>CM073572.1:85941069-95941069 GCA_037074715.1 Magnolia kwangsiensis | reverse complement strand
TGCGGCACTTAGAAAATTACGCGAACAAAAGATTCGTTGCGCGGTTCCGCGCAGACAATGTCGGTTGCGTGGAAAATCGCCAAGAGCGAAAAAATTTGCCAGAGAAAGCAGAGACTACAGAAAGTGACGAAGGGTGCGGTATTTATAGGTTACTGCGACCGAGTATATGCGCGGCCAGTTGCGCGGGTCCGAGCAAACCAAATGGGATATTTGAACCTTTACTTATTACTCCGAAAGAACAAATAAAGGATCAAGGGGGCAATCTGTTGAGGCATAAAAATGGTGAAAGGAATCAAGCAAGTAAAGGTAAAAAAGAAGAAGAGAAGAACTTTCGAAAAGAAGAAAAAGGAGATAATTTTCATGGCAGTTGCGCAGAACCGCGCAGCCAGTATATGTTGCGTGGGTCCGCGCAATCAATCTCTGTTGCACGAGACCGCGCAATGAAAGTATCAGTTGCGCGGAACATCAGAATGAACTGCACAAAAGGGCTTCGTTCAAAATGATCCAAAGCACTAAAAAATAGTCCCACATCGCTAAGATCAGGATTTTCACACATGCGAGAGTCTATAAATACCCCCTCACCTCCTTCATTAAAGGGAATTGAAGATTTTCGAGAGGAGCAAAGAAGTCTCCTGGGAGTTGCGCAGGACCGCGCAACCGATATCGGTTGCACGGGTCCGTACAACCGAACTGCCCTGTAGTCTGTAAAGTCCAAGAGCTGTTGTGCTGCTGAAGTTCGTGGCCCAGGCTTCCTTTCTCTGGGTTTGCTCCTCTTCATGGGTTCTAAGGAGAAAGATCAGTCGATTTAATCAACATTCCTCCTAAAGTCCCAGAGGATGGTTGAAACAGGCGCTGTTATGCTGCTGAAATCTCTATTTCATTGAAGGCCCGTCGATCGGATCGGCATTCCTCTTAAGTCCTAGGAGAAGATCAAATCAGGCACCGGAGGGCTGTCGAAATGACCCGTCGATCGGATCAGCATTCCTCCTAAGTCCTAGGAGATGATCAAATTAGGCACCGGAAGGCTGTCGAAATAAACTCTTGATGCTTAAAGCACAAATCCTTTACTTCTAAATGATTTATCTTAGAATCAAGGGATGTAAAGAGGATGTAAATGAACTCAGTATTAATAGAATGTGATGAATGTTCATAGTACTCTCTCTCTGTTATGTTTGAATAAGACAATTTCCCTAAACCAGAATGCATTTGTTTCTTTGTCAAAACGCGCTTGAACGTCAGCATTCCAATCTTTCGCTTGAGCGCCAATATTTAAGCCTTCTGTTTGAGTGCCATTATTCAAGTCTTTTGGTCGAATACAATTATGCAAGCTTTCCATTTGAACGCGATCATTCCAGTCTTCCGTTCGAACGCGATCGTTCAATCTTCTGGTCAAGCATGATCATCCAGTCTGCCATACAAGCATGATCATCCAGTCTTCCATGCAAGCCAGATCATCCGGTCATCCTTTAGTTGCAGTCCATTCAAGTTTTTCAGGCAGAGGAAGATCGATCCTCCATTTGATTTCAAGAAACAATCAAAGAAGGATCGAGGGGGCATCTGTTGAGGCACAAAAAATATCTCATTGCAATGGTCGGAGAATCACATGGTACTGATCTGCTTCAGGGGTAGTTTAGGTATTTTAGTAAAGTTTTAGCTTCAGGGGTAGTTTAGGGATTTTGTTAAAGTATCAGCTCCACGGGTAGTTTAAGGTATTTTGGTAAAATCCAGTTCCAAAGGTATTTTGGTAAAAATCCAGTTCCAGGGGTAGTTTAGGTATTTTAATAACATTCCATATCCAAGGGGTAGTTTAGGTATTCTGGTAAAAGGGATTGAAAAGGGTAGTTTGGTAAAAAGGAGTGCATATGTGTCATTTTAAGAGAGAAATGTCATACACCACCATTTAAGAGGTGGCTTGGTGGTCACCATAGTTTAAGAAAAGAAGAAGTTCGAGTGTGAAGCAATAGGTGGTGGTGATCACCACTCTGTAAGAGTGGTGAGGCCTATAAATACCCCACTTCCGCTTCATTTTAGAGGTTGGAATTGGACGAGAGCAGCTGGTGGGCCAAAGAAATGGGAGAGGAGAAGAAGAAAAGGAAGTCCTTGCGCTGGACCGCGCAACCGAAGTTGCTTGCTCACAACTGTGTAAAGGAAAAAGTTGTAGCGTCCGTGCAAAGGAGGAAGCTGCAGCGTCCGCGCAAAGGAAGTTGCGTCCGGGCAAAGGAAGAGACTGTTATAGCATCTGCGCAAAGGAAGGGATTGCAATGGCGTCCGCGCAAAGGGAGAGTGACGTTGCTGCGTCTGTGCAATCGGCCAAAGCTCTAGTCATGCGTAATAGAGGAAGAACGTTGTTTCTTCTGCTGTGTCGCTGGTGGGGCCCAATTTAATGTCCTTTTGAGAAATCCACACTGCCCAATGTCTTTCTCTCAAGATTTTGCCCGTGAAAGTGGAGTTTTCATTGTTTGTTAACATGGCCCACCTGAATAATCAGTCCTTCAAAGCAGCCGAACGGTCCTTTTGTGATCACTGTTACGGTCATGAGAATGAGCATGGTCACCAAATCTCAACATCACTCCGATTATTTTTGCCTCCTCCATCTGATGGACGACTCGGATCATCCCATACCTGCGTGATGGTGGCCCACTAGGAAGGATCCGACGCTCTGTTTTTAACAAAGTCGACGTACGTCGACTCTGTGGTTTTTAAAGGGCCCGTTTAATGGAGTCTTTTGGAGAATCCACTCCGTTCATTGTACTCACGATGAAAAAACACCAAGGAATGACTGCTTTTGAGATGAAATCAGCATGGCCCGCATGATTATCTACTTCACCGTCCATCCCTTGCTCAACGGTTAAGATCTTGCAATGGTCTGCATGGAGACAAAAGGAGAGCTAGGCGAGGCTAATTCCCATCCTCTGAAGAGAATGAACGGATCAGATCACTAAAAAGAGTAGTGACTGGACCACACTACGCGAAACCGGCGGCCGCGGTGACGACGCTGTGCATTTTCATGAAATTGAGAAGAAGAGTTGGGTCAGCGGCGCTGACCGACTTCGGCTATAGCGGTGCACGACTGGTGCACATGCACTCTATGTACATGCGTTGCACATGCAGGCTTCATCTTGATGCTCATGGGAAATCTACTCCGGCCATCTACTTTATCATTGCATTTAACGCATTGGGACAAAATCTGAAGTATATCCAGATATCTGGCGGGCCGCAAATCATGATCTCAGGGGCTGATTCATTAGTTCGGTCACTTCTATAAGGATCCAGAAGCTGAGACTTGACATGGATGACTAATTTATGGTTTTAAGACTGCACATCAAGTTTGAAGCCGAACGGACGGTGGAAACCCCCTGATCTTACATTTTAGGAGACTTTTCAGGCCCGTTTAGCATGATCGGCCTGATTTCTTTAGGGCTTGGTCACACTGCAATGACCTTCTGTATATTTTAAGGAAGAATGACCGGAAGGATGCTCTGTCTCATTGAGGACTGGCTGATCAGATCAGCAATTCCTCCTAAGTGCCTAGGAGATGACCGAAATGGCGCCGGAATGCTGCCGAAATTTCCATTGAGCTACCTTCTCTTTCATTTAGTACATTGCATTAATTGTACTTTATTTTCAGAATCAAGGGAATCAAAGGATGTAAATGAACTCAGATAAATGTGATGAATGCTCTCTCATTCATTCTTTGTTATCATTAAATAAATCCCTTGAAATGAAACGCATTTGTTTTCTTGTCGAAACAAATTGGTGACTCCACTGGGGATCGAACCCAGAATCTCTGGTTTCACAGACCAGCGCCTTAGTTTGGCACCCTATGGACGCCAAAATGGTGACTCTCAATGGGAAGTCCTCCGCTTCATCTCTAAGATAAATCACCTTAATCATTCAATCACTAACTATAAACATGTTTCGTGATTGAAGGTTTCTAAAATCCGATTACGACTCAACATCCATGGTGATCCCCGTAAGAAGAGTGAACTTCTGATTCATCCTGACAGGGTTCGTGATAGAATACGCACCAAGTCATGTGCGTAAAAGTAGCAGTGCTCAAGTAACAGCTGGGGTCATTTCTGCTTCGCCCTAATCATCAGAAGACAATGCAGGCTGGACTATTGTGACCTCTCGTAAGGCACGAACACAAGACTTCAAGAATTATGGAATGAGTCAGCCTTCATTAAAGATCAGAGGACCCATCACACGAAGCACAGACAGAAGAAATCCTAAACTTGCTCCTCCGGCAATTTACCCAACGCAAACAGCGCAAACAGTTCCTCAATTGACGGTACGTGACTTCCCGATTCTAAATGCCTCGATAACTAAACGAACAAAGGAACAAAAGGAAAAAGCATTGGTAATTAGATCACCAACGCCATCCCGAAACGATTCACCAGTATCGGCGTCATCTTAGTCGACTGATGACACAGAGAGTACGAAAAAGGCCGGTGAAACTATATCCCCTCCCTTTTCTGCAAGCCCTGTCACATCAGCATTCTCTTGTTCTCCTCCGATTACTGCTTCGACAAACAGTGGAGAGGCTGCAGTATTCATGGCTGGGACAAACCCAGATTATAGAGCAATTACAGAAGATCGTTTCAATGCAATGGCAGAAGCCCAGAATGCATTAATGGAAGAATGCAAAAATCTTAGAGAAGCACTAGCAACCCTCGCACACAATGTAGCCCGAATGGCAATCCCCCAGAATGCAACAGAAGGGCAAGAAAATCAGCCCGACATTCTTCCACCATAGGGGCAGGGTCACTAGGGTCCATTCTGGCAGCAAGAACTGTGACACAGGAAGAGGTGAGGCAAGTGGTCGAAGAGGCGGTCAGAGCCGAAAGAGAACGCGAAAATACCGGACTCTTTAGATATCGAACACTGTATCCAAGGGAAGTAGAAGATATCCCTTTTCCGGCCAACATCAAGCATCCGAATTTTCAAAAGTTCAATGGGAAAGGATCCCTGGAGGAGCATTTGATGCACTTTATCACTAGCATGGGGAATTTTTCCACGATACCACAGTACTGCTTACGGCTGTTTGGTTAGTCGCTAACGCACAAAGCATTCCGATGATATTCTAGTTTGGTACCTGGATCGATATGCACATGGGAACAAATGCAGGAGGTTTTCATGTCGAACTTCTTCTCCTCGAAACGTGACGTCAGTATTACGGAACTAGCCTCTATTTGGCAAAGAGAAGGAGAGCCAGTAGATAAATTTATAGACAGGTGGAAAACATTAGGGGCTTCGTGTAGACAACTACCGGAGGAAAAAGAACAGGTTAAGATGTGTCTAAATTCTATGGGCACGGGGATTGCGTTCGGACTGACTAGCGCCGACATCAGGACATTTCGTGACTTGGCTACTAAAGCCCACGCATTGGAACTGATGACTCATAAAATCCCGACATTTCACCATGATACAACTAGGAGAGTGTCCAGCAGAACAGCTGTAAACGCTGTTGATCACGATAGAAAAGGAAAAGATACAAAGGATTTAAGAGAAAGAAGGCCGGACCGATACGGAGAAAATGATAGGTCAAGAAATAGGTACGACGGGAAGAGACCTAGAATGCTGAACTCTCATGAAGAGTTCGCATTTGAAAGAGAAGATGTCACCCCTATGATGGAGCAGTTATTAAAAGCTGGCACGATAGTATTACCGGAGCGTAAGCGTCCAGAAGATATAACAAGAACAAGAGAGAAGAATTTCTATCGTTATCATCGCCTAGTGGGGCACCCCACAGAAAACTGCTATACACTAAAATGTATAATACAACGACTAATCAATAGAGGTGAGATAGTATTGGGGAAAGAAAGAGAAAGAGGCTCCATGGTAACCATAAACACGCTTACAGTCCGAGAAGAGGAACAAGAAGCGAATAATGCAGGAAGCAGTAAAGCTGTAAAGAAGGTTGCAGTAATTACACTACAGTCGGGCAAGAAGATAGTAAGCCCTACAAAACAAAAAATAGAAGAAGCAATTACAAAAGAAAATAACAACGGAAAGACGAAGGGAAATAATGAAATGACGAAAGTAAATTATGACATGGTAAATCATCTAAAGGGAATACCGGCCCGATTGAGCATTTACGATGCACTAAAGCTATCAGAAGAATTCCTACAAAGTTTGATTCAGGCCTTATCTGATCATGACATCAGGGAAACCCTACTGGTCGAGGTAGAACATGAAGAACTCAATGAGCAGAAGGACTGCTTCCCAGTCATTTCTTTTCCCGATGATGATATGATATGTGAGGAAGTCCATAATAGGCCACTAATGATAGAAGGCCATATTCGCGAGAAGAAAGTCAAGAGGATTATGATAGACAATGGGTCTGCAGTAAATCTTTTGCCACTCTCCATGTTAAGCAAATTAAACTACCGTCGCTTAGAATTATGCCCCAGCGGGATGATGATACAAGGTTTTAATCAGGACCGGCAGCGTGCACTTGGCAAAATTACGGTGACGTTGGAAATAGGGGAACTGACTACTGACGTTGTTCATGCAGTGACGACATACAACCTTCTCCTAGGAAGGCCATGGATACACCAGTACAATATCATACCCTCCACTCTCCATCAGTGTTTCAAATACTGTAAAGACGGGCTACAACATAAAGTAATGGCTGATGCGAGACCGTATACAGAAGCTGAGTCCTTCTTTGCAGATGCAAGTTATTACAAAGAATTTGCCACCGGAAAAATAGATAAGGATGAAAGTGACGCCCTGAAGAATGATGAAGAGAGCGCAATCACAGAAATGGCAGAAAAAACGGTGCCATCTAAAACAACAGAGATCAGCAAGAAGTTCTATTTTGTACCAAAACATTTAAGACGACCGGGACAACCGCCGTTAACTTTGTTATCATCTGAACAGCTGAAAATTTTATAGTCAAATTATACGGTGCCACCACCGTATGCTGAAAGAAATAAGCCATTTTTAGTTGCTCCAACAAGATTTCAAGTTAAAGCCAATGAAAAATATTCTGAGCCAATCGAGTTCTACGTTTCAGAAGAAGTAAGGATGAGAGAAGAGGCTCAAAATAATGAATACCATGGTAGGCTGACTCCGCAAGACCTTCGAAAGTATAGTCCAACAAGTAAGAAAATTATGAAAAACATGGGCTTTGATTATGAAGAACCCGTTGGCCTAAACCACGGGAAAGGAATTCAGGTCCCCATTGGGGTCAATTAGGAGAAGCGTAGAAAATTTCAAGGGTTGGGGGCAAATTAGTCAATGAATACGATTGCAGTCCTATAGCCTCCCACAGAAATGTGCTGCCTCCTTATCTCCAAGAATAAAAAATGTATTTCCACTGACGGTCACGTTCATATCCAGGGGGCAAATTCAAAGCTAAATGTGATGAAGCGCAGTCAATGAAAGAAAAATTCTTCAAGGAAGTAAATGAAAAGCCTATATTAGCCTATACTCGCGATGGAAAAAAGGAAACTGCTGCCGAAGATGTGGCTAATTTTGATACAGAACATTATAAAGATAATAATTCTGTGTCAAAAGGGGGCAAGACAGGTAAGATAGGCAAGTAAAAGCTGTGAAATGAATTTCTCACCACGAAATGTATTTCTTTGGTGTATATGAATAAAATGCAGGCTTTCAAGTATAACAAGTCATCGCCAAACGCGAAGCACTAAGGACGATTACCAAAAAGTAAAGCCAAATGAAAAGTTAATCGCCATAATTAGCAACTATCGCTATCAATCGATTAAAAGATCAAGCGATTAGAAGAATCGCCAGCGATTAAAAGATCAAGCAATTAAATGATCGTTATCAAGCATTGACATAAAAGGTGCCGATGATCGCCATCAAGCATTGACGCTAATTGCCGACAGAAAATCACCATTGAAATCGACAGAAAATCTCCATCGAAATCGAATTATCATGTATCAATGATTATAAAAAGAAAAAGAGAACAGTTATCGCTATTGCCAATCAATCGCTCATCAAGGTTACCATCATCGCTAAGCTTATACAAAAAATTGACATAAACATAATACAAAAGACCTTGTGACATTGTCAGCAGCGGTGAAATGTCAACCATATGATCACAGTAGAATGAATCATACAGTTAACTGTACATATGAATTGACTATAGCAATGGCTGCTCATCATAAAAAGGTAGCCTAGTCAAGTCCTGAAAAAGAAAAAGAAAGAAAAGTAAAAGTCCTAAAAGGACCAAAGCTCAAAAGGGACCAGCTACGCATAAGACCTATGAAGATTGCCATTCGGGCAGCGGCGAGAAGCCAGTGGCCCTAAAAATCCCATGAAGGCCATCGTACGCATACCCATGCGGGCAGCTGACGGAGTCAATGACCAAAAGCCAGAAGGCCAAAAGTTGACTAAAATCCAAAAGCTCAAAATCTTTAAATGACCAAAGGCCAAAAGAGCTCAAAGTCTTCAAAGACCAAAAGCCAAGAGCTAAAAGTCAACCGAAAGATCAAAAGCAAAGGGCTAAAAAGTTGACTCAAAGCCAAAGTGCTAAAAGTTCCCAAATGACCAGTCAAGCGTAACACCCATGCCGTCTGTATAGCTTTCCGCCAGCGTCACGAGGAACAGAGGACAAGCCCTCCCGTGAATGGGCCCGACCTTGCAGGCGAAGAAAATGAGGGCCGCAGTGCGAGCATGATAAGCCAACCATGCATAAGACCCCCCAGATTTGTGGTTCGATTCCGGTACGTACTCATGAGGAAGGGCTTAAACCTACTCATTGATGGATCGACAACCATGGATTTGGTACCCCCAAAGGTAGCCTTGTGAGCCCTGTGAACTCTAGAGAGTTACCGTGGCCAACCCTGTGCTGTAAATCCAACCGAATTCACGGCCCCGGTAGCTTCACTGGGCCCCTCTGATGGATCACGGTTTGCAAACTCCCTAGGCAGTGAGAAGTCCAGCGAACTCTAGAGAGTTACAGAGACGATCACGTAAGACCCGAAGTAACAGCGTTCTACTACTCATGAGCTTAAATTGTGTGCAACTAATTGAATTGGAACTTAGCGCCGCCAATAAAATATAAACGGATGAGGTCATATAGGAAACTCCATACTAACAAAGCATAAAATATTATTGTTTTATGAGTAGTTTCATAGAATGTCATGATAAACTATGTGCCATGTTCAAAATGCAGCAAATTCATGTTGAAGTCATGACATAGATGGTATGCCTGAAACAATGCATAATATAGAAGTGCATGAAAAGTTAAATTTACTGATGAAAACTAAAAGAGAACATACATTCAAACATGAAAAAGAGAGGGAAAGATTACATGTTTATAATTCCTCAGTGATGCCTATTACATTCATAAATTGCCGCAAGTCTTCTTTTAATTGAAGCTGAGCTGTGTCATGCTTTGATTTTTCTTCAAGAATAATCTTTGTCTGATCAGGAAGGCCTGCTAATTTATCTTCTAGAGATGTGATCATCTCGTTGCTCCTGAGTAATTCCAACTTCTTAGTATCGGCAGACCGAATATTGACCTCGAGTTTCTCCTTAACCTCCTGTATAGATAGCTCCTTCTCATGACCTTGCAGTTCCATCTGCGAAATCTCTTCTCTTAAAGCTGTTATACGATCTTGAATAAGCTCTTTGTCACCGGTAAGGGTCTTCAAGTGTTCTTGCAACAATAATTACTCCTGATCTAATTCAGATATCATGGAAGCAATGAGTGAAGCCCTCTCCTTAGACAAAGTTAACCGCTTCCCATATTCAAGGACTTCTGGAGCAATTGTAATAGTCTCCGCTGATGCTAGAGAAGCTATTGAATCACAAAATCTAAGGAGGGAACTATGCAAAATAGAAATATTAATCATCGCCATCTTTGCAGAGTTTTACAGAATTTCGATGGCAATGTCCAGATTCAACTATTGTTCAGGGTCTTTGAAGATATGAATTACTGTTGACAAAGAGTTCTTCATTAAAAGCATTTTGTGAGCGAAAATCTTCGAAGGAAATGGTAACTCAGATACAGTGGCCACAGATTCGAAACTGGCCGCCCCACTGCAGGGGAGAATTCCTGCAAAATGTGTAAGAGATCAAGCTGGAGTGAGAAATACAAAATGAAGAATTTACAGCTCTTCAAATTAATATATATATATATATATATACCTGCTATAGAAGTATGACCAACAAGAAAGGGAACTTCTGGGTCTGCAGAAGTACCAGCTTCTAACATATCAGCAAGAGAGGGCGCTCTCACTTCTGTGCTGGAATCTCTGGTAGTAAGAGTTGGTAGATCAGTAGCCTCGACAGGAAATATAATTTCACGGGCCACACTCTCTGGCGCCACCAAAGGGGCAAAAGAAACCTGTGAGGAGACCATTGGTGTAGCTGGATGAAGTTTTGCAGAGGGGGCAGTGCTCGTTTCAATGCAAGCCACATGAGTACCTAAAAAAAAAGAATGATAGTGGTGTTAAGATAGTGATCACTTGACAAGCACATAATTTTTTAAGGAATTCGAGCTCCCTTACCAGGTGAATACCCATATTCCCTGTAGTCCAAGAGTTCTTCATCCTCTTCAGTTACCGCATGTGGCTTGCTAGGAATGGAAGTGGCAGGGGAAGTTTCAGGGGCTATGGGGAGATGTTCTTCCGCTACATTTTCCGTGGCCATATCTTCCTCGTCATCTATATTGACCTCCCCTTCTTCATAATCATCGTCTTGAACTCCATTATTTCCATCATCATCATTGTCAGACCCCAGGGGAGGGGAATTTCCTGATGTAGAAGATGAATCTTCGCTAGAAGATGAGCTTTCGCTTGCCAGATCTTCCTCATCCACTTCTGCAACCGCGACTTGTTTCCCTTTATAGGAAATAGGCTAGTTGCTTTCCCTTGGAGATCTCCTGCCAACTAGAATCGAGGGAGATGAAGAGACCTGTCTTTCTTCTTCTTGAGGAGTGGGTGACAACGTTTGCTGACGTGCTCGTGTTCTAGTCATCAGGGACGATGAGCTAGGGGGAAGAGTTTGTGGAGAAGGAGCAGGTTTGTCTTGAGCTATATTTTCTTCAGCTGTAGCAGTCTCTTCAGGAATAGGAGAGGATACTCCTGCAACATCTTCTGGAGCTCGGCCACCAAGGTCGTGGGGAATATGTTCAAATTCTGATAGGATTCCATGGGCAAACCAACCGTCTAAAGTGTTAATTAGTTTTCTCTCACGGATTGGCTCTTCCATCGAAATCTTTCTACAAATTTCACCATGATGAGGAGTGCGACTTTTCTTTGGAATGAAGCCGATTCCGTTATCAATTTTTCTGCCCCTAAGCTGAGGTGGATGGAGAAAGAGAAGAGAGTCCACCGGTAGGGGTTTGTTGATCAGAAATGATTGGTGGTCCCACCACCTCATCCAGCTGTAAGAAGTACGGACTATCCGATCGTAGCTAGGGATGATGGAAGAAGAGTTGACACGGCCGCCTAATAGTTGTTTCCATATCATGGCCCAGTTCAAGGGACCTGTTCATAGTAGCGCATTCTCTTAGTAACCGGCCCACAATCTTCTGGAATGGCTTGGTCATAACCGAATTGGCAAGCAAAACGGCTAGGATAATAGGGTTCTCTCCAGAATTTCGTTCCTTCCCTGTGTGGAAAACTGCAAGAACGAATGGAAAGAAAAAAGGCCCTTTCTCCTATAGTTAGTGCCCCTTAATCTACCATATCTGTATCTTGAATGTAGTGATAAAGCCGGAACTGGAAGAAGTCCACTTGATCAAAGTCCTGAATCTTATTGATCACCCACTCATACGATCTTCTGGCCATGACCCTTTGTTGAAAGAACCAAAGAGGAAGATGAGAAGGACTGACGTAAGCTTTTTTCGATGCTTCAAAAGTCCAGGGGAAATAGACTCCTAGCCATCCAGTGAAATAGTGCCAGGCAGTATACGCTGATGAAGATCCCAGGGTGGGATTTTTTATGTGCATAGAGATCTCTCCAAAAGCCTGATAAATGGAGCATAGCACAGGGGGGGGGGGGGGGGGGGGGGGGGGTAATAGAATACTTTTGACCTTCTGCTAGAGCTCCGGCGACCACAAAATTGGTGGGGCGAATAGCATCTGCCCACTTGGAGCTAGGAAGAGCAACTATGCTCAACCAGTAAACAAGGAAGGCTGCCAGTTCCCCAAATAAGCTATAAGCTGGTCGTTCTTTCATGTTGTCACGAAGGGTTGTCAGTTCCTTACAACGACTATCGCGAAATCTGTAGAACAAGAAAGGAATCAATATGCAGGAATATGTGGTGAAGAGGAATACACTAATCTTTGGGTATGAGATACCTGAGTATTCTAGAAAAATGGGCCAACCATTGCAGAGGAGATAGTTTGTGAATATTCAGAAATTTTCCCATCTCTCTGAAAAGTTTGATGGTGGTTTTAGAGATGGAAGGTCTGCGATCGGGAGAGGATATAAATGTCAATTCTGCATTTATCGGTATGAACTCGTCATAAAATCTTCCTATAAGTGGGAGACCTGCTATGCTGTGCAGATCCCATAGTGATATGCTCATTTCTCCGAACGGCAGGTGAAGGGAATTGGTGGTGGGAGACCAATATTCGAGAAATCCTTTCAGTATGCAGGGTTCCTTGTAAAAATATTGGAATGTGACCTCTATCGCATCGTAAAGGCCTACTTTAGCAAGGGTACTTGCGTGTTTCTTCAGAATTGCCTCTGCCCAATCAGAGTAATAGCGACGAGAAGTCAGTAGGCCTCTTGTGCGAAAATCTTCTGATCCCCAGAGAGGATCACAGTCCTTGTAGCGTTGTTTGACAGTCTCGTAAAAATAGGTCGGGAAGAGATTGTGCGGACTGTGAAAGGGAGCAAGGAAGATCATGGGATGGGCCTCTCCGATAATCTGTTGGGGTTTCTGCGCTTGTATTCTCCCTTCAAGAATCTAGGGTTCTCGCGTCGCCCACAATTTGGTATACATCAGCTTTTCTCCGTCCACATAGTCTGTGGGTTCACATTCAAGGATGGATTGGTGACGATGCACGCTAATGGGAATTACTGTCATGCCTTTCGAATGAGGATTGTCAAATTTCATGACACCCTCAATCACTCGAACAGATTCCCAAGAGTTCTGAAGCTTCTTTTTATTGTGCACTTTGATCTTTTCTTCAAATTCCCGCGCCTTATTCCGACGAGTTTTCTTGGAGCGAGAAGCAGGCGAGGTACCTTCTCTGACAGGGGGTCTATCGCTATCCGTGCGAATGTGGGCAGTTGTCTTCAACCATTCTTCCCAATCATATTCACGACAGATGTTTTACATCACATTTATTTAATAAATTATCCCTTTTATTTGGATCTCACCATGTAATATATTTCTTCTGTATTTGAATAAAATTTAGGCTTTCAAGCATATCAAGTCATCGCCAAATGCGAAGCACCAATGGCGATCACCAAATAAAAGCGTTAATGATAAAAGCGTCGATGATTGTTGTCAAAATAAGCAAGTGCCAATGATCATCGCCAAAATGAGAAACTATCACTGTCGTCATCAGTGGCTCACGCAAGCTTATTTTATCAAAATTGCTATCATCACCAAGCTGATAAACTATTTCAATACAACATGGATATTCTCAGAATATATCGACAACGGCGAAATATCAATTATTGATTCTCAGAATATATCGACAACGGCGAAATATCAATTATTGATTCTCAGAATATATCGGCAACGGCGAAATATCAATTATTGATTCTTAAAATATATCGGCAATGGCGAAATATCAATTATTGATTCTCAGAATATATCAGCAGCTGGCGAAATATCAGCTATGGATTCACCGTTCATGATAACAAAATAAGTAGTGGAATAAACCTACATGGTCAACCACACAGATCTTACGACTGCAATGACAAAATATCAATTAAGGCAACCTAGCCAACCCTATACGGCCAGCTACGCTTAAGACCTATAATCAATTAAGACAGGTGAGTAAAAGCTGTGAAATATATTTCTCACCATAGAATGCATTTCTTTTATATATTTGAATGAAATGCAGGCTTTCAAGCATATCGAGTCATTGTTAAGCATATCGAGTCATTGTTAAACACCAAACGTTGATGATTAACATCAAGCGTTAAACGATCACCATTAAGCATTGATGATCACCACCAAGCATTGATGATTGCTGTCAAGCCACTAAACACTGATGATAGCAGTCAAGCATTGGCCGCCAAAGATTTCCATCAGAATCATCAGGTATCAATAAATATTAATAAAATAAAAATAGCAACTATCGTTGTCGTCGATCAAACACTTGCCAAAATTGCTATCACCGCCAGGCTGATACATGATTTCAAATATAATACTAAAGTTCTCATAATATTATCAGCAGCAGCGAAATATCAATTATTGATCTGCCATTGGCAGTGGAATAAACTATATAATCAACCATGTATAAAGTTGATGACAGCGATGGTTGCTGATCATAAAAAGGTATCCTAGTCAATCCCGAAAAAGAAAAAGAAAGAAAAGCCAAAGTCCTAAAAGGACCAAAGCTCAAAAGGGACCAGCTACGCATAAGACCTATGAAGATCGTCATTCGGGCAGCGGTGAGAAGCCAGTGGCCCTAAAAAATCCATGAAGGCCATCGTACGCATACCCATGCGGGCAGCTGACGGAGTCAATGACCAAAAGCCAGAAGGCCAAAAGTTTACTAAAAGCTAAAAGCTCAAAGTCTTCAAATGACCAAAGGTCGAAAAAGCTCAAAGTCTTCAAAGACCAAAAGCTAAGAGCCAAAAGTCAACCGAAAGACTAAAAACAAAGGGCCAAAAAGTTGACTAAAAACCAAAGTGCTCAAAGTCCCCAAATGACCAGTCAAGCGTAACACCCATGCCGTCTGTATAGCTTTCTGGCAGCGTCACGGGGAATGGAAGACAAGCCTTCCCGTGAATGGGCCCAACCTTACAGGCGAAGAAAATGAGGGCCGCAGTGTGCGCATGACAAGCCAACCATGCATAAGACTCCCCATATTTGTGGTTCGATTCCGGTACGTACTCATGAGGAAGGGCTTAAACCTACTCATCGATGGATCGGCAACCATGGATTTAGTACCCCCAAAGGTAGCCTTGCGAGCCCTGTGAACTCTAGAGAGTTACCGTGGCCAACCCTGTGCTGTAAAACCAACCGAGTTCATGGCCCCGGTAGCTTCACTGGGCCCCTCTGATGGATCGCGGTTTATGAACTCCCTAGGCAGCGAGAAGTCCAGTGAACTCCTAAGAGTTACAGAGACCATCACGTAAGACCCGAAGTAAAAGCGCTCCACTACTCATGAGTTTAAACAGTGTGAGTAGGTGTCTGTCTAGTAGTGTCGGCCTAGTGTCGGTCTAGTGGTGTCAGTCCAGTAATGTCAAGTCCAGTTCAGTCGAGTCTGGTCAAGTCAAGTCAAGTTAAGTTGTCCAGTCAAAGTATGGTCGGTCAGTCTAGTAATGTCAGTCCAGTTCAGTCGAGTCTGGTCAAGTCAAGTCAAGTTAAATTGTCCAGTCGAAGTATGGTCGGTCAAAGTACACCGGCACTAGTGCTCAAATGCATAAAATTAAATTAAAGTTTAATTTAAGATGAAATCAGCGTGGCCTGCATGATTATCTACTTCACCGTCCATCCCTTGCTCAACGGTTAAGATCTTGCAATGGTCTACATGGAGACAAAAGGAGAGCTAGGCGAGGCTAATTCCCATCCTCTGAAGAGAATGAACGGATCAGATCACTAAAAAGAGTAGTGAGTGGACCACTCTAAGCGAAACCGGCGGCCGTGGTGACGATGCTGTGCATTTTCATGAAATTGAGAAGAAGAGTCGGGTCAGCGGTGCTGACCGACTTCGGCTATAGCGGTGCACGGCTGGTGCACATGCACTCTATGTACATGCGTTGCACATGCAGGCTTCATCTTGATGCTCGTGGGAAATCTACTTCGGCCATCTGCTTTGTCATTGCATTTAACGCACTGGGACAAAATCTGAAGTTTATCCAGATATCTGGCGGGCCGTAAATCATGATCTCAGGGGCTGATTCATCAGTTCAGTCACTTCTACAAGGATCCAGAAGCTGAGACTTGAGGTGGATAGCTAATTATGGTTTTAAGACTGCACATCAAGTTTGAAGCCGAACGGACGGTGGAAACCCCCTGATCTTTCATTCCTGGAGACTTTTCAGGCCCGTTTAGCATGATCGGGCTGATTTCTTCAGGGCTTGGCCACACTGCAATGGGCTGTTTCATATTTTAAAGAAGAATGACTGGAAAGATGCTGGTGAAATATCAATTATTGATTCTCAGAATATATCGGCAATAGTGAAATATCAATTATTGATTCTCAAAATATATCGGCAACGACAAAATATCAATTATTGATTCTCAGAATATATCAGAGCAGCTGGCGATATATCAGCTATGGATTTACCGTTCATGATAATGAAATAAGTAGTGGAATAAACCTACATGTTTAACCACACAGATCTTACGACAGCAATGACAAAATATCAATTAAGGCAGCCTAGCCAAGCCTATATGGCCAGCTACGCTTAAGACCTATAATCAATTAAAACAGGTGAGTAAAAGCTGTGAAATATATTTCTCACCATAGAATGCATTTCTTTTGTATTTGAATAAAATGCAGGCCTTCAAGCATAACAAGTCATTGCCAAACGCGAAGCACCAAGGACAATTGCCAAAAGCAAAGCCAAATGAAAAAGCTAGTTGCCAAAATTAGCAACTATCGCTATCAAGTGATTAGAAGATTAAGCGATTAGAAGAATCGCCATCAAGCGGTTAAACGATTGTTATCAAGCATTGACATAAAAAGTACCGATGATCGCTATTAATCAAGCACTGACATAAAAGGTGCCGATGATCGCTATCAAGCGTTGACACTCATTGCTGATAGAAAATCTCCATCGAAATCGAATTATCAGGTATCAATGATCATAAGAAGAAAAAGAGAACAGCTATCGCTATTGCCGATCAATCGATCATCAAAGTTGCCATCATCGCTAAGCTGATACATAAATTGTTTTAAACATAATACAAAAGTCCTTATAACATTATCAGCAGTGGCGAAATGTCAACCATATGATCACAGTAGAATGAATCATACAGTCAACTATATATATGAATTGGCGATAGCGATGGCTGCTTATCATAAAAAGGTAGCCTAGTCAAGTCCCAAAAAAAAAAAAAAAAAAAAAAGCCAAAGTCCTAAAAGGACCAAAGCTCAAAAGGGACCAGCTACACATAAGACCTATGAAGATCGCCATTCGGGCAGCGACGAGAAGCCAGTGGCCCTAAAAAGCCCATGAAGGCTATCGTACGCATACCCATGCGGGCAGCTGACGGAGTCAATGACCAAAATCCAGAAGGCCAAAAGTTTACTAAAAGCCAAAAGCTCAAAGTCTTCAAATGACCAAAGGCCGAAAAAAGCTCAAAGTCTTCAAAGACCAAAAGCCAGGAGACAAAAGTCAACCGAAAGACCAAAAGCAAAGGGCCAAAAAGTTAACTCAAAGCCAAAGTACTAAAAGTCCTCAAATGACCAGTCAAGCGTAACACCCATGCCGTCTGTATAGCTTTCCGACAGCGTCACGGGGAATGGAGGACAAGCCCTCCCGTGAATGGGCCCGACCTTGGAGGCGAAGAAAATGAGGGCCGCAGTGTGCGCATGACAAGCCAACCATGCATAAGACCCCCTAGATTTGTAGTTCGATTCCGGTACGTACTCATGAGGAAGGGCTTAAACCTACTCATTGATGGATCGGCAACCATGGATTTGGTACCCCCAAAGGTAGCCTTGCGAGCCCTGTGAACTCTAAAGAGTTACCGTGGCCAACCCTGTGCTGTAAAACTAACCGAGTTCATGGCCCCAGTAGCTTCACTGGGCCCCTCTGATGGATCGCGGTTTACGAACTCCCTAGGCAGTGAGAAGTCCAGCGAACTCCTAAGAGTTACAGAGACCATCACGTAAGACCCGAAGTAAAAGCGCTCCACTATTCATGAGTTTAAACAGTGTGAGTAGGTGTCTGTCCAATAGTGTTGGTCTAGTGTCGGTCTAGTGGTGTCAGTCCAGTAATGTCAAGTCCAGTTCAGTCGAGTCTGGTCAAGTCAAGTCAAGTTAAGTTGTCCAGTTAAAGAATGGTCGGTCAGTCCAGTTCAGTCGAGTCTGGTCAAGTCAAGTCAAGTTAAGTTGTCCAATCAAAGTATGGTCGGTCAAAGTACACCGGCACCAGTGCTCAAAAGCATAAAATTAAATTAAAGTTTAACATTTAAAATGCTGCAAATACATATTTTAATATAGATATGCTCAAACAAGCAATTTCCTGATGAAAATTTTAAACATTGATTAGACAAACATGCAAAAATGTATTTCTCTTGAATCAGGTTCAAATTACATCAACAGTAAATGCCTTCAAGATATTGGCGATTATCTAGTCAAAAGCTCAAATCTTCGAGGTCAAATAATATATTGACAAGAGCTGTAAGGTTCTCAAAAGGGGGACAGAGGACAAACTAGTGAAGAATTATCATTCTCTATCGGATAGTATAAGGACTCTGATATATTCTTTGGAGTCATGAAAAGAGCGGAAAAGATTATTCATTCTTTAAAAGTATCAAAAAGCTTCGCTTCGAAAATATTATCTTCTGAAAAATCTTTATGCGACATTGACTTGGAAAGGGGGCAGAATTTAATGTCTTCAAAATAATCTATGCCTTTGTCTTTCTGACAATCTCTTATACGCGGCTAAGGAATTCATATGCCAATTCATAACTTCTCGCTATTCTGATAATAATATTGCAAGACTCCATGTGTCGGATCTGATGGAGACAAAGAACAAATGGAATCATCATCAAATCAGTAAAGATCCAAGAAAAAGTCTATGAAGAAATGCTAAGAAGCACAAACTCGAGAAGACTTAGAAAAAAGACTCAGTGATCGAACCTGAGGAGCTAAAGATGAAATCTCCAAGAGTGCAATATAAAGAATATAAATAATACAATGCGAAGCACGATGACAAGCGCAAAGATTGAATAAATCATATTGCAAATATCACTCTCAGCCTAAAAAGAGAAGAAACTCTCAATCTATTTTAAAAATTATTAATATTATATAAAGCTACATTGAAAAATTATAATGAATTAAGATACTAATTCTGATAAATTTGGCAGGAGAACCATTATTCAAAAGCTTGAGTAATGTAGATCGTGAGTAAAGGAAACAATCAAAAAAGTTGTTGCGGCAAGAGCAGCATTAAAGAACAGCCCCAGATATAGAGCAAAAGGAAAGAATCGCTGGAGCTGATCAAAAGAAAAGAATCACTGGAGCTGATCAAAAGGAAAGAATTGCTGGAGAGACCGTTACAGCAGCAACGGTGTTGAAAGAAAGATCTCTGATCAAATCGCTCAAAGATGAAGTTGTCACAACTGCTGCAGAAGCATGCTTCAATAAAAAGAGAATCTATCCTCTCTAGTGAAACATCTGCTCGACACTATTGACTGGGGTCATTCCAGTCTTCCACTCGAATGCCAGCATTCCGGTCCTCCGCTTGAGCGTCAGCATTCCAGTCTTCCGCTTGAGTGCCAGTATTCAAGCCTTCTGTTCGAGCGTCATCATTCAAGTCTTTTGGTCGAATACAATCATGCAAGCTTTCCGTTTGAATGCAAGCATTCCAGTCTTCCGTTCGAACGCGATGGTTCAATCTTCTGGTCAAGCATGATCATCCAATCTTCCATGCAAGCAAGATCATCCGGTCATCCTTTAGTTGTAGTTCATTCAAGTTTTTCAAGCAGAGGAAGATCGATCCTCCATTTGATTTCAAGAATCAATCAAAGAAGGATAGAGGGGGCATCTATTGGGGCACAAAAAATATCTCATTGTAGTGGTCAGAGAATCACATGGTACTGATCTGCTTCAAGGGTAGTTTAGGTATTTTAGTAAAGTTTCAGCTTCAGGGATAGTTTAGGGATTTTGGTAAAGTATCAGCTCCACGGGTAGTTTAAGGTATTTTGGTAAAATCCAGTTCCAAATGTATTTTGGTAAAAATCCAGTTCCAGGGGTAGTTTAGGTATTTTGATAACATTCCATATCCAAGGGGTAGTTTAGGTATTCTGGTAAAAGGGATTGAAAAGGGTAGTTTGGTAAAAAGGAGTGCACATGTGTCATTTTAAGAGAGAAAGGTCATACACCACCATTTAAGAGGTGGCTTGGTGGTCACCATAGTTTAAGAAAAGAAGAAATTCAAGTGTGAGGCAATAGGTGGTGGTGATCACCACTCTGAAAGAGTGGTGAGGCCTATAAATACCCCCACTTCCACTTCATTTGGGAGGTTGGAATCGGACGAGAGCAGCTGGTGGGCCAAAGAAATGGGAGAGGAGAAGAAGAGAAGGAAGTCCTTGCGCTGGACCGCGCAACCGAAGTTGCTTGCGCACAACTGTGCAAAGAAAAAAGTGGCAGCGTCCGTTCAAAGGAGAAAGCTTCAGCGTCCACGCAAAGGAAGTTGCGTCCGGGCAAAGGAAGAGTTTGCTATAGTGTCTGCGTAAAGGAAGGGACTGCAATGGCGTCCGCGTAAAGGGAGAATGACGTTGCTGCGTCTGCGCAATCGGGCAAAGCTTCGCCATGCGTAACAGAGGAAGAACTTTGTTTCTTCTGCTGTGTCACTGGTGGGGCCCGATTCAATGTCCTTTTGAGAAATCCACACCGCCCAATGTCTTTGTCTCAAGATTTCGACCGAGAAAGTGGAGTTTTCGTCGTTTGTTGACATGGCTCACCTGAATAATCAAGCTTTCAAAGTAGCCGAACAGTCCTTTTGCGATCACTGTTGCGGTCACGGGAATGAGCATGTTCACCAAAGCTCAGCATCACTTTGATTATTTTTTCCTCCTCTATCTGATGGATGACTCGGCTCATCCCCTAACTACATGATGGTGGCCCACTAAGCAAGATCCGACGCTCTGTTTTGAATAGAGTCGACGTACGTCGACTCTGTGGGTTTTTGAGGGCCCATTTACTGGAGTCTTTTGGAGAATCCACTCCGTTCATTGTACTCACGACGAAAAAATACCAAGGAATGACTGCTTTTGAGATGAAATCAGCGTGGCCCGCATGATTATCTACTTCACCGTCCATCCCTTGCTCAACGGTTAAGATATTGCAATGGTCTGCATGGAGACAAAAGGAGAGCTAGGCGAGGCTAATTCCCATCATCTGAAGAGAATGAACGGATCAGATCACTAAAAAGAGTAGTGAGTGGACCACACTACGCGAAACCGGCGGCTGCGGTGACGACGCTGTGCATTTTCATGAAATTGAGAAGCAGAGGCGGGTCAGCGGCGCTGACCGACTTCGGCTATAGCGGTGCACGGCTGGTGCACATGCACTCTATGTACATGCGTTGCACATGCAGGCTTCATCTTGATGCTCGTGGGAAATCTACTTTGGCCATCTGCTTTGTCATTACATTTAACGCATTGGGACAAAATCTGAAGTATATCTAGATATCTGGCGGGCCGCAAATCATGATCTCAGGGGATGATTCATCAATTTGGTCACTTCTATAAGGATCCAGAAGCTGAGACTTGACGTGGACAACTAATTTGTGGTTTTAAGGCTACACATCAAGTTCGTGCCCAATTCTTCCTGCAGCGTCTTCTAGAAGGCAAAGTAAATTTGGAGTCTTGATCTGATATAATTTTTCACGGAACTCCATAGGATCGTACGACTTCCTAGATATATAACCTTGTCAAACTATCGGTGGAATCTGTTGTGCAAATCGGGAAGAATCTGGTGGCTTTTGTCAACCGATCAACAATGACCCAGATCGAGTTGTGTTTCCTCTGCGTCTTAGGAAGACCAGATATAAAGTCCATGGAAATGTTGTCCCATTTCCATTCAGCTAAGGGCAGTGGCTAAAGGAGTCCAGTAGGTTTGTAATGTTCGGCCTTGATCTTCTGGCACACCATGCATTTTGCACAAAGTTGGCAATGTCCCTCTTCATGTTACTCCACTAGTACTATCTTTTAACGTCGTTGTACATCTTAGTACTTCCTAGGTGTATAGCTAACTTCGAATGGGGGGCTTCTATCATTACTTCCTTCCTCAATTCGACGTTGTTTGGAACGCATACTCGTCCTTGATATCGAAGACTTTTGTCACTACCAACCCTCCAGTCAGGCATCTCTTCATTCTTACATCTTTCTTTCATCTTAACGAGCCATTCATCCTGGTCTTGTGCAGAGATCATGTGTCGGACCAGGGTTGACTCTACAGTTAACAGAACCACATACGCATCAGGTTCATTGAGGGTGAGCTAGATATCGAAGTCCTGTACAAATTCCATCATCTCTCATTCCTTAATCATCAAGGTGGCTACCAGCTCATGCTTCTTCTTCCGACTCAGAGCGTCGGCCACGTAATTTTCCTTGCCAGGGTGATATGAGATATCGAAGTGGAAGTCCTTAAGCGTCTCCATCCACCGACGATGACGCATATTCAAATCTTTCTGCGTGAATATGTATTTTAGGCTCTTGTGATCGCAGAATAACTGAAAATCTTTTTCGTCCAACTTCGAGGCATCACTATATACCATGAACTTCTCCCCTTCTTGTGAGAGAGTGACCACCGACGTAAAAGTTAATCTCATCTTCAACTCCTAGAACGCTACCTCTGCATTCTCGTCCCATGTGAATTGGGCGTTCTTCTTTATCAGTTGAGTGAGCGGTCACGCAATTCTGGAGAATTCCTTAATAAAGCATCGGTAGTACCCGGCCATACCCAGGAAACTACGAACTTCAGTCACTGTAGCGGGCTACTCCCACTTAGATACTGCTTCCACCTTAGCTAGATTGACCGCTATTCCCTCTGCCTTTACTACATGCCCCAAGAATTTCACTTCCTACTCCCAAAACTCACATTTGGACAACTTAGTGTATATTTGGTTATCCTTTAGCGTACTTAAGACCGTACGCAGATGTTATTCATTCTCCTCTTGGCTTTTGGAGTAGACTAAGATGTCATCGATGAACACGATTACAAAACGGTCTAGGTAAGGCATGAAAACTCAGTTCATCAGGTCCATAAAAACTGTCGGAGCATTTGTGAGACCGAAAGACATCACCAGGAACTCGTAGTGCCCATATTGAGTCCTGAAGGCTGTCTTCGAGATGTCCTCATCCCTGATCCTCAACTGGTGATATCCCGAACGCAGGTCTATTTTGAAGAAATACTTGACATCTTTCAATTGATCAAATAGATCGTCGATACGTAGTAGGGGATATCTGTTCTCGATTGTTACATTATTCAGTCTCCTATAGTCTATACAGAGACGCATTAACCCATCCTTCTTCTTGACAAAGAGGATTGAGGCTCCCCAAGGAGAAACGCTGGGACGGATAAAGTCCTGAGCTAGCAGCTCATCAATCTGACTCCTTAACTCCTCCATCTCGCAAGGAGGCATGTGAAATAGAGGAAGTGACATAGGAGCGGTCCCTGGCTTAAGGTCAATGCAAAAATTCATCTCCCTTCTAGTGCCTAGCCCTGGTATTTCTTGAAATACTTTGGAGAAATCTCGGACTACCAGTATCCGCCTGATAGTGTCTTCAACTGACTCAGCTTCCTCTAGAGCTTACAAGCTCATGAATTCTCAGCATTTGCCTCTCCCTTTTAGAGTTAAAGAGGCCTGCCCTGGGATGGCTATAGTCACTATTTTGTCTTGAAATCCATGACCACACACACCAATGTGAGCCAGACCATCCCAAGGATGACGTCAAACTACCTGACAGGCATGACAATTAGGTCCACAACAACCTCGTGATTTGCGAGCATAATGGGACATGCTCTGCATACCTTATCGGTTTTCACAAACTTGCCCACAGGGGATGCTATAACTAAAGGAACATGCATCCTAGTGGTGTTCAATGCTAGTTTATATGTAATAGCAGAATCAATAAAGGATAGAGTTACACCGAAATTGAAAAGTCTAAGTACAGGGGTACCGTTAATGTAGGAAGTACCGCGGATGGTCTGCAAGGGGTCCTGCTTTGCTTTTATAGCGGCAACGACATATACCCTGGCCTGGGGAGCCCTCTGTTATGCTGGGGGCCCTTGTTTTGGCTATTGAGGCCTGGGCGTTACTTTAGTTGTCGCCCGATTTTACTGTGGTCAATTCGCCGGTAGTGGAATGCCCCAGTCTCTCATCCTTTGAAAACATTATGGGTAATATGGTTTATTTTGCCATAGTAGCCGTAACTTTTTCCGGAGGGCAAGGGTGGAGTTTGCACCGGTACAGGCCTGGACCTCTCTACAGGAATAGGTGGAGTGGGAGATGCCTACCTTGGTCTAAACTGGGCGTCTCTAGCTAGAGGGCAGTTTCTCAGGGTGCGCTCAAAGTCTTTCTCAACCCGCATGGATTTGTCTACCAGTTTTGCAAAGTCCTCAAAGTCTCATGCGCATAGACGTGACTGGATCCCTGGCCTAAGTCCCTCCTTGAACTTCTGCAGTTTGTATTCGGCATCCTCCAAGGCCTTGGGCACATACCGGGAGAGTTCGTCGAAATGGGCCTCGTACTTGGAAACTGTAAGGCTCCCCTGCTCCAGCCGTAAAAACTGTGTGATCTTCTCATTACGGCATGACCACGGGAAATACTTTCCAAGGAATTTCTCCTTGAATCTGGCACATGTCCAAGAGTAGGTGGCCGGAACACTTCGTTGTAGGCTTTGCCACCAATTCTCTGCCTCCCCTTCTAATAAATGTGGCCAAGCTCACCATCTGCGAGTCAATACACTCTAGGGGCCGCATTAACTTAAAAATCCTTGCCAACCAGTGCTCTGCTTGCACTGGGCCTGGTGCCCCTTCAAATGTTTACGGCCGAAGCTCTTGGAACCACTCAAAGATATCTACGCCCTTACTATATCTTTCTCGAGACGCCTCCCCATGGTCCCTACTCCTTAAGGATTCCATTATCAGTGTGTGCATGTCCTACTATTGTTGCATGAACATGCCCTGTTGTTGTTGCATAGTGTCAGCCATTAGCACAAATACCGTGAAGGCTGCTGCTCCTGTTGACGGATCTGCGTGTACCTCCTCCGAGGGCTTGGCTGAAGGGGTTCACTGCCTGAAGCACTGCGAGGGCATCCGAGAAGTGACTATCCGAGGGACGGGAGAGTCTCCTACCGCCTTAGACCTTATGTCCTCATTTGCTACTCCAGGCGGAATGCCTGACGTGTAGATCGGGTTACGCTCCCACTAGTGCTTTGTTGATGGGATGGGGTGGATGTCGACCTTGTTGGTTTGACGTGACCGCGTTACTAGTGGCATGGCTTCCTGGGAGATTAGATTTTCGTGGTTCAGGAATAGAAGGGAGAAGAACAGTTCGTAGCCAATATGAAGCATTAGAAGGGTTAGAGAGCTTAACAATTGCATAGCGAGGGAGTTCATCCTTCAGTTAACACCTTTGGTTTGGATTTTCCAAGGGAGGTAAGTTTTTTTTTTGTTTCCAAATTTGTTATTTTCCAGGGGATTCTAGGTGATTCATATACTAAGTCCTTCCTAACTAGTCGGAATCTCTTCATAAGCTCAAATATTCATTATCATTAATGCCTAAGGGGCCTAGGTGTTCTTGTTTTTATGTCATTTATCCTGGCTATTCTTCTAAGAGTCTCTAAGTTTTGCCTAAGTTAGTCTCTTAAGGTTCGTATGTTGGTCCCATCGCCACGCTGTCTCATACTTCTCTTTGATACCAACTTGTAATGCCCTGGTTTTCAGAACCCGAGTACATGACTCGAGTTCAAGTAATGGTAACCAATGAGTAAATCAAAGTGCAGATAATGGGAAAAGAAGCATAATATATGAACCAATATACGAACAATATTCTAGCCCACTCAGCTGGGGGCTAATTACAAAACCTCAAGTTTCTCAAATTCTAAATGTATTGAAATAAAGATAAATGGCTAATCTACTGATTCAGCCCAAAATAGACAGTCATCTCCTGCTGTGGCCCCTCATCATAGAGTTCCTCCTGGATTGCCACACCCTCCAAGTCTGTCGTATACTCATCAGCTCCTACACCTACGTCATCTATATGGTTGAACATTGATGAATGAGTGGTTAGCTTAATGTGATCTCCCCTCAAGATTACACATCGCTGCCCTAAATAAGGAATAACATAAAAATATACAGGTAATCCAAAACACAGTAGATGCAATCTTATTAAGTGCATGGATATATGGAATGCAATCATTGCCCCGGGGATGCTCATCCATGCGGATAGTGGGCTCGTCACTCATGTAATCATCGAACTTGGGAAACATCATCCAGTTGGAACAATACATACATCACGTACGATAGTAATAGATGTTGGTCTATTCCATGTATGCATGATTAGTTAGTCCTTTGTTAATCCAATTACACTCAGCCATTTTAAATAAGTTCATGGTCACTACAGGGAGCTCTTGGCCAAACGTAAGCTGATGGCTCGGGCATAGTATCCCATGACTACCATCCCCGGCCCATGAGTCTACCGTCCTAGGGTGTGTGTAGTACCCATCAACATGTGGTCAATCAATTCAACATAAAGCGGCCACCACCAATGCCGATTGGGAATGAAATGGTAAAAAATACCAAATGTGGCGATTAAAACATAACAACATGAATGGTGCAAAGACGAGTAAACAGTGGTATTCAGAAAGGTTGTGAAGTTCATCCCAAGTTAGTTAGGTGAAACCACACATGGATGGTGAGCCCCATGGTCAAACACCACAACCAAAACATCCATGTCAGGGGACTACTTATGACACAACTAGTCTAGTTACACCCCAAGCACGGACTCTCCTTTGCTAGGACTTTCAATGGAGAGATTTCAGCAATATGTGTCATAGCAACATAGATCATAATATGAAAAGGAAATAAGGGACAATACATATATTTCTATCAATACACACTAATTGAGTTAATGTAAGATACATAATATGAATGACAAGATTATTTACTTAGGTAGTTTAGAGAAATCAAGAATCTAAACAAAAGTAAGCATGATAATCATCATGAGTGCAATCTATTTCCACACGCTATTTATCATTAATCTAGCTAGCCATTTACACTGTAAAAGCTACTATTTCGGTCTAGTTAGGGATGGAAAGCTTAAGGGGAGGAAAATCATCACCAAACAAATGGTAGTGCACCCCATGGTCCATGTAATCGCGAGTACCTAGCCATCCCGTAACACGAGAGTAACCTCCTGGAATCATTTCCATTACAATAACTGATATTAGAAGGCATCTCAATCTATAAAATAAGTGCGGCTAGGGAGCACTTACAGATTTGTGGAACATAGACCTGATTTCTTATAACTAGGCCCACCAACCTCTTACTAAGCAAGGGCCCGATTTGAGGCTCAAAACCACCCTAACTAAGGGCCGAACTAGGCATTAGTTTCGGCCCAGCTATAGAGCCTAACACAGACTCAAGATGGAGCCAGGTTAGGTTGCCCATGGCCCACCAACTTATGGCTTAACAGACGGAATCCCATTCGAGTATGGCCCACCTACGTTATAAGGAGCAGTCAGCTGTGGAAGGTGAGGTCCACAGCACTTTTATGGTGAGGCCCACAATACATTTTGGTGAGGTCCACTGTGTTTTGAATATGGTTCGGCCCACCAGATTTTTGATGTGGTGCAGCCCACCTTTTGGACGGCATAGATGAATTACATACAGTGTGTGGGACCCACACAGATTACTGATGTGGATGCAACAATTTACTGCAGCTGTAGTGGCATGTTAGCCCACCATCCAGAAAGTGGACGGCTGGGACAAAACATATACTTCATGGTGGGTACCCATCGTATATGTATATATATGTAATATTACATATATATGCCATCTTATATATCACTAATAACTATTTATGTATATATTTTTTAACAACGTCCAGCCATGGATGTGCACTGAGCGACGGCCTGGATGTAACGTCCCTTGATGGACAACCAAGAATTTCATGCAACTTGGTGTCGCCTACCGTCAGTGCAGTCCACCAACATGTATGTTGTGGCCCAACTGCTTGTACAGTGTGTGGCCCACAGCTGATGCAGGGTGCAGCCTACCTGCATTTGGTGAGGCCCACGGTTGATGCAACCCACCTGCATTTGTGCAGGGCCCATGGCTGGTGCAACCCACCTGCATTCAACATGAAGACAGACTCCCTGCTGCATGCCGTTAGAGCTGTTTTCAGGACCTATTGCAGCTCGGTTGAGGTCCGGTTTGGGACCCATTCACGGCCCAACTTCCAACCAGTCCTCGAGTCCAGGTTAAAGCTGATCAAGGGCCTATCTGAGAGCTCCAACCAGAGCTCATTTCTAGCCTAAACAAAACCCATTGGAGGGATGATTTCACTATCCATTTGTGGCCTAACCATGGCTGCTATCATGGCCTGATTCCAGCCCAACACACAACCACCATTCGGCATGGCCTCGACCTGAAAACACACCCATCACTCGTTCCGGATTCAGATCCAAAAAGGGCCATTAGGTGGCCTGATGGACGGTCTATTTTCAGCTCCAAACAGAGCCCCAAACCTGGCTCAAAACAGAGCTTTTGTTCTACCCTGTTTATGGCTTGATGCACGGCCATTGTTTGGGTTAGTTTTCAGCCCGGGACAGAGCCATGGATCGGCTCAGCTTCGGCTCAAAACAGGGACCCTCTTTGAGCCTTGTTTTGGTCATAATCACAGCCATAACTTGGCTGGTTTTCAGCCCAACTATGGCCAGTATTTAAGCTTGATGTCTGCCTAAGACCCGACCATTGTTTGGTTGGTCCTAGCTTAAAACAGAGGCACCGAATGGGTAGCTTTTAACTCAACAACACAGCAGTTTGCCAATCTATTTTCTATCCGAAAATATGGGCATTGCTTGGCCAGCTTTCGGCCTGATACAACCATTATTTTTGGCTTGACCTCTGAGCCAGTTCTAAGGATCTATGGAGAGCTCAAAACAGGGATCAACTGATGCCCATTCGTCTGACTCACGGCCTGGAATGGAGCCATTGTTTGGCTTGACTCCAGCACTCCAAATGCCTCTGTTGCTCGAAACTACAAGGAGATGGAAAGGAGAAAATGCTCACCTAAACCTGCTATGGAGGAAGGCACGGCCCTCCCTACTATCCTTCCCTACTCTCTTTCTTCTCTCTTTCTACTCTCTTTCTTCTCTTTTGGGCACGAATCCCTAAGTTCACAGGGCCCTTTATATAGAGGGAGAGAGAGAGTGGGGGAACAACTGAGCTTTGCTCCCATAGTGTGTTGGATAAAATGTTGAATTAAATAGACTATAAAAATCGAGAACCAAAAAAGGAAAATAAATTTAGAGAAAGAAAAACTTATTGAATTGAGTCGAGGCGTGACTGAGTCACTCGGCTTGAAATCGAATTTGCTCCCCTTGGACAGCGTCCCAAGTGCAACAGGTTTCCAGAGCAATCGACCTCCAGGATACAACGACTATGACCCGGTCCCAGCGGTGCACTCACTGTACACGGGCTCGAACCACTTGCAGTTTAATCCGAAAGTACTGAGTTGACTCAGCAATGAACTCAGTAACAAAACCGTATCAGAGAGAGTTTTATAAGGCAGGGAATTTTTCGTATGTTGAAACTGGAATCGGAAGTCTTTATATAGACTCCGAAATGGTGCATAAGCACCCTTTACAAAAGGTTAGGTCCGTTGGGTTTAAACCCAACAGGGGCAACCAACCGGAAGGGAAGCATCTCTCTGGTTTAAAAACGAAAAGGCGCAAGTGCGAGTACACTCTCACACATACAGTCCTGCGAGTACCCATACACACACACCCACGCGAGTACACTTACACCGCACCCGCACCCGCACCCGCACCCGCGCCCAGCCCAGCCCGTCCCGTCCCAGCCCGTCGCGTCGCGGACGCGGACGCGGACTCGGACTCGGACTCGGCTCGGCTCGGCTCGGCACGGCACGGCTCGGCTCGGCTCGGCGCGCGCGCGCGCGCGTGTGTGGTTAATGGCATAGATTAGAGCTATTGGCATAGCCCCCCCACAGGACCAAATTCACATGCCCCCTGAAAGGGGCTCAAGCCCTAGGCAAAAAGTCTATCATATAAACAAGAGAATTTCTCTTGTCAAATCCGATGTGGGACAAAACCAACACCTCAAAAACACCAAAATTTAAATGTGGAGGGAAAACACCGAAATTTGAAAATTCAAATTTTTAATATTATTTTAAAACAAATACAACAATCCCCCACATGTTTTAAAATAAAATGCTTTCGGATTAAAGCGAAATAGTTGTGCAATGGTGCCGGTGTCACCATAGACTTGAACCGACATTAGAGTAAGCAAGACAGGTCTACAGGAAGCAGGTGACACCATAGTCTTGAACCTGAATCCTTTTAATGTAGATCGCAAGTACATGCCACTCACACAACTCTTCCTCTGCAAGTGATTCTGTGGTTCGGTGCGTTTCGGCCATACACCATTACCTGGATTTCATGAGTGCTCTAGAGAATTCACCTAGATTCTCATAGGAAGCGGCCTCCACCTCCACACCCATATAGGTGAATTCCATCAAGTGTATGCAGCAACTGTATACACCACCAAATATATGGCTATGGATCCATTAAGAGTTCTAAAAACTCATCCTTCTGCGTTGCTGCTCGCACTGTACACCATAGAAGGGGCTCATATAACTCAGTGCAATCGTCTACCTCGTGTTTTGTTGTTTACCCATTGAACCTATCTCATGGGATCTCCACTTGTATAGGTTGGGTTACCGACACTGGCAGTTCATATATTAGGCTCAGCCCCATTCCCTTCGATGTATCATTGACTAACTTTTTGGATAGTCCTTTAGTCAGAGGATCTGCTAGATTCTTTTCTGATCTCACAAAGTCAATAGATATGACTCCATCACGTAACATATGTTTCACTATATTGTGTCTGAGTCTAATATGCCTGCTTTTTCCATTATATATTTTACTTTTTGCTTTCGCTATAGCTGCTTGACAGTCACAATGAATAGATACGGCCGATACAGGCTTTGGCCACAATGGTATATCAGCTAAGAGATTTCTAAGTCATTCAGCTTCTGATCCAGCCTTTTCTAAAGCAATAAACTCGGATTCCATAGTCGACCGAGCAATACATGTCTGCTTGGTGGACTTCCAAGAGACTGCTCCTCCACCCAAAGTGAAGACATATCCACTAGTAGATTTTGTCTCATCTGAATCACTGATCCAGTTAGCATCACTATATCCTTCTAATACAGTAGGATAACCATTATAATGTAAACCATATGTCATATTACCTTTTAGGTATCGCAAAATTCTAGACAATGCATTCCAATGTTCTTTTCCAGGGTTATGTGTATATCTACTTAGCCTTCCTACTGCAAAAGCTATGTCAGGTCTAGTGCAGTTTGATAGATACATGAGACTACCAATTATTCTGGAATATTCTAATTGAGACACACTATTTTCTGTATTCTTCATGAGAGTCACACTATAATCATAAGGAGTACTGACAGGTAAACAGTCAAAATGGTTAAACTTTCTCAATATCTTCTCAATGTAATGAGATTGTGATAATATAATAACACCATTTTTCCTGGTTACTTCAATACCCAATATTATACTTGCCTCTCCTAAGTCTTTCATGTCAAACTTAGATGACAAGAATTTCTTAGTTGCATTAACTAATTTAATATTAGTTCCAAAAATAAGCATGTCATCAACATAAAGACATATGATAACATAATCATTTTCAGAAATTTTACTATATACACATCTATCTACATCATTTATATGATAACCATTTGATTTTAAAACACCATCAAATTTTTCATGCCATTGTTTAGGAGCCTGTTTTAAACCATATAGTGATTTAATTAGTCTACATACTTTATTTTCTTTACCTAATATCTTATAACCCTCAGGTTGCTCCATATATATTTCTTCTTCTAAGTCTCCATTTAGGAAAGCAGTCTTAACATCCATCTGGTGTACCACTAGTTTATATATGGAGGCTATCGCTATTAAGACTCTAATAGTTGTAATCCTAGTTACAAGGGAATATGTATCAAAATAATCTATTCCTTCCTTTTGTTTAAAGCCTTTCGCTACCAACCTAGCCTTAAACTTATCGATAGTTCCATCTGGTTTTAGTTTCTTTCTAAACACCCATTTGCAGCCTATTGGTTTGTTACCAGGTGGTAGGTCTACAAGTTCCCAAGTATTATTTGATATAATAGATTCTAACTCATCATTTATTGCTTCCTTCCAAAAGGTTGCATCTGGAGAGTTAATAGCTTCTATATAAGTTGTAGGATCATCTTCTACTAAGAATGTGAAAAAACCATCTCCTAGGTTAGTTTCTTTTCTAACTCTAATACTTTTTCTTGGTTGTATCTCTTCTACTACTTTCTCGTAAGCATTTTTACTAGTAGACGCAATATCTGATTCATTAACCTTTTCTATTCCTATAGATTTAGATTTCATAGGGAATACGTTCTCAAAGAACTCTGCATCCCTAGCTTTTATAATTGTATTGGGATCTAGAATATTATCCTTAGTTTTTAAAACTAGAAACCTATAGGCCGCACTGTTTTGTGCATACCCTATAAATACACAATCGGTCGTTTTAGGACCTAATTTTCTTTTCTTAGTTTCAGGTAATCCTACTTTAGCAAGACACCCCCACACTTTAATATATTTATAATTAGGAATATGATTCTTCCAAAGTTCATATGGTGTTTGTTCAAAAGATTTAGATGGAATCCTGTTTAGGATATAACAAGCAGACAGAATTGCTTCTCCCCACATATTTGAGGGTAAGCCTGAACTATTTAACATGGCATTCATCATTTCTTTTAGAGTTCTGTTCTTACGTTCTGCTATTCCATTTTGTTCTGGTGTATAAGGAGCTGTAGTTTCGTGAATTATTCCATTCTTTTCACATAATTCTCTAAATTGAGAAGATTCATATTCACCTCCTCTATCTGTTCTAAGTCTTTTAATTTTTATATTTAATTGATTTTCAACTTCAATTTTGTATTTAGAAAAAGCATCTAAAGCTTCATCTTTGTTCCTTAATAGATATACTCTAGTAAACCTAGAGTAGTCATCTACAAAAGTTATATAATATCTTTTTCCTCCTCTAGACATGTGATTTCTAAAATCACCTAAATCACTATGTATCAACTCTAATAGAACAGATGATCTTTCTATTTGTTTAAAGGGTTTTCTAAAAAATTTTGATTCTACACATGTTTCACATTTTTCAAACTCTTCATTAGATATATTAGGTAATAAACTTAATCTTTTCATTTTCTTTAAAGATGCCACATTCACATGACCTAATCTATTATGCCATAGATAAAAAGGTTCAACGATATAAACAGAACTAGATGTTTTCTTATTATCATTGGATACATTTACAATGAATAAACCATCGCTACAGTACCCCTTACCAACAAAGGTTCCATTTTTAGTCATTACAAGCTTATCTGAATCAAATACTAATTTGACACCAGCCTTATTGAGGAGCGAACCAGAGACCAAGTTTCTTCTAATGTCAGGCACATGGAGGACATCATTTAACATTAGAGTCTTTCCAGAAGTGAGTTTCAGAAGTACTTTCCCTTTCCCTACAACTGGAGACGTTCTAGCATTTCCCATGAACACCTGTTCATCATCTCCTGACACTTGGTAGGAGGTAAACATGCTACGATCCTTGCACACGTGTCTAGTTGCACCAGTATCTAGCACCCACTCCAAGTTGTTTACAAGGAAGACTTCTGACACTACAGCCACTACTATGTCAGACTCATTGCCTGTTTCTGTAAGATTAGCTTGCGGCTTATCTTTATTTTTCTTAAGCCTGCAGGTTTTAACATGATGCCCAGGCTTTCCACAGTTGTAGCAGTTTTCCTTTTTCTTGAATTGATTGTTTGCATTCTTCTTTTTGAGCCTGCATTCATTTGCATAATGTCCAGGTTTGCCACAGTTATGACAGTTGCCCTTTTTCTTATTATTTGTTCGACTTGATTCCACAAGATTCGCTTTTGAATCTATCTCATTTTTATTTCCTTTTTGGTCCCTGATTCTATTGGCCTCCTCTATTCGTATGTGTACGATAGTGGTTTCCAAAGAAACACCGTTCTTCTTATGTTTCATTCTATTTTTATATTCTTTCCAGGAGGGCGGTAACTTTTCTATTAACGCTCCTGACAGAAACACCTCATCCAACTTAATTCCTTCTGTCGATAGTTCGTGAATTAGACTTTGAAAGTCATGAATCTGATTTGTGACAGATTTATCGTCTGTCATTTCATAGTGAAGGAAATTAGCAATTGCATGTTTCTTAGCGCCTGCATCTTCTAATATGTATTTCTTTTCTAAAGCAATCCATATATCTTTAGCAGAGGCGTAAGAAGCATACACATCATATAATTCGTTGGATAAAGAGTTTAGAATATAATTTTTGCAATTATTTTCATCTGTTACTTCATTTTGATTTGCTGGATCTATAGTAAATGATTCAGATAAAATGTATGAAACTTTCAGGGTGGTAAGAGCGAACATCAATTTCTGTTTCCACCGTTTAAAGGATTGTCCAGCGAACGGTTCGATTTTGGCTAACTCAGTAGAAGCATTTACTGTTACTGTAGCCATAGTCTATGTAATTCAACACAAATTTCGATTTCAAGATTGTTGGATAAAATGTTGAATTAAATAGACTATAAAAATCGAGAACCAAAAAAGGAAAATAAATTTAGAGAAAGAAAAACTTATTGAATTGAGTCGAGGCGTGACTGAGTCACTCGGCTTGAAATCGAATTTGCTCCCCTTGGACAGCGTCCCAAGTGCAACAGGTTTCCAGAGCAATCGACCTCCAGGATACAACGACTATGACCCGGTCCCAGCGGTGCACTCACTGTACACGGGCTCGAACCACTTGCAGTTTAATCCGAAAGTACTGAGTTGACTCAGCAATGAACTCAGTAACAAAACCATATCAGAGAGAGTTTTATAAGGCAGGGAATTTTTCGTATGTTGAAACTGGAATCGGAAGTCTTTATATAGACTCCGAAATGGTGCATAAGCACCCTTTACAAAAGGTTAGGTCCGTTGGGTTTAAACCCAACAGGGGCGACCAACCGGAAGGGAAGCATCTCTCTGGTTTAAAAACGAAAAGGCGCAAGTGCGAGTACACTCTCGCACATACAGTCCTGCGAGTACCCATACACACACACCCACGCGAGTACACTTACACCGCACCCGCACCCGCACCCGCGCCCAGCCCAGCCCGTCCCGTCCCAGCCCGTCGCGTCGCGGACGCGGACGCGGACTCGGACTTGGACTCGGCTCGGCTCGGCTCGGCACGGCACGGCTCGGCTCGGCGCGCGCGCGCGTGTGTGGTTAATGGCATAGATTAGAGCTATTGGCATAGCCCCCCCCCCCCACAGGACCAAATTCACATGCCCCCTGAAAGGGGCTCAAGCCCTAGGCAAAAAGTCTATCATATAAACAAGAGAATTTCTCTTGTCAAATCCGATGTGGGACAAAACCAACACCTCAAAAACACCAAAATTTAAATGTGGAGGGAAAACACCGAAATTTGAAAATTCAAATTTTTAATATTATTTTAAAACAAATACAACATAGTGGACGGCCGGGATTTCACTAGCCACTATCTTTCCTAGAGAGGTAAGTCCTCTCTTGCTATCCTTCACTTACAGGCCCTGTTTGGCCTTTTTGGCAAAGATGAGGGCACACCTCAGCTAGGGAAATGGATGATTGAGATGAGTAGGCTGGGGCGATCATGAGCAGATCATGCTGTCCTTGATGGGCCCCATTTTACTAGTATATGCCACGTGCAATGCATTGAACGGTCGCACGCTATCTTTTCTGTCCATTTACCAAAGCCCAAGAGCGTATACGGTTTTGTTAAGTGGACCTACGTGAATAAAATGAATGGCTTGGATGGCTCGAAAGTGGCCATGGTGGGCCACCTAGGAGCTTAAAGATCGCCCCGCTCATCCTCTGTTTTGGCGGGAAGTCTGCTTCTGCATTTTTTTGAAAAGAGCTCGGTCAAAGGTTGTTTGACCATGCCTATCATCCTAGTGAACACCGTGTGCACTTGCATGGGGTGTACATGCACTCCATGAGGGGGCCATCGTAGTGGGTGTGACAAATCCATTCCATCCATTTTTCTTGGGACCCAAAAATAGGGGTCCTGACCCATTTTGGTACGAGGCTGAGGCCCAGGTGGGCCATATCACACATTCCAAGCCCTATTTGGCCCAATATACACTGATCCGATGGCTAGATCGATCTGAGGACGGGTTTCAACGATTAAATGGGGCTTTATAGTACAATGATGGTTTGTTTCATTGTTAGTTAACCCTTAAGGGTCGTTAGTGGTTGCCTTACCCCTAACATGACTTAAGTAGATTGATTTATAGGTTTAACTTAAGGTGTTCATTTAGTTTTTACCTCATCGCTTGGTGTCGGGTTAAGCTTGGCTCCTATTGATTCTGATAAAAGGCCTCGATGTTAGCTGGAAGTCCCATCCTGCACATGTCAGAATTTTAAGTCGCCTAGTATTTTAAGCTTGGTTGATGCAAGTTTTAAGATAAGGTAACACCCGTGTATTAGAGGTATGACGTGTTATAATAATATACAAACCAAGTTCGGAAAGCATATAGGAAATAAGAGGAAGAAGACCACAGTTGAGGAGTCTAACCTTTCAGCTTGGTCGAAGAGATCAATCTTCTTTGTATTATTGTACTGGGAGCATATGCCCATTCATCATAATTTGGATGTGATGCATGTTGAGAAAAATGTTACTAAGAACCTTATTGCAATAACCATGGACATGAAGGACAAGTCTAAGGATGGTTTACAAGCCCATAAGGATCTTATGACTATGAAGATAAGACTAAAATATTGGCCATAGGAAAAGAATGGTAAGTTGTTATTGCCTAAAGCTCCTTTCACATTATCCAGATTTGAAAGAGAACTCATTTGTCGAACCTCGAGTGATTTGAAAGTTCCGAGAAGGTATAGTGCAAACCAGAAACATCATATCAGTATAGATGACTATCAACTCAAGGTCCTTAAGTCACATGATTTCACATTCTGATGCAACTGTTACTACCTGTATTATTGATGCACTCATTCAAGAAAGAAAAGTCATTATGCGCCGCAGTCATTATGCGCCGCCATTATGCAATTGTCAAGATTCTTTAACGTCATATGTTTCAAAGAAATTCATCGTACGAAGCTTCAAGAAATGAAAACTAAAATAGTGGAAACATTATGTGTTTTCAAAAAGTATTTTCCACCATTATTTTTCGTTTCTATGACGCATCTTGTTATGCACTTGGTGGAGGAGGCACAAGTTTGCATACCTGTCAGATATCGATGAATGTATCCTTGTGAGAGGTAACTTTAACTATTTTAATTTATTTACCTTTTCAAAATAACTTAAATTTTTTCATCAATACCTGATTTTAATATTTAACAGGATGATGAGAACATACAAGAAGTATGTGATGAATTAAGCTTACTCAGAGGGCTATATTGCGGAATGCTACATTATAGAGGAATTTATGATGTACTGCACGAAATACTATCCTAATAATACGATAGGAGGTCATAAGTAAGGACTAAAAATATTCAATGACGATGATGATTGTTGAGGCATAAAAAAATGATGAAAGATTGAAGCAAGAAGAGACAAAGAGATAGAAAGAACCCTTGAAAAGAAGAAGGAATGGATAGCTTTGAAAGAGATGCACAGGACCTTGCAACCAATATCAGTTGCATGGGCCCGCACAATCGATATGCCTTGCGCAGGTCTGCGCAATGGAAATATCAGTTGCGCGGGACCCTGAAACATACTGCTAAATTGGTTCTTTGCAGAGTGATCTAAAGCACTGAAAGATTTGTCCCACATCGCTAAGATCTGGATTTTCACACGTGCGAGGGTCTATAAATACCCCTTTCCCTCCTTCATTAAGGGTAATTGAAAATTTTCAAGAGGAGTAGAGCGGAGAAGAAGATTGAAGGTAGGAGAGAAGTCTCCTGTCAGTTGTGCAGGACCGTGCAACGGATATCAGTTCCGCGGGTCCGCGCAACCAGGCAATCCTGTAGTCTGTGAAGATGAGGAGCCGTTATGCTGCTGAAATCCATGGGTCAGGCTTCTTTTCTTCAGGCTTTCTTCTATTTACGGGTTCAGAGGAGAAAGATCAGTCGATTAGGTCGACATTTCCCCTAAGTCCTAGGGATGGTTGAAACAGGCGCTGTTATGCTGCTGAAATCTTTATTGCATTGAAGATTCATCAATCAGATCGACATTCCTCCTAAGTCCTAGGAGATGATCGAAACAGGCGTCGAAAGGCTGTCAAAATGAACTCTTGATATTTAAAGCATAAGTCGTTTATTTTCAAATGATCTATCTTAGAATCAAGGGATGTAAAGAGGATGTAAATGAACTCAGTATTAATGAAATGTGATGAATGCTCTCAATACCCTTTCTCTGTTATGTTTGAATAAGAAAAATTTCCAAATCAAATGCATTTGTTTCTTGTTCGAAAAAAAATGGCGACTCTGCTGGAGATTATTTTTATTGTCTTATTTAAATATTAACAGTGAAATTGTTACGAACTTTCATCACAGTTCAGCGTCCGTAATGGCTACTCTCAGTGGGAAAATTCTCCCCTTCATCTCCAAGATAGATCACTTTAATTGTTCATCTACTAATTATTACTATGTTTTGTGTTGAAGGTTTTTAAAACCTAACTACGACTTACTACTCATGGCAACTCTCGTAAGAAAAGTGAACTTCTGATTCATCCCGACAGGATTCGTGATAGAATACACACTAAATCTTACAAGTGAAGGTAGCATGACTCAGGTAATAGCTGGGGTTGTTTTTGCTTTGCCCCAATCATCAGAAGGTGACGTGGGCTGGACTGTTATAACATCTCATAAGGCAAGAGCACGAAACGTCAGAAATTCTAGAATGAATCAGCCTTTGTTAAGAATCAAAGGGCCAATAACACGTAACACAGTTAAAAGGAATCCCGAACTTGCTCCTCCGGTGATCTATCCTGAGCAAATGGCTCCACAATTGACAGCGCGTGATTTTCCAGTTTTGAATGCTCTGGTAGCTAAATGGACGAGCGAACAAAAAGCAAAAGTGCTGGCGATCAGATCACCAATGTCATCCCAGATAAATTCACCAGTATCAGCGTCACTTCAGTCAATTGATATCGCAGGGGGCATGAAAAAGTCTAATGAAACTCCATTTTTTCCCCCCACTATGAGTCCTGTTACGTCAGCATATTCTTGCTCTCCTTCAATTACTAATTCGTCAAAAAGTGGAGAAGCTGCAGTATATATGGAAGGAATAAATCCAAATTGTAGATCAACTACAGAAGATCATTTCAATGCAATAGCAGAAGCCTAGAATGCATTAATGGAATAATGTAGAAACCTTAGAGAGGCACTGACAACCCTTGCACATAACGTGGCTTGAATGGCGATTCCCCAGAATGCAATGGAGGGGCAAGAAAATCTTCTTGATGTCCTCCCACCACAGGGGGCAGGGTCACTGGGGTCCATTCAAGCAGCAAGAACTGTGACCCAAGATGAGGTGAGGCAAGTGGTTAAAGAAGCGGTTAAAGCGAAAAGAGAACATGAAAATACTGGACGTTTTAGGTATCGAACGCCATATCCAAGGGAAGTAGAAGACATCCCCTTTCCAGCTAATTTCAAGCATCCAAATTTTCAAAAGTTTAATGGAGAAAGATCCCTGGAGGAGCATTTGATGCACTTCATCATCAATATGGGAAAATTTTGTACGATACCACAGTATTGCTTGTAATTGTTTGGTTTGTCACTAACACAAAGCATTTCGATGGTATTCTAGTTTGGCACCAGGGTCAATACGTACCTGGGAACAAATGCAAGAGGTTTTTATGTCAAACTTTTTCTCTTTAGAGCGTGATGTCAATATTATGGAGCTGGCCTCTATACGGCAGAGAGAAGGAGAGCCGATAGAAAAATTTATAAACAGATGAAAAATGTTGGGGGCCTCATGTACACAGTTACCGGAAGAAAAAGAACAAGTCAAAATATGTCTAAATTCTATGAGGACAGAGATTACATTTGGACTCACCAGCGCCGATATCAGAACTTTTCGTGACTTGGCCACTAAGGCTCACGAGTTGGAGCAGATAACTCGCAAGATCCCAGCATTTCATCATGAGACAACCAGGAGAGTATCCGGTAAAACAGCCGTGAACGCTGTTGATCATGACAGAAGACGTAAAGATGCAAGGGACTCGAGGGAAAGGAGACCAGACCGAAGAGAAGAAGGGAGTCAGTCAAGGAATAGATACAATGGGAAGAGGCCTAAAATGCTGAATTTTCATGAGGGATTCACATTTGATAAGGAAGATGTCACCCCTATGATGGAACAATTGTTGAAAGCTGGCATGATAGAATTACCAGAGCCTAAACACCCAGAAGATGTGACAAGAACTAAAGAAAGAGATTTCTACCGTTATCATCGCCTAGTGGGACACCCAACAGAGAATTGTTATACAATGAAATGTATAATATAGCGAATGATCGATAGGGGTGAGATAGTACTGGGCAAAGAAAAAGAAAGGGGTGTCACGGCAACAGTAAATATGCTTACAATCCGAAAGAAAGACCAAGATATGAATGAAAAGGAGGATAATAAGACGGCAAAGAAGGTTGCAGTAATCACGTTACGGTCAGGTAAAAAGGTGGTAAACCCTATAAAGCAGAAATCAGAAATCACTAGGAAAGAAATGATTGAAAGACAGAGTAATGACGAAAAGATAAAAGAGAAGAATAAGGTGACGAGAGTGACTTATAACGTAGTAATTCATTTAAAAGGAATACCGGTCCGATTAAGTGTTTATGACGCACTTACTTAAGTTATCAGAAGAATTTCGACAGAGTCTGATTCAGGCATTGTCCGATCATGACATTAGAGAAACTTTACTGATAGAGTTAGAGCATGAAGAACTTGATGAACAAGAAGATTGTCTCCCAGTTGTTTCTTTCTCTGATGACAACTTGATCTGTGAGGGAGAACATAACAGGCCAGTGATGATAGAAGGCCATATCCGGGGGAAGAGAGTTAAACTGATTATGATAGATAATGGGTCTGCAATGAATCTTTTGCCGCTTTCGATGTTAAGTTGAATTACTGTCTCTCAGAATTACGCCCTAGCGGAATGAAGATACAGGGTTTTAATCAAGATGGGCAATGCGCACTTGGCAAGATTACGGTAGCACTGAAAATAGGAGAATTGACTACTAATGTTGTGTGTCATGTTATAAGTGCAGTAACGACATACAACCTTCTCCTAGGAAGGCCGTGGATACATCAGTACAATATCATACCCTCCACTCTACATCAGTGTTTCAAATACTATAAAGACGGAGTACAACATAAAGTAATGGCCGATGCGAAACCATATACAGAAGCCGAGCCCTTTGTAGATGCTAGCTATTATAAAGAGTTTGCTACAGAAAAGATGAATAATGATGAGAATAAGATCTTAAAGGGTGATCAGGAAAGTGCAATTACAGAAAAAGCAGAAAAAGAAGGACCATCTGAAACCGCGAAAATAAACAAAAAATTTTATTTTGTGCCGAAACATCTAAGGTAGCCGGGACAACCGCCATTAACCTTGCTGTTAACTGAACAGTTAAAAATTTTACAGTCTAATTATACAGTGTCGTTGCCATATGCTGAAAGGAACAGACCGTTTTCAGCCGCTCCAGGAAGATTTCAAGTTAAGGTAAGCGAAAAATACCCTGAGACAATAGAGTTCTATGTTTCAGGAGAAGTAAAGACAAGAGAAGAGATTCAAAACAATGTGTACCATGGTAGGTTGACGTTGCAAGACCTTCAAAAGTATAGTCCGGGAAGTAAGAAGATTATGAAAAATATGAGTTTTGATTATGAAGAACCCACCGGCTTGAACCATGGGAAGGGAATTCAAATCCCTATTGGGATCAATCAGGATAAGCACAGAAAATTTCAAGGGTTGGGAGAAAACCAATCGATAAATACGATCTCAGTCATCCAGTCTTCTGCAGAAATACACTGCCTCAATATCTTTAAAAAGAAAGAGTATATCTCTAACAGCAGTCACAATCATATCAAGGGGGCAAGCTCAAGATCAAATGAGATAAGGTGTACTTAATAAAAGAGGTGTACTTCAAAGAAGTAAATAGAAGCCCATGTTGGCCTATAATTGCGTTGTCAAGAAGGAATTTCTCCTGAAGGCGCTACTAATTTTGATACAGAACATTATTAGAATAATAATTCTGTATCAAAAGGGGACAAGATGAATAGAATGAATAAGGAAGAAGTTCGCAAGCATATTAAGATCATATGATAGTAAATATTATCAAAAAAAGAAAGAAAGAAAGAAAGATGAGGAAGATGAGCACCATCAAATGAGCTCTACAAAATTTTTCCTGAAATTGATATCACCATCAAGCTGGTATATTGCGAAAAATACAGACAAATGATGCAGATAAACAGATGGGTATAATTGAAGACATTGGCAGAAGTCATGGTGTGTCAATTTCAGTCAGAAATACCTATCACCGTCTTCCAAGGCATTTTAAGACAACATATTAAGTCATCGCCAAATGAAAAGTGTTAATGATCGCTGTTAAGCGATAACGATTGCTATCAAGCATTGATGATCATCACCGACACCAAAGATTTCCATCAGAATCACCACCAGGTATTGATGACTAAAAAAAATGGAGAGAGCAACTATCACTGTCGCCGATCAATCGCTTATCAAAATTACCATCATCGCTAAGCTGATACATTATTTTAAACATGATACAAAAATCCTTATGGCATTATCAGTAGCAGCGAAATGCCAATTATTGGTCAACCATTTGTTGACAGTAGAATAAATCATATAACCAACTGCATATAAAATTGGTGACAGCAATGGTTGCTTATCATAAAAAGGCAGTCTAGCCAAGTCCCGAAAGAGAGAGAGAGAGAGAGAAAGAGAGAGAGAGAGAGAAAGGACCAAGCCTCTAAGACCTAAAAAGGCCAAGTCCTAAAAGGACCAAATCTTAAAAGGGACCAGCTACGCATAAGACCTATAATCATTTAAGGCAGCCCAGTTAAGTTAATGGCCCACTGTGCATGAGACCTATCAAGATCGTCATTCAGGTAGCGGTGAGAAGCCAGTGGCCCTAAAAATCCCGTGAAGTCCATCGTACGCATACCCATGCGGGTAACTGACGGAGTCAATGACGAAAAGCCAAAGGGCCAAAAGTTGACCAAAATTCAAAGGGCCTAAAGTCTTCAAATGACCAAAAGCCAAAGGACCAAAAGTCGACGAAAAGCCAAAGTGCTAAAAGTCCTCAAATGGCCAGTCAGCGAAACCTCCATGCCGTCTGTATAGCTTTCCGACAGCGTCATAGGGAATGGAGGACAATACCCTCCCGTGAATGGGCCTGACCTTGTAGACGAAGAAAATGAGGGCTGCAGTGCGAGCTTTAGATAGGCCAATCATGCATAAGACCCCCCAGATTTAAGGTTTGATTCCAGTACTAACTCATGAGAAAGGGCTTAAACCTACTCATCGATGGACTGACAACCATGGATTTGGTACCCCCAAAGGTAGCCTTGCGAGCTCTGTGAATTCTAGAGAGTTATCATGGCCAACCCTGTGCGTAAAACCAACCAAGTTCACCGCCCCAGTAGCTTCACTGGGCCCCTCTGATGGATCGCGGTTTGTGAACTCCCTAGGCAATGAGAAGTCCAGCAAACTCCTAAGAGTTACAGAGGCCATCACGTAAGACCTGGCTACACTACTCATGAGGTTAAACTGTGTATGAAATTGGCTCCACTACACATGAGCTTAAACTATGTGTGAAATTAACTGAATTGAAATCTAGCACCGCCAATGACAAAATATATAAATAAAGTCACGTAGGAAATCCCGCACTAGCAAGCATAAAGTACTAGTGCTTATATTAGTTCATTAATCAGTAAATATACTAAGGCTACCTTATAAGCAGCATAATGCATGATGTAGAAAATCAAAAGAGATTACTTGTTCAAATTGAAAATCAAAAGAGATTACTCGTTCAAATTGAAAATGAAAAGAGATTACTGGTTCAAATAGCATGTATACAAAAGGAATTATATGCTTAAAGTACTTCTGTAATCCTTGCTATTGTCATATACTTTTGCATATCTTCTCTTAATTACATTTGAGCTGCAATATGCTTGGACTTTTCCTCAAGAATAATCTTTGTTTGGTCAGGAAGACCAGCCAGCTTACCTTCTGAAGACGCAATCACTTCTTTGTTCTTGAGCAGCTCGGACCTCTCAGTGATAACAGATTGAATGTTGACTTGAATCTTTTCTTCAGTTTCCTTTATGGTTAAGTCCTTCTCATGACAATTAGATTCAAGCTGCGAGATCTCTTCCTTTAAGGCAGTGATGCGATTTTGAATACTCAATTTGTCGTCAGTATAGATTTTTAGTTGCCCTTGAAGGGATAGTTGTTCCTGGTCGAATTCGGAGATAGTGGAAGCAATGAGGGAAGCTTTTTCCTTGGACAAAATTAATTGCTTCTCATATTCCAAAATCTCGGGGACAATTGTAACATTCTTCGCTGATGCCAAAAAGAGTATTGAATTACAAAATTTAAGAAGAGAATTGCGTAGAGCAGAGATGTTAATTTTTGCCATTCTTGCAGAACTTTCTAAAATTTCAATGGAAATATCTAGGTCTGACCACTGCTCGGGATCTTTAAAGATGTGGACTACCGCTGACAAGGAGTTCTTCGTTAAAAGCATTTTGTGAGCGGGAATCTTTGAAAGAAATGATATCTCAGAGACAGTGGCCACAGACTCGGAACTAGCCGCCCCACTATAGGGAAGAATTCGTATAACAAAAATAGGAGATAAAGTCAGAATAAGCAAAGCAATGCAAGATGAAGGATATACAGTTCCTCAAATTAATATATATACCCGCCGCAGAGGTGTGACCAATAGGTGGGGGAACTTTTGGGGCTGTAAAGGTACTAGGCATGTCGACAAGAGAAGGTGCCCTCACTTCTGTGCTTGAATCCCTGGTAGTAGGAGTAGGCACATCAGTAGCTTCGACGGGGAATACAATTTCACGGGCCACCCTTCTTGGTGTTATAAGAGGAGCCGTAAGAACCCGTGGTGAAATCGTTAGTGCAACTGGACGAAGGTCCACAGAGGGGGCATCGCTCGTCTCAATATTAGCCTCATGCGTACCTAAAAAAGGAAGTAACAATGATGATGAGATAGTTATCACTAGATAAGCACGTAAATATTTAAGGAATTCGAATTCCCTTACCCGGTGAATATCCATATTCCCCAAAATCTAAGGGTTCTTCATCTTCTTCAATTACTACATATGGCTTATCAGGAATAGAAGTGGCAGGGGAATTTTCAAGAGCCGGGGGGAGATGTTCTTCCTCTACATTTTCAGTGGCTATATTTTCCTCCTCATCTATATTGACTTCTCCTTCTTCGAAGTCGTCATCTTGAGCTTCATCGCTTACATATCATCATCTTCAGACCCTATGGGAGTGAAATCTTTTGATGAAGAAGACGAACTTTCATTTTCCAAACTCTCTTCATCTACTTTCGTGATCACGACTTGTTTTCCTTTATAAAAGATGGGCTGGTTACTTTCTCCTGGAGACTTTCTGCTAGTCGAAATTGAGGGAGATACAGAGGTCTGCCTTGTCTCTTCTTGGGGAATAGGTGATGATGCTTGCAGTCATGCTCGCGATCTGGTCATCGGAGATGATGAGCTGGAAGGGGGAGGTTGCGAAGAAGGAATAGGTTCATTCTGAACTAGATTCTCCTGAGCCGTGGTAATTTCTTTAGGAATGGGGGAGGATGTTCCTTCGATATTCTCTGAAACTCGGCCGCCAAAGTCATGAGGGACATGTTCAAATTCTGCCAGAATTTCGTGAGCGAACTAGCCATCAAAGTATTAATTGGTTTCCTCTCACGAATCAGCTCTTCGTTGATATTTTCTGTAAATTTCACCATGGTGAGGTGCACGACTCTTCTCTGGAATGAAACCAAGGTTTCGGCCCCTGAGCTGAGGCGGGTGGAGAAAGAGAAGGGAGTCTACTAGTAAGCGTTTGTTAACCAGGAATGATTGATGATCCCACCATCTCATCCAGTTATAGGAAGTATGGACTATCCGGTTGTAACTAGGAATGATGAAAGAGGAATTGACACGACCGCCCAACAGTTGCTTCCATATCATGGACTAGTTCAAAAGACCTGTTCCGTAGTAGCGCAATCTCTTGGTGACCAACCCACAGTCTTCTGGTACGGCTTAGTCATAGCCGAATTGGCGAGCGAAGCGACTAGGGTAGTAGGGCTCTCTCCAGAACTCTGTCCCTTCTCTGAGAAGCAGACTACAGGAACGGATGGAAAAAAAAGAAAGCCCTTTCTGCTACGATCAGTGCTCCCTGGTCCACCATATTTATGTCTTTAGTGTAGCGGTGGAGACGGAACTGGAAGAAATCTATTTGGTCAAAGTCCTGGATCTTGTTAATTACCCATTTGTATGATCTTCTGGCCATCGCCCTTTGTTGAAAAAACCAGAGAGGAAGATAGGAAGGATTAACATATGCCTTCTCTGGCGCTTCGAAGGTCTAAGGGAAATAAACTCTCAACCATCCAGTAAAGTAGTGTCAGGTAGTGTATGCTGAGGAAGATCCCAGGGTGGGGATCTTCATGTGTGTAGATATTTCTCCAAAGGCTCGGTAGATGGAACATAGTACGGGGGGCGCAATGGAATATTTTTGACCTTCCGCTAAGGCACCAACAACAACGAAGGTGGTGGGATGAATAACATTTGCCCATTTGGAGGTAGAAAGTTCTATTATGCTTAACCAGCAGGCCAGAAAAGCTGCAAGTTCCCCAAAGGAACTATAATCCGCTCTTTCCTTCATGTTGTCGCGGAGATTTGTTAGTTCTTTGCATCGACTGTCATGGAATCTACAAGGTAAAGTAAGAGGTTAGTACAAGGGAATATGTGATAGAAAGAAAAGTGCTAATTTCTGAGTTTGGAATACCTGAGCATTTTGGAAAAGTGAGCCAGCCACTACAGAGGGGAAAGTTTGTGAAAATTTAAAAAATTTCCCCATTTCTCTGAAGATTTTGATGGTGGTTTCAGAAATGAAGGGTCTACGATCTGGAGAAGATATGAATGCTAGCTCTGCATTCGATGGGATGAACTCATCATAAAATCTTCCTGTTAATGGAAGACCTACTATGCGATGCAAATCCCATAGTGTTACGCTCATTTCTCGAAATGGCAAGTGAAGAGAATTGGTAGTGGGTGACCAATATTCAAGGAAGCCTTTAAGCACAGAGGGCTCCTTGTAGAAATATTTAGATGTGACTTCTATCGCATCATAAAGGCCAACTTTGACAAGAGAACTCGCATGTTTCCTCAAGATGGCCTCTGCCCAGTCAAAATAGTAACGGCGAACAAGCCTCTTGTCCGAAAGTCCTCTGATCCCCAAAGAGGGTCGCAGTCCTTATAGCGCTGTCTGATGGTCTCGTAAAAGTATGTTGGAAAAAGATTATGTTGACTATGAAAGGGGGTGAGGAAGATCATGGAATGAACCTCTCCAATATTTCGTCGCGGCTTCTACGCTTGCAGTTTCCCTTCGAGAATGTGGGGTTCTCTTGTTGCCCACGATTCAATGTACATCAACTTCCCTCTGTCTACATAGTCCTTGGGCTCACATTCCAGGATGGATTAATGGCGATAGACGTTGATGGGAATTACCATCATACCTTCTGAATGAGGGTTGTTGAATTTCATAACACCCTCAACTGCTCGAACTGATTCCCAAGAATTTTGGAGCTTCTTCTTGTTATGCTCTTTTATCTTCTCTTTGAACTCCTTTGCCTTGTTTTGGCGAGCCTTCTTAGAACATGAATCAGGGGGAGTATCTTCTCTTGGAGGGGTTCCGTTCCTATCTATGCGGATGTGGGCGGTTGCCTTCATCCATTCATCCCGGTCATATTCACGACCATGCTTCGGAGGCAGTTTTAAGTTTCCCATGACTATAGCCTGATGAATGGGAGAGGGAAGCGATTCAATGCAATCAGTGAAATCAAAAGTTGGGAGCACTAGTTCTTTGAAGTATGCAAAAGTTTGAGTAGTGGTTTTGGTACGTTTGGTTGGTGGCTGATCAGTGGAAGGAGAAGGGCAATAAGAAGATGTATCAGGCAAGTCGGGATGAGAAGGCTGGTTAGTTGGAGGGTCTACGAGACAAAAAGTTCTCTTGGTACGGGCCATAAGGGAAAAGGAATTAAAAGCTTAAGGGTGATTGCAGGAAAAGCTCAAGAAAATTGGGAAAAGGACCAAGTCCGGGTTACGCAGGTCCGCGCAATCAAAACCAATTGCGCGAAATGTCGCAACACTTGGGAGACTTACGCAGACGGAAAATTTGTTGCGTAGTACTGCGCAATCGATATCGGTTGTGCGAGAAAATCGTCAGAAGAAAAAATTTCACCACAGAATGGGAAGTGAAGAATATGAAGGGGGTGCGGTATTTATAGGCTGTTACGCTCGAGTATGGGCACAAGTCAGTTATGCGGGTCCGCGCAAGTAAGATGAAATGGAATATTTTTTTATCATTTTTCATTTCATGAGGAAAAAAAGAAAGGATCAAGGGGGCATCTGTTGAGGCATAAAAAAAATGATGAAAGATTGAAGCAAGAAGAGACGAGGAGATAGAAAGAACCCTTAAAAAGAAGAAGGAAGGGATAGCTTTGAAAGGGGTGCGCAGGACCGCCCAACCAATATCAGTTACACGGGCCTGCGCAATCGATATGCCTTGCGCAGGTCTGCGCAATGGAAATATCAATTGCGCGGGACCCCGAAACGTACTGCTGAAATGGTTCTTTGTAGAGTGATCTAAAGCACTGAAAGATTTGTCTCACATCACTAAGATCTGGATTTTCACACGTGCGAGGGTCTATAAATACCCCTTCCCCTCCTTCATTAAGGGTAATTGAAGATTTTCAAGAGGAGTAGAGCGGAGCAGAAGATTGAAGGCAGGAGAGAAGTCTCCTATCAGATGCGCAGGACCACGCAACCGATATCGGTTGCGGGGGTCCGAGCAACCAGGTTGCCTTATAGTCTATGAAGATGAGGGGCAGTTATGCTATTGAAATCCATGGGCCAGGCTTCCTTTCTTCAGGCTTTCTTCTATTTACGGGTTCAGAGGAGAAAAATCAGTCGATTGGGTCGACATTTCCCCTAAGTCCTAGGGATGGTTGAAACAGGCGCTGTTATGCTGCTGCAATCTTTATTTCATTGAAGATTCATCAATCAGATCGACATTCCTCCTAAGTCCTAGGAGTTGATCGAAACAGATGCTGAAAGGCTGTCGAAATGAACTCTTGATATTTAAAGCGTAAGTCGTTTATTTTCAAACGATATATCTTAGAATCAAGGGATGTAAAGAGGATGTAAATGAACTATCAATAAAATGTGATGAATGGTCTTAATACCCTTTCTCTGTTATGTTTGAATAAGACAATTTCCCAAATCAAATGCATTTTTTTCTTGTTCGAAACAATGATGAGGGTGGTGGTGGTGGTGAAAATGCCGGTTATTCCTAGAATGATAAGAAAGGGAAATTTTATGATCTTACTACAGCGTAATACCAACAAGCACGCAGATGGGTTTTGTAACATCACATTGAAAATCATCAATGGGAGGAGTAAGTTAATGAAGTATATTATTCTTTTCTTATATTTTTAAATGGCTTATGGTAATAAACATTCTTATATGCATAAAATTAATTGTTATGATTTGGAATTTGTAGGAACTACCAAACATACATCCAGGACCAAACACGTACGGGACAAGATCAGAAGGGTAATCTGTCAGCAAGATAACCAATGAAATACATTCCTTGGTTAAGACATCAACTAAATAATCAAGAAATATCTCAATTTAAGAGAATTGTCGATGGTCCTGACTTCAAATGCATATCATATAATATTTACTCAATAAATGGATATGTTTTTAACACTACTAATTTTAAAATGAATAGAACAACACAGAACATCGGAGTCTCAATGAAAGCGCTAACTAGCTTCAGGGCAATTGCCAGGGATAGGAATCCTATAGAAGAAAAAATCACTTATTATGGCATCATTAGACAAATTCTCAAATCGAACTACAACTTTAGAGTAGCACTCTTTTACTGTGATTGGGTGCATATTGAAGATAAATCGAATAGATGTTTCATAGATCTAGGAACAAATTTGATATTTGTCAATCTAGGAAGGTTTAAACGGAACTTAAAGGAAGACGATGAGCCTTTTATTCTTGCATCTCAGGTAGCTCAGGTCTTCTAATGTAAGGATCCAACTAGAGATGACTAGCATGTTGTACTGGATGCTCTTAAAAGATTGACCAAAGATGCATATGCATTTGAAGATCCACTTGAGTTTGAGGCCAAGATGAATGCAAGTTCTTCAGCACTGTCATTAATAGATGATTTAAATGAAGAAGATGAAGATGTACAGGAAAAATCATGGGTAGAGAGTGAGCCGAGTACCTCACGTCATAGGAGATGAAAAATAAACTAATAAAATTCAAATCAGTTTGAAAGTGAGTTGAATTCTATTTAGTAATAATTGTTACAATTTTCTAGCTTTTAAAATCTTACTAGAATGTCAATTACATAATAATGAGATATTGTTTTGTTTTATAAAATTGCAGGAATTATATCGCATTTTGGTGGTTCATCAGCTTCAACCCATGGAAGCAATACAAGGAAGAGACTTGAATTAAATGAATATAAACAACCAATTGGAGAAACATCAGCGCCTTTCAACACATTTTTAGGGCAGCTTGGCAGGACACACTGTCCAATTTCATACGCTAATTGGCACAAAGTGCCTGGTGCAATTAAAGATAATAGCTGGTCTATGGTTTTGGTGAGCATGTTTATTCCTAATTTTATTTCTAATTCTTACTCAATAAGTTTTGTTTGATTATTAATTTAATAAAATAGGCCACGTACGACATCGATGATGAGATGAAAGAATATGTATTTTTGAAAGTAAGCAAAGCTTGGTAGGTATGGACATACAATCTATGAAAGGAATATGATAAATTTGATAATGATGTAGAAAGAAGAAGAAATGTCTCATTTGTGTGAAGCAAGAGGATTGGGACATTTTCATTAATCTACAATCCACGGAATTGTTAATCAGTCATCGCAAGAAGGGAAAGACTTCTAGAGCAAAGGTGAAATGCCCTTACACGACTGGAAGACGAGGTGCTACTAGGACGTTAGAGAAAAATGGTAATTTGTACTACATTTTTTTGACAATTTAATTAATCAATAAATATTCTTGTCAACTAATTTCTTATATAATTACAGTGAAAAGAAAATCCAAATACTATCGTTACCATGACCGACATGTTTGTTGCCACCTATAGCAAACCTGATGGGTCTTACCCAACACAAATGCATTATAAAACAGTGGTGAGAACAATTTTTTATTTTTTATTTTTATTTTTTTGTATTTAAGTACAATGAAGGATTTATTGTAACAATCATCTTCCAACAGGAAAGAATATTATCGATAGCTGGCAATGATCCTTCCAGTAAGCACAAGGATTTAGACCACGACCTAGTTTCACAGGCTTTTCATCAATTCTATTCACTTTACATATATTGTCATTATTTTTTTAAAAAATAATAATAATATACACACATCACTAATCTTAAAAATTATTGTATAGGTTTGTGGTCATGATAGCAGAGGCCAGGTTAGAAGGATAGGTTTTGGTATTTCTAAGACTACTATGAAGGTTGTCACCCCCTACATCATAGAAGCTTAATCGGAGAGGAATACACGTATATCCATTGAGGCTAAATTTGAAGCATTAATGACTTAAATGCAAGAATTTCGTATGATTGTTGACCAACAGTTTGCTGAACTTAGGCAACAAGTTACTCATCAAAGCCAACTATTTCACCGCTCGCCTGATATAGTTGCATCTTAGGTACTATATTTGTCACGATCAAATGACATAATTATTATTTTTAAAGATAAAAGTAATATTATTATTTAATTGAAACCATAATTTTATTTGTAGGCCCACCACTGATCTGGTGAGGCCTCTGATCTGGTGAGCCCTCAAGTTTCGAGAAGACTCTGCAACAACTCCATAGATGGAACAAATTTGCCAATTGAGAGATATCCGTGATCGAACTATTGCTAGTGGGCGGATGGTGTCAGATAATACAGGCATCCCTCCAGAATGCATCAGAGTTGTAATAGATCATATCAAAGTTGCACAGCAGAGTTGTTTAATGATGATAGGACATTTGCAGATATTCAATTCGGTGAAATTGTTGTTTGGTCCAAATTCCTGATGAGAATTTGAATATTCAGTAGTTTTGTTTAACTTTTTAAACTTCTAGGACATGCTTTGGTAATTTGTATGATGAAAATTTGAGTATTCACTGAAATCCTTATTTGATCAAGATGCCTTTTTTAATATTTAATCTTTAGTATCCTTTTTATTAATTATGGCTTGTTGTCATTTGTTTTTTTATTAACCAAGTTACTAAAGGATTTCAACTTTAAATGTAACTAAAGTATTAACAGAACATTGTCTTTAGTTGCAGTATGAGATGTAACAAGAATATAATGGATTGCATATTTGAATTTTATTTTTTAAAAAATGCACCACCTGTAAACAATTTGAGACGATGTTCAATGATACTTTGTTAAATATGAAATTTGTGACCTTTAGTAACTTGGTTAATTAAAAAGAACTACGTAGTGGCTTGATCCAAATTTAACTTTTTGGATATGTAGGCAGTCGTTCATAATGTACTAGAATATTGGTGTAGCCACAAATCTTTTTTCTCCTTATTGAATTGTAATAGATTGTATCGGTGGCATTTTTTTCTATCATAGAGATTGTGGCTATCAAAGATATAATATCACTTCCTTATAGGGAAGTATTTAATGATGTGTACATTATTTATGAGCTCATGGACACTGATCTTCACCAAATTATTCGTTCCAATCAAGCTTTATCAAAGGAGCATTATTAAGTGATAGTTAGGATTTTCATAATAAATAGATTAAGAGCCAATGATAATTATAAGTAGACTTACAAAATTTATAAATAGAATTGAGTAAGGCTTAGATGATGATGATAAATCTCTATAATCATGACAAAAGTTTCTGATTTTCAGGTTTCTAGTGGGGAAATATTGGATTCGATCCTATCTGTGGTGAAAATCATAACAAGCATATTTAGCCTTGTTAAATGCATCTTTATTGACATTACACAAAGGTGAGTTGACTTGCACCACGTTGAGAAGCTTGTATATGAATTTTATTCTTGCACTAAATGCAACATTATAAATAGGAGATAATTTTGTGGAAGGTTGTTAAGAAGCCAGCTTTGTTGGAGAACCTTGTTTATACCAAAGGCATTGTGTGGTGTTCTTGATACATGGGGTTAGGAATAAGAAATATATTGTGGCTAGTGATTTAGAGGTCTATAATGGATTATGGAAATTGCTATGGAGTTGACTTTGGCTAAAAGTTAATTTGGCTCAACACTTACAAATAAAAATAGTTTGCCAATATCGTGAAAATAAATTTTCACGACTTCATAAATGCTTCATGGTTACAAATTCACGTAAACTATAGAACCCGTGAATTTAATGGCATTTTGTTTTATGCTACTAGATTTTATAATGTCATTATACTAGAAGTTTATAGACCATGAAAGTCATCTCATTAAATGAATATTGTTGTTTCTATTTTTTTTCAAACCCTCTTTTAATCCATTGATTAGTTTCAATAAGATTGTACATAATCTGTTGCACAGGAAAAGAAAAGGCCTTGCATAGATTTTGAGTTCTTTTAAGCTTCTTTATCATCCATGCATGGCAGTGCAAACCTTTATTAAACTGTAACTCTAATCGGAACTTTATGTGCAATTTGATCTAGTGCATTAACATTTAATACTATCTGATTTCTTTGCAGGATAACATTGCCATATTTATGGGCCCTTGTGCTATAATTCTTGTTCTCATCATCATTAGACTCTCATGCATGGGAATCAAGGATGTATCCCTTTAACACATGCCTCTTTTTTACAAAGCTTTAATTTTTGTTGTTTCTATTAACTTGAATTGAAGTACTTTTCTGTATTATTTCCTTGTCCACTTTTATTATTTTCTTGCAATTAGTTTTATTTTAATAATTAGTTTTATTTTTAAAGTGTGCTCACTTTTTTTTCTTTTTTTTTTTTGGGGGGGGGGGGGGGGGGAAGCAAATGAAGTTTTTGTTTAAGCTTAACAATTCTTCCAATTCTGAATGTTTTGTTGGTTGAATATTTTTTTTATTAGATGAAAGAAACACAAAATGGAAACTGCTGTTGATTTTTTTTTAATGCAAGAAAATTTTCAATGGCTTTAGGTCATCCATATTTCAATAAAATATTAAAATTCGAGATGATCCATAACTGTCCTTTTAACATCTGTATTTAATGATGGTCCATGACCGTCCTTTTTTACAGACGTTCCATAACCGTCCTTTTTTAAAGACGTTAAATGCACACTAATGACAGCCACAAACCATCATTGTTTTAGATGGTTTGTAACCGTCTAACATCAGAGACGGTCCATAACTGTTCTTTTATTGTCCATTTTTAATGACAGTCCATGACCTTCCTTTACAGACGGTCCGTAACCGCCCTATTAATGTCCATCGATAATGACGGTTCATGACCATCCTATAAGTTATACGACGCAGCAAAATAGGACGGCCCATGCGACGGTTTAAAACCATCCTTTATTGAGATTTGAGATGTTTTTCAACTATCCTTTTTTCACTATTTTTGCCTAGTGTAGGAACCTAGCCGAGTCTTCATCGCGTGTTCATAGAGATTTGAATGAAGCTTGGACAGAACTGGATGACGACGCTGATGCTACATTGGACCTCTCAGATGAAAATCTTGGGGAATCAATAGGAAACTATGGTCATTCAACTAAAGTCAATCAAGAGGAACCAAACCGTTCCAAAAAAGTCCCGCCTTCGAAACTGATTCCGAAAGTACACATGGTGGGAGTACGACACCAAAACGAATGTGACCTGCTCATCCCTGTGACGTCCTAAGAATGTCTCTCAACACTGTAGCAGAGGCAATGCGTAACTTTGGACTTGGAAAAGAGGTCAACCAAACAAGTAGGGTTTTAGACATCCTTGAACAGGTCCAGGGACTGACCAACTCCAAGTTTATTGAGGTTGGTCAACTCCTAAGTAGCGATGACAAGATTTTATCTTTTTTGTTAGTCTAGGACTATAAAGTCGTGTTGATTGGCTAAAAAAAAATATTTCTCTTTGATTTGAAGAATAAAGATGGGGTTGCTTCTAGTTGATGGAAGCGGATTATATGGATTTTGAAACTTTTATATTTTCATTACAGTTTGAATAATATTTTGGTTAGGGGGGAAGATTTACTACAAATACTTTAACAGACCTGTAATTACTAAATGATTATGTGTTTCATTATGCTTCTACGATTGGATCTATTTAGATTGCATGACAAGTATATGATCCACCTCATATGGTGCCACTTATATTTCAATAGGCAGGGGAGTTGGATGCACTGTGGTAGTAAATCACCCTATTGATGATGCATGTTGAAAACTTCTACTCATCTTCATATGGACAAGCAAAGATCAAGTCTAGTCCTAATATAGAAAATACTTGTACTAACATTCTCAACCTATTGTCAATTCTAAATTGATACACATAAGTGGTTTGTATACAATCAGGTTGTTTCAATTTTCTGTCTATTATTTGAATGCAGATGGGTTCCAACAAATACTACATCGTTCTTGTGATTCGTCGTTCAAGCTTATACTTAACTTGGGACGAGGCACAGTGACATGTAGAAGGATTCAGCGGTGCTAGACACCAAATCAATTGAAGATGTTCTTACCAAGAATTTTTAACGAGTGGACAATCCCCGGCACGGGATATCGTACATGGGTACATACCCAAGTGTTGTGGTGATGTTGCTGCATTCACTTCATCTACTAACTCGATCCAACATATTCGTGGATCGTTGGTATGCAGGAGTACACAAATGGACGATACCCCTATGTCTATTGAAGAAAGAGTGGCTGCAGGAATAATTGTCATGTTGGTTATATTCATCACTTTGTAAATTATAATTAACTTGTAGCTTGCACATGCAATTACATATACTGACTCCTTGTTTTAGTTTATTGTTTGCTTCAATGAACTCACATATGGTGCTTGACGACAATTTTATCAAACTACTTTTAATTGCTTGTCTAATTATCTTAACTACTTGTCAGTTTTATGAAATGTATAACTATTTCTACATGATTTTGTGGTAATCATGTTGGGTATTTTGTAGATGATGTAAGTTTTGCACCATTCATAAAATTATGTTTATATCCATTTGTTTTAATTCATTATCTAAAGGAGCCGGCTCCGTATTCTACCACATGATGAAGCAGGCAACACTCTGAATATCATATGGTCATTTCACCAAAGGTAGGTATGGCCCTGTAATCTATATGAGTATCTAGGTTTGTCCATCTAATGCGTGCTGATGATTTGCATAGGAGACAACGAATCCAGCCAAGTGTCAACCTACACACCCGGGCATAGTTTAGTTGATACATACTGACAGGTATTGTTTTAAGAGCTAACTGATGATGTTCCTCCACCAAGATTTTATTACAAGTGTGAAAAAAGAGACTTTGAAGGATCTGGATGCAGGTGTTTTAATGGACATAAGATAATATTCACCAAGGAGGGATTTTTATCATTGCTCTTTTCATCATGTCTTTTGCTTTTAATTATTGATGATGGGTAATTTTGAGATGCATGGCTTTCCAAGCTACACAAATATTGGATTTCAACCAATATTGACTTCATTGGACTCTACGCAAAAACACGGTGGAGTGATAACTCAGGTTTGCTTCCATGACTTTTCAAAATGACACCAATGTCTTGTGTTGCAACTGGTCCAAAAGTAGGTTCATGTCCTTGTTTCCATTATTAAGCCTATCAATGGAACAGAACATGTATTACAATAGTGCATCTGGCACTTTCCTTCGTTATATTGCTGTTAATGCAGGCTCTAGTTTCCTGCACATGGGGCTCATGGTTTTCACTTCATTCACTGCTTATTTTCTTTTATTTTGTTCATTTTGTTCATTTTTTCTTTTTAGCAGGTAAGATAGTTATGACAGAGAGGAAGGAAAGTGGTTATAGGCTTGTACTGAAGCTGGTATTGACAGACAAAGAAGATTCAGCTTTGTTGGCACGCATTCTACCGAGAAGCTTTGCTTGTGTTGATTCTTTGTCATGCATTATTTGTGGTGTACATCTAAACTAGTGTCAAAGTTAATCCCCTTGTTGATGATGGTCTTTCAGATTTGATTATCTGTGTCCTTGCGGTTTCGTCATTTCTCTACCTGCTTATTATCATTTTCTTAATATATGTATAGGCTAAATTTCTGTATATGTAAGGTACACACCCACATATACACCGGTGAACAGACCATTTATTCCCCATATATAGCAGAATTTGTCCTTTCTTGGGTCTTAAATAGATCTGCCTATGATGCATTTCATGGATAGAGATTGGCTGTCAATATATATTATTTTCCTGTTATTTGACTGTAGTTAAGATTTCTATCAACAAATGATGTGGTCACATACCCTATATTAATCTGTTATGATGATTTGAACAGGCTGGATGAAACACATACATCAGTGTGGGGCCCACTGATGACCAACTGCAATAGTCAGTCAATGCAGATGGACTGGCCGGTCCATTCAACGGATTGAAATTGGCTGTTAAATGAATAGGACAGTGTGCCTTAAGCCCAATTCGAACGTTGGATAGTCAATTTATATTGTTTTCTAGTTATTTGATTACAGTAGAGACTTCTATCAACAAACCATGCAGTCACAAAGCATGTAATGATCTGTTACGATGATCTGAACGGACTGGATGAAACACATACATCACTATGGGGCCCATTGATCACCAACTGCAATAGTCGTCAATGCAGATGGACTGGTCGGTCCGTTCACGTAGCCAGTTATGATTTACACACATGACAATCCCACAAATCACATGCCAAACTTCCGTCCAAGGGAATCTCGTGGGAGTCTTTCATCTCCATTGCAATCTAAACAGGTCACCCAGTTTTAGGTGGGATGTTAGGTGGAATGTCCATGTAACCCAAACGCACTTGCTGAATTGGCTGGTTTACACCAGTCCCAGACAAATCTCCTACAGGTATCAATAAATGACATCTTCTCATCCCATCCCTTCAATTCCCACAGAATTTGACGGGCCAACGTCAGGCCTGTGTCTTAGCATCTCATCATTTCGTAGGATCTCGCGGTCTTCCCAATCAAATTTTGGTGACCCACGACCTATAGATATCATTTGCGTACGACCTTAAGTCGCATCCTATAAACCCAAGCCGACTCATCCCGAAACATATGCCATTGTGACCACACTATTGTCGTAGTTCCGACGCCGCATCTCGTGTCTAATCCAATGCTTAGATCTTAAGATGTGGACCGCCCATTATAATGATCATAGACCGCATGTTGTGGGAACCACCTATCCCATATAGCACCATTCCCTAGGTAATCATGAGGGTGATGACATCACCCTAGCTATAGCCACCCTACCCTAGTAAGTTATGATTGCTAACCTATTCCATGCCTCTTACAAATCCATTATTACCTTACAAGTAATGATGCTTTTCTCTTTCATGCTTCTTTCGTGCCATCATTGCCTAGCTAGAGAAGCTAGCTCTCTCTCTCTCTCTTATCTCTCTCCCTCCATTTTCTTCTTCATTTTCTCCATTCTTGCAAGGGCTTGGATGTCCCACTCTTTGGAGAAAATCCAACCCCTTTTACCTATATTCCCCACCAATCCAATCATCAAAAGTCAATCTTCACCATTAAAATATCATCAGGAGCATTGGAGCACTAGGAAAGAAGAAGTTCAAGATCCAAGGTGGGTGCTTCTTAGGATCTATTTCTTTCATATTCTCTATGGATCTTTAATTTTTATTTTTTTTAGCTTGGGGCAAGTAGGGCCCACCAATCAATGGTGGGGATCCCATCTTGATCCCTAAATGTGGCCTAAGGTCCATCACATCATGCATGTATCTACCCATGGTGGGACCATTCTCCATGGATCCCACCATGAAGTTTCTATGTTATGAAATAGGGTATGGCTACCTAAGCCCTGATTTATGTGGAGGAAATGGCATTTCCCCATTAGCATTTCTGATGTATGGCCATCTAGGTAAGGCCCACTTGATGTATATGTGCATGCATGAGAGGAGCTCATAGTGGCGGAGCTCCTCCCACCACCTTCTCTCTCTCTCTCTCTCTCTCTCTCTCTCTCTCTCTCTCTCTCTCTCTCTCTCTCTCTCTCTCTCCCTTGTATAATGGCCCACCTAATGATGTATGTATCTTATCCTAGTTGTCCAAGGAGTAGGATACTGTAACATCCTGAAAATCGGGGGTCGGGTAGAAATCCAACTCCCGAGTTTCAGAACATCACTTATGCAACATAGATAATGATAAATGCATATTGTCTGTAGAATGGCATTAAACAAGATTGAGACTAAGCCAAAACAGCATATCATACTCCAGAGACAGTTAAATTAGCAAGCGGAAGACTGTGATAAATACATAAAATATATAATCAATTGTAAGCCTCTAGAGTGTGAACATGTTACGAGGTTAAATAAATACATGTATACTCCAAAAATGAACAAAAAGAATGTACATGAGTACTCCAAAAGTGTAAAAGAAAGACAAGTGTCATGGCGTCTAATCAACCTCTCTGTAATCCCGTCGATCAGAACACGCATAAAGGAGGGATCCTCCTCATCATCATCAAGTCTGACTCCGCTTCACAAGCAGCGCCATCATCTGAAACTAAAATAGGGACTGGTGGGTGTCCGGAACACCATCTCGTAATGTGGGAATGAGTAATCAACTCAGTGGAATCATAAAGCAAAGATTAGCATGTTATCAAATCAATCACGTGATAATAGTAAAGCAAACAATCAAACATTCCTAGATACTGTTGTTAATGCATGCATGAAATGACATGATGGATGCCCTCACCGACATACTCCCTCATACGGAACCATCTTACGCCCGCGACATGCTTTCTTCCCGTAGTGCTCCACATCTTTCAGGCACATGCAATGCGATATGGATAATGATTACCAAGTTGTTATTAGTCCTTTTCATACAGTAGGATTGAGAAACTAGGGTACCTTCCTTATATCAATCCCAACACAGATCCTGTCTAGGGTCGTCACTCCTAGTAATCTCATACGATGTTATATTTATAGGTCACTGCAAGGGCTGTTAGGGCTGTTGCTCGCACTCGTTGTACTGCTCCCCCATCACCTTATCAATATAGGCTTAGTTTATGTCCTTAAGACTGCATCAGGACTTGTCGCCCCCATGCGGTGTCAGGATAAACTCAAGGTCACTACAAAGGGCTGTCAGGGCTGTTGCTCGCACTCGTTGCACCACTCCCCCATCACCTTATCAATGTAGGCCGACAGCAAGAATATAGTGTCCCATACCACCATAATCTGCTCAGAGTAGGGTGCTCACTGGTCACTATGGGAAGGTTTGTGGTCCCAGCGTAGGCCGACAGCTCAACCACGGTGTCCCATACCACCATGTCTGGCTCATGAGTCTTTATGGATCAAGGTACTATGGTTGACAGGGTTTTCAATGGTAAGTTCAGTACCCTAGGTTCAAGCAGTTATGACTCATACATGGTGAACATACAATGGCCGGTCGAGTTACTTGACGGGCTTGATTAGTACGAGCGCATCTCAAGTCGAACGATATGAAGTGCATGAAACACTTCGTGTGGCCTAACCACTGCCGCCAACTCAAAACACGACTCGCGTTCATCGACGCGTCCTTTGTGGCAAATAGAAGCCAACCACGAATTCAATCCATTACCGACTGCCTGGACTAACATATAGCCCCAAACACTTGAACATCAACATCAGTAATCATATTAGAGTAACAGAAATGAAATACAACAATGTAAGCATGTTGACACATGTAATAACATACAACTTAAGCAAATCATCCAACAAATGCATTTCATGTATATAATGAAATCAATACATATAGCCAACATGATGGAAATCATTTACATCAGCATATTACTTGAGAATTCAATCTCAAAACTCATTCACAACACCTACTCAATACATACTAATACAAACATTTATACAAACACTTAGCCTATACACTTTAGTTTACATAGCGTATGTCGACTCAAAGTGCGCATTAGGGCGAATCTCTTCGCCAAATAGATCATGCACGCATTCCTAATATCATAACCCGACAAATAACCATGGAAAATATTTCAGCAAAATGTGGATGTAAACTGTATTTCCTACAAATGACTAAAATTCCCTAAATCTCATATTTTTCATACGTTTACGAAACGAAAAACGGACAGCATGTTCTACATGTCAAACGGCGTTGCCGTCGATAATCTACTATTAAACGACATTGAAAGTTTTGAAATCAGTCAATTAAAGCGTCTAAAATCCTCACCTTTTGCCCTAGACGTGTATCGATTCGATTTGAACGCATACGCTTCGTCAACGGCGTAAAGGCGACCTAATGCACAAGATATATAAGCTACTTCGCTATTTGAATCGAAGGAATCCTAAAACAACAAGTGGTTAGGGTTTTTCTTACCTAGAAGTGCGTTGGAATCACTGGGAAAGTGATTCGAACGCGGTGAATGAGCACGGGTAGCAGCTGTAGCAAGTGGTGGGAAATCTCTCCCACAACTTCTCACAATCTCTCACTTTTTCTCTCTCTCTTTCTAGGGTTTACTCCAAATTCGGATGGGAGAGATATGAAGGGGTTTAAGGCCCTTATATAGGCTAAAACCTAACCTAAATAGACTTGGGAACAAGGTATACTTGGGTTATAGCCAAATCGGGACTTTTTCGATCCAAAAGAGCGTTTCGGGAGGTCCCCTAGCCGAACGTGGTCGGACTTAAGCTCATGCGTATCGGATCCTGCTCACCTGAAGTTTTCAGACCGGTAGAGTTCCCAGATCGCACGTGGCGGTCCAGTTTCAGTTCAGCGGTCACGGAGAATTGATCGAGGATTCCAAGTACACTGACCTGAATGAAAAATGTTTCCTGATCCGAGGGTGTAATTGGGTCAGATTCCGACGGTCTGAATGCTTACATTGATCCTGCAAACGAAACGTGCCAGATTTATTTAAATCTTATTTAATTTTAAATAAATTTCACTCTTTCTCGCACTCTCTGCTCCAGGCTCAATGAAATAGCCTCAGAGCATCGGTTGGGCTTGATTTTCGAAACGATTGTCAAGTCCAGCTAAGCGGTCATAACGGTCTAAGATTGTAGGTATCGAACTTTCGACGTGCGGTCTAGATCCAATACGAAGTTTCAAAGGGTTCATGAGAACAAACCGGTTTAGATTTTGATCATGGATTTTAGGGTAACGTAGCGTCAACGATGCTAGAGGTTTTGGGTCTTACAGATCATATTTAAAGTTGTTGGTGCTAATTTCACAGGTTATCTAGTGTGGCGCTGTCTAATTCACGTTAAATTCTAAAGAATTAGGTTCTACATGATTTCTTTGACTTTGGAATTAGGTTCTGAGAGGTTACTAAGGTGTTATGGTCGACCCATTGCCTAAGGACGTCTAATCCCAAGTTGGCAAAAATTCGGGGTGTTACAGATACCCACCATCCAGTAAATAGGGCCCATCTTGCTACCCAGATTGGGCATGCATGGTTGGACAAACCATGCAGGCCTGGTTGAGGGAAAAAGCCTAAATATCAGTTGATCCAAAGCTAGTGGGTCCCACACATGTGGACCCACCTGATTTATGTATTTTATCCAAGCCATCCATCCTTGGGACAGTGGGACCCACCCTACATGTGTGAGATCTCCACTGTCCAGCAGGGACGTGGACCCAACACGATGTATGGGTTTTATCCTTGTCGTCCATCCATTTTTAGGACATTGGACACACCCCACATGTAAGGCCCATATCCTAGACCATACCGTTCCTTAGACTCTCGCGATCCTCCCTGTCGAATTTCGACAACCTGAGATCTGTAGGCAGCGTTTGCACACGACCCTAAGTCGTATCTCGTAGATCTGAGTCGGCTCGACCCGAGACTTATACCATTGCGACCGTGTTACCACCGCGGTTTCAACGCCGCGTCTTACACACCGATGCGATACCTAGGCAAGGAGATGTGGGCCCATGTTTATCTCGAAGAAACACCGGGCATTTGTAATCTGAAGAGGATCTCTAAAACCCATTCCATCAATTAATCAAGTCAAGTCAATTACACATACCATATCTAGCCCATGCTTTCTTTTTCCCCAAGGCAAGCAATCTACCTAAGTTAACTATCAAGTCAAGTACACCCATCACTCACACCCATCACCTCTCTTAAAACCTCTCTCTCTCTCTCTCTCTCATTCTCCACCCATTCTCCCAAGCAACCAAGAGACGTGGACGTTCAAGCACTTCCAAGGAGAGAGAGCTTTGTGAGTGGCCCACTTCCTACCCCTCTCATCTCTCATCTCAACCCTCCAACCTTCATCAACCTCCATCAAAGAGAGAGCCAAGGAGTTTGGCATTCCATCGAACCAAGAAGATCCAACGGTGGGTGTTCTATAGGCTTATATTTTATGTTTTGATGATAGGCCAAGTAGGGCCTACTGATTAATGGTATAGATTTCACTTTGGACCCTAGGTGTGGCCGATGGCCTACCATGATTCATATATCCATCCCATGATAGGGCCATTCTCCATGGATCCCATCATGATTTTTAATTTCCTTATATGAAAAGGGTCATCTAGACCTTGTATTTTGGTGGAGAAGGGATCTCCACTATTGATTTTGATTGGCGGGCCCACATGTAATGGGACCCACTTGATGTAGGTTGTAATGCATGAAAGAGAGGGCCCATAGTACCATGGTCCCTCCATCACACGCGTCTCTCTCTCTCTCTCTCTCTCTCTCTCTCTCTCTCTCTCTCTCTCTCTCTCTCTCTCTCTCTCTCTCTCTCTCCCTCCCTGTTTGATGGCCCACCTAGAAGAACGGATTAGATCTACGGCATGGATGGTGGAAATCCCACTGTCATGTATGTATTTTATCCATGCCATCCACCTGTGTGGACCCACCTGCTGGATGAGTTCACCTTGACCATCCAAATGGCCGGCCTAGACAGGAAAGCACAAATATCAGCCTTATCCGAGCTGGTGGGCCACACGTGGAACCCACCATGCTATTAAGCCGATTGGCTGGAGTACCTACACAGCTATATAGCTGTTGTATATTCGTTAACAAGTTCTGTGGCACCCAACAGCTGCTGGAGACATTAGCAAGTTCTGTGGGACCCACGCAGCTGGCAGCTGCTGTGAGGTCTGCAAGTTTTGTGGGTCCCATTCCATGTCGTCCATCAATCTTTCAACTGGACCGTCCACCCATGTGGACGCTACCATAATGTTTGCTTTATGTAGCCACACCGTCCACTGTCTACGACGGTGGGACCAACCTGGCACGTGTAGTGTCCACACCATCCAGCAGATGGGACGGTGGAAGCCACCAGATGTATGGGTCTTATCCACACTATCCAACATTCTGGATGGGTGGGACCCACCCCGTATGTTTTGTATCTACACCGTTCACCTGGCTGGACGATGGGACCCACACGTGTGGAGTCCAGCACCATCCAGCAAGGATGGTGGACCCCACCATGATGTATTTACCTTACATCCACACCGTCCAGCTGTCTAGAGGGTGGATGTCACCAAGATGTATCTGTTAATCTGAGTCGTCCATCTGTTTCCCACGTGGGACAGGTGGACCCACATTGATGTACGTATTCTATATCCTAGTCGTCCGTCTATTCTGGATGGGTGGGGCCCACATTGATGTACGTATTATATCCCTGTCGTCCCTCCATTTTTAAGGATGGTGGGTCCCACTGCTGACTGACGTCAGTAAGTCCCGTGGGCCACACCGTGATTTATGTGTTACATCCAAACCGTCCATCCAACCGGCGAGCTCGTTTTAAGGCCTGAGACTAAAAATGAGGTAGATCTATCAGGTGGACCACACTGCAGAAAACAGTGAAAAATTGAACTCCTACCATTGAAATCCTTTAGGGATCACAGAAGTTTTGGACTTATATGAAATTTGTTTCCTCTTAATTCAGGTCTTTGTGACCTTATGAACAGATTGGAAAATAAACGTTATGGTGGGCCTTCAAAGTTCTAAACAATGAAAATCATTATCTCCACTGCTATTTGTGGTTCAGTCTAAATGATCTCCCAATTTGATTCATTTTTTTGGGGTTATTCTCGAAAATAATCTCTATAAATACATGAGTGGTGTACATACTCCTGCTAGTACGATGGGCCCACTTGATGTATATGAGGCCCATGTGTGAGGCCCAATTCTATATGAAGCCCATTGTTGCGGCCCACTTGATGTGTATGAGGCCCATGGAATGTGGCCCATTATGATGTATATGGCCCATGGAATGTCGCCCGTCAGGAGGTATATACATCACATAGGATGTGGCCCACTGTAATGTGCATGAGGCCGATGTGTGAGGCTCAAGTGTAATGCATGTGAGGCCGACGAGTGGCCTAATATGATGTATATTAGGCCCTTAAGTGAGGCCATGGGCCCCACTATATGTTTGGCTCTATGTGGGTCATTCCTTAGGAGCAATGTTAGTTAGATGTCCACATTGATGGTCAATGATGGTTAAATGTCCACATTATGACCTTCCCTTAGGCCTTTGTTAGGCCCATTCTCGTCCTTTTCTAAGTGGGTTAACCCTAATCATTGGGCCCCATTGATATTTTCATGATCCATCCATTCGCATTGGGCTAACTCAAATGAGTTGGGACCCCATTAGTGGTTAATAGAATTATGTTAATCTTAGAGTCCATCTAGGACTTATTTGAGCCCCTTAGAGTATCTAATGGGCCATATGATAGTATGGTGAAGGAAGCCTGTTCCGAATCCTTAGGTTTATAGGTAGGCTACCTAAGCCCAACCTAGTTATGAAGAGAATTCATCCTCACCATAGACGAAGGGATCCGTGCTATCAGATTTAGTATGTCCACACTTGAGGACTGACCCTCATGTTATAAGATCTGTTGTCCTTCCATGGACCCCGCCTTGTGTATAGGCCAATTATCAATGCTGACTATGAGTATGCGATAGTATACCTTCATGATACATGCCTATACACATCATTTGCATGCTTGTTATGATATATGGTTGATCATTGCACATATCATTGGGCAGATTGTTTATTGGGACTCCCTGATAGGTGGAGTTGTCTCACACAAGCACACAGTACGTGCAGGATTGTGTGACTCATGCATCTTGCATTGTGTGTTATGATTATTGTAAGCCCTAACGATATCAGGGCTATAGCCTCCGCAGGTATAGTACGGATGGCGGGATTAGATATCAGAAATATTTTCTCTACATAGGGTGTTATAGATGCCCCTATGTGAAATTCCCTAAACCCTTATGGTACCAGGAGGTCGCTCTAACGTCTAGACCTAGTGGATGTATGAGCGCATAAGAGCCGTATATCAGTAGGCCGTGTGTCTCACTATGTCATGGTCGGTTAGAAGGGGGTGCAGCCTTATCCACCCGAGAGGAGGGGGTAAAGCTAGGCTGAGTTTGACTAGCTCGAGGAATGGGTCCGTTATCGACAAGTCGGACCCTATATTGGCAGGCAAATAATGAGGTCTCTTCCACTCACCTTGTTACGTGTGATGGAGTGAAAATCTTATTTGAAGTGTACTAGACACTGGTGATATACCATAAATGAGTTGTATTGTTATGTGGATTCAGATGAGGACTGGCATGCTTGGCAGCTAGATAGTGAGGTCTCTTCCACTCACCTTGTTACACGCGATGGGGTGGAAATCTAGTTTGGAGTGCACTAGACCCTGGTGATATACCATAGATGAGTTGTATCGTTATGTGGATTCAGATGAGGACTGACATGCTTGTGTTGCATCTCACATATGACATTTAGCTTGTAGGCCTCGCATAGCATGACCTTAGTATGGCCGGTAGCATTCATGCTTTGCATCGCATAGCCTTGGTATGGTCGATAGCATTCATATTTTGCATCACATAGCCTTAGTATGGCTGATAGTATTCATGGACTCGCCAGTATATTCCGCATTACTCTGATATTGCATACTTGCATTGCTACCTTTCGCACACACTTTCACCACCCTTTAAGCTTTCTATAAGCTTATGCACAATTGATGCATGCAGGTGACGCTAGGTCATAGCTGAGCAGGAGTAGAAGCGTGCCGCAGAGCTTCTAGAGTTTCTATCATTATTATCTTCATATTTCCCTTTATGCGCATTGTACTTAAAGTTTGATTATACTGGATATGTGGTGATGTTTCTGGTTGTTGTTGTTTGTGGGTTATGCTTATGGTTATGCTTCTTGCGAGATAAATGTATGTCAAAATCCTCCTTGTAGGATCCTAGGATCAGAATCTAGAGTATAAGCACTAAGAGCTGAGAATGGAGCACTACGGAGGCTGTTGGCACCGAATTCGGTGATTGAAAATTTTGTGAGCCCAGTTTCTAAGTTTAGGGTGTGACACCACACGTGTGGGGGTGGGCCCACCTTGATGTACGTGTTGTAAATTCACACTGTCCATCCCTAGACGGTGATATTTGGGCCCTGCCTTGATGATATGTGTGTATCCACACTGTCCAGTCCCTGAACGATGGGACCCACATGATGTTAGTGTTGTATCCACTTCGTCCGCCCATGGACCCCACCTGATGTGGGTGTTTCATCCATGTCGTCCAGCCGTCCGTGGGACGTGGACCCCCCCAATGATGTATGCTTTGTATATCCATGTTGCCCACTTGGTGGGGCCAATCTAGATTGTGCAGGCCCACCTGCTGCATGTGCAGTCTCACCATGATGTGTATAGTGTATCCAGGCCATCCAGTTAAGGCCCATTGTGCAGGGCCACTTTGATGTATTTACATTACCACCCATCTACTTTGGTTGAACCATGGGCTACCTTATGAGGCCCTTTGTATGAGGCCCAATGTGATGTGTATGAGGCCCTTGTATGAGGCCCAATATGATGCATATGTGGCCCTTGAGTGAGGCCCAATGTGATGTATATGATGCCCTTGTGTGAGGCCTAATATGATGTATATGTGGCCTATTTGGTGAGGCCTATTGTGATGTATATGAGGCCATTGTGTGAGGCCGAATGGGATGTATATGAGGCCCTTAAGTGAGGCCCATTGTGATGTATAAGAGGCCCTTTGTGTGAGGCCCAGTGGGATGTATATGAGGCCCTTGAGTGAGGCCTATTATGATGTATGTGAAGGCCAATGTAATGTATGAGAGGCCCATATGGTGAGGCCCAATGTGACATATGAGAGGCCTATGTGGTGAGGCCATTATGATGTGTAAACCCATCATGATGTATATAGTAATGTTTATGATGCCCAACTATTGTCCCATCTAGTATAATGCGTTGGACCCCCATCATGAGATAGATTCTATGGGCCTTGCCTTGGGAGCAATGATGGTTAAATGTCCATATTATAAAAGCAATGGCGGTTAAATGCCCACCTTGTAATCCTCCCTAAGGCCCATTGTTAGACCCGCTCTCATCTCCCCTTGTTGTGGGCTAACCCAAATTGATAAGCCCCCACTAGTACAAGTATGATCCATCTCACCTTTTTGGGCTATCCCAAATTATTGGGCCCTCACTAATGGTAACCCATTTATACCTTTTGGGCCCCATTGATAGCCCAACCGACTTTATAATAGGGTGGGTAAGGAAGTCCACTTATTGCATGATTCACCCTTACTAAAGATGGATGAATATTTGGTATCAAAGTTGGTGTATCCACTATTGAGGATTGATCTTCACATTAAAGATCAGATTCGTTGTCCTTCCACCGACCACGCCTTGTCTATAGGTCGATTATCGATTCCGACTATGAGTATGTGATAACATAACATCATGATACATGCTCATATGCATCATTTGCATGCTTGTTACGAGGAGTGACTAATCATAGCATTATTCCATTAGGCAGGTTGTTTATGGGACTCCCTGATAGGCGGATTAAGTGATATATGACTGGATTAAGTGACTCATGCATCTTGTATTGTGTGTTATGATTATTATATGCCCTAAACACATCAGGGTTGTAGCCTCCATAGGTATAGCGTGGACGATAGGATTAGATACCAAAAATACTTGTTAATGCACAGGGGTGTCATAGATGTCCTAAGGTGAATGTCCTCAAACCCTTATAGTACCAAAAGGATGCTCCAACATTGAGACCGAGTGGATGTAAGAGCGCATGAGTGTCGACTACCATTAAGCCGTGTCTCCCACTATGTCGTAGTCGGTTGGAAGGGGGTGTGGCCGTACCTGCCCAAGGGTAGGGGGCAATGCTAGGCTGAGTCTGAGTAGCTCGTAAATAGGTCTACTACTGACGTGCCGGATAGATATTGGCAGACTACTAGTCAGGCGGGTAGTGAGGTCTCTTTCACTTGTATGATTGCACGTCAAGTTGGGGCGGCGATCTGGTGTAGAGTGTATTAGACCTCAATGATATCACAAAGATAAGCTGTATTGATATGTGGATTCAGATGAGGACTGGCTTGCTTGAGCTGTATCTCGCATATGACAATGGTCATGTAGGCCTTGCATTGCATGAGCTTGGTATGGCCGATAGCATTCATGCCTTGTATCACATAGCCTTGGTACGGCTGATAGCATTCATGGACTTACCATCATTCCGCATTACTCTGATATTGCATACTTGCATTTCTACCTTGTGCACACACTTTCACCACCCTCAAAGCTTTCTATAAGCTTATGTACGACCGTTGCGTATAGGTAACGTTATGACATAGCTGAGCAGGAGTAAGAGTGTGCAGCCGATCTTTTTGAGTCCAAATATTATCATTGTATTTTCCTTATGCATTGTGCTTTAAATATTTTGATTATAATGGAATTTGTGATGGTGTTCTTGTTATTGTTCGTGGGTTATGCTTATGGTTATACTTATTATGAAATAAATTTATATTGAAAATCCTCTTTGTAAGATCCCAGGATCGAAACCTGGTATATGGGTACCAGAAGTCGAGAATAGGGCACTATAGAGGTCGTCGGCGCTGAATTCGGCGATTGAAAATTTTGTGAGCCCGGTTTCCAAGTTTTGGCCGTAACAGCCAAACACGACCATAAAATCATTCATGAAATAGGATAAGCACATGGCCATTAAAGTAATAAGTGAGTAATGTAAATGAAATTACATAACGTAGATACTATTATATGCGTGGTATCTTCGGTTTTGTCATTTAGGAATAACTGGTTCAAAGTTGCGATTATCAACGATTTCGACAAAACTTTAAAATACTTACACTAAGGAAATATTCAAATCATAAGATATCTATCTCTATGCATAAGAGCCGTCTTTGGCAGAAATTTCTACTATTTATGTTAAAATCCAAGTGGGAGATTGTTGAAATCTTGGTTTAAAAATAAATAAATAAATTTAAAATTTTTTATTTCCCTCCAAAATAATTTTGAAAAAAAAAGTATGTTTCCTTTAGTCCCACATCAGAAAGAGTGGGAGAAAAGTTATGGTTTATAAGTGGTTGAGTGGGTAGTATTCTTACTTCGAGAAATAAAGGCTGAGATGCTTAGTTTACGTGTTCCAGTATGCACACGCGCGAGGTCATGCACAGGCATGAGCGTGGCATGGGTAGTATGGCAGTAGATGGCACGCTTTGCACTTCGCACACGTGTATCATGTCACAAAGTCATCCCTCCTTTTCAACCTTGTAAGTGCTATGATTTTAGGCTCCTTTGGTTGTCAAATTTTGTGGTGTCAAAACCTCTATCCGTGTCTTGTGCTTGTATGTTGATATATAGATATTCAAGACACTGCATCACAAGGCTTCAAGTCAAGTACGGTGATTGACTTCAAGAAAGAAATACAAGGTCATGTATTTTGTCCTCTTTTATAAGAATTAATGTTCAAAGCTACATCGATAAGAAGAGTGTTTGTTCAAGACTCAAGTGTAACTCAAGATGAAGTTTAATTTCAAGCTGTAGAAGATCTCAAGATCAAGCTTCATCAAGTAGAGATCTCAAGCTTTATAAGGTTCAAAGGTCAACCTTCATCTAAAAGAACGAAGTTTCAATGTTCATACTTCATGTCTCAGATATGAATGACCTTAGATTAACCTTAGGGTAGGTCATTTTGTATACATAATTCAAACTGAATCTTTTATATGAATTTTGTCTGTTCTAAGACTAGTCCTGGACCTTATTCGACCAGTCCTAGCACTGCCACAACCAGTCCAAAAGATTCCAAGACCAGTCCTAAGTTTGTTCCATTTTTTTGAAAATTTCTGTTCGTCCACGACCAGTCTTGGACTTTGCTCGACTGGTCGTGTGAACAGTATCGACTCATCCTTCGACCAGTCCTAGTTCTACGATTCAAAGTCCAGCAAATCGTGAGGAGCCTACGACCAGTCGTGAGTCGGTTTTATCCGATCGCGTTATAAATTTCAAAAATCTGTTCTCCTACGACCAGTCGTAGTGTCCACTAGACTAGTCGAAGATGCGATTTCTGCAGTTATAAATAGACGACGAATTTCATAGTTTGAGATAGAAATTCAAGTAAAATCAAGGGACTACTCTGAGATAAGTTTGTGTTTATTTTAAGCTACATTGTGCTCATTTAATATTCTCTTTTTGTTAACTTTTGCATTTGATTTTGTTTCTATATTTCAATCTTATTTGAAATGAGGAATTGTTGTATTCCTTCTTCTTGGAATCAAAATCAAATAGAGCTAAGCCCAATTTGATTTAATTTAAAATCAATTATAACCTAGAACCATTTTAAAGTGAATATTGGACATTAAACTTCTATATTCAAACTTCTACTCCGATTGGTTCTTCCGGGCTACTTCAAAAAGAAGAAATTCAGGTATTTTATATTATTGTAATTTACATTCTTTTTTATTTTCTTTTGAGATTCACCAAAAATATCTCATTGTGGTAGTTATCTGAGGAGAGGCAGAAAACTCAGAAAGTGGGTTTTTGGATTGTGTAAGGCTAAGTTAAAAAGACACAATTATGAAGGTTTTGGGTGAACCTGTGAAAATCTATTTTGATAGTGACCTCTAATATCCCCTATGTGAGGATATTAAGAGCGGAGTAGCAATCTGTGTGGCTATTTTATAACAGTTGGTGTACACATAGGCGAACCACCATAATTCTTTGTGTTTTGTGGATGTATGATTTTTATTTCCTATCTTTTATTATTCAAGATTGTGGGATGTATGTGTGGATGTGAATGTTGTAATATTTTCATTTCAAGCACAATGGGGAATATTGTAATAGTTTAAAATTTAGTTTTTGATATTTCCCTTTATTATTCCTCTTCTGTTTAGGATATTGATACTTATCGTTCTAGTAAGGTTGTCCTACCCTAAACCCTTGGTTTTTATGGTGCAAGGTTGTTCTTAGAACTACATTCGTATCAGCCTCTCAAGACTTGAATTTGAGGTTGGTTTACATTCCTTTATTGTGATTTATTTCCTTTCCTTTGTTAGCCATCTTATTTGTTATATTCCGTGATTATTTTTTAATTTGGTATAGTCCTGTTCTATTCCCCCCTAGGACATATAGCTTGGCCATTTCAAACCTTACACGAACCGTCGCAAGACGGTGCGAGAAGAGAAGTGTGAGTTAGCCTGGGTTTTATAGGCAGGCTAGTAGCCTTAATAGCCAAAACGGTTAGATTAATTGATCTAAAACTGTCAACCATTTTAAGAACGGCCAGTAGCCTTAATAGCCAAAATGGATGGGCCTTGATGATCCAATGGTTAGATCGTTGATCTAATTATCTGAAATGCTCGAAAATTAGTGCCAAATGATAGAAATGTTTTACAAACATTCTAAACCATTAATGACACGTAACAACAATCCACTCCTCAAATGCTATATAAAATAGACCATCCTAATCCAGAATAATTCAGGTCCAACAGATCTAATTTAATCTCTCCAAACATTTTCCTTTTAAGAAAATTGTTAAGTAGCCCAAACATTGTTTGAGTAACTGAGTTCAACCATTCTTCAAATTTGTTAGACGATCAACTATGCTAATCGAGTTCCTGAGAAGATCCCTTCGTGATTGTTTCATGCAGAATCTTAGAGAAAATACTTATCTTATCCTGAAAGCAATTCACCTGTAACCCATCTGAAATAGTGGTGAAGACCGCTTAAGTCGAAGTAGGAATATGCCAATATGTCCTAGAGGGGAGTGAATAGGACTTTTTTAAAATTTCATGAGATATTTAAAATCCTATTACACTAATCCTATCAAATATACAATTATCAGGATTAATCAAATGTAACTCTACTGGCTTCCAAGTCTTGTAGAGGATCCAATCACAAGCTGTTTGAAAGATAAACAAGTTGCATTCAAGATTGTGATGGATAGGACTATGTGTGTATATGAGGTGTGATCTTAGACAATCAAATATAAAAACATGTAAAGAATATCACACAATGAAAAATAATAACAAACTCAAACACAGTCATTTTTATAGTGGTTCGACTACTGGTCTACTCCACTCCCGGCTGTCGCACTCAACCCTTGAGTGTACCGAATTTCACTAAGGAGGTTTCTTAGGGTTCACCTCAAACCTAAGGTTTTAAATCAGGTTCACCTTCAACCTTTATATGGAGGTTTCTACTTGGTTCACCTCTAACCCTGGAGTTTTACTGGTGCACTCCTAACCAGATATTTATACCCACACAGAGCAAGGATCTACACAACGCACCTAGATGTTTATGCCCAAACAGAGCAAGGGTCCACACAACCCACCCAGATGTTTATGCCCACATAGAGCAAGGATCCATACAACGCACCTAGATGTTTATGCCCACACAGAGCAAGGGTCCACACGACGCACTCACAGCGTACACTCCCGCCGGAGGCCTCCTATGAGGACTTCAAAGGGTGAGCAACACTTAAGACTCAATCCTAGAAAGGAATGATCACAAGTGTCCTCTGGACTCTAGGTACTTATAGATAAGTTGATGAGTCCCATTTAGCACAGTGATGAAGATCTCCTTCTTTTTGTTGAAGAGTCTTCAGCTCCCTTGATCCGCAGCACAAAAGATATACCAGTACTTAGCTTCGGGTTGGGTCAAGACTAGGACGAAAATCTACTCTCTTAGAATTTTTCTATAAGGTAGATATAGTAATTCCCTTCATTTATTCATTCAAGGCATCTCAGCTCAATGATATGCTATTAAGATAGTTGCTGAAGGATCCTTGAATGCAGAAGTTCATTTCCCAATCCACTTTATTGAATGTCAATGAATGAGAGTGGATTGAAAGATGAACTCCCGCGAGAGAAAGAACTTTGGGTATATGATCTAAAGGTAAAACACACAAAAACACTCTCTTCTTTCTCTACCAGTAATATGTACAGGTCTCTCTATATATAGGCAAAAAGTTCCAACGGATATAAAACGGTCATTTTTATGACAGAGTTTGATATCATCGAGTAGGGTCGATATCATCGAGCATACACTCTCGATGGGATCGACTGTCCGCTCGATAACACAAACTCAAATGCCATACGCTTTTGAAACCTATTGTCAGCTGGTCGATAAGATCGATAATGGTGTCGATGTCATCGAATTTCGAACTTTGATTCCATCGATACTGGGATCGATCTATCGACATTTGAAAAATGAGAGAGACTAGCCAAAAATATTTCAGGTTTTTTAGGATATGATTGAGGGTCAACCAATGTCATTGGAATTTAAATATCGATATATCGAGGCCGTGTCGATGGGATCGATAAATCGTATAGATTTACCTATAAGCACGCTGGACAGTTTGTGTCCAATTATCGATCCAATCGACCAGGGCTCAATGACATCGACATAAGAATATCGATTTCCTCGAGTGGCCCCCGATCACAGTTAAAAACATCCTGAAATATTTGTTAAAAGAAATGCGCGCCCACTGTCGATATGACTGACTGACTTCCGATATGATCGATATTTGAATTCAAATTGAATCGAAACAGTCATCGATATATCGAAGCTCATAGTAGTTTTCTTTAGAAAAACAGGGGCGCCGAAAAACTGCTTGTCGATATTATCAACCCACTTCCCATGGGTTCGATATTTGAATATCGATGATATCGATTAATACTTCGATATATCGATAAATCGTCCAAATGAATATGTGGTTGTTAGACGCTTTTTGTCCTCACTCGATTGTATCGATTGAGATTCCGAGGACAACGACAGAGCAGGTTGATCACATCAAGAAGTGTTCCGATATAATCAACAGAGCAAGAAAACTTAAAGATTTTCCTGTTTGATAAAAAAATTCCTACTATAAAACCCTAAGATGTTCTACTTAGTTTTAAGGGTTTTATTCACTTGGTGTTTGGGGATATGGGATGTGAGGCTATGATTTACCTATGGCGAGCTTTCACACATCCGGTTGAGGCAGACGCTTGAATTGTTCTTCCTATTAGGCTCTGTAGTTCAACTGACTCAACCCACACGGTAATTGACAAACCAGGGCACTAGTAAGTGCACTTTCACCATCAATAATTGGGAAGTAGCCAAACCAAGCTTTAAGGACAGTGTATTTATACGTGATTTAGCCTAGTGTTAATTTAAATAATTTGATTTTTGAATTTCCAATATACTTTTTTCCAACAGGTCCATCATGTGGACCCCACCTTTGATGGGGACAATCCATCACGTGAGGCCTCCTAGGATAATGACCAGGAGAGAGACTCCTTTGACATGGACCGTGGAGAGTGAGAAAACTAGAAAAATGATAAGTTAAAAATCTATGAAAAAAATTTATAAAATAAGTAGCTTTCAAAGTTAAATTATTTTTATGATGATGCTTAACAAACTAGCTTAAGTGTAAAAAGTAAATTAATGACTTAAAATAAGCTAAAAAGTAACTTATCTGATGGTATCCAAACAGGCCAGACGTATGCACCCGTTGGAATCTAACAAGACAAAGACTCCAAGCCTCAATAAAAGAAAAAGAGAAAAGAGAATAAAAAAGGAAATATTATCTCCCGGCGAGGAAAAGGCCCCCATACCCTAAGTCGGCCATTCAAACAACCACGCCAAAGCTGCTAGTAATTCTCATTCGGTTGATAGGAAAGAAATTTGCCATTACGTAGCTATACTGAGAAACAAAAATAATACTTGAAGACGGTAAACTTCAGCTTTAAATGGCTTCTGGCTCCTTTGCTACTTTTCTGAACTTCTTGCTCATTTGAATCCTGGAATACACGCCCTTGGTCCGAAACACTAGCAGAATGTCTAATCCAAATCCAACTATGCATGCAAATGCCATGATCACGAACACGAGCCGGTAACAGTGGGCCCCTATACATGTGTTGCCTCCTCCGGCTGTCTTTGTTGCCTGTGAATCATACAATAATCCAGCAAGCAGTCCGGAGAAGAGGAACGAACCAAGGGGGAGATTCAGGATGAGAATGTTGTAGATGAGACCATAGTACTTGAGACCAAATAGTTCGGATGCCATTGGTACACTGACAGCTATGCGAACGCCGTAGCAGATGCCAACAACAATAGAGCCGATGTATAAAGATCCTGGCAATGCCAGGGCCATGACAATGTACCCAACGGTCATTAGAATCTGCGAAGCTGCATTCCATAGAGGCCTTGGTGTCGCAGATTTTCTGCATATTTAAAAAAATTACGAGTGAGATGACACACCATTTTCATTTGAAAATAGGCACTCAAGACAACATTGCAATAAATTCGGGCCCAGCCCCCATCAAGGTCCAATAAAACCAGATTGGTTTTTGGATCCATACTTAAATCACAGCACCAGGTATCGCCTTTTGCATCAAGATCTGATGTTGTACGCAGCCAGAATACTTACCGTTACCTAGTACATAATAACTGAGTGGCAATAATAGAGAGTTGGGGCACAAGGCCCAAACAAGATTCATTTAAGATTTTATTTTATTTTTTTTGGAAATTGTTTTCTAGTTTTTAGAGAAAATGAAAATTGATTTGGCATGTCTATTTTTATTTTTGCTACTTGTTCATCCCTATTTCTGCCAATTCCTACAAGAGCCGGTCAAAAAAGATGGCATGTAATTAGTAGGGAGTTTCAACACCCGGACAAGGGTTCGAATACTCATAGGTGGTGAAATTCCACTAGTGTGATTGTGTGGGGGTATGTGTGCATGTGTAAAAAAAAAAAAAAAAAAAGAAAGAAAACAGTAGGGTGTTGCATGGTATATTTGAAGATCTCCAAAGATACATGGAGATGATTTTGCAGCAATATAGCTAGTTTTTATCAAACATTACCGCGTCATCCATTAAGAGAAAGCGGTCGGGCAACGAGTGGTCGTGTTGAAGTGGTTACTAGGACAGATGACAGGTTTAGAAGCAAGGAAGTACAGTAATGTTGAAATGGTTATAACAACCATCAAAATGTGACAAGTATATAGATGGTTAAGTTAAGGCTATAAATAATAAATGAATTCAGTGAATAAATCGTCTTATATCAACCAAACAAAACCAAATCTATCTTTCAATTATCAGTCATTTACATTTTTTAGTGTAATCTTTATCTTTATCAGTCATTTACATTCCTTAATATAATATTTACTATTACCAACTATTTACATTCCTTAGTGTAATCCGTAGCGGTAATCAAGTAGCTATTAACCTTAGCTGCAATTCAAGTCTATGCTCATATGCTGGATTCAGTTCGAATATCAAGCGAAGTTCTCCATCTAGATAAGCATTTTGTAGTTGTTCTCTGCGGCTGACTGTAAGAATTTCCTTTTTGTTTTATCTATACTGAAGAGAAAAAGTCCTTTCATACCAAAGGTAAGGTGAGACCTATTTTCAGAGGACGAAACCCAACCTTTGACTATCACCTGATCATCTTAAATAATATTGTGAAAGTAGATGAATAGGCGATCGATCTAATTAGAACTTGGTCATATATAGTCGATTTTCAATGTATCTGCTTATCTTGGCACTTGGGGTTGTAGTTGTTTACTTTGAATTGAGCCGCACATTCAATTCTGGCACGGCGCACTAATCACGTGGCCAAGAGAGAAATAGCAGCAACATCTCTTAACACGCCCAGTGGGACACTCGTCCTAGTTTACTTATCGATGCGACATTGCTAATTGACCAATCAGAAATATGAATAGAAGAAACAATTAAATTGTTCAGGCTGAACCCTGAACACTAACCACACCACCTCCAACCGATGACGTGCCGGTTCTAGCGGCCCCTGAATCATTGAATCTGAATAATAGTCCGACACTCAATCCCGTGAACCAAGAGGGGGCATCAACCTCTCGGACCGCATCTCTTGAAAAGATAACGGCTGGATTCCAAGATATGCAAATGAGTATTCAACACGTTTAAGAATTTGGGAAAGCTCAGGCAAATTTGGTACATGCATAGGCTGAGCAACTCCATGTTCAAACTGAGACTATGAACAGATGAATGACTAACCATATCAAAGCCATGCACCGATTCATGCCCATTATCACCAAAAGAGCACCTACGACAAGCAATATAATGCTGAAGAAAGTTCTACCGGTAACATGGTTCAGTCGCCACTGATACCTCCCCTACAGTGGAGCTTGCCTCTCATCCCAATCTAGGAGGGGTAGAATGCTCCATCGCACATCGAGTTCAGGCGACCAGTGCATTAGGTCGGGAATTTTGTTCCTAAAGTTTGAAATCAACGTATGCAAGGAGGAGAACTCTTCTAGCATTTTTTCAGAAATTGTTGTTTCATGAGAAACAGAACCGGGTAGGTCCCGATTTGCCACTTATGGTTGAACCACAGCAAACAGATCATGACCAGATCATGCAAACAGTCCGAGGGGTTGTATGCCAAGTCATCCGCCACAATACCATCCCAGTTTACCATAAGCCTTATCCTGAATGGATTGACTGACAACACCCATTGCCAAGGAATTATCGACTGGATTTTTCCCTATTCTCTTACGATTCTAGTAAATCAACCATCGAGCACGTAGGTTGATTTACTATGCAGTGTGGTGAACTAGCTAACAATGAATATCACTAATTGCAATTATTCTGTCATTCATTAACGGCAGCAACCTTTACTTGGTACTCCAACTTATTGCCAAATTTAGTCCATACTCAGCAAGAGATGGAGGAGAAGTTCCATGCCCAGTTATTTTCCAATGATAGAGAGATGACTATGGCCGATCTCGCACATTTCCGACAATTGCCTGAGGAATCTTATGAGAGTTACATCACCCAATTTAAAAGAGTGAAAAGATGGTGTAAGGCCGTCACGACTGAGGCTAAATTTGCATAACTTAAGCAAGACAACCTAGAATACAAACTCTTGAAGAAATTCATTTGAATAGAGTTTGCAGATTTGTATGATTTAATTAGAAAAGTTACCAGGTATGAGGAATTTCTACAAGAAGGAGCTAGGCAAAAGAATTCGTTGATCAGAACATATTATCATGACCCCAACTATGAGGTTGTGATTGTCGAGTTAGTAGTAAAAAAGTCACTCACTTGCTCAGCGTTGGTCAAGCAAAAACAACTGCACCAACAACGCAAAAGGCTAAAAAAAATATACCTTTAATATCACCTGATCCTATGAGATATTTGAGATACTTTTAGTAAGAAAGTTTATTAAACTTCCAATTAACCACAAAATACCCACGACCGATGAATTAAAAAAGGTCGAATATTGTAAATGGCATGGAACGAGTTCTCACTCTACTAATAAGTGTGTTCTGTTTAAGAACATCATCCAGTATAACATTGCTCGCGGATTGTTGAAATTTTCGAAAAAAATGCAAAGAAGCAATGTTAATAGATACTAACCCATTCCTACCTAATTTGGACATCAAGATGGCTATAGTGAACATGCAGAGATTGAATCGACCAAGGTAGAGAGTTAATCTTAGTCCTAGTCATTACCACAGTGTGCCATGATGGCCGAGACCGGGACAATGCCAGTCTAATACAACAACCACAAGTTTCGCAGAACAATTGAGAGCAACACAACGTGGCAATCGAGTCTCACCACTATGTAACTGATGTGCAAAATGGCCTAAGACGTGGAATTTCCACCTCGGCCAACAAGGCAGGTTGAACACACAACTCCAAAAAGGACCAATAATAGAGAGACTTATCGACCGCAGAAAGCATTCCCACCCCCTGACTGCCGGCTAAGAGTTCTGAGTTAGAGGATTGTCACGTCTCCATCGCCTCAGAAAGGAGTCTGGAAAAGGGTCATGCATCCCAAATTCCCGGCTGCCCCTGGAGTAATGATTCGAACACAAAAACGTCATTGACAGCGACACAAAACAACCACGAGAAGAGAATTATCAGAAACCGTGAATGCATTTCAGTCAGGAGCTGGGCAATCATGACTATTCTAGAGAATTCATCATTTGGATGAATAGCTAACCGTAAACACGGTCGAAGCAATTATGAAACCTATTGTGCATGATCAGGTCACAAAAGATGGTACCTAGTCTAATAGTACCGTATATTTTAGAAATATTGGCAACCATGATGACTTATTCGATTATCTTAGTGATGAGTGATTTTTAAGGGACAATATGCTGATTAAGGAACTAATGGCGACAATTGAAGCGTTGGAAATATCGTCACCCATTTTCAAACAAGTAGAGGCAACTTCAATGGCCGATGAGAGTGTCCAACATTCGGTATAGGTTCTGATGAGCATCATCACTTGGAAACACTTGTGGGCCAATGTCCAAGTTCAGAAATTGCTTTTAGATCATTGTCACCCATGGTGTATGATTGCAACATGGTACTCACTGTTGGAGCACAAAAAGTTGTTCTAATGTAAAAAGTGATTCTGTTGCATGACCGCGCAATAGAGGTGGGTTATGCGGCGGCAAAGTGAATAGAAAATGGCCAGAATGTTGAATTGGGTGCAAAATGGTCAGAAAGTGTAGAAAGTTTAGTTGTGCGACTGCATAATAGAAGTGTGAGGCGCGACCGCACAACAAAAGTGAATTGTGCGATTTTGCAGTTTACACATGTGGAGGCCTATAAATACCCCCCTCCACCTATCATTTAATTCATTCACAATGAGGAGTTCCAGAGAGGCCAGAGAAATTCCAGAGATTCTTCGAGATCTTCTTCGGGTATCCCACGACGCGATACAGGAGAAGCATAGAAGAAGAATAAAGAGATGTAAAAAGTAGTGCAAGGCAGAGACCTACACAACAGACATATTCACATATTTGAGTATTTCTGTGATATTATCCCGCGAGATTCGGAATATCCTGCGAGTTAGTCATTCACATTTGTATTCCAAGCATATCAGCACAGAATAAGGAGTCTTGAACCCGCACAACTCCTCTGTCATTACAATGGATGCTTCACAAGCTGAAATGCTGTCGAAATCAATATTGAACTACTTTCTTTCCTTTCATTACATTGATGAAATGTACATTGTTGGGGAAATATGATGAGTCTGGAGGGTTGGCTAAAGAACGAAGTAACTCTGCTTACAAGACCAGAGGCAACTGTGAAAGCCGACCGAAGATAAAGCCAAGAGGAGATACTTAGCTCGAATTTGAAGGGTATTAATCCTGACTGGAAGCAAAAGAGTCAAGAGCCACAGGCGGAATTTATAGGACATGAAATTGACTTGGTTGAAGAGACAGTTATGTCCGAGAAGGCCAATTAAAGGCTCTTGAGCTAAAAGCCACTTGACCGACTATAACTCGACCCATATGAGGTCAGTTGTAGTATCAGCCATCGGATTAAGAAAAGGCATCGGTCTTAAAACGATCCTGATTCATTCGATAGTAGGTGAACAGTCCCACCTTTGTAAGCCAGCCGAGACTATATAGTCCATCGAGGCCGAGCAAGCAAAGGAGAGTAAATTTAAATACCGATCCGATTTTGTAAAAGATATCTGATCCCAGAAATCTCAGGATTGAGAAGTATCTGCAAATGAATGGCAACTCAATCAAATCTCCTGAAAATCATGAGAGAACCCCTTTACGCCGGAACCTCTTATTCCTATAAAAGGAGGGTTCTCCAGGAAGCAAAGGTACGCAAGAAAAACCCTAAGGTCTCCTCTTCTTGGATCTCTACTGACTTAAGCATCGGTGGTGTCCCGGCCCTTGTCAGGGTCACTTTCATTCTTTCATTGTGGTGTAGGCAGAAGTGCAGGAAGAGGCTGATCCAGTTTTTTACATCAACATACTTTACCTTGGAATCAAGAGAAACACGAGAGATGTAATACGAATTCAGAATTAATAAAATGAATGATGATGCTTGTTCTTCAATTTCGTTTATTATTATTGAATGTAGAAGTTTCAATCCGCAATACTTTGTTTCTTGGCTGTTGAGGAGTAAAAATAAGAGAAGAAGGGAAACAAATGAAGATCGAAAGACTATGAAGGAGAGTTGGAAGAAAAGGCCATCAGATGGCTTATAAAGGACTTTGTGCAGGACCGCGCAAGACGTATGCTTTGCACGGAACCGTGCAAACAATATCATCTGCACGGTTCCGCACAATCGATATCACACTGCGTTGATAAGTGCAAGATAAGTGTGGTTTGTTTTGTCCCACATCGCTAAGGTTGAGGTTTTCGCACGTGTGAGTGCCTACAAATACCCCTTTCCTTCCTTGATTAGGGGTGGGTTGATTGAAGATTTCGAAGAACAAGTGGAGCGAGGAGAAGCATCGAAGGTGAGGGCGATGGCCCAAGGGCTTTGCGCCGGACCGCACAAAGCATGTCCCTTGCGCCGGACCACGCAAAGCAAGTCCTTTGCGCGGGTCCGCGTAAACCGATTGCTCTGTAGTCTATAGAGCTGAGGAGTCGATATGCTGTTGGAACAATTGAGATCTTCAGATTTTTCTGTTCAAGTACGAAGGGAGATAATCCGCTGAAGCGTATATTCCTCATAAATCTTAGGGGATGAACGAAATAGCGCCGGAATGCTGTCGAAATCCTTGTTTCCCTAGAGATAGATTGATTCAATCGGCAATTCCTCCTAAGTCCTTGGAGAAGATTGAACCTTATACTGAAATGCTGCCGGATTTACTATTTGGATTCAATGTTTTAATATTATTAGTTCGTATTATATTTGAATGAATATATCTTAGAATCAAGGGAGATCAGAGGATGTAAATGAACCTAGAATCAATAAAATATGATGATCGTCTTTACATTTTTCCTCTATTACGATTAAATAAGATAATTCCCGAATCGGAACGTATTTTGATTTCTTGTTAAGATAAAATGGTGACTCTGCTGGGGACTCTTTATTATCTTACTTAACATTAACATTTGAAAAAAGTGTAAAAGCGATTGTCACCTTTTGGCGTCTTCTAGACGCCAAAATGACGACTCTCAGTGGGAACATCCTCCCCTTCATCTCTAAGATTGTTCATATTAACCTTTCATATACTAACTTCACATGTGTTTCATTATCGAAGATACTTGAGTTCGACTGCGCATACAACTGATGGCTAACTTTACGAGAAAAGTGAATTTCCGCTTCACCCCCACGGGATTCATAGTGGAATACGCACCAAATGGCGCCCCAAAGCGTAGGAGTCTGCGTCCCACTGGTGAGAATACAGTGACTCGAATTAGAGCTGGAGTCATATCCGTTTCACCTCAATCGCGAGAAAGTGACGGAGACTGGACCATGGTCCTGTCACGCAAGACAAAAGCAAGGAACATGAGGAACCATAAAGCGAACCCATCTTTGCCAAAGACCAGAGGACCGATAACGCGCAGTACAGTCAGGAAGAACCCTGAGCTCGCTCCACCTACGATATACCCCGAGCAGACAGGTCCACAGTTCGCGTCGTGCGATTTTTCGGCGCCGGTCGCTCCAAGGAACAAGTGGACAAAAGAGCAGAAATGCAAGGCGCCGTTAATAAGTTCACCAATGCCCGTGTCAGCCGAAGTTTGCCAAAGACTGTGTCACCCCGATCAATCAGCAACACAGAAAGCACACAGAAGTCGAATGAGACTCCGATCTTTCCCCTCTTTACAAGCCCCGCTACATCAACATACTCTCATTTTACCCCAACAACAGCTTCGGCAAGCAGTAAAGAATCCACGGTGCATATAGCCGAGACGAATCAAGAAAACATGCCGACGACAGAAGATCGTGTCAACCAGATGGCCGAAGCACAAAGATCGTTAATGGAGGAGTGCCGAAACCTCAGAGAAGCTTTAGCTACTTTGGCGCATAATGTAGCCCAAATAGCGGCTCCACCGATGATGGGGGCAACAAATGGGAAAGGAAACCAACAGGAGGGTCCTCGGCCACAAGGAATCGGATCGCGAGAGTCTGTTCCAGTAGCGAGAGCCATAACACATGATGACATAAGACAGGTCGTTGAAGAAACCGTGAGAACAGAAAGGGAGCGAGAAAATACTGGCCGTTTCAGATACCGAACACCGTATCTGAGAGAAGTGGAAGACGTCCCATTTCTAACCAATTTCAAGCATCCAGATTTTCAGAAATTTAATGGGGAAGGATCACCAGAAGAACATCTGATGCACTTCATTACCAATATGAAAAATTTTTCCACAGTACCACAATACTGCCTGAGACTGTTCAGGTCGTCGCTAACCTATAAACCATTCCGGTGGTATTCCAGCCTGACTCCTAGATCGATGCGAACTTGGGAACAAATGCAAGATGCTTTTATGTCAAATTTCTTCTCGTCGGAACACGATGTCAGCATTACGGAGTTGGCATCTATACGACAACGAGAAGGAGAGCCTGTGGAAAAGTTCATCGACAGATGCAAAACACTGGAAGCTTCATGCAGACAGTTGTCAGAGGAAACGGAACAGGTAAAAATGTGTTTGAATTCCATGGAAACAGGAATCGCGTTTGGACTCACTAGTGCCGATATCTGAACATTCCGTGACCTGGCTGCCAAAGCTCACGCGTTGGAATTAATGATGCGCAAAATGCCAGCTTTTCATCACGAGACTGTTAAAAGGGCATCCGGCCGAACGACTGTGAATACCGTCGATCATGATAAGAAAGACAAGGATACGAAGGGCTCAAAAGACAGGAGGCTGGGACAAAAAGAAAGATGGAATCAGTCAAAGTATAAATACGATAAAAAAGGTTCAGGATGCTCGACCCTCATGAAGGGTTCGACTTCGACAAGGAAGATGTGGTTCCTATGATGAAAGAATTGCTAAAATCCAGCACCATAAAATTGTCAGAACCCAAACGCCCGGAAGATGTGACAAAAACTAGGGAAAGAGATTTTTGTTGATATCATCGCCTAGTAGGACACCCGACGGAGAATTGCTATACGCTGAAATGTATCATACAGCAGATGATAGAGAAGGGTGAAATAATAACCGGTGAAGGAAAGAAAATGAATACAAGAGCGACAGTAAACATGTTCACAGCCCGAGAAAAAGCTCGAGAGATGGGAAGGAAAGAAAGTCAAAAGTCGGTAAAGAATACGACAATGCTTACATTGCGCTTAGGGAGGAAGATGGCAAGTCCCGTAAAGCAGAAAATGGGGATTGTAAGGAAAGAAATCATCGGTGAACAGAATGATGACGATGGAAAAGAGAACGGGGGCGAAACGGTGAAAGTGGCTTACGACGTAGTTAGCCATTTGAAAGGGATACCGGCACGTTTAAGCATCTATGATGCGCTCAAGTTATCAGAAGAGTTCCGACAGAGTTTAATACAGGCATTGTTTAATCGCAATGTCAGAGAAACTCTGCTGACATAAATCAAGCAAGAAAGACACAATGAACGAGCAGATTGTCTGCCAGTCATCTCATTCTCCGATGTTGATTTGATTAGCGAGACGGAACATAACAGGCCCCTTATGATAGAATGTCATGTCTGTGGGACAAGGGTAAAACGGATCATGATAGATAATGGGTCTGCAGTAAACCTTTTACCGCTTTTAATGGTAGCAAATTGGGCTACCGCCGTTCTGATCTGCGCCCCAGTGGAATGATGATACAGGGGTTCAATCAAGATGGGCAGCGTGCGCTGGGTAAAATTACAGTGACGCTAGAAGTGGGAGAATTAAGTACTGATGTCGTATGTCATGTTATAAACTCGTAACAACGTACAATCTCCTTCTAGGAAGACCATAGATACATCAATATAGTATCATACCCTCTACTTTGCATCAATGCTTCAAGTATTGCAAGGACGGAGTACTATGTAAGGTGATGGCTGATGCAAAACCATATACGGAAGCTGAGTCTTTCTTTGCAGATGTCAGTTATTACAAAGAGTTCTCTGAGGAGGTGAGACATAGTAATGAAAACAAAGTCTCGAAAGACGTTCAAGTAGACAAGGCTCGAGAAGAAAGGGTAGAATCTTCTGGGACGACGGAAGTAAGGAAAAAGTTCTATTTTGTACCAAAGCACCTAAGACAACCTGGGCAGTTACCATTAACACTATTATCGCTAGAGCAGTTAAGAATTCTGTAATCTAATTATACAATGCCATTACCCAATGCTGAAAGGTGTAGGCCATTTTTAGCTGCCCCAGGAAGATTCCAAGTCAAGGCTAGTACTAAGCATCCCGAGCCGATAGAGTTCAAAACTGCAGTAAAGACGAAAGCAAGAAAGGATAGAGCGAGCAATGTATACCGCGGTAAGCTGACATCGCAAAATCTGGAAAAGTACAGTTCAGTGAGCAAGTAAATCAGGTTTTGATTGTAGCAAACCCACCGGACTAAATCATGGGAAGGGAATTCAAATCCCTCTTAGGGTTGAGCAGGAAAAGCGAAGAAAATTTCAAGGGTTAGGAGCAGAGGCGTCAATAAATATGATTACATTCATACAGGTAGCGGAAGAAGATCCTGACGCGGTTAAGTATCCTGAGACAGCGCCGAAGCAGATAGAAGACGGGGGGCATCCGACGATAGACAGCCTGAGGGAAATAAATTTGGGTACAGAAAAATAGCCCCATAATACATTTATCAGTAGCGGTATCTCTGAGCAAGAATCTAAGAAATATTTCCAACTGCTCAAGGAAAATAAGGACGTCTTTGCTTGGACGTATGCGGAAATGCCAGGTTTGGAACCCTCCATAGCAATGCACCGATTAAATATCTCCAAAGAGAAAAGGCCGGTTAAACAGGCACAAAGGCAGTTTCATCTAGACTTAATTCTATTAATTGAAGAAAAGGTCAGCAAACTGATCAAAGTCGGGTTCGTTTGAGAAGTCAAGTATCCGAAGTGGATATCAAACATTGTCCCGATAAAAAAGAAAAATGGACAAATCAGAGTGTGCATTGACTTCAGGGACCTGAATGAGGCCTGTCCGAAGGATGATTTTTCTCTTCCAATAACAAAGTTGCTGATTGATAGTACAACTCAATATACTGTTATGTCTTTCATGGATGGCTATGCAGGGTACAACCAGATTAGAATGGCACCCGAAGATGAGGAAGCAACAACATTCAGAACGCCGCTGGGAATTTATTGCTATAAGGTCATGCCATTCGGTCTCAAAAATGCTGGGGCGACGTACCAAAGAGCAATGCAAAATATATTCCAAGACATGATGCATAAACATATCGAGTGTTACGTCGATGACTTGGTGGTTAGATCAGGAGATCATCAGGAGCATCGCGAACACTTAGAATCGGTTTTTTGTCGATTACGAAAGAAACAATTAAAGATGAATCCAGCCAAATGTGCATTCGGAGTGTCTTCAGGAAAATTCCTTGGTTTCATTGTACAGCACAGGGGTATCGAAATCAATCCAGAGAAAGTCGAAGCCATTCAAAATATGCCGCCACCGACGACCTTAAAGGAAATGAAAAGTTTGCAAGAAAAACTGGCATACATTTGTCATTTTATTTCAAATCTGGTAGGAAGATGCCAGTCATTCTCACATCTGATGAAAAAGAACGCAGACTTCATATGGGATCAAGCTTGTCAGAACGCATTCGACTCAATAAAGAGATTATTGAAGCAACCGCCGGTGTTAACGGCCCCGATAAAAGGAAAACCACTTATTTTATACATATCTGCGGCTGAGAATTCCTTAGGTGCTTTGCTGGCTCAAGTAAATGAAGTTGGGAAGGAAGCCACTCTTTATTACTTAAGTCGAACATTGATGGGAGCCGAATGCAATTATTCTCCAATCGAGAAAGAGTGTCTGGCGTTAATATTCGCAGTCCAAAAGTTGAGGCATTATTGTCTCTCTCATGACATAACTCTAATCTTAAGAGCAGATCCGATCAAGTTTTTAATGACAAGGCCAATGTTGTCAGGGAGACTGGCTAAATGGATGTTGTTGCTTTCAGAATACACCATTACTTATAAACCGGCCAAAGCAGTGAAAGGACAGGCGGTGGCGGATTTCCTTGCAGCACACCCCGTGGAAGATTGCGAATCTATCACTGATGACTTTCCAGATGAGCACGTTATGCTGGCCGAAGCACAAAGCCCATGGCAGATGTACTTCGACAACGCTGCACGGGGATCAAGAGCGGGGGCAGGGGTGATATTCATTACTCCTCAAGGTGACTTGTTACCATACTCCTTCACAATCGGTACGGCATGCACAAACAATGAGGCTGAATATAAGGCCCTCATCATTGGGATGGAAATAGCTCAGCAAATGAAAATAAGAATGCTGCATATCTTTGGAGACTCCAAATTAATTATAAATCAATTGACAACCGAGTTCAAAGTAAGAAAGCAAGAACTCTTGCCCTATTATCAAAGGGCGCAGCAATTATTAGAATGGTTCTGCCATGTAAAAATTAAGCATATATCACGGTCTGAAAATGCAAAAGCGGATGCTTTGGCTAGCCTAGCAGCCAACCTGTCCTGCCCTAACAGGAGTCCTCTTCAAGTAACTATAGAAGAAAGAAGATTCTTACCATCTTTAGAGATCATAGAAGAAGCAGTTGAAACGCTTCCTATATCATGCTTAGAAATAACAACAGATGATTGGCGTCAACCTTTTGTTGATTATCTCAGATTTGATATCCTGCTAGAGGATCAGGCAACGAAACAGCAAATCAAACAGCGGTCGGTTAGATTCATCATATGCGGCGAAGTATTATATAGAAAATCTTATAATGTAATGTTGTTACGTGGTTTAGACGAGCAAGAAGTAAGGCAAGTATTGCGGGAAGCACACTGGTGAATGTGGGGCACATCAGGCGGGTCGAAATTTATTCCACAGAATACATCGGATGGGTTATTATTGGCCCACCATGTTCAAAGATGCTATAGATTATGCAAAGCATGACACGAATATCAGATTCATGGAGACGTTATACACGTTCCCCCAGAAGACTTGCACCAGTCTGTTGCCTCTTGGCCCTTCTCCGCTTGGGGACTTGATGTAATTGGTCTTATAAACCCGCCTTCATCCAGAGGAAAGCAATATATTCTGGCAGCAACGGATTATTTCTCCAAATGGACTGAAGAGGTCGCTTTACGCAACGTTAAAGAAAAGGACGTGGTCAATTTCATCCGGCATGCCATAATATATCGTCACGGTATTCCAAAGAAAATTGTTACTGATAATGGCACTCCCTTTAAAAATAGAGGCATGGAAAAGCTGTGCCAGAAATTCAGCATTCATCACTCGTTTTCAACACCTTACTATCCCCCGGGCAATGGGCTAGTAGAGGCGTCTAATAAAACGATCATCAAAATACTAAAGAAGACGGTCACTGGCAACAAGCGTGATTGGGATGAAAAGTTGCAAGAAGCGTTATGGGCCTACAGGACTACTCAGTGCACGGCAACGGGGGCAACACCGTATTCATTAATTTATGACGTGAAGGCAGTTATCCCAATCGAAATACAAGTGGCATCGCTAAGAGTGGCGGTACATCAGTCCATAACAGATGATGAAAATGCTAAAATAAGCCTGAAAGAGTTGGATCTGCTTGATGAGGGACGTCTGGCTGCCCAACAACGATTGCAATCATATCAAGCCAGGATATCGGCTGCCTTTGATAAACAAGTTAAACACCGCTCTTTCAAAAAGGGAGATATGGTGTTAATGTTGAAAAGACCTATAGTGGTCACCCGCCGAACAGGGGGCAAATTCGAGCCCAAATGGGACGGACCGTATGTAATAAATGAAGTCTATTCCAATGGAGCATATAGAATCGCCGATCAAGATGGGAAAGGTATCAGTATACCGGTCAATGCTCGCATCATCAAAAGATATTACCCTTAAAAAGAAGCTACTGATTTTGATCCAGAATATTATCAACATAATGATTTTATATCAAAAGGGGGCAAGAAGGAATGAGATCATGTCCATATATTAAGAGAATCTATAAAGAAGAAATGAGCATATTGACTACATTTAGCAAGTATTTTGAATGAAAGCGATCATCGTCATCACCAAATGAGTCCTGCAAGTAGCAAAGTTTGGCGGGTATCATCATGAAAATCCTCTTGAAGATATTATCAGAAGTAACGATGTATCAATCTCAGTCAGACACATTTATCATCTTGGCGATAACGATGATCACAATTATTATTGCCTTACAAGGCACGATAGGGCAGCCTAGCCAAGCCTATACGGCTAACTACGCATAAAGCCTATAATCATCCAAGGCAGTCTAGCCAAGAAAAATCCTCAAAAGGGTCAAAATCCTAAAAGGGTCAAAATCTTAAAAAGAAAAGAAAAATCATAGAAGAGCCAAGAGCCAAATTAAAAATTATTATGCTCTAAAAGAAGGGCTAAAAGCTCTAAAAGGATCAAGCCCTGGAAGGATCGATCAAATAAAAGAGCCGACCAGCTACGCATAAGTCCTATCATTTTCGTCATTCGGGCAAGTGGATGAGAAGTCAGTGGCCCTAAAAAGCCCGTGAAGGCTATCGTACCCACCCATGCGGGCAGCTGATAAAGCCTATGACTAATATGCCTAAAAGGCTAAAAAGTAAATGGCTAGACACGCGTAACTCCCATGTTGTCTGTATAGTTGTCTGGCAGCGTCACAGGGAACGAAGGAAAATGTCCTCCCGTGAATGGGCTCGCTCTTGCAGACGAAGGAAATAAGGGTCACAGTGTGAGCACCATGCCAACCATGCATAAGACCCTCCAAATTTACGGTTTGATTTCAGTACGTACTCATGAGGAAGGGCTTAAGCCTACTCATTGATGGACTGGCGTCCCTAGATTTAGTACTTAAATGTAGCTGTGCGAGCTCTGTGAACTCTAGAGAGTTACCGTGGCCAACCCTGTGCGTAAATCCAACCGAGTTCACCGCCCCGGTAGCTTCACTGGGCCCCTCTGATGGATCGCGGCCTGTGAACTCACTAAGCAGTGAGAAGTCCAGTGAACTCTTGAGAGTTACGGAGACTATCACATAAGACCAGCTCCACTACTCATGAGCTTAAATTGTGTGTGACTGACTAAATTGAAATATAGTACCGCCAACTTAAATACCCACGTAGGAAATCCCGCACTAACATACCTAAAAGGCTAAAAATTTGCTATCATAAATACAATCGCAACGATATGCGATATGATAGTATAAATAGGAAAATATGATTACGATGATATGAGATATGATAATGCTTCAGCAAAAAGGGGAATATCTCAAAATGCCGTCATAAATACATCTATCAAAAGTCAAAAAAAGTTGCTTGTTCAAAAAACATATGAACGGAAAATACATGCTTAAAGTTTCTCTGCAATTCCCAATGACTCCATATATCTTCGCAAATCTTCTTTCAATTGTGTTTGAGCTGCATTATGCTTTGATTTTTCTTCAAGAATAATCTTTGCCTGATCAGGAAGGTCGGCTAGCTTACTCTCCAAAGATGTAATTACTTCTCTACTTTGTAGCAGCATGGATTTTTCTACATTAACAGATTGAATATTAGCTCGCATCTTCTCCTCAATATCCTGGATGGATGATTCCTTCTCGTGATTCTTTAATCCCAGCTGAGAGATTTCTTCTTTCAGAGCAATAATGCGATCTTGAATAATCACTCTTTCATCAGTACAAACCTTTAATTGATCCTTAAGAATTGAGTATTCTTGCTCAAGCTTAGAAATGGAGGAAGTAATCAAAGAAGCTTGTTCTTGAGACGTAGCTAATCGCTGCCCATATTCCAAAATTTCGGGTGGAATTGCAACATTTTCTGCTGACGCCAAAGAAATTACTGAATCGCGAAATCTGAGAAGAGAATCTTGCAAAGAAGATATATTAATTCTGGCCATCCTTGCAGAATTCTCCAAGATCTCAATAGCGAGATCCAAGTCCGACCATTGTTCAGGATCTTTAAAGATATGGATTATTGTTGACAAAGAATTCCTCATCAAGAGCATCTTGTGAGTGGGGATTTTTACAAAGGATGAGAGCTCAGATGCAGTGGCTACCGAGTCGGAGCTGGCTGTCCCACTGCGAGGAGGGGTTCCTATAACACAAAGGGAGAAAGTATAAAGAGATATCAATAGAAGGTAATATGTTGCTTCGAATAAAATAAGCTAATATGTATGCATCCGCATGTACCCATCGTCAGGACACGATTAGCAGAAAGAGAAGCTCCTTGAATCACAGAAGGACTAGTCCCTACTATATCTGCAAGGGAAGGCGCCCTGGCCTCCGTACTTGAGTCCCTGGTGGTCGGAGTCGGCAAGTCCGTGTTTTCAGTTGGAAATACAATCTCACGAGCTACTATTCTGGGCGCCGATAATTGACTTAAAGGGATTCTTGGCGAAATCGCCGATGCAGTTGCAGGGGGATTTGAAGGAAAAATTTCACCTATCTCAATATTAGCGACATGAGCACCTGGAAAAAAGGGAGAAACACAATAATTCTAAATAAATAATTGATATTAAATAAGCAAATAGATAGATATGTGAAAGTTAAATTCCCTTTACCTGGTGAGCATCCATATTCACCGAAATCTAAAGGTTCTTCTTCTTCTTCTATAGCTATAGAAGATTTCGTAAGAATTCTAGCGCTAAGGAGAGCTTCAGAGGTTGCAGGGTGTTCGGTTTCAGTGCCTTCTGCAATCGCTTCCTCTTCTCCGTCAATATCAACTTCTCCTTCTTCAAAATCTTCATCTGTATCTCTACTGCTTTCACCATCTTCATCATCTTCATGATGAGAAGAGGCAGTATTCTCTGATGATGAGGCCGAGCTTTCATTCTCCAAAAGTCCTTCATGAATTTCTTCAGTAGCAATTTGCTTTCCTTTGGAGGAAGCAGCCCGACTGATCTCTAGCGCGGGTTCTTTGATTAGAGGAGAGACAGGCACTTGTCCCGTTCCTTCGGGAGAGACGTGTGGTGAAGCTTGCGAACGCGCCCTTGATCTAGTCATCGAAGATGATGAACTAGGGCGAGTGGGTTGTAAAGGAAGCGCTGAAGCATCATGAATTGGTTTGTCTTGAACCACTACAGTCTCTGCTGGAAGAGGAGAAGATGTACCTGCAATATCATCCGTAGTCCGATACGTGGAGTCACGAGGAGCTTGCTCAAATTCCCTTAGGACCCCGTGAGCAAACCAGCCGTCTAAAGTATTAATGGGTTTTATCTCACGAATGGGTTCTTCTAGTGATATTTTTCTACAAATTTCTCCGCTATGTGACGCATGACTCTTCTCTGGGATACAGCCGATCCCGTTCTCTAGCTTGCCTTTCAACCTAGGTGGATGAAGAAAGATAGAAGAATCCACGGGTAAACATTTGGCAACCAAATATGACTGATGATCCCACCATCGCATCCAACTATATGAGGTACGAACTACGCGCTCGCGACTAGGAATTATGAAAGATGAATCAACACGGACATTCAAAAGCTGCTTCCATATCATGGCCCAGTTAAGAGGGCCCGTGCCATAACAACGCATCTTTCGGGTGACCAGTCCGCAGTCTTTTGGTACAGTTTGATCGTAACCAAATTGGCGAGCAAAACGGCTGGGATAATAAGGTTCTCGCCAGAATTCTGTCCCTTCCCGGAGTGGTAGACTGCAAGAACGAAGAGAAAGAAAGAACACCCTTTCTGCTGAGGTGAGTGTTCCTTGATCCACCATATCTGTATCCTCGATGTAGCGGTGAAGACGAAATTGAAAAAAATCTATCTGGTCAGTGTCCCGGATCTTATTAACAACCCAGTCATACGCCCTCTTGGCCATAGCCCTTTGCTGAAAGAACCAAAGCGGAAGATGTGCAGGATGAACATATCCTTTTTCATGTGCTTCGAAAGTCCAAGAAAAGTAGACTCCTAACCAACCTGTGATATAATGCCAAGAAGTATATGCTGATGAAGTTCCAAAAGTAGGATCCTTTATGTGGGTGGCTATCTCCCCAAGGGCTCTATAAATGGAGCATAATACCGGAGGAGCGAGAGAATATCTGTGGCCTTCTGCCAAGGCACCGGGTACAACAAAAATTGTAGGACGAACAGAGTCTGCCCATTTGGAGCTGGGAAGTACAATAAGGCTTATCCAATAGGCCAAGAAAGCCACAAGTTCTCCGAATGAACTATGCTCTTTCCTTCATCGCATCACGGAGCCGTGTTAACTCCTTAGAGCGACAATCGCGAAATCTACAAAAAAGGAGAATATGTATATGCTGAAATTTCTAAAAAGAAAGAAAAAAGAAAAGAGTTGAGTCATGGGTTCATAAATACTTGATGGATCTGGAGAAATGTGCAAGCCATTGCAAGGGGGAAAGCTTGTGAATATTTGGGAATTTTCTCATCTCCTTGAAAAGCTCAATAGTGGTTTCAGAGATGGAAGGCCTGCGATCAGGAAAAGAAACGAAAGCTAGTTCCCTGTTGGAGGGGATGAATTCGTCATAAAATTTGCCCGTTATAGGAAGACCGGTGATACGATGGAGGTCCCAAAGTGTTACACTCATTTCACCATACGGAAGGTGGAAAGAGTTGGTAGTCAGCGACCAATATTCGATAAAACCTTTTAGCACATTGGGTTCTTTATAGAAGTGCTTGGATGTAACTTCTATAGCATCATAAAGGCCGATTTTGGCAAGTGTGCCTGCATGCTTCAGCAAGATAGCTTCTGCCCAGTCAGAATAATAACGTCGAACAATTAATAGACCTCTGGGGCGGAAGTCTTCTGGTCCCCAAAGTTGAGCGCGATCTCGGAAGCGTTGGCGGATGGTCTCACAAAAATGAGAAGGGAAAAAATCATGAGGGCTATGAAAAGGCGCAAGAAAAATCATGGGATAGATTTTTCTAATCTTTTGTCGTGGCTTTTTCGTCCGTATTATCCCTTCAAGGATACACGGTTCTCTCTTTGCCCATGACTCAGTATACATCAGTTTTTCGCCTTGAACATGATCCTTTGGTTCACAGTCGAGCATAGACTGGTGGCGGTAAACGTTGATAGGAATTATTGCCATGCCTTCCGAGTGGGGGTTATCAAACTTCATGATACCCTCGATAACTCATACTGAATCCCATGAGTTCTGGAGCCTCTTCTTCTTATGTACAGCAATTTTCTCTTCGAATTCTTTCACGCTGTTTCGGCGAGCCTTCTTCGAATGAGAAGCAGGAGGAGTGTCTTCCCGAGGAGGTGGCCTTTGACTGTCGGTGCGGATGTGGGCAGTAGTTTTCAACCATTCGTCCCAATCATAGTCTCTGTCATGCCTAGGAGGACATTTAAGGCTTCCCAGCGCTATTGCACAATGGATAGGGGATGGTAGAGATTCAATGCGATCAGTAAAGTCGAAAGTGGGTAGAACAGGCTCTTTAAAGTACGAAGGAGTCTTGGCGGTAGTTTTTGTTCGTTTAGCAGGAGGTTGATCAGAAGAAGGGGAAGGGCAAAAAGAAGATGGATCGGGCAAGTTAGGATGAGAAGGTTGTTCAGTAGGTGAATCAACAGGACGAACAGTTCGCTTGGTACGAGCCATTGTGAAAATAGTGTTCAAAGTCTGAAGGAAATCAGAGAAGGGGTGCAAAGGAAAGGAGAAAGAAGCAAAAATCGCTAAGTGACAGACGAGGCTCTTTGCGCGGGACTGCGCAAAGGATATCTAATTAGGGTCAAATATTGCATATTAGACCCCGACTATTACCAGGTTTTACCAACATGATAATGCTTAATACCATAATTTAATTGTGTTTTTATTACAGGATGAAATTAGGAGCGTTGATTGAAAAAAGATATTAAAAGGGTGGATTTGATGCTCCGAAGTCACCAGAGCAAGGAACAGACTCCAGAAGACCAATATTGATGGATTTACATGGTAGGGATCTGAGAAAATCAAGCCGTTCGCGTTAAAGAGGCCCAAAATTGGTCCAAAATGCAAGATCACATGGTTCCCACCATCCGATTGACTCGAAAATTCATACATGCAATGTGGGTCATAAATTAACCGTACATATTAAATTTCATCCATTAAAGATCTCGAAAAGTGGGCCAACGGACAGATCAGTCCATTAATTCATTAAGTGGGGCCCGCTGGATATCTGGATATACATCAATTTTGGTACTGACGGTTGAAATAATATGATAAAAAGGATGGACGGTGCAGATTTCTCACAAACATTACGGTAGGCCTTTATGTGTAACGTGTACATGGTGTACACACGTGCTCGAGACACACCATATTGGTCAGCAGCGCTGACCAGCGCCTGCCCGCAGCATCTTCCGCAAAAATGGACTATTTGGATATCTAATGAGGGTCAAAATTGCTCCTGATTTCATCCTGTAATAAAAACACAATTAAATTATGGCATTAAGTATTATTATGTTGGTAAAATCTAATAATAGTTGGGGTCTAATATGTAATATTTGACCCTCATTAATATCCTTTGCGCAGAGCGAAGGGGACTTGGAGAAATTTTTTGCACGAGCAAGGATTGCGAGGGACCGCACAAAGGATGACGATTGCGCGGGGCGAAAATGATGGGACGAAATTTCTCAAGGCACAAAAATGATCTAAGTAAATGGTGAAGTCTCCGGGCTATTTATATACTTTTCTGGCTGAGTACAGTACACGGGTCAATGTAAAAAGAGAGGAATTTCATTGATCCTTTCCTTTGATTTTAAGGAAAACAAAGAATGGATCAAGGGGGCATCTGTTGAAGAGTAAAAATAAGAGAAGAATGGAAAAAAATGAAGATCAAAAAACTGTGAAGGAGAGTTGGGAAAAAAGGCCATCAGATGGCTTATAAAGGACTTTGCGCAGGACCGCGCAAGATGTATGCTTTGCGCGGAACCGCGCAAACGATATCATCTGCGCGGTTCCGCGTAATCGACATCACACTGCGTTGATAAGGGCAAGATAAGTGTGGTTTGTTTTGTCCCACATCGCTAAGGTTGAGGTTTTCGCACGTGTGAGTGCCTATAAATACCCTTTTCCTTCCTTGATTAGGGGTGGGTTAATTGAAGATTTCGAAAAACAAGTGGAGCGAGGAGAAGCATCGAAGGTGAGGGCGATGGCCCAATGGCTTTGCGCCGGACCGTGCAAAGCATGTCCCTTACGCCGGACCGCGCAAAGCAAGTCCTTTGCGCGGGTCCGCGCAAACCGACTGCTCTGCAGTCTATAGAGCTGAGGAGTCGATATGCTGTTGGAACAATTGAGATCTTCAGGTTCTTCTGTTCAAGTACGAAGGGAGATAATTCGCTGAAGCGTATATTCCTCCTAAGTCTTAGGGGATGATCGAAATAGCGCCGGAATGCTGTCAAAATCCTTGTTTCCCTAAAGATAGATTGATTCAATCGGCAATTCCTCCTAAGTCCTTGGAGAAGATTGAACCTTATACTGAAATGCTACCGGATTTACTATTTGGATTCAATGTTTTAATATTATTAGTTCGTATATATATTTGAATGAATATATCTTAGAATCAAAGGAGATCAGAGGATGTAAATGAACCTAGAATCAATAAAATGTGAATATCGTCCTTACATTTTTCCTCTATTACGATTAAATAAGATAATTCCCCGAATCAGAACGCATTTTGTTTTCTTGTTAAAACATTGGCGAAACAAAATGATGACTCTATTGGGAATCGAACTCGGAATCTCTGGTTGGAATATCAATGTTTAATATCAACAAATGGGACAACCAAAAGAACATTTATCATCAATTAGCGCTGTAATGGAGCCAAAATGTCGACTTTCAATGGGAACATCCCCCCCTTCATCTCCAAAACAAAGTACGTTCCAATTTAATGCGAATGATTGAGGAATTGTTTTGTTTATGGGTACTTTTCTTTTCATCATTACAATGACTTCTTCCCTGTTAACATGGTTTTCTACTTTACATCCAATGGATTTGTCATTAAGTACACCAACAACATGCGATCACTGCCCAAGGAGCTCGCGAAGCAAGTCCAGTCAACTGCAACTGGAAGCGAAAAGCAACAGATAATGTCCGGAGTGATTTCTGCTTTGCCGATAACACATAACGATGACGAAGGATGGATAATGGTGTTAAGAGAGCAAAGGCCCGATCCCCTCCAACGAGAAGTCCAATCCCGCTGCGGGCTATCCGAGGGCCAGTTATGTGCAATGCAGCAAAACGAAATCCTGTGTTGGTTCTGCCCACTTTATCCTGGACAGGTTAAGACTATTCCATATACTTCAAGGGATTTTCCCGCCCTTCCAACCATAGTTTCGAAATGGACTCGGAAAGAAAAAGGGAAGTCTCCCTTAATAAGCAGTCGTCACCCCTGGGATTTATCGTAACAACTTCGTCGCGAGTACCGACACCCAACATGCTCCTATTAGTTATTAAAATCACCGGGACTTAATAAGGGGTCCAACAAAGGATTTTTTTTTTTCCTCTGAAATCCGCTTGAATAACCTATCCTCTTTCCCCTTCGATGACGGGACAATCAGGAAATGGAGAAGCAGTAGTGTTCATGGCAAGGACAAGCCAAACTCAGTCGTCATCTTGCCAATAAGGCCCACGCGCTCGAAGCCATGACTAGAAAGATGCTCACCTTTTAGATAGAAATAACGCATCAAGGTCTGAGTCAAGTGGCAACGAATGTGACTAACAGCAAAAGGAAAAGGGAAGACCCCCGTTGCAGGGAAAAAATGACATAAGAGAGGACAAAGATCGTTACATGGGTCGGACGACCGATAAAAGGCCCAGACGATATGACGACCATGAAGGGTATGCGTTTGAAAAAGAAGACACGCTCCTTATGATGAATCAATTATTAGTGGTAGGAACGATCGAATTGCCCCAACCAAAATGACTGAAAGAAGTGAGGAAGAAAAAAGAAAAGAATTACTATCACTATCATCGCATGCTTGGACATCCGACTGAAAATTGTTTCATGATAAAAAATATACTTCAGAAAATGATGAATCGAGGTGAGATCGTGATAGAGAAAGATGAAGAACGAAGTTGGAAAGTGACGACAAATATGGTGTCTGCATGAGACACGAGTCGCTCACACATAGTTCATGAAGAGGCCAAATGCGGAGGGGTCAAACAAAAGCAATACAGGCCTTGCACACAGATTAAGCGAAGAAGCAAGAGTTGCAATATAATTGTTACAAGTCATCAACAGAGTCAGCTCGATCCCCATCAAAAAATGCACATAAAGCAGTGGTGGTCACGGTGCACTCAGGGAGAAAAATAACCAGCCCCTTACGAAGGTAAGACTCTACAACAACACAAGGGAAGACTATGAATGCCATGAGGAAAAGATCCCTCGTGCAATGAAGAGAATCAAAGAAATGGGGTATTGCTCGGTGATGCCCCACCAGTATGGCATCGTGCCATCTACATTGCATCAGTGATTCAAATATTGTAGAGACGTTTTTCAGTATAAAGTGATGGTTGACACAAAGCCATATATAGTGGCGAAATCCTTCTTCGCAGATGCAAGTTACTACGACAAATTCATGACAGAGAAAGATCAAACAATAAACAAAGATGACATGTTGTTAAGAGGTGATGAAGCCCTGACAATAGAAAGGAAAGTCGCACAGGTAAAGCTGTTCGAGGAAAAAGGCAAGGGGCGGCCAAAAAATCAAGAGCCAAGCATGACAGCGGGCAAGAAAAAGAAATTTTACTTCATTCCAAAGCATTTGAGGTAATCGGAACAGCTTCCCTAACGTTGTTATTGCTAGAACAAATGAAGATTCTGCAATCAAATTATAAAGTGGCAGCCCCACGAGCGAAAATGAGTAAACCATTCTCTGTTATGCCAAACAGATTTTGTGTACAAGCCAGCTCCACTAATCTGAAGCCGATCGTATTTTATACACCGCTAGAAAAGGAAGCAGATGGAGAAATATGGGAATCGGTGATCCGCAATAGGCTGTTGTTAGAAGATCTTAAAAGATATATTCCAGCAAGCAAAAAGATTATGCAAAGTATGGGGTTTAACAGTGATAAACCGCGGGGTTGAATAATGGCAAGGGTATCCAAGTACCGATCGATGTGTATGAAAAGAAACAGGAAAAATCTCGCAAACTGGGGGCATCCCCTACATACACGCAAGTGAATATGATTCACCCATGGCAGATATTTAATAGAGAGACGAATCCCGAGATAGTTCAAAGTAGCAATGAAGAAATGAAGCAATGTGAAATGGCGCCCGAACAAATAGAAGATGGAAGACAACTGACTATTGATGTGTTGCGAGAAATAAATTTAGGGACAAAGGATGAGCTGTGGAATACATATATAAGTGTTGGTTTGCCAAAAGAAGAGACAGAATAGTATGTTGAATTATTAGAAAGAAATAAAGATGTGTTCACCTAGACATACATAGAAATGTCTAGCCTAGAACCAACAATGTCAATGCACCGGTTTAACATCTCTAAAGATAAAAAGTCAGTCAAGCAGGCACAAAGACGCTTCCACCCCGACTTGATACCTTAAATAGAGGAAGAGGTAAGTAAACTGATTAAAGTCGGTTTCATAAGGCAAGTAAAGTACTCCCGATGGATCTCTAATATTGTCCTTGTAAAGAAAAAGAGCAGACAAATCAGGGTCTGCGTCGATGTCAAAGACCTAAACGAAGCATTCCCAAAAAGTGACTTCCCACTGCCTATAACTAAGTTGTTGATCGACAGTACAACAAAGTATGTAGCTATGTCCTTAATGAACGGATACGCCGGGTATAATCAAATATGCATGGCACCCGAAGATGAAGAGGCTACAATATTTAGAACATCCTTAGGGAATATTGTTACAAGGTCATGCCATTCAAGCTCAAGAATACTAGGGCTACATATCAGAGAGCGATGTAGAATATTTTTCAGGACATGATGCACAAACATGTTGAATGCTACATCGACGATTTAGTAGTTCGGTCTCCCGATTATGAAGAGCATTGTGAACATCTTTCATCAGTCTTTCATCGGCTCAGGAAGAAACAATTAAAGATGAAACCGATGAAGTGCGCGTTCAGAGTATCTTTAAGAAAGTTCCTTGGATTTGTTGTCAGGCATCAATTAATTGAAGTTGATCCTGGAAAAATCAGGGCAATTCAAGAAATGTTGCCGCTAAAGATATTAAGAGAACTAAAAATTTTGCAGGTAAAATTGGCATATATTTGGTGCTTCATCTCAAACTTGGCAGGGAGATGCCAACCATTCGTTGTGCATTGTACAAAGCATTATTGTTGACCCCACTTTTTTACATGAGTGTGTACCAGTACATGTACACCCATTGTGCACCAAACCCAGACCCCAGTCAAATTGGCTTTGACCCGACCCAACCTGATAATTAAAAAAAATTCCCTTCCTCCGTTTCTCACTCAAAACCGTTTTAAATGGGTTGTTATTTTGCGCGATCAGTGGCCCACTATAAGGACCGCCATCATGATCTGAGTTATCCAGCATGTGCACAAACATGTGCATAATTAAACTGTTCGTAGCAGTTTCCAAAAATGGGATTTTTTTTTCGTTCCTCCTTTCTATTGCCTCGCTGGCAATCCACATGAGCTCATCTTCTCAGCCCTCCATTCATAGCGATGTGGTTTAGCGTTCCCTCTATACCATAAAACAAACAACGACTGGTTTTGTTGTGTGAGCTGTTTGCAATCATCTCCCAACAATGAAATGAATCCAGGTCATTAAATCTCAATCTGACAGCTCTGAGAGAGTTTAGGGCATCATATAAGATAAGAGAGTCGAATGGCTACGAGTTTCTCTCATGTTATTATGACAGCTCAAGAAAATTAGCCAAAACCATCAAGCTTCCAACCCATTGAGAAAATCTCACTGGAGCTTCGATTCAAAGCTTCCATGAGCTCTTAGGGACTGATCCAAATCGTCTAGAAGAGACAATATCGAGAAAGGGGCCTGGATTCATAGATGCCATGAACAGCCGATTGTCTTCCTCGTGAAACTTGCACCATCGTTGGTGCTTGTAACACGACAAATTTCAAATATAAACCTGCCAATGTCTGGCGGGTTTATATGATCACCATCCAAATGAAGAGAAACATAAAAGAGAGAGGGAGAAAGAGAGAAAGGGAGAGTTCGAGTTGTAGTGACGCACCATGTCGAATTACCAATCGAGTTGCTAAACTGAGTCATCTATGACTAGTTATCCAAGAGCGCCAAGTCGAGCTTGAGACCTTGTTGCTGTTTGATCTGGTGTTGAATTGGAGTGGAGTTAGGCATGCGGTTGTTGCCAAGTGACTCAGCCCTCAATGGTCAGGTTCAAGCAGGGCTAGTTTGGCCATAATTCCAAATGAGTCAGGTAGGTTAGATTGGACTTTTGCGGAACTAGCACTTCGAGTCAGAGTGTTAATGGATTGTGATCGGGTTTATGGGTAAGTGGAATGAATTATGTGGTGGATTGCCGAGTTAACTCGGTAGAAAACTAAGGTGGCAAAAGGTTAGATTTGGTTTTAGGGCGCTCCACGGCTACAAGCAGCAAGTGGAGGTTGTGTTGGTCCAGTTGCATTAGGTCGATGTGTTTAAGTCAGTCGGGTGAGCTCGAGATAAAAAATTGAGTTAGCTTAGGTTACGTTATCCATGGCCAAGTTGACTCAATAAAGTTCACTAAGTCTAGTAGTTGGATGGTTGTGTAAGGGTTGTTAAATTCAACTACAGCAGTAAGCCAAGTTAGTGGCTGAATTCGAAAGAAGACTCGGTTTGGAACCAAGTTAGTTTGAGAGAGTGGTTCGAAATGGGCAAATCAACCCAACGTCTGAGTTGGCTTGTTAAGCCCTAACGATCCAAGTCGGTCAAGGTGTGAATCTTGCTGAGTCACGGGTTTGAGATTTGCTCCATTCACTTGATGGCAGCTGATACTTTGTAGGTATTATCTTTTCCCTGTTTAATCATCGATTTGTAATAGTGTCACTCGATAGCATCTAGGATGACTCAGTCATTCATCCTACCAAGTTCAACCAGTTGTGGAGGTTGGATTTTTCCAAGCTGCTGGACCTCATTGAATCAGCCTAAGGTCGCTCATAAGCTTATTTTGGGGCAACTGAGTTGAGTCGGATTCTTTACTTGCACCAACGGGTCACTGAGTCATTGAATTAGTGTTTGATTTATGTTTCCAAGGATTGATCTAAATCCGTAGCTATAACCAGGTCGTGCTTCTCTCTAGGCAAGAGAGATTCAAATTTTTAAGGTGAGTTGAGGCTCAAGTGCTCATTTGACTTAATTAAAGTTTGGTGATGGATTAGTTTAGAGTTATTCTTAATTTCTTAAGAAATTAATTGTAGGGGAATATGTTTCCTTCAAATTAAAGCCTACCTCTTGCAACCAAACCTAGTTGATCAGGTTTGGGTCTGATGATAGCCAACTGCTTCAGAAAGTGGACCCAGAGGCTAAATCAAGTGGGTCTTATCTTAGCATCACATCAAGTTAAGACAAGTCATGTTAACGTAGTTAAACAAGGCACCTTCTGAGTTGAAGTTTAGTTGGGTTGACCTAGCCAAGTCGAAGCTAGTCGACCTAGTCAAGTTGGTTCAGTTGGGCTAGGTGAGTATACTTTGTGGGTCTCCTTTATTATTTTTGAAATTAACTAAGTGATCATTCTTAGTAGTTTTTATCGGATTGTGATTATGTGTGGACCGAGCCAATTGAGTATATCAGGTCATGATTGTGTCGACATCGAATTCCACCTAATTTACCAATCATGCAAGCTTGAGGATTCAACTCTAAGGACGCATGTATTCCCTATCAACATTGGTAGGTGATTCGACTCATAAGGTAATCACTTTTTCCTTTGGACTTTTTGTTTTCATGTTAGCTTAAGTGATAGTTTTCTTTTTAATTTGAATTGATAATTGGTAGTCTTGTTTTATGATTACTTGTGTTAGTTATTGTAATTGATCTTCAAACCATATGCTCAACATTTATCTTGTATAAACACTTTATGTTACACATGAATATCTTCTCCTACTTGTGGATTGTTTATGAATCTTGAATTGTCATATCAATTAGTGGAAAACTCCACTTATATACGTATATCTATAATTGAGATGTAACTTGATTGATTGTGATTACAATAGACTATAGAACTAGTAGTCATTTTATGTAATGGATTAAATAAAATTTTGTTGTGGACTTACCATTTTGTGAATCATTTGTTCCTATGTGGCTTTTAGGGATAATACATTTTTATCGTATTCTTTGATGGACTAATTACCATATGTGGCTTTGATTGAATATTTGCCCTATGTGGCTTTGATTGAGTATTGCCCTTTGTAGCTTTGATGGAATATTCGCCCTATGTGGCTTCGATAGATTATTTTCATATAACCCTACAATGGTAAGTTCTACTTGTTAAACTATGATTGTCCACTAGTAAAGAAGGTTACCATTAAACATCCTAGTATTGGAGTCTCATGAGCCGAGGATAGTGATATGAGATACTATGCCCGATCTGTTAGCTTATGTTTGATGACGAACCCCCATAGCGACCTTTTAGCTTTCTTAAATTAGTTGTTTACAATTGAAATAATAATGGTTAGGCTAATCATGCATTCATGGTATACAAGCGATAACGGGTGGCTAATTATGGATGTTGTAGCATGTATCATTTGTCGCAGTATGTTTCGCTAGCTTAGAGACCACCAATAATCGACCCAATTTGTGTAAGCTAGTCACTATGCACGTACTCGATACATTTCATGGTACACTTACATGAAGTGTGAATAGGCTTTGCCAACCTTAATGATGAAATGTCTTGGTTCCTTTCGAGTGAAGCCTACGAAGACTGCATTGCCAAAGGGAAGAAGTTGGGTGAGAGAAGAGATGTCCAAAATCATATGACTCATAGGACCACATTCGAATAAGAATATGTTGGTGGATGGCCTCCAAAATGTCGACACTGCAGTAAGAAGATGAGGATCCGATGGATAGTCGTACAGTGACGGTTTGATGCATTCATAAATACCGAACTCTCGGTCTAACCAATCTTCCCATCCTAAAAGGGGTTTTGGCCAGGATCGTGGATTCTTTAGAGCGTTGGAGAGTTTTAGGATTGATTCAAATTGAATTAATATTATTTCACCAAGTCAGTTCGGGAAGAAGGGATCCAGTAAGTGGATTTCATTAAGTTTGATTCCAGGAAAGAAAGATGGTCCTAAGCAGTGGTGATCTTTGATTGGTGATTTGAAGATAATTTCATTGGAAAACTTCTCAGAGAGGTCATCCAAGACATCTATCAGATCACCTTGTTTGAAGTTGGAGGAGTAAAAGACAAGTCATTATTACTAGAACGAGAAGGTTAGCTTGAGTTTTGGAGATGAAGGAATAAGGAAGAAAGCATGAGAAATGGAGGAATGTTTTGAAAATAAGGTATATATCGGTCAAAAATCTAGTGCATTAATTAGGGTATTATTTTCTCGTTTGTGAGGATGCTTGTACACGTATCTCCATGGGAATAGCTCTTTATTAAAAAAGGAAAATCAAAATCAACATTTGGAATTATCTCAGTAAAAAACGGTAGTTGTAGTGTGTTGCCACGTGGTTAAAAGGACAAATACATATATGAGGGGTCATACATTGCTTTCACCTTTTACCCAAAGGTGAAGCATTGTGGGGAGCAATGTTCATCCTTATTTCTGTCAATTCCTATAAGAGTCAATCAGGAAAGGTAGCATGTAATCAAGAGGGAGTTGCGTGGTGTATTTAAAGATCTTCAGAGATATGCGGAGAAGATTTTGCAGCAATACAGTTAGTGTTCAATACAGTTAGTGTTTATCGAGAAGCGCCATGTCATCCATTAAGAGAAAGTGGTCGAACAAAGAGTGGTCATGCTTAAGCAGTTTCTAGGACAGATGACAGGTTTAGAAGCAAGGAAAGAAAGTAGGACTGAAATGATTATATCAACTGTCAGAACGTGATAAGTACACAGATGGTTAAGGTTATAAATAATAAAAGAATTTAGCGCAAGAACTTGTCTCATACCAACCAAACAAAACCAAATCTATCTTTCAATTATCAGTCATTTACATTCCTTAGTGTAATCTTTACATTTACCTACCTTTTACATTCCTTAGTGTAATCTGTGGCGGTAATCAAGTAGTTGTTAACCATATTTATAATTCGAGTCTATGCTCATATGCTGGATTTAATTTTAATATCAAACGAACTTCTTCATCTAGATGGGTGTTCTACAATTGTTTTCTATGGCCGATTGTAAAAATTTTCTTTTTATTTTACTTGTACTGAAGAGAAAAAGTTCTTTCATAAGGAAGGCAGAGAGGTATGACTCATTTTCAGATGATGAATCCCATATTCTGATTATCGATATCATCTTAAGCAACACTGTGTGAGTGGCTGAATAAACAATTGATCTTATTAGAACTCAGTCATATATAGTCGATTTCCAATACATCTATTTATCTTGGCGATTGACGTCGTAGTTGTTTGCTTTGAATTGAGCCACGCATTCAATTCTAACATGCCTATGATAATCGTGTGACCAAGATTGAAATAGCAGCAACGCTACTAAGGAAAAATGTCGGATATATGGAAATCAATTTCATTTGCCACCTTTTTAAGAGGTATCCACCAATCCAAACAGACCCTATTGCCATCTCCCATTAAGCACACTTTGTAATTCAACCATACGGAATAAAACTATTATCATCCAAGCAACTGTGCATTGGGTTGGTTCACATAAGAAAGAATAGGCCAACCTTACCTAGTTGGGTACCTTGCTTGAGGCATGCCAGTATTACCACGTGCCTACTCCCCAACTTGTCTCCTATCCCTGAGAATTTATCCTAGTCAAAGCTGCTCTATGAGCATTTAGGGCATCTTTCTTTAAACTGTTATTGTAGCCAGGTGTAACAAGGTTCACATCATCTGCCATAGAAAGCGGGTTCTTACCTCTAGGTTATTTGGCACTTCTTTTGGTAGGCATCCCCGCATTATCCCTTCAACCGAGCTTGCTGCTTATATCCCTGCTTATAATGGCACTTTTTTTCATCTGTGCTTCTCTTGTTGAGTCTAAGCTGGATTAAGGCTGTTTGCCCTTTTCTTTTCTTTTATTTTGGCACTAAAAATGTGATTTCTTTTATGTCCTTGTTCCGGCCTATGGAATTTCCTTTCTACTTCCCTAACATACCTGACGTGAGGGCCCTTTTTTTTTTTCTGGCCCAACGAATGGGCTATTAGCCTTTCAGAACTAATAGATTTATCATGTCCATTTGATTTTCACTTGTTGAATCAGTACAACTGAGAAATGTCCTTTTGGACTGTCCATTTACTTGTCACCAATTCTACGATAAGGGTTAACTGACTGGACGCAGATTGCCTAGAGGAGGCAACATTTATGGCATGAGTCAAAAAATAAAATAAAAATGAAGTACTTCCGAAGCTCAAGTGGACCACACCATAGGAAAAAGTGAGGATGGAGCTGATGTTTGTGTTTTCCTTGCATCGAAGTCCGTGTGACCTTACGAACATGTTGGATGGAAAATAAACATCATCGTAGGCATTAAGAAGGTTTCAACAGTCGGTGTCATTGTCCCCACCATCTCCTATGTTGTGGTGCACTTGAGCTTTGAATCTATCTATTTTTGGCTCATGCCCTAAAATGATATGAAAAACGGATGGTGTGGACAAAACACACAACATGGTGGGCCCCACAGAGTCCAGTTAGCATCTATACAATTTACGTCCCAATCGACTAATGTGATTTTTAATAACCCCTTGTTTGGGTTTGGTGGCTATTTGGATTGCATGAGGCTCTCTTGGAGCTTCTAAATGAAAGTAAATGAAATCCATTTCATGAATGCTCAAATCAAGTGTAAATGGAATCATTACTTTGTTTGATAGTATGTAAAGGAAATGCACTGGAATCCAAATATTCTTTCGGGATAGGAGTAAATGCGAGAAATTGGGATGTATTGAAATTCTTTAATATATTCACATGAACTCATGTGATATCCAAATCGGCTTTAATATCCCAAATTAGAATACATATATGATATTTGGTAGAATAATTGTAATAAGTCTGTTGAAATATATACTCTGGTTAAAATTGAGGAAATTTCGAGCATGAGTGGACTACAAATGTAAGAATCATAAACAAGCAACTTGACAATATTTTTTTAACCGTTGATTTAAATGGTCAACGTTTGGACGGTTTAGATCATTCCATTGGTGATATTTTAGTGATGCAGTCGGTAATTGGATTGTCTTAAAGTATCATCAACGTGCCATGTGTACGACGGATTAGGAGCACAACAACACATTTGTTTACTTGTGTCACTCTCCAGGGGAGCTAAAAATGCATTTTACAACAATTATCCCAAATCTCTCCTCTTCCTTGGTAGGGGAGCCGATTAGGTGTGACCCAACCTCACCTAAAATGATGTTGCCAATTCAATCAAACTAGGCCACACGTGTAAACAAGGGCTTGCATTGATTTTTTGTGCGTAGGCAAGATGTGCAGGTGTGCGAGAGTCCACTCGACTCAAAGGTTTCATTGAATCGTTGGTGTTCCCCCGCGTCGGGATGGACTGATTAAAAACTATACATAGGATATAGTTATCCTCTCACCCACCAGTTTGCACTCCATTTAGGCAATTTGTGAAAGGGTAGGGGTTAGTCCTTTTGAATGAGTTCTTTCTACCTTGGGACAAAAGATGTAAAGTTTACAAACTTAATGACTTTTTCTTTCACCAGTCTTCAGGTTTGTATGTTTCTCAAATGGACAAGAATGTACAGATAAATAAAATTAGGCTAAACAATGCCAATTTTATTAACATTTAAATGCATGGCCCATTACAATCAACCGAGTAACAATTAACCAAAGAAATAAATGAAAAGGAAAGATATTATGATATATCTATCGGAATAGACGATCAAGGCAGGTGGTCAGTATGATGTGACTAGATTGGTATAATTAACCAAATCAATAGTTAATTAATCATGATCCTAAAATGTAGGGTTAGAGATATTTACTCCACTCCTAAGGTACTATAGCAGGAGTCGCTATGTAGTAACTATATATGCTAGAACTAGGCTAGGCCTCGAGCTCTTCTTCGTATGTTCCTTTTATAGTTTGCTGAGACTATGAAACCCCTCACTGGGCTTCCTTGCTGCTTCTGGATCCTTTTCACTCAAGTCACAATTCTGGATATGGGAATCTTTTTATCCAGAACTGCCAGCTTGCATTGGAAAGAAAGTACTCTACCCAGATCCAGACTTGCTAGCTTATTGGATCTTCTTCTTGTAGTTGGTCCTACTCTAGAGATTTTCATAGCCCACTAAATGGATTCAGGATTAGGCTACAATGGTCGATCTGAGATCTCAAATCGATCATGACCACTTATCTGGTGGCACACCTCTTGCTATTCTACGTCGAGGCGTTGGACGGTCTTGTCAAACCAACTCTTTCATTATCACCATTCATTGTAAGATGATTTGGAGTGCTGGAGGAAATAGATGGACATGACCCATCACATCCTAACCTCTTAAACTCTTGATCTCGATTGGACGATGATGCCTTAATGGGCTCTTCGATTTCACCCATTCTTTTATTCCGATTAATGTACATAGCGGGGATCCTGATCGAGCCGACGTGTCTCTCTCCCGACTTGGGTCTGAACCAAAGCTTGATTGGCTTGGACATCAATTGATCTCTTGATATTCAAAACCTTTTTAAGGTTGTTGGCTCACCAAACGTCTATGGGAAGATATCCCATTTTGGAAGAATTGTAAGAGATGAGCACATTGAGAATATCATAGTCAACTACGCGATTAGATATTTTCTCTTCGCAGGTCTTTTATAATTGTGATGGGCACGCTACCTCATTAATTGACACATTAATTGTAGGCACGTGGCATGCGACAATTCATCTCCTTCAAGACGTGTAAGGGTTTGTGCCGTCACATTAATAACACAATGTGTGACGTTGAATGAATATAAAGAGAAGATCTCCTCAAGCGTGAGTACAACTTCGATGTATGCCAAACACAATCTCACCTATTGGTAGTTTTCTATTGAACAATTTTAGGGTGCCAAAAATGGGTGTAAATAGAGGGGGGGAAAATATCAACTTGATCCAGAACATTGTGGCCCATAAGAAGCATTTAATGGTCAATCACCACTATTTCCTATGGTATGTTCCACCTGAGATTTGGATATGTTTCATTTCGGCTCATGGCCTAAAATGATCCGGCAAAACTGATATAAGGCATGGATATATGATACATATGTCACGCACCTAATCGGCTCCCGCTCCACTTGGTGGGTGGATATCAGCACCCTATTGCAGGATGTTCTTTCCCTTCTACTTTTTTTCTTTAAGCTTTTACCTTTCACAATTTTGGACAACTTTTAAAGGTGAGGTCGTTTTCGCTGTCCCATTGATTCTTAAGAATTTAACTTGTTTCAGTTAAGAGTACCATTCTCAACAAGAAAAACATAAAACAGGGCTATTATTATCCAACAAGTTGAATTTTGAAAGAGATTGGAAATTTCCCGTTCATCCCGGTGCGCGTGGGAATAACCAAAATTGCACGTGGCTTCGGTGGACCCGGGAGGTGGGGCCCACCGTGATGTATGCCCCTTATATCCATGCCATCCATCCGTTCTGAAAAATCATTTAAGAGCATGATCCCAAAATGTGAAGCAGATTCAAATCTCAGGTGGACCATAATAAAGGAAACAGTGGTAATAGACCATTAAAAATTTCTATCAAGCTGATATTTGTATAGCATCTTCATCCAGGTCTTTGTGACCTATTAACAGGTTGGATGACAAATAAACATTCCAGTGGTCACCGTGAAGTTTTTAATGGTGGGGACTCGTGACTTTTATCTGTGGTATGGTCCACCTAAGATTTGGATCATGCCCTAAAATGAGCTGTCAAAATGGAAGGATGGTACGGATGTATGGGACATACATCACAGTGGGCCCGACAGTTAGGATACACCGACTACAAGAACTGCAGCCACCAAAATTAGATCAGATTGGGTTCACATTTATTCAACTTACCTACCACGCTGCCCGCCTACCAGATTGGGGACCTCTCTTTAAATCAGCCCCTAAAACCCCCCACTAAGCTCTTTGGCTCTCACAGTGTTGTTAGGATGGGCTCCGCGATGATGCTGAGCTATGAGGTCAGCCCAAAAGTTAGCTAGATCGACAATTTAGGGATGGGACGCCCACCATAGGCAGCCTTGTGTGTAGAGCCAACACGGTGAGTGCGTATCTTTCATCAAACCCATTTATTCATCATGATGAAGGAAAGAAGACGCAAAGATCATCGAATCCACAATGCGCGAACTTAATTTTTCAGGCGCAAATTTCTACCATTTTGCATGCAATCGGTGTAGCCCATCTAAGTAAGTTATTTATGAGGCTGATATTTTTGTATGTACGGTGAGTGAGTGGATTTCACATATGCAACTGGGGCTGCAACTTTTGGGATAGCGTTGAGTATACGGAGGACTTGAGGGTTACGGATGGTAAGATTGCGGGTTGAACCTCGCCCAGCTCTGCACCCGACCTTTAGATGGATTTCATTAGGTAAGTATTGCTGAGATTTTGAAAATTTGCGGAGACGGTTTTATCACAAATTTATCGCCGAATTTTATGAAATAAATATATGTATAAATTTAAATAAATTGATTTTTAAGATTATATATAATAAAATGTGTTGATGCAAAAAATTGGTGCGCCTTCCTTTATCTTACTGCCTGCACAAGAAGGAAACAAAGGAGACCCTGGCTGAAGCCGGGGACCCTCCGATGCTAAAGTCAGTAATAGGACTGTGTAAGAAAGATTTTGAGAAGAGTTTTCTGCGTACCTTTGAGCTTAGAGGTTTCCTGTTTTTATAAGAATGCGAGGGTCCCGTCATGCAGGGATTCTCTTCCTGATATCTTGGAGGGCTGATTTGATCCATTTTTGGACTCCATCAAGGATCCTTTTACGAGAATTTCGGGACAGCGTTTTTATTTACGCTGTCTTTTCCTTGCTCGGCCCAGTCCTGACTAACTCTGATGAAGAGTTAGTCTCAGCCAGCTTTAAAGATCAAGTCGCTTACCATCTGTCGGATAATATGGAACCGATCCATAATCAATATCCTTCCTTAATCCGATAGCCGACTATGTAACTAACCTAATTTGGGTCGGTTTTATGTCAGCCAAGTGGTTTCGGGTGGCTTCTATGCCTTGGGCCTTGATTGGCCTTTTTATATGTTGTTTCCTCGTGTTTCAAGTCAACTTTATGCAACTTATATGCTTGGCCTTGTGGCTCGTGACTTTATAAGTCTCGGTAGGGGTTTATTTCTTGTGATCCGAATCAAGTCTCTCCTTTAGGCTTTTTTGCTTCTCTGCCTCGGTCGAGCTTAATGCCTCGGAATCCCAGGCAGTGTCAGTAGAGTTGTCCATTCCATAACAGGGTCTCCGGAATTGTCATATTTTTCCCCAATAGTAAGGCCCCTTACTCCTTGCGTCACTTGTGTTGATGCTAAGGAGTAAAGCGTTTTGGGTCGACTTGGACGGGAGACTGATATTATGATGGAACATTTAATGTTCGCTAGAGTCGTGCATTGTCCTAAACATGCGTCGATTCGTTCATCAAGGCTGCACGCGCGAGAAGCCGTCAGAGCATTTCTTCGGCTAATGAGTTTTGGACGCGTGGCGAGGGCGACATCTCTATCAGTCGGCATGTGCCACGTGTCGGACGGGGGAGTCGAAATGGCTATTGATTCGACTCCTCCTTAAATGCCCTTGCCACGTGGCAGGGCTATAAAAGGAGGAACGAGACGCCCCTTTCTCATTTGAGTGTGTGCCCTCTTTTCTTCTCGTTTTCATTTTTAGTGCAGAGATGGCTGAGGCTCGACCTATTCTCCATCCGCCTTCCAAGATGAAGGCCCCTCCATGGTCAGAGATTCAGTCCAAGACTCGTCCTCCGAAGAAGCCGAAGATGGTCTCGAAGGCGAAGGGGCAAGCCACACCAGCCATCCCGACCGTAATAATTTCCAACTTAGAGGAAGGAGCCGAAGTGGTGGATGTGGTGGCTCCTGAGTCTAAGGCGGCCCCTGAGCCAGGACCTATTGTCAAGCAGGTTCCGGAGTTGAAGCAGAGGGAGGAGCGGAGGGGGAAACCCTCATGAGGGGAGACAACTCAACAGGAGGCGTCATTTTTCCAACAAGTTGTTTTGGACATGGTCCCTTGGGCGATTTTTCTCACGGGAGAGAGAATTTGTTGCTCTTTTTAAAGCTCCCCAGAGACAGACTCTCTCATGCTGCAAAGATTCTCCTCGAGTTAAGACTTGGACTTCTCACTTGTCTTATTGATCCCTTCGATTTTAATCTGACTTTGCCTTTTTCTTTTGCAGTTCACCCCTTGTTTGCTCAGGACTAGCGTGGATCTGGCCGAGGCTCAGAGTCAGGTAGCGAAGACCGAAGCTACTCGAAAACGAGCAGCGGAGGCGGAAGCACAACTTGAAGCTGTCGTGGCTCAGATCAACATAATGTCCGGCGACTTGGGCTTGCCAGGAAGGCCACCGAGGATGTCAAGGCCAAGTGCGCTCATGTGGCCTTGCTATTGAAAGAGGCCCAGGAGGATAGTCAGCGAATTCATCAGGTCCATGCCTCTTCCGAGGACAAGTTGGCCCGCCTTAAGGCTGAGACTAGGGCTGCCATTGAGCAAGCCAAGGAACAGGCCAGGGATCAGGCCGTAAAGGCCTTTCTTAAATCCCAAGAGTTCTCATAAGAGAGATTGCTTGTATCAGGATGGATACAACAAAGGTGTCCAACTGATGAAGCAATTTTTTCCCGACCTTGATCTCTCAGGATTTAACAAAGGTGCCTCTGGGTCTGAAGGTCTGGAAGTCGAGGCAACTGAGTCTGCTGATGTTGTAGTTGTTATTAAGGTCGATTCTGAGGTGGCTCTGGAGGCGGCGCCAGAAGTTGCTCCAAGTTGCAGCAGCAGCAGCTGAGTCCGAACCACCTCCTTGTTAGCTCCTGATGAACCTTGGAGCTGGTTTGAAGATGTCAAGTATTTTAAGCACACTAAGCTTCAAGCACTTTAAGCACACCGGGTGGGCTCGAGAGCATCTGCAACCGAGAGAGGACATAGTGTATTGCGGCCGACTTATTTTTCCTTTATCTTCGTGGTTCTATCAATGTAATTTCAAAGTAAAAACTAATGTAATTCGATGTAAAACACATACTGATGAATGAATATACTCGGCTTTCTTATTCACTTGGCTCAGCTTACATGTTTTTCATTCTTTGCTTAACTGAGTTTTTGCGAATGCTTAATGGATGACCTAAGGATAATAGATCTTTAAATGCTCGGCATTCCAAGGATAGGGTAGTAATTGCCCGGTTAGATCTTCCAACCGATATGTTCCGGGTTGGATGGCACTTGAGACGACATAGGGTCCTTCCCAATTGGGTCCCAGTGTGCCCACACCAACATCCTTGATATTTAGGAATGTTTTTCTGAGGACCATATCTCTCACTCGGAAGCGTCTAACCTTGACTCGAGCATTGTAGAACTGGGCTACTTGTTGTTGTCGAGCCATCATCCACAGCCAAGCTTTTTCCCTTTATTCTTCCACGAGGTCGAGTCCGAGAGCCAAGAGTTCTTCATTATTTTGCTCATTAAACGTGCTAACCCGAGCTGTAGGCAGTCCGATCTCGATCGGGGTAACGGCTTCGGATCCGTATGCAAGGGAGAAAGGAGTCTCTCGTGGCTGTTTGGACAGTGGTTCGGTATGCCCATAATATTTTAGGAAGCTCTTCAGCCCATGCGCCTTTAGCTCGGTCAAGTTTGGTTCAGAGATGTTGTATAATGATCTTGTTGACTGCTTCAACCTGTCCATTCGTCTAAGGAGCCTTGAGGAGCTTACTAACCTCTTCTTCAATAATGGCGTATCTTTCAGGGCCGAGTGGTCGTCGCTTCTATCGGATCGGTCGGTAAGTCGAATCGATGTTGAGTCAGTGAGTCATCACCGAGGGATTGATCCCGGGCATATCTTCATGACTCCATGCGAATACATCAGCATATCGTCAGAGTAGTTATATCAACTTGTCTTTTAAAGGCAACTGCGGAGACGAGCCGATCTGTACTATTTTGGACTCATCTATCTCGACCAAGGGTACTGGGATAAGGTCCTCTACCGGTCATCCTCTCTCGTATGTCTCGGCCCGAAGGTCCAATGATTCAATCATGGTTACCTCGGCTGGACCCTTTACGGCCGTCGCGTAACAACGTCGTAAGTCTTATTGATCACCTTTTACGACTCCTACTCCTGACTCGGTCGGAAATTTCATGGAGAGATGGTACATTGATACCACAGCCTAGAGAAGGCTTAGAGAAGGTCGGACGAGTATAGCGTTGTACACCGATGGTTGGTCGACTATCAGAAAGTCGACCATTACTATCACTTGGTGCGGAGAGTTACTAGCAGTGAGTGGCAATGAGATGACTCCTTTGGGGAGTGTTCTTCCGCCAAAGAATCCGATTAATGAGGTGTAAACCGACCGCAATGCCAATCGTTCGACACCTATTTTGTCGAATGCTTAGGTGAACAACACTTTTGTAAACGACCCTATATCAACGAGGATGCGAAATACTTTACAGTTCACTATAGTGAGGGTGACGACCAATGCATCGTCGTGCGGATGATAGATACCTCGAGCGTCTTCATCAGTGAACGATATGCAGTATTTATCCCTTTTCTTTTCTTTTGAAGGCCGAGCTAGTATCAGGATTTCAGACTTAGGCCGACTGATACTCATGACATGAATTTTGCGGCATTGTTTGAGTCGCCTCTGCCTCGGGGACTACTGACAATGATTCGGATTTCCTCCGTGGGTCGATTGTCGCTCGAGCGTTCTTCCATTATCTCGGTTCTCTCGATGTGCTCTCTTAGACGGCCTTCTTAGATGATTCGCTCGATCTCTTCCTTCAAGTGGTAGTAATCACTCGTATTATGCCCATAATCGCGATGGTAATTACAGTACTTGTTTTCGCTCCGTTGGTTCAGGTTAATTTGAAGCCTATCTGGCCAGTTAACAAATCCTTCACCCTTAATTTCCATCAAAACCTATTCTTGCTGCTTGTTGAGCTGGGTATACGTTGAAAACTTACGGTCTAGCTGTTTACCCGACTTACGCTCATCACGTGTTCGATCATCTTTACACTTCTTTCCACTGGTCGAGTCAACTTCTTTCTTTGTTAACTCTTTGGCCGGAACTTTTGCGTTTTGGGAGGCTTTGCGCATGATCTGAGTTTCCTCAGTATCCGCATACTTATCTAACCGGGCCATAAACTCGACCAGAGTAGTAGGTGGGTTCTTATCCAAGGATGCCAGAAATAGTTTGTCTCTTACGACATGCATAATTGAGTTAAGTGATGTTTCGTCTGAATGTTTCTGGACTTAGAGCGATTCGAAGTTGAAACATTTGATATGGTCTTTCAGCAGCTCTCCCTCTTTTTATAATATGTTGTTCACGTGCGCAAGTAGCTTCAGCTTTTTCTTCCCACCAATGAAATTGGCGAGGAAGGCATCACTGAGCTCCGTAAATGAGCTAATGGACTTAAGTTTCAACTGCTTGAACCAAATTCGAGCTACATCGACTAAAGTGAGGGAGAAGGCTTGGCACATCACAGCGTCCGAGGCATCGTGCAGTTTCATATATGTTTAGAAGGATTCGATATGCTCGGTTGCATCGGTCTTACCGGTGAAGGGTGTAATTTGCGGAAGACGGAATCATTCCGGTAGCTGAGCTTGCATTATCTCTTCCATGAATGGAGATGCTTTTGCCTCGGGCCTGGTTGAATGTGCATCACGGTCTTGCTTCATGTCAGCGATCTCTTCCCGTACTTCTCTCCTGAAGTCCTGGAGGTCGGCTTTCCAAGGTTTGTAACTATCGGCCGTGCCTTCAACCAAAGGCCAGCTGTGCCTCCTCCGATCTATCTCGTGTTGTAGATCAGAGGCTGGCAGCAGGGCAGTCACGGAATGAGCGGGCATAGGCTCGGCCGAACCCTGGTGCTGACTCGGCTGGGGACAGATCGCGGAGCAGCAGGCTGAGGGTCGGCGAATTGCTATGAAGCATTCGCCCGGCCACTATCATATTGGGGTGGAACTTGCTAGCGATGGATCTACTCTAGCATCTGCTTCATATAGTTTAGATCAGTCCTGAGCTCTTGGACTTCCTTATCTAACCGACCGTTTTCTCGGTTCCGTTGGTTAAAAAAGCCAATGGGAAGTGGTGAGTCTGTATCGATTATACCGACCTAAACAAAACATGCCCAAAGAATAGCTTCCCTCTTCCAAGGATTGATCAGCTGATGGATAGCACAGTAGGGCACAAACTTCTTAGTTTTATGGATGTTTATTCTGGATATAATCAAATTGTAATACATCAATCAGATAAATCTAAGACTACCTTTGTCACCGACAAAGGACTTTACTGTTACCATGTGATGCCATTTGGTTTAAAGAATGCAAGAGCAACGTACCAACGGTTGATAAGTAAAATGTTCATGCGGCAGATCGGCTAAACCATGGAAGTCTACATTGATGACATGCTCGTAAAAAGTATACACGCGGCTGATCATATTGCCGACATAGAAGAGATGTTCCTTGTTCTTTGCAAATATCAAATGAAGTTAAACTCGAAAAGTGCGCCTTTGGAGTTGGCTCGGGAGAATTTCTTGGATTTCTGGTCAGCCATTGAGGAATTGAGGCAAAGCCAGAGAAAATTAAAACATACTCAACATGGAATCCCTAAAAATGATCAAGGATATACAAAGGCTGACTGAACGAGTAGCCGCACTCAATCGCTTCCTCTCCCGAGCTACCGATAAGTGTCTCCCATTCTTCAAACAACTAAAGGGTCGACAAATGGTAGAGTAGACGGGAGAGTGTGAAACAGCATTCTAACAATTGAAGTCATACCTTAGATCTCCACCTGTCTTATCGAAATCCAAGCCTGGAAAAACTTTGCTATTGTACCTGGCAGTTTCCGACGAAGCCATAAGCTTGGCTTTGATACGTGAGCATAAAGGAAAATAATTGCCGATGTATTACGTCAGCAAAGTATTATTGCCGGCAGAAACAAGATATTCACCTCTGGAGAAGGTAGCCCTAGTCCTAGTCATCTCTTTGCGACAACTTCAGCCATACTTTCAAGCTCACACTATCGTCGTTATGACCAACCTTCCACTGCATCAGATCCTTAAGAAATCAGAAGCTTCTGGCCGACTAACAAAGTGGACAATCAAGCTAAGTGAATTCGACATTCAATACAAACCAAGAATAGCGATAAAAGGGCAAGCTATGGCTGACTTCATAGCTGAAGTTACACCACAAGCCGATTCACTTATTGAGCTTGGAACTGAACAATCAACGACTGCTTCTCCCCAGTCATCGCTCGACCCAATCCCCTGGAAGCTTTATATCGATAGCTCATCCAACTCTAAGGGAAGCGGGGCATGAGTCTTCTTGAAAACTCTCGATCAAACATACATGCAATATGCCTTAAGAGTTGGATTTCAAGCCTCGAACAATATAGCAAAATAACTAGCAGCCAGTCTGAGAGTTACTCATCTCAACGTATTCAACGACTCGCAGTTAGTCATCAATCAAGTATGTTGCTAAGCCGAGTATCTATGACCAGGTTAGCTCGACCGTACATTCAATCGATTCGGAACCTACTTGGCTTGACCCGATCATCCAATATCTTGGCAGTGGAAAGTTGCCCGAGGATCGTGCCGAGGATCGACGATTGAAAATCTGAGCCTCTTGTTACATCATACTTAACGGCGAGTTGTACAAGAAAGGACTCCTTTGCTACGATGCCCAAATCCTGATGAAGCTGATTACGTACTACGAGAGATCCACGAAGGGATCTACAGAAATCACTCGGGAGGACGATCACTCGCGCATAAGGCGTTACGTCAAGGGTATTCCTGGCTGACTATTCAGCACGACGCTCATAAGCTCGTTCAAAGATGCGACAAATGCCAACGATTCGCAGTCGTTCTGAGGCAACCTCGCGAAGAGCTGACCCCTATGGTTAGTCTCTGGCCCTTCGCGCAATGGGGAATAGACATCATCGGACCGCTCCCCTTGGGGAAAGGTCAAACCAAGTTTGTTGTCATTGCAGTGGACTACTTCACAAAATGGGTCGAGGCCAAGCCATTAGTTAGGATAACCGAACAGAAGGTCACGGACTTTGTATGAAAAAACATTGTCTGCCGATTCGAGATACCCCAAACCATTATTACTGATAATGGGAAGCAGTTCGATAACAGATAATACCGATAAATGTGCGGTAATCTCAGGATCAGAAACGTTTACGCATTAGAACTTGTTTGAAGCTACTGGATAGAGCCTGGAAAATGACTTTTCATATTGTTTCCCACAGACGACGCCAATCTATTGATGCAAAAAACTAGTGTGCCTTCCTCCATCTTATCGCCTACACAAGAAGGAAACAAAGGAGACCCTGGCTGAAGCCGAGGACCCTTCGATGCTAAAGTCAGTGATAGGACTGTGTAAGAAGGGTTTTTGAGAAGAGTTTTCTGTGTACCTTTGAGCTTGGAGGTTTCCTGTTTTTATAAGAATGCGAGGGTCCCGTCGTATAGGGATTCTCTTCCTGATATCTTGGAGGATTGATTTGATCCGTTTTTGGATTTGGATCCTTTTACGAGATTTTCGGGACTGTTTTTATTTACATCGTCTTTTCCTTGCTTGGCCCAGTCCTGACCGAATCTAATGAAGAGTTAGTCTCGGCCAACTTTAAGGATCAAGTTTTTTGCCATCTGTCGAATAAGATGGAATCAATCTATAATTGATATCCTTCCTTAATCTGATAGCTGACTATGTGATTGACCTAATTTGGGTCAATTTTATGGTCGGTCAAGTGGCTTTGAGTGGCTTCTACGCCTTGGGCCTTGATCGGCCTCTTTAGATGTTGCTTCCTCGTTTTCCGAGTCAACTTTATGCAACTTATATACTTGGCCTTGTGGCTTGTGACTTTATAAGTCTCGGTTGGGGTTTATTCTTTGCGATCCGAGTTAAGTCTCTCCTTTAGGCTTTTTGCTTCTCTACCTCTGTCGAGCTTAATGCCTCGGAATCCCGAGCAGTGTCAGTAGAGTTGGTCTATTCCATAACCGGGTCTCCGGACTTGTCATATTTTTCCCCAACAAAATGTTTTAACAGTTTATGACTTTCATTGATATTATCGCAAGAAAGGTGTCAAAATCTGAAAATTACACGATAAATTGCATGGCTGCTCCCATCGGGGCGCATTCCTCGATAAAAACCAAACTTCCACTTCAAGTAACCGCGATAGAAAAGATTAAAAATACTCCATATACGACGCCCAACCTATGTCTCTCTTTCACACAAGTGGGCCTGTGCGCAAGGATATGAGATATGGACTGTTTACTAGTGGACCTTCGTGTGTACCCATTCAAACCAGGTGATGCGGCACTCACCCACATTTATTAGTCCATCATATCAACAGGGCCGTGTTCTACCCTATTTTCGACTATCACGAGAAAGTAAATAAGACTAACATGTGGCATCCTATGAAGAATAAGGAAGTGGATAAAAGATGTTCAAAGATTTGGAGCTTGCTGTGTTATACCCGGCTTAAATTAAGTTCTACAAATTAGTGGATAGTGGACAAAATGTTGTCATCTATGTACAAGAAACATGGTCAAGTTGTTTAAGATATAAAAGATGAGAAGAACATATATTGACTTGTATGGAAGAATTGATCGAATTTCGCGTGAATCCTAACTCAGTCAAAAATCCTAATTATGATAAGGCAAGAATGAATATGGAAGGATCGACCGAATACTATAGTGATAAAAAAATTCCCAGATGATCTTCTAATTAAAGAGTTACTTATTAAGGCAAGAGCATTAGAATCTTCTAAACTGAATGGAGGAAGCATGAATGAAGCTGCACATGAAGTGGATACTCAACAAAATTTGAAAACACCTGGGAGGTAGTGTCCGAATTCGGTCAAACAATTTGGCTCATTTCCATTGATTAAATTGGATTGTAATATGGTGTTAACTATGTTATTATGTTTTCAGGCTAAATCATCTCAACCGAGCATAACAGAAGGAGATGTGGAAGAATTAGGCCCGCCAATAGTTATACAACATGAATCTTTTGACTCCAAGGAGGAAGCCAAAAAGGTGTCGATTGTGACGGTCGAACTAGGGCCCCTTTCTAAAAATACGTTATTGAAAGGCTGACTCTTACAATGAGCTAACATTTGAAGCTGTTGTATATCTCTGTTCACTTAGAAGGATGACTTAAGATGGCTTTATCCCGACTTATGTCATAATAAGTAATTCGTCAGAGGAATAATACAAACATAAGACATTTTATCGATCGAATTAATGATGGGAATCAAGAAGGTGCTAGCCGCTTTCTTTGTGGTCGATACTTCATCAAAATACAATGCTTTGCTTGAACGAGATTGGATTCATTCATTCTCGTGCATCCCATTGCCATTGCACCAATTCGTGATTTTCTAAAATTAAGACAGAGTGGAACTGGTTTTGGTTTATAATAAACCGTTCTTAGCTATGCCTAATGCAGTCGAGGCTTATTTCTATGGAGATGAGATCGAACCTATACAATTTACAGGGTGAGACAAGAATGGTAAACCAACCGGGATTGATGCTAGACTCCATCCTAATTATATCTTACATGATATTGCAACTATGATTCGATTAAGCAAGGGCTTGTCGAAGACTATAATTTTCCTTTTGTGCAACTATGATGTGTACAATTGAAGAAATTCCATGATTGAACAATTGTCAGTTAAGCTCGAGTTCATGGCCAGAGTGCAGCAGCTTGAGGAGAGTTCGCAAAATCATGATTATTATGGGAAAAATGGTCAACTAATAATAGGTCAGGTCGGAAAGACTAAGCGAGCTCGACCAAACAGCTAACACCGGTTATGACGAATGAGCTCCTAAATAGTCAAAGATCAACAACACACCACTAAGGAAACAGTCTACTCCTCGAGCTCGACGTGCTTCCATCAAACATCGAGCTCTTCTGTGGCCTCATACATTTCTGAGTTGCCGCTCGGGTCGTTTCTTAATAATAGCTTTTACCCCGTGCAATAGGACGAAGAGGATGGTCATCCCAGATTCCATTTATATTTTCACTAAGAAAAAGGCCTTGGCCTCAATGTTCGGGCGAGGGCAAGTCGATCATCTGCTCGATACCAAAGGAAAGACTAACCACAGTTCACTAGGAAATCTAGGTCAGCAGATCATTCTCGGAAGCAAGCATGTAAAGACTCCTCCAACTCTCCACCTCAACCCTCTACCACGCACCTCCGTTAGTTCCGACTTGACCTCAGTCAACCTTACTCGAGATCTCAGCCAAAGATCTTGGAAGACCACCGCATCACGGGTCTCTTCAAGATCTCAGCCAAAGATCTCAGGGAATACCTACGACATACTCGGGATTCAAATCCCTCTATAATACATCCCTGCTAAATAGGGAGATCCCTCCTATGCCACTGCCCTTCCTCACCTTTAAATAGGAGTGCCTCTAAAGGTGAAAGGTACGGACAATTCCAAGTCTTAAACCCAATCTTCGACGAGACCCATATTCCTTAGCCTGACTTTGGCATCGGTGGGTCCCCTACTTAAGTCAGGGTCTCCTTTGTCTGTTTATTGTGCAGACACTCGAAGGTCCAGGGAAGGCTAACTAATTTTTTGTATCAACAGTTTGACATCGTCTGTGGAAACGACTTCAAAGTCGTTCTCTTTGTTTATAACAACTCAACAATGACAAAGGGGAAAAAGAAAGCTCAGGCGTCCACTGTTGCACCCAACCTCGCACCGCCAGAACAATTTGGACCACAAGCTATAGCTACTACATGAACAACATGACCCGCGATAAGAGGGAATGATGCTTCTAAAAGCGAAAGTGTTTGACCAAGTAGCACAGTTCGTAAAATAAAGGGCTAAGGGGCTAGCCTCAACACAGCCTAAAAACATTGACATGCCCATCAATAATAATAAAACCGATTAGTCTACTTAGAACATCCATGCGAACAACCATTACAAAAAAAAAAAAAAAAAAAAAAAAAAAACCCTCTTTCATTGATAACAGCATAGATTACAAAAAGAAGATTACAAAAAATTTATATAAAGAATCACGATGTCGGAGGAGGTTGATCAGAAGGCGAGTCCTTGGGAAGCACCTTGAAATCTTCACAAGGATCGACCTCGAAAGTAGAAAGGTCGAGCTTAGGATATGCCCCCTTAATGTCCTCCAGGCATTTTTCGTACCCAAGACCGTAAAGGGAGTCCCTATCCTCCGAGATAAAGATAGGATTATCTTACAATATATATAAAGATATGATTATCTTCCAGGATATTCACTATAAAGATAGGATTATCCTCCGAGATATTCGCAGGAAATAAGAAAATCAATCACGACACGTCTGGAAGAAGATCTCTTCCGCAATACGCATCCCCCATAAAGAGGCATTGCCATATACGACACCACCCCCAAAAGGCTACAAATAAGGATTCCGCATATGGTGAAAGGTACACATACAACACCTGATTCTTCTACTACTCCTGCAAGTCCATATCATGACTTAGGCATCGGAGGGTCCTCGGCCTTAACCGGTGCCCCAATATCTTCTCTTGTTTCATAATAAATCACACGTGCTCTGGCAAATAAGAGTTGAGGAAGGATTGACTAAATTTCTTCATCAACAATTTAACATCGTCTGTGAGAATGACATCAAAGTCGTTCCAACTTTACCAGAAAACCATAATGCCGAAAGGAAGAAAGAGAGCTCTGGCCACCATAGTTGTAATTGCTCCTGCACCAACGAAACAGTCCGCAAACCAAGGAGATCTGCCTTCCCAACTCCAGGCTGATTTTACGCCTGCAGGCCTTGCACAACAGTTTCAAAACCGAGGTCGGCTCGTCTCTCCAGAACATCAAGTCGAAGCATTGACCGATAACATTAACTCGATAATGCAGATTTTGGAGAGACAAAACCTACCTCCCGACCAGGGGATAGATGCACAAGCAGCATGTGAGGTCTTTGTACCACCTTAAGCACCAGTCAACTGGCAGAAAACCAAGCAACATCCTGGGCAGCCAAGCCATGCGCCCTCCCACATCTTGGGAACTGCCATACCCGCTACTCCAACTTGCATCACACATTGGAGAAAAAGAGGCGTGGAAAGGCTCTCAAGGTATTAGCCAAGAGTGAGAGCACCTGGAAGGCAAAACTCAAGGGACTGCGAGGTCAGGTCGGCAATATCCGCCAAGCCTACCGCACCCAAATACCAACCTTCGTCGAGGCTATGCTAGAGGAGACTGAGCCGTCGTTTGCTAATGACATTATGGGAGCCCAACTCTCGCCAAAATTTCAAATTTCGCAAATCGTCTCCTACTCCAGGTCTGGCGACCCGACCAAGCATTTGGAATCGTTCAGGACATGGATAGAGCTCCATGGCACATCAAGCTCGGTTATGTGTCCACCCTTCTCCCTAACTTTGTCAGGGACTGCACAAAAGTGCTATAGGCAACTGAAGCCGAGATCCATCAACTCATTCACATAGCTCAGTAAAGCTTTCATCACTCAGTTCATCGGCGAGAAAGATAGAAGAAATCCATCGACACACCTCATTACGATCACTCAGAGGGAGGACGAGTTGCTAAAAGATTATGTCATCCGTTTCAACGCTGAAGCTGTCCAGTTCGATAGTTATTCCGACAAGATAGCTTTGGCCGCCATGGTGGTCAGCCTTAAACGAGGAAAGTTCATCTTCTCTATTAGTAAGAACCCTCCAACTACCCTCGTTGGCTTACTTAACCGAACTAAAAAATATTTCAATGCCGAGGAGTTCTTTAATTCATGAAGAGCTACTCGAGAAGGTAATGATTCGGCTTAAGGATAAGAAGTGAATGGAAGAAGGGGAGCCCTTTACCGTTAACACCAAAAGAAAGAAATAAGATGACTAAGACCGAGGCTAGCATAACTTGACATCAGATACTAAGGAGCGCGTCGACTGATCGACCTACTCAACTAAGAGCAACCTTTTTTTTCAAAAGGGAAAAATGTGCTCATGATTTTACCATTAGTTTTCTACTGTTTTATGGGCTTCTATAATAAAAGAACTTTCCTATGTTAGGAGAAGAAATTTCTTTTCAATGATTTCTCGACTATTCGAACTATATTGTATGCTGAGGACTTTCTTTAGTACAAGGAAAAAAATAGTCCTTAACCAGTTGTCTAACCCTTATAGAAGAGTTTGGACCACTAATTGACAACACTACTCAAACTACACGACTGACTATGAGGACTTCCCTTAGCGCCAGAGAAGAAAGTCCTCCACCATGAATTTTACTATAAAAGAACCTAAGAAAGTCCTCCACCATGAATTTTACTGTAAAAGAACCTCCCCAGGTCAGGGGAGGAGAATTTCTTTTAATTCCCTACTATCCGACCTTACGATCAACTATGAGGACTTCCCCTATTATAAGGGAAGAAAGTCTTTCTACTAAGTGCTCGGCCTACTACTATGGAAACGACTGAGACTTCTCTCAGTTGAAGGGAAGAAAAGTCTCTCCTATTAATTCTACCGTAGGCGATCTACCACTAAACAATTGATTTATCGATCTTAGCCGTACTTCGTTCGACCTCTCAACCTCCTGACCTTTTTGGCATAAGTCATCACACAATATCATTCCACATTAACTTACTTCCTAAGCTCCTGAAGAATACTCGGAAGTAGGGGGCTACTGGTATGGGTAAAAATGGACTGACTAGATGAACATACTTGAAGACTACGGATTGCTTGAGGGCCGAAAAATCACCTCGACATCGCCCTTAGGTACTAACATCGACCTCAGAAATCGGCCTCGACATTGATTACCAACTTTGGAGGTCGGCCTTAGATACAGACCTCGACCTCGAGATAGAAATACACTTGAAATATATAAAGATAGGATTATCTCTTGAGATATTCACTATAAAGATGAGATTATCCATCGAGATATTTGCAAGATATAAGGAAATCAATCACGACACCTTCGGAGGAAGATCTCGTCTATAATACACATCCGCCATAGAGAGGCATTGTCATATACGACACCGCCCCCAAAAGGCTATAAATAAGGACCCCGCCTATGGTGAAAGGTACATATACAACACCCGATTCTTTTACTACTCCTGTAAGTTCACATCATGACTTAGGCATCGGAGGGTCTCCGGCCTTAACTAACTGTTGAGGGTCAAATATTGCATAGTTTTATGAACATGATAATGCTTAATATTCTATTTTACTCATGTTTATGTTACAAGGTGAATTTAAGAGCTTGGATTGAAAAAGGTGTTAAAAGCATGGATTTAATACTCAAGAATCACCAAAGTAAGGGATGGATCTTAAGAGACCAAGATTGAAGAATTCGCATGCCAAAGATTTAAGAAAATCAAGTAAAAAATGAAAAGAATCAAAGATTTGAAGTGAAGAAAATGAATCTTAAAATCGTCTTGAAAAAACATATTCTGGAACTCAGGGTCATTTTGTGAAATTGCAAAGAGTGAAGTCTATTTTTAAAAATTATACAGAGTGAAGTCTATTTTAGCAAACTGCGTAAATTTGAGGCGATTTCTAGAGTTTTCCAACTAGACACGAAAGTTGGAGTTCCACAACTATAAATAGGACTCCCTAGGATGTTCCTAAGCATCTTCTAAGGTTCAAGGAGTGGAGAAGCCATCACCAAGAGTTTTTCTTCTTCTTTCTTAGTTGTTTTCATATTTTTCTTAAGAAACTTTGGTCCAATCATATCTATGGTTAGTTAAACCTCTTAGTTAGGGTTAAGAGGTGAAGCTTATAGCATGATGAGATGTTTCTATTGTTTTGATTCGTGCTTATGTTGAACTCTATGGATTCTAATTTGATATTTAAGGAATACTTTCAGTTTTTAATAGTTTATTATAACTCAAATTATAGTAGATCTGCAAAAGATTTGAGTATCTTCTTTTCTTGATTTGATATTGTGAAATTAGCAACTCTTGTTGTTCACCATCATCCCTTGGGCATGGTAGGGTGATGGAATCATTCCTAATCTTCACAATTCTCCTGCTTTGAGAGTATGGGATTGATAAATATTATTGTTTGTCATTGTCTCCTAGGCATGGTTTGATGATGGAATCCTTGCCAATTATCATAGTCTTCTTCATTAAGAATTAGATTAACGGAAGTTTAGATTTAGTTTTATTGATATATTTTCCAATTGGATAGGACAAGACTTCAATTCTAATTGTGTTACTTGAATTAAGCAAAATGGCTCCCTGATCACTACAAGTGGATCGTTGACACCTTAATTCCCACCTTTAAATTATTAGTTTTAATTACTCTATTCACAATTACTCTCTCGAATACTTTAGAATTAGTTTCACATCTTCTTATAGTTCTACTTCTAGTTAATTTCATAAACGTACAAGTTTCAGTCCCTGTGGATTCGACCTCGGTCTTATCGAGATAATTGCTACATCGCAACCCTATACTTGGGGTTGTGAACACTGGCGCCCCCAATGTCTTCTCTTATTTCATAATAAATCACAGATGCTCCAACGAAAAGGAGTAAAGGAAGGATCGACCAGATTTCTACATCAACAGAATACATTGGTCGATTGACTCTAGAAAGTTGATGTTACTATAAGAATGCAGGAATTGGCTGGATATTCATGCAGATAAATTTTGATGCATTCATAAATTCTTACTTTCTTCCATGTATCTCGATGTTGTGCTTTAACGCGAGCAGACCGTTCAGCCCAACGATTCATCGATTTTGGCCATGCTCGTGAAGACTCAAATGCATTGGAGGGGTCTAGAAGATTGTTCGATTGGACAAGAAAAACTTCATCATGACACTTTGAAAAGCTGGGCTCAATTCATGAAGTTGTTTATATGTGACTACTAATGAAAAGTAGGACCAAGTTTCAACAATGCAGTGTCTAGTTCGGTTGGAGTGTTAAATAGGAGATCCTTAATAACTCCAGACGATAGGACATCAAGATTTTTTATGAAGGATTCAAAGTGGAAAGTTAGAACAAAAAGGAAGAAGATGCAACCATAATGAATTGAGAAGAGGAAATTGGGAAAAGTTTGATGCTAGAGAGGAGTGAAAGTGGAGATTCATCGACTTAAGAGTCGACTAGGTACCAGCCGTGATATATGCACATTAATGAAAAAGTAATAATAACTCCTCGTACGATACGATTTTATACGATGTGTCACATGGACAACTAAAAGAGTGGGACAAAGATATCTCTTAATATGGCATTGGTCGAGTAGAATCAATGGGGAAATAATACATGGATTAATGACCAATTACATTTATGATATTGGACAACGAAACAATGTCACTGTCAAATTTTTTCCAAAGGCAAAGCGACGTAGGGACAATGTTGTACTCTATTTCTGGCTATCTGAGAAAGCTAATAGGAGGACAACATATGGCATTGAATGATAAATAGGAAGTGGATAAAAATATCTTCAAATATTTAAAGCGTTTTTTTATGGGATTACAACTGGCGTAAATTTAGTTCTACATGTCAATGAATAGTGGACGGAGTGTTGCGGTCGATATACAAGAAATGTGGTCGAGTTATTTAAGATATAAAAAGAAACCGAAGGCAATAAAGTCGTGGTTGAAAGAAGTGAAACCGTCGTAAAGATAAACGTATTAAAAGAAGAATATAGAGAAGATAAGAATCTAGAAAAACTTTTCAACTATTGTAATTGTAGTAACAGAGGAATAATCTAAAAGAATAAACTACAATAGAAATCTATAAATATCAAAAGAACTCAACAAAGCAAGACACCCAATCAATCCAAAACAACCATCAATCAAATCTATCAATTTATTTTTTATCTTAGCTTAATCGAAGAGTAGCAATAATTCTTAGCCATAATTTTTAGTCATAATTCAAGTCTACGCACATATGTTAGACTTGTTCTTTATTAAATATCAACAAGTTCTTTCAACATATGCATTCTTACATTTGCTCTTAGTGGCGATTGTGAGTTTTTTTTTAAGAAAAAAAAATTGTTTGATTTACATTAGCATTTTGAAAATTATTTTTTGTAAAAAGCATAAAGTAACTTATATTTGGAGAAAAAACCTCATCCCTTGATTTTTACCTCATTGTTATAAACTTAAACTTTTGCAAGTGCCCGAGTAAATGATTGGTATGCTTAAAATATGGTTATATAGGTTCTTACTAGTACGATCTTACTGGCTTAATTTATTAAAATTGACCGACCTGGATCAAACTATCGTATCGATTCTGACACACCCGCGCTGTAAGAAAATAGACGGAGAGACCAGCAACCCAACAAGTCATTTCAATGATATCTACCGACACAGGAAGGGGCCGTTTGATTTTTAATTTCCTTAAAGAATGTTGGGAAATAAGTAATTATTACTTACTCCGTCCCTTCGAAATTCACCTTGAATTACGTTTGAAAATCAGGTCCACAAAAAACCCTGTTATTATTGATTTAAATATGCGGCCTCATCCGTACCAACCCTCCTTTTTAAGAGAACAATTTAACGCATTAACTCAAAAATGAACAAAAACAAAAGCTAAAAGCTAAGTGTACGGTGCGGATAAGACGGACATCATGGTGGGCCCAGGTTTTAACGTTTTTCAACTCTGACGTGAAGAGTGCTATAATAAATGAAAGGGGGCTGTCAATATCTGCTGGGAAATCAAGCCAAAAATAATGGTAAATAATTATTATCCATTTATGTAGAATTACCGTGTAATTAGAAAATCAAACAGCCCCTAAATCTTGGCACACGTACGAGATTAGAACTATACTGTTCAGATGTTGATCCCCACTGATAAAGACGATCCTAGACGTTAAATGGAAGGCATTTGCCCATTATTGCTGCTGTTAACATTCTCAAGTGTCCAAAGGTTGAAGAGTTTTCTACTCTCAAGTAGTAATAGTATGCCACGTGTACCTTGATATGTGCTCGGGTTGGATAGTTGCGGACGCAGGGGATGCAAACGGGTCAAAAAAAACAGCGAATCCTCAGCTATGGTGGCCCATGGGAGAAAAAGAATTAAAAGAGAAAAAACAAAAGGTTTAAAGAAAAGCAGCTTACTTGATGAAGTACTCCGATATGGAGCCCGATCCGATACGCCCGAAAAATCCCCAGATACTCATCAAAGACACGAAGATGGAAACATCCACGTATCCCAGCGCAAGCCCCATCTGTCCCATGTTATTCATTACTGCCAAACCCGTCCCCACTCCACAAAGAAACGATACGAACAATATCCAGAAATCCAATGTCCACAACGCCTCCACAATCGTGTGATCTTCTCCTATGGTGGGCTTCCTCTTCTTCTTGATTTCTCTTTCAATAACCACTTGCTGTTGCTGTTGCTGTTGTTCTTCTTCTTCTTCTTGGATTGGATTTTCTTGAATGAGCAAAGGTTGGGAAATCTGCCCTTGTATCCCTTCTATGTCAGAATTACAGTTGTTGACTGATTTCATTTTGAGATAGATGTAAATGGGCACCCCCAGAGGGGCGGCCAACATGAGGAGGAGGACTATGGCAAACGCCTGTGACACGGCCGGTCCGTGCTTTCCCGATACATCGAACACCAAGAGGTAGACGGCTATGATCACAGCAACGGCATTGAAGATGCTGAAGTAGCGAGCTTCTTCCTTTTCGTCGGCCGCGTTGGCCGCGGGGTCCACCTCGCGGAGGAAGATCATGGAGGTGAGGCAGACAAGGAAGGGGATGACGCCGAGCATGAGGAGGAAAGAGGAAGGGCTGTCAGAGAAGAGGGCAGAGCAGACGTCGGTGAAGATTGCAGTGCTGAGACCGACGTAGCCCTTCAAAATACCGGAGACGGGGCCACGGTTCTTGCTGAAGTTACGGATGCAAGTGACGAGAACGGCCGTGTTCATCCAGGTGGTACTGTTGCCTCCCATGCACAAGAAGATGCACATCTGCCAAATATAAAAAAATCAAAATCAAAATCAAACTCAAAATCAAAATGGGTGCATGTTTTTGCCTTTCATTTATGAACTCAATCAAGAATAAGAAGAAAAACAATTCAAGTTTATTACCTGCCAATAAGGGAGGGGCTTGATCTTCTGACTGACAATGAGCCATTGAACTCCATAGCCTATAAAGCCTTCAATGGAACCTATGAGTAATATGAAAGGAGTGGGGAGACGGTCCGACGCAAGACCGGCGAAGATGCCAAAGGCCTTGCCAATGTCTTTGGCAACGGATAGGTTGTTGAGCTGGAGCTGGGTCAGACCCATGAGGGATTTCAGCGCATCTGAGTAGTTTGAGAAGGTGTAGTTGTTGCCTGATATTGCTTGCACCCAAACGGCTGTTACAAACCCTAGCCATTTTCCTGTCGAAGAAGATGGAGAAAAGAGAGCCCCCATTCTGACAGAGATAGATGGAAAGGGTCTATGTTATTATTGGTTGAGGGGCTTGTATCTCCTATTTATTGTTTGTTTTTCATTTTCCTTTAAAAAGTAAAATCCTATTTATATATTTTTTTAAGAAAATAAATTTTAAGCCTCGGTGATTTCCACCCCCAAGGCGGCCCGAAGTATTGAGCGACAGCTTTAGACGATGCGCATCCGTTGATCCGTAGCGACTAGGTTTGAGAAGGAATCTTTGCCCTAGGTATTTGCACGATGCGCCGCAGCTCTTGAGTCCACTACTTTTGACACGTGTTTTGCAAGCACGCATATGGTTGTGGCCGACGCTTGCCGTGAACTATAAGTCGCACGATTTGGACCGTTTGATGACATCTTCTCCAACGTAGATATAGTGGACTAGTGTATCAAAATATATGATGGTGAATCGGTTTAGATATCTTAACCACTAGGATTCTGTGACGCTCTGTTTCTCATTTCTTTCTCTTTCCTTGCCATCACTTCATATCTTTTCAATTCTTTTCAGACGACGTGTTTGTTATATATGCACAGACGTTTTTTACGTGACACGCTTGCAATGTGATATATTTGTCAGATCTGGGCTTTCTTATTATGTTAGGTTTTTTTTTTTTTTTTTTTTTTACAACAGATGTAAAATCTTAGTTATTTGACACAACATGCGGGCAACAAGTGCGTTCCAACCTAAATTTTAATCTGTAAGTTGGTTGAATTGTCATAATTTAAGCATTATTTCAACCTTATTTAAAAAGGCTTAGTTTCTATATAGGTGTTTAATATTTCCACAAGCAGATGTGTTGTTCTCCAACTTAGCTACACCGGACACTTATGAGGTTTATGAGCATGTTAGAACTGGTTAGGCCCGAATCAAACCATGACCACCAATTCCTGGTGTTGAGATAGAGCGACGCTTGGTCATGGTTCGACTGTCCACCTATTCAGCCAATTGTCGCGTAAGATATCAGTGATTTGTGGAAGTTGGAGCTCTTTCTCCAATGAGTTCTTATTTTCCTTGCGCATTATGGACTTTCGAAGGTGCAGTAATTGTATATTTGAATAGAGATAGATGGAAGATGAGCACAAAAATAAGCTAGACTTCCCACTACAATGGGATCACTAACCTAGCAGAGTAATATGGTGCTTTGTGGAGTAGCGTGTTGATGAGCGAGGTAAAAGAATGCTGAGAATTATAAATACAGTCGGCTCAACATATGAGTGTAGGGGGACAGTTTCTAAGGCTAAGATCTTCCTTCTAATTTGGCACGCAGGTGCAAATGGAAGAAAATTATAGCTATTTACTACAACTAAGGTCAGTCGGCCATGAGTGCAGGGTCGGACTGAACTATTCTTAGAAAATAAACACCTCATAGCTGATGAATGATGCGGATGACGAGCTAAACTAGATAGATAAAGCATTTTGATGGTTGATAGCTCTTCGAATTTTCCTTCGCTATTTATAGCCTTCCTGGATAAAGCATGAAGATAATTGTTTGTCCACATGGCCCCTTCGCATGTAACCAACTATAAAGAAACAGCTACCTTTTCTTGATTGTGTTTTGCCTTTATCAAATGCTCAGAACATGATTCAGTGTTGATGTTGTTATTGCTCTGTTTTTAGCTGTATGAGTGTAGGCATGCCAAAATTAGATTTGAAGCTCAATTCAAACAGAACAACAATGACCCCAAGTGCCAAGATAGGCAGACACATAGTATATGACTGAGATATGATGGGATCGGTCGTCTATTCAACCACTCGCTTACTGTGTAAATAGGATTAGGCGATATTTAGAAGATAGGGTTCATCATCTGATAATGGGTTACACCTTTACTTTCCATACAAAAGGACTTTTCGATATAGATAAAAGAAAATGATGAAAGAATTCTTACAGTTGGTTATGAAGAATGGTCATAAAATACTTTTCAAGTGAAATACTGAATCCAGCATGAGAGCGTAGACTCAAATTGTAAGACCTGTATTCTAGTCCGTACCGTTCCATGGGCTTCCGCAGTCCTTCCGGTCGAAATCCGGTAATCTTCGACCTGTATTCAACATTTGCGCACGATCCTAAGCCGAGACCTGTATACCGAAGTCAGCTCGAACCGAAACCTATATCTTAGCGACCGTGTCGTCGCTGCGGTTCCAACGTCGCGACTCGCGCACCGACCCGATACCCAGACTAGAAGATGTAGGCCTGCGTTCATTCTGAAGAAACGCCACGCGTTGTGAACTTCAAGGGAATCTCTACGATATGTCCAATCAATTAATCAACACACATGTCAAGTATAATCATACCTCAAGTACAAGCCTCATCCCTCCTTTTTCCCTCAAGTCAACTCTCTCTCCACCTCACCATTCCCCTTTACAAAAATTTCAACCACAACCATACTTCTTTTACAAATTTTCAACCCAACCCATACGCTTCCTTACATCACCCCATCCATATCATTCCCATCACCTCACTCCCTCTCTCTCATTTCTCAAAACTCCCCAAAGCAACCCAAAATTCCAACGTCCAAACATTCTCTCTCAACTCCAAGTGTGGCCCACTTTTCCCACCCCCTCATCTCTCATCCCCACCATCAAACTCTCATCAACTTCCATCAAACTTGAAGGCAAGGAGCTTACAAGCCTTAGGGAGCAACGAGGAGGCCTAGAGGTGAGTGATCTATTGTTGATTTCAACTTTAGGGTCACTTGATGTGGGATCTAAAATGATGTAGGCAATGTAAGAAATGGAGGGTCCATAGTGGCGGGATCCATCCTCTCTCTCTCTCTCTCTCTCTCTCTCTCTCTCTCTCTCTCTCTCTCTCTCTCTCTCTCTCTCTCTCTCTCTTCTTTGAATGGTTATGATGATGAAGGGGTGAGTGAGGCCCACCATGAATCATATATTTCATGTGGGACCCATTGGATGAACGTATTGGATCTACGCCATCCAGCCCATTAGCGGGCCCGGATGGAAGGAAAACACAAACATCAGGTGGGCCATGATTATGTGGGACCCACCTTGGTTAGAATGATGGGTCATGCCCATGTGGGACCCACCACATTAATGCATGTGTCTACCCATACCGTCCGGCGTCCCTGGACGCTGGATGTGAGGGAAGGCTAACATGGAGTGCGTGTACTAACATGGTGGTGTACTAACAAGCTAACAAAAAAAAAGGAAAAGTGCTTTGTGGTGGGCCGCTCATGCAGGCCCCACCTTGATGTATGTAGATAATCCACGCCGTCCATTCCATTCTCCAACCCACTTTATGCGTTGACTTGAAAAATGAAGTTGATCACATCTTTTGGCGGGCCATATATAGGAAATAGTGGTGTTTACAATTGAAACCTACCTTAATCTTCTTACTTGCCCAAAATAGGTCACATATTGGACTCATTAGAACGGTCTTGAGCCATGGAGTCCAATGGATAGAGCGGATTCTTCTTATGCGGGACCCACCTACCGAAAACCACAGAAAAATATTTTTTTCAAAAAAAAAAAGAAATAAGTATTGTTGCCGCTGTCAATGGGCGGGCGGATGGACGGGCTGGGCCTCACGGCCCCAGCCGTGGGCCCCACCATGATGCGTTTTGAACATCAACGTTGTGCATTGGGTGGGCCCTTAGGGCAGTGGTCCCCTGCTAAAAATTAACCGTATACAGAACTTAGGTGGGCCATACCATCTAAAATCATGCGAAGACATGCCTAAAACATATAAAATCACTTGGTGGGGCCTACCTGAAATTTGGATGTGGTGGAAACTTGGTCTGGACCCTCAGCCAGGTGGGACACACATAATGGGTGGACTGGATTTATGGACCACATCACGGTGGGCTCCCTGTCCACATAACCCAATCAACAAGTTGGGTGAAAAATAAACATTACAGTGGGCCCCTTGGTCCACGTGACCTCATAAATAGGTTGGCTAGCAATAAACATCACCGTGGGCCCCCCTGGTCCACGTGACCTTATGAATAGGTTGTATGGCAAATAAACATCACCGTGGGCCCCCTAGTCCAAGTGACCTTATGAATAGTTTGGATGGCGCATAAACATTATGGTGGGCCCAAGGTTGGATAGAAAATTAACATTTTAGTAGGCCCTAGGTCCTTGTGACCTCATCAACAGGTTGGGTGGAAATTAAACCTTATGGTGGGCCTCACTTATGTATGTGTTGTGTCCACACCTTACATCAGTGTGGACCTTCACCATGAAGTATTTGAATTATCTATGCCTTCCATCCCTATGGGACCTACCATGACGCATGAGTTTCATCCAAACCATCCAACCATTTTAGAGATTATTTTAAGGCCATGTGTTGAGGCCCATCTTGGTGCATTTGTGGGTTGTCCATTGAGGCCCACTTTGATTTGTATAAGGCCATTTATTGAGGCCCATCTTAATGTATTTGTGGCCGCCACTAAGGCCCACTTTGATATATATGAAAACCCATGTTATGAGGCCCATTATGATGTATTTAAGGCCCATAGGTCGAGGCCTAATAAGGCGTACATAAGGCCCATTGTAGTGTGATTCCACCATGGTATATGTGTTGATCTTTATAATAGGCTATATCTTGGGAGAAATATTGGTTTAATGTCCACATTGTAAGGATAATATTGGTTAAATGTCCGCATTGTCACTCTCCCTAAGGCCCACTGATAGGCCCATATTTGTAGTTAGCAGGCCATCTAGGACCATATCCGTTATGCGTAAAGCCCGTTATCCTATGTCATGTTTAGTATAGATTCATGATTCATGATCATATGCATCATATGTATGTCTGATATGATAAGTGACTGATCATAGCATATGCCTTCGAGTGGATTGTTTATGCGCTCCCTGATAGGCGGAGTTTCCCTACATGTGCGTGCGACGCATGCAGGATTGTTGCATGTTTGGTAGGATGATTCATGCATTTGCATTTATCTGATCATGACTATTACATGCCCGAGCGACATCAGGGTCATAGCCTCCACACATCGTGGGTGGCTGGATTGGATACCGAAAATGTTTGGTTCTAGCATACGAGCGTCATAGATGTCCCTGGGTGAAAATCCCTAAACCCGATGGTACCAGAGGATGACTCCAACGTTGAGACCGAGTGGATACACGAGTGCATGAGGGCCGTTTACCAGTAGGCCGCGTCTCCCACTGTGTCGTGGTCGGTTGAAAAGGGGAGTGACTGTAATCGCCTGAGTGAGGGGGCAATTTCTAGGTTGAGTTTGACCAACTCGAGGAATAGGTCCACTATAGACGAGTCAGGCTCGATATTGGCAAGCAGGTAGTGAGGTCTCTTCCACTCTCCCAGTTGTGCATTCAGATAGGGGTAGCAAGCTGGCGTAGAGTGTACTGGACCCCGACGATTATCCAGACTGAGAACCGTACTAATTTGATGCTCTAGAGAGGAGCTGTATTGATATGTGAATGTGGATTAGCATGCTTGAATTGCATTATGCATCGCATGGCCTTGATATGGCCGATAGCATTTATATTCTGCATCGCATAGCCTTGGTATGGTCGATTGCATTCATGTACTTATCAACATGATTTCGCATTACCCTGATCTTACATTCTGAGCACGCTCGTTGCGCACACACTTACACCACACTCTAAGCTTTCTATAAGCTTATGCACGATTGATGTGTGCAGGTGATGTCAGGACACAGCCATAATACAATAGTAGCAGGAGCATGCGGTTGAGCTTTTGGAGTTTTGTTATCAGCACTATCTTGTATTTCCCTTGATACATATTATACTCAAAGTTTTTTATCATAGTGAATTTTATGATGGTGTTCTTATGGTTATTGTTCGTGGGTTATGCTTGTGGTTATGCTCACTACGAATTAAATTGATGATTAAAAATTCTCCTTGTAGCATCCCAGGATTGGAACCCAGTGTATGGGTGCCGGGAGCCAAGAATGGGGGTACTACGGAGGCTGTCGGTGCCGGATTAGGCGATCAAAAATTTTATGAGCCCGGTTTCTAAGTTCGGGGTGTGACAGAAGTTGGTATCAAAGCATAACTTGAAAATAACCGAGAATAACATCATATGTTTTCTATGAGTTTAGGACGATTAGGTTCCAAGCGCGCAACCTTCCGATTTAGTTCCCTAACGCGTGATTCTTAAGGTTGATTGGCGTCATTGTTCTCTCTTATAGGGCATGCCGCCCAAGAGAGCGACCCAAGCGCACCCCGCTCCACCACTTGAGGCTCCAACCTTACCACCTGCGTCTCCCATTCTACAGCCAGAGATCCCTGTTCCCTTGCCTGAGGATGACATTCTTTCACTTAATGCCTGTGAGGATCCGACCGTGCCTGTGAGTGCCTCACAGTTATAGTAGATGTTACAGGTTATAACGGCTGCACTACAAGGACAGGGCAGGCGCCTAGTTGCTTCTCTAGCCCAGGTAGAGCAGGAGCACGCGAGCGCCCTTCTTCGTGAGTTCAGACAGCTCGATCCTCCGCATTTTCAAGGTGAGCCAGATCCGACAGTAGCTGAGAGGTGGCGCTTCGATGTGGAGAAGATCTTCGATACTATAGCATGTACGACCTAGCAGCGAGTCTGATTGGCTGTATTCCTTCTCCAGGGTGAGGTAAAGCATTGGTGGTCCTCTGTTACATGAGTTGCAGGGCCTGATTTTGTCTGGACATGGGATGATTTTATAGATCAATTTGAGGAGCAATACTTCCCTGACCACATTCGACGTCAGAGAGCACTGGAGTTCGAGACTCTGGTGCAAGGGGACATTACCGTGGCACAGTACACGGCCCATTTTATGGCACTATCGAGGTTTACACCATATATGGTTGATGATGAGGGGTGGAAGGCCCGTCGTTTCGAGAACGGCTTATGTTACGGTCTTCGATGTCGTGTTATTGGGCATGAGATCCGACTTTTCAGGCAGTAGTACGGAGGGATCAGATTTATGAGACTGAGTGGGCTAGCACGCAGGCCGATCGAGATCAGAGGAGGGGTCAGAAGAGGTAGGCCCCCTTCAGTAGCTCACAGCAGCATCGACGACCACAGAGATACAGGGCCACCCATCTGCCAGAGCACCAGTAGCACCGTCGGCACCCCCAGCGTTGTAACATCCCGAAAATCAGGGGTCGAGCAAAAACCCAACTCCCGAGTTCCAAAATGTTATTTATGCAATATAGATATGTATGATTGAATGTTGTCTGTGATAATGTATTAAACATGAGTGAAATTAAGCCAGAACAACATATCATACTCCAGAGACAGTTAAATTAACCAGCGGAAGTCTGTAATAGTATGTAAAACATATATAAACTGTTGTATGTCTCCAGAGTGTGAACATGTTACCAGGTTATACACATACATGTATACTCCAAAAGTAGATGAAACGAATATACATGAGTGCGCTAAAAATATAAAATGACAAATGTCAAAGTATCTAATCAACCTCCCTGTAATCCCGTCGATCAGAACACGCATAAAGGAGGGATCCTCCTCATCATCATCAAGTCCGGCTCCGCCTCACAGGCCGCGCCATCATCTGCAATCACAAAAAGGTCTGGTGGGTGTCCAGGAACACCGTCCCGTAACGTGGGAGTGAGTAGCTAACTCAGTGGAATAATAGAGTAAGGATTAACATATTCTCAAATCAATCACGCGATAATAGTAAAGCAATAAATCAAATAATCCTAATACTGTTGTTAATGCAATTATGACATGACGTGATGTATGCCCTCACCGACGATCACCCTCATGCGGCAACATCTTACGACCGCGGCATGCCACACTCCCTAGAGTGCTCCACATCTTCCAGGCACATGCAATGCTATGGTGATATGAATTCCAAGTTGTTATTAGTCCATTCAAACAGCAGGATTGGGAAACTAAGGTACTTCCCTTATATCAATCCCAACACAGATCCTGTCTAGGGTCGTCACTCCTAGTAATCTCATACGATGTATATTTCGTAGGTCGCTGCAAGGGCTGCCAGGGCTGTTGCACGCACTCGTTGCTCCGCTCCCCCATCACCTTATCAATACAGGCCTACTGTACTCTACTGCTACTGAAGGGTCGTCGCCTCCCGTAGACTCAGAATACGCTCGCGGTCACTACAAAGGGCTCGTCGCCTGATCAGTGTAGGCCGACAGCTAGAATATAGTGTCCCATACCACCATAATCTGCTCACGAGTCTAGGTGCTCACTGGTCACTACGGGGAGGTTTGTGGCCCCAGCGTAGGCCGACAGCTCGACCACGGTGTCCCATACCACCATGCTCGGCTCATGAGTCTTTATGGATCAAGGTACCATGGTTAACAGGGTTTACAATGGTAAGTTCAGTACCCTAGGTTCAAGCAGTTATGACTCATGCAGGGTGAACATACAATGGCCAGTCGGGTTACTTGACGGCTCGACTAGCGCGATCGCATCTCAAGTTGACGACATGAAGTGCATAAAACACTTCGTGTGGCCTAACCACTGCCGCCAACTCCAGAACACGGCTCGCGTTCATCGACGCGTCGTTCGTGGCGAAGATAAACTAACCACGAATTCGCTCGGTTACCGACTGCCTGGACTAAGTATAGTCCCAAAAAATCATGGAATCATGTCAGCATTCATGTAAGAGTAATGGAAATGAAATACAATCATGTGAGCATGTTAACACCTGTTATAACGTACAACTTAAGTAAATCATCCTACACATGTCTTTCACACATATAATAAAATTATGCATATCGCCAAGATATAGGAAATCCTCTCCATTAGCCTATTAATTGAGAATTCAATCTCAACTAAACCATAATGAATTCATCAGTACATGTTATAGCATACCACTTAAGTGCAACATCCAACATATGCATTTCATACATATAATGAAATCGTACATACGGCTAACATGTAGGAAATCATTTACATCAGCATATTAATTGAGAAATCAATCTCAAATTAATTCATAACACCATTTAATTCAATACATACTAATACAAGCATTTATACAAACACTTACACTACACACTTGAGTCTACATATAGTATGTCGACCCGAAATGCGCATTTAGGCGAATCTCTTCGCCAAACTAATTATGCACGCATTCCTAACTTCCTAATGCGACAACAAACCATGTGAATCACATCAGCAAAATATGAATGTAAACTGTACTTCCTACAAATGACTAAAATGCCCTAAATCTCATATTCTTCATTAATTTACGAAACAGGAAACGGAGAGCATGTTGTACATGTCAAACGGCGATGCCGTCAATAATCTACTATTAAACGACATTGAAAGCTTTGGAAACAGTCAATCAAAGCGTCTAAAATCCGCACCTTTTCCCTTTTAGGGATGAGAATTCGAACGGAGCGTATACGCTTCGTCTACGGCAAATAAGGAACCTAATACATGAGATCCATAAGCTACATCGCTATGGAAACAAAGGAAACTCAAATCAACAACTATTTAGGATTTTTACTTACCTAGGATCGCGGTGGAATCGCCGGGAAAGCGGTAGAGGTGTGTTGCTTAAGCACGTGCAACGCGTAGTACAAGTGGCAGGAAGAACTCCCCCACTCTCTCACAATCTCTCACTTTTCTTTCCCTCTCCCAAGCTAGGGCTTCTCTCAAATTCGGATGGGAGAGAGGAGTGAGGGTTTCAACCCCTTTTATAGCCTACAACATGCCCAAAATAGGCTTGGGAACAATGTTTACTTGGTGCCTAACCAAATCGGGGCCGTTTCGGTCCAAAAGGGCATTTCTGAAGGTCCCCTGGCCAAATGCGGTCGGACTTAAGCTCATGCATACTGGATCTAGCACACATCCAGTTTTCAGACCGATTGGGTTCCCAGATCGCACGTGGCGGTCCAGTTTCAGTTTAACGGTCATCGCACCAAGATCAGGCCTATAAGTCTCGTGATATATAATAGATATTTTTCCTGATCCAAGGGTGTAATTTGGCTGTATTCTGACGGTCAGAACGCTCAATACTGATGCGTCAAATTGTGTGCCAGATTTGAATTTCAAATTCCAATTCTAACCCTATTCTCACTCTCTTCGGTCCGGGCTCAATGAAATAGCCTGTGATTATCGGTTTGACTTGATTTTTGGAATGAGTGTCAAGTCCAGCTAGACGGTTCTAACGGTCTAAGATAAGAGGTATCGGACTTTCGACGTGCGGTCTAGATCCAATACAAAGATTCAAAGTGGTCCAGAGAACAAATCTGCTTAGAGTTTGGTCCGAGGTTTTAGAGCATTATAGCACCATTGGTTCCACTCGCTTTGGGCCTTGTAGAACGTATTTAAAGTAATCAGGGACTGTTTCCCAGCCACTCCAACGTTGCGCTAGCTAACTTATGCTTAGTTTCTAAAGAAATTTATCCTAAGTGGTTTCTTTGGCTATGGAATTGGGTTCTGAACGATTTTTCAGGTGTTTTAATTGACCCACTGCCTAAGGACGTCAAATCCCAGGTTAGCCAAAATTCGGGGTGTTACAAGCGTCACCACCTCAGAGGCAACTTTCTGATACTTACTATGGATGCGGTGGGATAGGACACTGTAGGTGAGAGTGTCCTCAACCTCAGCAACAGCAGCCGAGAGCACCACAGTAGCCTCCACAGCAACAGCGACAGTAAATCCCACCACCGAGGCTCCCTCAGCAGCAGCATCATCACCAGTCTCCGAAACCTCAGCCGCAGTTTTGAGCGGCTCAGCAACATCAGCAGTAGCAGCACCCTCCGAGGGGACAAGCACCTCCCTAACTGGCTCAGGCTAGATTCTATGTGGCTCAGCAGGACCCGCAGACCTCTAGAGGAGTCGTTGAGGGTATACTTTCAGTCTCTTCATGCATAGCACATGTACTGTTTGATTCCAGTGCTTCGCACTTATTCATGTTTGAGGATTTTTGCCGATCGACTAGATTACCGATAAAGTTTGCTAGTGAGGGATTGACCGTATCGATGCCCTTGGGGAAGACCACAGTATTGGGCCATTTCTGTTCGTCTTGCCCTATTTTGGTCGGTGATATCTTTTTGCCCGCTGACTTATTTGTGCTGCCGATGTCAGATTTCGACGTTATCTTGGGCATGGATTGACTTTCCGAGTACTACGCTATCTTGGACTGTTTCGCGAGGACAGTCACGTTTTGCATACCAGGCTTGCCATAGTTTCAGTTCATCACCGAGCCTAGAGGAGAGTCATTGTCATGTTTAATGTCCTGTACCGTCGAGGAGCTTGATGTCGCTTTCATTGATCAGTTGCCGATTGTCTGTGATTTTCCTGACGTGTTCCAGGAGATTCCAAGGTTACCGCTGCACCATCATATTGAGTTCCAGATCAACCTCGTACCCGGTACCGCACCTATCTCGAAGGCCCCATACCGTATGACACTGATGGAGTTGCGAGAGCTGCAGCGACAGTTGGACGAGTTGCATGAGTTGGGATTCATTCATCCGAGTAGTTCTCCTTAGGGAGCGCCAGTACTCTTCATTAGGAAGAAGGATGGTTCGTTAAGGCTCTGTGTAGATTACCACGAGCTCAACCGAGTCACGATCAACAACAAGTACCCGCTCCCGAGGATAGATGATTTCTTTGATCAGCTGCAGGATGCATAATTCTTTTCAAAGATTGACCTGCGTTCCAGTTATCATAAGATTCGAGTCCGAGAGGAGGACATCCCGAAGACGGCTTTTAGGACTCGTTATGGTCATTTAAAGTTTTAAGTCATGTCCTTTGGACTGACCAATGCACCCGCAGTCTTCATGCAGTTGATGAACGAAGTCTTCCGTCCATATCTTGATAGTTTATTATGATTTTCATCAAAGATATTTTGATATATTCGAGGACTCACGAGGACCATATGCAACATCTAGAGATCGCCTTACAGACCCTCCGTGCCTACCAGTTGTATGCAAAGATGGAGAAGTGCGAGTTCTAGCAAGAGGAGGTGAGATTCCTCGGTCACGTGGTGACGAGGGAGGGTGTCACAGTGGACCCCTCGAAAGTTGAGGCAGTGCGTCAGTCGGGCCAGCCCACGACTGCGTCCGAGATCCACAGTTTTCATGGTTTAGCGGGATACTATCGGTGTTTCATTGAGGGTTTCTTTGGTATTACAGCCCCATTGACCAGGTTGACTCGGAAGGGCGTAGATTTTGTTTATACTGACGCATGTGAGCAGGCATTCGTGGAGTTGAAGGACTGTCTAACGTCCTCTCCTGTCCTCACTCTTCCCTCTGGGAGTGATGGATTTATTGTATTTACCGATGCCTCACGTATTAGATTGGGTGTTGTCCTGATGCAGCACGGCAGACCTGTAGCCTTCGCGTCTCGTCAGCTCAAGGTCCATGAGCTGAACTACCCCACGCATGATTTAGAGCTGTCAGCAGTCGTCTTCGCACTGAAGGTGTGGAGACACTATCTTTATAGGGTCAAGTTCGAGCTCTTCTCTGACCACAAGAGCTTGAAGTATCTATTTTCTCAGTTTGAGTTGAACATGAGGTAGAGACGCTGGATGGAGCTCCTAAAGGACTATGATTTTGACTTCTAGTACCACCTAGGCAAGGCGAACGTGGTGGCGGATGCTCTCAGCCGTCAGCCACGAGGCCTGGTGGCACACATGATGATTCAGGAGTGGAGGATGCTCGAGGATATAGCAGAGTACAACTTCGATTTTGGTCTGCAGTCTTCTATCGTTCAGCTATCGAGCTTGTCGATTCAACCCTCTCTTGTCGCAAGGGTGATCGAGGCTCAGCAGACAGATGAGTCGTTACAAGATTATCGAGCAGAGGCGGCATCTGAGAGTCAGACAGATTAACAGATTGGTTCTGATGGTGGACTTTGCTTCAGAGGCCAATTATGTGTCCCGGATATTTCTAAGTTACGTAAAGATCTTATGACCGAGGCACATCGTGAAAGTGTACCTACAAGTGTCCTAGTTTGTCAATTACGGTGTAAGTTGAGTCAGTCGGACAACAACGCCGAACAGGAAGATCAATTCAAGTGTCTGCCTCAACTGGATGTGTGGAAGCTCGCCATAGGTAAATCATAGCCTCACATCCCATGTCTCAAAACACCAGGTAATTAAAATCCTTAAAACTAAGTAGAACATCTTAGGATTTTATTGTAAGAAAAATTTTTACCCAATAGAAAAGTCTTCAAGTTTTCTTACCCTGTCGATTATATCGATTCACCTTTCGATATGATCAACTTGATCTGTCAATGTCCTTGGCATATCAATCGATACAATCAAGTGAGGACAAAAAGCGTCCAACAATCAAACATTCATCTGAACGATTTATCGATATATCGAAGTTTCAATCGATATCATCGATATTCAAATATTGATCCCATCGAAAGTGGATCGATAATATCGACAGACAGTTTTCTAGCGCCCCTGTTTTTCCAAAGAAAACTACTATAAGCTTCGATATATCGATGACTGTCCGACTCAATCTGAATTCAAGTATCGATCATATCGGAAGTCATTCGATCATATCGACAGTGGGCACATGTTTCCTCCAGTAAATATTTTAAGGTGCTTCAAATGTTGATCAGGGGCCATTCGATGAAATCAATATTCTTATGTTGATGCCATCGAGTCCTGGTCGATTGGATCGAGTCTAGCACAAACTGACCAGCGTGCTTATAGGTAAATCTATATGATTTATTGATCCTATCGACAAGGTCTCGATATTATTGACATTCAAATTCTGATGACATCTGTTGTTCCCCGATCATATCTTTAGAACCTAAAATTCTTCAAGGCTTGTCTCTCTTGTTTTCACCTGTCGATAGATCGATCCCTCTATCGATGGAATCAGAGTTCGAAATCCGATAGCATCGATGTGTGTCTCGATCCAATCGACCAGTTGACAAAAGGTTTTCAAAAGCGAAAATGACATTTGAGTTTGTATCATCGAGAGGTCAGTCGATGCTATCGGGAGTATACGCTCGATAATATCGACCCTGCTCGATGATATCGAACTCTGTCATAAATGTGACCGTTTTATATCCGTTGGAACCTTTTGTCTATATATAAAAAGGCTTGTCTTTATTACTGGCAGAGAAAGAAAAGAGTGTTTCTGAGTGTTTTAAACTTCATATCATTTATCTTAAGCCCTTTCTCTCAAGGAGTTTATCCTCCAATCCACCCTCATCATTGATATTCAATAGAGTGGATTGGGGAATGAACTTCCGCATTCAAGGATCCTCCAGCTACTACCGTAATGGCAAATCATTAAGTTGGGATGCCTTGAATGCAAAGATGATTGGAATCACTCTATCTTCCTAATAGAAAAATCTTTAGAGAGTAGAATTTCATCATAACCTTGACCCGACCTGAAGCCTAGTATTGGTACGTCTTTTGTGTTGCGGATCAAGGGAGCTGAAGACTCTTCATCAACAAGAAGGAGATCTTCATCACTGCACTAAAAGGGACTCATCAACTTATCTGTAAGTATTTATAGTCCAAAAGACACTTGTGATCATTCCTTTCTAGGATTGGGTCTTAAGTGTTGCTCACCCTTTGAAGTCCTCAAAGGAGACCTCCGGTGGGAGTGTACTTGTGGGTGCATTGTGTGGACCCTTGCTCTATGTGGGCATAAACATCTGGTTAGGAGTGAACCAGTAAAACTCTGGGTTATGAGGTGAACCGTATAAAACCTCTGTTAGGGTCTTAGGGTAAGATCCTTTACCAGTGTGCCTAAACCGGGTGCTATGTGTTGACCCTTGCTCGTGAGAGCATAAATAGTCAGCCTCTGTGTAGGTTGTAAAGGTTGAAGGTGAACCTGATTTAAAACTTTAGGTTTGAGGTGAACCATGGGAAACCTCTTTAGTGAAATCCGGTACTCTCAAGGGTTGAGTGTGGCAGCTGGGAGTGGAGTAGACAAGTAGTCGAACCACTATAAAAATGAATGTGTCTGTGATTGATTCTTATGGTTGATCATTTGTGTGATTGTGTTAATTGAATTCATATCTGCTCCTACTTCACACACACAGTCACATCCATCATAGACTATAACTGCTTCATGCTTTTTAATTTGAATAGTTTTGTGATTGGATCCTCTACTGGGCTTGGAAGCAAGTAGAGTTACATTTGAGTAATCTTGAAAATTGTATACCTGTTAGGATTAGAGTGATAGGATTTTTAATATAACTCATAAATCTTTAAAAAAGTCATATTCACCCCCCTCTAGGACATATTGGCATATTCTTACTTCAACTCAAGCGGTCTTCACCGCTATTTCACATCGATCATGATTTTCTATCCATCCTGACTCGACGAAGATATATCATGATATGAGGAGACACCATTTTTGGGCGGGAATGAAGCACCAGATTGCCAGTTTTGTAGCCGAGTGTGACACATGCCAGCGTGTCAAGGTCGATCATTAGAGACCCCTGGTCTATTGCAGTTGTTGAGCGTCCCGATGTGGAAGTGGGAGCACGTATCGACAGACTTCATTATAGGCTTGCCGAGGACTCAGGGCGGTTATGACGCCATCTGGGTTGTCGTGGACCGTCTGATGAAGTCATCACATTTTCTTACGATTCGTGAGATTTGGCATACAGACCGGCTCGCCAGGCTATTTGTTGAAGAGATAATGAGACTGCACGACGTTCCAGTCTCGATCGTTTCTAATCGAGACCTGAGGTTCACATCTCAGTTTTAGAGGAGCTTTCAGAGAGCTATAGGCACTGATTTGTGGCTCAGCACCACGTATCATCAGCAGATCGATGGCCAGACCGAGAGGGTCAATCAGATACTTGAGGATATGCTTCGGGCCTGCGTGATTAATTTCGAGGGTAGTTGGAATGAGCATCTGTGATTGGTTGAGTTCGCATACAACAACAGCTATCAGGCGACCATTGACATGACTCATTTTGAGGTATTGTATGACAGATCGTGTAGATCTCCGAGTTGTTAGACCGAGGTTGGAGAGCGGCATCTCTTAGGTCCCGAGCTTGTGCAGGAGACTTCAGAGGCTATTGATGTCATTAGGCAGAGAATGCACACAGCTCAGGCCTGGCAGAAGAGTTTTGTTGATCGCGGGCATTGTCCCTTGAAATTTGTTATAGGGGACCATGTGTATCTCAAGGTCTCGCCCATGAAGGGCGTAGTTCGGTTTGAAGCGAAGGGCAAGATTGCTCGAGATTTATAGGACCTTTTAAGATCACTAGGCGCGTTGGCGCCGTGGCCTATCGGCTTCCCTTACCATATGAGTTGTCTGGCGTCCACAACGTTTTTCACGTCTCTATGCTGAGAAAGTGTGGGTCAGAAATCGTTTCAATTATTGATTGGCAGCCGCTAGAGGTTCATGAGGACGCTTCTTACATTGAGAAGCCACTTCGTATCCTTGATCAGAAGGAGCAGGTCCTCCGGACCAAGGTCATTCCCTTAGTGAAAGTTTAGTGGGGTCACCATTCTATTGATGAGGCATCTTGGGAGCGCGAGGCGGAGATTCGAGAGCATTATCCCCATCTCCTTGATGATTGAGTGTATGTTGTATTTTGTAAACTGTATTCGATTTCATATGATGATGCGATGTTCTTTTTTTCCTTATGAGTTATGTCTAGTTGTGATGATTGTGTAAATTTTGATGACAAAATTTTTATTTAGAGGAGAGAGTTGTAAGATCCGTATCCTAGTCTGTACCGTTCCATGGGCTTCCGCGGTCCTTCCGGTCGAAATCTGGCAATCTTCGACCCGTATACAACATTTGCACGCGATTCTAAGCCGAGATCTGCATGCCGAAGTTGGCTCGAACCGAAACCTATACCTTGGCGACTGTGTCGTCGCTGCGGTTCTAAGCTGTGACTCGCACACCGACCCGATACTCAAGCTAGAAGATGTAGGCCTGTGTTCATTTCGAAGAAACGCCATGCCTTATGAACTTCGAGGGAATCTCTACGATATGTTCAATCAATCAATCAATCACTCATGTCAAGTACAAGTCAAGTACAACCATACCTCAAGTACAAGCCCCATCCCTCCTTTTTCCCTCAAGTCAAGTCTCTCTCCACCTCACCATTCCCCTTTACAAAAATTTCAACCACAACCATACTTCTTTTAAAAATTTTCAACCTAACCCATACCCTTCCTTACATCACCCCATCCATATCATTCCCATCACCTCATTCCCTCTCTCTCATTTCTCAAAACTCCCTAAAGCAACCCAAAATTCCAACGTCCAAACATTCTCTCCTAACTCCAAGTGTGACCCACATTTCCCACCCCCTCATCTCTCATTCCTACCATCAAACTCCCATCAACCTCCATCAAACTTGAAGGTACAGAGCGTACAAGCCTTAGTGAGCAATGAGGAGGCCTAGAGGTGGGTGATCTATTGTTGATTTCAACTTTAGGGCCACTTGATGTGGGACCCAAAATGATGTATGCAATGTAAGAAATGGAGGGCCCATAGTGGCGGGGTCCCTCCTCTCTATCTTATCGTCTCTCTCTCTCTCTCTCTCTCTCTCTCTCTCTCTCTTTGAATGGTTATGATGATGAAGTGGTGAGTGAGGCCCATCATGAATCATATATTTCATGTGGGATTCATTGGATGAACGTATTGGATCTACGCCATCCAGCCCATTAGCGGGCCCGGATGGAAGGAAAACACAAACATCAGGTGGGCCATGATTATGTGGGACCCACCTTGGTTAGAATGGTGGGCCACGTCCATGTGGGACCCACCACATTAATGCATGTGTGTACCCATACCGTCCCGCGTCCCTGGACGCTGGACATGAGGGAAGGCTAACATGGAGTGCGTGTACTGACATGGTGTTGTACTAACAAGCTAACAAAAAAAAAAGGGAAAAGTGCTTTGGGGTGGGCCGCTCATGCAAGCCCCACCTTGATGTATGTAGATGATCCACGCCATCCATTCCATTCTCCAACCCACTTTAGACGTTGACTCGAAAAATGAAGCTGATCCTATCTTTTGGCGGGCCATATCATAGGAAATAGTGGTGTTTACCATTGAAACCCACTTTGATCTTCTTACTTGCCCAAAAGAGGTCACATATTGGACTCATTTGAATGGTCTTGAGCCATGAAGTCCAATGGATGGAGCGGATCCTTCTTATGTGAGACCCACCTACCAAAAACCACAGAAAAATGTTTTTTTCAAAAAAAAAAGAAGAAGAAATAAGGCAGCAGCACTTGCTGCTGCCACTGTCAGTGGCGGGGTGGACGGACAAGGCCCCAGCCGTGGGCCACACCATGATGCGTTTTAAGCATCAACGTCGTGCATTGGGTGGGCCCTTAGGGCAGTGGCCCCCCTGCCAAAAATCAGCCGTATACAGAACTCAGGTGGGCCATACTATCTAAAATCATGTGAAGACATGCCTAAAACATATAAAATCACTTGGTGGGGCCTACCTGAAATTTGGATGTGGCTGAAACTTGGTCTGGACCCTCAGCTAGGTGGGACACACATAATGGGTGGACTGCATTTGTGGACCACATCACGGTGGGCTCCCTGTCCACGTAACCCAATCAACAAGTTGGGTGAAAAATAAACATTACAGTGGGCCCCCTAGTCCTCGTGACCTCATGAATAGGTCGGCTAACAATAAACATCACCGTGGGCCCCCCTGGTCCACGTGACCTTATGAATAGGTTGTATGGAAAATAAACATCAACGTGGGCCCCCTGGTCCAAGTGACCTTATAAACAGTTTGGATGGAGCATAAACATTATGGTGGGCCCAAGGTTGGATAGAAAATAAACATTTTAGTAGGCCCTAGGTCCTTGTGACCTCATCAACAGGTTGGGTGGAAATTAAACCTTATGGTGGGCCCCACTTATGTATGTGTTGTGTCCACACCTTACATCAGTGTGGACCTCTACCATGAAGTATGTGAATTATCTATGCCTTCCATCCCTATGGGACCTACCATGATGCATGAGTTTCTTCCAAACCGTCTAACCATTTTGGAGATTATTTCAAGGCCATGTGTTGAGGCCCATCTTGGTGCATTTGTGGGTCGTCCATTGAGGCCCACTTTGATTTGTCTAAGGCTATTTGTTGAGGCCCATCTTAATGTATTTGTGGCTGCCCACTAAGACCCACTTTGATATATATGAAAACCCATGTTATGAGGCCCATTTGATGTATTCAAGGCCTATGAGTTGAGGCTCAATAAGACATACATAAGGCCCATTGTAGTGTGATTCCACCATGGTATATGTGTTGATCTTTATAATGGGCTATATCTTGGGAGAAATGTTAGTTTATTGTCCACATTGTAAGGATAATGTTGGTTAAATGTCCGCATTGTCACTCTCCCTAAGGCCCACTGATAAGCCCATATTTGTAGTGAGCAGGCCATCTAGGCCCATATCCATTATGCGTAATGTCCGTTATCCTATGTCATGTTTAGTATAGATCCATGATTCATGATCATACGCATCATATGTATGTCTGATATGACGAGTGATTGATCATAGTATATTCCTTAGGGCGGATTGTTTATGGGCTCCCTAATAGGCAGAGTTACCCTACATGAGCGCGCGACGCATGCAGGATTGTTGCATGTTTGGTAGGGTGATTTATGCATTTGTATTTGTATGATCATGATTATTACATGCCCCAGCAACATCAGGGCCATAGCCTCCATAAACACATCGTGGGTGACTGGATTGGATAGCGAAAATGTTTGGTTCTAGCATACGAGTGCCATAGATGTCCCTGGGTGAAAATTCCTAATCCCGATGGTATCAGAGGATGACTCCAACGTCGAGACCGAGTAGATACACGAGCGCATGAGGGTCGTTTACCATTAGGCCGCGTCTCTCACTGTCTTGGTAGCTTGGAAAGGGGTGTGACCTTACCCGCCTGAGTGAGGGGGTAATTTATATGTTGAGTTTGACTGTCTTGAGGAATAAGTTTGCTATCGATGAGCCGAGCCGGATATTGGCGGGCGAATAGTGAGGTCTCTTCCACTCTCCCAGTTGTACATTCGGATAGGGGTGACAAGCTGGCGTAGTGTGTACTAGACCCCGACGATTATCCAGACTGAGAACCGTACTGATTTGATGCTCTAGAGAGGAGCTGCATTGATATGTGAATTTGGATTGACATGCTTGGCTTGTATTATGTATTGCATGGCCTTAATATGGCCGATAGCATTTATAGTTTGCACTGCATAGCCTTGGTACGGCTGATTGCATTCATGTACTTATTAGCATAATTTCGTATTACCCTGATCTTACATTCTAAGCACGCTCGCTGCGCACACACTTACACCACCCTCTAAGCTTTCTATAAGCTTATGCACGATTGATGTGTGCAAGTGACGCCAAGACGTACGATAGCAGCAGGAGCGTGCGGTTGATCTTTTGGAGTTTTGTTATCAGCACTATCTTGTATTTCCCTTGATACGCATTATACTCAAAGTTTTTGATCATAGTGAATTTTGTGATGGTGTTCTTGTAGTAATTGTTCGTGGGTTATGCTTGTGGTTATGCTCACTACGAATTAAATTAATGATTAGAAATCCTCATTATAGCATCCCAGGATTGGAACCTGGTATATGGGTGCCGGGAGCCAAGAATGGGGTACTACGGAGGCTGTCGGCGCCAGATTCGGCGATCGAAAATTTTACGATCCCGGTTTTCGAGTTTGGGGCGTGACAAATTACAGCTAAAATTTTCAAATACTTTATTAGCGTTATGGATTACAATACGGAATGTAAACAGCAAGCTGAAAGTAAAGTATTACACTAAGAAATGTAATTTACTTGACAATAAAAGTAAAGTATTACACTACAGAATGTAATTGACTAGTAATTGAAAGATAATGTTTGGTTTGATTTGGTTGGTATGAGAACCCTCTTCTTGCTGAATGTTCAAAATCCTAAGTGTAGGGTTGCGAGGTAATAATAACTCGGTAAGATCAAGGTCAAATCCTTGAAGACTAAACTTGTACATATTCTAAAAATAACTAGAATCAGAAACTAATCTAAAATTTATAATAGTTGGAGTAATTGTGAATAATGTTGACTTAAACTATCAATTAAAATGTGAGAACTAGGGTGCCAAGGATCCACTTGTAGCTATCAAGATGCTACCTTACTTGATTCAAGAAATACAACTGGAATATGAATCCTATCATATCCAATGGAAGATAAACTATTTAAGCACAATCTGAACTTTCATTAAGATAGTTCACACATGAAGATCCATTGCATTGATTGGAAGGGATTCCATCATCCTATCATGCCCAGGAGATAATTATATATATCACTACTAAAAAACAGGGCTAAGGCTACAGATAAAATCCATAGCAATTATATATTTAGCTATAGGGTTTAATAACTACAGATATAATCCGTAGTAATATGCCAAAAATCAAAAAGGCTACACCTGTCAGATTAGTTACTATGGTCAATATCCGTAGCTATTTTCTACATTAAAAAATTATATATAATTATTTATTCATTCAATTACCACGTGTACAATCATTCATTCAATCAATTACAATCCTTCATTCAATCAATTACAATTACAATCAATTACAATCCAATTCATTCAATCAATTATAATTACAATTATAATAATGCTGAAAATACAAATCTTTGGCTTCATTAGAGAAATGTGCTCAACTTCACCCTGAAATTTCAACAGCTTCGTATATTTCATCATCCTACAAATAGTCATGTCATTCATAAATTAGAATGCCCATTAGGAAAAAGAAAGACCAAATTCAATGTAAACATAACCTTATTATTACATGGGTTTGATATTCTATAACACCCCATACTTTTCAACACTCGGGTGTTACTAGGAAGACCAAATTCAATGTAAACACAAGCTGATGTATCTAAACATGCACCCTCAGTTTAACTTGAATATATTCATTAGGGGTAACCTTCATCCGTAGATAAAGCCATCCGACCATTGAATTTCAAGTTATAATCGGTAACCTTGAGTGTTACTAGGAAGACCAAATTCAATGTAAACATAACCTGATGTATCTAAACATTCACCCTCAGTCCAACTTGAATATATTCATTAAGGGTAACCTTCATCCGTAGATAAAGCCATCCGATCATTGAATTTTAAGTTGTAATCGATAACCTTGAGTGTTACTAGGAAGACCAAATTCAATGTAAACATAACTTGATGTATCTAAACATTCACCCTCAGTCCAACTTGAATATATTCATTAGGGGTAACCTTCATCCGTAGATCAAGCCATTCGACCACTGAATTTCAAGTTGTAATCGGTAACCTTCATCTATAGATCAAGCCATCCCACCACTGAATTTCAATTTGGAATCACTTAAATACATGTATCAGTCATCCATCCCTCAATTTCAAACTCTAGATCATCAAATTTGATGTCCATCAGGCCACAGGACCAAGGATTTATAAAATGTGTTAATTATAACTTAAACACGTAAGTAAACCATCATGTTTCCTCTAAATTAGGTAGGGAACTCTAAGGATCACTAATGATTAGGTTTGGAATCGATCTGACCATCGGATTGATGAAAATTGATAGTTAAAACAAGTTTCACTTGGCATGGCTCACCTGAGCTTCAGATCTGCCTGATCTTTGGCTAGGGGTCCTAGGTGGACTCATAAAATCTGGTGAGTGGTGTGGATTCCATAGACCATCATGGTGGAACCGACTTGAAGTGTTGCATGTACATCAAGAATCGTGTTGGCCTCACTTGGTCAGACCCATAAGATATGAAAGAGGAAGGGTTTTCCTTCCTTTCAAAATTTTCTCACCTGCGTTTGGATAGATGGACAATGTGCGTTTATGATAGATCATGGCCCATCATCACGGCCTCTATGCATGATCCAAGCCATCCATCTCATTGGGCAGCCATGGCCAACCAAAAAGATGGTCGATCCACCATTCGATCGCACAGCCGTGCGGAAAACCTTAGCCACAAAACAGGCTGCATGTGGCTCCTTTCCAAAAATGGAAACTGCCTTGTTGTTGCCAGGCTGGTGATCCGCGTGAGGCTGAATCCACGCATATCAGCCTTTCATTTAGAGTAATCCTAGCCTCCCATTTCATCCTGGTTAGGGCTCTTTATAGCCAGCAAGAGAAAGAATGGGAGGAGTCTTTCCATCAAAGGAAATTGTCACCCTAAGAGCAATCCGAGCCATACGTTCTTCATCCGACGTGTAAGTATTATAATGTTTAAAGCACATTTTATACCTTGTTTGTCAAATTTCATCTTGTTAAAACATCTTAGCAAGTGATCTTCAAGTTGGTTTAAGATCATGGTTCAAGCCAAACTCAAGTTAAAGATCAAGCTCAGTCTACTAAAGTTCTAGTAGAAGATCAAGCTTGTTAGAGAAGTTCAAGTCTCTAATATACTTTAAGGCAATGAAGTTTTGTCCATACAGGTATTATAAACCCTAGAAAGACCTTAGGTTTAGATGCTTTCAAAATATATCTAAAATTAAATTTTTATGCTTATATTAGGTTGAGTTTCGGCTAGCTTAAGTTTTTTCTTAACCTGCCTAAGAAATTCTCGACTAGTCCTAGTTCTAGCGGAAGTGAAACATAAATTTTGTTACTCCTACTAGTCGAGTGGATTCCTCGACCAGTCGAAGGACACTGTTCAACCAGTTGAGCGTTCCTCAACTCGAAGTCCAACAACTAAAACTATTTAGATTTTGGCATCCTCGATAAGTCGAAGACCACCTTCTACTAGTCAAGCAGGGCCTTCAACTAGTCAAAGATTTGTTCCTATCTATGGACAAGGCCAAAGAGATCACACCGCAGCCTGCATTTTCTTCGCTTGGAAGGTTGGACCCATTCACGGGAGGACATTTTCATCCGTTCCCCATGACGTCGTCAGAAAGCTATACAGGCGGCATGGGTGTTAGGCATGACTAGCCATTGAGGACTTTTTGGCCTTTTAAGGCTTTAAGTCATTGGCTTCATCTGTTGCTCGCATGAGTGTGTATATGATGGCCTTCACAGGCTTTTAGGAACACTGGCTTTTCACTACTGCCCGAATGGCAAAAATCATAGGTCTCATGCGTAGTTGGTTGCTGCCTTAAAGGATAATAGTAGATAACTATCATTGTCGCGAGAATAATGATAACAATGGTCACTTTCCTTTTATAACATTCGTTGATATATAATCTTAATGTGCTCACAAATTTCTTCTTTATTCATTCATCTAGAAGGAGAATTCATGGCCATGGTCTTGTTTATTCTTGCCCCCTTTTGATATAGAAGCATTATTCTGATAATATTTTAAATCAAAATCGAAAGTATATTCAGGGATGATATCTTTTGATGAAATGAGCATTGACCGGAATACTGATACCTTGTCCATCTTGGTCTACGACTTTGTACGCTCCATTAGAGTATACTTCTTTTATTATGTATGGCCCGTCCCATTTGGGCTCGAATTTGTCCCCCGTTTGTGGGTGACCACTATCAGTCTTTTCAGCATCAACACCATATCTCCTTTTTTGAAAGAGCGATATTTGACTCATTTATCAAAGGTGGCCTATATCCTTGCTTGATATGACTGCAACCGTTGCTGAGCTACCAAGCGTTTCCCATAGAGCAAGTCCAGTCCCTCCAGTCTTATTTTTGCATTTTCATCATTTGTAATTAATTGATGTACTACCACTCATAGGGACGCTACTTGTGTTTTGATCGAGATGACCGCTTCTACACCATAAACCAGTGAATACGGTGTTGCTCTTATTGCTATCCGATGGGTAGTTCTGTACGCCCATAATGCTTCCTGCAACCTTTCATCCCAATCACGCTTGTTTGCTGTCACCGTTTTCTTCAGTGTCTTAACTATCATTTTAGTAAGATGTTGAAAATGAATGATGAATGCTGAATTTTTGACACAGCTTTTCCATGTCTCTATTTTTGAAAGGAGTGCCGTTATCTGTAACAATTTTCTTCGAGATACCATGGCGGTATATGATTGTGTGTCAGATGAAATTGACCACATCTTTCTCCTTTACACTGCGCGATGCAATCACTTCTGTCTATTTGGAGAAGTAATCTATTACTGCTAGAATATACTATTTTCCTTTGGACGAAGGTGGATTTATAGGACCAATAACATCAAGTCCTCAGGTAGAGAAAGACCAAGAGGTGGCTGATGATACAGGTCTTTTGGAGGAGTGTGGATAACATCTCCATGAATTTGACATTCGTGGCAATGCTTTACATAATCTATCTCATCTTTGAATATGGTAGGCCAATAATACCCCATTCAATGTATCCTATGAAATAAATTTCGGCCAGCTTGATGCACCTCACATTCTCTAGAGTGTGCTTCCCATAACATTTGGCTTTCTTTTTGTTCATTTAGACAACGTAGAAACATTTCATTGTAGGACTTTTTGTGCAACACTTCACTACATATGATGAATTTGCTTGATTTGTTGTCTCTACGCTGGGTCTTCTGCAAGATATCACATTTGAGGTAATTTATTAAAGGTTGACGCCAATAATCTGTCATCACCTCCCAACATGATATAGGAATCACCTCAATAATTTTATCAATGACCTCTGAAGAGGGTAAAAATCTTCTTTCTTTTATAGTCACCTAGAGAGGACTTCGGTTTAGGCAGGACAGAGCTGCTGCCAGGCTGGTTAAAGCATCTGCTTTTACATTTTTAGACCGCGGTACATGCTTGATTTTGACATGGCAGAACTGATCCAATAACTACTGTTCTTTTCAGCAGTATGGCAAGAGCTCTTGCTTTCTTATCTCATATTCAGTCATCAATTAATTTATGATCAATTTAGAATCTCTGAAGATTTGTAGTGTTTTTATCTTCATTTCTTAAGCAATTTTCATTCCGATGATGAGAGATTTATACTCGGCTTCATTGTTTGTACATGCGGCACCTAACATGAAAAAGTAAGGTAACAAGTCACCTTTATGAGTAATGTATATCACCCCGGCCCCCGCCCCTGATGCTCGAGAAGTACCATCAAAATACATCTGCCATGGGCTTCGTGACTAGGCTAACATAACTTGTTCATTAGGAAAATTGTCACTAATGGTCTCGCTCTCTGTTACGGGATGCGCTGCTAGGAAATCTGCCACTGCTTGCCCCTTTACCACTTTTTCCAACACGTACGTGATTGTATATTCTGAGAGGAGTAACATCCATTTGGCCAACCTTCTCGATAGCATCAGTCTTATCTAGGGCTGAAAGTCGGGCGGGTTAGGTCGGGTTGGTGCTCAACCCTAACCCAACCCAAGGTTCCTATACCTCAACCCTAACCCAACCCAACCTAATCTCGGGTTGGGAATTCTCAACCCAAGCCCAACCCAAGCGGGCTCGATCGAGTTGATCGGGTTGGTTGTGTATATACATGCTATTATTTTCGTTATTACATTAGTTTATTATATTTCAATATAGGACTTATTTTTTGTATCTATAATTTTATTAATTATATATGTGATTATTCATTATAAATAACTTCATTTTTTCCTTTAATAAATAATCTAAAATATAAGACAACTACTCCTTTAAAAGTCATGTAGCATAGCATGAAGTCTATTTGGGAGAGAGAGAAATATGACATATCTTATTAGCTTGAGTCCTTGGAAATGACGTGGACAAATGAGACTCGACATCACTAGTGTGCCTTCGACACAAACGATCCACACTCAATTATAATTTATAAGTAAATTATATATTGATTGGTTTTGGGTTGGGTCGGGCAACTCGAGACCTCAACCTGAGCCCAACCCAAGTTTTATCGGGTTGGTGTTTGTATAGCCCAAGCTTAAGATTAGACCTGAAATATCCTGCCCTAGCCCAACCCAATGTCGGGTCAATCATGGGTCGGTCGGGTTGAACCCGCCCAACTTTCAGCCCTAGTCTTATCATTAAAAACTTTATCTGATCTGCTCTTGAGATTAAAGTTATATCATGAGAGAGATAATAATGCCTCAACTTTTGTACCACAAATATCAGCGCTAGGCACTCTTTTTCAATAGGGGAATAATTGCACTCTGCGCCCATCAGAGTTCGCCTTAGATAATAAAGAGCGGTTTCTTTCCCGAATTCATTCACTTGTGCCAACAAGGCTCCTAAAGAATTATCGGCTGCAGATATGTATAAAATGAGCGGCGGGTTGTCAGTACTGGTGGTTGTTTTCGCAATTCCTTTATCGAATCGAATGCATTCTGACAAGCTTTATCCCATACAAACTCTGTTCCTTTCTTCATTAGATGAGAAAACGGCTAACATGTTCTTGCCAGATTTGAAATGAAACGGTAAATATATGTCAACTTTTCTTGGAAGCTTTTTAGTTCCTTCAATGTCTTTGGAGGTGGCATATCTTGAATAGCTTTAACTTTCCCTGGATCGATTTCGAAGCCTTTATGCCTAATGACGAAATCGAGAAATTTTCCTGATGACACATCAAAAGTGCATTTAGTTGGATTCATTTTTAACCACTTCTTTCAGAGACGATGGAAAAATGATGTCAGATGTTCACGATGTTCTTGATGATTGTCTGACCTGACTACCATCCATATAACACTCAACATGTTTGTACATCATGTCTTGAAAGATATTCTGCATTACCCTCGATACGTTGTCCCTGCATTTTTGAAAATAAATGGCATTACCTTATAATAGTAAATTCCCAGCGAAGTTCTAAACATTGTTGCTTCTTCATCTTTAAGTGCGATTCTAATTTGATTATAACCTGTATAGCCATCCATGAAGGACATGACAACATACTGAGTTGTATTATCAATCAGCAATTCGATTATTGGGAGAGAAAAATCATCTTTCGAACAGGCTTCATTCTGATCTCATAAGTCAACACACACTCTGACTTGTCCATTTTTCTTCTTTACTGAGACGCTGTTCGATATCCACTTGGGATATTTCACTTCCCTGATAAACCCGACTTTTATCAGCTTGCTTGCTTTTTCTTCTATCAGGGGAACCAAGTCCGAGTGAAATCACCTTTGTGCCTGTTTACCAGCCTTTTCTCCTTAAAAATATTCAACCAGTGCATTGCTATTGACGGCTCTAGACCCGGCATCTCTGCATATGTCCGAGCGAAGACATCTCTATTTTCTTTGAGAAGTTCAACTTATTTCTCGACCTCTTGCTTAGAAGGACCGGTGTTGTTGAATGTGTTCCTTGACTCTTCTTTTGTACCCAAGTTTACTTCTCGTAAACTGTCCATCGTTGGCTGCCCCCGTCTTCCATTTGCTTCGGAGCTATTTTAGAATTTTCAACTACTTTAATATCTGTCTCTAATAATTGTTCAATTTTTACCATGTTCACTGATGATTCTGGCCCCAATCCTTGAATTTTTCGACGCCTTTTCTACCAACCGCAATAGGAATCTGGATCCCTTTCTCGTGATTCAGGCCAGTGGGTTCTTCGTAATCAAAACTCATGCTTTTCACGATCTTCTTTCTTGCCGGGCTATATTTCTTAAGGTCTTGTGGTGTCAACTTCCCGTGATACACATTATTTTCGGCCTCTTCTACTATCTTTGCTTCCGCTGGAGCCTAAAATTTTATCGATTCAGGGTAATTGGCGCTGGTCCTGACCCGAAATCTTTTTGGAATAGCCGAGAATGGCTTGTTTCTTTTGGCGTATGGCAATGGCACTGTGTAATTAGACTGTAAGATTTTTAATTGTTCAGACGATAGTAAAGTTAGCAACGGCTGCCCTGGTTGCCTCAGATGCTTCGGCATAAAATAAAATTTCTTCTTTGTCTCTACAATTCTGGATGATTCTGTCTTTTCTACTTCTTTTTTCATCACCTTCATTTGAATGTTCCCTAGGGCTTTACTTTCATCACTCTTTCTCTCTTTTTCTTTAGTGAATCCTTTATAATAACTGGCATCTGCAAAGAAGGCTTAGGCTTATGTGTAAGGCTTCGCATCGGCCATCACTTTATACTATATTCCATCTTTGTAGTACATGAAGCATTGATGCAGAGTAGAGGGTACGATGCCGTACTGAATTATCCATGACCTCCCTATTTAACACCCTGTACTTTTAATACTCGTGTGTTACCATGTAAATTAAAATAAATATAAAAATATATATGTATGAGATTTTAAATAGATTGTAATTATAAGTAACATACAAGAACCATAAAAATTATATTAATATTAGTATTGGTTAATAAAATATGACGAAAGCCTTACAAATGACCCATTAGGATCTTTTAACCGTTGAAAACAAATATCAGGTCCAACCGATCAATAGATCGCATCACATGGGCCAAAAATAGCCTAAAGAAGAGCATGACGGTCCACCTGGGCCTCACCTTCACCCCAGTATGGGCCGGGGTCTCTAATACAAATAGACGAAGTAGATTATAACACTAGAATTTCAGTAGGTCCGTGCAAGACGCATGTACACCAAACACACTTATGTGCAAACTGCACCAAATTCTCTAGCTCGGTCAAGCATGTCTTTTTTTTTTTTTTAACATACGTACACACACCTCACACACTCACGCTAGTGGATTTAACCACCTATGGGCACTCGAACCCTTGACGAGGAGTTGAAACTCCTGGGAGTCTACCACCCGGGCAAGAGCAAGGACCCGGTCAAGCATGTCTTGATGACCCTTAAACCGACTATGCCGGAGCCTCTAAATGGCCCACCATGGTCATTTTTCGGACCATCTTATCCGTTCAGTTTCTCTGTGGGGCCTGGCTTAACTAAAATGTATAGCCGTTTAACCCCCTGTAAGCGGATGGGTGAGAAAAATTACCACCGTCCATCCTTGCCAAAAACAGTCCGATCGAGAGCCTGTGGAGGGCAGAGAGAGAGGACCGCCCTTCTCTTTGGGAAGGACGAATCCCAGTCGTCCACTTTAGGAGCCATCTCAGCTGTCCCTCATGTCTCTCTCCCTCTATATAAAGGGCCCTGTAGCCCTAGGAATTTGCACGGAGAGAGAAGAAGAAAGAGAGCGTACGAAAGAAGGGAAAAACAGGGAATCGTTCCCTCTGTTGCAGCACGAATACTGGGACGGCATCCACCCATCCGAACCAGGTAACGAAACACCTTCCTTCTTCTCCCTTACGCTAGTATAACGGGCTAGGTTCACAAGCTGAAAACAGCCAACTAATGGCTGTGTTTCGGGCTAGGAGAATGCAGGACAATGTCTGCATGAGGAGCCGAGTTCATGCCATGGCTGGATTTTGTGTTGAGCCCAGGCCAAGCAACGGCCATATTTTAGGCAAACATTAAGTCCATCAATGGACGTTCTCCAGGTTGTGAAACGCATGGACGGAGAGTCCGGTCAGTGCTGGGATCAGGCCAAACGATGGCCATGATTCAGGCGAAGAACTGGTAAAAGAAACAGGGACCTGTTTTAGTCTGGAGTTGAGCCGGTTCGTGGCTCTATCCCAGGCCAAAATCTGACCCAACGGCAACACCCGTTTCGGGCCAGAATCCAACCATACAACAGTCGTGCGTCAGGCCATGGACAGGGTGGGACAGAAGATCCAATTTGATTTCTTTGTAGAGCTCGAAACCAGCTCAAGTCTAGGTTGGAGAACAGTCAATTAATGGCTGTGAAACAGTTAAGAAAACAGTAGGTTCGGTCCCTGTTTTGGGCTGGATGACGGGCTGAAAATCAGGCAGGACGCTGGGTGTACGGTGGCTTGAAACAGACCAAATAGCTGCCTTATTTTTAGGCTAATAACGGACCGTCCATCAGGCCACCGAATGGCCCCATTTTGGATTCCGTTTCAGCTGAAAACGGGTGCTAATTGGAGATCTTGAACTGGTCGGAGTTGGGCCGTGAATGGGACCCAAATCGGACCTCAATCCATCTGCAACAGGGTCTGCAAACAGCACCAACGGCTGGGATTCTCAGTTCTAAGGGCAGCTGAAACTGACAGCTGAAAGATGGTAGGGACGGCAGCAACGTTGGACCACCTCAGGAGTCCAAAAATGACCATGAAGTGAGCTGTTTTGGAGCTACTATCGGCATACCAAAATGGCCTGTAACAGAGGACGTTCTTCCTCCTCTTGGCAACTGACAGGCTGGTCATGGGCCTACACAAATGCAGGTGGGCCTCACCCCACGTCAGTAGGCTGCACTGACTGTGGGCCTTACACTGACCGTGGCCCCCACCAACTGCTAGTGGGTTGCACTAAGGGTGGGCCATCCCTACCTGCACACGTTTGGACCGTCCATCAGGGACGATAGGTCCAGATACGGACCATGGGCTGACGTTTCCTTCTGAAAGCAGAGAAAAATATATACATAGGTGTTGGGCCCCACGTGGGACTCATGTGCTGCGAAACCCACCTAATACAGGTGTGAAATCCAGACTGTCCAAAGTCTGGACGTGATCCACCCTACTGCATATCCAGGCCATCCATCAAAGAATGTCAGGCCCTAGACGTGCATCCTACCTGAATAAAATAATATTTTATCATATATAGTATAAGGTATATACACACACACAAGGATATCCACCAAGTAGACTGCACGGACAGTGGGCCACACTAGGCTGCAGGGGACCATCCATCAAGGGACATTACTTCCAGACCGTCCAGTGCTGAGCATTATTGTAAGATATATATATATATATATATATATATATATAGGTGATGGCCCTACATGGGACCTACCTGTGAGATAATTAGCTGGTGTACGTATTCACCAACTATATAGTTGCAACGCTGAGAGCAGAGTTTAAATCTGGGCCGTCCATCGACTGACGTCCAGACCTGGACGTTTGAAACCAAGAATATTAGTGTGTACACACATGATATAAATGTATGTACCTTTGCCATGCAACTAGCATGGTGGGTCCTACACGTATGGACCTACCTCATGGATATCCTCTACATTTAAGTTGTTCATCTGTGTGGGGACCCCACTGTGAGGTGTGTGACTTGTACACACCATCTATTCGTTGGGCGTGGGCCCATTTCGGTCAGCAGCTCTAGCCGCTGCACTAATGCCAACAAGTTCTGTGGGCCCACTCGTTGGACAAGTTATGGATGTGCCTGGACACCTTTGATGTAAACCAAACCATTGTGATTTCGGGTCATTCAACCGACCTTGGTATTTTAAAGCCTTAGCTAAATTATCTAATGTAAACGGATTTCCTTTAGGACATTTTCCAAGTACTGTGGAGCCACCAACTACTTGTGAGGGTTTTGCATATAGGGATGTGCTACAATAGCTCAAGTGATGATTTCTTTCCCTTTAGCTTTCTATCTCTAATTAGATTAGAAATAGTAATTTCATAAAGTTTAACAGTGATGTAGAGCGGGTCGTGGACAATTTCATGGCCAAGATGGATCAGAAAAGGCACGGTCGGCGACAGAAGTGATCCGGACCATCGGACCTTAGATCGGGCGTATCTCACAATCCGGAATGAGTTATCCGAGGTAAAATATATGATTTTGTGGTAGAATGAGCTACTTTAGCCAACCAACCCGCTACGCCGGATTGCGCAGCCCGGATTTGCGAGAAACCCCCTGATCGACGGTCGTTTCCTCGTTTTAATTTTGTTTTTACTATAAATAGTAAGTTTTAGTTTGAGTATAACTTTTCATCCGTTGGGCTTTAGGAGTTGTGTCCAACATGAAAAGTGCTTAGGATAATTAGGAGAACGGTTTGGTGAAGCCAAATAGGACACTTACTATTTTTGACCGAAAACCTTGCGCACTAGTAGACATCATCACCGTCTATAAATAGTAAGTTTACTATTTATAGTAAGTTGCGAATTCTAGAAGTTTTAGTTGTAGTTTGAGTCTGATTTCTTTCTTATTGCTTGGTTCCCTTATTTAAAGGGTTGTGAACTCGATTTTAGGAATTCATTAATCAATTTCGAATTTATTAGAAATTATTCTTATTTTCTACTTCCTTTCCTCGTGGATTCGAGAAGTCTCTGTGAGGAGTACAAAGAAGTTCCGTGGATTCAGAATATTTATCATCTTGAGGAAGACGGTGCTTGACCCCACGTCCTTCCCTGCGTCAAACAGATAGTTGGATTAAGGATAAACTGTGTGTAAGAATGGACTTTCTATTTAACATATTTGTTTAAATGATTCTCATGCTTACTATTATATATCTCATGAAATGCAGTTAATATGTACTGATGGAAATGTATGCATCGATTTTCATTTTCCCAGGTATAATAAGATCTATGTGACTGATATGATGGTATGATACACATATTGTGAAAATCTCTCTATAGGAAGTCCGGTAGAAGGAGAGTCCGTGCTTGGGTTGTAACTAGCCTAGTTGTGATATAAGTATGCCCCTGACATGGAAGTCTGTCGATTAACCTCCTATTGATGGGTCCTACTCACACCCTAAGATGGTAGTCTCATGGGCCGGGGATGGCAATCATGGGGTACTATGCTTCAGCTGTCGGCCTACGCTAGGCCATGTGCTCCCCGTAGTGACCGTGAGCTTATTTAAATTGACTGGTTGCAATTGGAGTAATAATAGGTTGACTAATCATGCATGCATAGCATAGACCAGCATCTATTGCTATCATATGTAACATATAAATTTTTCTGTCTGAATGTTTTACCCGATACACCAACCATCATCTGTTGTTATCGTACATTGCTGTCATACGTAACATACAGATTCACCTGTCTGGATGTTTTATCCGAGACACCAACCATCATCTGTTCTTATTGTACATATTTGCATGTATGGATGTTTTATCCGAGGCACAAACCATCTGGATGTTTTACCCATATCGATGATTGCATGGGTGACAACCCCCTATGTCCGTCTAGATGTTTTACTCGGGACTGATTGCATTCACGCATCCATGCATCTAATAAGACTGCATTTACTCTATTTTGGTTGTTAGGATGTTTTATACTATTTCTTACCTAATGTGGTGGTGTGTAATCTTGAGGGGAGTTCACACTGAGTTGGCCACTCATCCATCAAATATATAACCGTACAGGTAATATAGGTGGCCTTGATGATGTTCACATTCATATTGGTGAGGAGCAGGCTATGGTTGACAAGGGTATATGAATATATTTGCTAAGGGCTACTACAGGATTTCATAGTTCAAGATTGTTGCAAATTTACTTTGTTTCACATGTAATGTTATTTCATTTTATATTCGTAAGAATGGAGACATTGGTTTGTATAAGTCATTATGGGTACTCTCTTGTATACTCTAAATGTAATTACAATTTTTCCTTTTATACTGATTTGTCCACTCTATGCTCATCTGCTTACTCTGATAAAAGAAAAATCTTATATCTGACCATCCTTTAAGGTTAACACTTGGGTTTTTGGGACATGGGTCATATACTCGGGTCTTGAAAAGTCGGGGCATTACAGTTGGTATCAGAGTATAGTTTTGACAAACTTGGCCTTAGGAAATGACCTTATACAAGCCTTAAATATCTCAAGTTAGGATGTTTGAAACTAGAAATTTAGACTTAGGTGAAATTCCCTTAGACTTTGGAGGATCATTGAGGATGTAGAGATCCAAACTTAGGTTCCCTTATAAGTGATTTGAATGGCAGATGAAATTTCATCTGAACTAAGGACAACTTGAGAACCTAGTGATTCAAAATTTTAGGCCTCTTTGAAGTTCTATGTTAGGCCTTTGGATGTTAACATTGTTTTGACAAAGAAACAAATGCATTTGACTTGGCAATTGTCTTATTCAAACATAACAGAGAAAGAGTATTAAAAACATTCATCACATTTCATTGATACTAGGTTCATTTACATCCTCTTTACATCCCTTGATTCTAAGATAGATCATTTGAAAATAAATGACTTGTGCTTTAAGTATCAAAAGTTTATTTCGACAGCCTTTCGGCGTCTGTTTCAATCATCTCTTAGGACTTAGGAAGAATGTCGATTAGATCGACGAGTCTTCAATGAAACAGAGATTTCAGCAGCATAACGGCGTCTGTTTTAACCATGCCTAATACTTAGGGGAAATGTCGATTCGATCGACTAATCTTCTTCCTCTGCACTTGTCAATAGGAGAAGGCTGGAAGGAGAAAAAGCCTTGCACAGGGATTTCGGCAGAATAACGGCTCCTTAACTTCACAGACTGCAGGGCAGTCTGGTTGCGCGGACCCGCGCAACTGATATCGGTTGCGCAGTCCTGCGCAACTGACAGGAGACTTCTCTCCTACCTTCAATCTTCCGCTCCGCTTTGCTCTTCAAAATCTTCAATTACCCTTAATGAAGGAGGGGAAAGGGTATTTATAGACCCTCGCACGTGTGAAAATCTTGATCTTAGCGATGTGGGATAAATTTTCAGTGCTTTAGATCATTTTGAAAAGGACCATTTCTGCAGTACGTTTCGGGGTCCCGCGCAACTGATATTCTCATTGCGTGGTCCTGCGCAAGGAAGATTGATTGCGTGGACCCGCACATCTGACATTGGTTGCGCGGTCCTGTGCACCCTTCTCAAAGCTATCTCTTTCTTCTTCTTTTCAAAAGTTCTTTCTATCTCTTTATCTCTTTTTGCTTGATTCTTTCATCATTTTTTATGCCCCAACAAACATATGTAGAAATTTCCTATAACTGGAAAGAAATGAGGATGTAGAAACCCAAATGTTAGGTTCCCTAGAAAAATTGTTTAAGTAATTGTAGAACCTATAAATGAGCTTAAGTCCCTTAAACATTTTGGGTTTGGTCATTTGAACTTAGAAACAAAACTTTAGTTCCATGAAAACTATCAGAATTATCGTCAGAATCTTCAAGATAAAACTACTTAATGGCCTTTAGAAATTTTTTGGATAACCATTAGAATTTATGCGAATTTTCCTTCTAGCTAGGAGGAGTCGAGAGTATAGGAACTCAAATTTTAGGCACCGAAAAGATTTGTATCTGGATAGTTATAGAACTTAGAAATGATCTTGGGTTCCCTTGAAAAACATAGATACTCAATATTTCAAGTTCCTAAGAGAGTTGTTTGGATAATCTTGGAAATCACGAACTGGACTTAAGTCCCTTGAAAATTTTAGGATCGGTCACATGAACTTGGGACAAAGATTTTGGCTTCCCTACAAACCACTGGAACAACTATTTGAAACTTAGAAACAAAAATTTTGCTTCCCTTGTAAACTACCAGTATAGTTGTCTGAATTTAGGAACAAGACTTAGAAACTGTGGGAAAGCAAAAGCCCACTAAGATTAAAATGATCAATCAGAACATTCCTTGAACTTGCTTTTAGTGGACAAATTTTATAAATCTAGAAATCTAAACTTCTTTAAAAAAAATTCCACTTAAGAATAATGTTATAGAATGACCTTAGACAGGGTAGGAAAATCCTTACCATTTTATACATTATGTCAAATGTAAGCAGTCCCTTAGCTTAAGGAAGTGTAATAAGAATTATAACTTGAATTTCCTAATTACGTCTCTGTGGAAATAACATTTTCCACCATTTCCAACATGCAAGATTGATTAGAGATGAAGTTATAGCACTTTAGGTTGACTCTTGACCATAGACGATCACATAATAATTCCCAAGATTCTAGAACAATCGGAATCACGGATTAATGGAACCATATTTAGGTGATGCTTACACGGTTTAGCTCAAGTTCTATGTCCTAACAAGTCTCAATGGTCTTAATGTCTTGATCAAGCAAATGATAGAGATTTAATAGGATTATAAATGGATACCAGAATCCTCTGTTCTGCAGGCAGGTGATCGATGTATCAAGCTCAAACCCATTACAACCATCTATTCGTGTTGGCTCGAACACTAAAAAATAAAATAAAAATTATATCGTACCTTAGACAGTAGAGAGCTAGGTGCTATTTGGAATCCTAATATTAACAAGCATTAGAATAACTCCCTAGCTCTAGCTAATACTTAAATGGCTAGAAATTTAAGAGTCGTGGTAAATCTGTATATGACTTATTGGGTTTTCACACTTAGACATATGTGAAATTGGATACACCCTTAGAATAGTACTACCACTTCGATGGGCAAGAATTGTAATGAGAGTTATCGAATATCAAAGATGAGATCTTCTTTAAGGGGGTTAGATTGTAATAACCTTAATTTTTATAATTAGTTGTATAAATGTGTATAAACATACAATCTTTATGGGAAAATAGCAAATGCCTGGATGCATTGTAAACTAGATTGTCATCATTCATATCCACGGTAAAAGTACTAAATTTTGGGGGCAAAATTCTTCTTAAGGGGGGTACATTCTAACACCTTGTACTTTTAGTACTTGTGAGTTACCATGTAAATTAAAATAAATACAAAAATATATATGTATGAGATTTTAAATATATTGTAATTATAACATATAAGAATAATAAAAATTATATTAATATTAGTATCGGTTAGCAAAATATGATGAAAGCCTTACAAATGGCTCATTAGAATCTCTTAACCGTTGAAAACAAATATCAGGTCCAACCGATCAACAGATCACGTCACATGGGCCAAAAATAGACTAAAGAGGAGCAGGACGGTCCACCTAGGCCTCACCTTCACCCCAGCATGGGCCAAGGTCCCTGGGAGGGGTCCTCAATACAAATAGACGGAGTAGATTATAACACTAGCATTTCAGTGGTTCCCTGCACGACGCATGTACACCAAATGCACTTATGTGCAAAGTGCACCAAATTCTCTAGCTCGGTCAAGCATGTTTTGACCGCCCCTTTTGCAAACACAAATATCTCTCGCCATCCTCCCTGTTTCAACTGACTATGCTCGAGCCTCTAAATGGCCCACCACGGTCATTTTTCGGACCATCTGATCCGTTCAGTTTCTCTGTGGGGCCCGGTTTAACGAAACTGTATAGCCGTTTGACCCCTTGTAAGCGGACGGGTGAGAAAGATTACCACCATCCATCCTTGCCAAAAACAGTCCGACCGAGAGCCTGTGGAGGGAAGAGAGAGAGGACCGCCCTCCCTCTTTGGGAAGGACGAATCCTAATCGTCCGCCGTAGGAGCCATATCAACCGTCCCTCATCTCTCTCTCCCCCTATATAAAGGGCCCTGTAGCCCTAGGAATTTGCACGGAGAGAGAAGAAGAAAGTGAGGGTAAGAAAGAAGGGAAAAACAGGGAGTCGTTCCCTCTGTTGTAGCATGAATACTAGGATGGCATCCACCCATCTGAACCAGGTAACGATACACCTTCCTGCTTATCCCTTACACTAGTATAATGGGCTAGCTTCACAAGCTGAAAACAGCCAAGTAATGGCTGTGTTTTGGGTTAGGAGTGCCGGACAATGTCTGCATGAGGAGCCGAGTTCATGCCATGGCTGGATTTCGTGTTGAGTGCAGGCCAAGCAACGACCATATTTCAGGCAAACATTAAGTCCATCAATGGACGTTTTCCAAGTTATGAAACGCATGGACAGAGAGTCCGCTCAGTGCTGGGATCAGGCCAAACGATGGCCATGATTCAGGCCAAGAACTGGTAGAAAAAACAGGGACTTATTTTGGTCTGGAGTTGAGCCGGTTCGTGGCTCTATCCCAGGCCGAAATCCAACCCCACGGCAACACCCGTTTCGGGCCAGGACCCAACCAAACAATGGTAGTGCGTCAGGCCATGGACAGGGTGGGACAGAAGCTCCGTTTTGAGCTCTTTGTAGAGCTCGAAACCAGCTCAAGCTTGGGTTGAAGAATAGTCAATCAATGGCTGTGAAATAGTTAAGAAAATAGTAGGTTTGATCCCTGTTTTGGGCTGGATGACGGGCGGAAAATCAGACAGGACGCTGGGTGCACGGTGGCTTGAAACAGAACAAATAGCAGCCTTATTTTTAGTCTAATAACGGACCGTCCATCAGGCCACCCAATGGCCCCATTTTGGATTCCGTTTCAGCTGAAAATGGGTGCTGGTTGGAGCTCTTGAACTGGTCGGAGTTGGGTCGTGAATGGGTCCCAAACCGGACCTCAATCCATCTGCAACAGGGTCTGCAAACAGCTCCAATGGCTGGGATTCTCAGTTCTAAGGGCAGCTGAATTTGACAGCTGAAAGATGGTAGGGACGGCAGCAGCGTTGGACCACCTCAGGAGTCCAAAAACGACCATGAAGTGAGCTGTTTCGGAGCTACTATCGGCATCCCAAAATGGCCTGTAATAGAGGACGTTCTTCCTCCTCTTAGCAACTGACGGGCTGGTCATGGGGCTCCACAAATGCAAGTGGGCCTCACCCCACGTCAGTAGGCTGCACTGACTGTGGGCCTTGCACTGACGGTGGGCCCCACCAACTGCTAGTCGGTTGCACTAAGCGTAGGCCATCCCGAGCTGCACACGTTTGGACCGTCCATTAGGGACGATAGGTCTAGATACGGACCATGGGCTGGACGTTTCCTTCTGAAAGCAGAGAAAAATATATACATAGGTGTTGGCCCCACATGGGATTCATGTGCTGCGAAACCCACCTAATACAGTTGTGGAATCCAGACCGTCCAAAGTCTGGACGTGATCCACCTTACTGCATATCCAGGCCATCCATCAAAGGATGTCAGGCCCTGGATGTGCATCCTACCTGAATAAAATAATATTTTATCGTATGTAGTATAAGGTATATATACATACATAAGGATATCCACTAGGTAGACTGCACTGACAGTGGGCCACACTAGGCGGCGGGGGACCGTCCATCAAGGAATGTTACTTCCAGACCGTCCAGTGCTGAGCATTGTTGTAAGAAATATATATATATATATATATATATATATATATATATATATATATATATATATATATATATATATATATATATATATATATATATATATATATAGGTGATGGGCCTACATGGGACCCACCTTTGAAATAATTAGCTGGTGTACATATTCACCAACTATATAGTTGCAACACTGAGAGCAGTGTTTAAATTTGGGCCATCCATCGACTGTCGTCCAGACCTGTTTGAAACCAAGAATATAAGTGTGTACACACAATATATATATATACACACACACACACGCTTTTACTATGCAACTAGCATGGTGGGTCCTATACGTATGGACCTACCTCATGGATGTCCTCTACATCAAAGTTGTTCATCTATGTGGGGACCCCACTGTGAGGTGTGTGACCTGTACACATTGTCCAATCATCGGGCGTGGGATGTCACACCCGAAACTTAGAAATCGGATTCACAGAAATCCTAATCGTCGAATCCGGTGCTGACAGCCTCCGTAGTACCCCATTATCGGCTTCCAACGTCCCTACGCTAGATTCCGATCCTGAGATCCTATAAGGAGGATTTTTAACGTACATTTGTTTTATAACAAGCAGAACCACAAGTTTACCCAAATCACAAAGGCAACAACATTATCATCACATATCTAATAATATAAACATTTGAATACAGTGCTGAAAAGGAAATACATATGTCAAAAATCAAAGCTTCAAAAGTCTGCTGTATGCTCCAAGCTCATCACTGCTACAACCTGATACCATCTGCGCGCATCTATCGTGCATAAGCTTATAGAAAGCTTAGAGGGTGATGAAAGTGTGTGCACATAGTAAGTGTCAAGTATGCAATACAATGCCATAAATCATACAATGGAATAAACGAAAATGCTGACAAGATACGATATCAGAGTAAGTGAAATTATACGAGTAAGTCCACGAGCCATACAATATCAGAGTACGGAATACAAATCAGCTATATAATGAGGAGTTAAAGAGAGCTAAATATCAGATACCGAGAGTACAATGCAATATGTAAATCCAGCTAAGTCTGTCTAGGCCATAAAGTGCAGTAATATGGTAACTTAAAATGCTAAGTACTGCAGATGTAATGTAATATGCGGTGCGAATGAAATGACCATGCTGGAGTGTGGAGTCGGGATGGTAGTACGTAGTATCGCAGGCTACGGGGTCCACCACAAGGGACTTCTTTCCAAACCAGTCCTATACCTAAATTTGGATAGTCAGACTCAATGCTGTGAACTCCTAATCTCAGGTTAGTCGTGCTGGCCATGCGAAGGTACACGTAACAAATAGTTACGTACCACCAGCCTAAGTGGATAGTGAATGAATGAATGAATGAATATGCAACTCCTGCTCAATAAGTCCACATATCAGTACGATTACTCTCTGAAAAATCACCGGGATCTATTACACTCCAAACCAAATTGCCGCCCCATCGCGCGCAATAAGGCGAGTGGAATGGACTTCACTATCCGCCTGCCAATATCGGGCCTGGCTCGTCGATAGCGGACCCATTCCTTGAGCTGGTCAAACTCAGCCTAGCTTCTCCCCCTCCTCTCGGGCAGGTAAGGCCACACTCCCTTTCAACCTACTATGACACAGTGGGAGACGCGGCCTAACGGTATACGGCTCTCATGCGCTCATACATACACTCGGTCTAGACGTTAGAGCAACCTCTGGAACCAAGAGGGTTTAAAGACTTTCACCCAGGAATATCTATAGCACCATATGTAGAATAGATTTTCGGTATCCCATCTGGCTATCCACGAAATGCCTGTGGAGGCTACAACTTTGATGTCGATAGGGCGTACAGTACAACACAATGTAATGCAAGATGCATGAGTCATGCAATCCAGTCATGAATCTATCCAGCACATATCGTGTGCTCATGTGAGATAATCTCCGCCTATCAGGGAGTCTCATAATAACACGCCCAATAACGTATGCAATGGTCAACCACCTCTCATAACAAACATGCAGATGATGCGTATGAGCATGTATCATGATGCTATGCTGTCACATACTCATAATCGGTATCTATAACCGGCATCAACAATCGGGCTCGACAATGTGGACATCTAACCAACATTGCCCCAAGGAATGACCCTCATAGATCCTAACATATAGTGGACCCATGGCCTCACACAAGGACCTGATATACAACACAATGGACCTTGCTCAAGGCCACATATACACAGCAGGTGGGCCCTGCTCATGGGCCTCAAATACATCAAATGGGCCATACCTCATGGGTCTATTACATATCACAATGGGCCTTGCCCATAGGCCACGAATACATCACAATGGGCCTTGCCTATGTACCTCGAGTACATCATAATGGGCCCCATTACATAGACCTTGAGTACATCACAATGGGCCCCATCACATTAGGTCTTAAACACGGGCTGCACATACATTACACAGGCCGAATACACATCTCAATGGGCCTCAACTACAGGTCACATATACATCATATAGGTCTCAACAATAGGCCTTGACAATCGAAATCGACCTTAACAATCGGATTTGACACTTGAAACCGACCTCAATACTCGGCCTCGACAATCAGAATTGGCCTCGACGAATCGGCATATACAATCGGTATCGATAAGAATGGGCCTAACTAGGCCTAAGGGAAGGTCACCATGCGGCGTTTAACCATTATTACCCAAAAATGTGGATATTCAACCAACACTACTCCCAAGCAGTGGTCCACATAGAGTCAAACATAAGGTGTGTCCAAATATCCAACAAGTGGTCTCAAATAATCATCACAGGTGGTCTCAAATAATCATCACAGGTGGGCCTCACACATCAGCACTTGGGCCTACACATCACGGCGGGTTGATATATTGGGCCGCACTAATGGGTCTTATACACATCACAGTGGGTCGCACCCATGGGCCTCATACCCAACAAGTGGGCCGCATCAATGAGCCGCACTAATTGGTCTTATACACATCAAGTTGGGCCTCGATAACTAGGCTAGAAACATACCACAATGGGCCACCACATACGGGCTGGAAATATGTCACAATGGGCCTCGACCCATGGGCCGAAAATACATCTCAGTGGCCCTTGCCAAATGGGCCATAAACACATTCTAATGGGCCTCAACCATGGGCCTCTAATATATCATAACGGGCCTTGCATCAATGGGCCGCACTAATGGGGCTCATACAATCAAGTGGGTTGGATCAATGGGCCGCACAAATGCACAATAGGTAGGCCCTGCACATGCAGCAGATGGGCCCCACCAGATGGTTAGTGTGGATATAGGATGCATACATCTAGTGGGTCACACATCCCACGGATGGTGTGAATAAAACATTCATCGAGGTTAGCCCTAGATGACCTGGACGGTTAGGGTGGAACATAAGAGGTGGGCTCTGCTCACGGGTTCCAAATACATTACAATGGAGAAAACACCCACAAATGCATCCTAGTGGGCCTCATCACATAGGCCTCATATACATCACATTGTGCCACGCTTATAGGCCTTGAATATATCGCAATGGGTCTCGTCCCATGGGCCTCTCACCTATCATGATGGGCCTCACCAAATGGGCCGTAAATGCATCACATGGGCCTCATACGTGGGCCACAAACACACAACAGGTGGGCCCTATATATGGGCCTATACCTTCCAAATGGGTCTACTAAATAAATGACATAGGTGACCAACGCATATCTCAATATAGGGCTCACCGTCTAGATCATGGTGGGCCACATCAAATGGATGAACAGAGTAGATACAACACATACATCACGAGGGGTTCATGTCCCAACCATGGATGGACGACCAGGATATAAATCACATACATCACAAGTGGCCCACCATCCAGCCATCTAGACGGTGCGGATTACAACATATACATCACGGCGTGGCCCACTGTACAACCATCTAGACAGTGGGGACCTAAGAACATACATCTGGGAGGGGTGCACATATATTGATGGTGTGAATAAAACCCACAACTGGCACCAATATAGCAGCCTCGGAATACTCGCCCAGTGGATGGACGGTCTGGATCACCAGACCCATTTCACTTGCTGATGTCATCAGCTAGGGCCCATTGTCCCTTTGGACGGTCTGGATAGAACACTACCTTATGGTGGGCCCCACAGAGCTTGCTGACATTAATCTAGCAACTATGTTGCTGTTGGACAAAAGGCGGAGATAGACACGTATATCATAGTGGCCCCACTGTCCCAAATCCAGTGGACGGTGTGGATGTGAAATAAATACATGAAGGTGGGTTCCACCTGCCCACACGTGTGGGTGGGTCCCACACTTCCACTGAAAATGGAGGGACGGTTTGAATAGAATACGTGCATCATAGTGGAATCCATGGCACCGCCCAACACCTTGGACGATGCAGGTAAAGGGCCCCACACGTGTGGATGCAAGGCATCCAATAAGGTGGGCTCCACGTCCTTGCATGGATGGGGTGGATTTCAACATCACGGTGAAGTCCCTGTAAGTGCTATGATTTCATATCCCTTTGGTTGTCAAATTTTATGGTGACAAAAACTATATATATATATATATATATATATATATATATATATATATATATATATATATATATATATATATATATATATATATATATATATATATATATATATGTCTTGTACATCTTGTGTTTCACGTTTGAGACTATTCATTTCTTCAAGACATCGTATTTCAAGACAAGAACTTAAATGAAGAAAGTTTCAAGTCTAGCCATGGATGAAGAATACAAGTGTTTCGACAAAGAAACAAATGCATTTGATTTGGGAGATTGGCTTATTCAAATATAACAGAGGAAGAGTACTAGGAACATTCATCGCATTTTATTAATACTGAGTTCATTTACATCCTCTTTACATCCCTTGATTCTAAGATAGATCATTTAGAAATAAAAGACTTATGCTTTAAACATCAAAAGTTCATTTCAACAGCTTTCCAGCGTCTGATTCGATCATCTCCTAGGACTTAGGAGGAATGTCGATCCGATTGACGGGTCTTTAATGAAATAAAGATTTCAGCAGCATAACAGTGCCTGTTTCAACCATCCTCTGAGACTTAGGAGGAATGTTGATTCGATCGACTGATCTTTCTCTTTTAAACCCATGAATAGGAGAAAGCCCGGAGAAAGGAAGCCTGGCCCACGGATTTCGACAGCATGACAGCCTTTGGACTTTACAGACTGCAGGGTAGCTTGGTTGCACGGACCCGTGAAACCGATACCGGTTGTGCGATCCTGTGCAACTGCTAGGAGACTCTCTTCTATCTTCTGTCTTCTGCTCCGCTCCGCTCCTCTTGAAAATCTTCAAATTGCCCTTCATGAAGGAGGGGAAGGGGTATTTATAGACCTTCGTACGTGTGAAAATCCTGATCTTAATGATGTGGGACTATTTTTCAGTACTTTAGATCATTCTGAATGAAGCCCTTTGTGCAGTACATTTCGAGGTCCCGCGCAACTGATATTTTCTTTGCGCGGACCTGCGCAACTGGGATTGATTGCGCAGAACTGCGTAACTTATATTAGTTGCGCGGACCTACGCACTCTTATAAAAGATATCTCTATCTTCTTCTTTCTGAAAGTTTTTTCTATCTCTTTACCTTTCCTTGTTCGATTCTTTCGCCATTTTTTATCCCTCAACAACAAGAATAGAAGACTTCAAGTATGCATGTTCAAGATTCTAACAAGTACAAGAATAGAAGAAGACTTTATCAAGTCAAGAAAGGTTCAAGCTCGAGAAGGCCTACAACAAGATTCGTAAATTCTCAAGCCTCTCTTAAGGGTCATCTGAGAGTATAGACTATCAATGTTTATCTCACTTTCAAGGTTTGTTTGACCTTAGATTGACCTTAGATTGGGCTTTATTGTAAGTCATTCTGGATACATAATTCGTATATTTTAAATATGCTTGTACGGGCTGTTCTAAGACCAGTCCTAGCTCTGCTACGACTAGTTTTAAGTTTTTCAGGACCAGTCCTAGGTTGTTGAAGATTTTCGAATTTTTCTGGTTGTCCTACGACCAGTCCTGGACATCCTACGACCAGTTCTGTGAGCTGTACGACTCGTCCTTCGACCGGTCTTATCCCTACAACTCGAACTCCAACAACTAATCTGGGGTCCTTCGACCAGTCGTAGGTGACCCATGACCAGTCGTGGAACAGCTGATCCTTATCCCGCGGAAATCTTTGAAAATCTGTTGAAGCTACGACTAGTCCTAGGGATCATAAGACCAGTCGTAGATGGAATTTTTCAGGCTATAAATAGAGCACGAATTTCAGAGTTTTTCAATTTAATTCAACCAATTTTAAGGCCATACTCTGAGATAAGTTCGTGTTTGTTTTTAAGTTACTTTGTACTCATTTAATATTCCTTTTGCGAGCTTATTTTGTATTTGATTTTGATCTACATTCCAATCTTATTAGAAAAGAGGAATTTTTGATATTCCTTCTTCTTGGATTCAAAATCAAATAGAACTAGCCCTTTTGATTTAAAATCAATTAGACTTAGAACCATTCATAAAGTGAGTATTGGACTTTGAATGTTGAATCGAACTTCTACTCCGATTGGTTCTATCGGGCTACTTCAAAAGGAGATTCAGATATTTTACATTTGTGTAATTTACATTCTTTGGTTTTGTTTGAGATTTGCCAGAAAAATCTCATTGTTTTGGTTATCTGAGGAGAGCTAGAAAACTCAGATTGTGTGGATTTTTGGATTGTGTAAGCCCAAGATAAAAAGACGCAATTGTGAAGATTTTAGGTGAACTTGTGAAACCTATTTTGATAGTGCATGCTAATATCCCCTGTGAGGATATTAGGAGTGGAGTAACATTCTGTGTGGCTGTTGGATAACAGTTGGTGTACACACAGGCGAACCACTATATATCTTTGTGTTGTGGATGTGCTTTATTCTTTCATTCCTTTATTCATTCAGTTTTGTGGATTGTATCTGTGGTTGAATGTTGTAATCATTTTATTTCAAGCTAGTGTGGGGAATGTTGTAATAACTTAGGTTTAATTTCCTGCAAGTTATTTCCTTGCTTTATTTATTCCTCTCGATTTGAGTTTTTGATACAAAGGACGTTTTATAAATAAGGTTGTCCTACCATAAGCCTTGGTTTTTGGTGTAAGGTTGTCCTTAGAACTAAATTAGTATCAACCTCTCAATACTAGTTTATTGAGGTTACTTTTTAATTCAGCATTGTGGATTGTTTTATTTTATTATTCCGCTGTTATAAGTTTTATTTGGCATAGCCCTATTCACCCCCCCTCTAGGGCATATAGCTAGGCCCTTTCAAGTGGCATTAGAGCCTAATAGCTCGTGCTTATTGTTTATTTATTGGATTTATTTCCTGTGCTAACGATCTAAGTTATATTAAGACGTCAAATTTTGATAGCCTATCAGTCACTAGGCCACCACCCTTTAATGGCACAAACTATGTCTATTGGAAAGCTAGGATGAGGATCTTCCTCGAATCCATGGATGAAAGTGTGTGGCTGGCCACAGTGAATGAATGGAACCCTCCTATCACTGAAGTAACTGATGACGATGGTTCAAAATCAATGAGAGTAACGGCTTATTTTCATTGGACCACACTTCAGAAAAGTGAGAGTAGTGCCAATGCAAAAGCACTAAATGCAATTACTTGTACATTATCACCAAATGAATTTAAAAGAATCATCTCTTGTGAAAATGCAAAACAAGCATGAGATGTATTAGAAATGACACACGAGGGTACATCAATTGTTAAGAAATCTAAAGTCCAACTTCTCACAACTAAATTTGAAGAAATATATATGAAGGAGAATGAGATGTTTATGGACTTCTACACTAGATTGAATGATATTGTGAACTCTATATGGGGTCTTGATGATAGAATCCCTGAAAGTAAAGTGTGCGCAAAGATACTATGCTCACTTCCTGAACGGTTCAATTTTAAAGTAACCGCGATTCAGGAACTTCGTGATACGGATGAGGGTTGAGGAACTAATTGGTTCACTACAAACCTACGAGTTGACCTTTAAAGCTCCTAAAGAAAAATCAGTTGCTCTCAAATTATCTAAAAATGTTTCACAAGAGAGCACTTCGGATTTAAAAAATTTCGAAGATGATATGGCGCTTTTAGGAAAAAAGTTTTACAAAATTTTCAAAAGCAAGAAAAAAGTTAATTTTCAAAAGTCAAATGATAAGAGACGATCTAAACCTAGAGCTCGAAAATCTTTGAAAGATAGTCAATGTTACAACTGTCAAGAGTATGGGCACTTAGTTAACAAATGTCCTAAAAAGGACAAATCAAAAAGGAAAAGCATGTTGGCTACTTGGGATGAATCATCTGATTCTGAATCCTCTTCTAAATCAGAAGATTCTGAAACCGAGTTGGGCGATGATGTTAAAGCCTTTATGACTCTAGCTAAGATCACTTTTTCAGATAATGATGATATGTCTAGTGAAGAAAATCTGAATAGTGATTGCGATAATGAAGATGATCTTTAGGATGCTTATAATGCCCTTTATAAGGAGAGTTGTAAAATTGCCGTCAAGCTTAAGTTACAAAAAGAAAAACTTTCTAAGCTTAAAGAAGATTATGAGTCTCTCGTTTTAGAAAAGTCTCATATTTCTGATTCTTTTGAAAAGACAAAATGTGATTTAGATTTTAAAACCTCCAAAATTGAAGATTTGAGATCCGAAAATGAGAAACTCAAAAATGAGTTAGCTTCTGTTCTGAGTTTGAAAGACACATGGAGATATGCCCAAGGTGATCCTAAATTGGAAAAATTATTTTCCGGATCAAGAAAATGTGGCGATCGATTCGGGTTAGGCTATGATAAGAATACATCTTCTAAACAAAAGAATATTGCTCCTAAATTTGTAAAAGGAGAGTCTTCAACCTCAAAAGAAAAGAATACTTATCAAGGTTTTTCTAAAAATTCAAGGACTTTTCAAAAACCTAAAGGTAGCCATGTCAACTTTAATTTTCAAAACCGAAATCCATTAGCTGAAAAAATAATTGATCTACTCAAGGAGCTATTAAAGTCTAACTCTATAGGTCACTCCTATAACAACAGATAGAAAAATACCGTCTATACTCCTAAACCCAAAACAGTTTTGAAATGGGTTCCTAAAGTTACCTGCTTGGTTGCCCACACTGCTTTCAAAGCTATAAGCCATTCAAAGTGGTTCCTAGATAGTGGTTGCTCCAGGCATATGACAGGCGACAAGGCTTTATTCACTGATCTAAAAGATATGACTGACGGGTCAGTCACATTTGGTGATAGAAGCAATTATAAGATCATTGGCCAAGGTACGGTTCAGCTTTATAACCTTCCCTTATTTAAGAATGTTTTATATGTTGAGGGCTTGAAACACAACCTATTAAGCATTTCTCAGATATGCGATAACAACCGTAGTGTGAAGTTTTCTAATTAAGGTTGTGAGATAGTTAATAAAAAGGGTTCTGTTATATTAACTGGTCGCAGAACTTCTGAAAACTGCTACATCGTTAGTGATGCAAGCTCATCTACTCAATCATGTTACATGGTCCATACCGATGAGACTGAATTATGGCATAAGCGCCTTGGATATGTTCTCTACCGGAACTTATTTAGATTGAGCAAAAGAGAACTAATTAGAGGTCTACCCAAATTGCAAAAAGTAGACAAAATATGTAGTGAATGCCAGTTGGGCAAACAGACTAGGAGCTCTCACAAGAAAGTGAACTCCAATACCACATCTTGACCACTCGAGCTTCTCCACATGGATCTTATTGGATCAACCAGAATGGAGAGTCGAGGAAGAAAAAAATACATCTTGGTTATCGTAGATGACTATACCGGATTCACTTGGGTATCGTTCTTAGAGGACAAAACTGAAACCCTTGATAAAGTGAAAAAGATCATTAAACGAATCCAAAATGAAAAAGGTTCTCATGTTAGTAAGATCCGTAGTGATCATGGATTTGAATTCGAAAATAGCAGTTTTGAGAAATTCTGTAGCGATCAGGGAATATCGCATGAATTCTCTACGCCCAAAACTCCTAAACAAAATGGCGTAGTGGAAAGAAAAAATAGAGTGCTTCAGGATATGGCTAATGTTATGTTGAACAGCATGAAGCTCTCTAGAAATCTTTGGGTTGAAGCAGTTAATACCACATGCTATATTATTAATCGGGTTTATACCAGTAAATCTGATAATAAGACTGCTTATGAATTATGGTTTGAAAAGAAACCTAATGTCAAATACTTTCGAGTTTTTGGCAGCAAGTGTTATATTTTACGCGATCGTGAAAATTTGAAAAAGTTTGATACGAAGAGTGATGAAGGTATTTTTCTTGGTTATTCTTTGAACGGTCGAGCTTATAGGGTTTTAAATAAGAGAACTGGTGTGATTCAAGAGTCCATCAATGTGGTCATTGATGATCATTTGAATACACCGGCCCCGAGCTCAGATGATGATGAAGTTCTTATTATTGACAATCAAGATACCTCATCAAGTCAAAAAGAATCTGAACTAAGGACTGTCAAAGATCATCCTACCAATCAAATTCTTAGAAACCCTCTCACTGGAGTTCGTACTCGCAAACAACTTGAGAACATATGTAATTTATGTTTGTTTTACATACCAAATAGAACCGGTCAATGTGAAAGAAGCACTTTCTGACGAAAATTGGATAGTTGCTATGTAGGATGAACTTAATCAATTTGTTCGTAATGATGTCTGGTATCTTGTTCCTAGACCTAAAGATAAACACATTATCGGAACAAAATGGATCTTTAAAAATAAGTCTGATGAACTTGGAAATATAATATGAAACAAGGCTACTAGACTGGTTGTACAAGGGTACACTCAGATTGAAGGCATCGATTACGATGAAACTTTTGCTCCAGTCGCTTGCCTTAAATCAATCAGACTTTTTATTTCCATCGCATGCTTTAAAAAATTTAAGATTTATCAAATGGATGTAAAGAGTGCCTTCTTGAATGACGATTTACATGAAGAGGTGTATGTTGAACAACCTTCAAGGTTTGAAGACCCCAAGTTATCTGACCATATATTTCGTCTCAAAAAGGCTCACTATAGTCTAAAACAAGCACCCAGGGCATGGTATGAGAAATTGACTAAATTCTTACTTAGTCATAGCTTTTAAGTAGGAAGTGTCGATAAGACGCTCTTTGTTAAGAAGCATAACAATGATATTTTGATGGTTCAAAATTTATGTTAACGATATTATTTATGGATCAACATGTACTAACATGTCTATTGAGTTTGCGGAGTTAATGAAATCAAAGTTTGAAATGAGCATGGTTGGTGAACTAAATTATTTTCTAGGGTTGCAATAAAATAACAAGCTGATGAAATTTTTATTTTCCAGACCAAATATGCTTCAAACTTGGTTAAAAGGTTTAGATTTGAGAATGGTAAGAACTTTGATACTTCTATGAGTACAACGTTAAGACTCTCAAAAGACTCTACAGGTAAAGGTATAGATCCTAAGCTATATCGAAGTATGATTGATAGTTTGTTGTATCTAACTGCAAGTAAACCTGATATCGCATTTTGTAACGACTCGAAAAATTTCGTACCAAGACCCGAGTACCACCTCGATCAGAAATCACTTAGGATTAATTCTCTTAGAATTAACCATAAGTTAGCTAGCGTTACGTTAGACTGGCTGTGAAATTAGTACTGTTCACTTTAAATACGTTCTGCAAGACTTAAAACTTGTGGAATCATTGACGCTATAGTACCTTGAATTGGAGCTAGACCGCACGTCGAAGGTCCGATATCTATAATCTTAGACCATTATGACCGCTTAGTTGGACTTGACTATCCTTTCGAAAATCAAGCCCAACTGATGTCTTGACACCATTTTCTTGCGTCCGGAGTGAAGAGGGTGAGAAAATGGAGATTTTTAGAAAATTAATTATATTATTATGAAATTTGGCATGGTTCACTTGCGCGTTATTTTTAAGCGTTCTGACTATTGGAATTTGACCAAATTTCACCCTCGGATCAAGAAAGTTGGCCCTTACATGTCCAAGTACTTGTGGCCTTGATTGAAGTTCGGTGACCGTTGAATTGAAACTGCTCCGCCACGGACAATCTGGATATCCGATCGGACTAAAAACTTAACTTACTAAAGATCCGATGCTAGTGAGCTTAAGTCCGACCGCATTTGATAAGAGGACCTTCAGAAGTGCTCCATTGGATCAGAAAGATCCCGATTTGTTTATAACTTAAGTATACCTTGACTTATGGTCCATTTTCGTTATGTTTAGGCTTATAAAAAGGCCTTAAACCCTTAGCTTTCTAACCCATACGAATTTCCCAAACCCTATAGATTTAAGAGAAAGAAAAGAGAGAGAAAGTGTGGGAGAATCAAGTGAAACTCCGTAGGATTCTTCCTAGTACATCTATACACTGAACCGGCATTTCTGAATCGTTCTTCCAGCGATTTCGATTCCGTTTTGGGGTAAGTTAAGCTAACCCTAACCTATTTTGAAGCTTCGACTAGCTGTAGTAGAATTCCAACTAACCTGTTTCTTGCCATAGGTAGTGTATCCGCCGTTAACGAAGACACATCGTCTAAATCATCTTAAATACGTCTTCTCTAGTTTAAGGTGCGGACTATATACGCTTAGGTTATGGTTTTCAACACTTTCAATGTTAGATAATGATTTATTCATGTTGTGCTTGCCGTTACACATGCCAAATATGCTATCCGTTTTGTCTTCTGCATATACATACTTTATATTGTAAATACTGTATTTCATGTACATGTTAGAATACATGTATGCGTATGGAATCTGTCGATTTGCTTGCCATGATTAATTATCATTGTTACATGCCTGATATGTATACAGTAACTCCTTGGCGAAAGGACTTGCCCTAATACGCAATAGAGACGACATACGTGATGTATGTCGAATTATGTAACCTAAGTGTTTGAATAAATGCCTAAGTGAATTAGTAGTTAGTAAAGTATGATTTCTAAGGTGGTTGAGATATGGATCTCCATCACACTATTATTTAAATCCATGAATAACGTAACTTAGATTATCCATGCTAAGTGGGTGTATAATTTCCTCCATGGATTGTGTACTTAGTTAAATCATGTTAAATGTGAGTATGAATTCCTGCATGTATTGTTTACATTCAAGTATACTTCATGATTGTTCATATGGATGTTAGATATGAATCATATGCTAGTTATTAGATTTGTATGTGAATGGGGCTGTACTATGGTCCAGGCAATCGGAAACCATTCTGTAAATAGTGGTTGAGGTTGTTTTCACCACACAGGATGGTTTAGCAAATCTGAGTCGTGCTTGGGCTGTTCGACAATGGTTAGGCCACACGGAGTGCTTATGCATTCCATGTCGTTCAACTCAACGTGTGCTTGGCCTAGTTGAGCTTATCAACTAACCCGATTGACGGATGCTTGTTTACCGTGTTTGGTCGCCACTGTTTGAATCTAAGGCACTGAACTTACCAGTGAGACTCCCGTTAACCATAGTACCAAGATCCCCTAAGACTCATGAGCCGGGTATGGTGGTATGAGACACAGTGGTCATAGTGACCAGTGAGCACCCTACTCTGAGTAGATTATGGTGGTATGAGACACTATATTCTTGCTGTCAGCTTACACTAATTGGTGACGAGCCCTCTGTAGTGACCTTGAGTTTATCTTGACACTGCATAGGGGCGACGAGTCCTGTTGTAGTCTTAAGGATATAAATAGGTCTGTATTGATAAGGTGATGGGGGAGTGGTGTAACGATTGTGTGCAACAGCCCTGACAGCCCTTGCAGCAACCTAGAACCATAATATCGTATGAGATTCCTAGGACTGACGACCCTAGAAAGGATCAATGTTGGAAAATGATACAAGGGAGGTGTCTTAGCTTTCCAATCCTGCTGTATGAAAAGGACTAATAAGAACTTGGTAATCATATTCATAACACCGCATTGCATGTGCTAACAATGTTGGTGATAGAGCACTGAGGAAGTGAGTCATGCCGCGATCGTTAGATGATGTCGCAGAGGGGATTGTGGTGAGGGCATGCATCATTCTTCATGTCATCCTTGCATTAATAAGAGATATAGGACCTGTTTGATTGTACTGCCTTATCATTACTGCTTGATTGGATTGATAACATGTTAACCTTTGCTATATAGTACCACTGAGTTGATCACTCACTCCCACATTCTGGGATGGTGTTTAAACACTAACCAGACTCTGACTTAGCTGCAGGAGATGGCAATGCTTGCGAGGTGGAGCCAGACTTTGATGAGGACGAGGAGGTGTTCTCATATATGCAGTTCTCAAGCGGGTTCATGTGAGCCTTGTCCTGACCAGCGGGAATTGTTTTTGGGATATGTATTGGATCATTTTGAACAGTTCATGTATGTATTTTGAGACACAGATGTATGTATATTGCCCTGGGTAGAGCACGCATTATTTGAGTATTTATTTTGAATTATATATGTATTTAAGTCTTTCGCTTGCATTTCCTCAATATCTCTGAATTATGTCTGCTAATCTGGCTTGACCTATTTCATGTTTTATGCTTTAATACTGATAACATACAACCATCATCAAATATGTTGCAAAAGTGATGTTTTGGAACTCTGGAGCTGAGTTGTGCTCGACTCCTGAATTTCAGGGCGTTACAAGTTGGTATCAGAGCATGATTTGGATTAATCTGGACCTGGGTTAGGGTCACACACCGCACGTTGATGCACTATACCGTAGGAGGGTGCACAAATAACATAGAAGCCTTCATAGGATCCCAATTTCACCAATTGGCGAAGTTCACTCAAATCAATCATTTTGATCAAGTTCGTGTGCATCCATGGTCGCATGAAACGACCCCGGACCACTTCTAGTACGTTTATTAATGAGTTTAGACCCTTATTGATCCTATCCTAGCTGTTAAAGATCGCTAAATGCGAATGTGCACCATATACTATCCGAAACTACCCGAAATGGTTCGAAACGGAGGTGAGGCTCAAATCTAACACATCCAGGGGGACCCAGGGTGGGCCCACATGTTTTTGGCCATAGGGGGGCAGGAGGACCTTGCCCATTTGGCGAGGCCTCGCCAGACTGTCCAGAGGTTGGCGAGGGCATCGCCGGTTCGGCGAGGCCTCGCCAGTCGACGGGCTTTTCGGGCTGGGCCACCCAGGCCGATGAGGTTTGGGGTTAAATGGGACCCTTTGGTCCAGGGTTCTACCACCCATTCATTCAAAATCTCATACTTCCTTTACAAATTAGCCTCCCAAGCTCTCCTTTTCTTCTAAAGCTGTTATTTTCTCTCTCCAACCTCCCTTCCAACCGTTTCTTCCTTCATTTTTCGTTATTCCCTTCATCCCTTTACCATCCTCTATCATACCCAGCAGCTACTTCCATTTTCTGCGATTGGAGCTCCTAAGCTCTCATTTGAAGCTCCAAAATGTGGTAACCCTCAACCTCTTTTGTCTTTGGCCTTTCTCTTTTTCTATTCCTTCTTTTCTTGGCCCATTGCACCCCTGTATCTAACCCAAACTCGTGGGAACCCATTAGGTCATCCCTTTCTCACCCCTTTCGTCATTTTTTATGGCCTTTATAGAGGCTATTGCAGCCTTTTTCTCTATTTCCACCATCCTCTCGTTGATGGGTAAGAAACGTGCCCCTGTGGATAAGACTGGGACTAGTCGTCCCGCTCGTTCGAGGCGGCCTAGAGGAGTTACTGCAAGTCCAAGTGTTGGGAGAGAAATACATACGAAGCGGGATTTGGATCTCCAAGTGCCTTTTGGAAGGACGTTGTTGGCAGAGTTGGCCTATGATGCATATACGGATCGTAAGGTTCTTTTTGAAGCGCATGTGGAAGGGCGACTCTTTGGCGAGTATTTATTGTTTGAGCGTATCGAAGCTGCCGGGTGGGGTCCGCTCTTTGAAGGCCAGTCTCGTGCTAGTGTGAGCACTGTTCGTGCCTTTTATGCTCATATTCGGGACCCTATGCTGGAGCCATTGCAGTTCAAGATTCCCTTTGGCAGAGATCGGGAAGCCACAATCGATGTTCGCTTGATAGCTCGATTGCTGAACGTGCCACTTGGCGAGGTACATCCAAGTGCTAAGAATCTGAACAGTGTTCGTGAGAGGGATCATCGCACCAGGTTTCTATGTGGTCATTTATTTGAGTGACAGCGTAACAAGAGCCTCCTACGACCCATATGTCAGCTGATTTCCATCTGCTTCACCATATATGCACGTTCAATATTTATCCCAAGTGGAGCAACCGTAGTGAATGTACGCGTCTCATGGTAGATTTCCTATATCAAGTGGGGCTGGGAGAGAATGTGTGCATGGCTACATTTGTGCTACGACAGATCATCCTCATAGCGCGATCGAGAAGAACGTGTGAGTCACTTCCATTTGGCCGGCTCATATGTAAGATTGCGCTCGAGTTTGGCTATAGACTTGAGGTAGAGCTGCTTGTGCCGATTCATTTCATCAATGAGGCTACTATGAACCAGATGAAGATAGGGCCTCAGCAGCGCGAGGCCCAGCTTGATGATGACAACGAGGGTGAGTATGATAGTGAAGAGGAAGAAAGTGAAAAAGAAGGTGGGGCAGAAATAGAGGAAGAAGTCCAGGAAGAAGAGGAAGAGGAGGCTCAGGATACTGATAAGAGTCCTCCTCCAGTGACTCGGGCTGCTAGGGATGCTCATATAGCCCGAATTGAGGAGAGTCAGGTTACTTTGCGACAAGAAGTCCAAGAACTCTGGGTCGAGGTAAAGCAAGAGCTTGAAGAGACTAAGGCCGTCATGAAACGAAAATTTGGTAAGGTGACTCGCACCTTGAAGGCCATCCTATGCTGCCTGAAGGATAAGGGTGCCCCTTCTCCATTAACAGATTCCGATGCATAGACTCATGTAGTCATTGTTTTCTTGTTTGATGTTTATTTTTATGTGTGGTTTACTTGTCGTTTATCAGTTGGTAGTTGTTTAGTGTTGGAGCTTCGTGTGTGAAGCTTAAGTGTTTTGTTCACATGCTTTCTCTGTCGCGATTCTTGTAATGCTACAAATCATGTATTGTGATAATTTTGTTAATGAAATGCATGTGATTTTCTTAGTTTGTGAAGTACATGTTGTGAATGGATTGTGGGAATGCCTAATTTCTTTGGTTGCTACCCTCTCTTGTGTGTAGGGTATGCCACCTAAGGGTTCGCTATCTTCGGCCCATCTTTCTCTAGGAGATTCACTTGACGGGGCCCTCGCCCTGAGAGATACTCCTATGGACCCTCATGTGGTCCCATCTAGTTCAGATCCCAGGCTGAGTTCTCAGCCGACTTCTGGTCCTTCTGCTGGACCACCTCCTGTCACACCTTCTGTGGTGCCTCCTGTCACGCCTGCAGCTCCTGAGCAGCATCGTGCGTCTGCATCGATGCCTTCTACATCACAGTCTGCTCCGTCTTTTGATAGGCTTGAGCAGATGATGCTGTTGATGCAGCAGCAGTAGATACAACAGCAGCAGCAGCAGCAACAGTTCTTATCCTCCATGGCCGACATTTTTGCTCAGTCGATGGCGGTGACTCCACCTGCCTCGCGTCTACACCCTGTTGGGCATGCTAGTGCGAGCGGATCTTTTGAGCGATTTCAGTGCTTGAGGCCTCCTACATTTACAGGTACTCACAGACCTGAAGAGGCTGAGTATTGGATAGACCGCATCTTTAAGATGCTGAGACCGTTGCACTGTTTTGAGGTGGAACATGTTGAGCTAGCCACCTTCATGTTTGAGAAGGAGGCTAGCCTATGGTGGGACAGTATTCTCCACACTGTGGCGGAGGGATATGAGTGGTCATGAGTAGCGTTTGAGGCACGCTTCCATGAGAAGTATTTCTCTGTCACGTACCGACACTAGAAGGAGAGTGAGTTCCTTCACCTTCACCAGGGAGGCATGTCGGTGACAGAGTATGAAAACAGGTTTACGGAGCTAGGGAGGTATGCTCCTTTGATTCTAAGTGACCATCCGATGAGGATGCGACATTTTTCTGAGGGCTTACGACCCGATATCAGATTGAAGATGTGCTGTGCGAGCATTTCTTCCTATACAGAGCTGGTGAGTATGTCCTTGCGTGCAGAGCAGGACGGAGACAGGTCGGCCCGCATGCGAGCACCTATGGTTCCTAGGCCGCTACACGAATTTAAGAGTAGGCCTTTCCTCGCCAAGAGGCCTCGGTTTGAGCCACCGCAGGGGTCTTCTGCACCTCCTGCCTATGTGAGGCATCCTGATGTGAGGTGCGGCTATTGTAGGAAGCCTGGCCACACCGAGACTACATGTTTCTCCAGGATGCGAGATAGTGGGTTCTCACCGCCTCAACGGATTGGTCGTTCGATGCCTCAGACCATTTCACTACCACCCCTTCGTTCTACACCAGCTCATCCATTCTTCAGACCTCCAACACCTTATTTTAGGCTGCCACATCGGCCTATGGTACCTCAGCCACATCCTCCTCAGCAGGCTCAGGTACATGCATTGACAGCTGAGCCATCCGAGACAGAGACCACACCACCTTTGGCCTTTGAGGTCACAGCCCATATCGGAGGTACTCCTATATTTTTTTTGGTGGATACAGGATCCACAGTCTCAGTCATATCTTCTTCAGTAGTTAAGTGCCTTGGGCTACAGACTACTCGTATGGTTGGGGTGCAAGTTCTTTCAGCACAGGACGATGCCACTATGATGTGTGAGGGTTGTTTACTAGATCTAGGGAACAGGACGATGGCCATTGACCTTATCGTCGACCCCTCTCTCTATCATTTCGACGTCATTCTTGACATGAATTGACTGACTACAGGGAGGGCTGAGATTGACTGCGAGACCCGTATAGTGACAGTTTATGAGCTGGAGGGCACGTCCTTTACATTTACAGTGCAGGTTAGTCACCCCTCACGAGTGATTTGTTATGCTTCCTTATTGAGGAATGTGGATGTCCCGGTACTTGAAAGCACGTTAGTAGTCCGTGATTATGAGGATGCGTTCAGGAAGATACCTGGGTTGCCACCTCACCGAGAGATCGGTTTTACTATCGATCTGGTACCCTGTTCGACGCCCATCTCATTGCCGACGTATCGCGTGGCCCCATGTGAGATGGAGGAGTTAAGAAAACAGATCGATGATTTATTAGAGGCTGACTTCATGCGACCGAGTGTGTCTCCTTGGGGAGCACCTATGTTGTTCATGACGAAGAAAGATGGCTCATTGCAGTTATGTATCCATTATGGTGAAGAACAAGTACCCATTGCTCAGGATGGATGACCTGTTTGATCAATTGAGAGGAGCGCAGTACTTCTCAAAGATTGATCTACAGTCATCGTATCACCAGTTACGCGTCAGGAATGAGGATGTACAGAAGATGGCTTTCAGGACTAGCTTTGGCCATTATAAGTTCCTTGTGATGTCGTTCGGTCTTACGAACGCACCAGCTGTGTTCATGGACCTGATGAACCGTATATTTCGGCCGTTCCTCTATTGATTTGTCATCGTCTTTATAGATGACATTCTGATATACTCTAGGAGTCGAGAGGAGCATGAGGAGCACTTGCGATCGGTCCTGGATACTCTGAGATAGCACCAGTTGTTCGTACAGTACAAGAAGTGCGACTTCTAGAAGGAGGAAGTCAAGTTCCTGGGGCATGTCGTGTCCAAGGATGGGATAGCAGTGGACCTTGCAAAGGTAGCCACGGTGCAAGATTGGAAGCAACCTGGTTCAATTACCAAGGTGAGAAGTTTCCTAGGACTTGCTGGCTACTATCGACGATTCATTCAGGACTTCTCCAAGATAGCCAGACCCTTGTCTCAGTTGACACGGAAGGATCTGAAGTTCGCCTGGAATGAGAAGGCGGAATCAGCTTTCCAGGAGCTGAAAGACAGACTGACGTCTGCCCTTGTGCTAGTATTGCCAGAGCAAGGGGTTAGATATATGATCTATATGGACGCATCTCATGTTGGTTTAGGTTGTGTCCTTATGCAGAAGGATAGGGTGATTGCATATGCCTCGAGACAATTAAGGAAGCACGAGGAGAACTACCCTACACACGACCTAGAGTTGGTAACTGTCATCTTCGCATTAAAGCTCTGGAGACATTACCTCTACGGAGAGGAGTTCGAGCTCTTTTGCGACCACAAGAACCTCAAGTATATATTCACGCAGTGAGACCTGAATATGAGGTAGCGACGATGGATGGAGACCTTGAAGGACTTTAATTTCGAGGTTTCCTACCATCCCGGCAAGGCGAACCATGTGGTTGATGCGTTGAGCCACAAGAAGGTGATAGAATTTATGGCTCCGCTGATGGTTTCCAAGTGGGACATGGTTGAGTTTTTGTGAGACTTTGAGCAGAAACTCACTGTGGAGGGGCCATTCGAGGTTATCGCACATGTTTAGGTGAGACCGCTTATCGATGACAGGGTCATCGCGGCGCAGAGGGATGATGTGCGTCTGACTGAGCTTTGAGAGCAGGCCAGTGTTGATGCAGATGCTGAGTGGTGAGTTGGAACGGATGGGGGCTTACGTTATCGTGGCCGCCTATGCATTCCAAATGTCCCTGACTTGAGACGAGAGATTCTTGAGGCTGCGCACAGTTCCAGACTTGCGATGCATCCGGGCAGTACAAAGATGTATCGTGATATGAAGAGGACATACTGTGGGATGGCATGAAGACCCACATTGTAGATTATGTGTCTCGTTGTCTCACTTGCCAGCAGGTGAAGGCAGAGCATCGCCGACCTCCTGGTCTCCTTTAGCCTATGCCTATAGCTGAGTGGAAATGGGACTATATCTCTATGGATTTCATTTTGGGACTGCCGAAGACGAGGAAGGGACATGATTCTGTCTGGCTGATCGTCGACCGCTTGACGAAGTCGGTGCACTTCCTTTCGATTAGAGTTACGAACTCTGCAGACGAGTTGGCTAGATTGTACATCAGGGAGATTGTTCGTCTGTATGGAGTTCCCTTGGAGATTGTGTCGGATAGAGACACGCGGTTTACTTCTATTTTCTGGACTCGCATCCAAGAAGCGATGAGTGTGAAGTTGAAGTTCAGTACTGCATTCCACCCACAGACTGACAGACAGACAGAGCGGGTGAACCAGATCTTAGAAGACATGTTGCTGGCTTGCGTGTTGGATTTTAAGGACAGTTGGGATGATTGTCTTCCATATGCGGAGTTTGCGTACAATAATAGTTTTCAGGCGGTATGACACCTTATGAGGCCTTGTATGGACATCCTTGTCGAGCACCGCATTACTGGGTTGAAGTCGGCGAGTAGAAATTGATTGATCCTGAGTTAGTACAGGTGACCTCAGAGAAGATTGACATCATCAGGCGTCGACTTCTCACAACGCAGAGCAGGAAAAAGAGTTATGCCGATACGAGACGGAGACTGCTGGAGTTCGCGGTTGGAGATCACGTATTCTTGAGAGTTTCTCCTATGAAGGGAGTCATTCGGTTCGGGAAGAAGGGGAAGCTCTTGTCGAGATTTATTAGCCCTTTTCAGGTACTTGATCGAGTGGGAGCAGTAGCATACCTCCTAGCTTTACCTACGCCTCTCACGAGCGTACACAATATATTTCATGTTTCTATGCTAAAGAAATATGTTCCTGATCCTTCCCATATCATCAGATGGGAGCAGGTACAGTTGAGAGAGGATGCCACTTATGAACTGCGCCTAACGCGTATATTAGACAGGAAGGAGCAGGTATTGTGTAGCAAGGTTATCCCCCTTGTGAAAGTATTGTGGACGCATCATAATGAAGAAGAGGCTACCTGGGAGACAGAAGCCGAGATCAGGAAGAACTACCCATAGCTTCTCGAGGAGTATGAGAAGGTACAAATTTCAAGGATGAATTTCTTTTAGGGGGGTAGATTGTAACGACTCAAAAAATTTTGTTCCAAGACCCGAGTACCACCTCGATCAGAAATCACTTAGGATTAATTCTCTTATAAATTAACCATAAGTTAGCTAGCGCTACGTTAGACTAGCAGTGAAATTAGTACTGTTCGCTTTAAATACGTTCTGCAAGACTTAAACCTTATGGAATCATTGACGTTATAATACACTGAAATCTAGGATCCAACTCTAAACCCAGTTGTTCTAGGGAATGTTTGGTAACTTTGTATTGGAGCTAGACCGCACATCGAAAGTCTGATATCTATAATCTTAGACCATTATGACTGCTTAGTTGGACTTGCCTATCCTTTCAAAAATTAAGCCCAACTGATGTCCTAACACCATTTTCTCGCGTCCGGAGTGAAGAGGGTGAGAAAATGGAGATTTTTAGAAAATTAATTATATTATTATGAAATCTGGCACGGTTCACTTGCGCATTATTTTTAAGCATTCTGACCGTTGGAATTCGACCAAATTTCACCCTCAGATCAAGAAAGTTGGCCCTTACATGTCCAAGTACTTGTGGCCTTGATTGAAGTTTGGTGACCGTTGAATTGAAACTGGTCCGCCACGGACAATCTGGATATCCGATCGGACTGAAAACTTAACTTACTAAAGATCCGATGCTAGTGAGCTTAAGTCCGACCGCATTTGATAAGAGAACCTTAAGAAGTCTCCATTGGATCAGAAAGATCCCGATTTAGTTATAACTTAAGTATACCTTGACTTAAGGTCCATTTTCGTTATGTTTAGGCTTATAAAAAGGCCTTAAACCCTTAGCTTTCTAACCCATACGAATTTTCCAAACCCTAGAGATTTAAGAGAAAGAAAAGAGCGAGAAAGTGTGGGAGAATTAAGTGAAACTCCGTAGGATTCTTCCTAGTACATCTATACACTGAACCGACATTTCTGAATCATTCTTCCGGTGATTCTGATTCTGTTTTGAGGTAAGTTAAGCTAACCCTAACCTGTTTTGAAGCTTAGACTAGCTGTAGTAGAATTCTAACTAACTTGTTTCTTGCCATAGGTAGCGTATCCGCCGTTGACGAAGACACATCGTCTGAATCATCTTAAATACGTCTTCTCTAGTTTAATGTGCGGACTATATACGCTTAGGTTATGGTTTTCAACACTTTCAATGTTAGATAATGATTTATTCATGTTGTGCTTGCCGTTACACATGCCAAATATGCTATCCATTTTGTCTTCCGCATACACATACTTTATATTGTAAATACTGTATTTCATGTACATGTTAGAATACACATGCATATGGAATCTGTCGATTTGCTTGCCATGATTAATTATCGTTGTTACATGCCTGATATGTATACGACAACTCCTTGGCGAAAGGACTTACCATAATATGCAATAGAGACAACATACGTGATGTATGTCGAATTGTGTAACCTAAGTGTTTGAATAAATGCCTAAGTGAATTAGTAGTTAGTAAATTGTGATTGCTAAGGTGGTTGAGATATGGATCTCCATCACACTATTTAAATCCATGAATAACGTAACTTAGATTATCCATGCTAAAGGGGTGTATGATTTCCTCCATGGATTGTGTACTTAGTTAAATCATGTTAAATGTGTGTATGAATTCCTGCATGTATTGTTTACATTCAAGTATACTTCATGATTGTTCATATGGATGCAAGATATGAATCATATGGTAGTTATTAGAATTGTATGTGATTGAGGCTGTACTACGATCTAGGCAATGAAAAACCGTTCTGTAAATAGTGGTTGAGGTTGTTTTCACCACACAGGATGAGTTTAGCGAATCTGAGTCATGCTTGGGCTGTTCGGCAGTGGTCAGGCCACACAGAGTGCTTATGCATTCTATGTCGTTCAACTCAACGTGTGCTTGGCCTAGTTGAGCTATCAACTAACCCGATTGACTGATGCTTGTTTACCGTGTTTGGTCACCACTGTTTGAATCTAAGGCACTGAACTTACCAGTGAGACTCCCGTTAACCATGGTACCAAGATCCCCTAAGACTCATGAGCCGGCATGGTGGTATGGGACACCGTGGTCGTGTTATCGGCCTACGCTGGGGCCACAAACCTCCCCGTAGTGACCAGTGAGCACCCTACTCTGAGCAGATTATGTTGGTATGAGACACTATATTCTTGCTGTCGGCCTACACTGATTGGTGACGAGCCCTCTGTAGTGACCTTAAGTTTATCCTGACACTGCATAGGGGTGACGAGTCCTGTTGTAGTCTTAAGGATATAAATAGGCCTGTATTGATAAGGTTATGGGGGAGTGGTGTAACGATTGCGGGCAACAGCCCTGGTAGCCCTTGCAGCAATCTAGAACCATAATATCGTATGAGATTCCTAGGATTGGCGACCTTAGAAAGGATCAATGTTGAGAAACGATACAAGGGAGGTGTCTTAGCTTCCCAATCCTGCTGTATGAAAAGGACTAATAAGAACTTGGTAACATATTCATAACACCGCATTGCATGTGCTAACGGCGTTGGTGATAGAGCACTGAGGAGGTGAGTCATGCCGCGATCATTAGATGATGTTGTAGAGGGGATTGTGGTGAGGGCATGCATCATTCTTCATGTCATCCTTGCATTAATACGAGATATAAGACCTGTTTGATTGTACTGCCTTATCATTACTGCTTGATTGGATTGATAACATGTTAACCTTTGCTATATAGTACCACTGAGTTGATCACTCACTCCCACGTTCTGAGACGGTGTTTAAACATCAACCGGACTCTGACTTAGCTGTAGGAGATGACGATGCTTGCGAGGCGGAGCTAGACTTTGATGAGGACGAGGAGGCGTTCTCATATATGCAGTTCTCAGGTGGGTTCATGTGAGCCTTGTCCTAACTAGCGGGGATTATTTTTGGGATATGTATTGGATCATTTTGAACAGTTCATGTATGTATTTTGAGACATAGATGTATATATATTGCCCTGGGCAGAGCACGCATTATTTGAAGATTTATTTTGAATTATATATGTATTGAAGTCTTCCACTTGCATTTCCTCAATATCCCTGAATTATGTCTGCTAATTTGGCTTGATTTATTTCATGTTTTATGCTTTAATACAGAGAAAATAAAACCATCATCAAATATGTTGCATAAGTGATGTTTTGGAACTTGGGAGCTGAGTTGTGCTCGACTCCCAAATTTCAGGGCGTTATACGTTTAGTGTTGGTATTTGTGCGAGATATCAGTCTAATCCTAAAGAATCACATCTTACTGCTGTTAAACGGATTATTAGATATGTCGCAAGTACTATAAATCTGGGTCTTTGGTATCCTTTGGATACTAGTTTTCAATTAGCCGGGTACTCAGATGCTGATTGGGCTGGTAATATCGATGATAGAAAATCAACCAGTGGTGGTTGTTTTTACATTGAAAATTGCTTAGTTTCTTGGTTCAGCAAGAAGCAAAGTTCAATATCGCTCTCCACTGCTGAGGCTGAGTATATTGCAGCTGGATATGCATGTACTCAACTAGTTTGGATGAAACGCATGCTAAGCGATTATGGAATTAATCAAGATTCAATGATCTTACATTGTGATAATTCCAGTGCTATAAATATTTTCAAAAATCCAATCTAGCATTCACGTACTAAGCACATTGACATTAGGTATCATTACATTCATGAGTTGGTTGAAGAAAATGTTATTTCCTTAGAATATATACCAACCGAAACTCAACTTGCTGATATATTTACTAAACCGCTCGACAAAAGAAGGTTTAATAAATTGAAATTTGATCTTGGTATGTGCATTTTACATTGAGTATTCTTGCTTTCATATATCATAGTGTATTATATCTTCAGATCATCTTTTGGATTGTATTATCTTTTATTTTGGATATTATATTGGGTATGGCTTGATGATTCTAGATTTATATATTGAGATATGATATTTCCTTTCATATTCCTTTCTCATTATCTGCTTATTATTACTCTCTATTGTGACTTTCCCTTGTCATTTTGTGACAAAAAGGGAGAGTAGTATAGTAAAGGGGAGTAGTATGGAAAGGGGGAGTAATTTATATGGATTAATTGATTGAGGAGTATATGTGGATTGATAATATGGAATGTGGATAACTTACTTTGCTTAATGTTTCCATATTTTTTCTACCCAGGGGGAGTAGAGTATATTGTGGTTTTAATGATTGTGATTTTAATGGTTCATGATTCTTTGAGCATATTTTGCTCGTATCTGTATGATGTGTGTTTTGTCACAAATTTGACAAAGGGGGAGATTGTAAGTGTTATGATTTCATATCCCTTTGGTTGGAAAATTTTGTGGTGACAAAACCTATATATATATATGTCTTGTACATCTTGTGTTTCATGTTTGAGACTATTCATTGCTTCAAGACATCGTATTTTAAGACAAGAACTTAAATGAAGAAAGTTTCAAGTCTAGTCATGGATGAAGAATACAAAAATAGAAGACTTCAAGTATGCATGTTCAAGATTCTAACAAGTACAAGAATAGAAGAAGACTTTATCAAGTCAAGAAAGGTTCAAGCTCGACAAGGCCTACAACAAGATTCGTAAATTCTCAAGCTTCTCTTAAGGGTCATCTGAGAGTATAGACTATCAATGTTCATCTCACTTTCAAGGTTTATTTGACCTTAGATTGACCTTAGATTGGGCTTTATTGTAGGTCATTCTGGATACATAATTCATATATTTTAAATATGCTTGTACGGGCTGTTCTAAGACCAGTCCTATGGACTTCAAGACCAGTCCTAGCTCTGCTATGACCAGCCTTAAGTTTTTCAGGACCAGTCCTAGGTTGTTGAAGATTTTTAAATTTTTCTGGTTGTCCTACGACCAGTCCTGGACATCCTACGACCAGTCCTGTGAACTGTACGACTCGTCCTTCGTTCGGTCTTAGCCCTACGACTCTAACTCCAGCAACTAATCTGGGGTCCTTCGACCAGTCGTAGGTGACCCACGACCAGTTGTAGGTGGCCCATGACCGGTCGTTGGATACCCAGGACCAGTTGTGGAACAATTAATCCTTATCCCATGGAAATCTTTGAAAATCTGTTGAAGCTACGACCAGTCCTAGGGATCCTAAGACCAGTCGTAGATGAGATTTTTCAGGCTATAAATAGAGAAAGAATTTCAGAGTTTTTCAATTCAATTCAAGCAATTTTAAGGCCATACTCTGAGATAAGTTCGTGTTTATTTTTAAGTTACTTTGTGCTCATTTAATATTCCTTTTGCTAGCTTATTTTGTATTTGATTTTGATCTACATTCCAATCTTATTAGAAAAGAAGAATTTTTGATATTCCTTCTTCTTGGATTCAAAATCAAATAGAACTAGCCCTTTTGATTTAAAATCAATTAGACTTAGAACCATTCATAAAGTGAGTATTGGACTTTGAACGTTGAATCAAACTTCTACTCCGATTGGTTCTACCGGGCTACTTCAAAAGGAGATTCAGGTATTTTACATTTGTGTAATTTACATTCTTTGGTTTTGTTTAAGATTTGCCAGAAAAATCTCATTGTTTTGGTTATCTGAGGAGAGCCAGAAAACTCAGATTGTGTGGGTTTTTGGATTGTGTAAGCCCGAGATAAAAAGACACAATTGTGAAGGTTTTAGGTGAACCTGTGAAAACTATTTTGATAATGCATGCTAATATCCCCTGTGAGGATATTAGGAGTGGAGTAGCATTCTGTGTGGCTGTTGGATAACAGTTGGTGTACACACAGGCGAACCACTATATATCTTTGTATTGAGGATGTGCTTTATTCTTTCATTCCTTTATTCATTCAGTTTTATGGATTGTATTTGTGGTTGAATGTTGTAATCATTTTATTTCAAGCTAGTGTGGGGAATGTTGTAATAACTTAGGTTTAATTTCTAGCAAGTTATTTCCTTTATTTATTCCTCTCGATTTGAGTTTTTGATACAAAGGACGTTCTAGAAATAAGGTTGTCCTACCATAAGCCTTTGGTTTTTGGTGTAAGGTGGGTCCCACTCCCACACGTGCTGCAATGGATGGAGATGACACATACATCGAGGTGGTCCTGCAGCACCTGCTGCGTCAACACAACACTGCGTCAATACAGCAGCTATTGCTACTGGGCAGCAATGGATGGACGGTGTAATTGGGTGGGTCCACACGCGTGGACAACCCGTATCATCAAGGTGGTCCCCACGGCTGATGACCAGCATGGGTAAAACACCTATATCATACGGCCTCGAGGCCTGGATGGTGTGGATAAATCACCTACGTCAGGTAGGTCCCACATATGGACAGTGGGTAACACACATACATCATAGTGGGCTTCCATCGTCCGCCTGGACAGTGAATAAAACACATACATCACTATGGGTCCCACGTGGGTCCCACCATAACATTTATTTCCCATCCAAGCAACTGATAAGATCGCACGGGCCTGGATGAGGAGGAAAAACAAATTTCATCTTGATCCAAAACTTCCATGGCCCATAAAAGGGTTTCAATGGTAGAGTTCAATCACCGCTGTTTCTTTTGGTGTGGGCCACCTGAGATCTGGACTAACCTGAATTTTGGAGGGGACCCACCTTAGGGGGTGGTCCACCTCATGGATGGTGTGGATACAAAATATACATCATGGTGGGGCCCACATGTGGGGCCGTGGGCCCCTGGCGTCCGCCCGCTCACACACGCTACAGCGTGTTGCTGCAGTTGTCAGGGGCAGCAGGCGCTGCCCCTTATACATGTATTATATTTTTTTTTTTGTGAAAAAAACTAATTTCTTGTGGTTTTTCATAGGTAGGGCCTACATCATGTAAATTCAACCCGTTCATTGCACTCTGTGGCTTGAGATCGTCCGAACGAGTCTAATATCTGATGTTTTTCTGATGCATAAAAATGTCAGGGTGACTTTCAACGGTAGAAACCACTATTTTATAGGTTATGGCCCGCCTGAAGATCGGATAGACCTCATTCTTCGGCTCAATGCTTAAAATAAGCTTGGGAAAGGAATGGACGGCGTGGATTAAATACATACATCAAGGTGGGGCCTGCATGAGTGGCCCACCAAAAAATTATAAAATCTAGTACTTCACTTTCCTTTTTTTTTCCCTTTGCAGCGAGTACACCTTGCTGTCTGTTCAACTTTAGGGAACACGTCCAGTGTCCCTGGACGTTGGAAAGACAGTGTTTATATACCATTCATCAAGGTGGATCCCACGTGTGGGGACCCCGGCTGGTGGGTCCCATGTGGACATGGCCCCCCCTTGATCTAGATCAATTTGTTATTTGTGTTTTCCCATTGCCAAAAGGTAGGGCCTACATGGTTTGGACTGCCATATGGTCTGTTTGATGGACGGTCTAGAAATCACATACACCCATCATATGGGCCACAAAATAAAGAAAGAAGAGAGAGAGAGAAGCACCCACCGATCGGCCTTCTTCTTAGACTTTCTTCTTCCATTAACGCACCCAAGAGCTCCAAAGGATGCGGTTCAACGGTCGAGATCGATTTTAGAGGGTGAGATTGGGTGGTAGGGAGTGGGCCATGCCAAGCTTCTCTCATGGAGCTTGGACGATGGACTCTCATGGGTTGCTTGGGATAATTAGAAAGAGAGAGGAGAGAGAGAGGGGTAAGAGAGAGAGAGAGAGAGAGATGGGTGATGTGTACTTGTGTAAGAGAGTGTTGACTTTAGGGGAGGGGTAGTTGTACTTGGGGATGGGTGAGTGATGGAGTGTGATGTGTACCTTGATTGATGGGATTGATGGATGAGACATTGGGTAGAGATTCTCTTGGGTTTAGCAACGCATGACATTTTTCTTGAACTGAACGCGGGCCCACATCTTTTGGCCAGGGTATCGCCTCGGTGCGCGAGACGCGGCATCGGAACCATAGTGACGATACGGTTACACAGGTACAAGTCTCGGGTCGAGTCAACTCAGGTATATGGGACACGGCTCAGGATCGCACGCCAATGCCAGTAATAGATTGTGGGTCACCGAAATTAGACTAGGAGGACCGAGGAAGCTTACGGAATGGTACAGGCTAGGATAAGGGTCTTACATGGGCCCATTTCAGTCAATAGCTCTAGCCGCTGCACTAACGCCAATAAGTTCTGTGGGCTCACTCGTTGGATAAGTTATGGATGGGCCTGAATGCCTTTGATGTAAACCAAACCATTGTGATTTCGGGTCATTCAACCGACCCTGGTATTTTAAAGCCTTAGCTAAATTATCTAATGTAAACAAATTTCCTTTAGGAAATTTTCCAAGTATCGTGGAGCCACTAACTACCTGCAGGGGTTTTGCATCTAAGGACGTGCTACAATAGCTCAGGTGATGATTTCTTCCCCTTGAGCTTTCCATCCCTAACTAGACTAGAAATAGTAATTTTATGAAGTTTAACAGATAGTTGGATTGAGGATAAATTGTGTGTAGTAATGGACTATTTTCTACTTGACATATCTGTTTAAATGATTCTCATGTTTACTATTATATATCTCATGAAATGCAGTTAATATGTACTGATGAAAATGTATGCATGGCTTTTCATTTCCCCAGGTATAATAAGATCTATGTTACTGATATGATGGTATGATACACATATTGCGGAGATCTCTCTATAGGAAGTCCAATAGAAGAAGAGGTCGTGCTTGGGGTGTAACTAGCCTAGTTGTGATATAAGTATGCCCCTAACATGGAAGTCTGATGATTGATCACTTATTGGTGGGTCTTACTCACACCCCAAGACGGTAGTCTCATGGGCTGGGGATGGTAATCGTGGGGTACTATGCCCAAGCCGTCGGCCTACGCTGGGCCATGTGCTCCCCATAGTGACCGTGAGCTTATTTAAATTGGCTAGTTGCAATTGGAGTAATAACAGGTTGGCTAATATGCATGCATAGTACAGACCAACATCTATTGCTGTCATACATAACATACAGATTCGCTTGTCTAGATGTTTTACCCAAGGCACCAACTATCATCTGTTGTTATTGTACATATTTTCCTGTCTGGATGTTTTACTCGAGGTATAGACCATCTGGATGTTTTACCCGGGACTGATTGCATTCACGCATCCATGCATCTAATAAGACTGCATTTACTCTGTTTTGGTTGTCTGGATATTTTATACTATTTCTTACCTAATGCGGCGGTGTGTAATCTTAAAGGGAGTTCACACTGAGTTGGCCACTCATCCATCAAATATCTAACCGTACAGGTAGCACAGGTGGCCCTAATGATGTTCACATTCATATTGGTGAGGAGCAGGCTATGGTTGACAAGGGTGCATAATTATATTTACTAAGGTCTGCTACAAGATTTCACAACTCAAGATTGTTGCAAATTTACTTTGTTTCACATGTAATGTTATTTCATCTTGTATTTGTAAGAATGGAGACATTGGTTTGTATAAACTCATTATAGGCACTCTCTTGTATACTCTAAAAGTAATTGTAATTTTTCTTTATGCGTATTTATCCATTCTACGCTCACCTGCTTACTCTGATAAAAGAAAAAATTATATCTGGCCATCCTTTAAGGTTAACACTCAGGTTTTTGGGACATGGGTCATATACTCGGGTCCTGAAAAGTCAGGGCGTTACACCCTAAGTGAAGATTGTATGTCATTACTGCGTTTATAATGTGGCAAATGATATTAGTGGTCAACTCTCCTATTTCCAATGTTACTATAATTTTACCGAGTGCACGCTACCCGTCTTGATTGAAACCCTGTATCATCATTCCACTGGGGCGCAGATCAGAACAACGATAACCCATTTTACTTAACATTGTGAGTGGTAACAGATTCACCGCGAACCCATTGTCAAGCATAATCCGTTTAACTTTTTACCTTGAATATGGCCCTCTATCATTATCAACATGTTATGCCCTATATCATAGACTAAATCATCATCGAAGAAGGAAATGACCGACATGCAGTCTTCTTACTCTTTACATTCTTTACTTTCCATTTCTGCAAGCAAGGTTTCTCTGACATTATGATAGGATAGCGCTTGTAAGACCCGTATCCTAGTTCGTACTCTGTGGTCATCCCGGTTGAATTCTGGCGACTCACGATCTGTAACCGGCGTCTGCGCGGGATCCTGAGATGGATCATGTTGATCTGAGTTGGCTTGACCCGAGACTTATATCAGTGCGAGCGCGCTGTCGCTGCGGTTTCGATGCCACGTATTACGCGCTGAGGCGATACCCGAGCTAGGAGATGTGGGCCCGTGTTCAGTTCGAGAAAACGCCACGCATTTGTAAAATCTCAAAAGAATCTCTACAAGTTGTCAAATCAACCAAGTACATGCCACATCACTCAAAAGCAAATCTAAAGTCAACTCTTTCTCTCTCCACCCATCCCTTTCAAGTACACACCTATCACACTCCCCATCACTCCATCACCTCTCACCATGCCTCTCTTCTTACATCCTCTCTCTTTCATCTCTCTCTCTCTCTCTGTCTCTCTCATTTCCAACCAACCCACGTCTATGGCTTTCATGGAGAGCAAGTGTGGCCCACCTCATACCTCCAATCTCCATCGTCCAAGCTTCATCCCGGCCGTTGAATCTCGTCCACTAGAGCTCTAGAATGCATTGATGGAAGGAGAAGTCCGTGATCAAAGGTGGGTGATTTTATTATTTGATTTTTGTTATTAGAGGGCCCATATATGTGGGACCCATCTTGATATATGCCTTGTATAAAAGAGGAACCCATAGTGGCGGGGTCCCTCCCATCTCCACTGCTCCCTCTTTCTCTCTCTCTCTCTCTCTCTCTCTCTCCTTTGATGCGTGTGGCCCACCATATGATGTGTTGTATATCTGAGCCATCTAGCAGCTCATGTTGCTGTTGACGTCAACAATTATGGGCTGACCATGAGGCATGTGTTTCTCCAAACCGCCCATTGCTAGAAGGGCCACACCGTGATGTATTTATTTCTATCCACACCGTCCAGGATATTTGGATGGTGCTGGATTAGTTTGGACAGCACCAGGGCCACCTGCAGCTTGCAGGGTCACATTGATGTATTTATTCTATACCCCACACTGTCCATTTGGACGGTACAGGTGTGGGGTGCACCGTAATGTATGAGATTTATACATGCCGTCCATACACTTGGCAGGCATGTGGGGCTCACCCCACACGTGCTGCACGTGTGAAGATGGGCCCACATCGATGTATGCATCCCAACATCCAGACCGTCTGTTCAGACCAGACGCTAGACGCTGACGCCTTTCTCTCCCTCACAGACACACACGTATATATGTATGATATATAATATTGTATAATATAATATAATATATAAAAATAGATGTTATGGTAATATTATATAATATAATAAATTATATAAAATAGATGTTACGGTGGGCCACTCCCACGTGGACCCATCAGTGATATATGTGTTTCATATGTACACCGTCCATCCTTTTTGGCGCGTGTGGGGTCCACCCACACGTGCTACACGTGTTGGATGGACCCACCTTGCGTATATATATTCTTCATCCAGGCCATTCGTTCATCTATGGACGATGGACGCTGGATGCATTCTCAATCAATGTATGTTATATTATAATATAATATAGTATAGTATATATATTATAATATTATAATATAATATATTATATTATAATATGGTGGGCCCCACGTGGGACCCACCTCTATGGAGCAAGGTTGGCTGGTGTACGTCACTCTTCTAGTGGTTGCTGGATCGTCTCCAGCAAGTTCTGTGTGCGTGATCATGAGGGGTGTGTTAAATCCCAATCGTTCATCTGTGCACCACACAGCTAGGTAGCTATTGTATTGACATCAACAAGTCCTGTGGGACCCACGTGTGTGTGGACTCCATGAGATGCATGCGTTTTATCAACGCTGCCCATCTATTTTACAATCCCCACCGTCCAGATGGCTGGACGGTGGGCCACACATTATATATGTGTTATATCCCTACTACACGGTAGCTGCACATATGGGTTTGATCCTCACCTCCCATTAACGGTGGGACCCACCTTCGTTGTGTGTTTATACACACCATCCATCTGGTACCCACGTGCTGCATAGATGCTTTACCACGTCAGCAAGATCAGTGGGTCTCAAATGATATATGTGTTGTACTCCACCGTCCAGTACGTGGACGATGGGTCTAGATGCATGTGTTTTCTCTACATCATCCTATGCGTGGGACGGTGTGACCCACCGTGATGTAAGCCATGCCGTCCATCCATTTTTATGAGTGGAGCCCACCGTGATTTATTCCTACCGCCCGTCCATTTAACAACCGGCCCCACCATGATGCATGTGTTGCATCCAAACCGTCCAACCATTTGGCAAGCTTGTTATATAGGTTTGAGACTAAGAATGAGTCAGATCTAAGGTTCAAGTGAACCCCACCACAGAAAATTGTGGAGAGATGAATGCCCACCATTGAAGTCCTTCTTGGACCATAGTAGTCTTGGATTAAATTGATATTTTTTTTTCCTCCCAATCAAGTCTTTGTGACTTTACTAACAGACTAGATGGGAAATAAACTTGATGGTGGGCATTGGAATTGTAAATGGTGAAAATCATTACCTCCACTACTATTTATGGAATGGTCCAGATCCTTCAATATGATTCCTTTTGGGAATGTATGAGGCCCACCTTGATATATGTAAGGCCCATGGCTTGAGGCCCAATGTGATATATTTATGGCCCAGTGTGATGTATATTAGGCCCTTGTGTGAGGCCACGGGCTCACTATATCTTTGGCTCTATGTGGGCCATTCCTTGGGAGCAATGTTGGTTAGATGTCCACATTGATGGGCAATGATGGTTGGATGTCCACATTGTGACCTTCCCTTAGGCCTTATCAGGCCCATTCTCATAATTCTCTTGTGGGTTAACCTAGATAAGAGGGCCCCATTCACCATAGACGGATGGCTCCGTGCTATCAGATTTGATATAACCACGATCGAGTCTCGATCTTTATACTATGGTTATCGACTGATCATCTATGGACCCTGCTTTGTTTATCTACTTATTATCAGTGCCGATTACCGATCGTGGTCGATTATCTATTGACGTGGCCGATTGTCGATTCTGCTTGTCGTGGCCGATTGACCGATTATCAATCGAGGTCAATTATTGTGACCGATTACTGATCATGGCCGATTGTCGATTGACGTGGCCGATTGCCGATTTCACTTGTTGAGGCCGATCGAGGCCGATTATCTTGACCAATTACCAATCGTGGCCGATTGTCGATTGACTTGGCCGATTGCCAATTCTGCTTGTCGTGGCCGATTGACTGGTTATCGATCGAGGTCGATTATCATGACCGATTACCGATTATGATTTTCATGGTCAATTGACCGATTACCAATCGAGGCCGATTATCATGGCCAATTACCGATTATGATTGTTATGGTCGATTGACCGATTATTGATCGAGGTCGATTATCGTGACTGATTATGATTGTCATGGTCAATTGACCGATTACCAATTGAGGCTGATTACCGATTATGATTGTTACGGTCGATTGACCGATTATCGATCAAGGTCAATTATCGTGACCGATTACCGATTATGATTGTCATGGTCAATTGACCGATTACCAATTGAGGCCGATTATCATGGCCAATTACCAATTATGATTGTTACGGTCGATTGATCGATTATCAATCGAGGTCTATTATCGTGACCGATTACCGATTATGATGGTCATGGTCGATTGACCGATTACCATTTGAGGCCGATTATCATGGTCGATTACCGATTATGATTGTCATGGCCGATTGATCGATTATTGATCAAGGCCAATCATCGTGGCCGATTGTGGATTCCGATTGTGATGTATATTCTGCTCGTGTTTAAGGCCCAATGTGATGTATATGAGGCCTATGTGATGAGGCCCATTATGATGCATTTGAGGGCCAGGCGAAGGAGCCCATTGTGATGTATGTTAGGCCCATGTGAAAGACCCATCGTGGTGTGTATTAAGCTCTTGAGTGGGACCCATGGTGTTGTATATTTGGCCCTCGTGTGAGGCCATGGGTCCACTATATGTAAGGCTCTATGTGGGCCATTCCTTAGGGTAATGTTAGTTAAATGTCCACATTGTCGAAGCTGATTGTTAAGGCCGGTTATTGACACTGATTATGAGTATGTGACAGCATAGCATCATGATACATGCCCATACGCATCATCTGCATGTTTGTTATGAGATATGATTGATCATTGCATATACCATAGTGTAGATTGTTATGAGGCTCCCTAATAGGCGGAGGTTATCTCACATGAACGCACGGTATGCGCATGATTGATGCATGACTGGATTGTATGACTCATGCATCTTGCATTGTGTGTTATGATTACTATATGCCCTAGCGACATCAGGGTTGTAGCCTCCACAGGTATATCGTGGATAGTCAGATGGGACACCAAAAATGTTTGGTTCTAGCATACGGGTGCCATAGATGTTCCTGGGTGAAAATTCCTAAACCTCCGTGGCCAGGAGATGCCCCAACGTCGAGACTGAGTGAATATATGAGCGTATGAGGGCCGTATACCAGTAGGCCGCATCTCCCACTGTGTCATGGTCAGTTGGGAAGGGGTGTGACCTTACCCGCCTGAGTGAGGGGGCAATATCTAGGTTAAGTTTGACCAGCTTGAGGAATTGATCCGCTATCGACGAGCCGGGCCCGATATTGGCAGGCAGATAGTGAGGTCTCTTTCACTTACCCAGTTGTGCGCTTGGATAGGGGCTGCAAGCTGGCATAGAGTGTAATAGACCCCGGTGATGATCTCAGAGATGAACCGTACTGATATGTGAACTTATTGAGTAGGAGTTACATACTCATTCATTCATTCATTCACTATCCACTCAGGCTGGTGGTGCGCAACTATTTGTTATGTGTACCTTCGCAATGGTAAAATTTTGATTAGGGCGCGTGACTAACCTGAGATCAGGAGTTTACCACATCGAGTCTGACTATCCAAATTTAGGTATGAGACTGGTTTGGATAGAAGTCCCTTGTGATGGATCCCATAGCCTGCGATACTACGTACTATCATCCCGACTTCATACTCCAGCATGGTCATTACATTCGCACTGCATGTTGCATTACATCTGCAACATATGATATGGTTGACGCTGTTTGTGTTACTCATCAGGAATGTATATGCATTGCATCCTCTACATCTGATATTTGGCTCTTTATGACTCCTCATTTACGTAGTTGATTTATACTGTGTATTCTAATATTGAATGACTCATGCACTTGTTAGTATTTTTGCTTATTCTGTTATCGTGTGATTTATGACTTTGTCAGTATTTTGTTTACTCTAATAATTTCTGATCTTGTCAGTACTTCTGTTTACTCTGATAATTCATGATCTTATTAGTATTTCTGCTTATTCAGACACTGTATGATTTATAGATTACCAATATTCCTGGTATTGTATGATTATGGTATTGTATTGAATACTTGACACTTACTTTGTACACATACTTACACCGCCCTCTAAGCTTTTTATAAGCTTATGCACGATAGATGCATGCAGATGATGTTAGGTTGCAACAGTGTTGAGATTGGAGTGTGCAGCGGTCTTTCGGAGTTTGATTTATTTATTTATTTATGTATCTCCCTTTCAATATTGTACTCAAATGATTATATTAGTGGATATGTGATGATGATGTTGCCTTTATGAATTAGGTAATCTGGTGGTTATGCTTATTACGAGTTAAATGTATAAAAAAAAATCCTCCTTGTAGGATCCCAGAATCGAAATCTGGCATATGGATGTTAGGAGCCGAGAATGGGGTACTACGGAGGCTGTTGGTACCAGATTCGATGATTGGGATTCTTATGAATTCAATTTTCAGATTTGGGGCGTGATAGCGCTTGAACCAAACTTTATTGAAATTCCTCCGACAACTTAAGTGCATTAAAGACGCTCAACCGAGCCAGTATGCCTTTCAGGTGACTTACCACATCATAAGTTACTTTTGTTATCTCATTCTTCTCTCCTTTCGTATTGTCATCGTGATGACTTTCGACAATTTCTTTTCTTGTAACCCCTATTTCCTACTTCGCAGGGCTTATTTTCCTCTTTCTTGACCGTAGAGTATCACTGCTACCTTTCCTGCCTTTCCACAATCTTCTTTCCCTGTTCTTGAGCCTTTTCTTGTATCATCGGTAGATTCACCACTGCTTTCGTATCCCTCTCCTTTTCTTTTCCTATCACTATTTCACCCATGTTATCATCCTCTGTATTATGCATTTCAATGTATAACAATTTTCCGTCGGATGTCCCACCAGACGATGGTAGTGGTAAAAATCTCTTTCTCTTGTTCTCATTTTGTCTTCAGGGCGCTTAAGTGCTGGTAATTCTATCATACTAGCTTTTAGTAATTGGTTCATCATAAGGACAACATCTTCCCTATCGAACACAAACCCTTGTGAGAATTGAGCGCTTTAGGCCTTTTTTCACTGTATCTTTTTCTCGGCCAATTTAATTCTTCTTTACGTTCCGACCTTTTCCCTCCTGAATCTCTTGCATCTTGACCTCTCTTTTCATGATCCATGGTATTTGCAGCCATCCTACTGGGTCCCCTCCTGGTTGTCTCATAGTGAAACGCTGGCATCTTCTAAGTCATTAACTCTAAAGCATGGGCCTTAGTAACTAGGTCATGGAAAGTCCTGATATCGGCACTAGTGAGTCCAACGTGATTCCTATTTCCATGGAGTTTAGACACATCTTAACTTGTTCCTTTTCTTCCAGCAGTTGTCTACATAAGGCTCCCAATGTCTTCCATTTATCTATAAACTTCTCTACTGGTTCCCCCTCTCTTTGCCGTACAGAAGTCAATTCCGTAATACTGACATGGCGTTCTAAAGAGAAGAAGTTTGACATGAAGGTGTCCTGCATTTGCTCCCAAGTGCGTATCGATCCTAGAGCTAGAATGGAATACCATCAGAATGCTTTGCTTATCAGAGATGATCCAAACAATAATAGGAAATACTGCAGTATCATAAAGAAATTCCCCTTGCTAGTAATAAAGTGCATTAATGTTCCTTCGGTGACCCCTCTCCTTTAAACTTTTGAAAATCCGAATGCTTGAGGTTGGATGGGAACGGGATGACTTCTACCTCTCGTGGGCTTAACATTTGATATCTGAAACGACCAACATTCTCACACTCTCTTTCTACCCTAATAGCTTCCTTGACATCTTTCCTCACCTCCTCTTGTGTCACAGTTTTTGCTGCTGGAACAGACCCAAGTGATCCTTCCCCCTATGGTTGAGAGCCTTCGGGTTGATTCTCTTGCCCATTCATTGTGCCCATCATTGGGGGAGCAACTATCTGGGCTACATTGTGTGCTAGGGTCATTAAGGCTTCTCTGAGATTTCTACACTCTTCCATTAATGTTCTCTGTACTTTTGCCATTTCATTCATACGGTCCTCTCTAGTCGTCATGTTCTCCTGGTTTGTTCCGGCCATATGTACTGCGGGTTCTCCACTCCCTGATGAAGTTGTAGTTGGAGTGCGATGGGAATATGTCGACGTAATAAGACTTACGAAGAGAAAGGAAGATGGAGTATCATTCAACTTATGTGTGCTTCCATCGCCACTAATTGATTGGGGCGATATAGACATCGGTGAGCCTACCAGTAATGCCTTACCTTTTTGCTCTTTTGTCCATCTGACTCTTAGGGCAACTAAAGTTGGGAAGTCGCGCGATGTTAACCGTGGAGTTGTTCACTTGCAAGATATCACAGGAGGGGCGAGTTCGAAGTTCTTCCTAGCAGCTTTACATGTTATCGGTCCTCTAACTCTTGGCGAAGGCAGATTCATTTTGGGGCTTCTTACATTTCGAGCTCTCATCCTACGAGACATTACAACAGTCTAGTCCTTGTCACCTTTCGGTGCATGAGGAGAAGCAGACACAACTCCAACCATTGCTCGGGTTAGGTCATTTTTGCTTGTAGGAGGTTGAGCCTTGCACTTCGGAGGCTGGTTCGGCACATATTCCACCACGAATCCAGTCGTAGTGAAATAAAACTTCACTTTCCTTGTAGAAATTACCATTGGTCATAATTTACAGTTTGATCTCTTCGAATATAAAACATAGAATTAAATTATAGTTAGTATTTGAAGAATTTAGAGATGAAGGTGAGGATGTTCCCACTGAGAGTTGCCATTTTGGCGTCGAAAGATGCTAAACTACAGTGAAAGTTTTATAATACTCTCAATGTTAATATCAAATAAGATAAATTATTCCCCAGTAAAGTTACCATTTTATTTCGAACAAGAAACAAATGCATTTGATTTAAGGAAATTACCTTATTTGAACATAACATAGAAAGTGTATGAAGAATAATCATTGTTTTATTAATATTGAGTTCATTTACATCCTTTAATATCCCTTGATTTTAAGATAGATTATCTGAAATATAGAAATTGATAAAGTTTGAATGTCGAATTTGAATATCAAATTCGGCAGCAATTCGACATCTGTTTTGATCATCTCTCTAAGAGAAATAGTTGTGCGGGTTTGATCATCTGATCTTTCCCTTTGAGCTTGTCCCTTATATAAAAGGAGAGCTTGAAGCGATGAAGTTCAAACTTAGTGATTTTGGCAGCACCTTGGCCCCTTACATTATTGGCTATATAACAGCTAGGTTGTGCGGACTTGCCACTTCTCTCTCTCACCTTCGATCTTCCTCTAGAGCTCTGCTCTTCTTCTGAAATTCTTCTCTCTCAAATGAGAGTGGGAGTAGGGTATTTTAAAGCCTCCACATGTGCGAACTCTCGATCTTTGTGCCATGGTGTCTACCTTGCATTAGATCTGATCGTTCATAATAAACTGCCTCTAATCTTAGTTGTGTGACTCGTGCAATGGAGGAAGTCAATTGCGTGGCCCGTGCAACTAACTATTGGTTGCGCAATCCACGCAACCACTGACTATGATATTCGATTTTCTTCTTTCTTTCTCATTTCTTCAATTCTCTTTTGATCTTCTACCCTTTCAATCTTTCTTCATTCTTTTCATGCTCCAACAGGGGCTATTTTGGTAAAAAAGAGTGGATGGGGGTATTTTGGTGAAAATGAGACAAGAAGGGTATTTTGGTAAAAAGGAGTAAAGAGGGTTACCTTAGTAAAAAGGAGCGGATGGACATTGCCTTGTATTAAGGAAGAGGTTGGTGATCACCACTATTTAAGGAAGAGGTTGGTGAACATCACTATGTAAGGAAGGGGAGTGGAAGTTGTATGAAGAAAGAAGTGGTGGTGATCACCACTATGTAAGAGAAGGATGCCTAGAAATACCCCTCCTCATGCCACATTTGAAGGGTTGTTGTTGGTTGGAAGACAAGAGAAGTAGAGTAGGATAAGAAGTGAAGAGAGAATGGTGGCAGGAGTTCCCCTTTGTGCGAGCCACACAACCCCTTTGGGAAGAATTTCCCCTTGCACGAACCGTGCAATCCCTTTGCAAAAAGGGGACTCTTGCGCGAACTGCACAATCTCTTTGGGAAGGAATTCCCCTTGCACGAACCTCACAATCCCTCTACAAAAAGGAGTTTCTTGTGTGAACTGAGCAATCTCTTTGGGAAGGAGTCCCCTTGCATGAACCGCATAATCCATTTAGAAGCTTGGTCTTTGCACCATTTGGAAATAAGCCTTGTCCTAAGGCTTGGCTTGATGCGCCACTTCCTATGGAAGAATGCCCTAAATCCTTCCTCCATACGCAACTTTTCGTGGAGCATTGCAAAATAAGTCTCTTGCTATTGGAGCATAAAAAAGAAGAATGAAGAAAGATTGAAAGGGTAGAAGATCAAAAGAGAATTGGAGAAATGAGAAAGCAAGAAGAAAATAAAATATCTTAGTCAGTGGTTACGTAGGCCACGTAATCGACTTCCTTCATTGTGTGGGTCATGCAACCAAGATTAGAGGCAATTTATCATGGACGGTCAGATCTAATGTAAGGTGGGCCCCATGGCACAAAGATCGAGGGTTTGCACATGTGGAGGCCTATAAATACCCTGTTCCCCCTCTCATTTGAGAGAGAGAAGAATTTCGGAATAAAATCGGAGCTCAAGAGGTAGATTGAAGGTGAGAGAGAGAGGTGGCAAGTTGGTTGCGTGACCCAATTGGTTGCGCGGGCCACGCAACCAGGCTGTTATACAACCAGTAATGTAATGGGCCAAGGTGCTGCCAAAATCACCAAGTTTAAACTTTGTCACTTCAAGCTCTCCTTTTGTATAAGGGACAAGCTCAAAGGGAAAGATCAGATGATCAAACCCGTATAACCATTCCTCCTAAAGAGATGATCAAAATTGATATCGAAATGCTTCCGAATTTGATATTCAGATTCGACATTCGCACTTTGTTAATTTCTATATTTTAGATAATCTATCTTAGAATCAAGGGATATTAGAGGATGTAAACGAACTTAGTATTAATAAAATAATGATTGTTCATCATACACTTTCTTTGTTATATTCAAATGAGATAATTTCCCAAATCAAATACATTTGTTTCTTATTCGAAATAAAATGGCGACTCTACTGGGGACGTAATTCATCTTATTTGATTTAACATTGAGAGTATTTTAGAACTTTCATTGTAGTTTGGCATCTTTCGACATCAAAATGGCAACACTCAGTGGGAACATCCTCCCTTTCATCTCTAAGATAGTTTGTGTAATTATTCAAATAATAATTATAATTTATTTCTATATTTTATAATTAAAGATCAAACTGCAAATTATGACCAATGGAAATTTATGAGAAGAAAGTGAACTTCTATTTCACTACAACTAGATTCATGGTGAAATATGTGCCGAACCAGCCTCCGAAGCATAAGGCTCAACCTCCTGCAAGAAAAAATGACCTAACCCAGGTAATGGATGGAGTCGTGTCTACTTCATCTCAAGCACTAGAAGGTGACAAGGACTAGACTGTTATAATGTCTCATAGGATGAGAGCTTAGAATGCAAGAACCCCCAGAATGAATCCACCTTCACCAAGAGTTAGAGGACCGATAACACGTAACGCTGCCAGGAAGATCCCCAAACTCGCCCCTCCTGTAATATATCCGATCGAACAACTCTGCGGTTAACGTCGCGTGGCTTCGCAACTTTGGCTACCCCAAGAGTCAGATGGACAAAAGGGCAAAAAGGTAAGGAATTACTAGTAGGTTCACCGATGTCTGTATTGCCTCAATCAATTAGTGGCGATGGGAGCACACAGAAGTTGAATGATACTCCATCTTGGCCTCTCTTTGTAAGTCCTATTACGTTGACATATTCTCATCCCACTCAACTACAGCTTCATCAGGGAGCGGAGAACTTGTAGTATATATGGCTAGAACAAACCAGGAAAGCATACAGACTACGGAGGACCGTATGAATGAAATGGCGGAAGCATACAGAACACTAATAAAAGAGTGCAAAAATCTCAGAGAAGCCTTAGCGACCCTAGCACATAATGTAGCTCAGATAACGGCTCCCCTGATGATGGGCTCAATGAATGGGCAAGAGAATCAACCCGAAGGCATTCAACCATAGGGGGTCCAGCAGCAAGAACTGTGACACAAGAGGATGTGAGGCAAGTTGTCGAGGAAGCTGTTAGGGAGAAAGGGAGCGTGAGAATGTTGGACATTTCAGATATTGAACGTTGTACCCACGAGAGGTAGAAGACATCCTGTTCCCAGCCAACCTCAAGCATTCAGATTTTTAGAAGTTTAATGGAGAGGGGTCACCGAAGGAACATTTAATACACTTTATTACTAGCATAGGGAATTTCTCTATGATATCGCAGTATTACCTACAATTGTTTGGATCATCTTTGACAAGCAAAGTGTTCCGTGGTATTCCAGTCGAGCTTCGGGATCAATACGCTCTTAGGAGCAAATGCATGAGGCCTTCATGTTAAACTTCTTCTCTTCAGAATGCGATGCAGTATTACAGAATTGGCTTCTGTACGACAGATAGAAGGGGAACCGGTAGAGAAGTTAATAAATAGATGAAAGACATTGTGAGCCTTATGTAGACAATTACTGGAAGAAAAGGAACAAGTCAAGATGTATCTGAACTCCATGGAAATAAGAATGGCATTCGGACTTAGTAGTGCTGAGATCAGGACTTTCTATGACCTAGTGTCTGTTGGGGATTTTGACCGTGAAATCACACAGATCTAGATCTAGGATAATAATCCAATGACACCAAGCACACAAGAGAACACAGAGAACATGCAGATTTAACGTGGAAAACCCTTGTGGGAAAAAACCATGGCACAAAGCGACAGATCTCCACTATGAAAATAGAAATTACAAAGAGAGAGGACTTACTCGATTCGAATAACCTCGAATCTCACCCTTGCTACACCCTTTAATTTCCCTAGGACCCCTTTAGAAATCTTTAGAATTATTTCTCATACATTAGAAAAGCCCTAGGAACACCTATTTATAGTTTAAGAAACTTCCCTTTCGCATCCCAATTGTGAAAGGACCCTTTTGCATCCCAGTTGCGAAAGGAAGCCAAAGGACCCTTTCGCATCTTAGTTGCGAAAGGACCCTTTCGCATCCCAGTTATGAAAGGACTCAGATTTAAGACATCTCGCAACAATCTCCACCATGTCTTTAATCTTTAACCATGTAGCTTCTTGACCTCTTCTCTTATTTCTACATCACATTATAGCTTCTCTTGTACACTCCGTCTTCCTTTTACGCATGTCAAGCCCAGAGAAGTTACACAGAACTTGAACTTCTCTACAGGAACATTCTTGTTGATCATGTCTTCTAGATCTAAATCCACATGTCCAATCACCTTTGCTCCTGTCTTCTCAAAAGAAAAGACGTAGTCTTCTTACTATCTCACTGCTACCCAATATTTCTTGTCGGGTACTTGTTCACAACACTGATAGCCTGTGAAATAACCTGTCTAATCCAGACCATGGCATACACTGCCAACCGCATTCGAATAAGGCTCATGAGATATCCTGCTTTTTCTCATCTGTTTTGGGACATGTCCTGAGAAAAACTTGAGGAGAGACGCACAGGGAACGCTCTCCGGCTTTACCTGGCCCATCACATCCTTGATCAATACCTACACATAAGGTATTCCTCATGTGATTACCAAAGCCTACTCCTCCTTCAGTCTCAATGTTGAGAACCATCTTTGCAGCCCCCAAACCTTCATCCATGAAGGAATCAAACCACTATCTAGGTGACAGGTCGAACCACGACCTCCTGCAAAGTCTTTTCTCAGCCCCTTTAACTTCTAACCGCTCTAGTTACTTCATGTAGATCTGCTCTTCACTTTTCCTTACAGAAGTGCAGACTCCACATCCTTCCTTCTAGCTTAAGATCACATTGGCCAACTAGCGCCAATCACTGATCTAATAGACGCCTGTTATACCGTCGACGTGAATATCTCTGAGAAGATGATCCCTTCTCCCTGAAGATCCACCTGCATCCAACCACTTTCCGGCCCACCGGAAGCTCCACCCGCTCCCATATGTCGGTCTGGTACAACGAATCCATCACATTGCCCATATTCACCTTTCACTTCTCAGCACCAGGCTCACCTAGAGCCATCTGAATAGAAGATGAATACTCCTGCGATATTGGAGTCATCCATGTACCTTGACGATATCCTGCGATCATGTCGTGTGTTTCTTCTCACAGGTGGCTGCTCCACCTGCTCTGTATCCCTGTCCGTGCATCTTAGCCTTCCTACCCTGCCCGCTCATGTGGCCATGCCCAACATGCCACACACGTGCAGAGGTGGAATCCACCACAGCCACTGTAGCTCCACCTTTTGAAGTGCTCCCGATCAACTTGTACAAGTTACCAAGTCGTTGCGCTTTCATGATTACCCATGCCCCCTTGAATACTTTAAGAGCACCATCAATACATGTGTACTTGCATCCTTTTGCCTCAAGTACACTAAGAGAAATCAGATTCTGCTTCAAATTAGGAATGTGCCTCACATCTGTCAAGGTACGCTCCACCCCATCAAACATCCTGATGCACACAGAATCAATAGCCACAACATTACAGGCAATGTCATTGCCCATAAATACCTGTCTACCATCGCACTCCCTATAGCTGGTGAACTAACTCCAATGAGGAGTCATGTGAAAAGATGCCCCTGTGTCTAGCATCTACTCATCCTTACGATCATCGTATGACCGTCTGAGCGAAAACACAAATAAAACATCACCATCACATCCACTCGATCCATCTGACGTGGCAGCATTAGCCTTCTTACATGAAGCCTCAGAATCTTCCCTCTTCGATTTAGGATTTTCACAATCTCTCTTCACATGTCCTTCCTTCTCACAATTCCAACACTTTACCTTTCCTTTACCCTTGCCCCTGGATTTGGATCTAGAACCAGAAGAACCTGTACCTTGTTTAAAATTCCTACCCACTATAAACAGTGCATCAGAAGATGTCCCCATGTCACTGTTCAGTTGTCTCATAGCCTTCCCTTGAAGGGTTGAGATAACTGTGTCGACACTCAAGGTTTTATTTATGCTGCACATAGTGTCCTTGAATGCCTCATAGGACGCCGGGAGAGAATTCAACAGCATACATGCTGTTCTTCATCTTTCATCACTTCCTCCATATCCAGCAATTTGTAAACTAATTTATTAAAGTTGCTCATGTGAGCCTCCGGATCTCCACCCTCTGCCATCTTGAAGTTATACCACTGCTGCTTCAAGTGTAGGCGATTTTCTGAGGATTTCTTCGCATAAACATCCTCTAACTTCGCCCACAAACCAGCCGCAGTTTTCTCCCTCATGACATTGTAGAGAACCTCATCCGTGAGACATAAACGGATCGATGATAAAGCTTTCTTATCAAGAGCATTCCAATCAACATCATTCATAGTAGACTTCCGCTCCTTAAGAGCACCATCCTCGCCTTGCTTGGTTAACAGGCTAATCATCTTAACCTTCCATAACTCAAAATTATTTTTTCCTGAGTACTTCTCAATCTCATACTTAGTGCTCGCCATTATTACTAATCCCTCAGATTCAGATCTGTGCCCCAACTTTGCTCTGATACCACTTGTTGGGGATTTTGACCAGAGAATCACACAGATATAGATCTAGGATAACAATCCAACGACACCAAGCACACAAGAGAACATAGAGAACACACAGATTTAACGTGAAAAACTCTTGCGGGAAAAAATCACGGCACAAAGCGACAGATCTCCAATATGAAAATAGAAATTACAAAGAGAGAGGACTTACCGGATTCGAACAACCTCGAATCTCACCCTTGCTACACCCTTTAATTTCCCTAGGACCCCTTTAGAAAGCTTTAGAATTATTTCCCATACATTAGAAAAGCCCTAGGAACACCTATTTATAGTTTAAGAAACTTCCCTTTCGCATCCCAATTGCGAAAGGACCCTTTCGCATCCCAGTTGCGAAAGGACGCGAAAGGACCCTTTCGCATCCTAGTTACGAAAGGACCCTTTCGCATCCCAGTTACAAAAGGACTCAGATTTAAGACATCTCGCAACAGTGTCATGCCCCAAACCTAAAAATCAGGCTCACAAAATTTTTGATTGCCGAATTTATTGTCGACAGCCTCCGTAGTACCCCATTCTCGGCTTCCAGCACCTAAACGCCAGATTCCAATCTTGGGATCCTACAAGGAGGATTTTTTCAATGTACATTTATCTCATAAGAAGCATAACCACAAGTTTACCCAAATCACAAAGGCAACATCATCATCATATATCCACCAATATAAATATTTGAATACAATGCTGGAAGAGAAATACATATGTAGAAAAATCAAAGCTCTCGAAGACAGTTGTACGATCCAAGTTCAACGCTGCTGCGACCCTCACATGAGTCACATGTGTGAGGTAGATGGAAGGTGTGGATATACGCATACATCATGGTGGAGATCCATTGTCCCAACCAGGGATGGTGTGGATCAAACCATATATCATGGTGGCCCTCTCAGCACTGTTCAAATGGACGGTGCAGCTGAAACACATGCATCATGGTGGCTCACTATGGGGCTAGTTCAACATTGTCCAGATGGCCTGGACGATGTGGATGAAACAGATACATCACGGTGTGGCCTTCACAGTGCCATCCAAACTGTCCAACACAGTCCAAACTGTCTAGATGGCATGGATAAAATAAATACATCATGGTGAAGACCCACCGTCCCAACCGGGAATGTTGTGGTTCTAGTGGGCCATGCCCATCACAAGAGAGAGAGAGAGAGAGAGAGAGAGAGAGAGAGAGAGAGAGAGAGAGAGAGAGAGAGAGAGATCAGTGAGAAGGGGAGGGACCTCGCCACTGTGGGCCCTCTTTATATAATGCATACATCATGATGAGTCCCACAACAAGTGGTCCCTAAATAAAATGAAATCCAATGGTTGATCACCCACCTATTGGCCTCCTTCTTGGTCCAATGGAACGCCAAACTCTTTGGCTTCAATCTTGATGGAAGATGATGAAAAATGGAAGGTTGAGATGGGAGATAAGAGGGTAGGAAGTGGGCCACACTAAAGCTCCTCTCATGGAGCTCTCTTGCTTGGACGTTGGGTTGCTTGGGGTTTGCTTGAAAAATGGAGAAAATGAGAGAGAGAGAGAGAGAGAGAGAGAGAGAGAGAGAGAGAGAGAGAGAGGATATGATGTAAAGAGAGAGGGATGGGTGAGTGATGTGTACTTGACATGTAAGGGATGAGTTGTTTTGACTTTGGGATTTCTTTGGTAAGGGAGTGATGGGATATGTACTTGACCTTTGATGTGTAATTGATTGAAGTGATTGATTGATTAATTGGACATATTCTCTTGGGTTTTGCAAATAGTGGCATTTTCCTCGAAATGAACGCAGGCCCACATCTTCTGGCCCAGGTATCACCTTGGCGCAAGATGCGACATTAGAAACGTGGCGACGACATGGTCACAAAGGTTCAAGTCTCGGGTCGAGCCAACTCTGAAATACGGGATACGACTCAGGGTTGAGCGCAAATGTTATCTATGCATCGAGGGTCGCAGGAATTCGACCGGGAGGACCGTGGAAGCATATGGAATAGTATGGGCTAAGATATGGGTCTTACAACTCTCCTCTCCTAATAAAAATTTCATCCTCAAAATTTAAACCACCACACAACCAATACAAAGTTCACGAAGGGAGGGACATCCTACCACTATAGATATAATAATTAAAACCTATGAGATGGGGACAACGCACACGAACCTCAGCCTCTTGCTCCCAAAATGCCTCATCAGCACTATGGTGATCCCATTGATCCTTGGATCTTGGATAAGAAACAATCGAAAATGAAATATTATGTAGCCTCATAATCTCAACGGTAGGGAGCTATATCAGAAAATTTCTAAGTTATTCGAACTTGGGGATCTAATCATTCTAAGTCCTTAACAACCATAGAGTGAAGGGTAGCTATCAGCAGATATGTGATGTTATCCTCAAGTATTCCCAACTTATGCTCTGATACCAACTTCTATCATGCCCCAAACCCAGAAATTGGGCTCACAAAATTCTCGATTGTCGAATTTGTTGCCGATAACCTCCATAGTACCCCATTCTTGGCTTCCAGCACCTATATGCCAGATTTCGATCTGGGGATCCTACAAGAAGGATTTTTTCAATGTACATTTGTCTCATAAGAAGCATAACCACAAGTTTACCCAAATCATAGATGCAACATCATCATCATATATCCACTAATATAAACATTTGAATACAATGCTAGAAGGGGAATACATATGTAGAAAAATCAAAGCTATAGAAGACGGTTGCATGCTCCAAGCTTAACACTGATGTAACCCTCACATGAGTCACACATGTGAGGTGGCCCCACATCCTAGAGAAATGGACGAAAGGTGTAGATATACACATATATCATGGTCCATCCACTGTCCCAACCAGGGACGGTGTGGATCAAACCATACATCACGGTGGTCCTCTTAGCACCGTCTAAATGGACGGTGCAGCTGAAACACATGCATCATGGTGGCCCACCATGGGGCTAGTCCAGCACCATCCAGATGGCCTGGACGATGTGGATGAAATAGATACATCACGGTGTGGCCTTCACAACATTGTCCAAACTGTCCAGCACCATCCAAACTGTCTGGACGATGTGGATGAAACAAATACATCATGGTGTGGCCTTTACAGCACCATCCAAACTGTCTAGCGTCGTCCAAACTGTCTAGATGATGTGGAATATCACATATATCATGGTGGAGACCCACCGTCCTAACCAGGAACGATGTGGATCTAGTGGGCCACGCCCATCACAAGAGAGAGGGGGAGAGAGAGAGATAGAGAGAGAGAGAGAGATCAGTGAGAAGGGGAGGGACCCCGCCACTATGGGCTCTCCTTATATAATGCATACATCGTGATGGGTCCCACAACAAGTGATCCTTAAATAAAATGAAATCCAATGGTCGATCACCCACCTATTGGCCTCCTTCTTAGTCTGATGGAATGCCAAAATCCTTAGCTTCAATCTTGATGGAAGATGATGAAAAATGGAGGGTTGAGATGGGAGACGAGAGGGTAGGAAGTGGGCCACGCTAAAGCTCCTCTCATGGAGCTCTCTTGCTTGGACGTTGTATTGCTTGAAAAATGGAGAAAATGAGAGAGAAAGGATGGGATGTAAAGAGAGAGAGGGAAGGGTGAGTGAGTGATGGGTGATGTGTACTTGACATATAAGGGATGGGTTGCTTTGACTTTGGGTTTTCTTTGGTAAGGGATTGATGGGATGTGTACTTGACTTTGATGTGTACGTGATTAATGTGATTGATTTGACATGTTCTCTTAGGTTTACAAAGCGTGGAATTTTCCTCGAACTAAACGCGGTCCCACATCTCCTAGCCCATGTATCACCTCAGCACTAGATGCGGCATTGGAACCGAAGCGATGACATGGTCACAAAGGTTTAAGTCTCGAGTTGAGCCGACTCTGAAATACGGGATATGACTCAGGGTTGCGTGCAAATGCTGTCTATGCATCGCTGGTCGCCGGAATTTGGTCAGAGGACCGCGAAAGCCTATGGAATAGTACGGGCTAGGATACGGGTCTTACAACTCTCCCCTCCTAATAAAAAATTTATTTTTGAAATTTAACCATAACACTACCAATATGGAGTTCATATAGGCAGGGAAATCCTACCACTATAGATATAATCATCAAAATCTAAGAGATGGGGACAATGGCCATGAACCTCAGCCTCTTGCTCTCAAAATGCCTCATTAATACTATGGTGATCCCACTGAACCTCGGATCTTGGATCAGAAATGATAGAAAATGAAATATTATGCAGCCTCACAATCTCAATGGTAGGAAGCTATATAAGAAAATCTCTAAGTTATTCGAACTTGGGGATCTAATCATTGTAAGTCCTCAATAACCATACATTGAAGGGTAGCTATCAGCAGATATGTGATGTTATCCTCATGTATTTCCAATTTATGCTCTGATGCCAAATTCTGTCACACCCCAAACCCATAAATTGGGCTTACAAAATTCCCAATCGTCGAATCTATTATTGACAGCCTCCGTAGTACCCCATTCTCGGCTTCTAGCGCCTATACGCTAGATTCTGATCCTGTGATCCTACAAGGAGGTTTTTTCAACGTACATTTGTCTCTTAAGAAGCATAACCACAAGTTTACCCAAATCGCAAAGGCAACATCATCATCATATATCCACTAATATAAACATTCGAATACAATGCTGGAAGGGAAATATATATGTAGAAAAATCAAAGCTCCAGAAGACGGATGCAAGCTCCAAGCTCAACGCTACTACGACCTAACACCACCTCCACGCATCTATCATACATAAGCTTATAGAAAGCTTAGAGGGTGGTGAAAGTGTGTATAAGGTAAGTACCAAGAATGCAATACAATGTCATAAATCATACAACATCAGTAATATTACCAAGATCATGAATCATAAGTATCAGAGTAATCAGAGTAAGTGAAAATACCGACATGCCCATAATACCATCAGCCTTATCCAGGCTATACGATGTAAAAATATAATAAACTAATATCATATACTGAGGAAGCAATGCAATATGTGATGCGAATGAAATGAACAAGCTGGAGTGTGAAGTCGGGATGATAGTACGTAGTATCACAGGTTATGGGGTTCATCACAAGTGGCTTTTATCCAAACCAGTCTCATACCTAAATTTGGTAGCCAGACTCAACGTGGTAGACTCTTGATCTTAGGTTAGTCTGTGCCCCAACCAAAATCCTGGCCATTGTGAAGGTACACGTAATGAATAGTTACGCACCACCAGCTCGAGTGGATACTGAATGAACGAATGAATGGGTATGCAACTCCTGCTCAATAAGTCCACATATCAGTATGGTTCCTCTCTAAAAAATCACCGGGGTTTATTACACTCCAAACTAGATTAACGCCCCATCGCGCGCAACAAGGTGAGTGGAAGAGACCTTACTATCTTCTTGCCAATATCGGGCTCAGTTCATCGATAGCAGACCCATTCCTCAAGCTAGTCAAACTCAGCCTAGCTTTGTCCCCTCCTCTCTAGCAGGTAAGGTCGCATCCCCTTCCAATAGACCATGGCACAGTGGGAGATACGGCCTAACGGTATACGACCCTCATATGCTCATGCATCCACTCGGTTTAAATGTTAGAGAAACCTCTAGAACTAAGAGGATTTAAGAAATTTCACACAGGGATATCTATAACACCCCATGTATAACATATTTTTGGTGTCCCATCTGGCCATCCACAATATGCCTGTGGGGGATACGACCCTGATGTCCCTAGGGCGTACAGTGGTCATGATCGCATAATGTGAGATACATGAGTCACATAATCCAATCATGCATCAATCCTACGTATACTGTGTACTTATGTGGGGCAACTTCACCTATTAGGGAGTCCCATGAATAACCAACCCAATGACATATGTAATAGTCAACCACATCTCATAACAAACTTATAGATGATACGTATGGGCATGTATCATGATGCTATGCATCACATACTCATAATCAGTATTGACAATAGACATTAATAATCAGCAGTGATACTCTGCCTAGCAATCGGTCTCAGCAATCAAAATTGGCCTTGACAATTGAAATCGACCTTGATAATCAGAATTAGACTCGATAATCGGAATCAACCTCAACAATCAGAATTGGCCTTGACAATCAAAATCGGTCTCGATAATTGGAATCAACCTCGATAATCAGAATCAGCCTCGATAATAAAAATCGGTCTCGATAATCGGTCACAACAATCAGAATCAGCCTCGACAATCAGAATCGGCTTCAGTAATCGGCCTCAACAATCGGAATCGGCTTCAGTAATCGGCCTCAACAATCGGAATCGGCCTCTACAATCGGAATCGGCCTTTACAATCGGAATCGGCCTAACAAAGGGCCTAAGGGAAGGTCACAATGTGGACATTTAACCATCATCGCCCATCAACATGGATATTTAGCCATCATTGCTCCCAAGGAGTGGCCCACATAGAGCCAAACGTGTCGTGAGTCCATGGCCTCACACAATGGCCTAATGTACATCATGATGGACCTTACTAAATGGGTTAGAAATACATTACAATGGGTCTCATCATATGAGTAGGAATATATCACAATGGGCCTTACTAAATGGGTTAAAAATACATCACAATGGGCCACGACCTATGGGCCTTAGTACATCATAATGGGCCGCAACCCATGGGCCTTAAATACAATAGGTGGGCCACATCAATGGGCCTCATATACAACAAGTAGGTCACATCAATGGGCCATATGACATGGGCCTAATACATATCACAATGGGTCGCATGACATGGGCCTAATACACATCACAATGGGTCGCATGACATGGGCCTAATATGCATCAATTGGGCCTCAACCCATGGGCCCCAAATACATAATAGGTGGGCCCTGCACATGAGTTATAAATACATCATATCGAGCTTCACTAGATGAGCCTCATCATATTTATAGTGGGCCTTATGGGGCAAGTCATGGTGCTACAAAATAGAAGGGTATACTTTAAGGTGGCCCTACCCATATAATAGGTGGGCTTGCACCTCCAAATGGGCCCACCAGATGAACAACTTGGATATAAAGCACATATCGAGTGGAATACAAAACATACATCATGGTGGATTTCCAACAGATGGATGGACGGTGTGATAGACACAAGCATCAAGGTGCGCCACTGCACAGATGGTGCAGATACAACACTACATCATGCTGGGGCAGAGATGAAACACATACTATTAAGGTGGATCCCATGGAATTTCGTGACGTCAATGCACAACTATATAGATGGTGTGGGGATCCCAACCAGTTCATCCAGTAGGTGGGTCCCACATGGGGCCTACCACACACCTATATATATATGATACATTATATATATTAAAAAAACTACTATCCAGAAGTTAGATGAATGGAAGGTTTGGGTGTAAGGCACGTACACTAAGGTGGGGTCTTCGCATGCACCGTCCATGCCGGTTGTTTCCTTCTCCGATGATGATTTAGTTTGTGATATAGGGCATAACAGGCCGTTAATGATAGAGGGCCAAAATTGTGGCAAGAAAGTTAAACATATTGTGCTTGACAAGGGGTTCATGGTGAATCTGTTACCAGTCAAAATGTTGAGTAAATTGGGTTATTGTCATTCTGATCTGCACCCTAGTGGAATGATGATATAGGGTTTCAATCAAGATGGGCAGCATGCACTTGGGAAAATTATAGTAACAATTAAAATAGGAGAGCTGACCAATAATGTCGTTTGCCATATTATAAATGCAGTAACGACATACAATATTCTCTTAGGGAGGCCATGAATACATCAGTACGGCATCGTACCCTTTACTCTGCATCAATGCTTCAAGTACTGTAAAGATGGGATACAATATAAAGTGATGGCCGATGTGAAGCCTTACACAGAAGCCTTCTTTACAGACGCCAGTTATTATAAGGGATTCACTAAAGAAAAAGAGAGAGAGAGTGATGAAAGTAAAGCCCCAGGGAACATTCAAATGAAGGTGATAAAAGAAGTAGAAAAGGCAGAATCATCTAGAATTGCAGAGACAAAGAAGAAATTTTATTTTGTGACAAAGCATTTGAGGCAATTAGGGCAGCTGCCGCTAACTTTACTATCAATCGAACAGTTAAAAAAATATAATTATACAGTTCCATTGCTATACACCGAAAGAAACAGGCCATTCTCGGCTATTCTAGAAAGATTTTGGGTCAGGACCAGTGCCAAATACCCGGAATCGATAGAATTCTATGCTCCAGTAGAAGCAAAGATAGTGGAAGAGGCAGAAAATAATGTATATCACGGGAAGCTGACACCGCAAGACCTTAAGAAATATAACCTGGCAAGTAAAAAGATCATGAAAAGCATGGGTTTTGATTACGAAGAACCCACTGGCCTAAATCACAGGAAAGGGATCCAGATTCCTATTAGGGTCGGTCAGAAAAAGGCATGGAAAATATCAAGGATTGGGGGAAAAATCATTAGTGAACATGGTGACAATTGAACAATTATCAGAGACAGATCCTAAAGTAGTCGTGCATCTTAAAATAGCTCCGAAGCAAATAGAAGACGGGGGGCAACCAACGATAGACAATTTGTGGGAAATAAATCTGGGTACAAGAGAAGAGCCGAGGAACACATTCATCAGCGCCGACTTACCTGAGCAAGAAACCGAGAAATATGTCAAAATTCTCAAAGAAAATAGAGACGTCTTTGATTGGACATACGCAGAAATGTTGGGTCTGGAACCATCAATAGCAATGCACCGGTTGAATATTTTTAAAAAGAAAAGGCCGGTTAAACAAGCACAAAGGCGATTTCACCCACACTTAGTTCCTCTGATAGAAGAAGAAGTGAACAAGCTGATAAAAGTTGGGTTTATCAGGGAGGTCAAATATCCCAAGTGGATATTGAACATTGTCCTGGTAAAGAAGAAAAATGGACAAGTCAGGGTGTGCGTCGACTTCAGGGATCTAAATGAAGCCTGCCCGAAAGATGATTTTCCTCTCCCAATAACCGAATTGTTAATTGATAGTACAACTCAGTATATTATCATGTCCTTCATGGATGGTTATGCAGATTATAATCAAATTAAAATAGCACCTGAAGATGAAGAAGAAATAGTGTTTAGAACTTCGCTGGGCATTTATTGTTATAAGGTCATGCCATTTGGTCTTAAAAATGTTGGGGCGACATATCAGAGGACAATGCAGAATGTCTTTTAAGACATGATGCACAAACATGTTGAGTGTTATGTGGATGATTTGGTAGTCAAGTCGGGCACTCATCAAGAACATCTGATATCAGTTTTCCGTTGACCTAGAAAGAAATAGTTAAAAATGAATCCAACTAAATGCACTTTTGGTGTGTCATCAAGAAAATTTCTTAGTTTCGTCATTAGGCATAGGGGCATCGAAATCGATCCAAGGAAAGTTAAAGCCATTTAAGATATGCCACCTACAAAGACGTTGAAGGAACTGAAAAGCTTGCAAGGGAAGTTGACATATATTCACCGTTTCATTTCAAATCTAGTAGGAAGATGTCAGCTATTTTCTCATCTAATGAAGAAAGGAATAGAGTTTGTATGGGACAAAGGCTGTCAGAATGCATTCAATTTGATAAAGGAATTATTGAAACAGCCGCCGGTACTAACAACCCCTATAAAAGGGAAGCTGCTCATTTTATACATATCTACAGTCGAGAATTCATTAAGAGCCTTATTGGAACAGGTGAAGGAATTTGGGAAAGAGACTGCTCTTTATTGTCTGAGCCGGACTCTGATCGGTGCAGAGTAGAATTATTCCCATATTGACAAGGAGTGTCTAACGCTGATATTTACAGTGCAAAAGTTGAGGCATTATTATCTCTCCTATGACATAACTTTAATCGCAAGAGCAGATCTGATAAAGTTTTTGATGACAAGATCGATGCTAATAGGAAGGTTGGCCAAATGGATGTTGCTCCTTTCGACATATATGATCACGTATGAGCTGGCAAAAGTGGTAAAGGGGAAAGTAGTGGCGAATTTTCTAGTAGCGCATCCCGTAACAGAGATCGAGACCATTAGTAACGATTTTTCCGATGAACAAGTTATGTTGGCCAAGTCACAAAGTTCATGGGAGATGTATTTTGACAGTGCTTCTCAAGCATCAGGGGAAAGGGATGGGGTGATATTCATTACTGCTCAAGGTGACTTGTTACCTTACTCTTTCAGGTTAGGTGCCGCATGTGCAAACAATGAAGCTGAGTATAAAGCTCTTACATCGGAATGGAAAATGCTCAAGAAATGAAAATAAAAATGCTATAAATCTTCTGGGATTCTAAATTGATCATAAATTAATTGACGAATGAATATAAGATAAGAAAATAAGAGCTCTTGCCATACTGGTGAAAAGCACATCAGTAATTGAAGCAGTTCTGCTAAGTCGAAATCAAGCATGTACCGTAGTCTGAAAATACAAAAGCAAATGCTTTGTCCAGCCTGGCAGCAGCTCTGTCCTACCTAAACCGAAGTCCTCTCCAGGTGACTATAGAAGAAAATTTTTACCCTCTTCAGAGGTCATTGATGAAATTATTGAGGTGCTTCCTATATCATGTTTGGAGGTGATGACAGATGATTATCGTTAACCTTTCATAGATTACCTCAAAGATGATATCTTGCCAGAAGACCCAGTATAAAGACAAAAAATCAAGCAAAGATCGAGCAAATTCATCATATGTAGTGAAGTGTTGTACAGAAAGTCCTACAATGGAATGTTGCTACGTTATCTAGATGAACAAGAAGCAGGCCAGATGTTACGGGAAGCACACTCCAGAGAATGTGGGGCACATCAAGCTAGCCAAAATTTATTTCATCAAATACAATGAATGGGGTATTATTGGCCTACCATTTTTAAAGATGCAATAGATTATGCAAAGCGGTGCCATGAATGTCAGATTCACGAAGATGTTATACACATTAATCTGGAAGACCGGCATCAGTCAGTCATCGCTTGGCCTCTCTGCCTGGGGACTTGACATTATTGGTCTTATAAATCTGCCTTTGTCGAAAGGAAAACAGTATATTCTATCAGCGACGGATTACTTCTCTAAATGGACAGAAGTGATTGCATTGTGAAAGTGCCCTGGTTTATCAATTAGTGTAAGTATTGAGTCAACTAGACAGGAAAACTCCATAGGAAGATCAATCAGCTGTCTGCCTCAACCGAATGTGTCCCTGAAATTGCCACAGGTAAATCTAAGCCTCACATCCCATGTCCAAAAATACTAGGTAAATAAAGCCCTTAAAATTGGTTAGAATATCATAGGGTTTTTGGGTTAGAAAACTTTTTTACAAATTTAGAAATTCTCTAAGTTTTCTACCTTGGTCGATTTATCGATAGACAGTTCAATAAAATTGAAAAGTGTTGTTGATGTCCTCGACTATCAATCGATACCATCGAAATGAGGACCAAAGATGTCCAGTAACCACATATTTATCTGGACGGAATTATCGATGTATCGATACCCCTATCGATATCATCGATATTTGAAACTCAAGTTTATCAAAGTAGACTTGATATAATCGAAAAAAGAGTATTTGTGGCCCTGTTTTTTATAAGAAAATTATATAGACCTTCGATATATCGATGTACTCCTCGATATTCTTGGAAATAAAAAACTGATTATATCGGACGACCTTCGATGATATCGGTCTTGGACATAGTTTTTCCAGCAACATTTTTCAGATGGTTTTTTATCTTAGATCGAGGGTCACTCAATAGAATCAATATTCAAATATCGATGATATTGAGGCGGGATCAATTGCATTTAGAAAGGACATAAACTGTCCAGAAAGCTCACTGATAAAATGTTTGGATTTATCGATGCATCGACACGACCTTTGATATCATCGACATTTAAATTCTAATGATATCGAGTGTACCTCAATCAATCTTTTGACCTAAAATTTTTTAAAGAAAGTCTCTCTCATTTTTAAATGTCAAGGAATCGATCCTCATGTCGATGAAATCAGAGTTTGAAAATCCAATGACATCGACACATGTTTCGACCTCCTCGACTAACTGGCAAAAGGTTTCAAAAGTGTATGACATTTGAGTTTGTGTCATCGAGCGGCCAGTCGATGCAATTGAGAGTATACGCTCGATGATATCAACCTTGCTCGATGATATCAAACTTTGTCATTAATACGACCGTTTTATATCCGTTAGAACTTTTTGCCTATATGTAGAGAGCTTATCCTTAGTTGCTGTGAGATAAAGAAGAGAGTGCTTTTGAGTATTTTAACTTAGATCATTTACCCAAAGCCCTTTCTCTCAAGGGAGTTCATCCTCCAATCCACCCTTATCATTGATATTCAATAGAGTGGATTAAGAAATAAACTCTCGCATTCAAGGATCCTCCAGCTACCACCTTAATGGCAAATTATTAAGTTGGAATGCCTTGAATGCATAAATGATTGGAATCACTATATCTTCTTTATAGAAAAATATTTGAGAGTAGGATTATATCATAACCTTGACCCAACCCATCACCATGCATCGGTATATCTTCTAAGTTATGGTTCAAGGAAGCAGAAGACTCTTCATCAATAAAGGAGGAGATCTTCGACAACGAGCTAAAAGGGACTCATCTGCTTATCAATAAGTTGTTAGAGTCCAGAAGACCCTTGTGATCATTCCTTTGTAGGATTAGGTCTAAGGTATTTCTCACCCCTTGTAAGTCCTCTAGGAGGCCTCCGATGGGTGTGTATTTGGTGGGTGCATTGTGTTGACCCTTGCTCTGTGGAAAGCATAAACAATTAGGGTCTTGTGGAAGATCCTTGGCCAGTGTGCCTAAAAGTGGGTGCGTTTTGTTAAACCTTGCTCGTGAGAGCATAAACAGTCAGCGTAGGTGTAGGTTGTAAAGGTTAAAGGTGAACCTGATTTAAAACCTTAGGTTTGGGGTGAATCGTGGGTAACCTCAGTGAAATCTGGTACACTCAAGGGTTGAGTGCGGTTACCGAGAGTGGATTAGACAAGTAGTCGAACCACTATAAAATTGACTGTGTTTGAGATTGTTATTGTCTTTCATTTTTTTATGTGATTTCCTCAAACACTTTCATATCTGATTATCTGAGATCACACCTCACACCACTCACAGTCATATCCATCATAAATTGGTTTGCATATTGTACATCTTTCAAATAATTTGTGATTGGATCCTCTACCGGGCTTGGAAGCCAGTAGAGTTACTCTTGAGTAATCCTAATATATGCTTGTTGTTAGGATTAGAGTGATATGATTTTAAATCGTTATAAAATTATTAAAAAGTCTTATTCACCCCCCTCTAGGACATATTGGCATATTCCTACTTCAACTAAAGTGGTCTTTATCGTAATTTCAATTGGTATCAGGGCAGGTTTCTCTTTAAGGGCTTCACTACATAGAGAGATCTTGACTGAAGTTGAAAATATGGCCAAAGGAGAGGGCTCATCAGTTCTGGACCTCCAGTATTTGATGGATCAAATTATACATACTGGAAGGCTAGAATGCATTACTTTCTGAGATCCTTGGATCATGATGTTTGGGATATAGTTAAAAGAAGATATGTGCCACCATCTGAACAAATATTACTTGATAATGGCATAACTATCACCAAACCGAAATCTAAAGAGAAGTGGACAACATTCGATAAAGAAAACCAAACTACTGAGGCCAAAGCTATGAGTGCTATCTAATGTGCTATGTCCCAAGATATTTTCAATCAAATCAGTATGTGTGGGACATCCAAGGAAGCATGGGATTTGTTGGAAACAACCCATGAAGGAATAAGCACTGTGAAGGGATCTAAACTGCAACTCTCGACTTTACAATTCGAAAGTCTCAGAATGGACCTTTATGGAGTTTTTTACAAAGTTGAATATCATTTGCAACTCCATGGGTGGATTAGGAGAGAAAGTTTCGGTACTTAAAATCTGTAGAAAAATTCTAAGATCCCTATCGGAACAGTTCAATCCTAAGGTAACAACCATTGAAGAATGTAGGAACATAAATGAAATGAAAGTAGAAGAACTGGTAGGTTCCCTACAAACATTTTAAGTACACTTCAAACAAACCCCAAAATCTAAAAATACTGTCCTCAAAACTTCAAAGAAAACAACAAATGAGGACATTGAAAGTGAAAGAGAAGAGGAAGATGAGGAAGTGGCTCTGTTGGATTAGCGAATAAAAAAATTCTTTCAGAAAAATTATGGCCATCCATTTAAAGGAAGAAAGAGAGACAACAGACCTTCTATAGGTAAATTTGGTAAAAAGACTAAAGAACCATAATGTTATGTTTGTCAGAAAGTTTGGACATCTATCTACTGAATGCCCAAACAGAAAAACTAAGGGCAAGGCAATGGCTGCCACATGGGATGTTACAAACAAGTTAAACTCAGAATCTAGTGACTCGGAGAGCGATGGTGACCAGAGATCCTTGAAAATTCTTATAGTCTCCACTACTCCAATCATTCCTAGTGAAGATAAGAATGAGAAAGAACCACGAGCCACTGAATCATTTCCTTCAGATAATGAGGAAACTGAAGAGGAGGAAGAAGAAAAACATGATAAACTACAGGATGCTTACAATCAACTCTATATTCATAGCTTCCACATCCTTAAAAGACCTGGAATATTTAAAAATAAAAAGGATTTGCTGCAAAAAGATCTAGATAAAACCTTTGAAATTAATACACATGTAATTAATGATTTACAACAATATCATTCGGATAATGATAAGTTGGAAAGAATCAATCTATCCCTAAAAAAGGAATCATCTAACCTTGCTAAACAAGTTGAATTATTAAAAGATGAAAATGAACATTGCCAAAATGAGAATCACACACTCCCTTTTGACTTAGAGAAATCTAAAAAATTTACTAAAATAAACTATGAATTTTTCTAGAGTGGTGAAAAGCTAGAAAAATTGTTAGGGATGGGAAGATGAGGAAAAGACAAGAGTGGCCTAGGGTATGATTAAACTAAAATGAGAACTAGAAATGCAGCACCAATAACTGAAAAATCGACCTCTTCAGGTAGTAATATGAGAACTATTCTAGTTTATCATTTATGTGGTGATTTGGGTCATTATAAGTTTGAATGTTTGACACCTAGAAAGACTCCAGATAACTCTGGTAAAATCATATTGGTAAACTCAAACCAACCAAAGAAATACAGAATGTCAAAACTCCACGTAGGAGATTGGTTAAAAAAATACTCATATATCACCACCTAGAATGAATGACAGAATGAAGGAATCATTGGATCAAGTGGGTAAGATAAACATGAAAACTAAATCTACCATAGTAAAGACTTCTGTCTCAAAATGGATAGTGAAAGAAAAGTTGAATTGCCTGATAACTCACTTTATTCATATACCCTGAAATATTAAAGCATGAAAAGACAAATCTAGGTCATACATCGAGATCTGGATATTTTTGCTAAAATGATACAATTTTTCTGAGCTTTTAATGATATATCCGAGATTCCTCACCTTAATCTTTTTGTATATAAACATTTTAATGTTTATAATTTTGAATTGTACAAATGCTTGTACAAAATTTTGTTGTGTATACTATTGATTCATAGATATACTAAAAGTATACATGAAGGGTTTTCTGAATGCTAAGAATTGAGAATACTCAACTTTGATATGTTTGTTGACAAGTCATGTGCATTTTCAATCAAATCGATAAATAGAGGATATCATCGACATCTCTTCAGAATTTGAAAAGTCACATGAGTGAGACTGTTATCGAAGCCATTGTTGATAACATCGAATGAGGATCGTTGATATAATCGAAACTAAGTTTGACGATATCGAAAGATGTAGCCCGATAAAAGGCGGTCGAGCGGAAAAAAATTCATTTTTTTGAAAAGGACATTTCACTTTTTCCTGCTCATTCTCTTAGCCGAAAGTACATTGGTGGGTCCTGGAAGCTCCTCAAAAATTGGTATTACCCTTCCATTCCTTCCATTCCAGATTCTAGCTTGCTTTTGGGTTGGGTATTTTTAGTTTTTTTTGAAAGAGGAATTTTTTCTGTTCTTCCCAAATCTGTCTTTATGGGTAAGGACAAAGAAAAGGCGTCTGGTCCTGGGGAGTCCTCTAGAGCCTTTTGACGAAAAACCCTTGCTTCAAAGAGAGAGCAAGAGCTCCTGAACGGGGGACCCCCACTCGTCAGAGGACATGACAAACTTCACATGGGCGGGTGCCAATTCGAAATACCAGCCCCTCCTCTAGCGAGGATAAAACTGGTTCTGGCTAAATGTACCGGTAGGAAACTTATCCATGAAAGAAAGGTTGAGAGGGATTGTTTAAACTGTACAATTTGGAATCCTTGTTTGTTGCAATCGATTGGTTGCCTGTTCTTGACTTCGGTGGGCCATGTCATCTTTAACGAACACGCAACTTTCTCGCCGCTTGTCACTCGCTCGTGTCTGATCCTCTTTCTATCATGGTCTCTCTAAATGGTGATGATGTACTGATCACTCTTGCAATAATTACAAACATCCTAGGGCTGACAATGTCTCTTGAAGGTCTCCTTAAAATGGACCTCAAAAATGTTGAAATCCGGTCCATGGTTACTAAGTACCTCTGTCATGGTAGAGACATCCCTTGGTACCAAGGGAATGCATTGAAATCTAAGTTCATGGAACCACGATTTTGGGTCTTGCACGGTATCTTCGCCACAAACAACTTTCCTAGAAGTACTAACTGCTTCGATCTCACAGGGTTCAGACCATGATAGTGTACTCAATAGCCAACGGGATAAAAATTTACCTCCTGACTTTGATTATACATCAGTTGGTCTATGCCTTTCATACATCTAGGGATCTTCACTTGCCTTATCCTTGGATCATAAACATGGTGTGCAACGCCATTGGCTTCCCAACGACCAGTGATCCAGAACTTCCCCTCCAAGTCTTCAACAAAAATAACATTCGAAGGGTGGACTTGAAGTTCCATAAGTATCCCGAGGATCCAGAGGAAGGCATTCACGAAGAAGCAGCAGGTGGTGAAGGAGATGCTCCCAGTGCAAAGACTAAAATGGCTGGGGAAGAACAGCCTGTGCCCCATCAAGCACCATCCACATCAACGGCTGGGCATGTAAAGAGATTTAAGCTCCATCAAGATAGGATTGGAGCAATCCAGTGAGATGTCTCTTAGCTCAAGGAATCAGTGAATGAAAGGTTTACTGTCTTAAAATGCCTGGTTAACAGAGTGCAGCAGACCATGCAATAATTGGTTGATCTACTCACTTGCAAGTGCAACAACATGACACCATCTTCCTCAGCTTCATAGTACTGGTCTCTGGATGCTGTCACATACACTTCATTCTTATTTTCGCATATGAACATTAATATCTTTTTGGATGTTCTGTGCTCTCATGAGTGTATGTGGTAACTCACTAGCCTGCACAGTCTAAACTGTTTTTTTTTTTTTTTTTTGCCCATGGATGGGCTAAAAACTAATGGTTGTTTTTGGGTGCCCATGAATGGGCTTGGTAATTGTGTTTAGATAACTGTTATTCCACTACCAATCTTGGGCTGTATATGTTTTTTGATATTTGGAATATGGGTGGATATAACTCACATTTTTACTGCCATGATTATGTTTTAAGATCCCCTGGTTTATCTAGTCTATGTTATGTGGAATGCATGTGATGGTTTGATCATCTTTCTATGTTTATATCATTGCTCTATCTGGCCTGTTATGCATACATATTTTCTACAAATGATGTTTGATTAAACTATGCTGATCATTATACATCTATACTTTATATATGTATGTTATCTGAATGTTGGTTCTCCCAGGTTGTTTTAACTTCAGTCAATATCGATTATTATACCTTTTTCAATGACTGACAAAAAGGGGGAGAACAATTCAAACACCCCACAAGAAAAATTGTATATCTACTTGAATTGTGATACAGGTGTTAGGGGGAGCAGCTGCATCGAGATAAGAGGAGAATGCTGTTAGGAGGAGCTGCTACTAAGTGTGTGTATAATTTTACTAGACATTGTAAAATTGTGTAAAATACATGTACATACAATTTAGTATGTGTTTGTCTAGATGTTGTTCTAGGGTGTTTTGGTATTTTGTCACGTAATTGACAAAGGGGGAGATTGAAAGTGCCCTAGTTTGTCAATTAGCATGAGTATTGAGTGAACTAGACAGGAAAGCTCCATAGGAAGATCAATCAGTTGTCTGCCTCAACCGGATGTATGCTCAAACTCACCACGGGTAAATCTAAGCCTTACATCCCATGTCCTAAAACTTCAGGTAAATAAAGCCCTTCAATTTGGTTAGAATATCATAGGGTTTTTGGGTTAGAAAACTTTTTTACAAATTCAGAAAGTCTCTAAGTTTTCTACCTCTGTCGATTTATTGATAGACAGTTCAATAAAATTGAGAAGTGCTGTCGATGTCCGCGACGATCAATCTATACTATCAAAATGAGGACCAAAGATGTCCAGCAACCACATACTTATCTGGACAAAATTATCGATGTATCGATACCCCTATCGATATCATCGATATTTGAAACTCGAGTTTATCGAAGTAGACTCGATATAATCGACAGCAGAGTATTTGTGTCCTTGTTTTTTATAAGAAAATCATATAAACCTTCGATATATCAATGTACCCCTTGATATCCTTGGAATTCAAAAACTGATGATATTGGACGACCTTCGATGATATCGGTCTTGGATACAGTTTTTCCAGCAACATTTTTCAGATGGTTTTTTTATCTTAGATCGAGGATCACTCGATAGAATCAATATTCAAATATCAATGATATCGAGGTCGGATTGATTGCATCGAGAAAGGACATAAACTGTCCAGCAAGCTCACTGATAAAATCTTTGAATTTATCGATACATCGACACGACCTTCGATATCATCGACATTCAAATTCCAATGATATCGAGTGTACCTCGGTCATATCTTTTGACCTAAAATTTTTTAAAGAAAGTCTCTCTCATTTTCAGATGTCGAGGAATCGATCCTCGTGTTGATGAAATCAGAGTTTGAAATCCAATGACATCGACGCATGTTTTGATCTCCTCGACCAGCTGGCAAAAAGTTTCAAAAGTGTATAACATTTAAGTTTGTGTCATCGAGTGACTAGTCGATGCAATCGAGAGTATACACTCGATGATATCATCCCTACTCGATGATATCGAACTCTGTCATAAATGTGCCCATTTTATATCTGTTGGAATTTTTTGCCTATATATAGAGAGCTTATCCTTAGTAGCTGTGAGAGAAAGAAGAGAGTGCTTTTGAGTGTTTTAACTTAGATCATTTACCTAAAGCCCTTTCTCTCAAGGGAGTTCATCCTCCAATCCACCCTCATCATTGATATTCAATAGAGTGGATTGGGGAATGAACTCCCACATTTAAGGATCCTCCAGGTACCACCTTAATGAAAAATCATTAAGTTGGGATGCCTTGAATGCATAGATGATTGGAATCACTCTATCTCCTTTATAGGAAAATATTTGAGAGTAAGATTCTATCATAACCTTGACCCAACTCGTCGTCATGCATCGAAAAATCTTCTGAGTTACGGTTCAAGGAAGGAGAAGACTCTTCATCAACAAAGGAAGAGATCTTCAACAATGAGCTAAAAGGGACTTATCTGCTTATCAGTAAGTTAACAGAGTCCAGAGGACCCTTGTGATCATTCCTTTATGGGATTGGGTCTAAGTTGTTTCTTACCCCTTGCAAATCCTCTAGAGGCCTCCGGCAGGAGTGTACTTGGTGGGTGCATTGTGTTGACCCTTACTCTGTGGAGGGCATAAACAGTTAGGGTCTTGTGGAAGATCCTTAGCCAGTGTGCCTAAAAGTGGGTGCGTTGTGTTGACCCTTACTCGTGAGAGCATAAACAGTCATCCTAGGTATAGGTTGTAAAGGTTAAAGGTGAACCTAATTTAAAACCTTGAGTTTGGGGTGAACCATGAGAAACCTCCTTAGTGAAATTCGGTACACTCAAGGGTCAAGTGTGGTTACTGGGAGTGGAGTAGACAAGTAGTCGAACCATTATAAAAATGATTGTGTTTAAGATAGTTATTGTCTTTCATTTGTTTATGTGATTTCCTTAAACACTTTCATATCTGATTATCTGAGATCACACCTCACACACACTCACAATCATATCCATCATAAACTGGTTTGCATATCGTACATCTTTCAAATGGTTTGTGATTAGATCCTCTATCGGGCTTGGAAGCCAGTAGAGTTACTCTTGAGTAATCCTAATATATGCTTGTTGTTAGGATTAGAGTGATAGGATTTTAAATCATTATAAAATTATTAAAAAGTCTTATTCACCCCCTGTAGGACATATTGGCATATTCTTACTTAAACTAAAGCGGTCTTTACCATAATTTCACATTATCCCGTGTAAAGGAGAAAAATATGGTCAATTTCATCCGACACACAATAATATACTGCCTTTGTATCCTAAAGAAAATTTTTACAGATAATGACACTCCTTTCAAAAATAGAGACATGAAAAATCTGTGTCAGAAATTTAGCATTCATCATTCATTTTCAATACCTTACTATCCACTGACCAATGGATTAACAGAGGCATTTAATAAAATGATAGTTAAGATACTGTGGTTACGTGAAAAAAGTGTGTTTGGGATGAAAGTTGTAGGAAGCATTGTGGGCATACAGAACCACCCACTGGACAACAACAAGAGTAACACCGTATTCACTGGTTTATGGTGTAGAAGTGGTCATCCCGATCGAAACACAAGTAGCGTCACTAAGAGTGGCAGTACATCAATTAATTACAGATGATGAAAATGCAAAAATAAGACTGGAGGAACTTGACTTGCTCAATGAAAAATGCTTGACAACTCAGCAGCAATTACAATCGTATTGGTAAGGATATCGACTGCCTTTGATAGATGAGTTAAGTATCGCTCTTTCAAAAAAGGGGATATGGTGCTAATGTTGAAAAGACCGATATTGGTCACCCACATAACAGGGGGCAAATTTGAACCCAAATGGGACAGGCCATATATAATAAAAGAGGTATACTCAAATAAAGAATATATAGTTGTAGACCAAGAAGGACAAGGTATCAGCATACCAGTCAATGCTTGCTTCATCAAAATATATCGTCCTTAAAGATATTTCTGATTTTGATCCAGAAGATTATTAGAATAATGCTTCTGCATCAAAAGGGGGCAAGAATAAACAAGACCACAACCATGTACTCTCCTATCAGAAAAACGAATAAAGAAGAAATTTGTGAGCATAGCAACATTGTATGTCAGTGATTGATAAAAAAATGATCATCACTATCATCAGTAAGCGAGTCTTGAAGAAATCGATATCACCACCAAGCTGATATATGGTGAACATATACGAATATCGATGAAGATACTAGCAAAAGCAGTGATGTATTAATCTCAATTAGAGATGTGTCACACCCTAAGTCCGGGGACAGACAGCTTCCGTGGTGCCCTGAATCCGACACTCGACTTCCATACACCAAGTCTCAAGTTCGGTACACCACAAGGAAGATTTTCGACTGATTTTTTTATTATTGTATACATATAATAATACCTAAGCATGAAGATCTATGATCAAAATACCAAGCAACACTCTCCATTATAAATCCTGATGGTTACAAGTACAATGCTCTCCAAAGGTACATGAAGGTACATGACGTCAACATTGCCAAATCAAAAAAATAGATACAATGCATTGAGAAAGCTAAATCTTCCAAGCTACTCCAGCTCTGAAAAAAAAATGGGAAATAAGAAGCTTAGGCAAAAAGCCTAGTGAGTACACACGTGTGTATAGTGTGTCCTTCATGTAAGCAAGACAATTATGCCACAAGGAAATCATGTATGGTGAAAGGCGTGTAGCACATAAGATATGATGTCAATGTTAATGCAGTGCATATGCATCATAGTAATACTCCGAGTCAATGCTACCAGCATCACCAAGTCAAATTTTTATTTCTCCTATACCACAACTGTAACTATATTACATGCATCCATAATCACATCATCATCATCATCATATTGTCATACCATATCATAACTGTATATCTTAGGAGGCACTATGGTCGATACCATGCACCAGACATTAGTAATCGACCTCGCATACCCGCCCTGTGGTGGAATTCCACCAAATGTATATCATGGGAAACACCGTGGTCGATATCGATGCACCAGACACCAGTAATCGACCTCACATACCTGCCTTGTGGTGGACTTCTACCCAACATGCCAGTTGCGGACTTCATTAGCACTTCTCCTTGCTGGTGAGTCAGACTGGTCCCTGTTTGCACCTCAGCCCTTAAGCAGGTTAGACCTACCTCTTTTTAACTTGACCTCGTCAGTGGGAGTCAAATCCATGACCCATGTATCCACTCGACCTGACGGTGAGGCAACCCTAGCTAGCATAGGGGTTTAGGGACTTTCAACCCAAGGGGCACATCATCCCCTACTATTTCCATACTTCCGGTGTCCCGTTCATTTTTAGGGATAACCCAAATCATCATCATAGATGCACATTTCATCATCAAGATCCAACTCATGTTATACAGGATGACTATGGTATTTTGATCATCATGTATGTCATGATTATACATGAATTCAAGCAATTATGATGAGGCATACGTTCAAGTGCATGTGGTATGCATATAATGTTATGAGTTTAGGGTCTACTTAACCTTTAAAGAAAAAATGACATATAATCATCATATGCCACTATCAACTATATCAATCCATAGTCATGTGACTAAACTGAAGAGGACATATCTTACACATGAACAAATGTATTGAAGTACACTTGCACATACCATCATTCCATGGTGCATGAGTATGATCAATATCAACATGATTAAGTAGATGAATTTAGTATGTTAGGAAGTGGGATAACATTAATCAAGATATTAAATCACATGCTTTTATTAACCACAATTACTGACATCACTAATATTATCCATCACTATCATAATCACATGCAATAATTGTAATAAGAGTTATACCATATCCTTCACAAGATAAATATTCCATTAGTGGCTTTAGCCCGACATGATTTTCTTCAATTGGAACCACATGGTTATACCCTAAATGGGCGTTATGGTTAATGAGTGGTGGTGACGCAAAGTACAAGTACCAAGTGGTTATGAGATGAAAGACATAATTATAACGAGCCACAGGATGGATGGTGTTAGTGAAACTCATATAATGTAAAGGGCTTCACCTTCAAGTGAGCTGTTAGTAGGTTGGATTTGCAAATGGTTATTGTAGCAATTCTACAATAGTTTGAAAGGAATAGGTAAACCTCGTAAGATATTGTGAGCTCTAAGTTGAATGGCTAGGGTATAAATATACACATAAGAGTTAGTCACGGTTGGATAATGTGGGTTTATCTCATACAATGTAGTGGGTCCTACTTTCAAGTGGTTCTATAAGCAGATGGGTTCACAAGTGTTCGAATGTTATACGTTCAATTAACACTATTTCATATCGGCTGACTTATTTAGGATTTGGATATAGGTCATTTTAAAATCATGTTCTAGAATTAGCTAGCCTAATGGATAAATGGTGAAATATGCCATACTTATATTAAGGTATGATCCAAAATTAGCACATGTCCTAAATTCACATACCCAAGAGGTTTCACCATCAGCATAGTTCACAAGTCTGAGTAATCACACAATTCTCACATGCCCACATGGTCTTATGGCCACTCCATCATCAGAAGTCCATATGGCTGAGTGGCCACACAAATGTCACTCTACTTGGCATTAATAAATGATTTAAGGTCACATGGTTACTTATCATAACTCATACATCTATGGGAAACCACTTTATTAAGCTCCCACATGGTCAGGTTGCCAATGCCATAATCTCACTTGGTTGAGTGAAAATATAATTAGTATCATGGTCTAGTGACCGCATCTCAAAGCATCTAAGGCACAGTCACAAGCATACCCACTATTCCAGGTTACACTTACTCTTAAACTGTAACATCTCAATAGTTCATATGGTGAATGCCTCAGATTCGGTGTCATATGATCAAGAGGCCAAGAACTAATTTTTATTACATCAGATATAGTTTAGTGGTCCCCGCATCTGTCTCACCTATGAACATAATGTAAAGGTTGTATTTATGTCGAATGACACTGAATTGAAGGCCACTCCCTTATCAAGTTTTATAATCTAGCCTATATCATAATTCTTATGACTAAGAGAACCTACACATACAACCCGATTGTTCATGGTTAGGTGACTATGGCTATGCCCATAAGTGTGTGGTCATGTCATTGGGTGGTCACCAATGCCACTTTATTTCATGTAATTGGTTGGCCTTGTGTGCATTTCACAATCATATGGTTAGATGACTACATATACTCCACAATTGCATATGATTAGGTGACCTTACATACATCACATGTCCACATGATTAAGGGGTCAAACACTTATATCGCACCCTTACACTCGATTAAGCGGTCATTCACACATCTTACAAACATAAGATTAGAAGCTAAAAATCACCATTTTTGTACAAGTGAATGGGTCATATAAGATCACAAAGTCGCACAGGTTAGTAGGCCGCACAAATCACCAGTTCATTGGTTTAAGTGTGCAAGGGAATTTCAACTCAATTGATATCTTCATGTTTTCAGTTAATCTAATGGCGGATAACTTTTGTATGACTTGGATAGCATATAAACATAATAGTGGGGCACACAACAGCCCCAACAAACTTTAATGGTTAATAAACTTTATAGTGGGTCCCACATGATGGGCCCACTCAGTTTTGGGTGAAAAATAAACATTAAAGTGACCCCAAGGAGGTTGGCCACATTGGACGATTACAATCTATGCAACACAAATGGATAGGTTAGATCTCTCCTAAACATCAAAGGGTACCCTCGAAGGTCTTAACTATGGGCAATTTGGGCTTGACCAAGTAGGTGGGTCCCATTGATGTGGTAGGGCCACACTTATTAGGTCTACAAAAGCTGATAGATGGTGTGAATCTAACATACATATCATGGTAAAATTTTAGGAGGTTTTAAGGACATGCATTACAACAACATTGTTTCTTTGGCGCCAAAATATACAGATGGTTTAGATGTAGCTTATACATCACAATGGGTCTTGCGGTCTGGTGGGCCCTACATGGGTATCAAAACGAGCTCCTACTTATCCTCATTTATTTATTTATTATTTTTCTTAAGTCCAGGTCTACATATCCTTATTAATAGGTTAGATGTCAAGTATAACAATATAGTGGCTTATTGGAATTTACAATGACGGACCTATAATCCACTAAAATTGTGGTGTGATCCACCTTGACGCATGTCGACCCTCAACACCATCAGTCAGATGCACCAATCCATGGAGGGTCTGGGACTTAAAATCAAGTCAATATGTGGTTTGTGTGTGGGGCCATACCACATGCAAAAGTTGAGGGGATTACTCTCCATTAAAACATTTATAATTATTTGTTGGGCCCACCAAAGCGTGGATCACAAATCCATCCCATCCATTATGTGTGTCACACTTGGTTAAGGGGTCAGGCCAAGTTTCAAATGCATCCAAATTTCAAGTGGACCCCAGCAAGTAATTCTATATACTCGAGCTCTAAGTTGTACAAAAGGTTCAAGGAGATCAAAGTTACATGGGTCCCAAAGTGATATATTTATTATATATACACAGTTCATCTATTTTTATTTATACTTCTATTTATTTATTTATTTTAAAAATCATTTTATAGCATTATCCAAAAATGAATCATATCCAAAGATTATCTAGATCTCACCACAAACAGTAATGGAGATACTGATTTCACCGTTAAACAATTTATAGGACCCACCTTAATGTTTATTTTCCATCCAATCTGTTCATAAGGTCACAAAGACCTGAATTAAGGGAAAATACAAATTTCATACTGGTCCAAAACTTCCGACCAAAAAGGGTTCTAATGGTAGATGTTTAATCTTTGCTGCTTTTGTAGTGTGGCCTACTTGATAGATAGATCTATCCTTTTTTATTTTATTTTATTTATTTATTTATTTTTAAGCCTTAAGGTAAACTTACCAAATGAATGGATGGTTTGGATACAGCACATACCTCATGATCTGACTCCATTTTTTTTTTTTTTTTTTAACTTTTACTTATTTATTTTTAATTCGCCTGATTTCTGTGTATGGCTAATTTTTGGGGTTGTCCCATTTTTAAAGGGTACCCATTAAATGCACGGTGTAGATGCTCGATAAGCATTAAGGTGGGGCCTGTGGTGGGGCCCATTTCCCTGCCCGTTATAAGCTCCAGTGTGCTCAGGACGCTGGACGTCAGCAATGGGCTGACGCCATCGCTATATATATATATATATATATATATATATATATATATATATATATATATATATATATATATATATATATATATATATTTTTCTATTTTTCCATGGTTTTTCATAGGTGGCGTCAACATCACGACGATCCACTCCGTCTACTAGGTTCCTTAATTAGTGATGGGCCTAATGAGTCCAATATCCAATATTTTTTGGCGTATAAAAGATCATAGTGGGCCCTAACAGTTTATTACTAATAAAATGGTCTTTTTGATGGTGTGGCCTACCAGAGTTTTGGATTAGCTTCATTTTTTGGCTCAATGCCTAAAATGAGCTGGAAGATAGGATGGACGGTGTGGATTAGATACATACATCAAGGGTGGGGCCTGATGTGGGCCCACAACCCTGCCCTCTCTTGGTCTCAAGCAGTAGGGATGTTGCTTGCTGCAACGTCCCCCGAACGTTGGCAGCAATCAGCGTTCGACATTACTTGTTTTTATTTTTTTTTGTGCACTTGTGTGCATGGGTGGGTGTGTGTGAGAATTTGGTCAGCCCAATGGGCCATGCTTGAATGGTTGGATGGCCTACAAAATTTTGGTGGGGCCCACAATTGATGGGTCCCGCATGAAGCCTACATCAATTTAAGTTTTGTAAATATTCCCATATACATCCACACCATTAATCACATCATTATCATCAACATCATCTCCATCATACATAAACACAACAAAAACAAAATAAAAATGAGTAGGGTGGGTGTACTCACTTTGATGAATTACATGGATTGTTGAGATGGATGGAAGGGATAGAATTGATGGTTGAGATGGATGGAAGGGATGAGATTGATGGAGTTGATGGCCCACCAAGATCACTCCTCTCTCTCTCTATGGAAAATGGTGAAATGCTAAGGATAGATGGGTATATATAAAGAAATGGATAAATTTTTGGTTAAGTTAGGCTAATTTGATTAATATTAGCTTAGGCTAGGATTATGGTAATTAATTCATGCTTTGTAATTAATGTTGGATTAAAGGAGCATGAGATGGCATGGTGTGATGATGTCATGCATATTGTATGGCATGGAAAAGAGTTGACTTTGGGGAGCACATGAGACATAAGAGGTATGGGTGTGTGACATCACACACATGGGTAGAGATTCTCTCACCCATGTGTGGCATGTGCATGTGTGTATCACATGTGTTGTGCACATGTGTGGAGTGGAGTACATAGCGCCTTGCGCACATGATACGCTAATTATTCTTTACGGTGTATCTCACAAACGGAGTATCGTATAGACGCACCGGGTGATACCTACGTGATCGTAATGGGGCAGTCGATATGAGATAGGTTTCGAGGTCTTGGGATCCCAGTCAGTTGGGTGTGTACTATGAACAACCAATCCAAGTCTCTAGCTAAAGGCATCAATCATCATGTACAATATCGTCTAAGGTAGCCTAGCCAAGCCCTAAAAGTGGCCAACTACACATGAGACCTATCACTTTCGCCATTCGAGCAACAGTGAAAAGCCAGTGGTCCTAAAAATCCCTTGAAGGCCATCATATGCAGACCCATTCGGACAGCAAATGAAGCTAATGACTTAAAGCCTTAAAAGGCTAAAAAGTTCTTAATGGTTAGTCATGCGTAACACCCATGCCACCTGTATAGCTTTTCGATAGCGTCATGGAGAACGGATGAAAATGCCCTCCTGTGAATTGGTTTGATCTTGCAGGCGAAGAAAATGTGGGCTGCACTTTGAGTTCTTTGGCCTTGTCCATATATAGGCCAACCATGCGTAAGACCCCCCAAATCTTTGGCTTGATTTCAGTAGTAACTCATGAGGAAGGGACTAAACTTACTCCTTGATGGATTGACATCTTTAGATTTGGTACCCCAAAGGTCACCTTGTTCGCCCCGTGAACTCTAGAGAGCTACTGCAGCCAACTCCATGAGTAAATCCAACTGAGTTCACGGCCTCGGTAGCTTCACTGGGCCTCTCCACAGTTTGTGAACTCACCAGGCTGTGAGAAGTATAATGAACTCTTAAGAGTTACAAAGACTATCACGTGAGACCCGACTCCATTACTCCAGAGTCAAAAAACTGCGTGGCTCCACTACTCAAGAGTATAAACTGTGTGATTATCTAACTAGACTAAAACTTAGCATCGCCAACTAAAAAAAATCATATAGGAAATCCCTTACTAATAAGTCATAAGAGATGTTAAAAAAAAAGGGATATAACTCATCAATCAGAACATTGCAGAAACATAAAAGAGAACCATTATCAAGAACATCACAAAATACTTATATAACTTGCAATTCCAAGAGTGCTTGTAATAACAAAAGAAAATATGTCAAAGTTTTACATCTCATAGTTCTCCTGCTATGCCTAATGCTGATAAGTATTGTTGTAAATTTTCTTGAAGATTAACTTGAGCAGCTGCGTGTTTCGATTTGGCATTTGAGATAATTCTGGTAGGATCTGAGATACCAGTTAACTTTTCTTCTTAGGAGGCAATTATTTCTTCATTCTTAGTCAGTTCAGATCTTTCAGCGTCCACGGAATGAAGGCTACATTGTATCTTTTCCTATACTCTTTTAATGTTCAAATCTTCCTCCAGATCTTGCTTCTCCAGCTGAGCAATTTCTTGCTTCAAAAGGGTAATATGGCTGTAACACCCTGAAAATCGGGGGTCGTGTATAAACTCAACTCCCGAGTTCCAGACCGTCATTTATGCAACAAAAATGATTATGATTCAATGTTGTCTGATTTAAAGCATTCACATGAGTAAAAGTATACCAAAAATGCAATTCATACTTCAGATCCAGTGATAAAAGCAAGCGGAAGACTAAACAACATATATATCACTGTATGGAAAAATAAAGTAAACCTCATCTGTCTCTAAAGTATGAATACATCTCTGAGTCTCATATACATATACATGAACAAAAATAAATATCCAAAATGGTCCCACTGAAGTCCCATCGATCCAGGTCGCCTACGCAAAGCCATCGTGATACTGCATGTACGAGAACTCGTCCTGGTCCTCGTCAAAGTCTGGCTCCACCTCCTGGATCTCAGCCTCACCTGCATCTACAATAGGGTCTGGTGGGTGTTGCAAACACCATCCCGTAACGTGGGAGTGAGTGATCAACTCAGTGGAATCATAGAGCAAGGATTAGCATGTTCACAATTCAATCATGCGATAATAGTAAAGCAGTAAATTAGACAATCCTAATACTGTTGTTAATGCAAGATGATATGACGTGATGTATGCCCTCACCGACGAACTCCCTCATACGGCAACATCTTACGACCGCGGCATTCCACACTCCCTAGAGTGCTCCACATCTTCCAGGCACATGCAATGGCTTGGTGATATGATTTCCAAGTTGTTATTAGTCCATTCAAACAGCAGGATTGGAAAACTAAGGTACTTCCCTTGTATCAATCCCAACACAGATCCTGTCTAGGGTCGTCACTCCCAGTAATCTCATACGATGTATATTTCGTAGGTCACTGCAAGGGCTGCCAAGGCTGTTGCTCGAACTCGTTGCACCGCTTCCCCATCACCTTATCAATACAGGCCTACTGTACTCTACTGCAACGGAAGGGTCGTCGCCTCCCGTGGACTCAGAATACACTCGCGGTCACTACAAAGGACTCGTCGCCTGATCAGTGTAGGCCGACAGCTAGAATATAGTGTCCCATACCACCATAATCTGCTCACGAGTCTAGGTACTCACTGGTCACTACGGGGAGGTTTGTGGACCTAGCATAGGCCGACAGCTCGACCACGGTGTCCCATACTACCATGCCCGGCTCATGAGTCTTCGTGGATCAAGGTACCATGGTTAACAGGGTTTACAATGGTAAGTTCAGTACCCTAGGTTCAAGCAGTTACAAGGTGAACATACATCGGCCAGTCGGGTTACTTGACGGGTTTGACTAGCGCGAACGTATCTCAAGTCAAACGACATGAAGTGCGTAAAACACTTCGCGTGGCCTAACCACTGCCGCCAACTTCAAACACGACTCGCGTTCATCGACGCGTCGCTCGTGGCTAAGACCAGTCAGCCACGAATTCGCTCGGTTACCGACTGCCTGGACTAAGTCTAGTCCCAAACACTTATGGAATCACATCAGCAAATTATGTAAGAGTATTGGAATTGAAATACAATCATGTGAGCATGTTAACACATGTTATAACATTCAACTTAAGTAAATCTTCAAGCACATATATTTCATGCATGTAATGAAATCATGCATATAATCAACATGTAGGAAATCATTTAGGTCAGCATATTAATTGAGAAATCAATCTCAAACTATCTCATAACATCATTTAATTCAATACATACTAATACAAGCATTTATATAAACACAGACACTACACACTTAAGTCTACATATAGTATGTCGACCCGAAGTGCGCAATTAGGCGAATCTCTTCGCCAAACTAATTATGCACGTATTCCTAACTTCCTAATGCGACAACAAACCATGTCAATCACATCAGAAAAATATAAATGTAAACAGTACTTCCTACAAATGACTAAAATGCCCTAATTCTCATATTCTTCGTTAATTTACGAAACGGGAAACGGAGAGCATTTTGTACATGTCAAACGGCGATACCGTCAAGAATCTACTATTAAACGACATTGAAAGCGTTGTAAACCGTCAATCAAAGCGTCTAAAATCCTCACCTTATGTCTTGTAGACTCGTGAATTGAAACGGAGCGTATACGCTTCGTCTACGGCGAATAGGGAACCTAATACACGAGATCCATAAGCTATATCGCTATGGAAACAAAGGAAACTCAAATCAGCAACTATTTAGGGTATTTGCTTACCTAGAATCGTGGTGTAATTGCCGGGAAAGCGATAGAGGTGCGTTGCTTAAGCACGTGCAACACGTAGCACAAGTGGCAGGAAGAACTCTCCCACTCTCTCTCACAATCTCTCACCTTTTCTCTCACACAAGCTAGGGTTTCTAGAAAATTCGGATGTGTGAGAGAAGTGAGGGTTTCAATCCCTTTTATAAGCTAAAACATGCCCAAAATAGGCTTGGGAACAATGTTTACTTGGTGCCTAACCAAATCGGGGCCGTTTCGGTCCAAAAGAGCATTTCTGAAGGTCCCCTGGCCAAATGCGGTCGGACTTAAGCTCAGGCATACTGGATCTAATACACATCCATTTTTCAGACCGGTAGGGTTCCCAGATCGCACGTGGCGGTCCAGTTTCAGTTTAACGGTCACCGCACCAAGATCAGGCCTATAAGTCTCGTGATATGTAATAGAAATTTTTCCTGATCCAAGGGTGTAATTTGGCTGAATTCTGACGGTCAGAACGCTTAATACTGATGCATCAAATCGTGTGCCAGATTTGAATTTCAAATTCCAATTCTAACCCTATTCTCACTCTCTTCACTCTAGGCTCAATGAAATAGCCTCTGAATGTCAGTTGGACTTGATTTTCGAAACGATTGCCAAGCCCAGCTAAGTGGTCATAACACTCTAAGATGGTAGGTATCAGACTTTCGACGCGCGGTCTAGATCCAATACAAAGTTTCAAGGAGGTCCCGAGAATAAACCAGTTTAGAGTTTGATCTGAGGCTTTAGAGCATTATAGCACCATTGGTTCCACTCGCTTTGAGCCTTGTAGAACGTATTTAAAGTGATCAGGGACCATTTCCCAGCTATTCTAACATTGCACTAGCTAACTTAGTCATATTTTTCTAAAGGAATAAATTCTACACAATTTCGGGTCGAGTTGGTACTCGAACCCAAGTACGGGTTTTTCACGGGCGTTACAATGGCTTTAGATAGTCACCTTGTTATCAGCAAAAGTGTTTAGTTACTCTTGCAAAGATAGGTGTTCTTGGTCGTGACGAGAAATGATGGAAGTAATCTGAGAAACCTTCTTTATAGAATACGCAAGTTGCTTCCCATACTCCAAAATCTCGAGTGAGACAATCGCAGTTTCAGCTGATTTCAAAGAGATTATTGAATTATGGAATCTTAGGAGAGCATTGTGCACAGAAGAAGCGTTGACTTTAGCCATCTGTGCAGCACTGTCCAGAACATCAAGAGCAACAACTAGATCTGACCATTGATTGGGATCTTTAAACATCTCGACAATGGCTAACATGGAGTTCCTAATCAACGTCAATTTATACGCTGGAATCTTCTTAAAATATAACACATCTGATAAAGTTGAAACAGAACTAGAACTCGCCGTGCCACTTGAGGTAAATTCCCTATTAAGAAATAAAAAGGCATAAAGTTATAGCAAAACCATAAGTGCAGATAATATGGAAAGTATAAATGAGGAAAAGAATATACCTTCTGCTGGTACTGGAATAGTGGGAGATTGCATCTCTCTAGTAAGAGGAGGGTCAGGTCCCACCATCTCAGCGAAAGATGGAGCCCTAGCCTCAGTGGTTGAATCAATGGTGGTGGGAGTTGGTAGATCTGTTGATTCTACCGAAAAAGCAATTTCGTGTGCCATTGTCTATGGGGGAAGAGAGAATCTCGGTGAAACCACTGGTACGATGGGAGGTAAATCTACATCGAAAATACTGTCTGCCCCAGTATCGATAATATGACCACCTGAGATAAAAATACGTAAGATAAAAAAAATCGATGATGAAAGTAAACAAAATAGTAAGATTTTCTTACATGGTGAATAACAATCATTATTGTTCATCTTCTCCTTCCTCCACTATGGGTGAAGTCTTTATAGGAACAGTCTCAGAGGCTGAAAGGATATGTTCTTCATCAGTAGGAACATCTTCTACAGTGATATTTTCTTCGCTGCTAATATCAACTTCCCCCTCCTCATAGTCATCATCTTGATCCTCTCTTTTCGCTTCATATTCATCAGAAACAGTATTTATGTTTCGAACAAGAAACAAATGCATTCTGATTTGGGATATTATCTTATTCAAATATAACAAAGAAAGAGTATGTTAAGAACAATCATTGTATTATTAATACTAAGTTCATTTACATCCTCGAGTGTCCCTTGATTCTAAGATAAATTATCTAGAATATGAAAATTGACAAAGTTTAAATGTCTAAGCCGGATGTTAAATTCGGCAGTACTTCAACTCATTATTTGATCATCTCTTTAAGAGGAATATCATGCGGATCCGATCAACTAATTTCTTTTCTTGAAGCTTGGACAGAAGAGGAACTGGAGCTTGATCATTTGGGCAGCATTTCGGCCTCTCATCATGACAGACTGCATGGCAGTCTGGTTGCGTGGACCCTTGTAACAAACATCATTTGCGTGGGTTCACGCAAACCATGGGCTTCTCTTCAATCCTACCTTTAGTCTTCTCTGCTGCTCTGCACTGCTTCCAAAATCTTCAATCCTTCAAATGAGGGGGGGAGGGGGGTATTTATAGACCTCCGCACTTGTGAAACCTTGATCTTAGTGCCAAGGGACCCACCTTTCATTGGTTCTGATCATCATGGACAACAAGTCCAGAAACCAGTTGAGTGACCCCGCGCAACCGATATGGTTTGCACGGACCCAGGAAAACCCCTTACAAGACACTTGTTCTGTAACACCCTGGATTTTTTCCAAGGTGATGTTTTGGAACTCGAGAGCTAAGCTTTGGTCGACCCCCGATTTTCAGGGCATTACATGTTCTTCTTCATCTTTTGTTTCCTTCCACTTTTCACATTTAATCATCTGTTTCTAATTCTTTCTTGTCTTTTTTTATGCCTCAACAGATGCCCCCTTGATCCTTTTTTTGTTTCCCAAGAAATCAAAGAATAAGGATCAATTTTTTACTTTGAAAGGGTTTACGTGGACCCGTGCAACCATCACCCGTGTACCGTACTTGGAACTTCTACTCATTCCACACCTACTTCAGCCGTGATGAACCCACATTTTTCCTTTGAACTTTTGTGCAACTAACATTGTTTGCGTGGACTCGCGCAACAGCTTTCCTATTCACCCAGAGCCTTTGGTCGTTGCACTGTTTCGCGCAACTGACTTTGATTGCGTGAACTCACGTAACCAAGACTTAAAGAATTTTAGTTCCCTAAATTTTTCCTTCTACAAATAACCTTAAACCCTTAACCTTTTTCCACCATGGCCAGCATTAAGCAAACTTTTGGCACCGTTGACCCACCAACTGCATAACCCTCTCACCATGATTTGCCAAACCCATATTCTTTTCACCCTTCTCCATCTTCTGATTAGCCACCAACAAAGTACATAAAGACCATCACTCATCATCCGACATATTTCAAGGAGCCCATGCTCCAGACCTTCGACTTTACCGATCACATTTCTTCATTACCGTCTCCTATTCACCGAGCAATCTCAATGAGAGACCTAGAACAACCCCCTAAGCATGCTCGTGAGTACGAATGGGATGAGTGGGTGAAATCAACCACCAATATTTGCATTGACAGCCAAAGACCTCCCGTTCGAGAAGGAAAACCTCCCGCCTCTCGATCGAAGAAAACTCGACGCAACAAAGCCAAAGAGTTCGAGGAGAAGATCAAGGAGCTCAACAAAAAGAAGCTCCAAAAATCATGGGAAATGGTCAGAGTGATCGAAGGCATTATGAAATTTGATAACCCTCATTTAAAGGGTATGACCTTGATTCCCCTCAGCCTTCATCATCATCAGTCCATGCTTGATTGCGAACCAAGAGATCACATGGATGGAGAGAGACTGATATACACTTCTTCTTAGTCTTCGAGAGAACTGTACATCCTTAAGGGGATATTGCTAGCGCATAAGCCGCGACAATGTATCGGTGAAATCTACCCGATTTTCCTCAACCCTTCTCACAATCCTCACAACCTATTCCCCACATATTTCTATGAGACAGTCTAGCAACATTTTTGAGACCATGAGCCACTTTGGGAACTTGAGGAATTTTGAACGAGGGGTCTCCTAACTGTTTTGACAAAAAAATAAATGCATTTGATTTGGGATATTGTCTTATTGAAACATAACAGAGAAAGGGTATTGAGAACATTCATCACATTCCATTGATACTAAGTTCATTTACATCCTCTTTACATCCTTTGATTCTAAGATAGATCATTTGAAAATAAACGACTTATGCTTTGGAAATCAAGAGTTCATTTCGACAGCCTTTCGGCGCCTATTTTGATCATCTCCTAGGACTTAGGAGGAATTTTAATTCGATTGATGAATCTTCAATGAAATAGAGATTTCAGTAGAATAACAGCGCCTGTTTCAACCATCCCTAATACTTAGGGAAAATGTCGATTCGATCGACTAATCCTTCTCTTCTGAAAAATAGAAGAAAGCCCAGAGAAATGAAGCCTGGTCCATGGATTTTGACAGCATGACGGCTCTTGAACTTCATAGACTGCAAGGCAGCCTGGTTGTGCAGACCCGCGTAAGTAATATCGATTGCGCAGTCCTGTGCAACTAACAGGAGTCCTACCTTCAATCTTTCACTCTACTCTGTTCCTCTTGAAAATCTTCAATTACCTCCAATGAAGGAGGAGAAGGGTATTTATAGACCCTCACACGTGTGAAAATCCTGATCTTAGCGATGTGGGACAAATTTTCAGTGCTTTAGATCATTCTGAAAAGGACCACTTCTGCAGCATCTCTCGCGCAACTGATATTCTCGTTGCGCGAACCTGCGCAAGGAAGATTGATTACGCAGTATCGTGCAACTGACATCTGTTGTGCGGTCTTGCGTAAACCCTTTAAAACTGTCATTTTTTGCCTCTTTTCGAGTGTTCTTTCCATTTCCTTATCTCTTCTCGCTTCAATCTTTCGTCATTTTTTTATGCCTTAATAGATGCCCCCTCGATGCTTCTTTGATTGATTCCTGAAATCAAATGGAGGATCGATCTTCCTTCGCCTGAGGAACTTAAATGAACTACAACTAAAGGATAACTGGATGATCATGCTTGACTAGAAGATTGGATGATCATACTTGTACGACATGCTGGATGATCATGCCTTGAACTGAAGATTTGGATGATGGTATTCTAACGGAAAACTTGATGATGGCGCTCAAAGGGAAAACTTGATGATGACGCTCAAAGGGAAGACCGGAAGGCTCATGCTTAAACAGAGGGCTCTCGCGCTCAAATGAAGGGCTTGAATGATTGCGTCCGACTGGAAGACTTGAATGATGTCCCTCAAGCGGAAGACTAGAATGATGACACTCGAGCGAAAAACTTGAATGATGACACTCAAGCGAAAAAATTGAATGATGGCACTCGAGCAAAAAACTTGAATGCCCCCATTTAGCAGTGTCGAGTAGATCACTAGAGAGGATAAAATTCTTTTTTCATTGAAGCATGCTTCTTCATCAACTATGACGACTTTGTTTCTGAGCGATCTGATCAAAGAACTTTCTTTCAACACCATTGCTGCTGTTACGGTCTCTTTGATTAACTCTAGCAATTCCTTCCTCCAACTCTATATCTGGGATTGTTCTTTAATGCTGCTCCTACCGCAACCCCTTTTTCGATTATTTCCTTTATTCATGATCTGCATAACCCAAGCTTTCAAATGATGATCTTTCCTGCCAAATTAATCAGAATTAGTATCTTACTTCATTATATTTTTTCAATGTAGCCTTATGAAGCATTGATAATTTTTTAAATAGATTGAGAATTTCTCCTCTTTTTTGGCCAATTGTGATATTCGCAATATGATTTAATCAATCTTTGCACTTGTCATCGTGCTTCGCATTATATTCTTTATATTGCACTCTTGGAGATTTGAGCTCTTGAGTAGATAATTGCCAATATCTTGGAGGCATTTATTGTCAATGTAATTTTGAACCTGATTCCAGAGAAATGCATTTTTGCATTTTGTCTAATCAATATTTAAAATTTTCATCAGGCAATTGCACACTTGAACATATCTAAAGTGAATATGAATTCGCTACATTTTAAATATTACTCAGTTTATACTTTGCATATTGGAGCATATATATAAAGTGAAATATGTATCTGCTGCATTTTGCACATAGTTTAACATGATATTCAATAAATCCAATTATAAAACACCCACATTTTATGCTTGTTAGTACAGGATTTCCTATATGATGATTTTATTTATATTTTATTGGCGGTACTAAGTTTCAATTTAGTCAGTCGCACACACAGTTTAAGCTCTTGAGTAGTGGAGAAAACTTATTTGGACTCTAGTTAGAGTCGGGTCTCACGTGATGGCCTCTGTAACTCTTAGGAGTTCGCTAGACTTCTCACTGTCTAGGGAGTTCACAAACTACGATCCATCAGAGGTGCCCAGTGAAGCTACCGGGGCCGTGATCTCGGTTGGTTTTACGCATAGGGTTGGCCACGGTAACTCTCTAGAGTTCACAGAGCTCGCAAGGCTACCTTTGGGGTACCAAATCCATGGTTGTCAGTCCATTGATGAGTAGGTTTAAGCCCTTCTTCATGAGTTAGTACCGAAATCGAACCACAAATCTGGGGGGTCTTATGCACAGTTGGCTATCTAAAGCTCACACTACAACACTCATTTTCTTCGTCTGCAAGGTCGGGCCTATTCACGGGAGGGCATTGTCTTCCATTCCCTGTGACGCTACTGGAAATCTATACAGACGGCAAAGGGGTTACGTTAACTGGCCATTTACAAACTTTTGGCACTTTGGCTTTTGGTCGACTTTTGGCCCTTTAGCTTTTGGTCATTTGACTCCATCAGCTGCTCGCATGGGTATGCGTACGATGGCCTTCACGGGCTTTTTAGGGCCACTGGCTTCTCACCGCTGCCCGAATGGCAATTTTCATCTGCCTTAAATGATTATAGGTCTTATGCGTAGCTGGTCCCTTTTAAGATTTGGTCCTTTTAGGACTTGGCCTTTTTAGGTCTTAGAGACTTAATCCTTTTAGGACTTGGCCCTTTAACCTTTTTTTTTTTTGGGACTTGTGGCTAGATTTCTTTTTTATGATAAGCAACTGTCGCTGTCATCAACTTTATATGCAGTTGACTATATGGTTTCTTTCACTGTAATTGAGATTTCGCCACCGCTGATAATATTATAAGAATTTTGTATGTTTAAAATAGAGTATCAGCTTGTATAGTGTATTAGCTCGGCGATGATAGCAAATTTGATAGGTGATTGATCGATGACAGTGATTGTCGCTCTTTTTATTATATATATATATATATATATATATATATATATATATATATATATATATATATATATATATATATATATATATTCATTGATACCTGGTGATTTGATTCCGATGGAGATTTTTTATTGGCGATAATCGTCAATGCTTGATAGCGATCATCATCACTTGACAGCAGGATGGAGATTTTTATCGGCGAAGATCGCCAATGCCCATCTGTTTATCTGCATTGTTTGTCTGTATTGTCCATGATGACATCAATTTTAGGCAGAACTTTGTAGGGCTCACTTGATGGCGCTCATCTTCTCATCTTTTATGATAATATTTGTTATCATACGATCTTGATATGCTCGTGAACTTCTTCTTTATTCATTCTATTCATCTTTCCCCCTTTTGATACAGAATCATTATTCTGATAATTTTCTGGAGCAAAATCAACCAATATATTTACGGATGATATCTCTTAAGGAAGTGAGCATTAACTGGTATGCTGATTCCCTGCCCATCTTGATCCACAACTCGATATGCTCCATTAGAATAAACTTCTTTTATTACGTAAGGGCCATCCCATTTAGGCTCAAACTTGCCTCCTGTTCGCCAGGTGACCACAATTGGTCTTTTCAACATCAGCACCATATCCCCCTTTTTGAAAGAGCGATATTTGACTCATTTGTCAAAGGCAGCTGATGTCCTTGCCTGATATGATTGCAATTGTTACTGTGCGGATAGGCATTTCTCATCAAGCAAATCCAATTCTTTCAACCTTATCTTTGCATTCTCGTCCTCTGTTATAGACTGATGCACCGCCACCCTAAGCGATGCCACTTGTATTTCAATAGGAATGACTGCCTCAATGCCATAGACCAATGAATACGGTGTTGCTCTTGTTGTTGTGCGATAAGTAGTTCTATACGCCCATTGCAATTTGTCGTCCTAATCGCGTTTGTTTCTTGTTACTGTCTTTTTCAGTATTTTGATTATCGTTTTATTAAACGCCTCTGCTAGTCCATTGGCCGGTGGATAGTAAGGAGTTGAAAACGAATGCTAAATGCTGAACTTTTGACATAACTTTTCCATGCCCCTATTTTTGAAGGGAGTGCTATTATCTGTAACGATTTTCTTTGGAATACCATGTTGATATATTATAGCATGGCGGATGAAATTAACCACATCTTTTTCTTTAACATTTCGCAAAGCAACTGCTTCAGTCCACTTGGAGAAATAATCGGTTGCTGCCAGAATATACTACTTTTCTTTGGATGAAGGTGGGTTTATAGGACCAATTACGTCAAGTCCCCAAGCAGAGAAGGGCCAAGAGGTAATAGATTGGTGCAAGTCTTCTGGGGGAATGTGTATAACATCTCCATGAATTTGGCACTCATGGCACCGCTTCACATAATTTATCGCGTCTTTAAACATGGTGGGCCAATAATATCCCATTCTATGTACTCGATGAAATAAATTTTGACCAGCTTGATGTGCCCCACATTCTCTAGAGTGTGCTTCTCGTAATACCTGACTTGCTTCTTGCTCACTTAAGCAACGTAGCAACACTCTATTGTAAGATTTTTTATATAATGCTTCACTGCATATGATGAATCTGTTTGATCGTTGTATGATTTGCTTCCTCTGTGCAGATTCTTCTGGTAGGATGAATTTGAGATAATCTATGAAAGGCTGACGCCAATCATCTGTTGTAATCTCTAAGCATGATACAGGAAGAGCTTCAGTAACTTCTTCAACAACCTTTGCTGATGGTAAAAACCTTCTTTCCTCTATAGTCACTTAAAGAGGGCTTCGATTAGGGTAAGATAGAGCTACTGCCAAACTAGCCAAGGCATTGGCTTTTGCATTCTCTGACCGGGGGATATGTTTGATTTCAACGTAGGAAAACTGTTCCAACAACTGTTGCGCCTTCTGACAGTACGACAAAAGTTCCTGCTTTCTTATTTCGAACTCAGTTATCAATTGATTTATAATCAATTTAGAATCTCTAAAAATATGCAGTGTTCTTATCTCCATTTCTTTAGCCATCTCTATTCCAATGATCAGGGCTCTATACTCAGCCTCATTGTTCATACATGCAGCATCTAATGTAAAGGAGTAAGTAGTAAATCACGTTGGGGAGTAATGAATATCACTCCTGTCCCCGCTCCTAATATTCGAGAAGTGCCATCAAAATACATCTGCCACAGATTCTGTGATTCAGTCAGCATGACTTGATCATCTGGAAAGTCATCACTGATGGCTTCGGACTCTACTACGGGGTGCGCTGCTAGGAAATCTGCCACTGCCTGCCCCTTTACTGCTTTGGCTAGTTCTTATGTAATAGTGTACTCTGAAAGTAACAAGATCCATTTAGCTAACCTTCTAGACAACATCGGTCTTGTCAGCAAAAACTTTATTAGGTCAGCCCTTGAAACCAACGTTATACCATGCGACAGACAATAATGCCTCAGCTTCTGTACTGTGAATATCAACGCCAAGCATTCCTTCTCAATCGGGGCATAATTGCACTCTGCACCTATTAATGTCTGACTTAAGTAATAAAGAGTCGTTTCTTTTCCAAATTCATTCTTTTGTGCCAACAAAGCTCCTAAGGAATATTTGACTGCGGACGTGTACAAGATAAGCGGTTTTCCTTTCACTAGAGCTGCCAGTACTGGTGGCTTTTTTAAAAATTCCTTTATTGAGTCAAATGCATTCTGACAGGCTTGACTGCACAAAAATTATGTATCCTTTTTCATCAAATGAGAAAATGGCTGACATCTCCCTAATAAATTCGAAACCAACCAACGGATGTATGCTAATTTTCCTTGCAAACTCTTTAATTCCTTTAATGTTTTTGGCGGTGACATATCCTGAATAGCCTTGACTTTCCCCTATGCCCCTATGCCGAACAACAAAATCTACAAAACTTTTCGGAGGACACTCCGAATGCGCACTTAGCGGGGTTCATCTTTAATTGTTTCTTTCTGAGTAGCTGAAAAACTCACACCAAGTGTTCACAATGTTCCTGATGGCTTCCTGACCTGACCACCAAGTCGTCAACTTAACACTCAACGCGCTTGTGCATCATGTCTTGAAAAATGCTTTGCATCGCTCTCTAATATGTTGCTCCAGCATTTTTAAGTTCGAACGACATCACCTTATAACAGAAAATTCCCAATGAAGTTCTAAATGTCGTTGCCTCTTCGTCTCGAGGGTCATTCGAATCTGATTATATCCCGTATAACCGTCCATAAAGGACATAATGGCATACTGAGTTGTACTATCAATTAGTAATTTAGTTATCAGGAGCAAAAAATCATCTTTTGGGCAGGCTTCATTTAGGTCTCTAAAATCGACGCATACCCTGACTTGTCCATTTTTCTTCCTTACCGGGACGATATTCAAATTCACTTAGGATATTTGACTTCCCTAATAAATCCGACCTTTATCAACTTATTAACTTCTTCCTCAATGAGGGGAACCAGGTCTGGATGAAATCTCCTTTGCGCTTGTTTAACTGGCCTTTTCTCCTTAGAAATATTTAGTCGGTGTAACGCCATAGAAGGCTCCAATCCGGGCATCTCTGCATACGTCCAAGTGAACACATCTTTATTTTCTCTAAGAAGTTGAACGTATCCTGCAGACTCTTGTTCGGAGAGGCTAGCGCTAATAAACGTGTTCCATGGTTGCTCTTTTGTACCCAAGTTTATTTCTATTAGACTCTATCGTTGGTTGCCCCCCATCCTCCATTTGCTTCGAAGCTACCTCAGGACGTTCAATTACCTCAACCCTTTTCTTCACTGGCTCTTCTACCGTAACCATATTTACCGATGACCTTGCCTCCATGTTTTTGAATGTTCTTCGCCTTTCATGATCGATTCCAATAAAAATTCCCTTCTTGTGGTTTAAACCAATGTAGTCTTCATAGTCGAAACTTGCACTTTTCGTGACCTCCTTACTTGTTCTGTTTTCGATAATTATCTCATTCCTTTCTATCATTCACTGTATAATACACTTCAATGTATAACAATTCTCTGTTGGATGTCCCAATAAACGGTGATAGCGATAAAAAATTTACTCTCCGTGTCTTGTCGCCTCCCTGGGGTATTTAGGTTTTGGCAATTTTATTGCACCAACTTTCAATAACTGGTCCATCATTGGAATGACATCTTCCTTATCGAATTCAAACCCCTCGTCCGAATTGAGCGTCCTAGCCTTTTTATTTCTCCTTGATTGATTCAACTCTTCTTTTGGCCTCGTATTTTCTTTCTTTAAACCTCTTATACTTTTATACTGTTGATAACAATCAATAGTACTCACTGTTGTCCTGCTAGGAGCCTCCTGAGCTGCATCATGGTGGAACGTTAGCACTTTTCGATTTACCAATTCCAAAGCATGAGCCCTAGCAGCCAAATCGCAAAAAGTTTAGATGTTGGCACTGGCCAGTCTAGTTACGAATTCCCTTTTCATAGAGTTTATACACATCTTGACTTGTTCATTTTCTTCTAGCAGCTGTTTGCACAAAGTTCCCAATGTCTTCCATCTGTCTATAAAACCCTTACTGACTCGCTTTCGCCTTGTCGTACAGAAGCTAACTGAACAATACTAATGTCGTGACTTGGGAGAAAAAATGAGATGCAAAAACATATCGCATCTGCTCCCAAGTGTGGATTGACCCTGGAGCCAAACTGAAATACCATCGGAATGCCCTACCTATCAGTGACATCCTGAACAATCGCAAGCAGTACTGGGGTACTTGTAACACCCCGGATTTTTGCCAACCTGGGGTTAGACGTCCTTAGGCAATGGGTCAACCAAAACACCTTGGTAACCGCTCAGAACCCAATTCCATAGCCAAAGAAATCACTTAGGATTAATTCCTTTAGAAACTAAGCATAAGTTAGCTAGCGCTACGCTGGAGTAGCTGTGAAATTGTCCCTGATCTCTTTAAATACGTTCTACAAGACCCAAAACTTGTAGAATCAATGGTGCTATAATACTCTGAAATCCAGGATCAAACTTTAAACCGGTTTGTTCTCGGGAACCCTTTGAAACTTTGTATTGGATCTAGACCGCGCGTCGAAAGTCTGATATCTACCATCTTAGACTGTTATGACCGCTTAGATGGACTTGACAACCGTTTCAAAAATCAAGGCCAATCGACGTTCAGAGGCTATTTCATTAAGCCTAAAGTGAAGAGAGTGAGAATAGGGTTAGATTTAGAAATTTTAATTCAAATCTGGCACATGACTTGGCGCATTATTTTAAGAATTCTGACCGTCAGAATTCAGCCAAATTACACCCTCGGATCAGAAAAAATTTCTCTTTCATATCATGAGACTTGTAGACCTGATCTAGGTGCGATGACCGTTGAACTGAAATTGGACTGCCACGTGCGATCTGCGAACTCTTTCGGTTTGAAAAATTGATGTGTGCTAGATCCAGTATGCATGAGCTTAAGTCTGACCGCGTTCGGCCAGTGGACCTCCAGAAATGCTCTTTTGGACCAGAACAGCCCCGATTTGGTTATAACCCAAGTAAACATTATTCCCAAGCCTAATTTGGGAAGGTTTTAGACTATAAAAGGGCTTGAAACCCTCTCATTTCTCTCCCATACGAATTTCCTAAAAACCCTAGATTGAGAGAGAAAAAGTGAGAGTTTTTGAGAGAAGGTGGGAGAGATTTTCTTGCCACCTGCTGCTGCTGCTGCTGCACTTGCTTAAGCGACATATTCCAATCACTTTGTTGGTGATTCCGACGCTTTTCTAGGTAAGGAACCCTATCCACTTGCTGATTTAGCATTTCGTTAATTCAAATAGCAAAGTAGTTGATATAACTTGTGAAATAGGTCACCTGTTTGCCGTAGACGAAGCATATACGCTCCGTTCGAAACGATACACATCTAAAGCAATAGGTGCGGATTTTAGACGCTTTGATTGACTGATTTCAAAGCTTTCAATGTCGTTTAATAGTAGATTATCAATGGTAATGCCGTTTGACATGTACAACATGCTGTCCATTTCCTGTTTCGTAAACGTAGGAAAAATATGAGATTTAGGGCATTTTAGTCATTTGTAGGAATTACTGTATACATCCATATTTTGCTGAAATGGTTGACATTGCTTTTTGTCACATTAGAATATTAGGAATGCGTACATAATCAGTTTGGCGAAGAGATTCGCCCAAATGTGCTCTTTGAGTCGACATACACTATGTAGACTTAAGTGTGTAGACTAAGTGTTTGTATAAATGTTTGTATTAGCATGTATTGAGTATGTGGTGTTGTGAAATAGTTTTGAGATTAAATTCTCAAGTAATATGCTGATGTAAATGATTTTCATCATGTTGGCTAAGTTATGGATTTCATTGTATGTATGAAATGCATGTGTTGAATGAATTGCTTAAGTGGTATGTTATAACATGCGATAACATGCTTATATTGTTGTATTTCATTTCCATTACCCTTATGTGATTGATGATGTGGATTCACAAATGTTTGGGGCTATACTCTAGTCCAGGCAGTCGGTAATAGTTGAGAATTTATGGTTGGTTTCTATTTACCACAAAGGACGCGTTGATGAACGCGAGTCGTGTTTGGAGTTGGCGGCAATGGTTAGGCCACGCGAAGTGTTTTACGCACTTCATGTCGCTCAGCTTGAGATGCAATCGTACTCGTCGAGCCCGTCAAGTAACCCGACTGGCCATTGTATGTTCACCATGTATGAGTCATAACTGCTTGAACCTAAGGTACCGAACTTACCATTGGAAACCCTGTTAACCATGGTACCTTGATCCATAAAGACTTATGAGCCAGGCATGATGGTATGGGACACCGTGGTCGAGCTGTCAGCCTATGCTAGGGCCACAAACCTCCTCGTAGTGACCAGTGAGCACCCTACTCTGAGCAGATTATGGTGGTATGGGACACTATATTTTTGTTGTCGACCTACACTAATCAGGTGATGAGCCCTTTGTAGTGACTTGAGTTTATCTTGACACCGCATGGGGGCGACGAGTCTTGATGTAGTCTTAAGGATAATTAGGCCTGTATTGATAAGGTGATGGGGGAACGGTGCAACGAGTGCGAGCAACAGCCCTGACAGCCCTTGCAACGACCTACAAATATAACATCGTATGAGATTACTAGGAGTGACGACCATAGACAGGATCTGTGTTGGGATTGATATAAGCAAAGTACCTTACTTTTCCAATACTGCTGTATGAAAAGGACTAATAATAACTCGGTAATCATATCAACATCACATTACATGTGCCTGGAAGATGTGGAGCACTGAGAGATACGCAAGCATGCCGCGGACGCAGATGGTGCCGTATGAGGGAGAATGTCGGTGAGGGCATCCATCATGTCATGTCATATTGCATTAACAACAGTATTTAGGAATGTTTGATTAATTTCTTTACTATTATCGCATAATTGATTTGAGAACATGCTAATCTTTGCTCTATGATTCCACTGAGTTAATTACTCACTCCCACGTTACGGGACGGTGTTGCGCACACCAAACAGTTCCTATTTTAATTGCAGATGATGGCGATGCTTGTGAAGCAGAGCCGGACTTGATGATGATGAGGAGGATCCCTCCTATATGCGAGTTTCGATTGACGGGGTTATAGGGTTACTGATTAGATGCCAATATACTTGGTATTTTGCCTTTTTCTTACACACCCATGTATATTCTTTTTATCATTTTTGGAGTATACATGTATATGTTTAACCTAGTAACATGTTCACACTCTGGAGACCCACAACAGTTCATATACTTTATATATCTATTATATTCTTCCGCTTGCTAATTTAACTGTCTTTGGAGTATGATATGTTGTTTTGGTCTAATCCCACTCATGTTTTCTGCACTAATATGAACAACATTCATCCATCATTGAAAATGTTGCATAAATGATGTTCTGGAACTCGGGAGTGGAGTTTTTGCTCGACCCCCAATTTTCGGATGTTACAGTACTGCAGAGAGATCTCCCACATTGGTAATGAAGTGCGTTAAATGTTCCTTTGGGGATCTTTTCCCATCAAACTTTTAAAAGTCTGGACACTTGAAACTGGCTGGGAAGGGAACATTATCCACCTCTCTTGGATACGGCGTACGATACCTATAACGTCTAGTATTTTCTCATTCCCTTTCCATTCGGCCAACTTTTTCAACGACTGTTATTCGAGTTATGTTATATATGAAGGTCTCCAAGGCTTCTTTGAGATTTCTGCATTCTTTTATTAATGCATTTTAGGCTTCTGCCATTTCATGGATGCAGTCCTCTGTAATTGCTTCACGTTCTTGGCTCATCCCTGCCATATGCATTGTAGCCTTTATGTTCCTGGATGAAACAGTAACTGGAATCGAGCGAGAATAGGTTGACAGAACAGGACTCATGGAAAGGGGAGGGAATGGAATTTCTTTTGACTTTTCTATGCCCCCTGTGGCATCAATTGACTGAGGTGATGTTGATACTGGTGCATTTGTTTGAGATGGCATTGGTGATTTGATCACCAATGCATTTCCTTTTTGTTCTCTTGTCCATTTATCCATTGGAGTGTTTAAAGCTGAGAAGTCACGCGCTGTCAATTGGGGAACTATTTGCGCAGGATGGATCGTCGGAGGAGCAAGTTCAGGATTTCTTTTAAATAGGTTATGTGTTATCGGCCCTCTGATTCTTAATGAAGGCTGATTCATCCTAGAATTTCTGACGTTCAGTGCTTTTGCCTTACGAGATGTTACAAAAGTCCAGCCCGCATCACGTTTTGATGAATGGGGCGAAGCATAAATCACTCCAGCTGTTACCTGAACCATGCTACCTTCACTTGCATGACTTCATGTGTATTCTATCACGAACCCTGTTAGGGTGAATCGGAAGTTCACTTTTCTTACGGGAGTTGCCATAAATAGTAAGTCGTGGCCAGATTTTAAAACTTTCAACACGAATCATAGTTATAATTAGTAGATGAATGATTAAAGTGATCGATCCTGGAGATGAAGGGGAGGATTTTTCCACTGGGAGTCGCCATTTTGACGTCTGTAGGATGGCAAATTATGATGAAAGTTTATAACAACTTCACTATTAATATTTAAATAAGACAATAAAAATTATATTCCCCAGTAGACTCTCCATTTTGTTTCGACAAAGAAACAAATGCATTTGATTTGGGATATTGTCTTATTCAAACATAACAGAGAAAGGGTATTGAGAACATTCATCACATTCCATTGATACTAAGTTCATTTACATCCTCTTTACATCCCTTGATTCTAAGATAGATCATTTGAAAATAAACGACTTATGCTTTGGATATCAAGAGTTCATTTCGATAGCCTTTCGGCGACTGTTTTGATAATCTCCTAGGACTTAGGAGGAATGTCGATTCGATCGATGAATCTTCAATGAAATAGAGATTTCAGTAGAATAACAATGCCTGTTTTAACCTTCCCTAATACTTAGGGGAAATGTCGATTCGATCGACTAATCCTTCTCTTCTGAAAAATAGAAGAAAGCCCGGAGAAAGGAAGCTTGGCCCATGGATTTCGGCAGCATGACGGCTCATGAACTCCACAGATTGCAGGGCAGCCTGGTTACGCAGACCCGTGCAACTGATATCGGTTGCGCGGCCCTGCACAACTGACAGGAGACTTCTTTCCTACCTTCAATCTTCCACTCTGCTCTGTTCCTCTTGAAAATCTTCAATTACCTCCAATGAAGGAGGGCAAGGGGTATTTATAGACCCTCACACGTGTGAAAATCCTGATCTTAGCGATGTGGGATAAATTTTCAGTGCTTTAGATCATTCTAAAAAGGACCGCTTCTGCAGCATCTCCTGTGCAACTGATATTCTCGTTGCGCGAACCTGCGCAAGCAAGATTGATTGCGTAGTACCGCGCAACTGACATCTGTTGCGCGGTCCTACACAAACCCTTTAAGACAGTCATTTTCTTCTCTCTTCTTGCTTCAATCTTTCATCATTTTTTTTGCCTCAATACTAACTTCACGCCGTTATTACTCGGATTGGGTGGAAGCCATCTTGAATAAACACGCGAATATGCTTGCTAAGATATGCTTGTATAATGCCATAAAAGTTACATCCTAGTACTTCTACAAAGAGTTGACCGTGATAAAAGGCTTCCTCAATTACTGGTCTCCCACCACCAATTCTTTTCACTTGCTAGTTGGTGATATGACCATCATGCTTAGAGATCTCCTTCGGATAGCGGGCCTTCCATTGACAGGGAAGTTTTATGATGAATTTGTCTCGTCTAACAAGGAGTTGGCATTTGTTTCTTCACCTGACCGCAAGCCTTCCATCTCCAAAACCACCATCGAACTCTTCAAGAAAATGTCAAAATTTCTAAACATCCACAAGATTTCTCCTCTACAATGTCTTGCACATTTTTCCAGAGCCCTCAGGTAATTTGAAGTCTAGGAATCAACTGTTTTTTTTCATTATACATTTCCTCACACTCACCTTTTATTTTTATCTACAGATTTTGTGATTGTCATTCTCGAGAGCTAACGGAGCTTCGCGACAACATTAAGGAGAGAGTAGAGCATAGCTTATATGGGGAGCTCCCGACCTTCTTAGCTTATTGGCTAAGCACTGTAGTGCTTCCAAGCTCAAAATGGGCAGATACTATTTGTCCCACAGTCTTTGTCATTGTTGGCGCCTTGGCAGAAGGTCACAAGCATTCACTTGCACCTCCAATGTTATGCTCTATTTATAGAGCCCTTGCGGAAGTAGCCACTCATGTCAAGAACCCTACCATTGGAGCTTCCTTGGCGCACACCTTGTGGCACTATATTACTGGATGGTTGGGAGTCTATTTTCCCTAGACTTTTGAAGCCCCAGAGAAAGCATACGTTCATCCTTCGCACCTCCCACTCTGGTTTTTTCAGCAAAGGGCCATGGCAAAAAGATCATACAATTGGGTAGCCAACAAGATCTGGGACATTGATCAAGTTGATTTCTTTCAATTCTGTCTCTACGGCTATATTGATGATATTGACATGGTAGACGCAGTGACACTCACTATAGGAGAAAGGGCATTCTTTCTCTCCATATGCTCTTGTAGCTTACCAGTGTGGGAAGGAATGGAGTTTTGGAGAGAACCGTATTATCCCAGTCACTTTGCTCATCAGTTCGACTTCGATCAAGCTGTTCCAGAAGACCGTGTATTGGTCACAAGAAGAATGTGCTATTATGGCACTGGTCCTCTCAATTGGACCATAGTATGAAAATAATTACTAGGTGGTCATGTTAATTCCACTTTCATAATTTCAAGCTGCAATCGTATAGTTCATGCTTCTTATAGCTGGATGCGATGGTGGGACCACCAATCATACTTAGTCGATAATCATTTACAAGTAGATGAACCCATCTGACTTTCCCTACCCAGGCTAAGAGGTAGGAAGCTCGAAGACAGAATTGGCTATATACCGGGGAAGAGTCACGCACCTTTTCATGTCTAGATTTATAGAAAAATATTGATAGAATATCCAATCCGTGAAAAGAAGTCCATCAACCTTTGGAAGGATGGATCGCTCATGGGATCATGGAAAAATTTGAAAAAGCTCCCTGTGACTTTGTGACCCGGTTACAGATAATGTTGAAGGAACATCTTCTCCCATTCTGGCAAAAATTGTTGTAGCTCAAGATGAACTGGCCCCTCCTTCACAGCCTACTCCTCCTAGTTCATCATCTCCCATGATTAGGTCTTGAGTGCACTTGCAAACGTCACCTTCTATTCCTCAAGAAGGGAGTAGCTATGCTTCCCCATCCCCTTTGGTTCCAATTAACAAAGACTCTCAACCAGAAGGTAATCGAGCTCCTCCTTCTAAAGGAAAGAAAGTCATAATTGAAGAAGTCGACGAAGAAGACTTAGGGGATGAAACCTTGGCCTCTTCATCAGAGGGTACTGTTTTTGTCGAATACGAAGATGATGAAGATGGTGAAAATGATGATGATTTTGAAGAAGGAGAAGTTGACATAAATGGGGAGGAAGATGTCATGGCAGAAGGTACTAATAAAGAACATCCTCCACAGAATTCCAAAACTCTTCTTGGTATCAATATCCCTACAAAATCTCCTACAGTAATAGAAGAGGAAGAAGATGAGCCTCTAGATTATGGAGAGTATGGGTATTCACCAAGGAAAATTTTTAATTCCATATATATTTATATGTGCTTTTTGCGATAGTTTTCTCACTATTATTATCATATCTTCATTTCAAGTGCTCGTGTTGTTAGTGCTAGGACGGGTGATACTCCTCCTACGGATCCTTCTTCGACTACATTGGTGATTTCACTGAGGGCTCCTCTAGTTCCTTTGGTAGCACCAAAAGTGGTAGCTCATGAAATTATTTTCCAAGTAGAGACCACTATCTGCCAACTCCAACAACCAGAGATTCAAGCACAAAGGCTAGAGCACCTTCTTTTACCGATATGTTAGGAGTTGGTCCTTCTACAGTTTAGGAAGTTTCACCTCTTTTTAATCGTGCTTCCACAACAGGTATATATGTATCGATTGCTTTATCGAGATTTCCACATCGTCTAGCCCTATTATCACTATTCTGAGTTCTTTTCTTCTTTATATTATAGGAACTCCTCCTTGTAGTGGAACAATAAGATTTGAATCTGTTGCCACTGCATTTGAACTATTGTCATTTGTAAAGATTCCCACACACAAGATGATTTTGATGAAGAATTCCATGTCGGCAATAGTTCATATTTTCAAGGATCTTGAACAATGGTCGGACTTTGATATTTCCATAAAAATCCTAGAAAGTACTGTAAGGATGGCAAAGATCAACATTTTCGCCCTGCGTGATTCTCTCTTAAGATTTCGTGATTCAATAATTTCTTTAGCATCAGCATGTCACCACTACACCTGAAATTTTGGAATACGGGAAGCAACTAGCTCTTTGCAAGAAAAAGGCTACCCTCATCACTTCTGTTATTTCTGAATTTAATCAAGAACAACTGACTCTTCAAGAACAGTTGAAGGCTTGTGCTGATGACATGACAGTAATTCAGGATGTCATAGCTGCTCTAAAAGAGGAAATTTTGTAGCTAGAGTTGAAAGATCATTCGAAGGAGTCAAGCATGAAAGAGATCGAAGAAAAGATATGGGTCAATGTCCTATCTGCTAATGCTGAAAGACCTGATCTACTCAAAAGCGAAGAGATGATCGCATCCTTAGAAAATAAGCTAGCTAGAATTCTTGATCATGTAAAGATCATCCTCGAGAAAAGTTAAAACATGCCGCAACCCAAGTTCAATTAAAGGAAGATTTGCAAAAGTACTGTTGAGGAGTAAAAATAAGAGAAGAATGGAAATGAATGAAGATCGAAAGACTGAGTTAGAAGAAAGGGCTATCAGCTCATAAAGGACTTTGCGTAGGACCACGCAAGATGTATGCTTTGCGTGGAACCGCGCAAACGATATCATCTACGCGAAACCGCGCAATCGACATCACACTGCGTTGATAAAGGGCAAGATAAGTGCGGTTTATTTTGTCCCACATCTCTAAAGATGGGGTTTTCACATGTGTGAATGCCTATAAATACCCCGTTCCTTCCTTGATTAGGGGTTGGTTGTTCGAAGATTTCAGAGAACAAGTGAAGCAAGAAGAGAAGACCGAAGGTGAGAGCGTCTGTCCAAGGGACTTTGAGCTGGGCCACGCAAAGTATATCCTTTGCGCGGGTCCGCGTAAACTGGCTGCTCTGTAGTCTATAAAGCTTAGGAGTCGACATGCTGTCGAAATAATCCGCTGTTCAAAGTCCTTCTGTTCAAGTACAAAGGGAAATGATCCGCTGAAGCGAATGTTCCTCCTAAGTCTTAGGAGATGATCGAAATAGTGCCGGAATGCTGTCAAAATCTTTATTTTCCTAAAGAAGGATTGATTCAAACTGCAATTCCTCCTAAGTCCTTGGAGAAGATTAAAATTCAGGCTGAAACGCTGCCGAATTTGCTATTTGAACTTAATGTTTTAATGTTTATACATATTTAAATGAATGTATCTTAGAATCAAGGTAGATTAGAGGATGTAAATGAACTCGAAATTAATAAAATGTGATGATCGTCTTTGCACTTTTCCTCTGTTATGTTTAAATAAGATAATCCCCCGAAATTGAAACGTATTTGTTTTCTTGTTAAAACAAAATGGCGACTCTGCTGGGGAATTCTTTATTATCTTACTTAATATTAACATTTGGAAAAAGTGTAAAAGTGATTGTCACCTTTTAGCGTCTTCCAGACTCCAAAATGGTGACTCTCAGTGGGAACATCCTCCCCTTCATCTCTAAGATTGTTCATATTAACCCTTCATACACTAACTTCACGTGTGTTTCATTATCGAAGGTACCTGAGTTCGACTGCAGCATACAACTGATGGCTAACTTTACGAGAAAAGTGAATTTCTGCTTCACCCCCACAGGATTCATAGTGGAATACGTGCCAACTGGCGCCCCAAAGCATAGGAGTCTGCGTCCCACTGGCAAGAATATAGTGACTCGAATGACAACTGGAGTCATATCTGTTTCACCTCAACTGCAGGAAAGTGACGGAGACTGGACCATGGTCCTGTCACGCAAGACAAAAGTAAGGAACACGAGGAACCATAAAGTGAACCCATCTTTGCCAAAGACCAGAGGACCAATAACGCACAGTACAGTCAGGAAGAACCCTGAGCTTTCTCCTCCTGCGATATATCCTGAGCAGACAAGCCCACAGTTTACGTCGCGTGATTTTTAGGCGCTGGTCGCTCCAAGGAATAAGTGGACAAAAGAGAAGAAAGGCAAGGCGCCATTAATAAGTTCACCAATGCCCGTGTCAGCCGAGGTAAGTTTGCCGAAGACTGTGTCACCTTGATCAATTAGTAACACAGAAAGCACATAGAATTCGAACGAGACTCCTATCTTTCCCCTCTTTACCAGCCCCGCTGCATCGACATACTCTCATTTTACCCCAGCAACAGCTTCGGTAAGCAGTAAAGAAGCCACGGTGCATATGGCCGAGATGAATCGAGAAAACATGCCAACGACAGAAGATCGTGTCAACCAGATGGCCGAAGCGTAAAGAGCGTTAATGGAGGAGTGCTGAAACCTTAGAGAAGCTCTAGCTACTTTGGCGCATAATGTAGCCCAAATAGCGGCTCCACCGATGATGGGGGCAACAAATGGGCAAGGAAGCCAACAAGAGGGTCCTCATCCACAAGGAATCAGATCACGAGAGTCTATTCCAGTAGCGAGAGCCATAACACATGATGACATCAGAAAGGTCATTGAAGAAACCGTGAGAACAGAAAGGGAACAGGAAAATACTGGCCGTTTCAGATACCGAACACCGTATCCGAGAGAAGTGGAAGATGTTCCGTTTTTGGCCAATTTTAAGTATCTAGATTTTCAGAAATTTAATGGGAATGGATCACCGGAAGAACATCTGATGCACTTCATTACTAGTATGGGGAATTTTTCCACAATACCACAATACTGCCTGAGACTGTTCGGGTCATTGCTAACCCATAAAGCATTCCGGTGGTATTCCATCCTGACTCCTAGATCGATGTGGACTTGGGATCAAATGCAAGATGCTTTTATGTCAAATTTCTTCTCGTCGGAACGCGATGTAGCATCACGGAGTTGGCCTCTATACGACAACGAGAAGGAGAGCCAGTGGAAAAGTTCATTGATAGATGAAAAACACTGGGAGCTTCATGCAGACAGTTGCTAGAGGAATCGGAACAGGTAAAAATGTGTTTAAATTCCATGGAAACAGGAATCATGTTCGGACTCACTAGTGCCGATATTCGAACATTCCGTTACCTGGCCACCAAAGCTCACGCGTTGGAATTAATGACACGCAAAATGCCAGCTTTTCATCACGAGACTGTTAGAAGGACATCAGGCCGGACGACTGTGAATACCGTCGATCGTGATAAGAAAGATAAGGATACAAAGGGCTCAAAAGACAGGAGGCTGGGATAAAAAGAAGGATGAAATCAGTCAAAGTATAAATACAATAGAAAAAGGTTCAGGATGCTCGACTCTCACGAAGGGTTCGACTTCGACAAGGAAGATGTGGTTCCTATGATGAAAGAATTGCTAAAGGCCGACACCATAGAATTTCCAGAACCCAAATGCCCGGAAGATGTGATAAAAACCAGGGAAAGAGATTTTTGTAGATATCATCGCCAAGTCAGACACCCGACGGAGAATTGCTATACACTGAAATGCATCATACAACAGATGATAGAGAAGGGTGAAATAATAACCGGTGAAGGAAAGAAAAGGAATATAAGAGCAACAGTAAACATGTTTATGGCCTAAGAAAAAGCTCGAGAGATGGGAAGGAAAGAAAGTCAGAAGTCGGTAAAGAATATGGCAATGCTTACATTGCGCTCAGGGAAGAAGATGACAAGTCCCGTGAAGCAGAAAATGGGGATTATAAGGAAAGAAATAATCAGTGAATAGAATAATGACGATAGAAAAGAGGACGGGGGCGAAACGACGAAAGTGGCTTACAGGCATTATCTAATCGCAAGTTATCAGAAGGAATACCGGCACGTTTGAGCATCTATGATGCGCTCAAGTTATCAGAAGAGTTCTGACAAAGTCTAATACAGGCATTATCTAATCGTAATATCAGAGAAACTCTACTGACAGAAATGAAGCAAGAGAGACACAATGAACAAGCAGATTGTCTGCCAGTCATGTCATTCTCCGATGATGATTTGATTAGCGAGACGGAATATAACAGACCCCTTATGATAGAAGGTCATGTCTGCTGGACAAGGGTAAAACAGATCATGATAAATAATGGGTCTGCAGTAAACCTTTTACCACTTTCAATGGTCGACAAATTGGGTTACCGTCGTTTTGATCTGCGCCCCAGTGGAATGATGATACAGGGCTTCAATCAAGATGGGCAGCGTGCGCTAGGTAAAATTACAGTGACGCTGGAAGTGGGAGAATTAAGTATTAACGTCGTATGTCATGTTATAAACGTTGTAACGACGTACAATCTCCTTCTGGGAAGACCATGGATACATCAATACAGTATCATACCCTCTACTTTGCATCAATGCTTCAAGTATTGCAAGGACAGAGTACAATGTAAGGTGATGGCTGATGCAAAACCATATACGGAAGCTGAGTCTTTCTTTACAGATGCCAGTTATTATAAAGAGTTCTCTGAGGAGGTGAGACATGGTAATGAAAATAAAGTCTCGAAAGACGTTCAAGTGACAAGGCTCGAGAAGAAAAGGTAGAATCTTCTGGGACAACGGAAGTAAGGAAGAAATTTTATTTTGTACCAAAGCACCTAAGACGACCTGGACAGTTACCATTAACACTATTATCGCCAGAGCAGTTAAGAATTCTGCAATCTAATTATACAATGCCATTACCCAATGCTGAAAGGTGTAGGCCATTTATAGCTGCCCCGGGAAGATTTCAAGTCAAGGTTAGTACTAAGCATCCCGAGCTAATAGAGTTTAAAACTGTAGTAAAGACGAAAGAAAGAAAGGATAGTGAGAGAAAAGTATACCGTGGTAAGCTGACATCACAAAATCTGGAAAAGTACAGTTCAGTATGCAAGCAAATCATGAGAAACATGGGTTTTGATTGTAGTAAACCCACGGGACTAAATCATGAGAAGGGAATTCAAATCTCTATTGGGGTTGAGCAGGAAAAGCGAAGAAAATTTCAAGGATTAGGAGTAGAGGCGTCAATAAATATAATTACAGTCACGCAAGTAGCGGAAGAAGATCCTGAGGCGGTTAAGTATCCTGAGACAGCGCCAAAGCAGATAGAAGATGGGGGGTAGCCGACGATAGACAGCCTGAAGGAAATAAATTTGGGTACAAAAACAGAGCTCTGGAATACATTTATCAGTAGCAGTATCTCTGAGCAAGAATCTGAGAAATATTTACAACTGCTCAAGGAAAATAAGGACGTCTTTGCTTAGACGTATGCAGAAATGCCAAGTTTGGAACCCTCCATAGCAATGCACCGATTAAATATCTCCAAAGAGAAAAGGCCAGTTAAACAGGCACAAAGGCGGTTTCGTCCAGACTTAATTCCATTAATTGAAGAAGAGGTCAGCAAGCTGATCAAAGTCGGGTTCGTTCAAGAAGTCAAGTATCCCAAGTGGATATCAAACATTGTCCCGGTAAAAAAGAAAAATGGACAAATCAGAGTGTGCATTGACTTCAGGGACTTAAATAAGGCCTGTCCGAAGGATGATTTTCCTCTTCCAATAACAGAGTTGCTGATTGATAGTACAACTCAATATGTTGTCATGTCTTTCATGGATGGCTACGCAGGGTACAACCAGATTAGAATGGCACCATTCAATATGTTGTCATGTCTTTCATGGATCAATCAAAAAAGAGCCAGCCAGCTACGCATAAGTCCTATTATTTTTACCATTCGGGCAAACGAACGAGAAGTCAGTGGCCCTTAAAAGCCCGTGAAGGCTATCGTACCCTCCCATGCGGGCAGCTGATGAAGCCTACAACTAATATGCCTAAAAGGCTAAAAAGTAAATGGCTAGTCACGCGTAACTCCCATGCCATCTGTATAGTTGTCTGGCAGCGTCACGGGGAATGGAGGAAAATGCCCCCTGTGAATGGGCTCGCTCTTGCAGACGAAGGAAATAAGGGCCGCAGTGTGAGCACCATGCCAACCATGCATAAGACGCTCCAGATTTGTGGTTTGATTCCAGTACTAACTCATGAGGAAGGGCTTAAACCTACTCATTGATGGACTGGCAACCATGGATTTGGTACCCCAAAGGTAGCCTTGCAAGCTCTATGAACTCTAGAGAGTTACCGCGGCCAACCCTGCGCGTAAATCCAACTGAGTTCACCGCCCCGGTAGCTTCACTGGGCCCCTCCGATGGATCGCGACTTGTGAACTCACTAGGCAGTGAGAAGTCCAGTGAACTCTTGAGACTTGCAGAGACTATCAATAAGACCAGTTCCACTACTTATGAGCTTAAACTGTGTGTGTGCTCCACTACTCATAGCTTAAACTGTGTGTGACTGACTAAATTGAAATTTAGTGCCGCCAACTTAAATACCCACATAGGAAATCCCGCACTAACATACATAAAAGGTTAAAAAAATTTACCATCATAAATACAATCGTAACGATATGCGATATGATAGTATGAATAAACAAATATGATTATGATAAGATGAGATATGATAATGCTTCAGCAAAAAGGAAAATATCTTAAAATGCTGTCATAAATATATCTCTCAAAAGTCAAATAAGTTACTTGTTCAAAAAACATATGAATGGAAAATACATGCTTAAAGTTCCTCTGCCATTCCCAATGCCTCCATATATCTTCGCAAATCTTCTTTTAATCATGCTTGAGCTGCATCATGCTTCGATTTTTTTTCCAGAATAATCTTTACCTGATCAGGAAGACCGGCTAGCTTACTCTCCAAAGATGTAATTACTTCTCTACTTTGTAGCAACATGGATTTTTCTGCATTAGCAGATTGAATATTAGCTCGCATCTTCTCCTCAATATCCTAGATGGATGATTCCTTCTCATGATTCTTCAACTCCAGCTGAGAGATTTCTTCTTTCAGAGCAGTGATGCGATCTTGAATAATTGCTCTTTCATCAGTATAAACCTTTAATTGATCTTGAAGAATTGAGTATTCTTCTTCAAACTTAGAAATGGAGGAAGCGATCAAAGAGGCTTGTTCTTGAGACGTAGCCAGTTGTTGCTCGTATTCTAAAATTTCAGGCGCAATTGCAACATTTTTCGCCGATGTCAAAGAAATTACTGAATCGCGGAATCTGAAGAGAGAATCTCGCAAAGAAGATATGTTAATTCTAGCCATCCTTGCAGAACTCTCCAAAATTTCAATAGCGAGATCCAAGTCCGACCATTGTTTAGGATCTTTAAAGATATGGATTATTGCTGACAGAGAATTCCTCATCAAGAGTATCTTGTGAGTAGGGATTTTTGTAAAAGATGAAAGCTCAGACGTGGTGGCTATTGAGTCAGAACTGGCTGCTCCACTACAAAGAGGGGTTCCTATAATATATAAAAAAAAAGAGAAAGCATGAAGAGACATCAATAGAAAGTTATATGTGTTTCGAATAAATATATATGCATCTGCATGTACCTGTTGTCCTGACACGAATAATAGGAGGAGAAGCTCCTTGAATTATAGAAGGACCGGTCTCCACTATATCTGCAAGGGAAGGCGCCCTGGCCTCCGTACTCGAGTCCCTGATGGTCGGAGTCGGCAAGTCCGTGGTTTCAGTTGGAAATATGATTTCACGAGGTACGGTTTTTGGCATCGCTAATGAACTTAAAGGGATTCTTGTTGAAATCGCTGACGCAGTCACGGGGGGTTTGAAGGTGAAATCTCACCTATCTCAATATTTGCGACATGAGCACCTAAAAGGGGGAGACACAATATTTTTTAAAAAAATAAATGATTATTATTAAATAAGGAAATAAACATATGAAAATTAAATTTCCTTTAGCTGGTGAGTATCCATATTCACCGTAATCTAAGGGTTCTTCTTCCTCTTCTACAGTTATAGGAGACTTGATAGGAATTCTGGAGCTAGGAGGAGCTTCAAAGGTTGCAGGATGTTCTGTTTCACCGCCTTCCATGTTTGCTTCCTCTTCTCCGTCAATATCAACTTCTCCTTCCTCAAAATCGTCATCCTTATTTTCACCATTTTCTCCATCTTCATCGTCTTCATATTGAGAAGAAGCGGTACTCTCTGACGATGAGGCTGAGCTTTCATCCTCTAAAGTTTCTTCATCAATTTCCTCAATAACAATTTGCTCTCCTTTGGAGGAAGTAGCCCAACTGCTCTCTAGTGCGGGTTCTTTGATTGGAGGAGAGACAGATATTTGACCCGTTCCTTCTAGAGGAATGTGAGGTGATGCTTATGAACGCGCTCTCGATCTTGTCATTAGAGATGATGAGCTAGGGCAAGCGGGTTATGGAGAAACCACTGGAACATCGTGAGTTGGTTCTTCTTGAATCACCGTAGTCTCTACTGAAACTGGAGAAGGCGTACCTATCACATCATCTGTAGCCCGACACGTAGAGTCGCGAGGAGCTTGATCAAATTCCCTCAGGGCCCCATGGGCAAACGAGCCATCCAAAGTATTAATGGGTTTTATCTCACGAATGGGTTCTTCTAGCAGTATTTTTCTACAAATTTCCCCGCTATGCGATGCATGACTCTTTTCTGGGATAAAGCCAATCCCGCTCTCTAGCTTGCCTTTCAACCTAGGTGGATGAAGAAAGATAGAAGAATCCACGGGTAAACATTTGGCGACCAGATATGACTGATGATCCCACCATCGCATCCAACTGTATGAAGTACGGACTATGCGCTCGCAAATAGGAATTATGAAAGATGAATCAACATGGACATTCAAAAGTTTCTTTCATATCATGGCCTAGTTGAGAGGGCCCGTGCCGTAACAACGCATTTTTTGGGTGACCAGTCCATAGCCTTTTGGTACAGTTTGATCGTGTAACACCCCGGATTTTGGCCAATCTGGGATTTGACGTCCTTAGGCAGTGGGTCAACTAAAACACCTGGAAAATCACTCAGAACCCAATTCCATAGCCAAAGAAACCACTTAGGATTAATTCCTTTAGAAACTAAGCATAAGTTAGCTAGCGCAACGCTAGACTAGCTGGGAAATAGTCCCTGATCACTTTAAATACGTTCTACAAGACCCAAATCGAGTAGAACCAATGACTCTATAATACTCTATAACCTCGGATCAAACTCTAAGCAGGTTTGTTCTCTGGACCACTTTGAAACTTTGTATTGGATCTAGACCACGCGTCGAAAGTACGATACCTGCTATCTTAGACCGTTAGAACCGCCTAGCTGGACTTGACAATCATTTCGAAAATCAAGTCCAACCGACATTCGCAGGCTATTTCATTGAGCCCGGACTGAAGAGAGTGCGAATAGGGACAAAATTGGAATTTGAAATTCAAATCTGGCACACGACTTGACGCGTCAGTATTAAGCATTCTGACTGTCAGAATTCAGCCAAATTACACCCTCGGATCAGGAAAAATTTCTATTTCATATCATGAGACTTGTAGCCCTGATCTACGTGCAGTGACCGCTGAACTGAAACTGGACCACCACGTGCGATCTGCGAACCCTGCCGGAATGAAAACTTGGTGTATGCTAGATCCAGTATGCATGAGCTTAAGTCCGATCGCGTTCGGCCAGGGGACCACCAGAAATGTCCTTTTGGACCGAAACAGCCTCGAATTGGATATACATCAAGTATACATTGTACCCGAGCCTATTTTGGGCACATTTGAGCTTATAAAAGGGGTTGAAACCCTCACTCCTCTCTCCCATCCGAATTTGCAAAAATTCCAAGATTGGGAGAGAGAAAAGGTGAGAGTTTGTGAGAGAAGGTGGGAGAGAATTCCCTGCTGTTTGTGCCACGTGCTGCAAGTGGTTAAGCCACGCCCTCTAATCACTTTGCCGGTGCTTTCTCCGCGTTTTCAGGTAAGAAAATACCCTAATAAGTTGCTGATTTGGCATTCGTTCCGTTCCATAGCATGTAAACTGATATAACTCGTAAATTAGGTTCTCTATTCGCCGTAGAAGAAGCGTATACGCTCCGTTCGGATTCACACGTTTATAAGAGAAAAGGTGCGGATTTTTGACGCTTTGATTGACTGTTTCCAACACTTTCAATGTCGTTTAATAGTATCTTATCGACGGCATCGCCGTTTGACATGTACAACATGCTGTCCATTTCCTGTTTCGTAAACTGACGGAGAATATGAGATTTAGGGCATTTTAGTCATTTGTAGGAAGTACTGTTTTCATTCATATTTTGCTAATGTGATTGACATGGTTTATTGTCGCATTAAAATGTTAGGAATACGTGCATAATTAGTTTGGCGAAGAGATTCGCCAAAATGCGCACTTCGGGTCGACATACTATATGTAGACTAAAGTGTGTAGTGTAAGTGTTTGTATAAATGCTTGTATTAGTATGTATTGAATTAAACGATGTTATGAATTAGTTTGAGATGGATTTCTCAATTAATATGCTGACATAAATGATTTCCTACATGTTGACTATATGCATGATTTCATTATATGCATGAAATGTATGTGCTTGATGATTTACTTAAGTTGTATGTTATAACATGTGTTAACATGCTCACATGGTTGTATTTCATTTCCAATACTCTTATATGAATTGCTGATGTGAAATCATATGTGTTTGGGACTATACCTAGTCCAGGCAGTCGGTAACCGAGCGAATTCGTGGTTGGCTTATCTTTGCCACGAACGACGCGTCGATGAACGCGAGCCGTGTTTTGGAGTTGGCGGCAGTGGTTAGGCCACACGAAGTTTTTTACGCACTTTATATCGTTCGACTTGAGATGCGATCGTGCTAGTTGAGCCCGTCAAGTAACCCGACTGGCCGTTGTATGTTCACCCTGCATGAGTCATAATTGCTTGAACCTAGGGTACTGAACTTACCAATGTAAACCCTGTCAACCATGGTACCTTGATCCACGAAGACTCATGAGCTGGGCATGGTGGTATGGGACACCGTGGGGGAGCTGTCGGCCTACGCTGGGGCCACAAACCTCCCCGTAGTGACCAGTAAGCACCTAGTCTCGTGAGCAGATTATGGTGGTATGAGACACTATATTCTTGCTGTCGGCTTACACTGATCCGGCGACGAGTCCTTTGTAGTGACCGCGAGCGTATTCTGAGTCTACGGGAGGCGACGACCCTTCAGTAGCAGTAGAGTACAGTAGGCCTGTATTGATAAGGTAATGGGGGAGCGGAGCAACGAGTGCGTGCAACAGCCCTGGTAGCCCTTGCAGCGACCTACAAAAATATACCTCGTATGAGATTACTAGGAGTGACGACCCTAGACAGGATCTGTGTTGGGATTTATACAAGGGAAGTACCTTAGTTTCCCAATCCTACTGTTTGAATGGACTAATAACAACTCGAAAATTATATCACCATTACATTGCATATGCCTGGAAGATGTGGAGCACTTAAGGGAGTGTGGCATGTCGCGGTCGTAAGATGGTGCCGTATGAGGGAGATCGTCGGTGAGGGCATACATCACGTCATGTCATATTGCATTAACAACAGTTTTAGGATTGTTTGATTTACTGCTTTACTATTATCGCATGATTGATTTGAGAACATGTTAATCCTTACTCTATTATTCTATTGAGTTAGCTACTCACTCCCACATTACGGGATGGTATTTCCGGACACCCACCAGTCCCTTTTTGTGATTGCAGATGATGGCGCGGCCTGCGAGGCAGAGCCGGACTTGATGATGATGACGATGAGGAGGATTCCTCCTTTATGCGTGTTCTGATCGACGGGATTATAGGAAGGTTGATTAGATACCTTGACACTTGTCATTTTATATTTTTAGAGCACTCATGTATATTCTTTTGTTTACTTTTGAAGTATACATGTATATATATAACCTGGTAACATGTTCACACTCTAGAGACATACAACAGTTTATATATGTTATACATACTATCACAGTCTTCCGCTTGCTAATTTTACGGTCTCTAGAGTATGATATGATGTTTTGGATTAATCCCACTCATGTTTAATACATTAATATAGACAACATTCAATCATACATATCTATGTTGCATAAATAATATTTTAGAACTCGGGAGTTGGGTTTTTACTCGACCCCCCAATTTTCGGGATGTTACAGATCGTAACCGAATTGGCGAGCAAAATGGCTGGGATAATAAGGCTCTTGCCAGAATTCTGTCCCTTCCCGGAGAGGTAGACTGCAAGAATGAAGAGAAAGAAAGAACACCCTTTCTGCTGAGTGTCCCGGATCTTATTAACAACCCAGTCATACGCCCTCTTGGCCATGGCCCGTTGTTGGAAGAACCAAAGTGGAAGATGTGCAGGATGGACGTATCCTTTCTCGGGCGCTTCGAAGGTCCAGGGGAAGTAGACTCTTAGCCAACCCGTGATGTAATGCCAAGTGGTGTATGCTGATGAAGTTCCAAGACTAGGATCCTTGATGTGAGTGGCTATCTCCCCAAGGGCTCTGTAAATGGAACATAACACCGGAGGAGCAAGGGAATATCTATGGCCTTCTGCCAAGGCACCGGCTACAACAAAAATTGTAGGGCGAACAACGTCTGCCCATTTGGAGTTAGGGAGTACAACAAGGCTTATCCAATAGGCCAAGAAAGCCGCAAGTTCTCTGAATGAACTATACTCTGCTCTTTCCTTCATTGCATCACGGAGCCGTGTTAACTCCTTAGAGCGATAATCGTGAAATCTACAAAAAAGGAGAATATGTATATGCTAAAATTTCTAGAAAGGAAGAAAAGAGAAAAGAGTTGAGTCGCGGGTTCATAAATACCTGAGGAATCTAGAGAAATGTGCAAGCCATTGCAAAGGGGGAAGCTTGTGAATATTGAGGAATTTCCCCATCTCCTTGAAAAGTTCAATAGTGGTTTTAGAAATGGAAGGCCTGCGATCAGGAGAAGAGACGAAGGCTAGCTCCCTGTTGGAGGGGACGAATTTGTCATAGAATTTACCCGTTATGGGAAGACCGGCGATACGATGAAGGTCCCAGAGTGTACACTCATTTCACCATATGGAAGGTGGAAAGAGTTGGTAGTGGGGGACCAGTACTCGATGAAACCTTTCAGCACAGTGGGTTCTTTATAGAAGTGCTTGGACGTGACTTTTATAGCATCGTAAAGGCCAATTTTGACAAGAATGTTCACGTGCTTCAGCAAGATAGCTTCTGCCTAGTCAGAATAATAACGTCGAGCAATTAGTAGACCTCTGGTTCAGAAGTCTTCTGGTCCCCAAAGTTGAGTGCGATCTCGGAAGCGTTGGCGGATGGTCTCATAAAAATGAGAAGGAAAAAGATCATGAGGGTTATGAAAAGGTACAAGAAAAATCATGGGATGGATTTTTCTGATCTTTTACCGTGGCTTTTCTGTCCGTATTATCCCTTCAAGGATACGTGGTTCTCTCATTTCCCATGACTCAGTGTACATCATGAAAGTGCACCTATTACGTGCCCTGGTTTGTCAATTACGTTGTATGTTGAGTTAGTAGGATGACAACACCTAACAAGAAGATCAAGTCAAGCATCTGCCTGATCTGGATGTGTGAAAGCTCACCAAAAGGTAAATCATAGCCTCACATCCCATGTCCCAAAACACCAGGTGATTAAATCCTTAAAAAGAACTAGAACATTTTAGGGTTTATGTGTAAGAAAACTTTTTATCCAAAAGAAAATTTTCTAAGTTTTTCTTACACTGTCGATTATATCGATTCCCCTTTCGATATCATCGACCAGCTCTGTCGATGTCCTCGGCATATCAATCGATACAATCGAGTGAGGACAAAATGCGTTTAGCAATCAAAACAATCTTCTGGACGATTTATCGATATATCGACCTTCGAGTCGATATCATCGATATTCAAAAATCGATCATATCTGAAGTGGATCGATCGTATCGACAGACTGCTTTCGGCGCCCCTATTTTTCTAAAGAAAACTATCAATTGCTTCGATATATCGATGACTGTCCGATTCAATCTGAACTTAAATATTGATCATATCGGGAGTTAGTCGATCATATCGACTGTGGGGCGCATGTTCTCTCCAGCATGAATTTCAAGTTGCTTTTAATATTGATCAGGGTGCCTGTCGATAAATCGATATTCATATATCGATCATATCGAGACCATGTCGATTGGATCGAGTCAGGACATAATTCATCCAGCAAGCTTACATGTAAAATCTATACGATTTATCGATCCCATCGAAAGGTCGCCGATATAGTCGATGTACAAATTCCGATGACATCGACTGGTTCCCCGATCATATCTGTGATCCTGAAATTCTTCAAGACTTCTCTCTTGTTTTTCAACTGTCGATAGATCGAACCATCACTTGATGGAATCGGAGTTCGAAATCTGATAACATCGATGCGTGTCTCAATCCCATCGACCAGTCGGCAAAAGGTTTCCAAAAGTGAAATGATAATTGAGTTCTTATCATTGAGAGGTCGGCCGATACAATCGAGAGTATACGATCGATCATATCGACGACTGCTCGATGATATCGAACTCTGTCATAAATATGACTGTTTATATCCGTTGAAACCTTTTGCCTATAAATAGAAGAGTTGTCTTTATTGCTGGTAGAGAAAGAAGAGAGTGCTTTAACCTTTCTATCATTTACCTAAGCCCTTTCTCTCGGGAAGTTCATCCTCCAATCCACCCTCATCATTGATATCTTATAGAGTGGATTGGGGAATGAACTTCCTCATTCAAGGATCCTTCAGCTACTGCTTTAATGACATATCATTAAGCTGGGATGCCTTGAATGCATAAATGATGGAAACCTCTCTATCTTCCTTATAGGAAAACCTTTAGAGAGTGGTAGTCCATCATAACCTTGATCCAACCTAAGCCTAGCATATATACATCTTCATGTTACGGATCAAGGGAGCTGAAGACTCTTCATCAATAAGAAGAAGGTCTTCATCATTGTGCTGAAAGGGACTCATCAACTTATCTGTAAGTACTAAGAGTCCAGAGGACACTTGCGATCATTCCTTTTTAGGATTGAGTTTTAAGTGTTGCTCACCATTTGAAGTCCTCGAAGGAGGCCTCCGACGGGAGTGTACGTGCGGGGCGCGTTGTGTGGACTGTGTGGACCCTTGCTCTGTGGAGAGCATAAACATCTGGTTAGGAGTATGCCAGTAAAACTCCAGGGTTAGAGGTGAACCGAGTAGAAATCTCAGGGTGCGTTGTGTGGATCCTTATCTTGTGTGGGCATAAACATCTAGTTAGGAGTTGTAACATCCCGAAAATCGGGGGGTCGAGCAAAAATCCAACTCCCGAGTTCCAAAATGTTATTTATGCAACATAGATATGTATGATTGAATGTTGTCTGTGATAATGTATTAAACATGAGTGAGATTAAGCTAGAACAGCATATCATACTCCAGAGACAGTTAAATTAACAAGCAGAAGACTGTGATAGTAGGTATAACATATATAAACTGTTATATGCCTCCAGAGTGTGAATATGTTACCAGGTTATATACATACATGTATACTCCAAAAGTAAACCAAAAGGATATACATGAGTGTTCTAAAAATATAAAATGACAAGTGTCAAGGTATCTAATCAACTTCCCTGTAATCCCGTTAATCAGAACACGCATAAAGGAGGAATCCTCATCATCGTCAAGTCCAGCTCTGCTTCTTAAGCAGCGCCATCATCTGCAATCACAAAAAGGGACTGGTGGGTGTCCGGAAACACCATCCCGTAACATGGGAGTGAGTGATCAACTCAGTGGGATAAGAGAGCAGAGATTAGCATGTTATCAAATCAATCATGCGCTAATAGTAAAGCAGTAAATCAGACAATCCTAATACTGTTGTTAATGCAATATGACATGACGTGATGTATGCCCTCACCAACGATCTCCCTCATACGGCACCATCTTACGACCGCGGCATGCCACACTCCCTTAAGTGCTCCACATCTTCCATGCACATGCAATGTAATGGTGATATGATTTCCAAGTTGTTATTAGTCCATTCAAACAGAAGGATTGGGAAACTAAGGTACTTCCCTTGTATCAATCCCAACACAGATCCTGTCTAGGGTCGTCACTCCTAGTAATCTCATACGAGGTATATTTCGTAGGTCGCTACAAGGGCTAACAGGGCTGTTGCTCGCACTCATTGCACTGCTCCCCCATCACCTTATCAATACATGCCTACTGTACTCTACTGCTACTGAAGGGTCGTCGCCTCCCGTAGACTCAGAATACGCTCGCGGTCACTACAAAGGACTCGTCGCCTGATCAGTATAGGCCGACAGCAAGAATTAGTGTCCCATACCACCATAATCTGCTCACAAGATTAGGTGCTCATTGGTCACTGCGGGGAGGTTTGTGGCCCCAGCGTAGGCCGACAGCTCGACCACGGTGTCCCATACCACCATGTCCAGCTCATGAGTCTTCGTGGATCAAGGTACCATGGTTAAAAGGGTTTACAATGGTAAGTTCAGTACCCTAGGTTCAAGCAGTTATGACTCATGTAGGGTGAACATACAACGGCCAGTCGGGTTACTTGACGGGCTCGACTAGCACGATCGCATCTCAAGTCGAACGACATGAAGTGCGTAAAACACTTCGTGTGGCCTAACCACTGCCGTCAACTCCGAACACGACTCGCATTCATCGACGCGTCCTTCGTGACAAATACAAGCTAGCCACGAATTTTCTCTGTTACCGACTGCTTGGACTAAGTATAGTCCCAAACAATTATGAATCCACATCAGCAATCAGGTAAGAGTATTGGAAATGGAATACAAACATGTGAGCATGTTAACACATGTTATATCGTACAACTTAAGTAAATCATCTGACACATGCCTTTTATACATATAATGAAATTATGCATATCGTCAACATATAGGAAATCATTTCCATCAGTAAATTAATTGAGAATTCAATCTCAAACTAAATCATAATGAAATCATCAAGCACGTGTTATAACATACAACTTAAGTGAATCATCAACCACATGCATTTCATTCATATAATGAAATCATGCATATGGCTAACATGTAGGAAACCATTTACACCAGCATATTAATTGAGAAATCAATCTCAAACTAATTCATAACACCATTTAATTCAATACATATTAATACAAGCATTTACACAAACACTTACACTACACACTTAAGTCTACATATAGTATGTCGACCCGAAGTGCGCATTTAGGTGAATCTCTTCGCCAAACTAATTATGCACGTATTCTTAACATTCTAATGCGACAATAAACCATGTCAATCATATCAGCAAAATATGAATGAAAACAGTACTTCCTACAAATGACTAAAATGCCCTAAATCTCATATTCTTCGTCGGTTTATGAAACAGGAAATGGACAGCATGTTGTACATGTCAAACGGCGATGCCGTCGATAATCTAGTATTAAACGACATTGAAAGCTTTGGAAACAGTCAATCAAAGCGTCTAAAATCCGCACCTTATCTCTTATAGATGTGTGAATTCGAACGGAGCGAATACGCTTCGTCTACGGTGAATAGAGAACCTAATTTACGAGTTCTATCAGTTTACATGCTATGGAACAGAACGAATCCAAAATCAGCAACTTATTAGGGTTATTTCTTACCTGAAAATGCAGAGAAATCACCGGCTGAGTGATGGAAGCGTGTTGCTAGAGTACGTGCAACTGGTAGCACAAGCGGCAAAGAATTCTCCTCCAATCTCTCTCACAAACTCTCACCTTTTCTCTCCCAATCTAGGGTTTTTTCTCAAATTCGGATGGAAGAGAGGAATGAGGGTTTCAACCCCTTTTATAAGCCTAAAAATACCCGAAATAGGCTCGGAAACAAAGTTCACTTGATGCTTATCCAAAGCGGGGCTGTTTCGGTCCAAAAGTACATTTCTGGTGGTCCTCTGGCAGAACGCGATCGGACTTAAGTTCTCTCATACCGGATCTAGCACGCATTAAGTTTTCAGTCCGGCAGGGTTCGCAGATCGCACGTAGCGGTCCAGTTTCAGTTCAGCGGTCACCGCACGTAGATCAGGCCTGCAAGTCTCATGATAGGAAATAGAAATTTTTTCTGATCCGAGGGTGTAATTTGGTTAAATTCTGATGGTCAGAACGCTTAACACTGACGCGTCAAGTCGTGTACCAGATTTGAATTTCAAATTCCAAATCTAGCCCTAATTCCCTCTCTTCGGTCCAGGCTCAATGAAATAGCCTGCGAACGTCAGTTGGACTTGATTTTCGAAATGATTGTCAAGTCCATCTAGGCGGTTCTAACGGTCTAAGATAGTAGGTATCGGACTTTCGACGCACGGTCTAGATCTAATACAGATTTTCAAAGTGGTCCAGAGAACAAACTTGCTTAGAGTTTGATCCGAGGTTATAGAGTATTATAGCACCATGGATTCTACAAGTTTTGGGTCTTGTAGAACGTATTTAAAGTGATCAGGGACTATTTTTCAGCTACTCTAGGGTTACGCTAGCTGACTTATTCTTTATTTCTAAAGGAATTAATCCTAAGTGGTTTCTTTGGCTATGGAATTGGGTTCTGAGTGATTTCCCAGGTGTTTTAGTTAACCCATTACCTATGGACGTCTAATCCCAGGTTGGCCAAAATCCGGGGTGTTACAATCTACCCCACTTAAAACACAATTTTGTCTCCGAAATTGGTGAAGGGTAAAGAGTATCTAGCAAGACTTCAGTCTTGACATTCTAAGAAAGGGTCAATCCTATTTAATGACCTAACCTTACATAAAGCCTAACTCAGCTGTTCCGATCCTGGGCCAGTGGGGAAGAGGCTAACCATTCTTCCGCTGCGCCACACTGATCGAACGATAGTGTCGACTAACCTAACTGGATTGGACTCAATACGTTCTACCCCCCCTTAAAACTTGATTCTACTTAAAGTTCAAGAATCTATGCATCGCTCCGTACATTAGAACGAAATACAACTTAGGGGCTATCCTTGACATGAATTGAGAAACAACCTCTCATTACAGTGGTTTTCCTTTACTAATGATGCGTTCTATGGCATTGGTACCTATGATCATAGAGATGAGCCTAATCTCTATTGTGGTTGAGTTCAGGGGTAGGTATGAGTTGGTGGCAAGATGCCGAATTCTCTACTGGCTTTAAGTCCTTAACATTTACCGAGGGCAAAGCAATAACTTGTGGTTGTAGGTGGTCGGGCCAACACGGAAGAATAGTTATGTAATAGGTCTGATCCGGATACACAAACCTTCTGTCCCGCAATGACAAAAAAGTTGTTGTATCAGTCCTCAATCCTAGTCGATGCCGATCTTCTACTTGATCAGAGCATTGGATTCATTGGTAACTGCTAGGATTAAGAAGTCGATTCAAACCGCGAATACTTCGCTGATAATTGTATTTCCTTTATTCCACGTTCCCGAATGTAATAAGCCCTTGGGGAAGGCAATTCTAAGGGGCGTGCTAGTACATTCTAAGTCCAATCTGAGGGAATTATAAATGTTCCCTGAGAGTGAATGGTTCCTTCCTACGGGCAACAACAGAAGTCTATAAGTCATAAGGGGATCTATCGAAGGAATAAGGTTCTACTTCAACCAAACCTAACCTACAATTCCTTAGCATATACAGGCTTTACACTACTTAAGGTAACTAGTAGGCTAGTCTGTAACTCAGTAGCTATAATCCAAAGCCTAAGATTATAGGTTAAATGGTTCCATACCATTTCTACTACAGGGAATTGTTCTATTACTTAGGTTCAAGATTGTCTAAATGGAATTGGATTTCTTATGTCGTCAGACCCTTCAAATCTAGAAGTGCTAACTCTAGGTCCAAAACACCAAGGGCCTATGTGGCCAGTAGCGTTTAGTTGTATTAAATGGAACCGCATTCCTAGTCCCATGGCGGGATTGGAAGTGGTATGCTTGGTAGGAGGGTGGGTTGGGGTAAAAATTTAATTTATATGCTGAATCCCGGGAGTTATAATACTCCCAATCTAGGGACAATACCTAACAACAAATGAACGGCATGCACTCCATTCAACAAATTTTGGCTATATTAAGCCCAAACTACAACACAAACACATTTTCTATCTAACAACAATAAAACACAGAAATTTCAAATGGTAATCAAACAAGCGAAGAACGTGGAGAAATGGGATGGGTAAGCAGGTTTCCGCGAGTCTGAGGATCAAATAAAATGGACATGAGAGAGAGGACGATGGAAAAGGAGGAAAAGGCTGAAACAGCCTTAACAATAGCCATGGAAAGAGGAGGAAATGTGGAGAAATTGTTGCCCAAATGGACTAAAACAAGTCTAGGCCCTGTAGAGGGATGTATCAAGCTCCCAAAGGCTCAATTTTCAAAAAGAAAAGAGAAGGAAAAAGGGGAATGGAGCACCTCACGATTTCAGCTCATTTTGGGGGTTGTAAGAGCTCCAAATGACGAGATCTGTAAGAGGGAAGGCTGCAAACAACAATGGAGTGATGGAGTGTGGCCGTTTTTGGCCAAGAATGGATTTGGGAGTGGTTTGGAACCATGAATTTGGGAGAGGGCAGCTAGAAAACTCAAATGGAGCTGGGGATGGGGCTGTTTGTGAAGGAAGTTCCTCTTTTTGGGGTTTTCTACGCACGAACACTACATGGGGGGTGTGTATTACCCAAAACACCCCCGCATACCAAATTTTACAGCAAATGGGCCATGGTGGACGGCGATGCATCGCCGACCGTCCGATCATCTGGTCGGTGGGACCACATGGGTCTGGTCCCCCATGGTCCAGGGACCCCAAAAATGTATGGTCCCCACCTTGGTTCATTGTATTTTGACCTATATAGGCCCAAACATGCGTTCAGGACTTTCTGGGGTCAATCTGCAATCCTAAATACAAAACTCTATTATGCAGCATATGATTTTGGGGTAGAAGGAGCTAATACATCTATCTATCCCATTAGTTGCTAAAGAAAGAAAACTTAGAATGGCCTTATAGCTATTTTTCATGAAATTTTACTATTCACTATAAAATTTTATAGAAGTATGATTTTATGTCATTTTCACATTAAGATTGATGCCTAACATGAAAAGGATAAGAAAGAATTGAATATTGGAATGGCGAGAGAAAGAATTTTGAAGATTTTAAGTGAAACGGGGTTTTTAAGCCCTGACGATTGAATGCAGGGGTTGTGGTTGTCCCACAACCCAATGATTCACCTTTACGGATTTAGAATCATTCAAAGAATGCCCCAACCCTCTCACCTATAACCTAAGATCTACTCAGGTCACTTCATGCGACCCAAGATGCGTTACGGATTCGATCGCGCGGTCGATATGAATAAACTTCGCCTATTGGCGAATTTGCGATCCTATAAGTGTTTCTAGACCCTTCTCGCACCTACCTAAGTCAAAGGAAGCGACAGCGTACGTCGCGTGACCATAACGTAGGCCCGATTTAATCTAAATCATGCTCTGATACCATTTGTAACATCCCGAAAATCGGGGGGTCGAGCAAAAACCCAACTCCCGAGTTCGAAAATGTTATTTATGCAACATAGATATGTATGATTGAATGTTGTCTGTGATAATGTATTAAACTTGAGTGAGATTAAACTAGAACAGCATATCATACTCTAGAGACAGTTAAATTAACAAGCGGAAGACTGTGATAGTAGGTATAACATATATAAACTGTTGTATGCATCCAGAGTGTGAATATGTTACCAGGTTATATACATACATGTATACTCCAAAAGTAAACCAAAAGGATATACATGAGTGTTCTAAAAATATAAAATGACAAGTGTCAAGGTATCTAATCAACTTCCCTGTAATCCCGTCAATCAGAACACGCATAAAGGAGGAATCCTCCTCATCATCGTCAAGTCCAGCTCCGCTTCTTAAGCAGCGCCATCATCTGCAATCACAAAAAGGGACTGGTGGGTGTCCGAAAACACCATCCCGTAATGTGGGAGTGAGTGATCAACTCAGTGGGATAAGAGAGCAGAGATTAGCATGTTATCAAAACAATCATGCGCTAATAGTAAAGCAGTAAATCAGACAATCCTAATACTGTTGTTAATGCAATATGACATGATGTGATGTATGCCCTCACTGACGATCTCCCTCATACGGCACCATCTTATGACCGCGGCATACCACACTCCCTTAAGTGCTCCACATCTTCCAGGCACATGCAATGTACTGGTGATATGATTTTCGAGTTGTTATTAGTCCATTCAAACAGCAGGATTGGGAAACTAAGGTACTTCCCTTGTATCAATCCCAACACAGATCCTGTCTAGGGTCGTCACTCCTAGTAATCTCATACGAGGTATATTTTGTAGGTCGCTGTAAGGGCTGTCAGGGCTATTGCTCGCACTCGTTGCACCGCTCCCCCATCACCTTATCAATACAGGCCTACTGTACTCTACTACTACTGAAGGGTCGTCGCCTCTCGTAGACTCAGAATACGCTCACGGTCACTACAAAGGACTCGTTGCCTTATCAGTGTAGGCCGACAGTAAGAATATAGTGTCCCATACCACCATAATCTGCTCACGAGACTAGGTGCTCACTGGTCACTACGGGGAGGTTTGTGGCTCCAGCGTAGGCCGACAGCTCGACCACGGTGTCCCATACCACCATGTCCAGCTCATGAGTCTTCGTGGATCAAGGTACCATGGTTGACAGGGTTTACAATGGTAAGTTCAGTACCCTAGATTCAAGCAGTTATGACTCATGCAGGGTGAACATACAACGGCCAGTCGGGTTACTTGATGGGCTCGACTAGCACGATCGCATCTCAAGTCGAATGACATGAAGTGCGTAAAACACTTCGTGTGGCCTTACCACTGCCGTCAACTCCAAACACGACTCGCGTTCATCGACGCGTCCTTCGTGACAAATACAAGCTAGCCATGAATTTTCTCTATTACCGACTGCCTGGACTAAGTATAGTCCCAAACAATTATGAATCCACATCAGCAATCAGGTAAGAGTATTGGAAATGGAATACAAACATGTGAGCATGTTAACACATGTTATATCGTACAACTTAAGTAAATCATCTGACACATGCCTTTCATACATATAATGAAATTATACATATCGTCAACATATAGGAAATCATTTCCATCAGCAAATTTATTGAGAATTCAATCTCAAACTAAATCATAATGAAATCATCAAGCACATGTTATAACATACAACTTAAGTGAATCATCAAGCACATGCATTTCATTCATATAATGAAATCGTGCATATGGCTAACATGTAGGAAACCATTTACACCAGCATATTAATTGAGAAATCAATCTCAAACTAATTCATAACACCATTTAATTCAATACATATTAATACAAGCATTTACACAAACACTTACACTACACACTTAAGTCTGCATATAGTATGTCGACCCGAAGTGCGCATTTAGGCGAATCTCTTCGCCAAACTAATTATGCACGTATTCCTAAAATCAAATGTGACAATAAACCATGTCAATCACATCAGCAAAATATGAATGAAAACAGTACTTCCTACAAATGACTAAAATGCCCTAAATCTCATATTCTTCGTCGGTTTATGAAACAGGAAACGGACAGCATGTTGTACATGTCAAACGGCGATGCCGTCGATAATCTATTATTAAACGATATTGAAAGCTTTGAAAACAGTCAATCAAAGCGTCTAAAATCCGCACCTTATCTCTTATAGATGTGTGAATTCAAACGGAGCGTATACGCTTCGTCTACGGCGAATAGAGAACCTAATTTACGAGTTCTATCAGTTTACATGCTATGGAATGGAACGAATCCCAAATCAGCAACTTATTAGGATTATTTCTTACCTGAAAATGCGGAGAAATCACCGGCTGAGTGATGGAAGCTTGTTGCTAGAGTACGTGCAACTGGTAGCACAAGCGGCAAAGAATTCTCCTCCAATCTCTCTCTCAAACTCTCACCTTTTCTCTCTCCCAATCTAGGGTTTTTTCTCAAATTCGGATGGAAGAGAGGAATGAGGGTTTCAACCCCTTTTATAAGCCTAAAAATACCCGAAATAGGCTCGGGAACAAAGTTCACTTGATGCTTATCCAAAGTGGGGCTATTTCGGTCCAAAAGTACATTTCTGGTGGTCCCCTGGCCGAACGCGATCGGACTTAAGTTCACGCATACCGGATCTAGCACGCATCAAATTTTCAGTCTGGCAGGGTTCACAGATCGCACGTAGCGGTCCAGTTTCAGTTCAGCGGTCACCGCACGTAGATCAGGCCTGCAAGTCTCATGATAGGAAATAGAAATTTTTCCTGATCTGAGGGTGTAATTTGGCTGAATTATGACGGTCAGAACGCTTAATACTGACACGTTAAGTTGTGTGCCAGATTTGAATTTCAAATTCCAAATCTAGCCCTAATTCCACTCTCTTCGGTCCAGGCTCAATGAAATAGCCTGCGAACATCGGTTGGACTTGATTTTCGAAATAATTGTCAAGTCCATCTAGGCGGTTCTAACAGTCTAAGATAGTAGGTATCGAACTTTCGACGCGCGGTCTAGATCTAATACAGATTTTCAAAGTGGTCCAAAGAACAAACCTGCTTAGAGTTTGATCCGAGGTTATAGAGTATTATAGCACCATGGATTCTACAAGTTTTGGGTCTTGTAGAACGTATTTAAAGTGATCAGGGACTATTTCCCAACTACTCTAGCGTTACACTAGCTGACTTATTCTTTATTTCTAAAGGAATTAATCCTAAGTGGTTTCTTTGGCTATGGAATTAGGTTCTGAGCAATTTTCCAAGTGTTTTAGTTAACCCATTGCCTAAGGACGTCTAATCCTAGGTTGGCCAAAATTCGGGGTGTTACAGGAGTATGCCAGTAAAACTTCAGGGTTTGAGGTGAACCGAGTAGAAACCTCTATAAAGGTTGAAGGTGAACCTGATTTAAAGCCTTAGGTTTGAGGTGAACCATGGGAAACCTCCTTAGTGAAATCCGATCACTCAAGGGTTGAGTGTGGAAGCTGAGAGTGGAGTAGACAAGTCGTCGAACCACTATAAAATGATTGTGTTTGAGTTTGATATTATCTTTCTTTTATGTGATTGTCTTGCATGTCTTTATATATGATCACATCCTATGCACACACAGTCATATCCATCACAATCTCATCTATACAATGTTTGTCTTTTAAATAGTTTGTGATTGGATCCTCTATCAGGCTTGGAAGCCAGTAGAGTTAAGGTTGAGTAATCCTAATCAATACTCTGTGATAGGATTAGTGTGATAAGGATTTTTAATAATTTAAATAAACTTTAAAAATTCCTATTCACCCCCCCTCTAGGATATACTGACCTATTCCTACTTCAACTAAAGCGGTCTTTACCGCAATTTCACATCAGTCTTTCGCCTTGAACATGGTCCTTTGGTTCACAGTCGAGCATAGACTGGTGGCGGTAGACGTTGATGGAAATTATTGTCATGCCTTCCGAATGGGGGTTATCAAACTTCATGATACCCTCAATGACTCGTACTGAGTCTCATGAGTTATGGAGCCTCTTCTTCTTATGTTCAGCAATTTTTTCTTTGAATTCTTTCGCCCTGTTTCGACGAACCTTCTTCGAATGAGAAGCAGGAGTGTCTTCACGAGGAGGTGGCCTTTGACTGTCGGTGCGGATGTGGGCAGTGGTTTTTAACCATTCGTCCTAATCATAGTCTCTGCCATGCCTAGGAGGACATTTAAGGCTTCCCAGTGCTATTGCACGATGGATAGGGGATGGTAGAGATTCAATGCGATCAGTAAAGTCGAAAGTGGGTAGAACAGGCTCTTTAAAGTACGAAGGAGTCTTGGCAGTAGTTTTTGTTCGTTTAGCAGGAGACTGATCAGAAGAGGGGGAAGGGCGAAAAGAAGATGGATCAGGCAAGTCAGGATGAGAAGGTTGTTCAGTAGGTGAATTAACAAGACGAAAGGTTCGCTTGGCACGAGCCATTGTGGAAATAGTGTTTAGAGTCTGGGGGAAATCAGAGAAGGGGTGTAAAGGAACGGAGGAAGTGGGAAGAAATGGCCATTAAGTGTTTAGAAAGAGTTTGAAAGGGAGAGAGACAAGAAATCGCTAAGTAATGGACAGGGTGCTTTGCAGAGAACAACACAAAGGATATCCTTTGCGCGGAGCGAAAGGGACTTGGAGAAAATTTTTCGCAGCAACACGGGTTGCGCGGTACCGCGCAAACTATATTGATTACGCAGAGAGGAATGACTTGGGCAAAATTTCTCAAGCATGAAAAGGATCTGAGCAAATGATGAAGTCTTTGAGCTATTTATAGGGTTTTTGGCCGAGTATGGTACACAGGTTAATATAGAAAGAAGAGGAATTTCATTGATCCTTTCCTTTGATTTTGAGGAAAATAAAGGACGGATCAAGGGGGCATCTGTTGAGGAGTAAAAATAAGAGAAGAATGGAAACGAATGAAGATCGAAAGACTGAGTTAGAAGAAAGGACCATCAGCTCATAAAGGACTTTGCGCAGGACCACGCAAGACTTATGCTTTGTGCGGAACCGCGCAAACGATATCATCTGCGCGAAACTGCGCAATCGACATCACACTGCATTGATAAAGGGCAAGATAAGTGCGGTTTGTTTTGTCCCACATCGCTAAAGATGAGATTTTTGCACGTGTGAGTGCCTATAAATACCCCATTCCTTCCTTGATTAGGGGTTGGTTGTTCGAAGATTTCAGAGAACAAGTGAAGCAAGAAGAGAAGACCGAAGGTGAGAGCGGCTATCCAAGGGACTTTCCGCTGGGCCGCGCAAAGTATATCCTTTGCGCGGGTCCATGCAAACTGGCTGCTCTGCAGTCTATAAAGCTTAGGAGTCGACATGCTGTCGAAATAATCCGCTGTTCAAAGTCCTTCTGTTCAAGTACAAAGGGAAATGATCCGCTGAAGCGCATGTTCCTCCTGAGTCTTAGGAGATGATCGAAATAGCGCCGGAATGCTGTCGAAATCTTTATTTTCTAAAGAAGGATTAATTTAAACTGCAATTCCTCTTAAGTCCTTGGAGAAGATTGAAATTCAGGCTGAAATGCTGCCAAATTTGCTATTTGAACTTAATGTTTTAATGTTTATACATATTTAAATGAATGTATCTTAGAATCAAGGGAGATTAGAGGATGTAAATGAACTCAAAATTAATAAAATGTGATGATTGTCTTTGCACTTTTTCTCTGTTATGTTTAAATAAGATAATCCCCCGAGATTTGAAACGCATTTGTTTTCTTGTTAAAATAAGTACATGGGAATATTAGGAATTACAGACGAGCTTTGAACATGAAATTCCATTTTTGTATGTTTTTTTTACCATGTAATTTCCTTTGACTTTCAACATATATTAATGAAGACATGATGACATTTTTGAGATATTTTGTTCTTTCATAAATTTCTACATCATGGATCACTTTAAGCATATTCATCTATGCAATAATCTCAACATGATATTTAATGAAGAATTGAGATAATAAAAACATTAACATATTATGATTGTCAGTATAATATTCCTTATATGATTTTTTTTTTTTGATAGGCAGTACTAGGTTTCAGTTTAGTTAGATGATCACACACAGTTTAAGCTCTTGAGTAGTGGAGCAACGCAGTTTTTTAAACTGTTGAGTAGTGGAGTCGGGTCTCACGTAATAGTCTCTGTAACTCTCATGAGTTCACTGAACTTCTCACAACCTAGTGAGTTCACAAATCGTATCCATCAGAGGGGCCCAATGATGTTATCGGGGCCATGAACTCGATTGGATTTATGCACGAGGTTAGCCGTAGTAACTCTTTAGACTTCACGGGGCACACAAGGCTGGGGTACTAAATCAAGGGCTGCCAGTCCATCAATGAGTAGGTTTAGGCCCTTCCTTATGAGTTACCACTGAAATCAAGCTAAGAATCTGGGCGGGTCTTATGCATGGTTGGCCTATCTATGGACAATGGCCAAAGAGCGCACACTGCAACTCACATTTTCTTCATCTGCAAGGTCGGACCCATTCACAAGAGTACAATTTCATCCGTTCCCCATGACGCTGTCGAAAAGCTATACAGACGGAATGAGTGTTACGTGTGATTGGCCATTAAGAACTTTTTAGCCCTTTAGGCCTTCCAATCACTGGCTCCATTCGTTGCCCGCATGGGTATGCATATGATGGCCTTCATGAGCTTTTTAGGGCCACTGGCTTTTCATCCCTAACCGAATGGCGATGGAGATAGGCTTTATGCGTAGTTGGCTGTATAAGCTTGGCTAGGCTGCCTTAAATGATGATAAGCTGCCATCATTGTCAAAATAATAATAGGTGTCTTGATCAATATATCACCACTGTTGATAATGTTAACAATATTTGTGTTATGCTCCTAATAATAATATATTGGCCTGGTGATGATATCAATTTTGACGAATTTTAACGAACGATGGTTACTTTCTTTTTAATAAACGACTGATATGTAATCTTTGACGATCTAAAAGTCATCCTTTATTCAATCATCTAACAAAGAACATATGAACATGACTTCACTTGTCTTTGCCCCCTTCCGATGTAGAAGCATTATGGCGATAATCTTCTATATCAAAATCAGAACCATCTTCAGGGATGATATTTCTTGATGAAGCACACATTGATTGGTATATTAATACCCCATCCATCTTGATCAACCACTCTGTATGCTCCATTTGAATATACCTCTCTTATGATGTATGAACCATCCCATTTAGGCTTAAACTTGCCCCCTGTCCTATGGGTCACCACTATTGGTCTTTTCAACATAGTACCATATCCCCTTTCTTTAAAGAGCAATATTTCACTCATTTATCAAAGCAGCTGATATTCTCGCTTGATACGACTATAATCGTTGTTGGGCTGCCAGACGCTTCTAGTCGAGTAGGTCCAGTTCTTTCAGCCTTATCTTTTCATTTTCATAATCTGTAATTGATTGATGCACTACGACTTTGAGCGACGTGACTTGTGTCTCAATTGAAACAACCACCTCTACGCCATAAACTAGCGAATACGGTGTTGCACTTTTCACCGTTTGGTGAGTGGTCCTGTACGCTAATAGTGCCTCCTACAACCTTTAGTCTCAGTCATGCTTATTTTCAGTCACCATCTTCTTCAGTATTTTCATAATCATTTTGTTAAATGCTTCAGCTCATCCATTTTCTGGTGGACAGTAAGGTGTTGAAAACGAATGTTGGATTCCAAACTTTTGACACAGTTTCTCCATGCCTCTGTTCTTAAAGGGGGTACCGTTATCGATGACAATCTTCTTCGGGATGCCATGGCGATATATTATCGCATGTCGAATGAAATTGACCACATCTTTCTCTTTGACATTGAGCAAAGCGATCGCTTCTGTCCACTTGGAGAAGAAGTCAGTTGCTACCAGAATATATTGTTTTCCCTTGGATGAAACAAATTTATGGGCTTGATAACATCAAGTCCCTAGGCGGCGAAAGGCCAAGTAGTGATTGTTTAATGGAGGCCTTTAGGGGGAATATGCATGACATCTCCTTGAATCTGACATTCGTGGCACTTTTTTGCATAATCTATTGTATCTTTGAACATTGTAGGCCAATAATACCTCATTCATTGTATTCAATGAAATAAATTTCATCTAGCCTGGTGTGCTCTGCATTCCACAAAATGAGCTTCTTGTAGCATCTGACCTGCTTCTTATTCACCCAGACAACGTAACAGCATCACGTTGTAAGATTTTATGTAGAGAACTTCACTACAAAATGATGAACCTACCCGATCTCTGCCCAATTTTCTATCTTTGTGCTGGATCTTTCGGCAAGATATCGTATTTGAGATCATCTATGAACGGCTATCTCCAATCATCCGTTGTCACCTCTAAACACGAAATTGGAAATGCTTCAATGACTTCATTGATAACTTTAGAAGAAGGAAAGAATCTCATCTCTTCTATAGTTACTTGGAGTGGACTTCGGTTTAGACAGGATAGGGCTGTCGCAAAACTAGCCAGAGCGTCTGCCTTTGCATTTTCGGATCAGGGTACATGTGTGATTTTAACACTGCAGAATCGTTCCAATAACTGTCAGGCTTTTCAATAATATGGCAAGAGTTCTTGCTTTCTTATTTCAAACTCAGTCCTTAGTTGATTTATAATCATCTTGGAATCTCTAAAAATCTGTAATATCTTTATTTTCATCTCATGGGAAATTTCCATTCCAATGATGAGAGCTTGACATTCAGCTTCAGTTTTTATGCAAGCGATGCCCAAAGTGAAAGAATAGGGTAATAAATCACCCTGAAGTGTAATGAAAATAACTCTTGCCCCTGCTCCTAACGCTTAAGAAGCACCATCGAAATATGTCTGCCATTAACCTTGTGACTCATTCATCATTACCTACTCATTAAGAAAATCATCGTAAATTGTCTCACTTTCTGTTATGGGATGCGCTGCCAAGAAATTTGCCACAGCTTATCCTTTCACCACTTTCGCCAGTTCATAGGTAATTGTATATTTTGAAAGTAACAACATCCATTTGGCCAATCTTCCTGATAATACCATCCTGGTAATTAAAAACTTCATCAGATCTGCTCTTGAGGTCAATGTTATGTCATGGGAGAGACAATAATGTCTCAATTTCTGTACTGCAAATATTAGTGCTAGACACTCTTTCTCGATCGGAAGTAGTTACATTCCGCACCCATCAAAGTTCGACTCAGATAATAATGTGCAGTTTCTTTTCCCTCTTTATTCACCTGTGCTAATAAGGCTCCCAGCGAGTTTTCAGTTGTAGATATGTACAAGATAAGTGGTCTACCTTTTATAGGATTTTTTTAATATCGGAGGCTATATCAACAATTTTTTTATTGAATCGAACACGTTCTGGCAGGCTTTATCCCACATGAACTCTATTTCTTTCTTCGTCAAATGGGAAAATAGCTGACATCTTTATGTTAGATTTGAAATGAAACGGTGGATATTCATCAGTTTCCCTTGCAAGCTCTTCAATTCCTTCAATGCCTTTGGAGGCGAAATATCTTGAATGGCCTTGAATTTCTGTGGGTCGATTTTAATACCCTTGTGTCTATGATGAAGCTGAGAAACTTTTCGGACAGCACTCCAAAAGAACATTTAGCCGGGTTCATCTTTAGCCGCTTCTTTTTGAACCGATGGAAGACCGATGCTAAATGATCATGGTGTTCCTAATGATTCCTTAACCTAACCACTAGGTCAACAAGATAACATTCAACATGCTTGTGCATCATATCTTGAAAGATGCACTGCATCGTCCTTTAATATGTTGCCCCAGCATTCTTAAGACGCAATGACATTACCTTGTAGTAGTAAATTCCCAGCGAAGTTCTAAATGTTGTTGCTTGTTCATCTTCAAGTGCCATCCTGATTTGATTATAACCAGCATAGCCACCCATAAAAGACATTACAACATATTGCGTCGTACTGTCGATCAGAAGTTCTGTTATTGGGAGGGGAAAGTCATCCTTCGGGTAAGCCTCATTCAGATCCTTGAAATCTATGCATACCCCGATTTGTTCACTTTTCTTCTTTACTAGGACAATATTCGACATCCATTTGGGATATTCGACCTCTCTGATAAATTTGACTTTTATTAGCTTGTTCACTTCTTCTTCTATCTAAGGGACTAAATCTGGATGAAATCACCTTTGCATTTGCATAATCGGTCTTTTATCCTTGGAAATATTTAATCGATGCACTGCCACTGAGGGTTCCAAACCAGGCATTTCTGCATATGTCTAGGTGAAAACATCTTTATTTTCTTTCAGTGATTGAATATGTTCTTTGACTTCTCGTTTAGGAAGACCATTGCTTATGAATGTATTTCTAGGCTCTTCTTCTATGCCCAAATTTACCTGTCGCAAACCGTCAATTGTCGGCTGCCCCCCCCTTTCTATATGCTTCAGAACTGTCTTAGGATGTTTGACTATTTCGGGATCTGCCTTTGATAGCTGATTGACTATGACCATATTTACTGAAGACTCTACCCCTAATCCTTGAAACTTTTCTCTCCTCTTCTACCCTACTTCAATAGGGAGGTAAATTCCTTTCCGATGATTTAAACTAGTCGGTTCTTCATCATCGAAACCCATCTTTTTCATCATTTTTCTGCTTGTCAGACTATATTTCTTAAGATTGTGAGCTGTTAACTTTCCGTGGTACACATTATTCTCAACCCTTGCTTCTATCTTTACTTTCGAAGAGGTGTAAAATTCAATCGGCTCCCAATATTTTGCATTGGCTATGACATGAAACTTTTTCGAAATAGGTGGGAATGGTTTGTTTCTTTCGGCATATGGCAACGGTATTGTATAATTTGACTGCAGGATTTTCAACTATTCAGGTAATAGTAATGTTAAGGGTGGTTGTCCTGGATGTCTCAGATGTCTCAGTACAAAATAGAATTTCTTTACCTCTGAAGTTTCAGATGATCTTGGCTTTTCAGATTCTCCTTTTATTGCTTTCACGTGAGCATTTTTCAGGGTTTTTTTCATCATTCTTTTTCTCTTCCTGAAAGGGCATAGCTATATGCCCTAGAGGGGGGGTGAATAGGGCTATGCCAAATAAAACTTATAACAGTGGAATAATAAAATAAAACAGTCCACAATGCTGAATTAAAAAGCAACCTCAATAAACTAGTATTGAGAGGTTGATACTAATTCAGTTCTAAGGACAACCTTACACCAAAAACCAAAGGCTTATGGTAGGACAACCTTATTTCTAGAATGTCCTTTGTATCAAAAACTCAAACCGAGAGGAATAAATAAAGCAAGGAAATAACTTGTAGGAAATTAAACCTAAGTTATTACAGCATTCCCCACACTGGCTTAAAATTAAATGATTACAACATTCAACCACAGATACAATCCACAAAACTGAATAAATAAAGGAATGAAAGAATAAAGCACATCCACAACCGAAAGATATATAGTGGTTCGACTGTGTGTACACCAACTGTTATTCAACAGCCATACAGAATGCTACTCCACTCCTAATATCCTCACACGGGGGATATTAGCATGCGCTATCAAAATAGGTTTCACAGGTTCACCTAAAACCTTCACAATTATGTCTTTTTATCTCAGGCTTACACAATCCAAAAACCCACACAATCTGAGTTTTCTGGCTCTCCTCAGATAACCAAAACAATGAGATTTTTCTAGAAAATCTTAAACAAAACCAAAGAATGTAAATTACACAAATGTAAAATACCTGAATCTCCTTTTGAAGTAGCCCGGTAGAACTAATCGGAGTAGAAGTTCGATTCAACATTCAAAGTCCAATACTCACTTTATGAATGGTTCTAAGTCTATTTGACTTAAAATCAAAAGGGCTAGTTCTATTTGATTTTGAATCTAAGAAGAAGGAATATCAAAAATTCCTCTTTTCTAATAAGATTGGAATGTAGATCAAAATCAAATACAAAACAAGCTAGCAAAAGGAATATTAAATGAGCATAAAGTAGCTTAAAAACAAACACGAACTTATCTCAGAGTATGACCTTAAAATTGCTTGAATTGAATTGAAAAACTCTGAAATTCGTGCGCTATTTATGGCCTGAAAAATCTTATCTACGACTGGTCTTAGGATCCCTAGAACTGGTCGTAGCTTCAACAGATTTTTAAATATTTCCACGGGATAAGGATTAACTATTCCACGACTGGTCCTAGATAGCCTACGACCGGTCGTGGGCCACCTATGACTAGTCATGGGTCACCTACGACTGGTCGTAGGACCCCCAGATTAGTTGCTGGAGTTCGAGTCGTAGGGCTAAGACCGGTCGAAGGACGAATCGTATAGCTCGCAGGACTGGTCGTAGGATGTAACACCCCGAATTTTTGCCAACCTGGGATTAGATGTCCTTAAGCAATGGGTCAACCATAACACCTTGGTAACCTCTCAGAACCCAATTCCAAAGCTAAGAAATCATTTAGAATGAAATTCTTTAGAAATTTAACGTGAATTAGCCAGCGCTACGTTAGATTTGCTGTGAAATTAGCACTGATCGCTTTAAATACGATCTGTAAGATGCAAAACTTGTAGAACCATTGACGCTATCTTACCCTGAAATCCAGGATCAAACTCTAAACCTGTTTGTTCTCAGGAACCCTTTGAAACTTTGTATTAGATCTAGACCGCGCTCGAAAGTCCAATAGCGATAATCTTAGACTATTACGACCGCCTTGTTGGACTTGACAATCATTTCGAAAATCAATCCCAACTGATGTTCTGAGGCTATTTCATTGAGCCTGGGGCAAGGAGTGTGAGAAAGAGTAAAATTCATTAAAAAATAAATGTCATTTAAATAAATATGGCTCGTTTCGCTTGCGGGTTAAGTATAAGCATTTAGACCGTTGGAATCTGACCCAAATACACCCTCGGATCAGGGAACATTTCTCACCTAGGTCAGTGTACTTGGAATCCTCGATCGAGTCTCCGTGACCGCTGAACTAAAACTGATCCGCCACGTGCGATCTGAGAACTCTATCGGACTGAAAACTTGGTGTGAGTAGGATCCAATATCCATGAGCTTAAGTCCGACCGCATTCAGCCAGGGGACCTCCCGAAATGCTCCTTTGGATTGAAAAAGACCCGATTTGGCTATAACCCAAGTATACCTTGACTTAAAGTCTGTTTTGGTTATGTTTGGGCTTATAAAAGGGCCTTAAACCCTTATCTTTCTAACCCATACGAATTTGCTAGAAACCCTAGGGAGGAGAGAGAGAAAAGAGAGAGAAAGTGAGGGAGAAGCTGGTGATTTCTCCTGGGATTCTTTCCTGCTGCTCCACGTGCCAAAGCCGTCCATCTGCATCTCTTTTCTAGCGATTTTGGCATCGTTCTTAGGTAAGAAACCCTAACCCTAACCTGTTTTGAGGCTTAGACTAGTTGTAGAAGAGTTCTAGCTAACCTGTTCCTTTCCATAGGTAGCATATCTGCCGTTAACATAGACACATCGTCTGAATCCTAACGAATACGCATTTTCTGGTTGAAGGTGTGGATCTTAGATGCTTAGATTATCAGTTTTCAAAGCTTTCAATGCCGTTTAATGGTAGATTGTTGACAAGAATGCTATTTGACATGTACAACATGCTGTCTGTTTTTCATTTTGAATACGTACAAAGAATATGAGGTTTAGGGTATTTGTAGGAAATACTGTATATGTACGTATTTTTCCGATATGATTGCCATGGGTATTTTTCGTGTATTTATACTAGTTATGGATGTATGATCTGTTTGGTGAGGAGATTCGCCCTAATGGACATATTGGCCGACATATGCTATGTAGACTTAGTGTTTGTTGAAATGCCTAAATCGATATGATTTATGCCTGCCATATGTTTTGAATGTAAGAACATGATTGTTGTGTATTAGACATCTCCTTGATATAAGGATCTGTCATATTATATGTTGAAATCAACATACGTCAAGTACGCGGGAGTTGTGTAGTCTAAGTGTTTATTTAAATGTATGTATTAGTAAGTATTGAGTAAATGGTGTTGTAGATTAGCGTTGAGACTGGATTCTCAACTAATTTGATGATGTACATGAATTCCTCCATGCTTGTTGTATTGAATTGATTACCTTATGTTTGAAAACTCATATATGGTTAACTGCTTATGATGTATGTTATAACATGCAGATAACATGCTGGAATGTCTTGTATTTTGATTCTGTCTCTCTCACGTGATTATTGAATTCACATTACATGTGCTTGGGGCTATACTCTAGTCCAGGCAGTCGGTAATAGTTTAGAATTCGTGGTTGGATTCTATTCACCATGAAGGATGTGTATGACGAACCCGAGTCGTACTAGAGTTGTTGGAAGTGGTTAGGCTATGCGAAGTGCTTGTGCACTTCATGCCGGTCGATTCAACGTGGGCTCGTGCTACTCGGACTCATCAAGTAACCCGATTAACCATTGTATGTTCACCTTGTATTTATCATAACTGCTTGAACCTAGGGTACTGAACTTACCATTAGAAACCCTGTTAACCATGGTACCTTGATCCATAAAGACTCATGAGCTGGGCATGGTGGTATGGGACACTGTGGTCGAGCTGTCGGCCTACGTTGGGGCCACAAACCTTCCCATAGTGACCAGTGAGCACCTTTGACTCGTGAGCCGATTGTGGTAGTATGGGACACTACATTCGAGCTGTCAGCCTACTCTGATTGGTGACGAGCCCTATATAGTGACCTCGAGCGTATTCTGAGTCTACGGGAGGCGACGACCCTTTCGTAGCAACGAGAGTACATTAGGCCTGTATTGATAAGGTGATGGGGGAGCGGTGCAACGAGTGCGTGCAACAACCCTAGCAACCCTTGCAGCGACCTAGAAATATATCATCGTCTGAGATTACTAGGAGTGACGAACCTAGACAGGATCATTGTTTGGGTATTGATATAAGGGAGGTACCTTAGTTTTCCAATCCTGCTGTATGAAAAGGACTAATAACAACTCGGTAATCATTATCCATATCGCACTGCATGTGCCTGAAAGATGTGGAGCAATGAGGAATGCAAGCATGCCGCGGGCGTAAGATGGTGTCGCATGAGAGAGTATGTCGGTGAGGGCATCCATCATGTCATTTCATCCATGCATTAATCACAGTATTTAGGAATGTTTATTTTTCTTGCTTTACCATTATCGCTTGATTGATTTAATAACATGCTAACCTTTGCTTTATGATTCCACTGAGTTAGCTACTCATTCCCATGTTACGGGACGGTGTTCCAGACACCCACCAGTCCTTATTTTAGTTTCAGATGATGGCGATGCTCGCGAAGCAGAGCCGGACTTGATGATGATGAGGAGGATCCCTCCTATATGCAGGTTTTGATTGACGGGGTTACGGGGTTACTGATTAGCTGCCAGCACACGTGGTATTTTGCCCTTTATTTTTGCACTCATGTATATTCTTTTTGTTCATCTTTGGAGTATACATGTATATGTTTAACCTGGTAACATGTTCACACTCTGGAGACTCACAACAGTTCATATATTCTATATATCTATCACATTCTTCCGCTTGCTAATTTAACTGTTTCTAGAGTATGATATGCTGTTTTGGCTTAATTCACATCATGTTTTATGTACTATTACCAACGATATTCATCCATTATTGAAAATGTTGCATAAGTGATGTTCTGGAACTCGGGAGTTGGGTTTCTACCCGACCCCCGATTTTCGGGGCGTTACAGATGGTATCAGAGCATGATTTGGATTAAGTCGGACCTGGGTTATGGTAACACAATGCACACTGATGCACTCTGACTTAGGAAGGGGGCGATGAAAACTTAGAAATCACATTAGAATCCTTAGTTTCACCGACAGGTGAGACTATACAATAATTTTGGCCATAACGTGTCTTTGGTCGCGTGAAGCGACCTAAGTCACCTCTAGGCCGTCAGTCGACTGGTTAAGTCATTCCTTGAAGAATTCTAAACCTAGAAATGAATGTCCTTGGGTTTTGGGTCAACCACAACCCTTACACTCAATCTTAAGGCCTAAAACCCCTTTTCATCCAATTCCTTCAAAATCTCTCCTTCCACCACCCCATTCTTCAACTTTTTCTACGTCCTTTTACACTAGACATAAATCCTAATGTGTGAATGATAGTGAATCATACTTAAACAAAAATTTACTATAAATAGTAAATATATGAAAAAACTGGACCTTTGGCCATTCCAATTAGGGAATCTCATGGAAAGAATGAGTTACTTGGATGGATTAGCCTCTCCTACCCCAAAATAATATGTTACAAGTCATATAAAATCATTTCGGTTTGCAAATTGGCTCTAAAACGCCTCAAATGGAGTCGTGGGCCTATCCATGCTGATCTAGGATGATCTGAGGTGGGACCTATACATTTTTGGGGACCACAGGATAGGGGGACCACACCCAGATGGCCGGGCCTCGCCAATTTGCAAGTTGGTCGGCGAGGGCCTCGCCGTACAGTGGGCCCCACTCAGGCCGGGCGTCGGGCCGACGTACTTTGGTGGGTAGGGTACCCCCCCTACATGTGGGCCGTCCCTTAAAAGTCCCCCAAACACTCCCCTCCTTCACAAAACTGCTTCCCAAGCTCTCCCTTCTCATGTTTTTGCTGCCTCCCCTACCAAATTCCATTTCAAACCACCTCCATTCTCGTTTTCTACCTCAACCGACGCCACTCCATCACTCACAGCCATACAAGCTCCCTTCTCTCTCCATTCTTATCGTTTGGAGCTCTCTCATCCTCCATTGAAGGCTGAAAATCGGGTGAGCCTCCATCCCAACCTATTTTGCTCTTTTCCCTTTGAAATCCTAGCCTTTGAGGGCCTGATTCACTCCTCTATAGGGCCTAGATTCATTTTATCCCTTTAGGGCAGCCATTTCTCCCCATTTCCTCCATTTTTCATGGCTTTGTAGAGGCTATTTTAGCCTTTTTCTCCACTTTCTTCGCTTGAGGAGTATTGAGAATACATGGCCGATAGAGCTCTAATGGGCAACGGACAGTATGAAACTAGACAGTGTTAAAGAAGGTAAGTCGGGACCATGGTAGAAGCCCTTGAGTAGAATTAGGCATCTATGCCATTGTCCTGTAGATTGTTTGATTACCATTTTAAGGATTTCTGTGTTTTGGCTGTTGGGTCTAGTGATGTCATAAGTAGAAAATATGTTTGTGTTTAGTGGTTTGGGTTTAGTATAGCCGCAGTCGTTCCTGTCATAATACATGTGGAACTTTATTCCATGTATTGTGACGAATTTTGTTAAATGAAGTGCATGTCGTTCCGTTCGCTGTAAGGTATTGTCCCTAGATTGGGTGTATCCTATGGTTTCCACTACCATGTTTGGAATGTATACGATTAAAAGTAAATCCCGAAATTAAGCTTACAAAATTAATTTTCATCCCACCCCACCCTCCTACCAAATATGTCACTCCCACTCACGAAGTGAGATCAGCAATGCAGTTCCATTTAATACAACTTAATGCTACTGGCCATATAGGCCCTTGGCGTTTTGGACCTAGAGTTAGTACTCCTAGATTTGAAAGATTTGACGATATAGGAAATCCAATTCATTTAGACAATCGTGACCCTAAGCGATAGAACAATTCCCTGTATTAGAAATGGTATGAAACCATCTAGCGTATGAGCCTAAACTTTGGATTACAGGTAGTGTTACAGACTAGAAAACTAGTTGTATTAGACAGTGTAAAGCCTATACATGCTAAGGATAGTAGGTTAGCTTTGGTTGGAGTAGAACCTCATTCCTTCGATAGATCCCCTTAATACTTATAGACTTCTGTTATAACCCTTAGGAAAGTTGATTTAACGTAGAACCATTCACTCTCAGGGAAAACTTATAAATTCCTCAGATTGAACTTAGAATAGACCAGCACACCCCTTAGAATTTCCCTTAGAATTGCCTTCCCAAAGACTTATTGCATTCGGGAACACAGAGTAAAGGAACTGTATATGTAAGCGATGTATTCGCGGTTTGAATCGATTTCTTAATCCTAATAGTTACCAATGAATCCAATGCTCTGATCAAGCAGAAGATCGACATCGACTTGGATTAAGAACTGATACAACGAGTTTTCTATCCTGATTAGACAGAAGGTTCAATGTATCCGGCTCAGACCCACTACATAACTTTTCTTTCGTGTTGGCCCGACCACCTACAACCAAAAGTTATTGCTTTGCCTTTGAAAAATGTTGAGGACATACAGCCAATAGAGATTAGACCTCTTTCCACAAACTCACATCCATCCTTGAAATCAACCACAACACCCATCACTTCAGCTTTTTTTCTACAACCATAGGTACTAATGCCATAAAACGCATCGTTAGCAAAGGAAGACCAATGTAGTGAGAGGTTGTTTCCCATTTCATGTTAAAGATAGGCCCTAAGTTACACCTCGTTCCGATATACTGATCGAGACAGATTCTTGAGCCTTAAGTAGAACTAAGTTTTTAAGGGGGGTAGAACATTTTGAGCCCAATCTAGTTAGGTCAGTCAATGCAACCGTTAGATCAGAGTGGCGCAGCGGAACCGTGGTTAGCCTCTTCCCCACTGGCCTAGGATCGAAATAGTTGATTTAGGTTATACGAAAGGCTAGGTCATTAAATAGTATTTGAACCATCCTTAGAATGCCAATACTAAAGTCTCTTTAGGGACTCATTACCCTTAGCCAATTTCGGGGATAAAATTTTATTTTAAGGGGGGTAGATTGTAACACCCAGGATTTTTACCAACCTGAGATTAGACGTCCTTAGGCAATGGGTCAACCATAACACCTTGGTAACCTCTCAGAACCAAATTCCAAAGCTAAGAAATCGTTTAGAATGAAATTCTTTAGAAATTTAACGTGAATTAGCCAGCGCTATGTTAGATTAGCTGTGAAATTAGCACTGATTGCTTTAAATACGATCTGTAAGACCCAAAACCTGTAGAACCATTGACGCTATCTTACCCTGAAATACAGGATCAAACTCTAAACCTTTTTGTTCTCAGGAACTCTTTGAAACTTTGTATTGGATCTAAACCGCACGTCGAAAGTACGATAGAGATAATCTTAAACGATTACGACTGCCTTGTTGGACTTGACAATCGTTTCAAAAATCAAGCCCAACTGATGTTCTGAAGCTATTTCATTGAGCCTGGAGCAAGGAGTGTGAGAAAGTGAAATTCATTAAAAACTAAATGTTATTTAAATAAATCTGGCACGTTTCGCTTGCGGGTTAAGTATAAGCATTCAGACTGTCGGAATCTGACCCAAATACACCCTCAGATCAGAGAACATTTCTCACCTAGATCAGTGTACTTGGAATCCTCGATCGAGTCTCCGTGACCGCTGAACTGAAACTGGTCTGCTACATGCGATCTGGGAACTCTACCGGACTGAAAACTTGGTGTGAGCAGGATCCAATATCCATGAGCTTAAGTCCGACCGCATTTGGCCAGGAGACCTCTCGAAATACTCCTTTGGATCGGAAAAGACCCGATTTGGCTATAACCCAAGTATACCTTGACTTAAAGTCTGTTTTAGTTATGTTTAGGCTTATAAAAGGGCCTTAAACCCTTAGCTTTCTAACCCATACGAATTTGCTAAAAACCCTAGGGAGGAGAGAAAGAAAAGAGAGAGAAAGTGAGGGAGAAGCTGGTGATTTCTCCTGGGATTCTTCCCTGCTGCTCCACGTGCCAAAGTCGTCCATCTGCATTGCTTTTCTAGCGATTCCGGTATCGTTCTTAGGTAAGAAACCCTAACCCTAACCTGTTTTGAAGCTTTGACTAGCTGTAGAAGAGTTCTAGCTAACCTGTTCCTTGTCATAGGTAACGTATCTGCCGTTGACGAAGACACATCGTCTGAATCGTAACGAATACGCATTTTCTGGTTGAAGGTGTGGATCTTAGATGCTTAGATTATTGGTTTTCAAAGCTTTTAATGCCGTTTAATGGTAGATTGTTGACAAGAATGCTATTTGACATGTACAACATGCTGTCCATTTTCTATTTCGAATACGTACGAAGAATATGAGATTTAGGGTATTTATAGGAAATACTGTATACGTACGTATTTTGCCGATATGATTGCCATGGGTATTTGCCATGTATTTATACTAGTTATGGATGTATGATCTGTTTGGTGAGGAGATTCGCCCTAATGCACATATTGGCCGACATATGCTATGTAGACTAAGTGTTTGTTGAAATGCCTAAATCAATATGATTTATGCCTGCCATATGTTTTGAATGTAAGAACATGATTGTTGTGTATTAGACACCTCCTTGATATAAGGATCTATCATATTATATGTTGAAGTCAACATACGTCAAGTACGTTGGAGTTGTGTAGTCTAAGTGTTTATTTAAATGTATGTATTAGTAAGTATTGAGTAAATGGTGTTGTAGATTAGCGTTGAGACTGGATTCTCAACTAATTTGATGATGTACATGAATTTCTCCATGCTTGTTGTATTGAATTGATTAACTTATGTTTAAAATACTCGTATATGGTTAACTGCTTATGATGTATGTTATAACATGCTGATAACATGCTGGAATGTCTTGTATTTCGATTCTGTCTCTCTCACGTGATTCTTGATTCACATTACATGTGCTTGGGGCTATACTCTAGTCCAGGCAGTCGGTAACAGTTTAGAATTCGTGGTTGGATTCTATTCACCATGAAGGATGTGTATGACGAACCCGAGTTGTACTAGAGTCGTCGGCAGTGGTTAGGCCATGCGAAGTTCTTGTGCACTTCATGCCGGTCGATTTAACGTGCGCTCGTGCTACTCGGACTCATCAAGTAACCCGATTGACCATTGTATGTTCACCTTGTATTTGTCATAACTGCTTGAACCTAGTGTACTGAACTTACCAATGGAAACCCTGTTAACCATGGTACCTTGATCCATAAAGACCCATGAGCTGGGCATGGTGGTATGGGACACCATGGTCGAGTTGTCGGCTACACTGGGGCCATAAACCTCCCCATAGTGAACATTGAGCACCTTTGACTCGTGAACCGATTGTGGTGGTATGGGACACTACATTCGAGCTGTCGGCCTACTCTGATTGGTGATGAGCCCTATGTAGTGACCTCGAGCGTATTCTGAGTCTACAGGAGGCGACGACCCTTCCGTAGCAGCGAGAGTACATTAGGCCTGTATTGATAAGGTGATGGGGAAGCGGTGCAACAAGTGCATGCAACAGCCCTAGCAGCCTTTGCAGCGACCTAGAAATATATCATCGTATGAGATTACTAGGAGTGATGACCCTAGATAGGATCATTGTTTGGGTATTGATATTAGGGAGGTACCATAATTTCCCAATCCTGCTGTATGAAAAGGACTAATAACAACTCGGTAATCATTATCCATATCGCACTGCAAGTGCCTGAAAGATGTAGAGCACTGAGGAACGCAAGCATGCCGTGGGCGTAAGATGGTGTCGCATGAGGGAGTATGTCGGTGAGGGCATCCATCATGTCATTTCATCCATGCATTAATCACAGTATTTAGGAATGTTTGTTTTTCTTGCTTTACCATTATCGCTTGATTGCTTTGATAACATGCTAACCTTTATTCTATAATTCCACTGAGTTAGCTACTCATTCCCACGTTACGGAATGGTGTTCTAGATACCCACCAGTCCCTATTTTAGTTTCAGATGATGGCGATGCTCGCGAAGCAGAGCTGGACTTGATGATGATGAGGAGGATCCCTCCTATATGCAAGTTTTGATTGACGGGGTTATAGGGTTACTGATTAGCTGCCAGCACACGTGGTATTTTGCCCTTTATTTTTGCACCCATGTATATTCTTTTTGCTCATCTTTGGAGTATACATGTATATATTTAACCTGGTGAAATGTTCACACTCTGGAGACTCACAACAGTTCATATATTTTATATATCTATCACATTCTTTCGCTTGCTAATTTAACTGTCTCTGGAGTATGATATGCTGTTTTGGCTTAATCCACCTCATGTTTTATGTACTGTTACCGACGACATTCATCCATTATTGAAAATGTTACATAAGTGATGTTCTGGAACTCGGGAGTTGGGTTTCTACCCAACCCCCGATTTTTGGGGCATTACATAGGATGTCTAGAACTGGTCGTAGGACAACCAAAAAAATTTAAAAATCTTCAACAACGTAGGACTGGTCCTGAAAAACTTAAGACTGGTCGTAGCAGAGCTAGGACTAGTCTTGAAGTCCCTAGGACTGCTCTTAGAACAGCCCGTAGAAGCATATTTAAAATATACGAATTATGTATCCAGAATGACCTATAATAAAGCCCAACCTAAGGTCAATCTAAGGTCAAACAAACCTTGAAAGTGAGCTGAACATTGATAGTCTATACTCTCAGATGACCCTTAAGAGAAGCTTGAGAATTTACAAATCTTGTTGTAGGCCTTCTCGAGCTTGAACCTTTCTTGACTTGATAAAGTCTTCTTCTATTCTTGTACTTGTTAGAATCTTGAACATGCATACTTGAAGTCTTCTATTCTTGTATTCTTCATCCATGACTAGACTTAAAACTTTCTTCATTTAAGTTCTTGTCTTGAAATACGATGTCTTGAAGCAATGAATAGTCTCAAATATGAAACACAAGATGTACAAGACATATATATATAAGTTTTGTCACCAAAAAATTTGACAACCAAAGGGATATGAAATCATAACACTAGTTTATTGAGGTTGCTTTTTAGTTCAGTATTGTCGATTGTTTTATTTTATTATTCCACTGTTATAATTTTATTTAGCATAGCCCTATTTACCCCCCCCTCTAGGGCATATAGTTAGGCCCTTTCAAGTGGTATCAGAGCCTAATAGCTCGTGCTTATTGTTTATTCATTGGATTTATTTCTTGGGTGAACGATCTAAGCTATATTAAGATGTCAAATTTTGATAGCCTATCAGTCACTAGGCCACCACCCTTTAATGGCACAAACTATGCCTATTGGAAAGCTAGGATGAGGATCTTCCTCAAATCCATGGATGAAAGTTTATGGCTGGCCATAGTGAATGAATGGAACCCTCCTATCACTGAAGTAACTAATGACGATAGTTCAAAATCAATGAGAGTAACGACTTATTTTCATTGGACCACACTTCAGAAAAGTGAGAGTAGTGCCAATGCAAAAGCACTAAATGCAATTACTTGTGCATTATCACCAGATGAATTCAAAAGAATCATCTCTTGTGAAAATGCAAAACAAGCATGGGAAGTAATAGAAATGACACACGAGGGTACATCAATTGTCAAGAAATCTAAAGTCCAACTCCTCACAACTAAATTTGAAAAAATTCATATGGAGGAGAATGAGATGCTTATGGACTTCTACACTAGATTGAATGACATTGTGAACTCTATGTGGGGTCTTGGTGATAGAATCCCAGAAAGTAAAGTGTGTACAAAGATACTACGCTCACTTCCTGAACGGTTCAATTCTAAAGTAACCGCGATTCAGGAACTTCGTGATACGGATACCATGAGGGTTGAGGAACTAGTTGGTTCACTACAAACCTATGATTTGACCTTTAAAGCTCCTAAAGGAAAATCAATTGCTCTCAAATCTTCTAAAAATGTTTAACAAGAGAGCACTTCGGATTTAGAAAATTTCGAAGATGACATAGCGCTTTTAGCAAAAAAGTTTTACAAAATTTTCAAAAGCAAGAAAAAAGTTAATTTTTAAAAGTCAAATGATAAGAGACGATCTAAACCTAGAGCTCAAAAATCTTTAAAAGATAGTCAATGTTACAACTGTCAAGAGTATAAACACTTAGCTAACAAATGTCCTAAAAAGGACAAATCAAAAAGGAAAAGCATGTTGGCTACTTGGGATGAATCGTCTGATTCTGAATCCTCTTCTTAATCAGAAGATTTTGAAATCGAGTCGGGCGATGATGTTAAAGCCCTTATGACTCTAGCCAAGATCACTTTTTCAGATAATGATGATATATTTAGTGAAGAAAATCTGAATAGTGATTGCGATAATGAAGATGATCTTCAGGATACTTATAATGCCCTTTATAAGGAGAGTTGTAAAATTGCCGTCAAGCTTAAGTTACAAATAGAAAAACTTTCTAAGCTTAAAGAAGATTATGAGTCTCTCATTTTAGAAAAGTCTCATATTTCTGATTCTTTTGAAAAGACCAAATGTGATTTAGATTTCAAAACCTTTAAAATTGAAGATTTGAGATCCAAAAATGAGAAACTCAAAAATGAGGTAGCTTCTCTTCTAAGTTTGAAAGATACATGGAGATATGCCCAAGGTGATCCTAAATTGGAAAAATTATTGTCCGGATCAAGAAAATGTGGCGATCGATCTGTGTTGGCCTATGATAAGAATACATCTTCTAAACAAAAGAATATTGCTCCTAAATTTGTAAAAGGAGTCTTCAACCTCAAAAGAAAAGAATACTTATCAAGGTTTTTCTAAAAATTCAAGGACTTTTCAAAAACCTAAAGGTAGCCATGTCAACTTTGATTTTCAAAACTGAAATCCATTGTTTTAACAAGAAAACAAATGCGTATCAATTCTCGAGGGATTATCTTATTTAAACATAACAAAAGAAAAGCGTAAAGATGATCATCACGTATTTATTCTGAGTTCATTTACATCCTCTTGATCTCCCTTGATTCTAACATATATTCATTTGTATATGTACAGATTAATAACATGAAGATATTAGATTCAAATAGCAAATTCGACAGCATTTCGGCATGAATTTAGGTCATCTCTAAAGACTTGGAAGGAATTTTTGACTAGACTGATCAATCTTCAAGAAGACAAGAATTTTGACAGCATTCCCCCGCTATTTTGAACATCTCCTAAGACTTATGAGGAATGTGCACTTCAACGGCTTATCTTCTTTTACATTCGAGCAGAAGAACTCAGAGATCTCTTCTATTTTGGCAGCGTAATGAATCCTCAGCTTTATAGACTACAGAGCAGTCTGTTTGCATGGACCCACACAAAGCACATGGTTTGCGCGGTCCGGCGCAAAGCCTTTTGGGCTGCGCTGTCCTGCGCAAAGCCTTATGTTGGCCCGTGTACCGTACTCGGCCAGAAACCCTATAAATAGCGCAAAACTTGTCATTTTGCTCAAATCCTTCACATGTGTAGAATTTCATCCCAGTTTTTCTTCTCAACGCAAAGCATATCGTTTACACTGCTCCGCGCAACCTCTGCGATTCGCAAAAAATATCCCCAAGTCTTTCCTTGTCCGTGTAAAGCATATCCTTTGCGCGGTCCCGCGCAAAGCAGACTTTTCGTCACTTAGCCATTTCTTACTTTTTTCCCTCCTGAATCCTTTCCAGATACTTAGCGGCCATTTCTTCCCTCTTTCTTTTTTCCTTTGCATCCCTTCTCTGATTTCAACCCTTGAACACCATTTCCATCATGGCTCATACTAAGCGAACCTTTCGTCCTGTAGATTCACCTACTGAACAACCTTCTCATCCTAATTTGCCCGATCCATCTTCTTTTCATCCTTCTCCCTCTTTAGATCAACCCCCTTATCAAGCGAACAAAAACTACCGCCCGCACTCCTTTCTACTTTAAAGAGCCTGTACTTCCCACTTTCGATTTCACCAACCGTATTGAATCTCTACCATCCCCTATTCATCGAGAAATAGCGTTGGGAAGCCTTAAATGCCCTCCTAGGCATGGTAGAGAATACGATTGGGATGAATGGTTGAAAAGGACTGCCCATATCCGCACTGACAGTCAATGGCCACCTCCTCCGGAAGACACTCCTCCTGCTTCTCATTCGAAGAAGGCTCGCCGAAACAGGGCAAAAGAATTTGAAGAGAAAATTGCTGAACATAAGAAGAAGAGGCTCCAGAACTCATGGGACTCAGTACGAGTTATCGAGGGTATCATGAAGTTTGATAACCCCCACTCGAAAGGCATGACAATAATTCCTATTAACGTTTACCGCCACTAGTCTATGCTCGACTGTGAACCAAAGGATCATGCTCAAGGCGTAAAACTAATGTATACTGAGTCATGGGCAACGAGAGAACTGCGTATCCTTGAAGGGATAATACGAATGAAAAAGCCACGACAAAATATTGGAAAAATCTATCCCATGATTTTCCTTACGCCTTTCCATAGCCCTCATGATCTTTTTTCTTCTCATTTTTACTAGACCATCCGCCAACACTTCCGAGATCGTGCTCAACTTTGGGGACTAGAAGACTTCCAACGACCTGTCTTATGTCATCATGTGTTATGGCTCTCGCTACTGGAACAGACTCTCGCGATCCGATTCCTTGTGGCCGAGGACCCTCCGGTTGGCTTCCTTGCCCATTTGTTGCCCCCATCATCGGTGTAGCCACTATTTGGGCTACATTATGCGCCAAAGTAGCTAAAGCTTCTCTGAGGTTTCGGCACTCCTCCATTAATGCTCTTTGTGCTTCAGCCATCTGGTTGACACGATCTTCTGTCGTTGGCATGTTTTCTCGATTCGTCTCGGCCATATGCACCGTGGCTTCTTTACTGCTTACCGAAGCTGTTGTTGGGGTAAAATGAGAGTATGTTGATGCAGCGGGGCTTGTAAAGAGGGGAAATATCGGAGTCTCATTCGACTTCTGTGTGCTTTCTGTGTTGTTGATTGATTGGGGTGACACAGTCTTTGGCAAACTTACTTCAGCTGACACGGGCATTGGTGAACTTATTAACGGCGCCTTCCCTTTCTGCTCTTTTGTCCACTTGTTCCTTGGGGCAACCAGCGCCGAAAAATTGAGCGACACGAACTGTGGACCTATCTGCTCGGGGTATATCGCAGGAGGAGTATGCTTAAGGTTCTTCCTGACTGTACTGCGCGTTATCTGTCCTTTGGTCTTTGGTAAAGATGGGTTCACTTTATGGTTCCTCATGTTCCTTACTTTTGTCTTGCGTGACAGTACCATGGTCCAGTCTTCGTCACTTTCTCACGATTGAGGTGAAACGGATATGACTCCAGTTGTCATTCGAGTCACTGTATTCTCGCCAGTTGGACGCAGACTCCTACACTTTGGGGCGCCATTTGGTGCGTATTCCACTATGAATCTCGTGGGGGTGAAGCGAAAATTCACTTTTCTCATAAAGTTAGCCATCAGTTGTATGCTGCAGTTGAACTCAAGTATCTTCGGTAATGAAACGCACGTGAATTTAGTATACGAAGGGTTAATATGAATAATCTTAGAGATGAAGGAGAGGATGTTCCCACTGAGAGTCACCATTTTGGCATATGGAAGACACCAAAAGGTGACAATCGCTTTTACACTTTTTCTAAATGTTAATGTTAAGTAAGATAATAAAGAGTCCCCAGTAGAGTCGCCATTTTGTTTTAACAAGAAAACAAATGCGTTCTGATTTGGGGAATTATCTTATTTAATCGTAATAGAGGAAAAATGCAAAGACGATCATCACATTTTATTGATTCTAGGTTCATTTACATCCTCTGATCTCCCTTGATTCTAAGATATATTCATTCAAATATATATACGAACTAATAATATTAAAACATTGAATCCAAATAGTAAATCCGGAAGCATTTCAGTATAGGGTTCAATCTTCTCCAAGGACTTAGGAGGAATTGCCGATTGAATCAATCTATCTCTAGGGAAACAAGGATTTCGACAGCATTCCAGTTCTATTTCGATCATCCCCTAACACTTAAGAGGAATATATGCTTCAGCGGATTATCTCCCTTCGTACTTGAACAGAAGAACCTGAAGATCTCAATTGTTCCAGCAACATATCGACTCCTCAGCTCTATAGACTGCAGAGCAGTCGGTTTGCGCGGACCCACCCAAAGGACTTGCTTTGCGCAGTCCGGCACAAGGGACATGCTTTGCGCGGTTCGGCGCAAAGCCCTTGGGCCATCGTCCTCACCTTCGATGCTTCTCCTCGCTCCACTTGTTCTTCAAAATCTTCAATTAACCAACCCCTAATCAAGGAAGGAAAGGGGTATTTATAGGCACTCACACGTGCGAAAACCTCAATCTTAGCCATGTGGGACAAAACAAACCACACGTATCTTGCCTTTATCAATGAAGTGTGATGTCGATTGTGCGAAACCACGCAGATGATATCATTTGTGAGGTTTCGCACAAAGCATACATCTTGCGCGGTCCTACGCAAAGTCCTTTATAAGCCATCTGATGGCCTTTTCTTCCAACTCTCCTTCATAGTCTTTCGATCTTCATTGTTTCCATTCTTCTCTTATTTTTACTCCTCAACATCAAGTATCCTAAGTGGATATTGAACATTATCTCGATAAAAAAGAAAAATGGACAAATCAGAGTGTGCATTGACTTCATGGACCTGAATGAGGCCTGTCCGAAGGATGATTTTCCTCTTCCAATAACAGAGTTACTGATTGATAGTACAACTCAATATGTTGTTATGTCTTTCATGGATGGCTATGCAGGGTACAACTAGATTAGAATGGCACCCGAAGATGAGGAAGCAACAGCATTCAAAATGCCGCTGAGAATTTATTGCTATAAGGTCATGTCGTTGGGTCTTAAAAATGCTGGGGTGACGTACCAAAGAGCAATGTAAAATATATTCCAAGACATGATGCATAAACATGTCGAGTGTTACGTCGATGACTTGGTGGTTAGATCAGGAGATCATCAAGAGCATCGCGAACACTTAGAATCGATTTTCTGTTGATTACGAAGGAAACAATTAAAGATGAATCCAGCCAAATGTGCGTTCGGAGTGTCTTCAAAAAAATTCCTTGGTTTCATTGTACGGCACAGGGGTATCGAAATCGATCCAGAGAAAGTCAAAGCCATTCAAAATATGCCGCCACCGACGACCTTAAAGGAATTAAAAAGTTTGCAAGGAAAACTGGCATACATTCGTCGTTTTATTTCAAATCTGGAAGGAAGATGCCAGCCATTCTCACATCTGATGGAAAAGGACACAGACTTCGTATGGGATCAAGCTTATTAGAATGCATTCGACTCAATAAAGAGATTATTGAAGCAACCGCCGGTGTTAATGGCCCCGATAAAAGGAAAACCACTTGTTGAAAATTATTACTGATAATGGCACTCCCTTCAAAAATAGAGGCATGGAAAAGTTGTGCCAGAAATTCAGCATTCATCACTCATTTTCAACACCTTACTATCCCGCGGCCAATGGGCTAGCAGAGGCGTTTAATAAAATGATCATCAAAATACTAAAGAAGATGATCACTGGCAACTAGCGTGATTGGGATGAAAAGTTGCAAGAAGCGTTATGGGCATACAGGACTACTCAGCACACAACAACAGGGGCAACACCGTATTCATTAATCTATGGCATGGAGGCAGTTATCCCAATCGAAATACAAGTGGCATCGCTCAGAGTGGCGGTACATTAGTCCATAACAGATGATGAAAATGCTAAAATAAGGCTGAAAGAGTTGGATCTGCTTGATGAGGGACGTCTGGCCGCCCAATAGCGATTGCAATCATATCAAGCCAGGATATCGGCTGCCTTTGATAAATAAGTTAAACACTGCTCTTTCAAAAAAGGAGATATGGTGTTAATGTTGAAAAGACCTATAGTGGTCACCCGCCGAACAGGGGGCAAATTCGAGCCCAAATGGGACGGGACGTATGTAATAAATGAAGTCTATTCCAATGGAGCATATAGAATCACCGATCAAGATGGAAAAGGTATCAGTATACCGGTCAATGCTCGCTTCATCAAAAGATATTACCCTTAAAAAGAAGCTACTGATTTTGATCCAGAATATTATTAACATAATGATTCTATATCAAAAGGGGGCAAGAAGGAATGAGATCATGTCCATACGTTAAGAGAATCTATAAAGAAGAAATTCATGAGCATATTGACTACATTAAGCAAGTATTTTGAATGAAAGCAATCATCGCCGTCACCAAATGAGTCCTGCAAGGGCAAAGTTTGGCAGGTATCATCATGAAAATCCTCTTGAAGATATTATCAGAAGTAACGATGTTTCAATCTCAGTCAGACACATTTATCATCTTGGTGATAACGATGATCACAATTATTATTGCCTTACAAGGCATGATAGGGCAGCCTAGCCAAGCCTATACGGCTAACTACGCATAAAGCCTACAATCATCCAAGGTAGTCTAGCCAAATCCTCAAAGGGTCAAAACCTTAAAAGGGCCAAAATCCTAAAAAGAAAAGAAAAATCATAGAAGAGCCAAGAACCAAATCAAAATTATTATTCTCTAAAAGAAGGGCTAAAAGCTCTAAAAGGATCAAGCCCTGGAAGGATCGATCAAAAAAGAGTCGGCCAGCTACGCATAAGTCCTATCATTTTCACCATTCGGGCAAGCGGACGAGAAGTCAGTGGCCCTAAAAAGCCCATGAAGGCTATCGTACCCACCCATGTGAGCAGCTGATGAAGCCTACGACTAATATGCCTAAAAGGCTAAAAAGTAAATGGCTAGTCACGCGTAACTCCCATGCCGTCTGTATAGTTACTTGACAGCGTCACGGGGAACAGAGGAAAATTCCCTCCTGTGAATGGGCTCGCTCTTGCAGACGAAGGAAATAAGGGCCGCAGTGTGAGCACCATGCCAACCATGCATAAGACCCTCCAGATTTACAGTTTGATTTCAGTACGTACTCATGAGGAAGGGCTTAATCCTACTCATTGATGGACTGGCGACCCTAGATTTAATACCCAAAGGTAGTCATGCGAGCTCTGTGAACTCTAGAGAGTTACCGTGGCCAACCCTGTGTGTAAATCCAACCAAGTTCACCGCCCCGATAGCTTCACTGGGCCCCTCTGATGGATCGTGGCCTGTGAACTCACTAGGCAGTGAGAAGTCCAGTGAACTCTTAAGAGTTACGGAGACTATCACATAAGACCAGCTCCACTACTCATGAGCTTAAACTGTGTGTGCCCCACTACTCATGAGCTTAAACTGTGTGTGCTCCACTACTCATGAGCTTAAACTGTGTGTGACTGACTAAATTGAAATATAGTATCGCCAACTTAAATACCCACATAGGAAATCCCGCACTAACATACATAAAAGGTTAAAAAAATTGCTATCATAAATACAATCGCAATGATATGCGATATAATAGTATAAATAGGCACATATGATTACGATGATATGAGATATGATAATGCTTCAGCAAAAAGGGGAATATCTCAAAATGCTGTCATAAATACATCTATCAAAAGTAAAAAAAGTTGCTTGTTCAAAAAACATATGAACGGAAAATACATGCTTAAAGTTTCTCTACAATTCCCAATGCCTCCATATATCTTCTCAAATCTTCTTTTAATTGTGTTTGAGCTGCACCGTGCTTTGATTTTTCTTCAAGAATAATCTTTGCCTGATCAGGAAGGCCGGCTAGCTTACTCTTCAAAGATGTAATTACTTCTTTACTTTGTAGCAGCACGAATTTTTCTACATTAACAGATTGAATATTAGCTCGCATCTTCTCCTCAATATCCTGGATGGATGATTCCTTCTCGTGATTCTTCAACCCCAGCTGAGAGATTTCTTCTTTCAGAGCAGCAATGCAATCTTGAATAATCGCTCTATCATCAGTATAAACCTTTAATTGATCCTGGAGAATTGAGTATTCGTGCTCAAGCTTAGAAATGGAGGAAGTAATCAAAGAAGCTTGTTCTTGAGACGTAGCCAATCACTGCCCATATTCCAAGATTTCAGGTGGAATTGTAACATTTTCCACTGACGTCAAAGAAATTACTGAATCACGGAATCTGAGAAGAGAATCTTGCAAAGAAGATATATTAATTCTGGCCATCCTTGCAGAATTCTCGAAGATCTCAATAGCGAGATCCAAGTCCGACCATTGTTCAGGATCTTTAAAGATATGGATTATTGTTGACAAAGAATTCCTCATCAAGAGCATCTTGTGAGTGGGGATTTTTGCAAAGGATGAGAGCTCAGATGTAGTGGCTACCGAGTCGGAGCTGGAAGCCCCACTGCGAGGAGGGGTTCCTATAACAAAAAGGGAGAAAGTATAAAGAGATATCAATAGAAGATTATATATTTCTTCGAATAAAATAAGCTAATATGTATGCATCTGCATGTACCCATCGTCAAGACACGATTAGCAGAAAGAGAGGCTCCTTGAATCACAGAAGGACTAGTCCCTACTATATCTGTAAGGGAAGGCACCTTGGCCTCTGTACTTGAGTCCCTGGTGGTCAGAGTCCGCAAGTCCATGTTTTCAGTTGGAAATACAATCTCACGAGCTACTGTTCTGGGCGCCGATAATGGACTTAAAGGGATTCTTGGTGAAATCGCTGATGCAGTTGCAGGGGGATTTGTGTAACACCCCGGATTTTTGCCAACATGGGGTTAGACGTCCTTAGGAAATGGGCCAACCATAGCGCCTTGGTAACCTCTCAGAACCCAATTCCAAAGCCAAAGAAATTATTTAGAACCAAATTCTTTAGAAATTTAACGTGAATTAACTAGCGCTACGCTAGATTACCTGTGAAATTAGCACCAATTACTTTAAATACGATATGTAAGACCCAAAACCTCTAGAATTGTTACCACTACGTTACCCTAAAACCTAGGATCAAACTCTAAACCTGTTTGTTCTCAGGAACCCTTTGAAACTTTGTATTGGATCTAGACTGCGCGTCAAAAGTCCGATATTCACAATCTTAGACCGTTATGACCGCTTAGCTGGACTTGACAATCATTTCAAAAATCAAGCCCAACCGATGCTCTTAGGCTATTTCATTGAGCCTGGAGCAGGGAGTGTGAGAAAGAGTGAAATTCATTAAAATTTAAATGGGATTTAAATGAATCTGGCACGTTTCGTTTGCGGGTTAAGTATAAGCATTCAGATCGTCAGAATCGGACCCAAATACACCCTCGGATCAGGGAACATTTCTCACTCAGGTCAGTGTACTTGGAATCCTCGATCGAGTCTCCGTGACCGCTAAACTGAAACTAGTCCGCCACTTGAGATCTGGGAACTCTATCGGACTAAAAACTTCATGTGAGCAGGATCCGATACACATGAGCTTAAGTCCGACCACGTTCGGACAGGTGACCTCCCGAAACACTCTTTTGGATCAGAAAAGACCCGATTTGGTTATAATCCAAGTATACCCTTGTCCCAAGTCTATTTAGGTGAGGTTTTAGCCTATATAAGGGCTTTAAACCCTCTCATATCTCTCCCATCCAAATTTGCAACAAACCCTAGAAAGAGAAGAGAGAGAAAGAGAGAGATTGTGAGTGAGTTATGGGAGAGAATTCCTGCCACTTGCTCCAGCTTTTGCACATACCAATGCACCGCATTCAAATCACTTTCCCGGTGATTCCAACTCACTTCTAGGTAAGAAAACCCTATCCTCTAGCTGTTTTAGAGATTCCTTTGATACAAGTAGCGATGTAGCTTATGTATCTTGTGCATTAGGTTGCCGTAACGCCGTTGACGATGCATAGACATTCTATTTGAATCGATACGCGTCTACGGCGAAAGGTGAGGATTTTAGACGCTTAGATTGACTAATTTCAAAGCTTTCAATGTCGTTTAACAGTAGATTATCGATGAGAATGCTGTTTGACATGTAGAACATGCTGTCCGTTTTTCATTTCAACTGCGTACGGGAAATATGAGATTTAGGGTATTTTAGGCATTTGTAGGAAATACTGTTTACGTCCATATTTTGCTGAAATGATTTTCATGGGTATTTGTCATGTTAGGATATTAGAAATGCGTGCATGATCTGTTTGGGGAAGAGATTCGCCCTAATGCGCACTTTGGGTCGACATACGCTATGTAAATAAAAGTGTGTAGACTAAGTGTTTGTATAAATGTTTGTATTAGTATGTTTTGAGTAAATGGTGTTGTGAATTAGTTTTGAGATTGAATTCTCAATTAATAAGCTAATGTATATGATTTCCACCATGTTGGCTACATGAATTGATTTCATTATATATATGGAATGCATGTGTTGGTTGATTTGCTTACGTTGTATGTTATAACATGCGTCAACATGCTTGTATTGTTTATATTCATTTTTTTCACTCTCATATGATCACTGATGTTGTGTACATATGCTTGGGGCTATGACCTAGTCCAGGCAGTCGGTAACCAATTGAATTCGTGGTTGGCTTCTATTTGCCACGAAGGAAGCATCGATGAACGCGAGTCGTGTTTTGGGCAGGCAGCAGTGGTTAGGTCACACGAAGTGTTTCATGCACTTCATGTCGCTCAGCTTGAGATGCACTCGTACTAGTCAAGCCCGTCAAGTAACCTGACTGGCCATTGTATATTCACCTTGTATGAGTCATAACTACTTGAACCTAGGGTACTGAACTTACCATTAAAAACCCTGTTAACCATGGTACCTTGATCCATAAAGACTCATGAGCCGGGCATGGTGGTATGGGACACCATGGTCAAGCTGTCGGACTACACTGGGGCCACAAACCTCCCCGTAGTGACCAGTGAGCAACTTTGACTTGTGAACCGATTGTAGTGGTATGGGACACTACATTCGAGCTGTCGGCCTACTCTGATTGGTGACAAGCGCTTTGTAGTGACCTCGAGCGTATTCTGAGTCTACGGGAGACGACGACCCTTCCGTAGCGACAAGAGTACGTTGGGCCTGTATTGATAAGGTGATGGGGGAGCGGTGCAACGAGTGCGAGCAACAGCCCTGACAGCCCTTGCAGTGACCTATAAATATAACATCGTATGAGATTACTAGGAGTGATGACCCTATACAGGATCTGTGTTGGGATTGATATAAGGAAGGTACCTTAGTTTCTCAATACTGAGTATGTCGGTGAGGGCATCCATCATGTCATTTCATGCCTGCATTAACAACAGTATTTAGGATTATCTGATTGCTTGCTTTACTATTATCGTTGATTGATTTGATAACATGCTAATCTTTGCTCTATGATTCCACTGAGTTGATCACTCACTCCCACGTTACGGGACGGTGTCGCGCACAGCAACCAGTCCCTGTTTTAGTTTCAGATGATGGCGTTGCTTGTGAAGTGGAGTCGGACTTGATGATGATGAGGAGGATTTCTCCTATATGCGTGTTCTGACCGACGGGATTATAGGGAGGTTGATTTGACACCATGACACTTGTCATTTTATATTTTTAGAGCACTCATGTATATCCTTTTGATCATTTTTGGAGTATACATGTATTGTCTAACCTGGTAACATGCTCACACTCTGGAGACTTACAATCAATCATACATTGTTATATATTTATCACAGTTTTCCACTTATAAAATTTAATTATCTTTGGAGTATAATATGTTGTTTTGGCTTAATCTCAATCTTGTTTAATGCCATTCTATAGACGACATGCATTTATTATTATCTATGTTGCATAAGTGACATTTTGGAACTCGGGAGTTGGGATTCTACCCGACCCCCGATTTTCGGGATGTTACAATTTGAAGGAGAAATTTCACCTATCTCAATATTAGCGACATGAGCACCTGGAAAAAAAGGGAGAAACACAATAATTCTAAATAAATAATTGATATTAAATAAGCAAATTGATAGATATGTGAAAGTTAAATTCCCTTTACCTGGTGAGTATCCATATTCACCGAAATCTAAAGGTTCCTCTTCTTCTTCTACAGCTATAGAAGATTTTACAGGAATTCTAGTGCTAAGGAGAGCTTCAGAGGTTGCAGGGTGTTCTGTTTCAGTGCCTTCTGCAATTGCTTCCTCATCTCAGTTAATATCAACTTCTCATTCTTCAAAATTGTCATCTGTATCTTTACTGCTTTCACCATCTTCATCATCTTCATGCTGAGAAGAGGCAGTATTCTCTGATGATGAGGCCGAGCTTTCATTCTCCAAAAGTTCTTCATCAATTTCTGCAGTAGCAATTTGCTTTCCTTTGGAGGAAGCAGTCCGACTGATCTCTGGCGCGGGTTCTTTGATTAGAGGAGAGATAGGCACTTGTCCCGTTCCTTCGGAAGAGACGTGTGGTGAAGCTTGCGAACGCACCCTTGATCTAGTCATCGAAGATGATGAACTAGGGCGAGTGGGTTGTAAAGGAAGCGCTGAAGCATCATGAGTTGGTTCATCTTGAACCACTACAGTCTCTGCTGGAAGAGGAGAAGATGTACCTGCAATATCATCCGTAGCTCGATACGTGGAGTCACAAGGAGCTTGATCAAATTCCCTTAGGACCCCATGAGCAAACCAGCCGTCTAAAGTATTAATTGGTTTTATCTCACGGATAGGTTCTTCTAGTGATATTTTTCTACAAATTTCTCCGCTATGTGACGCATGACTCTTCTCTGGGATAAAGCCGATCCCGCTCTCTATCTTGCCTTTCAACCTAGGTGGATGAAGAAAGATAGAAGAATCCACGGGTAAACATTTGGTAACCAAATATGACTGATGATCCCACCATCGCATCCAGCTATATGAGGTACGAACTACGCGCTCGCAACTAGGAATTATGAAAGATGAATCAACACAGAAATTCAAAAGTTGCTTCCATATCATGGCCCAGTTGAGAGGGCCCGTGCCGTAACAATGCATCTTTTGGGTGACCAGTCCACAGTCTTTTGGTACAGTTTGATCGTAACCAAATTGACGAGAAAAACGGCTGGGATAATAAGGTTCTCGCCAGAATTCTGTCCCTTCCCGGAGTGGTAAACTGCAAGAACGAAGAGAAAGAAAGAACACCCCTTCTGATGAGGTGAGTGTTCCTTGATCCACCAATCTGTATCCTTGATGTAGCGGTGAAGACGAAATTGAAAAAAATCTATCTGGTCAATGTCCCGGATCTTATTAATAACCCAGTCATACGCCCTCTTGGCCATAGCCCTTTGCTGAAAGAACCAAAGCGGATATGTGTAGGATGAACATATCCTTTTTCAGGCGCTTCGAAATTCCAGGGAAAGTAGACTCCTAGCCAACTTGTGATATAATGCCAAGAAATATATGCTGATGAAGTTCCAAGAGTAGGATCCTTTATATGGGTGGCTATCTCCCCAAGGGCTCTATAAATGGAGCATAATACTGGAGGAGTGAGAGAATATCTGTGGCCTTCTGCCAAGGTACCGGTTACAACAAAAATCGTAGGGTGAACAACGTCTGCCTATTTGGAGCTGGGAAGTACAACAAGGCTTATCCAATAGGCCAAGAAAGCTGCAAGTTCTCCGAATGAACTATACTCTGCTCTTTCCTTCATTGCATCACGGAGCCGTGTTAACTCCTTAGAGCGACAATCATGAAATCTACAAAAAAAGGAGAATACGTATATGCTGAAATTTCTAAAAAATGAAGAAAAGAGAAAAGAGTTGAGTCATGGGTTCATAAATACCTGAGGGATCTGGAGAAATGTGCAAGCCATTGCAAGGGGGAAAGCTTGTGAATATTTGGGAATTTCCCCATCTCCTTGAAAAGCTCAATAGTGGTTTCAGAGATGGAAGGTTGCGATAAAGAGAAGAAACGAAGGCTAGTTCCCTATTGGAGGGGATGAATTCGTCTACGATGGAGGTCCCAGAGTGTTACACTCATTTCACCATATGGAAGGTGGAAAGAGTTGGTAGTCAGCGACCAATATTCGATAAAACCTTTTAGCACATTGGGTTCTTTATAGAAGTGCCTGGATGTGACTTCTTTAGCATCATAAAGGCCGATTTTGGCAAGTGTGCCCGCATGCTTCAGCAAGATAGCTTCTACCCAGTCAGAATAATAACGTCGAGCAATTAATAGACCTCTGGTGCGGAAGTCTTCTGGTCCCCAAAGTTGAGCGCGATCTCGGAAGCGTTGGCGGATGGTCTCATAAAAATGAGAAGGAAAAAGATCATGAGGGCTATGAAAAGGCGCAAGGAAAATCATTTGTTAGATTTTTCCAATCTTTTACCGTGACTTTTTCATCCATATTATCCCTTTAAGGATACGCGGTTCTCTCGTTGCCCATGACTCATTATACATCAGTCTTTCGCCTTGAACATGGCCCTTTGGTTCACAGTCGAGCATAGACTGGTGGCGGTAGACGTTGATGGAAATTATTGTCATGCCTTCCGAGTGGGGGTTATCAAACTTCATGATACCCTCGATGACTCGTACCGAGTCCCATGAGTTCTGGAGTCTCTTCTTCTTATGTTCAGCAATTTTCTCTTCAAATTCTTTCGCCCTGTTTCAGCGAGCCTTCTTCGAATGAGAAGCAAGAGGAGTGTCTTCCCGAGGAGGTGGCCTTTGACTGTCGATGCAGATGTGGGCAGTGGTTTTCAACCATTTGTCCCAATCATAGTCTCTACCATGCCTAGGAGGACATTTAAGGCTTCCCAGTGCTATTGCAGGATGGATAGAGGATGGTAGAGATTTAATGCGATCGGTAAAGTCGAAAGTGGGTAGAACAGGCTCTTTAAAGTACAAAGGAGTCTTGGCGGTAGTTTTTGGTCATTTAGCAGGAGGTTGATCAGAAGAAGGGGAAGGGCAAAAAGAAGATGGATCGGGCAAGTTAGGATGAGAAGGTTGTTCAGTAGGTGAATCAACAGGACGAAAGGTTCGCTTGGTACGAGCCATTGTGAAAATAGTGTTCAAAGTCTGAAGGAAATCAGAGAAGGGGTGTAAAGGAAAGGAGAAAGAGGGAAGAAACGACCATTAAGTGTTTAGAAATGGTTTAAAAGGGAGAAAGAAACAAGAAATCGCTAAGTAACGGATAGGGCGCTTTGCACGGGATCGCGCAAAGGATATCCTTTGTGCGGAGTGAAGGGGACTTGGAGAAATTTTACGCGAACAAACAAGGGTTGCGCGGAGCCGCGCAAACAATATCGATTGCACGGGACGAAAGTACTGGGTCAAAATTTCACAAGCACAAAAGGGGTCTGTATAAATGACAGTCTTTGGGATATTTATAGGGTTTTTCGGCTGAGTACGGTGCACGGGTCAATGTAAAAAAAGAGAGGAATTTCATTGATCCCTTCCTTTAATTTTGAGGAAAACAAAGAACGGATCAAGGGGGCATCTGTTGAGGAGTAAAAATAAGAGAAGAATGTAAACAAATGAAGATCAAAAGACAGTGAAGGAGAGTTAGAAGAAAAGGCCATCAAATGGCTTATAAAAGACTTTGCGCGGGACCGCGCAAGACGGACACTTATCATCTGCGCTGTTCTCTGCAATCGACATCGCACTACATCTATAAGTGTAGATAAATGTGGTTTGTTTTGTCCAACATCGCTAAGGTTGAGGTTTTCGCACCTGTGAGTGCATATAAATACCCCTTTCCTTCCTTGATTAAGGGTTGGTTGTTTGAAGATTTCGGAGAACAAGTGAAGCAAGAAGAGAAGACAGAAGGTGAGAGTGGCTGTCCAAGGGACTTTGCGCTGGGCCGTGCAAAGTATATCCTTTATGTGGGTCCATGCAAACTGGCTGCTCTGCAGTCTATAAAGCTAAGGAGTCGACATGCTGCCAAAATAATTGAGATCTTTAGGTCCTTCTGTTCAAGTACAAAGGGGAATAATCCGTTGAAGCGCACATTCCTCCTAAGTCTTAGGAGATGATCGAAATAGCACCGAAATGATGTCAAAATCTTTATTTCCCTAAAGATGGATTGATTCAATCTGCAATTCCTCCTAAGTCCTTGGAGAAGATTGAAATTTGTGCTGAAATGCTGCCGGATTTACTATTTGGATTCAATGTTCTAATGTTATTAGTTCGTCTATATTTGAATGAATGTATCTTAGAATCAAGGGAGATTAGAGGATGTAAATGAACTCACAATCAATAAAAATGTGATGATCATCTTTGCACTTTTCCTCTATTACGATTAAATAAGATAATTCCACGAATCAGAACACATTTATTTTCTTGTTAAAACAACGTGAAGTTAGTATATGAAGGGTTAATATGAACAATCTTAGAGATGAAGGAGAGGATGTTCCCACTGAGAGTCACCATTTTGACGTCTGAAAAATGCCAAAAGGTGACAATCGCTTTTATACTTTTTCTAAATATTAATGTTAAGTAAAATACTAAAGATGTCCCCAGCAAAGTCGCCATTTTGTTTTAACAAGAAAACAAATGTATTTCAATTCTTGGGGGATTATCTTATTTAAAAATAACAAAAGAAAAGCGTAAAGACGATCATCACGTATTTATTCTAAGTTCATTTACATCCTCTCGATCTCCCTTGATTCTAAGATATATTCATTTGTATATGTACAGATTAATAACATGAAGATATTAGATTCAAATAGAAAATTCGGTAGCATTTCGGCATGAATTTAGGTCATCTCCAAAGACTTGGGAGGAATTGCTGACTAGACTGATAATCTTCAAGAAGATAAGAATTTTGACAGCATTCCAGTGCTATTTTGAACATCTCCTAAGACTTAAGAGGAATGTGCACTTCAACGGCTTATCGTCTTTTGCATTCGAACAAAAGAACTCAGAGATCTCTTCTATTTTGGTAGCGTAACGACTCCTCAGCTTTATAGACTGCAGAGCAGTCTGTTTGCGTGGACCCTCGCAAAGCACATGGTTTGCGCTGTCCGGCGCAAAGCGTTTTGGGCTGCGCGGTCCTGCGCAAAGCCTTCTGGATGGCCGCTCTCACCTTCGGTCTTCTTGCTCCACTTGCTCCGCTTTATCTTCTCTTCTTGCTCCACTTGCTCTCTGTAGTCTTCGATCGATCCTTTAACAAAGGAAGGAAAGAGGTATTTATAGGCACTCACACGTGCCGAACTCTCATCTTAGCGATGTGGGACAATATCACTGAATTATCTAAACTTCACCAATGCATACGCTGTCGCTTTGCGGGGACCCGCGCAAAGGAGATCATTTGCACGGTACCGCGCAAAGGAGATCATTTGCAGGGTACCGCACAAAGTGTAATGTTTACGCGGACCCGTGCAAAGTACTTATAAGTCATTTTGTCACACTTTCATTCCAACTCGCCTTCACAGCCTTTTGATCTTTATTTGTTTCCATTCTTCTCTTATTTTTAGTCCTCAACATCCATTAGCTGAAAAAATAATTGATCTACTCAAGGAGCTATTAAAGTCTAACTCTATAGGTCACTCCTATAACAACAGACAAAAAAAGACCATCTATACTCCTAAACCCAAAACAATTCTGAAATGAGTTCCTAAAGTTGCCTGCTTGGTTGCCCACACTGCTTTCGAAGTTATAAGCCATTCAAAGTGGTACCTAGATAGTGGTTGCTCCAGGCATATGACAGGCGACAAGGCTTTATTCACCGATCTAAAAGATATGACTGACGGGTTAGTCACATTTGGTGATGGAAGCAATTGCAAGATCATTGGTTAAGGTACGGTTCAGCTTTATAACCTTCCCTTATTTAAGAATGTTTTATAGGTTGAGGGCTTGAAACACAACCTATTAAGCATTTCTCAGATATGCGAAACAACCATAGTGTGAAGTTTTCTAATCAAGGTTGTGAGATAGTTAATAAAAAGGGTTCTGTTATATTAATTAGTCGCAGAACTTCTGAAAACTACTACATCGTTAGTGATGCAAGCTCATCTACTCAATCGTGTTACATGGCATAAACGCCTTGGACATATTCACTACCGGAACTTATTTAGATTAAGCAAAAGAGAACTAATTAGAGGTCTACCCAAATTGTAAAGAGTAGACAAAATATGTGGTGAATGCCAGTTGGAAAAACAGACTAGGAGCTCTCACAAGAAAGTGAACTCCAATACCACATCTAGACCACTCGAGCTTCTCCACATGGATCTTATTGGACCAACTAGAACGGAGAGTCGAGGAGAAAAAAAATACATCTTGGTTATCGTAGATGACTATACCAGATTCACTTGGGTATCGTTCTTAAAGGACAAAACTGAAACCCTTGATAAAGTGAAAAAGATCATCAAACGAATCCAAAATGAAAAAGGTTCTCATGTTAGTAAGATCCGTAGTGATCATGGATCTGAATTTGAAAATAGTAGTTTTAAGAAATTCTGTAGCGATCAGGGGATATCGCATGAATTCTCTGCACCCAAAACTCCTCAACAAAATGGCGTAGTGGAAAGAAAAAATAGAGTGCTTCAGGATATGGCTAATGTTATATTGAACAGCATGAAGCTCTCTAGAAATCTTTGGGCTGAAGCAGTTAATACGGCATGCTATATTATTAATCGGGTTTATACCAGTAAATCTGATAATAAGACTGCTTATGAATTATGGTTTGAAAAGAAACCTAATGTCAAATACTTTCGATTTTTTGGTAGCAAGTGTTATATTTGACGAGATCGTGAAAATTTGGGAAAGTTTGATACGAAAGTAATGAAGGTATTTTTCTTAGTTATTCTTTGAACAGTCGAGCTTATAGGGTTCTAAATAAGAGAACTGATGTGATTCATGAGTCCATCAATGTGGTCATTGATGATCACTTGAATACACCAGCCTCGAGCTCAGATGATGATGAAGTTCTTATTATCGACAATCAAGATACCTCATCAAGTCAAAAAGAATCTGAACCAAGGATTGTCAAAGATCATCCAACCAATCAAATTCTTGAAAACCCTCTCACTGGAGTTCATACTCGCAAACAACTTGAGAACATATGTAATTATGTTTGTTTTACATCACAAATAGAACTGGTCAATGTGAAAGAAGCACTTTCTGACGAAAATTGGATAGTTGTTATGCAGGATGAACTTAATCAATTTGTTCGTAATGATATCTGGTATCTTATTCCTAGACCTAAACATAAATACATTATTGGAATAAAATGGATCTTTAAAAATAAGTCTAATGAACTTGAAAATATAATACGAAACAAGGCTAGACTGATTGTACAAGGGTACACTCAGATTGAAGGCATCGATTACGATGAAACCTTTGCTCCAGTCGCTCACCTTGAATCAATCAGACTTTTTATTTACATCGCATGCTTTAGAAAATTTAAAATTTATCAGATGGATGTAAAGAGTGCTTTCTTGATTGGAGATTTACATGAGGAGGTATATGTTGAACAACCTTCAGGGTTTGAAGACCCTAAGTTATCTAACCATGTATTTCATCTAAAAAAGGCTCTCAATGGTCTAAAATAAGCATCCAGGGCATGGTATGAGAAATTGACTAAATTCTTACTTAGTCATAGCTTTCAAGTAGGAAGTGTCGATAAGACGCTCTTTGTCAAGAAGCATAACAATGATATTTTGATGGTTCAAATTTATGTTGATGATATTATTTATGGATCAACTTGTACGAACATGTCTATTGAGTTTGTAGATATTATGAAGTCAAGGTTCGAAATGAGCATGGTTGGTGAACTAAACTATTTCCTAGGGTTGCAAGTAAAATAACAACCTGATGGAATTTTCATTTTCCAGACCAAATATGCTTCAAACTTGGTTAAAAGGTTTGGATTTGAGAATGGTAAGAACTTTGATACTCCTATGAGTACAACGTTAAGACTCCCAAAAGACTCTACGGGTAAAGATATAGATCTTAAACTATATCGTAGTATGATTGGTAGTTTGTTATATCTAACTACAAGTAGACCTGATATCGCGTTTAGTGTTGGTATTTGTGCGAGATATCAGTCTAATCCTAAGGAATTCACATCTTACTACTGTTAAACGGATTATTAGATATGTTGCAAGTACTATAAGTCTGGGTCTTTGGTATCCTTTTGATACTAGTGTTCAATTAGCCGAGTACTCAGATGCTGATTGGGCCGGTAATATCGATGATAGAAAATTAACCAGTGGTGGTTGTTTTTACATTAGAAATTGCTTAGTTTCTTGGTTTAGTAAGAAGCAAAGCTCAATATCGCTCTCCACTGCTGAGGCTGAGTATATTGTAGCTAGATATGTATGTACTCAACTAGTTTGGATGAAACGCATGCTAAGCGATTATGGAATTAATCAAGATTCAATGATCTTACATTGTGATAATTTCAGTGTTATAAATATTTCTAAAAATCCAATCCAGCATTCACGTACTAAGCACATTGACATTAGGTATCATTACATTCGTGAGTTGGTTGAAGAAAAAGTTATTTCCTTGGAATATATACCAACCGAAACTCAACTTGCTGATATATTTACTAAATCGCTCGACAAAAGCAGGTTTAATAAATTGAAATTTGATCTTGGTATGTGCATTTTACATTGAGTAATTTTACTTGCATGTATCATAGTGTATTATATTTGGTATTATATGTGTTGAAATTTTAATTTTTTACATTAAATATATATTTTTGGTAGATGCTCGACCGATCGTAGCTGTACATGACCAGTCATGGTACGACCGGTCGTACACAGCACTCGACCGGTCGTGGAGCTCGTGAACTTGATATGATTTGGGGAAAACCTCCTTCTTCTTCATTTTCACTCCAACCTACGATGACTCGTGGCTCAACCAGTCATAGGATTTCTTATATTTCTTCAAGGTTAGTCCTATTTTTTCATTTTTCTTGAAGTTTGATGTTCTCTATGCTTTGATTTGATCATTTTGTAGCTTGATTTCATCTTTTTATTGGGTTTTTCAAGGGTTTCTTCTCAAATTGCTAATCTAAAGAAAACCCATCCTTCTTTTTTTTTTTACATTTCTCTTGCTCTTAGTATATCTTGTTGAAGATGGATGCTAGAGGAAAGAAGAAAACGTCCCGTGGTCCATCCACATCTAGATCTACACCGATAACAAAACGGCACCTTCGGTCACCCGAAGATGATCCTCAAGATGTACGGGATTTGTGTGTTCGTAATGTTATCGTTGAGCGTCCTGTTGATCTCAATCATGTTGCACCATATGGTATCATTTCTCTCCTTAAATCTATTGGCTGGGCTAACATTTTACTTTGGGGTGGGCCTGCATACCAGTCTATTGCACAATCAATGGTTGCATGTATCTCAGATTTCTCCCTTGACAACTTAACTTTTTCAATTGTTACTAAAGAAGGAAAATTTCTTGTAGACCGACATTTGATATCGGGCATTATGGATATACTCGTCAAAGATGAAGGTATTCCCATTCATACTCTATACGACAAACCATCTGAATCAGAAAAACATATGTTGACAAGAGACCTATGCAAAATTAATATGCAATGGACACATAAAGGGAATGCGCTCCCTTCAAAATACTTGTTACCCAGATACAGAGTGTTACACCATATGTTTATTTCAAATCTGTATCTTCGGTCTGGTAATAAAACTGAGTTGACTGCTTTCATGGTCCGTATATTACATTCCATTGCTTCTAGAACTATGGTTTGTCTACCTTCATTGATCTGTCATTTTATCATACAGTTTCGACTCCATCCAGATCATAGTGATATTCCGTTTAGTTATCTTATAACTGTATTAGCCACTCAAATGCTTCTTGATACACCTGTTAATGAAGCACCCATTCATCATCTTTTATTCAACAATACAAATTTAAATAAGATGAAGTTGGATTTGCTTCCTGGTCAAGTTGATGAAGGTGGTATTGGTGGTAATGGTGATCTTTCTCAACAGGATGTTAATATGGATGAGTTATTTGATGAGATAGAAACTGATTTGCCAAATGATCCTGATTATGATCCATCTAGTTATGATGCACGCCTTCATGCATTGGAGGAGAAGGTTGATAACATGAGTGTAGCCCACGATATGCAGTTTAAATATATACAAAAATATCTTCGTCGCATTAATAGGGGCTTACATCATATTGATCCTACTATCCTCGCTCCGTCCTCTGGAGCTAATTAGGCGGATTATCTTTTGGATTGTATAACATTATCTTATCTTTTATTTTGGATATTGTATTAACTTGGTTATGCTTGATGATTCTGGATTTATATTTTAAGATATGATATTTCCTTCCATATTCCTTTCTCATTATCTGCTTATTATTACTCTCTATGTTGTTGTTCTCTTTCCTATTGTGACTTTTTGTTGTCATTTTGTGACAAAAAGGGAGAGTAGTATGGTAAAGGGGAGTAGTATGGAAAGGGAGAGTAGTATGGATTGAGGAGTATATGTGGATTGATAATATGGAATGTGGATAACTTGCTTTTCTTAACGTTTCCATGTTTTTTCTACTCAAGGGGAGTAGAGTATATTGTGGTTTTAATGGTTCATGATTCTTTGAGCATATTTTGCTCGTATCTATATGATGTGTGTTTTGTCTCTGGCAAATCCATCGTAATAACTGACATCTATGAAGAAGACTTCAGCTTCTATGTATGGTCTTGCATCGACCATTACCTTATACAATATTCATTCCTACAATATTTGAAGCATTGATGAAGGGTAGAAGGTATAATACTGTCCTGATGTATCCATGGTCTTCTCAAGAGAAGATTATATGTCGTGACCACACTGATCACATGACAAATAACATCAGTGGTTAATCCTCTTATTTCCAATGTCATCATAATTTTGCCGAGTGTACGCTGCCCATCTTGGTTAAAGCCCTATATCATCATTCCACTAGGGCACAGATCAGAACGACAGTGACCCAATTTATTCAACAATGTTAACGGTAATAGGTTTACAGCAGATCCATTGTTAAGCATGATTCTTTTTACTTCTTTGTTGCGAATATGGCCTATTATCATCAATGGCCTATTATGTCCTGTATCACAAGCTAGTGTTTTGACAAAGAAACAAATGTATTTGATTTGGGAGATTATCTTATTCAAATATAACAGAGAAAGAGTACTAGAAACATTCATCACATTTTATTGATACTGAGTTCATATACATCCTCTTTACATCCCTTGATTCTAAGATAGATCATTTAGAAATAAAGGACTTGTGCTTTAAACATCAAAAGTTCATTTCGACAGCCTTCCGGTGCCTGATTCGATCATCTCCTAGGACTTAGGAGGAATGTCGATCTGATTAACGGGTCTTTAATGAAATAAAAATTTCAGCAGCATAACAGCGCCTGTTTCAACCATCCTTTGGGACTTAGGAGGAATGTCGATTCGATCAATTGATCTTTCTCCTTTGAACCCATGTATAGGAGAAAGCCCGGAGAAAGGAAGCCTGGTCCACGAATTTTGATAGCATGACGGCCTTGGACTTCACAGACTGCAGGGTAGCCTGGTTGCGCAGACCCACGCAACTAATACCGGTTGCGCGGTCTTACGTAACTGCCAGGAGACTTTCTTCTACCTTCTGTCTTCTGTTTCACTCCGCTCCTCTTGAAAATCTTCAATTACCCCTAATGAAGGAGGGGAAGGGGTATTTATAGACCCTCGCAAGTGTGAAAATCCGGATCTTAGCGATGTGGGACTATTTTTTAGTACTTTAGATCATTCTGAATGAAGCCCTTGTGCAGTTCATTTCGAGGTCCCACGCAACTGATACTTCCTTTGCGCGGACCTGCGCAACTGGGATTGATTGCGCGGAACCGCGCAACCTATAGTGGTTGCGCGGACCTGCACACTCTCATGAAAGCTATCTCTATCTTCTTCTTTTCGAAAGTTCTTTCAAACTGCCTATCTCTTCTTGCTTCAATCCTTTGCCATTTTTTGTGCCTCAATAGCTAGATCATCATCAGAGAAGGAAACTATTAGCATACAGTCTTCCTGTCCTTTACGTTCCTCATTTTCCATTTCCACCAACAATGTTTCTCTGACACTGTGATTGGATAGTGCTTGAATCAGACTTTGCCTAAAATCTTCTGATAACTTTAACACGTCATAAACGCTTAACCCAGCTGGTATACCCTTCAAATGATTCATGATGTCATAAGTTACCTTTGTTGTTCCATTCTTCTCTTCTTTTTTGTCATTATCACGCCGGTCCTTGATGACCTTAACCCTTGTCGTTCTGACTTTCTACCTTGGAGGACTTGCCATTCTTTTCCCTGACCGTAGCATAATTACTATAGCTTTCCTTATCATCTCATGACTTTCCGTCTCTTCTCTTTCATAAGTACTTTCCCAAACCGTTAACATGTTCATCATTGCCTTTGCGTCCCTTTCTTTTTATTTTTCGATCACTATTTCGCCCCTATTTATCATTCTCTGTATTATGCGCTTTAATGTGTAACAATTTTCTGTCGGATGCCCTATCAGACAATGATAGCAGCAAAAATATCTTTCTCTTGATCTTCTTGCATCTTTAGGGCACTTGGACGCGTGTAATTCTATCGTACTGGCTTTCAACAGTTGGTTCATCATAGGAATAACATCTTCTTTATCGAATGTGAACCCTTCGTGAGAATTAAGCGATCTAGGTCTTTTTCCAGTGAACCTGCTTCTAGGATGGTTTAATTCTTCTTTTTGCTGTCCTTTTTTTCTCCTAAATCCCTTGTTTCCTAACTTCTTTTTTGGTGGTCCACAATTGTTTCGACAAAGAAACAAATGCATTTGATTTGGGAAATTATCTTATTCAAACATAATAGAGAAAGAGTGTTGGGACCATTCATCACATTTCATTGATACTGAGTTCATTTATATCCTCTTTACATCCCTTGATTCTAAGATAGATCATTTGGAAATAAATGACTTATGCTTTAAATATCAAAAATTCATTTCGGAAGCCTTTCGGCGCCTATTTTGATTATTTCCTAGGACTTAAGAGGAATGTCAATCTGATCGACGAATCTTCAATGAAATAGAGATTTCAGCAGGATAACAGGGCCTGTTTTAGTCATCCCCTAATACTTAGGGGGAATGTTGACCCGATCGAGTAATCTTTCTCCCCTGAACCTGTCAATAGAAGAAGGCCTGAAGAAGGAAAGCCTTGCACATAGATTTCGACGGCATAACGGCCCCTTATCTTCACAGACTGTAGGGCAGTCTGGTTGCGTGGACCCGCACAACCAACCTCTGTTGTGCTATCCTGTGCAACTGACAGGAGACTCATCTCCTACCTTCGGTCTTCTGCTCCGCTCTGCTCCTCTTAAAAACCTTCAATTACCTTTAATGAAGGAGGGGAAGGGGTATTTATAGACCCTCACACGTGTGAAATTCTTGATCTTGGCGATGTGGGACAAATCTTTCAATGCTTTAGATCACTCTGCAAAGGATCACTTCAGCAGCGTGTTTCGAGTTCCCGCGCAACTGATATTTACGTTGCATGGAGCCGCGCAAGTAATATTGATTGTGCAGTATCGCGCAACTGACATTGGTTGTGCGGTACTGCGCAAACCCTTTAAAGCTATCTCTTTCTTCTTCTTTTCGAGTTTTCTTTCTATCTCCTTATCTCTTCTTGCTTCAATCCTTCACCAATTTTTATGCCTCAACAGATGCCTCCTCGATCCTTCTTTGATTGATTCTTGAACTCAAATGAAGGATCGATCTTACTCTTCCTGAAGAACTTGAATGAACTGCTACTCAAGGATGACCGAATGATGATGCTCGCATGGAAGACTGGATGATCATTCTTAACTAGAAGATTGAATGATCGCGTTTGATCGAAATATTGGAATACTCGCGCTCGAACGAAGGGCTTGAATGATTGCATTCGACCAAAAGACTTGAACAATTGCGCTTGAACAAAAGATTCGATGATCGCGTTTGAACGGAAAACTTGAATGCCCCCAGCCAATAGTACAAGCGGATGTTTCACTAGAAAGGATAAAATTCTCTTTTCATTGAAACATGTGTTTGCAATAGTTGCGACAACTTCATCTTTAAGTGATTTGATTAGAGAACTATCTTTCAACACCGCTGTTGCTGCAATGGCTTCTTTAATCAACTCCAGCGAATCTTTCTTTGAATTCGCAATAACTTTTCAATTGTCTCCTTTATTCATGATCTGCATAATCTAAGCTTTCGAACGATAGTCTTTCCTGCCAATTTTATCAAAATTAGTATCTCAAGACATTATAATTTTTAATTTAACTTTATTAAGTATTTATAATTTAAAAATATATTGAAAGCTTCTTCTCTTCTTAGGTTGATCATGATATTTGCTCTGTCATCGCGCTCCGTATTGTATTATTTTCTCATTATACCACACTTCTTGTGATATCATTCCTAGCTCCAAAGGTTCATCCACTGAGTCTTCTTCTTTTTACTGAGTCTTTTCTAGCTTGTGCTTCTTGGCATAAACTTTTCCTTGGATCTTTGTGATAATGATTCAGTTTATTATTTGTCTCCATCGGATCTAGTACTTGGAGTCTTCTGACATAATTCTTAACATATGAATTTCTCCATCGTGCATAAGACATCATCAGAAAGACTAAGGCATAGATTATTTTGAAGAAATAGATCCTGCCCCCTTTCCAAATCAATGTTGCATAAAGATTTCTTCAGAAGATAATATTTCCAAAGTGAAGCCTGTTGATACCCTTGCTGGATGAATAATCTTTACTGATTCAAATCTGATTAAAGAGAAACACCTTTTTTTGCATTTTGTCTACTTAATGTTTAAAATTTTCATCAGGCAATTGCACATTTGAACATATCTAAAGTGAAATATGTACCTGCTGCATTTTGAATGTTGCACAGTTTATGTTTTGCATATTTGAGCATATATAAAGTAGAATATGTATCCGCTGTATTTTGAATGTTGCACATAGTTTAACATGATATTCAATAAAAACTAATTATAAAACATCAACATTTTATGCTTGTTAGTACAGGATTTCCTATATGATGATTTTATTTATATTTTATTGGCGGTGCTAAGTTTCAATTCAGTTAATTTCACACACAGTTTAAGCTCGTGAGTAGTGGAACTGGGTCTCACGTGATGGCCTCTGTAACTCTTAGGAGTTCGCTGGACTTCTCACTGCTTAGGGAGTTCACAAACTGTAGTCCATCAGAGAGGCCCAGTGAAGCTACTGGGGCGGTGAACTCGGTTGGTTTTACACACAGGGTTGGCCACGGTAAATCTCTAGAGTTCACAGATCTCGCAAGGCTACTTTTGGGGTACCAAATCCGTGGTTGCCAGTCCATCAATGAGTAGGTTTAAGCCCTTCCTCAGAAGTTAGTACCGGAATCGAACCATAAATCTTGGGGGTCTTATGCATGGTTAGCCTATCCAAAGCTCGCACTGTAGCCCTCATTTTCTTCGTCTGCAAGGTCGGGCCCATTCACGGGAGGGCATTGTCCTCCATTCCCCGTGATGCTGCCGAAAAGCTATAGAGACGGCATGGGGGTTACGCTGACTGGCTATTTGAGTACTTTTGGCCCTTTAGATTTTGGTCGACTTTTAGCCTTCAGCTTTTTGGTATTGGCTCTGTCAGCTGCCTACATGGGTATGCGTACGATGGCCTTCATGGGCTTTTTAGGGCCACTGGCTTCTCACCGCTACCTGAATGATGATCTTGGTAGGTCTCATACGCAGTTGGCCATTGGCTTGACTGGACTACCTTTTTATGATCATAGGTCTCATGCGTAGCTGGCCATATAGGCTTGGCTAGGCTACCTTTTTTTATGACCAGCAACCATCATTGTCATCAACTTTATACGTGGTTGACTATATAATTTATTCCACTGGTAGATCAATAATTGATATTTCACTGCTGCTGATAATTATTATGGGAACTTTCGTATTATGTTTAAAATAGTGTATCAGCCTGGCGATGATAGCAATTTTGATAAGTAATTGATCAGCGATAGAGATAGTTGTTATTTATTTATTTACTTATGATAACCATTGATACCTGGTGATCTTGATGGAAATCTTTGGCGTCGGCGATAATCGTCAATGCTTGATGGCAATCATTATCACTCGACAGCGATCATCAACATTTTTCATTTGGCGATGACTTATATGCTGTCTTAAAATGCCTTGGAAGATGATGATAAGTATTTCTAACTAAAATTGTCACCCCATCACTTCTGCCAATATCTTCAATTATACCCATCTATTTATCTGTATCGTTTGTCTGTATTGTTCACAATATACCAGCTTGATGATGAAATCAATTTCAGGCAGAATTTCGTAGGGCTCACTTACCGGCACTCATCTTCCTCATCTTCCTTTTTTTTAGTAATATTTGCTATCATATGATCTTGATATGCTCGCGAACTTCTTCCTTATTCATTTCATTCATCTTGCCCCGTTTTGATACAGAATCATTATTCTGATAATTTTTTGGAGCAAAATCAACAAATATATCTACGGACAATATCTCTTAAGAAAGCGAGCATTAACTGGTATACTGATTCCTTGCCCATCTTGATCAATAACTCGATATGCTTCATTGGAGTACACTTCTCTTACTATATATGGCCCATCCCATTTAGGCTCAAATTTGCCTCCTGTTCTACGAGTAGTCACTATAGGTCTTTTCAACATAAGCACCATGTCCCCCTTTTTGAAAGAGCGGTATTTAACCCGTTTATCAAAAATGGCTGATATTCTTGCCTAATATGATTGCAATCGCTGCTGTGCGGCTAGGCGTTTCTCGTCGAGTAAATCTAATTCTTTCAACCTTATCTTCGCATTCTCATCCTCCGTTAGGGACTGATGCACTGCCACCCTGAGCGATGCTACTTGTATTTCAATCTGGATGACTGCCTCAACGCCATAGACCAGTGAATACGGTGTTGCTCTTGTTGTTGTGCGATGAGTAGTTCTGTATGACCATAATGCTTTTTGCAATTTATCATCCCAATCGCGTTTGTTCCCTGTCACTGTCTTCTTCAGTATTTTAACTATTATTTTATTGAATGCCTCCGCTAGTCCGTTGGCCGGTGGATAGTAAGGCGTTGAAAATGAGTGATGGATATTGAATTGCTGACACAGATTTTCCATGCCTCTGTTTTTGAAAGGGATGCCATTGTCTGTAATAATTTTCTTTGGAATACCGTGGTGGTATATTATCGCATGTTGGATGAAATTTATTACATATTTTTCTTTAACATTGCGCAATGCAACTGCTTCGGTCCATTCGGAGAAATAATCTGTTGCTGCTAATATATATTGCTTCCCTTTGGACGAGGGTGGATTGATGGGACCAATAACATCAGCCCCCATGCTGAGAAAGGCCAAGAGGCAAATGATTGATGTAAGTCTTTCGGGGGATTGTGTATGACATCTCCATGAATCTGACATTCATGGCACCGCTTTGCATAATCTATCGCGTCTTTGAACATGGTGGGCCAATAATAACCCATTCGATGTATTCTGTGAAATAGATTTCTGCCTGCTTGATGTACTCCACATTCACCAGAGTGCGCTTCCCGCAATACCTGGCCTGCTTCTTGTTTATTTAAACAACGTAGCAATATCCCATTATACGATTTTCTATACAACACTTCATTGCATATGATGAACCTACTTGACCGTTGTCTAATTTGCTGCCTCTGCGAAGATTCTTCTGGTAGGATGTTAAATTTGAGATAATCTATAAAATGCTGACGCCAATCATCTATTATAATCTCTAGGCATGATACAGGAAGAGCTTCAGTAACTTCTTCAACAACCTCTACTGATAGTAAAAATCTTCTTTCCTCTATAGTTACTTGAAGAGGGCTTCAATTAGGGCAAGCCAAAGCTGCTGCCAAACTAGCCAAGGCATCCGCTTTTGTATTTTCTGACCAGGGGATATGCTTGATTTCAACATAGGAAAACTGTTCCAATAACTGTTGTGCCATTCGACAGTATGACAAAAGTTCCTGCTTTCTTATTTCGAATTCAGTTGTCAATTGATTTATAATCAATTTAGAATCCCTGAAAATATGCAGTGTTCTTATCTCCATTCCAATGATCAGGGCTCTATACTCAGCTTCATTGTTCGTACATGCAGTACCTAATGTAAAGGAGTAAGGTAGTAAATTACCTTGGGGAGTAATGAATATCACTCCTGCCCCCACTCCTGATGTTCGAGAAGCGCCATCAAAATACATCTGCCACGGGTTCTACGATTCAGTCAGCATGACTTGCTCGTCCGGGAAGTCATCACTGTGGCTTCGGATTCTACTACGGGGTGTGCTGCTAGGAAATCTGCCACTGCTTGCCCCTTTACTACTTTTGCCGGTTCGTATGTAATAGCATATTCTGAAAGTAACAGCATCCATTTAGCTAACCTCCCAGACAACATCGGTCTTGTCATCAAAAACTTTATCGGGTCAGCCCTTGAAACCAATGTTATATCGTGTGACAGACAATAATGCCTCAACTTCTGTACTGCGAATATTAACGTCAAGCATTCCTTCTCAATCGGGGAATAACTGTATTCTGCACCCATTAAGGTCCGACTTAAGTAATAAAGAGTTGTTTATTTTCCAAACTCATTCTTTTGTGCCAACAGAGCTCCTAAAGAATATTCAACTGCAGATGTGTACAAAATAAGTGGTTTCCCTTTCACTGGAGCTGTCAGTACTGGTGGCTTTTTTAACAATTCCTTTATTGAGTCAAATGCGTTCTGACAAGCTTGACTCCACATAAATTCTGTATCCTTTTTCATCAAATGAAAAAATGGCTGACATCTTCCTGCCAAATTCGAAATGAACCGCCAGATGTATGCTAATTTTCCTTGCAAACTCTTTAATTCCTTTAATGTTTTTGGCGGCTGCATATCCTGAATAGCCCTAACTTTCCCAGGGTCAATCCAATGCCCCTATGCCGGACAACGAAACCTAAAATTTTTTTCGAAGGATACTCCAAATGCACATTGAGCGGGATTCATCTTCAATTATTTCTTTTTGAGTCACTGAAAAAATTGACGCCAAGTGTTCACGATGTTCCTGATGGCCTCTTGACCTGACCAGCAAGTTGTCAACATAACATTCAACGTGCTTATGCATCATGTCTTGAAAAATGCTTTGCATCACTCTCTGATATGTTGCCCTAGCATTTTTAAGTCCGAACCTCATAACCTTATAACAGAAGATTCCCAGTGAAGTTCTAAATGCCGCCGTCTTTTCGTCTTTAGGGGCCATTCGAATTTAGTTATATCCCGCATAACCATCCATAAAGGACATAACGGCATACTGAGTTGTACTATCAATCAGTAATTCAGTTATTGGAAGCAAAAAATCATCCGTTAGGCAGGCCTCGTTCAGGTCCTTAAAATTGACGCATACCCTGACCTGTCCATTTTTCTTCCTTACCGGGATAATATTTGATATCCACTTAGGATATTTGACTTCTCTAATAAACTCGACCTTTATCAACTTATTAACTTCTTCTTCAATGAGGGGAACCAGGTCCGGATGAAATCACCTTTGTGCTTGTTTAACCGGCCTTTTCTCCTTAAAAATATTTAGTCGGTGCAACGCTACGGAAGGTTACAATCCAGGCATCTCTGCATACGTCCAAGCGAACACGTCTTTATTTTCTCTAAGGAGTCGAACATATTTTGTAGACTCTTGTTCAGAAAGGTTGGCAGTAATAAACAATTTTCACAGTTCCTCTTTCATACCCAAGTTTATTTTTAACAAACTGTCCGTCCTCGGTTGCCCCCTGTCCTCCATTTGCTTCGGAGCTGTCTCAGGGCGCTCAACTATCTCAGTATTTTCTTTCGCTGGCCCTTTTACCATAACCATATTTACTGACGACCTTGCCTCCATGTCTTTAAATGTTCTTCGCCTTTCTTGGCCGATCCCAATCGAAATTCCTTTCTCATAATTTAAGCCGACATAGTCTTCGTAGTCGAAACCCGTACTTTTTATGACCTCCTTGCATGTTCTATTTTCGATAATTATCTCATTCCTGTCTATCATTTGTTGTATAATACGCTTCAATGTATGACAATTCTCTGTTGGATGTCCCAATAAGCGGTGATAGCGACAAAAATTTTTCTCTCCAAGTCTTGTCGCCTCCTCAGGGCATTTAAGTTTTGACAATTCTATCGCGCCAACTTTCAACAACTGGTCCATCATTGGAATGACATCTTCCTTATCAAAAGCAAACCCTTCATGCAAATCGAGCGTCCTGACCTTTTTATATACCTTCTTGATTGAATCAACTCTTCTTTTTGCCTTGTATTTGCTTCCTTTAAACCTCTTACACTATTACGTTGCTGATAGCGATCAATATTATTTGTTGTTATTCTACTAGGAGCCCCCTGAGCTATATCATGGTGAAATGTCGGCACTGTCCGATTCACCAATTCCAAAGTATGAGCCTCAACAGCCAAATCATGAAAAGTTTTGATGCAGGCACTGGCCAGTCTAATTATGAATTCACTTTTCATAGAGTTCAGGCACATCTTGACTTGTTCACTTTCTTTTAGCAACTGTTTGCATAAAGTTCCCAACATCTTCCATCTGTCTATAAAACTCCTTACTGATTCACCTTCGCCTTGTCGCACAGAAGTCAACTTAATAATACTAACATCGTGACTTGGGGAGAAAAAATGAGATACAAAAACATATCGCATCTGCTCCTAAGTGCGGATTGACCCTAGAACCTAACTGAAATACCAGCGAAATGCCTTACTCGTCAGCGATGCTCCAAACAACCGTAAGAAATACTGTGGTATTGTAGAGAAATCTCCTATACTGGTAATGAAGTGCATTAAATATTCCTCTGGAGATCCTTTCCCATTAAACTTTTGAAAGTTCGGACACTTGAAACTGGCTGGGAAGGGAATATCATCCACATCTCTTGGATATGGCGTTTTGATACCTGTAAGGACTAATAGTTCCACGTTCCCTTTCTATTCAGACAACTTTTTCAACGACTGTTATTCGGGCCACATTATGCATGAAGGCCGCCAAGGCCTCTTTGAGGTTTTTGTATTCCTTCATTAATACATTTTAGGCTTTGTCATTTCATTGATGCGGTCCTCTGCAGTTTCTCTACAATATGGATTTTTCCTAGCGATATATACTGCAGCTTCTCCACTTTTTGACCAAGCAGTAATTGGAGTAGAGCAAGAATATGCTAACGTAACAGGACTCATGGAAAAGGGAGGGAATGGAGTTTCATTGGACTTTTCTATGCCCCCTATGGCATCAATTGACTGGGATGATGTTGATACTGGTGAATTTACCGAAGATGGCATTGGCGATCTGATCACCAGTGCTTTCCCTTTTTGTTCTCTTATCCATTTAGCTACAGGGGCATTTAAAGCTGGGAAATCACGTGTTGTCGATTGTGGGACTATTTGCTCAAGATGGATCACTGGAGGAGCAAGTTCAGGATTCCTTTTAACTGTATTACGTGTTATTGGCCCTCTGATTCCTAATAAAGACTGATCCATTCTATAACTTTTGACGTTTCGTACTCTTGTCTTACAAGATGTTACAATGGTCCAGCCTGTGTCGCCTTCTAATGATTGGGGTGAAGCAGAAACAACCCCAGCTGTTACCTGAGCCATACTACTTCCACTTGCATGGGTTCGAGTCAGGTACTTCAGAATTCGATTTGGTATGTATTCTATCACGAATCCTGTCGGGGTGAATCGGAAGTTCACTTCTCTTATAGGAGTTGCCATGAGCAGTAAGTTGTAGTCGGATGTAGAAACCTTCACATATGAAATACGGTTACAGTCAGCATTTTAAAAAATTAAATAATCTATCTTAGAGATGAAGGGGAGGATTTTTCCACCGAGAGTCCCCATTTTGATGTCCGTAGGACGCCAAACTATGATGAGAATTCATAACAATTTCACTGTTAATATTTAAATAAGACAATAAATGATTCCCTAGCAGAGTAGTCATTTTGTTTCGACAAAGAAACAAATGCATTTGATTTGAAAAATTGTCTTATTCAAACATAACAGAGAAAGAGTGCTGGGAACATTCATCACATTTCATTGATACTGAGTTTATTTACATCCTCTTTACATCCCTTGATTCTAAGATAGATCATTCGGAAATAAATGACTTATGCTTTAAATATCAAAAATTCATTTCGGCAGCCTTTCGACGCCTATTTTGATCATCTCCTAGGACTTACGAGGAATGTCAATCTAATCGACGAATCTTCAATGAAATAAAGATTGCAGCAGCATAACAGTGCCTATTTTAGTCATCCCCTAATACTTAGGGGGAATGTCAACCCGATCGACTAATCTTTCTCCCCTGAACTTGTCAATAGAAGAAGGCTTGAAGAAGGAAAGCCTTGCACATAGATTTTGGCAGCATAACGGCCCCTTATCTTCACAGACTGCAGGGCAGTCTGGTTGTGCAGACCTGCGCAACCAACATCGATTGCATGGTCCTTCGCAACTGACAAGAGGCTCCTCTCCTACCTTTGGTCTTCTGCTCCGCTCTGCTCCTCTTGAAAACCTTCAATTACCTTTAATGAAGGAGGAGAAGGGGTATTTATAGACCCTCGTACATGTGAAATTCTTGATCTTAGCGATGTGGGATAAATTTTTAGTGCCTTAGATCACTCTGCTTAGGATCACTTTGGTAGTGTGTTTCAGGTTCCCGCACAACTGATATTTACATTGCGCAGAGCCACGTAAGTAATATTGATTGCGCAGTACCGCGCAACTGACATTGGTTGCACGGTACTGCGCAAACCCTTTAAAGCTGTCTCTTTCTTCTTCTTTTTGAGTGTTCTTTCTATCTCCTTATCTCTTCTTGCTTCAATCCTTCGCTATTTTTTATGCCTCAATAATAATATTTGTGATTAACCTATTGGGTCCTCTTGTTGCTGTTTCGAAGTGAAATACCGGCATTTTTTTGAGTCATCAGCTCTAAGGCGTGGGCTTTGGTGGCCAAGTCATGAAAAGTTTTAACATCAGCGCTAGTGAGCCCAAACGCAATTCCAGTTTCCATGGAGTTTAGGCACATCCTGACCTGTTCTTTTTCTTTTGATAGCTGTCTGCATGAGGTTCCCAATGTCTTCCATCTGTCTATAAACTTCTCCACTGGTTCCCCTTCTCTCTACCGTACTGAAGCCAACTCTGTAATGCTAACATTATGTTCCGAAGAGAAGATGTTTGACATAAAGGCATCCTGCATCTGCTCCCACGTACATATCGATCCTGGAGCCAAACTAGAATACCATCTAAATGCTTTAGTTGTCGAGATGATCCGAACAAATGTAGGTAGTATTGTGGTATCATGGAGAAATTCTCCATGCTGGTAATAAAGTGCATCAAATGCTCCTCCGGCCACCCTTCTCCATTTAACTTTTGAAAATCCAGGTGTTTGAAGTTAACTAGGAACGGGACATCGTCTACTTCCCGTGGATATGGTGTCCGATATCTGAACCAACCAACATTCTCACATTCCCTTTCCACTCTCATGACTTCCTCAACAACTTATCGTACTTCCTCTTGAGTTATAGTTCTCACTATTGGAGCAGATCCAAGTGATCCTGCCCCCTGTGGTTGGAAACCTTCATGTTGATATTCTTATCCGTTCATTATGAAATAGCAGTGAAGACCGCTTTAGTTGAAGTAAGAATATGCTACTATGTCCTAGAGGGGGGTGAATAGGCCTTTTTAAAGTTTTTACAGTTTATTTAAAAATTCTATTTCACTAATCCTATCAATATACTTTTATTAGGATTACTCAAAAGTAACTCTATTACCTTCCAAGCCTGGTAGAGGATCGAATCACAAACTATTCAAGAGATAACCATATATAACCAAGTTTATGATGGATGTGACTGTGTATGTGTGTGAGGTGTGATCTCAGATATACAAATATGAAAGTATTGAAGTAAATCACACACACAAAGGAATTATAATCACAAACACAGTCATTTTTATAGTGGTTCGACTACTTGTCTTCTCTACTCTCGGTAACCGCACTCAACCCTTGAGTGTACCAGATTTCACTAAGGAGGTTTCACAGAAGTTCACCTCAAACCTAAGGTTTTAAATCAGGATCACCTTCAACCTTTATAACCTGCACTGAGGCTGTCTGTTTATGCTCTCATGAGCAAGTGTTAAAACAATGCACCCAGGCACACTGGCCAAGGATCTTCCACAAGACCCCAACTGAGGTTTTACGTGGTTTACCTCAAACCTAAGGTTTCACACGGTTTACCTCAAACCTAAGGTTTTTACTGGTTCACCTTCAACCAAATATTTATGCTCTCCACAAAGCAAGGGTCATACAACGCACCCACCACATACACTCTTACTGGAGGCCTCCTTGAGGACTTGCAAGGGTGAGAAACACCTTAGACCCAATCCTACAAAAGAATGATCAAAGGGTCTTTTGGACTCTAGATACTTACAGATAAGTGGATGAGTCTTATTCAGCATGTTGACGAAGATGTCATCTTTTTTGATGAAGAATCTTCTGCTCCCTTGATCCATAACTCAAATGACGTACTAATATATGGTGATGGGTTGGGTCAAGGTTATGATGGAATCCTACTCTCTAAATGTTTTCCTATTAGGAAGATAGAGTGATTCCAATCATCTATGCATTCAAGGCATCCCAGCTTAATGATTTGCTATGAAGGTAGTAGCTAGAGGATCCCTAAATGCGGAAGTTCATTCCCCAATCCACTCTATTGAATATCAATGATGAGGGTGGATTAGAGGATGAACTCTCTTAAGAGAAAGGGCTTTCGTTAAATGATCTAAGGTTAAACACTTAAAAGCACTCTCTTCTTTCTCTATCAGCAACCAAAACCAAGCTCTCTATATATAGACAAAAGGTTACAATGGATATAAAATGATCACATTTATGATAGAGTTCGATATCATCGAGTAGGGTTGATATCATCGAGCATATACTCTCGATTGTTTCGATGGTCCGCTCGATAACGCAAACTCAATGTCATACACTTTTGAAAACCTCTTATCAACTGGTCGAGGGAATCAAAACTTGTGTCGATGCAATCGAATTTCAAAATCTGATATTATTAATACGAGGATCGATTCCTCGACATTTGAAAAATAAGAGTGACTTGGTTTGAGATTTTTCAAGTCATCAGATTTGATGGAGGGATACTCGATATCATCGAAATTTGATTGTCAAGATATCGAAGGTCGTGTTGATGCATCGATAAATCTAAGGATTTTATCAGTTAGCTTGCTATATAGTTTATGTCCTTTCTCGATGTAATTAATCCGGCCTCGATATCATCGATATTTGAATATCTATTCTATCGAGTGACCCCCGATCAGAATTGAAAACCATCTAAAAAATGTTACTGGACAACTTCGGCCCATGGCCGATATCATCGAGATTTGAACACCGATGGTATCGAGGATGGCTTCGATATATCGAAACATATATGAATTTCTTAAATAAAAGCAGGGGCGCCAAAGAACTGCCTGTCAATATTATCGAGTCACTTTCGATTGACTCATGATTCAAATATCGATGATATCGATAGTTATATTGATACATCAATAATTTCATCCAGATATGTATGTGGTTGTTGGACACTTTTGTCCTCATTTCGATAGAATCAATTTATCATCGAGGACATCGACAGCGCAGGTCAATCATATCGACATGTGTATCAATAAGATCGACAAAGCAAGAAAACTTAGAGATTTTTTTATTTTCAAAAAAGTTTTCTCAGTTAAAAATCCTATGAAACATTCTAACTGGTTTTAAGGGTTTTTATTCACCTGGTGTTTTGCGACATGGGATGTGAGGCTTAGATTTACCTATGGCGATCTTCCACACATCCGGTTGAGTTAGACGCTTGAATTGATCTTCTTATGAGGTTCTGCAGTCTGACTGACCCTACACTCATGCTAATTGACAAACCAGGGCACTTGCAAGGCCACTTTTAATCTCCCTCTTTGTCAATTATGTGACAAAATAGCAAAACACCCTAGGACAGTATCTAGACAGACACATCCTAAATTATGTGTACATGCATTTTACATAATTTTACAAATTCAAGCAGATATTGTTGGAGCATGAAAAATCATGAATCATGAAGAAGGATTCAGAAGTTGGAAAGAACTAAAAGATGAGTGAATAATGAAAAAAAAGGAGGAAAGGATCCCATTGCGCGGGTTGCTCACCAGGTTAAGCCGGAGAAACAGCAGTTACTTAGATGATCTGAGTAGTGCAGAGGGGTGTGCGGGTAGCATGGTCGACTCCGACTCGGGTAGAGTGTTGCATGGTTAACGAAGACTATTTTGGTAAACGCGGGCCACGTAACTGGGTGCGCGGGTAGGACAGGTAAGACTACCGTTACACGGGCAACGTAACCAAAGGCAAAGACATTAAAATGAACGGTTGAGATTGGTGTAAAGTGGGGCCCATGGCACAGAAATCAAGGTGCCACACGTGCGAAGGCCTATAAATAGCCCACTCCCCTCTTCATTTGGGACGGAAGGTTTTCTAGAGGAAGGCAGAGCTCTGAAGATAGATTGAAGGTGAGAAGATAAGTTGGTTGCGCGGGTCGCGCAACCAAGGTACTTGGTTACGCCGACCTTGTAACAGGTTGTGCGGTTCTTACCCTCAAGCATTGCGTTGCGCCGACCGCGCAACATGTGTTCCAGTCGCCCGGGTCGTGCAATCAGGTCATCATGTGACCAAGGCAAAAAGGTGCTGAAATGCTGTCGAAATCACGAAAGTGCAATCTTCACTGCTTCAAAACTCTCTCATTTGCACAATGGACGAGTTCAAAAGTGAGATGAGTTGAATAGCTTCAACATTCCTCCTAAGTCTTAGGAAATGACCAAAGTTGCTGTCGAAACGCTGCTGAATTCAAGATTTGACATACAAGCTTCATTGATTACAATATTTGTTCATTTCAAAGTATTCTATCTTGGAATCAAGGGATTTAAAAGGGATGTATATAAACTCAGAATTAATAAGCGTCATGATTATTGTATGAAATCTCTTTGTTATATTTGAATAAATTAATTTCCCCGAATCGAAATGCATTTGTTTCTTGTTCAAAACAAAATGGCGACTCTGCTAGGAAAATTATTTTATTTCAATAATAGCATTGAGAGTATCATAGAATTCTCATGGCATTTTTTGGCATCTTCTGACGCCAAAATGGTGACTCTCAGCGGGAACATCCCCCCTTCATCTCTAAGATAGAATATTTATTTTATAAATACTAATTACAAACATGCTTTGTTATTAAAGCTTTCGAATCCTACTGCCAATCACGATCAATGTTGACTCCTGCGAGAAAAGTGAAGTTTTATTTTACTCCTACAGGGTTTACAATAGAATGGGTGCCGAATTCACCTCAGGAATATGTGACTCAACAGCCTACAAACAAGAATAGTCTGACTGAAGTTACAACCGGGGTTGTATCTGCTTCACCTCTGCTGTCGGAAGGAGATAAGGAATGGACCCTAGTGATGACTCGTCGGATGAAAGCACGAACGTGAAGAACTCCCGAACGAACCTGCCTTCACCAAGAGTTAGAAGCCCTGTGATGCGCAACACCGCTAGAAGAAATCCTAAACTTGCTCCCCCTGCGATTTACCTTGAACGAACAGTTTCGCAGTTAACAGTGTGCGACTTTTCGACTTTAATTGCTCTGAAGGCTTGATGGACGAAGGAGCAGAAAGGTAAAGCAATAGTGAGGGGCTCACCAATGTTTGTGTCTCTGCAAGCAAGGTCACCGATCACCATATCGCCTCAATAGACCAATCACACAGGGAGTACACAAGAATCGAACGATACCCCACCTTCTCCTCTCTTTGTGATCCCTGTGATGTCAATGTATTCGTTCTCTATTCCAGCTACGACTTCGTGGAAAGGCAAGGCTTCGTTAAAAAGTAGAGAAACCACAGTACATATGGCCAAAATAAACCAGGAAAATGTGTCATCCGCTGAAGATTGTATTAATGAGATGGCAGAAGCACAAAGGGCACTGATGGATGAATGCAAAAGTCTCAGGGAAGCACTAGCGACTCTTGCGCATAATGTGGCCTAGATTGCGGCCCCACCAATGACAGGTGCAATGAACAGACATGAAAGCCATCCTGAACTCTCCCATCAACAAGGGGAAGGATCAAGAGGATCTGTCCCAGTTACGAGAAATGTAACACAAGACGATGTAAGATAAGTCGTCGAAGAAGCTGTCAGAATAGAAAGAGAGCATGCAAGTACTAGCCGTTTCAGGTACCGGACGCCATACTCAAGGGAAGTAGAAGAAATCCCCTTTCCAACCAACTTCAAGCATTCAAAATTTCAGAAGTTTAACGAAGAGGGGTCACCGAAAGAACACTAAATGCACTTCATCACCAGTATGGGAAATTTCTCTACAATACCTCAGTATTTCTTGCGGTTATTCGGGTCATCACTAATGAGCAAGGCATTCCGATGGTATTCCAATTTAGCTCCAGGGTCTATACGTACATGGGAAGAGATGCAAGATGCCTTCATGTCAAACTTCTTTTCTTCAGAACATGACATTAGCATCACAGAATTGGCTTCCGTCCGTCAGAGAGAAGGAGAACCAGTGGAAAAGATTATAGACAGGTGGAAGACACTAGGGGCTTCGTGCAGGAAATTGCCAGAAGAAAAAGAACAAGTTAAGATGTGCCTGAATTTTATAAAAACGGGCATCGCATTTGGACTCACCAGTATTGACATCCAAAATTTTCGTTACCTGGCCACCAAAGTTCACGCCTTGGAATTGATGACCCGTAAGATGTCAGCCTTTCACCATAAAGCACGAAAAAGAATACCCAACAGGATGGTTGCAAACATCGTTGAGCATGATAAAAAAAGGAAAAATGAAGGGATTTGAGAGAAAAGAGGCAAGAACGTAAAGAAGAATGACAATAACTAAGAAATAGATACGACAGAAAAAGGGTTAGGATGCTTAACTCTTACGAAGGGTTCAATTTTGACAAAGAAGATGTCATTCCTATGATGAATCAATTGCTGAAAGCCGACACAATATCATTACCAGAACCCAAACATCCTGAAGACGTGACAAGAACCAGAGAAAGGGATTTCTGCCGTTATCATCGTTTGGTAGGGCACCTGATGGAGAATTGCTACACACTAAAGTGCATAATATAGCAAATGATAAATAAGGGCGAAATAGTGATCGGTGAAGGAAAATAAAAGGGTACCATGGCAACTGTGAATATGCTCACAATTCAAGAAAGGTCCCAAGATAAAAAGGAGAAAAGAGATCACAAGGCCATAAAGAAGGTAGCGACGATCACACTGAGATCAGGAAAGAAGATAATGAGTCCTGTAAAATAGAAAGCAGGGGGCATAAGAAAAGAAGCCACTAAAAGACAACATAATGATGACTAGAATGAAAAGAAGAATGAGATGATGAGTGTGACTTACGATGTGGTGAGTCATTTGAAAGGCATCCCAGCCCGATTAAGCATCTATAATGCACTTAAGTTATCAGAAGAATTTCGACAAAGCCTAGTCCAAGCATTGTCTGACTATAATGTCAGAGAGACTTTGTTGGTAGAGATGGAACACACCGAGGACAATAAGCGAGAAGATGTTTACTAGTCATTTCCTTCTCTGATGATGATTTGATTTATGAGGCAGAGCATAACAGACCGCTGATGATAGAAGGTCATATCCATGGGATGAAAGTTAAATAGATTATGATAGATAATGGATCCACAGTGAATCTCCTGCCACTATCAATGCTGAGTAAGTTAGGTTACCGTCGGACAAATCTATGCCCTATTGGGATGATGATACAAGGTTTCAATCAAGATAGGTAACGTGCACTTAGCAAGATTTTAGTGATGCTAGAAGTAGGAGAGCTGACTACTGACGTCATATGCCATGTTATAAATGCCACAATGATGTACAATCTTCTCCTAGGGAGGCCATGAATACATCAGTATAGCATCATACCCTCCACGCTACATCAGTGTTTTAAATACTGTAAAGGCAGAATATAGTACAAAGTAATGGCTGATGCTAAGCCGTATACAGAAGCTGAATCCTTCTTCGTAGATGCCAGCTATTATAAAGGGTTTTCTAAAGAAGAAAGAGAGAACGATGAAAGCAGAGCCCCAGACAATACCCAGATAAGTGCAATAAAAGAAGAAACAAATGAAGCAGGATTGGCCAGAACTGCTGAAACAAGGAAGAAATTTTATTTCATGCCGAAGCATTTAAGACAACCGGGACAATTGCTGTTGACCCTGGTGTCACCCAAGCAGTTAAAAATATTATAATCCAATTACACGATGCCATTGCCACATGTTGAAAAGAATACGCCATTCCCGACTGCTCTAGGGAGATTCAAAGCCAGTGCAAAGCATCATGAACCGATAGAATTTTACGCTGCAGCAGAATTAAGGGCCGAAGAAGAGAAAGAAGAAAATGTGTATCACGGTAAGTTAACACCGTAAGATCTTGAAAAATATAGTCCGAAGAGTAGAAAAATGATGAGAAACATGGGCTTTGATTGTGAAGAGCCCACTAGCTTGAATCATGGGAAAGGAATCCAAATTCCTATCAGTTTTGGTCAAGAAAAGTGAAGAAAGTCCCAAGGATTGGCAGCAGTAAATACGGTTACAGTGGGACAGTCATTAGAAGAGAGTCGCAAGATGATAGAACATCCTGAAATGGCACCAAAACAGATAGAAGATGGGGGGCAGCCGACAATAGATAGCTTGCAGGAAGTAAATCTAGGTATGAAAGAGGAGCCAAGAAATACATTCGTCAGTGCCGGCCTATCTAAACAGGAGTCAGAGGAATATGTCAGACTTCTTAAGGAAAATAAAGACGTCTTCGCATGGACATATGCAGAGATGTCAGGCTTGGAACCCTCTATAGCAATGCACCGATTAAATATATCCAAAGAGAAGAAGAAGGTTAAACAAGCATAGAGGCAATTTCTTCTGACTTGGTTCCCTTGATAGAAGAAGAAGTAAACAAGTTGATAAAAGTCAGGTTTATCAGGGAAGTCAAATATCCTAAATGGATATCGAACATTGTCCCAGTGAAAAAGAAAAGTGGGCAAGTCAGAGTTTGTGTAGACTTTAGAAACCTAAACGAGGCCTGTCCGAAAGATGATTTTTCCCTTCCAATAATGGAGCTACTGATTGATAGCACCACTCAGTACGTTATCATGTCCTTCATGGATGGTTACGCAGGGTATAATCAGATTAGATTGACGCCTGAAGACAAAGAAGCAACAACATTCATAACGCCATTGGGAATCTATTATTACAAAGTATAACACCCCGAATTTTTACCAACCTGGAGTTAGACGTCCTTAGGCAATGGGCCAACCATGACACCTTGGTAACCTCTCAGAACCCAATCCAAAGCCAAAGAAATCATTTAAAACCAAATTCTTTAGAAATTTAACGTGAATTAACTAGCGCTACGCTAGATTACCTGTGAAATTAGCACCAATCACTTTAAATACGATTTGTAAAATCCAAAACCTCTAGAATTATTACCGCTACGTTACCCTAAAACCTAGGATCAAATTCTAAACCTGTTTGTTCTCAGGAACCCTTTGAAACTTTGTATTGAATCTAGACCGCGCGTCGAAAGTCCGATATCCACAATCTTAGACCGTTATGACCGCTTAGCTGGACTTGACAATCTTTTCAAAAATCAAGCCCAACTGATGTTCTGAGGCTATTTCATTGAGCCTGGAGCAATGAGTGTGAGAAAGAGTGAAATTAATAAAAATCTAAATATCATTTAAATGAATCTAACACGTTTCGTTTGCGGGTTCAGTATAAGCATTCAGACCATCGGAATCTGACCCAAATACACCCTCGGATCAGGGAACATTTCTCACTCAGGTCAGTGTACTTGGAATCCTCGATTGAGTCTCTATGACCGCTGAACTGAAACTGGTCCACCACGTGCGATCTGGGAACTCTACCGGACTAAAAACTTCATGTGCACAGGATCCGATATACATGATCTTAAGTCCGACTGCGTTCGGCCAGGGGACCTCCCGAAACACTCTTTTAGATCGAAAAAGCCCCAATTTGGTTATAACCCAAGTATACCCTTGTCCCAAGTCTATTTAGGTGAGGTTTTAGCCTATATAAGGGCTTTAAACCCTCTCATATCTCTCCCATCCAATTTTGCAAGAAACCCTAGAAAGAGAGAGAGAAAAAGAGAGAGATTTCCTGCCACTTGCTATAGCTTCTGCCCATGCTTAAGCACCGCATTCAAATCACTTTCCCGGTGCTTCCAACTTACTTCTAGGTAAGAAAACCCTAACCTATAGCTGTTTTAAGGATTCCTTTGTTACAAGTAGTGATGTAGCTTATGTATCTTGTGCATTAGGTCGTCATAATGCCATTGACGAAGCGTAGACGTTCTATTCGAATCGATACGCGTCTAAGGCGAAAGGTGAGGATTTTACACGCTTAGATTAACTGATTTCAAAGCTTTTAATGTCGTTTAATAGTAGATTATCGAAGAGAACGCTGTTTGACATGTAGAACATGCTGTCCATTTTCTATTTCGACTGCGTACGTGAAATATGAGATTTAAGATATTTTAGGTATTTGTAGGAAATACAGAATACGTCCGTATTTTGCTGAAATGATTGCCATGGATATTTGTCATGTTATGATATTAGAAATGCATGCATGATCTGTTTGGCGAAGAGATTCTCCCTAATGCGGACTTTGGGTCGACATACGCTATGTAGACTAAAGTGTATAGACTAAGTGTTTGTATAAATGTTTGTAATAGTATGTATTGAGTAAATGGTGTTGTGAATTAGTTTTGAGATTGAATTCTCAATTAATATGCTGATGTATATGAATTCCACCATGTTAGTTATATGAATTGATTTCATTATATATATGGAATGCATGTGTTGGTTGATTTGCTTACGTGGTATGTTATAACATGTGTCAACATGCTTGCATTGTTTATATTCATTTTTGTCACTCTCATATGACCACTAATGTTGTGTACAAATGCTTGGGGCTATGACCTAGTCCAGGCAGTTAGTAACCGATGGAATTCATGGTTGGGTTCTATTTACCACGAAGGACGCGTCGATGAACGCGAGTTGTGTTTTGTGTTGGCGGCAGTGGTTAGGCCACACGAAGTGTTTTATGCACTTTATGTCGCTCAGCTTGAGATGCGCTCGTACTAGTCGAGCCCGTCAAGTAACTCGACTGGCCATTATATGTTCACCTTGTATGAGTCATAACTGCTTGAACCTAGGGTACTGAACTTACCATTGAAAACCCTGTTAACCATGGTACCTTGATCCATAAAGACTCATGAGCCGGGCGTGGTGGTATGGGACACCGGTCGAGCTGTCGGCCTACGCTAGGGCCACAAACCTTCCCGTAGTGACCAGTGAGCACCTTCGACTCCTGAGCCGATTGTGGTGGTAAGTGACACTACATTCGAGCTGTCGGCCTACTCTGATTGGTGACGAGCCCTTTGTAGTGACCTCGAGAGTATTCTGAGTCTACGGGAGGCGACGACCCTTCTGTAGCGACAAGAGTACATTAGGCCTGTATTGATAAGGTGATGGGGGAGCGGTGCAACGAGTGCGAGCAACAGCCCTGTCAGACCTTGCAGCGACCTTTAAATATAACATCGTATGAGATTACTAGGAGTGACGACCCTAGACAGGATCTGTGTTGGGATTGATATAAGGAAGGTACCTTAGTTTCCCAATACTTCTATATGAATGGACTAATAACAACTTGGTAATCATTATCCATATCGCACTGCATGTGCCTGGAAGATGCGGAGCACTGAGGAACGGAAGCATGCCGTGGGCGTAAGACGGTGCTACATGAGGGAGTATGTCAGTGAGGGCATCCATCATATCATTTCATGTTTGCATTAACAACAGTATTTAGGATTATTTGATTGCCTGCTTTACTATTATCGCGTAATTGATTTGATAACATGCTAATCTTTGCTCTATGATTCCACTGAGTTGATCATTCACTCCCACGTTATGGGATGTTATTACGTACACTAACCAGTCCCTATTTTAGTTACAGATGATGGCGCTGCTTGTGAAGTGGAGCCAGACTTAATGATGATGAGGAGGATTTCTCCTATATGCGTGTTCTGACCGATGGATTATAGGGAGGTTGATTTGGCGCCATGACACTTGTCATTTTATATTTTTAGAACACTCATGTATATCCTTTTTATCATTTTTGGAGTATAAATGTATATGTCTAACCTGGTAACATGCTCACACTCTGGAGACTTACAATCAATCATACATTGTTATATATTTATCACAGTCTTCCGCTTGTAAAATTTAACTGTCTCTAGAGTATGATATGTTGTTTTGGCTTAATCCCAATCTTGTTTAATGCCATTCTACAGACGACATACATTTATTATTATCTATGTTGCATAAGTGACATTTTGAAACTCAGGAGTTGGGATTCTACCCGACCCCCAATTTTCGGGATGTTACAGATGGTATCAGAGCATGATTTCGATTAAACCAGACCTAGGTTATGGTAACACAACGCACACTGATGCACTCTGACTTAGGAAGGGGGTGATGGAAACTTAGAAACCACATTAGAAGCCCAAGTTTCGCCGAATGGTGAGACTAAAAGGTAATCTAGGCTATAATGTATCTTTGGTCGCGTGAAGCGACCTAAGTCAACTCTAGGCCATCAATCGAAGGGTTTGAGTCATTCCTTGAAGAATTTCAAACACAAAAATGGATTTCCTTAGGTTGTGGGTCGACCACAACACCCTACACTCAATCGCAAGGCCTAAAACCCCTGTTTTACCTATTTCCTTCAAAATCTCTCATTTCACCACCTCATTCTTCAACTATTTCTAAATCCTTTCATACTACACATAAATCCTAACATATAAATGATGGAGAATCATACTTAAACAAAAATTTACTATGAATATTAAATATATGTGTATATTAGACTTTTTACCATTCCAATTGTGAAATATTATGGAATAAGTGGGCTAGTTGGATGGATTAGCCTCTCCTACCCCAAAATCATATGCTACATGATGCATAAACTCATTCCATCTTGAAAATTGGCCCTAAAATACTTCAAACAGAGTTGTGGGCCTACCCACGCAAATCCAGAATGATCCGAGGTGGGGACCACATGTATTTTGGGCCCTTAGGGTAGGAGGACCTCGCCCAAGGGGTGAGGCATCGCCGAAATCCAAGTTTTTCGGCGAGGCCTCGCCATACAATGGGCCTGGATCGGGCTGGGCTTCGGTCCGATGTCATTTGGGGGCTAGTGTAGCCCCTGTGCATAGGGGTCGTCCCTTAAATCACATCCAAAACCCTACCTCCTTCACAAAAACGTCCCCCAAGCTCTCCTTTCTTCACATTTTTACTGCCTCCCTCTCAAATCACTTTTCCAAACCTCTCTCATTCCCATTTTCGATCATAACTGACGCCACTCCATTGTCCATAGTAGTAGGCATTCCCTTTCCTCTCCATTTTCGTTCGTGGAAGCTCTCCCATCCTCCATTGGAGGCTGAAACTCATGTGAGCCTCCATCCCAACCTATTTTTCTCTTTTCCCTTTGCAATCCTAGCCATTTGGGGCCTGTTTCACTCCTCTATAGGACCTAGATTCGTGGCAGCCCATTTGGACAGCCCTTTCACCCCCTTTCCTTCATTTTCCATGGTTCTTTCGAGCTAGTTATAGCCGTCTTCTCGATCTCTCCGATTTACCGTCGAGCGAGACCAAATACGATAGCTTAGTCCACAAATAATGACCATCCGATGCTAGGACATCTAGAGTTTTGGACCTAGAGTTAGTACTCCTAGATTTGAAAGATTTGACGATATAGAAATACAATTCCATTTAGACAATCTTGACCCTAAGCGATAGAATAATTCCCTGTATTAGAAATGGTATAAAACCATTTAGCGTATAAGCTTAGGCTTTGGATTACAGCTAGTGAGTTACAGACTAGTCTACTAGTTACCTTAAGTAGTGTAAAGCCTGTATATGTTAAGGAATAGTAGGTTAGATTTGGTTGGAGTAGAACCTCATTCCTTCGCTTGATCCCCTTGATACTTATAAACTTCTGTTATAACCCTTAGGAAAGTTGTTTTAACTTAAAACCTTTTACTCTCAGGGAAAACTTATAAATTCCTCAGATTGAACTTAGAATAAACCATCACGTCCCTTAGAATTGCCTTCCCAAGGAATTATTACATTCGGGAATACTGAGTAAAGGAACTGTATGTAAGCGATGTATTCACGGTTTGAATCGACTTCTTAATCCTAGTAGTTACCAATGAATCCAATGCTCTGATCAAGCAGAAGATCGGCATCGACTCGGATTAAGAATTGATACAATAAATTTTTTGTCCTAGCTAGACAGAAAGTCTATGTATCCGGTTCAGACCCACTACACAACTTTTCTTCCGTGTTGTCCCGACCAACTACAACTAAAAGTTATTGCCTTGGCTTGAAAAAATGTTAAGGACGTACAGCCAATAGAGATTAGACCTCTTACCATAAACTCACATCCGTCCTTGAAATCAACCACAACACCCGTCATTTCAGCTCCTTTCTACGACCATAGGTACCAATGCCATAGAACGCATCATTAACAAAGGACAACCAATGTAGTGAGAGGTTGTTTCCCATTTCATGTCAAGGATAGGTCCTAAGTTACACCTCGTTCCGATATACGGATCGAGACATAGATTCTTGAGCCTTAAGTAGAACTAAGTTTTAAGGGGGGTAGAACATTTTGAGCCCAATCTAGTTAGGTCAGCCAATGCAACCGTTAGATCAGAGTAGCGCAGCGGAAGCGTGGTTAGCCCCTTCCCCACTGGCCTAAGATCGAAATAGTTGATTTAGGTTATACGTAAGGTTAGACTATTAAATAGGATTTGAACCTTCCTTAGAATGTCAATATGAGAGTCTCTTTAAGTACCCATTACCCTTAGCCAATTTCGAGGATGAAATTTTATTTTAAGGGGGATAGATTATAACACTCCGGATTTTTGCCAACCTAGAGTTAGACGTCCTTAGGTGATGGGCCAACCATGACGCCTTGGTAACCTCTCAGAACCCAATTCCAAAGCCAAAGAAATCATTTAAAACCAAATTCTTTAGAAATTTAACGTGCATTAACTAGCGCTACACTAGATTACCTGTGAAATTAGCACCAATCACTTTAAATATGATCTGTAAGACCCAAAACCTCTAGAATTGTTACCGCTACGTTACCCTAAAACCTAGGATCAAACTCTAAACCTGTTTGTTCTCAGGAACCCTTTGAAACTTTGTATTGGATCTAGACCGCGCGTCGAAAGTCCAATATCCACAATCTTAGACCGTTATGACCGCTTTGTTGGACTTGACAATCGTTTCGAAAATCAAGCCCAACTGATGTTCTCAGGCTATTTCATTGAGCCTGGAGCAAGTAGTGTGAGAAAGAGTGAAATTAAAAAAAATCTAAATATCATTTAAATGAATCTGGCACGTTTCGTTTGCGGGTTCAGTATAAGCATTCAGACCATTGAAATTTGACCCAAATACACCCTCGGATCAGGAAACATTTCTCACTCAGGTCAGTGTACTTGGAATCCTCGATCGAGTCTCCGTGACCGTTGAACTGAAACTGGTCCGCCACGTGCGATCTGGGAACTCTACAGGACTAAAAACTTCATGTGAGCAGGATCCGATATACATGAGCTTATGTCCGACCGCGTTCGGCCAGGGGACCTCCCGAAACACTCTTTTGGATCGAAAAAGCCCCGATTTGGTTATAACCCAAGTATACCCTTGTCCCAAGTCTATTCAGGTGAGGTTTTAGCCTATATAAGGGCTTTAAACCCTCTCATATCTCTCCCATCCGATTTTGCAAGAAACCCTAGAAAGAGAGGGAGAGAAAGAGAGAGATTGTGAGTGAGTTGTGGGAGAGATTTCTTACCACTTGCTACAGCTTCTGCCCGTGCTTAAGCACCGCATTCAAATCACTTTCCCGGTGATTCCAACTCACTTTTAGGTAAGAAAACCCTAACCTATAGCTATTTTAAGGATTCTTTTGTTACAAGTAGCGATGTAGCTTATGTATCTTGTGCATTAGGTAGCCATAACGTCGTTGACGAAGCGTACACGTTCTATTCGAATCGATACGCGTCTAAGGAGAAAGGTGAGGATTTTAGACGCTTAGATTGACTAATTTCAAAGCTTTCAATGTCGTTTAATAGTAGATTATCGACGAGAACGTTGTTTGACATGTAGAACATGCTGTCCGTTTTCTATTTCGACTGCATACGTGAAATATGAGATTTAGGGTATTTTAGGTATTTGTAGGAAATACAGAATACGTCCGTATTTTGCTGAAATGATTACCATGGATATTTGTCATGTTATGATATTAGAAATGCATGCATGATCTGTTTGGTGAAGAGATTCTCCCTAATGCGCACTTTGGGTCGACATACGCTATGTAGACTAAAGTGTGTAGACTAAGTGTTTGTATAAATGTTTGTAATAGTATGTATTGAGTAAATGGTGTTATGAATTAGTTTTGAGATTGAATTCTCATTTAATATGCTGATGTATATGAATTCCACCATGTTGGTTATATGAATTGATTTCATTATATATATGGAATACATGTGTTGGTTGATTTTCTTACGTGGTATGTTATAACATGTGTCAACATGCTTGCATTATTTATATTCATTTTTGTCACTCTCGTATGACCACTAATGTTGTGTACAAATGCTTGGGGCTATGACCTAGTCCAAGCAGTCAGTAACCGATGGAATTCATGGTTGGGTTCTATTTACCACGAAGGACGCGTTGATGAACGTGAGTTGTGTTTTGGGTGGCGACAGTGGTTAGGCCACACGAAGTGTTTTATACACTTCATGTCGCTCAGCTTGAGATGCGCTCGTACTAGTCGAGCCCGTCGAGTAACCCGACTGGCCATTGTATGTTCACCTTGTATGAGTCATAACTGCTTGAACCTAGGGTACTGAACTTACCATTGAAAATCCTGTTAACCATAGTACCTTGATCCATAAAGACTCATGAGCCGGGCATGGTGGTATGGGACACCGTGGTCGAGCTGTCGGCCTACGCTGGGGCCACAAACCTCCCCATAGTGACCAGTGAGCACCTTCGACTCCTGAGCCGATTGTGGTGGTAAGGGACACTACATTCGAGCTGTCGGCCTACTCTGATTGGTGACGAGCCCTTTATAGTGACCTCGAGCGTATTCTGAGTCTACGGGAGGCGACGACCCTTCTGTAGTGACAAGAGTACATTAGGCCTGTATTGATAAGGTGATGGGGGAGCGGTGCAACGAGTGCGAGCAACAGCCCTGGCAGACTTTGCAGCGACCTTTAAATATAACATCGTATGAGATTACTAAGAGTGACGACCCTAGACAGGATCTGTGTTGGGATTGATATAAGGAAGGTACCTTAGTTTCCCAATACTTCTGTATGAATGGACTAATAACAACTTGGTAATCATTATCCATATCGCACTGCATGTGCCTAGAAGATGAGGAGCACTGAGGAATGCAAGCATGCCGCGGGTGTAAGACAGTGCCGCATGAGGGAGTATGTCGGTGAGGGCATCCATCATGTCATTTCATGTCTGCATTAACAACAGTATGTAGGATTGTTTGATTGCCTGCTTTACTATTATCGCGTGATTGATTTGATAACATGCTAATCTTTGCTCTATGATTCCACTGAGTTGATCACTCACTCCCACGTTATGGGATGTTGTTGTGCACATCAACCAGTCCCTGTTTTACTAGCAGATGATGGCGCTGCTTGTGAAGCGGAGCCGGACTTAATGATGATGAGGAGGATTTCTCCTATATGCGTGTTCTGACCGACGGATTACAGGGAGGTTGATTTGGCACCATGACACTTGTCATTTTATATTTTTAGAGCACTCATGTATATCCTTTTTATCATTTTTGGAGTATAAATGTATATGTCTTACCTGGTAACATGATCACACTCTGGAGACTTACAATTAATCATACATTGTTATATATTTATCACAGTCTTCTGCTTGTAAAATTTAACTGTCTCTGGAGTATGATATGTTGTTTTGGCTTAATCCCAATCTTATCATTCTGACGACATGCATTTATTATTATCTATGTTGCATAAGTGACATTTTAGAACTCACGAGTTGAGATTTTACCCGACCCCTGATTTTCGGGATGTTACACAAAGTTATGTCGTTCGGTCTGTAGAATGCCGAAGCAACATATCAGATAGCAATGCAGAATCTCTTTCAAGATATGATGCACAAGCATGTTGAATGTTATGTCGATGACTTGGTGGTCAGGTCAGGAGATCATCAGGAGCATCGTGAACATTTGGCATCTGTTTTTCATCAGCTTAGAAAGAAGCAGTTAAAAATGAACCCAGTCAAATGTGCATTTGGAGTATCTTCAGGCAAGTTCCTCAGTTTCGTTATTCGGCATAAAGGCATCGAGATCGATCCAGGGAAGATCCAAGCTATTCAAAATATGCCGCCACCGAAGACATTAAAAGAATTAAAAAGTTTGTAAGGAAAATTATCCTATATCCACCGTTTCATTTCAAATTTGGCAGGGAGATTGTTTCGAACAAGAAACAAATGCATTTGATTTGAGAAATTATCTTATTTAAATATAATAGAGAAAGGGTATTGAGAACATTCATCACATTTCATTGATACTGAGTTAATTTACATCCTCTTTATATCCCTTGATTCTAAGATAGATTATTTGAAAACAAACGACTTATGCTTTAAATATCAAGAGTCCATTTCGACAGCCTTTCGGTGCCTGTTTCGATCATCTCCTAAGACTTAGGAGGAATGTCGATCCGATCGATGAATCTTCAATGAAACAGAGATTTCAGTAGCATAACGGCGCCTGTTCCAGTCATCCCTAGCACTTAGGGGAAATGTCGATTCAATGGACTAATTCTTCTCTTCTAAACCCATGAATAGAAGAAAGCTTGGAGAAAAGGAAGCCTGGCCCATGGATTTCGATAGCATAACAGCTCCTTATCTTTATAGACTACAGGGCAGCCTGGTTGCGTGGACCCGCGCAACTGATATTGGTTGCGCGGTCCTACACAACTGACAGGAACTTGTCTCCTACCTTCAGTCTTCTGCTCCACTCTACTCATCTTGAAAATCTTCAATTGCCTCTAATGAAGGAGGGGAAAGGGTATTTATAGACCTCGCACGTGTGAAAATCCTAATCTTTGTGATGTGGGACAAATCTTTCAGTGCTTTAGATCACTCCCATAAAGGACCACTGCCACAATGTGTTTTGAGTTCCCGCACAACTAATATTTAGGTTGCGCTGACCCGCGCAAGAGATATCGATTGTGCAGTACCGCGCATCTGATATGAGTTGCGCGGTCCCACGCAAACAGTCTCTTTCTTCTTCTTCTCTCTTTTTTTTGAGCATTCTTTGTATTTCCTTGTCTCTTCTTACTTCAATCTTTTGTCATTTTTTATGCCTCAATAGATGCCCCTTGATCCTCTCTTTGTTTTCTCAAGAATCAAAATAGAAGGATAAAAAAAAACGTTTCATTTCATCTCGCTTGCACGGTCCTGCTCAACTGACTGATGTTCCGTACTCGACCACGGCAGTCTATAAATACCGCACCCCCCTTCATATTCTGCACCTTCACATTTTACGGTGAAAATTTTTCCCCTGGCGATTTTCCTGTGCAACGAATTTTCCATCTACGCAAGTCTCCCAAGTGTTGGGACATTCCATGCAACTGATTTGGATTGCACGGACCCGCACAACCAGGACTTTGTGAATTTCCTCTGCACTGTCCTTTTTTTTAAAACTTTAGCACATTTCCTTACTTTCTTCAAACGTTTCTTATAATCACCCTTGAATCTTCAATTCCCTTTCTTTCATGGCCCGTATCAAGAGATCTTTTCATCCCGTAGACCCTCCAACTGACCAGCCTTCTCATCCCAACTTTCCTGATATATCTTCTTATCGCCCTTCTCCTTCCACTGATCAGCCATCGACCAAACGTACCAAAACCACTACTCAAACTCCTGCATACTTCAAAGAGCCAGTGCTCCCAACTTTTGATTTTACTGATCGCATTAAATCGCTTCCCTCTCCCATTCATCGGGCTATAGTCATGGGGAACATAGAACTGCCTCCGAAGCATGGTCGTGAATATGATTGGGATAAATGGCTGAAGATGTCACGCCCCAAACCCGAAAATCGGATTCCCAGGAATCCCGATCACCGAATCAGGTGCCGACAGCCTCCGTAGTACCCCATTCTCTGCTCCCAGCGCAGCATACTCCAGATTTCAATCCTGGGATCCTACAAGGAGGATTTCCAACATACATTTGTCTTGTAATAAGCATAACCACAAGTTTACCCAAATCATAAAGGCAACATCATCATCACATATCCACTAATATAATCACTTGAATACAATGCTGAAAGGACAATACATATGTCAAAATCAGAGCTCCTGAAAACCGCTGCACGCTCCAAGCTCAACGCTGCTGCAACCTAACGCCACCTGCACGCATCTATCGTGCCTAAGCTTACAAAAGCTTAGAGGGTGGTGTAAGTGTGTGTAAGATAAGTGTCAGGTATACAATAAAGCTCACAAATCATACATCATCGAGATAAGAAGAAATACTGATAAGATCATGAATCATACAATATCAGAGTAATGTAAAAATATGTGGTAAGTCCATGAATACAATCAGCTGTACCAAAGCAATGTGATGCAAGACATGAATGTTATTGGCCATACCAAGGCCGTGCAATGCGAAACTTAATAAGACAATAAAAGATGCTAAGGATGCAATGCAATATGAAAATCCAGACGAGGCATAAATACCATCAATCTCATTTAGGCTATATAAGTACAAAACTTCATAACCCAAAATACTAAGTATGGCGGATACAATGTAATATGCGGTGTGAATGAAATGACTATGCTGAAATGTGAAGTCGGGATGACAATACGAAGTATCACAGGCTATGGGGTCCATCACAAGGGACTTCTATCCAAACCAGTCCCATACCTAAATTTGGATAGTCAGACACAATGTGGTAAACTCCTGATCTCAGGTTAGTCGCACACCCCCATCGAAATCCTGGCCCTTACAAAGGTACAAGTAACAAATAGTTACGCACCGCCAGCCCGAGTGGATGGTGAATGGATGAATGAATGAGTATACAACTCCTACTCAGTAGCCTGTCAGCACAGTAGCTTGCCAACCACTGGTAGCTCGCCCAGTGTGGTAGCTCGCCCAGGCCTCAGCTCGGCCCACATCACACCCACCCACATTAGCGACTGCCCACATGCGCCCGCCCACATGTGCAACAGTGACGGGGTGTCATACTATCATGTCAGTCCTCATATCAAGTCCACGTATCAGTACGGTTGCTCTCTGGGAAATCACCGGGGTCTATTACACTCCACACCGACTGCCTCCTTCCTAGCTGCATAGCCCTGCGAGTGGAAGAGACCTCACTATCCGCCTAGCCAGCGTCTGCCAATACCTACCCGGCTTGTCAATAGCGAACCCATTTAAGAGCTGGTCATACTCAGCCTAGCTTATAGCCTCCTCATTAGGGTGGATAAGGCCACACCCCCTTCCAACCGACTACGACACAGTGGGAGATACGGCCTCATGGTGTAGGCACCGACGCTCATATTCCACTCGGTCTAGACGTTGGAGCATCTCCTGGTACCAAGGAGGTTCTGAGATTTTCACCCAAGGACATCCTACGTGCCTATAGTGCTAGAACCAAGCATTTTGGTGTCTCATCTGGCCATCCACTATGTGCCTGTGGAGGCCACGACCCTGATGTCGCTAGGGCATATAATGATCAAGTCACATATATGCGAGATGCATGAATCACACTACCCAGTTATGCAGCAATCATGTGCGTGCGGCACGATAGTGCAGGCACTCCGTCTCATAAGGAGTCCCGTAAATAGTCTGTCCAATGGCGTATGCTATGATCAAACATTCCTTATATCAGGCATACATATGATGCGTATGAGCATGAATCATGGAGTTAAACTAAGTATTTTATATGATGATGAAATATCCTCACAACAAAGATGAGCCTTGATGGCCTACACACAACAAGTATGGGCCTATCAATGAGCCTTAGGGAGAATTATAATGCGGACATTTAACCAACATTATTCTTACAATGTGGATGTCAAACCAACATTGCTCCCAAGGCATGGCCCGTCATAAATGTCATTACATAACCCACGGTGGAATCACACTACAATGGGCCTCAACCCATGGGTTCTAAATACATCACACTGGGCCTCAACCCATGGGCCCTATACACATCACGGTGGGTCTCAACCCACAGGCCTTTATACATCACAATGGGTCTCATCCCATGGGCCCTAATGCATCGCAATGGGCCTTAACCCATGGGCCTAATACATTACAATGGGCCTTAACCCATGGGTTCTAAATACATCACAATGGGCCTTAACCCATGGGCCTAATACATCACAATGGGCCTCAAACCATGGCCCCAAATTCATTACAATGGGCCTTAACTCATCGGCCCTAAATACATTACAATGGGCCTTAACTCATCGGCCCTAATTACATTACAATGGGCCTCAACCCATGGGCCCTTTGTATATCAGATGGACCACACCCATTGGCTCCTTATATAACAAATGGGTCACACCCAAATCCGTATGGTGATGATGCCTTCCACCATTAAAACTCCTAAAGCCCACCAAAATATGTTTCCCATCCAACCTTTTCATAAATTACATAATGATAGATGAAGTGGAAACAAATATCAATTTGATGGGAAACTACTACGACCCTTAGAAGCGTTTTTAAATGGTGGGCATCATCGACCGCTACTTAGAATGGTGGGGTCCACTTGAACTATAGATCTATCTTAATTTTGTCTCAAGCCTATTAAGACAATCTTGCCAAATGGTTTGACCGTTGGGATGCAACACCTGCATCAAGGGTGGGGTCCACTGAACTATGAATCTGGCTCATTCTTTAGCTCAAGCCTTAAAATGAGCTTGCAAAGTGGATGGACGGATCGGATGAGCACATGCATCATGGAGGGTCCTATAGATGGACGGCGTGAATAAACACATGTCATGGTGGGCCTTACATTTATACAGTAGGTGAGCCCACCACCCACGTCTAGACGGTATGGACGTGCAACACATACATGGTGGCTGGCCTCACGTCCCCGTGGTGGACGGACGGTCTGGGTATAAATCACATGCATCATTGGTGGGTCCCATGTGGGGCCCACTGCAACATTTTATTTATCATCCAAACTGTTGATAGGGTCACACAGACCTGGATGAGAAGGAAAAATGAATTTCATCTCAATCCAAAACTCTTGTGGCCCATAAATGAGTTTTAATGGTAGACACTCAATCAACACTGTTTCCTCTGGTGTGGGCCACCTGAGCATCTGATGACGCTGAAACTTGGAGGGGGCCCACTTCATGGAGGGACCCACCTCATGAACAGTGTGGATGACAAATGAACATCACGGTGGGGCCCATGGCTGGAGTCGTGGGTCTGCCTCTGTCAGCCCGTCTTGGCGCAGGCGCTGCCTGCGTCTCTCTGGCAGCAGCAGTGTCTGCTGCCTTTTTCTTTTTTAAAAAAAAAAGCAGATTTTTCAGTGGTTTTTCCCGTGTAGGGCCCACTTTAAGTGAATCTACCCTGTCCAAGGAATTCCTCGGTCCATGCCCCATCCATCAAGACCAATATTGGGTATCTCTCGGCATGTATAAAAATTTAAGATGAATTTGAATGGTAAAAAATTATTTTTGCTAAGGTATGGCCCAACGGATATCAGATTAGCCTCATTTTTCAGATCAACGCCTAAAATGATCTAAGGAATGGAATGGGCGGCTTGGATTAACAACATATGTCAACGTGGGGCCCATATGAGTGGTCCACACAAAGCTTCAAACCAAGCTTATTTGGTGTTTTCCAAATGACGTCCAGCGTCCAGGGACGCTGGACAATTTGACGACTCAAGTGCCAAATATGTGGGCCTGCTCAGGTGGGCCACTAGATGATGGATGGTGTCGATGCAACATCTATAAAGTGGGCCCCACTTCTAAGTGGCTTAGGTAAAATACATACTTCATGGTGGGGTCCATCCAAGTGGGCCCCAAGGCCATATTATCACCAGGAAAAGAAAAAAAAAAAAAAAGAGGGAGAGAGAGAGGAGGGTGGGACACGCGTGATGGAGGGACCCCGGTACTATGGGCCCTCCGTTCCATGCATTCAATATACAACAAGTGGGTCCCAATTCATGTGGGCCCATTAAATCGAAATTCAACGGTGGAGATCCCTTCTCCATTAAAATAGACGGTCAAGTAAACATCATGATGGGGTCCATAGAGAATGGCCCCATCATGGAATGATATGAAAAAATCAAGGTGGGCCATCGGCCACATCTTAGTGTCCAAAGTGAGATCCATACCATTGATCGGTAGGCCTCACTTGGCCCATCATAAAAATAGAAAAACTAGCCTATAGAAGCACCCACCACTTGATCTTCTCAGTCCGTTGGGAAGCCACTCTCCTTGTGCTTCTCTTTGATGGTGGATGATGAGATTTGGATAGCTAGGATGGAGGTTTTGGGATGGGAAAGTGGGCCACCAAAAATCACATTTTCTCTCTTGGAGGAGCTTGGACGTGTGGGCTCTTGGTTGCTTGGGAAATGTTTGGAAAATGTGAAGAGAAGGAGAGAGAGAGAGCTGGTTGTAAGGAGAAGTGATGGGAGATGGGTGATGGATGTGAGTGATGGGTGAGGTGATGGATTGGTTGACTTTGGGTTTGCTTGACTTGTGGAGAAAGAAAGCATGGGTGCTTTGTACTTGACATGAGAGGTGATTGATGGGATTGATGGGACATGTTGTAGAGATTCTCTTGGGATTGTAAACGCGTGGCATTTTCTTGAAATAAACGCCTGTTCACATCTCTTCATTTGGGTATCGGATCGGTGCGTGAGTTGCGGCGTTGGAACCGCGGCGACGGTGCGGTCGCAATGATATAAGTCTTGGATTAAGCCGACTTAAATGTATAGGATACGACTTACGGTCGTGTGCAACGTCGACTACAGGTCGTGGGTTGTCGAAATTTGACGAGAAGGATCGCGGGAAGCGATGAAACAGTACGGATTAGGATACCGGTCTTACAGAAGACAACCGCCAACATCCGTACAGATAGCGACAGACCCCCTCCCAGAGAAGATACTCCCCTTGCTTCACGCTCCAAGAAGGCTCACCGAAAAAGGTGAAGGAGTTTGAAGAGAAGATAAAGGAGCATAACAAGAAGAAGCTCTAAAACTCTTGGGAATCAGTTCGAGTAATTGAGGGCGTTATGAAATTCGACAACCCTCATTCAGAAGGTATGACAGTAATCCCCATCAACATCCATCTCCATCATCCATCCTTAAATGTGAGCCCAAGGACTACGTGGATGGAGAGAAGTTAGTGTACACTGAATCGTGGGTAACAAGAGAACCCCGCATTCTCGAAGGAAAACTGCAAGCGCAAAAGCTGCGACAAAAAATTGGGGAAGTTCATTCCATGATCTTCCTCACCCCTTTTCACAGTCCTCATAATCTTTTTCCAACATACTTCTACGAGACCATCAGACAGCGCTACAAGGACTGCAAGCCTCTTTAGGGATTAGAGGACTTTCGGATAAGAGGCCTGTTGGTTTCTCGCCGCTACTATTCTGACTGGGCAGAGGCCATCTTGAGGAAACATGCGAGTACTCTTGCCAAAGTTGTCCTTTATGATGTGATAGAAGTCACATCTAAATACTTCTACAAGGAACTCTCTGTACTTAAAGGCTTCCTTGAATATTGGTCTCCCACTACCAATTCTCTTCACTTACCATTTGGAGAAATGAACATAACTGTCACGCCCCAAACTCGGAAACTGGGCTCACAAAATTCTCGATCACCGAATCCGGCGCCGACAGCCTCCTTAGAACCCCATTCTCGGCTCCTAGCCTCATTCGCCAGGTTCCGATCCTGGGATGCTACGAGGAGGATTTTCAATGTCAGTCTGATTCGTAACAAGCATAACTAATGGCATAACTCACAAACAACAACCAAGAACTCCATTACATTTCTACTATGATCAAAAACTTTACAAGTACAATGAGCATAAAGGGAAATACAATGGTAGAGAACAAAAACTTCAAAATGCTCTGCAACGTGCTCCTGCCTCAGCGCTGCTGCGATCCAATGTCACCTGCACGCAACGGTCGTGCATAAGCTTACAGAAAGCTTAGAGGGTGGTGAAAGTGTGTGCACAAGGTAGTAATATGAACATGCAATGTTAGAGTAATGCGGAATATGCAGATAGAACCATAATATCATGAGCCGTACCAAGGCTATGCAATGCAAGACATGAATGGTTCGGCCATCCCAAGGCCATCCGATGTGCAATGCAACTCAAGCATACAGATCCTCATCTATGTCCATACATTAATACAGCTCAAATATGAGATATCACCGGGGCCTAATACACTCTAAACCAGATTGCCGCCACATTGCGTGTAATAAGGTAAGTGGAAGAGACCACACTATCCGTCTACCAAAATCGGGCGCGACTCATCGATGGCGGACCCATTCCTTGAGCTGGTCAAAATCAGCCTAGCATTGCCCCCTACACTCGGGCGGGTAAGGCCGCACCCCCTTCCAACCGATCACGACACAATGGAGAGCGTAACCGTCTAGTAATCGGCACTCAACGCTCATCTACCCACTCGGTCTAGACGTTGGACCAACCTCTTGGTACCATAAGGGTTTAGGGACTTTCACCCAGGGATATCAATAGCACCCCATGTAGAACAAGATTTTCGGTATCCAATCCTGCCAACCACGATGCATCTGTGGAGGCTACGGCCCTGATGTCGCTAGGGCGTACAATACCCATGTCACACAAATGCGAAACACATGATTCACCCTATTCAGTCATGCAACAAATCCTGCACATATCGTGCGCTGATGTAGGGCAACACTGCCTAACTAGGAGCCCATAAACAACCTGCCCGAAGGCATATGCCATGATCAGTCAATCCTCATATCAAGCATGCATATGATGCGTATGATCATGAGTCATGAAACTACACTAAACATGTAAATGAGTGATGATCCATTCTTACAACGCAGATGGGCCTAGACGGCCTGTACACAGCAAGTACGGCCCAGTAATGGGCCCTAAGGAGAGTCGTAATGTGGACATTCAACCAACATTACACTCACAATGTGGACGTCAAACCAACATTGCTCCCAAGGCACAATCTTTGTAACATCGCTAGTTAGTCTGTATTGGAATTACACATTGCAACGGACCGTAGGTTCATCCCATTGGGCCTTACATATATGTATCAAATGGGCCATATCTTATGGGCCTTTTATTCATCAGGTGGGCCACATAAATAGGTCGCACCAATGGGTCTTAGGTGCATTGCAATGGGTCAAAACCTGTGGGCCTTGGATTGCACCAATTGGGCCTAGCCTCATCAGTCTAATATGTAACAAATTAGCCACACTAATTGGGCCCCCACATGTACATCAAATGGACCTCAACCCATAGGCATTATATGAGTTCAATGGCCTAAACCCCTAGGCCTTATGGTACATCAAATGGGCCTAAAATGTAGGCCTTGCATAAATCAGATGGGCCTAAACCCATAGGCCTTGTATAAATCAGATAGGCCTACTTTCATGGGCTTCAAAATTGCATCAAATAGGTCCAATTTCATGGGCCTTGTACCTACCAAGTGGGCCTAATCCTGTAGGCCTTTATATAAATTAAATGAGCTTAATCCATAGGCCTTTTTCAAATCAAATGGGTCTAACCCATAGGCCTTAAATAAATCAAATGGGCCTAACCCATAGGCCTTCAAGTAGACTAAATGGGCCTTTCCCAAACGTAGGTGGCCCACCCAATCATCACCCAAGCCACAATGATCTCACCAAGAGGATGGACGGTCTGTATCATGGCGGGTCCCACTGTCCAGTGGACAGTGCACATAGGGCACATGCATCACAAAGGGCCCCACCGTCCGCTGGACGGTGGAGGCAACATATACATGAGGGGGGGCACCACCGTGGTGGGTACCACCGTCCACCTGGACGGTGGTCATAAAACACAAACATCATTGTGGGTCCCATGTGGGGCCCACCATACTTCTCAAATCCCATCCAACCCGTTCATAAGGTCACTCTGGCCTGGTTGAAGGGAAAATATAAATTTCGGCTTGATCCAACACTTCTGTGGGGCCCAAAAAGGATTTCAATGGTAGAATTCAATTCACACTGTTTATCATGGTGTGGGCCACCTGAGCTTTTGATCGACCTGAAATTTGGAGGGGGCCCACCTGAGGATGGGACCCACCTCATGGATGGTGTAGATGGCATATAACAATCAAGGTGGGGCCCACGGCTGGTGGCCGTGGGTCCACGTCGCCCGTCCGCCGTTGTAACAGCGCAGGCAGCGCCTGCGCTGGCCTGACACAATGCAGCAGCTTGCTGCCCATTCTCCTTCTCTCTCCTAAAATTTGTATTTTTGCCAAAAATCATGTGTGGGGCCCGCTTCCTGGAAATCCACTCCAGACATAGTGTTCTACAGCTTGCAACAGACAAAAAGAGTCCAAAGTTTGAATTTTTTTGGGGAAAATGAAATAAAAACAGAAAAGGATCCTTGAATGGTAGTGATGCATTCTTTGATGCTATGGCCCACCAGGTCTTCCAATCAGCCCCAAACTCTTACCCAACGGGTAAAATACCGTAGGTAAGAGGATGGACGGCTTGGATCGAACATATACATCAAGGTGGGGCCTGCACTAGGGACCACCCCAAAAGCTTCTCCTTTCCTTTCCTTTTCTTTTTTTTTTTTAATTTTTGGTACAGGGACGTCTAGCGTCCCAGACGCTGGACGGTGAGCCTTTTTTAAAAAAATATACATGGTGGTGGGCCTTTTTGAAGTGGGCCACCACTAATGGATGATGGGGGAGGGGGGTACCACATGCAAGGTGGGCCCCACTTGAAGGACTCTTGGACAAAAATAAATACCTCAAGGTGAGGTCCATTCAAGTGGGCCACACAACTCTATTGCATAAAAATAAAATAAAATAAAATAAAATAAAATAAAAGAAATAAAAGAGGGAGAGAGACATGGAGAGTGGGACACGCCTTGTGATGGAGGGCTCCGCCACTATGAGCCCTCCCTTGAATGAAATCATACAATAAACGGATCCCTTTGAACATGGGACCATCCAAAAATGTAAATCAACGGTGGAGATCCATTCCCCACCGATATGGACGGTCTAGATGACCTTTCTAAATGAAATAAATATCATGATGGGGTCTATGGGGAATGGCCCCATCATGGAATGATCATGATGATCCAAGTGGTCCATCGGCCACAACTTAAGGTCCCAAGCGAGATCCACACCATTGATCAGTGGGTCTCACTTGGCCCATCATAAGAACAAGAAGGAAACTACCCTAAAGAGGCACCCACCGTCCGATCTTCTTGCTCCTAGGAGTTTCTTGGCACCTTAACTTGGATTTCAATGGTTAAGATGAGGAATGGAGGGTTGAGATGGGAGATGATGGGGTAGGAAAGTGGACCACACATGGAGCTTGGGAATTTTGGAAAACTCCATACGTATGAGCTCTTTGTTGGTCGGGATTGAGATGAGAAAATGAGAAAGAGAGAGAGTGATCTAGAGAGAGATGGATGGATGGATGAATGATGGTTGTGTAAGAAAGTATTGACTTTTGAGGCTTTTTGTGTAAGAGAGGTATGGGTTTGGAAGACTTTTGTGGTTGCTTGGGAAAAGGAAATAAAGTGATGTGTACTTGACATGTGATGGCTTGATGGATTGATTGATTGATGGATTGATGTGATTGATGTGACACATTGAAGAGATTCCCTTAGGTTTCGCAACGCGCGGCATTTTCTCACACCGAACGTTGGCCCACATCTCTTGACCAGGGTATCGCCTAGGCGCGCGAGTCACGGCATCAGAACCGCAACGACGGCACAGTCGCTATGGTATTGGTCTCAGGTTGAGTCGACTCGGATTGTCGGTATATGAATCAGGGTCACGCGTCGATATCGGTTAAGGGTCGAAGGTCGCCGAAATTCGACCGGTAAAACCGCGGAAGTCTATGGAACGGTACGGACCAAGATACGGGTCTTACGATAACACTCTGAGATTTGCATCACATAGAAGGTCTTCCATTAATGGGAAGATTTTATGATGAGTTCATCCCGTTGAACACAGAGCTGACATTTACATCTTCTCCAGATCACAGACCCTCCATTTCCGAAACCACCATAAAACTCTTCAGAGAAATGGGGAAATTTCCAAACTTTCATAAACTTTCCCCTCTGCAGTGGATGGCTCATTTTTCCAGAATGATCAGGTATTCTAGACTCAAAATTAGCACTTTTCTTTCTATCACATATTCCCTTGCACTAATCTCTTACTTTACCCCACAGATTCTATGACATTCGATGCAAAGAACTGACGAATCCCCGCGACAACATGAAGGAAAGAGCAGATTATAGTTGCTTCGGGGAACTTGCAGCATTTCTGGCTTACTAGTTAAGTATAGTAGCTCTTCCTAGCTCCAAGTGGGTAGATGTTATTCGCCCTACCACCTTCGTCATTACTGGTGCCCTAGCGGAAGGTTAGAAATATTCCATTGCGCCTCCCGTACTATGTTCCATCTACCAGGCCTTTCGAGAAATATCTACGCACATCAAGAACCCCACCTTGGGATCTTCCTCAGCATACACTGCCTGACACTACTTTACTGGATGGTTGGGAGTTTATTTTCCTTGGACCTTCGAAGTGCCAGAGAAGGCGTATGTCAATCCTTCCCATCTTCTTCTCTAGTTTTTTCAGCAAAGGGCGATGGCCAGAAGATCATACGAATGGGTAATCAACAAGATCCAGGACTTTGATCAAATAGATTTCTTCCAATTCTGTCTCCACCGCTACACTAAAGATACAGATATGGTGGACTAGGGAGCACTGATCGTAGCAGAAAGGGCTTTCTTTCTCTCCATTTGTTCCTACAGTCTGCCTCTCAGAGAAGGGATAGAGTTCTGGAGAGAGACCTACTACCCCAGCCGTTTCGCTCTCCAATTCGGCTATGACCAAGCCATACCGGAAGATTGTGGCTTGGTCACCAAGAGAATGCGCTGCTACGAAACAGGTCCTTTGAACTGGGTCATGATATGGAAGCAACTGTTGGGCGGTCGTGTCAATTCCTCTTTCATCATTCCTGGCTACGATCGGATAGTCCATACTTCCTACAGTTGGATGAGATGGTGGGACCATCAATCATTCCTGGTCAACAAATGCTTATCAGTGGACTCCCCTCTCTTTCTCCACCCGCCTCGGCTCAGGGGCAAAAAACTTGAGAACAGAATTGGTTTCATTCCAGAGAAGAGTCATGCACCTCACCATGGTGAATTTTACAGAAAAATATCTACGGAAGAGCCGATTCGTGAGAGGAAACAAATTAATACTTTAGATGGTTGGTTCGCTCACGGAATTCTGGCGGAATTTGAACATGTCCCTCACGAATTTAGCGGTCGAGTTTCAGAAAATGTCGAAAGGACATCCTCCCCCATTCCTGAAGAAATTGCCACGGCTCAGGAGTAAAAGGCCTAGCTATGTCCTAGAGGGGGGGGGGGGGGGGGGGGGGGTGTGAATAGGACTATGCCAAATAAAATTTATAACTGCGAAAATTAAAAAAATATGATAGCCAACAAGATAACAAAATAAACAACAATGCAAGATAGTAAGGCAACCTCAAAATTTAGATCTTGAGAGGTTGATACAAATGTTATTCTAAGGACAACCTTACACAAAAAACCAGAGTTTATGGTAGGACAACCTGATTTCTAGAAATGTCTTTGTATCAAGTCTCAAACCGAAGAGGAATAAAAAAATAAATACAAACTGCACCGAAGTATAAATTGTAATCACAAATATGTATTGTTCTAAGGACAACCATGCACCATAAAAATGACAGGGCAACCTTACTAGAACAAAATAATATCAAGCTGATAAATGAATAGCAAGAAATAAATTCTAAACTATTACAACATTCCCCACAATGGTTGAAACAAAAGATTACAACATTCACAACCACATGTACATCCCTTAATTGAATAAATAAATATATGAAATAAAAACCATTCAACCACAACATAAGGGATTATAGTGGTTCGCCTATGTGTTCACCAACTGTTATACAACAGCCACACAGAATGCTACTCTACTCCTAATATCCTCACACAGGGGATATTAGCATTCACTAACAAAATAGGTTTTCACAGGTTCACCAAAAACCTTTACAATTGTGTATTTGTCTGTGGGCTCACACAATTAAAAAAACCCCACTTCTGAGTTTTCCTGGTTCTCCTCAGATAACCAAAACAATGAGATTTTTCTAGCAAATCCCAAAAGAAACCAAAACAGAAAGGAATTTATACTTAAAAGTAAAATACCTGATTTTCTCCTTCAATGTAGCAGCCCGGAAGAACCAAGTCAGAGTAGATGAATGAATGTCCAAGTTCAATGTCTAGTACTCAATTACAAAGGTTCTAGTTCTAATTGATTTTAAAATTAAACCAAAATAGGGCTAGCCTTAATTGATTTTGATTCTAAAGAAAGGAAAATAGCAATTCCTCTTTTCAGATTAGATTGGAATACCAGAAACAAAATTAATTAAATAAAGCTAAAGAAAGAGAATATTAAATAAGCACACTTAGCTTAAAATGGAGCACAAATCAATCTCTCAGAATACCAGAATAATTAGCTTGAATTTCTTATCATTAATCTAAGATTCGTACTCTATTTATAGCTAAGCAAAACTCATCTTCGACTGGTCTTAAGACATCTACGACTGGTCGAAGATCCAATAGAATTTTAAATAAATCGGGCGCGATAAGATTTTCTGTTGCTCGACCGGTCGTGGGTACCCTACGACTGGTCGTACGTCCCATACGACTGGTCAAAGATGGCCAATCTTAATGCTGTACTTTGAATCAAAGAACCGCGATTGGTCGAAGAACCAGTCGACATTGTTCACAGGACTGGTCGAACAATCTCTAGGACTGGTCGAAGAATAGCCAAAAAATCCTGAAAATCCTCAACAACTTAGGACTAGTTGAACCAGTGCTAGGACTAGTTGAATAAGGTCCAGGACTAGTTTTAGAACAGATCAAAATTACTTATAAAAAATATTTAGATTATGTATCCAAAGTGACCTACTCTAAAGGTCCACCTAAGGTTAGTCATATCTCAAAAGAGAAGTAAAGACATTGAAACATGAACTTTAACGGCTTCTGAGATCTCCATCTTGAAAAGCTTCTGAGAACTTGAAAGCTTCTGATATCAACCTAAACCTTCAAGGTCTTCAACTTGAAAAGCTGTGCTTATCTACTTAAAGCCAATCTTGTGTCTTGAATAGATCTTTTGTTCATCACATACACAAGTTTCAAAGAAGTATCTTTGTCACCATAAATTTGACAATCACAAGGGCTATTCACTATAGCACTTTCAAGGAGAATTTGACTCAGAACGAACCTGCTCCTTCCTCACAACCTCCTCCTTCCGGCTCATCATCTCCGATGACTAGATCACGAGCACGACTGCAAGCATCATCACCTATTCCCCAAGAAGAGACAAGGAAGACCTCTGTATCTCCCTTAGTTCTGGCTTGCAGGAAGTCTCCAGGAGAAAGTAGCCAGCCCATCTCTTACAAAGGAAAATAAGTTGTGATCGCAGAAGTAGATGAAGAGAGTTTGGGAAATGAAAGTTCGTCTTCTTCATCAGAAGATTCCACTCCCATGGGGTCTGAAGATGATGATGATGCAAGCGATGGAGCTCAAGATGATGACTTCGAAGAAGGAGAAGTCTATATAGATGACGAGGAAAATATAGCTGCCGAAATGTAAAGGAAGAACATCTCCCCCCTGCTCTCAAAATTTTCCCTGCCACTTCTGTTCCTGACAAGCCACATGCAGTAACCGAAGAAGACGAAGAACCCTTAGATTATGGGGAATATGGATATTCACCTGGTAAGGGAATCCAAATTCCTTGAATATTCACATGCTTATCTAGTGATAACTATCTTATCATCATTGTTACTTCCTTTTTCAGGTACCCATGTGGCTAATATTGAGAGGAGCGATGCTCCCTCTGTGGACCTTCATCCAGCTGCACTAACGATTTCACCATGGGTTCCTACAGCTCCTCTTATAACACTAAGAAGGGCAGCTCACGAAATTGTATTCCCTGTTGAAGCTACTGATCTGCCTACTCCTACTACCAGGGATTCAAGCATAGAAGTGAGGGCGCCTTCTCTTGCCGACATGCTGGAAGCTGGTACCTCTATAGCCCCAGAAGTCCCCCCACCTATTGGTCACACCTCTACAGTGGGTATATATATATATATATATATATATATATATATATATATATATATATATATATATATATATATATATATATATATATATATATATATATATATATATATATATATATCAATTTGAGGAACTGTATATCCTTCATCTTGCATTGCTTATTCTGATTCTATCTCCTATTTGTGTTATAGGAATTCTTCCCTGTAGTGGGGCGGCTAGCTCCTAGTCTGTGGCCACTGTCTCTGAGTTATCATTTCTTTCAAAGATTCCTGCTCACAAAATGCTTTTAATGAAGAACTCCTTGTCAGTGATAGTCCACATCTTTAAATATCCTGAGCAGCGGTCAGACCTAGACATTGCCATTAAAATTTTAGAAAGTTCTGCAAGAATGGAAAAAATTAACATCTCTGCTCTATGAAAATCTCTTCTTAAATTTTGTGATTCGATACTCTCTTTGGCATCAGTGGAGAATGTTACAATTGCCCTCGAGATTTTGGAATATGAGAAGCAATTAATTTTGTCTAAGGAAAAAGCTTCCCTTATTGCTTCCACCATCTCCAAATTCAACCAGGAACAACTATCCCTTCAAGGGCAATTAAAAATCTATACTGAGGACAAATCGAGTATATAAAATCACATCACTGCCTTAAAGGAAGAGATCTCGCAGCTTGAATCTAAGAGTCATGAGAAGGACTTAGCCATAAAGGAAACTGAAGAAAGGAAGAGATCTTGCAGCTTGAATCTAAGAGTCAACATTCAGTCTGTTAACACTGAGAGGTTCGAGCTGCTCAAGAACAAAGAAGTGATTGCGTCTTTAGAAGGAAAGCTGGCTGGTCTTCCTGACCAAACAAAGATTATTCTTGAGAAAAAGTGTAAGCATATTGCAGCTTAAATGCAATTAAGAGAATATTTGCAAAAGTATATGACAATAGCGGGGATTTCAGAAGAACTTTAAGCATATAATTCCTTTTGTGTACATGCTATTTGAACAAGTAATCTCTTTTGATTTTCAATTTGAACAAGTAACCTGTTTTAATTTTCAATTTGAATAAGTAACCTCTTTTGATTTTCTATATCATGTGTTATGCTGCTTACAAGGTAGCCTTAGTATATTTACTGATTAATGAACTAATATGAGCACTGGTATTTTATGCTTGTTATGTGACTTTATTTATATATTTTGTCATTGGTGGTGCTAGATTTCAATTCAGTCAATTTCACACACAGTTTAAGCTCATGAGTAGTGGAGTCGGGTCTCATGTGATGGCCTCTGTAACTCTCTAGAGTTCGTTGGACTTCTCACTGCCTAGGGAGTTCACAAACCACGATCCATCAGAGGGGCCCAGTGAAGCTACCGAGGCAGTGAACTCGATTGGTTTTACGCACAGGGTTGGCCATGGTAACTCTCTAGAGTTCACAGAGCTGGCAAGGCTACCTTTGGGGGTACCAAATCCATAGTTGTCAGTCCATCGATGAGTAGGTTTAAGCCTGTTGAGGTATAAAAAAATATTCCAGTTTCAAAGGGTAGCTTAGGTATTTTGGTGAAATTCCAGCTCTAGGGGTATCTGTTGAAGCATGAAAAAGTGATGAAAGGATTAAAGAAGAAGAAGATTGAAAAGCAAGGTACAAGAAAGAAGAAAAAAGAAGAAAGAGAAGTGTCTTTGAGATTGGTTGCGCAGGACCGCGCAAACGATATCTGTTGTGCGGGTCCACGCAACCAAAGTTCCCTTGCGCGGGTCCGCGCAATCAATATTCCTTTGCGCAGGTCTGCACAACGTGAATATCAGTTACATGGGAGACACTACAGAAGTATTCCTTTGCAAAGTGAACTAAAGAACTAAAAGATTTGTCCCACATCGCTAAGATCAGGATTTTCACACATGCAAGGGCCTATAAATACCCCCTCACCTCCTTCATTTAGGGGATGATCGAAGACTTCGAAGAGCAAGCGGAGTAAGAAGAGAGAAGGTGAGAGCGATTGCCCAAGGGCTTTGCGTGGGACTGCGCAAACCATTTCCTTTGCGCGGGACCGTGCAAACCATGTCCTTTACGCGAAGCCGCGCAAACAGGCTGTTCTACAGTCTATAAAGCTAAGGAACCGTTATGCTGCTAAAATCTCAGTGCGAGGCTCCCCTTCTTCAGGCCTTCTTCTATTGATAAGTCCAGAGGAGAAGGATGAGTCGATCGGGTCGACATTTCCCCCAAGTATTAGGGGATAACTGAAACAGGCGCCGTTATGCTGTTGAAATCTCTATCTCATTGAAGATTCGTCGATCAGATCAATATTCCTCCTAAGTCCTAGGAGATGATCAAAATAGGTGCTGAAAGGCTGCCGAAATTTCTATCTTATTGGAAGACTGGCGGCTGATTGATTCGTCAATTCCTCCTAAGTACTTAGGAGATGACCGAAATGGCGCTGTTATGCTACCGAAATTTTCATCGAGCTATCTTCTCTTTCATTCAGTACATTGTATTAATTGAATTTTATTTTCAGAATCAAGGGAATCAGAGGATATAAATGAACTCAGATAAATGTGATCAATGTTCTCTTATTCATTCTTTGTTACCATTGAATAAATCCCCCAAATGAAATGCATTTATTTTCTTGTCGAAACAAATGGTGACTCTGCCGGGGACTCACTTATTATTCGATGGTAACTTGAAAAATATTCAGAGAACATTTATCACTTTTTGGCGTCTGCAAAGATGCCAAAATGGCGACTCTCAACGGGAACATCCTCCCCTTCATTTCTGAAAATAAAGCACAATTTTATTTAATAAATTAGCTAATACTCTTTCATGCTTTCTCTGAGATAGAATGTCTTATCAATTAGATAACTAATTAAGATTTTATATTTTTGTCATAAGGATATGAAGAAGCGTTAGAGAAAGCAAAGTCCGTTGCGATCAAGAGTAGTGAATTTTGTGTAATGGACGGAACAATCTCTGTTTCGCCAATAGCTCAAGAAGATGAGGAAGGATGGAAGATATCAACATCCAAAAGCCAAAAAGTTTGATCTCCTTCCGCAAGAGGAAACATCTCACCAAGTACTGGGTCAACTAGGCGAAGTGTTGTGAGACATAGTCCTGCTCCGGTTATACAATCATCTCATTCAAGAAAAACAGAAAGGCCCGTCACTTCAAAAGATCTTTCAATACCATCAACTATAACCGTGAAGACATCTTCCGCAAAATCATTGTGGGTTCAGAAAAATAAGGGGAAGGCGACCGTAACTAGTGAATGTCCACTCACAGCACCTCCTGCAAAAATTTTAAGAAAACTCATGCATTAAGAATGCCACGATTTACGTCAGCTAGTCCTTCGAAGCGACAATACTCTGGTTTCAAATCAAATAATAGTCCATCTTCTTCAACAGCGTCAGTAGTGCGACGTTCGCTTCCTCGTTCAATATCATGACAATCAAAGTATAAAGGAACAGAAAGTTCATCGACAGATATTAATCAGCCTGATCAGTTTCTACTAGATGAGCATGTAGTTGAGGAAGTCCCTAATATGCTGACAATGACTGCCGTAAACAACATTGGACCACAAGCAGAAACGTCACAACCACAATCGGTTAGATTTCAAGAGCCAATGCCTAATATTACTCAGAATATAATGCAGGAAGAAATTCGGCAGATGGTTATTGAATCTATTCATCTAGAGAATGAACGAAGTTAGAATAAAAAATTTCGATATCACACATCGTATCCCCCTGAAATAGAAGAAATGCCATTTCCTGTAAACTTCAAACAACCAAACTTTCAGAAATTCAATGGAAACGGATCATCAGAAGAGCATATGATGCATTTCATAGAAAAGATGAGAAATTTCTCTAGAGTTCCTCAATATTGTCTGCGATTATTCGGATCTTCTCTGATAGGAAGAGCCTTCAAATGGTATTCAAGTTTAATTCCAGGATCTATTCATACATGGGAACAGATGCAGGATGCCTTTCTGTCAAACTTTTTCCCTTTGGACCGAGAAGTTAGTTTGACTGAACTGACCTCTATTCGCCAAGGAAAAAATGAATCAGTTGAAGAATTCATCAAACGATGGACGGACTTAGCAACATCATGTCGACATCCTCTGTGGGAATCAGAATAAGTAAAACTATGCTTAGAAGGCATGAGACCAGAGCCGACATGCCACTTGATTAGTAAAGATTGAAAAACCTTTTGAAATTTTGCTACGAAGGCTCATACTCTTGAAAGGATGATGGGAAGAGTGCCTGTTTTTCAGTCAAAATTAGCCCACATAATTCAGAAAGATGAAATTGAAAAAGATTATCAGGGCAAGGAAAAAGACTGATGAAGATGGAAATGGTCATGCAATTATAATGACATATAAAAGGTCTAGGCAAAATAAAGATCATACGAAGTATTCATTTGCAAGAAAAGATATACTTCCCATGCTGAATAAATTGTTGGCTACGAAGAGTATTGAATTACCTCGGCTAAGACACCTTGAAGAAATCAAAAATACAAGAGGGCTGGATTATTATAATTATCATTGTAAATTTGGACATCATACGGAAGATTGTAATTCCCTCAAGAAAAAGCTACAAAAGATGATCAATAAGGGAGAAATTGCGATGAAAAGAGTATGACAGATAGAGAAAAATAAAGGAAAGTGACAGAAACTCAATAAAGAAAATTCTGGGGGCATCTTCGTACGACAACATGCTTTGTATGGTGAATCATCAGTAATCGACAAGATCGAGCTGTCATTGCCTAAATACTCAAATGAAAAGAAGCGGTGAGGAAAAAGATATAAAGCCACGATAAAAAAAAAAAAGCATATTCACTGCAGATGTGCATTGCAATACCTACCAGTTCAGGAGATGATCACTATTTTGATTTCAAAAGATATCAGTATGATACTTCCAAAATTAAAAGGGGGTAAGACAGGTAAGATAGGTGAGTAAAAGCTGTGAAATGAATTTCTCACCATAGAATGTATTTCTTGTGTATATGAATAAAATGCAGGCTTTCAAGCATATCAAGTCATCGCCAAACACGAAGCACCAAGGATAATCGCCAAATGCAAAGCCAAATGAAAAGCCAATCGCCAAAATTAACAACTATCGTTGTCGTCATCAACGACCCATGCAAGCTTATTTTAAACGATTGCTATCAAGCATTAAACAATCGCTATCAAGCGTTAACAATCGCTATCAAGCGTTAAATGATCGCCATCAAGCGTTGATGATCGCTACCAAGCATTGATGATTGCTGTCAAGCCACTAAACACTAATGATAGCAGTCAAGCATTGACTGCCAAAGATTTCTCTTAGAATCATCAGGTACCAATGATTATCAATAAAAAGCAACTATCGCTGTCGACGATCAAACACTTGCCAAAATTATTATCATCGCCAGGCTGATACACGATTTTAAATATAATATGAAAGTTTTCATAATGTTGTCAGCAGCGGCGAAATATCAATTATTGATCCACCATTGGCAGTGGAATAAACTATATAGTCAATCATGTATAAAGTTGATCACAGCGATGGTTGCTAATCATAAAAAGGTAGCCTAGTTAAGCCAATGGCCAGCTACTCATGAGACCTATAATCATAAAAAGGCAGCCTAGTCAAGCCAATTGCCAGCTACACATGGACCTATAATTAATTAAGGCAGCCTAGTCAAGCCAATGGCCTGCTATGCATAAGACCTCCAAAGCCCGAAATCGGTGAAAAACTATATAGAGCCTGAAATCGGTGGTAAACTATCTTGCCCGAAATCAGCGGTAAACTATATAGAGCCCGAAATCGGCGGTAAACTATCTTGCCCGAAATCGACGATAAACTATCTTGCTCTTTGAGCCCAGTATCAATTCCAATTTAGTCAAATTTAGTCATCTAGTTTAGTCAAGTCTGGTCGAGGTCAAGGTCAGTTTTGTCCAGTCAAGGTATGGTCAGTCAAAGTACACTATCTCCACTGCTCAAAAAGCATAAATTAAGATTAACATTTAAAATGTTGAATAGATATTACAATTTGTATATGCTTAAATATGCAATTGCTTGATGAAAATTTCAAACATTGATTAGACAACATGCAAAAATGCATTTCTCTTAAATCAGGTTCAAATTACATCAAAAGTAAATGCCTTCAAGATATTGGCGATTATCTACTTAAAAGCTCAAGTCTCCAAGGTTAATTAATATATTGACAAGAGCAGTGAGGTCTTTTCATCTCTCATCTTCTTAATGAATAGAGGCATCTTATTGCACAAGATTCTCAAAAGGGGACAGAGAATAAACTAGCAAAGAAATTATCATTCTCTTCCGAATAATATGAAGATCCAGATATATTCTTTGGATTTGTAAAAGGAGCAGCAAAGATTATCTATCCTTCAAGGGTATCAGCAGGCTTCACTTCAAAAATATTATCTTCTGGAGAAATCTTCATGCAAAGCTGATCTGGAAAGGGGGCAGGATTTAATGTCTTCAAAATAATCTATACATTGGTCTTCCTGACAATCTCTTATACACGGCTAAGGAATTCATATGCCAAGTATTATGGATAATGGTATCACAAGACTCCAAGTATAGGATCTGATGGAGACAAAGAACAAATGGAATCATCATCATCAGTAACTTCTATGACCTTTGGAAAATTATTAAATGAAAATTGAAAAGAAGTCTTGTCTATTTTTCAATTTTTCAGAATTAGTAAAGATCTAAGAAAAGTCTATGAAGAAATGTTAAGGAGCACAAACTCGAGAAGACTCAGTAAAAATACTCAGCGGTTGAACCTTTGGAGCTAAAGATGAAATCTCCAAGAGTGTAATATAAAGAATACAATGCAAGCACGAGGACAAACACAAAGATTGAATAAATCATATTACGAATATTACACTTAGCCTAAAAAGAGAAGAAACTCTCAATCTATTTCAAAAATAATCAATATTACATAAATCTACATTGAAAAATTATAATAAATTAAGATACTAATTCTGATTAATTTGGCAGGAAAGATCATCATTTGAAAGCTTGGGTTATGCAGATTGTGAGTAAAAGAAACAATTGAAAAAGATGTTGCAGTAGGAGCATCATTAAAGAACAACTCCAGATACAGATAAGAAGAAAAGAATCGCTGGAGTTGATCAAGGGGAAAGAATCGCTGGAATTGATTAAAGAGATCGTCGCTAAACACAGAAGTGAAGAAAAGAATCGCTGGAGTTGATCAAAGAGACCATTGTAGCAGCAGCGGTGTTAAAAGAAAGTTCTCTGATTAAACCGCTCAAAGATGAAGTCATCACAGCTGTTGCAGAAGTACGCTTCAATGAAAAGTGAATTTTATCCTCTCTAGTGAAACATCTGCTTGACACTACTGGCTGGGGACATTCCAGTCTTCTGCTCGAGTGCAATCATTCAAGTCTTCCATTCGAACGCGATCGTCTAGTCTGCTGTACAAGCATGATCATCCAGTCTGCTGTACAAGCATGGCCATCCAGTCTTCCATGCAAGCAGGATCATCCAGTCATTCTTCAGTTGCAGTTCATTCAAGTTTTTCAGGCGGAGGAAGATCGATCCTCCATTTGATTTCAGAAATCAATTAAAGAAGGATCGAGGGGGCATCTGTTGAGGCATAAAAAAATATTCCAGTTCCAAAGGGTAGCTTAGGTATTTTGGTGAAATTCCAGCTTTAGGGGTATTTGTTGAAGCATGAAAAAGTGATGAAAGGATTAAAGCAGAAGAAGATTGAAAAGCAAGGTACAAGAAAGAAGAAAAAAGAAGAAAGAGAAGTGACTTTGAGATTGGTTGTGCAGGACCGTGCAAACGATATTTGTTGTGCGGGTCCATGCAACCAAAGTTCCTTTGCGTGGGTCCGCCCAATCAATATTCCTTTGCGCAGGTCCGTGCAACGTGAATATCAGTTACGTGGAAGACGCTGCAGAAGTATTCCTTTGAAAAGTGAACTAAAGCAGTAAAAGATTTGTCCCACATCGCTAAGATCAGGATTTTCACACATGCGAGGGCCTATAAATACCCCCTCACCTCCTTCATTTAGGGGATGATCGAAGATTTCGGAGAGCAAGCGGAGTAAGAAGAGAGAAGGTGAGAGCGACTATCTAAGGGCTTTATGCGGGACCGCGCAAACCATTTCCTTTGCCCGGGACCGCGCAAACCATGTCCTTTGCGCGGAGCCACTCAAACAGGCTGTTCTACAGTCTATAAAGCTAAGGAACCGTTATGCTGCTGAAATCTCTGTGCGAGGCTCCCCTTCTTCAGGCCTTCTTCTATTGATAAGTCTAGAGGAGAAGGATGAGTCGGTCGGGTCGACATTTCCCCCAAGTATTAGGGGATGACTGAAACAGGCGTCATTATGCTATTGAAATCTCTATCTCATTGAAGATTCGTCAATCAGATCAATATTCCTCCTAAGTCCTAGGAGATGATCAAAATAGGTGGTGAAAGGCTGTCAAAATTTCTATCTTATTGGAAGACTGGATGATTGATTCGTCAATTCCTCCTAAGTTCCTAGGAGATGACCGAAATGGCACGTTACGCTACCGAAATTTCCATCGAGCTATCTTCTCTTTCATTCAGTACATTGTATTAATTAAACTTTATTTTCAAAATCAAGGGAATCAGAGGATATAAATGAACCCAGATAAATGTGATCAATGTTCTCTTATTCATTCTTTGTTACCATTGAATAAATCTCCCAAATGAAACACATTTGTTTTCTTGTCAAAACAAAGCCCTTCCTCATGAGTTAGTACCGAAATCGAACAACAAATCTGGGGGGTCTTATGCATGGTTAGCCTATCTAAAGCTCGCACTGCAGCCCTCATTTTCTTCATCTCCAAGGTCGGGCCCATTCATGGGAGGGCATTGTCCTCCATTCCCCGTGACGCTTTCGGAAAGCTATACAAACGACATGGGGGTTACGCTGACTGGCCATTTGAGGACTTTTGGCACTTTGTCTTTTGGTCAACTTTTGGCCCTTTGCCTTTTGGTCATTTGAAGACTTTTGGCCCTTTGGCTTTTGGTCATTGGCTCCATCAGCTGCCCGCATGGGTATGCGTATGATGGCCTTCACGGGCTTTTTAGGGCCACTGGCTTCTCACCGCTGCCCGAATGGCGATCTTGATAGGTCTCATGCGCAGCGTGCCATTGGCTTGACTGAGCTGCCTTAAATGATTATAGGTCTTATGCGTAGCTGGTCCCTTTTAAGGTTTGGTCCTTTTAGGACTTGGCCTTTTTAGGTCTTAGAGACTTGGTCCTTTTAGGACTCGGCCCTCTTTTTTTTTTTCCTTCTTTTCTCTGTTTTTTTTCGGGACTTGGCTAGACTGCCTTTTTATGATAAGCAACCATCGTTGTCACCAATCTTATATGCAAGTAACTATATGATTTATTCTACTTTCAGCAGATAGTTGATCAATAATTGACATCTCGCTACTGCTGATAATGTCATAAGGACTTTTGTATCATGTTTAAAATAATGTATCATCTTAGCAATGATGGCAACTTTGATAAGCGATTGATCGGCGACAACAATAGTTGCTCTCTTTTTATTTTTATAGTCATTGATACCTGGTGATTTTGATGGAAGTCTTAGGCGTCGGCGATGATCATCAATGCTTGATAGCAATCTTTATCACTTGACATCGATCATCAATATTTTTCATTTGGCGATGACTTAATAAGTTGTCTTAAAATGCTTCGGAAGACGATGATAGGTATTTTCGACTGAAATTGACACACTACCACTTTTGCTAATGTCTTCAATCATACCCATCTGTTTATCTGCATCGTTTATCTATATTGTTCACAATATACCAGCTTGATGGTGATATCAATTTTAGGCAAAATTTCGTAGAGCTTGCTAAATGGTGATCATCTTCCTCATCTTTCTTTCTTTTTTTTATGATAATATTTACTATCATATGATCTTGATATGCTTGCGAACTTCTTCTTTATTTATTCTATTCATCTTTTCTTGCCCCCTTTTGATACAGAATTGTTGTTCTGATGATGTTCTGTATCAAAATCAGTAGCGCCTTCAGGAGCAATTCCTTCTCGACAACGCAAGTATAGGCCAACATGGGCTTCTTGTTACTCCTTTGAAGTACACCTCTTGTATTAAGTACATCTTATCTCATTTGGCATTGAGCTTGCCCCCCTGATATGATTATGACTGCTGTTAGAGATATACTCTTTCTTCTTGGAGATATTGAGGCAGTGTATTTCTGCAAAAGACTGCATGACTGCGATCGTATTTATCGATTAGTTTACCCCCAACCCTTGAAATTTTCTATGCTTATCCTAATTGATCCCAATAGGGATTTGAATTCCCTTCCCATGGTTCAAGCCAGTGGGTTCTTCATAATTAAAACCCATGTTTTTCATAATCTTCTTACTTGTCGGGCTATACTTTTGAAGGTCTTGCGACGTCAACCTACCATGGCACACATTGTTTTGAGTCTCTCCTCTTGTCTTTACTTCTCCCAAAAAATAGAACTCTATTGTCTCAGAGTATTTTTCACTTGCCTTAACTTGAAATCTTCATGGAGCGGCTAAAAACGGCCTATTTCTTTCAGCGTATGGCAGGGGCGTGTATAATTAGACTGTAAAATTTTCAACTGTTCAGACGACAGCAAGGTTAATGGTGGTTGTCCCGGATGCCTTAGATGTTTCGGCATAAAATAGAATTTTTTTTTTTTAATTTCTGTGGTCCCATGTGGTCCTGATTTTTTTGTTTTTTCTGTAATTACACTTTCCTGATCATCCTTTAAGACTTCATTCTCATCATTACTTATCTTCTCTATAGCAAACTCTTTATAGAGCTAGCATCTACAAAGAAGGACTCGGCTTCTGTATATGATTTTGCATCAGCCATTACTTTATGTTGTACTTCTTCTTTATAGTATTTGAAACACTGATGCAGAGTGGAGGGTATGATATTGTACTGATGTATCCACGGCCTTCCTAGGAGAAGGTTGTATGTCGTTACTGTACTTATAACATGACACACTATGTCAGTAGTCAATTCTCCTATTTCCAGTGTTACCGTAATCTTGCCAAGTGCGCGTTGCCCATATTGATTAAAACCCTGTATCATCATTCCGTTGGGGCATAATTCTGAGCAACGGTAATTCAACTTACTTAACATCAAAAGCTGCAAAAGATTTACTGTAGACCCATTATCTATCATAATCCATTTGACTCTCTTCTCCCGGATATGGCCCTCTATCATTAGTGACCTGTTATGTTCTCCCTCGCAAATCAAATCGTCATCAGAAAAAGAGACTACTAGGAGACAGTCCTCTTGTTCATCAAGTTTTTCATGTTCTAACTCTGCCAGCAAAGTTTCTCTAATGTAATGATCAGACAATGCCTGAATCAGCCTCTGTCAAAATTCTTCTGATAGCTTAAGTGCATCATAAACACTTAATCGGGCCGGTATTCCTTTTAAATGACTTACTACATCATAAGTCACTCTCGTCACCTCATTCTTCTCTTTTGTCTTGTCGTCATTACTCTGTCTTTCAATCATTTCTTTCCTAGTGATTTCTGATTTCTACTTTATAGGGCTTACCACTTTTTTACCTGACCGTAACGTGATTATTGCAACCTTCTTTGCCATCTTATTATCTTCTTCTTCATTCACATCTTGGTCTTTCTTTCAGATTGTAAGCATATTTACTGTTGCCGTGGTACCCCTTTTTTTTTCTTTGCCCAGTACTATCTCACCCCTATCGATCAGTTGTTGTATTATACATTTCAATGTATAACAATTCTCTATTGGGTGTCCCACTAGACGATGATAACGACAGAAATCCCTTTCTTTGGTTCTTATCACATCTTCTGGGCGTTTAGGTTTTGGTAATACTATCGTGCCAGCTTTCAATAATTATTCCATCATAGGGGCAACATCTTCCTTATCAAATGCGAACCCTTCATGAGAATTCAGTATTCTAGGCATCTTCCCATTGTATCTATTCCTTAACTGACTCCCTTCTTCTCTTCGGTCTGGTCTCCTTTCTCTCGAGTCCCTTGCATATTTACCTCTTCTGTTGTAAGACCTGTATCTTAGTCCGTACTATTCCGTTAACTCCTGTGATCCTCCTGGTCGAATTTTGGCAACCTACGATCGATGATCAACGTTCACGCTCAACCTTAAGTCGTATCCTATATATCTGAGTTGGTTCAATCCGAGACTTGTACCATTGCGACCATACCGTCGCTGCGGTTCCAACGCCGCGACTCGCTCACCTATTCGTTACCATGGCAGGGAGATGCAGACCTGCGTTCAGTTCAAGGAAAACATTGCACATTACAAATCCCAAGAGAATCTCTACAACATGTCAAATCTATCCCATCAATCACCTCATGTCAAGTACAAAGCAACCCATGCTTTCTCTCTCCAAAGTTAACTTTTTCTCACCCTCTCTCTTACACCACCATACATGTCAAGTACCACATCCATCACTCACCTCACCCTTTCACCCATCACACCCATCCCTCATCTCTCTTACAACTCTCTTTCTCTCTCACATTTTTTCAAGAAACATTCTAAAGAAGAGAGTGGTGGACGTTCAACATTTCTAAGGGAGAGAAGTGGGTTATGTGGCCCACTTTTCCATACCAAAAGCTCTTATCCTAGCCATCCATTTCTCATCTCCACCATCATAGTGAAGCACAAGGAGACTGGCATTCCAATGGACCGAGAAGATCATAAGGTGGGTGTTTTTCTATGGTTTAATTTGTGTGATTATGATGGTTTGAGGGCCTTCATATGTGCGACCCATCTTAATGTATGCATTGTAAAGAGGGGCCCATAGTGGCGGGGTCCCTCCACCATCCGATGTCTCTCTCTCACTCTTTTTTTCTCTTTCTCCCTCCCTCTTGTGATGCCGTGTGGCCCACCTGATTTATGAGTTTCATCCAACCGTCCAGCTGGGACGGTGGGCTACACATTGATGCATGTGCTTGATCCACGCCATGGACATCATCACGATGTATTTATTTCATCCAACCGTCCAAAATATGTTAGACAATGCTGGACAATGTTTGGACGGTGTTGTGGACCCCATGTTGATGTATGTGTTTTAGATCCACCCCGTCCATGCAGGGGTCCTGGAGCCCACCTTGGTGATGTGCTGAAGGCAGTACGTGGAGCCCACCATGTTGTGAGTGTACATTCAGTCGTCCGTCAATTCCACAGGCACTGGACGCTAGGGATGCTGGAGTTTTTTTTTTTAAATAATAAATATAATATGTATATATATAATAGTATATAGTATATACATTCTATGGTGGTGGCCATGTACATGGGACCCACCCCACGTGGCAGCAACTTGGCTGCTGTACTGTGGAATGGAATCCACACCGTCCATCAATCTCATGGGACTCACCTGATGAACTGATTGGATGACATATATACAGCAAGTGGGCCACGTATGTAGGACCCACCTGATGAGTGGATTAGATGGCCCACGTCTCACAGCAATCCCTACTGTGAGTTAACGTCAGTAGGTTGTGTGGGGCCCACCACACGTGATGTTTGAGTCTTATCCACACCGTCCATCCAAGGTGAAGGCCACCTGTTTTGAAAATGGATGGCTGGCGTGCGTTGGTTAGCAGCCAGCCACACGCTGCTGTCTGTAGTAAATTGCGATGGGCCACACCTGATATATGTGTTCCATCCATGCTGCCCAGAAGCATGACCCCACACACGTGTGGAATCCACCGTGATGTACGAGTTGTGGGGCCCACCTCTGACGTGAGGTATATCCAGACCGTCCATCTGCTGTGGGCTAACAACCCAGACTGTCCATCTGTTGTGGGCCAGTAACCCAGACGTATAACTGCTGTATTTATGGCAGCAAGCTCCATGGCCACGGCATGATATAGATGTTGTAGTCGCACTGTCCAGATAGTTGGACAGTGGGCCACACCGTGATGTTTCATCATCGCTATCCATGTATTTGGCAAGCTCGTTTTAAGACTTAAGACAAAAAAATAAAATAAAAATGAAGCAGATCTAATGGTCAGGTGGACTACACTACAGTAAACAGTGGAGATTGAACGTCCACCATTGAAATCCTTTTTGGATCACGAAAGTTTTAGGATCATTTGTGAGGCATGTGTTCTCCTCACCATCCGTTTGTTTTGGTAGTAGGGGGGGTCCACCTTAATGTACGTATTCCGTATCGGCACCATCCATTTTCGAACAGGTGCTGCGTGGGCTTGACCTAATGTATGTCTCCCATCCACGTTAGCCATCAGATGGTAGGGCCTATTATGGTATGTATGCAGTCCACACCTACGTGGACCCTATTTTGATGAATTTCCAGCCCTTGTATGAGGCCTGATGTAATGTATTCACGGCCCTTTTACGGGGCTCAGTTGTTTATATTTTTGATCCATGTGATGGGGCCCACCTACCTTATATTCGAGGCCCATTGATGTAGCCCACTTGATGTGTATGAGGCCCATTAATGTGACCCATTGATGAAGCCCTCTTGATGTGTATAAGGCCCATGTGTAGGGCTCACCTATTGTGTATTTGAAGCCCATGGGTTGTGGCCCATTTTGATGTACTCGAGGTCCATGGGCAAAGCCCATTGTGATGTATTCGAGGCCCATGGGCAAGGCCTGATGAGATGTACTCTATGACCCATGAGTTATGGCCCATTACAATGAATATAAGGCCCATTGGTGCGGCCCATTGATGTGGCTCACCTTGGTATATGTATGAGGCCCATCTTAATTTATTTATAGCCATCCATTGAGGCTCACCTTGGTATATGTATGAGGCCCATCTTGATTTATTTGTAGCCGTCCATTGAGGCTCACCTTGGTATATATATGAGGCCTACCTCGATTCATTTGTGGCCATCTGTTGAGACCCATTTGACATATATATATATATATATATATATATATATATATATATATATATATATATATATATATATATAAGGCCCATGTGATTAAGCCTATTTTGATGGATTCTAAGGCCCATGGGTTAAGGCCTATTGTGATGTATTAGGGCTTATGGATTGAGGCCCATTGTGATATATTTAGAGCCTAGGGGTTAAGGCCCATTGTGATGTATCAGGGCCCATGGGTTAAGGCCCATTATGATGTATTTCTGGCTCATGCGTTGTGACCCATTTGATATATTTTCAACCCATGTGATGAGGCTCATCTTGAGGTATTTGTATCCTGCATGGCTAGGCCCGATGTGGTATACATGCAGCTTAAGGTGAGGAATGTGCACCTGATGTAATGTGTGATTTCACTATAATGCAGGCAATGATGTTTATGGCAGGTCGTTCCTTGGGAGCAATATTGGTTTGATGTCTACATTATAAGAATAATGTTGGTTAAATGTCCACATTATAACTCTCCCTAGGACCCATTGATAGGCCCATACTTGTTGTGTTTAGGCCATCAAGGCTCGTCTTCGTTGTGAGGATAGTTTATCACCATATAAAATTCTTAGTATAACTCCATGATTCATGCCCATACGCATCATATGTATGCCTAATATGAGAAATGTTTGATCATAGCATACGCCATTAGACAGACCATTTATGGGACTCCTTATGAGATGGAGTGCCCCACATTTCATGCAATACGCGCAGGATTGTTGCATGATTAGTTAGTGTGATTCATGCATCTTGCATATATGTGACTTGATCATTGTATGCCCTAGTGACATCAAGGTCATGACCTCTATAGGAACATCGTGGATGGCCAAATGGGACACCGAAAATGCTTGGTTCTAGTACTATGGGCACGTAGGATGTCATTGGGTGAAAATCTCAGAACCTCCTTGGTACCAGGAGATGCTCCAACGTTTAGACCGAGTGGAATATGAGCACCGGTGCCTATACCATGAGGCCGTGTCTCCCACTGTGTCATGGTCGGTTGGAAGGGAGTGTGGCCTTATCCACCCGAGTGAGGGGGCTATAAGCTAGGCTGAGTATGACCAGCTCGTAAATGGGTCCACTATCGACGTGCCGAATAGGTATTGGTAAACTATTGGCCAGGAGGATAGTGAGGTCTCTTACGCTCGCTGGACTATGCAACTAGGGAGGAGGCAGTCGGAGTGGAGTGTAATAGACCCCGATGATTTCTCAGAGAGAAACCGTACTGATATGAGGATTGATATGATATTATGACACCCCGTCACTGTTGTACATGTGGGCGGGCGCACGTGGTCGTATGATGATGTGGGCGGGGCTGAGGCCTGGGTGAGCTACCACACTAGGTGAGCTACCAGCGGTTGACAGGCTACTGAGTAGGAGTTGCATACTCATTCATTCATCCATTCACAATCTACCCAGGCTGGCGGTGTAGAACTATTTGTTATGTGTACTTTCATAATGGCCAGGATTTCAGTTGGGGCGCGCGACTAACCTGAGATCAGGAGTTTATCACATTGTGTTTAACTATCCAAATTTAGGTGTAGGACTGGTTTGGATAGAATTCCCTTGTGATGGACACTGTAGCCTACGATACTACGTACTATCATCCCGACTTCACATTCCAGCATAGTCATTTCATTCACACCGCATATTACATTGCATTCGCAGTACTTAGCATTTTGGATTACTATGTTTCTGCACTTATATGGCTTAGAAGGACTTGACAGGATCTGCATATTGCATCGTATCTACAGTATATACTATTTGGCTCATTATGATCTATATTGTGTACTCTGATATTATGTGACTCATGGACATACCAGTATATTTTTTCTTACTTTGATATTGTATGATTCATGACCCTGTCATTTTTCCTGCTTATCTTGATGATGTATGATTTATGGACTCTATTGTATACTCGGCACTTACCTTACACACACTTACACCACCCTCTAAGCTTTTGTAAGCTTATGCACGATAGATGCGTGCAGGTGGCGTTAGGTTGCAGCAGCGTTGAGCTTAGAGCGTGCAACGATTTTAGGAGCTCTGATTTTGATATATGTATTTTCCTTTCAGCATTGTATTCAAGTGATTGTATTAGTGGATATGTGATGATGATGTTGCCTTTATGATTTGGGTAAACTTGTGGTTATGCTTATTATAAGACAAATGTGCGTTGGAAAATCCTCCTTGTAGGATCCGAGGATCGGAATCTGGTGTATGCTGCACTGGGAGCTGAGATGGGGTACTACGGAGGTTGTCGGCACCGGATTCAGAGATCGGGATACCTGTGAATCCGATTTCTGGATTATGGGGCGTGACATCTGTCATGATCAACAACATTCAAGGTCGTTTTGCCAGATACCCTCCTGATTGTCTCATGATGAAATGTTGGGATCTTACGAGTCATCAGCTCTAAAGCTTGAGCCTTAGTAGCCAGGTCACGAAAAGTTCTGATATCGGCGCTGGTGAGTCCGAACGCAATCCCTGTCCCCATAGAATTCAGACACATTTTAACTTGTTCCTTTTCTTCCGGCAACTGTCTGCATGAGGCCCCCAACATTTTCCATCTTTCTAAATTTTTCTACCGGCTCTCCTTCTCTCTGCCATATAGAGGTCAACTCTATAATACTGACATCACGTTCTTAAGAGAAAAAGTTTAACATAAAAACTTTCTGCATTTGTTCCCAGGTATGTATCGACCCTGATGCCAAACTAGAATACCATTGAAATGCTTTGTGTGTTAGTGATGAACCAAACAATCGCAAGCAATACTATGGTATCGTAGAAAAATTTTTCATATTGGTGATGAAGTGCATCAAATGCTCCTCAGGGGATCCTTCTCCATTAAACTTTTAAAAATTTGGATGCTTGAAATTAACTAGAAAGGGGATGTCTTCTACTTCCCTTGGATACGACGTTCGATACCTAAAACGTCCAGTATTTTCACGTTCTCTTTTCGCTCTAACTACTTCTTCAACCACTTGCCTCACCTCATCTTTTGTCACGGTTCTTGCCACTGGAATGGATCCCAGTGACCCTGCCCCCTGTGGTGGGAGGACATCAGGCTGATTTTCTTGCCCCTCTGTTACATTCTGGGGAATCACCATTCGAGCTACGTTATGTGCGAGGGTTGCCAGTGCTTCTCTAAGGTTTCTGCATTCTTTCATTAATGCATTCTGGGCTTCTGCTATTGCATTGAAATGATCCTCTGTAGTTGCTCTACAATCTAGATTTGTTCCAGCCATATATGCTGCAACTTCTCCACTTTTCGACTAAGCAGTAATTGAAGGAGAGCAAGAATATGCTGACGTAACAGGACTCGTAGCGGAGGGAGAGAATGGAGTTTCATTAGACTTTTTCATGCCCCCTGCGGCATCAATTGACTGAATTGATGCTGATACTGGCGAGTTCGTCTGAAATGGTATTGGCGATATGATCGCCAGTGCTTTTCTTTTTTGTTTGCTCGTCCATTTAGATACCGGAGAATTTAAAACTGGAAAATTATGCGCTGTCAATGGTGGAGCCATTTGCTCAGGATAGATCATCGAAGGAGCAAGTTCGGGATTCCTTTTAACTGTGTCACATGTTATTGGCCCTCTGATTCTTAATGAAGGCTGATTCATTCTAGAATTTCTGATGTTTCACACTCTTTCCTTACGAGATGTTACAACAGTCCAACCCGCGTCACCTTCTGATGATTGGGGCGAAGCAAAAACTACCCCAGCAGTTACCTGAGCCACGCTACCTTCACTTGCATGATTTGGTGTGTATTCTATCATGAATCCTGTTGGGATGAATTGGAAGTTCACTTTTCTTACGGGAGTTACCATGAGTAGTAAGTTGTAGTCGGGTTTTAAAAACCTTCAACATAAAACATAGTTATAATTAGTAGATGAACAATTAAAGTGATCTATCTTAGAGATGAAGGGGAGGATTTTCCCACTGAGAGTCACCATTTTGTCGTCTGTAAGACGCCAAATTGTGATGAAAGTTCACAATAATTTCACTGTTAATTTTAGATAAGACAATTGTTGAGGCATAAAAAATGGCGAAAGAATCGAGCAAGGAAAGGTAAAGAGATAAGAAGAACTTTCAAAAAGAAGAAGATAGAGATAACTTTCATGAGAGTGCGCAGGTCCGCGCAACCAATATAAGTTACGCAATTCCGCGTAATCAATCCCAGTTGCGCAGGTCCGCGTAAAGGAAATATCAGTTGCATGGGACCTTGATATGTACTGCACAAAGGGCTTCGTTCAGAATGATCTAAAGCACTGAAAAATAGTCCCACATCGCTAAGATCAGGATTTTCACACGTGCGAGGGTCTATAAATATCCCTTCCCCTCCTTCATTAGGGGTATTTGAAGATTTTTAAGAGGAGTGGAGCGGAGCAGAAGACAGAAGGTAGGAGAGAAGTCTCCTGGCAGTTGCGCAGGACCGCACAACCGGTGTCGGTTGACGGGTTCGCGCAACCAGACTGCCCTGCAGTCTGTAAAGCTCAAGGGCTGCTATGCTATCGAAATGCCTGTGCAAGGCTTTTATTCTTCCAGCACCCTTTCTCCTCCTATTGTCAAGTGCAGAGGAAGAAGATTAGTAGATCGAATCGACATTTCTCCTAAGTATTAGGAATGGTTGAAACAGACGCCGTTGTGCTGCTGAAATCTCTGTCTCATCAAAGACTCATCGATTTAATTAACATTCCTCCTAAGTCCTAGGGGATGGTTGAAACAGACGCCGGAAGGCTGTCGAAATGAACTTTTGATACTTAAAGCACAAGTCCTTTATTTCTAAATGATCTATCTTAGAATTAAGGGATGCAAAGAGGATGTAAATGAACTCAGTATCAATAAAATGTGAAGAATGTTCCTAGTACTCTTTTTCTGTTATGTTTGAATAAGACAATCTCCCAAATCAAATGCATTTGTTTCTTTGTCGAAACAAAATGGTGACTCTGTTGGGGAATCCTATCTTATTGTCTTATTTAAAATATTAACAGTGAAGTTGTTACGAACATTCGTCACGGTTTGGCATCCTATGGACGCCAAAATGGCGACTCTCAGTGGGAAGTCCTCCCCTTCATCTCTAAGATAGATCACTCTAATCGTTCAATTACTAATTATAAATATGTTTCATGATTGAAGGTTTTAAAAATTGGACTAGGACTTATTACCCATGGCGATCCCCGTAAGAAAAGTGAACTTCCGATTCACCCCGACGAGGTTCGTGATAGAATACGCACCGAGTCATGTGCATAAAAGTAGCAGGGCTTAAGTAACAGCTGGGGTCATTTCTGCTTCGCCCCAGTCATCAGAAGACAATGCAGGCTGGACCGTCGTGACCTCTCGTAAGGAAAGAACACGAAACTTCAGAAATTCGAGAATGAATCAGCCTTCATTAAGAATCAGAGGGCCCGTAACGCGAAGCACAGTTAGAATAAATCCTGAACTTGCTCCTCCGACAATTTATCCAGCGCGGATAGTGCAAACAGTTCCCTAGTTGACAGCACGGGACTTCCCGACTTTAAATGCTTCAATGGCTGAACGAACAAGAGAACAAAAGGGAAAAGCATTGGTCATTAGATCGCCAATGCTATCCTGAAAAGATTCACCAGTATCGGTGTCATCTCAATCAATTGATGCCACAGAGAGTACGAAAAGGCCCGATGAAACTCTGTCCCCTCCCTTTTCTGCAAGCCCTATCACATCAGCATTCTCTTGTTCTCCTTCGATTACTGCTTCGTCAAAAAGTGGAAAAGTTACAGTATTCATGGCTGGAACAAATCCAGATTATAGAACAACTACAGAGGATCGTTTCAATGCAATGACAGAAGCCCAAAATGCATAAATGGAAGAATGCAGAAATCTCATAGAAGCACTGACAACCCTTGCACACAACGTAGCCTAAATGACAATCCCCCAGAATGCAACGGAAGGGCAAGAAAATCAACCTGATGTCCTCCCACCACAGGGGGCAGGGTCACTAGGGTTTATCCCCGCGGTGAGAACTGAGACACAAGAAGAAGTAACGCAAGTGGTCGAAGAGGAGGTTAGAGCAGAAAGAGAACGTGAAAATACCGGACGTTTTAGGTATCCAACTCCGTATCCAAGGGAGTAGAAGACATCCCTTTTTCGGCCAATTTCAAGCATCCAGATTTTTAAAAGTTCAATGGAGAAGGATCCCCGGAGGAGCATTTGATGCATTCATCACTAGCATGGGAAATTTTTCTACGATACCAGAGTACTGCTTGCGGTTGTTTGGTTCATCACTAACACACAAAGCATTTTGATGGTATTCTAGTTTGGTACCTAGATCAATACGTACCTGGGAACAAATGAAGGAGGTTTTCATGTTAAATTTCTTCTCCTCGGAACGTGACGTCAGTATTACGGAGCTGACCTCTATTCGCAGAGAGAAGGAGAGCCGATAGAGAAGTTTATAGACAGGTGAAAAATATTAGGGGCTTCATGTAGACAACTACCGGAGGAAAAGAACAAGTTAAAATGTGTCTAAATTCTATGGGGACAGGAATTGCGTTCAGACTGACTAGCGCCGATATCAGAAATTTTTGTGATTTGGCTACTAAAGCCCACGTGTTGGAGCTAATGACTCGCAAGATCCCAACATTTCACCATGATACAACTAGGAGAGTGTCTGGCAGGACAGCTGTGAACGCTGTCGATCATGACAGAAGAGGAAAAGACACAAAGGACTCAAGAGAAAGAAGACCGGACCGACGCGAAGAAGGTGGTAAGTCAAGAAATAGGTACAACAGGAAGAGGCCTAGAATGCTGAATTCTCATGAGAGGTTCGCATTTGAAAAAGAAGATGTCACCCCTATGATGGAACAGTTATTAAAAGTTGGCACGATAGTATTGCCAGAGCCTAAGCGCCCAGAAGATGTAACAAGAACTAGAGAAAGGGATTTTTGTCGTTATCATCGTCTAGTGGGGCATCCAATAGAGAACTGCTATACATTGAAATGTATAATACATCGACTGATCAATAGGGGTGAGACAGTATTGGGGAAAGAAAGAGAAAGGGGCTCCATGGAAATCGTAAACGTGCTTGCAGTCCGAAAGAAGGACTAAGATGCGAATAACGCAGGAAGCGGTAAAGCTGTAAAGAAGGTTGCGGTGATCACACTACGGTCAGGTAAGAAGGTGGTAAGCCCTACAAAACAGAAATCAAAAGTCACTAGTAAAGAAATGATTGTAAAAGAGAGTAATAATAAGAAGACAAAGGAGAAGAATAAGATGACAAGAGTGACTTATGACGTGGTAAATTATCTAAAAGGAATACCGGCCCGATTAAGCGTTTATGATGCACTGAAGCTATCAGAAGTATTTCAACAAAGTTTGATCCAGGCCTTATCTGATCATGACATCAGGAAAACCTTACTGGCAGAGTTAGAACATGAAGAACTCGATGAACATGAGGACTGTTTCCCCGTCATTTCTTTTTTTGATAATGATCTGATCTGCGAGGAAGACCATAACAGACCACTAATGATAGAAGGCCATATTCGTGGGAAAAAATTCAAACAGATTATGATAGATAATGGGTCTGTAGTAAATCTTTTGCCACTCTTAGTGTTAAATGAATTAAACTACCGTCGCTCAGAACTACGCCCCAGCGAAATGATGATACAAGGTTTTAATCAAGATGGGAAGCGTGCACTTGACAAGATTACGGTAACGTTGGAAATAGGAGAATTGACTACTGACGTTGTTTGTCACGTCATAAGTACAATGACGACATACTCGCATTGACAAAATGAGATAAAATGTGCTCAATGAAAGCAAAGTTCTTCAAAGAAGTAAATGAAAGCCTATGTTGGCCTATACTCGCGTTGACAAAAAGGAAATTGCTTCCATAGGCACTACTGATTTTGATACAGAACATTACCAAGATAATAATTCTGTATCAAAAGGGGGCAAGATGAATAGGATGAATAAGGAAGAAGTTTGCAAGCATATCAAAATCATATGACAAAGTATATCAAGATCATATGATAGCAAATAAAGAAAGACGAAGAAGGTGAACGCCATCAAGAGAGTTCTACAAAATTTTGCCTGAAATTGATATCACCATCAAGCTGGTATATTACAAACAATACAGATAAACAATACAGATAAACAATTTCAGGCGAAAATACCTATCATCATCTTCCAAGACAGCATGCTAGATCATCGCCAAAAGTATTCAGTCTTCCAAGACATTTGAAGATAGCATATTAAATCATCACCGAACAAAAAAGTGTCAATGATAACTATCAAAGCATTGACGCTCATCGCTGATAGAAAATCTCCATCAAAATTAGAATCATCAGGTATCGATGATCATAAAAAGAAAAGAGGACAATCACTGTTGTCGATCAATCACTCATCAAAATTGCCATCATCGCTAAGCTGATACATTGCTTTAAACATGATTCAAAAGTCCTTATGACATTGTCAGCAGCAGCGAAATGTCAATTATTGTTCAACCATATGATGAATCATATAGCCAACTATATAAAATTAGTGACAGAGATGACTGCTGATCATAAAAAGGCGGTCTAGCCACAAGTCCCGAAAAAAAAAAGAGAAAAAAGGGCTAAGTCCTAAAAGGACCAAGTCTCCAAGACCTAAAGAGGTCAAATCCTAAAAGGATTAAATCTTGAAAGGGACCGAGTACACATAAGACCTATGATTTTAAAAAGGCAACCCAGTTAAGCCAATGGCCCACTGTGCATGAGACCTATGAAGATCGTCATTCGGGCAACGGCGAGAAGCCAGTGGCCCTAAAAAGCCCGTGAAGGCCATCGTACGCATACCCATGCGGGCAGCTGACGGAGTCAATGACCAAAAGCCAGAAGGCCAAAAGTTGACAAAAAAGACAAGAGCTAAAAGTCTTCAACGATCAAAAGCCAAAAGGTCAAAAATTCGACTAAAAGATAAAGTGTTAAAAGTCCTCAAATGACCAGTCAACGTAACCCCTATGCCGTCTGTATAGCTTTCCGACAGCATCACGGGGAATGGAGGACAATGCCCTCCCGTGAATGGGCCCGACCTTGCAGGCGAAGAAAATGAGGGCTGCAGTGTGCGCTTTAGATAGGTCAACCATGCATAAGACCTCCCAGATTTATGGTTCGATTCTGGTACTAACTCATGAGGAAGGGCTTAAACCTACTCATGGATGGATCGACAACCATGGATTTGGTACCCCCAAAGGTAGCCTTGTGAGCTCTATGAACTTTAGAGAGTTACCGTGGCCAACCCTGTGCGTAAAACCAACCGAGTTCACGGCCCCGGTAGCTTCACTGGGGCCCTCTGATGGATCACAGTTTGTGAACTCCCTAGGCAGTGAGAAGTCCAGCGAACTCTAGAGAGTTACAGAGACCATCACGTAAGACCCGACTCTAACTAAAGTCCAAGTAAATTCACCAAGTAAATTCACTCCACTACTTAAGAGCCTAAACTGTGTGCAGCTGACTGAATTAAAACTTAGCACCGCCAATAAAATATAAACGAATGAAGTCATGTAGGAAATCCCATACTGACAAGCATAAAATATTGGTACTTTATGATTAGTTTCATAGAATGTCATGATAAACACTATGTGCAATGTTCAAAATGCAGCAAATTCATGTTAAAGTTATGACATAGAAAATATGTCTGGAATAATGCATAATGTAGAAGTGCATGAAAAAGTTACTGAAATTTACTATTGAAAGTCAAAAGAGAACATGCACTCAAATATAAAAAAAAAAAGAAGAAGAAAGGAAGAAGCAAAAGTATGTATATAAAAAAAGGGGGATTACATGCTTATAATTCCTCTGTAATGCCTACTATATTCATATATTGCCGCAAGTTTTCCTTTAATTGAAGCTGAGCTGCATCATGCGTTGATTTCTCTTCAAGAATAATCTTTGTTTGATCAGGAAGGCCAGATAATTTGTCTTCTAAAGATGTGATCATTTCCTTGCTCCTGAGTAATTCAAACTTTTCAGCATCAGCAGACCGAATATTGACATCAAGTTTCTCTTTAACCTCCTGTATAGACAGTTCCTTCTCATGACCTTGCAGTTCTAGCTGCGAAATCTCTTCTCTTAGAGCCGTAATATGATCTTGAATGAGTACCTTATCATCAGTAAGGGTCTTCAGCTATTCTTGCAAAGATAACTGCTCCTGGTTTAATTCAGATATGGTGGAAGCAATAAGTGAAGCCCTCTCCTTAGACAAAGTTAATTGCTTCCGTATTTCAGAACTTCTGGAGCAATCGTGATATTTTTCACTGATGCCAAAGAAGCTATCGAGTCACGAAATCTGAGGAGGGAGTCACACAAAACAGAAATGTTAATCTTCACCATCTTTGCGGAGCTCTCTAGAATCTCGATGGTAATGTCTAGGTCTGACCACTGCTCATGATCTTTGAAGATGTGGATTATTGTTGACAAAGAATTCTTCATCAGAAGCATTTTGTGAGCGGGAATCTTTGAGGGAAATGGTAGCTCAGAGACAGTGGCCAAAGATTCGGAGCTGGCCGCCCCGCTATAGAGAAGAATTCCTATAACATGAATGAGAGATAAAGTTAGAGTAAATAACGGAAGATGAAGGATTGGCGGCTCTTCAAATTAATATATATACCTGATGCAGAGGTGTGACCAACAAGTGAGGGAACTTCTGGGGCTACAGAAGTACCAGCTTCCAACATGTCAGCAAGAGAAGGTGCCCCCACTTCTGTGCTCGAATCTCTGGTAGTAGGAGTCGGTAGGTTAGTAGCCTCGACAGGGAATACAATTTCACGGGCCACACTTTTCGGTGCCACCAGAGGAGCTAAAGAAATTCGTGGTGAAGCCATTGGTGCAGCAGGGTGAAGATCTACAAAGGGGGCAGCACTCGTCTCGATATTAGCCACATGCGTACATGAAAAGGAAATGACAGTGATGATAAGATAGTGATCACTAGATAAGCACATGAGTGTATAAGGAATTCGGATTCCCTTACTAGGTGAATATCCATATTCCCCATAGTCCAAGAGTTCTTCATCCTCTTCAGTTACCGCATGTGGCTTGCCAGGAACAGAAGTGGCAGGGGAAATCTCAGGAGCCGTGGGGAGATGTTCTTCCTCTACATTTTTGGTGGCCATATTTTCTTCATCATCTATGTTGACCTCCCCTTCTTCATAGTCATCATCCGGAGCTCCATCATTTCCATCATCATCATCATTATCATGATCTCCAAATCCCAGGGGAGTGGAATCTCCTGATGCAGAAGATGAACTTTCACTTTCCAGATCTTCCTCATCTATTTCTGCAACCACGACTTATTTTCCTTTGTAGGAGACAGGCTGGTTTCTTTCTCTTGGAGATCTCCTGCCAACTGGAATCAAGGGAGATGAAGAGACCTGTCTTGCTTCTTCTTGAGGAGTGGGTGATGACGTTTTGCAGACGTGCTCGTGATCTAGTCATCCAAGATGATGAGCTAGGGGGAAGAGGTTGTGAAGAAGGGGCAGGTTCATTTCGAGTCGGACCCTCCTCAGCTGTAGCAATCTCTTCAGGAATAGGGGAGGATGCTCCTGCAATATCCTCTGAAGCTCGACCGCCAAAGTCATGGGGGACATGTTCAAATTTCGCCAGAACTCCATGAGCAAACCAACCGTCTAAAGTATTAATTGGTTTTCTCTCACGAATCGACTCTTCCGTTGATATCATTCTGCAAATTTCACCATGATGAGGCGCTTGACTCTTCTCTGGAATGAAGCCAATTCCATTCTCAATCTTTCTACCTCTGAGCCGAGGTGGGTGGAGAAAGAGAAGGGAGTCCACGGGTAAGCGTTTGTTGATCAGGAATGATTGATGGTCCCACCATCTCATCCAGCTATAGGAAGTACGTACTATTCGGTCAAAGCTAGGAATAATGAACGAGGAGTTGACATGACCACCTAATAGCTGCTTCCATATCATGGCCTAATTCAAAGGACCTGTTCCATAACTATGCATTCTCTTAGTAACCAACCCGCAGTCTCCTGGAACGGCTTGGTTATAGCCGAATTGGAGAGCAAAATGGCTGGGATAATAGGGTTCTCTCCAGAATTTCATCCCTTATCTAAGAGGTAGACTGCAAAAATGGATAGAAAGAAAAAAGGCCCTTTCCGCTACAGTTAGTGCCCCCTGATCCACCATATCTGTGTCTTGAGCATAGTGATGAAGGCGGAACTGGAAGAAGTCCACTTAATCAAAATCCTAGATCTTGTTGATCACCCATTCATACGATCTTCTGGCCATGGCCCTTTGTTGAAAAAACCAGAGAGGAAGATGAGAAGGATTGACATAAGCCTTCTCTGGTGCTTCAAAAGTCCAGGGGAAATAGACTCCTAACCATCCAGTGAAGTAGTGTCAGGCAGTATATGCTGATGAAGATCTCAGGGTGGGATTTTTGACGTGTGTAGAGATTTCTCCAAAGGCCCGATAAATGGAACATAGCACAGGGGGCGCAATGGAATATTTCTGACCTTCCGCTAGAGCTCCGACGACAACAAAGGTGGTGGGGTGAATAGCATCTGCCACTTGGAACTAGGAAGAGCAACTATGCTTAGCCAATAAGCTAGGAAGGCTGCAAGTTCCCCAAAGGAACTATAATCTGGTCGTTTCTTCATATTGTCACGAAGAATCGTTAGTTCCTTACAGCGACTGTCGCGGAATCTGCAAAACGAAAAATGAGTTAATATGCAGGAGTATGTGATGAAAAGGAAAATGCTAATCTCTGGGTCTGGAATACCTTATTTCGACGAGTTTTTTTGGAGTGAGAAGCAAGCAGGGTATCTTCTCTGGCAGGGGGTCTATCACTCTCTGTGTGGATATGGGCGGTTGTCTTCAACCATTCTTCCCAATCATATTCACGACTGTGCTTTGGAGGCAGTTCTATGTTCCCCATGATTATAGCTCGGTGAATGGGAGAGGAAAGCGATTCAATGCGGCCGGTAAAATTAAAAGTTGGGAGTACTGGCTCTTTGAAATATGTGGGAGTTTGAGTGGTGGTTTTGGTACGCTTAGTCAGTGGTTGATCAACAGAAGGAGACGGGCGATGAGAAGATGTATCGGGTGCGTCGGGATGAGAAGGATGGTCAGTTGAAGGGTCTACGGGATGAAGGGTCCTCTTGATGCAGGCCATGAAAGAAAGAAGGTTCAAAAAACCTAAAGAAGATTGCAGAAAAAAGTTTAAAGACTGGAAAAAGAGACTAAGTCCAGGTTGCACGGGTCCGCGCAATAGAAAGAAGTTGCGCGGAGTGTCACTACACTTAGTAAACTTGCGCGGATGGAAGATCCGTTGCGCGGGTCAGCGCAGACGATGTCGAGTGCGGGGAAAATTGCCAGAGAAGAAAAGTTTCACCATAGAATGAGAAATGCAGGATGTGAGAGGGGGGTGAGGTATTTATAGGCCGCCACGGTTGAGTGTGTACATGGCCGGTTGCGCGGGTCCGCGCAAGCCAAATGAAAAGTAGGAATTTTGATCTTTTTTTGTTTCTTGAGGAAACAAAGAAAGGATCAAGGGGGCATCTGTTGAGGCATAAAAAATGGTGAAAGAATCGAGCAAGGAAAGGTAAAGAGATAGGAAGAACTTTCGAAAAGAAGAAGATAGAGATAACTTTCATGAGAGTGCGCAGGTCTGTACAACCACTATAAGTTGCGCGGTTCCGCTCAATCAATCCCAGTTGCGCAGGTCTGTACAAAGGAAATATCAGTTGTGCGGGACCTCGAAATGTACTGCATAAAGGGCTTCATTCAGAATGATCTAAACACTGAAAAATAGTCCCACATCGCTAAGATCAGGATTTTTACATGTGTGATAAATACCCCTTCCCCTCCTTCATTAGGGGTAATTGAAGATTTTCAAGAGGAGCGGAGCGGAGCAGAAGACAGAAGGTAGGAGAGAAGTCTCCTGGTAGTTGCGCAGGACCACGCAACTGGTATCGGTTATGCGGGTCTGCGCAACCAGACTACCCTGCAGTTTGTAAAGCTCAAGGGCCCTATGCTATCGAAATTCCTATGCAAGGCTTTTGTTCTTCCAGCACCTTTTCTCCTCTTATTGTCAAGTGCAGTGGAAGAAGATTAGTCGATCGAATCGACATTTCCCCTAAGTATTAGGGATGGATGCAACAGACGCCATTGTGCTGCTGAAATCTCTGTCTCATCAATGACTCATCGATTTAATTGACATTCCTCCTAAGTCCTAGGGGATGGTTGAAACAGACACCGGAAGGCTGTCGAAATGAACTTTTGATACTTAAAGCACAAGTCCTTTATTTCTAAATGATCTATCTTAGAATCAAGGGATGTAAAGAGGATGTAAATGAACTCAGTATCAATAAAATATGATGAATGTTCCTAGTACTCTTTCTCTGTTATGTTTGAATAAGACAATCTCCCAAATCAAATGCATTTGTTTCTTTGTCGAAACAAAAATAAAGATCTATCTTCCCCAGCGGAGTTGCCATTTTGTTTCGAACAAGAAACAAATGCATTTGATTTGGGAAATTATCTTATTTAAATATAATAGAGAAAGGGTATTGAGAACATTCATTACATTTCATTGATACTGAGTTCATTTACATCCTCTTTATATCCCTTGATCTAAGATAGATCATTTGAAAATAAATGACTTATGCTTTGAATATCGAGAGTCCATTTCGACAGCCTTTCAGCACCTGTTTCGATCATCTCCTAAGACTTAGGAGGAATATCGATCCGATCGATGAATCTTCAACGAAATAGAGATTTCAGCCGCATAACAGCACCGTTCTAGTCATCCCTAGCACTTAGGGGAAATGACGATTCAATCGACTAATTCTTCTCTTCTAAACCCATGAATAGAAGAAAGCTCAGAGAAAAGGAAGCCTGGTCCATGGATTTTGATAGCATAACAGCTCCTTATCTTTACAGACTGCAGGGCAGCCTAGTTGTGCGGACTCGTGCAACTGATATCGGTTGCGCGGTCTTGCACAACTGATAGGAAACTTCTCTCCTACCTTTAGTCTTCTGCTCCTCTTGAAAATCTTCAATTGCCTCTAATGAAGGAGGGGAAGGGGTATTTATAGACCCTCGCACGTGTGAAAATCCCGATCTTAGTGATGTGGGACAAATCTTTCAGTGCTTTAGTCACTCCTGTAAAGGACCACTGCCGCAGTGTGTTTTGAGTTCCAGCACAACTAATATTCAGGTTGCATGGACCAGCGTAAGAGATATCGATTGCGCAGTACCGCGCATTTGATATGAGTTGCATGGTCCCACACAAACAGTCTCTTTCTTCTTCTTCTCTCTTTTTTTTGAGCGTTCTTTATATTTCCTTGTCTCTTCTTACTTCAATCTTTTATCATTTTTTATGCCTCAACAGAGATGTCAACAGTTTTCCCACCTGATGAAGAAAGGTATAGAAATTATGTGGGACGAAGCTTGTCAAAATGCGTTTGACTCAATCAAAGATTTGCTGAAACGGCCGCTAGTACTGACTGCTCTAATAAAAGGGAAACCACTGATTCTATACATATCCGCAACTGAAAGTTCTTTAGGAGCATTGCTGGCTCAGGTGAATGAAGTCGGAAAAGAAACTGCTCTTTATTATTTAAGCAGAACTCTGATGGTTGCAGAACGTAATTATACGCCGATCGAGAAGGAGTGTCTAGCATTGATATTCACAGTTCAGAAGTTAAGAAACTATTATCTCTCTCATGACATAACTTTAATCTCTAGGGTAGATCCCATAAAATTTTTGATGATAAGGCCAATGCTAAGTGGAAGATTGGCTAAATGGATGCTGTTACTTTCAGAATATACTATTACTTATGAACCGACAAAGGCAGTAAAAGGTTAAGTAGTGGCAGATTTCCTCGCAGCACATCCCGCAGCAGAACATGAAGCTATCAATGAGGACTTCCCAGATGAACAAATAATGTTGGCTAAGTCGCAAAGCTCATTTCAAATGCATTTTGATGGCACCGCTCGAGCATCAGGAGTGGGGGCAAGAGTGATATTCATTACTCCTCAAGGCGACTTGTTACTTACTTCTTTATGTTGGGTACTACATGCACGAATAATGAAGAGGAGTATAGAACCCTTATCATTGGAATGGAAATGGCTCGAGAAATGAAGATAAAAATGCTGCATATCTTCGAAGAATCTAAGTTGATTATAAATCAATTAACAACTAAATTCGAAGTGAGGAAAGGAGAGAGTTTGTAGTACTGTCGAAAGGCGCAGCAGTTACTAGATCAGTTCTATCATGTTGAGATTACACATGTGCCGCGGTCTAAAAATGCGAAGGCAGATGCTTTAGCCAGCCTAGCCACAGCCCTGTCCTGTTCAAATCGAAATGCTCTTCAAGTAACAATAGAAGAGAGAAAGTTTTTGCCATCTACAGAGATCATCAGAGAGGCCGTTGAGACGCTTCCTGTATCATGTTTGGAGATAACGACAAATGATTGGTGCCAACCTTTCATCGATTATCTCAAATATGACATCTTGACAGAAGAACTAGCAGAGAAACAACAAATCAAGCAATGGTCAAAAAGGTTCATTATATGCGGTGAAGTATTATACAGAAGATCGTACAATGGGATGATGTTACGTTGCTTAGCCGAGCAGGAGGCGAATCGAACATTACGAGAAGCACATTCTGGAGAATGTGGGGCACATCAAGCTAGTCGAAATCTGTTCCATAGAGTACATCGAATGGGATATTATTGGCCCTCCATGTTCAAAGACGCAATTGATTATGCAAAGCGGTTTCATGAATGCCAGATTCATGGGGATGTCATACACATTACTTAAGAAAATCTGCATCAGTCGGTCACCTCTTGGCCCTTCTCAGCTTGAGGAGTAGATGTTATTGGTCCTATAAATCTGCCCTTGTCCAAAGGAAAGCAATACATATTGGCAGCAACGGATTATTTCTCCAAATAGATAGAAGTAATTGCTTTATGCAATGTTAAAGAAGGGGATGTCGTTAATTTCATCTGTCATGCGATCATATACCGCCATGGTATCCTGATGAAGATTGTTACAGATAATGGCACCCCTTTTAAGAACAGGGGTATGGAAAAACTCTATCAGAAATACAGCATTCATCATTCATTTTCAACACCTTAGTATCCACTGGCTAATGAGTTAGCAGAGGCATTTAATAAGACAATATTCAAGATACTGAAGAAAACGGTGATCGGAAATAAACGTGATTGGGACGATAATTTACAGGAAGCTTTGTGGGCATATCGAACTACTCACCAGACATCAACGAATGCAACGCTGTATTCCCTGGTATATGGTGTGGAAGTGATAATCCCAATTGAAATACAAGTAGCATCACTCAAGAGTGGCGGTACACCAGTCCATAACAGATAATGCCAATGCAAAGATGAGGCTGAAAGAATTGGATTTACTTGATGAAAAATGGCTGGCAGCCCAACAGCGATTGCAATCATATCAAGCCAGAATATCGGCCGCCTTCGATAAACATGTTAAATATCGTTCCTTTAAGAAAGGGGATATGGTACTGATGCTTAAAAGGCCTATAGTGGTCACCTGTCGAACAGGGGGCAAGTTCTAGCCTAAATGGGATGGGCCCTATATAATAAAAGAAGTATACTCCAATGTCGCGTATAGAGTTATAGATCAAAATGGATAGGGTATGAGTATACTGGTCAACGTTCGCTTCATAAAGAGATACCATCCCTGAAGATGTTACTAGTTTTGATTCAGAACATCACCAGCATAATGATTCTGAATCAAAAGGGGACAAGAATGAGCAAGGCTATGTCTATATGTCATCCAAAGAAAGAATAAAGAAGAAGTTTGTAAGCATATCAAGACTAGATATCAAACAAACAGTATGAAAAGAAAATGACTAGAAAAGAAAGTGACCATCGTCATTATCAAACGAGCTCTGAAAAATCCTGTCAGATTTGGTATCGTCACCATGCTGATATATTATAAGCAGCACAGATGGGTTCTCCTGAAAATATTAGTGAGAGTGGTGACATATCAAACTCAGTCAGGGAAGTTTATCATTCTCACAGCACAACAACAATGATCACTCCCAATCAGAGAGGAACGACGATCACCCTCAGTCAGGGAAGTTTATCATCCTCCCAGTGCAACGATGAGGATCATACTTGTTATTGTCTTTTTAAGGCATTTTAAGACAGCTTAGCCAAGCCTATATGGCCAGCTATGCATAAGACATATAATCATTCAAGGCAGTTTAGCCAAGTCCTAAGAAGGCCAAGTCCTAAAAAGGCCAAGTCTCTAAGACCTAAAAAGGCCAAGTCCTAAAAGGACTAAATCTTAAAAGGGACCATCTACGCATAAGACCTATCATTTTCACCATTCGGGCAGTGGTGAGAAGCCAGTGCCCCTAAAAAGCCCGTGAAGGCCATCGTATGCATACCCATGCGGCAGCTGATGAAGCCAAGGACACCAAAAAGTCTATGAAGGGTAGTCACGCGTGTAAGTCCAATGCCGTCTGTATAGCTTTCCGACAGTGTCATGGGGAACGGAGGTCAATGCCCTCCCGTGAATGGGCCCGACCTTGCAGACAAAGAAAAAGTGGGCCGCAGTGTGCGCTCTTTAGACCATGTCCATAGATAGGCCAACCATGCATAAGACCCCTAGATTTAGGGAATAGATTCCAGTAGTAACTCATGAGGAAGGGCTTAAACCTACTCATTGATGGACTGGAAGCCCTGGATTTTGTACCCCAAAGGTCGCCTTGTGAGCTCTGTGAACTCTAGAGATTACTGTGACCAACCCTGTGCGTAAATCCAACCCGAGTTCACGGCCCCAGTAGCTTCACTGGGCCCCTCTGATGGTTCACGATTTGTGAACTCACTAGGCAGTGAGGACTCCAGCGAACTCTTGAGAGTTACAGAGACCATCACGTAAGACCCGACTCTCACAAGAGTCTAATAAGCTTGCTTCAACTACTTAAGAGCTTAAACTGTGTGTGCTCCACTATTCAAGAGATTAAACTGTGTGTAATTGACTAAATTAAAATTTAGTACTGCCAACTAGGACAAGGATCATCTAGAAAATCCCTTGCTAACAAAGCATAAAAAGATATAAAAGTATATAGGATGCATCAATAATATAGCAAGTAATCAAAGCATGCATTGCGTAAATAAAGCAAAAGCATCATTACATCATTATCAAAATTGCATGAGAAAACTTGTATCATATATAGTTCTGAAAATAGTTACAGTGGCAAAACAAAATAAAACCATTTTTCAATTCTCCTGTGATGCCTAATGCTGCCAAGTACTGTTGTAAATTTTCTTGGAAATTAACTTGGGCAGCAGCATGTTCCTAATGAGCAGTGGAGATCATTCGCGCAGGATCAGGCAGGCTAGCCAATTTCTCTTCCAATGAAACTACGAGTTCTTCATTCTTTATCGATTCATACCTCTCAGAGTCTATGGAATGAAAACTGCAGTCTATCTTTTCTTATACCCTCTCAATATTTAGCCTCTCCCCTAAACTTTATTTTCCAGCTGCGCAATCTCTTACTTCAAAAGAGAAATATGATTCTGGATGGTTGCTTCATTATCAGCTAAGGTCTTCAGTTGCTCTTGCAAAGATGATTGTTCTTAATCGTGGTGAGACACGATCGAAGCAAGTTGAGAAACCTTTTCCTTGGAGTATGCTAGCCACTTCTTATATTCTGAGATTTCAGGTGGAATAGTCAGAGTTTCAGCCGAAGACAAAGCGGTTATTGAATTATGAAACCTTAAGAGGGCATTAGGCACAATAGAAACATTGACTTTGACCATTCGCACGGCGCTATCCAGTACTTCCAAAGCGGCAATTAGATCGGGCCATTGATTAGGATCTTTAAACATTTCGACAATCGCTAACACGGAATTCTTGATCAATGCCAATTTATATGGGGAAACTTTCTCAAAAGACAATGCATTTACTGAAGTTCCTATGGAGCCAGAGCTTGCTGCACCACTTTGAGGTATATTCCCTGTAAAGACATAAAAAGTACAAAATTATAATAAAATTGTATATGTAGGCAATATAAAGGAATGAAGATAGGAGAAAGAAGTACCTTCTGCTGATGTGGGAATAGCAAGCGGTTCAATCTCTCTAGTCAAAGGAGACCTAGGAGCCACCATTTCAACAAAAGAAAGGGCCATAGCTTCGGTGCTTGAAACAACAACGGTAGAAATAAGCGGCACAGTTAGCTCCACTGGAGAAGCCAGTTCACGTTCGGGGCTTGAAGCAATCGTGACCAGAGTGGGCAGATCAGCGGACTCCGTTGGGAAAGTAATCCTGTGTACCATTAAGAGTGGAGGAATTGAAAACCTTGGCAGAGCTCTTAGTGTTGAGGCATAAAAAAATATTCCATGACCGGGGTATTTTGGTAAATTCCATCTCCGGGGTATTTTGGTAAATTCCATGTCCGGGGGTATTTTGGTAAATTCCATGTCAGGGGGAATTTTGGTAAATTCCTTAACCAGGGTATTTTGGTAAATTTCATGACCGGGGTATTTTGGTAAATTCCATGTCCGAGGGTATTTTGGTAAAAATCCAGTTCCAAGGGTAGTTTAGGTATTCTGGTAAAAATCCAGTTCCAGGGGTAGTTTAGGTATTTTGATAACATTCCATGTTGAAGGGGTAGTTTAGCTATTTTGGTAAAAGGGGATTGAAAAGGGTAGTTTTGTAAAAATGGGTGCATATGTGTCATTTTAAGGGAGAAAGGTTATAATACACCATTTAAGAGGTAGCTTGGTGGTCACCATGGTTTAAGAAAAGAAGAAGATCATATGTGAAGAGATAGGTGGTGGTGATCACCACTCTATAAGAGTGGTGGGTGTCACGCCCCAAACTCAGAAATCGAATTCATAGGAATCCTGATCGCCGAATCTGGTGCCGACAGCCTCCGTAGAACCCCATTCTCGGCTCCTAACATTCATATGTCAGATTCTGATCCTAAGATCCTACAAGGAGGATTTTTTTTTTGTGCATTTAACTAGTGATAAGAATAACCACAAGATTACCCAATTCACAAAGGCAACATCATCATCACATATCCACTAATACAACCGTTTGATTACAACACTGAAAGGGAAATACATAAATAGAAAATCAAGCTCCAGAAGACCACTGCACGCTCCAAGCTCAACACTGCTGCAACCTAACATCTCCTGCACACATCTATCGTGCATAAGCTTATAAAAAGCTTAGAGGGTGCTGTAAGTGTGTGCACAAGGTAAGTGCCAATATTCAATACAATGCCATAATCATACAATACCGAAAAAACTGGTAATCCATAAACCATACAATGTCTGAATAAGCAGAAACACTAATAAGATCAGGAATTATCAGAGCAGACGAAAATACTGACAAGACCATAAATCATACGATGATAGAGTAAGCGAAAGAATGGACAAGTTCATAAATCAATCAATATCAGAATACGCAATATAAAATACCTTTGCACTAAAGAGTCATAAGGAGCCAAATATCAGATGCCGAAGATGTAATGAAATTTACAAACCCTGCTGAGTCTGTCTAGGCTATATAAGTGTAGAGACACAGCAACCCAAAATGTCATATGCCTAAGGATGTAATGTAATATGCGATGCGAATGAAATGACCACGCTGGAGTGTGAAGTCGGGATGATAGTACGTAGTATCGCAGGCTATGGGGTTCACCACAAGGGACTTCTATCCAAACCAGTCCCATACCTAAATTTGGATAGTCAGACTCAATGTAGTAAACTCCTGATCTCAGGTTAGTCGCACGCCCAACCGAAATACTTGCCATAACGAAGGAACACAATAATTAGTTGCGCACCACCAGCCCGAGTGGATAGTGAATGAATGAATGAATGAGTATGCAACTCCTACTCAATAAGTCCACATATTAGTACGATTCCTCTCTGAGAAATCACCGGGGTCTATTACACTCTAAACTAGATTGCTGCTCCATCGCGCGCAACAAGGTGAGTGGAAGAGACCTCACTATCCCCCTGCCAATATCGGGCCCGGCTCGTCGATAGCGGACCATTCCTTGAGCTGGTCAGACTCAGCCTAGCATTGCCCCCTCCTCTCGGACAGGTAAGGCCGCACCCCCTTCCAACCGACCATGACACAGTGGAGAGCGCAACCATCTGATAATCGGTACTCTGCGCTCATCTACCTAATCGGTCTAGACGTTGGAGCAACCTCTGGAACCAAGAGGGTTCTGGGACTTTCACCCAAGGATATCTATAGCACCCCATGTAGAACAGATTTTCAGTGTCCCATCCGGCCATCCACGAAATATCTGTGGAGGCTACGACCCTGATGTCGCTAGGGTGCCCCATGAACAACCTGCCATATGGCATATGCAATGGTCAATCACGTCTCATAACAAACATGAAGATGATGCGTATGGGTATGAATCATGATGTTATACTATCGCATACTCATAATCAGAATCAACGATCGGCCTCGACAATGTGGACATTTAACCAACATCGCCCCCAAGGAATGGCCTACATAGAGCCAAACATATAATGGGCCCACGGCCTCACACAAAGGTTTAATACTTAACACAATGGGCCTTACTCAAGGGCCACATATACACAAACAACAGGTGGGCCCTGCTCATGGGCCTAATATATATCACAATGGGCCTTGCCCATAGGCCACGAATACATCACAATGGGCCTCGTCCATGGGCCCTAAATACGTCATAATGGGCCTCATTACATAGACTTCCTATTCATCACATTAGGCCTTAAACACAGGCTAGATAGATATCACAATAGGTCTTAATTATGGGTCGTGTATACCTCATATATGTCTCAACAATCGGCCTCGGCATTCGAAATCGGCCTTAACAATCAGAATCTATGCTTGGAATCGACCTCAATACTCGGTCTCATATATAAAAAAATCAGCCACGATAATAGGAATCGGAGATAGGTCACGACAATTGGGATCGATCGATAATCAAAGTCGGCAGATCGGTTATGACAATCGGGATCAGAAATCGGTCACGACAATTGGGATCGATCGATAATCAAAGTCGGCAAATCGGTCACAACAACAGGATCGATCGATAATCGAAGTCGGCAAATCGGTCATGACAATCGGGATCAGAAATCGGTCACGATAATCGGGATCAATCGATAATCAAAGTCAGAAAATTGGTCACATCAATCGGGATCGATCGATAATTAAAGTCGGTAAATCGATCATGATAATCGGGATCAGAAATCGGTCACGACAATCGGAATCGATAATCAGCATCAGTAATGAGCACCGATACTCAGGGATGATAATCAGCGTTAGCCTCGACAATCGGTACTGATAATTAGCAGATAAACGAAGTGGGGTCCATAGATGATCAGCCGATCAACCATAGTATAAAGATCGGTACTCTACCGTGGTTATATCAAATCCGATAGCACAGAGCCATCCGTCTATGGTGAATGAGACCCACTTATTTGGGTTAACTCACTAAGTGGATGACGAGAATGGGTCTAACAAGGCCTAAGGAAAGATCACAATGTGGACATTCAACCATCATTGCCCATCAATGTGGACATCTAACCAACATTGTTCCCAAGGAGTGGCCCACATAGAACCATATGAATAGTGGCTCATGGCCTCACGCAAAGGCCTAATATACATTGTCATGAGCCTCACTCATGGACCTCATGTACATCAAAATGGGCCGTAATACATGGGCTGAAAAATACATCTCATTGGACCTTACTAAATGGGCTGGAAAATACATCACAACGGGCCTAATACAGATCATGATAGGCCATAATGGGCCTAATACACATCACATGGGCCTCGAATACAACTCAATGGGCCACGCCAAAAGGGCCATGAATCCACAACACGTGGGCCCTGCACACAAGCCTCATCACATCAAGTTGGGCCTCGAATATACATTACAGGTGGGCCTTAAATACACATCACATTGAACCCCAACATATGGGCCGGGTATACATCATATTGGGCCTCGAACATGGGCCACAAACACATAACAAGTGGGCCCTGCATATGGTCCTTAGGCAGCATCACGTGGGCCTTAAATACAAAACAGGCGGGCCCTAAACATGGGCCTAATATACATCATAGGTGGGCCTTACACATGGGCCTTAGATACATCAAATGGGCCACATAACATGGGCCTCATATATTTCAAGGTAAGCCTCAACAACGGGCCTTATACACATTAAGGTGGGCCTCAACAATGGGCTGCATACAGATTAAGGTGGCCCTCACAGATGGGCCATAAACATATCAAAGGTAGGCCTCACAGATGGGCCATAAACATATCGAAGGTAGGCTTCACAGATGGGCCATAACATATCAAAGGTAGGCCTCATAAGGCAGCCCATGATTGGGCAAAAATAGATGGACAGTGGGTCTAACGCATACATCATGGTGGGCTTGCCTAAGGTGACCCATGATTGGGGCACATAAGTAGTGTGGGCCCCTTAAGATAATGGGACCCACGGTCCTAATAAAATGAAGGAACATATGGGTATAATACACACATCATGGTGGGGCCACTAGGACATAAAAAATCAAGCCAATTTGTGACTTGTGTGGGCCACACCACACACATCAGTTGAGGGGCACATTCATAATCATTCGTTGGGCCCACCAATATGTGGTTCACAAATCCAACACATGGGCCCTATAACTATGGCAAGTGGGCCACATCACATGGGCTGCACTAATGATAATCAGCCCTGCCCAAACATTGCCTAAGTAAGTTAGCACCGTCAAATCATTATCCATGTAAATGGGCATCGTCCAAATGTAGTCTAGCACCACTCAAACAGTACTGACGGTGTGGATATAAATATATAAAGGTGGGCTCCACACAGCACAGCTGTGTTACCACAACAGATATATGGTTGGTGCGTGTGGCAGACAACCAAACCATATCATAATATAAATTATACTATATATTATATTATATTAATATGTAATAGGAAAGAGGCATCCATGCCCAATCAACGTCCAAGATGGGCGGACGGCCTAGATGAAACTACATGGGCGTACAAGGTGGCCCCATGCCACACGTATGGGGTGGGCCACGTTTGGACGGACAACATACAATGGTGGGTCTCACAGAGCTTGGTGACTTCATGGCAGTACCCATGTGGCTGCTGGGGTGGATGGACGGTATAGACAAATACATCCCTGGTGGGGGGTCCCACGTGGGGCCCACCATAATGTTTATAAGCCATCCAATCCGTTGGAAAGATCGCAGAGCCCCAGACGAATAGGAAAAATAAATTTTATATTAATCCAAAACTTCTATGACATTCAGAAAGAGTTTCAATGGAAGACGTACAATCACACTCTTTCATGTGATATGGGCCACCTGAGTCACTGATATGGATGATTTTTGGGTGGTTCGCTGCCCTGAGGGGAGCCCACCATGTGCAAGGTATTGATGTTTGACGCATATCACAGTGGGGCCTACAAGTGGGATTCATTTCCCTGGCCCTCTTCACGCCCACGACTGCACGAGCAGGCAGCAGCAGGCGTTGCTGCGGATATTTTTATTTTTATTTTTTTAAAACTGATTTCTTACAGTCTTTCAGAGGTGGGGTCCACATCAGGTAGATCAGATCCGACCATCGTCTCCTATGGCTCAATACCAACCTATCAAGACCAATATTCAATGGGTTTTTGGTCTACAGCAACATTAGGGTGTATTTCAACGGTAGAATACTTTGTTTGCTATGCTATGGCCCACCAGAAATTCGGATTGAGATCATTTTTCGGCTGAAAGGTCAAAATGAGTTTAGGAATGGAATGGATGGTGTGGATTGGATTGATAAATCAACGTGGGGTCTGTATGAGTGGCTCACCTAAAAAGCCAAATGAAATCAAACATAACACATATTTATTTATTCGTTAGTACACCCACCGTCTGATTCACCCTTCACAGTGTGTGAACGCTTCCAGCGTCTAAGATGTAGGACAGTTGGGTCACACACATTCCAAGGTGGGTCCCACATGAACGTGGCCCACTTGATGGGATCAACCTAATATTTGTGTTTTCCCAACATCCATAGAGTAGGGCCCATGTGGTTTGGTCAGCCATGAGGTCCGCTTGATGGATGGTTGGGCACCACATACACTCATCATGTGGGCCACAAGATAAATAAAGGAAGGAGAGAGAGAAGGGGAGAGAGAGAGAGAGAGAGAGAGAGAGAGAGAGAGGGAGAGAAGCACCCACCTTATGATCTTCTTCTTCCTTCTTCCACCAACGCATTCAAGAGTTCCAAGGAGTGCGATTCAACGGTTGAGATTGATTTTGGAGGGTGGGATTGGGTGGTAGGGAGTGGGCCAACCTAGTTTCTCTAATGGAAGCCATGGACGTCCAAGCTCTCATGGTGTTTTTGGGAGAAGTGAGAGAAATGAGAGAGAGATGTAAGAAGTGATGGGAGAGAGTGATGTAAGAAGTGATGATGGATGTACTTGGTGGGTGGAGAGAGTTGACTTTTAAGGGTTACTTTTGTACTTGGGGATGGGATAGATTAATGAGTGTACTTTGACAAGTGAAGTGATTGATGTGATGGATTCTCTACAGATTGCAACACACGGCGTTTTCCTCAAATTGAACGCAGACCCACAACTTTTAGCCTAGGTATCAGTTCGGTGCGTGAGTCACGGCGTTAGAACTGCAGCGACGATGCAGTCACAATGGTGCAAGTCTCGGATTGAACCGACTCAGATATACAGGATACGACTTAGGGTCAAGCGCAAAGGTCGATCATCGGTCGCAGTTATCGAAATTTGACCGAGAGGATCGCGGGAGTTGACGGAACAGTACGGACTAGGATAAAGGTCTTACAGTGGGGCCTATAAATACCCCACTCCCACTCCATTTGGGAAGTTAGATCATTTGGATCAGATTGATGGGCCACGAAATGAGGGAGAAGCAAAGTGGGAGAAGGAGAGAAATGAGTGTTGCGCCAGTCCGCGCAAAGGAAAGTTGGTGCGCGGACCCGCGCAATGAAAGTAAGGAATGACTTTGCGCCACTTTGGAAAAGAGTCTAAAATAGGGTTACGACAGTCCGCATAATGAAGGTGGGAGAATTCACACAAATAAGGCGTTGAGGAGCGCTGTCTGAGGGAAAGTTTCCCTTGCGCAGAACCGCGCAACGTCCGGGTCTGCGGTCGTGCATAAACAGAGAACGAACACTATTATCTTTCCACTGTGTCATTGGTGGGGCCAATACAGCCATATTTTGAGAGATCCACGCTGTCCACTGGATCTCTCTTGAGATTTTGACCGTGAAAGGTAAGTTCTGATCGTCTGTTGACGTGGCCCACTTAGATAATCAAGCCGGGAAAGCAGTTGAATGGTCTGCTTGCGATCACTATTGCGATCATACAAATGAGAAGGGTTGCAAAAGATCAACATGACCTTGATGGGTTTTTCTTCCCCTATCTGGTGAGCGGTTCAGATTTATCTCTCGTTACATAATGGTGGCCCACTATGGAAGCACGAAGCCTCTATTTTGAGACAGAGTCGACACACGTCGGCTCTGTGATGACTGGTGGCCCACTTATTGAGGTGGAATGGAAGATCCACTCTGTCTGTTGGATGCAGGGAGAAAAACCACCAAGAAAGGATCGCTTTTGAAGTAAAATCAGTGCGGCCCGCAAGGTTATATACTCTGCCGTCCATTCCGTATTCAATGGTTAAGATTTTGTAATCACTTGCATGGAGACAAAAAGAGAGCTAGGCGAGGGTAATTCCCATCCTCTGAAGAGAATGGACGGCTCAGATTATTCAATGGGGCAGTGAGTGGCCCCCACGACTCAAAATCGAAGGATACGTTGAAGACGCTGTTGGAATCTTTGAGTTTGAGAAGAAGACGTCGGTCAGCAGGCACTGACCGACTTTGAGAGATCTCGTGCATGGCTCGTGCACTTGTACTTCATGTACATGCAATGTGCATGTGGACTCCAATGTGAGGTTCGTGGGAAATTTGCTCTGTCCATTCGCATTATCAGCTTATTTAATACGTTGAGACCAAAATTGAAGCATGTCCAGATATTAGGCGGGCCCCAAATCATGATTTCAGGGGCTGATTTGTCAGTTCGGCCATTTCTACAAGGATTTAGGAGCTGAAACTTGATGTGTACTGCTAATTTGTGGTTCTAAAGATGCACATAAAGTTTCGGTCTCAACAGACGGTGGCAACCCCCTCATCTTACTTTCTGGGAGACTTTTCAGGCCTGTTTAGCATGATCGGTTCGATTTCTTCAGGGCCTGGCCACACTGCTATGGGCTTCTTCATGTTTTAAGGAAGAATGACCGGAAGGATGCTCCAAATCATTGAAGACTGGCTGATCAAATCAGCAATTCCTCCTAAGTACCTAGGAGATGACCGAAATAGCACCGGAATGCTGCCAAAATTTCTATCTCATTGGAAGACTGGTTGATTAGATTCAGCAATTCCTCCTAAGTATCTAAGAGATGACCAAAATAGCGTTGTTATGCTGTCAAAATTTCCATCGAGGTATCTTCTCTTTCATTCAGTACATTGTATTAATTGTACTTTATTTTCAGAATCAAGGGAATTAAAGGATGTAAATGAACTCAGATAAATATGATGAATGTTCTCCCATTCATTCTTTGTTATCATTGAATAAATCTCCTAAATCAAACGCATTTATTTTCTTGTCAAAACAAAATGACGACTCTGCTGGGAAATTTTATTATTCAATGGTAACTTAGAAAATATTTAGAGAACATTTATCACTTTTTTTTACGTCCGTATAGACGCCAATATGGCGACTCTCAGCGGGAACATCCTCCCCTTCGTCTCTGAAAATAAGGTATGGTTTTATTTAATGAATTAACTAACGCTCTGTTCTGAATGATCAAATCAGTTTTGATCAATGACAAATGATGCTATAACAATGGCAGTTAGAAGAAAGCTAGTCAGTACATGTTTAAGGAAGAGGAACAGGCTACCTTAAGCTTGAAGGATTAGATGAAGATATTGTGCACTGCACGGAACTAGAGCTTGTACCTGCAGCTGTTGATGCTGCTCTTCAAATTATGACACATACTTCTGTGTCATCCAAATTTCAAGATGCTTTGCTGAAGGCTGGTGTCTTGTGATCATTTGGAATTCATTAAGACGAGCATAACTACTGAAATTTGTGGATTAGCAGCGTGCAAACCAAGGCCCTGATGGTTCATATGATTTGAAAGAAGTCACATGCTTTTGCATGTGAAACACTTTCTAAAAAACTTCATGTTGGTAATGTGTACTTGGGGGTATACAATGATCAACCTGACTTTGAGATAAGTAATGTTAAAAGCAGTTTTTGCTTCATCAGTAGTGTGGCGAAATAATGAAGGACGGATGATAGTGTGTTAACGCACAAAAGTATACGAAGTTTCCATCGTACGTTGCCTTTGAGAAATGAGAGGGTATTGGAGACAAGAAAGAAAGAAGAAAGAGGATTAGAACAAAGGATAAGTAAAGAAGAATGAGACTTGTGAAAAAGTTATAGGGAATTGTGCGTACAAGGACAATGGTGTTTAAATTAAGTTGACAGAGATGGCCGAAACTTGGTGAAAGAAATATCATCCTACCGAGTACAGATAATAGTACATTCGAAGTGTGCAGAAAATAGAAAATTCGCCAGCAGATATTAATCATCCTTCACCAAATGAATGTGTTATTAAAGACCTTACTCTTCCAACAGCGACTATCGTGAACAATAGTAAAACTTGAAGGAAAACCCTCAGAGGAGAAGTCAGTTCGACTGAGTCAAGCGTTGCTCGCCAATAAGTAAATGAATCAATTAATGAATTAACGAATTCATCGGTCAATAGAGAACCCTGGGGGCATTGTCACAACTTTCCAGATTAGAAGAGTAAGAGTCAAAGTAAAGTTGCTCCACTCTCATATGAACCAGCTATTTCAAGAGTCTTAGGGGAACAACAACAGATACTGCTAAAGAAAGAAGGTAAAAAGAAGGATTGTCAAAAAATAAAGGATTGAATTTTCTGCTAAAGAGAACATCGATGATTTTATAAACAAGAAAGTAAATAAAGGGTCCAGACAATTCAAGGACTACATGAAACATACAGCTGAAGAAGGCAATGTACTGCTTATAAGGAATCAATTGCTAGTTACAGAGAAAATTGAATTGTCATAGTTAAAGTATTAAAGGAAATAAAACAAAGAAGAAAAGAAGAACATGCAAGAAGAAACTAAGACGAGTATATTCATCATGGGGGTAAATTTTCATCAAGATATCTGCCAGTTTAGCAAAATATATCATCCCTGAATATCCAGAGGATTCACAGCGTGTTGATTCAAAAGATTCCCGGCACAATTATTCAGGGGGCAGAAAAAGGCATGCGAAATACATTATCCTTGAAGATAAATTGCAATTTTGATGCTTCTAAATCAAAAATGGCAAGATCAGCAAAGTCTCAGAATGATAAAATCTCAGAATTCCAAATGAGGTAATTGTTGACTCCTCGAAATGATAATTGTCTATACTAATTTTTACAGGTTAAAGTTGGGGCAAAAGTAAGCATTGATGATTGATATTAAGCATTAATGATTGTCGCCAAAAAGTAGAGGAGTGAAAGGATTTCGAAAGACAAGGTCATGTACTCTCCCTTATACGAATGAATTATAGCACAAATTTTCAATTGACTTCGAATTTCAGGAGAAAGATAAGGAGATACAATCGAAGAAGAAAGAAAAGTGAATGGCTTGAAGAACAAGTTACAGAAGATGGTTGATAAAGGAGAAATTGTTAAGGTGTATGACATAAAGAGAGAGAGAGAGAGAGAGAGAGAGAGAGAGAGAGAGAGAGAGAGAGAGAGAGAGAGAGAGAGATAAGATACATAGGCTCGATTAGTTCGAGACTGGGGGAAAAGTTAATCCTGGGCAAAAAGTATAAGGGGATGCGGTATCAGGTGGCAGCATCATGATTTTGATTACGAAGATTCCCAGAGTAATACTTCCTAATCAAAAGGGGGCAAGATAGGTGAGTAAAAACTGTGTATTTCTCACCATATAATATATTTCTTTTGTATATTTGAATGAAAGACAGGCTCTCAAGCATATCAAGTCATCATCAAAGTAAGATAGGCTTTCAAGCATATCAAGTCTTCGCCAAATGCGAAGCATCAATGATTATCGCCAAATAAAAGCGTCAATAATTATCACCAAATAAAAGCGTCGATAATTGTCGCCAAAATAAGCAAGTGCCAATGATCATCGCCAAAATAAGCAACTATCGCTGTCGTCATCAATAGCTCATGCAAGCTTATTTTATCAAAATTGCTATCATCACTAAGCTGATAAACTATTTCAAATACAACATGAATATTCTCATAATATATCGGCGATGACGAAATATCAATTATTGATTCTCAGAATATATCGACGATGGTGAAATATCAATTATTGATTCTCAAAATATTATCAGTAGCAGTGAAATATCAGTTATGGATTTGTCAGAAATTATTGATTCTCAGAATATATCAGCGATAGGAATTTATCATTTATGGCAGTCTAGCCAAGCTCTAAAAGAGTCAAACCCTAAAAAGAGCCAAACTCTAAAAGAGCTAAACCCTAAAAGGGCTAAAAGCTCTAAAAAGGGGTCGAGCTCTAAAAAGGGGTCAAGCTCTAAAAGGGCCAAAAGCTCTAGATGGGTCAAGCTCTAAAAGAAAGGGGCCAGAAGCTTAAAGAGGGCCAACTACGCATAAGACCTATCAAGATCGCCATTCGGGCAGTGGCGAGAAGCCAGTGGCCCTAAAAAGCCCATGAAGGCCATCGTACGCATACCTATGCAAGTAGCTGACGAAGCCATCTTCAATAGCCAGTCACGCGTGAGACCAATGTCGTCTGTGAGCTCTCCGACAGCGTCATGGGTGAGGAGAAAAATACCCTCCCCAGGAATGGGTCCGAACTCACAGATGAAGAAAACCTAGATCCCTGGTTTGATTTCGGTACTAACTCATGGGGAAGGACTAGACTAAACCAACCCATTGATGGATCGATGACCTTGGATTTGGTACTTAAGGTAGCCAGGAAAAAAAGCCCCGCGAACTCTAGAGAGTTTCTGTGACCATCCTGGTGCGTAAATCCTATTCACGGCCGTGATTGCTCCAACTACTTAAGAAACTGTGTTGCTCCACTGATCAAAGAGCTTAAACTATGTGTCGCTCCACTACTCAAGAGCTTAAACTATGTATTTCTCCACTACTCAAGAGCCTAAACTGTGTGTGTAAGTGTCAGTCCAATCCAGTCCAGTCTAAGTGTCAGTCAAGTCAAATCAGTCTAGTTCAATCTAGACTAGTCCAATCAAGTCAGGTTAAGGTCAGTTTTGTCCAGTCAAAGTATGGTCAGTCAAAAGTACACTAACATCATTGCTTAAAAAGCATATGCTATGTGAAGCATTCAAAATGCTATAAATACATATTTCAATTCAGATATGCTCAAACATGCAATTGCCTAATGAAAATTTTAAACATTGATTAGAAAACATGCAAGAATGCGTTTATCTTGAAACAGGTTCAAGTTATATCAACAGTAAATGCCTTAAAGATATTAACGATTATCTACTCAAAAGCTTAAGTCTCTAAGGTCAATTTATATATTAACAAAAGCTGTGAGGTCTTTTCATCTCTCGCCTTCTTAATGAATAAAGACATATTATTGTACAAGGTTCTTGAAAGGGGGTAAAGAATAGACTAGTGAAGAATTGTCATTATTTACCGGACAGTATAAGGACTCTGATATATTCTTTGGAAGTCATGAAAAGAGCAGTAAAGATTATCCATTCTTCAGGAGTATCAACAGGATTCACTTCGAAAATATTATCTTTAAAAGAAATCTTTATGCGACATTGACCTGAAAAGGGGGCAGGATTTGGTGTCTTCAAAAATAATATATGCCTTGGTCTTTCTGTAATCTGTTATGCACGATGGAGAAATTCGTATGCTAGGAATTATGAATAATGATATCGCAAGACTCCAAGTACCAGATCTGATGAAGAAAAAGAACAAACGGAATCATCATCAGTAACTTCTATATCCTTTGAAAAGTTATTGAATGAAAGTTGAAAAGAAGTCTTGTCTATTTTTCAATTTTTCAGAATCAGCAAAGATCTAAGAAAAAGTATATGAAGAAATGTTAAGGAGCACAAACTAGAGAAGACTCAGTAAAAAGACTCAGCGGTTGAACCTTTGCAGCTAAAGATGAAATCTCCAAGAGTGCAATATAAAGAATACAATGCAAAGCATGAGGACAAGCACAAATATTGATTAAATCATATTGTGAATATCACAATCGACTTAAAAAGAGAAGAAACTCTCAATCTATTTTAAAAATAAATTATCAATACTTTATAAAGCTACATTGAAAAAATTATAATGAATTAAGATACTAATTTCGATTAATTTGGCAGGAGAGATCATTATTCAAAAGCTTGGGTTATGCAGATCATGAATAAAGGAAATAATTGAAAAAGGTATTGCGGAAGGAGCAGCATTAAAGAAAGATACAGAGTTAAAAGAAAGAATCGCTGGAGTTGATCAAAAGGGCAGAATCGCTGGAGTTGATCAAAGAGACCGTTACAGGAGCAATGGTGTTGAAAGAAAGTTCTCTGATCAAATCGCTCAAAGATGAAGTCGTCATAGCTATTGCGGAGGCGTTCTTCAATGAAAAGAGAATTTTATCCTCTTTAGTGAAACATCTGCTTGACACTACTGACTGGGGGCATTCCAGTTTTTCGCTTGAGTGTCATCATTCAAGTCTTCTGTTCGAACGCCATCATTCAAGTCTTCTGTTTTTGCACCTTCATTAAAGTCTTCTGGTCGAACGGAATCATTCAAGCCCTTCGTTTGAGCACGAGCATTTCAGTCTTTCACTTGAGCGCCATCATTCAAGTCTTCTGGTCGAATGCAATCATTTAAGCCTTTCATTCAAGATCATCCAGTCTTCCGTTTGAATGTGAGCATTCCAATCTTCCGATCGAACGTGATCATTCAATCTTCTGGTTAAGAATAATCATCCAGTCTTCCATGCAAGCATAATCATCTGGTCATCCTTCAGTTGCAGTTTATTCAAGTTCTTCAAGCGGAGGAAGATCGATCCTCCATTTGATTTCAAGAATCAGTCAAAGAAGGATCGAGGGGGCATCTATTGAGGCATAAAAAAATATTCCATGACCGGGGTATTTTGTAAATTCCATGTCCGAGGTATTTTGGTAAATTCCATGTCCGGGGGTATTTTGGTAAATTCCATGTCCAGGGTATTTTGGTAAATTCCATGTCTGGGGGATTTTGGTAAATTCCATGTCCGGGGGTATTTTGGTAAATTCCTTGACCGGGGTATTTTGGTAAATTCCATGTCCGGGGGTATTTTGGTAAAAATCCAGTTCCAAGGGTAGTTTAGGTATTTTGGTAAAAATTCAGCTCCAAGAGTAGTTTAGGTATTTTGGTAAAAATCCAGTTCTAAGGGTAGTTTAGGTATTCTGGTAAAAATCCAGTTCCAGGGGTAGTTTAGGTATTTTGATAACATTCCATGTCCAAGGGGTAGTTTAAGTATTTTAGTAAAAGGGGGTTGAAAAGGGTAGTTTGGTAAAAAGGGGTGCATATGTGTCATTTTAAGGGAGAAAGGTTATACACCACCATTTAAGAGGTAGCTTGGTGGTCACCATAGTTTAAGAAAAGAAGAAGATCATATGTGAAGAGATAGGTGGTGGTGATCACCACTCTGTAAGAGTGGTGGGGCTTATAAATACACCACTCCCACTCCATTTGGGAGTTTAGATCATTTGGATCAGATTGATGGGCCACGAAATGAGAGGGAAGAAAAGTGGGAGAAGGAGAGAAATGGGTGTTGCACCAGTCCGCACAAAGGAAAGCTGGTGGGCGGACCCGCGCAATGAAAGTAAGGAATGGCTTTGTGCCACTTTGGAAAAGAGTCTAAAATAGTGTTGCGATACTCCGCGCAATGAAGGTGGGAGAATTCCCACAAATCAGGCGTTACAGAGCGCTATCTGAGGGAGAGTTTCCCTTGCACAGAATCGCGTAACGTCCGGGTCGGCGGTCGTGTGCAAACAGAGAACGAATGCTATTGTCTTTCCACTGTGTCATTGGTGGGGCCAATACGGCCATATTTTGAGAGATCCACGCCATCCACTAGATCTCTCTCGAGATTTCGACCGTGAAAGGTAAGTTCTGATCGTCTGTTGATGTGGCCCACTTAAATAATCAAGTCGGGAAAGCAGTTGAACGGTTTGCTTGCTATCACTATTGCGGTCATACAAACAAGCAGGGTCACAAAAGATCAACATGACCTTGATGGATTTTTCTTCCCCTATCTGGTGAGCGGTTCAGATTTATCTCTCGTTGCATGATGGTGGCCCACATGGAAGCACGAAGCCTCTGTTTTGAGACAGAGTCGACGCACATCGGCTCTGTGATGACTGGTGGCCCACTTATTGAGGTCGAATGGAAGATCCACTCCGTCCGTCGGATTCAGGGAGAAAAACCACCAAGAAAGGATCACTTTTGAAGTAAAATCAGTGCGGCCTGCAGGGTTATATATTCCTTCGTCCATTCCGTATTCAACGGTTAAGATTTCGTAATCACTTGCATGGAGACAAAAGGAAAGCTGGGCGAGGGTAATTCCCATCCTCTGAAGAGAATGGACGGCTCAGATTATTCAATGGGGCAGTGAGTGGACCCCACTACTCAAAATCGACGGATACGTTGAAGACGCTATTGGAATCTTTGAGTTTGAGAAGAAGACGTTGGTCAGCAGGTGCTGACCGACTTTGAGAGATCTTGTGCACGACTGGTGCACTTGTATTTCATGTACATGCAATGTGCATGTGGACTCTGGTGTGAGGTTCACGGGAAATTTGCTCTGTCCATTCACATTGTCAGCTTATTTAATACATTGGGACCAAACTTGAAGCATGTCCAGATATCAGGCGGGCCCCAAATCATGATTTCAGGGGCTGATTTGTCAATTCGGCCATTTCTACAAGGATTCAGGAGCTAAAACTTGATGTGTACGACTAATTTGTGGTTCTAAAGCCGCACATAAAGTTTCGGTCTGAACGGACTGTGGCAACCCCCTGATCTTACATTTTGGGAGACTTTTCAGGCCCGTTTAGCATGATCGGCTCGATTTCTTCAGGGCCTGGCCACACTGCTATGGGCTGCTTCATGTTTTAAGGAAGAATGACCGAAAGGATGCTCCATCTCATTGAAGACTGGCTGATGAAATCAGCAATTCCTCCTAAATACCTAGGAGATGACCGAAATAGCGCCGGAATGCTGCCGAAATTTCTATCTCATTGGAAGACTGGTTGATCAGATTCATTAATTCCTCCTAAGTATCTAGGAGATGACCGAAATAGCGCTGTTATGCTGTTGAAATTTTCATCAATCTAACTTCTCTTTCATTCAGTACATTGTATTAATTGTACTTTATTTTCATAATCAAGGGGATCAAAGGATGTAAATGAACTCAGATAAATGTGATGAATGTTCTCCCATTCATTCTTTGTTATCATTGAATAAATCCCCTAAATCAAATGCATTTGTTTTCTTGTCAAAACACTTGGTATGACGGATGGCAAGTTCGAAGGAGAGGCGTTGTTTACTCCTGTATTTGCGGCTTGTTGCCTAAGACAAAATGTGTGAGATAATGAAGAAAGAAAGAAAGGACGAAGGCAAACAATGATAATAAAACTTTCTTACATGGTGTGTCCCTGTATTCCTCGTAATCAAGGAGTTCTCCTTCTCTCCTCTGCGATAGGAGAAATTCTCGCAGGTGTGGCTTCAGAAGTCGAGGGTATATACCCCTCATCAGTTGGAGCCTCCCCCACGGCTGTATCATTATTATCACCAATATTAACTTCTCCTTCTTCATAATCGTCATCTTGATCTTCTTCTTCCGTTACACTTTCATCTGAGGCAGTACATTTGGATGAAGAAGATGAACTCTCATCACTGGAATCTTTTTCACTTGATTCTTATTTCGCTTTAAAGGGAAGAGATTGCTGGCCTTCTGGTACGATCTCTGTAATGATTAGGCTGCAATCCCTGCTTGGGGAGAAGATTGGACACGGGTCCTAGATCTGGTCATCGGGGAAGAAGCCGGTTGCTGTGGAGACAAGCGAGTCCTAGAAATGGGTGAAGGCATCGACTGTTGTTGAGGGTGAGCAGAAGAAGAGGGCCGGTCTGAAGGATTGTCAACATTCTCTGGCTTAGGGGCGGCCTCTTCTACAACTCCCCTTCGTGGGCACTGGAGAGGGATTTGTTCGAATTCAAGGGTGTCATCGTACGCTGTCCAGCCCTCGAGAGTGTTGTCAGGTTTTATTTCACGGATAGTTTCGTCTATGGCGATGTATATGCACCGATGTCCAGCCGAGGGCGCATGACTTGTCGCAGTAATGAAATCGACCCTCGCTTCAATAGCACGACCCTTGAGTGAAGGAGGAGGAAGCCATACAAGCTTATTCATCGGTTGACTCTTCCTGACTAAATAGGATTGGTGTACCCACCATCTCATATGATTATATGATGCCCTGGGGGTATGATTACAACCTGAAACGATGAAAGAAGAATTGGCTCGACCCAGTAGCTATTTCCAGATCATTGCCCAGTTAAAAGGGCCAGTGCCATAGCTCCGCATCCTTCTGGTTACGAGTCCACAATCTTCAGGCACTCCTTGATCAAAACCAAACTGACGAGCGAAGTGGCTTGGATAGTATGGCTCATGCCAGAATTCAGTCCCCTCTCTCAACGGGAGGATGTATGATTTAATTGATATAAAGAAAATCCTTTCCTCCACTGAGAGTGAGTCCGTATCTATTTTCTCAGTATCCACGGTGCAGTGAGGCAGGTTGAAATGAAAATAGTTGATTTTGTTGTCTGAGGCAATGGTATCCTTCGCCCAGTCGTAGGATCTTTTCGCCATGGACCTTTTTTGGAAGAAATAAAGAGGAACCCGGGAAGGGTGGATGTGGGCCTTCTCAGGTGCTTCAAAGGTCCAAGGGAAGTAAATGCCAAGCCAACCGAGAAAATAGTGCCATGGCATATATGTTGAGGCAGAACCAATGGATGGGCTTTTTATGTGGCATGCGATTTCTCCAAAGCCTCTGTACATCGAACAGAGTACTAGAGGAGCGAGAGAAAATTTGGTTCCTACAGCTATAGTGCCTGCAACGACAAACAGAGACGGGCGGATGGCATCCGTGGACTTAGAACTGGGGAAGACTACCACACTCAACCAATAAGTGATGAACGCTGCAAGTTCCTCGTAATTTGAATAGTCGGCGCGGCCTTTTATGTTCTTTGTTCACTCCCCAAGTGCAGGTTTGTGATGTAGTAATAACTCGGTAAGACCGAGGTCGAATCCCAAGGGACTGAAACTTGTACGTTACCTAAAATTAAGTAGGATTTGAACTAGAATAAGATGAATTCTAAACTAATTATGATTTGGGGAATAATGATGGAATAGTTATCGAAAGCTTAAGAAAATCAGAGATAGGAAACTAGGGATTCAGAGGATCCACTAGTAGAGATCAGGGAGATCTTATGCATGTTTTATGGAAATTAACTGAACTGACATTGATCTAGTTTTCAAGAGATGAAAGGTATATGAATTAGAATGGATTCCATCACCAAACCATGTCCGGGAGACTATGGCAAACAACAGAATTAAACTAATTACCAACCAATCACATGTATGAAGGTTAGGAAGGGTACCGTCATCCGACCATGCCCAGGAGACAATGGTGAACAACAGGACTTCCTGACGTCATGAACATAAAAAGGAAAGGAAATACTCAAGCCATCGTAGATCTACTGTAATGTAAGTCACAATAAACCATTAAAAACTATAGGCAATTCCTTATAATCAAAACTAATCATCAAAATAGTTCAACTAACATAATCCAAGCCATAAAATCTTCCCATCACACCACGAGCTTCACCTCTTAGCCCTAGCTTGGAGGTTTAGCCCAACATGATGTGGCCAAAATCCAAAATAAACTAAAAGAAAAAGAAGAAGAAAAGAAAGAAAAAGAAAAGAAAAAGAAAAAAATCTCTCTCTCCTCCTCTCCCACGTCCAAGCTCGAGCCCTCTGTTCAATCAATGCTCCCCACATCCAAAACCTCCTTATATAGCTGCTGGAGTGGTGAAATTTTATGTGTACGGTTAATTTATGGCCCTCATCCCATGTATGAAGTTTCGAGTTGATCGGATGGTGGCAACCTTGTGATCTTGCATTCTGAGCCAATTTCAGGCCACTTGAGCCTCAGTTTCTCAATTTTCTCGAATCTCTGGCGTGTAATTCCATCGATCTTGGTCCCCTAGAGTGTGTCCCTTACCTTGGTGCATCTTGAGCCCTAAAACTATATTTTTAACACCCATTTTCAGTTCAAGCTCATAAAGACACCCTGCATCACAAACACGATTAAATCGGGCTATTAGACAGTATAATGCTCGTAAATCCAGGTAAAACTAGGGTCTAATATGTAATATTTGACCCTCAACACAATCCCCAACTAACATTTTGCTAGTCCCGAGCAAATTATGCGAAAAATAAGTTGAGAATTATAGGAGAACTTTTTATGAAATCGAGTGAGATTTTGAACAAGATACGAGAAATTTAATATTCATGAATGTTGGAAATTATTTTCTCCTGGACTCAAGCACACAGTAAACTTCATTAATCAAGTTCAAAGTATTAATCCATCAATTAGAATAATTCTAAACACTAAGTTCCATGGGTGTATAGTGTAATCTCGACTTATCAACATTAAGAGATCCAATCGTCAATTTCATGATATCCTTGGTATCCAACAAAAGATTTCATGATAACCAAAATCTGAACCAAACCTGCCTCAGAAATTCCAACTTTTGATTTTTCTCTTAAAAGTAATGCCAATGAGGGGAATCGAATCCTTACCTATAGGGAGCAAACCTATGGTAAAGACCAGTCACCTGATAATTTTTGAATGTTAACCTTGGGGAACCAAACCTTCACCTGTAGGGAGCAGACTTGCAGTGAAGGCCATTCGCCCAACCCTAGGTATTTTCTTTTTCTTCAATTCTTCTTCTCTGTTTTTTTTTTTTTTTTTTTTTTTTAATCATAATAGGCAAATTGTCTAGGCTGGTTCCTTCCATGCTTAGTTATTACCAAGTTAACCCTTCAATATCAGACTGAAACCTTAATGTGATAGCAAGATGTGACATGTGAAATCATGACTCAATCAATGTTCACAACTTCTAATCATGGATTAATAATTCGATCTTAATTGTGAAATCTAACAGATAACTGAAGTCAAGAGTCATACATGACCAACATCACGTATCGAAATCAAAGATATCTGTCAAAATCACTTCGAATTCACAGGAATTTCCAGAAAAATTTTAAAAATTTTCACAATTTTTGCTCATGACCAAGAAAAATACTGATTAGGTAACCTAATCCTCCACCCCCAACCTAAAATCTACATTGTCCTCAATGTAAAAGAGATAAACATGCAATGCACATGGGACAACGAAAGTAAATGAGAAGTGATGGGAGGATAGTACCTGGATAACGAATTGAGAGAGATTTTTCAAGAGATCGCTGGGAGAGAAAGTAAAATAAAAATAACAAAAATAAGATCCTACCTATACCACTTTCGCAGGTGCTCTCGATTGCATTTAGCGTATGCAACAAGCCTTTAAACCCCTAGGTTTCCCCTAGTGGACGAGTTGTAGTCTCGTGAGGGTTTGCAGTAATGTTACCCACAAACATTGAATCGATCACAGAACTTAATCATGCCACAAGGTTCCTCTTCCGACCAATATCTTGATAAGTTTCTCAGTAAGTTTCTCAACAGGATCATCCAAAAGCCCTTTTTGCAATAGGCTTGGATGCCCTGGAGCTTGACTTTCTAGAGAAATTTATTTACCTCATTAAAAATGTGTTGATGATTCGCCTGAGGTATCCAAAGTATAAATAATTCACCTGTGTCAGAAAAAGTTTCAGAGTTAGTATCCCATGGTGAATCAGAGACTACAGATAGATCAAGTTGAGAAAAATTTTCAGGAAGAGGTGTAGTCTCAACACATTCCGAAGTAGCAGACTTCGGTTCAATTTCCAGCTCCTCATCCCCTAATGGTAAACATTCAGGATCTATGGAAGAAGGGGCTTCAGAGTGAGGGTTCTCTCGTTCAGTGCTGACTGTCGAGATGTTGTCTTGCAAGGCATTCACTATGTCTCTTATCATGGGATCATTTGAATCTGCAAAGTATACCAAGCAATCATCAAAAGAGTTAGGACATTTAGCTGAGAGTGACTTATTTTCCACCTTAGAGCTCGTGATAATCTGCCCAAGGAATTCATCATCCTTCAAAGTGGATGGATGTATGCTCTCTTGCTCCAGCCCTGCACAGACAGATTGAGGGTCAGTATACGAAGTATTGATATGCAGAGTCATATCGAGTAACTCATCCGTCTCCCGAATCATATCATCATTTAATTCAGGGGAGTGGTCCAAACATATCTCACAAGAGATAGAAGGGTCAGTTATAAGGAGCTCCCCCACTTTTAGATCAGATATGTCAGGTGAGTGAAGTATCTCATTATGACCGTTCTCTTCGCGTACTTCTTGATCATTGACTTGGACCAAACTTGAGATTAATTCCAGGGGAATTGTGGTTACACATTCAGGATCATCATCCCAATACTCATCATATTTTGGTTCAGGGCAGTGCACACTTGGGATGGAATCACTTTCCTCATATTCTTCACCTAGAATGGGTTGAGATTTGCATACACTAACATCTTCTTCATCATTAGAATCTAGTGTGTCATCATCATTATATTTAAAAGACACCCATGTATCTTCACCATTCTTTCGAACAGTCATCGAGATCAACTCATCGGGAAATTGAACAACATGCTCATTAAAGGAATCCAACTCCTCATTCTAAATTCCAGATTTTTTCAAAAGTGAATGCGGATCACTTTTCTTGCATTGTATTTCTAGATTGGGTCGTGGCTGGGATGACCAAGCCTCCTCTATCCTATCAAGGCACGCATTGAGTCCTTTCATTGCTTTTCTAAATTTCATAAACCACTCCATGTTATGCTGAATTGAATTTTCCTGGTTCATTTCTGGTTGAATCTCAAAGGTAGAGGGTCCAAGAGAATAATCACTTGAAATAAGTGCTTCCAAAGTTTTTATACTTTCTTCACAACGGGCCAAGTGATGCTGAAATGAATCCTCTTGGGTCGTTTCTGGTTGGATCTCAATGTTAGGGTATCCAGGAGGATAATCCTTATAACATGTTATTGGTTCATCTTCATAGCTTTGATGTTTCCACTAGTTATAGTCATACTGATCATACATGGGAGAATATGATGGCTGATAATAATCCTCATTCCCATAATTACGATCGCACACCGCCCTATTAACCGATGGAACATAACATTCTAGTCGGTTCTCAATGTCTGTTTGTGATGGAGAAAAATCTTGAGGTATACGTTGAATTCCACAACCCTCAGGCATTTCCCAATATCTCCTATCCATCTCGGCGTATGCACGTACCTACGATTCCATGGTAGAACCCTGACTCTGAGTCTAATCCTAGAATAAAAGAAAAGTCCTATAGCAATATGAAAAGTAAAAGAAGAAGTTAGAAGGGTGTTACCAAATAAGAAGTTCCTATGTTAAGATCCTACAGAAGAAAACAAAACAAGTTAGTTTCTAAAACAGTTAGTCTAAGATTAGAAAATTTCTAAAAATCCTAATAGAGAAAAAATAAAGAAATTAGAAAAGATATCATCAAATTAGAAGTTTCTATCTCAGAATCCTACAAAACATGAAAGACAAGTTAGTTCTAAAAAAATCAGGAAAATCTAAACCTAAAACTGAAGTTAGTAAAAATCTTAATCTTAAACTAATCCTAAAACTAATTAATTTCAGAAAAACGTAGCCGTCAGTCCCCGGCAACGGCGCCAAAAACTTGTTCACTCCCCAAGTGCAGGGTTGTGATGTAGTAATAACTCGGTAAGACTGAGGTCGAATCCCAAGGGACTGAAACTTGTACGTTATCTAAAATTAAGTAAGATTTGAACTAGAATAAGATGAATTCTAAACTAATTATGATTTGGGGAATAATGATGGAATAGTTATTGAAAGCTTAAGAAAATCAGAGATAGGAAACTAGGGATTCAGAGGATCCACTTGTAGAGATCAGGGAGATCTTATGCATGTTTTATGGAAATTAACTGAACTGATATTGATCTAGTTTTCAAGAGATGAAAGGTATATGAATTAGAATGGATTCCATCACCAAACCATGTCCGGGAGACTATGGCAAACAACAGAATTAAACTAATTACCAACCAATCACATGTATGAAGGTTAGGAAGGGTACCATCATCCGACCATGCCTAGGAGACAATGGTGAACAACAAGACTTCCTGACATCATGAACATAAAAAGGAAAGAAAATACTCAAGCCATCGCAGATCTGCTGTAATGTAAGTCACAATAAACCATTAAAAACTATAGGCAATTCCTTATAATCAAAATTAATCATCAAAATAGTTCAACTAACATAATCCAAGCCATAAAATCTTCCCATCACACCACGAGCTTCACCTCGTAGCCCTAGCTTGGAGGTTTAGCCCAACATGATGTGGCCAAAATCCAAAATAAACTAAAAGAAAAAGAAGAAGAAAAGAAAGAAAAAGAAAAGAAAAAGAAAAAAAATCTCTCTCCTCCTCTCGCACGTCCAAGCTCGAGCCCTCTATTCAATCAATGCTCCCCACGTCCAAAACCTCCTTATATAGCTGCTGGAGTGGTGAAAATTGGATTTGAATCGGATTTGGAAAGCTATGCATGCCCAATGAAAGCTTTTCCACAGCCAAGTTTGGTGCCTCAAAAATCGCCACTTTCCTCGCTTAATTTCTAAAGAAATACCGTCTCTTAGGACGTTTTTGGGTCCTCTACATGATAGACAGTTCAGATCTGCCATATGATCAAAGATGGTGGGCCACAACCACCTGAAAAAGTTAGTTTTTGCGGATGTACGAAACCATTCGCACCATTTCACTGTTGTGATCGGTGGGCCCCACAGAAGCATTTTCTGGAAAATTCACCCTATCCATTGGATTCAGGACAAAATTTTAGTTAAGAATGGGTGGCTTTGAAGGTCCATGACGTATCCTAGAGAAGAAATCACTAAAAGACCAGATTTGAACGCTACAGTGCAACCCTTTTGTGGCCCCTGTATCTCACACATGTGCTTGCGTGGATGAAAAGTGTAAACATGGTTTTGTAGTGCTCGCGGCTGTCTACATGGTGGACGGCTTGGATCATTCATACATATCATGGGTGGGGTCCACAACCGTTCGTAAAACCGACCGTGGGTCGGTTACGCAGTTGCTAAAAACAACAACTTTCCATTTTACATGAGAAGCGGGTCAGCAGTCGTGCAAGCGCTGGTCAGCGCTGCTGACCAGTTTGGTGCTCATGGCTACTTTATATAGTGTATACGCACACGTACACTTGTGGGACCAACTGTAATGTTTTTGCAAAATCTGCACCATTCATCCTTTTTCTCATGTTATTTCAACCGTCAAGAACAATTTTGAGGCAGTTCCAGATATCAGGTGGGCCCAGAATCAATGGTTTATGGGCTGATCTGTCAGTTGAGGCACTTCCATAGTGATCCAATGGCTGAAATTTTATGTGTACGGTTAATTTATGGCCCTCATCCCATGTATGAAGTTTCGAGTTGATCGGATGGTGGGAACCTTGTGATCTTGCATTCTGAGCCAATTTCTGGCCACTTGAGCCTCAGTTTCTCAATTTTCTCGAATCTCTGGCGTGTAATTCCATTGATCTTGGTCCCCTGGAGTGTGTCCCTTACCTTGGTGCATCTTGAACGCTAAAACCATGTTTTTAACACCCATTTTCAGTTCAAGCTCATAAAGACACCCTGCATCACAAACACGATTAAATCGGGCTACTCGACAGTACAATGCTCGTAAATCCAGGTAATAACTAGGGTCTAATATGTAATATTTGACCCTCAACATTCTTGCGAAGATGTTCAATCTCCCACGTATGATCACCATTAAACCTGAAAGATGAACAAATAAAGGGTGGGTTATATACATATCAAGCTGTGAAAAGAAGAGATGTAGGAAGAGGATTCTCACTTGAAAGCCCGATTGAAATGAGCTAGCCATAGCATGGGATGGATTTTACGAATGTTTGGGAACTTAGACATTTCCCTAAACAGCTTGGTGGTTGACTCGAAAATGGAGGGGACTCAATCGAGCGAGGACACAAAGGTAAATTCCTTGTTGGTAGGAACGAATTCATCAAAATATTTTCCTGTTATTCGTAATCCAGTGATCCTATAGATATCCCAGAGGGTAATGTTCATTTCCCCTTCTGGGAGATGGAAGGAATTGGTGGATGGACACCAGTAGTTGAGGAACACCTTCAGGATAGAAGCTTCTTTGCAAAATGGGAATGATGCAGCTTCAATGGCGTGGAAGATGTGGACCTTTGACAAAGCTCTAGCATACTTTGCCAGTATTGCGGTGGCCCACTCAGAGTAATAGTTGCGTGGAGTAAGGAAACCTCTCATTCTGAAGTCTTTTGGACTCCATATAAGCATACGGTGGCTGAAACACTGTTTAAGCATCTCATAGAAACAGGTGGGGTACAAGCTATGGACGTCGTATGTAGGAACGAGGAAGATCATAGGGTGGATGTCTCCTACTTTCTTCCTCAGCTTGGGTGGCTGCAAAATGTCTTCCAGTAATCTTGGCTCTTTGAAAGACTAGGACTCTGAATATGCTAGCCTTTCTGCAATAAGGTGGTCTCTAGGCTCGCAGACTAGCATAGAATGGTGGAGATGAATGCTGACTGAAATTGAGACAATGCCCTGTCTATATGGATTGTTAAATCTGATGGTACCCTGAATCTCGTGGACAGATTCTCAGGAGTTGTTAAGTTTCTTTCTGTTGTGCTCCTTTATTTTCTCCTGGAATTCTTGGGCCTTGTTGCGGCGGTGCTTCTTAGGTCTGGAAGGAGGAGGAGTATCCTCTCGAGTGGGTGGCCTCTGGTTGCTCGTCTGATAGTGGGTTGTTTTTTTCAACCAGTTCTCACAATCATATTCACGGCCATGCTTGGGAGGCCTCTCGAGATCGCCCATGATTATAGCTTGACAAATGGGAGATGAAAGCTATTCGATACGGGGAGAGAAATCAAAAGTAGGAAGAACGGGCTCTTTTATATAGGCGGGATGCCTAGGTGTGGTCTTGAACCGTTTACGAGAGGGTTGAGTAGGAGAAGACAGTGAATCGACAGCTTGAGGGGTGGCCGAATGATAGGCTTCGGTATTCGGGAGTTCTTAATGGGAAGGTTGCTCAAAAGGAGGTTCTATGGCAACAAAGGTTCTTTTTATACGAGCCATGGTTCAGTGAAGTTGAAAAAGTTAGAAAAAAGCCACAAAGGGCTTCATTCAGAATGACCTAAAGCACTAAAAAATAGTCCCACATCGCTAAGATCAAGATTTTCACACGTGCGGGGGTCTATAAATACCCCCTCCCCTCCTTCATTAAGGAGAACTTGAAGATTTTCAAGAGAAGCAGAATGGAGCAGAAGACAGAAGTTAGAAGAAAGCCTCCTGGCAGTTGCGCAGGACCGCGCAACCGGTATCAGTTGCGCTGGTCCACGTAACCAGACTGCCCTGCAGTCTGTGAAGTCCAAGGACCGTTATGCTACTGCAGTTCATGAACTAAGCTTCCTTTCACCGGGCATTCTCCTCTTCATGGGTTCAAAGGAGAAAGGTCAGTCGATCTAGTCGACATTCCTCTTAAGTCCCAGAATATGGTTGGAATAGGCGCTGTTATGCTACTGAAATCTTTATTTCATTAAAGACTCGCCGATCGGAATGACATTCCTCCAAAGTCTTAAGAGATGATCGAATCAGGCACCGGAAGGCTGTCGAAATGAACTTTTGATATTTAAAGCACAAGTCCTTCATTTTTAAGTGATTTATCTTAGAATCAAGGGACGTAAAGAGGATGTAAATAAACTCAGTATCAATAAAATGTGATGAATGTTCCCAGTACTCTTTCTCTATTATGTTTAAATAAGATAATCTCCCTAAATCAAATGCCTTTGTTTCTTTGTCGAAACAGTGATGAAGTGCATCAAATGCTCCTCTGGGGATCCTTCTCCATTGAACTTTTAAAAATTCGGATGTTTAAAATTGGCCGAAAAAGGGATGTCTTCTACTTCCATTGGATACGGCGTTTGATACCTAAAATATCTGGTATTTTCACATTCTCTTTCTGCTCTAACCGCCTCTTCGACCACTTGCCTTACTTCTTCTTGTGTCACAGTTCTTGCCATGGGGGTAGACCCTAGCGACCCTGCCTCCTGTGTTGGGAGGACATTAGGTTGATTTTCTTGCCCTTCCATTGCGTTCTGGGGGATTGTCATTTGGGCTACGTTGTGTGCGAGGGTTGCCAGTGCTTCTCTGAGATTTTTGCATTCTTCCATTAATGCATTTTGGGCTTCTGTCATTGCATTGAAACGATCCTCTATAGTTGTTCTATAGTCTGGATTTGTTCCAGCCATGAATACTGCAACTTGTCCACTTTTTGACAAAGCAGTAATCGAAGGAGAACAAGAGAATGTTGATGTGACGGGGCTTGCAGAAAAGGGAGGGGACAGAGTTTCATCGGGCCTTTTCATGCTCCCTGTGGCATCAATTGACTGAGATGACGCCGATACTGGTGAACCTTTTCGGGATGACGTTGGTGATCTAATGACCAATGCTTTTCCCTTTCGTTCTCTTGTTCGTTCAGCCATTGAAGCATTTAAAGCCGGGAAGTAGCGCTGTCAACTGGGGAACTATTTGCGCTGGATAAATCACCGGAGGAGCAAGTTCAGGATTTCTTTTAATTGTGCTTCGTGTTACAGGCCCTCTGATTCTTAATGAAGGCTGATTCATTCCTGAAATTCTGAAGTTTCGTGTTCTTGTCTTACGAGAGCTCACGATGGTTGTTGAGGCACAAAAATATATCATTGCAGTGGTTAGAGAATCACATGGTATTAATCTACTTCAGGGGTAGTTTGGTATTTTAGGAAAGTATCAGCTCCACGGGTAGTTTAGGTATTTTGGAAAAGTATCAGCTCCACGGGTAGTTTAGGTATTTTGGGAAAAATCCAGTTCCAAAGGTATTTTGGTAAAAATCCAGTTCCAAAGGTATTTTGGTAAAAATCCAGTTCCAGGGGTAGTTTAGGTATTTTAGTAGCATTTCATATCCAAGGGGTAGTTTAGGTATTATAGTAGCATTCCATATCCAAGGGGTAGTTTAGGTATTCTGGTAAAAGGGATTGAAAAGGGTAATTTGGTAAAAAGAGGAGCATATGTGTCATTTTAAGAGAGAAAGGTTATACACCACCGTTTAAGAGATGGCTTGATGGTCACCATAGCTTAAGAAAAGAAGGAATTCAAGTATGAAGTAATAGGTGGTGGTGATCACCACTTTGTGAGAGTGGTGAGGCCTATAAATACCCCCACTTCTGCTTCATTTGGGAAGATGGATCGGACGAGAGCTGGCGTGCCAAAGAAATGGAAGAGGAGAAGAAGAGAAAGAAGTCCTTGCGCTGGACCGTGCAGCTGAAGTCGCTTGCGCACGACTGCGCAAGGGAGAAAGTTGCAGCGTCCGTGCGAAGGAGGAAGTTGCAGCGTCCGCGCAATGGAAGTTGCATCCGAGCAAAGGAAGAGACAGCAATGGCGCCTGCGCAAAGGAAGGAATGGCAATGGCGTCCGCGCAAAGGGAGAGTGTCGTTGCTGTATCTGCGCAATCGTCCGAAGTTCCAAACGCGCGTAACAGAGAAGGAACTTTGTTTCTTCTGCTGTGTCGCTCGTGGGGCCCAATTCAGTGTCCTTTTGAGAGATCCATGCCGTTTAATGTCCTCCTCTAGGAATTTCGACCGTGAAAGGCCAGTTTTGATCAACTGATGATGTGGCCCACCTGGGTAATCAAGCCTTGAAAGCCGCTGAACGGTCATTTTTCGATCACCATAGAGATCGTACGGCTGGACATCGTCGCCAAAGCTCAGCATCACCTTGACTGTTTTCACTCCCTCTATCTCATGGATGCTTCGGATCAGTCCCTCCCTACGTGATGGTGGCCCACTGAGCAAGATCCGATGCTCTGTTTTCGGCAGAGTCGACGTACGTCGACTCTGTAGTTTTGAAGGATCCATTTACTGGAGTCTTTTAGAAGATCTGCTCCGTTCGTTGGAATCACGACGAAAAACCACTAAGGACAGACTGCTTTTGAAGTAAAAATAGTGCGGTCCACCAGATCATCCACCTCACCGTCCATCCCTTGTTTAACAGTTAAAATCCTACAATGGTTTGCATGGAGACAAAAGGAGAGCTAGGCGAGGCTAATTCCCATCCTCTGAAGAGAATGGACGGATCATATCATTCAACAGATCATCGAGTGGACCACACTACATAAAATCAGCAGCCGCTGTGACGACGCTGACCATTATCATGGATTTGAGAAGGGGATTCGGGTCAGCGACGCTGACCGACTTTGGCTATAGCGCGTGCACGGCCGGTGTACACGCACTCCATGTACATGCATTGTGCATGCAGGCTTCACCTCGATGTTTGTGGAAAATCTGCTCCGTCCATTCACTTGCCCATTGCATTTAACGCGTTGGGACAAAATTTGAAGTATATCCAAATATCTGGCAGGCCGCAAATCACGATCTCGAGGGATGATTTGCCAGTTCGGCCACTTCTGCAATCATCCAGAAGCTGAAATTTGACGTGGACGGCTAATTTGTGGTTTTAAGGCTACACATCAAGTTTGAAATCTAACGGACGGTGGAAACCCCCCTAGTCTTTCATTCTGGGAGACTTTTCGGGCCCATTTAGCATGATCAGGCGGATTTCTTCAGGGCCTGGCCACACTGTAATAAGCTACTTCATATTTTAAAGAGAATGACCGGAAAGATCTTCCATCTCATTGAAGACTGGCTGATCAAATCAGCAATTCCTCCTAAGTCCTAGGAGATGACCAAAATAGGCACTGAAAGGCTGACAAAATCTCTAATCTCATTGAAGACTGGCTGATCAAATCAGCAATTCCTCCTAAGTACTTAGGAGATAACCCAAATACCTCCGGAATACTGCCGAAATTTCCATCGAGCTATCTTCTCTTTAGTACATTATATTAATTGTACTTTATTTTCAGAATCAAGGGAATCAGAGGATGTAAATGAACTCAGATAAATGTGATAAATGTTCTCTCCTTTTCTTTGTTATCATTGAATAAATCCACCGAATTGAAACGCATTTATTTTCTTGTCGAAACAACGGTCCAGCCTGCATTGTCTTCTGATGACTGGGGCGAAGCAGAAATGACCCCAACTATTGCTTGAACCATTCCTGTACTCGCATGACTTGGTGCGTATTCTATCACGAACCCTGTCGGGGTGAATCGAAAGTTCACTTTTCTTACGGGGATCACCATGAGTAATAAGTCGTAGTCAAATTTTTAAAACCTTCAATCATGAAACAAAGTTATAATTAGTAATTGAACGATTGGAGTGATTTATCTTAGAGATGAAGGGGAGGACTTCCCACTGAGAGTCGCCATTTTGGCGTCCATAGGATGCCAAACCATGACGAATGTTTGTAACAACTTTACTGTTAATATTTGGAATAAGACTATAAGATAACAGTCCCTAGCAGAGTCGCCATTTTGTTTGGACAAAGAAACAAATGCATTTGATTTGGGAGATTGTCTTATTCAAACATAACAGAGAAAGAGTACTATGATCATTCATCACATTTTATTGATACTGAGTTCATTTACATCCTCTTTACATCCCTTGATTCTACGATAAATCATTTAGAAATGAAGGACTTGTGCTTTAAGCATTAAAAGTTCATTTTGACAGCCTTTCGGCGCCTGATTCGATCATCTCCTAAAACTTAGGAGGAATGTCGTTCCGATCGACGAGTCTTTAATGAAATAAAGTTTCCAGTAGGATAACAGCACCTGTTTCAACCATCCTCTGGGACTTAGGAGGAATGTCGATTAAATTAACTGATCTTTCTCCTTTGAACCCATGAAGAGGAGAAAGTCCTGAGAAAGGAAGCCTGGCCCATGAATTTTAGCAGCGTGACGACCTTTGGACTTCACAGACTATAGGGCTGCCTGGTTGCGCGGTACTGCGCAACTGTCAGGAAACTCTCCTCTACCTTTTGTCTTCTACTCCACTCCGCTCCTCTTGAAAATCTTCAATTACCCGTAATGAAGGAGGGGAAGGGGTATTTATAGACCCTCGCACGTGTGGAAATCCTGATCTTAGCGATGTGGGACTATTTTCAGTACTTTAGATCATTCTGAATGAAGCCCTTTGTGCAATTCACTCCGAGGTCTCGTACAACTGATACTTTCTTTGTGCGGACCTGCGCAACTGAGATTGATTGCGTGGAACCGCGTAACCTATAATGGCTGCACAGACCTGCGTACTCTCATGAAAGCTATCTCTATCTTCTTCTTTTCGAAAGTTCTTCCTATCTCTTTACCTTTCCTTGCTTGATTCCTTCACCATTTTTTATACCTCAACAGGTGGCCAGGTCGCGGAATGTTCGGATATGGGCACTGGTGAGTCCGAACACGATTCCTGTTTTCATGGAATTCAAACACATCTTTACCTATTCCGATTCTTCTAGCAACTGTCTGCATGAAGCTCCCAGTGTTTTCCATCTATCGATGAACTTTTCCACTGGCTCTCCTTCTCTTCGTGATGCTGACATCGCGTTCTGACGAGAAAAAATTTGACATAAAAGCATCTTGCATTTGCTCCCAAGTCCGCATTGATCCAGGAGTCAGGCTAGAATACCACCGGAATGCTTTATGGGTTAGCGACGACCCGAACAGTCTCAAGCAGTATTGTGGTACTGTGTTCCCCATACTGGTAATGAAGTGCATCAGATGTTCTTCTGGTGATCCTTGCCCATTAAATTTTTGAAAATCTGGATGCTTGAAATTGGCCAAAAATGGAACATCTACTTCTCTCAGATACGGTGTTCGGTATCTAAAACGGCCAGTATTTTTTCGCTCCCTTTCTGTTCTCACAGTTTCTTCAACGACCTATCTGATGTTATCATGTGTTATGGCCCTCGTTATTGGAACAGACTCTCGCGATCCGATTCCTTATGGACGAGGACCCTCCTGTTGGCTTCCTTGCCCATTTGTTGCCCCCATCATCGGTGGAGCCGATATTTGGGCTACATTATGCGCCAAAGTAGCTAGGGCTTCTCTGAGGTTTCGGCACTCCCCCATTAATGCTCTTTGTACTTCGGCCATCTGGTTGACACGATCTTCTGTCGTTGGCATGTTTTCTCGATTCGTCTTGGCCATATGCACTGTGGCTTCTTTACTGCGTGCCGAAGCTATTTCTGGGGTAAAATGAGAGTATGTTGATGCAGCGGGGCTTGTAAAGAGGGGAAAGATCGGAGTCTCGTTCGACTTCTGTGTGCTTTCTGTGTTGCTAATTGATCGGGGTGACACAGTCTTCGGCAAACTTACCTCAGCTGACACGGGCATGGGTGAACTTATTAACAGTGCCTTGCCTTTCTGCTCTTTTGTCCACTTGTTCCTTGGAGCGACTAGCGTCGAAAAATCATGCGACACAAACTGTGGGCCTGTCTGCTTAGGGTATATCACAGAAGGAGCGAGCTCAGGGTTCTTCCCGACTGTACTGCGCGTTATCGGTCCTCTGGTCTTGGGCAAAGATGGGTTTGCTTTATGGTTCCTCATGTTCCTTACTTTTGTCTTGCGTGAAGGACCATGGTCCAGTCCCCGTCACTTTCCTGCGGTTGAGGTGAAATGGATATGACTCCAGCTGTCATTTGACTCACTGTATTCTCGCCAGTGGGACGCAGACTCCTACACTTTGGGGCACCAGTTGACACGTATTCCACTATGAATCCTGTGGGGGTGAAGCAGAAATTCACTTTTCTCATAAAGTTAGCCATCAATTGTATGCTGCAGTCGAACTCAGGTACCTTCGGTAATGAAATACACGTGAAGTTAGTATATGAAGGGTTAATATTAACAATCTTAGAGATGAAGGGGAGGATGTTCCCACTTAGAGTCGCCATTTTGGCGTCTGGAAGATGCCAAAAGGTGACAATCGCTTTTACACTTTTTTCAAATGTTAATATTAAGTAAGATAATAAAGAATTCCCTAGCAGAGTCGCCATTTTGTTTTAACAAGAAAACAAATGCACTTCAATTCCCAGGGGATTTTCTTATTTAAACGTAACAGAGTTAAAGTGTAAAGACGATCATCACATTTTATTAATTCCAAGTTCATTTACATCCTCTAATCTCCCTTGATTCTAAGATACATTCATTTAAATATGTATAAACATTAAAACATTAAGTTTAAATAACAAATTCGGCAGTTGTTAAGGCATAAAAAATTGTGAAAGAATCAAGCAAGGAAAGGTAAAGAGATAGGAAGAACTTTCAGAAAGAAGAAGATAGATATAGCTTTCATGAGAGTGCGCAGGTCCGCGTAACCACTATAAGTTGTGCGGTTCCGTGCAATCAATATCAGTTACGCAGGTCTGCGCAAAGGAAGTATCAGTTGCACGGGATCTCGAAGTGTACTACACAAAGGGCTTCGTTCAGAATGATCTAAAGCACTGAAAAAATAGTCCCACATCGCTAAGATCAGGATTTTTACACGTGCGAGGGTCTATAAATACCCCTTACCCTCCTTCATTAAGGAGAATTTGAAGATTTTCAAGAGGAGCGGAGCGGAACAGAAAACAGAAGGTAGAAGAGAATCTCCTGGCAGTTGCGCGGGTCCGCGCAACCAGGCTACCCTGCAGTCTGTGAAGTCCAAAGGCTTTCATGCTGCCGAAGTCCGTGGGCCAGGCTTCCTTTCTCCGGGTTTTCTCATATTCATGGGTTCAAAGGAGAAAGATTAGTCGATCAAATCGATATTCCTCCTAGGTCCCAGGGGATGGTTGAAATAGGCGTTGTTATGCTGGTGATATCTTTATTTCATTAAAGATCTGTCGATCGGATCGACATTCCTCCTAAGTTCTAGGAGATGATCGAATCAGGCGCCAGAAGGCTGTCGAAATGAACTTTTGATGTTTAAAGCACAAATACTTTATTTCTAAATGATCTATCTTAGAATCAAGGGATGTAAAGAGGATGTAAATGAACTCAGTATCAATAAAATGTGATGAATGTTCATAGTATTCTTTCTCTGTTATGTTTGAATAAGATAATCTCCCAAATCATATGCCTTTGTTTCTTTGTCGAAACAAAATGGAAACTTTGCTGGGGACTCCTATCTTATTGTCTTATTTAAAATATTAACAGTAAAGTTGTTACGAACATTCGTCATGGTTTGGCATCCTATGGACGCCAAAATGGCGACTCTCAGTGGGAAGTCCTCCCCTTCATCTCTAAGATAGATTGCTCTAATCGTTCAATTACTAATTATAACTATGTTTCATAATTGAAGGTTGCGAAAATCCGACTACGACTTATTACCCATGGTGATCCCCGTAAGAAAAGTGAACTTCCGATTCACCCCAACAGGGTTCGTGATAGAATACGCACCGATTCATGTGCATAAAAGTAGCAAGGCTCAAGTAACAGCTGAGGTTATTTCTGCTTCGCCCCAGTCATCAGAAGACAATGCAGGCTGGACCGTTGTGACCTCTCGTAAGGCAACAACACGAAACTTCAGAAACTCAGGAATGAGTCAGCCTTCATTAAGAATCAGAGGGCCTGTAATGCGGAGCATAGTTAGAAGAAATCTTAAACTTGCTCCCCCAACAATTTATCCAGCGCAGATAGTGTAAACAGCGCAAACAGCACAAACTTTTCCCCAGTTGAAAGCACGCGACTTCCCAGCTTTAAATGCTTCAATGGATGAACGAGCAAGAGAACAAAAGGAAAAAGCATTGGTACTCAGATCGCCAATGCCACCCCAAAAAGATTCGCCAGTATCGACGTCGTCTCAGTCAATTGATGCAAGGGACACGAAAAGGCCCAATGAAACTCTGTCCCCTCCCTTTTCTGTAAGCCCTGTCACATCAGCGTACTCTTACTCTCATTCAATTACTGCTTCGTCAAAAAGTGGAAAAGCCATAGTATTCATGGCTGGAACAAATCCAGATTATAGGACAACTACAGAGGGTCATTTTAATGAAATGGCAGAAGCCCATAATGTATTAATGGAAGAATGCAGAAGTCTCAAAGAATCCTTGGCGACTTTCATGCATAATGCATCTAAAATGACAGTCATTGAAAAGGATAGCCGAATGGAGAAGGAGCAAGGAAATATTAGACATTTTAGATACCGTACACCATATCCAAGAGAAGTGGATGACATTCCCTTCCCAACCGGTTTCAGGTGTCCAGATTTTCAAAATTTTGATGGGGAAGGATCCCCTAAAGAACATTTGATGCGCTTCATTACCAGTATGGGAGATCTTTCTGTACTACCACAATATTGTTTACAATTGTTCAGGACATCGCTGACAGGTAGTGCATTCCGATGGTATTTCAATTTGGCTCCGGGTTCTATCTGCACTTGGAAGCATATGCAAGATGCTTTCACATCTTGGTTTGTCTCCCCAAGTCGCGACGTTAATATTGTTAAGTTGGCATTGGTACGACAAGGTGAAAGCGAGACGACAAGGAGTTACGTAGACAAATGAAGGGCATTGGGAACTTTGTGCAAACAGTTGCTAAAAGAAACTGAGCAAGTCAAGATATGTCTAAACTCTATGAAAAAGGAATTCGTAATAGGACTGGCCAATTCCAACATCAACACTCTTCATGATTTGGCCGCAAAGGCTCATGCTTTGGAATTAGTAAATCAGATGGTGTCAAAATTTCACCATGATGTGGCTCGAAAGGATCCTAGCAGGATAGCAACAAATGCCAGTGATCGCTGTCAGCAACGTAAAAGTGTGAAAGGTTTTAAGGAAGAAAGTACGAGGCGAAAAGAGGACTTGACTCGATCAAGAATAAATAAAAAGGTCCGAACGCTTAATTAGCATGCGAGATTTGTTTTTGATAAGGAAGATGTCATTCCAATGATGGAACAGTTATTGAAAGTTGGCGCAATAGAATTGTCAGAGCCTAAACACCTCGAGGAGGCAACAAGATATGGAGAGAAAAATTTTTGTCGCTATCATCGTCTAGTGGGACATCCAATGGAGAATTGTTAAACGTTGAAGTGTATTATACAGTGGATGATACACAGGAATCAGATAATTATCGAAGATAGGACAAACAAGGAGATCATAAAAGGTATGGGCCTCGATTGCGAAGACTCCAGTGGCCTAAATCATGAAAAAGGAATTTCAATTGGGATCGGCCAGGAAAGGCAAAGAAAATTTAAACACATGGGGACAAGGTCGTCGATAAACATGGTTACAACAAAGGAGCTAGTGAAAGAAGATACCAAAGCAATGGAGCGTCCTGAGGCAGATCCGAAGAAAATGGAGGACGGGGGGCAACCAACGATGGATAGTCTGTTAGAAATAAACTTGGGTACAAAAGAAGAATCACAAAACACGTTCATTAGCGCCAACCTCTCTGAACAAGAGTCGGCAGAATACGTTCAGCTTCTTAGAGAAAATAAAGATGTATTCGCCTGGACGTATGAAGAAATGCTCAGATTGGAGCCTTCTATGGCGCTACACCGTCTAAATATCTCTAAGGAGAAAAGGTCGGTTAAACAGGCACAAAGGCGATTTCATCCAGATCTGGTTCCCTCATCGAGGAAGAAGTTAATAAGTTGATAAAGGTCGGATTTATTAGGGAAGTCAAGTATCCTAAGTGGATATCGAATATCATCCCGATAAGAAAGAAAAATGGACGGGTCAGAGTGTGCGTCGATTTTAGATATCTAAATGAAGCCTGCCCGAAGGATGATTTTTCACTCCCGATAACTGAATTACTAATTGATAGTATGACTCAGTATGCTGTTATGTCCTTTATGGACGGTTATGTGGAATATAATCAAATTCGAATGGCTCCTAAGGATGAAGAGGCGACAGCGTTTAGACCTTCACTGGGAATTTTCTGTTATAAGGTGATGTCGTTTAGGCTTAAAAATGCTGGGGCAACATATCAGAGGGCGATGCAAAATATTTTTTAAGATATGATGCATAAGCACTGTTTCGACAAAGAAACAAATACATTTTGATTTGGGGAGATTGTCTTATTCAAACATAACAGAGAGAGAGTACTATGAACATTTATCACATTTTATTAATACTGAGTTTGTTTACATCCTCTTTATATCCCTTGATTCTAAGACAAATCATTTAGAAGTAAAGGGTTTATGCTTTAAGCATCAAGAGTTCATTTCGACAGCCTTCCGACATCTGATTTAATCATCTCCTAGGACTTAAGAGGAATGCCGATTCAATCGACGGGTCATTTCGACAGCCTTCCGGCGCCTGGTTTGATCTTCTCCTAGGACTTAGGAGGAATGACGATTTGATCGAAGGGCCTTCAATGAAGTAGAGATTTCAGCAGCATAACAGTGCCTGTTTCAACCATCCTCTGGGACTTAGGAGGAATGTCGATTCAATTGACAGATCTTTCTCCTTAGAATCCATGAAGAGGAGAAAACCCAGAGAAAGGAAGCCTGGGCCATGGACTTCGGTAGCACAACAGCTCTTGGACTTTACAGATTGTAGGGTAGTCCGGTTGTGCGGACCCGCGCAACCGATATCGGTTGCGCGGTCCTGCGTAACTCCCAGGAGACTTCGCTCATACCTTCTGTCTTCCGCTCCGCTTTGCTCCTCTTGAAAATCTTCAATCCTCTCAAATGAAGGAGAGGAGGGGGTATTTATAGACCCTCGCACGTGTGAAAATCATGATCTTAGCGATGTGGGACTATTTTTTAGTGCTTTGAGTTATCTTGAACGAAGCCTCTTGTACAATTCATTCGGAGGTCCCACGCAACTGCTATTCTCGTAGCGCGGTCACGCACAACAGAGATTGATTGCGTGGAACCGCGCAACCTATAATGGCTGCGCGGTCCTGCGCACTGTCATGAAAACTACCTCTCCCTTCTTCTTTCCGAAAGTTCCCTCAAACTTCTTATCTCTTCTTGCTTTAATCCTTTGTCATTTTTTTATGCCTCAACAGATGCCCCCTCGATCCTTCCTTGATTGATTCCTGAAATCAAAGGGAGGATCGATCTTTCTCTGCCTGAAGATCTTTGAATAAAATGCAACTGAAGGATGACCGAATACTCTTGCTTGCACGGGAGATTGGATGATTACACTTGCATGGCAGATTGGCTGATCATACTTGACCAGAAGATCGAATGATAGCGTTCGATCGGAAGACTGGAATGACGGCGCTCGAACAAAAGATTTGAATGATGGCGCTCGAACAAAAGGCTTGAATACTGGTGCCCAAGCGTAAGCTGGAATGCTGACGCTCAAGCGGAGGACTGGAATGCCCCCAGTCAATAGTGTCGAGCAGATGTTTCACTAGAGAGGATAAGATTCTCTTTTCATTGAAGCACGCTTCTGCAGTAGTTGTGACAACTTCATCTTTGAGTGATTTGATCAGAGAACTTTCTTTCAACACCGTTGCTGCTGTAACGGTCTCTCCAGCAATTCTTTCCTTTTGATCAGCTCTAGTGATTCTTTCCTTTTGATCAGCTCCAGCGATTCTTTTCTTTTGCTCTATATCTGGGGCTGTTCTTTAATGCTGCTCCTACTGCAACAAATTTTTTGATTATTTCCTTTACTCACGATCTGCATAACTCAAGCTTTTGAATGATAATCTTTCCTGCCGGATTAATCAGAATTAGTATTTTAATTCATCATAAATTTGTAACTTGATAATTTTTCTGAAATAGATTAAAAGTTTCTTCTCTTTTTAGACTGAGTGTGGTATTCGCAATATGCTTTAAGCAATCTTTGAACTTGTCATCGTGCTTCACGTTGTATTCTTTATATCATACTCTTGGAGATTTGAGCTCTTGAATAAATAATAGCCAATATATTGTGGGCGTTTACTGTCGATGTGATTTGAACCTAATTCAAGAGAAATACATTTTTGCATCTTGTCTACTTAATATTTAAAAATTTTCATCAGGCAATTGCATGTTTGAGCATATCTATATTGAAATATGTATTTGCTGAATGCTAAACTTTAATTTGTGCTTTCAAGCAATGGAGATAGTATACTCTTGACTGACCATACCTTGACTAGACAACTTAACTTGACTTGACTTGACCAGACTCGACTGAAGTAGACTGACATTACTGGACTGACCGACCATACTTTGACTGGACAACTTAACTCGACTTGACTTGACCAGACTCGACTGAACTGGTCTTAACATTACTGGACCGACACCACTAGACCGACACTAGACCGACACTACTTGACAGACACCTACTGGACCGACACTAGACCGACATTACTGGACTGACACCACTAGACCGACACTACTGGACAGACACCTACTCCCATAGTTTAAGCTCATGAGTAGTGGAGCGACGTTACTTCGGGTCTTATGTGATGGTCTCTGTAACTCTTAGGAGTTCGCTAGACTTCTCACTTCCTAGGGAGTTCACAAACCGCGATCCATCAGAGGGGCCCAGTGAAGCTACCGGGGCCGTGAACTCGGTTGGTTTTACAGCACATGGTTGGCCACGGTAACTCTTTAGAGTTCACAGGGCTCGCAAGGCTACCTTTGGGGGTACCAAATCCATGGTTGTCGATCCATCGATGAGTAGGTTTAAGCCCTTCCTCATGAGTACGTACCAGAATCGAACCATAAATCTGGGGGGTCTTATGCATGGTTGGCTTGTCATGCGCGCACTGCGGCCCTCATTTTCTTCACCTGCAAGGTCGGGCCCATTCACGGGAGGGCTTGTCCTCCGTTCCCCGTGACGCTGCCGGAAAGCTATACAGACGGCATGGGTATTACGCTTGATTGGTCATTTGGGGACTTTTAGCACTTTGGCTTTGAGTCGACTTTCTGGCCCTTTGCTTTTGATCTTTTGGTTGACTTTTGGCTCTTGGCTTTTGATCTTTGAAGATTTTGAGCTTTTGGCTTTTAGTCAACTTTTGGCCTTCTAGCTTTTGGTCATTGACTCCGTCAGCTGCCCGCATGGGTATGCGTACGATGGCCTTCATGGGCTTTTTAGGGCCACTGGCTTCTCGCCACTGCCCGAATAGCGATCTTCATAGGTCTTATACATAGCTGGTCCCTTTTGAGCTTTGATCCTTTTAGGACTTTGGCTTTTCCTTCTTTTTCTTTTTCGGGACTTGACTAGGCTGCCTTTTTATAATAAGCAGCCATCACTATCGCCAATTCATATATACAGTTGACATTTCGCCGCTGCTGATAATGTCACAAGGGTTTTTGTATTATGTTTAAAACAATTTATATATCAGCTTAGCGATGATGGCAACCTTGATGAGCGATTGATCGGCAATAGCGATAACTGTTCTCTTTTTTCTTTTTCTGATCATCGATACCTGATAATTCGATTTCGATGGAGAATGGAGATTTTCTATCGGCAATGAGCGTCGATGCTTGATAGCGATCATCGGCACCTTTTATGTCACTGCTTGCTTGATAGTGATCATCGATACTTTCTTCTTCCCTCTTCTTCTTTTTCCCTAATGTCAATGTTTGCTTGATAGCGATCGTTTAATCGCTTGATTTTCTAATTGCTTGATAGCGATAGTTGCTAATTTTGGCGATTAGCTTTTCATTTGGCTTTGCTTTTGGCAATTGTCCTTGGCATTTTGCGTTTGGCGATGACTTGTTATGCTTGAAAGCCTATCTTTCATTCAAATATACAAAAAAAATGCATTCTATGGTGAGAAATATATTTCACAGCTTTTACTCACCTGTCTTAATTGATTATAGGTCTTAAGCGTAGCTGGCCGTATAGGCTTGGCTAGGCTGCCTTAATTGATATTTTGTCATTGTTGAACGGTGAATCCATAGCTGATATTTCGCCAGCTGCTAATATATTCTGAGAATCAATAATTGATATTTCACCGTTGCCGATATATTCTGAGAATATCCATGTTGTATTTGAAATAGTTTATCAGCTTGGTGATGATAGCAATTTTGATAAGATAAGCTTGCGTGAGCCATTGATGACGACAGTGATAGTTGCCTATCTTGGCGACGATCATTGGAACTTGCTTATTTTGACAACAATCATCGACGCTTTTATTCACGATTGTCATTGACGCTTTTATTTGGCGATGATTTAGAAGCATCAAAATTGCAATTTATCTTCAAGGGTAACGAATTTCGCATGCCTTTGTCTGCCCCCTTTTGATACAGAATTATTATCTTGATAATGTTCTGTATCAAAATCAGTAACGCCTTCAGAAGCAATTTCCTTTTTGACAGCACGAGTATAGGCCAATGTAGGCTTTCATTTACTTCCTTGAAGAAGTTTGCTTCCATTGAGCACGCTTTATCTCATTTAGCTTTGGATTTGCTCCTTGGATATGATCATGACTGTCAGTGGAGATACATTTTTTTTTTTGCTCTTGGAGATATGGAGGCAACATATTTCTGTGGGAGGCTATACAATTCACGGTCACATTTATCGACCAATTTGCTTCCTTTTGATGCAGGGTCATAACTCTGATAATTTTCTGAAGAGAAATCAGCAAATACATTTTACGGATGATATCTCTTGAGGAAGCGAGCATTGACCGGTATACTGATTCCCTGTCCGTCTTGATCTACAATTCTATACGCTCCATTAGAATATACTTCTTTTATTACGTAAGGGCCATCCCATTTAGGCTCAAATTTACCTCTTGTTTGACGAGTGACCACAATTGGTCTTTTTAGCATTAGCACCATATCTCCCTTTTTAAAAGAGCGATATTTAAATCTCTTATCAAATGCAGCTGATATTCTTGCTTGATATGCTTGCAGACGCTGTTGTGCAGCTAGGCATTTCTCATCAAGCAAGTCTAGTTCCTTTAATCTTATTTTTGCACGATCATCATCAGTTATAAACTGATGCACTGCCACTCTTAGTGACGCTACTTGTATTTCAACTGGAATTACTGCCTCCACACCATAGACTAATGAATATGGCGTTGCCCTCGTGACTATTCGATGAGTAGTTCTGTATGCCCATAGTGCTTCCTGCAATCTTTCATCCTAATCCCGTTTATTTCCTGTCACTGTTTTCTTCAATATTTTGACTATCGTTTTGTTGAATGCTTCTGCTAATCCGTTAGCCGACGGGTAGTAAGGCGTTGAGAATGAGTGATGAATCTTGAACTTCTGACATAGTTTTTTCATACCTTTATTTTTGAAAGGAGTGCCATTGTCCGTAACAATTTTCTTTGGGATACCATGTCTGTATATTATAGCATGGCGGATGAAATTAACCACATCCTTTTCTTTAACACTTCGCAAGGCAACTGCTTCAGTCCATTTGGAGAAGTAATCCGTTGCTGCCAGAATATATTGCTTTCCTTTGGACGAAGGTGGGTTTATAGGACCAATTACATCAAGTCCCCAAGCGGAGAAAGGCCAAGAAGCCATAGACTGGTGCAAGTCTTCTGGGGGAACATGTATAACATCTCCATGAATCTGGCATTCGTGGCACTGCTTTGCATAATCTATAGCATCTTTGAACATGGTGGGCCAATAATAATCCATCCGATGTATTCTGTGGAATAAATTTCGGCCTGCCTGATATGCCCCACACTCCCCAGAGTGTGCTTCCTGCAGCACTTGGATCGCTTCCTGCTTATTTAAACAATGTAGCAACACTCCGTTGTAAGATTTTTTATATAATACTTCACTGCAAATAACGAATCAGCTTAACCGCTGTTTGACTTGCTGCCTTTGTGCAGACTCTTTCGGTACACCTCAGTAACTTCTTCAACAATCTCCGTTGTCGGTAAAAATCTTCTTTCCTCTATAGTTACTTGAAGAGGACTTCGGTTAGGGCAAGACAGAGCTGCTGCCAAACTGGCTAAGGCATCGGCTTTTACATTTTCTGACCGGGGAATATGCTTGATTTCAACATAGGAGAAATATTCTAACAATTGTTGCGCCTTCTGGCAATATGGCAAAAGTTCCTTCTTTCTTATTTCGTATTCAGTCGTCAATTAATTTATAATCAATTTCGAATCCCTGTAAATCTGCAATACTCTTATCTCCATTTCTTTAACTATCTCCATTCCAATAATCAGGGCTCTATACTCGGCCTCATTGTTTGTGCACGCAGCTCCTAATGTAAAGGAGTAAGGTAATAAATCACCTTGGGGAGTAATGAATATCACTCCTGCCCCTACTCCTGATGTTCGAGATGTGCCATCAAAATACATCTGCCACGGATTCCGTGACCTAGCTCATCTGGAAAATCATCATTGATGGCTTCAGATTCTGCCACAGGGTGCGCTGCTAAGAAATCTGCCACTACCTGCGATTTTATAGCTTTCGCCGGTTCATACGTAATAGCATACTCTGAAAGTAACAACATCCATTTAGCCAACCTCCCAGACAACATCAGCCTTGTCATCAGAAACTTTATCGGGTCGGCTCTTGAAACCAATGTTATATCATGCGATAAACAATAATGCCTTAATTTATGTACTGCGAATATTAACGCTAAGCATTCCTTCTCAATCGGGGAATAATTGCATTCTGCGCCTATCAGAGTTCGACTCAAGTAATAGAGGGCTGTTTCTTTTCCAAATTCATTCTTTTGTGCCAACAGAGTTCCTAAGGAATAATCGGCTGCAGACGTGTACAAGATGAGCGGTCTCCTTTTACTGGAGCTGTCAGTACTGGTGGATTTTTTAGCAATTCATTTATCGAGTCGAATGTGTTCTGACAGGCCTGACTCCACACAAATTTTGTATCCTTTTTCATCAGATGAGAAAATGGCTGACAACTTTCCAGCCAGATTTGAAATGAATCGACAAATACATGTCAATTTTCCTTGCAAACTCTTTAATTCCTTTAATGTTTTTTATGGTGGCATATCCTGTATAGCTTTGACTTTCCCAGGGTCAATTTCAATGCCCCTATGCCGAACAACAAAACCCAAAAAATTTTTGGAGGACACTCTGAATGCGCATTGTTGAGGCACAAAAATATATCATTGCAGTGGTCAGAGAATCACATGGTATTAATCTTCTTCAGGGGTAGTTTGGTATTTTAGGAAAGTATCAGCTCCACGGGTAGTTTAGGTATTTTGGAAAAGTATCAGCTCCACGGGTAGTTTAGGTATTTTGGTAAAAATCCAATTCCAAAGGTATTTTGGTAAAAATCCAGTTCCAGGGGTTGTTTAGGTATTTTATTAGCATTCCATATCCAAGGGGTAGTTTAGATATTCTAGTAAAAGGGATTGAAAAGGGTAATTTGGTAAAAAGAGGAGCATATGTGTCATTTTAAGAGAGAAAGGTTATACACCACCATTTAAGAGGTGGCTTGGTGGTCACCATAGCTTAAGAAAAGAAAGAATTCAAGTATGAAGTAATAGGTGGTGGTGATCACCACTCTGTAAGAGTGGTGAGGCCTATAAATACCCCCACTTCCGCTTCATTTGGGAAGATGGATCGAACGAGAGCTGGCGTGCCAAAGAAATGGAAGAGGAGAAGAAGAGAAAGAAGTCCTTGCGCTGGACCGTGCAGCTGAAGTCGCTTGCGCACGACTACGCAAGGGAGAAAGTTGCAGCGTCCGTACGAAGGAGGAAGTTGCAGCGTCTGCGCAATGGAAGTTGCGTCCGCGCAATGGAAGTTACGTCCGAGCAAAGGAAGAGAGTACAATGGTGCCTGCGCAAAGGAAGGAATCGCAATGGCGTCCGCGCAAAGGAAGAGTGTCGTTGCTGCTTCTGCGCAATCGTCCGAAGTTCCAAACGCGCGTAACAGAGAAGGAACTTTGTTTCTTCTGCTGTGTCGCTGGTGGGGCCTAATTCAGTGTCCTTTTGAGAGATCCACGCCATCTAATGTCCTCCTCTCAGAATTTCGATCATGAAAGGCCAGTTTTGATCAACTGATGATGTGGCCCACCTGGGTAATCAAGCCTTGAAAGTCGCTGAATGGTTGTTTTCCAGTCACCGTAGAGATCGTACGGCTGGACATTTGTCACCAAAGCTCAGCATCACCTCGACTGTTTTCACTCCCTCTATCTCATGGATGCTTCGGATCAGTCCCTCCCTACGTGATGGTGGCCCACTGAGCAAGATCCGATGCTCTGTTTTCGGTAGAGTCAACGTACGTCGACTCTGTAGTTTTGAAGGATCCGTTTACTGGAGTCTTTTGGAAGATCTGCTCCGTTCGTTGGAATCACGACGAAAAACCACTAAGGACAGACTGCTTTTGAAGCAAAAACAGTGTGGTCCACCAGATCATCTACCTCACCGTCCATCCCGTGTTTAATGGTTAAAATCCTGCAATGGTCTGCATGGAGACAAAAGGAGAGCTAGGCGAGGCTAATTCCCATCCTCTGAAGAGAATGGACGGATCAGATCATTCAACGGATGATCGAGTGGACCACACTACATAAAATTAGCAGCCGCTGTGACGACGCTGCCCATTTTCGTGGATTTGAGAAGGAGAGTCGGGTCAGCGACGCTGACCAACTTTGGCTATAGCGCGTGCACGGCCGGTGTACACGCACTCCATGTACATGCGTTGCGCATGCAGGCTTCACCTCGATGTTTGCAGAAAATCTATTTTGTCCATTCACTTGCCCATTGCATTTAACGCGTTGGGACAAAATTTGAAGTATATCCAGATATCTGACGGGCCACAAATCACAATTTCGAGGGCTGATTTGCCAGTTCGGCCACTTCTGCAATGATCCAGAAGCTGAAATTTGACGTAGATGGCTAATTTGTGGTTTTAAGGCTACACATCAAGTTTGAAATCGAACAGACGGTGGAAACCCCCTAATCTTTCATTTTGGGAGACTTTTTGGGCCCATTTACCATGATCAGGCTGATTTCTTCAGGGCCTGGCCATACTGCAATAAGCTGCTTCATATTTTAAAGAAAAATGACCGGAAAGATCTTCCATCTCATTGAAGACTGGCTGATCAAATCAGCAATTCCTCCTAAGTCCTAGTAGATGACCAAAATAAGTGCCGAAAGGCTGACGAAATCTCTAATCTCATTGAAGACTGGCTGATCAAGTCAGCAATTCCTCCTAAGAACTTAGGAGATGACCGAAATAGTGCCGGAATGCTGCCAAAATTTCCATCGAGCTATCTTCTCTTCAGCACATTATATTAATTGTACTTTATTTTCAGAATCAAGGGAATCAAAGGATGTAAATGAACTCAGATAAATGTGATAAATGTTCTCTCCTTCATTCTTTGTTATCATTAAATAAATCCCCCGAATCGAAACGCATTTGTTTTCTTGTCGAAACACGCATTTAGCGGGGTTCATCTTTAACTATATTTCTAAGTCGTTGGAAAATCGACACCAAATGTTTGCGATGTTCCTGATGACTTTTTGACCTGACCACCAAGTCGTCAACATAACATTCAACGTGTTTATGCATCATATCTTGAAAAATGTTTTGCATCGCCCTCTGATATGTTGCCCTAGCATTTTTAAGCCAAAACGACATCACTTTATAGCAGAAAATCCCCAGCGAAGTTCTAAACGCCGTCGCTTCTTCATCCTCAGGAGCCATCCGAATCTAATTATATCCTGCATAGCTGTCCATAAAGGACATAATAGCATACTGAGTCGTACTATCAATTAGTAATTCAGTTATTGGTAGCGAAAAATCATCCTTCGGGCAGGCTTCGTTCAGGTCTCTAAAATCGACACACACTCTGACCTATCTATTTTTCTTTCTTACTGGGACGATATTCGATATCCACTTAGGATACTTGACTTCCATAATAAACCCAACCTTTATCAACTTATTAACTTCTTCCTCAATGTGGGGAACCAGATCTGGATGAAATCGTCTTTGCGCCTGTTTGACCGGCCTTTTTTCTTTAGAGATATTTAGACGGTGTAATGCCACGGAAGGCTCCAATCCAGGTATTTCTGCATACGTCCAAGCGAATACATCTTTATTTTCTTTAAGAAGTTGAACATTTTCTGCCAACTCTTGTTCAGAGAGGTTGGCACTAATGAACGTATTTCGTGTTTCCTCTTCTGTACCCAAATTTATTTCTAACAGGCTATCTGTCGTCGATTGCCCCCCTTCCTCCATTTGCTTCGAAGCTATTTCAGGACGTTCGACTACTTCAGCACTTTCCTTCACTAGTTCTTTTGTTGTAACCATATATGCTGCCGACCTTGCCTCTACGTCTTCAAATTTTCTTTTCCTTTCCTGGATGATCCCAATTGAAATTCCTTTTTCATGATTTAGGCCACTGGGATCTTCGCAATCGAGGCCCATACCTTTCATGATTTCCTCGTTTATCCCATCTTCGATAAGTATCTGATTCCTTTGTATCATCCGCTGTAGAATACACTTCAGCATGTAACAATTCTCCGTCGGATGTCCCACTAGACGGTGATAGCGACAAAAATTTCGCTCCCTGCACCTTGTCGCCTCCTCAGGGCATTCAGGCTCTGGCAATTCTATTTCGCCAGCTGTCAACAATTGTTCCATCATTGGAATGACATCTCCTTTATCGAAAGCAAATCCCTCGTGGGAATTAAGCATTCGGACTCTTTTATTTTTTCTTGATTGAGTCGTGTCTTCTTTTTTCTTTGTACTTTCTGCCTTGAAACCTTTCACATTTTTACATTGCTGACAACGATCACTGATATTTGTGGTTATCCGGCTAGGATCCTTTCAGGCCGCATCATGGTGAAATTTCGACACCTCCTGATTTATTAGTTCCAAAGCATGAGCCTTCGCGGCCAAATCATGAAGATTGTTGATATTGAAATTGGCCAGTCCTCTTACGAATTCCTTTTTCATAGAGTTCAGATACATCTTGACTTGCTCAGTTTCTCTTAGCAACGGTTTGCACAAAGTTCCCAATGCCCCCCATCTATCCACGTAATCCCTTGCTGACTCATTTTTCCCTTGTCGTACAGAAGTCAACTTAGCAATATTAATGTCTGGACTTATGGAGAAAAATCGAGATTTGAAAGTGTCTTGCATCTGCTTCCAAGTGCGAATAGAACCTGGAGCCAAATTGTAATACCATCGGAATGCATTACCTGTCAATGATGCCCCAAACAATTGCAAACAATATTGCGGTACTGCAGAAAGACCTCCCATAGTGGCATTGAAGTGCATTAAATGTTCTTCAGGGGATCCTTTCCCATCAAACTTTTAAAAATCTGGACACCTGAAACCGACTGGGAAGGGAATGTCATGTACTTCTCTCGGATATTGTATACAGTATCTAAAATGTCTAGTATCTTCTTGCTCCTCCATTCGGCTATCCTTTTCAACTACTGTCTTTTGAGCCACATTATGCATGAAAGTCACTAAGGCTTCTTTGAGGCTTGTGCATTCTTCCATTAATGCATTATGGGCCTCTACCATTTCATCGAAAAGACCCTCTGTAGTTGTTTTATAATCTGAATTTGTTCCAGCCATGAACACTGTTGGTTTTCCACTCTTTGATGAAGTAGTCATAGAAGGAGAGTAAGAGTATGCTGACGTGACGGGGTTTGCAGAAAAGGGAGGGAATATGGTTTCACCGGGCCTTTTCATACTTTCTGCGGCATCAACTGACTGAGATGACGCCAATATTGGTGAGCTTTTTAAAGACGGCATTGACGATCTGATAACCGATGCTTTTCCCTTTTGATCTCTTGTTCATCCAGCCATTGATGCATTTAGAGCTGGGAATTCACGTGCTGTCAACTGGGGAACCGTCTGCGCTGAATAAATCACCGGAGGAGTGAGTTCCGGGTTTCTTCTGACTGTGCTTCATGTGATGGGTCCTCTGGTCTTTAATGAAGGCTAACTCATTCCATGATTCCTGAAGTTTTGTGTTCGTGCCTTACGAGATGTCACGACAGTCCAGCCTGCATTGTCTTCTGATGGCTGGGGCGAAGCAGAAATGACCCCAGCTGTTACTTGAGCGTTGCTACTTTTACGCACATGACTTGGTGCATATTCTATCACGAACCCTATCGGGATGAATCAAAAGTTCACTCTTCTTACGGGGATCGCCATGGATGTTGAATCGTAATCGGATTTTAGAAACCTTCAATCACGAAACATGTTTATAGTTAGTAATTGAATGATTAAGGTGATTTATCTTAGAGATGAAGAGGAGGACTTTCCACCGAGAGTCGCCATTTTGGTGTCCATAGGACGCCAAACCATGACGAATGTTCATAACAACCTTACTGTTAATACTTTGAATAAGACAGACAGTTCCCCAATAGAGTCGCCATTTTGTTTCGACAAAGAAACAAATGCATTTTGATTTGGGGAGATTGTCTTATTCAAACATAACAGAGAGAGAGTACTATGAACATTCATCACATTTTATTAATATTGAGTTTGTTTACATCCTCTTTATATCCCTTGATTCTAAGATAAATCATTTAGAAGTAAAGGGTTTATGCTTTAAGCATCAAGAGTTCATTTCGACAACCTTCCGGTGTCTGATTTAATCATCTCATAGGACTTAAAAGGAATGCTGATTCGATCGACGGGTCATTTCGACAGCCTTCCGGCGCCTGGTTTGATCTTCTCCTAGGACTTAGGAGGAATAGCGATCCGATCGAAGGGCCTTCAATGAAGTAGAGATTTCAGCAGCATAACAGTGCCTGTTTCAACCATCCTCTGGGACTTAGGAGGAATGTCGATTAAATCGACTGATCTTTCTCCTTAGAACTCATGAAGAGGAGAAAACTCGGAAAAAGGAAGCCTGGGCCACGGACTTCGGCAGCACCATAGCTCTTGGACTTTACAGACTGCAGGGCAGCCTGGTTGAGCGGACCCGCGGAACCGATATCGGTTGCACGGTCCTGCGCAACTCCCAGGAGACTTCGCTCCTACCTTCTGTCTTCCGCTCCACTTTGCTTCTCTTGAAAATCTTTAATCCTCTCAAATGAAGGAGAGGAGGGGGTATTTGTAGACTCTCGCACGTGTGAAAATCATGATCTTAGCGATGTGGGACTATTTTTTAGTGCTTCGAGTTATCTTGAACGAAGCCTCTTGTACAATTCATTCTGAGGTCCCACGCAACTGCTATTCTCGTTGCGCGGTCACGTGCAACAGAGATTGATTGCGCGGAACTATGCAACCTATAATGGCTGTGCGGTCCTACGCGCTGTCATGAAAACTACCTCTCCCTTCTTCTTTTCGAAAGTTCCCTCAAACTTCTTATCTCTTCTTGCTTTAATCCTTTGCCATTTTTTTGTGCCTCAACAAGTACGTTGAATGTTATGTTGACGACTTGGTGGTCAGGTCAGGAAGTCATCATTGCAAACACTTGGTGTCGATTTTTCAGCGACTTAGAAAGAAACAGTTAAAGATGATCCCCGCTAAGTGCACATTCGGAGTGTCCTTCGGAAAGTTTTTGGGTTTTGTTGTTCGGCATAGGGGCATTGAGATTGACCCTGGGAAAGTCAAAGCTATTCAGGATATACCACCGCCAAAAACATTAAAGGAACTAAAGATTTTGCAAGGAAAATTAGCATATATTCGTCGATTCATTTCAAATCTAGCTGGAAGATGTCAGCCGTTTTCTTATTTGATGAAAAAGGATACAGAATTTGTGTGGAGTCAAGCCTGTCAAAATGCATTCGACTCGATAAAAGAGTTGCTGAAAAAGCTACCAGTACTGGCAGCTCCAGTAAAAGGGAGACCACTTATCTTGTACACGTCTGCAGCCGACCATTCCTTAGGAGCTCTATTGGCACAAAAGAATGAATTTGGAAAAGAAATAGGTCTCTATTACTTAAGTCGGACTTTGATAGGTGCAGAGTGCAATTATTCTCCGATTGAGAAGGAATGTTTAGCGTTAATATTCGCAGTACAGAAGTTGAGGCATTATTGTTTATCGCACGATGTAACATTGGTTTCAAGGGCTGACCCAATAAAGTTTCTGATGATAAGGCCGATGTTGTCTAGAAGGTTGGCTAAATGGATGTTGTTACTTTCAGAGTACGCTATTACATATGAACCGGCAAAAGCTGTGAAAGGGCAGGCAGTGACAGATTTCTTAGCAGCGCACCCCATGGAAGAATCTGAAGCCATCAATGATGATTTTTCGAATGAGCAAGTCATGTGACTGAATCATAGAATCCGTGATAGATGTATTTTGATGGCGTTTCTCGAACATCAGGAGCGGGGGCAGGAATGATATTCATTACTCCCCAAGGTGATTTATTACCTTACTCCTTTGCATTGGGAACTGCATGCACGAACAATGAGGCCGAGTATAGAGCCCTGATTATTGGAATGGAGATGGCTAAAGAAATGGAGATAAGAGTATTGCATATTTTCAAGGATTCTAAATTGATTATAAATCAATTGACAACTGAATTCGAAATAAGAAAGCAAGAACTCCTACCAAATTGTCGAAAGGCACAACAATTGTTGGAATATTTTTCTTATGTTGAAATCAAGCATATTCCCTGGTCAGAGAATGCAAAAGCCGATGCCTTAGCCAGTTTGGCGGAAGCTCTGTCTTGCCTTAATCGAAGCCCTCTTCAAGTAACTTTTGAGGAAAGAAGATTTTTACCATCAGCAGAGGATGTTAAAGAAGTTATTGAAGCCCTTCCTGTATCATGCTTGGAAATTACAATGGATGATTGGCGTCAGCCTTTCATTGATTATCTTAAATTCAACATCCTGCCAGAAGAGTCCACGCAAAGGCAGCAAATCAGACAGCGGTCAAGTAGATTCGTTATTTACAGTGAAGTATTATATAAAAAATCTTACAACGGAGTGTTGCTACATTGTTTAAATAACAAAGAAGCGATCCAGGTGCTGCAGGAAGCACACTCTGGGGAGTGTGGGGCACATCAAGCTGGTCAAAATTTATTTCACCAAGTACATAGAATGGGATATTATTGGCCCACTATGTTTAAAGACGTGATAGATTATGCAAAGCGGTACCATGAATGCCAGATTCATGGAGATGTTATACACATGCCTCCGGAAGATTTGCACCAGTCTATTGCCTCTTGGCCCTTCTCTGCTTGGGGACTTGACGTAATCGGTCCTATAAACCCGCCTTCATCCAAAGGAAAATAGTATATTCTGCAGCAACCGATTACTTCTCCAAATGGATTGAAGCAGTTTCTTTACGGAATGTTAAAGAAAAAGATGTGGTTAATTTCATCCGCCACACTACAATATACCGACATGGTATCCCAAAGAAAATTGTTACAGACAATGGTACTCCTTTCAAAAATAAAGGTATGGAAAAATCGTGTCAGAAGTTCAATATCCATCACTCGTTCTCAACGCCTTACTATCCGCCTGCTAACGAATTAGCGAAAGCATTCAACAAAACAATAGTCAAAATATTGAAAAAAACAGTGGCAGGAAACAAACGTGATTGGTATGAAAGGTTACAGGAAGCGTTATGGGCGTACAGAACTACTCATCGAATAGCCATAAGGGCAACACCGTATTAATTAGTCTATGGTGTGGAAGCAGTAATTCCAATTGAAATACAAGTAGCGTCACTAAGAGTGGTAGTGCATCAGTCTATAACTGATGATGATAATGCAAAAATAAGATTAAAGGAACTGGATTTGCTTGACTAGAGATGTCTGGCTGCACAACAACGTCTGCAAGCATATCAAGCAAGAATATCAGCCGCATTTGATAAGCGAGTTAAATATCGCTCTTTCAAAAAAGGGAATATGGTGCTAATGTTGAAAAGACCAATCATGGTCACCTGTCAAACAGGAGGCAAGTTTGAGCCTAAATGGGATGATGGCCCTTACGTAATAAAAGAAGTATATTCTAATGGAGCGTATCGAGTTGTAGATCAAGATGGATAGGGAATTAGTATACCAGTCAACGCTTACTTCCTTAAGAGATATCATCCGTAAATATATTTGTTGATTTTGCTCCAGAAAATTATCAGAGTTATGATTCTGCATTAAAAGGGGGCAACTTAGTCGATCAATATGACAGTAAATCATGCAATCTTCCACAGAAATATATTGCTTCAATATCTCCAAGAATGAAAATATATCTCCAATAACAGTCACCATCATATCCAGGGGGCAAGTTCAAAGCCAAATGAGATAAAGTGTGCTTAATGAAAGCAAAGTTCTTCAATGAAGTAAACGAAAGCCTATGTTAGCTTATACTCCCGTTGAAAAAAAGAAAATTGCTTCCGAAGGCGCTACTGATTTTGATACAGAACATTATCAAGATAATAATTTTGTATCAAAAGGAGGCAAGATGAATAAGGAAGAAGCTCGCAAGCATATCAAAATCATATGACAAAGCATATCAAGATCATATGATAACAAATAAAGAAAGACGAAGAAAGTGAGCGCCGTCAAGGGAGTTCTACAAAATTTTTCCTGAAATTGATATATCACCATCAAGTTGGTATATTACAAACAATACAGATAAACAATTTCAGGTGAAAATACCTATCATCGTCTTCCAATACAGCATGCTAGATCATCGCTAAAAGTCTTCAGTCTTCCAAAACATTTGAAGATAGCATATTAAATCGTCACTGAACAAAAAGTGCCGATGATCGCTATCAAGCATTGACGCTCATCACCTGTAACACCCTGAAAATCGGGGGTCGTGTATAAACTCAACTCCCGAGTTCCAGACCGTCACTTATGTAACAAAAATGGTTATGATTCAATGTTGTCTGATTTAAAGCATTCACATGAGTAAAAGTATACCAAAACTGCAATTCATACTTCAGATCCAGTGATAAAAGCAAGCGGAAGACTAAATAATATATATATCACTGTATGGAAAAACAAAGTAAATCTTATCTGTCTCCAAAGTATGAATACATCTCTGAGTCTCATATACATATACATGAATAAAAATAAATATCCAAAATGGTCCCACTGAAATCCCGTCGACCCAGGTCGCCTACGCAAAGCCATCGTGATACTGCATGTACGAGAACTCGTCCTGGTCCTCGTCGAAGTCTGGCTCTGCCTCCTGGATCTCAGCCTCACCTGCATCTACAACAGGGTCTGGTGGGTGTTGCAAACACCATCCCGTAACGTGGGAGTGAGTGATCAACTCAGTGGAATCATAGAGCAAAGATTAGCAGGTTCACAATACAATCATGCGATAATAGTAAAGCAGTAAATCAAACAATCCTAATATTGTTGTTAATGCAAGATGACATGACGTGATGTATGCCCTCACCGACGATCTCCCTCATATGGCACCATCTTACGACCGCGGCATACAATCATCCCTCAAGTGCTCCACATCTTCCAGGCACATGCAATGGCATGGTGATATGATTTCCAAGTTATTATTAGTCCGTTCAAACAGCAGGATTGGGAAACTAAGGTACTTCCCTTGTATCGATCCCAACACAGATTCTGTCTAGGGTCGTCACTCCTAGTAATCTCATACGATGTATATTTCGTAGGTCACTGCAAGGGCTGCCAGGGCTGTTGCTCGCACTCGTTGCACTGCTCCCCCATCACCTTATCAATACAGGCTTACTGTACTCTACTGCAACGGAAGCGTCGTCGCCTCTCGTGGACTCAGAATACGCTCGCGGTCACTACAAAGGACTCGTCGCCTGATCAGTGTAGGCCGACAGCTAGAATATAGTGTCCCATACCACCATAATCTGTTCACGAGTCTAGGTGCTCACTGGTCACTACGGGGAGGTTTGTGGCCCCAGCGTAGGCCGACAGCTCGACCACGGTATCCCATACCACCATGCCCTGCTCATGAGTCTTCGTGGATCAAGGTACCATGGTTAACAGGGTTTACAATGGTAAGTTTAGTACCCTAGGTTCAAGCAGTTATGACTCATACAAGGTGAACATACATCGGCCAGTCGGGTTACTTGACGGGCTCGACTAGCGCGATCGCATCTCAAGTCGAACGACATGAAGTGCGTAAAACACTTCGCGTGGCCTAACCACTGCCGCCAACTTCAAACACGACTCGCGTTCATCGACGCGTCGCTTGTGGCTAAGACCAGTCAGCCACGAATTCGCTCGGTTACCGACTGCCTGGACTAAGTCTAGTCCCAAACACTTATGGAATCACATCAGCAATTTATGTAAGAGTATTGGAATTGAAATACAATCATGTGAGCATGTTAACACATGTTATAACATTCAACTTAAGCAAATCTTCAAGCACATATATTCCATGCATGTAATGAAATCATGCATATAGTCAACATGTAGGAAATCATTTAGGTCAGCATATTAACTGAGAAATCCATCTCAAACTACCACATAACATCATTTAATTCAATACATACTAATACAAGCATTTATACAAACACATACACTACACACTTAAGTCTACATATAGTATGTCAACCCAAAGTGCGCAACTAGGCGAATCTCTTCGCCAAACTAATTATGCACGCATTCCTAACTTCCTAATGCGACAACAAACCATGTCAATCACGTCAGCAAAATATGAATGTAAACCGTACTTCCTACAAATGACTAAAATGCCCTAAATCTCATATTCTTCGTTACTTTACGAAACAGGAAACGGAGAGCATGTTGTACATGTCAAACGGCGATGCCGTCAATAATCTACTATTAAACGACATTGAAAGCGTTGTAAACCGTCAATCAAAGCGTCTAAAATCCTCACCTTATGTCTTACGGATGCGTGATTTTGAACGGAGCGTGTACGCTTCGTCTACGGCAGTAGGAGAACCTATTTTACAAGTTACGTTAGCTAACACGCTATGAATCTAAGTAAACCCTAAATCAGCAAGTTCTAGGGTTGTTTTATACCTGATAAAGTGGAGAAATCACCGGCCAGGTGATCAGAAAGTGTTGCTGTAGCACGTGGAAGTAGCGGCACGGAGGCGGGAAAAATCCTCCCACTTTCTCTCTCAAACTCTCTCCTTTTCTCTCTCCCAAATCTAGGTTTTGCAATTTTCGGATGGGAGAGAGGAATGAGGGTTTCAACCCCTTTTATAAGCTTAAAAATGCCTAAAACAGGCTCCGGAACGAAGTTTACTTATTGCATATCCATTTCGGGGCTGTTTCGGTCCAAAAGATGCTTTCTGGTGGTCCCCTGGTCGAATGCGATCAGACTTAAGCTCATGCGTACCAGATATAGCATGTATTAAGTTTTCAGTCTGGCAGGGTTCGCAGATTGCACGTGGCGGACCAGTTTCAGTTCAGCGGTCACCGCACGTAGATCAGGGCTGAAAGTCTCATGATATAAAATAGAAATTTTTCCTGATCCGAGGGTGTAATCTGGATGAATTCTGACGGTCAGAACGGTTAATACTGACGCGTCAAGTCGTGTGCCAGATTTGAATTTGAAATTTCAATTTTGTCCCTATTCGTACTCTTTTCAGTCCGGGCTCAATGAAATAGCCTGTGATTGTCGATTTGACTTGATTTTCGAAATAAGCGTCAAGTCCAATAAGGCGGTTCTAACGGTCTAAGATAGGAAGTATCGGACTTTCGACGTGTGGTCTAGATCCAATACAAAAGTTCAAAGCGGTCCAGAGACCAAACCTGCTTAGAGTTCGATCCGAGGTTATAGAGTATTATAGAGTCGTTGGTTCTACTCAATTTGGGTCTTGTAGAACGTATTTAAAGTGATCAGGGACCATTTCCCAGCCACTCTAGCGTTGCGCTAGCTAACTTACGCTTAATTTCCATAGAATTTAATTCTACGCAATTTCGGGTCGAGTTGGTACTCGAGCCCAAGTATGGATTTTTCACGGGCGTTACATCACCGATAGAAAATCTCCATCGAAATCGCATCATCAGGTATCAATGATCATAAAAAGAAACGAGAACAGCTATCGCTATTGACGATCAATCGCTCATCAAAGTTACCATCATGGCTAAGCTGATACATTGTTTTAAACATAATACAAAAGTCCTTTTGACGTTGTCAACAGCAGTGAAATGTATATTATTGATCAACCATATGATAACAGTAGAATGAATCATACAGTCAACTGTATATATGTAATTGGCGATAGCGATGGCTGCTTATCATAAAAAGGCAGCCTAGTCAAGTCCCGAAAAAAGAAAAAAGAAAAGCCAAGTCCTAAAAGGACCAGATCTCAAAAGGGACCAGCTACGCATAAGACCTATGAAGATCGTCATTCGGGCAGCGACGAGAAGCCAGTGGCCCTAAAAAGCCCGTGAAGGCCATCGTATGCATACCCAAGCAGGCAGTTAACGAGGTCAATGACCAAAAGCCAGAAGGCCAAAAGTTGACAAAAAAGTCAAGAGCTCAAAGTCTTCAAATGACCAAAGGCCAAAAGAGCTAAAAGTCTTCAAAAGACTAAAAGCCCAAAAGAGGCAAAATTCAACCGAAAGACTAAAAGAAAAAAGGTCAAAAAGTCGACTAAAAGCCAAAGTGCTAAAAGTCCTCAAATGACCAGTCAGCGTAACTCCTATGCCGTCTGTATAGCTTTCCAGCAGTGTCACGGGGAATGGAGGACAAGCCCTCCCGTGAATGGGCCTGACCTTGCAGGCGAAGAAAATGAGGGCTGCAGCGTGCGCTTTAGATAGGCCAACCATGCATAAGACTCCCTAGATTTGTGGTTCGATTCCGGTACTAACTCATGAGAAAGGGCTTAAACCTACTCATCGATGGATCGGGAACCATGGATTTGGTACCCCCAAAGGTAGCCTTGCGAGCTCTGTGAACTCTAGAGAGTTACCATGGCCAACCCTGTACGTAAAACCAACCGAGTTCACGGCCCCGGTAGCTTCACTAGGCCCCTCTGATGGATCGCGGTTTGTGAACTCCCTAGGTAGTGAGAAGTCCAGCGAACTCTAGAGAGTTACAGAGATCATCACGTAAGACCTGACTCTAATTAGAGTCCAAGTAAATTCGCCAAGTAAATTCGCTCCACTACTCAAGAGCCTAAACTGTGTGCAGCTGTCTGAATTGAAACTTAGCACCGCCAATAAAATATAAACAAATGAAGTCATGTAGGAAATCTCGTACTAACAAGAATAAAATCTTGATGTTTTTTACAATCAATGCTTTAAACTAGATACAATATTATAAACATATATTTCATTTTTATATGTTTGTTCAAATATGCAAAGCATAAACTGTGCGATATTTAGAATATAGCAAATCCATGTTTCATTTTAGATATGTTCAAAAGTGCAAAATTCTAAACATTGATTAGACAATATGTAAGAATTTATTTCTCTGAAATCAGGTTCCCAATTACATCGACAGTAAATGCCCCCAAGATATTGGCTATTATCTATTCAAGAGCTCAAATCTCCAAGAGTACGATATAAAGAATACAATGCAAAACACGATGACAAGTTCAAAGATTGCTTAAATCATATTGTGAATACCACACTCAGTCTAAAAAGAGAAGAAACTTTCAATCTATTTCAAAAATTATCAAGTTACATTGAAAATTATAATGATTAACATACTAATTCTGATTCATCTGGCAGGAAAGATCATCACTTGAAAGCTTAAGTTATGCAGATCGTGAGTAAAGGAAACAATCGAAAAAGGATGTTACAGCAGGAGCAGCATTAAAGAGCAATTCCAGATATAAAGTTGAAGGAAAGAATCGCTGGAGTTGATCAAGAGGAAAGAATTGCTGGAGTTGATTAAAGAGACCGTCATAATAGCAATGGTGTTGGAAGAAAGCTTTCTGATCAAGTCGCTCAAAGATGAAGCCGTCACAACTGTTGAAGAAGCGTGCTTTAATAAAAAGAGAATTTTATCTTCTCTAAGTGAAGCATCTGCTCGACACTGTTGACTGGGGGCATTCAAGTTTTTTTTTAGCTCGACCACCATCATTCTAGTCTTCCGCTCAAGTGTCCTCCTTCAAGTCTTCCAGTCGGATGCAATCATTCAAGCCCTTCATTTGAGCGCGAGAGCCTTCCGTTCAAGCATGAGCCTCCCGGTCTTCTGTTCGAGTGTCATTATTCAAGTCTTCTATTCAGGCACAATCACTCAGTCTTCCGTTTGAATACGAGCATTCCAGTCTTCCGATCGAATGCGATCGTTCAATCTTCTGGACAAGAGTGATCATCCAATCTGCTATAAAAGGATGATTATCTAGTCTTCCATGAAAGCAAGATTATTCGGTCATCCTTCAGTTGCAGTTTATTCAAGTTCTTCAGGCAGAGGAAGATCGATCCTCCATTTGATTTCAGGAATCAATCAAAGAAGGATCAAGGGGGCATCTATTGAGGCATAAAAAATGGTGAAAGAATTAAGCAAGAAAATGTAAAGAGATAGGAAGAACTTTCGGAAAGAAGAAGATAGAGATAGCTTTCATGAGAGTGCGCAGGTCCGCGTAACCACTATAAGTTACGCGGTTCTATGCAATCAATATCAGTTACGCAGGTCTGCGCAAAGGAAGTATCAGTTGCACGGGATCTCGAAGTGTACTGCACAAAGGGCTTCATTTAGAATGATCTAAAGCACTGAAAAAATAGTCCCACATCGCTAAGATCAGGATTTTCACACGTGCGAGTGTCTATAAATACCCCTTACCCTCCTTCATTAAGGAGAATTTAAAGATTTTCAAGAGGAGAGGAGCGGAGCAGAAGACAGAAGGTAGAAGAGAATCTCCTGGGTCCGCGTAACTAGGCTGCCCTGCAGTCTGTGAAGTCCAAAGGCCGTCATGCTGCCGAAGTCCATGGGCCAGGCTTCCTTTCTCCGGGTTTTCTCCTATTCATGGGTTCAAAGGAGAAAGATTAGTCAATCGAATCGATATTCCTCCTAGGTCCCAGGGGATGGTTGAAACAGGTGCTGTTATGCTACTGAAATGTTTTATTTCATTAAAGATCCGTCGATCGGATTGACATTCCTCCTAAGTTCTAGGAGATGATCGAATCAGGCGCCGAAAGGCTGTCGAAATGAACTTTTGATGTTTAAAGTACAAATCCTTTATTTCTAAATGATCTATCTTAGAATCAAGGGATGTAAAGAGGATGTAAATGAACTCAGTATCAATAAAATGTGATGAATGTTCGTAGTTTTCTTTCTCTGTTATGTTTGAATAAGACAATCTCCCAAATCAAATGCCTTTATTTCTTTGTCGAAACAACAGCATTTCATCCTGAATTTCAATCTTCTCCAAGGACTTAGGAGGAATTGCAATTTAAATCAATCCTTCTTTAGAAAAATAAAGATTTTGACAGCATTCCGCCGCTATTTCGATCATCTCCTAAGACTTAGGAGGAATGTGCACTTCAGCGTATTATTCCCCTTTGTACTTGAACAGGACTTGAATAGTGGATTATTCCGGCAGCATGTCGACGCCTAAGCGTTATAGACTGCAGAGTAGCCAGTTTGCATGGACCCGCGTAAAGGATATACTTTGCGCAGCCCGACGCAAAGTCCCTTTGGACAGCTGCTCTCACTTTTGGTCTTCTCTTCTTACTTCACTTGTTCTCTGAAATCTTTGAACAACCAACCCCTAATCAAGGAAGGAACGGGGTATTTATAGGCACTCACACGTGCAAAAACCCCATCTTTAGCGATGTGGGACAAAACAAACCGCACTTATCTTTCCCTTTATCAACACAGTGTGATGTCGATTGTGCGGTTCTGCGCAGATGATATCGTTTGCGTAGTTCCGCGCAAAGTATACATCTTGTACAGTCTTGTGCAAAGTCCTTTATGAGCTGATGGCCCTTTCTTCTAATTCAGTCTTTCAATCTTCATTTGTTTTCATTCTTCTCTTATTTTTATTCCTCAACACCTTTATTGATCAAATTTTGGAAAGGTTAGCTGGTCACTCTTACTACTATTTCCTTGATGGATATTCGGGCAACAATCAGATAGAGATAGGCCTTAAGGATAAAAAAAATATAATATTCGCATTTCCCTTTGGCACCTTTTCTTACCGAAGGATGCCATTAGGACTGCACAATGCCCCCGCCACCTTTCGACGATGCATATTGAGTATATTTTCTAACACAGTGGTGCAATATTTAGAGGTCTTCATGGATGACTTTTCTGTCTTTGGTCCATCCTTCAGCGAATGTTTGGAAAGTCTTTAAAAAGTGTTGAAGCGATGTGAGGGGAAGAATTTGATTCTTAATTGGGAGAAATGCAATTTCATGATTCCCAAGGGAATAGTACTTGGACATATAATTTAATCCAAGAGAATTAAGGTAGACAAGGCTAAATTTGATCTTATCTCTAACCTACCTCCACCCAAGAGCATACATGACATGGGATCCTTCTTATGACACGTCAGATTCTATAGACGATTCATAAAGGACTTTATTTATCTCTTTCATCCTTTATGAAATCTCCTTCAAATAGATGTACCATACGAGTGGACTGAACAATGCTAAGAAGAAGTTTTACTAAGCTCAAGGGCATGTTGATAACAACACCTATCATGCCGCCACCCAATTGGAGCATACCTTTTGAGATTATGTGTGATACGTTTGACTATGATATTGGGGAAGTGTTAGGCCAGAGAAAAGGGAAGAAGCCCTATGTGATTCACTATGCGAGTAGAACTCTAAATTCTAACCAAGTAAACTATGCTACTATGGAGAAAGAACTCTTAGCCGTAGTGTCTTCTTTGGACAAATTTAGGTCCTACTTGATTGGATCCAAGAGAATTCTTTACGCGAATCATGCGTGATGAAGTACCTTCTTTCTAAGAATGATGATAAGCCCCACATGATAAGATGGATCCTTCTACTACAAGAATTTGACATAGAAATATGAGACAAAAAGGGAGTAGAGAACATAGTGGCTAACCATCTCTCTAGGTTTGATCTTTCTAATTCTCTTGAGCCAACAGTGATAAATGACATGTTCCCTATGAACAATTGTTTAAACTCTCCCAATTACCTTTGTTTACTGATATTGCGAATTATCTTGCCACAGTTTTGTTGAGGGTCAAATATTGCATATTGGACCCTATTTATTACTTGGTTTTATGAGCTTGATAATGCTTAAGGTTCTATTTTAATCATGTTTGTGTTGCAAGGTGAATTTAAGAGCTTGGATTGAAAAGAATGCTAAAAGCATGAATTTAATGCTAAAAAATCACCAAAGATAAGGATGGATCTTAGAAGATCAAGAGTGAAGAATTCACATGCCAATGATCCAAGAAAACTAAGTCAAGAATTAAAAGAATCAAAGTTTTGAAGTGAATTTGTGTAATCCTAAACTAGTCTAACTCCTGCTCTACTAGTCCTGTCCCTGCTCGACTAGTTGAGGATTCCTCGACTAAAACTCCAGCTATAAAATCCTTTAAAATCAGGTCATCCTTGACCCGTCAAAAGAAACCCTTAACCAGTTGAAGGTGACCCTCAACCAGTCAAGGGTTGTCCTCGACCCGTCCAAAGTTATGCGTACAACACAAGATTTGCACAAATTTAAGATGGATTCTAGATTTTTCCAACTCGGTATGAAATTTTGAGTTGCAAAACTATAAATAGGAATCTCAAGACATTCCTATGGATGGCTAAACCTCTTAGATAGGGCTAAGAGGTGAAGCTTGTAGCATGATTAGGATGTTTGCTTCGTGTTGATTCATGTTTTATTGAACTCTCTTGGATTCTACTTTGGTTGTGAAGGAATATTTTTAGTTTTTAATGGATTATTGTTACAAATTACAATAGATCTGTGATAGCTTGAAATATCTTCTTTTCCAAAATTGAGATTGTGAAATTAGGAGATCCTATTGTTCATCATCGTCCCTTGGGCATGGTAGGATGATGGAATTCTTCTTAATCTTCATAATTCTCTTATGATTGGTTGTGGTATTGGTAAATACTGTTGTTTGCCTTGTCTCTTAGGCAAGGTTAGGTGATGGAATCACTTCCAAATCATCACAACTCTCATCCATTAATGATTAGATTCATGAGAAGTTCAAAAATCTGACAAATTTCTTCTTACCAATTGGATAGGATAGGACTCTGATTCCAGTTGTGTCTTTGAATCAAGCAAGGTAGCATCCTGAGAACCTACAAGTGGATCCTTAGAAACCCTAGTTTCCTACCTTTGAATTACTTAAGTTTTTCATTAAATCTCTCACAATTACTCTCAATTAATTCAAATTTTAATCCACATTGTTGAGGACTAAAATAAGAGAAGAATGGAAACAAATGAAGATCAGAAGGCTATAAAGACGAGTTGGAAGGAAAAGCTCGTTGAAAGACTTATATGCTTCGCGCGAAGATCACGTAAACGATATGCTTTGTGCAGGTCCGCGCAACATATCTCCTTTGCGCGGGACCGCACAAACGATCTCCTCTACGCGAATCCCCACAAACGAAAGTGTATGCATTGGTGAGTTAAGAATGGGTTGGTGCTTGTATCCCACATCGCTAAGATTAGAAATTCTGCATGTGTGAGCCCCTATAAATAGCCCTCTCCTTCCTTCGATAAATGATGATCGAAGACTACGGAGAACAAGCAGAGCAAGAAGAGAAGATAAAGCGGAGTAAGAAGACTGAAGGTATGGGTGGCAGCCCAGAAGACTTTACGCAGGACCGTGCAAGACCGTTGCAGCCTGAAAGGCTTTGCGCCGGACGGCGCAAACCATATTCTTTGCACGGGTCCGCGTAAGTAGTATGCTCTATAGTCTATAATACTGAGGAGTCATTATGCTGCCAAAATAGAAGAGATCTTTGAGTTCTTTCGTTCGAATGCGAAAGGACATGAGCCTCTGAAGTGCATATTCCTCCTAAGTCTTAGGAGATGATTGAAATAGCGCCGGAAGGCTGTTGAAATCTTTATTTCTCTAAAGAAGGATTGATTCAATCTGCAATTCCTCCTAAGTCCTTGGAGAAGATCGAGATCCAGGATGAAATGTTGCCGAATTTGCTATTTGAACTTAATGTTTTAATGTTTATACATATTTAAATGAATGTATCTTAGAATCAAGGGAGATTAAAGGATGTAAATGAACTTGGAATTAATAAAATGTGACGATCGTCTTTGTACTTTTCCTCTATTACGATTAAGTAAGATGATTCCCCGAGAATAGAAACGCATTTGTTTTCTTGTTAAAACAAAATGGCGACTCTGCTGTGGAACTCTTTATTAACTTACTTAACATTAACATTTGGAAAAAGTATAAAAGCGATTGTCACCTTTTGGCGTCTTCCGGACGCCAAAATGGTGACTCTCAGTGGGAACATCCTCCCCTTCATCTCTAAGATCGTTCACAATTGACCCTTAATATACTAACTTCACGTGTGCTTCATTATTGAAGGTACTCGGGTTCGACTGCAGCTTACAGTCGATGGCTAACTTTACTAGAAAAGTGAATTTTCGCTTCACCCCCACGGAATTTATAGTGGAATACGCGCCAACTGGTGCCCCAAAGTGTAGGAGTCTGCATCTCACTGGCGAGAATACAGTGACTCGAATGACAGCTGAAGTCATTCCGTTTCACCCCAATCGCGAGAAAGTGATGGAGACTGGACCATGGTCCTGTCACGCAAGGTGAAAGCAAGGAACATGAGGAACCATAAAGCAAACCCATCTTTGCCAAAGACCATAGGGTTGATAACGCGCAGTACGGTCAGGAAGAACCCTGAGCTCGCTCCTCCTGCGATATACCCCAAGCAGACAGGTCTGCAGTTCACGTTGCGTGATTGTCCAGCGCTGGTCGCTCCAAGGAGCAAGTGGACAAAATAACAGAAAGGCAAGGCGCCATTAATAAGTTCACCAATGCCCGTGTCAGTCGAGGTGAGTTCACCGAAGACTGTGTCACCCCGATCAATCACTAACGCAGAAGTCGAATGAGACTCCGATCTTTCCTCTCTTTACAAACCCCGCTGCATCAACATACTCACATTTTACCCCAATAACGGCTTCGGCAAGCAGTAAAGAAGACATGGTACATATGGCCGAGACGAACCGAGAAAACATGCCAACGACAGAAGATCGTGTCAACCAGATGGTCGAAGCACAAAGAGCGTTAATGGAGGAGTGCTGAAACCTCAGAGAAGCTTTAGCTACTTTGACACATAATGTAGCTCAAATAGCGGCTCCACCAATGATGGGGGCAACAAATGGGCAAGGAATCCAACAAGAGGGTCCTCGTCCACAAGGAATCGGATCGCGAGAGTTTGTTCCAATGGCGAGAGCCATAACACATGATGACATAAGACAGGTCGTTGAAGAAACTGTTAGAACAGAAAGGGAGTGGGAAAATACTAACCGTTTCAGATACCGAACACCATATCCGAGAGAAGTGGAAGACGTCCCATTCCCAGCCAATTTCAAGCATCTAGATTTTCAGAAATTTAATGGGGAAGAATCACCGGAAGAACATCTGATGCACTTCATTACCAGTATGGGGAATTTTTCACAATACCACAATATTGCCTGAGATTGTTCGGGTCATCGCTAACCCATAAAGCATTCCGGTGGTATTCCAGCCTGGCTCCTGGATCGATTCGAACTTGGGAGCAAATGCAAGATGCTTTTATGTCAAATTTCTTCTCATCAGAACGCGATGTTAGCATTACGGAGTTGGCCTCAATTAGGCAACGATAAGGAGAGCTAGTAGAAAAGTTCATCGACAAATGGAAAACACTAGGAGCATCATGCAGATAGTTGCCAGAGGAAATAGAACAGGTACAAATGTGTTTGAACTCCATGGAAACATGAATCGCGTTTGCACTCACCAGTGCCGATATCCGAACATTCCGTGACCTGGCCACCAAAGCTCACGCGTTGGAATTAATGACGCGCAAAATGCCAGCTTTTCATCATGAAACTGTCAGAAGGGCATCCGGCCGAACGACCGTGAATACCGTCGATCGTGATAAGAAAGACAAGGATACGAAGGGTTCAAAAGATAGAAGGTCGGGACAAAAAGAAAGATGGAATCAGTCAAAGTATAATTACAATAGAAAAAGGTTTAGAATGCTCGACTCTCACGAAGGGTTCGACTTCGACAAGGAAGATGTGGTTCCTATGATGAAAGAATTGCTAAAGGCCGGCACTATAGAATTTTCAGAACCCAAACGCCCGGAAGATGTGACAAAAACCACGGAAAGGGATTTTTGTCGATATCATCGCCTAGTCGGACACCCGACAGAGAATTGCTATACACTAAAATGCATCATACAACAGATGATAGAGAAGGGTGAAATAATAACCGGTGAAGAAAAGAAAAGGAATACAAGAGCGATAGTAAACATGTTCACGGCCAGAGAAAAAGCTCGAGAGAGGGGAAGGAAAGAAAGTCAGAAGTCGGCAAAGAATATGGCAATACTTACATTGCATTCAGGGAAGAAGATGGTAAGTCCTGTAAAGCAGAAAGAGGGGATTGTAAGGAAAGAAATAATTCGTGAGCAGAATAATGGCGATAGGAAAGAGGACGGGGGCGAAATGGAGAAAGTGGCTTATGACGTAGTTAGCCATTTGAAAGGGATACCGGCACGTTTAAGCATCTATGATGCGCTCAAGTTATTAGAAGAGTTCTGACAGAGTTTAATACAGGCGTTATCTAATCGCAATGTCAGAGAAACTCTGCTGAAGAAAATGAAGCAAGAAAGACATAATGAACAAGCAGATTGTTTGCCAGTCATTTCATTCTCCGATGATGACTTAATTAGTGAAATGGATCATAACAGGCCCCTTATGATAGAAGGTCATGTCTGCGAGACAAGGGTAAAAAGGGTCATGATAGACAATGGGTCTGTAGTAAACCTTTTACCGCTTTCAATGGTAGGCAAATTGGGCTATCGCCGTTCTGATCTACGCCCCAGTGGAATGATGATACAGGGCTTCAATCAAGATGGGCAGCGTGCGCTGGGTAAAATTACAGTAACGCTAGAAGTGGGAGAATTAAGTACTGATGTCGTATGTCATGTTATAAATGCCGTAACGACGTACAATCTCCTTCTGGGAAGACCATGGATACATCAGTATGGTATCATACCTTCTACTTTGCATCAATGCTTCAAGTATTGCAAGGACGGAGTACAATGTAAAGTGATAGCTGATGCAAAACCATATACGGAAGCCGAATCTTTCTTTGCAGATGCCAGTTATTACAAAGGGTTCTCCGAGGAAGTGAGACATAGTAATGAAAGCAAAGTTTCGAAAGACGATTAAACAGACAAGGCTCGAGAAGAAAGGGTAGAATCTTCTGGGACGACGGAAGTAAGGAAGAAGTTCTATTTTGTACCAAAGCACCTAAGATAACCTGGGCAGCTACCATTAACACTATTATCACCAGAGCAGTTAAGAATTCTACAATCTAACTATACGATACCATTACCCAATGTTGAAAGGCGTAGGCCATTTTTAGCTGCCCCAGGGAGATTTCAAGTCAAGGCTAGTATCAAACATCCCAAGCCGATAGAGTTCAAAACTGCAGTAAAGACGAAAGCAAGAAAGGAAAGCGCGAACAATGCATACCGTGGTAAGCTGACATCGCAAAATCTAGAAAAGTACAGTTCAGTTAGCAAGAAAATCATGAGAAACATGGGTTTTGATTGTAACAAACCCACCAGACTAAATCATGGGAAGGGAATTCAAATCCCTCTTGGGGTCGAGCCGAAAAAGCGAAGAAAATTTCAGGGGTTAGGATCAGAGGCGTCAGTGAATATGATTATGGTCACGCAAGCACCGGAAGAAGATCCTGAGACGGTCAAGTATCCTGAGATAGCTCTGAAATAGGTGGAGGATGGGGGGCAGCCGACGATAGATAGCCTACGAAAAATAAACTTGGGTACAGAAGAAGAACCTCGGAATACATTTATCAGTAGCAGCCTCTCTGAGCAAGAGTCTGGGAAATATTTTCAACTGCTCCAAGAAAATAAAGATGTATTCACCTGGATGTACGTAGAGATGCCAGGTTTGGAACCTTTTGTAGCAATGCACTGATTAAATATCTCCAAAGAGAAAAGGCCCAGACTTAATTCCATTAATCGAAGAAGAGGTCTATAAGTTGAACAAAGTCGGGTTTGTTCGAGAAGTAAAGTATCCCAAGTGGATGTCAAACATTGTCCTGGTAAAAAAGAAAAATGGACAAATCAGAGTGTGCATTGATTTCAGAGATTTGAATGAGGCCTGTCCGAAGGATGATTTTCCTCTTCCAATAACAGAGTTGCTGATTGATAATACAACTCAGTATGCTGTCATGTCTTTCATGGATGGCTATGCAGGGTACAACCAGATTAGAATGGCATCCAAAGATGAGGAAGCAACAGGATTTAGAATGCCGCTAGGGATTTATTGCTATAAGGTCATGCCGTTCAGTCTCAAAAATGCTGGGGCGACGTACCAAAGAGTGATGCAAAATATATTTCAAGACATGATGCATAAACATGTCGAGTGTTACGTCAACGACTTGGTGGTTATATCAGGAGATCATCAGGAGCATCGCGAACACTTAGAATTGGTTTTCTATCAATTAGGAAGAAAATAATTAAAGATGAATCCAGCCAAATGTGCGTTTGGGGTATCTTCTAGAAAATTCCTTGGTTTCATCGTATGGCACAGGAGTATCAAAATCGATCTAGAGAAAGTCAAAGCTATTCAAAACATGCCACCACCGACGACCTTGAAGGAATTGAAAAGTTTGCAAGGAAAACTGGCGTACATTCATCGTTTTATTTCAAATCTGGTAGGAAGGTGCCAGCCGTTCTCACATCTGATGAAAAAGGATCCAGACTTCGTATGGGATCAAGCTTGTTAGAATGCATTCAACTCGATAAAAAGATTATTGAGGCAACCACCGGTGTTAACGGCCCCGATGAAACGGAAACCACTTATTTTATACATATCTGCGGCTGAAAATTTCTTAGGCGCTTTGCTGGCTCAAGTAAATGAAGCTGGGAAGGAAGCCGCTCTTTATTACTTAAGTCGAACATTGATGGAAGCCGAATGCAATTATTCCCCGATCGAGAAGAAGTGTCTGGCGTTGATATTTGTGGTCCAAAAGTTGAGGCATTACTGTCTCTCTCATGACATAACTCTAATTTCAAGAGTAGACCCGATCAAGTTTTTAATGACAAGGCCAATGTTGTCAGGGAGACTGGCTAAATGGATGTTGTTGATTTCAGAATACACATTACTTATAAACCGGCTAAAGCAGTGAAAGGACAGGCAGTGGCGGATTTCCTTGCAGCACACCCCGTGACAGATTGCGAAGCTATCACTGATGACTTTCCAGATGATCACGTTATGCTGGCCGAAGCACAAAGCCCGTGGCAGATGTACTTCGAGGCGCTGCACGAGCATCAGGAGCGAGGGCAGGGGTGATATTCATTACTCCTCAATGTGACTTGTTACCATACTCTTTCACAATCGGTACCGCATGCATGAACAATGAGGCTGAGTATAAAGCCCTCATCATTGGGATGGAAATAGCTCAGCAGATGAAAATAAGAATGTTGCATATCTTTGGAGACTCAAAATTAATTGATAACCGAGTTCGAAGTAAGAAAGCAAGAACTCTTGCCCTATTGTCAAAATGCACGAAAATTATTAGAATGGTTCTGCCATGTAAAAATTAAGCATATACTGCGATCCGAAAAATGCAAAGGTAAACACTTTGGCTAGCCTAGCAGCCACCTTATCCTGTCCTAACAAGAGTCCTCTTCAAGTAACTATAGAAGAAAGAAGATTCTTACCATCTTCAAAGATCATAGAAGAAACAGTTGAAACACTTCCTATATCATGCCTAGAAATAACGACAGATGATTGGCGTCAACCTTTTATTGATTACCTTAGATTCGATATCCTGCCAGAGGATCAGGCAACGAAGCAGCAAATCAAATATCGATCGATCAGATTCATCATATGCGGCGAAGTATTATATAGAAAATCTTACAATGGAATGTTTGTTGAGGCAAAAAAAAAATGGTAAAGGATTAAAGCAAGAAGAGATAAGAAGTTTGAAGGAACTTTCGGAAAGAAGAAGGGAGAGGTAGTTTTCATGACAGTGCGCAGGACCCGTAACCATTATAGGTTGCGCAGTTCTGCGTAATCAATCTCTGTTGCGTGTGACCGCGCAACGAGAATAGCAGTTGCACGGGACCTCAGAATGAATTGTACAAGAGGCTTCATTCAAGATAACTCGAAGCACTAAAAAATAGTCCCACATCGCTAAGATCATGATTTTCACACATGCGAGGGTCTATAAATACCCCCTCCTCTCCTTCATTTGAGGTAATTAGAAGATTTTCAAGAAGAGCAGAGCGGAGCAGAAGACAGAAGGTAGAAGAGATCTTCCTTCCAGTTGTGCCGCGCAACCAAACTGCCTTGCAGTCTGTGAAGACCCGTGTAACCAGACTGCCTTGCAGTCTGTGAAGTCCAAGAGGCCGTTATGCTGCTGAAGTTCATGAGCTAGGCTTCCTTCCTCCGGGCATTCTCCTCTTCATGGGTCCAAAGGAGAAAGATCAGTCGATTTAATCGACATTCCTCCCAAGTCCCTGAAGATGATTGAATCAAGCGCTGTTATGCTGCTGAAATCCTTATTTTATCAAAGACCTGTCGATAGGAATGACATTCCTCCTAAGTCTTAGGAGATGATCAAATCAGGCACCGGAAGGCTGTCGAAATGGACTTTCAATGCTTAAAACACAAATCCTTGACTTCTAAATGATTTATCATAGAATCAAGGGATGTAAAGAGGATGTAAATGAACTTAGTATCAATAAATGTGATGAATGTTTATAGTATTCTCTCTGTTATGTTTGAATAAGACAATCTCCCAAATTAAAATGCATTTATTTCTTTGTCGAAACAAAATGGCGACTCTGCTGGGGACTTTCTGTCTTATTCAAAGTATTAACAGTAAGGTTGTTATGAACATTCGTCATGGTTTGGCGTCCTATGGACACCAAAATGGCGACTCTCAGTGGGAAGTCCTCCCCTTCATCTCTACGATAAATCACCCTAATCATTCAATTACTAACTATAAACATGTTTCGTGATTGAAGGTTTCTAAAATCTGATTACGACTCAACATCCATGGAGATCCCGTAAGAAGAGTGAACTTTCGATTCATCCCGACAGGGTTCGTGATAGAATATGCACCAAGTCATGTGCATAAAAGTAGCAGTGCTCAAGTAACAGCTGGGGTCATTTCTTCTTCGCCCCAGCCATCAAAAAACAATGTAGGCTGGACTGTCGTGACATCTCGTAAGGCACGAACACAAAACTTCAGGAATCATGGAATGAGTCAGCCTTCATTAAAGACCAGAGGACCCATCACATGAAGCACAGTCAGAAGAAACCCGAAACTCGCTCCTCCGACGATTTATTCAGCGCAGACGGTTCCCCAGTTGACAGCACGTGAATTCCCAGCTCTAAATGCATCAATGGCTGGATGAACAAGAGAACGAAAGGGAAAAGCATCGGCTATCAGATCGCCAACACCGTCTCTAAAAGGTTCACCAATATCGGCGTCATCTCAGTCAGTTGATGTCGCAGAAAGTAAGAAAAGGCCCGTTGAAACCATATCCCCTCCCTTTTCTGCAAACCCCGTCACGTCAGCATACTCTTACTCTCCTTCTATGACTACTTCATCAAAGAGTGGAAAAGCCACAGTGTTCATGGTTGGAACAAATTCAGATTATAAAATAACTACAGAGGGTGGTTTCGATGAAATGGTAGAGGCCCATAATGCATTAATGGAAGAATGCAGAAGCCTCAAAGAAGCCTTGGCGACTTTCATGCATAATTCGGCTCAAAAGACAGTAATTGAAAAGGATAGCCGAATGGAGAAGGAACAAGAAGATACTAGACATTTCAGATACCGTATACCATATCCGAGAGAAGTGCATGACATTCCCTTCCCAGCCGGTTTCAGGTGTCCAGATTTTTAAAAGTTTGATGGGAAAGGATCCCCTAAAGAACATTTAATGCGCTTCAATGCCAGTATGGGAGGTCTTTCTGCATTACCGCAATATTGTTTGCAATTGTTCGGGGCATCGTTGACAGGTAATGCATTCCGATGGTATTACAATTTGGCTCCGGGTTCTATTTGCACTTGGAAGAAGATGCAAGACGCTTTCAAATCTTGATTTTTCTCCATAAGTCCCGACATTAATATTGCTGAGTTGGCTTCTGTACGACAAGGGAGAAATGAGTAGGCAAGGGATTACGTGGATAGATGGGGGACATTGGGAACTTTGTGCAAACCGTTGCTAAGAGAAACTGAGCAAGTTAAGATGTGTCTGAACTCTATGAAAAAGGAATTCGTAAGAGGACTGGCCAATTTCAATGTCAACACTCTTCGTGATTTGGCCGCAAAGGCTCATGCTTTGGAACTTGTAAATCAGGAGGTGTCGAAATTTCACCATGATGCGGCCCAAAAGGATCCTAGCCGGATAACCGCAAATGCCAGTGATCGCTGTCAGCAATGTAAAAATGCGAAAGGTTTCAAGGCAGAAAGTACGAAGCGAAAAGAAGACTTAGCTCAATCAAGAAAAAATAAAAGAGTCCGAATACTTAATTCCTGTTGAGGCATAAAAATATTCCATGTCTGGGGTATTTTGGTAAATTCCATGTCTGGGGGTATTTTAGTGAAAATCCAGTTCAAAGGGTAGTTTAGGTATTTTAGGTATTTTGGTAAAAATTCAGTTCCAGGGGTGGTTTAGGTATTTCAGGTATTTTGATAAAAATCCAATTCAAAGGGTAGTTTAGGTATTTTTGGGTATTTTGGTAAAAGTCCAGTTCAAAGGGTAGTTTAGGTATTTCGGCTATTTTGGTAAAAATCCAGTTCCAGGGGTAGTTTAGGTATTTTGATAACATTCCATAACCAAGGGGTAGTTTAGGTATTCTGGTAAAAGGGATTGAAAAGGGTAGTTTGGTAAAAAGGGGTGCACATGTGTCATTTTAAGAGAGAAAGGTTATACACCACCATTTAAGAGGTAGCTTGGTAGTCACCATAGTTTAAGAAAAGAAGAAGTTCAAGTGTGAAGTGATAGGTGGTTGTGATCACCACTCTGTAAGAGTGCTGTAGCCTATAAATACCCCACTTCCACTTCATTTGGGAGTTTTTGGATCGGATTGGATCAGTTGATGGCCAAAGAAATGAGAGAGAGGAGGAAGAGAAGGAAGTCTTTGTGCGGACCTGCGCAAGTGAAGTTGTTTGCGTACAGCCGCGCAAAGGAAGTGGATTGTACAGCAGCGCGCAATCAAAAGGGAAGATGGCTTTCACGCCACTTTTCAGCGAGGTTTGGAGACGACCCTTTGCGCAAGACCCCGCAAAGAGAATGGGAGAATTCTCATAAGCAATCTGCCTAGGAATGCTGTCCGAGGAAGGGTTTCGTTTGCACAAGACCGCGCAAACGGTTGGATTTATAGCCGTGCTTAAACAGAGGAAGAAAACTTCTTTTTTCGATTGTGTCACTGGTAATGTCTATTACAACAATCTTTTGAGAGATCTACACCTTCCAATATCTTCCTCTCGAGATTTCAACCGTGAAAGGTGAGTTTTGATTGTCTTTTAACGTGGCCTATCTACATAATCAAGCCGGGAAAGCAGCTGAACGGTCTGCTTGCGATCATTATTGCGATCATCTGAACGAGCAAGGTCGCCAAAGATCAACATGGCTGTGAAGGGTTTTTCTTCCTCTACCTCATGGATGCTTCAGATCAAGCTTTTATTGCAGGATGGTGGCCCACAACGCGTGTACGAAGCCTCTGTTTCAAACAGAGTCGACGCACGTCGACGCTGATGACCTACATATCGAATGTAAGTGGAAAATCCATTCCGTCCGTTGGGTTTAGGGCAAAAAACCATCTGGGATAGACTGTTTTTGGACTAGAATTGGTGTGGTCCACATGATCTTTTAAACCACCATCCATTTCGTATTCAACGGTTAAGATCTTGCAATAACTTGCATGGAGACAAAAGGAGAGCTAGGCGAGGGTAAGGCCCATCCTCTGAAGGTAATGAATGGTTCAGATCATTCAACGGAGCCGTGTGTGGGTCACACTAAGAAGATTGCAAGGTGACGGTGAAGACGCTGGTGTATTTTCTTAAATGGAGAAGAAGAGTCGGGTCAGCGGCGCTGACCGACTTTGAGAAGTGTGGTGCACGTCCTATGCACTTATACACCATGTACATGCGATGTACATGTGAGGCCTATGATGGTGCACGTGGGAAATCTGCTCCGTCCATTCACTTGCTCATTGTATTTGAAGCGTTGAGGCCGAGTTTGAAGTATATCCAGATATCTGGCGAGCCGAAAATCATGATCTCGAGGGCTGATTTGCCAGTTCGGCCACTTCTATAATGATCCAGAAGCTGAAATTTGACATGGACGGTTAATTTATGGTTTTAAGGCTGCACGTCAAGTTTGAAACCAAACGGACGGTGGAAACCCCCTAATCTTTCATTCTGGGAGACTTTTCGGGCCCATTTAGCATGATCAGGCTGATTTCTTCAGCGCCTGGCCACACTGCAATAAGCTGCTTCATATTTTAAAGAAGAATGACCGAAAAGATCTTTCATCTCATTGAAGACTGGCTGATCAAATCAGTAATTTCTCATAAGTCCTAGGAGATGATCAAAATAGGCACCGAAAGCCTGACGAAATCTCTAATCTCATTGAAGACTGGCTGATCAAATCAGCAATTCCTCCTAAGTACTTAGGAAATGACCGAAATAGCGCCGGAATGCTGCCGAAATTTTCATCGAGCTATCTTCTCTTTCATTCAGTACATTGTATTAATTGTACTTTATTTTTAGAATCAAGGAATCAGAGGATGTAAACCCGGAAGAAACCCAGAACTCGCTCCTCCGACGATTTATTCAGCGCAGATGGTTCCCCAGTTGACAGCACGTGAATTCTCAGCTCTAAATGCATCAATGGCTGGACGAACAAGAGAGCGAAAGAGAAAAGCATCGGTTATCAGATCGCCAACGCCGTCTCTAAAAGGTTCACCAATATCGACGTCATCTCAATCAGTTGATGCCGCAGAAAGTACGAAAAGGCCCGGTGAAACCATATCCCCTCCCTTTTCTACAAACCCCGTCACGTCAGCATACTCTTACTCTCCTTCTATGACTACTTCGTCAAAGAGTGGAAAAGCCACAGTGTTCATGGTTGGAACAAATCCATATTACAAAACAACTACAGAGGGTGGTTTCGATGAAATGGTAGAGGCCCATAATGCATTAATGGAAGAATGCAGAAGCCTCAAAGAAGCCTTGGCGACTTTCATGCATAATGCGGCTCAGAAGACAGTAATTGAAAAGGATAGCCGAATGGAGAAGGAGCAAGAAGATACTAGACATTTCAGATACCGTATACCATATCCGAGAGAAGTGTATGACATTCCCTTCCCAGCCGGTTTCAGGTGTCCAGATTTTTAAAAGTTTGATGGGAAAGGATCCCCTGAAGAACATTTAATGTGCTTCAATGCCAGTATGGGAGGTCTTTCTGCAGTACCGCAATATTGTTTACAATTGTTCGGGGCATCGTTGACAGGTAATGCATTCCGATGGTATTACAATTTGGCTCCGGGTTCTATTTGCACTTGGAAGCAGATGCAAGACGCTTTCACATCTCAGTTTTTCTCCATAAGTCCCGACATTAATATTGCTGAGTTGGCTTCTGTACGACAAGGCAAAAATAAGTCGGCAAGGGATTACGTGGATAGATGGGGGGCATTGGGAACTTTGTGCAAACCGTTGCTAAGAGAAACTGAGCAAGTCAAGATGTGTCTGAACTCTATGAAAAAGGAATTCGTAAGAGGACTGGCCAATTTCAATGTCAACACTCTTCGTGATTTGGCCGCAAAGGCTCATGCTTTGGAACTAGTAAATCAAGAGTTGTCGAAATTTCACCATGATGCGACCCGAAAGGATCCTAGCCGGATAACCACAAATACCAGTGATCACTGTCGGCAATGTAAAAATATGAAAGGTTTCAAGGCAGAAAGTACAAAGTGAAAAGAAGACTTGGCTCAATCAAGAAAAAATAAAAGAGTCCGAATGCTTAATTCCCATGAGGGATTCACTTTCGATAAAGGAGATGTCATTCCAATGATGGAACAGTTGTTGAAAGTTGGCGCAATAGAATTGCAAGAGCCTAAACGTCCTGAGGAGGCGACAAGGCGCAAGGAGCAAAATTTTTGTCGCTATCATCATCTAGTGGGACATCCAATGGAGAATTGTTACACGCTGAAGTGTATTCTACAGCGGATGATACAAAGGAATCAGATAATTATCGAAGATGGGATAAACAAGGAAATCATGAAAGGTATGGGCCTCGATTGTAAAGATCCCAGTGGCCTAAATCATGAAAAAGGAATTTCAATTGGGATCGGCCAGGAAAGGCGAAGAAAATTTGAAGACGTAGAGGCAAGGTTGGCAGCAAACATGGTTACAGCAAAAGAACTAGTGAAGGAAAGTGCTAAAGTAATCGAACGTGCTGAAATAGCTCCGAAACAAATGGAGGACGGGGGGCAACCGACGACAGATAGCCTGTTAGAACTGCCTCCGAAGCACGGTCGTGAATATGATTGGGAGGAATGGTTGAAGACAACTTCCCATATTCACATGGACAGTAATAGACCCCCTGTCAGAGAAGATACCCCGCCTACTTCTCGCTCCAAGAAAACTCGTTGAAATAAGGAGAAGGAGTTTGAAGAAAAGATAAAGGAGCATAATAAGAAGAAGCTCCAGAACTCTTGGGAATCCGTTCGAGTGATTGAGGGTGTCATGAAATTCGACAACCCTCACTCAGAAGGTATGACAGTAATTCCCATCAGCGTTCATCGTCACCAGTCCATTCTTGAGTGTGAACCCACAGATTATGTGGACGGAGAGAAACTGATGTATACCGAATCATGGGCGGCACGAGAACCTCGAATTCTTGAAGGAAAAATGCAGACGCAGAAACCACGGCAGATCATCGGAGAGGCCCATCCCATGATCTTCCTCACTCCTTTTCACAGTCCGCACAATCTCTTCCCAACATATTTCTATGAGACTGTCAGACAGAGATATAAGGACTGCGATCCCCTCTGGGGATCGAAAGATTTTCAAACAAGAGGCCTGCTGACTTCTCGTCGCTATTACTCTGATTGGGCGGAGGCAATCCTGAAGAAACGCGCTAGTACTCTTGCTAAAGTAGGCCTCTATGATGCGATAGAGGTCACATCCAAATACTTTTACAAGGAACCCACCGTACTGAAAGGATTCCTCGAATACTGGTCTCCCACCACCAATTCTCTTCATCTACCGTTCAGAGAAATGAGCATATCGTTATGGGATCTGCATTGCATAGCAGGTCTCCCACTTACAGGAAAATTTTATGACGAGTTCATCCCGACAAACGCAGAATTGGCCTTCGTATCCTCTCCTGACCGCAGACCTTCTATCTCTGAAACCACCATCGAACTTTTCAGAGAAATGGGAAAATTTCCAAATATTCACAAACTATCGCCTTTGTAATGGCTGGCCCATTTTTCTAGAATACTCAGGTATTCCAGACCCAATGATTAGCATCTTCTTCTTCTCCATATATTCCTGCATATTAACATCCCCCTTTTTTCATTTTACAGATTCTGCGATAGTCGCTGTAAGGAATTAACGACTCTTCGTGACAACATGAAGGAACGACCAGATTATAGTGCCTTTAGGGAACTTGCAGCCTTCCTAGCTTATTGGCTAAGCATAGTTGTCCTTCCTAGTTCCAAGTGGGTAGATGCTATTCGCCCCACCACCTTTGTTGTCGCGGGAGCTCTGGTGGAAGGTCAGAAGTATTCCATTATGCCCCCTGTGCTATGTTCCATTTATCGGGCCTTTGGAGAAATCTCTACACATGTCAAAAATCCCACCCTGGGATCTTCATCAGCGTATACCGCCTGACACTACTTCACCGGATGGTTAGGAGTCTATTTCCCCTGGACTTTTGAAGCACTAGAAAAAGTTTACATCAGCCCTTCTCATCTTCCTCTTTGGTTTTTTCAACAAAGGGCCATGGCCAGAAGATCGTATGAATGAGTAATCAATAAGATCCAGGATTTTGATCAAGTGGACTTCTTCCAGTTCTGACTTCATCATTACATTCAAGATACAGATATGGTAGATCAGGGGGCACTAACTGTAGCGGAAAGGGCTTTTTCTTTCTATTCGTTCTTGCAGTTTGCCCCTTAGGGAAGGAACGAAATTCTAGAGAGAACCCTACTATCCTAGTCATTTTGCTCGCCAATTCGGCTATGACCAAGCCGTGCCAGAAGATGGTGGACTGGTTAATAAGAGAATGCATTGCTACGGAACAGGTCCTTTGAACTGGGCCATGATATGGAAAAAACTATTAGGCGGCCGTGTCAACTCTTCTTTCATCATCCCTAGCTGCGACCAGATAGTTCGTACTTCTTACAGCTGGATGAGATGGTGGGACCACCAATCATTTCTGATCAACAAACGCCTACCAGTGGATTCTCTTCTCTTTCTCCATCCACCTCGGCTTAGGGGCAGAAAAATTGAAAATGGAATCGGCTTCATTCTAGAGAAAAGTCGCGCTCCTCATCCTGGAAAAATTTGTAGAAATATTTCGACAGAAGAGCGAATCCGTGAGAGAAAACCAATTAATACTTTAGATGGTTGGTTTGCCCATAGAGTCCTGACGGAATTCGAACATGTCCCCCACGACCTTGGTGGCCGACATCCAGAGGATGTTGCAGGAGCATCTTCCCCTATTCCTGAAGAGATTGCTACAGCTGAGGAAGGTCCAGCTTGAAACGAACCTGCCCCTTCTCCACAAACTCTTCCTCCTAGCTCATCGTCCCCGATGACTAGATCATGAGCACATCTGCAAACGTCGTCACCCACTCCTCAGGAAGAGGCAAGACAGGTTTCTTCATCTCCCTCGATTCCAGTTGGTAGGAGATCTCCGAGCGAAAGCAACCAGCCTATTTCCTATAAAGGAAAGCAAGTCATGGTTGCAGAAGTAGATGAGGAAGATCTGGCAAGCGAAAGTTCATCTTCTACATCAGGAAATTCCACTTCCCTGGTATCTGGAGATGACAATGATGGTGATGGCAATGATGGAGCTTAGGACGATGATTATGAAGAAGGGGAGGTCAACATAGATGACGAGGAAAATATAACCACCAAAAATATAGAGGAAGAACATCTCCCCACGGCTCCTGAAACTTCCCTTGCACTTCCGTTCCTGGCAAGCCACAGGTGGTAGCCGAAGAGGATGAAGAACTCTTGGACTATGGGGAATATGGATATTCACCTGGTAAGAGAGACCAAATTCTTTAAACATTTACGTGCTTGTCCAGTGATCACTATCTTAACACCGCTATCATTTCCTTTTTAGGTACCCATGTGGCTTGCATCGGAACGAGCGTTGCCCCCTCTATAGATCTTCATCCAGCTACACCAATGGTCTCCCCACAGGTTTCGTTGGCCCCTCTGGTGGCGCCGAAGAGGGTGGCCCGTGAAATTGTATTTCCTATCGAGACTACTGATCTACCAACTCCTACTACTAGAGATTTCAGCATAGAAGTGAGAGCGCCCTCTCTTGCTGACATGTTGGAAGCTGGTACTTCTGTAGCCCCAGAAGTTCCCTTGTTGGTCACACCTCTATGGCAGGTATGTATATTAATTTGAAGAACTGCGAATTTCTTCATTTTATATTTCTCGTTCTAACTCGATCTCCTATCCATATTGCAGGAATTCTCCCCTGTAGTGGGGCAGCCAGCTCCGAATCTATGGCCACTGTCTCTGAGCTACCATTTCCTTCGAAGATTTTCGCTCACAAAATGCTTTTGATGAAAAACTCTTTGTCAACGGTGGTTCATATCTTCAAGGATTCTGAACAATGACCAGACCTGGATATTGCCATCGAAATTCTGAAAAACTCTGCAAAGATGCCAAGGATTAATATTCTGTTTTGCATGATTCCCTTCTCAGATTCCGTGATTCGATAGCTTCTTTAGCATCGGCGGAGACTATTACGATTGCTCCAGAAGTTCTTGAATATGGGAAGCAATTAACTTTGTCTAAGGAGAGGGCTTCACTCATTGCTTCCACCATATCTGAATTAGACCAGGAACAATTATCATTGCAAGAACAATTGAGGACCCTTACTGATGACAAGGCATTTATTCAAGATCGTATCGCGGCTTTAAGAGAAGAGATTTCGCAGATAGAACTGCAAGGTCATAAGAAGGAGCTGTCTATACAGAAGGTTAAAGAGAAACTTGATGTTAATATTCGGTCTGTTGACGCTGAAAAGTTTGAATCACTCAAGAGCAAGGAAATGATCTCATCTCTAGAAGACAAATTAGCTGGCCTTCCTGATCAAACAAAGATTATTCTTGAAGAAAAATCAAAGCATGATGCAGCTCAACTTGAATTAAAGGAAAACTTGCAGCAATGTATAAATGTAATAGGCATCACAAAGGAATTATAAGCATGTAATCCCTCCCTTTTTTATTCTTACTTTTGCTTCTTCCTTTCTTCTTCTTCTTTCTCCCCCTTTTTTTTTTTAATTTGAGAGTATGTTCTCTTTTGATTTTCATTAGTAATTTTCAGTAACTTTTCATGCATTTCTACATTATGCATTATTCCAGACGTATTATCTATGTCATAACTTCAACATGAATTTGCTGCATTTTGAACGTTGCACATAGTTTACAGTTTGTCATAACATTTTATTGAACTAATCATAAAGCAACAATATTTACGCCTGTCAGTATCGGATTCCCTACATGACTTCATTCGTTTATATTTCATTGGCGGTGCTAAGTTTCAATTCAGTCAGTTGCACACAGTTTAGGCTCTTTTAGTAGTAGAGCGAATTTACTTGGTGCATTTACTTGGACTCTAGTTAGAGTCGGGTCTTACGTGATGGTCTCTGTAACTCTCTAGAGTTCACTGGACTTTTCACTGCCTAGGAAGTTCACAAACTGCGATCCATCAAAGGGGCCCAGTGAAGCTACCGGGGCCATAAACTCGGTTGGTTTTACGCACAGGGTTGGCCACTGTAACTCTCTAGAGTTAGCTGAGCTCGCAAGGCTACCTTTGGGGGTACCAAATCCATCGGTTGTCGATCCATCGATGAGTAGGTTTGAGCCCTTCCTCATGAGTTAGTACCGGAATCGAACCACAAATCTGGAGGGTCTTATGCATGGTTGGCCTGTCCTACGCACACTGTAGCCCTCATTTTCTTCGCCTGCAAGGTCGGGCCCATTCACGGGAGGGCTTATCCTCCGTTCCCCGTGACGCTGCCGGAAATCTATACAGACGGCATGGGTATTAGCTTGACTGGTCATTTGAGGACTTTTAGCACTTTGGCTTTTAGTCAACTTTTTGGCCTTTTGCTTTTGGTCTTTTGAAGACTTTTAGCTCTTTTGGCCTTTGGTCATTTGAAGACTTTGAGCTCTTGGCTTTTTGTCAACTCTTGGCCTTCTGGCTTTTGGTCATTGACTCCGTCAGCTGCCCGCATGGGTATGTGTATGATGGCCTTCCCGGCCTTTTTAGGGCCACTGGCTTCTCGCCGCTGCCCGAATGGCGATCTTTATAGGCCTTACGCGTAGGTGGTCCCTTTTGAGATTTGGTCTTAGCTTTTCTTTTCTTTTCTTCTCTCTCTTCTCTTTTTTTTTTAAGGACTTGACTAGGCTGCCTTTTTATGATAAACAGCCATCGCTATTGCCAATTATGTATATACAGTTGACTGAATGATTCATTCTTCTATTATCATATGGCGGATCAATAATTGACATTTCGCTGCTGCTGATAATGTCATAAGGACTTTTGTATCGTGTTCAAAACAATTTATCAGCTTGGCGATGATGGCAACTTTGATGAGTGATTGATCAGCAACAGCGATAGCTGTTTTCTTTTTCTTTTTATGATCATTGATACCTGATAATTCGATTTTGATGGAGATTTTCTATCGGCGACGAACGTCATGCTTGATAGCGATCATTGGCGCTTTTTGTTCGGTTACGATTTAATATGCTATCTTCAAATGTCTTGGAAGACTGAAGACTTTTAGCGATGATCTAGCATGCTGTCTTGAAATACGATGATGGGTATTTTTGCCTGAAATTGTTTATCTGTATTTTTTGTCTGTATTTTTTGTAATATACCAGCTTGATGGTGATATCAATTTCAAGCAAAATTTTGTAGAACTCCTTTGACGGTGCTCACTTTCTTCGTCTTTCTTTATTTGCTATCACATGATCTTGATATGCTTTATCATATGATTTTGATATGCTTGCGGGCTTCTTCCTTATTCGTCCTGTTCATCTTGCCCCCTTTTCATACAGAATTATTATCTTGGTAATGTTCTGTATCAAAATTAGTGGTGTCTTCGAAAGCAATTTCCCTTTTTGTCAACGCGAGTATAGGCCAACATAGGCTTTCATTTACTTTTTTAAAGAATTTTACTTTCAATGAGCACACTTTACCTCATTTGGCTTTGAATTTGCCCCCTGGATATGATCGTGACCGTTATTGGAGATACATTCTTTCTTCTTCAAGATATTGAGGCAATATATTTCTGCAGGAGGCTATACGATTGTAATCATATTCATTGACTAGTTTTCCCCCAACCTTTGAAAATTTCGACGCTTCTCTTGATCGATACCAATGGGGACTTGAATTCCCTTCCCATGGTTTAGGCCAACGGGCTCTTCATAATCAAAGCCCATGTTTTTCATAATTTTCTTGCTGGCCGGACTATAATTTTAGAGGTCTTGCGGTGTCAACCTACCATGGTAGTCATTACTTTAAGTCTCTCCTCTCGTCCGTACTGCTTCTGGAATATAGAATTCGATTGGCTCAGGATATTTTTCATTTGCCTTAACTTGAAATCTTGTTGGAGCGGTCGAAAATGGCTTATTTCTTTCAGCATACGGTAGCGGCACCGTATAATTTGACTGTAAAATTTTCAGTTGTTCGGATGACAGCAGCGTTAACGGCGGTTGTCCCGGTCGCCTTAAATGTTTTGGTACAAATTAAAACTTCTTGCTTATTTCTGCAGTTTCAGATGGTACTACCTTTTCTGCCAACTTCGTAATTGCACTTTCTCGATTATTCTGTAGGGCACTACCTTCATCCTTATTCATTTTTTCGATAGTGAATTCTTTATAATATCTAGCATCTGCAAAGAAGGACTCAGCTTCTGTATACGGTCTCGCATCTGCCATCACTTTACGTTGTACTCCGTCTTTACAGTATTTGAAACGTTGATGCAGAGTAGAGGGTATGATATTGTACTGATGTATCCATGGCCTTCCTAGGAGAAGATTGTATGTCGTTATTGCATTTATGACGTGACAAACAATGTCAGTAATCAATTCTCCTATTTCCAACATTACCGTAATTTTTCCAAGTGTGCACTGCCCATCTTGATTAAAACCTTGTATCATCATTCCGCTAGGGCGTAGTTCCGAGCGACGATAGTTTAATTTATTTAGCATTGAAAGTGGCAAAAGATTTACCACAGACCCATTATCTGCCATAATCCGTTTAACTTTCTTCCCACGAATATGGCCTTCTATCATTAGTGGTCTGTTATGGTCTTCCTTACAGATCAGATCATTATCAGAAAAAGAAATGACTGGAAAACAGTCCTCATGCTCATTGAGGTCTCCATGTTCTACCTCTGCCAGTAAGGTTTCCCTAATGTCATGATTAGATAAGGCCTGGATCAAACTTTGTCAGAATTCTTCTGATAGCTTCAGTGCATCATAAACACTTAATCGGGCTGGTATTCCTTTTAGATGATTTACCACGTCATAATTTACTCTCGTCATCTCATTCTTTTCCTTTGTCCTGCCGCTGTTACTCTCTTTTGTAGTAATTTCTTTTCCAGTGGCTTCTGATTTCTGTTTTGTAGGGCTTACCACCTTCTTACCTGACCGTAGTGTGATCACCGCAACCTTCTTTACAGCTTTACCGCTTCCTGCGTTATTCGCATCTTGGTCCTTTTCTCAGACTGTAAGCATGTTTACGGTTGCCATGGAGCCTCTTCCTCTTTCTTTCCCCAGTACTATCTCACCCCTATCGATCAGTCGTTGTATTATACATTTCAGTGTATAATAGTTCTCTGTTGGATGCCCTACCAGACGATGATAACGACAGAAATCCCTTTCTCCGGTTCTTGTCACATCTTCTGGGCACTTAGGTTCCGGCAATACTATCGTGTCAGCTTTTAACAATTGTTCCATCATAGGGGCGACATCTTCTTTTTCAAATGTGAACCCCTCATGAGAGTTCAGCGTTCTAGGCCTCTTCCCATTGTACTTATTTCTTGACTTATCACCTTCTTCGCGTCGGTCCGGTCTTCTTTCTCTCGAATCTTTTGTGTCTTTTCTTCTTTTGTCATGATCGACAGCATTCACAGCTGTCTTGCCAGACACTCTCCTACTCGTATCATGGTGAAATGCTGGGATCTTGCGAATCATCAGCTCCAACGCATGGGCTTTAGTAGCCAAATCACGAAAGGTCCTGATATCGGCACTAGTCAGTCCGAATGCAATTCCCGTCCCTATAGAATTTAGGCACATATTAACTTGTTCTTTTTCCTCCGGTAGTTGTCTACATGAAGCCCCTAATGTTTTCCACCTGTCTATGAACTTCTCTACCGGCTCTCCTTCTCTTTGCCGAATAGAGGACAATTCCGTAATACTGACGTCACGTTCCGAGGAGAAGAAGTTTGACATGAAAACCTCCTGCATTTGTTCCCAGGTACGTATCGATCCAAGTGTCAAACTAGAATACCATCGAAACGCTTTGTGTGTTAGTGATGAACCAAACAATCGCAAGCAGTAATGTGGTATCATAGAAAAGTTTTCCATGCTAGTGATGAAGTGCATCAGATGCTCCTCCGGGGATCCTTCTCCATTGAACTTTTGAAAATTCGGGTGTTTAAAATTGGAAGGAAAAGGGATGTCTTCTACTTCCCTTGGGTACGGCGTTTGATACCTAAAACGTCTGGTATTTTCTCATTCCTTTTCTGCTCTCACTGCCTTTTCGACCACTTGCCTTACCTCTTCTTATGTGGTCCTTGCTGCAGGGGTAGACCCTAGCGACCCTGCCCCCTGTGGTGGGAGGACATTAGGTTGATTTTCTTGCCCTTTAGCTGCATTCTGGGAGATGGCCATTCAGGCTACGTTGTGTGCGAGGGTTGCCAGGATTTCTACTCCTCCATTAATGCATTTTGGGCTTCTTCCATTACATTGAAACGATCCTCCATAGTTGTTCTATAGTCTAGATTTGTTTCAGCTATGAATACTGCAGCTTCTCCACTTTTCGATGAAGCAATAGTCGAAGGAGAATAAGAGAATGCAGATGTGATGGGGCTTGCAGAAAAGGGAGGGGACAGTTTCATCGGGCTTTTTCGTGTTCCTGGCGACATCAATTGATTGTAATGACGTCGATATCGGTACATCTTTTAGGGATGGCATTGGCGATCTGATGACCAATGTTTTTCCCTTTCGTTCTCTTGTTCGTTCAGCCATTGAAGCATTTAGAGACGGGAAGTCGCACGCTGTCAACTGGGAACTTCTTGCGTTGGATAAATCGCTAGAAGAGCGAGTTCAAGATTTCTTTTAACCGTGCTTCGTGTTACGGGCCCTCTGATTTTTAATAAAGTCTTATTCATTCCCGAAATTCTGAAGTTTCGTGTCCTTGTCTTACGAGAGGTCACGACGGTCTAGCCGGCATTGTCTTCTGATGACTGGGGCGAGGCAAAAATGACCCCAGCTATTGCTTGAACCATGCCAGTACTCACATGACTTGATGCGTATTCTATCACGAACCCTGTCGGGGTGAATTGAAAGTTCACTTTTCTTATGGGGGTCGCCATGAGTAATAAGTCATAGTCAAATTTTCAAACTTATTCCTTCAATCATGAATCAAAGTTATAATTAGTAGTTGAAAGATTGGAGTGATTTATCTTAGAGATGAAGGGGAGGACTTCCCACTAAGAGTCACCATTTTGGCATCCGTAGGACGCCAAACCATGACGAATGTTCGTAACAACTTCACTGTTAATATTTTGAATAAGACAAAAAACTTCCCCAGTAAAGTTGCCATTTTGTTTCGACAAAGAAATAAAGGCATTTGATTTAGGGAGATTGTCTTATTTAAACATAACAGAGAAAGAGTACTGGGAACATTCATCACATTTTATTGATACTGAGTTCATTTACATCCTCTTTATATCCTTTGATTCTAAGATAAATCACTTAGAAATGAAGGACTTGTGCTTTAAATATCAAAAGTTCATTTCGACAGCCTTCTGGCGCCTGATTCGATCATCTCCTAAGACTTAGGAGGAATGCCGTTTCGATCGGCGGGTCTTTAATGAAATAAAAATTTCAGCAGCATAACACCGGCTATTCCAACCATCTTCTGGGACTTAGGAGGAATGTCGATTGGATCGACTGATCTTTCTCCTTTGAACCCATGAAAAGGAGAAAGCCCGGAGAAAGGAAGCTTAGTTCATGAACTTCAGCAGCATAACGGCCCTTGGACTTCACAGACTAATACCGGTTGCGGGGTCCTGCGCAACTGCCAGGAGGCTTTCTTCTACCTTCTATCTTCTGCTCCGCTCTGCTTCTCTTAAAAATCTTTAAGTTCTCCTTAATGAAGGAGGGGAGGGGGTATTTATAGACCCTCGCACGTGTGAAAATCCTGATCTTAGCGATGTGGGACTATTTTTTAGTGCTTTAGGTCATTCTGAACGAAGCCCTTTATGTAGTACATTCTGAGGTCCTGCACAACTGATACTTTCATTGCGCGAGACCGTGCAACTGATATTGTCTGCGCGGACCTGCGCACTCTTATGAAGGCTATCTCTTTCTTCTTCTTTCCGAAAGTTCTTCTTATCTCTTTTCCTTTCCTTATTTGATTCCTTCACCATTTTTTATGCCTCAACAGAAAGGTATCAGTATACCGATAAATGCCCGCTTCATCAAAAGATATTACCCCTAAGAAGAAGCTACTGATTTTGATCCAGAATATTATCAACATAATGATTCTATATCAAAAGGGGGCAAGAAGGAACGAGATCATGTCTACATGTTAAGAGAACCTATAAAGAAGAAATTCATGAGCATATTGACTATGTTTAGCAAGTATTTTGAATGAAACCGATCATCGTCATCACCAAACAAGTCCTGCAAGTGGCAAAGTTTGGCAGCGATCATCGCCATCACCAAACGAGTCCTGCAAGTGGCAAAGTTTGGCGGGTATCATCATGAAAATCTTCTTGAAGATATCAATCTCAGTCAGACACATTTATCACCTTGGTGATTATTTCGACAAAAAAATAAATGCATTTGATTTGGGGGATTGTCTTATTCAAACAAAACAGAGAGAGTATTAGGAACACTCATCGTATTTGATTAGTTACTGAGTTCATTTACATCCTCTTTACATCCCTTGATTCTAAGATAGATCATTTAGAAATAAAGGATTTGTGCTTTTAAATATCAAAAGTTCATTTCGACAGCCTTCCGGTGCCTGATTCGATCATCTCCTAGGACTTAGGAGTAATGCCGATTCGATCGACGGGTCATTTCGACAGCCTTCCGGCACCTAATTTGATCTTCTCCTAGGACTTAGGAGGAAGGCCGATCCGATCGACGGGCCTTCAATGAAATAGAGATTTCAGCAGCATAACAGCGCCTGTTTCAACCATCCTCTGGGACTTAGGAGCAATGTCGATTAAATCGACTGATCTTTCTCCTTAGAACCCATGAAGAGGAGAAAACCCGGAGAAAGGAAGCCTGGGCCACGGACTTCGACAGCACAACGGATCGTGGACTTCACAGACTGCAGGACAGTCCGGTTGTGTGGACCAACGTAACCGATATCGGTTGCGCGGTCCTGCGCAACTCCTAGGAGACTTTACTCCTACCTTCTGTCTTCTGCTCTGCTTTGCTCCTCTTGAAAATCTTCAATCCTCTTCCATGAAGGAAGGGAGGGGGTATTTATAGGCCCTTGAGCTCATGAAAATCCCGATCTTAGCGATGTGGGACTATTTTCGGTGCTTCGGACGATTTCGTAAAGGACTGTTGCCGCAATTTGTTTCTAGTCTTCGCGCAACTGATATTTAGGTTGCGCGGAACCGCGTAACGTATATTGATTACGCGGAGCCGCGCAACTGACGTTGGTTGCGCGGTCCTGCGCAAAACCTCTAAAACTGTCATTTTCTTCTTCTTTTCGAGTGTTCTTTCCATTTCCTTATCTCTTCTTGCTTTAATCCCCCTAAAGTACCCCTAGAGCTGGAACTTTACCGAAATACCTAAACTATCCTTGGTGCTAGAACTATACCAAAATACCTAAACTACCCTTGGTGCTGGAACTGTACCAAAATACCTAAACTACCCTTGGTGCTGGAACTGTACCAAAATACCTAAACTACCCTGGAGCTGGAACGTACCAAAATACCTAAACTACCCTTGGTGCTAGAACTGTACCAAAATACCTAAACTACCCTTGGAGAAGATCAACACCATGAGATTTCCTGACCACTACAATAAGATATTTTTTGTGCCTTAACAGATGCTCCCTTGATCCTTCTTTGATTGATTCCTGAAATCAAATGGAGGATCGATCTTCCTCTGCCTGAAGAACTTGAATGAACTGCAACTGAAGGATGACCGGATGATCTTGCTTGTATGGTGGACTGGACGATCATACTTGACCAGAAGATTGAATGATAGCGTTTGATCGGAAGACTGGAATGATGGCGCTTGATCATAAGATTTGAATGATAGCGTTCGATCGGAAGATTTGAATGAAAGCGTTAGATCGGAAGACCGGAATACTCGCACTTGAACGAAGGGCTTGAATGATTCCATTTGACCAGAAGACTTTAAATGATGGCACTTGAACAGAAAAGTGGAATGCCCCCAGTCAGCTGTGTCGAGCAGATGTTTCACTAAAGAAGATTCATTGAAGCCCGCCTCTGCAACTGCTGTGACGACTTCTTCTTTAAGCGATTTGATCAGAGAACTTTCTTTCAACATTGTTGCTGCTGTAACGGTCTTTTTGATCAACTCTAGCAATTCTTTCCTTTTGATCAGCTCCAGCGATTCTTTCCTTTTGATCAGCTCCAGCGATTCTTTCCTTTTGCTCTACATCTGAGGCTGTTCTTTAATGCTGCTTCTGCCGCAACAACTTTTTCGATTGCTTCTTTTACTCACAATCTGCATAACCCAAGCTTTCAAATAATAGTCTCTCCTGCCAAGTTAATCGGAATTAGTATCTGAATTTATTATAATTTTCGTTGTAGCTTTATGAAGCATTGGTAAGCTTGAGATAGAATGAGAGTTTCTTCTCTCTTTTTTTTAGGTTGATCGTGATATTCGTTTTGTCATTGTGCTTCGCATCGTATCCTTCACTCATTGAATCACACTCCTGGATATGCATTCTGCCCTTTTTCCAGTCACTATCACAGAAAGATTTCTTCAGAAGACATTACTCCTGTAGTGAAGCCCCTCGATACCGTTGAAGAATAGATAATCTTTGCTAATTTGAATCTGATTCAAGAGAAACACATTTTTGCATCTTGTCTACTTAACATTTAAAATGTTCATCAGGCAATTGCACATTTAAACACATGTCTTATAGTGAAATATGTATTTGCTGCATTTGAATATTGTACAAGTCATGCTTTGCATATTTGAGCATATATAAAATGAAATATGTATCTGATGCATTTTAAATGTTGCACATAATTTATCATGACATTTTATGAAACTGAACATAAAGCACCAATATTTATTCTTGTCAGTATGGAATTTCCTATATGACCTCATTTGCTTATATTTTATTGGCAGTGCTAGGTTTCAATTTAGTCAGTTGTGCACACAGTTTAAGCTCATGAGTAGTGGAGTGAAGCACACAGTTTAAGTTCATGAGTAGTGGAGTGAATTTACTTGGACTATCGTCAGAGTCAGGTCTCACGTGATGGTCTCTGTAAATCTCTAGAGTTCACAGGACTCCTCACTGCCTGGGGAGTTCACAAGCCGCGGTCCATCAGAGGGGCCCAGTGACGCTACCAGGGCGGTGAATTTGGTTGGTTTTACAGCACAGGGTTGGCCACGGTAACTCTTTAGAGTTCACAGAGCTCGCAAGGCTACCTTTGGGGGTACCAAATCCATGTTTGTTGATCCATCAATGAGTAGGTTTAAGCCCTGCCTCATGAGTTAGTATCGGAATCGAACCACAAATCTTAGGGGTCTTATGCATGGTTGGCTTGTCCTGCACACACTGCAGCCTTCATTTTCTTCGCCTGCAAGGTTGGGCCCATTCACGGGAGGGTTTGTCCTTCGTTCCTTGTTACGCTGCCGAAAAGCTATACATACGGCATGGGTGTTACGCTTGATTGGTCATTTGAGGACTTCGAGCACTTTGGCTTTTGGTCATTGAAGACTTTGAGCACTTTGGCTTTAGGTCATTGACTCCGTCAGTTGCCCGCATAGGTATGCGGATGAGGGCCTTCACGGGCTGTTTAGGGCCACTGGCTTCTCGTCGCTGCCTGAATGGCGATCTTCATAGGTCTCATGCACAGTGGGCCATTGGCTTTTGGTCGTTGAAGACTTTGAGCTATTGTCTTGACTGGGCTGCCTTTTTATGATCATAGGTCTTATGCGTAGCCGGTCCCTTTCAAGATTTAATCCTTTCAGGATTTGCCTTCTTTTTCTTTTTTTCTTTTTTTTTTCTCTTTTTTTTTCGGGACTTGTGACTAAGCTGCCTTTTATGGTTGGCAGTCATCACTGTTGCCAATTTTATATAGTTGACTGTATGATTCATCATATGGTTAAATCAATAGCTGTCATCTCGCTACTGTTGACGATGTCACGAAGAATTTTTTTTTTTTTTGCATCATGTTTATAGTAATGTGTCAGCTCAGCGATGATAGCAATTTTGATGAGCAATTGATTGGCAAACAGTGATAGCTGCTCTCTTTTCTTTTCATGATTCTTTTTATGATCATTGATACCTGATGATTTTAATTTTGATGGAGATTTTCTATTGGTGATGAGCGTCAATGCTTGATGGCGACCATCGGCGCTTTTTTCTATGTGCGATGAACGTCAATGCTTGATAGCGATCATCGGCACTTTTTTCTTTGGGCGATAATTGAATATGCTTGATAGTGATCATCGGCACTTTTTTCTTTGGGCAATAATTGAATATGCTTGATAGCAATCATCGACGCTTTTTTCTTTGGGCGATGATTGAATATGCTATCTTCAAATGCTTTGGAAGATGAAGATAGGTAATTCTGCCTGAAATTGTTTATCTGTATTTTCTGTCTGTATTTTTGTAATATACCAGCTTGATGGTGATGTCGATTTCAAGCAGCTTGATGGTGATATCGATTTCAGGCAGAATTTTGTAGAACTTTCTTGATGGCGCTCATCCTTTTCAACTTTCTTTATTTGCTATCATATGATCTTGATACACTTTCGAACTTCTTCTTTATTCATCCTATTCGTCTTGCCCCCTTTTGATACAAAATTATTATCTTGGTAATGTTCTGTATCAAAATCAGTAGTGCCTTTGAAAGCAATTTCCTTTTTGTCAACGCGAGTATAGGCCAACATAGGCTTTCATCTACTTCTTTGAGGAATTTTTCTTTCACTTAGCTTTTGAACTTGCCCCCTGAATATGATTGTGACTGTCGTTGGAGACATATTCTTTCATTCTTGGAGATATAGAGGCAGCATATTTCTCGCGTAACGCTTGATAGCGATCATTAATGCTTGATAGCGATTAATAGCCATTAATGATGACAGCGACAGTTGCTAAATTTGGCGATTTGGCTTTTCATTTGGTGATCATCCTTGGTGCTTCGCATTTGGCGATAATTTGATATGCTTGCCTGCCTGCATTTTATTCATATACATAAAAGAAATACATGCTATGGTGAGAAATTTATTTCACAGCATTTACTCACCCATCTTACCCTTCTTGCTCCCTTTTGATTTTGGAAGTGGAATCAAGGTAATGATCATTTCCTGAACTGGCAGGTATTGTAAAGCATGCCTACAGTGAACGTGCTTTTTCTGTAGGAGGCCACACGATTGACGGTCATATTTATCGACCAAGTTGCCCCCTTTTGACGCAATCATCACTCTAATAATTTTCTTGGAGCAAAAGCAACAAATATATTTACGGACGATATCTCTTAAGGAAGCGAGCGTTGACTGGTATGCTGATTCCCTGTCCGTCTTGATCTACAACTCGATATGCTCCATTAGAGTATACTTCTTTTATTACGTAAGGGCCATCCCATTTAGGCTCAAACTTGCCTCCCGTTCGACGGGTGGCCACGATTGGTCTTTTCAACATTAGCACCGTATCTCCCTTTTTGAAAGAGCGATATTTAACTCGCTTATCAAAGGCGGCTGATATTCTTGCTTGGTATGCTTGTAAATGTTGTTGCGCAGCCAGGCGTCGCTCGTCAAGCAAATCCAATTCCTTCAATCTTATTTTTGCATTATCATCCTCAATTATAGACTGATGTACTGCCACTCTTAGTGACGTTACTTGTATTTCAATCGGGATTACTGCTTCCACACCATAGACTAATGAATACGGTGTTGCCCTTGTGGTTGTTCGATGAGTGGTTCTGTAAGCCCATAGTGCTTCTTGTAATCTTTCATCCTAATCACGCTTGTTTCCTGTCACCGTTTTCTTCAATATTTTGACTATTGTTTTATTGAACGCCTCTGCTAACCCGTTAGCCGGTGGATAGTAAGGCGTCGAGAACGAGTGATGGATCTTGAACTTCTGACACAATTTTTCCATACCTTTATTTTTGAAAGGAGTGCCATTGTCTGTAACAATTTTCTTTGGGATACCATGTCGGTATAGTATTGCGTGGCGGATGAAATTGACTACATCCTTTTCTTTAACATTTCACAAAGTAACTGCTTCAATCCATTTAGAGAAATAATTAGTTGCTGCCAGAATATACTGTTTTCCTTTGGATGAAGGCGGGTTTATAGGACCGATTATGTCAAGTCCCCAAGCAGAGAATGGCCAAGAGGCAACAGACTGGTGCAAGTCTTCCGAGGGCACGTGTATAACATCTCCATGAATCTAGCATTCATGGCATCACTTCGGATAGTTTATCGCGTCTTTAAACATAGTGGGCCAATAATATCTCATTCTATGTATTCGATGAAATAAATTTCGGCCAGCTTGATGTGCCCCACACTCCCCAAAGTGTGCTTCCTGTAGTACCTGGACCGCTTCTTGCTTATTTAAACAACGTAGCAATATTTCATTGTAAGATTTTTTATATAATACTTCACTGCAGATAACGAATCTACTTGACCGCTGTCTGATTTGCTGTCTTTGTGATGATTCTTCCAGTAGGATGTTAAATTTGAGATAATCAATGAAAGGCTGACGCCAATCATCTATTGTAATTTCCAAGCACGATACGAGAAGGCCTTTAGTAACTTCTTCAACAACCTCCACTGAAGGCAAAAATCTTCTTTCCTCTATAGTTATTTGAAGAGAGCTTCAATTAGGGCAAGATAGGGCTGCTGCCAAGCTAGCCAAAGCATCGGCTTTTACATTTTCTGACTGGGGAATGTACTTGATTTCAACATAGGAAAACTGTTCCAACAACTGCTGTGCCTTACGAAAGTACGGTAAAATTTCTTGCTTTCTTATTTCAAATTCAGTTGTCAATTGATTTATAATCAATTTAGAATCCCCGAAAATATGTAGTGTTTTTATCGCCATTTCTTTAGCCATCTCCATTCCAATAATCAGGGCTCTATACTCGGCTTCATTATTTGTGCACGCAGTTCCCAATGTAAAGGAGTAAGGTAATAAATCACCTTGGGGAGTAATGAATATTACCCCTGCCCCCGCTCCTGATGCTCGAGAAGCACCGTCAAAATACATCTGCCACGGATTCTGGGATTTTGTCAGCATGACTTGCTCATCTGGAAAATCATCATTGATGGCCTCAGATTCTGCCATGGGGTGCGCTGCTAAGAAATCCGCCCCTGCCTGCCCTTTCACATCTTTAGCCGGTTCATATGCAATAGCATACTCTGAAAGTAACAACATCCATTTAGCCAACCTTCCAGACAACATCGGCCTTGTCATCAGAAACTTTATCAGGTCAGCCCTGGAAGCCAACGTTATATCATGTGACAGACAATAATGCCTCAACTTCTGTACTGCGAATATCAATGCTAAACATTCCTTCTCAATCGGGGAATAATTATACTCTGCACCTATTAAAGTTCGACTTAAGTAGTAGAGGGCTATTTCTTTTCCAAATTCATTTCTTTGTGCCAACAGAGCTCCTAAGGAATGTTCGGCTGCCGACATGTACAAGATAAGTGGCTTCCCTTTTATTGGAGCTGCCAGTACTGGTGGCTTTTTCAGCAACTCCTTTATTGAGTCGAATGCATTCTGACAGGCTTGATTCCATACAAATTCTGTATCCTTTTTCATCAAGTGAGAAAATGGCTGACATCTTCCAGCCAGATTTGAAATGAATCGACGGATATATGCTAATCTTCCTTACAAACTCTTTAGTTCCTTTAATGTTTTTGGCGGTGGCATATCCTGAATAGCTTTGATTTTCCCGGGGTCAATCTCAATCCCCCTATGTCGAACAACAAAACCCAAAAAATTTCCGGAGGACGCTGCGAACGCGCACTTAGCGGGGTTCATCTTTAACTGTTTCTTTCTGAGCCGCTGGAAAACTGACACCAAGTGTTTGCGATGTTCCTGATGAGTTCCTGACCTGACCACCAAATCGTCAACATAACATTCAACGTGTTTATGCATCATATCTTGAAAAATGCTTTGCATTGCTCTCTGATATATAGCTCCAGCATTTTTAAGCCCAAACGACATCACCTTATAACAGAAAATTCTCAACGAAGTTCTAAATGTCGTTGCCTCTTCATCCTCAGGAGCCATTCGAATTTGATTATATCCCGCATATCCATCCATAAAGGACATAATAGCATACTGAGTCGTACTATCAATTAGTAGCTTGGTTATTGGGAGTGGAAAATCATCCTTCGGGCAGGCTTCATTTAGGTCTCTAAAATCGACGCACGCCCTGACTTGTCCATTTTTCTTTCTTACCGAGATAATATTCGATATCCACTTAGGATACTTGACTTTCCTAATAAATCTGACATTTATCAACTTATTAATTTCTTCCTCGATGAGGGGAACCAGATCTGGATGAAATCGCCTTTGCGCCTGTTTAACCGACCTCTTCTCCTTAGAGATATTTAGACGGTGTAACGCCACGGAAGGTTCCAATCCGGGCATTTCTGCATACGCCCAGGTGAATACATCTTTATTTTCTCTAAGAAGCTGAATGTACTCTGTCGACTCTTGTTCAGAGAGGTTGGCACTAATGAACGTGTTTCGTGGTTCTTCTTTCATCCCCAGGTTTATTTCTAACAGCCTATCCGTCGTTGATTGCCCCCCGTCCTCTATTTACTTCGGAGCTTCCTCAGGATGCTCCATTACTTTGACATCTTCTCTCGCTGGCTCCTTTGCTGTAATCATATTTGCTGACGACCTTGCCTCTATGTCGTTAAATTTTCTTCGCCTTTCCTGGCTGATCCCAATTGAAATTCCTTTTTTATAATTTAGGCCACTAGGGTGTTTGCAATCGAGGTCCTTACCTTTCATGACTTCTTTGCTTGTCCTATCTTTGATGATTATTTGATTTCTATCCATCATCTGCTGTATAATACACTTCAACATGTAACAATTTTCTGTTGGATGTCTCAGTAAGCGATGATAGCGGCAAAAGTTTTGCTCCCCGTACCTTGTCGCCTCCTCGGGACGTTTAGGTTCTGGCAATTCTATCGCACCAACTTTCAATAATTGATCCATCATCGGAATAACATCTTCCTTGTCGAACGCAAACCCCTTATGCAAATTGAGCATCCTGACCCTTTTATTTTGCTTTGATTGAACCAAATCTTCTTTCCACCTTGTATTTTCTTCTTTTAGACCTCTTACACTATTACGCTGCTTATGGCGATCAATAGTATTTAATATTATTTTATTAGGAGCCCCTTGAGCTGTATCAGGGCGAAGTGTCGCCACTTTCCGATTCATCAATTCCAAAGCCTGAGTCTTAGCGGCCAAATCACGAAAAGTTTTGATGTCGGCATTGGCCAGTCCAATTACGAATTTCCCTTTCATAGAATTCAGACATATCTTGACTTGCTCACTTTCTTCTCGTAGTGGTTTGCACAAAGCTCCCAATGCCTTCCATCTTTCTATATAACTTCTCACCGACTCGCCTTCGCCTTGTCGTGCAGAGGCCAGCTCAACAATACTAACCTCAAGGCTCAGAGAGAAGAAACGAGATGTAAAAGCATGTCGCATCTGCTCCCAAGTGTGAATCGAGCCTGGAGCCAAATTGTAATACCATCGAAATGCCCCGCCTGTCAGCAACATCCCGAATAATCGCAGACAATACTGTGGTACTGTGGAGAGGTCTCTCATACCAGTAGTGAAGCGCACTAAATGTTGCTTTGGAGATCCCGTCCCATTAAACTTTTGAAAATCTGGACACCTGAAACCGGTTGGGAAGGGAATATCATCCACCTCCCTTGGATATGGCGTACGGTACCTATAATGTTTAGTATTTTCTTATTCATTTTCCATTCGGCCATCATTTTTTATGATTGTTATTTGAGCTTCATTATGTATGAAAGTTGCCAAGGCTTCTTTGAGATTTCTGCATTCTTCCATCAACGCATTATGGGCTTCTGCCATTTCATTAAAATGACCCTCTATAGTTGTTCTATAATCTGGATTCATTCCAGTCATGAATACTGCAGCTTCTCCACTTTTTGACGAAGCAGTAATTGACGGAGAACAAGAGAATGCTGATGTGACAGGGCTTGCAACAAAGGGAGGGGACAGAGTTTCATCGGGCCCTTTTGTGCTCCCTATGGCATCGATTGATTGAGATGACGCCGATGCTGGTGAATCTTTTAGAGATGGCATTGGCGATCTAATGACCAATGCTTTTCCCTTTTGTTCTCTTGTTCGTTCAGCCATTGAAGCATTTAAAGCTGGAAAGTCACATACCGTCAACTAAGGAACTGTTTGCGCTATTTTCACCGGATAAATTGCCGGAGGAACCATCAACTGATTTCTTCTTACGGTACTTCGCGTTACGGGCCCTCTGATTCTTAATGAAGGCTGATTCATTCCTGAATTTCAAAAGTTTCGTGTTTTTTCCCTACGAGAGGTCATGACAGTCTAGTCTGCATTATTTTCTGATAACTGGGGTGGAGTAGAAATGACCCCAACTGTTGCTTGAACCATGCCTGTACTCTCATGACTTGGTGTGTATTCTATTACGAAACCTGTCGAGGTGAATCGGAAGTTCACTTTTCTTACAGGGGTCGCCATAAATAACGAGTCGTAGTCGGATTTTAAAACCTTCGTCTATCATGAAACATAGTTGTAATTAGTAATTGAATAATTAGAGTGATCTATCTTAGAGATGAAGGGGAGGACTTCCCACTGAGAGTCACCATTTTGGCGTCCACAAGACGCCAAACCATGACGAATGTTTATAAAAACCTTACTGTTAATACTTTGAATAAGACAGACAGTTCCCCAGCAGAGTCGCCTTTTTGTTTTGACAAAGAAACAAATGCATTTGATTTGGGGGATTTTCTTATTCAAACAAAATAGAGAGAGTATTAGGAACATTCATCGTATTTGATTAGTTACTGAGTTCATTTACATCCTCTTTACATCCCTTGATTCTAAGATAGATCATTTAGAAATAAAGGATTTGTGCTTTTAAACATCAAAAGTTCATTTCGACAGCTTTCCGGCGCCTGATTCGATCATCTCCTATGACTTAGGAGTAATGCCGATTCGATCGACGGGTCATTTCGACAGCCTTTCGGCGCCTGATTTGATCTTCTCCTAGGACTTAGGAGGAAGGCCGATCCGATCGACGGGCCTTCAATGAAATAGAGATTTCAACAGCATAACAGCGCCTGTTTCAACCATCCTCTGGGACTTAGGAGGAATGTCGATTAAATCGATTGATCTTTCTCCTTAGAACCCATGAAGAGGAGAAAACTCGGAGAAAGGAAGCATGGGCCACCGACTTTGGCAACACAATGGCTCTTGGACTTCACAGACTGCAGGGCAGTCCTGTTGCACGGACCCGTGCAACCGATATCGGTTGCGCGGTCCTGCGCAACTCCCAGGAGACTTCGCTCCTGCCTTCTGTCTTCCGTTCCACTTTGCTCCTCTTGAAAATCTTCAATCCTCCTCCATGAAGGAAGGGAGGGGGTATTTATATGCCCTCGAGCTCATGGAAATCCTGATCTTAGCGATGTGGGACTATTTTCGGTGCTTCGGACAATTTTATAAAGGACTGTTGCCGCAGCTTGTTTCGAGTCTTCACACAACTGATATTTAGGTTGCGCGGACACGCGCAATGTATATTGATTGCGCGAAGCCACGCAACTGACGTTGGTTGCGCGGTCCTATGCAAAACCTCTAAAACTATCATTATCTTCTTCTTTTCGAGTGTTCTTTCCATTTCCTTATCTCTTCTTGCTTTAATCCCCCTAAACTACCCCTGGAGCTGGAACTTTACCGAAATACCTAAACTACCCTTGGTGCTGGAACTGTACCAAAATACCTAAACTACCTTGGTACTGGAACTGTACCAAAATACCTAAACTACCCTTGGTGCTGGAACTATACCAAAATATCTAAACTACCCTTGGTGCTGGAACTGTACCAAAATACCTAAACTACCCTTGGAGAAGATCAACACCATGAGATTTCCTGGCCACTACAATAAGGTATTTTTTGTGCCTCAACAGTGATAACGATGATCACAGTTATTATTTTCCTTACAAGGCACGATAGGGCAGCCTAATCAAGCTGTTTCGACAAGAAAACAAATGTGTTTCATTTGGGGGATTTATTCAATGATAACAAAGAATGAATGAGAGAACATTCATCACATTTATCTGAGTTCATTTACATCCTCTGATTCTCTTGATTCTGAAAATAAAGTGCAATTAATACAATGTACTGAATGAAAGAAAAGATAGTTCGATGGAAATTTCAGCCGCATAACAGCGCTATTTCGGTCATCTCCTAAGTACTTAGGAGGAATTACTGATTTGATCAGCCAGTCTTCAATGAGATGGAGCATCTTTCCGGTCATTCTTCCTTAAAATACGAAGCAACCCGTTGCAGTGTCGCCAGGCCCTGAAGAAATCAGCCCGATCATGCAAAATGAGCCTGAAAAGTCTCCCAGAATGAAAGATCAGGGGGTTTCCAACTTCCGTTCGGCTTCAAACTTGATGTGCAGCCTTAAAACCACAAATTAGCTGTCTACGTCAAATTTCAGCTTCTGGATCCTTGTAGAAGTGGCCGAACTGGCAAATCAGCCCCTGAAATCATGATTTGGGGCCCGCCTGATATGCGGACATGCTTCCGATTTGGTCCCAATGCGCTAAATACAGTGATGAAGCAGATGGCCGGAACAGATTACTCACTAGCATCACATAGGGTCCTACATGTACATTGCATGTACATGGTACCCAAGTGCACAAGCCGTGCACAGTATCTTCCCAAAGTCGGTCAGTGCTCTTCTTCTTCATTTTTAAAAAACCGCATAGCGTCTTTCCTTCGCTGGCCAGTTTTGTGTAGTGCGGCCCACTTGCTGCTCTACTAGATGATCTGAGCCGTCCATCCACTTTAGAAGGTGGGCATTACCGTTGCCTAGTTGTCTTTTGTCGCCATGCAGACCATTGAAAGATCTCAACCGTTAATGAGCAGATGAACGGTTAAGTAGATAATCTGGTGGACCGCACTGCTTTCACCTCAAAACCAGTCCGTCCTTAGTGATTTTTCATCGTGAGTCCAATGAACGGAGTGGATTTTCCGAAAACCTTCAGTAAACGGGCCATCAAAAATCACAGAGTTGACGTACGTCGACTCTGTTGAAAACAGAGCATCGGTTCTTGCTTAGTGGGCCACCATCACGCAGTTAGGGGATGATCCGAGTCGTCCATCAGATGGAGGAGGAAAAAACAATCAAAGTAATGCCGAGCTTTGGTGACCATGCTCATTCCCATGACCGCAACAGTGATCACAAAAGGATTGTTCAGCTGCTTTGAAGGCTTGATCATTCAAGTAGGCCATGTCAACAAACAATGAAAACTCCACTTCACAGTCGAAATCTTGAGAAAAAGACATTGGGCGATGTGGATTTCTCGAAAGGACACTATATTGGGCCCCACCAGCGACACAGCGGATCGATATGAAACTTTGGACGATTGCGCAAACGCTGCGGCCTCTTCTTTTGTGCGGACGTCCTCCTTTGCACAGACGCTGCGGCCTCTTCCTTTGCACAGTTGGGCGCAAGCAACTTTGATTGCGCAGTCCCGCGAGAGCAACTTCAGTTGCGCGGTCCTGCGCAAGGACTTCCTTCTCTTCCTCACCTCTCTCATTTCTTTGGCCCACCAGCTGATCTCATCCGATTCAACCTCCCAAATGAAGTGGAAGTGGGGTATTTATAGGCCTCACCACTCTGTAAGAGTGGTGATCACCACCACCTATTGTTTCACACTTGAACTTCTTCTTTTCTTAAACTATGGTGACCACCAAGCCACCTCTTAAATGGTGGTGTATAACCTTTCTCTCTTAAAATGACATATATGCACCCCTTTTTACCAAATTACCCCTTTCAATCTCTTTTACCAGAATACCTAAACTACCCTTTGGATATGGAATGTTACCAAAATACCTAAACTACCCCTGGAACTGGATTTTTACCAAAATACCCAAAATACCTTTGAAACTGGATTTTTACTAAAATAATCGAAATACCTAAACTACCCTTTGAACTGAACTTTTACCAAAATACCTGAAATACCTAAACTACCCTTTGAACTGGACTTTTAGCAAAATACTCGAAATACCTAAACTACCCTTTGAACTGGATTTCTACCAAAATAGCCTCAGATGTGGAATTTACCAAAATACCCCAGCCATGGAATTTACCAAAATACTCCAGACATGAAATATTTTTTTATGCCCCAACACCCCGTGACGCTGCCAAGCAACTATACAGACGGCATGAGAGTTACGCGTGACTAGCCTTTTACTTTTTAGCCTTTTAGGCATATTAGTCATAGGCTTCATCAGCTGCCCGCATGGGTGGGTACAATAGCCTTCACGGGCTTTTTAGGGCCACTGACTTCTCGTCCGCTTGCTCGAATGGCGAAAATGGTAGGACTTATGCGTAGCTGGCCCTTTTAGAGCTTGATCCTTTAAAATTTGATCCTTTTAGAGTTTGATCCTTTTAGAGCTTGATCCTTTTAGAGCTTTTAGCCCCTTTTCAGAGCTTTATCTTTTTTTATTTAGCTCTTTTCAGGATTTGGCTACCCCTTTTTTAGGATTAACTCTTTTAGGATTTTGACCCTTTTAGTATTTTAGATAGGGGCTTGGCTAGACTGCCTTAAATGATAAACTGCTGTCACTGACATGATAATTGATCGTATAAGCTTTTGCTGAAGATAATAGATCAATGATAGATCGATGCTTTTGCTGAAGAAAATAGATCGATAATTGAAGATGACAGGTCGATGATTGACATATTTCCCCATTGTCGTTGATGATAAAATAATCTTCACATCAGCGATACGGTGATGATAATGGCAATCATTGTTAATTTGGCTGATTTGGCAATAACTATCAGCGCTTGAAAGTCTATCTTTTTCTTTATGCATGGCATCAGACTTCTGAGACTTTGACATTTTGAGACTTTGCATTCTAAGTCTTCTTAATACCTTGATGTTTTGACATTCTTGATATCTTTCTTATCTTGCCCCCTTTTGATTTTGAAGTATTATGCTCATAATCTTCGGAATCAAAACTATAATTATCTTCAAGGATAACATATTTCGTTTCCTTCTTTCACTGCCATGAACGGCGAATCCATAACTGATATTTCGCCGCTGCTAAGAATCAACAATTGATACTTCGTTGTCGCTTATAATTAATAATTGATATTCCGTTGTCGCTGATATATTCTGGAATCAATAATTGATATTCCGCCGTCATCGATATATTTTATTTTGGTGACGATCATTGGCACTTGCTTATTTTGGCAACAATCATCGACGCTTTTATTTAGCGATAATCATTGAAGCTTTTATTTGGCGATAGTTATTGGTGCTTCGCATTTGGCGATGACTTGATATGCTTGAAAGCCTGCACTCTATCCAAATACAAAAGAAATATATTATATAGTGAGAAACACACAGTTTTTACTCACCTGTCTTGCCCCCTTTTGATTAGGAAGCATTGCTCTAGGAATCTTCATAATCAAAATAATGATGCTACCACCTGACACCGCACCCCCTCACACTTTTTGCCCAAGATTAACTTTGCCCCCAGTCTCGAGCTAATTGAGCCTATATCTCTCTCTTTTTCTTTTTTTTTTTTTTATGTCGTACACCTTAACAATTTCTCCTTTATCAACCGTCTTCTGTAACTTATTCTTCAAGCCATTCACTTTTCTTTCTTCTTCGATTGTATCTCCTTGTCTTTCTCCTTGTCTTTCGAAATCCTTTCACTCCTCTTTGCTGATCTTGCCATTTTTGATTTAGAAGCATTAAAATTGTAATTTATCTTCAAGGACAACGTATTTCACATGCCTTTGTCTGCCCCCTGAATAATTCTACCGTGAATCTTCTGAGTCAACACGCTGTCTTGTTTTCTTCTTGCTTGTTCTTCTTTTCTTCTTTGTTTTATTTCCTTTAATACTTTAACTATGGTAATTTGATTACCTCTGTAGCTAGCGATTGATTCCTCATAAGCAATATATTACCTTCTTCAACTTTGACAATCCTTTGTTTTGCTTTCTTTCTTCGGCAATATCTGTTGTTGTTCCCCTAGGACTCTTGAAATAGCCAATTCATATGAGAATGGAGTAGCTTTACTTTGACTCTTGCTCATCTAATCTGGAAAGTTGTGATAATGCCCCCAGGGTTCTCTATTGATCGATGAATTCGTTAATTCATTAATTAATTTATTTACTTGTTGGTGAGCAACACTTGACTCAGTTGAAATAACTTTTCATCTGAAGGCTTTGTACATTCTTTGTGCACCGACACGCTATCATCCATTCTTCATTGTCTCACAGTGCTACTGATGAAGCAGACACTGCTTTTGATGCTACCATGCTTCTTCTTCATTTAACTTCCCCAACATGGAAGTGCTTCATACAGATTTCTAAAAGGGTATGAAGCATGTTTTCCTTGTCCTGAATTTCCACCAAATGCTCATCCGCACCTTCGCTGTAGCCAATGATGTTATTTAATTATTCCCAGTCTTCCTTACTGAAACACACTGGTTTACTTCCATCCTTTGATAAACACAATGTGACATCATCCAAGTTAACTGCTGCTTTTTGTAGTGGCTGTCCCACACTCTGAGATACATCAGGCTGAAGCTTTGAATACTTGACATTTACTGTTACTGGTTGAAGAATGTAACTGTGCTTTTTCGGAAGAACAAGATCAGGTTTACCATCTTGACTCACAATTTCAAATACCTGACTCCATTCTGAAGGAAGCAAGCCTTTCCATGGTTTGTCAACATTCCCATTGTCAACTGTTATTGCGGAAAGCTTTGCTAGTGTTACGCCTGCTGCAAATGGATGACCAGGATTGCCTTCAAGATCCTTATATCCAATGGACGTGCTATAATTGAATCGATAGCCAATTCCAAATGTTTTGTACAGGAAGCTTTGGAAAATTCCAAATGTTTCCTTTTTCCAGTTTTGGAAGATTCACAAGTGCTCCACCCTTTCCCTACTTTATCTATTAACTAGGCATGTGTGGGAAGTCACACAACACTTTTGAAGAAGCCTTTCATCTGTGATAAATCAAGGCAGCCTGTTCCTCTTCCTTAGACATGCACTGACTAGATGATGTTCGTATCACTTTTGTACAGGAAGCTATCTTTCTCCGGTAACTGCCATCGTTCTGGCATTATTTGTCTTTGACCAAAACTGATTTGATCATTCAGAATAGAGCGTTAGTTAATTTATTAAATAAAATCATACCTTATTTTCAGAGATGAAGGGGAGGATGTTCCCGATGAGAGTCGCCATTTTGGCAGCTGCAAAGTGATCAATATTCTCAAAATATTTTCTAAGTTACCATTGAATAATAAAGTTCCCAGAAGAGTCGCCATTTTGTTTTAACAAGAAAACAAATGCGTTTCATTTGGGAGATTTATTCAATGATAACAAAGAATGAATGAGAGAACATTCATCACATTTATCTGAGTTCATTTACATCCTCTGATTCCCTTGATTCTGAAAATAAAGTACAATTAATACAATGTACTGAATGAGAGAAAAGATAGTTCGATGGAAATTTCGGCAGCATAACAGCACTATTTCAGTCATCTCCTAGGTACTTAGGAGGAATTGACGAATTTGATCAACCAGTCTTCAATGATATGGAGCATCCTTCCAGTCATTCTTCCTTAAAATACGAAACAACCCATTGCAGTGTGGCCAGGCCCTGAAGAAATCAGCCCGATCATGCTAAACGGGCCTGAAAAGTCTCCCAGAATGAAAGACCAGGGGGTTTCCACCGTCCATTAGGACCAAAACTTTATGTGCGGTATTAAAACCACAAATTAACTGTCCACGTCAAATTTCAACTTCTGGATCATTGTAGAAATGGTCGAACTGGAAAATCAGCCCCTGAGATCGTGATTTGGGGCCCGCCTGATATCTGGACTTGCTTCAGATTTGGTTCCAACGCGTTAAATGCAATGATAAAGGAGATGGCCGGAGCAGATTTTCCGCGAACATCAAGGTGAAGCCTACATGTACATCGCATGTACATGGTGTGTGTGAGCACCGGCCGTGCACGCGATTCGCAAAAGTCGGTCAGTGCCGCTGACCTGACTCTTCTTCCTTGTTTCATGAAAATGCACAGCGTCTTCACCGCGGCTGCTGGTTTTATGTAGTGTGGTCCGCTCGATGCTCCGTTGAATGATCTGATCCATCCATTCATTTCAGGAGGTGGGAATTAACATTGCCTAGTTGTCCTTTTGTCGCCATGCAGACCATTGCAAGATCTTAACCGTTGAACACGGGATGGACGGTGAAGTAGATAATATGCTGGACCGCACTGCTTTCTCTTCAAAAGCAGTCATTCCTTAGTGATTTTTCGCCGTGAGACCAATGAACGGAGTGGATTCTCTAAAAGACTCCAGTAAATGGGCCATCAAAAATTACAGAGTCGACGTACGTCGACTCTGTTCAAAACAGAGCGTCGAATACTTCCTAGTGGGCCACCATCACGCAGGTAGGGGATGATCCAAGTCGTCCATCAGATGGAGGAGGCAAAAATAATCGGAGTGATGCTGAGATTTGGTGACCATGCTCATTCCCATGATTGCGACAGTGATCGCAAAAGGACCGTTCAACTGCTTTGAAGGCTTGATTATTCAGATGAGCCACGTCGATAAACAATGAAAACTCCACTTTCACGGTCAAAATCTTGAGAGGAAGACATTGGGCGGTGTGGATTTCTCAAAAGGACACTATATTGGGCCCACCAGCGACACAGCGAAAAGAAAGAAGCTTTCTTCTTCTGCTTTCGCACGACCGTAAATCCGGTTGATTGCGCGGTTCCGCGCAATGAAACCCTCCTTCGGACGGCATTTCTGGGATGTGTGACTCACGGGAAATCTCTCATTCCCTTTGCACGGTCCTGCGCAAGGAGTTTTCTCCAAAACTTCCTTGAAAAGTGGCATGAAAGCCATGTTTTCTTCTGCTGTGCGTGCGCGCCAGCACGCAAGAAACTTTGGTTTGCGCGGTCCCGCGCAAGCAACTTCAGTTGCGCGGTTCCACGCAAGGACTTCCTTCTCTTCCTCTCCTCTCTCATTTCTTTAGCCCACCAACTGATCTCATCCGATCCAACCTCCCAAATGAAGTGGAAGTGGGGTATTTATAGGCCTCACCACCTTACAGAGTGGTGATCACCACCACCTATTGCTTCACACTTGAACTTCTTCTTTTCTTAAACTATGGTGACCACCAAGCCACCTCTTAAATGGTGGTATATAACCTTTCTCTCTTAAAATGACACATGTGCACCCATTTTTACCAAACTACCCTTTTCAATCCCTTTTACCAAAATACCTAAACTACCCCTTGGATATGGAATGTTATCAAAATACCTAAACTACCCCTGGAACTAGATTTTTACCAGAATACCCGAAATACCTAAACTACCCTTTGAATTGGACTTTTTCCAAAATTTCTGAAATACCTAAACTACCCTTTGAACTGGATTTTTACTAAAATACCCAAAATACCTAAACTACCCTTTGAACTGGATTTTTACAAAATACCCCAGACATGGAATATTTTTTATGCCTCAACAACCTTGCAGTTCTAGCTGCGAAATCTCTTCTCTTAAAGCCGCGATACGATCTTGAATGAGTACCTTGTCATCAGTGAGGGTCTTCAATTGTTCTTGCAATGATAATTGCTCCTGGTGTAATTCAGATATGGTGGAAGCAATAAGTGAATCCCTCTCCTTAGACAAAGTTAACTGCTTCCCGTATTCCAGAACTTCTGAAGCGATCGAATATTCTCTGCTGATGCCAAAGAAGCTATCGAATCAAGGAATTTGAGGAGGGAATCTGTAACACCCCGGATTTTTGCCAACCTGAGATTAGACGTCCTTAGGCAATGAGTCTATCCTAACACTTGATTAACTTCTCAAAACTCAATCCAAAAGTCTCAAATCCCTATTTCCTTCGAAAATCTCACCTTTTACTACTTTATCCTTCAAAATTTTCTAAGAGCTCTCACATTAGACACAAATCTTAAAGTTTAGGTGATGTTGATCAATACTTAAGCTAAAAAGTACTATAAATAGTAAATAAATAAATGAAAAGGGTTTTTAGACATTAACCTTTTGAATTCTCACTAAATAAGTAGACTAATTGGATAGATCAGCTTCTCCTACCCCAAAATCATATATTGCATGTCAAATAACTCATCCCATGTTCTAAAATACACCCATTTCAAATATCAGACGGAGAAACCACCCCAAACAGGTCAGTGGTCGGCGATGCCATCGCCGGTTTGGCGATGCATCGCCGAACTCGTCCGTACAGCGAGTTTCTGTACCTTTTTTTCTGCGCATTTCTTCGGACTTTGAAAAATCATATCTCCTTCGTTATAACTCCGATTTAGGTGATTCAAAAACCAGATTGAAGCTAAATGAGTATAGTTTTATATAAAAATATGTGAAAAATATAATAAAATATTTAATATAGTTTAAAGTAAGTTATTGTGAGCAACTGTCCGATAATCACTTGTTGGACAGCTGCTGCTTCTGAAATTTTTAGAATTTTTCTACAACACAAAATATTATGAAATTTGGAGGAGTTAGGGTAAACTTGATGATGAACCCCTATAAAAATAATAAAAATAATATGATACCTAGAAGTTCTCAAAATAGGGGATAGAATGGCCCTAGGACCGTATTCTGCCATAATTAGGGTAGAATTTGGTTGAGTACCAAACTGAACACTCAGTAGAATTAACTTAGACCACTTTAAATACGTTCTACAAGACCCAAAGCGAGTGGAACCAATGACCCTATAACTCTCTATAACCTCAGATCAAACTCTAAGCCGGTTTGTTCTCTGGACCACTTTGAAATTTTGTATTGGATCTAGACCGCGCGTCGAAAGTCCGATACCTCCTATCTTAGACCGTTAGAACCGCCTAGCTGGACTTGACACTCATTTCGAAAACCAAGTCAAACTGATAATCACAGGCCATTTCATTGAGCCCGGACCAAAGAGAGTGCGAATAGGGACAATTGGAATTTTAAATTCAAAACTGGCACACGACTTGACGCGTCAGTATTAAGCGTTCTGACCGTCAGAATTCAGCCAGATTACACCCTTGGATCAGGAAAAATTTCTATTTTATATCATGAGACTTTCAGCCCTGATCTACGTGCGGTGACCGCTGAACTGAAACTGGTCCGCCACGCGCGATCTGCGAACCCTGCCGGACTAAAAACTTAATACGTGCTAGATCTGGTACGCATGAGCTTAAGTCCGATCGTAATCGACAAGGGGACCACCAGAAAGCATGTTTTGGACCGAAACAGCCCCGAATTGGATAGGCACTAAGTGAACTTTGTTCCTGAGCCTATTTTGGGCGTTTTTGGGCTTATAAAAGGGGTTGAAACCCTCTCATATCTCTCCCATCCGAATTTGGGAAAAGCCTTAGATTGAGGGAGAGAAAAGGTGAGATATTGTGAGAGAGGTGGGAGAGAATTTCCTGCTGCTGGTACTACCTGCTACACGTGTTTAAGCCACGCGATCCAAGCACTTTCCCGGAGATTTCTCCGCGTTTTCAGGTAAGAAAATACCCTAGAAGTTGCTGATTTGAGGTTCCTTTCGTTTCCTAGTGAAGTAGCTAATAGAACTTGTGTATTAGGTCCTCTATTCGCCGTAGACGAAGCGTATACACTCCGTTCGAATTTACACATCCATAAGAGACAAGGTGCGGATATTAGACGCTTTGATTGACTGTTTCCAAAGCTTTCAATGTCGTTTAATAGTAGATTCTTGACGGCAACGCCGTTTGACATGTACAACATGCTGTCCGTTTCCTGTTTCGTAAACTAACGAAGAATATGAGATTTAGGGCATTTTAGTCATTTGTAGGAAGTACTGTTTTCATGCACATTTTGCTGATGTGATTGACATGGTTTATTGTCGCATTAGAATGTTCGGAATGCGTGCATAATTAGTTTGGCGAAGAGATTCGCCTAAATGCGCACTTCGGGTCGACATACTATATGTAGACTTAAGTGTATAGTGTAAGTGTTTGTATAAATGCTCGTATTAGTATGTATTGAATTAAATGGTGTTATGAATTAATTTGAGATTGATTTCTCAATTAAATTGCTAATGTAAATGATTTCTTACAAGTTGGCCATATGTACGATTTCATTATTGGTATGAAATGCATATGCTTGATGTTTCACTTGAGTGGTATGTTATAACATGTGCTTGATGATTTCCTTATGATCTAGTTGAGATTGAATTCTCAATTAATATGCTGATGGAGATGATGTCCTATATGTTGGTGCTATGTATAATTTCATTATATGCGTGATAGACATGTGTAAGATGATTTACTCTAGTTGTATGTTATAACATGTGTTAACATGCTCACGTGGTTGTATTTCATTTCCAATACTCTCACTTGATTTGCTGATGTGATTCCATGTGTTTGGGACTATGCCTAGTCCAGGCAGTCGGTAACCGAGCGAATTCGTGGTTAGCTTATCTTCGCCACGAACGACGCGTCGATGAACGCGAGCCGTGTTCTGGAGTTGGCGGCAGTGGTTAGGCCACACGAAGTGTTTTACGCACTTCATGTCGTTCAACTTGAGATGCGATCGTGCTAGTCGAGCCCGTCAAGTAACCCGACTGGCCATTGTATGTTCACCCTGCATGAGTCATAATTGCTTGAACCTAGGGTACTGAACTTACAATTATAAACCCTGTTAACCATGGTACCTTGATCCATAAAGACTCATGAGCCGGGCATGGTGGTATGGGACACCGTGGTCGAGCTGTCGGCCTACGCTGGGGCCACAAACCTCCCCGTAGTGACCAGTGAGCACCTAGACTCGTGAGCAGATTATGGTGGTATGGGACACTATATTCTAGCTGTCGGCCTACACTGATCAGGCGACGAGTCCTTTGTAGTGACCGCGAGCGTATTCTGAGTCTACAGGAGGCGACGACCCTTCAGTAGCAGTAGAGTACAGTAGGCCTGTATTGATAAGGTGATGGGGAGTGGAGCAACGAGTGCGTGCAACAGCCCTGACAGCCCTTGCAGCGACCTACAAAATATACATCGTATGAGATTACTAGGAGTGACGACCCTAGACAGGATCTGTGTTGGGATTGATACAAGGGAAGTACCTTAGTTTCCCAATCCTGCTGTTTGAATGGACTAATAACAACTCGGAAATCATATCACCATAGCATTGCATGTGCCTGGAAGATGTGGAGCACTCTAGGGAGTGTGGCATGCCGCGGTCGTAAGATGTTGCCGTATGAGGGAGATCGTCGGTGAGGGCATACATCACGTCATGTCATAATTGCATTAACAACAGTATTAGGATTGTTTAATTTATTGCTTTACTATTATCGCGTGATTGATTTGAGAACATGTTAATCCTTGCTCTATTATTGCACTGAGTTAGCTACTCACTCCCACGTTACGGGACGGTGTTCCTGGACACCCACCAGACCTTTTTGTGATTGCAGATGATGGCGCGGCCTACGAGGCGGAGATGGACTTGATGATGATGAGGAGGATCCCTCCTTTATGTGTGTTCTGATCGACGGGATTACAGGGAGGTTGATTAGATGCCTTGACATTTGTCATTTTATATTTTTAGAGCACTCATGTATATTCTTTTGTTTACTTTTGAAGTATACATGTATGTATATAACCCGGTAACATATTCACACTCTAGAGACATACAACAGATTATATATGTTATACATACTATCACAGTCTTCCGCTTGTAAATTTAACTGTCTCTGGAGCGTGATATGCTGTTTTAGCTTAATCTCACTCATGTTTAATACATTATCATAGACAACATTCAATCATACATATATATGTTGCATAAATAACATTTTGGAACTCGGGAGTTGGGTTTTTGCTCGACCCCCCCGATTTTCGGGATGTTACAGATGGTATCAGAGCATGATTTGGATTAAACCGGGCCTGGGTTATGGTCACGCGACGCACGCTGTCATTTCCTTTGACTTAGGTGGGTGCGAGAAGGGTCTAGAAACATTTCCAGGACTGCAGATTCGCCATTAGGCGAAGTCTATTCGGATCGATCGCACGATCGAGTCTGTAACGCATCTCAGGTCGCGTAAAGCAACCCGAATAGCTTCTAAGCCGTAGGAAGTCGGGTTGAGACGTCCTATGAACGATTTTAAACCCGAAAAGGTAAATTCTTGGGCCGTGGGATGACCACGACCCCTGTATTCAATCGTCAGGGCTTAAAAACCCCGTTTCACCAAAAATCTTCAAAATTCTTCCTCTAAACACTCCGATCTTCATTTCTTTCTTATTAATTTCATGTTAGGCATCAAACCTAATGCGAAAATAACACAAATTACTAATTTCATAAAATTGTACAGTGAATAGTAAAATTTCATAAAAAAATGGCTATAAGGCCATTCTAACTTCACTTTCTTTAGCAAATAATGGGCTAGATGGATGTACTAGATCCTTCTACCCCAAATTCATATGCTGCATCATAGGGTTTGGTATTCAGGATTGGGAAATGGCCCTGGAAAGCCCCGAACACATGTTTGGGCTCATATAGGTCAAAATACAATGAACCAGGGGGTGGACCACACATTTTTGGGGTCCCTAGACCATGGGGGACCAGACCCATGTGGTGTCACCGACCAACTGAGGAGTTGTCCGGCGATGCCATAGCCGGTTCGGCGATGCATCGCCTACCGGTGGGGCCCACTTGGTCTGATCTTCAGGCGCACGCCCTCATGTGGCCTGTACACCCCCCCTATATGGTGTTCGTCCATAGAAAACCCCAAATAGGGGTACTTCCTTCACAAAAGTCCCCTTCCCTAACCCCATTTTCATTTTCTTGCTGCCCTAACCCAAAACCGTGGTTCCAAACCACCCCAAGATCCATTCCCTGCCAAAAACGACCACCCTCCATAGTTCCTTTGAAGTTGGCAGCCCTCCCTCTTGAAGGTTTCGTCCGTTGGAGCTCCTAAAACCCCCAAATCGAGCTGAATTCGTGAGGTGCTCCATTCCCCTTTTTCATTTTCATTTCCTTCTGAAAATACATCCTAGGGGAGCTTGAAGCATCCCTCTATAACGCCTAGATTTCGTTCTGTCCATTTGGGCAACCATTTCCCTGCATTTCCTCCTCCTTCCATGGCTATTGTTAAGGCTGTTTCAGCCTTTTCCTCACTTTCCATCGTCCTCTCTCTCATGTCCCTTTTATTTGACCCTCAGACTCGTGGAAACCTGCTTACCTATCCCATTTCTCCACATTATTCTCTTGTTTGATTACTGTTTTGAAATTTCTGTGTTTTGTGTTGTTAGGTAGAAAATGTGTTTGTGTTGTGGTTTGAGCTTAATATAGCTAAAAATTGTTGAATGGAGTGCATGCCGTTTCATTTCGCTGTAAGGTATTGTCCCTAGGTTGGGAGTATGGTAACTCCCGGGATTCATCCTGCAAATTAATTTTTATCCCAACCCACCCTCCTACCAAGCATGCCTCTTCCGATCCCGCTATGGGACTAGGAATGCGGTTCCATTTAATACAACTTAATGCTACTGGCCATATAGGCCTTTGGGCATTTTGGATCTAGTGTTAGAACTCCTAGATTTGAAGGGTCTGACGACATAAGAAATCCAATTCCATTTAGACAATCTTGACCCTAAGCGATAGAACAACTCCCTGTAGTAGAAATGGTATGAAACCATTTAACGTATAAACTTAGGCTTTGGATTATAACTACTGAGTTACAAACTAGGCTACTAGTTGTCTTAGGCAGTGTAAGGCCTAAATATGCTAAGGGATAGTAGGTTAGATTTGGTTGGAATGGGACTCCCTTCCTTCGGTAGATCCCTTTATGGCTTATAGACTTCTGTTGTTGCCCATAGGAAGGAACCATACACTCTCAGGGAACATTTATAAGTCCCTCAGATTGAACTTAGAATGTACTAGCACGCCCCTTAGAATTGCCTTCCCCAAGGGCTTATTGCATTCGGGAATGCGGAATAAAGGAACTACATGTAAGCGATATATTCGCGGTTTGAATCGACTTCCTAATCCTAGTGGTTACCAATAAATCCAATGCTCTGATCAAGCAGAAGATCGGCATCAACTCGGATTAAGAATTGATACAATAAATCTTCTGTCCTATCTAGACAGGAAGTCTATGTATCCGGCTCAGACCCACTATACTACTTTTCTTCCGTGTTGGCTCGACCACCTACAACCACAAGTTATTGCTTTTCCCTTGATAAATGTTAAGGACTTAAAGCCAGTAGAGAATTCGACATCTTGCCACCAACTCATACCTGTCCCTGAACTTAACCACAATAGAGATTAGGCTCATCTCTATGATAATAAGTACCAATGCCATAGAACGCATCATTAGCAAGGAAAACCATGTAGAGAAAGATTGTTTCCATTTTAGGTTAAGGATAGCCCCTAAGTTGCGTCTCGTTCCGATATACGGATTGATGTTAAGATTCTTCAACCTTAAGTAAAACCAAGTTTTAAGGGGGGTAGAACGTATTGAGTCCAATCCAGTTAGGTTAGTCAACGCTACCGTTCGATCAGAGTAGCGCAGCGGTAGCGTGGTTAGGCTCTTCCCCACTGGCCCAAGATCGAAACCTTTGAGTTAGGTTATACATAAAGGTTAGGTCGTTAAATAAGATTTGAACCCTTCCTTACACTGTCAAGACTGAAGCCTTGCTAGGTACTCTTTACCCTTCGCCAATGTCGGGGACGACATTGTGTTTTAAGGGGGGTAGATTGTAACACCCCGAATTTTTACCAACCTGAGATTAGACATCCTTAGGCAATGAGTCTATCCTAACACTTGATTAACTTCTCAAAACTCAATCCAAAAGTCTCAAATCCCTATTTCCTTCGAAAATCTCACCTTTTACTACTTTATCCTTCAAAATTTTCTAAGAGCTCTCACATTAGACACAAATCTTAAAGTTTAGGTGATGTTGATCAATAATTAAGCTAAAAAGTACTATGAAGAGTAAATAAATAAATGAAAAGGGTTTTTAGCCATTAACCTTTTGAATTCTCACTAAATAAGTAGACTAATTGGATAGATCAGCTTCTCCTACCCCAAAATCATATATTGCATGTCAAATAACTCATCCCAGGTTCTAAAATACACCCATTTCAAATATCAGACGGAGAAACCACCCCAAACAGGTCAGTGGTCGGCGATGCCATCGCCGGTTTGGCGATGCATCGCCGAACTCGTCCGTACAGCGAGTTTCTGTACCTTTTTTTCTGCACATTTCTTCGGACTTTGAAAAATCATATCTCCTTCGTTATAACTCCGATTTAGGTGATTCAAAAACCAGATTGAAGCTAAATGAGTATAGTTTTATATAAAAATATGTGAAAAATATAATAAAATATTTAATATAGTTTAAAGTAAGTTATTGTGAGCAACTATCCGATAATCACTTGTTGGACAGCTGCTGCTTCTGAAATTTTTAGAATTTTTCTACAACACAAAATATTATGAAATTTGGAGGAGTTAGGGTAAACTTGATGATGAACCCCTATAAAAATAATAAAAATAATATGATACCTAGAAGTTCCCAAAATAGGGGATAGAATGGCCCTAGGACCGTATTCTGCCATAATTAGGGTAGAATTTGGTTGAGTACCAAACTGAACACTCAGTAGAATTAACTTAGACCACTTTAAATACGTTCTACAAGACCCAAAGCGAGTGGAACCAATGACCCTATAACTCTCTATAACCTCAGATCAAGCTCTAAGCCGGTTTGTTCTCTGGACCACTTTGAAATTTTGTAATGGATCTAGACCGCGCGTCGAAAGTCCGATACCTCCTATCTTAGACCGTTAGAACCGTCTAGCTGGACTTGACACTCATTTCGAAAACCAAGTCAAACCGATAATCACAGGCCATTTCATTGAGCCCGAACCGAAGAGAGTGCGAATAGGGACAATTGGAATTTTAAATTCAAAACTGGCACACGACTTGACGCATCAGTATTAAGCGTTCTGACCGTCAGAATTCAGCCAGATTACACCCTTGGATCAGGAAAAATTTCTATTTTATATCATGAGACTTTCAGCCCTGATCTACGTGCGGTGACCGCTGAACTGAAACTGGTCCGCCACGCGCGATCTGCGAACCCTGCCGGACTAAAAACTTAATACGTGCTAGATCTGGTACGCATGAGCTTAAGTCCGATCGTAATCGACAAGGGGACCACCAGAAAGCATGTTTTGGACCGAAACAGCCCCGAATTGGATAGGCACTAAGTGAACTTTGTTCCTGAGCCTATTTTGGGCATTTTTGGGCTTATAAAAGGGGTTGAAACCCTCTCATATCTCTCCCATCTGAATTTGGGAAAAGCCTTAGATTGAGGGAGAGAAAAGGTGAGAGATTGTGAGAGAGGTGGGAGAGAATTTCCTGCTGCTGGTGCTACCTGCTACACGTGTTTAAGCCACGCAATCCAAGCACTTTCCCGGCGATTCCTCCGCGTTTTCAGGTAAGAAAATACCCTAGAAGTTGCTGATTTGAGGTTCCTTTCGTTTCCTAGCAAAGTAGCTAATAGAACTTGTGTATTAGGTCCTCTATTCGCCATAGACGAAGCGTATACGCTCCGTTCGAATTTACACATCCATAAGAGACAAGGTGCGGATATTAGACGCTTTGATTGACTGTTTCCAAAGCTTTCAATGTCGTTTAATAGTAGATTATTGACGGCAACACCGTTTGACATGTACAACATGCTGTCCGTTTCCTATTTCGTAAACTAACGAAGAATATGAGATTTAGGGCATTTTAGTCATTTGTAGGAAGTACTGTTTTCATGCACATTTTGCTGATGTGATTGACATGGTTTATTGTCGCATTAGAATGTTAGGAATGCGTGCATAATTAGTTTGGCGAAGAGATTCGCCTAAATGCGCACTTCGGGTCGACATACTATATGTAGACTTAAGTGTATAGTGTAAGTGTTTGTATAAATGCTCGTATTAGTATGTATTGAATTAAATGGTGTTATGAATTAATTTGAGATTGATTTCTCAATTAAATTGCTAATGTAAATGATTTCTTACAAGTTGGCCATATGTACGATTTCATTATTGGTATGAAATGCATATGCTTGATGTTTCACTTGAGTGGTATGTTATAACATGTGCTTGATGATTTCCTTATGATCTAGTTGAGATTGAATTCTCAATTAATATGCTGATGGAGATGATGTCCTATATGTTGGTGCTATGTATAATTTCATTATATGCGTGATAGACATGTGTAAGATGATTTACTCTGGTTGTATGTTATAACATGTGTTAACATGCTCACGTGGTTGTATTTCATTTCCAATACTCTCACTTGATTTGCTGATGTGATTCCATGTGTTTGGGACTATGCCTAGTCCAGGCAGTCGGTAACCGAGCGAATTCGTGGTTAGCTTATCTTCGCCACGAACGACGCGTCGATGAACGCGAGCCGTGTTCTGGAGTTGGCGGCAGTGGTTAGGCCACACGAAGTGTTTTACGCACTTCATGTCGTTCAACTTGAGATGCGATCGTACTAGTCGAGCCCGTCAAGTAACCCGACTGGCCATTGTATGTTCACCCTGCATGAGTCATAATTGCTTGAACCTAGGGTACTGAACTTACCATTGTAAACCCTGTTAACCATGGTACCTTGATCCATAAAGACTCATGAGCCGGGCATGGTGGTATGGGACACCGTGGTCGAGCTGTCGGCTTTTGCTGGGGCCACAAACCTCCCCGTAGTGACCAGTGAGCACCTAGACTCGTGAGCAGATTATGGTGGTATGGGACACTATATTCTAGCTGTCGGCCTACACTGATCAGGCGACGAGTCCTTTGTAGTGACCGCGAGCGTATTCTGAGTCTACGGGAGGCGATGACCCTTCAGTAGCAGTAGAGTACAGTAGGCCTGTATTGATAAGGTGATGGGGGAGCGGAGCAACGAGTGCGTGCAACAGCCCTGGCAGCCCTTACAGCGACCTACAAAATATACATCGTATGAGATTACTAGGAGTGACGACCCTAGACAGGATCTGTGTTGGGATTGATACAAGGGAAGTACCTTAGTTTCCCAATCCTGCTGTTTAAATGGACTAATAACAACTCGGAAATCATATCACCATAGCATTGCATGTGCCTGGAAGATGTGGAGCACTCTAGGGAGTGTGGCATGCCGCGGTCGTAAGATGTTGCCGTATGAGGGAGATCGTTGGTGAGGGCATACATCACGTCATGTCATAATTGCATTAACAACAGTATTAGGATTGTTTAATTTATTGCTTTACTATTATCGCGTGATTGATTTGAGAACATGTTAATCCTTGCTCTATTATTCCACTGAGTTAGCTACTCACTCCCACGTTACGGGACGATGTTCCTGGACACCCACCAGACCTTTTTGTGATTGCAGATGATGGCGCGGCCTGCGAGGCGGAGATGGACTTGATGATGATGAGGAGGATCCCTCCTTTATGTGTGTTCTGATCGACGGGATTACAGGGAGGTTGATTAGATGCCTTGACATTTGTCATTTTATATTTTTAGAGCACTCATGTATATTCTTTTGTTTACTTTTGAAGTATACATGTATGTATATAACCCGGTAACATATTCACACTCTAGAGACATACAACAGATTATATATGTTATACATACTATCACAGTCTTCCGCTTGTAAATTTAACTGTCTCTGGAGCGTGATATGCTGTTTTAGCTTAATCTCACTCATGTTTAATACATTATCATAGACAACATTCAATCATACATATCTATGTTGCATAAATAACATTTTGGAACTCGGGAGTTGGGTTTTTGCTCGACCCCCCCGATTTTCGGGATGTTACACAATCACGCTAAACAGAAATATTAATCTTCACCATCTTTGCAGAGATTTCCAGAATCTTGATGGCGATATCCAGGTCTGGCCATTGTTCAGGATCTTTGAAGATATGAACTACCGTTGACAAAGAGTTTTTCATCAAAAACATTTTGTGAGTGGGAATATTTGAAAGAAATGGTAGTTCAGATACAGTGGCCACAGATTCGGAGCTGGCTGCCCCACTACAGAGAAGAATTCCTATAACATGAATGAGAGATAAAGTTAGAGTAAAACAATGCAAGATGAAGGATCGATGACTTTTTAAATTAATATATATACCTGTCGCAGAGGTGTGACCAACAAGTGGGGAAACTTCTGGGGCTACGGAGGTACCAGCTTCCAACATATCAGTTGTTGGGGCATAAAAAAAATATCTCATTGTTGTGGTCAGAGAATCACATGGTACTGATCTGCTTCAGGGGTAGTTTAGGTATTTTAGTAAAATTTCAACTTCAGGGGTAGTTTAGGGATTTTGGTAAAGTATCAGCTCCACGGGTAGTTTAAGGTATTTTGATAAAATCCAGTTCCAAAGGTATTTTGGTAAAAATCCAGTTCCAGGGGTAGTTTAGGTATTTTGGTAACATTCCATATCCAAAGGGTAGTTTAGGTATTCTGGTAAAAGGGATTGAAAAGGGCAATTTAGTAAAAAGGGGTGCATATGTGTCATTTTAAAAGAGAAAGGTCATACACCACCATTTAAGAGGTGGCTTGGTGGTCACCATAGTTTAAGAAAAGAAGAAGTTCAAATGTGAAGCAATAGGTGGTGGTGATCACCACTTTGTAAGAGTGGTGAGGCCTATAAATACCCCCACTTCCACTTCATTTGAGAAGATGGATCGGACGAGAGCTAGTGGGCAAAGAAATGGGAGAGGAGAAGAAGAGAAGGAAGTTCTTGCGCTGGACCGCGCAACCGAAGTTGCTTGCGCACAACTGTGCAAAGGAAAAAGTTGCAACGTCCGTGCGAAGGAGGAAGCTGCAGCATCCGCGCAAAGGAAGTTGCGTCTGGGCAAAGGAAGAGATTTCTATAGCGTCTGCGCAAAGCAAGGGACTGCAATGGCGTTCGCGTAAAGGGAGAGTGACGTTGCTGCATCTGCGCAATCGGCCAAGGCTCCAGTCATGCGTAACAGAGGAAGAACTTTGTTTCTTCTACTATGTCACTGGTGGGGCCCAATTCATATCCTTTTGAGAAATCCACACCGCCCAATGTCTCTCTCTCAAGATTTCAACCATGAAAGCGGAGTTTTCGTCATTTGTTGACATGGTCCACCTGAATAATCAAGCTTTCAAAGTAGTCGAACGGTCCTTTTGCGATCACTGTTGCGGCCATGGGAGTGAGCATGGTCACCAAAGCTCAGCATCACTTAGATTATTTTTGCCTCCTCCATTTGATGGATGACTCGGATCATCCCCTAACTGCGTGATGGTGGCCCACTAAGCAAGAACCGATGCTCTATTTTTAACAGAGTCGACGTACGTCGACTCTGTGATTTTTGAGGGTCCGTTTACTGAAGGTTTTCGAAAAATCCGCTCTGATCATTGGACTCACGACGAAAAATCACTAAGGAAAGACTGGTTTTGAAGCGAAAGCAGTGCGGTCCACCAAATTATCTACTTAACCGTTCATCTGCTTGTTAATGGTTAAGATCTTTCAATGGTCTGCATGGCGACAAAAGGATAACTAGGCAACGGTAATGCCTACCTTCTAAGGTGGATGGACGGCTCAGATCATCTAGTGGAGCGGAAGGTGGGCCGCACTACACAAAACCGGCCAGTGAAAGAAAGACGCTGTGCGTTTTTTATAAAAGATGAGGAAGAGAGTTGGGTCAGCAGCGCTGACCGACTTTGGTAAGAAACCGTGCATGGCTTGTGCACTTGGGTACCATGTAGGACCCAATGTGATGCTAGCGAAAAATTTGTTCCGGCCATCTATTTCATCACTGTATTTAACGCGTTGGGACAAAATCTGAAGCATGTCTGAATATCAGGCGGGCCCCAAATCATGATTTCAGGGGCTGATTCGTCAGTTCGGTCACTTCTACAAGGATCCAGAAGCTAAAACTTGACGTGGACGGCTAATTTGTGGTTTTAAGACTGTACATTAAGTTTGAAGCTGAACAGAAGGTTGAAACCCCCTGATCTTTCATTCTGGCAGACTTTTCAGGCCCGTTTAGCATGATCGGGCTGATTTCTTCAAGGCCTGGCCACACTGGAATAAGCTGCTTCATATTTTAAAGAAGAATGACTGGAAAGATGCTCCATCTCATTGAAGACTGGCTGATCAAATCAGCAATTCCTCCTAAGTACCTCGGAGATAACCGAAATAGCGCCGGAATGCTGCCGAAATTTCCATCGAGCTATCTTTCTTCTCTTTCATTTAGTACATTATATTAATTGTACTTTATTTTCAGAATCAAGGGAATCAGAGGATATAAATGAACTCAAATAAATGTGATGAATGTTCTCTCATTCATTCTTTGTTATCATTGAATAAATTTCCCAAATGAAACACATTTGTTTTCTTGTCGAAACAAAATGGCGACTCTGCTGGGGACACTTATTATTCGATGGTAACTTAAAAAATATTGAAGAGAACATTTATCACTTTTTAGCGTCTGTATAGACGCCAAAATGGTGACTCTCAGCGGGAACATCCTCCCCTTCATCTCTGAAAATAAGGTACAGTTTTATTTAATAAATTAACTAACGCTCTGTTCTGAATGATCAAATCAGTTTTGGTCAAAGACAAATAATACCAGAACGATGGCAGTTACCAGAGAAAGCTAGCTTCCTGTATAAAAGTGATACGAACATCAGCTAGTCAGTGCATGTCTAAGGAAGAGGAACAGGCTGCCTTGATGTGTCTCAGATGAAAGGCTTCTTCAAAAGTGTTGCGTGACTCCCACACATGCCCAATTAATAGATAAAGTAGGGAAAGGGTGGAGCACTTGTGAATCTTCCAAAACTGGAAAATGGAAACATTTGGAATTTTCCAAAGCTGCGTGTACAAAACATTTGGAATCGGCTATTGATTCAATTATAGCATGTCCATTGGATATAAGGATCTTGAAGGCAATCCTGGTCATCCATTTGTAGCAGGCGTAACACTAGCAAAGCGTTCTGCAATAACAGTTGACAATGGGAATGTTGACAAACCACGGAAAGGCTTGCTTCCTTCAGAATGGAGTCAGGTATTTAAAATTGTGAGTCAAGATGGTAAACCTGATCTTGTTCTTCCGAAAAAGCACATTTACATTCTTCAACCAGTAACAGGAAATGCCAAGTATTCAAAGCTTCGGCCTGATGTATCTCAGAGTGTGGGACAGCCACTACAAAAAGCAGCAGTTAACTTGGATGATGTCACATTGTGTTTATCAAAGGATGAAAGTGAACCAGTGCATTTCAGTAAGGAAGACTGGGAACAATAAAATAAGATTATTGGTTACAGGGAAGGTGCGGATGAGCATTTGGTGGAAATTCAGTATAAGGAAAATATGCTTCATACCTTTTTGGAAATTCGTATGAAGCACTTCCATGGAGGGGAAGTTAAATGAAGAAGAAGCATGGTAGCATCAAAAGCAGTGTCTGCTTCATCAGTAGCGCTATGAGACAATGAAGGATGGATGATAGCGCGTCAGTGCACAAAGAATGTACAAAGCCTTCAGATGAAAAGTTAGTTCAACTAAGTCAAGCATTGCTCGCCAACAAGTAAACAGATCAATTAATGAATTAACGAATTCATTGGTCAATGGAGAACACAGGGGGCATCGTCACAATTCGCCAGAATAAAAGTTACTTGAAAGTCTTAAAAGAATAGCAGCATATATAGCCGAAGAAAGAAAGGAAAATAAAGGATGTAAAAGCTGAAGAAGGCGATGTATGGCTTATAAGGAATCAATTGCTAGTTATAGAGAAAACCAAATTGACATAGTTAAAGTATTAAAGGAAACAAAACAAAGAAGAAAAGAAGAACAACCAAGAAGAAATCAAGACGAGTATATTCATCATGGGGGTAAATTTTCATCAAGATATCTGCCAGTTCAGAAAAATATATCATCCTTGAATATCCAGAGGCTTCACAGCGTGTTGATTCAAAAGATTCCCGACACAATTATTCAGGGAGCAAACAAAGGTTAAATTTGGGGCAAAAGCAAGCATTGATGATTGATATCAAACATTAATGATTCTCGCCAATAAGAAGAGGAGTGAAAGGATTTCGAAAGACAAGGAGAAAGACAAGGAGATACAATCGAAAAAAAAATAAATGAATGGCTTGAAGAATAAGTTACAGAAGATGGTTGATAAAGAAGAAATTGTTAAGGTGTACGACATAAAAAAAATAAAAAAAGAGAAGAAAGAAAGGAGGGAGATAAGGATACATAGGCTCGATTAGCTCGAGACTGGGGGCAAAGTTAATCTTGGGTAAAAAGTATGAAGGGGTGCGGTATCAGGTGGCAGCATCATTATTTTGATTACGAAGATTCCTAGAGCAATGCTTCCTAATCAAAAGGGGGCAAGACAGGTGAGTAAAAACTACGAAATATATTTCATACCATATAATATATTTCTTTTGTATTTGGATAAAGTGCAGGCTTTCAAGCATATCAAATCATCGCCAAATACAAAGCGTCAATGATTATCACCAAATAAAAGCGTCAATGATTATCGCCAAATAAAAGCGTCGATGATTGTTGTCAAAATAAGAAAGTGCCAATGATCATTGCCAAAATGAGCAACTATCACTGTCGTCATCAGTGGCTCACGCAATCTTATTTTTCTATCATCACCAAGCTGATAAACTATTTCAAATACAACATAGATATTCTCAGAATATATCAACAACGGCGAAATATCAATTATTAATTCTCAGAATATATCGGCAACGGCGAAATATCAATTATTGATTCTCAAAATATATCGGCAACGGCGAAATATCAATTATTGATTCTCAGAATATATAAACAGCTGGCGAAATATCAGTTATGGATTCACCGTTCATGATAACGAAATAAGTAGTGGAATAAACCTACATGGCCAACCACACAGATCTTACGACAGCAATGAAAAAATATGAATTAAGGCAACCTAGCCAAGCTTATATGGCCAGCTACGCGTAAGACCTATAATCAATTAAGACAGGTGAGTAAAAGCTGTGAAATATATTTCTCACCATAGAATGCATTTCTTTTGTATATTTGAATGAAATGCAGGCTTTCAAGCATATCGAGTCATTGTCAAACACCAAACGTTGATGATTAACACCAAGCATTAAACGATCGCCATCAAGCATTGATGATCGCCACCAAGCATTAATGATTGCTGTCAAGCCACTAAACACTGATGATAACAGTCAAGCATTGGCCGCTAAAGATTTCCATCAGAATCATCAGGTATCAATAAATATTAATAAAATAAAAATAGCAACTATCGCTGTCGTCGATCAAACACTTGCCAAAATTGCTATCATCGCCAGGCTGATACACGATTTTAAATATAATACGAAAGTTCTCATAATATTATCAGTAGCAGCGAAATATCAATTATTGATCTGTCATTGGTAGTGGAATAAACTATATAATCAACCATGTATAAAGTTGATGACAGCGATGGTTGCTGATCATAAAAAGGTAGCCTAATCAAGTCCCGAAAAAGAAAAAGAAAGAAAAGCCAAAGTCCTAAAAGGACCAAAGCTCAAAAGGGACCAACTACGCATAAGACCTATGAAGATTGCCATTCGGGCAGCGGCAAGAAGCCAGTGGCCCTAAAAAGTCCATGAAGGCCATCGTACGCATACCCATGCGGGCAGCTGATGGAGTCAATGACCAAAAGCCAAAAGGCCAAAAGTTGACTAAAAGCCAAAAGCTCAAAGTCTTCAAATGACTAAAGGCTGAAAAAGCTCAAAGTCTTCAAAGACCAAAAGCTAAGAGCCAAAAGTCAACCGAAAGATCAAAAGCAAAGGGCCAAAAAGTTGACTCAAAGCCAAAGTGCTAAAAGTCCCCAAATGACCAGTCAAGCGTAACACCCATGCCGTCTGTATAGCTTTCCGGCAGCGTCATGGGGAACGGAGGACAAGCCCTCCCGTGAATGGGCTTGACCTTGCAAGCGAAGAAAATGAGGGCCGCAGTGTGCGCATGACAAGCTAACCATGCATAAGACCCCCCAGATTTGTGGTTCGATTCCAGTACGTACTCATGAGGAAGGGCTTAAACCTACTCATCGATGGATTGACAACCATGGATTTAGTACCTCCAAAGGTAGCCTTGCGAGTCCTGTGAACTCTAGAGAGTTACCGTGGCCAACCCTGTGCTGTAAAACCAACCGAGTTCACGGCCCCGGTAGCTTCACCTGGCCCCTTTGATGGATCACGGTTTGTGAACTCCCCAGGCAGTGAGAAGTCCAGCAAACTCCTAAGAGTTACAGAGACCATCACGTAAGACCCGAAGTAAAAGCGTTCCACTACTCATGAGTTTAAACTGTGTGAGTAGGTGTTTGTCCAGTAGTGTCGGTCTAGTGGTGTCAGTCCAGTAATGTCAAGTCCAGTTCAGTCGAGTCTGGTCAAGTCAAGTCGAGTTAAATTGTCCAGTCAAAGTATGGTCGGTCAAAGTACACCGGCACCAGCGCTCAAAAGCATAAAATTAAATTAAAGTTTAGCATTTAAAATACTACAAATACATATTTCAATATAGATATGCTCAAACAAGCAATTGCCTGATGAAAATTTTAAACATTGATTAGACAAACATGAAAAAATGCATTTCTCTTGAATCAGGTTCAAATTACATCAACAGTAAATGCTTTCAAGATATTGGCGATTATCTAGTCAAAAGCTCAAATCTCTGAGGTCAAATACTATATTGACAAGAGCTGTGAAGTTCCCAAAAGGGGACAGAGGACAAATTAGTGAAGAATTATCATTCTCTATCGGACAGTATAAGGACTCTGATATATTCTTTGGAGTCATGAAAAGAGCGAAAAAGATTATTCATTCTTCAAAAGTATCAGAAGGCTTCGCTTCAGAAATATTATCTTCTAAAGAAATCTGTATGCGACATTGACCTGGAGAGGCGGCAGGATTTAATGTCTTCAAAATAATCTATGCCTTGGTCTTTCTGATAATCTCCTATATGTGGCGAAGGAATTTATATGCCAAGTATTATGGATAATAATATTGCAAGACTCCAAGTATCAGATCTGATGAAGATAAAGAACAAATGGAAGCATCATCAAATCAGCAAAGATCCAAGAAAAAGTCTATGAAGAAATGCTAAGAAGCACAAATTAGAGAAGACTCAGTAAAAAGACTCAGCGATTGAACCTTTGAAGCTAAAGATGAAATCTCCAAGAGTGCAATATAAAGAATACAAATGCTACGCACGATGACAAGCGCAAAGATGGATTAAATTATATTGCGAATACCATAATCGGCCTAAGAAGAGAAGAAACTCTCAATCTATTTCAAAAATTATCAATGCTTTATAAAGTTATATTGAAAATTATAATGAATTAAGATACTAATTTTGATAAATTTGGCAGGAGAACCATTATTCAAAAGCCTGAGTTATGCAGATCGTGAGTAAAGGAAACAATCGAAAAAGTTATTGCGGCAGGAGTAGCATGAAAGAACAGCCCCAGATATAGAGTAAAAGGAAAGAATCACTGGAGCTGATCAAAAGGAAAGAATCACTGGAGCTGATCAAAAAGAAAGAATTGCTGGAGTTGATTAAAGAGACCGTTACAGCAGCAACGATATTGAAAGAAAGTTCTATGATCAAATCGCTCAAAAATGAAGTTGTCACAACTACTGCAGAAGCATGCTTCAATGAAAAGAGAATCTTACTGGGGGCATTCCAGTCCTCCGCTTGAGAGCTAGCATTCCAGTCCTCCGCTCGAATGCCAGTATTCCAGTCCTCCGCTTAAGTGTCAGCATTCCAGTTCTCCGCTTGAGCGCCAGTATTCAAGCCTTCTGCTCGAGCTCTATCATTCAAATCTTATGTTCAAGCGCCATCATTCCAGTCTTCCGATCGAACGCTATCATTCAATCTTCTGGTCAATTCATTCAAGTTCATCAGGTAGAGGAAGATCGATCCATTTGATTTCAAGAATCAATCAAAGAAGGATTGAGGGGGCATCTGTTGGGGCACAAAAAAAATATCTCATTGTAGTGGTCAGAGAATCACATGGTACTGATTTGCTTCAGGGGTAGTTTAGGTATTTTAGTAAAGTTTCAGCTTCAGGAGTAGTTTAAGGATTTTGGTAAAGTATCAGCTCCACAGGTAGTTTAAGGTATTTTGGTAAAATTCAGTTTCAAAGGTATTTTGGTAAAAATCCAGTTCCAGGGGTAGTTTAGGTATTTTGGTAACATTCCATATCCAAAGGGTAGTTTAGGTATTCTGGTAAAAGGGATTGAAAAGGGTAATTTGGTAAAAAGGGGTGCATATGTGTCATTTTAAGAGAGAAAGGTCATACACCACCATTAAAGAGGTGGCTTGGTGGTCACCATAGTTTAAGAAAAGAAGAAGTTCAAATGTAAAGCAATAGGTGGTGGTGATCACCACTCTGTAAGAGTGGTGAGGCCTATAAATACCCCCACTTCCACTTCATTTGAGAAGATGGATCGGATGAGAGCTGGTGGGCCAAAGAAATGGGAGAGGAGAAGAAGAGAAGGAAGTTCTTGCACTGGACCGCGCAACTGAAGTTGCTTGCGCACAACTGTGCAAAGGAAAAAGTTACAGCGTCCGTGCAAAGGAGGAAGCTGCAGCGTCCGCGCAAAGGAAGTTGCGTCCGGGCAAAGGAAGAGATTGCTATAGCGTCTGCGCAAAGGAAGGGACTGCAATGGCGTCCGCGCAAAGGGAGAGTGACATTGCTGCGTCTGCGCAATCGGCCAAAGCTCCAGTCATGCGTAACAGAGGAAGAACTTTATTTCTTCCGCTGTGTCACTGGTGGGGCCCAATTCAGTATCCTTTTGAGAAATTCACACCGCCCAATGTCTCTCTCTCAAGATTTCGACCGTGAAAGCGGAGTTTTCATCGTTTGTTGACATGGCCCACCTGAATAATCAAGCTTTCAAAGCAACCGAACGGTCCTTTTGCGATCACTGTTGCGGCCATGGGAGTGAGCATGGTCACCAAAGCTCAGCATCACTTAGATTATTTTTGCCTCCTCCATCTGATGGATGACTCGGATCATCCCCTAACTGCGTGATGGTGGCCCATTAAGCAAGAACCGATGCTCTGTTTTCAACAGAGTCGACGTACGTCGACTCTGTGATTTTTGAGGGTCCGTTTACTGAAGGTTTTCAGAATATCCGCTCCGATCATTGGACTCACGATGAAAAATCACTAAGGAAAGACTAGTTTTGAAGCAAAAGCAGTGCGGTCCACCAGATTATCTACTTAACCGTTCATCTACTTTTAACAGTTGAGATCTTTCAATGGTCTGCATGGCGACAAAAGGACAACTAGGCAACGGTAATGCCTACCTTCTAAGGTGGATGGACGGCTCAGATCATCTAGTGGAGCAGAAGGTGGGCCGCACTACACAAAATCGGCCAGTGAAAGAAAGACGCTGTGCATTTTTTGTAAAAGATGAGGAAGAGAGTCGGGTCAACAGCACTGACCGACTTTGGGAAGAAACCGTGCACGGCTTGTGCACTTGGGTACCATGTACATGCAATGTACATGTGGGACCCAACGTGATGCTAGCGAAAAATCTGTTCCAGCCATCTGTTTCATCACTATATTTAACATGTTGGGACAAAATCTGAAGCATGTCTGAATATCAGGTGGGCCCCAAATCTTGATTTCAGGGGCTGATTCGTCAGTTCGGTCACTTCTACAAGGATCCAGAAGCTGAAACTTGACGTGGACAGCTAATTTGTGGTTTAAGACTGTACATCAAGTTTGAAGCCGAACAGACGGTGGAAACCCCCTGATCTTTCATTTTGACAGACTTTTCAGGCCCATTTAGCATGATCGGGCTGAATGAAATAGCACAGGGAGCGCAATGAAATACTTCTGACCTTCTGCTAGAGCTCCATCGACAACGAAGGTGGTGGGGTGAATAGCATCTGCCCACTTGGAACTAGGAAGGGCAGCTATGCTTAGCCAGTAAGCTAGGAAGGCTGTAAGTTCCCCAAAGGATCTATAATCTGGTCGTTCCTTCATATTGTCACGAAGAGTCGTTAGTTCCTTATAACGACTGTCGCGGAATCTGCAAAACGAGAAAGGAATTAATACGCAGGAGTATGTGATGAAAAGGAAAATGTTAATCTCTAGGTCTGGAATACCTGAGTATTCTAGAAAAATGAGCCAGCCATTGCAGAGGGGATAGTTTATGAAAATTTGAAAACTTTCCCATCTCTTTGAAAAGTTCGATGGTGGTTTTAGAGATAGAAGGTCTGTGGTCAGGAGAGGATATAAATGTCAATTCTACATTCGTCGGGATAAACTCGTCATAAAATCTTCCTGTAAGCGGGAGACCTGTTATGCGATGCAGATCCCATAGCGTTATGCTCATTTCCCCGAACGGCAAGTGAAGGGAATTGGTGGTGGGAGACCAATATTCAAGGAATCCTTTCAGCACGGAAGGTTCCTTGTAAACGTATTTAGATGTGACCTCTATCGCATCATAAAGGCCTACTTTAGCAAGAGTACTCACGTGTTTCTTCAGGATTACCTCTACCCAATCAGAATAATAGCGACGAGAAGTCAGCAGGCCTCTTGTTCGAAAATCTTCTGATCCCCAGAGAGGATCGCAGTCCTTGTACCGCTGTCTGATAGTCTGGTAGAAATATGTTGGAAAGAGATTATGCGGACTGTGAAAGGGAGTGAGGAAGATCATGGGATGGGCTTCTCCAATGATCTGCCATGGTTTCTACGCCTGTATTTTCCCTTCAAGAATCCGAGGTTCTCACGTCGCCCACAATTCAGTATACATCAGTTTTTCTCCATCCACGTAATCTGTGGGTTCACACTCAAGGATGGACTGATGACGATGAACGTTGATGGGAATTATTGTCATGCCTTCTGAATGAGGGTTGTCAAATTTCATGACGCCCTCCATTACTCGAACGGATTCCCAAGAGTTCTAGAGCTTCTTCTTATTATGCTCCTTTATCTTTTCTTCTAACTCCTTCGCCTTATTTCGACGAGTTTTCTTGGAGCGAGAAGCAGGCGGGGTATCTTCTCTGACAGGGGGTCTATCGCTATCTGTGCGAATATGGGTGGTTGTCTTCAACCATTCTTCCCAATCATATTCACGACTGTGCTTTGGAGGCAGTTCTATGTTCCCCATGATTATAGCCCAGTGAATGGGAGAGGAAAGTGATTCAATGCAATCAGTAAAATCAAAAGTTGGGAGTACTGGCTCTTTGAAGTATGCAGGAGTTTGAGTGGTGGTTTTGGTATGCTTAGCCGGTGGTTGATCAGCAGAAGGAGATGGGCGATGAGAAGATGTATCAGGTGCGTCGGGATGAGAAGGATGCTCCTGTTTTAACAAGAAAAAAAATGCATCTTGATTCTCAGGGGATTATCTTATTTAAACATAACAGGAGAAAAGTGCAAAGACGATCATCACATTTTATTAATTCCAAGTTCATTTACATCCTCTGTTCTCCCTTGATTATAAGATACATTCACTTAAATATGTATAAACATTAAAACATTAGGTTCAAATAGCAAATTCCGCAGCATTTCAGCTTGGATCTCGATCTTCTCCAAGGACTTAAGAGGAATTATAGATTGAATCAATCCTTCTTTAGAGAAGTAAAGATTTCGACAGCCTTCCGACGCTATTTCAATCATCTCCTGAGACTTAGGAAGAATGTGCACTTCAGAGACTCATATCCTATCGCCTTCGAACAAGAGAACTCAGAGATCTCTTCTATTCTAGCAGCATAACGACTCTTCAGCATGATAGACTGCAGAGCACACTGCTTGCACAGACCCGTGCAAAGCATATGGTTTGCGCAGTCCAGCGCAAAGCCTTCCAGGTTGCAACAGCCCTGCGCAGTCCTGCGCAAAGTCTTCTGGGCTGCCACCCGTACCTTTAGTCTTCTTGCTCCGCTTTATCTTCTCTGCTTGCTCTTCGTAGTCTTCGATCAATCCATAATCAAGGAAGGAACAAGGTATTTATAGGCACTCACACATGCGAAAACCCCATCCTTAGCGATGTGGGACAAAACAAACCTCACTAATCTTGCCAGTACCAACGCAGTGTGATATTATTTGCACGGTTTCGTGCAAATATATCGTTTGCGCTGTCCCACGCAAAGTATATGCTTTGCGCAGTTCCACGCAAAGACTACGTCTTTCGCAAACTCCTTCATGGCTTCTTTCTTCCAACTCTCTTTCAATCTTCATTTGTCTCCATTCTTCTCTTATTTTTACTCCTCAACAGATGCCCCCTTGATCTGTTCTTTATTTTCCTTAAAATCAAAGGAAAGGATCAATCAAATTCCTCTTCCTTTTATATTGACCCGCATACCGTACTTGACCGGAGATCCTATAAATAGCCCAAGACGTTGTTATTTGCTCAAACCTCCTTCCTGCAGCCACAAATTTTTGTCCAAGGCATTTCACTCCGCGCAACCGATATACGTTGCGCGGTACCATGCAACCCGTGTTGCTGCGAAGAAAAATTTATCCAAGTCTTTTCCTCTCCATGCAAAGGATATACTTTGTGGGGTTCCGCGCAAAGCACCTTTTCCGTCACTTACCAGTTTTTCTGCTTCCCGCCCTTTTCCTTTGCACCTTTCTCTGATCTTCTTTAGTCTTTGAACATTATTTTCATAATGGCTCGTACCAAGCGAACCTTTCGCCTTGTTAATTCACCTATTGCACAACCCTCTCATCCTGACTTGCCTGATCCATCTTCTTTTCGCCCTTCCCCTTCTTCTAATCAACCTCTTGTTAAACGAACAAAAAAGACCCCCAAGACTCCTTCATTCTTTAAAGATCCCGTTCTGCCCACTTTTGACTTTACCGATCGCATCGAACCTCTACCATCCCCTATCCACCGTGCAATAGTGCTAGGGAGCCTTAAATGTCCTCCCATGCATGACAGAGACTATGATTGGGATGAATGGTTGAAAACCAGTGCCCACATCTGCACCGATAGTCAGAGGCCGCCTCCTCAGGAAGACACTCCTCCTGCTTCTTATTCGAAGAAGGCTCGCCGAAACAAGGCGAAAGAATTTGAAGAGAAAATTGCTGAACACAAGAAGAAGAGACTCCAAAACTCATGGGACTCGGTATGAGTCATCGAGGGTATCATGAGTTTGATAACCCCCACTCAGAAGGCATGATAATAATTCCCATTAATGTCTACCGCCATCAATCTATGCTCGACTATGAACCAAAAGACCACGTTCAAGGCGAAAGACTGATGTACACTGAGTCATGGGCGACGAGAGAACCGCGTATCCTTGAAGGGATAATACGGCCGGAAAAGCTGGGACAAAAGATTGGAAAAATCTACCCCATGATTTTCGTCGTGCCTTTTCATAGCCCTCATGACCTTTTTCCTTCTCATTTCTATGAGACCATCCGCCAACGCTTCCGAGATCGCGTTCAACTTTGGGGACCAGAAGGCTTCTGCACTAGAGGTCTATTAACTGCTCGACGTTATTATTCTGACTGGGCAGAAGCGATTTTGCTAAAGCACGCGAGTACACTAGCCAAAATTGGTCTTTACGACGCTATAGAAGTCACATCCAAGCACTTCTATAAGGAACCCAACGTGTTAAAAGGTTTCATCGAATATTGGTCACCAACTACCAATTCTTTCCACCTTCTATATGGTGAAATGAGTGTAACACTCTAGGACCTCCATCGTATCGCCGGTCTTCCTATAACAGGAAAATTCTATGATGAATTCATCCCCTCCAATAGAGAACTTGCCTTTGTTTCTTCTCCTGATCGCAGGCCTTCCATATCTGAAACCACTATTGAGCTATTCAAGGAAATGGAGAAGTTCTCCAATATTCACAAACTTTTCCCTTTGCAATGGCTTGCGCATTTCTCTAGATCCCTCAGGTATTTATGAACCCATAACTCAACTCTTCTCTCTCTTCTTCCTTTTTGGAAGTTTCAACATATACATATTCTCCTTTTCGTAGGTTTCGCAATTGTCGCTCTAAGGAGTTGGCTCTGTGATGCAATGAAGGCAAGAGCTGAGTATAGTTCATTCGGGGAACTTGTGGCTTTCTTGGCTTACTGGATAAGCCTTGTTGTACTCCCTAGTTCCAAATGGGCAGACGTTGTTCGCCCCATGGTTTTTGTTGTAGCTGGTGCCTTGGCAGAAGGCCACAGATATTCTCTTGCTCCTCCGGTATTATATTCCATTTATGCATCACACAGCGGAGAAATTTGTAGAAAAATACCACTAGAAGAACCCATCCGTGAGATAAAACCCATTAATACTTTAGATGGATGGTTCGCTCACGGGGTCTTAAGAGAATTTAAGCAAGCTCCTCGTGACTCCACGCATCGGGCTACAGATAATATTGCAGGTACATCTTCTCCTCTTCCAGCAGAGACTGTAGTGGTTCAGGACGAACCAATTCATGATGCTCCGGTGCTTCCTTTACAACCCACTCGCCCTAGTTCATCATCTCCGATGACTAGATCAAGGGCGCGTTTACAAGCTTCACCTTCTCCACACGTCTCCCCCATAGGGACAGGACAAGTGCCTGTCTCTCCTTTAATTGAAGATCCCGTGCCAGAAATCGGTCAAGCTGCTTCCTCAAAAGGAAAGCAAATTGCTACTGTAGAAATTGACGAGGAACTTCTGGAGAACGAAAGCTCGACCTCATCATTAGAGAATACTGCTTCTTCTCAGCATGGAGATGATGAAAATGGTGAAAGCAGTAAAGATACAGATGATGATTTTGAAGAAGGAGAAGTTGATATTGATGGAGAAGAGGAAGCAATTGCAGAAGATACTGAAACGGAACATCCCGCAACCTCTGAAGCTCTCCTCAACGCTAGAATTCCTGCCAAATCTCCTATACCTGTAGAAGAAGAAGAGGAACTTTTAGATTATGGCGAATATGGATACTCACCAGGTAAAGAGATTTTAACTTTCACATATCTATCTATTTGCTTATTTAATATCAATTATTTATTTAGAATTATTATGTTTCTCCCTTTTTTAGGTGCTCATGTTGCTAATATTGAGATAGGTGGGATTTCCCCTTCAAATCCCCCTGCAACTGCATCAGTGATTTCACCGAGAATCCCTTTAAGTCCATTAGCTGCACCTAAAATAGTGGCTTGTGAGATTATATTTCCAACTGAAACCACAGACTTGCCAACTCCGACCACCAGGGACTCAAGTACAGAAGCCAGGGTGCCTTCCCTTGCAGATATGGTGGGGACTAGTCCTCCTGTGATTCAAGGAGCCTCTCTTTCTGTTAATCGTGTTCTGATGACAAGTACGGGCAGATGCATACATATTAGCTTATTTTATTCAAAACAATATATAACCTTCTATTGATATCTCTTTATACTTTTCCCCTTTGTGTTATAAGAACCCCTCCTCACAGTGGGGCAGCCAGTTCTGTTGAGGCACAAAAATATATCATTGCAGTGGTCAGAGAATCACATGGTATTAATCTGCTTCAGGGGTAGTTTAGTATTTTAGGAAAGTATCAGCTCCATGGGTAATTTAGGTATTTTGGAAAAGTATCAGCTCCACGGGTAGTTTAGGTATTTTGATAAAAATCCAGTTCCAAAGGTATTTTGGTAAAAATCCAGTTCCAGGGGTAGTTTAGGTATTTTAGTAGCATCCATATCCAAGGGGTAGTTTAGGTATTCTGGTAAAAGGGATTGAAAAGGGTAATTTAGTAAAAAGAGGAGCATATGTGTCATTTTAAGAGAGAAAGGTTATACACCACCGTTTAAGAGGTGGCTTGGTGGTCACCATAGCTTAAGAAAAGAAGGAATTCAAGTATGAAGTAATAGGTGGTGGTGATCACCACTCTATAAGTGGTGAGGCCTATAAATACCCCCACTTCCTCTTCATTTGGGAAGATGGATCGGACGAGAGCAGGCGTACCAAAGAAATGGAAGAGGAGAAGAAGAGAAAGAAGTCCTTGTGCTGGACCGCGCAGCTGAAGTCGCTTGCGCACGACTGCGCAAGGGAGAAAGTTGTAGCGTCCGTGCGAAGGAGGAAGTTGCAGCGTCCGCGTAATGGAAGTTGTGTCTGAGCAAAGGAAGAGACTGCAATGGCGCCTGCGCAAAGGAAGGAATGATAATGGCGTCCGTGCAAAGGGAGAGTGCCATTGCTGCATCTGTGCAATCGTCTGAAGTTCCAAACGCGCGTAACAGAGAAGGAACTTTGTTTCTTTTACTGTGTCGCTGGTGGGGCCCAATTCAGTGTCCTTTTGAGAGATCCACGCCATCTAATTTCCTCCTCTCAGAATTTCGACCGTGAAAGGCCGGTTTTGATCAACTGATGATGTGGCCCACCTGGGTAATCAAGCCTTGAAAGCTGCTGAACGGTCGTTTTCCAGTCACCGTAGAGATCGTACGGCTGGACATCGTTGCCAAAGCTCAGCATCACCTCAACTGTTTTCACTCCCTCTATCTCATGGACGCTTTGGATCAGTCCCTCCCTACGTGATGGTGGCCCACTGAGCAAGATCCGATGCTCTGTTTTCTGCAGAGTCGACGTACGTTGACTCTGTAGTTTTGAAGGATCCGTTTACTGGAGTCTTTTGGAAGATCTGCTCCGTTCGTTGGAATCACAACGAAAAACCACTAAGGACAGACTGCTTTTGAAGCAAAAACAGTGCAGTCCACCAGATCATCCACCTCACCATCCATCCCGTGTTTAACGGTTTAAATCCTGTAATGGTCTGCATGGAGACAAAAGGAGAGCTAGGCGAGGCTAATTCCCATCCTCTGAAGAGAATGGACGGATCAGATCATTCAACGGATCATCGAGTGGACCACACTACATAAAATCAGCAGCCGTTGTGATGACGCTGCCCATTCTCGTGGATTTGAGAAGGAGAGTTGGGTCAGCGACGCTGACCGACTTTGGCTATAGCGCGTGCACGGCCGGTGTACACGCACTCCATGTACATGCGTTGCGCATGCAGGCTTCACCTCGATGTTTGTGGAAAATCTGCTCCGTCCATTCACTTACCCATTGCATTTAACGCGTTGGGACAAAATTTGAAGTATATCCAGATATCTGGCGGGCCGCAAATCATGATCTCGAGGGTTAATTTGCCAGTTCGGTCACTTCTGCAATGATCCAGAAGCCGAAATTTGGCGTGGATGTCTAATTTGTGGTTTTAAGGCTACACATCAAGTTTGAAATTGAACGGACGGTGGAAACCCCCTAATCTTTCATTCGGGGAGACTTTTCGGGCCCATTTAGCATGATCAGGCTGGTTTCTTCAGGGCCTGGCCACACTGCAATACGCTGCTTCATATTTTAAAGAAGAATGGCTGAAAAGATCTTCCATCTCATTGAAGACTGGCTGATCAAATCAGCAATTCCTCCTAAGTCCTAGGAGATGACCAAAATAGGCGCCGAAAGGTTGATGAAATCTCTAATCTCATTGAAGACTGGCTAATCAAATCAACAATTCCTCCTAAGTACTTAGGAGATGACCGAAATAGTACCGGAATGCTGCCGAAATTTCCATCGAGCTATCTTCTCTTCAGTACATTATATTAATTGTACTTTATTTTCAGAATCAAGGGAATCAGAGAATGTAAATGAACTCAGATAAATGTGATAAATGTTCTTTCCTTCATTCTTTGTTATCATTGAATAAATCCCCTGAATCGAAACGCATTTGTTTTCCTGTCGAAACAAGTTCTGACTCAGTAGCCACTACATCTGAGCTTTCATCCTTTGCAAAAATTCTCACTCACAAGATGCTCTTCATGAGGAATTCTTTGTCAGCAATAATCCATATCTTTAAAGATCCTGAACAATGGTCTGACTTGGATCTTGCTATTGAGATCTTGGAGAGTTCTGCAAGGATGGCCAGATTTGATATATCTTCTTTGCAAGATTCACTTCTCAGATTTTGCGATTCGGTAATTTCTTTAGCGTCAGCGGAAAATGTTACAATCCCACCCGAAATCTTGGAGTATGGGTAGCGATTGGCTACGTCACAAGAACAAGCTTCCTTGATTACTTCCTTCATTTCTAAGCTCGAGCAAGAGTACTCAATTCTTCAAGATCAGTTAAAGGTTTATACTGATGAAAGAGTGATTATTCAAGATCGCATTACTGCTCTGACAGAAGAAATCTCTCAGCTGGAGTTGAAGAATCACAAGAAGGAATCATCCATCCAGGATATTGAGGAGAAGATGCGAGCTAATATTCAATCCGTTAATGCAGAGAAGTCCGTGCTGCTACAAAGTAGAGAAGTGATTACATCTTTAGAGAGTAAGCTAGCCGACCTTCCTGATCAGATAAATATTATTCTTGAAGAAAGATCGAAGCATGATGTAGCTCGAACACAATTAAAAGGAGATTTGCGAAGACATATGGAGGCATTAGGAATGGCAGAGGAACTTTAAGCATGTATTTTCCGTTCATATGTCTTTTGAGCAAGTAACTTATTTGACTTTCAAAAGATATATTTATGACAGCATTTTGAGATATTCCCCCTTTTACTGAAGCATTATCATATCTCATATCATCGTAATCATATTTATTTATTTATACTATCATATTGTACATCATTGCGATTGTATTTATGATGGCAATTTTTTAAACCTTTTATGTATGTTAGTGCGGGATTTTCTGTGGGTATTTAAGTTGGCGGTACTATATTTCAATTTAGTCAGTCACACACAGTTTAAGCTCATGATTAGTGGAGTTGGTCTTATGTGATAGTCTCCGTAACTCTCAAGAGTTCACTGGACTTCTCACTGCCTAGTGAGTTCACAAGCCGCGATCCATCAGAGGGGCCCAATGAAGCTACCGGGGCGGTGAACTCGGTTGGATTTACGCATAGGGTTGGCCGCGGTAACTCTCTAGAGTTCATAGAACTCGTAAGGCTACCTTTGGGGTATCAAATCCATGGTTGTTAGTCCATCGATGAGTAGGTTTAAGCCCCTCCTCATGAGTTAGTACTGGAATTGAACCACAAATATGGGGGGTCTTATGCATGGTTGGCATGGTGCTCACACTGCGGCCCTTATTTCCTTCATCTGCAAGAGCTAGCCCATTCACGAGAGGACATTTTCCTCCGTTCCCCATGACGCTGCCAGGCAACTATAAAGACGGCATGAGAGTTACGCGTGACTAGCCATTTACTTTTTACCCTTTTAGGCATATTAGTTGTAGGCTTCATCAGCTGCCCGCATGGGTGGGTACGATAGCCTTCATGGGCTTTTTAGGGCCACTGACTTCTCGCCCACTTGCCCGAATGGCGAAATGATAGGACTTATGCGTAGCTGGCTAGCTCTTTTTGATTGATCCTTCCAGGGCTTGATCCTTTTAGAGGTTTTAGCCCTCCTTTTAGAGCATAATAAATTTTGACTTGGCTCTTGGCTCTTCTATAAAAATTTTAGGATTTTGGCCCTCTTAGGATTTAGCTTGGCTAGACTGCCTCCCCCATCGTGCCTTGTAAGGCAAATAATAATTGTGATCATCGTTATCGCCAAGGTTATCACCAAGGCGATAAATGTGTCTGACTGAGATTGATATCTTTAAGAAGATTTTCATGATGATACCCGCCAAACTTTGCCACTTGCAGGACTCATTTGGTGATGGCAATGATCGCTTTCATTCAAAATGCTTGCTAAATGTAGTCAATATGCTCATGAATTTCTTCTTTATAGGTTCTCTTGACATGTAGACATGATCCCGTTCCTTCTTGCCCCCTTTTGATATAGAATCATTATGTCGATAATATTCTGGATCAAAATCTGTTGCTCCTTTTAAGGGTAATATCTTTTGATGAAATGAGCATTGATCGGTATACTGATACCTTTCCCATCTTGATCAGTGATTCTATATGCTCCATTGGAATAGACTTCATTTACTACATACGGCCTATCCCATTTAGGCTCGAATTTTCTCCCTGTTCGGCGGGTGACCACTATAGGTCTTTTCAACATTAACACCATATCTCCCTTTTTAAAAGAGCAGTGTTTAACTTGTTTATTGAAGGTAGCAGATATCCTAGCTTGGTATGATTGCAATCGCTGTTGGGCGGCCAGACGTCCCTCATCAAGCAGATCCAACTCTTTCAGCCTTATTTTAGCATTTTCATCATCTGTTATGGACTGATGTACCGCTACTTTGAGCGATGCCACTTGTATTTCGATCGGGATAACTGCCTCCATGCCATAGATTAATGAGTACGGTGTTGCCCTCGTTGCTGTGCGCTGAGTAGTCTTGTATAACCATAAAGCTTCTTGCAACTTTTTATCCCAATCACGCTTGTTGTCAGTGATTGTCTTCTTTAGTATTTTGATGATCGTTTTATTAAACGCCTCTGCTAGCCCATTGGCTGGGGGATAGTAAGGTGTTGAAAATGAGTGATGAATGTTGAATTTCTAGCACAACTTTTTCATGCCTCTATTTTTGAAGGGAGTGCCGTTATCAGTGACAATTTTCTTTGGAATACCGTGACAGTATATTATGGCGTGCCAGATGAAATTGACTACGTCTTTTTCTTTAACATTACGTAAAGCGACTGCTTCAGTCCATTTGGAGAAATAATCTGTTGCTGACAGAATATATTATTTTCCTCTGGACAAAGGTGGGTTTATAGGACCAATTACATCAAGTCCCCAAGCGGAGAAGGGCCAAGAGGCCACAGACTGGTGCAAGTCTTCTGGGGGGACATGTATAACGTCTCCATGAATTTGGCATTCGTGGCACTACTTTGCATAATCTATAGCATCTTTGAACATGGTGGGCCAATAATAACTCATCCGATGTATTCTGTGGAATAAATTTCGGCTCGCCTGATGTGCCTCGCATTCACCAGAGTGTGCCTCCTGCAATACTTGCCTGGCTTCTTGCTTGTCTAAATAGCGTAACAACATTCCATTGTAAGATTTTCTATATAATACTTTGCCGCATATGATGAATCTGACCGACCGCTGTTTGATTTGCTGCTTCGTTGCCTGATCCTCTGACAGGATATCGAATCTGAGGTAATCAATAAAAGGTTGACGCCAATCATCTGTTGTTATTTCTAGGCATGATATAGGAAGCGTTTCAACTCTTTCTTCTATGATCTCTGAAGATGGTAAGAATCTTCTTTCTTCTATAGTTACTTGAAGAGGACTCCTATTAGGGCAGGACAGGGTGGCTGCTAGGCTAGCTAAAGCGCCGCTTTTACATTTTTAGATCGTAGTATATGCTTAATTTCTACATGGCAGAACCATTCTATTAATTCTGGGTCATATGCATGGTTGGCATGGATGAGTAAGTACATGGCCAGTTGCGCGGGTCCGCGCAAGCCAAATGAAGAGTAGGCATTTTGATTCTTTTTTATTTCTTGAGGAAATAAAGAAAGGATTAATGGGGCATCTGTTGAGGCATAAAAAATGGTGAAAGAATCAAGCAAGGAGAGGTAAAGAGATAAGAAGAACTTTCAGAAAGAAGAAGATAGAGATAGCTTTCATGAGAGTGCGCAGGTCCGTGCAACCACTATAGGTTGTGAGGTTCCGCGTAATCAATCTCAGTTGCGTAGGTCCACTCAAAGGAAGTATCAGTTGCGCGGGACCTCAGAGTGTTGTTTCGACAAGAAAACAAATGCGTTTCATTTCGGGGGATTTGTTCAATGATAACAAAGAATGAATGAGAGAACATTCATCACATTTATGTGAGTTCATTTACATCCTCTGATTCCCTTGATTCTGGAAAAAAAAAGTACAATTAATATAATGTACTGAAGAGAATATAGCTCGATGAAAATTTTGGCAGCCTTCCGGCGCTATTCCAATCATCTCCTAGGTACTTAGGAGGAATTGCTGATTTGATCAGCCAGTCTTCAATGAGATGTAACATCTTTCCAGTCATTCTTTCCTAAAATATGAAGTAGCCAATTGCAGTGTGGCCAAGCCCTGAAGAAATCAGCCCGATCATGCTAAACGGGCCTGAAAAGTCTCCCAGAATGAAAGATCAGGGGGTTTCTACCGTCCGTTCAGCTTCAAACTTGATGTGCAGTCTTAAAACCACAAATTAGCCATCCACGTCAAGTTTCATCTTCTGGATCCTTGTAGAAGTGGCTGAACTGACAAATCAGCCCCTGAGATCGTGATTTGCGGCCCGCCAGATATCTGGACATGCTTCAGATTTTGTCCCAACACGTTAAATGCAATGGGCAAGTGAATAGACGAAGCAGATTTTCCATGAAGGTCCCACTGGAGTCTACATGTACATCGCATGTACATGGTGCGTGTGAGCACCGGCAGTGCACGCGACTCGCCAAAGTCGGTCAGCAGCGCTGACCCGACTCTCCTCCTTATTTTTTAAAAATCACACAGCGTCTTTCTTCACCGGCCTATTTTGTGTAGTGTAGCCCACTTTCCGCTCTACTAGATGATCTGAGCCGTCCATCCACTTTAGAAGGTGGGCATTACCGTTGCCTAGTTGTCCTTTTGTCGCCATGCAGACCATTGAAAGATCTCAACCGTTAACAAGCAAATGAACGGTTAAGTAGATAATCTGGTGGACCGCACTGATTTCATCTCAAAAGTAGTCTTTCCTTAGTGGTTTTTCTTCCTGAATTTACTGGACGGAGTGGATTTTCCATGCATCTCAGTAAACACGCCACTGAAATTCACAGAGTCGACGTACGTCGACTCTGTCTCAAAACAGGGGATCGGTTCGTTTGTAGTGAGCCACCATCATCAAGCGAAAAGATGATCCGAGTCGTCCATTAGACAGAGGGAGAAAAACCCATCGAGGTGATGATGATCTTTTGTGACCATGATCATTCATATGATCACTATGGTGATCGCAAACGGACTGTTGAAATGCCTTCCTAGCTTGATTATATTGGCAGGCCATACCATCGGATGATTAAAACCCATCCTTCACGGTCAAAATCTTGATAGGAAGACAGTGAATGGCGTGGATCTCTCAAAAGGGGGTTGTATTAGACTTTAACAGTAACACAACAGAAGAAACAAAGTCTTTCCTCTGTTACGCATGGATGGAACTTTGGCCGATTGCACGGACGCAGCAACATTACCCTTCCTTTGCGCGGACGCCATTGCAGTCCCTTCCTTTGCGCAGACGCCATTGCAGTCTCTTCCTTTGCGCAAACGCCGCAGCATCTTCTTCCTTTGCACAGTTGTACGCAAGCGACTTTGGTTGCGCTGGTCCACGCAAGCGACTTCAGTTGCGCCTTTTGGCACAAAAAGCTTCCATCTCTCTTCCTCTCGTTTCTTTGGCCCACCAGCTCTTGTCCGATCCATCTTCTCAAATGAAGTGGAAGTGGGGGTATTTATAGGCCTCACCACTCTTACAAAGTGGTGATCACCACCACCTATTGCTTCACACTTGAATTTCTTCTTTTCTTAAACTATGGTGACCACCAAGCCACCTCTTAAATGGTGGTGTATGACCTTTCTCTCTCTTAAAATGACACATGTGCATTCCTTTTTACCAAACTACCCTTTTCAATCCCTTTTACCAGAATACCTAAACTATCCCTTGGATATGAAATGTTACCAAAATACCTAAACTACCCCTGGAACTAGATTTTTACCAAAATACCTTTGGAACTGGATTTTACCAAAATACATTAAACTACTCGTGGAGCTGATACTTTACCAAAATCCCTAAACTACCCCTGAAGCTGAAACTTTACTAAAATACCTAAACTACCCCTGAAGCAGATCAGTACCATGTGATTCTCTGACCACTACAATGAGATATTTTTTGTGCCTCAACAAGTGTACTGCACAAATGGCTTCGTTCAGAATGATCTAAAGCACTGAAAAAAAGTTCCACATCGCTAAGATCGGGATTTTCACACGTGTGAGGGTCTATAAATACCCCTTCCCTCCATTAAAGATAATTTTGAAGATTTTCAAGAGGAGCGGAGCGGAACAGAAGACAGAAGGTAGAAGAGAGTCTCCTGGCAGTTGCGCAGGATCGTGCAACCGATACCGGCTGCGCGGGTCCGCGCAACTAGGCTACCCTGCAGTCTGTGAAGTTCAAAGGCCGTCATGCTGCCGAAGTCCGTGGGCCAAGCTTCCTTTCTCTGGATTTTCTCCTATTCATGGTTTCAAAGGAGAAAGATCAGTCGATCGAATCGACATTCCTCCTAAGTCCTAGGGGATGGTTGAAACAGGCGCTGTTATGCTGTTGAAATCTTTATTTTAATAAAGATCCGTCGATCGAATCGACATTCCTCCTAAGTCTTAGGAGATGATCGAATCAGGCGTCGAAAGGCTGTCGAAATGAACTTTTGATGTTTAAAGCACAAATCCTTTATTTCTAAATGATCTATCTTAGAATCAAGGGATGTAAAGAGGAGGTAAATGAACTCAGTATCAATGAAATATGATGAATGTTCCTAGTACTCTTTCTCTGTTATGTTTAAATAAGGTAATTTTCCAAATCAAATGCATTTATTTTTTTGTCGAAACAAAATGGTGACTCTACTGAGGACCCTATCTTATTCTCTTATTTAAAATATTAACAGTGAGGTTGTTACGAACATTCATCTCGGTTTGGCATCCTATGGACGTCAAAATGGTGACTCTCAGTGGGAAGTCCTCCCATTCATCTCTAAGATAGATCAATCTAATCGTTCAATTACTAATTATAACTATGTTTCATGATTGAAGGTTTCAAAAATCCGACTACGACTTATTACCCATGGCGATCCCCATAAGAAAAGTGAACTTCCGATTCACCCCGACAGGGTTCGTGATAGAATACGCACCAAGTCATGCGAGTACAGGCATGGTTCAAGCAACAGTTGGGGTCATTTCTGCTTCACCCCAGTCATCAGAAGACAATACAGGCTGGACCATCGTGACCTCTCGTATGGCAAGAACACGAAACTTCAGAAACTCAGGAATGAGTCAGCCTTCATTAAGAATCAGAGGGCCCGTAACGCGGAGCACAGTTAGAAGAAATCCTGAACTTGCTCCTCCGGCAATTTATCCAGTGCGGATAGTACAAACAGCGTAAACAGTTCCCCAGTTGACAGCACATGACTTCCCAGCTTTAAATGCCTCAATGGCTGAACGAACAAGAGAATAAAAGGAAAAAGCATTGATACTCAGATCGCCAACGCCACCCCAGAAAGATTCACCAGTATCGGTGTCATCTCAGTCAGTTGATGCAAGGGACACGAAAAGGCCCGATGAAACTCTGTCCCCTCCCTTTTTTGCAAGTCCTGTCACATCAGCGTACTCTTACTCTCCTTCAATTACTGCTTCGTCAAAAAGTGGAGAAGCTGCAGTATTCATGGCTGGAACGAATCCAGATTATAGAGCGACTACAAAGGATCATTTCAATGCAATGGCAGAAGCCCAAAATGCACTAATGGAAGAATGCAGAAATCCCAGAGAAGCACTGACAACCCTCGCACACAATGTAGCCCAAATGGCAATCCCCCAGAATGCGACGGAAGGATAAGATAATTAACCTAATGTCCTCCCACTGCAGGGGGCAAGGTCACTGGAGTCTACCCCCACGGCGAGAACTGTGACACAAGAAGAAGTAAGGCAAGTGGTCGAAGAGGCGGTTAGAGCAGAAAGAGAACATGAAAATACCAGATGTTTTAGGTATCAAACGCCGTATCCAAGGGAAGTAGAAGATATCCCTTTTCTGGCCAATTTCAAGCATCTGGATTTTCAAAAGTTCAATGGAGAAGGATCCCTAGAGGAGCATTTGATGCACTTCATCACTAGTATGGGAAATTTTTCTACGATACCACAGTACTGCTTGTGGTTGTGTAGGAGGTTTTCATGTCAAACTTCTTCTCCTCGGAACGTGACGTCAGTATTACGAAGCTGGCCTCTATTCGACAGAGAGAAGGAGAGCCGGTAGAGAAGTTTATAGACAGGTGAAAAACATTAGGGGCTTCATGTAGACAACTATCGGAGGAAAAAGAACAAGTTAAAATGTGTCTAAATTCTATGGGGACAGGAATTGCGTTCGGATTGACTAGTGCCGATATCATAACTTTTCGTGATTTGGCTACTAAAGCCCACGTGTTGGAGCTGATGACTCACAAGATCCCAGCATTTCACCAAGATACAACTAGGAGAGTGTCTGGCAGGATAGCTGTGAACGCTGTCGATCATGACAGAAGAGGAAAAGACACAAAGGACTCGAGAGAAAGAAGACTGGACCGACGCAAAGAGGGTGATAGGTCAAGAAATATGTACAACGGGAAGAGGCCTAGAATGCTGAATTCTCATGAGGGGTTCGCATTTGAAAAAGAAGATGTCGCCCCTATGATGGAACAGTTATTAAAAACTAGCACGATAGTATTACCGGAGCTTAAACGCCTAGAAGATCTAACAAGGACCAGAGAAAAGGATTTCTGTCATTATCATTGTCTAGTGGGCCATCCCACAGAGAACTGCTATACATTGAAATGTATAATACAATGACTGATCAATAGGGGTGAGATAGTATTGGGAAAAGAAAGAGAAAGAGGCTCCATGGCAACCGTAAACATGCTCACAGTCCGAGAAAAGGACCAAGATGTGAATAACGCAGGAAGCAGGTAAAGCTGTAAAGAAGGTTGTGGTGATAACACTGCGGTCAGGCAAGAAGGTGGTAAGCCCTACAAAACAGAAATCAGAAGTCACTAGGAAAGAAACGACTGCAAAAGAGAGTACTAGCGGCAAGACAAAGGAGAAGAATGAGATGACGAGGGTAACTTATGACGTGGTAAATCATCTAAAGGGAATACCGGCCCGATTAAGCGTTTATGATGCACTGAAACTATCAGAAGAATTTTGACAAAGTTTGATCCAGGCCTTATCTGATCATGACATCATGGAAACCTTACTGACAGAGTTAGAACATGAAGAACTCGATGAACATGAGGACTGTTTCCCGGTCATTTCTTTTTCTGATAATGATCTGATCTGCGAGGAAGACCATAATAGACCACGAATGATAGAAGGCCATATTTGTGAGAAGAGAGTCAAACGGATTATGATAGATAATGGGTCTGCAGTAAATTTTTTGCCACTCTCAATGTTAAATAAATTAAACTACTGTCGCTCAGAACTACGCCCCAGCGGAATGATATACAAGCAAGGAGAGGTAAAGAGATAAGAAGAACTTTTGGAAAGAAGAAGATAGAGATAGCTTTCATGAGAGTGCGCAGGTCCGCGCAACCACTATAGGTTGCACGGTTCCGCGCAATCAATCTCAGTTGCGCAGGTCCGCGCAAAGGAAGTATCAGTTGCACCGGACCTCGGAGTGTACTGCACGAAGGGCTTCGTTCAGAATGATCTAAAGCACTGAAAAATAGTCCCACATCGCTAAGATCGAGATTTTCACACGTGCGAGGGTCTATAAATACCCCTTCCCTCTTTTATTAAAGGTTATTTTGAAGATTTTCAAGAGGAGCGGAGCGAAACAGAAGACATAAGGTAGAAAAGAGTCTCCTGGCAGTTGCGCGGGATCGTGCAACCGATACCGGTTGCATGGGTCCGCACAACCAGGCTGCCCTGCAGTCTGTGAAGTCCAAAGGCCGTCATGCTACCGAAGTCCGTGGGCCAGGCTTCCTTTCTCTGGGTTTTCTCCTATTCATGGGTTCAAAGGAGAAAGATCAGTCGATCGAATCGACATTCCTCCTAAGTCCCAGGGGATGGTTGAAACAGGTGCTGTTATGCTGCTGAAATCTTTATTTCATTAAAGATCCGTCAATCGAATCGACATTCCTCCTAAGTCTTAGGAGATGATCGAATCAGGCGTCGGAAGGCTGTCAACATGAACTTTTGATGTTTAAAGCACAAATCCTTTATTTTTAAATGATCTATCTTAGAATCAAGGGATGTAAAGTGGAGGTAAATGAACTCAGTATGAATGAAATATGATGAATGTTCCTAGTACTCTTTCTCTGTTATGTTTGAATAAGACAATTTCCTAAATCAAATGCATTTGTTTCTTTGTTGAAACAGAAAGCAATAAGTGAAGCCCTCTCCTTAGACAAAGTTAACTGCTTCCCATTTTCCAGAACTTCTAGAGCAATCGTGATATTTTTCGCTGATGCCAAAGAAGCTATCGAGTCACGGAATCTAAGGAGGGAGTCACGCAAAACAGAAATGTTAATCTTTTCCATCTTTGCAAAGCTCTCTAGAATCTCGATGGCAATGTCTAGGTTTGACCACTGCTCATGATCTTTGAAGATGTGGATTATTGTTGACAAAGAATTCTTCATCAGAAGAATTTTGTGAGCGAGAGTCTTTGAGGGAAATGGTAGCTCAGAGATAGTGGCCACAGATTCAGAGCTGGCCGCCCCGCTACAGAGAAGAATTCCTATAACATGAATGAGAGATAAAGTTAGAGTAAACAACGCAAGATGAAGGATTGACGGCTCTTCAAATTAATATATATACCTGCCGTAGAGGTGTGACTAACAAGTGAGGGAACTTCTAGGGCTGCAGAAGTACCAGCTTCCAACATGTCAGCAAGAGAAGGAGCCTCCACTTCTGTGCTCGAATCTCTGGTAGTAGGAGTCGGTAGGTCAGTAGCCTCGACAGGGAATACAATTTCATGGGCCACACTTTTCGATGCCACCAGAGGAGCCAAAGAAATCCATGGTGAAGCCATTGGTGTAGCAGGGTGAAGATCTACAGAGGGGGCAACACTCGTCTCGATATTAGCCACATGCATACCTGAAAAGGAAAAGACAGTGATGATAAGATAGTGATCACTAGATAAGCACGTGAGTGTCTAAGGGATTCAGATTCCCTTACCAGGAGAATATTCATATTGTCATGCCTTCTGAATGAGGGTTATCAAATTTCATGACGCCCTCGATTACTCGAACAGATTCCCAAGAGTTTTGGAGCTTCTTATTATGCTCCTTTATCTTTTCTTCAAACTCCTTCGCCTTATTTCGATGAGTTTTCTTGGAGCGAGAAGCAGGCGGGGTATCTTCTCTGACACGGGGTCTATCACTATCTGAGTGGATATGGGCAGTTGTCTTCAACCATTCTTCCTAATCATATTCACGACCGTGCTTTGGAGGCAGTTCTATGTTCCCCATGATTATAGCCCGGTGAATGGGAGAGGAAAGCGATTCAATGCGGCCGGAAAAATCAAAAGTTGGGAGTACTAGCTCTTTGAAATATGTGGGAGTTTGAGTAGTGGTTTTGGTACGCTTAGTTGGTGGTTGATCAGCGGAAGGAGACAGGCGATGAGAAGATGTATCGGGTTCCTCGGGATGAGAAGGATGGTCAGTTGGAGGGTCTACGGGACGAAGGGTCTTCTTGCTGAGGGCCATGAAAGAAAGAAGGTTCAAAAAACCTAAGGAAGATTGTAAGGAAAAGTTTAAAGACTGGAAAAAGAGACTAAGTCCAGGTTGCATATTGAGGCACAAAAAATGGTGAAGGAATCAAACAAGGAAAGGAAAAGAGATAAGAAGAACATTCGAAAAGAAGAAGAAAGAGATAGCCTTCACAAGAGTGCGCAGGTCCACGCAGCCATTATAGGTTGTGCGGGTCCGCGCAGACAATATCAGTTGCGCGGGCTCGCACAATGAAAGTATCAGTAGCACAGGACCTCGGAATGTACTACACAAAGGGCTTCATTCAGAATGACTTAAAGCACTAAAAAATAGTCCCACATCACTAAGATCAGGATTTTCACACGTGCGAGGGTCTATAAATACCCCCTCCCCTCCTTCATTAAAGAGAACCTGAAGATTTTCAAGAGAAGCGGAGCGGAGTAGAAGATAAGTTAGAAGAAAGCCTGTTGCACAGGACTGCACAACCAGTATCAATTGCGCGGGTTCGCACAACCAGACTGCCCTGCAGTCTGTGAAGCTCAAGGGCAGTTATGCTGCTGAAGTTCATGAATTAATCTTCCTTTCTCCGGACTTTCTCCTCTTCCTGGGTTCAAAGGAGAAAGATCAGTCGATCTAATCGACATTCCTCCTAAGTCCCAGAAATGGTTGGAATTGGCGCTATTATGCTGCTGAAATCTTTATTTCATTAAAGACCCGCTGATCTGAACGATATTCCTCCTAAGTCTTAGGAGATGATCGAATCAGGTGCCGGAAGACTGTCAAAATGAACTTCTAATATTTAAAACACAAGTCTTTCATTTCTAAGTGGTTTATCTTAGAATCAAGGGATGTAAAGAGGATGTAAATGAACTCAGTATCAATAAACGTGATGAATGTTCCCAGTACTCTTTCTCTGTTATGTTTAAATAAGACAATCTCCCTAAATCAAATGCCTTTGTTTCTTTATCGAAACAAAATGGCGACTCCACTGGGGACATTTTGTCTTATTCAAAATATTAACAGTGAAGTTGTTACGAACATTCGTCATGGTTTGGCGTCCTACGGATGCCAAAATGGCGACTCTCAGTGGGAAGTCCTCCCCTTCATCTCTAAGATAAATCACTCCAATCTTTTGACTACTAATTATAACTTTGTTTCATGATTGAAGGAAGAAGTTTGAAAATTCAACTATGACTTATTACTCATGGCGATCACCGTAAGAAAAGTGAACTTCCGATTCAGGCCGACAGGGTTCGTGATAGAATACGCATCAAGTCATGTGAGTACCGGCATGGTTCAACCAATAGCTGGAGTCATTTCTGCCTCGCTGCAGTCATCAGAAGATAATGCAGGCTGGACCGTCGTCACCTCTCGTAAGACAAGAACAAGAAACTTTAGAATTTCGGGAATGAATCAGCCTTCATTAAGAATCAGAGGACCCATAACACGAAGCACAGTTAAAAGAAACCCTGAACTTGTGCCTTCGACGATTTATCCGGCATAAACAGTTCCCCAGTTGACAGCACATGACTTCCCGGCTCTAAATGCTTCAGCGGCTGAACGAACAGGAGAACAAAAGGAAAAAGCATTGGTCATCAGATCGCCAATACCGTCCCTAAGAGGATCACCAATATCGGTGTCATCTCAGTCAATTGATGCCGCCAGGAGCATGAAAAGGCCCAATGAAACTCTGTCCCTTCCCTTTTCTGCAAGCCCCATCACATCTGCATTCTCTTACTCTCCTTCAATGACTGCTTCATCAAAAAGTGGAAAAGCCACAATATTCATGACTAGAACGAATCTAGACTATAGAACAATTACGAAGGATCATTTTAATGCGATGGCAGAAGCCCAAAATGCATTAATAGAAGAATGCAGAAGTCTCAAAGAAGCCTTGGCAACTTTCATGCATAATGCAGCTCAAATGATAGTCATTGAAAAGGATAGCCAAATGGAGAAGAAACAAGAAAATACTAGACACTGTACACCATATCCAAGAGAAGTGGATGACATTCCCTTCCCAGCCAGTTTCAGGTATCCAGATTTCCAAAAGTTTGATGGGAAAGGATCCCCTGAAGAACACTTGATGCGCTTCACTACTAGTATGGGAGATCTTTCTGCAGTACCACAATATTATTTGCAACTATTTGGGACATCACTGACAGGTAGTGCATTCCGATGGTATTTCAATTTGGCTCCGGGTTCTATCCGTACTTGGAAGCAGATGCAAGACGCTTTCACATCTCGATTTTTCTCTATAAGTCGCGACGTTAATATTGTTGAGTTGGTTTCTATACGACAAGGCAAAGATGAGTCGGCAAGGGATTACGTGGATAGATGGAGGGCATTGGGAATTTTGTGCAAACCGTTATTAAAAGAAACTGAGCAAGTCAAGATATGCTGTTATGTCCTTTATGGACGGCTATGTGGGATATAATCAAATTCGAATGGCTCCTGAGGATGAAGAGGCGACGACGTTCAGAACTTCATTGGGAATTTTCTGTTATAAGGTGATGCCATTTGGGCTTAAAAATGCTGGGGCAACATATCAGAGGGCGATGCAAAGAATTTTTCAAGATATGATGTATAAGCACGTTGAGTGTTATGTTGACGACTTGGTGGTCAGGTCAGGAAGTCATCAGGAACATCGCAAACACTTGGTGTCAGTTTTCCAGCGACTTAGAAAGAAACAGTTAAAGATGAACCCCGCTAAGTGTGCATTCGGAGTGTCCTCTGAAAAATTCTTGGGATTTGTTGTTCGACATAGGGGCATTAAGATTGACCCCAGAAAAGTCAAAGTTATTCAGGATATGCCACCGCCAAAAACATTAAAGGAACTAAAGAGTTTACAACGAAAATTAGCATATATCCGGCGATTCATTTCAAATCTGGCTAGGAAATGTCAGCCGTTCTCTCATTTGATGAAAAAGGATACAGAATTTGTGTGGAGTCAAGCCTGTCAGAGTGCATTCGAATCGATAAAAGAGTTGCTGAAAAAGCCACCAGTACTGACAGCTCCAATAAAAGGGAAGCCGCTTATCTTGTACACGTCTGCAGCCGACCATTCCTTAGGAGCTCTGTTGGCACAAAAGAATGAATTCAGAAAAGAAACAGCCCTCTATTACTTGAGTCGAACTTTGATAGGTGCGTAGTGCAATTATTCTCCGATTGAGAAGGAATGTTTAGCGTTGATATTTACAGTACAGAAGTTGAGGCATTATTGTCTATCGCACGATATAACATTGGTTTCAAGGGCTGACCCGATAAAGTTTCTGATGACAAGGCCGATGTTATCTGGAAGGTTGGCTAAATGGATGTTGTTACTTTCAGAGTATGCTATTACATATGAATCGGCAAAAGGTGTGAAAGGACAGGCAGTGGCAGATTTCTTAGCGGCACACCCCGTGGCAGAATCTGAAGCCATCAATGATGATTTTCCAGATGAGCAAGTCATGCTGATTGAATCACAGAATCCGTGGCAGATGTATTTTGATGGCGCATCTCGAACATCAGGAGCAGGTGTAGGAGTGATATTCATTACTCCCCAAGGCGATTTATTACCTTACTCATTTGCATTGGGAACTGCATGCATGAACAATGAGGCTGAGTATAGAGCCCTGATTATTGGAATGGAGATGGCTAAAGAAATGTAGATAAGAGTATTACATATTTTTGGGGATTCTAAATTGATTATAAATCAATTGACGATTGAATTCGAAATAAGAAAGCAAGAACTTTTACCATATTGCCAGAAGGCACAACAATTGTTGGAATATTTCTCCTATGTTGAAGTCAAGCATATTCCCTAGTCAGAGAATGCAAAAGCCGATGCCTTAGCCAGTTTGGCAGCAGCTCTGTCTTGCCCTAATCGAAGCCCTCTTCCAGTAACCATAGAAGAAAGAAGATTTTTACCAACAACAGAGATTGTTGAAGAAGTTACTGAAGTCCTTCCTGTATTATGCTTGGAAATTATAATAGATGATTGGCGTCAACCTTTCATTGATTATCTCAAATTCAACATCCTCCCAGAAGAATCCGCGTAAAGGCAGCAAATCAGACAGTGGTCAAGTAGGTTCGTTATTTGCAGTGAAGTATTATATAAAAAATCTTACAACGGAGTGTTGCTACATTGTTTAAATAAGCAAGAAGCGATCCAGGTGCTGAAGGAAGCACACTCTGGAGAGTGTGGGGTACATCAAGCTGGTCAAAATTTATTTCATCGAATACATAGAATGGGATATTATTGGCCTACTATGTTTAAAGACGTGATAGATTATGCGAAGCGGTGCCATGAATGCCAGATTCATGGAGATATTATACGGATGTCCGAAACTTTCCTTGTTATACACATGCCTCCGGAAGATTTGCACCAGTCTATTGCCTCTTGACCCTTCTCTGCTTGGGGACTTGACGTAATTGGTCCTATAAACCCGCCTTCATCCAAAGGAAAACAGTATATTCTGGCAGTAACCGATTATTTCTCCAAGTGGACTGAAGCAGTTGCCTTGCGAAATGTCAAAGAAAAGGATGTGGTTAATTTCATACGCCACGCCATAATATACCGACATGGTATCCCAAAGAAAATTGTTATAGACAATGGCACTCCTTTCAAAAATAAAGGAATGAAAAAACTATGTCAGAAGTTCAAAATCCTTCACTCGTTCTCAATGCCTTACTATCCGCCGGCTAACGGATTAGCAGAGGCATTCAACAAAATAGTCAAAATATTAAAGAAAACAGTGACAGAAAACAAACATGATTGGGATGAAAGGTTACAGGAAGAGTTATGGGCATACAGAACTACTCATCGAACTGCCACAACGGAAACACCGTATTCATTAGTCTATGGTGTGGAGGCAGTCATTCCAATCGAAATACAAGTAGCGTCATTAAGAGTGGCAGTGCATCAGTCTATAACTGATGATGATAATGCGAAAATAAGATTGAAGGAATTGAATTTGCTTGATGAGAGATGCCTGGCTGCACAACAGCGTCTGCAAACATATCAAGCAAGAATATTAGCCGCATTTGATAAGGGAGTTAAATATCATTCTTTCAAAAAAGGGGATATGGTGCTAATGCTGAAATGACCAATCGTGGTCACCCGACGAATAGGAGGCAAATTTGAGCCTAAATGGGATGGCCCTTACGTAATAAAAGAAGTATATTCTAATGGAGTATATCGAGTTATAGATCAAGACGGATAAGGAATCGGTATACCAGTCAACGCTCGCTTCCTTAAGAGATATCGTCCGTAAGTGTATTTATTGATTTTGCCCCAGAAGATTATCAGAATTATGATCTATATCAAAAGGGGATGAACTAGTCAATGAATACGATTACAATCATATAGCCTCCTACAGAAATATATTGCCTCAATATCTTCAAGAAGAAAGAATGTATCTCCAATAACGGTCACGATTGTATCCAAGGGGCAAATTCAAAGCCAAATGAGGTAAAGTGTGCTCAATGAAAGCGAAATTCTTTAAAGAAGTAAATAAAAGCTTATGTTGGCCTTTACTTGCATTGACAAAAAAGAAAATTGCTTCCGAAGACGCCACTAATTTTGATACAGATCATTACCAAGATAATAATTCTGTATCAAAAGGGGGCAAGATGAACAGGACGAATAAGGAAGAAGCTCGCAAGCATATCAAAATCATATGATAAAGCATATCAAGATCATGTGATAGAAAATAAAGAAAGACGAAGAAAGTGAGCGCCGTCAAGGGAGTTCTACAAAATTTTGCCTGAGATTGATATCACCATCAAGCTGGTATATTACAAACAATACAGACAAACGATACAAATCAAAAATTTCAGGCAAAAATACTCATCATCGTATTTCAAGACAGGGTGCTAGAACATCGCTAAAAGTATTCAGTCTTCTAAGACATTTGAAGATAGCATATTAAATCATAACCGAACAAAAAGCGCCAATGATCGCTATCAAGCATGACGTTCATCGCCGATAGAAAACCTCCATCAAAGCGCCAATGATCACTATCAAGCATGACGTTCATCGCCGATAGAAAACCTCCATCGAAATCGAATTATCAGGTATCAATGATCATAAACGCTCATCAAAGTTGCTATCATCGCCAAGCTGATACATTGTTTTGAACACGATACAAAGTCCTTATGACATTATCAGCAGCAGTGAAATGTCAATTATTGATCGGCCATATGATAATAGAAGAATGAATCATGCGGTCAACTGTATATATATAATTGGCAATAGCGATGGCTGTTTATCATAAAAAGGCAGCCTAGTCAAGTCCCAAAAAAAAAAAGAGAAGAGAGAGAAGAAGAAAAGAAAAAGAAAAGCTAAGTCCTAAAAGGACCAAATCTCAAAAGGGACCACCTACACATAAGACCTATGAAGATCGTCATTCGGGCAGCGGCGAGAAGCTAGTGGCCCTAAAAAGCCCGGGAAGGCCATCGTACGCATACCCATACGGGCAGCTAACAAAGTCAATGACCAAAAGCCAGAAGGCCAAGAGTTGACAAAAAGCCAAGAGCTCAAAGTCTTCCAATGACCAAAGGCCAAAAGAGCCAAAAGTCAACCAAAAGACCAAAAGCAAGAGGCCAAAAGTCGACTCAAAGCCAAAGTGCTAAAAGTCTTCAAATGACCAGTCAAGCATAACACCCATGTCGTCTGTATAGCTTTTCGACAGTGTCACGATGAACGGAGGACAAACCCTCCCGTGAATGGGCCCGACCTTATAGGCGAAGAAAATGAGGGCTGCAGTGTGTGCAAGACAGGCTAACCATGCATAAGACCCCCCCAGATTTGTGGTTCGATTCCGGTACTAACTCATGAGGGAGGGCTCAAACCTACTCATCGATGAAAATTGCCTGATGAAAATTTTTAAATATAGATATGCTCAAACATGCAATTGCTCAAACATGCTCAAACATGCTCAAGAGAAATTTTTAAATATAGATATGCTTAAACATGCAATTGCCTGATGAAAATTTTTAAATATTAAGTAGACAAGATCCAAAAATGTATTTCTCATGAATTAGGTTCAAATCACATCGACAGTAAACGCCCTCAAGATATTGGCTATTATCTATTTAGGAGCTCAAATCTCCAAGAGTACGATATAAAGAATACAACATGAAGCACGATGACAAGTTCAAAGATTTCTTAAAGCATATTGCGAATACCACGCTTAGTCTAAAAAGAGAAGAAACTTTTAATCTATTTCAGAAAAATTATCAAGTTACAAAATTATGATGAATTAAAATACTAATTTTGATTAATCTGGTAGGAAAGATCATCATTTGAAAGCTTGAGTTATGCAGATCGTGAGTAAAGGAAATAATTGAAAAAGGATGTTGCGGCTGGAGCAGCATTAAAGAACGATTTCAGATACAGAGTTGAAGGAAAGAATCGCTGGAGTTGATCAAAGAGACCGTTATAATAGCAACGGTGTTGGAAGAAAGCTCTCTGATCAAATCTCTCAAAGATGAAGCCATCAAAGCTGTTGGAGAAGCGTGCTTCAATAAAAAGAGAATTTTATCCTCTCTAAGTGAAGCATCTACTCGACACTATTGACTGGGGGCATTCAAGTTTTTTTTTAGCTCGAGTACCATCATTCTAGTCTTCTGCTCGAGTGTCCTCCTTCAAGTCTTCCAGTCGGATGCAATCATTCAAACCCTTCATTCGAGTGTGAGAGCCCTCCGTTCAAGCATGAGCCTCCTGGTCTTCTGTTCACGTGTTATTTTTTGAGTCTTCTATTTAGGCCCAATCACTCAGTCTTCCGTTTGAATGTGAGCATTCTAGTCTTCTGATCTAATGTGGTCGTTCAAATCTTCTGGGCAAGCATGATCAACTAGTCTCCTATACGAGGATGATTATCTAGTCTTCTATGAAAGCAAGATCGTTTGGTCATCCTTCAGTTGCAGTTTATTCAAGTTCTTTGGGCAGAGGAAGATCGATCCTCCATTTGATTTCAGGAAACAATCAAAAGAAGGATAGAGGGGGCATCTATTGAGGCACAAAAAATGGTGAAGGAATCAAGCAAGGAAAGGAAAAGAGATAAGAAGAACTTTCAGAAAGAAGAAGAAAGAGATAGCCTTCACAAGAGTGCGCAGGTCCGCGCAGCCATTATAGGTTGCGTGGGTCCGTGCAGCCATTATCGGTTGCGCAGGCTCGTGTAATGAAAGTATCAGTTGCATAGGACCTCAGAATGTACTACACAAAGGGCTTCATTCAGAATGACCTAAAGCACTAAAAAATAGTTCCATATCGCTAAGATCAGGATTTTCACATGTGCGAGGGTCTATAAATACCCCCTTCCCTCCTTCATTAAAGAGAACCTGAAGATTTTCAAGAGAAGCGAAGCGGAGCAGAAGACAAGGTAGAAGAAAGCCTATTGCGCAGGACCGCGCAACCGGTATCAGTTGCATGGGTCTGCGCAACCAGACTGCCCTGCAGTCTGTGAAGCCCAAGGGCCGTTATGCTGCTGAAGTTCATGAATTAAGCATCCTTTCTCTGAGATTTCTCCTCTTCCTGGGTTCATCGATCTAATCGACATTCCTCCTATGTCCTAGAAATGGTTGGAATTGGTGCTGTTATGCTGTTGAAATCTTTATTTCATTAAAGACCCGCCGATCGGAACGACATTCCTCCTAAGTCTTAGGAGATGATCGAATTAGGCGCCGGAAGGTTGTCAAAATGAACTTCTGATATTTAAAGCACAAGTCCTTCATTTCTAAGTGATTTATCTTAGAATCAAGGGATGTAAAGAGGATGTAAATGAACTCAGTATCAATAAACGTGATGAATGTTTCCAGTACTCTTTCTCTGTTATGTTTAAATAAGACAATCTCCCTAAATCAAATGCCTTTGTTTCTTTGTCGAAACATTACGCGGGTCTGCACAATAGAAAGCAGTTGCGCGTAGTGTCGCTACACTTAGTAAACTTACGCGGACGGAAGATCCGTTGCGTGGGTCAGCGTAGATGACGTCGGTTGCATGGAAAATCACCAGAGAAGAAAAGTTTCACCACAAAATGAGAAATGCAGGATGTGAAAGGGGGGTGCGGTATTTATAGGCCACCGCGGTCGAAGTGTGTACACGGCCGGTTGCGTGGGTCCGCGCAAGCCAAATGAAAAGTAGGAATTTTGATCCTTTTTTGTTTCTGGAGGAAACAAAGAAAGGATTAAGGGGGCATCTGTTGAGGCATAAAAAATGGTGAAAGAATCGAGCAAGGAAAGGTAAAGAGATAGGAAGAACTTTCGAAAAGAAGAAGATAAAGATAGCTTTCATGAGAGTGCGCAGGTCCGCGCAACCACTATAAGTTGCGCGGTTCCGCGCAATCAATCCCAGTTGCACAGGTCCGCGCAAAGGAAATATCAGTTGTGCGGGACCTCGAAATGTACTGCACAAAGGGCTTCATTCAGAATAATCTAAAGCACTGAAAAATAGTCCCACATCGCTAAGATCAGGATTTTCACATGTGTGAGGGTCTATAAATACCCCTTCCCCTCCTTCATTAAGGGCAATTTAAAGATTTTCAAGAGGAGCAGAGCGGAGCAGAAGACAGAAGGTAGAAGGGAGTCTCCTGGCAGTTGCGCAGGACCGCGCAACCAGGCTGCCCTGCAGTCTATGAAGTCCAAAGGCCGTCATGCTGCCGAAGTTCATGGGCCAGGCTTCCTTTCTTCGGACTTTCTCCTATTCATGGGTTCAAAGGAGAAAGATCAGTCGATCGAATCGACATTCCTCCTAAGTCCCAGAGGACAGTTGAAACAGGCGCTGTTATGCTGCTGAAATCTTTATTTCATTAAAGACCCATCGATCAGATTGACATTCCTCCTAAGTCCTAAGAGATGATCGAATCAGGCGCCGAAAGGCTGTCAAAATGAACTTTTGATACTTAAAGCACAAGTCCTTTATTTCTAAATGATCTATCTTAGAATCAAGAGATGTAAAGAGGATGTAAATGAACTCAGTATCAATAAAACGTCATGAATGTTCCTAGTACTCTTTCTCTGTTATGTTTGAATAAGACAATCTCCCAAATCAAATGCATTTGTTTCTTTGTTGAAATAGAGCCTGCCCAGGAGCTTGGTGTTCTTAATGTGCTTGTAACACCTCAGATTTTGGCCAATCTGGGATTTGACGACCTTAGGCAATGGGTCAACTAAAACACCTGGAAAATCGCTCAGAACCCAATTTCATAGCCAAAGAAACCACTTAGGATTAATTCCTATGGAAATTTAGCATAAGTTAGCTAGCGCAACGCTGGAGTAGCTGGGAAACAGACCCTGATCACTTTAAATACGTTCTACAAGACCCAAATCGAGTAGAACGTATGACTCCATAATACTCTATAACCTCGGATCAAACTCTAAGCGGGTTTGTTCTCTGGACCACTTTGAATTCTTGTATTGGATTTAGACCGCGCGTCGAAAGTCCGTTACTTCCTATCTTAGACCGTTAGAACCACCCAGCTGGAATTGACAATCATTTCCAAAATCAAGTCAAACCGATAATCACAGACTATTTCATTGAGCCCGGACTGAAGAGACCGCGAATAGGGACAGAATTGAAATTTCAAATTCAAATCTGGCACACGACTTGACACGTCAGTATTAAGCGTTCTGACCGTCAGAATTCATCCAGATTACACCCTCGGATCAGGAAAAAATTCTATTTTATATCATGAGACTTTCAGCCCTGATCTACGTGCGGTGACCGCTGAACTGAAACTGGTCCACCACGCGCAATCTGCGAACCCTGCCGGACTGAAAACTTAATACGTGCTATATCTGGTACGCATGAGCTTAAGTCCGATCGCATTCGACCAGGGGACCACCAGAAATCATCTTTTGGACCGAAACAGCCCCATTTTGGTTAAGCATCAAGTGAACTTTGTTCCCGAGCCTATTCCGGGCATTTTTAAGCTTATAAAAGGGGTTGAAACCCTCTCATATCTCTCCCATCCGAATTTGGGAAAAGCCATAGATTGAGGGAGAGAAAAGGTGAGAGATCGTGAGAGAGGTGGGAGAGAATTTCCTGCTGCTGGTGCTACCTGCTACACGTGTTTAAGCCACGCGATCCAAGCACTTTCCCGGCGATTCCTCCACGTTTTCAGGTAAGAAATAGCCCTAGAAGTTGCTGATTTGGCATTCGTTCCGTTCCATAGCATGTAAACTGATATAACTCGTAAATTAGGTTCTCTATTCGCCGTAGACGAAGCGTATACGCTCCGTTCGAACTCTCAACCCTAAAAGGGAAAAGGTGCGGATTTTAGACGCTTTGATTGACTGTTTCCAAAGCTTTCAATATCGTTTAATAGTAGATTCTTGACGGCAACGCCGTTTGACATGTACAACATGCTGTCCGTTTCCTGTTTCGTAAACTAATGAAGAATATGAGATTTAGGGCATTTTAGTCATTTGTAGGAAGTATAGATTTCATTCATATTTTGCTGATGTGATTGACATGATATGTTGTCGCATTAGGATGTTAGGAATACGTGCATAATTAGTTTGGCAAAGAGATTCGCCTAAATGCGCACTTCGGGTTGACATACTATATGTAGACTTAAGTGTGTAGTGTATGTGTTTGTATAAATGCTTGTATTAGTATGTATTGAATTAAATGGTGTTATGAATTAGTTTGAGATTGATTTCTCAATTAATATGCTGGTGTGAATGGTTTCCTACATGTTAGCCATATGCATGATTTCATGATATGAATGAAATGCATGTGCTTGACGATTCGCTTAAGCTGTATGTTATAACATGTGCTTGATGATTTCCTTATGAGTTACTTTGAGATTGAATTCTCAATTAATATGCTGATGGAGAGGATTTCCTATATGTTGGCGACATACTTAATTTCATTATATGTGTGAAAGACATGTGTACGATGATTTGCTTAAGTTGTATGTAATAACATGTGTTAACATGCTCTCATGGTTGTATTTCATTTCCATTACCCTTACACAACTGCTGATGTGATTCTATGATTGTTTGGGACTATGCCTAGTCCAGGCAGTCGGTAACCGAGCAAATTTGTGGTCAGCTTATCTTCGCCACGAACTACGCGTCGATGAATGCGAGCCGTGTTCTGGAGTTGGCGGCAGTGGTTAGGCCACACGAAGTGTTTTACGCACTTCATGTCGTTCAACTTGAGATGCGATCGTGCTAGTCGAGCCCGCCAAGTAACCCGACTGGCCATTGTATGTTCACCCTGCATGAGTCATAATTGCTTGAACCTAGGGTACTGAACTTACCATTGTAAACCCTGTTAACCATGGTACCTTGATCCATAAAGACTCATGAGCCGGGCATGGTGGTAGACACCGTGGTCGAGTTGTCGACCTACGCTGGGGCCATAAACCTCCCCGTAGTGACCAGTGAGCACCTAGTCTCGTGAGCAGATTATGGTGGTATGGGACACTATATTCTAGCTGTCGGCCTACACTGATCAGGCGACGAGTCCTTTGTAGTGACCGCGAGCGTATTCTGAGTCTACGGGAGGCGACGACCCTTCAGTAGCAGTAGAGTACAGTAGGCCTGTATTGATAAGGTGATGGGGGAGCGGAGCAACGAGTGCGTGCAACAGCCCTGGCAGCCCTTGCAGCGACCTACAAAATATACATCGTATGAGATTACTAGAAGTGACGACCCTAGACAGGATCTGTGTTGGGATTGATACAAGGGAAGTACCTTAGTTTCCCAATCCTGCTGTTTGAATGGACTAATAACAACTCGAAAATCATATCACCATAGCATTGCATGTGCCTGGAAGATGTGGAGCACTCTAGGGAGTGTGGCATGCTGCGGTCGTAAGATGTTGCCGTATGAGAGAGATCGTCGGTGAGGGCATACATCACGTCATGTCATAATTGCATTAACAACAGTATTAGGAATGTTTGATTTATTGCTTTACTATTATCGCATGATTGATTTGAGAACATGTTAATCATTGCTCTATTATTCCACTGAGTTAGCTACTCACTCCCACGTTACGGGACGGTGTTCCTGGACACCCACCAGACCCTTTTGTGATTGCAGATGATGGCGCGGCCTGCGAGGCGGAGCTGGACTTGATGATGATGAGGAGGATCCCTCCTTTATGCGTGTTCTGATTGACGGGATTACAGGGAGGTTGATTAGATACTTTGACACTTGTCATTTTATATTTTTAGCGCACTCATGTATATTCATTTTGTCTACTTTTGGAGTATACATGTATGTATATAACCTGGTAACATATCCACACTCTGGAGGCATACAACAGTTTATATATGTTATACATATTATCACAGTCTTCCGCTTGTTAATTTAACCGTCTCTGGAGTATGATATGCTGTTCTAGCTTAATCTCACTCATGTTTAATGCGTTATCGCAGACAACATTCAATCATACATATCTATGTTGCATAAATAACATTTTGGAACTCGGGAGTTGGGTTTTTGCTCGACCCCCCGATTTTCGGGATTTTACAGTGCTGGTGTGAGTATCAAAAACCAAGTGCTAGTGTGAGTGCCAAAAATGAAGTCCTAAGGCTCAGATACTACCACCACTTAGAGCGACCTCTGGAACTGCCTCAAGCTCAACCTTAACACCAGTTGCAGCATTGGCAGACCCAATTGCCCTAGCCTCCGGGCCCTCAGATTGCAAGCTCCTTCATCAAATCCTGAGAGATCAAGATTGGGAAAAGCTTCTCGCATCAGTCGAATACATTCGGTGTACCCGGCTTGATATAAGATATCCCTCTCTTTCATGAACTCTCGGGACTCGAGGAAAGCCTTGACGGCCTGGTCCTTAGCTTGTTTGGCGTGATCTTTGGCCTACTCAATGGATGCTTTAGCTTCAGCCTTGATCTAATTCAGCCTATCTTCACATAGAGCATGATCCATACAAAGCCATCGACTCTCTTCCTGAGCCTCTTTCAGTAGAAAGGCCATGCAGGCGCACTCAGCATTGGCATCCTCAGCAGTTTTTTTGTCAAGACTTAAGTCGCCCTACAGCACGCCGACCCGAGTCAGGGCACCTTCAAGCTGTGTCTCCAACTCTGCAGCTCATTTCTCAGCGTCAACAAGATCCGAGCTACCCTTAAGTATACAAGGAGCAAACTGTAAAAAGAAGGCCTTAGGTCAGAATTAAGTCACCAAGACAAGAGGAAAACTACTTAAGACTATTTCGACAAGAAAATAAATGCATTTTGATTCGGGGGATTTATTCAATGATAACAAAGAATGAATGAGAGAACATTCATCACATTTTATCTGAGTTCATTTACATCCTCTGATTCCCTTGATTCTGAAAATAAAGTACAATTAATACAATGTATTGAATGAAAGAGGAGATACCTCGATGAAAATTTTGGCAGCATTCCGACGCTATTTCGGTCATCTCCTAAGTACTTAGGAGGAATTGACGAATCGATCAACCAGTCTTCAAGGAGATTAGAGATTTCGTTAGCCTTTCGGCACCTATTTTGATCATCTCCTAGGTCTTAGGAGGAATGTCGATTCAATCGACTAATCTTCAATGAAATACAGATTTCAGCAGCATAACAGCGACTGTTTCAACCATCGCCTGGGACTTAGGAGGAATGTCGATCCGATCGACTAATCTTTCTCCTCTGAACTTGTCAATAGAAGAAGGCCAAAGAAGGGAAGCCTTGCACAAAGATTTCGACGGCATAACAGCCCCTCATCTTCACAGACTGTAGGGCAGTCTGGTTGCGCGGACCCACGTAACTGATATCGATTGCGCGGTCCTGCGCAACCGCCAGGAGACTTCTCTGCTACCTTCTGTCTTCTGCTCCGTTTCGCTCCTCTTAAAAATCTTCCATTCCCCTTAATGCAGGTGGGGAAGGGGTATTTATAGACCCTCACACATGCGAAAATCTTAATCTTAGTGATGTGGGATAAATTTTCAGTGCTGTAGATCATTCTGCAAAGGAAAACTTCTATAGCTTGTTTTGGAATCCAGCGCAACTGATATTTATGTTGAGCATACCCGCACAAAGGAACTTTGGTTGTACGGCCCCGCGCAACAGATATCGTTTGCGCTGTCCCGCGCAACTAATCTCAAAGACACTTCTCTTTCTTCTTTTATTCTTCTCTCTTGTACTTTGCTTTCCAATCTTCTTCTGCTTTAATCCTTTCATCACTTCTTCATTCTTCAATAGATACCCTAGGAGCTGGAACTTTATCAAAATACCTAAGCTACCCTTGGAGCTGGAACTTTACCAAAACTACCTAAACTACCCTTAGAGCTGGAACTTTACCAAAACTACCTAAACTACCCTTGGAGCTGATCAGCACCTTGAGATTCCCTAACCACTGCAATGAGATATTTTTTGTGCCTCAACAGATTCCCCCTCGATCCTTCTTTGATTGATTCTTGAAATAGAATGGAGGATCGATCTTCTTCTGCCTGAAAAACTTGAATGAACTGCAACTGAAGGATGATCAGATGATTATGCTTGCATGGGATATTGGATGATTACACTTGCATGGCAGACTGGATGATCATGCTTAACCAGAAGATTGAATGATAGCGTTCGATCGGAAGACTAGAATGATGGCGCTTGAACATAAGATTTGAATGATGGCGCTCGAATAGAAAATTTGAATGCTAGCGCTCAAGCAGAAGACTGAAATGATGGCGCTTGAACAGAAGACCGGAATGCTGGTGTTTCAAGCGAAGAACTGAAATACTCGTGCTCGAACGAAGGGTTTGAATGATTCCATTCGACCAGAAGACTTGAATGATGGCACTCGAGCGGAAAACTGAAATGCCCCCAGTCAGCAATGTCGAGCAGATGTTTCACTAAAGAAGATTCATTGAAGCCCGCCTCTGCAACAGATGTGAAGACTTCTTCTTTGAGCGATTTGATCAGAGAACTTTCTTTCAACATTGTTGCTGCTGTAACGGTCTCTCCAACAATTCTTTCCTTTTGATCAACTCCAGCGATTCTTTCCTTTTGATCAGCTCCAACGATTCTTTCCTTTTGATTAGCTCCACCGATTCTTTCCTTTTGCTCTATATCTGGGGCTATTCTTTAATGTTGCCCCTGCCGCAACAAATTTTTCGATTGTTTCCTTTACTCACGATCTGCATAACCCAAGCTTTTGAATAATGGTTTCTCCTGCCAAATTTATCGGAATTAGTATTTTAATTCATTATAATTTTTCAATATAGCTTTATGAGCACTGATAATTTTTGAAATAGATTGAGAGTTTCTTCTCTTCTTTACACCGATTGTGGTATTCGCAATATGATTTAATCAATCTTTGCACTTCTCATTGTACTTCACATTATATTCTTTATATTGCACTCTTGGAGATTTCATCTTTAGCTCCAAATGTTCGACCGCTGAGTCTTTTTACTGAGCCTTCTCTAGTTTGTGCTCCTTAGCATTCCTTCATAGACTTTTTCTTGGATCTTTACTGATTCTAAAAATAGAAAAATAAAAAAATCGACAAAACTTCTTTTCAATTTTCATTTAATAATTTTTCAAAGGTCATAGAAGTTACTGATGATGACGATTCTGTTTGTTCTTTGTCTCCATCCGATCTGATACTTACAGTCTTGCAATATTATTTTCCATAATACTTGGCATATGAATTCCTTCGCTGCGTATTAGAGATTATCAGAAAGACCAAGGCATATATTATTTCAAAGACATTAAATCCTGCTCACTTTCCAGGTCAATGTCGTAGAAAGATTTCTTCAAAAGATAATATTTCTGAAGTGAAGCTTGCTGATATCCTTGAAGGATAGATAATCTTTGGGGTTTCTTTAACAAATCCAAAGAATATATCTGGATCTTCATATTGTTCAGAAGAGAATGATAATTTCTTTGCTAGTTTATTCTCTACCTCCTTTTAAGAACCTTGTGCGATAATGTCTTTATTCATTAAGAAGACGAGAGATGAAAAGACCCCACAGCTCTTGTCAATATATTAATTGGCCTTGGAGACTTGAGCTTTTAAGTAGATAATCGTCGATATCTTGAAGGCATTTACTTTTGATGTAATTAGAACCTAATTCAAGAGAAATACATTTTTGCATCTTGTCTACTTAATATTTAAAAATTTTCATCAGGCAATTGGATGTTTGAGCATATCTATATTGAAATATGTATTTGTAGCATTTTGAATGCTAAACTTTAATTTGATGCTTTTGAGCAGTGGAGATAGTGTACTTTAACTGACCATACTTTAACTGGACAAAACTTGACTTGCCTGAACTAGACGACTAAACTTGACTTGACCAGACGATTGAATTGGACTTAATATTGGGCTCAAAGAGCAAGATAGTTTACCGCCGATTTCGGGCATTGTAGTTTACCGCCGATTTCGGGCATTGTAGTTTACTGCCGATCTCGGGCATTGTAGTTTACCACCGATTTCGGGCTTTGGGGACTTTTAGCACTTTGGATTTTGGTCATTTAAAGACTTTTAGCTCTTTTGGCTTTTGGTCATTTGCAGACTTTTAGCTCTTTTGGCTTTTGGTCTTGACTCCATCAGCTGCCCGATGGGTATGCGTTCGACGACCTTCATGGGCTTTTTAGGGCCACTGGCTTCTCACTGTTACCCGAATGGCGATCTTGATAGGTCTCTCACGCAGCTGACCATTGGCTTAACTGGGCTGCCTTTTTATAATCATAGGTCTTAAGCGTAGCTGGCCGTATAGGCTTGGCACTGGGCTGCCTTAACTGATATTTTCCATTGCTGTCATAAGATCTGTATGGTTGACCATGTAGGTTTATTCCACTGCTTTTTCCATTATCATGAATGGTGAATCCATAGCTGGTATTTCGTCAGCAGTTGATATATTCTAAGAATCAATATTTGATATTTTGTCGTCGCCGATATACTCTGAGAATATTCATGTTGTATTTGAAATAGTTTATCAGCTTAGTGATGATAGCAATTTTGATAAAATAAGCTTGCATCAACCATTGATGACGACAGCGCAGTCGCTTATTTTGGCGACGATCATTTGGCAGTTGCTTATTTTGGCGATTAGCTTTTCATTTGGCTTTGCATTTGGTAATTGTCCTTGGTGCTTCACGTTTGGCGATGACTTGATATGCTTGAAAGCTTGCATTTTATTCATATACATAAAAGAAATACATTCTATGGTGAGAAATTTATTTCACAGCTTTTACTCACCTATCTTACCTGTCTTGCCCCCTTTTGATTTTGGAAGTATCATACTGATATCTTTTGAAATCAAAATAGTGATCGTCTCCTGAACTGGCAGGTATTGTGATGCACATCTACAACGAATATGCTTTTTTTATCGTGGCTTTATATCTTTTGCTTCACCGCTTCTTTTTATTTGAGTATTTAGGCAATGACAGCTCGATCTTGTCAATTACTGACGATTCACCATACAAAGCATGTTGTCGTCTTTTAACACAGATGCCCCCAGAATTTTCTTTATTGAGTTTCTGTCATTTTTCTCTATCTGTCATGATCTTTTCATCGTAATTTCTTCCTTATCAATCATCTTTTGTAGCTTTTTCTTGAGGGAATTACAATCTTCCATATGATGTCCAAATTTACGATGATAATGGCAATAATCCAGCCCTCTTGTATTTTCAATTTCTTCAAAGTGTCTCTGCCGAGGTAATTCAATACTCTTCGTAGCCAACAATTGATTCAACATAGAAAGTATATCTTTTCTTGCGAATGAATACTTCGCATAATCTTTATTTTGCCTGGACCTTTTATATGCCATTATAATCGCATGACCATTTCCATCTTCTTCATCACTGTCTTTTTCCTTGTCCTGATAATCTTTTTCAATTTCATCTTTCTGAATTATGTGGGCTGATTTTGACTGAAAAAAGACACTCTTCCCATCATCCTTTCAAGAGCATGAGCCTTTGTAGCAAAATTTCAAAAAGTTTTCCAATCTTTACTAATCAAGTGGCATGCCAGCTCTGGTCTCATGCCTTCTAAGCATAGTTCTACTTATTCTGATTCCTACAGAGGATGTCGACATGATACTGCCAATTTTGTCCATCGACTAATGAATTCTTTAACTGGTTCATTTTTTCCTTGGCGAATAGAGGTCAGTTCGGTCAAACTAACTTCTCAGTCCGAAGGGAAAAAGTTTGACAGAAAAGAATCCTGCATCTGTTCCCAGGTATGAATAGATCCTTGAATTAAACTTGAATACCATCTGAAGGCTCTTCCTGTCAGAGAAGATCTGAATCACAGACAATATTGAGGAACTCTAGAGAAATTCTCCATCTTTGCTATAAAACACATCATATGCTCTTCTGATGATCCGTTCCCGTTGAATTTCTGAAAATTTGGGTGTTTAAAGTCAGCGGGAAATGACATTTCTTCTATTTCAGGGGGATACGGTGTCTGATATCGAAATTTTTTATTTTGACTTCGTTCATTCTCTAGATGAATAGATTCAATAACCATCTACCGAATTTCTTCCTGCATTATATTCTGAGTAATATTTGGCATTAGCTCTTGAAATCTAACCGATTGTGGTTGTGACCTTTCTACTTGTGGTTCAATGTTGTTTACGGCAGTCACTGTCGGCATATTAGGGACTTCCTCAACCACATGCTCATCTAGTGGAAACTGATCAGGCTGATTAATATCTGTCGATGAGCTTTCTATTTCTTTATACTTTGATTGTCGTGATACCGAAGAAGGAGGCGAAAGCTGTGCTGCTAACGCTGTTGAAGAAGATGGACTATTATTTAATTTGAAACCAGAGTATTGTCGCTTTGAAGGACTACCTGACGCAAATCGTGGCATGCTTAATGCATGAGTTTTCTTGAAATCTTTTGCAGGAGGTGCTGTGAGTGGACATTCACTAGTTACGATCGCCTTCCCCTTATTTTTCTGAACCCACAATGATTTTGCGGAAGATGTATTCACGGTTAGAGTTGACGGTATTGAAAGATCTTTTGAAGTGACGGGCCTTTCTATTTTTCTCAAATGAGATGATTGTATAACCGGAGCAGGACTATGTCTCACGACACTTCACCTAGTTGACTTAGTACTTGGCGAGATGTTGCCTCTTGCGGAAGGAGATCGAACTTTTTAGCTTTTGGATATTGCTATCTTCCATCCTTCCTCATCTTCTTGAGCTATTGGTGAAACAGAGATTGTTCCATCCATTGCACAAAATTCACTACTCTTGATCGCAACAGACTTTTCTTTCTCTAACGCTTCTTCATATCCTTCTGACAAAAATATAAAATCATAATTAGTTATTTAAGTGATACGACATTCTATCTCATAGAAAGCATGAAAGAGTATTAGCTAATTTATTAAATAAAATCGTGCTTTATTTTCAGAGATGAAGGGGAGGACGTTCCCGTTGAGAGTCTCCATTTTGGCATCTTTGCATACGCCAAAAAGTGATATATGTTCTCTTGAATATTTTCTAAGTTACCATCGAATAATAAGTAGTCCCCAGCAGAGTCGTCATTTTGTTTCGACAAGAAAACAAATGCATTTCGATTCGGAGGATTTATTCAATGATAACAAAGAATGAATGAGAGAACATTCATCACATTTTATCTGAGTTCATTTACATCCTCTGATTCCCTTGATTTTGAAAATAAAGTACAATTAATACAATGTATTGAATGAAAGAGGAGATAGCTCGATGGAAATTTCGGCAGCATTCCGACGCTATTTCGGTCATCTTCTAAGTACTTAGGAGGAATTGACAAATCAATCAACCAGTCTTCAAAGAGATTAGAGATTTCGTCAGCCTTTCGGTGTCTATTTTGATCATCTCCTAGGACTTAGGAGGAATGTCGATTCAATCGACTAATCTTTAATGAAATCGGATCAGCATTCCTCCTAAGTCCTAGGAGAAGATCAAATTAGGCGCCAGAGAGCTGTCGAAATGACCCGTCGATCGAATCGGCATTCATCCTAAGTCCCAGGAGATGATCAAATCAGGCACCAGAAGGCTGTCGAAATGAACTCTTGATGCTTAAAGCACACATCCTTTACTTCTAAATGATTTATCTTAGAATCAAGGTATGTAAAGAGGATGTAAAAGAACTCAGTATTAATAAAACGTGATGAATGTTCATAGTACTCTCTCTTTGTTATGTTTGAATAAGACAATCTCCCTAAACCAAAATGCATTTGTTTTCTTGTCAAAACAAAATGGCGACTCCACTGGGGACTGTTTGTCATATTCAAAGTATTAACAGTAAGGTTGTTATGAACATTCGTCATGGTTTGGCGTCCTATGGACGCCAAAACGGCGACTCTCAGTGGGAAGTCCTCCCCTTCATCTCTAAGATAAATCACCCTAATCATTCAATTACTAACTATAAACATGTTTCATGATTGAAGGTTTCTAAAATCCGATTACGACTCAACATCCATGGCGATCCCCGAAAGAAGAGTGAACTTTCGATTCATCCCGACAGGGTTCGTGATAGAATATGCACCAAGTCATGTGCGTAAAAGTAGCAGTGCTCAAGTAACAACTAGGGTCATTTCTGCTTCGCCCCAGCCATCAGAAGACAATGCAGGCTGGACTGTCGTGACATCTCGTAAGGCACGAACACAAAACTTCAGGAATCATGGAATGAGTCAGCCTTCATTAAAGACCAGAGGACCCATCACACGAAGCACAGTCAGAAGAAACCCGGAACTCGCTCCTCCAGCGATTTATTCAGTGCAGACGGTTCCCCAGTTGACAGCACATGAATTCTCAGCTCTAAATGCATCAATGGCTGGACGAACAAGAGAGCGAAAGGGAAAAGCATCGGTTATCAGATCGCCAACGCCGTCTCTAAAAGGTTCACCAATATCGGCGTCATCTCAGTCAGTTGATACCGCAGAAAGTATAAAAAGGCCTGGTGAAACCATATCCCCTCCCTTTTCTGCAAACCCCATCACGTCAGCATACTCTTACTCTCCTTCTATGACAACTTCGTCAAAGAGTGGAAAAGACATAGTGTTCATGGCTGGAACGAATCCAGATTATAAAACAACTACAGAGGGTCGTTTCGATGAAATGGTAGAGGCCCATAATGCATTAATGGAAGAATGCAGAAGCCTCAAAGAAGCCTTGGCGACTTTCATGCATAATGCGGCTCAAAAGACAGTAATTGAAAAGGATAGCCAAATGGAGAAGCAGCAAGAAGATACTAGACATTTTAGATACCGTATACCATATCCAAGAGAAGTGCATGACATTCCCTTCCCAGCCGATTTCAGGTGTCTAGATTTTCAAAAGTTTGATGGGAAAGGATCCCCTGAAGAACATTTAATGCGCTTCAATGCCAGTATGGGAGGTCTTTCTGCAGTACCGCAATATTGTTTGCAATTGTTCGGGGCATCATTGACAGGTAATACATTCCGATGGTATTACAATTTGGCTTCGGGTTCTATTTGCACTTGGAAGCAGATGCAAGATGCTTTCAAATCTCAATTTTTCTCCATAAGTCCCGACATTAATATTGCTGAGTTGGCTTCTGTACGACAAGGCAGAAATGAGTAGGCAAGGGATTACGTGGATAGATGGGGGGCATTGGGAACTTTGTGCAAACCGTTGCTAAGAGAAACTGAGCAAGTCAAGATGTGTCTGAACTCTATGAAAAAGGAATTCGTAAGAGGACTGGCCAATTTCAATATCAACACTCTTTGTGATTTGGCCGCAAAGGCTCATGCTTTGGAACTAGTAAATCAGGAGGTGTCAAAATTTCACCATGATGCGGCCCGAAAGGATCCTAGCCAGATAACCGAAAATGCCAGTGATCGCTGTCGGCAATGTAAAAATGTGAAAGGTTTCAAGGCAGAAAGTACGAAGCGAAAAGAAGACTTGGCTCAATCAAGAAAAAATAAAAGAGTCCGAATGCTTAATTCCTGTTGAGGCATAAAAATATTCCATTTCTGAGGTATTTTGGTAAATTCTATGTCTGGGGGTATTTGGGTGAAAATCCAGTTCAAAGGGTAGTTTAGGTATTTCGGGTATTTTGGTAAAAATCCAGTTCCAGGGGTAGTTTAGGTATTTTGATAAAAATCCAGTTCAAAGGATAGTTTAGGTATTTTCGAGTATTTTGGTAAAAGTCCAGTTCAAAGGGTAGTTTAGGTATTTCGGCTATTTTGGTAAAAATCCAGTTCCAGGGGTAGTTTAGGTATTTTGATAACATTCCATAACCAAGGGGTAGTTTAGGTATTCTGGTAAAAGGGATTGAAAAGGGTAGTTTGGTAAAAAGGGGTGCACATGTGTCATTTTAAGAGAGAAAGGTTATACACCACTATTTAAGAGGTAGCTTGGTGGTCACCATAGTTTAAGAAAAGAAGAAGTTCAAGTGTGAAGTGATAGGTGGTGGTGATCACCACTCTGTAAGAGTGCTGGAGCCTATAAATACCCCACTTCCACTTCATTTGGGAGTTTTTGGATCGGATTGGATCAGTTGATGGCCAAAGAAATGAGAGAGAGGAGGAAGAGAAGGAAGTCTTTGTGCGGACCCGCGTAAGTGAAGTTGTTTGCGTACAGCCGCGCAAAGGAAGTGGCTTGCACAGCACCGCGCAATCAAAAGGGAAGATGGCTTTCACACCACTTTTCAACGAGGTTTGGAGATGACCCTTTGCGCAGGACCCCGCAAAGAGAATGGGAGAATTCGCATAAGCAATCTGCCTGGGAATGCTGTCCGAGGAAGGGTTTCGTTTGCGCAGGACCACGCAAACGGTTGGATTTATGGCCGTGCTTAAACAGAGGAAGAAAACTTCTTTTTTCGATTGTGTCGCCGATAATGTCTATTACAGCAATCTTTTGAGAGATCTACACCTTCCAATATCTTCCTCTCGAGATTTCGACCGTGAAAGGTGAGTTTTGACTGTCTTTTAACGTGGCCCACCTACATAATCAAGCCGGGAAAGCAGCTGAATGGTTCGCTTGCGATCATTATTGCGATCATCTGAACGAGCAAGGTCGCCAAAGATCAACATGGCTGTGAAGGGTTTTTCTTCCTCTACCTCATGGATGCTTCAGATCAAGCCTTTGTTGCAGGATGTGGCCCACAATGCACGTACGGTGCCTCTGTTTCAAACAGAGTCGACGCACATCGATGCTGTTGGTTTTGATAGCCCACTTATCGAATGTAAGTGGAAAATCCATTCCATCCGTTGGGTTTAGGGTGAAAAACTGTCCAGGATAGACTGTTTCTGGACTAGAATTGGTGTGGTCCACATGATCTTTTAAACCACCGTCCATTCCGTATTCAACGGTTAAGATCTTGCAATAACTTGCATGGAGACAAAAGGAGAGCTAGGCGAGGGTAAGGCCCATCCTCTGAAGGTAATGAACGGTTCAGATCATTCAACGGAGCCGTGTGTGGGTCACACTAAGAAGATTGCAAGGTGACAGTGAAGACGCTGGTGTATTTTCTTAAATGGAGAAGAAGAGTCAGGTCAGCGGCACTGACCGACTTTGAGAAGTGTGGTGCACGTCCTATGCACTTATACACCATGTATATGCGATGTACATGTGAGGCCTATGATGGTGCACGTGGGAAATCTGCTCTGTCCATTCACTTGCTCATTGTATTTGAAGCGTTGAGGCCGAGTTTGAAGTATATCCAGATATCTGGCGGGTCGTAAATCACGATCTCGAGGGCTAATTTGCCAGTTCAGCCACTTCTGCAATGATCCAGAAGCTAAAATTTGACATGGACGGTAAATTTGTTGTTTTAAGGCTGCACGTCAAGTTTGAAACCAAACTGACGGTGAAAACGCCCTAATCTTTCATTCTGGGAGACATTTCGGGCCCATTTAGCATGATCAGGCTGATTTCTTCAGGGCCTGGCCACACTGCAATAAGCTGCTTCATATTTTAAAGAAGAATGACTGAAAAGATCTTCCATCTCATTGAAGACTGGTTGATCAAATCAGTAATTCCTCCTAAGTCCTAGGAGATGATCAAAATAGGTGCCGAAAGGCTGACGAAATCTCTAATCTCATTGAAGACTGGCTGATCAAATCAGCAATTCCTCCTAAGTACTTAGAAAATGACTGAAGTAGTGCCGAAATGCTGCCGAAATTTTCATCGAGCTATCTTCTCTTTCATTCAGTACATTGTATTAATTGTACTTTATTTTCAGAATCAAGGAATCAGAGGATGTAAATGAACTCAAATAAATGTGATGAATGTTCTCTCATTCATTTTTTGTTATCATTGAATAAATCCCTCAAATGAAACGCATTTGTTTTCTTGTTAAAACAATTCCCATGAGGGATTCGCTTTCGATAAAGGAGATGTCATTCCAATCATGGAACAGTTGTTGAAAGTTGGCGCAATAGAATTGCCAGAGCCTAAATGCCCTGAGGACGCGACAAGGTGCAGGGAGCGAAATTTTTATCGCTATCATCGTCTAGTGGGACATCCAATGGAGGATTATTACATGCTGAAGTGTATTCTACAGCAGATGATACAAAGGAATCAGATAATTATCGAAGATGGGATAAACGAGGAAATCATGAAAGGTATGGGCCTCGATTGCTAAGATCCTAGTGGCCTAAATCATGAAAAAGGAATTTCAATTAGGATTGGCCAGGAAAGGCGAAGAAAATTTGAAGACGTAGAGGCAAGGTCGGCAGCAAACATGGTTACAGCAAAAGAACTAGTGAAGGAAAGTGCTGAAGTAGTCGAACGTCCTGAAATAGCTCCGAAGCAAATGGAGGACGGGGGGCAACCGACGACAGATAGCCTGTTAGAAATAAATTTGGGTACAGAAAAGGAAACACGAAATACGTTCATTAGTGCCAACCTCTCTGAACAAGAGTCGGCAGAATACATTCAACTTCTTAAAGAAAATTAAGATGTATTCACCTAGACGTATGCAGAAATGCCTGGATTGGAGCCTTCCGTGGCGTTACACCGTCTAAAAATCTCTAAAGAGAAAAGGCCGGTCAAACAAGCGCAAAGACGATTTCATCCAGATCTGGTTCCCCTCATCTAGGAAGAAGTTAATAAGCTGATGAAGGTTGGGTTTATTAGGGAAGTCAAGTATCCTAAGATAATATCGAATATCGTCCCGATAAGAAAGAAAAATGGATAGGTTAGAGTGTGTGTCGATTTTAGAGACCTGAACGAAGCCTGCCTGAAGGATGATTTTCCGCTACCAATAACTGAATTACTAATTGATAGTACGACTCAGTATGCTGTTATGTCCTTTATGGACGGCTCTGCAGGATATAATCAGATTCAGATGGCTCCTAAGGATGAAGAGGCGATGGCGTTTAGAACTTCGCTGGGGATTTTCTGTTATAAAGTGATGCCGTTTGGGCTTAAAAATGCTAGGGCAACATATCAGAGGGCGATGCAAAATATTTTTCAAGATATGATGCATAAGCACGTTGAATGTTATGTTGACGACTTGGTGATCAGGTTAGAAAGTCATCAGGAACATCGCAAACACTTGGTGTCGGTTTTCCAATGACTTAGAAAGAAACAGTTAAAGATGAACCCCGCTAAATGCGCATTCGGAGTGTCCTCCGGAAAATTTTTGGATTTTTTTATTCCGCATAGGGGCATTGAGATTGACCCTGGGAAAGTCAAAGCTATACAGGATACGCCACCGCCAAAAACATTAAAGGAATTAAAGAGTTTGCAAGGAAAATTGGCATATATTCATCGATTCATTTCAAATCTGGTGGGAAGATGTCAGCCGTTTTCTCAGCTGATGGAAAAGGATACAGAATTTGTGTGGAGTCAGGCTTGTGAGAACGCATTCGACTCTATAAAGGAATTGCTAAAAAAGCCACCAGTACTGACAACTCTAGTAAAAGGGAAACCGCTCATCTTGTACACGTTTGCAGCTGATCATTCCTTAGGAGCTCTGTTGGCACAAAAGAATGAATTTGGAAAAGAAACGGCCCTCTATTACTTGAGTCGAACTCTGATAGGCGCAGAATGCAATTATTCCCCGATTGAGAAGGAATGCTTAGCGTTAATATTCGCAGTATAGAAATTAAGGCATTATTGTGTATCGCATGATATAACATTGATTTCAAGGGCTGACCCGATAAAGTTTCTGATGATGAGGCCAATGTTGTCTGGGAGGTTGGCTAAATGGATGTTGTTACTTTCAGAGTATGCTATTACGTATGAACCAGCAAAAGCTGTAAAAGGGCAGGCAGTGGCAGATTTCTTAGCAGCGCACTCCATGGCAAAATATGAAGCCATCAATGATGATTTTCCAGATGAGCAAGTCATGTTGACTGAGTCACAGAATCTGTGACAGATGTATTTTGATGGCGCATCTCGAACATCAGGAGCAGGGGCAGGAATGATATTCATTACTCCCCAAGGTGATTTATTACCTTACTCCTTTACATTAGGAGCTGTGTGCACGAACAATGAGGCTGAGTATAGAGCCCTGATTATTGGAATGGAGATAGCTAAAGAAATGGAGATAAGAGTATTGCACATTTACGGGGATTCTAAATTGATTATAAATCAATTGACGACTGAATACGAAATAAGAAAGCAGAAACTTTTGCCATATTTCCAGAAGGCACAAAAATTGTTAGAATATTTCTCCTATGTTGAAATCAAGCATATTCCCCGGTTAGAGAATGCAAAAGCCGATGCCTTAGCCAGTTTGGCAGCAGCTCTGTCTTTCCCTAACCGAAGTCCTCTTCAAGTAAACATAGAGGAAAGAAGATTTTTACCGACAACGAAGATTGTTGAAGAAGTTACTGAGGCTCTACCTGTATCATGCTTGGAAATTACAGTAGATAATTGGCGACAGCCTTTCATTGGTTATCTCAAGTTTAACATCCTGCCGGAAGAGTCTGCGCAAAGGCAACAAGTCAGACAGCGGTCAAGCTGATTCGTTATTTGCAGTGAAGTATTATATAAAAAATCTTACAACGGAGTGTTGCTACGTTGTTTAAATAAGCAAGAAGCTAGACAAGTATTGCATGAAGCACACTCTGGTGAATGTGGGGCACATCAGGCAGGCCGAAATTTATTCCACAGAATACATCGGATGGGTTATTATTGGCCCACCATGTTCAAAGATGCTATAGATTATGCAAAGTAGTGCCACGAATGTCAGATTCATGGAGATGTTATACATGTTCCTCCAGAAGACTTGCACCAGTCTATGGCTTCTTGGCCTTTCTCCGCTTGGGGACTTGATGTAATTGGTCCTATAAACCCACCTTCGTCCAAAGGAAAGCAATATATTCTGGCAGCAACGGATTATTTCTCCAAATGGACTGAAGTAGTTGCCTTGCGAAATGTTAAAGAAAAGGATGTGGTTAATTTCATCCGCCATGCTATAATATACAGACATGGTATCCCAAAGAAAATTGTTACGGACAATGGCACTCCTTTCAAAAATATGGAAAAACTATGTCAAAAATTCAATATTCATCACTCATTCTCAACGCCTTACTATCCGCCGGCTAACGGATTAGCAGAAGCATTCAACAAAACGATAGTCAAAATATTGAAGAAAACAGTGACAGGAAATAAACGGCATTGGGATGAAAGATTGCAGGAAGCACTATGGGCATACAGAACTACTCACCGAACAGCTACAAGGGCAACGCCGTATTCATTAGTCTATGGCGTGGAGGCAGTAATTCCAATTGAAATACACTTAGCGTCACTATGAGTGGCAGTGCATCAGTCTATAACTGATGATGATCATGTGAAAATAAGATTAAGGGAATTGGACTTGCTTGATGAGAAAGGCCTAGCTGCACAACAACGTCTGCAAGCATATCAAGCAAGAATATCAGCTACATTTGATAAGAGAATTAAATATCGCTCTTATAAAAAGGGAGATATGGTGCTAATGCTAAAAAGACCAATTGTGGTCACTCATCGAACAGGAGGCAAATTTGAGCCTAAATGGGATGGCCCTTACGTAATAAAAGAAGTATATTATAATGGAGCGTATAGAATTATAGATCAAGACAGACAGGGAATCAGTATACCGGTCAATGCTCGCTTCCTTAAGAGATATCATCCGTGAAATGTATTTGCTGATTTCGCTTCAGAAAATTATCAGAGTTATGACCCTGCATCAAAAGGAAGCAAATTGGTCGATCAATGTGACCGTGAATTGTATAGCCTCCCACAGAAATATGTTGCCTCCATATCTCCAAGAGCAAAAAAAAATGTATCTCCACTGACAGTCACGATCATATCCAGGGAGCAAATCCAAAGCTAAATGAGATAAAGCGTGCTCAATGAAAGCAAACTTCTTCAAGGAAGTAAATAAAAGCCTACATTGGCATATACTCGTGCTGACAAAAAGGAAACTGCTTTCGAAGGGGATACTGATTTTGATACAGAACATTATCAAGATAATAATTCTATATCAAAAGGGGGCAGACAAAGGCATGCGAAATTCGTTATCCTTGAAGAAAAATTACAATTTTGATGCTTCTAAATCATCGCCAAGTACAAAGCGTCAATGAACGATCGCCAAATAAAAGCGTCAATGACAATCGCTAAATAAAAGCGTCAATGACTGTTGTCAAAATAAGCAAGTGCCAATGATCGTCGCCAAGATAAGCAACTATCACTGTCGTCATCAATGGCTCACGCAAGCTTATCTTATCAAAATTGCTATCATCACCAAGCTAATAAACTATTTCAAATACAATATGGATATTCTCAGAATATATCGGCAATGGCAAAGTATCAATTAATGATTCTCAGAATATAGTAGCAGCTGGCGAAATATCAGCTATAGATTCACCGTTCAACAATGACAAAATATCAATTAAGGCAGCCTAGCTACTATATGGCCAACTACGCTTAAGACCTATAATCAATTAAGACAGGTGAGTAAAAGCTGTGAAATATATTTCTCACCTGTTGAGGCATAAAAATGGTGAAAGGAATCAAGCAAGTAAAGGTAAGAAAAAGAAGAAGAAGAGAAGAACTTTCGAAAAGAAGAAAAGAGAGGTAATTTTCATGGTAATTGCGCAGATCCGCGTAGCCAATATATGTTGCGCGGGTCCACGCAATCAATCTCTGTTGCGCGAGACCGCGCAATGAAAGTAACAGCTGCACGGGACTTCGGAATAAACTGCACTAAAGGGCTTCATTCAAAATGATCCAAAGCATTGGAAAATAGTCCCACATCGCTAAGATCAGGATTTTTACACGTGCGAGGGTCTATAAATACCCCCTCCCTTCTTTCATTGAGGAGGATTGAAGATTTTCAAGAGGAACAAAGCGGAGCGGAAGACAGAAGGTAGGAGTGAAGTCTCCTGGGAGTTGCGCAGGACCGCGCAACCAATATCGGGTGCACGGGTCCGCGCAACCGGACTGCCCTGCAGTCTGTAAAGCCCAAGATCTATTGTGCTACCGAAGTCCGTGGCCCAGGCTTCCTTTCTACGGGTTTTCTCCTCTTCATGGGTTCTAAGGAGAAAGATCAGTCGATTTAATCGACAATCCTCCTAAGTCCCAGAGGATGGTTGAAACAGGCGCTGTTATGCTGTCGAAATCTCTATTTCATTGAAGGCCCGTCGATCAGATCGGCATTCCTCCTAAGACCTAGGAGATGATCAAATCAGGCACCGAAAGGCTGTCGAAATGACCCATCGATTGAATCGGCATTCCTCCTAAGTCCTAGGAGATGATCAAATCAGGCGCCGGAAGGCTGCCGAAATGAACTCTTAATGCTTAAAGCACAAATCCTTTACTTCTTGTTTCAACAAAGAAACAAATGCATTTTGATTTGGGGAACTTATCTTATTCAAATATAACAGAGGGAGAGTACTATGAACATTCATCACATTCTATTAATATTGAGTTCGTTTACATCCTCTTTACATCCCTTGATTCTAAGATAAATCATTTAGAAGTAAAGGATTTGTGCTTTAAGCATCAAGAGTTCATTTCGACAGCCTTTCGGCGCCTGATTTGATCATCTCCTAGGACTTAGGAGGAATGACAATCCGATCGATGGGTCATTTCAACAGCCTTCCGGCGCCTGATTTGATCATCTCCTGGGACTTAGGAGGAATGCCGATCCGATCGACGGGTCATTTCGACAGCCTTCCGGCGCCTGATTTGATCACTCCTAGGACTTAGGAGGAATGCCGATCCGATCGACGGGCCTTCAATTAAATAGACATTTTGACAGCATAACAGTGCCTGTTTCAACCATCTCCTGGGACTTAGGAGGAATGTCGATTAAATCAACTGATCTTTCTCCTTAGAACCCATGAAGAGGAGAAAACTCAGAGAAAGGAAGCTTGGGCCACGGACTTCGGCAGCACAACCGCTCTTGGGCTTTAAAGAGTGCAGGGCAGTCCGGTTGTGCAGACCCGCGCAACCTATATCGATTGTGCGGTCCTGCGCAACTCCCATTAGACTTCGCTCCTACCTTCTGTCTTCCGCTCCGCTCTGCTCTTCTTGAAAATCTTCCATTCTCTTCAATGAAGGAAGGGAGGGGGTATTTATAGACCCTCGCACGTGTGAAAATCCTGATCTTAGTGATGTGGGACTATTTTTCAGTGCTTTGGATCATTTTGAATGAAGCCCTTTTGTGAAGTTCATTCCGAGGTACGCGCAACTGATACTTTCATTGCGCGGTCTCGTGCAACAGAGATTGATTGCGCCAGACCGCGCAACATATACGGGCTGCGCAGTTCTACGCAACTACCATGAAAATTACCTCTATCTTCTTCTTTTCGAGAGTTCTTCTCTTCTTTTTTTTACCTTTACTTGCTTGATTCCTTTCACCATTTTTATGCCTCAACAGATTGTCCCCTTGATCCTTTATTTGTTCTTTCAGAGTAACAAGTAAAGGATCAAATATTCCATTTGGTTTGCGTAGACCCGCGCAACTGAGCCGCGTATATACTCGGCCGCAGTAACCCATAAATAGCACACCCTTCGTCACTTTCTGCAGTCTCTGCTTCCTCTAGAAAAATTTTTTCTCTTGGTGATTTTTCGTGCAATGGACATTGTCTGCGCGGAACCGCGCAACGAATCTTTCGTTCGCATAATTCTTCTAAGTGCCGCAACACACCACGTAACTTCTTTTTATTGTGCGGACCCGCGTAACGAAGACTTTGCCATTTTCTGTACCTTTTCCTCAACGACCTTCCTTAGGTCTTCAACCCCCCTCGCTTTATGGCTCGCATCAAGAGGACCCTCCATCCTGTAGACCCTCAAGTGGAGCATCCTTCTCATTCCGACGCTCCTTATACTTCTCATCGCCCAATTCCTTCTGCTGACCAACCACTGACCAAGCGTACCAAAACCACCAGTCAGACCCCGTCATACTTCAAAGAACCGGTACTCCCAACCTTTGATTTCACTGGTCGCATCGAAGCTCTTTCCTCACCCATTCATCGTGCCATAATCATGGGAAACGTAGAACGACCTCCCAAGCATGGTCGTGAATATGATTGGGAAGAATGGTTGAAGATAACCGCCCACATTCACACGGATAGCGATAGACCCCGTGTCAGAGAAGGTACCCCGCCTTCTTCTCGCTCCAAGAAAACTCGATGGAATAAGGTGCAGGAGTTTGAAGAAAAGATCAAAGAGCACAATAAAAAGAAGCTTCAGAACTCTTGGGAATCTATTCGAGTGATTGAGGGTGTCATGAAATTTGACAATCCTCATTCGGAAGGCATGACGGTAATTTCCATTAGCGTGCATCGTCACCAATCCATCCTTGAATGTGAACCCACAGACTATGTGGACGGAGAAAAGATGATGTATACCGAATCGTGGGCGACGCGAGACCCCTAGATTCTTGAAGGGAGAATACAAGCACAGAAACCCCGACAGATTATCGGAGAGGCCCATCCCATGATCTTCCTTGCTCCCTTTCACAGTCCGCACAGTCTCTTCCCAACTTATTTTTATGAGACTATCAGACAACACTACAAGGATTGTGATCCTCTCTGGGGATCAGAAGATTTTCGCACAAGAGGCCTACTGACTTCTCGTCGTTATTACTCTGATTGGGCAGAGGCAATTCTGAAGAAACACGCAAGTACCCTTGCTAAAGTAGGCCTTTACGATGCGATAGAAGTCACATCCCAATATTTTTACAAGGAACCCTGCATACTGAAAGGATTTCTCGAATATTGGTCTCCCACCACCAATTCCCTTCACCTTGCGTTCGGAGAAATGAGCATATCACTATGGGATCTACACCGCATAGCAGGTCTCCCACTTACAGGAAGATTTTATGACGAGTTCATACCAAAAAATGCAGAATTGGCATTTATATCCTCTCCCAATCGCAGACCTTCCATCTCAGAAACCACCATCGAACTTTTCAGAGAGATGGAAAAATTTTCAAATATTCACAAACTATCTCCTCTGCAATGGCTGACCCATTTTTCTAGAATACTCAGGTATTCCATACCCAGAGACTAGTGTATTCCTCTTCACCACTTATTCCTGTATATTAATTCCTTTCTTGTTCTGCAGATTTCGCGACAGTCGTTGTAAGGAACTGACGACCCTTCGTGATAACATGAAAGAACGACCAGCTTATAGCTCATTTGGGGAACTGACAGCCTTCCTTGATTACTGGTTGAGCATAGTTGTTCTTCCTAGTTCCAAGTGGGCAGATTCTATTCGCCCCACCACTTTTGTGGTCGCCGGAGCTCTAGCAGAAGGTCAGAAGTATTCTATTGCACCCCCTGTGCTATGCTCCATTTATCGGGCTTTTGGAGAGATCTCTACACACGTCAAAAATCCCACCCTGGGATCTTCATCAGCGTATACCGCATGGCATTATTTCATCGGATGGCTAGGAGTCTATTTCCCCTAGACTTTTGAAGCACCAGAAAAAGCTTACGTCAGTCCTTCTCATCTTCCTCTTTGGTTCTTTCAACAAAGGGCCATGGCCAGAAGATCGTACGAGTGGGTGATCAATAAGATCCAGGACTTTGATCAAGTGGACTTCTTCCTGTTCCGGCTTCATCATTACATTCAGGATACAAATATGGTAGATCAAGGGGCACTAACTGTAGCAGAAAGGGCCTTTTTTTCTTTCCATTCGTTCTTGCAGTTTGCCACTCATGGAAGGAACGAAATTCTGGAGAGAAGCCTACTATCCCAGCCATTTTGCTCGTCAATTCGGTTATGACCAAGCCGTGCCAGAAGATTGTGGGCTGGTTACTAAGAGAATGCGCTGCTATGGAACAGGTCCCTTGAACTGGGCCATGATATGGAAACAATTATTAGGTGGCCGTGTCAACTCTTCTTTCATCATTCCTAGCTGCGATTGGATAGTCCGTACTTCTTACAGCTGGATGAGGTGGTGGGACCACCAATCATTTCTGATCAACAAACGCCTACTGGTGGACTCTCTTCCCTTTCTCCATCCACCTCGGCTTAGGGGCAGAAAAATTAATAACGGAATCGAATTTATTCCAGAGAAAAGTCGCTCTCCTCATCATGGTGAAATTTGCAGAAAGATTTCGATGGAAGAGCCAATCGGTGAGAGAAAACCAATTAACACTTTAGACGGTTGGTTTGCCCATGGAGTCCTGGCGGAATTTGAACATATTCACCACGACCTTGGTGGCCAAGCTCCAGAAGATGTTGCAGGAGCATCCTCTCCTATTCCTAAAGAGACTGCTACAGCTGAAGAAAATACAGCTTAAGACAAACCTGCCCCTTCTCCACAAACTCTTTCCCCTAGCTCATCGTCCCCGATGACTAGATCACAAGCACGTCAGCAAACATTGTCACCCACTCCTCAAGAAGAAGCAAGACCGGTCTCTTCATCTCCCTCAATTCCAGTTGGCAGGAGATCTCCAAGGGAAAGCAACCAACCTTTTTCCTATAAAGGGAAACAAGTCGCGGTTGCAGAAGTGGATGAGGGTGATCTGGCAAGAGAAAGTTCATCTTCTAGCGAAGATTCATCTTCTACATCAGGAATTCCACTCCCCTGGGGTTTGACAATGATGATGATGGAAATGATAGAGTTCAAGATGATGATTATGAAGAAGGGGAGGTCAATATAGATGGCGAGGAAGATATGGCCACCGAAAATGTAGCAGAAGAACATCTCCCCATAGCCCCTGAAACTTCCTCTGCCACTTCCATCCCTGGCAAGCCACATGCGGTAATCGAAGAGGATGAAGAACTCTTGGACTACGGGGAATATGGGTATTCACCTGGTAAGGGAGCTCGAATTCCTTAAACATTTATGTGCTTGTCAAGTGATCACTATCTTAACACCACTATCATTCTCTCTCTTTCTTTTTTTTGGTACTCATGTGGCTTGCATTGAAACGAGCGCTGCCCCCTCTACAGAACTTCATCCAGCTACACCAATGGCCTCCTCACAGGTTTCTTTGGCCCCTCTAGTGGCGCCAAAGAGCGTGGCCCGTGAAATTATATTTCCTGTCGAGGCTACTGATCTACCAACTCCTACTACCAGAGATTCCAGCACAGAAGTGAGAGCACCCTCTCTTGCTGATATGTTAGATGCTGGTACTTCTGCAGCCCCAGAAGTTCCCTTATTTGCTGGTCATATCTCTATGACAGGTATATATATTAATTTGAAGAGCTGTGAATCCTTCATTTTGAATTTCTCACTCTGACTTGACCCTCTTATTCATTTTGCAGGAATTCTCCCCTGTAGTGGGGCGGCCATTTCTGAATCTGTGGCCACTGTCTCTGAATTACCATTTCCTTCGAAGATTCCTGCTCACAAAATGCTTTTAATGAAGAACTCTTTGTTAACAGTAATTCATATCTTCAGGGATCCTGAACAATGGTCAGATCTGGACATTGCCATCGAAATTCTGGAGAACTCTGCAAAGATGTCGAGGATTAATATTTCTGTTTTGCGTAGTTCCCTCCTTAGATTTCATGATTCAATAGCTTCTCTAGCATCAGTGGAGACTATTACAATTGCTCCAGAAGCCCTTGAATATGGGAAGCAGTTAACTTTGTCTAAGGAGAGGGCTTCACTCATTGCTTCCACGATATCTGAATTAGATCAGGAGTAATTATTGTTGCAAGAACACTTGAAGACCCTTACTGGTGACAAAGAGCTTATTCAAGATTGTATAGTAGCTTTAAGAGAAGAGATTTCGCTGATGGAACTGCAAGGTCATGAGAAGGAGCTATCTATACAGGAGGTTAAGGAGAAACTATATAGACGGCATGGGTGTTATGCCTGACTGGTCATTTAGGGACTTTTAGCACTTGGTTTTGAGTCGACTTTTTGGCCCTTTGCTTTTGATCTTTCGGCTGACTTTTGGCTCTTGGGTTTTGGTCTTTGAAGACTTTGAGCTCTTTCGGCCTTTGGTCATTTAAAGATTTTGAGCTTTTGGCTTTTAGTCAACTTTTGGCCTCTTGCTTTTGGTCATTGACTCCGTCAGCTACCCGCATGGGTATGCGTACGATGGCCTTCATGGGATTTTTAGGGCCACTGGCTTCTCACCGCTGCCCGAATGGCGATCTTCATAGGTCTTACGCGTAGCTGGTCCCTTTTGAGCTTTGGTCCTTTTAGGACTCTGACTTTTCTATCTTCTTTTTTCTCTTTTTTTCAGGACTTGACTAGGCTACATTTTTATGATGAGCAGCTATCGCTATCTCTAATTCATATATATAGTTGACTGTATGATTCACTCTGCTGTGATCATATGGTTGACATTTCGCCGCTGCTGACAATGTCACAAGCACTTTCGTATTATGTTTATGTCAATTTATGTATCAGCTTAGCGATGATGGCAACTTTGATGAGCGATTGATCGACAATAACGATAACTGTTCTCTTTTTATTTTTCTGATCATCGATACCTGATAATTCGATTTCGATGGAGAATGGAGATTTTCTATTGGCAATGAGCGTTGATGCTTGATAGCGATCATCGGTACTTTCTTCTTTTCTCTCTTTTTCCTTTCCTTTTTCTTTTTCTTTATGCCAATGTTTGCTTGACAGCGATCGTTGCTAATTTTGGCGATTAGCTTTTCATTTGGCTTTGCTTTTGGCAATTGTCCTTGGCATTTCGCGTTTGGCGATGACTTGTTTTACTTGAAAGCCTGTCTTTCATTCAAATATACAAAAGAAATGCATTCTATGGTTAGAAATATATTTCACAGCTTTTACTCACCTGTCTCAATTGATTATAGGTCTTAAGCGTAGCTGGCCGCATAGGCTTGGCTAGGCTACCTTAATTGATATTTTGTCATTGTTGAACGGTGAATCCATATCTGATATTTCGTCGTTGCCGATATATTCTGAGAATATCCATGTTGTATTTGAAATAGTTTATCAGCTTGGTAATGATAGCAATTTTGATAAGATAAGCTTGCGTGAGCCATTGATGACGACAGTGATAGTTGCTTATCTTGGCGACGATCATTGGCACTTGCTTATTCTGACAACAATCATCGATGCTTTTATTCAACGATTGTCATTGATGCTTTGTATTTGGCAATGACTTAGAAGCATCAAAATTGCAATCTATCTTCAAGGATAACGAATTTCTCATGCCTTTGTCTACCCTCTTTTGATACAGAATTATTATCTTGATAATGTTACGTATCAAAATCAGTATCGCCTTCGGAAGCAGTTTCCCTTTTGTCAGCGCGAGTATAGGCCAATATAGGCTTTCATTTACTTCCTTGAAGGATTTTGCCTTTATTGAGCACGCTTTATCTCGTTTAGCTTTCAATTTTCCCCCTGGATATGATAGTGACCATCAGTGGGGATACATTTTTTTTGTTCTTAGAGATATGGAGGAAGAATATTTCTGTGGGAGGCTATAAGACTGTGATTGTATTCATTAACTAGCTTGCCCCCAACCCTTGAAATTTTCTACGCTTCTCCTGATTGACCCCAATGGGGACCTGAATTCCCTTCCCATGATTTAGGCCAATGGGTTCTTCATAATCAAAGCCCATGCTTTTCATAATTTTCTTACTTGTCGGACTATACTTTTAAAGGTCTTGCGGCGTCAACCTACCATGGTATTTATTATTTTGAGCCACTTCTCTCGTCCTTACTGCTTCTGAAACGTAGAATTCGATTGGCTCAGAATATTTTTCATTGGCTTTAACTTGAAATCTTGTCGGAGCGGCCAAAAACTGCTTATTTCTTTCAGCATACGGTAGCGGCACCGTATAATTTGACTGTAAAATCTTCAACTATTCAGATGATAGCAAAGTTAACAGCGGTTGTCCCGGTCATCTTAAATGTTTCGGCACAAAATAGAACTTCTTGCCGATCTCTGCTGTTTCGGACGACACTGCTTTTTCTGCCATTTCTGTGATTGCGCTCTCTTGATCATTCTTCAGGACGTCACTTTCATCCTTATCTATTTTTCCGGTGGCAAATTCTTTTTAATAACTTGCATCTACAAAGAAAGACTCAGCTTCTGTATACGGTCTTGCATCGGCCATTACTTTATGTTGTACCCCGTCTTTACAGTATTTGAAACACTGATGGAGGGTGGAGGGTATGATATTGTACTGGTGTATCCATGGCCTTCTTAGGAGAAGGTTGTATGTCATCACTGCATTTATGACATGACAAACAACGTCAGTAGTCAGTTCTCCTATTTCCAACGTCACCGTAATTTTGCCAAGTGCGCGCTGCCCGTCCTTATTAAAACCTTGTATCATCATCCCGCTGGGGCGTAATTCTGAGTGACGGTAGTTTAATTTGTTTAACATGGAGAGTGGAAAGAGATTTACCGCAAACCCATTGTCTATCATAATCCTCTTGACTTTCTTCCCGCGAATATGGCCTTCTATCATTAGTGGCCTATTATGGACTTCCTCACAGATCATATCATCATCGGAAAAAGAAATGACTGGGAAGCAGTCCTCATGCTCATTGGGTTCTTCATGTTCTACTTCTGCCAGTAAGGTTTCTCTGATGTCATGATCAGACAAGGCCTGAATCAAACTTTGTCAAAATTCTTCTGATAACTTCAGTGCGTCATAAATGCTCAATCGGGCTGGTATTCCCTTTAGATGATTTACCACGTCATAATTTACTTTCGTCATTTCATTATTTCCTTGCATCTTGTCGCTGTTATTTTCTTTTGCAATCGCTTCTCTTGTTTTCTATTTTATAGGGCTTATTATCTTCTTGCCCGACCATAGTGTGATTACCACAACCTTCTTTACAGCTCTACTGCTTTCTGCGTTATTCGCTTCTCGGTCCTTTTCTCGGACTGTAAGCGTGTTTACGGTTGCCATGGAGCCTCTTTCTCTTTCTTTCCCCAATACTATCTCGCCTCTATTGATTAGTCGTTGTATTATACATTTTAGTGTATAGCAGTTTTCTGTGGGGTGTCCCACTAGGCGATGATAACGATCCTTGTTATATCTTCTGGGCGCTTAGGCTCCGGCAGTACTATCGTGCCAGCTTTTAATAATTACTCCATCATAGGGGCGACATCTTCTTTTTCAAACGCGAACCCTTCAAGAGAGTTCAGCATTCTAGGTCGCTTCCCGTCGTACCTGTTTCTTGACCTATCACCCTCTTCGCATCGGTTCAGCCTTCTTTCTCTCAAATCCTTTGTATCTTTTCCTTTTCTATCGTGATCGATAGTGTTTACAGCTGTTCTGCTGGACGCTCTCCTAGTCGTATCATGGTGAAATACCTAGATTTTATGAGTCATCAGTTCCAATGCGTGGGCTTTGGTAGCCAAGTCACGAAAGGTCCTGATGTCGACGCTAGTCAGTCTGAAAGCAATCCCCGTGCCCATAGAATTTAGACACATCTTAACCTATTCTTTTTCCTCCGGTAGTTGTCTACACGAAGCCCCTAACGTTTTCCACCTGTCTATAAACTTCTCTACCGGCTCTCCTTCTCTTTGCCGAATAGAGTCCAGTTCCATAATACTGACGTCACGTTTTGAGGAGAAGAAGTTCGACATGAAAACCTCCTGCATTTGTTCCCATGTGCGTATCAATTCAGGTGCCAAACTAGAATACCATCAGAATACTTTGTGCGTTAGCGACGAACCAAACAGTCACAACCAATACTGTGGTATTGTGGAAAAATTTCCCATGCTAGTGATAAAGTGCATCAAATGCTCCTCCGGAGATCCTTCCCCATTGAACTTTTAAAAATTCGGATGCTTGAAATTGGCCAGAAAAGGGATATCTTCTACTTCCCTTGGATACGGTGTTCGATATCTAAAGCGCCCGGTATTTTCACGTTCTCTTTCGGCTCTAACCACCTCTTCAACCACTTGCCTCACCTCTTCCTGTGTCACAGTCCTTCCTGCCAGAATGGACCCTAGTGACCCTGCCCCCTGTGGTGGAAGAATGTCGGGCTGATTTTCTTACCCTTCCGTTGCATTCTGGGGGATTGCCATTCGGGCTACATTGTGTGCGAGGGTTGCTAACGCTTCTCTAAGATTTCTGCATTCTTCCATCAATGCGTTCTGTGCTTCTGCCATCGCATTAAAACGATCCTTTGCAGTTGCTCTATAATCTGGGTTTGTCCCAGCCATGAATACTGCAGCCTCTCCACTGTTCATCGAAGTAGTAATCGGAGGAGAACAAGAGAATGCCGATGTGACAGGGCTTGCAGAAAAGGGGATATAGTCTCACCGGGCTTTTTCATACTCTCTGTGGCATCAGTCGACTGAGATGACGTCGATACTGGTGAATCATTTCGGGATGGCGTTGGTGATCTAATTACCAATGCTTTTCCCTTTTATTCCTTTGTTCCTTTGTTCGTTTAGTTATTGAGGCATTTAAAACTGGGAAGTCGCGTACCGTCAATTGAGGAACTGTTCGTACCATCAATTGAGGAACTGTTTACGCTGGGTAAATTACCGGAGGAGCAAGTTCAGGATTTTTTTTTACTGTGCTTCGTGTGATGGGTCCTCTGGTCTTTAATAAAGGCTGATTCATTCTATAATTCTTGAAGTCTTGTGTTCGTGCCTTATGAGAGGTCACAACAGTCCAGCCTGCATTGTCTTCTGATGACTGGGGCGAAGCGAAAATGACCCCAGCTGTTACTTGAGCACCGCTACTTTTACGCACGTGACTTGGTACGTATTCTATCACGAACCCTGTTGGGATGAATCGGAAGTTCACTCTTCTTACAAGGATCCCCATGGATGTTGAGTTGTGATTGGATTTTAGAAACCTTCAATCACGAAACATATTTATAGTTAGTAATTGAATGATTAGGGTGATTTATCTTAGAGATGAAGGGGAGGACTTCCCACTGAGAGTCGCCATTTTGGCGTCCATAGGATGCCAAACCATGACAAATATTCGTAACAACCTTACTGTTAATACTTTGAATAAGACAGAAAACTCCCCAGTGGAGTCGCCATTTTGTTTAGACAAAGAAACAAATGCATTTTGATTTGGTGAAGTTATCTTATTCAAATATAACAGAGGGAGAGTACTATGAACATTCATCACATTCTATTAATACTGAGTTCGTTTACATCCTTTTTACATCCCTTGATTCTAAGATAAATCATTTAGAAGTAAAGGATTTGTGCTTTAAGCATCAAGAGTTCATTTCGACAGCCTTTCGGCGCCTGATTTGATCATCTCCTAGGACTTAGGAGGAATGCCGATCCGATCGACGGGTCATTTCGACAGCCTTCCGACGCCTGATTTGATCATCTCCTAGGACTTAGGAGGAATGCCGATCCGATCGACGGGCCTTCAATTAAATAGAGATTTCGGCAGCATAACAGCGCCTGTTTCAACCATCTCCTGGGACTTAGGAGGAATGTCGATTAAATCGACTGATCTTTCTCCTTAGAACCCATGAAGAGGAGAAAACCCAGAGAAAGGAAGCTTGGGCCATGGACTTCAGTAGCACAACAGCTCTTGAGCTTTAAAGACTGCAGGGCAGTCCGGTTGCGCAGACCCGCGCAACCTATATCGGTTACGCGGTTTTGCGCAACTCCCATTAGACTTCGCGCCTACCTTCTGTCTTCCGCTCCACTCTGATCTTCTTGAAAATCTTTCATTCTCTTCAATGAAGGAAGGGAGGGGGTATTTATAGACCCTCTCATGTGTAAAAATCCTGATCTTAGCGTTGTGGGACTATTTTCCAGTGCTTTAGATCATTTTGAACGAAGCCCTTTTGTGAAGTTCATTTCGAGGTACGCGCAACTGATACTTTCATTGCGCAGTCTCGCGTAACAGAGATTGATTGCGCGGGACCTCGCAACATATACGGGTTGTGTGGTTCTGCGCAACTACCATGAAAATTACCTCTATCTTCTTCTTTCCGAGAGTTCTTCTCTTCTTTTTTTTACCTTTACTTGCTTGATTCCTTTCACCATTGTTTTTATGCCTCAACACTTCTAAATGATTTATCTTAGAATCAAGGGATGCAAAGAGGATGTAAATGAACTCAGTATTAATAGAATGTGATGAATGTTCATAGTACTTTCTCTCTGTTATATTTGAATAAGACAATCTCCCCAAATCAAAATGCATTTGTTTCTTTGTCGAAACATCACCATAGAATGCATTTCTTTTGTATATTTGAATGAAAGACAGGCTTTCAAGCATAACAAGTCATCGCCAAATGCGAAGCACTAAGGACAATTGCCAAAAGCAAAGCCAAATGAAAAGTTAATCGCCAGAATTAGCAACTATCGCTATCAAGCGATTAAAAGATCAAGCGATTAAACGATTGTTATCAAGCATTGACATAAAAGGTGCCGATGATCCCCATGAAGCATTGACACTAATTGCTGACAGAAAATCTCCATCGAAATCAAATTATTAGGTATCAATGATCATAAAAGGAAAAAGAGAACAACTATCGCTATTGCCGATCAATCGCTCATCAAGGTTGCCATCATCGCTAAGCTGATATATAAATTATTTTAAACATAATACAAAAACCCTTGTGACATTGTCAGCAGCGGCGAAATGTCAACCATATGATCATAGTAGAATGAATCATACAGTCAACTGTATATATGAATTAGTGATAGCGATGGCTACTTATCATAAAAAAGGTAGCCTAGTCAAGTCCCGAAAAAGAAAAAGAAAGAAAAGCCAAAGTCCTAAAAGGACCAAAGCTCAAAAGGGACCAGCTACGCATAAGACCTATGAAGATTGCCATTCGGTCAGCGGCGAGAAGCCAGTGGCCCTAAAAATCCCATGAAGGCCATCGTACGCATACCCATGCGGGCAGCTGACGGAGTCAATGACCAAAAGCCAGAAGGCCAAAAGTTGACTAAAAGCCAAAAGCTCAAAATCTTCAAATGACCAAAGGCCAAAAAAGCTCAAAGTCTTCAAAGACCAAAAGCCAAGAGCCAAAAGTCAACCGAAAGATCAAAAGCAAAAGGCCAAAAAGTCAACTCAAAGCCAAAGTGCTAAAAGTCCCCAAATGACCAGTCAAGCGTAACACCCATGCCGTCTGTATAGCTTTCCGGCAGCGTCACGGGGAACGAAGGCAAGCCCTCCCGTGAATGGGTCCGACCTTGTAGGCGAAGAAAATGAGGGCCGCAGTGCGCGCATGACAACCTAACCATGCATAAGACCCCCCAGATTTGTGGTTCGATTCCAGTACGTACTCATGAGGAAGGGCTTAAACCTACTCATCGATAGATCGACAACCATGGATTTGGTACCCCCAAAGTTAGCCTTGCGAGCCCTATGAACTCTAGAGAGTTACCGTGGCCAACCCTATGCTGTAAAACCAACTGAGTTCACGGTCCCGGTAGCTTCACTGGGCCCCTCTGATGGATCGCAGTTTGTGAACTCCCTAGGCAGTGAGAAGTCTAACGAACTCCTAAGAGTTACAGAGACCATCACGTAAGACCCGAAGTAAAAGTGCTCCACTACTCATGAGTTTAAACTGTGTGAGTAGGTGTCTGTCCAGTAGTGTCGGTCTAGTGTCAGTCCAGTAGTGTCTGTCCAGTAGTGTCGGTCTAGTGGTGTCAGTCCAGTAGTGTCGGTCTAGTGGTGTCAGTCCAGTAATGTCAGTCTAGTTCAGTCGAGTCTGGTCAAGTCAAGTCAAGTTAAGTTGTCCAGTCAAAGTATGGTCGGTCAGTCCAGTAATATCAGTCTAGTTCAGTCGATTCTGGTCAAGTTAAGTCAAGTTAAATTGTCCAGTCAAAGTATGGTCGGTCGAAGTACATCGGCACCAACGCTCAAAAGCATAAAATTAAAGTTTAGCATTTAAAATGCTGCAAATACATATTTTAATATAGATATATGCTCAAACAAACAAATTGCCTGATTAAAATTTCAAACCTTGATTAGACAACATGCAAAAATGCATTTCTCTTGAATCAGGTTCAAATTACATCAACAGTAAAAATGCCTTCAAGATATTGGCAATCATCTACTCGAAAGCTCAAGTCTCCAAGGTCAATTAATATATTAACAAGAGTTGTAAGGTCTTTTCGTCTCTCGCCTTCTTCATGAATAAAGACATATTATTGCACAAGGTTTTCAAAAGGGGGCAGAGGATCAACTAGTAAAGAATTATCATTCTCTATTGGACAATATAAGGAATTAGATATATTCCTTGGATTTATTAAAACAGCAATAAGGATTATCTATTCTTCAGGAGTATCAGAAGACGTCACTTCAGAAATATTATCTCTTGAAGAAATCTTTATGCGAGATTGACCTAGAAAGAACAAATGGAAGCATCATTAAATCAGCAAAGATCCAAGAAAAGTTTATGAAGAAATGCTAAGAAGAACAAATTAGAGAAAGCCCAGTAAAAAGACTCAGCGATTGAACCTTTGAAGCTAAAGATGAAATCTCCAAGAGTGCAATATAAAGAATACAAATGCTACACACGATGACAAGCGCAAAGATTGATTAAAATTATATTGCGAATATCACAATCGACCTAAGAAGAGAAGAAACTCTCAATCTATTTCAAAAGTTATCAATGCTTCACAAAGCTATATTGAAAATTATAATGAATTAAGATACTGATAAATTTGGCAGGAGAAACCATTATTCAAAAGCTTGAGTTATGCAGATCGTGAGTAAAGGAAACAATTAAAAAAGTTGTTGCGGTAGGAGCAGCATTAAAGAACAGCCCCAGACATAGAGCAAAAGGAAAGAATCACTGGAGCTGATCAAAAGGAAAGAATTACTGGAGAGACCGTTACAGCAGCAACGGTGTTAAAAGAAAGTTCTCTGATCAAATCGCTCAAAGATGAAGTTGTCACAACTGCTGCAGAACCGTGCTTCAATGAAAAGAGAATCTTATCCTCTCTAGTGAAACATCTGCTCGACACTATTGACTGGGGGCATTCCAGTCCTCTGCTTGAGCGTCAGCATTCCAGTCTTCCTCTTGGGCGCCAGTATTCAAGCCTTTTATTCGAGCGCCATCATTCAAATCTTTTGTTCGAGCACCATCATTTCAATCTTCCAATCGAACGCTATCATTCGATCTTATGGTCAAGTATGATCAGCCAGTACTGCCATGCAAGTGTAATCATCTAGTCTCCCGTGCAAGCAAGAGCATTCGGTCATCCTTCAGTTGCAGTTTATTCAAAGATCTTCAGGTAGAGAAAGATCGATCCTCCCTTTGATTTCAGGAATCAATCAAGGAAGGATCGAGGGGGCATCTGTTGAGGCACAAAAAATGGCAAAGGATTAAAGTAAGAAGAGATAAGAAGTTTAAAGGAACTTTCGAAAAGAAGAAGGGAAAGGTAGTTTTCATGACAGTGCGCAGGACCGCGCAGCCATTATAGGTTGCGTGGTTCTGCGCAATCAATCTTTGTTGCGCGTGACCGCGTAACGAAAATAGCAGTTGTGCGGGACCTCAGAATGAATTGTACAAGAGGCTTCGTTCAAGATAACTCGAAGCACTAAAAAATAGTCCCACATCGCTAAGATCATAATTTTCACATGTTCGAGGGTCTATAAATACCCCCTCCTCTCCTTCATTTGGGGTAATTAGAAGATTTTCAAGAAGAGCGGTGCGGAGCAGAAGACAGAAGGTAGGAGCGAAGTCTCCTGGGAGTTACACAGGACCGCGCAACTGATATCGGTTGCACGGGTCAGCGCAACTGGACTGCCCTGCAGTCTGTAAAGTCTAAGAGCTATTGTGCTGCCGAAGTCCGTGGCCCAAGCTTCCTTTCTCCGGGTTTTCTCCTCTTCATTGGTTCTAAGGAGAAAGATCAGTCGATTTAATCGACATTCCTCCTAAGTCCCAGAGGATGGTTGAAACAGGCGCTGTTATGTTGATGAAATCTCTATTTCATTGAAGGCCCGTCGATCGGATCAGCATTCCTCCTAAGTCCTAGGAGAACATTAAATCAGGCGCCAGAGGGCTGTCGAAATGACCCGTCAATCGAATCGGTATTCCTCCTAAGTCCTAGGAGATGATCAAATCAGGCACCAGAAGGCTGTCGAAATGAACTCTTGATGCTTAAAGCACACATCCTTTACTTCTAAATGATTTATCTTAGAATCAAGGGATGTAAAGAGGATGTAAACGAACTCAGTATTAATAAAATGTGATGAATGTTCATAGTACTCTCTCTCTGTTATGTTTGAATAAGACAATCTCCCCAAACCAGAATGCATTTGTTTTCTTGTCAAAACAGGAAGCAAAGAATCACTGAGTCAAGGACATGGTACCCGACTCGAATTATGTCCAAGTCTTCCTCGGTCAAGACTAAAGGGACCAGACCTCTTTGCTCATCTCTAACTTCCCCTCCCTCAGCGGCCTCTCCTTCTTCATCTACCGATTCAACAGCCCGTACCAATCCTCTAAGAGGAACTGACTCAGTGGTTTCCTCAAAATCCTCATCCTCATCCCCTAAATCATCCCCAGGAAAATTAGGCCTCCCAGGGGCAGTAATCAAACCGCCAAAAGGACCTACCGAAGCAAGGCATTCCGTTGAAGTCCTAGACACCCTAACAATGAATTGGAAAGCTTCGTTCGCGCTAATCACCATCTCCGTCAATAGTGAGGACGATTCTAAGACATTCCAGAGATGTCTCATTTTGTCCTCATCACCGAAAATCTCCTCCCGGGGACTTAACGAATGCATTGCCATTGAGAGTTAAAAGGAAAAGGGAAGGAGAGAACTCACTGGAGAGGTGAAAAGTACACAGATGGGGAAGTAAACAGAAAAAGGAAGATGGTAGAAAAATGGCAGAGTGCAGGGATAATGAAGATGAGCAGGGGAGAAAATGGCAACAAAAGGAAGAAAATTGAAGGAAGAAGGAATGAATGCACAAAAATGGGGAAGAGGCATCCCGCTCCTCCTTTTATAGCCCTGCCACATGGTAGAGGCATTTAAGGAGTCGTCAAATCGATGCCTGTTTCAAATCCCCCACCCGACACATGGCACACACCGACTGACGCAAGTAATGCCCCCGCTATGTGTCCCACGCTCATAAGCGGATGTAACATTCTGATGGCTATCCGCTCATGTGACCTCAAGTAACAAACCGATGCACGTTAAAGATGACATAAAAAGCATTAAATGCTCCATCATAACTTCGGTCCCCAGTACAAACCAACCTAGAAACTCATTACTCCCTATTGTTAGCACAACTGACACAAGTCCAGAGACTCAGTTATGGAATGGACCAACTCTACTGACACTGCCCGAGAATCCTAGGTAATAGATCAGACCGAGAAAAGAAGAAGCCTAAAGGAGAGACTTAACTCGGATTGTAGGAAGTGAATCCCAACCAAGGATTGAAGAGTCAAGAGCCATAGGTAAAACATATAAGACACATAAAGTTGACTCGGCTAACGAGACAACAACGTCCAAAGGAACCGGTTAAGGCTAAAAGCTAAAAGCCACCTGATCGACCATAAAAACAATCCATGTTTGGCCGGTTATAGTGTCGGTTATGGGATTAAGGAAGGACATCGGTTCCAAATTGATCCTGTTTCATCCGGCAGAAAGCAAAAAGCTCCATTCTTGTAGCCAATCGAGATTGATTTAATATCAGAGTCAGTTGAGGCTGAGCCAAGCAAGGGAAAGACTGTGTAAGCCTAAATACTGTCTCAAAAATCTTGTAGAAGGATTCCTGATCCCAAAAATCTCGGGATGGGGAAGTATCCGTAAATAAATTGTAAGTAAATTAGATCTCATAGAAATCAGGGAGAGAATCCCCGCACGTTAGGACCTCTTGCTCCTATAAAAGAAGGGCTCACCAAGATTAAAGGTACGGAGCAAAAACACCTTAAAAAAATATTTTTCCTGGTCCCATTACTGACTTAAGCATCGGAGGTATCCCGGCTCTAGCCAGGGTTTCCTTTGTCCCTCATCATTGTGCAGGTGGGAAGTACAGGGAGAGGTGCATTAAGTTTTTCGCATCAATAGCTATAATGAGCTAGCTTGTTTGAGAGCAGTCAGATTTGAAAGTTAGTCTGTCCAGAGTATCTATGTAACACCCTGAAAAATGGGGGTCGTGTCTAAACTCAACTCCCGAGTTCCAGACCGTCACTTATGCAACAAAAGTGATCATGATTCAATGTTGTCTAAGTTAAAGCATTCACATGAGTAAAAGTATACCAAAACTGCAATTCATACTCCAGATCCAGTGATAAAAGCAAGCGAAAGACTAAAGAATATATATATCACAGTATGGAAAAAACAAAGTAGATCTCAACTGTCACTAAAGTATGAATACATCACTGAGTCTCATATACATGTAAATGATAGAAATAAATGTCCAAAAGAGTCCCACTATGAAGTCCCGTCAACCCAGGTCACCTAAGCAAAGCCATCATGGTACTGCATGTATGAGAACTCGTCCTGGTCCTCATCAAAGTCTGGCTCTGCCTCCTGGATCTCAGCATCACCTGCATCTAAAACAGGGTCTGGTGGGTGTTGCAAACACCATCCTGTAACGTGGAAATGAGTGATCAACTCAGTGGAATCATAGAGCAAAGATTAGCATGTTCACAAATCAATCATGTGATAATAGTAAAGCAGTAAATCAGACAATCCTAATACTGTTGTTAATGTAATATGACATGACGTGATGTATGCCCTCACCGACGATCTCCCTCATACGGCACCATCTTACGACCGCGGCATGCAATCGACCCTCAAGTGCTCCACATCTTCCAGGCACATGTAATGGTATGGTGATATGATTTCTAAGTTATTATTAGTCCATTCAAACAGCAGGATTGGGAAACTAAGGTACTTCCCTTATACCAATCCCAACACAGATCCTGTATAGGGTCGTCACTCCTAGTAATCTCATATGAGGTATATTTTGCAGGTCATTGCAAGGGCTGTCAGGGCTGTTGCACGCACTCGTTGCACGCTCCCCTATCACCTTATCAATACAGGCCTACTGTACTCTACTGCTACTGAAGGGTCATCGCCTCCCGTAGACTCAGAATACGCTCGCGGTCACTACAAAGGACTCGTCGCCTGATCAGTGTAGGCCGACAGCAAGAATATAGTGTCCCATACCACCATAAACTGCTCACGAGACTAGGTGCTCACTGGTCACTATGGGGAGGTTTGTGGCCCCAGCGTAGGCCGACAGCTCGACCACGGTGTCCCATACCACCATGCCCGACTCATGAGTCTTTATGGATCAAAGTACCATTATTAACAGGGTTTACAATGGTAAGTTCAGTACCCTAGGTTCAAGCAGTTATGACTCATGCAGGGTGAACATATAACGACCAGTCGGGTTACTTGACGGGCTCGACTAGCGCGATCGCATCTCAAGTCGAACGACATGAAGTGCGTAAAACACTTCGCGTGGCCTAACCACTACCGCCAACTCCAAAACACGGCTCGCGTTCATCGACGCATCGTTCGTGGCCAAGATAAGCCAACCACGAATTCGCTCGGTTACCGACTGCCTGGACTAAGTATAGTCCCAAACAATTATGGAATCACATCAGCAATCATATGAAAGTGTTGGAAATGAAATACAACCATGTGAGCATGTTAACACATGTTATAACATACACCTTAAGTAAATCATCAAGTATAAGCATTTCATACATACGATGAAATCATGCATTAAGCTAACATGTAGGAAATCATTTACGTCAGCATATTAATTGAGAAATCAATCTTAAACTAATTCATAACACCATTTAATTCAATACATACTAATACAAACATTTATACAAACACTTAAACTACACACTTAAGTCTACATATAGCATGTCGACCCGAAGTGTGCATTTAGGCGAATCTCTTCGCCAAACTAATTATGCATTTATTCCTAACATTCTAATGTGACAATAAACCATGTCAATCACATCAGCAAAATATGAATGAAATCAGTACTTCCTACAAATGACTAAAATGCCCTAAATCTCATATTCTTTGCCGTTTTATGAAACAAGAAACGGACAGCATGTTGTACATGTCAAACGGCATTGCCGTCGATAATCTACTATTAAACGACATTGAAAGTGTTGGAAACAGTCAATCAAAGCATCTAAAATCCGCACCTTATCTCTTATAAACGTGTGAATTCGAACGGAGCGTATACGCTTTGTCTACAGCGAATAGAGAACCTAATTTACGAGTTATATCAGTTTACATGCTATGGAATAGAACGAATGCCAAATCAGCAACTTATTAGGGTTATTTCTTACCTGAAAATATGGAGAAATCACCAGCCAGGTGATTGAGGTGGGTTGCTGAAGTACGTGCAACAGGTAGCACAAAGGCAAGAAAATTCTCTCCTACTCTCTCTCACAAACTCTCATCTTTTCTCTCTCCCAATCTAGGGTTCCTCTCAAATTCAGATGGGAGAGAGGAGTGAGGGTTTCAATCCCTTTTATAAGCTCAAAAATGCCCAAAATAGGCTCAGGAACAAAGTTCACTTAGGGCATATCCAAATCGGGGCTGTTTCGGTCCAAAAGTACATTTCTGGTGGTCCCCTTGCCGAACACGATCGGACTTAAGCTCATGCATACAGGATCTAGCACGCATCAAGTTTTCAGTCCGGCACGGTTCATAGATCGCACGTGGCGGTCCAGTTTCAGTTCAGCGGTCATCGCACGTAGATCAGGCATGCAAGTCTCATGATATGAAATAGAAATTTTTCCTGATCTGAGGGTGTAATCTGGCTGAATTCTGACGATCAGAACGCTTAATACTGACACATCAAGTCGTGTGCCAGATTTGAATTTCAAATTCCAAATCTGTCCCTATTCGCACTCTCTTCAGTCCGGGCTCAATGAAATAGCCTGTGATTATCGGTTGGACTTGATTTTCAAAATGATTGTCAAGTCCAGCTAGGCGGTCCTAACAGTCTAAGATAGTAGGCATCAGACTTTCGATGCGCGGTCTAGATCCAATACAAAATTTCAAAGTGGTCCAGAGAACAAACCTGCTTAGAGTTTGATTCGAGGTTATAGAGTATTATAGTCATTAGTTCTACTCGATTTGGGTCTTGTAGCACGTATTTAAAGTGATCAGGGACTATTTCCCAGCCACACTAGCGTTGCGCTAGCTACTTACTCTTATTTTCTAAAGGAATTAATTCTACACAATTTCGGGTCGAGTTGGTACTCAAGTCCAAGTACGGATTTTTTCCGGGCGTTACAATCTACCCCCCTTAACAAATAATTTCGTTCTCAAAATTTATACCTTTTCGTACTCCTCAAGAAGCTGTGGGTAGTTCTTTCTGATCTCGGCTTCTGTCTCCCAAGTAGCCTCTTCCTCAGAGTGATGCGTCCACAATACCTTCATAAGGGGAATCACCTTGCTACGCAGTACCTGCTCCTTCCTGTCTAAGATACGTGTCGGTCGCAGGATATATGTAACATCCTCTCCTAACTGCACCTGCTCCTATCTGATGATATGGGAAGGATCAGCAACGTACTTCTTTAGCATAGAAACATGAAATACGTTGTGAACGCTCGCCAGAGGCGTGGGTAAAGCCAATCGGTAAGCCACTGCTCCCACACGATCGAGGATTTGGAATGGACCAATGAATCGCGGTGCTAGTTTCCTCTTCTTCCCGAACCGAAGGACTCCCTTCATAGGGAAAACTCCCAAGAATACATGATCTTCAACTGTGAACTCTAGTGGCCTCCATCTCGTATCGGCATAACTCTTTTGTCTGCTCTGCGCTGTGAGAAGCCGACGTCTAATAATATCAATCTTCTCTGACGTCGCCTGCACCAACCTTGGCCAATCAAGCTACGCTCACCGACCTCTGCCCAGCAATGCGGTGCGCGACAAGGTCACCCATACAGCACCTCGTAAGGTGCCATACCGATACTCGCCTGAAAGCTGTTGTTGTACGCAAACTCCGCATATGCAAGACAATCATCCTAACTGTCCTTGAAGTCCAATGTGCAAGCTCGCAACATGTCCTCTAAGATCTGGTTCACCCGCTCTGTCTGTCTGTCTGTCTGTGGGTGGAAGGCAGTACTGAACTTCAACTTCACACCCATAGCCTCCTGAATGCGAGTCCAGAAAATAGAAGTGAACCGCGTGTCTCTGTCCGACACGATCTCCAACGGAACTCCATGCAGATGCACAATCTCTCTGATATACAATCTAGCCAGCTCGTCTGCAGAGTTCGTAACTCTGATCGGTAGGAAGTGCGCCGACTTCATCAGACGGTCGATGATCACCCAAATGGAATCATGTCCCTTCCTCGTCTTCGGCATCCCTGAAATGAAATCCATGGAAATGAAATCCCACTTCCACTCTGCGATCGGCATAGGCTACAAAAGTCCAGGTGGTCGGCGATGCTTTGCCTTCACCTGCTGACAAATGAGACAACGGGATACGAACTCTGCTATGTGGGTCTTCATACCTTCCCACCAATAAGTCCTCTTCACGTCACGATACATCTTCGTACTTCCTGGATGCATCGCGAGTCTGGTACAATGCGCAGCCTCGAGAATCTCTCGTCTCAAGTCAGGGACATCTGGGACGCAAAGGCGGCCACGATAACGTAAGCCCCCATCCATACCAACTCGCCACTCGACGTCAGCATCATCACTGGCCTGCTCTCGAAGCTTAGTTAGATGCGCATCGTCCCTCTACGCCTCGATGACCCGGTCATCGATCTAAGATCGCACCTGTATATGTGCGATGAACTCATACGGCTCCTCTACGATGAGTTTTTGTTCAAAGTCTCGCAAAAACTCAACCATATCCCACTCAGCAACCATCAGCGGAGCCACAAACTCTATATCCTTCTTGCGGCTCAATGCGTCAGCCACAAGGTTCGCCTTCGCAGGATGGTAAGAGACTTCAAACTTGAAGTCCTTCAACGTCTCCATCCATCGCCGCTGCCTCATATTCAAGTCTCTCTGCGTGAATATGTACTTGAGGCTCTTGTGGTCGCAAAAGAGCTCGAACTCCTCTCCGTAGAGGTAATGTCTCCAGAGTCTCAGTGCGAATATGACGGCTGCCAACTCTAGGTCATGTGTAGGGTAATTCTCCTCATGCTTCCTTAATTGTCTCGAGGCATACGAAATTACCCTGTCCCTCTGCATAAGGACACAACCCAGACCAACGCTAGAGGCGTCAGTATATATAGTGTATCTAACCCCTTGCTCTGGCAATACTAGCACAGGGACGGATGTAAGTCTGTCCTTCAGCTCCTGAAAAGCTGACTCCGCCTTGTCGTTTCAGGCGAACTTCACATCCTTCCGTGTCAACTGAGATAAGGGTCTCACGATCTTCGAGAAATCTTGAATGAAGCACCGATAGTAGCCAGCGAGACCCAAGAAACTTCTCACCTCAGTGACATAACCAGGCTGCTCCCAGTCCTGCACTGCAGCTACCTTAGACAGGTCAACTGCCATGCCATCCTTGGACACCACGTGTCCCAGTAACTTCACTTCCTGCTTCCAGAAGTCGCACTTCTTGTACTGTGCGAACAACTGATGCTGTCTGAGCATATCCAGGACCAAACGCAAGTGCTCCTCATGCTCCTCTCGACTCCTGGAGTACACCAAAATGTCATCAATAAATACAATGATGAATCGATAGAGGAAAGGCCGAAATACTTGGTTCATCAGATCCATGAACACGGTTGGTGCGTTCGTAAGATCGAACGACATCATAAGGAACTCGTAGTGGCCAAAACTGGTCCTGAATGCTGTCTTCTGCACGTCCTCATCCCTGACGCGTAACTGATGATATCCTGACTGAAGATCAATCTTCGAGAAGTACTGCGCTCCTCTCAACTGATCAAACAAGTCATCGATCCTGGGTAAAGGGTACTTGTTCTTCACCGTGATCTGGTTTAGCCTGCGATAATCAATACAAAATCACATCGAACCATCCTTCTTCCTCACGAACAGAACTGGTGCTCCCCAAGGAGACACACTAGACGGTTAAGGCCAAGCTCTAGCAGACCATCAATTTGAGTCCTCAACTCTTCCATCTCACACGGTACCATGCTATACGTCGGCAGTGAGACGGGCGAGGAACTAAGAACCAGATCGATAGTGAAATCAATCTCTCGTTGGGGCGGCAAACCAGGAATCTTCCTGAACAGATCCCCAAACTCAGAAACGACTGGCGTATGCTCAAGCATCTGGGCACCAGCGTCTCGCAGCAAAGTAGTGTAAATAAGTATGCGGAAAGGGAGATTTACCCGTACTGGAAATGTGAAGGATGCACCCTCTGGCTCGTACACAGTCACTATACGAGTCTCGCAGTCAATCTCGGCCCTCGCTGCAGTCAACCAATCCATGCCAAGAATGACATCGAGATAAACCAGAGAAGGGTTGACGACAAGATCAATAGCCATCGTCTTGCCCCCCAGATCCACCAAACAACCCTCACACATCTGAGTGACATTTGAATAATCCCCATGAGCTGCAAGGACTCACACCCTATCCATAGTAATAGTCTGTAACCCAATGCGTCTGACTATGGCACGTGATATCAAAGAAATCGTGGAACCAGTGTCCACCATCACGAGAATAGGAATACTTCCAATATGGGCAGTGACCTCGAAGGCTGAATGCTGAGAAGTCTATGTCGCAGCTGCCTCAGCTGTCAACGCATGCACCCGTGCCTGCTGTGGCCGGTTCGGCAGCTGTGCTATGGGCCGTGGAGACTGTCTAATCTACGATACCGGAGGTTTGAAAGAAGGGTGTGCAGGAGCCAACCGTATAGGCGGTGCTGATATCGCCTGTGAGCGGGTACGGTCGATCTTCTGCGGCGGCGAGAACCCACTGTCCCGCATCCGAGCAAAACAACTCTGTGCTAAGTGGCCCGACCTCTCGCAGTATGTACATGATAACTCGGGGCGCCGAAAAGATGGTGCTGGCGCTAGAGCCCGAGTAGGAGGGTCGACACGAGGCCTCTTGCCCGTGAAGGGCCTGTCTGGCAAGTCTGGTCGTGGCCTAGGAGCAACTAGGCCACGAGATCGGGTAAGACGATCCACATCCTGCTCTGCCCGCATGGACATGTGAATCAACTCTGCATAGGAGAGAATGCTCACGCAGCACATCTTCAACCGAATATCCGGTCGCAAACCCTCCGAAAAGCGCCGTATGCGCATTTGCTCATCAGCCAAAATAGTCTGGACGTATCTGCCCAACTCCGTGAACCGATGCTCATACTCCGTGACTGTCATGCCTCCCTGTCTGAGGCGGAGAAACTCATTCTCCCGGTCATGCCTGTACGTCTGGGGATAATACTTCTCGTGGAAGCAGAACTCAAACGCTGCCCATGTCCATATAAAGTCGGCGGCAACGGTCCGCAATACGCTGTCCCACCACAAGCTGGCCTCTCTCTCAAACAGGAACGTAGCCAACTCTACCTGCTCAGCCTCTGTACAGTGTAACATCCGCAGTATCTTCGATACACAGTCGAGCCAATACTCGGCCTCCTCGGGTCTATGAGAACCCGTAAAAGTGGAAGGCTGTAAGCGCTGAAATCCCTCTAACAATCCCCGTGTATTTCCGGCATTCCCCGCAGGATAAGCAGGTGGTACAGGATGAGCCATGCCCTCATCCTAGGCATAAGTATCAGCATCCTTAGCTGGATGCGCAGGTGGTGCAGGTGGAGTCACACCCCCACCCTGGGCTAGTGTCCCCACAATAGTAGTCAGAAGCTGCTGCTGCTGCTGCATCATGGCCATCATCTGCTCAAATCTGTCTAGAGGTGGAACAGGCTGTGGCGTGTGCTGCGTCGAAGTAGACGCACGGTAAGGCCCTCTGACTGGCGGTGTGAACGGCGATGGTCCAACTGTAGGACCAGCAGTAGGCTGAGACGCACGCACTGTCTCAGGAATCGGGCCCACAGCAAGGTCCGCATGGGTATCAGACTGCGAAGGAGCCTGATCCATAGGCTCACTCAATGCAAGCCGAGTCGTGCTCCATGTAGCCTTCGACGGCATTCCCTATATTCAAAATAGGGCGCAACCTTGTCAGTCTCAATAGTACAAACACACCACAATCATTCACACAAGAGCCATAAGCATTCCATGCATTTCATTTAATCAAAATTGTCACAATACAAGGGATATGTCCTTACAAGCATCATGACGAGAAATACATGGGAATTAAGACAGTTAAAATTTACAACAGCAACATAAGCAAAGCACTAGCCTTAACAGGCTTACACAACTTAAAGCAGGAAATGACTAACTACTAACCACAACATCAAAGATCCTCGCTAGTCTGAGTCGGGTGACGGAGGAGGAGCACCCTTATCCTGCAAGCAGCACAGGATCGCCTTCAAGGTGCGAGTCACCTTGCCGAATTTTCTCTTCCTAACGGCCTTGGCATCCTCGACTTCAGCGCGAAGTTCCTGAACTTCCCTTCGCAAGGCAATCTGGCTCTCCTCAATCCGGGTAATGCGATCATCGCCAGTAGCCTGAGCAGAAGGAGGAGGGCTCTCATCTGTATCCTGAGCCTCCTCTTCTACCTCTTCCTGGACTTCTTCCTCAACTTCTGCTCCAGGTTCTCCCTCACTTGGATCCTCTTCATCATCAAAGTCATCCTCGCTTTCCTCCTCAAGCTGATTCTCACGGTACTGAGACCCGATCTTCATCTTGACCATAGTAGACTCATCAATGCTGTGAATCGAAACTGGCAATTTCGGCCCAAGTCTATAAGCAAACTCAAGCACGATCTTGCATATAAGTCGGCCAAAAGGAAGCGATTCGGACGTTCTTCTTGATTTTACTATGAGGATAATCTGTCGCAAGATGAAAGTGGCCATACACACATTCTCTCCCTGGGCCACCAGATACAAGAAATCAACTATAAGGCACGTACACTCAATGCGATTTGTCGACCTGGGATACACATTGAACATGCAGATATGGTGCAGCAGGCGCAAATCATCAGACATATAAGTCACCTTGAGGCTATTATTAGGCTGCCATGGAACCAGTTTACTGCATAGAAACCTGGTACGGCGATCTCGCTCACGCCTACTCCTCAGATTCTTCTCACTAGGATGAACATCACCAAGAGGCACGTTCAGAAGTCGCGCAATCAACCGCACATCGATCGTAGCCATCCGGTCTCTTCCAAAAGGAATTTTGAATTGCAATGGCTCCAGTGTAGGATTCTGGATACGAGCGTAGAAAGCACAAACGGTGCTCACATTAGCACGAGCACGAGCTTCAAAGATCGGACCCTAATGCGCAGCTTCAATGCGCTCGAACAATAAAAATTCACCGAACAGTCGTCCTTCCACGTTCGCCTCAAACAACACTTTGCGATCAGTGTATTGGCCATGAGGCATCTCTGCTAAAATCACTCGCCCAAGTTGAGTATGGGGATCTAAATCCCGCTTTGTATGGAACTCTCGAGCTGTGGTTGGACCTGCAGCGACGCTTGAGCTAGCGGCGCCACCCCGCGGTCTTCTCAATTGAGCAGGGTGACTTGGCCCAGCCTCATCTGCTGCGGTTTTTCTTTTACCCATCAAAGATAGGATGGTGGAGAGTGACAAAAGACCTAAAATGGCTTCAACAAAAGCCATGAAAAATGGAGAAAATGCAAGGAGATGGTTGTCCAAAATAGAAAAGGGAGATCTAGGCATTGTAGAGGGATGCTTCAAGCTCCCTAAGGATGGATTTTCAGGAAGAAAAAAAAATAAAAGGGGGAATGGAGCACCTCACGATTTCAGCTTGATTTAGGGATTTTTAGAGCTCCAAAAGATGAGATCTTCTAGAAGGAGGGCTGCAATCTTCAATGGAACGATGGAGTATGGTCGTTTTAGGCCAAGAATGGATTTGGGGGTGCTTTGGAACCATGATTTGGAGGTAGGGCAGCTAGAAGATGTAAATGGGGCTAGGGGAAGGGCTGTTTGTGAAGGAAGTGCATTATTTTGGGGTTTTCTACACACGAACCGCACATGAGGGGTGTGTACTACCCCAACCGACCACACGTGCCAAAGCACACATCAAATGGGCCACAGTGGCTGGCGATGCATCGCCGGATCGGCGATGACATCGCCGACCGTCCTTCTGTTTGGTCGGTGAGACCACATGGGTTTTGTCCTCCATGGTCCAGGGACCCCAAATAACTATGAGCCCCACCTTGATTCATTGTATATTGAACTATATTGGCCCAAACATGAGTACGGGGCTTTCCAAGGCCAATCTGAAATCCCGAATATAAAACCCTATCATGCAGCATATGATTTTGGGGTAGAAGGATCTAATACATCCATCTAGACTATTATTTGCTAAAGAAAGCAAAGTTAGAATGTCCTTATGGCCATTTTTCATGAAATTTTACTATTCACTATAAAATTTTATGAAAGCATGATTTTATATTATTTTCACATTATGATTGATGCCTAATATGAAAAGGATAAGAAGGAATTGAAGATTGGAGTGGTGAGAGGAAGAATTTTGAAGATTTTTGGTGAAACGGGGTTTTTAAGCCCTGACGATTGAATACAGGGGTTGTGGTTGTCCCACAGCCCAAAGATTCACATTTATGGGTTTAGAATCGTGTAAAGAATGTCTCAACCCAACTACCTACAACCTAGGAGCTATTCGGGTTGTTTCACGCGACCCTAGATGCGTTATGGACTCGATCGCGCGATCGATTTAAATAGACTTCGCCTATTGGAGAATCTGCGATCCTACAAGTGTTTCTAAACCCTTCTCGCACCCACCTAAGTCAAAGGAAGTGACAACGTACGTCGCGTGACCATAACCCAGGCCCAGTATACTCTTATTCATGCTCTGATACCAACTTGTAACACCCTAAAAATCGGAGGTCGTGTCTAAACTCAACTCCCGAGTTCCAGACCGTCACTTATGCAACAAAAGTGAGCATGATTCAATGTTGTCTGAGTTAAAGCATTCACATGAGTAAAAGTATATAAAACTACAATTCATACTCCAGATCCAGTGATAAAAGCAAGCGGAAGACTAAAGAATATATATATCACTGTATGGAAAAAACAAAGTAGATCTCAACTGTCACTAAAGTATGAATACATCACTGAGTCTCATATACATGTAAATGATAGAAATAAATGTCCAAAAGAGTCCCACTATGAAGTCCCGTCAACCCAGGTCACCTAAGCAAAGCCATCATGGTACTGCATGTATGAGAACTCGTCCTGGTCCTCATCAAAGTCTGGCTCTGCCTCCTGGATCTCAGCATCACCTGCATCTAAAACAGGGTCTGGTGGGTGTTGCAAACACCATCCTGTAACGTGGAAATGAGTGATCAACTCAGTGGAATCATAGAGCAAAGATTAGCATGTTCACAAATCAATCATGTGATAATAGTAAAGCAGTAAATCAGACAATCCTAATACTGTTGTTAATGTAATATGACATGACGTGATGTATGCCCTCACCGACGATCTCCCTCATACGGCACCATCTTACGACCGCGGCATGCAATCGACCCTCAAGTGCTCCACATCTTCCAGGCACATGTAATGGTATGGTGATATGATTTCTAAGTTATTATTAGTCCATTCAAACAGCAGGATTGGGAAACTAAGGTACTTCCCTTATACCAATCCCAACACAGATCCTGTATAGGGTCGTCACTCCTAGTAATCTCATATGAGGTATATTTTGCAGGTCATTGCAAGGGCTGTCAGGGCTGTTGCACGCACTCGTTGCACGCTCCCCTATCACCTTATCAATACAGGCCTACTGTACTCTACTGCTACTGAAGGGTCATCGCCTCCCGTAGACTCAGAATACGCTCGCGGTCACTACAAAGGACTCGTCGCCTGATCAGTGTAGGCCGACAGCAAGAATATAGTGTCCCATACCACCATAATCTGCTCACCAGACTAAGTGCTCACTGGTCACTACGGGGAGGTTTGTGGTCCCAGCGTAGGCCGACAGCTCGACCACGGTGTCCCATACCACCATGCCCGGCTCATGAGTCTTTGCGGATCAAGGTACCATGATTAACAGGGTTTACAATGGTAAGTTCAGTACCCTAGGTTCAAGCAGTTATGACTCATGCAGGGTGAACATACAACGGCCAGTCGGGTTACTTGACGGGCTCGACTATCACGATCGCATCTCAAGTCGAACGACATGAAGTACGTAAAACCCTTCGCGTGGCCTAACCACTGTCGTCAACTCCAAAACACGGCTCGCGTTCATCGACGCGTCGTTCGTGGCCAAGATAAGCTAACCACAAATTCGCTCGGTTACCGATTGCCTGGACTAAGTATAGTCCCAAACAATTATGGAATCACATCAGCAATCATATGAGAGTGTTGGAAATGAAATACAACCATGTGAGCATGTTAACACATGTTATAACATACACCTTAAGTAAATCATCAAGTACAAGCATTTCATACATACAATGAAATCATGCATTAAGCTAACATGTAGGAAATCATTTACATCAGCATATTAATTGAGAAATCAATCTCAAACTAATTCATAACACCATTTAATTCAATACATACTAATACAAACATTTATACAAACACTTACACTACACACTTAAGTCTACATATAGCATGTCGACCCGAAGTGCGTATTTAGGCGAATCTCTTCGCCAAAATAATTATGCATTTATTCCTAACATTCTAATGCGACAATAAACTATGTTAATCACATTAGCAAAATATGAATGAAATCAGTACTTCCTACAAATGACTAAAATGCCCTAAATCTCATATTCTTCGCCGTTTTACGAAACAGGAAACGGACAGCATGTTGTACATGTCAAACGGCGTTGCCGTCGATAATCTACTATTAAACGACATTGAAAGTATTGGAAACAATCAATCCAAGCGTCTAAAATCCGCACCTTATCTCTTATAAACGTGTGAATTCAAACGGAGCGTATACGCTTCGTCTACAGCGAATAGAGAACCTAATTTATGAGTTATATCAGTTTACATGCTATGGAACGGAACAAATGTCAAATCAACAACTTATTAGGGTTATTTCTTACCTGAAAATGCGGAGAAATCACCGGCCAGGTGATTGAGGTGGGTTGCTGAAGTACGTGCAACAGGTAGCACAAAGGCAGGAAAATTCTCTCCTACTCTCTCTCACAAACTCTCACCTTTTCTCTCTCCCAATCTAGGGTTCCTCTCAAATTCGGATGGGAGAGAGGAGTGAGGGTTTTAACCCCTTTTATAAGCTCAAAAATGCCCAAAATAGGCTCAGGAACAAAGTTCACTTAGGGCATATCCAAATCGGGGCTGTTTCGGTCCAAAAGTACATTTCTGGTGGTCCCCTGGCCGAACGTGATCGGACTTAAGCTCATGCATACAGGATCTAGCACGCATCAAGTTTTCAGTCCGACAGGGTTCGTAGATCGCACGTGGCGGTCCAATTTCAGTTCAGCGGTCATCGCACGTAGATCAGGCATGCAAGTCTCATGATATGAAATAGAAATTTTTCCTGATCTGAGGGTGTAATCTGGCTGAATTCTGACGGTCAGAACGCTTAATACTGACACATCAAGTCGTGTGCCAGATTTAAATTTCAAATTCCAAATCTGTCCCTATTCGCACTCTCTTCAGTCCGGGCTCAATGAAATAGCCTGTGATTATCGGTTGGACTTGATTTTCGAAATGATTGTCAAGTCCAGCTAGGCGGTCCTAACGGTCTAAGATAGTAGGCATCAGACTTTCGATGCGCGGTCTAGATCCAATACAAAATTTTAAAGTGGTCCAGAGAACAAACCTGCTTAGAGTTTGATCCGAGGTTATAGAGTATTATAGAGTCATTAGTTCTACTCGATTTGGGTCTTGTAGAATGTATTTAAAGTGATCAGGGACTATTTTCCAGCCACACTAGCGTTGCGCTAGCTAACTTACTCTTATTTTCTAAAGGAATTAATTCTACGCAATTTTGGGTCGAGTTGGTACTCGAGTCCAAGTACGGATTTTTCCCGGGCATTACAATCTATCCGACCATCAAGAAGGAGAAGAAGAAGAATAAGAAGAGATGTGATTGTACCACGTCAAGTCAAATTGAGTTAACTCGGCTAAAACTTATTGAGGTACTGCTCCGTTCTGTCTCAACTCGCTGACGAGTTGGGTTGAGTCTTAGTTGAGTTGGAAAACAAGAGAGAAGGAGAGAGTGATAAAGAAAGGAAAAGAAAAAGAAATAACGAGAAAGAGAGAAAAAGGCAGAAGAAAACAAGAGAGAAGGAAGAAGAGAAATGGAAGAGAGTCAGCAATCTTGCTAAACCCATTGCTACAGCTGCGGTCCATCCAGGACATCAACTTGACTACAGGAGCAGGTCGAGTTTCCAGATGCCTAAAAGAATTAGGAATAAATGCCTAACTTCAGACAGAAATGATTCAACTACAAAATTGAGGGATTCCTTTAAGCTTACCTTGATTTAAGTTGATACAATTTCTCTTGCCTTTTACATGCTTTACTTTCATGTTACTATGATTCTCTCCCTGTAATTGTTTGATTTACCACTAACAATTATTTATCCTTTAGAAATTTATGGTTAAGGTATGATTTTAATTATGCGTGATCTTTATTAATTTATGTGGGGCGATGGATACAAGCTTTGCCCTTGACTTTACCAATTTTGTTGAGTTAACCCTTGCTACTCTCCTCTTTTATTAATATTAAAGGATACTATGACTATGAGTAAGGCATTGACCCTCTCCAACCATACAAATAATGCAGGGAATGTATAGATTGAAGACCTAGAGGACCATCTCCCTATGGAAGATTATACTGAATAAATAAGAAGATAGTTTTATAATTTATTTTTATATTTTCACTACAAACTCGATAATGTAAAAAGCTCTTATTTAGAAGGCATTTGATAATTTGTCAAATTCATTTACTCTAATGAAATAATAAATACAGTCGATTTTATTCTCGTGAATGATTACCTTCATAAATATAACTAGATGTGATCTAAATAAAAAAATATAGTACAATTTTTAAAGCATCCAATTTATTCAGTTATTAACACTTAGTTTTCTCGAGTAAGAGTATAAACTCTGTGTTTCGACAAAGAAACAAATATATTTTGATTTGGGGAAATTGTCTTATTCAAACATAACAGAGAGAGATTACTATGAACATTCATCACATTTATCTGAGTTCATTTACATCCTCTTTACATCCCTTGATTCTAAGATAAATCATTTAGAAGTAAAGGATTTGTGCTTTAAGCATCAAGAGTTCATTTCGACAGCCTTCCGACACCTGATTTGATCTTCTCCTATGACTTAGGAGGAATGCTGATCCGATCGACGAATCATTTCGATAGCCCTCTGGCGCCTGATTTGATCTTCTCCTAGGACTTGGAGGAATGCCGATCCGATCGACAGGCCTTCAATGAAATAGAGATTTCAGCAGCATAACAGCGCCTGTTTTAACCATCCTCTGGGACTTAGGAGGAATGTCGATTAAATCGACTGATCTTTCTCCTTAGAACCCATGAAGAGGAGAAAACCCGGAGAAAGGAAGCCTGAGACACGGACTTCGGCAGCACAACAGCTCTTGGAGTTCACAGACTGCAGGGCAGTCCAGTTGCGCAGACCCGCACAACCGATATCTGTTGCGCGGTCCTGCGCAACTCCCAGGAGACTTTGCTCCTACCTTCTGTCTTCCGCTCTGCTTTGCTCCTCTTAAAAATATTCCATTCTCCCAAATGAAGGAGGGGAGAGGGTATTTATAGACCCTCGCATGTGTGAAAACCTTGATCTTAGCGATGTGGGACTATTTTTTAGTACTTTGGATCATTTTGAACAAAGCCCTTTTGTGCAGTTCATTCCGAGGTCCCGCACAGCTGTTACTTTCATTGCTGGACCTGCGCAACCGAGATTGATTACGCAGAACTGCGCAACCTATAATGGCTGCACGGACCTGCGCACTCTCATGAACGCTATCTCTCTCTTCTTCTTTCCGAAAGTTCTTCGTATCTTTTTACCTTTCCTTGCTTGATTCCTTCACCATTTTTTATGCCTCAACAGATGCCCCCTCGATCCTTCTTTGATTGATTTCTAAAATTAAATGAAGGATTGATCTTCCTCTGCCTGAGGAACTTGAATTAACTGCAACTAAAGGATGATTGAATGATTTTACTTTCCTGAAAGACTTGGATAATCATCCCTGTGCAGCAAACTGGATGGTCCAGTAGATTGAATGATCACGTTCGAACGGAAGACTGTAATGCTCGCATTCAAACGGAAGACTGGGTGATCGCTTTAGAATGAGGAGCTTGCATGATTGTATTCGACCAAAAGACTTGAATGATGGCGCTCGAACAGAAGGCTTGAATATTGGCGCTCAAGCGGAAGACTGTAATGTTGACGCTCAAGCGGAGGACTGGAATGCCCCCAGTCAGCAGTGTCGAGCAGATGTTTCACTAGAGAGGATAAGATTTTCTTTTCATTGAAGCACGCTTCTGCAGCAGTTGTGACAACTTCATCTTTAAGCGATTTGATCAGAGAACTTTCTTTCAACACCATTGCTGCTACAACGGTCTCTTTGATCAACTCCAACAATTCTTTCTTTTTGATCAGCTCCAGCGATTCTTTCCTTTTAATCTATATCTGGGGCTATTCCTTAATGCTGCTCCTGCCGCAACAACTTTTTCTATTGTTTCCTTTACTCATGATCTACATAACTCAAGCTTTTGAATAAAAGTTTTTCCTGCTAAATTTATCAAAATTAGTATCCTAATTCATTATAATTTTTAATATAGCTTTATGAAGTACTAATAATTTTTGAAATAGATTGAGAGTTTCTTCTCTTTTTAGGCCGATTGTGATATTCGCCATATGATTTAAGCAATCTTTGCGCTTGTCATCGTGTTTCGCATTGTATTCTTTATATTGCATTCTTGAAGATTTCATCTTTAGCTCCAAAGGTTCAATCGCTAAGTCTTTTTACTGAGTCTTCTCTAATTTGTGCTTCTTAGCATTTCTTCATAGACTTTTTCTTGGATCTTTGCTGATTTGATGATGCTTCCATTTGTTCTTTCTTGGTTAATCTCGCATAAAGATTTCTTCAGAAGATAATATTTCTGAAGTAACGTCTTCTGATACTCCTGAAGAATAGATAATCTTTACTGTTGTTTTAATGAATCCAAGGAATATATCTAATTCCTTATATTGTCCGATAAAGAATGATAATTCTTTACTAGTTGATCTTCTGCCCCCTTTTGAAAACCTTGTGCGATAATATGTCTTTATTCATGAAGAAGGCGAGAGACGAAAAGACCTTACAGCTCTTGTCAATATATTAATTGACCTTGGAGACTTGAGCTTTCGAGTAGATAATCGCCAATATCTTGAAGGCATGTACTATTGATGTAATTTGAACCTGATTCAAGAGAAATGCATTTTTGCATGTTGTATAATCAATGTTTGAAATGTTAATCAGGCAATTATTTGTTTGAGGATATCTATATTGAAATATGTATCTACAGCATTTTAAATGCTAAACTTTAATTTTATGCTTTTGAGCGCTGGTGCTGGTGTACTTTAACTGACCATACTTTGACTAGACAACTTAACTTGACTTAACTTGACCAGACTCGACTGAACTGGACTTGACATTACTGGACTGACACCACTAGACCGACACTAGATCGACACAACTGGACAGGCACTACTGGACTGACACCACTAGACCAACACTAGACCGACACTACTAGACAGACACTACTAGACTGACACCACTAGACCGACACTACTGGACAGACACCACTAGATTGACACTACTGGACAGACACCTACTCACACAGTTTAAACTCATGAGTAGTGGAGCGCTTTTACTTCGGGTCTTACGTGATGGTCTCTGTAACTCTTGAAAGTTCGCTGCACTTCTCACTGCTTAGGGAGTTCACAAACCGCGATCCATCAGAGGGGCCCAGTGAAGCTACCGGGGCCGTGAACTCGGTTGGTTTTACAGCATAGGGTTGGCCACGGTAACTCTCTAGAGTTCACAGGGCTTGCAAGGCTACCTTTGGGGGTACCAAATCTATGGTTGTCGATCCATCGATGAGTAGGTTTAAGCCCTTCCTCATGAGTACGTACCGGAATCGAACCACAAATTTGGGGGGTCTTATGCATGGTTGGCTTGTCATGCGCGCACTGCGGCCCTCATTTTCTTCGCCTGCAAGGTCGGGCCCATTCACAGGAGGGCTTGTCCTCCGTTCCCCGTGACGCTGCCAGAAAGCTATACAGACGGCATGGGTGTTACGCTTGACTGGTCATTTGGGGACTTTTAACACTTTGGCTTTGAGTTGACTTTTTAGCCCTTTGCTTTTGATCTTTCGATTGACTTTTGGCTCTTGGCTTTTGGTCTTTAAAGACTTTGACCTTTTTCGGCCTTTGGTCATTTAAAGATTTTGAGCTTTTGGATTTTAGTCAACTTTTGGCCTTCTGGCTTTTAGTCATTGACTCCGTCAGCTGCCCGCATGGGTATGCGTATGATGGCCTTCATGGGCTTTTTAGGGCCACTGGCTTCTCGTCGCTGCCCGAATGGCGATCTTCATAGGTCTTATGCGTAGCTGGTCCCTTTTGACCTTTGGTCCTTTTAGGACTTTGGCTTTTCTTTCTTTTTCTTTTTCAGGACTTGACTAGGCTACCTTTTTATGATAAGCAGCCATCGCTATCGCCAATTCATATATATAGTTGACTATATGAGTCATTCTACTATGATCATATGGTTGACATTTCCCCGCTGCTGACAATGTCACAAGGACCTTCGTATTATGTTTATGTCAATTTATGTATCAACTTAGCGATGATGACAACTTTGATGAGCGATTGATTGGCAATAGCAATAATTGTTCTCCTTTTCTTTTTCTGATCATCGATACCTGATAATTCAATTTCGATGGAAAATGGAGATTTTCTATCGGCAATGAGCGTCGATGCTTGATAGCGATCATCGGCACCTTTTATGTCACTGCTTGCTTGATAGCGATCATTGGTACTTTCTTCTTCTCTCTCTTTTTCTTTTCCCCTTTTTTTTTCCTTATGCCAATGTTTGCTTGACAGAGATCATTTAATCGCTTGACGGCGATTCTTCTAATCGCTTAATCTTCTAATTGCTCGATAGCGATAGGTGCTAATTTTGGCGATTAGCTTTTCATTTGGCTTTGCTTTTGGTAATTGTCCTTGGTTTTTCGCCTTTGGCGATAACTTGTTATGCTTGAAAGCCTGTCTTTCATTCAAATATACAAAAGAAATGCATTCTATGGTGAGAAATATATTTCACAACTTTTACTCACCTGTCTCAATTGATTTTAGGTCTTAGGCGTAGCTGGCCGTATAGGCTTGGCTAGGCTGCCTTAATTTTATCATTGCTGAACGGTGAATCCATAGCTGATATTTCTCCAGCTGCTCTGATATTCTGAGAATCAATAATTGATATTTCGCCGTTGCTGATATATTCTGAGAATCAATAATTGATATTTCGCCGTTACTGATATATTCTAAGAATATCCATATTGTATTTGAAATAGTTTATCAGCTTGGTGATAATAGCAATTTTAATAGAATAAGCTTGCGTGAGCCACTGATGACGACAGTGATAGTTGCTTATCTTGGCGACGATCATTGGCATTTGCTTATTTTGACAACAATCATCGACGCTTTTATTTAGCGATTGTCATTGACGCTTTTATTTGGCGATCATCATTGACGCTTTGTACTTGGCGATGATTTAGAAGTATCAAAATTGCAATTTATCTTCAAGGATAACGAATTTCGCATGCCTTTGTCTGCCCCCTTTTGATACAGAATAATTATCTTAATAATGTTCTGTATCAAAATCAGTAACGCCTTCGGAAGCAATATCCTTTTTGCCAATGCGAGTATAGGCCAATGTAGGCTTTCATTTACTTTCTTGAAGAAGTTTACTTTCATTGAGCACGTTTTATCTCATTTAGCTTTGGATTTGCTCCTTGGATATGATCGTGACTGTTAGTGGAGATGCATGTTTTTGCTCTTGGAGATATTAAGGCAACATATTTCTGTGGGAGGCTATACAATTCACGGTCATATTGATCGACCAATTTGCTTCCTTTTGGGATCATAACTTTGATAATTTTCTGAAGCGAAATCAGCAAATACATTTTACGGACGAGATCTCTTAAGGAAGCAAGCATTGACCGGTATATTGATTCCCTGTCCGTCTTGATCTACAACTCTATATGCTCCATTAGAATATACTTCATTTATTACGTAAGGGCCATCCCATTTAGGCTCAAATTTGCCTCCTGTTCGACGAGTGACCACAATTGGTCTTTTTAGCATTAGCACCATATCTCCCTTTTTAAAAGAGCAATATTTAACTCTCTTATCAAATGCAGCTGATATTCTTGCTTGATATGCTTGCAGACGCTGTTGTGCAGCTAAGCGTTTCTCGTCAAGCAAGTTTAATTCCTTTAATCTTATTTTCGCATGCTCATCATCAGTTATAGACTGATACACTGCCACTCTTAGTGACGCTACCTGTATTTCAATTGGAATTACTGCCTCCACACCATAGACTAATAAATACGGTGTTGCCCTTGTGGCCGTTCGATGAGTAGTCCTGTATGCCCATAGTGCTTCCTGTAATCTTTCATCCCAATCACGTTTGTTTCCTGTCATTATTTTCTTCAATATTTTGACTATCGTTTTGTTGAATGCTTCTGTTAATCCGTTAGCCGACGGATAGTAAGGCATTGAGAATGAGTGATGAATCTTGAACTTCTGACATAGTTTTTCCATACCTTTATTTTTGAAAGGAGTGCCATTGTCCGTAACAAATTTCTTTGGGATACCATGTCTGTATATTATAGCATGACAGATGAAATTAACCACATCCTTTTCTTTAACACTTCGCAAGGCAACTGCTTCAGTCCATTTGGAGAAATAATCCATTGCCGCCAGAATATATTGCTTTCCTTTGGACAAAGGTGGGTTTATAGGACCAATTACATCAAGTCCCCAAGTGGAGAAAGGCTAAGAAGCCACAGACTGGTGCAAGTCTTCTGGGGGAACATGTATAACATCTTCATGAATCTGGCATTCGTGGCACTGCTTTGCATAATCTATAGCATCTTTGAACATGGTGGGCCAATAATAACCCACCCGATGTATTTTGTGAAATAAATTTTGGCCTGCCTGATGTGCCTCACATTCACCAGAGTGTGCTTCCTGCAATACTTGTCTTGCTTCTTGCTTGTCTAAACAGCGTAACAACATCCCATTATAAGATTTTCTATATAATACTTCACTGCAAATAACAAATCTATTTGACCGCTGTCTGACTTGCTGCCTTTGCGCGGACTCTTCTGGCAGGATGTTGAATTTGAGATAATCAATAAAATGCTATCGCCAATCATCTACTGTAAATTCCAAGCATGATACAGGAAGGGCCTCAGTGACTTCTTCAACAATCTCTGTTGTCGGTAAAAATCTTCTTTCCTCTATGGTCACTTGAAGAGGGCTTCGATTAGGGCAAGACAGAGCTGCTGCCAAACTGGCTAAGGCATCGGCTTTTGTATTCTCTGACCGGGGAATATGCTTGATTTCAACATAGGAAAAATATTTCAACAATTGTTGTGCCTTCTGGCAATATAGCAAAAGCTCCTGCTTTCTTATTTCGTATTCAGTCGTCAATTGATTTATAATCAATTTAGAATCCCCGTAAATGTGCAATACTCGTATCTCCATTTCTTTAGCTATCTCCATTCCAATAATCAGGGCTCTATACTCGGCCTCATTGTTCGTGCATGCAGCTCCTAATGTAAAGGAGTAAGGTAATAAATCACCTTGGGGAGTAATGAATATCACTCCTGCCCCTGCTCCTGATGTTTGAGATGCGCCATCAAAATACATCTGCCATGGATTCTGTGACCCAGTCAGCATGACTTGCTCATCTGGAAAATCATCATTGATGGCTTCAGATTCTGCCACGGGGTGCGCCACTAAGAAATCTGTCACTGCCTGTCCTTTTACAGCTTTCACCGGTTCATACGTAATAGCGTACTCTAAAAGTAACGACATCCATTTAGCTAACCTCCCAGACAACATCGGCCTTGTCATCAGAAATTTTATTGGGTCGGCTCTTGAGACCAATGTTATATCATGCGATAAACAATAATGCCTTAATTTCTGTACTACGAATATCAATGCTAATTGCATTTTGCGCCTATCAAAGTTTGGCTCAAGTAATAGAGGGCCATTTCTTTTCCAAATTCATTTTTTTTGTGCCAACAAAGCTCCTAAGGAATGTTCGGCTGGAGACGTGTACAAGATGAGCGGTCTCCCTTTTACTGGGGCTGTCAGTACTGGTAGTTTTTTTAGCAATTCCTTTATCGAGTCGAATGCATTCTGACAGGCCTGACTCCACACAAATTCTGTATCCTTTTTAATCAGATGAGAAAATGGCTGACATCTTCCAGCCAGATTTGAAATGAATCGATGAATATATGCCAATTTTCCTTGCAAACTCTTTAATTCCTTTAATGTTTTTGGCGGTGGCATATCCTGTATAGCTTTGACTTTCCCAGGGTCAATCTCAATGCCCCTATGCCGAACAATAAAACCTAAAAATTTTCTGGAGGACACTCCGAATGCACATTTAGCGAGGTTCATCTTTAATTGTTTCTTTCTAAGTCATTGAAAAACCGACACCAAGTGTTTGCGATGTTCCTGATGACTTTCTGACCTGACCACCAAGTCGTTAACATAACATTCAACGTGCTTATGCATCATATCTTGAAAAATGTTTTGCATCGTCCTCTGATATGTTGCCCCAGCATTTTTAAGCCCAAACGGCATCTCTTTATAGCAGAAAATTCCCAGCTAAGTTCTAAATGTCGTCGCCTCTTCATCCTCAGGAGCCATCCGAATCTGATTATATCCCGCATAGCCGTCCATAAAGGACATAACAGCATACTGAGTCATACTATCAATTAGTAATTCAGTTATTGGTAGCAGGAAATCATCCTTCGGGCAGGCTTCGTTCAGGTCTCTAAAATCGACACACACTCTGACCTGTCCATTTTTCTTTCTTACCGGGACGATATTCGATATCCACTTAGGATACTTGACTTCCCTAATAAACCCAACCTTTATCAACTTATTAACTTCTTCCTCGTTGAGGGGAACCAGATCTGGATGAAATCATCTTTATGCCTGTTTGACTGACCTTTTCGCTTTAGAGATAATTAGACGGTGTAACGCCATGGAAGGCTCCAATCCAGGCATTTCTGCATACGTTCAGGCGAATACATCTTTATTTTCTTTAAGAAGTTGAACGTATTCTGCCGACTCTTGTTCAGAGAGGTTGGCACTAATGAATGTATTTCGTGTTTCCTTTTCTGTACCCAAATTTATTTCTAACAGGCTATCTGTCGTCAGTTGTCCCCCGTCCTCCATTTACTTCGGAGCTATTTCAGGACGTTCAACTACTTCAGCATTTTCCTTCACTAGTTCTTTTGCTGTAACCATGTTTGCTGCCAACCTTGCCTCTACGTCTTCAAATTTTCTTCACTTTTCCTGGCCGATCCCAATTGAAATTCCTTTTTCATGATTTAGGCCACTGGGATCTTCGCAATCGAGGCCCATACCTTTCATGATTTCCTCGTTTATCTCATCTTCGATAATTATCTGATTCCTTTGTATCATCCGCTATAGAATACACTTCAGCGTGTAATAATTCTACGTTGGATGTCCCACTAGATGATGATAGCGATAAAAATTTCACTCCCTGCACCTTGTCGCCTCCTCAGGTCGTTTAGGCTCTGCAATTCTATTGCGCCAACTTTCAACAACTGTTCCATCATTGGAATGACATCTCCTTTATCGAAAGCGAATCCCTCATGGGAATTAAACATTCGGACTCTTTTATTTTTTCTTGATTGAGCCAAGTCTTCTTTTCGCTTTGTACTTTCTGCCTTGAAACCTTTCACATTTTTACATTGCTGACACCGATCACTGGTATTTGCGGTTATCCGGCTAGGATCCTTTCGGGCCTCATCATAGTGAAATTCCGACACCTCCTGATTTACTAGTTCCAAAGCATGAGCCTTTGCAGCCAAATCATGAAGAGTGTTGACATTGAAATTGGCCAGCCCTCTTATGAATTCCTTTTTCATAGAGTTTAGACACCTCTTGACTTGCTCAGTTTCTCTTAGCAACGGTTTGCACAAAGTTCTCAATGCTCTCCATCTATCCACGTAATCCCTTACCGACTCATTTTTACCTGTCAACGATGCCTCGAACAATTGTAAACGATATTGCGGTACTGCAGAAAGACCTCCCATACTGGCATTGATGCACATTAAATGTTCTTCAGGGGATCCTTTCCCATCAAACTTTTGAAAATCTGGACATCCGAAACTGGCTGGGAAGGGAATGTCATGCACTTCTCTCAGATATGGTATACGGTATCTAAAATGTCTAGTATCTTCTTGTTCCTTCTCCATTCGGCTATCCTTTTCAATTACTGTCTTTTGAGCCGCATTATGCATGAAAGTCGCCAAGGCTTCTTTGAGGCTTCTGCATTCTTCCATTAATGCATTATGGGCCTCTATCATTTCATCAAAATGACCCTCTGTAGTTGTTTTATAATCTGGATTCGTTCCAGCCATGAACACTGTGGCTTTTCCACTCTTTGACGAAGTAGTCATAGAAGGAGAGTAAGAGTATGCTGACGTGACGGGGTTTGCAGAAAAGGGAGGGAATATGGTTTCACCGGGCCTTTTCGTACTTTCTGCGGCACCAACTGACTGAGATGACGCTGATATTAGTGAACCTTTTAGAGACGGCGTTGGCGATATGATAACCGATGCTTTTCCCTTTCGCTTTCTTGTTCGTCCAGCCATTGATGCATTTAGAGTTGGGAATTCATGTGCTATCAACTGGGGAACCGTCTGCGCTGAATAAATCACCTGAGGAGCGAGTTCTGAGTTTCTTCTAACTATGCTTCGTGTGATGGGTCCTCTGGTCTTTAATGAAGGCTGACTCATTCCATGATTCCTGAAGTTTTGTGTTCGTGCCTTACGAGATGTCATGACAGTCCAGCCTACATTGTCTTCTGATGGCTGGGGCGAAGCAGAAATGACCCCAGCTGTTACTTGAGCGCTGCTACTTTTATGCACATGACTTGGTACGTATTCTATCACGAACCCTGTCGGGATGAATCGAAAGTTCACTCTTCTTACGGGGATCGCCATGGATGTTGAGTCGTAATCGGATTTTAGAAACCTTCAATCACAAAACATGTTTATAGTTAGTAATTGATGATTAGGGTGATTAATCTTAGAGATGAAGGGGAGGACTTCCCACTGAGAGTCGCCATTTTGGCGTCCATAGGACGCCAAACCATGACGAATGTTCATAACAACCTTACTGTTAATACTTTGAATAAGACAGAAAATTCCCCAGCAGAGTCGCCATTTTGTTTCGACAAAGAAATAAATGCATTTTGATTTGAAAAAATTATCTTATTCAAACATAACAGAGAGAGAGTACTATGAACATTCATCACATTTATCTGAGTTCATTTACATCCTCTTTACATCCCTTCATTCTAAGATAAATCATTTAGAAGTAAAGGATTTGTGCTTTAAGCATCAAGAGTTCATTTCGACAGCCTTCCGGCGCACGATTTGGTCTTCTCCTAGGACTTAGGAGGAATGCCGATCCGATCGATGGGTCCTTTCGACAGCCCTCTGGCGCCTGATTTGATATTCTCCTAGGACTTAGGAGGAATGCTAATCCGATCGACGGGCCTTCAATGAAATAGAGATTTCAGCAGCATAACAACGCTTGTTTCAACCATCCTCTGGGACTTAGGAGGAATGTCGATTAAATCGACTGATCTTTCTCCTTAGAACCCATGAAGAGGAGAAAACCCAGAGAAAGGAAGCCTGGGCCATGGACTTCGGTAGCGCAACAGCTCTTGGACTTCACAGACTGCAGGACAGTCCGGTTGCGCGGTCCTTCGCAACTCCCAGGAGACTTCGCTCCTACCTTCTGTCTTCCGCTCTGCTTTTCTCCTCTTGAAAATCTTCCATTCTCCCAAATGAAGGAGGGGATGGGGTATTTACAGACCCTCGCACGTGTGAAAACTCTGATTTTAGCGATGTGGGACTATTTTCTAGTGCTTTGGATCATTTTGAAAGAAGCCCTTTTATGCAGTTCATTCCGAGGTCCCGCGCAGCTGTTACTTTCATTGCGCAGACCTGCGCAACCGAGATTGATTGCGCGGAACCGCGCAACCTATAATGGCTACGCGAACTTGCGCACTCTCATGAACGCTCTCTCTCTTCTTCTTTCTGAAAGTTCTTCGTATCTTTTTACCTTTCCTTGCTTGATTCCTTCACTATTTTTTATGCCTCAACACTCTGGTCATGAAAATTCAGGATGTTACATATTATATGTAACGCCTTGAAAATCGAGGGTCGAGCAAAAGCTCAGCTCTCGAGTTCCAACGCATCACTTATGCAACATAGATAATGATGATTAAATGTTGGCCGTATTAGTGCATTAAACATGAATGGGATTACGCTAAATCAGCATATCGTACTCTAGAGACAATTAGATTACGCAAGTGGAAGATTGTGATAGATATATAAAGTATATAAGTGGTTGTAAGTCCCCAGAGTATGAACATATCGCTAGGTTAAATAATTACATGTATAGTTCCAAAATTTACAAAATGATAAGATGTAATGTTCAACTAGTCTATACCCCTCTGATCCCTGCGACACAACTTTAAGTCTACATAGACCCGGCAGAGAGTTGCATGTAGGGGAACTCCTCCTCGTTGTCATAAAAGTCAGGCTGCATCTCGTAAGCCGCAACATCATCTGTAACTACAACAGTCTGGTTAGTGTTTTAAAACACTGTCCCACAGTGGAGTGAGTGATCAACTCCGTGGAGCTATAAGGTAAAGGTTAACATGTTATCAATTCAGTCAAGCTGTAATGATAAAGTAATAAAACAAGCATTCCTAAGTACTTTAGCTAATGCAAGAATGATATGTGATAATGATGCATGCCCTTGCATGCACTCCCTCTGCGACATCATCTCACGGTCGTGCATGCTAAACTCCAATTATGCTCAACTTCCCACGCCAAAGGCACATGCAATGCGATGCATGGTCGTGTTAGCCAAGTTCTTAATTCGACCTTTCATACAGCCGATTCAGGAAGCCAAGGTATCTCCCTTTATATCATGTACCCAAATAATGATCCATCTAGGGTCGTCAATCCTAGTTAATCACATACGATAGGCAAGTTATAGGGCAACATCACCCCTGATTTAAGAACAGTGGACAAGAAAGTTGAAGTCACTACGGGAGGCTCGTCACCTTGGCGTTGCCTAATTTATACTCGAGGTCACCACGGGAAAGGCTTGTCACCTTAACGTAGGCCGACAGCTCAAATACAGTGTCTCATACCACCATGTCCGGTTCATGAGTCTTAACAGATCATGGTGCCAAGGTTAAACAAGTTTTTCACAGGTAAGTGGTACCTTAGATTCAAGTAGTAGCATCCATACATGGTGAACATACATTGGGCCAATCAAGTTACTTGACAAGCTTGAATAGTACGAACACACATTAAATTAGTCAACATAGAGCGCATAAGTACTCCTCGTGGCCTAACCACTGTCGATAATCACCGTGTGAATCGGATTCATCGAACATATCCGTTGTAGTGAAACTAGTTCGACCACTGATCGTAAATCATTACCAATCACCTGGACTACATATTAGACCCAAATCATACTCAAATACAATAGGCATTCATATGTGATAGTTAAAACAACATGTGACAATCAATTCAAATATAAATCTCATTTGAGAATTTTAACAAACACATGAAGTACATGTTATCATATATAAACATTTCATCCATAAATCCCACAGCAGCGAGATAGATTACATGAAGGAAACTATAACTATAGATGAGGTAATTGAGAATCCTATCTCAATAACCTCATTAAATACATTTCAACAAGTATTTTCTCATTTAGGCATTTTATCAAACATTTAGACTACACCTATCAATATTTATGTAATAAACTTGTTATAATATATACTATCACAAATCCTTTCACAAAGGAGTTGTCACATATTGTTTTAACAAGAAAATAAATGCATTTTAATTCTCGGGGGATTATCTTATTTAATTGTAATAGAGGAAAAGTGAAAAGACGATCATCACATTAAAACATTGAATCTAAATAGTAAATCCGGCAGCATTTCAGTATAAGGTTCAATCTTCTCTAAAGACTTAGGAGGAATTGCTGATTGAATCAATCTATCTCTAGGGAAATAAGGATTTCGACAGCATTCCGGCACTATTTCGATCATCCCCTAAGACTTAGGAGGAATGTGCGCTTCAGCGGATTATCTCCCTTCGTACTTGAACAGAAGAACCTGAAGATCTCAATTGTTCCAGCAGCATATTGACTCAGCTCTATAGACTGCAAAGCAGTCGGTTTGTGCGGACCCACGCAAAGGACTTGCTTTGCGCGGTCCGGCGTAAGGGACATGCTTTGCGCGGTCCGGTGCAAAGCCCTTGGGCCATCACCCTTGTTTCGACAAAGAAACAAATGCATTTTGATTTAGGAGATTGTCTTATTCAAACATAACAGAGAGAGAATACTATAAACATTCGTCACATTTATTGATACTAAGTTCATTTACATCCTCTTTACATCCCTTGATTTTAAGATAAATCATTTAGAAGTCAAGGATTTGTGTTTTAAGCATTGAAAGTCCATTTCGACAGCCTTCCGGCGCCTGATTTGATCATCTCCTAAGACTTAGGAGGAATGTCATTCCTATTGACAGGTCTTTGATGAAATAAGGATTTTAGCAGCATAACAGCGCTTGATTCAATCATCTTCAGGGACTTAGGAGGAATGTCAATTAAATCAACTGATCTTTCTCCTTTGGACCCATGAAGAGGAGAGCCCAGAGGAAGGAAGCCCAGCTCATGAACTTCAGCAGCATAACGGCCTCTTGGACTTCACAGACTGCAAGGCAGTCTGGTTGCGCAGACCCGCGAAACCGGTATCGGTTGTGCAATCCTGCGCAACTGGAAGGAAGATCTCTTCTAACTTCTGTCTTCTGCTACGCTCCGCTCTTCTTGAAAATCTTCTAATTACCTCAAATGAAGGAGAGGAGGGGATATTTATATACCCTCGCACGTGTGAAAATTATGATCTTAGCGATGTGGGACTATTTTTTAGTGATTCAAGTTATCTTGAACGAAGCCTCTTGTACAATTCATTCTGAGGTCCTGCGCAACTGCTATTCTCATTTTGCGGTCACGCGCAACAGAGATTGATTGCGCGGAACCGCCCAACCTATAATGGCTGCACGGTCCTGCGCACTGTCATGAAAACTACCTCTCCCTTCTTCTTTTCGAAAGTTCCTTTAAACTTCTTATCTCTTCTTACTTTAATCCTTTGCCATTTTTTGTGCCTCAACAGATGCCCCCTCGATCCTTCCTTGATTGATTCCTGAAATCAAAGGGAGGATCGATCTTTCTCTGCCTGAAGATCTTTGAATAAACTGCAACTGAAGGATAACCGAATGCTCTTGCTTGCACGGGAGACTGGATGATTATACTTGCATGGCAGACTAGCTGATCATACTTGACCAGAAGATCGAATGATAGCGTTCGATCGGAAGACTGGAATGATGGTGCTCGAACAAAAGATTTGAATGATGGCGCTCGAACAAAAGGCTTGAATACTGGCACCCAAGCGGAAGACTAGAATGCTGACGCTAAAGCTGAGGACTGGAATGCCCCTAGTCAATAGTGTCGAGCAGATGTTTCACTAGAGAGGATAAGATTCTCTTTTCATTGAAGCACGCTTCTGCAGCAGTTGTGACAACTTCATCTTTGAGCAATTTGATTAGAGAACTTTCTTTCAACACCGTCGGTGTTGTAACAATCTCTTTGATCAACTCCAGCAATTCTTTCCTTTTTTGATCAGCTCCAGCGATTCTTTCCTTTTTGATCAGCTCCAGCGATTCTTTCCTTTTGATCTATATCTGGGGCTGTTCTTTAATGTTGCTCCTGTCGCAATAATTTTTTCAATTATTTCCTTTGCTCACGATCTGCATAACTCAAGCTTTTGAATAATGGTTCTCCTGCCAAAATTTATCAGAATTAGTATCTTAATTCATCATAATTTTCAATATAGCTTTATGAAGCATGTTGAGGGTCAAATATTGCATATTAGACCCCAGATATTGTCTGGATTTACGAATATAATGCTGTCTAATGGCTCGTTTTCTCATTCTTGTGTGGCAAAGTGATTTTATGAGCATGGATGGAAAAAGGACGTCAAAAGTTGAGATTTAACGATCTGATGACGCCAAAGGCAAGGGACACACTCCAGGGGACCAAGATTGACAAATATACATGATCAGAAATCCGAGAAAAGTTAGAAATTGAAGCTCAAGTGGCCTGAAGGACGTCCAGAATGCAAGATCACGAGGTTCCCACCATCCATTCGGCTCGAAACTTCATACGTCGCCTGAGGACCATAAATTAACCGTACATATAAAATTTCAGCCATTGAAGATTTTGGGAAGTGCCCCAAATGACAGATCAGCCCATAAACCGTTGATTCTGGGCCCGCCTGATATCTGGAACTGACTCAAAATTCTTATCAACGGTCAAAATAATATTAGAAACAAGATGGACGGATTGGATTTTTGAAGAACATCATAATGGGGCCCCGTTTGTGTGGCGTGTGCATTGAGCACATGTGTAGCCGCGCCACACCAAACCACATGTATTTCTCCAAGTCGGTTTGACCGACGTCTCCAGCAACAAAACGGAAAATTCTGTTTTTAAACAGCGTCCGGAAAAGAGCCGGTCGTTTCTCAGCTGTGGGTCCCACTCACCATATTAATTGATGATCAGAACCGTTCAGTTGTCCTATGGGGTAGCAATAATGCATGCCTAGGTAGCAGAATTTCAAAAGACTGCAAAGATGGATTTTTAAACCGTTAAAAGGAAGATGGATGGCGGAATCAAGATTTTCGTGGGCCACACCAAAAACGAAATAAACTCGCCCTTCCTGGCTGGTTTTTCATCCTGAAGCCAATGAACGGTGTGGATTTTCGAAAAGAAAGCTAAGTGGACCCCACCGATCATCACAGCGGAAGAAAATTTCACTTTCGCACCGCGTCATGCACGGCCGCTGGCCCTTTTTGCGATCGACTGTGGGCCCCACATGTGCCCCATAAGCCCAATCCAAACCGTCCACCGTGTACACAGCTGCGAGCACTACAAAACCATGTTGTCACTTTTCACCCATGCGTGCACACGTGTGAGATACAAAGGCCACAAAAGGGCTGCCTGGTAGCGTTCAAATCTGATCTTTTTGTGATTTCTTCTCTGGGCCACGTCAATGGATGTTCAAAACCACCCATTCTTGACTGAAATTTCATTCTGAATCCAATGGACGGGGTGGATTTTCCAGAAAATGCTTGTGGGGCCCACCGACCACAACAGCGAAATGGTGCGAAAGGTTTCGCACATCCGCGAAAACCTACTTTTCCGGATAGTTTTGGCCCACCATCTTTGATAATATGGCAGATCTGAACCGTCTATCATGTAGAGGACCCAAGAAAGTACTAAGGGACGGTGTTTCTTTGAAATTTGAGCGAGGAAAGTGGCGTGTTTCATGGTACCGAACTTGGCTGCGAAAATTGCACTCCGTGTCCTGCTACAACTCTGTCACTGACTCCAGCCTTCCAGCAGCTATAAAAGGAGATTTTTGGACGTGGAGAGCATTCATTCAGGGTCTTGGGAGGAAGAACAGAGGGCTCGAGCTTGGGTTTCAACGTGGGCAGAGGAGAGAGAGAGGAGCTTGGTTTTTTTCTTTCCCTTTTCTTTTCCTTTTCTTTTTCTCTTTATTTATTTGGATTGAGCCCATCCATGGCAGGCTAAATCCTCCTAGCTAGGGCTAGGAGGTGAAGCTTGTAGTGAGATGAGAGATTATATGCTTTTAATTTAATTTTAATTTTTGAATTGAAGTTGGTTTTAGTTTGATTTTAATGGAAATATTTTTGGTCTTTAATGGTCTGTTGTGACTGAAATTACAATGGGTCTGCAATGCTTTGAATATTTTCTTATCCCTTTTATGTTTATGACGTTAGGATGTCCCGTTGTTCACCATAGTCTCCTGGGCATGGTTGGATGACGGTACCCTTCTTAACCTTCATACATATGATTGGTTGGTAATTAGTTTAATTCTGTTGTTTGTCATAGTCTGTGGGCATGGTTTGGTGATGGAATCCATTCTAATTCATACACCTTTCATCTCTTTGAAAACTAGATCAACGGCAGTTCAGTAATTTCCATAATTTTTGATGCAAGCATAAGTTCTCCCTGATCTCTACAATTGGATCCTCTGAATCCCTAGTTTTCCATCTCTGATTTGTTTCCTAAGTTTTAGATTAATTATTCTACAAGTATTCCACCATTGCTAATTGATTTAGAATTCATCTTAGCCTAATTCTAGTTCTAGATAATTTTAGATAACGTACAAGTTTCAGTCCCTTGGGATTCGACCTCGGTCTTACCGAGTTATTACTACATCACAACCCTGCACTTGGGGAGTGAACAAAGCATTGATAATTTTTGAAATAGATTGAGAGTTTCTTCTCTTCTTAGGCCGATTGTGGTATTCGCAATATAATTTAATCCATCTTTGCGCTTCTCATCATGCGTAGCATTGTATTCTTTATATTGCACTCTTGGAGATTTCATCTTTAGCTTCAAAGGTTCAATCGCTGAGTCTTTTTACTGAGTCTTCTCTAATTTGTGCTTCTTAGCATTTCTTCATAGACTTTTCTTGGATCTTTGCTGATTTGATGATGCTTCCATTTGTTCTTTGTCTTCATCAGATCTGATACTTGGAGTCTTGCAATATTATTATCCATAATACTCGGCATATAAATTCCTTCACCATATATAGGAGATTATCAGAAAGACCAAGGCATTAGATCCTGCCCCCTCTCTAGGTTAATGTCGCATACAGATTTCTTTAGAAGATAATATTTCTGAAACGAAGCCTTCTGATACTTTTGAAGAATGAATAATCTTTTCTACTCTTTTCATGACTCCAAAGAATATATCAGAGTCCTTATACTGTCCAATAGAGAATGATAATTCTTCACTAGTTTGTCCTCTGTCCCCTTTTGGGAACTTCACAGCTCTTGTCAATATAGTATTTGACCTCAAAGATTTGAGCTTTTGACTAAATTATCGCTAATATCTTGAAGGCATTTACTGTTGATGTAATTTGAACCTGATTCAAGAGAAATGCATTTTTGCATGTTTGTCTATTCAATGTTTAAAATTTTCATCAGGCAATTGCTTGTTTGAGCATATCTATATTGAAATATGCATTTGCAACATTTTAAATGCTAAACTTAAATTAAATTTTATGCTTTTGAGCACTGGTGCCAGTGTACTTTGACCGACCATACTTTGACTGGACAATTTATCTTGACTTGACTTGACCAGACTCGACTGAACTAGACTGACATTACTAGACTGACACCACTAGACCGACACTAGATTGACATTACTGGACTGATACCACTAGACCAACACTGCTGGACTGACACCATTAGACTGACACTAGACCGACACTACTGGACAGACACCTACTCACACAGTTTAAACTCATGAGTAGTGTAGCACTTTTACTTCAGGTCTTATGTGATGGTCTCTGTAACTCTTAGGAGTTCGCTGGACTTCTCACTACTTAGGAAGTTCACAAACCGCGATCCATCAGAGGGGCCCAGTGAAGCTACCGGGGCTGTGAACTTGGTTAGTTTTACAGCACAGGGTTGGCCACAGTAACTCTCTAGAGTTCACAGGGCTCGCAAGGCTACCTTTAGGGGTGCCAAATCCATGGTTGTCGATCCATCGATGAGTAGGTTTAAACCCTTCCTCATGAGTACGTACCGGAATCGAACCACAAATCTGGGGGGTCTTATGCATGGTTGGCTTGTCATGCACGCACTGCGGCCCTCATTTTCTTTGCCTGCAAGGTCGGGCCCATTCACGGGACGTTTTGTCCTCCGTTCCCCGTGACGATGTCGGAAAGCTATACAGACGGCATGGGTATTACACTTGACTTGTCATTTGGGGACTTTTAGCACTTTGGCTTTGAGTCGACTTTTTGGCGCTTTACTTTTGATCTTTCGGTTGACTTTTGGCTCTTAGTTTTTGGTCTTTGAAGACTTTGAGATTTTTCAGCCTTTGGTCATTTGAAGATTTTGAGCTTTTGGCTTTTAGTCAACTTTTGGCCTTCTGGCTTTTGGTCATTGACTCCGTCAGCTGCCCGCATGCGAATACGTACGATGGCCTTCATGGGCTTTTTAGGGCCACTGGCTTCTTGCCGCTGCCCAAATGGCGATCTTCATAGGTCTTATACATAGTTGGTACCTTTTGAGCTTTGGTCCTTTTAGGACTTTGGCTTTTCTTTCTTTTTCTTTTTTGGGACTTGACAGGTTGCCTTTTTATGATAAGCAGCCATCGCTATCGCCAATTCATATATACAGTTGACTGTATGATTCATTCTACTCTGATCATATGGTTGACATTTCGCCGCTGCTGACAATGTCACAAGGATTTTTGTATTATGTTTAAAATAATTTATGTATCAGTTTAGCGATGATGGCAACTTTGATGAACGATTGATCAGCAATAGCAATAGCTGTTCTCTTTTTCTTATTATGATCATCGATACCTGATAATTCGATTTCGATGGAGATTTTCTGTCGGCAATGCGCGTCAATGCTTGATGGCGATCATCGGCACCTTTTATGTCAATGCTCGATAGATAGTGATCATCGGCACTTTTTATGTCAATGCTTGATAACAATCATTTAACCGCTTGATGGCGATTCTTCTAATCGCTTGATCTTCTAATCGCTTGATAGCGATAGTTGCTAATTTTCGCGATTAGCTTTTCATTTGGCTTTGCTTTTGGCAATTGTCCTTGGTGCTTCGCGTTTGGCGATGACTTGTTATGCTTGAAAGCGTGTTTTTCATTCAAATATACAAAAGAAATGCATTCTATGGTGAGAAATATATTTCACAGCTTTTACTCACCTGTCTTAATTGATTATAGGTCTTATGCATAGTTGGCCGTATAGGCTTGGCTAGGCTGCCTTAATTGTTATTTTGTCATTGTTGAATGGTGAATCCATAGCTGATATTTCTCCAGCTGCTAATATATTCTGAGAATATCCATGTTGTATTTGAAATAGTTTATCAGCTTGGTGATGATAACAATTTTGATAAGATAAGCTTGCGTGAGCCATTGATGACGACAGTGATAGTTGCTTATCTTGGCGACGATCATTGGCACTTGCTTATTTTGACAACAATCATCGACGCTTTTATTTAGCGATTGTCATTGACGCTTTTATTTGGTGATCGTTCATTGATGCTTTGTATTTGGCGATGATGTAGAAGCATCAAAATTGCAATTTATCTTCAAGGATAACGAATTTCGCATGCCTTTGTCTGCCCCCTTTTGATACAGAATAATTATCTTGATAATGTTCTGTATCAAAATCAGTAACGCCTTCGGAAGCAATTTCCTTTTTGCCAATTCGAGTATAGGCCAATGTAGGCTTTCATTTACTTCCTTGAAGAAGTTTGCTTTCATTGAGCATGCTTTATCTCATTTAGCTTTGGATTTGCTCCCTGGATATGGTCGTGACTGTCAGTGGCGATACATTTTTTGCTCTTGGAGATATGGAGGCAACATATTTCTGTGGGAGGCTATACAATTCACGGTCACATTGATCGACCAATTTGCTTCCTTTTGATGCAGGGTCATAACTCTGATAATTTTTTGAAGCGAAATCAACAAATACATTTTACGGACGATATCTCTTAAGGAAGAGAGCATTGACCGGTATACTGATTCCCTGCCCGTCTTGATCTACAATTCTATACGCTCCATTAGAATATACTTCTTTTATTACGTAAGGGCCATCTCATTTAGGCTCAAATTTGCCTCCTGTTTGACGAGTGACCACAATTGGTCTTTTTAGCATTAGTAACATATCTCCCTTTTTAAAAGAGCGATATTTAACTCTCTTATCAAATGCAGCTGATATTCTTGCTTGATATGCTTGCAGACGCTGTTATGCAGCTAGGCGTTTCTCATCAAGCAAGTCCAGTTCCTTTAATCTTAGTTTCGCATGATCATCATCAGTTATAGACCGATGCACTGCCACTCTTAGTGACGCTACCTGTATTTCAATTGGAATTACTTCCTCCACACCATAGACTAATGAATACGGCGTTGCCCTTGTGGCCGTTCGATGAGTAGTCCTGTATGCTCATAGTGCTTCCTCTAATCTTTCATTCCAATCACGTTTGTTTCCTGTCACTGTTTTCTTCAATCTTTTGACTATCGTTTTGTTGAATGCTTCTGCTAATCCGTTAGCTGGCAGATAGTAAGGCGTTGAGAATGAGTGATGAATCTTGAACTTCTGACATAGTTTTTCCATACCTTTATTTTTGAAAGGAGTGCCATTGTCTGTAACAATTCTCTTTGGGATACCATGTCTGTATATTATAGCATGGCGGATGAAATTAACCACATCCTTTTCTTTAACACTTCGCAAGGCAACTGCTTCAGTCCATTTAGAGAAATAATTCGTTGCTGCTAGAATATATTGCTTTCCTTTAGACGAAGGTAGGTTTATATGACCAATTACATCAAGTCCCCAAGCGGAGAAAGGCCAAGAGGCCACAGACTGGTGCAAGTCTTCTGGGGGAACATTATAACATCTCCATGAATCTGGCATTTGTGGCACTGCTTTGCATAATCTATAGCATCTTTGAACATGGTGGGCCAATAATAACCCATCCGATATATTCTGTGGAATAAATTTCGGCCTGCCTGATGTGCCTCGCACTCCCCAGAGTGTGCTTCTTGCAGCACCTGGATCGCTTCCTGCTTATTTAATCAACGTAGCAACATTCTGTTGTAAGATTTTTTATATGATACTTCACTACAAATAACGAATCGGCTTGACCGCTGTCTGACTTGCTGCCTTTGCATAGACTTTTCCGGAAGGATGTTAAACTTGAGATAATCAATGAAAGGTTGTCGCCAATCATCTACTGTAATTTCTAAGCATGATACAGGCAAAGCCTCAGTAACTTCTTCAACAATCTCTGTTGTTAGTAAAAATCTTCTTTCCTCTATGGTTACTTGAAGAGGACTTCGGTTAGGGCAAGATAGAGCTGCTGCCAAATTGGCTAAGGCATCGGCTTTTGTATTCTCTGACCGGGGAATATGCTTGATTTCAACATAGGAGAAATATTCTAACAATTGTTGTGCCATCTGGAAATATGGCAAAAGTTCCTGCTTTCTTATTTCGTATTCAGTCGTCAATTGATTTATAATCAATTTAGAATCCCCGTAAATGTGCAATACTCTTATCTCCATTTCTTTAGCTATCTCCATTCCAATAATTAGGGCTCAATACTCGGCCTCATTGTTCGTGCACGCAGCTCCTACTGTAAAGGAATAAGGTAATAAATCACCTTGGGGAGTGTTTCGATAAAGAAACAAATGCATTTTGATTTGGGGAGATTGTCTTATTCAAACATAACAGAGAGAGAGTACTATAAACATTCATCACATTTATTGATATTGAGTTCATTTACGTCCTCTTTACATCCCTTGATTCTAAGATAAATCATTTATAAGTAAAGGATTTGTGCTTTAAGCATCAAGAGTTCATTTCGACAGCCTTCCGGCGCCTGATTTGATCATCTCCTAGGACTTAGGAGGAATACCGATTCGGTCGATGGGTCATTTCGACAGCCCTCCGGTGCTTGATTTGATCTTCTCGTATGACTTAGGAGGAATGCCGATCCGATCGACGGGCCTTCAATGAAATAGAGATTTTAGCAGCATAACAGAGCCTGTTTCAACCATCCTCTGGGACTTAGGAGGAATATCGATTAAATCGACTGATCTTTCTCCTTAGAATCCATGAAGAGGAGAAAACCCAGAGAAAGGAAGCTCGGGCCACGGACTTCGGCAGCACAACAGCTCTTGGACTTTACAGACTGCAGAGCAGTCCGGTTGTCCTGCGCAATTCTCAGGAGACTTCGCTCCGACCTTCTGTCTTCCGCTCCGCTTTGCTCCTCTTGAAAATCTTCAATTACCTCAAATGAAGGAGAGGAGGGGGTATTTATAGACCCTCGCACTTGTGAAAATCATGATCTTAGCGATGTGAGACTATTTTTTAGTGCTTCGAGTTATCTTGAACGAAGCCTCTTGTACAATTCATTCCGAGGTCCCGCGCAACTGCTATTCTCATTTCCCGGTCACGCGCAACAGAGATTGATTGTGCAGAACCGCGTAACCTATAATGGCTGCGCGGTCCTGCGCACTGTCATGAAAACTACCTCTCCCTTCTTCTTTCCGAAAGTTCCTTCAAACTTCTTATCTCTTCTTGCTTTAATCCTTTGCCATTTTTTGTGCCTCAACAGATGCCCCCTCGATCCTTCCTTGATTGATTCCTGAAATCAAAGGGAGGATCGATCTTTCTCTGCCTGAAGATCTTTGAATAAACTGCAACTGAAGGATAACAGAATGCTCTTGCTTGCACGGGAGACTGGATGATTATACTTGCATGGCAGACTGGCTGATCATACTTGACCAGAAGATCGAATGATAGCCTTCGATCGGAAGACTGGAATGATGGCACTCGAACAAAAGATTTGAATGATGGCGCTCGAACAAAAGGCTTGAATACTGGCACCCAATCGAAAAACACTTACTCACACAGTTTAAACTCATGAGTAGTGGAGCGCTTTTACTTCGGGTCTTACGTGATGGTCTTTGTAACTCTTACGAGTTCGCTAGACTTCTCACTGCCTAGGGAGTTCACAAACCGCGATCCATCAGAGGGGCCCAGTGAAGTTACCGCGGCCGTGAAATCGGTTGGGTTTAAAGCACAGGGTTGGCCACGGTAACTCCCTAGAGTTCACATGGCTCATAAGGCTACCTTTGGGGGTACCAAATCCATGGTTGTCGATCCATCGATGAGTAGGTTTAAGCCCTTCCTCATGAGTACGTACCGGAATCGAACCACAAATCTGGGGGGTCTTATGCATGGTTGGCTTGTCATGCATGCACTACGGCCCTCATTTTCTTTGCCTGCAAGGTCGGACCCATTCACGGGAGGGTTTGTCCTCCGTTCCCCGTGACGCTGTCGGAAAGCTATACAGACGGCATGTGTGTTATGCTTGACTGGTCATTTGGAGACTTTTAGCACTTTGGCTTTGAGTTAACTTTTTGGCTCTTTGCTTTTGATCTTTCGGTTGACTTTTGGCTCTTGGTTTTTGGTCTTTGAAGACTTTGAGCTTTTTCGGCCTTTGGTCATTTGAAGATTTTGAGCTTTTGACTTTTAGTCAACTTTTGGCCTTCTGGCTTTTGGTCATTGACTCCGTCAGTGCCCGCATGGGTATACGTACGATGGCCTTCATGGACTTTTTAGGGCCATTGGCTTCTCACCGCTGCCCGAATGGCGATCTTCATAGGTCTTATACATAGCTGGTCCCTTTTGAGCTTTGGTCCTTTTAGGACTTTGGCTTTTCTTTCTTTTTCTTTCTCGGGACTTGACTAGCTTTGGCTTTTAGGACTTTGGCTTTTCTTTTTCTTTCTTTTTATGAAATTAACCACATCCTTTTCTTTAACACATCGCAAGGCAACTGCTTCAGTCCATTTGGAGAAATAATCCGTTACTGCCAGAATATATTACTTTCCTTTGGATGGAGGTGGGTTTATAGGACCAATTACATCAAGTCCCCAAGCGAAGAAAGGCCAAGAGGCCACAGACTGGTGCAAGTCTTCTGGGGGAACATGTAGAACATCTCCATGAATCTGGCATTCATGGCACTGCTTTGCATAATCTATAGCATCTTTGAACATGGTGGACCAATAATAACCCATCCGATGTATTCTGTGGAATAAATTTTGGCCTGCCTGATGTGCCCCACACTCCCCATAGTGTGCTTCCAGCAGCACCTGGATCGCTTCCTGCTTATTTAAACAACGTAGCAACACTCCATTGTAAGATTTTTTATATAATACTTCACTGCAAATAACGAATCTGCTTGACCGCTGTCTGACTTGCTGCCTTTGCGCAGACTCTTCCTGCAGGATGTTAAACTTGAGATAATCAATGAAAGGCTGTCGCCAATCATCTACTGTAATTTCCAAGAATGATACAGGCAAAGACTGAGTAACTTCTTCAACAATCTCCGTTGTCGGTAGAAATCTTCTTTCCTCTATGGTTATTTGAAGAGGACTTCGGTTAGGGCAAGACAGAGCTACTGCCAAACTTATTCAGAGAGGTTGGCACTAATGAACGTATTTCGTGTTTCCTTTTCTATACCAAAATTTATTTCTAACAGGCTATCTGTCGTCGGTTGCCCCCCGTCCTCCATTTGCTTCGGAGCTATTTTAGGACGTTCGACTACTTCAGCACATTCCTTCACTATTTCCTTTGTTGTAACCATGTTTACTGCTGACCTTGCCTCTACATCTTTAAATTTTCTTTGCCTTTCCTGGCCGATCTTAATTGAAATTCCTTTTTCATGATTTAGGCCATTGGGATCTTCACAATCGCAGCCCATACCTTTCATGATTTCCTCGTTTGTCCTGTCTTCGATAATTATCTGATTCCTTTGTATCATCCGCTATAGAATACACTTTAGCGTGTAACAATTCTCCGTTGGATTTCCCACTAGACGATGATAGCGACAAAAATTTTACTCCCAGCACCTTGTCGCCTCCTCAGGGCGTTTAGGCTTCGACAATTCTATTACGCCAACTTTCAACAACTGTTCCATCATTGGATTGACATCTCCTTTATCGAAAGCGAACCCCTCATGGGAATTAAGCATTCGGACTCTTTTATTTTTTCTTGATTGAGCCAAGTCTTCTTTTCACTTTGTACTTTTTGCCTTGAAACCTTTCACATTTTTACATTGCTGACAGCGATCACTAGTATTTGCAGTTATCTGGTTAGCATCCTTTCGGGCCGCATCATGGTGAAATTTCGACACCTCCTGATTTACTAGTTCTAAAGCATGAGCCTTTGCGGCCAAATCATGAAGAGTGTTGACATTGAAATTGGCCAGTCCTCTTACGAATTCCTTTTTCATAGAGTTCAGACACATCTTGACTTGCTCAGTTTCTCTTAGCAACGGTTTGCACAAAGTTCCTAATGCCCCCCATCTATCCACATAATCCCTTACCGACACATTTTTTCCTTGTCGTACAGAAGCCAACTCAGCAATATTAATGTCGGGACTTATGGAGAAAAACTGAGATGTGAAAGCGTCTTGCATATGCTTCTAAGTGCAAATAGAACCCGGAGCCAAATTGTAATACCATCGAAATGCATTACCTGTCAACGGTGCCCCGAACAATTGCCAACAATATTGCGGTAGTGCAGAAAGACCTCCCATACTGGCATTGAAGCGCATTAAATGTTCTTCAGGGGATGTTTTCCCATCAAACTTTTAAAAATCTGGACACCTGAAAACGGATGGGAAGGGAATGTCATGCACTTCTCTCGGATATGGTATACGGTATTTAAAATGTCTAGTATCTTCTAACTCCTCCATTCGGCTATCCTTTTCAATTACTGTCTTTTGAGCCGCATTATGCATGAAAGTTGCCAAGGCTTCTTTGAGGCTTCTGCATTCTTCTATTAATGCATTATGGGCCTCTACCATTTCATCGAAACGACCCTCTGTAGTTGTTTTATAATCTAGATTCATTCCAGCCATGAATACTGTGGCTTTTCCACTCTTTGACGAAGTAGTCATAGAAGGAGAGTAAGAGTATGATGACGTGACGGGGTTTGCAGAAAAGGGAGGGGATATGGTTTCACTGGGCCTTTTCATACTTTCTGCGGCATCAACTGACTGAGATGACGCCGATATTGTGAACCTTTTAGAGACGGCGTTGGCGATCTGATAACCGATGCTTTTCCCTTTCGCTCTCTTGTTCGTCCAGCCATTGATGCATTTAGAGCTGGAAATTCACGTGCTGTAAACTGGGGAACCGTCTGCGCTGAATAAATCGCTGGAGGAGCGAGTTCCAAGTTTCTTTTAACTGTGCTTCGTGTGATGGGTCCTCTGGTCTTTAATGAAGGCCGACTCATTCCATGATTCCTGAAGTTTTGTGTTCGTGCCTTACGAGATGTCACGACAGTCCAGCCTGCATTGTCTTCTGATGGCTGGGGCGAAGCAGAAATGACCCTAGCTGTTACTTGAGCGCTGCTACTTTTACGCACATGACTTGGTGCATATTCTATCACGAACCCTGTCGGGATGAATCGAAAGTTCACTCTTCTTATGGGGATCGCCATGGATGTTGAGTCGTAATCGGATTTTAGAAACTTTCATTCACGAAACATGTTTATAGTTAGTAATTGAATGATTAGGGTGATTTATCTTAGAGATGAAGGGGAGAACTTCCCACTAAGAGTCGCCACTTTGGCGTCCATAGGACGCCAAACCATGACGAATGTTCATAACAACCTTACTGTTAATACTTTGAATAAGACAGAAAGTCCCCAGTGGAGTCGCCATTTTGTTTCGACAAAGAAACAAATGCATTTTGATTTGGGGAGATTGTCTTATTCAAACATAACAGAGAGAGAGTACTATAAACATTCATCACATTTATTGATACTGAGTTCATTTACGTCCTCTTTACATCCCTTGATTCTAAGATAAATCATTTAGAAGTAAAGGATTTGTGCTTTAAGCATCAAAAGTTCATTTCGACAGCCTTCCGGTGCCTGATTTGATCATCTCCTAGGACTTAAGAGGAATGCTGATTCGGTCGACGGGTCATTTCGACAGCCCTCCGGTGCCTGATTTGATCTTCTCCTAGGACTTAGGAGGAATGCCGATCCGATCGACAGGCCTTCAATGAAATAGAGATTTCAGCAGCATAACAGCGCCTGTTTCAACCATCCTTTGGGACTTAGGAGGAATGTCGATTAAATCGACTGATCTTTCTCCTTAGAACCCATGAAGAGGAGAAAACCCGGAGAAAAGAAGCCTGGGCCACGGACCTCGGCAACACAATTGCTCTTGGACTTTACAGACTGCAGGGCAGTCCGGTTGCACTAACCCGCACAACCGATATTGGTTTCGCAGTCCTGCGCAACTCTTAGGAAACTTCGCTCCTACCTTCTGTCTTCCGCTCCGCTTTGCTCCTCTTGAAATCTTCAATTACCTTAAATGAAGGAGAGGAGGGGATATTTATAGACCCTCGCACGTGTAAAAATCATGATCTTAGTGATGTGGGACTATTTTTTAGTGCTTCGAGTTATCTTGAACGAAGCCTCTTGTACAATTCATTACGAGGTCCTGCACAACTGCTATTCTCGTTGCACGGTCACGTGCAAAAGAGATTGATTGCGTGGAACTGCGCAACCTATAATGGCTGCACGGTCCTACGCATTGTCATGTAAACTACCTCTCCCTTCTTCTTTCCAAAAGTTCCTTCAAACTTCTTATCTCTTCTTGCTTTAATCCTTTGCCATTTTTTGTGCCTTAACAGGGAGTAATGAATATCACTCCTGCCCCTGCTCCTGATGTTCGAGATGCTCCATCAAAATATATCTTCCATGGATTCTATGACTCAGTCAGCATGACTTGTTCATCTGGAAAATCATCATTAATGGCTTCAGATTCTGCCACGGGGTGCGCTGCTAAGAAATCTGTCACTGCCTGGCCTTTTACAACTTTCGTCGGTTCATACGTAATAGCGTACTCTGAAAGTAACAACATCCATTTAGCCAACCTCCCAGACAACATCGGCTTTGTCATCAGAAACTTTATCGGGTCGGCCCTTGAAACCAATGTTATATCATGCGATAAACAATATGCCTTAATTTCTGTACTATGAATATTAACGTTAAGCATTCCTTCTTAATCGGGGAATAATTGCATTCTGCGCCTATCAGAGTTCGACTCAAGTAATAGAGGGCCGTTTCTTTTCCAAATTCATTCTTTTGTGCCAACAGAGCTCCTAAGGAATGATCGGCTGCAGACGTGTACAAGATGAGCTGTCTCCCTTTTACTGGAGCTGTCAGTACTGGTGGCTTTTTTAGCAATTCCTTTATCGAGTCGAATGTGTTCTGACAAGCCTGACTCCACACAAATTCTGTATCCTTTTTCATCAGCTGAGAAAACGGCTGACATCTTCCCGCCAGATTTGAAATAAATCGACGAATATATGCCAATTTTCCTTGCAAACTCTTTAATTCCTTTAATGTTTTTGGAAGTGGCATATCCTGTATAGCTTTGACTTTCCCAGAGTCAATCTCAATGCCCCTATGCCGAACAACAAAACCCAAAATTTTTTCGGAGGACACTCCGAATGTGCATTTAACGGGGTTCATCTTTAACTGTTTCTTTCTTAGTCGTTGGAAAACCGACACCAAGTGTTTGCGATGTTCCTGATGACTTTTTGACCTGACCACCAAGTCGTCAACATAACATTCAACGTGCTTATGCATCATATCTTGAAAAATATTTTGCATTGCCCTCTGATATATTGCCCCAGCATTTTTAAGTCTAAACGGCATCACTTTATAACAAAAAATCTCCAGCGAAGTTCTAAACATCGTCGCCTTTTCATCCTCAGGAGCCATTCGAATCTGATTATATCCCGCATAGCCGTCCATAAAGGACATAACAGCATACTGAGTCGTACTATCAATTAGTAATTCAGTTATTGGTAGCGGGAAATCATCCTTCAGGCAGGCTTCGTTCAGGTCTCTAAAATCGACACACACTCTGACCTGTCCATTTTTCTTTCTTACCGGGATGATATTCGATATCCACTTAGGATACTTGACTTCCCTAATAAACGCAACCTTTATCAACTTATTAACTTCTTCCTCGTGAGGAGAACCAGATCTGGATGAAATCGTCTTTGCGCCTGTTTGACTGGCCTTTTCTCTTTAGAGATATTTAGACGGTGTAACGCCATAGAAGGCTCCAATCTAGGCATTTCTGCATACGTGCAGGCGAATACATCTTTATTTTCTTTAAGAAGTTGAACGTTTTCTGTCGACTCTTGTTCAGAGAGGTTGGCACTAATGAACGTATTTCGTGTTTCCTTTTCTGTACCCAAATTTATTTCTAACAGGCTATCTGTCGTCGGTTGCCCCCCGTCCTCCATTTTCTTCGGAGCTATTTTAGGACATTCGATTACTTCAGCACTTTTCTTCACTAGTTCTTTTGCTGAAACTATGTTTGCTGCCAACCTTGCCTCTACGTCTTCAAATTTTCTTCGCCTTTCCTGGCCGATCCCAATTGAAATTTCTTTTTCATGATTTAGGCCACTGGGATCTTCGCAATCGAGGCCCATACCTTTCATGATTTCCTCGTTTATCCCATCTTCGATAACTATCTGATTCCTTTGTATCATCCGCTGTAAAATACACTTCAGTATGTAACAATTCTCTGTTGGATGTCCCACTAGACGATGATAGCGATAAAAATTTCACTCCCTGCACCTTGTCGCCTCCTCAGGGTGTTTAGGCTCGGACAATTCTATTGCGCCAACTTTCAACAACTGTTCCATCATTGGAATGACATCTCCTTTATCGAAAGAGAATCCCTCATGGGAATTAAGCATTCGGACTCTTTTATTTTTTCTTGATTGAGCCAAGTCTTCTTTTCTCTTTGTACTTTCTGCCTTGAAAGCTTTCACATTTTTACATTGCTAACAGCGATCACTGGTATTTGCGGTTATCCGGCTAGGATTCTTTCGGGCCGCATCATGGTGAAATTTTGACACCTCCTGATTTACTAGCTCCAAAGCATGAGCCTTTGCGGCCAAATCATGAAGAGTGTTGACATTGAAATTGGCCAGTCCTCTTACGAATTCCTTTTTCATAGAGTTCAGACACATCTTGACTTGCTCAGTTTCTCTTAGCAATGGTTTGCACAAAGTTCCCAATGCCCCCCATCTATCCACATAATCCCTTGCCGACTCATTTTTGCCTTGTCGTACAGAATCCAACTCAACAATATTAATGTCGGGACTTATGGAGAAAAACTGAGATGTGAAAGGGTCTTGCATCTACTTCCAAGTGCAAATAGAACCCGGAGCCAAATTGTAATACCATCGGAATGCATTACCTGTCAATGGTGCCCCAAACAATTGTAAACAATATTGCGGTACTGCAGAAAGACCTCCCATACTGGCATTGAAGCGTATTAAATGTTCTTCAGGGGATCCATTCCCATCAAACTTTTGAAAATCTAGACACCTGAAACCGGATGGGAAGGGAATGTCATGCACTTCTCTCGGATATGGTATACGGTATCTGAAATGTCTAGTATCTTCTTGCTCCTTCTTCATTCGGCTATCCTTTTCAATTACTGTCTTTTGAGCCGCATTATGCATGAAAGTCGCCAAGGCTTCTTTGAGGCTTCTGCATTCTTCCATTAATGCATTACGAGCCTCTACCATTTCATCGAAACGACCCTCTGTAGTTATTTTATAATCTGAATTCGTTCCAACCATGAACACTATGGCTTTTCCACTCTTTGACGAAGTAATCATAGAAGGAGAGTAAGAGTATGCTAACGTGACGAGGTTTGCAGAAAAGGGAGGGGATATGGTTTCACCAGGCCTTTTCGTACTTTCTGCGGAATCAACTGACTGAGATGATGTCGATATTGGTGAACCTTTTAGAGACGGCGTTGGCGATCTGATAACCGATGCTTTTCCCTTTCGCTCTCTTGTTCGTCCATCCATTGATGCATTTAGAGCTGGGAATTCACGTGCTGTCAATTGGGGAACCGTCTGCGCTGAATAAATTACCGGAGGAACGAGTTCCGGGTTTCTTCTGACTGTGCTTCGTGTGATGGGTCCTCTGGTCTTTAATGAAGGCTGACTCATTCCATGATTCCTGAAGTTTTGTGTTCGTGCCTTACGAGATGTCACGACAGTCCAACCTGCATTGTCTTCTGATGGCTGGGGCGAAGCAGAAATGACCCCAGCTGTTACTTGAGCGCTGCTACTTTTACGCACATGACTTGGTGCGTATTCTATCACGAACCCTGTCAGGATGAATCGAAAGTTCACTCTTCTTACGGGGATTGCCATGGATGTTGAGTCGTAATCGGATTTTAGAAACCTTCAATCACGAAACATGTTTATAGTTAGTAATTGAATGATTAGGGTGATTAATCTTAGAGATGAAGGGGAGGACTTCCCACTGAGAGTCGCCATTTTGGCATCCATAAGACATCAAACCATGACGAATGTTCATAACAACCTTACTGTTAATACTTTGAATAAGACAGAAAGTCCCCAGCAGAGTCGCCATTTTGTTTCGACAAAGAAACAAATGCATTTTGATTTGGGAGATTGTCTTATTCAAATATAACAGAGAGAGAATACTATAAACATTCGTCACATTTATTGATACTAAGTTCATTTACATCCTCTTTACATCCCTTGATTCTAAGATAAATCATTTAGAAGTCAAGGATTTGTGTTTTAAGCATTGAAAGTCCATTTCGACAGCCTTCCAGCGCCTGATTTGATCATCTCCTAAGACTTAGGAGGAATGTCGTTCCTATCGATAGGTCTTTGATGAAATAAGGATTTCAGCAGCATAACAATGCTTGATTCAATCATCTTCAGGGACTTAGGGGGAATGTCGATTAAATCAACTGATCTTTCTCCTTTGGACCCATGAAGAGGAGAATGCCCGGAGGAAGGAAGCCTAGCTCATGAACTTCAGCAGCATAACAGCCTCTTGGACTTCACAGACAGCAAGGTAGTCTGGTTGCGCAAACCCACGCAACCGGTATCGGTTATGCGGTCCTGCGCAACTGGAAGGAAGATCTCTTCTACCTTCTGTCTTCTACTCCGCTCCGCTCTTCTTGAAAATCTTCTAATTACCTCAAATGAAGGAGAGGAGGGGGTATTTATAGACCCTCTCACGTGTGAAAATCATGATCTTAGCGATGTGGGACTATTTTTTAGTGCTTCGAGTTATCTTGAATGAAGCCTCTTGTACAATTCATTCCGAGGTCCTGCGCAACTGCTATTCTCGTTGCGCTGTCACGCGTAACAGAGATTGATTGCACGGAACCACGCAACGTATAATGGCTGTGCGGTCCTGCGCACTTTCATAAAAACTACCTCTCCCTTCTTCTTTTCGAAAGTTCCTTCAAACTTCTTATCTCTTCTTGCTTTAATCCTTTGCCTTTTTTTTTTGTGCCTCAATAGCCCTCACCTTCGATACTTCTCCTCGCTCCACTTGTTCTTCAAAATCTTCGATTAACCAACCCCTAATCAAGGAAGGAAAGGGGTATTTATAGGCACTCACACGTGTGAAAACCTCAACCTTAGCGATGTGGGACAAAACAAACCACACTTATCTTGCCCTTATCAATGCAGTGTGATGTCGATTACGCGAAACCCCGCAAATGATATCGTTTGCGCGGTTCAGAGCAAAGCATACATCTTGCGTGGTCCTGCGCAAAGTCCTTTATAAGCCATTTGATGGCCTTTTCTTCCAACTCTCTTTCATAGTCTTTCGATCTTCATTTGTTCCCATTCCTCAACAGATGCCCCCTTGATCCGTTCTTTATTTTCCTCAAAATTAAAGGAAAGGATGAATGAAATTCCTCCTTTTTATATTGACCTGTGTACCGTACTCGGCCAGAAAAGTCTATAAATAGCCTAGAAACTTTGTCATTTACTCAGATCACTTGTGCTTGAAAAATTTTATTCCAGCATTTTCACCCCGCGCAATCGATATCGTTTGCGCGACTCCGTGCAATCCTTGTTTGGTTGCGCAAAAAATTCTCCAAGTTCCCTTCTTTCCGTGCAAAGGATATCCTTTGCGCGGTCCCACGCAAAGGGCCCTGTCCGTCACTTAGCGATTCTTGCTTCTTTCTCCTTTTCTTTGCACCCCTTCTCTGATTTCCTTCAGACTTTGAACACTATTTTCATAATGGCTCGTACCAAGTGAACCTTTCGTCCTGTTGATTCACCTACTGAACAACCTTCTCATCCTAACTTACCTGATCCATCTTCTTTTTGCCCTTCCCCTTCTTCTGATCAACCTCCTGTTAAACGAACAAAAACTACCGCCAAGACACCTTCGTACTTTAAAGAGCCTGTTCTACCCACTTTCGACTTTACCAATCGCATTAAATCTCTACCATCCCACATCCATTGTGCAATAGCGCTGGGAAGCCTTAAATGTCCTCCTAGGCATGGTAGAGATTATGATTGGGATGAATGGTTGGAAACCACTGCCCACATCCGCACCGATAGTCAAAGGCCACCTCCTCGGGAAGACACTCCACCTGCTTCTCATTCGAAGAAAGCTCGCCGAAACAGGGTGAAAGAATTCAAAGAGAAAATTGCTGATCATAAGAAGAAGAGACTCCAGAACTCATGGGACTCGGTGCGAGTCATCGAGGGAATCATGAAGTTTGATAACCCCTACTCGAAAGGCATGACAATAATTCTCATCAATGTCTACCGCCACCAGTCTATGCTTGACTGTGAACCAAAGGACCATGTTCAAGGCGAAAGATTGATGTACACTGAGTCATGGGCAACAAGAGAACCGCGTATCCTTGAAGGGATAATACGGACGAAAATTCCATGGCAAAAGATTGGAAAAATCTATCCCATGATTTTCCTTGCGCCTTTTCATAGCCCTCATGATCTTTTTCCTTCTCATTTTTATGAGACCATCTGCCAACGCTTCCGAGATCGCGCTCAACTTTAGGGACTAAAAGACTTCTGCACCAGAGGTTTATTAATTGCTCAACGTTATTATTATGACTGGGCAGAAGCTATCTTGCTGAAGCATGCGGGCACACTTGCCAAAATCAACCTTTATGAAGCTATAGAAGTCACATCCAAGCACTTCTATAAAGAACCCAATGTGCTAAAAGGTTTTGTCGAATATTGGTCGCCGACTACCAACTCTTTCCACCTTCCATATGGTGAAATGAGTGTAACACTCTGGGACCTCCATCATATCGCTGGTCTTCTTATAATGGGCAAATTTTATGATGAATTCATCCCATCCAACAGGGAACTAACCTTCATTTCTTCTCTTGATCGCAGGCCTTCCATCTCTGAAACCACTATTGAGCTTTTCAAGGAGATGGGGAAAATCCCAAATATTCACAAGCTTTCCCCCTTACAATGGCTTGCACATTTCTTCAGATCCCTCAGGTATTTATGAACCCATGACTCAACTCTTTTCTCTTTTCTTTATTTCTAGAAATTTCAGCATATACATATTCTCCTTTTTTTATAGATTTTGCGATTGTCGCTCTAAGGAGTTAACACTGCTCCGTGATGCAATGAAGGAAAGAGCAGAGTATAGTTCATTCGGAGAACTTCCAGCTTTCTTGGCCTATTGGATAAGCCTTGTTATACTTCCCAGCTCCAAATGGGCAGACGTTATTTGCCCTACGGTTTTTGTTGTAGCCGGAGCCTTGGCAGAAGGACTGTTTTAACAAGAAAACAAATGCGTTTCCGTTCTCGGGATATCATCATACTTAATCATGATAGAGGGAAAGTGCAAAGACGATCATCACATTTTATTAATTCCAAGTTCATTTACATCCTTTAATCTCCCTTGATTCTAAGATACATTCATTTAAATATGTATAAACATTAAAACATAAAGTTCAAATAGCAAAGTCGGCAGCATTTCAGCTTAGATCTCGATCTTCTCCAAAGACTTAGGAGGAATTGTAGAATGAATCTATCCTTCTTTAGGGAAATAAGGATTCGGACAGCCTTCTGACGCCATTTAATCATCTCCTTAAACTTAGGAGAAATGTGAACTTCAGTGAATTATTCTCCTTTATACTTGAACAAGAAGACTTGAATAGAGGAACAAGAAGACTTGAATAGAAGATTCTTCGGGCAGCATTTCGACTCTTAAGCTTGATAGACTGCAGAGCAGTCTATTTGCGCGGGCCCGCGCAAAGGATATGCTTTGCGCGGTCGAGCACAAAGTCCCCTTGGACAGCTGCTCTCACCTTGTCTTCTCTTCTGGCTTTACTTGCGGTCTTCTTTCCTTGCTCCACTTGTTCTCTGAACTCTTCAAAAACCAACCCCTGACCAAAGAACTAACGGGGTATTTATAGGCACTCACACGTGTGAAAACCCCATCCTTAGCGATGTGGGACAAAAATAAACTACACTCATCTTGTCAATATTAACGCATTGGGATATTGTCTGCGCGGTTCTGCGCAAAGGATTTTATTTGCGCCGTCCCGCGCAAAGTGTATGTCTTGCGCGGTTCCGCACAAAGTCCGCATCTCGCACAAACCCCATTACAGCTTCCTCTTCTTTCAACTTCTTCCTCTCAATCTCTCAATCTTCATTCGTTCCTTTTTTCTTCATAATTTTACTCCTCAACAGATGCCCCCTTGATCCGTTCTTTGTTTTCTTCAAAAACAAATGAAAGGATCAATCACATTCTTCTTCCTTTTTAATCAGCCCCTGTACCGTACTCGGCCAAAGACTCTATAAATAGCCCAAAGCACCTCATTTGCTCCTAACTCCCTGCTGCAGCCGTGAATTTTGCCTAACATATTTCCTTCCGCGCAACTGATATTCGTTGCGCGGTACCGCGCAACCTCTGCGGTTGGGACAAAAATTTTCTCCAAGTCTTTTCTTGTCCGCGCAAAGAATATACTTTGCGTGGTTCTGCGCAAAGCACTCTTTCTGTTACTTAGCAGTTTTCTGACCCTTTCTTCTTGCACCTTTCTCTGATCTCCTTTACTCTTCTTGGAATCATTATTTTCACAATGGCTCGCACCAAGCGAACCTTTCGTCTTGTCAATTCCCCTACTGCTCAACCCTCTCATCCTGATTTACCTGATCCATCTGCTTTTCACCCTTCTCCTTCTTTTGATCAACCTCCTGCTAAATGGTCAAAATCTACCCCCAAGACTCCTTCATACTTTAAGGAGCCCGTTCTGTCCACCTTCGACTTTACTGAGCGGATCGAATCTCTTCCATCCCCTATTCATCGCGCAATAGCGCTGGGGAGTCTTAAATGTCCTCCTAGGCATGACAGAGACTATGATTGGGACGAGTGGTTAAAAACCACTGCCCACATCCGCACTGATAGCCAAAGGCCACCTCCTCGGGAAGACACTCCTCCTGCTTCCCACTCGAAGAAGGCTCGCCGTAACAAGGCGAAAGAATTTGAAGAAAAAATTACTGAACACAAGAAGAAGAGGCTCCAGAACTCATGGGACTCGGTACGAGTCATCGAGGGTATCATGAAGTTTGATAAACCCCACTCAGAAGGCATGACGATAATTCCCATCAATGTCTACCGCCACCAATCTATGCTGGACTGTGAACCCAAGGACCACATTCAAGGCGAAAGACTGATGTAGACTGAGTCATGGGCGACGAGAGAACCATGTAACCTTGAAGGGATAATACGGACGGAAAAGCTACGACAAAAGATCGGAAAAATCTACCCCATGATTTTCCTCATGCCTTTCCATAGTCCTCATGACCTTTTTCCTTCTCATTTTTATGAGACCATCCGCCAACGTTTTCGAGATCGCGTCCAACTCTGGGGACCAGAAGACTTCCGCACCAGAGGTCTATTAACTGCTCGACATTATTATTCTGACTGGGCAGAAGCAATTTTGTTAAAACATGCGAGTACACTAGCCAAAATTGGTCTTTACGATGCTATAGAAGTCACGTCCAAGTATTTCTTTAAGGAACCCAACGTGCTAAAAGGTTTCATCGAGTATTGGTCACTAACTACCAACTCTTTCCACCTTCCATATGGTGAAATGAGTGTCACACTCCGGGACCTTCATCGTATCGCCGGTCTTCCTATAACAGGCAAATTTTATGATGAATTCATCCCTTCCAACAGAGAACTTGCCTTCGTTTCTTCTCCTGACCGCAGACCTTCCATATCTGAAACCTCCATTGAGCTATTCAGGGAAATGGGAAAATTCTCCAATATTCACAAGCTTTCCCCTTTGCAATGGCTTGCGCATTTCTCCAGATCCCTCAGGTATCCATGAACCCATGACTCAACTCTTTTCTCTCTTCTTCGTTTTCTCTCTCTTTTTTTTTAGAAGTTTCATCATATACATATTCTCCTTTTTGTAGGTTTCGCGATTGCCGCTCTAAGGAGTTAACACGGCTCCGTGATGCAATGGAAGCAAGACCAGAGTATAGTTCATTCGGGGAACTTGCGGCTTTCTTGGCTTATTGGATAAGCCTTGTTGTACTCCCTAGCTCCAAATGGGCAGACGTTGTTCACCCTACGGTCTTTGTTGTAGCTGGTGCCTTGGCAGAAGGCCACAGATATTCTCTTGCTCCTCCAGTGTTATGTTCCATTTATAGAGCTCTTGGGGAGATAACCACCCATATAAAGGATCCTACTCTTGGAACTTCATCAGCATACACCTCTTGGCATTATATTACAGGTTGGCTAGGAGTCTACTTTCCCTGGACTTTCGAAGCACCTAAAAAAGGATACGTTCATCCGGCACATCTCCCGCTTTGGTTCTTTCAGCAAAGAACTATGGCTAAGAGGGCATGTGATTGGGTTGCCAATAAAATTTGGGACAATGACCAGATAGATTTCTTTCAATTCCGTCTTCACCGCTGCATTGAGGATACATATACGGTTGATCAAGGAACACTCACTCCAGCAGAAAGGATGTTCTTTCTTTCTCTTCGTTCTTGTAGCCTTCCTTTTCGAGAGGGGATAGAATTCTGGTGAGACCCCTATTATCCCAGCCGTTTTGCTCGCCAATTTGGCTACGATCAGACTGTACCAAAAGATTACGGACTGGTCACCCGAAAGATGCATTGTTACGGTACGGGTCCTCTCAACTGGGCCATGATATAGAAGCAACTTTTGAATGTTCGTGTCGATTCATCTTTCATAATTCCTAGTTGCGAGCGCATAGTTCGTACCTCATACAGCTGCATGCGATGGTGGGATCATCAATCATATCTGGTCACCAAATGTCTCCCGGTGGACTCTCCCATCTTTCTTCATCCACCTGGATTGAAAGGCAAGCTAGAGAGCGGGATTGACTTTATCTCAGAGAAGAGTCACGCATCACATAGCAGAGAAATTTGTAGAAAAATACCGCTAGAGGAACCCATCCGTGAGATAAAACCCATTAATACTTTGGATGGGTGGTTCGCTCACGGGGTCTTGAGAGAATTTGAGCAAGCTCCTCGTGACTCTACCCATCAAGCTACGGATAGTACTGCAGGTACATCTTCTCCTCTTCCAGTGAAGACCGTAGTGGTTCAAGACGAACCAACTCATGATGCTCTGGTGCCTCCTTTACAACCCACTCGCCCTAGTTCATCATCTCCAATGACCAGATCAAGGGCGCGTTTACAAGCTTCACCTTCCCCTCATGTCTCTCCCATAGGAACAGGACAAGCGCCTGTCTCTCCTTTAGCTGAAGATCTCGTGCCAGAGATCGGTCAAGCTGCTTCCTCGAAAGGAAAACAAATTTCTACTGTAGAAATTGATGAGGAACTCCTGGAGGATGAAAGTTCGGCTTCATCATCAGAGAAAACTGCTTCTTCTCAGCATGAAGATGATGAAAATGGTGAAAGTAGTGAAGGCACGGATGATGATTTTGAAGAAGGCGAAGTTGATATTGACGGGGAAGAGGAAGCAACTGGAGAGGATATTGAAACGGAACACCTCGCAACTTCTGGACCTGAAGCTCTCCCCAGCACTAGAATTCCTGCCAAATCTCCTATAGCTGTAGAAGAAGAAGAGGAACTTTTAGATTATGGAGAATATGGATACTCACCAGGTAAAGGGAATTTAACTTTCACATATCTATCTATCTGCTTATTTAATATCAATTATTTATCTAGAGCTATTGTATCTCCCCCCTTTTTTTAAGTGCTCATGTTACTATTATCGAGGTAGGCGAGATTTCCCCCTCAGATCCCCTTGCGACTGTATCAGCTATTTCATCGATAATCCCTTTAAGTCCGTTAGCTGCGCCTAAAACAGTGGCTCGTGAGATCGTATTTCCAACCGAAACCACAGATCTGCCGACTCCGACCACCAGGGACTCGAGTACGGAGTCTAGGGCGCCTTCCCTTGCAGACATGGTGGGGACTAGTCCTCCTGTGATTCAAAGAGTCTCTCTTTCCGCTAATCGTGTTCCGATGACAGGTACGGGCAGAGATGTATACATATTAACTTGTTTTGTTCAAAACAATATACATCCTTCTATTGATATCTCTTTATACTTTTTTTTTCTTGTGTGTTATAGGAACTCCTCCTCGTAGTGGGGCAGCCAGTTCTGACTCGGTAGCCACTACATCTGAACTCTCATCTTTCACAAAGATCCCTACTCACAAAATGCTCTTCATGAGGAATTCTCTGTCAGCAATAGTCCATATCTTTAAAGATCCTGAACAATGGTCTGACTTGGATCTTACTATTGAAATCTTGGAGAGTTCTGCAAGGATGGCCAGAATCGATATATCCTCTTTGCGAGATTCTCTTCTCAGATTCCGTGATTCAGTAATTTCTTTAGCATCGGCAGAAAGTGTTACAATCCCTCCTAAAATCTTAGAGTATGGGCAGCAATTAGCTTCCTCACAAGAGTAAGCTTCCTTGATTACTTCCTCCATTTCTAAGCTCGAGAAAGAATACTCAATTCTTCAAGGTCAATTAAAGATTTATACTGATGAAAGGGTGATCATTCAAGACTGTATTACTGCTCTGAAAAAAGAAATCTCTCAGCTGGAGTCGAAGAATCATGAGAAGGAATCATCCATCCAGGATAATGAAGAGAAGATGCGAACTAATATTCAATCCGTTGATGCAGAAAAGTCAGTGCTGCTGCAAAATAGAGAATTGATCACATCTTTGGAGAGTAAGCTAGCCGACCTTCCTGATCAGGCAAAGATTATTCTTGAAGAAAAATCAAAGTATGATGCATCTCGAACGCAACTAAAAGGAAATTTGCGAAGGCATATGGAGGCATTCGGAATGGCAGGGGAACTTTAAACATGTATTTTCCATTCATATGTATTTATTTTTTTTAGCAAGTAACTTATTTGGCTTTCAAAAGATGTATTTATGATGGCATTTTTGAGATATTTTTCCTTTTTGCTGAAGCATTATCATATCTCATATTATCACAATCATGTTTATTTATTCATACTATCATACCGCATATCGTTGCGATTGTATTTATGATGGCCGATTTTAACCTTTTATGCATGTTAGTGCGGGATTTCCTATATGGGTATTTAAGTTGGAGGTACTATATTTCAATTTAGTCAGTCACACACAATTTAAGCTCATGAGTAGTGGAGCACACACACAGTTTAAGCTCTTGAGTAGTTGGAGCAACTTAGACTCGTGCAAGAGTCGGGTCTCACGTGATGGTCTCTGTAACTCTCATGAGTTCACTGGACTTCTCACCGCCTAGGGAGTTCACAAGTCACAATCCATCAGAGGGGCCCAGTGAAGCTACCGGGGTCATGAACTCGGTTGGTTTTACGCACAGGGTTGACCGCGGTAACTCTCTAGAGTTCACAGAGCTCGCAAGGCTACCTTTGGGGTACCAAATCCCTGGTTGCCAGTCCATCGATGAGTAGGTTTAAACCCTTCCTCATGAGTTAGTACTGGAATCGAACCACAAATTTGGAGGGTCTTATGCATGGTTGGCATAGTGCTCACACTGCGGCGCTTATTTCCTTCGTCTGTAAGAGCAAGCCCATTCACGGGAGGGCATTTTCCTCCGTTCCCCGTGACGCTGCTAGGAAACTATACAGACGGCATGGGAGTTACGCGTGACTAGCCATTTACCTTTTAGCCGTTTAGGTATATTAGTCGTAGCTTCATCAGCTGCCCGCATGGGTGGGTACGATAGCCTTCACAGGCTTTTTAGGGCCACTGACTTCTCGTCCGCTTGCCCGAATGGAGCAAATGATAGGACTTATGCGTAGTTAGCCAATCTCTTCTTGATTAATCCTTCCAGGGCCTGATCCTTTTAAAGCTTTTAGCCCTTCTTTTAGAGCATAATAAATTTTGATTTGGCTCTTGGCTCTTCTATGATTTATCTTTTCTCTTTAGGATTTCAGCCCTTTTAGGATTTTGACCCTTTGAGGATTCCTTTGAGGATTCAGCTTGGCTAGGCTGCCTTAGATGATTGTAGTTAACCGTATGTTGTCCTGTCATGCCTTGTAAGGAGATAATAATTGTAATCATCGTTATCGCCAATATGATAAACGTGTCTGGCAGATATCATCGTTACTTCTGATAATATCTTCAAGACGATTTTCATGATGATACTCGCCAAACTTTGTCATTTGCAGGACTCATTTGGTGATGACGATGATTGCCTTCATTCAAGATACTTGCTGAATGTAGAATGTAGTCAATATGCTCGTGAATTTCTTCTTTATAGATTTTCTGAACATGTGGACATGTAAACATGATCTCGTTCCTTCTTGCCCCCTTTTGATATAGAATCATTATGTCGATAATATTCTGGATCAAAATCAGTAGCTTCTTCTTAGGGGTAATATCTCTTGATGAAGCGAGCATTGACCGGTATACTGACACCTTTCCCATCTTGATCGGCAATTCTATACACTCCATTGGAATAGACTTCATTTACTACATACGGCCCATCCCATTTAGGCTCAAATTTGCCCCCTGTTCGACAGGTGACCACTATAGGTCTTTTCAACATTAACACCATATCGCCCCTTTTGAAAGAGCGATGTTTAACTTGTTTATTGAAGGTAGCCGATATCCTAGCTTGATACGATTACAGTCGCTGTTGAGCGGCCAGACATCCCTCATCAAGCAGATCCAACTCTTTCAGCCTTATTTTAGCATTTTCATCATCTGTTATGGACTGATGTACCGCTACTCTGAGCGATGCCACTTGTATTTTGATTGGGGTGACTGCCTTCACGCCATAGATTAAGGAGTATGGTGTTGCCCCTGTTGCTGTGCGTTGAGTAGTCCTGTATGCCATAACGCTTCTTGCAACTTTTCATCCCAATCCCGCCTGTTGCCAGTAACCGTCTTCTTCAGTATTTTGATGATTGTTTTATTAAACGCCTCTGCTAACCCATTGGCCGAGGGATAATAAGGTGTAGAGAACGAGTGATGAATACCAAATTTCTGACATAGTTTCTCCATGCCTCTATTTTTGAAGGGAGTGCCATTATCAGTAACAATCTTCTGCGAAATACCATGACGGTATATTATGGCGTGCCGGATGAAATTGACCACGTCCTTTTCTTTAACGTTACGTAAATCAACTGCCTCAGTCCATTTGGAGAAATAATCCGTTGCTGCCAGAATATATTGTTTTCCTCTAGATGAAGGCGGGTTTATAGAACCAATTACATCGAGACCCCAGGCGAAGAAAGGCCAAGAGGCAATAGACTGGTGCAAGTCTTCTGGGGGAACGTGTATGATGTCTCCGTGAATCTGGCATTCGTGGCACCGCTTTGCGTAATCGACAACATCTTTGAACATGGTGGGCCAATAATAACCCATCCGATGTATTCTGTGGAATAAATTTTGGCCCGCCTAATGTGCTCCACATTCACCAGAGTGTGCCTCCTGCAATACTTACCTGGCTTCTTGCTTGTCTAAACAGCGTAACAATATTCCATTGTAAGATTTTCTATATAATACTTCGCCGCATATGATGAATCTGACCGACCGCTGTTTGATTTGCTGCTTCATTGCCCGATCCTCTGGCAGGATATCGAATTTAAGATAATCAATAACAGGTTGACGCCAATCATCTGTCGTTATCTCCAGGCATGAGATAGGAAACGTTTCAACTGTTTCTTCTATGATCTCTGGAGATGGCAAGAATCTTCTTTCTTCTATAGTTACTTGAAGAGGACTCCTATTAGGACCTGACAGGGCAGCTGCTAGGCTAGCCAAAGCGTCTGCTTTTTTATTCTCAGATCGCGGTATATGCTTAATTTCTACATGGCAAAACCATTCTAATAATTGCCGGGCTTTCTGACAATAGGGCAAGAGTTCTTGCTTCCTTACTTCGAACTCGGTCGTCAATTGATTTATAATTAATTTGGAGTCTCCGAAGATGTGCAGCCTTTTATTTTCATCTGCTGAGCTATTTCCATCCCAATGATGAGGGCCTTGTATTCAGCCTCATTGTTTGTGCATGCGGTACCGATCGTGAAGGAGTATGGTAATAAGTCACCTTGAGGGGTAATGAATATCACCCCTGCCCCTGCTCCTGATGCCCGCGCAGCACCGTCGAAATACATCTGGCATGGGCTATGTTCTTCGGTTAGCATAACGTGCTAATCTGGAAAGTCATTAGTGATTGCTTCGCAATCTTCCACGGGGTGTTCTGCAAGGAAATCCGCCACTGCCTGCCCTTTCACTGCTTTAGTCGGTTTATAAGTAATGGTGTATTCTGAAAGCAACAGCATCCATTTAGCCAATCTTCCTGACAACATCGGCCTTGCCATTAAAAACTTGATCGGGTCTGCTCTTGAGATTAGAGTTATGTCATGAGAGAGACAATAATGCCTCAGCTTTTGGACTACAAATATTAACGCCAGACACTCCTTCTTGATCGGAGAATAATTGCATTCGGTTCCCATCAATGTTCGACTTAAGTAATAAAGAGCGGCTTCCTTCCCAGTTTCATTTACTTGAGCCAGCAAAACACCTAAGGAATTTTCAACCGCGGATATGTATAAAATAAGCGGTTTCCCTTTCATTGGGGCCGTTAACACCAGTGGTTGCTTTAATAATCTCTTTATCGAGTCGAATGCATTCTGACAAGCTTGATCCCATACGAAGTCTACGTCCTTTTTCATCAGATGTGAGAATGGCTGGCACCTTCCTGCCAAATTTGAAATAAAACGGCGAATGTATGCTAGTTTTCCCTGTAAACTTTTTAATTCCTTCAAGGTCGTTGGTGGCGGCATATTTTGAATAGCTTTGACTTTCTCCAGATCGATTTCGATTCCCCTGTGCCGTACGATGAAACCAAGGAATTTTCCCGAAGATACCCCAAATGCACATTTGGCTGGATTCATCTTTAACTGTTTCTTTCGTAATCGACAGAAAACGGATTCTAAGTGTTTGCGGTGCTCCTGATGATCTCCTGATCTAACCACCAAGTCATCGACGTAACACTCGACATGTTTATGCATCATGTCTTGAAATATATTTTGCATTGCTCTTTGGTACGTCGCTCCAGCATTTTTGAGACCAAAAGGCATGACCTTATACTAATAGATTCCCAGCGGCGTTCTGAACGTTGTTGCTTCCTTATCTTCAGGTGCCATTCTAATCTGATTGTATCCAGCATAGCCATCCATGAAAGACATGACAACATATTGAGTTGCACTATCAATCAGCAATTCTGTTATTGGAAGAGGGAAATCATCCTTCGGACAGGCCTCATTCAAATCCCTGAAATCAATGCACACTCTGACTTGTCCATTTTTCTTTTTTACCAGGACAATGTTTGATATCCACTTTGGATACTTGACTTCTCAAATGAAACCGACCTTGATCAACTTGCTAACTTCCTCTTCAATTAACGGTATCAGGTCTGGATGAAACTGCCTTTGTGCCTGCTAAACTGGTTTTTTCTCTTTAGAGATATTTAATCGGTGCATTGCTATGGCGGGTTCTAAACCTGGCATTTCAGCGTACGTCCAAGAAAACACATCTTTATTTTCTTGGAGTAGTTGGAAATATTTCCCGGACTCTTCTTCTGTACCCAAGTTTATTTCCCGTAGGCTGTCTATCGTTGGCTGCCCCCCCCCCCCCTCCATTTGTATCGGGGCTGTCTCGGGATACTTGACTGTTTCAGGATCTTCTTCCGGTGTGTGCGTAACCATAATCATCTTCTTCCGGTATTAAACTTTGTCGAAAATTCTCTGATAATTTGAGCGCATCGTAGATGCTTAAACGTGCCGGTATTCCTTTCAAATGGCTAACTACGTCGTAGACCACTTTTGTCATTTCGCCCTTGTTCTCTTTCCTATCATCGTTACTCCATTCACTGGTGACTTCTTTCCTTACAATCCCCGTTTTCTGCTTTACGGGACTTGTCATCTTCTTCCCTGAGCATAATGTAAGCATTGCTATATTCTTTGTCGATTTCTGACTTTCTTTCCTTCGCACCTCTCGAGCCTTTTCTCGAGCCGTGAACATGTTTACTGTCGCTCTTGTATTCCTTTTCTTTCCTTCACCCGTTATTATTTCACCCTTCTTTATCATCTGTTGTATGATGCACTTTAGCGTATAATAATTCTCTGTCGGGTGTCCGACTAGGCGATGATATCGACAAAAATCCCTTTTCGTGGTTTTTGTCACATCTTCTGGGCGTTTGGGTTCTGGCAATTCTATGGTGCCGGCTTTTAGCAATTCTTTCATCATAGGAACCACATCTTCCTTATCGAAGTCGAACCCTTCGTGAGAGTCGAGCATCCTGAACCTCTTCCTATTGTAATTGTACTTTGACTGATTCCATCTTTCTTTTTGTCCTGGTCTTCTATCTTTTGGACCCTTTGTATCCTTTTCTTTTCTATCGCAATCGACAGCATTCACGGTCGTTCGACCGGAGGTCTTTCTGACAGTTTCATGATGAAAGGCCGGCATTTTGCGCGTCATTAATTCCAACGCATGAGCTTTGGTGGCCAAGTCACGGAATGTTCGGATGTCGGCACTGGTGAGTCCAAACGCAATTCCCGTTTTCATGGAGTTCAAACACATTTTTACCTGTTCTATTTCTTCTGGCAATTGTCTGTATGATGCTCCTAGTGTTTTCCATCTGTCGATGAACTTTTCTACTGGCTCTCCTTCTCGTTGTCATATAGAGGCCAGTTCCGTAATGCTTACATCGCGTTCTGACGAGAAGAAATTTGACATAAAAGCATCTTGCATTTGTTCCCAAGTCCGAATCGTTCAGGGAGCCAGGTTGGAATACCACCGGAATGCCTTATGGGTTAGCGATGACTCGGACAATCTTAGGCAGTATTGTGGTATTGTGGAAAAATTTTCCATACTAGTAATGAAATGCATCAGGTGTTCTTCTGGTGATCCTTCCCCGTTAAATTTTTAAAAGTCCGGGTGTTTGAAATTGGCTGAAAACGGAACGTCTTCCACTTCTCTTGGATACAATGTTCGGTATCTGAAACGGCTAGTGTTTTCCCGCTCCCTTTCCGTCCTTATAGTCTCTTCGACGACCTGTCTTATGTCATCATGCGTTATTGCTCTCGTCACTGGAACATACTCTCGCGATCCAATTCCTTGGGGACGAGGACCTTCCTGTTGGCTTCCTTGCCCATTCGTTGCCCCCATCATCAGTGGAGCCGCTATTTGGGCTACATTATGCGCCAAAGTAGCTAAAGCTTCCCTAAGATTCCGACACTCCTCCATTAACGTTCTTTGCGCTTCGGCCATTTGGTTGACGCGATCTTCCGTCGTCGGAATATTCTCTCTATTCGTCTCGGCCATATGCACCGTAGCCTCTTTACTGCTTGCCGAAGCCGTTGCTGGGGTAAAATGAGAGTATGTCGATGCGGCAGGGCTTGTAAAGAGGGGAAAGATCGGAGTCTTATTCGATTTCTGCGTGCTTGCTATGTCGCTAACTGACCAGGGTGATACAGTCTTTGGTAAGCTTTCTTTGGCTGACACGGGAGTTGGTGAACCAATTAACAGTGCCTTGCCTTTCTTCTCTTTTGTCCACTTGTTCCTTGGAGCGACCAGTGCCGGAAAATTGCCCGACGCAAACTGTGGGCCTGTCTGCCCAGGGTATATCGTAGGAGGAGCAAGCTCAGGGTTCTTCCTGACTGTACTACGCGTTATCGGTCCCCTGGTCTTTAGCAAAGATGAGTTCACTTTATGATTCTTCGCATTCCTTACTCTTGCCTTACGTGACAGGACCATGGTCCAATCTCCGTCACTTTCCTGTGGTTGAGGTGAAGCGAATATGACTCCGGCTGTCATTTGAGTCACTGTACTCTTGCCGGTAGGATACGGACTCCTACACTTTGGGGCGCCAGTTGGCGCGTATTCCACTATAAACCCCGTGGGAGTGAAGCGAAAATTCACTTTCCTGGTAAAGTTAGCCATCAGTTGTATGTTGCAGTCGAACTCAGGTACCTTCAGTAATAAAGCATTCGTGAAATTAGTATATAAAGAGATAATTGTGAACGATCTTAGAGATGAAGAGGAGGATGTTTCCACTGAGAGTCTCCATTTTGGTGCCTAGAAGACGCCAAAAGGTGACGATCGCGTCTACACCTTTTTCCATATGCTAAGTAAGATAATAAAGAGATATGTTCCCCAGTGGAGTCGCTATTTTGTTTTAACAAGAAAACAAATGCGTTTCCGTTCTCGGGATATCATCTTACTTAATCATGATAGAGGGAAAGTGCAAAGACGATCATCACATTTTATTAATTCCAAGTTCATTTACATCCTTTAATCTCCCTTGATTCTAAGATACATTCATTTAAATATGTATAAACATTAAAACATAAAGTTCAAATAGCAAAGTCGGCAGCATTTCAGCTTAGATCTCGATCTTCTCCAAAGACTTAGGAGGAATTGTAGAATGAATCTATCCTTCTTTAGGGAAATAAGGATTCGGACAGCCTTCCGGCGCCATTTAATCATCTCCTTAAACTTAGGAGAAATGTGAACTTCAGTGAATTATTCTCCTTTGTACTTGAACAAGAAGACTTGAATAGAAGATTCTTCAGGCAGCATGTCGACTCTTAAGCTTAATAGACTGCAGAGCAGTCTATTTGCGCGGGCCTGCGCAAAGGATATGCTTTACGCGGTCGGGCGTAAAGTCCCCTTGGACAGCTGCTCTCACCTTCAGTCTTCTCTTCTGACTTTACTTGCAGTCTTCTTTCCTTGCTCCACTTATTCTCTGAACTCTTCAAAAACCAACCCCTGACTAAAGAACTAACGGGGTATTTATAGACGCTCACACATGCGAAAATCCCATCCTTAGCGATGTGGGACAAAAACAAACTACACTCATCTTGTCAATATCAACGCATTGGGATATTGTTTGCGCGGTTCTGCACAAAGGATTTTGTTTGCGCCGTCCCGCGCAAAGTGTATGTCTTGCGCGGTTCCGCGCAAAGTCTGCATCTCGCGCAAACCCCATTACGGCTTCCTCTTCTTTCAACTTCTTCCTCTCAATCTCTCAATCTTCATTCGTTCCTTTTTTCTTCATAATTTTACTCCTCAATAAGGACACATATATTCTCTCGCTCCTCCGGTATTATGCTCCATTTATAGAGCCCTTGGGGAGATAGCCACCCACATAAAGGATCCTACTCTTGGAACTTCATCAGCATATACTTCTTGGCATTATATCACAGGTTGGCTAGGAGTCTACTTTCCCTGGACTTTCGAAGCACCTGAAAAAGGATATGTTCATCCTGCACATCTTTCGCTTTGGTTCTTTCAGCAAAGGGCTATGGCCAAGAGGGCGTATGACTGGGTTGTTAATAAGATCCGGGACACTGACCAGATAGATTTTTTTAATTTCATCTTCTCCGCTACAGATATGGTGGATCAAGGAACACTCACCTCAGCAGAAAGGGTGTTCATTCTTTCTCTTCATTCTTGCGGTCTACCTCTCCGGGAAGGGACAATTCTGGCGAGAGCCTTATTATCCTAGCCGTTTTGCTCGCCAATTTGGTTACGATCAAACTGTACCAAAAGACTGTGGAATGGTCACCCAAAAGATGCGTTGTTACGGCACGGGCCCTCTCAACTGGGCCATGATATGGAAGCAACTTTTGAATGTCCGTGTTGATTCATCTTTCGTAATTCCTAGTTGCGAGCGCCTAGTTCGTACCTCATATAGTTGGATGCGATGGTGGGATCATCAGTCATATTTGGTTGTCAAATGTTTACCCGTGGATTCTTCTATCTTTCTTCATCCACCTAGGTTGAAAGGCAAGCTAGAGAGCGGGATCGGCTTCATCCTAAAGAAGAGTCATGCGTCACATAGCGGAGAAATTTGTAGAAAAATATCACTAGAAGAACCCATCCGTGAGATAAAATCCATTAATACTTTAGATGGCTGGTTTGCTCACGGGGTCTTGAGGGAATTTGAGCAAGCTCCTCATGACTCCACGTATCGGGCTACGGATGATATTGCAGGTACATCTTCTCCTCTTCCAGCAGAGACTGTAGTGGTTCAAGATGAACCAACTCATGATGCTTCAGCGCTTCCTTTACAACCCACTCGCCCTAGTTCATCATCTCCGATGATTAGATCAAGGGCGCGTTCACAAGCTTCACCACACGTCTCTCCTGAAGGAACGGGACAAGTGCCTGTCTCTCCTCTAATCAAAGAACCTGCGCCAGAGATCAGTCGGGCTGCTTCCTCCAAAGGAAAGCAAATTGCTACTGTAAAAATTGATGAAGAACTTTTGGAGAATGAAAGCTCAGCCTCATCATCAGAGAATACTACCTCTTCACAGCATGAAGATAATGAAGATGGTGAAAGCAGCAAAGACACAGATAACGATTTTGAAGAAGGAGAAGTTGATATTAACGGAGAAGAGGGAGCAATTGAAGAAGGCACTGAAACAGAACACCCTGTAACCTTTGAAGCTCTCCTTAGCACTAGAATTCCTGCTAAATCTCCTATAGCTGTAGAAGAAGAAGAGGAACCTTTAGATTACGACGAATATGGATACTCACCAGGTAAAAGGAATTTAACTTTCACATATCTATCTATTTACTTATTTAATATCAATTATTTATTTAGAATTATTATGTCTTCCCCTTTTTTCCAGGTGCTCATGTCGCTAATATTGAGATAGGTGAGATTTCCCCTTCAAATCCCCCTACAACTGCATCAGCGATTTCACCGAGGATCCCTTTAAGTCCATTAGTGGCACCCAGAACAGTAGCTCGTGAGATTGTATTTCCAACTGATACCACGGACTTGCTGACTCCGACCACCAGGGATTCGAGTACGGAGGCTAGGGCACCTTCCCTTGCAAATATAGTAGGGACTAGTCCTTCTGTGATTCGAGGAGCTTCTCTTTCTGCTAATCGTGTCCTAACGATAGGTACATGCGGATGCATACATATTAGTTTATTTTATTCAAAGCAATATATAACCTTCTATTGATATCTCTTTATACTTTCTCCCTTTGTGTTATAGGAACCCCTCCTCACAGTGGGGCAGCTAGTTTCGACTCAGTAGCCACTATATCTGAGCTCTCATCCTTTCCAAAAATCCTCACTCATAAGATGATCTTGATGAGGAATTCTTTGTCAGCAATAATCCATATCTTTAAAGATCCTGAACAATGGTCGGACTTAGATCTTGCTATTAAGATCTTGGAGAGTTCTGCAAGGATGGCCAGAATTAATATATCTTCTTTGCAAGATTCTCTTCTCAGATTCCGCGATTCAGTAATTTCTTTGGCATCAATAAAAAATGTTGCAATTCCACCCGTAATCTTAGAACAAGCTTCTTTGATTACTTCCTCCATTTCTAAACTTGAGCAAGAATACTCAATTCTTCAGGATCAATTAAAGGTTTATACTGATGAAAGAGCGATTATTTAAGATCGCATTACTGCTCTGAAAGAAGAAATCTCTCAGCTGGAGTTGAAGAATCATGAGAAGGAATCATTCATCCAGGATATTGAGGAGAAGATGTGAGCTAATATTCAATCTGTTAATGCAGAAAAATCAGTGCTGCTACAAAGTAGAGAAGTAATTACATCTTTGGAGAGTAAGCTAGCCGGTCTTCCTGAGCAGGCAAAGATTATTCTTGAAGAAAAATCAAAGCATGATGCAGCTCAAACACAATTAAAAGAAGATTTGCAAAGATATATGGAGGCAGTGGGAATCGCAGAGGAACTTTAAGCATGTATTTTCCGTTCATATGTTTTTTAAATAAGCAACTTTTTTGACTTTTGATAGATGTATTTATGACAGCATTTTGAGATATTCCCCTTTTTGCTGAAGCATTATCATATCTCATTTCATCGTAAATTTTGAAAATCAGGATGCTTGAAATTGGCTGGAAAAGGGATATCTTCTACTTCCCTTGGATACGGTGTTCAATATCTAAAGCGCTCGGTATTTTCATGTTCTCTTTTGGCTCTGACCGCTTCTTCAACCACTTGCCTCACCTCTTCCTGTGTCACAGTTCTTGCTGCCGGAATGGACCCTAGTGACCCTGCCCCCTGTGGTGGAAGAATGTCAGGCTGATTTTCTTGCCCTTCCGTTGCATTCTGGGGGATTGTCATTCGGGCTACATTGTGTGCAAGTTGGAAGTTCATTCTTCTTGCGGGGATCGCCATGGATGTTGAGTCGTAATCGGATTTTAGAAACCTTCAATCACGAAACATGTTTATAGTTAGTAATTGAATGATTAGGGTGATTTATCTTAGAGATGAACGGGAGGACTTCCCACTGAGAGTCGCCATTTTTCCATGACGAATGTTCATAACAACCTTACTGTTAATACTTTGAATAAGACAGACAGTCCCCAACAGAGTTGTCATTTTGTTTCGACAAAGAAACAAATGCATTTTGATTTAGGGAGATTATCTTATTCAAACATAACAGAGAGAAAGTACTATAAACATTCATCACATTTAGTGATACTGAGTTCATTTACGACCTCTTTACATCCCTTGATTTAAGATAAATCATTTAGAAGTAAAGGATTTGTGCTTTAAGCATCAAGAGTTCATTTCGACAGCCTTCCGGCACCTGATTTGATCATCTCATAGGACTTAGAAGGAATGTCGATTCGGTCGACGAGTCATTTCGACAGCCCTCCGGCGCCTGATTTGATCTTCTCCTAGGACTTAGGAGGAATCTCGATCCGATCGACGAGCATTCAATGAAATAAAGATTTTAGCAGCATAACAGTGCCTATTTCAACCATCCTCTGGGACTTAGGAGGAATGTCGATTGAATCGACTGATCTTTCTCCTTAGAACCCATGAAGAGGAGAAAACCTGGAGAAAGGAAGCCTGGGCCACGGACTTCGACAGCACAACAGCTCTTCGACTTTACAGAATGCAGGGCAGTCCAGTTGCGCGGAACTCCCAGGAGACTTCGCTCCTACCTTCTATCTTCTGCTCCGCTTTGCTCCTCTTGAAAATCTTCAATTCCCTTTAATGAAGGAGGGGAGGGGGTATTTATAGACCTTCGCACGTGTGAAAATCCTGATCTTAGCGATGTGGGACTATTTTTTAGTGCTTTGAATCATTTTGAACGAAGCCCTTTTGTGAAGTTCATTCCGAGGTTCCGCGCAACTGATACTTTCATTGCGCGGTCTCGTGCAACAGAGATTAATTGCGCAAACCCGTGCAACATATACTGGCTGCGCGGTTCTGTACAACTGCCATGAAAATTATCTTCCTCTTCTTCTTTTCAAAAGTTCTTCTCTTCTTCTTTTTTACCTTTACTTGCTTGATTCCTTTCACCATTTTTATGCCTCAACACTGATACTTTACTAAAATCCTTAAACTACCCCTAAAGCTGAAACTTTACCAAAATACCTAAATTACCCCTGAAGCAGATCAGTATCATGTGATTCTCTGACCACTGCAATGAGATATTTTTTGTGCCTCAACAGATACCCCCTCGATCCTTCTTTGATTGATTCTTGAAATCAAATGGAGGATCGATCTTCCTCTGCCTGAAAAACTTGAATGAACTGCAACTAAAGGATGACCGAATGATCATGCTTGCATGGAAGACTGGATGATCATTGTTTTGACAAGAAAACAAATGCGTTTCATTTTGGGAGATTTATTCAATGATAACAAAGAATGAATGAGAGAACATTCATCACATTTATCTAAGTTCATTTACATCCTCTGATTCCTTTGATTCTGAAAACAAAGTACAATTAATATAATGTACTGAAGAGAATATAGCTCGATGGAAATTTCGGCAGCCTTCCAGCACTATTCCAATCATCTCCTAGGTACTTAGGAGGAATTACTGATTTGATCAGCCAGTCTTTAATGAGATGGAGCATCTTTCCGTTCATTCTTCTTTAAAATATGAAACGGCCCATTGCAGTGTGGCCAGGCTCTGAAGAAATCAACCTGATCAAGTTCAGTATGACATTTCATCCTCAAATAGATGAATAGACTGAAAGGGTAAATCAAAATCTAGAAGATATACTGAGAGCATGCATCCTGGACTTTCAGGGCAACTGGGACGATCACGTGGCACTGATAGAATTCATGTACAATAATAGTTTCCAGTCCAACGTTGGCATGACACCGTATGAGTCTCTCTATGGCCGCCCTTGCCGTGCACCCCAGTGTTGGGAAAAAATCGGAGAAAGAAGCTTACTAGGTCCCGAGCTGGTTTACGCTACTACTCAGGTCATTGACGTGGTCAGAAAATATCTGCATACTGCCCAAAGCAGACAGAAGAGCTCTGCAGATAATCGACATCGCGACCTGGAGTTTACAGCTCACAATCATGTATTCCTGACGGTGTCACCAATGAAGGGTTTGATGAGGTTTGAACAAAAGGGGAAGCTAGCATCGCGTTTCATCAGGCCTTTCGAGATTTTCGATCATGTGGGAGTCGTGGCATACCACCTTGCACTACCTACTACACTGGCCGGTATTCATAACGCCTTCCACGTATCCATACTGAAGACGTATACACCAGACAAGTTGCACATCATTAGCTGGGAGCAGATCGAGCTAATAGATAGTGCCTCTTACATCGAGGAACCTATCCGTATCTTGGACTGTCACGCCCCAAACCCGAAAATCGGATTCACAGGAATCCCGATCGCCGAATTCGGTGCCGACAGCCTCGGTAGTACCCCATTCTCGGCTCCTATCATTCATTTGCAAGATTTCGATCATGGGATCCTACAAGGAGGTTTTTTTTTTTTTTGTACATTTAACTAGTAATAAGCATAACCACAAGATTATCCAAATCACAAAGGCAACATCATCATCATATATTCACTAATATAATCATTTGAGTACAATACTGAAAGGGAAATATATAAATAGAAAATCAAGCTCCAGAAGACCACTGCACGCTCGAAGCTCAACCCTGCTGCATCCTAACATCACCTGCATGCATCTATTGTGCATAAGCTTATAGAAAGCTTAGAGGGTGGTGTAAGTGTGTGCACAAGGTAAGTTTCAAGTATTCAATATAATGTCATAATCATACAATATTAGAAAACTAGTAATCCATACACCATACAACGTCTGAATAAGCAGAAACACTGATGAAATCATGAATTATCAGAGTAAGCAGAAGTACTGACAAGAACAGGAATTATCAGAGTAAGCAGAAATACTAACAAGATCATAAACCATACGATAATAGAGTAAGCGAAAGTATGGACAAGTCCATAAGTCAATCAATTTCAGAATACGCAATATAGAACAGTTATGCGATGAGGAGTCACAAAGAGCCAAATATCAGATGCCGAGGACGCAATGCAATATACAAATCCTGCTAAGTCCGTCTAGACCATATAAGTGCAGAAACATAGCAACCCAAGATACTATATGTCTACAGATGTAATGCAATATGCGATGCGAATGAAATGACCATGCTGGAGTGTGAATTCGGGATGATAGTATGTAGTATCGCAGGCTCTGGGGTCCACCACCAGGGAATTCTATCCAAATCAGTCCCATACCTAAATTTGGATAGTCAGACTCAACGTGGTAAGCCCCTGATCTCAGGTTGGTCGCGCGCCCAACCGAAATTCTTGCCATAACGAAGGTACATAATAATTAGTTGCGCACCACCAGCCCGAGTGGATAGTGAATGAATGAATGAGCATGCAACTCCTATCTAATAAGTCCACATATCAGTACGGTTCCTCTCTGAGAAATCACCGGGGTTTATTACACTCCAAACCAGATTGCCCCCCCATCGCGCTCAACAAGGTGAGTGGAAGAGACCTCACTATCCGCCTGCCAATATCGGGCCCGGCTCGTTAATAGCGGAACCATTCCTCGAGCTGGTCAGACTCAGCCTAGCATTGCCCTCTCCTCTCGGGCAGGTAAGGTCGCACCCCCTTCCAACCGACCACGACACAGTGGAGAGCGCAGCCATCTGGTAATCGGCACTCAGCGCTCATCTACCCACTCGATCTAGACGTTGGAGCAACCTCTGGAACCAAGAGGGTTCTGGAACTTTCACCCAAGGATATCTATAGCACCCCATGTAGAGCAGATTTCTGGTATCCCACCTGGCCATCCACGATATAACTGTGGAGGCTACGGCCCTGATGTCGCTAGGGCATATAGTAATCATAACACACAATACAAGATGCATGAGTCATACAATCCAGTCATGTACCAATCCTACGCATATCGTGCGCTCATGTGAGATAACCTCCACCTATCAGGGAGTCTCATATCATCCAGCCCAATGACATATGCAATGGTCAATCACATCTCATAATAAACATGCAGATGATGCGTATGGGAATGTATCATGATACTTATGCTGTCACATACTCATAATCGGTATCCACAATCTGCCTCGACAATGTGGACATCTAACCAACATTGCCCCTAAGAAATGACCCACATAGAGACAAACATATAATGGGCCCACGGCCTCACATACGAGCCTAATATACAACACAATGGGCCTTACTCAAGGGTTACATGTACACAATAGGTGGGCCCTGCTCATGGGCCTAACATACACCACAATGGGCTCCTTCGCCTGACCCTCAAATGCATCACAATGGGCCTCATCACCTAGGCCTCAATATACATCACATCGGGCCTTAGACACGTGCTGAATACACATCACGTCGGGCCTCAAATACGGGTCGCATGTACATCACATTGGGCCCCGACAATCAGAATCCGCAATCGGCCACGACAAATTAAAATCAATAATCGGCCTCGATCGATAATCGGCAATCGGCCATTACAAATCAGAATCAGTAATCGGCCTTTATCGATAATGGACAATCGGCCACGATAAATCATAATCGGTAATCGGCCTTGATCGATAATGGACAATCAGCCACGACAAATCAGAATCGGTAATCGGCCATGACAAATCAGAATCGGTAATCGGCCTCGATCGATAATGGACAATCGGCCACGATAGATCAGAATCGGTAGTCGGCCTCGATCGATAATGGACAATCGGCCACGACAAATCAGAATCGGTAATCGGCCTCAATCGATAATCGAAAATCGGCCATGACAAATCAGAATCGGTAATCGGCCTCGATCGATAATGGGCAATCAGCCACGATAAATCAGAATCAGTAGTCGGCCTCGATCGATAATGGACAATTGACCACGACAAATCAGAATCGGTAATCGGCCTCGATCAATAATCGACAATCGGCCACGATAAATTAGAATCGGTAATCGTCCTCGATCGATAATCGTCAATCGGCCACGACGAATCAGAATCGGTAATCGGCTTCGATCGATAATCGGCAATCGGCCATGACAAATCAGAATCGGTAATCTGCCTCAATCGATAATGGACAATCGGCCACGATAAATCAGAATCGGTAGTCGGCCTCGATCAATAATGGACAATCGATCAAAACAAATCAAAATTGGTAATCGGCCTCGATCGATAATCGGCAATCGGCCATGACAAATCAGAATCGGTAATCGGCCTCGATCGATAATGGATAATCGGCCACGATAAATTAGAATCTGTAGTCGGCCTTGATCGATAATCGACAATAGGCCATGATAAATTGGAATCGGTAGTCGGCCTCGATCGATAATGGACAATCGGCCACGATAAATCAGCATCGGTAATTGGCCTCGATCGATAATCGACAATCGGCCACGATAAATTAGAATCGGTAATCGTCCTCGATCGATAATCGTCAATCGGCCACGACGAATCAGAATCGGTAATCGGCCTCGATCGATAATCGGAATTGAAATCAGCCTAACAAAGGGCCTAAGGGAAGGTCACAATATGGACTTTTAACCATCGTTGCCCATCAATGTGGACATTAAACCATCATTGTTCCCAAGGAGAGGCTTACACATAGAGCCAAAACATATAATGAGCTCGTGGCCTTACATAAGGGCTATATACACATCGCATGGGCTACATCGCATGGGCCTTGAATACATCACATTGAGTCTCGCCCACGAGCCTCGAATACATCACCTTGGGACTCGACCCATAGGCCATCAATTACATCGAGTGGATCACATCCACGGGCTGCACTAATGGGCCGCACTAATGGGCCTCATATACATGACAGGTAGGCCCTGCACATGGGTCTTGTACGCATCAAATGGGCCACGTATCTAGGTCTCGAATACATCAACTAAACCGCGCGTCATGGGCCTAATATATATTACAATGAGCCTTGCCCATGGGCCTAATATGTATCATAATGGGCCTTGTGGGGAAGCCCATGGCCCAGAAAATGGGCAAACAGTGTGTACATAACACATACATCATGGTGGGCCCCGTGGGGCAAACCACGCGCTTGCCACGGGCTGGACGTGCATCCCATATGGGCCTACTGGACGTCGAGCACTTGGACGGTCCTGGAAAAATCCCATGCATATGGTGTAGGGGGCCCATAAATGACAGCAAACCTGAATATATAACACTTACAATGAGGTGGGCCATCAGCTGGATGTCCAGCCCACCAACATTTGCTGGATCTGCTGGGCATCAAACGTCAGGATGGCTAAGATAGAACACACACACACACACACATAAATGGTGGGCCTGATCACATCACAGCTGGGCCCAAAGGTGCTGAAATGGTGGGCTCCAGTCCCTACTGTTGCTGTAGTGAGGAACGGTTAAGATTTGGATCTACCTCACTCCAGGCCCACGGCCTTAAGAATTGGGGTGGACGGTGTAGATGCAACACATCTTGATAGGTCCCACTTAGATGTGGGTCGTCCAGAAGGTGGTCCAACCCCATACGTCCACCTCAGCATGTAGGCCTGTGGATAATACATTAAGGTGGGCCAGCGGGTAGACTGATGTCAGCCACTGGGCCTGCCCCAACCCTCGACCCATACTCAAAATGATCTCTCTAGATGGACGGTGTACGGTGTGGATGTAACACATGGTTAGTGGGACCCACTGTCCTCCCATAGGACAGTGTGGATAAACATCATGGTGGGACCCACGTCCATAATCTGGACAGCGTGGATGAAACATCATGGTGGGCCCCACGTCCGTAATATGGACAACGTGGATGAAACCCAACCTCAAGTGGGTTAGCACCGTCTCAGGTGCGTCTAAAACACATACATGACGGTGGATCCCACTGTCCTACTTGGACGGTACGGATACAACATATACATGGGTCCCACGTACTCCCATTGGGCGGTGTGGATGTGCACACGCGCCACCATTTGGTGTCAGCGCACCCCAGCCAATCCGATTCATCTGGTGGGTCCCATGTATGTGGCCCACCAGATATATATATATATATATATAATAATGATATTATTATTATTCATTTATATATATATATATATATAAATTATTATTATTATTATTATTAAACCAACAGGCCAGCGTCCAGGGATCCAGCGTCCAGACCCTGGACGCTGGACGATGTGGACCTACAATACATCATCACGGTGGGTCCCACACACGTGGCCCACCAGATATATGGGTCTGCCTCACGTTCATATGGATGGTGAGGTACTACAGATGGACGGCATGGAATATACATTGCGGTGGGTCCCACACACGTGGCCCACCATAGTTTTGGATGAAGCTGATACTTGTGTTTTCCCATCATCCAGATTGTCCATCTGGACAGTTAGTTCAGCAACAGACGAACCCTGACATCTGGACGAACGGCGTGGACAGGATACGCATCATGGTGGGTCCCACATGGGTGGGCCATCCCGTCCATTAATAATAAATAAATAATAAAAGAAAAAGAGGGAGAGAAAGAAAGAAGGAAGCACCCACCAACAATAAAGATTCGTCCACCTTTGATCTCATCTTCCTTCTTCCGCCTATAGCCTTTAGAGCTCCAAGGGAATGATTTCAACGGTCTAGATGATCTTTGGATGGTGGGGATGAGAGGTAGAAAGTGGGCCACATCTAGCTCCTCCATGGAAGCTTGGACGGTTTCTCTCATGGAGAATGAGAGAGAAATGAGAGAGAGAGAGTGAGAGAGAGAGTGATGGGAGAGAAGTAATGGTGAGTGATGTAAGCATGTACTTTGTTATAAGAAAATGTTGACTTTTGAGGAGGGGTGGTTGTACTTGGCATTAATTGGTGATGTGTACTTTGATTGATATGATTGATGGGATGTTTCATAGAGATTCCCTTGATACTTGTAACGGGCGGTGTTTTCTCGAACTGAACGCGGTCCCACATCTCCTGGCCTGGGTATCGCCTCGGCACGCGAGACGCGGCATTGGAACCGCGACGACGACGCGGTCACTAGGGTACAAGTCTCGGGTTAAGTCGACTCGGGTTAACAGCGTGTGAATTAGGATTGCGCGCAAATGTCGATTAAGGGTCGAGGTCGTTGGGATTCGACCGGGAAGACCGCGGAAGTCTACCGAACGATACGGTCTAAGATACGGGTCTTACATGGACCACAAAGAACAGGTCCTGCGGACAAAGATTATACCTCTAGTCAAGGTCCTTTGGTTACATCATGGAGAGGAGGGGCAACTTGGGAATGAGAAGAAGAAGTTAGGGAAAAGTACCCTCACATGTTCAGTGGCATATCGCAGGTAATTTCGAGGATGAAATTTTCTTTTACGAGGGTAGACTGTAACACCGTGTACCTCTGGTACATGGGTGTTACCTTATCTTAAAACTTGCATCAACCAAGCTTAAAATACTAGGCGACTTAAAATTCTGACATGTGCAGGATGGGACTTCCAGCTAACATCGAGGCCTTTTATCAGAATCAATAGAAGCCAAGCTTAACCCGACACCAGATAGTGAGGTAAAAACTAAACGAATGCCTCAAGTTAAACCTATAGATCAATCTACCTAAGTCATGTTAGGGGCAAGGCATCCACTAATGACCCTTGAGGGTTAACTAACGACCAACCGAACTGTCATTGCACTACAAAGCCCCATTTAACCATTGAAATCCGCCCTCAAATCGATCCAGCCATCGGATTAATGTATATTAGGCTAAATAGGGCCTAAAATGTGTGATATGGCCCACCTGGGCCTCAGCCCCACACCAAAATGGGATAGGACCCCTATTCTTGGGTCCCAAGAAAAATGGATAGAACGGATTTGTCACACCCACCACGATGGTCCCCCTCACGGAGTGCATGTACACCCCATGTAAGTGCACACGACGTTCACTAGGATGATAGGAGGACAAATGGAGATGCTTCCCGCCAAAACAGAGGACAAATGGAGAGATCTTTAAGCTCCTAGGTGGCCCACCATGGCCACTTTCCGAGACATCCAAGCCGTTCATTTTATTCGCATGGGTCCACTTCACAAAACTATAAAGGTTCTTGGGCTTTGGTAAATGGACAGAAAAGATAGCGTGCGACCATTCAATGCGTTGCACGTGGCATATACCAGTAAGATGGGCCCCATCTGGGACCGCACGATCTGCCCGTGATCGCCTCGGCCTACTCATCTCAACCGTCTGTTTCCCTAGCTGAGGCGTGCTCTCCTCTTTGCCAAAAATGGCCAAACAGGGCCTGTAAGTGAAGGAAAGCGGGAGAGGACTTACCTCTCTAGGAAAGACAGTGGCTGGTGAAATCTCGACCGTCCACTATGGGAGCAAAGCTCAGCCGTTCTCCTCTCTCTTTCTCTCCCTCTATATAAAGGGCCCTGTGGAACTAGGGATTCATGCCCAAGAGAGAAGAAAGAGAGTAGAAAGAGAGAAGAAAGAGGGCAGGGAGGGCCGTGCCTTCCTCCATAGCAGGTTCAGGTGAGCATTTTCTCCTTTCCATCTCCTTGTAGTTTCGAGCAATAGAGATGTTTGGAGTGCTGGAGTCGAGCCAAACAATGGCTCCAGTCCAGGCCGCGAGTCAGATGAATGGGCATCAGTTGAGCCCTGTTTTGAACTCTCCATAAAGCCTTGGAACCGGCTTAGCGGTCAAGCCAAAAGAAATGGCTGTATCAGGACGAAAGCTGGCCAAGCAATGCCCATATTTTTGGATAGAAAACAAACCGGTAAACCGCTGTGTTGTTGAGTTAAAAGTAGCTCATTCCGTGCCTCTGTTTTGAGCTGGGATCGACCATACAATGATCGGGTCTCATGCAGACATCAGGCCTGAATCCTGGCCGTAGTTGGGCAAGAAACTAGCCAAGTAATGTCTGTGATTATGACCAAAACAAGGCTTGAAGAGGGTCCCTGTTTTGAACTGGAGCTGAGCCGATCCATGGCTTTGTTCCGGGTTGAAAATTGACCCAACTACAGCACCCGTTTCGGGCTAGGACCCGGCCAAACAATGGCCATGCGTTAGGCCATAAATAGGTTAGAACAAAATCTCTGTTTTGAGCCAAGTTTGGGGCTCTGTTTGGAGCTAAAAACAGACCATCCATCAGGCCACCTAATGGCCCTATTTTGAGCTGAATCCAGAATGAGTGATGGGTGTGTTTTCGGGGCGATGTCATGCCGAATGGTGCCAGTGCGTCGGGCTAGAATCGGGTCATGATAGCAACCATGGTTAGCCCGCAAATGGACAGTGAAATCAGCCCTCCAATGGGTTTTGTTTAGGCTGGAAATGGGTGCTAGTTGGAGCTCTCAGACAGGCCCTTGATCAGCTTTAATTAAGCCTCAAGGACTGACCGGAAGTTAGGCCGTGAATGGGTCCCAAACTGGACCTCAACCCAGCTGCAATAGGTCCTGAAAACAACTCCGATGGCATGTAGCAGGGAGTATGTCTTCATGTTGAATGTAGGTGGGCTGCACCAGCCATGGGCCTTGCACAAATGCAGGTGGGCTGCATCAGCCGCGGGCCTGACTAAATGCAGGTGGGCGGCACCCTGCATCAGCTATGGGCCACACACTGTACAAGCGTTGGGCCACAACATACATGTTGGTGGGCCACACACCAACTGTTGGTGGGCTGCACTGACGGTAGGCCACACCAGGTTGCATGAAATTCTTGGTCGCCCATCAAGGGACGTTACATCCAGCCGTCCCTCAGTGCACGTCCAAGGCTGGACATTGTTAAAAAATATATACACAAATAGTTATTAGTGATATATAACATGGCATATATATGTAATATTACATGTATATACATATACGGTGGGTACCCACCATGAAGTGTGTGTTTTGTCCCAGCCATCCACTGTCTGGACGGTGGGCCAACATGCCACTACACCCGCAACAAATTGCTGCATCCACATCAGCATTCTCTGTGGGTCCCACACACTATATGTATTTCATCTATGTCATCCAATAGGTGGGTTGCACCACGTCAAAAATATGGTGGGCCGCACCATATTCAAAACACAGTGGACCTCACCAAAATGTGCAGTGGGCCTCACCATAAAAGTGTTTTGGATGTCACCTTCCACAGCTGACTGCACCTTACAACGCAGGTGGGCCATACCTGAATGGGATTTCATCAGTTGAGCCATAAGTTTGTGGGCTAGGGCGGCCTAACCTGACTCCATCTTAAGCCTGTGTTGGGCTCTATAGATGGGCCAAAACTTATGCCCAGTTCGGCCTTTAGTTAGGGTGGTTTTGAGCCCCAAATTGGGCCCTTGCTGAGTAAGAGGTTGGTGGGCCTAATTACAAGAAATCAGGCCCATGTTCCCCAAATCAGTAAGTCCTCCCCAGCCTGTCACACCCCAAACTCGGAAACGAGGCTCACAAAATTTCAGATCGCCAAATTCGGATCTGACAGCTTCCATAGTACCCTATTCTCGTCTCCCGGCACTCATACACTAGGTTCCGATACTGGGATCCAACAAGGAGGATTTCAAACATGATTTGATTCGTAATGAGCATAACTATAAGCATAACTCATGAACAATAACCATAAGAACATCATCACGAAATCCACTATGATAAAAAACATTGGGTAAAGTGCAAATGGAGGGAAATACAAGATAACGATAATAATAGAAACTTCAAAAGCTCGGCTGCACACTCCAACTATGACAAGGTTACGGTTGCATCCTGGCGTCACCTGCACGCATCAATCGTACATAAGCTTATAGAAAGCTTAAAGAGTAGTGTAAGTATGTGTGTAGTATGAACGTGCTCAGAATGCAATGCAGAGTAATGTGGAACCATGCTGATGGGTACATAAATGCAATCAGCCGTACCAAGGCTATGCGATGCAAGACATGAATACTATTGGCCATATGAAGGCCATGCGATGCAAGATGCAACTCAAGCATATAATACTCATCCAAATCCACATATCAATGCAACTCATCAAATATTAGTACAGTTCTCATTCTAGATAATCACCGGAGTTTAGTACACTCTCGCCAGCTTATCGCCCCTATCCGAACGCACAACTGGGAGAGTGAAAAAGACCTCACTATCCGCTTGGCAATATCGGGCCCGGCTCATCGATAGGGGACCCATTCCTCAAGCTGGTCAAACTCAACCTAGAAATTGTCCCCTCACTCAAGTGTGTAAGGTCACACCTCTTTCCAACTAACCACAACACAGTGAGAGATGTGACCTTCTGGTATACGGCCCTCGCGTGCTCATGTATCCACTCGGTCTCGATGTTGGAGTCATCCTCTGGTACCATTGGGTTTAGAAATTTTCACCAAGGGACATCTATGACACCCCGATGATAGAAACAGTATTTTCGGTATCCAATCCAGCCATCCACGATGTGTTTGCGGAGACTATAGCCCTGATGTTGCTAGGGCATATAATTATCACATTCACACAAATGCAAGTGCATGAATCACTCTACCAGACATGCAACAATCAGGCATGTACCGCGTGCTCATGAAGGGTAACTCCTACTATCAGAGAGCCCATAAACAATCGCCCCGAAGACATATGCTATGATCAGTTACTCCTCATATCAAGCATACATATTATGCGTGTAAGCATGAATCATGAATCTATAGTAAACATGTTACAAGATGATCAATTCTGTTCATAACGACGATGGGCTTAGACGGCTTACACACTACAAGTATGGGCTTATCAATGGGCCCTAGAGAGAGTGATAATGCGGACATTTAACCAACATCATCCTTACAATGTGGACGTCAAACCATCATTACTCCCAAGGCATAACCTTCTATAAAGTTCAACACATAAACCATGGTGGAATCACATTACAATGGACCTTATGTACATCCCATTGGGCCTCGACCCATAGGCCTCCAATACATTAAATGGGCCTCATACATATCAAGGTGTGCCTCAACGGATGGGCCATGACTACATTAATATGGGCCTCATTGCATGAGCCTTAACAACGGGCCACAAATATGTCAAGATGGGCCTAATCACATGGGCCTCATTACATGAGCCTTAATAACGGGCCACAAATATGTCAAGATGGGCCTAATCACATGAGCCTCATATATATCAGAGTGGGCCTCAATAACGGGCCACTAATACATCGAGATGGGCTTAATCACATTGCCTCATACATATCAGAGTGGGCCTCAATAACGGGCCACAAATACGTCCAGATGGGCCTAATCAATTGGGCCTCATACATATCAGAGTGGGCCTCAATAACGGGCCACAAATATGTCAAGATGGGTCTAATCACATGGGCCTTTAATATATGTACCAAGGTGGGCCTCAATGGATGGTATTAATACAACGCTTGCATCATGGTGGGCCCCACTGTCCAAATAGCAGATGGTGTAGATCAAGCACATGCATCTTTGGGGCCCATACCATAGGGATAAAACACATGCATATGGAGTGGGTCCCACCATCAGAATGGATGGATGTACACGTACATCCTGTGGAACCTGCAGAGCTCATTTAAAGGAGCAGCTGCATAGCTGTCGCATGTGTAGCTTTGCTGCCTGTTTTAAAACCAGACATGAGTCCTAACATAGGGCCCACTACAACGTTATATAAATATATATAATATTATATTTTAACATCCATGTAATGTCCAGGCCCTGAACGGCTTAGACAGACACATACGAGCATCATGGTGTGGCCCACTCAAATGGCTGGTCGGCGTGGATGGGGCCAACAGACCCAGACAAATAGGGAAAACAAATTTCATTGTGATCCAAAACTCCAGTGAACCAAAAAGGGTTTCAAAGGCAGACGTTCAACCCACACTATTTGTTGTGACGTGGGCCACCTGAGTTCCTCCAACGGCTGATCATTGGGGTAGCCCACATTTAGAAGTGGGGCTAAATGCACGAGGTTGATGTTCAACGCATATCACGGTGAAGCCTACACATGGGACCCACGTGTATCACGATGGGGAGTGCCTGGCAGCCCACAGCGCAGCAGCGCCTGCTGCACCGTCAGCGGTAGCAGGTGATGCTGCTTGTATTATTATTATTTTTTTAACAAAAAAGATTTTTCCACTGTTTTCCCTTTATGGGGCCCGCATCAAGGGAATCCGACCCAGCCGTTGGATCCTATGGCTCAAGATAGACCAAATGAGCCTAGTATTTAAGGTATTTTAGCGTATAGAAGACTTCAAAGTGCATTTTAACGGTAAGAACCAATATTTTCTATACTATGGCCCACCAGATAATCAGATTAGCTTCATTTTTTGGGTCAATGCCTAAAATGGGCAGAGAAATAGGATAGATGGAGTGGATCAGCCCCATACATCAAGGTGGGTCATGTATGAGCGGTGCACACATCGTTGTTAACCACCCCATGTTCACAACTCACTGTTAGCCGCACCCATGGCTGAGCACGTCCAGCGTCCAGGGGACGCTAGACACTCTACACGTGTAGCATGGTGGGTCACAAATGGATGTGGCCCACCTGGTTAGATCAATTAGATATTTGGTGGGTCACAAATAGTGTTATGCACTATGACACATATGTACATTACTTTTGATAAAATAGGAAAGATCATCAACTTTCAATAGTAAATATCCAACTATGCGTTCCATAATGACTTCCATAATTTCTTTACATTTAAAGGAGGGCACACTAAGTATCATGTAAATTTTCAAGTGAGGTCACATCAGTAACTAAGAGTCCATCCATAAGTACACTACATGTAAACAAATTCTCGTTTTTCATATTGTAAGAACTATTCTCAAGATTATGCCAACTAAATTAGAGACTAAAGAATATAGACAGTCATGAAGGAAATATCTCACAATTCACAGATGATCTAATATGAAAGCCTCCCTTTCTCAACATAAGAAAACAATTATAAATGCGACATGGAGTTTGTAAGACAACACAATCATTTCATGAAATTTAAGATATCTAGGAATTAATAATTTTCTAAAATTTTATACATTAAAGATTTAATCCACATGGAAATTAGTGAAAGGAAGAAGCTATAGGGGATGCTCCTCACCTTGGGGGTAATTTCTTTGATTTATAATGTTCCTAAGAAGCGAGTGTGATGATCTGGTTTGAATTGATTGAAGGATGGTGCCTTACAAGTGTACCAGCTGTAAACAGCCCCTGGATGAAATATTATAGAATTTCAGTGAGTCAATACCGAGTTGACTCGGTTGTGGTTCTCAACTAACAGCTAGCTGAGTCCGACACAAGGGTTTTGTTAGCATCAGGGTTAGATTATTGGCCCATTGAATCCAATGCTACCCAAATCATCCATAGATGATTGGAGTCATCTTGACTCAGTAGGGAAACTGACTGAGTCAGCCCACTATTGGGTATAGGGTCGACTCAGTTAGGTGTTTACATAACCCACTCGTCAATGAGTTAAGCATGAAACCGTGGCAAGGACGAGTGCGATCTCATTACCTGTGCTGGAGTTAGCCTTGCATGATGGCAGAACGAAGGTCAGATTCTGACCGGTCCAAGTTAAATCCAAGAGTTGTAACTCGGCGTTTAGCTAAGTCATACGAAGAGGCTGATCCCTGCCTCTCATTCAAGCCCAGATGAATTGGAAATCTGAGGGCGTAGAGGGTTAGAAACAAACCATTTTCCAGATCAGATCTAAGTCAGGGATTTATTTTGAAATGTAGGTTTGGCTGAGTTGGGAAACTAGTTACCTGCAAGCGACTTGATACTCACAAACTCAGTTGAGCAGTGGACAGTTACCTACGATCATTCTCTGTTTGAGGGCTCTACTGCTGGTTGGATTTCTTTCTGAACATCGACGGACGGACGCTGCTCTGGCTGCCCGACGAGCGAACAAATGGTGGTTGGATTTCCCTGACCTGAAATCGCTGAGTTGAGCAGTTGGAAACTCGTTCCAGCCGCCGGTTCTCACTCTCCCTTTCCTTCCTACTCTATCTCTCTCTCCTTCTTCCTCTATCTCTCTTTCTTAGTAGGGAATGATTCATAATGAGTCAAGTTGCAACCAGGCCTGCAACTCGCACCAGCAACGCTATTTCCCTTCCACACCTAATCTCTTTCTAATTTCCTTTTAGTTTTCCTTGGGATTTGCCCTAATACGTGGCTTTATATAGCCTATCCGCTTCTGGAAACATCCCCAGTTAATCATAGGGATTAGTTAGGTGATTTGCGATAGAAAAATCGAGGGTTTCTACTTTAGAAATTATTTTCTTTAACTAACGATTGAATGGGTCAGAACGGTTATTATGGATGTGATTTTGATGAGGTGGGGCGCACATCGGAAGGTTTAGATTTTCCATCCGATGTGCTATTAGAAGCTTTGGGTTTTTCGGCTGGTCTGAAGAGGATGACTAACGATCATGGCTTTTTCTAGCTGGGCGATTAATCCATAGATCAAAGCCATTTTAACGGTCCTGATCTGGCCTAAAAGTAATGTGGGGTCCACCTTACGGTGCAAGGAGGGCTGTTAATTAAGACAGCCACTCGAAAAGGGAAAAACGAACCGCCACTTGAAAATCTCGCCAAAATCTTTTTTTCTAGGGTAAGCTCACAGAACCCTAATTTCAACGCTCAGGATGAGTTTAAGAGAAGCTTCCAGACCTCCATTAACGGACGCGATGCGCTGGTACTATAAGTGGAAAGATGCTTTCCGCTTTCCGACGTGTAGGTGGGTATTATAGGAAACGGTAGGGCTGACAGGGCGCTAGTTGGGTGTGTGGATCCCATTCGACCGTTTCCAAAGATCAGAACTGCCAGAGTGGAGGTGTACGTGGCTTTATCTCCTTGGTCAGTGTCCCTCCTTTACAATATAAGACCGGATGTTGACCGCGCTGGCGTAGGGAGCTTTCAATCCCAGGAGACACCATGGTTAGGGTCGGTGGGACCCTATCTTTCTGATGAACGGTCTGGATCTCTATTCGTATTCGAATGGTGGACATTTGCACTGTCATACAGACGGTCAGGATTCAAACGCGGGCGTGGCGGGAAAATGGGAGAGATTTCCTCTTATTTCGATTTGGCTTAGGTCAGAGCTTGTTTGATCCATAACTAACTTCCATGTACAGCGGGTGTACGTGGTTCTGTGCACGTGCATTATTTAAAAGTGGGGCCCATAGGATGATCTAAGAGATCTGCACTGCCTATTCATCTTGGGCAGTCACTCAAAGGTCTCAGAATAAAGATGGGCTAGATTAAGAACTCAGGTGGACCATACTTTCCATTTTGTGAGTCTAACGATGATTTTCATCGATCCGATGGTCAGATCATTCTAAGATTGAACGTCAATGGTCAAAATGGTCCCAAGGGTCCCTCAGTTGGAAATTAATGGTTAGATTACAGATAAGATGGTCCAATATGTATCTAAATGTTTAATTATTTTTGTTACAATATCGTTAATAATGTTATTATTATTATTAAATTTATTATTACTATATTTTTTAATCCTTGAATATTTATATTCAAATATGATGGTTCTATTATTAGGAGTTATATTCCAGGTTTGCATTTGTAATAAGTTTGGTTACAAGGTAGCACCCGAGTACTAAAAAGCACGGGGTGTTACAATCTACCCTCCTTAAAGGGAATTTCGTCCTCGAAATTTGGTGCTTCTAATATGATTAGGAACGATGTCATAATGAGTTATGATGATCTTAAGCATTCATTACTTTCTTATAAAAGGTTGTTTATGCATATCATTATCTTTCAGAACTGGGGTCGTTACAATCTACCCCCCTTAAAGAAGAATCTCGCCCTCGAGATTCGATAGTGCACATCCAACTATTATGGTACAAGTGGTAGGGTTATCCTAAGGGTACAATACGGTTTTTTATTTCCAGTATTCAAGTTAACACGAATGGATGGTTGTGGTGAGTTTGAGCCAGATACGTCAATCCTTCGCCTGCGCAGAACATAGGACTTACTATATCATTTCCTAATCCTGGTAACTCTCGATCTTCTGCCTGATCAGGACATTGAGATCATTGGAATTTGGGTCAAACAACGTATCTTTGCTTAAATATAGTTCCATCACCCTGTGATCCTGATTATTCTAGACTTCCAGGGAGTATCATGTGATCATCTAAATTAGCAATGAGAGTGCCCGAAATCTATGTGAATAAACACAAATGACCATCATGCTTCCACTACACACTCTGATAAATGCACTACTTAAAAAAAAAATAATTTTGGACCAGAATTCCTACATGGTGACTTGAGTTTGAAATTTGCTAAATTTTATCCAGACTCTTGAATTTAGTCATCATAAGCTCAACTTAGGGTCGAAAATTTACTTAAAATTCTATAATTTCACCTCAAATAAATTTTTCATGGTGGAATTATGGAAAACGTCATTTCTAACAAATTCAAATTCCAGATTTCTAAAAATGTTCTTGATGATCTTAATCGCATCATAGTGGGCATTTGTCTTCCTACAATACCTAAGTCAAATTTCTAAGTTTATTAATTATCAGGGTAGTCTATAGTGGGGACCTAGGTCTTGTTTCTGAGTTCAGGCAATCAATAGTTCATAATGGAAATCTAGATTTAATTTCTACGTTCAAACAACTAAGCTTGAACTTTCTTACGGGGCCTAAAATTTGTATGTCTCTATGTTCACCATCTACATAATTCCTAAGTAATTCCAATCAAGTTGGAATGGCTATCCTAATGATTTCAAGGGAACTTAAATTTAATTTCTAAGTTTAAATAACTAAATCTAAAATTTTCTAAGGGGCCTACAATTTGGGTCTCTATGTTCAAAATTTCCATTAACTCTAAGGGAACTCTAAATACATCCAAATGTCTTCCCTAAAAATTTTCTATGGGGAACTAAGTTTGATTTCTATATTTAGACAACCAAACATGGTGGGCATTTATTGGGCAATTGTAATGAAAATATCTATTGATCATAACATCCAACTAGTAAGCTTCAACTTGATGTTTTGAAGGATAGTGAACAGCCAGAATTCAAATGCATACTTCAAGGTGGATAAGAAAACACCTTTGACACTCTAGTTGTGAATGATACACCGGTATTCAAAAATTATAAACATGTCATGTGTAATCTAAAACATGCACAGTGGTTCTTACTTTAGATGGTATATAAAATAGTAAGTAGACACAAAAAAAATCATCAATTAATTAGCTAAAATCGAGTTAATGACTCTCATGAAATGAATTTAACAGTTCTCGCTTAATAATCACAATTTCATAAATCAAAGATTGTGATCATCCAATTAACGATAATTTCAGTTTATTATGCTTAAGAAAAATATTATAACAGAATTCAATTTGTGTAGCAACATGGAATCAGTGTACCTACTTAAATTGAGAGTCAAGTTTTATAGGACGGTTATCAGACTAGTAATGCTGTTATGGATAGAAATATTTATTAGTTAAAGAACAAGATGTTTATAGTTTAGTACAATTAAAGTGGATTTCTTAGGGGAACTACATTTCTAGTCCTTGAATCCAGGTTCAGGATAATCAAAAATAAGAGTCTAAGGTTTTTTTTTATTTCTAGGTTCAAATGATGACCCAATACTGAGTGGGGAGTATGCAATAACTAACAATGAGTCTAGTGTCAGGAGGCTATAATAAAGTGACTGCAGTTCTAATTTCCAATTTCCACGTCAAGGTAGAAAGGCTTATAAAAATAGTTGGGATACTACCTACATTAGAAACATCCGTACCATGTGCAATGATGAGTTGAATCGGGGTGAGTTGTGGTAGCAGCCAGATAATATACATGAACATAAGAATGAAAGGAAAGGCAGGGACTTTAAACAAAGATCAATCCTACTCACGTTTGATAATATCAGTTTCTTAATATTTTATTAAAACGTGTAAAGCTAACATAAAAAAATTTTGATAGTTTAAAGGGTAATCTGTTTACAGCTACGTGTGATTAAGATGAGTGGGTGTCTGCATCACTTTCTACTTTGCTCATGGATTCACGTATGCATGGCTTCCTAATTCTATCAAAGGGCATAGTTACTTGTCATTAATCATCCAAGCTAATTACCATTAGGTACTATCATGTAATTACCTCTCTACAGTTGGAGTCTGTTTATAGATTATTCCACGCACCGGGGCTCGTTTGGGTAGCAGATTTACCTGATGTCCAGGCAGGGTATCTACATGTGGGTCCTAGCAGTTATAGTGATGAGTCCCACGTCAAACACCCTTGCCATTTTAGCAAGTGGGATGGCATGTAATTGGGCATTTCCATGGGTGAGTTGTGGCCCATAGATGATTGCCCACCCTTGCACGTATATAATAGTCTAAATAATTGCCTGTGGATTTATCAGGTGGTTGACGTAGGGCAGCCCATCAGTATTAACCAGCTCCAAACGTCCCATTGTTATAATGCCTTTTTTGCTATATAACCCTATGTCATGTATCATTCCAAGTGCGTACAACAGTTCCTACATTAAATGGTATACATAAGATGGTGACTTGACTAGAATGAACAATCTACTAGTTAGTTAGAATCAAAGGAATGATTTTCATGAAATGAAATTTGGTAGTTTACATCTAGTGCTTACCTCCTCATGGTTGGAATATCTCAACCATTCAATCAATGAATATTTCAGTTTATTGTAATTGGAAAAGATATCATAATAGAGTTCAAATTTTTGTAACAATGTGGAATTCATGTACTTACCTAAATTGAAAGTCAAGTCTCAGCAATGTTATCATAGATAGGATATTTGATAGTTAGAAAACAGGAGTTTTATAGTTGATTGCAGTCAAGATAAGGGCATTGACATGAGTAAATGTATATGCCTGCGAACTAACGCTATGATGGGATTCAATACTGGGAGCCTAAATTTAGGTTTCTATGTTCATAAAATAGCCTATGCCTAGTGGAAAAATTTTCCTACGTTCAGTTTTCTAATTTAAGGGGTCACTTAGGAAATTCTAAATGTAAAGTGTAGAAAGTTTGTACAAACTCTTCCCCAAAGGCAAGGTTATCTAAACTTGGCTCTGATACCATCTTGTAACACCCTGGTTCTCAAAACCCGAGGACAGTCACTCGAGTCTGAGAACCCGAGGGTCACGCTCTGAAGTAACCACCGTTACATCTAATCACTAGGAAGTTTCACGATGTAAAATAAGACAACTATTATGTAAACTAGAATATCAAGAGTAACGACAAGGAAGTTTAAATACATGTAAAGGGAAGCAAAATGGAATCCCTCAGCAGGGGAAATTATTATTACAACTCAAATATAACGCAAGGTCTGAAACATGAAAATGTGTAAATCCTAAAACATTAGTTGAGCTCCAACGGCTCAACTGTGTTCGTATAGAACTCTTCCTCGCCATAATCCACCACAGCTGTTCCTGGAATCCTGTCGTAAGGGTCTTCACCTGGATCAATCCTGCATCTATTTGGTGCAACCGCACGATGGGTGAGTGAAAACTCAGTAGAAATTTTTCTCATAGATTCAACCATAACACATAAATCAAAATAGATCAACAATTCATGTTTAACTCATATGGCAATACAACTAGTAATGCGATTGCATGAATGTATGAATATATGCTCAAGTCACAGATCTGGGGATGCACATCCAGCTGTCAAAATAAAGGGTCGCCCGCGATAGTAGACTACCTGGAAAAGACCATATAGACCGCACGTGGTAGATTAACTACTGGAAGGTGAGTGCGCCCAAGGACGACCTCCTGAAAAAATACTTGGGGTATGCCTGAGGAGGTATAAAATCTCAGAAAAGCCTCATGTGAAGAAAGAGCGGCCCAAAGTATACAAATGCACAAAATTGATGGTTGGACTTAGGTAATGAAACCTGGCACAACCCAACAAGATGTGACTTACGATGCACACTCGAAAAAGCTCACATGTCATGCGTGGATGTTATACACTATGACACATGTATATTACTTTTGATAAAATAGGAAAGATCATCAACTTTCACTAGTAAATATCCAACTATGCATTCCATAATGACTTCCATAATTTCTTTACATTCAAAGGAGGGCACACTAAGTATCATGTAAATTTCCAAGTGAGGTCACATCAGTAACTAAGAGTCCATCCATAAGTACACTACATGTAAACAAATACTCATTTTCCATACTGTAAGAACTATTCTCAAGATTATGCCAACTAAATTAGAGACTAAAGAATATAGACAGTCATGAAGGAAATATCTCACAATTCACAGATGATCTAATATGAAAGCCTCCCTTTCTCAACATAAGAAAACAATTATAAATGCGACATGGAGTTTGTAAGACAACACAATCATTTCATGAAATTCAAGATATCTAGGAATTAATAATTTTTAAAAATTTTATACATTAAAGATTTAATCCACATGGAAATTAGTGAAAGGAAGAAGCTATAGGGGATGCTCCTCACCTTGGGGGTAATTTCTTTGATTTGTAATGTTCCTAAGAAGCGAGTGTGATGATCTGGTTTGAATTGATTAAAGGATGGTGCCTTACAAGTGTACCAGCTGTAAACAGCCCCTGGATGAAATATTATAGAATTTCAGTGAGTCAATACCGAGTTGACTCGGTTGTGGTTCTCAACTAACAGCTAGCTGAGTCCGACACAAGGGTTTTGTTCGCATCAGGGTTATATTATTGGCCCATTGAATCCAATGTTACCCAAATCATCCATAGATGATTGGAGTCATCTTGACTCAGTAGGGAAACTGACCGAGTCAGCCCACTATTGGGTATAGGGTCGACTCAGTTGGGTGTTTACATAACCCACTCGTCAATGAGTTAAGCATGAAACCGTGGCAAGGACGAGTGCGATCTCATTACCTATGCTGGAGTTAGCCTTGCATGATGGCAGAACGAAGGTCAGATTCTGACCAGTCCAAGTTGAATCCAAGAGTTGTAACTCGGCATTTAGCTGAGTCATACGAAGAGGCTGATCCCTGCCTCTCATTCAAGCACAGATGAATTGGAAATCTGACGGCGTAGAGGGTTAGAAACGCACCATTTTCTAGATCAGATCTAAGTCAGGGATTTATTTTGAAATGTAGGTTTGGCTGAGTTGGGAAACTAGTTACCTGCGAGCGACTCGATACTCACAAACTCAGTTGAGCAGTGGATAGTTACCTGCGATCATTCTCTATTTGAGGGCTCTACTGCTGGTTGGATTGCCCTGACGTGAAATCGCTGAGTTGAGCAGCTGAAAACTCGTTCCAGCCGCCGGTTCTCACTCTCCCTTTCCTTCCTACTCTATCTCTCTCTCCTTCTTCCTCTATCTCTCTTTCTTAGCAGGGAACGATTCATACTGAGTTGAGTTGCAACCAGGCCTGCAACTCGCACCAGCAGCGCTATTTCCCTTCCACACCTAATCTCTTTCTAATTTCCTTTTAGTTTTCCTTGGGATTCGCCCTAATACATGGCTATATATAGCCTATCCACTTTTGGAAACATCCCCAGTTAATCGTAGGGATTAGTTAGGTGATTTGGATAGAAAAATTGAGAGTTTCTACTTTAGAAATTATTTTCTTTAACTAACGATTGAATGGGTCAGAACGGTTATTATGGATGTGATTTTGATGAGGTGGGGCGCACATCGGACTGTCTAGATTTTCCATCTGATGTGCTTTTAGAAGCTTTGGGTTTTTCGGCTGGTTTGAAGAAGATGACTGACAATCATGGCTTTTTCTAGCTGGGCGATTGATCCATGGATCAGAGCCGTTTGGACGGTCCTGATCTGTCCTAGAAACAATGTGGGGTCCACCTTACGGTGCAAGGAGGGATGTTAATTAAGACAGCCACTTGAAAAGGGAAAAACGAATCGCCACTTGAAAGTCTCGCCAAAATCTCTTTTTCTAGGGCAGGCTCATAGAACCCTAATTTCAACGCTCAGGATGAGTTTGAGAGAAGCTTCCAGACCTCCATTAACGGACGTGATGCGCTGTTACTATAAGTGAAAAAATTCTTTTCGCTTTCCGACGTGTAGGTGGGTATTATAAGAAACGGTAGGGCTGACGGGGCGCTAGTTGGGTGCGTGGATCCCGTCCGACCATTTCCAACGGTTGGAACTGCCAGAGTGGAGGGGAACGTGGCTTTATCTCCTTCATCAGTGTCCCTCCTTTGCAATATAAGATCGGACGTTGACCTTGCTGGCGTAGGGAGCTTTCAATCCTAGGAGACACCATGGTTAAGGTCGGTGGGACCCTATCTTTCGGATGAACGGTCTGGATCTCTACTTCGTATTCGAATGGTGGACATTTGCACTGTCATACGGACGGTCAGGATTCAAACGCGGGCGTGGCGGGAAAACGGGAGAGATTTCCTCTTATTTCGATTTGGCTCGGGTCAGAGCTTGTTTGATCCATAACTAACTTCCATGTACAGCGGGTGTACGTGGTTCTGTGCACGTGCATTATTTAAAAGTGGGGCCCATAAGATGATCTAAGAGATCTGCACTGCCTATTCATCTTGGGCAGTCACTCAAAGGTCTCAGAATAAAGGTGGGTTAGATTAAGAACTCAGGTGGACCATACTTTCCATTTTGTGAGTCTAACGACGATTTTCATCGATCCGATGGTCAGATCATTCTAAGATTGAACGTCAACGGTCAAAATGGTCCCAAGGGTCCCTCAGTTGGAAATCAATGGTTAGATTACAAATAAGATGGTCCAATATGTATCTAAATGTTTAATTATTTTTGTTACAATATCTTTAATAATGTTATTATTATTATTATTAAATTCATTATTACTATATTTTTTAATCCTTGAATATTTATATTCAAATATGATGGTTCTATTATTAGGAGTTGTATTCCAGGTTTGCATTTGTAATAAGTTTGGTTACAAGGTAACACCCGAGTACTAAAAAGTACGGGGTGTTACACTTCTCTTCTTGGGTGTGGTTGTTTGATGAAGGTGTATGAAAAGTGAGTCACTAAGGGTGGAAGTATATTTCATTTCCCATATCTTGCTATCTATATATTTTTTCTCCTTAGGGGTCCTTTGGATGCCTGTAAATTTTGTAAGTGTTAAATGAATTGCAGGTAATTGAATTACATTTAAATTGTTTATTGCATGTGCTGTTTGGCTTTAAGTTGTAATCTGTTTATAGGTAAATAGTTAATTGTATTTGGATAACTTGTAAATTATATAAACTGTAATCTATTTATTGCCAAATTTCAAAATTCTAGCTGTTAGGCTGAATTTAGTTGTAGGTAAATGAAATTTCAGCAGGTTTTCATTTACAGCTAAAAGTTGTAAATGCTTTACAGCCTGTAATTCATTGACTGACATTTTTGAGCATCCAAACACTCCCTGTAAATCATTTACCAACAATTGATGTACCACTAGCCCAATTTACAGGCATCCATATGACTTCTAGCTGTAAGGAGAATACAAACTTCTTGAATAGCATAGGAAGATAACATAAATATGTATTATTTTACTCAAGGCCCTTATGATTAGTATTTATTTCATGATTGTTATTCTTTTAGCTGTAATAAAGAAATCATCCCTAATTTTCTTCTCTTTTTAGCAAAGCGTTCAACTTGCTTCAAATATATAATATGGATTTTGACAATGCAATGGATTATGTGGTGCATCAAACGCTTCAATAAAATGCCAAATGCCTCTTTAATTCAAATGAACCATGTATTTGTGATGTTTTGATATAGCTTGAATTGAAAGATGACGCTTCTAGATGTTTCAGGAATATAATCCTATTTGTTACAAGTCCACTTCTCCTGCTGCTTTTTAAGAACCTGCTGAATCAACTATAATTTGTAGAAATCCAACTTGTAACTCCTCAGAACCCGCTCTGCCGTATGATATTACGGTACATGATGGTTCCCAGTAGGTTAAGTTGCAAGTTGTTATATAAAATTGGTTGGATATCTTTCATTTTTTTAAATGTTGTCAATAGTTAGTTAGATGATGAATTCAGTATAATTGTGTGCCTACCTACAGGTCGTATCCAATGGGCTCTAGGGAGTGGATAACTCTACATTACCCAGACCCACAATTTGTAGATGGTATGATGAGCTTTGTGAAGTTCGTAAAAAAACATCTTCCTGGTAGAGAATCCATTCATTGTCCATGTACCAGATGCAGATGTCTACGTTTACCCTGCCCAATCGATGATGTGGTGATAGATCTAATTAAATATGGATTTAATCCAACATATAAGGTGTGGAACATGCATGGTGAGAATGTATTGCCCAAGTGTACTGAACGTGCATCAACTTCTCACCAGTACCCTAGTGTTGCAGACTTAAACAACATTATTAATGTGGTTGTTGAAGACCTCGGTGGTAATAACCTGGATAAAGTTATTCAAGATGAACCCAATGTAGCCCCTGAAGCTGAAGATGTTGTTGGAGATGCTTCAACCAATAAGTTTGAAGCAAATCTACGAGATGCGATGACTGAGCTATATCCTGGTTGTCACGAATTCACCCTCCTGACCTTCATAGTGCAACTCTTTAAATTAAAGGTAAACCATGGATGGAGTGAACAAAGCTTTATGGCTCTTCTTCAACTACTTCAGAGTGTCTTGCCATCCGGTAATAAGATTTCAATTAATACCTACCAAGTAAAAAAGATCATTATAAAGTTGGGTCGTGATTATCAGAAGATCCATGCATGTCCAAATGACTGCATGTTATACTGGAGAGAGCATGAGATGAAGACGAGTTGTCCAAATTGTGGTGCTTCTAGGTATAAGACAGAAGTAAATTTGACGTCGAGACGAGCTCAAGTACCTGAGAAGGTGTTAAGGTATTTTCCATTAACACCAAGGCTACAAAGAATGTACAGTGTGCCATGGGTGGCAAAGGAGATGACCTGACACTCTACGGGAAAAATGCAGAGTGGAAAGATGGGGTATCCGGTGGACTCCAGTACATGGAAGTTTGTTGACAACAAGTATAAGGACTTTTCAGTAGAAACTCGTAATGTTCAATTAGGTCTAGCCATAAATGAGTTTAACCCCTATGGCACTTTCAACACATTGTACAGTTCTTGGCCTGTTATGTGTGTGATGTATAACCTTCCACCACATTTATGTATGAAACCACAATTTACTATGCTCACTTTACTCATTGAGGGACCACGACAGCCCGAGAAGGATATTGATGTGTATTTAGAGCCGTTGATTGCTGAGTTACAAGACTTATGGCGGAATGGGATGACGACATTTGACGCATACCATGGAAACAGGTTCAACATGCGTGCCAACTTGCTGTGGACAATTCATGACTTTCCTTCTTATGGTAATGTTTTGGGTTGTAGGACCAAGGGTAAGTATGGTTGTCCTCCATGTGGTCCTCACACAGATTCCTTACGACTACACCATGGAAAGAAACACATTTATATGGGTCATAGAAGGTGGTTGTCACTAAATGATGAGGCCAGAAAGGACATAAGTGCGGGAAATTTCAATAAGAAGGTAGAGTCCCGACCACAACCAATTCATCTGACTGGGATTGAGGTCGAAAGCATCACTACGAAACTAAATGTGCAGCAGGGAAAGATCGAAAAGAGGAAACAAATGGGTATAAAAGGAGGACGGGAACAAGATGATGATGCTGAATCAGCATGCTTCTTGAAGCAGTCCATATTATATGATCTGGAGTACTGGAAGGTGTAAGTGCTATGATTTCATATCCCTTTGGTTGTCAAATTTTGTGGTGCCAAAACCTATATCTATGTCGTGTATATCTTGTGTTTCATGTTTGAGACTATTCTTTACTTCAAGATATCGCATTTCAAGACAAGATCTTAAATGAAGAAGTTTTCAAGTCATGGATGAAGAATTCAATGATTGAAGTCTTCAAGTTTGCATGTTCAAGATTCAATCAAGTTCAAGTATATTAGAAGATTTTTTCAAGTCAAGATCAAGCTCAAGAAGGCCTACTACAAGATTTATATATTCTCAAGCTTCTCTTAAGGGTCATCTGAGTGTACAGACTTTCAATGTCCATCTCACTTTTAAGGTTTGTTTGACCTTAGATTGACCTTAGGATGGGCTTTACAGTAGGTCATTTTGGATACATAATTCATATATTTCAATATGCTTGTTTGGAATGTTCTAAGACCAGTCCTAGGGACTTCAAGACCAGTCCTGTGAGTTCTACGACTCATCCTATGACCAGTCCTGTGAGTTCTACGACTCATCCTATGACCAGTCCTGTGAGTTTTATGACTCATCCTTCGACCGTCGTAGCCCTACGACTCAAACTCAAGCAACCAAATTGAGGGTCCTACGACCGGTTGTAGGTGTCCCACGACCAGTCGTATGTGGCCCACGACCGGTCGTAAACCTCCTAGGACCGGTCGTGGAACAGCAAAATCTTATCCCGTGAAAATCTTTAAAAATCTTTGAAGCTACGACCAGTCCTAGGATCCTAAGACCATTCGTAGACGGAATTTTTTAGAATATAAATTGAGCACAAACTTCAGAGTTTTAATAATTCAATTCAACTCTATTCAAGCAATCTTTAGGCTATTCTCTGAGATAAGTTTGTGTTTATTTTAAGCTACTTTATGCTTATTTAATATTCCTTTTGCTAGCTTGTTTTTTATTTGATTTTGATCTACATTCCAATCTTATTAGAAAAGGGGAATTTCTGATATTCCTTCTTCTTGGATTCAAAATCATATAGAACTAGCCCTTTTGATTTAAAATCAATTAGACTTAGAACCATTCTTAAAGTGAGTATTAGACTTTGAACGTTGAATCGAACTTCTACTCCGATTGGTTCTACCAGGCTTCTTCAAAAGGTGATTCAGGTATTTTACATTTTTGTAATTTACTTTCTTTGGTTTTGTTTGAGATTTGCCAGAAAAATCTCATTGTATTGGTTATCTGAGGAGAGCCAGAAAACTCAGATTATGGGGGTTTTTGGATTGTGTAAGCCCGAGATCAAAGACACAATTGTGAAGGTTTTAGGTGAACCTGTGAAACCTATTTTAATAGTGCATGCTAATATTCCCTGTGTGAGGATATTAGGAGTAGAGTAGCATTCTGTGTGGCTGTTGGATAACAGTTGGTGTACACACAGGCGAACCATTATATATCATTGTGTTGTGGATGGGCATTATTCTTTCATTCTTTTATTCATTCAGTTTTGTGGTTTGTATTCGTGGATGAATGTTGTAATCTTTTTATTCCAAGCAAGTGTGGAGAATGTTGTAATAACTTAGGATTTATTTTTGCAAGTTATTTTAATTTCCTTGCTTTTTATTTCTCATTGGTTTGTGATACAAAGGACGTTTTAGAAATAAGGTTGTCCTACCTTAAACCTTTGGTTTTTGGTATAAGGTTGTTCTTAGAACTGATAAAGTATTATTCTCTTTATTTTAGGCTATTGAGATTACTTTAAATTCAGCATTGTGCTTTATTTCTTTTATTATTCCACTTTTATTAGTTTTATTTGGCATTGCCCTATTCACCCCCCCTCTAGGGCATATAGCTAGGCCCTTTCAAGTGGTATCAGAGCCTAATAGCTTGTGCTTATTGTTTATTTATTGGATTTATTTTCTGAGCTAACGATCTAAGCTATATTAAGATGTCAAATTTTGATAGCGTATCAGTCACTAGGCTACCACCCCTTAATGGCACAAACTATGCTTATTGGAAAGCCAGGATGAGGATCTTCCTTAAATCCTTGGATGAAAGTGTGTGGCTGGCCACAGTGAATGAATGGAACCTTACTATCACTGAAGTAACTAATAGTGATGGTTCAAAATCAATGAAAGTAACGACTTATGCTCTTTGGACCACACTTCAGAAAAGTGAAAGTAGTGCCAATGCAAAAGCACTAAATGGAATTACTTGTGCATTATCACCAGATGAATTTAAAAGAATCATCTCTTGTGAAAATGCAAAACAAGCATGAGATGTATTAGAAATGACACACGAGGGTACATCTATTGTCAAGAAATCTAAAGTCCAACTCCTCACAACTAAATTTGAGGAAATTCATATGGAGGAGAATGAGATGTTTATGGACTTCTATACTAGATTGAATGACATTGTGAACTCTATGTGGGGTCTTGGTGATAGAATCCCAGAAAGTAAAGTGTGCGCAAAGATACTACGCTCACTTCCTGAACGGTTCAATTCTAAAGTGACCACGATTCAGGAACTTCGTGATACGGATACCATGAGGGTTGAGGAACTAGTTGGTTCACTTCAAACCTATGAGTTGTCCTTTAAGGCTCCTAAAGGAAAATCAATTGCTCTCAAATCATCTAAAAATGTTTCACAAGAGAGCACTTCGGATTTAGAAAATTGTGAAGATGATATGGCACTTTTAGCAAAAAAGTTTTACAAAATTTTCAAAAATAAAAAAAAGTTGATTTTCGAAAGTCAAATGATAAGAGAATTTAAACCTAGAACTCGAAAATCCTTGAAAGATAGTCAATGTTACAACTGTCAAGAGTATGGGCACTTAGCTAACAAATGTCATAAAAAGGACAAATCAAAAAATAAAAGCATGATGGCTACTTGGGATGAATCATTTGATTCTGAATCCTCTTCTAAATCAGAAGATTCTGAAACTGAGTCGGGCGAAGATGTTAAAGCCCTTATGACTCTAGCCAAGATCACCTTTTCAGATAATGATGATATATCTAGTGAAGAAAATCTGAATAGTGATTGTGATAATGAAGATGACCTTCAGGATGCTTATAATGCCCTGTATAAGGAGAGTTGTAAAATTGCTGTCAAGCTTAAATTACAAAAAGAAAAATTTTCTAAGCTTAAGGAAGATTATGAGTCTCTTTTGTTAGAAAAGTCTCATATTTTCGATTCTTTTGAAAAAACTAAAAGCGATTTTGATTTGAAAACCTCCAAAATTGAAGATTTGAGATCCGAAAGTGAGAAACTCAAAAATGAGGTAACTTCTCTTCAGAGTTTGAAAGACACATGGAGATATGCCCATGGTGATCCTAAATTGGAAAAATTATTGTCCGGATCAAGAAAATGTGACGATCGATCCGGGTTGGGCTATCATAAGAATACATCTCCTAAACAAAAGAACATTACTCCTAAATTTGTAAAATGAGAGTCTTCAATCTCAAAAGAAAAGAATACTTATCAAGGTTTTTCCAAAAATTCAAAGACTTTTCAAAAACCTAAAAGTAGCCATGTCAACTTTAATTTTCAAAATCGAAATCCATTGGCTGAAAATATAATTGATCTACTCAAGGAGTTATTAAAGTCTAACTCTATAGGTCTCTCCTATAACTACAGACAGAAAAAGACCATCTATACTCCTAAACCCAAAACAGTTCTGAAATGGGTTCCTAAAGTTGCCAGCTTGGTTGCCCACACTGCTTTCAAAGCTACAAGCCATTCAAAGTGGTACCTAGATAGTGGTTGCTCCAAGCATATGACAGGTGATAAAGCTTTATTCACCGATCTAAAAGATATGACTGACGGGTCAGTCACATTTGGTGATGGAAGCAATTGCAAGATCATTAGCCAAGGTACGGTTCAGCTTTATAACCTTCCTTAATTTAAGAATGTTTTATATGTTGAGGGCTTAAAACACAACCTATTAAGCATTTCTCAGATATGCGATAACAACCATAGTATGAAGTTTTCTAATCAAGGTTGTGAGATACTCGATAAAAGGGGTTCTGTTATATTAACTGGTCGCAGAACTTCTGAAAACTGCTACATTATTAGTGATGCAAGCTCATCTACTCAATCATGTTACATGGTCCATACCAATGAGATTGAATTATGGCATAAACGCCTTGGACATGTACACTATTGAAACTTATTTAGATTGAGCAAAAGAGAACTAATTAGAGGTCTACCCAAATTGTAAAAAGTATACAAAATATGTGGTGAATGCCAGTTGGACAAACAGATTAAGAGCTCTCACAAGAAAGTGAACTCTAATACCACATCTAGACCACTCGAGCTTCTCTACATGGATCTTATTGGACCAACCAGATCGGAGAGTCGAGGAGGCAAAAAATACATCTTGGTTATCGTAGATGACTATACCAGATTAACTTGGGTATCATTCTTAAAAGATAAAATTGAAACCCTAGATGAAGTGAAAAAGGTCATCAAACGAATCCAAAATGAGAAAGGTTCTCATGTTAGTAAGATCCGTAGTGATCATGGATCCGAATTCGGAAACAGTAGTTTTGAAAAATTCTGTAGCGAACAGGGAATATCACATGAATTCTCTGCGCCCAAAACACCACAACAAAATGGTATAGTTGAAAGAAAAAAAAAGTGCTTCAGGATATGGCTAATGTTATGTTGAATAGCATAAGCTCTCTAGAAATCTTTGGGCTGAAGCAGTTAATACCGCATGTTATATTATTAATTGGGTTTATACCAGTAAATCTGATAATAAGACTACTTATGAATTATGGTTTGAAAAGAAACTTACTCTCAAATACTTTCGAGTTTTTGACATCAAGTGTTATATTTTACGTGATCGTGAAAATTTGGGTAAGTTTGATACGAAGAGTGATGAAGGTATTTTTCTTGGTTATTCTTTGAACAGTCGAGCTTATAGGGTTCTAAATAAGAGAACTGGTGTGATTCAAGAGTCCATCAATGTGGTCATTGATGATCATTTGAATACACCATCTCTGAGTTCAGATGATGATGAAGCTCTTACTATTGACAATCAAGATATCTCATCAAGTCAAAAAGAATCTGAACCAAGGACTGTTAAAGATCATCCAACCAATCAAATACTTGGAAACTCTCTCACTGGAGTTCGTTCTCGCAAACAACTTGAGAACATATGTAATTATGTTTGTTTTACATCCCAAATAGAACCGATCAACGTAAAAGAAGCACTTTCTGATGAAAATTGGATTGTTGCTATGCAGGATGAACTTAATCAATTTGTTCGTAATGATGTCTGGTATCTTGTTCCTAGACCTAAAGATAAACACATTATTGGAACAAAATGGATCTTTAAAAATAAGTCTGATGAGCTTGGAAATATTATATGAAACATGGCTAGACTGGTTGTACAAGGGTACACTCAAATTGAAGGCATCGATTACGATGAAACCTTTGCTCCAGTCGCTCGCCTTGAATCAATCAGACTTTTTATTTCCATCGCATGCTTTAGAAAATTTAAAATTTATCAGATGGATGTAAAGAGTGCTTTCTTGAATGACGATTTACATGAAGAAGTGTATGTTGAACAACCTTCAGGGTTTGAAGACCCTAAGTTATCTGACCATGTATTTCGTCTCAAAAAGGCTCTCTATGGTCTAAAACAAGCGCCTAGGGCATGGTATGAGAAATTGACTAAATTCTTACTTAGTCATAGCTTTCAAGTAGGAAGTGTCGATAAGACGCTCTTTGTTAAGAAGAATAACAATGATATTTTGATGGTTCAAATATATATTGATGATATTATTTATGGATCAACTTGCTCTAACATGTCCATTGACTTTGTAGAGTTAATGAAATCAAGGTTCGAAATGAGCATGGTGGCGAACTTAACTATTTCCTAGGGTTGCAAGTAAAACAACAACCTGATGGAATTTTCATTTCCTAGAACAAATATGCTTCAAACTTGGTTAAAAGGTTTGGATTTGAGAAAGGTAAGAACTTTGATACTCCTATGAGTACAACGTTAAGACTCTCAAAAGACTCTACAGGCAAAGATATAGATCCCAAACTATATCATAGTATGATTGGTAGTTTATTATATCTTACTGCAAGTAGACCTGATATTGCGTTAAGTGTTGGAATTTGTGTGAGATATCAGTCTAATCCCAAGGAATCACATCTTACTGCTGTTAAACAGATTATTAGATATGTCGTAAGTACTATAAATCTGGGTCTATGGTACCCTTTTGATACTAGTGTTCAATTAGCCGGGTACTCAGATGCTGATTGGGCAGGCAATATCGATGATAAAAAATCAACCAGTGGTGGTTATTTTTACATTGGAAATTGCTTAGTTTCTTGGTTCAGCAAGAAGTAAAGCTCAATATCACTCTCCACTGCTGAGGCTGAGTATATTGCAGCTGGATATGCATGTACTCAACTAATTTGGATGAAACGCATGTTATGCGATTATGGAATTAATCAAGATTCAATGATCTTACATTGTGATAATTCCAGTGCTATAAATATTTCAAAAAATCTAATCCAGCATTCACGTACTAAGCACATTGACATTAGGTATCATTACATACGTGAGTTGGTTGAAGAAAAAGTTATATCTTTGGAATATATATCAACCGAAAATCAACTTGCTGATATATTTACTAAACCGCTCGACAAAAACAGGTTTAATAAACTAAAATTTGATCTTGGTATGTGCATTTTGCATTGAATATTTTTGCTTGCATGTATCATAGTGTATTATATTTCATTTTATAATTGTTTAAATTTTGATTTATTTTTTTTTACATAAAAAAATGTATTTTTGGTCGATACTCGACCGGTCGTGGATGTACACGACCATTCGTGGTACGACCGGTCGTGCACCACACTCGACCGGTCGTGGTACTCGTGAACATGATATATTTGGGGAAAATTCCATTCTTCTTCATTTTCACTCCGACCTACGACGAGTAGTGGCTCGACCAGTCATAGAATTTCTTATTTTTCTTCAAGGTGAGTCCTATTTCATCATTTTTCTTGAAGATTCATGCTCTCTATACTTTGATTTGATCATTGTATAGCTAGATTTCATCTCTTGTTGAGTTTTTGAAGGGTTTCTTCTCAATTTGCTGATCTAGAGAAAATCCATCCTTTCTTTTATGTATTTCGTTTGCTCTTTGTATATCTTCTTGAATATGGATGCTAGAGGAAAAAAGAAAACATCCCGTGGTCCATCTTCATCTAGATCTACACCGATAACTAAACGGCACCTTCGGTCACCCGAAGATGATTCTCAAGATGTACGAGATTTACGTATCCGTAAAATTATCGTTGAGCATACCGTTGACCGCAATCACATTGCTCCATATGATATTATCCCCCTCATTGAATCTGTTGGCTGGACTAACATTTTTCTTTGGGGTGGGCCTGCATACCAGTCCATTCTCCAATCAATGGTAGCATGCATCTCAGAATTTTCTCTTGATAATTTAACATTTTCAATTGATACTAGAGAAGGAAAATTTGAAGTAGACCGTCATTTGATATCAGGTATTATGGATATACCTGTTAATGATGAAGGTATACCGATTCATACTTTATACAACAAACCATCTGAATCGAAAAAATGCATGTTAACACGAGATATATGCAAAATTGATGCGCAATGGACACACAAAGCGAATGCGCTCCCTTCAAAGTATCTGTTACCTAGATATAGAGTGTTACATCATTTCTTAATTTCCAATGTGTATCCTCGGTCCGGTAATAAAATCGAGTTGACTTCTTTCATGGTTCGTGTGTTGCATTCTTTTGCTTCTGGTACCAAGGTCTGTCTTCCTTCTTTGATTTGTTATTTCATTATTCAGTTTCATCTCCATCCGGGTCATAGTGATATTCCGTTCGGTTATCTTATGACTGTTTTAACCACTCACATGCTTATCGATAAACCTGTTAATGAGGCACCAATTCATCATCTTATTTTTAACAATTCCAATCTTAATAAGATGAAGTTGGATTTGCTTCCTGACCAAGTAGATGAAGGTGGTGTTAGTGGTGATGGAGGTGTTGGTGGTGATGCCGGAAATGAAGGGGAAGATGGCGATCTTCCACAACGAGATGTTAATATGGATGAGATTTTTGATGAGATAGAATCTGATTCACCAAATGATCCAGATTATGATCCATCTGGTTATGATGCACGCCTTCGTGCATTGGAGGAGAAGGTTGATAATATGAATATAGCCCATGATATGCGATTTAAGTATATGCAAAAATATCTTCGTCGCATAAATAGGGGGTTACACCAGATTGATCCGACTATCCCTGCTCCCTCCTCTGGATCAGTTTACTGAATTATCTTCTGGATAGTATAACATTATCTTTTATTTTAGATACGTATTATAGATTATGGTTTGATAACATTGTCTTTTGGATGTTGTATTATGGATTGATGATGGCTTGATGCTTCAGGTTTATATTTTAAAATATACTTTGTTCTTTCATATCTCTTTCTCATTATCTGCTTATTACTCTCTATGTTCTCTTTTCTTTTGTGACTTTCCCTTGTCATTTTGTGACAAAAAGGGGGAGTAGTACAGTAAAGAAAGGGAGTAGTATGGAAAGGGGGAGTAATTTGTTTTTATTTGAATTGATTGATTGAGAAGGATATGTGGATGAGAATATGTTATTGACTGTTTACATGAGCAGTACTCGTATTACTCAGGGGGAGTAGAGTAATTTGTGATTTTATGGCTCATGATTCCTTATTATCTTCTATGCTATGTGTTTTGTCACAAATTTGACAAAGGGGGAGATTGTAAGTGCTATGATTTCATATCCCTTTGGTTGTCAAATTTTGTGGTGCCAAAACCTATATCTATGTCTTGTATATCTTGTGTTTCATGTTTGAGACTATTCTTTACTTCAAGACATCACATTTCAAGACAAGATCTTAAATGAAGAAGTTTTCAATTAATGGATGAAGAATTCAAGGATTGAAGTCTTCAAGTTTGCATGTTCAAGATTCAATCAAGTTCAAGTATATTAGAAGATTTTTTCAAGTCAAGATCAAGCTTAAGAAGGCATACTACAAGATTTGTATATTCTCAAGCTTCTCTTAAGGGTCATCTGAGTGTACAGACTTTCAATGTCCATCTCACTTTTAAAGTTTGTTTGACCTTAGATTGACCTTAGGATGGGCTTTACAATAGGTCATTCTCGATACATAATTCATATATTTCAATATGCTTGTTTGGAGTGTTCTAAGACCAGTCCTAGGGATTTCAAGACCAGTCCTAGCTCTACTACGACCAGTCTTAAGTTTTTCAGGACCAGTCCTAGGTTGTTGAAGATTTTTGGATCTTTCTTGCTGTCCTACGACCAGTCTTGAATATCCTACGACCAGTCCTGTGAGTTCTACGACTCATCCTTCGACCAGTCATAGCCCTACGACTCAAACTCCAGCAACCAAATTGAGGGTCCTACGACCGATCGTAGGTGTCCCACGACCAGTCGTAGGTGGCCCACGACCGGTCGTAGACCTCCCAAGACCGGTCGTGGAACAGTAAAATCTTATCCTGCGAAAATCTTTGAAAATATTTGAAGCTACGACCAGTCCTAGGATCCTAAGACCAGTCGTAGACGGGATTTTTTAGGCTATAAATTGAGCATGAACTTCAGAGTTTTAGCAATTCAATTCAACTCTATTCAAGTAATCTTTAAGCTATTCTCTAAGATAAGTTTGTATTTGTTTTAAGCTACTTCGTGCTTATTTAATATTCCTTTTGCTAGCTTATTTTTTATTTGATTTTGATCTACATTCCAATCTTATTAGAAAAGGGGAATTTCTGATATTCCTTCTTCTTGGATTCAAAATCAAATAGAACTATCCCTTTTGATTTAAAATTAATTAGACTTAGAACCATTCTTAAAGTGAGTATTGGACTTTGAACATTGAATCGAACTTCTACTCCGATTGGTTCTACCGGGCTTCTTCAAAAGGTGATTCAGGTATTTTACATTTTTATAATTTACTTTCTTTAGTTTGTTTGAGATTTATCAGAAAAATTTTATTGTATTTGTTATCTGAGGAGAGCCAGAAAACTCAGATTGTGGGGGTTTTTGGATTGTGTAAGCCCGAGATCAAAGACACATTTGTGAAGGTTTTAGGTGAACCTGTGAAACCTATTTTGATAGTGCATGCTAATATTCCCTGTGTGAGGATATTAGGAGTGGAGTAGCATTCTGTGTGGCTGTTGGATAACAGTTGGTGTACACACAGGCGAACCACTATATATCGTTGTGTTGTGGATGTGCATTATTCTTTCATTCTTTTATTCATTCAGTTTTGTGGTTTGTATTCGTGGATGAATGTTGTAATCTTTTTATTCCAAGCAAGTGTGGAGAATGTTGTAATAACTTAGGATTTATTTCTGCAAGTTATTTTAATTTCCTTGCTTTTTATTCTTTATTGATTTGTGATACAAAGGACGTTCTAGAAATATGGTTGTCCTACCTTAAACCTTCGTTTTTTGGTGTAAGGTTGTCCTTAGAACTGATAAAGTATCATTCTCTTTATTTTAGGCTATTGAGATTACTTTAAATTCAGCATTGTGCTTTATTTCTTTTATTATTCCACTGTTATTAGTTTTATTTGGCATTGCCCTATTCAACCCCCCTCTAGGGTATATAGCTAGGCCCTTTCAGAAGGATATTTCCGTACGCCATAACCTTGATGTTATGCACATTGAGAAGAATGTATGTGAAATTCTTATTGCACTGATGTTGAACACAACTGGAAAAATCAAGGATGACGCCAACGCACGTAGAGACTTGAAGTGGCTTGGAATAAAGAAGCGTTTATGGCTAGAAAATACTAATAGCAAGGTGATCCAAAAATGAGGTCCTTTCTTGCTTCGAAAAGAAGAGAATTTTTTTTTCATCTAGACTTTACGTGAGCTTCGTGTTCCAATCGATTTTAGTGGGAATTGGAAGAACATCATAAATGAAGATAATGTGGATTTAAAGAGTATGAAGTCTCATGACTACCACGTGTTGATGCAACATCTGCTTCCAATTTTAATCCAACATGCATTCAGAGATAGTAAGCATATGTGCACTATAATTAGAAGCTTATGTACCTTTTTCAATGCCCTATGCTCGCAAACCATAGATATTGAAATGTTAATGGCTCTTGAGAAGGGTATGGCAAGGACATTATGTGAGCTTGAGATTATATGCTCCTTCAATTTTTGTTGTGATGATGCATTTGCCTATCCACTTGGCTTACGAGGCTTGCATATGTGGTCCTGTCTACTATCAATGGATGTATCCATTTGAAAGGTATGATATGATTTTAAGGTGAATAAACCCACATAACATCTACAATTACATTTGTTAATGTGTCGTTAACTCTTTTAGGTTCATGAAGACATTTAAGGCGTACGTCTGCAATAAGACACGACCTAAAGGTTGTATAGCAGAACGATACATTCAAGAGGAGACACTTATATACTGCAATCAATATAGAGGCAAAAATAATACAAGCCTCCTGGAGAAACTGGAAAAGCGGTTTGACGGATCAATTTCACTCCTGCCGAAGTTGTAAGATATTGTTGATGACTTCAATGTTGATGAGGTTGGTCCAGTTGGCCCTGGTCAAAGTGTCATTTTAGAAGGTATTGAATATGAACAGGCTCGCACCTGGGTACTGAAGAGTCAACCCGACTATGATACATGGCAAGGGTATGCACTAGACTTAGCTTGTATGTATATGTCTTCTTCATTTATTTTAAATATGATTCAACATAATTGTAACAACATTTGTGAGATAAAAAATTTGTCAATTTTGTTACAACCTTCTTAACTTGCAGGAAATATGCTAATTTCTTGAAGCAGCGAATCGTAGTTGCCGGGAATAGGACTAAGGTGGCGAGTGATGAAGAGTTCATACCCTGGTTGAAGAAACAGCTAGACTTGGACTAATCAAGTAATGAAGTCTTCAAAGATATAGTTAAGGGACCAAAGGCTTTTGCAATGCAGTACAATAAGTATTGTATCAATGGTTTCCTCTTCGTCACCAAGGATTATGAAGAGAATAAAATGAACCAGAACAGTGGGGTTAGCACAGAGAGTATGACCACCTTCCGATCTAGTGCTAAGGATAAGAATACAGTGGATGAATCTGTACATTATTATGGGGTCCTTCGTAAAATCATCCAACTGGAGTACCGAGAAGGGTACAAGCCAGTCCTACTAAAGTGTGATTGGGTGAAGGTCACGCATCAAGGTGTTTCTTTCGATGTTGAAGGGAATTTGAGATTGGTGAATTTGTCTATTCTTCTTAGTTCAGACCAAGTGGGTGATGAGCCGTTTATTCTTGCAGAGCATGCCGTACAAGTTTTCTATTCTAGAGATCCAAAAAATCCTGATTGGCATGTGGTCTTGGAGGTTCTAAGAAAGATTTTCGTCGAAGATGAGACAAGCCTTTTATCATAAACAGGGGTTGTAACTGATGCTGAAGTAGGACCTCATCTCACTGAAGTAGAGATGGGTGGCGAGTTGTTATTCAATGACAATGAAGATATTTGTGTGGTTGTTGAAAAGAAAAAGAAAAGAAAGTGTGTGGGGAGAAAAAGTTGATTTGTTGGTACTTTTATGTATGTAACGAAACGATTTTGATTTAGGACCCTTTTTATTTTGATTTAGTACCTTTTTATTCTTGGGTTTGATTTATATTGCCAACGAAACAGTCATATGGATCTAGAGGAATCGTCATTTGGCACAGAGCCGCTAGGGGATGCAGCCCGTGAAGATGCCATAGGTAATAAGATAACTTCTATATTTTTCTTCTTTTTAACCTCAGCATTTAATTTTCTTTTATATTGGCGGTGATGAAACATGTGTGCAGCTAATTTTCCATTTTATGCAGACGGGTTGTCATCTTCATCGTCTAGGAAGAGAGGTCCTACGCGAGGTCGAGAATTAAATGAGAAGACTTCATTGAAGAGGGTCATTACGACTAATGAATTTGGGCAACCGAATGCGGGAGATATAAATCAGGTCACATTCAATTCATGCATTGTTGTTCTCACCCGCACCCACATCCCGATCACCTACACAGACTTTCACCAGGTGCCTCTAGAGCACCTTTAGAGGGTCATTGAAAGCTTGGAGTGTAGTTATGATTTTTAGAATAACCAACATGCGATGACAAATTATGTTCGTGAATGCGTGAATACCTCTTGGAGAAATTACAAGAACCAGTTGCATTTAAAATATGTTAAGGACAAGGATCCTGCAGTTGTGAAGTCATCTCCAGCCCCTATTGGTGTGCCTATAGAGGATTGGATACTCTTTGTGGATCAATGTAATATGAAAGAATATATGGAATTAAGTGCAAGAAATGCATCCAATCGGGCCAAACAAGTTGGCTCTTCTACACTTGGGCGGCGTAGCATGGCTGTCATACACCATCAGATGGTACAAGTCTTAAAATATATATCTTACTATATTTATGATGATCATTTGAAATTATTAGTCATTTAATTCCATTACTAATGTGTTTTGGCATGTATGTAATGTGGAAAAGGCAATTGAAAGGAATCTTAGTAGTGATGCCGAGGTTGGTAGGGTTGATGTGTACATCAGAGCCCATACAACAAAGGATGAAAAATTACAGTTTCCTGAAGCCTTTGTAAGTGCAACCCTCATACATTCTGTCATTATCCATATGAATTTTAAATGTGTCTTTCAGTTGCTAATTTTTCTTTTGGATGTTGTTATAGGAAAAAATAAAGTCGATTCAGAGTAGTAATCCAACATCTCAGATGACCAATGTAGATGATGCCCTTACACAGGTATATATGCTTGTCCTTCAAGTAGTTGAGTTTATTTATACTTACGCATTCTCTAATAAATCGACTTGCAATTCTGATTACAGTCAATTAGGATGATAGTAGAGGGCGCATGCGGAGAATAGGTGGAAATGTAGGCAATATTGCATTGAGGAAGACAATCCCTATTGTAGATAAGCTCAATATGGTGATGCAAGATCGAGATAATTTGAAGGAGGAAGTAGGTGAAATGAAGAAAAGCCTAGTAGACCTCCATATGAAGGTTAATTGTATTGTAGAGAAGCAAGGGGAACAGGGGGTGATGGATCCACCGACAATACCTCCATTTAAATCTATCGTGCCTTGTCGGTATGTATGTGTTTCTCTATTACAAATTTATGTTTATGATTATATGCACCTCCATTTAAAAATACTAATGACATGTTATACTTATAAATGTAGCCTGATTTGATACATATTGGCAAGAGATGCTATCTTTGCGATTAGAAGAAATGGGTAGTTGCTCGTGGTGAGGTGCATGAAGTTGATCCAACTGCCCATGTCCATCGAGCAGATCTGGGCAAAGGAAATTTTAGAGTTGTCCTGATCAAGATTAAAGCTTTGCACGCAGAGTTGTGGAAGGAAGATGGTTATCATCATATACTTGGAGAGGTCGGCGTAGGAGGATTTTTTCTTTGGCCCAAGCTATTTCTAACCATCTATCCATGATGTTTATAATTAGACATTACAAAAACTGAGACAATTTACTTTTATTTTCAAACTATATGGTAACATAGACACTTATCTGAATATTATGGAATGGAATGGATTTAACTCCCACATCAAATTACACACACAGATATATAATGGTATGGAATGCATTTATCACTCACATCAAATTACACCCACATATATGGAATGGAATGGATTTAGCACCCAAGTTTATGCTTTGATATATTTGGTTGGCATTTCAACCTCCATTTGAGGAATTGGAAGATTTGTAATAATTTTCACTTTTAGTGTTATTTGCACTTTTTTGGGGGGGAGAGAGAGAGAGAGAGACAGAGAGAGAGAGAGAACTGTAGGGAATTATCATCATCTGTGGCAGCTATTGCAGAGAATGCGATCAACCCCGACGAGAAGTTCCTTCATTGTTATTCCACGACTGCTGTTAGTTCTGCATGTCTTCAAAAATTACACCGAAAACAGATATGTGTAAATATTTTTGTTCATTAATATTTTGGAAGTTTAGATTTTGATTAGGATATCTCATAATTTGGATGTGTTTTTTGCAGGGTCTAAAAAACTCATGATTTATTCAACTATGAGTTTGGGCATCTTCAGCTTTTTCTTTGAATGAAGAGATCAGTTTCACATTTGCAAGCATCCTAACCTTGTGTGTGGTTGGCGGTTCCATCATACTTGGGTAAGGAAAATCAGATGTGTTTTTGGTTCCTAATTACATTATTTCAGTTAGACAGATCAATCGAATGATCTGAACTATCCTTTAAGCCTATAACAGATTTCTAAGGCTACCATACATAGATTGAATGTGCAGATAATGCAGATTTCTAAGGCTATCAAATCCATCGGTTTTGACCCTGAGAAGACGAAGAAAGTAAGTTTAAGATGCACACAGCATGTTGTACAAAGATATACTGTTGAATAATTTCATATGGAGATTGTCAAAATATCTGGTATTGCTGGCAATGGTGATGAAGCAAACGGAGATTGCTGAGTCACTGGATAGGCTGCCTCTCAATAGGATGCATGCATAACTGTCATAAAATCTAGCTTTAATGGCAGCAGCAACATCAGTAACTGCCTGGAGTTCAGATGAGTATTGCTAGTTTACAATTCTTATAGGAACAGTTTCTGTTTGACACAGATAGATAGTAAATACAAATGATAGAGTTAAAAAAAGAAACTGACTGTTCCCAAATAGACTGTGTAAAAGGAAGCATACCACGGAAACCAGCATAAAATGCAGCCATCCTGCATTCACTTGCTCAGATGAGAGCCAGCATATCTTTATTATTATTGTTTTTTTTCTTTAAGAAAGGATGTTTATTACACTCACAAAGATCTTTTATAATGTCACAGGTATAGAGTTTCCAGCAAGCTCAAGGCCATCTTCCTGAAGTTCTTAATTGTGAGGGAGTGCTGCACAGGTGTAGAGTGCTGGTTCGTTCAGCCTCACAGGGTATGGGTAAGGTTTCATTTTAGATATGGTTCAATGTAGACCTGAAATTTTCCAATTTTTTTTTTACAATATGGGAAGGTATTAGAATGGTAATGCATATCTTCCTTTTCTCTCTCGGTAAGACCACTAAGGAACTTTAGAGAGTGAACTGTTAGTTGATTAGGGGGACTTTTGCAATTCGTGAGCTGTTCAATTTTCGTAATATATTCATTACATGCTTAAGGGAGTTAGTTCAGTTCTGATCTTCTTCTTCTTCTTTACTTCTTGTGTGCATGGCTTGTATTATGATTCTGAGAAAGTTGTTACTCTTCCATACATATTTTAGCATGAAGACAACACTTTATGTGTGTATAACTATTTTGTCAACTTAATAGTGTGTAATTCTTTCATAGTTGATCATACACATTTTTTCTTTTCTTTTAATGCGATTTGTGTGATGGGTGGTTATAGGTGTTCGGTTTATGTGATTGAATAAGTGAAGGTTGTTCTGTTGTGTTTTATTTTTATTTATTTATTTTTGTGGGGGTTTGCATTTGATGGGTGGTTAGGGCTTCAGTTTCTATTTTCTAGATCTACTTTCTTAACTCTAGTTTTTTATTTTTTATTATCTTCCTAGTATGTTATTTTACATTCTAGTTTCAGGGTTTTCACTTCTTTTCCTTAAAAATAAATAAATTAGGTCAAGGATTCTATTGTTTCAAACTCTTCCTGGTTCCTGTATTTTTCTGTTCATTAATTTTCTATTTTATTCTTTTATGACCTCTAAATTTCACATTCATGATGTGTTATCGTGTTTGAAGATGGAAGGTATTCAATATTCTGTTTCTTATGCATCAATGGGGGTTGATAATAGATTGCAGATGGATAATTTCTGCAATAATTTTAGAGTTTAAGTAGTTCGACTTACAGAAGATGAGATTGAGTTTGATATTATTGGGATTCATGCTTCACTGGCCAACACATTTAGGAGGATCTTCATCACTATGGTACATCTTTAAAACTGGTCTGTTTTTCTTATATATTTTCTTTATAATTTTCCAGATATAGTGTGTTGTCAATTGGGTTATATATATAATAATAATTTTCTAGATATAATTTATAATTTTCTTTATATTTTCTTTGTAATCTAATGTGAAATTTCAGGTCTTACTGAGAGAGAAAAGGAAGATATGCATTGCCATTCTAGTACCTTCCCATATCTTATAGGCATGGCTTGATAAGGCTGCTAATATTATGGCTTGCAAGGTATTCTGTTAGAGGAAGTAGCTGATGTTTGATTGAAAGAAGTAGTGACTTTTCTCGACTTCGAACCAACGATGGTATAAATGGGGCTTACCTTTTGGTAGTTATAAAGTTGTGGATATAGTGGGCCTGGTCATGGGAATGAGCCATGCCCAAATATCTCCCCTATCGCATTATCCCACTCACCATCAATGGTAGTGGATGAAAACTAGTGGTTCACATTTAATGCAGGAGATTTTGGCTTAGCTCCTCCATTGTAAGGCCCACCATATGAATGATCCAGACCACCAAAGGCAGGCTCCACTTGTACAGTTCTTTGGTCTGAGCAAATGCTCAGTCGAAAATTATATATTGCCTCATTCTGTTAAGAATTCCTAACACAAGCTTTTCCATACAATCTTTACCTGTCCTTGCAAATTCTATTTATTTATTTATTTTGCATCTACATTTGATTGTAGGACACTTTCCGGGGACAGGTGTGTGAAGGCCATGTTGCAGACGAAGTGAAATTTGTGGGTGATGCGTATAGTCATTGTGAAGCTAAACTTCCACCATTGTATGATTAAAATAGGATCGAGTATCGAAGTAATATTTTGCTTTCCTTGGAATTTTCAAATGCGATGCTTAGATGTGTCTTTTTTTTTTCCCTAAATAGCTTGTGCTAATCTCTTCCTATGGGAATGAAGACAAAAAGCTGCATATGTTTTTGAAGATTATGTTGTACTTCTAACAAGGATTTCTGGCCGTGTATTCACAGCTAGTAAATGTTCTCAAATTTTAGGTCATGAAATTATATAAGATTATATTTTACTTCATTGATGGATGAAGAATGTGTCTTATTTCATGAATCTAGATGATAGCAAGACTAGATAAAAAGCTAGGTGAGTCCTGAATCAATGTATTCTTGAGGAGTGATGATTCTGCACCCCATCTTCAGATGCCAAGCACAACTGCTCCACATGTGTGCATGAACGGGGACATCAATGAATTTTTTGGTACGGGCCATAATGAATTTGAATTGGTAGTGCTCAGTTGGATGTTTGTTTTCCTAATCTTGCAACCATGCATTAGCCTTTGTTATATTCATAGTGAAAAAGAACAAAGGAAAGAAAAACCAATTATTGTCTTAGCAATTCTTAAATCAACACTTCTAGGTTGAGAGATGACATGGGGAAGTGTCTTTGATTGTTAAAAGAAAAGTGTTGCAGGTGTCTATGATTGGCCCCAAACTGATGTTATGTGGATGGTCCTATTGTACAGGGTCATTTTGATATGTTAGGTATGCCATTTCCACACGTGGATCACGGCCAATTTGCACATATCGCCACACACAAAAAGATGCCACATGCTCTAGCTCCAAGCCGTCCATCAGGTCAGTTTTGCCATGTGCATTTCTAATGTTTTGTCACAGCCAATCAACTGTACAACGGTGTTAGCTTGGGTATTAATTTAGCAGCATGGTGTCTGACATCTTGTATCTTTGTTGTGCAGGATGCAGATGGTAGAGCTACAGACGTGGCCCTTGGATGGTCGGTTGCTCTTGGTTCTCCATTTACATTTGCCACTACATTGGAGCAAGAGTACAAGAGTGACATTTTTGGGGAGTGTGGTGAGCTCATGCTTCTTCTTTCTTCTTTTTTTCCTTGGAAAGGATAACAAAAATTCAATGAAAGGTGGCTAATTTTTCCATTTTACTACAATATCAAACCTGCACATGCAAGGTGGCTTTTCCATGACCTTGTCTAATTCCATATTTCCTTATTAGAGAAAATACTGTTGCCCATGTCCAATACAGGGTATACATATTTGTGTCCATGTTGCATTGTTGCAATATTCTTGTTTAGTTATAGCCTTCCCCTCCTTTTTAAGTCTGAATTGTTTAAAATGAGTAAGATCTATTCTAATGGAATGCTTTATTCCTTTAGGCTTGTTTTCTTTGGTGATTTCAGTAGTCGTTGAAAGATACTCAAAGATTAGTCCCTGAACAACTTAAAAAAAGGTGATGTTTATCTTGTCTGCAATTAGTAACATTACTTGTGTATTTGTCCAATGAAATGCATTTGGAATGGTTATGATCATCTTTCTGTTGTGCTTTAGTTTATATTTTGTTGCTATTAGTACTATGTTTTTATGAATGCGTTTGGAATGCCTTTAAAATGGTTAGGATAATCTAGTTTTTGATGTGCATTGATTAGGCAATTAATTATTATTATTAATTTTTTTTATTTATGAGAAACGCCGACGACTTTTCATCATCGAAAATGCCGAGTATTTTTCCGTCCATAGCAGTTGAAAATACCGACAGTTTTAGCCGTCGTAGACACCGACGGCTAAAACTGTTGTCAAACACCGACGGTTTTACCCGTCAGAAACTCTGACGGCTAAAACCGTCGTCCACAGCCGCCGGAAATGCCGATGCTTATATTCCGTCGGTGAGTAACCCCCACGCCCCTTTTCCCGACGGCCTATTCGACGGCTAGAAGTCGTCGGGGAAGGTGAATACCGATCGTTTTAAGCCGTCATCCTTACCCTTTTTTTTGGTAGTGGCATACAGCTAGTGGGCACGGAGGGTCTGCAGTGCGATCTCAAGATGCTGCATATGGTCCTCACGGGTCCTTGAATATATTAAAATGTCATCGATGAAGACCATAACAAACTGATCGAGATATGGATGGAAGACCTTGTTCATCAATTGCATGAAGATCGCGGGTACATTGGTTAGTCCGAAGGACATGACCTGAAACTCAAAATGACTATAATGCGTCCTGAAAGCCATCTTCGGGATATCCTCCCCTTGGACACGAATCTGATGATAACGGGAACACAGGTCAATCTTCAAAAAGAACTGTGCACCCTGCAACCGATCAAATAAATCACCTATCCTTGGGAGCAGATACTTATTGTAACACCCTAGATTTTTGTCAACCTGGGATTAGACGTCCTAAGGCAATGGGCCAACCATGACGCCTCGGTAACCTCTCAGAACCCAATTACAAAGCCAAAGAAATCATTTAAAACCTAATTCTTTAGAATTTAACGTGAATTAGCCAGCGCTACACTAAATTACCTGTAAAATTAGCACCAACCACTTTAAATACGATCTATAAGACCCAAAACCTCTAGAATCGTTGACGCTATGTTACCCTAAAATTTAGGATCAAACTCTAAACCCGTTTTCCCTCAGGAACCCTTTGAAACTTTGTATTGGATCTGGACCGCGTGTCGAGAGTCCGATATCTACAATCTTAGACCGTTATGACCGCCTTCTTGGACTTGACAATCGTTTCAAAAATCAAGCCCAACCGATGCTCTGAGGCTATTTCATTGAGCCTGGAGCAGGGAGTGTGAGAAAGAGTGAAATTCATTTAAAATTAAATGGGATTTAAATAAATCTGGCACGTTTCGCTTGCGGGATCAGTATAAGCATTCAGATCGTCGAAATTCGACCCAAATACACCCTCGGATCAGGGAACATTTCTCACCCAGGTCAGTGTACTTGAAATCCTCGATCGAGTCTCCGTGACTGCTGAACTGAAACTGGTCCGCCATGTGCAATCTGGAAACTCTACTAGACTGAAAACTTGGTGTGAGTAGGATCCAATATCCATGAGCTTAAGTCCAACCGCATTCGGCCAGGGGACCTCCCGAAATGGTCTTTTGAATCGAAAAAGACCCGATTTGGCTATAACCCAAGTATACCTTGATTTGGAGTCTGTTTTGGTTATGTTTGGGCTTATAAAAGGGGCTTAAACCTTTAGCTTTCTAACCCATACGAATTTGGAGAAAACCGTAGGAGAGAGAAGAGAGAAAAGAGAGAGAAGTGAGGGAGAAGCTGGTGATTTCTCCTGGGATTCTTCCCTGCTGCTCTACATGCCAAATCCACCCTTCTGTATCGCTTTCTCGGTGATTCCAACTCACTTCTAGGTAAGAAAACCCTAACCTATCACTGTTTTAAGGATTCTTTTGATTCAAGTAGCGAAGTAGCTTATGTATCTTATGCATTAGGTCGCCATAACGTCGTTGACGAAGCGTAGACGTTCTATTCGAATCGATACGCGTCTAAGGTGAAAGGTGCGGATCTTAGACGCTTAGATTATCTATTTTTAAAGCTTTCAATGTCGTTTAATAGTAGATTATTGATCAGGATGCTGTTTGACATGTAGAACATGCTGTCCATTTTCCATTTCGTATACGTACGGTGAATTTGAGATTTAGGGTATTTTGGGCATTTGTAGGAAATACTGTATACGTACGTATTTTGCCAATATGATTGCCATGGATATTTGCTGTGTACTTATACTAGTTATGCGTGTATAATCTGTTTGGCGAAGAGATTCGCCCTAATGCACATATTGGCCGACATATGCTATGTAGACTAATGTGTGTAGGTTAAGTGTTTGTTGAAATGCCTAAATCAATATGATTTATGCTTGCCATATGTATCGAATGTAAGAACATGATTGTTATGTATTAGACATCTCCTTGATGTAAGGATTTGTCATATTATATGTTGAAATCAACATACGTCAAGTACGTTGGTGTTGTGTAGTCTAAGAGTTTGTATAAATGTATATATTGCTAAGTATTGAGTAAATGGTGTTGTAGATTAGATTTGAGATTGGATTCTCAGCTAAATTGATGATGTACATGAATTCCTCCATGTTTGTTATATTGAATTGATTACCTTATGTGTGAAATACTCATGTATGGTTAACTGCTTCTGATGTATGTTACAACATGCTGAAAACATGCTTGGATTAATTGTTATTTCAATTTTGTTTGCTTGGGGCTATACTCTAGTCCAGACAGTCCGTAATGGATCGAATTCGTGGTTGGCTTCTATTTACCACGAAGGACGCGTCGATGAGCGCGAGTCGTGTTTCGGGCAAGCGGCAGTGGTTAGGCCACATGAAGTGTTTCATGCACTTCATGTCGCTCAGCTTGAGATGCTCTCATACTAGTCGAACCCGTCAAGTTTCCCGACTGGCCATTGTGTGTTCACCTTGTATGAGTCATAACTACTTGAACCTAGGGTACTGAACTTTCCATTGAAAACCCTGTTAACCATGGTACCTTGATCCATAAAGACTCATGAGCCAGGCATGGTGGTATGGGACACCGTGGTCGAGCTGTCGGCCTATGATGGGGCCACAAACCTCCTCATAGTGACCAGTGAGCAACACAGACTCGTGAGCAGATTATGGTGGTATGGGACACTATATTCTTACTGTCGGCCTACATTGATAAGGTGATGGGGGAGCGTACAATGAGTGCGAGCAACAGCCCTGACAGCCCTTTGTAGTGACCTCGAGCGTACTCTGAGTATACGTGAGGCGACGACCCTTCCGTAGCAACAAGAGTACAACTAGGCCTGTATTAATAGGGTGATGGGGGAGTGGAGCAACGAGTGTGTGCAACAGCCCTGACAACCCTTGCAGTGACCTAAAAATATACCATCGTATGAGATTACTAGGAGTGATGACTCTAGACAGGATCCTTGTTGGGAATGATATAAGAGAAGTACCCTAGTTTCTCAATCCTGCTGTATGAAAAGGACTAATAACAACGGTAATCATATTCATATCGCACTGCATGTGCCTGAAAGATGTGGATCACTGAGGAACGTAAGCATGCCGCGGGCGTAAGATGGTGCCGTATGAGGGAGTATGTCAGTGAGGGCATCCATCATGTCATTTCATGCTTGCATTAACAACAGTATCTAGGAATGTTTGATTATCTGCTTTACTATTAACGCGTGATTGATTCGATAACATGCTAATTCTTGCTCTATGATTCCACTGAGTTGATCACTCACTCCCACGTTATGGGATGGTGTCGCGCACATCAACCAGTCCCTGTTTTAGTTACAGATGATGGTGCTTCTTGTGAAGTGGAGCCGGACTTGATGATGATGAGGGGGATTTCTCCTATATGCGTGTTCTGACTGACGGGATTACAGGGAGGTTGTTTAGACGCCATGACACTTGTCAATTTATATTTTTAGAGCACTCATGTATATCCTTTTTATCATTTCTGGAGTATACATGTATATGTCTAACTTGGTAATATGCTCACACTCTGGAGACTTACAATCAATTATACATTGTTATATATTTATCACAGTCTTTCGCTTGTAAAATTTAACTGTCTCTAGAGTATGATATGTTGTTTTGGCTTAATCCCAATCTTGTTTAATGCCATTCTACAGATGACATGCATTTATTATTATCTATGTTGCATAAGTGATATTTTGGAACTCGGGATTTGGGATTCTACCCGACCCCCAATTTTCGGGGTGTTACAGATGGTATTAGAGCATGATTTAGATTAAACTGGACCTGGGTTATGGTAACACAATGTACACTGACGCACTCTGACTTAGGAAGGTGGCGATGGAAACTTAGAAACCACATTAGAATCCCAAGTTTCGCCGACAGGTGAAACTATACGGTACTTTAGGCCGTAAGGTGAAACTATACGGTACTTTACGCCGTAACGTATCTTTGGTCGCGTGAAGCGACCTAAGTCGACTCTAGGCTATCAGTCGACGGGTTTGAGTCGTTCCCTAAAGAATTTCAAACCCATAAATGGATGTCCTTGGGTCATGGGTCGACCACAACCCTTACACTCTCTCAAGGCCTGAAATCCCTTTTTTTCCCATTTCCTTCAAAATCTCTCCTTTCACCACCTCATTCTTCAACTTTTTCTAAATCCTTTCATACTGGGCATAAATCCTAACTTCTAAATGATGGAGAAGACTTAAACAAAACTTTACTATAAATAGAAAATATTGTATAAATGGGACTTTTGACCATTCCAATTATGGAATCTTGTGGAATAAATGGGTTAGTTAGATGGATTAGCATCTCCTACCCCAAAATCATATGTTACAAGTCATATAAAATTATTCTGATTCGTAAATTGGCCCCAAAATGCCTTAAACAGAGTCGTGGGCCAACCCACGCTGATCCAGGATGATCCAGGGTGGGACCCATACATTTTTGGGGACCACAGGACAGGGGGACCATGCCTCATAGGCCGAGCCTCACCGAAATTGAGTTTGGCCAGCGAGGGCCTCGTCGGTTCGGCGAGGCCTCGCCGTACAATGGGCCCCACTCGGGCCGGGTGTCGGGCCGATGCACTTTGAGGGCTAGGGTACCCTCCCTACATGTGGGCCGTCCCTTAAATCACCCCCAAAACCCTACCTCCTTCACAAAAACGTCCCCCAAGCTCTCCTTTCTTCACATTTTTGTTGCCCCCTCTTTCAAAACCCATTCCAAATCACTTCCAATCCCATTTTCGGCCACAACCGATGCCACTCCATCGATTCACAGCCATATACAGTATTTCCTCTCTCCATTCTCGTCGATTGGAGCTCTTACACCCTCCATATCAAAGAAAAACTCGTGTAAGCTTCAAACCCAACCCATCTCATCCTTTTCCCTTTGCAATCCTAGCATTTGGGGGCCTGTTTCACCCCTCTATAGGACCTAGATTTGTGCCAGTGTAACACCCAGAAAATCGGGGGTCGTGTATAAACTCAACTCCCAAGTTCCAGACCGTCATTTATGCAACAAAAATGATTATGATTCAATGTTGTCTGATTTAAAGCATTCACATGAGTAAAAGTATACCAAAACTGCAATTCATACTCCAGATCCAGTGATAAAAGCAAGCGGAAGACTAAACAATATATATATCACTGTATGAAAAAACAAAGTAGATTTCATCTATCTCTAAAGTATGAATACATCTCTGAGTCTCATATACATATACATGAACAAAATTAAATGTTCAAAATAGTCCCACTGAAGTCCCGTCAACCCAGGTCGCCTAAGCAAAGCCATCATGATACTGCATGTACGAGAACTCGTCCTGATCCTCGTCGAAGTCTGGCTCTGCCTCCTGGATCTCAGCATAACCTGCATCTACAACAGGGTCTGGTGGGTGTTGCAAACACCATCCCGTAACGTTGGAGTGAGTGATCAACTCAGTGGAATCATAGAGAAAAGATTAGCATGTTCACAAATCAATCATGCGATAATAGTAAAGTAGTAAATCAGACAATCCTAATACTGTTGTTAATGCAAGTTGACATGACGTGATGTATGCCCTCACCGACGATCTCCCTCATATGGCACCATCTTACGACCGCGGCATGCAATCGACCCTCAAGTGCTCCACATCTTCCAGGCACATGCAATGGTATGGTGATATGATTTCTGAGTTGTTATTAGTCCATTCAAACAGCAGGATTGGGAAACTAAGGTACTTTCCTTGTATCAATCCCAACACAGATCCTGTCTAGGGTCGTCACTCCTAGTAATCTCATACGAGGTATATTTTGTAGGTCACTGCAAGGGCTGTCAGGGCTGTTGCTCGCACTCGTTGCACTGCTCCCCCATCACATATCAATACAGGCCTACTGTACTCTACTGCTACTGAAGGGTCATCACCTCCCGTAGACTCAGAATACGCTCGCGGTCACTATAAAGGACTCGTCGCCTAATCAGTGTAGGCCGACGGCTAGAATATAGTGTCTCATACCACCATAAGCTGCTCACGAGACTAGGTGCTCACTGGTCACTACGGGGAGGTTTGTGGCCCCAGCGTAGGCCGACAGCTCGACCACGGTGTCCCATACCACCATGCCCGGCTCATGAGTTTTCGTGGATCAAGGTACCATGGTTAACAGGGTTTACAATGGTAAGTTCAGTATCCTAGGTTCAAGCAGTTATGACTCATACAGGGTGAACATACATCGACCAATTGGGTTACTTGATGGGCTCGACTAGCGCGATTGCATCTCAAGTCGAACGACATGAAGTGCGTAAAACACTTCGCGTGGCCTAACCACTGCCGCCAACTCCAAACACGACTCGCGTTCATTGACGCATCGTTCGTGGCCAAGACCAGCCAACCACGAATTCGCTCGGTTACCGACTGCTTGGACTAAGTATAGTCCCAAACACATATGAATTCACATCAGCAATTTTTGTAGGAGTGTTGAAATTTAAATACAATCATGTGAGCATGTTAACACATGTTATAACATACAACTCAGGCAAATCTCCAAGCACGTACATTTTATGCATATAATGGAATCATGTACATAGTCAACATGTAGGAAATCATTTACGTCAGCATATTAATTGAGAAATCAGTCTCAAACTAATTCATAACATCATTTAATTTAATACATACTAATACAAGCATTTATACAAACACATACACTACACACTTAAGTATACATATAGTATGTCGACCCGAAGTGCGCAATTAGGCGAATCTCTTCGCCAAACTAATTATGCACGTATTCCTAACTTCCTAATGCGACAACAAACCATGTCAATCACATTAGTAAATATATGAATGTAATCAGTACTTCCTACAAATGACTAAAATGCCCTAAATCTCATATTCTTCGTTGATTTACGAAACAGGAAACGGATAGCACGTTGTACATGTCAAACGACGATGCCGTCAATAATCTACTATTAAACGACACTGAAAGCATTGGAAACCGTCAATCAAAGCGTCTAAAATCCTCACCTTATCTCTTATGAATGCGTGATTTCGAACGGAGCGTATACGCTTCGTCTACGGCAATAAGAGAACCTGATTTACGAGTTACGTTAGCTAACATACTACGAATCCTAGTAAACCTTAAATCAGCAACTTCTAGGGTTGTTTCATACCTGAAAATGCGGAAGAATCACCGGCTTGGTGATCAGGAGGTGTTGCTACAGCACGTGCAACAGGCGGCACGAAGACTGGAAAATTCTCTCCTACACTCTTTCTCAAACTCTCACCTTTTCTCCCTCCAAATCTAGGGTTTCTCTCAAATTTGGATGGGAGAGAGGAGTGAGGGTTTCAACCCCTTTTATAAGCCCAAAAATGTCAAAAATAGGCTCCGGTACAAGGTTCACTTAGTGCATATCCATTTCGGGGCTGTTTCGGTCCAAAAGATGCTTTCTGGTGGTCCCCTGGCCGAATGCGATCGGACTTAAGCTCATGCGTACCAGATCTAGCACGTATTAAGTTTCAGTCCGACAGGGTTCGCAGATCGAGCGTGGCGGACCAGTTTCAGTTCAGTGGTCACCGCACGTAGATCAGGGCTGAAAGTCTCATGATATGAAATAGAAATTTTTCCTGATCCGAGGGTGTAATCTGGCTGAATTCTAATGGTCAGAACGCTTAATACTGACGCGTCAAGTCGTGTGCCAGATTTGAATTTAAAATTCCAATTTTGTCCCTATTCACACTCTCTTCAGTCTAGGCTCAATGAAATAGCCTGTGATTATCGATTGGACTTGATTTTCGAAATGATTGTCAAGTCCAGCAAGGCGGTTCTAACGGTCTAAGATAGGAGGTATCGGACTTTCGACGCGCGGTGTAGATTCAATAAAAAGATTCAAAGTGGTCCAGAGAACAAACCTGCTTAGAGTTTGATCTGAGGTTATAGAGTATTGTAGAGTCATTGGTTCTACTCAATTTGGGTCTTGTAGAACGTATTTAAAGTGATCAGGGACTATTTTCCAGCTACTCTAGCGTTGCGCTAGCTAACTTACGCTTAATTTCCATAGGAATTAATTCTACGCAATTTCGGGTCGAGTTAGTACTCGAGTCCAAGTACGGATTTTTCACGGGCGTTACAGCCAGCCCATTGGTCAGCTATATCTCCCCCTTTCCTCCATTTTCCATGGTTCTTGTAGAGGCTAGTTTAGCCTTTTTCTCCCTTTCCACCATCCTCTCTCTCATGGGAAAGAGGAAGACTGCCGTTGATGAAGTCGGGCCTAGTCGTCCCGACCATTTAAGAAGGTCGAGAGATGTCGCCGCCCTGTGGCTTGGTTGTTGCTATGTTATGATCCTTGTATTTTTTTGTGTTGATGAGCTTAGTAGTAGTGTAGTAGTTGGTAGAAAGTTTTAAATGTTGGGAGTCTTGGTCGCATTAGCTCACATGCATCTTCTGTCATGATTCATGTAACACTGTGTTCCAGGTATTGTGACAAACTCTGGTAAATGACATGCATGCAGTCCCTTTTTCTATGAAGTGAGTGGAATGCTTAAGGGATTGTGTATTGCTATACTTCATCTCACACTTTCCAACACAAGATCCATTTTCCAAAGCCCATGAAATTGATTTGGATCCCAACCCACCCACCTACTAAACATGTCACTCCCAATTCTTAGGTGGAAGTAGGAAAGCAGTCTCATTTAACACAACTTGAGACCACTGGTAACATATGCCCTTGCCGTTTTGGACCTAGAGTTATATAGGAAATCCAATTCCATTTAGACAATCGTGACCCTAAGCGATAGAACAATTCCCTGTATTAGAAATGGTATGAACCCATTTAGCGTATAAGCTTAGGCTTTGGATTACAGCTAGTGAGTTACAGACTAGTCTACTAGTTACCTTACGTAATGTAAAGCCTGTATATGCTAAGGAATAGTAGGTTAGATTGGTTGGAGTAGAACCTCATCCCTTCGATAGATCCCCTTAATACTTATAGACTTCTGTTATAACCCTTAGAAAAGTTTTGTTAACTTAGACCATTCACTCTCAGGGAAAACTTATAAATCCCTTAGATTGAACTTAGAATAAACTAGCACGCCCCTTAGAATTACCTTCCCAAGGACTTATTGCATTCTGGAACATAGAGTAAAGGAACTGTATATGTAAGCGATGTATTCGCGGTTTGAATCGACTTCTTAATCCTATTAGTTACCAATGAATCCAATGCTCTAATCAAGCAGAAGATCAACATCACTCGGATTAAGAATTGATACAACGAGTTTTCTGTCCTGATTAGACAAAAGGTTCAATGTATCCGGCTCAGACCCACTACACAACTTTTCTTCCGTGTTGGCCCGACCACCTATAACCAAAAGTTATTACTTTGCCTTTGGGAAATGTTGAGGACATACAGCCAATAGAGATTAGACCTCTTGCCACAAACTCACATTCGTCCTTGAAATCAACCACAATACCCATCACTTCAGCTTTTTTCTACAACCATAGGTACCAATGCAATAGAACGCATCATTAGCAAAGGAAGACCAATGTAGTGAGAGGTTATTTCCCATTTCATGTTAAAGATAGGCGCTAAGTTACACCTCGTTCCGATATACGGATCAAGGCATAAATTCTTGAACATTAAGTAGAACTAAGTTTTAAGGGGGGTAGAACGTATTGAGCCCAATCTACTTAGGACTATCTAATACAACCGTTGGATTAGATTAGTGCAGCAGAAGCGTAGTTGGCCTCTTCGCCACTAGCCCAGAATCGAAACAGTTGGTTTAAGTTATACGTAAGGTTAGGTCATTAAATAGAATTTGAACCTTCCTTAGAATATCAATACGAAAGTCTCTTTAAGTACTTATTAACCTTAGCCAATTTTGGGGATGAAATTTTATTTTAAGGGGGGTAGATTGTAATACCCCAGATTTTTTCCAACCTGGGATTAGACGTCCTTAGGCAATGGGCCAACCATGACGCCTCGGTAACCTCTCATAACCCAATTCCAAAGCTAAAGAAATCATTTAAAACCTAATTCTTTAGAATTTAACGTGAATTAGCCAGCGCTACGTAAAATTACCTGTGAAATTAGAACCAACCACTTTAAATACGATCTGTAAGACCCAAAACCTCTAGAATCGTTGACGCTACGTTACCCTAAAATCTAGGATCAAACTCTAAACCCATTTTCCCTCAGGAACCCTTTGAAACTTCGTATTGGATCTAGACCGCACGTCGAGAGTCTGATATCCACAATCTTAGACCGTTAAGACCGCCTTCTTGGACTTGGCAATCGTTTCAAAAATCAAGCCCAACCGATGCTCTGAGGCTATTTCATTAAGCCTGGAGCAAGGAGTGTGAGAAAGAGTGAAATTCATTTAAAATTAAATGGGATTTAAATAAATCTAGCACGTTTCACTTGCAGGATTAGTATAAGCATTCAGATCGTTGGAATCAGACCCAAATACAACCTCGGATCAGGGAACATTTCTCACCTAGGTCAGTGTACTTGAAATCCTCGATCGAGTCTCCGTGACTGCTGAACTGAAACTGGTCCGCCACGTGCGATCTGGGAACTTTACCGGACTGAAAACTTAGTGTGAGCAGGATCCATTATCCATGAGCTTAAGTCCGACCGCATTCGGCCAGAGGACCTCCCGAAATGCTCTTTTGGATCGGAAAAGACCCGATTTGGTTATAACCCAAGTATACCTTGATTTGGAGTCTGTTTTGGTTATGTTTGGACTTATAAAAGGGGCTTGAACCCTTAACTTTCTAACCCATACGAATTTGAGAAAAACCCTAGGAGAGAGAAGAGAGAAAAGAGAGAGAAGTGAGGGAGAAGCTAGTGATTTCTCCTGGGATTCTTCCCTGCTGCTCTACGTGCCAAATCCACCCTTCTGTATCGCTTTCCCAGTGATTCTAACTCACTTCTAGGTAAGAAAACCCAAACCTATCGTTGTTTTAAGGATTCTTTTGATTCAAGTAATGAAGTAGCTTATGTGTCTTGTGCATTAGGTCGTCATAACGCCGTTGACGAAGCGTAGACGTTCTATTTGAATCGATACGCGTCTAAGGCGAAAGGTCCAGATCTTAGACGATTAGATTATCTGTTTTTAAAGCTTTCAATGCCGTTTAATGGTAGATTGCTGATCAGGATGCTGTTTGACATGTAGAACATGCTGTCCATTTTTCATTTCGTATACGTACGGTGAATTTGAGATTTAGGGTATTTTGGGCATTTGTAGGAAATACTGTATACGTACGTATTTTGCCAATATGATTGTCATGGATATTTGCCGTGTACTTATACTAGTTATACGTGTATGATCTGTTTGGCGAAGAGATTCGCCCTAATGCACATATTGGCCGACATATGCTATGTAGACTAATGTGTGTAGGTTAAGTGTTTGTTGAAATGCCTAAATCAATATGATTTATGCTTGCCATATGTATCGAATGTAAGAACATGATTGTTGTGTATTAGACATCTCCTTGATGTAAGGATTTGTCATATTATATGTTGAAATCAACATACGTCAAGTACGTTGGTGTTGTATAGTCTAAGAGTTTGTATAAATGTATGTATTGCTAAGTATTGAGTAAATGGTGTTGTAGATTAGAGTTGAGATTGGATTCTCAACTAAATTGATGATGTACATGAATTCCTCCATGTTTGTTGTATTGAATTGATTACCTTATGTGTGAAATACTCATGTATGGTTAACTACTTCTGATGTATGTTAGAACATGCTGAAAACATGCTTGGATTAATTGTTATTTCAATTTTGTTTGCTTGGGGCTATAGTCTAGTCCAAGAAGTCGGTAATGGATCGAATTGGTGGTTGGCTTCTATTTACCACGAAGGACGCGTCGATGAGCACGAGTCGTGTTTTGGGCAGGCAGCAGTGTTTAGGCCACACGAAGTGTTTCATGTACTTCATGTCGCTCAGCTTGAGATGCGATCGTACTAGTCAAGCTCGTCAAGTAACCCGACTGGCCATTGTATGTTCACCTTATATGAGTCATAACTTCTTGAACCTAGGGTACTGAACTTACTATTGAAAACCCTGTTAACCATGGTACCTTGATCTATAAAGACTCGTGAGCCGGGCATGGTGGTATGGGACACCGTGGTCAAGCTTTTGGCCTACGCTGGGGACACAAACCTCCCCGTAGTGACCAGTGAGAAACCCAAACTCGTGAGCAGATTATGGTGGTATGGGACACTATATTCTTGCTGTCGGCCTACATTGATAAGGTGATGGGGGAGCGGTGCAACGAATGCGAGCTACAATCCTGGCAGCCCTTTGTAGTGACCTCGAGCGTACTCTGAGTCTACGTGAGGCGACGATCCTTCCGTAGCAACAAGAGTATAACTAGGCCTATATTGATAAGGTGATGGGGGAGTGGAGCAATGAGTGTGTGCAACAGCCCTGACAGCCCTTGCAGCGACCTAGAAATATACCATCGTATGAGATTACTGGAGTGACGACCCTAGACAGGATCCTTGTTGGGAATGATATAAGGGAAGTACCCTAGTTTTCCAATCTTGCTATATGAAAAGGACTAATAACAACTCGGTAATTATATTCATATCGCACTGCATGTGCCTGGAAGACGTGGAGCACTGAGGAACGTAAGCATGCCGTGGGCATAAGATGGTGCCGTATGAGGGAGTATGTCGGTGAGGGCATCCATCATGTCATTTCATGCTTGCATTAACAACAGTATTTAGGAATGTTTGATTGCATGCTTTACTATTATCGCGTGATTGATTTGATAACATGCTAATCCTTGCTCTATGATTCCACTGAGTTGATCACTCACTCCCACGTTACGGGATGGTGTCGCGCACCCCAACCAGTCTCTATTTTAGTTGAAGATGATGGTGGTGCTTGTGAAGTGGAGCCGGACTTGATGATGAGGAGGAGGATTTCTCCTATATGCGTGTTTTGACCGACGGGATTACAAGGAGGTTGTTTAGACGCCATGACACTTGTCATTTTATATTTTTAGAGCGCTCATGTATATCTTTTTTATCATTTTTGGAGTATACATGTATATGTCTAACCTGGTAACATGCTCACACTCTGGAGACTTACAATTAATTATACATTGTTATATATTTATCACAGTCTTCCGCTTGTAAAATTTAACTGTCTCTGGAGTATGATATGTTGTTTTGGCTTAATCCCAATCTTGTTTAATGCCATTCTACAACGACATGCATTTATTATTATCTATGTTGCATAAGTGATATTTTGGAACTCGGGAGTTGGGATTCTACCCGACCCCCAATTTTCGGGGTGTTTCACTTATTCTTGATCATGACCCGGTTGAGCTCGTGATAATCCACGCAGAGCCTCAACGAGCCATCCTTCTTCCTAATGAAGAGTACCGGCGCTCCCAAGGTGAACTACTCGGACGGATGAATCCCAACTCACGCAACTCATCCAATTGTTGTTGCATCTCACGTAACTCCATGGGTGTCATGCGATATGGATCCTTCGAAATAGGCACAGTACCGAGCACAAGATCGATCTGGAACTAAATATGACAGCGCAGAGGCAATCACAGAATCTCTTGGAACACATCGGGAAAGTCACAGACAATCGGCAACCGATCAATACAAGTGCCAACAGGCTCCTCAACGGCATAGGACATCAAGCAAGACAATAGCTCTCCTTGGGGCTTTGCATCGAACTGAAACTGTGGAAAGCCTGGTATGTAGAATGTGACTATCCTCGTGGAACAGTCCAAGTTGGCGTACTCGGCAAGCTAATCCATGCCCAAGATAACGTCGAAGTCTGACATCAGCAGCACATACAAGTCGGCGGGCAAGAAAATCTCTCCCACTAACACAAGACAAAATAAACAGAAGCAGCCTGATACCCTCGTCTTCCCTAAGGGCGTCGATATAGTCAATCCCTCACTAGTGGACTCCATCGGCAATCCAGTCGATCGACAAAAATCCTCAGACATGAATGATTACGAAGTACTGGAATCAAATAATAATCGAGCGATGCATGTAGAGACTGGAAATATACCCTCAATGACTCCTCTGGAGATCTGTGGGTCTTGCTGAGCCGCATAGAATCTGGCCTGAGTTGGCTGGAGAGGTGTCTGTCCCCTCGGAGGATGTTGCTGCTGCTGATGTCACTGAGGCATTCGAAACTGCTGCCTCAGAGGATGATACTCATACTGCTGTTGAGGGGGCCTTAGTGGTGAGATCTATTGTCACTGCTGCTGTGGAGGCTGCTCAGTGTTGTCAACTGTTGCTGAGGAGGCTGCTGTGACACTCTCAGCTGTTGATGCTACGGTTAGGTACATTCCCACCTATAGTGTCCTATCCCACTGCATCCATAGTAGGTATCAGAAAGCTGCCTCTAAGGTGGTGTTACTGGTGCTCTGGCGGATGGGTGGCTCCTGTATCTCTGAGGTCGTCGATGCTGATGGGAACTACTAGAGGGGGCCTGCCTCTTTCAGCCTCTCCTCTAATATCGATCGGTGTGTGAGCTATCCCACTTTGTCTCGTAAATCTAAGCCCTCCGTACAACCGGCTAAAAATTCGGGAGCTCATGTCTAATAACACGGCCGCGAAGACTGTAACGTAAGTTGTTCTCAAAATGGCGAACCTTCCGGCCCTCATCATCAACCAAATACAGCATAAACCTCGATTGTGCCACAAAACGAGCTGCGTACTGTGTCACAGACATGTCCCCCCTGCACCAGAGTCTCAGACTCCAGTGCTCTCTGACGACAAATGTGGTCAGGGAAGTAATGCTGCTTAAATCGATAATAAAGTCCTCCCATGTCTAAACATAATCAGGTCTTGCGACATGGGTGACAGAGGTCCACTAATGCTCAACCTCTCCCTGTAGAAAAAATATTGCCAATCGGACCTGTTGTTGGGTCATATACGCCATAGTGTCAAAAATCTTCTCCACATTGGAGCGCCATCTCTCAACTGTGGTTGGATCTGGTTCACCCTAAAAATGCGGAGGGTCGAGTTGTCTGAACTCACAAAGAAGGGTGCTCGCACGCTCCTGCTCTACCTCCGCTGGTAAAACAACTGGGCGCCTACCCTGTCCTTAAATTGCAGTCGTCACAGCTTGCAACATCTGCTATAAGTGAGAGGCACTCATAGGTACGGTCGGATCTACACTAGTCTCAGGTGGAGGAATGACATCCTCATTCTGGGGAGCAGAGATCTCTGAGGGTGGAATGGAATTCGCATATGGTAAAGTTGGAGCCTCAGGTGGTGGAGTGAGAGTCGATCGGGTCACTCTCCTGCGCGGCATGTCCTAGATGAAGAATAAATACACCAATCGATCTTGAGAATCACACGTTAGGGAGCTCAATTGGAAGGTTACGCACTCGGAAACTAATCATCCTAAACCTATAGCAAACGTGTGATGTTGTTCTCGGTTATTCCTAAGTTATGATTTGATAGTAACTTCTATCACGCCCCAAATTCAGAAACCGGGCTCATAAAATTCTTGATTGCTGAATCCGGTGCTGACAGCCTCCATAGTACCCCATTCTAGGCTCCTGACACTCATACACCAGGTTCTGATCCTGGGATCCTACAAAGAGGATTTCAAACATGATTTAATTCATAATGAGCAAAACCATAAGCATGACCCATGAACAATAACCATAAGAACATCATCACAAAATTCACTATGATCAAAAACTTTGAGTATAGTGTGAATGAAGGAAAATATAAGATAAAAATAATGATAAAAACTTTAAAAGCTCAGCTGCACACTCCAACTGTGACGAGGCTACAGTTGCGTCCTGGCGTCACCTGCGTGCATCAATCGTACATAGCTTATAGAAAGCTTAGAGGGTGGTGTAAGTGTGTGTGTAATATGAATGTGCTCAGAATACAATGTAGAGTAATGCGGAACCATGCTGATGGGTACATGAATGCAATCAGTCATACCAAGGCTATGCGATGCAAGACATGACTACTATTGGCCATATCAAGGCCATGTGATGCAAGATGCAACTTAAGCATACTAATACTCATCCAAATCTACATATTAATATAACTCATCAAATATCAGTACAGTTCTCATTCTGAATAATCACCGGGGTCAAGTACACTCTACACAAGCTTGCCGCCCCTATCTGAACTCATAATTGGGAGAGTGAAAAAAACCTCACTATCTGCATGCTAATATCAGGCCTGGCTTGTTGATAGCTGACCCATTCCTCGAGCTGGTCAAACTCAACATAGAAATTGTCCCCTCACTCAGGTGGTAAGGTCACACCCCTTTCCAACCGACCAGGACAGAATGAGAGATGCGACCTTCTGGTATACGGCCCTTGTGCGCTCATGTATCCACTCGGTCTCGACGTTGAAGTCATTCTTTGGTACCATCGGATTTAGAAATTTTCATCCAGGGACATCTATGGTGCCCCATGCTAGAAACAGTATTTTCAGTATCCAATCCAGCCATTCACGATGTGTCTTAGAGATTATGGCCCTGATGTCGCTAGGGCATATAATAATCATAATCACACAAATGTAAATGCATGAATCACTCTACCAGACATGCAATAATCATGCGCGTACCGTGCGCTCATGAAGGGCAACTCTGCCTATCAAGGAGCCCATAAACAATCTGCCAGAAGACATATGTTATGATTAGTCACTCTTCATATCAAGCATACATATGATGTGTGTGAGCATGAATCATGGATCTATAGTAAACATGTTACAAGATGATGAATTCTGTTCATAACAATGATGGGCCTAGACGACCTACACACTATAAGTATGGGCTTATCAATGGGCCCTAGGGAGAGTGATAATGCGGACATTTAACCAACATCATCCTTATAATGTAGACGTCAAACCATCATTACTCACAAGGCATAGCCTGCTATAAAGTTCAACACATAAACCATGGTGGAATCACATTACAATGGACCTTATGTACATCCCATTTGGCCTTGACCCATGGGCCTCCAATACATTAAATGGGCCTCATACATATCAAGGTGTGCCTCAATGGATGGGCCATGACTACATTAATATGGGCCTCATTACATGAGCCTTAACAATGAGCCACAAATATGTCAAGATGGGCTTAATCACATGGGCCTCATATATATCAGAGTGGGCCTCAATAACGGGCCACTAATACATCGAGATGGGTTTAATCACATTGCCTCATACATATCAGAGTGGACCTCAATAACGGGCCACAAATACGTCAAGATGGGTCTAATCACATGGGCCTTTATATATGTACCAAGGTGGGACTCAATGTACGGTATGGATACAATGCATGAATCATGGTGGGCCCCACTATCCAAACAACGGACGGTGTAGATCAAGCACATACATCTTTGGGGCCCATAGCACCAGGATAAAACACATGCATATGGAGTGGGTCCCACCGTTAGAATGGCATGGACGTACACGTACATCCCGTGGAACCTGCAGAGCTCATTTAAAGGAGCAGCTGCATAGCTACCACACGTGCAGCTTTACTGCCTATTTTAAAAGCAGACGTGGGTCCCAACATAGGGCCCACTACAACGTTATGTATATATAATATTATATTTTAATATCCATGCAACGTCTAGGCCCTGGACAGCATGGATAGACACATACAATCATCATGGTGTGGCCCACTCAAATGCCTGGACGGTGTGGATGGGGCCCACAGACCCGGATAAACAGGAAAAATAAATTTCGTTATGATCCAAAACTCCAGTGAACCAAAAAGGGTTTCTAAGGTAAACGTTCAACCCACACCGTTTGCTGTGACGTGGGCCACCCGAGTTCCTCCAACGACTGATCTTTGGGGTGGTCCACATTTAGAAGTGGGGCACCAAATGCACAGGGTTGATGTTCAACGCATATCACGGTGGAGCCTACACATGGGACCCATGTGCATCACGGTGGGGAGTGCCTGGCAGCGCACAGCGCAGCAGCGCCTGCTGCACGCATCAGCGGTAGCAGGTGATGCTGCTTGTATTATTATTATTATTTTTTTTAACGAAAAAGGTTTTTCCATGATTTTTCCTTTGTGGGGCCCGCATCAGGGGAATCCGACCGAGCCGTTGGATCCTTTAGCTCAAGATAAACCAAATGAGCCCAGTATTCAAGGTATTTTAGTGTATAGAAGACTTCAAAGTGCATTTTAATGGTAAGAACCACTATTGTCTATACTATGGCCCGCCAGATAATTAGATTGGCTTCATTTTTCGTCTCAGCGCCTAAAATGGGCAGAGAAATAGGATGGATGGATTGGATCAACCCCATACATTAAGATGGGTCCTGCATGAGTGGTGCACACATCATTATTAACCACCCCACATTCATAGCTCATTGTTAGCCGCACCCATGGCTGGGCACGTCCAGCGTCTATGGGACGTTGGACACTCTACACGTGTAGCATGGTGGGTCTCACATGGATGTGGCCCACCTGGTTGGATCAATTAGATATTTGTGTTTTCCCTACATCCGGCCCGTAGGTAATGGGATGTCAGGCGGGCCCACTTGATGGATAGTATGGATAAGATATAAACTTCATGGTGGGGTCTATTCAGGTGGGCTACATGGCCAAATCAACTTAAAATGAAAGAGAGAGAAACAGGGAGAGAAGAAGAGACGAGAGAGATTGTGATGTAGAGGAGGGACCCCACCATTATGGACCCTCCATTTCTTACTTTGTGTGCTTCAAACAGGTCCTATCACATGTGGTCCCAAAAAAGAAATTTGGCGGTGGATCACCCATCTCTAGGCCTTTTCCTTGATCCTTTAGCCTCCTTAGCTCATTGCCTTCAAGTTTGATGGAGGTAGATGATGGATGAATGGTTGAGATGTGAGATGAGAGGGTGGGCCACACATGTTGCTTTGGGAGTGTTTAGAAAGGCTTGGACGTGTGGATTTTTTTTTGTTGCTTGGGAGGTTGTTTTGAGAAATGAGGGAGAGAGAGGAGTAATGGGATGAAAAGGTGATGGAGTGATGGGTGATGGATGATGGTGTTGTAAGAAAGGGATGGGTGGAGTGATAGATGAAGTGATGTAAGAGTTGACTTTGAGGTAGCTTGTGTAAGAGAGAGGTAAGGATAGGGTATGGGTTACTTGTACTTGACTTGATGAGTGATGTGTACTTAATTGATGGGATTGATTGATTGATTGATGGGATAGGTCGTAGAGATTCTCTAGAAATTCACACACACGGCGTTTTCCTCGAATTGAACGTGGGCCCACATATCCTTGCCTGGGTATTGGTTCGGTGCGCGAGTCACGACATTGGAACCACGACGATGGCACGATCACTAAGATATAAGTTTTGGGTTGAGTCAACTCAGGTAGGTAGGACTCGGCTTAGGATCACCCACAAACGTCGGATACGGGTCGAAGGTTACTAAAATTTAGCTGGGAGGACCGCGGAAGTCTACGGAATGGTATGGTCTAGGATACGGGTCTTACATAGTCGCACTTATTTTATAGATAAGGACGCCTTCTAATATTAGTCATTGTATTGTAAATGATTCCAGGAGGTTACTCTCGTGTTATTGGACGGCTAGGTACTCGCGATTACACGGACCAAGGGGCGCACTGCCATTTGTCTGGTGATGATTTTCCTTCCCTTAAGCTTTCCATCCCTAACTAGACCAGAAATAGTAGCTTTATCAGTGTAAATGGATAGTTAGACTAATGATAAACTGTGTGGAAATAGACTGCACTCATGATGATTATCATGCTTACTTTTGTTTAGATTCCTGATTTCTCTAGACTGCCTAGGTGAATAATCTAGTCATTCATATTATGTATCTTACGTTAACTCAGTTAGTGTGTATTGATAGAAATATATGTATTGTCCCTTATTTCCTTTTCATATTATGATCTATGTTGCTATGACACACATATTGCTGAAATCTCTCCATGGAAAAGCAAAGGAGAGTCCATGCTTGAGGTGTAACTAGACTAGTTGTGACACAAGTAGTCCCCTGACTTGGAGGTTTTAGTGGTGGTGTTTGACCATGGGGTTCACCATCCATGTGCGGTTTCTTCTAATTGACTTGGGATGAACTTCACAACCTTTATGAATACCGCTATTTACTCGTGTTTGCACCATTCATGTCGTCATGTTTTAATCGCTACATTTGATAATTTTCACCATTTCATTCCCAGTCGGCATTGGTGGTGGCCTCTTTATATTTAATTGATTGACCACATGTTGATGGGTACTACACACACCCTAAGACGGTAACCTCATGGGCCAAGGATGGTAGTTGTGAGATACTATGCCCAAGCCGTGAGCCTACGCTGGGCCAAGAGCTCCCCATAGTGACCGTGAGCTTATTTAAAATGGCTGAGTGTAATTGGATTAACAAAGGACTGACTAATCATTCATACATGGCACAGACCAGTATGCGATATACGTATTGTTATGACTGGATGATGTTTCTCGGGTTCGATGATTACATGGGTGACGAGATCATTGTCCGCACGGATGAGCATCCCTGGGATGATTATTGCATTCCATACATTTGTGCACTTAATAAGACTGCATCTACTGTGTTTTGGATTACCTGTATGTTTTTATGTTATTACTTGTTTAGGGCGGCGGTTGTAATCTTGAGGGGAGATCAACTGAGCTGACCATTCATTCATCAATGTTCAATCGTACAGAGGATGTATGTGCTGGAGCTGATGAGTATGCAGCAGACTTGGAGGGTGTGGCGATCGAGGAGGAACTATATGTCGAGGGGCCGCAGGAGGAGGCAGTCACCTATTTTGGGCCGAATTAGTAGATTAACCATTTATCTTTATTTTAGTACATTTAGAATTTGAGAAACTTGAGGTTTTGTAATTGGCCCCCAACTGAGTTGGCTAGAATATTGTTCGTATGTTGGTTCATATATTATACTTCTTTTTCCACTATCTGCACTTTGATTTACTCATTGGTTACCATTACCTTTAGCTAACTCTTGAGTTCTTGGAACTTGAGTCGTGTACTCAGGTTCTGAAAACTGGGGTATTACAATTATTCATTTTAACCAACACTTGTTCTCAAGACAAACGCTTTGGAGCCTGTCGATTTTCATCATTCCCATTGAATCGAGATCTTTGGCTCCTAAAGATATGAGCTCTTAGGAGGAATCTTCTGTGCCCCATATAAGCAAATTTCTTTCCATGTTTTAGCCAAACAGAGTTAGTCTCCTCACTACAAACAGGACATCCATACTTTCCTCCTGTCCAACACCCAGAAAGATGTCCATATACCAGAAAATCATGTATTGTCCATAATAAAATTGCCTTCATTATAAATGTATTCTTCCTGAACGAGTCATATATTATGGACCCTTTCCACAATTCCTTTAATTCTTTAATTAATGGTTGTAAATACACGTCGATGTTATGCCTTGGACCATTTTTTTCAGGAATCAAAAGTGTTAATATAATAAATTCCTTCCGCATGCATAAATGACGTGGAAGATTGTATGGAACAATCATAATAGGCCAGCAACTATATGAGGTGCTCATATGCCCAAAGGGGTTGAATCGTCTGTTGCAAGTCCCAACCGAACTTTATGTGGATCCACAACAAAATCACTAAACTTTCTATCTACAGATTTCCACATAGAAGAATCCACGGGATGACGCATGTATGAATCATTTTTAGCCCCCTTTGAATGCCACAACATATTCTCTGCAAACCATGGTACACTATAAAGTCTTTATAACTTTAGAGTTAATGGGAAGTATCTTAGCACCTTCCATAGTACATGTGAGACTCTTGATCTTACAACACGTTTCACTTTCCATTTGCTTGTTTTACATGTAGGATAACTTTCCTTATTAATATGCTCCTTCTAGTACAAAATACAATCATTATGGCATGCATGTATCACCTCATAGTTCATACCCAATGAACTAATCAATCTCTTATAGGTACTATCCGATAAAGAGTTCTCGCTTGGTAAAATCTTCTTGAATAGTTGTAACAAATGCGTAAAGCTATTATCTTACCATTGATATCTAGCCTTCATGCTCATCAATTCAACTGTCACTGACAACTTTGTATACTCGCGTTTACATGATGGGTATAGGGGTTGTACTGCATCCTCCCTTAATTTATTGTATCAAGTATCATTGTCTATGTCATCTTGAGGTTGACTACCATGTTCTTCATTAACCTCATTCATACATGCATCTAAGTCATCGGGTTGAACACAATCAAAAGTATCATTAACCAAATCAACCATTCTGGGCAACAACTCTTCATTATAATTAGTGGCAGATGTACTAGGAGCCTTGGCATTGACCCCTATATTGAGAAGTTGTTCTCCATGAAAAGACCAAGTTGTGTATGTTTGATTTATACCATTCATAATCAAATGCTCAGAAATTGTAATTAGTATTTTCTTCCCATGCACATTATGACATCTAGCACAAGGACAACTATACCAATTAACACCTCCCAAATTCCTTTTGGCAAAAATAATGAACAATTCAATGCCTTTTAATGTATTCATCAATCAATATATCTTTCGTCATCCAATTCTGAGTTGGAAGCGTCAAATCCATTTCTAATAAATGCAGCGTATAAAAAGTGAGATACAATAAAAAAGAAGAAGAGGTTTTTCATGAACAGTTAAAACATGCCACACATGTGATCACCAATCACAAAAAATAAAGATCTATGTCTATCCACAAGTATATGCACATGATCATCCATACCACATGAATTAATTAATTACAAATTTTCAAGAAAAATGCAAATCATTGAATTTAATCTAGTCATTAATTATTTATAAAGAATTACTTAATTAGAACTAACATTTATCATTATTTCCATATGATTCAATAATGATAAGGAAAACATATATGACCAATTTGATGAGGAAAACACTTGGGCATCCCACGAGCGGATCTTTATGCCAGATATATGGTTTTGGTTCTTGAACGTATACCCGGTGAGTACCCAACGCGAACTACCCACGAGCGGATCTTTTACGCCAGCTTTCAACTTTTATAGAGAAATTATTTAATAATTGCTTCCCACGCTACTCTGATACTTGGGACGTTGTCCATACGTATTGGTTACGTAGGCCAATCTACGCAACTCCAGTTTCTTCCTACCTCATGTGAGCCCTCCGGGTAGAGCCGGTTGAATCGCAACATGGTAGTAGAGCCATCTCATCAAAAGTACATAAGGCCGTCCATACAACAATCGAGACCGTCCATATACTGGGCCCTATCATGGATGGTCACCTTTTCAAAATCACCTTCTATACCGTCTAGGTAGGATGCGTCATCAGTTGATCCCTCATTGTGGGGTCCACCATGATGTATGTGTTTACATCCACATAGCTCATCCAAAAAACGAAGCACCTCCAAATTTAAGGTGGACCATAACACAAGAAATAAGGGTGACGTCACCAAGTCCCGTGAGCCCCACCATGATGTATGTTTTGTATCGACACCTTCCATCCATTACGAGAGATCATTTTAGGGTAATCTCCAAAGAATGAGTTAAATCCAAAGCTCCAGTGGAACCCAGCATAGAAAACAGTGGCGACAGTGATGCCCACCATTAAAAACTCTAAAAGGCCACAAAAGTTTTAGATCAAACTGATATTTGTGTTTTTCCTTATTTTATGTCTTTTTTAACTTTTGAACAGAATGGATTTCAAATAAACATTATGGTGGGCCTTAGGATAGTTTCAACGCTGGGAATCACTCTCCCAACTATTTTTTTAGTAGTGTCCACTACAACTTTTTATCTGCCTGATTCTTTCTCATGCCGTGAAATGATATCTCAAAATGGATGGATGGTATGGATACAACACATACATTATAGTGAGGCCTGCAAAACTTGGTGAGCTCAAATCAGTAGCCGACTCGCTGCTCAACCTGTCAGTATCTGATCCGATTCCCAGGTTGGATGGCAAATAAACATTCCAGTGGCTGACAAGAATCTTTTAATGGTAGCTATTCAATTACCACGGTTTCCTGTGATGCGGTGCACCTGAGATTTGGATCTTCTTCCTTTTTTTCTATCGCATATTAAAACTATCTTTCAGAACAGATGGACGGCGTGGATGTAAGGCACATGTATCTTGGTGCACCCCACCGTCAGGGCCGAAGCAGAGCGAAGCGGATTGGATACCGAGTAACTCAGGATGATTAGCATACTGAGTAAACTTTGTGGGTTCCAACATCAAGGCGGCCCCTACACTATGCCCACTTTAAGGCTGGACTGCTTACTAACAACGTCAATAGTGAGGGGGCTATTTACAGCAATCTGTGGTCCCCATCATGATGTATATGCGTTTTATCAAGCAGTCTATTTCTTTTTTCTTTTTTCTTTTTAAATCATTATAGAGCAAGGGCCCAAAGAATGAGGAAGATCCAAATCTTAAGTCGACCACACCACAATAAAATAGTGGCGATTAAATGCCAACCATTGAAAACTTCTTAGGATTCACTATAATGTTTATTTATCATCCAACCAGTTGACTAGGTCACGGACACATGGATGGAGAGAATAAATAAATATTAGCTTAATCCAAAACTTTTGTGTCCCTTAAGAAGTTTTTAGTGGTGAGTGTTCAATCACCACTCCTTCTAGTGGTGTGGTCCATATAAGATTTGGTTATGCCTCATTTTTGGACCTATGCTATGAAATAGTTTGAAAAAATGGATGGAAGGCTTGGATGGTATAAACACATTACGATGGATCCCACATATCACTGTCAGTAGCTACCTTGCAACTAACAATATCGGTATGCAATCCACGTCCTTAACATGCTCCACCTTGTGTGTGGAAGGTGGCCAAGGATAGTCTTTAATGTGGACGGTCTTCGACTATCTCAGATGAATGCCTATAAACCATAAGACAGTTAATGACCGTCTCTAATGCAGATGGTCTTTGACTGTCTCAGATGACCACTTTAAGACTACTAATGACTGTCTCTAATGTATACGGCATTTGACTATCTCAGATGATTACTATAAGACCGCTAGTGACCATCTCTAATGAAGACAACCTTTGACTGTCTCAGATGACCATTATAAGACCGCTAATGACCGTCTCAAATGTAGACAGTGTTTGTAAGACCCGTATCTTAGACCGTACCATTCCATAGACTTTCACGCTCTTCTTGGTCGAATTCTAGCAACTTCGACCCTTAACCGGTATTTGCGCGTGACCCTGATTCGCACGCTGTTAACTTGAGTCGACTCAACCCAAGACCTTTACCATAGCGACTGTGCTTTCGCCGTGGTTCCGATGCCGTGACTCACGCGCTGAAGCGATACCCTGGTCAGGAGATGTGGGCCAGCATTTGGTGCGAGAAAAATGTCGCGCGTTACAAAACCCAAGAGAATCTCTACGACTTGTCACATCAATCCATCAATCCATCAATCTCAACATGTCAAGTACACATCACCTTTCACCCTTTTCCCAAATAAGCCCTAAAAGTCAAAAAGTTCTTGCACAAGCCATACCTTTCTTACACCAAAAGCCACAAAAGTTAAAAAAGTATCTTACACACCCATCACCACCACATCCATCACTCCATCGCCCATCACTCTCTCTCTCTCTCCCTTTACAACACTCTCTCTCCTTCATTTTTCAAAGCACTCTCCCAAGCAAGAGAAGCCTCACACGTCTAACCCCTCCCTCTCTTCCAAGCTCCAAGTGTTGCCCACCTTTCCATCCCAAGATCTCTCATCTCAACCATCCAAACCTCATCTCCTCCATTGGAATCGAAGCTAAGGAGCTAAGGAACCCAAGGGAGCAAGAAGATCGAATGGTGGGTGCTTTGTTAGAGTAGTTTTCATATTTTTAAGATGGGCCAAGTGAGGCCAACCGATCAATGGTTTGGATCTCACTTGGGACCCTAAGATGTGGCCGATGGCCCACTAGGATCGTCATGATCATTCCATGATGGGGCCATTCTCCATGGACCTCATCATGATATTTATTTCCTTGCATTAAAAAGGTCATCTAAACCGTTCATATTGGTGGGAAAAGGATCTCCACTATTGATTTTTGATTTCAGTGGACCCATGTGTAAAGGGATCCATTTGGTGTATGATTTCTTATAAGAGAGGGCTCATAGTGGCGGAGCCCTCCATCACACGCGTCCCACTCTATTTCTCTCTCTCTCTCTCTCTCTCTCTCTCTCTCTCTCTCTCTTTCCCTTTTGCGATGATATGGTTGTGTGGCCCACTTGGACGGACCCCACCTTGTATATGTGTTATATCTACACCATCTACCATTTGGTGGCCCACCTAAGTAAAACCCACCTTAATGCTTGTGCCGTGACCAAACCGTCCAGCGTCTGGAACGCTGGATGTGAGTTAAACACAAATATAAGCTTGGTTCAAGCCTTGGGGGTGGACCATTGGTGTAGGCCCCACCTTGTTGTATGTATTCAATCCACGCCGTTCATTCCTTTCCCGAGTTCATTTTAGGCGTTGAGCCAAAAGATGGGGCCAATTCGACTTTCGGGCAGGCCATAGCATAGCTAATAGCGGGTCTACCATTGAAATATTCCCCTGTCATTTCTATGCCCCATAATACATGGAATATTGGGCTCGTTTGGCTTGTCTTAAGCCTTGGCGACCGATGGTTACATCAGATTCACTTGATGTGGGCCCCACATGTGAAAAAATTTGAGAATAACATAATTTCAAAAAAAAATTAAAAGAAAAACAAGAGGCAGTGCCTGCCGCCACTGACGCTGCAGCAGGACGCTGCAGCATTTTGACAAGCCGTGGGCCCCACCATGATGTATATTTTGCATCCACACCGTTCACGAGGTGGGCCACTCCCAGTAGTGGGCCCCCTCTAAATTTTAGCTCCATCCACAGCTCAGGTGGCCCACACTACAGAAAATAGTGGGATTGAACCTCTGCCATTGAAACCCTTTATGGGCCACAGAAGTTTTGGATCAAGATGAAATTTGTGTTTCCTCCTCACTGTGTAAGACCCGTATCCTAATCTGTACTGTTCCGTCAACTCTTGCGATCCTTCTTGTCGAATTTCAAAAATCTGTGACCTGTAATCGACGTTTGCGCATGACCGTAAGTCGTATCCTATACATTTGAATTGGCTTAATCCGAGACTTGTATCATTGCGACCGCATCGTCGCCGCGGTTCCAACGCCGCAACTCACGCACCGATTCGATACCCAGACGAGGTGATGTGGACCCACGTTCAGTTCGAGCAAAAATACCGTGTGTTACAAATCCTAAGGGAATTTCTACAACATGTCCCATCCATCCCATCAATCAATCCTATCAATCACCTCTCATGTCAAGTACAAAGCACCCATGCTTTCTTTTTCCACAATTCAAGCAAACCCAAAGTCAACCAATACATCACTTCACCCATCACTCACATCCATCACCCATCTCCCATCACTTATCCTTACAACTCTCTCTCTCCCTCTCATTTCTCAACATTTTCTAAGCCAAGCAAGAGCATCACACGTCCAAGGTTTTTCAAGAGAAAGTGTGATTTTGGTGGCCCACTTCCCATCCCAAATCTTCCATCCTAGCCATCCATCTTCCATCTTCCACCATCAAAGTGAAGCGTAAGGAGATAGGCTTTCCAACGGACCAAGAAGATCGATAGGTGGGTGTTTCCATAAGCTAGATTTTCATATTTCTATGATGGGCTAAGTGAGGCCTACCGACCAATGGTATGGATCTTACTTTGGACCCTAAGATGTGGCCGATGGCCCATCTTGATCATCATTATCATTCCATGATGGGGCCATTCTCCATGGACCCCATCATGATGTTTACCTTCCTATCTTGTATATGGGTCATCTAGACCGTCTATTTTCGTGGAGAAGGGATCTCCACCGTTAGATTTCAATTTTTCTTAGGCCCACATGATTGAGACCCACTTGATTCATGTTGTAGATCATGGAACGGAGGGCCCATAGTGTCGGGGTCCCTCCATCACACGTGTCTCTCTCTCTCTCTCTCTCTCTCTCTCTCTCTCTCTCTCTCTCTCTCTCTCTCTCTCCCTCTCTTTTAATTTTATTTTCATTTTCTTTCATATGAGAAGGCCATGTGGCCCACCTGGATGGACCCTGCCATGAGGCATGTATTATATCCAAACCATCTACAAGTGGGGCCCATCTTATATGTATTATACTCACACCAGCCATCATGTGGTGGCCCACCTAAATAGGGGCCTCCTTGAATATGTTGTTATGCCCAACAACGTCTAACGTCTGGACGTTGCTGGAAAGAAAAACACAAATATGAGCTTTTTCCAAGCATTAGAGAAGGGTCATTCATATAGGCCCCACCTTGGTGTATGTTTTTAATCCATGTCATCCATTCTATTCTCCAGATATTTTTTTGCCGATGAGCCGACAAAGGAAGGTGATCCGAGTATCTGGTGGGCCACAGTATAGAAAACAATGGTTTTCACCGATAAAATGCACTTTGATATTTCTATACCTCCAAAACATATCTCATATTGGACTCTTTTGGTATGTCTCAAGCTGTAGAACACAATGGGTGAGGTGGATTTACCTAATGTGTGCCCCACTTGCGAAAAACCATGGAAAAACCATGATTTTCAAAAAAAAAAAAAAAAACTAAGTATGCAGCACCTGCTGCCACTGACAGAGTAGCAGGCGCTGCTGCGCTAGGCGGTCTCTGGCCGACCGTAGATCCCCAAAAGTGGGCCCCACCATGATGTTTGTATGGCATTCAAACCGTTCATTAGGTGGGCCACTGATTGAAGTGGGCCCCCTCCAAAAAAATTGGCCCGATTTGAAACTCAAATGGCGCACATCACAGGAAATAATGGAGATTTAATGTCTGCCTTTGGAACCCCCCTTTTTGGGCCCACGGCAGTTTTGGAATCAATATGAATTTTTATTTTTACTCTTCATCCAGGTCTGTGGACCTCATCAACGGATTGGATGGTATGTAAACATTATAGTGGGCCCCACGTGGGACCCACCTTCTTGAAGTAGATGGGCTGGTGCATCTCACACCAGCCATATATCTGGTGGAATGATGTCACCAATTTGTAGTCCCCACGGGGTATGTATTATACCACACCGTCCAAACCATCTGACGGTGGGCCCTCCCATGATGTATCTATCCATCCAAATTGTCCATCCACTTGGTGGGTTCAGGACCGTCCATCTGCTGGACGGTCAGCACCCAACCCATGATGTTAGTGTTACATCCAAACCATCCATTCATTTGGTGGAACTCAGGTGGTCCACACTACAGAAACAATGGTGGATTGGACGTTTGTCATTGGAGCCCTCTGGTCACAGAGGTCTTGGATAAATATAATATTTATTTATTTATTTTGGTCAGCGTGACCCTATCAACGTTGGATGGAAAAAAATAAATGTTATGGTGGGTCCCATGTCCACATGGGACCCACCTATGAAGGATTTGGATTGGCTGGTGTACTACACAACAGCCCTATAACTGTGAGGTGGTAGGTTGTGTGGAGCCAACCTTGGAGCTATGTGTGGGGTTCTCTCTCTCATGGATGTGTTGCATCCAAACCGTCCAACCTTTTGGCAAGCTCATCTTATAGCTTGAGATTAAAAATAAGACAGATCTATATTCAAGTGGACCCCACCGTGGTATATGTATGAGGCCCATCTTGATTCATTTGTGGCCGTCCGTGAGGCCCATCTTAGTATGTGTATAGGGCCCATGATGATTGATTTATGGCCATTCATTAAGACCCACCTTGGTGTACATATAAGGCCCATGGGATCAGGCCCATTTGACATATATAAGGCCCATGGGATTAGGCCCATTTGACATATATAACCCCCGTGGGATTAGGCCCATTTGACATATATAACGCCCGTGGGATTAGGCCCATTTTGATGTATTCCAAGGCCGTGGGTTAAAGCCCGTTGTGATGTACTCTAAGGCCCACAGGTTATAGCCCATTGTAATGTACATTAGGCCCATTAATGTGACCCATTTGATGAATGAAAGGCCCATGTGATACGACCCATTATGATGTATCCAAAGCCCCATGGGTTATGACCCATTGCAATGTACATAAGGCTTATTGATGTGGCCCACTTGATTTATATAAGGCCCATATGAGGCGGCCCATTTGATGTATTCGAGGCCTATGGGCCGAGGCCCAATGGGACGTCCTTAGGGTCCATTGCAATGTGTGATCCCTCCATGGTTTGTGTAATGAGGTTTTATGGCGGGCCATGCCTTGGGAGCAATGTTGGTTTGACGTCCACATTGTAAGAGTAATGTGGGTTAGATGTCTGCATTATAACTCTCCCTAGAGTTCATTGATAGGCCCATACTTGTTACTAATTCATCACTTTATAACATGCTTAGTATAGCCCCATGATTCATGCTCATACGCATCATATGTATGTTTGATATGAGGAATGTTTGATTATAGCATAAGCCGTTAGGCTGAGACACTTACGGGACTCCTTATGAGACAGAGCGCCCCACATGATTGCGCAGTACGCGCTAGATTGCTGCATGATTTGACGGTGTGATTCATGCATCTCGCATATATGTGACTTGATCATTGCACGCCCTAGCGACATTAGGGCCGTGGCTCCATAGGTACATCATGGATGGCTGTATCGGATACCAGAAATACTTGGTTCTAGCACTGTGGGCACTTAGGATGTCCTTGGGTGAAAGTCCTAGAACCTTTTTGGTACCAGAAGATGCTCCAACGTCTAAATCGAATGGATACATGAGCGCCCGAGTGCCGAATACTAGTAGGTCGCGTCTCCCACTTTGTCGTGATCAGTTGGAAGGGGGTGTGGCCTTATCTGCCTGAGTGAGGGGGCTATAAGCTAGGCTGAGTTTGACCAGCTAACAAATGAGTCTGCTATCGATGAGTCGGGTAGGTATTGACAGACTACTGGTCAGGCGGATAGTGAGGTCTATTCTGCTTACTTAGTTGTGCAGCTAGGGAGGAGGCAGTTAGTGTGAGTGTATTAGACCCCGGTGATATCCAAAGAGGAACTGTACTGATATGTGTACTTGATGAGTACCGACTTACTTGGATTGCATTTCGCATATGATATTCGGCTATGTAAGCCTCGCATTTTCATCGGTGTGGCCGATAGCATTCATGTCTTGCATCGCATGGCCATGGTATGGCCGATAGCATTCATACCTTGCATCACATAGCCTTGGTACTGTTGATTTTATTCATGGACTTACCACATACTTCCGCATTACTCTGATATTATATACATTGGCACTTGCCTTACGCACACACTTACACCACCTTCTAAGCTTTTGTAAGCTTATGCACGATCGTTCCATGCAGGTGTCATTGGACAGTAGCAGCGCTGAGGCAAGAGCGCGTATCAGGCCATTTTGGAGCTTTTTGATCACCTTGTATTTCTCTTTCCATATTGTACTTAAAAAGTTTTTGATATAGTGGATATGTGGTGATGTTGTTTTGTGACTTAGTTATGCTTGTAGTTATGCTCCATTACAAAAAAAAAAATTCATTCTGAAAATTCTCCTTGTAGGATCCTAGGATTGGAATCTGGCATATGTTTGCCAGGAGCCGAGAATGGGGTACTACGGAGGCTGTCACCACCGGATTCGGTGATCGGGATTCCTGTGAATCCGATTTCTGGATTTGGGGCGTGACATCCAGGTCCGTGCGACCTTATCAACGGATTGGATGACAAATAAACATGGTGGTGGAGCCCACGTGGAGGCCACAGTGCTGTATATGTTTTATTTCCACCGTCCAGTGGACGATGGAGCTCTGGTGCATGTGTTTTATTGTAACGCCCGTGAAAAATCCGTACTTGGGCCCGAGCACTAATTCGACCCGAAATCGCGTAGAATTAAATTCCATGGAAATTAAGCGTAAGTTAGCTAGCGCAACGCTAGAGTAGCTGGGAAATAGTCCCTGATCACTTTAAATACGTTCTAAAAGACCCAAATCGAGTAGAACAAACAACTCTACAATACTCTATAACCTTGGATCAAACTCTAAGCGGGTTTGTTCTCTGGACCACTTTGAATTCTTGTATTGGATTTAGACCGCGCGTCGAAGGTCCAATACCTCCTATCTTAAACCGTTAGAACCGCCTAGTTGGACTTGACAATCATCTCGAAAATCAAGTTAAACCGATAATCACAGACTATTTCGTTGAACTCGGACGGAAGAGACCGCGAATAGGGATAGAATTGGAATTTCAAATTCAAATCTGGCACACGACTTGACGCGTCAGTATTGAGCGTTCTGACCATCGGAATTCATCCAGATTACACCCTCCGATCAGGAAAAATTTCTATTTATTATCATGAGACTTTCAGCCCTGATCTACGTGCGGTGACCGCTGAACTGAAACTAGTCCGCCACGTGCGATCTGCGAACCCTGCCAGACTGAAAACTTAATATGTGGTACATCTGGTACGCATGAGCTTAAGTCCGATCGCAATCGACCAGGGGACCACCAGAAAGTAACTTTTGGACCGAAACAGCCCCGAAATGGATAGGCACCAAGTAAACTTCGTTCCGGAGCCTGTTTTCGGCATTTTTAAGCTTAAAAAGGGGTTGAAACCGTCATTTCTCTCTCCCATCCGAAAATTGCAAACCCTAGAGAAAAGGAGAGAGAGTTTGAGAGAGAGAGTGGAAGGGATTTTTCCCGTTTCCGAGCCGCCGATTGCTACTGCTTCAGCAACTCTTCCCAATCACCTGGCTGGAGATTTCTCTGCTTTTTCAGGTATAAAACAACCCTAGAACTTGCTGATTTAGGGTTTACTTAGATTGACGGCGTGTTAGCTAACGTAACTTGTGAAATAGGTCCTCCTACTGCCGTAGACGAAGCGTACACGCTCCGTTCAAAATCCTGCATCGGTAAGAGACTAGGTGATTTTAGACGCTTTGATTGACGGTTTACAACGCTTTCAATGTCGTTTAATAGTAGATTATCAACGGCATCGCCGTTTGACATGTACAACATGCTCTCCGTTTCCTGTTTCGTAAATTAATGAAGAATATGAGATTTAGGGCATTTTAGTCATTTGTAGGAAGTACGGTCTACATTCATATTTTGCTGACGAGATTGACATGGTTTGTTGTCGCATTAGGGAGTTAGGAATGCTTGCATAATTAGTTTGGCAAAGAGATTCGCCTAGTTGCGCACTTTGGGTCAACATGCTATATGTAGACTTAAGGGTGTAGTGTATGTGTTTGTATAAATGCTTGTATTAGTATGTATTGAATTAAATGATGTTATGTGGTAGTTTGAGATTGATTTCTTAGTTAATATGCTGACCTAAATGATTTCCTACATGTTGACCATATGCATGATTCCATTACATGCATGGAAAGTATGTGTTGAAGATTTGCTTAAGTTGAATGTTATAACATGTGTTAATATGCTCACATGATTGTATTTCAATTTCAATACTCTCACTTAAATTGCTGATGTGATTCCATAAATGTTTGGGACTAGACTTGGTCCAGGCAGTCGGTAACCGAGCGAATTCGTGGCTAACTGGTCAGAGCCACGAACGACGCGTCGATGAACGCGATTCGTGTTTGGGGTTGGCGGCAGTGGTTAGGCCACGCGAAGTGTTTTACGCACTTCATGTCGTTCGACTTGAGATGCGATCGCGCTAGTCGAGCCCGTCAAGCAACCCGACTGGCCGATGTATGTTCACCTTGTATGAGTCATAACTGCTTGAACCTAGGGTACTGAACTTACCATTGTAAACCCTGTTAACCATGGTACCTTGATCCACGAAGACTCATGAGTCGGGCATGGTGGTATGGGACACCGTGGTCGAGATGTCGGCCTACGCTGGGGCCACAAACCTCCCCGTAGTGACCAGTGAGCACCTAGACTCGTGAGCAGATTATGGTGGTATGGGACACTATATTCTAGCTGTCGGCCTACACTGATCTGGCGACGAGTCCTTTGTAGTGACCGCGAGCGTATTCTGAGTCCACGGGAGGCGACGACCCTTCCGTTGCAGTAGAGTACGGTAGGCCTGTACTGATATGGTGATGGGAGAGCGGTGCAACGAGTGCGAGCAACAGTCCTTGCAGTGACCTACGAAATATACATCGTATGAGATTACTAGGAGTGACGACCCTAGACAGGATCGGTGTTGGGATTGATACAAGGGAAGTACCTTAGTTTCCCAATCCTACTGTTTGAATGGACTAATAACAACTTGAAAATCATATCACCATAGCATTGCATGTGCCTGAAAGATGTGAAGCACTCTAGGGAGTGTGGCATGCCGCGGTCGTAAGATGTTGTCGTATGAGGGAGATCGTCGGTGAGGGCATACATCACGTCATGTCATCTTGCATTAACAACAGTATTAGGATTGTCTGATTTACTGCTTTACTATTATCGCATGATTGAATTGTGAATATGCTAATCCTTGCTCTATGATTCCACTGAGTTGATCACTCACTCCCACGTTACGGGATGGTGTTTGCAACACCCACCAGACCCTGTTGTAGATGCAGGTGAGGCTGAGATCAAGGAGGTGGAGCCAGACATTGACGAGGACCAGGACGAGTTCTCGTACATGCAGTATCACGACGGCTTCCCGTAGGTGACCTGGATCGATGGGGCTTCAGTGGGACTATTTGGAACATTACATTTTTGTTCATGTACATGTATATGAGACTCAGAGATGTATTCATACTTTAGAGACAGATGAGATTTACTTTGTTTTTTCCATACAGTGATATACATATGGTTTAGTCTTCCGCTTGCTTTTATCACTGGATCCGAAGTATGAATTACAGTTTTGGTATACTTTTACTCATGTGAATGCTTTAAATCAGACAACATTGAATCATAATCATTTTTGTTGCATAAGTGACGGTCTGGAACTCGGGAGTTGAGTTTATACACGGCCCCCGATTTTCAGGGTGTTACAAGTTGGTATCAGAGCATGAATGAGAGTATACTGGGCCTGGGTTATGGTCTCGCGACGTACGCTGTCGCTTCCTTTGACTTAGGTGGGTGCGAGAAGGGTCTAGAAACACTTCTAGGATCGTCGATTCGCCGATAGGCGAAGTCTATTAGAATCGATCGCAAGATCGAGTCTGTAACGCATCTCGGGTCGCGTAAAGCAACCCGAATAGCTTCTACGCCGTAGGAAGTCGGGTTGAGACATCCTATGAGCGGTTTTAAACCGCAAAAGTGAATCCTTGGGCCGTGGGATGACCACGACTCCTGTAATCAATCGCCAGGGCTTAAAAACCCCGTTTCACCAAAAATCTTCAAAATTCCTCCTCTAAACACTCCGATCTTCATTTCTTTCTTATCCATTTCATGTTAGGCATCAAACATAATATTAAAATAACACAAATTAATACTTTCATAAAATTTTATATTGAATAGTAAAATTTCATGAAAAATGGCCATAAGGCCATTCTAACTTCACTTTCTTTAGCAACTAAGGATCTAGATGGATGTACTGGATCCTTCTATCCCAAATTCATATGCTGCATCATAGGGTTTGGTATTCTGGATTGCGATGTGGTCCTGGAAAGCCCCGAACACATGTTTGGGCTCATATAAGTCAAAATACAATGAACCAGGGGGTGGGCCACATATTTTTAGAGTCCTTGGACTATGGGGGACCAGACCCATGTGGTCCCACCGGCCAAATGGGAAGTTGGCCGGCGATGCCTTCGCCGGTCCGGCGATGCATCGCCGACCGGTGGGGCCCCTTTGCCATGATTTTTGGGCGCACGCCCTTAAATGGCACGTGCATCATCCCCATGTAGCTCCCGTCCAACAAAAACCCCCAAATCATACCCCTCATTCACAAACAGCCCTCCCCATAGCTCCGTTTTCGTTTTCCAGCAACTATCTCTAAATTTCGTGGTCCCAAATCACTCCTAGATCCCTCCTTGGCCAAAACCGACCGTCATCCATCACTTATTGGGAGTTGGGAGCCCTTCCTCTTGAAGATTTCACCATTTGGAGCTCCAAAAACTCCCAAAAAGAGCTGAAATCGTGAGGTGCTCCCTTCTACTTTTTTGTTTGCATTTTTTCTTAAAATTATAGCCTTGGGAAGCTTGAAGCATCCCTCTATGATGCCTAGATTTCATTTTTTCAGATTGGACAGCCACTTCTTCGCATTTTTGCCGTTTTCCATGACTTTCGTGGAAGCCATTTTAGGCCTTTTATCACTCTCATCCATCATATCTTTGATGGGTAAGAGGAAAACCGCAACAGACGAGGCTGGGCCAAGCCGTCCTGCTCAATCGAGAAGACCGTGGGGTGGTGCCTCAAGTTCAAGCGCCGCCGCAGGTCCAACTGCAGTCCTGGAGTGCCGTACAAAGCGGGATTTGGATCCCCATGCACACCTTGGGCGAGCAATTTTATCAGAGATGCCTCATGGCCAATACACTGATCGCAAGGTGTTATTTGAGGCGGACGTAGATGGACGACTATTCGGCGAATATCTGTTGTTCGAGCGCATTGAAGCTGCGCATTGGGGTCCGATCTTTGAAGCTCACGCTCGTGCTAATGTGAGCACCGTTCATGCCTTCTACGCTAGTATCCAGAATCCTACCTTGGAGCCTTTGCAGTTCAAAATTCCTTTTGGTAGAGATCGGATGGCTACGATCGATGTTCGGTTGATTGCGCGACTTCTCAACGTGCCTCTAGGTGATGTGCATCCTAGTGAGAAGAATCTGAGGACTAGACGTGAACGAGATCGCCGCACCAGGTTTCTGTGTAGTAAGTTGGTTCCATGGCAGCCTAATAATAGCCTCAAGGAGACGTATATGTCTGAGGATTTGTGCCTGCTGCACCATATCTGTACGTACAATGTTTATCTCAGGTCGACGAACCGCATTGAATGTACACGCCTTATGGTCGATTTCTTATATCTGGTGGCCCAGGGAGAGAACGTATGTATGGCCACTTTCATCTTACGACAAATAATCCTCATAGCCAGGTCAAGAAGAACATCCGAATCACTTCCTTTTGGCCGACTGGTTTGCAAAATTGCCCTCGAGTTTTCCTACAGGCTTGGGCCGAAAATGCCAGTTTCGATTCATAGTATTGATGAGTCGACAATGGTCAAGATGAAGATTGGGTCACAATACCGTGAAAATCAACTTGAAAAGGATAGTGAGGATGACTTTGATGATGAGGAAGATCAAAGCGAAGAAGAACCTAGAGCAGAGGTTCAGGAAGAAGCTCAGGAAGAGGCAGAAGAGGAGGCTCAGGATACAGATGAGAGCCCTCCTCCTTCTGCGCAGGCTACTATCGACGATCGCATTGCTCGGATGGAGGAGAGTCAGACCACTTTGTGAAGGGAAGTCCAAGAACTTCGCGCAGAAGTCACGGATGCCAAGGCCGTTACAAAGAAGAAATTTGGTAAGGTGAATCACACCTTGAAGGCGATCCTGTGTTGCTTACAGGATAAGGGTGCTCCTCCTCCGTCACCAGACTCCGACTAGCGATGCGATCTTTGATGTTATTATCAGTAGTTAGTCATTTCCTGCTTTATGTGTGTAAGCCTGTTAGGGCTAGTGCTTTGCTCATGTTACTGTTGCTTAACTGTCTTAACTCCCATGTATTTCTCGTCATGATGCTTGTAAGGATATATCCCTTGTATTGTGACAATTTTGATTAATTGAAATGCATGGAATTCCTTGACTCTTTATGTGAATGATTGCGGTGTATTTGTGCTAATGAGACTGATAAGGTTGCGCCCTATTTTGAATATAGGGAATGCCGCTTAAGGCTACGCGGAGCACGGTTCGGCTTGCATTGACAGAGCATATGGATCAGACTCCTTCGCAGTCTGGCACCCATGCGGACCCTACTTTGGGCCCGATTCCTGAGGCAGTTCGATCGTCTCAGCCTGCCGCTGGTCCTACAGATGGACCACCGCCATTTACACCGTCGGTCAGAGAGCCATATCGCGCGTCTACTTCCACACAGCATCCGTACAGCCTGCTCCACCCCCTGACAGATTCGAGCAGATGATGGCTATGATGCTGCAGCAGCAGCAGATTTTGACTACCATCGTGGGAACATTAGCCCAGGGTGGGGGTGCGGATCCATCTACACCACCTGCACCGCCTGCGCATCCAGTTGAGGATGCTTATACATACGCCCAGGATGAGGGCATGGCTCATCCTGCGCCGCCTGCTTAACCTGCGGGGAATCCTGCCGATACACGGGGCCTATTGGAGCTATTTCAGCGCTTGCGGCCTCCCACTTTCACGGGTTCTCACAGACCCGAGGAGGCTGAGTACTGGCTCGACCGGGTGTCGAAGATTTTACGGATGTTGTATTGCACCGAGGCCGAGCAGGTAGAGCTGGCTACCTTCCTGTTTGAGAGAGAGGCCAGCATGTGGTGGGATAGCGTACTGCGGACCGTTGCCGCAGACTTTATATGGACGTGGGCAGCGTTTGAGTTCCGCTTCCATGAGAAGTATTATCCCCAGACTTACAGGCACGACAGGGAGAATGAGTTTCTCCGTCTCAGACAGGCAGCTATGACAGTTACAGAGTATGAGCATCGGTTCACGGAGTTGGGCAGGTACGTCCCGACGATCCTGGCTGATGAGCAGATGCACATACGGTGCTTTTTGGAGGGTTTACGACCGGATATTCGGTCGAAGATGTGCTGTGTTAGCATTCCCTCCTATGCGGAGTTGATTCACATGTCCATGCGGGCAGAGCAGGACGTGGATCGACTTGCGCGATCTCGTGGCCCGGTTGCTTCTAGGCCACGACCAGACTTGCCAGATAGGCCCTTCGCGGGCAAGAGGCCTCGCATTGATCCTCCTACTAGGACTACGGTGCCTGTACCACTGTTTCGGCGCCCCGATTTGACGTGCACATACTGTGGGAGGTCAGGCCACTTGGCACAGAGCTGCTTTTCTAGGATGCGGGACAGTGGGTTCTCGCCACCGCAGAAGATTGACCGTGTATGTCCACAGGCGATATCAGCACCGTCTATACAGTCAGCTCCTGCGCATCCTTCTTTCAGACCTCCGGTATCGCAGATTAGACAGCCTCTACGGCCCTTGACACAGTGGCCGAACCAGCCACAGTAGGCTCGGGTTCATGCATTGACTTCTCAGCATTCGGCCTTCGAGGTCACCGCCCATATTGGAGGTACTCCTATTCTCGTGATGGTAGACATTGGATCCACGATTTCTTTGATATCGCGTGCTATTGTCAGACGTCTTGGCTTACACACCATTACTATGGATGGAGTGTGGGTTTATACAGCTCATGGGTCCTTTACAGATGCCACCTAGATGTGTGAGGGTTGTTTGGTGGATCTGGGGGGCAAGACGATGGTTCTAGATCTCGTCGTCGACCCTGCTCTTTATTATCTCGATGTCATTCTTGGCATGGACTGGTTGACTGCAGCGAGAGCCGAGATTGACTGCGAGACTCTTATAGTCACAGCGTACGAGCCTGAGGGTGCATCCTTCACATTTCCAGTGCGGGTAAATCTCCCTTTCCGCATACTTAGCTACGTCACTTTATTGCGCGACGCTGGTGCCCAGGTACTCGAGCATGTGCCAGTCGTTTCTGAGTTTGGGGATCTGTTCAGGAAGATCCCTGGTTTGCCGCCCCGCCGTGAGATCGATTTCACTATCGATCTGGTTCCTGGATCTACGCCCGTCTCACTGCCGATGTATCGCATGACACCATGTGAGATGGAGGAGTTGAGGACGCAGATTGATGGTCTGCTAGAGCTTGGCCTTATACGGCCTAGCGTGTCTCCTTAGAGAGCACCGGTCTTGTTCGTGAGGAAGAAGGATGGTTCGATGCGATTGTGTATTGATTATCGCAGGCTGAACCAGCTCACGGTGAAGAACAAGTACCCTTTGCCCAGGATCGATGACTTGTTCGATCAGCTGAGAGGAGCGCAGTACTTCTCGAAAATTGATCTTCAGTCAGGTTATCATCAGCTGCGCGTCAGGGATGAGGACGTGCAGAAGACAGCATTCAGGACCAGTTTTGGCCACTACGAGTTCCTCGTGATGTCGTTCGGTCTTACGAACGCACCGGCCGTGTTCATGGATCTGATGAACCGGGTATTTCGGCCTTTCCTCTATCGATTCGTCGTTGTATTCATTGACGACATTTTGGTGTACTCTAGGAGTCGAGAGGAGCATGAGGAGCACTTACGTTTGGTCCTGGATACGCTCAGACAGCATCAGTTGTTCGCGCAGTACAAGAAGTGCGACTTCTGGAAGCAGGAGGTGAAGTTTCTGGGACACGTGGTGTCCAAGGATGGCATGGAAGTTGACCTGTCTAAGGTAGCTGCGGTGCAGGACTGGGAGCAGCCTGGTTCTGTCACTGAGGTGAGGAGCTTCTTGGGTCTCGCTGGCTACTATCGCGCTTCATACAAGACTTCTCGAAGATCGCGAGACCCTTATCTCAGTTGACACGGAAGGACGTGAAGTTCGCCTGGAATGATAAGGCGGAGTCCGCTTTTCAGGAGCTGAAGGACAGACTTACGTCCGCCCCTGTGCTAGTATTGCCAAAGCAAGGGGTTAGATACACTATATACACTGACGCGTCTAGCGTTGGTTTGGGTTGTGTCCTTATGCAGAGGGACAGGGTAATTTCGTATGCCTCGAGACAATTAAGGAAGCACGAGGAGAATTACCTTACACACGACCTAGAGTTGGCAGCCGTTATATTAGCACCGAGACTCTGGAGACATTACCTCTACGGAGAGGAGTTCGAGCTCTTTTGCGACCACAAGAGCCTCAAGTACATATTCACGCAGCAAGACTTGAATATGAGGCAGCGGCGATGGATGGAGACGTTGAAGGACTTCAAGTTTGAAGTCTCTTACCATCCTGGGAAGGCGAACCTTGTGGCTGACGCGTTGAGCCGCAAGAAGGCGATAGAGTTTGCGGCTTCGCTGATGGTTGCCGAGTGGGATATGGTTGAGTTTTTGCGAGACTTTGAGCAGAAACTCACGGTAGAGGAGCTGTTTGAGTTCATCGCACATGTACAGGTGCGATCCCAGATCGATGACCGAGTCATCGAGGCGCAGAGGGACGATGCGCATCTTACTGAGCTTCGAGAGCAGGCCAGTGCTGATGCTGACGCCGACTGGCGAGTTGGTATGGATGGGGGCTTACGTTACCGTGGCCGCCTATACGTCCCAGATGTCCCTGACTTGAGACGAGAGATTCTCGAGGCTGCACATTGTACTAGACTCGCGATGCATCTAGGCAGCACAAAGATGTATCGTGATGTGAAGAGGACGTATTGGTGGGAAGGTATGAAGACCCATATAGCTGAGTTCGTGTCCCGTTGTCTCACTTGTCAGCAGGTGAAGGCAAAGCATCGCCGACCACCTAGACTTTTGCAGCCTATGCCGATTGCAGAGTGGAAGTGGGATTTCATTTTCATGGACTTCATTTCTGGGTTGCCGAAGACGAGGAAGGGACATGATTCCATTTGGGTGATCGTCGACCGATTGACGAAGTCGGCGCACTTCCTACCGATCAGAGTTACGAACTCTGCAGACGAGCTGGCTAGATTGTACATCAGAGAGATCGTGCGTCTGCATGGAGTTCCGTTGGAGATCGTGTCGGACAGAGACACGCGGTTCACTTCTATCTTCTGGACTCGCATTCAGGAGGCTATGGGTGTGAAGTTGAAGTTCAGTACTGCCTTCCACCCACAGACGGACGGACAGACAGAGCGAGTGAACCAGATCTTGAAGGATATGTTGCGAGCTTGCGCATTGGACTTCAAGGACAGTTGGGATGATTGTCTTGCATATGCGGAGTTTGCGTACAACAATAGCTTCCAGGCGAGTATCGGTATGGCACCTTATGAGGCGCTGTATGGGCGACCTTATCGCGCACCGCATTGCTGGTTAGAGGTCGGTGAGCGTAGCTTGATTGGCCCAGAATTGGTGCAGGCGACGTCAGAGAAAATTGATACTATTCGACGTCGGCTTCTTAAAGCGCAGAGCAGACAGAAGAGCTACGCCGATACGAGACGGAGGCCACTAGAGTTCACAGTTGGGGATCACGTGTTTTTGCGAGTTTCCCCTATGAAGGGAGTCCTTCAGTTCGGGAAGAAGGGGAAGCTGGCACCGCGATTCATTGGTCCATTCCGGATCCTCGATCGTGTGAGAACAGTGGCTTACCGATTGGCTTTACCCACGCCCCTCGCGAGCGTTCACAACGTATTTCATGTTCTATGCTGAAGAAGTACGTTGCTGATCCTTCCCATATCATCAGATGGAGCAGGTGCAGTTAGGAGAGGATGTTACTTATATCCTGCGACCGACACGCATCTTAGACAGGAAGGAGCAGGTACTGCGTAGCAAGGTGATTCCCCTTGTGAAGGTATTGTGGACGCATCATTCTGAGGAGGTGGCTACTTGGGAGACAAGCCGAGATCAGAAAGAACTACCCACAGCTTCTCGAGGAATACGAAAAGGTATAAATTTCGAGGATGAAATTATTTGTTAAGGGGGGTAGATTGTAACGCCCGTGAAAAATCTGTACTTGGGCCCGAGCACTAATTCGACCCGAAATCGCGTAGAATTAAATTCCATGGAAATTAAGCATAAGTTAGCTAGTGCAATGCTAGAGTAGCTGGGAAATAGTCCCTAATCACTTTAAATACGTTCTACAAGACCCAAATCGAGTAGAACAAACAACTCTACAATACTCTATAACCTCGGATCAAACTCTAAGCGGGTTTGTTCTCTGGACCACTTTGAATTCTTGTCTTGGATTTAGACTGCGCGTCGAAGGTCCGATACCTCCTATCTTAGACCGTTAGAACCGCCTAGCTGGACTTGACAATCATCTCGAAAATCAAGTCAAACCGATAATCACAGACTATTTCGTTGAACCCGGACGGAAGAGACCGCGAGTAGGGACAGAATTAGAATTTCAAATTCAAATCTGGCACACGACTTGACGCGTCAGTATTGAGCGTTCTGACCGTCGGAATTCATCCAGATTACACCCTAGGATCAGGAAAAATTTCTATTTATTATCATGAGACTTTCAGCCCTGATCTACGTGCGGTGACCGCTGAACTGAAACTGGTCCACCACGTGCGATCTGCGAACCCTGCCAGACTGAAAACTTAATACGTGCTACATCTGGTACGCATGAGCTTAAGTCCGATCGCAATCGACCAGGGGACCACCAGAAAGCAACTTTTGGACCGAAACAGCCCCGAAATGGATAGGCACCAAGTAAACTTCGTTCCGGAGCCTGTTTCCGGCATTTTTAAGCTTATAAAAGGGGTTGAAACCCTCATTTCTCTCTCCCATCCGAAAATTGCAAACCCTAGAGAAAAGGAGAGAGAGTTTGAGAGAGAGAGTGGAAGGGATTTTTCTAGTTTCCGAGCCGCCGATTGCTACTGCTTCAGCAACTCTTCCCAATCACCTGACTGGTGATTTCTCCACTTTTTCAGGTATAAAACAACCCTAAAACTTGCTGATTTAGGGTTTACTTAGATTGACGGCGTGTTAGCTAACGTAACTTGTGAAATAGGTCCTCCTACTGCCGTAGACGAAGCGTACACGCTCCGTTCAAAATCCCGCATCGGTAAGAGACTAGGTGAGGATTTTAGACGCTTTGATTGACGGTTTACAATGCTTTCAATGTCGTTTAATAGTAGATTATCGACGGCATCGCCGTTTGACATGTACAACATGCGCTCCGTTTCCTGTTTCGTAAATTAATGAAGAATATGAGATTTAGGGCATTTTAGTCATTTGTAGGAAGTACGGTCTACATTCATATTTTGCTGACAAGATTGACATGGTTTGTTGTCGCATTAGGGAGTTAGGAATGCTTGCATAATTAGTTTGGCGAAGAGATTCGCCTAGTTGCGCACTTTGGGTCAACATGCTATATGTAGACTTAAGGGTGTAGTGTATGTGTTTGTATAAATGCTTGTATTAGTATGTATTGAATTAAATGATGTTATGTGGTAGTTTGAGATTGATTTCTTAGTTAATATGTTGACCTAAATGATTTCCTACATGTTGACCATATGCATGATTCCATTACATGCATGGAAAGTATGTGTTGAAGATTTGCTTAAGTTGAATGTTATAACATGTGTTAATATGCTTACATGATTGTATTTCAATTTCAATACTCTCACTTAAATTGCTGATGTGATTCCATAAATGTTTGGGACTAGACTTGGTCCAGGCAGTCGGTAACCGAGCGAATTCGTGGCTGACTGGTCATAGCCACGAACGACGCGTCGATGAACGCGATTCGTGTTTGGGGTTGGCGGCAGTGGTTAGGCCACGCGAAGTATTTTACGCACTTCATGTCGTTCGACTTGAGATGCGATCGCGCTAGTCGAGCCCGTCAAGCAACCCGACTGGCCGATGTATGTTCACCTTGTATGAGTCATAACTGCTTGAACCTAGGGTACTGAACTTACCATTGTAAACCCTGTTAACCATGGTACCTTGATCCACGAAGACTCATGAGCCGGGCATGGTGGTATGGGACACCGTGGTCGAGATGTCGGCCTACGCTGGGGCCACAAACCTCCCCATAGTGACCAGTGAGCACCTAGACTCGTGAGCAGATTATGGTGGTATGGGACACTATATTCTAGCTGTCGGCCTACACTGATTAGGCGACGAGTCCTTTGTAGTGACCGCGAGCGTATTCTGAGTCCATGGGAGGCGACGACCCTTCCGTTGCAGTAGAGTACGGTAGGCCTGTATTGATAAGGTGATGGGGGAGCGGTGCAACGAGTGCGAGCAACAGCCCTGACAGCCCTTGTAGTGACCTACGAAATATACATCGTATGAGATTACTAGGAGTGACGACCCTAGACAGGATCGGTGTTGGGATTGATACAAGGGAAGTACCTTAGTTTCCCAATCCTGCTGTTTGAATGGACTAATAACAACTTAGAAATCATATCACCATAGCATTGCATGTGCCTGAAAGATGTGGAGTACTCTAGGGAGTGTGGCATGCCGCGGTCGTAAGATGTTGCCGTATGAGGGAGATCGTCGGTGAGGGCATACATCACGTCATGTCATCTTGCATTAACAACAGTATTAGGATTGTCTGATTTACTGCTTTACTATTATCGCATGATTGAATTATGAATATGTTAATCCTTTCTCTATGATTCCACTGAGTTGATCACTCACTCCCACGTTACGGGATGGTGTTTGCAACACCCACCAGACCCTGTTGTAGATGCAGGTGAGGCTGAGATCCAGGAGGTGGAGCCAGACATTGACGAGGACCAGGACGAGTTCTCGTACATGCAGTATCACGACGGCTTCCCTTAGGCGACCTGGATCGATGGGGCTTCAGTGGGACTATTTGGAACATTACATTTTTGTTCATGTACACGTATATGAGACTCAGAAACACGAAAGTAGTCAACGTGAGGATATAAATGAAGAAAAGGGAGACTATACCTTCCGTTGGAACCTGAGCATTAGGAAATTGCGTCTTTGTGACAGAAGAAGGGATAGACCCTATCATTTCAATGAAAGAAGGGGTTCTAGCTTTAGTACTCAAATTTATGGTTATTGGTGTAGGTAAATCAGCTGGTTCCTCAGAAAAAAATCATTTCACAAGCCACCACTTTTGGTGCCACTAAAGGAGTCAAAGAAACCCTTGGTGAGACCACTAGTGTAGTAAAGGGAAGATCGACAGGAGAAATATTATTTGTTCCGGTAGCAGCAATGCAAGCACCTGAAATAAGAATGCATATATCATAACAACAATGAGATAATTATTGCAAAGTATATGTGTACATATATATGAGACCGCAAAAGCTCCTTACTTGGCGAATATCCATATTCTCCATAATCTAGAGGCTCCTCCACTTCATCCTCTGTAACAACCGAAGTCCTCGCGGGGATGATAATATTCTCTTGAGCTTCAGAGGCTGGTAAAGGATGTTCTTCACCAGTAGAAATGCCTTCTACATTAACATCTTCCTCACCATCGATGTCAACATTTCCATCTTCATAATCATCATCTTCACTCGCATTATCATATTCAGCAAAAGCAGTACCTTCAGATGAGGAAGTCTGGGAACTCTCTTTTTCTAATTCCCATTCTTCTACTTCTTCAATCATAATTTTTTTCCCCTTCAAAGAAGGAATTCTTCTACTTTCAGGTTGAGAATCTTTATTAACCGGGGGTGAAGGAACAGTGACAGTGACCCCTTCCTGAGGTGAAGGGGGGGAAGCTTGAGAGAGTGACCGAGATCTTATCATTAGCGAGGATGGACTGAGATGAATGGTTTTAGGGACAGGAGAAGGAGACGGTTGATCTTGAGCTTCAGTAACATTCTGTTGAGTCGGGGAAGGAGCTTCTATCACCTCCTCAGTTATTCTCTCAGAATGATTTTTGGGAATTTTTTCAAAATCCTTAATGACCCCATAAGCGATCCATCCTTCCAAAGTGTTATCAGGTTTCCATTCATGAATGGGATCTTCTGTAGAAATCTTGATGCAATGATGACCTGGGAAGGGGGCATGACTTTTCTCTGGCACAAAGCCTATCCCTTCTTCAAATTTGTTACCTCTAAGTCTTAGAGGTGAAATCCAGATGGGTTCATTTACGGGCAAGCATCTATTAAGTAAGTGTGATTGATGAGCCCACCATCTTATATGACTATAAGATGCACGAGGAATGTGATTGCAGGTTGGGATGATGAAAGAAGATTTGACTCGGCAACCCAAAAGTTGTTTTCATACCATCACCCAATTATAAGGGCCAGTCCCGTAACTCCGCATTCTTTTGGTCACCAAGCCACAATCTTCTGGAATAGCTTGGTCAAAACCGAATTGACGAGCAAAATGGCTTGGGTAGTATGCTCCCTTCAAAATTTTACCCCCTCTCTCAGCAGAAGACTATAGGATCAGATTGACAAGAAAAAATGCCCTTTCCCCGGGGTAAGTGATCTAGTGTCTATGTTATCGATATCCTCTATATAGCGATACATGTAAAAATGAAATTAGTTGACATTATCATCGGACAAAATCGCATCAACAACCCATTCGTATGATCTCTTCGCCATCATTATCCTCTAAAAAAACCAAAGCGAAATGTGAGTGGGATGGATATAGGCCTTCTCTGAAACTTCAAAGGTCCATGGAAAATATACACCAAGCTAGCCAATGATGTAATGCCATGGAGTATAAGAAGAGGAAGAGCTAACAGTGGGTCTTTTAACATGAGAGGCAATTTTCCCAAGAGACTTGTAGATTGAACACAGGACTGGGGGGCAAGAGAAAACTTGAGCCCTTCCACCATTGCGCCAGCAACAATGAATACGGTGAGGCGAATAGAGTCTACCCACCTTGAACTAGAGAGAACTTCTATGCTCAACCATTACGCCAGAAATGCTGCAAGTTCTCCATCAAGGCTATACTCAGGGCGCTCCTTTGTCTTATTCCGGAGGGTTGTCAATTCTCACGAATGACAACTATTGAACTTAAAGATAGAAAAATAAATCATGAGAATCCTTAAATTAAGATACGATAAGGTTAAGGAGTTTGTAAAAGAGGGAAGCTACCAAAGGGCTCTGCTAAAATGTGCGAGCCATTGTGTGGATGAGATCTTATGGATTTTTAGAAACCTGGCCATCTACTTGAAGAGTTCTATAGTAGTCTCCGAGATTGAAGGCACATGACTCGGAGATGAGATATAGGCCAGTTCTTCATTTGTTAGCACGGACTCATTGTGGAATTCCCCGGTTATCGACAGACCGACGATGCGGTGTAGGTCCCATAGAGTGATACTCATCTCACCCAACAGAAGATGGAAAGAGTTATGGTGGAACACTAGTAGTTAAGGAAACCTTTCAAGACTGTAGGTTCCTTGTAAAGTGTTTCGATGTGGCTTCTATTGCGTTATAGAGATCGATCTTAATCAGAATCTTCACATGTTTGGCTAGAATCGCCATTGCCCATTCGTGATAGTGATCACAAGATGTCAGAAGATCCCTGGCCCTAAACTCTTCCGGAGTCCATAGAGATGCGTGTGCAACGCGTTCTCTGAGATGTTGTTGAAGTGCCATATAGAAATGAGTTGGGAACAAGGAGTGCCGATTGTGGGAAGGCGTGAGGAAAATCATCGGGTGAATATCGTCAGTTTGTTGTCGTGGCTTCTTCATTGATAGGATACCTTTAAGAATCCTTGGTTCCCTTGATGACCAAGGCTCTGTATAAGCTAATCTCTCTCCATCCATCTGGTCTGTTGGCTCGCAGTTAAGAATAAATTCATAACAATGAAGACTCAGCGCAATCACTGTCATGCCCTGCCTATAGGGATTATCAAATTTCATTATCCCCTAGATTACTTGAATTGTCTCTTAAGAATTATGGATTTTCTTTTTCTTATGCTCTTTGATCTTTTCTTGGAATTCCTTAGCCTTGTTACGGCGAAGTTTCTTTGACCTGGATGGGGGGGGGGGGGGGGGGCTTATGACTTATTGTTGACAAATGTGTCATCGTCTTCAACCACTGCTCCCAATCGTAATCATGACTGTCTCGGGGGTTGTTCGATATCCCTCATTGAAATTGCTCGATGAATGGGAGACGGTAGAAGGAGATACGATCGGAGAAGTCAAAAGTCAGGAGCACAGGATCCTTAATAAAGGCAGGATGTCAAGAAGTGGTTTCATGCATTTACGAGAGGGTTGGTCAGAAAGTGGAGATGGTTCAGTAGCTTGTGAAGATGGAGGATTCAATAATTCCTGGTGAGATGGTTGTGTGGTAGAAGGTTTGATGAGGTGATAGGTCCGCTTGGTACAAGCCATGATGAAAAGGGTTGGAGTTTTCTTTGAAATGTTCTAAGTCCCGAAAAAATTCTAAGCCCAAAAAAATTTCTAAGTTTCCAAGCAGACTGTTGCGCGGAGTCGTGCAAACGAAGTAAGCAAGTGGATGGAATTTCCATTGGGCGGGGTCACGCAAGAAAAATCAATTACGCGGGGAGACAGTAAATCGACAGAGCTTCACTGTGGTAAAATGAAAGATAAGAATGAAGAGGATGTTAGAGTATTCATAAGGTGGTTCGGCCGAGTACGGTACATGGGCGGTTTCATGGGTTTGCGAAATGAATTCAGGGAAAGTAGAGCAATTGATCCTGATTCTTTGATCCTTCAAAAGCAAAGAAAGGATCAAGGGGGCATCTGTTGAGGCATAAAAAATGAATGAAGAAAAGAGAGATGAATGAAGATATAAAAGATCGAAAGACAAGGAAACATAAAAAAGAAGAAAAAGAGATCGTATAGAGTTGTAGTGGTTACGCGGGGCCGCACAAACCATATCGATTGCGTGGGACCACGCAATCCATATTGGTTGCACGGGACCATGCAAACGATGATATTTGTTATGCAGGTTCGTGCCATGGGTTTCAAAAGGGTTGTTCATGAGTTATGAAATCTTATGAAAAGTGGGGCTCATGGCACATAGATCGAGGGATCGCATGTGTGAAGACCTACATATACCCCATCTCTCTCTCATTTGGGGGTAATTAAAGATTTTGAAGAAGAGCAGAGCACAAGAGAAGACTGAAGGTAGGAGTGGAAGGAAGATAGGGTTTGTGCTTATCCGCACAACCCGCGCAACCAAACTGTCATATCGATAGTAATGATAAAGGGGCCGAGATGCTATCTAATTGTTCAAGCTCCAGTTTTCCTTCTATACAAACATCAAAAAGGGAAATCAGATGATTAAATCCGCACAATATTCATCTTAAAGAGATGATTGAAACACAAGATGAAATGCTACTGGATTTCATATTCCGATCAATTGTTTAAATTCTATTAATTTGTCGTACTATAAACAATGTATCTCAGAATCAAGGAATATCAGAGGATGTAATGAACTCAATATTAATAATATGATGATTGTTCTTGATACACTCTCTCTATTATGTTTGAATAGGATAATCTACCAAATCAAAATGCATTTGTTTCTTGTTCAAAACATTGGGTTAGCCCACTAGGTTAAGGGTGGACATGGGCTTAACAATGGGCCCTAGGAAGCTCACAACGGTGGACATTTAACCATCATTGTGCTAAGGTACGGTCCGTTTGGAAATTGGAATCAGAATCATAACAGGGCCCTCGTGTCACGCCCCAAATCTGGGGACAGACAACTTCCATGATGCCCCGAATCCGGTACTCGACTTCCATATACCAAGTCTCGAGTTCGGCGCACCACAAGGAAGATTTTTGATTAAATTTTTCTTAACCTAATAATACCTGAGCATGAAGATCCATGATTAAAATACCAAGCGAGTGCAATGCTTTCCAAATGGCATACAACGTCAACATTGCCAAATTAAAAAATAGGTACAATGCATCGAGAAAGCTGTCTTCCAAGCTAATCTAGCCCTGAAAAAAATGGGAAATAAGAAGCTTAGGAAAAAATCCTAGTGAGTACACAGTGTGTGCAGTGTGTCATACATGCAAGAAAGATAAATATGCTATAAGGAAATCATATATGTGAAAGGCGTGTAGCATGTAAGGTATGATGTTAATGCTAATGCAATGCATATGCATCATAGTAATACTCCGAGTCAATGCTACCAGCACACCAAGTCATGTTTTCATTTCTTCTTTACCATAGCCATAACCGTATTACACGCATTCACAATCACATCATCATCATAAAATTGCCATACCTATATATCTTGAAAAGCACTTTGGTCTATACCATGCACCAGACACTAGTAATTGACCTCGCATACCCATCCTATGATGAAATTCCACCAACTATATATCATGAAAAACACCATGGTCGACACCTATGCACCAGACACCAGAATCGACCTTACATACCCGCCCTGCGGTGGACTTCCACCCTGCATGCCGGTAGTAGACTTCATTCGTGCTTCTCCTAATCGACGAGTCAGACCTGTCCCTGTTTACACCTCAGCCCTTAAGCAGGTTAGACCTAACTCTTCTCAACCTGACCTCATCAGTGAGAGTCAAATCCATGACCCATGTATCCACTTGGCCCGACAGTGAGGCAACCCTAGCTAGCATAGGGGTTTAGGGACTTTCAACCCAAGGGGCACATCATTCCCTACTATTTCCACATTTCCAATGTCCCGTTCATTTTCAAGGATAATCCAAGTCATCATCATAGATATACATTTCATCGTCATGATCTAACTCATGTTATACGGCACAACTGTGGTATTTCGATCAACATTTATGTCATGATTATACATGAATTCAAGCAACCATGATAAGGCATATGTTCAAGTGCATGTAGTATGCATATAATGTCATGAGTTTAGGGTCTTCTTAACCTTTAAGGCAAAAATGACGTATAATCATCATATGCCACTATCAACTATATCAATCCATGATCATGTGACTAAATTGAAGAAGACATGTCTTACACATGAACAAATGTTTTGAAGTACACTTACACATACCATCATTCGATAGTACATGAGTATGATCAATATCAACATGGTTACGTGGATGAATTTAGTATGCTAGGGAGTGGAACAACATTAATCAAGTATTAAATCACATGCTTCTATTAACCATAATTACTGACATCACTAATATCATCCATAACTATCATAATCACGAACATTAATTGTAATAAGAGTTACACCATGTCCTTCGCAAGATAGATATTCCATTAGTGGCTTTGGCCTAATATGATTTTCTTCTATTGGGACCACATGGTTATACCCTAACTGGGCCTTATGGTTAATGAGTGATGGTGACACAAAGTACATGCACCAAGTGGTTATGAGATGAAAGCCTTGACATAACATATAGTAAATGAGCCTCAGGATGAATGGTTCTAGCATAACTCATATAATGTAGTAAACTTCATCTTCACGTGGATTGTTAGTAGATTGGATTTATAAATAATTGTTATAGTAGTTCTACAATGGTTTAGAAGGTACATGTAAACTTCATAAGATATAGTGAGCCTTAAGTTGAATGACTTGGTATATAATATACACATAAGAGTTAGTTACGGTTGAATGACGTAGATTTGTCTCATATAACGTAGTGGGTCCTACTTCAAAGTGGTAATGCAAGATGGGTCCACACACAAACATTATGGTGGGTCCCAACAAGTAGATAGTACGGGTAACTCATAAAATAAAAGGTAGTACAAGGAAGAACAGTTCAGATGCACAAGACATACGTCAGCGGGCTCCATGATTGAACTATTTGGTTGACAAACATTTGAATAGTATGGATAAAATACGTACATTGAGTGGGTTTACAAGCGTTTGAAAGCTATACATTCAATTAACACTATTTCATATCGTATGAATTATTTAGAAATTAGATCTAGGTAATTTTGGAATCATGTTCTAGAATTAACTAGCCTAAATGGATAAATGGTGAAATATGTAATGCTTACATTAAGGTAGGGTCCATAATCAATCTGACATGCGTCCTAAGTTTCACATACCCAAGAGATTACACCATCAACATAGTTCATGAGTCTGAGTAATCACACAATTCTCATATGCCCACATAGTCTTATGGCCACTCCATTATCAGAAGTTCATATGGTTGAGTGGCCACACAAATGTCACTCTACTTCCCATTAATAAATGATTTAAGGTCGCATGGTTACTTATCATAACTTATACATCTATGGGCAACCACTTTATTAAGCTCGCACATCGTTAGGTTGCCGATGCCTTAATTTCACTTGGTCGAGTGGAAATATAATTAGTATCATGGTCTAGTGACCACATCTCAAAGCATCTAAGGCACAATCACATGCATACCCACTATTCTCAGTTACACTAACTCTTAAACTGTAACCGCTCAATACTTTATATGGAGAATGACTCAGATTCAGTGTCACATGATCAAGAGGCCAAAAACTAGTTTCATCACATTAGATATAGTTTAGTGGTCCCCACATCTGCCTCACCTATGAACATAATGTAAAGGTTGTATTTATATCGCATGAAACTGAATTGAAGGGCACTCCATTATCAAGTTGTATAATCCAACCCATATCATAATTTTCATGACTAAGAAAATCTTCATGTACAACCCAATTTTCATGGTTTAGGTAACTATGGCTATGCAGCATGTGGTCATGTCATTGGATGGTCACCAATGTCCCTTGATTTATTGTAATTGGTTGGCCTTGTGTGCATTTCACAATCATTCGGTTAAATGACTACATATACTCCACAATTGCATATGATTAGGTGACCTTACATATATCACATGTCAACATGATTAAGGGGCCAAACACGTACATCACATCCTCACACCACTAAAGTCTTCATATTTGTTATAATTGAACATGTTTAAGGGTTTAAACACAAATCACATGATCCTATTACTTGGGGCCGCACTCTAACCTAAGTGTCAAGTGATCAAGGGCTGTCCACAATCAGTCCATTTAAGGGATTAGTCATCATTACTTCAAAAATTACAATACCAGTTCTTCATATGTTCAACACATGGAGATTACATACTTTTGTCGAAGAGACTTAATGGTTGGCCCAAGACTACCACTGATGGGTCCACATGGCATTCACTTAAAATGGGCCTTAACATTCTTCGACCCACACATAAATGAAATTTACAATGGGTTCTATGTGGTGGAGCTCATGGGGATTTCCCATGAGGTTGAGCTGTGTGTGACCCACTTCAGACTTAGGTCTGCTTTAATTTTATTCCAACTCCTAAAATGATATGAGGAAGTGGATGGTCCGCATGGATTAAATAGATACACTATGGTGGCATTAGGTTGGATTTAATGGTTAAGAATTAATTCTCTCACCCTTGTATTGTATGGTCCATTTTAGGTCAGATTGACTATTTGAGACAATGTCCTAAAGGGAACCCGGTATATGGGCTGGATGGGTTGAATATCTAATACATCGTCGGGATTGCCCATAATAAATTTTCAATAATGAGAGTTCAATTTGCATTATTCCAGAACGTACGACTATCTAATCATTAGATAGGCCTGAGTCTTGGTAACATATCGTCAAAAGGGTAAAATAGATAAACGATGATGATCTTAAATATATATCATGTCATAACCATGGTGGATTAAGTAGAATAACACCTACATCAATGTGGGCCATACCACACACAAGTTGAGAGGTTTACCCTCCATTAAATATTCATAATCATTTGTTGGGCCCATAGAGATGTGGTTTATAAATCTACCTCATCCATTATGTGTGTCCCATTTGGTTGAGAGGTCAGACCAAGTTTCAGATACATCCAAATTTCAGGTGGACTTAACAAGTGATTTTACATGTTCGAGCGTCGAGTTGTACGAACGATTCATGGAGATCAAAGTTACATGGGTCCCAGAGTGATGTATTTGCACAGTTCATCTATTTATTATTATTTTTTTTAATTTTTTATCACTTACTTATTATTATTATTATTTTCTTTTGAGATCATTTTATTGCATTATCTGAAAATGAATTATATCCAAAGATTATCTGGACCTCACCACAAACAATAGTGGAGATAATGATTTCACCGTTAAGCAGTTTACAGGGCGCACAATAATGTTTATTTTCCATCCAATCTATTCATAAGGTCACAAAGACCTAAATTAAGGGGAAAAACTAATTTCATATTAGTCCAACACTTTTATGACCCAAAAAGTGTTCCAATGGTAGACGTTCAATCCCCGTTGCCTTTGTAGTGTGGCCCAATTGCTAGTTAGATCTATCTTATTATTATTTTTTTAATCCTTAAAACAAACTTGCCAAATGAATGGATGGTTTGGATATAACACATACCTCGTGATTAGATTCCTATTTTTTTGTATTTTATTTTTATTTATTTCTTTCTTTCTTTTTTAATGGCGCGGACCACTTGAGTTCCGTGTATGGATGAATTTTGGGGGTGACGCATTTTTAAATGGGACCCATCAAATGCACGGTATAGATGCTCGACATGCATCAAGGTGAGGCCTGTAGTGGGGCCCACCTCCCTCCAGCGTCTGCAGCAGACACTGCTTACTGTAGCGTTAGACGTTGGTAGCAACAGCGTCAATGCTATTTGCATTTTTTATTTTATTTTATTTTATTTTATTTTCTAAAGTTTTTTCAGTGGTGGGGCCTACATCGAAATGATCAAGTCCATCTGCTGTGTTTTTTGGCTCATGACACATCCAACAAGTCCAGTACGTAGCACGTTTTAATGCACAAAAACCTCACAGCGGGCGCTAATAATTTAACACTCTTAAAATAGTATTTTTGATAGTGTGACCCACATTAGAGAACTGGATTAGCTTCATTTTTCAGCTCAATGCCTAAAATGAGCTGGGGAATTGAATGAACGACATGGATTAAATACATAGAACGTGATGGGGCCTGTGGTGGTCCCATAGCCCTTCCCTTCCATTAATAGAAGTTAGATGATGACAACAATCAGCGTCCACTTGTCACGCCCCAAACTCGAAAACCGGGCTCACAAAATTTTCGATCACCGAATCTGGCACTGACAACCTTCGTAGAACCCCATTCTCGGCTCCCAGCTCCCATTCACCAGGTTCCGATCCTGGGATGCTAGGAGGAGGATTTTCAAGATCAGTTTGAATCGTGATAAGCATAACCAAAGGCTTAACCTACAAACAACAACCAAAAACTCCATTACATTTCCACTATGATCAAAAACTTAATAAGTACAATGAGCATAAAGGGAAATACAATGATGATGAACAAAATCTCCAAAGTGATCTGCAAAGCGCTCCTGCCTCAGCGCTGCTACGTCCCAATGTCACCTGCACGCAACAGTCGTGCATAAGCTTATAGAAAGTTTAGAGGGTGGTGAAAGTTGTGCGTAAGGTAGTAATATGATCATGCAATATCAGAGTAATGCGGAATATGCTGATGGATCCATGAATACTGTAGGCCATACCAAGGCTATGTGGTGCAAAGCATGAACGATGTCGGCCATACCAAGACCATGCGATACGAAATGCAACTCAAGCATACAGTCCTCATCAAAGTCCACATATCGATACAGTTTAAATCTGGGATATCACCGGGGTCTAATACACTCTAAACCAGATCGCCACCCCATCGCGCACAATAAGGTAAGTGGAAGAGACCTCACTATCTGCCTGCCAATATCGGGCCCGGCTCGTCAATAGTGGACCCATTCCTCGAGTTGGTCAGACTTAGCCTAGCTTTTCCCCCTACTCTCGGGGGGGGGGGGGGGGGGGGGGGGTAAGGCCGCACGCCCTTCCAACCGACCACGACACAGTGGAGAGCGCAACCATCTAGTAATCGGCACTCAACGCTCATTTACCCACTCGGTCTAGACGTTAGAGCAACCTCTTGGTATCATAAGGGTTTAGGGACTTTCACCCAGGGATATCTATAGCACCCCATGTAGAATAAGATTTTCGGTATCCAATCCTGCCAACCACGATATGCCTGTGGAGGCTATGGTCCTGATGTCACATGTCACGTAAATGCGAGATGCATGAATCATACTATACAATCATGCAACAATCTCGTGCGCACCGTGCGCTCATGTGGGACACTCCGTCTCATAAGGAGTCCCGTAAATGTCTCGGCCTGACGGCTTATGCGATGATCAAACATTCCTCATATCAAGCATACATATGATGCGTATGGGCATGAGTAATGGAATTATACTAAGCATGTTACAAAGTAATGAATTATCCTTACAATGCAGATGGGCCTAGACGGCCTACACACAACAATTACGGCCTATCAATGGCCCTAGGGAGAGTCATAATGCGGACATTTAACCAACACTATACTTACAATGTGGACGTCAAACCACCATTGCTCCCAAGCTATAACTCGTAGTAAACATCATTACACAAACCATGTTAGGTTCACACATTGTAATGGACCTTAGGTACATCCTATTGGGCCTTCATTACATCAAATGGGATACATTAGTGGGCCTTACGTTCATCAAATGGGCCGCATTACTAGGCTTCACCAATGGCCTTAGGTACATTGCAATGGGTCATAACCCATGGGCCTCAGAGTACATCATAATGGGTCTAATCACATGGGCCTTATGTGTCTTAAATGGGCCTAATCCCATGGGCTTTATACATATCAAATGGGCCTAATCCCATAGGCCTTATATAAATCAAATGGGCCTAAACCCATAGGCCTTATATATCAAATGGGCCTAAATCCATAGGCTTTATATAAATCAAATGGGCCTAAACTCATAGGCTTTATACATATCAAATGGGTCTAAATCCATAGGCCTTATATATCAAATGGGCCTAAACCCATAGGCCTTATATGTCAAATGAGCCTAAATCCATAGGCCTTATATAAATCAAATGGGCTTAAACCCATAGGCCTTATATGTCAAATGGGCCACACCCAAACATAGGTGGCCGACTTGATCATAGATCGGTCTCATTCTTCAACTCATTCCTTAAAATGATCTTTCCAAGTGGATGGACGGTCTGGATGCATCACATGCATCATGGCGGGTCCCACTGTCACTAGACAGTGCAGACAAAACACATGCATCATAGAGGGCTCCACTGTCCACTGGTCAGATGGTGTAAATAAAATAAATATATCATGGTGGGTACCACCGTCCGCCTGGACAGTGGATGTAAAACACATACATCACTGTGGGTCCCATGTGGGGCCCACCATTATGTTTACAAGTCATCCAATCCGTTCATAAGGTCACTCAGACCTGGATGAAGAGAAAACACAAATTTCAGATTGATTCAAAACTTCTGTGGCCCACAGAAGGGTTTCAATGGCAGAGGTTCAATCCCCCTGTTTTCTGCAGCGTGGGCCACCTAAGGGTTTGGATGGAGCTGAAACTTGGAGGGGGCCCACTACTTGGGGTGGCCCACCTCATGAACAGGTTGGATGACAAATAGACATCATAGTGGGACCCACATGCAAGGCCGTGGGCCCCTGACGTCCGCCCACCCGAGCACGCAGGCAGCACCTGCTGCCTTCTGACAGCAGCACTGCTGCTGCTGCTTCCTTCCTTTTTTTCTTTTTTTTTTCTGAGAAATGTCACATGTGGGGGCCACTTCTTGAAAATATACACTGTCCAATGGATTCTAGGGCTCAAAATACACTGAACAAGTCCAATGTTCGGTATTTTTAGCACGTAGATACAACAAGGTGGGTCCTAATAGCTTTGAATGGTAAGAAATGCAGTTTTCTATATTATGGCCCACCTGATTAACAGATCAGCCTCATTTTTTGGCTCAATGCCTAAAATGAGTTGAAAAAGGGGATGAACGGCATGGATTGAACATATATGTCAAGGTGGGACCCGTATGAGCGGCCCATCTAAAAGCATTTCCTTTCTTTTTCTCCTACTGACGTGTGTACACCCACGTCGGTACACATACTCCATGTTATCCACCCCTGTTGTCTCATGTCCAGCGTCCAGAGACGCTGGACGACATGGCAATACACAACATCATGGTGGGTCCCATATGTACGTGGCCCACCTGATTGATTTTTTTTTTAATGAAGCTGATACTTGTGCCTTTCCTTCTGTCCGGGCCCACTAATGGGATGGATGGTGTAGATCCAACACATTCTCCTAAAGGGCCCCACAAGAAGTATATGATTCATGGTGGACCACACTCACCCCTTCTTCATCATCACCATTCAAAGAGAGAGAGAGAGAGAACATCGGTAAGGATGGAAGGGTCCCGCCACTATGGACCCCTCTTGCATACAACATACATCAAGGTGGGTCCCACATATATGGACCCATAATCAAATAAAGTAAATGAAAAATAAAGATCTAGGATCACCTACCGCTTGATCTTCTCGGTCCGTTGGAACGCCTATCTCCTTGTGCTTTACTTTGATGGTGGATGATGAGAAGTGAAGGATTAGGATGAGAGATCTTGGGATGGGAAAGTGGGCCACACAAAGTCACTCTTTCTCTCTTGAAATGGTTAGACGTGTGTAGCTTTGGTTGCTTGAGAAAATGAGATGAGAAATGAGAAAGAGAGCGAGAGTTGTAAGGAGATGTGAGGTGATGGGGTGATGGAGTGATGGATGGGAGAGAGATGGGTGTGTAACGCTTTATTGACTTTAAGGAGGGGGTGATGTAAGAAAGGTATGGGGTGTGGAAGAAACTTTTGACTTATGGGTTGCTTGGGGATGGGGTGTGAGGTGATGTTGTACTTGACATGATGTGAGGTGATTGATTGATGGAGTGATTGATTGATGGGATTGATGTGACAAGTCGTAGGAATTCCCTTGGGTTTCACAATGCGCGGCATTTTTCTCGCACCGGCCCACATCTCCTGATCAGGGTATCGCCTCGGCGCGGGAGTCACGGCATCGGAACCGCGGCGATGACGCGGTCGCTATGGTAAAGGTCATGGGTTGAGTCGACTCGGGTTGATGGCTTACGAATCAGGGTCGGCGTAAATATCGGTTAGGGGTCGAAGGTTGCCAGAATTTGACCGGTAAGACCGCGGAAATCTATGAAATGGTACGGTCTAGGATACGGGGCTTACACCACTCTCCTCCTTTTTAAAATTTTTTTAATATTAAATTTTTTTTTTATATAATGTTGTGTGTGCACATGTGTGTATATGAGTGTGTGGCCAGCCCAATGGGCCACACTTTGGGTGGTTTGGATGGGTTACAAAATTCTGGTGGGGCCCACAATCAATGGCTTCCACATAAAGTCTATTAAAATTTTATTTTTATATGTATTCTCACATGAATCCACACCATTAAACACATCATTATCATCATATCATTAACATTATTGATCATCTTTTTATATGTACTCTCCTATGTATCCACACCATTGATCACATCAAATCGTCACCACTAATAATCATACAAATAATAAAAAAGAAAATAAACCAAGAGTGGAGTGGGTGTACTCACCTTGAGTGGAGTGGGTGTACTCACCAGCAAGATCACTCTATCTCTCTCCATGTGTAGAAAATGGGGAAATGTTAAGGCATTGAGGGGTATTTGTAGAGAAATTGATAAAATTTTGGTTAAGTTAGGATAATGTGATTAATATTAGCTTAGGCTAGGATTATGACATTTAATTCATGATTCGTATTTTATGGTGGATTAAAGGAGCATGGGATGACATGGTGTAATGATGTCATGCTTAGGGTGTGGCATGGAAAAGAGTTGACTTGAGGTGTACATGAGAGAGGGAGAGGTATGGGTATGTGACATCACACACATGGGTAGAGATTCTCTCACCCATGTGTGGCATGTGCGTGTGTGTATGGCATGTGTTGTGCAAATGTGTTGAATGGAGTACATGGCACATTGTGCACATGATAAACTAATGATTCTTCATGGCGTATCTCACTAACGGAGTATCGTATAGACGCACGAGTGGTACCTATGTGATCACAGTGACAGGGTGGTCGATATGAGTTAGGTTTCGAGGTCTTGGGGTCCCGGTCAGTTGGGTGTGTACTATGAACAACCAATTTAGGTCTAGCTAAGGGCATCAATCATCGTATACATATGCATAGGAAATGGTACGGAATGGACGGGGTGTTATACCTCTGCCCTCCGACCATCTAGCAAATGGATGGACAACACTTGCCCAGTACTCATACATGGTGGGACTGCATAAGGTGGTGGGGCCCACGACCTAAAATGGATAAATGGTGTTATATAGCACATACATCATGGTGGGCCTCACACATACAATGGGCCTCATAAACAATCACAATGAGTCTCTCACATGGGCTTAATATACATCATAATGGGCCTCTTACAGGAGCTTAATATACATCACAATGAGCCTCTCACATGGGCTTAATATACATCACAATGGGCTTCTCACATGGGCCTAATATATATTACAAAGGGCCTCTCACATGGGCCTAATATATATCACAACCGGCCTAATGTAAGGCCTGTATCCTAGCCCGTACTATTCCGTAGGCTTTCGCGGTCCTCCGATCGGATTTCGGTGACCCGCCATCTGTTATCAGAGTTTACGAGCGATCCTGAGTCATGTCCTGTATATCAGAGTAGGCTTGACTCGAAACTTGTATTCTTACGACCGCCTCGTCGCTACAGTTCCAACACCACATCTTGCACGCTGAGGCGATACCTAGGTTAGGAGATGTAGGCCCACGTTCAGTTCAAGGAAAATGTCTTGCGTTGTGAATTCTGAGAGAATCTCTACAATATGTCCCATCAACCAATTAATCAAGTGTACACCATATCTCAAGTACATCACCCATACCCCATGCCACCTCACCCCCCTTACAAGTCAACTCTCTCTCCCCACCCATACCTCCTTTATATAATTTTCAATCTAACCCATGCCTTTCCATTTTCATGCCTTACAATAACCATTCCACCCATCCCTCTTCTCCATCATTCCTCTCTCTCTCTCTCTCTCTCACTCTCTCTCTCTCTCTCTCTCTCTCTCATTTTTAAAATTCATCTCCCAAGCAACCATGGAGGGGTGGACGTCCATGGGAGGGAAGCTATGTGTGGCCCACCTTCCTACCACTGAAACCCACCCTCCAAAATCAATCTTAACTGTTGAATCTTGTTCCCTTAAAGCTCTAGAATGTGTTGGTAGAAGAAAGAAGAAGAAGATCCTATGGTGGGTGTTTGTAAGCACTTGATTTTGTGATTTGAGGGCCCACATATGGTGGGACCCATCTTGATGTACATTTGTATTAAAGAGGGACACATAATGACGGGGTCCCCCCACTACTCTGATGTAACGCCCGTGAAAAATCCATACTTGGGTTCGAGTACCAACTCGACCCGATATTGCGTAGAATTCATTCCTTTAGAAAATATGACTAGGTTAGCTAGTGCAACGTTAGAATAGCTGGGAAATGGTCCCTGATCACTTTAAATACGTTCTACAAGGCCCGAAGCGAGTGGAACCAAGGGTGCTATAATGCTCTAAAGCCTCGGATCAAACTCTAAACCGGTTTGTTCTCTGGACCACTTTGAATCTTTGTATTGGATCTATACCGCACGTCGAAAGTCCGATACCTCCTATCTTAGACCGTTAGAACCGTCTAGCTGGACTTGACACTCATTTCAAAAATCAAGTCAAACCGATAATCACAGGCTATTTCATTGAGCCCGGACCGAAGAGAGTGAGAATAGGGTTAGAATTGGAATTTGAAATTCAAATCTGGCACACAATTTGACGCATCAGTATTGAGCGTTCTGACCGTCAGAATACAGGCAAATTACACCCTTGGATCAGGAAAAATATCTATTATATATCACGAGACTTATAGGCCTGATCTTGGTGCGGTGACCGTTAAACTGAAACTGGGCCGCCACGTGCGATCTGGGAACCCAATCGGTCTGAAAACTGGATGTGTGCTAGATCCAGTATGCATGAGCTTAAGTCCGACCGCATTTGGCCTGGGGACCTTCAGAAATGCCCTTTTGGACTGAAACGGCCCCGATTTGGTTAGGCACCAAGTAAACATTGTTCCCAAGCCTATTTTGGGCATGTTTTAGGCTATAAAAGGGGTTGAAACCCTCACTCCTCTCTTCCATCCGAATTTGAGAGAAGCCCTAGCTTGGGAGAGAGAAAAAGGTGGGAGATTGTGAGAGTGTGGGAGAGTTCTTCCTGCCACTTGTACTACGCATTGCACGTGCTTAAGCAACACACCTCCACCGCTTTCCCGGCGATTCCACCGCGATCCTAGGTAAGTAAAAACCCTAAATAGTTGTTGATTTGAGTTTCCCTTGTTTCCATAGCGATGTAGCTTATGGATCTTGTGTATTAGGCTCCTTACTCGCCGTAGACGAAGCGTATACGCTCCGTTTCAATTCCCGAGTCTACAAGACATAAGGTGAGGATTTTAGACGCTTTGATTGACGGTTCCCAACGCTTTCAATGTCGTTTAATAGTAGATTCTTGACGGCATCGCTGTTTGACATGTACAAAATGCTCTCCGTTTCCCGTTTTGTAAATTAACGAAGAATATGAGATTTAGGGCATTTTAGTCATTTGTAGGAAGTACGGTCTACATGCATATTTTGCTGACGTGATTGACATGGTTTGTCGCCGCATTAGAGAGTTAGGAATGATTGCATAATCAGTTTGGCGAAGAGATTCACCAAGTTGCGCACTTTGGGTCGACATACTATATGTGGATTTAAGTGTGTAGTGTATGTGTTTGTATAAATGCATGTATTAGTATGTATTGAATTAAATGATGTTATGTAGTAGTTTGAGATTGATTTCATGATTAATATGCTGACCTAAATGATTTCCTACATGTTGACCTTATGCATGATCGCATTACATGCATAGAAAGTATGCCTTGAGGATTTGCTTAAGTTGAATATGCATGGGAAGTATGCCTTGAAGATTTGCTTAAGTTGAATGTTATAACATGTGCTAACATGCTCACATGATGTATTTCAATTTCAATACCTTTGTATAGTGTTAATGTAATTCCATAGATGTGTGGGACTTGACTTAGTCCAGGCAGTCGGTAACCGAGCGAATTCGTGGCTGACTGGTCATAGCCACGAACGACGCGTCGATGAATGTGATTCGTGTTGAGAGTTGGCGGCAGTGGTTAGGCCACGCGAAGTGTTTTACGCACTTCATGTCGTTCAATTCGAGATGCGATCGCGCTAGTCGAGCCCGTCAAGTAACCCGACTGGCCGATGTTTGTTCACCTTGTATGTATCATAACTGCTTGAACCTAGGGTACTGAACTTACCATTGTAAACCCTATTAACCATGGTACCTTGATCCACGAAGACTCATGAGCCGGGCATGGTGGTATGGGACACCGTGGTCGAGCTGTCGGCCTACGCTGGGGCCACAAACCTCCCCGTAGTGACCAGTGAGCACCTTGACTCGTGAGCAGATTATGGTGGTATGGGACACTATATTCTAGCTGTCGGCCTACACTGATCAGGCGACGAGCCCTTTGTAGTGACCGCGAGCGTATTCTGAGTCCACGGGAGGCGACGACCCTTCCGTGCAGTAGAGTACAGTAGGCCTGTATTGATAAGGTGATGGGGGAGCGGTGCAACGAGTGCGAGCAACAGCCCTGGCAGCCCTTGCAGTGACCTACGAAATATACATCGTATGAGATTACTAGGAGTGACGACCCTAGACAGGATCCGTGTTGGGATTGATACAAGGGAAGTACCTTAGTTTCCCAATCCTGCTGTTTGAATGGACTAATAACAACTTGGTAATCATATCACCATAGCATTGCATGTGCCTGGAAGATGTGGAGCACTCTAGGGAGTGTGGCATGCCGCGGTCGTAAGATGTTGCCGCATGAGGGTGATCGTCGGTGAGGGCATACATCACGTCATATCATCTTGCATTAACAACAGTATTAGGATTTGTCTGATTTACTGCTTTACTATTATCGCGTGATTGAATTGTGAACATGTTAATCTTTGCTCTATGATTCCACTGAGTTGATCACTCATTCCCACATTACGGGATGGTGTTTGCAACACCCACCAGACCCTGTTGTAGTTGCAGGTAAGGACGAGATCCAGGAGGTGGAGCTAGATGTTGACGAGGACCAAGATGAGTTCTCGTATATGCAGTACCATGACGGCTTCCCGTAGGCGACCTGGATCGAGGGGACATCAGTGGGACTTTTCTTTTTTGAACATTATTCTTTTGTTATGTATATGTACATGAGACTCAGTGATGTAGTCATACTTTGGAGACAGATGAGATTACTTTATTTTTTCCATACAGTGATATATACATTGTTTAGTCTTCCGCTTGCTTTTATCACTAGATCTGAAGTATGAATTGCAGTTTTGGTATACTTTTACTCATGTGGATGCTTTAAATCAGACAACATCGAATCATAACCATTTTTGTTGCATAAGTGACGGTCTGAAACTCGGGAGTTGAGTTTATACACGACCCCCGATTTTCAGGGTGTTACAAGTTGGTATCAGAGCATGAATGAGAGTATACTGGGCCTGGGTTATGGTCTTGCGACGTACGCTGTCGCTTCCTTTGACTTAAGTAGGTGCGAGAAGGGTCTAGAAACACTTCTAGGATCACAGATTCGCCGATAGGCGAAGTCTATAAGGATCGATCGCAAGATCGAGTCTGTAACGTATCTCGGGTCGCGTAAAGCGACCCGAATCACTTCTAAGCTGTAGGAAGTCGGGTGGAGACGTCCTATGAGCGGTTTTAAACTGAAAAAGTGAATCCTTGGGCCGTGGGATGACCACGACTCCAGTAATCAATCGCCAGGGCTTAAAAACCCCGTTTTGCCAAAAATTCTTAAAATTCCTCCTCTAAACACTTCAACCTTCAGTTTCTTCTTATCCATTTCATGGTAGGCATCAAACCTAATGTGAAAATAACACAAATTAGCACATTCACCAAATTTTACAGTGAATAGTAAAATTTCATGAAAAATGGCCATAAGGCCATTCTAACTTCACTTTCTTTAGAAACTAAGGAGCTAGATAGGTGTACTGTCTCCTTCTACCCCATATTCATATGCTGCATCATATGGTTTGGTATTCGGGATTGCGATGTGGACCCGGAAAGCCCCGAACACATGTTTGGGCTCATAGAGACCAAAATACTATGAACCAGGGGGTGGGACCTAACTTTTTGGGACCCTGGGACCATGGGGGACCAGACCCATGGGGTCCCACCAGTCAACTTGAGAGTTGACCGGCGATGCCATCGCCGGCCGGGCGATGCATCGCCGGCCGGCGAGCTCAGTTGGTGCCGTCCTTCGGGCGCACTCCCTTAAATAGGGTCCACATCACCCCTATGTACCTCCCACATCATGAAAACCCCCAAATCCTACCTCTCCTTCACAAACAGCCCCCTTACATAGCCTAGATTCGATTTTCAGCAACCTATTCCAAACCCCAGCGTCCCACACCACCTCTAAACCCTTCCTTGGCCAAAACCGACCACCACCCATCAGTTATTGGGTGTTGGCAGCCTCTTTCCTTGAAGACATCACCATTTGGAGCTCCAAAATCCCCCAAATAGTGCTGAAATCGTGAGCTGCTCCATCCCATCTTTTTGTTTGTATTTTTCCCTGGAAGTACAGCCTTGGGAAGCTTGAAGCATCCCTCTACGACGCCTAGATTTCTTTTTTTCAAATTGGGCAGCCATTTCTCCACATTTTCAGCATTTTTCATGGCTTTTGTGGAAGCCATTTTGGGCCTTTTGTCGCTCTCATCCATCATATCTTTGATGGGTAAGAGGAAAACTGCGACAGACGAGGCTGGGCCGAGCCGCCCTGCTCGATTGAGAAGACCGCGGGGTGGTGCCGCAAGTTCAAGCGCCGCCGCAGGTCCAACTGTAGTCCTGGAGTGCCGTACAAAGCGGGAGTTGGATCCCCATGCACACCTTGGACGAACCATTCTGTCAGAGATGCCTCATGGTGAATACACTGATCGTAGAGTGTTATTTGAGGCGGACGTAGATGGGCGATTGTTCGGCGAGTATCTGTTGTTCGAACGCATTGAAGCTGCGCACTGGGGACCGATCTTTGAAGCTCGCGCTCGTGCTAATGTGAGCACTGTTCGTGCCTTCTATGCTAGCATCCAGAATCCTACCTTGGATCCTTTGCAATTCAAAATCCCTTTTGATAGAGATCGGATGGCTACGATCTACGTACGGTTGGTTGCGCGACTTCTCAATGTGCCTCTAGGTGATGTGCATCCAAGTGAGAAGAATTTGAGGACTAGACGTGAAAGAGATCGCCGCACCAGGTTTCTGTGCGGTAAGTTGGTTCCATGGCAGCCTAATAATAGCCTGAAGGCGACGTACATGTCTGAGGATTTGCGCCTGCTGCATCACATCTGCACGTTCAATGTTTATCCTAGGTCGACGAACCGCATTGAATGTACACGTCTTATGGTCGATTTCTTATTTCTGGTGGCCCAGGGAGAGAACGTATGTATGGCCACTTTTATCTTACGGCAGATAGTTCTCATAGCCAGGTCGAGGAGAACATCCGAATCCCTTCCCTTTGGCCGACTCATTTGCAAGATTGCGCTTGAGTTTGCCTATAGACTTGGACCCGAATTGCCGGTATCGATTCACACCATCGATGAGTCGACAATGATTAAGATGAAGATTGGGTCGCAATACCGTGAAAATCAACTTGAAAGGGATAGTGGGGATGACTTTGATGAAGAGGAAGATCAAAGCGAAGAAGAACCTAGTGCAGAGGTTCAGGAAGAGACTCAGGAAGAAGCAGAAGAAGAGGCTCAGGATACTGATGAGAGCCCTCCTCCTTCTGCACAGACTACTATCGACGACCGCATTGCTCGGATGGAGGAGAGTCAGACCGCTTTGCGAAGGGAAGTCCAAGAACTTCGAGCAGAGGTCGCTGATGCCAAGGCTATTACAAAGAAGAAGTTTGGCAAGGTGACTCGCACCTTGAAGGCAATCCTGTGTTGCTTACAGGATAAGGGTGCTCCTCCTCCGTCGCCAGACTCCGACTAGCGACGCGATCTTTGATGTTGTTATGAGTAGTTAGCCATTTTCTATTTTATGTGTGTAAAGCCTATTAGGGCTAGTGCTTTGCTTATGTTGCTGTTGCTTAACTGTCTTAATTTTCATGTCATTCTAGTCATGATGCTTGTAAGGATATATCTCTTGTATTGTGACAATTTTGATTAATTGAAATGCATGGAATGCCTTTGACTCTTTAGTGAATGATTGTGGTGTATTTGTGCAATTGAGACTGACAAGGTTATGCCCTATTTTGAATATAGGGAATGCCACCTAAGACTACAAGGAGCGGGGTTCGGCTTTCATTGTCAGAGCAGATGGATCAGGCTCCCTCTCAGTCTGGCACTCGTCCGGACCCTGCTGTGGGCCCGATTCCTGAGACTGTTCGGTCGTCTCAGCCTGCTGTTGGTCCTACAGATGGACCATCGCCATTTACACCATCATTTAGAGAGCCACAGTGCGCATCTACTTCCGCACCTCATCCGCCACAGCCTGCTCCACCCCCTGATAGATTCGAGCAGATGATGGCTATGATGCTACAGCAGCAGAAGCTTCTGACCACCATAGTTGGGACTTTAGCCCAGGGTGGGGGTGCGACTGCATCTACTCCGCCTGCACCACCTGCGCATCCAGCTGAGGATGCCTATACTTACGCCCAGGATGAGGGCATAGCACACCCTGCGCAGCCTGCTTTCCCTGCGGGGAATCCTGCCGACACACGGGGCCTTCTGGAGCGATTTCAGCGCTTGCGGCCTCCTACTTTCACGGGTTCTCACAGACCCGAGGAGGCTGAGTTCTGGCTCGACCGAGTGTCGAAGATTCTACGCATGTTGCACTGTACCGAGGCTGAGCAGGTAGAGCTGGCTACCTTCCAGTTTGAGAGAGAGGCCAGTATGTGGTGGGATAGCATATTGCGGACGGTTGCCGCGGATTTCGTGTGGACATGGGCAGCATTCGAGTTCCGCTTCCATGAGAAGTATTATCCCCAGACCTACAGGCACGAGAGGGAGAATGAGTTTCTCCGTCTCAGGCAGGCAGCGATGACAGTTATCGAGTATGAGCATCGGTTCACAGAGTTGGGCAGGTACGTCCCGACGATTCTAGCTGATGAGCAGATGCGCATACGGCGCTTTTTGGAGGGCTTGCGACCGGATATTCGGTCGAAGATGTGCTGTGTCAGTTTTCCCTCCTATGCGGAGTTGGTTCACATGTCCATGCGGGCAGAGCAGGACGTGGATCGACTTGCGCGATCTCGAGGCCCTACTGCTTCTAGGCCGCGACCGGATTTGCCAGACAGGCCCTTCGCGGGCAAGAGGCCTCGCGTTGATCCTCCTACCAGGACCACGGCGCCAGTAGGACCGTTTCGGCGCCCTGATTTATCATGCACGTACTGTGGGAGGACGGGCCATTTAGCGCAGAGTTGCTTTTCCAGGATGCGGGACAGTGGGTTCTCGCAGCCGCAGAAGATTGATCGTGTACGTCCACAGGCGATTTCAGCACCGCCTATACGGTCAGCTCCTGCGCATCCTTCTTTCTGACCTACGGTATCGAAGATTCGACAGCCTCCACGGCCCTTGACTCAGCGGCCGAACCGGCCACAGCAGGCACGAGTTCATGCACTGACCGCTGAGGCAGCTACGACGCCGACTTTCCAGCATTCAGCCTTCGAGGTCACGGGCCATATCGGAGGTACTCCCGTTCTTGTCATGGTGGACACTGGTTCCACTCTTTCTTTGATATCGCGTGCCGTAGTCAGACGTCTTGGGTTGCAGACTATCACTATGGATAGCGTGCGAGTCCTTGCAGTTCATGGAGATTATTCGGATGTCACCCAGATGTGTGAGGGTTGTTTAGTTGATCTGGGAGGCAGGACGATGACTCTTGATCTGGTCGTCGATCCCTCGCTCGTTTATCTCGACGTCATTCTTGGCATGGATTGGTTGACTGCAGCGAGAGCCGAGATTGACTGCGAGACTCGTATAGTCACAGCGTACGAGCCTGAGGGCGCATCCTTCACATTTCCAGTGCGGGTAAATCTTCCTTTCCGCATTCTTAGCTACACCACTCTATTGCGCGACGCTGGTGCCCAGGTACTTGAGCAGACGCCAGTTGTTTCTGAGTTCGGGGATCTGTTCAGGAAGATCCCTGGTTTGCCCCCCCGACGTGAGATCGATTTCACTATCGATCTGGTTCCTGGATCTACACCCGTCTCACTGCCGACGTATCGCATGGCACCATGTGAGATGGAGGAGTTGAGGACGCAGATTGATGGCCTGCTAGAGCTTGGCTTTATACGGCCTAGCGTGTCTCCTTGGGGAGCACCGGTCTTGTTCGTGAAGAAGAAGGATGGTTCGCTGCGATTGTGTATTGATTATCGCAGGCTGAACCAGCTCACGGTGAAGAACAAGTACCCTTTGCCCAGGATCGATGACTTGTTTGATCAGTTGAGAGGAGCGCAGTACTTCTCGAAGATTGATCTTCAGTCAGGATATCATCAGCTGCGCGTCAGAGATGAGGACGTGCAGAAGACAGCATTCAGGACCAGTTTTGGCCACTACGAGTTCCTCGTGATGTCGTTCGGTCTCACGAACGCACCGGCCGTGTTCATGGATCTGATGAACCGGGTATTGCGGCCTTTCCTCTATCGATTCGTCGTTGTCTTCATCGACGACATTTTGGTATACTCTAGGAGTCGAGAGGAGCATGAGGAACACTTGCGTTTGGTCCTTGATACGCTCAGACAGCATCAGTTGTTCGCACAGTATAAGAAGTGCGACTTCTGGAAGCAGGAGGTGAAGTTTCTGGGACACGTGGTGTCCAAGGACGGCATGGCAGTTGACCTGTCTAAGGTAGCTGCGGTGCAGGACTGGGAGCAGCCTGGTTCTGTCACTGAGGTGAGGAGTTTCTTGGGACTCGCTGGCTACTATCGACGCTTCATTCAGGATTTCTCGAATATCGTGAGACCCTTATCTCAGTTGACACGGAAGGACGTGAAGTTCGCCTGGAATGATAAGGCGGAGTCGACTTTTCAGGAGCTGAAGGACAGACTTACGTCCGCCCCTGTGCTAGTATTGCCAGAGCAAGGGGTTAAATACACTATATACACTGACGCGTCTAGCGTTGGTTTGGGTTGTGTCCTTATGCAGAGGGACAGGGTAATTTCGTATACCTCGAGACAATTAAGGAAGCACGAGGAGAATTACCCTACACACGACCTAGAGTTGGCAGCCGTGATATTCGCACTGAGACTCTGGAGACATTACCTCTACGGAGAGGAGTTCGAGCTCTTTTGCGACCACAAGAGCCTCAAGTACATATTTACGCAGCGGGACTTAAATATGAGGCAGCGGCGATGGATGGAGACGCTGAAGGACTTCAAGTTTGAAGTCTCTTACCATCCTGGGAAGGCGAACCTTGTGGCTGATGCGTTGAGCGGCAAGAAGGCGATAGAGTTTGTGGCTCCGCTGATGGTTGCCGAGTGGGATATGGTGGAGTTTTTGCGAGACTTTGAGCAGAAACTCACCGTAGAGGAGCCATTTGAGTTCATCGCACACGTACAGGTGCGATCCCAGATCGATGACCGTGTCATCGAGGCGCAGAGGGACGACGCGCATCTTACTGAGCTTCGAGAGCAGGCCAGTGATGATGCTGACGCCGACTGGCGAGTTGGTATGGATGGGGACTTACGTTACCGTGGCCGCCTATGCGTCCCAGATGTCCCTGACTTGAGACGAGAGATTCTCGAGGCTGCGCATTCTACTAGACTCGCGATGCTCCAGGCAGTACGAAGATGTATCGTGACGTGAAGAGGACGTATTGGTGGGAAGGTATGAAGACCCACATTGCTGAGTTCGTGTCCCGTTGTCTCACTTGTCAGCAGGTGAAGGCAGAGCATCGCCGACCACCTGGACTTTTGCAGCCTATGCCGATTGCAGAGTGGAAGTGGGATTTCATTTCCATGGACTTCATTTCTGGGTTGCCGAAGACGAGGAAGGGGCATGATTCCATTTGGGTGATCGTCGACCGATTGACGAAGTCGGCGCACTTCCTACCGATCAGAGTTACGAACTCTGCAGACGAGCTGGCTAGATTGTATATCCGAGAGATTGTGCGTCTGCATGGAGTTCCATTGGAGATCGTGTCGGACAGAGACACGCGGTTCACTTCTATTTTCTGGACTCGCATTCAGGAGGCTATGGGTGTGAAGTTGAAGTTCAGTACTGCCTTCCACCCACAGACGGACGGACAGACGGAGCGAGTGAACCAGATCCTGGAGGACATGTTGCGGGCTTGCGCATTGGACTTCAAGGACAGTTGGGATGACTGTCTTGCATATGCGGAGTTTGCGTACAACAATAGCTTCCAGGCGAGTATCGGCATGGCACCTTATGAGGCGCTATATGGGCGACCTTGTCGCGCACCGCATTGCTGGTTAGAGGTCGGTGAGCGTAGCTTGATTGGCCCAGAGTTGGTGCAGGCGACGTCAGAGAAGATTGATATTATTCGACGTCGACTTCTTACAGCGCTGAGCAGACAGAAGAGCTACGCCGATAAGAGACGGAGACCACTAGAGTTCACAGTCGGGGGTCATGTGTTTTTGCGAGTTTTCCCTATGAAGGGAGTCCTTCGGTTCGGGAAGAAGGGGAAGCTGGCACCGCGATTCATTGGTCCATTTCAGATCCTCGATCGTGTGGGAGCAGTGGCTTACTGATTGGCTTTACCCACGCCCCTCGCGAGCGTCCACAACTTATTTCATGTTTCTATGCTGAAGAAGTACGTTGCTGATCCTTCTCATATCATCAGATGGGAGCAGGTGCAGTTAGGAGAGGATGTTACTTATATCCTGCGACCGACACGCATCTTAGACCGGAAGGAGCAGGTACTGCGTAGCAAGGTGATTCCCCTTGTAAAGGTACTATGGACGCATCATACTGAGCAGGAGGCTACTTGGGAGACAGAAGCCGAGATCAGAAAGAACTACCCACAGCTTCTCGAGGAGTACGAAAAGGTACAAAATTTCGAGGACGAAATTATTTGTTAAGGGGGGTAGATTGTAACGCCCGTGAAAAATCCATACTTGGGTTCGAGTACCAACTCGACCCGATATTGCGTAGAATTCATTCCTTTAGAAAATATGACTAGGTTAGCTAGTGCAACGTTAGAATAGCTGGAAAATGGTCCCTGATCACTTTAAATACGTTCTACAAGGCCCGAAGCGAGTGGAACCAAGGGTGCTATAATGCTCTAAAGCCTCGGATCAAACTCTAAACTGGTTTGTTCTCTGGACCACTTTGAATCTTTGTATTGGATCTAGACCGCACGTCGAAAGTCCGATACCTCCTATCTTAGACCGTTAGAACCGTCTAGCTGGACTTGACACTCATTCCAAAAATCAAGTCAAACCGATAATCACAGGCTATTTCATTGAGCCCGGACCGAAGAGAGTGAGAATAGGGTTAGAATTGGAATTTGAAATTCAAATCTGGCACACAATTTGACGCATCAGTATTGAGCGTTCTGACCGTCAGAATACAGGCAAATTACACCATTGGATCAGGAAAAATATCTATTATATATCACGAGACTTATAGGCCTGATCTTGGTGCGGTGACCGTTAAACTGAAACTGGGCCGCCACGTGCGATCTGGGAATCGGTCTGAAAACTGGATGTGTGCTAGATCCAGTATGCATGAGCTTAAGTCCGACCGCATTTGGCCTGGGGACCTTCAGAAATGCCCTTTTGGACTGAAACGGCCCCGATTTGGTTAGGCACCAAGTAAACATTGTTCCCAAGCCTATTTTGGGCATGTTTTAGGCTATAAAAGGGGTTGAAACCCTCACTCCTCTCTTCCATCCGAATTTGAGAGAAGCCCTAGCTTGGGAGAGAGAAAAAGGTGGGAGATTGTGAGAGTGTGGGAGAGTTCTTCCTGCCACTTGTACTACGCATTGCACGTGCTTAAGCAACACACCTCCACCGCTTTCCCGGCGATTCCACCGCGATCCTAGGTAAGTAAAAACCCTAAATAGTTGTTGATTTGAGTTTCCCTTGTTTCCATAGCGATGTAGCTTATGGATCTTGTGTATTAGGCTCCTTACTCGCCGTAGACGAAGCGTATACGCTCCGTTTCAATTCCCGAGTCTACAAGACATAAGGTGAGGATTTTAGACGCTTTGATTGACGGTTCCCAACGCTTTCAATGTCGTTTAATAGTAGATTCTTGACGGCATCGCTGTTTGACATGTACAAAATGCTCTCCGTTTCCCGTTTTGTAAATTAACGAAGAATATGAGATTTAGGGCATTTTAGTCATTTGTAGGAAGTACGGTCTACATGCATATTTTGCTGACGTGATTGACATGGTTTGTCGCCGCATTAGAGAGTTAGGAATGATTGCATAATCAGTTTGGCGAAGAGATTCACCAAGTTGCGCACTTTGGGTCGACATACTATATGTGGATTTAAGTGTGTAGTGTATGTGTTTGTATAAATGCATGTATTAGTATGTATTGAATTAAATGATGTTATGTAGTAGTTTGAGATTGATTTCATGATTAATATGCTGACCTAAATGATTTCCTACATGTTGACCTTATGCATGATCGCATTACATGCATAGAAAGTATGCCTTGAGGATTTGCTTAAGTTGAATATGCATGGGAAGTATGCCTTGAAGATTTGCTTAAGTTGAATGTTATAACATGTGCTAACATGCTCACATGATGTATTTCAATTTCAATACCTTTGTATAGTGTTAATGTAATTCCATAGATGTGTGGGACTTGACTTAGTCCAGGCAGTCGGTAACCGAGCGAATTCGTGGCTGACTGGTCATAGCCACGAACGACGCGTCGATGAATGTGATTCGTGTTGAGAGTTGGCGGCAGTGGTTAGGCCACGCGAAGTGTTTTACGCACTTCATGTCGTTCAATTCGAGATGCGATCGCGCTAGTCGAGCCCGTCAAGTAACCCGACTGGCCGATGTTTGTTCACCTTGTATGTATCATAACTGCTTGAACCTAGGGTACTGAACTTACCATTGTAAACCCTATTAACCGTGGTACCTTGATCCACGAAGACTCATGAGCCGGGCATGGTGGTATGGGACACCGTGGTCGAGCTGTCGGCCTACGCTGGGGCCACAAACCTCCCCGTAGTGACCAGTGAGCACCTTGACTCGTGAGCAGATTATGGTGGTATGGGACACTATATTCTAGCTGTCGGCCTACACTGATCAGGCGACGAGCCCTTTGTAGTGACCGCGAGCGTATTCTGAGTCCACGGGAGGCGACGACCCTTCCGTGCAGTAGAGTACAGTAGGCCTGTATTGATAAGGTGATGGGGGAGCGGTGCAACGAGTGCGAGCAACAGCCCTGGCAGCCCTTGCAGTGACCTACGAAATATACATCGTATGAGATTACTAGGAGTGACGACCCTAGACAGGATCCGTGTTGGGATTGATACAAGGGAAGTACCTTAGTTTCCCAATCCTGCTGTTTGAATGGACTAATAACAACTTGGTAATCATATCACCATAGCATTGCATGTGCCTGGAAGATGTGGAGCACTCTAGGGAGTGTGGCATGCCATGGTCGTAAGATGTTGCCGCATGAGGGTGATCGTCGGTGAGGGCATACATCACGTCATATCATCTTGCATTAACAACAGTATTAGGATTTGTCTGATTTACTGCTTTACTATTATCGCGTGATTGAATTGTGAACATGCTAATCTTTGCTCTATGATTCCACTGAGTTGATCACTCATTCCCACGTTACGGGATGGTGTTTGCAACACCCACCAGACCCTGTTGTAGTTGCAGGTAAGGACGAGATCCAGGAGGTGGAGCTAGATGTTGACGAGGACCAGGATGAGTTCTCGTATATGCAGTACCATGACGGCTTCCCGTAGGCGACCTGGATCGAGGGGACATCAGTGGGACTTTTCTTTTTTGAACATTATTCTTTTGTTATGTATATGTACATGAGACTCAGTGATGTAGTCATACTTTGGAGAGAGATGAGATTACTTTATTTTTTCCATACAGTGATATATACATTGTTTAGTCTTCCGCTTGCTTTTATCACTGGATCTGAAGTATGAATTGCAGTTTTGGTATACTTTTACTCATGTGGATGCTTTAAATCAGACAACATCGAATCATAACCATTTTTGTTGCATAAGTGACGGTCTGAAACTCGGGAGTTGAGTTTATACACGCCCCCCGATTTTCAGGGTGTTACATCTGTCCTCCATCTCACTGCTCTCTCTCTCTCTCTCTTTCTCTCTCTATCTTTCTTTCCCATCTTATGGCCTGCCTATGATGTATGCATTTTATCCATACCATCTACCAAGTGGGACGCAGCCGCTGTCCGACTAGGGCCCACTTCTATGTCCACCATGTTGTCATTTGGGCAGGTCCTGTTGTAAGGAAAAACACAACAGCATCTTGATCCAAAGGAGTGGCCCACTAGACATGGGACCACCACGATTTATGCATTTTATCTGCAGCATCCAACAGACTGGATGATGAGACCCACCATGGTATGTATTTCATCCCACCTTCTATCTGGATGGTGGTGGAAATAGAGGAGATTCAAAGCTCAGGAGGAGTAGGTAAGATATATATATATAATATTATATTGTGGTGGGCCCCACATGGGACCCACCTAATTTGGAATCAGATTGGCTGGAGTACATTTACAGCAGCTAAATAGTTGTTGTACTAACGTTAGCAGGTGGGGGCCTAATGATCCAAACCGTCCATGTGGACTCCACTATGATGCAGATGTTATATTCAGACCGTCCAAACATCACAGTGATGTTTTCTTTTCTTTTCTTTTATTTTTATTTCTCATGGCATTACAGGAGAATGGGATAGATCTATATTTCACGTGGGACCTACCATGTGTACGTGTTATACTAGCAGGATGTATGGGTTTTGGATGGATGATGGGGCCCATCAATAAGGTATGTGTTATATCCGCACCGTCCATCTGGATGATAGGGGAACCACCGTGATTTATGTATTTCATCCCACCATCCTTCGGGATGGTGGGGACCACATGATATATGTGCTTTATTCACAACGTCCATCTATGTGGACCCGCAACAACATAGTTGTTGTAGTTAACGTCACTAAGTTCTGTGGGCCAGTCATGAGGTACCTGTTGTACTCAAACCGTCCATCCATCTGTAGCTCGTGAGCCCACCCCACACGAGTGACATGTGTGGGTGGGACCCACCTTGCTATATATACTTTATGACCACAACGTCCAAACTGGACGGGTGGTGCACAGCCACTATGATATATGTATTTCATCCTTGCCGGCCATCCATTTCTGTACGTGAGGGGCCCACCCCACATGTGTGACATGTGTGGGATGGGGCCCACCTTGATGTATGTATGTTTTAACAAGAAAACAAATGCGTTTCAATTCTCGGGGGATTATCTTATTTAAACATAACAAAAGAAAAGCGTAAAGACGATCATCACGTATTTATTCTGAGTTCATTTACATCCTCTTGATCTCCCTTGATTCTAAGATATATTCATTTGTATATGTATAGATTAATAACATGAAGATATTAGATTCAAATAGCAAATTCGGCAGCATTTCGGCATGAATTTAGGTCATCTCCAAAGACTTGGGAGGAATTGCCGACTAGACTGATCAATCTTTAAGAAGATAAGAATTTCGACAGCATTCCAGCGCTATTTTGAACATCTCATAAGACTTAGGAGGAATGTGCACTTCAACGGCTTATCTTCTTTTGCATTCGAACAGAAGAACTTAGAGATCTCTTCTATTTTGGCAGCATAACAACTCCTCATCTTTATAGACTGCAGAGCAGTCTGTTTGCGTAGACCCGAGCAAAGTACATGGTTTGCGCGGTCCGGTGCAAAGCCTTGTGGGCTGCGCAGTCCTGCGCAAAGCCTTCTGGACGGCCGCTCTCACCTTCGGTCTTCTTGCTCCACTTGCTCCACTTTATCTTCTCTTCTTGCTCCACTTACTCTCTGTAGTCTTCTATCGATCCTTTAACGAAGGAAGGAAAGGGGTATTTATAGGAACTCACACGTGCCGAACTCTCATCTTAGCGATGTGGGACAATATCACCGAATTATCTGAACTTCACCAATTCATACGTTGTCGCTTTACCGGGACCCGCGCAAAGGAGATCATTTGCGCGGTACCACATAAAGCGTAACATTTATGCGGACCCGTGCAAAGTACTTATAAGTCATTTTGTTGCACTTTCATTCCAACTTGCCTTCACAGCCTTTTGATCTTCATTTGTTTCTATTCTTTTCTTATTTTTTAGTCCTTAAAAATGTAATCTATATGTACACCGTCCATCTGCCCTTGGACGGTGGGGCCCCCCTATTGTGTATATGTTTAACACATGCCATCCACCAGCATGTGGGGCACACCATGATGAATGTGTTTCAAACATGCCATCCAATTATATTTTTTTTTGGGTGAGGTCCCCCTTAATGTATGCATTATGCATCAGCACTGCCCATTAGGACTTGCAGTGGGACACACCGTAATGTATGTATTGTATATTTATGTCATCCATTTATGCGGCGCATTGTGATGTAAGTGTGGGCCATTTGGTGAGACCCATTGTTGCGTATATTAAAACCATTGGTGCGGCCCGTTGATACGGCCCACTTGATGTATATGAGGCCCATTGGTGTGACCCGATGATGAGGCCCACTTAATGTATATGAGATCCATTGTGTTGTATTTGGGGGCCCGAGCGTGAGGCCCATTATGAAGTCTTTGGCCCATTGAGATTGTATGTGACCATTGTGATATGTATTAGGCCCATGTGATACGACCCATGTGACGTCTATTAGGCCAATGCGATCTGGCCTATGTGATGTATTTGAGGCCCATGAGTAGGGCCCATTATGATGTATATATGGCAAACGTGAGGAGGCCCATTATGATATATTTCATGCTCATATATGAGGCCCATTGTGATATATTTAAGGCCCAATATGATGTATACTCGGACCATGTGTTAAGGCACATTGTGATGTATATCAGGCCCACGTGATACGAATTACTTGATGTTTATTAGGTCCATATAATGTGGCCCATTGTAACGTGTATATGGCCCATTGTGATGTATGAGGCCCTTGTGTGAGGCCGTGGGCCCACTGTATGTTCGGCCCTATGTGGTCAACTCATTGGGAACCATGTTGGTTAAATGCAACATTGATGGGCAGTGATGGTTAAATGTTCACATTGTGACCTTTCCTTAGGCCTGGTTAGGTCCATTCTTATCATTCACTAGTGGCTCAACCCAAACTATTGGGCCACATTGACATTACGTGATTCATCATCGGTTGTCCATCTATGGACCCTACCTTATGTCGAGGCCGACCGTATAGGCCGATTCTGATTTGTCGATTCTGATTATTGATCAAGGTCATTTATCATGGCCGATTGCCGATTTTGATTATTGTAGTCGATTGCTGATTAGCGATCGAGGCCGATTATCGTGACCGATTGTCGATTCCGATTAACGTGGTCGATTTATCGATTCTGATTATTGAGGCCAATTATCGATCAATTCTGATTGTCGTAGCCAGTTGCCGATTAGCGACCGAGGCCGATTATCATGACCAATTATGATTCTGATTGACATAATTGATTTGTCGATTCTGATTATTGAGGTCGATTATCGATCAATTTTGATTGTCATGGCCAGTTGCTGATTAGTGATTGAGGTCAATTATCGTGATCGATTACCAATTCCGATTGACGTGATCGATTTGTCGATTCTGATTATCGAGGCTGAGTATCGATCAAGGCCGATTGTCATGGTCGATTACCGAATAGCGATCGAGGCTAATTATCATGACCGATTGTCGATTCTGATTGATGTGGCTGATTTTTTGATTCTGATTATCGATCGAGGTCGATTATCGTGGCTAGTTGTTGATTCTGATTGTCGTGGCCGATTGTCGATTAGCAATCGAGGCTGATTATCGTGACCGGTTGTTGTTTCTGATTAACATGATCGATTTGTCGATTTCGATTGATGTGGACGATTACTGATTCTGATTGTCGAGGCTAGATATTGAGGCCCATGGGCAAGGCCCATTGTGATACATTCATGACCCAAGGGCAAGGCCCATTGTGATATATTCATGGCCTATGGGCAAGGTCCAATGTGATATATATTAGGCCTATGATGCATGGCCCATTTGCTATATTCGAGACCCATGTGTAGGGCCCACATGTCATGTATTTGAGGCCCATGAGTAGGGCCTATGTGGCCCTTGAATAAGGCCCATTGTATTGTATGTTAGGCCTTTATGTGAGGTTGTGGGCCCATTATATGTTTGGCTCTATGTGCACCCTTGGAGGCAATATTGGTTAAATGTCCACATTGTTGAGGTCAATTGTCTATGCCAGTTATTGATATCGATTATGTGACAGCATAACATCATGATACATGCTCATATGCATCATCTGCATGTTTGTTATGAGATGTGGTTGACCATTACATATGTCGTTGGGCATGTTATTATGAGACTCCCTGATAGGCAGAGATTGTCTCACATGAGTACACGGTATGAGCTGGATTGATGTAGGACTGGATTGTATGACTCATGCATCTTGCATTGTGATTATTATATGCCCTAGCGACATTAGGGTCGTAGCCTCCACGAGCATATCATGGATAGTCAGATGGGACACCAAAAATCTATTACTAGCATTGGGCTGCCATATATGGCCCTGGATGAAAATCCCTAAACCTCCAGTCCAAGAAATGCCCCAATGTTAAGACCAAGTGGATATATGAGTGCATAAGGTCCGTATACCAGTACGCCGTGTCTCCCACTGTGTCTTAGTCGGTTGGGAGGGGGTGTGGCCTTACCCGCTCGAGGGTAGGGGGCATAGATAGGCTGAGTTTAACCAGCTCATGAATGGGTCTGCTATTGACATGCCGGTTAGATATTGACTGACTACTGGCTAGGCGGATAGTGAGGTCTCTTCCACTTGCATGGTCGTGTGTCAGTGGCGGCGATTTGCATGTAGTGTATACTAGACCTCAGTGATGATCCCAGATAAGAACCGTACTGATATTGGACTTATTTAGCAGGAGTTTCATATTCATTCATTCATTCACTATCTACTCGGGCTAGTGGTACATAAATATTTGTTACATGTACTTTCGCAATGACCAGGATTTCGGTTGGGGTGCGCGACTAACCTGAGATTAGGAGTTTACCACATTGAGTCTGACTATCCAAATTTAGGTATGAGATTGGTTTGAATAAAAGTCCTTTGTGATAGACCTCATAGCCTGTGATACCACGTACTATCATCCGGACTTCACACTCTAGCGTGGTCATTCCATTCACACTGCATATTGCATTACATCCGCAGCATATGACATTTTGGGTTACTATGTTTTTTCATTTATATGGTCTATAAATGGCTAACGGTATTTGTGAACTCATAAGGAATTGTATATTACATTACATCCTAGACATTTGATATTTGGCTCTTTATGACTTCTCATTTGCAAAGCTGATTTGTATCGCGTACTCTGATATTGTTTTACTCATGGACTTGTCAGTATTTCTGCTTTTCTTTGATATCATTTGATTCATGATTTTACCAGTATTTCTTATATTTGTATGATTATGGCATTGTGTTGAATACTTGGCACTTACCTTGTGCACACACTTACACCACCCTCTAAGCTTTCTATAAGCTTATGCACAATAGATGCATGCAGGTGATGTTAGGTCGCAACAGCGTGGAGCTTAGAGCATGTAGCTAACTTCTGGAGCTTTGATTTTGATATATGTATTTCCCTTTTAACATTGTATTCAAATGTTTATATTAGTTGATATGTGATAATGATGTTGCTTTTGAGATTTGGGTAAACTTGTGGTTATGCTTCTTATGATACAATTTAATATTAAAAATCCTCCTTATAGGATCCCAGGATCGAAACTTGGCATATGGACATTGGGAGTCGAGAATGGGGTACTACGGAGGCTATCGATATCAGATTCAGTGATTAAGATTCCTATGAATTCGATTTCCAAGTTTAGGGCATGACACCTAATATACATCACAATGGGCCACATCACATGGGCCTCATACACATCAAATGGGAACCAGCGTTCTAGCTGGACTATCTACACCATTCATCTATTTTTAGAGATCAGTTTAGAGTGTTACCCAAAAAATAAATTATATTGAAAGATCATTTGGACCATACCACAAGTAGCAGTGGGGATAATGATTTCACCGTTTAAACAAACATAAGGCCCACCATAATGTTTATTTTCCATCAAATCTATTCATAAGGTCACAAAGACCTGAATTAAGAGGAAAATAAATTCATATTGATCCAGAACTTCTGCGACCCCAAATGGGTTTTGTTTCGAACAAGAAACAAATGTGTTTAATTTGGGGAATTCATTTTATTCCAATATAACAAAGAGATTTCATACAATAATCATGGCATTATTGATTATGTGTTCATATACATCCCTTCCAAATCCCTAGATTCTAAGATAGAATACTAAATAAATGGTAATTAATAAGGTAATATGCCAAATCTCAAATTCGACAGCATTCCGGCACTATTTCGGTCATCTCTTAGGTACTTAGGAGGAATGTTGAATTTAATTAACTAATTTCCCTTTTGAACTCGTCCGTTATGCCAAGGAGAGGGCTTGAAGCAGTGAAGGTCGAACTCCAACAATTTTAGCAGCATTTCGACCCTTTTTTGCCTTGGCCACATGGTGACCTAGTTGCGTGACCAACGCAACAGAATTACCGGTTGCGCGGTCAGCACAACATATTGCTTAGGTGCACGATCCGCACAGCTTCTCTCCTGCGTTGTGCGATCAGTGCAACTTAGTATCCCAGTTGCGCGACCCACGCAACTAACTCTGTTCCTCACCTTCAATCTATCTTCAGAGCTCTAACTTTCTCCAAAAAGCCTTCCATCCTTTATAAGGAGGGGAGTGGGGTATTTATAGGCCTCCACATGTGCCAACCCTCGTTTCTTGTGCCATGGGCCCCACCTTGGATCAATTCTAGCTGTTCATCTCAATCTGTGTCTGTTTATGGTTGTGCTACCCGCGTAAGGGTAAAGATAGACACCCGACCAGTGCAACGGTTGTGTTTGGTGCGCGATCTGTGCAAGGGTCAAATGATCTTTTCCACTCGCGCAACGCCTGTTTTGGATGCGCGATGCCTAAGATTCTTTTTATCGATTATGCGAGCCGTGCAACGACTAGACAGGTTGTGTGATCCGCGCAACATCGTTTGTTCACTTCTTCATTCCTTCACTTTGTATGTTTTTTCTCATCTTTAGATTTTCCTTTATGTTGATTTTTTATGCTCCAACAGATGCCCCCTTAATCCGTGGTTTTATTCCCTTGAATCAAAAGGTACAATCAATCTTCAAGGAAAATCTCTCGTTCCTTAAGTTCATTGTGCGACTCGCGCAACGAAAACCCGAGTTCAATACTCGGCCCTTTCCTCTATAAATAGTTAAGCACTTCTCCATTTCTTTACTTTCCCATCTCACTGCCAGAGTCCATTTCTCTGAATTTTTGCCCCCGTGCAACCCGTTTCAGTTGTGCGATTCGCGCAACATTTTTTCATCACACAAGGCTTTGATCCGTTATGCTATCTGCGTAACCTCTCTTTGTTATGCGACCCGCACAACATATACTCTTTCCAGTCTTCTTGACTTAGTCAGCTTTCCATCTTTACTCAGTCATGGCTCATACAAAAAGAACTTTCATCGCTATAAACCCTCCTTCTGAGCAACCTTCCCACCAGGAATTACCCAACACCGAAGCATACCAAACTCCAATCCCTCAAGTAACAGAATCACCATCCTCTCCTGCCCAACCCTCATGCAAAAGGTTCAAGATAACTCCTAGATGCCCTACGTACATAAAAGAACCTGTACTCTCCACATTTGATTTCTCTTCATGCATTGATGCACTGCCATCTCCTATTCGTAAAGCTGTCATTATGGGTGATCTTGAGAGACCCCCAAAGCATGGCCATAAGTATGACTAGGAAAACTGGTTGAAGATGATGGCTCATTATCACACGAGCAATCAAAGGCTACTTGCTAGAGAGGACACCTCTCATCCTTCAAGACCCAAGAAGCACCGCCGCAACAAAGCCCATGAATTCCAGGAGAAGATAAAGGAACACAACAGAAAGAAACTTAACAACTCCTGGGAGTCAGTTCGAGAGATCCAAGGCACCATAAGATTTGACAATCCATATAGACAAGGCTTTGTCTCTTTTTCGATTAGTATTCACTGCCATCATTCCTTGCTGGTTTGCGAACCCAGAGATCACCTAACTGTAGAAAGACTGGCATACACGAAGTCCTGGTCATTTAAGGAGCCAAGGTTATTGGAAGGCATCCTGCAGCTGCCGAGACCAAGACAGAAAATAGGCGACGTTCATCCTATGATCTTCCTTATCCCTTCCTATGATGTTCACAGTCTATATCCCACTTGCTTCTATGAGACACTTAAACAACGCTTCAGCCATCGTACCCTCAGATGGAGCATGGAAGAGTTCAAGACGAGGGGTCTTCTCACTCCCCGTAATTACTATTCCGAGTGGGCTGCTGCAATTTTAGCGAAGTTTGCTGGAACTTTATCGAAGATCAATACATTTCATGCTATCGAAGCGACATCATTTCCATTTTGCAAGGAAGCTTCCATTCTGAAAGCATTTCTCAACTATTGGTGCCCTTCCACCAATTCTTTCCATCTTCTAGAAGGAGAAATGAGCATCACCCTTTAGGATATCCACAAGATTACTGGCCTGCCAATAGCCGGGAAATTTTTCGATGAATTTGTCCCTACCAACAAGGAACTTGCTTTTGTGTCCTCTCCTGATCGCATTCCTTCTATTTTAGAGTCGATTACGGAACTTTTCATGGAAATGTCTAAGTTCCCGAACATCCACAAAATCCATCTTATGTAATGGCTGGCCCATTTCAGCAGAGCTTTTAAGTAAGAATTCTCTTTTTCCACTTCTTCTTATTGTATCTTGACATATATATATAGCCTCATCTTCATCTGCTCATCCTTTTAGATTCAACGATGGCCATTCACGAGAGCTCGAACGTCTCAGAAGGAATATAAAAAGTTGTGCTGAATATTCAAACTATGGAGAGCTGGCTGCATTCATCACATACTGGCTAAGCATAGTGGTCTTCCCTAGCTCAAAATCGGCAGACGCCATCCACCCATCTCTGTTTGTCGTTGCAGGCGCTATGGCTGAAGAAATTAAGTTCTCTCTCGCTCCTCCTGTCTTGTGTTCGATCTATAGAGGCTTTGGAGAGATTGCATGCCATTTGAAGAGCCCATCTGTTGGTTCTGCTTCAACATACATGCCATGACATTATTTCCTTGGTTAGCTCGGTGTCTACTTTCCTTGGACCTTTGAAGCACCTGACAAGGCCTACGTTCACCCTGCCCAGGCTCCTCTTTACTTCTTCCAAAAGAGATCTACGGTAAAAAGATCTTATGACTAGGCGAAGGATGTTATAGCCTCTTATGCAACAATACACTACTTCCATTTTGGTATATCTCGTTATACTATGGATACGGAGAAGGCGAACACATAATCCCTCTCCCCGGAGGAAAGAGAATTTTTTATATCATCAGATCATGTAGTCTCCTCTTGAGAGAATGAACTGAATTCTGGTGATAGCCATATTACCCAAGTCGTTTCGCCCGCCAGTTCGGTTTTGATCAAGCAGTACCAGAAGATTGTGGGTTAGTCACCAGAAGGATGCGGAGTTATGGTACTGGCCCATTTAATTGGGCGATGATCTGGAAATAATTATTAGGCCATGCCAATTCTTCCTTTATCATTCCAGATTGCGGCCATACGCTAAGAGCATCATATAACCACATGAGATGGTGGGTACATCAATCGCACCTGGTCAGAAAAAGTCAACTAGTGAGTAAACCTATATGGCTTCCTCCTCCTACTTTCAAGGGACGAATCTTTGAAGCGGGGATCAGTTTCATTGCTGAAACAAGTCATGCTCCCTCAACTGGTTATCACTGTGTATATATTTCCATGGATGAGCCCATTCGTGAGATAAAGCTTAACAACACTCTTGAAGGCTGAACAACATATGGTGACATTTGTGAATTTGAACAAATTCCTCCTCAGCGTCTCCGAAGAGAAGTTGCAAGAGAGGTTATCCCTCAGTCAGATAACATTGTTGATGCTCCAGAACAGCCTTCTCCTTTCACTCATCCTTAGCAACAGCCAATGGCTTCACCTATTTCCAAGCCTCACCCTTCTCCACAGCAGCCAACTTCTTCCCCAATGACCAGATATCGAACACACGCCCAATCTTCTCTCCAGATAGGGGTTGTAACTACCGCCTCTCTAGCTGTAACAGTTGTAGAGGTTGAATCAACAAATCAGCAACCTCTTCCCTCTCTAGTTGTGACAGCCATAGAGGTTGAACCAGCAGATCAACAACCTCTTCCCTCCAAAGGGAAATAAGTGGTTGTTAAGGAATCAAGTGAAGAAAGTTCCAGTGACGAAAGTTCATCTTCTTCATTTGAACGTACTACTTCTGATGAAAACACAACGGAAGAAGAAGATCAAGATGCTGATTATGAAGAGGGAGAAGCTGATGTCGGTGACAACAATGATACAGTTGTAATGGAGGATGCAAATGATGAGGGGCATATACTCCCAACTTCTGAGGTCGTACCTACAAAAGTTTCGCCTATCGCAGAGGAAGAAGAAGGAGAACTCCTTGATTATGGGGAATACGGACATTCACCATGTAAGATAGTTTTACTATCGTTGTTTACTTTTGTTCTTCCTTTCTTGCCTCCTTATCTTACACATTTTATGTCAGGTAATCAAGTTGCAAATACAGAGGTAGATAGTGCCTCTCCTTCGAATTTGCCCCCTGTTTTACCAAGAACTTCACCAAGATTTTCAATTCCCTCGCTATCAGTGATACGCGAAATTACTTTCCCAACGGAGCCTGCTGATTTGTCTACTCCGATCATGGTTGCTTCAAGCACCGAACGTGAAATAGATTCTCCAGTGGAGCCAACTGCGCTGCTTACCTCTACTACTATTGTTTCGAGCACTGAAGCTATGCTTCCTTCTTTTGCTGAGATGGTAACACCTGAGCCTCCTCTTGCTAGGGAGACTCAACCACTCATTATTCAAACATCAAAAGAAAGTATCCCCTTCTGTTCACATTTCTTTATATTGCGTGCACATAAAAATGTTATTATAATTTTGTATTTCTTATTTCTTAACAGGGAATATATCTTAAAGCGGCGCCACAAGCTCTAGCTCTATCAGAACTTCATCACACGTGTTATCTTTCGAGAAAATTCCATCATATAAATTGGCATTAATCAAGAATTCTATATTGGCGATCATCGAAATGTTCAAGGATCCTAATCAATGGTCTGATTTGATTGCTGCTTTGGATGTACTGGATAGTGCCGCACGAATGGTCAAAGTTGACATTTCTCTTATGCGTAATGCCCTTTTAAGGTTTCATAATTCAATAGCCGCTTTATCCTCAGCTGAAACTTTGACTGTCCCACCTGAAACCTTAGAGTATAAGAAACAACTTGCATACTCCAAAGAGAAAGTTTCTCAGCTTGCTCCTATCGTGTCTTGCCATGATCAAGAACAATCTTCTTTACGAGAACAACTGAAGGCTTTTACTGATAATGAAGAAGTCATCCAGAATCGCACTTCTCATCTGAAGCAGGAGATTACACAATTGGAGAAACAAAGCTCAGAAGAGAGGTTGAATATTGAAAGAGTTCAAGAGAAGATAGACTATAGCTTTCATTCCGTTAATTCTAAAAGATCTGAACTAGCTAAGCATGAAGAAATAATAGCCTCGCTAGAAGAGAAATTGGTTGGTCTCCCTGATCCTATAAGAATGATTTCAACTGCTCACCTGGAACATGCTGCTGCCCAAGTTAATTTTCAAGAGAATTTACAACAATACTTAGTATCATTAGGCATTGTAAGAGAATTGTAAGATTGTTTTGTTTTGCTACTGTAACTATTTTCAAGATTTCTCATGATATTTTGACAATGATGCTTTTGTTTACCATACTATTGATATATTATACTATTTTATTTATTATGTTATATATTATTATATATTTTCTTATATATCCTTTTATGACTTGTTAGCAAAGGATTTCCTAAATGATCCTTGTCTTAATTGGCGGTACTAAATTTCAATTTAGTCAGTCACACACAGTTTAAGCTCTTGAGTAGTGGAGCGCACACAGTTTAAGCTCTGAGTAGTGGAGCAAGCAATTTCTTAGACTCTTATGGGAGTCGGGTCTTACGTGATGGTCTTTGTAACTCTTATGAGTTCGCTGGACATGTATGACCCGTATCCTAGCCTATATTGTTCCGTAGACTCCCGCAATCCTTCCCATCGAAGTCCGACAACCTACGACGTATAATCAACGTTAGCACGTGAACCTAAATCGTATCCTGTAGATTTGAGTCGGCTTAATCTGAGACTTATATCATTACGACTGCACCGTCGCCACGGTTCTAACGTCACATCTTGCATACCAATTTGATACCTTAGCAGGGAGATGTGGGTCAGCATTTATTTTGAAGAAAATGTTATGTATTTGCAATCCCAAGAGAATCTCTATAACATGTCAAATCAATCCCATCATTCACCTCTCATGTCAAGTATAAAGCACCCATGCTTCCTTTCTCCATAAGTCAAGTAAACCCCAAAGTCAACCAATCTCTCACCTCACCCATCACTCACCTCACATCCATCACTCACATCTCTCTTACAACCACCACACCTCTCTCTCTTTCTCAACGTAAATTCCAAACAACAATTCTAAGAGAGAAAAGAAGTGGACATCCATGCATTTCTAAGGAGAGAAGTGATTTTTGTGGCCCACTTTAAGATCCCCAGATCTCTCATCCTACCCATTCAACTCTCATCTTCCACCATCAAAGTGAGAAACAAGGAGATCAGCTTTCCAACGGACCAAGAAGATCGATGGTGGGTACTTCCATAGGCTAGATTTTTTATATTTTTATGAGGGGCCAAGTGAGGCCTACCGATCAATGGTATGGATCTCACTTTGGACTCTAGGTGTGGCTGATGGCCCACCTTGATACTCATGATCATTCCATGATGGGGCCATTCTCCATGGATCCCATCATGATGTTTATTTTCCTTGCATACATAGGATCATATAGACCATCTATTTTAGTGGAGAGGGGATCTCCATCGTTGGATTTCTATTTAATGGGCCCACATGTATCAGGACCCACTTGATGTATGATTGGATGCTTGAAACGGAGGGCCCATAGTGTCGAGGTCCCTCCATCACGCGTGTCCCTCTCTCTCTCTCTCTCTCTCTCTCTCTTTCTCTCTCTCTCTCTCCCCCTCTCTTTTTTTCACTTATTTTTCTTGTCATAATATGTCTTTGTGGCCCACTTGGATGGACCCCACTATAAAGTATGTATTTTATATAAGCCATCTAGAAGTAGGGCCCACTTTATAGGTGTTGCATCGACACCATCCATTATCCGGTGGCCCACCTGAGCAAGCCCACATCTTTGGCACCTGGGACGCTGGACGTCATCTGGAAAACATAAATATAAGCTTGGTTTAAAGCTTTGTGTGGACCACTCATATGAGCCCCACCTTGATGTATTTTTTTTAATCCATGCCGTCCATCCTTTTCCTTATATCATTTTAGGCATTGAGCCAAAAAAATGAAGCTGATCCAATGTTCCGACGGGCCATAACATAACGAACGGTGGTTTTCACCGTTGAAATCTTCCCTGATATTTCCTTGCACCGAAAAATACTCAATATTGGACTCGTTGGATTTGTTATGAGCTGTGAAATCCAATGGCTGGAGTGGATTCACTTGGAGTGAACCCCACACACAAAAAACTAAAAACAAATCAGGTTTTAAAAAAAAAAAAAAATAAGAAGAAAACGAAACAGCAGGGTTGCTGCTGCCAGAGGCATAGGCAACGCCTGCACTATTAAGGCGGGTGGGTGTACGAGCAGGGACCCACGGCTCCAACCGTGGGCCCCACCATGATGTATGTTTGTCATTTAACCGGCTCATAAGGTGGGCCCCTTCCTGCAGTGGGCCCCCTCTGAATTTCAGCCACATTAAGGGCTCAAGTGGCCCACAACATAAGAAATAGTGAGGATTGAACGTCTACCATTGACACTCTTTTAGTCCATAGAATTTTGCATCAAGATGAAACTTGTCTTTCCTTTCAATTCAGGTCTGTACGACCTTATCAACAGATTGGATGGAAAACAAACGTTATGGTGGGCCCCATGTGGGACCCACAATGATATATGTGTTTTATTACCACCGTCCAGACGGACGGTGGAGTCCACAGTGATGTATGCATCTTACCATGCCGTCCAGCCGTTTCTTCAAGCTACTGGATAGCTGGTGGGACCCACCATGATGCACGTACTGCATCCTATTCGTCTATCCATTTTAAAAGCTCATTTTATTGCATGAGCTAAGGGAATGAGGCAGATCTAAAGTTTAAGTGGACCCCACCATCTAAAGTAGTGGCCAATGACGCCCACCGTTCAAAAATCTCTAAGGGCCATGGTAGCTTGCCATTAAGTTAATATTTGTTTCCCACTTCATCTATCGCCATGTTAATTTATGATTAGGTTGGATGGGGAACATATTTTATGGTGGGCCTTAGGAATTTTAAATGGTGGAAATCATTATCACCACTTTTATTGGATGTTCCCCGTTTGATGTGTTTATGGCCCAATTGGTGTGACCCATTTGATATTTATAAGCCCCATTTGAGGAGGCCCACCTTGATATATATGAGACCCATGTTATGAGGGCCCATTGTGATGTATTAGGGCCCATGGGTTGAGACCCATTGTGATGTATTTGGAGCCCATGGGTTGAGGCTCATTGTGATGTGTTTCTGGCTCATATGTTGTGACCCATTTGATATATTTTTAGCCCATGTGATGAGGCCCATCTTGAGGTATTTGTGGCCTGCATGGCTAGGCCTGATGTGGTGTACATGCGGCTCAATGCGAGGAATGTGCACCCGATGTAATGTGTGATTTCACTATAATATAGGTAATGATGTTTATGGCGGGCCGTGACTTAGGAGCAATGTTAGTTTGACATCCACATTGTAAAAATAATGTTGGTTAAATGTCCACATTATGACTCTCCCTAGGGCCCATTGATAGGCCCATAATTATTGTGTGTAGGCCGTCTAGGCCCATCTTCATTAGGAGAGTAGTTCATCACCTTATAACATGCTTAGTGTAACTCCATGATTCATGCCCATACTCATCATATGTATGCCTGATATGAGGATTGTTTGATCATAGTATATGCCATTGGGCAGACTATTTACGGGACTCCTTATGAGATGGAGTGCCCACATTATCGTGTTGTACGTGCAGGATTGCTGCATGACTGGATAGTGTGACTCATGCATCCCGCATATATGTGACTTGATCATTGTACGCCTTAATGACATCAGAGTCGTGGCCTCCACAGGCACATCGTGGATGGGTAAATGGGACACTAAAAATACTTGGTTCTAGTACTGTGGGTACTTACGATGTCCTTGGGTGAAAGTCCCAGAACCTCCGAGGCCAGGAGTAGCCCCAATGTCTACACTGAGTGGAACATGAGCACCTGAGTGCTAAATACTAGTAGGCCGCGTCTCCCACTGTGTCGTGGTTGGTTGGGAGGGGGTGTGGCCTTATCCGCCCGAGTGAGGGGGCTATAAGCTAAGCTGAGTATGACCACCTTGTAAACGGGCCCGTTATCGATGAGCCGGGTAGGTATTGACAGACTGCTAGCTAGGCGGATAGTGAGGTCTCTTCCACTTCCTGGGCTGTGCAGCTAGGGAGGAGGCAGTCGGAGTGAAGTGTATTAGACCCCGGTGATTTTCCAGAGAGGAACCGTACTGATTTGTGGACCTACTGAGCAGGAGTTGCATACTCATTTATTCATCCATTCATTATCCACTCAGGCTGGTGGTGCGTAACTATTTGTTACATGTACCTTCGCATGATCAGGATTTCGGTTGGGCGCGCGACTAACCTGAGACCAGGAGTTTACCACATTGAGTCTGACTACCAAATTTAGGTATGAGACTGGTTTAGATAGAAGTCCCTTGTGATGGACCCCGTAGCCTGTGATCTTCATACTATCATCCCGACTTCACATTCCACCATGGTCATTTTATTCTCACCGCATATTACCTTGCATCCGCAGTACTTAGCATTTTGGGTTACTATGTTTTTGCACTTATATGGCCTAGATGGACTTAGCAAGATTTGTATATTGTGTTGCATAATCGGCATCTGATATTTATCTTCTGCATTTGTATAGCCGACCCACATTGCGTATTCTGTTATTGAATGATTCCTGGACTTACCAGTACATTTTTGCTTACTTTGATATCGTATAATTCATGATCTTGTTATTTTTCTTGTTTATCACGATGATGTATTATTTATGGACTTTATTATATACTTGGCACTTACCTTACACACAATTTCACTACCCTCTAAGCTTTCTATAAGCTTATGCACGATAGATGCGTGCAGGTGGCATTAGGTTGCAACAGCGTTGAGCTTAGAGCGTGCAACTATCTTCTGGAGTTTTGATTTTGATAAATGTATTTCCCTTTCAGCATTGTATTCAAATGATTATATTAGTAGATATGTGATGATGATGTTGCCTTTATGATTTGGGTAAACTTGTGGTTATGCTTTTTTTTATGAGATACATTGGAAAATCCTCCTTGTAGGATCTTAGGATCGGAACCTGGCGTATGTATGCTGGGGGCTGAGAATAGGGTACTACGGAGGCTGTCGGCACCGGGTTTAATGATCGAGATTCCTGTGAATCTAATTTTTGAGTTTGGGGTGTGACAGGACTCCTCACTGCCTAGTGAGTTCACAAACCGCGATCCATCATAGGGGCCCAGTGAAGCTACCGGGGCCGTGAACTTGGGTTGGATTTACACACAGGATTGGCTGCAGTAACTCTATAGAGTTCATAGAGCGCACAAGGCTACCTTTGGGGTACCAAATCCAGGGCCGCCAGTCCATCAATGAGTAGGTTTAGGCCCTTCCTCATGAGTTACTACTTGAATCGATTCCCTAAATCTGGGGGGTCTTACACATGGTTGGCCTATCTATGGACATGGCCCAAAGAGCTCACATTGCGGCCCACTTTTTCTTCGTTTGCAAGGTCAGGCTCATTCACGGGAGGGCATTTACCTCCATTCCCCATGATGCTGCCGGAAAACTATACAGACGGCAAGGGGCTTACTCGCGTCACTAGCCTTCGCAGACTTTTGGCCTTTTAGGCTTCTTTTTTTTTAGCCCTTGGCCTCATCAGCTGCCCGCATGGGGTATGTGTATTCACGGGCTTTTTAGGACCACTGGCTTCTCGCTGCTGCCCAAATGGTGAAAATGATAGGTCTTATGCATAGGTGGTCCCTTTTAAAATTTGGTCCTTTTAGGACTTAGTCTTCTTGGGACTTGACTAGACTACCTTGGATGATTGTAGGTCTTATGCGTAGTTGGCCATATAGGCTTGGCTAGGCTACCTTAAAATGCCTTTAAAGATAATGATGAGCATGATCGTTGTCGTTGCTCTCTGATTGAGAAAGAGCGATAATCGTTGCGGTGCTGCGAAAACTCTGACCGGGATTGATATGTCACCTCATTTGCTAATATTTTCAAGAGAACCCGTCTTTGCAATTTATAGTAAATTGGCATGGTGACGATACCAATTCTAACAGTCTTTTTCAGAGCTTGTTTGATAATGGCAATAATCATTTCTCTCTTTACTGTTTGTTTGATATCCAGTCTTAACATACTTACAAACTTCTTCTTTATTCATTCTTTAGATGACATACAGACCATACAGACATGGTTTTGCTTATCCTTGCCCCCTTTTGATTCAGAATCATCATGCTGGTGATATTCTGCATCAAAACTAATAACATCTTCAGGGATGGTATCTTTTTAAGAAGCAAACGTTGACCGAAATACTAATACCCTATCCATTTTGATCTACAACTCTGTATGCACCATTGGAGTATACTTCTTTTATTATATAAGGCCCGTCCCATTTAGGCTCAAACTTGCCCCCTGTCCGACGGCTAACCATTATAGGCCTTTTGAGCATCAGCACCATATCCCCCTTCTTGAAGGAACGATATTTAACATGTTTGTCGAAGGCTGCTGATATTCTGGCTTAATATGATTGCAGTCGCTGTTAGGCTACCAGCCATTTTTCATCAAGTACATCTAACTCTTTCAGTCTCTTTTTTGCATTTGCATCATCTGTTATGGACTAGTGTACCGCCACTCTAAGTGAAGCTACTTGTATTTCAATTGGGATCACAGCTTCCATGCCATATACCAGAGAATACGGCGTTGCGTTCGTTGATGTTCGGTGAGTTGTTCGATATGCCCACAAAGCTTCTTACAATCTTTCATCCCAATCATGCTTATTTTTGATTACCGTCTTCTTCAGTATTTTGACTATCATTTTATTAAACGCTTCTGCTAATCCATTAGCCGGCGGATAGTAAGGTGTTGAGAACAAATGATGAATGTTGTATTTCTGACAGAGCTTTTCCATGCTTCTCTTCTTAAAAGGGGTGCCATTGTCTGTAACAATCTTCTGCGGGATACCATGGCGATATATGATTGTGTGACGGATGAAATTAACAACATCTCCTACTTTAACATCGTGTAAAGCAATCGCTTCTATCCATTTGGAGAAATAATCCGTTGCTGCCAATATATATTGCTTACCTTTGGACGAAGGTAGATTTATGGGACCAATGACATCTAGCCCCCAAGCTGAAAAGGCCCAGGAGGCAACCGACTGATGCAGGTCTTCTAGAGGAACATATATGACATCCCCATGAATTTGGCACTCATGACACTGTTTCGCATTATCAATCGCATCTTTGAACATGGAGGGCTAATAATATCCCATTTGATATATTCTATGGAACAAATTTTGGCCAGCTTGATGTGCCCCACATTCTCCAAAATGCTCTTCTCATAATGTTTGATTCGCTTCCCGCTCACCTAAGCAACGTAATAGCATTCCATTGTATGATCTTCTGTACAATACTTCTCCGCATATAATGAACCTTTTTGACCATTGCTTGATCTGTTGTTTCTCTGCTAGTCCTTTTGGAAAAATGTCATATTTGAGATAATCGATGAGAGGTTGGCTCCAATCATTTGTTATTACTTCAAACACGATACAGGAAATGTTTCAACAGTCTCTTCGATGATTTCTATAGATGGTAAAAATCTTATCTTCTATGGTTACTTGAAGAGGACTTCGATTTGACCAGGACAGGGCCGCTGCCAGGCGAGCTAAAGCATCTGCCTTCGCATTTTCAGACCGTGGCACATGCATAATTTCAACATGATAGAATTGTTCTAGTAACTGTTGCGCTTTCTGATAGTACCGCAAAAGTTCTTGCTTCCACACTTCGAACTCAATTGTAAATTGGTTTATGATCAACTTAGAATCTCCAAAGATATGCAGTGTTCTTATCTTCATTCCTCGGACCATTTCCATTCCGATAATGAGAGCTCTGTACTCTGCCTCATTATTCATGCATGTAGTACCCAATGTAAAAGAGTAAGGCAACAAGTCGCCTTGAGGAGTAATAAATATCACTCCTGCCTCTGCTCCTGATGCTCGAACGATGCCATCAAAGTACATTTGCCACAATTTTTTTGACTTGGCCAACATTATTTGTTCGTCTAGAAAGTCTTCATTGATAATTTCATGTTCTGCTGCGGGATGCACCGCGAGGAAGTCTGCTACTGCTTGTCCTTTTATTGCCTTTACCGGTTCATACGTAATGGTATATTCCGAAAGCAACAGCATCCATTTGGCCAATCTGTCACTCAACATCGGCCTAGTCATTAAAAATTTGATAGGGTCTGCCCTTGAGATCAGAGTTATTTCGTGAGAGAGATAATAGTGTCTTAACTTCTATACCACGAATATCAACGCTAAACACTCCTTCTCGATCGGCGTATAATTACATTCTGCACCCATCAGCGTTCGGCTCAAATAATAAAGAGCAGTTTCTTTTTCGGTTTCATTCACTTGAGCTAACAAAGCCCCTAAAGATCATTCAGCCGCAGATATGTAAAGAATTAGCGGTTTCTCTTTTATTGGAGCAGTTAGTACTGGCGGTTGTTTCAGCAGATCTTTGATGGAATCGAATGCGTTCCGACAGGCTTGGTCCCACATAAATTCTGCATCTTTCTTCATCAGATGGGAAAATTGTTGACACCTCCTTCAAGATTCGAAATGAAACGGCGAATGTATGCTATCTTTCCTTACAAACTTTTTAATTCCTTCAATGTTTTTTATGGTGGCATATTTTGAATGGCTTGAATTTTTCCTGGATCAATCTCGATGCCTCTATGCAGGATAATAAAATTAAGGAACTTTCCTGAAGATACTCTAAACGCACACTTAGCTGGATTCATTTTTAACTGTTTCCTTCTAAGCCGACGAAAGACCGATGTCAAATGTTCACGATGCTCTTGATGATCTCCTTATTGACCACCAAGTCATCAACGTAACATTTCTTATGCATCATATCTTGGAAAATATTCTGCATTGCCCTCTGATACATTGCTCCGGCATTTTAAAGACCAAATGGCATGACTTTATAACAATAAATCCCCAATGACGTTCTGAATGCTGTCGCTTCTTCATCTTCAGGTGCCATCCTTATTTGATTATACCCTGCGTAACCGTCCATGAAGGACATGATAGCATATTGAGTAGTGCTATCAATCAATAACTCCGTTATCGGGAGGGGAAAATCATCTTTCGAACAGGCCTCATTTAAATCTCTGAAGTCCATGCACACTCTGACTTGCCCATTTTTCTTTTTCACCGGGACAATGTTCGATATCCATTTGGGATATTTAACTTCCCTGATAAACCCAACTTTGATTAACTTGGTCACTTCTTCTTCTATTAGGGGAACCAAATCCAAATGAAATCATCTTTGCGCTTGTTTAATTAGTTTTTTCTCTTTGGAGATGTTTAATCGGTGCATTGCCACTGAAGGTTCTAAGCTCAGCATTTCCACATATGCCCAAGCGAAGACATCTTTATTTTCTTTAAGGAGTCGAACATATTCCTCAGACTCTTCTGTAAAAATATCGGCACTCATAAATGTAGTTCTTGGCTCCTCTTTCATGCCTAGATTTACCTCTTGTAGGCTGTCTATCGTTGGCTACCCCCCATCTTCTATCTGTTTCAGTGCCATTTCAGGACATTCAACTGTCTTGGGATCTTCTTTTGATGACTGGCTAACAAAAACTGTATTTAATGACAATTTTGACCCTAACCCTTGAAACCTTCTTCGCTTTTCTTTATCAATCCTGATAGGAATTTGGATCCCTATCCCATGATTCAATCCAGTGGGATCTTCGCAATCAAAGCCCATGTTTTTCATAATTTCTCTGCTTTCTAGACTATATTTTTTGAGATCATGTGGTGTTAGCCTGCCATGATACACATTATTCTCGACCTCTTCCTCGACCCTTGACTCTATCGCAGCGTAAAATTCTATTGGTTCTTGATGCTTTGAGCTGGCCTTGACTTGAAATCTCCCTGGAGCAGTCGGGAATGGTTTATTCCTTTCAACATGCAGTAATGGCATTGTGTAATTGGATTGCAAGATCTTTAACTGTTCTGGTGATAATAGGGTCAACGAAAATTGCCCCAGCTGTCTCAAGTGTTTCAGTACGAAATAGAATTTCTTCTTTGTTTCAGCAGTCCTGGCTAGCTTTGCTTCATCTGCCTCTTTTTTTACTGTATTTATTTGAGTATTTGTCAGGACTTTGCTTTCATTGTTATTTTTTTCTTCCTTGGCGAACACTTTATAGTAGCTAGCGTCAGTGAAGAAGGATTCAGCTTCTGTATATGGCTTCGCATCAGCCATTACTTTATACTGTACTCCATCTTTACGGTACTTGAAACACTGATGCAGAGTAGAAGGTACAATGCTGTACTGATGTATCCACGGCCTTCCCAGAAGGAGATTATATGTCGTCATGGCATTTATAACATGGCATATGACGTCAGTAGTCATCTCTCCTATTTCCAATGTTACTGTAATCTTACCAAGCGCACGTTGTCCATCTTGGTTGAAACCTTGTATCATCATGTCACGAGGGCGCAGATCTGTCTGGCGATAACCCAACTTACTCAACATCGATAATGGCAGGAGATTCACTACGGACCCATTATCTATCATAATCCGCTTAACTTGCTTCCCTCGGATATGACCTTCTATCATTAATGGCCTGTTATTCTCAGCTTCACAAATCAAATCGTCATCAGAAAAGGAAACAATTGGTAAACAATCTTTCTATCCATTATCTCTTTCTTGCTCCATCTCTGCTAGTAAAGTTTCTCTGACATCATGGTCAGACAGCGCCTGGACTAAGCTTCGTCGAAATTCTTCTGACAATTTAAGCGCATCGTAAACACTAAGTCGAGCTGGAATCCCTTTCAAATGACTCACCACGTCATAAGTCACTTTCATCACCTCATCCCTCTTTTCATTCTGATCATTTTTGTCCTGTCTTTTAGTGGCTTCATTTCTTATGCCCCCTGCCGTTTGTTTTGCAGGACTTATTATCTTCTTTCCTGATCTCAGGGTGATCATTGATACCTTCTTTATGGCCTTATGATTTTTTCTCTCCCTTTCATCTTAGGACCTTTCTCTGATCGTGAGCGTATTCACCATTGTCAGAGTACTCTTTTCTTTTTCTTCACTGATTACTATTTTGCCTCTATTTATCATTCGTTGTATTATACACTTCAGCGTATAACAATTTTCCGTTGAATGCCCTATCAGGCGATGATATCAGCAGAAATCCTTTTCCCTAGTCCTTGTCACATCTTCAGGACGTTTAGGTTCCAATAACAATATTGTGCCGGCTTTCAATAGCTGATTCATCATAGGAATAACATCTTCTTTGTCGAAGGTGAATCCTTCGTGAGAATTAAGCACCCTAACCCTCTTCTTGTCATATCTGTTTCTTGACTGTCGCCACTCTTCTTTATGTTCTCGTGTCTTGTCTTTTGAATCCCTTGGGCCTTTACTTCTTTTATCTTGCTCGACAGTATTTACGGCCATCCTACTGGGTATTTTCCTACCTGATTCATGATAAAAGGCTGGCATCTTATGAGTCATTAGTTCTAAAGCATGAGCCTTGGTGGCTAGGTCGCGGAAAGTTTGGATATCAGCGCTAGTGAGTCCAAATGCGATTCCTATTTCCATAGAGTTTAGGCACATCTTGACTTATTCTTTTTCTTCTGGAAATTGCCTACATGAAGCTCCTAATGTTTTCCATTATCTATGAATTTTCCAACTAGTTCCCCTTCTCTTTGCCGTATAGAAGCCAATTCTGTGATGCTCACATCATGTTCTGAAGAGAAGAAGTTGGACATGAATGCATCTTGCATCTCCTCCCACGTACATATAGACCCAGGAGCTAGACTAGAATGGCATCAGAATGCTTTGCTTGTTAGTGACGACCCGAATAACCGCAAGTAATACTGAGGTATTGTAGAGAAATTTCCCATGCTAGTGATGAAGTGCGTTAGGTGCTCTTCCGGCGATCCTTCCCCGTTAAACTTCTGAAAGTCCAGATGTTTGAAGTTAGCTAGAAAGGGGATATCTTCTACCTCCCTCGAGCATGACATCCGGTACCTGAAACGGCCAGTATTTGTGCGCTCTCTTTCCATTCTGACTACCTCTTCAACGACTTGTCATACGTCGTCTTGTGTTACAGTCCTCGCAACCGGAACAGATCCTCTTGATCCTGTCCCACGTAGGTGAGAGCATTCAGGATGGCTTTCATGTCTATTTACTGCACCTCTTGCTGGCGAAGGGCCATATTATGTTCAAGAGTTGCTAGTGCTTCTTTGAGGTTTCTGCATTCGTCCATTAACGCTCTTTGTGCTTCTTTCATTTCATTTATACGATCTTCAGTAGACGACCCATTTTCCCGGTTTGTCTCGGCCATGTGTATTGTGGCTTCTCTACTTCTTGACGAAGCCGTAGCTGGAGTAGAACAAGAGGACTGTGACGTCACGGGGCTTACGAAGAGGGGAGGAAGTGGAGTATCTTGTGACTCTTGTATACTTCCTGTGCTATCGATCGATTGGGGTGATACAGACATCGACGATCTTGTCTAGGGTGACACGAGCATCAGTGATCCCATCATTGGTGCTTTACCCTTTTGCTCTTTTGTCCATCTACCCCTTGGGCGATTAAAGCCGAAAAGTCACGCGGTGTTAACCGCGGAACTTCTCATTCGGGATAGATTGCGGGGGGAGCGAGTTTAAGAGTTCTTCTGGCCGCGTTGCGTGTCACAGGGCCTTCAGCTCTCGACAAAGGCAGGTTTGTTCAAAGATTCCTTACATTTCGCGTTCTTGCCCTATAAGTCATTACAAAGGTCCAGTCCTTATCCCCTTCTGACGGTGGAGGTGAAGCAGATACGACCCCAGCTATAACTTGTGCTAAGTTGTGCTTATTTGTAAGCAGTTGAGTCTTGTGTTCCTGAGGCGAGTCCGGCACGCATTCTATCATGAACCCAGTCGGAGTGAAACAAAACCTCACTTTCATCGCAGTAATTGTCATTGATTGTGATTTGTAGTTTGTTCCAAAAAAGCCTTCACTGTCAAAGTATATTTATAATTAGAATCTCTAAAGTAAATATTCTAACTTAAAGATGAAGGGGGGATGTTCCCACTGAGAGTCGCCATTTTGGCGTCGGAAGACGCCAAAAGAAATGCCATAAAAATTCTATGATACCCTCAATGTTGTTATTGGAATAATAATAATAATAATAATAATAATAATAATAATAATAAGTCCCCAGTGGAGTCACCATTTTGTTTCGAACAAGAAACAAAATTTTGGTTTCGTAGACCAGCAAAGTCGCCATTTTGTTTTGAACAAGAAACAAATGCGTTTGATTTGGGGAATTCATTTTATTCCAATATAACAAAGAGATTTCATACAATAATCATGGCATTATTGATTCTGAGTTCATATACATCCCTTCCAAATCCCTAGATTCCAAGATAAAATACTGAATAAATGATAGTTAATAAGGTTATATGTCAAATCTTAAATTCGACAGCATTCCGGCGCTATTTCGGTCATCTCCTAGGTACTTAGGAGGAATGTTGAATTTACTCAACTAATTTCCCTTTTGAACTCGTCCGTTATGCCAAGGAGAGGGCTTGAAGCAGTGAAGGTTGAACTCCAATGATTTCGACAGCATTTTGACCGCTTTTTACCATGGCCACATGGTGACCTAGTTACGCCACCAGCACAACTGAATTACCAGTTGCACGGTCAGCGTAACATATTACTTGGGTGCACGATCCGCACAGCTTCTCTCCTGCGTTGTGTGATCAGCGTAACTTAGTGTCCCAGTTGCACGACCCGTGCAACTGACTCTGCTCCTCACCTTCAATCTATCTTCAGAGCTCCAACTTTCTCCAGAAAGCCTTCTGTCCTAAATGAGGAGAGGGGTATTTATAGGCCTTCACAGGTGCCAACTCTCGTTTCTTATGCCATTGGCCCCACCTTGGATCAATTCTAACCGTTCATCTGGATCTGTGTCTGTTTATGGTTGCAATACCTACGCAAGGGTAAAGGTAGACGCGTGACCCGCGCAACAGTTGTGTCTGGTGCACAATCCGTGCAAGGGTCAAATGATCTTTTCCACTCGTGCAATGCCTATTTTGGATGCGTGATGCCTAAGATTCTTTCTATCCATTACGCGAGCCGCATAATGACTAGACAGGTTGCGCGATCTGTGCAACATCGTTTGTTCATTTCTTCATTCCTTCACTTTGTATGTTTTTTTTCTCATCTTTAGATTTTCCTTCATGTTGATTTTTTATGCTCCAACAGGTTTCAATGGTGGACATTCAATCCTCCACTAGTTTTGCAGTGTGGTCCACTTGATAGGTAGATCTATCTTATTTCTCGTGTCAAGCCTTAAGACGAGCTCACAAAGTGAATGGACAATTGGGATATAACACACATATCACGGTGGGTCCCACAATCCCAGCTGGATGGTGGAGACTCCACACGTGCCAAGGATGCCTCCATCCCAGGACAATGAGGATATAGCACTTACCTCATGATCCGACCCATAGAACTCGTTGACATCAATACAACAACTAGGTGGGGTCCCCACCGTCCAGATGGACAGTTGGGATGTAACACATACCTCAAGATCAGGGCTGCAGAACTTACTGGTGGGGCCCATGCAGATGGATGACATGGGTGAAATAAATGGACAACATGGAATGAAATACATACATCATGCGGTACCCACAGAGTTGCTGACATCAATCTAGTAGCTATATGGCCTGTGGGGTCCATAAATGGATAGTTTGGATGTAACAAAAACATTGTGTGGGACTCACAGAGCTGTTGATGTCAGTATATCAGCTATAATGGTGGTCCCCATGTCCTTAGATGGACGGTTGGGATATAACATGTACATCATAAGTGGGGTGCACGTCCAGTGAACTGGACAGTGTGGACTACCACACATGCAACAGGCCCCACCGTCCATGATCCCTGGTGTGGATACGAAGTACATACATCACGGTGGGATTTCCACTGTCAACGGTGTGGATCTAATCCATTCTTCAAGGTGGGCTGAAGTAGGAAAAATAAAAAGAGAGAGAGAGAGACGTGTGATGGAGCTCAGCCACTATGAGCCCTCTTAGGATTACAATACATACATCAAGATGGGTCCCAAGTAGGATCCATACCATCAATTGGTAGGCCCCACTCGGTGTAACACCCAGGATTTCAAGGGTCGAGCAAAGCTCAACTCCCGAGATCCAGCAAATCACTTATGCAAGATGGATAATGATGTTTAAATGTTGTCCATATTAATGCATTAAACATGAGTGAGATTATACTAAAATAGCATATCATACTCCAGATATAATTAAATTAAGCAAGCGAAAGACTGAAATATATGTATTGAAATAAATAAGCGATTCACAGCCTCTAGAGTATGATGATGTAATAGGGTTTAATATATAAAAGATTTGTTTCAAAATATACAAAACGTCAAAATGTAGGTGTCCAACTAATCCATGTGTCAATATAATCCTGTCGAATCAGCATGATGTCTACATAAATTCGCTTGATAGCTGAACATAGGAGAATTCCTCCTCATTTATGAAGTCCAACTAAGCCGCATAGACTCCATCATCACCTGCATCTACAACAGAGTCTGGATGGTGTTTTAAAACACTATCCCAGGGTGGGAGTGAGTGATCAACTCAGTGGTACTATAAGGTAAAGCTTAACATGTTATTAAGTCAATTAAGCAGTAATGATAAAGTAGTACAATAATCATATCCTAACTACTCTTGTTAATGTAGGGATAGTATGCAGTAATGATGCATGCCCTCACATGAAGCTCCCTCACAAGCGACTCCGAAAACTAAGTTCGTACATGAAAACCTCCATAAAGTAAAACTTCCTCACCAAAGCACATGCAATGCGATGCAAGGTCGTGTTAGTTGAGTACTTAATTAAGTTTATTCATACAGCAGGTTCATGAAGCTAAGGTACCTCCCTTTATATCATTAACTCAAATGAAGATCCATCTAGAGTAGTCAATCTTAGTTAACCACATACGATAGGCAAGTTGTAGGGCATTACTCCTAATAAAAACTAGTGGATAGGCAAATTCAAAATTTTAGACTCGTGGTCACTACGGGGAGGCTCATTACCTCGGCGTACGCCGACAGCTCGAACACACTGTCCCATACCACTATGCCTGACTCACAAGTTTGGGTTGCTCATTGGTCACTACGGGGAAGCTCGTCACCCCATCGTAGGTCGACAGCTCGACCACAGTGTCCCATAGCACCATGCCCAGCTCATTTATCTTAGTGCATCATGGTACCATAGTTGAAATGTGTCTTTACATTGGTAAGTGGTACCTTAGATTCAAGCAGTGGTGTCCATACATGGTAAACACACAAAAGGCCAATCGGTTTGTTTGGTAAGTTTGATTGGTACGAGCACACATTAATTTAATCAACATGGAGTGCATAAGAACTCCTTGTGGCCTAACCACTGTTGACAATCGCCGTGCGACACAGATTCGTCGAGTTACCTAATGCGACAAGACTAATTCAGCCACCTGTACAAGGATTATTATCGATTGCCTGGACCACGTTGTAGCCACAATCTTACTCAGATGCAATAGGTAGGCACATGTGATAATCATATCAGCATTTAACAAATAATCCAAATAAATTCCTCATTTGAACATTTCATAAAACACATTGAACATGTCACCATCCATAAATTGCGTTGCGGCAAATATGATTACATGAAAGAAACTATATATATGATTAAGGTAATTGAGAATCCTATCTTAATACACTTAATAAATATAAATCATCAACATTTTCTCATTCAAACATTTTATCAAACACTTAAGTTACACTTCACCAAATATATAGACTAGATTAGTTACGACATATATTATGACAATTCTTTACACAAAGAGATCATCGTGCATACGACAAACATGTATCCTAGATTAACAGTCATGGCAAGAACAAATCATAATTTCATGTTCATTCAAAAATTTCAACAAATACATGGGATGCATCTTGTATTCAAAATAGTTCACACACGCATAATATATTGAATATGTCGTATCTAAAATAATATGGCAACAATCAAGTTAAACATAAATCATTAGTTGACATTGAAAGCATTGAAAATCATAACCTAAATATTTATAGTTTACACCTTTTGTCAGAATACACGATTCGAATGCGGTTCGAATTCTACGTTCTCAAAAACAGAACGATGGGTACCTAAATCATGAAATAGGTTAGCTAGTTTATCGATTACTCAATCCAAATCTTTACAACGATACTAGGGTTAGGTTTTCTTACCCAAATCGTAGCCGAAAACAATTGTGTAGTGAAGTGGAAAAGTGATTCAGTGCGTGGAGTAGTGGGAGAGAATCTCAGCAACGATCTCCCAAAGATTTCACTTCTCTCCTTCCTCTTTTCCCTTTTTTTCTCTCTTAAGGTTAGAGAAATTCGTATGGAATGGGAATGAGGTGGTTTAAGGGCTTTATATAGGCCCAGGACTGATGTAAATGGCCATAGGGCTATGATATACTTAATTTATAACCAAAGGGTACCTGTTTTGGGCAAACGGGGCTCATATGGAGGTCCACTACTCACTTATGTCGTGGGGTAAGTTCCCTGACAATGGATCTATTCTAGGATGCGATTTCAGCGTGTTTGAATAAGTCAATCGACCGTGGAGAACCTGTGTCAGATTAATAGTCATGCTTACGCGATCGGGGCTAAGAGTATACGAAAATGAGCATGAAAATTTCCTTTTTCCCTGCGTGAAGTTTGGTCAAAAACTGATGTTCCGAAATCTTCAATTTGTTGCATAAGCAAACAACCCAATTTACTTAAGTTTCATTACATTTTCTAAAGATATTTGAGTTTCTCACGCACTTCGCTCGGGGCTCAAGTTATGCATTTCTGGATACATTTGCGCTCGATTCCCACGATGGTCGTCAAGCCCAGTAGGATGAATATAACCCTATAGCTTCGCGGTCATCGGACTTTTGACGTGCGGTCCAGGTCTAATACCGATTTTTAATGTGCTCCCAAGAGCAACAAGCTTTTGAGATTTTTTTGAGGTTCTCAAGCAGTGTTGAGTTAGCGATTTTGATGGTTTTGGGTCTTGCATTTGTATAAATAGTGGTTTGAGCTAAATCCACCAATTAATCTAGTTCAGTATTTAATTAATTTTTACCTAAATTTCTACTGGATACGATCCTTAGTGATTTTTGCTTGAGGTGGTACTCAGGCCTTTGTACGGATTTTTCCTGGATGTTACAATCTACCCCCCTTAAAGAAAATTTTCATCACCGAAATTAGTACCTTTTTATACTCCTCGAGGATAAGAGGCTTCTGTTTCCCAATTAGCCTTTTCCTCAGTATAGTGCGTCCACAATACCTTCACAAATGGGATAACTTTGTTGCATAGCACTTATTCCCTCCTATCTAGAACACGTGTTGGTCTCAACACATAAGTAGCATCTTCACTTAACTGTACTTGTTCCCATTTGATGATATGGGTAGGATCAGGAACGTAATTTCTTCAACATTGATACGTGAAACACGTTGTGCATGCCTGCGAGTGGTGTGGGCAAAGCAAGGCAGTATGCTACCACACCCACTCAGTCTAGAATCTGGAATGGGCCAATGAATCTTGGCGTGAGCTTCAATTTCTTGCCAAATTGAAGGACTCCCTTCATTGGGATAACCCTAAGGAACACATGGTCCCTAACCTCAAATTCTAGCTGTCGCCGTCTAGTATCGACATAGCTCTTCTGTCTACTCTGGGCTGTAAGAAGTTGACGCCTGATAATGTCGATCTTCTCTGAGGTTGCCTGTACCAAATTTGGGCCAACCAAACTCTTCTCGCCAACTTTTGCCCAACAATATAGAGCTCAACATGGGCGCCCATACAATGCTTCGTAGGGAGCCATGCAATGCTCTCTTGGAAGCTGCTGTTATAAGTAAACTTGGCATAGGGGAGAGTCATCCCAGTTGTCCTTGAAATAAAGGACACATGCTCACAACATGTCTTCTAATATTTGGTTTACCAGTTCTATTTGCCCATTGGTCTGTGGGTGGAACGCAGTACTGAACTTCAGATTCACTCGCATTGCTTCTTGGATTTGAGTCTAGAAAATAGACGTGAATCACGTGTACCAATCTGACATAATTTTCATAGGAACCCCATGTAGCCGCACAATCTCCTTGATGTGCAGCTTGGCTAATTCATCTGCTGAGTTAGAAACTCTAATCGGGAGGAAATGAGATGATGTCGTCAATCAGTCCATAATCATCCAAATGGAGTTATGCCCCTTTCTCATCTTTGGTAACCTGAAAATGAAATCCATAGATATAAAATTTCATTTCCATTCAACTATGGGCATGGGTTGAAGAAAACCAGGGGGTTGGCGATGTTCGGCCTTGACCTGCTGGCACGTGAGACAATGCGATACATAATCTGCTATGTGGGACTTCATGTTGTCCCACCAGCACAAACACTTCATGTCTCGATACCTCTTCGTACTACCAATATGCATCGTCATCTTTGAATTGTGAACAGCTTCTAGAACTTCCTTTCTCAAGCGATGGAGATTAGGGATGCATATGCTACCACAATATCATAAACCCGCATCCGAACCAATTCTCCATTCAGATTCTTCACTGTTACTCGCTCGTTCTCTCATTTTCACTAACAGTTTATCTTATTTTTGAGCTGTAATAATTCAGTCATCAATGAGCGGCTGTATGTGTATGAGTGTGACGCTCTCTATGAGGCCCGTATCCTAGCTCGTACTGTTCCATAAGCTTCGTGGTCTTCCTGATTGAATTTTGGCAACCCGTAATCTATTATCAACATTTGCACATGATCCTGAGTCATGTCCAATATATCAAAGTCGACTCGACCCGAGACCTGTACCCTTACGACCACGTCGTTGCCGCAGTTCGGACGCCGCGTATTATGCACTGAGGCAATACCCGGGCTAGGAGATGTGAGCCCGCGTTCAGTTTAAGAAAAATGTCGTGCATTGAAAATCCCAAGAGAATCTCTAATCAAATCAATCCCATTAATCCCATTAATCACCACATCATGTCAAGTACAACACCATCCCAAAGTCAACTCTCTCTCTCTTACATACTCTTACATGTCAAGTACACATCACTCAGTCCATCACCCATCCCTATCACTCTCTTTACATCCCATCCTCTCTCTCTCTCATTGTAACATCCCGAAAATCGGGGGGTCGAGTAAAAACTCCACTCCCGAGTTCCAAAATGTTATTTAAGCAACATAAATGTGTATGATTGAATGTTGTCTGTGTTAATGCATTAAACATGAGTGGGATTACGCCAGAACAACATATCATACTCCAGAAACAGTTAAATTAACAAGCGGAAGACTGTAATAGTATGTATAACATATATAAACTGTTGTATGTCTCCGGAGTGTGAACATGTTACTAGGTTAAACATATACATGTATACCTCAAAAGAGAAAGAAAGAATATACATGAGTGCTCTAAAAACATAAAATGACAAGTGTCAAGGTATCTAATCAACCTCCCTGTAATCCCGTCAATCAGAACACGCATAAAGGAGAGATCCTCCTCATCATCATCAAGTCCAGCTCCGCTTCGCAGGCCGCGCCATCATCTGCAATCACAATAAGGACTGGAGGGTGTCCCGAAACACCATCCCGTAATGTGGGAGTGAGTGATCAACTCAGTGGGATAAGAGAGCAGAGATTGGCATGTTATCAAATCAATCATGCGATAATAGTAAAGAAGTAAATCAAACAATCCTAATATTGTTGTTAATGCAATATGACATGACATGATGGATGCCCTCACCAACGTACTCCCTCATACGGCACCATCTTACGCCCGCGGCATGCTTGCATCCCGCTCAGTGCTCCACATCTTCCAGGCACATGCAATGTAATGGTGATATGATTGCCGAGTTGTTATTAGTCCATTCAAAGAGCAGGATTGGGAAACTAAGGTACTTTCCTTATATCAATCCCAACACAGATCCTGTCTAGGGTCGTCACTCCTAGTAATCTCATACGATGTATATTTTGTAGGTCGCTACAAGGGCTGCCAGGGCTATTGCTCGCACTCGTTGCACCGCTCCCCCATCACCTTATCAATACAGGCCTACTATACTCTCACTGCTACGAAAGGGTCGTCGCCTCCCGTAGACTCAGAATACGTTCGCGGTCACTACAAAGGACTCGTCGCCTGATCAGTGTAGGCCGACAGCAAGAATATAGTGTCCCATACCACCATAATCTGCTCACGAGACATAGGTGCTCACTGGTCACTAAGGGGAGGTTTGTGGCCCCAGCGTAGGCCGACAGCTCGACCATGGTGTCCCATACCACCATGCCCGGCTCATGAGTCTTCGTGGATCAAGGTACCATGGTTAACAGAATTTACAATGGTAAGTTCAGTACCCTAGGTTCAAGCAGTTATGACTCATACAGGGTGAACATATAACGGCCAGTCGGGTTACTTGACGGGCTCGACTAGCACGATCGCATCTCAAGTCGAATGACCTGAAGTGCGTAAAACACTTCGTGTGGCCTAACCACTGCCGCCAACTCCAGAACACGGCTCGCGTTCATCGACGCGTCGTTCATGGTAAAGATAAGCCAACCACGAAATTTTTCGGTTACCGACTGCCTGGACTAAGTATAGTCCCAAACAATTATAGAATCACATCAGCAATCATATTAGAGTATTGGAAATGAAATACAACCATGTGAGTATGTTAACACATGTTATAGTATACAACTTAAGTAAATCTTCAAGCACATGCATTTCATGCATATAATGAAATCATGCATTTAGCTAACATGTAGAAAATCATTTACATCAGCATATCAATTGAGAAAACAATCTCAAACTAATTCATAACACCATTTAATTCGATACATACTAATACAAGCATTTATACGAACACTTACACTACACACATAAGTCTACATATAGTATGTCGACTCAAAGTGCGCATTTAGGAGAATCTCTTCACCAAACTAATTATGCACGTATTCCTAGTATTCTAATGTGACAATAAGCCATGTCAATCACATTAGTAAAATATGAATGAAAACAGTACTTCCTACAAATGACTAAAATGCCCTAAATCTCATATTCTTCGTCGGTTTACGAAATAGGAAACGGACAGCATGTTGTACATGTCAAACGGCGTTGCCGTCGATAATCTACAATTAAACGACATTGAAAGCATTGGAAACAATCAATAAAAGTGTCTAAAATCCGCACCTTATCTCCTAAAAGCGTATCGTTTGAACGGAGCGTATACGCTTCGCCTACGGCGAACTGCGAACCTGATTTACAAGTTCTATCAGCTACTTCACTATGAATCCAAGGGAACACTAAATCAGCAACTTCTAGGATATTTTCTTACCTGAAAATGCAAAGAAATCACCGGCCAGGTGATTGAAGTGTGTTGCTAAAGTACGTGCAACAGGTAGCACAAGCGGCAAAGAATTCTCCTCCAATCTCTCTCACAAACTCTCACCTTTTCTCTCTCCCAATCTAGGGTTTTTCTCAAATTCGGATGGGAGAGAGGAGTGAGGGTTTCAACCCCTTTTATAAGCATAAAAATGCCCAAAATAGGCTTAGGAACAAAGTTTACTTGTTGTTTATCCAAAGCGGGGCTGTTTCGGTCCAAAAGATCATTTCTGGTGGTCCCCTGGCCAAATGCGGTCGGACTTAAGCTCATGCATACTGGATCTAGCATACATCAAGTTTTCAGTCCGGCAGGGTTCGTAGATCGCCCGTGGAGGTCCAGTTTCAGTTCAGCGGTCACCGCATGTAAATCAGGGCTGCAAGTCTCATGATATGAAATAGAAATTTTTCCTGATCCGAGGGTGTAATTTGGCTGAATTCTGACGGTTAGAACGCTTAATACTGACGCGTCAAGTCGTGTGCCAGATTTGAATTTCAAATTCCAAATCTGTCCCTATTCGCACTCTCTTCAGTCCGGGCTCAATGAAATAGCCTGTGATTATCGGTTGGACTTGATTTTCGAAATATTTGTCGAGTCCAGCTAGGCGATTCTAACGGTCTAAGATAGTAGGTATCGGACTTTCGACGCGCGGTCTAGATCCAATACAAAGTTTCAAGGAGGTCCAGAGAACAAACCGGCTTAGAGTTTGATCCGAGGTTTTAGAGTATTATAGCATCATTGGTTCTACTCGATTTGGGTCTTGTAGAACGTATTTAAAGTGATCAGGGACTATTTCCCAGCTACTCTAGTGTTACGCTAGCTAACTTACACGTATTTTCTAAAGGAATTAATCCTAAGTGATTTCTTTAACTATGGAATTGGGTTCTGAGTGATTTCCCATGTGTTTTAGTTGACCCATTGCCTAAGGACGTCTAATCCCAGGTTGGCCAAAATTTGGGGTGTTACAATCTACCCCCCTTAAAACACAATTTCGTCCCCGAAATTGGCGTAGGGTAAGGAGTGCTTTTTCTAAGGAAGGGTCAATCCTATTTAATGACCTAACCGTACGTATATCCTAACGCAAATGTTTCAATCCTGGGCCAGTGGGGAAGAGGCCAATCACACTTCCACTGCGCCATTCTGATCGAACGGTTGCATTGGCTAAGCTAATTGAATTGGACTCAATACTTTCTACCCCCCTTAAAACTTGGTTCCACTTAAAGTTCAAGAATCTATGCATCGCTCTGTATATCGGAACGAGGTATAACTTAGGGGCTATCCTTGATATGAATTGGGAAACAACCCCTCATTACAGTGGTTTTCCTTTGCTAATGATGCGTTCTATGGCATTGGCATCTATGACGATAGAGATGAGTCTAATCTCTGTTCTGGTTAAGTTCAGGGGCAGGTATGAGTTGGTGGCAAGATGTCGAATTCTCTACTGACTTTAAGTCCTCGCCATTTCCCAAAGGCAATGTGATCCCGTTTGGTTATAGGTGGTTAGGCTATCACAGAAGAAAGGTTGTGTAGTAGGTCAGAGTCGGATACATAGACTTTCTGTCTAGCTAGGACAGAAGATTTATTGTATCAATTCTTAATCCGAGTCGATGCCGATCTTCTGCTTGATCAGAGTATTGGATTTATTGGTAACCACTAGGATTTAGAAGTTGATTCAAACCGCGAATACATCGCTTACATATACCGTTCCTTTACTTCGTGTTCCCGAATGCAATAAGCCCTTGGGGAAGGCAATACTTAGGGGTGTTGTAATTCATCCTAAGTTCAATCTAAGGGATTCATAATTTGTCCCTAGGAGTGAATGGTTCTAAGTTACATAAGCTTCCTGAGAGTTACTAAAGGAGTCTATGGATGTTATGAGGATCTATCCAAGGAAGGGAGTCCCATTCCAAGTAAATCTAACTTACTATTCCTTAGCATATACAGGCTTTACACTACCTAAGACAACTAGTAGCCTAGTCTGTAACTCAGTAGCTATAATCCAAAGCCTAAGTTTATACGTTAAATGGTTCCATACCATTTCTACTACAGGAAATTTTTCTATCGCTTAGGGTCAAGATTGTCTAAATGGAATTGGATTTCTTATGTTGTCAGACCCTTCAAATCTAGAAGTGCTAACTCTAGGACCAAAACGCCAAGGGCCTATGTGGCCAGTAGCGTTTAGTTGTATTAAAGGGAACGACATTCCTAGTCCCATGGCGGGATTGGAAGTGGCATGCTTAGTAGGAGGGTGGGTTGGGATAAAACTAATTTTGTAGGCTTAATCCCGGGATTTACAACATGGCAGTGGAAACCATAGGATACACCCAAACTAGGGACGAGACCTTACAGCGAACGAAACGGCATGCACTCCATTCAACAAAATTTGTCACAATATATGGAATAAAGTTCCACATAGATTATGATAGGAACACCTTCGGCTATGCTAAGGCCAAACCACTAACACAAACACATTTTCTACCTCTGACTTCACTAAACCTAGCAACAATAAAACACCGAAATCTCAAAACAGTAATCAAACAATCTACAAGACAACGACACAGATGCCTAATTCTACCAAAGGACTCTACCACAGTCCCGACTTACCTTCTTTAACACTGTCGATCTAATACTGTCTATTGCTCACTAGGACACTCTCGGCCATATGTTCTGGGTTCCCCTGCCCTAGGGACCCCAAAAAGTATGGTTCCCACTTTGGTTCATAGTAGATTGCCTTAGGGAGGACCAAACATGCGTTGAGAGAATTTTGGGGCCAATCTGCAAACCTAAATACAATATCTTATTATGCAGCATATGATTTTGGGGTAGAAGGAGCTAATACATCCATCTAGCCTATTAGTTGCTAAAGATAGCAAAATTAGAATGGCCTAATGGCCAGTTTTCATGAAATTTTACTATTCACCATAAAATTTTGTTGAAGTATGATTTTATATCATTTTCACATTAGGATTGATGTCTAACATAAAAAGAATAATAAAGAATTGAAGATTGGAGTGGTGAGAGGAAGAATTTTGAAGATTTTATGTGAAACGGGGTTTTTAATCCCTAGCGATTGCATGCAGGGGTTGTGGTTGTCCCACATCCCAAGAATTTGCATTTATAGGTTTAGAATCATTCAAAGAACGTCTCAACCCACCTACCAACGACCTATGAGCTACTCAGGTCACTTCACGCGACCCTAGATGCGTTACGAACTCAATCGCACGATCGATAAGAATAGTCTTCGCCTATTGGCGAATCTGTGATCCTATAAGTGTTTCTAGACCCTTCTCGCACCCTCCTAAGTCAAAAGAAGCGACAGCGTACGTCGCGTGACCATAACCCAGGCCCGGTATAATCTTATTCATGCTCTGATACCAACTTGTAACGTCCCGAAAATCGGAGGGTCGAGTAAAAACTCCACTTCCGAGTTCCAAAATGTTATTTATACAACATAAATGTGTATGATTGAATGTTGTATGTGTTAATGCATTAAACATGAGTGGGATTACGCCAGAACAGCATATCATACTCCATAGACAGTTAAATTAACAAGCAGAAGACTGTGATAGTATGTATAACATATATAAACTGTTGTATGTCTCCGGAGTGTGAACATGTTACCAGGTTAAACATATACATGTATACCTCAAAAGAGAAAGAAAGAATATACATGAGTGCTCTAAAAACATAAAATGACAAGTGTCAAGGTATCCAATCAACCTCCCTGTAATCCCGTCAATCAGAACACGCATAAAGGAGATCCTCATCATCATCATCAATTCCAGCTCCGCTTCGCAGGCCGCGCCATCATCTGCAATCACAATAGGGACTGGTGGGTGTCCGGAAACACCATCCCGTAACGCGAGAGTGAGTGATCAACTCAGTGGGATAAGAGAGCAGAGATTGACATGTTATCAAATCAATCATTCGATAATAGTAAAGCAGTAAATCAAACAATCCTAATACTGTTGTTAACGCAATATGAAATGACATGATAGATGCCCTCACTGACGTTCTCCCTCATACGGCACCATCTTACGCCCGCGGCATGCTTGCATCCCGCTCAGTGCTCCACATCTTCCAGGCACATGCAATGTAATGGTGATATGATTGCCGAGTTGTTATTAGTCCATTCAAAGAGCAGGATTGGGAAACTAAGGTACTTCCCTTATATCAATCCCAACACAGATCCTGTCTAGGGTCTTCACTCCTAGTAATCTCATACGATGTATATTTTGTAGGTCGCTGCAAGGGCTGTCAGGGCTGTTGCTCGCACTCGTTGCACCGCTCCCCCATCACCTTATCAATACAAGCCTACTGTACTCTCACTGCTACGGAAGGGTCGTCGCCTCTCGTAGACTCAGAATACGCTCGCGGTCACTACAAAGGACTCGTCGCCTGATCAGTGTAGGCCGACATCAAGAATATAGTGTCCCATACCACCATAATCTGCTCACGAGACATAGGTATTCATTGGTCACTACGGGGAGGTTTGTGTCCCCAGCGTAGGACGACAGCTCGACCACAGTGTCCCATACCACCATGCCCGGCTCATGAGTCTTCGTGGATCAAGGTACCATGGTTAACAGGGTTTACAATGGTAAGTTCAGTACCCTAGGTTCAAGCAGTTATGACTCATACAGGGTGAATATACAACGGCCAGTCGGGTTACTTGACAGGCTCGACTAGCACGATCGCATCTCAAGTCGAATGACCTGAAGTGCGTAAAACACTTTGTGTGGCCTAACCACTGCTGCCAACTCTAGAACACGGCTCGCGTTCATCGACGCATCGTTCATGGTAAAGATAAGCCAACCACGAAATTTCTCGGTTATCGACTACCTGGACTAAGTATAGTCCCAAACAATTATGGAATCACATCAGCAATCATATTAGAGTATTGGAAATGAAATACAACCATGTGAGCATGTTAACACATGTTATAGTATACAACTTAAGTAAATCTTCAAGCACATGCATTTCATGATATAATGAAATCATGCATTTAGCTAACATGTAGGAAATCATTTACATCAGCATATTAATTGAGAAAACAATCTCAAACTAATTCATAACACCATTTAATTCGATACATACTAATGCAAGCATTTATACGAATACTTACACTACACACTTAAGTCTACATATAGTATGTCGACTCAAAGTGCGCATTTAGGCGAATCTCTTTGCCAAAATAATTATGCACGTATTCCTAGTATTTTAATGCGACAATAAGCCATGTCAATCACATCAGCAAAATATGAATGAAAACAGTACTGCCTATAAATGACTAAAATGCCCTAAATCTCATATTCTTCGTCGGTTTACGAAACAGGAAATGGACAGCATGTTGTACATGTCAAACGGCGTTGCCGTCGATAATCTACTATTAAACGACATTGAAAGCGTTGGAAACAGTCAATCAAAGCGTCTAAAATCCACACCTTATCTCCTAGAAGTGTATCGTTCGAACGGAGCATATACGCTTCGTCTACGGCGAACTGCGAACCTGATTTACAAATTCTATCAGCTACTTCACTATGAATCCAAGGAAACACTAAATCAGTAACTTCTAGGGTATTTTCTTACCTGAAAATGCGGAGAAATCACCGGCCAGGTGATTGAAGTGTGTTGCTAAAGTACGTGCAACAGGTAGCACAAGCGGCAAAGAATTCTCCTCCAATCTCTCTCACAAACTCTCACCTTTTCTCTCTCCCAATCTAGAGTTTTTCTCAAATTCGGATGGGAGAGAGGAGTGAGCATTTCAACCCCTTTTATAAGCATAAAAATGTCCAAAATAGGCTTAGGAACAAAGTTTACTTGATGTTTATCCAAAGCGGGGTTGTTTCGGTCCAAAAGATCATTTCTGGTGGTCCCCTGGCCAAATGCGGTCGGACTTAAGCTCATGCATACTGGATCTAGCATACATCATGTTTTCAGTCCGGCAGGGTTCGTAGATCGCCCGTGGCGGTCCAGTTTCAGTTCAGCGGTCACCGCACATAGATCAGGGCTGCAAGTCTCATGATATGAAATAGAAATTTTTTCTGATCCGAGGCTGTAATTTGGCTGAATTCTGACGGTCAGAATGCTTAATACTGACGCGTCAAGTCGTGTGCCAGATTTGAATTTCAAATTCCAAATCTGTCCCTATTCGCACTCTCTTCAGTCCGGGCTCAATGAAATAGCCTGTGATTATCGGTTGGACTTGATTTTCGAAATGATTGTCAAGTCCAGCTAGGCGGTTCTAACGGTCTAAGATAGTAGGTATCGGACTTTCGACGCGCGGTCTAGATCCAATACAAAGTTTCAAGGAGGTCCAGAGAACAAACCGGCTTAGAGTTTGATCCGTGGTTTTAGAGTATTATAGCGTCATTGGTTCTACTCGATTTGGGTCTTGTAGAACGTATTTAAAGTGATCAGGGACTATTTCCCAGCTACTCTAGCGTTACGCTAGCTAACTTACACTTATTTTCTAAAGGAATTAATCCTAAGTGATTTCTTTAACTATGGAATTGGGTTCTGAGCGATTTCGCAGGTGTTTTAGTTGACCCATTGCCTAAGGACGTTGTAACGCCCGGGAAAAATCCGTACTTGGACTCGAGTACCAACTCGACCAGAAATCGCGTAGGATTAATTCCTTTAGAAAATAAGTGTAAGTTAGCTAGCGCAACGCTAGAGTAGCTGGGAAATAGTCCCTGATCACTTTAAATACATTCTACAAGACCCAAATCAAGTAGAACCAATGACTCTATAATACTCTATAACCTCGGATCAAACTCTAAGAAGGTTTGTTCTCTGGACCACTTTGAAACTTTGTATTGGATCTAGACCGCGCGTCGAAAGTCCGATACCTACTATCTTAGACCGTTAGAATCGCCTAGCTGGACTTGACAATCATTTCAAAAATCAAGTCCAACCGACATTCGCGGGCTATTTCATTGAGCCTGGACTGAAGAGAGTAGGAATATAGACAGATTTGGAATTTTAAATTCAAATCTGGCACACGACTTGACGTGTCAGTATTAAGCATTCTGACCGTCCGAATTCAGCCAAATTACACCCTCGGATCAGGAAAATTTTTATTTCATATCATGAGATTTGCAGGCCTGATCTACGTGCGGTGACCGCTGAACTAAAACTGGACTGCCACGTGCGATCCACGAACCCTACCGGACTGAAAACTTGATGCGTGTTAGATCCTATATGTGTGAACTTAAGTCCGATCGTGTTCGGCCAGGGGACCACCAGAAATCATCTTTTGGACCGAAACAGCCCCGATTTGGATATGCCTTAAGTGAACTTTGTTCCCGAGCCTATTCTGGGCACTTTGGGACTTATAAAAGGGGTTGAAACCCTCACTCCTCTCTCCCATCCGAATTTGAGAGAAACCCTAGATTGGGAGAGAGAAAAGGTTAGAGTTTGTGAGAGAGAGTAGGAGAGAATTTTCCTGCCTTTGCACCACCTGTTGCACGTACTTTAGCAACACGCTTCCATCATTCAGCCGGTGATTTCTCCGCGTTTCTAGGTAAGAAATAACCCTAATAAGTTGCTAATTTGAGATTCTTTTCGTTCCACAGCTTGTTAACTCATAAATCTTGTAAATTAGGTCCTCTATTCGCCGTAGACGAAGCTTATACTCTCCGTTCGAATTCACACGTTTATAAGAGACAAGGTGCGGATTTTAAACGCTTTGATTGACTGTTTCCAACGCTTTCAATGTCTTTTAATAGTAGATTATCGACGGCAACGCTGTTTGATATGTACAACATGCTGTCCGTTTCCTGTTTCGTAAACCAACGAAGAATATGAGATTTAGGGCATTTTAGTCATTTGTAGGAAGTACTGTTTTCATTCATATTTTGCTGATGTGATTGACATGGTTTATTGTCGCATTAGAATACTAGGAATACGTGCATAATTAGTTTGGTGAAGAGATTCGCCTAAATGCGCACTTCGGGTTGATATACTATATGTAGACTTAAGTGTGTAGTGTATGTGTTTGTATAAATGCTTGTATTAGTATGTATTGAATTAAATGGTGTTATGAATTAGTTTGAGATTAATTTCTCAATTAATATGCTGATGTAAATGATTTCCTACATGTTAGCCAAATGCATGATTTCATTGTATGTATGAAATGCATGTACTTGATGATTTACTTAAGGTGTATGTTATGACATGTGTTAACATGCTCACATGGCTGTATTTTATTTTCAATACTCTAATATGATTGCTGATGTGATTCCATAATTGTTTGGGACTATACTTAGTCCAGGCAGTCGGTAATCGAGCGAATTCATGGTTGGCTTATCTTGGCCACGAACGAAGCGTCGATGAATGCAAGCCGTGTTCCGGGGTTGGCGGCAGTGGTTAGGCCACAGGAGGTGTTTTACGCACTTCATGTCGTTCGACTTGAGATGCGATCGTGCTAGTCGAGCCCGTCAAGTAACCCGACTGGCCGTTGTATGTTCACCCTGCATGAGTCAAACTGCTTGAACCTAGGGTACTGAACTTACCATTGTAAACCCTGTCAACCATGGTACCTTGATCCACAAAGACTCATGAGCCGGGCATGGTGGTATGGGACACCGTGGTTGAGCTGTCGGCCTACGCTGGCGCCACAAACCTCCCCATCGTGACCAGTGAGCACCTAGTCTCGTGAGCAGATTATGGTGGTATGGGACACTATATTCTTGCTGTCGGCCTACACCGATCAGGCGACGAGTCCTTTGTAGTGACTGCGAGCGTATTCTGAGTCTACGGGAGGAGACGACCCTTCAGTAGCAGTAGAGTACAGTAGACCTGTATTGATAAGGTGATGGGGGAGCGGTGCAACGAGTGTGTGCAACAGCCCTGACTGCCCTTGCAGCGACCTACAAAATATACATCGTATGAGATTACTAGGAGTGACGACCCTAGACAGGATCTGTGTTGGGATTGATACAAGGAAAGTACCTTAGTTTCCCTATCCTGGTGTTTGAATGGACTAATAACAACTCGAAAATCATATCACCATAGCATTGCATGTGCCTGGAAGATGTGGAGCACTTAAGAGACGATTGCATGCCGCGGTCGTAAGATGGTGCCGTATGAGGGAGATCGTCGGTGAGGGCATACATCACGTCATGTCATATTGCATTAACAACAGTATTAGGAATGTCTGATTTACTGCTTTACTATTATCGCATGATTGATTTGAGAACATGTAAATTCTTGCTCTATTATTTTACTGAGTTAGCTACTCATTCCCACGTTACGGGATGGTGTTTGCAACACCCACCAGACCCTGTCTTAGATGCAGGTGATGCAGAGATCCAGGAGGTAGAGCCGGACTTTGATGAGGACCAGGACGAGTTCTCATACATGCAGTACCATGACGGCTTTACTTTGGTGGCCTGGGTTGACGGGACTCCTCAGTGGGACTATTTTTTTGGTATTTTTATTTGTTTATTTACATGTATATGAGACTCAGAGATGTATTCATACTTTAGTGACAGCTAAGATCTACTTTATTTTTCCATACAGTGATATATATATTCTTTAGTCCTCCGCTTGCTTTTATCACTGGATCTGAAGTATGAATTACAGTTTTGGTATACTTTTACTCATGTGAATGCTTTAACTCAGACAACATTGAATCATAATCACTTTTGTTGCATAAGTGACGGTCTGGAACTCGGGAGTTGAGTTTATACACGACCCCCGATTTTTAGGGTGTTACAAGTTGGTATCAGAGCATGAATAAGATTATACCAGGCCTGGGTTATGGTCACGTGACGTACGCTGTCGCTTCCTTTGACTTAAGTGAGTGCGAGAAGGGTCTAGAAACACTCATAGGATCGTAGATTCGCCAATAGGCGAAGTCTATTTATATCGATCGCGCGATCGAGTCCATAACGCATCTAGGGCCACGTAAAGCGACCTGAGTAGCTCCTAGGTTGTAAGTAAGTGGGTTGAGATGTTCTTTGGATGATTCTAAACCTGTAAATGTGAATCCTTGGGCTGTGGGATAACCACAACCCCTGCATTCAATCGTCAGGGCTTAAAAACTCCGTTTTACCTAAAATCTTCAAAATTCTTCCTCTCACCACTCCAATCTTCAATTATTTCTTATCATTTTTATGTTAGGCATCAATCCTAATGTGAAAATGACATAAAATCATACTTTGATAAAATTTTACAGTGAATAGTAAAATTTCATGAAAAATGGCCATAAGGCCATTCTAAGTTTACTTTCTTTAGTAACTAATCGGCTAGATGGATATACTAGCTCCTTCTACCCCAAAATCATATGCTGTATGATAGGGGATTGTATTCGGATTTACAGGCTAGCCTCGGAAAGCCCCAAACGTATGTTTGGGCCTATATATGGCAATATAGAATGAACCAAGGTGGGGCCCAAGGTTATTTGGGGTCCCTGGACCATGGGGGACCAGACCCATGTGGTCCCGTCGCCTGACAAGGGAGATGGTCGGCGATTTCGGTGATGCATCGCCGGCCACTGTGGCCCACTTGATGTATGGTTTGGGATCTGGGGGTATTTTGGGTAATACACCCCCCAGGTGTGGTTCGTCCATAGAAAATCTCAAATAGGGGCACTTCCTTCACAAATAGCCCCATCCCTAGCTCTATTTGCATTTTCCAGCTGCCCTCTCCCAAAATTGTGGTTCTAAACCACTCCCAAATCCATTCCTGGCCTAAAACGACCACTCTCCATCGTTTCATTGAAGTTTTCGGCCCTCCCTCTTGAAGATCTCGTTGTTTGAAGCTCTTAAAACCCCCAAATCGAGCTGAAATCGTGAGGTGCTCCATTCCCATTTTTCATTCTCTTTTCTTTCTGAAAATACATCCTAGGGGAGCTTGAAGCATCCCTCTACAATGCCTAGATCTCCCTTTTGCAGTTTGGTCAGCCATTTCTTGGTATTTTCTCCATTTTTCATGGCTTTTGTTGAAGCCATTTTGGGTCTTTTGTCACTCTCCACCATCCTATCTTTGATGGGTAAGAGAAAAACCATAACGGATGAGGCTAGGCCTAGTCGCCCTGCTCAATCGAGAAGACCGAGGGGTGGCGCCGCTAGCTCAAGCGCCGCCGCAAGTCCAACCACAGCCCGAGAATTTCATATAAAGCGGGATTTGGATCCCCATACTCAACTTGGGCGAGTGATTCTAGAAGAGATGCCTCACGGCCAATACACTGACCGTAAAGTGTTGTTTGAGGTGGACGTGGAAGGATGACTATTCGACGAATTTCTGTTGTTCGAGCGCATTGAAGCTGCGCATTGGGGTCCGATCTTTGAAGCTCGTGCTCGTGCTAATGTGATCACCGTTCGTGCCTTCTATGCTCGTATCCAGAACCCTACACTGGATCCATTGCAGTTCAAGATTCCTTTTGGTAGAGACCGAATGGCTACGATCGATGTTCGGTTGATTGCGCGACTTCTAAACCTGCCTCTTGGTGATGTTCATCCCAGCGCAAAGAATTTGAGGAGTAGGCGTGAGCGAGATCGTCGTACTAGGTTTCTATGCAGTAAACTGGTTCCATGGTAGCCTAATAATAGCCTCAAGGCATCTCACATGTCTGATGATTTACGCCTGCTGCACCATATTTGCACATTCAACGTGTATCCCAGGTCGACAAATCGCATTGAGTGTACGCTCCTTATGGTTGATTTCTTGTATCTGGTGGCCCAGGGAGAGAATGTATGTATGGCCACTTTCATCTTGCGATAGATTATCCTCATAGAAAAATCAAGAAGAACGTCAGAATCGCTTCCTTTTGGCCAACTGATATGCAAGATCGCGCTCGAGTTTGCTTACAGACTTGGGCCGGAGTTGCCAATTTCGATTCACAGCATTGATGAGTCTACAATGGTCAAGATGAAGATCGGGTCTCAGTACCGTGAGACTTAGCTTGAGGAGGATAGCGAGGATGACTTTGACGATGAAGAGGATCCAAGTGAAGGAGAACCTGGAGCAGAAGTTGAGGAAGAAGTCCAGGAAGAGATAGAAGAGGAGGCTCAGGATACAGATGAGAGCCCTCCTCCTTCTGCTCAGGCTACTGGTGATGATCGCATCGTCCGAATTGAGGAAAGCCAGGTCGCCTTACGAAGGGAAGTGCAGGAACTTCGTGTTGAAGTCGAGGATGCCAAGGTCGTTACGAAGAGAAAATTTGACAAGGTGACTCGCACCTTGAAGGCGATCCTGTGCTGCTTGCAGGATAAGGGTGATCCTCCTCCGTCACCCGACTCAGACTAGCGATGATCTTTGATGTTGTTGTTAGTAGTTAGTCGTTTCCTGCTTTATGTTGTGTAAGCCTGTTAAGGCTAATAGTTTACTTATGTTGCTGTTGTATCTTTAACTGCCTTAGTTCCCATGTATTTCCTGTCATGATGCTTGTAAGGAGATATCCCTTGTATTGTGATAATTTTGATTAAATGAAATGCATGGAATGCCTTTGACTTTTATGTGAATGATTGCGGTGTGTTGTGCTATTTTGAATATAGGGAATGCCGCCGAAGGCTACACGGAGCACGACTCGGCTTGCATTGAGTGAGCCTATGGATCAGGCTCCTTCGCAGTCTGATACCTATGCGGACCCTGCTGTGGGCCTGATTCCTGAGACAGTGCGTGCGTCTCAGCCTACTGCTGGTCCTACAGTTGGACCACCATCGTTCACACCGCCTGTCAGAGAGCCGTACCGCGCGTCTTCTTCGGCGCAGTACACGCCACAGCCTGCTCCACCTCCAGACAGATTTGAGCAGATGATGGCTATGATGCAGCAGCAGCAGCAGCTCCTGACTACTATTGTGGGGACACTAGCCCAAGGTGGGAGTGTGCCTCCACCCGCACCACCTGCGCATCCAGCTGAGGATGCTGATACATATGCCCAGGATGAGGGCATGGCTCATCCTGTATCACCTGCTTACCCTGTGGGGAATGCCGCAGATACACGGGGCTTGTTAGAGCGATTCCAGCGCTTAAGACCTCCCACTTTTAGGGGTTCTCATAGACCCAAGGAGGCTGAGTATTGGCTCGACCGTGTGTCGAAGATACTGCGGATGCTTCATTGTACAGAGGCCGAGCAAGTCGAGTTGGCTACGTTCCTGTTCGTGCGAGAGGCCAGCTTGTGGTGGGACAGTGTATTGCGGACCGTTGCCGCCGATTACATATGGACATGGGCAGCGTTCGAGTTCCTCTTCCACGAGAAATACTATCCCCAGATGTACAGGCATGATCGGGAGAATGAGTTTCTCCGCCTCAGACAGGGAGGCATGACAGTCACGGAGTATGAGCATCGGTTCACCGAGTTGGGCAGATACGTCCCGACTATTCTGGCCGATGAGCAGATGCGCATACGGCGCTTTTCAGAGGATTTGCGACCAGATATTCGGTCGAAGATGTGCTGCGTGAGCATTCCCTCATATGCGGAGCTGATTCACATGTCCATGCGGGCAGAGCAGGATGTGGATCGACTTACCCGATCTCGTGGCCCTGTTGCTCCTAGGCCACGACCAGAGATGCAGGACAGGCCCTTTACGGGCAAGAGGCCTCGCGTCGACCCTCCTACTAGGGCTACAACACCAGTACCACCGATGCGCCGCCCTGATTTATTATGTACATATTGTGGGAGGACGGGCCACTTGGCGCAGAGTTATTTTGCCAGGATGCGTGACAGTGGGTTCTCGCCGCCGCAGAAGATCGACCGTACGTGCACACAGGTGATATTAGCACCGCCTTTACCGTTGGCTCCTGCGCACCCTTCCTTCAGACTTCCAGTATCGCAGATCAAGCAGCCTCCACGGCCCATGGCACAGCGGCCGAACCGGCCACAGCAAGCACGGGTGCATGCCTTGACAGCTGAGGCAGCTGCGACACAGACTTCTCAGCATTCAGCCTTCGAGGTCACTGCCCACATTGGAGGTATTCCTATTCTCGTGATGGTGGACACTGGATCCACGATTTCTTTGATATCACGTGTCATAGTCAGACGCATTGGGTTACAGACTATTACTATGGATAGGGTGCGAGTCCTTGCAGCTCATGGGGATTATTCAGATGTCACCCAGATGTGTGAGGGTTATTTGGTGGATCTGGGGAGCAAGACGATGGCTATAGATCTCGTCGTCGACCCTTCTCTGATTTATCTCGATGTCATTCTTGGCATGGATTGGTTGACTGCAGCGAGGGCCGAGATTGACTGCGAGACTCGTATAGTGACTGCGTACGAGCCAAATGGTGCATCCTTCACATTTTCAGTGCGGGTAAATCTCCCTTTCCGCATACTTAGTTACACTACTTTGCTGTGAGACGCTGGTGCCCAGATACTTGAGCATACGCCAGTCGTTTGTGAGTTTGGGGATCTGTTCAAGAAGATCCCTGGTTTACCGCCTATACGAGAGATTGATTTCACTACCGATCTGGTTCCTGATTCTATGCCCGTCTCACTGCCGACGTATCGCATGGCACCGTGTGAGATGGAGGAGTTGAGGACGCAGATTGATGGTCTGCTAGAGCTTGGCCTTATACGGCCTAGTGTCTCTCCTTGGGGAGCACCAGTTCTGTTCGTGAGGAAGAAGGATGGTTCGATGCGATTGTGTATTGATTATCGCAGGCTGAACCAGATCACGGTGAAGAACAAGTACCCTTTACCCAGGATCGATGACTTGTTTGATCAGTTGAGAGGAATGCAGTACTTCTCAAAGATTGATCTTCAGTCAGGATATCATCAGCTACGCATCAGGGATGAGGACGTATAGAAGACGGAATTCAGGACCAGCTTTGGCCACTACGAGTTCCTTGTGATGTCGTTCGGTCTTACGAACGCACCAGCCGTGTTCATGGATCTGATGAACCGGGTATTTTGGCCTTTCCTCTATCGATTCGTCGTTGTTTTCATTGATGAAATTTTTGTATACTCCAGGAGTCAAGAGGAGCATGAGGAGCACTTACGTTTGGTCCTGGATACGCTCAGACAGCATCAGTTGTTCGCACAGTACAAGAAGTGCGACTTCTGGAAACAGGAAGTGAAGTTCCTGGGACACATGGTGTCCAAGGATGGCATGGCAGTTGACCTGTCTAAGGTAGCTGCGGTTCAGGACTGGGAGCAGCCTGGTTCTGTCACTGAGGTGAGGAGTTTCTTGGGTCTCACTGGCTACTATCGGCGCTTCATTCAGGATTTCTCGAAGATCGCGAGACCTCTATCTCAGTTGACACGGAAAGACGTGAAGTTCGCCTGGAATGACCAGGTGGAGTCAGCTTTTCAGGAGCTGAAGGACAGACTTACGTCCTCCCCTGTGCTAGTATTGCCAGAGCAAGGGGTTAGATATACTATATATACTGACGCGTCTAGCGTTGGTCTGGGTTGTGTCCTTATGCAGAGGGACAGGGTAATTTCGTATGCCTCGAGACAATTAAGGAAGCACGAGGAGAATTACCCTACACACGACCTAGAGTTGGCAGCCGTCATATTCACACTGAGACTCTAGAGACATTACCTCTATGGAGAGGAGTTCGAGCTCTTTTACGACCACAAGAGCCTCAAGTACATATTCACGCAGCGAGACTTGAATATGAGGCAGCGGTGATGGATGGAGACGTTGAAGGACTTCAAGTTCGAAGTCTCTTACCATCCTGGGAAGGCGAACCTTGTGGCTGATGCGTTGAGCCGCAAGAAGGTGATAGAATTTACGGCTCCGCTGATGGTTGCTGAGTGGGATATGGTTGAGTTTTTACGAGACTTTGAGCAGAAACTCACCGTGGAGGAGCCGTATGAGTTCATCGCACATGTGCAGGTGCGATCTCAGATCGATGACCGGGTCATTGAGGCGTAGAGGGACGATGCGTATCTGACTGAGCTTCGAGAGCAGGCCAGTGATGATGCTGACACCGAGTGGCGAGTTGGGATGAATGGAGGCTTACGTTATCGTGGCCGCCTTTGCGTCCAAAATGTCCCTGACTTGAGACGAGAGATTCTCGAGGCTGCACATTGTACAAGACTCGCGATGCATCCAGGCAGTACGAGGATTTATTGTGACGTGAAGAGAACGTATTGGTGGGAAGGTATGAAGATCCACATAGCAGAGTTCGTGTCCCGTTGTCTCACTTGTCAGCAGGTGAAGGCAGAGCATCGCCGACCACCTGGACTTTTGCAGCCTATGCCAATCGCAGAGTGGAAGTGGGATTTCATTTCCATGGACTTCATTTCAGAGCTGCTGAAGACGAGGAAGGGACATGATTCCATTTGGGTGATCGTCGACCATCTGACGAAGTCGGCGCACTTCCTACCGATCAGAGTTATGAACTCTGCAGACGAGCTGGCTAGGTTGTACATCAGAGAGATCGTGCGTCTGCATGGAGTTTCGTTGGAGATCGTGTCAGACAGAGACACGCGGTTCACTTCTATTTTCTGGACACGCATTCAGGAGGCTATGGGTGTGAAGTTGAAGTTCAGTACTGCCTTCCACCCACAGACAGATGGACAGACAGAGCGGGTGAAACAGATCTTAGAGGATATGTTGCGAGCTTGCGCATTGAACTTCAAGGACAGTTGGGATGATTGTCTTGCGGAATTTGCGTACAACAACAGTTTTCAGGCGAGTATCGGTATGACACCTTATGAGGCGCTGTATGGGCGACCTTGTCGTGCACCGCATTGCTGGGCTGAGGTCGGTGAGCGTAGCTTGATTGGCCCAGAGTTAGTGCAGGCAACGTCAGAGAAGATAGATATCATTAGACGTCGGCTTCTCACAGCGCAGAGCAGACAGAAGAGTTATGCCGATACGAGACGGAGGCCACTAGAGTTCACAGTTGGGGATCATGTGTTTTTGCGAGTTTCCCCTATGAAGGGAGTCATTCGATTCAGGAAGAAGGGGAAGTTAGCACCACGATTCATTGGTCCATTCTAGATCCTCGATCGTGTGGGAGTTGTGGCTTACCGATTGGCTTTACCCACGCCTCTCGCGAGCGTTCACAACGTATTTCATGTTTCTATGCTGAAGAAGTACGTTGTTAATCCTTCCCATATCATCAGATGGGAGCAGGTGCAGTTAGGAGAGGATGTTGCATATATCCTGCGACCGACACGTATCCTAGACAGGAAGGAGCAGGTACTGCATAGCAAGGTGATTCCCCTTGTGAAGGTATTGTGGACGCATCACTCTGAGGAAGAGGCTACCTGGGAGACAGAAGCCGAGATCAGGAAGAACTACCCATAGCTTCTCGAGGAGTATGCAAAGGTACAAATTTCGAGGATAAAATTATTTATTAAGGGGGGTAGATTGTAACGCCCGGGAAAAATCCGTACTTGGACTCGAGTACCAACTCGACCAGAAATCGCGTAGGATTAATTCCTTTAGAAAATAAGTGTAAGTTAGCTAGCGCAACGTCAGAGATTTGGATATGTCATAAGTGAACTTTGTTCCCGAGCCTATTCTGGGCACTTCGGGGCTTATAAAAGGGGTTGAAACCCTCACTCCTCTCTCCCATCCGAATTTGAGAGAAACCCTGATTGGGAGAGAGAAAAGGTGAGAGTTTGTGAGAGAGAGTAGGAGAGAATTTTCCTGCCTTTGCACCACCTGTTGCACGTACTTTAGCAACACGCTTCCATCATTCAGCCGGTGATTTCTCTGCATTTCTAGGTAACAAATAACCCTAATAAGTTGCTGATTTAGAATTCTTTTCGTTCCATAGCTTGTTAACTCATAAATCTTGTAAATTAGGTTCTCTATTCACCGTAGACGAAGCGTATACGCTCCGTTCGAATTCACACGTTTATAAGAGACAAGGTGCGGATTTTAGACGCTTTGATTGATTGTTTCCAACACTTTCAATGTCGTTTAATAGTAGATTATCGACGACAACGCCGTTTGACATGTACAACATGCTGTCCGTTTCCTGTTTCGTAAACCAACGAAGAATATGAGATTTAGGGCATTTTAGTCATTTGTAGGAAGTACTATTTTCATTCATATTTTTCTGATGTGATTGACATGGTTTATTGTCGCATTAGAATACTAGGAATACGTGCATAATTAGTTTGGTGAAGAGATTCACCTAAATGCGTACTTCGGGTCGACATACTATATGTAGACTTAAGTGTGTAGTGTATGTGTTTGTATAAATGCTTGTATTAGTATGTATTGAATTAAATGGTGTTATGAATTAGTTTGAGATTGATTTCTCAATTAATATGCTGATGTAAATGATTTCCTACATGTTAGCCAAATGCATGATTTCATTGTATGTATGAAATGCATGTACTTGATGATTTACTTAAGGTGTATGTTATGACATGTGTTAACATGCTCACATGGCTGTATTTTATTTCCAATACTCTAATATGATTGCTGATGTGATTCCATAATTGTTTGGGACTATACTTAGTCCAGGCAGTCGGTAATCGAGCGAATTCGTGGTTGGCTTATCTTGGCCATGAACGACGCGTCGATGAATGCAAGCCGTGTTCTGGGGTTGGCGGCAGCGGTTAGGCCACACGAGGTGTTTTACGCACTTCATGTCGTTCGACTTGAGATGCGATCGTGCTAGTCGAGCCCGTCAAGTAACCCGACTGGCCGTTGTATATTCACCCTGCATGAGTCATAACTGCTTGAACCTAGGGTACTGAACTTACCAATGTAAACCCTGTCAACCATGGTACCTTGATCCACAAAGACTCATGAGCCGGGCATGGTGGTATGGGACACCGTGGTCGAGCTGTCGACCTACGCTGGGGCCACAAACTTCCCCATAGTGACCAGTGAGCACCTAGTCTCGTGAGAAGATTATGGTGGTATGGGACACTATATTCTTGCTGTCGGCCTACACTGATCAGGTGACGAGTCCTTTGTAGTGACCGCGAGCGTATTCTAAGTCTACGGGAGGCGACGACCCTTCAGTAGCAGTAGAGTACAGTAGGCCTGTATTGATAAGGTGATGGGGGAGCGGTGCAACGAGTGCGTGCAACAGCCCTGGCAGCCCTTGCAGCGACCTACAAAATATACATCGTATGAGATTACTAGGAGTGACGACCCCAGACAGGATCTGTGTTGGGATTGATACAAGGGAAGTACCTTAGTTTCCCAATCCTGCTGTTTAAATGGACTAATAACAACTCGAAAATCATATCACCATAACATTGCATGTGCCTGGAAGATGTGGAGCACTTGAGGGACGATTACATGCCGCGGTCGTAAGATGGTGCCGTATGAGGGAGATCGTCGGTGAGGGCATACATCACGTCATGTCATATTGCATTAACAACAGTATTAGGAATGTCTGATTTACTGCTTTACTATTATCGCATGATTGATTTGAGAACATGTAAATCCTTGTTCTATTATTCCACTGAGTTAGCTACTCATTCCCACATTACGGGATGGTGTTTGCAACACCCACCAGACCCTGTCTTAGATGCAGGTGATGCAGAGATCCAGGAGGTAAAGCCGGAATTTGATGAGGACCAGGACGAGTTCTCATACATGCAGTACCACGACGACTTTGCTTAGGTGGCCTGGGTTGACGGGACTCCTCAGTGGGACTATTTTTTTGGCATTTTGATTTGTTTATTTACATGTATATGAGACTCAGAGATGTATTCATACTTTAGTGACAGCTGAGATCTACTTTGTTTTTCTATACGGTGATATATATATTCTTTAGTCTTCCGCTTGCTTTTATCACTGGATCTGAAGTATGAATTGCAGTTTTGGTATACTTTTACTCATGTGAATGCTTTAACTCAGACAACATTGAATCATAATCACTTTTGTTGCATAAGTGACGGTCTGAAACTCGGGAGTTGAGTTTATACACGACCCCCGATTTTCAGGGTGTTACAGACGTCTAATCCTAGGTTGGCCAAAATTTGAGGTGTTATAATCTACCCCCCTTAAAACACAATTTCGTCCCCGAAATTGGTGAAGGGTAAGGAGTACTTTTTCTAAGGATGGGTTAATCCTATTTAATGACCTAACCGTACATATATCCTAACGCAAATGTTTCGATCCTGGGCCAGTGGGGAAGAGGCCAATCACACTTCCGCTGCGCCACTCTGATCGAACGGTTGCATTGGCTGAGCTAATTAGATTGGACTCAATACGTTCTACCCCCCTTAAAACTTGGTTCCACTTAAAGTTTAAGAATCTATGCATCGCTCCGTATATCGGAACGAGGTATAACTTAGGGGCTATCCTTGACATGAATCGGGAAACAACCCCTCATTACAGTGGTTTTCCTTTGCTAATGATGCGTTCTATGGCATTGGCATCTATGATGATAGAGATGAGTCTAATCTCTGTTGTGGTTAAGTTCAGGGGCAGGTATGAGTTGGTGGCAAGATGTCGAATTCTCTACTGGCTTTAAGTCCTCGCCATTTCCCAAAGGCAATGTGATCCCGTTTGGTTATAGGTGGTTGGGCTATCACAGAAGAAAGGTTGTGTAGTAGGTCTAAACCGGATACATAGACTTTCTGTCTAGCTAGGATAGAAGATTTATTGTATCAATTCTTAATCCGAGTCGATGTCGATCTTCTGCTTGATCAGAGCATTGGATTTATTGGTAACCACTAGGATTTAGAAGTCGATTCAAACCGCGAATACATCGCTTACATATACCGTTCCTTTACTCCGTGTTCCCGAATGCAATAAGCCCTTGGGGTAGGCAATACTAAGGGGTGTGCTAATTCATCCTAAGTTCAATCTAAGGGATTCATAAGTTGTCCCTAAGAGTGAATGGTTCTAAGTAGCATAAGCTTCCTGAGAGTTACTAAAGGAGTCTATGGATGTTATGAGGATCTATCCAAGGAAGGGAGTCCCATTCCAAGTAAATCTAACTTACTATTCCTTAGCATATACAAGCTTTACACTGCCTAAGACAACTAGTAGCCTAGTCTGTAACTCAGTAGCTATAATTCAAAGCCTAAGTTTATACGTTAAATGGTTCCATATCATTTCTACTACAGGGAATTGTTCTATCGCTTAGGGTCAAGATTGTCTAAATGGAATTGGATTTCTTATGTCGTCAGACCCTTCAAATCTAGAAGTGCTAACTCTAGGACCAAAACGCCAAGGGCCTATGTGGCCAGTAGCGTTTAGTTGTATTAAAGGGAACGGCATTCCTAGTCCCATGGCGGGATTGGAAGTGGCATGCTTGGTAGGAGGGTGGGTTGGGATAAAACTAATTTTGTAGGCTTAATCCTGGGATTTACAACATGGCAGTGGAAACCATAGGATACACCCAAACTAGGGATGAGACCTTACAGCGAACGAAACGGCATGCACTCCATTCAACAAAATTTGTCACAATACATGGAATAAAGTTCCACATGGATTATGATAGGAACACCTTCGGCTATGCTAAGGCCAAACCACTAACACAAACACATTTTCTATCACTGACTTCACTAAACCTAACAACAACAAAACACAAAAATCTCAAAACGGTAATCAAACAATCTACAAGACAACGACACAGATGCCTAATTCTACCAAAGGACTCTACCACAGTCCCGACTTACCTTCTTTAACACTGTCGATCTAATACTGTCTATTGCTCACTAGAAAACTCTTGGCCATATATTTTCAGTATTCCTTAAGCAAAGAAAATGGAGAAATAGGATTGAGAGGGAGGATGGTGGAAAGAGAGAAAAAAAAACCTAAAACAGCCTTAACAATAGTCATGAAAAGCGGAGGAAATGCGGAGAAATGGTTGCCCAAATGGACAGAATGAAATCTAGGCATTGTAAAGGGATGCATCAAGCTCCCAAAGACTGGATTTTCAAAAAGAAAAGAGAAGGAAAAAGGGGAATGGAGCTCCACACGATTTTTAGCCTTTCATGGAGGATGTGGGAGCTCCAAACAACGAAAATGGAGAGGAAGGGAGTGTCAATGGCTGTGAGTGATGGAGTAGGGTCGGTTATGACCGAAAATGAGACTGGGAGAGGTTTGGCATCGAGATTTGAGGGGAAGGCAGCAAAAATGTGAAGAAAGGAGAGCTTGGAGGGGCATTTTGTGAAGGAGGTATGTCTTTTGGGGGGTTTCAAGGTACGGCCCGCATACCAGGGGGCTACCCTAGCCCCCAAACTCCTCCAGCCCAAAGGCCAGACCCAACGGAGGAGTTTGACCGGCGATGCATCGCCGAATCGGCGATGACATCGCCGGTGAACTTGCAAACTAGCCATGGAGGCCATATGGGCTGGGATCCCCCTTCCCTAGGGACCCCAAAAAGTATGGTTCGCACTTTGGTTCATTGTAGATTGCCTTAGGGAGGCCCAAACATGCGTTCGGAGCTTTTCGGGGTCAATCTGTAAATCTGAATGCAATCCCCTATTACGCAGCATATGATTTTGGGGTAGAAGGAGCTAATACATCCATCTAGCCTATTAGTTGCTAAATATCGCTAACTTTGAATGGCCTAATGGCCAGTTTTCATGAAATTTTACTATTCACCGTAAAATTTTGTCGAAGTATGATTTTAGGTCATTTTCACATTAGTATTGATGCCTAACATGAAAATAATAAGAAAGAATTGAATATTGGAGTGGTGAGAGGAAGAATTTTAAAGATTTTATGTGAAACGGGGTTTTTAAGCCCTAGCGATTGAATGCAGGAAACGGACAGTATGTTGTACATGTCAAACGGCATTACCATCGATAATCTACTATTAAAAGACATTGAAAGCATTGGAAACAGTCAATCAAAGCATCTAAAATCCGCACCTTATCTCCTAGAAGCGTATCGTTCGAACGGAGCGTATACGCTTCGTCTACGACGAACTGCGAACCTGATTTACAAGTTCTATCAGATACTTCACTATGAATCCAAGGAAACACTAAATTAGCAACTTCTAGGGTATTTTCTTACCTGAAAATGTGGAGAAATCACCGACCAGGTGATTGAAGTGTGTTACTAAAGTACGTGCAACAGGTAGCACAAGCGACAAAGAATTCTCCTCCAATCTCTCTCACAAACTCTCACCTTTTCTCTCTCCCAATCTAGGGTTTTTCTCAAATTCGGATGGGAGAGAGGAGTGAGGGTTCCAACCCCTTTTATAAGCATAAAAATGCCCAAAATAGGCTTAGGAACAAAGTTTACTTGATGTTTATCTAAAGTGGGGCTGTTTCGGTCCAAAAGATCATTTCTGGTGGTCCCCTGGCCAAATGCGGTCGGACTTAAGCTCATGCATACTGGATCTAGCATACATCAAGTTTTCAGTCCGGCAGGGTTCGTAGATCGCCCGTGGCGGTCCAGTTTCAGTTCAGCGGTCACCGCACATAGATCAGGGCTGCAAGTCTCATGATATGAAATAGAAATTTTTCCTGATCCGAGGGTGTAATTTGGCTGAATTCTGACGGTCAGAACGCTTAATACTGACGCGTCAAGTCGTGTGCCAGATTTGAATTTCAAATTCCAAATCTGTCCCTATTCGCACTCTCTTCAGTCCGGGCTCAATGAAATAGCCTGTGATTATCGGTTGGACTTGATTTTCAAAATGATTGTCAAGTCCAGCTAGGCGGTTCTAACGGTCTAAGATAGCAGGTATCGGACTTTCGACGCGCGGTCTAGATCCAATACAAAGTTTCAAGGAGGTCCAGAGAACAAACCGGCTTAGAGTTTGATCCAAGGTTTTAAAGTATTATATCGTCATTGGTTCTACTCGATTTGGGTCTTGTAGAACGTAGTTAAAGTGATCAGGGACTATTTCCCAGCTACTCTAGTGTTACGCTAGCTAACTTACACTTATTTTCTAAAGGAATTAATCCTAAGTGATTTATTTAACTATAGAATTGTGTTTTGAGCGATTTTCCAGGTGTTTTAGTTGACCCATTGCCTAAGGACGTCTAATCCCAGGTTGGCCAAAATCCAGGGTGTTACACTCATTTTCTCCATTTTCAAGCAAGCAACCCAACGTCTATGAGAGCTCCATGAGAGAGCTTTGTGTGGCCCACTTCCTATCTCCCATCCCCACCCTCAAAAACCAATCTCAACTATTGAATCTCATTCATTGGAGCTCTAGAATGCGTTGATGGAAGGAGAAGTCCATGATCAAAGGTGGGTGTTTCATCATCTTATTTCGTTTTATTTAGGGCCCACTTGTAATGGGACACACATTGATGTACGCAATGTAGAGAGGGGCCCATAGTGGCGGGGTCCCTCTATCTCATCATTTCTCTCTCTCTCTCTCTTCCTCTCTCTCTTGTATGGATAGTGTGTGTGTGTGGCCCATCATGAACTAAATATTTCATTCATACCGTCCACCGAGTCAGCCCACATGGCAGTCCGTTTGGACGAGCCTAAGCGAAGGAAAACACAAGTATCGGATTGATCCGAGGCCGATGTGGGCCACACGTGTGGACCCACCATGGTATATGCATTAAATCCACACCGTCCAGGGGTCAGGATGGTGGGGCCTACCCTCATGGTGTTATGGATTAAATCCACGCCATCTAGAGCGTCCAGATCCACCAAACGCTGGACATTCAGTAAATAAATACATAATATTATTATAATATACTATATTGATATATATATATATATATATAATTATATGTGTGTGTGTATATATATATATATATAATATTCATATAGCCTTGATGAGGTGGGCCATAAGTGTGGACCCACCACGATACGTGCATCAGATCTGCACTGTCTAAAACCACCAGGGGTTTGGATGGTGGGCTCCTTATAGTTTATATATATATATATATATATATATATATATATATATATATATATATATATATATATATATATATATATATATATATATATGCATACCTTCTGGAGATAGGCCATGTATGTGGGACCCACCTTGATGCAAGCAATCAGCACCATCCAGAGTTCTGGATGGTGGGCTGCCCTCGAGGCATGCATTATATATGTCATCCTCCATTACAGCGGGTGGGGCCTGTAAGTGCTATGGTTTCTTACTATTTTAGTTGTCAAATGTGTCTTGTGTAGCACATTGGTATATATGTTCAAGGCACTGCATAATAATGCTCCAAGATAAGAATAATGATCTACTTCAAGAAATGTAAGAATAAGTACATTGTTCTCTTCTCCAAAAAAACTTTAGAGTTTGAAAGTTACAAGATCTTGTTTAAGACTCAAGGTGAAATACAACTCAAGAACTATAAGTTCAAGGTTTCAAAGTTTTCAAGTTCAAGCTTCATCACATATCAAGATCTCAAGCCTCATGAACTTCAAAGATCATCCATCATCTGAAGAAATAAAGATTCAATGTCCACACTACACATTCAAGGTATGAATGACCTTAGACTGACCTTATGGTAGGTCATTTTGTATACATAAGTCAAATTAAACCACTTTGTAAGTGTTTAGACTGTTGTAAGACTAGTCTTGAACCCTGTGCGACTAGTCCTATCACTAGCTCGACCAGTCCAAGAAATTCCAGGACCAGTGTTATGTTTGTCGCAATTTTTTAAAATTTTTTATTCTTCCACGACCAGTCCTAGACTTTGTTCGATCGGTCATATGAACAGTGCACAACTCATTCTTCAAACTTCTACATTGAACTTCTATATTCGAACTTCTACTTTGACTTGGTTCTTCTGGGCTGCAACAAAACGAGAAATCTAAGTATTTTACATTTGTGTAAATCTTCTATGTTATTTAGTTTCTTTTGAGATTAAGCCAGAAAAATCTCATTGTATTGGTTATTTGAGGAGAGTCAGAAAACTCAGAGTGGGATTTTTTTAATTGTGTAAGCCCAATTAAAAGACACAATTATGAGGGTTTTAGGTGAACCTGAGAAAAATTTATTTTCATAACGAACGCTAATATCCACTGTGTGAGGATATTAAGAGTGGAGTAATAAGCTATGTGGCTGTTGTTTAACTGTTGGTGTACACACAAGCGAACCACTATAACTCTTTGTGTCTTGTGATTTAAATATTTGTTTAATTTCTATATCTTTTATCATTCAATATTGTGGGAAATATGTGTGGATGTGAATGTTGTAATATTTACATTTCAAGCATTGTGGGGCATGTTGTAATAGTTTAGAATTTCTTTCTTATTATTTCCTTTGTTTCCTTTCCAGTTTGAGATTTTATTTCTCTAATTGTTCTAATAAGGTTGTCCTTCCATAAACCCTTGGTTTTTATGGTGAAAGGTTGTCCTTAGAACAACTAGAATTTGAGGTTGCTTTACATTCTGTATTATGAATTGTTATCTTTCCTTTACTTGATTATCTTATTGTTTTATTCCGCTGTTATCATTTTAAATTTGACATAGTCCTATTCACCCCCCCCCCCCCCCCCCCCTTAGGACATATAGTTTAGCCTTTTCAAGTGGTATCAAATCCTAATAGCTCGTATTAATTGTTATATTTTAGCTATTTATAAGATGTCAAATTTTGATAGCCTTTCAGTCACTAGGCCTCCACCAATTGATGGCACTAATTATGCCTATTGGAAAGCCAGGATGAGGATTTTCCTTAAATCCATGGATGAGAGTGTGTGGCTAACCACAATAAATGAATAGACCCCTCCTACCATTGAAGTAACTGGAATCGATGGATCCAAATCTATGAGAATTATACCTTATTTCTATTGGACCACACTTCAGAAAAGTGCGAGTAGTGCAAATGCAAAAGCACTAAATGTAATCACTTTCACACTATCACCGAATGAATTCAAAAGAATTATATCTGGTGATTTTGCAAAGTAAGCTTGAGATATTTTAGAAATGACACACAAGGGAACATCAATTGTCAAGAAATCTAAGATTCAAATCCTCACAACTAAATTTGAGAAAATACGTATGGAAGAAAATGAAATGTTCATGGACTTCTATACCAAATTAAATGACATTGTGAACTCTATGTGGGGTCTTGGTGATAAAATCTCAAAAAATAAAATTTGTACAAAAATACTACGCTCACTTCTTAAACCGTTCAATTCTAAGGTAACCGCGATCCAGGAACTTCGTGATATGGACACCATGAGGGTAGAATAATTAGTTGGCTCTTTACAAACCTTTGAGTTAAACTTTAAAACTCCTAAAGGTAAATCTATCGCTCTTAAATCTTCTAAATGTATTTCTCAAGAAAATTCTAATTTAGAAAATTCTGAAGAAGTTATGGCCCTTTTAGCGAAAAAGTTTAACAAAATTTTTAAAAGTAAAAAGAGGGTTGATTTTCAAAAATCAAATGATAAGAAAAGATCTAAATCTAAATCTAAAACTTAAAAATCTTTAAAAGATAGTCAATATTACAACTGCCAAGAATATGAGCATTTAGCAAACAAGTGTCCTAAAAAGGATAAACCTAAAAAGAAAGGAATGTTGGCTATATGGGATGAATCTTCTGGCTCTAAAGCCTCCTTTGAATCAGAAGATTTTGAAACCGAGTCAGGCAATGAAGTTAAAGCCCTTATGACTCTAGCCAAGTTCACTTTTTCAGATCATGATGTTTAACTAGTGAAGAAAATCTGAATAGTGATCATGAAAATGAAGAAGATCTTCAAGATGCTTACAATGTCTTATACAAGGAAAGTTGTAAAATTGTCGTAAAACTAAAACTTCAGAAAGAGAAATTTTTAAAACTTAAAGAAAATTTTGATTCTCTTGTTTTAGAAAAATCCCACATTTTAGATTATTTTGAAAAATCAAAATGCTATTTAGATTTCAAAACCTCCCTGATTGAAAATCTTAAATCTGAAAATGAAAAAATTAAACATGAGTTTAAAGGATACATGGAGGTATGCCCAAGGTGATCCAAAGTTAGAACAACTGTTATCTGCATTAGGAAAATGTGGCAACCAATCTGGTTTGGGCTATGATAAAAACATTCCTCCTAAACAGAAGAATACTCCTAAGTTTGTGAAAGGAGAGTCTTCAAACTCAAAAGAGAGGTTCAAATCAAAAGTTTTCTAAAAATACCAAAGCTTTTCAATTTTTTAAACCTAAAAGTAATCATATCAACTATAAAAATCAAAACCGAAACCCTTTAGCTGAGAAAGTAGTTGATTTACTATAGGATCTCTTAAAATCTAACTCAGTAGGTCATTCTTACAGCAACTACAAATACAAGAAAACCAACTATACTCCTAAACCCAAAATAGTTATGAAATGGGTTCCTAAGGTTACTTGCTTGGTTGCCCACACTGCTTTCAAAGCTTCAAAGCATTCAAAGTGGTACCTAGACAGTGGATGCTTCAGGCACATGACTGGTGATAAAGGTCTATTCACCACTCTTAAAGACATGACTGATGGTTTAGTCACATTTGGTGATGGTAGCAACTACAGAATTATTGGTCAAGGTACGGTTCAACTTTCTAATCTCCCTTTATTTTGAGAATGTTTTATACATTGAAGGGTTAAAACACAATCTATTAAGCATATCTCAAATATGTAATAAAAATCATAGTGTTAAATTTTCTAACCTAGGGTGTGAAATTTTAAGCAAGAATGGTCCAGTAATGTTAACTGGTCGTAAAACTTCTAAAAACTGCTATATTGTTAGTAATTTTAGCTCATCTAGTCAATTGTGTAACATGGTCCATACCGATGAGACTGAATTATGGCATAAACGCCTTGTACACTACCATAATCTGTACAGATTGAGCAAAAGAAATCTGATAAGAGGTCTACCTAAATTACAAAAAGCAGATAAAGTATGTGGCGAATGTGAGATTGACAAACAAACTAGGAGTGCTCACAAAAAGGTGGACTCCAATGCCACATCTAAGCCTCTTGAACTTCTCCCCATGGATCTTATAGGACCAACCAGGATGGAGAGTCGAGGTGACAAAAAATACATATTAGTGATTGTGGATGATTATATAGGATTCACTTGGTGTAATGCCCTGAAATTCGGGGGTCAAGCTTAACTCAGCTCCCAAGTTCCAAAACATCACTTATGCAACATATTTGATGATAATTGTATGTTGACTGTAGGAATGCATAAAACATGAAATAGATCAAGCCAGATAGCAGACACAATTTAGGGATATTAAGAAATTACAAGCGGAAGACTTAAACACATATATACTTCAAAATAAATCTCCAAATGATGCGTGCTCTGCCCAGGGCAATATACATATATCTGTGACTCAAAATACATACATGAACTGTTAAAAATGTTCCATTACATTTCTCAAAAATAATCCCCACTGGTCAGGACGAGGCCCACATGAACCCGTCTGAGAACTGCATATATGAGAATGCCTCCTCGTCCTCATCGAAGTCTATCTCTGCTTCGCAAGCATCGCCATGTCCTGCAGCTAAGTCAGAGTCTGGTTGGTGTTTAAACACTGTCCCAGAATGTGGGAGTGAGTGATCAACTCAGTGGTACTATATAGCAAAAGTTAACATGTTATCAATTCAATAAGTAGTAATGAAAAGGCAGTACAATCACACAGGTCCTATATCTCTTGTTAATGCAAGGATAATATGAAGAATAATGCATGCCCTCACCACAATCCCCTCTACAACATCATCTAATGATCGCGGCATGACTCACTTCCTCAGTGCTCGATCACCAACACCGTTAGCACATGCAATGCGAAGTTATGAATATGATTACTAAGTTCTTATTAGTCCTTTTCATACAGTAGGATTGGGAAGCTAAGACACCTCCCTTATATCATTTCCCAACATTGACCATTTCTAGGGTCATCAATCCTAGGATATCTCATACGATGTTATGGTTCTAGGTCGCTGCAAGGGCAGTCAGGGCTGTCGCGCGCAATCGTTACACCACTCCCCCATCACCTTATCAATATATGCCTATTTATATCCTTAAGACTACAGTAGGACTCGTCGCCCCTATGCAGTGTCTAGATAAACTCAAGGTCACTACAGAGGGCTCGTCACCAATCAGTGTAGGCCGACAGCAAGAATATAGTGTCCCATACCACCATAATCTGCTCAGAGTAGGGTGCTCACTGGTCACTACGGGGAGGTTTGTGGCCCCAACGTAGTCCGACAGCTCGACCATGGTGTCCCAAATGACCATGCCTGGCTCATGAGTCTTAGTGGATCTTGGTACCATGGTTAACGGGAGTTTCATTGGTAAGCTCAATGCCTTAAATTCAAACAGTAGTGACCAACCATGCTGAACAAGCATTGGTCAATCAGGTTAGTTGATAAGCTCAACTAGGCCAAGCGCACGTTGAGTTGAACGACATGGAATACATAAGTACTTGGGGTGGCCTAACCACTGTCGAACGGCCCAAGCACGACTCAGATTCACTAAACTCATCCTGTGTGGCGAAAACAACCTCAACCACTATTTACAGGACATTTTCCGATTACCTGGACTATAGTACAGCCCCATTCACATACAAAGCTAATAACTAACATATGATTCATATCCTGCATTCATTTGAACAATTATGAAATATAACTTAAATGTAAATAGTACATGAAGGAATTCATAAACACATGTAACAGGATTCAACTAAGTACACAATCCATGGAGGAAATCATACACTCATTTAGCATAGATAACCTAAGTTACATGATTCATGGAAGGAATCATACACACAAATACTATGGTTAAAATTCGTATCTCAACCACCTTAGCATGCACATAATACTCACTACCATTTCATTTAGACATTTAAACAAACACTTAACTTACACTATTCAACATACATCACGTATGTCGACACCGTTGCAAATTAGGGCAAGTCCTCTCACCAAGGATTTGCCGCATACATATTAGGCATATAACAACGATAATTTATCATGGCAAGCAAATTAGCAAATTCCATACGCATACGTGTATTCTAACATATAAATAAAATACGGTATTTATAATACAAAGTATACATATGTGGAAGACAAAATAGATAGCATATTTGGCATGTGTAACAGCAAGCACAACATGAATAAATCATTATCTAACATTGAAAGGTTTGAAAACCATACCCTAAGCGTATATAGTCCGCACCTTAAACCAGAAAAGACGTATTTAAGATGATTCAGACGACGTGTCTTCGTCAACGGCGGATACACTACCTATGGCAAGAAACAGGTTAGCTAGAACTCTACTTCAGCTAGTCTAGGCTTCAAAACAGGTTAGGGTTAGCTTAACTTACCCAAAAATGGAATCAGAATCGCCAGAAGAACGATTCAGAAATGCCGGTTCAAAGTATAGATGTACTAGGAAGAATCCTATGGAGTTTCACCTGATTCTCCCACAATTTATCTCTCTTTTCTTTCTCTTAAATCTCTAGGGTTTGGGAAATTCGTATGGGTTAGAAAGCTAAGGGTTTAAGGCCCTTTTATAAGCACAAACATAACGAAAACGGACTTTAAGTCAAGGTATACTTAGGTTATACCCAAATCGAGATCTTTCTGATCCAACGGAGCATTTCTAGAGGTCCTCTGATCAAATGCGGTCGGACTTAAGCTCACTAGCATCGGATCTTTAGTAAGTTAAGTTTTTAGTTCGATCGGATATCCATATTGCCCGTGGCGGACCAGTTTTAATTCAACGGTCACCGAACCTAAATCACGGCTACAAGCTCTATGACATGAAAGGGCCAACTTTCCTGATCCGAGGGTGAAATTTGGTCGAATTCCAACGGTCAGATTGCTTAAAAATAACGTGCGAGTGAACCGTGCCAGATTTCATAATAATATAATTAATTTTCTAAAAATCTTCATTTTCCTAACCTCTTTACTTCGGGCTCTGTATAATGGTCTCAGATCATTGTTTGGGCTAGATTTTTGAAAAGATGGTCAAGTCCAACTAAGCGGTTGTAATGGTCTGAGATTATAAATATCAGACTTTCGACGTGCGGTCTAGATCCAATACGAAGTTACCAAACATTCCTGGGAACAACTGGGTTTAGAGTTGGATCCTAGATTTCAGGGTATTATAGCGTCATTGATTCTGTAAGTTTTAAGTCTTGCAGAACATATTTAAAGCGAACTATGCAGATTTCACGGCCAGTCTAACTTAGCGCTAGGTAACTTAAGTTCAATTTCTAAGAGAATTAATCCTAAGTGATTTCTGATCGAGGTGGTACTCGGGTCTTGGTACAAAATTTTTTGAGTCGTTACAATCTACCCCCCTAAAAAAAAATCATCCTCGAAATTTGTATCTTCTCATACTCCTCGAGAAGCTGTGGGTAGTTCTTCCTGATCTCGGCTTTTCTAACAGGTAGCCTCTTCTTCAGTATGATGCGTCCATAATACCTTCACAAGGGGGATGACCTTGCTACGCAATACTTGCTCCTTCCTGTCTAATATACGTGTCAGCCGCAGTTCATAAGTGGCATCCCCACTCAACTACACCTGCTCCCATCTGATGATATGGGAAGGATCAGGAACGTATTTCTTCAGAATAGAAACATGAAATACGATGTGCACGCTCGCGAGAGGCGTAGGTAAAGTTAGGCGGTACGCTACTGCTCTCACTCGATCAAGTATCTAGAATGGGCCAATAAATCTCGGCGTGAGCTTCCCCTCCTTCCCGAACCGAAGGACTCCCTTCATAGGAGAAACTCTCAAAAATACGTGATCTCCAACCACGAACTCCAACGGTCGCCGCCTCGCATCGGCATAACTCTTGCCTGCTCTGCGCTGTGAGAAGTCGACGCCTGATGATGTCAATCTTCTCTGAGGTCAGCTGTACTAACTCAGGACCAATCAATTTTCGCTAGCTGACTTCAACCCATCAATGCGGTGCTCGACAAGGACATCCATACAGGGCCTTATAAGGTGTCATACCAATACTCGCCTGAAAAATGTTATTGTATGCAAACTTCGCATATGGAAGACAATCATCTCAACTATCCTTAAAATCCAACACACAAGCCCACAACATGTCTTATAAGATCTGGTTCACCCGCTCTGCTTGTCCGTCGGTCTGTGGGTGGAATGCAGTACTGAACTTCAACTTCACACCATCGCTTCCTGGATGCGAGTCTAGAAAATAGAAGTAAACCACGTGTCTCTATCTGGCACGATCTCCAAGGAAACTCCATGCAGACGAACAATCTCCCTGATGTATAATCTAGCCAACTCGTCTGCAGAGTTCGTTACTCTGATCGGAAGGAAGTGCGCCGACTTCATCAAATGGTCGACGATCACCTAGATAGAATCATATTTTCTTCCTCGTCTTCGGCAGTCCCGAAATGAAATTCATAAAGATATAGTCCCACTTCCACTCAGCTATGGGCATAGGCTGAAGGAGACCAGGAGGTCGGCGATGCTCTCCTTCACCAGCTGATAAGTGAGACAACGAGACACAAAATCTACAATGTGGGTGTTCATGCCATCCCACCAGTACGTCCTCTTCATGTCACGATACATCTTCGTACTGCCTGGATGCATCGCAAGTCTAGAACTGTGCACAGCCTCGAGAATCTCTTGTCTCAAGTCAGGGACATCTGGAACGCATAAGCGTCCATGATAACGTAAGCACCCATCCGTTCCAACTCGCCACTCGGCATCTGTATCATCACTGGCTTGCTCTTGAAGCTCAGTCAGACGCTCATCGTCTCTCTGCACCGCGATGACCCTGTCATCGATAAGAGGTCACACCCGAACGTGTGTGATAACCTCGAATGGCTCCTCCACAGTGAGTTTCTGCTCAAAGTCTCATAAAAAATCAACCATGTCCCACTCAGCAACCATCAGCGGAGCCACAAACTCTATCGCCTTCTTGCGGCTTAGCGTATCAGCCATAAGGTTCGCCTTGCCCGGATGGTAGAAAACCTCAAAATTAAAGTCCTTCAAGGTCTTCATCCATCGTCACTACCTCATATTCAAGTCTCACTGCATGAATATATACTTGAGGCTCTTGTGGTCGCAAAAGAGCTCGAACTCCTCTCCATAGAGGTAATATCTCTAAAGCTTCAATGCGAAGATGACCGCTGCCAACTCTAGGTCATGTGTAGGGTAATTCTCCTCGTGCTTTCTTAATTGTCTCGAGGCATATGCAATCACCCTATCCTTCTGCATAAGGACACAACCTAAACCAACATGAGACGCATCCATATAGATCGAATATCTAACCCCTTGCTTTGGCAATACTAGCACAGGGGCGGACGTCAGCCTATTTTTCAGCTCCTGAAAAGCTGATTCCTCCTCATTCCAGGTGAACTTTAAATCCTTTCGTATCAACTGAGACAAGGGTCTGGCTATCTTGGAGAAGTCTCGAATGAATCGTCGATAGTAGCCAGCAAGTCCCAAGAAACTCCTCACCTCGGTAACCGAACCAGGTTGTTTCCAATCTTACACCGCGGCTACCTTAGCAAGGTCCGCTGCGATACCATCCTTGGACACGACATGCCCTAGGAACTTAACTTCCTCCTTCAAGAAGTTTCACTTCTTGTACTGTGCGAATAACTGGTGCTGTCTCAGAGTATCTAGGACCAATCGCAAGTGCTCCTCATGCTCCTCTCAACTCCTGGAGTATATTAGAATGTCGTCTATAAATACGATGACGAATCAATAGAGGAACGGCTGAAATACATGGTTCATCAGGTCCATGAACATGGTTGGTGCGTTCATAAGACCGAACGACATCACAAGAAACTCATAATGGCCAAAGCTAGTCCTGAAAGCTGTCTCCTGTATGTCCTCATTCTTGACGCACAGCTGCTGATACCCTGACTGTAGATCAATCTTCAAGAAGTACTGCGCTCCTCTCAGTTGATCAACAGGTCATCTATCCTGGGCAATGGGTACTTGTTCTTTACCGTAACCTGATTCAGCCTGCGATAGTTAGTGCACAACAGCAATGAGCCATCTTTCTTCGTCACGAACAACACAGGTTCTCCCCAAGGAGACACTCAGTCATATGAAGTCAACCTCTAATAAATCATCCATCTGTTTCCTTAACTCCTCCATCTCACACGGGGCCAGGCGATACGTCGGTAATAAGATGGGCGTCGAACCGGGTACAAGGTCGATAGTAAAATCGATCTCGCGCTTAGGTGGACACATCCTCATAATCACGGACTACTAGTGTGCTTTCAAGTTCGGGATATCAACATTCCTTAATAAGGAAGCATAACAAATCACTCGAGAGGGGTGACTGACCTGCACCGAAAATGTAAAGGACGTGCCCTCCGGCTCGTAAACTGTCACTAAACGAGTCTCGCAATCAATCTCGGCCCTCCCCACAGTGAGCCAATCCATGTCAAGAATGACGTCGAAATGATAGAGAGAGGGGTCGACGATAAGGTCAATGGCCATCGTCCTGTTCCCTAGATCTAGCCAACAACCCTCACACATCGTAGTGGCATCATTACAGGTCCCATGTGCTGAAATAACTCGCACCCCAACCATACGAGTAGTCTGTAGCCCAAGGCATTTGACTACTGAAGAAGATATGACTGAGATCATGGATCCTGTATCCACCAACAAGAATATAAGAGTACCTCTGATATGGGCTGTGACCTCAAAGGCCAAAGGTGGTGCAGTCTCTGTCCCGGATGGCTCAGCTGTCAATGCGTGTACCCGAGCCTGCTGAGGATAGTTAGGCTGTGGTACCATAGGTCGTTGTGGGGCCTGAAATGAGGTGTTGGAGGTCTGAAAGAGGGATGTGCAGGCACTGTACATAGAGGTGGTGGTGAAATGGTCTGAGGCATCGGACGAACGATCCTCTGAGGCGGCGAGAACCCACTCTCTCGCATCCTAGAAAAACATGTAGTCTCGGTATGGCCAGGCTTCTTGCAATAGCGGCACCATACATTAGGACGCCTCAAATAGCCAGGGGATGCAGAAGACCCCGCGGTACCTCAAGTCGAGGCCTCTTCGTGAGGAAAGGCCTACTCTCGAACTTAGGTCGCGGCCTAGGAACCATAGGTGCTCATGTGCGGGCCGACCTGTCCCTGTCCTGCTCTACATGTAAGGACATTCTCACCAGCTCTACATAGGAAGAAATGCTCGCACAACACATTTTAGAGCTGATCTCGGGCCGCAAGCCCTCAGAAAAATGCCGCATCCTCATCGGCTGGTCACTCAGAAACAAAGGAGTATACCTCCCTAGCTCCGTAAACCTATTTTCATACTCTGTCACCTACATGCCTCCCTGAAAAAAGTGAAGGAACTCACTCTCCTTCTCATGCCGGTACATGACAGGGAAATACTTCTCGTGGAAGCGTGCCTCAAACGTTGCCCACGTCCACTCATACCCCTCTGCAATTGTGCAGATAATGCTGTCCCACCATAGGCTGACCTCCTTCTCAAACATGAAGGTGGCCAAAGGGAAGTGACTCAGACGTTCTTCTCGATCGTGCTATGAGGATGATCTGTCACAGCACAAACGTATGCATGCACACGTTCTCTCCCAGCCCTACTTGATATAGAAAATCTACCATAAGACACGTACATTCACTGTGATTGCTCCACCTGGGATAAATATTGAATGTGCAGATATGGTGAAGCAAATGAAAATCAGGTGACATATGGGTCGCTAAGAGGCTCTTGTTACACTGCCACTCAAATAAAAGACCGCATAGGAACCTGGTGTGGTGATCTCGCTCACGAACACTGTTCAGATTCTTAGCACTTGGATGTACCTCACCAAGTGGCACGTTCAGGAGTCGAGCTATCAACCAAACATCGATTGTGGCTTCCCGAACTCTGCCAAAGGGAATCTTGAACTGCAATGGCTCCAGTGTAGGGCCCCGAATATGAGCATAAAAGGCACGAACAGTGCTCACGTTAGCACGAGACTGGCCTTTAAATAGTGGACCCCACCTAGTAGCTTCAATACGCTCAAATAATAAATACACAACAAAGAGCCGCCCATCTACATGCGCTTCAAAAAGAACCCTGCGGTCCGTATACGCACCATGAACCAAATCCGCCAACAGTATTCTTCCTATCGGAGCATGGGGATCCAAATCCCGCTTCGTATGTATTTCTCTCCCGACACTTGGAGAACTCGCGGTAGCTCCTCTAGGTCACCTCGAATGAGCGGGACGACTAGGCCCAGCCTCGTCCACAGGGGATGTTTTCTGCCCATCAATGAAAGGATGGTGGAAAAAGAGAAAAAGGCCACAATAACCTCTATAAAGGCCATGGAAAAGTGATGAAAGGGGTGAGAAAGGGATAACCTATGGGTTCACACGAGTTTGGGTCAGCTACAGGGGTACAATGGGCCAAGAAAAGAAGGAATAGAAGAAGAGAAAGGCCAACGACAAGAGAGGTTGAAGGTTATAACGTTTTGGAGCTCCAAATGAGAGCTTGGGAGCTCCAATCGCAGAGAATGGATGAAGTAGCTGCTGGATCTGATTGAGAACGGTAGAGGGATGAAGGAAATAACAGAAAATGAAAGAAAGGATGATTGGAAGGAAGGTTGGAGAGAGAAAACAACAAGTTTAGAGGGAAAGGAGAGCTTGGGGGGCCATTTTGTGAAGGAAGTATGAGATTTTGAATGAATGGGTGGCCGAACCCTGGACCAAAGGGTCCCATTTAACCCTAAAGTGCATCGTCCTGGGTGGCCCAGCCCGACTAGCCCTCCGACCTGCGAGGCCTCACCGAATCGACGAGGTCCTCGTCGCTCTCTGGACAATCTGGTGAGGCCTCACCAAAGGGGCGAGGTCCTCCTACCCCCCCCCCCCCCCCCCCCCCCCCCCCCCCCCCCCATGGCCAAAAACATGTGGGGCCACCCTGGATGTGTTAGATTTGAGCCCTACCTCCGTTTCGAACCGTTTCAAGTAATTTCTGAACTAACCTGGTCACTGTTCAAAATTAGCAATTTCTAACGGCTGGAATGGAATGAAGTGCGGTCTATAACCATTAATTAACGGTCTAGAAGTGATTTAGGGTCACCGTGTGTGATCAGGAGTGTGCATGGACTCGATCAAAGCGATCAATTTGAGTGAACTTCGTCAATTAGCGAAACTAGGATCCTATGAAGGTTTCTATGTTCTTCGCGCACCCTCCTATGGTTTAATGGCATCAGCGTACGATGTGTGACCCTAACCCAGGTCCAGATTAATCTAAATCATGTTTTGATACCAACTTGTAACGCCCTAAAATTCGGGGGTCGAGCTTAACTCAGCTCCCGAGTTCTAAAACATTACTTATGCAACATATTTGATGATAATTTTATGTTGACTGTAGGAATGCATAAAATATGAAATAAATCAAGCCAAATGGCAGACACAATTCATGGATATTGAGAAATTACAAGCGGAAGACTTAAACACATATATACTTCAAAATAAATCCCCAAATGATGCGTGCTCTGCCCAGGGCAATATACATATATCTGTGTCTCAAAATACATACATGAACTGTTAAAAATGTTTCATTACATTTCTCAAAAATAATCCCCGCTGGTCAGGACGAGGCTCACATGAACCCGCCTGAGAACTGTATATATGAGAACGCCTCCTCGTCCTCGTTGAAGTCTGGCTCCGCCTCGCAAGCATCGCCATCTCCTGCAGCTAAGTCAGAGTCTGGTTGGTGTTTAAATACCATCCCAGAATGTGGGAGTGAGTGATCAACTAAGTGGTACTATATAGCAAAAGTTAACATGTTATCAATCCAATCAAGTAGTAATGACAAGGCAGTACAATCACACAGGTCCTATATCTCTTGTTAATGCAAGGATGATATGAAGAATGATGCATGCCCTCACCACAATCCCCTCTGCAACATCATCTAACGATCACAGCATGACTCACTTCCTGTAACACCCCGTACTTTTCAGTACTCGGGTGTTACCGTGTAACCTAACTTGGTATAAATACAAACCTAGGTTAGATAAGTGTTCACATTCATTCTAGTCTAAATCCAACCGTTGGAAATAGTCTCAATCCATACATCAAGCCATCTATCCTATGCCCTAAGGTCTGGATCGACAGATCCATCATTCACTTAACTTTAGGAACTCCCACAGATGTGCACCACCTCATTATTTTGATTAGGCCGCTTGAGTACTAAACTCTCCTATGATTTTCACCTAAATTAGGCTGAGAACCCTAGGGATCACCACTGATCATATTTTGTAATGATCTGACCGTCGAATCTTCATAAATCATAAGATAACCTATGCATCTAGAAAGTGTGATTCACCTACAAATATAAAATGATCTAATCTTTCTTATCAAACCTTATATTAAATAAATGGCGTTGGTCAAGGTGCATACCATAATAAACAACTTAGAAAAATAATAAAGATAATAATAATAATTAAATATTTAATGTCATAAAACCAAGAGATCCTACATAGCGGGACCCACGACACGATCAAAGAAAACGTGCACAGATGGAGTGAAAGTAATAGTAATGAAATAAATAAGTAGAAGTATGGTAACATGGTTGTTCATGCATTAGGCCATTTGATCCATAATCCAGCCACCAAATCACACCTAAGTAGTCCTATAGACCCTTTGTACCGTTGAATTTTGAGGGTATGGTGATCTGACCATCAGAGCAATAGAAACCAGCGTTTATAGATGATAGTGCATTGGCATGACCCACCTAAACCTTGGATCCGCCCCATCTTTGGTCAAAAGGCCATGATTGGTCCCACAAAATAGAATGGACGGTGTGGATTTTTCACATACACCATTGTGGACCCCACCCGAATTGTGCATGTGCACATTTCATGTGCACCCGCCGTGCACGGGTCGGCCTAGCATAGTCAAAGCGGGTCTGACCTGCAATTTCCATAAATGAGAGATTTCTCTCTCTCTCTCTCTCTCTCTCTCTCTCTCTCTCTGTTTTCGCTGGCCGACGGACAACGTCCATGTGGGACGCACTATGGCCCACCATTGATGACCAGACGGGTGTCTGATCCGTCCATATCGTGCATACATAGGGGCTGACCAAAACCCTGACCATTCCACATGAAAATGCACACGTATGGGCACACGAGAACCAGCGCAAATTGCCCCTACGAACACTAGTTTCTGAAAATGGAAACTGCACTCCATGCAACGGCTTGGCGATCCACGTGAGGTGCATTTGGAGTGATCTGGATCGTCCATACAGAGAAAATCTCAACCATCCATTTGCTTGGGGTATTTCTTGTAAAACCAGACTGGTTTTGGTTTCTACCCACCATTTGGGGAAAACTGCTTCTGCCAGATCAGATATGGCCGTCCATTTACCATCCAATGATGCTAGAGAATTAGGTTTTAGTATTAAGGGATGAAGCAACCACTCAACCAGGCCTTCCTTCCTTCTTCTTGCACCAACACAAGAAAACCAGCCGTTCTCTTCTCCTTCCAAACCCACCGCATAAACTCATCCAAGCTTCAAAAGAGCCCACCCATAAGCCTTGTAGGACCCATAGAAACTTTCTGAAGGAAGCAGATTAGAGGGAGAAGCATCCCTTGTAAAAACGCCATTAATGGTCAAGCATCTTCCTCACCATTGCACTACCCATCTGAGTCATGATTCAGGCTCCATTTGTGCAGAAAAGAGGTCCATCTATAGGACATTTTTAGCAACAAGAGGGAAGAAAGGAGAGAAGAAGAGAGGGAAAGAAAAGGAAAGAGAGATAAAGGAAGAAGAAGAATAGAGTGAGATGGTGCGCCTGCGCTGCACCTTGACTCACAGCTGAGTCAGCCGTGTCCGGCCCAAGTGAGGATGAACTGGATCGTCCCTGGAAGCTCGGTTGTCGTCGTTGGACCTCCAGCAGCAGTGGAGGTTGGGGAAGAAAAAGCCCAAGTAACCTCGAGCTCACCACCTCCTTTGTCGGTTTGAATTTTCGTTGAGATTAGGTCGACTGGCTCCCTTGATTAAGGTCACTACTTGCCGTTATCATGCCGAGTTCCAGCCGTTAGTCTGAGCCTTTTTCCAGGGCTGGAAACTACCTCCGATCAGGTCCGAAAACGTTCGAGAGCTGCCCCTCTGATGGGCTGAGTTGTTGAGCTGAAAATGGCCTTCAGTTGGGCTGTGGCTTGGGTTGAAACCAACCCAACTTCAGGATTTTAAAAACCATTGCGGGCTACATTCTAAATCCCAGTGGGCCCCACCTATCAACACAGTGGCCCATCCCCTTTAAAACACATTGTGGGTCGCACCTCAACCAGTGGGTGGGCCGTACATGGGCCCCACCATATATACAGTGGGCCAAACTCTTATTCAGATATGTGGGCTGAGATCAGCCTTAGTCGGGCTGTAATGTGGGCCATGGGTAGCCCCTATCATGAGCCACATTTTGGGCTGAGAATGGTCCTAGATTTGGGTTGATATCAGCCCCAGTCCAGGCCCAAGATTAAGTCCAGTTCGGGCCTTAGGCAAGGCCAAACTAGGGGGCCAGTTTCCCATATTAATGAGCCCTTCAAACTCACACTAGGCCATTTTTATGTATTATTTCCATTATTACTACTAGGATTGTTAGTATTAGTAAAGATTAGCCATTAGTAGATCATAATGCTAAAACGGTTATTATAAATAAATTACAATTATTAAATAGTGGCATCTTGTTTTGGATGGTCATTGGTGTCGCCATAAATGACCACCTTGCTACACTAACTAATATTAATTGTAACGCTAATGTTAACGATTATTCTCTAATTATTAAATACATTTGTTACTATTTTCATTATTAATAGAATTGTTAAACATTAGGATGCATGACCACTAGTAAATTATCTATTTTAGTAATAGTAATGATATAAAGGAAATTAGGATGACATCATTATTAAATGCTAATGCATTGTCATATCACAAATAATATATCATAATATTAACTATCGTCATAACGATTATTAACTAGTATTAACTATAATGCTAATGTTAGTAAATATTTTATAACTATTAAATTAGCATTGTAAACTATTACACATCAACTACAATTCAAACCCTAGAGTTAAGACTACAACTAAGCTCTAGGATAAAACCCTAATGCTACTTTAAAAACCCTAAAAATAAGAAATTCAAACCCTAGATTACATTGGTCTTAACCCTGGATACTTGGCAGAACATCGATCTCATGTACAACTTCATAATTCATGGTAGGATACAATTCTAAGGGTGCAATCACTTAACGACACTAGAAGGAGATTTAAGATATAAGGTGATGATTCTTCCCCTTAAGCTTTCCATCTTCTCATTAGCTTAAGTTATAGTTTTCATTAAAAATTATAATTGATATCTTTCTCTTATAATCACATGTGTTAACTGTTGGAAATTGAATTGTTATATTGCCTGCTTAATGTTCATCCTGTATATTTGTTCATGCTTGTGGATTATTTGTGTATTGCTTATGGACCTTAAACTGGTACATTAGTGGGAAACCCCCACCTATAAATGTACACCCATACTTGGGATGTAACCTGACTGGTTGTGATTAAAATGGACCTTCGACTTAGTGGTTATTGAGTGGTGGTCAAGATGGATCATTGATGTGGGCATACCATCCAAGGTTGTTGTGTCCAATGGTTTTAAAGGATGGTTTTTACCGTATAGTTTTGATAATCGCCCTATGTGGCATATTTTGATATCCGGCCTACATGGTTTTGTTTTGATATTTTTTCTATATGGGTTTGATATTTTATACCATGCAACCATGTGATGGTAAGCCCCATGTATTGTAATATGATTGGCCACTAGTCGACGATTTCTAATGAACATCCTAAGATGGTAGTCTCATGAGCTGGGGATGGTGGTATGGGACACTATGCCCGAGCTGTCGGCCTACGCTGGGCCATGTGCTCCCCGTAGTGACCTTTGAGCTTATCTAAATTGGCTGGTTGTAAATGGACTAATAATGACTTGGTTAATCATGCATACATGGCACGTATTGTTCCGACTGGGTGATGTTTCCCTAGGTTCGATGATTCCGACTGGATGATATTTTTCAGGTTCGATGATTGCATGGGTGACGACCCACTGTACGCACGGATGAGCATCCCCAGGGCGATGATTGCATTCATACATTCATGCATCTAATAAGATTGCATTTACACTATTTTGGTTGCCTAGTTATTTTATAACTATGCTTACCTAATGCGGCGGTGTGTAATCTTGAAAAAAATTCACACTGAGTTGGCCACTCATCCATCAAATATACAACCGTACAGGTAACACAGGTCGCTTAAGTGATATGCATGTTCAGACTTGATGAGGAGCAAGGTACAATCGACCGAGATGCATGGCTATATTTTTCTGGAGGAGCTGCATGATATTGCGGCTTATATTTATGTGCTTTCTGTTATTCTTCATGTATTATTTTCTAGTAAATCTTGTACTTGTTAAATTCAGAGACATTGGTTTGTATAAGTCATTATGGGCAGCTCCTTGTATATCATAAATGTGAATGAAATTTTCTCTTATGTCGATTTGTTCACACTACGCTCATTGCTCACTCTGATAAACGAAAAAAAATGTACACTCGAATTTGACCATCCTTTAAGGTTAACACTCGAGTTTTTGGAAAACGGGTTGTGTACTCGGGTCCTGAAAAGTCGGGGCGTTACACTTCCTCAGTGCTCTATCACCAACACCGTTAGTACATGCAATGCGGTTTATGAATATGATTACCAAGTTCTCATTAGTCCTTTTCATACAGCAGGATTGGGAAGCTAAGACACCTCCCTTGTATTATTTCCCAACATTGATCCTTTCTAGGGTCGTCAATCCTAGGATATCTCATACGATGTTATGGTTCTAGGTCATTGCAAGGGCTGTCAGGGCTGTTGTATGCAATTGTTACACCACTCCCCCATCACCTTATCAATACAGGCCTATTTATATCCTTAAGACTACAACAGGACTCGTCGCCCCTATGCAGTGTCTAGATAAACTCAAGGTCACTACAGAGGACTCGTCACCAATCAGTGTAGGCCGAGAGCAAGAATATAGTGTCACATACCACCATAATCTGCTCAGAGTAGGGTGCTCACTGGTCACTATGGGGAGGTTTGTGGCCCCAGCGTAGGCCGACAGCTCGACCACGGTGTCCCATACCACCATGCCCCGCTCATGAGTCTTAGTGGATCTTGGTACCATGGTTAACGGGAGTTTCATTGGTAAGCTCAGTGCCTTAGATTCAAACAGTAGCGACCAAACATGGTGAACAAGCATCGGTCAATTGGGTTAGTCGATAAGCTCAACTAGGCCAAGCGCACATTGAGTTAAATGACATGGAATGCATAAGTACTCTGTGTGGCCTAACCATTGCCGAATGGCCCAAGCACGACTCAGATTCGCTAAACTCATCTTGTGTGGTGAAAACAACCTCAACCACTATTTACAGGACGTTTTTCGATTACCTGGACTGTAGTACAGCCCCATTCACATACAAAGCTAATAACTAGCATATGATTCATATCCTGCATTCATTTGAACAATTATGAAATATAACTTAAATGTAAACAGTACATGCAGGAATTCATAAACACATGTAACAGGATTCAACTAAGTACACAATCTATGGAGGAAATCATACACTCATTTAGCATAGATAACCTAAGTTACATGATTCATGGAAGGAATCATACACACAAATACTATGGTTAAAATCCGTATCTCAACCACCTTAGCATGCACATAATACTCACTACCATTTCATTTAAACATTTAAACAAACACTTAACTTACACTATTCAACATACATCACGTATGTCGACACCGTTGCAAATTAGGGCAAGTCCTCTTACCAAGGAGTTGCCGCATACATATTAGGCATATCACAATGATAATTTATCATGGTAAGCAAATCAGCAAATTCCATACGCATACGTGTATTCTAACATATACATAAAATATGGTATTTACAATACAAAGTATACGTATGCGGAAGACAAAAAAAATAGCATATTTGGCTTGTGTATGGCAAGCACAACATGAATAAATCATTATCTAACATTGAAAGGGTTGAAAACTATAACCTAAGAGTATATAGTCCGCACCTTAAACCAGAAAAGACGTATTTAAGATGATTCAGACGACGTGTCTTCGTCAACGGCGGATACACTACCTATGGCAAGAAACAGGTTAGCTAGAACTCTACTTCAGCTAGTTTAAGCTTCAAAATAGGTTAGGGTTAGCTTAACTTACCCAAAAATGGAATCAGAATCGCTGAAAGAACGATTCAGAAATGCCGGTTCAAAGTATAGATGCACTAGGAAGAATCCTATGGAGTTTCACCTGATTCTCCCACACTTTATCTCTCTTTTCTTTCTCTTAAATCTCTAGGGTTTGAAAAATTTGTATGGGTTAGAAAGCTAAGGGTTTAAGGCCCTTTTATAAGCCCAAACATAATGAAAATGGACTTTAAGTCAAGGTATACTTAGGTTATACCCAAATCGGGATCTTTCTGATCCAACGGAGCATTTCTGGAGGTCCTTTGATCAAACGCGGTCGCACTTAAGCTCACTAGCATCGGATCTTTAGTAAGTTAAGTTTTTAGTTCGATCGGATATCCAGATTGCCCGTGGCGGACTAGTTTCAATTCAACGTTCACCGAACCTAAATCACGGCTACAAGCTCTATGACATGAAAGGGAAAACTTTCCTGATCAAAGGGTGAAATTTGGTCGAATTCCAATGGTCAGATTGCTTAAAAATAATGCGCAAGTGAACCGTGCCAGATTTCATAATAATATAATTAATTTTTTAAAAATCTTCATTTTCCTAACCTCTTTACTCCGGGCTCTGTAGAATGGTCTCAGATCATTGTTTGGGCTTGATTTTTGAAAAGATGGTCAAGTCCAACTAAGCGGTCGTAATGGTCTGAGATTATAGATATCGGACTTTCGACGTGCGGTCTAGATCTAATACGAGGTTACCAAATATTCTCGGGATCAACTGGGTTTAGAGTTGGATCTTAGATTTCAGGGTATTATAGCGTCATTGATTCTACAAGTTTTAAGCCTTGCAGAACATATTTAAAGTGAACTGTACAGATTTCACGGTCAGCCTAACTTAGCACTAGGTAACTTAGGTTCAATTTCTAAGAGAATTAATCCTAAGTGATTTCTGATCGAGGTGGTACTCAGGTCTTGGTACGGAATTTTTCGAGTCGTTACACTTGGGTAGCCTTTTAAGGGATAAATTAGAAACCCTTGATGAAGTAAAAAGAGTTCTCAAATGAATCCAAATGGAAAAAGGTTCTCAAGTTTGTAAGATCCGTAGTGATCATGGATCAGAATTTGAGAATAACAGTTTTGAGAAATTCTGTTGTGATCAAGGAATATCACATGAATTCTCTGCACCCAAAACTCTTCAATAAAATGGAATTGTTGAAAAAAAAAATAGAGTACTTCAAGAAATGATAAATGTAATGTTGAATAGTATGAAGCTCCCTAAAAATATATGGGTTGAACCCGTAAATACTACATGTTATATAATCAATAGGGTCTATACAAGAAAATTAAATGGTAAGAGGACTTATGAAATATGGTTTGATAAGAAGCTTACTGTCAAATACTTTCGAGTCTTTGGCAGCAAGTGCTATATTTTACGTGACCATGAAAATCTGGGAAAGTTTGATATTAAAAGTGAAAAGGGATCTTTTTATGATATTTTTTGAATAGTCGAGCATATCAAGTACTGAATAAGAGGACTGGTATTATTCAAGAGTCCATCAATGTGGTTATTGATGATCACTTGAATACATCTGCCTCAAGTTCAGATAATGATGAAGTTCTTCTAATTGACAAATTAGATACTTCATTAAGTTAAAATAACTCTGAACTAAGGACTGTCAAAGATCATCCAACTACTCAGATTCTTAGAAACCCTCTCACTGGTGTGCCCACTTGTAGACAACTAGAAGATATATGTAATTACATTTTCTTTACATCCCAGATTAAACCAACAAACGTAAAAGAAGATCTTACTGACGAAAACTGGATAATGGCGATACAAGAAGATCTTAACCAATTTGTGAGAAATGATGTTTGGTATCTTGTTCCTATACCTAAAGATAAACATATTATTAGTACCAAGTGGATTTTTAAAAATAAGTCTGATGAACTTGGTAATATAATTCGAAACAAGGCTAGACTGGACAAGGGTACACTCAAATTGAAGGCATCGATTATGATGAAACCTTTGCCCCAGTATCTCGTCTTGAATCAATCAGACTATTTATATCCATCGAGTGCTTTAAAAAATTCAAAATTTATCAAATAGATGTAAAGAGTGCTTTCTTAAATGGTGATCTACATGAAAATGTATATGTTGAACAACGAATGAGTTTTGAAGACCTTAAGAACACTGATCATGTCTATCACCTTAAAAAGGCTCTCTACGGTTTGAAACAAGCTCTCAGGGAATGGTATGGAAAATTGACTAAGTTTTTACTAAGTCACAATTTTCAAATGGGAAGTGTTGATAAGACTTTTTTTGTTAAAAAACATAATGATCATATATTAATAGTGCAGATCTATGTTGATGATATTATTTATGGATCTACCTGTAGTAACATGATTGTTGAGTTTACAGATTTAATGAAATCTATATTCGAAATGAGCATGGTTGGAGAATTGAATTATTTTCTAGGGTTGCAAGTTAAACAACAACCTGATGGTATTTTCATTTCTCAGACCAAATATGTCTGAACTTGATTAAAAAGTTTGAATTTAAGAATGGTAAGAATTTTGATGCTCCTATGAGTACAACATTAAGACTCTCAAAAGACTCTTCAAGTAAAAATGTGAATCCTAAATTATATCGCAGTATGATTGGTAGTTTATTTTATTTAACTGCAAGTACACCTGATATTACTTTTAATGTTGGTATTTGCACTAGATATCAATCTGACCCTAAAGAGTCACATCTAACTATTGTTAAGTGGATTATTTGATATGTCGTAAGTATTGTAAATTTGGGTCTCTGGTATCCATATGATACTAGTGTTCAGTTGGCTAGGTACACGGATGCTGATTAGGCTGGTAATATTGATGATAGAAATTCAACTAGTGGCGGTTGTTTCTATATTAGAAATTGTTTAGTTTCTTAGTTTAACAAGAAGAAAAGTTCCATATCACTTTTCAACTGCTAAGGCTGAATACATTGTAGCTAGAAATGCATGTACTCAGCTTATATGGATGAATAGAATGTTATGCGATTACGGAATTGCACAGGATTCAATGGTGCTATATTGTGACAATTCTAGTGTGATAAATATATCTAAAAATCCAATCCAACATTCACGTACCAAGCACATTGACATTAGGTATCATTGCATTCGTGAATTAGTGGAAGAAAAAATAATCTCTTTGGATTACATTCCTACTAAGACTCAACTTGCCGATATTTTCAATAAACCTCTCGACAAAAGCAGGTTTAATAAATTGAAATTTGATCTTGGTATGTGCAATTTAAATTGATTATTCATGCTTTTTTGTATTATAGTTTACATATTTATTAAATTATAATTTTAAAATTCATAATTATGTGAAAAATGCATATTTTTGTGTTTGCACGACTGGTCGAGGATGTACATGACTAGTCATGGCACGACCGGTTGAGGACATCCCACGACTAGTCATGTATTTCACTGGACCCTTTTTAATTTGGGGAAAACTGTTTCTTCTTCATTTCCTCTTTCTTCTCCAACGGGTTGTGGCATGACTAGTCATACCCATCTCTTTGATTCTTCAAGGTGAGTGCATTATTTCAATTTTTCTTCTAGATTCAAGCTCTAATCTCTTCATTTTTCTTCTTGGAGTGCTTGATTTCAAGTTTTCTTGAAGTTTTGGAGGTTTTCTTCTCTAAAATCTGATTTTGAAGAAACCCACTCTACATCTTCTACAACCTCTTGTTTCCTTCATTTCTTGGTTGCAAATGGATGCTAGAGGTAAAAAGAAAACTTTCCGTGATGCTTCCTCATCTATATCTACTCCTTTAACAAGGCGTCATCTTCGGTCACCTGAAGATGATCCCTCATATGTTCGGGATATAAGAATGTACAATGTTATTGTTGAGCGATCTGTATATATTGAACGCATTGCTCCTTTTAGTCTCCTTCCACTTCTTCAGGCTGTAGGATGGGACAACATCTTACTTAGGGGTGGGCCGGCATACCGGTCTATTGCTCAATCCATGTTTGCATGCATTTATCATTTTTTTACTGAGAATTTAACGTTTAAAATTGCTACTAGAGAAGGTCCATTTGAGATTGATCGTCATCTGATTTCGGCTCTAATGGACATACCTATTAATGACGAGGGTATTCCTATTCATACTCTAGTTAAGAAACCCTCAGAATCAGAAAAATGCATGCTCACTAGAGCATTATGCAATATGGATGTGTAATGGAGTCAAAAGGGTAATGCGCTTGCTTCCAAGTACTTGTTACCCAGATACAGGGTTTTGTATCAAATTTTTATTTCTAATTTGTATCCTCGTTCTGGTAATAAAATAAAATTGACTTCCTTTATGGTCCGTATTTTGTATTCCATTGTCAGTGGTGCAAATGTCTATCTTCCTTCATTAATATGTCATTCCATCATTCAATTTTGTCTCCATCTAGGACAGTAATATTCCATTTTTCTACCTTATGACTATGTTAGCTACTCACATGCTAGTTGTTATGTCAGTTGGAGAGGCTCCTATCCATCATCTTATTTTCAACAACTCTAATATAAACAAGATGAAATTGGAATTGGCTCCTAGCCAAGTAGATGTTGGTGGTGGTGGAGCTGAAGGATTAAATAAAGACGAAGTTGGTGATCTTCCTCCTGATGATATAAATATGGATGACATTTTAAGAAAATTGAATCAAACTCTGCAAATGATCCTGACTATGAGCCATAAGATTTTGATGTGTGTTTACGTGCACTTGAGGAGAAGGTAGAGAAATGAATGTTGCCCATGATTTGTAATTTAAATATATGCGCAAGTATCTTAGGCGATTAAACAAGGGCCTTCGTCAACTTGATCCTACTATACCTGCTCCTTCTTCTTTAGGATTCGATTAAGTGTTTTTATCCTATGGTTTGTAATAACTCTTAGACTAATTTATTTTCTTTGATTTTGTGAGACTTACTTTGGTTGACTTTGGTTTATGCTGGTTAATAATAAATGAACTTTGAATTTTCTTATATATCTTGCATATCTTGACTTGTCAACTCCTTTATTACTCTCTTGTTCTTTTTTCTTCCATATCTTACTTGCTTCCTTTGTCATATTGTGACAAAAAGGGGGAGAATATTTTATTATGTTTGTAATGGATATGGATGGATTGTGGATAAAAGTAGAGTAGCATTTTTTTTTTAATATATGTGTGTTACTCAGGGGGAGTAAGTAAGGAGGTACTGTGATGTTTGATGAAGTTATGTGCTAGTTGATGATAACTAGTGCATGACTGATTTTCGTTTATAACTGGTGCATGATTATGATTCTTTTTGTTTATTAGTTATATAATTGTTGAGTGCGTTTTGTCACAAAGACAAAAGGGGAGACTGTAAGTGCTATGGTTTCTTGCTCCTTTGGTTATCAAATTTTGGGGTGCCAAAACTTCAATCTGTGTCTTGTGTAGCACATTGGTATATGTGTTCAAGGCACTGCATCACAATGCTCTAAGTTAAGAACAATGATCTACTTCAAGAAATGCAAGAATAAGTACATTGTTCTCTTCTCCAAAAAACTTCAGAGTTTGAAAGCTACGAGATCTTGTTCAAGACTCAAGGTGAAATACAATTCAAGAACTACAAGTTCAAGGTTTCAAAGTTTTCAAGTTCAAGCTTCATCATGTGTCAAGATTTCAAGCCTCATGAACTTCAAAGATCATCCATCATCTGAAGAAATGAAGATTCAATGTCCATACTACACATTCAAGGTATGAATGACCTTAGACTGACCTTAGGGTAGGTCATTTGTATACATAAGTCAAATTGAACCACTTTGTAAGTGTTTAGACTTTTCTAAGGCTAGTCCTGAACCCTGTTCGACTAGTCCTAGCATTGGCTTGACCGGTCCTATGTTTGATGCAATTTTTAAAATTTTTGGTTCTTTCAAGACCAGTCCTGTACTCTATTCGACCGGTTGTGTGAACAGTGCACGACTTGTCCTTTGACCAGTCCAAGATCTACAACTCAAACTACAACGACTAAATCAGGCTTCATTCGACCAGTCATAGGCAGGTCAAGACCAGTCGTGGAGGACTCACGACCGGTCATGGACAGCCTTCGATCAGTCGTGGAACGATTTTATCCGATCGCGCTCAAAATTCAAAAATCTGTTTGACCTTCGACCAATCGTAGTGTCCTCAGGACCAGTCAAAGATGTGATTTCTACAACTACAAATAAAGCACAAATTTTAGAGTTTTGACAATCCGATTCAAGTAAAATCAAGGCATCACTCTGAGAGATAAGTTTGTGTTCTTTTTAAGCTACATTGTGCATATTTAATATTCTCTTTTGTTAGCTTTTCATATTTGATTTTGTTTCTGCATTCCAATCTGATTTGAAAGAGGAATTGTGATATTCCACTTCTTGGAATCAAAATCAAATAGAGCTAGCCCGACTTCATTTAATCTAAAATCAACTTAGACCTATAACCATTTTAAAGTGAGTATTGGACATTGAACTTCTATATTTGAACTTCTACTCGGACTTGGTTCTTCCGGGCTGCAACAAAAGGAGAAATCCAGGTATTTTACATTTGTGTAAATCTTCTATGTTATTTGGTTTCTTTTGAGATTAAGCCAGAAAGATCTCTTTGTATTAGTTATCTGAGGAGAGCCAGAAAACTCAGAGTGGGGTTTTTTTGAATTGTGTAAGCCCATTTGAAAGAAAAGATTGTGAGTGTTTTAGGTGAACCTAAGAAAAACATATTTTCATAGTGACCACTAATATCCATTGTGTGAGGATATTAAGAGTGGAGTAGCAAGCTGTGTGGTTGTTGTTTAACAGTTTGTGTACTCATAGGCAAACCACTATAACTCTTTGTGTCTTGTGATTTGAATGTTTGTTTAATTTCTATTTTTTTTATCATTCAATATTGTGGGATGTATGTGTGGATGTGAATGTTGTAATATTTACATTTCAAGCAATGTGGGGCATGTTACAATTGTTTAGAATTTCTTTCTTGCTATTTCCTTTATTTCCTTTCCAGTTTGAGATTTTGTTTCTCTAATTGTTCTAGTAAGGTTGTCCTGCCATAAACCTTTGGTTTTTATGGTGAAAGGTTGTCCTTAGAACAATTAGAATTTGAGGTTTCTTTACATTCTGTATTGTGGATTGTTATCGTTCGTTTACTTGGCTATCTTATTATTTTATTCCGCTGTTATCATTTTAAATTTGGCATAGTCCAATTCACCTCCCCTCTAGGACATATAGCTTGGCCTTTTCAGGGCCCACCTTGATATATGTAGTTTTTTATTTAGGTCGTCCATCTGTTGGACAGCCAGCAGTTATTACTGCTGCTTGACACCAGTACCTTTTGTGGTCTCATCACGTGGTATGTGTTAACCGTCCTCCATTGCAGTAGGTGGGGCCCACCCCAAGCGTGTTGCACATGTGGGCAGGTGGAACCCACCTTGATATATATTTTTTGTATCTACACCGTCCATCTAGTGTCCAACAGCTGTGGAGCCCACTTGATGTGTAACCAGGTTGGCGGGTGTACCTCTCAGTAGCTGTGTAGCTGTTGGCTGTCGTCAGCAGGTTCGGTGGGGCCCACCTTAATGATGTGTAAACCCACACTGTCTATTTATTTTGCCAGCATGGGACCCACATTAATTGTGAGTATTTCGTTCTAGCTGTCCATCTACTAGTGGGGCCCTAACCATGATGTATATGTTGTATCCTAACCATCCATATGTTTGGACATGGCCCCACACCAGCCATATGGTTGTTATATAATGTCAATAAATTAGGTGGGCCCTGACCTTGATGTATGTTTCATATTCAAATCGTGCACCCATGTGGGCACCTCATGTGTATGTATGTTGTATCTACACCGTTCAGATGATTTAGAAGGTGCCATGTGGGCCACAACTTGATGTATTTGGTCCATCCACACCGTCCAGATGTGTTGGGCTGTTTGGACGGTGCTGCCATGCCCCGCTATGATATATGTGATTTATTCCACGCCGTCCATCTGTCCAGAACGGTGGACCCACTATTATGTATGTGTTATATCCTAACCGTCCATCCAATTAGCAAGCTCGTTTTAAGGCTTGAGACAAATAGGGCACATCTGTATATCAAGTGGACCACACTATAGAAAACAGTGGAGATTAAACGTCCACCATTGCAATCCTTTGGGAGTACCGAAGTCCTGGATCAATATGATATTTTTTTTCCTCTTGATTCATGTCATTGTGGCCATATGAACAGATTGAATGGAAAATAAATGTTATGGTGGGCCTTGTTAATTTTAAGGGTGGAAATCATTATCTCCACTATTATTGTGGTGGTCCAGATGATCTCCCGTTATGATTCATTTGGGAAACACTTTAAAAATAGATGTATGGTGCGGATAGTTCACCTAGAACAGTGGGCCTGATCTGATGTATTGAAGCCCACCTATTGTATATTTGAGGCTCATATGATGGGGCCCACCTATTGTGTATTTGATGCCTATGGGTTGCAGCCCATTCGATGTATTGAGGCCCATGAGTTGTGGCCCAACGTGATGTATATATAGACCCATGTGACATGGCCCATTGTGACGTATTTCTGGCCCAATGTCGCGGCCCATGCGATATATTTCCAGCCCATTGATTCCACCCATTTGAATCATCCCATTTGAATCGGCCCATTTAAATTGGCCCATTTGATTCGGCCCATTGATTCAGCCTATTTGAATTGACCCATTTAATCCAACCCATTTGAATCGACCCATTTGATCAAGCCTATTGATTCAGCCCATTTGATTCGGCCCATTGATTCGGCCCATCTAAATTGGCCCATTTGATTTAGCCCATTTGATTTGGCCCATTTGATTAGCCCATTTGATTCGCCCCATTTGATTGACTCATTTGATTCAGCCCATTTGATTCATCCTATTTGATCAACCCATTTGACTCGACCCATTTGATTGGCTCATTTGATCAGGCCCATTTGATTCAACCCATTTGATCAGCCCATTTTATCAACCCATTTGATTTAGATGAGGTCCAATGAGATGCATGTGAGGCCTTTGTGTAGACCGACTGTGATGTATTCAAGGCCCATGGGAAAGGCCCAATGTGATGTATTCGATGCCCATGGGTGAGGCCCAACGTGATGTATTCAAGGACCATGGGCAAGGCCCAATGTGATGTATTCGAGGCTCGTGGGGGAGGCCCAATATGATGTATTCGAGGCCCGTGGGCAAGGCCCAGTGTGATGCATTCGAGGCCCATGGGCAAGGCCTAATGTGATGTATTCGAGGCCCGTGGGCAAGGCCCAATGTGATGTATTCAAGGCCCATGAGTGAGGCCCATTGTGATGTATTTGAGGCCCATGTGATGCAACCTACTTGATGTGTATATGGCTCTTATGTGAGGCCACGAGCTCATTATATGTTTTGGCTCTATACGTAGGCCACTCCTTGGGAGCAATATTGGTTAAATGTCCATGTTGATGGGTAATGAAGGTTGAATGTCCACATTGTGACCTTCCCTTAAGCCTTATTGGGCCCATTCTCATAATTCTCTTATGGGTTAATCTAGATAAGTGGGCCCCATTTGCCCTAGACGGATGGTTTCGCGCTATTGGATTTGACATAAACACGGTTGAGGACCGATCTTTTATATTATGGTTGATCGGTTGTTCATCTATAGATCATGTCTTATTTATTTACTAATTATCTGTGCCGATTATCGATGTTAATTATTGGTGTCGATTATCAATGTTAATTGTCGGTGTCGATCGTCGATGCTGATCATCGATCTCAATTGTCGAGGCCGATTCTGATTATCAAGGCCAATTTCAATTGTTAAGGCCGATTTCAAATGTTGATGCCAATTGTCAAGACCCATGTGATGTATATGCGGCCTGTGTTTGAGGCCCAATGTAATGTATATGCAGCCCGTGTTTGAGGTCCAATGTGATGTATATGCGGCTTATATTTTAGGCCCATTGGGATATGTATTCAGCCCATGTCATGAGGCCCATTGTGATGAAATTGAGGGCCAGGCGATGAAGCCCATTGTGATGTATATTTGGCCCATGTGAGAGGCCCATCGTGATGTGTATTAAGCTCTTGAGTAAGGCCCGTGGTGTTGTATATTAGGCCCTTGTGCAAGGTCATGGGTCCACTATATGTTAGGCTCTATGTGGGACATTCCTTGGGGGGCAATGTTGGTTAAATGTCTATATTGTCGAGGTCGATTGTTGATGTTGGTTATTAATATTGATTATAAGTATGTGACAGCATAACATCATGATACATGCCCGTACGCATCATCTGCATATTTGTTATGAAATGTGGTTGATCATTGCATATGTCATTGGATAGGTTGTTATGACTCCTTGATAAGCGGAGGTTATCTCACATGAGCACATGGTATGCATAGGATTAATACAAGACTGGATTGTATGACTCATGCATCTTGTATTGTGTGCTGCGACTACTGTATGCCCTAGCAATATCAGGGTCATAACCTCCATAGGCATATTGTGGATGGCCAGATGGGATACCAGAAATGTTTGGTTCTAGCATACGAATGCTATAGATGTTCCTGGGTGAAAATCTCAAAACCTCCGTAGTCAGGAGATGCCCCAACGTCGAGACCGAGTGGATATATAAGAGTGCATGAGAGCCGAATACCAAATGGTCGCGTCTTCAACGGTGTTGTGGTAGGTTGGGAGGGGATGTGGCCTTACCCACCCGAGAGTAGGGGGCATTACTAAGATGAGTTTAACTACCTCGTGAATAGGTCCGCTATCGATGTGGTATGTGACCATGCAAGATATTGGCTGACTACTGGCTAGGTGGATGGTGAGGTCTCTTCCACTTGTATGGTCACAGATCAATGGAGTGCAATTTGCATGTATAGTGTACTAGACCCTGGTGATATCATAGAGAGAAATTGTACTGATATGTGGACTTATCGAGTAGGAGTTACACATTCATTCACATCCACTCGAGTTGGTGGTACATAACTAATTATTGTGTACCTTCGTAATGGCAAGGATTTCAGTTGGGTGCATAATTAACCTGAGATCAGGAGCCTACTACATTGAGTCTGTCTATCCAAATTTACGTATGGGACTGGTTTGGATAGAAGTCCTTTGTGATGGACCCCATAGCCTGCGATACTACGTACTATCATCCCGACTTCACTCCAGCTTGGTCATTTCATTCGCACCGCATATTACATTGTATCATCAGCATTCGATATTTGGCTTACTGTCCCCGCATTGCATATTTAATCTACATTGCTTCATTAGTATATGATATTATTTTTTTTATATTTTTGCATCGTTTAGCCTGAATAAGGTTGATGGTATTTATGGGCCTATCAGCATGTTTTTGCATTACTCTGATATCATATGAGTTATGATCTTACCAGTATTTTTGATATTGTATGATTATGGGCTTAACAGTATTTATACTTACTCTGATTACTCTGATATTGCTTACTTGACACTTACCTTGTGCACACACTTTCACCACCCACTAAGCTTTCTATAAGCTTATGCATGATAGATGCGTGCAGGTGGCGTTAGGTTATAGCAACGTTGAGCTTGGAGCATGCAGTAAATTTTTGGAGCTTTGATTTTGTTAAATGTATTTCCCTTTTAGCACTGTATTCAAATGTTTATATTAGTGAATATGTGATGATGATGTTGCCTTTGTAATTTGGGTAAACTTGCGGTTATGCTTACTACGAGTTAAATGTAAGTTGTAAAATCCTCCTTGTAAGATCTCAGGATCGAAATCTGGCGTATGGACGCTGGGAGCCAAGGATGGGGTACTCGGATGCAGTCGGCACCGGATTCAGATATTGGAATTCCTGTGAATTCGATTTTCGGGTTTGGGGCGTGACAAAAGTTGGTATCAAAGCATAACTTGGGAATACTTGAGGATAATATTACATATCTATCAATATCTACCCTTCACTCTATGATTGTTGAGAACTTAGAATGGTTAAATCCCCGACTTCGAATAACTTAGAGATTTTCTAATATAGCTCCCTACCGTTGAAATTGGGAGACTGCACAACATTCTAATTTCAATTGTTTTTTACCGAGATCCGAGGTTCAATGAGGTCATCGTAGTGTTGATGAGGCCTCTTAGGAGAAAGAGCTAAGATTCGTGAGCGTTGTCCCCATCTCTTAGGTGTTTGACTATGTTGGGATGTTATGTTCCAATAGGATTTCCCTCCCTTGGTAAGTTCTGTATTGGTCGTGTTTTGTTTTAAATTTCAAGGATGAAATTTTTATTAGGAGGGGAGAACTGTGAGGCCCGTATCCTAGCCCGTATTGTTTCATAAGCTTCCGCGGTCCTCCTGATAGAATTTTAGTGACCCGCAATCTATTATCGGCGTTTACATGCGATCTTGAGTCGTGTCCTGTATATCAGAGTCGGATCGACCCGAGACTTGTACCCTTGCGACCACGCCATCGTCACGTATTATGCACTGAGGCGATACTCAAGCCAGGAGATGTGGGCCCGCATTCAGTTCAAGAAAAATGTCATGCATTACAAATCCTAAGAGAATCTTTAATCAAATCAATCCCATCAATCACCACACCATGTCAAGTACAACACCATCTCCAAAGTCAACTATCTCTCTCTCTTACACACCCTTACATATCAAGTACACATCACTCACTCCATCATCCATCCCTCTCTCTCTTTACATCCCATCCTCTCTCTCTCTCATTTTCTCCATTTGCAAACAAGAAACCCAACATCCATGAGAGCTCCATGAGAGAGCTTTGTGTGGCCCACTTCGTATCTCTCATCACCACCATCCAAAACCAATCTCGATCATTGGATCTCATTCATTGGAGCTCTAGAATGCGTTGATGGAAAGAGAAGTCCATGATCAAAGGTGGGTGTTTCATCATCTCATTTCTTTTTATTTAGGGCCCACTTCTAACGGGACTCACATTAATGTATGCAATGTAGAGAGGGGCTCATAGTGGTGAGGTCCCTATATCTCACCATTTCTCTCTCCCTCTCTCTTGTATGGATGGTGTGTGTGTGTGACCCGTCATGAAGTAAGTATTTCATTCATGTTGTCCACCGAGTGGACCCACATGGTAATCCGTTTGGACAGGCCTGATCGAAGGAAAACACTAGTATTGGATTGATCTAAGGCTGATGTGGGCCACATGTGTGGACCCACCATGGTATATGCATTAAATCCACATCGTCCAAGGGTCAGGATGGTGGGGCCTACCCTTATGGTGTTATGGATTAAATCCACACCGTCTGGAGCATCCAGACCCCTTGGACGTTGGACGTTCAGTAAATAAATAAATAATATTATTATAATATACTATATATATATATATATATATATATATATATATATATATATATATATATATATATATATATATATATATATATATGAGTATATGTATATATATAAAATATTCATATAGCCTTGATGAGGTGGGCCACACGTGTGGACCCAGCACGATATGTACATCAGATCTGCACCGTCCAGAACCTCCAGGGGTCTGGACGGTGGTCTCCTTATAGTTTAAATATATTATATTATATTATAACATAATATATTATATTATTGTATATTATAGTTTATATATATATATATATATATATATATATATATATATATATATATATATATATATATATATATATATATATATATATATATATATATATATATATATATATATATATATGCATACCTTCTGAAGGTGGGCCACATACGTGGGACCCACCTTGATGCAAGCAATCTACACCGTCCAGAGTTCTGGATGGTGGGCTACCCTCGAGGTATGCATTATATATACTGTCCTCCATTGCAGTGGGTAGGGCCCACCTTAATATATGTATTTTTTTTTATCTGGGTCGTCCATCTATTGGATGGCTAGCAGTTATTACTACTGCTTGACAGTAACACCTTCTATGGTCTCATGACATGGTATGTGTTATACCGTCCTCCATTGCAGTGGGTGAGGCCCACCTCAAGCGTGCTGCACATGTGGGCAGGTGGGACCCACCTTGATATATATATATATATATATATATATATATATATATATATATATATATATAGTATCTGCACCGTCCATCTGGTGTCCAGCAGCCGTAGAGCCCACCTGATGTGTAACCAGGTTGGTTGGTGTACCTTACACCAGCCGTGTAGTTGCTGGCTGTCGTCAGCAGGTTCGGTGGGGCCCACCTTGATGATGTGTAAACCCACACCGTCTGTCAGTTTTGCCAGCATGGGACCCACATTAATTGTGATTATTTCTTTCTAGCCGTCCATCTGCAAGTGGGGCCCTAACCATGATGTATATGTTGTATCCTAACCATCCATATGTCTGTACATGGCCCCACACCAGCCATATGGTTGCTATATGACATCAATAGGTCAGGTGGGCCCTGACCTTCATGTATGTTTCATATTTAAATCGTGCACCCACGTGGGCACCTCATGATGTATGTATTTTGTATCTACACCATTTAAATGATCTGGACGGTGCCATGTGGTCCACAACTTGATGTATTTGGTCCATCCACACTGTCCAGATGTGCGAGACTATTTGGACGATGCTACCATGCCCTGCCGTGATATATGTGATTATTCCACGCCGTCCATCTGTCCAGAACGGTGGACCCACTATTATGTATGTGTTATATCCTAACCATCCATCCAATTGGCAAGCTCGTTTTAAGGCTTAAGACAAAGGAGGCACATCCGTATATCAGGTGGACCACACTACAGAAAATAGTGGAGATTGAACATCCACCATTGTAATCCTTTAGGAGTACCAAAGTCCTGATCAATATGATATTTGTTTTTCCTCTTAATTCAGGTCTTCGTGACCATATGAACAGATTGAATGGAAAATAAATGTGATGGTGGCCTTGTTAATTTTAAGGGTGGAAATCATTATCTCCACTATTATTGTGGTGGTTCAAATGATCTCCGGTTATGATTCATTTGGGAAACACTGTAAAAATATATGTATGGTGTGGATAGTTTACCTAGAACAGTGGGCCCGATCTGATATATTGAGGCCCACCTGCTGTATATTTGAGGCCCATGTGATGGGGCGCACCTGTTGTGTATTTGAAGCCCATGGGTTGCGGCCCATTCGATGTATTGAGGCTCATGGGTTGTGGCCCAATGTGATGTATATATAGACCCATGTGACGTGGCCCATTGTGACATATTTCTGGCCCATATGTCGTGGCCTATTGCGATATATTTCTAGCCCGTTGATTCGGCCCATTTGAATCAGCCCATTTGAATCGGCCCATTTAATCTGGCCGATTGATTCGAGCTATTTGAAATGACCCATTTGATCTGGCCCATTTAATTTGGCACATTTGAATTGGCCCATTTGATTTGGCTTATTGATTTGGCCCATTTGAATCACCCATTTGATTCGACCCATTGATTTGACCCATCTAAATCGACCCATTTGATTCGACCCATTTGATTGGCTCATTTAATTCGTCCATTTGACTCGACCCATTTGATCTGCCCATTTGAGTCAGCCCATTTGATTGGCTCATTTGATTTGGCCCATTTGATCAGCCCATTTGACTCGGTCCATTTGATTAGCTCATTTGATCAATCCATTTGATTTAGTCCATTTTATCAGCCCATTTAATCGGCCTATTTGATTTAGTTGAGGTCCAATGAGACGCATGTGAGGCCTTTGTGTGGGCCGACTATGATGTATTCGAGGCCGATTTGCAAGGCCCAATGTGATGTATTCGAGGCCCAACATGATGTATTCGAGGCCCATGGGCAAGGCTCAACGTGATGTATTCAAAGCCTAATGTGATGTATTCGAGGCTCATGGGCAAGGCCCTATGTGATGTATTAGAGGCCCTAGGTGATCTATTCAAGGCTCGTGGGGGAGGCCTAATGTGATGTATTCGAGGCCCCTGAGCGAGGCCCATTGTGATGTATTGGAGGCCCGTGCGATGCGGCCCACTTGATGTGTACATGGCCCATATGTGTGACTACAAGCTCATTATATGTTTTGACTCTATATGTAGGCCACTCCTTGGGGGCAATGTGGTTAGGTATCCACATTGATGGGCAATGATGGTTGGATGTCCACATTGTGACCTTCCCTTAGGCCTTGTTAGGCCCATTCTCATAATTCTCTTATGGCTTAACCTAGATAAGTGGGCCACATTCGCCCTGGATGGATGGTTTCGCGCTATCGGATTTAATATAATTATGACCGAGGACCGATCTTTTATATTACGATTGATCAGCGATTCATCTATGGACCCATTTTATTTATATACTAATTATCGATGCCAATTATCGATGTTGATTATCGGTATCGATTGTCGATGTTGATCATCAATTCCAATTGTTGAGGATGATTCTGATTGTCAAGGCCAATTGTTGGGGCCGATTTCGATTGCTCAGGCTAATTGTTGAGACCCATGTGATGTATATGCGGCCCATGTTTGAGGCCCAATGTGATGTATATGCGGCCCGTATTTGAGGCCCAATGTGATGTATATGCGGCTCGTATTTTAGGCCCATTGGGATGTGTATTCAGCCCGTGTTTAAGGCCTAATATGGTAAATATGAGGTTTATGTGATGAGGTCCATTGTGATGCAATTGAGGGCCAGGCATGAAGCCTATTATGATGTATAATAGGCCCATGTGAGAGGCCCATCGTAACGTGTATTAAGCTCTTGAGTAAGGCCCATGGTGTTGTATATTAGGCCCTTGTGCGAGGCCATAGGTCCGCTATATGTTAGGCTCTATGTGGGCCATTCTTTGAAGGTAATGTTGGTTAAATGTCCACATTGTCGAGGCCAATTGTTGATGCCGATTATTAATACCGATTATGAGTATGTGACAGCATAGCATCATGATACACGCCCATATGCATCATCTGCATTTTTGTTATGAGATGTGGTTGACCATTGCATATGTCATTGGACAGGTTGTTATAAGACTCCCGGATAGGCAGAGGTTATCTCACATGAACGCACGGTATGCGTAGGATTGTGTATGACTAGATTGTATGACTCATGCATCTTACATTATGTGTTGGGACTACTGCACGCCCTAGTGATATCAGGGCCATTGCCTCCACAAGCATATCGTGGATGGGGAGATGGAACACTAAAAATATTTGGTTCTAGCATACAGGAGCGATAAATGTCCCTGGGTGAAAATTCATAAACCTTCGTGGCTAGGAGACGCCCTAATGTTGAGACTGAGTGGATATATATGAGCGCATGAGGGCCGAATGCCAGGTGGTCACGTCTCTCACTATGCCGTGGTCGGTTGGGTGGGGGGGTGACCTTACCCGCCCAAGAGTAGAGGCATTGCTAGGCTAAGTTTTTTCAGCTCATGAATGGGTCCGCTATCAACATGTCTGGTAGATATTGGCTGACTACTGGCCAGGAAGATGGTGAGGTCTCTTTTACTTACATGGTCACACATCAGTTGGTGGTGATTTACATGTATAGTGTACTAGACCCTGGTGATGATCCCAGAGAGAAACCATACTGATATGTGGACTTATCAAGTAGGAGTTACACATTCATTCATTCATTCACTATCCACTTGGGTTGGTGGTGTTTAACTAATTATTGTGTACCTTCATAATGGTAAGGATTTCGGTTGGGTGCGCAACTAACCTGAGATCAGGAGTCTACTAAATTAAGTCTGTCTATGCAAATTAGGTATGGGATTGGTCTAGATAGAAGTCCTTTGTGATGGACCCCATAGCCTACGATACTACGTACTATCATCCCGACTTCACTCTAGCTTAGTCATTTCATTCGCAACGCATATTGCGTTGTATCATTAGCATCTGATATTTGGCTTACTGTCCCTGCATTGCATAGCTAATCTACATTGCTTCATCAGTATATGATATTGTTTTTATTATATTTTTGCATCACATAGCCTGGATAAGGCTGATCGTATTTATGGGCCTATTGACATGTTTTTGCATTACTCTGATATCGTATGATTTATGATCTTACTAGTATTTCTGATATTGTATGATTATGGGCTTAGCAGTATTTCTGCTTACTTTGATTACTTTGATATTGCTTGCTTGACACTTACCCTGTACACACACTTTCACTACTCACTAAGTTTTATATACGCTTATGCATGATAGATGCGTGCAGGTGACGTTAGGTTGCAGCAGCGTTGAGTTTGGAGCTTGAGCGGACCTCTGGAGCTTTGATTTTATTAAATGTATTTCCCTTTTAGCACTATTTAAATGTTTATATTAGTGGATATTTGATGATGATGTTACCTTTGTGATTTAGATAAACTTGTGGTTATGCTTATTATGAGTTAAATGTAAGTTGTAAAATCCTCCTTATAGGATCCTAAGCTTTAAATCTGACGTATGGACGCTCAGAGCCAAAAATGGGGTACTACAGAGGCTGTCGGCACCGGATTCGGTGATCGGAATTCCTATGAATCCGATTTCTAGTTTTGGGCCGTGACACTCTCGAATGGATCCTCCACTTTCAGCTTTTGTTCGAAGTCCCGCACAAACTCTATCATATTCCACTCTTCTATCATCAGCGGAGTCCTAAATTCTATTGTCTTCTTACAACTCAATTCATCGGCCACAAGGTTGGCCTTGATAGGATGGTAGAAAACCTCAAACTTGAAGTATTTCAAAGTCTCCATCCAACGGTGTTGCCTCATATTCAGGTCCCTCTTCCTAAAGATGTACTTGAGGCTCTTGTGGTCGCAAAAGAGATCGAACTCCTCTTCGTATAGGTAATGTAATGTCTCCAGAGCATTAATGCGAAGATGACTACTGTCAATTCTAGGTCATGTGTGGGGTAGTTTTCTTTGTGCTTCCTTAATTGTCGCGAGGCATAGGCGATCACCTTATCCTTCTGCATAAGTACATATCCCAAACCAACATGAGAGGCGTCAGTGTATATACTATATTTGACCCCTGCTCTAGCAATATGAGCACAAGTGTGGACTCAGCTCGTCCTTTAATCCTGAAAGGTTACTTCTGTTTTCTCATTCCAAGCAAACTTAAGATCTTTTCGAGTGAGTTGAGACAATGGTCTGGCTATCGTAGAAAAATCTTTAATGAATCGGCAATAGTAGCTCGCAAGTCTGAGGAAACTCCTCACTTTTGTAACTGAGTCGGGCTGTTCCCAGTGCTGTACCACGGCCACCTTGGCAAGGTCCACAGCAATTCCTTCCTTGGAAACTACGTGTCCAAGGAACTTGACTTCTTCTTTCCAGAAGTCACATTTTTGATATTGTGCAAACAACTGATTCTTCCTGATAGTATTGAAGACTGCTCGCAGGTGTTCTTCATGATCCTTCCAACTCACAGAGTACATTAAAATGTCATCTATAAACAAGATGACGAATCGGTACGGATATGGTTGAAACACCTAGTTCATGAGGTTCATGAACACGACCGGTGCATTTGTAAGCCCAAATGGCGTCACGAGGAACATGTAGTGCCCAAAACTGGTTCTGAATGTTGTTTTATGCACGTCTTCATTTCTGACGTGCAACTGATGATACCCAGACTATAGGTCAATTTTTGAGAAATATTGTGGCCCTTTCAACTGGTCGAACAGGTCATCTATCCTAGGCAAAGGATACTTGTTCTTGACAATGATGTGATTTAGTTTGAAATAATCAATACACAATCACAATGATCCATCTTTCTTCTTTACTAACAACACAAGTGCTCCCCAAGGAGATACGCTCAGTCGTATGAAACCTGAATTCAACAGATCATAAATCCGTCTCCTCAACTCCTTCATCTCACATGGAGGCATGCGATACGTCGGTAAAGAGATAGGTTCCGCACCTAGGACTAGCTCGATGGTAAAATCAATCTCACACTGAGGAGGTAGCCTAGGGATCTTTTTGAACACATCTGTAAGTCTTAGACTACTGGCGTATTCCCAAGTATCGGACTATCATAATTCTCTAGCAGGGAATTATAACAACTGATGTGATAGGGCCAACTGACCTGAACAGGGAAAGTGAAGGTCGTGCCCTCGGGTCCATGGGCTGTCACCAATCTAGTATCACAGTTGATCTCAGCCTTTATTTCGGTGAGTCAATTCATGCCAAGGATGATGTCGTAATGATATAGAGTGGTGACAATCAGGCCAATGCACAGCACCTTGCTCCCTAAATCTATTGGACACTCCTTACAAAGCTTAGTGGCGTCAGTAAAAGTTCTTGTTGCTGCGATGACCCTCACCCCAACCATAGGGGTAGTGTTCAACCCTAATCGCTTGACTATAGAGTATGCTATCATTAATATAGTGGACTCGGTGTCCACCAATAGAATACTGGTGTACCTTGGATGTGGGCAGTGACTTCAAAGGCTAGAGGTACTGCAACCGCAGATTCAGAGGCTTCGGCTGCGAGGGCATGTACTTGAGCATGTTGTGGACAATTGGGTTGCGTTGCCATAGGTCATTGAGTTGGCCTGTTTTGAGGTGCGGAAGGTCAGTTAAATGGTTGTGCTAATGGTACAAATCATAGAGGTGGAGCTACAATGGTGTGCGATGGTTGGTGATTGATCATTTGGGTCTTGGTCTAAGAGAGTCCTTATTTTAATTTATGTCTAAGGTAGGGGTTAATAAACATCTTAATATGCCTAAGGTTAAAGATCATCCTAAAATGGTTTCTAATAGTATAAAATTTTTATATGTATATCACCCTTTCGATCTTATGACTAATAGGTATGAGCAAACTGCACTTCGGTTTCATTAACTTTGAGAGGGAAGGAAGAATCGAGAATTTTAAAATATTTCAGAGGTTTAGAATGTTAGCAACATAGGGCTGCGAAAAAGGAAAAAGGAGGGACATCTCCTAAACGCAATATGAACCTTAAATTCACAAGAGAATAAAAAAAACTTCTAATATTTTACGGTAGTCCGCCTCTAACATGAGCTTACGGAGTATTGAACAGGCCAAGTAATATGTCCTCTGGGGGGGTGAATAGGACTATGCCAAAATAAAATGATAATAGTAGAATTTAAATAAATTAAATGCAAATAACAAAGATAATCTCATAATGTAAAATATAAAAACAACCTCAACTGTATGAGTATTGAGAGGTTAATACAAATGTTGTTCTAAGGACAACCTTACACCAAAAACCAAGGTTTATGGTACGACAACCTGATTTCTAGAAAGGTCTTTGTATCAAAAATTCAAACTTGATACAAAGGAATGAATAATTAAAGAAATAGCACTGAAAAGAAATCTAAGTTATTACAACATTCACCACTATGCTTGAAATGTAAAAGATTACAACATTCATATCGACAAGTACATCCCACAAATTTGAATGATTAAAGATATAAAAAAATAAACCACACATCCATAAAACACAAAGAGTTATAGTGGCTCACCTGTGTATACACCAACTGTTAAACAATAACCATACAGCTACTCCACTCCTAATATCCTCACACGGTGGATATTAACATTCACTATTCAAATAGGTTTTTCAGTTTCACCTAAAACCCTCACAATTGTGTCTTTCAAGTGGGCTTACATAATTCAAAAAACTCCACACTCTGAGTTTTCTGGATCTCCTCAGATAACCAAAACATTGAGATTTTTTTGGCTTAATCTCAAAAGGAACTAAAAATAAAAGATTTACACAAATGTAAAATACCTAAATTTCTCCTTTTCTTGTAGCCCGAAAGAACCAAGTCAGAGTAGAAGTTCAACGATGAAGAACAATGTGTAATACTCACATATGAAATGGTTCTAGGTTCTAAATTAATTTTATAGTTAAAATACCTTGGGCTAGCTTGATTTGATTTTGATTCCAAGAAATGGGAATACCTCTATTCCTCTTTCAAACATAATTAGAATAAGAAAATTCAAAATTAAATACAAAGAAAGCTACAAAAAGAGAATATTAAATGAGCATAATATAGCTTAAATAAATTACTAACTTATCTCTCAGAGTGATGCCTTGATTTACTTGAATTGGATTACCAAACTTTAAAATTTGTTGTCTATTTATAGGTGAGTAGATCGCACCTTTGACTAGTCTTGTGGACACTACGACTGGTCGAAGGTTGAACTAATTTTTAAATTTTTGAACGCGATCGGATAAAACCGTTCCACGACTGGTTGTAGGCACTGCATAACCGGTCGTGTAACCTCCACAACTGGTCGTGAGAAATAAGATTTAGTCACTGGAGTTCTAGTTGTAACTGCAAGACTGGTCGTGGACAAGTCATGCACTGTTCACATGACCAGTCGAGTAGTCTATAGGAGTGGTCGTGGTTCAACAAAAAATTTTAAAAAATTCAAACAAACTTAGGACTGGTCTTGAAATTTCTTGAACTGGTCGAGCCAATGCTACGACTAGTCGAACAAAATCCAAGACTAGTTGAAGAACAGACCAAACACTTAGCAATTGAATTATGTATTCAAAATGACCTGCCCTGAGGTCAATCTAAGGTCATCCAAACCTTGTTAATGAAGTGCGAACATTGAACTTCTTTTCCTTTTAGTTGATAGTCTTTCTTTAAAGTCCATGAAGCTTGCAATCTTAACACATGATGAAGCTTGTACTTGAGATCTTTTGAATCTTGAAGTTATAGCACATATATTAAACTTCACCTTGAGTCTTGAACCATTCACATGTCTTTTGATGTCACTTTACAACATTGAAAATTAAAGCATAAAGAAGTAAACAATGTACTGGATCTTGCATTTGAAGTAGATCATTGTTCTTGAATTGAAGAATTATCTTGACTTAAACATGTGATGCATTGCCTTGAACATATATATATATATATATATATATATATATATATATATATATATATATATATATATATATCGATGTGCTACACTAGATAGAAATTGTGGTTTTGGCATTACAAAATTTGATAATAAAAGGAGCAAAAACTATAGCACTTACAATCTCCCCCTTTGTCAAATTCGTGAAAAAACACATTACATTGAAATAAGAGAAGCATTACATGCTCAATAAAGAATCATGCTCCATATATACACAAGTGAGTATAATGCACCAGAGCAAATCATCATGAAATATACAAAACACTTCCGTACTTACTCCTCCTTTACCACTACTTACTCCCCTTGAGTAGCACAAAAAAATGCTACCACCCACACTCCATATCCATAAGCGGGCATAACAAGCATAACAAAATATTCTCCCCCCTTTTGTCACAATATGACAAAGGAAGAAATGAAGATATGGAAGAGGAAAATAATTACAAGAGGAATAATTGAGCAAACATAGGCAAGATATGAAAGATATAAGAAAATTCAAAGATCACATATCATTAACCAGCATAAACCAAAGTTATCCAAAGTTAGTCTCAAATTTTGTTTTTTAAAAAGAGAAAGTATCACAAAAGTTATTACAAACCAAATGAGAAAATACTTAATCAGATCCTGAATAAGGAGCAATTATGGTAGGATCAATTTGATAAAGGCCCTTATTAATGTGCCTAAGATACTTGCGCATATATTTAAGCTGTAAATCATGGGCAACATTCATATTCTCTACCTTCTCCTCAAGTGCACATAAATGCACATCAAAATTAGATTTCTGATAGTCGGGCAGAATCTGAATCAAATTCATTAAAAACATCATTCATGTTAACATCATCAGGTAAACCGCCTTCTTCTTCATTCACTGCTTCAGCTCCACCACCACCCTCATTCACTTGGCCTTCAGCCAATTGCAACTTCATCTTGTTTATATTTTTATTATTGAAGATGAAGTGATGAATGGGTGCCACTCCAACAGGCATAACAACTAACATGTGAGTAACTAGCACAGTCATAAGATATGCAAATGGAATATCACTGTGACCCAGATGGAGACGGAATTGAATGATGGATGACAAATTAAAGAAGGAAGACAGATATTGACTTTAGATATGATGGAATGTAAAATTCGAACCATAAAAGAAGTGAGTTCAATTTTGTTACCAGACCTAGGATAAAGATTAGAAATAAATATCCTATGAAGGACCCTGTATCTGGGTAACAAGTACTTGGAAGCAAGCGCATTTTGCTTATGAGTCCACTGCACATCTATATTGCGTAACGCTCTAGTAAGCATGCACTTTTCTGATTCAGATGGTTTCTCAACTAGAGAACTAATAGGAATAACTTCATCATTGACAAGTATGTTCATAAGGCTAGATATTAGATAACGATCAACTTCAAATAGGCCTTCTCTAGTAGCAATTTTAAAAGTTAAATTTTCTGAAGAGAAATTAGAAATGCATCGACCATAGCCTATATAATAGACCGGTATGCCGGCCCACCCCAATGTAGAATGTTATCCCATCTTACAGATTGGAGAAGAGGAAAGAGATCAAAATGAGCAATATGAGCAACATCTACAGGTCACTCAACAATCACATTGCGCATCCTCAAATCTTTCACATAGCGAGGATCATTTTTAGGTGACCGAAGGTGGCGCCGTGTGATAGCTGTCGATTTGGAGGATGACGCACCACGAGAAGCTTTCTTCCTACCTCTAGCATCCATTTGTAACTAAGAGTACAAAAAATTAAGAGATTGTAAAGGATGTAGAGTGGAGTTTTGCTAGATTAGATTTTACAAAAGAAAACCCCAAAAACTTCAAGAAAATATGAAATCAAGCACTCCAAGGAAGAAAATGAAGTAAATAGAGCTTGAATCTAAAAGAAAAACTGAAATAATGCATGACCTTAATGAATCAAGAAGTTGGGTACGACTAGTCATGCTATGGCCCGTTGGAGAAAAAAGAGGAAATGAGGAAGAAAGGGGTTTTCCCCAAATAAAAAGATCCAGTGCACTACGCGACTGGTCATTGGATGTCCTCGACCGGTCGTTCCATGACTGGTTAAGCATGTACTTGAATGGTCATGCACATCCAAAAACATGCATTCTTCACATAATTCTAAAATTTAAAATTATAATTTAATAAATATATAAACTATAATACAAAAAAGAATAAATAATCAATTTAAATTGCACATGCCAAGATCAAATTTCAATTTATTAAACCTGCATTTGTCGAGCGGTTTAGTGAAAATGTCAACAAGTTGAGTCTCGGTTGGAATGTAATCTAATGAGATTATCTTTTCTTCCACTAATTCACGAATGTAGTGATATCTAATGTCAATGTGCTTAGCTCGTGAATGTTGAATTAGATTTTTAGATATATTTATTACACTGGAATTATCACAATATAAAATCATTGAATCCTGTGCAATTCTGCAATCACTTAACATTCTTTTCATCCATACAAGTTGAGTACATACATTTACAGCTACGATGTATTCAGCTTCAGTAGTTGAGAACGATATGGAACTTTATTTCTTACTAAACCAAGAAACTAAACAGTTTTCAATATAGAAACAACCACCACTGGTTGATTTCCTATCATCGATATTACCAGCCTAATCAGCATCTGTGTAACCAGCTAATTGAACACTAGTATCATGAGGATACCAGAGACCGAAATTTGCTGAACTTGCGACATATCGCATAATCCGCTTTACAACAGTTAAATGTGATTCTTTAAAATTAGATTGATATCTTGCATAAATTCTAACACTAAAGGCAATGTCAGGTCTACTTGCACTTAAATAAAGTAAACTGCCAATCATACTATGATATAATTTAGGATCCACACATTTACCTATAGAGTCTTTTGAGAGTTTTAATGATATACTCATAGGAGTATCAAAGTTTTTCCCATTCTCAAATCTGAACATTTTAATTAAGTTCAGAGCATATTTGGTTTGAGAAATATAGATAACATCAAGTTGTTGTTTCACTTGCAACCTAGGAAATAATTCAATTCCCTAACCATGCTCATTTCGAACTTTAATTTCATAAGATCTGTAAACTCAACAGTCATGTTAGTACAGGTAGATCTATAAATAATATCATCAACATATATCTGAACTATTAAGATATGATCGTTATGTTTCTTAACAAAAAGAGTCTTATCAACACTTCCCATTAGAAAATTATGACTTAGTAAAAACTTAGTCAATTTTTGATACCATATCCTGGGAGCTTGTTTCAAACCGTAAAGAGCCTTTTTTAAATGATAAACATGATCAAAATTTTTAGGGTCATCAAAACTCATTGGTTGTTCAACATACACTTCTTCATGTAGATTTCCATTTAAGATAGTACTCTTTACATCCATTTGATAAATTTTAAATTTTCTAAAGTAAGCCATGGATATAAATAGTCTGATTGATTCAAGATGAGCTACTAGGGTAAAGGTTTCATCATTAAATTGATTAAGCTCATCTTGCATCGCGACTATCCAGTTTTTGTCATTAAGAGTTTCTTTTACGTTTGTTGGTTCGATCTGAGATGTAAAACACACATAATTACATATATCTTCTAGTTGTCTATGAGTGCACACACCAATGAGAGGGTTTTCAAGAATCTGAGTGGTTGGATGATCTTTGACAGTTCTCAGTTCAGAGTTATTTTGACTTGATGAAGTATTTGGTTTGTCAATTAGAAGAACTTCATCATTATCTAAACTTGAGGCAGGTGTATTCAAGTGATCATCAATGACCACATTGATGGACTCTTGAATTACACCGGTCCTCTTATTCAGTACTTGATACGCTCGACTATTCAAAGAATACTTTAAAAAGATCCCTTCGTCACTTTTAGTATCAAACTTTCCCAGATTTTCATAATCACATAAAATATAGTACTTGCTGCCAAAAATTTGAAAGAATTTGACAGTAGGCTTCTTATCAAACCACATTTCATAAGCCATTTTATTATAAGTTTTACTTGTATCAACCCGATTAATTTATAACATGCAGTATTTACAGCTTCAGCCAAAAGATTTCTAGAGAGATTTATACTATTCAACATTACATTTGCCATTTCTTAAAGCACTCTATTTTTTCTTTCAAGAATTCTATTTTGTTGTGGTGTTTTGGGTGTAGAGAATCATGTGATATTCCCTGATCGCAATAGAATTTCTCAAAACTTCTATTCTCAAATTCTGATCCATGATTACTATGGATCATATAGACTTGAGAACCTTTTTTAGTTTGGATACGTTTGAGAACTCTTTTTACTTCATCAAGGGTTTCTAATTTATCCTTTAAGAAGGCTACCCAAGTGAATCTAGTAAAATCATCCACGATTACAAGAATGTATTTTTTTTTCCACCTTGACTCTCCGTCCTGATTGGTCCTATAAGATCCATGTGGAGAAGTTCGAGTGGTTTGGATGTGGCATTGGAGTCAACCTTTTTGTGAGCACCCCTAGTTTGCTTGTCAATCTGGCATTCACCACATATTTTGTCTACCTTCTGTAATTTAGGTAGATCTCTTATCAGTTCTCTTTTGCTCAATCTATACAAATTACGGTAGTGTACATGTCTAAGGCGTTTATATCATAATTCAGTCTCATCGGTATGGACCATGTAACATGATTGACTAGATAAGCTAGAATCACTAACAATATAACATTTTTCAGAAGTTCTACGACCAGTTAATATTACAGAACCCTTTTTGTTTAAAATTTCATAACCGTGGTTAGAAAATTTTACACTGTGATTTTTATCACATTTTTGAGAAATGTTTAACAAGTTATGTTTTAGACCTTCTACATATAGGACATTCTCAAATAGAGGGAAGTTAGAAAGTTGAATCGTACGTTGGCCAATAATCTTGCAGTTGCTATCATCACCAAATGTGACTAAACCATCAGTCATGTCTTTAAGAGTGGTGAACAGACCTTTATCACCAGTCATGTGCCTAGAGCATCCACTGTCTAGGTATCACTTTGAATGGCAACCCAGAAAGTAAACTTAGGAACCCATTTCATAACTGTTTTGGGTTTAGGAGTATAGTTAGTCTTCTTGTATTTGTAGTTGTTATAAGAATGACCTACTCAGTTAGATTTTAAGAGCTCCTTAAGTAAATTAATTATTTTCTCAGCTAAAGGGTTTCAGTTCTGATTTTTATAGTTGAAATGGTTGTCTTTAGGTTTAAAGATTGGAAAGTTTATCTTTTTAGAAAAATTTTGATTTGAACTATTCCATTTTGAGTTTGAAGACTCTCCTTTCACAAACTTAGGAGGAGTATTCTTTTGTTTAGGAGGAATATTTTTATCGTAGCCCAAACCGGATTGGTTGCCACATTTTCTTGATCCAAATAAAAGTTTTTCTAACTTTGGATCACCTTGGGCATACCTCCATGTATCCTTCAAACTCAAAAGTGAAGATACTTCAAGTTTAAGTTTTTCATTTTCAGATTTAAGATTCTCAATAAAGGAGGTTTTGAAATCAAAATCACATTTTGATTTTTCAAAACAATCCGAAATGTAGAATTTTTCTAAAACAAGAGAATCAAAATTTTCTTTAAGCTTTAAAAGCTTTTCTTTATGAAGTTTAAGTTTAACAGCAATTTTACAACTCTCCTTGTAAAGGGCATTATAAGTATCTTGAAGATCATCTTCATTTTCAGGATCACTATTCAGATTTTCTTCACTATAGAATCATCATTATCTGAAAAAGTGAATTTAGCTAGAGTCATAAGGGCTTTCACTTCACTTTCCGATTCAATTTCAAAATTTTCTTATTGAAAAGAGGCTTTAGAGTCAGAGGATTCATTCTAAGTAGCCAACATTCCTTTTTAGGAAACTTGTTTGCTAAATGCTCATATTCATGGCAGTTGTAATACTGAATATCTTTTAAAGATTTCAAGTTTTAGGTTTAGATTTCTTCTTATCATTAGATTTTTAAAAATTTTTACTTTTAAAAATTCTGTAAAACTTTTTAGCTAAAAGGGTCATATCATCTTCAGAGTTTTCCAAATCAGAATTACTACTATTTTCTTGAGAAATACTTTTAGAAGATTTAAAGGTGATAGGTTTACCTTTAAGAGGTTTAAAAGCTAACTCATATGTCTATAGAGAACCAACTAATTCTTCTACCCTTATATTATCTGTATCACAAAGTTCCTAGATTGCAGTTATCTTAGAATTGAATCGTTTAGGAAGTGAGCATAGTATTTTTGCATAAATTTTACTTTCTAGGATTTTATCATTAAGACCCCACATAGAGTTCACAATGTCACTTAATCTTGTATAGAAGTCCATGAACATTTCATTATCTTCTATATGTATTTTCTCAAATTTGGTTGTGAGGATTTGAATTTTAGATTTCTTGACAATTAATGTTCCCTTGTGTGTCATTTCTAAAATATCTCAGGCATGCTTTACAGAATCACAGGATATAATTCTTTTGAATTCATCCAGTGATAGTGCGCAAGTAATTACATTTAGTGGTTCTGCATTTGCACTACTCTCACTTTTTTGAAATATGGTCCAAGAAAAGTAAGGTGTAATTCTCATAGATTTGGATCCATCGATTCCAGTTACTTCAGTTGTAGGAGGAGTCCATTCAATCATTGTGGCTAGCCACACACTCTCATCCATGAATTTAAGGAAAATCCTCATTCTGGTTTTCCAATAGGCATAATTGGTGCTATCAAATGGTGGAGGCCCAGTGACTAAAAGGTTATCAAAATTTGGCATCGTATAAATAACTTAGATCGATTAGCTAAGGAAATAAATCCAAAAATATAACAATTAAAATGAGCTATTAGGATCTGATACCACTTGAAAAGGCCAAGCTATATGTGCTAAAGGGGGGGTGAATAGGACTATGCCAAATTAAAATGATAATAGTAAAATTAAAATAAACTAAATGTAAATAACAAAGATAATCTCACAATGCTGAATATAAAAACAACCTAAAATGTATGAGTATTTATTTATTCCTCTGTATCAAGGTTTATTGATACAAATGTTGTTCTAAGGACAACCTTACACCAAAAACCAAGGTTTATGGTAGGACATCCTGATTTCTAGAAAGGTCTTTGTATGAAAAACTCAAACTTGATACAGAGGAATAAATAAATAAAGAAATAGCACTGAAAGGAAATCTAAGTTATTATAACATTCACCATAATACTTGAAATGCAAAAGATTACAACATTCACATCCATAAGTACATCCCACAAACTTGAATGATTAAAGATATACAAAATAAACCACACATCCACAAAATACAAAGAGTTATAGTGGTTCGCCTATATGTACACCAATTGTTAAACAATAGCCACACAACTACTCCACTCCTAATATCCTCACATAGTGGATATTAGCGTTCACCATTCAAATAGGTTTTTCAGGTTCACCTAAAACCGTCACAATTGTGTCTTTCAAGTGGGCTTACATAATTCAGAAAACTCCACACTCTGAGTTTTCAAGTGGGCTTGCATAATCCTCACTATTCTGCCTCAATCTTAAAAGAAATCAAAAATAAAAGATTTACACAAATGTAAAATACCTGGATTTCTCCTTTTGTTGTAGCCTAGAAGAACCAAGTCAGAGTAGAAGTTTAACGATGAAGATCAATGTCCAATACTCACATATGAAATGGTTCTAGGTTCTAAATTGATTTTAGAGTTAAAGTACCCTGGGCTAGCTTGATTTGATTTTGATTCCAAGAAATGGGAATACCTTTATTCCTCTTTCAAATATAATTAGAATAAGAAAATTCAAAATTAAATACAAAGAAAGCTACAAAAAGAGAATATTAAACAAGCACAATATAGCTTAAATAAACTATTAACTTATCTCTCAGATTGATGCCTTGATTTACTTGAATTGGATTACCAAACTCTGAAATTCGTCATCTATTTATAGGTGAGCAGATCGCACCTTCGACTGGTCCTATGGACACTACGACTGGTCGTAGGTCGAACTGATTTTTAAAATTTTGATCGTGATTAGATAAAACCGTTCCACGATTGGTCGTAGGCATTGCACGACTAGTCATGTGACCTCCACGACTAGTAGTGACCTGTCCACGACTGGTCGTGAGGAACCAGATTTAGTCGGTGGAGTTCAAGTCATAGCTGCAGGATTGGTCGTGAACAAGTCGTGTATTGTTTACACAACCAGTCGAGCAGTCTCTAAGACTGGTTGTGGCTTAACAAAAAATTTTGAAAAATTCAAGCAAACTTAGGACTGGTCTTGAAATTTCTTGGACTGGTCGAGCTAGTGCTAGGACTAGTCAAACAGAGTCTAAGATTAGTCAAAAAATAGACCAAACACTTATAAAAAGAGCAATTGAATTATGTATTCAAAATGACCTACCATAAGGTCAATCTAAGGTCATCCAAACCTTGTTACTGAAGTATGAACGTTGAACTTCTTTTCCTTTTAGTTGATAGTCTTTCTTTGAAGTCCATGAAGCTTGCAATCTTGACACATGATGAAGCTTATACTTGAGATCTTTAGAATCTTAAAGTTGTAGTACATATATTGAACTTCACCTTAAGTCTTGAACCATTCACATGTTTTTCAATGTCGCTTTACAACACTGATACTTGAAGTTTAAAGAAGTAAACAATCTACTTGATCGCGTATTTGAAGTAGATCATTATTCTTGACTTGAAGCATTGTCTTGACTTAAACATGTGATGCATTGCCTTGAACACACACACACACACACACACACACACACACACACACACACACACACACACATATATATATATATATATATATATATATATCAATGTTCTACATAAGATAGAAATTGTGGTTTTGGCACTACAAAATTTGACAATCAAAGGAGCAGAAACTATAGCACGTACGAGTATTTAACTAAGAAACTCAATCCTACTCAAGGGTCCTAATTTAATTGTACAACAAAAACTTAAACGAAAATATGTGTGTGTGTGTATGTATGTATGTATAATCAAATTTAACCACAGGATGATTCCTAGTATGATTATAAATAATTTCTAAATAGACACTAAATACTAAACTTTAATATGAAAAGATACGACTAGTCTCTTAGCAATTCGAAGTTGTGGAAATTTTTGGTTTCAACCCTTCAGTTATTTATAACATATTTGTCACCTTTAGTTACCATATTATTTTTATAATTTTTATAGTAATACATTGTTAAGCTTACTTTTATTTCATAAAATTTCATTTCATTCAAAGTTCCATAAAAATTATAAAATTTTGAGAAGTACTAGTTGTCTAAGAACATAATGTCTTTATTCATTGTAACATTTTCTATAGTTTTAGTTAGTGAAATATTTTAAAATTTTTTATGGTAGTTTATCATTAATTTTCAAGTCATCTCACAAAATTTCAGTTCATTTAGAGTTGTAGAAAAATTATTAAAATTCTAGAAGTTGGATAATTTTTAAAGTGTCCATATTTAACAATATTAAAATTTTTATTTTATTTTTCCCTTTTTTTATATGAAACTATACTTAGCAAGCTTCAATTTGACTTTTGAATCACCTAAATCGGAGCTATATTTGGAGATATAACTTTTTGAAGTTTGTCAAAAATAAATGTAGAAATCGGGTGGATCGGCGGTGCTGCCGTGCTCCGCTGGGGCTGGTAGCAGCTTGCTTTCTTTTCACAATGCTCCACATCTTCCAGGAATATGCAGTGCGAAGTGGATATGATTACCGGGTTGTTATTAGTCCTTTCATATAGCAGTATTGGAAAACTAAGGTACCTTCCTTATATCAATCCCAACACAGATCCTGTCTAGGGTCGTCACTCCTAGTAATCTCATATGATATTATATTTGTAGGTCGCTGCAAGGGCTGTCAGGGCTGTTGCTCGTACTCGTTGTACCTCTCCCCCATCACCTTATCAATACAGGCCTAATGTACTCTCGTTGCTACGGAAGGGTCGTCGCCTCCCGTAGACTTAGAATATGCTCGAGGTCGGCTCGTCACCAATCAGTGTAGGCCAACAGCTCGAATGTAGTGTCCCATACCACCACAATTAGCTCACGAGTCAAATGTGCTCACTGGTCACTACGGGGAGGTTTGTGGCCCCAGCGTAGGCCGAAAGCTCGACCACGGTGTCCCATACCACCATGCCCGACTCATGAGTCGTTATGGATCAAGGTACCATGGTTAACAGGGTTTCTAATGGTAAGTTCAGTACCCTAGGTTCAAGCAGTTATGACTCATACAAGGTGAACATACAATGGCCAGTCGGGTTACTTGACGGGCTCGACTAGTACGAGCGCATCTCAAGCTGAACGACATGAAGTGCATAAAACACTTCGCGTGGCCTAACCGCTGCCGCCTGCCCAAGACACGACTCGCGTTCATCGAAGCGTCCTTTGTAGAAAATGGAAGCCAACCACGAATTTGATCCATTACTGACTGCCTGGACTAAGTTATAGCCCCAAGCATTTGTATATCAACATCAGTAAGCATATGTGAGTAACAGGAATGAATATAAACAGTACAAGCATGTTGACACATGTTATAACTTACAACGTAAGAAAATCAAGCAACACATGCATTTCATATATATAATGAAATCAATACATATAGCCAACATGATGGAAATCATAAACATCAGCATATTAATTGATAATTTAATCTCAAAACTAACTCACAACACCATTTACTCAATAATACTAATACAAACATTTATACAAACACTTAGTCTACACACTTTAGTCTACATAATGTATGTCGACTCAAAGTGCTCATTAGGGTGAATCTCTTCGCCAAACAGATCATACGCGCATTCCTAATATCATAACACGACAAATAGCCATGGAAATCATTTCAGAAAAATATGGACGTAAATAGTATTTCCTACAAATACCTAAAATGCCCTAAATCTCATATTTCCCGTACGCAGTCGAAATGGAAAATGGACAGCATACATGGTAAACACAAAAAAGGTAAACACAAAAAAGTCCAATCACTTCATTAGATAAGTTCGATTGGTACGAGCACACGTTGATTTAATCGACATGGAGTGCATAAACACCCCTTGTGGCCTAAACACTGTCAACAATCGCCATGCGATACAGATTCGTCGAGTTATCAAATGTGGCAAGACTAATTCAGCCACCTGTACAAGGATTATTACCAATTTCCTGGACCACATTGTAGCACCAATCTTACTTAGATGCAATAGGTAAACACATGTGATAATCATATCAGCATTTAACAAATAATCCAAATAAATCCCTCATTTAAACATTTCATCAAACACATTGAACATGTCACCAAGCACTTGCATTTTATCCATAAATTGCATAGCGGTAAGTATGATTACATGAAAGAAATTATACATATGATTAAGGTAATTGAGAATCCTATCTTAATACACTTAAGAAATACAAATCATAAACATTTTCTCATTCAGAAATTTTATTAAATACTTAAGTTACACTTCACCAAATATATAAACTAGATTAGTTACAACATATATTATGATAATTCCTTACACAAAGAGATCATCATGTATATGACAAACATGTATCCTAGATTAACAGTCATGGCAAGCACAAATCATAATTTCATGTTCATTCCAACAAATACATGGGATGCATCTTGTATTCAACATAGTCCACACATGCATAATATATCGAATACGTCATATAAAAATAATATGGCACCAATCAAGTTAGACATAAATCATTAACTGACATTGAAAGCATTGAAAAACATACCCGAAACATTTATAGTCTGCACCTTTCGTCGAAATACACGATTCAAATTCTATATTCCTGAAAATGGAACGACGATTACCTAAATCATGAAATAGGTTAGCTAGTTTGTCGATTACTCAATCTGGATCTTTACAACGATACTAGGGTTAGGTTTTCTTACCCAAATCGTAGTTGAAAATGATTGTGTAGTGAAGTGGAAAGGTGATTCAGTGCGTGGAGTAGTGGGAGAGAATCCCAGCAACGATCTCCCAAATATTTTTCCTCTCCTTCCTCTTTTCCTTTCTTTTCTCTCTTCTCTCTCCTAGGGTTAGAGAAATTCGTATGGAATGGGAATGGGGTGGTTTAAGGGCTTTATATAGGCTCATGACTGATGTAAATGGTCTCATGGCCCATGGTATACTTAATTTACAACCAAAGGGTGTCTGTTTCGAGCAAACGGGGCTTATATGGAGGTTCGCTACTCACGTCATGGGGTAAATTCTCTGACAATGGATCTATGCCATGATGTAATTTCAACGTGATTGGATAGGCCGATCGACCGTGGAGGACTCGTGTTAGATCAACGATCATGCTTACTCGATTGGGGCCAAAAGTATACGAATATGAGCAGGGGAATTTCCTTTTCCCTCTGGGTGAAGTTTTTTTAAAAATCGAAGGTCTGCAATCTTCAATTTCACACGTAAGCGAATGACCCAATTTACTTAAGTTTTATCATTTTCTAAAGATATTCTCATTTCTCATGCACTTTGCTCAGGGCTTAAGTTGTGCCTTTCTAGATACTATTTGGGCTCGATTCCCACGATGGTCGTTAAGCCCAGTAGGACGGATATAACCCCATAGCTTCACAGTCATCAAACTTTTGACGTGCGGTCCAGGTCTGATACGGAGTTTCAATGTGCTCCCAAGAGCAACAGGCTTTTAGGATTTTTTTCAGGTTCTCAAGCAGTGTTGAGTTAACGATTTTGATAGTTTTGGGTCTTACCATTTGTATAAATAATGGTTCGAGCTAAATCCACTGATTAATCTAGTTCAATATTTAATTAATTTTTACCTAAATTTCTACAGGATACGATCCTTAGGGATTTCTGCTTGAGGTGGTACTCGGATCTTGTATGGATTTTTTTGAGATGTTACACTTGGTCCATCACAAAAATTAAAATCTAATCCGACAAAACACCCACCGAAGGTCTTCTTCTTAGATCTATGGCTTCCTTAGTTTCTTCTTTGATGGAGGTTGATGAAGATTGATGGGTTGGATTGAGGAATGAGTGGTTAATAATTGGGCCACACACAAAGCTCTTTCTCTCCTTGGAATGCTTGGGGAATGGGTAGAGAATGAGAGAGAGAGGGTGGTTGTAAGAGAGAGGTGATGGGTGATGGGTGGAGTGATAGGTGCGAGTGATGGGTGTGAGTGACATGAGGGTTGACTTTGGGGAGGGTTACTTGTCTTGGAGAGAAAGAAAACATGAGTTGTGATGGAATGTGTACTTGACTTGTGATTGATTGATTGATGTGATGGGTTGTAGAGATTCTCTCAAATTAAACGGAGGTCCACAACTCCTAGCCTGGGTATTGCATTAGTGCGTAAGACACGATGTTGGAACCGTGGCGACGGTCGGTCGCAATGGTATAAGTCTCGGGTCGAGTCGAGTCAAATTTATAGGAAACGACTTAGGGGCTCGCGCAAACAATGATTATAGGTCGCGGGTTATCAGAATTCAACAGGGATGATCACAAAATTTAAAGGAACTGTACGGTCTAGGATACGGGCCTTACAAAGCATATACTCTTTTTTGGTTTCAAAATCACCTCGCATGTAGAAACATATATAATTAAATTAATTTAATACTTGAATGCATGAGAAAACATGAATACGAGAGGATAAATGTGCAATATTGAGTCTTAACACACACCCCAACTAACATTTTGCTAGTCATGAGAAAAACATACATAAGTTTTTTAATCAAAGAGTAAAATTTATTTTCTAGAAGAATTTATTTTGTACCTTCATATAGTCTCCAAAACAATTCAAATAAAAGACTTACACACACCAATTCTAAAAACTGTCAACGTCCTAGATCTAATACTGAGTACATTACTAAATTGAGTTAAAACCCTTAATCATTCAATTAAAACATTCCAAACATTGAGTTTCATTGTGTACAGTGAGATCTAACTTATCATCACTAAAAGTTCAATTGTCCACCATAATGCAATACTCATAATCATTAAGAACGGTCAAATCAACCAAGGCACTAAACAAAAACTTACCTTACTTTTCAATGTACTTTTCTAGTTTTCATTTTTTTTCCCATCGATCGCTTTCATGCTTTAAAAAAAATATAAATAAAATAAAATAAAATAAAAAAAACCTTCTTTTCAATTTTCAAATTTCTTCTTTTTCAATAGGTAGCCCTTTTCGATGCTCATTATTTTCTAACTAGATTGTTTTTCCTTTTTTCTTGAACATGATGGATAAGTTCCCTAGGTTTGGTTTCTAGCACTCTCAACAATCATCAAATAACATTATAATATCAAACTTGCATCATAGTAATGTAAGCTAGATGTAAATTGTAAAATTCAAGACTCAATTAATGTTTACAATTTTCGACTGAAAAATAATAAAAATGACTCAAATTTTAAAATCTACGAAATAACTAGATCATAGGCTTTAAAGTTCTCAAACCATGTGCCTTTCTATGTTCAAACTATTTCAAAAATCAGTTAAATTCCCAAAATTTTCATCTAAAAAGAATTTTCACAAAAATTAGCCCAAAATTTTCAAAAACTCAGAATAGATGAAGATTTTTCTAAAGGAAAACGTACCCCCATCCTAAATGATACAATGTCCCCAACGTAAATAAATAAATAAATAAATAAATAAATAAAAAGTCATGCAATAAGAGCAAGATGAGAACAATCAAATTACAAACAATTTGAGGGTCGAAAGTACCTGAGAGATGATAAATATATAAGTGCTAGTGTGAACTTCTTCTCAGTTGGTGCTTCAACAAGTAAAACTAAACTAACAAAGCAAACTAATCCTAAAAAAGAAAGAAACTAACTCTAATCTGATCTCCATCAAACTAGGAGATCGATCATGGTATAATTTCTTCTTTAGAAGGCAAATACTTAGCAAATTCCTCAGTAAACTTTTCAACATGATTATCCAAAGGAATGCTCTACGATGGGCATGTGTGTCTTCACACATTATAAACCAAAAAAAGCCATGCTATAGAAATTGAACATCAACTTTTCTTTTAGAGAAATAGGCACCACAAGTATAACAAAAGGAGATTGCATTAAGTTGTTCCATATCAACAACAAATCTCCTAATTGATGAATTTTGGCAAATTTTCAGTAAGAATGGATCTTCCTATACATGATGCACTTCGGTTTGAGAACACCAAAGTGAAGATGAGACTTCAAATAGTTATTCTTCTTCTTTATTCAGTGTCATCTCTATAAAATCTAAATTTTCCAGTGCTTCCACGATAGGTAGTGTCGACTTAGACTCAGAGGAAAGTGGAATTTTATGCACTAGAGTGGACTCATGAAAGGCATTCATTATCTTTAATAATGGGATTGTCTGAATCTATAAAGTGTGCCTAGCATACTTCTAGAGGTTTAGGATATTCAGTAAAAAAGGCCTCCTCTTCCATAAATGTATCAATCAAGTTAACCTCGTATATCTCATCCTCATGCTCTTGTGGTTTGTGCAAATTAAACACATTTAATTTTAATATCATATTTTCCAAAGATATTTTTATAATTCCATTCCAGCAATTGATTATGGCATTAGTGTTGAGAGTCAAATATTTCATATTTAACCCTCCAATTACATTAACTTTCCTGGCATATTAGTGTTAACTTGATTTAATTATATATATTTTTATCATATGAGGTAATTTGGAAGCTTATGATGAATATGCACTTAAAAGGATGGATTTAGAGCTCAAAATAAGATAATGAAGATTTGCCGATTTGGAAGTCATTAATGAAGAATTCATATGCTAAAGATCCAAGAAAACTAAGTGAGGAATGAAGAGAATCGAAGGTTTGAAGTGAAGAAAAAGAATCATGAAAATTGGATAGAAAAATCATATTCTGAAACTTCGAGTCTAAAAAGAAAATTCATGAAATAATTCCAAAAATAGACTTCAATGGCATCGAGAATTTATGAATTTCGGGCTTAACTCGCTGGACAGTTTTGGATGCTTTTCAATGACATTGAAGACAGTTCGATGCGATCGAAGGTATAATCGAATGTGCAATCAAAGTTGCTATCAAAGATGCACATATTATGTAAATTTAAGGTGGTTTGCGAACTTTTTTGAGATGATGTGAAAGTTTGAGTTGCAAAACTATTTAAAGGAGTCCCTAGGCTATTTCAAATCATCTTATAGGGTTTGTAAAGGGAGAGAAGCTCTCTTAGCTAGGGAGAAAGGATGAAACCTGTATTTTTTTTTAATGTTTAGTTTTCTTTGATTCAAGTATATGTTGAACTTTCATTAAGTTTTAGTTTAAATAAAGATAAATTTTCAATTTTCTATGATTTATTGCGACTAAAATTAACGTAGATGTTGTGAAAGCTTTTAATATGATCTTATTGGCTTTGGAATTATGTGATCTGTAAAATTCATTATCACCATCGTCTATGGGGATGGTGGAAGATTGAATTTCCTAAGATCATTGAAATTAAATGAATATTCGGGAACTAAACTAATGAAAAGTTCATAATTCCATTATGTTTTAAATGCTCCATCATCCGATTAGTTATGGTAGGATTTCAATTCCAATCAAATTATCGTTGAATCAGGTAGATTGAATATTGATATTGCTATAGGTGTATTTCTAGATCTTTAGTCTTTTGTCTTTATCAATTAAAATTTTTTCTTCATCGCTGGATTAAAAACCCAGATAACAAAGTTAGATTTAGATTAGTTATAAACTGTGTTCCCCATTCCCTATGGATTTGACCTCATTCTCACCAAGTTATTACTATATCGCGACCCTGCACTTGGGGTTGTGAACAATTAGCAATAGCCAGGAATAGTCGACCAAGGATGACAAGGACTTGAGTACTCATGTTCAAAACTGAGTGTGTATCCAAGACAATAAAGTTGACGGGGTAGTAGAACTTGTTGATTTGGACAAGCACATCTTCCACCACCCCTCTCGATATTCTGGTTAAGCAATTGGCTAGTTGAAGAGTCATCCTGGTGGGTTTCAATTCACCAAGTCCAAGTTGCTCATATACCGAGTATGATAAGAGATTAACACTTGACCCAAAGTCTAAAAGTTCTTTTTCAACCCGGAAGTTACCTATTATATAAGAGATCATAGAACTTTCATGGTCCTTGTGTTTTGAGAAAGTTTTTTGTTTAATAATTGCACTCACTTGTTCTGTCAAGGATGCTTTCTTATATATGTTCAACTTACACTTCACCACACACAGATCCTTTAGAAATTTAACATAAGATGAAATTTATTTAATTGCGTCCAATAAGGGAATGTTAATATTGACTTGTTAGAAACCCTTTAAAATGTCATGGTTTTCACTTGGCCTTTTTTATGAGACAAGTCATTGGGGAAATGGGGCTATAGGTTGCTCCATCTCTTTTTCATGTGGAACATTACTAGATTTACCATTATCCTTAAAATTTCCAGATTCCTTAGATTTCTCAACCTTCTTAGGAATTTCCTTGTTAAACTCTTTACCACTTTTAAAGGTAGTAATGGATTTAATATGTTTCACATGTTGGCCTAAAGAATTGAAATCACTGACTTTAAATTACCCCTTGGGGTTAGGCTAAGGTTGGGCCTCAAAGGTCCCTTTCTCCCTACCACTTAGGCCTATCTCAAATCTTGTTATTGACATTTTATGTTCATTTATGGCCTATATAATGTTATGATTGAATTGTATTTACCATTGCATGAATGCATTTAATGTATCCTCAAGGGTTTTCTTTGATGAGGGAACTTGTGGTGGACTCGTAGATGACCCTTGTGGATTATTATTTGTATTCACAGTTGGTCTATTCCTCCAACTAAGATTTGGATGATTCTTCCAATCTCGAGTATACGTGTTAAATTGGGTGTACTGAATGGGCATTGGTAAGCATTCATGACATTTACTTGAGCATGCAACACCTTTATAAAAGCAAAGATTGTTGGACAATCCTTAGTTAGGTGAGACTCATTTTCGCAAATACCACATATGGTTTTCACAACCTCAATTGGTTTTAATCACCTCATTCCTAAGTTCCATGGCCTCAACCTTCCTTGTGAGACCCGCCAACCTTGCATTCACATTGTCCTCCTCTCTCTATTGGCATTAGCATGGAATTGATAACTTGGTTAGATGTGTCCCATGATTGGGTGTTCGCACCTAGTATCTTAAAATAATCCCAAGCTTCTTGAGATCCTTGATCATGAATTCGCCATTACACATCATCTCTAAGAATTGGGGCATGTGTGAGCTTAATCCATTATAGAAAAAGTTAATCACCAGCCAAATCTTGTACCCATTGTGTGGGCAAGCGAGAAGTAGGTCTTTAAACCATTCCCGACACTAGAAGGTCTCAAACCCATTTTGGGAGAAATTCATAATATCATGTTTAGGAGTGTTGGTTTTATGAACCAGGAAGATTTTTTTTAAGGAATTCTTAGGTCATCATATCCCATGTCCCGATAGATCTAAGACTCAAGGAGTGGATCAATGACTTAGCCCTCTCCTTTAAAGAAAAGAAAAATGGTACAAGTCTAATAATGTCTTGGGTGACGTTGTTAAAGTGTAAGGTTACGACAATCTCATTAAACTCCTTAAGGTGTAGGTATAGACTTTCATAATCAAGTCCATGAAATTTAAACAATAATTGAATTACCCCTGATTTAAAATCCATGTTTCCTACATTGTCTTAGAAAATCATGTAGGAAGGTGTGTTTATTCTTACTGGTTGTAAATAATCACGTAAAGTTCAAACCAGCGGAACTTAGTGTACCTCGTTCTCATCACACACCATCCTAATTGGTGGCTTGTTATGCAAAACATTCTCATAAAAATTTAGCTCTATTTTAACAATAGTTCTAGAAATTCTAGAAGTATTCAAATGTGTCACACCCCAAACTCGGGGACCAGACTCACAAAATTTTTAGTCACCAAATCCGATGCTGACAGCCTCCTTAGTACCCCATTCTCGGCTCCTAGGTCCCATGCGCCAGGTTCCAATCATGGGATCCTATAAGGAGGATTTTGAGGGTGAATTTTGTTTTGTAAAGGAGCATAATCACAAGTGTACCCAAGTCACCAAAACATCATCATCACATATCCACTAATATAATATTTGAGTACAGTACTGAAAGGGAAATACATCATATAACAAAATTCTAAAGGATCGGGCACATGCTCCTACCTTAATGCTGTTGTGGTCTAGCATAACCTGCACGTAACGAATGTATATAAGCTTACTACGAAACTTAGAGAGTGCGTGCATGTGTGCGCAATGCATGTGCTAAGCATACGTATGTCAGAGTAAGCAGAAATGATGGAAGGGTAAACTGGCAAGTCCATAAATGATGTTAGGCATACCAAGGCTATGTAATGCAAGGCCTATATGGCTGAATGTCATATGCTAGAGATGTAATGCAAGCATGGAAATCCTCAACTAGTTCACGTATCAGTATGGTTCATCACTGGATACATCACCAGGGTCTAGTACACTCCAACAATGACTGTCACCCCATCGTGTGCCTGACTAAGTGAGTGGAAAAGACCTCACTATCTGCCTTACCAATGGTATGCCAATGCCCACCCGAATCCTTGATAGCAGAACCATTTACGAGTTGTTCAAACTCAACCTAACTTACAACCCCCTACCCTTGGTCGGATAAGGTCACACCCCTTTTCAACCGACCATGACAGTGGGAGACGTGGCCTATTGGTATTCGGTACTCAGACACTCATGTTATCCACTCAGTCTCGATATTGAAGCATTCTACTGATACTACAAGGGCTTAGGGACTTTCACTCAAGGACATCCATAGTGCCCTAATGCTAGAACAAATATTTTTGATATCCAATCTGGTCATCCATGATATACCTTTGGAGGCCATAACCCTAATGTCATCAGGGCATAAAGTGATCGTGACATACAAAATGCAAAGTGCATGAGTCACACCATCCAAGTCATGCATTAACTTGCCCATACCGCAATCATGTGGGGCAACCCTATCTCATATGGGGTCCCCTACATATCTTAGCCCATGGCATATGATATGATCAATCACCACCCACAACATGCATACAAATGATGCGTATGGGCATATGTCTAGGCATGATGTCATTATACTAAGCATGCTCTTAGTGTGTCCTACCAGGCAAAGTACACTAGCATGTTATCAGACATATTAGACAATAATCGGCCTTAATCGGCACATCAGATACAAAGAGTGGGAACTGAACGACATGCCCCACTAGAAATATAGAAGTCTATGTGGTATGATCCACGTTAGAATAACATTAGCTCCTCATTTAGCCTGCAAGGCATGAATAGGATATATATATATATATATATATATATATATATATATATATATATATATATATATATATATATATATATATATATATATATATATATATATATATATATATATGTATGTATGTATGTATGTATGTATGTATGTATATAACAAGACGGGGTCAACTGGGAGTGACCCAGATGGACACCCACATGTACAACACGTGTGTCACTAGGCTATTAATCCATTTGGATACATGACCCACTAATGATGTCCCAAAGTAACCATATTATCAATGATATCACTATAATTACTTTAGTAGAATGATCCACACCATCTAATCATTGCCAATGTAAATTGACAGTTACAAATCATTAGTTAGTCATTAGAATGTGATCATATGCTCATGGCCCATCTGAGTCTTGGGATCTCATCAGTTTAGGCAAAGTATATGCTTAAATGGATTTAATAAAACCATATTTTCAACATTCACACACCAACTTATTTAAGGATTTGAATTCAAGATGCCAAACATAACCAAAGACCTAAAGGAACTCGATTCCAGGGATTCCCAAGTCCAAGGGATCGCAAAACTAAGAAATCCCAAGTTCAAGAGGTTTCTACCCCCACATTACCCTATGGTACGACCCAATTAAGATCTAGATCAACTTGATTTTTAGCCCCATGGCCTAACATGGTATGATAAGATGGATGAAGAGAGTGGATAGGATACATACATCATGTAGGATCCCACGTGTGGGGGCAACAACCCAAAGTGCTTAGGCCCTCACATTGCCGGGCAACAACGCCCAGGGACACATTCCTTTTGTTATTTTTTATATGCTATTAGTGTGGGCCCCATGTGTATCTTCTACTCTGTTCACCACATAGTCCATCTTGAGCAGGTCTAATGAGCTTTGATTTGGGTTGATTTGGATGAACAAGAACTCCACAATAGGCCTTGGAAGATTTCAACAACAATGGTTAGTTTCCCGCATTGCAGCCCACTTGAGACTTGAATCTATCTCATCTTTTGGCCCATGGCCTAAAATGATCTTGAAAAGACGGTGGATGGTGTGGCTTCAATATAAACATCAGAACAAGGTACCACTAGTGAGACCTAAATTTCGCCAAGAATGGGTTACCACCCATGCATTTTTCATGTTATTATTATATTCGTTGTATGTTTTGCATACATTATTAATGTGGGCCCCAAGTGGATAATCTTATCCGTTCACCGTCTTGGCCACCTCAAATGAGGTCAAATATACTTTAACTAGGACTGGTTTAGATGACCATGGACTCCAAAGTGGGCCCCAGAGTGTTTCAACAGATGGACATTAATACCCTTACTGCCCACTCGAGACTCGGATTTGCCTCAAATTTTGGCACATGTCCTAAAATTATATGGAGAAGATGGTGGACAATGTGGATTAAACAAATTCATTATGGTGGGGTCCACGTGTGGGGGCAGCCCAAACAGTCTTCTGCCCCTCACGTCACTAGGCATTATTGCCTAGTGACACTTTTCGTTGTTTTTCTCTCTTCCGTTGTTTTTTTTTTTTTTTTGCCATGTGGGGTCCACTAGTGGATAATCCATTCCCTCCATTATATCAGCCAACTCTTTATGGAAAAAGGGATTTTGATGATGGGTAGGTCCACTACCTACACACACAATAGTCCGCCTAAGAAAGTTCCAACAGTGGGACTTTGTTTCCCTTAGTGCGGTTCACAGGGAACTCGGATGTATCTCATTTTCTGTATCATAGGCTAAAATGACATGGAGAAGGTGGTGGATGACGTGGATTAAGCAAATAAATCAAGGTGGACCATGGTTGGGACACCCCCACCCCACGTCCGCATGGTTGATGTGAGGGAGTGCTCCCACTCCCATTATTGGTTGCAATATGGTCCACCTGATAGTTGGATCATCTAGATTTTTGGGCTCCACGGATAAAATGAGCCAACAAATGGATAGATGGTGTGGATATAAGAAATACATCAATATGGGTCCCATGAGTGAAAACTCACTCCAAATTAACATCCATGCAAAGTAAGAAATGACGTGGGTAACCCAACCCCCTAGTATTTGTGGTATGGCCCACCTGGGATTCAGATTAACTTCATTTTTTTCTCAATGCCTAAAATGAGAAGGGAAATCGAATGGACGGTGTGGATGATACACACACACACACATCATGATGGGCCCACTAGAGAAGCACACATGGTGGCTTTATAAGGTAATTGGGACAAAGACATGTCTCTAGACATTTTGTGTCCAGTGAAGACAGTGCCACTACCCCTCTCCCTCTCTTGTGTTTTAAGGGTGAGGTAGGGCCCACCTAGGAAATCCACTCCATCCATTTGAGTGTCCAACTCATGATGGGACGAAGGGGCTTTGGATCACATCCATTTTGATGTATTTTCACCATCCAAGTGTCTAACATCCCAAAAATCGGGGGTCGAGTAAAAACCCAACTCCCGAGTTCCAAAATGTTATTTATGCAACATAGATAATATTAGATGCATGTTGTCAGTAAACAGGAATTAAACAAGATTGAGATTAAGCCAAAACAACATATCATACTCTAGAGACAGTTAAATTAACAAGCGGAAGACTGTGATAGTATGTATAACATATATAAACTGTTGTATGTCTCCAGAGTGTGAACATGTTACCAGGTTATATACATACATGTATACTCCAAAAGTAAATAAAAAGAATATACATGAGTGCTCTAAAAATATAAAATGACAAGTGTCAAGGCATCTAATCAACCTCCTTGTAATCCTGTCAACCAGAACACGCATAAAGGAGGGATCCTCCTCCTCATCATCAAGTCCAGCTCTGCCTCGCAGGCCGCACCATCATCTACAATCACAATAGGGACTGGTGGGTGTCCGGAAACACCGTTCCGTAACGTGGGAGTGAGTGATCAACTCAGTGGAATAATAGAGCAGAGATTAGCATGTTCTCAAATCAATCATGAATATAGTAAAATAATTAATTAAACATTCCTAAATACTGTTGTTAATGCAATATGACGTGACGTGATGGATGCCCTCACCAACAATCTCACTCATACGGCACCATCTTACGCTCGCGGCATGCTTTCTTCCCACAGTGCTTCACATCTTCCAGGCAAATGCAATGTGATGGTGATATGATTACCGAGTTATTATTAGTCCATTCATACAGCAGGATTGGGAAACTAAGGTACTTCCCTTATATCAATCCCAACACAGATCCTGTCTAGGGTCGTCACTCCTAGTAATCTCATACGATGTATATTTTATAGGTCGCTGCAAGGGCTGTCAGGGCTGTTGCTCGCACTCGTTGCACCGCTCCCCCATCACCTTATCAATATAGGCCTACTTATACTCTTGTCGCTACGGAAGGGTCGTCGCCTCCCGTAGACTCAGAATACACTCGAGGTCACTACAAAGGGCTGTCAGGGCTGTTGCTCGTACTCATTGCACCGCTCCCCCATCACCTTATCAATGTAGGCCGATAGCAAGAATATAGTGCCCCATACCACCATAATCTGCTCACGAGTCTGAGTTGCTCACTGGTCACTATGGGGAGGCTTGTGGCCCCAGCGTAGGCCGACAGCTCGACCACGGTGTCCCATACCACCATGCCCGGCTCATGAGTCTTTGTGGATCAAGGTACCATGGTTGACGGGATTTTCAATGGTAAGTTCAGTACCCTAGGTTCAAGCAGTTATGACACATACATGGTGAACGTACAATGGCCAGTCGGGTTACTTGAAGGGCTCGACTAGTACGAGCGCATCTCAAGCTGAGCGACGTGAAGTGTATAAAATACTTCGCGTGGCCTAACCACTGCCGCCAACTCCAAAACACGACTCGCGTTCATCGACGCGTCGTTCGTGGTAAAGATAAGCCAACCACGAATTGATTCGGTTACCGACTGCCTGGACTAAGTATAGCCCCAATCATTTGTGAATCCACTTCATCAATCATATCAGAGTAATGGAAATGAAATACAACAATGTGAGCATGTTAACACATGTTATAACATACAACTTAAGTAAAACATCTAACACATGCATTTCATACATATAATGAAATCATGCATATAGCCAACATGTAGGAAATCATTTACATCAGCATATTATTTGAGAATTCAATCTCAAACTAATTCATAACACCATTTAATTCAATACATACTAATACAAACATTTATACAAACACTTAGTCTACACACTTAAGTCTACATATAGTATGTCGACTCAAAGTACGCATTTGGGCGAATCTCTTCGCCAAACTGATTATGCACGCATCCCTAATATCCTAATGTGACAAGAAGTCATGTCAATCATATCATCAAAATATGGATGAAAACAATATTTCCTACAAATGACTAAAATGCCCTAAATCTCATATTTTTCGTCTGCTTACAAAACAGGAAACGGACAGCATGTTATACATGTCAAACGGTGTTGCCGTCGATAATCTACTATTAAATGACATTGAAAGCATTGAAAACAGTCAATCAAAGCATCTAGAATCCGTACCTTTCACTTTATATGTGTATCATTTCGAACGGAGCGTATACGCTTCGTCTACGGTAAACAGGCAACCTATTTCACAAGTTATATCAGCTACTTTGCTATTTGATTTAACAGAATGCTAAATCAGCAAGTGGATAGGGTTTTCCTTACCTATAAAAGCGTCGAAATCACCGAAAAAGTGATTGGGATACGTTGCTTAAGCACGTGCAGCAGCAGCAGCAGGTGGCAGAAAAATCTCTCCCACCTTCTCTCACAATCTCTCACTTTTTCTCTCACACCAGCTAGGGTTTCTAGCAAATTCGGATGGGTGAGAGAAGTGAGGGTTTAAACCCCTTTTATAACTTAAAAACTTTCCAGATTAGGCTTAGGAATAATGTTTACTTGAGGTCTAACCAATTAGGGACTATTCTGGTCCAAAAGAGCATTTCTGGAGGTCCCCTTGCCGAACGCGGTCGGACTTAAGCTCATGCATACTGGATCTAGCACACATCAAGTTTTCAGTCCCGCAGAGTTCGCAGATCGCACGTGGCAGTCCAGTTTCAGTTCGGCGGTCATCGCACCTAGATCAGGTCTACAAGTCTCGTGATCTGAAATAAAAAATTTTCCTGATCTGAGGGTGTAATTTGGCTGAATTCTGATGGTCAGAACGCTTAATACTAACGCGCCAAGTCCCGTGCCAGATTTGAATTAAAATTTCCAAATCTAACCCTATTCTCACTCTCTTCACTCCAAGCTCAATGAAATAGCCTCTGAACGTCGGTTGGCCTTGATTTTTGAAATGGTTTTCAAGTCCAGCTAAGCGGTCATAACGGTCTAAGATTGTAGGTATTGGACTTTCGACGCGCGGTCTAGATCCAATACAAAATTTCAAAGAGTTTCTGAGAGCAAACGGGTTTAGAGTTTGATCCGAGGTTTCAGGGTATTATAGCACCATTGATTCTACAAGTTTTGGGTCTTGTAGATCGTATTTAAAGTGTTCAGGGACAATTTCATAGCTACTCCAGCATAACGCTAGCCAACTTATGCTTAGTTTCTAAAGGAATTAATCCTAAGTGATTTCTTTGGCTATGGAATTGGGTTCTGAGCGGTTACCAAGGTGTTTTGGTTGACCCATTGCCCAAGGACGTCTAATCCCTGGTTGGCAAAAATCTGGGGTGTTACAATCTACCCCCCTTAAAACACAATTTCTTCCCCGAAATTGGCGAAGGGTAAGGAGTATCTAGTAAGACTTTAGTATTGACATTCTAAGAAAGGTTCAATCCTATTTAATGACCTAACCGTACGTATAACCTAAATCAAATGTTTCGATCCTGGGCCAGTGGGGAAGAGGCCAACCACACTTCTGCTACGCCACTCTGATCGAATGGTTGCCTTGGCTGACCTAATTGGATTGGACTCAACACGTTCTACCCCCCTTAAAACTTGGTTATACTTAAAGTTCAAGAATCTTTGCATCGCTCTGTATATCGGAACGATGTGCAACTTAGGGGCTATCCTTGACATGAATTGGGAACAACCTCTCATTACAGTGGTTTTTCTTTGCTAATGATGCATTCTATGACATTGGTATCTATGGCGATAGAGATGAGCTTAATCTCTATTGTGGTTGAGTTCAGGGGCAGGTATGAGTTGGTGGCAAGATGTCGAATTCTCTACTGGCTTTAATTCCTCGCCATTTCCCAAGGGCAATGTGATCACGTTTGGTTGTAGGTGGTTGGGCCATCACAGAAGAAAGGTTGTGTAGTAGGTCTGAGCCGGATATATAGACTTTCTGTCTAGCTAGGACAGAAGATTTATTGTATCAATTCTTAATCTGAGTCGATGCCGATCTTCTGCTTGATCAGAGCACTGGATTTATTAGTAATCACTAGGATTAAGAAGTCGATTCAAACCACGAATACATCGCTTACATGCAGTTCCTTTACTCCGCGTTCCCGAATGCAATAAGCCCTTGGGGAAGGCAATTCTAAGGGGTGTGTTGGTTTATTCTAAGTTCGACCTGAGGGATTTATGAATCTTCCCTGAGAGTGAATGGTTCTAAGTTACATAAGCTTCCTGAGAGTTACTAAAGGAGCCTAGGAATGTTATGAGGTTCTACCCAAGGAAGGGAGTCTCATTCCAACCAAATCTAACCCACTATTCCTTAGCATATATAGGCTTTACACTGCCTAAGACAACTAGTAGCCTAGTCCGTAACTCAGTAGCTATAATCTAAAGCCTAAGTTTATACGCTAAATGGTTCCATACTATTCCTACTATAGGGAATTGTTCTATCGCTTAGGGTCAAGATTGTCTAAATGGAATTGGATTTCTTATGTCGTCAGACCCTTCAAATCTAGAAGTGCTAACTCTAGGTCCAAAACGCCAAGGGCCTATATGGCTAGTAGCAATAAGTTGTATTAAATGGAACTGCATTCCTAATCCCATGTTGGGATAGGGAGTGGCATGCTTGGTAGGAGGGTGGGTTGGGATAAAAATTAATTTTATAGGCTTAATCCCGGGATTTACAACATGGTAGTGGAAACCATAGGATACACCCAATCTAGGGACAATTACCTTACAGCAAACGAAATGGCATGCACTCCATCTAACAAAATTTGTCACAATACATGGAATAAAGTTCCACATGGATTATGACAGGAACGCATTTGGCTATACTAAGCCCAAACCACTACACAAACACATTTTCTACCTGTGACATCACTAGACCCAACAACAACAAAATACAGAAATCCTTAAAATGGAAATCAAATAATCTACAGGACAACAGCATAGATGCCTAATTCTACCAAAGGACTTCTACCACGGTCCCAACTAACCTTCTTTAATACTGTCTGGTTTAGTACTATCTGTTGCCCATTAGAGCTCTATCGGCCAGGTATTTTCAATATTTCTCAAATGAAGAAAGTGGAGAAATGGGATTTGAGGTTTGCACGATTTTGAGACCCAAAAAGAGAGTAAAGGCTCAAATAAAAGGGATATGAGAAGGAGGATGGTGAAAAAGGAGAAAAAGGCTAGAATAGTCTCAACAAGCCATAAAAAGGAGGGAAATGGGAAGAAATGACTAACCTAATGGGATAAAATGAATCTAGGCCCTATAGAGGAGTGAAAGAGGACCCCAAAGGCTGGATTTTCAAAGAGAAAAGAGAACAATTAGTGGAAATGGAGCTCCATACGATATTCAGCATTCTATGGAGATTGTGGGAGCTCCAAATGATAAAAGTGGAGAGGAAAGGGAGTGCCAACAGCTGTAGATGACGGGTTGGCATCGGTTGTGACCGAAAATGGGATTGGGGGCGATTTGAAGTGGGTTTTGAAAGGGAGGACAGCAACAAGAAGGATGAAGGAGAGCTTGGGGGCTTGGATTGTGAAGGAGGTGAGTGTTTGGGGCATTTTTAAGAGATGGCCCACACATAGGAGACCTCCCCTACCCATTTTAGGGTGTCCGCCCAAAGCACAGCCCAAATGGGGCCCACCGGTCGGCGATGCATCGCCGAACCGACGATGGCATCATCGGCCATCTCCACATCTGGCCAGTCTGGCCTGGTGATTTGGGTCCCCCCTACCCTAGGGACCCCAAATATATATGGGCCCCACCCCAGATCAGTTTAGATTGGCCTAGGGAGGCCCAACTCTCCATTTGGGGTGTTCCGGGGCCAACTTGTAGACCAAAATGAATTTATATGCCATATAACATATTATTTTAGGGTAGGAGGAGCTAATCCATCCAACTAACCCATCTTTTATGAAAGATTTCAACATTGGAATGGACAAAAGGTCAATTTTCACGTATTTCACTATTTATTATAAAATTTTACCTAAGTATGATTTTATATCATTTTCACATTAGGATCAATGCCTAACATGAAAATACTGAGAAATAATTAAATAATGGAGTGGTGAGAGGAAGAATTTTGAAGGAATTAGGTGAAACGGGGTTTTTAAGCCCTAGCGATTGAATGCAAGGGTCGTGGTTGCCCCACTGCCCAAGGATTCGTATTTCCAAGTTTGAAACCTTCCAGAGGACATCTCAAACCCGTCGAATGACGTCCTACTGGCTACTTAGGTTGCTTCACCCGACCCTAAATGCGTTACGGACTTAATTGAATGGTCGACTTGAGTAGACTTCGCCTATTGGCGAAACTGCGATCTTATAAGTGTTTCTAGGTTCCTTTCACACCCACCTAAGTCAAAGGAGCGACAACGTACATCGCGTGTCCATAACCCAGGCCCAATTTAATCCAAATCATGCTCTGATACCATCTGTAATATCCCGAAAATCGGGGGTCGAGTAAAAACCCAACTCCCGAGTTCCAAAATATTATTTATGCAACATAGATAATATTATATACATGTTATCAGTAAACAGGAATTAAAAAAGATTGGGATTAAGCCAAAATAACATATCATACTCCAGAGACAGTTAAATTAACAAGCAGAAGACTATGATAGTATGTATAACATATATAAATTGTTGTATGTCTCCAGAGTGTGAACATGTTACTAGGTTATATACATACATGTATACTCCAAAAGTAAACAAAAAGAATATACATGAGTGCTCTAAAAATATAAAATGACAAGTGTCAAGGCATCTAATCAACCTCCCTGTAATCCCGTCAATCAGAACACGCATAAAGGAGGGATCCTCCTCATCATCATTAAGTCCAGCTCTGCCTCGCAGGCCGCGCCATCATCTGCAATCACAATAGGGACTGGTGGGTGTCCGAAAACACCGTCCCGTAACGTGGGAGTGAGTGATCAACTCAGTGGAATAATAGAGCAGAGATTAGCATGTTCTCAAATCAATCATGAATATAGTAAAGCAATTAATATAACATTCCTAAATATTGTTGCTAATGCAATATGACGTGACATGATGGATGCCCTCACCGACGATCTCCCTCATACGACACCATCTTACGCCCGCTGTATACTTTCTTCCCACAGTGCTCCACATCTTCCAGGCACATGCAATGTGATGGTGATATGATTACCGAGTTATTATTAGTCCATTCATACAGCAGGATTGAGAAACTAAGGTACTTTCCTTATATCAATCCCAATACAGATCCTATCTAGGGTCGTCACTCCTAGTAATCTCATACGATGTATATTTTGTAGGTCGCTGCAAGGGCTGTCAGGGCTGTTGCTCGCACTCGTTGCACCGCTCCCCCATCACCTTATCAATACAGGCCTACTTGTACTCTTGTCGTTACGGAAGGGTCGTCGCGTTCCGTAGACTCAGAATACGCTCGAGCTCACTACAAAGGGCTGCCATAGCTGTTGCTCGCACTCATTGCACCACTCCCCCATCACCTTATCAATGTAGGCCGACAGCAAGAATATAGTGTCCCATACCACCATAATCTGCTCACGAGTCTGGGTTGCTCACTGGTCAATACGGGGAGGTTTGTGGCCCCAGCGTAGGTCGACAGCTCGACCACGGTGTCCCATACCACCATGCCCGGCTCATGAGTCTTTGTGGATCAAGGTACCATGGTTGACGGGATTTTCAATGGTAAGTTCAGTACCCTAGGTTCAAGCAGTTATGACACATACATGGTGAACATACAATGGCCAGTCGGGTTACTTGACGGGCTCAACTAGCACGAGCGCATCTGAAGCTGAGCGACGTGAAGTGCATAAAACACTTCGCATGGCCTAACCACTACCGCCAACTCCAAAATACGACTCGCGTTCATCGACGCGTCGTTCGTGAAAAAAATAAGCCAACCACGAATTGATTCGGTTACCGACTGCCTGGACTAAGTATAGCCCCTATCATTTGTAAATCCACTTCATCAATCATATTAGAGTAATGGAAATGAAATACAACAATGTGAGCATGTTAACACATGTTATAACATACAACTTAAGTAAAGCATCTAACACATGCATTTCATACATATAATGAAATCATGCATATAGCCAACATGTAGAAAATCATTTACATCAGCATATTATTTGAGAATTCAATCTCAAACTAATTCATAACACCATTTAATTCAATACATACTAATACAAACATTTATACAAACACTTAGTCTACACACTTAAGTCTACATATAGTATGTCGACTCAAAGTGCGCATTTGGGTGAATCTCTTTGCCAAACTGATTATGCACGCATTCCTAATATCCTAATGCGACAAGAAGCCATGTCAATCATATCAGCAAAATATGGATGAAAACAGTATTTCCTACAAATGATTAAAATGCCCTAAATCTCATATTTTTCGTCTGCTTACGAAACAGGAAATGGACGGCATGTTGTACATGTCAAACGGCGTTGCCGTCGATAATCTACTATTAAACGACATTGAAAGCATTGAAAATAGTCAATCAAAGCGTCTAGAATTCGCACCTTTCACTTTATATGTGTATCATTTCGAACGGAGCGTATACGCTTCGTCTACGGCAAACAGGCAACCTATTTCACAAGTTATATCAGCTACTTTGCTATTTGATTTAATGGAATGCTAAATCAGCAAGTGGATAGGGTTTTCCTTACCTAGAAAAGCGTCGGAATCACCAGGAAAGTTATTAGGATACATTGCTTAAGAACGTGCAGCAGCAGCAGCAGGTGGCAGGAAAATCTCTCCCACCTTCTCTCACAATATCTCACTTTTTCTCTTACACCAGCTAGGGTTTCTAGCAAATTCGGATGGGTGAGAGAAGTGAGGGTTTAAACCCCTTTTATAACCTAAAAATTTCCCAGATTAGGCTTGGGAACAATGTTTACTTGAGGTATAACCAATTCGGGACTGTTCTAGTCCAAAAGAGCATTTCTGGAGGTCCCCCCGGCCGAACGCAATCGGACTTAAGCTCATGCATACTGGATCTAGCACACATCAAGTTTTCAGTCTGGCAGAGTTCGCAGATCGCACGTGGCGGTCCAGTTTCAGTTCAGCGGTCATCACACCTAGATCAGGTCTACAAGTCTCGTGATATGAAATAGAAATTTTTCCTGATTCGAGGGTGTAATTTGGCTGAATTCTGACGGTCAGAACGCTTAATACTGACGCGCCAAGTCCCGTGCCAGATTTGAATTAAAATTTCCAAATCTAACCCTATTCTCACTCTCTTCACTCCAAGCTCAATGAAATAGCCTCTGAACGTCGGTTGGCCTTGATTTTCGAAACGGTTGTCAAGTCCAGCTAAGCAGTCATAATGGTCTAAGATTGTAGGTATCAGACTTTCGACGCGTGGTCTAGATCTAATATAAAATTTCAAAGAGTTCCTGAGAGCAAACGGGTTTAGAGTTTGATCCGAGGTTTCAGGGTATTATATCACCATTAATTCTACAAGTTTTGGGTCTTGTAGATCGTATTTAAAGTGTTCAGGGACAATTTCACAGGTACTCCAGCGTAGCGCTAGCTAACTTATGCTGAGTTTCTAAAGGAATTAATCCTAAGTGATTTCTTTGGCTATGGAATTGGGTTCTGAGCGGTTACCAAGGTGTTTTGGTTAACCCATTGCCTAAGGACGTCTAATCCCTGGTTGGTAAAAATTCAGGGTGTTACAAAGTGTGCTTATACAATCAATTTGTTTAAATAGAAAATAAATATCACAGGTGGCCACAAAGGTGGTCCATGCTATGATAGTGTGCGAGACATGCTCTCCACAACGTGGCCCACTTGTGGGTCCCACAACACCTTGAAAATAAGACAAGAAAGGGAAAGGAAGGGAAATAGATCTGGCAATTGGGGTGGCCCCCCACCGCTATGAGGTCCACCACATAATCAATACATGATCAAAGTAGGTCCCACCCTTATAGGCCCACCAAAATAGAGAAATCACAAAGAAGGGGAGAGTTTTAACTCTCCCATGCACTAACTTTAAAGGATGGACGGTTGGATCAGCTTGAATCGGTGATCGAACGGTCCACCAAGCTCCTCTCCACCCTTAACCTCCTCTAATCACTCTTTTCTTTATTATCTTACTCTTACTCTCTTGATTTATCTTAATACTCTCACAAGCTCTCTTTCTTTCTCTTAATCTCTCCCTAATCTTTCTTTCTTTTCTATCTTTCTCTCTTAATTTCTCCCTAATCTTTCTAATATTTTTCTCTCCTTCTTAATCACTCTGTACCCTTACTAGGAAATGGTAAAAATGAGAGGGAGTTAGGGAGTTTGTGTGGTAGAGGTTTTAGGATAGGGAGGAAATAAGGGGAAGATGGAGGTAAAATGGGTAGAAAAAGAATAAGAGAATGATGGCTAGCATAGGTAGGGGTATGGGTTGCATAAGAATGGCATGGGTTTGTTTAACTAATGGGGAGAGAGTGACATGAGTGATGGATGGCTTGATTGATGGATGGATTGGTGGTTGATTGATTGATGGATTGATTGATTTGACAACATGTGGATTTGTGCAAGTGAGGCCCATGTGCATTGTGCGACCCATCTCAAATTGTGTCAAAATTGTAACTTCTAATTTAAGGGTCGAAATGGGGTATGTTGTGCGGCGTTGGAATCGTAGCGCCCGCACGGTCACTAAGGTACAAGTCTCGGGGTATTGCGGTACAAAAATAAGTTAACGATCAAAACTCGTTAATCTGGTCCGTCAGGAATATGTTGTTGTTTAAGTAGAAGTGTACGGAAGGTCTCACGAGGTTACGGGTCTTACAAGATGTTTCCTAAATCGTCAATGGATTGAGAGCCTGTCAAGCAAGTCTCCTTCACTTAGAAGTCTCGATATATGATCCCTTACCTACTTGGGCATGAACCACACATACAACAACTAAAGTCTAAACCTAACCTACAAAATCAAAATCTAATAGAAAAAATAATAACTAGAGAAATAAATAAGAAGGGGGAAGAATATGTTGCCAGACTAGGAGAATTAAAATCAACCAAATATTACAAAATAAAATAAATGAAAACAGTGTTAGTAATCTAAACAAATATGAAAAAAATCCTATATAAAAATTTTAAAATCTAAAAACCATAAAAAAAAACCCCTAGGTTAGAATTAAAATTCAGAAAAAACTAATCCCTAATCTAAACCTAATGTATTCTTAGCACAACATCCCTGGTAATGAAATGAAAAGCTTGATCGATCTAAAAGGATGACAATCCCATGTATAGGGCTGCGATGTAGTTTTAAATCAGTGAGACTGAGATCAATCCACAGGGAATTGGGTTGACAACACAATTAGAACTTAGGAAAAGGTTTTGGATTACTCTAGTATGTAAAAGGATTAAAACAACAATAATAAATTACTAAGGATTTGGGAATCCACTTATAACAATCACAATACCTAATTCATTAATTTAACTCTTATAAACTCAATTGGAATTGAAGTTCTATCCTATCCAATCAAAAAATAATTTTATTAAACTAATTCCAATCATAAACACCAAGAGAGCATGAATTCAATTGAATAATCCTCTCATAAAGCACACAGATCTCAATTGTAGTGAACTCAATCATCTATTGTACCTAAGGTATACAATAGAATCAGGAATTGTATAGATTGATTCCTTCTCTAATCAAGCTAAGAAATTGCTCAATCAAAACATCCGATGTAATCGAAGTTTACAACGGATCAAAGAAATAAACAGCTCAAAGACTTTTATAAAGTAAATTAGACCAATTCAATCTAATATCATCATTCAAACCATTGTTGTCAAATTAAATAAACTAAATAATGCAATTAACTACAAGCTTCATTCCTTAACCTTAGTTAAGAGATTAGCCTAGTATAGCTAACATCCTAGAACAAAAGAAAAATATGAAAAAAAAAAAACTAGAACTAAAGGATTGAAGAAGAAGAATGGCTCCATAGAAGATTTACCCCACTTGGACTCTCTCCTAAGCCCTAATTCGTCCTTAGAATGACCTAAAACACCCCCTTTAAATAGGAAAAGCCTGCATCAACTTTGAACTGATTTCAAAATTGCTCACTTTTTATGCTTCGGTCGCACCGACAAGCACCTTCGATCACACCGAGGAACACCTTCGGTCGAACCAAATCCATCCAAAGATTTCTTCGTTAGAGCCGAATTTCTCTAAAAAGTATCTGAACTCTATCCCCTTTTGATTGGGTCAAACCACCTTTGGTCGCACCGTACACCACTTCATTCAGGCCGAATAGCCTTCCAGTCAAGCCAAATTAGTCTTAAAATCCATTGTTTGTTGTTGAGCTTCAATCGGAACAAACCTGACTTCGGTCAGACTGAATAGTCTATTATTTTTGCTATTTGACTGTTTAATTTTTTAGACTTTTCTCCATCTTTGAAACTTAATTTTCTTGGATCTTTGCCACTTAAAATCTTCATCTTAGAGTCCTTAATTCTTCAATTCTTCACACTTCATGAGTTTGGGCTTTAAATTCTCCTTTTAAGCACATTTTCTTCTTTGATTTCAAAATTACCTCTCATGTAAAAACATATGTAATTAGATTAATGTAGTACATGAATAAATGGGAATAAAATGCAACTAAGAGGATAAATATACAATATTTGAGTCTTAATAGCCTACAAAATTATAACATTTCTGGAAGTCATGCTCGAGTTGGATCAAGTAACCTTGTTGGCCAGACGGCCGAGGTGCCATTATTACATGGTTCGGTGATCGATCCACCTCGAGGACAACCTTAGTATGGATCGACCTACTATAATGGAGCCCAAAAGGCCTTACACCTCTGGGAATCAACCAAGGATACACAAGCTCAAGGGTAAAACAGGTCCATAGGGCAACATCCGGTCGGGCTCGAATTATATAACGGCTCATATAGGATTGAAATGCTTGGGAGCAAGCCTCGGTCATGACCTTGATTAACCATGAACCATACTGAACTCCTACGCTTGAGGGTTAACCCTTGGTTAAAGTTCTTAAGGAACAACCCTACGTGCCAGCTGTACCCCACCATGGTCATTAAAGGATTAAGGCGCCCAACGGATAATCACCCGTGGCACCAGTGCTTATACATACCATGTGTGGTGTAAGAATTTGATCCTGGCCAGTTGTAAAAGCTGTTGAACCTTACTGTAACAAAATGTCCGTCAATGGCCAATCAACCAAGAAGATGTGATAACACTCATCCAAGAATATGGTGCTAACCCAACTGGCTGGCAATTGTCCTGACTAACCTATAGAAAATCATATTCTAACTAGGACGACTTATATTATGAATTTTCCTAAGATTTTAGGGGGATAATGGAAATTTTATTATTGAACACATATCAATTCACTATGCAATGTGGAGAAGCGTCCTGAAATGATTTCCTAAAACTCCGCTTGTTTATGAATTCACTAACAGGAAATGTGTTTACATGGCATATCAACCTACCGATCAATTAAATTTAGACCTGGTCTGAGATAGAAGAAAAGCTTCATATGCAATTCCATCAAGTTGAGTCGAAAGTTTTCAAGGCTGACTTCTCCCGTCTAAGACAAGCATTAGAGTTGAACAATTTATTATCCACTTTCAGGGCACCAGGAACCATTGACTGATCACCTTATCTGAGGGTAGGGGTGTACACCGAGTCGAACAGAGTTGAGTTGGCCTCAGCTCGACTTTTCTCGGCCACTAGCTGACCCCAGCTCAAACTTGGCTTAGCTTAGTCCTCGATCCTAACTGGCCTGCTTGGCTCAGTTTGGTCAGTAGCATAGGCCAGTTCGAGTTGAGTTCGAGCTAAAATCGAGCCTCTACAGCATTTTCACAAACACATGCATTGCACTTTCAATTTCTCACTGTATGTAAAACAACATCAGATGTTTACAAGTATTTCATTAAACACCTTATAGGCAACATCAAAATCAAGGAAAAATAGTATTTATTTCATATACATACCTTCCTTACCACCGGTCGACACTTCGTTGAGTTATTTCATTAAACAGTTGGTGAGCAATATCAATATCAAAGTAACCGAGTCACAAAACTAATTCAATCTGAGTTCGATTCGAGTTGCGGTTCAATCCGAGTCGAGTCAAGCTCGGGCAAGCTTGAACTTGGTTCGAAATTTTTTTGAGCTAAAAAAATTAGCTCGACTCAGCCCAAACTCAGCTTCGCACCAAGTCGAATCAATCTTTTTCGAGTCGAGTTGAGAAAGCTAATTGAGCTAACTCGGTTCATGTACAACCCTACCTAAGGCCGAGTTTACTAGGTTGGCCCTAGAAGGTATGCACTTTGAGTTTCAGAAGAAGATTGAAGGAGCCTACTTCAGAGACCTATTCAAATTATCGACTAGGGCTACTACATACTAGTGAATCCTTCGGCAAGAGTGATGACGGATGAGTTCATCGAATGAGACATATTACAAAGATATTAAGTACAATCTGGCTATGGTGGATGTAATACCCCCACAGCTAGGCGAGGAATACGACACCTATTACAAGGCAGCTGCGGCCGAGATAGTCAGTACATGGCTATGTGAGTGCCTTGCCTTGGGAAGGGTAGAATATAGGGCACCTACTATAGTAAGCCCGAGAAAGGGGACCCAAGAGGTCAACATGCTTTATACATTTGACATATCCTAGGCGAAGGAAATATTTGACACACTTTTAAAGTGCAAGTTTATCAAGCTACCTGCCAACCAAAGAACTCCATCAGTCGAGGAACTAAAGAAATGACAATATTGTGAATGGCATGACATTAAGTGACACTTGACTAAAAATTGTTTACGTTCAGGAACCTAGTGCAAGAGAACTTTAATAAGGGATTACTTAAATTCCCTAAAATAGAGAAACATGTGATGAAAGTCAATGCTTTTAACGATTGGGGAATGGTCGACATCAACGTCATTCAAATAGATGTCATGGAGGCCAACCATGTAAGGCCCATATCCTAGTGTGTATCGTTCCTTAGACTCCCGTGATCCTCCTTGTCAAATCCTAGTGACCCGTGACCTGTAGATAGGGATTGCGTGAAAACTTAAGTCACATCCTATAGATCTAAGTCGACTTGACTCGAAACTTGTACCCCAACGACAGTGCAGTTATTGCGATTCTAACGCCGCATCTCATGTGCCAAAGCAATACCCAAGCTAGGAGTTATGGGCCCACGATATCTCAAAGAAACACCACGCTTTATAAATTCTGAGAGATTCTATAGAATCTCTACCTACCTTTCACATCACTAGTCAAGTACACATACCATCACTAGCCCATGCTTTCTTTCTCCCTAAGACAAGAAACCTACCCCCTGAGTCAACTCTCATGTCACTCACACCCATCACACCATCCCATCTCCCTTACAACCACCCTCTCTCTTATTCTCTACCCATTCCCCAAGCAACCTAAGGAGAGAGTGACTGTCCAAGCATTCCAAGGAGAGAAGATTACCCAAGTGTGTGGCCCACTTCCTACCCCAAATCTCTCATCCCAACCCTTCAACCTTCATCATCCTTCATTAAAGAAGAAGCCAAGGAGCTTAGCATTCCAAGGAACCAAGAAGAAGTTAAATCAGTGGGTGATCTTAGGTGTAGATGATGATTTTGTCCGTGATACAAGTGGGGCCTAGTAATTGATGGTATGGATCCTACTTTGGACCCTAAGTGTGGTCGATGGCCCACTATGATTCATATGTTCATCCCATGATGGGGCCATTCTCCATGGACCCCATCATGATGTTTGTTTTCTAATTGTAAGAAGGTCATGTAGACCTTGATCTTGTGGGTGGGAAAGGGATTTCCACCATTGATCTTTATGATTTGAGGGCCCACATGTGGTGGGACCCATTTGATGTATGCTTTATATCTTGTAAAGGGAGCTCATAGTGGCGGATATCCCTTCACCACTCGATTTCTCTCTCTCTCTCTCTCTCTCTCTCTCTCTCTCTCTCTCTCTCTCTCTCTCTCTCTCTCTCTCTCTCTCTCTCTCTCTCTCTCTCTCTCTCTCTCTCCCTCCCTCCCTCCCTCCCTGGTTTGATGACCCACCATTAATGTATATGTGAGATCCACGCTGTCTACAAGTGGGACAGCTTTGCTGCCACTGTCCAGGGCCACTTACTACCTGTTTTTAGGCAAGCTTGGATGGTGGGGAAAACACCAAAGATCAGCTTGATTCACAAGCTGGTGAGCCACACATGGACCCCACCATGATGTGTGTATGCCATACACGTCGTTCGCCCAGCCCAACATGGCCAGCAACCCACTTGGATTGTTGTCCGACCAGCCCAGCAAGGCCAATGGCCCACCCGACTCAGGGTTTAACGAGCACGGCCCACCTGGCTATCCATTTTGGACAGGCCCAGATGAAGGGAAAATACAAATATCAGCTTGGTCCAGTTGGTGGGCCACCACATGGCCACACCTTAATGTATGGATTTGATCCACACTATCTATCAGTGAATGTTACTGGACTGACATTCAGCAGCTGTAGGACCCACCGTGATGCATGTTTCTTCCCCACCGTCCGCATGTGGGATGGTGGGAATCCACCTATGATGTATGTGTTTTATCCACAACGTCCCACACACATGGGACCCTTGATGTATTTATTTTAGCCCATACACATGGGTCCCACATGATGGAAGTGTTTTATACACACCGTCCAGGCCTAGGATAGTGAGGACCTGCTGCACATGTGGTGTCCACACCGTCCAGCTGGGACGGTGGGACCCACTGTGATATATGTGTTTCATCTTAACCGTCCATCTGCTGGACACCCGGACAGGGCCAGCAGCCTAGCAGGTGGGATGCTGCCAGACAACGTCTAGTAACTGTGGAACCCATCGTGATGTATTTTTTATCCATGTCTTCTAGCGGCTGTGGACCCCACAAGATGTATGTGTTGTATCTCCACCATACAGCTATGACGGTGGGAACCACCATGATGTATGTTAATCCAAATCGTCCATTTATATGATGCCCAAACAGGGAGAGCAACTATAGGGCCCATATGACTCATGCAAGGCCCACCTGTTGTACGTGCAAGCCCACCTACTATATTTGAGGCGAGGCCCTTGTACAATGCCCATTTTGATGTATGTGAGGCCCATTGTGATGTATGAGGCCCTTGTACAATGCCCATTTTGATGTATGTCAAGCCCATTATGATCGTATGCAAGGCCCATTATGAATGTATGAGGCCTATTATGATGTATGTGACCCATTTTGATGTATGTCAGGCCCATTATGATCGTATGCAAGGCCCATTATGAATGTATGAGGCCTATTATGATGTATGTGACCCATTGTGATGCATTAGACCCATTGCGATGTATGTGGCTTATTGTGATGCGTAAGACCCATGTATAAGGCCCATTGTGATGTGATGTGGCCCATTATGATGCATAAGGCTCATTGTGAGGTGTAAGGCCCACCATAATGTGTGTGTTGTATGCACGTTATCCATTCATTTATACGAACCACCTTATGCAAGCCCACCTGTTGTATGTGAGGCCTACCTACTGTATGCTAGGCTTATTGAGATGTTTGAGGCCCACTATGATGTCTGTGGCCCATTGTGATGTGAATGAGGCCCATTATGATGTGTAAATCCCGTGTGATGAGGTCCATTTTGAAATGTGAGGCCCATTGTGATATGTGGGGCCCAATACGATGAGTAAGGCCCACCCTGATGTGTGTTTGTTGCATGCACATTGTCCATCCATTTCCTAGATGTTTGGAGGGTTGAAGGCCTCGTTGTGATTTCGATTTCTATCCTAAATGGACCGCACCTTAGGACAATGGTGGTTAAATGTCCACTGTTGTGAACTTCCCTAGGGTCCATTGATAAGCCCATTTCCACCCTTACTCTAATGGGCTAATCCAAACCATTGGGTCCTCACTGATGTTAGTAATACCCATTGGGCTAACCCAAATTGTTAGGCCCCCATTAATAATGGTGCTTCCCATCATTCCCTGTAGGATTGTCCAAACCTTGGAGCCCACATTATGTTCATACCGAGCCTTCCATAGAAATGTGGCCCACCTGGATACATGTTTTGCCCTAGCTTAGTGACCATACCCAAGGCCCATTTAGGTGTTGAGTGGGCTACCCAATCCATTTGGAAGGACACATAGTCCTGGATGTATGAACTCCATCAAACCCACTTTGTGTATGGATCAGGCCCCATAAGGAAGCCCAGTTTATTCATGATGAGAAATTGAGAAAGCCCACCCTGTGAACTCACCTTGTTGTATACCCACTTGACTCACCATAAGAGGTCTATCCTACCTTTGTACCCCATTTGATGGGACCTTGTAACATGTACATATCATCCACACCATCCATCTCCTTGTTGGGATGAGTGTGAGGTCCACCCTTGACATTAGTGTATCATCTAGGCCATTAATTATTTAGTACATCATCACCCCTTGCCATAGATGGTAGTATATATGATTTAGGTTGGTATATTCATTGTTTAGTGCATCATCACCCCTTGCTGTAAATGAAAGAATATGTAGTATCAGATTTAATATATCCACTGTTGAAGCTTATCTTAATTTGTGGATTAGATCCACCGTCTTTGTAGGGGACCTTGCCTTAGGATATATAATATGCTAGTACCTTGAGTAGGTTATGATAGTCTAACATGGTCCCTTCCATATAGACTTATTTATTTCTAGTGGGGTGTATCATTTAACCCTTACTCTTATATGTGACATGCCGGTTAAGGCTAATTGTGGTTTACTGTTGTTTGCTTTATCTAATAATCATGCATAGTAGAGCATCATGATAAATGCCCATAGGCATTATATGTATGCTTATTATGAAGAGTGATTGATCATAGCATATGCCATTGGGCTGATTGTTTATGAGACTCCTTGAGATATGGAGTTGCCTCACATGAGTACCCGGTACGTGCAGGATTGATGCATGACTAGATAGTATGACTCATGCATCTCACATTTGTGTGACATGATTGTTGTATGCCCAAGTGGCACCAAGGTTGTGGCCTTCTCAGGCATATCGTGGATGGCCAGGTAGAACACCAAAAATATTTGGTTCTAGCATATGGGCATTTGGTATGTCCTTGGTTTAAAGTCCTTAAACTCCCGTGGTCAGGGGATGCTCCAACGTCTAGACAGAGCGGATATATGAGCGTCCGAGTGCCAAATAACATTAGGTCGCGTCTCCCACTGTGTTAGGGTCGGTTAGAAGGTGATGTGTCTTATCCGCCCAACGATAGGGGGCAAAGCTAGGCTAAGTTTTACCAGTTCAGAAATGGGTCCACTATGGACGAGCGGGGTAGATATTGGCAAACTACTGGCCAGGCAAGTAGTGAGGTCTTTTCCACTCGCTGGCTGCACGGCATATCCCAGAGATGTACGATACTGATATTATGATGCCCCTTCACTATTACACATGTGGGCGGGCACACGTGGGTGAACGTTGATGTGGAGAGGCCTAAGGGCCTGAGCGAGCTACTAGTGGTTAGTAGGCTACTGTGTTGGAAGGCTATTGTGCATACAGTGGGGCAGAACCTTGTTCCACATCAGAAGCATTGTGGTGGTTATATGTGGACTTACTGAGTAGAAGTTGCATACTAAGCATCTCATTCATTCATTCATTCACTATCCACTTAAACTGGTGGTGCACAACTAAATCATTATGTGTACCTTCACAATGACCATAATTTCAGTTAGGCACACAACCAACCTGAGATCAGGAGTTTACCACATTGAGTCTAGCCATCCGAATTTAGGTTTGAGACTGGTTTGGATGAACCCCATGACTTGTGATACCACGTACTATCATCTCGACTACACAGTCCAGCTTTATCATTTCTTTTACATTGCACATTGCATTGCATCCTCAGCATATGACATTTGCTTTATTATGTTTCTGCATTATGTGGCCTAGATAATTTTATTGGTATTCGTGGACCCGTTAGGATTTGCATATTACATCCTCAGTATTTGACATCTGGCATATTATGTCTTTGCATTACATAGTCTGGATAAGGCTGACGGTATCTATGGACTTGCTAATATTTTCGCTTATTATACTATTGTACAATTTATGGATTGCCAGTATGTTTGCTTACTCTGATGTTGTACAATTTATGGATTGATAATATTTCTGCTTACTCTGATATTGTATGCTTGACACTTGCATTGTGCACACACACACACCACCCTCTGAGCTTCTTAGTAAGCTTATGCATGACCATTGCGTACAGGTGACGTTAGGTCACAATAGCATTAAGGTAGGAGCTTGTGGCATATCACTTTGGAGATTTTTTATTTATGTATTTCCCTTTTAGTACTGTAATCTAATGTTTATATTAGTGGATATGTGGTGATAATGTTGTTCTTATGATTTGGGTACACTTGTGGTTATGCTTCTTTACAAAAAAAAATCATACTGAAAATCCTCCTTGTAGGATCCTAGGATCGGAATCTGCCATATGGGCGCTGGGAGTCGAGAAAAATTACTAGTTTAACTAGCCTTTTTATTTAGGAGGCCAAAATTGCACGTAGCAGGACTCCATCTCTCAGGTAGGATCAAAGAAAAGCTCTAGTAATATGGAAGGACTCTGAAACCTCAAGTAGTTTGGGCATCTAAAAACCTAGTTCTCCAACCTCTGCATATCGCGAATGCCTTAAGAGAATAGGTTAGAAATAGCACCAAACACTGCAATGACTTCAATCCCAACCAAAGTCTATGTCATCCCAAGGGAGGAGTCTTTCCTCATACCACGGTAGATGCCATCCATGGTAACTTGTCTCACGAAATAACGATACCACCAAGTGTTGGGACAATAATGGGATGGTTTTCCTTCCCTACTGACCATTCACTAATGAGAGGGTTTGGCTAAAGAAAAGACCCTATGATGTTCTCCAAACAAAGAAATTTAGCAGTGTTGAGTGTGAAATATAACATATTTTTCCCTATTTATGCCTTTGTTTTATGAACATGATAGTGCTTAATCAATCTAATTATATATGTTTTCATGTGCAAGGTGATTTCGAGAGCTTAAGGTGAAATTGATGTTAAAAGGAAGATTTAGGCTCAAAAGATTACTAAATGAAGACTTAGAGATTTGAAAGTCATTAATGAAGAATTCACATGCCAAAGATCCAAGGAAACCAAGTGAGGAATGAAAAGAATCGAAGATTTGAAGTGAAGAAAATGAATCTTGAAAATTGGCCAAAAAAAATATATATTCTAGAATTCGAAGTCTAAAAGGAGAAAGTCCTGAAATAGACCTTTGGTCCTACATAAGTTCTATTTCGGTCTGACTAAAATCACGCAAAATAGTCCAGTGAGTAACAAAATTTTCAACCTTAATTCTGTCCGACCAAACCCAACTTCGGTTCGATTGAAACGTAACTTTTTGCATAAATTTGAGGTAGTTTCAAAATCTGTCCAAGAAAATACTATAAATATGGGTCTCTTAATTGTTTTCAAGCATGAATTAGGGTTAGAAGAGTGGAGCAAAGTGTTGGATAACTTTAAGGAGTCCTTCTTTCTTCCCCAACCTTCTTCTTCTACTTAGTTTTTATGTTTTCTTTATGAGTTTGGCTTTCAATCATGTCTTTGGTTGGGTAATATATTAGCTAGAGCTAAGAAGTGAAGCTTGTAGTTTATTTAGATGATTATCTTACTTTGATTCATGTTTATATTGAACTTCTATTGATTTATATTTTCTAAGAAGGAAAATTTTCAGTTTTGCGTGGTTTATTGTGACTTCAATTACAGAAAATGCTTGGAAAGCTTTTGATATCTTCCTATCTTGTTTTGTAATTATGAGATCTATAAAATTCATGATCCACCATTTTGAGTGTACCGAATTTCACTAAGGAGGTTTCCCACAGTTCACCCCAAACCCAAGGTTTTAAATCAGGTTCACCTTTAACCTTTACAACCTATACCTAGGCTGACTGTTTATACTCTCATGAGCAAGGGTCAACATAATGCACCCACTTTTAGGCACACTGCCCAAGGATCTTCCATAAGACCCTAACTGTTTATGCTCTCCACAGAGCAAGGGTCAACACAAAGCACCCATCACGTACACTCTCACCGAAGGCCTCTTAAAGGACTTGCAAGGGTAGAAACACCTTAGACCCAATCCTACAAAGGAATAATCACAAGGGTCCTCTGGATTCTAATAACTTACAAATAAGCAGATGAGTCCCTTTTAGCTCGTTGTCAAAGATCTCCTCCTTTGTTGATAAAGAATCTTCTACTTCCTTAAACCGCAATTCAGAAGATATACTAATGCATGGTGATAGGTTAGGTCAAGGTTATGATGGAATTCTACTCTTAAGTATTTTCCTATAAAGGAGATAGAGTGATTCCAATCGTCTATGCATTTAAGGCACCCTAGCTTAATGATTTACAATTAAGGTGGTAGCTGGAGGATCCTTGAATGCGGAAGTTCATTCCTCAATCCACTCTATTGAATATCAATGATGAGGGTGGATTGGAGGATGAACTCCCTTAAGAGAAAGGGCTTTAGGTAAATGATCTAAAGTTTAAACACTCAAAAGCACTCTCTTCTTTCTCTACCAGCAACTAAAGACAAGCTCTCTATATATAGGCAAAAATTTCTAATGAATATAAAATGGTCACAATTATGACAGAGTTCGATATCATCGAGCAGGGTCAATATCATCGAGCGTATACTCTCGATGATATCGACTGGTTGTTTTGAACAAGAAACAAATCCATCTGATTTGGGGAAATTACTTTATTTAAAGATAATAAAAAGAATACGTAAAACAACCATTGTATCATTAATTTTGAGTTCATATACATCCCTTCAATGTCCCTTGATTCAGAGATAAATTATTTAACATATATGAATTATAATTATAAAAGCTTGTATATGAAATCTTAAATTCGGCAGCCTCCCGACATCCATTTGGGTCATCTCCTAGTACTTAGGAGGAATGTCAATTTGATTGACTGATCTCTCTTCTGAACTCGTCCAAAGCATGAAACGGTGAAGCTTTAGACTTGAATGCCTATAATGATTTCAACAGCATTACAGCTTCCATAGAAACCTGGTTGCGTGACTCGCGCAACCGTTTTTCTCATTGCGCAGTCAATGCAACTGGTTGAAGTGATTGCATGATCCGCATAACATCGTACAGAGGTTGCGCAATCCATGTAACATATCCCTGGCTCCGTTCCTCACCTTCAGTCCTCTTCTAGAATTCTCTATCTATCTAAATGAGAGGGGAAGTGGGGTATTTATAGACTTCTCACACGTGCCAACCCTCAATCTTCGCGCCATTAGAACATTCTCTGCTCTAGATTGCGCTACCCACGAAACGAAGAATCTCGTTGTGTGACCCGCGTAATGAAACCCTTTTATTGTGTGACCCACATAAGGACTACATCTGCTTCTAACTTCAATAAACTATTTACGTCACCCACGCAACTACTATAACTTGTTGTGCGACCCGCACAACTACCTTTTGTTACGTGACCTACGCAACCACTAAATAAATTTAATCCTTTCTTTCTTCCTCAATCCTTGTTTGATTTCTAATCTCCGTTCTTCCTGGATGATGATGATTTTTATGCTTCAACATATGCCCCCTTGATCCGTTCTTTATTCCCTTGAATCAAAGGATTAGGATCAACCGTCCTAAATTTCCACCTTCACTGAACCCATTGTGATATCCGCGCAACATGCGCTCGAGTACCGCACTCGTTCTTTTCTCTATAAATACCTGGACTTGGCTTATTTCCCTAACTCCTCATTTCCTATAGTGGAGCTCTTTCAAAAAAATTCTATTCGTACTTGTTGCGTAACCAGCGCAACGATTCCTTCATCGCGCAAGTCTTCAAGTTGTTACACTGCCCGCACGATACATAATTTTCTTGTGGGATCCGCACAACATTTTTTTTATCCCACAAGTCTTTAGACCATTGCACTGCGCACGCAATAACCAACCTATTGCGCGATCTGCACAACTGCCACTTCAACAATTTTCGTAGACTTGTGTCTCCAAATTTCAACATGACCCATACTCAGGGTTCCTCTGCTAGAGGAAAGGACCGCCCACCTTCTTCAAGGTTGAAGCAACCTATCTACCATTCCTGGAATCGTGTGGAGATAAATGAAGAATACTTAGATTTTCATCATCCTTTCACCCATCACCAAATTGTTATCCCCATCAATTTACGGTGTTACTGGTCAATTTTACATTGTGAACCCTTTGATCGAGAGAATACCTTCATTTCAACAAATGACTGGGTCACGAGAGAGCCGAGGATACTAACAAGATATCTAGGAGAAAATGGGCTTTGTCAAAGAGCCGGTAGGATTCTCAAGATGAGATTTTTGTAGCCCTATTGTGATCTTTATCAACCCTCCCCTTTTCATTACTTCGAAATAGCTTAGCAACACTTTTTCCTCGAGAAGTTACCTTGGAGTACAGGAAGATTTACGGCTACAGGTCTATTGTATATTCATGAATTTTACAGTGCTTGGGCTCGTGCTGTCGTTCGGAGGCATGCCTTTATACTAGAGCAGATTACACTTTCTGATGCGATTATAGCTACATCCGAGCACTTTCTCGTGGATACTATTATCGTCAGATGCTTTCTTGATCATTGGTCTCCAATCACCAACTCATTTCATCTTCCATTAGGTGAAGTGAGCATTACTTTATGGGTTCTATTTCGTATAGCTAGTCTCCCCATCATGGATGATATCTTTGATGCATATATACCTTCTAATGAAGAACCTGTTCTTGCTTCTGAAGGGAGCATATCCAAAATTTTTAAAACTACTCTTGAACTTTTCAGTGCATTGGCCACCTTCCCTTATCCTGATCGTATCTCTTTTCTTGAATGGTTGGCTCACTTTTCTCAAAAATTGCGGTACACTCCTTTCCTTTCATCTTCCCTTTTTATGATCCCCTTCTTTTCATGATTTCTCATTGAAGTATTGTGTTTTCATCTTGACAGCTTTGCAGGCCACAACCATTCAAAAATCAAGGATATTCGTGATAAAACAAGACATTCTGCAGAATATAGTTCTTCCTGTGAATTGGCTACCTTCCTTGCTTACTGGTTAAGCTTAGTGATATTCCCTGATTCTAATCAAGCAGACATTATCAGGCCATCATTTTGTTGTTGCAAGAGCAATGGCAGAAGGCCAAAAATATTCACTGGCTCCTTTAGTTCTATGGTCTCACTATCATGCCTTTAGAGTTGTTATTTCTAGTTCAAAAGATCATCTTCCCAGAGCTTTTCCTATTTGTGCTCCTTGGCATTTCTTCATAGGTTGCCTAAGAGTGTATTTTCCTTGGATATTTGCTAATTCTGGAAGGGCATACTCGAACCCAGATCATCTTCCTGTTCAACATTTTCAGCTAAGAGACATGATTAAGAAATCAGATGGATGGATTTATAGAAGAATTAAAAGCAGTGATCCCATTGATTTTCACCGATTTCCATTAACCAGTTATCCTGAAGATGTGAATGTCTTCGATGATGATTCCCTTTCATTTAACGAGCATTCCTTCCTAGTCTCTATCAGGTCCAACACTCTTCCATGGAGAGAAGGAAACGTATTTTGGCATGAACCGTACTACCCTAGTAGGTTTGCTCGCCAGTTTGGCTTTGACCAAGCCGTACCTAAAACTCGCGACATTGTCACAAGAGCAATGAGAAGTTATGGCATTGGGCCATAGAATTGGGCCTTAATATAGAAGCAACTCTTGATCACTCGAACTGGATCACATTTTATAATCCCCGACTACAATTGCCCAGTTAGTGCTTCTTACTGCTGGATGCGATGGTGGGCTCATCAACATTACTTGGTAAAAAATTATCATCCAGTAGATCATGTAATGTGGATTTCTCCTCCTAGCCTTAGGGATTATCAGAAAGATCTGGGCATCGGCTATTTTGAGGAAATAAGCCCTCCCCCTTTTCCAGATCAGCTTAGTACAAGGATCTCTCTAGAAGATGCCATTTATGAAGCAAAACCTACTGACGTTCTTGAAGGATGGATAGCCTTCGGCACTCGTCCAACAAATACTCATAAATTCTCTACAAAGCATGACGATCCCTTACAGTTCCGCCCTCTTCCACCTTTACAAATATTATGCGATAATTCTCATTCATCGAAAAAGCAGCAAAATGTCAGGACATCGTTATCCACCTCAGAAGGATAAACATGTCATCATTGAGGACTTGTCTTCTTCAGAAGAATGAATGTATTCTAAAATACTTGACGTTAGATTAGAAGACACCAAACATAAAATATTTTGCTCTAACTTAATACAATTGTGGTTCCATTTACTATAGCAGAAACACATTTTGCATATAGACCTTTGTAATTCTTGTCATTTGCATCAAATGATTGACAAATATTTAACATACTTTAATTATAAGAATGTATGGCTATATGTCCTTACACAACCTTAGTATCATATATGTTTGTTATTAACAATATTTAATGAGGAGATGATTATTATGTATGAGCTTTGTATGCTTGTTAATTTTATGTTTTTTTTTATTTGATTCGTTAGTAAGGGATTTCCTAGGTGACCTTTTATCTTAGTTGGCAGTACTAAAATTCAATTTAGTCAGTCACACACAGTTTATGCTCTTGAGTAGTGGAGCAACATAATTTTTTTTAGACTCATGAGCAGTGGAGTCGGGTCTCACGTGATGGTCCCTATAACTCTCAAGAGATCACTGGACTTCTCACTGCCTGGGGAGTTCACAAACCGTGATCCATCAGAGGGGCCTAGTGAAGCTACCAGGGCTGTGAACTCGATTGGATTTATGCACAAGGTTGGCTGCAGTAACTCTCCAGAGTTCACGGGGCTCACAAGGCTACCTTTGGGTACCAAATCCAGGGCTGTCAGTCCATCAATGAGTAGGTTTAAGCCCTTCCTCATGAGTTAGTACTAAAATCGAGCCGTATATCTAGGGGGTCTTACGCATGGTTGGCCTATCTATGGACATGGTCCAAAGAGCTCACACTGCGGCTCACTTTTTCTTCGCCTCCAAGGTCGGGCCCATTCACAAGAGGGCATTTTCCTCCATTCCCTGTGACGTTGTCGGAAAGCTATACAGACGGCATGGGGGTTATATGTGACTAGCCATTGAGGACTTTTTATCTTTTGATCGCTAACTTCATCCGTAGCCCGCATAAGTATGCATACGATGGCCTTCACAAGCTTTTTAGGGCCACTGGCTTCTCGCCGCTACCCGAATGGCGATCTTGATAGATCTTATGCGTAGTTGGCAGTATAGGCCTAGCTAGGCTGCCTTTGAAAGATTAAAAATAGGTGGTCATAAATAGCACACATCTGCTGACATTGATAGTACGTCACCACTTCTTCTAATACTTTCAACTATAATCATATGGGCTGTTTATAATATATCAGCTTGGTGACGATACCAATTTCGGTAGAATTTTGCAGATCTCGCTTGATGATGACGATGATCACTTTCTTTTTATAATACTTGTTAGCACATAGTCTTGATATGCTTACAAATTTTCTTCTTTATTCATTTGCCTAATCATACATAGTCGTGGCCTTAGTCATTCTTGCCCCCCTTTGATACACAAGTATTATTCTGGTAATATGCTAGATCAAAATCAGTAATGTTTTTAGGGATGATATCTTTTAATGAAGCGAGCATTGACCAGTATATTGATTCCTTGACCATCTTGATCCACGACTTTGTATGCACCATTAGAATACACTTCTATTATTATGTACGACCCATCCCAATTAGGATCAAATTTGCCCCCTGTTCGGCGAGTGACCACTATAGGTCTTTTTAACATCAACACCAAATCTCCCTTTTTGAAAGAGAGATATTTAACCCGTCTATCAAAGGCAGCTGAACCCTTTCTTGATACGATTGCAATCATTGTTGGGCTATGAGGCATTTTTTGTTAAGAAAATCTAACTCTTTTAGCCTTATTTTTGCATTTTCATCATTTGTAATAGACTGATGTACCGCCATTCTCAGTGATGCCACTTTCATTTCAATTGGGATCACTGCTTCAATGCAATAAACTAACGAATATGGTGTTTCTCCCATTACTGTTCGGTGAGTAGTCCTATATGCCCATAATGCTTCTTGTAATCTGTCATCCCAGTCACACTTGTTCCCCATAACTATTTTCTTCAGTATTTTGATTATCGTTTTATTGAACGCCTCTGCTAATCCATTAGTCGGTGGATAGTAAGGTGTTGAGAATGTATAATGAATACTAAATTTCTGGCACAACTTTTTCATGCCTCTATTTTTGAAGGGAGTGTCGTTATCTATGACAATCTTCTTTGGAATACCATGATGGTATATTATCGCATGTCAGATGAAATTAACCACATCCTTCTCTTTGACACTGCATAATGCCATTACTTTTGTTCATTTAGAGAAATAGTCTGTTGCTGCCAATATATATTGTTTTCCTTTGGACAAAGGCGGATTTATAGGACCAATGACATCAAGTCCCCAAGCCAAGAAGGGCCAAGAAGCAACCGACTGATGAAGATCCTTTAGAGGAATGTGTATAACATCTCCGTGAATCTGACATTCGTGACACCACTTCGCATGATCTATTGCATCTTGGAAGATTGTAGGCCAATAATACCCCATTTGATATATTCTATGGAATAGGTTTTAGCCAGCCTGATGGGCCCCACAATCTCCTGAGTGTGCTTCGTGCAATGCCTGTCCTGCCTCTTGCTTATCTAAACAACGTAGCGGCATCCCGTTGTAGGACCTTTTATATAACGCCTGGCTGCATATGATGAATTTGCTTATCCTCTGTCGAATTACTGCTTCTGCACCAGATCTTCTGGTGAAATATTATATTTGAGATAATCGATAAAAGGTTGGCGCTAATCATCTGTTGTCACTTCTAAACAAGACACAGGAAAAGTTTCCATGGTTTCATTGATGACCTCTGAAGATGGTAAAAATCTTCTTTCTTCTATAGTTACTTGGAGAGGGCTCCGATTTGGGCATGATAAAGCCACTGCCAAGCTAGCCAAAGCGTTTGCTCTTGTATTTTCAGACCACGATACATGCTTAATTTTGACATAATAGAATTGCTCTAACAACCGCTGTGCTTTTCAGTAATATGGTAAAAGTTCTTGCTTTCTTACTTCAAAATCAGTCGTTAATTGATTTATAATCAATTTAGAATCTCTGAAGATATGCAACATTTTTATCTCCATTTCTTGAGCCATTTTCATTCCAATGATGAGGGATCTGTACTCAGCCTCATTGTTGGTACACATGGTACCCAACATGAAGGAGTAAGGTAACAAATCACCTTGAGGAGTAATGAATATGACTCCTTCCCCCACTCCTGATGCTCTAGCAACACCATTAAAATACATTTTCCATGTGCTTTGCAACTCAGTCACCATAACTTTTTCATCTAGAAAGTAATTGGTAATAGTTTCGTATTCAGCTATAGGGTGTGTTGCAAGGAAGCCTGTTACTTCTTATCCTTTTACTACTCTCACCGGCTTGTACATAATAGTATATTCCGAAAGCAACAGCATCCATTTGGCCAATCTTCCAGACAACATCGGTCTTGTCATCAGAAATTTTATTAGGTTTTCTCTTGAGATTAGTGTTATGTCGTGTGAGAGATAATAATGTCTCAACTTCTGCACTACAAATATCAACGCTAAGCATTCCTTCTCAATTGGAGAGTAATTGCACTCCGCGCCCATCAGGGTTTGGCTTAAATAATAAAGGGCGGTCTCTTTCCCTGAATCATTTACTTGTGCCAACAAAGCACCCAAAGAATTCTCAGCTGTGGATATATATACAAAATTAATGGCTTCCCTTTTATTGGGGCTGTCAATACCGGCGACCTTTTTAACAATTCCTTTATTGAGTCAACTACCTTCTGGTAAGCTTGATCCCAAACAAATTCTATTCCTTTCTTCATCAAATGGGAAAATGGCTAGCATCTCCTGCCAAATTTGAAATAAAATGACAGATATATACCAACTTTCCTTGCAAACTTTTCAATTCTTTCAGCGTCTTCGGTGGCGGCATATCTTGAATAGCTCAAACTTTCCCTAGATCAATCTCAATACCCCTGTGCCAGACAACAAAACTGAGAAATTTACCCAAGGATACTCCAAACGCACATTTGGCAGGGTCCATCTTTAGCTGCTTCTTTCTGAGTCAACGGAAAACCAATGCCAGATGTTCTCGATGTTCCTGATGAATTTCTGATCGAACTACTAAATCATCAACATAAGACTTGACCTGCTTGCGCATCATGTCTTGAAAAATATTTTACATCACTCACTGATATGTTGCTCCAGCATTTTTGAGACCAAACAACATGACCTTATAGCAATAAATCCCCAATGATGTTCTTAATGCAGTTGCTTCTTCATCCTCAGGCGCCATCCTGATCTGATTATACCCTACATAACCGTCCATGAAAGACATGATAACATATTGGGTTGTACTATCAATTAATAGTTCAATAATCGGGAGTGAAAAATCATCTTTCGGACATGCTTCATTTAGATCCCTGAAGTCAACGCATACTCTGACTTATCCGTTCTTCTTCTTCACAGGAACGATGTTTGATATCCACTTGGGATATTTGACCTCCCTGATAAATCCAACCTTTATCAACTTGTTAACTTCCTCTTCTATTAGAGGGACCAGATCTAGATGAAATCACCTTTATGGTTGTTTAATTGGCCGCTTCTCCTTTGAAATATTTAATCGGTGTAACGTTATTGAAGGCTCCAAACCTGGCATCTCTACATACGTCCAAGCGAAGGCGTCTTTATTTGCTTTAAGTAGGATAATATATTTTTCAGCTTCTTGTTAAGGAAGTCGGGCACTGATGAATATATTCCTTAGCTCTTCCTTTATCCCCAATTTTATTTCTTGTAAACTATCTATTATCGGTTGCCCCCCGTCTCTAACTTCTTTGAAGCTGCTTCAAGATGCTCAATTGTTTCAAGATTTTCTTCTAATAATTATGCAACTGTTACCATATTCACTGACGACTCTGCCTCCAGAGTCACTAAAGGTCGCGGAGAACCCTGCACCCTTCCATTAGTCCTCCTTGCGTTTCTGTCATTGCATTCACGCGATCCTCCGTACTCGACACACTTTCTTGATTTGTTCCAGCCATATGTACTGTAGCATCTCCGCTTCTTGACACAGCTATAGTTGGGGTGGAACAAGAACATGTTGATGTAGTAGACTTATAAGGATAAGAGAAGGTGAGGTTACACTTATCCCCCCTTTTCGCCCTTTAGTCCATCTGGCCCTTAGGGCTACTAAAGCCGGAAGTTGCGTGATGTCAACTGAGGAATTGTTCACTTAGGATATATCTCAGGAGGAGCAAGTTCAAGATGTTTCCTAACTATGTTGCGTGTTATAGGCCCTTTGACTCTTGGTGAAGGCCAATTTACTTAGGAATTTCTTTCATTCAGCACCCTTGTCCTGCGAGATGTTACGATAGTCCAGCCCTTATCACCTTCCAGTGGTTGGGACGAAGCAGATACAGCCCCAGCAGTCACTTGAATCATATTATTTCTGCATGAAGGAATTAGAATCACAGATTCAGGAGGTTGGTTCGGTGCATACTCTATCATAAATCCTTTCGAGGTGAAATAAAAATTCACTGTTCTTACAGGAGTTGCCATCAGCTATAACTTGTAGTTGAATTTAGAAACCTTCGATTACAACAAGAAATTATAATTAGTATTGAGAAAATAAAATAATCTATCATAGAGATGAAGGGGGAATGCTCCCACTGAAAGTCGCCATTTTGGCATCAGAAGACGCCAAACTACAATGAAAATTCTATCATACTCTCAATGTTATTATCAAAATAAAATAAAGATCCCCAGTGGAGTCGCCATTTTATTTCGAACAAGAAACAAATGCATCTGATTTGGGAAAATTACTTTATTTGAACATAACAAAAAGAATATGTAGAACAACCATTGTATCATTAATTTCGAGTTCATATACATCCCTTCAATGTCCCTTGATTCTAAGATAAATCATTTAACATAGATGAATTATAATTATAAAAGCTTGTATGTGAAATCTTAAATCCGACAGCCTCCTGGTGTCCATTTGGGTCATCTCCTAGTACTTAGGAGGAATGTCAATTTGATTGACTGATCTCTCTTCTAAACTCGTCCAAAGCATGAAACAGTGAAGCTTTAGACTTGAATGCCTGCAATGATTTCAACAGCATTACAGCATAACCATTTTGCTCAGTGCACAGTCAACGTAACTGGTTGAAGTGATTGCGCGATCTGTGTAACATCATACGAAGGTTGCGCGATCCGCGCAACAAATCCCCAGCTCCGTTCCTCACCTTCGGTCCTCTTCAAGAATTCTCTATCTGTGTAAATGAGAGGGGAAGCGGGGTATTTATAGACTTCTCACACGTGCCAACCCTCGATCTTCACACCATTAGAACATTCTCCGCTCTCAATTTCGCTACCCGCGGAACAAAGAATCTCGTTGCGTGATTCCATAATGAAACCCTTTTATTGCGCTACCCGCGTAAGGACTACATCTGCTTCTAACTTTAATAAACTATTTGTGCCACCCGCGTAACTGCTATAACTTGTTGCGAGACCTGCGCAACTACCTTTTGTTACGTGACCTGCGCAACCACTAAATAAATTTAATCCTTTCTTTCTCCCTCACTCCTTGTTTGATTTCTAATCTCCGTTCTTCCTAGATGATGATGATTTTTATGCTTCAGCATTGGCCGCTCGATGACACAAACTCAAATGTCATAACGCTTTTGAAACCTTTTGCCAGCTGGTCGAGGAGATCGAAACATGCTTCGTTGTCATAGGATTTTGAACTTCAATTTCATTGACATAAGGATCGATTCCTCGACATTTGAAAATGAGAGAGACAAAGCCTTTAAAATTTTTTAGGTCAAGGATATGATCAAGGTATACTCGATATCATCAGAATTTGAATGTCGATGATATCGAAGGTCATGTCAATGCATCAATAAATCTAAAGATTTTATAGTGAGCTTGTTGGACAGTTTATGTCCTTTCTCAATGCAATCGATCTGGCCTCAATATCATCAATATTTGAATATCGATTCTATCGAGTGACCCGTCACTCGATCCAAGATAAAAACCACTAGAAAATTGTTACTGAAAAACTATGTTCAAGACCAATATCATCGAAGGCCTTCTGATATCATCGAGATTTGAATTCCGAGGGTATCATGGAGTACTTCGATATATCAAAGGTCTTCAAGATATTCTCTAAGAAAATAAGGACACAAAACTCTCTACTTGTCAATTACATCGAGTCAACTTCGATAAACTCGAGTTTCAAACATCGATGATATCGATAGGGGTATCGATACATCGATAATTCCATCCAAATGAATATGTGGTTGTTGGACATCTTTTGTCCTCATTTCGATGGTATCGATTGATCATAGAGGACATCGACAACACTACTTGATTATATCGATTAGTCTATTGATAAATCGACAGAGGTAGAAAACTTAGAGATTTTTTGAATTTGTAAAAAAAAAGTTTTCTAATCCAAAAATCCAATGATATTATAACCAATTTTAAGGGTTTTATTTACCTAGTGTTTTAGGACATGGGATGTGAGGCTTAGATTTACCTGTGGCAAGTTCGGGCACACATCCGGTTGAGGCACACAGCTGTTTGATCTTCCTATGGAGCTTCTCTGTCTAGTTGACTCAACACTTATGCTAATTGATAAACCAGGGCACTTTCAATCTCCCCCTTGTCAATTACATGACAAAATACCAAAACACCCTAGAATAGCATCTAGACAAACACATCGTAAATTATGTGTACATGTAATTTACACAATTTTACAATGTTTAGTGAGACCATACACATAAGTCAGTAGCAACTCCCCCTAATAGCATTCTCCCCCTATCTTGATGCAGTTGCTCCCCCTAATACTTGTATCACCATTCATAGACAGATATACATAATTTTTCCATCGGGGTGTTTGAACTGTTCTCCCCCTATTTTTCAGTCATTGACAAAGGTATAGCAGTTGATATTGACCGAAGTTTGAAGTATGTGGGAGAACCAATCATCCAGAAAACATGCATGTATAAAAGATAGATGTATACTGAGCAGAACAGTTTAAGAAGACATCATTTTTAGAAATTATGTATGCATAGTAGACCAAATAGAGCAGTGATATATGAAGATAGAATTAAAAAAGAAAACATCACATGTATTCATAACATAGACTAGATAAACAAGGGGATCTTAAAACATAATCATGGCAGTAAAAATGTGAATTATATCCAGGCATATCCAAAATATCCAAAAAAAAACATATTGTCCCAGATTGGCAATAGTTTAACAGTTATCCAAACACAATTAGTAAGCCTATTCATGGACACCCAAAATTAACCAACAGTATTTAGCCCATCCATGGACATATACAACATATAAAAAATTGTCTAGACTGTGCAGGTTAGTGAGTTATCACATACACTCATGAGAGTGCAGAACATCCAAAAAGATACTAATGTTCATACGTGGAAATAAGAGTGAGGTGTATGTGACAGCATCCAGAGACCAGTACTATGGAGCCGAGGAAGATGGTACCATGTCGTCACATCGACAAATGAGTAGATCAACTAATTGTTGCACGGTCTGCTGCATTCCGTTGACCAACCATTCCAAGATGGTAAACCTTTCATTCATTGATTCCTTGAGCTAGGAGACATCTCGCTGGATTGCTCCAATCTTATCTTGATGGAGCTTAAACATCTTTGCATGCCCAACCACTGATGTGGATAGTGCTTGATGGGGCACAAGCAGTTCTTCCCCAGCCATTTCAGTCTCTACAATGGGAGCATCTCATTCACCACCTTCTGCTTCTTTGTGAATGCCGTCCTTTGAATCCTCAAGATACTTATGGAACTTCAAGTCCATCCTTCGAATGTTATTTTTGTTGAAGACTTGGAGGGGAAGTTTCGAATCACTGGTCGTTGGGAAGCCGATGGCATTAGACCCCATATTTATGATCCAGTGATAGGGTAGGTGAAGATCCCTAGATGTATGAATGGCGTAGACCAACTGATGTACAATCAGAGTCGGGAGGCAGATTTTTATCCTGTTGGCTATTGAGTACACTATCATGGTCATGAACCCCGTGAGATCAGATCAGTAGGTACTTCTAGGATAGAGGTTTGTGGCGAAGATACCGAGCAAGACCCAAAATCTTCAATGCATTCCCTTGGTACCAAGGGATATCTCTACCATGACAGAGGTACTTAGTAACCATGGACCAGATTTCAACATTTTTGAGGTCCATTTCAGGGAGAACTTCAGGTGACATTGTCAACCCTAGGATGTTTGTAATTGTAATAGGAGTGATCAGTACATCATCACCATCCAGAGAGACCATGATAGAAAGAGGATCAGACACGGACGAGTGACAAGAAGCAAGAAAGTTGCATGTTCATTCAAGATGACATGGCCCACTGAAGTCAAGAACAGGCAACCAATCGATTGCAGTAAATAGGGATTCCAGATTGTACGGTTTAAAACAATCCCTGTCAACCTTTCTTTCATGGATAAGCTTCCTACCAGTATATTTATCCAGAACCGAATTTACTCTAGCTGGAGGAGTGTAAGTGCTATGATTTTATGCTCCTTTAGTTGTCAAATTTTGTGGTGCCAAAACCTTAATCTATGTCTTATGTAGCTCATTGTTATAAATGTTCAAGACATTGCTTCATCACTTTAGGTACTTTTCTTCAAGTCAAGAACGAAGAACTACTTCAGCTACTACAGAAGAATGTAAGTACAAACTGCTTCGAGAAATGTAAGAACTAGCTACAATAGTAGAAGTGATCTTGTTTAAGACTCAAGCCAGCATACAGCACAAAGATGAATAGTTATTCATGCTTTGGAAGATCTCTTGTTTCAAGTGCTACATTATGTTCAAAGAACTCAAGCTTCATTCACAAAAGTCATCTACCATGTGAAGATAAGAAGTTTCGAAGTTCATATCTCACTTTCAAGGTAAGATTGACCTTAGATTGTCCTTAGGATAGGTCACTTTGGATACATAATTCAATTGAATCATTTTACATGAATTTGGACTTTTCTAAGACTAGTCTTGAACCTTGTTCAACTAGTCCTAGCACGTCCACGACCAGTCCAAGAGATTCTAAGACCAGTCCTAAGTTTGTTGCAATTTTTTAAAAATTTATATTCATCCATGACCAGTCCTGAACTCTATTCGACCAGTCGTGTTAACAGTGTCGACTCATCCTAGGACCAGTCCTAGTTATATGACTCAAAGTCCAGCAACTAAACTCTGGGTCCTACGACCAGTCGTAGACACCCTACGACCAGTCGTGAAACAGTTTTATCCGATCGCACTAAAAAATTTAAAAATCTTTTCTCCTACGACTAGTCATAGTGTCCTCAAGACCAGTCAAGTGTGTGATTTCTGTAGCTATAAATAGACGAAAATTTTAGAGTATGATATAATAGAAATTCAAGTAAAATCAAGGGATCACTTTGAGATAAGTTTGTGTTTATTTTAAGTTATATTGTGCTCATTTAATATTCTCTTTTGTTAGCTTTATTAATTTGATTTTGTTTCTACATTCCAATCTTATTTGAAAAGAAGAATTGTGATATTCCTTCTTCTTGGAATCAAAATCAAATAGAGCTAAGCCCAACTGGTTTAATTTAAAATCAATTAGAACCTAGAACCATTTTAAAGTGAGTATTGGACTTTGAACTTCTACACTCAATCATCTACTTTGATTAGTTCTTCTGGGCTACTACAAAAGGAGAAATCTAGGTATTTTACATTTATTGTTAATTCCTTTCATTTTAGTTTCTTTTGAGATTAAGCTAGAAAAATCTCATTGTGTTGGTTATCTGAGGAGAGCCAGAAAACTCAGAAGTGAGAGTTTTTGAATTGTGTATGCCCTTTTCTAAAAGACAATTGTGAAGGTTTTGAGTGAACCTGTGAAAACCTATTTTGATAGTGAACGCTAATATCCCCTGTGTGAGGATATTAGGAGTGGAGTAATAATCTGTGTGGGTATCTTATAATAGTTGGTGTATACACAGGCGAACCACTATAATTCTTTGTGTTTTGTGAATATGTGATTTATATTACTTATCTTTTATTATTCAGTATTATGGGATGTATATGTGGATGTGAATATTGTAATATTTACATTTCAAGCACATTGGGGAATGTTGTAATAATTTAGATTTTAATTCCTGCAATTTATTTCAGTTCCTTGCTATTTATTTATTCCTCTTTAGTTTGAGTTTTTGATGCAAAGACCTTTTTAGAAATAAGGTTGTCTTACCATAAACTCTGGTTTTTGGTGTAAGGTTGTCCTTAGAACAACATTTGTATCAACCTCTCACGACTTGAATTTTGAGGTTGCATTTTAATTCAGCATTGTGAATTGATTTCTTTATTTGGCTATCTCTCTTTCTTTAATTCCGCTGTTATTATTTTTTTAAATTTGGCATAGTCCTACCCCCCCCCCCCCCCCCCCCCCCCCCCCCCCCTCTCCTCTAGGACATATAGCTTGGCCATTTCAAGGAGGGACTGGTATTTCGGATTGGGACCCGCCATGTGAAGTTTGCCGTGTCCTCTGACGAGTGGGGGTCCCTCAATCAGGAGCTCTTTCTCTCTCTTTTAAAGTCAAGGGTTTTTCGTCAAGAGGCCCTAGAGGACTCCTCAGGACCATACACCTTTTCTTTATCCTTATTCATAAAGATAGAGATTTGGGAAAAAAGGACAAAGTTCCTCTTTGAAAAAAAAAAAAAACTGAAAATACCCAACCCATAAGCATGATAGAATTTGGAATAGAAGAAATGGAAGGGCAATACCAGTTTTAAGGAGCTTTCGAGGCCCACCGATGTACTTCCGGCTGAGGGGATGAGCTAGAAAAAGTGAAATTCCCTTTTTAGAAGAAGAATGAATTTTTTCCGCCCGACCGCCTTTTATCGGGCTGCATCTTTCGATATCATCACTCTTAGTTTTGATTTTATCGATGATCCTCATTCGATGTTATCAACAATGGCTTCGATAACAGTCTCAATCATGTGACTTTCCAAATTTTGAAGAGATGTCGATGATATCGACTGTTGATCAATTTGATCGAAAATGCTCATGACTTATCGATAGACATATCAAGGGTGAGTATTTTCAATTCTTAGTATTTAGACAACCCTTCATGTATACTTTTAGTATATCTATGAATCAACAGTATACACAACAAAATTTTGTACAAGCATTGTACAAATTAAAATTATAAACATTAGAATGTTTATATATAAAAAGATTGAGGAGAGGAACCTCAGATATATTATTAAAAGCTCACCAAATTGCATCATTTAGCAAAATATCCAGATCTCGATGTATGACCTGAACTTATCTTTTCATGATTTAATATTTCAAAGTATATGAATAGAGTGAGTTTTCAGAAAATTCAGCTTTTCTTTCACTATCCATTTTGAGACAAAATTCTTTTCAGTTTTCATGTTTATCTGACCCACTTGATCCACTGACCCCTTCATTCTGTCATTCATTTTAGGTGGTGATGGATGAGTATTTCTTTTAACCAATCTCCTAGGTGGGCTTTTGACATCCTGTATTTCTTTGGTTGGTTTGAATTTACCAATATGATTTTGACCAGAGTTATGTGGAGTCCTTCTAGGTGTCAAGCAATCAAACTTATAATGGCCAAAATTACCACATAAATGACAAACTGGAGTAGTTCTCATATTACTACCTAAAGCAGTCGATTTTTCAATTATTGATGTTGCATTTCTAGTTCTCATTTTAGTTTTATCATACCCTAGGCTACTCTTGTCTTTTCCTCATCTTCCCATCCCTAACAATTTTTCTAGCTTTTCACCACTCTGGAAAAATTTATAGCTCATTTCAGCAAATTTTTTTGGATTTCTCTAAGTCAAAATGGAGTGTGTGATTCTTATTCTGGAGATGCTCATTTTCATCTTTTTACGGATAGATTGATTCTTTCCAACTTATCATTATCTGAATGATATTATTATAAATCATTAATTACATGTGTATTAATTTCCAAGGTTTTGTCCAAATCTCTTTACAACAATTCCTTTTTATTTTCAGACATTCCAAGTCTTTTAAGGACGTGGATGCTATGAATATAAAGTTGATTGTAAGCAACCCGTAATTTATCCTGTTTCTCTTCTTCCTCCTATGTTTCCTCATTATTAAGGATTTCTAGTCTCCATCGCTCTCTGAGTCACTAGATTCTAAGTTTGACTCTTCTGTATCATCCCATGTGGAAGCCATTGCCTTGCCCTTAGTTTTTCTGTTTGGGCATTTAGTAGACAGGTGTCCAAACTTCTAACAGGCATAACGTTGTGGTTCTTTGGTCTTCTTACCAAATTTACTTACAGATTGTCTATTGTCCATCTTTCTTCCTTTAAGTGGATGACCATGATTTTTCTGAAAGAACTTTCTGAATCGTTGAGCCAACAAATCCACTTCCTCATCTTCATCTTCTCTTTCACTTTCAATTTCCTCCTTTGTGGTTTTCTTTAAAGTTTTGAGGACAATATTTTTAGATTTTTGGGTTTGTTTGAAGTGTAGTTCAAATGTTTGTAGGGAACTACCAGTTCTTTTACTTTCATTTCATTGATGTTCTTACATTCTTCAATGGTTGTTACTTTAGGATTGAAACATTCTGGTAGGGATCTTAGTATTTTTCTTTAAATTTTTGGGACTGAAACTTTCTCACCTAATCCACCCATGGAGTTACAAATGATATTTTATTTTGTGGAAAACTCCATAAACGTCTCATGCTCTTCCATTCTGAGACTTTCGAACTGTGAAGTCAGGAGTTGTAGTTTAGATCTCTTCACAGTGCTTGTACTTTCATGGGTTATTTTTAATAAATCCTATACTTCCTTGGATGTCCCACACATACTGATTTGATTGAAAACATCTTGGGACAGCACAGTAGATAGCATTCATGGTTTTAGCCTTTGCAGTTTGATTTTCCTAATCAAATGTTGTCCACTTCTCTTTAGATTTCCGCTTGGTGATAGTTGTGCCATTATCAAGTACTATTTGTTCAAATGGCACATATCCTCTTTCAACTATATCCCAAAAGTCATGATCCAAGGATCTCAGAAAGTAGTGCATTCTAGCCTTCCAGTATGCATAATTTGATCCATCAAATACTGGAGGTCAAGAGACCGATGAGCCCTTTCCTTAGGTCATATTCCCAACTTCAGTCAAGATCACTCTTTAGGTGGTGAAGCCCTTAAAGAGATACCCACACTAATACCAATTGAAATTGTGGTAAAGACCGCTCTAGTAGAAGTAGGAATATGCCAATATGTCCAAGAGGGGGGTGAATAGGACTTTTTAAATAATTTTATAACAATTTAAAATCTTATCACTCTAATCCTAACAACAAGCATATATTAGGATTACTCAAGAGTAACTCTATTGGCTTCCAAGCTCGGTAGAGGATCCAATCACAAACTATTTGAGAAATGAATAATATGCAAACTAGTTTATATGGATATGACTATGCGTATGTGTGAGGTGTGATCTCAATTAATCAGATATGAAAGTACTTAAGGAAATCACACAAACAAATGAACGACAATAAAAATCACAAACACAGTCATTTTTATAGTGGTTCGACTACTTCTCTACTCCACTCCCGATAACTGCACTCAACCCTTGAGTGTACCAGATTTCACTAAGGATGTTTCTCATGGTTCACCCCAAACTCAAGGTTTTAAATCAGGTTCACCTTTAACCTTTACAACCTACACTTAGGATGACTGTTTATGCTATCACGAGTAAGGGTCAACACAACACACCCACTTTAAGGCACACTGGCTAAGGATCTTCCATAAAAACCTAACTGTTTATGCTCTCCATAGAGCAAGGGTCATCACAACACACCCACCACATACACTCCCTCCGGAGGCCTCCTAGAGGACTTGCAAGGGTGATAAACACCTTAGACCCAATCCTACAAAGGAATGATCACAAGGGTCCTCTAGACTCTGATAACTTACAGATAAGTAGATGAGTCCTTTTTAGCTCGTTGTCGAAGATCTCCGCCTTTATTGATGAAGAATCTTCTACTTCCTTGAACCGTAACTCAGAAGATATACCAATGTATGGCAACAAGTTGGGTCAAGGTAATGATGAAATCCTACTCTCAAATATTTTTCTATAAAGGAGATAGAGTGATTCCAATCATCTATGCATTCAAGGCATCACAGCTTAATGATTTTCCATTAAGGTGATAGCTGGAGGATCCTTAAATGCAGAAGTTCATTCCCCAATCCACTCTATTGAATATCAATGATGAGGGTGGATTAGAGGATGAACTCCCTTGAAAGAAAGGGCTTTGGGTAAATGATCTAAGGTTTAAACACTCAAAAGCACTCTCTTCTTTGTCTACCAGCAACTAAGGACAAGCTTTCTATCTATAGGTAAATAGTTTTAACAGATATAAAATGGTCACATTTATGATAGAGTTCGATATCACCGAGCAGGGTCGATATCATCGAGTGTATACTCTCGATGATATCGACTGGCCACTCGATGACACAAACTTAAATGTTATACACTTTTAAAACCTTTTGCTAGCTGGTCGAGGAGATCGAAACATGCGTCGATGTCATCAGATTTCGCTCCGATTTCATCGACACGAGGATCGATTCCTCGACATTTGAAATGAGGGACACAAAGCCTTTAAAATTTTTAGGTTAAGGACATGATTGAGGTACACTCAATATCATCGAAATTTGAATGTCGATGATATCGAAGGTCATGTCGATGCATCGATAAATTCAAAGATTTTATCAGTGAGCTTGTTGAACAGTTTATGTCCTTTCTCGATGCAATTGATTTGTCCTCGATATCATCGATATTTAAATATTGATTCTATCAAGTGACCCTCGATCCACGATAAAAACCACATGAAAAATGTTGCTGGAAAACTGTGTCCAAGATCGATATCATCGAGATTTGAATTTTGAGGGTATTGAGGAGTACTTCGATATATTGAAGGTCTTCATGATTTTCTTTAAGAAAACAGGGACACAAACTCTCTGCTTGTTGATTATATCGAGTCAACTTCGATAAACTTGAGTTTCAAACATCGATGATATCGATAGGGGTATGGATACATCAATAATTCCATCCAGATGAATATGTGGTTGCTGGATATCTTTTATCCTCATTTCGATGGTATCAATTGATCATTGAGGACATCAACAGCACTACTCTGTTATATCGATCAGTCTATCAATAAATTGACAGTGGTAGAAAACTTAGAGATTTTCTGAATTTGTCAAAAAACATTTTCTATCCCAAAAACCCTATGATATTCTAACCAATTTTAAGGGTTTTATTTACCTAGTGTTTTAGGACATGGGATATAAGGCTTAGATTTACCTGTGGTGAGTTTGCGCACACATCCGATTGAGGTAGACAGCTGATTGATCTTCTTATGGAGCTTCTCTGTCTAGTTGACTCAACACTCACGCTAATTGACAAACCAGGGCACTTTCAGCATCTTAAAAGCTACAAGTGGATCCTTAGCACTTTAGTTTCTTTTTTTATTATTGATAATTTTTCCACAATTAATCTCTCTTATTTCAGATTCTACTTTAGATCTTATTCTTATTCTATTTTTAATTATTTTTATAATACGTACAAATTAAATCCCCGTGTATTCGACCTCGGTCTCATCGAGTTATTATCACATCGTGACCCTACACTTAGGGTTGTGAACATGCAGCTACTAGTTAAGTACATGAGGGGGAAATTTCTATTATTGAGGTGAACACAGTAGGAAAATGCTCGCGCCCTTCAAGAGCTTGAAGGGTGCAGCTCCAGAACCCATTTGACCCATCTCGAGGTTACTTGTAGTCTGGAGGATGGGAACAAGAAGCAACCACTAAAACAACGGGCCTGGGTCCATAGGGACCAACAATATGTCGAGTTCTTTTGTTAAATCATGGATGTTGTAAATAATGGATTATCGAAAGATTCACACAACCAACCCCGATGACATTCACTTACAGTAGAGTCATCAAAATCTAAGAAAATATGCTTGTGTAAGAAAAAGGATGTTGGAGGAAAAGGATCAAAAGATGATCGAAGTCCAGTGCAAGGGGAAAATATCCTTCTCCCATGATCGACTACCTTGTCAAAGAAAGGACCTAAGGGGAAATTACCAAGAAAACCCCATAGGCGAACTCCTAACAATCTAAGAAGATGTGGACCAAAGGCATTGATGTTAGCGCATTTATTTGTGCACCTGTTTATTAATCACGTGGGTCTGTGTGTTAGTGTTAAGCCTTTGAAAGCTGAATACCAAAGACACAAAAGGACATGAAGTATCAAGGAGTGAAGAATAGGTAAATCATGAAGTGCCATGGTGACCTTAACCTTCGACCCAAAAAAACCTTACCTCGAGATGATCCTAACCTTAATATGTGAACCTTCATTTGATCATCCTTTAGACTTAGGAGCTTCATTTGAACATGGTTAGATAGGCTAAAGAGGTTCAAAGCTATTGTAACACATTGCCCAAAATAACATACTTTCGAGCAAAGCTTGATTGATTGAAGGATGAGATCGATCAATCGCGGTTAGCCAAAATTGTCCAGTGAGTTTTCTAAACTATATCGATGAAGTTTGATCAATAGAAGGCCCTCGATCAATCCATTAAATATCGCATTAATATGCCCATTTTATAATTGTTGCAAACTGAAATCTATAGAAAGGGCACTCAAGCATTGAGCATGCTATTAAAGATTAAGTGATTCCCCACTCACATCCCTCATCCTAAGCCTCTAAACTTATGAGATTTAAGTCATCTTCTTGAGCTTTATCACTCTAATGATAATTCCAACCTTTATTATAAAGATGATCTTAATCTCCACCATTTTCTAAAGATTAGACACTAAGCCTATAAGTATATCCATGTCTATATCCTGAAGAATACCCATTAAGGTGAATCCCATTTGGAAACTAACTATCTATTACTTGTAAGAGATTTCACCAGCCTCTTATCACCTTGCCTAAAATAACAGAATTTCGAGCAAAGCTCGATTGATTGAAGGACAAGATCGATCAATCGATCAAAGTTAGCCAAAATTGTCTAGCGAGTTTTCTGAACTATATCAACAAAGTTTGATCGATTGAAGGGCCTCGACTAATCGATCAAATATATCATTAATCTACCCATTTTATAGTTGCTACAAACCAAAATCTATATAAAGGGCATTTAGGCATTGGGCATTATGATGGGTTTTTTGTGCCATTAGAGATTAGGTGATTCCCCACTCACATCCCTCATCCTATGCCTCTAAACCTATAAGATTCAAGTCATCTTCTTGAGTTGTATCTTTTTGATGAGGATTCCAACGTCTCTTATAAAGATGATCTTAATCTCCACCATTTTCTATAGATTAAACACTAATCCTATAGGTTTATCCTTTTCTATATCCTAGAGAATACCCATCAAGGTGAATCCCATTTGGAAACCAACTATCTATTACTTTAGGAGATTCCACCATCCTCTCATCACCTTAGTCACCTCATTGGTACATCGCATGCAAGGTGTTAGAACATGGATCTAAACCATCAGCATAAATGATTGTGGGAGCAATTGATAAGTTGATTGGAGCATATGAGAGAATCGATCAATTATTTCAAGAAAGTCACATCAACGGGGCTTAATCCAACAAGTTGTCAATTGTAGAGTTATTCACACTTTCCTCGTGTAGGATAGAGTGTAGAGTTTGTGACCCAAACTCAAATAGGTTCTCATGTAAGACCTAGGCTCTTGTGTAGGGCCAAATTCATCCGACATAGGTGCATATGTATTAGTCTCCATAGGAGCCTTTGGTGGGATTGTACATAGGGCCTTGAATTAGGACCTAATTCACTGGACATGGATGTGTACATGTTGTTCACAACCCCAAGTGTAGGGTCGCGATGTATTAATAACTTCGTGAGACCGAGGTCAAATCTACATGGACTTACCTTGTACGTATTTTAAAATAAACTAGAACTAAAACTAGAACAAGATCTAAACTAGAATCTAAAAGAAGAGAGAGAATAATTTATGAAAGAATTATCAAATATAAAAAGGAAACTAGAGTGGTAAGGATCCACTTGTAGCTATCAGGATGCTACCTTAATTAATTCAAGAAACATAACTGGAATTTGAGTCTTATCCTATCCAGTGGAAGATAAGCTATTCAAGCACAATCTAAACTTTCAATGAAATTGTTCACACCTGAAGATCCATTGGATTGATTGGAAAGGATTCCATCATCCTATCGTGCCTAGGAGATAATGGTGAACAACAGGATTTACCAATCTCCACAACTCCAAATAGATTAAGAAGATATTAAAAGCCTCCACAGAATCTACTGGAATTGAGGTCACAATAAATCATAGAAAACTAGAAATATTCTCAAATCAACTAGAACTTAATGATTATTCAATATAAACAAGAATCAAAGTAAGATAATAATCCCAACACACTACAAGCCTCACTTCTTAGCCTTAGCTAAGAGATTTTCTAATCAAGGACATGATTGAAACTAAAACTCTTAATGAAAACATAAAACTAACTAGAAGAAGGAGATTGGGGAAGAAGGAAGGACTCCTTGAAGTTTTCCAACACTTTACTCCACTCTTCCAATCCTAATTCGTGCTTAGAAATAATTAAGAGACCCATATTTATAGTATTTTCTTAGACTGACTTTGAAACTACCTCAAATTTGCACAAAAAGTTACACTTCAGTAGGACAGAATGAAGGCTGAAAATCATACTTTCTCGTTGGACAATTCTGTGCAATTTTGGTCAGACCGAATTAAGGCTGAAAATTCTGCTTCTCGCTGGACTGTTTTGTGCAATTTCGGTTGGACGGAAATTGCACTTCGGTCTGATCGAAAGTCCGTTTCAGGACTTTTTTGTTTTAGACTTAGAATTTCATAATATATTTTTTAGGCCAATTTTCAGGATTCATTTTCTTCATTTCAAACCTTCAATTCTCTTCATTCCTCACTTGATTTTCTTGGATCTTTGACATGTGAATTCTTCATTAGTGACTTCCAAATCTCCAATTCTTCGTTTTGTAATCTTTTGAGCATAAATCTTCCTTTTGACATCAATTGCACCTAAAGCTCTCGAAATCACCTCACACATGAAAACATGCATAATTAGATCGATTAAGCATTATCATGTGTATAAAACCAAGGTATAAATAGGAGGAAATATGCAATATTTCACACTCAACACATGTTAGTCTCCATAGGGAGCCTCTAGTGGGAGTTTACATAGGGCCTTGAATTAGGATGACTGGCAACAAAATTCTTTAGATGACACACTAGGTTATAAAAGAGCCACATTTCCTAGAAGGATCACTAGTAGAGAAAGGCTCTGGGTAGAGGACATGGAATATATCTTCCATGTAATTTTTTATGTTAAGTTACAATCCTTATGATCTTTTCCCAACATGCTACTTTGAAACCATGCAAAAACGATTCCACAACCGAGATTCTCTATAAGACACTAAATAATTTCACACCCATGGCTTCCTCTCCTCGTGAAATTATTATAATGCCTTTACGATGCCAATTGTCAAGAATCATTCAAATACTTTCATTAAGATAGATTTTCTTGACGTCATCGAAGTCACATCTAATCACTTTGTCTCAATGTTACCATCTTTAAAGGATTTTTGAATTATTGGTGCCCTACTACCAATTCCTTTCATCCAATTGATGAAGTTAACATCACCCTTAGGGACCTCTATAGAATGGCGGGTCTTCCTATCAATGGTCATTTCTATGATGAGTATGTGTCAACAAACAATGAGTTCACACGATTCTCTTTTTTTAGTTATAAGCCAAAGATTATCGAGACAACCATCGAACTCTTCAAAGAAATGTCCATGTTCCTTAACATAAGGAAAATAACTAATTTTCCTTGGCTAACGCATGTCACCTGAAATCTTCGGTATATTCCCATTCTTTTTTTTATTTTCTTATACTTTCATGTATCCTTCAATGATTCTTGTAGAGCTAACTTTCTCTTATTTTGTAGTATTGTCGAGAACAACAACAAAGAGCTTAACGACATCAAGTTGAACATCAACAACCAGGCTGAATTCAGCAAACCATCCAAGCTGGGTGTACTAGATTGGTTCAATAGTGTTTCCAAGCTCCAAGTAGGCCAAGACCATCAAACCTACTTTATTTGCAGTGGCGGGAGCAATAGACAAAGGGAAAAAGTATTTGTTGGCTCCTCTCGTACTTTATTCTTTGCACCGGGTATTTGGAGATGTAGTAACGCATTGTAAATTCAGTCAAAGAGTCATCGACATATGCACCCTGGAATTCTTTCATAGGGTGGCTTAGAGTGTAATTTCTCTGGACATACAATGAGACTGACAAGGCCTATATCAACTTAGATCATCTCCCACTTTGGCACTCTTAGTGGCGAAAGATAATCAAGAAGATGTCCAACTAGGTTATAGAGAAGACTGAAAGGACATAGTCTATCCTCTTCTACCAATTCCCTCTATCTAACAACCTGAAGACAGAGATGCAATTGATGATGACTCATTATCATTAAGTGAGCATTTTTTCATCATTTCTATTAGATCATGCAACCTCCCCTTGAGGGAAAGCAACAAATTTTGGTGCAAGCCTTACTATCCTAGAAGGTTTGCACTCCAATTCGCGTTGATCAGACAATTCCAAAGACTTGCAAAGAAGTGACTCAGATAATGAGAAGCTTTGGTGTTGGTCCATATAATTGGGTATTTATCTGGAAACAACTTCTCATGATATGCATGGGATCACATTTTGTGATGCCTGGATAGAATCATTTGGTCCAAACTTCATATTGCTAGATCTGTTGGTGGGTACATTAGTACCACTTGGTACACCACAATCATTCAGTGAACTACCTAGTATGGATAGCCCCTCTCAACCTCAAGAATTATAAGCCTGAGTAGGGTACTGTTTACATATTAGAGAGGGATCATGCCCCATGCACCAAGTCAAATTTATCTAGGCAAGTCAAATTTATCTAAAGATTTATTTGGAGAAGCTCGTTTGTTAAAGAAAGCCCGTAAATACTTGCGAAGGATGGATATCATATGACACTCCCTTAGATCAAAGAAGATCAGAAGAACGGTCACCTTCTGAAATACCCCTTACTTCATAAAGAGAAGGAAACGAGCCAAATTTGTAAACATCAGCAACCACACTCTATATGCTGACCAGGGAAGCTCCTCTTGAGCAAACGATGACAAGACCAAAGTCATCGACCATTTTTCCTGCAATAAGGTTTGCAAGGCAAGGTTTCAGTTGAGTGTGAAATATTGTATATTTCTCCTTAATTGTGCATTGGTTTTACATGCATTAATTGATCTAACTATATGTGTTTTTCTATGCAAGGTGATTAGGAGAGTTAAGATGAAAATGATTATTTAAAGCTCGAAGAATGACCAAGTGAAGGGTTGGATCAATGGAAGACAACATTGAAGAATTTAAGTACGAAAGATCTAAGAAAACCAAACATTAAAGAAGGAGAAAAGTTTAGAAAATCGCACAATTAAATAATAAGGTTGGTTTGGTCTAACCGGAAGTGCCTAAAACAATCTAGCAAGAAACAATGATTTTCAGACTTAATTCAGCTCGATAATTTAGTGGGACCAACGTGATGTTCGGTCCCACTGAAGAAAGGTTCATTGTAACCTTATGGAGACAAAGACTTTAAAAGAATTTTGAGAAAATTCAGCCGCAATCGAGGGACAAATTCAACGTGATAGAAGTGATATTCGATGCAACTGAAAGTCACAGTTAGTGTGATCAAAGCGCAACAAAGTGCAAAAATTTAATACGGTGCAAAGTTGGTGCAAGATTTTCCTATTTAAAGGGATGCTTAGGTTGTTCTAGATATGAATTAGAGTTTGGGAGAGAGAGTAAGAGGTTACAGAGCTTCTATAGAGTCGATCTTCTTCTCCATTCTTTCAGTTCTAAGTTCTTTTTCATGTTTTTGTTTGAGTTTAGTTAAACTATGACAATGGATGCATAAATCTCTTAGCTAAGGCTAAGTGGTGAAGCTTGTAGTTATTTTTAATGTTCTAGTTTACTTTAATTCAAGTTATTAAGTTTGAATGATGAACAATTCTTTGATTTTGGTTTGAATAAAGGTTTAGTTTTAGTTTACTTTAATCCATTGTCAACTTCGGGTACTTTGGATGCTTAGGAAGGCTAAGATTGTTTGCTTATCTCTTTTATAAGGGATTTATTTGTAAAATCCATTTATCTATCATAGACTACAGGCATGATAGATAATTTTAATTTCCTGTGATTAATAACTTATTGCTTCCCATGGGAACTGAATCAATTGAAGTTCATATTTAGTTTTGTTTGAGAATTATGATTTAACCGCTCTATTATCTAGATAGATATGACCTCAATTCCAGTTGAGTTATCTAATTGAATCACATAAATTAGGCATTGAGAATGACTAGAAGTGGATCCTTAGCGCTCTAGTGTATTATTTTATTAATTTTCACTACATTATCCAGATTTCATCATTAGTTCTTCTAATTCAATTTTCATAATTAGTTTTAGTTTTAATTCTAGTTCTAAAGTGCTTTTGAGAATGCACAAATATAAGTACCTAAAGATTCAATCTTGGTCACACTGAGTTAAAACTACATCGCAGCCCTGCACTTGGGTTATCATTCCTTTTGGATCAATCAAGATTTTAGCACTGTTAACAGGGACTTTGGTTGCATTTTTCTAAAATACTTTAGGATCATGGTTTTTTAAAGATTATGATTAATTTTCTTTGCATTTTTAGGTTAGGGTTTTCTCAAAATTTTAGATAATAACATTGCTTTTGTTTTATTCTTTTGTTTCACAGAATCTAACCAAGAATTTTCAATCAGATACTATCCTTCCCACCCGCTTACTTTAGATTATTTCTGATTTTTTATTTTGTTGTAAAAGTTTTAAATTTCTTTTGAAGTAGAAGTAGGTTTGAGTGGTTCATGCCCAAGTGGGTCCATGACAATACTCTTCATCTTCTAAGTGAGGACTAGTTGAAGAATTATCCATCCATTTGTGTGTTAGAAAATACCTAAGCTCCTCTGAATTGGCCGAGATCATAGCTGAGAATCAACCCAATCAGTATGCTGAAGAACAACAACATGAGAATGATATGCATAATGGTCCTCCAGCTAGAACTTTACGTGATTATTTATAACTAGCTAGGACGAGCACCCCTTTTTGTATGATTTTTTCACATAATGCACGAAACATGGATTCAAAACAAGGTTGATCTAACTATAAAAATTTCTTGGAATAGACTTTGAAAGTCCATGTCTACATATCAAAGAGTTTGATGAGATTGTAGCCACCCTACACTTTAATAATGTGTCTAATGATACCCTAAGACTGAAATTATTCCTTTTTTCATTGAAGGAGAAGGCCAAGTCATGGCTCCATTCCTTAAGGTTGAGATCAATTGGGACATGGGCTAAGATGACCCGTGAGTTCTTTAAAAAATTATTCCCAATTCATAAGACTAATACTCTTAGAAGGGCCATCATGAACTTTTCACAAAAAGAGGAACAAACTTTCTTCTAATGTTGAGAAAGGTTTAAGGAACTTCTAAGTGCTTATCCACACCATGGCTAGGAATTTTGGTGGGTTATAACATTTTTCTATCATGGACTGACTTCACCCATGTGCCAATTCGTAGAGATGATGTGCAATGGAGAGTTCATGAATAAGGATCCCGATGACGCGTGAGACTACTTTGATATGTTAGGGGACAATGGTGGTTGAATGTCGACGTTGTGAACCTCCCTAGGGCCCATTGTTGGGCTCATTCTCATCAATTTGGGCCCCCATAAGTGTTAACTATTTAGCCTTAATGAGCTAACCCAAACCATTGGGCCCCCATTATTGTTGATGCTTCCATCATGCCTTGTAAATTGTCCAAGTTATTAAGCCCATCTTATGCTTATTGGGCCCTTTAGGAAGCCTAGTTTACTACATAATGGAGTGGATGAGGAAGCCCACTCCTCGTTCTTAAGCCCATTCTTGATATGAGTAAGCCATCTACGCCCATCCATGATATGAGGAGAGTACATCATCATCTTAGATGGAAGGATTTGTGATATCAAATTTGGTATATCCACTGTTGAGGACTGATCTTGATATTATGGTTTAGAACCACCGTCCTTCTATGGACCCTGTCATATATTTAAGACGATTAATGTGCTAGTTTACTTAAGCTAGTAGGACACACTGAGCATGTGCTAGCATAGCATCATGATACATGCCCATAAGCATCATTTGTATGCTTGTTATGAGGAGTGATTAATCATAGCATAAGCCATTAGGCTGATTGTTTATGGGACTCCCTGATAGATGGAGTTGCCCCACATGAGCACATGTAGTACGCACAGGATTGATGCATGACTGGATAGTAAGACTCATGTATCTTGCATTATATGATATGATCACTATATGCCCTTGAGACATCAGGGTTGTGACCTCCAAAAGCTAACGTGAATGGTAGAATTGGATATCAGAAATACTTATTTTTAGCACTGGGGTGTGATGGATGTCCCTGGGTGAAAATCTCAGAACTCTTATTGTAATACCCCAAATTTTGATGGTCGAGCAAAGGCTCAACTCCCAAGATCCATTGCATCACTTATGCAACATAGATAATGATGATAAATTATTATCCGTATTAGCACATTAAACATGAATGAGATTACACTAACTCAGCATATCATACTCCAAAGATGATTGAATTAAGCAAGCGGGAGACTGTGATAGATATATAAAGTATATAAGTGGTTATAAACCCCCAGAGTATGATCATGTCACCAGGCTGAATATATACATGTTTGTTCCAAAATATACAAAATGACAAAGTGTAATGTCCAACTAATTCATATCCCTGTAATCTCATCGATCAATACATGGTATATATAGAACTGTCTAATAGTTGCATATAGGAGAACTCCTTATCATCATCGTAGAAGTTAGGCTCCGCTTTGTAAGCATCGCCATCATCTGTAGCTAAAATAAAGTCCAGTTGGTGTTTTAAAATACCATCCCAGAGTGGGAGTGAGTGATCAATTCAGTGGCACTATAAGGCAAAAGTTAAGCTGTTATCAATTTAATCAAGCAGTAATAATGAAGCAATACAATACTCATGTCCTAAGTACTCTTGTTAATATAAGAATGATATGCTACAATGATGCATGCCCTCGCAAGCACTCCCTCAGTGACACCATCTCACGGTCGCATATGCTACTCCCACTGTGCTCTTCCACGCCGAAGGCACAAGCAATGCGGTGTATGGTCGTGTCAGCTAAGTTCTTAATTAGGCTTATTCATACAATAAATTTGAGAAGCTAAGGTACCTCCCTTTATAACATTTACCCAAATGATGATCCATCTAGGGTCGTCAATCCTAGTTAATCACATACGATAGGTAAGTTATAGGGGAACATCACCCCTAATTTAAAAACAATGGATAGGAAAGTTCAGGTCGCTACGGGAGGCTCGTCAGCTCAGCGTAGGCCTAGTTTATACTCGAGGTCACTACTGGAAGGCTCATCACCTTAGCGTGGGCCGACAACTCGAATATAGTATCCCATACACCACCATATTTGGCTCACGAGTTTAGGTTACACACTGGTCACTATGGGGAGACTTGTTACCCAAGCATAAGTCGATAGCTCGACCACGGTGTCCCATACACCACAATGTCTGTCTCATGAGTCTTAGCAGATCTTGACACCATGGTTAAATGGGCTTTATAATGGTAAGTGGTACCTTATATTCAAGCAATAGCATCCATATATGATAAACATACATTAGGCCAATCAGGTTACTTGACAAGTTTTATTGGTACGAGCGCACGCTAAATTAATAACCACTTCGGTAATCACCATACGACTCGAATTTATCGAACGTGTCTGTTGTGGCGAAACTAACTTGGCCACTTGATCGAAAACTGTTACCGATTTCCTAGACTACGTATTAGTCTCAATCATGCTCAAATATAATAGGCATCCATATGTGATAGTCAAAATAGTATTTAATAACCAATTCAAATATAAATCTCATTTGAGCATTTAACAAACACATAGTGAGCATATTATCATACATATGCATTTCATTCATAAATCATGTAATAGCATGGTAGGTTATATGAAGGAAACTATAACTATAGATAAGGTGATTGAGAATCCTATCTCAACACCCTTATTAAACGAAATACATCAAACAATTTCTCATTCAGGAATTTTATCAAACACGTAGACTACTCATTGCTACACACATGAAGTAAATCAGTTATAACATATATTAGAGTAAATCCTTTCACAAAGGAGTTATCATACATGCAACAATCATGTATTCTCAATTAATAATCATGGCAAGCGTGAATCATAATTTCATATTCATTCAAACATTTCAACAAACACATGGAATGTATTTAGTGTACAACCTAGTTTACACATATATGATATATCAAAAATGTCGTAACTAAGATCATATGGTAGCAATCAAATCAGACATAAATCATTGCTGACATTGAAAGCCTTAAAAATCATAACCTATAGTCCGCGCCTTTCATCGGTACGCTCGTTACGAACTCGATTCGTACACCACGTCTTTATCTACGGCACAACGACTACCTAAATATTGAAATAGGTTAACTATTTCACTGGTTTCTCTATTTGGATTCATAAAACAGATTAGGGTTAGGATTTATTGCCCAAAATGGAGTTGGATTCGACCGTGTAGTGACACGGAAGAGGTGATTCGGTACGTGAAGTAGTGAGAGTGAATCCCACCAACAATCCACAGATCTCTTACACTTCTCCTCACTCTTTTCTCCTCTTTTCTCTCTTCTCTCTCCTAGGGTTAGAGAATTTGTATGGAATGAGAGAGGGGTGGGTTAAGGCCCTTATATAGGCCCAGAAGTGAGGTAAATGGCCCCAAGGCCATGGTATACTTAGGTTATAGCCAAAAGGTACCTGTTTTGGGCCAACGGAGCTCATCTAGAGGTCCATTGCTTGCATACCGTCTGAAGCAAAGTTTCCTGACAATGGATCTATGCTATATTAAGGTTTCAATCCAATCGGATTAGTGGATAGATCGTGGAGAACCCATTTCAGTTCAATAGTCATCATTACTCAATCAGGGCTACAAGTATGCCAATGGGTGTAGGGAAATTTCTCCAATCCAAGGGTGTAGTTGGTCAGAATCTGATGGTCTGAAACCTTAAATTTGGCTTGCAAGCGAATGGCCCAATTCACTTAAGTTTGAGTTCATTTTCTAAAGATATTTACATTTCTCACACACTTTGCTCCAGGCTCAAGTTATGCATTTTTTGATACTATTTAGACTTGATTCCCACGATAATTGTCAAGCCCAGTAAGGCGGTCATAACCATATAGTTTCACGATAATCAGACTTTCAACGTGTGGTCTAAGTCTAATATAGAGTGTTAATGTGCTCCCGAGAGCATCTGGGTTTTGAGATTGATCATAGGTTTCTACGTAATGTTGGGTTGGCGATTCTATTAGTTTTGGGTCTTGCAGTTCATATAGAAAGTGGTTCGAGCTAATTCTCTGATTTATTTAATTTAGTACTCAATTAATTTTTGCCTAATTTCTATAGAATTCAATCCTTAGCAATTTTTGCCTGAGGTGATACTTAGGTCTTTGTATGAATTTTTCAGAGACATTACAATCTACCTCCCTTAAAGAAAAATTTTATCCTCAAAATTAGTACCTTTTCATACTCCTCGAGAATCTGAGGGTAGCTCTTACGGACCTCGGCTTCTGTTTCCCAAGTAGCCTCTTCCTCAGTGTGGTGAGTCCACAGTACCTTCACAAGTGGGATAACTTTACTGCGCACACCTGTTCCTTCCTATCTAGGATACGCGTAGGTCACAGTATATAAGTAGCATCTTCACTCAACTGTACTTGCTTCCATTTGATAATGTGGGAAAGATCAAGAATGTATTTCTTCAGCATCGATAAGTGAAATATGTCGTGCACGCCTGTGAGTGGTGCGGGCAAAGCGAGGCGGTATGCTACCACACCCACTCGATTTAAAATCTAAAATGGACCAATAAATCATGGTGTGAGTTTTTCCTTATCTACTAAATCAAAGGACTCCCTTCATGGGGGAAACTTTAAGAAACACATGGTCCCCAACCTCAAATTCTAACAGTTGCCGCCTCGTATCATCGTAACTCTTGTCTGCTTTGTGCTGAAAGAAGTCGATGCCTGATAATGTCGATCTTCTTTGAGGTCACCTGAACTAAATTTGGGTCAATCAAACTCTTCTCACCAACTTTTACCCAATAATGCGGTGCTCGACATGGACGCCCATACAGTGCTTCGTAGGGAGTCATGCCAATGCTCCCTTGAAAGTTGTTATTATAAGCGAACTCTGCATAAGGAAGACAGTCATCCTAACTGTCTTTAAAATCGAGCACACATGCCCACAACATATCCTTTAACACCTGATTGACCTATTCCGTCTGCCCATCCGTCTGTGGGTGGAACGCGGTACTGAACTTCAGTTTCACCCCCATTGCTTCTTAGATATGAGTCCAGAAGATAGACGTGAATCGCATATCTCGATCCGACACAATCTCATAGGCACTCCATGCAAACGTACTATCTGCTTGATGTACAGCCTAGCCAAATCGCCTGCTAAGTTTGAGACTCTAATCGGGAGGAAATGAGCCAATTTCATCAATCGGTCCATAATCACCCAAATGAAGTCATGTCCCTTCCTCGTCTTCGGTAAGCCCAAAATGAAATCCATAGAGATTAAATCCCATTTCCATTCAGCTATAGGTATGGGTTGAAGCAGTTCAGGAGATCGGTGATGCTCAGCCTTGACCTACTAGCATGTGACACAACGGGACACATAATCTTCTATGTAGGCCTTCATGTTGTCCCACCAATACGAATGCTTCATGTCTCGGTACATTTTCATACATCCAGGATGCATTGCCATCTTCGAATTGTGAGTCTCTCCTAAGACTTCCTTTCTCAAGTCATGAAGATTCAGAACGCATAAGCGACCACGATAACATAAGCCCCCATCATACCCAACTCTCCATTTAGCGTCTTCATTGTTGCTAGCCCATTTTCTCATCTTCATCAACCATTCATCTTCTCCCTGAGCCGCAATGATTCGGTCGTCAATAAGTGGCTATACATGAATATGTGTGATGCTCTTGAACAACTCCTCTACTGTAAGCTTCTGTTCGAAGTCTCGCACAAACTCGACCATATTCCATTCCTGTATCATTAGCAGAGCTGCAAATGTTATCGTCTTCTTGCGGCTCAATGCATTTGTCACAAGGTTAGCCTTGCCAAGATGGTAGGAGACCTCAAACTTAAAGTCTTTCAAGGTTTCCATCCATCGTCGCTGCCTCATATTCAAGTTTCTCTATGTGAATATGTATCTGAGGCTCTTATGGTCGCAAAAGAGCTTAAACTCCTCTCCATAAAGGTAATGTCTCTAGAGCTTTAATGCAAAAATGATGGCCGCCAACTCCAGGTCGTGCATAGGGTAGTTCTCCTCATGTTTTCTCAATTGTTGCAAGGCATAAGCAATCACTTTGTCCTTCTACATAAGAACACAATCTAAACCAACACGAGAGGCATCGGTGTAAATGGTATATTTGACCCCCTACTCTAGCAATACTAGCATGGGTGTAGACGTCAACGTGTCCTTGAATTCCTAAAAGACTGCTTCTACCTTCTCATTCCAGGAAAACTTGAGATCTTTTCGAGTGAGTTGAGATAATGGTCTGGTTATCTTGGAAACGTCCCTAATGAATCACGACAGTAAACTATCAGGCCAAGGAAACTCCTCACTTCATTAACTGAACCAAGGTGCTTCCAGTCCTGAACTGTAGTCACCTTAGCAAGGTCCACAGCTATTCCTTCCTTGAACACCACATGTCACAGGAACTTGACTTCTTCTTTTCTGAAGTTGCACTTCTTGTACTGGGCAAACAACTGGTTCTTCCTAAGCATATCAAAGACTTCTCGTAGGTGCTCCTTGTGATCTTTCCAACTCTTGGAGTATATCAGGATGTCGTCTATGAATATGATGACAAATCGATACAGATACGGCTGAAATACCTTGTTTATAAGGTCCATGAACACAGTAAGTGCGTTTGTGAGTCTAAATGACATCACAAGGAACTTGTAGTACCCAAACCTGGTTCTGAACGTTGTCTTCTGCACGTCTTCATCCTTGACGCGCAACTGGTGATACCCTGACTGTAAGTCAATCTTTTAAATATACTATGCCCCTTTCAACTGATCAAACAGATCATCTATCCTGGGCAAAGGACACTTATTCTTCACTGTCACTTGGTTCAACTTACGATAATCAATACACAATCATAGTGATCCATCCTTCTTCTTCACGAACAACACGGGTGCTCTCAAAGGAGATACACTCGGTCATATGAAGCCTGCATCCAACAGATCATCGGTATGTCTCCTTAGTTCCTACATCTCACACAAAGGCATGCGATACATCGGTAGAGATATAGGTGTCACACCTGACGCTAGGTCGATGGTAAAATTGATCTCGCGCTGAGGAGGTAGTCCAGGTATCATCTTAAACACATCCATAAATCACAGACTACTAGCGTGTTCCCAAGTGTCAGACCGTCAACATGCTCTAGCAAGGTAGCATAACAACTAATATGATAGTACCAACTGACCTGAACTGGAAAGTAAAGGTCGTCACCTCAGGTCCATGGGTTATCACCACTCTAATATCACAGTCGATCTCTACCTTCATCTCAGTGAGCCAATCCATACAAAGAATGACATCATAATGACAAATGGGGTGACCAGCAGGTTAACAAGCACTGTTCTACTTCCTAAGTCTGTTGAGCAACCTCTACAAGTCTTGGTGGAGTCTGAGAAGGTCCATGTGGCGGTAAGGAGTCTCACCCCAACCATAGGAGTAGTTTCTAACACTATTCACTTAACTACTGCACATGATATGATTGAAATAGTAGACTCGGTGTCCACCAACAGAAATATGGGTGTACCTTGGATATGTGTTGTGACTTCAAAAGCCAATGGTGTTGCGGTTGTTGTCTCGGATGCCTTAGCTACAAATGAGTGCACCCGAGCCAATTGAGGACGATTCGGCTGCCCATAGGTCATTGAGGAGGCCTAAATTGAGGTGCAGGTGGCCGGTAAGATGGCTGTGCAGGTGGTGTTGATCGTAAAGGTGGAGCTGAGATAGCCCGAGGTAACTGACGATTGATCTTCTAAGGTGGCACAAAGTCATTGTCCCTCATCCTGGTAAAGCAGTAAGTGTCAGTATGGCCCAAACTCTTACAGTAGGTGCACCACACATCTGATCGCCTAGGCTATGTGAGTGGAGCCATGAGCCTAGAGGCAAATCTGGACATGGCCTCTTGCTGAGGTATGACCTATTCGGAAAATCAGGTCAAGGCCTCGAACCCATGGGTACATGTGTATGAGATAACCTGTCCCCATCTTGCTCAGCTCGTAGGGACATGCTCACTAGCTTAGCATAGTTGGTAATGCTAGCGCAACACATCCTCGAGCGGATCTCAGGCCGCAAACCCTCAAAAAATTATTGCATCTTCATTGGCTCATTCGCTAGTATCAAAGGAGCGTATCTTGCCAGCTCCATAAACTTGTTCTCGTATTTAGCAAGGTCATCCCTCCCTAACGAAAGCGAAGAAACTCTCCCTCCTCATTACGGTACATAAGGGGGAAGTACTTCGCATGCAAGCGGGTCTCAAAAGCCTCCCATGTCCATACATACCCAGTAGCCACTGTCCATAGGATGCTGTCCCACCATAAACTAGCCTCCTTCTCCAACATGTACATAACCAGCTCAACCTGCTCTGCCTCAGTGCAATGTAGCGGCTTTAGTATCTTAAAGATGCGGTCAAGCCAGTACTCAGCCTCCTCGGGTCTATGAGTACCCATAAAAGTAGGAGGTTGGAAGTGCTGGAATCGTTCAAATAAGCCGCAAGCATTCATATTCCTAGCAGGGTGCACAGGTGGTGCAGGTGGGACCATGCTCATGTTCTAGGCAAGAGCCCCCGCGATGGTGGTCCAAATCTGTTGTTGCTGCTACATAAGGGGCATCATCTGCTCCAACCTATCAGGAGGAGAAGTCGCCTGAAACATGTGTGGCATCGAGGTAGATGCGCAATTCTACTCTGGAACCGGTGGTGAAAAAGGTGTTGGCACATTGGTGGGGCCAGTGGCCGGCTGTGAATCCAACATAGTTGCACTGTCAGGGCCTAAACTGGGGTTCGTGTGGCTATCGCTTAGGGGAGGTGCCCCATCAAATGATCCGCCAAGTGCAAGACGTGTTATATTTCGAGTGACTTTCGGAGGCATTCCCTATACACAACATAGGGTACAACACGTGTAAGATTTAGCATAACAACACTCAATTTGTCAAGCATTTTACACATTTCATAACGAAAGGAGCTTCATGCATTTCATTTAACCAAAATCGTCACAATACATGAGATGTAGTTTTACATGGATCATGATAGAAGATGCATGTGAGCTAATCTAAATAAAGCTTTAAACACTAAAACATACTAACAACTCTACCATACTACCAAGCTTATCAAGGCTACAACATAGAAACGAGAAAATAAAAAAAAACTCAAAGATGACTACAACATATGACTAGTCGTCTGACTCTGGTGATGGAGGAGGAGCACCCTTGTCCTGCATACAGCACAGGAGGGCCTTCAAGGTGTGAGACACCTTAAATTTCTTTTTCATGTAGGCCCTATTCTCTTCAAGTTCAGCCCGGGTATCTTTGACCTCCTGTCTCAGGACAACTTAGCCCTCCTCAATCTGAACCAGGTGGGCTTTTAAAGGAGTCTGATCACTATGGCACTCATGTGTAGCAAGAGGAGAGCCCCCATCAAAGTATTGGGCCTCCTCTTCTTCTTCTTCCTACTCTTCCTCATCATCACTTCCCTCTTCATCACTTCCCCCCTCGCATTCTTCATCTTCACTCCCCTCATCCTCTTCACTTTCTTCCTCTATCTCATCATCGTACCCATCAAGACGGGCTTGGCATTGTTGTGGCCCAATACCCATGTTGTTAAGCATAGTGTCATTAATAAAATGGATCGGTGCAAGCTCATCTACGTTAAGTCTGTAGCCAAATTCATGAGAAAGCTTGCATACGAGTCGGTCAAATGGGAGTGAAATATCTGTCCTAGGAAAGCATGTGGTCTGAACTATCTGAAGCCGGACATCATAGGAAGATAGCTTGTCTCCTTACCCAGCTCTGTATAGGAAGTCTACCATCAAACGCATGCATTCGTTGCGATCGCTCCACCTAGGATACACATTGCACGTGAATATGTAGTGGAGTAAGCGAAAGTCATGAGTCATCTTGGTCATTGGGAGGTAATCGTCTCAATTTCAGGGAACCAGTCGGCCACAAAGAAATCGCGTGCGGCGATCTCTTTCACGCATACTCCTGATATTCTTCTCGTTAGCGTGTACCTCTCCACATGGAATCCCCATGATTCGGGCTATCAAGTCTACATTGACAATGGCTTCCTGCCTTCCCACGGGGATAGAGAACTATAGAAGCTCCATCAGTGGATCTCGTATGTGGGTGTAGAAGGCTCGGAAGTGCTCTCATTCGCACGTGACTTACCCTTAAATACGGGACCCCACCCGGCGTCCAACAGGAGATCCATCGTCAGATAAATCCCAAATAGTTTTTCATCCATGTGTGCTTCAAAGATAACTCTACGGCCTTAGAACCTACCATGTCCCATGTTCGCCAGTAGGGCTCTTTCAAGAGGAATTTGGGGATCGAGATCCTGCTTCGTCCTTCGCTCTCGTTCAATGCTAGTGCTAGCCTCGGTGCCTTTCTACTTCCTTGGATGGGTAGGGTGGGTAGGCCCGACTTCATCCGCGGGCGCCCTCACCTTTCCCATGAAGGAAAGAAATGTTGAAAGGGAGAAAATCGTGACAACTAGCTCGAAAAGAGCCATGGAGTTAAGAAAGCTTGCAAGATGAGATGGGTTGGAGGATTTAGGGATTTATGAGTCACAAAGGTGGTTTTGTGTGCTTAAATGAGAGGAATTAAGGGGGATAGGAGATGGGTTTTGATGAAAATGGTGGAGGTGAGTATGTAATGAAAAAGAAGAAGAAAATATAAGAATGGAGGGGGGAATTGATGTGAAAAATCAAGTTTGTAGAGGGATTGTAGGGGTTTAGAAGCTAGATGGGGGTGTGAAATGAGCAAAAAAGAAAATATAGGGGGTCCCACACGTGTTGGAGGGGTGATGGGCCACCAGACTCGAGAGCCCACCGCAGCCCGCTTGACCTGATCGCGAGGCCTCGAGGTAGGTACGATGCCATCATGGTCCTCTAGACCTAGGACAATGGCATTCCCCCCGGGGTGCCAAAAGTGTACAGGGGCCACTTTGTTTCCTCCTGTTTTGTGTCATTTAGGCCCCCGAGTCCATTTAAGTATTTACAGAGTCCATCTTGTGCATACTCATGTTTTCTGGGTCATTTGAGTGTGGAATACACTAAACTATCGTCTAAACCCATCAGTGGATGGTCTAGAAAGGAACTGGGATCATCTCACATGATTGCAGAAGCATACGGGTATATTTCAACGGTCAGTTTCATCCATCAGTGAAACTTGGAATCCTATGATTATTTCTACATTTTAACGCTCCCTCCTAGGCCAGCGTGCGTCAGCGTGCATCGTGTTACCATAACTCGAGTTCAATATAATCCAAATCATGCTCTGATACCAACTTATAATGCCCCGAATTTCGAGGGTCGAGCGAAGGCTCAACTCCCGAGATCCGTTGCATAACTTATGCAACATAGATAAAGATGATTAACTATTGTCCATATTAGCACATTAAACATGAATGGGATTACACTAAATCAGCATATCATACTCCAAATATGATTGAATTAAGCAAGTAAAAGACTTTGATAGATATATAAAGTATATAAGTGGTTATAAACCTCAGATATGATCATGTCAGCAGGATGAATATATACATGTTTGTTGTAAAATATACAAAATGACAAAGTGTAATGTCTAACTAATTCATATCTCTGTAATCCCATTCATCAGTACATGGTCTACATAGACTAGCCTGATAGCTGCATATAGGTGAACTCCTCATCGTCGTAGAAGTCAGGCTCTGCTTCGTAAGCATTGCCATCATCTGTAGCTAAAACAGAGTCTAGTTGGTGTTTTAAAACACCATCTCAGAGTGGGAGTAAGTGATTAACTCAGTGGTACTAGAAGGTAAAGGTTAACATGTTATCAATATCTATTCAATTAAGCAGTAATGATAAAGCAGTACAATACTCATATCCTGAGTACTCTTGTTAATGCAGGAATGATATGCTACAATGATGCTTGCCCTCTCTTGTACTCCCTCAGCAACACCATCTCCCGGTCCCACATGATACTCCCACTGTGTTCTTCCACGCCAAAGGCACATGCAATAAGGTGTATGGTCATGTCAGCCAAGTTCTTAATTAGGCTTATTCATATAATAGATTTGGGAACCTAAGGTACCTCCCTTTATATTATTTACCCAAACGATGATCCATCTAGGGTCATCAATCTTAATTAATACATACGATAGGTAAGTTATAGGGCAACATCACCCCTGATTTAAAAGCAGTGGATAGGCAAGTTCAGGTCACTACAGGAGGCTCGTCACCTGAGCGTAGGCTTATTTTATATTCATGGTCACTATGAGAAGGCTCGTCACCTTAGCGTTGGCCGACAACTCAAATACAGTGTCCTATACATCACCATATTTATCTCACGAGTTTAAGTTACTCACTGGTCACTACAGGGAGGCTCGTCACCCCAGCGTAGGCTGACAGCTCAACCACGCTGTCCCATACACCACCATGTCTGGCTCATAAGTCTTAGCAGATCTTGGTACCGTGGTTAAACGGCCTTTACATTTGTAAGTGCTACCTTAGATTCAAGCTGTAACATCCATACATGGTAAACACAAATTAGGCCAATCGGGTTACTTGACAAGTTTGATTGGTATGAGCACACACTAAATTAATCGACATGAAGCACATACGCACTCCTCGTGACCTAACCACTATTAATAATCACCGTACGACTTAGATTTATCGAACATGTCCGTTGTCGCAAAACTAACTTGGCCACTTGATCAGAAACTGTTATCGATTGCCTGGACTACGTATTAATCCCAATCATGCTCAAATACAATAGGCATTCATATGTGATAGTCAAAATTGTATTTAACAACCCATTAAAATATAAATCTCATTTGAGCATTTAACAAACACATAGTGAGCATACTATCATATATATGCATTTCATCCATAAATCATGTAGTAGCAAGGTAGGTTACATGAAGAAAACTGTAACTCTAGATAAGATGATTTAGAATCCTATCTCAACACCCTTATTAAATAAAATACATCATACAATTTCTCATTCAGGCATTTTATCAAACACTTAGACTACTCATTAGTACATACATGAAGTAAATCAATTATAAAATATATTAGGGAAAATCCTTTCACAAAGGAGTTTTCATACATGCAACAATCATGTATTCTCAATTAATAATCATGGCAAGCACAAATCATAATTTCATATTCAGTCAAACATTTCAACAAACACATGAAATGCATTTAGTGTACAACCTAGTTTACACATGGCAACAATCAAATCAAACATAAATCATTGCTGACATTGAAAGCCTTGAAAACCATAACCTAAACATTTATAGCCCACTCCTTTCGTCGGTACGCTCGTTACGAACTCGGTTCGTCGGCTACCTAAACATTTAAATAGGTTAACTATTTCACTGGTTTCTCTATTTTGATTCATAAAATAGATTAGGGTTAGAATTTCTTGCCCAAAATGGAGTTGGATTTGACCATGTAGCGACACGGAAGAGGTGATTCGGTATGTGAAGTAGTGGGAGTGAATCCCACCAACAATCCACAGATCTCTCACACTTCTCCTCACTCTTTTCTCCTCTTTTCTCTCTTCTCTCTCCTATGGTTAGAGAATTTGTATGGAATGAGAGAGGGGTGGGTTAATGCCCTTATATAGGTCCAGAAGTGAGGTAAATGGCCCCAGGGCCATGATATACTTTGGTTATAGCCACAAGGTGCCTGTTTCGGGCCAATGGAGCTCATATGGAGGTCCATTGCTTGCATACGGTCTGAAGAAATGGATTTATGCTAGGTTAAGGTTTCGATCTGATCAGATTAGTGGATCAATTGTGGAGGACCCATTTCAGTTCAACTATCATCGTTACTCGATCTGGGCCACAAGTATACTAATGGGTGTAGGAAAATTTCCCTAATCTAAGGGTGTAGTTGGATCAAAATCTGATGGTCTAAAACCTTAAATTTATCCTGCAAGCGAATGGCCCAATTCACTTAAGTTTGAGTTCATTTTCTAAAGATATTCGTGTTTCTCACACACTTCGCTCCAGGCTCAAGTTGTGTTTCTAGATACTATTTGGACTTGATTCCTATGATGGTTGTCAAGTCCAATAAGGCGGTCATAACCGTATAGTTTCACAGTAATCAAAATTTTAACATGTGGTCCAGGTCTGATACGGAGTATCATTGTGCTCCTAAGAGAGACTAGGTTTTGCGATTGGTCCTAAGTTTTTAGGTAATGTTGGGTTGGCGATTCTATTAGTTTTGGGTCTTACAATTTGTATAGAAAGTGGTTTGAGCTAATTCTCTGATTTATTTAGTTTAGTACTCAATTAATTTTTTCCTAATTTTTACAGAATTTGATCCTTAGCGATGTCTACCGAAGGTGATACTCGGGTCTTTGTATGAATTTTTTTAAGTGTTACACTTATGGTACCAAGAGGATGCTCCATCGTCAAGACTGAGTGGATACATAAGCGCCTAAGTGTCGAATACCAATAGGGCGCATCTCCCACTATGTCATGGTCGGTTGGTAGGGGGTGTGGCTTTATCCGCCCGAGGGTAGGGGGCAAAGCTAAGCTAGTTTGACTAGCTTAAAAATGGGTCCGCTACTGACGAGCCAGGTAGATATTGGCTAACTACTGGCCAGGCGGGTAGTGAGGTCTCGTATACTCACATTGGTTGCGCACCTGGGAGAGGGGTTGTCATTGTGGAGTGTACTAGACCCTTGTGATATTCCAAAAATGAGTTATACTGATATATGATCCTAAATGAGGACTACTATGATTGCATTGCATCTTGCATATGACATATGTCTATATAGGCCTTACATCGCATAACCTTAGTATGGCTGACGGCATCATGGACTTACCAGCATTTTTTACATTACTCTGATATTACATTCCTGACACATATATTAAGCATGCACTTACACCACCCTCTAAGCTTTCTATAAGCTTATGCATGACCATTGCGTGCAAGTGATGCTAGGACGCAGCAGTACTAAGGCAAGAGCGTGCAGCTGAGCTTATGGAGTCTTCATTATCTATATTATATTTCCCTTCAAGCCTTGTACCTAAAAGTTTTTTATTATAATGAATATGTAGTGATGTTCTTGTTGTCGTGGCTTGGTTATACTTCTTATAAAAGAAAATTTTATGTTGAAAATCCTCCTTGTAGGATCCAAGGATCGAAATATGATATATGGGTGCCAGGAGCCGAGAATGGAGTACTACGGAGGTTGTCGGCACCGGATTCAGCGATCAAAAATTTTATGAGTCCGGTCTCTGAGTTTAGGGCATGATAAGTGCACAATTGTGACCTAGAAGATATGGACATTCGCATAGCCCCGTGATCATGAGGGAGAGTGCACATCATACCACTGTTTTGGCATGTTGGTGCCATGATCATTTTTTATTGGTCTGATGATATTTGTGCATATTGCATCTGCAGGCACACGTACATGTACATGCATCATGGATGAGGAGTGCACAGTGTGCACAGTTTGATCATGCGGAGATCATATGCATGTGGTAAAGGATATTGGTGCAAGGTGCACATGATGGAGTATATGGTAGAGGATGTTGGTGCAGGGTGCACATGATGCAGTATGTGTGGATGTTATCTAGTCTGAGAGACTGCGGGCGTAGTCCCTAGGTTGAAGTCCCTAAGCGAATTTTTCGTGCATAGTCCCTAGGTTGATGTCCCTAAGTGAATATATCAGGCATGGTCCCTGTGTTGAAGTCCCTAAAGCTCATTTAATGCTACATTGTAATTTATGTTTATGCCAATGTTGATATTACATGTATATCCTTTCCATGATGAGCATGGATTGCAAATTGGATGTGGTTGGCAAAGGAGCCCAATTGGTATTGGGGTTGCTTTGTATGCATATGTGTCTTACATACATAGCATTGCTTGAGTGCAATTATGCTACATAGCGTGCTTGTGGATTATCATTACATTTTCCATAGCATCCTCATGAGATGGATTGATCATCACAGCAACATCGTGGTTGTATTGATGTGACCACCACAGCGGCATCATGGTTGGTATTTGTGGGCACCAAAAATTTGGGTTTCTTATACTGGGTCCCAGACCCCTAGGTGAAATTCCCTAAACCTTGAGTGGTACCCTCGAGCCTCATCGTCGAGACCAGGTGGATGTCATAAGTCACTTGATGTCGAAGACCATAGCAGGCCTGACTCCTGTCAATGCGGTCGGGTGAGAAGAGGTTCTACCATGCCTAGATGAAGAGTTGGAGCGAGTGTGGTTGGGTTTGACCAACCCCCAAAATGGGTCAGCTACCCGCATGTCGAGTGGGTATTGGCATGGTTATAGGCCCCCCACTGATAAGGGAGGTATGCGAGGCCTCTATTTAACAGGTTTCGGACTTGCTATGGATACTAGGCCCCAATGATTCCCAGTGATGATAACTATATTGTGATATGGAGTTTTAGAGGAGGATTTGCATGCCTGCATACATCTAGCATACCGTTACATATCATCACTTGCATTGCATCATATCCTCTTGGCTTTATGTGGTATTACTTAGTCACTATGTTTCAGTTTGTGTACTCTGATATTCTAATTGTTACTGCATGTTTATATACTATACACATGAGTGTACTCTCTAGGCTTTTTGCCTAAGCTTTCTATTTCCTATTTTTTCAGGGTAGGAGTAACTTGGAGGACATAGCTTTCTCGATGCATTGTATCTATTTTGTGATTTGGCAATATTGACATTGTGTGCTTGTTGAAAAAGCATAATACTTATAACCATCAGGATTTATAATGGAGGTTGTAACTTTATATCGTGATTATAGATCATCATGCTCAGGTATTATTATTTTGAAAAAAAATTCAGTCAAAAATCTTCCTTGTGGTGGGCCGAACTCGGGACTTGGTGTATGGAAGTCGAGTATCGGATTCGGGGCATCACTGAAGCTGTCCCTGCCCAGATGTGGGGCATGACATTTTAACTCAAGGAAATTAATCCAAAAAAATGAGCAACTTAGCTTTGAGCCCACTTGAAAAAGGTGAACTTAACAGTCCTAGAGGGGTGGGGGTGAATAGGACAATGCCAAATAAAAATTAAAGTGCTTAAATAATAAATAAATTAGAAAACTCAATCGTACTAGTATTGAAAAATTGATTCAAACTAATTCGTAGGACAACCTACACCCAAAACAAAGTTTAGGTCAGACAACCTTATTTCATGAATGATCATAAGGATCAATATTTCAAACCAAGTAAGAGATAAATTCATCTATTACAAACATTCACCAACTTTGAATAAATAAAATTACAACCATTCTCCACAAATGCAAAAAAGTAAACATTCACCACAACACCAAGAGTTATAGTGGTTCAGTTTGTATAACAACTGTTCTCAACCAGTCACACCTACTCCACTCCCAATAATCACTATCCATGTGCTATTAGCTTTCACTATAAATAAGGTTTTCACAGGGTCACCTTAAAACCTGATATAGTTGTGATTTTAAAGGGCTATCACAAATAAAAAATCCCTCACTGAGATTTTCTGGCTATCTCAGACAAACCAACAAATGAGATTTTCTAGTTATCTCGATAAAACTAAAATACAAAAGATAGAATATACTTATATTCACCTTGAAGACGTATCTCTTAATGTAGCTTATAAAACTGCTTCTCTTGAAGTAGATTGTTCAATGTCCAGTTATATAAACAAGGGTTCTAGATTGATTTTAAATAGATTTAAACCAACAGCTACTTATTTGAATTCCTCAAGATCTCAAAGAAGAGTCTCTACTCTCTTTATAGAATAAGATTCATAAAATAGGAGATCTAGGAATTAAAATAAAAAAGCTATTAGAGAAATATTAAAAATACCATTCAATAGCTTGACAATAATGGGGACATCTCTCTCTATCTCTTGATGAAGGCTTTTACGAGCTTGAATTGGTAATTTTGGATTAAGAGAAGGCCTCTATTTATAGGCTGAAAAGTTGTTGTTTCGACTCATCTAAGGCATTCTTCGAATCGTCTAAGGTATAACAAATTTTTAAATTTTGAGCGCGATCGGATAAAACAGAACTTCAACTAGTCGAAGGCCCTGCTCGACTGGTCAAGGACCATATTCAACTGGTCGATCATGGGCTTTGATTGGTCGAGGGTGCCAGATTTTAGTTGCTAGACTTTGAGTCGAACAACCCTTGACTGGTCGAAGGCTCTCTTCGACTGTTCAAGCAGCCTGCTTGACTAGTTGAGAAGTAACGGAAAAAATCTATTTTTTTGAGTTTAAACTTGGACTTGTTGAAGATTTCTTAGACTGGTCGATCCACAGTTTAGACTTATCGAACCTAAGTCTAGACTTGTCGAAATATAGCCTAACATAATTATAAAAACCCATATAAGTTTGTATCTTGAAAAAACCTAAGCCTAAGTTCTTTTTAGGGTTTGTTATACCTGAAAAGACTAAACATTGAAGTAGATGAGATGATTGAACTTCATGGAAGTTATTCTTCTACTTGATTCTTCAATAGAACTTGTAGTTAAAGATGGAGCTTGAACTTCTAGGCGAAGTGTAGTAGAACTTGAACTCACTCATCTTGAACTTAGTAAAGCTCAAACTTTCCATCTTGATCTACTTCATGACTTGAACTTCAATAGAGTCTTGAACTTAATAGATTTTAAACTATCTTGACTTGAAGTAAGGTCTTGAAATTTTCATCTTGATCCACATTAGATGGACCACTAGATAAGTTGTTTTGCCTAAATAAAATTTGACAAACAAAGGCATGCTTTATACAATATAGCACTTATAATCTCCCCCTTTGTCAAATTCATGACAAAACACTTGATATAACCACAACTAGAATAACATCTAGAATTCCATGTTGTAGAAGGTGTACCTTTAATGAATGTGCAAAGATTTTACTTCTCCCCCTCAATGTGAGCTTTTCCCTGTATATATACATTTTCCATGCAAAACTCCAGCAACCATATATCATCATTCATATAATGCACATCTTCGTTCATTTTACTTTCTACTTATAAAATTAGCAATTCTCTCCCCCTTTTGTCACAAAATGATAAAGGGAAGATCATTCATGTTATTATAATTAATAAATCATCGTAAAATTAGTAGAATAATAAGTAAATGCATAGAAACATGTCAATTAAAGAGTTATCAAAATGTCATCAAGAATCATTAGGAGAGTAGAGTTAGAGAGTTATCAGCAAGCTGTTGAGGATTAAATATTGCATATTATCCCCCATTTATATCTTGTTTTTATGAACATGATAATGTTTAATATTCTATTTTACTCATGTTTGTGTTGCAAGGTGAATTTAAGAGCTTGGATTGAGAAGGGTGTTAAGAGTATGGATTTAATGCTAAAGAATCACCAAGGCATGGGATGGATCTTAGGAGACCAAGATTGAAAAATTCATCTACCAAAGATCCAAGGAAACCAAGTGATGAAGGATGAGAATTAAAATTTTGAAGTGAAGAAAATGAATCCTGAAAATTTCCTAAAAACAGATTTCGGGGCCAAAAAAGTCTAAATTTGAAAAACTACTAAAATGGCATTCGATTCTATTGAAGACTGTTAGATAGTATCGAAGGACATATTGAAGACACTTCGATAGAATCGAGAAATTCAAGATTTTAGCCCAAACTTGCTAGACAATTCTGGACCAATCTTCGATTTTATCGAACGGTACATATTGAAGGACATATGAAGACACGTCGATAGCATTGAAACTATGTAAATTTGAGGCAGTTTATAGATTTTTCCAAGTCGGTGCGAAAGAAGGTGCTGTAAAACTATAAATAGGAGTCCCCAAGGTATCCATAGGTATCATCTAGGGTTTAGAGGAGTGGAGCACAAGGGTGGAGAGTCATTGCCAAGGGTTTTTCTTCCTTTATTCCTTAGTTTTTCATGTTTTCTTCTAGAGTTTTAGATCCAATCATGTCTATGGTTGGCTAAACCTCTTAGCTAGAGCTAAGAGGTGAAGCTTGTAGCGTGATATGATGTTTTTATTACTTTGATTCATGTATATGTTGAACTTACTTTGATTCTAGTTTGATATTTAAGAAATCTTTCAGTTTTTAATGATTTATTATGACTTAAATTACAATAGATCTACAATAGCTTTCAGTATCTTCCTTTCTTATTTTGAGATTATGGGATTGGTAAATCATGTTGTTTGTCATCGTCTCATGAGCATGGTTTGGTGATGGAATCCCTACCAATTATCACAATTCTCCTCTTTTGAGAATTAGGTCAAAGGAAGTTTAAATTTGATCTTAATTGTTATATCTTCCAATTGGATAGGATAAGACTCCAATTCCAATTGTGTTACTTGAATCAAGTAAGAAATCACCCTGATTGTTACAAGTGGATCCTTGGAAACCCTAGTTCTCACCTTTAAATTTCTCATTTTTAATAATTTTAATCATAATTACTCTCTCAATCACTTCAGAATTAGTTTTACATCTTTTCTAGTTCTACTTCTATTTGATTTCAGAATACTCATGAGATTAGTCCATGTGGATTTGACCTAAGTCTTACCGAGATTATTACTACATCGCGACCCTACACTTGGGGTTGTGAACAAGTTTTTGGCACCATTGCCGGGACTAGCAGTTGCTGTAACACACTAAAATTTTTGCCAACTTGGAGTTAGACGTCCTTAGACAATGGGTCAACCATAACACCTTGGTAACCTTTTAGAACTCAATTTCAAAGCCAAAGAGACCATTTAGAACCAAATTCTTTAGAAATTTAACGTGTATTAACTAGCGCTACACTAGTTTTCCTACAACACTAGCACCAATAACTTTCAATATGAACTGTAAGACCCAGAACCTATAGAATCATTGACGCTATATTACCCTAAAATCTAGGATCCAACTCTAAACCCAGTTGCTCCCGAAAATGCTTTATAATTTTGTATTGGCTTTAGACCGCACATCGAAAGTCTGATATCTATGAACTTAGACCATTACGACTGCCTAGTTGAACTTGACAATCACCTAGAAAATCAAGCCCAACCGATGTCCTGAGACCATTTTATTGAGCCCGAAGTAAAGAGAGTAGGAAAAGGAAGATTTTTAGAAAAATTAATTATAATTTGAAGGAATCTGGAACGTTTCACTTGTGCGTTATTTTTAAGCATTCTGACTGTTAGAATTCGACCCAAATTCACCCTCGGATCAGGATAGGTGGCCCTTACATGTCATAGTACTTATAGCTCTGATCGAGTTCCCATAACCGTTGAACTGAAACTGGTCTGCCACGGTCGATCTGGAAACTCGACCGGACTGAAAACTTAGTTTGACTTAGATCTGATATTAGAGAGCTTAAGTCCGACCGCATTTAGTAACAGGACCTCCAGAAGTGCTCCGTTGGATCAGAACAGACCCGATTTGGTTATAACCTAAGTATACCTTGGCCCCAAGTCTATTTTTGTCGCTTTTAGACTTATAAAAAGGCTTAAAACCCCCATTCCCAAATCTCATATGAATTTTCAAACCCTAGAGATTTAAGAGAAAGAAAAGAGAGAGAAAGTGTGGGAGAATCAGGTGAAACTCCGTAGGATTCTTCCTAACCCATCTATACATTGAACCGGCATTTTTGAATCGTTCTTCCGGCGATTCTGATTCCATTTTTGGGTAAGTTAAGCTAACCCTAACCTGTTTTGAAGCTTAGACTAGCTGTAGTAGAGTTCTAGCTAACCTGTTTCTTGTCATAGGTAGCGTATCCGCCGTTGACGAAGACACATCATCTGAATCATCTTAAATACGTCTTTTCTGGTTTAAGGTGCGGACTATATGCGCTTAGGTTATGGTTTTCAATACTTTTAATGATAGTTAATGATTTATTCATGTTGTGAATGTAATTACACATGCCAAATGTTCTATCTGTTTTGTCTTCCGTATACATATACTCTACATTATAAATACCGTATTTCATGTATATGTTAGAATACACGTATGCGTATGAAATCTGTTGACATGCTTGCCATGATTAATGATCGTTGTTATATGCCTGATATGTATACGGTAACTCCTTAGTAAGAGGACTTGCCGTAATATACGACGGTGTCGACATACGTGATGTATGTTGAATAGTGTAAGCTAAGTGTTTGTTTAAATGTCTAAATGAGATAATGGTTAGAAAATATGTTTGCTAAGATGGTTGGGATATGGATTTCAACCATAATGTTTGTGTGAATGATTTCCTTCATGAATCATGTGACTTAGAATATCCATGCTAAATGAGTGTATGATTTTCTCCATGGATTATGTACTTGGTTGAATTATGTTAAATGTGTGTATAAATTCCTACATGTACTATTTACATTTCAAGCTATACTTCATTAGTGTTCATGTGAATGCAGGATATGAATCATATGCTAGTTATTGTATGTGTATGTGAATGGGGCTGTGCTACAGTCCAGGCAATCGAAAACTGTTCTGGAAATAGTGGTTGAGGTTATTTATGCCACACAGGATGAGTTTAGCAAATCTAAGTTGTGCTTGGGATGTTCGGAAGTGGTTAGGCCACACGGAGTGCTTATGCATTCCATGTCGTTCAACTCAACGTACACTTGGCCTAGTTGAACTTATCAACTAACTCGATTGACCGATGTTTATTCACCATGTTTAGTCGCTACTGTTTGAATCTAAGGCATCGAGCTTACCAGTGAAACACCCGTTAACCGTGGTACCATGATCCCCTAAGACTCATGAGCCGGACATAGTGGTATGGGACACTGTGGTTGAGCTATTACCTACGCTGGGGCCACAAACCTCCCCGTAGTGACCAGTGAGCACCCTACTCTGAGCAGATTATGGTGGTATGGGATACTATATTCTTGCTGTCGGCCTACACTGATTGGTGACGAGACCTCTGTAGTGACCTTGAGTTTATCCTGACACTGCATAGGGGCGACGAGTCCTGTTACAGTCTTAAGGATATAAGTAGGCCTGTATTGATAAGGTGATGGGGGAGAGGAGCAACGATTGTGCGCAACAGCCCTTGCAGCGACCTAGAACCATAATATCGTATGAGATTCCTAGGACTAACGACCCTAGAATGGATCAACGTTGGGAAACGATACAAGGGAGGTGTCTTAGCTTTTCAATCCTGCTGTATGAAAAGGACTAATAAGAACTTGGTAAGCATATTCATAACACCACATTGCATGTGCTAAGGGCGTTGGTGATAGAGCACTGAGGAAGTGAGTCATGTCGCGATCATTAGATGATGTCGTAGAAGGGTTTCATATCATCCTTGCATTAACAAGAGTATCTAGGACCTGTTTGATTTTACTGCTTTATCATTACTGCTTGATTGGATTGATGATATCTTAACCTATGCTGTATAGTTTCCACTGAGTTGATCACTCACTCCCACCTTACGGGACGGTGTTGGCCACACCAACCAGTCCCTATTTTAGTTTCAAATGGTGAAGATGCTTGCAAGGCAGATTCGGTCCGGACTTGATGATGTTGAGGAGGATTTCTCCTATATGCAGGTTCTGATCGACGAGGTTTACAGGGTTATTGATTAGATGTCAATACACTTGGTATTTTTTCTTTTATTTAAACACTCATGTATATTCTTTTCTTTTCATTTTTGGAGTATACATGTATTTAGTTAACCTGGTAACATGTTCACACTCTGAAGACTTACAATCAATTATATATTTTATATATTTATCACAATCTTCCGCTTGAGAAACTTAACTGTCTCTAGAGTATGATATGTTATTTTGGTCTAATCCCAGTCATGTTTTCTGCACTAATATGAATAACATTCATCCATCATTGAAAATGTTGTATAAGTGATGTTCTGGAACTCGGGAGTGGAGTTTATGCTCGACCCTCGATTTTCGGGATGTTACAGTTGCCTTTTCTAAGATTGACTAGTTTTGGAATTAGGTTAAGATTAGGATTTTTTTATTTTTTTTATTTTTAGGATTAGGGTTTTTCTAAATTATTTTAGAAATTAACTTAGCTTTCTAATTCTAGGTTTAGAAACTTGTCTTTTTTCTACTTTCTAATTCTAGAATAGAAACTTTCCTAATTTGTTTTTAGAAACTAACTTAACTTTCAGTTTTGTAAGATCCTAATATAGAAACTTCTAATTTGGTAATCTCTTTCTAATTTTTCTTTCTTTCTATTTCTAGGTTAGGGTTTGTTTTCTATTTTTAGAAATTTTCTAATTCTAAGATTTCTGTTTTTAGAAACTGATTTCTTTTGTTTTGTTTTGCAGGATCTTAAATTAGGAACCTCTAATTTTGTAATTTTTTTCTAATTCTCTCTCTCTTTCTAATTCTATATTTCTATTTCCCTTCTTTCTTTTAGGTTTTGATTAGAATCTGAAATTGAGGGTTGAGAGTGTTTTATGTCCAAGTGGGTCCATTCCTGCACTTGCAAGAGTTTGATGAAGTTATAGCCACTTTATACTTTCTTAACGTGTCTGAGGACAGGGTCAAGCTGAAACTCTTTCCTTTCTCCTTGAAAGAGAAAGCTAAGACGTGGTTACACTCACTACGTCCGCAATTTATTGGCACATGGAATGACATAATGAAGGAGTTCATAAAAAAATTCTTTTCATACCATAAGATGAACACCATTAGGAAGTCAATCATGAACTTCCCCCAAAAGGAAGATGAAACATTCTTCCCATGTTGAGAGCAGTTCAAGGATCTTGTCCGTTGAAAGGGCCTAACTATATGCCCTAGAGGGGGGTGAATAGAGCAATGCCAAATAAAACTAATAACAGCGGAATAATAAAAGAAATAAAACACAATGTTGAATTTAAAGTAATCTCAATAGCCTAAAATAAAGAGAATGATACTTTATCAGTTCTAAGGACAACCTTACACCAAAAACAAAAGGTTTAAGGTAGGATAACCTTATTTCTAGAACGTCCTTTGTATCACAAACCAATGAGGAATAAAAAGCAAGGAAATCAAAATAACTTGCAAAAATAAATCCTAAGTTATTACAACATTCCCCACACTTGCTTGAAATAAAAAGATTACAACATTCATCCATGAATACAAACACAGAACTGAATGAATAAAAGAATGAAAGATTAATGCACATCCACAACACAATGATATATAGTGGTTCGCTTGTGTGTACACCAACTGTTATCCAACAGCCACACAGAATGCTACTCCACTCCTAATATCCTCACACAAGGGATATTAGCATGCACTATCAAAATAGGTTTCATAGGTTCACCTAAAACCTTCACAATTGTGTCTTTGATCTCGGGCTTACACAATCCAAAAACCCCACAATCTGAGTTATCTGGCTCTCCTCAGATAACCAATACAATGAGATTTTTCTGGCAAATCTCAAACAAAACCAAAGAAAGTAAATTACAAAAATGTAAAATACCTGAATCACCTTTTGAAGAAGTCAGGTAGAACCAATCGGAGTAGAAGTTCAATTCAATGTTCAAAGTCCAATACTCACTTTAAGAATGGTTCTAAGTCTAATTGATTTTAAATCAAAAGGGATAGTTCTATTTGATTTTGAATCCAAGAAGAAGGAATATCAGAAATTCCTCTTTTCTAATAAGATTGGAATGTAGATCAAAATCAAATAAAAAAAAAGCTAGCAAAAGGAATATTAAATAAGCACAAAGTAGCTTAAAACAAACACAAACTTATCTCAGAGAATAGCCTAAGGATTTCTTGAATAGAATTGAATTGAATTGCTAAAACTCTGAAGTTCATGCTCTATTTATAGCCTAAAAAATCCCGTCTACGACTGGTCTTAGGATCCTAGGACTGGTCGTAGCTTCAAAGATTTTCAAAAATTTTCGCGGGATAAGATTTTGCGGTTCCACGACCGGTCCTGGGTGGTCTACGATCGGTCGTGGGCCACCTATGACTAGTCGTGAGACACCTACGACCGGTCGTAGGACCCTTAATTTGGTTGCTGGAGTTTGAGTCGTAGGGCTACGACCGGTCGAAGGATGAATAGTAGAACTCACAGGACTGGTCGTAGGATGTCCAGGACTGGTCGTAGGATAGCTAGAAAGATCCAAAAATCTTTAACAACCTAGGACTGATCCTGAAAAACTTAAGACTGGTCGTAGCAGAGCTAGGACTGGTCTTGAAGTCCCTAGGACTAGTCTTAGAACAGCCCAAACAAGCATATTGAAATATATGAATTATGTATCCAGAATGACCTATTGTAAAGCCCATCCTAAGGTCAATCTAAGGTCAAATAAACCTTAAAAGTGAGATGGACATTGAAAGTATGTACACTCAGAAGACCCTTAAGAGAAGCTTGAGAATATACAAATCTTGTAGTAGGCCTTCTTGAGCTTGATCTTGACTTGACAAAATCTTCTAATATACTTGAACTTGATTGAATCTTGAACATGCAAAACTTGAAGACTTCAATACTTGAATTCTTCATCCATGACTTGAAAACTTCTTCATTTAAGATCTTGTCTTGAAATGCAATGTCTTGATTGCAATGAATAGTCTCAAATATGAAACACAAGATATACAATACATAAAAATATAGGTTTTGGCACCACAAAATTTGACAACCAAAGGGATATGAAATCATAGCACTTACATCAGTTCATGCCAACAACACAGCTTTAAAACATGGCGCATAACAACCTTCTTCCATGATGGACTAACATCTTCCATGCGTCAATTTATCGAGATGATGTGCAATGAGGAATTCATGAACAAGAATATTGATGAAGTGTGGGATTACTTTGACAAACTCGCTGAATCCGCATAATCATGGGACATCACCCTAAAACCTAGCACCACATCTATGCTTACTCAAGCAAGGGAGAGGGGTATATTTATTGAACGAGGATGATGTAATAAATGTTAAAGTAGCCAGTCTCGCAAGGAAAGTCGAGGCCATAGAACTTAAGAAGGATAAGGCTAAGGAAGTTGTTTGCGGTATCTGTGCTTACAACATACATACAACTGAAATTTGCCCAATGATACCTACTTTTCAAGAGGTAATGAACGAGCAATCGAATGCTGTGAACAACTACTAAAAAGCTTTCAGTGGATCCATCTCTAACACATACAATCCTAGTTGGAGAAATCATTCATACTTTAGTTGGAGGAATGAACAAATGGCTACTCCTCAAGGAATCCCTAACCAATTCTTGAATCAAGGGAAACCTCAAGAGGATCCGGTCTGGAAACATATTCAAAATCAAGAACTTATCAATCAAAATATATTGCAAACCCTTCAAGACCTTTCAAAGGCCATATAAGGTCGTGAGACAAAAAATTCTATTGGAGAAAAAGGGATTCTTATAACCCAACCTTTCTCCAATCCTAAACCACAATACGAAATAAGTGATCCAAGCTCTTCAAAACAAATGGAGAAAGTTAAGTCTATCACCACTCTTAGGAGTAGGAAGATAATTGACAAATCTGTTCTGGTAAGGGCTGAAAAGTCTAAGGACCCGGAAGTAGATGAAACTGATAGACGTAGCAACACTCCACAAGAGTTAGAACTGAAACTCCAAAGCAAGTCAATTGCACCATTCCCCCAACAGTTGATAGCACCAAAACATCTCCCTAACTCTCAAGACATTCTAGAAGTGATTAAGCAAGTGAAGTTTAATATTTCTCGACTAGATGTTGTTAAGCAAATACCTTCATATGCTAAATTTTTGAAAGACTTGTGTATGACCAAAAGATGGCAAAGTATCCAAAAGAAAATCTTTTTAACTAAAAAAGTGAGTGTCATCCTAAAGAAAGATGTGCCACAAAAGTATAAAGATCTAGGTAGCCCAACCATCGCTTACGTAATTGGGAACTACCGGATTGAGCACGCACTTCTTGACTTAGGAGCAAGCATGAATCTGATCCCTTACTCAGTCTATGAGCAACTAGGTCTAGGTGAATTAAAACCCACCCGGACCACACAACAATTTTTTGATTGCTCAATCCGTGTACTGAGAGGGATAATTGAGGATGTATTTTCCAAGTTGACAAATTCTAATATCTGGTAAATTTTATCATCTTGGATACTCAACCCATCATGGACATGAGCACTCAAATTCCTATCATTCTTGGTTTCCCATTCCTTGCCACTTCAAACACAATCATTAATTGTAAGAATGGAGTCATGATTATGTCTTTCAGGAATATGATATTGGAGTTAAAATATCTTTTTCAATACGGGTAAACAATTAGAGGATGATGATGATTCCCACGACATTAACATGATTAACTCTTTGAGGAAGATAGAACACTTTTAACTTTATCCTCTAACCCTCTAAAGACGTGTCGGGCCCACTCCTATGATTATGATGATGATATGATTAGTGAGATGAGGACCATGCTCGATACTGTGCTGGTACTTGAAGTTGACCAGTGGAGGCCACAATTTGAAGAATTACCCCAAACTGATGTAACGCATCTACCATCTAACCTCAAAGCATCGTAGCTTGAACTAAAACCTTTGCCCTCTGAGTTGAAATATGTCTATTTAGGTCAATATGAGACATACACAGTGGTGATTTCTTCCCATCTTGAGCAGGAATAGGAGAGTATGCTTATCTCTACTCTCATTAAACATAAGGGAGCCCCTGGATGGTCGATTGTGGACCTTAAGGGAATTAACCCTTCGATTTGTACTCAACCATAATTATCTAGATGATAATGCTAAGGCCTTCTGATGACCACAATGTAGACTAAATTCAAATATGAAAGAAGTGATTAAGGCCAAGGTTCTTGCACTATTAGATGTGGGTATCATATACCCTATATCGGATAGCCAATGGGTGAGTCCAACTCAGGTGGTTCCTAAGAAGTCTAGAATCACCATAGTAGCCAATGCCAACAATGAACTCGTGCCAACTAGAGTTACTACTAGTTGGAGAATGTCCATTGACTACAGGAAATTAAATACTGTCACAAGGAAGACCACTTTCCTTTACTTTTCATTGATCAAATTTTAGAAAGGCTAGATGGTCATTCCTATTACTGTTTCCTTTATGGGTATTCAGGCTACAACCAGATAAAGATAGCCCTTGAAGATTAGAAAAAAAAACCACATTCACATGTCCATTTGGCTCCTTTGCTTACCAAAGGATGTCATTCAGACTGTGTAATGCCCCCGCCACTTGTCAGCGATGCATAATAAGTATTTTTCTGACATGATGGGGTAATATCTTGAGGTCTTCATGGACGATTTCTCTATTTTTGGTCCATCCTTCAATAATTATTTGGAGAATCTTAAATGTGTGTTGAAGCGATATTAGGAAAAGAGCTTGATACTAAATTGGGAGAAGTGTCACTTCATGGTTCGTAAGGGAATTGTCCTTGGACATATCATCTCGTCCAAAGGAATTAAGGTAGATAAGGCTAAGATTGATCTTATCTCTAACTTACCTTCACCCAAGAACATACATGACGTGCAATCCTTCTTAGGACACACCGAATTCTATAGAGGATTCATAAAGAACGTTAGTCACCTCTCGTGTCCTTTATGCAATCTACTTCAAAAGGATATATCATACAAGTGGACTGAGCAATGCCAGGAAGTTTTTTCTAAGCTCAAGAGCATGTTAACCACTACACTAATCATGCAGCCACCTGACTAGAACCTTCCTTTTGAACTTATATGTGATGCATTCGACTATGCTCTTGGGGCGGTGTTAGGTTAAAGAAAAGATAAGAAGCCCTACGTTATACATTATGCAAGTAGAACCTTAAATTCTTCCTAAGTGAATTACTCTATTATGAAGGAGGAACTCTTAGTCGTAGTATTCACTTTGGATAAATTTAGGTCTTACTTGATCGGATCCAAGATTATCATCTACACTGATCATGTTAAGCCTTGCTTGATAAGATGGATCCTCTTACTCCAAGAATTTGATTTGAAAATAAAAGATAAAAATGGAGTAGAGAACGTAGTGGCTGACCATCTTTCCCGTCTTGATCTCCCTAATTTCCTTGAGACGACACATATAAATGACATGTTCCTTGATGAATAATTGTTCAAAGTCACTCATTCACCTTTGTTTGCTGATATTGCTAATTATCTTGTTACAAGTTTCATGCCGGCACATTGGACTGCACAAGATAAGAAAAAATTCTTTGCCGAGGTTCGTAAGTTCTTCTGGGATGATCCGTACTTGTTTAAATATTGCCCAGACCAAATCTTAAGGACATGTGTGCCAGAAAATGAACACCAAAGTGTCATCTCCTTTTGTCAATCTCAGGCCTGTGGTGATCACTTTTTTACTAAAAAGACCATGGCCAAAATTCTACAATGTGGCTTTTACTGGCCCACTATGTTTAAGGACACGCATGAGTTTTGCAAAGCTTATGAGCATTGCCAGAAATTGGGAGCATTGTCCCATCAGAATATGATGCCTTTGAACCCCATTCTAATCATTGAAGCATTTGATTGCTTGGTCATTGATTTCATGGGACCATTCCCCTAATTCTTTGGGAATCTATACATTTTTCTAGCAGTAGACTATGTCAATAAATAGGTCAAAGCGATTCCATGCCAGAATAATGACCATCAAACAGTCATTAAATTCTCAAAAGAAAATATCTTTTTCTGGTTTTGAACGCCTCGAGCCATCATTAGTGATGAGGGCTCACATTTTTTTAATAGGCTATTTGCGAACTTAATGAAGAAATATGGCATCTCTCACAAGGTAAGCACTCCATACCACCCACAAATAAGTTGGCAAGCTGAGATTTCTAATAGGGAGATTAAACATATTTTAGAAAAAATAGTTAACCCTGATTGAAACGATTGGTCAATCCTATTGACTGATGCTTTATGGGCTTACCATACTGTATTTAAGTCCCCTATTGGAATGTCTCCCTTTAGACTTATCTATGGGAAGGCTTTCCACTTACCTGTGGAGTTGGAACATAAGGCCTACTACGCTATTAAAAATCTAAATTTTAATCTAGACAACACTGTCTCGCTGCGCAAACTTCAGTTGAACTTGAAGAAATTCAGAATGATGCGTATGAGAACTCAAGAATTTAAAAGGATAAGATGAAGGTGTTTTATGACCAACACATTCTCAGAAAATCATTCACACCAGGTCAGAAGTTTGTTTTGTACAATTCTCGATTACATCTCGTTCCAGGAAAACTCCGATCTCATTGGACCGGCCTTTTCATTGTTACTAATGTCTATCCTCATGGGGCCATCGAGATTCAGAATCCAAACAATGACAATGATTACAAAGTGAATGGACATCAGTTAAAGCCATTTGTTGAAAAAAATTGATTCATAGGACATGTCCATACCTATGAATGATCCTGTTTACCAGGATTGACCTCCTAGTCTGATGGAGGTGTAGTTAGGTTTATTTCTTTTGTTGTTTTAGGATAGTTTGATTTCCGCTGTTTTAGGATAGTTTGATTTTCGCTATTTAGGATAGTTTACTTATCATCGGTTTAATCCTTTTGTGTTAACCCATCTTCATACTGAGATCATTGGAAAAGCCTCAAAATTCCTTCTTCAGGTACTATCTTTCTATTACTTCCCTTTTTCTTTTCATTGCCTCTTTTGCATTACATGTTTATTTCTGTTACATTGATGACAATGTGGATTTTAGGTTGGGGATGGGAGATTAGGTAAATTAATTAATTATTTTCTTAGTCCTTGAGCAAAAAAAAAAATAATTTGTCTCTTGGATTCAGTTACTTGGAGATTTCAAAATAAGTTCAAATTATTAATCTATAATTAGGAGTTTTAAACATTGAAAGAGTCATGATGTTTTATGTCACATTTAGCTTTCACATTAAAGCTTCAGTCAAGATTGAATTGTTAACTTGGTGATTATTTAGCATGAACGGAACCAACCTGGGGAAATTGTCTATCATGTTTAAAAATATATATATAACAATAATTCCAAGCTTTAAAAAGCAAGTTGTCTTTGAAAAGGTCACCTATTAAAGACCTTTAAAAAGGTTAACATAGCGTGAAAGCCATCGATGGAAAAATCAAAAGCTGGAGGAATAAAAGAGGGAATTAAAAGATGAATTGTAAGGTAAGTTTTGGTTAGGTTTTGCTTGTCTTAAATGCTCTTTGGATTATTAATGTTATCATGGAAATGAAGAATTGAACCTTTGATTGTGATAAGTCTAGACTTCATTATACACCTATGGAACTCAATGTTTGGAATTGTTCTAATCGATGGATTAATTCTTTGAACTTGATTATGAAGTTTACCGAATGTTAGAGTTTAGGAGAGAATAATGCTCAACATTGATGTATTTTGAAACTCCTTAAGCTTATGGAAATTATACAATGGTTTCAAAATATTTTTCGCATACTTTACTCGGGACTAAAAAAATGCTAGTTGGAGATTGTGTTGAGGGTCAAATATTGCATATTATTACCTATTTATATCTTGGTTTTATAAACATGATAATGCTTAATGTTCTATTTTACTCATGTTTGTGTTGCAAGGTGAATTTAAGAGCTTGGATTAAAAAGGGTGCTAAAAGCATGGATTTAATGCTCAAGAATCACCAAGGCAATGGATAGATCTTAGGAGACCAAGATTGAAGAATTCACATGCCAAAGATCCAAGGAAACCAAGTAATGAAGGAAGAGAATTGAATATTTGAAGTGAAGAAAAGAAATCCTGAAAATTGTCTTGAAAACAGATTCTGGGCTAAAAAAGTCTAATTTTGGAAAACTGCCAGAATGGCCTTCAATTCTATCGATGACAGTTAGATAGTATCGAAGGATATATCAAAGAACATATCGAAGACACTTCGATAGAATTGAGAAATTCAGGATTTCAGGCTAAACTCGCTGGACAATTCTTGACCGATCTTCGATTCTATCGATTGATTCTATCAAAAACTGTTCGATAGAATCAAAGGACATACCAAAAACTTCGACAACATCAAAACTGTATAAATTTGAGGTAGTTTTTAAATTTTTTCAAATTAGTGCGAAAAGAGGTGCTACAAAATTATAAATAGGAGTCCACAGGCATCCCTAGGTATCATCTAGGGTTTAGAGGAGTGGAGCACAAGGGTGGAGAGTCGTTGCCAACGATTTTTCTTCCTTTATTCCTTAGTTTTTCATGTTTTCTTCTAGGGTTTTAGATCCAATCATGTCTATGGTTGGCTAAACCTCTTAGCTAGGGCTAAGAGGTGAAGCTTGTAGCATGATGAGATGTTTTTATTACTCTGATTCATATTTATGTTGAACTTTCTTTGATTCTAGTTTGATATTTAAGGAATACTTTTAGTTTTTAATGATTTATTGTGACTTAAAGTACAGTAGATCTGCAATAGCTTTGAGTATCTTCTTTTCTTGTTTTGAGATTATGGGATTGGTAAATCCTATTGTTTGTCATCGTCTCATGGGCATGATTAGGTGATGGAATCCCTACCAATTATCATAATTCTCCTCTATTGAGAATTAGGTCAAAGGAAGTTCATATTTGATCGTAATTGATATATCTTCCAATTGGATAGGATAAGACTCCAATTCCAATTATGTTACTTAAATTCAAGTGGATCCTTAGAAACCCTAGTTCTCACCTTTAAATTCGTTAGTTTTAATAATTTTAATCATAACTACTCTCTTAATCACTTAAGAATTAGTTTTACATCTTTTTCTAGTTTTACTTCTAGTTACTTTCAGAATACTTATGAGATTAGTCCATGTGGATTCGACCTCAATCTTACTGATATTATTACTATATCGCGACCCTACACTTGGGGTTGTGAAAATATTTTTGCATATATTTTATAGAAGTTTTGTGACTTTCTGCCAGAATATCTTAGGATACCTTCGACTCAATAACTTTCTCTTCAAATGACTTGAGCCGATCATCAATCTGGGAAGGTTAATAGTCAAGATCAACTTCATCATCCGATTCATCCAACTTGGTAAAGATGTCATCCATGGATGTGTCCTTAAGTAAAAGTGCATCTTGTCATACAAAAACCCAGAGATTGGGCTTATAGGAATCCTGATCACCGAATCTGGTGCCGACAGCCTCCTTAGTACCCCATTCTCGGCTCCCAGTACCATACGCCAGATTCTAATCCTGGGATCTTATAAGGAGGATTTTTCAATGTATATTTATCTTATAAGAAGCATAACCACAAGTTTACCCAAATCATAAAGGCGACATCCTCATCACATATCCACTAATATAATCATTTGAATACAATACTAAAAGGGAAATACATATATCACAAATCAAAGCTCCAGAGGTCCGCTGCATGCTCGAAGCTCAACGCTACCGCAACCTAACGCCACCTGCACGCATCTATCGTGCATAAGCCTATAGAAAGCTTAGTGGGTGGTGAAAGTGTGTGCACAAGGTAAGTGTTAAGTAAGCAATATTAGAGTAATTAAAGTAAGTAAAAATACTGACAAGCCCATAAATCATACAATATCAGAGTAATGTGAAAACATGTTGATAGGCCCATAAATACCATCAGCCTTATCCAGACTATGCGATACAAAAATATAATAAAAACATTATCACATACTAATAAAGAAATGTATATCAGCTATGCAATGCGGAGACAGTAAGCCACAATCAGATGCCGATGATGCAATGCAATACACAAATCCTGATGAGTCCATGAATGCCATCATCCATATCTAGGCCCTATAAATGCAGAAACATGGCAACCCAAAATGTTAAATGCTGCGGATGCAATGCAATATGCGGTGCGAATGAAATGAACAAGCTGGAGTGAAGTCGGGATGATAGTACATAGTATCGCAGGCTATGGCGTCCATCACAAGGGACTTCTATCCAAACCAGTCTCATACCTAAATTTAGATAGTTAGACTCAATGTAGTAAACTCCTGATCTCAGGTCAGTTACGCGCCCAACCGAAATCCTTGTCATTGCAAGGTACATAATAATTAGTTACACACTACCGCCTGAGTGGATAATAAATGAATGAATGAATGAATATGCAACTCCTACTCAATAAGTTCACATATTAGTACGGTTCCTCTCTGAAAAATCACCGGGGTCTATACACTCCAAACTAAATTGCTGCCCCATCGCGCGCAACAAGGTGAGTGAAAGAGACGTCACTATCCTCCTGCCAATATTGGGCTTGGCTCGTCGATAGCGGAGCCATTCCTCGAGCTGGTCAGACTCAGCTTAGCATTGGCCCCTCCTCTTGGGCAAGTAAGGTTGTACCCCCTTCCAACCGACCATGACACAGTGGGAGATACAACCTAACGGTATACAGCCCTCATGCGCTCATGCATCCACTTGGTCTAGACGTTAGAGCAACCTCTGTAACTAAGAGGGTTTAGGGACTTTCACCCAAGGATATCTGTAGCACCCCATGTAGAACATATTTTCAATGTCCCATCTGGTCATCCACGATATGCCTGTGGAGGCTACGGCCCTGATGTCGATAGGGCATACAGTGGTCATATCACAAAATATGAGATGCATGAGTCATACCATCCAGTCATGCATCAAACCTGCACGTACCGTGCACTCATGTGGGCAACTCCTATCAAGGAGTCTCATAATAATCTGTCCAATAACATGTGCTATGATCAATCATTCCTCATATCAGGCATACATATGATGTGCATGGGCATGGGTCGTGAAGTTATACTAAGCATATTATATGATGATGGTGTGATGCGCATGGGCATGGGTCATGAAGCTATACTAAGCATGCTATATGATAATGATGTATTTTCATCATATCAAGGATACATAGTAACACCCTAAAAATCGGGGGTCGTGTAGAAACCCGACTCCCGAGTTCCAGACCATCACTTATGCAACAAATATGCTGATGATTCAATGTTTTCTGAGTTAGTGCATTAACATGAGTGAGATTATACCAAAACTACAATTCATACTCCAGATCCAGTGATAAAACGCAAGCGGAAGACTGAAGAATATATATATCACTGTATGAAAAATAAAATAATCTCAAACTGTCTCCAAAGTATGAATACATCTCTGAGTCACATATACATATATCAAACTAAAAATAAAATGTCGTATAACAGTCCAACTAGCAGAATCCCGCCGATCCAGGCCACCTATGCGAAGCCGTCAGAAAACTGCATGTATGAGAACTCGTCCTGGTCCTCATAGTAGTCCGACTCCAGCTCCTGAATCACCTCACAACCTGCATCTAAGACAGAGTTTGGAAGGTGTTGCAAACACCATCCCGTAACATGGGAGTGAGTGATCAACTCAGTGGAATCATAGAGCAAAGATTAGCATGTTATCAAATTAATCACGCGATAATAGTAAAGCAAACAATCAGACATTCCTAGATACTGTTGTTAATGCAAGTATGAAATGACATTATGGATGCCCTCACCGACATACTCCCTCATGCGACACCATCTTCCATCCGCGACATGCTTTCTTCCCTCAGTGCTCCACATTTCAGGCACATGTAGTGCGATGTGGATATGATTACCAAGTTGTTATTAGTCGTTTCATACAGCAGTATTAGAAAACTAAGGTACTTCCCTTATATCAATCCCAACACAGATCCTGTTTAGGGTCGTCACTCCTTGTAATCTCATACGATGTTATATTTCTAGGTCGCTGCAAGGGCTGTCAGGGCTGTTGCTCGTACTCGTTACACTGCTCCCCCATCACCTTATCAATACAGGACTAGTTGTACTCTTGTTGCTAGCGAAGGGTCGTCGCCTCACGTAGACTCAGAATATGCTTGTAGTCACTACAAAGGGCTCATCACCAATTAGAGTAAGCCGACAGCTCGAATGTAGTGTCCCATACCACCACAATCGGCTCATGAGTCTAAGGTACTCACTGGTCACTACGGGGAGGTTTTTGGCCCCAGTGTAGGCCGACAGCTCGACCACGGTGTCCCATACCACCATGCCCGGCTCATGAGTCTTAATGGATCAAGGTACCATGGTTATTAGGGTTATCTCTGGTAACTTCAATACCCTAGGTTCAAGCAGTTATGACCAATACAAGGTGAACATACAACGGTCAGTCGGGTTGCTTGACGAGCCCGACTAGTACGAGCGCACCTCAAGCTGAATGACATGAAGTGCATAAAACACCTCGTGTGGCCTAACCACTACCGTCAACCGAAGCACGACTCGCGTTCGTGGACGCGTCCTTCGTGGTAAATAGAAGTCAACCACGAATTTGAATCTATTACCGACTGCCTGGACTAGAGCATAGCCCCAAGCACTTGTAATCAACATCAGTGATCATATGAGAGTAACAGAAATGAAATACAAACAATCCAAGCATGTTAATAACATGTTATAATATGCAACGTAAGCAAATCAACCAAACACATGTATTCCATATATATGAGGAAATCAATTCAATAACAACATGGAGGAAATCATGTACATCATCATATTAATTGAGAATTCAATCTCAAAACTAATCTACAACAACATTTACTCAATACATACTAATACAAACATTTATACAAACACTTAGTCTACACACATTTGTCTACATAGCGTATGTCGACCCAAAGTGTGCATTAGGGCGAATCTCTTCGCCAAACAGATCATACATGCATATCTTGTATAATAACATGACAAATAAACATGGCAATCATTTTAGCAAAATACGGACGTATACAGTATTTCCTACAAATGCCTAAAATACTCTAAATCTCATATTCTCCGTACGCAGTCGAAATGGAAAACAGACAGCATATTCTATATGTCAAACGGCGTTCTCGTCGATAATCTACTATTAAACGACATTGAAAGCTTTGAAATCATTCAACCTAAGCATCTAGAATCCTCACCTTTTGCCGTAGAAGCGTAACGAATCGAGTAGAAACTCTACGCTTCGTCAACGTCTGTATGACGACCTATATCACAAGATAGATCAGCTACTTCACTACTTGTATCGATGGAATCCCTAAAACAGGTTAAGGTTAGGATTTTCTTATCTAGAATGAAGTCAGAATCACCAGAAGAGTGATTAGAACATGGTGATTAAGTGCGTGTAGAAGCCGGATCAAGTGGCAGGAAGTTTCCCTCACAACTCTCACCGAATCTCTCTTTTCTCTCTTCTCTTTTCTAGAGTTTTAGCAAATTCGTATGGGAGGGTTATGAGAGGGTTTAAGGTCTTTAAATAGGTTAGAAACTCACCTATTTAGACTTTAAACCAAAGTATACTGTGGTTATAGCCAAATCGGGTCTTTCCCGATCTAAAAGAGCATTTCTGGAGGTCCCCTGACCAAATGCGGTCGGACTTAAGATCATGGATATTGGATCCTGATCACATTAAGTTTTTAGTCCGATAGTGTTCCCAGATCGTACATGGCAGACCAGTTTCAGTTCAGCGGTCACTGAGATTCGATCGAGGATTCCAAGTATACTGACCTGAGTGGGAAATGTTCCCTGATCCGAAGGTGTATTTGGGTCAGATTCCAATGGTCTGAATGCTTATACTTAACCCGCAAGCGAAACGTGCCAGATTTATTTAAATCACATTTAATTTTTAAAGAATTTCACTCTTTCTCACACTCCTTGCTCCAGGCTCATGAAATAGCCTCAGAACATCAGTTGGGCTTGATTTTCGAAGCGATTGTCAAGTCCAGCTAAGTAGTCATAATGGCCTAAGATTGTAGATATTGGACTTTCGACGCGCGGTATAGATCCAATACAAAGTTTCAAAGGGTTCCTGAGAACAAACGGGTTTAAAGTTTGATCCTAGGTTTCAGGACGTTATAACATCATTGATTCTGTAAGTTTTGGGTCTTGCAGAACGTATTTAAAGCGATCAGTGCTAATTTCACAGCTAATCTAGCATAGCACTAGTTAACTTACGCTTAATTTCTAAAGGAATTAATCCTAAGTGATTTCTGCCTGAGGTGGTACTCGGGTCTCTGTACAGATTTTTTCGAGACATTACATACACCTAAACAGCCTACTCATAACAAGAATGGGCCTTACAATGGGCCCTAGTTAAGATCACAATGTGACCATCTAACTTTCATTGCTCATCAATGTGGTCATTTAACCAACATCACTCCCAAGCAGTGGCCCACATAAATATCATTACATACATTATGGTGAAATCACACATCACATCAGTCTGCACCTTTATGGCATTGGGCCTCACTCATGGGCTACATATACACCACATCAGGTCTCGCCATACAAGCCACAAATACATCACAATGGGCCTTATCAAATGGGCCACAATACATCACAACGGACCACATACCTGGGCCTAATACACATCACAATTGGCCGCATAACATGGGTCTAATATACATTGCAGTGGATTGCTCACACGAGCCTAAAATACATTAAGTCGGCCTCATCACATGGGCCTAATATGCATCACAATGGGCCGCATGACATGGGCCTAATACACATCGCTATAGGCCTCAGCACATAGGCCATAAAAAGATCACATCGGGCCTCACTCATGGGCTGCATATACTTCATAATGAGCCTCAGAACATGGATCATAAATACATCACATCAAGCCTCAAATATACATCACAGGCGGGCCTTGTACATAAAGCAAGTGAGTCCTTAAAACTAATGGACAATAAGGATAAAACATATATCATGATGGTCCCCTATCACTAGACAGCATGGATGAAATCACACATTAAGTTAGATCACACGTCCCACGAATAGTGTGGATAAAACATACTTTGTGTGAGGTCCACATCTCATAGATGGTCGGGATATAAGGCACATGCATCACCTGTGTCCCACGTAGACAGCAGGGATGAAACACGTACATCATGGCTAGCCCATCATCCCATGCTGGATGGTGCGGCAAATACATCACCTAGGTTGGCCCCAATGTGTAGGTATGATGATGCTATGCTGTCACATACTCATAATCGGTATCGATAACCGGCCTATGCAATTAGCCTCGACAATCGGAATCAGCCTTAACAATCGGAATCGGCCTCGACAATCAGAATCGGCCTCAACCATCAGAATCAGCCTCAACCTCGACAATCGAATTCGGCTTCTATAATCGAAATCGGCCTCGACAATCGGAATCGGCTTCAACTATCAAAATAGCCTCGATAATCGAAATCGACCTCGATAATCGGAATCAGCCACGACCATCAGAATCAACCTCAATAATTGGAATCGACCTTGACAATCGGAATTGGCCTCTGCAATCGGAATTGGCCTCGACAATCGGCATCGAAAATTTGCATTGATAATCGACACTGACAATAGCATCAATAATCAATAGCGACAACCAGTATATAAATAAGGTGAGGTCCACAAATGAACAGTAGATCAACCATAATATAAAGATCGACTATCGATCATGGTTATATCAAATCCGGTAGCACGGAGCCATCCGTCCATGGTTTATGGGGGCCACTTATTTGGGTTAATCCACTAAGGGAATGATGAGAATGGGCCTAACAAGGCCTAAGGGAAGGTCACAATGTGGACATCCAACCATCATTGCCCACAATGAAAGTGCACCTACTAAGTGTCCTGGTTTGTCAATTATGTTGTGAGTTGAGTCAGTCGAACAACAGCACCTAATAGGAAGATCAAGTCAAGTGTCTGCCTCAACTGGATGTGTGGAAGCTCTCCATAGGTAAATCATAGCCTCACATCCCATGTCCCAAAACACCAGGTGATTAAAATCCTTAAAATAAGTAAAACATCTTAGGGTTTTGGGATAAGAAAACTTTGTACTAAATAGAAAAATCTTTAAGTTTCTCTTACCTTGTCGATTATATCGATTACCTTTTCAATATGATCGACCAGCTCTATCGATGTCCTCAGCATCTCAATCGATACAATTGAATGAGGACATAAATCGTCTAGCAATTAAAATATTCATCTAGACGATTTATCGATATATCGATGGTTCAGTCGATATCATCGATATTTGAATATCGATCCTATCGGAAGAGGATCGATAATATCGACAGACAGTTTTTCGGTGCCCCTATTTTTCTAAAGAAAAGCTCTATGTGCTTCGATATATCGTTGACTGTCCAATTCAATCTGAACTCAAATATCGATGATATCGGAAGTCTTTCGATCCTATCGATAGTGGGCGCATGTCTCTTCCAGCATAAATTTTAGGTTATTTTTATTGATGATCGGAGGGCCAGTCGATAAATCGATATTCATATCTCGATCTTATCAAGACATGGTCGATTGGATCAAGTCCTGACACAGATCGTCCAGCAAGCTTATAGGTAAATCTATACGATTTATCGATCCGATCAACAAGGTCTCCAATATCATCGATATACAAATTTCAATGACATTCACTATTCCCCGATCATATCTGTAAAACCTGAAATTCTTCAAGATGTATCTCTCTTGTTTTCACCTATCAATAGATCGGTGTATCTCTCGATGGAATCGGAGTTCGAAATTCGATAACATCGATGGATGTCTCGATCCCATCAACCTGTTGGCGAAAGGTTTCTAAAAAGCGTAATGACATATGAGTTTGTATCATCGAGAGGTCAGTCGATACAATCGAGAGTATACGCTCGATCATATCGACCCTTGCTCGATGATATCGAACTCTGTCATAAATGTGACCGTTTTATATCCGTTGGAACCTTTTGCCTATATATAGAGAGGTCTGTCTTTACTACAGGTAGAGAAAGAAGAGAGTGCTTTTGAGTGTTTTAAACTTCATATCCTTTATCCTAAGCCCTTTCTCTCAGGGAGTTCATCCTCCAATCCACCCTTCTCATTGATATTCAATAGAGTGGATTGGGGAATGAACTGCGGCATGCAAGGATCTTTCAGCTACTACCTTAATGGCAAATCATTAAGCTGGGATGCCTTGAATGCATAGATGATTGGAACCACTCTATTTTTCTTATAGGAAAATCTTTAGAGAGTGGTATTCTATCATTACCTTGACCCAACCTAAAGCCTAGTATAGGTACATCTTTATGTTACAGATCAAGGGAGCTGAAGACTCTTCATCAACAACAAGGAGATCTTCATCACTGTGTTAAAAGGGACTCATCAACTTATCTGTAAGTACTAAGAGTCTAGAGGACATTTATGATCATTCCTTTTTAAGATTGGGTCGTAGGTGTTGCTCACCATTTGAAGTCCTCAAAGGAGGCCTCCGACGGGAGTGTACGTGTGGGGTGCGTTGTGTGGACCCTTGCTCTGTGGAGAGCATAAACATCTGGGTGTGTTGTGTGGACCCTTGCTCTGTGTGGGCATAAACATCTGGGTGCGTTGTGTGGACCCTTGCTCTGTGTGGGCATAAATATCTGGGTGCATTGTGTGGACCCTTGCTCTGTGTGGGCATAAACATCTGGGTGCATTGTGTGGACCCTTGCTCTGTGTGGGCATAAACATCTGGGTACATTGTGTGGACCCTTACTCTCTGTGGACATAAACATCTGGGTGCGTTGTGTAGACCCTTGCTCTGTGTGGGCATAAACATCTGTTTAGGAGTGCGCCAGTAAAACTCCAGGGTTTGAGGTGAACCGAGTAGAAACCTCTGTAAAGGTTGAAGGTGAACCTGATTTAAAACCTTAGGTTTAAGGTGAACCATGGGAAACCTTCTTAGTGAAATCCGATCACTCAAGGGTTGAGTGTGGAAGCTGGTAGTGGAGTAGACAAGTAGTCGAACCACTATAAAATGACTGTGTTTGTGATTGGTATTGTTTTTCATTTATGTGATTTCCTTACATGCCTTTATATCTGATCATCTGAATTCACATCTTAAACACACACACAGTCATATCTATTACAATCTTATCTATAAATTGATTGTCTTTTAATAGTTTGTGATTGGATCCTCTACCGAGCTTGGAAGCCAATAGAGTTAATTTTGAGTAATCCTAATCTGAACTCTGTGATAAGATTAGTGTGATAAGGATTTTTAAATAATTCATAAAAACTTTAAAAAGTCCTATTCACCAACCCCTCCCCCCCCCCCCCCCTCCCCTCTAGGACATATTGGCATATTCCTAATTCAACTCAAGCGATCTCCACCGCTATTTCACATCAATGTGGACATTTAACCAACATTGCTCCCAAGGAGAGGCCCACATAAGGGATTCATACACAATGTATCGGCCAGACATATATCACGTTGGGCCCCATTATGGGTCTCCCATATATTGTATTGGGCATTGTACAAGGGCCTTAAATGAATTACAATGGGCCACGCCCATGGGCCTCGAATATACCACAATGGGCTTAAATACATCACACTGAGCTCACCCATAGGCCTCGAATACATCACAATGGGCCTCGTCCATGGGCCTCGAATACATCACAATGGGTGTCGCCCATGGGCCTCATATGTATCAAATCGGGCCCACCCTTATGTATTTTGAGATCCGACCAATTCATAAGTTAACATAGAGATAGATGAAGTGAAAACCAAATATCAACTTTAGTGAGAGCCACTGTGGTCCTTAAAAGTTTGAACGGTGGATTTTGCTGTCCACTATTTAAATGGTGGGGTCCACTTAAACTTTAGATCTGACCCATTCTTTTACTCATGCCAGAAAATGATCTCACAAATGATTGGACGATTTGTATACAACACATGCATCATGGTGGGTCCCATAAATAGACAGCGTGGATGGAATAGGTGGGACCCACGGAGTTTGCTATCGTCTATACAGTAGCCAGTGGTGGTGTCCACATAGTTGGATGGTGTGGGTTACACCCACATGTACCGCAGGTGCAGACCTGCAGACATCAATAGCTCAGCTATATAGCTATCGTACATGCAGTTATTACTACTTTAAAGAGGCAGAGGTGGGTCCCACGTAGGGTCCACCCTCATATATATATATATAATATTGTATTATAATATAATATATAATATATCATATTATATATTAATATTATATTATATTTAATATATTACAACCTTCAGGCCTTGAACGGCCTAGACATACACATACATCATGGGTAGCCCCACACATGTGGTGGGCCCCACCGTCTAGGGACAGTGGATGCCCCGCACGCATCACAGTGTGGCCCATCTAAATGGTTGGACAACATGGGTGGGTCCCACAGACCCCACTGTCCATTCACACCTCACTGTCAGCACACACTCCACCGCCAGTCACACCCACTGTTAGTGTTGAAACGAGGTATCTTTCACTTAGTCTACCACTAGAGCTATGGGTCTAGGTGTGGATAAATCCATCAAGGAGGGCCCCACCCACACGTGTGGGGTGGGCCATGTCCTAGATGGACGGTTAGGATGATATACAAAAATCATGGTGTGTCCCACATGGATGGGGTCCACCGGTAGATGGCATGGATATAAATATCATGGTGGGCCACACACCTCATCATCATCATTACCATGCAAAGAAGGAAAAGAGAGAGAGAAAGAGAAAAGGAGAGATCAGATGGTGATGAAAGGACCCTGCCACTATGGGCCCTCCATGGTTACAATACATACATCAAAAATGGGTCTCATCACAAGTGGACCTTCTAATAGAAAATCAACGTTGGATCACCCACCTATTGGCCTCCTTGGTTCGTTGGAACGCCGAACTCCTTGGCTTTGATTTCAACAGAAGATGATGAAGTTTTGATGGTTGAGATGGAGATGAGAGGGTTGGAAGTGGGCCACATTAAAGCTTCTCCATGAGAGCTTGGGAAGCTCATACGTTGGAGCTTGGTTTGCTTGGGAGAGAAGAGAGAAATGAGAGGGAGAGAGAAGGGATAGGTGATAGGTGTAAGGAAGGGATAGGTGGAGAGAGAGAGAGATTGACTTTGAGAATGGGAAAGGGATGGGTTACTTGTACTTATGGTATGGTGATGCGTACTTAGTTGAGGTGATTGATTGATTGATTGATTGATTGATTGATGTGACATGTTGTAGAAATTCTCTTAAAATTCGCACGCATGGCATTTTCCTTGAATTGAACGCGAGCCCACATCTCCTGGCCAGGGTATCGGATCGTTGTGCGAGTCACGGCATCGGAACTGCGGAAATGGCGAGGTTGCTAGGGTACAAGTCTCGAGTTGAGATGAATTTGAAATATGGAATATGTCTCAGGGTTGCGCCCAAATGCCGATAACAGATCACGGATCATTAGAATTTGACCGAAGGACCATGGAAGCCTATGGAACGATACAGGCTAGGATATGGGCCTTACACGTCTTCTTCCTCTTCTTCATCTTCATCTCTCTGTCCGGGAAGAAACGTCAGGTTCATCTTATGGATATTTATATTATTAAATGAGAGAGTCGACTCTGTTGCCTCGATCGATGAAATGACAACATTGCAATAAATAGCAAGGCTTGTCATGAGATAGGCAAAAGGTATCGACCCATGGCTAGGATGGATATAAAATTCGATAATCAAATAACACATCAATGAGGGAAGATAGATAAGAATACCAGATACAACACTGTGAAGGACACGAGTAATGAAAGGAGTAAGTTCAGACTTATTCCCAAACCATGGATAGACATTATACTTATTTCCAAACCATGGATAGACATTAGATGTGAAAATATGATGAAGAACTCTATATTCAAGAAGCATCTTGTTGGCACGGAGGGCATTTTCATAACTCCATTTAGAATTAAATCGACATAATTTGCAAGTAATATCTTATCGCTCAGATTCAGTCATTTTTTCAACAAGGGTGACAATGGGTATGCCTTCATCATTGACATTAACATCAAGTAAACCTGAAATCAAGTGTTTATCAATAAGAACTGTCCCTTCTTTAAAATTAACAGAGAATGTCAAATTATCAAGGGACAATTCAACTATTGAAGCATACATGCCTTTCGCTATGGAACGGTATGATGTTCTGCCCCAACCGAGAATGTTTTTCCAACCAATGGCAGTAAAGATAGGCAAGAGAAGGAATGATGCAATGTGGTTTACTTTCACAGTCCTTTCAATGATAATTTCCTTAGAGAGAAAATCTCTAACATGGTCTGAATCTTCTTCGGAAGATCTTAGGGTTCTCACCCTAACTGGAGTCGACTTGGAGGAGGAGCCACTAGGGCCCTTGTGAGTAGCCTTCCTCTTAGTGCGATGCTCCATTTAGAGATTGCAAAAGAGAATATTAAATTAGATAGATGGGTTTATCTTAGACGAAATTTTTACACAAAACCCACTATAAAAAGGATGTAAATCACAAAATAAACCACAAATGAAAGATTAACTAGCAAAGAGAAACCCAAATCTAGAAGGAAATTGGAAATAAACCACTTACAATGAAGATTTGGAGATGGGTTCGACGAGTGAAGCCACGACTAGTCAAGGAAGAAATGAAAAAGTGAAGTAAAAAAATATGTTTTTCCCTCTTTTAATGAGTAAACTTGCGCACTCGGATTGGTCGAGTATGGTCCTCGACCCATCGAATAGCTCAAAAATTTTCATATTTTAAATTTTGAAATTTAAATGTTTTACATTTTAAAAATTATAAACATATAATAAAAATGCATAAATAACATGATTTAATTAATTGAAAGAACACAAGTCAATATCATGTTTTGATTTGGAATATTTATTCCTGTCAAGCCATTTGGTATAATGTCTGCAAGCTGCTTTTTAGTCTGAGTATATTATAATGAAATGCTCATGTGCTCAACTAATTCTCAAATATAATGATATCAAATGTCGATATGTTTCGTACGAAAATGTTGAATAGGATTCTTTGAAATATTAATTGCACTTGAGTTATCACAATATAATATCATTGTATCTTGTATAATCTCATAATCAACTAACATCCTTTTCATCCAGATCAGTTGGGTGCTAGCATTGCCAGCTGTAATATATTCAGCTTTAGCTGTTGAGAGAGATACAGAATTCTACTTCTTGCTGAGCCAGAAAACTAAACAATTCCCTATGTAGAAACATCGACCACTAGTAGATTTTCTATCGTCAATGTTTCTTACCCAATTTGCATTAGTATATCCAGCAAGTTGTATAGTTGTAACATGCGGATATTGTTCACAACCCCAAGTATAGGGTCACGATGTAGTAATAATCTGGGTGAGACCAAGGTCAAATCCACAGGGACTAATCTTGTGTATATTCTAAAAGCAACTAGAAGTAGAACTAGAAAAATATGTGATTTTAAATCTGAAATTGTAAAGAGTAATTGTGATTAAAGTAATTAAAACTAAGAATTCAAAAGTAGGAACTAGGGTTTCTAAGGATCCACTTGTAGTGATTAGGGAGCCCTCTTAATTGATTCACATCACACAATTGGAATTGGAGTCTTATCCTATCCAATTAGTAGATATACAATTAAGATCAATTTAAACTTTCCTTTGACCTAATTCTCAAAAGAGGAGAATAATAATTATTGGAAGGGATTCCATCACCAAACCATGCCCATGAGACAATGGAAAACAAAAGGATTTACCAATCTCATAATCTTAAAATAAAAAAGAAGATACTCAAAGCTATTACAGATCTACTATAATTTAAGTCATAATAACTCATTAAAAACTGAAAGTATTCCTTAAATATCAAACTAGAATCAAAGTTCAATATGAACATGAATCAAAGTAATAAAAACATCCCATCACACTACAAGCTTCACCTCTTAGCCTTATCTATGAGGTTTAGATAACCATAATCTGTTTTTAGGACAATTTTCACGATTCCTTTTCTTCATTTCAAGTCTTCAATTCTCTTAATTTCCTTGGATCTTTAGCATTTGAATTCTTCAATCTTGGTCTCCTAAGATCCATCCCTTGCCTTGGTGATCTTTGAGCATCAAATTCATGCTTTTAGCACCTTTTCCAATCCAAGCTCTTAAATTCACCTTGCAACACAAACGTAAGTAAAATAGGACATTAAGCATTATGATTTTCATAAAACCAAGATATAAATGAGGGATAATATGCATTATTTGACCCTCAACACAATCCCCAACCAGCATTTTGCTAGTCCTGAGCAAAGTATGTGAAAAATATTTCAAAACCATTGTATAATTTCCATAAGCTCAAGTGGTTTTAAAATAATCCAGATAATTGAATTCTAAAATACAACAATATTGAACATTACTTCATCCTTGCAATTCTAGCACTTGGTAACTTCATAATCAATTTCAAAACATTAATCTGCCAATTAGAACAATTCCAAACATTAAAGTCCATGGGTGTGTAAGTCTACACTTATCACAATCAAAGGTTCAATTCTTCATTTTTATGATAACATTGATAATCCAAAGAGCATTTAAGACAATCAAAACCTAAACCGAAACTTTTCTTACAATTTATCTTTAAATTTCCTTTTTAATCCTCCAGCTCTTTATTTTTCCGTCGATGGCTTTCACACTATGTCAACCTTTTTAAAGATCTTTAATAGGTAGCCTTTTCAAAGACAACTACTTTTTTAGCTAGGTTTTTTTAACACGATGGACAAATTCCCTAGGTTGGTTCCTGTCATGCTAAATAATCACCAAGTTAACAATTCAATGTTGACAAAAGCTTTAATGTGAAAGCTAGATGTGACATATGACATCATGACTCGATCAATGTTTAAAACTCATAATTATGAATTAATAATTCAAACTTACTTTGAAATCTCTAAGTAAATAAATCCAAGAGACATAAATCATCAACATTAAGGATCTTATACTTTAAAAAAAAATTTCAATTTACCACAATTTTTTACTCAAAGACTAAGAAAACAACTGATTGGTTTACCTAATCTCCCATCCCCAACATAAAATCTACATTGTCCTCAATATAAAAGAAATAAGCATGTAATGCATGTTTCGAACAAAAAACAAAATGTATTTTATTTGGGGCATTTTATGTACTTTATAATTAATAAAAATAGAGCAAGAAAGATAATCACAACATTAATATTAATTTATTTCTTCTAAGTTCTTTCACATCCCATTCTCCTTTAATTCCAAAATAGAGCATTCACAACATTAGATAAAGCCAACTGTCAAATTTAATGTCATTAAAAGAGTTCATTGCACACAAAAGTCCTTGGTGCGCAAATGGTCTTTGTACGTAAATACTCCCTGTGTGTAGATAGTCTCTTCGCGCAGACAGTCTTTGTGCAAGTAGTCTTTATGCGCAAACAGTCTTTTTGCGCAAGTGGTCTTTGTGCACAAACAGTCTTTTTGTGTAGGTAGTCTTTGCACGCAGACACTTCAACTCGTGAAGTCTTGTACGCGGTTGATCTTTGTGTATGGCAGATCGGATCTTTATGCGCAGAACCTTTGTGCACAGATGCCTTTCTGCACAGAAAGACTTGGTGTGTAAAAACCAATGTGCGCTGAGAGTACTGTGAGCCGCACAATAGCACTCCACACGACGACCAACGAACTAGTTCTACCTTCTCTCTCTGGTCTGTTTTTCTTTGAATGTTGTATCGTGTCCCCTGTAGAAGGGTCGAGGGGTATTTATAGCCCTCCTAACACATGTGATTGTGCCACATCAACTATCTACGAATTTCTTCGTGCAGACTACTTAGTGCGGCTACCTTCCTGCGACACCTTTCTGCGGATACTTCTCTGCAGATAACTTTCTATGGAAACTTCTCTGTGTATAACTTTCTATGGATAATTCTCTGCAGATCCCTTTCTGCGGATTCTTATCTGCGGATCCTTTTCTGCAGATACTTATCTGCGAATCCTTTTCTGTGGATACTTATCTGTGGATACCTTTCTGAGGAAACCTTCATGCATCAATTTTCACACAAAGACTCCTATCTATCTTTTTTTATGCCTCAACAGATGCCCCCTTAATCCTGCATTCTTTTGTACCTTTTAAAATAATGTAGGATCAAATACTAAGAAAATCAATTTTATAGTGCACAATCCTCATAATATGCTTATTCTTAAATTCATGCGCGCACTTCATCTTGCGCACATGGTTTAGCACACCACATCCTGCGCACCACTGATAGCGCACCACATATTGCACACCATGTCCCACGCACCATGTCCAGCGCACCATGTCTAACACACCATGTCTAACGCACCACCGATAGTGCATAGCGGCCGATTCTCTCCTATAAATACAGGACTTCATCTCATGCAAACTATTCTTTCTTGTTGCTCATTGTGTTAAATCACTTTCTCAGCTAGACCGTTCTGCGCTAACCCCGTTCTGCACCGCACAGTACCCTTTCCACACGACCACTACTTCCGCATGACAACGTTTTCCACATGTCGACATTTTTCACACGATAGCATTTTCTGCCCAATGACAGTTTGGACCAAAACTGGTAATTCTTGTGCACAAAGCCTCCTTCTAGCTGCGTACGAAGCCGGGCGCACAGCAGGCCCTTAATTTGACTTCCAACTTTTTTCAATCTCTAATAAATCTCCTTCTCAACTCTGAATCTCTACTAATTTTCCTTGCAGATTATAATGGCTAGTTCATCAAAGAGACCTCATGTCTCAACAAATGCTGCAGAACCTTCTGACTCTCAACCAACTGAATCCCAAACTCATAAAAGACCAAGGTCTGAAGAATATTCTACTTTTTTCAAAGAACCGTCTCCTGTCATCATCAATTTTAATGATCGCATTTAGCATTTATCCAATCATATTCGAACAGCTATTTTAATGCGAGAGATAGAGGCTCCTACAACGGAAGGACAAGAGTTAGACTGGGAGAATTGGCTAAAATATACAGCCAATCTTCGGACAGATACCACTCAATTATCTACTGCCGAGACTTCTCCTAATGCAACCTTCACTAGGAAGAAGGGAAAGAGCAAAGATGAAATCTTTCAAGAGAAAATCTGAGAACATAATCAGAGGCGTTTTCAAAACGCATGGGATTCGATCAGATCCTACCCGGATGCAATCAAATTCCACAATCCTTATAAGGATGAAACTATCACTATACCTTTGCTCCTACATCGTCATCATTCAATAATAGAGAGTGAACCGACTGACTTCATGACACAAAATAAACTTCTATATGTGTCAAACTGGGTAATAAAGGAACCAAAACTTCTTAAAGGTTGCCTAAGGGAGAAAGGAATGGTCTAGAAAATCGGTCAGGTAGTATACATGCACTTCTTCATGCCATGCTTCAATCCTCATGACTTATACCCTACCAATTTTTTCGAAACAATACAACAACACTTTTGTCATCGTGACTCTTTGTGGGGTAAAGAAGAATTCAGAACCTAGGGTCTTTGGACAGATCACCCATACTACAGTCTGTGGATAAAAGAAATCCTGAAGAAATATGAGAAGCCTCTTATTGATGCTAAAGTCTACCAAGCTATAGAAGCTACCTCTGAATTTTTCCATAAGGACACAATGATCTACAAGGGCTTCATAAAATATTGGTCTTCTTCCACGAATTCCTTCCATCTCTCGATTGGAGAAGTAAGCATCAGTTTATGGGATCTATTCAGAATGGCTGGTCTACCCATTACTGGATCTTTCTTGGACGAATATATTCCCATAAATGAAGAATTTTCTTATGTGAACCTAAGCAAGACCCCCAAGATTACTTCCTCAACAATGGCACTCTTTCAAGAAATGTCTTATTTTCCAGATGCTCATAAGATATCACCACTTGCACGGTTTACTCATTATTCATGATACTTAGTTCTAGTACCCTTGTCATCCTCGTCATTTCTTCATAACACTCAACCCCTCCTCTCCTTTTTAATATAAATTGCTAACACTTCTTATTTCCCTCCTTTTTAGATTTCCTGGTAGTTACGGCCCATAATTGGAAGCTACTCGAAGAAAGATAAAAGGCCCTACCACGTTTACTGTTGAGACTGAATTGGCTGCTTTCCTAGCCTACTGGCTAAGCTTGGTTTTTTTGCGAAGTTCAAAAAGCTTGGACTCTATTCAACCTACTCTGTTTATAGTAGCAGGGGTAATGGCAGAAGGTAGAAGAAGATATTCTTTAGCTCCTCCCATATTATGTTCGTTATACCAAGATTTTGGTCATGCCGCAGTACACTGTACAAGCCTTGCACTAGGAGTCTCATCCGCTTTCACTCCTTGGCATTATTTCTCTGGTTGGCTAGGCATTTACTTTTCTTGGACCTATAATGATCTAGAGAAAGCTTATGTTCATCCCGAGCATCTACCTTTATGGCATTTCCAGCTGCGAAAAATGATAAAGAAGACATATGACTGGATACTGGAAAAGATTGACAATCTGGAATCCATTGATTTCTTTTCCTTCCATCTAGATCATTAAGCCAAAGACAAGGATGTCGAGGATAACAACAATCTAGACTCCATCGAGCAGACTTTTTTCTTATGCATTCGTTCTAGTAGTCTTCCTTTACGAGAAATGGTCAAATTTTGGAGAGAACTATATTACCCTAATCATTTTTCCAGGCAATTTGGATATGATCAAACCATACCACAAATAGGAGGAGATGTTACTCGAGCTATGCGAAGTTATGGAGTTGGCCCTTATAACTGGGCATTGATATGGAAACAACTACTAGTAAGGAATTTTGGTCCTCGATTCATTCTACTAGGATATAACCACCGAGTAATAGCCTCCTATGCTTGGATGCGATGGTGGTCACATCAATACTATTTGATACATAACCATTTTCCCGTGGATCATCCTGTTTGGATTCCCCCTCCACGTTTGAGAAATTACAGGCCAGAATAAGGAATAGGTTATTTCTATGAGAAAGATCATGTTACTGTTTCCGAAGAACTCTGTTGTAAAATTTTTCTAAAATAGCCTATCAGAGAGATTAAACCGTCAAACACCTTAGAAGGCTGGATTGCATTTGGTTCTTGTGCAGCCCCCTACCCCTCATGAAGGGTTTGAGATTGAAGGTGGTACTTTGCCTCTTCCCATTCCTGAAAGAAGAGATCAGCCTTTTCATGGTACCTCTACTACCACAAATCCTACGACCGTTACCACTCCTTCCAATATTATTCGCATCACCATGAGTCCCTCAGCAGTTGTAACTTCTTCCTCTCTGAAAACTCATCGTACTACAACTGTAACTACTCCCGTTCCAAGTCAGGTTGTTTCATCTCCGATGACCTGGTCTCATGCTAAATCATTGTCTCCTATCATTCTGGCCCAACCAGCTCCTTCTCCCGTCAGAAGTACACGTCTTCTTCTAGTAAAGACCGTATACAAGGAGAAACAGACAATATCAGTAGATGATAGTTCTTCAGAATATTCTGCTAATACTAACAGTGATAACCTCTCCTCTTCTACAAGCTTGGTTGATGAGGGAGATGATGCCTTACTAGGTGTCAACACTGATGTTGAAGTAGATGTCGGGGAGGAAGAAAATGTCGACATCCCACCGAATTCGCACATTCCTCTTCCAACTGCCATGGATCTTTAGAAGAGGAGAAACTAGATTATGAAGAATATGAATGTTCTCCTGGAGTAAATATCTTCTTCTCTTTTGATCCTGGATATTCTCCATGGATTGTAGAGACTACTGGCGCAACTGTTCATGATGCACCAATGTTAGCAAGAACAGAAGCTCAATCGTCAAGACCTCCAACAGAAGCAGGAGATGTTCTTCTCTGCCACAGCACAAAGAAAACTTTGCTGGCCCCAGTTGCCCTGCATAGTTCTCCTCATGCAGATAAATCCTTCACAATACATCCCTTTTTTACCCAACTAGTGGCCAGGAATTTGGAATTCTCCTCAAACCCTTTTGATATTCTAACAACTATTGACTCTAGTATAAGAGGGGCTCAAGAACTCTCCTTCGATGTTGCTGTAGCCGCGGATACAGTAGGATCTGTAGTTCCTTCAACTCAATCTACCCCTAGTGCTATTCCCAAATAAGGTACATATAGACATGAATATTTCTTTATTTGAAATATCCATTCTTTCTAAACTTATATAAAACATTTTCTTCAATTACAGCCACAATCATGCCAACTCCGAGTGGTTCTGAAGGCTCTAAATTAGTGGCTTCAGTCTTTGATGGTCTTTCTTTGGAGAAAGTATCACCTTTCGTGTTAGGATTATTCAAGAACGCACTTCTGTTCATTATTAACGCTTTCAAAGACCCGACTCAATGGCCTTTCTTGGATAGTGCTTTGGCCATTCTTGATCACTCTGCTCGCCTTGCATAAGTCAATGTTCAGCCCCTTCATAATTTTTTATCAGAATTTTATGGCTCAACTAAGAATTTAGAGGATGTTCTAAATGTAGTCAACGCTCCAGAGATCCTTAATCATCAAAAGGAATTGGCATCACTTAAGGAATAACTTTCGCATTCAGCTGACCTTCTTGCTACCCATGAGGTTACCAGCCAGTCTCTTCATGAAAAGATAAAAAATTTTGATAGGAATAAAGCAGTTATTGATGATCAAATCACTCTTCTCGAAAAGGAGATATTACTGCTGAAGGGTAAAAAGAAGCAGAAGATGTGATTATTCATCAAGCTAAAGAAGAACTTGAAGCCAATATCCGAACCATTGACCTTGTAAAGATCGAACAAATGAAAAATTAAGAAACTGTCGTTCTTTTAGAATCGAAACTGGCTGACGTTCCTAATTAAGCTAAAATCATTATGGAGGCTGAGAAAACTACTTCTGCATTGCAACTTCAATTAAAAGAGGAATTGCAGCATTACATGACAGCTTTAAATATAAATGAAGACCTGTAAGAAACTTCTCATTACGTTGTGATGCATGTGTTTCTTTTATTCCTTTTAATAATGTATTATATGAACAAACTATTATGTTTGTAATGAATCTGCATCTTTTCCTTTTCTTCTCTCCTTTCTTTTCTCTTTTTTTTTTAATTAAATGGCAACCTTATGTGGTGTTTTCTTTAATGGGCGAAACTATTTTGTTTTGAAGTTAGAAGAGTTAGTTCATACACAGTTTAAGCTATTGAGTAGCGAAGCAAGCAGTTTCTTAGACTCATGCGGGAGTCTGGTCTTACGTGATGGTCTCTGTAACTCTTACGAGTTCATTAGACTTTTCACTGCCGGGGATTTACGCATAGGGTTGGCTACAGTAACTCTCTAGAGTTCACAGGGCTCACAAGGCTACCTTTGGGGTACCAAATCCAGGGCTGTCAATCTTTCAATGAGTAGGTTTAAGCCCTTCCTCATGAGTTAGTACTAAAATCGAGTGGTAGATCTGGGGGGTCTTATGCATGGTTGGCCCATCTATGGACATGGTCCCAAGAGCTCACACTACGGCCCACTTTTCCTTCACTTGCAAGGTCGGGCCCATTCACGGGAGGGCATTTTCCTTCATGCCCCGTGACACTGCCGGAAGCTATACAAACGGCATGGGAGTTACGCGTGACTAGCCGTTAAGGACTTTTTGGCCTTTTAAGCTTTTGGTCCCTGGCTTCATCCGCAGCCCACATGGGTATGCATACGATAGTCTTCACGGGCTTTTTTAGGGCCACTGACTTCTCGCCGCTGCCCACATGGTGATCTTGATAAGCCTTATGCGTGGCCATATAGGCTTGACTAGGCTGCCTTTGAGAAATAGAAGTAAATGACCATCAATAAACCAATCTGCCCAATCGTATGGGTTGTTTGTCATATATTAGCTTGGTGACGATATCAATTTTAGCAAAATTTTACAGAGCTCACTTGGCAATGATCACTTTAGAGCTCGCTTGGTGATGATCATAATATTCGCTGATACCAATATTAGCACATAGTCCAGATATTCTTGCAAATTTCTTCTTTATTCATTTATCTGATCATACATAGGTATGATCTTGGTCATTCTTGCCCCCTTTTGGCACAGAAGTATTATTCTGATAATATTTTGGGTCAAAATAAGCAACATCTTTAAGGACGATATCTATTAATGAAGCGAGCATTAACTGCTACACTAATACCTCATCCATCTTGATTCACCACTCTGTATCCACCATTAGAGTATACTTCTTAGATTACATACGGCCCATCCCATTTAGGCTCGAATTTGTCCCTTGTCCGATGGGTAACACCAGATCCCCTTTTTTGAAAGAGTGATATTTGACCCACTTTTCAAAGGCAGCCGATATCTATCTTGGTACGATTGCAATCGTTGTTGGGCTGCCAGTCATTTCTTATCAAGAAAATCCAGTTCTCTCAACCATATTTTTGCATTTTCATCATTTGTAACAGTCTGATGTACCGCTACTCTAAGTGATGCTACTTGTATCTCCATTGGGATCACTGCTTCGACACCATAGACTAGCGAATATGGTGTTGCTCCTGTTGTTGTCTGATGAGTAGTTCTATATGCCCACAGTGTTTCTTGCAACCTATCATCCCAATCACGCTTGTTTCCTGTCACTGTCTTCTTTAGTATTTTGACTAATTTTTTGTTAAATGCCTCTGCTAATCCATTGGCTGGGGGATAATAAGGAGTTGAAAATGAATGATTGATGCTGAATTTCTGGCACAACTTTTTAATACCTCTATTCTTGAAGGGAGTGTCATTGTCTATGACAATTTTCTTCTGAATACCATGACAGTATATTATGGCATGACGAATAAAATTAACCACATCATTCTCCCTAACACTACGTAATGCAATTGCTTCTGTCCACTTTGAGAAATAATCCGTTGTTGCTAAGATTTACTGCTTTCTTTTGGACGAAGATGGATTTATGGGACCAATGACATCAAGTCCCCAAGCAGAAAAGGGCCAAGAAGCGACCGTCTGGTGTAAATCTTCTAGGGAACGTGTATAACATCCCTATGAATTTGACACTCATGACATCACTTCGCGTATTCTATTGCATCTTTGAACATGGTGGGCCAATAATACCCAATTCAATGGACTCTATGAAATAAATTCCAACCAGCTTGATGTGCTCCGTTCTCCAGAGTGTGCTTCTTGCAATGTTCGGCTTGCTTCTTGTTTGTCTAAACAATGCAGCAACATTCCATTGTAAGATTTTCTGTATAATACCTCAATGCATATGATAAATCTGCTTGTTCGTTGCTTAATTTGTTGTTTTTGCACTAGATCTTCTGGCAAGATGTCATATTTGAGATAATCAATAAATGGTTGTCGCCAATCATCCATTGATACCTCTAAACATGATACAGGGAGTGTCTTGACGCGCTCATAATAACTTCTAGAGAAGGTAAAAATCATCTTTCTTCTATAGTTGCATGTAGAGGGCATCGATTCGGATAGGAAAAAGCCGTTGCCATGCTAGCCAAGGCATCTGCTTTTGCATTCTCAGATCATGATACGTGCTTGATCTCAACATGATAGAACTATTCTAGCAACTGCTGCGCTTTCTGAAAATATGGTAAAATTTCTTATTTCCTCACTTCGAAATCAGTCGTTAATTGATTTATAATCAATTTAGAGTCTCCGAAGATATACAGCATTTTAATCCCCATTTCTTAAGCCATCTCCATCCCGATGATGAGGGCTCTGTACTCGACCTCATTATTTTTACACACAGCACCCAACGTGAATGAGTAATGTAATAAATCACCTTGAGGAGTAATAAATATCACTCCTGCCCCTACTCCTACTGTTCGAGCAGCGCCATCAAAATACATCTGCCATGGGCTTGGTGACTCAGCTATCATAACGTGCTCATTCAAAAAGTCATCACTAACAATTCCGCATTCGGTTACAGGGTGTGTTGTGAGAAAGTCCACTACTGCCTATCCTTTTACTGCTTTTGTCGGTTTGTACGTAATAGTATATTCTGAAAGCAACAACATCCATTTGGCCAATCTCCTAGATAACATCGGCCTTGTCATCAAAAATTTAATCAGGTCTGCTCTTGAGATCAGTGTTATATCATGTGAGAGACAATAATGTCTCAACTTCTGGACCGTAAATATCAGCGCCAGACATTCCTCCTCAATTGGAGAGTAATTACACTCCACACCCATTAGAGTGCGGCTTAGATAATAGAGAGCAGTCTCTTTCCCAAACTCATTTACCTGTGCCAAAAAAGCTCCTAAAAAATTTTTAGCTACGGATATATACAAAATTAATGGCTTCCCTTTTATTAGAGCTGTTGATTCTGGCAGCTATTTCAACAATTCCTTTATCGAGTCAAACACCTTCTGACAAGCTTGATCCCAAACGAATTCTGTATCCTTCTTCATCAAATGGGAAAACGGCTGGCATCTTCCTACCAAATTTGAAATAAAGCAGCAGATATATGGCAACCTTCCTTGTAAACTTTTTAATTCTTTTAGTGTTTTTGGCGGCGGCATATTCTGGATAGCCCAGACTTTCCCTGGATCAATTTCAATACCCCTATGCCGAACAACGAAACCAAGGAATCTACTTAAAGATACTCCAAATGCACATTTGGCAGGATTCATCTTTAGCTGCTTCTTTCTGAGCCGACGAAAAACCAACGCCAGATGCTCATAATGTTCCTAATGATTTCTTGACTGAACTACCAAATCACCCATATAACACTCAACGTGCTTATGCATCATGTCTTGAAAGATATCTACATCGCTCTTTGATATGTTGCCCCGGCATTCTTGAGACCAAATGGCATAACTTTGTAACAATAAATCTCTAGTGATGGTTTAAATGTTGTAGCTTCCTCATCTTCAGGTGTCATTCTAATCTGATTATACCCTGCATAACCATCCATGAAGGACATAATGGCATATTGAGTCGTACTGTCAATCAATAGCTCAGTAATCGGAAGAGGAAAATCATCTTTCGGACAAGCCTCATTCAAATCCCTGAAGTCAACACATACCCTAACCTGTCCATTTTTCTTCTTTACAAGGACAATATTCGATATCCACTTGGGATACTTGACCTCTCTGATAAACCCAACTTTGATCAATTTACTGACCTCTTCTTCTATTAAGGGAACCAGATTTGGGTGAAATAGTCTCCGCGCTTGCTTGACCAGCCTTTTCTCCTTAGAGATATTTAATCGATGCAATGCTACAGAAGGTTCTAAACTCGGCATTTCCGCATACGTCCAAGCAAAGACGTCTCTATTTTCCTTGAGGAGCTAAATATACTTTTCAAACTTTTGTTCAGGAAGGCCGGCACTAATGAATGTGTGTCGTGGTTCTTCTTCAGTACCCAAATTTACCTCACGCAAACTGTCTATTGTTGGCTACCCCCTATCTTCAATTTGTTTTGGAGCTAATTTAGGCCATTCGACCATTTGAAGATCCTTCTCTACTAGTTCTCCGACTGCAATCTTATTCATTGATGATTCCGCCCCCAGTCCTTGAAATTTTCTTCACTTTTCTTGGTCAACCCCAATAGGAATTTGAATTCCTTTCCCTTGATTCTGGCCAGTGGGTTCTGTATAATCAAATCCCATGTTTTTCATGATTTGCTTCCTTGTCAGACTATAGTTTTTGAAATCTGACGATGTCAACCTTTCAACATATGCATTACCTTCCATCTCGTCTTCCACTTTTGCTTCCACTGACGCATAAAATTCTATTAGCTCTAGATGTTTTGCATCGGCCTTGACTCGAAATCTTCCTAGAGCAGCTGAAAACTGTTTGTTTCTTTCAACATACGGCAATGGCACCATATAATTAAACTGTAAGATTTGTAACTGTTCTGGTGATAACAGAGTTAATGGCGACTGCCCTGGCTGCCTTAAGTGTTTTGGTACAAAATAAAATTTCTTCTTTGCTGCTGCAGTCTTAGACGACTCTGCCTCTTCTTTCTTCTCCTTAATCAAATTTATCTGATGGTCCTTCAGGATTCCGCCTTCATCATTCTTTCTTTCATCTTTAGTGAACCCTCTATAAAATTTGCATCTGCAAAAAATGACTCAGCCTCTGTGTATGGCTTCGCATCAGCCATTACCTTATACTATATTCCATCTTTGCAATATTTGAAGCATTGATGTAACATAGAGGGTATAATATTGTATCAATGGATCCATGGCCTACCTAGGAGAAGATTGTAAGTTGTCACAACATTTATAACATGGCACATGACATCGGTAATCAATTCTCCTATTTCTAGCGTCACCGTAATTTTATGTAACACCCCGACTTTTCAAGACTCAAGTACACAACTCGTTTCCCAAAACCCCAAGTATTAACCTTAAAGGATGGTCAAAGTCGAGTATATATATATACATACATATATATATATATATTTCCTTCATCCTTCATCCGAATAAGAGCGTAGAATGGACAAGTAAGCATAAAGGAAAATTTCAAATTTCATTTAGAATATATAAGTGGTTGCTCATAATGACTTATACAAACCAATGTCTCCAAAATTAGCAATTACAAGAATTACATGATACAATACATGAGAAATAGTAGAATGCAAGTAATTTTGAGCAACAAGATCCCTCAACTTCTCAAGGTAGACACAATCATGCAACTCTAGCACTTGAACCCGGCTCCTCATCAATATGAATGTGAACATTATCAAGGCCACCTGTGCTACCTGTACGGTTATATTTATTTGATGGATGAGTGTCCAACTCAGTGTGAACTCCCCTCAAGATTACACACCATCACATTAGGTAAGAAATAGTATAAAACATCCAGACACCCAAAATAGAGTAAATGTAATCTTATTAGATGCATGGATGCATGAAGTATGCAATCACGCCCTGGGGATGCTCATCCGTGCGGACAGTGGGCTCATCATTGAACCCGAGACACATCATCCAGATAGAACAAGATGTATATCACCCATGCAATTATTGAACCTGGGACACATCATCTAGACAGAACAATACGTACATTACACATGTAACTATTGAACTCAGGAAACATCATCCAGATGGAATAATACGTGCATCATGTACGATAGTAATAGATGCTGGTCTGTGCCATGTATGCATGATTAGCCAATCCATTATTAATACAATTACAACCAGCCAATTTAAATAAGCTCACAGTCACTACGGGGAGCGCATGGCCCAGCGTAGGCTGACAGCTCGGGCATAGTGTCCCATACCACCATCCTCGGCCCATGAGACTACCATCTTAGGATGTTCAATGGAAATTCATCGACTAGCATTTAATCATATTATAGTATATGGGACTTACCACCGCATGGTTGTATAGAAATGGTACATCGAGCCACATAGGACAAATACTAAAACTGAGCCACATAGGGCAAATGTCAAAATAGGCCACATAGGGTGAGTATCAAAACCATGCTATAAAGACCATCATTGAAAACCACTTAACATAATAACCCTGGATAGTAGACCCACATCAATGATCCTTCTAGACCACCACTCAATAACCACCAATTCGAAGGTCCATTACGATCACAACTAGTCAAGTTACATCTTAAGTATGGGTGTACATTCATATGTGAAATTTTCCCACTAATGTACTAGTTTAAGTTTCATAAGAAATCCACAAAAGAAATCCACAAGCATGAATAATTATACAGGATAATCATAAAGCATGTAATACAACAATTCAATTTTCACTGGCTAACACATGTGATTATAAAGGAAGATATCAATTATGAATTTAAATAAAAACTATAACTTAAGATAATGAGAAGATGGAAAGCTCAAGGGAAAGAATCATCACTAGATAAGGTGTACAATGCTTTTAGAGGCAAGTTTTCTTGAGAAGATGGTGTATTTACACTACTCACGTAACTCCCTGTACAATTACATTCGTAATAGATAATGAGTTACAAAGTTAAACACTTGAGGATAGGTGGAGGGTTGAAAAACCCTAAGCCAAGGTTGTCTTAGGCTGTTCTTAAGGCAATCAAGCTCACTAAGCATGAGCCCTTATTTTTAATTAAACTGGTCCTGTTAGACCCACTCAATCACTAGATCAGCCTCATTCTTCTCCTTAGATCCTTAGGACAGGTTCGTCACGTAGTATACATGTATACATTACATATGTATCACATAGCATATATATGCATACATTATATGTCTGATGTATGTACTACCTGGCATATGATGTTTACATCACATGAATTATATTTGCATAACGTGGTATACATGTGTACACTATATACATTACACGTGTATCAACTAAATGTTTCAAACATGGCCCACTGATCTTATGGAGGGTGTGGCCATGACACATATATCGTGTGGGACCCATATAGTGGAGGCAGCAATTTCCGCTGACATAGAGGCATGTTGGCCCACCATCCAAACAGTGGACGGCTGGGGACAAGCACATGTCTTGAGGTGAGTGCCCATGCATGTACGTAGGGCTGTCACCTAACACATGATATACAAATATATCAACTTGGGTTCCACATGAGCATGGGTGTTGAATCTGAACGGTCCATAAGATGTGGAATCCTAAGAAACCTTAGGGGGTGAATTTTCACCCTGGTCTAAGATTCTAGTGGGCCATAGCAAAGGTAAATGCAATTCAAGGGAAGGAACTGTTTCAATTAATCATGGCCCATAGAAGTTTTGGTTCAAAATAAATAACTGGAACCAGGGGCTTTCCCGAGGTTCTGCTCCATGTGGACCATTCAGATTTTCTAGACTCATCAATCATGATGAGATCTTAAAATTTTGCAATTAGTTTAAGTGAACTGATTTGCATGTGAGCGTTCATCATACATGTATCCGTTTCAACATCCTGGTGCATGCATGCACCCTTTATTCACCTCACAGGTGGGTCCCATGTGGACCCTCCATGTTTCCAAATCAAGGTGGGCCCCATGTCTGAAGCCAGAATGGATGGATGACCCGGATATACCCCGCCTACATTGCATCGCGTGGACGGTGTATATGCACATGCTATACATATATAGATTTATATATTTTCAAAGGGAACGTCCAGCCCATGGCCCACGTCTAAACCCTCGTCCCTGATGGACGGTCTATACACTAATGGCCCATGGTGGCCAAGCATTAGAGTAATCCACCAGCATTTGGTGGGGTCCATGATCACTATAGGGCTCTCAGTCAAGGTTGGTCCACTGACGTTGGGTGAGGCCCACTTGCATTTATGCAGGGCCCAGCTCCAGACAGTCCATAGTCCATCTATTTTAGACGTGAAAATAACCCTCATGCATGCGCTGGTGAAACTCATTTCCAGGACCCGTTGCAGTTGGATTCTTGGAACCCATTCATGTCCCAACCGTTCATACGGTGTGGTCCACTGAGATTTCTGATGGTGCGGCCCATCAGCTGCATATAGTTTATGTCGACTCCATGCACTGCCTTCAGCAAGGCCGACTGAGGCATGTTCCCAATCGCATGAAGGTCTGTATGTGGCCTAGTTCGGGGTCATCTTCCCAGCCATGGATTGGCGTGGTGTCGACCCATCTTCCTACCATTGTTCCTGAGTCAGGTAGCCTTCATGCAGGGCCATGTTTGGCCATCGTTTTAGCTCAGAACAGAGCCTGAAGAAGGCTCAATTCTCGGTTCTAATCACAGCTTAAAAGAAACTGGTGCAGGCATTCTTAGGCCCGATTTTTGTTCAGAACAATGGCTATCACTTAGCCCATTGTCAGCCTAAAATAGAGCTTTAGTTGGGTCAGTTTTTAACCCAGAACAGGGCCATGGATTGGCTCAGTTCCAGTCTGGAACGGGGACCCAACATTATCGATCACAACCCGTTTGACCTTCCTTCCCTGAATATGGCTTTCCATCATTAGTGGTCTATTATGCTCTTCCTCACAAATCAAATCGTCATCAGAAAAAGAAGTGACTGGCAAGCAATTTTCTCACTCATCTTTCTTTTCACGTTTAAATTCTGCCGATAGGGTTTCTCTGACATCACCGTTAGACAATGCCTAGACCAAACTTTGACGGAATTCTTCAGACAATTCCGATGCATCATAAACACTCAATCGAGCCAATATACCCTTCAGATGACTTACTACATCATAAGCTACCTTCATTATCTCATCATTCTTCCCTTTCCTGTCATTATCATTCTGCTTCTCAATGGTTTCTCTTCTCACTATCCTATCTTTTTGCTTCCCGGGACTTGTTATATTCCTTCCAGACCGCAACGTAATCACCACCGCCCCCTTTTTCATATTATAGTTCTCTTCTTTTCTCATTTCATGGCCCTTTTCTCGGACTGTAAGCACATGCACCGTTGTTATCTCATCTCTTTCCTTTTCTTTTTCCACTACTATATCACCCCCATCTATCATCCATTGTATTATGCGCTTCAATGTATAACAATTTTCTGTTGGATGCCCCACCAGGCGATGATAGTGATAAAAATCTCTTTCTCTAGTTTTTATTACATCTTCGGGACACTTGGGCTCTGGTAACTCAATTGTACCAGCTTTTAACAATTGGTTCATCATAGGAACAACATCTTCCTTGTCAAATGCAAACCCCTCATGAGAATTGAGCATCCTGGACCTCTTTCCACTGTATCTATTTCTTGATTGATTCTATTTCTATTCAAGCCTGTTTCCCTTTGAGTCTCTTATAGTTCTGCTCCTCTTGTCTGGATCGACAACATTTAAGGAAATTTTTCTGAGATCTCTCGTAGCTGTGTCATGGTGAAATGCTGGCATTTTGTGAGTCATTAATTCCAAGCATGAGCTTTAGTAGCCAGGTCACAGAAAGTTCTGATGTCAGCGCTGGTGAGTCCGAACGCGATCCCTGTCTCCATGGAATTCAAACACATTCTGACTTGATCTTTTTCTTCCGACAACTGTCTACATGAGGCTCCCAATGTTTTTCATCTATTTATAAACTTTTCCACCGGTTCTCCTATTTTTCGCACAGAGGCCAATTCTGTAATGCTAATATTGCGCTCCGAAGAAAAGAAGTTTGACATAAAAGCATCTTGCATTTTCTCCCAAGTACGTATCAACCCTGGAGCCAAGTTAGAGTACTAGCGAAATGCCTTATGTGTCAATGATGACCTGAACAACCGCAAACAATATTGTGGAACTATAGAAAAATTTCCCATACTAGTAATGAAGTGCATTGAATGTTCTTCTGGCGATCCCTCCCCATTGAACTTCTGAAAATCTAGATGCTTAAAGTTGACCGGGAATGGGACTTCTTCTACTTCTTTTGGATATGGCGTTCGGTACCTGAAGTGGCCAGTACTTTCACGTTCTCTTTCTATTCTGATAGCTTCTTCAACAACTTGTCTCACCTCATCTTAGGTTATGGTTCTCGCTGCTAGGACAGACCCCCGTGATCCTATCCCCTGTGGTTGAGAACCTTCTGGCTGATTCTCTTTCCCATTCATCATGCCTATCATTGGTGGAGCTGCCATCTGAGCTACATTTTGCATGAGGGTTGCCAAAGTCTCTCTAAGATTTCTACATTCTTCCATTAGTGTTCTTTGCACCTCTGCCATTGCATTCATACGATCTTCTGTGGTCGGCATATTATCCTGATTTGTCCCAGCCATATGTACTGTAACTTCTCCACTTTTCAACGAAGTTATAGTCGTCGGGGTGGAGTGAGAGTATGTCGATGCAATAGGGCTCATAAAAAAAGGAGAGGACGGAGTTTCGGTAGACCTTTGAGTACTTTCGGTGCTATTATTCGAGTGTGGTGATGCAATCACTGGTGAGACTGTTAATAACACCTTACCTTTCTGCTTCCTTGTCCATTTAACTTTAGGGGCAATCAAAGCTGGGAAGTCACGTGATATTAATCGTGGAACCGTTCATTTAGGATATATTACAGGGGGAGCGAGTTTGAGATTTATCCTAGCAACATTACACGTTACCGATCCTCCAATTCTTGCAACGGTGAATTCATTCTTGCAGCCCTTACACCTCAAGTCCTTATCTTTCTGCACATGACAACAGTCCATTCATCTCCTTCTTTCTGCGCTACTGGTGAAACAGTTACGACTGTAGCATCTGCTCACAGTTTTATCTGTCGACTCGATACTGTTCTATCTTTGCTATCCTCAGTTTGCTTGTCGACATATTCCACGACAAATCCCGTTGTAATGAAGTAGAAAATTATTTTTGCTTGAACATTTGCCATTGCCTGCTTGGTTGCAGTATTCTGTGCTTTCCTTCTTCTCTCTTTCTCTTCTCATCTCTAAGAAGAAAGAAGAAGAAAAAAAACACAAACGAAATCAAGATCTGTATTACATTGCATTCTATTTTGGAGATGAAAGGCAGGATGTTCCCGTTGAGAGTCACCTTTTTGGCACTTTTGAAAGCACCAAACGGTCGTGATTACCTTGCTTGCTATTCTTAAATTAATTACTCGAGTAAAAAAAAAGTCCCTAGTGGAGTCACCATTTTGTTTCGAACAAGAAACAAAATGTATTTTGTTTGGGACATTTTATGTACTTTATAATTAATAAAAAAAAGAGCAAGAAAGATAATCACAACATTAATATTAATTTATTTCTTCTAAGTTCATTCACATCCCATTCTCCTTTGATTATAAAATAGAGCATTCACAACATTAAATAAAGCCAACTGTCAAATTTAATGTCATTAAAAGAGTTCATTGTGCGCAAAAGTCCTTGGTGTGCAGATGGTCTTTGTACACAGATACTCTCTGTGTGCAGATAGTCTCTTCGCGCAGACAGTCTTTGTGCAAGTAGTCTTTGTGCATAAATAGTCTTTTTGCACGGGTAGTCTTTATGCGCAAACAGTCTTTTTATGCAGGTAGTCTTTGTACACAGACACTTCAACTCGTGAAGTCTTGTATGAAGTCGATCTTTGTTTATGGCAGATCGGATCTTTATACGCAAAACCTTTGTGCACAGATGCCTTTCTGTGCAGAAAGACTTGGTGCACAGAAACCAATGCGCGTTGAGAGTACTGTGCGTTGCACAATAGCTGCTCCACACGACGACCAACAAACTAGTTTTACCTTCTCTCTCTAGTTTGTTCTTCTTTGAATGTTGTATCATGTCCCCTGTAGAAGGGTCGAGGGGTACTTATAGCCCTCCTCACGCGTGTGATTGTGCCACGTCAACTATCTATGAATTTCTCCGTGCAGACTACTTAGTGTGGCTACCTTCCTACGGACACCTTTCTGCGGATACTTCTCTGTGGATAACTTTCTGTGGAAACTTCTCTACGGATAACTTTCTGCAGAAACCTTCCTGGATCAATTTTCACATAAAGACTCCTGTCTGTCTTTTTTTTATGCCTCAACAATGCAAAAGAGGCAATGAAAAGAAAAGGGAAAGTAATAGGAAGATAGTACCCAAAGAAAGAATTTTGAGGCTTTTCCAATGATCTTAGCACAAAGATGGGTTAGCACAAAAGACTCAAACAAACAATAAGTAAACTATCATAAAACGGCGGAGAGCAAACTATCGTAAAATGGCAGAAAGCAGTAAACCTAACTACTCCTTCATTAAACTAGGAGGTCAATCCTAGTAAACAGGATCATTTAGAGGTATGGAGATGTCCTCTGAATCAAATTTTTCAATAAATGGTTTTAAATAATGTCTATTCACTTTGAAATCATTGTTATTGTTTGGATTTCAAATCTCGACGACCCATGACGATAGACATTGGTAACAGTGAAAGGGTCGGTCCAACGAGATCGGAGTTTTCCCATAAAGAGATGTAACCGAGAATTATACAAAAAGACCTTCTGACCTAGTGTGAATGATTTTCTGAGAATGTGTTTGTCATGAAACACCTTAATTTTGTCCTTGTAAATTCTTGAATTCTCATATGCATCATTCCGGATTTCTTCGAGTTCATTCAACTGGAGTTTGCGTAGTGAGCCAATGTTGTCTAAATTGAAGTTTAGATTTTTAATCACCCAATAGGCCCTATGTTCCAACTCCATAGGTAAGTTGTAAGCCTTCCCATAGACATATCTAAAGGGAGACATTCCAATAGAGGTTTTAAATACAATACGGTAAGCCCATAAAACATCAGTCAATCAAATTGACTAATCCTTTCGATCAGGGTTAACCATTTTCTCAAAAATGTGTTTGATCTCCTTATTGAAAATCTCAGCTTGCCCCCTTATTTATGGGTGGTATGGAGTGCTCACCTTGTGAGGGATGTCATATTTCTTCATTAAGTTCACAAATGGCATATTACAAAAATGTGAGCCGCCATCACTAATGATGGTTCGAGGCGTTCCAAACCAGGAAAGGATGTTTTCTTTTAAGAATTTAATGACCGTTTGATGGTCATTATTCTGGCATAGAATTTCTTCGACCCACTTAGTGACATAGTCTACTGCTAGCAGAATGTATAAATTCTAAAAGGATTAGGGAAATGGTCCCCTGAAATCAATGCCCTGGCAATCAAATGCTTCTATAATAAGAATGGGGTTTAAGGGGATCATATTTCGATAGGATAATGCTCCCGATTTCTGATAATGCTCACAAGCTTTGCAAAATTCATTAGTGTCCCTGAAGATAGTGAGCCAGTAAAAATCACATTGCAGAATCTTAATCGTGGTCTTTTTAGCAGAAAAGTAACCACCACAGGCCTGAGAGTGATAGAAGGAGATGACACTTTGGTGTTCATTATCTGGCACACATCTCCTTAAGATTTGGTATGGGCAATATTTAAACAAATACGGATCATTCCAGAAAACTTATATACCTCGGTGAAGAATTTTTTATTATCTTGTGCAATTCAATGTCTTGGCATGAAACCTATGGCAATATAATTAGAAATATCAGCAAACCAATGTGAGTGGGAGACTTTAAATAATTGTTCGTCAGGGAACATGTCATTCATTTATGTCGTCTCAATGGAATCACGGAGATCAAGGTGGGAAAGATGGTCAGCCATTACATTTTCTACTCCTTTTTTATCTTTTATTTTCAAGTCAAATTCCTAGAGTAGAAGGATCCATCTTATCAAGCAGGGCTTAGCATCATTCTTAGAAAGAAGATACTTGAGCGCCACATGATCAGTGTAAATGATGATCTTAAATCCGATCAAGTAGGACCTAAATTTATCCAAAAGAAAATACTACGGCTAAGAGTTCCTTCTCCATAGTAGAGTGATTCACATGGGCAAGATTTAAGGTTTTACTTGCGTAGTGTATAACATAGGGTTTTTTGTCTTTTTTGTCCTAGCACCGCCCAATAGCATAATCTGACACATCGCACATAAGTTTAAAAGTAATGCTCCAATCAGGTGGCTACATGATAGGTGTGGTGGTTACCATGCGCTTGATCTTAGAAAAAGCTTCCTGGCATTACTCAGTCCACTCGTGTGGTACATCCTTTTGAAGTAGATTGCATAAAGGATGAGAGAGACTAAAGTCCTTTATGAATCTTTTATAAAATCCAGCGTGTCCCAGGAAGGATCGCACATCTCTTATGCTTTTAGGTGGAGGTAAGGTAGAGATAAGATCAATTTTAGCTTTATCTACCTCAATTCCATTGGACGAGATGATATGTCCAAGAATAATTCCCTTACGAACCATGAAATGGCACTTCTCCCAATTTAATACCAAATTCTTTTCCTCACATCGTTTATTTAATATTCTCCAAACAATCACTGAAGAATGGACCAAAAATAGAGAAATCGTCTATGAAGACCTCTAGATATTGCCCTACCATGTCAGAAAAAATACTCATGATGTATCACTGAAAAGTGACGGGAGCATTACACAGTTCGAATAACATCATTCGATAAGCTAAGGCTCCAAAGGGACGTGTGAATGTGGTATTTTACTGATCTTCAAGGGCTATCTCTATCTAGTTGTAGCCTGAATACCTGTCAAGGAAGCAATAATACAAGTGACCAGGTAGCCTTTTTAAAATTTGATCAATGAAAGGTAAGGGAAAGTGGTATTTCCTCGTGACGATATTCAATTTCCTGTAGTCGATATACATTTCCAACTAGTAGTAACTCTAGTTGGCATGAGTTCATTGTGGACATTGGCTACTATGGTGATTTCAGACTTCTCAAGAACCACCTGAGTTGGACTCACCCATTGGCTATCAGATATAGGGTATATGATACCTACATCTAATAACTTAAGAACCTTGGCCTTAACCACTTCCTTCATGTTTAGATTTAATCTACATTGTGGTTGTTGTGAGGTCTTAGCATTATCCTCTAGATAAATGCAGTGAGTATAAATTGAAAGGTCAATTCCCTTGAGTTTCGCAATTAACCACCCAAGGGCTCCCTTATGCTCAATGAGAGTAGAGATAAGCATATTCACCTGTTCCTACTTAAGGTAGGAAGAAATCACCACCAGGTATATCTCATCTCAACCTAAATAGATATATATCAAATCGGAGGGCAAAGGTTTGAGTTCAAGCATTAGTGCCTTGAGGTTAGACGGTAGAGGCACTACATCAGTTTGGGATAATTCTTCAAATTGTGGCCTCCACCGATTAACTTCAAGTACCGGCATAGTATCCAGCATGGTTCCCATCTCCCTAATCACATCATCATCTAAATTATGGGAGTGGGTCAGGCACGTCTCTAGAGTGTCAGAGGATAAGTATAAAAAAATTTTTATCTTCCACGAAAGAGTCAATAAGGTTAATATCGTGGGTGTCAGGCCTATATCCTAGTATCATGCCATTCCTTAGAACCCCGCAATTCTCTTCTTCAAATTTTGGTGACCCACGACTTGTAGATAGTATTTATGCGAGACCTTAAGTTGCATCTTATAAACCCGAGTCTACTCAACTTGAGACCTATGTCGTTGCCATCTGGTTCAAACGCCACGTCTCATGCACCAATCCGATACCTAGACTACGAGTTATGACTCGTGCATAATCTCGGCCGTAGACTGCACATTGCAAGACCATAGATTTCCTAATCAAGTGCATTCCCTATAAATTCATCATGAGGATGATGTCATCCTAGGCTACCTAGCCTAGGGTGAAATCACTCTACCCCATCCCATGCTTGCTAGCAATAATTACTAGGCATGCCATACTTCTTACACATGTAATCATCATCTTACATAGTCATCATGCCTCTCATTTATATCCCTCTCTACCTATCATCTTCTTCATTCTTGCTAGTAAGGAAGCCTGGGACGTCCATGAGAGCCCGACCATTCCAGCCCTCTTTTACCTTAAAACTCACCCAATCCAACCATCCATAACCCATCTCCACCATTGAAGCACCTTCATTGAGGCTTGAGAACCCAAGGCTAGAAGAAGGAGAAGAAGAAGAGAGGTGGGTGCTTCCTAAGACTAGTTTCTTTTCATTTCTTGCATAGACCTTGATATCATCTAGTATGGGGCAAGTATGACCGATCAATCAATAGTGAGGATCCTATCTTAACCCCTAAGTGTGGTCAATGGCCCACCTTATCTTGCATGCACATGCCATTATAGTGTCATTCTCCATGAACCCCATCATGATGTTTTACTTGATCCATAGCATTAAGGGGTCATCTAGACCCTTGATTTCATGGTGAGGATGGCATCCCCACCTTATATTGCTGATGTAAGGACCCATGCTGGGATGGACCCATTTGATGTATGGATTAGATCATTTTGAGGGGCTCATAGTGGTGGAGCCCCTCCTTTAGCCATCTTTTTTAATCTCTCTCTCTCTCTCTCTCTCTCTCTCTCTCTCTCTCTCTCTCTCTCTCTCTCTCTCTCTCTCTCTCTCTCTCTCTCTCTCTCTCTCTCTCTCTCTTTCGCCCTGATGTGTGGCCAACCTAATGTATCCATGGCAGTCAGACCGTCTAATAGCAAGGACGTCCTTGTTGCCCATGTTGCTGGATATTCAGGCCCATATTGCTAGTCGTTGGGCCTGCATGGGTTGGACGACCATATAGGCCTGATGAATGGATGATACGGATGGTGGCTTGGGTCTGGATGTATGTGACCCATCCAGGAGGGCCTTACCTTGATAAATATGAGGTACATCCACCCATCCAGCAACGTGTGGGCTACATCATGCAGCAACATGTTGCTGTCCAATTTTCTGGCCCACATTGTTGGCCACCAAGATGGGACAAAACCATATATACCGGCTTGATTTTCTCACTATAGTGGGGCGGTCTACTAGTGTGTGGACCCCACCTTGATGTAAGATTGTATCCACAACATCTAGCCTTGGTGGGACGCCCCTGAAGTGGGCCCAAGAGGCCTGGATGGTCTAACAGTTGAGACCATCCAGCATCCTGTATGAAGGGAAAACCATAAATATCAGCCTGATCTTTGGGTTGGTGGGCCACTCATGTGGACCCCACCTTGCTATACATTTGAGGGTGCATATCATCCACCCATTTTCCATGATTAGGCAGGCCCTTGGCCCATTCCAGAGGTAAAACCCAATAAGGCCAGCAACATGTATATCCAGCAACTCGCTAGCCAGCCATGAAGCATGTGTTTTATCCCCTTAATGTACGTGTTTTGTTTTCTCCATTTTTCCCCATTTGTGGCCCACCTTGAGTGTATTTTTAGGCGAGCCATTCAAGCCCTTTCCAGCTGGGTTGGGCGCTGTTGGACTGGCTGTCCAGCAGCAGGCCCACCCTAATATATGTGTTGTATTTATGCCTACCATTTGGTGGGGCCCACTGTAACATGTATGGGCCACCCTGAAGTATTTATTTTATCCATATAGCCTATTTGCTGAACCCAGTAGGCCTAGAAAGTTAGGCGGGTTGGATGACCAATAAGGGCCCAAAATTGCTACATATAGTTATATGTCTTGAAGTTGTGAGGCCCAGCAGATTAAAGGTATTATGTATACACACTGTACATTTATTTGTCTGAGATTATGGGCCCCTTTAATGCTCTATGAGGCCCATCTTTCTTCTAATTAAAGTAGAACCATGCTGTCCAGATTTTTGGACATCCAGCAGGCCTAGATGGGCTGGACGTCCAACCTTAGAGCTCTCTTTGATGCATGTGTTACCCATCCATTGTACTGGGCCTTGTGGGATGTTTGTAAGCCCATATGTGGCCCACATTGAGTGTATTTTTAGGCTAGCCATTCAGGCCCTTCAGACCATCTAGCTGGGTTAGGCGCTGCTGGACTGGTTGTCCAGCAGCGGGCCCACCCTGATATATGTGTTGTATTCAAGCCTTCCACCTGGTGGGGCCCACTATAACATGTATGGGTCATCCTGAAGTATTTATTTTATCCAGATAACCTATTTGCTGGACCCCAACAAGCATAGAAAGTTAGGCGGGCTGATGTTCAGTAACGGCCCAAAATTGCTGCATATGGTTGTATGTCTTGAAGTTGTGAGGCCCACCAGATTAAAGGTGTTATGTATACACACCATACATTTATTTTTCTAAGATTATGGGGCCCTTTAATGCCCTATGAGGCCCATCTTTCTTCTGATTAAAGTAGAACCATGTTGTCTAGATTTTTGGACGTCCAGCAGGCCCCGATGGGCTGGACGTCTAGCCTTAGATCTCTCTTTAATGCATGTGTTGCCCATCCATTGTACTGGGCCTTATGGGCTATTTTTAAGCCCATTATGATGTATGCAATTGTATCTATGTTTCCCATCCAATTTTCCAAATTTTGGTCTAACCTATAAGGTCCACAATGATATATGTGATGTGCACCAAGTCCAACTATTTTCTACGGCATATGGGTTACCCATGAGGTCCACCATGATGCATGTATTGTATGTTCCCTTGGCCATTGTATTTTTGGGCTATGGGATGTCCCAAGTAACCCACCTTGATGTTTGCAGACCATGGGCCATTTCTTGAGGCCGTCATGAAGTATGAAATGATATGTATGCTGCCCATTCTTTTCCCTATATAGTATACGGGCCATGGGCCCCAATGTAAGTTAGATTTCATGGCAGGCCGCACTCTAGGGGACAATGGTGGTTAAATGTTCACATTGTGAACCTCCGTAGAGCCCATTATTAGGCCCATTCTCATCTATTTGGGCCCCCATAAGTGTTACCTATTTATCCTTAGTGGGCTACCGAAATCGTTGGGCCCCCATTATTGTTAATGCTTCCATCATGCCTTGTAGATTGTCCAAATCATTAAGCCCATCTTATTCTTATTAGGCCCCTTAAGAAGACTAGTTTGCTACATGATGGAGTGGGTGAGGAATCCCACTCCTTGTTCTTAGACCTATTCTTGATATGAGTAGGCCATCTAGGCCCATCCTTGATATGAGGAGAGTACATCATCACCCCTTGTCATAGATGGAAGAATATGTGGTATCAAATTAGGCATATCCACTAGTGATGCCATGGATTAGTTTCGTTATCCTTCTATGGACCCCACCATGTATATAGGCTAACTATTTATTTATAACCATGCTAGCTTACTTTATCCAGTAAGACTCATTGAGTATGTGCTAGTAGAACATCATAATATATGCCGATACGCATCATTTACATGCTTATTATGAGGAGTGATTGATCATAATATAAGTCATTGGGCTGGTTATTTTTTGGACTCCCTGAGTGACAACGTTGCCGCACATGAACGCGCGGTGTGCGCAGGATTAATGTATGACTGAATAGTAAGACTCATGTATCTCGCATTTGTGTGACATGATTACTGTACGCCCTAGCAAGATCAGGGTCGTATCCTTCACAGGCATATCATGGATGGTAGGATTGGACAACGGAAATGTTTTAGCTTTAAACATGGGGCGTCATAGATGTTCCTTTGTGAAAGACCATAAACCCTTATAGTACTAAGAGGTTGCTCCAATGTCGAGACCTAGTGAATACATGAGCGCCCATGTGCCGAATACCAGGAGGCCGCTTCTTCCACTGTGTCCTGGTCGATTGGAAGGGGGTGTGACCTTACCCGCCCGGAGAGAAGGGGTATAGCTAGGTTGAGTTTGACCAGCTCAAGGAATGGGTCCGCTATCGACGTGTCGGATAAGTATTGACAGACTATTGGTCAGGCGAATGTGAGGTCTCTTACACTCACATTGGACTACGTGCCTGGGGAGGGGTAGTTAATATGTAGTGCACTAGACCCAAGTGATTGTCCAGAGAGGAACCGTACTGATATGTGGATTTTCTAGAGAGTAACTATACTAATGGCTGATGTTCCAGAGGTGAATTGTACTGACATGAGGATCCAGCTGAGGACTAGGATGCTTACATCGCATCTTGCATATGACATTTGGCTACGTAGGCCTTGCATCGCATAGCCTTGGTATGGCTGATAGCATTCGTGGACTTACTAACATTTTTCCATTCATGGACTTGCCAACACTTTCCTCATTACTCTGATATATATATATATATGTGTGTGTGTGTGTGTGTGTGTGTGTGTGTGTGTGTGTGTGTGTGTATGTATGTATGTATGTATGTATGTATGCTTAGCACATATATTGCACACACACTTACACCACCCTCTAAGCTTTCTTTAAGCTTATACACGACTGTTGTGTGCAGATGACACTAGGACGCAGCCAAGCTCAGGTAGGAGCATGCGGCTGAGCTTCTAGAGCTTTAATATTTATCTTGTATTCCCCTTTATGTATTATACTCTAAAGTTTTTTATTATAGTGGATATGTGGTGATGTTATTGTTTGTATCTGGGTTATACTTATGGATATGCTTTTTATAGAAAAGTTCATGTTGAAAATCCTCCTTATAGGATCTTAGGATCAGAACCCAGTATATGGGTACTAAGAGCCGAGAATGGAGTACTACAGATGCTATCGGCGCTGGATTCGACGGTCGAGAATTTTGTGAGCCCGGTTTCAGAGTTTTGGGCATGACAAGAGTTGGTATCAGAGCATAACTTGGGAATAACTAAGGATAACATCACATGTCTACTATAACTTAGAGCGATTAGGTCCCCGAGATCGATAACTTAGTAATCCTTCCAATATAGTTCCCTAAAATAGAAACTCTTGATCTGCCCCTTGTTCCTTCATGTAGGACATGCTACCCAAGAGAGCGACCCAAGTGACTCCCACTCCACCACTTGAGATTCTCATTCCCCAACCTGAAGTTCCTATTCCCTCACTAGAGATTCTTGCTCCCCCACCTGAGGATCCTACTCCTCTACCCAAGATCGGTGCAGCTCCGACCATACCCGTGAGTGCCACCCAGTTACAACAGATGTTACAAGGTGTGATTGCTGCCCTGTAAGGGCAGGGCATGCATCCCACTGAGATGCCAAATCAGGCAGAACAAGCACACATGAGCATCGTTCTTCTGGACTTCACCTAGCTCGATCCACCGTGATTCTAAGGAGAGCCTAACCTAACTGTAGCAGAGAGATGGAGCTCCCAGGTGGAGAAGGTTTTCGACACCATGAGATGCACAACCCAGCAGCAGGTCCTACTGGTGATATTTCTACTTCACGGTGAGGCAGAGCATTGGTGAGCCTCAGTCACCCATGCTGCAAGGGTTAATTTTGTATGAACTTGGGAAGATTTCATAGGTCGGTTCGACCGAAAGTTTTTCCCTGACCATATCTGATAGCAACGCGCACTCGAGTTTGAGACTCTTGTACAGGGGGCATGACAGTGTCCTAGTATAATGCCCGTTTCATCGTGTTATTAAGATTCACGACGTATCTTGTTGACGATGAGGGACGGAAGGCCTACAGTTTCGAGAATAGCTTGCGTTATGGTCTCCGAGGTCGTGCTATTAGGCATATGCTCCTGACTTTTGAGGAGGTGGTACAAAGGGCTCATATTTACGAGAGAGAGTGGGCCGGTTCACAGAGAGATTATGATCAAAGGAGAGACCGGAAGAGGTAGGCCCCCTATAATGGCACCTAACAGCAGTAGCATGACCATGGCAGAGGTGCACAGGCCACCCAACCGCCCAGCATCGGTAACACCTCCAGCACCACCTTCAAGGTAGTTCGACGGTGTTTATTTTGGATATGGTGAGATGGGGCACCGTAGGTGGGAGTTTTCCCGCCCTCAGCAGTAGCAACAGCAACCAAGAGTAACGCAACAGCCTCCACCACAGCAGTCGCAACAGCAACTCCTACCGCTGAGGCCCCCACAGCAGTAGCAACAGCACAGCCTTCGAGATGGTGGCAGCAGAGGTAGTAGTTTCGGCCACCCCAACAGTAGTAGTGACCTCAGAGGGGACATGCACATCCACAGCTGGCTCAGGACAGATTTTACGCAGCCTAGCAGGACCCTCAATCATCCAGAGGAGTCGTTGAGGGTACCATTCATGTTTCTACATGTATAGCTCAAGTTTTATTTGATTCTAGTGCATCGCACTCTTTTATGTCCAATCGACTAGATTACCATTAGAGCTTGCTCGTGAGGGATTGACAGTGTCGACGCCCTTAGGGAAGGCTACAGTGTTAGGCTAATTTTACTCCTCTTGCCCGTTGTGGTTGAGGAGACCTTATTGTCCACCGATTAATTTATGTTGCCGATGTCAGAGTTTGACGTCATCCTAGACATGGATTGGCTCACTGAGTATCATGCCATATTGGACTGCTCTGCGAGTACAGTCACGTTCTGTACACTTATCTTGTCGAAGTTCCAGTTTGTTGCCTAGCCCAGAGGAGAGCAGCTTTCTTGTCTGATGTCGTGCACCATAGAGAAGCCTGTCACCATGAGCATTGATTAATTGCCGATTATCTGTAGTTTTCCCGATGTGTTCCAAGAGATTTCAGGATTACCGCATCACCGACATATCAAATTTCAGACCGACCATGTACTCGGTACCCACCTATCTCAAAGGCCCCATATCGTATAGCACCATTAGAGTTGCGAGAACTGCAACAACAGTTGGACGAGTTGCATGAGCTAGGCTTCATCTATCCAAGCATTTCGCCGTGGGGAGTACCTGTACTATTTGTCAAGAAGAAGGATAGCTCGTTGAGGCTCTGCATGAATTACCGTGAGCTCAACAAGGTCACAATCAAGAACAAGTATCCGCTCCCCAGGATCGATGATTTATTTGATCAGCCGCAGGGTGCACAATTCTTTTCAAAGATAGACCTACGGTCCGGTTATCATCAGATTCGAGTCTGAGAGGAGGACATCCCGAAGACAGCTTTCAAGACATGTTATGGTCACTTTGAGTTTTAGGTCATGTCCTTTGGACTAACCAATGCACCCGTCGTATTCATGCAGTTGATGAAGGAGGTCTTTCATCCATATCTTGATCATTTTGTTGTGGTATTCATCGAAGATATTCTGATCTATTTAAGGACTCGCGGGGACCATGAGCAGCATTTGGAGATTACTTTGTAGACCCTCTGTGCTCACTGGATGTATGTGAAGCTGGAGAAGCATGAGTTTTGGCAAGAGGAAGTGAAGTTCCTCGGTCACGTGGTGACAAGGGAGGGTGTTACAGTCGACCCCTCGAAGATAGTTATAGTGCATCACTGGGGCCAACCTGCGAACGCATCTGAGATTCGTAGTTTTATTAGTTTGGCGGGATATTACCAATGCTTTATTAAGGGATATTCTCATATTGCAGCATCGTTGACCAAGTTAAGCCAGAAGGGCACAGAGTTTATGTGGAGTGACACCTATGAGAAAGCATTTGTTAAGTTGAATGACCACCTTACATTCGCACATGTCCTCACTCTTCCCTCTGGGAGTGAAGGATTTGTGGTATTTACCGATGCTTCGCATGTTGGTTTGGGTGTCTTTCTAATGCAGCAAAGAAGCCAGTGCCTACGCGTCTTACCAGCTTAAGGTCCATGAGTTGAACTACCCCACACATGATTTAGAGTTGGCTGCAGTAGTCTTCTACTGAAGGTATGGAGGAACTATCTTTATGGGGTGAGGTTCGAACTCTTCTCCGACCACAAGAGCATGAAGTATCTATTCTCTCAATCCGAGTTGAAGATGAGGCAGAGACATCGGATGGAGCTCCTGAAGGACTACAATTTTGATCTTAAGTACCACCCGAACAAGGCAAAGGTGGTGACGGATGCTCTCATCCATCAGCCACAAGGCCTGATGGCACATATGATGGTCTAGGAGTGGAAGATGCTCGAGAATATAACAGAGTATGACTTCAAGTTTGGTCTGCATTCTTTTATCGTTTAGTTATCGATCTTGTCGATTTAACCTGATCTTGTCGCAAGGGTGATCAAGGCTCAGCAGACAGATGAGTCGTTACAAGATTATCAAGCAGAGGCGGCATTTGAGAGTTATTCAGATTGACAGATAGGTTCTGATGGTGGGCTACATTTCAGAGGTCGATTGTGTGTCCCGAATATTCCAAAGTTACGCAGAGATCTTATGACCAAGGCATATCGATCAAGATATTCTATCCACCTTGGCTCGACAAAAATGTACCACGACATGAGGAGGCAGTATTTTTTGACAGGGATGAAGCTCCAGATTACCAGTTTCGTGGCCGAGTGTGACAAATGCCAGCGTGTCAAGGCCGATCATCAGAGAACCTTAGGTCCATTGTAATCATTGAGCATCCCAACATGAAAGTTAGAGCACATATCCATAGATTTTATTATGGGCTTGCCGAGGACTCAGAGTGGTCATGACGCCATCTGGGTTGTTATGGATCATTTGACGAAGTCAGCGCATTTTCTCACGATCGTTGCAACCTGGCATTTAGACCGACTTGCCAGATTATTCATTGATGAGATCATGACACTACACGGTGTTCCAATTTTGATCATTTCTGACAGATACCCAAGGTTCACATCTCAGTTTTGGAGGACCTTTCAGAAGGTTATGGGGTTTTCTTTATAGTTCAGCACCGCGTATCATCCGCAGACCGATGAACAGACTAAGAGGGTCAAACAGATCCTTATAGATATGATTCAGGCTTACGTGATTGACTTCTTGAGTAGCTGGGATGAGCATCTACACCTAGCTAAGTTCGTATATAATAACAGCTATTAGGCGACCATTGGTATGAGTCCCTTTAAGGCATTGCATAGAAGACCGTGCAGATCTCTCAGTTGTTGGACCGAGGTTGGAGAGAACCATCTCCTAAGTCTTGAGCTTGTGCATCAGGCATCAAAGGTCATCGATATCATCAGGCAGAGGATGCACACAGCTCAAAGCCGGCAGAAGAGTTTTGCTGATCGTCGGCGTCGTCCCTTGGAGTTTGCAATTAGGTACCAAGTGTATCTTAAAGTCTCACCCATGAAGGGTGTGGGTCGATTTGGAGCGAAGGGCAAGCTTTCCTCAAGATTTATTAGTCCTTTTAAGATCACTAGGCACATTGGCGTCGTGGCCTATAAACTTGCCTTATCACCTCAGTAGTCTGGTATCCATAACGTTTTTCGTATTTCTATATTGCGGAAGTGTGGATCAAACACCATTCCTATAATTGATTAGCAGCCCCTAGAGGCCCATGAGGATGCTTCCTACATTGAGTAGACAGTTCGCATCCTTGATCAGAAAGAGCAGGCCCTCCGGACCAAGGTCATTCCCTTAGTGAAGGTGTAGTGGGGTCACCATAGTGCTGATGAGGAGTCTTAGGAGAGCGAGGCTAAGATTCGAGAGCGTTATCCCCATCTCTTTATTGATTGATTGTATCTTTGTATTGTGCTTATATATATATATATATATATATATATATATATATATATATATATATATATATATATATATGATGTCATGTTTCCTCCTTCCTTTTATTCTGCGTGTTAGTGTAAATTTTGAGGATGAAATTTTTATTAGGAGGGGAGAGCTGTTAGGCCTGTGTCCGAGTATTATACCGTTCATTAGGACCCCACGATTCTCTCAATCAAATTTCGGTGACCCACGACCTACAGATAGTATTTACATGCAACCTTAAGTCACATCCTGTGAACCCGAGTTGACTCGACTTAAGACCTATGCCATTGCGATCACGCCATCACCGCGGTTCCAACGTAGCGTCTAGTGCGCCAATCCGATACCTAGACTGGGAGTTATGACCTGCGCATAATCCTAGTCATAGACCGCGTGTAACGGGAATATAGATTTCCTGATCAAATGAATTCCCTAAAAATTCATCATGAGGATGATGTCATCCTAGGGTACCTAGCCTAGGGTGACATCACCCTACCCCATCCCATGCTTGCTAGCAATAATTGCTAGGCATGTCATGCTTCTTACACATGCAATCATCATCATACATAGTCATCACAACTCTCATTTACATCCCTCTCTCCCTCTCATCTTCCTTATTCTTGCTAGCAAGGAAGCTTGAGACGTCCATGATTTCCAACCATTCCAGCCCTCTTTCACCCTAAAACCCACCCAATCCAACCGTCCATAACCCATTTCCACCAATGAAAGACCTCCATTAAGGCTTAAGAACCCAAAGCAAGAAAAAGGATAAGAAGATGAGAGGTAGATGCCTCCCAAGACTAGTTTCTTTTCATTTCTTGCATAAACCCTGATTTTTTCTAGTATGGGCCAAGTAGGACCCACAACTCAATGGTGAGAATCCTATCTTGACCTCTAGGTGTGGCCAATGGCCCACCTTATCTTGCATGCACATGCCATGATGGGGCCATCGTCCATGGACCACATCATGATGTTTTGCTTGATCCATAGCATTAAGAGGCCATTTAGACCCTTGATTTCATGGTGGGGATGGCATCCCCACCTTAAATTGCTGATGTAAGGGCCCATGCTGGGATGGACCCATTTGATGTATGGATTGAATCATTTTGAGGGGCTCATAATGGTGGAGCCCCTCCTTTGGCCGTCTTTTTTTTTTCTCTCTCTTCTCCCTGATGTGTCCATGGCAGCCAAACCGTCCAGCAGCAAGGACATCCTAGTTGCCCATGTTGCTAGACATCCAGGCCCATATTACTGGCCATTAGGCCTACATGGGTTGGACGGCCATATAGGCCTGATGAATGGATGATATGGATGGTGGCTTGGGTCTGGATGTGTGTGACCCATCCAAGAGGACCTTACCTTGATAAATATGAGGTACATCCACCCATCCAGCAACGTGAGGGCTACATCATGCAGTAGCATGTTACTGTTTAATTTTCAGGCCCACATAGTTGGCCATCTGGATGGGTCAAAACCATATATACCAGCTAAATTTTCTCACTGTAGTGGGGTAATCCACTGGTGTGTGGACCCCACCTTGATGTATGATTGTATCCACAACGTCCAGCCTTGGTGGGATGCCCTTGGAGTGGGCCTATGAGGCCTTGACTATCCAACAGTTGGGACCGTCCAGTAGCCTATATGAAGGGAAAACCATAAATATCAGCCTGATCTTTGGGTTGGTGGGCCACTCATGTGGACCCCAACTTGCTATACATTTGGGGGTGCATATCATCAACCCATTTTCCATGATTAGGCAAGCCTTGGGCCCATTCTAGAGGTAGAACCAAATAGGGCTAACAACATATCCAGCAACTCGCTGGCCAGCCATGAAGTTTAGGTTTTATCCCCTTGATGTATGTGTTTTGTTTTCTCCATTTACCCCCATTTGTGGCCCACCTTGAGTGTATTTTTAGGCCATCCGTTCAGACCCTTTTAACCATCCAGCTAGGTTAGGTGCTGCTAAACTGGTTGTCCAATAGCGGGCCGACCCTGATATATGTGTTGTATTCATGCCTTCCATCTAGCGAGGCCCACTATAACATGTATGGCCCACCCTGAAGTATTTATTTTATCCAGATAACCTATTTACTGGACCCCATCAGACCTAGAAAAGGGCCAAAAATTACTGCATATAGTTATATGTCTTGAAGTTGTGAGGCACACCAGATTAAAGGTGTCATGTATACACACCATACAATTATTTTTCTGAGATTATGTGCCCCTTTAATGCCTTGTGAGGCCCATCTTTCTTCTGATTAAAGCAGAACCATGCTATCCAGATTTTTGGACGTCCAGCAGGCCCAGATGGGCTGAACTTCTAGCCTTAGAGCTCTCTTTAATTCATGTGTTGTCCATCCATTGTGATGGGCCTTGTGGGCTGTTTGTAAGCCCACTATGATGTATGTGATTGTATTTATGTTACCCATCCAATTTGCCAAATTTTGGGATGACCTATAAGGCCCACAATGATATATGTGATGTGCACTTAGCCCAACTATTTTCCAGGGCAGATGAGCTACCCATGAGGTCCACCATGATGTATGTATTGTATGTTCCCTTGGCCATTGTATTTTTAGGCTATGGGCTGTCCCAAGTAGTCCACCTTGATGTATGTGGACCGTGGGTCATTTCTTAAGGCCGTCATGATGTGTGAAATGATATGTATGCTGCCCATTCTTTTCCTTAGGCAGTATATAGGCCATGGGCCCCATTGTAAGTTAGATTTCATGGTTTGCTGCACTCTAGGAGACAATGGTGGTTAAATGTCCACATTGTGAACCTCCCTAGGGCCTATTGTTAGGCCCATTCTCATCTATTTGGGTCCCGATAAGTGTTACCTATTTAGCCTCAGTGGGCTAATCGAAACCATTGAACCCCTATTATTATTGATGCTTCCATCATGCCTTGTAGATTGACCGAGTCATTAAGCCCATCTTGTTCTTATTGGGTCCCTTAGGAAGACTAGTTTACTGCGTGATGAAGTGGGTGAGGAAGCCAACCCTTGTTCTTAAGCCCATTCTTGATATGAGTAAGCCATCTAGGCCCATCCTCTATATGAGGAGAGTACATCATCACCCCTAGCCATAGATAGAAGAATATGTGGTATTAAAATAGGCATATCCATTATTGATGTTATGGATTAGATCCATTATCCTTCTATGGACCCCGCCATGTATATAAGCCGATTATTTATTTATAGTCATGCTAGTATACTTTATCCAATAAGACTCACTGAGTATGTGTAAGCAAAACATCATAATACATGCCCATACGCATCATTTGCATGCTTATTATGAGTGATTGATCATAACATGTGTCATTGGGCTAGTTATTTTTAGAACTCCCTAAGAGATGGAGTTGCCCCACATGAGAGCGCGATACACGTAGGATTGCTGCATGACTGGATAGTATGACTCATGCATCTCGCATTTGTGTGACATGATTACTATACGCCCTAGCAACATCACGATCGTATCCTCCACAGGCATACCGTGGATGGCAGGATTGGACATTGAAAATGCTTTGATTCTAGACATGGGGCGTCATAGATGTCCCTGGGTGAAAGTCCCTAAATCCTTATGGTACAAGGAGGTTGCTCCAATGTCGAGACCGAGTGGATACATAAGCCCCCATGTGCCGAATACCAAAAGACCGCATCTCCCACTATTTCGTGGTCAATTGGAAGGGGGTGTGACCTTACTTGCCCAGAGAGGAGGTATCTTTAGGTTAAGTTTGACCAAATCGAGGAATGGGTCTGTATCAACGTGCCAAATAGGTATTAGCAAACTATTGGTCAGGCGGATAGTGAGGTCTCTTACACTACATTGGACCGCATGCCTAGGGGAAGGGTAGTCAATGTGTAGTGCACTAAACCCAGGTGATTGTCTAGAGAGGTACTGTACTAATATGTGGATTTCTCATAGAGGAACTGTACTGATACCTGATGTTCCAGAGGTGAACTGCACTGACATGTGGATCCAACTGAGGACTGGTATGCTTACGTCGCATTTTGCATATGGCATTTGGCTACGTAGGCCTTGCATTGCATAGCCTTGCCTTGGTATGACTGATAGCATCCATGGACTTGCTAACATTTTCCCATTCATGGACTTGCTGGCACTTTCCGCATTACTATATATATATATATATATATATATATATATATATATATATATATATATATATATATATATATATATATATATATATATATATATATATATATATATATATATATATATATATATATGCTTAGCACATATATTGTGCACACACTTACACTACCCTCTAAGCTTTCTATAAGCTTATGCATGACCGTTGCTTGCAGGTGACGCTAGGACGCAGCTGAGCTTCTAGAGCTTTATATCTATCTTGTTGTTCACAACCCCAAGTGTAGGGTCACGATGTAGTAATAATCTCGGTGAGACTGAGGTCGAATCCATAGGGACTAAACTTGTGTGTCTTCCGAAAGCAACTAGAAGAAGAACTAGAAAAAGATGAAAACCTAATCTGGAATATTTGAGAGAGTAATTATGATTAAAGTAATTAAAACTAATGAAATTAAAGGTGATAGTTAGGGTGCTAAGGATCCACTTATAGTAATTGGGAAGCTACCTTGCATGATTCAAGGACACAACTGGAATCAGAGTCCTATCCTATCCAATTGGTAAGAAGATATTTGTCAGATCTCTGAACTTCTTTTAGATCTAATCATCAATGGATGAGAGTGGTGAAGATATGGAAGTGATTCTGTCACCAAACCATGCCCAAGAGACAAGCAAATAATAAGATTTACTAATCCCATAACCAATCATATGAGAATTATGAAAGTTAGGAAGGATTCTGTCACCCTACCATGCCCAAGGGATGATGGTGAACAACGGGACTTGCTAATTTCACAGTCTCAATTCAGGAAAAGAAGATATCTCAAGTCATCGCAGATATATTGTAATTTATCACAATAGACCATTAAAAACTAAAAATATTCCTTCATAATCAAATTAGAATCCAAGAGAGTTCAACAAAACATGAATCAAAAAAAAAAAAGCAAACATTCCAATCACGCTACAAGCTTCACCTCCTAGCCCTAGCTAAGAGGTTTAGCCAACCATAGACATGATTGAACTAAAGACTCTTAAACAAAATAAAAAGATCAACTAAAGAGGAAGAAGAAGAACTCCTGCATGGTGGCTCCACCCTTTTTCTCCACTCCTCAAACCCTAAAAGATGCCTAGGGATGCCCAAGGGACCCCTATTTATAGTTTTAGGCTATAGACTTTCACACCAAGTGGAAATTTTCAGAAATCGTCTTAAATTTACGCAGTCCGTGCAAAAATTACATAACCCTCGACTAGTCGTAGGTCATCCTCGACCGGTCGTGGGTCATCCTTTACTGGTCGAGGACCTCCTTCGACTGGTCGAGCAGGACGAAGATTTAAAAATTTTACTCGCTGGAGTTCGAGTTAAGACACCTTCAACCGATCGAGCAGAGTCCAGGACGGGTCATGCGAAGCCAGGACTAGTCGAGCCAAAGTCAGGACTAATCGAGCATATGCAGGACTAGTCGAGTCGGAGCCAGGACTAGTCAAGAATCACCGAATTTCACTTCAAAACTCCGATTTTCTTCCTTCTTGACTTAGTTTTTTTAGATCTTTAGTTTGTGCGTTCTTTATTCTTAGTTTCATCATATTAACACTTATCTTTGGTGATTCTTGAGCATTAAATCAATGCTTTTAACATCATTTTTAATCCAAGCTCTTAAATTCACCTTGCAACACAAACATGATTAAAATCGAACATTAAGCATTATCATGCTCATAAAACCAAGTAATAAATAGGGTCTAATATGCAATGTTTAACCCTCAACACTTGTATTCCCCTTTATATACTGTACTCTAAAGTTTTTTATTATAGTGGATATGTGGTAATGTTATGGTTTATATCTTGGTTATACTTATAGTTATGCTTCTTATAAAAAAGTTCATGTTAAAAATCCTCCTTGTAGGATCCCAGGATCAAAACCTAGTATATGGGTACTGGGAGCCGAGAATGGGGTATTACGGAGGCTGTCAATGCTGAATTCGGTCATCGAGAATTTTATGAGCCCAGTTTTTTAGTTTGAGGCGTGACGGTAGGAATCGTCATCTTCCTCAGATTGTTTGCCTGTATTAAAAACGATATTTAACTCTAATTTCATATTTTCCGAAAAAAACTCATGACTTCATTCTCGCAATAATGATTGCATTTGATGTAGTAAGGAATGCGCAACCAAGAATGACAGAAATTTTAGTGCTCAGGCCATGATGGGTTAAGTGTCAAAGATGATATAATCTACCGGGTAGTAGAATTTGTCCACTTGGACCAACACATCCTCAATTATCCCTCTTGGTGTACGACCTGAGCAATCGACAAGTTGTAATGTGGTCCAGGTGGGTTTTAATTCACCTAGACCCAGTTGTTCATAGACTAAGTAAGGGATCAGATTTACGCTCGCTCCTAAGTCAAGAAGTGTGTGGTCAATCTGGTAATTTCCAATTACATAAGCAATGGTTGGGCTACCGGGATCTTTATATTTCTGTGGCACATCTTGCTTCAGAATGGCACTCACTTTTTATATTAAAAAGATTTTCTTTTAAATATTTTACCGTCTTTTGGTCGTACACAAATCTTTCAGAAATTTGGCATATGAGGGTATTTATTTAACGGCATCCAATAGAGGAATATTAACCTTCACTTGTTTCAGCACCTTTAAAATGTCCTAAGAGTTAGAGAGAGATTTTGGTGCAATCAATCATCGGGGAAATGGAGAAATCGGCTTGCCTTGGAGTTCTAGTTCTAATTCTTATAGAGCAGTGATATATTTATCATCGTTATCCTCTTCCAAGTCCTTAGGCTTTTCAGCCCTGATCGAAATAGTTTTGTCAATGGTCTTCTTACTCCTAATAGTGGTGATAGATTTAGCTTGCTCCATCTGATTTGAAGAGCTTGGGTTGCTAACTTCATATTATGGTTTTGGATTGGGAAGAGGTTGAGCTGGAAGGCTTCCTTTATTCTCAATCACATTCTTTGTCTCAAGCCCTTGTATGGCCTTTGTAAGGTCTTAAAAGGCTTGTAGCATCCCTTGATTGAAAAACTCTTGATTTTGTAGATGCTTTAGAACCGAATCCTCTTAAGGTTTCCTTTTATTTAGAATTTGATTAAAGAATCCTTCAAGAGTAGCAGTTTGTCCATTCCTCCAACTGAAGTTGGGATGATTTCTCCAACTAAGATTGTATATATTGGAGGTGGGTCAATTGAAAGGTCCTTGATAATTAATCACAGCATTATATTGCTCATTCAGTACCTCTTGAAAAGCAGGTATTATTGGACAATTTTGAGTTGTATGAATGTTATAAGCACAAATACCGCAAACAGTTTCCTTAGCCTTATCCTTCTTTAGTTCTATAGCTTCGAATTTCCTTCTGAGATTAGCCACTTTAGCATTGATATCATCATCCTCTTTCAAAAGGTATATTCCACCCCTCTCCTTTAATTGAGAAAGCCTAAAGTTGGTGCTGGATTTTGGGGAGACGTCCCATGATTGGGCATTTTCAACAAGTCTGTCCAAATAATCCCACACATCATCGATGTGTTTGTTCATAAATTCCCTATTGCATATTGTCTCAACCAATTGGAGCCTAAAGGATATCAGTCCATCATAGAAAAAGTGTGTAATGCACCACGTTTCAAAATCGTGTTGTAGGCATGAACTGACAAGATCCATAAATCGCTCCCAACATTGGAAGAATTTTTCATCTTTCTTTTAGGCAAATTTCATGATTGACTTTCTAAGGATGTTTGTTTTATTGTGTGGGAAATTTTTCTGTATGAACTTCCATGTCATATCGTTCCATCTACCAATAGATTGAGGATGTAGCGAATGCAACCACATCTTAGCTTTCTCTTTCAAAGAAAAGGGAAAGAGTTTTAGCCCGACCGTGTCATCAGACACATTAGGAAAATATAAAGTGGTTGTGATCTCATCAAACTCTTTCAATTATAGATATCGATTTTCATATTCAAGACCATGGAATTTTGGAAGGAGTTGGATCACCCCTAGCTTGATATTCATATGTCCCGTATTTTCTAGAAAAACCATGCATGACGCGTGCTCACCCTCGCCAGTTGTAAATAATCTCATAAAGTACGAGTCGAGGGTGTTTGATGCACCTCATTCTCATCTTGGATTTCCTCAACCCTAAGTTGAGGTGGATTTAGAGGTTGATTGGCAGTCATAACTTTAATTAACTCTATAGATCTCAAGTGGCATCTAATCCTATGATGGATAGGTAACCCCTCAACCAATCCTCATTCACTCAAGAGACGTCGAGTGTTATCACGAACCCACTTGGGCATGAAACACTCTCAGCCCTTAATTTTATAATCTAACCTAAACCTAAAAAGAAAGAGGGAACTAGAAATCTAGAAATAGAAAGAGAGAGAATTAGAAAGAAGTTACCAAATTAGAAGTTTCTATATTGGGATCCTGCAAAAGAAAAAGGAAAGTGAATTAGTTTCTAAAGAAAAAGGAAAGTTTCTAAAAATAGAAAGTAAGTTAGTTTATAAAAATAGAAAAAGGAAAGTAAACTAGTTTCTAAAAACAGAAAAGAAAAGTTTCTAAACCAAAAAATAGTAAATAGAAAAAACTTAATCCTAAACTAATTCCAAAACTAGTTAATCTATAAAATTTTTAAAAAAAAATACAACCATTAATCCTCGTCAACGGCGCCAAAAACTTGTTCACAACCCTAAGTGTAGGGTTGTGATGTAGTAATAATCTCGGTAAGACTGAGCTTGAATCCATAGAAATTAATCTTGTGTGAATTTTAAAAGCAACTGAAGAAGATGTGATTCTAAATCTGAAATTATAGAAATTAATCATGATTAAAGTAATTAAAACTAAGAATTCAAAGGTGGAAACTAGGGTTTCGAAGGATCCACTTATAGTGATCAAGGAGCCCTCCTACTAGATTCATGTCACATAATTAGAATTGGAGTCCTATCATATCCAATTGGAAGATATACAATTAAGATCAATTTGAACTTTCCTTTAACCTAATGCTCAAAAGAGGAGATTATGATAATTGGAAGGAATATCGTCACCAAATCATGCCCATGAGACGATAGCAAACAACAGGATTTACCAATCCCATAAACTATAAAAAAAATAATAATAAATAAAAATAAAAAGATACTCAAAGCTATTGCAAATCAACTGTAATTTAAGTCACAATAAATCATTAAAAACTAAAAGTATTCCTTAAATATTAAACTAGAATCAAAGTAAGTTCAACGTAAACATGAATCAAAGAAATAAAAACATCCCATCATGCTACAAGCTTCACTCTTAGCCCTAACTAAGAGGTTTAGCCAACTATAGACATGATTGGATCTAAAACCCTAGAAGAAAGCATGAAAAACTAAGGAAGAAAGGAAGAAAAATGCTTGGCGACTGCTCTCCACCCTTGTGCTTTACTCCTCCAAACCCTAGATGATCCTCAAGGATGCCCTAGGGACTCCTATTTATAGTTGTGCAACACCTCCTTTCACACCAACTTGGTAAAATCTAAAAATTACCTCAAATTTAAGCAGTTTTAATTCTATCGAAGTATCTTTGTTATGTCCTTCGATATGTCCTTCAATTTTATCGAACAATCTTCGATGTAATCGAAGATCGATCCAGAACTGTCCAGCGAGTTTGGCCTGAAATCCTGAAATTCTCGATTATATTAAAGTGTCTTTAATATATTCTTCTAATAGACTTCAATATAATCGAGTCTATTCTGGCAGTTTTCAGAATTAGACTTTTCTGGTCCCGGAATCTGTTTTCAGGATTCCTTTTCTTCACTTTAAGTCTTCAATTCTTTTCCTTTATCACTTGGTTCCCTTGGATCTTTGGTATGTGAGTTCTTCAATTTTGGTCTCTTATGATCCATCCCTTGCCTTGGTGATCTTTGAGCACCAAATTCATGCTTTTAATACCTTTTCCAATCCAAGCTCTTAAATTCACCTTACAACACAAACATGAGTAAAATGAGACATTAAGCATTATCATGTTCATAAAACCAAGATACAAATGGGAGATAATATGTAATATTTGACCCTCAACAGATACCATAGACCGAAATTAACAGTACTTACGACATATCTAATTATCCGTTTAACAGCAATTAGATGTGATTCCTTAGGATCAGATTGATATCTAGCACATTCTAAAGCTAAAAGTAATATTAGTCTAGTAGTAGTCAAGTATAGAAGACTACCAATCATACTTCAATATAAACGGGAGTCTATACTTTTACCTGTTTCATCCTTAAAATGTTTGAGAGTTGTACTTATAGGAGTATCAAACTTTTTCTCATTCTCAAACCTAAACTTTTTTACTAGATTTAAAGCATATTTAGTTTGAGAGATAAATATACTGAAAAGGAAAAGCTTAACAGTCCTAGAGGGGGGGTGAATAGGACTATACCAAATAAAAATTAACTTGCTGAAATAATAAATAAATCAGAAAATATACTCTCACTAGTATTGAAAAATTGATTCGAACTTAGTTCATAGGACAACAAATACCAAAATAAAGTTTAGGCAGGACAACCTTATTTCATGAACAATTGTAAGAATCAAGATCTCAAACCAAGTAAGAAACAATAGAGCTATCTTATTATAAGCATTCACCACATTTGCATAAACAAAATTACAACCATTCACCACAAATGCAAAAAGTAAACATTCACCATAAACACCAAAAGTTATAGTGGTTCGAAATGTACAATAACTATTCTCAAACCGCCACACCTACTCCACTCCCTCACAATCCACCTGATATTGGCTTTCACTATAAACAAGGTTTTCACAGGGTCACCTTAAAACCTAATACAGCTGTGATTTTAAAGGGCTATCACAAATAAAAACCTCACATTGAGATTTTTTGGATATCTCAGACAAACCAACAATTAAGATTTTCTAGATATCTCAAAGAAACCAAAATACAAAAGATAAAAATATACTTCTCTTCACCTTAAAGACATATCTCTTGATGTAGCCTGTAGAACTACTTCTCTTGAAGTAGAATGTTCAATGTCCAGTCACATAAATAAGGGTTTTAGGTTCTAGATTGACTTTTAAATTGATTCAAACCAAAGGCTACTTATTTGAATTCCTAAAGATCTCAAAGAAGAGTATTTACTCTCTTTAAAGAATAAGATTCATAAAAAAAAAAGATCAGGAAATTAAAATAAAAAGCTATTAAAGAAATACTAAAAATACCATGCAATAGCTTGAGGATAATGAATACTTCTTTCTCTCTTAATGAAGGCTTTTACTATCTTGGATTGGTAATTTCAGATTGAGAGAAGGCCTCTATATATAGGCTGAAAAGTTGTTGATTTGACTCGTCTAAGATCTCCTTTGACTTGACTAAGGTTTAATAAATTTTCAAATTTTGAGCGCGATTGGATAAAACTGTTCTTCAACTGGTCGAGGGCCCTGTTCGACTGGTCAAGCATGGCCTTCGACTGGTCAAAGGTGTCAGATTTTAGTTCCTGGACTTCGAGTCAAGCAACCCTCGACTGGTCGAAAGTCCCTCTTCAACTAGTCGAGTAGTCTGCTCAACTAGTCATGGAAGCAATAGAAAAATTCATTTTTTGGAATTTAAACTTGGATTAGTCAAAGATTTTCTTAGACTGGTCGAGCCACAGTGTAAACTAGTCGAACTTAAGCCTAACAAAAGTATAAAAACCTATATGAGTTTGTTATTTGAAAGCACCTAAGTCTTAGGTCTTTCTAACATTTGTTATACCTGAAAAGACTAAACATTGAAGTTTGAAACTTGTTCTTCTGCTTGATTCTTCAATAGAATGTGTAGTTGAAGATGGAGCTTGATCTTCTACTTGAAGCGTAGTAAAACTTGAACTTAGTAAAGCTTGAACATTCCATCTTGATCTACTTCATGACTTGAACTACAGTAAAGTCTTGAATCATAGTAGATGTTGAACTTGCTTGACTTGAACTTTCCATCTTGATCCATATTAAACAGACTACTTCATAAGTTGTTTTGTCTAGATGAAATTTGACAAACAAAGGTGTGCTTTATACAATATAGAACTTACAGATACCATCATCTTGTTATTTTACTTCTAATCCAAGAAAGTAATTTAGTTCTCTAACCATACTCATTTCAAACTTGGATTTCATCAGATCTACAAACTCAATGGACAAGTTAGTGTATGTAGATCTGTAAATAATACCATCAACGAAGATCTGTACAATCAATATATATACATTATATTTTTTGATAAATAACGTTTTATCAATGCTTCCCATGATAAAGTTGTGATTAAGTAAAACTTTAGTCAACTTTCCGTACCATGCCCTGGGAGCTTGTTTTAGTCCATAAAGTACCTTTTTAAGACGGTATATATGATCTGAAAATTTAGGGTCCTTAAAACCCTTGGTTGTTTAACATATACTTCTTCATGTAAATCACTGTTTAGAAATACACTTTTAACATCCATTTGATATATTTTGAATTTCTTATAGCAAACAATTGAAATAAATAATCTAATGAATTCAAGGAGTGCAACTAGTGTAAAGGTTTCATCATAATCAATTCTTTCTATCTGAGTGTAGCCTTGTACAACCAGTCGTGCCATGTTTCTAATGATATTTTTCATTTTATCAGATTTGTTCTTAAAAATTCATTTGGTTCCAATTATATGTTTATCAGAAGATCTAGGAACCAAATACCAAACATCATTTCTGATGAATTGATTTAACTCTTCTTGCATAGCCAATATCCAACTTTCATCAAAAAGTGCTTTTTTTACATTAGTCGGTTCAATTTGAAAAGTGAAGCAGAAGTAATTATAGATGTTTTCTAACTATTTTCTTGTCTGAACACCAGTAAGAGGGTTACCCAATATCTGATCAGTCGGATGGTCTTTAACTGATCTTAATTTAGTATTATCTGATTTTGATGAAGAGTTAAGTTTATCAATAATGTTGACTTCATCATCATCTTGACTTGGTATAGGTGTGATCAGGCGATCGTCAATTACAAGGTTAATAGATTCCCGAATCACTCTTGTTCTTTTGTTAAGAACATGATATGATTGACTATTCATAGCATAACCTAAGAATATTCCCTCATCACTCATGGCTTCAAACTTTTTCAAATTTTCTCGATCACGTAAAATGTAACATTTACTTCTAAAAGTTTGATTTTATTTGACTATTGGCTTCTTATTGAACCTTAACTCATAGGCTATTTTATCTTTGGTTTTTCTCACATACACACGATTTATAATGTAGCAAGCAGTATTAACAGCTTCAATCCATAAGTTTTTCGGTAAGTTCATGCTATTTATCATTACATTGGTCATTTCCTGTAACACTCTATTCTTTCTTTTAACAACCTCATTCTGTTGAGGTGTTTTAGGAGTAGAGAACTCATGTAATATACTATAGTCTGTACAATACTTCTCAAAATTACTATTTTCAAACTCAATACCATGATCACTTTTGATTTTGATCAAATGTACTTCTTTTTCAGTCTGAATTAATTTTAGAATCTTTCTGACTTCGTCAAGAGTCTCTGATTTCTCTCTCAATAAGGCTACCCAAGTATATTTAGTAAAATCATTAACAATAACCAGAAAATACTTCTTTCCACCTCTACTTTCAGTTCTTATTAGTTCTACCAAGTCCATATGGAGTAATTCAAGAGGTTTGGTTGTGGCTAAGGAGTTCACTTTCTTGTGACTACTCCTAATTTGCTTGCCAATCTGACACGCGCCATAAAATTTTTCTACCTTTTTTAATTTGTGTAAGCCACAAATATGATCCCTATTACTCAATCTATAAAGATATCTAAAGTTAACATATTCAAGACGTTTATGCCATAATTCTATTTCTTTTATTTAGACCATGTAACATGAAAAGTTAGAAGAGCATGAGTCATTAATAATATAGTAATTCTCGGAAGTCCTATAACCATTTAATATCACACTTCCCTTCTCATTTGAAATCTCACATCCGTGATTTGTAAATTTTTCATTGTGTTTGTTATTGCATATTTGAGATATACTTAGGAGGTTATGTTTTAGACCTTCAACATACAGTACATTCTTAAAGGGAGGAAGATTAGAGAGTTGAACGGTACCTTAGCCTATGATTCCGTAGTTACCTCCATCACTGAATGTAATTAAGTTGTTGTTTACTTATTTGAAGTTGGTGAATATCACTTTGTCACTTGTCATATGTCTTAAACATCCACTATCTAGGTACCATTTTGAATGGCTCGTGGCTTTGAAGGCTATGTGGGTAACAAGACATGTAACCTTTAAAACCCATTTCATTATGGTTCAAGGTTTAGGAGTTCCATTAGATTTTCTCTGTTTCTAAGAGTTGAAATTTCTCCCCTTTATATTTACTCTAATTCCGTCTAAGTTGGATTTTAAAAGCTCTTTAAGCAAGTCCACTATTTTTTCAGCTAACGGAGGTTTGTTATATCTTTAATTTCTATATCTGATGATATTAGAATTAATCTTAGAAACTTGAATAGGTTTTGGATTTTGGAAATTATTTTGACCATAATTTCTCAAATTCCTACCATTAGATTTTGAGGATTCTCCTCTTATAAATATAGGAGATGAATTCTTATTTTTCTGATAATTATCTTTGATATAGCCCAGACATAATTTGTTACCACATTTTTTGGATGAGGTTAACAGTTTTTTCAGTTTTTGGTCTCCGTGGGCATATCTCTAAGTATCCTTAGAACTCAAAAGAGAAGAAACTTCAAGTTTTAGATTCTCATTTTCAATTCTGAGTTTTTCTAACTTTGAGGTTTTAAAATTTAAGTCTAGTTTTATTTTTTCAAAACAATCTAAAACATGAGATTTTTCTAAAACATTGTTTTCAAGTTCTTCTTTTAACTTAAGATTTTTTCTCTTTAAATTTTTAGTTTGACAGCAATTTTACAACTTTCCCTGTATAAGGTATTGTAGGCATCTTGAAGATCATCTTCATTCTCATTTTTAGGGTCACTCCTAAGATTTTCATAATTAAATAAGTTACATCTATTTGAGGAGGTGACTCTGGCTATAGTTATCAGGGTTTTTACATCATTTGTATTTTCTTGTTCTGATTCATCAAACTCAAAAGAACTTTCAGAGCCGAATGATTCATCCCAAGTAGTTATCATGCCCTTTCTTTTTTACTTATCTCTTTTAAGACATTTATTCGCCAAGTGCCCATATTCAGAACAGTTGAAACATTGACTATCCTTTACAAATTTTCAAGATTTAGATTTTCCTTTTCTTTTGTTAAATGGTTTTTGAAAATCTGATCTTTTCTTACTTTTAAAAATTCTATAAAATTTCTTAGGAATTAATGTCATATCATCTTCTATATCTTCAACATCAGAATTAACACAGTTTTCTTTAGAAACAGATTTAGATGATTTAATAGCAATAGACTTACCTTTAGGAACTTTAAATTTTAACTCATACGTTTGGAGAAAACCAACTAACTCCTCAACCTTCATATTATCAGTATCTCTTAATTCTTGAATGGCAGTTACTTTAGAATTGAATCTCTCATGAAGAAATCGCAGTATTTTTGTACAGACCTTGCTTTCTGGGATTCCATCTCCTAGACCCCATATGGAATTTACTATATCATTTAGTTTCGTATAGAAGTCCATGAAAGTTTCATTTTCTTCCATACGAATTTTTTCAAATCTAATAGTGAGCATTTGAACTTTTGATTTCTTGACTATAGTAGTTCCTTCATGTGTTATTTCAAGAATATCACAAGCTTGTTTGATTGTATCACTTGAAATAATTCTCTTGAATTCATCAGGTGATAGAGCACAAGTTATGGCATTTAAAGCTTTAACATTAGCATTGTTTTCGCTTTCTGAGTTGTAGTCCATAAAGAGAATGCAGTTTCTCTCATAGATTTAGGGCCTATTTGATTTTCCAAGCATTTGGTAAATACGCTGTAAGTGAGTAATAATTACTTCATTGGGTAATTACAGCGTTGTTATCAATGCTTAATTTAACACTTACTTTTTTGAGCTCTAAACTCGAGGAGACTGTGAAATATGTGAGGCCCACCATAATGTTTGTCATATCCACACTATCCATTTGTTATGCTAGATGAATTTAGGTCTTGACAAAAAAATTGAGACTGATACAAAGTTCAAGTGGGCCACACCACAAGATTTAGGGAATCGAACATCTACCATTAAAAATGTACTGGTGCCATTGTTTCCTTTAGTGTGGGCAACCTGAGTGTTGGATTAGGGGCATTTTTTGGCTCATGCCTTAAAATGTTATGTTAAAGCTGAAGAATAACTTAGATATACATATATATCATGGTGTGGCCCAGAAATTTAAACCAGTCTTTTTGACTCGGCTTTCAAGACAGAAATGCAAGTGCATTTTCAAACAGGTGAAAGTAATAATAATTACTATTTCCCACTGCATTTACATACGATTTGGAAAATCTAACAGGCCCTTAATTCCATCACTGCCTAATACTTCAATCATAGGAGGTTTTCATTTAGTTACAATGGCTTACCACACGCTTTCATCTAAGGATTTTAGAAAAATCCTCATTCTGGCTTTCCAGTATGCATAGTTAGAGCCATCAAAAGGTGGTGGCCTAGTAATAGACAAGCTAATGAAATTTGACATTATGAAAGCTCTAGATCTTTTAACTCAAGGAAATTAATCCAAAAAAATGAGCAACTTAGCTTTGATACCACTTGAAAAAGGCGTGCTTAACAGTCCTAGAGAGGGGGTGAATAGGACTATGTTAAATAAAAATTAAAGTGTTGAAATAATAAATAGAATTGAACACTCAATCGTACTAGTATTGAAAAATTGATTCAAACTAGTTCGTAGCACAACCTACACCCAAAAAAAAGTTTAGGTAGGACAACCTTATTTCATGAATATTTATAAGGATCAAGATCTCAAACCTAGCAAGAAAAAATAAAGCTATATATTACAAACATTTACCACTTTTACATAAATAAAATTATAACTATTCTCCACAAATGCAAAAAGTAAACATTCACCACAACACCAAGAGTTATAACAGTTCGATGTGTATAACACTTATTCTCAAATAACCACACCTATTCCACTCCTAATAATCATTATCCACGTGATATTGGCTTTCACTATAAACAAGGTTTTTAACAAAGTCACCTTAAAACCTGATACAGTTGTGATTTTAAAGGACTATCACAAACAAAAACCCCTTACTGAGATTTTCTGGCTATCTCAGACAAACCAACAAATGAGATTTTCTGTCTATCTCAATAAAACCAAAATACAAAATATATAATATACTTATCTTCACCTTGAAGATGTATCTCTTAATGTAGCCAATAAAATTGCTTCTCTTGAAGTAGATTGTTCAATGTCCAATCATATAAACAAGGGTTCTGGGTTCTAGATTGATTTTAAATAGATTCAAACCAATGACTACTCGTTTGAATTCCTCAAGATCTCAAAGAAGAGTATCTACTCTCTTTATAGAATAAGATTTATAAAATAGGAGATCTACGAATTGAAACAAAAAAGCTATTAAAGAAATATTAAAAATATCATGCAATAGCTTGACAAAAATGGGGACTTCTTTCTCTTGCTGAAGGCTTTTATCAGCTTGAATTAGTAATTTAGGATTGAGAGAAGGCCTCTATTTATAGATTGAAAAGTTGTTACTTCGACTTGTCTAAGACATTCTTTGATTCGTCTAAGGTCTAACAAATTTTCAAATTTTGATCGCGATTGGATGAAACAGAACTTCGACTGGTCGAGGGCCGTGCTCAACTGGTCGAGGTGTAACGTCTCGAAAAAATCCTTACAAGGACCCGAGTACCACCTCAGGCAGAATCACCTAAGGACCATATCTTATTGTAATTAAGACAGAATTTAGTTAAGTACTAAACTGAATAATCAGTGGATTAAGCTTGGGCCACCATTTTCACAAATGAGAAGACTTAAAACCATTAATACCATTGACTCAACACTATATAAATACCTAGGAAAAATCTTAAGAGCCTGTTGCTCTCAACCGTACATTGAAACTCTATATCGAACCTAGACAGCACGTCGAGAGTCTGATGACTGTGAAACTATAGGATATGTCCATCCTGTTGGGCTTGACAACCATCGTGGGAATAGAGCCTAGATAGCATATAGAAACACACAACTTGCGTCCTGAGGGAAGTGTGTGAGAAATGCGAATATCTTTATAAAATGTATTGGAACTTAAGTGAATTGGACCATTTGCTCACACGCGAAATTGGAGATTTTGGACCATCAGTTTCTAACTAAACTTTACTCATTGGAAGAAGAAATTTCCCTGTACGTATCCGTATACTTGTGGCCTCGATCGAGTAAGTATAACCATTGATCAAACACGGGTCTTCCACACTCGTTCATCTTATCCGATCGCATCGAAACCACATCCTAGCATAGATCCATTGTCAAGGAACTTACCCTATGATGTAGGTGAGTAGTGGGCCTCCATATGAGCCCTGTTTGTCAAAAACAGCTGCCCAAAGGCTATAACCCATGTATATAGTGGCCCTGGGGCCATTTGTATCACTTCTGGCCTTATAAATAACCCTTATATTACCCCACCTCTCTCATATACGAATTTCCCCAAAACCCTGGGGAGAGAGAGAGAGAGAGAGAGAGAGAGAGAGAGAGAGAGAGAGAGAGAGAGAAAAGAAGAGATAAGAGGAAAGAGAGAAGAAGGATCTTTGGTGATCCTTATTGAGAGAGAGAGAGAGAGAGAAAAGAAGAGATAAGAGGAAAGAGAGAAGAAAGATCTTTGGTGATCGTTATTGTGTTCTCTCCCACTACTCCACGCACTAAATCACCTTCCCATTATGCTACACACTCAGTTTTGGCTACGAGTTTGGGTAAGAAACCCTAAACCTAATCTTGTCATAGAGATCCAAGCTGATTATTTATCAAACTATCTAACCATATGTGTTATTTAGGTGCTCAGTGTTCCGTTTTTGGGATAAAGAGTTTGGACCAAGTCCGAATTGAGTATTTCGACGAAAGGTGCAGACTATAAATGTTTAGGTTATGGTTATCAATGCTTTCAATGTCAGCTATTGATTTATGTCTGACTTGATTGCTGTCATATTTTCTTAGCTACGCTATTTTCGATATATTATACATGTATGAACTATGTTGAACAAAGATGCATCCCATGTGTTTGTTGAAATGTTTGAGTGAACATGTAAGCATGATTTATGCTTTTCATGACTACTGATCTAGGATTCATATTGGTCATATGTATGCTGACTTCCTTGTGTAAGGAATTGCTAAAATATATGGTGTAACTAACATAATCTATGTATTTGGTGAAGTGTAGCTTAAGTGTTTAATAAATTACTTGAATGAGAAATTGTGGATGATTTGTATTTATTAAGAGTATTAAGATAGGATTCATTCTTTCCATATACATATGTATATTTATTTCATGAAATCATATTCGCCTCTATGCAAATGATTGATAAAATGCTAATATTTGGTAACATGATCAAGGTGTTTGATGAAATGCTCAAATGAGGATTTCACTTGGATTGTTTGTTAGAAACGCTGAATTGATTATCATATGTATTTAATTACTGCATCTGAATAAGATTGGGGCTACAACCTAGCCCAGGCAATTGGTAACAGTTCCTGTTTGAGTGGTTGAATCAGTCTCGCCACATTGGGTATACTTGATGAATCCGGACCGCACGATGATTGTTAATAGTGGTTAGGCCATGAGGGGTGCTTATGCGCTCCATGTTGATTTAGTCAGCACGTGCCCATACCAATCAAACTTGCCTAATAAACTGATCGGCCTATTGTATGTTTACCATGTATGGACACTATTGCTTAAATCTAAGGTACCCCTCACCAATGTAAACTCTCACTTTAACCATGATACCACGATCCGCTACGACTCAAGAGCCGGGCATGGTGGTATATGACACCGTGTTTGAGCTGTCGGCCTACGCTGGGGTAACGAGCCTCCCTATAGTGACCAGTGAGTAACACAGACTCATGAGCTAGGCATGGTGGTATGGGATACTATGTTCGAGTTGTCGGCCTACGCCGAGGTGATTAGCCACCCCATAGTGACCGCAAGGATAAAGTTTTAAATTTTCCTCTCAACTACTTTTCATAGGGAGCGATGACCTCACAACTTGCCTATCGTATGCGCTTGACTAGGAGTGATGAACCTAGATGGATCATTTGATTCGAGTGAATGATATAAAGGGAGGTACCCTAGCTTCCCAAATCTGTTGTATTAATAATTTTAATTAACTAATGGGCTAACATGACCATGCATTGTACTGCATTAGTTAAGACTTGCTTTAAAGGCGTGGAAGTCGCACAGGAGGCAGTGTTATCATATGCGATATTAGGTGTCGGAATCACTTGTTAAGGGAGCTTTGATGCGAGAGCATACATCATTACTTGCACTCCATACCTGTATCAACAAGAGTAATTAGGAAGTGATTGTTAAGTTACTTTATCATTACTGCTTGATTGACTTTATAACATGTTAACCTTTGCCTTATAGTACCATAGAGTTGATCACTTACTCCCACCCTGGGACGGTGTTTTAAAACACCAACCAAACTCTAGTTTAGATGTAAGTGATGATGAAGTCTATGCAACGGAGCAGGACTTTATGGATGAGGAGGAGTTCTCTTACTTGCAGCTCTCGGGTGGGTCTATGTAGACCTCGTGTTGATTCTCCAGGAACACTAGGGTACTTGTCTTAGTTGGATACCTTACATTTCCTCATTTTGTATATTTTGAAACAATACACGTATATATTCAGCCCAGTTACATACTCATACTCTAGATGTTGTGAAACACTTACATACTTAAATATATATGCTTCAGACTTCCGCTTGCTTAATTTAATTATATCCGGAGTATAATATGTTGTTTTAGTATAATCTCACTCATGTTTAAGTCATTAATATGGTTAAAATCTGAACATCATTATCCATATTGCATAGGTGATATGCTGGATCTCAAGAGTAGAGCTTTGCTTGACCCTCAAAATTCAGGGCATTACAAGTTAGTATCAAAGCATGAATTGGATTAAACTAGACCTGAGGTTATAGGCTACATGACGCACTCTAACTTAGGAAGGGGGTGATAGAATTTAGAGACGATCTTAGGATCCCAAGTTTCACGACGGGCGAGATTAAATACTATAGTTTAGCCCATAGGCATCCTAGATCAAGTGAATTAGTCATCTTTAGGCCGTCAGTTGATGGGTTTGAGTCATACTTGACAAGCTTCAAACTCTAAACGGATCCAAATAGCACAAATACACACAAGTTGGACCGAGAAAAGTGGACCCTACGTGCCTAAGAACCCGAACCACGAAGTTTGGTGGGGCCCATAGGGTCCCATGCACCAAACCATGACCCGAGGGGGTGGCCACCGCCCCATTGCAGAGCCACCGCCGGATAGCCCAGATGGGCGTAGCGACACTGCCAGGTCGGTGGCACACCGCCAACTTCCACAGACGAGCGCGGCGGCACCGCAGGGGCGGCAGTGCACCGCCTTTCTGCCGGCCTAAGTGGATCCCTCCCACGTGTGGGGCTCCTTTTTTAATACCCTTTGCCCTATTCCTCCCCCATTTCACCATTTTTAACCCTCCAAATACTCCCAAACCTCGTAAAAATCCTCTTTCTCCCTCAAATCTCTATTTCCATACATCCAAATCCTCTATTTCCTTTACATCTTCGACCCCTCCACCACTATCTCTTTAAAACTATCCCTTACATCTCCTAGTCTCCTTTATTCACACCTATTTGAGCACAAAACTCTTCTTTTTATGTCTCAAAACCTTCATACATTCAAACCCATTTCATTCTCCAAGCTTTCCCATCTCAATGGCCCTCTTTGAGCTCATCACCGTAATTTTCTCTATCTCAACACTCTTTTCCCTTATGGGAAAGAAGAGAGCGGCCCCGGATGAAGCCGAGCCTAGTCGTCCAAGCTGTTCTAAGAAGAAGCCGAGTGCCAAGACAAGTGTAAGCACCGAGCAAAGGTCAAAACGGGACCTCGACCCTCGAATCCCAATAGAAAGGTCTCTATCGATGGGTGGCGAACTCGGTAAGTTCCGTGATCGTAAGGTTGTGTTTGAAGCTCACGTTGATGAGAAGTTATTTAGGTTATATCCCGTGATCGATCTCCTTCTAGTGAATGAGTGGGGTCCCATATTTGAAGGAAAAACTCATTCAAGTGAAGGCACCAAACAAGCCTTCTATGATCACATAAGGGACCAAACTCTAGAGCCTCTCCAGTTTATCATACTGTTGGGAAGAACTCAAGTCAAGGTTGATGTGGATATCATGACACGTATCATGGGAATAGAACGTGGAGTTGTACATGCCAGTGATACTAATCTCGCTAGTGAATTGGAGAGAAATTGGCACACACATTTCCTTTGCGGCCAACTTGAGGAGTGGAGGTCAGGGAATAGTCTCGCATCGACCGGTATGACAGAGGATTTCCACCTACTCCACCATATATGCACATACAACGTGTATCCTAGGTGGAGTAACTGCATAGAATGCACTAGATTTATGGTGGACTTCCTATACCGAGTCAGACAGGGAGAAAAAGTGTCCCTGCCTACTCTTGCCTTAACTCAGATAATCAATACTGCACAAATTACCCAGGGAGACGCCTCACTCCCTTTCGGCTGACTCATTTGCAAGATCGCCCGCAATTTTAGATTTAGACTCCATATAGATAACCTCGCCCCAATCCATTTCATCAATGAAACTATACTCAACAATATGGGAATAGGCCCTAGGAAATGCCAAGCCAGGATTGATGAGTATGGGGATGAGATAGAAGAAGAGACTGAAGAAGAGGAAGGCAGTGAGGAAGAGGAGGAAGAAGAAGAAGAGGAGGCCTAAGACTCAGATGGGGGACCTCCTACTACACATGAGGACCACCATCACTAGGTCACCTTAGAAGCCCACATGGCTGGAATTGAAGAAAACCAGGCCTACCTGAAGCAGAAGTTCGATGAGAACCAAGCCTACCTGAAACAAAAGTTTAAGAAAATGTCTGGTACCCTAAAGGCCCTCCTGTGTTGTATGCAGGATAAAGGGGCACCTCCGCCTTCACCAGAATCGGAGGACTAGTCATGTGTTTGTAGTTATCTTTCTTGTTTTTTTGTAATAGCCTTAGTTAGGCTTAGATGGATGTTAAGTTAGTAAGTGTTAAAGCCTTTGGTTAAATTAGCTCATATGCATTCTCTGTCATAATTCATGTGATGCTACATCATATGTATTGTGATAAAATTTGGTTAAATGAAATGCATAAAGCTCCTTTTGTTTAAAAATGCGTAGAATGTTTGGAGAAAGTGGATAATGTTATCCAAATCCTATGAATGTTGCACCCTATGTTGTATATGGGGAATGCCTCTGAAAACTACTCAGAACATGGCATGTCTCCCACTTGGCAAAATGATTGACGGGGTCTCTCATCTGAGTGGTAGCCAGACAGACCCTAGTTTGGGTCCAAGTAGTGTTACAATGCTTGATTCACAACAGGCCACTAGCCCCACAAATGGGTGAACACCGAGTGCACCACCAGTTCTGGGTCAGAACCATCCATCTTAGTTGATGCGACACATGCCTCAGGCGGCCTCTCCCCTTGATAGGTTGAAGTAGATGATGCTCTTAATGCAACAACAACAACAAGTTTTGGCCACTATAGCGGGGGCCATTGCATAAAACATAAACATGGCCCCACCTATGCCACCCATGCAGCCTATTGGGACTATGAACACAAGTGGCCTATTTGAGCGCTTTCAACGCCTTCGTCCTCCCACTTTTATAGGTACTCATAGACTCGAGGAGACTGAGTACTGGTTGAATCGCATATCTAAGATGTCAAAGCCATTGTACTATACTGAAGCAGAGCAAGTCAAGCTTGTTACATATATGTTTGAAAAGGAGGCTAGTCTTTGGTGGGATAGCATCCTACGAACCATTCCCATAGGATTGCGTGGATGTGGGATGAGTTCAAAACCCATTTTCATGGAAAGTACTTCACCCTCACGTACCGTAATGAAAAAGATGACGAATTTCTTTGCCTCCGACAAGAAGGAATGACTGTGGCAGAATACGAAAACCAGTTCATGGAGCTAGCAAGATATGCTCCTTTGATTTTGGCAGACGATCTGATGAGAATGCGGCAATTTTCAAATGGGCTGCAGGCTGATATCCATACCAAGATGTTTTGCGCTAGCATTCCCAAGTATATTGAGCTAGTGAACATGTCCTTGTGAGCTGAGCAGGATGGTGAAAGAGTGTCTTGAACACGTATGCCAATAGGCCCGAGGCCTCGGCCCGAATTATGGAACCGACCAGTTCTCAGCAAGAGGCCACGTATGGACTCATCTCCCAGACCAATGGCTCCAACGGCCCAGTAGAGACAAACTGATCATTGGTGTACTTATTATAATAAAGGGGGGTCATACTAACCCCTTTTGTTTTACCAAGATTAAAGACAATGGTTTCATGACACCTTAGAAGGTCAACCGCCAGCCACCACTTGTTATTTTAGCTCCACCTTTACGATCTACACCACCAGCACAACCATTCTACCAACCTCCTGTATCTTGAAATAGGCCGCCTCAACGACCTATAACAATACAACCAAATCATCCACAACAAGCTCGAGTACATGCACTTGTAGCTAAAGTATCTGAATCAGCGGTTGTAGTGCCATTAGCTTTTGAAGTCACTGCCCACATGCAAGGTACACAAATATTTCTGTTGGTGGACACCGGGTCCACTATTTCAATGATAGCCTACTCTACAGCCAAGCAATTAGGGCTGAGCACTACCCTTATGGTTGGGGTGAGAGTCATTGCGGCAGCAGGAACCTTCACAGACGCTACTAAGCTTTGTAAGAATGGCCCAATAGATTTAGGAAGCAGAGTGGTATGCATTGACCTGATTGTCACCAGATATATCATTACGACATCATCCTCGGCATGGATTAGCTCACCGAAATGAAGGTAGAGATTGACTGTGAAACTAGATTAGTGATAGCCCATAGACCCAAAAACACAACCTTCACTTTCCCAGTTCAGGTCAGTTGGCCCTACCGTATTAGTTGTTATGCTTCCCTATTGGAAAATTATGCTGGTCCGTCACTTGGGGACACGCCAATAGTCCAAGATTTCACGGATGTGTTCAGAACGATCCCTGAACTACCTCCTTAGCACGAGATCGACTTTTCCATCGACCTTGTGTCAGGCGCGACACCTATCTCGTTACCGACATACTTCATGCCTCCATGTGGAATGGAGGAATTGAGGAAGCAGATAGATGACTTACTGGATTCAAGTTTCATACGGCCAAGTGTATCTCCTTGGGGAGCACCTATGTTATTTGTTAAAAAGAAGGATGGATCGCTACGGTTATATATAGATTATCGCAAGTTAAACCACATCACAGTAAAGAACAAGTATCCTCTGCCCAGGATAAATGACCTATTTGACCAGTTGAAGGGGACGCAGTATTTCTCTAAAATAGACTTTCAGTTCGAGTATTATCAATTGCGCGTTAGGAATGAAGATATGCATAAAACAGCATTCAGGACCAGTTTCAAGCACTACAAATTCCTCATGATGTCGTTTAGACTTATAAATGCACCAGCCGTATTCATAGATCTCATGAACCAAGTATTTCGACCATATTTGTATTGATTCGTCATTGTATTTATAGATGACATTTTAATATACTCCAAGAGTTAGAAGGATCACGAAAAACACCTGAGAGCAGTCCTTGATACTCTCGAGCAGAATCAATTATTTGCATAGTATCAAAAATGTGACTTCTGGAAGGAAGAAGTTAGTTCCTAGGACACGTGATTTTCAAGGAAGGAATCGCCGTGGACCTTGTCAAGGTCATTGCGGTACAAGACTGGGAGCAACCCAGTTCAGTTACAAAAGTAAGGAGTTTCCTTGGACTTGTCAGCTTTATCGCTGATTCATTAAGGATTTCTCCAAGATAGCCCAACTATTGTCACAACTCACTCGAAAAGATCTTAAGTTTGCTTAGAACGAGAAAGAAGAAGCACCCGTTCAGGAATTAAAGGACAAGCTAACATCCACACTCGTGCTTGTACTGTCAGAGCAAGGGGTCAAATACTATATACACCGACGCATCTCGAGTCAGTTTGGGTTGTGTACTTATGCAGAAAGATAGGGTGATCGCCTATGCCTCACTACAATTGAGGAAACACGAAGAAAACTACTCCACTCATGACCTGGAATTAACGGCAGTCATCTTCGCATTAAAAGCTCTGGAGACATTACCTCTATGGAGAGGAGTTCGAGCTCTTTTGTGGCCACAAGAGCCTCAAGTACATCTTTGTGCAGGGGGACCTGAATATGAACAACGATGTTGGATGGAGACTTTGAAAGACTTCAAGTTTGAGGTCTTCTACCATCGTGGCAAGGCCAACCTTGTGGCCTCTTTTACGACCACAAGAGCCTCAAGTACATCTTTACGCAGAGGGACCTGAATATGAGGCAACGATGTTGGATGGAGACCTTGGAAGACTTCAAGTTTGAGGTCTCCTACCATCGTGGCAAGGCCAACCTTGTGGCCAATGCGTTGAGCCACAAGAAAATTATAGAATTTGCAGCCCCACTGATGATAGAAGAGTGGAATATGGTAGAATTCGTGCGAAATTTCGAACAGAAGCTGACAATGGAGGAGCCATTCGAGAGCGTCGCACACATCCACGTGCAACCACTTATTGATGACTGAATCATTGGGCTCAGAAAGAAGATGAATTGTTAGTGAATATGAGAGAATGTGTAAGTGATAGTGAAGAATCTGAATGGAGGATTAGATTGGATGGAGGTCTGAGATATCGCGGCCACCTATGCATCCCGAACCTCCATGACTTGAGGAGAGAGGTTCTAGAAGCCGCTCATAACTCAAGGTTAGCAATGCATCTGGATAGTACAAAGATGTATCAAAACATGAAGCGTTTGTACTAGTGGGACAACATGAAGGCCTATATAACAAATTTTATATCTCGTTGTCTCACATGTCAGCAAGTCAAGGTCAAGCATCGCCGACTCCCTGGTTTACTTCAGACCATGCCTATAGCCAAGTTTAAGTGGGATTTCATATCTATGGATTTCATTACTGGGTTACCGAAGACGAGAAAGGGACATGACTCCATTTGGGTAATTGTGGACCGATTGATGAAATCAGCCCATTTCCTCATGATTAGAGTTTCTAATTTAACTGATGATCTAGCCAAGCTGTACATCAAGGAGATAGTACAACTGCATGAGGTTCTTATAGAGATTGTGTCGGACTGAGACACATGATTCACGTCTATTTTTTAGACTTAAATACAAGAAGCAATGACTGTCTGCCTTATGCCGAGTTTTCTTATAATAATAGCTTCCAAGCAAGCATTAACATGGCTCCCTACGAAGTTTTGTATGGGTGCCCATGTCGAGCCCCACACTGTTGGGTAAAAGTTAGCAAGAAGAGCTTAGTTGGCCCAGACCTGGTTCAGGCAACCTTAGAAAAGATTGATATCATCAGGCATCGACTCCTTACGGCCCAGAATAAACAGAAGAGTTACACCAATATGAGATGGAGACAGTTAGAATTTGAAGTTGGGGACCATGTATTCCTTAAAGTTTTCCCAATGAAGGAAGTCCTTCATTTTGGCAAGAAAGGAAAACTCACGTCGAGATTCATTGACCCGTTCTAGATTTTAGACCGAGTGGGTGTAGTAGCATACCGTCACACATTACCCACACCACTCGCAAGGATGCATAACATTTTTCACGTATTGATGCTGAAGAAATATATTCCTGATCCTACCCATATTATCAAATGGGAACAAGTGCAGCTAAGTGAAGATGTTATTTATGTATCGCAGCCCATACGTGCTCTAGATAGGAAGGAAAAAGTGCTACGCAACAAAGTTATCCCGCTCGTGAACATGTTATGGATGCACCACACTGAGGAAGAGGCTATTTGGGAAATGGAAGCTGAAGTCCGTAAGAACTACCCTCAATCCTCGAGGAGTACAAAAAGGTACTAATTTCGGGGATGAAATTTTTCTTTAAGGGGGTAGATTGTAACATCTTGAAAAAATCCGTACAAGGACCCGAGTTCCACCTCGAGCAGAATCACCTAAGGACTGTATCTTATGGTAATTAAGGTAGAATTTAGTTAAGTATTAAATTGAATAATCAGTGGATTAAGCTTCGGCCACCATTTCCACAAATGAGAAGACCTAAAACCATTAATACCACTGACTCAACACTATATAAAGACCTAGGAAAAATCCCAAGAGCCTGTCGCTCTTGGGAGTACATTGAAACTCTGTATCGAACCTAGACTGCACGTCGAGAGTCTGATGACTGCAAAATTATAAGATATGTCCGTCCTATTAGGCTTGATAACCATTGCGGGAATGGAGCCCAGATAGTATCCAGAAACGCACAAGTTGAGCCCAGAGTGAAGTGTGTGAGAAACATGAATATCTTTATAAAATGTATTGGAACTTAAGTGAATTGGACCATTTGCTCACACCTGAAATTGGAGATTTCGTACCGTTAGTTTCTGACCAAACTTCACCTATGGGAAGAGAAAATTTCCTTACACGTATCCATATACTTGTGGCCCCGATTGAGTAAGTATGACCGTTGATCAGACACGGGTCCTTCGCGGTCGATCGGCTTATCCAATCGCACCGAAGTTACATCCTGACATAGATCAATTGTCAGGGAACTTACCCTATAATGTAGGTGAGTAGTGGGCCTCCTTGTGAGCCCTGTTTGTCAAAAACAGCTGCCTAAAGGCTATAACCCATGTATATAGTGGCCCTGGGGCCATTTACATCACTTTTGGGCTCATAAATAGCCCTTATATTACCCCACCTCTCTCATATACGAATTTTCCCAAAACCCTGGGGAGAGAGAGAGAGAGAGAGAGAGAAGAAAAGAAAAGAGGAAAGAGAGAAGAAGGATCTTTGGTGATCGTTGTTGTGATTCTCTCCCACTACTCCATGCACTAAATCACCTTCCCGTTATGCTACACACTCAGTTTCGACTACGAGTTTGGGTAAGAAACCCTAACCCTAATCTTTTCATAGAGATCCAAGCTGATTATTTGTCAAACTAGATAACCATATGCGTTATTTAGGTGCGCAGCGTTCCGTTTTTGGGAATGTAGAGTTTGGACCAAGTCCGAATTGAGTATTCCAATAAAAGGTGCAGACTATAAATGTTTAGGTTATAGTTATCAATGCTTTTAATGTTAACTAATGATTTATGTTTGACTTGATTGCTGCCATATTGTCTTAGATACGCCGTTTTTGATATATTATACATGTATAAATTATGTTGAACAAAGATGCATCCCATGTGTTTGTTGAAATGTTTTAGTGAACATGTAAACATGATTTGTACTTGCCATGACTACTGATCTAGGATTCATCATGGTCATATGTATGTTGACTTCCTTGTGTAAGAAATTGCTAAAATATATGGTGTAACTAACCTAGTCTTTGTATTTGGTGAAGTGTAGCCTAAGTGTTTAAGAAATTACCTGAATTAGAAATTGTGGATGATTTGTATTTATTAAGAGTATTAAGATAGGATTCTTTCTTACTGTATACATATGTATAGTTTCCTTCATGAAATCATATTCACTTCTACGCAAATGATTGATAAAATGCTAGTATTTAGTAGCATAATCAAGATGTTTGATGAAATGCTCAAATGAAGATTTCACTTGGATTGTTTGTTAAAAGCGCTGAATTGATTATCACATGTATTTAATTGTTGTATCTGAATAAAATTGGGTCTACAACCTAACCCAGGTAATCGGTAACAATTCCTATTCGAGTGGTCAAATTAGTCTTGCCACATTGGGTATACTTAATGAATCCGGGCCGCACGATGATTGTTAACAGTGGTTAAGTCATGAGGGGTGCTTATGCCGTCCATGTCGATTTAGTCAACGTGTGCCCGTACCAATCAAACTTGCCTAACAAATTGATTGGCCTATTATATGTTTACCATGTATGGACACTATTGCTTGAATCTAAGGTACTCCTCACCAATGTAAAGGCCCACTTTAACCATGATACCATGATCTGATAAGACTCATGAGGCGGGCATGGTGGTATAGGATACCGTGTTTAAGCTGTCGGCCTACATTGGAGTAACGAGCCTCCCCATAGTGACCAGTGAGCAACACAGACTCATGAGCTGGACATGGTGGTATGGGACACCGTGTTCGAGTTGTCGGCCTATGCTGAGGTGATTAGCCACCCCGTAGTGACCGCGAGTATAAACTTTTGAATTTGTTTATCGACTGCTTTTCATGGAGAGTGATGACCTCATAGCTTACCTATCGTATATGCTTGACTAGAAGTAACGAACTTAGATGGATCCTTCGATTCAAGTTAATGATATAAAGGGAGGTACCCTAGCTTTCCAAATCTGTTGTATGAATAAGCTTAATTAACTAATGGGCTAACATGACCATGCATTTCACTGCATTAGTTAGGACGTGCTTTAAAAGCGTGGAAGTCACACAGGAGGCAGTGTTGTCATATGCGAAATTGGGTGTCGAATTCACTTGTTGAGAGAGCTTTGATGCGAGGGCATACATCATTACTTGCACTCCATACTTGCATTAACAGGAGTAGTTAGGAAGTGATTGTTAAGTTGCTTTATCATTACTGTTTGATTGAATTTATAACATGTTAACCTTTGCCTTATAGTACCCCTGATTTGATCACTCACTCCCACCCTGGGACGGTGTTTTAAAACACCAACCAGACTTTTGTTTAGATGCAGGTGATGATGAAGTCTATGCAATTGAGCAGGACTTTATGGATGAAGAGGAGAAGTTCTCCTACTTGCAGCTCTCGGGCGGGTCTATATAGACCTCGTGTTGATTTACCGGGAACACTAGGATACTTTTCTTAGTTGGACACCTTACATTTCCTCATTTTGTATATTTTGAAATAATACATGTATATATTCAGCCTGGTTACATACTCATACTTTGGAGGTTGTGATATGCTTCGAACTTCCACTTGTTTAATTTAATTATATCCGGAGTATGATATGTTGTTTTAGTATAATCTTACTCATGTTTAACTCATTAATATGATTGAAATCTGAACATCATTATCCATATTGTATAAGTAATGTGTTGGATCTTAAGAGTAGATCTTTGCTCAACCCTTGAAATTCAGGGTGTTACACGAGGGCCCTGTTCGATTGGTCGAGCATGAGCTTTGACTGGTCGAGGGTGCCAGATTTTAGTTGTTGGATTTTGAGTCGAGCAACCCTCGACTGGTCGAAGGCCTCTCTTCAACTAGTCGAAGAAGTAACAGAAAAATCTATTTTTTTGAGTTTAAACTTGTACTGGTCGAAGATTTCTTAGACTGGTTGAGCCACAGTTTAGACTAGTCAAACCTAAGCATAAACTAGTCAAAATATAGCCAACATAAGTATAAAAACCCATATAAGTTTGTATCTTAAATGAACCTAAGCCTAAGGTCTTTTTAGGGTCTATTATACCTGAAAAGACTGAACATTGAAGTAGATGAGATGATTGAACTTCATGAAACTTGTTCTTCTACTTGATTCTTTAATAGAACTTGTAGTTGAAGATGGAGCTTGATCTTATAGTCGAAGTGTAGTAGAACTTGAACTCACTCATCTTGAACTTAGTAAAGCTTAAACTTTCCATCTTGATCTACTTCATGACTTAAACTTCAGTAGAGTTTTGAACTTAGTAGATTTTGAACTATCTTAAATTGAAGTAAGGTCTTGAACTTTCCATCTTGATCCACATTAAACGGACCACTCCATAATCTGTTCTGTCTAAACGAAATTTGACAAAGAAAGGTGTGCTTTATACAATATAGCACTTAAAGTATTAATCTTAAAATTTTATATTAACTTAGCATAGGATTGATTAGAGCAGAGCTTGATCAGTTGTGAATAGTGTGAATCAAAATATATCCACGCCTATCCCGATTTAATCAAATATCCACTCCGATCCTAGCCTAAACCACAATCTAACCATATTATTCTAAACAGTACAATAACTAAATTAGATGAATCATATTAATTCTATTAGATTTAGAGCATGAGGACACAGATCTAACAATGTTAGGGAGAGACCGAGATCGAAAGGTGAGGGAGTACTTTAAGCTTACAGTAATTTAAGTTATTATGCTTTATCTTGCCTTTTACATGTTTTCATTATGATTCTCTCACTGCAGTTGTTAATTTACTACGAATAATTATTTATCCTTTGAGAATTATGGTATAATGTTAATTACAAGTGATCTTCATTATTTTTATGTGGGGCGATGGATATAAACCTTGCCCTTGCTTTTACCAATTTTGTTGAGTTATCCCTTAGTACTCTCCTCTTCGTTGAATTGGCCATTGACACTCTCCTCGTTGTTAAGTTATCCATTGCTACTCTTTTTTTTGTTGAGTTGACCATTGCCACTCTCCTCTTTATTGAGTTAGCCATTGCTACTCTTCTCCTTTATTATGTTATCCTTGTGCTACCTCCTTTTAAGGCTTGAGCATGTGTTTTAGAATTCTAAAACTCCCATGATTTAATTTATTTTTCTCTTTATTGCAAGTGATGTATTAAATGTATCACAACTAGTGATTCAAATATTTTATAATGTACGTAATGCGCTATGGGTAGAGGCCCTCTTGGTCGACGCGTAATTTCATGAGTTTTGGATAATAGTGTATAAATCGATATAAATAATATGCAATGTGTGTTACATTACTTCTGGGATTAGATGTCGCAAATAGTCGCTCTATAAACAAATCACGTCACATAATTCATTTGACTCATGTGTTGTGCTGTCTCGATGTGTTCACGTAAATTTATGGTAGCGTTGGGCATTCCGACGAATCTTTATAGTGTGAGAATGTAAAGCTAGCTAGGGTTTTATATGAACTATATTCCACATTGTGATGATCACTATGTATGATGAGTCACACACACCTTGCTAAGCATGCATTCATATATATTAGTTGTGTATACTGATATGCCTTGTAGTAGTGGAGTACGAGACATATTAAAACCCTTACATTACTTTTATAAATATCTTAAATTATTGTTAATTTTAAAGGATAACTATCATTATGAGTAGAGCATCGACCCTCTCGAACCGTACAGATGATACAAGTGGTGTATAGATCGAAGACCTAGAGGATCATCTCCTTATGGGAGATTTTACTGAATGAATTAGAAGATAATTTCATGATTTAGTTTTATATTTTTACTGCAAACTCGATAATGTAATAAGCTCCTATTGAGAAGGCATTTGAAAATTTGTTGAATTCTTTTACTATGATGAAATAATAAATATACTTGATTTTATTCATGTGAATACCTTCATAAATATAACAGGATGTATCTAAATAAAAAAAAAAGGTGCGATTTTTAAAGCATCTAATTCATTGAATTATTAAACACCCAGTTATCTCGGGCATGAGTATAAACTTTGACCGTGAAAATTTGAGATGTTATACACCTTGTTAACTTTCAGGTGTTAGATGGTCTGAATCAAACCATCCTCTTCATTTAATCACCTTAAACGGTGATGTCTTGAGGTGTTAAAGGGATTTGACCCTCGATACTGATCTATCATTTGGATAAATCAAATCTCCCATTTTCTTAATCTAATAATTGTGTAGAGTGGGATCCGATGTAAGTTTAGCAATCCCTCTATGATCTTGGTTCAAGGTAGGGTCTAAGTTGGCTTGCATACCGACTCGATTTTTTGGCATTTGGAATCTTCTAGATTGTTGCTGGCTCTCCAAATATTTATGGAGAAATCATAATTTTGAAAGGACGGTAAGAAACAACCCTTCAGATAATATCATATCTAGTTGTAAGATAGGGTATGTTTACCCAACAAATCTTTTATAATTATATTAGGTACGTCTCTCATTTAATATAAGCACATTTATCATGTCCACATGATGTATAACAGTTTGCTCCCTCAGATACCTAATAAGAGTCTGTACCATTACAACAAGAGCATAATGACTAAAGTGAAAGGAAAATCAGGCCTAAATCTCCTTCGAATGCGAGTACGTTGTAAAAAAAAGAAGTCTCCACGTGGTGTAGTTTTACTGACCACATCAGGGAGAGAATTAGGTACTACCCTGGCCTGTTCGGAGCTTAGGACAAGTGGAGGCTCCGAGGGCCACTGAGGGGCCATCATGATGTATTAATTTTATCCACACTGTCCATCCATTTTTCCATATCATTTTTAAATTATGAATTAAAAAATAGCTATGATACAAGGATCAAATGGACCACAGTGTGAATTAAATTACTACTGTTGAAAAAATCTTGGGGACCATAGAAGTTTTGGATCAAGATCATATTTGTTTTTTCAATTCACACAGGTCTATAAGGCCATATTAAAAGGTTGGATTGCAAATAAAAAACCCATTGAACCCTAAGAAGGTTTCAATGGTGGGTGTCCTTAGCATCGCTGCTTCCTTTGGTATGCTCCAATTGAGACTTAGATCTACCTTATTTTTGGTCCAGTACTCTAAAATATTTTTTAAAAATGGATGGATGGTGTGGATAAAATCCATACTTCACAATGGCCCATTGGAGCCTCCGCCTGTCTTGAGCTCCGAACAGGTGGGGGTATTACCTAGAGGTGTACATGAGTTGAACTAAGTCGAATTGTGCCTAGCTCGACTTGGCTTGGCCACTAGTTGACCCCAGCTTGAACTCGGCTCAGCTCGTTCCTTGAGCTTGATTGGCCAGTTCGGCTCGGTTCGGTCAACAGCTCAGGCCAGTTTGAGCTGAGTTCGTCTGTGGGGCATTTTCACAAACACATGGAATGCACCTTTAATTTCTCACGGTATGTAAAACACAAGCAACAATTTCTAAGTATTTCATCGAATAGCCAGTAGGCAACATCAAAATTAATATACAAGGGTATTTGTTTCATATCCATGCCTTTCTCGCCACCCGCGGACACTTTCTTGAGTCATTTCATCAAATACATACTTGGTGTGCAACATCAATATCAAAATAACTGAGTCACCGAACTAGTTCAATTCGAGTTGGGGTTCAATCCGAGTCGAGTCCAGCTCAAGCAAGCTCGAATTTGGTTTGAAATTTTTTTGAGTCCAAAAAATCAACTCGGCTCGAACTCAGTTTTGAACCGAGTGAGCTTTTTCGAATCGAGTCGAGTGAGCTAACCGAGCTCACCCGGTTCGTGTACAGCTCCAGCACCTAATCTGCGCCCGCTGAAGATGGGGGAAAACACAAGTTATCCAACGTACAGTGTGTAGTCCACTCGTCAAAGGATCCACTCATCCGAGGGTCTGTTCACACGCTTGCTAAATGGACAAACGTGGTGCGTCGTGCGTGTAGGGCCAGCAAATGGTCGTGAAAAACCATTTCCTTTCCCTCCATAATTGAGGTCTCCCTCCAAAGCTCTCACAATCCCCCCGTCTTAAAAAACCCAGGTTGCTTCCACAATAACTCTCGTTGTAGAGAAGAAGAAGAAACAACAGGCAATCCAATCTAATCCAAACATGTCCACGACTCACCAACAGGATTTAGATCTCCTTCTGTCACTCCAAGACAGAGTTCTTGAAACCCCACCTGCCTCTCCTTCTTCCCTTCATTCCCGACCACCAGGTTCCTTGTTCTTTCTTTTTTCTCAATTATTTCATCTGGGTATGTTCTATATCTCCTCAGCGCGTTCACACACACACACTCTCTCTCTCTCTCTCTCATGAGTTCCCTTCTTTATTCCCATTAGCATGAATTGGGTATTTCTTGATTCCATCCAATTTGCAGCCTACCTCTCGGATGATGGATTGCCGATGCGGAAAGCTGACATGTCTGTGTTCCGAAATGCTGTCCAGGACTATCTAACTGATAACAATGAACTCAATAACATAGCTACTGCTCCCAAATCAACCCCTTCGCTCTCAAAAGAAATCGATATTGAAAAGTTTTCAGGCTTGCGGATACGGTAAGTAAAAAGATCAGCCCTTCACTGTAATGCTTCTCGCAAATGCCTGTCTGCAGATGTGGAACACATGTTGCATTCATGACCATGAGGCCCTCTTAATCTTGACCGTTTGTGGTGGAGATCCAGGTAATCCCCACAACGTTTGCTAATTTGATTGCGTTTGTTTAATTTGGTTCCCTCACTTCATTTTACTCAATGTGATGGGCCCCATTATGGTACTGGCCATGGCCAAATATGTGTCTTATCAGAAGATCCTAACCATTGAATGATGCCTATGGATGGACAGTTACTGCTAAATGATCCATGTTAGCTAGGAACTTACAGGCATCCAAATGACCCCTTAATTTGGATTAGCGTGGGGTGTTTCTCTGTGGGGGCATTGAATATTGGTAATCAGGATTGTGTGCCAGAGTATAAAAACAGATTTGCAACTCCATTACTAGATACTTGAGAAAACACGAGAAAAATCATTAAGAAAATCCTATGGTCTGCAAGAACATACCACCAAAGCGATTCCAACTCTCACTACACGTCTCTCCTCATTTTTGGATGGCAATTGATGGTCTAGATCGTGGAAAATTTCATCACAAGCAAACCCACATGTGCCAACATGTGTGAGATGCATGAAGTTCATCAGGGGACCAGGTCCATACTCAATCTACCTGTGTGGATCGCCGGATTAGTGGATCAACCTGACTATTGGGCTCCAGCACGTTCATTGTGAAGCTTGCCTGAGAATGGTCAGGATGTTTCACACATGTGCCACATTGGCTATGTGGGGTCACATTTGTGTTTGGTGTTTGCAGATGGGTGCTTAGGGTCAGCATTTATCCCAATGAAAAGTAAATGAATGATATCTAGGTCCTTAAATTATTATTATTATTATTATTTTTTGTCAGGAATCTCTCTGTCTCTGCCATGGACTTGTATAACCGTTTTTCGGATGTCCGCTTCGTTCGGTTGCCAGCTATACGGTACCAAATCTGATCTAGTGGAATTTATCGTAAATAATTTTCTAGCCATTTTTGAGATTGCAATGTTGGCACCATTTCTTATATACGTTGTGTATTGTTAGGAATTCACTGATGGGCGATACTGTTTCTGGCTGTTGGGCGACTGTTGGTGTCTTAACAGAGAAAGGGCTTCCTAAAAAAAGCTCCAACTCAAAGACTTTCTGTGTGTGGAAAATGGGGTGTTTGGATGAATTGGCAGTTTCTGTTTTCTTGTTTGGTGATGCTTATACAAAGAATTGCAACGAACTGGCTGGAACAGTTTTTGCGTTGTTCAATGCGGGTGTTCGCAAGGATGCTGCGGTATAAATTTGAAAATGGTTGCATGTAATTTTCTTTGGAAATTCTGGATGTTTCTAACTTCCATTGTCTTTTGATAGGGTAATGGGTTCTCATTGAGTGTATATTCAGCTCATCAAGTTGTAAAGATGGGGAGTTCTGTTGATTACGGTGTATGCAAGGGTAAAAGAAAGGACGGGATGGCCTGTGCAATGGTCATAAATAAGTATGTTTTCTTATTCTCATTGCTTTAGTGGCACCATATCTGTTCACCGTGTGTTCTAGACTCGGTTATGAATTCTCTTCCCCTTTCCCTTTTCTTTTTAGGGCCTGTTTGGATGGTGGGTAAAGAAAAGAAAAGAAAACAAAATTATAATGATTATCCAATGATGATTTTCCAAGATCTTCCATGAACATGGATTCCCATGGATTTCATTTTGTGGGTCTTGTTTGGATAATAGGTGGAAATCTAAAATAAAGCTCTCACAAAAGTCGCCTCATATTTCGTGCATGGGAATTTGACTAGGTGTTTGGCTAATAATTGCATTTTGAAATCAATGTTTCTTTTGCCATCCAAACACAGAGGAACTTCCCATCATGGGAGAAGTCATCCATTCTCTTTTCCTTTGCCACAATTCAAATAGGACCTTAGTTACTCAACCATTTCTCTCTCTATCTCGAAAATGGCTAATACTCTCTCTCTCTCTCCCTCTCTCCCTCCCTCCTTCCCTCCCTCCCTAAAATGGCTAAGAGATGGTTGTGTGATTGCTAGTGGGCCATGGTCTGCAATATTAGTATCATATTGGTTGATATGGCTGTATCATATCTCTATTGGTGGGGTACAATATGCGACATGGGACCAAATAAGTCCACCTTAAAATCTTTGGCCTGTATCAGCCAAAACGGGGCATATCGGCACTAATAGGGTTCAATACGGTTCAATATAGTCTGATACGACCATAACGGTCTAAATTTGATGTTTTTCCCCTCAAACTTTCTCAAATTTCCTCTTCCTTTTCTTCTTTTTCTTCTTCTTCTTCATTACACTGGGCGAATCAACATTGATAGGGCCTAATACGGCTTGATACGGGTTTACACAACCATAACGTCCTGAATTTGATTTGATTTGATTTTTTTTTCAAATTTTTTTTTTTTTCTTTTATTTCATCTATTGAGGAAGCATGGAAGTCATTTTTACACTAGATCTAGGCCCATTTAGGGATCGAAACAAAGACTTGAGTGAGATTCAATGAAAGGAACATTATGGAAAAAAAGGTAAACCAATAAACCATCATTTTAAAAAATGTTTTCTTCTTTTAGTTGTATTTCTATGTAATGGACCATAATTCATCAAATCACGTTTGGTTTGTGTTTGATCGGGTCTCATTTGGTTGATTTTCAATTGGGCAAGCTGACAGACAACAGGCTTGTCAGAAAATGGAGAATTAATTTAGTAAAAGTGTCTGGATGCTCGTCATAGCCCAATGACGCCAGCTGGTTGGAGATTTCAGTGGGCTTCTTGGAAACTTAATGGCATTGCTCAAGTTTTCGATTGAAGCTGAATTTGGATTGTTATTTTCCTTTTTGAGGGTTGGTGATTCATGGCTATGGAATTTCATGCTGGTGATGCAAGTTTTGATCATGATTTTTCTCTTGACCAAACTTCTTTGGTGATTGAGGCTTAGTGGCTGAATGGGGCATCTCAACTGAGAATGGTTGAAGGTGGAGCATTGCTGGCAGGAAGATGGTTTCCAAGAGTGCTCAAATTTGTTGATTGAATTCCACAAGAGTTTTCAACTTGTTGTTTGAAGGTGCAGAGAGGGACTGCTTGGCTCGTGTTGGGAATTCTTTTCCCCTATCTTAATTGTATCAATAAATTCAGTCATTGCTTTCTCATACATTCATATGTCAATATAATGAAAATACCAAAAGAAGCTCTAGATTTGGGAATTTGGTATAAAAAACAAATTATAAAAATATCATCCCGACCACCGTCACCTGTCCCAACTAATTAAGGTTGAATTTATTTTTTCTCATGATTTCTTGGCAAAAGTTAAACAACCAGCTGCCTACCCAACATCCACCCTTACCCCCCAGCTAGGGACTGACTGGTGCACTGCTACTAGGCAGAGTAAAAATCAGTTGGTGCACCACTACTAGGTGGAGTTAATATATAATATCTCCACCACCCCCCCACCCCCAAATGTAAAATACATCATTATTTTGAATAAAGTCATTGTATAGTGGAAATCATTATAATGGATGCAAAAATGTTCTCATGGCTGACATAAGGTGCTTTTTAGGCATCCCTTTTAACCTCTGTTATATTTTCATGAGGTTGATTTTAAAAAACCTTGGGACCTTTTGGGGTAGTTGGTTTTGGTATCTGAAAAAATCAACAGTAGAGAAGAAAGAAAGGGCTATCTTTGTTCCACCAAGACCTCAAATGAACAAATAATTTTATTCCCGTACTAATCAAAGTGGTTTTCTTGTGTCTATTTCTGGATTTCATTTTTCTAGTATGATTTGTATTTGTATATTTCCTCTTTATCTTTACCAAGTATTTTTTCATTTCAGGCGTCGTGGAATATACTGCAAATACCATACTTCGGTGAGCATAGCTGCTCAAGCATGCCTAATCTGATACAAATCTACAAAGCTTAAACTTGTAGCTACTAATCTAAAGTTGCTTTGGTTTTGTCTCATGCCAGAATGTATCCCAAAAATACTCAACTCTGCGCTCTGAGCTTAAGGGTGGGTAAGTGTTTGCCTTTTTCCTTGTATCATCAAAATGTATTTGGTTCATCTGCAAATTCTTTATATTTTATGTAAAAACAAGTAAAACCCAGTGTTTCTCTCTACTGAAACCTCCACTTGTATTTCCTTAGTATCTTGATCTTGTCTCATTGGCTTTAATATGTTTGGTGTTGTTTCAGGAACTTACGACAAGCATTTAGGAACCATCTCAATGCTGAGGGGATTTACTTGGTGGATCGTCTAGCGGGTCATTCCAATTTTGCAAAGCCTGTGCAGCCAGTGAAAGTGATGTCTGTCGATGGGCTGAAAAAAGCTTTAAGGTGTGTACCGGAATCTTGAGCTTACGCTGATTGATAGCTGTTACCTTTGGGACAACTTTGTCAAAATTCTGCTGGATTTTATGTAAATTAAACATCAAACAGCATAAAGAGTTCTTGAAGATGCTCTTGAATTTTTATATAATGAGAAGTCATTAGGGCTGTAAACGGGTTGGATATTGCAGTATCTTATATCCCTATCTGACTGAGATATTTGATACCTGTATAAAATTTTTATCCGAGTCCCCTGGATAATACCCAACTTCGTATTTGTATCTGATGGTAAATTGGATATCCGATTGATAGCTGGGTAACCGGTGTGTGTCCACTCCGTGGGGTAATTGTGTAACCAAATGCTCTATGGGGCCTACCGTGAAGTTTGTGTTATATCACTTTGTCCATCTATTGCGCAACCTCATGCAGCACATTGGCTTCAAAATCAGTTATGCTACAAGCAGTGAGATTGCACACCCACCATTGAAACTTTCTTGGGGCCACAAAATTTTGAATGTGCTAATTTTTGTTTTTACTTCTTGTTCTGATGGGAATCACCTTATTAACGAACATGTTAGATGGCATAGAAACATCAAGTGGACCTCAGGAAAGTTTCAATGGTGTGGCTATCCCTATTGTTTCCTATGGTGTAGCCCACTTGCGATTTAGATATGCCTCATTTTTGGGCTCCAGCCATAACATAGGCTGGAGAAATTGATGAATGGAGTGGTTGTCACACAAACATCACGATGAGCTCCACGGAGCTTTTGTTTACACTGTCTCCCTCCAACACGTCGTAATTCCCAAACTAGGCTGGAATTGTCTACAAACTACAACACCTTTTACACAATGCATAAAACACCCAAGCTCTATGGGCCACACCATTTTCTTTATGTAAATACAACACCTTTTTACGAACATGTTAGATGGCATAGAAACATCAAGTGGACCTCAGGAAAGTTTCAATGGTGTGGCTATCCCTATTGTTTCCTATGGTGTAGCCCACTTGCGATTTAGATATGCCTCATTTTTGGGCTCAAGCCATAACATAGGCTAGAGAAATTGATGAATGGAGTGGTTGTCACACAAACATCACGATGAGCTCCACGGAGCTTTTGTTTACACTGTCTCCCTCCAACACGTCGTAATTCCCAAACTAGGCTGGAATTGTCTACAAACTACAACACCTTTTTACGCAATGCATAAAACACCCGAGCTCTATGGGCCACACCATTTTCTTTATGTAAATACACTCTGTTCGTAAGGTGAGCTTTTATTGAACCATATGTACTAAATACTAGCTTGATAGAGAACTCCGATGGGCCACACCAACAAGAAAAATGTTAATTTTTTGCTAAACCCTTCAGTTCATGTGGTGTGGCCTGCTTGAGTTTTAGACCAGGCAGATTTTTCTATCTTCAATTGATCTTGGTGAGTTACAAACTGTTTTGATGAAAGATACATATCATGATGTCCCAAACATGTATAGTTGGCATCCCATTCCTGTCACGCCCCAAACTCAGGAACTGGGCTCACTAAATTCCCGGCTACCAAGTTTGGTGCCGACAGTCTCCGTAGTACCTCATTCTCGGTTCTTAGCTCCCTTATTCTAGGTTCCGATCCTAGGATCCCATGAAGATTTTTAGGGTGATTTTTTTTTTTAATTATTATTTTTAAGTAAGAACTCAAAAAATCAGGTTCATGCTCCAGGCTCAATGCTGCTGAGATGCCCTAGCATCACTTGCAACGTAAACAAACGCGCATAAGCTTCCTACGAAGCTTAGTAGAATGCATTTGTGCATGCGCAATGTATATGATAAGAATATAGATATCGGAGTATGCAGAAAATAATGAAGGGCTAAGCTGCCAAGTCCATGAATGTTGTTAACCATATCAAGGTTATGCAATGCAAGGTCTACGTGGCCGAGTATCATATGCTAAAGATGTAACACAAACATGTCAATCCTCATCTAGTCGACGTATTAGAACAATTCGTAACTGGAAACAGCACCGGGGTCTAGTACACTCCAATGCTGGCTGTCACCCATCGTGCACATGACCAGGTGAGTGAAAAGACCTCACTCTTCGTCTTGTCAGTGGTATGCCAATGCTCACTCGGCTCGTTGATAGCGGACCTATTTCACGAGTTGGTTAGACTCAACCTAGCTTATAGCCTCCTACACTCGGGCAAATAAGGTTACACCCCTTTCCAACTGACCTCGACATAGTGGGGAGATGTGGCGTAGTAGTATTTTACACTCGGATACTTATGTTATCCACTCGGTTTCGACGTTGGAGCATCCTACTGGTACCATAGGGTTTAGGGACTTTCATCTAAGGACATTTGTAGTGCCCAAGTGTAGAACACATATTTCCGGTATCGAATTTGGCCAGCCATGATATCTGTGGAGGTCTCAACCTTGATATCGTTAGGGTGTGAAACTAATTGTGACATGCAGAATGCGAAATACATGAGTCATACCATTCAAGTCATGCACCAAACTCGCGTATATCGTGCGATCAGGCAGGGCGACCCTATCTCATATAGAGTCTCCCAAGTATCTCAAGCCGAAAGACGTATGCTATGATTAGGGGTGTACATCGAGTCGAACCGAGTCTAGCTGGTCTCAGCTTGACTCGGCTTGAACTAGGGGTGCACATTTAACTGTTGGAACCGTGTAACTGGACCAGAACCGTTGGATCGGTCCGGTTTGGTCCGGTTCTAGGGTGCTAACGGTTCGGTTCCGGTTCCCAAATTTTGAAAACCGTTGATTACGGATTGGTTCCGGTTTAGGGTCCTGTAGAACTGAATCGAACCGTTGATCCGAACCGTTAACCGAACCGTTGATTCGAACCATAGAACCGATCCGTGATAGGAGTCGTCGATCCAAACCGTCGATCTGATGTATTTTTATTTTTCAAAAAAAAACCCTAAGTTGCCTAAGTCCACGCCTTGCACTCTCTCGCGCCACCCTCCTTGCCCCTTGCCCTCTGCCCTCTCTCTCCACACTCCTTGCCCTCTGCCCTCTCTCTCCCCACTCCCTGCCCTCTGCCCCTCTCTCGCCGCACTCCCTCTGCTCTCTCTCTCTCTCTCTCTCCCTCCCCCCCTCTCTCTCGCCCTGCCTAGGCCCTACCCAAGCTTTGTGGCCGTGCGGTGCCCTCCCTCTGTATGCATCTCTCTCTCTCTCTCTTTGAACTAAATTTAAACTCGTTTGGGTGTCAAATACCGTAGAGGGAAGCTGTATGTAGTTAGACGTAAGAATACCAACATATCTTCCACACCATCCAGAAGCGGCAAGTGGGAGTTGTAAAATGCGTATCGAAATGGACATTTGGATATTGGAAACTTGGAATGCTGCTGGATTCCCACCAACAATCTTTAAATGTAGAGAGACAATGTCGGCACAAAAAACATCTTGTATTATTATTACCTGGAGAGCTATTTCCAATTCATTTTGCCTCTGTAATTCGACCAGAGCTGCCATCAAATCCGCTTTCAAGAGCCTACTTATTCTGCTATCGAGAACCTCTTCTAATTTAGAGGCGGACTTTGCTAGCTTGAGTGATTGGACGGCTTGGATTGCTTTTGTGGACATCACTTTCCCTTTCCATATAGGCTTTCTTGGCCCATTTCTCAACCCACATGAGATTACGCTTGGTGGAATTGGAATCGGAGGGGAGAGGAAAGGCGTTTTGGGAAATGGAAGGAACGTGGAGATTCCAGGGTTTGGAGAAAAGTAAGATCTTCTTGCATTGCATTTTTCAGGTGAGTTTTTGCAAAATCAATGTTTTCTGTCGTATATTGATTGTTTTTTTTTAAATGTGAATGTTTTTCTATCACATTAATAGAAGGATTCTTTTTATGTAGTTTGAGCGTTTACATTTATCGATTGTTTTCATGGATTTTCTTTTTAAAATTTTTAAATGGAGGAATCTTTAAAAGGATGAATGTCTTTTAAACAACGCCAGAACCGTGGAACCGATTCGGAACCGAACCGTTTTTCACGGTCCAGTTTCGGTTCGGTTCTAGGGTACTAACGGTCCGGTTCCGGTTCCCAAAATCATGGAACTGTTATGAACGGTTCGGTTTCGGTTTCACCCCAGAACCAGACCAAACCGTCTCGTGTGCACCCCTAGCTTGAACACTGACCTCAGCTCGAACTCGGCTCGGCTTATTTCAATCAGCAGCTCGGGCCAGCTCGGGCTGAGTTCGAGCCAAGATCGAGCTGAGTTCACCATTGAGGCATTTCCACAAACACCTGAATTGCAACTTCAAAATCCCACTGTTGGTCAGCAACATCAATGGCAAAGTAAACAAATTACTTCTGAATGTGATGACATATTCATGCTTTTGTCACATGCATTATTGTAGGTAATATCGAAGTTGAATAGTTAGGTGCTTGTTCTCTTTTAGAAACAACATCCTAGTTATCTTCTCATGCAGATAAGCCCAACAGGTGGGCAAAAGAATTCTTACCTTGATAACCTCCTTAGCTTGTCCTAGTTGGGATGACAAAGTCCAAGATGTCATCTTATGCAGAGAGAACTATTTTATCCCAGCTCTCTTTTTAATTCCCATGTATCACCTCGGGTTGAATGGAAGTAGTTGAGCATAAATACAAGATATACAATGTATCTCTAAGCTCATTAGATGCTTATTAAATGCCACTTCGTTGAGTCATTTTATTAAACAGTTGGTGAGCAACATCAATGGCAAAGTAACCGAGTCACCAAACTGGTTCGATCCAAGTTCGATTTGAGCTGGATTCGATCCGAGTCGAGTCAAGCTGGAGCCTGCTCAAACTCATTTTCGAGCTCAAAAAATCAGCTCGACTCGGCTCGAACTCAGCTTCGAACTGAGTCGAATCTAGCTTTTTCGAGTCGAGTCGAGCGAGTTAACCGAGCTAGCTCAGTTCGTGTACACCCCTAGCTATGATCAATTGTCATCCACAATAGGCATACAGATGATGCATATAGGCATATGAATGGCCATGGTATCCATTACACTAAGCATGTTACTAGTGTGTGTCTTATTAGGCTAAGTACATTAGCATGTTATCCAACATATCATGTGATAGTCGACCTTAATTGATCCCGTATGTATAGAGAGTGGGACTCGAATGGTAGGCCCCAATAACAATGTGAAAGTTTGTGGTGGTGCTGGGGGTGCTGCTGGTGCTACTAACGCTCGAAAGGATGGATGGGTCGTGCGCCTCCGTGGGGGTCAAAAGTTGTTGCTGCTGGGAGCTGCTGCTGTGGCGGTTTGTACTGTTGCGTCTACTGCTGCGGGGGAGGTCTCAACGGCTGATACAGTTGCCGCGACTACTATCCTCATTGTTCCTTGTTGTATGGCCCACCTGAGTTGTCAATCTGGCTGGTTTATCTCCCAGGGCAACTTGATTGGAGTGGATGTTACATATACAACATTCCCCACCAATATAGTTTGATTGATTTACCGACCATCGAACATCGGTGTCGTAGAGGATTCCGATAGTAGGAAACTGGGTATTCTGGCATTATTTAGGTACTCTGGCAAAGTATGATACACGAGCAGTAGAAGTTGTACATGTGGACGTACAATAACCCAAGTTAAACTTGTTGGGAGAGGAGATCCCTCCTTGATCACACACAACAATATCGATTAAAAAGAAAAAAAGGGAGAAAATATGAAATCAACAACATATATTTCCGTGCTTCCCTTTCGGTACGTCCATGAATTTACATTGATCCATTATGCTTAAAAGGCAAAAAACGAAGAAGTAGCTCTTAATACAATGATGGCTCTCTCTCTCTCTCTCACGACATAATATATATTACCCCAAATGAACTAGGGTTTACATTGAACTCCATATGAAAGTGATGGTTAGATGAACGGTATAGTTTTGATGATTAGGCTCCACATCCCAACAATCTCCCACTTGGAGACCGATCATAGGCAATCTCCCACTGAATATGCTGCATTTGAAAAAGCCCATGCCTCCATAGAGAACTTGATGTGAATTTCCTCATGGTCTTCAAGCTTGAAGACCAATAGAAACTAAACATGACCTTAGTATCCTTGGTGACCACCTTGGTCAATGTATCTGTAGGGTTCTGATTTGTGTGAATCTTCTCCAAAATAAATTGTACATCCTCCAAAAGCAGTCGTATGAAATGATATTTGATGTCTCTATGCTTGGTTCTTGAATGAAAATTTGAGTTCTTTACTAGATGGATTGCACTTTGACTGTTATTGTATAACTTACATTTTTCTTGCTTCTTACCCAACTCCTCCATGATACCCTATAGCCATATCATTTCCTTGCAAGCCTCTATTGCAGCAACATATTCTGCTTCTATTGTCGAGATGGTAACAATCCTCTGTAATCGTGAGACCCAACTAACCGTTGCACTACCCAAAGTGAACACATTACCTATACTGCTCTTTGTGCTATTAATATCCCTTACCAGATTTGAATCAACATATCCCTACAAATAGTACACCGCTGCATCAGTAATACCTCTCATGTATCTGAGAATCCATTTGACAGCTTCCCAATGCTCTTTCCCTAGGTTGATGAGTTGTTTAAAAAGAGCTACATTCGAGAGAGCCTAAGCCCTTGTGTATTTCCAACCCTCCTTACTCCCAAGAAGGATGGAAGTTGGCACATGTGTGTGACAACCGAGCTATTAATAAAATCACAGTGTAATTATCGTTTCCTCATTCCTCGGCTTGATGATATGCTAGACTTGATGCCATATGCCAACGTCTTCTCCAAAATTGATCTTTGCAGGGGATACCACTAGATTCACATCTAACCTGATGATGAATGGAAGACAACATTTAAGACGAAAGACGGCCTCCACGAGTGGCTAGTAATGCCATTTGGTCTCACAAACGTGCCTAGCACTTTCATGTGCATTATGATGTAGTTGTTGCGCCTGTTTATTGGTAAGTTTGTCATTGTCTATTTTGACGACATTCTTATCTACAATATGTCAAGAAAGGAGCACCTTATTCATCCAAGTCTCATCTTCAGAGTCCTTCGTTGCGAGCGCTTCTACATCAACTTTAAAAAGTGTACCTTCATGAGTGCATCTATGGTTTTCTTAGGGTACATTGTCTCGTCGCAAGGTGTAGAGGTGGACCCTACCAAGGTGAAAGCCATAGTTAATTGGCCGACACCTACCACTATCTCTGAAGCCATAGTTTTCACGACATCGCCACATTTTATAGACGTTTTGTGTGGAATTTTAGCAGCATCATGGCCCCAATCACCGATTGTATGAAACAAATGGAGTTCCGATGGACAAGTATAACAACACGAGCGTTTGATAAAATCAAACGTAAGATGATCGAAGCTCCAATCTTGTGCCTTTCGGACTTTGAGAATGTATTGGAGGTGAGTTGTGATGTCTCTAATGTCGACATTGGCGGAGTTCTCAGTCAGGAGGGCCATCCAATAGTTTTCTTTGGCAAAAAAAGCTCTCTAATGCAAAGCAGCGTTACTCCATTTATGACTTGGAATTTTATGCCGTTGTGCAGACTCTACGGCATTGACGTCACTATTTGGTTAGAAATGAGTTTGTCTTATATTCTGATCATGAAGCACTCAAGTATTTAAACTCTTAGAAGAAAAGTGCTCGTCGTATTAAGTGGAGTGTATACCTTTAGGTGTTTTCTTTTGTCATTCGTTACAAGGCTGGCAAGGACAATCAGGTTGCTGATGCATTAAGTCGTCGTGCACATCTATTGTCATTGATGGCAGTCACTCTTCTGGAATTCGAAGAGATACGGTGTGAGTATGCTGATGACAAGTATTTCGGGTGTATTTATATTGGCATTCTTAGTGGAGAGCATGCGAGACACCCATAATTCGACGTTCATGATGGCTGCTTGTTTCGGGGAATGCAACTTTGTCTATTCAATACATCCATTTGTGAGTATGTTGTGAGCGAGTTACATGCCGATGGGTATAGTGGACACTTGGGTCGTGGTATGACCCTATATCTTGTTGGAGATAGATACTTTTGGCCTCGTATAAAATCAGATGTTGCTAAGATTTGTCAGTTCTGCAGGGTTTGCTAGCTTGCTAAGGGTCAACAGAAAAACAGTGGATTGTATCAACCACTGTCGATCCCACATGCTTCGTGGGAAGACATTAGCATGGACTTCATCTTGGGTTTGCCAAAGGCCGCTCGGAAAGTTGATTCGGTATTTGTGGTGGTTGATCAATTTTTAAAGATGACTCATTTTATACCATGCTCAAATATCGCAGATGCTCCGAAGATTTCTCAATTATTCTTTCGAGAGGTTGGTTGTCATCATGGGCTTTCAAAGTCAATTATGTCTGATCGCAATATCAAGTTCATAAGTTATTTCTGGAAAGCTCTCTGGGCAACAACGAAAACCAAGCTTCAGTTCTTTATGCATACCACCCTCAGACCGATGGCTAAATGGAAGTGATCAATTGTACTTTGGGCAAGTTATTACGGTGTCTTGTCCGCGATCATGTAGCTACATGAGACTTAATTATACCCATGGCTTAATTTGCTTATAATAATTAAGTCAATAGGTCCATAGGGATTGATGGGGACATCATGTGCACACGCGCATGCACACCACCCCCTACGCACGTACGTAAGTAAAAGGAAGGCCCCACCATCGATCTGGCTCGATGGCGACATCTAGGGAGGGCCTGCTAGCTAGAAGATGAAGTTTTGGTTCAAAAGGGTGGGCCCGATAGTCAAGAAAAACCCATCATGGGATCTCATGATCATGGCCCACTTGTCGAATTGATGTCATATTTTAGGTTTTACTTATTGTTATTATTTAGAACATTGTGAACGCTTTAGATTTCTCTGTTTAATTTGTATTTTAGTTTACTTCGTCGCCAAGTAATAGGTTGCGCACATGGTGCGAGTTTTGGGGTATAGGATTTTTCCTATAAATAGGCATTCCTTGTAGTTTTTTTGATTGATTGAAGATTAATAAAAATTCTGCGTTTTTCTACTCTCTGAGTTGTGAAGCCTAATTGGGTGCGAAGCCCTCCCTTCATCGAAGGGTTAACTACCGTGGTGCGAAGCCACATCGACCCCGATTCACTCCCATTCTCCATCATCTTCTTTTTCATATTTCACCACCATTTATACTTCGAATTCGTCCCTTTTGTTACATCAAATTTCTTCATTACAGCAGATTTTCAGATTTCGACCCGCCGGCGAGCTGAAACTTCGGCGGAGCACCACGCACAAACCGTACATCGGATCGAGCTGATATTTGGGGGTTTTGGAGTCCATCCCTAGCCGACCAGGGCCAAGGTGGCCTTTTTCTGAATAGTGGGCCCCACACATGTGCGGCCGTGATCACACGCACGAGCGTTTGGGCCATTGTTGCTGTCCGCGAGTGGGAAGTGTCTTTCGGTTCAGGTTTTCTTCTTATTTTACCCTTTCATACTAGTTTTTCATAAACTCTAACCCTAGATCGCATTATCCTTAATTTATTTGCCTCTTTTCTCACCCTAGGGTTCCCCGAATTGGAATTTCTGAATCCCTTGGATTAAGGGCTGATTACTATGCATGTGTGGGTGATTATTTCTTATCTTTGAGTGTCGTTTGGTTTATAATTTTTATTGATCCAGGCCTATCATGTGTAGGCCTGGACCCGCATAGATTCCCCTTAATTGAATGTTTGGACTTTCGTGTGGGATATGGAATTTGTGTAATTGTTTATGAACTAACGTGATCTTAAGCCTGAAATCTTGCATATAACATTTAATTTTCATGTCCTGTATCAGGGATGGTCACCTTTTGAAGCAGTAATTGGTATACAATTGCGTCTTCTAGTTGATTTGGTTCCTATAGTGTTGAAACTAAGTACAAAAGTTGATGACTTCATTTGCCATATGCAATAGGTGCATGATGAAGTTCGACGCAATATGGCCACTAATAATGAAAGTTATAAGCAACATGCATTCACAAGACGTTGCTTTGTTGAATTTGTGGAATGTGACATGGTTATGGCATGTATTCGTCTTGAACGGTTGCCTCTCGGCACCTCAAAGAAGCTCCATCCTCGCAATGTGCGACCGTTTAAAATCATAAAGAAAATCAGTGCCAAGGCTTATGTTTTAGATCTCCCACCAGATTTACCTATCAGTCCTACTTTCAATGTGGAAGATCTTTCCATCTATCATGGGCACCATACTAATGATGATATCGAACAATAAGCCATCACACTTCCAACTGTTTTGCCACCTTTAGATACGATCGTTGATGTTCTCGACGACCAAATCGTCTTCATGTGCCAAGGTGGTTATTAGAAGTTTCTCGTTTGTTGCTAAGGACAACCTCTCTCCGATGCTACATGGATCACAACTATCGATTTTTAGCATCTGAATCTTGACCTTTATGAGTAATATCAAGCCATATTAACTCGTCGGAGTCAAGTTCTTTCAAGTGGGGGAGGATTGATGCAGGCTGATCTGGGCCCATGATCCATGGGCCAGGCTAACGCCCATTAAGCTCAAGCCCAACAATTGACCCATTAATAAGGAGGCTCAAGACTCCTATTTAGGTAGTTAGCTAGCGAAATCAATTAGCTAGCTAAGAATAATCCAATAGTCAACATTTTTAATGCATCCTTATTTCTTTTTATCTCGTTTTCATATTTGTAATAAGTCATTGGTTGTCAATGACATTATGTTTTTTTCCTTATATGTATGTTGCAAAAGTCTACATAAGGGCCTAAGATGAGTAATGTGAGGACACCTTTGAATTGAATCAAATTTATGCAATTGTTCTCTATATTTGTTTGAGTTTTCATGCTTAGATTGAAAATGCCTATGCTTGGATGCATCCTTCCCATCAGTCGGCTCCGCCACTTATGCGTATGCATGTCAGTTTCATAGAATACCATATCTTTGTTCCTAATGATTTTTTGATTTTCAGCATCCCAAGATCAATAAGCAAAATTATTATAATGAATTTGCACCTTCTGGTCTTAGGATCAAGCTTGGTCTTATTTTTAGAATCGATACAGATATAAGATATACAACCAAATACCTTTAAATGGTATAAGTTTACCTCTTTTAAAGTCCATGTTTCCTTTGGCAATCCACCATTTAAAGCAATTGATGGTCCTTTGTTAATCAAGTTGCAGTATTTACGGCATTTGCCCAAAACTGTTTAAGCAATCCAGCATGGATTCTCATGTTCCTTGCATGATCTAAAATAGTTTTGTACATGCGCTTAGCTACACCATTCTGCTGTGGCTTTCTTGGAGTTGTTTTTTGTCTCTTGATTTCATTAATTGCAGAATACTCCTTGAACTTGTTATCGCAATACTCTCCCATATTATCTGATTTAAGACGCTTTAGCTTTAGACCTGTTTCATTCTCAGCCAAAGCTTTTCATTTCTTGAACACATCAAATATTTTTGATTTATGCTTTTAGAAATAAATCCACAATTTTCTATTAGCATCATCAATACATGTAACAACATAAAGAGAGCCACCGATAGAGGATACCTTAGCTGGTCCCCGCACATCAATTTGAACCAGTTCCAACCACTTCAACTTTGGAGTCCCTTTGACCTTCGAGAAGCTAACCTTCCTCTGTTCTCCATAGATACAATCTTTGTAAAAGTCCTTATTAATAGATTCCAGCCTTGGTAGCCTTTTTTTTTTTTTTTTGAAGACACAGGGTGTCCCCACCTCTTTTCGAAGTGAGACTAATCCCTGGTAGCTTTTATTTCGAAAGTAGAACATTTATCTTATTTTTGCTCATGTGCCCAAGTCCATGATGCCATATACGTGTGTCCACCCTTGATGATGCAATTGCAATGGAGCTATTAGAGTCGGAAGTTAAGTAAAGAGCACACTCCTTAACCCGAGCAATTACCATAGCCCCCTTCATGATCTTCCATGAATCACTAGTGACAGTTGTCATGTGTCCAGAATCTGCGAGCTGGCCAACTGGAATCAAATTCCTTTTTAGATATGGAACATGTTTGACATCTTTCAGCTTCAACACTGTCCTATTCGACTGGTTTATCTAAACGTTCCCCCCCTTTCCAATGATATAGCAGGGTTCATCATTTCCCAAGTAGACTTTTCGAGATTACCCTGCTCATAATTATAAAGAACATCCCTACTTGAAGTAGCATGAAATGAGGCACCGAAATCTATTACTTAAGATTCATTACGAGTATACAAAGACATTATTAGGGCATTAGAAATACATTCTTTAGAGATGCTTACAAAATCTTTACCTTTCCGATTATTCTTTTCTTGTTGTTTCTTTGGAACTTTATAGTCTTGCTTCATGTGCCCCCTTTGTCGCAATTTCAACAACCATCACCCTTTCCCTGTGGAGGCTTGGATGATTTGTTCTTCCTTGATCTCAGTCGACCATAGTTTTGTTTCCTCTGTTTTGTGTTTTTCCTATTTCTTCAACATTTAGAGCATTCCCCGATGTTTCACTTTAAGATCTTGAGGCTTTCCCCAAGATTTCTCACTTAGAACGAGGCCCACAACATCATATTTCAACTTTGTTGATCCAGTAGAATTGCTCTAACCCATTAAGATGCTCAACCATGTTTCCGCCATCAGACATCTTCATATTGAACAATCTCTTCATCAGAAGAAGTGAAGAACCTTGTTGGAAGCAGAGGATTTTTTGTACATCCTTGATAAAACTGTCATCAATTCCTCTATGGTCTTTTCCTTCACGATGTTGAACGCAACAGATTTTACCAGAGAAAGTCGAATCGTTCCCAAAACCTTTCTGTCGAGCACCTCCCAATCACTATTGGACATTTTCTTTAGTATCTTCGATTTTCCTCCAAGAGGAAGATATAGATCCTTTTGATAGAAATACTCTTCTATTTGTATCTTCCAAAATTCAAAGTTCGATCCTTCTGATAGAAATACTCTTCTATTTGTATCTTCCAAAATTCAAAGTTCGATCCTTCTGATAGAAATACTCTTCTATTTGTATCTTCCAAAATTCAAAGTTCGAACCATTGAACTTCTCAATCCTCACATTTCCTTCTTCCGACATTGCTCCCACTCAAACCTAGAGCTTTGATACCAATTGTTGGGAGATCTCTCCTTGATCACACACACAACAACATCAATCAAAAGAAAAGAAAAAAAAAAAAAAAAGAGAGAGGAGAAAATATGTAAATCACAACACAGATTTTCGTGGTTCCATGTCAATATGTCCATGGATTCACACCAACTATGCTTGAATGCAAAAAAAACAAAGAAGCAATTCTCAATACAATGACAACTCTCTCTTTTCTCTCACACGACATAATATATATTACCTCAAACAAACTAGGGTTTACATAATACTCCATGTGAAATTATGAAATTGCCCTCTGAGCCGGGGGCTTCACCTCTGGACTCCCAAGTAAGGGGGCGCTTCCTCTGTGCTTAGGATGCATCTACCCTTGGTTTAATGGATGGATTTGTCTGTGCCTTGGTATATAGGCCCAAAAGTTGGAATAACTGCTTGTGCTATGGGGTATGCTTCTAGGTCTCGATCACGAAGGTCCTAATCATCGATAATGATCTATAAAGGCAATCGCGATCACGGGAAGCAAAAGCTCGATCGAGATTTATATATGCAACTTACTGCTTCAACTGATGCTCGACTGCTCATTATGCTCCCCACTCACTCTGCGTTGAGGTGTTGTGCCTCTACTTGGCTTAGATGCTTCATTTGGGACCAGGTATGCATTTGCGTATGTATTTGTATATGCATAAAATATTGCTTCAACTACTCGATCAACTAGCTCTGCTACTTGTGTTGCTTTGAGGGAAATAATGCAGAATTCATATGTTCCTAGTGCGAAGAATGCATCGTAACATAACATGTGCATATTTGCCTCCTGAGGAAAAATTGATCGAAATGAATCTCATTGATCTAACAATTGGCCCACCAAGTGCTAACCTTTGAATCAGGACTCAGCGATCAAAGTGATGGATTTCTTAGTAGATTCGTTCTCCCTTCTTTCAACTAACTTAAAAAAGAATGCATTGGATGGATGCCCACAAATTTGATCCATTACCTTCATTGGGTTCCTTCTATCTATTTAAACACTACCCACACTACCGAGCCTTCTTGTACCTGCACTAGGCTTAGTAGGTACCTCCCTCTATAAAGATCTATATCCATATCTTATTGAGCGAGATCCTGTTCCAGGCCTTAGGGATCCAGATCTATATCCAGGGATCAAAATCCAGTTATCAAAAGTGGAACCGTACAATCACCTTAGTTTCGTAGATCCTTCTACAACATATCCCAATCCGCTTTCCCACTGCCACCTTACCCAGCGTCCCTACCTGTTCCAACAAGTGATCAAGATTTCGACGTCTTCCTAGAAGTGATGTTCCCAGATTTTGCACATACCTACCTATGGTTCATCTAGGTGTTTCATATCTAGTCCCATATCCCTAAGGTGCAGGAGAAGCAAAGGCACAACTCTAATACTCAGTGAGCTTAATGCAGAGTTCAACCCACGAAAGTGATGACTGGATGAACAATACACCTCTGATGATTAGGCTCCACAGATCCTAACAAAACTGACTACATTGTGGGACCCAATGTTTCTAATTCATGTCTGATTAGAGTGGTTGAACAATTCTAACCCATGATTCATGGACACTTGTTGGTTAAAATAGGACCATTGTTGGATTTATTTTTTGCAATTCTAATTATATTAGTACTCCATGACTCGTTAATATATATTAAATTACAAAATACCCTCAAGTAATTGAGTAAGCAGACACTGATTGCTAATAACAGTATCTGACCCACTTAGAAGTTGGGTAAGCAGGTAAAAAAGTTTTTTAGTTGAGTAGAAAACACATCCGAATCCTAATTTTTCCTGTTCAGATATGTCAGGTAATTGGGTAAACGGATATCTATTGCCAGCCCTAGGAGTCATTGTCTTTTCTTATAACCAAGATGTCTTGCAGATATTTCTCCATATTATGTTGAACACATGCCCTTGATTTGTTGATGATTATCCTAAACCAGCAATTACCCTTGTGTATTATATACTCCCAACTACTGGGGCATTCAACGTTATATAAGCATGATTATTGTTTGACCTCCTGTGAAACTTTCTAGTAAGGAAAGTGCTTGGGACCTCGCCTAGGCACCTACTGGTGTTACTTCTTATAACATTGGGGAAAGGACTTGAATGTGTTTGAAATCCACCCTGTCCATCAGGTACAACACCTCATGTGCCTTGATGCTAAAAATAGGCTAAATCAACATTTACATGGGCCCCCCCATAAAGTTATGCTTAAAACCTCTAAATTCATTTGGTATGGCCCACCTGGATTTTGGAATACTGTGATTCTTGGGTAATTCATTCATCCTGACGAGGCACATCAGATGAATGGATTGGATGACATAAGCCCCACAGTGGGCCTTAAACTAATGGTGGGTGTTCCATCCCAACCATTTCCTGTTGTGTGACCCACCTGAGTGTTGGATCATCATGATTTTTGGGTTCCATGGTGAACATGAGGCAGCTTACCTGATCTACTACTGGGTGGATCTTATGAAAGTTCCACTCTCTCAGTTAGTGAAATTAAACTAGCGTGAGTTACGTATGTGCAGTTCTTCTGATAAATATATCAAGATTAGGAAACAGTCTGAAGTTGTAATCACGTAGTTGAGCTTTGCCAAAGTCCACATGCACCTGTATCACATGGCCACGCATGCAAACCTGGACTTGCTGGACATCTCATACATGTATGACCTACATGATGGGCGGGCCAGCCAGATTTTTGGAACAGCTCATCTGCAAACTAGGGCCCACCTGATGCACAGCACGGATGTTACACAGACATGTCAGATGAATTGAGGTGTGCATGAGCTTAGCAAGGCTTCCTGTTTGATGTTGAGTGAACAATGCAGCCTCTGGCTCTGGCTCTGCCCATGCTAAAAGAAAATATTAGATCTCTTGGCAGGAGGCTTCCTGCTATTCTTGCTAATTACTAATTAATTCTGACAGTATGATATACAAATAACAGCAATGCAGGTAAGGTGGCGACCAATAGCCGATCACAAGGAATAAGATTCCTAACAGAAGTCACTGGTATAAAGTAAATTTTCTTTCCTCTCTTGTTCACGTCAGCCAATCTTCTGCAGCTTATTTGTTCGAGCTTTTGCTGCTTTAATTGCAGGGAAAATGCATTCAAAAGATCCAAGTAAAGGGTCTGCAGAGCACAACCAACAAAGGGGTAGTTCCCAAAAAAGGTGAACTTATCAGATAATAGTTCTACAATTTATTTTTTTGGTTCATGTTCTGTGCATTGAAGCATGATCCTGGTACTGTTTTTCAGGGTATCTTCTGCGATGAAGTTAGCTTCCAAAATAGTCATAGAAAACCAACAACCACTGCCAAAGAGAAAGAAAACTGAAGAGGCTTCAGAGAATTTGATTGAATTAGAAATTGTTAGTTCAGAGGAAGAGGGATGAAAGCATCAGCCATCCTCAACCATGGTTGCTTGATATGCGAAATTCACACATGGCATGTATTCAACTGTTTGGAGATGAGATTCATCCATACAGTAAGGACGGGTATGTGCAAAGCTTACAGTAGTAATCAAAATATCAAATATAACACCCACTGGGGCTGTCGAATGGTCAGGCCATGCCTGGTGTTGAACTGGGAATCTTGTCAAAAAGAGCCATGAGTGGAATTTTGTTTTGCTTCAGAGTTTTATCTATTTTCAGCAATTTTAAAATTGTGTTCCCAATTAAATGCTTTAAATTTAATTATTAAAATGCTGAGCTGAGTAGTTTTGGAGTTGGGAGTTTTTGTGTTTTTGAACCATATGAGTTGAGATATTCAGACCTTAGATCCAACAACTTAGATGGTTAATTTGGCAAAGATAGGTTTTGAGACCTCCATGCGGATCCAATCCATTCATTCATATACCACTAGGGTACGCCATTGTATAAAAATCATGCTGATCAGATGTTCGTAACCATCCAATGAATGACTGAAATAACAAAACAGGTCCAATAATCGTTTTGAAAAAAAAAAAAAAAACTACCAAGTAGGTTGCTTATGATTATTCTTGTAAAGAAGAATGTGGATGTGTTTCTCACTATATATATATATATATATATATATATATATATATATATATATATAAAATATCTTCTGTATTCCTATTGTGTGGAGGAAGAATCTCTCTCACAACATCTCATCCTCATTTATCATGAATCCTGCTTCATTTCTATTTCCTATTGCTTTCCCAGCCAACAGCCACGGACAGCCCTTTTGAGGTCACTACCAACCACTAATAACGCTTCCAAGGCCTACCCCTTGCCTTAGATAGCTCTCTAAGGCCATCACTGCCACTGGCCCCTTGAGAGCCATTTTCAACCTCATTTGATTATTGTAGACATCGATCTGGATTGCCAGTGAGTCCTGGTGATGGTGAAAGGTACAATCAATTAGTATTATTATTATTTTAAATTTTTTAATGCTTTAAACACTGATGGAAAATAATATCTCACTTGGTGATCAAAAGGTCAGGGGTTGATTGGGGCGAGTCAACATGATCATCCCATCCACAGTTAAAATTAGATAGGGGTAAAAAATAATCTGGAGCCTGTGAAGGTGTTCAGTTAGAAGTTGAAGAAAGTTAGGTTTTATAGCTGGAATGCAGACAATATATGGTGATTGGGAAAGATTATATCATGGCTTTACTGATGTATGCAACCAACTATAAGTCATGGATTGGGAGGAATTGTTGTGGCTAAACATGTTTTAATGGGTATCGGTTTCACTATGAGATTAAGGAGCATGCAGCTAGGTAAGATGTTAGTTGAGGATTATTATTATGCAGTAATGTTAAACCCCTGAAGATTGGACAACAAGACAAAACAACAAAGAACTTTCAATTGGCTGGGTTTTGGAAAGAGCAAGTCCTTAGAAGGGATTCCACTCCATATCTTTCTTAAATCAATATACAATTATATCAGAGGAGAAGCTAGTGTCTAGCTGCTGCTATTTGACATAGTTCCAATCTTATAGTAATCCCCTCGCATTCAAAGTCGAGGAATGATTATGATTAAACCTTTTTTTTTTTACAAACACCACACACCCACGCACTCACACCACAGTGGGATTTCATGACAATGGATACTTGTACTCATGACTAGGGCCGTACATGTACTCATGACTAGGGCTGTACATGAACCGAGTTAGCTCAGTTAGCTCACTCAACTGGACTTGAAAAAGCTCGATTCGACTTGGTTCAAAACTGAGTTCGAGCTGATTTTTTGAGCTCAAAAAATTTTTGAACTGAGTTCAAGCTTGCCTGAGCTCGACTCGACTTGGATTGAACCCCAACTCGAATTGCACCAATTCAGTGATTCGGTTACTTTGATACTGATGTTGCTCACCAAGTGTTTGATGAAATGACTTAACGAAGTGTCAGCTGGTGGCAAGGAAGGTATGTATATGAAACAAATATCATTTTTTCTTGATTTTGATATTGCCTACAAGGTGTTTGATGAAATACCTGTAAACAGCTGTAACTGTTTACATACAGTAAGAAATTAAAAGTGCACTGCATGTGTTTGTGAAAATGCCACATGGGCTTGATCTTGGCTCGAACTGGCCCAAGTTGCTGACTGAACCGAGTCGAGCTGGCTAGTCAGGCTCGAGGACCGAGCTGAGTTGAATTCAGGCTGGGGTCAGCTGGTGGCCGAGCTGAGTTGAGCTATGCCAAGCTCGATTCGGTTCAACTCGTGTACACTTCTACTCATGACCTTTTGTTGAAACTCTTGTGAATCTATCACTAAGGCATAAGGACCCGATTCAACTACTATGCCTTCAAACAACTCTATAACAGAATCAAGACATTCAGGGCCTGTTTGGATTAAATTACGTTACAGTAAATACGAGAAATTTCATCATTAATTTTACCTTAAGCCTGTTTGGCAAAAGTAGAGATGAAAATTCAAACCCATGGAATTCCCCTGACACCATGCCAAAGTAATCGAAAGATATCGAGAAAATGACCACTGTAGACAAAACCTTTTACCCAGCGGTTTTTATGAAGGAATACAAACTTAAGTTGTCAACTTAGACTAGCACGTGCGGACAGCGAATTTGAAGACGAAACTACCCCTCCTTTTTACCGCCGTTGCTTTTCCTCTCGATCCCTTCCCTCGCTCCATTTTTGAAAAAAAAAGAGACGAAAACTCCACCACTACATCTGTTGCTTGGATCGCACCACGCTCTAGCTGGATCCCACCCTCCCTATTCAGCAACATTATCTGGTTTTTTCTGAAAATGGTCCCTCCACGGAAGAAAGTACGCACAACAGGTATGAAATACATTTACCTAAACGGCGTAAATTTTTTATGGGCCATTGAAATGCCGAATGAAGCTCGTATCTTGGTTTTCGGTTCATCCATGCAAAAATCATCCTATGAACATGATGGATTACAAGTAAAACATCATTGTGGGGGCATAACAAGGTTTCTATGGTGGAACCACTGTTTCCTGTGGGGTAATCCACTTGATATTTCAATATGCCACCATTTTGGGCTAAAACCCTTGCTTTAGATGGAAAAATGGATGAACGTTATGGATAGTCCACATACATTCAAGGCGGGCCCAACTCGATATTTTTTATATTTTTATATATATTTTTTTATTTTACTATATATATATATGTATATTTTTGGTTTTTTTGGGTTAGCTTGTTAGTACACACCCATGTCAATACACACACTCCATGTTAGCCACCCCCGCTAAGAATCGATACCAGGACCTCAAGTGTTGACACGAGGTATCTCTACTCAGTCTGCCAATTGAGCTATGGATCTGGGTGTGCCCAACTTAGTTAACTCAGCACTATAAGTGCGTACTGAAAATTTTATGAACCACTCCGTCAATTTCATTAATTGTTCGGTCAAATTCACCGAAGAGAATTTCATGTAAATCTTGGTCAATTTCATTAACTGATCAGTCAAATTCAACAAAGAGTAAATTTCTAGGCTAGGTCAATCACATTTAAAGTTTATTCCAATTCATGTTAACCTCACCCAATTTCAAGCTTAGCTCGCTCAAATTCATGTTTCTCCTGCTCAATTTCTCGGTTGCCTCGTTGAATTTTTACGTTGCCTTGCTCAACTCCTAGGTTCCCTCGCTCAATTTCTAGGTTCCCTTACTCAATTTCTAGCTTCCCTCACTCAAATTCTAGGTTGCCTCGCTCAATTTCTAGCTTCCCTCGCTCAATTCCTAGGTTGTCTTGCTCAATTTCTAGCTTCCCTCGGTCAATTCCTAGGTTCCCTCGCTCAATTCCTAGGTTGCCTCGCTCCAATTTATATGTTCCCTCACTCAAATCCTAGGTTGCCTCGCTCAATTTCTAGCTTCCTCGCTCAATTCGTAGGTTGCGTCGCTCAATTTGTAGGTTCCCTCGCACAATTTGTAGCTTCCCTCGCCTCACTCAAATCTTAGGTTGCCTCACTGAATTTCTTAGTTCCCTTTCTCAATTCCTAGAATTCCTTATTTAATTTCTACGTTGCCTCGCTCAATTCCTAGCTTCTTTCGCTCAATCCCTACGTTGCCTCGCTCAACTTTTAGGTCGCATCGCTCAAATCTTAGGTTCCCTCGCTCAATTTCTAGCTTCCCTCGCTCAATTCCTATGATTCCTCACTCAATTCCTACGTTGCCTCGCTCAATTCCTAGGTTGTCTTGCTCAATTTCTATGTTCCCTCTCTCTATTTCTAGCATTCCTTGCTCAAATCCTAGGTTCCCTCGCTCAATTTCTAGCTTCCCTCGTTCAATTTCTAGGTTACCTCATTGAATTCCTACGTTGCTTCGCTCAATTCTAGGTTGCCTCGCTCAATTCCTACGTTGCCTCCCTCAATTTCTAGCTTTTCTCGCTCAAATCCTAGGTTGCCTCGCTCAAATCCTAGGTTGTCTCGCTCAATTTCTAGCTTCCCTCGCTCAATTCCCAGATTACCTTGCTAAATTTCTACGTTGCCTCGCTCAATTTCTAGGTTCCTTCGCTCAATTTCTAGCTTTCCTCGCTCAAATCCTAGGTTGCCTCGCTCAATTTATAGCTTCCCTCGCTCAATTCGTAGGTTACTTCATTGATTTCCTACGTTGCCTCACTCAATTCTTAGGTTGCCTCGATCAATTTGTACGTTGCCTCGATCAATTTCTAGGTTCCCTCGCTCAATTTCTAGCTTTCCTCACTCAAATCCAAGGTTGCCTCGCTCAATTCCTAGCTTCCCTTGCTCAGTTTCTACCTTCCCTCGCTCGATTCGTAGGTTACCTCACTGAATTCCTACGTTGACTCGCTCAATTCCTATGTTGTCTCGCTCAATTTCTAGATCCCCTCGCTCAATTTCTAGCTTTCCTTGCTCAAATCCTATGTTGTCTTGCTCAATTTTTTCCTTCCGTTACTCAATTTCTAGCTTCCCTCGCTCAATTTCTAGCTTCCCTCGCTCAATTCCTAAGTTGTCTCGCTCGATTTCTACCTTCCTTCGCTCAATTCCTAGGTTACCTCACTGAATTCCTACGTTGCCTCGCTCAATTTCTAGGTTGCCTCACTCAATTCCTAGGTTCCCTCGCTCAATTTCTAGGTTCCCTCGCTCAATTTCTAGCTTTTCTCGCTCAAATCCTAGGTTACCTCTCTCAATTCCTAGCTTCCCTTGCTTAAGTTCTACCTTCCCTCGCTTAATTTCTAGCTTTCCTCGCTCAATTCCTAGGTTGCCTCACTCAATTTCTACCTTCCCTTGCTGAATTCCTAGGCTACCTCGCTGAATTCCTACGTTGCCTCGCTCAATTTCTAGGTTCTCTCGCTTAATTTCTAGGTTGCCTCACTCAAATCGTAGGTTTCCTTGCTGAATTTCTAGGTTCTCTCGCTCAATTTCTATCTTTTCTTACTTAATTCATAGGTTGCCTCGCTGAATTTTTAGGTTCCCTCGCTCATTGTCTCGGTTCCATCACTGAATTTCTTAGTTGCCTCACTTAATTGCTAGGTTTTCCAGTCAATTTCACCTTGCCTCGCTCAATTTTTTAGAATGTCTCGCTCAATTTCATCTTGCCTCGTTGAATTTAATGTTTGCATTGCTGAATTTCATGTTTCCCTCACTCATTTTCTAATTTGTCTCACTTAATTTTTAGTCTAGTTCGCTCGATTTCAACTATGTTTAATTTTTTTTTTTGTTATGATTCTTTGAGTAGTGAAATTTGGTTTTAATATATTTTTCATTACATGTTTGACGATTTTTGTTCTCAAGTCCCAAACCCATCCTCTAAGTGTTCATTGAGATGGTGGTTCGACACGGTGAAGGGTGGATTACAGAAGCATGATACTCAACTACATCTATTCAAGCAATCCCTATTTTCCTTCTTGTTACACCTCTCATCCTTCTGATTTATAGGAGCTCTATTTCACCTTCTTCTTGTAAGATATAAAAGTGATCTTATATTTGAGATACGAGGGATACGGTTACAATTCACGGAGATGGACTTCGCCCTTATAATAGGGCTTAAGACTGGGGAGCTTACAATTTCAAAAAAGTGCCCCATGAGTTGTACATTAATGGACAAATACTTCAGAGAATATCCAATTTTTAAGAAGCATTCATTAGATGTGTTTAATAAATTAGTTGACACCAATAAGCACAAAGATGTCTCCCTCAATTCGTAGCTTCCCTCGCTCAATTCGTATGTTGTCTCGCTCAATTCCTAAGTTTCCTCGCTCAATTTCTAAGTTCCCTCTCTTAATTCTTAGGTTCTCTTGCTCAATTTCTAGCTTCCCTAGCTCAATTCGTAGGTTGCCTCGCTCAATTTTTAGGTTGCCTCGTTGAATTTCTAGTTCCCTCGCTCAAATCCTATGTTCCCTCGATCATTTTCTAGGTTGTCTCGCTTGATTTGTAGGTTGTCTCGCTCAATTTCTAGCTTCCCTTGCTCAATTCCTGGGGTCCCTCGCTCAATTCCTATGTTCTCTCGCTCAATTTCTAAGTTGCCTCGTACAATTCCTAGCTTCCCTCGCTCAATTCCTAGGTTGCCTTGCTCAATTCGTAGGTTCCTTCGCTCAATTCCTAGCTTCCCTCGTTCAATTCTTAGGTTGTCTCGCCAATCCTTAGGTTCCCTCGCTGAATTTCTAGCTTCCCTCGCTCAATTCATAGCTTCCCTCGTTCAATTCCTAATTTCCCTCTCTCAATTCGTAGGTTGTCTCGCTCAATCCGTAGGTTCCCTCACTCAATTTCTAGCTTCCCTCACTCAATTCCTAGCTTCCCTCGCTCAATTCCTAGGTTACCTCGCTCAATTTTTAGGTTGTCTCACTGAATTTCTAGCTTCCCTCGCTCAAATCATATGTTCCCTCGCTCAATTCGTAGGTTGCCTTGCTCAATTTCTAGCTTTCTTTGCTCAATTTTTAGGTCACCTCGCTGAATTTCTAGCTTCTCTCGCTCAAATCCTATGTTCCCTCGCTCATTTCCTATGTTGCCTCGCTCAATTTTTAGGTTGCCTCACTGAATTTCTAGCTTCCCTCACTCAAATCCTATGTTCCCACTCTTAATTCGTAGGTTGCCTCGCTCAATTTTTAGGTTGCCTTACTGAATTTCTAGCTTCCCTCGCTCAAATCTTATGTTCCCTCTCTCAATTCGTAGGTTGCCTCGCTCGATTTCTAGCGTTCCTTGCTCAATTCGTAGGTTGCCTCGCTCAATTTTTAGGTTGTCTCGCTGAATTTCTGGCTTCCCTAGCTCACAGTCAATTCGCTTCACTTCACGGTCATTTCCATGCATTTCACAGTCAATACCGGCGATTCCGTTTTGATTCACAGTCATTTCCATGCATTTCATGGTCAATTCCCTTCACTTCACGGTCATTTCCATGCATTTCACGGTCAATTCGCTTTACTTCACAGTCAATTCGCTTCACTTCACGATCATTTCCATGCATTTCACGGGCAATCTCGACGATTCCGTTTCATTTCACAGTCATTTCCATGCATTTCACGGTCAATCCCAGCGATTCCGTTTCATTTCACGATCATTTCCATGCATTTCACGGTCATTTCCTGTAACGCCCTGAAAATCGGGGGTCGAGCAAAAGCTCAGCTCCTGAGTTCCAACATATCACTTATGCAACATAGATAATGATGATTGAATATTGTTTATATTAATGCATTAAATATACGTGGAATTATACCAAATAGTATATCATACTCCAGAGACAGTTAAAATTTTTGCAAGAGGAAGACTTTGATAGATATATAAAATATATAAACTGTTGTAGGTCTCCAGAGTGTGAACATGTTACTAGGTTAAATATATACATGTATACTAAAAAATGAACAAGATGAATATACATGGGTGTTCCAAAGGTGCAAACTAACAATTGTAATGGCATCTAATCAGCATCCTTGTAACCCCATCGATCAGAACATGGTCTACATAGACCCGCCTGATAGCTGCATATAGGAGAAACCCTCATCATCATCATAAAAGTTCGGCTCCGCTTCGCAAGCATCGCCATCATCTGAAACTAAAATAAGGACTGATTAGTGTTTCAAACACCATCCCAGAACATGGGAGTATGTGATCAACTCAATGGAGCTATACAACAAAGGTTAATATGTTATTAATTGAGTCAAGCAGTAATGATAAAGCAATACAATCAAACATCCCTAAGTACTCTGATTAATGCAAGGATGTATGGAGAAATAATGCATGCCTTCACCTGCACTCCCTCTTGTGACAACATCTAATGATCGCAGTATGGATCACTACCACTGTTCTCTACACCAACGTCAACGGCACATGCAGTGCGATGTTATGAGTATGATTACCAAGTTCTTATTAGTCCCTTTCATACACTAGGATTGGGAAGCTAAGGTACCTCCCTTGTATCATTTCCCAAACGATGATCTATTCTAGGGTCGTCAGTCCTAAACAATCTCATACGATGTTGTGATTCTAGGTCGAACAAAGGGCTCGTCACCTTATCAGTGTAGGCCTAGTTCATACTCTAGTTGCTACGGAAAGGCTCCTTGCCTCACGTAGACTCAAAGTATGCTCGCGGTCACTACAAAGGGCTTGTTACCTTATCAGTGTAGGCTGACAGCTTGAATACAGTGTCCCATATTGACGCAGGGAAGGACGTGAGGTCGAGCAGTCTTCCTCAAGATGATAAATATTCCGAATCCACGGAACTTCTCTGGACTCCTCACAGAGACTTCTCGAATCCACGAGGAAAGGAAGTAGAAAATAAGAATAATTTCTAATAAATTCGAAATTGATTAATGAAATCCTAAAATCGAGTTCACAACCCTTTAAATAAGGGAACTAAGCAATAAGAAAGAAATCAGACTCAAACTACAACTAAAACTCTGAGAATTCGCAACTTACTATAAATAGTAAACTTACTATTTATAGACGGTGGTGATGTCTACTAGTGCGCAAGGTTTTCGGCCAAAAATAGTAAGTGTCCTATTTGGCTTCACCAAACCATTCTCCTAATTATCCTAAGCACTTTTCGTGTTGGACACAACTCCTAAAGCCCAACGGATGAAAAGTTATACTCAAACTAAAACTTACTATTTATAGTAAAAACAAAATTAAAACGAGGAAACGACCATCGATCAGGGGGTTTCTCGCAAATCCGAGCTAGGCAACCTGCCTAGCTGGGTTGGTTGGCTAAAGTAGCTCGTTCTACCCCAAAATCATATATTTTACGTCGGATAACTCATTCCGGATTGTGAGATACGCTCGATCTAAGGTCCGATGGTCCGGATCACTTTTGTCGCCGACCGTGCCTTTTCTGATCCATCTTGGCTATGAAATTGTCCGCGACCCGCTCTACATCAGTCCCCTCCACTTGAAAAGAACTCGTCCTCGAGTTCTCCTCCTACGCTGGTTCATGATACTCGGTCAGGTTCGCAATGTTGAAAGTCCGTGAGATCGCCATGTCATCTGAAAGGTCAACAACATAAGCATTGTCATTGATCTTTTGGATGATCGGTATCGGTCCAATCTTCTTATTCTTCAGCTTGTTGTACGTCCCGGTCGAAAATCTTTCTTTTCGCAGATGGACCATTACCTGGTCGCCCACCTCGAACACCTTTTGTCGACGATGCTTGTCCGCTTGTTCCTTGTACTTTTCGTTCGAGGCATGTAGCTTAGTCTGCACCTCCGCATGAATACCCATGATCCTGTCTGCCATATGTTCTGCTGCAATACTCATGCCTGGGAGCTTAGGCAGAGGGACCAAGTCTAGTGTGTGGCGAGGTACTCGTCCGTAAATAACCTGGAACGGGGATTTTTCTGTCGAGCGGTTCACCATGTTGTTGAATGCAAATTCTGCTTGAGACAAGGACAAATCCCACTGCTTCAGTTTCTCTCCTGAAATACATCGAAGGAGGTTTCCCAAAGTACGATTCACAACCTCAGTTTGACCGTCAGTCTGTGGGTGGTAGGCGCTGCTGAACTGAAGTCTTGTATCGAATCGAGTCCACAAAGTTTGCCAAAAGTGGCTTATGAACTTCGTGTCACGGTCAGAAGTAATAGTCTTGGGAACTCCGTGTAGCCGCACAATTTCTCTGAAGAATAGATTCGCTACGTGTGTTGCATCGAGAGTTTTCTTGCATGGAATAAAGTGCGCCATCTTGGAGAAACGATCTACTACCACGAACACCGAATCCATGCCACATTGTGTTCGTGGGAGACCAAGCACGAAGTCCATAGATAAATCCTCCCAAGGGCAATCAGGCACGGGCAACGGAGTATAGAGGCCCGTATTATGAGATTGCCCCTTGGAGATTTGACAAATATAATAACGTTGGACTGCCCTTCCCACATCACGTACCAACTACGGCCAGTAATACCATTCTTCCACAAGAGCTCGCGTCTTGTCTCGCCCAAGGTGTCCACTGAGGCCACCTCCATGTAGCTCTTGGATTATCTGCTCCCTTAACGAACTGTTCAGGATGCACGATCGATTTTCCTTGAAAAGGAACCCGTCTTGCATATGTAAGTCGCTGGAGTGACCATCTTGGCATCTAACCCATGCGTCCCTGAAGTCGTCGTCATCGGCATATATGTCTTTGAGGCACTCGAACCCGACGACTTCATTGCTCATCATTACTAACAAATTTGCACGGCGACTCAACGCATCGGCTACCTTGTTCTGTTGTCTTGACTTATGTTTTAGCACGAACGTAAATTCCTATAAAAACGAGATCCATCTATCATGCATACGGTTAATGTTAGCTTGACTATTAATAAATTTGAGAGCTTGATGGTCCGTGTAAAGTATGAATTCCCTTTGAATCAAATAATGTCGCCAATGTCGCAGTGCCTGTACCACCGCGTATAACTCGATCTCGTATGTATACCACTTCTTGTGTGCATCGTTAAGTTTCTCACTGTAGAAGCTACCGGCCTACCTTCTTGAGACAAAACTCTCCCAATTCCAACATATGAGGCATCACATTCGACTTCAAACGGTTTGTCGAAGTTGGGAAGTACAAGAACCGGGGTCGCAGATAATCTGCGCTTGATTTCGGCAAAGCTCTTGTCGGCTTTTTCAGTCCACTGAAACTGCCCTTTTTTCATGCAATCTTTGATTGGTGACAGAATAGTACTGAAATTCCTCATGAACCGACGACAGAATGTCGCCAGTCCATGAAAACTTCGCACTTCGTGAATATTTGTGGGAACTGGCCATTCTCTGATTGCCTTCACCTTTTCCTCATCCACTCGAATGACCGTGGATGTTACGACAAAACCCAGAAACAATAGGCTATTAGTCATGAAGTTACACTTCTTTAAATTGAGATACAATTTATTTTCAGTAAGCACCTGAAGGACCTTCTTGAGGTGTTCCATATGGGTAGTTTCTTCTTGACTGTATATCAAAATATCATCGAAATAAATCACAACGAATCGTCCAATGAAAGGTTTCAGAACTTGCTTCATCAATCTCATGAACGTGCTAGGCGCATTCGAAAGACCGAAGGGCATGACCATCCATTCATACAATCCTTCCTTGGTCTTAAAGGCTGTTTTTCACTCATCACCTGGTCGTATTCGAATATGATGATAGCCACTCCTTAGATCCAATTTAGAAAATATTTTGGCACCCTCTAACATGTCCAGCATATCGTCCAACCGGGGTATAGGAAACCTGTACTTTATGGTGATTTTGTTGATGGCTCGGCTGTCGACACACATGCGCCAACTCTCATCTTTCTTTGGAGTTAACAGAGTTGGTACAACACATGGACTCATGCTTTCTCGAATAAGACCCTTACGGATCGACTCTTCCACTTGCCCTTGAAGAATCTCGCACTCATTCCAACTCATTCGGTAATGAGGCCGATTGGGTAGACTGGACCCGGGAATAAAGTCGATATGGTGTTGGACATCCCGCATGGGAGGTAACACATCGGGAAGGTCATCGGGCCAGATTTCTTTGAATTCATGTAGCAAGGGCTTTAGTCTTTCAGGGATGATGGTAGGCTCAAGTTCTTCCCTTTTGACAATTAATGCATAAGCCTGTCCCGTTTCTTTGGATTCTTCCACGAAGTCCCGTATGGTTAAGAGAAAATGACCCTCCACTTTAGAAGTTTCAGGTGGTCCCTCTGGATCCATAGGGGCCAATATGGTCTTCCGGCCATCCCTGACGAAGATATATCTGTTATCTCGCCCTTTATGAGTGGCATCACGGTCAGATTGCCAGGGTCGACCGAGTAGTATGTGACATGCTTCCATGTTAACCACATCGCATACTACTTCATCCTTATAATGTTTACCAATTGAAAAGGATATGGTGCACCGTTCAGTTACCTTTGTTTCACTGACCTTCTTGATTCAACCGATTGTATATGGAGAGGGATGCTGCTCTGTTTTCAATTGCAATTTCTCCACCATGACCTTGGAGACGATATTCTCGCTGCTGCCACTATCAATAATCACGTCACAAACCTTTCGATTCACCGTACACCTAGTGCGGAAGATGTTATGCCTCTGTGGATGCACTTCTTTTCTTGGCGCATATAAGAGCCGCCTCACGACGAGTGACTCGCTGCGATCTTGTTGAACCCAACTTGATTCATCTACCTCATCCTCGGTGGTATGCTCCTGCTCTTCATCATCTGGATCTTCATCGGCGTTATTAGCACTACCATCATTGATGGTGAGGTTCGCCACCTTTCGCTGGGGAGAAGTATTTGATAGGTGGCCTGGTTGGCCACAACGATAATAGTTGTCAGGCCGGGGTCGAGCGTAAGGGTTCGGGATTCTACTTGTACCAGCAGCAGTCGATACTCCCCTTTAGGGCCTAGCTTGTCCGCTTCCCTGATCTCGGCTCTCAGACGTAGGAAGTTGAGTGTGTGCTCCTACGAGTTCCTTTCTCTTAGCCTATGGAGCTCCCCGGGGTGGACCCGCCGTAGTGATCCTTGCGGTAGAATAGGGCCGTGTGGTAGAACGTTCAAGTTGTGCTTCTGCCCGAGTAGCCAACTTGATCGCATCATTCATCGTCCAAACGGGTTGCATCTGGACCCGATTCTGGATCGCCATACGCAGTCCACCGTTGAATCGGGCGATTTGCTGCGATTCAGTCTCCACTAAATCGTTACGCGCCGCCAGACGGTAAAATTTTTCTGCGTATTCTCTCACCGACTGACTACCCTGTCGACAATTTTGGTATTGTTGAAATAATACCTGATCGTAATCGCTAGGGAGGAATCGGGCACGTAATAGCTGTTTCATCTGCTGCCATGTGCAGATTGGTGCTTTCATCTGTCTAGTTCGTGCGAGTTACAGTTGTTTCCACCAAGCTGAAGCTCCTCCTTTCAACTTGTAGGCCACAAGCTTGACCTTTTTTGCTTCAGGGATATCCATATAGTCAAAAAATTACTCAACTTCAGAAAGCCAATCGAGGAAATCCTCAATGTGTAGTTGGCCATTGAAGTTAGGAATATCAACCCGCATCTTAAATTCTCGATCTGTCCGATCTACTCGATCGTCGCCTTGTCTAGGGTGTTGAAAGATTATGTCATCGATTTCCTCCTCACTGGAGCTCCCTTCCTCAGGAATGACCCGTGGATGCATCGCTAGTACTATCCTGCGATTAGGGCGATTGCGAGTTTCAACAATCGGCGGTGGAGGATTACCACCAGGAACACGGAGTTGCCCTAGGGTTTCTGCCAAGAGATTCGCTATGCGGTCCATAGAAGCCTGCAGCCCTTGCATGGCTTGTCGATTCTCTTGCATGGTTGCTTCAAAAACTGCCGCAGTTAAAGGTAAATTCCGTGGAGCACCGCCCATGGGATTGTTGCCCGACCCGTCGTTAGAAGCCATCGATCCGAGGAGAAACCTCGCTCTGATACGAAACTGACGCAGGGAAGGACGTGAGGTCGAACACTGTCTTCCTCAAGATGATAAATATTCCGAATCCACGGAACTTCTCTGGACTCATCACAGAGACTTCTCGAATCCACGAGGAAAGGAAGTAGAAAATAAGAATAATTTCTAATAAATTCGAAATTGATTAATGAAATCCTAAAATCGAGTTCACAACCCTTTAAATAAGGGAACCAAGTAATAAGAAAGAAATCAGACTCAAACTACAAATAAAACTCCTAGAATTCGCAACTTACTATAAATAGTAAACTTACTATTCATAGACGGTGGTGATGTCTACTAGTGCGTAAGGTTTTCGGCCAAAAATAGTAAGTGTCCTATTTGGCTTCACCAAACCGTTCTCCTAATTATCCTAAGCACTTTTCGTGTTGGACACAACTCCTAAAGCCCAACGGATGAAAAGTTATACTCAAACTAAAACTTACTATTTATAGTAAAAATAAAATTAAAATGAGGAAACGACCGTCGATCAGGGGGTTTCTCACAAATCCGGGCTGTGCAACTCAGCATAGCTGGGTTGGTTGGCTAAAGTAGCTCGTTCTACCCCAAAATCATATATTTTACATCGTACAACTCATTCCGGATTGTGAGATACGCCCGATCTAAGGTCCGATGGTCCGGATCACTTCTGTCGCCGACTGTGCCTTTTCTGATCCATCTTAGCCATGAAATTGTCCGCGACCCGTTCTACATCACATATCACCATTTTCGGTTCACGAGTTTGGTTTGCTCATTGGTCACTATGGGGAGGCTCATCGCCCCAGCATAGGCCGACAACTCAATCACGGTGTCCCATACCACTATGTCCAGCTTACGAGTCTTAGGGGATCGAGGTACCAAGGTTAACGGGATCTTACTAGTAAGTTTGGTACCCTAATTCAAGCAGTAGCGTCCAAACATGGTGAACATACATCGGGTCAATCGGGTTACTTGATGAACTCGACTAGCATGAGCGCACGTTGAGTTAATTGACATGAAGCGCATAACACTCCATGTGGCCTAACCGCTGTCGACGACCCAAGTACGACACGGATTCGTCGATCACATCTTGTGTGGTGAAACAACTTCAGCTACCAAAACAAGGCCTATTACCGATTGCCTGAACTGTAATATAGTCCCAACCACGTGCAATCACAACAAACAAGCATATGAGATATTCAAGCAGTAATGAATACTTAAGTCAAATCCTACAATCATGTGAGCATGTTATGGAATGTAACTTAAATATGATTATACAATACATAGAGGAAATCATACACACAATTAAACATGAATAAACCGACTCTATCATATGCAGGTCATGGAGGAAATCATACACACTATTAAATTAGTTGGGATTCATATCTCAACTCTCTTATAAATCACAATTTACTAACTACTAACTCATTCAGATATTTTTACAAACACTTAGACTACACTTTCCAACATACATCACGTATGTTGGTTATAATACGTATTAGGGCAAATCATCTTGTCAAGGAGTTGTCGTATATATAACAACCATGTACCTACAATAGTTAATCATGACAATCACAAATTTAGATTCCAAATGCATACGAACATTTCAACAAATACATGGAATACTCTATTCACAACATAGTTTATACGTATACGTAAAGCGAAACAGATATCGCATTTAGCATGTGTAATGGCACACACGTCAGTAATAAATCATTAACTCATATTGAAAGCCTTGAAAACCATAACCTAAACATATATAGTCCGCACCTTACACCGGTGGACAAGTAACGAATTCAATTTAAACCATAAGTCTTTATCTACAGCACAACGACAACCTACAACATAAAATAAGTTAGCTATTTCACCCTACACTCTATTCAAATCCCTAAAACTAATTAGGGTTAGTTTTCCTTACCTAAGAACGAAGTTGGAATCGCTGAAATAGCGATACAGAACTGGTGATTTGGCTCGTGGAGTAATAGGATCGAATCCCAAGAACTCTTTCCCACTCTCTCTCTCACTTTCTCTCTTTCCTTCTCTTTTTGCTCTCTTCTCTTTCCTAGGATTGCAAAATCATATGGAATAGAAATGGGGTGGGTTTAGGCCTTTATATAGGCCCAAGATTGATAGAAATGGCCCTAGGGCTAAGGTTTACTTAGGTTATAGGCAAATCGGGTCTGTTCCGATCCAACAGAGCATTTTTAGAGGTGCGGTCGGACTTAAGATCCTTGACCATGGATCTAGGTCAGGCTAGGTTTTCAGTTCGATCGGATTTACAGATCAGACGCGGCGGACCGGTTTCAGTTCAACAGTCTCCGAAACTTAATCAGGGCCACAAGTGCATTGACATGTGTGGGACATTTTTTCTAATTCGAGGGTGTAATTGGGTTAGATTATGATGGTCTGAATCCTTATATTTGACCTGCAAGTGACACGATTCAGATTTCTTAAATTCGGATTTAATTCTAAAAACATTCACGTTTCTCACACACTTCGCTCCGGGCTCAAGTAAATCGTCATGGGATACCATTTGGACTTGATTTTTGAGGTGGTTTTCAAGTCTAGTAAGACGGTCGTATTTGTATAGCTTTGGGGTAATCGGACTTTTGACGTGCGGTCCAGGTCTGATACGAAGTTTCAGTGTTCTCCCGAGAGCAACCGGGTTTAGAGATTGATCTTAGGTTTCTAGGTAACGTAGCATTAGCGGTCCTACTCATTTTGGGTCTTATAGTTCATATTTAAAGTGGTTCAAGCTAATTCTACTGAGTATTCAGTTTAGTACCTAACCAAATTCTACCCTAATTATGGCAGAATACGGTCCTATGACCATTCTATGCCCCATTTTTGGCACTTTTAGTTAGTATATTATTTTAATTATTTTTCTAATAGTTCATCATCAAGTTTACCCCTCTGCACCAAATTTCATGAGATTTCATGTTATAGAAAAATTCTAAAAATTCCCGAAGCAGCAGTTGTCCAACGAATGATTTTTGGACAATCGTCACAACAACCTACTTTAAATTATATAAAATATTTTATTATATTTTTTACTTATTTTTATATAAAACTAGACTCATTTAACTTCAATCTGGTTTTTGAATCATCTAAATCAGAGTTATAACGAGGGAGATATAAATTTTTAAATTTTGACAAAAATTATAAAAAAAATACAGAAAACAGGCCGTCCAATCCGCTGTACGGATGAGGCCTCGCCAAACCGGTGAGCCCCTCGCCGGTCATTGGTCATTTGGGTGAGGGCTCACCCCAGGGGCGATGTCCTCCCCCCCGAGGATGCCGAAAACATGTGGGACCCACCCCGGGTCCTCCCGAATTGAGTCGTTTGGGCCCTCGAGTTCGTCAAGGCATTATCGGGTCTCATTTGCAAACCGAAATGAGTTACGCGACGTACAATATATGGTTTTGTGGTAGAAGAAATTAATCTATTCAAATGTCCTATCTATATCATGAAATTCTAAAAATTCAATAGTCAAAATCCCATTTTATTCATGTATTTAACATTTACAGTAAGTTTTAGTTTAAGTATAGTTCTTCACCATTTAAACTTTAGGATTTATGTCTAATATGAAAGTACTTGGAGAAATTTCAAGAATGAGATGGTGAAAGGTGAGATTTTGAAGGAAATGGGTTGAAAAGCGATTTTGAAGGAAATGTCCTATCTATATCATGAAATTCTAAAAAGTTAATAGTCGAAATCCCATTTTATTCATGTATTTACCATTTACAGTAAGTTTTAGTTTAAGTATAGTTCTTCACCATTTAAACTTTAGGATTTATGTCTAATATGAAAGTACTTGGAGAAATTTGAAGAATGAGGTGGTGAAAGGTGAGATTTTGAAGGAAATGGGTTGAAAAGTGATTTTTTTTAGACTTTGGGATTGAGCTCTGAGAGTGTTATGGTTGACCCATTGCCTAAGGATGTCTAACTCTAGGTTAGCAAAAATCTGGGGTGTTACATTTCCCTTCACTTCACGTTCATTTCCATGCATTTCATGGTCATTTCCCTTCATTTCACGGTAATTTCCATACATTTCACGGTCATTCCCATGCATTTCACGGTCATTTCCCTTCATTTCACGGTCATTTCCATGCATTTCCTGGCGATTCCCGAGACTTCAACCCGAGCCTAACCCAAGTTTTATCGAGTTATTATTTGTATGGCCCAACCCCAAGACCAAACTCGATACATCCTGACCAAGCCTAACCTAATGTCGAGTCGGTCACAGGTTGGTCGGGTTGAGCCTGCCCAACTTTCAGCCTTAAAATTATATATGGTACGTCAAGTAACTAATTTTGGTTTAGAAGATATTCTTGTTATATGAATAAAGAAAGAAAGAAAAAAAGAGAATTTTTTTATATATATGCTTATATTTATATATTTATATAAATATGTGTTAGAGAAAAATGTAGGTAGAATAAAATTCTCCATGTAAAAAAAAAAGTGCATAGGTATATGGTTATAGCTATGGTTATAATCCGTATCCATAGATCGGGGGTGGAATCGCAGAATTTGTGATTGATCGCCGATCGGGACAACGACTTGCGATGGAATCACGGGATTCGCAATTGATCGCTGAGCTATAGTTATGGCTATGGATTATAACCGTAGCTATATCCGTATCCCTGTGCATACGACATTACCATTTGCTTGAACGTCTACCGTTGAAACCCTTTTAGGGGCCACATAAGTTAATCATTATGAAATTTGCTTTTCCTCTTCATCCAGGTCTTTGTGACCTTATGAATAGATTGGATGGAAAATGAATGCTATGGTGGGCCCTACAAAAGTTTCAATGGTGAAATCAATTTTTCATTGTTTTGTGTGGTGTGGCCCAGCTGATCTTTGGATATGACTTTTTTTTAATTTTTATTTTTATAATGCTCCGAAATGATCTCGAAATATGGATGAACGTTGTGGATATAATAAATACATAGTTGTCGGGCCATGTAACTTTGATCTCTTTTGAGCCATTCGTACAACTCTCGGTTGGAGGAGCATCCGCGCTCGTCTTCCAAAGGAAGGGGGGTATTTTCGTCCTCAAATTTGTTGTCCGCACGTGCTAGTCTAAGTTGGTAAAAGTTTGTATTCCTTCATAAAAACCGTTGGGTAAAACATTTTGTCTACAATGGTCATTTTCTCCCTAAAAAATGACCATTTATATCCCATCTCAATAAAATAATGAGGAATAGGACAGCAAGAGTAAAATGAATTTAAATCTTATGTTCTCTCGCTCATTTCTTAGGTTTCCTCACTCAATTTTTAGCTTCCCTCGCTCAATTCCTAGCTTCCCTCACTCAATTCCTAGGTTGCCTCGCTCAATTTTTAGGTTACCTCGCTGAATTTCTAGCTTCCCTCGCTCAAATCATATGTTCCCTCGCTCAATTTGTAGGTTGCCTCGCTCAATTTCTAGCTTCCCTCGCTCAATTCCTAGGCTGTCTCGCTCAATTTATAGGTTCCCTTGCTGAATTTCTAGCTTCCCTCTCTCAATTCGTAGGTTGGCTCGCTGAATTTTTACATTGTATCGCTCAATTGCTAGGTTGCCTCGCTCAATTCGTAGGTTCCTTCGCTCAATTTATATATTGCTTCACTGAATTTCTAGCTTCCCTCACACAATTTGTAGCTTCCCTCAGTCAAATCCTAGGTTTCCTCGCTGAATTTCTAGGTTCCCTCGCTCAAATTCTAGCTTCCCTCGCTGAATTTCTAACTTCCCTCGCTCAATTCCTAGGTTGCCTCGCTCAATTCCTAGGTTTCCTCGCTGAATTTCTACCTTCCCTCGCTCAATTTTTAGGTTCCCTCGCTCAATTTCTATCTTCCCTCGCTTAAATCCTAAGTTACCTCATTGAATTTCTAGGTTCCCTTGCTTAATTTCTAGCTTCCCTCACTCAATTCCTAGGATTTTTCGTTGAATTTCTACGTTGCCTCACTCATTTCCTAGGTTCCCTTACTTAATTCCTATGTTGCCTTGCTCAATCGTTGGTTGCCTCGCTCAATTTCTAGGTTCCCTCGCACAATTTGTAGCTTCCCTCGCTCAAATCCTAGGTTGCCTATCTGAATTTTTAAGTTCCCTCGCTCAATTTCTAGATCCCTAGCTGAATTCCTACCTTACCTCGCTCAATTTCTAGGTTCTATCGCTTAATTTCTAGCTTCCCTCGCTCAATTCCTAAGATTCCTCGCTAAATTTCTACGTTGCGTCGCTCATTTCTTAGGTTCCCTCACTCAATTCCTACGCTGCCTTGCTCAAATCCTAGGTTGCCTCGCTCAATTTCTAAGTTTCCTCGCACAATTTGTAGCTTCCCTCGCTCAAATTGTAGGTTGCCTCGTTGAATTTCTGGGTTCCCTCGCTCAAATACTAGCTTCCCTCGCTGAATTTCTAACTTCCCTCGCTCAATTCCTAGGTTCCCTTGCTTAATTCCTAGGTTTTCTCGTTGAATTTCTACCCCGCCTTGCTCAATTTCTAGCTTCCCTTGCTCAAATCCTAGGTTGCCTCGCTGAATTTTTAGTTTCCCTCGCTTAATTTCTAGCTTTCCTCGATCAATTTCTAGGATTCCTCACTGAATTTCTACGTTGCCTCGCTCATTTCCTAGGTTCCATCGATCAATTCGTATGTTGCCTCGCTCAAATCGTAGGTTCCCTCGTACAATTTATAGCTTCCCTCGTACAATTTGTAGCTTCCCTCGCTCAACTCATAGGTTGCCTCGTTGAATTTCTAGGTTCCCTCACTCAAATTCTAGCTTCCCTCGCTCAATTCCTAGGTTGCCTAGCTGAAATCGTAGGTTCCCTGGCTCAATTTCTAGTTTCCCTCGCTCATTTTCTATGTTGACTTGCTCAATTTCTAGCTTCCCTCGCTCAATTTCTAGATTCCCTCGCTGAACTCCTACCTTGCCTCGCTCAATTTATAGGTTCCCTCGCTTAATTCTTACCTTGCCCCCGCTCAATTTCTAGTTTGACAGCGAAGTGATTGAAATTGACTGCGTAGTGAATGAAATGTATTCTCGACCATCGACCTGATGGAATCTTGGAAAATAATTAGGTTGTTGGCTAAAGTAGCTTCTCCTACCCCAAAATCTTATGTGGTACGTCAAGTAACTAATATTAGTTTAGAAGATATTTTTGTTAAATGAATAAAAAAAGAAATGAAAAAGAAGAAGAGAGAATTATATATATATATATATATATATATATATATATATATATATATATATATATATATATATATATATATATATATATATATTAGAGAAAAATGTAGGTAGATTAAAGTTCTCCATGTAAAAAATAAAAAGATAAAAAAGTGCATAGCATTACAGTTATGCTACGGTTATAATCCGTAGCCATAGGCTTAGGTCTGACCTGATCAACTGGGTCACAACCCGGTCGACCCCAACACGCTGTTTCTTTTTGATTTTTTTTTTTTCCTGATGTAATCCCCATTTTTGTAGGTCCCATTATGAGGTATGTGTTATATCCAAACCGTCCATCTATTTGGAGAACTCATATTAAGGCTAGATGAAAAATAAGATAGATCTAGTTATCAAGTGGACCACACAGTAAAAGGAAGTGGGGAATTGAACATCTACCATTGAAACCCTTTTAGGGGTTATAGAAGTTTTGGATCATCATGAAATTTATTTTTCCTCTTCATCCATGCCTTTTTGACCTTATGAATAGATTGGATGGAAAATAAATGTTATGATGGGCTTACAAAATTTTTTACGGCTGCTCTTTGTGGTGTGGTCCAGTTGATCTTTGGATATGATTTCTTTTTTTTAGGATAATGCTCCGAAATGATCTTGAAATATCGATGAACGTTGTGGATATAATAAATACATAGCTGTGGGGCCATGTAACTTTGATTTCTTATAAGCCGTTCGTACAACTCTCAGTTGGAGGAGCGTCAGCGCTTGTCTTCGCAGTGAAAAGGATGGGTGGTTCCGTTCTCAAAGTCGCTGTCCGCACGTGCTTGTCTAAGTTGGTAACTTAAGTTTGTATTCCTCCATAAAAACCGCTGGATAAAAGGTTTTGTCTACAGTGGTCATTTTCTCAAAGATTTACCACGGGGAATACATCTCATACAACAAGAGTGACTTGGCTACTACCCCATAACCATGACTGTGGGGCCCACCTTAATGTATGCATTGTGTTTCTACGCCGTCCATCCGTTGACATAGGTCCCACATGCCTGATTACCTCTTTCCCTCCCAAACACCTGATTAGTCAAATCGGTAGGAAGTTCTGCAATTTACGTCTTTACCCAAACACACACATTAGTTGGTCAAAATACAAACAGCCACTGTCAGTATGATGGGTGTGTCATGGTTGCTCATTTGCAATATATTACCGCAGTATGTGGCAATCCAAACAGACCCTTATCATCGTCTGGTATGATTTCCTTACATATTTACTCATTATATCTAGCAGGATCAAACTTACTGATGGCTCATTTTTCAAGCCTCTGGAAAAGGGACCTATCAACGTTCTTATTCATTGTCATTACCATGTGTGGTGCATGCCCTTTTTTTTTTCCATCAATCTGATATTTATTACTACAATGAAAAAAATAAAAAAACTAAATTGCAATGTTACATTATCCTTCTTTGTGTACCATAAGACCTGACGAAAGAACAGGGATGATTAGTGGTCTTGAAGATGGTGTCCTCTACTTGGTTGACTTGGGAAGAATCTCTTCTGCTTTTACTTATAAATCAATCAATTGTAAATGGCGAGCATATTTGTGGGACACTTGCTTAGGTTACATGTCGGTTTTTTTTTTATATATATATATATATATATATATATATATATATATATATATAATTATTTCCACATAAATTTTTAAGTCAAAATTTTAGTGCAAAGTTTGTCGGATGTATAAACATTACAAACCTTTTGCTTTAAGCATTAAAAAAGGGTCTACTCCTTTTAATCTTTTTCGCTTTGATGAATAGGGACGAATCTTAGTTGTGTTTATGCTTTTTTTACAAACAATTATTTCCTTTATTGACGATTATTTTACATTTACATTGATACATGTCATGAAAAAGGAATACAAAGGTGAAAAAGAAGAAGCGGAAATTGACTCTCACACCTCAGGCCAGAAGAAAGAGCCCACATGGGTTAGGAGGTCAAAGGACAAACACAAGCTCACTTGCAAGGATAATGTGGAAAGGAGAGCTCAAAGGGGCGTTAACTAGTTTCATAAGAAAGCTTCTTGACGCCTAAAAACAACACTAATTTGACATCCTGAGCGGGATATATAGGCGTGCACTCAACGGGCATAAAGGCACGTCTCTCAGGAAGATGAGGATCTGATAAAGCTAATAAGCTCTCGCCATTTTAGACTTGGATGCTAACACCTGCAATATCAGCAGAAATAAGTTTAGAGATTCTAATATATTTAAAATGAGCCCACATTCCTTAAAGATTGTCTTCTTTTCGTAGGATTTTCCAAAACTGCAAATCAAGGAAGAAAATGTTTACATGTTCATAGCCCACCAAAGTTTTGGATCAAAGTAAAAATTAGGTCCGGGAGGTTTCATGAGGTGCTGCTTCACGTGGACGTTCAGATTTTGGAGTCACGTAACATATGATGAGTTCTCGAAAAAGTTCACATGAGTTCCATGCAAACTGGTGCGTAACAGAGCATTTGTGTGTGTGTGTGTGTGTGTGTGTGTGTATAGGTGCTCACGGGTGCTCACGTAAGAAGGTGCAGAGAGAGAGAGAGAGAGGAATGCTCACCTGCACCTTCTTACGTGAGCACCTGTGAGCGCGCACGTGCACACACACATATATATAAAAGAGAGAGAGAGAGAGAGAGAGAGAGAGAGAGAGAGAGAGAGAGAGAGAGAGAGAGAGAGAGAGAGAGAGAGAGAGAGAGAGAGAGATGCTCACCTGCACCTTCTTACGTGAGCACCCGTGAGCACTTTCGCACACGTGTCCACCTGATGTAGCTAGAGGTGTACATGAGTTAAACTGAGTAGAGCTTGGCATAGCTTGACTCGGCTTGGCCACTTGTTCACCCTATCTCAAACTTGGCTCGGCTCGATTCGGTTAGCAGCTCGGGCCAGTCTGAGTTTAGTTTGAGCCAAGATCGAGCCAAGTTTGCTTGTGAAGCATTTTCACAAACACATGGACTGTACCTTCAAAATCTCACTACGTAAAACATCAGCAATGGTTTTACAGGTATTTCATCAAACACCTTGTAAGCAACATAAAAATCAAGAAAAAATGATATTTGTACGGATCTGAATCCATGGGAAGAAAAGCTTTAATGGCTGAAATGAGGACGTGAATTGCCAATTACCTTGCATATAGCAAGTTCCTGTGGTCGGAAGCTTTGTGGGACCTAAAAGAAATGACCGTGATAAATTCACTTTGCCAATCCGTGCATCATTTCTCAGGTTCACCTTCTCCATCATTTCATATACGTATCTTCCTTGCCACTAGCCACACTTCATTGAGTCATTTCGTCAAACACTTGATGAGCAACAACAATATCAAAGTAACTGAGTCACGGAACTATTCGATCTGAGTTCGATTCGAGTTGGGTTCGATCCGAGTCGAGTCGAGCTCTGGCAAGCTCAAACTCGGTTAAAAAAATTTTTGAGCTAAAAAAAATCAGCTCAACTCGGCTCGAACTCAGTTTCGAACCGAGTCAAATTGAGCTTTTTCGAGTCAAGTCTAACAAGCTACCGAGCTAACTCTTCTCGTGTACAACCCTAGATGCAGCACCCCTTAAAACCTCACAATCCTAACTTTCATTCTGATACAAAACTCTAATGGGTCGTAGCAAAGAGAAATGCAAATAAAGGGAGGAAATTGTTTCCTTTTTCCATGGCCCACCAGAGTTTTGTATCGGGCTGAAAGTTGGCTCGTGAGGTTTTAAGGGGTACCGCATCATGTCAACCGTTCAGATTCCGTGCCCATGACACGTATGCAAAGGTTCCCACTTAGAAGGTGCGTAGGTGAGCATTCCTCTCTCTCTCTCTCTCTCTCTCTCTATATATATATATATATATATTATAAAGATTGGAAAGATTTGATTTTATTAATTTTAGCATGCCAAGGAAAGAGATGAGAAGTTTTCCAACCACTTGCTTTCTATTAAGGCTATCAAGTAAGGCTTGACAATCCTTAATATACAACCCGATGAAAAGAAGAGGAACCCAAGGTACCTAATGGGAAGCTCATCCTTATTTATATTTAAAATAAATTCGATGGTATCTTTGCATTGGTAGGAACTAATGATTAGTAAAATACTCTTTGAAAGGTTAATTTCAAGGCTAGAGTGATCAGAAAAATAAAAGAAGTTTTTCAACACTAGCAAATATTATAAGGTCATGTGCAAAGAGGAGATGAGAAACCGTGGTAGCTCCTAATGGGAAGGGAGAACTAATTAAACCATCATTGCATCATTTTGAAAGGAGGGTCCATAACATTTCCATAATAATAGTGAATAAAAAAGGATAATAGGGGGTCTCATTGACATCGACCATAGTTGTTCTTGAAAAACCAACAAACATCTCTGTTGACGCAAGAATCTAGACTACCCTCCTCTAAGCTTTATGTGCTCAGAACAAACCCTGGTCCTACGTAGAGCAGTAAACAAAGGAGACCCTGGCATGAGTAGGGGACCCTCCGATGCTGAAGTCAGGCTAGGGAATCTAGGTCTAAGTAGTATAGAGAGGGTGCAAGATATTACGTACCTATTTCTGTAGAAATGATTTGCATTTATACCCGAAGGTCGCCTTGAACGTGTCCAATAATCTTGGCATGGTTATCACCATTATGTGAGAGCTACGTGTATGCGGTAGTTGGCAGCTACTTGGAGAGCATGCAGTGAGCATTCCTGTCATGCTCTACTTCTTTCGCTGATCAGGTTCCCATCCGAGTAGACCTCATGGCTCGGATCTTACTAGACGATCCGAGACCATGGATAAGTGGATTATTGTTACGCTAAGTAGAGGGGCTCGGCTTGGAGGAACACTGGATGGGTAAGTGATACTTTCCCATGCTCCGAGTTGGCATATTCGGGTTGGACGTCCTGTTGTAGCTCTGAGGTTCGGGTCATAGGATGTGTGATGACTCATTCCAAGTCTTAGATTGGTGTCGTAACTCTGCAAGAGCCCTCGGGTCGTTGGTCACTCAACTCGGGTCGGATGCATATCCGTCCGAGGCCTCATTGGTGCTAAAATTGACCTCGATGTGGCTTGGTTCGGATTTTCTCATAACAGAAGCCCCCTAATCTCTAAGTCCGAGCTTGGGCTCAGAGAGTAATAAGTCTAGGCAAACGAACAGACGCTTGGGAAAGCGAACTGCTACTCTTTGTAATGATGGGCTTGGGAAAAATGTTGCCATGATGAGCTTTGAGGCCCGTGCCATGTATGGAGACATCCGTTTCTTTTGCACATGCCATTGGGTGTCGCACGCGTGGCGGAAGTGGTTCCACATGGACACTGATAAACGATGCGATGTCGGCGCATTGAATGTTGGTTGCGCACGAGTCGGAGAGTCGTTTGATTGCACGTATAGTGAGTTGCCACGTGTAAAGTACGGCTCAGATATGAGCCATTTTAGCTTCGGAGATAGTTGTCAGTTATCATTGCGGACGGCAGGCTCGGGTTATAAAAATCTCGAGGTTCTTTTCATCTCATTCCTCCTACGCTTAAATACCTTTAAGATTTCCTAATCTTTGTTCTTCTGTCTGAGACACCTCACTGCCGAAAAAGGGTTTTTCTTAGTAGGAAAAGGGATTCATCTAGTCGGAAGAGAGGATTCCGCTTGGACAAGTTTGTCGAAAAGGAGAATTTTTGCAGGAGCAAATCGTCCTTAGCGTTTTGAGTCTTGCATCGCTTCACTTTTTTTTCACAATGTCGACCAATTCGGACGAAGTCGTTTGTGAAGTCCAAAACGGGTCGGAGCCTGAGAGCATCGATTCCAAGCACCAGAGCTTAGAGGTAGGCCATCTCACTCTATCCCCCACCCAAGAAGAGCACCAGAGCGAAGTCCAAGGGTTGGACTAAAGAGGCAAAGAGGCCCCGAGACCCCACTGGGAGATCGTTGGCTAGGCCATCGGGGGGCCGATCCGACATTAGAGTTCCATGGGGCTCAGTCTTAGTTCGGTCTTAGATAGATCGCTTTTATGCCAAGTACAAAATCCCAGACTCGGTACACATCAGGGCTCCTTCTGCCCTCGAGGGACCCGGTGTCACGCCCCAAACTTGGAAACCGGGCTCACAAAATTCCCGATCGCCGAATCCGGCGCCGACAGCCTCCGTAGAACTCCATTCTCGGCTCCTAGCTCCCATTCGCCAGGTTCCGATCCTGGGATGCTACGAGGAGGATTTTCAACGTCAGTTTGATTCGTAATAAGCATAACTAATGGAATAACCCACAAACAACAACCAAGTACTCCATTACATTTCCACTATGATCAAAAACTTTACTAGTACAATGAGCATAAAGGAAAATACAATGGTAAAGAACAAAAACTCCAAAACGCTCTGCAACGTGCTCCTGCCTCGGCGCTGCTGCAATCCAATGTCACCTGCACGCAACGGTCTTGCATAAGCTTACAGAAAGCTTAGAGGGTGGTGAAAGTGTGTGCACAAGGTAGTAATATGAGCATGCAATGTCAGAGTAATGCGAAATATGCAGATGGATCCATAATATCATGAGCCGTACCAAGGCTTATGCGATGCAAGACATGAATGGTATCGGCCACCCCAAGGCCATGCGATGTGCAATGCAACTCAATCATACAGATCCTCATCTATGTCCACACATCAATACAGCTCAAATATGAGATATTACCGGGGTCTAGTACACTCTAAACCAGATTGCCACCACATCACGCGCAATAAGGTAAGTGGAAGAGACCTCACTATCCGTCTGCTAATATCGGGCGCGACTCGTCGATAGCGGACCCATTCCTCGAGCTGGTCAAACTCAGCCTAGCATTGCCCCCTACTCTCGGGCGGGTAAGTCCGCACCCCCTTCCAACCGACCACGACACAGTGGAGAGCGTAACCGTTTGGTAATCGGCTCACAACGCTCATCTACCCACTCGGTCTATACATTAGAGCAACCTCTTGGTACCATAAGAGTTTAGGGACTTTCACCCAGGGATATCAATAGCACCCTATATTAAACAAGATTTCTGGTATCCAATCCTGCCAACCACGATGCGTCTGTGGAGGCTACGGCCCTGATGTCACTAGGGCGTACAATACCCATGTCACACAAATGCGAAATGTATGATGCACGCTATCCAGTCATGCAACAAATCCTGCGCATATCGTGCGCTTATGTAGGGAAACACTGCCTTACCAGGAGCCCATAAACAACCTGCCCGAAAGAATATGCTATGATCAGTCAATCCTCATATCAAGCATGCATATGATGCGTATGATCATGAGTTATGAAACTATACTAAACATGTAAATGAGTGATGATCCATTCTTACAATGCAGATGGGCCTGGACGGCCTATACACAGCAAGTACGGCCCAGTAATGGGCCCTAAGGAGAGTCGTAATGTGGACATCTAACCAACATTACACTCGCAATGTGGATGTCAAACCAACATTTCTCCCAAGGCACAATCTTTGTAAACATCACTAGTTAGTCTGTATGGAAATTACACATTGCAATGGACCGTAGGTTCACCCCATTTGGCCTTACATATATATCAAATGGGCCATATCTTATGGGCTTTTTATTCATCAGATGGGCCACATAAATGGGTCACACCAATGGGTCTTATGTGCATTGTAATGGGTCAAAACCCGTGGGCCTTGGACTGCATCAAATGAGCTTAACTCATGGGTCTTAAAGGTAACGAATGGGCCACACCAATTGAACCCCATATGTACGCCAAATGGGCCCTAACCCTTAGGCCTTGCATGCATATCAAAGTGGGCCTAAACCCCTAGGCCTTTCATATATCAAATGGGCCTACATCTATGGGCTTAAAAATGCATCAAATGGGTCCAATTTCATGGGCATTGGAATACATTAAAAGGGCCTAGTCCTATGGACTTGGAACATATCGAGTGGGCTTATACCCATAGGCCTTATGTGTTTCAAGTGGGCCTAACCCATAGGTCTTTTTCAATCCAAATGGGCCTAACCCATAGGCCTTAAATAAAGCAAATGGGCCTAACCCATAGGCCTTTTACAATTCAAATGGGCCTAGCCCATACATGAGTGGCCCACCCAACCAGCCACTCATGCCTTAAAAGGGTTTCACCAAGCGGATGGACGGTCTGGATGCATCCCATGCATCATGGTGGGTCCCACTACCGCTGAACGGTGGGAATGGCACACGCATCAAGGAGGGCTCCACTGTCCGCTGGACGGTGGAGGCAATGCAGCAGCAAGGTGGGCGCCACCGTCCACTGGACGGTGGACTAAGACACATGCATCATGGTGGGTCCCATGTGGGGCCCACAGTAATGTTTAGGTGCCATCCAACCCGTTCATAAGGTCACTCGGACCTGGATGAAGGGAAAAACATAAATTTCAGCTTGATCCAACACTTCTGTGGGCCCCAAACAGATTTCAATGGTAGATTTCAATTCCACTGTTTCATGTGGTGTGGGCCACCTGAGTCTTGGATCGTTCTCATTTTTGGAGGGGGGGCCCACCATTGGGGTGGCCCACCTCATGAGCAAGTTGGATAACAAATAAACATTATGGTGGGGCCCACACGCAGGGCCGTGGGCCCCTGCGTCCGTCTGCTCCTTCCAATGGCTGCACGCAGGCGCGTGCAGGCGCTGCCCGCTGACAGAGAAGGCAGAGGCTCTGCCTCTTTCCAAAAATCAGGAAAAACGGTTTTCCGGTAGTTTTTCGCACATGGGGCCCGCTAAAATGAAATCCGCTCCGGCCATTGCGTTCTGTGGCTCGCAACAGGCGAAACGAGTCCAGAGTTCAAATTTTTATATGTTTAGACAATAAAATAAAATAAGAAAAATGAGATTGAATGGTAAAGACGCGGTCTTCAACGCTACGGCCCACCAAACCTTCCAATCAACCTCAACTTTTGGCTCAACGCTTAAACTGCAATGGGTAAGAGAATGGACGGCTTGGATTTCATACATACGCCAAGGTGGGGCCTGCATAAGCCGGCCCACCCAAAACCTTCTCTTTTTCTTTTTTTTTTTTTTTTTTTTTGAACAGAGACGTCCAGCGTCCCAGACGCTGGACGGTGTGGCTCTTCTTAGAATATATTGTGGTGGGCCCTGATGAAGTGGGCCACCACTGATGTTTGTCGTGGGTACAACATATAAGGTGGGCCCCACTTGAATAAAATTTGAACAAAATAAATCTCAAGGTGGGGTCCATTCAAGTGGGCCATACAACCTTATCACATAAAATAAGATAAAATAAAATTAAAAAAAAAGAAAGAAAAGAGAGAGAGAGACATGGAGAGTGGGACACGCCTTGTGATGGAGGGACCCCGACATTATAGGCTCTCCCTTAAAAGCAAATGATACAATAAAAAGGGTCCCTCAACACATGGGACCACCAAGATCGAGAATTAACGGTGGAGATCCTCTCTCCACCAAAATGGTCGGTCTAGATGACCTTTTACAATGAAATAAACATCATGATGGGGTCCATGGAGAATGACCCCATCATGGAACGATCATGATGATCCAAGTGGGCCATCGGCCCCATTTTAGGGTCCCAAGTGAGATCCACACCATTGATCGGTGGGCCTCACTTGGCCCATCATAAAAATTAAAAAAAACTAGTATGATCTAGCACCCACCGTCCGATCTTCTTGCTCCTAGGGGTTCCTTGGCACCTTAGCTTCAACTTCAATGGATAAGATGAGGAATAGAGGGTTGAGATGGGAGATGATGGGGTAGGAAGGTGGGCCACTTGGAGCTTAGGAGAGTTTGGAAAACTCCATACGTATGGAGCTCTTTTACTTGGAGATTTTGAAATGAGAAAGAGAGAAAGAGAGAGAGTTGTAAAGGGAGAGAGAGAGAGTGATGGATGGATGTGGTGAGTGATGGTTGTGTAAGAAAAGCTTGACTTTTGAGGCTTTTGTGTAAGAGAGGTATGGGAGGTGTAAGAAAATCTTGACTTTTGTGGCTTTTTGTGTAAGAAAATCTTAACTTTTGCTTGGAAAAAGGGATGAAAGTGATGTGTACTTGACATGTGATGGCTTGATGGATTGATTGATTGATGGGATTGATGTGATTGATGTGACACATCGTAGAGATTTCCTTGGATTTCGCAACGCGTGGCGTTTTCTCGCACCGAACGTTGGCCCACATCTCTTGACCAGGGTACCGCCTCGGCGCACGAGTCGCAGCATTGGAACCACAACGACGGCACGGTCCCTATGGTATTGGTCTCGGGTTGAGTCGACTCGGGTTGTCGGCACATGAATTAGGGTCGCGTGTCGATATCGGTTAAGGGTCGAAGGTTGCCAGAATTCGACCGGTAAGACCGCAGAAGTCTATGGAACGGTACGGTCTAAGATACGGGTCTTACACCCGGGGCCCCCTTTGACGGGGAGGTGGCAATCTTCGTCTGCGCCCTTCAGTGCGGACTTCAGTTTCTGCTTCACCCGTTTGTGTGCGCGCTATTGGCGCATCTTAGGCTGGCTCTGGGTCAGCTCATCCCAAATGCGTGGTGTATCCTGGTGTCATCGTACATCATCTGGAGGCAGCTGAAGAATCAGGAACTATCGCCAGACGAGTTCCTAGCGATGTACCAAGTGAAGCATGACAAGTCAACAAGGATTGGAAGGGAAAGTGGTTCTTGGTCTTCGGAGAGTGGGAGGCTTCAGCGTTAGAGCTCGGACGCCTCTGGGTCCTAGTGCCCACCAAGTTTTCCCTCTCAGGTAGATTCGCATAGGCTTAAACCCTCTTTTCTATTTTTCTCGTCCTTCATTATAACTTCTTCTTATTTATAAATTATTTAAGAGGCCCGCCAGAACTGTCTTCTCCCCTCTGAGCCCAGATAGCTAGGGCTTGGCTACTTAGTAAGGCGGATGGCACCTGACATTACCTCGTCAGCCCGGACAACATCATTTCGTCCGATTTTTCTAGATTCGGATCTCTCCCCATCGCCTTGGGTAAGCTTTGCAACTTAACATTTGCACTCAAGTTTTCTGAGTAGAGGACTGACTCATCTTTCTAATCAGGGATGGCTGGGATCGAAGAGGAAGAGGGAGGCAGTGACATGTCCCTCCTTCAATGCCATCCTGGCCTTGGCGCCAGAACCCCGGGTCTAGATAACGGCCAGGAAGAAGAAGATTCTAGCACCTGAGCCCGTTGCGGTTGAGTCGCCTGTGGCCGAGGTATCTGCAACATAGGCTTCAGCGCAAGCGTCGGCACCAACACTAGCTCTGCCCCCAGCCCTGGCCTTTGAGGCTAACTTGTCGCTGCCTTTGGGGATTTAGAGGGAGGCCATGGGGGAGACTGCCACAACAGTTTTCTCTCACGATTTAGTTGTTGATGTCGAGAACCTCAATCTAGTGGTCACTGTCGCAAAGCTTATGGCCGATGGGACTGGGACTGATGCGTTGATTGGTCCTACTGCGCCCGAGGCCGAGGATCGGGCCTCTGTGGTTAGCGGTGTTGGGCGCGCTACAGACCCGGTCCCCTCCGAGGGGTAAGAGCTTGTGCTTGGCTACCATATGTCGTTGTTGACCGATTGGGCTGCCAAGCACGCGACAAAGGCATCCATCACCCGCTCTCTGACTCATCCTCTCGAGTCGGTGATAAATGACTTTTCATTGTGTTGCTATACGATAAATTTTTTATCCCTATTCTCTTGTCTTTTGCTTGCCGATTTTTGATTATTAGTTGATTTAACCTTTTAGACTCTTTTAGGTGTTGTTGACGCTCGTCCTCGCCTGGGAGAGGTTGAGGATAATAACTTGGCTGGAAGGGGAGAAGGCTGAGCTGGAAGGGTGCTTGAAGGACTCGGTTGAGGTGGTGGAGAAGCTGAGGGTCCAACTTGGAGTGGGGTATCTGAGGGAGCTGGGGTTCCAAGGGGAGATCAATAGCTACAAGCTCATGCTGACTCGGCTGAATCCGACCTTAATGACTAGAGGGTGGACAATGCTCGGTTGGCTACCGAGCTTGAAGTTGTTAGGCTCGAGGTTGTTGAAGGTCTCGCCAAGCAACGCTTCGAGCTGAAAGCCCTAGCTGTTAAGGATCTTGCCTAGTAACACTTAGAACTTGAGGCTTTAGCTACTTCCCAAGCCGCCGCCACTGTGGAGGAATTCAAATCCTCCAAGGAGTGAAACGACGAGATGGAGAAGATCTATAACTTCACTTATAACACTAGCTACAAAGTGTGTTTGGACAAAGTTAGAGGTTCTTATCCTGAGCTGGACCTAGACGTCCTAGCGACGGAGGATGCTGAGGATCTAGAGGTGGAGGACCCACTGGCGACTGGCAGAGAAAGCTTCCGAAGCTAAGCCCCCAGCCGACCCAACTTCGGGCCGATCCTCCTTATTTTCCTTTTTTTTTTGTAATGACAGGTTGTTTTTCTTTTTATAATTAAGAAGACCAAACCAATCTTTTTGAATGTGTGTTTGCCTTCATGTTGTTTCTTTAAATTTGTTGAATGTTGAATGACGAGCCGACCTCTTCTTTAAGAGGTCGATTTATTGAGGGGTTACATTTCTACACTTGAGAAATGACCCTTGCCCATATCTTATAGTAGACCATTGTTGAATTACGAGCCAACCCCTTCTTTAAAGGATCGGTTTGCGGAAGAAGTTCATCTCTGCACATGAGAGATGACCCTTCATAGTATACTTGGATAATGAAACAACCATATAGTAGACCAAGTAGAGGAGGAAGAGATGATGCTTTTATTATGAGGCGAAATAGCTAGTAGATCCGAGATGTACATAGTAGATCCGAGTCGTACATAGCTTTCCCCTTCAAGGGTAGTAGATTTTCTAGTGCTCGGCATTCCAAGGGTGGGGCAGTGGATATCCTTCTAGGTCTTCCAAACGCTAGGATCCAAGCTTCGCTGAGCTGACCACCTGGTAGGGTCCTTCCTAATTCGGGCCTAGGGACCCTACCCCAGGTTTCGTGGTGTTCTAGAAGACACGATGAAGGATGAGGTCTCCTCGTCTGAATCGCCTTGTTCGAACTATGGAATTGTAGAATCGGGCGACTTGCTGGTGCCGAGTTGTGACTCAGAGTTTGGCAATGTTCCTCGATTCTTCAAGTAGGTCAAGGTTTGTCGCGATCTTCTCGGCATTCTGGTCTTCCTGATAGTTCCTTGTGCAGTGGGGATGACGATCTCTACTGGGACGATCACCTTCGAGCCATAAGATAGGGGAAAAGTGGGTTTCCCATGTGGATGACTGAGCCGTAGTTCTATATGCCTAGAGAACGAACAGGAGCTCATCAGCCCAATTGCCTTTAGCTTTTTCCAGCTTCATCTTAAGGTGATGCTTAATGACCTTGTTCACAGCTTTCACCTGCCATTGGACTGTGGGCGTCAAGGCGAGGAGTAAGTGTTGAAAATTCTGAGCCCCTGATACACGCCTCTGAATCTGTCAATGTCAAACTGCTTCCCATTATTAGTCGCGATGGTGTGCGAGATTCTGAACCGACATATGATGTTCTTCCACATAAAATCTATCAGCTTCTACTCAGTAATCTTTGCCACCGGCTCAGCCTCAGCCCACTTGGTGAAGTAATCAACTGCCACGATTACAAACTTGGTCTGCCCCTTTCTAAGAGGCAAAGGCCCAATGATGTTGGTACCCCGCTGGACAAATGACCATGACCTACTCATTGGAGTAAGTTCTTTTGTTGGCTGCCTCGGCACGACAGAAACCTCTGACACTTGTCACACCTCTGGGCAAAGTTCTTCAAATCTTTCGGGATCGTCAGCTAGAAGTACCCTTGACGAAGTATCTTTTGAGCCAAGGCGCGACTTCCGGAATGATTTTCGTAAATCCTTTCATGGACTTCTTGGATCACATAATCTGCTTTGTCGGGTCGAAGACACCTAAGGTATGGCTGAGAGTACCCTTTCTTGTATAGCGTGTCACCCAGGATCTTGTACCGCACTGCTTTAACCTTCAGACGCCGAGCCTCCAACCTGTCATGAGGGACTTCATTGGTGGTGAGGTACTTTATGATCAGGTCCATCCAACTTGGGGTTACTTGCACTGGATTGACCATCTCATGGCTGGATCGGTTAGTTCGGTCGATGCTTGGGCAATCCAAGAATTCCACGGGGACAATCCTTGGGATCTTTCCCTCAGTAGCTGAGGCCAGTTTTGCAAGGGCGTCGGCCCACGAGTTCTCGGATCTTGGGGTTTGGTTAATGATATAGTCTTTGAACTTCTCAGTTAACTTCTGGGCCCCGGCCGGATAAGCTATCATCCTTGTCTCCTTGGCCTCGTACTCTATTGATATGTGGTTTACGATAAGCTAAGAATCGCACCGCACATCGAGGAACTGAAATCCTAGACTAGTGGCTAGTCTAAGTAAAGCCAGCAGAGCCTTATACTCTACTTCGTTGTTGGAGGCCTTGAAGTCGAGCCTAATTGCATACTGGATGGTATTCGAGTCGGGTGTGACAAGTATGATCCCTACCCCAACGCTCTTTAAGTTGGATAATCCATCCATGAAAAGGGTCCATCTGCTGCTTCCCCCTTCTAACTCTGCATCTTTGAGGAGAGGAAGAGTTGGAGGAACTGCAGGAACAGTCTTCAATCTCGTGTCCTCGATCTCGCCACTCAGAATGGTGAATTTGGCTATGAAGTCAGCCACGGCTTGGCCCTTAATCACCGTCCTCGGTCGATACTAAATATCAAACTCTCTGAGTTTTATAGCCCACTTGGTAAGCCGCCTGAACACCTCGGGCTTCTGGAGGACTTGTTGGAGAGGAGAATCTATGAGGACGATGATAGAATGCGCCTGAAAGTGCAGACACAACATCTAAGTAAAGACGACTAAGCTGAGGGCTAATTTTTCTATGCCTGGGTACCTACTCTTGGCCGGGACCATTGCCTTGCTCATGTAGTAGATAGGACGATGTTTACCTTCCACTTCTTAAATGAGCACTGAGCTGACGGCCGAGGCTAAGACTGCTAAGTACAGGAATAGAGGATCGCCCTCTTCGAGTTTGGACAATAGAGGTGGTGACCCCAGGTACTGTTTTAGTTGCTAAAAAGCTTGTTCACAGTTTGAGGTCCATTCCGCTTTCTTGTGACCTTTAAACTACTAGAAGAAGGGAGACACTTATCAGTGGCTCTGGATATGAACTGTCCGAGCTCGGCCACTCGTTTGGTGGGGCACTGAATTTCTTTCATCGTCCGCGGTGAGCTCATGTTGAGTAGTGCCTTGATCTTGTTGGGATTTACCTTGATACCCCTTTGGCTGACCTAAAACCTGTGGAACTTTCCTGAGCCCACATCGATGGCACACTTGGTGGGGTTCAATTTCATGCGATATTTTTGGAGGATCGAGAAGGTCTCTCCGAGGTTTGTGATGTGGTCGGATGTTCTGATGCTCTTGATGAGCATGTCGTTGACATAGACCTCCATGGTCTGACCAATCTGTCAGGTAAACATCTAGTTCACCAACCTCTGATATGTCACCCCAGCATTCTTTAGGCCGAATGGCATGACCCGGTAACAGTAGAGTCCTTTGTCCATGACGAAGGTCATCTTCTGCCTATATGGGGGTTACATTGCGATCTGATTGTACCCGGAGTACGCGTCCAGGAAGGAAAGCCGCTCATGGCTAGCCATGCTATCAAGCAGCTGGTCGATCCGAGGTAGTGGAAAGCTGTCCTTGGGGCAAGCTTTGTTCAAATCCGAGTAATTTACACAAACCTGCCACTTTCCATTGGCCTTCTTCATGAGGACTACATTTACGTTCCAGTCTAGGTAGTGGATTTCTTCGATGAAGCCGACGCTGAGGAGTTTTGATACCTCATTGGTTATGGCGGCTTATCTCTCGAGCTTGAACACTCTCTTCTTTTGCTTCACTGGTCTATGTTCTGGGTCCACGTTCAACTTGTGAACCATTAATTTCGGAGAGATGCCCGACATATCTTCGTGTGACCATGTGAAGACATCCTTATGTTCTTGTAGGATCAACATCTAAGCTCGTTGCTCGGAATTCAGTGACGACTAGAGCTGAACTGTTCTGCTCGGTTCGGCATCCTTGAGTGGGATAACCACTAGGTCCTCTGTGAGGGAGTCTCCTATAGGGTCTCTGGGGTCGAGCACATTTATGGTGAAATCTTGCTTTGTTGTGCCCTTCCTCACTACCATCGAGTAGCATCTCTGTGCCTCACGGTGATCCGCCCTTATTGCGTTAAGGGATGACCAACCCAATATGGCGTTGTGCATTGATGACACATTCACTATCAGGAAGTCCACTAGCAGAGTAACTTGATTCCGCCCCTCTCCTGCTGTAACTGGGAGGGAAATAGCACCCTTGAAGATCACCTTATCTCTGACGAACCTATGCAGTGGAGTCTTCATAGGTCGGAGGCACGACCTTTCGATCCCCATCTTATCAAATGCCTCAGAGTGGATATATCAGCCGAGCTTCTGATGTCAACAAGGATACGGTAGACCTTGTGATTGACTATCATCATTGTCACCACCAGGGCATCATCATGAGGATTGTGGATTTGACGTGCGTCATCCTCTGTAAATGTTAAGTTACAAGGGCTTACTCAAAGTTCTTTCTTCGGCCTTTCAATCGAATAGACGTGATGCTTAGGATCAGAGCTCCGAGAATAGGCCTTCCGAGCTCTATTCGGGTCACGCCTCCAGACGCTTCACCATAGATCGTCCGGATCTCTGTAGTTTCTTCTACGGCCCTACTCGGTGGATTATCTCTCCAAGTTGGTTTCTTTTCCTTCAGATACTGACGCAAATGACCCTTGCAAATGAGGGTCTCTATCTCCTCCTTTTGGTTGACACAATCATTGGTATTGTATCCGTGTTATGCTTATCCCGATGTTGGTGTCCGCCTTCATGCAGCTCGGCCAATTCAGTAGTTTCTGATCTCAGATGTCTAGGAGGATCTACTTCGGAGATGTGTCGAGTGGGGTATATGAGCTAAACTTGCTCCCGAGCTTCCTGCTCGGCCTTCGGTCTCGGGAAGGACCATCATTCGACCTCCTTTTGTTAGCTTCTTGTGGCACTTCATCTTTTCACCTTTTCTCTTTAGATGAGTGCTCCATGGTTTAACTACTCTTATCGGAGCTAATGAACTCCTCAGCATTTGTGTATTTCTGAGCTTGACTCATGAATTCGCTAATCATGGAATAGAGGAATTTTCCATCTTTGAGTCCGCTAATCACAACGGACAGTGCCATTTTGTCGTCGAAATCATCTACTTGTAGAGCCTCCTCGTTGAAGCGAGAAATGAATTCCTTCAGCGATTCTTTGTTCCCCTGTTTGAGGGTAAGCAAATGAGCCGACAGCTTCTGACTCTTCTTGCCGACGATGAATTGAGTCATGAACGACCTGCTGAGTTTAGCAAAGGTGTTGATCGACCTGGGCTTGAGTTATTGATACTAGTTCCAAGAAGCCCCACTGAGGGTTATCGAGAAGGCTCTGTAAATCATTGCATCTATAGCCGACTGAATCTGTACCCAGGAGTAGTAGGATTCCATATGCTCCGTTGGATCCCCGAACCCCGAGTACTGAATGACTGGAGGCATCTTAAACCTCGGAGGCGTTACCTCATTCATGATGTTAGAGGTGAATGGAGGCTCGGTCTCATCCATCATTGTTTGTACTCGGTCGGAATGGGGGTCGACTTGTTCTGGTGAAGGGTTTGAATCTGATTGCGAAGTTCCGTAAGCTGGGCTTCCTATGGATCTCGGTTCTCTGTAACAGTTCCTGAGGAGCTTCGACCTTTGGTGTTTTACCCCTTCTCTCTAGCTCGTGGCAAAGGTCAGTCGTGGCCAACGTGAGGTGACTGAAACATCGGTTGGGGCCCAAGTCATATTCTGAGTAGGATTTGGAGCTCTAGCGGTCAAATTTTTAGATGCCTCAGGCCTTGAGCTTAGATGCGCGGATTCATCGGCTGCTGTAGGTACAACCACTTCTTGATTGGAATGTGGCTCTTGTCCTTGTCGTTGCTTCATTTGATTGATCTCGTCCCGCAATGCCTAAATCTCATTCTACATGGCTCTGTACTTGCTTCCTTGGTTTCGAGAACACTAAGATGGTCCTGTCGAAGCCGACTCGGCCTGAAGTAACGAGGACGAGTGTGCTTGCTCATTTGGATCGGGTTCTGCGGCTATCGTTTTCTTCTTCCCTCTGGCCATCTTCACGTAGAGCGATTAAGTCTTCTTGTTATGATTCCCACAGACGACACCAAAATGTTGATGTAAGCATCTGGATCACCCTTCGTCGAGCTCTGCATGCTCGGAATAAACCCTCGTCCTGCGCAGAACAGTAAACAAAGGAGACCTTAGCACGAGCAGGGGACCCTCCGATGCCAAAGTCAGGCTAGGAAATCTGAGTCTAAGTAGTGTAGAGTGGGTGCAAGATATTACGTACCTGTTTCTGTAGAAATAATTCGTATTTATACCCGATGGTCGCCTTGAACGTGTCTGATAATCTCCGCATAGTTATCGCCACTATGCGAGAGCTACGCGTGTGCAGTAGTTGATAGTTGCTTGGAGATCGTGAAGTCGACACTCCTATCGTGCTCTACTGCTTTCGCTGACTAGGTTCCCATCCGAGCCAACCTCATGGCTTGGATCTTACTCGACGATTCGAGACCATGCATAAGTGGATTATTGCTACGCTAAGTAGAGAGGTTCGGCTCGGAGGAACACTGGATGGATAAGTGATACTTTCCTGTGCTCCGAGTAGGCATATTCGGATGTCCTGCTGTAGCTCCGAGGTCCAGGTCGTAGGATGTGCGATGACTCATTCCGAGTCTTGGATCAGTGTCGTAACTCTGCAAGAGCCCTTGGGTCGTCGGTCACTCACCTCGGGTCGATTGCGTATCTATCCGAGGCCTTATTGGTGCCAAAATTGACCTTGATGTGATTCGGTCTACCCATAACAATCTCTATTAATAATTATTTAGTATGATAGAGTGGAGATGCACGCATGAATCCAAGAAATCCACATCTCTATAAAATTAAGGTTGAAGAGGACCTTAACCAGGAAATCCTAATGGACTGAGTTAAAAAAGCCTTCTTAAAGGTCAACCTTGACGCACATGCCAGGTGGACCCCATTAAGGTGAATGCCACGGTTGAGGTCATGACTAGAAAGAATGTTATTTGACTAAATTGGCAGGTGTGAGTCTCAAGGCGCCAGTGTAATCATTCCGCGGAACGGGAGATAGAAGGTGTGCGTTTAGGACGCCACTTCTTGATCAAGGCCACCATGAGTCGTTGACAATGATAAAACATGTGGGTCTACAACATCCGCTCACCCCCCTCCGCCCAACTCATTCATACACATCCAACATCAGTTATAGAAATGTGATCGCAAGACAACTCAATCATGCTCTTTGAAAAATATTTGTTCACGTTCTTATTTATAAATGATCACTCTTTATATCTATTTATATGATTGGGGTCATACGCGTTAGTTAGTCTCGTACCGAGCTATAAAAGACTCTAGGTTGCTCAGCATTATACACATGTACCAGTGACTAAATTTTGAGCCAAACACCACTTTGATATGCCCAGTGGAACCCATGTGCAAGTGTCTAATCCAATTCTAAAATGGTACGAGTAGAAGGCATATAAGGCATAAGTGGACCACACCAAGTGAAATAGTGGGGATGTAACCACTGACCGTTCAAACCCTCTAATGGCCCACGTGATGGTTACTTGCCATGTAACCCCTTTTAAAAGGTTACTATAACCAACCCCCCCGCCCCCCACCAAAAAAAAAAAAAAAAAAAAAAAAGAAGAAAAAGAAAAAAAAAGTGATGGAAATAAGGGACAATAACGTCCCTGTAATCCACGGTTTTATGTGTTTTATTTGCATGTGCTCTGCACTTGAGGGGTGGACCCATCTATTGGGGTCACCAGTCAGTGTGGGACAGGTCCACCGTGATGGGAGCGAAGAATCCATCGTTTTGCAGAAAAAAAGGGGACGGTTTTAAAATTCAGGCAACCACACCACGTGAAACAGCAGGACTGAACCCCTACCGCGGAAAACTTATCGTGGGCCATCATTGATGTGTGGGAAAGATCCACACCGTCCATCAGTTTCTCCAGCCCATTTAGGCCATAGGCCCAAAAAAAAAATAAAAATGAAGCAGATTCAAAACTGTAGTGCACCCCACCACATTAAACAGTGATGATTGGACACCATTGTTAAAACCTTCTTGGGGCTCACTGTAACGTTTATTCAACATCTGACCCCGTGGTGGGCCCTACCTAGGTGCGTGTGGGCCCAGATTCAAATATGAAGTGTACCTCACTATAGGAAATAAGTGAGATTGAACGTCCATTGTTGAAACCTTGCTCCACCATGATGTATGGATTTCATCCACGCTGTCCAACTGCGGCCCACCTTAATGTGAACATTGTATATCCGAACCATCCATCTTCGGCCCACTATGATGTATCCTTGCGCCATCCAAACTTTCATGGACCCATCGTGATGGTTATTTGTAATCCAACCTCTTGGCGGGTCCAATTGGAAGTGAGGCCCACCTGGAAGTGAGAACCACCGTATTATGAGTTCCATTGACGTCGTCCATCATGTGCGGCTCACTTCGTGTACAACGAAATGTATGTCCACACTGTCCACCGTCCATCATGCGGCCCATGTGACATATGTAAGGTTCACTTGATGTACAATAAATGAAGAACATTAAATCCGCCCATTTATATTGAACCACTTACCTTGCAATGGATGATGTGTGATTGTGAATAAATAAGAATGTTAAATTGTGATTGTGATGATAGATAGTAGTTATAGATGATGGTAATAGTGTTGATGATTAGGAATTAGTAGATGGACGTGGTGTGATATCTAAATAAACATTGCTCTAATGTTAATCATGAAGTATGGCATACTATATCTACGGTTTTGACCATGGCATATTCACGAGCATGCAAACGATAAAGATTATTTATGTATATAAAATGGGCCATCAGGTCACGACCACTTATTAGTCGATGATGGTATTCGCCGATCTACATGACTCGGGACTAAACATGAACATGATTAGCCAATGGGCTAATTGGTTGTGAATCCTCTCATGAGCATGCATCGTGAGCATGGTACATTTGATGCCTATGATACACTGTACATGAATGCTTGCCATCATGCATATGCTTAACATTCATATAGATAGATTGGTGAGACAGATATATAGATTTGGTCATCACCACAGTTATATTCTTAGTTGCATGAGATGGCTATTACATATGCAATTATGACTTATAACTTGGATGCCCCCCAGATGTGTATGGGATTGCGGAACACCATACATGTGAAAATAGTTGGTAGAGAAAGTGCCTCACGGGTTGAAATTCCTTGCACCCTGATGATACCTAAGAATGCTTCACTGTTAGGTAGAAAACATAAGTTATGTTGCATTTAACTCTCACTGCCGAGGTCGAGTGAGAAGACGTGTGTCTAACATGCTTAAGAGCTGAGGCGTGAACATGGACCAGTTTGACTCACCAACAAGGAAAAGTACAAATGTGATCGGCTACTGTTGTGCCAGGTGGGTTTCTCACGTCCTTATTGACATGGCAGGTATGTGAGGTCTTATAACATTGGATGCATGGGTAGGTGATTTCCAGTGAGGTGATGATACAGACTTGAGCATTAGATGCCATGCGGATGTGACTGTGGTTGTGGATTGCCGCATGATTATTTGTTGGCTTTGCCGGGAGGAGATAGGTTTGTGTTGGTAGCATTGGTTCGGAGCATGATCATGATGTACATGTATTGTATTGCATTCACTACACCAAAATCAGTTCTCTAGTACAGTGGGGAGCTTGGTTCAGAAATGGCTCTACGCCGTTCCTGCTTTGAAACAGTAATGAACTGTACTCGACTACTTTCTGTTATACACTGTTGTTTTCATTGTTTCGTTGGTGTGTCCTAATTGAGTGTTTGATATTCGTATTTATTATTATTATTATTTATTGTTTTATTTTGAAACAGATGGACAGAATGGATTCTATAAATAACCTCTGAGTGGACCCCACATGGCCCGAGAGCCAAATTACTGTCAATTACCGCAAACTACTGAATGTTTTTCTTCATTTCCTAAACCCAAAACGCCCTAAATCCTTCATTTCTTACGCCATCACCATCTGCGTCTCCCTTTCCATCTCCCAATCTCCCTCGATCTCCCTCAATCTCCCTCCCTCGATCACCCTCTCTCGATCTCAACCCTCTCTCTCGATCTCCCTCTCCCGATCTCAACCCTCTCTCTCGATCTCTCTCTCACTCTCCCTCCCTCTCCCTCGATCTCCCTCTCCCTCGATCTCTCTCTCCCGATCTCAACCCCTTGCGCGCTCTCCTCGTCATATTGGTCAGTTTTTAGAATCTCTCTCTCTTTGAAATTAGGGTTTTTTTTTTTCCTAATTTGGGATATTATATGAAATGCTCTCTGGCTGATGTTCACTCCCCAAGTGCAGGGTTGTGATGTAGTAATAACTCGGTAAGACCGAGGTCAAATCCCAAGGGACTGAAACTTGTACGTTATCTAAAACTAACTAGAACTAGAACTAGGATAAGATGAAATCTAATCTGATTGAATTTGAAGGAATACTGGTGAAATAATTATCTAAACTTGAGAGAAATCAGGAGAAGGGAACTAGGGATTCAGAGGATCCACTTGTAGAGATCAGGGAGATCTTATACATGTTTCATGAAAATTAACTGAACTGACATTGATCTAGTTTTAGAGAGATGAAAGGTATATGAATTAGAATGGATTCCATCACCAAACCATGCCCAGGAGACTATGATAAACAATAGAATTAAACTAATTTCCAACCAATCAACATGTATGAAGTTAGGAAGGGTACGGTCGTCCGACCATGCCCAGGAGACTATGGTGAACAATAGGGCTTCCGACGTCATAGACATAAAGGAGAACGAAAATATTCAAAGCCATTGCAGACCCATTGTAATTTTAGTCACAACAGACCATTAAAGACCAAGAATATTTCTATTAAAATCAGACTAAAACCAACATCAATTCAACAATTAAAATTAAATTAAAAGCATATCATTTTCCGTCTCACTACAAGCTTCACCTCCTAGCCCTAGCTAGGAGGTTTAGCCACACATGGTCAGGCTAAATCCAACTAAATAAAGAGAAAAAGAAAAGGAAAAAAAAAAATGAAAAGAAAACTAAGAATTTCTCTCTCTCTCTCTCTCTCTCTCTCTCTCTCTCTCTCTCTCTCTCTCTCTCTCTTTCTTTGCTCCACGTCAAGCCCTCTTGCTGCCTCCCCACGTGATCTCTCTCTCTCTCTGTTTTATAGTAAACGAGCTCGGCTAGAGTGCGTAAATCCTTACGCAGCAAGGAGAACCGACTCTCCTTTCGCATACAAAAAGGAACTGTTTACGCAGCCGGCGTTGGAGCCAATTTCTAGAGCGTGGACGTACTCTACTTAGCATTAGACTTCTTGACATGAGTCGTGGGTACCCTTTCTCTTGTTTAGACGGTTCAGATTAGAGGTCTGATCACAGCCATTGATCTCAGAACGGCCCACTGCGTCCGGTTTTCACGGACGCAGGGCCTGCGAAAACAGGGGCCGCTGATCTGTTTGGTGGGCCCCACAGTGATTCTTTTTGAAGGATCCACCCCGTCCATTGACTGTCTGGCGAAAATCCAGTCAGGAATGACTATTTTTTTCTTAAGTTTTGAGTGGCCCATGCGTAATTTCATTGCACCGTCGATCTTCTATTTTAACGGCTGAAATCCTCTCTCTGTTGTATTCCAGAATTCTGACACCTAGGCTTTGGTATAATGGGACTTTGGAATCTAATGTACGGTTTGGATTGTTTACATGGACAACGGGTGGGGCCCACAACTGCGAACGGATGGTGAGGTACGGACGCTGATGAAACGGAGGTCTCCGTTTTTGTTTTTAAAAAAAGAAGGTCGGTCAAACCGACTTCGACCGCATGGTGCGATCCAATGCACATCGAGTGCACTTGTGCACTCTCAACTCTCAACTCCAGTGGGGTCCATGGTGATAGATATAAGAAATCCAATCCATCCATCCCTTTCACCATCTCCTTTTAACCGTAGGGACCAAATTTGAAGCGTATCCAGATAGCAGGTGGGCCCCAAATGGAATATTAATGGGCTGATCTGTCTGTTAGGCCACTCCGTAATGATCCAATGGATGATTTTTGACGTGTACGGTTAATTTATGGTCCTCAGGCCACGTATGAAGTTTCGAGCCGAATGGATGGTGGAAACCTCGTGATCTTGCATTCTGGACGTCCTTCAGGCCACTTGAGCTTCAGTTCTTCGATTTTTGTGGATCTCAGGCGTTGATCTTGGTCCCCAGGGGTGTATCCCTTACTTCTGGTGTCATCAGAGTGTTAAATTCATGCTGTAACGTCCTTTTTCCATCCATGCTCATAAAATCACCTTGCAACACAAGAATGAGAAAACGAGCCATTAGACAGCATTATATTCGTAAATCCAGACAATATCTGGGGTCTAATATGCAATATTTGACCCTCAACAGCTGATTGTTCGTTGTTTGTAGAGTACCGTCTGAGTTATGGAGTTTGTAAGAGTGGGGCACACGGATCTATTATCCAAACTGTTGATATGGCGGGACCCACAATTGATGGGCCATCCACCACCGGATTTGAAAGCTTAATTGCTTGATTGAACATGAACCGTTGCCGCTCTCTCTCTCTCTCTCTCTCTCTCTCTACCGATTGAAGTGTGGAGTTCTTCTAATCTGGGGGGATCTGGCAGTGGGGCTTATAGTATCAGCTGTTTGGATTGCTGAACCATGGGGCTTGTTTACACTCTGAAGTCACTGTAAATCCATCAGTCGAGCATTATAGAATTTCATCCTTCTATTTATTATTACTATTATTATTATTATTATTATTGCTATTATTAGAAGGGAGGTGATATTTACACCCCTTGTTTTGATAAGATACACCTTTTTTCTGTGTAGATAAATTTCATGCCAGTCATTAGGATATGCGTCGTTTTTATGCGAATGCCAGTGGCCATTAAGGCCACTGTTACTATTATGGAATACCTTGAGAACTTCTGACAATGTACCATCTATAGGGGCAACCCCAAATTGCTGTGAGAAATGCGAAGATGATTATGATGATGGTACTGTTTGGGTTCTGTATTTTATTACTGAGTTTTGATTGGTCTCAGTTTCTTATAGAAACTGTGGTGTTAAATTTAATGGTTGCCTATTGTATATCCTGTTGTATTGATACACACAAGTCGTTAGTTCTGAAAATTATCGATGCTTAGAGGGTTATAGTTCATAGTTTCTTAGTTTAGAGGTTGTTTGAGGCACTCCATTCTCATAATATACAACAGTCAAGTCAGAGTAGGAACAAGTAGGATTAGTTGGATGGTCTTTCCATTGAAGATTTTGAATTATGTCTTAGGTTTGCTTGAAATTCACGGGGTAGGATGAGAGTAAAATTTGCACTCTTCTTTTTAGGAACAAGCAGTGCAACCTTATCCATACATCATCTGTTTGTTGTCCATCATGCATATTCTGAAGATATATTAAATGTGTATTATATGCTCTGCCATCAGATAATCTCCAATGCACCTTATCCATACACCAGTATATATAGCCAGCAAAGTATTTTGTCTACTATATATACATATAAAACACATTTTTTTCCCATGCAATTAATTTTAAGTTCGTTGTGACCTTTGAAATTCTACAGGACATTAAGGGCCCACTTGGATACCACCAAATAAGTTACTTTTTTCTACTTATGGCAATAGCTAAGTTAACTTATTTGAGATAAGTTTGGTTTATGTCAATCATAAGTAGCTTTTTTTATAATTTAAAATTACTTGATCACTTCAGTTTGATAAGTAGAAATCAGGGTAAACAACTTGAGGCATAAGTAGCTTATCTTAAGTAACTTACTATCCTAATGGCCCCTAAATGAGATTTTTTTATCTTTCTTTTCAATATAGATCAATGGCATTTGCAAATCAATGTGTTTATTAACAAACAGATGACTTGTATTTAGTGAAATTCTACAGGACATTAAATATAGAGTTTATTTTTTATTTTTTCGTTTCAATATAGATCAATGGTGTTCGCAAATCAGCGTGCTTATTAACAGATGGCTTGGATTTTACCTACTCCCACCTGTCTTTGCATTTGCTTGTGTAGGCCCATTTTATCCATTCCTATACTGGTCCCACCTGTCTTTGGGTTTGCTTGTGTAGGCTGATTCCTCCAAGCCTCCCTACCCCATGCTTAAGTTTCCCAAGTTAGTAAAGCTGGTCCCTATGGAGCAGCAATCCAAACAATGATATGGGCCTCCACTGCAATGGTCCATGCCATGCCATCTTGGACATCATTTGCATTCATGGATTGAGATCCCTTGCTCACATTACTGGGTTGCAATTTCTGTGAAGTTCATCTTTATCCTAAGAAGCACGCTGCAAAAATCTCTACCCCTAGTTACCACCAAACCAAGTGGACCTCGTGCATCTCCAACAAGAAACAAGCAAATAATAAAGCAATAGACTGCATGAGGTTTAATGTCTAATTGATCATTTTCCACAACAACAGCAGCAACAACAACAACAAAAAAAGAAAAAGAAAAAAAGAGATCCAATGGATCTCTTCATTACAGTATGCTCATCTAAAAACTGTGGCTATGCATAATTCGATCACATTCATCAAAAAAAGAACTTTATGCCGAAAATTCCTAACAAAAATCATAGCCAAACTTCAATTTAGTGTGAGCATTCCATACCTATGCTAAATGTCAGATGTAGGTTTGTATGATTGAACCAGCAGTTCTCTTAGAGTTTAAAAAAATCATCTGTTTTTTGTCCATCATACATATTCTGAAGATCCCAAAAAGCAACATCGCCTTAGGAAAATGAAAGAAACAACCAAGGTTGATGAAAGTAATCCTTGTACTTTGGCTGGAAGGTTTCGACTACTTGATCAATGATGTGTTTTTGTAAAGGTACATTGGCTTCTACTCTTATGATCACTTCAATGTTTTTCAGGCCATGTGTGACATGTGGCTGCTAGGCGATTCTCAATATTTAATTCAATGAGAATAAAATTATAAGGCAAAGTGACTATCAAGTGTTGCAGTAAATCTGAATTTCACTACTTTTAGTTTTTTTACTTCGTATTTTGGTGTTGCATCTGAATGATACTGCTTTAGGAAAAGTGCCTGTGCATGCAATCATTCCGTGCTAGTAAAAACAACTCTGCTTTGGGAAATATGTTGCCTTTGCCTCCACAGAAATGGTGTTGGGGCTGGTATATGCTAAGGCACAGAACCTTCTCACTCTAATAACCATGCATGCATGCATGCTGGAACTTGTTGTCGTCTGTAGGTTCCTATAGACTAATATTGTATTGTTTGCATTCAGCACCCTGCTTTCCTTCAACAGGTGGTAATTTTGGGATCATTTTTTTATACGATAGGTCGTAACATAACATTAACATGGCCTTTTTGTTACTTACACTGTGATTTTGAATGCCAGGCCTCGTACATAACAGGGGGGGTGTTTTTGTGTTTACATGCACATGTAAATCCATTTTCCATTTCCAATAGATCTGGATAGCCTTAGATAAAAAGCTTTTTCATGGAGGATTTAACTTTTATGATTCTTTTACTTGATCTCTAATAATCTCTCTTTTTAGATTCTAAATGGCCAAACCAGTACGGTTGGCTTTTTGGTTCAGAAACGGCTTTAAGCCGTATCTGATTTGAAACAGTAGTGAACCGTACTTGAATAGTTGTTGTTGTACGTTGTTGCTTTCACTTTTTTGTTGGTGTCTTGATTGATTGTTGCATATTCTTATTTCTTATTATTATAGTTTATTGTATTATTTTGAAATAGATGGACGGAATGGATTCTATTAGAACCCTCTATGTGGACCCCACATTGCCCGACAGTTACATTTATATAAATATGCCACAGACTACTGGATTATTTTCATCACCAAAATGCCCAAATCCCTCCAAAATACCCAAAACGCCAAAACGCGATCTCCTACTCCCTCTCTTTCGATCTCCCGATCTCAACCCTCTCTCTCGATCTCCCTCTCCCGATCTCAACCCTCTCTCTCGATCTCCCTCTCCCGATCTCAACCCTCTCTCTCAATCTCCCTCTCCCGATCTCAACCCTCTCTCTCAATCTCCCTCTCCCTGCAACATCCACCATCCCACGATAGTCCCCAACACATGGGGTATCTAACATTGTAGAAGCAGCAACAGCAGCTCCATATTTGTCGTCCACAGTTGAATGGGGAAGACTGAAGGGAGGGAGTGAGTGCAGCAGCAGCAGTGTGCAGACAGGTACACCCAACCCATTTTGAAGGCAATGATGAATCTTCACCTATACAGGTACCTACTTCTTATGACAGTTCTCATGTACTCATCTGGATTTTGTTATAACTGTATCTCCTCATTGCTATCATGGAACAATTGTAGGATGATCCTCATCTATATAACTACAATGTTGAACAATGCATAAATGATTTCATTGATGCTGCTAGGACTCAAGTAAGAATTTTGTGTACTCTTCATATGAAGTGTCCTAGTGGTTTCTGATAAGAGTACAATGCAGCCCATGCATTTTATTTGGCTTTGATGAACAGGCAAATGTGACACGTGCAAATCACATCATGTGGACAATGGGTGATGATTTTCAGTACCAATATGCTGAATCTTGGTTCAAACAAATGGACAAGTTTATCCATTATGTTAACAAGGTAACGCACTAGGACAATTCAAACTTCCCTTCAATCTTGGGTGAAAACTTGGAAGTAGTTCTATTCAACTTTAGAATATTGTTGCTTTTCTTCTTCTTCTTCCTCTCTCTCTCTCTCTCAAAAAAAAAAAAACTATTAGAGCCAATATATGACCAAAGAATGTAGGTACAGAATAGTCATACAACAGATTAACGTTCTTCTTCTAACTTGGAGTTAATACAATGAATGTAATTTTTTTTAGCAGTTGAAGTTCTGTGATATTTGGTGGAGGTATCCAGAATGGAAAATCATTGTCTACCACTGATTTTTATATACTTATTAACTTGTAGGCAGTTATCTGTTTGGATGGCAAGTTAAGAAGTGGACTGGTGAAAATTGAGGAAGGTTTAACTCTTGACACGTTAATTGCTTATGATTCATGTGATCTTTGGTAAGTACATTTCTTTGACAAAGCTTCCTAGAAACCAAACTAATGATAATTGCCAACTCTTAAACTCACTGACACACGTGCCCTTAGCCGCAAGATGACTCTCATGCACCATCTCTGCAAGGTAACACCTTTCATCCAAAGTGATGTTTTTTCTTCCACTAGGCTATTAGGTAGCAGTTTTTGAAATATAATGTGAACAATTAGTCTTTTCTTTCAGTTTCAGCTGGCATGTACATGTACATTTTCATATACATGTCTACTTATTTGGGCTGTCTATGAAATATAATGCCAACAATTAGTATTTAATTTCAGTTTCAGCTGGTATATGCTTATTAGATGTTGTGAACAAAAGCAGAGTTCATCATCACTGTTCTTCTATACTATGATTAGTGTTTGTTTTTTTTTTTAAAAAAATTTAGGGTGCGGCTACATGCAGAAAGAAAGAGAGTCAGGTTTCAATAGTATGCAACAATGCCCACTTTTCCTATGTTGTGGCCCACTCGAGCTTTAGATCTGTCTTATTTTTTAGGCTGACACTGTAACATAAACCGGATGTGATGCAGTCATCATAGTGGGGCTCACAGTGTCTTTGTTGCACGGCCCCCTCATACCATGCTCATGTGTGGGCTACACACATAAGAAGAGAAGTGGGAAAGGGCTACTCTCATTAATGAATTGAAAGGACAGGCTATATATATATATATATATATATATATATATATATATATATATATATATATATATATATATATATATATATATATATATATATATATATATATGAATGTGATCCCCATCAAATGGATATATAGCTATGCCTTCGAAGGCATGGTCCTGTTTTGGCTTAATGTAGACAATTGCTGTATTTCTTTTCAGTTTATTTGCTGGAGACAGAATGGTTAGAATCTTTAGATTCTGTGAAATTTTTATGCAAACATCAAATGGATATAGAGCCATTCCTTCGCAGGCTCGGTTAGATAGGAAATGTATCTTTGATCTTTGAAGCTCACACCAATTTTCATTTGTGTAAATGTATCAAAAAGAGAGACTTGTTTTGTGCTAGTGATGAATGTCTCTGTACAAGACCCATGTCAGCAGGTGAATTGTAGCATCTAAGAAGGCTTCACTCTTCCTTTTTTTTTTTATTTTTTTGTAAATGTATGGTTTGCTTCTCTATAGTTAGAGTGTTATTTTATAGTTAACGACACTACCAACTTGTTTCCTTGGCATTGATGCTGTTAATCTTTCAATAGCAATGAAAATGTTGATCCAGAATATATTTCCACTTCACTTTCTTGGCTTGCTTTTTTGAAATTCGATCCAACTTTATCCAGGTCGTCAACGTTCCAGAGAAGGGAGGTCGTACGCATCCTCGAAGTGACAATATTCAGGTATTTCTGCACCAATGTTACGAAATAAGTGTGAATGATCGTGTGCTGCACTAGATATGGTAGCTCTACTGCCAGGTTTTTAACAAACAGACTTATGAATCTCTTATTTAGATATTTTTAGATAGATTATAATTTTTAGGTGAAGGCAAGATATGTATTCTAAATGCAAGCTATTGGTGGTTATTATTATTATTATTATTCTTTAAGAGTTCTAGATTAATTTTGTTGTTCTTTGCAACAATGTGATTGCACAGCCCATTCAATTTCTTAGTCAACTTTTGCTATTTTTAGGTTAAGGCATCAGACCATTCTTCTGATGTAAATTCAATAACTTTTTTTGCTGAACATTCAATAGCATGATAATCATGTCTTGATTTCAATGTCGCGATCTCCTACTCCCTCTCTCTCGATCTCCCTCTCACTCTCCCTCTCTCTCTCGATTTCCCAATTTGAGGCACGTTCCTTCGCCTCTCTTTTAAAATCAAGCTCTTATAAAATCATAGATTATTTATATTTTTTTAGGGTTTTTGGATTCGTTTTGTTGATAATCAGAAGAAGAAAATGGACAAAAAATTCCTCAAAGACAAGATTCTGGTTCGCATCTTTTCTCATTGTGTGGGCTGGGGGTCTACAGGTACTCTTTTTTTCCTTTTGTCTCAATATCACTCTCCTTCGTCATCTTGTTTTGGTCCGTGTTTCTGTATTTCGCTTCTTAATTGTCCTTTTTCGTAGGGTACTAATGGGAAGATTGTGATTGTCCTGTTGAGGATGTTCCTTGGGGTTGATCCAGTCCATGGTGGGACGCAATGGACCAGTGGTCTGGATTACCTAAAGCATGATCAATGGGCCTCCTAATTGGATCATGTTAGTTTTAAGTTGGACCTGAGAGGGATGCAACTGCCATTAGAGGGGTGCTTCCTCATTGTGAATACTGAAGGACGATAATCACATTTTTCCCATCAGAAATGCCATTTCTAAATGCACATCTTCAAGCACAAAACATGAACACCACCACACATGCCTATGTGGAATGCCTCCAGGAGATCAGAGCCATTTGTAGGGGGGTCCCCATGGATGATCATTTAAGAAGGAGATGGTGGTGGAGCCAGAAGAACTAGAGTATGGTAGAGCCATCTCTCTATGGTGCATGTGGCAGGGTGATGTGCTAATGGGTTTGCCTATAAGCAGGGCTGTATTTATGTCTCAAAAATTACACCTATTAGATAAACTCTATCCATTGGTGCTGCACACAAACAATAGGTAGAAAGCCTGGCACATTGAATTGACTTTTCAGTTATTTGATAGTGCTGGAAGATACATTACATGAATGTTGCTTCATATGTTTCATGCCTACAAAAATGTATTTATTGAAAAGAAAGATACATATGGTTCTGGCTGAACGGACGTTCCCGATCTCGGGTCTCTCAATCACACATATATTCACATGTCTGACATGAGTGCCGCACACTATCTTTTCTTTCCAAGTGGCATGTGCTATTTACTTGGCTGTTAATATGACTGCGTTTATTTGGAATGCTCACAACAAAAAAAAAATAAAAATAAAAAATCTAAATATGTATTTTAGTTGTCAATTCGATTGTTATGGCTGAGTTTGTTATCCAATTGAAATAAAGTTCCCATGTTAATTTATTCATTGCACCTGTGCCATGTTTCTTGAAAAAGTTGGGGATGATGTTACCCAGGAAAACACTTGGGGTTGAAGAACATTCCTTTTTTTTTTTTTTTTAAATGATATAATTAGATCACATTTTTTTGCCTCAGCATCAAGTGCACTTAATTTTGGGTCTTAATAGGATGAGGCCCACCATATGGGGTTGGGTTTTCAACCCCAGTTTGCATCTTAGATGAGGTTTGTATCTTAGATGATGTTATGAAATATTCATATTGTGGATTCTATACTACAAGCTCCATCCTAGGAATATTTTTTGAACGGATAATGGTGTTTGATGAATTTGGAACATTGAAAAGTGCACTTCTAATGGCTCATGTTCAAATCCAAGTGTTGAAGGTTAGGATCGTCAAGCACCATCTTAATATCATAGCTTCTATAAGGCAGTACTGAGAACATGAACTTGTTTATTGTTGGAATCAGACTAACAAATGGTTATTCTTCTAGTACTTTGTCTTCAAATAATTTTGATATGTGAACTTGATCTATTGCCTTTTTCTTTGTTCATATATTGATGCACTGGTCAGTGCGGGCACATTTAGCAAAATTTACTTATTTTTTGTTGCAATACCTTTCTAAAGCACATGGTTGTTAAAGCTTTTGGCATTGGAGTTGCATGTTGCTGATGTGGATGCATCCACCCCTATATTTTTGTATTTATGAAAAGAAGATGTACAAAACAGAGATTCTACATTTTTTATTTTTTATTTTTTAAAAAATTTCTTGCTAATTACTAATACAGAAAAAAAAATAATGCAGTCTGTTCTTTGTTTGCCAACAAGTAGTTGAGAGCTTTTAGCGGTGGGCATGTGCTCCAAGGACATTGGTTGGAAGTAGCATGTTGCCAAGTTACGTGACAAAAGGTGAGATGGTATGAGAGTAGGCATACTTCAAGAATGTACAGGCATTACATGTCCTCTAATAGTTGTATGCTATTTTTTCTTTTTCTTTTTGTTGTTTAAAAATGATTGTTTCTGTTTTGCGGGAAGATTTATGGCAGGCTGCATTTCTGGTTAGCACAGAGGTTTGTTTCAATTCTTTTTTCTTCTTCAATCAGTACATCTGCTTTTCAATGTTATATCAAACATTGCTAGAGTAGTTCATGTCAATGGAGTGAGCAGTAAACTATTCAATTCATACCGGACATGCTACCACAACTTGGACTTTACATGGTTTCTAGTTGTTTCCTTAAAAAACTGTATATAATTTTGTATCTTTTGAGTTTAGATCCATATTTTACACTCGGATTGATACATAATGGCTTCTGTAATATGTCTTATATCTTCATTATTTATTGTTTATATTTGGCTTTGGATGGTGCTATTGCAAGAAGCTGATACAAATCATGTGCATTCATATGCTTTATATCAAAATTGAAATATTTTTGGATTACTAGTTTTTCCTATTATTTACTCATGTTCTTGTTTTTCTGTTATTGTGGCTCAATTGGTTTTCTCCAAAAATGGTGAAGAGAAAGTGATATGCATCCCTATTGTAATGGCGGTATGTTCACTCATTGGCGTTATCTTTTGTATTACATCTCTCAAATTAATATAAGGCGTCTCAAATTGATTGTGAAATTCACATGCTAAATCAAATGATTAAGTTTGAAAATTGATTGTGAAATCCACATGATAGAATCGCTTGTTATCTAGTTGAATCATGCAATACACATTTCTCATTCAAAAATTTTTCTACTTTTTTTTTTTTTTTAAATTATGAAATACAACTAGGAGCAATTTCTGGCCCCTAAGCAGAATCCTCTCCCCAAAGTTAGAGCCAAACTTAATGGAAAAGGAAGAAGAGGATGAAGCGAGAGCCACCCTAAGACACCATGTGCATCCCCTGTTTTGGGTCAGTTTTTTAAATTTGTATATATGGCTGACCTTAGACTGTACAGGTTTTTTTTTCTTTTTTTCTTTTTCTTATATATGGCTGACCTTAGACTGTGCATCCCCTATTTTGGTTCTTCAAAAATTGAAAATGAAAATAAAAAGCTTGTTTTATTTCACTAAAGCATGCATCAGAATTTGTTTATTCACTTTAAACACATTTAGTCAGTAGGGTACTGTACTGACTAAAGGCTATATTATTGTCATTTTCTGAGTTTATGTTTCCCATCTATCCAATTTCAGATCTCACTGAAAGGTTGCTTCTTGAGGAGCGAGACCCCATGCTGAGTTTATGTCATTTTCTGAGTTTATGTTTCCATTGCACATGCTGTGGAGCTAATAATACAAGGGGCAATCGACAGCTTGAGATTTGCCGAAGGAGATCTATTTCAGGCATTTTAGGTTCCTTTTCATTTTTTATTTAATCACTGGAAACTGTTTGGCTCTGTTTCTTGTTGGCGGCTTTTGCACACACTACACCAAAATTGTTTATCAAGAACGGCTAGTGGTTTGGTTCCGAAACGGTATTAAGCCGTTTCTGATTGCACACGGTTCTAAACCGTTTCTACATGCAGGGAGTGTACACTCTTTCCATGCACATTTCTAAACGCAGGGAATATATATACCCTCCAACTTTTAAGCTGTTCTAAAACAGAAAAAAGTCCGATTTCAACGCAGCCACCCAATCTCTCTCTCCTTCTCTCCCACTCCCTCACGCCCGATTAACAATGAGGATTATGGGGGAGTCATAGTTCATGAAGATGCAATGTGAATCGTTTATACAAGATTTAATCATCAATTATGATATTTGCAAGTTCTCTACATTTTTTTTTTGGTCTGCTGATACTTCTTCTCTGTCAACTGCCTGAAGAACGGAAACTAGACTCGCTAAAGAGCCTTGCGGAATGTTCACCTTATACAACACCACAAGATTCACACCAGTTGCTTCCATCTGTTGTTCGGCGGTTAAAAGTACATATTTGTACAGAGTCTAGATTGTGCTACCTCTTCTAGAATCTCTCATCATGAACGTGCATGTTATAATCTTCCCTTGCTCATGCACATGCAAGGGTACTTTTCATAAGAAGGTCCTTACGTAGTAGTGGAACTTTGATTTCCTTATGATTTTTAGTTTTGACTATGTGCTGTATAGAGAAAAAGGTCATTTGTTGTGCATCTGTTCTCCCTGGTCTAGTGACAGTTGGCTTGGTTGCTGGAAGAAGTTGCAGTGCAACCTTTGTTCTTCCATTTGTCTGGTTTAAAATGTTCCACCAGTAAGGACCACGTATTTGTGCTCTTCTGATATTTCCTAATTTTTGTCTTCTATTGGAATTTCCACAGACAAGGCAATAAGGATCTCCGTTCTTAACAGAGCTAAAGCAGAGACTGCTGCTTCCTTAGGGTGAGGCTCCACAGTCTGGGACTCGATACAACGTGCCCCTAATAAACTCCCTTGTGCTTTACGTAGGAATGCAGGTAACTTCTTTTGCGCCATTGGTTAGGCAGGTTAGGCTGGATTTCTTGGCAATCACATGCTTTGCTGCTGTTTGTTTCCTTGCTCTGCTGCTTTTAGGCTTTGCCATTTGGTTTTTCAGCAATTGTGCTCTTAGGTTTGGCTAAATTTTCAATTCAAGCTAAAATTAGCTGCCTTTATTGAATCTCTGATCACTTCCTTGTCAAAGGTTTCTCAAGCCTTGGAGTGGAGAACTACAACAGGCACTTACATTCTTTTAACATCTAGGTCCATCTATAAAATGAGATTCATAGTTGATTGATCCATTGTATGGAAATCGATTAGGTGGTGGCCTTAGATTCAAGTACTTTAGACTCTGTTGCATCTACTTTTGTAACCATTGGTGGTACCTGAACTAGTACCCAAAGCAAACTAAATGGACATGAAGTAAAAATATGAAATGATACTCAATTCACTTTAGTTGCACCATCACTATCAAATATCAACAGACATTCAAGACATTTTCTCTATATGGATCGTGTGCGCCTTGGGTAAATAACTTGACATTTCACAACGATTGATTGATTCTAAATTGTTTGGAATCTTATATGATTTGTGATATTTGGGATTTTTGATAAGCATGATGCATAGGTGCAATATATGCCTTTTGTTAATGTTTGGAGCAATCAATAGTTGTGAAGCTAGTTCCATTATATTAACTAGAATTCTTTGCTTGCTTTACTCCTATTTTCAAGAAATGGTGAAGGGTGGGAAGCTAATCTTCTCATTTGATGCAACAAAGAAAGCTCGCTTTGGTGTACTCCTACGATATGTAAAAGATGAGCTTCAAATCAGATGGTTTGAGCTCCCAAATTGCTTTATCTTCCATAATGGTGAGTTTTCCTTTTTTCCTTTAACAGACCAACAACACTGTCTCGGGAAACATTTCAAGCTTACTATGCGTGATGTGCATTTTGCATCATAATCCTATATGTCATATCAAGCAGGGTTAATTGGCCGAGGCACTGAGGAGTCTCAGATGTGTGTTTGTGTTTCTAGTCTTTTGTAACATGCTCCCATTCTTCAATCTTGATCATTAGTGGGGAGACTTTCCTTTTTCACTTAATTACCAATTAACTTCAATTTCTATAGTTATTTATATTCTTAGGTGGGAAGTGCCTTGTTCTTGTGGGTCTAGGAGATGATGATCAATGCATTGAGGGAGCTTCACACGTCATCTCTGCAAAGCTATAATTTAAAGTGTAGCTTATTTTGTAAATTCGATTTTGCAATGAAACATCTTCAAGCACATTTTCTTATGTTTTTATTTGGATTGATCTCTATTTTGATGGAATGTAATAAACTTCTGTTAATTTATTTCCTTTGACCCTAAATTTCGTGTGTTTATTAGGGTTTTAAATTGGTCTTAAAATTCTGTCCTAAAATCTGACCGTTGGCAACATTAATAGGCGTTCAAAAACATTTCTAAAGTTGTGCCCGAAATGTGACCGTTGCACCAGAACGGTTTAAAACCGTTCCTAAAATACCGGACCCAAAACGGTTCTGAACCGTTCCTGTTTTTCTGCGACGCCTCATTTAGGAACGGTTTGAAACCGTTCCTGAGGCATTCAGGAACGGTTTTAAACCGTTCCTAAATGACGATTTTGGTGTAGTGATTACATTGGTGTTAGCATCCTACATACATTCCATCATGCATGACTCCTTTGGAACATATTCATCTTGCTTGCATGTAAAACACTCCGCACACATGGATATACTCACCGGGATGTAAAGCTCATGTATTCCTTTTTATAATTTTTCAAGACTGTGCCAGAAATAGGAGCAACATATGATGCATGCCGTGTGACTCGTAAACAGTATGCCTTTTACTCACATTTTGATAATTATATACTTTCGAAAAATAGTTATATTGTAAAAATATTGTATAATGAGAACTGATTATTTTACTTGTGTTGAAAATGTCAATCTTTATGCTTTGTATGTATTAGTGAAAAAAATTATCCCAAAATTTACAAGTCGAATGCCAAATTCAGGACTCAGTGTGTGGGCGCCAGGTGTTGGATTCATGGCACAGGATCTTTAGTAGGGCTTGCCTTCAAAGCTGAAGTTTCCTACAATGCAGCAGTTCAGCTTAAGACAGTCCTTGCCAAAATTTTGTTTTGGGAATTGTTATGCACTTCCAAAAACACGTAATAATACAAATATTTCTTCAGAGACACCCACTTGAAATGGTCGCTTAAATGATGGGACAACTCCTTGAATTATGAGCAATAAGATGTTAGTATGAGAGTTAAAAGACCAAATTTGTAAAATCCCACATATCAAACATACCAAAAATAGAAACCATCACCGTGGAGGATGATCATCAATAGTGAACAACAAACACAATACATGGTGTTTTGGAGATGCTCAGGCACGAGCATTTGTTACCATTCGAGTTTATATGCCTCAGGTAGTGTCCAGAACATTGTTGCTTTGTTATCGTTCATCAATATGATGTTTCATGAGGTCAGGAAACCGGTGTGAGATAATCCATCCACATCTATTAGGGCATTCATCACCCTTGACATCTTGGACTCAACTGGACATCGGCTAAATGATATAGGTAGTTTGTTAACCACGTTAGCCACGAATGACATTCCACTCTTGAAGGATTCCAGGAAAGTCATTGCTCTAGGCTTTTTCTTACAACCCAATGAGCTAGGTGTACTATGTGAAGCATGTTGTACGGGAGTCGGGATTTGATGCGATTGGGACATGACTCAGTGCTAACACGATTATACGCCCAACGGATTTTTCGATCCCATGTTACCTCCAACATTATCGGATGATAGTTGGATTGTGTCTTCAAACTGTTGATGAGAATTAGTGGACTCATTAACTTCCATTTTCCTTCGTTTGCCTCCTACTCACAATGTGTTCCTTATAACATGGAAACGACCAGTAGCACGGTCCTTTTGAACAATGTAGCACATGTCATCGTACTTATGGATTGACTTCCCACGAAGTTATGAAGCTCTCAGGTGGGACTGTACAGACAATGAGGCAAGAAGATGTAGTGAAATATTATTACACAAATGGTTATCTATAAATTAGATATGTAATAATGTAATTTATTGACCAAGTATTGATAATGGTCATACCCTAATGTAATTGTCCCAAACTACAGGCGTAACCACCACCATCTTTATAGTATCAACCTAGCCAATTTTTTCCCAACCCCAAGTGCAGGGTCTCGATCTAGCAATAACTCGATGAGGCTATGGTCGAATCCATAGGGACTAAACTTGTACGTATTCTGAAAATAACTAGAAGTAAACTAGAATTGGAAACTAATTTAAATTATGGAATAGTTGGAGTAATTGTGAATAATGTTGATTTAAATTATCAATTAAAAGGTGGGAACTAGGGTGCTAAGGATCTACTTGTAGCTATCAAGATCCTACATAACTTAATTCAAGAAATATAATTGGAATTGGAATCCTATCTTATCGAGTGGGAGATAAACTATTCAAGCACAGTCTAAGTTTTCATTGAGATAGTTCAAACATGAAAATCCATTGCATTGATTGAAAGAGATTTTAGCATCCTACCTTGCCCAGGAGACAATGGTGAACAACATGATTTACCAATCTCCACAACTCCAAATAGATTAAAAAGATATCAAAAGCCACGATAGAATCTGTTGTAATTGAAGTCACAATAAATCATAGAAAGCTGAAAATATCCCTCAAATCAAACTAGAACTCAATAATTGTTCAACATAAATAAGAATCAAAGAAAGATAAACATCCCAACATGTTACAAGCTTCATCTCTTAGCCCTAGCGAAGAGGTTTAGTTAACCATAGATATGATTGAAACTAAATCTCTTAAACAAAACATTAAAAATAAATAAAAAAATAAGAAAAACTCTTAAGAGGCTGCTCTACCCTTTTGCTCTACTCCTTATAACCTAATTCATGTTTAGAACTCCTTAAAGAACCCATATTTATAGCCTTAGTCTGACCATTTTTTAAAACCGCATCAAATTTACACATTCTGCGTAACGCCTTCGATGTCATCGAACATAAGTCTAACCTAAAAGTCGCGCCTTTTCGCATTGCATAACTTTTTATGTCATCAAACATACCTTCATTTTCATTGAATAGTCCTTCGATGTCATCAAAGAGTATTCGATCAATCGAGAATAAGTCCAGAGTATTCCTGTAAGTTGCTCCAGAAATTTATAAAAATCTTGATGTCATCGAACTGCTTTTGATGTCATCGAACAATCGAATAGGGCTCGATGTCATCGAGAAATGCATCTAATTTGTTCAGTAACCAAACTTAATTTTCATGTAATTCTTTGATGTCATCAACCCATGTCTGATGTCATTGAACCCTTACTTTGATGTTATCGACTAGTAGTCGATGACATAGATTGTGAAGTTTAGATTTTGTTAATTTCTATACTTTGCACTTTCAACTTCCTTCCTTATCCACTTGGTTTTCTTAAATCTTGGGGTCTTGAAATCTTCAATTTTGGTCTCCTAAGATCAATCCCTTACCTTGGTGATTCTTGAGTATAAAATCCATGCATTTAACATTCTTTTCAATCTAAGCTCTCAGATTCAGCTTACAATACAAACATGTATAAAATATGCCCATTAAGCATTATCATGTTTATAAAAGCAAGTTATAAATAGGGAAAAATATACAATATTTGACACTCAACACACCCCCCAACTAACATTTTTCTAGTCTTAAGCAAAACATGTTGACATAATCTTCAATTCTCAATGTTCAAACTTCTTTCAGAAAATAATCTTTTGTGCAAACAAGTATGAATGTGTATTATCCAAGGAGGTGAGAGTGAAAATTTGAAAACCTATACTGAATCACACGAGTAATTAATCAAATAGGTTCTTCATCAATCACTTAACAGTATTAGTTCATATATCAAGTTTTTCTAATGTGCTTAGTGAATTCCAACTTACTTTCCATAAAGATACTATCATTTCATAGTGTTAGCCATGCTCATCACCTTAAGATTAATTGAATAATAAAATGCTAATTTCGAACTTATCCCCATTTCCTTCTTTTTCTAGTTTTATTTTATTTTATTTTATATCGATGGTCCCTTTTATTTATTCATTCTTTTCAGTATTTTCATCTTCATTCTTTTCAGACTTTTTATTCTTTTCATTCTTTTCCAGTCTTTTCATCAATCATGACCTTTTTGTCAATCTCTCTAATTTTTTAACTGGTTCTTTTCATCTTTTTAAGGTGGATAAAATTCTCCAGACTAAATTCTCAACATCTATCAATGACACATATGCTATCAATAAGAAATTCTAACATTATTTACAAAAAGCAATTCGAATGTGTCTTGTGATTTAGATCAACATGATATTCAAACTTTCTCTTAATCAATTGAATGAAAGAACATAAGTGGTAGTCTAATCAGTTAATCAAACTCCAACAATTCAAAATTCAATCTCTATCTTATCATCATACTCAAAGCATTCTTAATTACTCAAACTTTTATTTTCCAAATAGTTCTTTTACATGAAAAATTGAAAAATTTCAACAATTTCTGCTCAAAGTCTAAGAAAACACTAATTAATATATCTGATCCACACCCTGACCTAAAATTTACATTGTCCTCAACGTAAATAATATAAGCATCAATACACATGAGACAATGAAAAGAAATGATAAGTGATGGAAAGGTAACACCTGAATAAGGAGAATTGAAGCTTTTTCAAAGTTCTTAACATGTAAATGGGTTAACACGAAGACTAAACAAACTATCTTAATCATAAATCTTATGTAAGCAATAAACCTAACTATACCTCCATCAGACTAGGAGGTCAGTCCTGGTATACATGATCAATCAGAGGCATGGAAATGTCTTCTGAATTAAACTTCTCAACAAATGGCTTAAGACGATGTCCATTTACTTTGAAAAAATTATTATTTGTCAGATTCTTTATCTTGACGGCCCCATGAGGATAAATAGTAGTAACAGTGAAATAGCTGGTCCAACGAGAGCAAAGTTTACTCGGAAAAGGATGTAACCAAGAATTATATAGAAGGACTCTTTGACCGGTTATGAATGATTTTTAAAGGATGTTTCGGTCATGGAATACATTCATTCTGTCCTTGTAAATTCTCAAGTTCTCGTATACATCATTCTGAATTTTCTCAAGTTCATTCAATTGAAGTTTGCGTAGTGAGCCAGCGTTGTCCAAGTTAAAGTTCAGATTTGTGATAAGTAAGCCTTAAGATGAAGACATCAAGTCCAAGACTCTTCAAAGATGAAGGCATATGATCATGATTAACAGGTAAACTAAAGCATCATTAACCCACAACAAATCCTGACAGGTACATGCCCCTATAAAAACCTAAATTATCCGAAAAACTACTTCAAAACATCTTTTGGTAAGTTTGAGTTAATTGCACCTTGAGTATTGTTGGAAGAAAGAAACAAGATAAGAAAATCATAGGTCCCTGTTGATTGCATCGAGCTGAATTGGAGGACATATTCGATGCCATCGAACATTGTTCGATTGCATCAAATACACGTCCATCCTATCCAATAATAAAATGAAAAAAAATACTGGAATTATGGATTGGATCAAATGCTGTTTGATGAAATCTTAACCTATGTTTTGATGACATCAATCACATTTTGATTGCATCGACCTTAGGCTTGCTTCTTCCAAAATATAAGAATACTCTAAGTGCTTATCGATGTAATCGAACCCTTCTCGATGGCATCAAGAGTAAGTTATCGATGACATCGAAGGCTGATCGATTGCATCGAAACTAAATCCAGTTTGTCCAACAAACTTTTAAGGACAATTTGCTTTTCTTCGAGCTCATCAAAGACCGTTCGATGTCATTGGAATTCAAATCTCGATGGATCGAAGGTCTATTCAATGACATCAAACAGGGGATAAAATGTAACGCCCTGTGTTTTCAGGACCTGAGTATATGACTCGTTTCCCAAAAACCTGAGTGTTAACTTTTAGAGAGCCAAATTCTATATATATATATATATATATATTTATTTATTTCATAGTTAGCAGTTTAGCGTAGGATGTATTTACATTTTGAATATACAAGCGGCTGTCCATAATGACTTATACAAACCGATGTCTCTATATTAATAACTATAAGAATTACATAATTTAATATATGAGAAATATTAAAATGCATATAAACGAAAGCTGCAAGATCGCGCAACTTCTTGAGGTAGATACAGCCACGCATCCTTGACAATCATAACGGCTCCTCATCAGTTTGAACTTGAATATCATCTAAACTACCTATACTACTTGTACAGTTATGTATTTGATAGATTAGTGACCAACTCAGTGTGAATTCCCCTCAAGATTACACACCGTCGCCTTAGACAAGTATAACATGAAAGCAATAAGGCCTACAAAATATAACAAAATGTAGTCTTATTATATGCATGGATGCGTGAATGCATCATCAACCTGGGGATGTTCATCCAGTCAGCAGTTGGGCTCGTCACCCACGTAAAGACTAGCCATTAGAGAAGTACATCACGTGCGTATATCACGTACTGCATAATGATTGCCCATCATACATCACGTATGCAAATCGATAGTTGATGGTTTAGTAGCTAGCGAAACAATACCCTTAATAACCTGGAGGGCACGTGCTACAACATCTAAAAATATCCACTTGTCATTGTCAATATTCCATGCATGCATGATTAGCTAGACCATTATTAGTCCAATTACAATCAGCCGATTTAATAAAGCTCAAGATCACTATGGGGGGCTCGTCACCTAGTGTAGGCCGTTGGCTCGGGCATAGTGTCCTATTTCCACCATCCTCGGGTCATGAGTCTACCGCCTTAGGGTGTGGATAGAACCCATCAACATGTGGCCAATCAACTCTCAATGTATGGGAAGCTACCATCGTATATTGAGTGAGAATGAATGTCAAAGATATTAAATAGAACAATTAAAAGGAGTCGGTATGTATGCCTTAAATATGAATAAGCAAAGATGATAAAAATGTCAAATGATTATCTCACAGTTAAATAGGTGGAATCACTCCATAGATGGTAAGTCCCATGAATAATTTACCACTAACATAAGCTCCATGTTGAGGGTCTATTTCTAGCACAATCAATCTCATTACACCCTAAGTACGGACTCTCTTTCTTAAATAAAGGTTCCCTGTCATATCCCAAACCTAGAAATCGGGCTCACAAAATTCCCGATCACCAAATTTGATGTCGATAGCCTCCGTAGAATCCCATTCTCGGCTTCTAGTGCCCATAAGCCAGATTTCGATCCTGGGATCCTACAAGGAGGATTTTTTGACGTACATTTATCTTTTAAGAAGCATAACCACAAGTTTATCCAAATTACAAAGGCAACATCATCATCATCACATATCCACTAATATAAATCATTTGAGTATAATGTTGAAAGAGAAATACATATATTAAAAATTAAAGCTCCAGAAGATAGCTGCATGCTCCAAGCTCAATGCAGCTGCGACCTAACGCCACCTGCACGCATCTATTATGCATAAGCTTATGGAAGCTTAGAGGGTGGTGTAAGTGTGTATGAAAGATAAGTGCCAAGTATACAATACAAATCCATAAATCATATAATGTCAGCAATACTAGCTAGTCCAAGAGTCATACAATATCGAAGTATGCAATATTAGAGTAATGCGGGAACATGTTGGCAGGTCCATCAATACTTTTAGCCTTATCTAGGCTATGAGATGTGAAAACATAATAAGCCAAATATCATATACTAAAGGTGCAACACAATATGCAAATCCTGACGAGTTCATGAGTACCGCCAACCTCATCTAACCCATATAAATGTAAAAACATAGTAACCCAAAATGCCATATGCCGCGGATGTAATGCAATATGTGGTACGAATGAAATGACCAATCTGGAGTGTGAAGTCGGGATAGTAGTACATAGTATCACAAGCTATGGTGTCCATCACAAGGGACTTCTATCTAAACCAGTCTCGTACCTAAATTTGGATAGATAGACTCAATATGGTAAACTCCTGATCTTAGGTTAGTCGCGTGACCAACCGAAACCATTGCCATTGCGGAGGTGCACATAATGATCTAGTTACACACCATCAGCCCAAGTGGATAGTAATGAATGAATGAGTCAAATGGTGGGTACGTAACTCCATACTCAGTACGTCCACATGTCAGTATGGATCATCTGTGGGATATCACCAGGGTCTAGTAACTCCACAATGGCTGCTGCCTCCCTAGCAACACAACTAGTGAGTGGAAAAGACCACTATCCTCCTAGTTAGTAGTCTACCAATACCTACCCGGCTGGTTGATAGTGGACTCATTTGTGAGCTGGTTAAACTCAGCCTAGCTTATAGCCCCCACTGGGTTGGATAAGGCCACACCCCCTTCTAACTAACCATGACACATTGGGAGATGCCACTTACTAGTATTTGGCACCTACGCGCTCATGTATCCACTCGGTCTAAACATTGGAGTCTCCTCTGGTACTAGAGGATTCTGGGACTCTCACCTAAGGACATTCTAAGTGTCCACAGTGCTAGAACCAAATATTTCTGGTATCCCATCTGGCCATCCATGATGAACCTGTGGAGGCCACAACCCTGATATCACTAAGGCGCCAAGTGATCATGTCAGACAAATGCGAGATGCATGAGTCATACCATCCATTCATGCATCAAACGTGTGCGTATTACATGATCATGTGGGGCAACTTCGTCTCTTAAAGAGTCTCCTAAGTAACTCAGCCCAATGGTAATACTATGATCTACCATTCCTCACAACAGACATACAAATGATGCATATGGACATGTATCATGATGTAATACTAAGCATGATCTTAGTGCATCCTACTAGACTAAGTATACTAGCATGATTATCAGATATAATAGGCGACGACCAATCTTAATCAGTATGCCACTTACGAGAGTAGGGGCTGAATGATATGCCCTACTAGACATGCAGAAGTATATATGAAATGGTCCACGTTACACTATCCTAACCTATTCAAGGTACTAACTTATCATATGTCCTAAGGTAGGGTCCATAGAGGGACGATGGATTTAATCCATACATCGAGATAGGCTATACATAATGGATATACTAAATCTGGTTTCGCATATCCTTCCATCTGTGACAAGAGGTGATGGTGTACTAAAAAATGGATGACCTAGATGATACTCTAATATCAAGGATAGACCTTGCACTTGTCTTCAACAAAGAGGTGGACGGTGTGGATGACATGTACTTATTACGAGGTCCTTGAAAATGGGGTACAAGGGTAGGATACGCCTCTTGTGGTGTGTCAATGGGTATACAGTGAGATGAGTTCACGAGGTGAGCTAATAGGGTGAACCATTGGGATTTCTTGTCATGAACAAACTGGGCTTCCTTATAGGGCTCGGTACATACACAAGGTGGGCTTTGAGGAGTTTCTAAATCTAGGACTATGAGTCCTTTCAAACGGATGGGGTAGTTTGCTCAACACCTAAGTGGGCAATGAGTATGGTCACTAAACTTGTGTTAGGCCCCAAACTCGAAAACTGGGCTCACAAAATTCTCGATCACTGAATCTAGCGCTGACAGGCTCCGTAGAACTCCATTCTCAGCTCCCAGTGCCAATTCGATAGGTCCCGATCTTGGGATGCTACGAGGAGGATTTTGAACATTAGTTTGATTCGTAATAAGCATAACTAAAGGCATAACCCACAAACAACAACCAAAAACTCCATTACATTTCCACTATAATAAAAAACTTTACAAGTATAATGAGCATAAAGGGAAATACAATGATGATGAACAGAAACTCTAAGATGATCTGTAAAGCACTCTTGCCTCAGCGCTGCTGCGCCCCAATGTCACTTGCACGCAACGGTCGTGCATAAGCTTATAGCAAGCTTAGAGGGTGGTGAAAGTGTGTGCGCAAGGTAGTAATATGATTATGCAATATCAGAGTAATGCAGAATATATTGATAGATCCATGAATACTGTTAGCCGTACTAAGGTTACGCGATGCAAAGCATGAATGATGTTGGCCATACCAGGGCTATGCGATGTAAGATGCAAGTCAAGCATACAATCCTCATCTAAGTCCACATATCAATACAACTCAACTCTGAGATATCACCAGGGTCTAGTACACTCTAAACCAGATCACCACCCCATCACGCGCAATAAGGTAAGTGGAAGAGACCTCACTATCCGTCTTCCAATATCTGACTCAACTCATCGGTAGCGGACCCATTCCTCGAGCTGGTCAAACTCAGCCTAGCTTTGCCCCCTACTCTTGGGCAGGTAAGGCCACGCACCTCCTTCCAACCTACCATGACACAGTGGAAAGTGTGACCGTCTGGTAATCGGTACTTGGTGCTCCTGTGCCCACTCGGTCTAGACGTTGGAGCAACCTCTTGGTACCATAAGGGTTTAAGAACTTTCATCCAGGGATATCTATAGCACCCCATGTAGAATAAGATTTTTGGTATCCAATCCTACCATCCACGAGATGCCTATGGAGGCTACAGCCCTGATGTCACTAGGGCGTACAGTAACCATGTCACACAATGCAAAATACATGAATCACACTATCCAGTCATGCAGCAATCCTGTGCGTATCGTGCGCTCATGTAAGGAAACACCGCCTAATCGGGAGCCCATAAATAATCTGTCCGAAGGGATATGCTATGATCAGTCACTTTTCATATCAAGCACACATATGATGCGTATGATCAGGAATCATGGAACTATACTAAACATGTTATAAAGTAATTCATTTTTCTTACAACGCAGGTGGCCTAGACGGCCGACACACAATAAGTACGGCCTGTCAATGGGCCCTAGGGAGAGTCATAATACGGACATTTAACCAACACTATACTTGCAATGTGGACGTCAAACCAACATTAATCCTAAGGTACGACCGTCATAAATATTATTATATAATCCGTGCTGAGATCACACATTGCAATGGACCTTAGGTACATCCCATTGGCCTTAAATACATCAATGGGCCATATCATATGGGCCTTTTATTCATCAAATCGGCCACATCAATGGGCCGCACCAATGGGCCTTATGTGCATTGCAATGGGTCATAACCTGTGGGCCTTAGATTGCATCAAATGGGCCTAATCTCATGGGTCTTATATGTAACAAATGAGCCACACCAATTGGGCCCCATATGTACATCAAATGGGCCTTAACCTATGGGCCCTAGTATATCTCAATGGGCCTTAACCTATGGGCCCCTAAAACATCAAATGGGCCTAATCCCATGGGCCGTAGAATACGTCAAAATGGGTCTAATCCCATGAGCCTTAGAATACATCAAATGGCCTAATTCCATGGGCCTTAGAATACATTAAATGGGCCTCGACCCATGGGCCTTACATATATATCAAAGTGGTCTCAACCATGGGCCATAAATATGTCGAATGAGCTCATGACATGGGCCTTACATCCACATCAAAGTGGGCCCCAATGAACTACCATAAATACATTAAGATGGGCCTCAAAACATGGCAAGGTGGGGTCCACTTGGACAATGGATCTGGCTCATTCTATGGCTCGTGCCAAGAAATGAGCTTTTAAAATGGATAAACGGTTTGGATTCAACACATGCATCACGGTGGGGTCCACACGAGCTCAGGATCTGACTCATTCTTTTAGCTTAAGCCATAAAATGAGCTTCCAAAATGGGTGGACGGACTGGATGCAACACATGCATCATGGTGGGCCCCACTATCATTGGACAGTGTGAATAAAACACATGCATCAGGGCCTCCACCGTCCAGGCGGATGGTGTGAATAAAACCCATATATCGTGCTGGGTTCCACCGTTCACAACCGTGGATGGTGTGGCAAACATATGCATCACTGTGGGTCCCACGTGTGTGGCCCACCCTAATGTTTATTTTCCATCCAAGACATTGATAAGGTCGCACGGACCTGGATGAGGAGGAAAAATAAATTTCGTCTTGATCCAAAACTTCTGTGGCCCATAAAAGGTGTTTCAATGGTAGAGTTTATCACCGCTGTTTCTTGTGGTGTGGGCCACCTGAGATCTGGATCAACCTGATTTTTGGGTGGGTCCACTTTAGGGAGTGGCCCACCTCGTGAACGGGTTAGATGGAAAATAAACATCAAGGTGGGGCCCACATGTGGAGTCGTGGGCTCCTTGGCATCAGCCCGTACACGCAGCAGCGGCCTGCTACTGCTGACGCGGTGGCAGGCGCTACCACTATATATATATTTTTTATTTTTTTGAAAACCCATTTTTTCACAGTTTTTCATGCATGGGACCTGCTTTGCACGGATCCACCCCAACTATTGGTTCCCATAACCCATAACAAACCTATCAAGCCCAATATTGGGCCTGTTTCGACATGTAGAAAAATCTTAAAAAGTTTACACGGTGGAGATCACTGTTTGCTACGGTATGGCCCACCAGATGCTCTGATTAACCTCATTTTTTGGCTCAACGCCTAAAATGAGTTGGTATATAAAATAGACAACGTGGATTTAATACATACATCAAGGTGGGGCCTACACGAGCAGTCCACCCAAATAGCCTTGAACCAAGGATGATATTTGTGTTTTTCTTTTAACGTCCAGCGTCCAGGGACGTTGGACGGCTGTGTATTTCAGGTGGGCTGTCCATATGGGCCACCAAATGATGGGTGGTGTGGATACAATGCTTATAAAGTGGCCCCTACTTGAAGATAGCTTGGATAAAATATATACTTCATGGTGGGGTCCATCCGAGCGGGCCACACAAGTACATCATCATCCCATTAAAAAAATAAAAAAGAGAGGGAGAGAGAGAGAAAGGGAGTGGGACACGCGTGTGATGGAGGGACCCCGACATTATGGGCCCTCCCTTGCAATAAATCATACATGGGCCCTAAAGCATGTGGGCCCATCAAAATTGAAACTCAACGATGGAGATCCTTTCCCCACTAATATGGATGGTCTAGATGACCTATTTAAAGTAAGGAAATAAACATCATGATGGGGTCCATGGAGAATGGCCCCATCATGGAATGATCATGATGATCAAAGTGGGCCATCGGCCACATCTTAGGGTCCCAAGTGAGATCCAAACCATTGATAGGTTGGCCTCACTTGGCCCATCTTAAAAATATAAAAAATTACTATTATCAAGCACCCACCGCTTGATCTTCTTGCTCCCTTGGCTTGCCGGTCTCCTTGTGCTCCTCTTTGATGTAAGAAGATGAGAAATGGATGGCTAGGATGGGAGATCTTAGGATGAAAAGGTGGGCCACACTTGTGGTTCTCTTGGAAGGGTTTGGAGAGGCTCATATGTATGGAGGTTTTTGGTTGCTTGGAATTGAGTTTGAAAATGAGAGAGAGAGAGACTTGTAAAGGGAGAGAGAGAGAGTGATGGGTGATGGATGTGGTGAGTGATGGGTGTAAGAGCTTTTTGACTTTTGTGGCCATTTGTGTAATAAAGGCATGGGTGTGTAAGAGACTTTTTGACTTTGAGGCTTGCTTGGGAATGGGTGAAAGTTGATGTGTACTTGACATATACTTGACATGTTGAGATTGATGGATTAATGGATTGATGTGACAAGTCATAGAGATTCTCTTGGGTTTTACAATGCACGACGTTTTCCTCGCACCGAACGTTGGCCCACATCTCCTGACCAAGGTATCTCCTCGGCACACGAGTCGCGGCTTCGAAACCGTAGCGACGGAGCAGTCGCTATGGTAAAGGTTTTGGGTTGAGTCGACTCGGGTTGACGGTGTGTGAATCAGGCTCGTGCGCAAATATCAGTTAAGGGTCGAAGGTTGCCGAAATTTGACCGGGAAGATCGTAGAAGTCTATGAAACGGTACGGTCTAGGATACGGGGCTTATAACTTGGGCAAGCACAAGTATCTAAATGGGCCACACTTCCTATGGAAGGCCTGGTGTGAATACAAGGTGGGCTTCAAGGTTTAGGTAGTACTACAGGGCATGGTGGAAGACACCATTATTAAATGAGGGTCCAACAATTTGGATTAGTCCAACAAGGTAAGGTGGAATTCACTACATCAAAGTGGACCGAACAGTTTGGAATAGTTCAATAAGAAAGACGGGTAGTACTAACATCAATGGGGATAGACCTCATGGGGTGAATCTAATGGGCACATAACAAAGGGAGTCAAGAAGATGGGCCTAAGTACAATAAGTGGGCTTCCTCATCCACTCTATCATGCCATGAATTGGGCTTCCCTATGGAGGCCCAGTACAAACAAGGTGGGCCTCAAGGCTTGAATAATCCTACAAGGAGAGGTGGAAGACACTAGCATCAATGGGGGCCCAACAGTTTGGGTTAGCCCAGTAAGAATAGATGGATCATGTAATTATCAATGGAGCCCGATGATTGGTCAACCTACTTATAAAAGGATGAGAATGGGCCTAATAATAGGCCTTAGGGAAATTATAATATGGACATTTAACCATCATTGCTCCCAAGGTATTGGGCTAAACAATGGGCCCTAGGGAGGATTTCAATGGTGAACATTTAACCACTATTGCCCCCTATTGTGCGGTCCACTTAGGATTTGAATCCAACTCTCTATGGGGCCCATGACCCTTATACAAGTCGGGAAAAATGGATGGACATCGTGTATGTAACACTTACATCATGATGGGTATCATAAGGCAACCCCATGGTGGGCATATAGCCCATAAATCAGGGTGGGGTTCAGAGAAATGGATGAACGGTGTGAATTAACACATACATCATGGTGGAATCACTCATCATAATTGGGTCTCATATGAGGGCCTCATATATATCACATTGGGCCTCACCAAATGGGCCTCTCATACATCATAATGGGCCTCATCATATGGGCTAATATACATCATAACGGGCCTCATTACATGGGCTGCAAATACATCACAATGGGCCCTATCCCACGGGCCTTAAATACATCATGATGGGCCCTATCCCATGGGCCTTAAATACATCATAATGGGCAGCATCCCATGGGCCTCAAATATATCACAATGGGCTATGTCCCATGGTCCTCAAGTATATCACAATGGGCCTCGTACTTGGACCTCAAAGATATCACAATGGGCCTCGCATCTGGGCCACATACATCACGTGTGGCTCTCATACATCACGTGTGGCTCTCATACATCACGTGTGGGCCTCATCCATTAGGTGTGGTGTGAAACCCGTATCCTAGCCCGTACTGTTCTGTAGGCGTCCTCAGTCCTCTTGGTCGAATTCCAGTGACTCGCGATACATTATCAGTATTTACGCGTGATCTTGAGTCATGTCCCATATATCAGAGTCTAATCGACTCAAAACTTGTACCCTTACGACCGCATCGTCGCTTCGGTTCCAACGCCGCATCTCGCATGCCGAGGCGATACCTGGGCCAGGAGATGTGGGCCTGTGTTCAGTTCGAGGAAAATACCGCGCGTTGTGAATTCTGAGAGAATCTCTACGACATGTCACATCAATTCATAAATAAATCAAGTCAAGTACAAGCAACCATCCCCCTCTTACACCACCCTAACATAAAGTCAACTCTCTCTCTCTCTCTCCACCCATCTCTCTCTCACCCAAAATTCAGCCCAACCAATCCCTCTTCTTACACACTCATCCCTCTCTCCTTATATCACCCTCCCTCTCTCATTTCTCTCTCATTCCAAGCAACCCAAGGAGAGATCCAACGTCGAAGTTATCCATGAGAAAGAGCTAGGTGTGGCCCACTTTCCTACCACCCAATCTAACCCTTAGATCATCATCTCCACCATTGAAAGAGCTTCTTGGAAGCCTTGGAGTGTGTAACATCTTGAAAAAATCCATATAAAGACCCAAGTACCACCTTAGGTAGAAATCCTTAAAGACTGTATACTGTGAAAATTAAACAAAAATTAATTAAGTACTAGACTAAATTAATCAATGGATTTGCTTGAACCACTATCTATACAGACTGCAAGACCCAAAACCATTAAAATCACTAGCTCAATATTACTTGAAAACCTAAGAGAAAACTCAAAATCCAGTTGCTCTCGGGAGCACATTGAAACTCTGTATCAGACCTAGACTGCACGTCGAAAGTCCGATTACCATGAAACTATAAGGTTATGACCGCCTTATTGGGTTGACAACCATCGCGGGAATCAAGCCTAAATAGTATCCAGAAACGCACAACTTGTGCCTGGAGCGAAGTGTGTGAGAAATACGAATATCTTTAGAAAATGAACTCAAACTTAAGTAATTGGACCATTCACTTACGGGCAAAACTGAGGACTTCAGACCGTCAGTTTCTGACCTAACTACACCCATGGATCAAGAAAATTTTCCTGCACCTATTGGTGTACTTGTGGCCCTGATCGAGTAACGACGACCGTTGATTTGATGTAGGTCCTTCACGACCGATCTATTTGTTAGATCGCACCATAAACACAATCCTAGCATAGATCCATTGTTAGGGAACTTGCTCCATGACTTAGTGAGAAATGGACCTTCCTAAGGGCCTTGTTTGTCAAAAACAGACACCCTTTAGCTATAACCTAAGTATACCATGCCATGGGGCCCTTGACATCAGTTTTGAGCCTATATAAGACCCTTAAACCACCCCTCATTCATTCCATACAATTTCTCTAACCCTAGGAGAGAGAAGAGAGAAAAAAGGAGAAAAGAGTGAGGAGTAGAGAGAGAAGTCAGTAGATCGTTGCTGGGATTCAGTCCCACTACTCCACATGCTGAATCACCACCCCACCATTGCTATACCATCGATTCTAGCTTCGAATTGGGTAAGAAATCCTAACCCTAACTTGTTTTAGGAATACAAATATAGGAATCGATGAAATAGCTAACCTATTTCGTGATTCAGGTAACCATTATTCTATAGACAGAGACGTAGGATTCGAACTGAGTTCGAAATGAGAAATTCGACAAAAGGTGTAGACTATAAACGTTTAGGTTATGGTTTTTAATGATTTCAATGTCAGCAATGATTTATGTCTAACTTGATTGTTGCCATATGTAACGCCTCAAAAAAATCCGTACAGAGACTCGAGTACCAACTCGATCAGAAATCACTTAGGATTAATTCCTTTACAAAATAAGCGTAAATTAACTAGCGCTACGTTAGAGTAGAAATTGTCCCTAATCACTTTAAATACATTCTGTAAGACCCAAACCTTGTAGAATCAATGACGCTATAATACCTTGAAACCTTAGATCAAACTCTAAACCCGTTTGCTCTCAGGAACCCTTTGAAACTTCGTATTTGATTTAGACCGCACGTCAAAAGTCCGATGTCTACAATCTTAGACCGTTATGACTGCTTGGCTGGACTTGACAATCATGTCGAAAATCAAGCCCAACCGATGCTCTGAGGCTATTTCATTGAGCCTGGAGTGAAGAGAGTGAGAAAGAGTGAAATTCATAAAAATCTAAATGTGATTTAAATGAATCTGGCACGTTTCGTTTGTGGGATCAGTATAAGCATTCAGACCGTCGGAATCTAATCCAAATACACCCTCAGATCAGGAAACAATTCTCACTCAGGTCAGTGTACTCAGAATTCTCGATCGAGCCTTCGTGACTGCTGAACTGAAACTGATCTGCCACGTACGATCTGAGAACTCTACCAGTCTGAAAACTTAGTGTGAACAACATCCAGTGACCATGAGCTTAAGTCCTATCGCGTTCGTCCAGGGGACCTCCCGAAACACCCTTTTGGATCGAAAAAGTCCCGATTTGGTTATAACTTAAGTATACATTTGTCCCAAGTCTATTTAGGTTAGATTTTAGGCTATATAAGGGCCTTAAACCCTGACATATATCTCCCATCCAAATTTGTTTAAAACCCTAGATAGAGAGAGAGAGAAAGTGAGAGATTGTGAGAGTGGTGTGGGAGAGTTTTCCCGCCACTTGCTACAGCTGCTACCAGTGATTAATCACCGCATTCAAATCATTTTCATGGTGAATCTAAAGCACTTCTAGGTAAGAAAAACCCTAACCACTTGCTATTTTAGGGATTCCTTTGATACTTTAGCGATGTAGCTTATGTTTCGTGTGCATTAGGTCGCCGTTATGCCGTTGACGAAGCGTAGAAATTCTGTTCGAATCGATACACGTCTAAGGCGAAAGGTGAGGATTTTGGACGCTTTGATTGACTGATTTCAAAGCTTTCAATGTCGTTTAATAGTAGATTATGGAAGAGAATGCCGTTTGACATGTAGAACATGCTGTCTGTTTTCTGTTTCGACTGCGTACGGGAAATATGAGATTTAGGGTATTTTAGGTATTTGTAGGAAATACTGTTTACGTCCATATTTTGCTGAAATGATTGCCATGAATATTTGTCATGTTATGATATTAGGAATGCACGTATGATCTGTTTGGCAAAGAGATGCCCTAATGCGCACTTTGAGTCAACATACGCTATGTAGACTAAAGTGTGTAGACTAAGTTTTTTTATAAATGTTTGTATTAGTATGTATTGAGTAAATGGTGTTGTGAGTTAGTTTTGAGATTAAATTCTCAATTAATATGATGATGTTTATGATTTCCATCATGCTGGCTATATGTATTGATTTCATTATATATATGAAATGCATGTGTTACTTGATTTTCCTACGTTGTAAGTTATAACATGTGTCAACATGCTTGTATTGTTTATATTCATTTCTGTTACTCTCATATGCTTACTGATGTTGATATACAAATGCTTGGGGCTATAACTTAGTCCAGGCAGTCGGCAGTGGGACTTGTGCTAGTTGGACTATCACCTGACATTTATTTTTGCGTTATGACATGTATATGAGACTCAGAGATGTATTCATACTTTGGAGACAGTTTGAGATTATTTTGTTTTCATACAGTGATATATATATCTTTCAGTCTTTCGCTTGCATTTTATCACTAGATTTGGAGTATGAATTGCAGTGTTGGTATAATCCTACTCATGTTAATGCTCTAACTCAGTCAACATTAAATCATAAGCATATTTGTTGCATAAGTGATGGTCTGGAACTCGGGAGTCGGGTTTCTACACGACCCCCGATTTTTAGGGTGTTACAAGTTGATATCAGAGCATGATTTGGATTAAACCGGACTTGGGTTATGGCCACGCGACACACGCTGTCGCCCCTTTGACTTAGGTGGGTGCGTGAAAAATCTAGAAACTCTTATAGGATTGCAGTTTCGCCAATCGACGAAGTTTAATCAAATCGATCATTTTGATCGAGTCCGTGTGCATCCGTGGTCGCATGAAACGACCCCAGAACACTTCTAGATCGAGTGTGGATGGGTCTAGTTCTCTCTGGACCCAATCCCAGCCGTTAAAAATTGCTAAATGCGAATACACAGCTGTTGATACCCGAAATCACCCGAAATGGTGCGAAATGGAGTCTTGGGCCTATCCAAGCCAATGTACAATGATCTGAGGTGGGAACCATGTGTTTTTGGGGCCCAAAGGACAGGGGGACCATGCCCCATAGGGTGGCCGTCGTCGAAAATGGGTTTCACTGACGAGGACCTCGCCGAACCGCCGTACATCAGGCCTGGGTCGGGCCGTACATCGGGCTGATGCATGTTGAGGGTTAGGGAAACCCCCCTACACATGATCTGTCTGTTAAAACACCCCCAAAACATCATCTCCTTCATGAACAGCCTTCCTAAGCTCTCCTTTCCACACATTCTTGCTGCCTCCCTCTCAAATCCCATCTTCAAACCTCTCCCAATCACATTTTCTACTAAAACTGACCCCACTCCTTTGTCCACAGCCATTGGCACTCCCCTTCCTCTTCATTTTCATCTGTGGAAGCCCCCACATCCTCCATTGAAGGCTGAAATCATGTGAGCCTCCATTCCTATCTTTTTTGCTTTTTTCCCTTTGAAAATCGAGCCTTTGGGAGCCTTATTCACCCCTCTATAGAGCCTAAATTCGTTTCATTCCGTTAGGGCTGCCATTTCTTCCCCTTTCCTCCATTTTCCATGGCTATTGTTGAGGCTATTTTGGCCTTTTTCTCTCTTTTCACCATCCTCTCTCTCATGGGAAAGAGGTAGACCTCCACAGAAGAAGCTGGGCCTAGTAGCCCTTCACGATCAAGGAAGTCGAGAGGTGGCACCGCTAACTCAAGCGCCACCACTAGTCCAAGTGTTGGCAGAGAGTTACATACAAAGCGGGATTTGGATCCCCGTACTCACATAGGGTGAGCACTGTTAGCGGACTTGGCTCATGGTGCGTATGTTGACCGCAAGGTTCTGTTTGAGGCGCATGTGGACGGGCGACTCTTTGGTGAGTTTCTGTTATTTGAGTGCATCGAAGCTGCCAACTGGGGTCAGTTCTTTGAAGCCCAGTCTCGTGTGAACGTGAGCACTATTCTTGCCTTCTATGCTCATATTCGGGCTCCTACGTTGGAGCCATTACAGTTCAGGATTCCCTTTGATAGAGATCGGGAAGCCACGATCGATGTTCGGTTGATAGCTCGACTTCTGAATGTGCCTCTTGGCGAGGTACATCCAAGTGCTAAGAATCTGAAGAGTGTTCGTGAGCGAAATCACCACACCAGGTTCCTATGCGGTGGTTTGGTTCCGTGGCAGCGTAATAAGAGCCTTTTAGCGTCCCATATGTTGCATGATTTTTGCCTGTTGCACCATATTTGTACGTTTAATGTGTATCCTAGGTCGACCAACCGCAGTGAATGTACGCGTCTCATGGTCGATTTCCTGTATCAAGTGGGCTAGGGAGAGAATGTGTGCATGGACACCTTTGTGTTGCGACAGATCGTCCTCATAGCAAAATCGAGAAGGATGTCTGAGTCACTTCCTTTTGGCCAGATCATATGCAAGATTGTGCTTGAGTTTGCTTACAGACTTGGGCCGGAGATGCCTGTGCTGATTCAATTCATTGATGAGGCTACCATGAACTAGATGAAAATAAGGCCTCAGCAGCATGAGGTTCAACTTGATGATGACAGTGAGGGTGATTATGATCGTGAGGAGGATGCAAGTGAAGAAGAAGCTGGGGCAGAAATAGAGGAAGAGAACTAGGAAGAAGAAGAAGAGGAGGCTTAGGATACTGATGAGAGTCCTCCTACTACGACTCGGGCCGCTAGGGATGCTCATATAGCCCGACTTGAGGAGAGTCAGGTTTTTTTGTGACGGGAAGTCCAAGAACTTCGAGCTGAGGTAAAACAAGATCTTAAAGATACCAAGGCCATCATGAAACAGAAATTTGGCAATGTGACTCGCACCTTGAAGGCCATCCTGTGTTGTCTGCAGGATAAGGGTGCCCCTCCTTCATCGCCAGACTCAGACTAGTGATTAGGTTTCAGATGTTTGTTGGTTGTAGTTGGTTTATTTCCTGCTTTCTGTGTGTAAGTCTGAGAAGGCTAGTAGTTAGTTTATGTTGCAGTGGTAGCTTTGGCAAACTTAGTTCCCATGTGTTTCTTGTCATGATGCATGTAAGGATATATCTCTTGTATTATGACAAAATTTTGATTTAGTGAAATGCATGAAATTCTATGGTTGTTATGTGAATGATTGCGTGGTGATGTGTTTGTGCTATTGCTGAAATTGACGTGGTTGCGACCTATTTTGAATATAGGGAATGTCGCCTAAGGCTACGCGGAGCATGACACGACTTACACTGGGAGAGCCTATGGATCGGGTTCCTCTCCAGACTGATGAGCATATAGATCCTGCTATGGGCCCGATTCCTGAGACTGCACCTGAGTCTCAGCCTTCTACAGGTCCTACAGTCGGACCGCCACCTTTCACATCTCCTGTTAGGGAGCAGTATCGTGCGTCTTCCTCGACGCAGTATGTGCCTCAGCATGCTCCACCTCCTGATAGGTTTGAGCTGTTGATGGCCATGATGCATCAGCAGCACCAGTAATTTTTTACTACGATAGCAGAGGCCTTAGCCCAGGGTGGGAGTGCGACTCCACCTGCACCACCCTGGGCTGAGGATGCCGGTACTTCGACTCCACCTGCACAGTACGACTCCAACTGCACCACCCTGTGCATCCAGCTGAGGATGCCGGTACTTCGACTCAGGATGAGGGCATGGCTCATCCTGTACCATCTGCTTATCCTACGGGGCATATTGCTGATTCACGGGGCCTACTTGAGCGATTCCAGCGCTTGTGGCCTCCTACTTTTACGGGTTCTCACAAACCCGAGGAGGCCGAGTATTGGCTTGACTGTGTGTGAAAGATACTAAGGATGCTGCACTGCTCAGAGTCTGAGCAGGATGAGTTGGCCACCTTTATGTTCGAGCGAGAGGCCAGCTTGTGGTGGGATAGTGTATTACGGACGGTTGCTGCTGATTACGTCTGGACTTGGGCAGCATTCGAGTTCCGTTTGCACTAGAAATACTATCCCCAGACTTACAGGCAGTAGAGGGAGAATGAGTTTTTACGCCTCAGATAGGGAGGCATGTCAGTCATAGAGTATGAGCATCGGTTTACTAAGTTGGGCGGATACGTCCCGACGATACTTGCTGACGAGCAGATGTGCATATGATGATTTTCTAAGGGTTTACGACCGGACATTCCGTCGAAGATGTGCTGCGTCAGCATACCTTCCTATGCAGAGTTAATACATATGTCCATGAGGGCAGAGCAGGATGTTGATCGCTTGGCACGATCTCATGGCCCTGTGGTTGCTAGGCCACAACCAGATATGAAGGACAGAACATTTGTTGGCAAGAGGCCTCACATCGACCCTCCTCCTAGGGCTATAGTGCCAGTACTTCTGATGTGGTGCCCTGATGCGTCATGTACTTATTGTGAGAGACTGGGCCACACAGTGGGGAGATGCTTGCTCGGATGAGAGACAGCGGGTTTTCGCCGCTGCAGAAGATCGACCGTCCTTGCCCACCGGCTTTATCTGCTCCACCGTTACGGTCAGCTCCTGCGCATCCTTCCTTCAGACCTCCCGCACCTCAGTTCTGGCCTCCTCAACGGCCCATGGTACCCCGGTCGAACCGTCCACAGCAGGCCCGGGTACATGCATTGACCGCAGAGGCATCCGAGGCACAGACTATCCAGCCCTTGGCCTTTGAGGTCACTGCCCATATTGGAGGTACTCCTATACTTGTGATGGTGGATACTGGATCCAGGATTTCTTTGATATCGCATTCCATAGTCAGGCGTCTTGGGCTACCGACTATTCAGATGGATGGGGTGCGACTTCTTACAGCGCACGAGACTTTTTCTTATGACACCATGATGTGTGAGGGTTGTTTGGTGGATCTTGGGGGCAGGACGATGGCTATTGATCTTGTCGTCGACCCCTCTCTTGTCTATCTCGACGTCATTCTTGGCATGGATTGGCTGACTGCAGGGAGGGCCGAGATTGACTGCGAGACTCATATAGTGACAGTCTACGAGCCGGAGGGCACATCCTTTACATTTTCAATGCGGATAAATCTCTCCTTTCGTCTACTTAGCTACGCTTCCTTATTACGGGACGTTGATGCCCCGACACTTGAGTACACCCCAGTAGTCCGTGATTTTAGAAATCTGTTCAGAAAGATTCTTGGTTTTCCACCTCAGCGAGAGATTGATTTTACTATCGATCTGGTACCTGGTTCCATGCCCGTCTTACTGCCGACGTATCGCATGGTTCCGTGTGAGATGGAGGAGTTGAGAAAACAGATTGATGATCTGTTGGAGGTTGGTTTCATTCAGCCGAGCGTGTCTCCTTGGGGAGCACCGGTATTATTTGTGATGAAGAAGGTGGGTCACTGCGATTATGTATTGACTATCACAGGCTGAACCAGATTACGGTAAAGAATAAGTACCCTTTACCTAGGATAGATGACTTGTTTAATCAGTTGAGAGGGGCAAAGTACTTCTCGAAGATTGATCTTCAGTTAGGGTATCACCAGTTGTGCGTTATGGATGAGGATGTGCAGAAGACAGCCTTTAGGACCAGCTTTGGCCACTACGAGTTTCTCGTGATGTCATTCGGTCTTACGAACGCACCAGCCGTGTTCATGGATCTGATGAACAGGGTATTTCGGCCATTCCTCTATCGATTCGTCATTGTGTTCATAGACGATATTTTGGTATACTCCAGGAGTCGAGAGGAGCATGAGGAGCACTTGTGATTGGTCCTGGATACACTGAGGCAGCATCAGTTGTTCGCATAGTATAAGAAGTGCGACTTCTGGAAGTAGGAAGTTAAGTTCCTGGGACATGTGGTGTCCAAGGATGGGATGACAGTTGACCTGGCGAAGGTGGCTGCAGTTCCGGACTGGGAGTAGCCTGGTTCTATCACTGAGGTGAGGAGTTTCTTAGGTTTGGCAGGCTACTATCGACGATTTATTCGAGATTTCTCAAAGATCGCCAGACCTCTAACTCAGCTGACATGGAAGGATGTGAAGTTTACCTGGAGTGAGAAGGCGGAGACAGCTTTTCAAGAGCTGAAGGACAGGTTGACGTCCGCCCCTGTGCTAGTATTGCTAGAGCAAGGGGTTAAATACACGATATACACTGACGCATCTAACGTTGGTCTGGGTTATGTCCTTATGCAGAAGGACAGGGTAATTTTGTATGCCTCGAGATAATTAAGGAAGCATGAGGAGAATTACCCTAAACACGACCTGGAGTTGGCAGCCGTCATATTCGCATTAAAGCTCTGGAGACATTACCTCTATAGAGAGGAGTTCGAGCTCTTTTGTGACCACAAGAGCGTCAAGTACATATTCACGCAGCGGGATCTGAATATGAGGCAGCGGCGATGGATGGAGACTTTGAAGGACTTTAAGTTTGAAGTCTCCTACCTCCGGGAAAGGCGAACCTTGTGACTGACGCGTTGAGCCGCAAGAAGGCGATAGAGTTTGCGGCTCCGCTGATGGTTGCCGAGTGGGACATGATTGAATTTTTGTGAGACTTTGAACAGAAACTCACTGTGGAGGAGCCATTCGAGGTTATCGCACACGTTCGGGTGCGACCTCTTATCGATGACAGGGTCATCGCTGCATAGAGGGATGTGCACGTCTGACTGAGCTTCGAGAGCAGGCCAGTGATGATGCAGACGCCAAGTGGTGAGTTGGAACGGATGGAGGCTTACGTTATCGTGGCCGCCTATGCGTCCCAGATATCCCTGACTTGAGACGAGAGATTCGCGAGGCTGCGCACAGTTCTCAACTTACGATGCATTCGGGCAGCACAAAGATGTATCGTGACGTGAGGAGGACGTATTGGTGGGATGGTATGAAGACCCACATCACAGAGTTCGTGTCCTATTGTCTCACTTGCTAGTAGGTGAAGGCAGAACATCGCCGACCTCCTGGACTCCTTCACCCTATGCCTATAGCTGAGTGGAAGTGGGACTTCATTTCCATGGATTTCATCTCAAGACTGCCGAAGATGAGGAAGGGACATGATTCTATTTGGGTGATGGTCGACCGTCTGATGAAGTCGGCGCACTTCCTACCGATCAGAGTTATGAACTCTGCAGATGAGTTAGCTAGGCTGTATATCAGAGGGATCGTATGTCTACATGGAGTTCCCTTGGAGATCGTGTCGGATAGAGACACGCACTTTACTTCTATTTTCTGGATTCCCATTCAGGAGGCTATGGGTGTGAAGTTGAAGTTTAGTATGGCCTTCCACCTACAGATAGACGGACAGACAGCGGGTGAACCAGATTCTAGAGGACATGTTGCGGGCTTGCGTGTTGGATTTCAAAGATAGTTGGGATGACTATCTTGCATATGCAGAGTTCGCATACAACAACAGTTTTCAGGAGAGTATCGGTATGACACCTTATGAGGCCTTGTATGGGCGACCTTGTCGAGCATCGCATTGTTGGGCAGAGGTCGGTGAGTGTAGATTGATTGGCCCAGAGTTAGTGCAGACGACCTCGGAGAAGATTGATATCATTAGACACCGGCTTCTTACATTGCAGAGCAGACAGAAGAGTTATGGCGATACGAGACGGCGCCCGTTAGAGTTCACGGTTGGAGATCATGTATTTTTGTGAGTTTTTCCTATGAAGGGAGTCCTTCGGTTCAGGAAGAAGGGGAAGCTAGCACCGCGATTCGTTGGTCTGTTTCAGATTCTCGACCGTGTGGGTGCAGTGGTTTATCGTTTGGCTTTACCTACGCCTCTCGCAAGCGTACACAACGTATTTCATGTTTCTGTGCTTAAGAAATATGTTCCTGATCCTTTCCATATCATTAGATGGGAGCAGGTGTAGTTAGGTGAGGATGTGACATATATACTGCGACCGACGCATATACTAGACAAGAAGGAGCAGGTGCTGCGTTGCAAGCTCATCCCCCTTGTGAAGGTGTTGTGGACGCATCACTCTGAGGAAGAGGCTACTTGGGAGACGGAAGTCGAGATCAGAAAGAACTACCCACAGCTTCTCAAGGAGTACGAAAAGATACAAATTTCGAGGATAAAATTTATTGTTAAGGGGGGTAGATTGTAACGCCTTGAAAAAATTCGTACAGAGACTCGAGTACCAACTCGATCAGAAATCACTTAGGATTAATTCCTTTAGAAAATAAGCATAAGTTAACTAGTGTTACATTAGAGTAGCTGTGAAATGGTCCCTGATCACTTTAAATACGTTCTGTAAGACCCAAACCTTGTAGAATCATTGACGCTATAATACCCTGAAACCTTAGATCAAAATCTAAACCCGTTTTCTCTCAGGAACCCTTTGAAACTTCGTATTTGATTTAGACCGCACGTCAAAAGTCTGATGTCTACAATCTTAGACCGTTATGACCGCTTGGCTGGACTTGACAATCGTTTCGAAAATCAAGCCCAACCGATGCTCTGAGGCTATTTCATTGAGCCTGGAGTGAAGAGAGTGAGAAAGAGTAAAATTCATAAAAATCTAAATGTGATTTAAATGAATCTGGCACGTTTCATTTGCGGGATCAGTATAAGCATTCAAACCATCGAAATCTGAGCCAAATACACCCTCGGATCAGGAAATAATTCTCACTCAGGTCAGTGTACTCAGAATTCTCGATCGAGCCTCCGTGACTGCTGAACTGAAACTGAAATTGATCCGTCACGTGCGATCTGGGAACTCTACTGGTTTGAAAACTTGGTGTGAATAACATCCAGTGACCATGAGCTTAAGTCCGATCGCGTTCGGCCAGGGGCCCTCCCGAAACACCCTTTTGGATCGGAAAAGTCCCGATTTGGTTATAACTTAAGTATACATTTGTCCTAAGTCTATTTAGGTTAGATTTTAGGCTATATAAGGGCCTTAAACCCTCACATATCTCTCCCATATGAATTTACTTAAAACCCTAGATAGAGAGAGAGAGAAAGTGAGAGATTGTGAGAGTGGTGTGGGAGAGTTTTCCCGCCACTTGCTACAGCTACTACCCATGATAAATCACCGCATTCAAATCGTTTTCCCGGTGAATCTAATGCACTTCTAGGTAAGAAAAATCCTAACCACTTGCTGTTTTAGGGATTCCTTTGATACTTTAGCGATGTAGCTTATGTATCGTGTGCATTAGGTCGCCGTTACGCCGTTGACGAAGCGTAGAAATTCTGTTCGAATCGATACACATCTAAAGCGAAAGGTGAGGATTTTAGACGCTTTGATTGACTGATTTCAAAGATTTCAATGTTGTTTAATAGTAGATTATCGAAGAGAACGCCGTTTGACATGTAGAACATGCTGTCCATTTTCTGTTTCGACTGCGTACGAGAAATATGAGATTTAGGGTATTTTAGGTATTTGTAGGAAATACTGTTTACATCCATATTTTTCTAAAATGATTGCCATGGCTATTTTTCATGTTATGATATTAGGAATGAGCGTATGATCTGTTTGGCGAAGAGATTGGCCCTAATGCGCACTTTGAGTCAACATACGCTATGTAGACTAAAGTGTGTAGACTAAGTGTTTGTATAAATGTTTGTATTAGTATGTATTGAGTAAATGGTGTTGTGAGTTAGTTTTGAGATTAAATTCTCAATTAATATGATGATGTTTATGATTTCCATCATGCTGGCTATATGTATTGATTTCATTATATATATGAAATGCATGTGTTACTTGATTTGCCTACGTTGTAAGTTATAACATGTGTCAACATGCTTGTATTGTTTATATTCATTTCTGTTACTCTCATATGCTTACTGATGTTGATATACAAATGCTTGGGGCTATAACTTAGTCTAGGCAGTCGGTAATGGATCGAATTTGTGGTTGGCTTCCATTTGCCACGAAGGACGCGTCGATGAACGCGAGTCGTGTTTTGGGCAGGCGGCAGTGGTTAGGCCACACGAAGTGTTTTATACACTTCATGTCGCTCAGCTTGAGATGTGCTCGTACTAGTAGAGCTCGTTAAGTAACCCGACTGACCATTGTATGTTCACCTTGTATGAGTCATAACTACTTGAACCTAGGGTACTGGACTTACCATTGGAAACCCTGTTAACCATGATACCTTGATCCATAAAGACTCATGAGCCGGGCATGGTGGTATGGGACACCGTGGTTGAGCTGTCGGCCTACGCTGGGGCCACAAACCTCCCCGTAGTGACCAGTGAGCACATTTGACTCGTGAGCCGATTGTGGTGGTATGGGACACTACATTCGAGCTGTCGACCTACACTGATTGGTGACGAGACCTTTGTAGTGACCTCGAGCATATTCTGATTTTACGGGAGGCAACGACCCTTCCGTAGCAACTAGAGTACATTAGGCCTATATTGATAAGGTGATGGGGGAGAGGAGCAACGAGTGCATGCAACAGCCCTAATAGCCCTTGCAGCGACCTACAAATATAACATCGTATGAGATTACTAGGAGTGACGACCGTAGACAGGATCTGTGTTGGGATTGATATAAGGAAGGTACCTTAGTTTTTCAATACTGCTGTATGAAAGGTTTAATTATAACTCGGTAATCATATCCATATCGCACTGCATGTGCCTGGAAGATGTGGAGCACTATGGAAAGAAAGCATGTCACAGGCATAAGATGGTGCCGTATGAGGGAGAATGTTGGTGAGGGCATCCATCATGTCATTTCATGCTTGCATTAACAACAATATCTTGGAATGTTTGATTGTCTACTTTACTATTATCGCGTGATTAATTTGATAACATGTTAATCTTTACTCTATGATTCCACTGAGTTGATCACTCACTTCCACGTTACGGGATGGTGTTTGCAACACCTACCAGACTCTATCTTAGATGCAGGTGTCGAGGCGATTCAGGATGCGGAGTCGGATTACTACTAGGATCAGGACGAGTTCTCGTATATGCAGTTCTCCGACGGCTTCGCATAGACGGACTGGATCAGTGGAACTTGTGCTAGTTGGACTATCACCTGACATTTATTTTTCTTTATGACATGTATATGAGACTCAGAGATGTATTCATACTTTGGAGACAGTTTGAGATTATTTGTTTTCATACAGTGATATATATATCTTTCAGTCTTCCGCTTGCATTTTATCACTGGATATGGAGTATGAATTGCAGTGTTGGTATAATCCTACTCATGTTAATGCTCTAACTCAGTCAACATTAAATCATAAGCATATTTGTTGCATAAGTGATGGTCTAGAACTCGGGAGTCGGGTTTCTACATGACCCTCGATTTTCAGGGTGTTACACCATATGATCTTAGTTACAATGTATTCGATAAACTATACATGTGTGTGAACTATATGAATATATAATGCATTCCCTGTGTTTGTTGAAATGTTTGAATGAAGGTGCAATTCTGATTTATGCTTTCCATGGCTATTAATCTAGAATACATGTTTGTTTTATGTATGACAACTCCTTTGTGAAAAGATTTTCCATAATATATGCTATAACTAATCTAGTTCACATAGGTAGTAATGTGTAGTCTAAATGTTTGATAAAATGAGTGAATGAGAAATTATTTGATGAATCATATTTAATAAGGGCGTTGAGATAGGATTCTCAACTACCTTATCCATATCTATAATTTCCTTCATATAATGTAAATTGACACTATATGATTTATGATGAAATGCATATGTATGTTAACATGTTCAATGTGTTTGATAAAATGCTTAAATGAGGATTATGTTTGAATTGTTCGTTAAATGCTGTCATGAGTAACATATGTGATTCCCTATTACATTTGAGTATGTTTGGGACTACCACCAAGTCCAGGTAATCGATAATGGCTCCTGATTGAGTGGTCGAACTATTTTTGCCACATTGGATACATTCGAGGAATCCGAGTTGTACGGTGATTGTCGACAGTGGTTAAGCTACGTGGAGTTCTTATGCACTCTATGTCTATCAAGTCAATGTATGCTCATACCAATCGTACTTGTCAAATAACCTTAATAGCTTATTGTGTGTTTACCATGTATAGACACTACAGTTTGAATATTAGATACCCTTACTAATGTAAAGCCCGTTTCAACCATGGTACCAAGATCTGCTAAGATCATGAGCTGGACATGGTGGTGTATGGGACACCGTGGTCGAGCTGTCGGCCTATGTTGGGGTGACGAGCCTCCTCATAGTGACCAGTGAGCAACCTAAACTCATGAAACGAATATGGTGGTGTATGGGACACCGTATTCGAGCTGTCGGCCTACGTTTAGGTGATGAGCCTCCCATAGTGACCTCGAGTATAAATTAAGCCTACGTTGAATGTAAACTCGTGAACTTACCTATCCACTGCTTTCATTAGGGGTGATGCCCTACAACTTGCCTATAGTATGTGATTAACTAGGATTTACAACCCTATATGGATCCTTGCTTGGGTAAATGATATAAAAGGGAAGTACCTTAACTTTCCGAATCTGCTGTATGAATAAGCCTAATAAATTACTTGGCTAATACGATCATGTACCACATTGCATGTGCTTTAGCGAGGAAGCACACTTTTCAGGAGTTTTCCATGCGCGATTGTAAGATGAAGTCACTGAGGGTGTGCAGGTGAGGGCTGCATCATTACAACATACATCCCTGGATTAATATGAGTACTTAGGATATGATTGTTGTACTACTTTATAATTACTACTTGACTAAATTGATAACATGTTAACCTTTGCCTTATAGTCCACTGAGTTGATCACTCACTCCCACTCTGGGACGGTGTTTTAAAACACCAACCGACTCTAATTTAGATGTAGGTTACGATGAGGCTTTTGCGATGGAGTCAGAATTCTTTGACGATGAGAAGGAGTTCTCCTACGTTCAGCTCTCAGGCGGGTCATGTAGACCTAGAGCTATGTCGTCGAGATTACAGGGATATTGGATTATTGGAACATTTACATTTGATATATGGTATATGTTGAAACAAATTATGTTTATATTCAGCCTGGTAGCATGTTCATACTTTGAAGGTTATGAAACACTCATATACGTTATATATTCATCTCAGTCTTCCACTTGCTTAATTACATTAACTCTAAGTATGATATGATGTTTTAGTATAATCCCTTTAATGTTTAATGCACTAATATGGACAACATTTAAATAATATTATCTATATTGCATAAGTGATGCGTTGGAACTCGGGAGTTGAGCTTTGCTCGACCCTCAATTTTCAGGGCGTTACAGAGCACTAGGGAGGAAGAAGGAAAGATGGGTGATCTTATGATTTGATTTTGTGATTTGAGGGCCCACATATGGTGAGACCCATCTTGATGTATGCATTGTATTGAGGGGCCCATAGTGGCGGGGTCCCTCCGCTATTCTGTTTTCTTTCTTTCCCTTTCTCTCTCCTTCTATAGATGGCCCACCTTGATGATATGCATTTCCCACACCGTCCATCTAATTGGAATGTGTGACCTACCTGATGCATGTGCTGTATATCCATGTCGTCCAGCCATGTGAACGTGGGACCCCCTGACGTATCTGTTGTATATCCATGCCCGTCCATGGACGTGAGCCCCACATGATGCAATGTTTTATCCACGCTGTCTATCCAATGGGTGGGTTTCACCTGCTTGTCTGTCATGCCCCAAACTCAAAAATATGATTCATAGGAATCCTGATTGCCGAACCCGGTGCCGATAGCCTCCGTAGTACCCCATTCTCGGCCCCCAACGTACATACGGCAGGTTCCGATCCTGGGATCCTACAAGGAGGATTTTCTAATGTACATTTGTCTCATAAGATGCATAACCATAAGTATACCCAAATCATAAAGGCATCATCATCATCATATATCCACTAATATAATCATTTGAATACAATGCTTAAGGAAAATACATATATCGTAATCAAATTAAAGCTCCAGAAGTCCGCTGCACGCTCCAAGTTCAACGCTGCTACAACCTAACGCCACCTGCATGCATCTATCGTGCATAAGCTTATAAAAGCTTAGAGGGTGGTGAAAGTGTGTGCACAAGATAAGTGCTAAGTATACCATAAAGCTCATAAATCATACATTATCAGGATAAGTAGATATACTGACAAGATCATGAATCATACGATATAAGAGTAAGCAGAAATATACTGGTAAGTCCATGAATCATTCAATAATAGAGTACGTAATGTGGGTCGGCTATACAAATGTGGAATCCAAATATCAGATGCTAATGATCCAACGCAATATGCAAATCCTGCTAAGTCCATCTAGGCCATATAAGTGCAAAAATATAGTAACACAAAATGCTAAGTACTGCGAATGCAATGTAATATGCAATGCGAATGAAATGACCATGCTGGAATGTGAAGTCGGGATGATAGTACGAAGTATCACAGGCTATGGGGTCCATCACAAGAGAATTCTATCCAAATCAGTCCCATACCTAATTTTGGATAGTCAAACACAATGTGGTAAACTCCTGATCTCAGGTTAGTCGCGCACCCAATAAAAATCTAGGCCATGCGAAGGTACAGGTAACAAATAGTTACGCACCACTAGCCCAAGTGGATAGTGAATGAACGAATAAATGGATATGCTATTCTTACATAATAAGTCCACATATCAGTATGGTTGCACTCTAAGGAAATCACCGGGGTCTATTACACTCCACTCTGACTGCCTCCTCCCTAGCTGCACAGCCCAGTGAGTGGAAGATGAAATGGCCAAGCTATATGTCCTAGGGGGGGGGGGGGGGGGGGGATGAATAGGACTATGCCAAATTTAAAATTAAATACAGCGGAATTAAATTCAATAGATAGCAAAACTAAAATAAATTAATTCATAATGCAACCTCAAAATTCAGATATTGAGAGATTGATACAAAAGTTGTTCTAAGGACAACCATACACCAAAAATCAAAAGTTTATGGTAGGACAACCTGATTTCTAGAAAAATCTTTGTATCAAGAACTCAAACCGAAAGAGAAAAATATAAATTTAAAAAGAATAAATTACAATCTTAAGAATTGATTATTCTAAGGACAACCATGCACCCTAAAAATGGCAGGGCAACCTTACTAGAATAATTACAGAAATTGAAGCTCAAATTGATAAAGGAATAACAAGAGATAAATTGCTGGAATAAAACTCTAAACTATTACACCATTCTCCACACTTGTTTAAAATGTAAATTGTTACAACATTCACATCCACATACATTCCACAAAACTGAATGATAAAAGATAAAGAATTAAGCAAGAATTCAATCCACAAGATAAGGAGTTATAGTGGTTCGCTTGTGTGTTCACCAGCTGTTAAAAAATAGCCACACAGAATGCTACTCCACTCCTAATATCCTCACACAGGGATATTAGCGTTCACTATTAAAATAGGTTTCACAGGTTTACCTAAAATCTTCACAATTGTGTCTTTTTCACTTGGGCTTACATAATAAAAAAAACCCCTCTTTTCTGAGTTTTCTGGCTCTCCTCAGACAACCAAACAAATTGAGATTTTTCTGGCAAATTCCAAACAAAAATAAAAATAGAATGGAATTTATAAAATTGTAAAATACCTAGATTTCTCCTTTTGTAGCAGCCCGGAAGAACCAATTGGAGTAGATGTTTGAATATGAAAGTTCAACGTCTAATACTCACTTTACAATGGTTCTAAGTTCTAATTGATTTTAAATTAAATCAGATTGGGCTAGCTCTATTTGATTTTAATTTCAAGAAAAAGGAAAATAATAATTCCTCTTTTCAAATCAGATTGGAATATACAATAAAATAAAATAGTAAAAAGCTAACAAAAGGAAATAGAATTATGCACTATATAGCTTAAAAATAAATACAAACTTATCTCAGAGTAGAGCTTCAAATTTGCTTAAATTTTTGATGAATAACTCTGAAATTCGTGTGCTAATTATAGCTGCAGAAATTCTTCTTCGATTGGTCTTAGGGTCACCACAACTGGTCGAAGAAGAAATGGATTTTTAAATTTTTGAGCTCAATCGGATAAAATCATTTCACGACCAGTCGAGACCCCTCTACGACTGGTCGTGCGACACTTGATTTAGTCACTAGAGTTTGAGTCGTAGCTCCACGACTGGTTGAAGGTCGAGTCGAGACTATCCTACGATCGGTCGAGAAGACTCCAGGACTGGTCGTAGCTGAACAGAAAAAATTTGATAATTCGCAAAAAATCTACTACTGGTCTTGGAATTTCTTGGACTGGTCGAACCAGTACTAGGACTAGTCGAACCAAATCTAGGACTAGTCTTAGGACAGACCAGAATCATGCATAATTATAAAAATTGGATTATGTATACAAAATGACCTACCCTAAGGTCAAAATAAGGTCTATTAAACTTGGGACACGGAGTATGGATATTGAAACCTTCGCTTTTAAGTTGATGTAGCTTGAACACATCACAAGCTTCAGTATTACTTTAAGTTGCACTTATCTCCCGGTCTATCTTGAGTCTCAAACTTGAACTCTTTATTGTAGCTTGAACTAGCTTGAGCTTGAACTAACTTGAACTTAACTAGCTTGAACTTGAAGTGTTGATGAGGTGTCTCGAACATAGTTATCAAGTAACAAACACAATAACCACAAGACATATATAGAGGTTTTGACACATAAAATTTGACAACCAAAGGAGTATGAGACCATAACACTTACAATTTCCCCCTTTGTCAAATTTTTGACAAAACATGCTCTTATAAAAAATTAGCACCATCAATAATTAGCAAAAGAAGCACAAGCACAAGTTGTTATAAACCAGGTGGAACAAAGAATCATGCAAACAAAGAATCATGCACGAGTTGTCTTAAGAAGATAAGTAATATACAACTTCTTAACTCCCCCTGAAATAATTCCCCCTGAGTAGTGTACCCCATCATAATCCATAATGTTATCATAATCCATAATGCCATAGAATTCACAAATTCTCTCCCTTTTTATCAAAATATGACAAAGGAAGAAGCAAAGATAAGACATGAAAGATAGTATATAGATATTAAGATAGAAAGTTCAAAGTACAAAACATATCATCAGGAGTTAACAAGTTAAGTCAGATAAATTCTCACATACAAAATATAATAGGTATTACAGACTGAAAAAAATTAAATCTGATTCAGAGGAAGGAGCTGGTATGTTAGGATTACTTTGATGAAGGCTCTTTTGTAAGCGCCTAAAATACTTGCACATCTTATTAAATTGATCATTGTGGCTAACATTCATCTGTTCTACCTTCTCCTCTAATGCACTCAGATGTGCATTGAAATCAGATGGTTCAAAGTCTGGATCATTTCCAGAGTCCGAATCAATTTCATTAAAGATATCATCCATGTCTATATCATCTGGCGGCAAATCATCACCCTCGACACCAATTTTAGCTTTAATAGCTGCTCCACCTGCACCAACAATAACTCGTCCTGGAGCCAATTCCAACTTCATTTTATTTATGTTGGAGTTGTTGAATATAAGGTGTTGGATAGGAGCCTCTCCGATGGGCATAGCGACTAACATGTGAGTGGCTAACACATTCATCAGATACCCAAATGGAATATCACTATGACCAGGATGGATACAGAATTGAATAATAGAAGAACAAATCAAAGAGGTCAAACAGACATTAGCGCCAGTAATGATTGAGTACATAATACGAACCATAAGCAGAGTCAACTCAGTTTTGTTTCCAGAGTAGGGATACAGATTAGAGGTAAAGATACGATGTAAAACTCTGTATCTGGGTAACAAGTATTTGGACGCAAGGGCATTCCCATTTTGAGACCATGGTGCATCCATGTTACATAATGCTCTATTAAAAATACATTTTTTTGATTTAGTTACTTTTTCAGCCAGTGTGCTAGGATGAATACCTTCATCATTTACTGATATGTCCATAAGGCCTGAAATTGAATGTCGATCAATAGGAAAAGGCCCTTCTCTAGTATCAATAATAAAAGTCAGTTGCTCAGTAAAAAATTCAGTTATGAAAGCTACCACGACCTGCGCTATGGACTGGTATGCCAACCCGCCCCAACGTAAAATGTTTTCCCAACCTTCAAATTAAAGGAGAGGAAGAAGAATGAAAGGAGTGATATGGTTTAAATCAACGGCCTTTTCAACTATCACATTGCACATACGCAAATCACGAACATATGGTGGATCATCTTCGGGAGCCCTAAGATGGCGTCTAGTGATAATATTTGATCTAGAAGAAGAAGCACATCTAGGATTTTTATTTTTACCTCCAGAGTCCATTTTCTTGAAGAAATACTAGAAAGTTCAAGAAAATAGAGATCAATTTCTCTAGATTTAGCAAGAGAGGAAGAAAACCCCAATATCTAGAAGAACGAGTTGAAATAGAGAGCTACAATCAAGAAATCTAAGAGAAAAGACTGATTCTTCAAGAAAACAAGTAAAAATACTCTAACTTGAAGGAATCAAACAAAAGGTTTCGACGGGTTGTAGCTCAGCTCGTTGGAGAAGAGAAATAGAATGAAGAAGATGAGAATTTCCCCCAAATAAAGTAAATAGCGCGCTTCATGACTGGCCGGTGGACGTCCTCGAACGGTCGTGACACGATTGGTCGAGCTCTTTCACGACTGGTCGTGTACCAGAAAAAAAATGTAATTCTCTACAAATTTTAAAATTTAATGTATTAACGTATTTAATATATATACACTATGATACAGAGATGTATGATCAATCATTTTAAATTATATGTACCAAGATTAAATTTTAATTTATTAAACCTGCTTTTGTCAAGCGGTTTAATGAATATGTCAGCAAGCTGAGTCTCAGTAGATATGTATTCTAAGGATATTACTTTTTCTTCCACTAATTCACGAATATAATGAAATCTAATGTCAATGTGCTTAGTACGTGAATGCTGGATTGAGTTTTTTGAAATATTTATCACACTAGAATTATCACAGTATAAAATCATTGAATCCTGTGCGATAACATAATCACTCAACATACGTTTCATCCAAACCAGTTGTGTACATGCATTTTCAGCTGCAATGTATTCAGCCCCAGCAGTTAAACTAAGAAACCAAGCAGTTTCCAATGTAAAAATAACCACCACTGGTTGATTTCTGTCATTGATATTACCAGCCCAATCAACATCTGAATACCCAGCCAATTGAACACTAGTATCATAAGGATACCAAAGACCCAAATTAACTGAACTTGCGACATATCTAATAATTCTCTTAACAGCAGTTAAGTGAAATTCTTTAGGATTAGATTGATATCTAATGTAAATTCCAATACTTAAAACAATATCAGGTCTACTAGCAGTTAAGTAAAGCAAACTACCAATTATGCTACGATACAATTTAGGATCTACATCTTTACCTGTAGAGTCTTTTAACAGTCTTAGAGTTGTACTCATAAGTGTATCAAAATTCTTTCCATTCTCAAATCTGAACCTCTTAATCAAGTTCAAAGCATACTCGGTTTGAGAAATAAAAATTCCATCAGGTTGTTGTTTTACTTGCAACCCTAGGAAATAATTTAATTCCCCAACCATTCTCATTTCGAATTTAGATTTCATTAACTCTGTAAACTCAACAGTCATGTTAGTACATGTTGATCCATAAATAATATCATCTACATAAATCTGAACCATTAGAATGTCATCGTTATGCTTCTTAACAAAGAGCGTCTTATCGACACTACCCATTTGAAAATTGTGACTCAGCAAAAACTTAGTCAATTTTTCGTACCATGCCCTGGGAGCTTGTTTTAGACCATAGAGAGCTTTTTTAAGACGATATACATGATTAGTAACCTTAGGGTCTTCAAACCTTGTAGGTTGTTCCACATATACCTCTTCATGTGAATCGCCATTCAAAAAGGCACTCTTCACATTCATTTGAAAAATTTTAAACTTCCTAACACATGCGATGGATATAAAAAGTCTGATAGATTCAAGACATGCTACAGGGGCAAAGGTTTCATCATAGTCAATACCTTCAATCTGTGTGTACCCCTGTATAACTAGTCTTTCTTTATTTTGAATAATATTCCCAAGTTCATCAGACTTGTTTTTGAAAATCCATTTTGTTCCAATTATGTGTTTATCTTTAGGTATAGGAACAAGATACCAGACATCATTACGAATAAATTGATTAAGTTCTTCCTGCATCGCAACTATCTAGTTTTCATCAGAAAGTGCTTTTTTTACGTTTACTGGTTCAATCTGGTATGTAAAACATACGTAATTACATGTCTTCTAATTGTCTACGACTGTGCACACCAGTGAGAGGGTTTCCAAGAATTTGAGTAGTTGGATGATCTTTAACAGTTCTTAATTCAGAATTAATTTCACTTGATGAAGTATCTGGTTTTTCAATTACAAGAACTTCATCATTGTCTGAACTAGGGACATGTGTATTCAAGTGATCATTAATGACCACATTAATTGACTCTTGAATCACACCGGTCCTGTTATTCAATACACAATAAACACGACTGTTTAAAAAATATCCTAAAAAGGTCCCTTCATCACTTTTAGTGTCGAACTTTCCCAAGTTTTCACGGTCACGTAAAATGTAGCACTTGCTGCCAAAAATATGAAAATATTTGACAGTAGGCTTTTTGTCAAACCACATTTCATAAGCCATTTTATTATTAGATTTATAAGTATAAACACAGTTAATAATGTAGCAGGCAGTATTCACTGCTTCAGCCCATAGATTTCTAGGGAGCTTCATGCCATTCAACATAACATTTTCCATTTCTTGAAGTACTCTATTTTTCCTTTCCACAATACCATTTTGTTGTGGTGTTTTGGGCACAGAGAATTCATGTGATATTCCCTGATCGCTATAAAATTTCTCAAAACTGCTATTTTCAAATTCGGATCCATGATCACTACGGATCTTACTAACTCGAGAACATTTTTTAATTTGGATCCATTTGATGATCTTTTTCACTTCATCAAGTGTTTCTGATTTATCTCTTAAGAATGAAACCCAAGTGTATCTTGTATAATCATCTACGATAACCAAGATGTATTTTTTACCACCTTGACTTTTCATTCTAGTTGGTCCTATAAGATCCATGTGGAGAAGCTCGAGTGGTCTTGATGTGGCATTAGAGTTTACCTTTTTGTGAGAGCTCCTAGTTTATTTACCGTACTGGCATTCACCACATATTTTGTCTACTTTTTATAATTTAGGTAGACCTTTAATTAGTTCTCCTTTGCTCAATCTATATAAATTCTGATAGTGTACATGTCCAAGTCGTTTATGCCAAAGTTCTGTCTCATTGGTATGGACCATGCAGCACATTTGGTTAGATGAGCTACCATCACTTACTATATAGCAGTTTTCAGAAGTTCTGCGACCAGTTAATATTACACAACTCTTTTTTTTTATGATCTCACAACCTTGATTGAAAATTTTCACACTATGGTTGTTATCACATATTTGAGATATGCTTAACAGGTTGTGTTTTAGCCCCTCAACATATAAAATATTTTTAAATAAAGGGAGGTTGTAAAGTTGAACCATACCTTTGCCAATAATCTTGCAATTGCTTTTATCACCAAATGTGACTGACCCATTAGTCATATCTTTAAGATCGGTGAATAAAGCTTTATCTCCTGTCATATGCCTGGAGCATCCACTATCTAGGTACCCCTTTGAATGGCTTGTTACTTTAAAAGCAGTGTGGGCAACCAAGCAGCAACTTTAGGAACCCATTTCAGAATAGTTTTGGGTTTAGGAGTATAGTTGGTCTTCTTTTGATTGTAGTTGTAAGAAAGACCTATTGAGTTAGATTTTAAGAGATCCTTAAGTAAATCAACTCTCTTTTCAGCTAGTGGATTTCTGATCTAATTTTTGAAATAGCTACTTTTAGATTTTTGAAAAGTTTTTATATTTTTAGAAAAACCTTGACAAGTACCTTTTCCTTTTGAGTTTGAGACCTCTCCTTTCAAAAAATTGGGAGGAATATTCTGTTGTTTAGGAGATTTATTTTTATCATAGCCCAACCCAGATCGATCACCACATTTTCTTGATTCAGATAATAGTTTTTCTAATTTTGGATCACCTTGGGCATATCTCCATGTGTCCTTCAAACTCAGAAGAGAAGATACTTCATTTTTAAGTTTCTCATTTTCAGATTTCAAATCTTCAATCAGGGAGGTTTTGAATTTCAAATCACATTTTGATTTTTCAAAACAATCTGAAATTTATGATTTTTCTAAAACAAGAGTCTCAAAACACTCTTTGAGTTTAGAAAATTTTTCTTTTTGAAGTTTAAGTTTGACAACAATTTTACAACTTTCCTTATATAAGGCATTATAAGCATCTTGTAGATCTTCTTCATTTTCATGATCACTATGTAAATTTTCTTCACTAGTTGAATCATCGTGATCTAAAAATGTGAACTTGCTAGAGTCATAAGGGCTTTTACTTCATTGCCCGACTCGGTTTCAGAATCTTCTGATTCAGAAGAGGCTTTAGAATCAGATGATTCGTCCCAAGTAGCCAACATACCTTTCTTCTTGGGTTTATCCTTTTTAGGACATTTGTTTGCTAAATGCCCATATTCTTGGCAGTTGTAACATTGACTATCTTTCAAAGACTTCCAAGTTCTAGACTTAGGTTTAGATCATTTCTTTTCGTTTGTCTTTTGAAAATCGACCCTTTTCTGACTTTTGAAAATCTTGTAAAACTTTTTTGCTAAAAGCGCCATATCATCTTCTGAATTTTCTAAATCCAAGTTTTCTTGAGAAATACCTTTAGAAGATTTTAAAGCGATAGACTTACCTTTAGGATTTTTAAAATTTAATTCATAGGTTTGTAAAGAACCAACTAGTTCTTATACCCTCATATTATTCGTATCGCAAAGTTCCTGAATCGCGGTTACTTTAGAGTTGAACCGTTCAGGAAGTGAGCGCAGTATCTTTGCACACACTTTACTTTCTGAGATTTTATCGCCAAGACCCCACATTGAGTTTACAATGTCATTCAATCTAGTGTAAAAGTCCATAAACACTTCATTTTCCTCCATATGAATTTCTTCAAATTTAGTTGTGAGGAGTTGGACTTTAGATTTCTTGACAATTGATGTACCCTCGTGTGTCATTTCTATTATATCCGAGGCTTGCTTTGCAGTATCATAGGATATGATTCTTTTGAACTCATCCGGTGATAGTGCGCAAGTGATAGCATTTAGTGCTTTAGCATTGACACTACTCTCACTTTTCTGAAGTGTAGTCCATGAAAAATAAGGAGACACTCTCATTGTTTTTGAACCGTCGATTCCAGTCACTTCAGTGGTAGGGGGTTTCCATTCGGTCACTGTGGCTTACCACACACTCTCATCCATTGATTTGAGGAAGATTCTCATTCTGGCTTTCCAATAGGCATAGTTGGAGCCATCAAATGGTGGAGGCGTAGTGAATGAAAGGCTATCGAAATTTGACATCTTTTTATATAGCTTAGATCGTTAGCTCAGGAAATAAATCCAAATAAAAAGTAATAAGAACGAGCTATTAAGCTCTGCTACCACTTGAAATGGCCAAGATATATGTCCTAGAGAGGGGGGAGGGGGGTGAATAGGACTATGCCAAATTTAAAATTAAATACAGCGGAATTAGATTAAATAGATAGCCAAACTAAAATAAATCAATTCACAATGCAACCTCAAAATTCAGATCTTGAGAGATTGATACAAAAGTTGTTCTAAGGACAACCTTACACCAAAAATCAAAGGTTTATGGTAGGACAACCTGATTTCTAGAAAGATCTTTGTATGAAGAACTCAAACCGAAAGAGGAAAATATAAATTCAAAAAGAATAAATTGTAATCTTAAGAGTTGATTATTCTAAGGACAACCATGCACCATAAAAATGGCAGGGCAACCTTACTAAAATAATTACAGAAATTAAAGCTCAAATTGATAAAGGAATAGCAAAAGATAAATTGTTGGAATAAAAGTTTAAACTATTACACCATTCTCCACACTTGCTTGAAATGTAAATTGTTATAACATTCACATCCATATATACATTCCACAAAACTGAATGATAAAAGATAAAGAATTAAGCAAGCATTCAATCCACAAGATAAGGAGTTATAGTGGTTCGCTTGTGTGTTCACCAACTATTAAACAACAGCCACACAGAATGCTACTCCACTCCTAACATCCTCACACAGGGATATTAGCATTCACTATCAAAATAGGTTTCACAGGTTCACCTAAAACCTTCACAATTGTGTCTTTTTCACTTGGACTTACACAATAAAAAAACCCCTCTTTTCTGAGTTTTCTAACTCTCCTCAGACAACCACACAAATTGAGATTTTTCTAGTGAATCCCATACAAAAATCAAAATAGAATGGAATTTACAAAATTATAAAATACCTGGATTTCTCCTCTTGTAGTAGCCCGGAACAACCAATTGGAGTAGATGTTCGAATATGAAAGTTCAATGTCCAATACTCACTTTACAATGGTTCTAAGTTCTAATTGATTTTAAATGAAATCAGATTGGGCTAGCTCTATTTGATTTTAATTTCAAGAAGAAAGAAAATAAAATTCCTCTTTTCAAATTAGATTGGAATATAGAATAAAATCAAATAGTAAAAAGCTAACAAAAGAAAATAGAATTATGCACTATATAGCTTAAAAATAAATATAAACTTATCTCAGAGTAGAGCTTCAAATTTACTTAAATTTTTGATGAATGACTCTGAAATTCGTGTGCTAATTATAGCTGTAGAAATTCATCTTCGACTGGTCCTAGGGTCACCATGACTGGTCAAAGAAGAAACAAATTTTTGAATTTTTAAGCGTGATTGGATAAAACCGTTTCACAACCGGTCGAAGGCAGTCCACGACTGGTCGAAGGCAGTCCACGACCGGTTGAGACCCCTCTACGAATGATCGTGCGACACTTGATTTAGTCACTGGAGTTTGGGTCGTAGCTCGACGACTGGTTGAAGGTCGAGTCGAGACCATCCTACGACCGGTCGAGCAGACTCCAGGACTGGTCGTAGCAGAACAGATAAAATCAGATAATTCATAACAAATCTATGACTGGTCTTGGAATTTCTTGGACTGGTCAAACCAGTGCTAGGACTAGTCGAACCAAATCCATGACTAGTCTTAGGACAGACCAAAATCATGCATAATTATAAAAATTGGATTATGTATCCAAAATAACCTACCCTAAGGTCAAACTAAGGTCTATCAAACTTGGGACACGAAGTATGGATATTGAAACCTTCACTTTTAAGTTGATGTAACTTAAACACATCACAAGCTTCAGTATCACTTTAAGTTGCACTTGTCTCCCGGTCTATCTTAAGTCTCGAACTTGAACTCCTTATTGTAGCTTGAACTAGCTTGAGCTTGAACTAACTTGAACTTAACTAGCTTGAACTTGAAGTGTTGATGAGGTGTCTCGAACATAGTTATCAAGAAATAAACACAACAATCACAAGACATATATAGAGGTTTTGACACACAAAATTTGACAACCAAAGGAGTATGAGACCATAGCACTTATAGAAGAGACCTCACTATCCGCCTAGCTAGCAGTCTGCCAATACCTACCTAGCTCATCGATAGCGGATCGATTTATGAGTTGGTCATACTCAGCCTAGCTTATAGCCCCCTCACTCGGGTGGATAAGGCCACACCCCCTTCCAACCGATCACAACACAGTGGGAGACACGACCTCATGGTATAGGCACCGATGCTCATATTCCACTCGGTCTAGACGTTGGAGTAACTCCTGGTACTAAGGAGGTTCTCGAATTTTCATCCAAGGACATCCTAAGTGCCCATAGTATTAGAACCAAGTATTTTCGGTGTCCCATTTAGCCATCCATGATGTGCCTGTGGAGGCCACGACCCTGATGTCGCTAGGGCATATAATGATCAAGTCACATATATGCGAGATGCATGAGTCACACTATCCAGTCATGCAACAATCCTGCATGTATGGCGCAATAATGTGGGCACTTCGTCTCATAAGGAGCCCCGTAAGTAGTTTGCCCAATGGCGTATGGTATGATCAAACATTCCTCATATTAGGCATACATATGATGCATGTGGGTATGAATTATGGAGTTATACTAAGCATTTTATATGGTGATGAACTATCCTTACAACGAAGATGGGCCTTGATGGCTTACACACAACAAGTATGGGCCTATCGATGAGCCCTAGGGAGAGTTATAATGTGGACATTTAACCAACATTATTCTTACAATGTGGATGTCAAACCAACATTGCTCCTAAGGCAAGACCCGCCATAAATGTCATTACATAACTAATGGTGGAATCACACAATGCAATAGACCTTGTATACATCCTATTGGGCCTCGACCCATGGGCCTCAAATACATCAAATGGGCCTTAACCCATGGGCTCCAAATACAACATAATGGGCCTCAACCCACAGGCCCTTATACATCACAATGGGCCTCAACCCATGGGCCCTAACACATCACAATAGGCCTAATCACATGGGCCTTAGAATACATCACAATGGGCCCTTATACAGCAAGTGAGCCACATCACATGGGCCATATGTATATCAAAGTGGGCCTCTTGAATGGGCCACAAAATATATCAAAGTGGGCCTCATAGATGGGAGCTCATACACATCACAATGGGCTGGCAGGTGGGTCTCATGAATCACAAAATGGGCTCCACTAGCTGGATTTACCATGCATACATTATGGTGGGTCCCATGGATGGACTGTTAAGGTAAAATAAATATGTGATGGTGGGCCTTGAAAAGATCTGAAAATAGAGTGGACGGTGGAACCCACCATGTTGTATGTATTTTTTTTTATTACCAAGTTTTCCCATGATTTTTCCTAGGTAGGGCCCGCATCTGGAAAATCCAACCCAGCCATTACATCCCATGGCTCAAGACCATCCTATTGAGCCCAATATTTGAGGTGTTTTGGGGTGTAGAAAGAACATAGTGTATTTTTAACTGTGAAAATCACTATTTTCTAAGGTATGGCTCGCTAGAAAGTTGGATTAAACCCATTTTTCGGCTCAACGCCTAAAATGGCCTGATGAAAAGGATGGATGGTGTGGATTGCATTTATACCTCAAGGTGGGGCCTATACAAGTGGCCCACCCAAATAGCCTTAAACTAAAGTTAATATTTGAGTTTTCTCTTCAACGTCCAGGCGTCTAGAGACGCTGGATGTGATGTCTTTCAAGTGGGCTGCTCACGTGGGCCACCAAATGATGGATGGGGGTGGATACAATACTTATAAAGTGGGCCCCACCTATAGATGACTTGGAATTAAATACATGCCTTATGGTGGGGTCCATCCAAGTGGGCCACACGGCCATATCATCACACACAAAAATAAGTAAATAAAAAGAGAAGGAGAGAGAAAGAGAGAAAGAGGGACACGCGTGATGGAGGGACCCCGACACTATGGGCCCTCCGTTTCAAGCATCCAATCATAAATCAAGTGGGTCCTATTGCATGTGGGCCCACCAAATCTAAGATCAACGGTGGAGATCCCTTCTCTACCAAGATGTAAGGTCTAAATGATCCTTTTTTTTAAGACTAGAAAGTAAACATCATAATGGGGTCCATGGAGAATGGCCCCATCATGGAATGATAATAAAATCAAGGTGGATCATCGACCACATCTAGGGTCCCAAGTGAGATCCATACCATCAATCGGTAGGCTTCACTTAGTCCATCATCAAAACATGAAAAGATCTAGCCTAATAAGCACCCACAAATGATGAAGATTCACCCACCTTTGATCTCTTCTTCCTTCTTCCGCCTATAGGCTATAGAGCTCTAAGGAAACAATTCTGACGGTTGAGATTATCTTTGGAGGGTGGGATTGGATGAGAGGAAGGTGGGCCACACTAGCTTCTCCTCTCCCATGGAAAATTTTTAGACGTTGGGTTGCTTGGAGTTTGCTTGAAAAATGGAGAAATGAGAGAGAGAGAGAGAGGATGGGATGTAAAGAGAGAGAGGGAGGGATGGGTGAGTGAGTGATGGGTGATGGGTGAGTGATGTGTGATGTGTACTTTGACATGTGAAGGATGGGTTGCTTTGACTTTGGGGTTGCTTGAGGATGGGGTTTGTACTTGACATGAGAGGTGATTGATAGGATTGATTTGACATGTTGTAAAGATTCTCTTAGGATTGTAAATGCGTGGCATTTTTTTCTAGAAATAAACATGGGCCCATAGCTTTTAACCTGGGTATCGAGTCGGTGCGCGAATCGTAGCGTTGGAACCGCGACGACAGCGCGGTCGCACTGGTACAAGTCTTGAGTCAAGCCAACTCTGAAATATAGGATATGACTTACGGTCAAGTGCAAACGTAGGTCATAGGTTGCGGGTTACCGAAATTCGATGGGAAGGATCGTAGGAGTTGACAGAATAGTACAAACTAGGATCCGAGTCTTACACTATCCATTTGGACAGGCCCTGGATGAAGGGAAAATAAAGTATCAGCTTGATTTAAAAGCAGTGGGCCACCCTGACATGGACCCACCTTGATGTTTGATGCAGTCCAACTGTCCATCTAGACGAAGAGAAAATATAAATATCATCTTGATGTAGATGGGTGGGCCACGTGTACATGGACCCACCCTGATGTGTATATTGTATATACACTATCCACCTACAGTGTGGGATCTACCCACTACACATGTGGAGTCTCCATGTCTAGCTAGGACGTGGGACCCACCTTGATTGCATGTATTATCCACACCATCCAGCTGAGGATGGTGTGGTCCATAGTGATATATGTTTTTGATCACACTGTCCATCCGCTTGAATCGTGGGTCCACCCCACACGTGTGACATGTGTGGGTAGGTGAGACCCACATTGATATATTTGTTGTATATATGCACTGTCCCTCTAGACCGTGCTTGTGAAACCCACTAGACGTATGGATTTTAATCCAGTCGTCCATCACTAGACGCTGGACATTGCAGAGATGCCAAAAATATAATAATAATAATAATATATTATATATATCTAGTGGGCCCCACGTGGGACCCACCTAGTGAGAGAGGGGATTGGCTAGTGTATCTCACACCAGCCATTCAACTAACGTGAGATGTCAGCAAGTTCCATGGGACGCACCATTTATGTATATGTTTCATCTACACCGTCCATCTGGACGGTGGCATGTACAGCCCCACCAGGATGCATGTGCATCTGCATCATCCATGCAGTGGCCCACTTTGATGTTTGTACCATCCATCCACTTGTGAAACCCCCTGTGATGTATGGACTGGATCCACACTGTCCAGATTATGCTGGACGGTGTTAGACAGTGTCTGAATGATGTTGTCCAATGTTTGAATGGCACTAATTTACATGTACAATGTTTAAATGGTGCTGACTTACATGAGAAATGTTTGAATAATACTGATCATTGTTAGTGGGCCACGTACCCCATTGAATGATAGTGTACAGTGATATACATGTTATACCTACAATATTGAAATGATTTTTGGTGTGGACCAAGCTCACTTGGGGCTCATTGGTGTGGCCCATCCATGAGGCCCATCATGATGTATATTTGAGGCCCATGTGATAGGGCTCACCTACCTTGTATTTTGAGGCCCATGTTATAGGGCCGACTTGCCTTGTATTTTGAGGCCTATGTGATAGGGCCCTCCTGCCTTATATTTAAGGCCCATTGATGGGGCCCACCTGCTTGGATCTCAGGCCCATGGGAAAGGCCCATTGTGATGTATTCGTGGCCTATGGGCAAGGCGCATTGTGATATGTATTATGCCCATACAAGTGGCCTATTTGATGTGTTCAATACCCAGATACGTGGCCCATTTGATGCATACGAACCCATGTGTAGGGCCCACATGTTATGTATTTGAGGCCCATGAGAAGGGTCCACCTGTTATGTATATGAGGTCCATTAGTACGACCCATTGATGTGGCCTACTTGTTGTATTTGAGGCCTATGGGTTGTGGCCTATCATAATGCATATTAAGCTCATGTGTAGGGCCCACCCATTGTGTATTAAGGCCTATGGGTTGTGGCCCAGTGTGATGTATTTTCGACCCATGGGCAAGGCCTGATGTGATGTATTTATGGCCCATGTGCAGGGCCCACCTGTTGTGTATTTGAAGGCCATATATTCTGACCCTTAAATAAAGCCCGACTAGATGCGTTCATGACCCATTGTGATATATTTGACCCCTACGATGAGGCCCATTATATTGTATATGAGGACCTTGTGAGAGGTCAGGGGCCCACTATATGTTTGGTCCTATGTGGGCCACTCCTTGCGAGCAATGTTGGTTCAATGTCCACATTGATGGGTAATGATAGTTTAATGTCCACATTGCGACCTTTCCTTAGGCCTTGATCGACAATTGGAATCAGAATTGGCCTCAACAATCGGAATCGACCTCGACAATCGGAATCAGAATCGACCTCAACAATTGGCCGATACCAATTGTAATTGTCAAGGCTGATTGTTGAAGCCGGTTCCGATTATAATTGTCGAGGCCAATTATTGAGGTCGATTTCGATTGTTGATACCGATTCCGATTGTTGAGGCTGATTTCAATTTCGATTGTCGAGGCCGATTCTGATTATCGAGGTCAATTATCGAGGCTGATTCTAATTGTCAAGGCTGATTGTTGATACTGGATATCGAGGCCTGATATGTAATGTTATCTTTAGGTATTTGAGGCCCTTTGTGATGTGTATTCAGCCCGTGTTTAAGGCCCAATGTGATATATATGAGGCCTATGTGATGAGGCCCATTGTGATGTATTTGAGGGTCGAGTGATGGAGCCCATTGTGATGTATGTTAGCCCATATGAAAGGCCCATCGTGATGTGTATTAAGCTCTTAAGTGAGGCCCATGGCATTGTATATTTAGCCCTTGTGTGAGTCATGGGTCCACTATTTGTTAGGCTGTTTGTGGGCCATTCCTTGGGGGAAATGTTGGTTAAATGTCCACATTGTCGGGGTCGATTGTCAATACCAGTTATTGATACCGATTATGAGTATGTGACTTTATAGCATTATGATACATGCCCATACGCATCATCTGCATGTTTGTTATGAGATGTGGTTGACCATTGCATGTCATTGGATAGGTTGTTATGAGACTCCCTGATAGGTGGAGGTTATCTCGCTAGAGTGCACTGTATAGAAGGATTGATGCATGACTAGATTGTATGACTCATGCATCTTGCATTTTGTGTTATGATTACTATACGCCCTAGTGACATTAGGGCCATAGCCTCTAGAGGCACATCATGGATGGTCAGATGAGACACCAAAAATCTGTTATTAGCATCAGGCTGCCATAGATGGCCCTGGGTGAAAATTCCTAAACCTCCGAGGCCAAGAGATGCCCCAATGTTGATACTGAGCGGATATATGAGCGTTAGAGTGTTGAATACCAGGAGGCTACGTCTTCCACTGTATTGTGGTCGGTTAGGAGGGGATGTGGCCTTACCGACCTGAGGGAAGGGGACATAGCTAGGCTAAGTTTGACCAGCTCATGAATGGGTCAGCTATCGATGTGCCGGTTATATATTGGTGGATTACTGGCCAGGCAGATAGTGAGGTCTCTTCCACTTGCATGGTTACATGACAGTTTTTGGTGATTTGTATCTAGAGTGTACTAGACCCTGGTGATGATCCTAGAGATGAATTGTACTGATATGTGGACTTATTGAGAAGGAGTTGCATAATCATTCATTCATTCATTCACTATCCACTTAGGTTGGTGGTGCGCAACTATTTGTTACATGTACCTTCATAATGGTCAGGATTTCAATTGGGGCACGCGACTAGCCTGAGATCAGGAGTTTACCATATTGAGTCTAACTATTCAAATTAGGTATGAGACTGGTTTGAATAGAAGTCCCTTGTGATGAACACTATAGCCTGCATACTACGTCCTATCATCCCAACTTCACACTCCATCATGGACATTCCATTCGCATTGCATATTGCATTACATCCGTGGTATATGACATTTTAGGTTACTGTATTTCTACATTTATACGGTCTAGATACAGCTGATGATATTTGTGAACTCATCAGGAATTGTATATTACATTGCATCCTCGACATATGATATTTGACTCTTTATGGCTCCTCATTTGTATAACTGATCTGTATTGCGTACTCTGATATTGTATGACTCATGGACTGGTCGATATTTTCGCTTATTCTGATATCATATGATTCATAATCTGTTAGTATTTTCGACATTGTATTGAATGCTTGGCACTTACCTTGTGTACACACTTTCACCACCCTCTAAGCTTTCTATAAGCTTATGCATGATAGTTGCATGCGGGTGGTGTTAGGTTGTAGCAACGTTGAGCATGGATGGGCAGCGGTCTCCTGGAGCTTTGATTTTGACAGATGTATTTCCCTTTCTATATTGTATTCAAATGTTTATATTAGTGGATATGTGATGATAATGTTACCTTTGTGATTTGGGTATACTTGTGGGTATGCTTCTTATGAGATAATGTATACTGAAAAATCCTCATTGTAGGATCCCAGGAACAGAATCTGACGTATGGACACTGGGAGCCAAGAACGAGGTACTACGAAGGTTTTCGGCACCGAATTTGGTGATTGAGAATTTTGAGAGCCCAGTTTCTGAGTTTGGGGCGTGACATGTGGGCCCTAAATACGATGTACGGCGTAGATGTAAAATAGATAGATGGTGTAGAGGTAAAACAGATGGACGGTGTAGATGTAAAATAGTTTAATGACATGAATGTAAAATACATACATCTTTGTAGGCTGCATGGGTGGCCATAAGTGGGGTGCACCGTCCAACTCCACAAGTGGGGTCCACATCCAGCTGGACTGTGGAGACCCCGTGTCACGCCCCAAACTCGGAGACCGGGCTCACAAAATTCCGGATCGCCGAATCCGGCGTCGACAGCCTCCGTAGAACCCCATTCTCGGCTCCCAGCTCCCATTCGCCAGGTTCCGACCTGGGATGCTACGAGGAGGATTTTTAACGTCAGTTTGATTCATAATAAGTATAACCAAAGGCATAACCCACAAACAACAACCAAGAATTCCATTACATATTCACTATGATAAAAAACTTTACAAGTACAATGAGAATAAAGGGAAATACAATGATGATAAATCAAAATCTCCAAAGCGATCTGCAACACGCTGCTGCCTCAGCACTGCTACGCCCCAACGTCACCTGCACGCAACGGTCATGCATAAGCTTATAGAAAGCTTAGAGGGTGGTGAAAGTGTGTGTGCAAGGTAGTAATATGATCATGCAATATCAGAGTAATGTAGAATATACAGATGGATCCATAAATATTATGAGCCGTACCAAGGCTATGTGATGCAAGATGTAAGTCAAGCATACAATCCTCATCTAAGTCCACATATCAATACAGCTCATCTCTGGGATATCACCGGGGTCTAGTACACTCTAAACCAGATCGCCGCCTCATCGCGCGTAATAAGGTAAGTAGAAAAGACCTCACTATCCGTCTACCAATATCGGGCTTGACTCGTCGATAGCGGACCCATTCCTCGAGCTGGTCAGATTCAGCTTAGCTTTGCCCCCTACACTCGGGCGGGTAAGGCCGCACCCCCTTCCAACCGACGACGACACAGTGGAGAGTGCAACCGTCTGGTAATCGGCACTCAATGCTCATCTACCCACTTGGTTTAGATGTTGGAGTAACCTCTTGGTACCATAAGGGTTTAAGGACTTTCACCTAGGGATATCTATAGCACCCCATGTAGAACGAGATTTCCTGTATCCAATCCTGCCAACCACGATGCATCTGTGGAGCGTACAGCCCCGATGTCGTTAGGGCGTACAATAGCCATGTCACACAAATGCGAAATGCATGAATCATGCTATCCAGTCATGCAACAACCCTGTGCATATCGAGCGCTCACGTAGGGAAACACCGCCTAACCGGGAGCCCATAAACAACCTGCTCGAAGGCATATGCTATGATCAGTCAATTCTCATATCAAGCATACATATGATGCGTACGATCATGAGTCATGGAACTATACTAAACATGTTATAATGAGATGAACTATCCTTACAATGCAGATGGGCCTGGAAGGCCTATACACAATAAGTATGGGCCTAGCAATGGGCCCTAAGGAGAGTCGTAAAGTGGACATCTAACGAACATTACACTCGCAATGTGGACGTCAAACCAACATTACTCCCAAGGCACGATCTTCTTAAACATCGCTACTTAATCTGTGTTGGGATTACACATTGCAATGGACCTTAGGTTCATCCCATTGGGCCTTACATATATATCAAATGGGCCATATCTTATGGGCCTTTTATTCATCAGATGGGCCATATAAATGGGTCACACCAATGGGTCTTATGTGCATTGCAATGGGTCATAACCCGTGGGCCTTAGATTACATCAAATGGGCCTAATCGTATGGGTCTTAAATAAATCAAATGGGCCTAAGCCCATGGGCTTTATACATAAAAAATGGGCCTAAACCCATAGGCCTTATATAAATCAAATGGGCCTTACATCCACATCAAAGTGGGCCCCCAATGGACTACTACCACTGGATTAAGATGGGCCTTAAAACATGCCAAGGTGGGGTCCACTTGGACTATGGATCTGGCTCATTCATTGACTCATTCCATAAAATGATCTTTTAAAATGGATGGACGGGTTAGATACAGCACCTGTGTAAATGGTGGGGGCCCACAAGAAGGCCCACCATCGTGTATATTACATAATATAATATAATATGTATATATATATATATATTATTGTATATTATATATATATATATATATATATATATATATATATATATGTATATATATATGTATATATATATATATATACATATATATATATATATATAATATATATATACATATATATATATATATATATATATATATATATATATATATATATATATATATATATATATATATATATATGTACACACATGTGCAACCCCACACACACACCCACACCCACACGCATGCACCCATGCACCACAGCGGGCCCCACCGTCCGCTGGATGGTGGGGGTGAAACACAAACATCAGGGCGGACGGTGGGTAAAAACACATCCATCACTGTGGGTCCCATGTGGGGCCCACCACAATGTTTATTTGAAATCCAACCCTTTGATAAGGTCACACATCCCTGGATGAAAGGGGAAAAAAATTTTCATCTTGATAAGAAACTTCTGTGGCGCAACAATGGATTTTAATGGTAGATGTTCATTCACACTGTTTCCCATGGTGTGGGCCACCTGACTAATGGATGGGGCTGAAATTCGGAGGGGGCCTACTACTGGGGGTGGCCCACCTCGTGGACAACTTGGATGATAAATAAACATCACGGTGGGGCCCACATGCAGGGCCGTGGGCCCCTCACGCCCTCCCGCCTAGCAACGTGCTGCTGCTGCAGCACATCAGAGAGAGGCAGAGCCTCTTTGCAATTTTTTTTTTAAAAATATTAAAATCCTAATTTTTGAGGTTTTTCACATTTGGGGCCCACATCTAGCAGATCCACCCCGTCCATTGGTTTCTACAGGCCATGACAAGTCCAATGAGTCCAGAGTTTGTGATTTTTAGACGTACAGAAACATCAAAAAATTCCTCAATGGTAACCACTAACGTTCTCAATGCTAAGGCCCACCAGATGCTCAGATCAGGACCATCTTTCTACTCAATGGCTAAAATGAGGCTGGTAAGGGGATGGACGGCTTGGATTGTACCCCAACATCAAGGTGGGGCCTATGAGAGGACCTCCCAAAAAGCTTCATTCTTTTCTTATTTATTCATTTATTTATACAGGGACGTCCAGCGTCCCACACGCTGGACCGTTCGGTCCAAATAAAAAATACATTATGGTGGACCCTATTGAAGTGGACCACCACAGATGGATGATGTGGGTACCACATATAAGGTGGGCCCCACTTGAAGAAAGCTTGGATAAAATAAATACTTCCAGGTGGGGTCCATTCAAGTGGGCCACACAAACACACCATGATAAAAAAAGAAAATAAAGTAGAGAGAGAGATAGAGGGTTGGACACGCTTGATGGAGGGTCCCCGGCACTATGGGCCCTCCCTTTCATGATCTACAACATACATCATAGTATATGGGCCCACCTAATCAAGGATCGATGGTGGAGATCCATTCTCCATGAAAATAAACGGTCTAGATGACCTTGCTATTACAATGAAATAAACATCATGATGGAGTCCATGGAGAATGGCCCCATCATGGATGATCATGATGATCAAAGTGGTCCATTGACCACAACTTAGGGTTCCAAGTGAGATCCAAACCATTGATCGGTTGGCCTCACTTGGCCCATCTCAAAAACATGAAAAACTAGCATAATCTAATACCCACCGTCCGATCTTCTTACTCCTAGGGGTTCCTTAGCACCTTAGCTTGGATTTCAATGGATGAGATGAGGAATGGAGGGTTGAGATGAGGGATGATGGGGTAGGAAAGTGGGCCACCTTGGAGATTTTGGAAGAGAGTGAGAGCTCATACGTGGGATTTTCTTGCTTGGAGAGAATGAGATGAGAAATGAGAAAGAGAGAGAGTGTTGTAGCGAGAGATGGGTGATGGATGGATGTGGTGAATGATGGTTGTGTAAGACCTTTTTGACTTTTGTGGCCTTTTGTGTAAGAAAAGGCATGGGTATGGAAGACTTTTGTGGCTTGCTTGGGAGAGGGTGAAAGTGATGTGTACTTGACATGTACTTGACATGTGATGGATTGATAGATTGATTGATTGATGGGATTGATGGGATTGATGTGACACATCGTAGAGATTCCCTTGGGTTTCGCAACGCGCGACGTTTCCTCGCACCGAACGTCGGCCTACAACTCTCGACCAGGGTATTGCCTCGGCGTGCGAGTCGAGCATTGGAACCGCAGCGACGGCGCGGTCGCTATGGTATAGAACTCGGGTCGAGTCGAAACAGGTTGACGTCAAATGAATCAGGGTCACGCGTTAATATCAGTTAAGGGTCGAAGGTTGCCGAAATTCGACCGGTAAGACCGCGAAAGTCTATGGAATTGTACGGACTAAGATACGGTCTTACACCCCGCACGTGCAATGTGGGTCTCACCGTCCAACAATGGACAATTCGGATATAACACAAATCATGGTGGTCCCATAGGACTTGGTGACGTCAATACAAAAGCGGTATAGCTGTTGTGAGATGCACCAATCAATCTGCTAGTAGACCCACCATACATTTATTTTCCATCCAATCTGATCATAAGGTCATAAAGACCTAAATTAAGAGGAAAAAATAAATTTCATAAAGATCCAAAACTACTGTGACCCAAAAGGGTTTCGATGGTAGACATTCAACCTCCTTCTGCTTGTAGTGTGGACCACTTGAGCTTCGTGCACTACTGATTTTTGGGGTATACCAATAGCTAGGTGGGGTTCATCAAATGCACAGTGGAGATGTTTGACATACATCATGATGGGGCTTGCTGCTGGGTCCCATGAACCTAGTGTCTGAAGCAGCTGGCCGCTGCTTACTGCAGCGTCCTCTGGACACTAGCAGCAGCAACAACTGGTGATGTTATTGTTATTATTATTATTATTTTAGTTTTATCAAGGTTTTTCATAGGTGGGGCCCACATTAGGAGGATCCATCCGCCGGTTGAGTCCTTAGGCTTGTGACGGGTCCAATGAGCTCAATATTCGATATGTTTTGACACATGGAAACTTCACAGTTGGCCCTAATAGATTAATCACTATTAAAATAATTCTTTTAATGGTGCAACCCACCAGAGATTTGGATTGGCTTCATTTTTTGGCTCAACACCTAAAATAAGCTGAGAATTTGGATGGACAGTGTGGATACATTACATACATCAAGGTGGGGGTCCACATGAGTGTGACCCACCAACTTTTGAGTTAAAGCTGATATATGTGTTTTTCCCTCTAGCAGCGCTTGCTGTTAAACGGTGAATAACAACACATATATTATGTGGACTCTACCATCCCTTATTGGACGGTGGACAGCATGGATGAAGCACATATATCACAGTGTGGCCTGTCAAACGGACGGCCTGGATCATACATCACATGAGGTCCACAATACTTGGAAAAAAGAGGGGAGAGAGAGAGAGAGAGAGATGACGTTCAATGGGGACCCCGACACTATGGGCCCTCTCTTTCATGCATTATAATTCATACATGAAGTGGGTCCCATTATATGTGAGCCCACCAATCAAAATCAACGGTGGAGATCCCTTCTCCACCAAAATGCAAGGTCTAGATGACCCTTTTCAAACTAGGAAAGTAAACATCATGATGGGGTCCATGGAGAATGGCCTATCATGGGATGAATGTATGAATCATGGTGGGCCATCGGCCACACTTAGGGTCCAAAGTGAGATCCGTACCATCAATCAGTATGCCTCACTTGGCCCATCATCAAAAATAAAATATAGGCCTATAAGAACATCCACCGCTCAATCTTCTTGGTCCGATGGAATGCCAAACTCCTTCGCTCTCTCTTTGATGGAAGATGATGAGGATTGAAGGGTAGGATGATGGATCTTGGGGTAGGAAGTGGGCTACACACACAACTCTTCTCTCCCTTGGAATGCTTGGACGGCCAACCTCTTTGGTTGCTTGGAAAATGGGTAGAGAAAGAGAGAGAGAGGGTGATTGTAAGAGAGAGGTGATGGATGGAGTGATGTAAGGGTTGGCTTTGGGAGTGTTTCTTATCTTGGGAGAAAAGAAAAGCATGGGTTTGAGATGTGATCTGTACTTGATTGATTGATTAATTGATTAATGGATTAGGTAGAGATTCTCTCAGAATTCTCAATGCGTGGCATTTTTCTCGAAATGAACATGAGCCCACGACTCCTGGCCTGGGTATCGCATCGATGTGTAAGATGCGACGTCGGAACCATGGCGATGGCACGGCAAAATGGTACAAGTGTAACGCCGCGAAAATCGGGGGTCGGGTAGAAACCCAACTCCCGAGTTCCAAAACATCACTTATGCAACATTTTCAATGATGGATGAATGTCAGCGGTAATAGTACATAAAACATGAGGTGGATCAAGCCAAAACAACATATCATACTCCAGAGACAGTTAACTTAGCAAGCGGAAGAATGTGATAGATATATAGAATATATGAACTGTTGTGAGTTTCCAGAGTGTGAACATGTTACTAGGTTAAACATATACATGTATACTCCAAAGATGAGCAAAAAGAATATACATGGTGCGAAAATAAAAAGGCAAAATACCACGTGTACTGGCATCTAATCAGTAATCCTGTAACCCCGTTAATCAGAACCTGCATATAGGAGGGATCCTCCTCCTCATCATCAAGTCCGGCTCTGCTTCACGAGCATCGCCATCATCAGAAACTAAAATAGGGACTGGTGGGTGTCCGGAACACCTTCCCGTAATGTGGGAGTGAGTGATTAACTCAGTGGAATCATAGAGCAAAGATTAGCATATTATCAAATCAATCATGCGATAATAGTAAAGCAGGTAATCAAACATTCCTAGATACTGTTGTTAATGCAAGCATGAAATGACATGATGGATGCCCTCACCGACATACTCCCTCATGCGGCACCATCTGCGTCCGCGGCATGCTTTCTTCCCACAGTGCTCCACATCTTCCAGGCACATGCACTGTGATGGTGATATGATTACCAAGTTATTATTAGTCCTTTTCATACAGCAATATTGGGAAACTAAGGTACTTCCCTTATATCAATCCCAATACAGATCCTGTCTAGGGTCGTCACTCCTAGTAATCTCATACGATGTTATATTTATAGGTTGCTGTAAGGGCTGCCAGGGCTATTGCACGCACTCGTTGCTCCACTCCCCCATCACCTTATTAATACAGGCCTAATGTACTCTCATTGCTACGGAAGGGTCGTCGCCTCCCATAGACTCAGAATACGCTCGCGGTCACTACAAAGGGCTGCCAGGGCTGTTGCTCGCACTCGTTGCACCGCTCCCCCTTCACCTTATCAGTGTAGGCCGACAGCAAGAATATAGTGTCCCATACCACCATAATCTGCTCACGAGTCTGGGTGCTCACTGGTCACTATGGGGAGGTTTGTGGCCCCAGCGTAGGCCGACAGCTCGACTACGGTGTCCCATACCACCATGCCCGGCTCATGAGTCTTTATGGATCAAGGTACCATGGTTAACAGGGTTTTCAATGGTAAGTTCAGTACCGTAGGTTCAAGCAGTTATGACTCATACAAGGTGAACATACAATGGCCATTCGGGTTACTTGACGGGCTCGACTAGTACGAGCGCATCTCAAGCTGAGAGACATGAAGTGCATGAAATACTTCGTGTGGCCTAACCACTACCGCCAACTCGAAACACGGCTCGCGTTCATCGACGCGTCCTTCATGGAAAATAGAAGCTAACCACGAATTTAATCCGTTACTGACTGCCTGGACTAGCGTATAGGCCCAAGTATTTGTAAACAACAACAATGATCATATGAGAGTAACAGGAATGAATATAAACAATACAAGCATGTTGAAACATGTTATAATATACAACTTAAGCAAATCAACCAACACATGCATTCCATATATTTAATGAAATCAATTCATATAGCTAACATGGTGGAAATCATATACGCCAGCATGTTAATTGAGAATTCAATCTCAAAACTAATTCACAACACCATTTACTCAATACATACTAATACAAACATTTATACAAACACTTAGTCTACACACTTTAGTCTACATAGCGTATGCCAACCCAAAGTGCGCATTAGGGTGAATCTCTCCACCAAATAGATCATGCATGCATTTCTAATATGCTAACACGACAAATACCCATGACAATCATTTCAGCAAAATACGGACGTAAACAGTATTTGCTATAAATACCTAAAATACCCTAAATCTCATATTTCCCGTACGCAGTCGAAATGAAAAACGGACAGCATGTTCTACATGTCAAAAACGTTCTCGTCGATAATATACTATTAAACAACATTGAAAGATTTGAGATCAGTTAATCAAAGCGTCTAAAATCCTCACCTTTCGCCGTAGACGTGTATCGATTCGAATAGAACGTCTCTGCTTCATCAACGGCGCTAAGGCGACCTATATCACAAGTTACATAAGCTACACCGCTACTCGCATCAAAGGAATCCCTAAAACAGCAAAAGGGTAGGGTTTTCTTACCTATAAGTGAGTTGGAATCACCGAAAAAGTGATTTGAAGGTGGTGCTTTGGTACGTGCAAAAGCTAGAGCGGGTGGCTGGAATTCTCTCCCACAACTCACTCACAATCTCCCTCTCTCTCTCTCTCTCTCTCTCTCTCTCTCTCTCTTTCTAGGGTTTAATGTAAATTCAGATGGGAGAGGTATGAGAGGGTTTAAAGCCTTTATATAGGCTAAAATCTAACCTAATTAGACTTGAAACAAAGGTATACTTAAGTTATAACCAAATCGAAACTTTTTCGATCCAAAAGAGCGTTTCGAGAGGTCCCCTTGCCGAACGCGATCGGACTTGAGCTCATGGACATTGGATCCAGCACATATCAAGTTTTCAGTCCGATAGAGTTCCCAGATTGCACGTGGCGGTCCAGTTTCAGTTCAGCGGTCACGGAGACTCGATCGAGGATTCTGAGTACACTGACCTGGGTGAGAAATGTTCCCCGATCCAAGGGTGTATTTGGGTCAGATTTCGATGGTCTTAATGCTTATACTGAACCCGCAAATGAAACGTGCCAGATTCATTTAAATCTCATTTAATTTTTAATAAATTTCACTCTTTCTCACACTCCTTGCTCCAGGCTCAAGGAAATAGCCTCAGAACATCAGTTGGGCTTGATTTTCAAAATGATTGTCAAGTCCAGCTAAGCTGTCCTAATGGTCTGAGATTGTGAATATCGGACTTTTGACGCGCTGTCTAGATCCAATACAAAGTTTCAAAGGGTTCCTGAGAGCAAACTGGTTTAGAGTTTGATCCTAGGTTTTAGGGTAACGTAACGGTAACAATTCTAAAGGTTTTGGGTCTTACAGATCGTATTTAAAGTGATTGGTGCTAATTTCACAGGTAATCTAGCGTAGCGCTAGTTAATTCATGTTAAATTTCTAAAGAATTTGGTTCTAAGTGATTTCTTTGGCTTTGGAATTGGGTTCTAACAGGTTACCAAGGCGTTATGGTTAGCCCATTGCCTAAGGATGTCTAACCCCAGGTTAGCAAAAATCCGGGGTGTTACAATCTACCCCCCTTAAAATAAAATTTCATCTCCGAAATTGGCTAAGGGTAATGAGTACTTAAAGAGACTTTCGTATTGACATTCTAAGGAAGGTTCAAATCCTATTTAATGACCTAAGCTTACGTATAATCTAAATCAATTGTTTCGATCCTGGGCCAGTGGGGAAGGGGTTAACCATGCTTCTGCTGTGCCACTTTGGTCTAACAGTTGCATTGGCAAACCTAACTAGATTGGGCTCAAAATGTTCTGCCCCCCTTAAAACTTAGTTCTACTTAAGGTTCAAGAATCTATGTCTCGATCCGTATATCGGAACAAGGTGTAACTTAGGGCCTATCCTTGACATGAAATGGGAAACAACCTCTCACTACATCGGTTTTCCTTTGTTAATGATGCGTTCTATGGCATTAGTACCTATGGTTGTAGAAAGAAGCCTAATCTCTATTGTGGTTGAGTTCAGGGGCAGGTATGAGTTGCCGGGAAGATGACTAATTCTCTACTGGCTATAAGTCCTCGCCATTTCCTAAAGATAAAGTGATAACTTTTGGTTGTAGGTGGTCGGGCCAACACGGAAGAAAAGTTGTGTAGTGGGTCTGAGCCGGATACATAGGCTTTCTGCCTAGACTCTGACAGAAAATTCGTCGTATCAGTTCTTAATCCTAGACGATGTCGATCTTCTACTTGATCAGAGCATTGGATTTATTGGCAACTACCAGGATTGAGAAGTCAATTCAAACCACGAATACTTCTCTTATATATACAGTTTCTTTACTCCGCGTTCCCAAATGCAATAAGCCCTTGGGGAAGGCAATTCTAAGGGGTGTCCTGGTTTATTCTAAGTTCAATCTTAGGGATGTATAAGTTTTTCTGGAGAGTGAATAGTTTTAAGTTAAAACAACTTTCCTAAGGGTTATAACAGAAGTCTATAAATATTAAGGGTATCAATCGAAGGAATGAGGTTCTACTCCAACCAAATCTAACCTACTATTCCTTAGCATATACAAGCCTTACACTACTTAATTCAACAAGTAGTCTAGTCTGTAACTCACTAGCTGTAATCCAAAGCCTACGCTTATATGCTAAATGGTTTCATACCATTTCTAATACAGGGAATTGTTCTATCGCTTAGGGTCACAATTGTTTAAATGGAATTGGATTTCCTATATAACTCTAGGTCCAAAACGCCAAGGGCATATGTTGCCAGTGGTCTCAAGTTGTGTTAAATGGGACTCCTTTCCTACTCCCACCTAAGAATTGGGAGTGACATGTTTAGTAGGTGGGTGGGTTGGGATCTAAATCCATTTCATGGGCTTTGGAAAATGGATCTTGTGTTGGAAAGTATGAGATGAAGCATAGAAACACACAATCCCTTAAGCATTCCACTCACTTCATAGCAAAAGGGACTACATGCATGTCATTTACCAGAATTTGTCACAATACCTGAAACACAGTGTTACATGAGTCATGACAGAAGATGCATGTGAGCTAATGCGATCAAGACTCCTAACATCTAAAACCTTCTACCAACTGCTACACTACTACTAATCTCATCAACACAAGAAAACACGGGGATCCTAACATAGCAACAACCAAGCCACAGGGTGGTGGCATCTCTTGGCCTTCCTAAACGGGTTGGGCGACTAGGCCCGACTTCATCAACGGCGGTCTTCCTCTTTCCTATGAGAGAGAGGATGGTGGAAAGGGAGAAAAAGGCTACAATAGCCTCTAAAAAATCCATGAAAAATGGAGGAAATGGGGAGATAGGGCTGACCTAATTAGATAAAATGAATCTAGGCCCTATAGAGGAGTGAATCAGGCCCTTAAAGGCTAGATTTTCAAAGGGAAAAAAGCAAGATAAGTTGGAATGGAGGCTCACCCAATTTTCAGCCTTCTATGGAGGTTGGGAGAGCTCCAAAATGATGAAATGAAGAGGAAAGGGAGTGCCAATAGCTGTGGATGATGGGTTGGTGTCGGTTGTGACCAAAAATGGGATTGGGGGCGTCTTGAAGTGGGTTTTGAAAGGGAGGACAACAACAAGAAGGGAAAAGGAGAGCTTGGGGGCTTTGATTATGAAGGAGGTAGGGCTTTGGGGCATTTTTAAGGGACGACCCACATATAGGAGGGGTGACCTACCCATCAAAGGGCGTCGGCCCGAAGTACGGCCCGAGTGGGGCCCACCGGACGGCGAGGCCTCACAGAACCGGCGAGGTCCTCGCCGGTGAAAGTCATTTTCGACGAGACCGGCCATCTGGGGTCCCAAATATATGTGGGTCCCACCCTGGTTCATTGTATTTTAGCTTGGATAGGCCCATGACCCCATTTCGATCCATTTCGAGTCATTTCGGTTACTACCTGATACACATTCGCATTTAGCGATTTCTGACAGCTGGGATTGGGTCCAGAGAGGTCTAGACCCGTCCACACATGATCTAGAAGTGGTCTGGGATCATTTTATGCGACTACGGATGCACACGAACTTGATCAAAGTGATCGATTTGAGTAAACTTCGCCGATTAGCGAAACTGCGATCCTATAAGTGTTTCTAGATTTTTCTCGCACCCACCTAAGTCAAAAGGGCCATAGTGTACGTCGTGTGGCCATAACGCAGGTCCGGTTTAATCCAAATCATGTTCTAATACCATCTGTAACGCCCCAAAAATTGGAGGTCGGGTAGAAACTCAACTCCCAAGTTCCAAAACGTCACTTATGCAACATTTTCAATGATAGATGAATGTCAGCGGTAATAGTACATAAAACATGAGGTGGATCAAGCCAAAACAGCATATCATACTCCAGAGACAGTTAACTTAGCAAGCGGAAGAATGTGATAGATGTATAGAATATATGAACTGTTGTGAGTCTCCAGAGTGTGAACATGTTACCAGGTTAAACATATACATGTATACTCCAAAGATGAGAGAAAAGAATATACATGGTGTGAAAATAAAAGGCAAAATATCATGTGTACTGGCATCTAATCAGTAACCCTGTAACCCCGTCAATTAGAACCTGCATATAGGAGGGATCCTCCTCATCATCATCAAGTTCGGCTCTGCTTCACGAGTGTAACACCCCGGATTTTTGCCAACCTGGGGTTAGACGTCCTTAGGCAATTGGTTCAACCAAAACACATTGGTAACCGCTCAGAACCCAATTCCATAGCCAAAGAAATCACTTAGGATTAATTCCTTTAGAAACTAAGCATAAGTTAGCTAGCGCTATGCTGGAGTAGCTGTGAAATTGTCCCTGATCGCTTTAAATATGTTCTACAAGACCCAAAACTTGTAGAACCAATGATGCTATAATATCCTAAAACCTTGGATCAAACTCTAAACCCGTTTGCTCTCAGGAACTCTTTGAAACTTTGTATTGGATCTAGACCGCGCGTCGAAAGTCCGATACCTACAATCTTAGACCGTTATGATCGCTTGGCTGGACTTGACAATCGTTTCGAAAATCAAGGCCAACCGACGTTCAGAGGCTGTTTCATTGAGCCTGGAGTGAAGAGGGTGTGAATAGGGATAGATTTGGAAATTTTAATTCAAATCTGGCACGTGACTTGACGCATCAGTATTAAGCATTCTGACCGTCAGAATTCAGCCAAATTACACCCTCGGATCAGGAAAAATTTCTATTTCATATCTTGAGACTTGTAGACCTGATCTAGGTGCGATGACCGCTGAACTGAAACTGGACCACCACGTGCGATCTGCGAACCCTGCCGGACTGAAAACTTGATGTGTGCTAGATCCAGTATGCATGAGCTTAAGTCCGACTGCATTTGGCCAGGGGACCTCCAAAAATGCTCTTTTGGACCAGAACAACCCCGAATTGGTTAGACCTTAAGTAAATATGGTTCCCAAGCCTAATTTGGAAAGAAATTAGGTTATATAAGGGGCTTAAACCCTCACTTCTCTCACCCATCCGAATTTACTAGAAACCCTAGCAAGAGTGAGAGAAAAAGTGAGAGTTTGTGAGAGAGGGTGGGAGAGATTTTCCTGCCACCTGCTGCTGCTGCTGCACGTGCTTAGGCGACGCACTCCAATCACTTTCCTGGTGATTCCAACGCACTTCTAGGTAAGGAAAACCCTAACCACTTGCTGATTTGGGGATTTCTTTGATTCAAATAGCAAAGTAGCTGATGTACGTGTGTATTAGGTCGCCTGATCGCCGTAGACGAAGCGTATACGCTCCGTTCGAAACGATACACATCTAAAGTGAAAGTTGCGGATTCTAGACACTTTGATTGGCTGTTTTCAATGCTTTCAATGTCGTTTAATAGTAGATTATCGATGGCAACGCCGTTTGACATGTACAACATGCTGTCCGTTTCCTGTTTTGTAAGCAGACGAGAAATATGAGATTTAGGGCATTTTAGTCATTTGTAGGAAATACTGTCAACATCCATATTTTGCTAAAATGATTGACATGACTTTTTGTCACCTTAGGATACTAGGAATGCGTGCATAATCTGTTTGGCGAAGAGATTCGCCCAAATGCGCACTTTGAGTCTACATACACTATGTAGACTTAAGTGTGTAGACTAAGTGTTTGTATAAATATTTGTATTAGTATGTATTGAATTAAATGGAGTTGTGAATTAGTTTGAGATTGAATTCTAAAATAATACGCTGATGTAAATGATTTCCTTCATGTTGGCTATGTGTATGATTTCATTATATGTATGAAATGTACGTGTTAGATGATTTACTTAAGTTGTATGTTATAACATGTGTTAACATGCTCATATTGTTGTATTTCATTTCCATTACCTTTATATGATTGCTAATGTGGTTTCATAAATGTTTGGGACTATGCTTAGTCCAGGCAGTCGGTAACCGAGTATATTCGTGGTTGGCTTATCTTTGCCATGAACGACGCGTCGATGAACGCGAGTCGTGTTTGGAGTTGGCGGCAGTGGTTAGGCCACACGAGGTATTTTATGCACTTCATGTCGTTCGACTTGAGATGCGCTCGTGCTAGTCGAGCCCGGCAAGTAACTCGACTGGCCATTATATGTTCACCATGTATGAGTCATAACTGCTTGAACTTAGGGTACTGAACTTACCATTGAAAACCCTGTTAACCATGATACCTTGATCCATAAAGACTCATGAGCCGGGCATGGTGATATGGGACAGCGTGGTCGAGCTGTCGGCCTACGCTGGGGCCACAAACCTCCCTGTAGTGACTAGTGAGCACCCAGACTCATGAGCAGATTATGATGGTATAGGACACTATATTCTTGCTGTCGGCCTACACTGATAAAGTGATGGGGGATCGGTGCAACGAGTGCGAGCAACAGCCCTGACAGCCCTTTGTAGTGACCGCGAGCGTATTCTGAGTCTACGGGAGGCGACGACCCTTCCGTAGCAATGAGAGTACATTAGGCCTGTATTGATAAGGTGATGGGGGAGCGGAGCAACGAGTGCGTGCAACAGCCCTAACAGCCCTTGCAGCGACCTATAAATATAACATCGTATGAGATTACTAGGAGTGACGACCCTAGACAGGATCTGTGTTGGGATTGATATAAGGGAAGTACCTTAGTTTCTCAATATTGTTGTATGAAAATGACTAATAATAACTCGGTAATCATATCACCATCACATTGCATGTGCCTGGAAGATGTGGAGCATTGTGGGATAAAAGCATGCCGCGGGCGTAAGATGGTGCTGTATGAGGGAGATCGTCGGTGAGGGCACCCATCATGTCATGTCATATTGCATTAACAACAGTATTTAGGAATGTTTGAATTATTGCTTTACTATTATCGCATGATTGATTTGATAACATGCTAATCTCTGCTCTCTTATCCCACTGAGTTGATCACTCACTCCCACGTTACGGGATGGTGTTTTCGGACGCCCACCAGTCCCTATTGTGATTGCAGATGATGGCGCGGCCTGCGAGGCGAAGCTAGACTTGATGATGATGAGGAGGATCTCTCCTTTATGCGTGTTCTGATTGACGGGATTACAGGGAGGTTGATTAGATGCCTTGACACTTGTCATTTTTTATTTTTAGCGTACTCATGTATATTCGTTTTGTTTACTTTTGGAGTATACATGTATGTATATAACCTGGTAACATGTTCACACTCTGGAGACATATAATAGTTTATATATGTTATACATACTATTACAGTCTTCCGCTTGCTAATTTAACTGTCTTTGGAGTATGATATGCCGTTCTGGCTTAATCCCAGTCATGTTTAATACATTAACACAGACAACATTCAATCATAAACATTTTTGTTGCATAAATAATATTTTGGAACTCGGGAGTTGGGTTTTTACTCGAACCCCTGAATTTTGAGATGTTACAGTGAGCATCGCCATCATCTGAAACTAAAATAGGAACTGGTGGGTGTATGGAACACCATCCTATAATGTGGGAGTGAGTGATCAACTTAGTGGAATCATAGAGAAAAGATTAGCATATTATCAAATCAATCACACGGTAATAGTAAAGCAGGCAATCAAACATTCCTAGATATTGTTGTTAATGCAAGCATGAAATGACATGATGGATGCCCTCACCGACATACTCCCTCATGCGGCACCATCTGCGTCCGCGACATGTTTTCTTCCCACAGTGCTCCACATCTTCCAGGCACATGCAGTGTGATGTGGATATGATTACAGGGTTGTTATTTATCCTTTTCATACTGCAGGATTGAGAAACTAGTGTACCTTCCTTATATCAATTCCAACATAGATCCTGTCTAGGGTCGTCACTCCTAGTAATCTCATACGATGTTATATTTATAGGTCGCTACAAGGACTGCCATGGCTGTTGCTCGGACTCGTTGCACCGCTCCCCCATCACCTTATCAATACAGGCCTAATGTACTCTTGTCACTACGGAAGGGTCGTCGCCTCCCGTAGACTCAGAATACGCTCAAGGTCACTACAAAGGGCTGTCAGGGCTGTTGCTCACACTCGTTGCACCGCTCCCCCATCACCTTATCAATGTAGGCTGACAGCAAGAATATAGTGTCTCATACCACCATAATCTGCTCACGAGTCTGGGTTGCTCACTAGTCACTAAGGGGAGGTTTGTTGCCCCAGCGTAGGCCGACAGCTCGACCACGGTGTCCCATACCACCATGCCCGGCTCATGAGTCTTTATGGATTAAGGTACCATGGTAAATAGGGTTTCCAATGGTAAGTTCAGTACCCTAGGTTCAAGCAGTTATGACTCATATAAGGTGAACATACAATGGCCAGTTGGGTTACTTGACAGGCTCGACTAGTACGAGTGCATCTCAAGCTGAGAGACATGAACTGCATGAAACACTTCGTGTGGCCTAACCACTGCTGCCAACTCGAAACACGGCTCGCGTTCATCGACGGGTCCTTCATGGCAAATAGAAGCCAACCACGAATTTAATCCGTTACCGACTTCCTGGACTAACGTATAGTTCCAAGCATTTGTAAACAACAACAATGATCATATGAGAGTAACAGGAATGAATATAAACAATACAAGCATGTTGAAACATGTTATAACATACAACTTAAGAAAATCAACCAACACATGCATTCCATATATATAATGAAATCAATTCATATAGCTAACATGGTGGAAATCATATACGTTCGCATGTTAATTGATAATTCAATCTCAAAACTAATTCACAACACCATTTACTCAATACATACTAATACAAACACTCAGTCTACACACTGTAGTCTACATAGCGTATGCCGACCCAAAGTGCGCATTAGGATGAATCTCTTCGCCAAACAGATCATGTACGCATTTCTAATATCCTAACACGACAAATACCCATGGCAATCATTTCAACAAAATACGGACGTAAACAGTATTTCCTATAAATACCTAAAATACCCTAAATCTCATATTTCCTGTACGCAGTCGAAATGGAAAATGGACAGCATGTTTTACATGTCAAACAACGTCCTCGTCGATAATCTACCATTAAACGACATTGAAAGCTTTGAGATCAGTCAATCTAAGCGTCTAAAATCCTCACCTTTCACCGTAGACGTGTATCGATTCGAATAGAATGTCTACGCTTCGTCAACGGCGTTAAGGTGACCTATATCACTAGTTACATAAGCTACACCGCTACTCGCATCAAAGGAATCCCTAAAACAGCAAGAGGGTAGGGTTTTCTTACCTATAAGTGAGTTGGAATCACCGGAAAAGTGATTTGAAGGCGGTGCTTTGGTACATGCAAAAGCTGGAGCAGGTGGCAGGAATTCTCTCCCATAACTCACTCACAATCTCCTTCTTTCTCTCTCTCTCTCTCTTTCTAGGGTTTAATGCAAATTCGGATGGGAGAGATATGAGAGGGTTTAAAGCCCTTATATAGACTAAAATCTAACCTAATTAGACTTGGGACAAAGGTATACTTAAGTTATAACCAAATCGGAACTTTTTCGATCCAAAAGAGCGTTTCGGGAGGTCCCCTGGCCGAACGGGGTCGGACTTAAGCTCATGGACACTGGATCCAGCACATATCAAGTTTTCAGTCCGGTAGAGTTTCCAGATCGCACGTGGTGGTCCAGTTTCAGTTCAGCGGTCACGGAGACTCGATCGAGGATTCCGAGTACACTGACCTGGGTAAGAAATGTTCCCTGATCTGAGGGTATATTTGGGTCAGATTCTGATAGTCTGAATTCTTATACTGAACCCACAAACGAAACATGCCAGATTCATTTAAATCTCATTTAATTTTTAATAAATTTTACTCTTTCTCACACTCCTTGCTTCAGGCTCAAGGAAATAGCCTCAGAACATCAGTTGGGCTTGATTTTCGAAACGATTGTCAAGTCCAGCTAAGTGGTCCTAACGGTTTGAGATTGTGAATATCGGACTTTCGACGTGCGGTCTAGATCCAATACGAAGTTTCAAAGGGTTCCTGAGAGAAAACTGGTTTAGAGTTTGATCCTAAGTTTTAGGGTAAAGTAGCGGTAACAATTCTAAAGGTTTTGGGTCTTACAGATCGTATTTAAAGTGATTGGTGCTAATTTCACAGGTAATCTAGCGTAGCACTAGTTAATTCACGTTAAATTTCTAAAGAATTTGGTTCTAAGTGATTTCTTTGGCTTTGGAATTGGGTTCTGAGAGGTTACCAAGGCGTTATGGTTAGCCCATTGCGTAAGCACGTCTAACCCCAGGTTAGAAAAAATCTGGGGTGTTACAACAAGTCTCGGGGTCTAGTCGACACTGAATCACGGGATGTGACTTAGGGTCATGCGCAAATGTCGATTATAGGTTGAGGGTTACCAGAATTCGACGGATAGGATCGCGGTAGTGTACAGAATGGGTCTAGGATACGGGCCTAACATTCCCCTTTTTGACTAGAGAGATTTTTGTTCACATGTGTCTTGCAAACAATACAATAGTATGTGAGAATAACATAGAAATTAGGTAACGATCTAGGATACCATTCTGGTAAGGTAAAACTTAAGTACAAATGTATATACAATTCAAGAGCTATTTAAATGAATCAAGGCCTAGCATATGCATTTGATATTCATGATCGATCCTCAACATATATACTAGTAGGTTAATCATATGATTAATCAAACTCTAAGATATCATTCATAGTTAATATAAAAACTATCATTGATCTAATTTAGAGATGGAAGGCTCAAGGGGAGAAGTCATCACCTTATGCTTTGAATCACCAACTGATGTTTCTAGGAAGTGCGTGCACACTTAGAATTGAATCCTACCATGGATTGTGAAGTTGTACGTGAGATCAGGTTTCTACAAAGTATTTATGGTCAAGGTTAATATAACCTAGGGTTTAGATTACTTATTTTTAGGGTTTTGATGTAGAAGGATTTTCATTCTAATGTTTAGTTCTAGGCTTAGATTTTAGGATTTGAACTCTGATTACTATTATTATCATTATTTTTGTACCATGAATGAAATAATGGTCATAGTAGAAGTATTAAACAATTAATATTAATAATGATGATTCACAAGTTCATATTTAAATGTACCAACATTATCTATTATTCTTATAATGACTAATAATATCCTAAATAATGCAAGTAATAATAATAAAAGTTTTACTAACAATAATATAATAAGGACTAATACTAATAATCATATTAACAAGAATTATACTAATCTCATAAGGAAAATGATAATATTTTCTGGTGATAATATTCATAACTTATCAATAATGAATCTAGTCATGATAATAGATACCATGATCTACCATGAATTATGAAATTCTACAATTAGATCCAAACCTAACACACTATTTATGTTTAGGGTATTGACCTAGAGTTTAGACTACTTAGGTCTAGGATTTCATCCTAGAGTTTAGGTCTAGGCTAAATTTTGTGCAATTAATTTTGGTGTTAACTTAATAATTATAAAATATTTATTAACATTAGTGTTATAGTTAATATTACTTAATAATCATTATGATAACACCAATTACTACAATCCACTATCAATAACAAATATTTAAGAATGATGGATAAAGTAGTACGATTTAATAGTTGAAATTTATTTATAATAACTAGTTTTAACATAAATAACCTACTAACGGCTAATCATTGGTAATATTAATAATCCTAATAGTAATATTTGTAGTAATGATGACAACGCATCGAAATGAGTCTAAAATGGGGAGAACATGTTGAATTACCTTTGTCAACTCGCTCGACGAACCAATTTAGCACAACTGAGTGTGATGGTTTTAACCTGAAAAAAAGATCAAGTCAGAATTCTTAGAATTAACAACACAAGCTAGCTATAGGTGGTGTTAGGAATGTCTATAAATACATCAACAAGGAGGGAATCAACTCATTGAGTTGACTCAGTTGATTTGGACGTGGTCAGAAGGGTTACCTGAGCAACGATGTCTAGCACTATGATCGGGATTAGGAGCCCTGGCGTAGTTGGTCTGCTGACCGAGTATGGTCCTAAAAATGTTTCTGGATTCGGATCAGCCCCTGACTCAGTGGGTCGACTTACCGACACCCTCGCTCCCCTTCTTCCTTCTTTATCTCTTCCTTCTTCTTCTTTCTTTCTTCTTCTCCTTTCTTCCTCTCATTCTCTGCTGGAACCCCAGTAACACGCGAACCAGGCCCAGCCTGATTGGAACAAGCCCAACTCGGACCTGGCTCGATTCGGGTCACCTGGTGCAATGATGCAGTGCAACCTAGATTGAACTGAGCCTCCCTCTCTTTCTCTCTCTCTTCTTTCCATCAGTTTCTTCTCTTCTTTTCCTCTTGTCTCCACCGCTGGAAATGCCCAGCAAGATGCAGATTACTGGGTTAACAACTTGATTCGACCCGCACCCCAGTCGACTCGCCAGCTATCTCCTTCCTCTCCTTCTTCTTCTCAACTTCTCTCCTCTGCTCTCTCTTCTCTCCATAGACTTCCCAAAAGTCTGGACCGAACAAACTCACGCCCAACTCAGATGGACAACAGCCTGGCCCAACAACTTGGCTTAGCCCGAGCTGGTGTAGCAACACACCCACTCCCTATTTCTCTTTATTATTCTCTTCCTTCCTTTTTTGTTTTGTTAGAACCCCAGCACGGCCCTAATCCAGACCTAACTCAAATCGCGACTTGACCGAGTTAAGCCAATACGCACAACAACACCCTCCCATGAACTCTCCATCTTCTTTCTTTCTCTCTCTTTGTCTCTCCACCTTCCTTCTACTAGAAATCTAGCAGCAACATCTGACAAGGCTCGTCCTACCTCGAACCGAGTCTAACTTGGTTTGTTACGACATTGAAACAATGAGGAATATGGGCTGTTGCTAATGGTGGATTGACGTCGGGTGGGTTTTTCTCTAAAATGAAGACTCTACGTGGTGCGGATAGGCCTCCGAAAGCTCACAGGAGTGAAAGAGTGGAGATCCATTGATGTTTTCCTGGTGGGTTTGAGGATGGAGGCTTGCGGATGGGTTTTCTCCCACAACTGCAAGAATGGCAGGGAGGGGCGCTATTGTTAGATTTATTCCCCTTCTAGGGTTGCACTAACAGATCTTAGACCATTGCATCAGGAATAAATGGCTTGGATAAGACCTAAGGCCTTCCACTCTCTCTATCTTTCCATGAAAGGTTCAGTTGTTTGGTTGCATAGCTTGCACGAGAGCCCTAGCTTGGAGGTCTGGGATTAGTTTGAAATGAACGGTCGGGATGGGAGGATTTACTCTCACGTGGATTGCTAGCCTGTCGCTTGGAGACAGTTTTCATTTTTGGAAACATTGTGCTTGTAGGCCATATTTGCATTAAAAATCGTGTACCTGTACATGTGCATAACTGTGAGAAAATTATTGGGCTTTGGTCGCATGTGGATCCTCTACCAAATGGATGGTTTGGATCAGTCTTCTGACCCTTAGTTGGTGGCCCACTTGACGCTCGAACAAACGCTCATCCGTTGGCTGGGAGAAATGAAAAGAGAGGAGGGTGTTTTCTTCTTCAGGTGTGGGTCAAACCCGGTTGATTGGGTCTCTTTGGTCCACTACGCCATGGGTACAAACCCAGTGGTGTACACACTCAAAGCATGTGGGGCCCACGATGATGATCTTGACAAATCCCATCCATTCATTCATTTCCAAGAGCTCACTTAGGTCCTTCGACTAGAGATTAGTTAGATTCAACATTTAGGTAGACGACAATAAGGAATTTCCTCATACATACTGATCTTTGTTGATCTAATGGTTGGATTGATCCCAATTGGGATATCAATGGCCAATAGACTCTAGGATCATTTATGTGTTCGGGCCCACCTATTTTGTGTTGACAATACCATTATTGCTATTAAAAATCCCTCCAATGATATGATTCATATTATTATACCATTACCACTTATTTTATTTATATATTACTATTATATGTGTATTCCTAAATACTTATTTTATTTATTTATCTATTTAATTTGTTGTAGGACCTGCCTTTAATTAGAGTCATTAATGATTTGAATAATTCCATATCAAGCCATGTGGCCCAATTTTAGGTACACATGCTACTCAAGAGGTTTATGGTTGATTTCATAATCCGATGGTTGATTTAGGAAAGTCAATCGTTAGATTGATCATTGAAACGTTGTGGACCTAATGATGGTGAAAGTTCCACTATCTCTCTAGGGGGTCCTATTAGTGTGATTAAGCGACATGTCAAGGGACAAGATGTTGTGGCCCCATTGATTCAGGCTTCAAATCTTAAGATGGATGGTTAAGTTTAGCCTAATAAAGGTGAATGTTCAATGAACTAGGTTTATGTTACTAAGTTAGACCTTCGTGATAACACCCGAGTACTGCAAAGTATGGGGTGTTACACAAAACTATCTAGTAACCTTTGCATATTTTTCAAAAAGGAATCCTAATGACATCGAGACATCCCCTGATGGCATCGAAGTGCACATCGATGACATCGAAGGATGCTCGATGAGATAGGATAAAATTTATTTTACACCCAATTGAATATCTGGTACAAGAAGTCGATGTAATCAATGATGGTTCGATGACATTGAAATTCAAATTTCAATGGAATCAAATACCCTTCGATGGCATCGACAATATCAGATTTCTACCCATTTTTTTACCATTAGGATTTTAACTGTATAAATACACTAGGCTTGCTTCTTGTAAAATAAGCTAGAATTTAAAAGAGTTTGAGAGAGTTTCTTCAACAATTAAAACCCTCTTCCTCATTCCCTCTTTCCCATTAAAGTTCATCATTCAATCCTTGGCATAAGCATTTACTCACATCTTCATTGATTGGATTGAATTATGAACTCTAACATTCAATGAGTTTCCAAATGTACTCATAGGCAAATCATTGTATTGGAACTCTTGAATGTATAACTCATGGGAATCTTCTCTATGTATTTAAATCATATCATCTAAATAGAGAAGAATAACAAAACCCTAAACCTCACAACCTTTGAGTGTTGATTAAAGCATCAGAAGTAGTTGCAGTTCAAGGGGCTAAAGATTCTTTGTCAACATTGAAGATATTTAGATTGTGCGAGAAAGAGGCTCACTCACTTATCTGTAAGTATTAAGAGTCTATGGAGTCTGAAGCCCTTTCCTTGTGTAGGATTGAGATTTAGAGTTTAAGAGACAAACTCGCCAAGACCTAGTTGTAGGCCTTTGATGGGAGAATACATTGTCCGTGTATAGGACGTGTTGTCCGTGCGAAGGACACGTTGCCTTGTGTAGGCATAGGCTGCCTTGTGTAGGCTCCTAGTTTGTGTCCTTGTGTAGGACTCGTCGCCTTGTGTAGGCATAGGCTTCCTTGTGTAGGCTCCTAGTTTATGTCCTTGTATAGGACTCATCGCCTTGTGTAGGCGCCTAAGGCAACCTTGTGAGGCCCCTTAGTTAGCCTTGTGTAGGTTGTGAAGGTTAAAAGTTAACCTGATTTAAAACCATTGGATAGTGAAATCTGGTACACTCTAGGAGAGAGTGCGTCCACTGGGGTGGAGTAAGCAAGTAGCCAAACCACTATATATGATTGCTTTGTGTACATTGATATCTAATTATGCTTATTTCTATCAAATGATTATTATGATGTATGATTTAGTAAATGTATAAGTATTGATAGGAATCACATCCCACACAGTATCACATATACTATCCTTATAGGCTTGTTCCTTACATGTAAATTTTGTGTAAGCCTATGTATTTAGGACTCTCTATTGGCCTGAATGCCAGAGTTACTTTGCCTTACTCATCCTGATTAAAGTTAGGCATTAATTGTTCTTATAGGAAAATAATTTTTGAAAAGTCCTATTCACTCCCCCTCAAGGACATTAGAAAATACTCTCTTGTTCTTTCTCAATGTAGGAAGAAATCACAACCAGGTATGTCTTATCTTGATCTAAGTTGACATATTTAAGATCAGCGAGTAAAGATTTTAGGTCAAGCTTCAGTGGTTTGATCCTCCACGGTAGAGGCACTATATTAGTTTGGGGCAAAGTTTTAAATTGTGACCTCTACCGGTTAACTTCAAGTACCATCACATTATCCAACAAGGCATTCATCTCCTTAATCACGTGATCATCCAAATCGGGGGAGTGGGCCATGTCACGCCCCAAACCCAGAAATCAGATTCACAGGAATCCCAATCGTTGAATCCAATGTCCATAGCCTCCGTAGTACCCCATCTTCAGCTCCCAACGCCTATATGCCAGGTTCCGATCCTAGGATCCTACAAGGAGAATTTTTCAGCATACATTTATTTCATAAGAAGCATAACCACAAGTTTACCCAAATCACAAGGCTACATCATCATCATATATCCACTAATATAAACATTTGAGTACAATGCTGAAAAGAAAAAAATACATATATAAAAAATGAAAGGTCCAAAAGTCAGTGCATGCTCTAAGCTCGACGTTGCTGCAACCTAAAGCCACATGCACGCATCTATCATGCATAAGCTTATAGAAAGCTTAGAAGGTGGTGTAAGTGTGTGCACAAGATAAGTGTCATGCATACAATGTAATTTCATAATCATAAATGTTAAAAATATTGATAAGATCATAAATCATACAATAAGAAAGTAAGCAGAAATACTGACAAGTTCATGAGTCATACAAATCAGAGTACGCAATACAGTTCAACTATGTAAATGAGTTATAGAGAGTCAAATATCAGATGCTGAGGTTATAGTGCAATATGAGATCTTGCTAAGTCTGTCTTGGCCATATAAGTACAAAAAACATAACAACCCAAAATGTCATATGCCTACGAATGCAATATGCGATGCGAATGAAATGACCAAGTAGAAGTGTGAGGTCGGGATGATAGTACATAGTATCGCAGGCTATAAAGTCCATCACAAGGGACTTCTATCCAAACTAGTCCCATACCTAAATTTAGATAGTTAGACTCAATGTGGTAAACTCCTAATCTCAGGTTAATCGCGCACCCAACCGAAATCCTAGCCATGCGAAGGTATACGTAACAAATAGTTGTGCATCACCAGCCCGAGTAGATAGTGAATGAATGAATGAATGAGTATACAATTTTTGCTCAATAAGTCCACATATCAGTACAGTTCCTCAATGGGATCATCACTGGGGTCTAGTACACTCTACATGCAAATCGTTGTCCATCGACGCACGACCATGCAACTGGAAGAGACCTCACCATCCGCCTAATTAGTAGTCAACCAATACCTACCCGACACATCGATAGCGGACCCATTCACAAGCTGGTCAAACTCAGCCTAGCTATGCCCCCTACCCTCGGGTGGGTAAGGTCATACCCCCTCCCAACTGACCACGACACAGTGGGAGACACGACCTCCAGGTATTCAGAACTCAGGCGCTCATATATCCACTCGGTCTCGACATTGGGGCATCCTCTGGTACCAAGAGGGTTTAGGGATTTTCACCTAGGGCCATCTATGGCAGCCCAATGCTAGAACAAATTTTTGGTATCCTGTCTGGCCATCCACGATATGCCTGTGGAGGCTATGACCCTAATGTCACTAGGGCACACAATGCAAGATGCATGAGTCATACAATCCAGTCATGCATCAATCTTGTGCATACCATGCGCTCATGTGAGATAACCTCCGCCTATCAAGGAATCTCATAACAATCATGCAGATGATGTGTATGGGCATGTATTATGATGCTATGCAGTCACATACTCATAATCTGTATCAATAACTGCATCAACAATCGACTTCGACAATGTGGACATTAAACTAACATTGCTCACATGACATGACCCTCATAGAGCCTAACATACAGTGGACCCATGGCCCCACATGAGGGCTAAATATACAACTTCATAGGCCTCACTCAAGAATTTAATACACATCACGATGGGCTTTTCACATGGGCCTAACATACATTACAATGGGCTCCATCACCTAGCCCTCAATGCATCACAATGGGCCTCATCACATAGGCCTCATATACATCACATTGGGCCTTAAATACGGGTAGCATATACATCACATTGGGCCTCGACAATCGGCCTCGATATCTGGCCTCGACAATCGGTCACGATAATTGGCCTCGATCGCTAATCAGTAATCGGCCACGACAATCGGAATTGATTGATAATCGGCCTAACTAAAGGCCTAAGGGAAGGTCACATGAGGACTTTCGACCATCATTACCGATCAATGTGGACATTTAACCAACATTACTCCAAAGGAGTGGCCAACCTAGGACTGAACATACAGTGGGCCCACAGCCTCATGCAAGGGTCTAATATACATCACAGTGGGCCGAATACACGAGCTTAATATACATCACCATGGGCGATGACCCATGGTCCTCAAATACATCATAATGGGCTACAACCCATGGGCCTCAATATACATCAAGTGGACCGTATTAATGGGTCTCATATACATCAAATGGGCCACGTACCTGGGCCTTGAATACAGTAAGTGGGCCACACATCATGGGCTTAATAGATATCACAATGGGCCTTGCCCTTAAGCCATGAATACATCACAATGGGCCTCTGACACGGCCTAATATACATCATGAGGGGCCACATCCTATGGGCCTTTAATATATCATAATGTGCCATATTCCATGGGCCTCATATACATCATAATGGGCCACACCACCTGGGGCTCAAATGTGTCACAATGGGCCATAACCCATAGGCCTTAATATACATCAATAGGCCACAACCCATGTGCCCTAAATACAAAATAAGTGGCCCCATCACATGGGCCTCATCAAATGGGCTGTAAATACATCTCATTGAGCCTCATTCAAAAACCATAAATACATCACATTGGTCTGATTTCTAAGCTTGAAATACTACACAATGGGCCTCATACAATAGGTGGTCCTCATATATATTAAGTGGGCCAAATGGGGCAGTCCATGGCTTAACAAAATAGATGGACATCGTGGTTGAAACATATTCATCATGGTGTGCCCCACATGCCGATGGGTGGCGTGGTGAATACATACATCATGGCAGGTTCCCACACCACCCTAGATAGATGGATGGCTGGAGAACCACATACATTCAAGTGGGGTCCATGTCCTCAAGCGGAAGGACGATTGAATATAACAATACATCATGGTGGCCTTACGCCACTCGTTCAGATGGACGGGCAAATGTAGAGCATATACATCAAGGTGGGTCTCACTTGCCATGGATGGAGAAGATATACAACACATCATCAAGGTGGGTCCCATCTTCCATGGACAGAGCGGATATACAACACATCATCAAGGTGTGTCCCATCCACATGAGCAGCAAGTGTGGGGTGGGCCCCATGTAAGCTGAAATGGATGGATAGTGTGCTTAAACTCATACGTTACAGTGGGATCCATTCCACTGTTTAGGGCAGATGGACATAGTGGATATAGAATAAATGCATTCAGGTGGGTCCTATCCACACGTGTGCCACACGTCCCCACACGTCCAGCAAGTATAAGATACACATATCATGGTGGGCTACTCCACCATCCAAGTACGAACGGTGTGGATTAAAAACACTTACATCAGGGTGGTTACTTAAAGCTCCTGCCCATCCCAGCTAGGTGAAAGGATGGAGTGGATAATTCCATACATTAAGGTGGGTGGGGTCCACGTCCTTAGATGGACTGGACGGCCAGGATAATACGCATACATTAGGTGGTGTCCTCACAACTATCATGCATCACGTGTGGTTCCATGTGGGACCGCCACATGTAATATACACACACATAATATTATATTATAAAATATAAAATGGTGATGCTGCTACATCCAGGCCCCTGGATGGCCTGGATAAAAAACACGTACACTACGTGCTGTTGTCACGTATGAACGATGTGGATTCTTCACACGCGCATGATGGTGGGCCTTATGGATGGGATCCATGTGGATGGACCACCACTACTATATGTATGATATTATATATATCGTTATTATATTATTATTTTAAAAAATCCAACGTCCAAGTGGTTGGATGTCTGGACGGACTGACGGTGGCATGAAGCCCACAAAACTGCTGAGTACAACAACTATATAACTAGTGCAAGGTACACTAGCCATTTGTTTCCATAGAGATGGGTCCCATGTGGGGCCCACTATAACGTTATTTTCTACCCAATATAACCATAAGGTCCCATAATGAGAGCAAAAATAAATTTCATAAAGATCCAAAACTTCTATGGCCCAAAGAAATGGTTTCAATGGTGGACGTTCAATCTCCACTGATTTCTACAGTGTTCCACCTGATAAATAGCGTGCATATAGAATAAATACATCAGTGGTAGGTCCCACCATCCAGCCATCTGGATGGTGTGGATAAGACCCAAACGTCACAATGGCTCTCGTAGCAAGTGCTTTTATAGGTTAAGAATATCTTCACATGATTTAAGATGGTGTGGACCACCTAAGTGTCATGAACGAATAATTTTTAGGGTGACCTGCTGATTAAAGGGGATCCAACAAATGCACAGAGTAGATGTTCAACATACATCACAGTGGGGCCTGTGGTGAGGCCCACGTCCCACCCTACAAACAAGCAGCAAGGACGCTGCTTGTTGCAGCATCCAGAGGACCCTGACAGCAACAACGTCCCATCATTATTTATTTATTTATTTATTATATATTTTATTTTTCTATTTTTCTAGGGATTTTCCTAGGTGGGACCCGCATCAGGTGGATCCACTCCACCCATTGGATTCTATGGCTGAAGACAGTCCAAATGAGCCCAATATTCAGCATGTTTCGATGTGTAGAAAAATTAAAGTGGGTCTTAACAGTCTTTAACAATCAATATCACTGTATGGTATGGCCCGCTTGATTATCGAATTAACTTCATTTTTTGACTCAACCCCTAAAATGAGTTGAGGTATAGGATGGACAGCGTGGATTTGATGTACACATCAAGGTGGGGCCTACATGAGCGGCCTGCCTAAAGCTTGTTGAATCAAGCTAATATTTTTGTTTTCTGCTGGACGGTACCGCACTGTCAGTTCATGCTTCTTTGCCTAGCCACGTCCAGCATCCCTGGAGGCTGGACGGTTTGGGTATAACACATTTAAGGTGGGCCCACCTTCAAACATGCTATCCAGGTGGGCCACCAAATGCACGGATGGTGTGGATAAGACATACATCAAAGTGGGGTCCATCCGGGTGGGCCACACGACCATATCATCATATAAAAAATGAAAAAAAAAGAGAGGGAGAGAGAGAAAGACGTGGGAAGGGGAGCGACCCTGCCACTATGGGCCCTCCCTACACCCAATACAAAGCATACATCAAGTGGGTCCCACCATAAGTGGGCCCTAAAACAAAATCATGATCTAAGGTTAAGAACACCCACCTTTTGCTTCTTCTTGGGCTCCTCCTCATCATAGCTCCAATGCGACATGATTCAACGGTCAAGATCAGTTTTGAAGGGTGGGGATGAGAGATAGGAAGGTAGGCCACACCTATTTCTCTCATGGAGCATTGGACATAGGTTGCTTGGGAGGAAAATGAGAGAGAGATGAGAGAGAGAAGTGTAAGAGAGAGAGAGATGGGTGAGGGATGAGTGAGGGAAGGGTGAAAGGTGATGGGTGGATGTACTTGTGTAAGGGAGAGAGTTGAATTTGGAGGGTTGTTGTACTTGGGGATGGAATGGTTATACTTGACATTTGATATGACGTGTTGTAGAGATTCCTTCGATATTTACAACGCGTGGCGTTTCCTCGAACTGAATGCGGTCCCACATCTCCTGGCCTAGGTATTGGATCGGTGCGTAGTACACGGCGACGACGCAGTTGCTAGGGTACAAGTCTCTGATTGAGCCAACTCAGATTAACGGGATACAACTTAGGGTCGTGCAAAAATGTCGATTATAGGTCGCAGGTTGCAAGAATTTAATGAGAAGGATCGTGGAAGTCTGCGTAACATTATGGATTAAGATATGGGCCTTATAGGCCAAGCACATCTCTGAATGTCAGAGTATAGATTCGAAGTTGCTCTATCTTCCATGAAAGAGCCGATCATGTTATTGTCGTGGATATTGTTGACATTCTTTGACCGTTTTCTATATTGAAAAAGATGTTGAGCTCCAATGTCATATTTCTGAAAGATACATTCATAACTCTATTCTTACAATTAATTATGACATTTGATGTAGCAAGGAATGGGCGACCAACTATGATGGGAATCTGAGTATCCAAGATAATAAAATCTACTGGATATTAGAATTTATCAACTTGGACTAGTACATCCTCAACCATTCCTCTCAGTACATGAACTGATCGATCAGTAAGTTATAATGTGGTCTAGGTAGGTTTTAATTCACCTAGACCTAATTGTTCATAAACTGAGAATGGAATCAAATTAACACTCGCTCTGAAGTTAAGAAGTGTGTGCTCAATCCAGTAGTTCCCAATTACACAAGTGATGGTCGGGCTATTGGGATCTTTGTATTTTTGTAGCACATCTTGCTTGAGAATGACACTCACTTTTTCTGTCAAAAAGATTTTCTTTTGAATGTTTTACCGTCTTTTGGTCGTATTTAAATCTTTCAAAAATTTGACATATGAAGGGATTTGTTTAACATCATCCAGTAGAGGGATATTGACCTTCAATTGCTTAAGCACCTCTAGAACATCCTGAGAGTTAGAGGTTTTAGCACAATCAGCCGTTGGGGGAATGGAACAATCGGCTTACCTTGAAGTTCCGATTCTATCTCATATGGGTTGTCACTAAGTCCATCATCCTTAACTTCTTCCGAGTCCTTAGGCTTTTCAGCCATTGTCGAAATAGTTTTATTAATTGTCTTCCCACTTTTAAGAGTGGTGATAGACTTATCTTGTTCCACATGTTGATTTGAAGAGCTCAGGTCACTAATTTCACATTGCAGTTTTGGATTGGGGAGGGGTTGGCTCGAAAAAGTCCCTTTCTTCCCAATCACAAAGTGTGACTAAATCCTTTGTATAGTCTTTTTAAGGTCTTGTAATACTCAGTGTACTTTTCTGGATGAGCTCTTAAGTTTGTGTGGAATTTTGAACCGGTTCCTCTTGAGGTTTCCCTTGATTAAAGAATTGGGTAGGGATTCCTTTAGGAGTATCAGTTTGTCCATTCCTCCAATTAGAATTATATATATTTAAGGTGGGTCCTTTGAATGACCTTTGGTAATTGTTCATGGCATTCGATTGCTTATTCAATATCTCTTGAAAAATAGGAATTGTTGGGCAGTTTCCAGTTGTATGTATGTTACAAGCACAAATACCACAAATAATTTTCGTAGTCTTATCCTTCTTAAGTTCCATGACCTCGACTTTTCTTACGAGATTGGCCACTCTTACATTTATATCATATTTCTCTTTTAAAATATAAATTCCTCCCATGTTTTTTAATTGAGTAAGCTTAGAAGTGGTGGGTCTTAGGGAGGTATCCCATGATTGTGCGTTTTCAGCAAGTTTATCAAAATAATCCCACGCACCATCGACTCCTTATTCATGAATTCCCCATTACACATCATCCCCACAAATTGGCATATGGGAGAGGTTAATCCTTCTTAGGAAAAGCTTGTTATCTGCCATGTTTCATAGCTATGTTATGAACATGAATTTATGAGATCCTTATATCACTCCCAACATTGGAAGAAGGTCTCATCCTCTTTTTGCGTAAAATTCATGATTGCTTTCCTTAAGGTATTTTTTTCTAGTACGGGAAGAACTTTTTAAGGAACTCTCTTGTCATCTTAGCCCATTTGTCAATGGACCGTGGTCTTAAGGAATATAACCATGACTTAAGACTTTTCTTTAAAAGAGAAAGGAAACAGTTTCAGTCTTACTGTGTCCTAAGACATGTTTGGGAAGTGTAATGTAGATATTATCTCATCAAAGTCTTTCATATGTAAGTATGGACTTTTATATTCTAGTCTTTGAAACTTAGGAAGGAGTTGAATCACCCTTGGTTTAACATCCACAGTTCCTGCATTCAATGGGAATACCATGCAGGAAGGTGTACTCACTCCCGCTGGTTGTAAATAATCTCATAGAGTATGAGGTAGGGGTGTATGATGCACCTCATTCTCATCCTAGGCCTCCTCTACTGGGTGTTGAGGTTGATTTGCAGCCATTATTTCTACTGACTTAGAGGATCTCAGGTGGTGTCTAATCCGGTGATGGATAGACAACACTTCAACTAATCCTCCTTCACTCAAGAGTCGGAGAGTGTTGTCACGAACCCACTTGGGCATGAAACACTCGTAACCCTCAAGTAACTAAATAACTAAAATCTAAGATAAAGAAAATCTAAAAGCTATAACAAAAAAAATCTAAAAGAAAGAGAGAGTTAGAATGAAGTTACCTGATTAGAGTTGTTATGTTAGGATTTACAAAACAGAAAACAATGCTAATTCTAGAAACAATTGCAGAAAATCCAAACCTAGAAAAAAAAACCTAACCCTAATCCGAAACTAATTCTAATACTAATTAATCTTAAAAAATGTAGTCGTAGTCCTCGATAATGGTGCCAAAAACTTGTTCACAACTCCAAGAACAGGGTCGCGATGTAGCAAAAACTCAGTGAGACTGAGGTCGAATCCACAAGGACTAAACTTGTACGTATTTTGAAAATAACTAGAAGAAAAAATTAGAATTGGAAACTAATTTAAATTCTAGAATAGTTGGAGTAATTGTGAATAATGTTGACTTAAACTATCAATTAAAAGGTGGGAACTAGGGTGCCAAGGATCCACTTGTAGTTACCAAGATGCTACCTTACTTGATTTAAGAAACGAAACTGGAATTGGAGTCATATCCTATCTAGTGGAGGATAAACTATTCAAGCACAATCTGAGCTTTCATTGAGATAGTTCACACACAAAGATCCAATTCTTTGATTGGAATGGATTCCATCATCCTATCATGCCTAAGAGACAATGTTCAAGAACACGATTTTCCAATCTCCACAACTCCAAATATATTAAGAAGATATCAAAAGCCTCCACAAAATCTACTGTAATTGAAGTTACAATAAATCATAGAAAACTGGAAATATTCCTTGAATCAAACTAGAACTTGAAAATGGCGAGCTTAACAGTTCTAGAGGGGGGTGAATAGGACTATGCCAAATAAAAATGAAATTACTGAAATAATAAATAAATCAGGAAATTTATTCACACTAGTATTGAAAAATTGATTCAAACTTAGTTCTTAGGATAACTTACACCCAAAATAAAGTTTAGACAGGATGACCTTATTTCATAAACAATCGTAAGGATAAAGATCTCAAGCCAAGCAAGAGACAATAAATCTATTTATTACATGCATTCACTACTTTCGCATAAATAAAATTACAACCATTAACCACAAATGCAAAAAGTAAACATTCACCACTATGTGCAACAACTGTTCTCAAACAATCACACCTAATCTACTCCTAATAATCACTATCCATGTGATATTGGATTTCACTATAAATAAGGTTTTATAGGGTCACCTTAAAACCTGATACAGTTGTGATTTTAAAAGGCTATCACAAACAAAAAACTCCACATTGAGATTTTCTGGCTATCTTAAAGAAACTTAAATATAAAAGATAGAAATATATTTATCTTCACCTTGAAGACGTATCTCTTGATATAGCCTATAGAACTGCTTCTCTTAAAGTAGAATGTTCAATGTCCAGTCACATAAACAAGGGTTGTAAATTTTAGATTGATTTTAAATCGATTCGAACCAAAGGCTACTTATTTGAATTCCTCAAGATCTCAAAGAAGAGTATCTACTCTCTTTAAAGAATAAGATTCATAAAAAAGAGATCAAGGAATTAAAACAAAAATCTATTAAAGAAATATTAAAAATACCATGCAATAACTTGAAGATAATGGGGACTTCTCTCTCTCTTGATGAAGGCTTTTACTAGCTTGGCTTGGTAATTTTAGATTGAGAGAAAGCCTCTATATATAGGTTGAAAAGTTGTTGCTTCAACTCATCTAAGATCTCCTTTGACTCGTCTAAGGTTTAACAAATTTTTAAATTTTGAGCGCGATCGAAAAAAATGTTTCTTCGACTGGTGGAAGGCCCTACTTGACTAGTCGAGGGCCCTGTTTAACTGGTCAAGGGTTCCAAAATTTAGTTGATCGACTTCGATTCGAGCAACCGTTGATTGATTGAAGGCCCTTCTTTGACTGGTCAAGCAGTCTGCTTGACTAGTCGAGGAAGTAATAGAAAAACTATTTTTTTAAATTTAAACTTGGACTGGTCGAAGATTTCTTAGACCGGTAGAGCCACAACTTAAACTAATCGAACTTAATCCTATACTAGTCGAACTTAAGCTTGACAAAACTATAAAAATCCATATAAGCTTATCTTTTGGAAGCACCTAAGTCTAAGGTCTTTCTAAGGTCTGTTATACCTGAAAAGACTGAACATTGAAGTTTGAACTTCACGAAACTTGTTCTTCTACTTGATTCTTCAATAGAACATGTAATTAAAGATGGAACTTGATCTTCAACTAAGTGTTGTAGAACTTGAACTTAGTAAAGATTGAACTTTCCATCTTGATCTACTTCATGCCTTTAACTTCAGTAAGGTCTTGAACCATCGTAGATTTTAAACTTTCTTGACTTGAAGTGAGGACTTGAGCTTTCCATCTTGATCTTTATTAGATGGACCACTTTATAAGCTGTTTTGTCTAAACAAAATTTGACAAATAAAGGTGTACTTTATACAATATAGTACTTACAATCTCCCCCTTTGTCAAATTCATGACAAAACACTTAATACAACAACTAGAATAGGTAAGGTCCGTATTCTAGTCCGTACAGTTCCTTAGACTCTTGCGATCCTCCCCATCGAATTCTAGCAACCTGTGACCTGTAATCAGTGTTTGTGTGTGACACTAAGTCGCATCCTATAGATCTAAGTCGACTCGACCTGAGACTTGTACCCTAGCGACCGTGCCGTCACCATGGTTCCAACGCCACGTCTTGCACGCTGATGCGATACCCAAGCCAGGAGTTGTGAGCCATCGCATATTTTGGAAAAATGCCACGCATTTGTAAAACCCAAGAGAATCTCTACCAAACATCACATCAATCAATCAATCACTAGTCAAGTACAACCCATCACTCACCCATACCTCTCTCATCACCAAGTCAAATAAACCCATACCAAGCCATCCCTAAAGTCAATAACCCATCCCTTCCTTACAACAACCCATCCCTCTCTCCTTACATCTCCTCTCTTTCTCTCTCATTTTCTCCACCATTTTTCAAGCACCAAATAGAGGGTGGATGTCCAAGCTTTCCAAGAAAGAAAGAGCCTAGTGTGTGGTCCACTTCCTACCCCTAACGCCCATTTCCACCCTTCAATCCTCATCTTCCTCCATTAAAGTTGAAGCTAAGGAGATAAGGAAGCCACAAAACCAAGAAGATTAGCAATCGGTGGGTGATTTTTAGGATTATATGGTGTTTTTGATGATGGGCTAAGTGGGGCCTACCGATTGATGGTATGGATCTCACTTTAGACCCTATGTGTGGCCGATGGTCAATGGTTCATATGTTCATTCCATGATGGGGCCATTCTCCATGGACCCCATCATGATGTTTATTTTCCCATTGAGATAAAGGTCATCTTGACCTTGCATTCTATGGTGGAAGGGATCTCCACTATTAATTTTTTTAATAGTTTAGGTCCCACATGATTCAGGACCCATTTTGATGTATGTATTGTATTTTCATGGCTCACCTAGGGAGGGCTCATAGTGGAGGAGCCCCTCCTCTCCATCTCGCATCTCTCTCTCTCTCTCTCTCTCTATCTCTTGCGGCCCACATTGATGAATGGATTAGATTCACACTCTCCATTAGTGCCAGTTACCTAACTGTCCATCTTGCTGCCCAATTGGGGTAGGCCCTGTTCAAAGAGAAATCACAAATAACAACTTAACTCATGCACGTGTGGCCCACCCGATGCATGAGATTTATCCACACCGTCCAGCCTCTTGGACGGTGTGACCCACCTCAATATAGATATTTGCATCTAGGTCATCTAGGGCCTGGATGCTGGTTTGAATTAAATAGTATATATATACATGTATGTGTGGTGGACCCTATGTGGGACCCACCTGATGTATGTGGTAATCCACACCGTCTAGTCTACTGGATGGTGGATTCCACCGCGAGGCATGCGTTATATCCCAACCTTCCATCCGTGGGGCCCACACATGATGTATGTATCTTGTATCCACACCGTCTAGACCTTGGATGATGGGGATCGAATTGGCTGGTGTGTGTTACACATCATTATAGTTGCTATATTAGCACAACAAGTTCTGGGCCATCCATCTGGACAGCCAGCAACAATAGCTGCTTTAATGATGTCAATCAGCTCTATAGCTTGCCCATGATGCATGCATTATATCCAGACTGTTCATCTAAATGGTGGGCCAGCAGGCCACACTAACAGTAACAACTGCTGCATTGACGTCAACAAGTTCTATGGGTCCCGTATAATGTATGTGTTATATCCAAACTGTCCATTTACATGGACATTAGTAAGTTTTGAGGGTCTGATCATGCGGTAAGTGTTAATCTAAACCGTCCATCTGCTTGGACAACAGCTGTGCAGGTCTGATCATGTGGTAAGTGTTAATCCAAACCGTCCATCTGCTTGGACAATAACTGTGTGGGCCTGATCATGCGGTAAGTGTTAATCTAACCGTTCATCCACCATATGAGTTTTTCTTAAGGTTTGAGACAGAAAAAAAAGACAGATTTATCTGTTAGTTGGACCACACTGTAAAACTCAAAGAAGGATTGAATGTCCACTATTGAAACCATTTTGGGGTCATAGAAGTTCTGGATCAATATGTAATTTGTTTTTCCCCTTAATTCAGGCCTTTGTGACCTTATGAACATATTGGATGGAAAATAAACATTATGGTGGGCCCTGTGGATATTAATCAATGTAAATCATTATCTCTGCTCTATTTGTGGCATGGTCCAGATGATCTTCCATTATGATTCACTTATTTTTGGGCAATGCTTTAAAATAATCTCTATAAATATATGAATGGTGTAGGTAGTCCAGCTGGATCGGTGGGCCTACTTGATGTATATGCGATCCATGTGATGCGACCCATTTTGATGTTTATAGGGCCTATTGTTGTGGCCCATTATGATGGACATGAAGCCCATGAGATGAGACCCATTGTGATGTATATTGGGCCCATGTGAGAGGCTCATTGTGATGTATTTGCAGCCCATATATGAGCCCAATATGATGTATTTAAGGCCCGTGGATGTAGCCCAATGTGATGTATTTGCAGCTTATATATAAGGCCCGGGTAGGAGGCCCATTGTGATGTATATGTGGGCTTGTATATGAGGCCCAATGTGATATGTTTGAGGCTTAGATATGAGGTCCATTGTGATGTATTTTGAGGCCCAGATATGAGGTCATTGGGATGTATTTTGAGGCCCAGATATGAGGTCCATTAGGATATATTTTGAGGCCCAGATATGAGGTCCATTGAGATGTATTTGAGGCCCAGGATATGGCCCATTGACAAGGCCTAATATGATCTATTTGTGGCCCATTGATGAGGCTTAATATGATGTATTTACTGCCCATTTGGTGAGGCCCAATATGATGAGGCCCGATGTGATGTATATTGGCCCATATGATGAGGCCCGATCTGATGTATGAGAAGCCCATGGGTTGTGGCCCATTGTGATGTATTCGAGGCCCATGGGACGTGGCCCATTGTGATATATTTGAGGCCCATGGGATGTGGCCCAATGTGATGTATATGAGGCCCTTGTATGAGGCTCAATGTGATGTTTGTGAGGCCCTTGTGTGAGGCCCTAAGTGATGTATATGAGGACCGATGTTATGTGTGATTCCACCATGATGTATGTAATGATGTTTATGATGGGCCCTACCTTGGGAGCAATGATGGTTTGATGTCCACATTGTAAGAGCAATGATGGTTAAATGTTCACATTATAACTCTCCTTAAGGTCCATTGTTAGGCCCATTCTCACCTCCCCTTAGTGGGCTAGCCCAAACTGCTGTGCCCACCTTAATATTAGTGATACCCAATTGGCTACCCAAACCGTTTGGCCCCCATTGATGATGGTGCCTTACACCATGCCTGGAAAATTACCCACACCTTGGAGCCCACCTTGTGTATATATTGGGCCCCATAGGAAATTCCAGTTTATTGCACGATAGAGAGGGTAAGGAAGCCCGCTTACTATACTTATACTCGGCTTTGCCCTCGGTGGGGGATATTGTAATGCTTCATCAATATTACACACATGGACGGGCACACATGGGAAGACATTGATATGGGCGGGGCTTAAGGGCCTGGGTGAGCTACCAATGGTTGACAGGCTACTGCACTGATAGGCTACTGTGCACATGGTGAAGGCAGAACTTTGTCCCACATTGGAAGCATCGTCCGATGTTATGGTGTCTATAAGTTGGATTCCTTCCTTAAATGTTGTGACGCATTTTAAATCAGTGAGCTTCGACAAAGTATTCTATATCACCCCTTACCATAGACGGAAGGATATGCAGTATTAGGTTTGGTGTATCCACTGTTTAGAGTCTATCTTGATATTTGGACTAGATTCACCGTTCTTCTATGGACCTCATCATTCATATGTATGTTGTGAGGGATGATTGATTAAAGCATATGTCATTAGGCTAAGATGTTTATAGGACTCCTTGTGAGATGAAGTTTCCCCCACATGATCACACGATGCACGTAGGTTTGATGCATGACCTAGATACGGCTGATGGTATTCGTGGACTCGCCAGGATTTGCATATTACATTGCATCCTCAGTATATGATATTTGGTTTACTATGTCTCCACATTACATAGTTAATCTACATTGCTTCCTCAGTATATGATATTAGCTTATTATGTTTTTAATCACATAGCCTGGATAAGGCTGATGATATTTATGGACTTACTAGCATGTTTCCACATTGCTCTGATATTACATACTTCGCACACACTTACACCACCTCTAAGCTTTCTATAAGCTTATGTATGATAGATGCGTGCAGGTAGTGTTAGGTAGCAGCAACGTTGAGCTTAGAGCGTGCAACTATCTTCTGGAGCTTTAATTTTTGATATATGTATTTCCCTTTCAGCATTGTATTCAACTGTTTATATTAGTGAATATGTGATGATGATGTTGCCTTTGTGATTTGGGTAAACATGTGGTTATGCTTCTTACGAGATAAATGTACGTTGAAAAATCCTCATTGTAGGATCTTACGATCAGAACTTGGCGTATGGACGCTGGGAGCCAAGAATGGGGTACTATGGTGACTGTCGGCACCGGGTTCGACGATCGAGAATTTTATGAGCCCGATTTCTGAGTTTGGGGGGTGACAAATAGTATCTTAAATTTCATGTTGTAGTAGAAGGTGTAACTTTAATGAATGTGCAAAATTTTTTGCTTCTACTCCCCCTCAATGTGATCTTCTCCCTGTTTTATACTCCCCCTGTATTATAACATACCATTACAATGTACAACTCCAATAACCATATATCAACATTCTAATTAGATAATCAGATATCATCATTCACATTTACATTCATTATATTCTACTTTAAAATTAGCAAATTCTCTCCCCCTTTTTTCACAAAATGACAAAGGGAAGAGCATTTATGTGAACATAATTAAGCCTTAAAAGAATTAGTAGAATAATAGCTAGAAAATGCATAGAAATATGTCAATAAATGGAGTTATCACAAAGTTATCAATGAGCATAAAGAGAGTATAGTTTGAGAGTTAACAACCAAGTACACACATAGTTAAAGTTTATACAATCCAAAATGAAAGAAAATCAAGCTAATCGGATCCAGATAAAGATGGAGGAGGTATGGAAGGATCAATCAAGTGAAGTCCTTTTGTAATGTGATGAAAATATTTTCGCATATATTTCATAGATGCTTTGTGACTTTTAGCCAGAGTATCTTGTGATTTTAACTCAACAACTTTTGCTTCCAAAGACTTAAGTCAATCATCAACCTGGGAAGGCTAATAGTCAGGATCAGCTGCATCATCCGATTCAAGTTTTACAAAGATGTCATCCATTAACGTGTTTTCTAATAATGGTGCATCTTCTTCCTCTACTTCATCCTCATCTCCTTGGCTAGTTAGGAATTCTAGGTTCATCTTATGGATATTCGTATTATTAAATGGGAGGGTAGCCTTTGGTGCCTCAGTAGATGGAATGACAAAATTACAATGAATAGCAAGGCTAGTCATGAGATTAGCAAAAGGGACCGACCCATGGCTAGGATGGATTCAAAATTAGATACTTAAGTAACATATCAATGAGGGAAGACAAATAGGAATGCCAAACACAACAACATGAAGAACATGAGACATGAAGGAAGTAAGTTCAAACTTATTCCAAAACTATTGATAGACATTAGATGTGAAAATGAGATGAAGGACTCTGTATTTAGGTAACATCTTGTTGGCACAGAGGGCATTCACAGAACTCCATTCAATATTATACCGACATAATTTATAGGTAATATCCTGTCACTCAAATTCAGTTATTCTTTCAGCAAGGGTAGCAATGGGTATGCCTTTATCATTAATTTTAACATCCATCAACCCTGAAATTAGGTGCCGATCAATTGGGACTGTCCCTTCTCTAAAAATAATAGAGAATGTCAGATTATCAGGGGACAATTCACCTATTAAAGCATACATCCCTTGCACTATTGAGCGGTATGTCGTTCCGCCCCAACTAAGAATGTTTTCCCCACCAATGGTAGTAAGGATAGGTAAGAGCTAGAATGGGGCAATGTGAAATACGTTCACAGTCCTTTTAATGATAATTTCCCTAGAGTGAAATCCCTAACATGCTTCAAATCTTCTTTGGGAAATCTTAGGGTTCTCACCCTAACTGGAGTCGACCTAGAGGAAGAGCCGCTAGGGCCCTTGCGAGTAGCCTTCCTTTAAGTGCGATGCTCCATTTAGAGATTGTAATAGAAAGAATTAAAGATGATAGATGGGTTTGTCTTAAATTAAATTTTTGTAAAAAACTCACTACAGAAAGGGTGAATCACAAAATAAATCACAAATTAAAGATTAACTAGCAAATAGGAACCCAAATCTAGAAGCAAATGTGAAATAAACCACTTACAATGAAGAAATGGAGATGGGTTCGACGAGTGGAGCCACAGCTAGTCGAGGATGAAAGGAAAAAATGAATTGAAAGTGTTTTTCTCTCTTTTAATGAGTAAACCTGCGCACTTCGATTGGTTGAGTATGGTCCTCGACCCCTTGAAGGTCGATTGGTTGAGGACGTGCTCGACCCGTCGAGCAGCAAAAAAAATCTGATAATTTTTGTTTTAAATTAGGAAAACTAAATGTTTTGTGCTTTAAAAATTATAAACATAAAATGCATAATCATCATGATTTAATCAATTAAAAGTACACAGATCAATATCATGTTTTAATTTGGAATATCTATTCCTGTCAAGTGGTTTGGTCATAATGTTTGTAATGTACTTTTCAGTCTAAATATATTTTAATGAAATGCTCTTATCCTCAACTAATTCTCGAATATAGTGATATCTAATGTCGATGTGTTTCGTACGAGATTGTTGAATAGGATTATTTGAAATATTGATTGCACTTGTGTTATCACAATATAATATCATTGTATTTTATGCAATCCCATAATCAGTTAACATCCTTTTCATCTAGATCAGCTAGGTTCTAGTGTTACCAGCTGCTATATATTTAAATTCAGCTATTGAAGTGATATAAAATTCTGTTTCTTGCTGAGCCAGGAAACTAAACAATTTACTATATAGAAACATCCACTATTGGTAGATTTTCTATCGTCGATGTTTCCTGCCCAATCTGTATCTGTATATTCGGAAAGTTATATAATTGTATCATGCGGATACCATAGACGAAATTAGCAGTGCTTACGACATATCTGATTATGCGTTTAACAATAATTAGATGTGATTCCTTATGATTAGATTGATATCTATCATAGATTCCAACGCTAAAAGCAATATCAGGTCTGCTAGAAGTTAAGTATAGAAGACTACCAATCATGCTTCGATATAAATGAGCATCTATACTTTTACCTATTTCATCCTTAGAGAGTTTGAGAGTTGTACTTATAGGAGTATTAAACTTTTTGTCTTTCTCGAATCTAAGTTTCTTTACCAAATTTAAAGCATAATTGGTCTGAGAAATGAAAATAGCATCTTCTTGTGTTTTACTTGTAATCCAAGAGAGTAATTCAACGGATATACAAGCACTAATGTCTACCATACTCATTTTAAGCTTGGATTTCAGCAGATATGCAAACTGAATGAACAAGTTAGTGCTTGTATATCTGTAAATAGTATCATCAATGTATATCTATACAATCAATATATGTTCATTATATTTTTTGATAAATAATGTTTTATCAATGCTTCTCATGATAAAGTTGTGACTAAATAAGAATTTAGTCAACTTTTCATACCGTGCCCTGGGAACATGTTTTAAACCATAAAGTGACATTTTAAGACGATATACATTATCTAAAAGTTTAGGGTCTTCAAAACCCATAGGTTGTTCAACATATACTTCTTCATGTAAATCACCGTTTAAAAATGCACTTTTAACATCCATTTGATATATTTTAAATTTCTTATAGCAAACAATTGAAATAAATAATCTAATGGATTCAAGGCATGCAACTAGTTCGAAGGTTTCATCATAGTCAAATCCTTCTATCTGAGTGTAGCCTTGTACAACAAGTCATGCCTTGTTTCTAATTATATTTCCCATTTCATTAGATTTGTTCTTAAAAATTCATTTGGTTCCAATTATATGTTTATCAGAAGGTCTAGGAACCAAATATCAAACATTATTTTTGACGAATTGATTTAACTTTTCTTACATAACCAATATCCAATTTTCATTGGCAAGTGCTTCTTTCATATTTGTAGGTTTAATTTGAGAAGTGAAGTAAACGTAGTTATAGATATTTTTTTTAACTTTTTTCTTGTCTGAACACTTATACGAGAGTTCCTCAATATTTGATCAGACGGATGGTCTGTGACTGATCTTAATTTAGTATTATCTGATTTAGATGAAGAGTTAGGTTTATCGATAATGTTGACTTCATCATCATCTTGACTTGGTGTGGGTGTGATCAGGTGATTGTCAATTACAATATTAATAGATTTCTGAATCACTCCTGTTCTTTTATTAAGAGCACGATGTGCTCGACTATTAAGAGCATAACCCAAGAATATTCCCTCATCACTTTTGGCTTCGTACTTCTCCAAAAATTTTCGATCACGTTAAATGAAACATTTACTTCCAAAAATTTGAAAGTATTTGACTGTTGGCTTCTTATTGAATCATAACTGATAGACTGTTTTATCTTTTAATTTTCTAACATACACATGATTTATAATGTAGCACGCAGTATTAATAGCTTCAGCTCATAATTTTTTTATAAGTTCATGCCATTTAGTATAACATTGGCCATTTCCTGTAACACTCTTTTCTTTCTTTCAACAACTCTATTTTGTTGAGGTGTTTTAGGAGCAGAGAACTCAAGTGATATACTATGGTTTGTACAATACTTCTCAAAATTGCTATTTTCAAACTCAATACCATGATCACTTATGATTTTGATCACATGTACTTCTTTTTCAGTTTGAATTCATTTTAGAATTGTTCTGACTTCATCGAGAGTCTCCGATTTCTCTCTCAAGAACGTTACCCATGTATATTTGGTAAAGTCATTAACGATAACCAGAAAATACTTCTTTTCACCTCTACTCTCCGTTCTCATTAGTCCAACCAAATCTATATGGAGTTCACTTTCTTGTGGCTAAGGAGTTCACTTTCTTGTGACTACTCTTGCTTGTCAATCTGACATGTTCCACAGATCTTTTCTACCTTTTTTAATTTGGGTAAGCCACGAATATGATCCTTTTTCTTAATCTGTAAAGATCTCTTAAGTTAACGTGTCCAAGATCTTTATGCCATAGTTCTATTTCGTCTGTTTGGACCATGTAACATGAAATGTTAGAAAAGCACGAGTCATTATCAACGTCGTAATTCTCAGAAGTCTTACGATCATTTAATATTACACATTCCTTCTCATTTGAAATCTCACATCCGTGATTTGTAAATTTTACATTGTGTTTGTTATCGCAGATTTGAGAAATACTTAAGAGGTTATGTTTAAGACCTTCAACGTACAAACTGTTCTTAAATGGAGGAAGATTAGAGAGTTGAATAGTACCTCAGAATATGATTCTGCAGTTGCTTCCATCATTGAAAGTAACTGATTTGTCGTTTACTTCCTTGAAGTTGGTGAATATCTCTTTGTTACCTATCATATTTCTTGAACATCCACTATCCAGGTACCATTTTGAATGGTTAGTGACTTTGAAGGCTGTGTGGGCAACAAGACATGTAACCTTTAAAACCCTTTTCATTATGTTTATCGGTTTAGGAGTTCCATTAGTTTTTCTCTATTTCAGGGAGTTTGTATTTCTCCCCTTTCTATTAACTCCGATTTCATCTGAATTGGATTTTAAAAGCTCTTTGAGTAAGTCCACTAATTTTTTTTAGCTAAAGGAGGTTTGTTATATCTTTGATTTCTATAGCTGAAGGCATTAGAATTAAACTTAGAAACTTGAAAAGATTTTGGATTTTTGAAATCATTTTTACCATAGTTTCTTAAATTCTTACCTTTTGAGTTTGAAGTTTCTCCTTTTACAAATATAGGAGATGCATTTTTGTTCTTTAGAGAACTATATTTGATATAGCCTAAACCTGATTTGTCTCCATATTTTCTGTATGAGGTTAATAGTTTTTCTAACTTTGGGTCTCTGTAGGCATATCTCCTAGTATCCTTAGAACTTAAAAGAGAAGAAACTTCGAGTTTTAGATTCTCATTTTCAATTCTGAGTTTTTTTAACTCCGAGCTTTTAAAATTCAAGTCTACTTTTGTTTTTTCAAAACAATTTGAAATATTAGATTTTTCTAAAACATTGTTTTCAAGTTCTTCTTTTAATTTAAGATATTTTCTCTTTAAATTTTTAGTTTGATAGCAATTTTACAACTTTTCCTATATAAGGCATTGTAGGCATCTTGAAGATCATCTTTATTCTCATTTTCAGGGTCACTCCTGAGATTTTCATAATCAAATAAGTTACACCTATATGAGGAGGTGACTCTGGATATAGTCATTAGGGCTTTTACATTATTTGAATTTTCTTATTTTGATTCATCAGACTCAGAAGAACTTTCAAAGCCAGATGATTCATCCCAAGTAGTTAACATGCCCTTTCTTTTTTACTTATCCCTTTTTGGACATTTATTTGCCAAGTGCTCGTATTCATGGCAGTTGAAACATTAATTGTCCTTTATAAATTTCTAAGATTTAGATTTTCCTTTTCTTTTGTCAGATGGTTTTTAAAAATTTGATCTTTTCTTATTTTTGAAAATTCTATAAAATTTCTTAGTAAGTAAAATCATATCATCTTCTGTATCTTCAATATCAGAATTAACACAATTTTCTTTTGAAACAGATTTAGATGATCTTAGAGCTATGGACTTAGCTTTAGGAGCTTTAAAATTTAACTCATACATTTTGGGAGAACCAACTAACTCCCCAACCTTCATATAATCAGTATCTCTTAATTCTTGAATGACAGTTACTTTAGAATTGAATCTCACAGGAAGAGATCGCAACATTTTTGCACAAAGCTTGCATTCTGGGATTTGCATCTCCTAGACCCCACATGGAATTTACTATATCATTTAGTTTCGTATACAAGTCCATGAAAGTTTCATTTTCTTGCATACGAATTTCCTCAAAATTTATAGTGAGGATTTGAAATTTTGATTTCTTAAATATAGAAGTTCCTTCATGTGTCATTTCAAGAATATCCTAGGCTTGTTTGGCTATATCACATGAAATAACTCTCTTGAACTCATCAGGTGATAAAGTACAAGTTATGACATTTAAGACCTTAGCATTAGCACTGTTTTTGCTTTTCTAAGCTGCAGTCCATAAAAAGAATGCAATTTCTTTCATAGATTTAGTTTCATCACTGCCTAATACTTCAGACATAGGAGGTTTCCATTTGGTTACAATGGCTTGCCACACGCTTTCATTTAAGGATTTTAGAAAAATCCTCATTTTGGATTTTCAGTATGTGTAGTTAGAGCCATAAAGAGGTGGTGGCCTGGTAATAGATAAGCTATCAAAATTTGACATAATGAGAGCTCTAGATCTTTTAACTTAAAGAAATTAATTCTTTTTTAAAAAAAAGAGAAACTTAGCTCTGATACCACTTGAAAAGGGCGAGCTTTATAGCTCGAGAGAGGGGGGGGGGGGGGGGGGGGGGGGGGCTTTGAATAGGACTATGCCAAATAAAAATTAAATTACTGAAATAATAAGTAAATAAGAAAATACACTCACACTAGTATTGAAAATTCGATTCAAACTTAGTTCGTAAGACAACCTACACCTAAAAAAAAGTTTAGGTAGGACAACCTTACTTCACGAACAATCGTAAGGGTCAAGATCTCAAACCAAGCAAGTGACAATAAATCTATCTATTACAAGCATTCACCACTTTTGCATAAGTGAAATTACAACCATTCATCACAAATGCAAAAAGTAAACATTCACCACAAACACCAAGAGTTATAGTGGTTTGGTGTGTGCAACAAATGTTCTCAAACAGTCACACCTACTCTACTCTTAAAAATCACTATCCACGTGATATTGGCTTTCACTATAAACAAAGTTTTCACGGGGTCACCTTAAAACCCGATACAGTTATGATTTTAAAGGTCTATCACAAATAAAAAACTCCACACTGAGATTTTTTGGCTATCTCAAAAAAACCAACAAATGAGATTTTCTGGCTATCTCAAAGAAACTAAAATACAAAAGATAGAAATATACTTATCTCCACCTTGAAGACTTATCTCTTGATGTAGCCTATAGAACCGCTTCTCTTGAAGTAGAATGTTCAATGTCCAGTCACATAAACAAGAGTTATAGGTTCTAGATTGATTTTGAATCGATTCAAACCAAAGAATAAGATCTCAAAGAAGAGTATTTACTCTCTTTAAAGAATAAGATTCAAAAAAGGAGATTAAGGAATTAAAATAAAGAGCTATTACAGAAATATTAAAAATACCATGTAATAGCTTAAAGATAATGGGGACTTCTCTCTCTCTCTCTTGATGAAGGCTTTTACTAGCTTGGATTGGTAATTTCGGATTGAGATAAAGCCTTTATATATAGGTTGAAAAGTTGTTGCTTAGAATCATTTAAGATCACCTTTGACTTGTCTAAGGTTTAATAAATTTTCAAAATTTGAGTGCGATTAAATAAAACAGTTCTTTGACTGGTCGAGGGCCCTGTTCGACTGGTCAAGCATGGGCTTCGACTGGTCGAGGGCACCAAAATTTAGTTGCTCGACTTTGTGTAAGGCCTGTATCCTAGTCCGTACAGTTTCATAGGCTTTCGCGGTCGTCTTGGTCAAATTTCAGCGACCCACGATCTGTAATCAACATTTGTGTATGACCCTAAGTCGCATCCTGTGATTATGAGTCGGCTCGACTCGAAACTTGTACCACTGCGACCACACCATCGCTGCGTTCCAATGCCGCGTCTCACACGCTGATGCGATACCCCAGCCAGGAGTTCTGGACTCGGGTTTATTTCGAGGAAAACACCACGCATTGTGAATTTTAAGAGAATCTTTACAACCCATCACATCAATCAATCAAGTACAAGCAACCCATCCCTCTCCCATTTCCAAAGTCAACTCTCTCTCTCTCTCTCTCTCTCTCTCTCTCTCTCTCTCTCCACCCATCCCTTTCTTACACTCACCCATCACCCTTCACTCAATCTTACATCACCTCTCTCTCTCTCTCTCTCTCTCTCTCTCAAACCATTTCTCGAGCAACCCATGAGAGCCAACGTTCAAGCTATTCTAAGAGCCAAGTGTGGCCCACTTTCTACCCCCCACATCTCACTATCCAACCATCCAAATTTCATCATCCTTTATCAAAGAAGGAGCTTAGGAGATTAGCATTCCATGGAGCTAAAGAAGAAGGCATTCCATGGAGCTAAAGAAGAATGCCAATTGGTGGGTAATCCACCGTTGATTTTCATTTGAGGACCCACTTATGATGGGACCCACTTTGATGTATGTGTTGTGATCTAGGAGGGGCCCATAGTGGCGGGGTCCCTCCACTACACCATCTTCTATCTCTATCTCTCTTTCTCTCCCTCTCTTTCATTTATTGATGGTGATGTGGCCATGTGGCCCACCCGGATGGACCCCATCATAAGGGATGTATTATATCCATGTCGTCCATATGTTGGAAAAACATTCAAATATCAACTTGATATTATGGTGGGTCCCACACGTATGGACCCACCCCATCCATGAAGATCCACGATTAACTCCAGTAAGAGGTGTGTTACACCGTCCATCCACTTGGCTCGTGTAGGGCCCATCCCACATGTGTAATACGTGTAGGGGTGGGGTCCACCTATCATGTAATGTATATCTAGGCCATCATACTTGGATAGCCCTGTGGGAAGCACTTAAGGTATGCATTAAATCCATACTGTCTAGCTAATTGAAGAGATCATTTTATGGCATTCATGGAACCCACCCACACGTGCCACATGTGTGGGGTGGGCTCACCTTGATGAATGTATTCTAATCTAGCCGTCCATCCAATGTCCAGGCTTGGACCCTGGACCCCCTTTTCAAATAAAAAAATAATATATAATATAATAATAAAATATAATATTAATAATATAATATAATATTATATATATCATATGCATATATGGTGGGCCCCAAGTGGGACTCACCTTGCTGTATATATTCTACACCATCCATCTGGACGGTGTTATGTATCACCCACCATGATGTATATTTTATATCTGCACCATCCGTCTAGACAGTGCTGTGCGGGACATACCGTGATGTATGTGTTGTGTGGAGCCCACCAGGTGATGTATGTGTTTTATTCATCCGTCCATCTGGATGGGTGGTGTAAGGCCATTGTGATGTACGTGTTTCTCCATTTCTTCCATCTGTTTAGGACGTAGGGGGCCCACCCCACACGTGTGGCATGTGTGGGGATGGAATCCACCTTGGTGTATATATTGTATATCCACACCGTCCATCTGGACAGGTGGTGTGAGTCCACCTTGACATATATGTTACATCCAAACCGTCCATCCAATCAGCGAGCTCGTCTTAAGGACTGAGACTAAAAATGAGACAGATCTGTACATAAGGTAGAATACACTATAGAAAATAATGGAAAATTGAACGGCTACTATTGTAAGACCCGTATCCTAAACCGTACCGTTCCGTAGGCTTCCGTAATTCTCTGGGTCAAATTTTAAAAACCCGTGACCTGTAAGCGGTGTTTGCACGTGATCCTAAATAAGTCTTGTATATCTAAGTCAACTCGACTCGAGACTTGTACCAGTGCGACAGCGTCGTCACTGCGGTTCCAATGCCGCATCTCGCGTGGCGACGTGATACCCGGGCCAGGAGATGTGGGCCCACGTTTATTTCAAGGAAAACGCCGCGTAAGGGAATCTCTACCCTAAACATCACATCAATCAATTAATCAAAGTCAAGTACACAACCCATCAAGTCAAGTACTTTATCCCATCCCCAAGTACACAACCCATCCCTAAAGTCAACTCTCTCTCTCTCTCTCTCTCTCTCTCTCTCTCTCTCTCTCTCCACCCATCCCTTCCTTACACCTATCACTCCATCACCCATCACTCCTCTCTCTCATTTCTCACTCTTTCCAAGAAACTCCCAAGAGTGTGCCAATGTCCATGGCTTCCAAGGAGAAAAAAGAGAGCCATGTGTGACCCACCTTCTACCCCTCTCATCTCCCATCTCCACCCTTCAAATTTCATATCCACCCTTGAAGAAGGAGCTTAGGAGCTGAAGAAGGAGGCTGATCGGTGGGTGATCTTGTATTTACCTTTTGTGATTTAAGAGCCCACTTATGGTGGGACCCATCTTGATGTATACATTGTATAGAGGGGCCCATAGTGGCGGGGTCCCTCCACCATCTAACGTCTCTCCCCTCTCTTTTTTTTTTCTGATTATATGGCCCACCTAAGATGTATGTATCACATCCACACCATCTATGTATTGGGCCCACCTTGCTGGACTGTCCAACAGATGGGATTATTGCCCGTTCGTCTAGACAGACCCGGATGAAGGATTACACAAATATCAGCTTGATCTAGAATGGGTAGGCCACACCACGTGGACCCACCTTGATGTTTACGTCACCCGCACCGTCCAGATCCCTGGACGGTGAGCCCCCTTGCATCACACCTTCCAGTGTCCAGCAATCTGGACGTTGGACCCTTTAATATATATATATATATATATATAATAAATAATATAATATATATTAGTAACATAATATTATATATACAGAGAGAGAGGAGTGAGTGTCCCACCTACGTGGGACCCACACTGGTGTATGTATTGTATACCCACTTCGTCCATCTCATTGATCCAAATAGTCTAGCGGTCTGGACGTAGGTGTGGATACATCGTGATGTATTGGTTGTATCCCCACCGTCTAAAGGTAGGGATGGTGGCACCAGCTATCACGTGTGGGGTCCTATCTTGATGTATATTTTGTATCTGCACCGTCCATTTGGACGGTGCCATGTGGGCCCTGATCATGATGCATGTCTGATATCCAAACCATTCATCTGTTGAACGTGTGGGGGCTAGCACACCACTGTCCATTCATTTACTGAGCTCTTCCTAAGGCCCAAGATTAAAACTAAGACAGATCTACTATCAGTGGTCCACACTTCAAAAGTAGTAGGGTTGAATGTATACCATTGAAACCCTTTTTGGGGCATAGAAGTTTTGGACCAATATGAAATCTGTTTTTCCTCTTAATTCAGGCTTTATGGCCTTATGAACAGATTGGATGGAAAATAAATGTTATGGTGGCCTTGTAATTTTTTAACGATGAAAATCACTATCTCCGCTACTATTTGTGATGTGGTCCAGATGATCTTCCAATCGCTAGTTATGATGTGGTCCAGATGATCTTTCAATCACTATTTGTGATGTGGTCCAAAATAATCCTTCAATCATTATCTCCAATGGGTATGGTTCAGATGATCTTCCTATGTGATTCATTTATCTAGGTAAATCTCTAAAAAGATCTCTAAATAGATGAATGGTGTAGATGGTGCGGCCCATTGTTATGACCCAACTTGATGTATATGCAGCCCATTGGGTGCGGCCCATTGAGATGTATATATTTGGGGCCCATGGGTTAAGGCCCATTGTGATGTATTTAGGGCCCATGGGTAGAGGCCCACTGTGATATATTTGAGGCCCATGGGATGTGGCTCATTGCGATGTATATTAGGCCCATATGAGAGGCCCATCATAATATGTATTAAGCTCTTGAGTGAGGCCCATGCTGTTGTATATTAGGCCCTTGTGTGAAGCCATGAACCCACTATATGTTAAGCTTTATGTGGGCCACTCCTTGGGGGCAATGTTGGTTAAATGTTCACATTGATGGGCAATGATGGTTGAATGTCCACATTGTGACCTTTCTGTATGCCTTGTTAGGCCCATTCTCACCAATTCCTACTGTCGATTCTGATTATCAAGGCTGATTTTGATTGTTGATTTCGATTATCGAGGCCAATTTCAATTGTCAATGCCGATTCCGATTGTCGAGGCCGATTCTAATTGTCGAGGCCCATTGTCAAGGCAAATTTTGATTGTCGAGGCTGATTCCAATTGTCGAGGTCGACTATCGAGGTCGATTCTGATTGTCGAGGCTGATTCTAATTGTCAAGGTCGGTTTCAATTGTCGAGGCCGATTCTGATTACCGAGGCTGATTTTGATTGTCAAGGTCGATTCCGATTGTCGAGGCCATTTACTGACGTCGATTGTCGAGGCCCAATGTGATATATATGTGGCCCGTATTTGAGGCCCATTATGATGTGTATTTAGCCCGTGTTTGAGGCCCAATGTGATGTATATGCTGCCCGTATTTAAGCCCCAATGTGATGTGTATTCATCTCGTGTTTAAGGCCCAATGTGATGTATATGAGGCCTATGTGATGAGGCCCATTATGATGCATTTGAAGGCTAGGCGATGGAGCCCATTGTGATGTATATTAGGCCCATGTGAGAGGCCCATCGTGATGTGTATTAAGCCCTTGAGTGAGGCCTATGGTGTTGTATATTAGGCCCTTATGTGAGGCCATGGGTCCACTATATGTTAGGCTCTATCTGGGCCACTCCTTGGGGGTAATGTTGGTTAAATGTCCACATTGATGGGCAATGATGGTTGAATGTCCACATTGTGACCTTCCCTTAGGCCTTATTAGGCCCATTCTTAGTGATTCCTGTTGTCGATTCTGATTATCGAGGCCGATTCTGATTGTCGAGGCCGATTCTAATTGTCGAGGCAATTCTGATTGTCGAGGCTGATTCTGATTGCCAAGGATGATTCTGATTATCAAGGTTGATTTCGATTACCGAGGCCGATTTTGATTGTCGAGGCTGATTATTGAGGTCAATTTCGATTGTCGAGGCCTAATGTAATGTATATGAGGCCCGTATTTGAGGCCCATTATGATGTGTATTCAGCCCGTGTTTGAGGCCTAATGTGATGTATATACGGCCTGTATTTAAGGCCTATTATGATGTGTATTCAGCCCATGTTTAAGGCCTAATGTGATGTATATGGGCCTATGTGATGAGGCCCATTGTGATGCACTTGAGGGCCAAGTGATGGAGCCCATTGTGATGTATATTAGGCCCATGTGAGAGGTCCATCGTGATGTGTATTAAGCCCTTGAGTGAGGCCCATAGTGTTGTATATTAGGCCCTTGTATAAGGTTATGGGTCCACTATCTATTAGGCTCTATCTGGGCCACTCCTTGGGGACAATGTTGGTTAAATTTTCACATTGATGGTAATGATGGTTGGATGTCCACATTGTGACCTTTTCTTAGGCCCTTTTTAGGCCAGATATTGAGACTGATTGTTGAGGTTGATTGTCGATGCCGATTATCGAGGATGATTATCTATGTTGATTATCGGTGTCGGCTATTGATACCGATTATGAGTATGTGACAGCATACCATTATGATACATGCCCATACACATCATCTGCATGTTTGTTATGAGATGTGATTGACCATTGCATGTGCCATAGTGCAGGTGATTTATGGGACTCCCTAATAGGCGGAGTTATCCCACATGAGCGCATGGTATGCATAGGATTGATGCATGATTGGAGTACATGACTCATGCATTGTGTGATTGTGATTATTGTATGCCCTAATGACATCAGGGTTGTGACTATGGCCAAATGGACACTGAAAATGTTTGGTTCGAGCATCTGAGCACTTTGGATGTCCGTGGGTGAAAGTCTCTAAACCTTCGAGGCCAGTAGATGCCCCAGCATCTAGACCGAGTGGATAAATGAGCACCCAAGTGTCAAATACTAGTAGACCGTATCTCCCACTATGTCGTGGTCGGTTAGGAGGGGGTGTGGCCTTATTCGCCCGAGTGAGGGGGCTGTAAGCTAAACTAAGTTTGACTAACTCCTAGATGGGTCTGCTATCAACGAGCAGGGTAGGCATTAGTATACTATTGGCTGAAGGGTAGTGAAGTCTTTTTCATTTATTGGGCTACGCAGCTGGCTGGGGCAGTAGCCAGCTTAGAGTGTACTAGACCCTGGTGATGATCCCAAAGATGTACGGTATTGATATGTGGACTTATTGAGTAGGAGTTGCATACTCAGCATTATACTCATTCATTCATTAACTATCCACTTAGGTTGGTGGTGCGTAATTAATTGTTGTGTACCTTCACAATAGCCAGGATTTCAGTTGGAGTGCGCAACTAACCTGAGATTAGGAGTTTACCACATTGAGTCTATTTATCTAAATTTAGGTATGAGACTGGTTTGGATAGAAGTCCTTTGTGATAGACCACATAGCCTGCGATACCACGTACTATTATCCTGACTTCACATTCTAGCTTATTCATTTCATTCACACCACATATTACATATTGCATAATGTCCTCGGCATATGGCATTTTGGGTTACTATGTTTCTTCATTTATATGACCTAGATGAGACTGATGGTATTTGTAGCTCTTCAGAATTACATATTGTGTTGCATCCTTGGTATCTGATATTTGACTCATTATGTCTCCACATTACATAGTCGACCTACATTACTTTCTTAGTATATGACATTGGCATGTTATGTCTTTTCATCGCATATCATGGATGAGATTGATGATATTTTTATGGACCTGTCAATATTTTTGTTTACTCTGATATTGTATGGTTCGTGTACTTACTAGTATTTCTATTTACTCTGATATTACATTCAGAGTGCGCATATGCTGATCACACACTTACACCACCCCCTAAGCTTTCTATAAGCTTATGCACGATAGATGTGTGCAGGTGATGATAAGATGTAGTCGAGCTGAGGCGGTAACATGCGGTAGAGCTTCTAGAGATTTTATTATATGCATGTAGTTTTCCTTTTCAGCATTGTACTCAAATGAATATATTAGTAGATATGTGGTAATGATGTTTTTCTTGTGATTTGGGTATACTTGTGGTTATGCTTCTTATGAGATAAATTTATGTTGAAAATCCTCCTTGTTCAAGATTGAAATCTGGTCTATGAACGCTGGGAGCTGAGAATGGGGTACTACGGGGCTGTCGGCACCGGATTTGGCAATCAGAAATTTTGTGAGCCCGATTTCTGAGTTTGGGGCATGACAACCATTGAAAGTCTTTGGGACGACAGTATCTAGGTCTCTGTGACCTTATGATTGATTGGATAGAAAATAAAAGTTATGGCGGGCCTGGTGAATTGTTAACAGTGAAAATCATTATCTCCACTGCTATTTGTGGTATGGTCCAGATGATCTTTCGATATGATCCATTTTTGGTTAATGCTCTATAATAATCTCTAAGAATAAATGTATGATGTAAATATAATAAATTGAAAATATAGTGTGTGGGTCCCATGTTGATGTGGTATATATTGATGCGGCCCACTTGATGTATATGAGGCCCATTGGTGTGACCCATTGATGCGGCCCACTGGATGTATAAGAGGCTCATTGTTACGGCCCACTGGATGTATAAGAGGCTCATTGTTACGGCCCACTTGATGTATGTGAGGCCCATTGGTGCAGCCCATTGATGCGGCCCACATGATGTAATTTTGGCCCATTTGTGAAGCCCAATGTGATGTATTTGTGGCCTATTTGTAAGGTCTAATGTGATGTATTTATGGCCCATCTGTCGAGGCTCAATGTGATGTATATTAGGCCCTTATGTGAGGTCATGGACCCATTATATGTTAGGCTCCATGTGGGCCACTCCTTGAGAGCAATGTTGGTTAAATGTCCACATTGATGGGCAATGATGGTTAAATGTCCACATTGTGACCTTCCCTTAAGCCTTTGTTAGGCTTATTCTCATCATTCTCTGAGTGGGTTGGCCCTATCCTTAGGCCTCATTGATGTTTGCATGACCCACCTAATTATATTGGGTTAACCCATAACGTTAGGCCCCCATTGGTTGCTCGTAGGATTATTTCCTTTTAATCTTAGAGCCCATCTAGGACTTATTTGGGCCCCCTAGGGCATTTAGCGGGCTATATGAAAGTATGGAGAAGGAACCCTTTCTAAATCCTTAGGTTTATAGGTGGGCCATCTAGGCCCAACCTTGATATGAGGAGAGTTCATCCTCTTCGTAGACGGGGGGATCCGTGCTATCAGATTTGATATATCCATAGTTGAGGACTGACCCTCCAGGTTATGGATCTGTTATCCATCTATGGACCTTGCCTTGTATATAGGTCTATTATCGATGCTATCACGCCCCAAACCCAAAAATTGGATTCACAAGAATCCAGATTGTCGAATCCAGTGCTGACAGCCTCTGTAGTACCCCATTTTTAGCTCCTAGCATCCATTTGCCAGATTCCAATCTTGAGATCCTATAAGAGGATTTTTTTTTTCAATGTACATTTAACTCGTAATAAGCATAAGCACAAGATTACCCAATTCACAAAGGCAACATCATCATCACATATCCACTAATATAATCATTGAGTACAATATTGAAAAGGAAATACATAAATTGAAATCAAGCTCCAGAAGACCGCTGCACGCTCTAAGGTCAACACTGCTGCAACCTAACATCACCTGCTCGCATCTATCATGCATAAGCTTATAGAAAGCTTAGAGAGTGGTGTAAGTGTGTGCACAAGGTAAGTGCCAAGTATTCAATATAATGCCATCATCATACAATACTGAAAATACTGGTAATCCATAACTCGTACATTATCAGAATAAATAAAAATACTGTCAAGATCATGAATTATCAGAGTAAGCAGAAATAATGATAAGATCATAAATTATCAGAGTAAGCAGTAATATGAATAAGATCATGAATATCAGAGTAAGCAAAAATACTGATAATATCATAAATCATACGATGACAGAGTAAGCAGAAATACGAACAAATCTATAAGTCAATTAATATCAGAATACGCAATATAAAATAGCTATGCAACGAGGAATCATGAAGAGCCAAATATTAGATGCCGAGGACATAATGCAATATACAAATCCTGCTAGGTCTGTCTAGGCCATATAAGTGCAGAAACCTAGTAACCTAAAATGCCATATTCCTGTGGATGTAATGCAATATGCGATGCGAATGAAATGACATGCTAAAGTGTGAAGTTGGGATGATAGTACGTAGTATCGTAGGCTATGGGGTCCATCACAAGGGACTTCTATCCAAACCAGTCCCATACCTAAATTTGGATAGTCAGACACGATGTGGTAAACTTCTGATCTCAGGTTAGTCGCGCGCCCAACTGAAATCCTAGGCATGCGAAGGTACACATAACAAATAGTTACGCACCACCAGCCCGAGTGGATAGTGAATGCATAAATGAATGAATATACAGTTCCTGCTCAATAAGTTCACATATCAGTACGGTTCATCTCTAGGATCATCACTGGGGTTTAGTACACTCCAAATGGCACTGTCCCTCTCCCATCAGCACAGTCCAAGTGAGCGTAAGAAACCTCACTATCCGCCTGACCAATAGTCTGCCAATACCTATCCGGCACGTCGATAGCTGACCCATTTACGAGCTGGTCAAACTCAGCCTAGTTATGCCTCCTATCCTCGGGCGGGTAAGGCACACCCCCTCCCAACTGACCACAACACAGTGGGAGATGTGGCCTCCTGGTATTCGGCACTCAAGCGCTCATGCATCCACTAGGTCTTGACGTTGGGGCGTCTCTTGGCCACTGAGGTTTAGGGATTTTCATCCAGGGACATATATGGTGCCCGTATGCTAGAACTAAACATTTTTGATGTCCCATCTGACTATCCACGATATGCCTGTGGAGACTATGACCTGATGTCGCTAGGGCGTATAGTAGTCATATCACAAAATACATGATGCATGAGTCATACAATCCAATCATACATCAATCTTGCGCATGTCGTGCGCTCATGTGAGATAACCTCCGCCTATCAGGGAATCTCATATCATCCTATCCAATGACATATGCAATGGTCAATCACATCTCAAAACAAACATACAAATGATGCATATGGGCATGTATCATGATGCTATGCTGTTACATGCTCATAGTCGGTATCAACAATTGGCCTCGACAATGTGGACATTTAACCAACATTGTCCCAATGTATGGCCCACATAGATCCAAACATATAATGGGCCCACGACCCCACACGATGACCTAATATACAACACAATGGGCCTTACTCAAGGGTTACATGTACACAACAGGTGGGCCCTGCTCATTAACCTAACATACATCACAATGGGCTTCTTTACCTGGCCCTCAAATGCATCATAATGGGCCTCATCACCTAAGCTTCAATATACATCACATTGGGCCTTAGACACGGGCTGGATACACATCACATCGAGCCTCAAATACGGATCGTATGTACATCACATTGGGCCCCGACAATCAAAATCGACAATTGGCCATGATAAATCAAAATCGGTAATCGGCCTCGATCGATAATCTATAATCGGCCACGACGAATCAGAATCGGTAATCGGCCATCAGAATCGGTAATCGACCTCGATTGATAATCGACAACCGGCCACTACAATCGAGATCGATCGATAATCAGAATCGGTAAATCAGTCATGACAATCGGATTGGTCGATAATCAGAATTGGAAAATCGGTCATGATAATCGGATCGATCGATAATCAGATTCGGCAAATTGGTCACGCCAATCAGATCGATCGATAATCGACAATTGGTCATGACAATCAGAATCGGCCAATACAATTAGTATCGATGAGAATTGGCCTAACTAGCCCTAAAGGAAGGTCACAATGTGGGCGTTTTTCCATCATTACCCATCAATGTGGACATTCAATCAACATTGCTAGAAGTGGTCCACATAGAGTCAAACATAAGGTGTGCCCAAATATCCAACAAGTGAGCCTCAAATAGTCATTATAGGTGGGCCCTTCACATCACGGTGGGTCGATACATTGGGATGCACCATTGGGCCTAATATACACATCATGGTGGGTCGCATCATTGGGCCGCACCAATGGGCCTCATATACAACAAGTGGGCCGCATCAATGGGCCACACTAATGGGCCTTATACACATCAAGTCGGACCTTAATAAATGGGCCGGAAACATATCACAATGGACCATGACATACGAGCCAAAAATACATCACAATGGGCCTCGACTCATGGATGAAAAATACATCTCAGTGAGCCTTACCAAATGGGCCACAAACACATCATAATGGGCCACAACCATGAGCCTCTAACTTATCATAATGGGCCACAAACACGGGCCTCAAACATATCATAACGGCCATAACCATGGGCCTCAATATACATCGCAATGGGTCGCAATACACGAGCCTCATATACATCCCAATGGGCCCTAACACCTGGGCCGGGTATACATCATATTGGGCCTTGAACATGGGCCATATATATACCACATTGGGCCGCACATATGGGCTTAACACACATTACTATGGGCCGTAAATACATCATATTAGGCCTCATACAAGGGCCTCATATACATCACATCGGGCCCTTCCAAATGGGCCCCAAATACGTCAATGGGCCTCATACCATGGTCTCATATATACCAAAGTGGGCCTCAGTGGGCGGCCACAAATACATCAAGTTGGGCCTAATCTCATAAGCCTTATATACATCTTAATGGGCCTCATATCTATTAAGGTGACCTCAACAACGGGCCTCATACAAATCAAGGCGGGCCTCAACAATGGGCCATAAGTATTGTCATGCCCTAAACTCAAAAATCGGATTCACATGAATCCTGATTGCCGAATCCGGTGCTGACAGCCTTTGTAGTGCCCCATTCTCGGCTCCTGACAATCAAATGCTAGATTTCCGATCCTGGGATCCTACAAGGAGGATTTCCAGAATGATTTTTTTTATATAATGGAGCATAACCACAAGCATAACCAAGTCACAAAACAGCATCACCACATATCCACTATAAATAAACTTTAAGTACAATGCGGAAAGGGAAATACAAGGTGATCAAAAAGCTCCAAAAGGTCCTGATACGCACTCCTGCCACAACGCTGCTGCTGTCTAATGCTACCTGTATGCAACTGTCATGCATAAGCTTACAAAAGCTTAGAGGGTGGTGTAAGTGTGTGCGTAAGGTAAACGCCAAGTGTACAGTATTAGAACAATGTGAAAGTATGTGGTAAGTCCATATAATCAACCATGCTAACGTTATGTAATGCAAGACGTGAATGATATCGGCCATACCAAGGCCATTCGATGAGATATGAATGTCATCGGCCACACCGATGCAATGCAAGGCCTACATAGCCGAATGTCAGATGCGAAATGCAATCCAAGAAATTCGGTACTCCTCAAGTACACATATTAGTACAGTTCCTCTCTTGATATCACCGGGGTCTAATACTCTTCACAGAGATTACCACCTCCCTAGCTGCACGGTCAAGCAAGCAGAATAGACCTCACTATCTGCCTGTCCAGTAGTCTGCCAATACTTACCCGGCTCGTCGATAGCGGACTCATTTGTGAGCTGGTCAAACTCAGCCTAGCTTATAGCCCCCTCACTCAGGCGGATAAGGCTACACCCCTTTCCAACCGACCACGACATAGTGGGAGACGCGGCCTACTAGTATTTGGTACTCAGGCGCTCGTGTATCCACTGGTCTAGACGTTGGAGCATCTCCTGGTACCAAAAAGGTTCTGGGACTTTCACCCAAGGACATCATATTTTCGGTATCCAATATGGTCATCCACGATGTACTTGTGGGGCCACGGCCCTGATGTCGCTAGGGCGTGCAGTGATCAAGTCACACATATGCAAGATGCATGAATCACATGTCAAATCATGCATAACTCCAGCGCGTACCATGCGATCATGTGGGGCACTCTGTCTCATAATGAGTCCCGTAAGTGGTCTGCCTAATGGCATATGCTATGATCAGTCACTACTCAATCAAGCATACATATGATGCTTATGGGTATGAGTCATGGGATTATACTAAGCATGTTATAAAGTGACGAATACTAACGAGTATGGGCCTATCAATGGACCCTAAGGAGAGTTACAATGCGTACATTTAACCAACATTATATATACAACATGGACGTCAAACCAATATTGTTCCCTAGGCATGGCCCGCCATAAATGTCATTACATGAACCACGGGGAAACACACATTGTAATGGACTCTAAGGACATTCTGTTGGCCTCGGCCCATGGGCCTTAGATACATCAAATAGGCCGTATTACATGGGCCTTTCATTCATCAGGTGGGTTGCAATAATGGGCCTCACCAATGCGCCTTATGTACATTGCAATGGTCCATGATCCATGGGCCTTGAAATACATCAAAGTGGGCCTCACAACTTGGGCCTTAAATATATTAAAGTGGGCCTCACAACTTGAGCTTTAAATATATCAAATGGGCCACTCCATTTGCGCCCCATGCACATCAAACGGGCTTGCTCCCATGGGCTTTAATATGTATCAAATGGGCTTGAATTCCATGGGCCTTATATAGAATAAATGGGCCAGATCCCATGGGCATTACATATGCCAAATGGGCTTAATCCCATGGCCTTAGATGTGCACCAAGGTGGGCCTTAATGAATGGCCACAATTAAATTAATATGGGCCTTATACACATACCAATGTGGGCCCACTTGAACCATAGATCTAACTCATTTTTTTTGCTCAAACCATAAAAATGATTTTACATAGTAAATGGACGGTTTGGATGCAACACATGCACCATGGTGGGGTCCACATAAAGGCCCATCATCAAGTATATATTATTATATATAACATAATATTTAATCCACATATAATATATAGTATATTCAATATTATATATAATATAATACAATATTATATATAATATTATATATATATATATACACACACACACATATATCATGGTAGGTCCCACTGCCCAAAACAGTGGACAGCAAGGATAAACACATACATTATAGTGGGCCCACCATCCGCTGGACGGTGGGAATACAACACATACATCACTGGACTCCACCGTCCGCCTGGACGGTGGGGGTACAACACATTCATCACTGTGGGCTCCCCACGTAGGGTCTACCATAATGTTTATTATCCATCCAACTCGTTGATAAGGTCACGCAGACCTGGTTGAAGGGAGAATACAAATTTCAGCTTGATTGTAAACTTCTGTGGACCCTAAAAGGGTTTCAATGGTAGAATTCAATTCACACTGTTTCTTATGGTGTGGGCCACCTGAGCTTTACATGTGGTTCATTTTTGGAGGGGACCCACCTGAGGAAGGGTCCCATCAAATGGACGGTGTGGATCCACAATATACATCATGGTGGGGCCCGTACACAGGGCCGTGGGTCCCTGCCCACGTTCGCCTGCCAACTGCTGGTGCGGCCAGCCTCTGACACAGCAGCAACAACTGCTGTGTGATTTTTGTTAAAATTTTGAAACCATTTTTTTTTGGGGTTTTTATTGTGTGGGGCCCACAGCTGATGAATCCAGTCTAGCCATTGGATTTCATGGCTCAATACAAATCAAACAAGTCTAATATACGGTATTTTTTTTTACTCAAGGTGGGCCTTGGTCGATTTTTAACGGTAAAGACGATGTTTGCTATGTTATGGCCCGCTTGAATATCGGATCGACACCATTTTTCGGCTCAACACCTAAAATGAGTCAGAAAAGAGGATGGACGGTATGGATTAGAAACATAGATCAAGGTGGGGCCTATACAAGTGGTCCATCTCCTAGGCTTGAAATCAAACCCATATTTGTGTTTTCTTCCAGCGACATCCAGCGTCTTGATGCTTTTTTTTTTTTTTTTGTTTTGGGCTTTTCAAACACATTCAAGGTGGGCCCTATTTAGGTGGGCCACCACATGATGGATGATGCATTTAAGATGGCCCCACCCATGGAGGGCTTGGATAAATACATATTTCATGGTGGGGCTCATTCAAGTGGGCCACTTGGCCTCATCAACATACAAGAAAATAAGTAAAAATGAAAGGGAGAGAGAGAGAGAGAGAGTAAAGGAGTGGGACACGCGTGATGGAGGGACCCCGACACTATGGGCCCTCCCTTGCATTCAATTGTACATCGAGTGGGCCCTAATACAAGTGGACCCACTAGTTCAAAGATCAATGGTGGAGATCTTTCTCCACTAAAAATGGATGGTCTAGATGACCTCTTTAATGCAAGGAAAGTAAACAGCATGATGGGGTCCATGGAGAATGGTCCCATCATGGAATGATTTGATGATCAAGATGGGCCATCGGCCACATCTTAGGGTCCCAAGTGAGATCCAAACTATTGATCGGTTGGCCTCACTTGGCCCTTCTTAAAAACATAAAAATTAGACTATGGAGGCACCCACCACTTGATCTTCTTGGTCCGTCGGGATGCCGGTCTCCTAGAGCTTCACTTTGACGGTGGAGATGGAAAATGGATGGCTAGGATGATGGGTTTTGGAGATGGGAAGGTGGGCCTCACAAATCACACTTTCTCTCTTAGAAATGCATGGACGTGTGAGATTCTTAGTTCCTTGAGAAGTGAGATGAGAAATGAGAAAGGGAGAGAGAGTTTGTAAGAGGGATGTGAGGTGAGTGATGGAGTGATGTGAGTGGTACTTGACATGTAAGGTGGTGTAAGAGAGAGAGAGGGAGAGAGTTGACTTTAGGTAAGGGTGATGTAAGAGAGGTATAGTTGCTTGTACTTGACATAAAGTGATTGATGGGTGATTGATTGATGGGATTAATTTGACACTTTGTAGAGATTCTCTTGGGAATGTAAACGGGTGGCGTTTTCTCAAAATAAACGCTGACTCACATCTCTTAGTCAGGGTATCGGATCGGTGCTTGAGTCGCGGCGTTGGAACCACGGCGATGGTGCGGTCGCAATGATACAAGCCTCGGATTAAGCCGATTTAAATGTGTAGGATACGAATTATGGTCGTGCACAACGTCGACTACAGGTCACGGATTGCCGGAACTTGACGAGAAGGATTGCGGGAAGCGACGGAACAGTATGGATTAAGATACGGGTCTTACAAGTATGGTAAGTGGGCCACACCACATGGGCCACATGTTTATCAAATGGTCTACACCAATGGGCTACACTCAAATATAAGTGGTGATAAAGACTTCACCATTAAAATTTCTAAGGGTTTATGGTGGATAACCCACTATATATATATTTTAAAAATGTGGTCCACCTGATCATAGATCCGTCTTATTTTATTCCATCACAGGCCTTAAAATGATCTCCAAAATAGTTGGACGATTGGGATGCAACACATGCATCATGGTGGATTCCATATGGGGAGGATGGATGGTATAGATGAGGTACATACCTCGAAAGGTGTGGATACAATACATACATCAGGGAGGGGTTCCACGCGAGGCCCACCATAATGTTTATTTTTCATCCAACCTGTTGACAAGGTCATGCAGACCTGGGGCCCATCAAAATGTTTATTTTCCATTCAAACCTGCTGATAAGGTCATATAAACTTGGGGGCCCATAGAAATGTTTATTTTCCACCTAACCTGGTGATAAGGTCACGTGGACCTAGGGCCCACTATAATGTTTATTCAACATCCAATCTATTGATGAAGTCACGTGGGACCTGGGGTCCACTACCCAACTGCTGATAAGGTCACGTGGACCTGGGTGAAGTGAAAAAATAAATATCATCTTAATTCAAAAATTCTAACCTCAAAAAGAGTTTCAATGGTAGTTGTTCAATCAACACTGTTCTTTATGATGTAGGCCACCTGAGCTGCATATATGACTAATTTTTGGAGGGCAGTCTACTGCCCTGAGGCCCTACAAAATGGACGATGTGGATATACAAAGCACACATCCTGGTGGGACCCATGGCTGGACCGTGGGTCCTGCCCGTCCATCTGTCCGCCCGCCAGTACAGGACGCTTCTGCGTCCTCAGTAGCAGCAGCAGCGGCTGCTTTCTTCTTCTTTTTTTTCATGTGGTTTTTCATATATAGGGCCCACATCTGAAAGATCTAACCCGGCCATTGAATTCTATAGCCCATGATCGACCTAATGAGTCCAATATGTAATGTGTTCTCGGTGAATAGAATAATTAAGGTGGGTTTTAACTATAGTACCACTATTTCCTATGGTATGGCCCGCCCGAGAATCGGATTGGTCCCAAATTTCGGCTCAATGCCTAAAATAGGCTTAGAAATGGGATGGACAGTATTGATTAAATCAATACATTATGGTGGGGGCTACATAAGCGGTACAGTTAAAGGTTTTGAACCAAGCTGGTTTTGTGGTTGCACGTCAATGCACCTTTGCTTTTTTTTTTTTTTTACAATTTCAACCTGGCCACGTCCAGCATCTCTGGACGCTGGACGGTTTACAATCAACATAGGCCTCATGGTGGGTCCCACATAGACGTGGCCCACCATGCATGCATATATACATTTTATTATATTAATATAATATAAATATGATATATAATATGCCATTCAACCCATCATGTGGGACTTCCCACTGTCCCAACAGTGAACCTCACCTGAAATGTGGTGGGCCACTCCATTTGATGGATGGAGTAGATTAATCATGATTCGGTGGGGCCCACTTCATTTTAGGGGAGGATAGAGAGAGAGATAAAGAGATATGCGTGAAGGGGAGGGACCCACCACTATTGGGCCCTCCCTTATATAAGGCGTTCATCAAGTGGGCCCCACGATAAGTGGGCCCCTAAATTGAGAATCAATAGTAGATCACCCACCTTACTAGCCTCCTTCTTAATCCCTTAGCCTCCTTAGCTCCTATGCTTAACCTTTAACGGTGGATGATGAGGTTTTGATGGTGGGGATGAGAGATGAGGGGGTGGGAAAGTGGGCCACACTTGATGTTTAGGAAGAGAGCTTGGACGTATGGAATTGTTGCTTGGGAGAGTATTTGAGTAAATGAGAGTAAGAAAATATTAAGAGTGATGGAGGGAGTGGTGGGTGTAAGGAAAAGTGATGGATGGGTATGGTTTGGTTTGAAAATGTGTAAAAGAGGAGTGGTGAGGGGAGAGAGATGGTTGACTTGTGGGAAAAGAGAGAGAGGCCACTTGTACTTGTTGTTGGGTGAGGTGGCATGGAGATAAGGTGGTGTACTTTGACTTGATTTAATGTGACATGCCGTAGAGATTCCCTCGAAATTTGTAACACGCGGCGTTTCTTTGGAATGAACGCGGACCCATAACGACCGCGTGGCCACAATGATATAAGTCTCGGGTTAAGTCGACTCAGACCGACAGGATCCGTCTCAAGATTGTACGCAGAGCCGATTACAGATGACGAGTCGTTAGAATTCGACCGGGAGGACCGCGAAGGCATACGGAATGGTATGGGTTAGGATACAGGTCTTACAGATGCCGATTATGAGTATGTGCTAGTATAACATCATAATTCAAGCCATTGAGATGGTATGAGGCCCATTGTGATTGTATTATGCTCATTCTCATCTCCCCCTTAGTGGGCTGTTAACCTAAATTGATGGCCCCCCACTATTATTAGTATGATCCATCTTGCCTTATTAGGTTATCCCAATTCTTTTACTCTCCATTGATAATAGTAGAAGTACCCAAACCTGAAGGCCCATTCTTAGGCCCATGATGTAACACCCTGAAAATCGATGGTCGTGTATAAACTCAACTCCTGAGTTCTAGACCGTCACTTATGCAACAAAAGTGATTATAATTCAATGTTGTCTGAGTTAAAGCATTCACATGATTAAAAGTATACCAAAACTGCAATTCATACTTTAGATCCAGTGATAAAAGCAACCGGAACACTAAAGAATATATATATCACTGTATGGAAAAACAAAGTAGATCTCAACTGTCACTAAAGTATGAATACATCTCTGAGTCTCATATACATGTAAATAAACAAATCAAAATGCCAAAAATAGTCCCACTGAGGAGTCCCGTCAACCCAGGCTACCTAAGCAAAGCCGTCGTGGTACTGCATGTATGAGAACTCGTCCTGGTCCTCATCAAAGTCCGGCTCTACCTCCTGGATCTCAGCATCACCTGCATCTAAGACAGGGTCTGGTGGGTGTTGCAAACACCATCCCAAAACGTGGGAATGAGTAGCTAACTCAGTGGAATAATAGAGCAAGGATTAACATGTTCTCAAATCAATCATGCGATAATAGTAAAGCAATAAATAAAATAATCCTAATGCTATTGTTAATGCAATATGACATGACATGATGTATGCCCTCACCGACGATCTCCCTCATACGGCACCATCTTACGACCGCGGCATGCAATCGACCCTCAAGTGCTTCACATCTTCCAGGCACATGCAATGTTATGGTGATATGATTTTTGAGTTGTTATTAATCCATTCAAACAGCAGGATTGAGAAACTAAGGTACTTCCCTTATATCAATCCCAACACAGATCCTGTCTAGGGTCGTCACTCCTAGTAATCTCATACGATGTATATTTTGTAGGTCGCTGCAAGGGCTGTTGCTCCCACTCGTTGCACCGCTCCCCCATTACCTTATCAATACAGGCCTACTGTACTCTACAGCTACTGAAGGGTCGTCGCCTCCCGTAGACTCAGAATACGCTCGCGGTCACTATAAAGGACTCGTCGCCTGATCAGTGTAGGCCGACAGCAAGAATGTAGTGTCCCATACCACTATAACCTGCTCACGAGACTAGGTGCTCACTGGTCACTACGGAGAGGTTTGTGGCCCCAGCATAGGCCGACAGCTCGACCACGGTGTCCCATACCACCATGCCCGGCTCATGAGTCTTCGTGGATCAAGGTACCATGGTTAACAGGGTTTACAATGGTAAGTTCAGTACCCTAGGTTCAAGCAGTTATGACTCATGCAGGGTGAACATACAACGGCCAGTCGGGTTACTTGACGGGCTCGACTAGCACGATCGCATCTCAAGTCGAACGACATAAAGTGCGTAAAACACCTCGTGTGGCCTAACCACTGCCGCTAACTCCAGAACACGGCTCGCGTTCATCGACGCGTCGTTCGTGGCAAATATAAGCCAACCACGAATTCGCTCCGTTACCGACTGCCTAGACTAAGTATAGTCCCAAACAATTATGGAATCACATCAGCAATCATATTAGAGTATTGGAAATGAAATACAACCATGTGAGCATGTTAACACATGTTATAACATACACCTTAAGTAAATCATCAAGTACATGCATTTCATACATACAATGAAATCATGCATTTGGCTAACATGTAGGAAATCATTTACATCAGCATATTAATTGAGAAATCAATCTCAAACTAATTCATAACACCATTTAATTCAATACATACTAATACAAGCATTTATACAAACACATACACTACACACTTAAGTCTACATATAGTATGTCGACCCGAAGTGCGCATTTAGGCGAATCTCTTCGCCAAACTAATTATGCACGTATTCCTAGTATTCTAATGCGACAATAAACCATGTCAATCACATCAGCAAAATATGAATGAAAGCAGTACTTCCTACAAATGACTAAAATGCCCTAAATCTCATATTCTTCGTTGGTTTACGAAACAGGAAACGGATAGCATGTTGTACATGTCAAACGGCGTTGCCGTCGATAATCTACTATTAAACGACATTAAAAGCGTTGAAAACAGTCAATCAAAGCGTCTAAAATCCGCACCTTATCTCTTATAAACGTATCGTTTCGAACGGAGCGTATACGCTTCGTCTACGGCGAATAGAGAACCTAATTTACAAGTTCTATCAGCTTACATGCTATGGAATGGAAAGAATCCCAAATCAGAAACTTATTAGGGTTATTTCTTACCTAGAAACGTGGAGAAATCACTGGCTGAATGATGGAAGCGTGTTGCTAAAGTACGTGCAACAGGTGGTGCAAAGGCAGGAAAATTCTCTCCTACTCTCTCTCACAAACTCTCACCTTTTCTCTCTCCCAATCTAGGGTTTCTCTCAAATTCGGATGGGAGAGAGGAGTGAGGGTTTCAACCCCTTTTATAAGCATAAAAATGCCCGAAATAGGCTCAGGAATAAAGTTTACTTAGGGCATATCCAAATCGGGACTGTTTCGGTCCAAAAGATGATTTCTGGTGGTCCCCTGGCCAAATGCGGTCGGACTTAAGCTCATGCATACTGGATCTAGCATACATCAAGTTTTCAGTCCGACAGGGTTGGCAGATCGCACGTGGCGGTCCAGTTTCAGTTCAGCGGTCACCGCACGTAGATCAGGCCTGCAAGTCTCATGATATGAAATAGAAATTTTTCCTGATCCGAGGGTGTAATTTGGCTGAATTCTGACGGTCAGAATGCTTAATACTGACGGGTCAAGTCGTGTGCCAGATTTGAATTTTAAATTCCAAATCTGTCCCTATTCGCACTCTCTTCAGTCCGGGCTCAATGAAATAGCCTGTGATTATCGGTTGGACTTGATTTTCGAAACGATTGTCAAGTCCAGTTAGGCGGTTCTAACGGTCTAAGATAGTAGGTATCGAACTTTCGATGCGCGGTCTAGATCCAATACAAAGTTTCAAAGTGGTCTAGAGAACAAACCTGCTTAGAGTTTGATCTGAGGTTATAGAGTATTATAGAGTCATTGGTTCTACTCGATTTGGGTCTTGTAGAACATATTTAAAGTGATCAAGGACTATTTCCCAGCTACTCTAGCGTTGTGCTAGCTAACTTACTCTTATTTTCCAAAGGAATTAATCGTACGCGATTTCGGGTCGAGTTGGTACTCGAGTCCAAGTACGGATTTTTCCCGGGCGTTACACATGAGTAGGCCATCTAGACCCATCCTTGTTATGAGGAGGACGTAGCATCACCTCTGGCCATAGATAGAAGGATCTGTGGTTTTAGATTTGATATATTCACTTTCGAGGATCAATCCTCATATTATGGATTAGATCTGCTGTCCTTCTATGAACTCCACCATATATAGGCTGATCATTGATTACGACTATGTTGGTATATGCACCGAGTATGTGTTAGCATAACATTGTGATTATATGAGCCCTTCGTGTCCATGTGAGGCCCATTATGATTACCTGAGGCCTACTGTGATCACGTGAGGCCCATTGTGATTGTATGAAGCCCCATCATGACCATGTAAGGCCCATTGTGATGGTATGAGGCCTATTGTGTGTGTACGAGGCCCATTATAATGTGTGAGGACCATTGTGTTGTGATGGTATGAGGCCTATTAAGAATGTATGAGGCACATTGAAATGTGTGAGGACCATTGTGCTGTGACGGTATGAGGCCCATTGTGATTATATGAGACCCGTTGTGACTAGATGAGGCCCATTGCGATGTGAGAGGCCCATTATGATTGTGTGAGATCAATCATTATTATGTTCGATAATCATGCATAACATTATGTTACATGCCCATACGCATCATCTACATGTGTAATATGAGATGCGGTTGACCATTGCATATATCATTGAGCAGGTTGTTTATGGGATTCCCTAATAGGTGGAGTTGCCCCATATGAGCGCATGGTACATGCAGGTTTAATGCATGACTGGATGGTATGACTCATAAATCCCGTATTTTGTGATATGACTACCATACGCCCTAGTGACATTAGAGCCGTAGCCTCTACAGGATATCATAGATGGCCAGATGGGACACCAAAATATTTTATACATGGGGTGTCATAGATGTTCTTGGCTGAAAGTCCTCAAACTCTCTTGGTACCAAAGGACGCTCCAACGTTTGGACCGAGTGAAAATATATGAGTGCATGAGGGTGGTTTACTAGTAGGTTGCGTCTCCCACTGTGTCGTGGTCGGTTGGGAGGTAGTGTGGCCTTACCCACCTGAGGGAGTAGGCAATGTTAGGCTGATTCTGACCAGCTCATAAATGGGTCCGCTATTGACAAGGCGGGCCCGATATTGGCAGGCAGATAGTGAGGTCTCTTCCACTTACCTAGTTGTGCACTTGATGGGGCGGCAGGTGACGTAGGGTATACTAGACCCCGGTGATGATCCTAGAGATGTACAATGCTGATATGAGGACTTATTGAGCAGGAGTTGCATACTCAGCATTTTGCTCATTCATTTATTCATTCACTATCCACTCAAGTTGGTGGTGCGCAACTAATTTGATACGTGTATCTTCGAAATGGCCAAGATTTCAGTTAGGCGCGCGACTAACCTACGATCAAGAGTTCACCACATTAAGTCCAGCTATCCAAATTTAGGTATAGGACTAGTTTGGATAGAAGTCCCCTATGATGGACCCTATAGCTTGCGATACTATGTACTATCATCCAGACTTCATGCTCTAGCTTGGTCATTTCATTCGCACCGCATATTGCATTGCATTCTTAGTACATAGCATTTGGTTTACTATGCTCATGTATTGCATATTCTGAATGAGGTTGATGGTATTATGGACTCGCCAAGATCTGCATATTACATTACATCCGTGACATATGACATTTGGGTCACTATGTTTCTGCATTTTATGACCTAGATGAGACTGGTAGTATCCATGGACTCATCAGGATTTGTATATTACATTACATCCTCAGTATATGATATTTGGTTTACTATGTCTCCGCATTGCATAGCTGATCTACATTGCTTCCTTAGTATATGATAGTGGCTTATTATGGACTTACCGACATGTTTTTGGATTACTCTGATATCGAATGACTTATAGCCTTTCCAGTATTCTGCTTACACTGATATTTGTGTGCTTGACACTTATCTTGCGCACACACATAGACCACCCTGTAAGCTTTCTATAAGCTTATGCATGATAGATGCATGAAGGTGTTGACAGGACACGATCGAGTTGAGGCAGGAGCGTGTGATAGAGCTCCTGGAGCTTTTGGCATTTACCTTGTATTCTCCTGTCAGCACTGTACTCAACTGCTTATATTAGTGGGTATGTGATAATGATTTTGCCTTTGTGAATTGGGTAAACTTATGGTTATACTCATTACGAGATAAATGTACGTTTGAAAATCCTCCTTCTATATCCTAGGATCGGAATCTAGCGTATGAGTGCCAGAAGCCGAGAATGGGGCACTACGGAGGCTGTCGGCTCAGGATTCAGCGATCGGAAATTTTGTGAGCCCAGTTTCTGAGTTTGGGGCGTGACACTTCGAGTCGAGCAACCATCGACTAGTCGAGCAGTCTGCTCAATTGGTCGAGGAAGAAATTGTTAGACTGGTCGAGGAAGCAATTGATAAATCCATTTTTTAGAATTTAAACTTGGACTTGTCAAAGATTTTCTTAGACTGATTGGGCCACAACTTATACTAGTTAAAACCATGCCTAGACTTGTCGAACTTAAGCCTGATAAAAGTATAAAAACCTATATAAGTTTGTCTTTTGGATGAACCTAAGTCTAATGTCGTTTCAAGGTCTGTTATTCCTGAAAAGACTGAACATTGAAGTTTAAACTTGATGAAAATTTTTCTTCTACTTAATTCTTTAATAAAACATGGAGTTGTGGTTGGAACTTGATCTTCTACTAGAAATGTAGTAGTGAAAGGTGAGCTCTCAGTCCTAGAGGGGGGGGGGGGGGGGGGGGGGGGGGGGGGGGGGGGGGTGAATAGGATTATGAAAAAGAAAAGAAATAAATGTGGAATATAAATGTAGATAGCTGAAACAAATAACAACCTCAATTGCAATAGTATTGAGAGGTTTATATTAACGTTGTTCAAAGGACATCCTTACACCAAAAACTAAAGTTTATGGTATGATAACCTGATTTCTTAAACTCAGTAAAGATCAAAAACTCAAACTAATACAAGAAGCAATAGAAACAAATTTAGTTATTACAATATTCACCACAAGTACATGAAATAAATACAAGCATTCACCACACATAAATCACATACATCATCATCCACCAAACTCCAAGAATTATAGTAGTTCGGTGTGTACACCAACTATTCTAAAATAGCCACACCTACTCCACTCCCAATAATCACAACCCATGTGATATTGGCTTTCACAATGAAAGAAGATTTTTCAAAGTTCACCTTAAAACCTTTACAATTGTATTTTCAATGGGCTACCACAATTAAAAACCTCATGCTGAGATTTTCTGGCTATCTCATTCAAACCACAATAGAGATTTTCTGGCAATCTCAAAAACCAAAAGCTGTAAATGAAATACTTATCTGAAGATTCTATTTTGATGTATCCTGGTAGAACCACTTCTTTGAAGATGAAGATGTCTAATGTTCAATCACACAAATGGAAGAGTTCTAGGTCTAAATGAATTTTAAATTAATCCAACCCTGGGCTACTTTGATTCAATTTCTTGGATCTCAAAAGGGGTAGATCAGAATTTCCTTTTTATCAAATCATATTGAAGTACCAAGAGATTAAGAAATTAGAAACCAAAAAGCAATAAAAAGAATCTTAAATTACCCTACAATAGCTTGACAATCACGGGGACTTATCTCTCAGAGTGGTGGCTTGAATCGGCTTGGAATGAATTAAAAAAAAACTGAGAAAAGTCCTCTTTTTATAGGCTGAAAAATGGTTTCCTTGATTGGTCTAAAGTCACCCTCAACTGCTCCTGGGAGCAACTAAATTTTAAAAATTCTAGCATGATCGGATAAAATTGACCCTCGAGTAGTTGAGTGGCCTGCTCAACTGGTCGAGTGGGGGTCAAAATGGTTGTTGGAGTTCGAGTCAAGCTCGTCTTGACTGGTCAAGCCAGTCTTCATGACCGGTTGGGCAAAAATATAAAATTTTGAATTTAAATTTGGATTGGTCAAGCCAAAGGCTGGACTAATTGAACATTGTCTAAGACTAGTTAAAGAAAAGCCTATAATAAGCACAATGACCCAAATTAAATGAGCAATATGAATGACATAAACCTAATGTCTTTCTAGGGTCATTTATACCTAAAATGTTGAACATTAAACTTGTAGCTTTGGTAGATCTAGTAGATCTTCTTCTTGAAGTATTTAAAGCTTGAACTTATATACTTGAAACTTGATCTTTTTCTTGACCATGAAGTGTACTTGAACTTGATCTTGCATTTGAAGTAGCACTTGAACTTGGTCTAGAACTTAAACATGTAATTGAACTTGGTCTTGAACTTGAAGTTGATGTAGATAGAATAGTATTCATGTCTTGTAACACATCTTCGTATGAAGGTGTAATGCCCTGAAAATTGGGGGTCGAGTATAACCCAACTCTCAAGTTCTAAAACATCACTTATGCAACATTTTTAATGATGGATGAATGTTGTCTATATTAGTACTTAAAACATGAATTAGATTAAGCCAAATCAGCAAACATAATCTAATGACAGTTATAATACGCAAGTGGAAGTCTGAAATAAATATATATACCAGTACAAGTCCCCAAAATATATGTGCTCTGCCAGGTCAATAGTTACAAGTCTTGCTTCAAAATACAAACGACAAAATGTGATAGTTCTCTATAAAGCATAAACCCTGAAGCCCCGATGATTCAGAACGGTCTAATAGAACCCGCCTGAATACTGCATGAAGGAGAACACCTCATCATCCTCATACTACGGCTTTGCCTCGCACGTCGCATCATCATCTGCAGCTAAGATAGGGTCTGGTTGGTGTTTAAGTACCGTCCCAGAACGTGGGAGTGAGTGATCAACTCAGTGGAACTATACAACAAAGGTTAACATGTTATCCATTCAATCAAACAGTAATGATAAGACAATATAATCAAACATCCCTAAGTACTCTGATTAATGCAGGAATATATGAAGGAATGATGCATGCCCTCGCCTACACTCCCTCTGTGATCTTCATCTTACGGTTACGCATGTCAGTAACTTCCTCAGTGCTCTGCCCAACACCAAATGGCACATGCAGTGCGGTGCATGTACATGATTACTGAGTTTTTATTAGTCCTTTTCATACTGCAGGATTGGGAAGCTAAGGTACCTCCCTTATGTCAATACTCACACAGTGATCCATTCCAGGGTCGTCAGTCCTAGTAAATCTCAGACGATGTTACGGTTCTAGGTCGCTGCAGAGGGCTCGTCACCAATCAATGTAGGCCTAATCATACCCTAGATGATACATTAAGGCTTGTCGCCTCAATGTAATTTCTGGGTATGCTCGAGGTCACTACAAAAGGCTCATCACCAATCAGAGTAGGCCGACAGCACGAATACAGTATCCCATACTACAGTATTCGGCTCACGAGTCTGAGTTGCTCACTAGTCACTACGAGGAGGCTCGTCGTCCCAGCGTAGGCCGATAGCTTGACCAGGTGTCCCATACCACCATGTCCGGCTTATGAGTCTTAGCGATCGAGGTACCAAGGTTAACAAGGTTTTATTGGTGAGTTTGGTACCTTAGATTCAAGTAGTAGCATCCAAACATGGTGAACATACATCGGTCAATCGGGTTAGTTGAAGAGCTCGACTAGGATGAGCGCACTTTGAGTTAATCACATGAAGCGCATAAGCACTTCGTGTGTCCTAACCACTGCCGACATCCCAAGTACGACTCGGATTCGTTGAACATAATAATGAATAGTTATAAATCAATCCTACAATCATATGAACATGTTATGGAATATAACTTAAACATGAATATAGTACATGGAGGAAATCATACACGTAGTTAATATGAATAAGTAGGCTACACAGTTCATGGAGAAAATCATACACACAACTAAGGTAGTTGGGATTTTTATCTCAACTCCCTTATAAATCACACTTTACTAACTACTAACCCATTCAGACATTTTCACAAACACTTAGATTACACTTTCTAACATACATCACATATGTCTGTCATATTACATATTTGGGCAAATCCTTTTGTCAAGGAGTTGTCACATACATAACAACCATATACCTACGACAATTAATCATGGCAATCACAATATTAGATTTCAAGTGCATATAAACATTACATCAAACACATGAAACACTCGATTCACAACATAGTTTATACATTTACGTAAAACAAAACAGATAGCGTATTTGGCATGTGTAATGGCATCCACGTCAGTAACAAATCATTAACTGACATTGAAAGCCTTGAAAACCATAACCTAAACATATATAGTCCGCACCTTAAACTAAAAAATGCGTAACAAATTTGATTTAGATGTTAAGTCTTCGTCAACGGCGGTTTAGCAACCTAGAGTATGAAATAGGTTAGCTATATCATCACTTAAACTATTTGAAACCCTACAACAGGTTAGGTTAAGATTTCTTACCCAAGTATGATATTAGAATCACCGGAATAGCGATCCAGTAGCGATAGATAAGCATGTGTAGAGGCAGGGTAGAATCCCTGGGAGAATCTCCAACTCGCTCACTATCTTTCTCTCTTTTCTTCACCTTTCTTAGATAGGGTTTTGAAATTCGTGTGGATTATGGGAGAGAGGGTTTAAGACCCTTATATAGGCCCAGAACTGACGGAAACAGTCCCAGGGCCATGGTATACTTAGGTTATAACCAAATCGGGCTTGTTCCCATCCAACGGGGCACTTCTGGAGGTCCCTTTGCTGAATGCGGTCGGACTTAAGCTCATAGATATTGGATCTTGGTCAAACTAAGTTTTCAGTCCTATCAAGTTTACAGATCGATCGTGGCGGACCAGTTTCAGTTCAACGGTCACCGATACTCGATCAGGGCTACAAGCACATTGGCATGTGTGGGACATCTTCCCTGATCCGAGGGTGTATTTGGGTCAGAATCTAACGGTCAGAATGCTTATAATTGGCCCACAAGCGACACGACTCAGATTACTTAAATTTGTATTTAATTTCTAAAAACATTCACGTTCTCACACACTTCACTCCAGACTCAAGAAAATAGTCCCAGGACCTTATCTGGACTTGATTTTCGAGGTGATTGTCAAGTCCAACTAGGCAGTCATAATTGTCTAATTCATCGCTATCGAACTTTTGATGTGCGGTCTAGGTCTGATATGAAGTTTCAATGTACTCCTAAGAGTAACCGGGTTTAGAGATTGAGCCTAGATTTCAGGATAATGTAGCGTTAACAATTATATGAGTTTTAGGTCTTGCAGATCGTATTTAAAGTGATTGGTGCTAATTTCATAGGTAATCTAGTTTAGCGCTAGTTAATTCTCATTTAATTTCTAAAGGGTTTGGTCCTAAGTGATTTCTGCTAGAGGTGGTACTCGGATCTTTGTACGAATTTTTTCAGGATGTTACAGAAGGTGAACTTTCCATCAATCGAAGGTCACTTGAAGGTGAACTTTCAATCATAAACAAGTCCATCATTCCAAAGTGGTTTGTCAATATAAAATTTGATAATACAGGGTGTTTGATATACAACATAGCACTTACAATCTCCTCATTTGTCAAATTTGTGGCAAAACCAACTTAGAAGGTTTCATAATAATACACAAGTCCACAAACATCACAACTCCACTTCATGATATGACACTCTTACAAAAAAAACTCCCCCTTAATCTACTCCCCCTCAATCTGAGCTTAGTAACTTGTAGAGTACCTGTTAGAAAAAAAATGCAACTCTACACCATACACCATATAATCTCATGAACACAACCACAAAACTACTAAATTCTCCCCCTTTTTGTCACTACTTGACAAAGGAAGATAAATAATAGAGTGCAAACATAGTTGTGATTATGATAATAATAGATAGTAGTAGAAAAAGAGGTAAAGTTAAGAGCATAATTAGGCAGAGTATCAACATCAACAAGTTATTCATAACAAGTCCAAAAAAAAGTGATAGTTAATTTCAACATTAATACATGTCCAAAATATCAAGAAAAACTAGTCCGATCCAGATGAAGAAGAAGGTGGAATGGATGAATCAATCAAATGCAATCCCTTAGTTATGTATCGAAAATACTTACGCATATATTTCATTTGACTATCTTGGGATATTTTCAATGCATCCACCTTCTCCTCTAAAGCGCGAAGGCGCTCATCATACTCAGGTGGCTGATAATTAGGATTAGCCTTAAAATCATCTGATTCTAACTCATCAAATATATCTTCTATCATAGTATCGGTTGGTAGTGCATCTTCTTCTTTAACTTCCTCTGCTTCCCCATCCCTTTGACTAGGATTGAGCTTTAGGTTCATCTTGTTTATATTTGAATTATTGAATGGAAGATGCAAAATAGGAGCCTCACCAGGTAGCAAGACCACATTACAATGCAAAGCTAGGATGATTATCAAGTAAGTAAATGGGATATAGTTGTGGCCTTGGTGAAGACGAAATTGAATAATAATGTAATAGAGCAAAGAAGGAAGAAAAATAGGAATACCCGACATAACAGAGTGAATAATACAACCATAAATAATGTCAATTTAGCTTTGTTGTCAGATCGGGGATGAGCATTTGAAATAAAAATGCGATGCAAAATCCCGTATTTGGGTAACATTTAGTTGGCCCGGAGCGCATTTCCCGCACTCCATTCCGAGTCCAAGTTACATAATTTGCTGGTTAGTGTATGCTTTTCCAAATCAGTCATCCTTTCGGCTAAGGTCAGTATTGGAATACCATCATCTTTTACATTAACAGCAAGAAAGCCTGAAATTAAGTAACGATCAACTTTAAATGATCCTTCTCTAAAGACAATTGTGAACGTCAATTCATCAAGAGATACATCGCTAATGTAAGCGAACATCTCTTGCGCAATGGAGCGATATGTTGGTCTACCCCAATTCAAGATGTTCTCCCAACCTATAGCGGTAAGGAGGGGAAAAATCTGAAATTGAGCTAAATGATCTGAATTAACTGGATGCTTAACTATGATTTCACGGTTGCGAGAATCCTGCACATATTCGGGGTCTTGTTCGGGAGGACGTAGGGTTCGCACCCTAAGAGGTGTGGATCGAGAAGAGGAAGCTTTAATAGCTTTCTTCTTAGATCGTCCTTCTATTGTAAGATTAAAAGAAAGAAATATAACAATGGAAATAGGAATTTCAAACCCAACAAATTTTTAACTAGAAATCCTTAGAAACAACAAGAAAAGCTCAAATTAACCCAAGAATCTAGCAATATATGATCCAAAGAACCCAAATATGAAAGAAAATAAAAAATGGAGTACTTAACAAGCACTAATCGAAGAAGGGTTCGATGGGTCGGAGAGGGAACAAGTGAGGAAGATGAGAAAATGGGTGAAAAAGTGATTTTCTCACTCATAAAGGGGTCCCAACCACGCAACTCGACCGGTCGAGTACATGCTTGACCCATCGAGCCACGACTGGTTGAGTATGTGCTCGACCGGTCATGTAACCTCTAAAAATTCAAATTTTTATTCAATTTTATTCAAAATTATTTTTATAAAAATATCTAAAAAATAAAACATGCAAACATGATAAACTTAGTTAGAATTACACATACCAATATCCATTTTCAACTTAGAAAACCTATTCCTGTCAAGTGGTTTAGTAAATATGTCCGCAAGCTGATTTTCTATTTTAATATATTCCAACGAAATGATTTTATCTTCTACTAATTCCTGAATATAATGATACTAAATGTCAATATGCTTGGTACGAGAATGTTAGATGGGATTTTTAGAAATATTAATTACGCTAGAGTTATCGCAATACAATATCATTGTATCTTGTGTAATACCATAATCATTGAGCATTCTCTTCATCCACGCAAGCTAAGTATAAGGATTTCTGGATACAATATATTCAGCCTCAGCTGTGGATAATGATATGGAACTCTATTTCTTATTGTTCCAGGAAACTAAACAATTCCCAACATAAAAACATACACCACTGGTAGATTCTCTATCATCTATGTTCCCTGCCCAGTCAGCATACATATATCCAGCTAATTGAACATTAGTATCATGTAGATACCAGAGGCCTAGATTAGCCGTACTTGTGACATATATAATGTAACACCCCAAATTTTTGTTATTCTGAAAATTTCAAAATTCTTAAATTATTTTTTTATAACTACCCACGTCATCACTTACTGACCCTCAACACTCGAGATGGGCTTATACGTGACTGGTACCGATGAAGAACCATACAAATAGGATTAATCGACCATAGAAGACCAATGAATCTGCCCGATCACTTAAACATCAAGCTTAGCCTCGGGATTTGTTCACGTAGGGTCCAATTCTAGCCGACGTAACACTGACTAATTGAGATGACCGTAATTAAATAAAGATGTCATACCCCAAATCCAAAAATTGAATTCATAGGAATCTTGATCGCTGAACCCAGTGTCAACAGCCTCCGTAGTACCCTATTCTCGGCCCCTAGCGTACATACGCCAGGTTCCAATCCTAGGATGCTACAAGGAGGATTTTCCAACATACATTTGTCTCATAAGAAGCATAACCATAAGTATACCCAAATCATAAAGCCAATATCATCATCACATACCCATTAATATAATCATTTGAATACAATACGAAAAAGGAAATACATATATCAAAATCAAAGCTCCAGAAACATATTTTCAAGGTGCAGAAACATAGTAACCCAAAATGCTGAGGCTGAATATATTGCATATAGATGCAGAAACATAGTAACCCAAAATGCTAAGTATTGTGGATGCAATGTAATATGCAGTGCGAATAAAATGACCATGCTGGAATGTGAAGTCAGGATGATAATACAAAGTATCGCAGGCATGGGGTCCATCACAAGGGACTTTTATCCAAACCAGTCCCATACCTAAATTTGGATACTCAGACTCAATGCAGTAAACTCCTGGTCTCAGGTTAGTCGCGCGCCTAACCGAAATCCTGGCCATGCGAAGGTACACGTAACAAATAGTTACTCACCACAAGCCCAAGTGGATAGTGAATGGATGAATGAATGAGTATGCACTCCTGCTTAATAGGTCCACAAATCAGTATGGTTCCTCTCTGGGAAATCACCGGGGTCTATTACACTCCACACCGACTGCCTCCTCCCTAGCTGCACAGGCCCGCGAGCGAAATAGATCTCACTATCCGTCTAACCAGTAGTCATCCAATACCTACCTGGCTCGTCGATAGTGGACCCATTTACAAGTTGGTCATACTCAGCCTAGCTTATCTCCTCCTCACTCGAGCGGATAAGGCCACACCCCTTTTCAATCGACCATGACATAGTGGGAGACATGGCTTCATGGTATAGGCACCGACGCTCATATTCCACTCGGTCTAGACGTTGGAGCATCTCCTGGTACTAAGGAGGTTCTGAGATTTTTACCTAAGGACATCCTACGTGCCCACAGTGCTAGAACCAAGCATTTTTGGTGTCCCATCTGGCCATTCACGATGTGTCTATGGAGGCCACGACCCTGATGTCACTGGGGCATATAATGATCATATCACACATATACGAGATGCATGAGTCACACTATCCAGTCATGCAATAATCCTGTGCGTACGACGCAATAATGTGAGCACTCCGTCTCATAAGGAGTCCCGTAAATAGTCTGCCCAATGGCGTATGCTATGATCAAACATTCTTCATATCAGGCATACAAATGATGCATATGGGTATAAATCATGGAGTTATACTAAGTATTTTATATGGTGATGAACTATCCTCACAGCAAAGATGGGCCTTGATGGCCTACGCACAACAAGTACGGGCCTATCAATGGGCCCTAGGGAGAAGTACAATGCGGACATTTAACCAACATCATCCTTACAATGTGGATGTCAAAACCAACATTGCTCCCAAAGTATAGCCCGCCATAAATGTCTTTACATAACCCATGGTGGAATCACACAATACAATAGACCTTGTATACATCCCATTGGGCCTCGACCCATGGACCTCAAATACATCAAATGGGCCTCATCATATAGTCCTCATACACATCACTGTGGGCCTCAACAATGGGCCTTATACACATCAAGGTGGGCTTCAATAACGAGCCTGGAATACATCACATTGGGCTTCAACCCACGGGCCTTTATACATTACAATGGGCCTCGACCCATGGGCCCCAAATATATCACAATGTGCCTCAACCCACGGGCCCTAATACATCACAATGGGTCTTACCAAATGAGTCAGAAATATATCACAATGGGCCTCTACCCATGGGCTCCAAATACATCACCATGGGTCTCAATTCATGGGCCCTTATACATCAAGGTGGGTTTAATCACGTGGTCCAACATAAATATACAATACGTGCATCACAACGGACCGCACAAATAGATGACATAGATATACAATACATACAACACGGCGATGATAAAACAGATACACCATGGTGCATTACATGGACAGATAACAGGGATAAGACATACATCATGGTGGTGTCCACACTGGCAAAATAGGCCAACGGCTTGGGGATCACATACATCAAATGGGACCCACAGAACTTACTGACGTCAAATGATTGGCTACATAGCTGGTGTGAGGTTCCCTAGCCCAATCGGATCCACCGTCCATGGGTTGGACGGTGCGGTGCAATGCATTAATCAAGATGGGGTCCATGAACGGTTTAGACTCCACACACAACATCAAGTGGGCCGTATCAATGGGCCTCAACAATGGGCATATACTTTCATTAAGTGGCCCACCGTAACATTTATTTTCCAACAAATCTAATTATAAGGTCACAAAAACCTGAATAAGAGGTAAGACAAATTTCATTGGATTCAAGCTTCTGTGACCCAAAAAGCATTTCAAAGGTGGTCGTTCAATTCACCACTATTTTCTACAGTGTGGTCCACCTGATAACTGGACGGTGTGGATCACAAATGCATCGTGGCATGCCCCACGTAGCCTGTTAGATGGACGACTGATACAAAAATAAATACAATCAAGGCGGGACCCATGAAACTTACTGACATCTCCATGGTAGCAAAATGCCAGCAGCCCAATAGATGGATGATGAGATATAACACATATATAAGATAAGGGCCCCACTGTCTAGGGTCTAGACGGTGTGGAAAAACACATATTTCATAGTAGGTTCCACCTCCTAATGGATGGCATGAATGAAACACGTATCATGCTGGGCCCCTCCAGTCAAATGAATGGACGTGTGAATATAACTCAAATGAGGCCCACTAGCTGACATCAGCACAGTAGCTACGCTGCTGGGACCCAGCGTCCCTCCATGGACGACAACATGGATTCAGAATACATACTTAATGTGGGTTCCATTGTCCATGGTATGTAAATAAAACACATACATCAGTGGGTCCCACGTGGGGCCCACCATAACGTTTAACTTCCATCCAACCGTTGATAAGGTTGCACGGACCTGGCTGAATAGGAAAAATAAATTTCATCTTGATCCAAAACTTCTATGGCCTGGAAAAAGGTTTCAAGGGTAGACGTTCAATCCCACTGTTTCCTCTAATGTGGGCCACCTGAGCCTTGGATGTGGCTTATTCTTAGAGGGGGCCCACTTTAAGAAGGGGCCCACCTAATGAACGGTTTGGATGTCATACACACATCATGTTGGGGCCCACATGTGGGGTCGTGGTCCCTGGCCCATTCATCCATACACAGCAGGCAGCACCTGCGCCTCTGACAGCAGCAACAACAATGCTGCTACTGTATGCTTTATTTTTTATTTATATATATAGTTTTTTAAAATAGGTATTCTGAGGTTTTTCTGTGGTCAGGCCCGCATCAACAAAATCCACCCTACCCATATGTCTCCATAGCTTGGGACAAGTTAAAAAAGCCCAATATTGAATATATTTTGGCGTATCGAAACATCGGGGTAGATTTAAACGGTAGAAACACTGTTTTCAATGCTATGGCCTATCAGAAATTCAGATCAGCTTCATTTTTTGACTCAACATATAAAATGATCTAATGAATGGAATGGACGGCTTGGATTACAAACATACATCAAGATGGGACCTATACAAGTGGCCCTTCCTAAGAGCTTGAAACAAGCTCATATTTGTGTTTTCATTTCATGTCCAGGGACGTCCCTGGACGTGGGCAGTCTTTGCAAAACACATGTAGCAAGGTGGGCCTTGCTCAGGTGGGCCACTAAATGATGAATGGTGTGGATACAATAAATATAAAGTGAGCCCCCACTTATGGATCACTTAGATAAAATACATGCCTCATGGTGGGGTCCATCCTGATGGGCCACACAACCACATCATTATCACATGAAAAGAAAATGAAAAAGAGAGGGAGAGAGAGAAAGAGAGTAGGACACGTGTGATGGAGGGACCCCAACATTATGATCCCTCCCTTGCAATCAATCATACATCAAGTGGGTCCCAATACATGTGGGCCCATTAAATCAAAATTCAACGGTGGAGATTTCTTCTTCACTAAAATAGACAGTCTAGATGACCTCTATTCAAGCTAGGAAAGTAAACATCATGACGGGGTCCATGTAAAATGGCCCCATCATGGAATGATATTGATAATCAAGGTGGGCCATCGACCACATCTTAGGGTCCAAAGTGAGATCCATACCATCGATCGGTAGGCCTCACTTGGCCCATCATTAAAATAATGAAATCTAGCCTATGGAATCACCCACCATTCGATATTCTTAGTCCGTTGGAAAGTCAATCTCCTTATGCTTCACTTTGATGGAGGGTGATGAGGTTTGAATGGCTAAGATGATGGTTTTTGGGGTGGGAAAGGTGGGCCACACAAAATCACTTTTCTCCCTCACATGGAATGCTTGGACGTGAGCTCATTTGGTGCTTGAAAAATGTGAAGAGAAAGAGAAGGAGAGATGGTGGTTGTAAGAGAAGTGATGGAAAATGGGTGATGTATGTGAGTGATGGGTGAGGTGATGGATTGGTTGACTTTTGGGTTTGCTTGACTTGTGGAGAAAGAAAGCATGGGTTATTTTTGTACTTGACATGATGTGATTGATGAGATTGATTGATGGAATTGATTTAACATGTTGTAGAGATTCTCTTGGGATTGTAAATATGCGGCATTTTCTCAAAATAAACGCCGGCTCACATCTCTTAGCCAGGGTATCGGATTGTGTGAGTCGCGGTGTTGGAATAGTTGCGACGGTGCGGTCACAATGGTACAATTCTCGAATTAGGCTGACTCAGATCTACAGGATATGACTTAGGTTCGTTCGCAAACATCGATTATAGGTCACAAGTCACCGAAATTCGTCGGGAAGGATTGCGAGAGTCGATGGAATAGTACAGGCTAGGATGCGGGTCTTACAAAAGACATGCCAAAAGTTGTGACAATTAAGGGTCAGATTTTAATTAAAAAACTAAACTAAGTCAATATCCTTTTAGCCTAAGAATCGATGGTTTAAAGTGATTATAATCGAATCTTCATTTCCACTCGTTACAAATAGGTCACACTATGAACTTGATAATACAAACCTTAATAATTGAGAACAAGAATTCTTGATACGTAATTGATTCCAGAAATGCCCTGATTTCCTTTACAAGCTTTACACCACTTGTTAGTGGGCCACTAGTTCTGAAATTATAGGACTATGTTCGTCCTGCTGGGAACCATCGCGAGAATCAAGCCCAGATAATGTCTGGAAATGTACAACTTAAGCCATGAGTGAAGTGCGTGAGAAACGCGAATACCTTTAGAAAATGAACCAAAACGTAAGTGAATTGGGCCATTCGCTCTCATGCGAAATTGTGGATTTTGGACCGTTAGTTTCTGACCAAACTTCACCCATGGGGAAAGAAAATTTTCCTGCACGTATCCTTATAACTGTGGCCCCGATTGAGTTAGTATGACTGTTGATCTAGTGCAAGCTCTCCACAGTCGATTGGCTTATCTGATCACACCGAAATTATATCTGGCATGGATCCATTGTCAGAGAGTATACCCTATGACGTAGATGAGTCATGGGGCTCCCTATGAGTCCCGTTTGTCAGAAACAGCCACCCAAAGAGTATAAACTATGTATACAGTGGCCCTGGGCCATTTGCATCGCTTTTGGGCATATAAGTAGCCCTTATTTCTCTCCCTCACTCCCATATATGAATTTCACAAAAACCCTAAGGGAGAGAGAGGAGAAAAAAAGAGAAAAGAGGAAAGAGAGAAGAGAGATTTTGGGAGATCGTTGCAGGAATCCTCTCCCACGAATCCACGCACCAAATCTTCGTCCCGTTGTGCTACCTAACCATTTTTTGTTATGATTTTAGGTAAAAAAATCATAACCCTAATATCGTTGTAGAGATCCAGGATAGTTATTAGTCAACCTCGCTAACCTGTTTCGTCATTTAGCTGCCTGACATTCCATTTTCAGAAACTTAGAGTATGGACCAAGTCCGAATCGAGTATTCTGACGAAAGGTACGAACTATAAATACTTAGGTTGCAGTTATCAATACTTTCATGTCAGCTAACGATTTATGTCTGACTTGATTGCTACTGTATTGTCTTAGATATGTCGATTTCTGTATGACATACACTTATGAACTGTGATGAGTAAAAGGTGCATCCCGTGTGTTTGTTGAAATGTTTGAATGAGCATTTGAAAATGATTTGTGCTTACCTTGATTACTAATCTAGGATTCATCATTGTCATATGCATTTTGATCTCTCTATATAAGGAATTGATAAAACATATGTTGTAATTAACCTAGTCTATGTGTTTGACGAATTGTCTAAATGAGACATTGTTGATGATTTGTATTTACTGAGAGTATTAAGATAGGATTCTTTATTACCATATACATATGTATAATTTCCTTTATGTAATCCTATTTTCCTCTATGTAATTAATTGATCAAATACAAGTGTTTGGTAACATGATCAATGTATTCGATGAAATGCCCAAGTGAGGAATCCACTTAGATTATTTGTTAAATGTTGAGATGAATATCGCATTTGTTTGTTAGTTGCATATGAGTAGGATTGCGGCTACAACATAGCCCAGACAATCGGTAACAGTCCCTGTTCGGGTGGCCGAATTAGTCTCGCCACATTGGGTATACTCAATGAATTCGAGTCGCACGACAATTGTCGATAGTGGTTAGGCTCGAGGGGTGCTTATGCGCTTTATGTCAATTAAGTCAATGTGTGCCCGTACTAATAGAGCATGCCTAACGAATTGATTGGTCTATTGTGTGTTTACCATCTATGGATGGGATTACTTGAATCTAAGGTACCCCTCACTAATGTAAAGATACACTTTAATCATGATACCACGATCCGTTAAGACTCATGAACCTAGCATGGTGGTATAGGACACTGTGTTCGATCTGTTGGCTTATGATGGGGTGACGAGCTTCCCCGTAGTGACTAATTGTAACACCCCGGATTTTGGCCAACTTGGGATTAGATGTCCTTAGGCAATGGTTCAATTAAAACACCTAGAAAATCGCTCAGAACCCAATTCCATAGCCAAAGAAATCACTTAGGGTTAATTTCTTTATAAACTAAGCATAAGTTAGCTAGCGCGACGCTAGAGTAGCTGGGAAATAGTCCCTGATCACTTTAAATACGTTCTACAAGACCCAAAACTTGTACAATCCATGGTGCTATAATACTCTATAACCTGGGATCAAACTCTAAACCGGTTTGTTCTCTGGACCTCTTTGAAACTTTGTATTGGATCTAGACCGCGCGTCAAAAGTCCGATAGCTTCAATTTTAGACCGTTAGGACCGCCTAGCTGGACTTGACAATCATTTCAAAAATCAAGTTCAACCGATAATCACAGGCTATTTCATTGAGCCCGGACTGAAGAGAGTGCGAATAGGGACAGATTTGGAATTTAAAATTCAAATCTGTCACACGACTTGACGTGTCAGTATTAAGCGTTCTGACCGTCAGAATTTAGCCAAATTACACCCTCGGATCAGGAAAAATTTCTATTTCATATCATGAGATTTGCAGGCCTGATCTACGTGCGGTGACCGCTGAACTGAAACTGGACCGCCACGTGCGATCTGCGAACCCTGCCGGACTGAAAACTTGATGTATGCTAGATCCAGTATGCATGAGCTTAAGTCCGACCGCATTTGGCCAGGGGACCACCAGAAAGCATCTTTTGGACCGAAACAGCCCCGAATTGGACATACGTCAAGTATACCTTGACTTGGAGCCTATTTTGGGCACTTTTAAGCTTATAAAAGGGGTTGAAACCCTCACTCCTCTCTCCCATCCGAATTTACAAAAAGCCCTAGATTGGGAGAGAGAAAAGATGAGAGTATGTGAGAGAAGGTGGGAGAGATCTTCCTGCCACCTGCTGCTACTGCTGTACGTGCTTAGGCGACGCACTCCAATCACTTTTCCGGGGATTTCAACACACTTCTAGGTGAGGAAAACCTTCAACACTTGCTGATTTAAGCTTCCGTCAATTCCATTAGCGATGTAGCTTATGTAGCTTGTGTATTAGGTTCCCTATTCGCCGTAGACGAAGCGTATACGCTCCGTTCGAATTCACACATCTATAAGGGAAAAGGTGCGGATTTTAGACGCTTTAATTTACTATTTCCAAAGCTTTCAATGTCGTTTAATAGTAGATTATCGACGGCATCGTCGTTTGACATGTACAACATGCTGTCCGTTTCCTATTTCGTAAACCAACGAAGAATATGAGATTTAGGGCATTTTAGTCATTTGTAGGGAGTACTGTTTTTATTCATATTTTTCTGATGTGATTGACATGGTTTATTGTCGCATTAAAATGTTAGGAATACGTGCATAATTATTTTGGCGAAGAGATTCGCCTAAATGCGCACTTCGGGTCGACATACTATATGTAGACTTAAGTGTGTAGTGTAAGTGTTTGTATAAATGTTTGTATTAGTATGTATTGAATTAAATGGTGTTATGAATTAGTTTAAGATTGATTTCTCAATTAAAATGCTGATGTAAATGATTTCCTACATGATAGCTATATGCATGATTTCATTATATGTATGAAATGCATATGCTTGATGATTTCTTTATGATTTAGTTTGAGATCGAATTCTCAATTAATACGCTGATGGTGATGATTTCCTATATGTGGCGATATGCATAATTTCATTATATGTGTGAAAGACATGTGTAAGATGATTTACTTAAGTTGTACGTTATAACATGTGTTATCATGCTCACATGTTTGTATTCCATTTCCAATACTCTCATATGATTTGCTGATGTGATTCCATAATTGTTTGGGACTATACTTAGTCCAGGCAGTCGGTAACCGAGCGAATTCGCGGTTGACTTATCTTGGCCACGAACGACGCGTCGATGAACTCTAGTCATATTTGGAGTTGGCGGCAGTGGTTAGGCCACACGAAGTGTTTTACGCACTTCATGTCGTTCGACTTGAGATGCGATCGTGCTAGTCGAGCCCGTCAAGTAACCCGACTGGCCATTGTATGTTCACCCTGCATGAGTCATAACTGCTTGAACCTAGTGTAACGCCCGTGAAAAATCCATACTTAGGCTCGAGTACCAACTCGACCCGAAATTGCGTAGAATTCATCCCTTTAGAAAATATGACTAGGTTAGCTAGTGCAACGTTAGAATAGCTGGGAAATGGTCCCTGATCACTTTAATACGTTCTACAAGGCCCGAAGCGAGTGGAACCAAGGGTGCTATAATGCTCTAAAGCCTCGGATCAAACTCTAAACCGGTTTGTTCTCTGGACCACTTTGAATCTTTGTATTGGATCTAGACCGCACGTTGAAAGTCCGATACCTCCTATCTTAGACCGTTAGAACCGTCTAGCTGGACTTGACACTCATTCCAAAAATCAAGTCAAACCGATAATCACAGGCTATTTCATTGAGCCCGGACCGAAGAGAGTGAGAATAGGGTTAGAATTGGAATTTGAAATTCAAATCTGGCACACAATTTGACGCATCAGTATTGAGCGTTCTGACCGTCAGAATACAGCCAAATTACACCCTTGGATCAGGAAAAATATCTATTATATATCACGAGACTTATAGGCCTGATCTTGGTGCGGTGACCGTTAAACTGAAACTGGGCCGCCACGCGCGATCTGGGAACCCAACCGGTCTGAAAACTGGATGTGTGCTAGATCCAGTATGCATGAGCTTAAGTTCGACCGCATTTGGCCTGGGGACCTCCAGAAATGCCCTTTTGGACCGAAACGGCCCCGATTTGGTTAGGCACCAAGTAAACATTGTTCCCAAGCCTATTTTGGGCATGTTTTAGGCTATAAAAGGGGTTGAAACCCTCACTCCTCTCTCCCATCCGAATTTGAGAGAAGCCCTAGCTTGGGAGAGAGAAAAAGAGTGAGAGATTGTGAGAGAGTGGGAGAGTTCTACCTGCCACTTGTGCTACGTGTTGCACGTGCTTAAGCAACACTCCTCTACCGCTTTCCCGGCGATTCCACCGCAATCCTAGGTAAGTAAAAACCCTAAATAGTTGTTGATTTGAGTTTTCCTTGTTTCCATAGCGATGTAGCTTATGGATCTTATGTATTAGGCTCCTTACTCGCCGTAGACGAAGCATATACGCTCCGCTTCAATTCCCGAGTCTACAAGACACTAGGTGAGGATTTTAGACGCTTTGATTGACGGTTCCCAACGCTTTCAATGTCGTTTAATAGTAGATTCTTGACGGCATCGCCGTTTGACATGTACAAAATGCTCTCCGTTTCCCGTTTCGTAAGCTAACGAAGAATATGAGATTTAGGGCATTTTAGTCATTTGTAGGAAGTACCGTTTACATTCATATTTTGCTGATGTGATTGACATGGTTTGTTGTCGCATTAGGAAGTTAGGAATGCGTGCATAATTAGTTTGGCGAAGAGATTCGCCTAGTTGCGCACTTTGGGTCGACATACTATGTGTAGACTTAAGTGTGTAGTGTATGTGTTTGTATAAATGCTTGTATTAGTATGTATTGAATTAAATGATGTTATTTGATAGTTTGTGATTGATTTTTCAATTATTATGCTGACCTAAATGATTTTCTACATGTTGACAAAATGCATGATTTCATTACATGCATGGAATGTATGTGCTCGAGGATTTGCTTAAGTTGAATATGCATGGGAAGTATGCCTTGAAGATTTGCTTGAGTTGAATGTTATAACATGTGCTAACGTGCTCACATGATGTATTTCAATTCCAATACCTTTGTATAGTGTTAATGTGATTCCATAGATGTGTGGGACTTGACTTAGTCCAGGCAGTCGGTAACCGAGCGAATTCGTGGCTGACTGGTCATAGCCACGAACGACGCGTCGATGAATGTGATTCGTGTTGAGAGTTGGCGGTAGTGGTTAGGCCACGCGAAGTGTCTTACGCACTTCATGTCGTTTAACTTGAGATGTAATCGCACTAGTCGAGCCCGTCAAGTAACCCGACTGGCGGATGTTTGTTCACCTTGTATGTATCATAACTGCTTGAACCTAGGGTACTGAACTTACCATTGTAAACCCTATTAACCGTGGTACCTTTATCCACGAAGACTCATGAGCCGGGCATGGTGGTATGGGACACCGTGGTCGAGCTGTCGGCCTACGCTGGGGCCACAAACCTCCCCGTAGTGACCAATGAGCACCTTGACTCGTGAGCAGAATATGGTGGTATGGGACACTATATTCTAGCTGTCGGCCTACACTGATCAGGCGACGAGCCCTTTGTAGTGACCGCGAGCGTATTCTGAGTCCACGGGAGGCGACGACCCTTCCGTTGCAGTAGAGTACAGTAGGCCTGTATTGATAAGGTGATGGGGGAGAGGTGCAACGAGTGCGAGCAACAGCCCTAGCAGCCCTTGCAGTGACCTACGAAATGTACATCGTATGAGATTACTAGGAGTGACGAGCCTAGACAGGATCCGTGTTGGGATTGATACAAGGGAAGTACCTTAGTTTCCCAATCCTGCTGTTTGAATGGACTAATAACAACTTGGTAATCATATCACCATCGCATTGCATGTGCCTGGAAGATGTGGAGCACTCTAGGGTGTGTGGCATGCCACGGTCGTAAGATGTTGCCGCATGAGGGTGATCGTCGGTGAGGGCATACATCACGTCATATCATCTTGCATTAACAACAGTATTAGAATTGTCTGATTTACTGCTTTACTATTATCGCGTGATTGAATTGTGAACATGCTAATCTTTACTCTATGATTCCACTGAGTTGATCACTCATTCCCACATTACGGGATGGTGTTTGCAACACCCACCAGACCCTGTTGTAGTTGCAGGTGACGACGAGATCCAGGAGGTGGAGCCGGAGATTGACGAGGACCAGGATGAGTTCTCATATATGCAGTATCACGACGGCTTCCCGTAGGTGACCTGGATCGAGGGGACTTCAGTGGGACTATTTTGAACTTATTCTTTTGTCTATTTACATGTATATGAGACTCAGAGATGTAGTCATACTTTGGAGACAGTTGAGATTACTTTATTTTTCCATACAGTGATATATATATTGTTTAGTTTTCCGCTTGCTTTTATCACTGGATCTGAAGTATGAATTGCAGTTTTGGTATACTTTTACTCATGTGATTGCTTTAAATCAGACAACATTGAATCATAACCATTTTTGTTGCATAAGTGACGGTCTGGAACTCGGGAGTTGAGTTTATACACGACCCCCGATTTTTAGGGTGTTACAAGTTGGTATCAGAGCATGAATGAGAGTATACTGGGCCTGGGTTATGGTCTTGCGACGTACGCTGTCGCTTCCTTTGACATAGGTGGGTGCGAGAAGGGTCTAGAAACACTTATAGGATCACAGATTCGCCGATAGGCGAAGTCTATAAGGATCGATCGCAAGATCGAGTCTGTAACGTATCTCGGGTCGCGTAAAGCGACCCGAATCACTTCTAAGCTGTAGGAAGTCGGGTGGAGACGTCCTATGAGCGGTTTTAAACCGCAAAAGTGAATCTTTGGGCCGTGGGATGACCACGACTCCAGTAATCAATCGTCAGGGCTTAAAAACCCCGTTTCACCAAAAATCTTCAAAATTCCTTCTCTAAACACTTCAACCTTCAGTTCTTTCTTATCCATTTCATATTAGGCATCAAACCTAATGTAAAAATAACACAAATTAGCACATTAACCAAATTTTATAGTGAATAGTAAAATTTCATGAAAAATGGCCATAATGCCATTCTAACTTCACTTTCTTTAGCAAATAAGAAGCTAGAAAGATGTACTGGCTCCTTCTACCCCAAATTCATATGCTGCATCATATGGTTTGGTATTCGAGATTGCGATGTGGACCCGAAAAGCCCTGAACACATGTTTGGGCTCATAGAGACCAAAATACAATGAACCAAGGGGTGGGACCTGACTTTTTGGGGCCCTGGGACCATGGGGGACCAGACCCATGGGGTCCCACCGGTCAACTTGCGAGTTGACCGGCGATGCCATCGTCGGCCGGGCGATGCATCGCCGGCCGGCGACCTCCGTTGGTGCTGTCCTTCGGGCGCACCCACTTAAATGGCCTCCACATCACCCCTATGTAACTCCCACAGCACGAAAACCCCTAAAACCCACCTCTCCTTCACAAACAGCCCCCTTGCATACCCTAGATTCGATTTTCAGCACTCCATTCCAAACCCTGGCGACCCAAACCACTCTTAAACCCTTCCTTGGCCAAAACCGACCACCATCCATCAGTTATTGGGTGTTGGCAGCCCCTCTCCTTGAAGATTTCCCCATTTGGAGCTCCAAAATCCCCCAATTAGTGCTGAAATCGTGAGGTGCTCCATCCCATCTTTTTGTTCTTATTTTTCCCTGAAAGTACAACCTTGGGAAGCTTGAAGCATCCCTCTACGATGCCTAGATTTCCTTTTTTCAGATTGGGCAGCCATTTCTCCGCATTTTCGGCGTTTTCCATGGCTTTTGTGGAAGCCATTTTGGGCCTTTTGTCGCTCTCGTCCATCATATCTTTGATGGGTAAGAGGAAAACTGTGACAGAAGAGGCTGGGCCGAGCCACCCTGCTCGATCGAGAAGACCGCGGGGTGGTGCCGCAAGTTCAAGCGCCGCCGCAGGTCCAGCTGCAGTCCTGGAGTGCCGTATAAAGCGGGATTTGGATCCCCATGCACATCTTGGATGAACCATCCTATCAGAGATGCCTCATGGTGAATACACTGATCGTAGAGTGTTATTTGAGGCGGACATAGATGGGCGATTGTTCGGCGAATATCTGTTGTTCGAACGCATTGAAGCTGCCCACTGGGGACCGATCTTTGAAGCTCGCGCTCGTGCTAATGTGAGCACTGTTCGTGCCTTCTATGCTAGCATCCAGAATTCCACCTTGGATCCTTTGCAGTTCAAAATCCCTTTTGGTAGAGATTGGATGGCTACGATTTACGTCCGGTTGATTGCGCGACTTCTCAATGTGCCTCTAGGTGATGTGCATCCAAGTGAGAAGAATTTGAGGACTAGACGTGAACGAGATCGTCGCACCAGGTTTCTGTGCGGTAAGTTGGTTCCATGGCAGCCTAATAATAGCCTCAAGGCGATGTACATGTCTGAGGATTTACGTCTGCTGCATCATATCTGCACGTTCAATGTTTATCCTAGGTCGACGAACCGCATTGAATGTACACGTCTTATGGTCGATTTCTTATTTCTGGTGGCCCAGGGAGAGAACGTATGTATGGCCACTTTCATCTTACGGCAGATAGTTCTCATAGCCAGGTCGAGGAGAACATCCGAATCCCTTCCCTTTGGCCGACTCATTTGCAAGATTGCGCTTGAGTTTGCCTATAGACTTGGACCCGAATTGCCGGTATCGATTCACACCATCGATGAGTCGACAATGGTTAAGATGAAGATTGGGTCGCAATACCGTGAAAATCAACTTGAAAGGGATAGTGGGGATGACTTTGATGAAGAGGAAGATCAAAGCGAAGAAGAACCTAGAGCAGAGGTTCAGGAAGAGGTTCAGGAAGAAGCAGAAGAGGAGGCTCAGGATACTGATGAGAGCCCTCCTCCTTCTGCGCAGACTACTATCGACGACCGCATTGCTCGGATGGAGGAGAGTCAGACCGCTTTGCGAAGGGAAGTCCAAGAACTTCGAGCGGAAGTCGCTGATGCCAAGGCTGTTACAAAGAAGAAGTTTGGTAAGGTGACTCGCACCTTGAAGGCAATCCTGTGTTGCTTACAGGATAAGGGTGCTCCTCCTCCGTCGCCAGACTCCGACTAGCGACGCGATCTTTGATGTTGTTATGAGTAGTTAGCCATTTTCTGTTTTATGTGTGTAAAGCCTATTAGGGCTAGTGCTTTGCTTATGTTGCTGTTGCTTAACTGTCTTAATTTCCATGTCATTCTAGTCATGATGCTTGTAAGGATATATCCCTTGTATTGTGACAATTTTGATTAATTGAAATGCATGGAATGCCTTTGACTCTTTAGTGAATGATTGTGGTGTATTTGAGCAATTTAGACTGACAAGGTTGCGCCCTATTTTGAATATAGGGAATGCCACCTAAGACTACGAGGAGCGCGGTTCGACTTTCATTGTCAGAGCAGATGGATCAGGCTCCCTCTCAGTCTGGCACTCGTCCGGACCCTGCTGTGGGCCCGATTCCTGAGACGGTTCGGTCGTCTCAGCCTGCTGTTGGTCCTACAGATGGACCACCGCCATTTACACCATCAGTTAGAGAGCCACAGCGCGCATCTACTTCCGCACCTCATCCGCCACAGCCTGCTCCACCACCTGATAGATTCGAGCAGATGATGGCTATGATGCTACAGCAGCAGCAGCTTCTGACCACTATAGTTGGGACTTTAGCCCAGGGTAGGGGTGCGACTGCATCTACTCCGCCTGCACCACCTGCTCATCCAGCTGAGGATGCCTATACTTACGCCCAGGATGAGGGCATAGCACACCCTGCGCAGCCTGCTTTCCCTGCGGGGAATCCTGCCGACACACGGGGCCTTCTGGAGCGATTTCAGCGCTTGCGGCCTCCTACTTTCACGGGTTCTCACAGACCCGAGGAGGCTGAGTTCTGGCTCGACCGAGTGTCGAAGATTCTACGCATGTTGCACTGTACCGAGGCTGAGCAGGTAGAGCTGGCTACCTTCCAGTTTGAGAGAGAGGCCAGTATGTGGTGGGATAGCATATTGCGGACTGTTGTCGCAGATTTCGTGTGGACATGGGCAGCATTCGAGTTCCGCTTCCATGAGAAGTATTATCCCCAGACCTACAGGCACGAGAGGGAGAATGAGTTTCTCCGTCTCAGGCAGGCAGCGATGACGGTTACTGAGTATGAGCATCGGTTCACAGAGTTGGGCAGGTACGACCCGACGATTCTGGCTGATGAGCAGATGCGCATACGGCGCTTTTTGGAGGGCTTGTGACCGGATATTCGGTCGAAGATGTGTTGTGTCAGTTTCCCCTCCTATGTGGAGTTGGTTCACATGTCCATGCGGGCAGAGCAGGACGTGGATCGACTTGCGCGATCTCGAGGCCCGACTACTTCCAGGCCGCGACCGGAGTTGCCAGATAGGCCCTTCGCGGGCAAGAGGCCTCGCATTGATCCTCCTACCAGGACCACGGCGCCAGTAGGACCGTTTCGGCGCCCTGATTTATCATGCACATACTGTGGGAGGACGGGCCACCTAGCGCAGAGTTGCTTTTCTAGGATGCGGGACAGTGGGTTCTCTCCGCCGCAGAAGATTGATCGTGTACGTCCACAGGCGATATCAGCACCGCCTATACGGTCAGCTCCTGCGCATCCCTCTTTCAGACCCACAGTATCGCAGATTCGACAGTCCCCACGGCCCTTGACACAGCGGCCGAACTGGCCACAGCAGGCTCGAGTTCATGCACTGACCGCTGAGGCATCTACGACGCCGACTTTCCAGCATTCAGCCTTCGAGGTCACGGGCCATATCGGAGGTACTCCCGTTCTTGTCATGGTGGACACTAGTTCCACGATTTCTTTGATATCGCGTGCCGTAGTCAGGCGTCTTGGGTTGCAGACTATCACTATGGATAGCGTGCGAGTCCTTGCAGCTCATGGAGATTATTCGGATGTCACCCGGATGTGTGAGGGTTGTTTAGTTGATCTGGGAGGCAGGACGATGACTCTTGATCTGGTCGTCGATCCCTCGCTCGTATCTCTCGACGTCATTCTTGGCATGGACTGGTTGACTGCAGCAAGAGCCGAGATTGACTGCGAGGCTCGTGTGGTGACGGTGTACGAGCCTGAGGGCACGCCTTTCACATTTTCAGTGCGGGTAAATCTTCCTTTCCGCATTCTTAGCTACGCCACTCTATTGCGCGACGCTGGTGCCCAGGTACTTGAGCAGACTCCAGTTGTTTCTGAATTCGGGGATCTGTTCAGGAAGATCCCTGGTTTGCCGCCCCGACGTGAGATCGATTTCACTATCGATCTGATTCCTGGTTCTACACCCGTCTCACTGCCGACGTATCGCATGGCACCATGTGAGATGGAGGAGTTGAGGACGCAGATTGATGGCCTGCTAGAGCTTGGCTTTATACGGCCTAGCGTGTCTCCTTGGGGAGCACCGGTCTTGTTCGTGAAGAAGAAGGATGGTTCGCTGCGATTGTGTATTGATTATCGCAGGCTGAACCAGCTCACGGTGAAGAACAAGTACCCTTTGCCCAGGATTGATGACTTGTTTGATCAGTTGAGAGGAGCGCAGTACTTCTCGAAGATTGATCTTCAGTCAGGATATCATCAGCTGCGCGTCAGAGATGAGGACGTGCAGAAGACAGCATTCAGGACCAGTTTTGGTCATTACGAGTTCCTTGTGATGTCGTTCGGTCTCACGAACGCACCGGCCGTGTTCATGGATCTGATGAACCGGGTATTGCGGCCTTTCCTCTATCGATTCGTCGTTGTCTTCATCGACGACATTTTGGTATACTCTAGGAGTCGAGAGGAGCATGAGGAGCACTTGCGTTTGGTCCTTGATACGCTCAGACAGCATCAGTTGTTCGCACAGTATAAGAAGTGCGACTTCTGGAAGCAGGAGGTGAAGTTTTTGGGACACGTGGTGTCCAAGGATGGCATGGCAGTTGACCTGTCTAAGGTAGCTGCGGTGCAGGACTGCGAGCAGCCTAGTTCTGTCACTGAGGTGAGGAGTTTCTTGGGTCTCGCTGGCTACTATCGGCGCTTCATTCAGGATTTCTCAAAGATCGCGAGACCCTTATCTCAGTTGACACGGAAGGACGTGAAGTTCGCCTGGAATGATAAGGCAGAATCAACTTTTCAGGAGCTGAAGGACAGACTTACGTCCGCCCCTGTGCTAGTATTGCCAGAGCAAGGGGTTAAATACACTATATACACTGACGCGTCTAGCGCTGGTTTGGGTTGTGTCCTTATGCAGAGGGACAGGGTAATTTCGTATGCCTCGAGACAATTAAGGAAGCACGAGGAGAATTACCCTACACACGACCTGGAGTTGGCAGCCGTTATATTCGCACTGAGACTCTGGAGACATTACCTCTACGGAGAGGAGTTCGAGCTCTTTTGCGACCACAAGAGCCTCAAGTACATATTCACGCAGCGGGACTTGAATATGAGACAGCGGCGATGGATGGAGACGCTGAAGGACTTCAAGTTTGAAGTCTCTTACCATCCTGGGAAGGCGAACCTTGTGGCTGATGCGTTGAGCCGCAAGAAGGCGATAGAGTTTGCGGCTCCTCTGATGGTTGCCGAGTGGGATATGGTTGAGTTTTTGCGAGACTTTGAGCAGAAACTCACCGTAGAGGAGCCATTTGAGTTCATCGCACACGTACAGGTGCGATCCCAGATCGATGACCGTGTCATCGAGGCGTAGAGAGACGACGCGCATCTTACTGAGCTTCGAGAGCAGGCCAGTGATGATGCTGATGCCGACTGGCGAGTTGGTATGGATGGGGGCTTACGTTACCGTGGCCGCCTATGCGTTCCTGATGTCCCTGACTTGAGACGAGAGATTCTCGAGGCTGCGCATTCTACTAGACTCGCGATGCATCCAGGCAGTACGAAGATGTATCGTGACGTGAAGAGGACGTATTGGTGGGAAGGTATGAAGACCCACATTGCTGAGTTCGTGTCCCGTTGCCTCACTTGTCAGCAGGTGAAGGCAGAGCATCGCCGACCACCTGGACTTTTGCAGCCTATGCCGATTGCAGAGTGGAAGTGGGATTTCATTTCCATGGACTTCATTTCTGGGTTGCCGAGGACGAGGAAGGGGCATGATTCCATTTGGGTGATCGTCGACCGATTGATGAAGTCGGCGCACTTCCTACCGATCAGAGTTACGAACTCTGCAGACGAGCTGGCTAGATTGTATATTAGAGAGATCGTGCGTCTGCATGGAGTTCCGTTGGAGATCGTGTCGGACAGAGACACGCGGTTCACTTCTATTTTCTGGACTCGCATTCAGGAGGCTATGGGTGTGAAGTTGAAGTTCAGTACTGCCTTCCACCCACAGACGGACGGACAGACGGAGCGAGTGAACCAGATCCTGGAGGACATGTTGCGGGCTTGCGCATTGGACTTCAAGGACAGTTGGGATGACTGTCTTGCATATGCGGAGTTTGCGTACAACAATAGCTTCCAGGCGAGTATCGGCATGGCACCTTATGAGGCGCTGTATGGGCGACCTTGTCGCGCACCGCATTGCTGGTTAGAGGTCGGTGAGCGCAGCTTGATTGGCCCAGAGTTGGTGCAGGCGACGTCAGAGAAGATTGATATTATTCGACGTCGACTTCTTACAGCGCAGAGCAGACAGAAGAGCTACGCCGATACGAGACGACGGCCACTAGAGTTCACAGTCGGGGATCATGTGTTTTTGCGAGTTTCCCCTATGAAGGGAGTCCTTCGGTTCGGAAAGAAGGGGAAGCTGGCACCGCGATTCATTGGTCCATTTTAGATCCTCGATCGTGTGGGAGCAGTGGCTTACCGATTGGCTTTACCCACGCCCCTCGCGAGCGTCCACAACGTATTTCATGTTTCTATGCTGAAGAAGTACGTTGCTGATCCTTCTCATATCATCAGATGGGAGCAGGTGCAGTTAGGAGAGGATGTTACTTATATCCTGCGACCGACACGCATCTTAGACCGGAAGGAGCAGGTACTGCGTAGCAAGGTGATTCCCCTTGTGAAGGTACTATGGACGCATCATACTGAGGAGGAGGCTACTTGGGAGACAGAAGCCGAGATCAGAAAGAACTACCCACAGCTTCTCGAGGAGTACGAAAAGGTACAAAATTTCGAGGACGAAATTATTTGTTAAGGGGGGTAGATTGTAACGCCCGTGAAAAATCCATACTTGGGCTCGAGTACCAACTCGACCCGAAATTGCGTAGAATTCATCCCTTTAGAAAATATGACTAGGTTAGCTAGCGCAACGTTAGAATAGCTGGGAAATGGTCCCTGATCACTTTAAATACGTTCTACAAGGCCCGAAGCGAGTGGAACCAAGGGTGCTATAATGCTCTAAAGCCTCGGATCAAACTCTAAACCGGTTTGTTCTCTGGACCACTTTGAATCTTTGTATTGGATCTAGACCGCACGTTGAAAGTCCGATACCTCCTATCTTAGACCGTTAGAACCGTCTAGCTGGACTTGACACTCATTCTAAAAATCAAGTCAAACCGATAATCACAGGCTATTTCATTGAGCCCGGACCGAAGAGAGTGAGAATAGGGTTAGAATTGGAATTTGAAATTCAAATCTGGCACACAATTTGACGCATCAGTATTGAGCGTTCTGACCGTCAGAATACAGCCAAATTACACCCTTGGATCAGGAAAAATATCTATTATATATCACGAGACTTATAGGCCTGATCTTGGTGCGGTGACCGTTAAACTGAAACTGGGCCGCCACGCGCGATCTGGGAACCCAACCGGTCTGAAAACTGGATGTGTGCTAGATCCAGTATGCATGAGCTTAAGTTCGACCGCATTTGGCCTGGGGACCTCCAGAAATGCCCTTTTGGACCGAAACGGCCCCGATTTGGTTAGGCACCAAGTAAACATTGTTCCCAAGCCTATTTTGGGCATGTTTTAGGCTATAAAAGGGGTTGAAACCCTCACTCCTCTCTCCCATCCGAATTTGAGAGAAGCCCTAGCTTGGGAGAGAGAAAAAGAGTGAGAGATTGTGAGAGAGTGGGAGAGTTCTACCTGCCACTTGTGCTACGTGTTGCACGTGCTTAAGCAACACTCCTCTACCGCTTTCCCGGCGATTCCACCGCAATCCTAGGTAAGTAAAAACCCTAAATAGTTGTTGATTTGAGTTTTCCTTGTTTCCATAGCGATGTAGCTTATGGATCTTATGTATTAGGCTCCTTACTCGCCGTAGACGAAGCATATACGCTCCGCTTCAATTCCCGAGTCTACAAGACACTAGGTGAGGATTTTAGACGCTTTGATTGACGGTTCCCAACGCTTTCAATGTCGTTTAATAGTAGATTCTTGACGGCATCGCCGTTTGACATGTACAAAATGCTCTCCGTTTCCCGTTTCGTAAGCTAACGAAGAATATGAGATTTAGGGCATTTTAGTCATTTGTAGGAAGTACCGTTTACATTCATATTTTGCTGATGTGATTGACATGGTTTGTTGTCGCATTAGGAAGTTAGGAATGCGTGCATAATTAGTTTGGCGAAGAGATTCGCCTAGTTGCGCACTTTGGGTCGACATACTATGTGTAGACTTAAGTGTGTAGTGTATGTGTTTGTATAAATGCTTGTATTAGTATGTATTGAATTAAATGATGTTATTTGATAGTTTGTGATTGATTTTTCAATTATTATGCTGACCTAAATGATTTTCTACATGTTGACAAAATGCATGATTTCATTACATGCATGGAATGTATGTGCTCGAGGATTTGCTTAAGTTGAATATGCATGGGAAGTATGCCTTGAAGATTTGCTTGAGTTGAATGTTATAACATGTGCTAACGTGCTCACATGATGTATTTCAATTCCAATACCTTTGTATAGTGTTAATGTGATTCCATAGATGTGTGGGACTTGACTTAGTCCAGGCAGTCGGTAACCGAGCGAATTCGTGGCTGACTGGTCATAGCCACGAACGACGCGTCGATGAATGTGATTCGTGTTGAGAGTTGGCGGTAGTGGTTAGGCCACGCGAAGTGTCTTACGCACTTCATGTCGTTTAACTTGAGATGCGATCGCACTAGTCGAGCCCGTCAAGTAACCCGACTGGCGGATGTTTGTTCACCTTGTATGTATCATAACTGCTTGAACCTAGGGTACTGAACTTACCATTGTAAACCCTATTAACCGTGGTACCTTTATCCACGAAGACTAATGAGCCGGGCATGGTGGTATGGGACACCGTGGTCGAGCTGTCGGCCTACGCTGGGGCCACAAACCTCCCCGTAGTGACCAATGAGCACCTTGACTCGTGAGCAGATTATGGTGGTATGGGACACTATATTCTAGCTGTCGGCCTACACTGATCAGGCGACGAGCCCTTTGTAGTGACCGCGAGCGTATTCTGAGTCCACGGGAGGCGACGACCCTTCCGTTGCAGTAGAGTACAGTAGGCCTGTATTGATAAGGTGATGGGGGAGCGGTGCAACGAGTGCGAGCAACAGCCCTGGCAGCCCTTGCAGTGACCTACGAAATGTACATCGTATGAGATTACTAGGAGTGACGACCCTAGACAGGATCCGTGTTGGGATTGATACAAGGGAAGTACCTTAGTTTCCCAATCCTGCTGTTTGAATGGACTAATAACAACTTGGTAATCATATCACCATCGCATTGCATGTGCCTGGAAGATGTGGAGCACTCTAGGGAGTGTGGCATGCCGCGGTATTAAGATGTTGCCACATGAGGGTGATCGTCGGTGAGGGCATACATCACGTCATATCATCTTGCATTAACAACAGTATTAGAATTCTCTGATTTACTGCTTTACTATTATCGCGTGATTGAATTGTGAACATGCTAATCTTTGCTCTATGATTCCACTGAGTTGATCACTCATTCCCACGTTACGGGATGGTGTTTGCAACACCCACCAGACCCTGTTGTAGTTGCAGGTGACGACGAGATCCAGGAGGTGGAGCCGGAGATTGACGAGGACCAGGATGAGTTCTCGTATATGCAGTATCACGACGGCTTCCCGTAGGTGACCTGGATCGAGGGGGACTTCAGTGGGACTATTTTGAACTTATTCTTTTGTCTATTTACATGTATATGAGACTCAGAGATGTAGTCATACTTTGGAGACAGTTGAGATTACTTTGTTTTTCCATACAGTGATATATATATTGTTTAGTCTTCCGCTTGCTTTTATCACTGGATCTGAAGTATGAATTGCAGTTTTGGTATACTTTTACTCATGTGATTGCTTTAAATCAGACAACATTGAATCATAACCATTTTTGTTGCATAAGTGACGGTCTGGAACTCGGGAGTTGAGTTTATACACGACCCCCGATTTTCAGGGTGTTACACCTAGGGTACTGAACTTACCATTGTAAACCCTGTCAACCATGGTACCTTGATCCACGAAGACTCATGAGCCGGGCATGGTGGTATGGGATACCGTGGTCGAGTTGTCGGCCTACGCTGGGGCCACAAACCTCCCCGTAGTGACCAATGAGCACCTATGACTCGTGACCAGATTATGGTGGTATGGGACACTATATTCTTGCTGTCGGCCTACATTGATAAGGTGATGGGGGAGCGGAGCAACGAGTGCGTGCAACAGCCCTGGTAGCCCTTTGTAGTGACCGCGAGCTTATTCTGAGTCTACGGGAGGCAACGACCCTTCAGTAGCAGTAGAGTACTGTAGGCCTGTATTGATAAGGTGATGGGGGAGCGGTGCAACGAGTGCGAACAACAGCCTTGGCAGCCCTTGCAGCAACCTACAAAATATACATCGTATGAGATTACTAGGAGTGACGACCCTAGACAGGATCTGTGTTGGGATTGATATAAGGGAAGTACCTTAGTTTCTTAATCCTGCTGTTTGAATGGACTAATAACAACTCAGAAATCATATCACCATAGCATTGCATGTGCCTGGAAGATGTGGAGCACTCTAGGGAGTGTGGCATGCCGTGGTCATAAGATGTTACCGTATGAGGGAGATCGTCGGTGAGGGCATACATCACGTCATGTCATATTGCATTAACAACAATATTAGGATTGTTTGATTTACTGCTTTACTATTATCGCATGATTGATTTGATAACATGCTAATCTTTTCTCTCTTATCCCACTGAGTTGATCACTCACTCCCACATTATGGGATGGTGTTTTCGGACACCCACCAGTCCCTTTTTGTGATTGCAGATGATGGCGCTGCTCGAGAAGTGAAGCTGGACCTGATGATGATGAGGAGGATTCCTCCTTCATGTGTGTTCTGATTGACGGGATTATAGGGAGGTTGATTAGATACCTTGACACTTGCCATTTTATATTTTTAGCGCACTCATGTATATTCGTTTTGTTTATTTTTGGAGTATACATGTATGTATATAACCTGGTAACATATTCACACTCTGGAGACATACAACAGTTTATATATGCTATACCTACTATCACAGTCTTCCGCTTGTTAATTTAACTGTCTCTGGAGTATGATATGTTGTTCTAGCTTAATCTCACTCATGTTTAATACATTATCACAGACAACATTCAATCATACATATCTATGTTGCATAAATAACATTTTAGAACTCGGGAGTTGGGTTTTTGCTCGACCCCCTGATTTTCGGGATGTTACACTAATGAGCAACTAAGACTATTGAGTTGGGCAATGGTGGTATGGGACACCGTGTTCAAATTTTCGGCCCATGCTGAGGTGACGAGCCTCCCTGTAGTGACTGCTAATATAAATTCTGATAACTTGCCTATCGTATGTGTTTAATTAAGAGTGACGACCTTACAGCTTGCCTATCGTATGTGTTTGACTAAGAGTGACAAACCTAGATGTATCCTTTGATTCGGGTCAATGATATAAAGGGAGGTACCCTAGCTTCCCAAACTTGTTGTATGAATAAACTTAATTAGTTATTTGGCTAACATGACCATGCGTTGCACTGCATTAGCTAGGATGTGCTTTAAAGGTGATGAAGTTGTACTGTTTTGAGGAAGTGTTGTCATATGTGAAATAGGTTTTCGAAGTCACTTGTGAGGGAGCTTTGATGCGAGGGCATACATCATTACTTACACTCCATTTTTTGCATTAAAAAGAGTAGTTAGGAAGTGATTGTTTGATTACTTTATCATTACTGCTTGATTGACTTGATAACATGTTAATTTTTACCTTATAGTACCACTGAGTTGATCACTCATTCCCACTTTGGGACGGTATTTTAAAACACCAACGAGACTCTGATTTAGATGCAAGTGCTGATGAAGTGTATGCAATAGAGTAGGACTTCTTGGACGAAGAAGAGGAATTCTCCTACTTCTAACTCTTGGGCGGGTCGATGTAGACCTTGTGTCGATACGTAGGGATCACTGGGATATTTGGACTTAGTTGGACACATTACATTTTCATATTTTGTTTATTTGAAGCAATACATGTATATATTGAACCCGGTTACGTACTCATACTTTGGAGGTTTTATGAAACACCTACATGCTTAAGTAGATATGTTTTAGACTTTCGACGCTTAACATGATTATATCCAGAGTATGATGTGTTGTTTAGTGTAATCCCACGCATGCTTAACTCATTAACATGGAAGAAATATGAATATCATCATCCATGCTAAATAAGTGATGTTTTGAATCTCAGGAGTAGAGCTTTGCTCGACCCTCAAAATTCAAGGTGTTATAAGTTGGGGCGCAGCGGTGCACCGTCGTTGAGCCGAGTATGGTGGGCCCCTCCCGTATGTGGGGGTCCACTTAAACAGTCGTTCCACCCCTCATTTCCTCATTTCTACCCATTTCCATCCCTTTCCAACCATCTTCTTCAAAAATCGCACCTTCCACCACTTTATTCTTCAAATCTTTCTAGGTACTTTCATATTAGACACAAATCTTAAAGCTTAAAGAATGAAGAATTATAATTAAACTAAAATTTACTATAAATAGTAAAAATATAAATAAAATAGACTTTTGAACATTAAACTTATGAAATTTCATAAAATAACTAGGTTATTTGGATAGAGCAGCTTCTCTTACCCAAAATTCATATATGGCACGTCAAGTAACTCATTCTGTATCGAGAAATACACCGTTTAAGAAATTGAGTGGTAGAACCACCACCAGGACCACCAGAGGGCCACGGCAACACCGCCGGATCAGCGGCGCACCACTAGACTGACCAACGGAGAGCGCCAGTGTCATGGGATTGGTGGCGCACCACTGGATTTCTGCGATTTTTTGTGTTTTTTGACCAACTTTAAAAAGTCATATCTCCCTCAATATAATTTCGATTTAGGTGATTCAAAATTTAAATTGAATCTTAATAAGTCTAGTTTCATATAAAAATAAGTAAAAAATAAAATAAATTTTTTAATATAGTAAAATCTAGAATGCTTTGACAACTTTCCAACTTCTAGAATTTTAATAATGTTTCTACAACTCCAAATGAACTGAAATTTTGTGGAATGACTTTAAACTTAATGTAAACCACCATAAAAATTTTCAAAATATTTCACTAACTAAAAATATAGAAAATGTTATAAGGAATAAAGACATTATGGAATTATATAGAAAATCGTTGGTCTTGGACAATTACTACTTCCCAAATTTTTATAAATTTTATGGAACTTTGAATGAAATGAAATTTTGTGAAATAAAAGTAAACTTAACAATGGATTACTATAAAAATTATAAAAATAATATGGTAATTAAAAGTGACAAATATGTTATAAATAATAGAAGGGTTGAAACTAAAAATTTCTACAACTTCGAATTGCCAATAGACTAGTCATATCTTTTCATTTTAAAGTTTAGTATTTGGTGTCTATTTAAAAATTATTTATAATCATACTAGGAATCATCCTGTGGTTAAATTTAATTATACATACATATAGACACACACACACATTTTTGTTTAAGTTGTTTTTATGCAATTAAATTAGGATCATTGAGTAGGATTGAGTTTCATAGTTTAATACTCCGTCAGCTCGTGTTAGGGGCAGACTATAGTGAAATATATTTTGAGTGTTCATATTCTCTTATGAACTCAAGGTTTAAACAATATTAAGAAGATGATATTCTTCATATTTCACTTCTTGCGTCCTTATTAGCATTATTAGCCCTCTAAACCTCCAGAATAACTTAAAACTCTCGATTCTTCCTTCCCTTTCGAAGTTAACGAAATTGAAGTGAAGTTGCTCATAACCGACTAGCCATAAGATCGACATGGTAATATAAATATATATAATTTTATGTCATTAGAAACCCTTTTTAGGATGACCTTTGACCATAGGTATATTGAGAGATTTATTAACCCCTACTTTGGACATAAATTAAAACGAGAACTCTCTTAAACCAAGACCCAAAGGACAACCTTATAAATAGGAGATTTAAAATTTTCAATGATGGACATTTTCTAAACATTTAGATTGATTAGACTATGAAATTATGGAGCTATACACCTGCGAAGCCTTCACGGCATGACCCAATTCTCAATCTTAGGTGACTACCAATGGACTTACTGCTTTGATCGAGTAGAAGACCAGGATCCACAAGAATTAAGAAGGGATACAATGGGACTTCTACCTTGGTCAAGTCGATGACCAATGTATCGGATTTAAGCCCACTACAACCGTCTCTCCATTTTGGTCGAACATTGAAGACAAATGTTTTTACTCTAGATAGAGGAGAATGTTTCGAACAAGAAACAAATGCATCTAATTTGGAGAAATTACTTTATTTGAACATAACAAAAAGAATACGTAGAACAACCATTATGTCATTAATTCTGAGTTCATATACATCCCTTCAATGTCCCTTGATTCTAAGATAAATCATTTAACATAGATGAATTATAATTATAAAAGCTTGTATATGAAATCTTAAATCTGGCAGCCTTCTGGCATCCATTTGGGTCATCTCCTAGTACTTAGGAGGAATGTCGATTTGATCGATCGATCTCTCTTCTGAACTCGTCCAAAGCATGAAATGGTGAAGCTTTAAACTTGAATGCCTGTAATGATTTCAACAACATTTTAGCTTCCACAGAAGCCTGGTTGCGCAACCCGTGCAACCGTTTTTCTCATTGTGCAGGTAGCGCAATTGGTTGAAGTGATTGCATGATTTGCACAACATCATATGAAGGTTGCTCGATCTGTGCAAAAATCCCTAGCTCCGTTCCTCACCTTCATTCCTCTTTCAAAATTCTCTATCTGTCTAAATGAGAGGGGAAGCGGGGTATTTATAGACTTCTCACACGTGCCAACCCTCGATCTTTGCACCATTAGTACATTCTCCGCTCTCGATTGCACTACCCATGGACGAAGAATCTCGTACCGCGACCGCACAAGAACTATATCTGCTTCTAACTTTAATAAACTGTTTGCGCCACCCACGTAACTGCTATAACTTGTTGCACGACCCGCGTAATTACCTTTTGTTATGTGACCTGCGCAACCACTAAATAAATTTAATCCTTTCTTTCTCCCTCACTCCTTGTTTGATTTCTAATCTTCGTTCTTCCTGGATGATGATGATTTTTTTGGTTCAATAGGGAATCATCGTCATGAATCTAAATATTTAAAAATAAATAGATAAATAAATAAATTGTAGTAAACTATCAGGATGAAAAAGTTTCAAGGGGGGTAGACTAAAATAAGCCAGACTAGCATAGATCATATACACTCTACCATGCATAAAAATTAAAAATTAACAAAACTTAGGTAAATGAAATAATAAAATCTTTACTTATTTCCCTTACGCAATTTCAGGGAAGTAATTATTTTTAAGGGGGGTAGATTGTAACATCCCAAATTTTCACTATTTTAAAATTTTCAAAAATCCTTAAATTTTCTTTTTTATAACTAGCCACATCATCACTTACTGTCCCTTGACACTCGAGATGGGCTTATACGCAGTTGGTATTGATAAAGAACCATACAAATAGGATTGATCGACCGTAGAAGACTAACGAATCCGCTCGATCACTTAAACATCAAACTTAGCCTCTGGATTTGTTCACTTAGAGTCCAATTCTAGCCAACCTATCACTAACTAATTGAGATGTCCGTAACTAAATAAAGACATGCCAAAAGTTGTGACAATTAAGGGTTGAATCTTAATTTACAAACCAAACTGAGTCAGTATCCTTTTAGCCTAAGAACTGACGGTTTAGAGTGATTATAATCGAATCTTTATTTCCACTGATTGCGAATAGGTCACACTATGAACTTAGCTAATCCAAACCCTAATAATTGCGTACAAGAAATCTTGATACATAATTCATTCAAGAAATGCCCTGATTTCCTGAACAAGCTTTGGACCGCTCGTTAGTGGGCCACTAGTTTCGAAGCTATAGGACTATATCTGTCCTACTGGGCTTGACAACCATCACGGGAATCAAGCCCAGATAATATCCGAAGCGTACAACTTAAGTCACAAGTGAAGTGCGTGAGAAACCCGAATACCTTTAGAAGATGAACCAAAACTTAAGTGAATTAGGCTGTTCGCTCTCATGCGAAATTGAGGATTTTGGACCGTTAGTTTTTCACCAAACTTCACCCATGGGGAAAGTAAATTTTTTTGCACATATCTGTATAACTGTGGCCCCGATCGATTAAGTATGACCGTTGATCTGATGCATGCTCTCTATGGTCGATCGGCTTATCCGATTACACCGAAATCATGTCTTGGCATGGATCCATTGTCAGGGAGCATACCCTATGATGTAGATGAGTTGTGGGCCTCCCTATGAGCCCTGTTCATTAGAAACAACCACCCAAAAGGTATAAACTATGTATACAGTAGCCTTGGGGCCATTTGCATCACTTTTGGGCTTATAAATAGCCCTTATTTCTCTTCCTCACTCCCATATACGAATTTCACAAAAACCCTAAGGGAGAGAGGGGAGAAAAGAAGAGAAAAGGAAAGAGAGAAGAGAGATTTTACGAGACTGCTGTCGGAATCCCCTCCTACGAATCCATGCACCAAATCTCTGTCCCGTTGCGCTACCCAACCTTTTTCTATTACAATTTTGGGTAAGAAATACTAACCCTAATATCGTTTTAGAGATCCACAATAGTTATTCGTCAACCTAGCTAACCTGTTTTGTCATTTAGGTGTCCGACGTTCCATTTTCAGAAACGTAGAGTTGGACCGAGTCCGAAATGAGTATTCCAATGAAAGGTGTGGATTATAAACACTTAAGTTGTGGTTATCAATGCTTTCATATCAGTTAATGATTTACGTCTGACTTGATTGCTACTGTATTGTCTTAGATACATCGATATCTGTATGATATACACCTATGAACTGTGATGAGTAAAAGGTGGTCTCATGTGTTTGTTGAAATGTTTGAATGAGCATTGGAAGATGATTTTGTGAAACAACTACCTGCTTAAATAGATATATTTTACACTACTACTTGCTTAACTTGATTATATCCGGAGTATGATGTGTTATTTAATGTAATCCCATGCATGCTTAACTCATTAACATGGAAGAAATCTGAATATCATCATCCATACTACATAAGTGATGTTCTGAATCTTGAGAGTAGAGCTTTGCTCAACCCTCGAAATTCAAGGCGTTACATATAATAATACGCTTGATTGCAATAAGATGAGATTCCTTAGGATCTGATTGATATCTAACACATCTACCTACACTGAATGTTATATTAGGTCGGCTCGCAGTTAAGTATAATAAACTACCAATCATACTACGATATAATCGAGGATCTACAATTTTACTTGATGTCTCTTTTGAAAGCTTAAGAGTCATACTCATAGGAGTATCAAATTTTTTGTCATTCTTAAATCTAAATTTCTTAACTAGGTTTAATGCATACTTGTTTTGAGAAATAAAGATACCGTCTTCTAATTGTTTAACTTGTAAAGTTAGAAAGTAGTTCAATTCTCCCACCATACTCATTTCAAACTTGGATTTCATCGACTATTCAAACTCAATGGACAGGTTAGAGCAAGTAGAACCATAGATAATATCATCAACGTAGATCTGCACTATTAGAATGTGTTCATTCAATTTTTAAACAAAAAGAGTTTTATCAACACTCCCATAACAAAATTATGACTTAGTAAGAACTTAGTCAATTTCTCATCCCATGCCCTGAGAGCTTGTTTCAAACCATTAAGTGCCTTTTTAAGGCGAGACACATGATTAAAGTGTTTAGGGTCCTCAAAACCCTTAGGTTGTTCAACATAAACCTCTTCATGTAGATCACCATTTAGAAATACACTTTTAACATCCATTTGATAGATCTTAAACTTTTTGAAATATGCAATGGATATGAATAATCTAATGGATTCAAGATGAGCTATTGGGGCAAAGGTTTCATCATAATCGACTCCTTCTATAGTGTACCCTTGTACAACTAGTCTAGCCTTGTTCCTTATTATATTCCCTAACTCATCATATTTATTTCTGAAAATCCACTTGGTTCCAATTATATGTTTATCAGATGGACTTGGAACTAAATATCATACGTCATTCTTAACAAATTGGTTTATTTCATCTTACATGGCAACTATCCAATTTTCATCAGTGAGTGCCTCTTTTACGTTGGCTGGTTCGATTTGGCAAGTAAAACACACATAATTGCATATGTTTTCCAGTTGTTTTTTAGTATGTACACTAGTGAGAGGGTTACCTTGCATTTGGTCAGTAAGATGGTCTTTAACTGATCATAGTTCAGTATTGATTTGACAAGATGAGGAGTTAGGTTTATCAATTACAGTGACTTCATCATCTTTTAAAATAGATGTTAGTGTGTTTAGGTGATCATCAATAACAACATTTATAGACTCCTGAATAACAGTAGTTCTCTTGTTAAGAACATTATATGCTCGACTATTCAGAGCATAATTTAGGAATATTCTTTCATCACTCTTAGTATCGAACTTCCCTAAATTTTTTCGGTCTCGTAAAATGTAGCACTTACTTTCAAAAATTCGAATGTATTTAACTGTAGGTTTCTTATTAAACCACAATTCATAAGCCATTTTATCTTTAGATTTCTAATGTAAACACGGTTTATGATATGACATGTAGTATTAACAGATTTGGCCCATAAATTTTTAGGTAACTTCATGCTATTTAACATTACATTGGCCATCTCTTGCAGCACTCTATGTTTCCTTTCAACAACCCCATTTTGTTGAGGTGTCTTAGGAGTAGAAAACACATGCGATATACCATGATCTCTATCACGCCCCAAACTCAAAAAATGGGCTCACAGAATTTTCAATCACCGAATCCAGTGTCGACAGCCTCCATAGTACCCCATTATTGGCTTCTAGCACCCATACGCTAGGTTCTGATCTTGGGATCTTACAAAAAATATTTTTAATGTGATTTTTTTCTGAGCATAACCACAAGTATACCCATGTAAGACTCGTATCCTAGACCGTACCATTTTATAGACTCCCGCGGTCCTCCATGTCAAATTTCAATAACCTGTGATTTGTAAACGACATTTGTGCGCGACCCTAAGTTGCATTCTGTCGATCAGAGTCGGCTCGGCCTGAGACTTGTACCTTACGACAACGTTGTTGCCGTGGTTCTGACACCGCATCTCACATATCGATACGATATCAAGGCCAAGAGATGTGGGCTTGCATTCATTTCGATGAAAACGCCACGCATGTGCAAAATCCAAGAGAACCTTTCAAATCAATCCCACCAATCAAGTACACATCACACCTTAAGTCAAGTACAAGCAACCCATACCCTACCCTTACCTCTCTCTTACACAAGTACCCTAAAGTTAACTCTCTCTCTCTCTCTCTCTCTCTCCATCCATCACCCATCCCTTACATCACCTCTCTTCTCTCTCTCATCTCTCTCTTCACTCCCAAGCAACTCCATCATGAGAGGGAATGTCCAAGCTCTCCATAAGAAAGAGCTAGGTGTGGCCCACCTTCCTACCACCCAATAGAACCCTCCAAAGGTCATCTCAACTATTGAAATTCATCCCTTGGAGCTCTAGAATGCATTGGTGGAAAGAAGAGTCCAAGATCTAATGGTGGGTGATCTGTCATTGATTTTCATCTGAGGACACACTTTTGATGGGACCCATTTTTTATGTATGTGTGTAATTAAAGGGACGGCCCATAGTAGCGAGTTCCCTCCCCTCCATCACGTGTTTCTCCTTCTCTCTCTCTCTCTCTTTTTATGTGGTGATGATGTTGTGGTGTGTGTGGCCCACCTAATGTGTGTGTTTGTGGCCCAACACAATGTGATATATCCATGATGCTTACCTGTGGTGGACCCACCTACAATGCATGCACCTTACATATATATCATCCATCCCATGCATCAACAAGCTGTTGTGTTGACGCAGCAAGCTTTGTGAGACCCATCATGAGGTATATGTTATATTCAAGTTGTCTAACCATTTGACATGTGTAGGGCCCACCCCACATGTGCTACAAGTGTGGGATGGGACCCACCTAGATGTATTTGTTATATCCAAATCGTCTGTCCATTTGGATACGATGGGGCCCGCTACTGTTCGATGTCAGCAGGTTATGTGGCTCCACCACGATGTATGCGTTGTATCAAAACTGTCCATCCATCTGTAGCTCATGGGCTCACCCCACACGTGTGACATGTGTGGGTGGGACCCACCTTGATGTATTTATTCTACATCCACACCGTCCAATTGCCAGACGGTGGGACCCTTATGGTGTATGTGTTTTACACACACACCGTTCATCTGTTTATTGTGGGACCCACCCCACATGTTGGCACGTATGGGGGTGGGACCCACCTTGCTGTATATGCTCCATGTCCACACCGTCCATTTGGACGGGTGGTGTGCAACCACCATGATATATGTATTTCATCCTCGCTGCTCATACATTTATGGACTTATGGGGCCCACTCCACGTGTGTGGCATGTGTGGGATGGGACCTACCTTGATGTATGTAATTTATATGCACACTGTCCATCTACCCCTGGGTGGTGGGGCCCCCTATTGTGTATGTGTTTTATACACGCCGTCCACCAGTGTGTGGGGTGCACTATGATGAATGTGTTTCAACCACACCGTCCATTTATTTTCTGGGATGAGGTTCACCTTAATGTATGCATTGTACGTTAGAACCACCCATCTAGACATGTTGTGGGACGCACTGTGATGTATGTATTGTATATCTATGCCATCTATTTATGCGGCCCGTATTTAAGGCCAGATGGTGAGGCCCACATGATGTATTTAAGGCCCATATAGTGAGGCCCATTGTGATGTATTTGAGGCCAGATAATGAGGCCCATATGATGTATTTCAGGCCCAGATAGTGAGACCCATTGTAATGTATTTGAGGCCATATGGTGAGGCCCATGTGATGTATTTGAGGCCCAGATAGTAAGGCCAATTTTGATGTATATGAGGCCCATGTATTGTGGCCCACTTGATGTATATAAGGCCCATGTATTGCAGCCCATGAGTGAGGCCTAATGTGATGCATATGTAGCCCATGAGTGAGGCCTGTTGTGATGTGTATTAGGCCCTTGAGAGAGGCCCATGGGGATGTATATTAGGCCATTGTGTGAGGTCATGGGCCCCACTATACGTTTGGCTCTATGTGGGCCACTCCTTAGGAGAAATGTTGGTTAAATGTCCACATTGATGGGTAATGATGGTTAAATGTCCACATTGTGACCTTCCCTTAGGCTGATTGTTAAGGCTGATTATCGAAGCTTATTATCGGTGCCAATTATCGAGGCCGATTATCGGTGCCGATTATTAATACTGATTATGAGTATGTGATAGCATAGCATCATGATACATGCCCATACGCATCATCTACATGTTTGGTATGAGATGTAATTGACCCTTGCATATGCCATATGGCAGGTTATTCAGGGGACTCCCTGCTAAGCGGAGTCGTTCCACATGAGCACACAGTATGCGCAGGATTGATGCATGATTGGACTGTATGACTCATGCCTCTTATATTTTATGATATGATTACTGTACTCCCTAGTGATATCAGGGCTGTAGCCTCTACAGGCATATCGTGGATGGTCAGATGGGACACTAAAAAATTTTGGTTCCAACATACGGGTGCCATATATGTCCCTAGGTCAAAATCGCTAAACCTCCTTGGCTAGGAGACACCCCAACATTGAGACCGAGTGGATATATATAAGCACATAAGGGTCGTATACCAGTAGGCTACATTTTTCACTGTGTCGTGGTCAGTTTGGAGAGGGTGTGACCTTACCTGCCTTAGTGAGGGGGCAATATCTAAGTTAAGTTTTGTCACGCCCCAAACTCAGAAAACGGGCTCACAAAATTCCCGTTCACCGAATCCCATGCCGACAGCCTCTGTAGTGCCCCATTCTTGGATCTCGACACTCATATGCCAGATTTCGATCCTGGGATCCTACAAGGAGGATTTTTAGTATGATTTTTTTTTTTGTAATGGAGCATAACCACAAGCATAACCAAGTCATAAAACAATATCACCACATATCCATTATATAAAAAACTTTAAGTATAATGCAGGAAGGGAAATACAAGGTGATCAAAAACTTCAAAATAATCTGATGTGCGCCCCTGCCTCAGCGTTGCTGCGATCCAATGCCACCTGCACGCAACGGTCATGTATAAGCTTACAAAAGCTTAGAGAGTGGTGTTAGTGTGTGCACAAGGCGAGTGCTAAGTATACAATATTAGAGTAATGCAGAAATATGCAGGTAAGTCCATGAATGCTATTAGCTGTATCAAAGCTATGTGATGCAAGGTATGAATGCCATCGACCATACCAAGACCATGCGATGCGAGGCCTATGTAGCCAAATGTCATATGCGTGATGTAAAACAAGCATGCCAGTCCTCATCAAGTACACATATCAGTACATTTCCTCTCTGGGATATCACCGGGGTCTAGTACACTCCACATTGATTGCCGTCTCCCTAGCCACACAGCCCAGCGAGAGGAATAGACCTCACTATCCTCCTGACCAGTAGTCTGCCAATACCTACTCGGCTCGTCGATAGCGGACTCATTTACGAGCTGGTCAAACTTAGCCTAGCTTATAGTCCCCTCACTTAGGCGGATAAGGCCACACCCCCTTTCAACCGACCACAACACAGTGGGAGATGCGGACTACTGGTATTTGACACTCGGGCGCTCGTGTATCCACTCAGTCTAGACGTTCGAGCAACTCTTGGTACCAAAAAAGTTCTGGAACTTTCATCCAAGGACATCCTAAGTGACCTCAGTGCTAGAACTAAGTATTTTCGGTATCCGATATGACCATCCATGATGTGCCTGTGGAGCCACGACCCTGATGTCGGTAGGGCATACAATGATCAACACAAATAAATGCAAAATGCATGAAGCACACTGTCCAGTCATGTAACAATCTTACGCAAACCACGCGCTTATGTGGGTAACTCCTATCAACGAGTCCCATAAATGATCTGCCTAATGACATATGCAATGATCAGTCACTACTCATATCAAGCATACATATGATGCGTATAGGCATTAGTCATGGAGTTACACTAAGTATGTTATAAGGTGATGAATTATCCTCATAATGAAGATGGGCCTAGATGGCCTACATGCAACAAGTATGGGCCTATCAATGGGCCCTAGGGAGATTTATAATGTGAATATTAAACCAACATTATTCTTACAATGTGAACATCAAACCAACATTGCTCCTAAGGCATGACCCGCCATAAAACATCATTGCACAAACCATGGAGGCATCGCACATTACAATGGACCCTAAGGACATCCTGTTGGGCCTCGACCCATGGCCTTAGATACATCAAATGGGTCGCATCATATGGGCCTTATATAAATTAAGTGGGCCACATCAATGGGCCTTATGTACATTGCAATGAGCTATAACCCCTGGGCCTTTGAATACATCACAATGGGCCTCGTAACATGGGCCTCATATATATCAAAGTGGGCCTCAACAACGGGCCATAAATACATCGAATGGGCCTCATAACATGGGCCTTATGTATATTAGAAGGGCCACACAACGGGCCCAATATGTTCATCAAATGGGCCACACCCAAAAGTAAGTGGTGATAATGATTTCCAACATTAAAATTTCTAAGTCCCAGCATAACATATATTTCCCATCCAACCTGTTCATAAACTAACATAGTAATAGATGAAGTGGAAGTAAATATTAGCTTATTCGAAAACTACTATGGCCCCTCAAAAATTTTGAATGGTGGATGTCATTGTCCACTACTTTAAATGGTGGGGTCCACTTGAACTATGGATCTAACTCATTCTTTAGCCCATCCCATAAAATGAGCTTTCAAAGTGGTTGGACGGTTTGGATACAACACATGCATCATGGTCAGTCTCACCATCCAAGTTTGGATAAAACACATGACCATGGTGGGTTCCACCATCCACTACTGTGGACGATGTGAATAAAACACATACATCACTGGTGGGTTCCACGTGGGGCCCATCATAATGTTTAAATGTCATCCAACCTATTGATAAGGTCACGCTGACCTGGATGGAAGGAAAAATAAGTTTCCTATTGACCCAAAACTTATGTGATACCCTGTAACATCCTGAAAATTGGGGGTCGGGTAGAAACCCAACTCCCGAGTTCCAAAATGTCACTTATGCAACATAGATAATGATATATGCATGTCGTCTATAGAATAGCATTAAGCAAGATTTGGATTAAGCCAAAACAACATATCATACTCTAGAGACAGTTAAATTTTACAAGCGGAAGACTATGATAAATATATAACAATGTATAATTGATTGTAAGTCTCTAGAGTGCAAACATGTGACCAGGTTAGACATATACATGTATACTCCAAAAATGATAAAAAGAATATACATGAGTGCTCTAAAAATATAAAATGACAAGTGTCATGACATCTAATCAACCTCCCTGTAATCCCGTCGATCGGAACACGGATATAGGAGAAATCCTCCTCATCATCATCAAGTCTAGCTCCACTTCACAAGCAGCGCCATCATCTGCAACTAAAACAGGGACTGGTTGATGTGCATGACACCGTCCCGTAACGTAGGAGTGAGTGATCAACTTAGTGGAATCATAGAGCAAAGGTTAGCATGTTATCAAATCAATCACGTGATAATAGTAAAGCAAGCAATCAGACAATCCTAAATACTGTTGTTAATGCAGGCATGAAATGACATGATGGATGCCCTCACCGACATACTCCCTCATGCGATACCATCTTATGTCCGTGGCATGCTTTCTTCCCTCAATGCTCCACATCTTCCAGGCACATGCAGTGCGATATGAATATGATTATCGAGTTGTTATTAGTCCTTTTCATATAGCCGGATTGGGAAACTAGGGTACTTCCCTTATATCATTCCCAACAAGGATCCTGTCTAGGGTCGTCACTCCTAGTAATCTCATACGATGATATATTTTTAGGTCGCTGCAAGGGCTGCCAGGGCTGTTGCACACACTCGTTGCTCCACTCTCCCATCACCTTCTCAATACAGGCCTAGTTGTACTCTTATTACTACGGAAGAGTCGTCGCCTCACGTAGACTTAGAGTATGCTCGAGGTCACTACAAAGAGCTGTCAGGGCTGTTGCTTGCATTCGTTGCACCGCTCCCCCATCACCTTATCAGTGTAGGCCAACAACAAGAATATAGTGTCCCATACCACCATAATCTGTTCACGAGTCAAAGGTGCTCACTAGTCACTACGGGGAAGTTTGTGGCCCCAGCGTAGGCTGACAGCTCGACTACGGTTTCCCATACCACCATGCCCGGCTCATGAGTCTTTATGGATTAAGGTACTATGGTTATCAGAGTTATCACTGGTAAGTTCAGTACCCTAGGTTCAAGCAGTTATGATGAATACAAGGTGAACATACAATGGTCAGTCGGGTTACTTGACGAGTCCGACTAGCACGAACGCACATTGAATCGACCGACATGAAGTGCACAAGCACTTCGTGTGGCCTAACCACTACCGACGACTCTAGTACGAATCGTGTTCGTCATTCACATCCTTCGTGGCAAATAGAATCCCACCACGAATTCTAATCTGTTACCGACTGCCTGGACTAGAGTATAGCCCCAAACACTTGTAATCTAAATCAATAATCATATGAGAGAGACAAAATTGAAATACAAGTAATTCCAGCATATTATCAGCATGTTATAACGTACATCATAAACAATTTAACCATACACGAGTATTTCACACATAAGGTAATCAATTCAAATACAACGAGCATGGAGGAAATCATGTGCATCATCAAATTAGATGAGAATCCAGTCTCAACGCTAATCTACAACACCAATTACTCAATACTTACTAATACATACATTTATACAAACACTTAGACTACACAACTCCAACGTACTTGACGTATGTTGATTTCAACATATAGTATGACAGATCCTCATATCAAGGGGTTATCTAATACACAACAATCATGTTCTTTCATTCAAAACATGTGGCATGCATAAATCATATTGATTTAAACATTTCAACAAACACTTAGTCTACACACATTAGTCTACATAGCATATGTCGACCAATATATGCATTAGGGTGAATCTCTTCACCAAACAGATCATACAAGCATATCTAGTATAATAACACGACAAATATACATGGTAAGCATTTCAGCAAAATACGGACGTATACAGTATTTCCTACAAATGCTTAAAATACCCTAAATCTCATATTCTCCTTACGTATACGAAATGAAAAATGGACAGCATGTTCTACATGTCAAACAGCATTCTCGTCAATAATCTACTATTAAACGACATTGAAAGCTTTGAAAACAGCCAATGTAAGCATCTAAACTCCTCACCTTACGCCATAGAAGCGTAACGAATTGAATAGAAACTCTACATCGTCGTCAACGACGATATGACGACCTAATTCACAAGATAAGTCAGCTACTTCGCTACTTGCATCGATAGAATTTCTAAAACAGGCTAAGGTTAGGGTTTTCTTACCTAGAACGAAGCCGAAGTCGCCGAAAAAGCAATGCAGATGGATGGATTTGGCACGTGGAGTAGTAGGGAAGAATCCCTGGAGAAATCCCCAACTTCTCCCTCACTTCTCTCTCTTTTCTCTCTTCTCTCTCCTAGGGTTTTTTCAAAATTGGTATGGGTTAGAAAGCTAAGGGTTTAAGCCCCTTTTATAAACCCAAACATGACCAAAACAGACTTTAAGTCAAGGTATACTTGGGTTATAACCAAATCGGGTCTTTTCCGATCCAAAAGAGCATTTCGGGAGGTCCTCTGGCTGAATGCGGTCGGACTTAAGCTCATGTATATTGGATCCTACTCACATCAAGTTTTTAGTCCAATAGTGTTCCTAGATCGCACATGGCGGTCTAGTTTCAGTTCAGCGGTTATCGAACCTAAATCAGGTCCACAAGTTTCATGACATAAAAGAGAAATTTTTCCTGATCCGAGGGTGAAATTTGGCTGAATTCTGATGGTCAGAACGCTTAATAATAACGCGCAACGACATGTGCCAAATTTTGAATTATTTCTCTAAATCTTTACCTTTTCTCACTCTCTTCGCTCCAGGCTCAATGAAATAGCCTCAGAACATCAGTTGGGCTTGATTTTCAAAACGATTGTCAAGTCCAACTAACCGGTCATCACGGTCTAAGATTGGAGATATCGGACTTTCGACGTGCGGTCTAGATCCAATACAAAGTTTCAAAGGGTTCCTATGAACAAACAGGTTTAGAGTTTGATCCTGGATTTTAGGGTAAGATAACGTCAATAATTCTATAGGTTTTGGGTCTTACAGATCGTATTTAAAGCGGTCGGTGCTTATTTCACATGAAATCTAGCGTAGCGTTGGCTAATCGCATTAAATTTCTAAAGAATTTCGTTCTAAATGATTTCTTTGGCTTTGGAATTGAGTTCTGAGAGTGATATGGTTGACCCATTGCCTAAGGACGACTAACCCCAGGTTAACAAAAATTCGAGGTGTTACATACCCAAAAAGGGTTTTAATGGCTAACGTTCAATTACCATTGTTTCCTATGATGTGGGCCACTTGAGCTGTGTATACAGCTGATTCTTGGGGTGGCCCACTTCCCTGAGGGGGCCTATAAAATGGACAGTTTGGATACTCAAAACTCATCACAGTGGGGCCCACGTATGGGACCCACGTGCAACACCCCAAAAATCGGGGGTTGGATAGAAACCCAACTTCCGAGTTCCAGAACGTCACTTATGCAACATAGATAATGATAAATGCATGTTGTCTGTAGAATGACATTAAACAAGATTGAGACTAAGCCAAAACAGCATATCATACTCCAGAGATAGTTAAATTAGCAAGCGAAAAACTGTGATAAATACATAAAATATATAATCAATTGTAAGCCTCCAGAGTGTGAACATGTTACCAGGTTAAATAAATACATGTATACTCCAAAAATGAACAAAAAGAATATACATGAGTGCTCCAAAAGTGAAAAAGAAAGATAAGTGTCATGGCGTCTAATCAACCTCCCTGTAATCCCGTCGATCCAAACACGGAGGAGAAGTCCTCCTCAACATCATACAAGTCCAGCTCCGCTCCACAAGTAGTGCCATCATCTGAAACTAAAATAGGGACTGATGGGTGTCCGAAACACCATCCTGTAATGTGGGAGTGAGTCATGAACTCAGTGGAATCATAGAGCAAAGATTAGCATGTTATCAAATTAATCACGCGATAATAGTAAAGAAAACAATCAAACATTTCTCGATACTGTTGTTAATGCATGCATGAAATGACATGATGGATGCCCTCACCGACATTCTCCCTCATACGGCACCATCTTACGCCCGTGGCATGCTTTCTTCCCACAGTGCTCCACATCTTTCAAGCACATGCAGTGCGATGTGGATATGATTACTGAGTTGTTATTAGTCCATTCATACAGCAGTATTGGGAAACTAAGGTACCTTCCTAGTATCAATCCCAACACAGATCCTGTCTAGGGTTGTCACTCCTAGTAATCTCATACGATGTTATATTTGTAGGTCGCTGCAAGGGCTGACAGGGCTATTGCTCGCACTCGTTGCTCCACTCCCCCATCACCATATCAATACAGGCCTAGTTTATATCCTTAAAACTACATCAGGACTCGTCGCCCCCATGCGGTGTCAGGATAAACTCAAGGTCACTACAAAGGGCTGTTAGGGCTATTGCTTGCACTCGTTGCACCGCTCCCCCGTCACGTTATCAATGTAGGCCGACAGCAAGAATATTGTGTCTCATACCAACATAATCTGCTCAGAGTAAGGTGTTCACTGATCACTACGGGGAGGTTTGTAGCCCCAGCGTAGGCCGACAGCTCGACCACGGTGTCCCATACAACCATGCCCAGCTTATGAGTCTTTATGGATCAAGGTATCATGGTTAACGGGGTTTTCAATGGTAAGTTCAGTACCGTAGGTTCAAGCAGTTATGACTCATACAAGGTGAACATATAAAGGCCAGTCGGGTTACTTGACAGGCTCGACTAGTACGAGCGCATCTCAAGCTGAGCGACATGAAGTGCATAAAACACTTCGTGTGGCCTAACCACTACCGCCAACCCAAAACATGACTTGCGTTCATCGATGCATCCTTCGTGGCAAATAGAAGCCAACCACGAATTCAATTAGTTACCGACTACCTGGACTAGATCATAGCCCCAAGCATTTGTACACAACATCAGTGATCATATGAGGGTGACAGAAATGAATATAAACAATACGAGCATGTTGACACATGTTATAACATACGACGTAAGCAAATCAACCAACACATGCATTCCATATATATAATGAAATCAATTCATGTAGCCAACATGGTGAAAATCATATACATCAGCATATTAATTGAGAATTCAATCTCAAAACTAATTCACAACACTATTTACTCAATACATACTAATACAAACATTTATACAAACACTTAGTCTACACACTTTCATCTACATAGCGTATGTCGACTCAAAGTGCGCATTAGGGTGAATCTCTTTGCCAAACAGATCATACACGCATTCCAAATATCATAACACGACAAATAGCCATGGAAATCATTTCAGAAAAATATGGACGTAAACAGTATTTCCTATAAATACCTAAAATACCCTAAATCGCATATTTCCCGTACGCAATCGAAACAGAAAACGGACAGCATGTTCTACATGTCAAACGGCATTCTCTTCGATAATCTACTATTAAACGACATTGAAAGCTTTGAAATTAGTCAATCAAAGCGTCTAAAATCCTCACCTTTCGCCTTAGACTGTATCGATTTGAACAGAATTTCTACGCTTTGTCAACGGCGCTAAGGCGACCTAATGCATAAGATACGTAAGCTACATCGCTAAAGTATCAAAGGAATCCATAAAACAGCAAGTGGTTAGGGTTTTTCTTATCTAGAAGTGAGTTAGAATCACCAGGAAAGTGATTTGAATGAGGTGCTTCGGTACGTGCAATAGCTGGTGCAAGTGGCAGGAAATCTCTCCCACAACTCTCTCACAATCTCTCTCTTTCTCTCTCACCACTTTCTAGGGTTTATAGCAAATTCAGATGGGAGAGATATGAGAGGGTTTAAAGCCCTTATATAGGATAAAACTTAACCAAAATAGACTTGGGAATAAGGTATACTTGAGTTATAACTAAATCGGGACTTTTTCGAGCCAAAAGACTATTTCGGGAGGTCCCCTGGCCGAACGCGGTCGGACTTAAGCTCATGTATACTGGATGTTGATCACATAAAGTTTTCAGTCCGGTAGAGTTCGCAGATCGCACGTGGTGGTCCGATTTAAGTTCAGTAGTCATCGTACCTAAATCAAGTCTACAAGTCTCATGACATGAAAGAGAAATTTTTCCTGATCCGAGGGTGAAATTTGGCGGAATTCTGACGATCAGAACGCTTAATAATAACGCGCAACGACATGTGCCAGATTTTGAATTAAATTTCCAAATCTTTACTCTTTCTCACTCTTTTCACTCCAGGCTCAATGAAATAGCCTCAGAACATAGGTTGGGCTTGATTTTCGAAACGATTGTCAAGTCCAGCCAAGAGGTCATAATGGTCTAAGATTGTAGATATCGGACTTTCGACGCACGGTCTAGATCCAATATAAGGTTTCAAAGGGTTCCTAGGAACAAACTGGTTTAGAGTTTGATCCTGGATTTCAGGGTAAGATAACGTCATTGGTTCTACATGTTTTGGGTCTTGCAGAATGTATTTAAAGCGATCAGGGACAATTTTACAGCTAATCTAATGTAGCGCTAGTTAACTTACGCTTATTTTCTAAAGGAATTAATCTTAAGTGATTTCTTTGACTTTGGAATTGGGTTCTGAGAGGTTACCAAGGTGCTATGGTTGACCCATTTCCTTAGGACGTCTAACCCCAGGTTGGCAAAAATCTGGAGTGTTACAATCTACCTTGCTTAAAATAAAATTTCATCCCCGAAATTGGCTAAGGGTAATGAGTCCCTAGAGAGACTTTAGTATTGGCATTTTAAGGAAGGTTCAGATCCTGTTTAGTGACCTAACCTTACGTATAACCTAAATCAATTGTTTCAATCCTGGGCCACTGGGGAAGAGGCCAACCACGCTTCCGCTGCCCTACTCTGATCCAACGATTGTATTAGATAATCCTAAGTAGATTGGGCTCAATACGTTCTACCCCCCTTAAAACTTAGTTCTACTTAAGGTTCGAGAATTTATGTCTCGATCCGTATATCGGAACGAGGTGTAACTTATGGCCTATCCTTGACATGAAATAGGAAACAACCTCTCACTACATTAATCTTCCTTTACTAATGATGCGTTCTATGGCATTGGTACCTATAGTTGTAGAAAAGAGCTGAAATGACGGGTGTTGTGGTTGATTTCAAGGACGGATGTGAGTTTGTGGCAAGACGTCTAATCTCTATTGGATGTATGTCCTCAACATTTTCCAAAGGCAAAACAATAACTTTTGGTTGTAGATGGTCGGCCAACACAGAAGAAAAGTCGTGTAGTGGGTCTGAGCCGGATACAGAGGCTTTCTGCCTAGACTCTGATAGAAAATTCATCATATCAGTTCTTAAACCTAGGCGATGCCGATCTTCTGCTTGATCAGAGCATTGGATTTATTGGCAACTATCAGGATTGAGAAGTCAATTCAAATCGTGAATACATCGCTTACATGTACAGTTCCTTTACTCTGTATTTTCGAATGCAATAAGCCCTTGGGGAAGGCAATTCAAAGGGGCGTGCTAGTTTATTCTAAGTTCAATCTGAGGAATTTATAAGTTTTCCTGAGAATGAATGATTCTAATTTAAAACAACTTTCCTAAGGGTTATAACAGAAGTCTATAACTATTAAGGGGATCTATCGAAAGAATGAGGTACTACTCCAACAAAATCTAACCTCCTATTCCTCAGCATATACAGGCTTTACACTGCTTAATTCAACTAGTAGCCTAGTCTGTAACTCACTAGCTATAATCCAAAACCTAAGCCAATACGCTAAATGGCTTCACACCATTTCTACTACAGGGGATTTTTCTATCGCTTAGGGTCAAGATTGTATAAATGGAATTGGATTTCCTATATCGTCAGATCCTTCAAATCTAGGAGTACTAACTCTAAGCCCAAAACTCCAAGGGCCTATATGGCCAGTGGTCTCAAGTTGTGTTAACTGGGACCGCATTACTAATCCCATGTCAGGATTGGGAGTGGCATGCTTGGTAGAAGGGTGGGGTGGGATAAAAATTAATTTTATAGGCTTAATCTCAGGATTTACAACATGGTAGTGGAACCATAGGATACACCCAATCTAAGGAAAATACCTTACAGCGAATGAAACGACATGCACTTCATTTAACAAAATTTGTCACAATACATGGAATAAAATTTCACATGCATTATGACAGGGACGACTGCGGCTATGGTAAGCCCAAACCACTAAAAACAACACATTTTCTACCTATGACATCACTAGACCCATCAACAAAAAAGCACAAAAATCCTTAAAACGGTAATCAAACAATCTACAGGACAATGACATAGATGTCTAATTCTACCAAAGGACTTCTACCATGGTCCCGACTTACCTTCTTTAATACTATCTAGTTTAATACTGTCTGTTACCCATTAGAGCTCAATCGGCCATGTATTTTCAATACTCCTCAAGCTAAGAACATGGAGGAGAGGGGGAGGTAGGGCTGACCTAATGGGATAACACAAATCTAGGTCCTATAGAGGAATGAAACAGGACCTCAAAGGATAGGATTTCAAAGAAAAAAGAGCAAAATAGGTTGGGATGGAGGCTCACACGATTTGAGCTTCAAATGGACAATGTAAGGGCTCAAAACTTGAGAGAACGGAAAGAGAGGGGAGTGTTTACCACTTCAACCAATGAAGGGGCGTCGATTGTGGAAGAAAACGGGATTGGGGGCGTTTTGAAGTGGGTTTTGAAGGGGAGGCAGCAACAAAACGTGAGAAGGGAGAGCTTGGGAGGGCTGTTTGTGAAGGAGGTAGGCCTTTGGGACATTTTGAAGGGACGACCCACATATAGGAGGGGTGCCTTAGGCACTAAAGTGCGTCAGCCCGAAGTACGGCCCCAGTGGGGCCCACCGGTCGGCGAGGCTGGACATATGGGTTGTGTCCCCCTTGCCCTAGGGGTCCCAAATATATGTGGCTCCCACCCTGGATCATTCCAGATTAGTGTGGGTAGGCCCACGACTCTGTTCGAGGTGTTTCGAGGCCAATTTACAAACTGGGATAAATGTATATATCATGTAGCATATGATTTTGGGGTAGGAGAGGCTAATCCATCCAACTAACCCATTTATTCCATGATATTCCCTAATTGTAATGGCAAAAAGTCTAATTTATACATATATTTACTATTTATAGTAAATTTTTATTTAGGTATGATTAAATATCATTCACACATTAGGATTTATGTCTAGTGTGAAAGGACTTAGAAAAAGTTGAAGAATGGGGTGGTGGAAGGAGAGATTCTGAAGGAATGGGATGGAAAGGGTTTTAGGCCTTGAGATTGAGTGTAAGGGTATTGTGGTTGCCCCACAACCCAAGGACATTCAATGCTAGGTTTGGAATCCTTCAGGGAATGACTCAAACCCATCGACTTATGACCTAAAGGCGACTTAGGTCGCTTTACGCGACCGAAGATATGTATGGCCTAAATTATCATATTCTCTCACCTGTCGGTGAAACTTGAGATTCTAATGTAGTTTCTTAGTTTCCATTACCCCCTTCCTAAGTCAGAGTGTGTCAGTGTGTGTTGTGTTACCATAACCCAGGTCCGGTTTAATCCAAATCATGCTCTGATACCATCTGTAACACCCTGAAAATCGGGGGTCGGGTAGAAACCCAACTCCCGAGTTCCAGAACGTCACTTATGCAACATAGATAATGATAAATGCATGTTGTTTGTAGAATGGCATTAAACAAGATTGAGACTAAGCCAAAACAGCATATCATACTCCAGAGACAGTTAAATTAGTGAGCAGAAGACTGTGATAAATACATAAAATATATAATCAATTGTAAGCTTTCAGAGTGTGAACATGTTACCAGGTTAAATAAATACATGTATACTCCAAAAATGAACAAAAAGAATATACATGAGTGCTCCAAAAGTGTAAAAGAAAGACAAGTGTCATGGCGTCTAATCAACCTCCCTGTAATCCCGTCGATCAAAACACGGAGGAGAAGTCCTCCTCAGCATCATACAAGTCCAGCTCCGCTCCACAAGCAGTGCCATCATCTGAAACTAAAATAGAGACTGATGGGTGTCCGAAACACCATCTCGTAACGTGGGAGTGAGTAATGAACTCAGTGGAATCATAGAGCAAAGATTAGCATGTTATCAAATCAATCACGTGATAATAGTAAAGAAAACAATCAAACATTCCTGGATACTGTTGTTAATGCATGCATGAAATGACATGATGGATGCCCTCACCGAAATTCTTCCTCATACGACACCATCTTACGCCCGCGGCATGCTTTCTTCCCACAGTACTCCACATCTTCCAGGTACATGCAGTGCGATGTGGATGTGATTACCGGGTTGTTATTAGTCCATTCATACAGCAGTGTTGGGAAACTAAGGTACCTTCCTAGTATCAATCCCAACATAGATCCTGTCTAGGGTTGTCACTCCTAGTAATCTCATACGATGTTATATTTGTAGGTCGCTGCAAGGGCTTCACACTCGTTGCTCCACTCCCCCATCACCTTATCAATACAGGCCTAGTTTATATCCTTAAGACTATATCAGGACTCGTCGCCCCTATGCGGTGTCAGGATAAACTCAAGGTAATTACAAAGGGCTATCAGGGCTGTTGCTCGCACTCGTTGCACCTCTCCCCCATCACGTTATCAATGTAGGCCGACAATAAGAATATAGTGTCCCATACCACCATAATCTGTTCAGAGTAGGGTGCTCACTGGTCATTACGGGTAGGTTTGTAGGCCCAGCGTAGGCCGAAAGCTTGACCAAGGTGTCTCATACCACCATGCCCGGCTCATGAGTCTTTATGGATCAAGGTACCATGGTTAACAGAGTTTTCATTGGTAAGTTCAGTGCCCTAGGTTCAAGCAGTTATGACTCATACAAGGTGAACATATAAAGGCCAGTCGAGTAACTTGACGAGCTCGACTAGTACGAGCGCATCTCAAGCTGAGCGACATGAAGTGCATAAAACACTTCGTGTGGCCTAACCACTGCCGCCAACCCAAAACACGACTCGCGTTCATCGACACGTCCTTCGTGGTAAATAGAAGCCAACCACGAATTCAATTGGTTACCGACTGCCTGGATTAGATCATAGCCCCAAGAATTTGTACACAACATCAGTGATCCTATGAGGATGACAGAAATGAATATAAACAATACAAGCATGTTGACACATGTTATAACATACGACGTAAGCAAATCAACCAACACATGCATTCCATATATATAATGAAATCAATTCATGCAGCCAACATGGTGGAAATCATATACATCAGCATATTAATTGAGAATTCAATCTCAAAAATAATTCACAACACCATTTACTCAATACATACTAATACAAACATTTATACAAACACTTAGTCTACACACTTTAGTCTACATAGCGTATGTCGACTCAAAGTGTATATTAGGGTGAATCTCTTTGCCAAACCGATTATACACGCATTCCTTATATCATAACATGACAAATAGCCATGACAATCATTTCAGTAAAATATGGACGTAAACAATATTTCCTACAAATACCTAAAATAACCTAAATCTCATATTTCCCTTATGCAGTCGAAACAGAAAACGGACAGCATGTTCTATATGTCAAACTGCGTTCTCTTCGATAATCTACTATTAAATGACATTGAAAGCTTTGAAATCAGTCAATCAAAGTGTCTAAAATCCTCACCTTTCGCCTTAGACGTGTATCGATTCGAACAGAATTTTTACGCTTCGTTAACGGCGCTAAGGTGACCTAATGCACAAGATACGTAAGCTACATCGCTAAAGTATCAAAGGAATCCCTAAAACAGCAAGTGGTTAGGGTTTTTCTTACCTAGAAGTGATTTAGAATCACCGAAAAAGTGATTTGAATGCGGTGCTTCGGTACGTACAATAGCTGGTGCAAGTGGCAGAAAATCTCTCCCACAACTGTCTCACAATCTCTCTCTTTCTCTCTCACCACTTTCTAGGGTTTATAGAAAATTCGGATGGGAGAGATTTGAGAGGGTTTAAAGCCCTTATATAGGCTAAAACCTAATCTAAATAGACTTGGGAACAAGGTATACTTGAGTTATAACCAAATCGGGACTTTTTCGAGACAAAAGAGTGTTTCGGGAGGTCTCCTGGCCGAACGCGGTCGGACTTAAGCTCATGTATACTGGATGTTGATCACATAAATTTTTCAGTCCGGTAGAGTTCCCAGATCGCACGTGGTGGTCCAGTTTCAGTTCAGCAGCCATCGTACCTAAATCAAGTCTACAAGTCTCATGACATGAAAGAGAAATTTTTCCTGGTCCGAGGGTGAAATTTGGCTGAGTTCCGACGGTCAAAACGATTAATAATAACGTGCAACGACATGTGCCAGATTTTGAATTAAATTTCTAAATCTTTACTCTTTCTCACTCTTTTCACTCCAAGCTCAACGAAATAGCCTCAGAACATCGGTTGGGCTTGATTTTCGAAATGATTGTCAAGTCCAGCCAAGCGGTCATAATGGTCTAAGATTGTAAATATCGGACTTTCGATGCGTGGTCTAAATCCAATACAAGGTTTCAAAGGGTTCCTGGGAATAAACCGATTTAGAGTTTGATCCTGGATTTCAAGGTAAGATAACGTCATTAGTTCTACAAGTTTTGGGTCTTGCAGAACGTATTTAAAGCGATCTGGGATAATTTCACATCTAATCTAACGTAGCGCTAGTTAACTTACGCTAATTTTCTAAAGGAATTAATCCTAAGTAATTTCTTTGACTTTGAAATTGGGTTCTGAGAGGTTACTAAGGTGCTATGGTTGACCCATTTCCTAAGGACGTCTAACCCCAGGTTGGCAAAAATCTAGGGTGTTACAATCTACCCCCCTTAAAATAAAATTTCATCCTCAAAATTGGCTAAGGGTAATGAGTCCCTAGAGAGACTTTAGTATTGGCATTCTAAGAAAGGTTCAGATCCTGTTTAGTACCTAACCTTACGTATAACCTAAATCAACTGTTTCGATCCTGGGCTAGTGGGGAAGAGGCCAACCATGCTTCCGCTGTGCTACTTTGATCCAACAGTTGTATTAGATAATCCTAAGTAGATTGGGCTCAATACGTTCTACCCCCCTTAAAACTTAGTTCTACTTAAGGTTCGAGAATCTATGTCTCGATCCGTATTTCGAAACGAGGTGTAACTTAGGGCCTATCCTTGACATGAAATAGGAAACAACCTCTCACTACATTGGTCTTCCTTTGCTAATGATGCGTTCTATGGCATTAGTACCTATAGTTGTAGAAAAGAGCTGAAATGATGGGTGTTGTGGTTGATTTCAAGGACGGATGTGAGTTTGTGGCAAGTGGTCTAATCTCTATTGGCTGTATGTCCTCAACATTTTTCAAAGGCAAAGCAATAACTTTTGGTTGTAGATGGTCATCCAACACGGAAGAAAAGTCGTGTAGTGGTCTGAGCCGAATACAGAGACTTTCTGCCTAGACTCTGACAGAAAATTTGTCATATCAGTTCTTAATCCTAGATGATGTCGATCTTCTACTTGATCAGAGCATTGGATTTATTGGCAACTATCAGGATTGAGAAGTCAATTCAAATCGTGAATACATCGTTTACATGTACAGTTCCTTTACTCTGTGTTCCCAAATGCAATAAGCCCTTGGGGAAGGCAATTCAAAGGGGCGTGTTAGTTTATTCTAAGTTCAATCTGAGGAATTTATAAGTTTTTCCTGAGAATGAATGATTCTAATTTAAAACAACTTTCCTAAGGGTTATAACAGAAGTCTATAACTATTAAGGGGATCTATCGAAAGAATGAGGTACTACTCCAACTAAATCTAACCTACTATTCCTCAGCATATACAGGCTTTACACTGCTTAATTCAACTAGTAGCCTAGTCTGTAACTCACTAGCTATAATCCAAAACCTAACCCAATATGCTAAATGGCTTCATACGATTTCTACTACAGGGGATTGTTCTATCGCTTAGGGTCAAGATTGTATAAATGGAATTGAATTTCCTATATCGTCAGATCCTTCAAATCTAGGAGTACTAACTCTAAGCCCAAAACTCCAAGGGCCTATATGGCCAGTGGTCTCAAGTTGTGTTAACTGAGACCGCATTACTAATCCCATGTCAAGATTGGGAGTGGCATGCTTGGTAGAAGGGTGGGGTGGGATAAAAATTAATTTTGTAGGCTTAATCTCGAGATTTACAACATGGTAGTGGAACCATAGGATACACCCAATCTAAGGACAATACCTTACAGCGAATGAAACGACATGCACTTCATTTAACAAAATTTGTCACAATACATGGAATAAAATTTCACATGCATTATGACAGGGACGACTGCGGCTATGGTAAGCCCAAACCACTAAACACAACACATTTTTTACCTATGACATCACTAGACCCATCAACAACAAAACACAAAAATCCTTAAAACGGTAATCAAACAATCTACAGGACAACGACATAGATGCCTAATTCTACTAAAGGACTTCTACCACTGTCCCAACTTACCTTGTTTAATACTGTCTAGTTTAATACTGTCTGTTACCCATTAGAGCTCAATCGGCCATGTATTTTCAATACTCCTCAAGCTAAGAACATGGAGGAGAGGGGGAGGTAGGGCTGACCTAATGGGATAACACAAATCTAGGTCCTATAAAGGAATGAAACAGGACCTCAAAGGATAAGATTTCAAAGGAAAAAGAGCAAAATAGGTTGGGATGGAGGCTCACACGATTTGAGCTTCAAATGGACAATGTAAGGGCTCAAAACGTGAGAGAACGGAAAGAGAGGGGAGTGTTTACCACTTCAACCAATGAAGGGGCGTTGATTGTGGAAGAAAACGGGATTGGGGGTATTTTGAAGTGGGTTTTGAAGGGGAGGCAGCAACAAAACGTGAGAAGGGAGAGCTTGGGAGGGCTGTTTGTGAAGGAGGTAGGCCTTTGGGGCATTTTTAAGGGACGACCCACATATAGGAGGGGTGCCCTAGGCACTAAAGTGCATCGGCCCGAAGTACGGCCCGAGTGGGGCTCACCGGTCGGCGAGGCTAGACATATGGGTTGGGTCCCCCTTGCCCTAGGGGTCCCAAATATATGTGCCTCCCACCCTAGATCATTACAGATTAGCGTGGGTAGGCCCACGACTCTGTTCAAGGTGTTTCGGGGCTAATTTACAAACCGGGATGAATTTATACATTATGTAGCATATGATTTTGGGGTAGGAGAGGCTAATCCATCCAACTAACCTATTTATTCCATGATATTCCCTAACTATAATGGCAAAAAGTCTAATTTATGAATATATTTATTATTTATAATAAATTTTTATTTAGGTATGATTCAATATCCTTCACACATTAGGATTTATGTCTAGTGTGAAAGGACTTAGAAAAAGTTGAAGAATGAGGTGGTGGAAGGAGAGATTCTAAAGAAATGGGATGGCAAGGGGTTTTAGGCCTTGAGATTGAGTGTAAGGGTGTTGTGGTTGCCCCACAACCCAAGGACATTCATTGTTAGGTTTGGAATCCTTCAGGGAATGACTCAAACCCGTCGACTTATGACCTAGAGGTGACTTAGGTCGCTTTACGCGATCAAAGATATGTATGGCCTAAATTATCGTATTGTCTCACCTGTCGACGAAACTTGAGATTCTAATGTAGTTTCTAAGTTTTCATCGCCACCTTCCTAAGTCAGAGTGCGTCAGTGTGCATTGTGTTACCATAGCACAGGTCCGGTTTAATCCAAATCATGCTCTGATACCATCTGTAACACCCTAAAAATCGGGGGTCGAGTAGAAACCCAACTCCCAAGTTCTAGAACGTCACTTATGCAACATAGATAATGATAAATGCATGTTGTCTGTAGAATGGTATTAAACAAGATTGAGACTAAGCCAAAACAGCATATCATACTCCAGAGACAGTTAAATTAGCGAGCAAAAGACTGTGATAAATACATAAAATATATAATCAATTGTAAGCTTCCAGAGTGTGAACATGTTACCAGGTTAAATAAATACATATATACTCCAAAAATGAACAAAAAGAATATACATGAGTGCTCCAAAAGTGTAAAAGAAAGACAAGTAAGACAAGTGTCATGGAGTCTAATCAACCTCCCTGTAATCCCGTCGATCAAAACACGGAGGAGAAGTCCTCCTCAGCATCATACAAGTCCAGCTCCGCTCTACAAGCAGTGCCATCATCTGAAACTAAAATAGAGACTGATGGGTGTCCGAAACACCATCTCGTAACGTGGGAGTGAGTAATGAACTCAGTGGAATCATAGAGCAAAGATTAGCATGTTATCAAATCAATCACGTGATAATAGTAAAGCAAACAATCAAACATTCCTGGATACTGTTGTTAATGCATGCATGAAATGACATGATGGATGCCCTCACCGAAATTCTTCCTCATACGGCACCATCTTACGCCCGCGGCATGCTTTCTTCCCACAGTACTCCACATCTTCCAGGTACATGCAGTGCGATGTGGATGTGATTACCGGGTTGTTATTAGTCCATTCATACAGCAGTGTTGGGAAACTAAGGTACCTTCCTAGTATCAATCCCAACATAGATCCTGTCTAGGGTTGTCACTCCTAGTAATCTCATACGATGTTATATTTGTAGGTCGCTGCAAGGGCTGTCAGGGCTGTTGCTCGCACTCGTTGCTCCACTCCCCCATCACCTTATCAATACAGGCCTAGTTTATATCCTTAAGACTATATCAGGACTCGTCGCCCCTATGCGGTGTCAGGATAAACTCAAGGTAATTACAAAGGGCTGTCAGGACTGTTGCTCGCACTCGTTGCACCGCTCCCCCATCACGTTATCAATGTAGGCCGACAACAAGAATATAGTGTCCCATACCACCATAATCTGTTCAGAGTAGGGTGCTCACTGGTCATTACGGGTAGGTTTGTAGGCCCAGCGTAGGCCGAAAGCTCGACCAAGGTGTCTCATATCACCATGCCCGGCTCATGAGTCTTTATGGATCACGGTACCATGGTTAACAGAGTTTTCATTGGTAAGTTTAGTGCCCTAGGTTCAAGCAGTTATGACTCATACAAGGTGAACATATAAAGGCCAGTCGAGTAACTTGACGAGCTCGACTAGTACGAGCGCATCTCAAGCTGAGCGACATGAAGTGCACAAAACACTTCGTGTGGCCTAACCACTGCCGCCAACCCAAAACACGACTCACGTTCATCGATGCGTCCTTCGTGGTAAATAGAAGCCAACCACGAATTCAATTGGTTACCGACTGCCTGGATTAGATCATAGCCCCAAGAATTTGTACACAACATCAGTGATCATATGAGGGTGACAGAAATGAATATAAACAATACAAGCATGTTGACACATGTTATAACATACGACGTAAGCAAATCAACCAACACATGGATTCCATATATATAATGAAATCAATTCATGTAGCCAACATGGTGGAAATCATATACATTAGCATATTAATTGAGAATTCAATCTGAAAACTAATTCACAACACCATTTACTCAATACATACTAATACAAACATTTATACAAACACTTAGTCTACACACTTTAGTCTGTATAGTGTATGTCGTCTCAAAGTGCACATTAGGGCGAATCTCTTCGCCAAACTGATCATTCACGCATTCCTAATATCATAACACGACAAATAGCCATGACAATCATTTCAGAAAAATATGGACGTAAACAGTATTTCCTACAAATATCTAAAATACCCTAAATCTCATATTTCCCGTACGCAGTCGAAACTGAAAATGGACAGCATGTTCTACATGTCAGACGGCGTTCTCTTCGATAATCTACTATTAAATGACATTGAAAGCTTTGAAATCAGTCAATCAAAGTGTCTAAAATCCTCACCTTTCTCCTTAGACGTGTATCGATTCAAACAGAATTTCTATGCTCCGTCAACGGCGTTAAGGCGACCTAATGCACAAGATACGTAAGCTACATCGCTAAAGTATCAAAGGAATTCCTAAAACAGCAATTGGTTAGGGTTTTTCTTACCTAGAAGTGAGTTAGAATCACCGGGAAAGTGATTTGAATGCGGTGCTTCGGTACGTGCAATAGCTGGTGCAAGTGGCAGGAAATCTCTCCCACAACTCTCTCACAATCTCTCTCACCACTTTCTAGGGTTTATAGAAAATTTGGATGGGAGAGATTTGAGAGGGTTTAAAGCCCTTATATAGGCTAAAACCTAACCTAAATAGACTTGAGAACAAGGTATACTTGAGTTATAACCAAATCGGGACTTTTTTGAGCCAAAAGAGTGTTTCGGGAGGTCTCCTGGCCAAACGCGATCGAACTTAAGCTCATGTATACTGGATGTTGATCATAAAGTTTTCAGTCCGGTAGAGTTCCCAGATCGCACGTGGCAGTCCAGTTTCAGTTCAGTAGTCATCGTACCTAAATCAAGTCTATAAGTCTCATGACATGAAAGATAAATTTTTCCTGATCCGAGGGTGAAATTTGGCTGAATTCTGACGGTCAGAACGCTTAATAATAACGCACAACGACATGTGCCAGATTTTGAATTAAATTTCCAAATCTTTACTCTTTCTCACTCTTTTCACTGTAGGCTCAATGAAATAACCTCAGAACATCGGTTGGGCTTGATTTTCGAAACGATTGTCAAGTCCAGCCAAGAAATCATAACGGTCTAAGATTGTAGATATCAGACTTTCGACGCGCGGTCTAGATCTATTATATGGTTTCAAAGGGTTCCTGGTAACAAACCGGTTTAGAGTTTGATCCTGGATTTCAGGGTAAGATAACGTCATTGGTTCTACAAGTTTTGGGTCTTGTAGAACGTATTTAAAGTGATCAGGGACAATTTCACAGCTAATCTAACGTAGCGCTAGTTAACTTACGCTTATTTTCTAAAGGAATTAATCCTAAGTGATTTCTTTGACTTGGGAATTGGGTTCTGAGAGGTTACCATGGTGCTATGGTTGACCCATTGCCTAAGGACGTCTAACCCCAGGTTGGTAAAAATTTGGGGTGTTATACCATGTCCTTACTATTTTTCCACCAAACATAGCAGCGTTTTGCTGCTGCGTCAGTAGTAGCAGGTGCTGGCTGTTTATGTATTTTTTTTTGAAATTATGTTTTATCACAGTTTTTCATACATGGGGTCCGCATCGGAAGAATCCACCCCGACTATTGCATTTCATGGCTCAAGACCGTCCAAATGAGCCCAATATGTAGCATGTTTCGACGAGTAGAACATCAAGGTGGGTTTTCAACGGTAACAATACAGTTTTCTACACTATGGCCCGCCAAAAAACTGGTTGACTTCATTTTTTAGAGCAATGCCTAAAACGGGCTAAGGAATGGAATAGGAGGCATGGATTGAATACATACATCAAGGTGGGGCCTGCATGAGTTTGTATGGGGTGTGACCTTACCCGCCCTAGTGAGGGGGAAATATCTAAGTTGAGTTTGACCAGCTTGAGGAATGGGTCTGCTATCGATAAGTCGGGCTCGATATTCGCAGGCAGATAGTGAGGCCTCTTCCACTTACCTAGTTGTGCACTCGGATAAGGGTAACAAGCTGGCATAAAGTGTAATAGACTCTGGTGATGATCCCAAAGATATACGTACCGATATGTGGACTTATTGAGCAGGAGTTGTATACTTATTCATTCATTCACTATCCACTTGGGCTGGTGGTGTGTAACTATTTGTTACGTATACCTTCGTAATGGCCAGGATGTCGGTTGGGGTGCGTGACTATCTATCCAAATTTAGGTATGGGACTGGTTTGGATAAAAGTCCCTTGTAAAGGACCCCGTAGCTTATGATACTATGTACTATCATCCCGACTTCACGCTCCAGCTTGGTCATTTTATTCGCATCGCATATTGCATTACATCCGCAGCATATGGTCTTTTGGGTTACTATGTTTCTGCATTTATTTGGCCTAGATGAGATTGACGGCATTCGTGGACTCGTTAGGATTTACATATTGCATTATGTCCTCATTATATGATATTTGGTTTACTATGTCTCCACATCACATAGTTGTTCTACATTGCTTCCTCAATATATGATATTGGCTTATTATGTTTTTACATCGCATAACTTGAATAAGGTTGATGGTATTATGGACTTGCCATGATCGGCATAGCATACTCTAATATTGTATGACTTATGGATTGGTCAGTATTTCTTCTTATGCTGATATTGTTTACTTGGCACTTACCTTAAGCACACACTTTCACCACTCTCTAAGCTTTCTATAAGCTTATGCATGATATACGCGTGTAGGTGACATTAGGTTGCAACAACTTTGAGCTTGGAGCATGTAGCGATCTTTTGGAGCTTAATTTTTAATATACGTATTTCCCTTTCAACATTGTATTCAACTGTTTATATTAGTGGATATGTGATGATGATATTGCCTTTGTGATTTGGGTAAACTTGTGGTTATGCTTATTACGAGTTAAATATATGTTGAAAAATCCTCCTTGTAGGATCCCAGGATTGAAATCTGTCATATGGGCGTTGAGGTACCACGGAGGCTGGCACCGAATTCAACGATTTGAAATTTTACGAGCCCAGTTTTCGAGTTTGGGGTGTGACACTTCCACTTACCCAATTATGCGCTTGATGGGGCAGTAAGCTGACGTAAAGTGTACTAGACCCCGATGATGATCCTAGAGATGTACGGTACTGATATGTGGACTTATTGAGCAAGATTTACATACTCAATATTTCACTCATTTATTAATTCATTCACTATCCACTCGGGCTGGTAGTGTGCAACTAATTTGTTATGTGTACCTTCGCAATGGCCAGGATTTCGGTTGGGGCGCATGACCAACTTGAGATCAGGAGTTTACCATATTAAGTCTAACTATCTAAATTTAAGTATGAGACTGGTTTGGATAGAATTCCCTTGTGATGGACCCCACAGCTTGCGATATTATATACTATCATCCCGACTCTACACTCTAGCTTGGTCATTTCTTTCGCACTGCATATTATATTGCATCCTCAACAAAATATTTGGTTTACTATGCTTCTGTATTGCATAGCCTGAATGAGGTTGATGGTACTATGGACTCGCTAGGATCTGTATATTGCATTACATTCGATGCATATGGCATTTGGGTTGCTACGTTTCTGTATTTATATGGCCTAGATGAAGCTGATGGTATTCGTGGCTCTTCAGAATTGCATATTGTATTGCATCCTCGGTATATGATATTTAGCTCATTATGACTTCGCATTGCATACTATGATATTAAATGACTTGTAGCCTTGCCACTATTCCGCTTACACTGATATTTACGTGCTTAGTACTTATCTTGCACGCACACGTACACCACCCTTTAAGATTTTTATAAGCTTATGCACGATAGATGCCTGCAGGTGACTATTGGATGCAGTCGAGCTGAGGCAGGAGCGTCCGGCAGAGCTTTTGACATTTTTCTTGTATTTCCCCTTCATGTATTATGCTCAAGTTTTTAAATTAGTGGATATGTGATTCCATGCCCCAAAGTCGGAAACCAAGCTCACAAAATTTAAGATCGCCGAATCTAGTGTTGACAGCCTCCATAATACCCTATTCTCGGCTCCCTGTGCCCATACGACATATTTCGAACATAGGATCCTACATGGAGGGTTTTCCAATTATATTTAACTTGTAATAAGCATAACCACAAGTTTATCCAAATCACAAAGGCAACATCATCATCACATATCCACTAATATAAACAGTTGAATACAATACTGAAAGGGAAATACATATATCAAAAATCAAGCTTCAGAAGACCGCTGCACACTCTAAGCTCAATGCTGTTGTGACCTAACGCCACTTGCAGGCATCTATCGTGCATAAGCGTATAGAAAGCTTAGAGGGTGGTATAAGTGTATGCAATGCACATGCCAAGCATATACATATCAGAGTAAGCAAAAATACTTGTAATCCATAAATCGTACAATATCTGAGTAATACGGAAACATGTTGGCAAGTTCATAAATACCATCGGCCTTAACCAGGCTATGCAAATATCATATACCGAGGAAGCAATGTAGATAAGTTATATAATGCAGAGACATAGTAAGCTAAATATCAGATGTATAATAAACTAAGTGTTATGTGCTAAGGATGCAATGCAATATGCATGTGAATGAAATGACCAAGCTGGAGTGTAAAGTTAGGATGATAGTATGTAGTATCACAGACTATGGGGTCCACCACGAGCGTCTTCTATCTAAACCAATCCCATACCTAAGTTTGGATAGTCAGACTCAATGTTGTAAACTCCTGATCCCAGGTTAGTTGCACGCCCTAACCGAAATCCTGGCCATTACGAAGGTACATGTAACAAATAGTTGCGCACCACCAGCCTGAGTTGATAGTGAATGAATGAATGAATGAGTACACAACTCTTGCTCAATAAGTCCATGTATCAGTACTGTACATCTTTGGGATCATCACCGGGGTCTAGTACACTCTAAACCAGATTGCTGCCCTATTGCAAGCAAGCAGGTGAGTGGAAGAGACCTCATTATTCGCATGGCACGTCGATAGCGGACCCATTTATGAGCTGGTCAAACTCATCCTAGTTTTGCCTACTATGAATCGAGTGGATAAGCCATACCCCTTTCCAACCGACTATGACACAGTGGGAGACCCAGCCTACTAGTATTTGACACTCAGGCGCTTATGTAATCCACTTGGTCTAGATGTTGGAGTGTAGTCTAGTACCAAGTGGGTTATGAATTTTCACCTAGGGCCATTTATGGCGGCCCGATGCTAGTAATAGATTTTTGGTGTTCCATTTGGTCATTCATGACATGACTATGGAGGCTATGACCTTGGTGTTGTTAGGGCATATGGTAATCACAACACACAATGCACGATGCATGAATCATACAATCCAGTTATACATCAATCCTGCGCATACCATGCATTCATGGAGATAATCTCCACCTATCAAGGAGTCTCATAACAACCTACACAATGACAAATACAATGGTCAATCACATCTCATAATAAACATACAAATGATGCGTATGGGCATTTATTATGATGTTATGCTGTCACATACTCATAATCGGTATCGGATGATATACTCGTAATTTGTATCGATAATCGGCCTCGACAATTGGCCTCGATAATCAACCTCGACAATCAAAATTGGCCTCGATGATTAGAATCGGCCTTGGCAATCAGAATCGATAATCGGCCTAACAAAGGGCCTAAGAAAATGTCACAATGTGGACATTTAACCACATCACCCATCAATGTGGACATTTAACCTTCATTGCACCTAAGGAGTGACCCATATAGAGCTAAACGTATCATGGGCCCATGGCCTCACACAAGGACCTAATACACATCACTATGGGCCTCACTCATGGGCTGCATATGCATTAGATTGGGCCTTGCTCATGGACCTCATGTACATCACAATGGGCCGCAATACATGGGCCCCACATATATGTCAGTTGGGTTGCAATATATGGGTTGAAAAATACATCTCATTAGGCCTTACCAAATGGGCCGAAAATACATTACAATGAGCGTTATTATATGGGATGGAAATACATCAAAATGTTCCCCAATGCATGGCTCTTATATCACAATGGGCCGCTCATATGGGCCTAATATACATCACCATGGGCCATGACCCATGGGCCCCAAATACACTATAATGGGATACAACCCATGGGCCTCAATATACATCATGATGGAATGTAACCCATGGGCCTCAATATATATAAGTGGGCCACGTATCTGGGCCTCAAAAACATCAAATGGGCCATGCGACATGAGCCCAATACATATCACAATGGGCCACATGATATGGGCCTAATACATATCATAATGGGCCACACGATATGGGCCTAATACACATCACTATGGGCCTCGAGTACATCAGTCGGGACTCATCATATGGGCTTCAAATACAAATCAGGTGGGTCCTATCACATGGGCTAAAAATACAAATAAGTGGGCCCCACACATGGAGTAAAAATACATCATGATGGGCCTCATGGATGGGCAGCACCAATGGGCCTCAAATGGGCTTGGACCACACCAAAAATCATTTCAATAGTTGCAGGTGTAACATCTGTATCACCGTACACTATTGCTCTATGGGACACATTGCCACTAATGATGATTAGCAATGTCCAACATTGGACATGCAAATTAGCACTGTCCAACCATTATTCATGCAAATTAGCACCGTCCAGCCATTGTCCATGTAAATCAGCACCATCCAAACATTAGACAGCATCGATCAAACACTGTCCATGTAGATCTGCACCGTCCAAACATTGTTCAGGTAAATCAGTACCATCCAAACATTGGACAACATCGACCAAACACTGTCCATGTAGATCTACACCATCCAAACATTGTCTAGGTAAATCAGTACCATCCAAACATTAGACAGCACCGTCCAATCATTGTGTAACACCCTGAAAATTGGGGGTCGTATAGGAACCCAACTCCCGAGTTTCAGAACGTCACTTATGCAACATAGATAATGATAAATGCATGTTGTCTGTAGAATGACATTAAACAAGATTGAGACTAAGCCAAAACAACATATCATACTCCAGAGACAGTTAAATTAACAAGCGGAATACTGATAAATACATAAAATATATAATTGATTGTAAGTCTCGAGAGTGTGAACATGTTACCAGGTTAATTAAATACATGTATACTCCAAAAATGGAAAGAAAAGAATATACATGAGTGCTCCAAAAATATAAAATGACAAGTGTCAAGGCATCTAATCAACCTCCCTGTAATCCCGTCGATCGGAACACGGAGGAGAAGTCCTCCTCATCATTCAAGTCCGGCTCCGCTTCACAAGCAGTGCCATCATCTGCAACTACAACCGGGTCTGGTGGGTGTATGAAAACACTGTCTCGTAACGTGAGACTGAGTGATCAACTCAGTGGAATAATAGAGCAAAGATTAGCATGTTATCAAATCAATCACGCGTTAATAGTAAAGCAAATAATCAAACATTCCTACATACTGTTATTAATGCATGCATGAAATGACATCATGGATTCCCTCACCGACATTCTCCCTTATACGACACCATCTTACGACCGCGGCATGCTTTCTTCCCACAGTGCTCCACATCTTTCAGGCACATGCAATGCGATATGGATAATGATTACCGAGTTGTTATTAGTCCTTTTCATACAGCAGAATTGGGATACTAGGGTACCTTGCTTATATCAATCCCAACACAGATCCTGTCTAGGGTCGTCCCTCCTAGTAATCTCATACGATGTTATATTTGTAGGTCGCTGCAAGGGCTTCCAGGGCTGTTGCTCGCACTCGTTGCACCGCTCCCCCATCACCTTATCAATACAGGCCTACAACACTCTTGTCGCTACGGAAGGAATACGCTCGAGGTCACTACAAATGGCTCGTCACCAATTAGTGTAGGCCGATAGTAAGAATATAGTGTCCCATACCACCATAATCTGCTCACGAGTCTGGGTGCTCACTGGTCACTACGAGGAGGTTTGTGGCCCAAGCGTAGGCCGACAGCTCGACCACGGTGTCCCATACTACCATGCCTAGCTCATGAGTCTTTATGGATCAAGGTACTATGGTTAACAGTATTTTCAATGGTAAGTTCAGTATCCTAGGTTCAAGCAGTTATGACTCATACAGAGTGAACATATAATGGCCAGTCGGGTTACTTGACAGGCTCAATTAGTACGAGCGCATCTCAAGCTGAGTGACATGAAGTGCATAAAATATTTCGTGTGGCCTAACCACTACCGCCAACTTAAAACACGACTCGCGTTCGTCGATGCGTCCTTTGTGGTACATAGAAACCAACCATGAATTCAATTTGTTACCGATCGCCTGGACTAACGTATAGCCCCAAGCATTTGTAAATAACATCAAGAATCATATGAGAGTCATAGAAATGAATATAAACAATACAAGCATGTTGACACATGTTATAACATACCACGTAAGAAAATCAACCAACACTTGCATTCCACATATATCATGAAAGCAATTCATCTAGCCAACATGGTGGAAATCATATGCATGATCATATTAATTGAGAATTCATTCTCAAAGCTAAGCTACAACAACATTAGCTCAATACATACTAATACAATCATTTATACAAACAACCAGACTACACAACTCCAACGTACGTTAAGTATGTTAATTCGAACATATAATATGACAAATCCTTATATCAAGGAGATGTCTAATACACAACAGTCATGTTCTTACATTCAATATATATGGCAGGCATAAATCATATTGATTTAGGCATTTCAACAAACACTTAGTCTACACACATTAGTCCACATAGCATATGTCAGCCAATATGTGCGTTAGGGCGAATCTCTTCGCCAAACAGAATCATATGCGAGTCATAGAAATGAATATAAACAATACAAGCATGTTGACATATGTTATAACATACCACGTAAGAAAATCAACCAACACTTGCATTCCACATATATCATGAAAGCAATTCATATAGCCAACATGGTGGAAATCATATACATGATCATATTAATTGAGAATTCATTCTCAAAGCTAAGCTACAACAACATTAGCTCAATACATACTAATACAATCATTTATACAAACAACCAGACTACACAACTCCAACGTACGTTACGTATGTTGATTCGAACATATAATATGACAAATCCTTATATCAAGGAGATGTCTAATACACAACAGTCATGTTCTTACATTCAATATATATGGCAGGCATAAATCATATTGATTTACGCATTTCAACAAACACTTAGTCTACACACATTAGTCCACATAGCATATGTCGGCCAATATGTGCGTTAGGGCGAATCTCTTCATCAAATAGATCATACACGCATTTCTAATATCATAATACGACAAATAGCCATGGCAACCATTTCAGCAAAATACGGACGTATACCGTATTTTCTATAAATGCCTACAATACCTTAAATCTCATATTTACCGTGCATTTACGAAACGAAAAACAGACAGCATGTTGTACATGTCAAACGGCGTTGCCGTCGATAATCTACTATTAAACCACATTGAAAGCTTTGAAATCAGTCAATCTAAGCATCTAAAATCTTCACCTTTTGCCTTAGACGTGTATCGTTTCGAATAGAACGTATACGCTTCGTCAATGGCGTAAATGCGACCTAATGCACAAGATACATAAGCTATTTCGATATTTGAATCGAAAGAATCCCAAAACAGCAAGTAGTTGGGGTTTTTCTTACCTAGGAGTTCGTTGGAATCACCGGGAAAGTCATTGGAGTGCGGTGCTTTGGCACGTGCAAAAGCTGCAGCAAGTGGCGAGAATTCTCTCCCACTACTCTCTCACAATCTCTCACTCTCTCTCTTTCAATCTAGGGTTTAATCCAAATTCGGATGCGAGAGATATGAGGGGGTTTCAAGCCCTTATATAGGCTAAAACCTCACCAAAACAAACTTGGGAACAAAGTATACTTGAGTTATAACCAAATCGGAACTGTTCCGATCCAAAAGAGCATTTCGAGAGGTCTCCTTGCCGAACGCGGTCGGACTTAAGCTCATGCATACTGGATCTAGCACACATCAAGTTTTCAGACCGGTAGAGTTCCCAGATCGCACGTGGCAGTCCAGTTTCAGTTTAGCGGTCATCGTGCCTTAATCATGTCTACAAGTCTCGTGATATGAAAGAGAAATTTTTTCAGATCCGAGGGTGAAATTTGGCTGAATTTCTGATGGTCTGAACGCTTAATAATAATGCGCAAAGTCTCGTGCCAGATTTGGATTTAAATTTCTAAATCTTTACCCATTTCTCACCCTCTTCACTCCAGGCTTAATGAAATAGCCTCAGAGCATCGGTTGGGCTTGATTTTCGATATGATGGTCAAGTCCAGCTAAGCGGTCCTAACGGTCTAAGATTATCGCTATCGAACTTCCGACGCGCAGTCTAGATCCAATACAAAGTTTCAAAGGGTTCCTGGGAACAAACCGGTTTAGAGTTTGATCTTAGATTTCAGGGTAAGATAGCGTCATTGGTTCTACAAGTTTTGGGTCTTGCAGAACGTATTTAAAGCGATCAGGGATAATTTCACAGGTAATCTAACGTAGCGCTAGTTAACTTACGCTTATTTTCTAAAGGAATTAGGTTCTACATGATTTCTTTAGCTTTGGAATTGGGTTCTGAGAGGTTACCAAGGTGCTATGGTTGACCCATTGCCTAAGGACGTCTAACCCCAGGTTGGCAAAAATTCGAGGTGTTACAATCTACCCCCCTTAAAATAAAATTTCATCCCTGAAATTGGATAAGGGTAATGAGTCCCTAAAAAGACTTTTGTATTGACATTCTAAGGAAGGTTCATATTTCATTTAATGACCTAACCTTACGTATAACTTAAACTAATTGTTTCGATCCTGGACCAGTGGGGAAGGGGCTAACCACGCTTCCGCTCTGCTACTCTGATCCAACGGTTGTATTAGATAATCCTTAGTAGATTGGGCTCAATACGTTCTACCCCCCTTAAAACTTAGTTCTACTTAAGGTTCAAGAATCTATGTCTCGATCCGTATATCGGAACGAGGTGTAACTTAGGACCTATCCTTGACATGGAATGAGAGATAAGCTCTCGCGACATTGGTCTCTCTTTACTAATGATGCGTTCTATGACATTGGCACCTATGGTTGTAGAAAGAATCCTAGTCTCTATTGTGATTGAGTTCAGGGGCAGGGGTGAGCTTGCAGCAAGATGTCTAATTCTCTACTGGCTATAAGTCCTTTCCATTTCTCAAAGACAAAGTGATAACTTTTGGGTTGTAGGTGGTTGGGCCAACACGGAAGAAAAGTTATGTAGTGGGTCTGAGCCGGATACATAGACTTCTGCCTAGAACAGAAAATTTACCGTATCAATTCTTAATCCTAGACGATGCCGATCTTCTGCTTGATCAGAGCATGAATTTATTGGCAACTACTAGGATTGAGAAGTCAATTCAAATCGCGAATACATCGCTTATATATACAGTTCCTTTACTCCACGTTCCCAAATGCAATAGGCCCTTGGGAAAGGCAAGTCAAAGGGACGTGTTGGTTTATTCTAAGTTCAATCTGAGGGATTTATAAGTTCTCCCTAAGAGTGAATAGTTCTAAGTTAAATCAACTTTCCTAAGGGTTGTAACAGAAGTCTATAAGTATTAAGGGGATCTATCGAAGGAATGAAGTTCTACTCCAACCAAAGCTAACCTACTATCCCTAGCATATACAGGCTTTACACTACTTATTATAACTAGTAGCCTAGTCTGTAACTCACTAGCTGTAATCCAAAGCCTAAGCTTATACGTTGGATGGTTGCATACCATTTCTACTACAGGGATTGTTCTATGGCTTAGGGTCAAGATTGTTTAACGGTTCCTATATCGTCCGATCTTTCAAATTTAGGGATACTAACTCTAGGTCCAATACTCTAGATGTCCTAACACTAGATGGTTACTGTTTATGGATTAAGCTACTGCGTTTGGTCTCGCCCATTGGTAGTAGATTGGAGGTCGAGAAGATGGCTAAAATTAGCTCTAATGAGCCATGAAAAATGAAGGAAGGGGGAGAAATGGCTGCCCTAATGGGCTGAAACAAATCTAGGCCCTATAGAGGGGTGGAATATGCTCCCAAAGGCTGGATTTTCAAAGAGAAAAGAGCAAGATAAGATGGAATGGAGGTCCACACGATTTTCAGCCTTCAACGAAGGTTGGGAGAGCTCCAAATGATGAAAATAGAGAGAAAAGGGAGTGCTAACAGTTGTGGAAGATGAGTTGGCGTCGGTTGTGACCGAAAATGGGATTGGGGGCGTCTTGAAGTGGGTTTTGAAAGGGAGGACAACAAGAAGAAGGGAAAAGGAGAGCTTGGGGGCTTGGATTGTGAAGGAGGTAGGACTTTTAGGGGGTTTTGAGGTGCGAACCACCTATGGGGGAGGTGCCCTAACTCAAAAAGGGCGTCGGCCCAAATTTCAGTGCAAGTGGGGCCCATCGGTCGGCGATGCATCGCCTAACCGGCGATGCCATCGCCGGCCAACTTCTAATCCGGCCAGTCCGGACATGTGAGATGGGTTTTCCCTGCCCTTGGGACCCCAAATATGTGTGGGACCCACCCTAGTTCATTGTATTTTGACCTAGATAGGCCCAAAACTCAATTTGGGGCGTTCCGGGGCCAGTTTGTAAATCAAAATAATTTTATATATCATGTATCATATGATTTTGGGGTAGGAGAAGCTAATCCATCCAATTAATTCCATAATTGGAATGGCCAAAAGTCCAATTCTTACCTATGTTTACTATTTATAGTAAAGTTTTGTCTAAGTATGATTTTTTATCTTTTACACTTTAGGATTTATGCCTAGTGTGAAAATACTTAGAAAAAAATTAAAGAATGGGGTGGTAAGAGGAGGATTCTGAAGGAATTGGTGAAAACAGAGTTTTTAAGCCTTGAAATTGAGTGTAAGGGTTGTGGTTGCCCCATAACCCAAGGACTTGCATTTCTGGGTTTGAAATTCTTCTGGAATTATCCTAAACCCGCCAACTAATGACCTAGAGGAAACTTAGGTCGCTTCACGCGACCAAAGATACGTCATGGACTCGATCAAAATGATCGATTTGAGTAGACTTCGCCTATTGGCGAAACTGAAGTTCTACGAGTGTTTCTAGATTTTTCTTGCACCCACTTAAGTCAAAGGGGCGACAGCGTACATCGCGTGACGATAACCCAGGTCCAGTTTAATCTCAATCATGCTCTGATACCATCTGTAACACCCTGAAAATCGGGGTTCGTGTAGGAACCCAACTCCCGAGTTCCAGAACGTCACTTATGCAACATAGATAATGATAAATGCAAGTTATCTGTAGAATGACATTAAACAAGATTGAGACTAAGCCAAAACAGCATATCATACTCCAGAGACAGTTAACTTAGCAAGCGAAAGACTGATAAATACATAAAATATATAATTGATTGTAAGTCTCCAGAGTGTGAACATGTTACCGGGTTAATTAAATACACGTATACTCCAAAAATGGAAAGAAAATAATATACATGAGTGCTCTAAAAATATAAAATGATAAGTGTCAAGGCATCTAATCAACCTCCCTAAAATCCCGTCGATCGGAGCACAGAGGAGAAGTCCTCATCATACAAGTCCAGCTCCGCTTCACAAGCAACGCCATCATCTGCAACTACAACCGGGTCTGGTGGGTGTCTGAAAAAACTGTCTCGTAACGTGGGAGTGAGTGATCAACTCAGTGGAATAATAGAGCAAAGATTAGCATATTATCAAATCAATCACGCGTTAATAGTAAAGCAAACAATCAAACATTCCTAGATACTGCTATTAATGCATGGATGCCCTCACCGATATTCTCTCTCATACGGCACCATCTTACGCCCGCGGCATGCTTTCTTCCCACAGTGCTCCACATCTTCCAGGCACATGCAGTGCGATATGGATAATGATTACCGAGTTGTTATTAGTCCTTTTCATACAGCAGGATTGGAAAACTAGGGTACCTTGCTCATATGAATCCCAACACAGATCCTGTCTAGGGTCGTCACTCCTAGTAATCTCATAGGATGTTATATCTGTAGGTCGCTGCAAGGGCTGCCAGGGCTATTGCACGCACTCGTTACACCGCTCCCCCATCACCTTATCAATACAGGCCTACTGTACTCTTATCACTACGGAAGGGTCGTCGCCTCCCGTAGACTCAGAATATGCTCGAGGTCACTACAAAGGGGTCGTCACCAATCAGTGTAGGCCGACAGTAAGAATATAGTGTCCCATACCACCATAATCTGCTCACGAGTCTGGGTGCTCACTGGTCACTACAGGGAGGTTTGTGGCCCCAGCGTAGGCCGACAGCTCGACCACGGTGTCCCATACTACCATGCCCGGCTCATGAGTCTTTATGGATCAAGGTACCATGGTTAACAGGGTTTCCAATGGTAAGTTCAGTACCCTAGGTTCAAGAAGTTATGACTCATACAGGGTGAACATACAATGGCCAGTCAGGTTACTTGACAGGCTCGATTAGTACGAGCGCATCTCAAGCTGAGCGACATGAAGTGCATAAAACACTTCGTGTGGCCTAACCACTGCCGCCAACTCAAAACACGACTCGCGTTCGTCGACGCGTCCTTTGTGGTACATAGAAACCAACCACGAATTCAATTTATTACCGACCGCCTGGACTAACGTATAGCCCCAAGCATTTGTAAACAACATCAAGAATCACATGAGAGTCATAGAAATGAATATAAACAATACAAGCATGTTGACACATGTTATAACATACCACGTAAGCAAATCAACCAACACTTGCATTCCACATATATCATGAAAGCAATTCATATAGCCAACATGGTGGAAATCATATACATGATCATATTAATTGAGAATTCATTCTCAAAGCTAAGCTACAACAACATTAGCTCAATACATACTAATACAATCATTTATACAAACAACCAGACTACACAACTCCAACGTACGTTACGTATGTTGATTCCAACATATAATATGACAAATCCTTATATCAAGGAGATGTCTAATATATAACAGTCATGTTCTTACATTCAATATATATGACAGGCATAAATCATATTGATTAAGGGGATCTATCGAAGGAATGAGGTTCTACTCCAACCAAAGCTAACCTACTATCCTTAGCATATACAGGCTTTACACTACTTATTATAACTAGTAGCCTAGTCTGTAACTCACTAGCTGTAATCTAAAACCTAAGCTTATACGTTAGATGGTTGCATACCATTTCTACTACAGGGATTGTTCTATGGCTTAGGGTCAAGATTGTTTAACAGTTCCTATATCGTCAGATCTTTCAAATTTAGGGATACTAACTCTAGGTCTAACACTCTAGATGTCCTAACACTAGATAGTTACTATTTAGAGTTTGATCCTGGATTTCAGGCTAAGATAGTGTCATGGATTCTGCAAGTTTTGGGTCTTGCAAAACGTATTTAAAGCGATCAGGGACAATTTCACAGGTAATCTAACGTAGCGCTAGTTAACTTATGCTTATTTTCTAAAGAAATTAGGTTCTACATGATTTCTTTGGCTTTGGAATTGGGTTCTGAGAGGTTACGAAGGTGCTATGGTTGAACCATTGCCTAAGGACGTCTAACCCTAGGTTGGAAAAAATTCGAGGTGTTACACATTGTCCATCACTGTCCAGATATGTGGATGATGTGGATGAAATCCATACAACATGGTGGGTCTTATACAGATGGACGGACGACATGGATAAAATCTACAGATGGACGGTGAGGAGAATACATATATCAAGGTGGCTGCCACACACGTGGCCCACCAGAGATTTGGATATGCTTCATTGTAGTCTTAGGCATAGGACGAGCTCACCAAATGAATGGACGGTTTGGATGTAACACATCCCTCATGATGGGGCCTGAAAGTGCACCTAATAGTGCCTTGATTTGTCAATTACGGTGTAAGTTGAGTCAGTCGGACAACCACGCCTAACAAGAAGATCAAGTCAATTGTCTGCCTCAACTAGATGTGTGGAAGCTCGCCATAGGTAAATCATAGCCTCACATCCCATGTCCCAAAACACCAGGTGATTAAAACTCTTAAAAATAAGTAGAACATCTTAGGATTTTAGTGTAAGAAAACTTTTTACCAAATAGGAAAATCTTAAAGTTTTTCTTACCTTGTCGATTATATTGATTCACATTTCGATATGATCGATCTGCTTTATCGATGTCCTCAGCATCTCAATCGATACAATCGAGTAAGGACAAAAAACATCCAGCAATCAAACATTCATCTGGACGATTTATCGATATATTGACGGATCAGTCGATATCATCGATATTCGAATATTGATCCTATCGAAAGTGGATCGATAATATCGACAGGCAGTTTTTCGGCGCCCCTATTTTTCTAAAGAAAACTACTATGAGCTTTAATATATCGATGATTGTCCGATTCAATCTGAATTCAAATATCGATCATATCAGATGTCAATCGATCATATCGATAGTGGGCGCATGTTTCCTCCAGTATAAATTTCAGGGTGTTTTTAAACGTTGAGCGGGGTATCAATCGAGAAATCGATATTCATATGTTGATCATATCGAGACTTGGTCAATTGGATTAAGATCAGACAAAAACCGTCCAGCAAGCTTATAGGTAAATCTATATGATTTATAGATCCCATCGACAAGGACTCTGATATCATCGATATACAAATACCGATGACATCGACTGTTCCCCGATCATATCATTAGAACCTGAAATTTTTCAAGGCTTGTCTCTCTTGTTTTCACCTGTCGATAGATCGATTCTTCTATCGATGGAATCGGAGTTCGGAATCTGATAACATCGATGTAACATACCGGATTTTTGCCTACCTGGAATTAGACGTCCTTAGGTAATGGGTCGACCATAACACCTTGGTAACCTCTCAGAACCTAATTCCAAAGCCAAAGAAATCATTTAGAACCTAATTCTTTATAATTTAACGTGAATTAGCCAGCGCTACACTAGATTACCTGTGAAATTAGCACCAACCACTTTAAATACGATCTGTAAGACCCAAAACCTATAGAATCATTGACGCTATCTTATCCTAAAATCCAAGATCAAACTCTAAGCCTGTTTGTTCTCATGAACCTTTGAAAACTTTATATTGGATCTAGACCACGCGTCGAAAGTCTGATAGCAATAATCTTAGACAATTACGACTGCCTTGTTGGACTTGACAATCATTTCGAAAATCAAGCCCAACTGATGTTCTAAGGCTATTTCATTGAGCCTGGAGCAAGGAGTGTGAGAAAGAATGAAATTCATAAAAAATTAAATGAGATTTAAATAAATCTAGCACGTTTCGCTTGCGGGTTAAGTATAAGCATTCAGACCGTTGAAATTTGACCCAAATACACCCTCGGATCAGGAAACATTTCTCACTCAGGTCAGCGTACTTGAAATCCTCGATCAAATTTTCATGACCGCTGAACTGAAACTGGTCCGCCACGTGCGATCTGAGAACACTATCGGACTGAAAACTTAATATGACCAGGATCCAATATCCATGAGCTTAAGTCCGACCGCATTTGGTCAGGGGACCTCCAAAAATACTCTTTTGGATCGGGAAAGACCTGATTTGGCTATAACCCAAGTATACCTTGACTTAAAGTCTGTTTTGGTTATGTTTGGGCTTATAAAAGGGCCTTAAATCCTTAGCTTTCTAACCCATACGAATTTTCTAGAAACCCTAGGAAAGAGAGAGAAAAGAGAGAAAAAGTGACGGAGAAGCTGGTGATTTCTCCTGGGATTCTTCCCTGCTGCTCCACGTGCCGAAGCCATCCACCTGCATCGTTATTCCAGCAATTCTTGCTTCATTCTAGGTAAGAAAACCCTAACCTCAACCTGTTTTAGAGATTCCTTCGATACAAGTAGCGAAGTAGCTGATGTATCTTGTGCTATAGGTCGTCATATAGGCGTTGACGAAGCGTAGAGTTTCTGTTCGATTCGTTACGCTTCTATGGCGAAAGGTGTGGATTTTAGACGCTTAGATTACCTATTTTCAAAGCTTTCAATGCCTTTTAATGATAGATTGCTGATAAGGATGTTGTTTGACATGTAGAACATGCTGTCTGTTTTTCATTTCGAATACGTACGAAGAATATGAGATTTAGGGTATTTTGGGTATTTGTAGGAAATACTGTATACGTACGTATTGTGCCGATATGATTGCCATGAGTATTTGTCATGTACCTTACTAGTTATACGTGTATGATCTGTTTGGCGAAGAGATTCGCCCTAATGCACACATTGGCCGACATATGCTATGTAGACTAATGTGTGTAGACTAAGTGTTTGTTGAAATGCCTAAATCAATATGATTTATGCCTGCCATATGTTTTGAATGTAAGAACATGATTGTTGTGTATTAGACATCTCCTTGATATAAGGATCTGTCATATTATATGTTGTAATCAACATACGTCAAGTACGTTGGGGTTGAGTAGTCTAAGTGTTTGTATCAATGTATGTATTAGTAAGTATTGAGTAAATGGTGTTGTAGATTAGCGTTGAGACTGGATTCTCAAATAATTTGATGATGTATATGATTTCCTCTATGCTTGTCGTATTTCAATTGATTTCCTTATGTGTGAAGTACTTGTGTATGGTTAAATTGCCTATGTTGTATCTTATAACATGTTTCTAACATGCTTGAATTATTTGTTATTTCAATGTTATTTATCTCATTTGATTACTGATTCACATTACATGTGCTTGGGGCTATACTCTAGTCCAGGCAGTCGGTAACAGTTTAGAATTCGTGGTTGGATTATGGTGGTATGGGACACTATATTCTTGCTATCGGCCTACACTGATAAGGTGATGGGGGAGCGGTGCAACGAGTGCGAGCAATAGCCTGGCAGCCCTTTGTAGTGACCTCGAGCATACTCTGAGTCTATGTGAGGCGACGACCCTTCCATACCAACAAGAGTACAACTAGGCCTATATTGATAAGGTGATGGGGAAGTGGATCAACGAGTGCGTGCAACAGCCCTGGCAGCCCTTGCAGCGACCTAGAAATATATCATCGTATGAGACTACTAGGAGTGACGACCCTAGAAAGGATCCTTGTTGGGAATGATATGAGGGAAGTACCCTAGTTTTCCAATCCTATTGTATGAAAAGGACTAATAACAACACGGTAATCATATTCATATCACACTGCATGTGCCTGGAAGATGTGGAGCACTGAGGGAAGAAAGCATGCCGCGGACGTAAGATGGTGTCGCATGAGGGAGTATGTCGGTGAGGGCATCCATCATGTCATTTCATGCTTGCATTAATCATAGTGTTTAGGAATGTTTGATTGCTTACTTTACCATTATCGCATGATTGATTTGATAACATGTTAACCTTTGATCAATGATTCCACTGAGTTAAATACTCACTCCCACGTTATGGGATGGTGTTCCGGACACCCACCAATCCCCATTTTAGTTTCAGATGATGGCGATGCTTGCGAAGCAGAGCCAGACTTGATGATGATGAGGAGGATCCCTCCTATATGCAGGTTCTAATCGATGAGATTACATGGAGGTTGATTAGACGCCTTGACACTTGTCATTTTATATTTTTTTGGAGTACTCATGTATATTATTTTCACTCATCTTTGGAGTATACATGCATTTAGTTAACCTGGTAACATGTTCACACTCTGGAGACTTACAACAGTTTATATATTTTATATATCTATCACATTCTTTCGCTTGCTAATTTAACTATCTCTGGAGTATAATATGTTGTTCTGGATTAGTCTCAATCTTGTTTAATGCCATTGTATAAATAACATGCATTCATCATTATCTATATTGTATAAGTGACGTTTTGAAACTCGGGAGTTGGGTTTCTACCCGACCCCCAATTTTTGGGATGTTACAGATGGTATCAGAGCATGATTTGAATTAAAATGGACCTGGGTTATGGTAACACAACGCACACTGACATACTCTGACTTAGGAAGGGGGCGATGGAACCTAGAAACCATATTAGAATCCCCAGTCTCGCCGACATGTGAGACTATGCGGTAATTTTGGCCATAACATATCTTCGGTCATGTGAAGAGACCTAAGTCGCCTCTAGGTCATCAGTCGATTGACTTGAGTCATTCCCTGAAGAATTCCAAACCTAGAAATGAATGTCCGTAGGTTATGAGTTAACCACAACCCTTGCACTCAATCTCAAGGCCTAAAACTCCTTTTTATCCAATTCCTTCAAAATCTCTCCTTTCACCACTCCATTCTCTAAATTTTTCTAAGTACTTTTGTACTAGATATAAATCCTAATGAAAAAATGATAGAGAATCATACTTAAATAAAAATTTACTATGAATAGTAAATATATGTGTAGATTGGACTTTTGACCATTCCAATTATGTAATCTCATGGAATAAATAGGTTAGTTGGATAGATTGGTGTCTCATACCCCAAAATCATATGCTACATGTCACATATATTCATTCTAATTTGTAGATTGGCCCCAAAAATGCCTCAAACGGAGCGGGGGCCAAACGATCAAGTTCTGGGAGGATCCGGAGTGGGCGCCACACCTTTTTGGGACCCAGGGGGTAGGAGGACCTCGCCCCATGGAAAATCCCTAGCCAATCATCACAGTGGTCGGCGAGGCCTCCCCGTACAATGGGCCCCACTCGGGCGGGCCTTCGGGCCGACGTACTTTGGGGGTTAGGGAAGGCCCCCTAGCTATGGGTTGTTTGCTAAAAATGCCCCAAATCAGTACCTCCTTTACAAAAACTCCTTCCAAGCTCTCCCTTTCTCACGTTTTTGCTGCCTTCCCTCTCAAAGCCTATTTTCAATCACTCTCATTCCCATCTTCTGCTACAACCGACGCCACTCCATCATTCACAGCCATATACACCCCCCTCTCTCTCCATTTTCATCCGTTGGAACTCTTACACCATCCATTTGAAGCTCAAATCGTGTGAGCTTCAAACCCAACCCATCTCACCCTTTTCCCTTTGTAATCCTAGCATTTGGGGGCCTGTTTCACTCCTCTGTAGGACCTAGATTTGTGTTAGCCCACTAGGTCATCCATATCTTCCCCTTTCCTCCATTTTCCATGGCCTTTGTAGAGGCTAGTTTAGCCTTCTTCTCCATTTCTACCATTTTCTCTCTTATGGGCAAGAAGAGGAGCCCTCGTTGATGAAGCCGGGCCTAGTCGCCCCGCCCAGTCAGGAAGGCCGAGAGATGCCACTGCCCTATGGCTTGGTTGTTGTTATGTTAGGATCCTTGTGTTTTTATGTTGATGAGCTTAGTAGTGTAGTAGTTGGTAGGAGGTTTTAGATGTTGGGAGTCTTGGTCGCATTAGCTCACATGCATCTTCTGTCATGATTCATGTAAAACTGTGTTCCAGGTATTGTGACAAATTCTGATAAATGACATGCATGCAGTCCCTTTTGCTATGAAGTGAGTGGAATGCTTAAGGGATTGTGTATTGCTATGCTACGTCTCATGCTTTCCAACATAAGACCCATTTTCCAAAGCCTAAGAATTGATTTTTAATCCCACCCCACCCTCCTACCAAATATGCCACTCCATTCCCGAAGTGAGATCAGCAATGCAGTTCCATTTAATACAACTTAATGCTACTGGCCATATAGGCCCTTGGCATTTTGGACCTAGAGTTAGTACTCTTAGATTTGAAAGATCTGACGATATAGGAAATCCAATTCCATTTAGACAATCTTGACCCTAAGCGATAGAACAATTCCCTGTATTAGAAATGGTATGAAACCATTTAGCGTATAAGCTTAGGCTTTGGATTACAGCTAGTGAGTTACAGACCAGTCTACTAGTTACCTTAAGTAGTGTAAGCTTGTATATGCTAAGGAATAGTAGGTTAGATTTGGTTGGAGTAGAACCTCATTCCTTCGATAGATCCCCTTAATACTTATAGACTTCTGTTATAATCCTTAGAAAAGTTGTTTTAACCTAAAACCATTCACTCTCAGGGAAAAATTATAAATCCCTCAGATTGAACTTAGAATAAACTAGCACGCCCCTTAGAATTGCCTTCCCAAAGACTTATTGCATTCGAGAACACAGAGTAAAGGAACTGTATATGTAAGCGATGTATTCACGGTTTGAATCGATTTCTTAATCCTAATAGTTACCAATGAATCCAATGCTCTGATCAAGCAGAAGATCGGCATCGACTCGATTAAGAACTGGTACAACGAGTTTTCTGTCCTGATTAGACAGAAGGTCAATGTATCTGGCTTAGACCCACTACATAACTTTTCTTCCGTGTTGGCCTGACCACCCACAATCAAAAGTTATTGCTTTGCCTTTGGAAAATGTTGAGGACGTGTAGACAATAGAGATTAGACCACTTGCCACAAACTCAGATCCGTCCTTGAAATCAACCACAACACTCATCATTTCAGCCCTTTTCTATAACCATAGATATCAGTTCCATAGAACGCATCTATGGAAAAGGAAGACCAATGTAGTGAAAGGTTGTTTCCTATTTCATGTTAAAGATAGGCCCTAAGTTACACCTCGCTCCGATATACGGATCGAGGCATAGATTCTTGAACCTTAAGTAGAACTAAGTTTTAAGGGGGGTAGAACGTATTGAACCTAATCTACTTAGGATTAACTAATACAACCGTTGGATCAGAGTTATATCGATTCACATTTCGATATGATCGAACTGCTCTGTCGATGTCCTCGGCATCTCAATCGATACAATCGATTGAGGACAAAAAACGTCCAACAATTAAACATTCATCTAGATGATTTATCGATATATCGACAGATCAGTTGATATCATCGATATTCAAATATCGATCCTATCAAAAGTGGATCGATAATATAGACAGGAAATTTTTCGGTGCCCCTATTTTTCTAAAGAAAACTACTATGAGCTTCAATATATCGATGACTGTCTAATTCAATTTAAATTCAAATATCGATCATATCAGATGGGCCACACCAATGGGCCTCAAATGGGCTTAGACCATACCAAAAATCATTTCAATAGTTGCAGGTGTAACATCTGTATCACCATACACTATTGCTCTATGGGAAACATTGCCACTAATGATGATCAACAATCTCCAAAATTGGACATGCAAATTAGCACTGTCCAACCATTATTCATGTAAATCAGCACCGTCCAGCCATTGTCCATGTAAATCAGCACCATCCAAACATTAGACAGCATCGATCAAACACTGTCCATGTAGATCTGCACTGTCCAAACATTGTTCAAGTAAATCAGTACCGTCCAAACATTAGACAACATCGACCAAACACTGTCCATGTAGATCTACACCGTTCAAACATTGTCTAGGTAAATTAGTACCATCCAAACATTGGACAGCACCGTCCAATCATTGTCCAGCACTGTCCAGATATGTGGACGATGTGGATGAAATCCATACAACATGGTGGGTCTTATACAGATGGACGGACGACGTGGATAAAATCTATACATCAGATGGGTCCCACACACGTGGTCCACTAGAAATTGGATCTCTCTCACGTCTAGATGGACAGTGAGGAGAATACATATATCAAGGTGGCTACCACACACGTGGCCCACCAGAGATTTGGATCTGCTTCATTGTAGTCTTAGGCATAGGACGAGCTCACCAAATGAATGGACGGTTTGGATGTAATACATCCCTCATGATGGGGCCTGAAAGTGCACCTACTAGTGCCTTGGTTTGTCAATTACGGTGTAAGTTGAGTCAGTCAAACAACTGTGCCTAACAGGAAAATCAAGTCAATTGTCTACCTCAACTGGATGTGTGGAAGCTCGCCATAGGTAAATCATAACCTCACATCCCATGTCCCAAAATACCAGGTGATTAAAACCCTTAAAAATAAGTAGAACAACTTAGAGTTTTAGTATAAGAAAACTTTTTACCAAACATGAAAATCTTAAAGTTTTTCTTACCCTGTCGATTGTATTGATTCACATTTCGATATGGTCGACCTGCTCTGTCGATGTCCTCGACATCTTAATCGATACAATCGAGTGAAGACAAAAAGCGTCCAGCAATCAAATATTCATCTGGATGATTTATCGATATATCGACGGATCAGTCGATATCATCGATATTCGAATATCGATCCTATCGAAAGTGGATCGATAATATCGACAGGCAATTTTTTGGTGCCCCTGTTTTTCTAAAGAAAACTACTATGAGCTTTGATATATCGATAACTGTCCGATTCAATCTGAATTGAAATATCGATCATATCGGATGTCAATTGATCATATCGATAATGGGAGCATGTTTCCTCCAGCATAAATTTCAGGGTGTTTTTAAACGTTGATCGGGGTGTCAGTCGAGAAATTGATATTCATATGTCGATCATGTCGAGACTTGGTCGATTGGATCGAGATCGGACACAAACCAACCAGCAAGCTTATAGGTAAATCTATACGATTTATCAATCTCATCGACAAGGACTCCGATATCATCGATATACAAATTTCGATGACTTCGACTGTTCCCCGATTATATCTTTAGAACCTGAAATTCTTCAAGGCTTGTCTCTCTTGTCTTCACCTATCGATAGATCGATTCATCTATCGATGGAATCAGAGTTCAGAATCTGATAACATCGATGTGTGTCTCGATCCCATAGACCAGTTGGCAAAAGGTTTTCAAAAGTGAAAATGACATTTGAGTTTGTATCATCGAGCGGATCATCAATACAATCGAGAGTATACGCTCGATCAAATCGACTCGTGCTCGATGATATTGAACGTTGTCATAAATGTGACCGTTTTATATCCGTTGGAACCTTTTGCTTATATATAGAGAGGTTAGTCTTTATTACTGGTAGAGAAAGAAGAGAGTGCTTCTGAGTGTTTTAAACTTCATATCATTTATCTTAAGACCTTTCTCTCAAGGAGTTCATCCTCCAATCCACCCTCATCATTGATATTCAATAGAGTGGATTGGGGAATGAACTTTCGCATTCAAGGATCCTCCAACTACTACCTTAATGGCAAATCATTAAGCTGGGATGCCTTAAATGCATAGATGATTGGAATCACTCTATCTTCCTAATAGGAAAATCTTTAGAGAGTGAAATTTCATCATAACCTTGACCCGACATAAAGACTAGTATAGGTATATCTTTTGTGTTGCGGATCAAGGGAGTTGAAGACCCTTCAACATCAAGGAGGAGATCTACGACATTGCACTAAAAGGGACTCATCAACTTATCTGTAAGTACTTAGAGTCCAGAGGACACTTGTGATCATTCCTTTCTAGGATTGGGTCTTAGGTGTTTCTCACCCTTTGAAGTCCTCAAAGGAGGCCTCTGATGGAAGTGTACGTGTGGGGTGCGTTGTGTGGACCCTTGCTCTGTGTGGGAATAAACATCTGGTTAGGAGTGCACCAGCAAAACTCTAGGGTTTGAGGTGAACCGAGTAGAAAACTCTGTAAAGGTTGAAGGTGAACCTGATTTAAAACCCTAGGTTTGAGGTGAACCATGGGAAACCTCCTTAGTGAAATTCGGTACACTCAAGGGTTGAGTGTGGAAGCCGGGAGTGGAGTAGACAAGTAGTCGAACTACTATAAAAATGACTGTGTTTGTGATTGATTCTTATGTTTGATCTTTTGTGTGATTATATTAACTGCATTTATACTTGCTCACTCTTCACGCATAGTCACATCCATCATAGACTATAACTGCTCAATGATTATCATTTAAATAGTTCTGTGATTGGATCCTCTACCAGGCTTGGAAGCCAGTAGAGTTAATTTTGAGTAATCTTAATCTGTACTCCGTGATAGGCTTGATGTGATAGGATTTTTAATAATTCATAAAAACTTTAAAAAGTCCTATTCACCCCCCTCTAGGACATATTGACATATTCCTACTTCAACTCAAGCGGTCTTCACCTCTATTTCAGGCCCCACCATCCAGTCAGTGGACGACTGGGATAAAATACATAAATCAAGGTGGCTCACGTGCTAGACAACACTTAGATTGGTACCGCCGTCTAGTGCATCTGGACGGTGTGGAAAAACATATACATCACAGTAGTCTACACAGGTGGACGGTATGGATCAACATCAAGGTGGAACACAAAAAAATGAAAGAGAGAGAGAGAGGAAGAAACGTGTGAAGGGGAGGGACCCTGCCACTATGGGCCCTCCCTATACAATGCATACATCAAGATGGGTCCCACTATATGTGGGCCCTCAAATCATCAAAATCAACAAATAAAATCACCTATCTCGAATTTCTTCCTTCCTCCTTCCACCTATAGGCTTTAAAGCTCCAAGGGGGTTATAACGACTCAGAAAATTCCGTACTAAGACCCGAGTACCACCTCGATCAGAAATAATTTAGGATTAATTTTCTTAGAAATTGAACCTAAGTTACCTAGCGCTAAGTTAGTCTAGCTGTGAATTAGTGTTGTTTGCTTTAAATATGTTCTGCAAGACTTAAATCTTGCAGAATCAATGACGTTGTAATACCCTAAAATCTAGGATCCAACTATAAACCCTGTTGTTCCTGGGAATGTTTAGTAACTTTGTATTAATTCTAGACCACGCATCGAGAGTCCGATATCTATAATCTCAGATCGTTATGACCACTTAGTTGGACTTAACCATCCTTTCAAAAATCAAGCCCAACTGATGTCCTGACACCATTTTACTGAGTCCGGAGTGAAGAGTGAAAAAAAAGGAAAAATATTTAGAAAATTAATTATATTATTATGAAATCTGGCACGGTTCACTTGTGCATTATTTTTAAGCATTCTGACCGTTGAAATTTGATCAAATTTCACCCTCGGATCAGGAAAGTTGGCCATTTCATGTCATAGAGCTTATAGCCCTGATTTAGGTTCGGTGACCGTTAAATTTAAACTGGTCCGCCACGGACAATCTGGATATTTGATTGGACTAAAATCTTAACTTACTAAAGATCCAATGCTAGTGAGCTTAAGTCCGACCGCATTTGATAAGAGGACCTCCAGAAATGCTCCGTTGGATCAGAAAGGACCCGATTTGGGTATAACCTAAGTATACCATGACTTAAAGTCTGTTTTCATTATATTTGGGCTTATAAAAGGGCCTTAAACCCTTAGGTTTCTAACCCATATAAATTTTCCAAACCCTAGAGATTTTCGAGAAAGAAAAGAGAGAGAAAGTGTGGGAGAATCAGGTGAAACTCCGTAAGATTTTTCCTAGCACATCTATACTTTGCACCAGCATTTCTGAATCGTTCTTCTAGCGATTCTGATTCCGTTTTTGGGTAAGTTGAGCTAACCCTAACCTATTTTGAAGCTTAGACTAGCTGAGGTAGAGTTCTAGTTAACCTGTTTCATGCCATTGGTAGTGTATCCATCGTTGACGAAGACACTTCGTCCGAATCATCGTAAATACGACCTTTCTGGTTTAAGGTACGGACTATATACACTTAGGTTATGGTTTTCAACCCTTTCAATGATAGTTAATGATTTTTTCATGTCGTGAATGCCATTACACATGCCAAATGTGCTTTCTGTTTTGTCTTCCAAATACGTATGCTATATATTGTAAATATCGTATTTCATGTATATGTTAGAATACACGTATGCGTATGGAATCTGCTGATTTGCTTGCCATGATAAATTTTCATTGTGATATGCCTAATATGTATGTGGCAACTCCTTGGTGAGAGGACTTGCCCTAATTTGCAACGTTGTCGACATATGTGATGTATGTTAAATAGTGTAAGCTAAGTGTTTGTTTAAATGCCTGAATGAGATGGTAGTTAGTATAATGTGCATGTTAAGATGGTTGAGATATGGATTTCAACCATAGTATTTGTGTGTATGATTCCCTCCCTGAATCATGTAACTTAGCTTGTCCATGCTAAAAGAGTGTATGAATTCCTCCATGGATTGTGTACTTAGTTAAATCATGATAAATGTGTGCATGAATTCTTGCATGCACTGTTTACATTCAAGTTATACTTCATGATTGCTCACATGGATGCAGAATATGAATCATATGCTAGTTATTATCTTTGTTTGTGAATGGGGCTATACTATAATCTAGGCAATCGAAAAATGTTTCGTAAATCGTGGTTGAGGTTGCTTTCGCCACAAAAGATGAGTTTAGCGAATCTGAGTCGTGCTTGTACTACTCGGCAATGGTTAGGCCACAGGGAGTGCTTATGTATTTCATGTCATTCAACTCAACGTGCGCTTGGCCTAGTTGAGCTTATCAACTAACCCGATTGACCAATGCTTGTTCACCATATTTGGTCACCACTGTTTGAATGTAAGACACTGAGCTTACCAGTGAAACTCCCGTTAACCATGGTATCAAGATCCCCTAAGACTCATGAGCCGGGCATGGTGGTATAGGACACTGTGGTCATGCTGTCGGCCTACGCTGGGGCCACAAACCTCCCCATAGTGACCAGTGAGCACCCTACTTTGAGTAGATTATGGTGGTATAGGACACTATATTCTTACTGTCGGCCTACACTGATTGGTGACGAGCCCTCTATAGTGACCTTGAGTTTATCCTGACACCGCATGGGGGTGACGAGTCCTAATGCGGTCTTAAGGATATAAATAGGCCTATATTGATAAGGTGATGGGGGAGAGGAGCAACGATTACTCACAACAGCCCTGACAGCCCTTGCAATGACCTAGAACCATAATATCGTATAAGATTCCTAAGACTGACGACCCTAGAATGGATTAATGTTGGGAAATGATACAAAGGAGGTGTCTTAGCTTCCCAATCCTGTTGTATGAAAAGGATTAATAAGAACTTGGTAATCATATTCATTACACCACATTGCATGCGCTAACGGTATTGGTGATAGAGCACTGAGGAAGTGAGTCATGCCGCGATCGTTAGATGTTGTCACAGAGAGGATTGTGGTGAGGGCATGCATCATTCTTCATATCATCCTTGCATTAACAAGAGATCTAGGACTTGTTTGATTGTATTGCCTTATCATTACTGCTTGATTGGATTGATAACATATTAACCTTTGCTATATAGTACCACTGAGTTGATCACTCACTCCCACATTCTGGGACGGTGTTTAAACACCAACCAGACCCTGACTTAGTTACAGGAGATGGCGATGCTTGCGAGGCGGAGCCAGACTTCGATGAGGATGAGGAGGCATTCTCTTACATGCAGTTCTCAGGCGGGTTCATGTGAGCCTTATCCTGACCAGCGGGGATCATTTTCTGGGATATGTATTGGATTAGTTTGATTAGATCATGTACGTATTTTGAGACACAGTTGTATGTATATTGCCCTGGGCAGAGCACACATCATTTGAGGATTTATTTTGAATTATATATGTATTTAAGTCTTCCGCTTGCATTTCATCAATATCCCTGAATTGTGTCTGCTATCTGGTTTGATGTATTTCATGTTTTATGCATTCTTACAGTCAACATATAATTATTATCCAATATATTGCATAAGTGATGTTTTGGAACTCGGGAGCTGAGTTATGCTCGACCCCCAAATTTTAGGGCGTTACAGGGGTCGATCTAATGGTTGAGATCGGCTTTGAAGGGTTCGATTGGGTGATAGAGAGTGGGCCACACAAAGCTTCTCTTCCTTGGACGTTTGCTCTCATGGTGAGGTTGCTTGGGAGATGGGTTTGAGAAAGAGAGAGAGAGGGTTGGGTGAGTGATGGAGTGATGGGTGAAGTGAGGGATGGGTGTACTTGATGGGTGGAGAGTGAGAGAGAGTTGACTTTAGGGGTTGCTTGGAGATGGGGCATGTACTTGACATGTGAGGTGATGTGTATTTGATTGATGGGATTGATGTGATATTCTCTTAGGTTTTACAAATGCCCGACATTTTCCTTGAACTGAATGTGGGCCCACATCTCCTAGCCCTGGTATTGCCTCAGCACATAAGACGTGGTATCGAAACCTTTGCAATGGCGCGGTCCCAAGGGTACAAATTTCAAGTCTAGCCAACACCTATAATAGATTGCGGGTCACCAGAATTTGACCAGGAGGACCGCGAAAGCCTATAAAATAATATAAGCTAAGATACAAGTCTTACAGCTCTCCCTACCTAATAAAAATTTTGTCCTGAAAATTTTCAGAATAGACAAGGGAAGAGGATGAAGATATCACTCTCTGATCTCAACCTCGCCCTCCTAAGATGCATCATCAACACTATGGTGATCCTACTGAACCTTGGATTCGAAATGATCGAAACTGTGATATTATGCAGCCTTACAATCTCAATGGTCTGGAGTTATATTAGAAAGTTCTAAGTTATTCAAACTCAGGGATCTAATCATTCTAAGTTCTTAACAATCATAGAGTGAAGGGTAGCTATCAATAGATATGTGATGTTATCCTCAAGTATTCCCAAGTTATACTCTAATATCATCTTCTGTCACGCCCCAAACTTGAAAACTAGGCTTATAAAATTCTCGATCACCAAATTCGGTGTTGATAGCCTCTGTAGTACCGCTGTAATGTCTCAAAAAATTTCGTATAAAGGCTCGAGTACCACCTCAGGCAGAAATCCCTAAGGATCGTATCCTGTAGAAATTTAGGCAAAATTTAGTTAAATACTAAACTAAATAGACAGTAGATTTAGGTTGAACCACTATCTATACAAATGGAAAGACCTAAAATTATCAAAAGAAATTACTTAACACTACTTAATAACATAGGAGAAATTCCAAAATCCAGCTACTCTCGGGAGCACATTAAAACTTCGAATCGGACCTGGACCGCATGTCAAAATTTCGATGATCATGAAACTATAGGGTTATGTCTGCCTTATTGGGCTTGAAGAACATTATGAGATTCAAGCCCAAATAGTATCTAGAAATGCATAACTTGAGCCCTGAGCGAAGTGTGTGAGAAACATGAATATCCTTAGAGAAGGTAATGAAACTTAAGTGAATTGGGTCATTCGCTGCGGTTGAAATTGAAGATTTCAGGGCGTCAGTTTCTGACCAAACTTTACCCATGGATTAGAGAAATTTTTCTGCACATATCTGTATACTTGTGACCCTGATCGAGCGACAATAACCATTGATCTAACACGGGTCCTCCACGGTCGATCTGCTAATTCGATCATACTAAAATCATAAACTGGCTTAGATCCATGGTCAGGGAACTTACCTTACGTCGTAAGTAGGGAGTGGACCTTCCTAAGGGCCCTATTTGTCAAAAACAGGCACCCTTTGACTGTAACCTTAAGTATACCATGGCCTTGGGGCCATTTACACAATTTTGGGCCTATATAATGCCTTGTTTGTCAGAAACAGGCACTCTTTAACTATAACCTTAAGTATACCATGGCCCTAGGGCCATTTACACCAGTTTTGGGCCTATATAAGGCGGTCATAACTCTTTTCTCCATTCTCTCTCCTAGGGTTAGAGAAATTTGTATGAAATTGGAATGGGGTGGTTTAAGGGCATTATATAGGCTCGTACTAATCAAACTTCCTTAATAAACCGATCAACCTATTATATGTTCACCATGTATGGATGCCACTACTTGAATCTAAGATATCCCACCAGTGTAAAAGCCCATTTTAATTATGCTACCACGATCTGCTAAGACTCATGAGTCGGGCATGGTGGTATGAGATACGCTGGGGTGACAAGCCTCCCCATAGTGACCAATGAGCAACCCAAACTTGTGAGCCGAATACAGTATGATAAGACATTGTATTTAAGCTGTCGGCCTACATTGAGGTGACGAGCCTCCCCGTAGTGACCTCGGGTATAAACTCTCGAACTTACCCATCCACTGCTTTTCATTAGGAGTGATGTCCTACAACTTGCCTATAGTATGATATTAACTAGGATTGATGACCCTAGATGGATCTTTCAGTTTGGTAAATGATATAAAGGGAGGTATCTTAGCTTCTCGAATTTAGTATATGAATAAACCTAATTAAGTACTGGGCTAACACAATCATGCACCGCATTGTATGTGCTTTGGCGAGGAAGTGCACTTTAGGGAGTTTGCCATGTGTGAATGGTTGATGTAGTCGCTTGAGGGAGTATTGTGCGAGGGCATGCATCATTACTGCGTACCACCCCTGCATTAATAAGAGTAGTTAGGGAATGATTATTGTACTGCTTTATCATTACTGCTTGATTGAATTGATAATATGTTAACATTTGCCTTATAGTACCACTGACTTGATCACTCACTCCTAATTTGGGACGGTGTTTTAAAATACCAACCAGACTGTTTATAGATATAGGTGATGAGGATGTATATGTAGTGGAGTTAGACTTCGTAGATGAGGAGGAAGAGTTCTCCTATGTTCAGCTCTTTAGAAGGTCTATGTAGACCTCGTGCTACTTCGATGGGATTTTTAGGATACATGCATTAGTCGGACACTTACATTTTATCATTTTATATATTTCGAGTTAAAACATGTATATATTCAGCCCGGTAATATACTTATACTCTGGAGGTTGTGAAACACGTATATATACCTTATATATCTATCTCAGTCTTTCACTTGCTTAATTACATTAACTCTGGAGTATGATATGCCGATTTAGTGTAATCCCTCTCATGTTTAATGCACTAATATGGATAACATTTAAACATCACTATCTATGTTGCATAGGTGATGTGTTGGATCTCGGGAGTTGAGCTTTGCTCGACCCTCAAAATGTGGGGCGTTATAGTTGGTATAAGAGCATGATTTGGATTAAATTGGACCTGGGTTATGGTAACACGATGCACTCTAACGCACTTTAACTTAAGAAGGGGGCAATGAAATGTAGAAATGACCATAGGATCCTGAATTTCGCGGACGGGAGAAATTGACCATAGTAATCTAGCCCGTACGCGTCCGAGATCATGTGAAATTATCTTAATACCTTTTTGGCCGTCAATTGACGGGTTTGAAATAAGGTTCGGCAAGTCTCAAACTCAAAACGATCCAAAAAGCAAGAATATGCGCTTTTAGCATCGAGAAAACACATCAAACGGACATGGGAACCCAAATCCCAATTTTTGGTGGGGCCCAGGGGGTCCCCCGCACATGTACAACACCTCGGGAAGGGGTGGCCACCGTCCCAGGGCGGAGCCACCCCCGACAGTCCAGGGAGGGAGTAGGTGTAGCTAAGTGAGGATGTTACCTATGTACTACGACCAACATAAATTCTATATAGGAAGGAACAAGTGCTGCGCAGCAAAGTTATCCCACTTGTGAAAGTATTATGGACACACCATACTGAGGAAGAGGCTTCTTGGGAAATAGAGGCCAAAGTTCGGAAGAACTACCCTTAGATCCTTGAGGAGTATGAAAAGGTACTAATTTTGATGATGAAATTTTTAAAGGGGGGTAGATTGTAACATCTCGAAAAAATTCGTACAAAGACCTGAGTACCACCTTAGGAAGAAATCCCTAAAGACCGTATACTGTGGAAATTAGATGAAAATTAATTAAGTGTTGAACTAAGTTAATCGGTGGTTTAGCTTGAACCATTATCTATACGGACTACAAGTCCCAAAACCATTAAAATCGCTAACTCAACATTACGTGAAAACCTCGGAGAAATCCCAAAACCCTGTTGCTCGGGAGCACATTGAAATTCTGTATCAGACCTGGACCACACGTCAAAAGTCTGATGACCACAAAAATATAGAGTTATGACCACCTTATTGGGCCTGACAATCATCGCAGGAATCAAGCCCAAATAGTATCTAGAAATGCAAAACTTGAAACTTGAGCGAAGTGTGTGAGAAACGAGAATATCTTTAGAAAATGAACCCAAACTTAAGTGAATTGGACCATTCGCTTATGGGAAAAATTGAAGACTTTAGACCGTTAGTTTATGGTCAAACTTCACCCATGGATTAGGAAAATTTCCCTACACATATTCGTATACTTGTGGCCTTGATCGAGTGAAATCAAGCGTTGAACTCATACAGGTCCTCCACGGTCAATTCGTTAATCCGATTGTACCAAAATCATAACCTGGCTTAAATCTAACGTCAGGGAACTTACCCTATGCCATAGGTGAGTAATGGACCTCCATATGATCCCGTTTGCCTGAAAACGGACACCCTTTGGCTATAACCTAAGAATACCATGGCCCCGGGGCCATTGACATCAGTTCTAGGCCTATATAATGCCCTTAACCCACCCCATTCTCATTCCATACGAATTTCCTAAAAATCCTAAGAGAGAGAGAGAGAAAAAAAAGGAGAGAAAAGAGGAAGGAAGGAAGGAAGAAGGATTTCTGAGAGATCTTTTGCTTGGATTTTTCCCATAACGCCATGCGACAATACACGTCTCTCTTACGCTACACAACTTGTTTCAACGATGATTTGGGTAAGAAATTGAAACCCTAACACCGTAGTTGAAGTATAGAATAGTTGTTTGTCAACCTAACTAACGATTTCCTGATTTAGGTACCCATTATGCTGTATTTGGAAACATAGGATTCAAACCAAGTCTAAATAGTGTATTTCGATGAAAGGTGTGGACTATAAACGTTTATGTAACGCTCTGGAAAAATCCGTACTTGGACTCGAGTACTAACTCGACTAGAAATTGCGTAGGATTAATTCCTTTAGAAAATAAGTGTAAGTTAGCTAGCGCAATGCTAGAGTAGCTGGAAAATAGTCCCTGATCACTTTAAATACATTCTACAAGACCCAAAGCGAGTAGAACCAATGACTCTATAATACTCTAAAACCTCGGATCAAACTCTAAACTAGTTTGTTCTCTGGACCTCTTTGAAACTTTGTATTGGATCTAGACCGCGCTTCGAAAGTCCGATACCTACAATCTTAGACCGTTATAACCGCCTAGCTGGACTTGACAATCATTTCGAAAATCAAGTCCAACCGACATTCACAGGCTATTTCATTGAGCCTGGAGTGAAGAGAGTGAGAATAGGGTTAGATTTGGAATTTAAAATTCAAATCTGGCACACGACATGATGCGTTATTATTAAGCGTTCTGACCGTCAGAATTCAGCCAAATTACACCCTCGGATCAGGAAAAATTTCTATTTCATATCATGAGACTTGTAGACCTGATCTACGTGCGGTGACCGCTGAACTGAAACTGGACCGCCACGTACGATCTACGAACACTACTGGTCTGAAAACGGGATGTGAGGGACATCCGACGAGCATGAACTAAAGTCCGATCGCGTTCGGCCAGGGGACCACCAGAAATGCCTTTTTAGACCGAAACAACCCCGATTTGGTTAGGTATTAAGTAAACATTGTTCCCAAGCCTGTTTCGGGCAAGTTTTAGGTTATAAAAGGGGCTTAAACCCTCACTCCTCTCACCCATCCGAATTTGCTAGAAACCTTAGCAAGAGTGAGAGAGAAAGTGAGAGATTGTGAGAGAGAGTGGAAGAGAATTTCCTGCTGCTTGTGCCACGTGTTGCACGTGCTTAAGCAACGCGCCTCAATCACTTTCCCAGCAATTTCACCGTGATTCTAGGTAAGCAAACACCCTAAATACTTGCTGATTTGTTGTTCCCTCATTTCCTTAGCATGTTAGCTTATGAATCTTGTGTATTGGGTTCCCGGTTCGCCGTAGACGAAGCGTATACGCTCCGTTCGAATTAATACACCTATAGGAGAAAAGGTACGGATTTTAGACGCTTTGATTAACTGTTTCTAATGCTTTCAATGTCGTTTAATAGTAGATTATTGACGGCAACGCCGTTTGACATGTACAACATGCCGTCTGTTTCCTGTTTCGTAAGCAGACGAAGAATATGAGATTTAGGGCATTTTAGTTATTTGTAGGAAATACTGTTTTCATCCATAATTTGCTGATGTGATTGACATGGCTTCTAGTCGCATTAGGATACTAGGAATGCATGCATAATTAGTTTGGCGAAGAGATTCTCCTAAATGCGCACTTTGAGTCGACATACTATATGTAGACTTAAGTGTGTAGTTTAAGTGTTTGTATAAATGCTTGTATTAGTATGTATTGAATTAAATGGTGTTATGAATTAGTTTGAGATTGAATTCTCAATTAATATGTTGATGTAAATGATTTCCTACATGTTAGCTATATGCATGATTTCATTATATGAATGAAATACATGTGCTTGATGATTTACTTAAGTTGTATGTTATAACATGTGTTAACATGCTCACAATGTTGTATTTCATTTTCATTACTCTTACATGATTGCTGATGTGAATTCATAAATGTTTGGGACTATACTTAGTTCAGGCAGTCGGTAACTGAGTAAATTCGTGTTTGGCTTATCTTTGCCACGAACGACGTGTCGATGAACGCGAGCCGTGTTTTGGAGCTGGCGGCAGTGGTTAGGCCACACGAAGTGTTTTACGCACTTCATGTCATTCAACTTGAGATGCGCTCGTGCTAGTCGAGCCCGTCAAGTAACCCGACTGGCCTTTGTATGTTCACCTTGTATGAGTCATAACTGATTGAACCTAGGGTACTGAACTTACCATTGTAAACCCTGTCAACCATGGTACCTTGATCCACAAAGACTCATGAGCCGGGCATAGTGGTATGGGACACCGTGGTCGAGCTGTCGGCCTACGCTGGGGCCACAAACCTCCCCGTAGTGACCAGTGAGCACCTATGACTCATGAGCAAATTATGGTGGTATGAGACACTATATTCTTGTTGTCGGCCTACACTGATCAGGCGACGAGTCCTTTGTAGTGACCGCGAGCGTATTCTGAGTCTACGGGAGGCGACAACCCTTCCGTAGCAGTAAGAGTACAGTAGGCCTGTATTGATAAGGTGATGCGGGAGCGGTGCAACGAGTGCGAGCAACAGCCCTGATAGCCCTTGCAGCGACCTACAAAATATACATCGTATGAGATTACTAGGAGTGACGACCCTAGACAGGATCTGTTTTGGGATTGATATAAGGGAAGTACCTTAGTTTCCCAATATTGCTGTATGAAAAGGACTAATAATAACTCGGTAATCATATCACCATCATATTGCATGTGCCTGGAAGATGTGGAGCACTGTGGGATGAAAGCATGCCACGGGCGTAAGATGGTGCCGTATGAGGGAGATCATCGGTGAGGGCATCCATCATGTCATGTCATATTGCATTAACAACAGTATTAGGATTGTTTGATTTACTGCTTTACTATTATTGCATAATTGATTTGAGAACATGTTAATCCTTGCTCTATTATTCCACTGAGTTAGCTACTCACTCTCACGTTACGGGATGGTGTTTGCAACACCCACCAGACCCTGTCTTAGATGCAGGTGAGGCGGCGATTCAGGAGGCAGAGACAGACTATGATGAGGACCAGGACGAGTTCTCATATATACAGTACCACGACGGCTTTGCTTAGGTGGCCTAGATTGGTGGGACTTCTCAGTGGGACTATTTTTGGACATTTGAATTCTGTTTATTTTCATGTATATGAGACTCAGAGATGTATTCATACTTTGGAGACAGTTGAGATCTATTTTATTTTCCATACAGTGATATATATATTCTTTAGTCTTCCACTTGCTTTTATCACTGGATCTGGAGTATGAATTGCAGTTTTGGTATATTTTTACTCATGTGAATGCTTTAACTCAAACAACATTGAATCATAATCATTTTTGTTGCATAAGTGATGGTCTGGAACTCGGGAGTTGAGTTTATACACGACCCCCGATTTTTAGGGTGTTACAAGTTGGTATCAGAGCATGAATGAGATTATACCGGGCCTGGGTTATGGTCACGCGACGTACGCTGTCACTTCCTTTGACTTAGGTGGGTGCGAGAAGGGTCTAGAAACACTTATAGGATCACAGATTCTCTAATAAATGAAGTCTATTCGTATCGATCGTGCGATCGAGTCCGTAACGCATCTAAGGTCGCGTGGAGCGACTTAAGTATCTCATAGGTTGTAGGTAGGTGGGTTGAGACATTCTTCGAATGATTTTAAGCCTGTAAATGTGAATCCTTGGGCTGTGGGACAACCACAATCCTTACATTGAATCGCTAGGGCTTAAAAACCCCGTTTCACCTAAATTCTTCAAAATTCTTCCTCTCACCACTCCATTCTTTAATTATTTATTATTTTTTTCATGTTAGGCATTGATACTAATGTGAAAATGACATAAAATCATACTTCGATAAAATTTTTCAGTGAATAATAAATTTTCCTAAAAATTGGCCATTAGGCCATTCTAAGTTTGCAATCTTTAGAAACTAATGGTCTAAATGGATGTATTAGTTCCTTCTACCCCAAAATCATATGCTGCATGATTGGGGAATGCATTCAAGTTTATAGATTAGCTCCAAAAAGACTTGAATGGATGTTTGGGCCTCCCTAGGGCAATCTACAATGAATGAAGGTGGGGCCCATATATTTTTGAGGTCCCTAAGCCAGGGGGGACCCAACCCATGTGGTCCCACTAGCCACCTTGCGAGATGGCCAGCGATGCCATCGCCGATCCGGCAATGCATCGCCGTCCGGTGGGGCCCACTTGATGTGAAACTCAGGCGCACGAGTTATTGTGGCTAGTACACCCCTCTCATGTGTGGGCCGACCATAGAAAACCCCTAAATGGGGTACTTCCTTCACAAACAGCCCCTCCCAAGCCTCCCTTGCTCGTTTTCTTGTTGCCCTATCTCAAACCATGACCCCAAATCACTCCCAAATCCTCCCATTGCTGAAAATGACCCTATCCTATACCTCCAACGTGATCAGCAACCCTCTCCCTCTTCGATCTCGTCCGTTGGAGCTCCTACAACCCCCAAAATGTGCTGAAATCGTGTGAAGCTCCATTCTCCTTTTTCCTTCTCTTTTCTTTTTGAAAATCCATCCTAGGGGAGCTTGAAGCATCCCTCTACAACACCTAGATCTCCTTTTTTTAGTTTGGGTAGCCATTTCTCTACATTTCTCCCATTTTTTATGGCTTTTGTTGAAGCCATTTTAGATTTTTTCTCTCTCTCCACCATCCTCTCTTTGATGGGAAAGAGAAAGACCGCAGTGGATGAGGCTGGGCCTAGTCGCCCTGTGCAATCAAGAAGATCGAGGGGTGGCGTCGCTAGCTCAAGCACCGCCTCAAGTCCAAGCACAGCCCGAGAGTTCCATACAAAGTGGGATTTGGATCCCCATACTCAACTTGGGCGAGTGATATTGGCAGAGATGCCTCACGGTGAATATACTGACCGTAAGGTGTTGTTTGAGGCGGACGTGGAAGGGTGACACTTCGGGGAATTCCTATTATTCGAACGCATTGAAGCTGCACATTGGGTCCACTATTTGAAGCTCATTATCATGCTAATGTGAGCACCGTTCGTGCCTTCTACGCTCGTATTCAGAATCCTACACTAGAGCCATTGCAGTTCAAGATTCCTTTTGGTAGAGACCGGATGGCTACGGTCGATGTTCGGTTGATAGCGCGACTTCTGAACATGCCCCTTGGTGATGTTCATCCCAGTGCGAAGAATTTAAGGAGTAGGCATGAGCGAGATCGCCGTACCAGGTTCCTATGTGGTAGACTGGTTCCATGGCAACCTAACAATAGCCTCAAGGCGTCTCATATGTCTGATGATTTGCACCTGCTGCACCACATTTTCACGTTCAACGTGTATCCCAGGTCGATAAATCGCATTGAATGTACACGCCTTATGGTTGATTTCTTGTATCGGGTGGCCTAGGGAGAAAATGTGTGTATGGCTACTTTCGTGTTGCGACAGATTATCCTCATAGCGAAATCAAGAAGAACTTCTGAGTCACTTCCTTTTGGCCGACTCATATGCAAGATTGCACTTGAGTTTACTTACAGACTTGGGGAGGAGTTACCAGTTCCGATTCACTGCATTGATGAGTCTACTATGGTCAAGATGAAGATCGGGTCTTAGTACCGTGAGACTCAGCTTGAGGAGGATAGCGAGGACAATTTTGATGATGAAGAGGATCTAAGTGAGGGAGAACCTGGAGCAGAAGTCGAGGAAGAAGTCCAGGAAGAGGTAGAAGAGGAGGCTCAGGATATAGATGAGAGCCCTCCTCCTTCTTCTCAGGCTACTAGTGATGATTGCATTTCCTGAATTGAGGAGAGCCAGGTCTTCTTGCAAAGGAAAGTTCACGAACTTCGGGCTGAGGTCGAGGATACCAAGGCCGTTATGAAGAGAAAATTCGACAAGGTGACTCGCACCTTGAAGGCAATCCCGTGCTGCTTGCAGGATAAGGGTGCTCCTCCTCTGTCACCCGACTCAGACTAGCGATGAGATTTTAGATGTTGTTTGGTAGCATTTGTCGTTTCCTGTTTTAAGTTTTGTAAGCATGTTAAGGCTAGTAGTTTACTTGTGTTACTGTTGTGGCTTTAACTGTCTTAGTTTCCATGTACTTCCTGTCATGATGCCTGTAAGGAGATATCCCTTGTATTGTGACAATTTTGATTAAATGAAATGCATGGAATGCCTTTGACTCTTTATGTGAATGATTGCGGTGTGTTTGTGCTATTGAGACTAATAAGGTTGCGCCCTATTTTGAATATAGGGAATGCCGTCGAAGGCTACACGGAGCACAACTCGGCTTACATTGGGTGAGCCTATGGATCAGGCTCCTTCTCAGTCTGATGCTCATGCGGACCCTGCTGTGGTCCCGATTCCTGAGACAGCATGTGCGTCTTAGCCTACTACTGGTCCTGCAGTTGGACCACTGCCTTTCACATCACCCGTCAGAGAGCAGTACCGCGCGTCTTTTTCGACGTAGTACATGTCACAGCCTGCTCCACCTCCAGATTGATTTGAGCAGATGATGGCTATGATGCAGCAGCAGCAGCAGCTCCTGACTACTATAGTGGGGTCTCTAGCCCAGGGTGGGAGTGTGCCTCCACCTGCACCACCTGCGCATCCAGCTGAGGATGCCGATACATATGCTCAGGCTGAGGGCATGGTTCATCCTGTACCACCTGCTTATCCTGCGGGGAATACCGCAGACACACGGGGCTTGCTAGAGCGATTCCAACGCTTACGGCCTCCCACTTTTACGGGTTCTCATAGACCCGAGGAGGCCGAGTATTGGCTCGACCGTGTGTCGAAGATACTACGGATGCTGCATTGTTCAGAGGCTCAGCAGGTCGAGTTGGCTACGTTCTTATTCGAGCGGGAGGCCAGCTTATGGTGGGACAGTGTGTTGCGGACCATTGCTGCTGATTACGTATAGACCTGGGCAGCGTTCGAGTTCCTCTTCCGGGAGAAATACTATCCCCAGACGTATAGGCATGATCGGGAGAACGAGTTTCTGCGCCTCAGACAGGGAGGCATGACGGTCACTGAGTATGAGCATAGGTTCAATGAGTTGGGCAGATACATCCTGACTATACTGGCAGATGAGAAGATGCGCATACGACGCTTTTTGGAGGGTTTGCGACTGGATATTCGGTCGAAGATGTGCTGCGTGAGCATTTCCTCCTATGCAGAGCTGATTCACATGTCCATACGGGCAAAGCAGGATGTGGATCGACTTACGCGATCTCGTGGCCCTATTGCTCTAGGCCACGACTAGAGTTGCAGGACAGGCCCTTTGCGGGCAAGAGGCCTCGCACCGACCCTCCTTCTAGGGCTACAACGCCAGTACCACCGTTACGGTGCCCCGAGTTATCATGTACTTATTGTGGGAGGTCGGGCCATTTGGCATAAAGTTATTTTGCTAGGATGCGGGACAGTGGGTTCTCGCCGCTGCAGAAGATCGACCGTACACACCCACAAGCTATATCAGCACCGCCTTTACAGTTGGCTCCTGCTCACCCTTCCTTTAGACCTCCGGTATCTCAGTTCAGGCCGCCTCTACGGCCCATGGCACAGCGGCCGAACCGGCCACAGTAGACCCGGGTGCATACATTTATAGTTGAGGCAGCTGCGACAGAGACTTCTCAGCATTCGGCCTTTGAGGTCACTGCCTACATCGGAGGTATTCCTATTCTTGTGATGGTGGACACATGATTCACGATTTTATTGATATCACATTCCATAGTCAGGTGCATTGGGCTACCGACTATTAGGATGGATGGGGTGCGAGTTTATACAGTTCACGGGTCCTTTACAGATGCCACCTTGATGTGTGAGGGCTATTTGGTGGATATGGGGGGCAAGACGATGGCTCTTGGTCTTGTCGTCGACCCCTCTCTTGTTTATCTCGACGTTATTCTTGGCATGGACTAGTTGACTGTAGCGAGGGCCGAGATTGACTGCGAGACTCGTATAGTGACTGCCTACGAGCCAAAGGGCGCATCCTTTACATTCCCAGTGCGGGTAAATCTCCCCTTCCGCATACTTAGCTATGCTACTTTGCTACGGGACGCTGGTGCCCAGATGCTTGAGCATACGCCAGTCGTTTGTGATTTTGGGGATCTGTTCAAGAAGATCCCTGGTTTGCCGCCTCGATAAGAGATTGATTTCACTATCGATCTGGTGCCTGGTTCCATAACTGCTTATATAAGTCATAACTGCTTGAACCTAAGGTACTGAACTTACCATTGTAAACCCGGTCAACCATGGTACCTTGATCCACAAAGACTCATGAGCCGGGCATAGTGGTATGGGACACCGTGGTCGAGCTGTCGGCCTACGCTGGGGCCACAAACCTCCCCGTAGTGACCAGTGAGCACCTATGACTCGTGAGCAGATTATGGTGGTATGGGACACTATATTCTTACTGTCGGCCTACACTGATCAGGCGACGAGTCCTTTGTAGTGACCGCGAGCGTATTCTAAGTCTACGGAAGGCGACGACCCTTCCGTAGCAGTGAGAGTACAATAGCCTGTATTGATAAGGTGATGGGGGAGCGGTGCAACGAGTGCGAGCAACAGCCCTGACAGCCCTTGCAGCGACCTACAAAATATACATCGTATGAGATTACTAGGAGTGACGACCTTAGACAGGATTTGTGTTGGGATTGATATAAGGGAAGTACCTTAGTTTCCCAATATTGTTGTATGAAAAGGACTAATAATAACTCGGTAATCATATCACTATCACATTGCATGTGTCTGGAAGATGTGGAGCACTGTGAGATGAAAGCATGCCGCGGGCGTAAGATGGTGTCGTATGAGGGAGATCGTCGGTGAGGGCATCCATCATGTCATGTCATATTGCATTAACAATAGTATTAGGATTGTTTGATTTACTGCTTTACTATTATCGCATGATTGATTTGAGAACATGTTAATCCTTGCTCTATTATTTCATTGAGTTAGCTACTCACTCCCACGTTACGGGATGGTGTTTGCAACACCCACCAGACCCTGTCTTAGATGCAGGTGAGGCGGCGATTCAGGAGGCAGAGCCGGACTATGATGAGGACCAGGACGAGTTCTCATAGATGCAGTACCACGACGGCTTTGCTTAGGTGGCCTGGATTGGCGGGACTTCTCAGTGGGACTATTTTTGGACATTTGAATTCTGTTTATTTTCATGTATATGAGACTCAGAGATGTATTCATACTTTGGAGACAGTTGAGATCTATTTTGTTTTCCATACAGTGATATATATATTCTTTAGTATTTCGCTTGCTTTTATCACTGGATCTGGAGTATGAATTGCAGTTTTGGTATATTTTTACTCATGTGAATGCTTTAACTCAGACAACATTGAATCACAATCATTTTTGTTGCATAAGTGACGGTCTGGAACTCGGGAGTTGAGTTTATACACGACCCCCGATTTTCAGGGTGTTATAGTTTAGGTTATGGTTTTTAAGGTTTTCAATGTCGGCAATGATTTATGTCTGACTTGATTGCTGCCATTGATCTTAGTTATGATGTTTTCCATATATTATACATGTATGAACTATGTTGGACAAATATGCAATTTATGTGTTTGTTGAAATGTTTGAATGAACTTGAAATTATGATTTTGTGCTTGTCATGATATCTAATCTAAGATCCATGTTTGTTATATGCATTATAGCCTATGTTGCGTAGGAAATTGCTATAGTTCATGTCATAACTAATCTAGTCTATGTATGTAGTAATGTGTAGTCTAAGTGTTTGATAAAATGTCTAAATGAGAAATTGTATGATGAATTGTATTTAATAAGGATGTTGAGATAGGATTCTCAATTACCTTATCTATATGTATAATTTCCTTTATATAACTTAATTTCAACCACGTAATTTATGGATGAAATGTAAATGCTTGGTAACATGTTTAATGTGCTTAATGAAATGCTTGAATGAGATTTATATTTGAATTTTTTGTTAAATACTATTATGATTATCACATGTGACTACCTATTGCATTTGAGTATAATTGGGACTACTACGTAGTCTAGGTAATCGGTAACAGTCCCCAATTGAATGGCCGAACTAGTCTCGCCACATTGGATACGTTTAATGAATCTGAGTCGTACGGTGATTGTCGACAGTGGTTAGGCTATGTATAGTGCTTATGTGCTTCATGTTGATTAATTCAGCGTGCACTTGTACCAATCGAACTTATCAAATAACCCAATCGGCCTAATATGTGTTTACCATGTATGGACACTACTGCTTGAATCTAAGCTACCACATACCAATGCAAAGCTCGTTTCAACCATGGTACCAACATCTGCTAAGACCCATGAGCCAGTCATGGTGGTATGGGACACTGTGGTCAAGCTATCAGCCTACGCTGGGGTGACTAACCTCCCCGTAGTGACCAGTGAGCAAACCAAACTTATGAGCCAAATGTGGTGGTGTATGGGATATTGTATTTGAGCTGTCAGACTACGTTCAGGTGACGATCCTCCCATAGTGACCTCGAGTATAAACACTTGAAATTACGTATCCACTACTCTCATTAGGGGTGATTCCCTACAACATGCCTACGTATGTGATTAACTAGGATTGACGACCCTAAATGGATCCCAGCTTGGGTAAATGATATAAAGGGAGGTACCTTAGCTTCTCAAATCTGCAGTATGAATAAGTCTAACTAAGAACTTGGCTAACATGACCATGCACCGCATTGCATGTGCTTTGGTGAGGAAGCGCCGTTTAGGGAGTTTGTCATGTGCGAGTGGTTGATGAAGTCGCTAAGGGAGTGCAAGTGAGGGCATGCATTATTACTGCATATCATCCTTACATTAATAAGAGTAGTTTGGAACGATTGTTGTACTGCTTTTCATTACTGCTTGATTGAATTGATAACATGTTAACATTTGCCTTATAGTACCACTAAGTTGATAACTCACTCACACTCTAGGATGGTATTTTAAAACACTAACCAGACTTTGTTTTAGTTGCAGATGATGATGAGGCTTACGCAATAGAGCTAGTTTTCATAGAAGACGAGGAGGAGTTCTCCTACGTGCAGCTCTCAACCGGGTCTGTGTAGACCTAGAGCTGCGTCACTAGGATTACAGGGTTATGGAATAGTTGGACACTTTATGTTTTGCTAGTTTGTAAATTTTGGAAACAATACATGTAAACATTCAGCCTAGCTACATACTTATTCTCTAGAGGTTGTAAATTGCTTACTTGTTCAAATATGCATGTTACAGTCTTCCGCCTGCTTAATGAAATTACCTCTGGAATATGATATGTTATTTTAGTGTAATCCGACTCATGTTTAATGCACTGATATGGACAACATTTAAACAATATTATCTATGTTGCATAAGTGATGCGTTGGATCTTGACATTATAAGTTCGTATAAGAGCTTGATTTATATTAAACTGGACCTGGGTTATGGTAACACAACACACACTGATATACTTTGACTTAGGAGGGAGCGATAAATGTAGAAATGATCATAGGATCCCAAGGTTTCACCGATGGGCGAAATTGACCGTTAAAATGTAACTCGTATGCATATGGGATCATGTGAAATGATCTCCAACCCTTTTTAAGCTGTCAGTTGACGGGTTTAAGCTGTAAGTCAGAAAATTCCAAACTTGAAACATGACAAAAGTCATGAATATGTGCGAGATGGACCGAGAAAATACATCACGCGGGTGTAGGGGCCGAAAGCATAATTTTCAGTGGGACTTAGGGGGTCCTGCGTACATGTATGGCACCCAGGGAAGGGGTGGCCACTGCCCTTGGGCGAGGCCACTGCAGGCACCTCTAGAGAGGCGTGGCAACACCGTATGGACGACAGCGCGCCGCCCACACCTCCAGCGGGCCACGATGGGCCCGCGATTCCCGCGGCCCACTGCCCTCACCCACTATGTGGGGCCTTGCCTTGTATGTGGGGCCCTCTATTTCACTCCCCTAGCCATATTTCACTCCCATTTCAAGCTTCTAAGCCCTCCAAACCCCTCCAAACCCATCCAAAAATCCCATTTTCTCTCTCAAAATCTCCATTCCATTCACTCAAGCTTCTTCTTCTTCTACATTACACACTCATCCTTCACCATTCTCTTAAACCCATCTCTTACAATCTTTCATCCCCCATTACAAACCTATTTGGGAACAAAAACCCACCCTTGTGTCTCATAATCTTCAAACCCCATAAACCTATCTAACCCTTCAAGTTTCTTCATTTTCATGGCTTTTTTTGAGCTAGTTATCTCTATTTTCTCCATTCTGCACTCTTTTCCCTTATGGGAAAGAAGAGGGCATCTGTGGATGAAGCTGGGCCTGGCCGCCCAACCCGTTCAAGGAAGAAAACGGGCGCCGAAGTAAGCACAAGTGTCGAGTGAGAACGAAGGTCAAAATAGGATCTTGATCCGTGGAGTCCCATCAAAAGATCTCTACCACCGGGCATCGAACTTGGTAAGTTCCATGACCACAAAGTTGTATTCGAGGCTCAAGTTGATGAAAGGCTTTTCGAGTTATACCTAGTGATGGACATACTCCTGGAAAATGGGTGGGGTCCCGTATTGAGGGAAATACTCATGCGAATGAAAGCACCGTATGAGCCTTCTACGCTCATATGTGGAACCCACTATTGGAGCCTCTTCAGTTTACTATCCCTTTGGGGAGAGAGGAGGCCATAGTCAATGTAGATGTGGTGGCTCGTGTCATGGGTATGGAACATGGACTTATAATTGCTAGAGAGAGAAACCTTACTAGTGAACGAGAAAGAAATTGCCGCACATGTTTCCTTTGCAGCCAACTTGAGTGGTAGAGGTGAGGAAATATCCTTGCATCAACCAAAATGACAAACAATTTTTGCCTGCTCCACCACATCTTCACGTATAACTTGTATCCCATGTGGAGTAATTGCACGAAATGCACTCAATTTATGGTGGATTTCTTATACAAAGCTAGTCAGGGAGACAAGCTATGCATGCCAATATTCATTTTGTCTCAGATTATGGGTACTACACGATCTACACGAGGAGATGCCTCACTTCCCTTCGGTCGACTTATTTATAAGATTGCCCAAAATTTTGGCTTTTGACTCCATATGGAGAAGCATGCCCTGATTCATATCATCAATTACATTACACTCAACAATATGGACATAGGCCCCAGGCAGCGACAAGCAAGGTCTGATGAGTCCAGGGATGAAATTGAAGAAGAGAGTGAAGAAGAAGAAGGCAGTGGAGAGGAAAGCACCGAGAAAGGAAATGATGAGGAAAGTAGTGAGGAAGAGGAGGAGGCCTAGGATTCAGGTGGGGGACCTCCTACTACTACTCATGAGGACTGTCGTGATCGGGTTTCCTTAGAAGCCCGCATGGCTCAAATTAAAGAGAACCAGGCCACCTTGAGACAAGAGGTCAAGGAGAATCAGGCCTATCTGAAATAAAAATTTAAGAGAATGTCGCGCACCTTGAAGACTCTCATGTGCTATATGTAGGACAAGGGTGTACCTCCGCCTTCACCAGAGTCAAAGGACTAGACATGTCTTGTAGTCATCTTTAGGTTTTCCTTATTTCTTGCTTATCTTTGTAATAGCCTTGGTGGGTTTCATAACATGTTAGAGTAGTTGATGTTTAAAGCTTTTACTAGGTTAGCTCACATGCATCTTCTGTCATGGTCCATGTAAGACTACATCTCATGTATTATGACAATTTTGGGTTAAATGAAATGCATGAAGCTTCTTTTAATTTGGAATGTGTAGAATACTTAGAAAATTGAGCATTTTTATTCAAAAGCTTACATATGTTGCACCCTATGTTCTATATAAGGAATGCCTCTTAAAAACACTCGGAACATCGAATGTCTCGCACTTGGAGGATCGATTGATGGGGCACCTCCCCTGAATGATAGCCAGACGGACCCTAGCTTGGGCCTGAATTTTGAGACAATGTCAGATTCACAGCCAGCCACTGGCCCCACTAATGGGCCAACACCTTTTGCACCACCGGTTCCGGAACAGAACCGTGCATCTTCATCGATGCCACACATGCTTCAAATGGCTCCTCCCACTAATAGATTGGAGTAGATGATGCTCCTAATGCAGCAGCAACTACAAGTTTGGGCCACTATTACGGGTGTCATTGCCTAAAACATGAATATGGTCCTGCCTGCACCACCTGTGCAGCCTGCTGGGAACATGAATACTAGCGGTCTTTTTGAGCGCTTTCAGTGTTTCTGTCCTCCCAGTTTTGTGGGTACTCACAGATACGAGGAGGCTGAATACTGGTTGGATAGTATATCCAAGATGTTGAAACCATTGCGCTGTACTTAGGTAGAGAAAGTAGAACTGGTTACATATATATTTGAGAAGGAGGCTAGTCTATGGTGGGACAACATCCTACAAACAGTTCCCACAAGACACATGTGGACCTAGGTGCATTTAGGACTCACTTCCATGGGAAGTACTTCCCCCTTATTTATCATAATAAAAAGGAGGGTGAGTTTCTCCACCTTCGACAGGGAGGAATGATCATGGCTGAGTACGAGAACCGCTACACGGACTAGCCAGATATGTTTCTTTGATCCTAGTCGACGAGCTGATGAGAATGCGGTGATTTTCTAAGGGTATGCGACTCGATATCCATACGAAGACGTGTTGCGCTAGCATTCCCAATTATGCAAGCTAGTGAACATGTCCCTGTGAGTCGAGTAGGGTGGAGAGAGACTGTCTCGTATACGTATGCCCATGGTCCTGAGGCCTCGGCTTGAATTGTCGAACTGACCGTTCCTCGGCAAGAGGCCATGTGCAGATTCTCCTCCCAGGCTTATGGCTCCATCGACCCAGCAGATGCGATCAGATCTGTGGTGCACCAACTGTAAGAAGATGGGCTATATAGACAGCTATTGTTACACTAAGATGAGGGACAATGGTTTTACGTTACCTCAGAAGATCAACCACTAGCTACCACAAGCTATTTCAGCTCCACCTCTATAATCAGCATCGCTAGCATAGCCTTTTTATAGACTAACCATACCTCAAAATAGGCCGCCTCAATGACTTATGGCAGCACAACCGAATCGTCCTCAATAAGCGCATGTACATGCACTTGTAGATGGAGCATCAGAGTCAGCAACTGTAGCACCTTCAACCTTTAAAGTCATTGCCCATATTTAAGGTACACCTGTATTCTTATTGGTGGACACCAGGTCCACTATATCGATAGTATCATGCTCTACGGTCAAGAGTTTGGGGTTGAACACTAGCTCTATGAGTGTGGCGAGAGTCCTTACCGTGACAGGGACTTTCTCGGACACTACTAAGTTTTGTAAAGATTTCCCAATAGACTTAGGGAGCAGAATGGTGCGCATTAACCTGCTTGTCACCCCGCTGTATTATTACGATGTCATACTCAGTATGGATTGGCTCACCAAGATGAAGGCAGAGATTGACTGTGATATTAGATTGGTGACAGCCCATGGACTTAAGGGCACGACCTTTACTTTCCCAATTCAGGTCAGTTGGCCCTACTGTATAAGTTGTTACGCTTCCTTATTGGAAAATGTTGATGGTTCGACACTTGGGGACACCCCTATTGTCCAAGATTTCACAAACGTGTTCAGAATTATACCTAGACTACCTCATCGGCGTGAGATTGAAATTACTTTTGACACCCATTTTTTTACTGACATATTGCACGCCTCCATGTGAAATGGAGGAGTTGAGGAGATAGATCGATGATCTGTTGGATGCAGGTTTTATACGGCCTAGCGTATCTCCTTAGGGAGCACCTGTATTGTTTGTAAAGATGAAAGACGGATTACTGCGATTATGTATTAATTATCACAGGTTGAACAAAGTGATAGTGAAGAATAAGTATTATTTACCTAGGATAGATGATTTGTTTGGCCAGTTGAAAGGGGAACAATATTTCTTAAAATTGACTTATAGTTTAAATATCATCAATTTCGCGTCAGGGATGAAGACGTGTAAAAAACAACATTCAGAACTAATTTTGGGCACTATGAATTCCTTGTGATGTTGTTTGGACTTACAAATGCACCGGCTATATTCATGGACCTCATGAACCGGGTATTTCAGTCGTATTTATGTCGGTTCATCATCGTATTTATAGATGACAATTTAATATACTCCAAGAACTGAAAGGATCACGAAGAGCACCTGCAAGCAGTCTTCGATACTCTCAAGAAGAATCAGTTATTTACTCAATACTGAAAATGTGACTTCTTAAAAGAAGTCAAGTTTCCGCGACATGTGGTGTCTTAGGAAGGAATTGTCATGGACGTTACCAAGATGACCGCGGCTTAAGACTGGGAACAACCCAGTTCTGTTACTGAAGTGAGGAGTTTCCTTGACTTTGCAAGCTATTATTGTTGATTTATTAAAGACTTTTCAAAGATAGCCCGACCGTTGTCTCAACTCACTCGGAAGGATCTTAAGTTTGCTTGGAATGAGAAAGCAAAAGTAGCCTTTCAGGAATTAAAGGATAAATAGACGTCCACACCCGTGCTAGTATTGCCAGAGCAAGGGGTCAGATATACCGTATACACCAACGCGTCTCGTGTTGGTTTGGGTTGTGTCCTTATGCAAAAGGTGTAACACCCTGGTTCTCAAAACCTGAGGATAGTCATGAAAGTGCCATTTCTAGTGCCCTGGTTTGTCAATTAGCATGTGTGTTGAGTCAGTTGGACTGCAGAGCCTCATAAGAAGATCTATTCAAGCGTCTCCCTCAACCGGATGTGTGGAAGCTCGCCATAGGTAAACCTAAGCTTCACATCCCTTATCCCAAAACACCAGGTGAATAAAACCCTTAAAACAAGTTATAACATATTAGGGTTTTAAGTAAGAGAACATTTTCAAAAAATCAAAAAATCTCTAAAGTTTTCTTGCCTTATCGATTGTCTCGATCACAACTTGATATGATCGACTTGCGCTGTCGATGTGCTCAGAAGAGTAATCGATAAAATTGAATGAGGACGTAATGTGTCCAGTAACCACATACATAGTAGACGGAATTATCGATATATCGATACACCTATCAATATCATCGATATTTGAATCCCGAGCCCATCGAAGATGGATCGATTATATAGACAGGCAGTTTCGAGGCCCTTATTTTTTCTTAGGAATATCATATATGCTTCGATATATCGAAGCTCTCCTCGATACCATTGGATTTCAAATGTCTATGATATCAAAAGGTTCTTAATGATATCGATCATGGGCACGTTGTCTTCCAATAACATTTTTTTCAGGTGGTTCTTTAATTCTGATCGGGAGTCACTCGATAGAATCGATATTCAAATATCGATGGTATTAAGGCCGGATCGATTGCATCGAGAATGGACACAAACTATCCAGCAAGCTCAATGATTAAATCCTTGGATTTATCGATGGCATTGACAAAACCTTCGATATCATCGATATTCAAATTCCGATGATATCGAGCATCCCCGATCATATCTAATGACCTGAAAATTTTCAGGCAAGTTTCTCTCATTTTTCAAGTGTGAGGTCTCGATCCTTGTATCGATAAAATTGGAGTTCAAAATTCAATGACGTCAACACGAGTCTCGATTCCCTCGATCAGTTGACAGAAGGTTTTTCAAAAGTATATGACATTGAGTTTGTGTCATCGAGGGGACCATCGATACGATCGAGAGTATACGCTAGATGATATCGAACATGCTCAATGATATCGAAATCTGTTATAAATGTGACCATTTTATATCCATTAGAACCTTTTACCTATATAAAGAGAACTTGTCTGTTATTACTGGTAGAGAAAGAAGAGAGTGCTTTTGTGTGTTTAACTTTAGATCATATATCCAAAGCCCTTTCTTTCATGGGAGTTCATCCTCCAATCCACCCTCATCATTGATATTCAATAGAGTGGAATAGGGAATGAACTTTCGCATTGAAGGATCCTCCAGCTACTACTTTAATGGTAAATCTTTAAGTTGGGATGCCTTAAATGCATAGATGATTGGAATTGCTCTACCTTCCAAATAGGAAAGCATTTAGAGAGTAGAATTCCATCATAACATTGACCCAACCCATAGCCATATATTAGTACATCATTTGTATTACGGATCAAGGGAGCTGAAAACTCTTCGTCAACAAGGAGGAGATCTTCACCACCGTGCTGAATGAAACTCATCAACTTATTTATAAGTATCTAGAGTCCAGAGGAACCCTTTGATCATTCCTTTGTAGGATTGGGTTCAAGGTGTTTCTCACCCTTTGAAGTCCTCAAGGAGGCCTCCGGTGGGTGTGTACGTGGTGGGTGTGTTGTGTGCTTTATGGAGAGGCATAAACATTTGGTTTGGGGTGAACCAGTAAAACCTTGGGTTTGAGGTGAACCGTGTAAAACCTTGGGTTTGAGGTAAACCGTGTGAAACCTCGATTTTGAGGTGAATCGTGTAGAAACCTCCGTTAGGGTCTTATGGAAGATCTTTGGCCAGTGTGCCTAAAAGTGGGTGCATTGTTTTAACCCTTACTTGTGAGAGCATAAACAGTCAGCTTTAGTGTAGGTTGTAAAGGTTGAAGGTGAACTTGATTTAAAACCTTAGGTTAGAGGTGAACCGTGTGAAACCTCCTTAGTGAAATTCGGTACACTCAAGGGTTGAGTGCGGTTACCAGGAGTGGAGTAGACAAGTAGTCGAACCACTATAAAAATGACTGTGTTTGCGATTATTTTTCTCTTGTGCATGTGATTTACTTCATTACTTTCATGCTTGTATATCTGAGATCACATCTTACACACACACAGAGTTATATCCATCATAAACTAGGTTACCTATTGTTATTCCTTGAATAGTTTGTGATTGGATCCTCTACCAGGCTTGGAAGCAAGTAGAGTTACATTTGAGTAATTCGAATGATTACATATTCATAGGATTAGTGTAATAGGATTTTTAAATACATTATAAAAACTTTAAAAAGTCCTATTCACCCCCCTCTAGGACATATTGGCATATTCTAACTTCAACTCATTCGGTCTTCACCGCTATTTCAATTGGTATCAGAGCTGGTCTCTTTTTAAGGGCTTCACCGCCTAGAGAGTGATCTTGACTGAAGTTGGAATCATGATAAAAAAGGTCCTAGAGGATGTAACAAATCAAAACAATTGCCTTGTAATCCATACTGCTCTGAAAGCTAGCAATAATTCAAAATGGTACCTTGATAGTGGATGCTCCAGACACATGACTGGTGATCAAACTCACTTTTGTGAGTATTCAAACTTTGATGGAGGATTTGTCACATTTTGAGATGGTAGCTCAGCTAAAATTATTGGACAAGGAACAATAGCAATACCAGGCCTTCCAAAAATTAAACATGTTCTCTGTGTAGAAGGCCTGAAACATATTCTCCTCAGTATCCCCCAAATATGTGACAAAGAACATCTAGTCACCTTCTCAAAAGATATGTGTAGAATTGTAGATCATACAGGAAAATCTCTCATAAAAGGCTTATGCACTAGTGATAACTGTTATGTCATTGAAAGTACAAATGAGAATGTGTTGTCCACAAAATGTAATATGACTGTAAAGAATGAGTCCAAATTATGGCATCAAATGTTAGGACATGGTCACTAACGGAATTTAGCTAAACTTAGCTTAAAGAACTTGGTTAGAGGCCTTCCCAAAATTAGAAAAGAAGAAAAAATAGTGTGTGGAATGTTTAAAAGGAAAATAGATAAAAGTTGGACATAAAAAGACAACCACAATAGCAACAACAAAACCTTTGGATCTACTGCATATGGATCTAGTTTGTCCTACCAAAGTGGAAATCCATGGCAAGAAAACATACTTTCTGGTGATAGTAGATGACTATACCAGATTTACTTGGGTCACATTTCTTCGAGAGAAATCGGATGCCTTCGAAGAATTTGTAGTCTTGGCAAAACAAATTCAAAATGAAAAAGGATATGGCATAAATCGCATCAGAAGCGATCATGGTAGGGAATTCGAAAATGAAATATTTGAAAAATATTGCAATGAAAAAGGAATTTGTCATGAATTCTCTGCCTCAAAAACCCCACAGCAAAATGGAGTTGTTGAGAGGAAAAATTGAGTATTACAGGAAATGGGGTCAGTTATGCTGAATGGAAAAGATATGGAAAAAATTTTTTGGGCAGAAGATGTCAATACCGCCTGCTACATCATAAACAGAGTATATCTTAGAGTAGGTGTGAACAAAACTCCATATGAACTATGGTGTGGGAAGCTACCTAGTGTGAAATACTTTCGGGTCTTTGGCAGTAAATGCTATATTTTGAGAGACAAGGATCACCTAGGGAAATTTGATTCTAAAAGTGATGAAGTTATTTTTCTAGGGTATGCCATGAATAGTCGTGCTCATAGAGTATACAACCTAAGAACCCTCACCATTCAAGAGTCTGTCAATGTGGTTATTGATGATTGTCCTCATGATACGAATACCCCTGTAAAGGAATTAGAAGATGATGTAGAGTCATACATTCTAGATAAATCAGATAATAAATCTCCATCATTGAATAAATCGCAACTATCACCTGACATTCTCATTATTAAGGATCACCCTCGAGAAAAAATCATTGGAGATCCTAATGATGGCATAAGAACTAGACGACAGATAGAAAGTATTTATAGTCATTTCTGCTTTACCTCAAAGATTGAACCTAAGAATATTGTAGAAGCTCTTCAAGATGAACACTGGATAAATGCTATGCAAGAAGAACTTCAGCAATTATAAAGAAATGAGGTGTGGAAATTGGTTCCTAGACCAACTGATACAAATATTGTTAGAACCAAATGGGTCTTTAAAAATAAATCTGACGAGTCAGGCAATGTGATTAGAAATAAAGCAAGACTAGTCGCTCAAGGATACAAATAAAAAGGATTGATTTCGATGAAACATTTGCCCCTGTCGTTCGTCTTGAGTCTATTAGAATTCTTATGTCCATTGCATGCGCACTAAAGTTTAAACTGTTTCAAATGGATGTTAAGAGTGCTTTTCTTAATGGGAATTTTGATGAAGAAGTCTATGTAGAACAACCAAAAGGATTTTCAGATCCTAAGTTCCCCCATTATGTTTATTTTCTGGACAAAGCTCTATATGGTCTCAAACAAGGACCATGTGCATGGTATGAACGATTAACAAAATTCCTGTTAGACCATGAATTCTGCAGAGAAAGTGTAGATAAGACACTGTTTACTCAAAGAACAAAGAACTCCTTGCTTATTGCACAAATCTATGTGGATGATATAGTGTTTGGATCAACATGTAGAGATGAGGAACGCAAATTCGCCAACCTCATGAAATCAGAATTTGAAATGAGTATGGTTGGAGAATTGAACTTATTTTTAGGACTACAGGTCAAGCAACTAAATGATGGAATTTTCATAAACCAGACCAAGTACGCAAGAGACTTGGTGAAAAGATTTGGGCTTGAGTCTGGTCGTACCTATCACGCACCTATGAGTACCACACTTAAACTCTCCAAAGATATTAACGGAAAAAGTGTGGACCAACATCTCTATCAGAGTATGATTGGAAGCTTACTATACCTCACAGATAGTCGTCTAGATATATCCTTTAGTGTGGGAGTATGTGCTTGATATCAGGCAGATCCTAAGGAATCCCACCTAACGGTTGTTAAAAGGATTATTAAATATGTAGCAGGGACTACCACCTTTGGTCTATGGTATCCGTATGACACATCCACCATCATTGCTGGTTATTCTGATGCGAATTGGGCTAGAAATTTAGACGATCGAAAATCAATGAGTGGAGGATGTTTTTATATTAGTAATTGTTTGGTCTCCTGGCAAAGCAAGAAATAAAATTCAATCTCGTTATCCACTGCAAAGGTTGAATATATAGTTGCAGGTAACTGTTGTGCACAACTCCTGTGGATGAAACAAATGCTATTGGACTACAAGATTGCACAACCTACAATGAGTCTTTTCTGCGACAATACAAGTGCTATAAACATCTCAAAAAATTCAATTCAGCACTCTTCGACCAAGCATATTGATATTCATTATCATTTCATTTGAGAACTTGTCGAAGAAAAGATCATTGTATTAGATTATGTAACTACTGAGAAACAGCTTGCCAATATCCTCACAAAGCCTCTTAACACAAACAGATTATGTGACCTTCAAAAATCAATTAGCATATGCTCTCATTGATAAATATCTCAGGAATAATGACTCACATAGGTACATCTAAACTTTAAGATATTCATGGCCAAACTACTAATGAACGAATGTCAAAATTCTCACAACTCCAATAATATCTATACAATTTTGATTACATTATCGATGCCATCGAGATAGTATATTGATGTAATTGACAGTTCTTGGGAATACAATGCTTTAACTATCAGTTCTTCCCAACGGTCAGACTGCATTCAATGGGATTACTATTTTCCAACGACTGTTAGTACGACTCCTGATGAAAGTCATGACAATGCTATTGATAACTGATTGATATGATCGATAAGTCGGCTATATTAAGAGAAGAGTACACTTGAATTCATACTCTTTCCTTCTATTTTCTGAGTACTTCCTCTAGCCCTTACCAGCATCTCACCTCTTCAAACCATGATCAGAGGAAAAGGTAAGTCGTCCCTTCATTCTCTAAAATCAAAGAACATACCATCGAAATCCAGTAGGCATCAACCTATGGAAGGACGTCCATTTGCCATTGTTGAACGTCTAGTGCTCAATAGTTCCATAGAACCGTTTGGGGTTGACCTACTTCTGAAAGTAATAGGCTAGTAGAATATCCTCAATCTTGGAGGATCATATCAGCCAGGGGTGATCCATGAATTCTTCAATGATTGTCATATCATTAGCGATGATCCCCCTAGCATTCGGATTAAACTGGCACACTACTCAAAACTGATCACTCCAATCACCTTGGATCATCTTCTAGATCTGGAAGTCACTCGAATCCCAGTGACTAGCAGGAATCTAAACGGTTTGGGTGTGTGGGGAGAAATAACTCGTGCGTTATGCCAAGGCATGACCGTTCCACGAAATGATGAAAATTTGCTTCACATCAACTATCTTGGACCCACCTTCAAGATTCTTCATAGCATTTTTAGGTCTAATGTATATCCCTGCTATGTTAATGGTGATCATCTTCCTCCATTCATGATCAATGTGCTTTATGATATATATCAAGAAAATTAAATGTGCTTGCCAACTCTTCTCCTCAAGCAAATCATTCATGTAATCCGAGGAAATCATAGGGAGACACTGTTCTTTCCTGTGCTTATATGCAAACTAACACATCATGTAGGGCTTCCTGCCACATCTGATGCAGTGTATCTAGAAGCATGGTTTGACAGTGATGCAGCGCACGCAACACAACAGTTGTGTCCTTATCTCTCCCCAGGCATAGCCTTCCCATGCCAAGGGCCGTCCAACATGCTCCACCGTCAAATTGGCCTATGCATGGAGGTTCAAATTGTATGCCAATGGTTAGCCCTTAGTCAATCAAAAACTGCCAATCTCATCACCTTGAACGTCACTTACTAAATAGGATGGCTGGGATGGAGGACCGTCTGAATAATTGTGAAAGGCGTCTCACTGCAATTGAAGAGAAACTCGACGTCCTCTAGGAAACCACTCAATAAGTGGTGGTCCTACTCACACCTAACAATCCTTGAGGACATTAAACGTTAGTTGATAAGTGTCGTTGTCCTTTGAATATCAAGTGTGTCTAGGGTTGTGATATCTTTTTAGATGATTATACTTCTGCTGTTGTCTGGGGCAGTATGAATGTTTGAAAGTTTTGTTACATATGGCTGAATATAACTCTCACTTTTCTTACCATACTCTCATATGTGCTCTCCTGGTTTATCTCCTATCTTAAATGGTATGCATGTGTTTTAATGGTTTTTGTATCTGCTTTTATATCCGCTTTATCTGATTCAATATGCATGTATACTTTCTGGAATTGATGTATGCTTTAAACTCTTTTTTATACATCGATGTCGGTTGGTTCTCTCATATGCCATCTACTTCAGTCAATATCAACTATCATATCTTTGTCAATGACTGACAAAACGGGGAAGAACGGTTCAAAACACCTCGAATGGAAATTGTATATCTACTTGAATGGTGTTGCAGGTGTTAGGGGGAGCAGCTGCACCAAGAATGGGGGAGTTCTACAATAAAGGGGAGCAGATACTGGTTGTGTACATGGGTTCATTAGAATTTATAAAATTGTGTAAAATGTATGTACACACAATTTAGAATGTGTCTGTCTAGATATTGTCCTAGGGTGTTTTAGGTATTTTATCACGTAATTGACAAAGGGGGAGATTGAAAGTGCCCTTGCTAGTGTCCTTGTTTGCAATTAGCTTATGTGTTGAGTCAGTCAGACTGCAAAGCCTCACAGGAAGATATATTCAAGCAACTGCCTCAACTAGATGTGAGGAAGCTCGCCATAGGTAAACCTAAGCCTCACATCCCTTGTCCCAAAACACCAGGTGAATAAAATCCTTTAAAAAAGTTAGAACATATTAGGGTTTTAGGTAAGAAAACATTTTCAAAAAATTAAAAAATCTCTGAAGTTTTCTTGCCCTGTCAATTGTATTGATACAAAACTCGATATGATCGACCCGTGTTGTCGATGTCCTCAGAAGACTAATCGATAAAATCGAATGAGGACGTAATGTGTCCAACAACCACATACATATCTGGATAGAATTATCGATATATCGATACACCTATCGATATCATCGATATCTGAATCTCAAGCCCATCGAAGATGGCTCAATTATATCGACAGGCAGTTCCGATGCCTCTATTTTTTCATAAGAATACAATATATGCTTCGATATATCGAGCTCTTCTCGATACCATAGGAGTTCAAATCTCTATGATATCAGAAGGCTCTCGATGATATCAGTCATGGGCGCGTTACCTTCCAGTAACATTTTTTTCAGGTGGTTCTTTAATTCTGATCAGGGGTCAATCGATAGAATCGATATTCAAATATCGATGGTATCGAGGCTGGATTGATTGCATCGAGAATGGTCATAAACTATCCAGCAAGCTCAACGATTAAATCCTTGGATTTATTGATGGCATCAACATGACCTTCGATATCATTGGTATTCAAATTTCGATGATATCGAGCATCCCCCGATCATATCTAATGACATGAAAATTTTCATGCAATTTTCTCTCAATTTTCAAGTGTTGAGGTCTCGATCCTTGTATCAACAATATCGGAGTTCAAAATTCGATGGCATCGACACGAGTCTCTATTCCCTCGATCAATTGGCAGAAGGTTTTTCAAAAGCGTATGACATTGAGCTTGTGTCATCGAGCGAACCATTAATACGATTGAGAGTATATGCTCGATGATATTGAACCTACTCAATGATATCAAACTCTATTATAAATGTGACCGTTTTATATCCATTGGAACCTTTTGCCTATATAAAGAGAACTTATCTATTGTTACTGGTAGAGAAAGAAGAGAGTGCTTTTGTGTGTTTAACTTCAGATTATATATCCAAAGCCCTTTTTCTCATGAGAGTTCATCCTTCAATCCACCCTCATCATTGATATTCAATAGAGTGGATTAAGGAATAAACTTTCAAATTCAAGGATCCTCCAGCTACTACTTTAATGGTAAATCTTTAAGCTGGGATGCCTTGAATGCATAGATGATTGGAATCGCTCTACCTTTCAAATAGGAAAACATTTAGAGAGTAAGATTCCACCATAACCTTGACCCAACCCTTAGCCATATGTTGGTACATCATTTGTGTTGCGGATTAAGGGAGCTGAAGACTCTTCGTCAATAAGGAGGAGATCTTCGCCACCGTGTTGAATGGGACTCATCAACTTATCTGTAAGTATTTAGAGTCCATATGACCCCTTTGATCATTCCTTTATAGGATTGGTTCTAAGGTGTTTCTCACCCTTTAAAGTCCTCAAGGAGGCCTCCAGCTGGAGTGTATGTGGTGGGTGTGTTGTGTGGTCCCTTGCTCTGTGAAGAGCATAAACATCTGGTTAGGGGTGAACCAGTAAAACCTTGGGTTTGAGGTGAACTATGTAAAACTTTGGGTTTGAAATAAACCGTGTGAAACCTTGGGTTTGAGTTAAACCATGTAGAAACCTTTGTTAGGGTCTTATTGAAGATCTTTGACCAGTGTGCCTAAAAGTGGGTGCGTTGTGTTGACCCTTATTCGTGAGAGCATAAACAGTTAGCCTTAATGTTGGCTGTAAAGGTTGAAGGTGAACTTGATTTAAAACCTTAGGTTAGAGGTGAACTGTGTGAAACCTCCTTAGTGAAATTCGGTACGCTCAAGGGTTGAGTGCGATTACGGGGAGTGGAGTAGACAAGTAGTCGAACCACTATAAAAATGACTGTGCTTGTGATTGTAATTCTCTTGTGCATGCGATTTACTTCATTACTTTCATGCCTATATATCTGAGATCACATCTTACACACACAGTCATATCCATCATAAACTAGGTTACATATAGTTATTCCTTGAATACTTTGTGGTTGGATCCTCTACCAGGCTTAGAAGGCAATAGAGTTATATTTGAGTAATTCTGATGATTGTATATTTATAGGATTAGTGTAATTTTATTTTAAAATGTATTATAAAAACTTTAAAAAGTCCTATTCACCCCCCTCTAGGACATATTGGCATATTCCGACTTCAACTCAAGTGGTATTCACCGCTGTCCGTTCCTCATAGAGAACTGAAGTATTACGTTATGAAGTAGACCAACATACATCTAAATAATAATAAATTCATAACATGAAGTAAGGCAACATTGCATAAACTAAGAATATCAAGAGTAACAACAAGGCAGTTTAATACAAGTACATGAAAGCAACATTAAATCCCTCTGTAGCGGAATTGTTATTACAACTTAAACAAAACTTAAAATCTAAGATATGAAGGTAAGTAAATCCTAAATGATCAGTCGAGCTCTAACAGCTCAATTGTAATGGCATAAAAGCCCTCCTTGCCTAACTCTACCTTAGCCATCCTTGGGATCCTATCATAGGTGTCTTCTCCTATCATCAAATCTGTGTCTATTTGGTGCAACCGCACGATTGGGTGAGTAAAAACTCAGTGGGAACTTCCCTCATAGATTCAACCATGACACATCATTCCAAAATAGGTTAACAATTCATATTTAATTCAAGGTTATCCCACTTGTGAAGTTACTGTGGATGCATCACAATGAGGAAGAGGTTACTTAGGAAACAGAAGCCGGGGTCCATGAACTACCCTCAGATTCTCGAGGAGTACGAAAAGGTACTAATTTTGAGGTTAAAATTTTTCTTTAAGGGGGGTAGATTGTAACGTCTCGAAAAAATACGTACAAAGACCCAAGTTCCACCTCAGGCAGAAATCAAATAGGACCAAATCCTTTTGAAATTAGACGAGAACTATCTAAGTGCTAAACTAAATTACCTGTGAAATTAGCACTAATTACTTTAAATATGATCTGCAAGACCCAAAACTTATAGAATCGTTAACGCTACATTACCCTAAAATCTAGGATCCATATCTAAACCTAGTTGCTCTCGGGAGCATCATGAAACTTCATACCGGACCAGACTGCATGTCGAAAGTCTGATTTTCAAAAAACTATACAGTTATGACCACCTTTCTGGAATTGACAACTATCTTAGAAATCAAGTCCTAAAGGTGTCCAGAAGTGCACAACTTGAGCCCGAAGCGAAGTGTGTGAGAAATGCGAATATCTTTAAGAAATGAACTAAAACTTAAGGGAATTAAGCTGTTCACTTGTAGGATAAATCTAAGGATTCAGACCATTGGAATTTGACCCAATTACACCCTCAGATCAGGGAAAATTTCCAACACATGGCAGTGTGCTTGTGGCCCTGATTGATTGCCGGTGACCGTTGAACTGAAACAGGTCCCCTGCGGTCGATCCCCAAACCTAATCAAATAAAAAACTTAGCCTGAACTAGATCTAATGTCAGGGAGCTTAAGTCAAACCGCATGTAGAAAAGGGGCCTCCAGAATAGCTTCATTGAGCTGAAACAGTTAGGTTTTGGCTAAAACCTAAGTATACCATGGCCCTAGGGCCATTGAGGTCGATTTTGGGCCTATATAAGGACTCTAAACCTCTCTCTTCCTTCACATACGAATTTTTAAACCTTAGAGAGAGAAGAGAGAAGAAAGAGAAGGAAAGAGAAGGAAAGTGAGAGGTAGAGTTAGGGTTTGTTCTCAGGATTCAATCTCGCTGTTCCACGTGCTTAGCTACCACTATCGTATTGCTATTTCGGCGATTATGATTTCATTTTGAGGTAAAAAATCCTAACCCTAATTTGTTTTAGGGATTCAGATAGTGCATGTGATGAAATAGCTAACCTATTTCATACTATAGGTTGCCGTTGTGCCGTAGACGAAGGCGGAGTGTTCAAACTGAATTCGTTATGAGTTTACTGGTGAAAGGTGCAAACTATAAACGTATAGGTTATGGATTTTAAGGCTTTCAATGTTGGTTAATGATTTATAACTGACTGGGTTACCGTTTCACATGTTAGATACGCTATTTTCCTTGCTTTACGGTTATATATGAACATGTTGAATATCGGCTATTCCATGTGTAGGTTAAAATGACTAGATATGTTAGAAATTTGGTTTTGTGCTTGCCATGATTATTCACCGTGAACATGAGATTGTTGAATATGTGACAACTCCTTATGAAAGGATTTTCCCTAATATAGCTTATAACTGAGTTGTATCGTGTAGGTTGAAATGTGTAGTCTAAGTGTTTGTGGAAATGATTGAATGAGTATGGAATTTGAATCCCTGCTCACTATGATTATCCGTCATGGATATATTCGTGTTGTATTCATGATAACTCCTTATTGTAAGGATATGCCTTAATACATGTTCTGATCAACATACGTCATATATGTTGATGTGTGTAGTCTAAGTGTTTGTGAAAAAGTCTGGATGAGTAAATATTTAGTAAAGTGTATGTTATATAGGTGTTGAGGTGAGATTCTCAACTACCTTTTCTATATGTATATATCCCTTCATGTAACTTGGATTAAATTTGTGCGATTTAGCATGAAATGAGTTTGTGCAAATTATGTTTACCTTGTATTTTGTTAAATGTTCAATTGGTTACGTTACTTGAATTAATTGTTTAACTTCGATATGCTTACCACATGTGTTATCCTGTTATATTTACATGTTGTAGACACCCCACCCAGGCTACATCTTGAGAAGGTTAAGACCGTTCAGGAACCATGATCATACCTAATCCTTGCCTAAACCGAACCAAAGTCCCTAAAACCCAAATCCGTAATCCAAAACCACGATCCAAACCATTCAGCACATATGCAACCCGGCCTATACCCTATACCATGGCCCAGATCCTCTTTACCCAAGTCGAAACTCAGTTTTCTAAGCCAAAAAATCCAAAAGGAGACTTTCGAGTGAACCCGCACAGTGTACAAGGCTCACACGCACGAAATCGGCCCGAACTGAGCCCGGGTGGTAGTCTGACTACCGCAGGCGATAGTCTGACTACCGTCTGTGGTACTTCAGGTACCGCCGCTCGCGGGCCGGGTGCGGATAGCTGTCCCAGCATCCAAAAGTCAACTTTCCTTCAAAATTACCGTACCAGATTTCACTATTTACCTTTTTACCGCCCCCATAGCAAATGAGAGTGTGTCATGTGGCATTTCTCTCTCTCCAACAAACCATAACTTACCATGTCATCTTTTGCCCCTCCCAAACTCAAAAATTACCAGAATTCCATTGGAGAAGGCAATAAATAGCCCTCTCCCCTTCTCATTTCAAGAGACCAAGAAATCATGCCTCCACTTCTAAGCTTAAGAGAGTGAGAGAGGGAGAGAGGGAGGAAGAGAGTGAGGGTGAGGAGGAGCTCTAAAGCCCTTAAGTTTAGATTTTTCAGCTATCTCCTTAGCCCACTCCTTGCTTTCCTAGTCATCCTAACCTCCCAGCCTAACTTTGTTGATCATGGTTCAACCCACATTTTAGCCTACTCAAGAAAGCAAGCCAAAGATCCAGTCATTTTTACAAGCATCCATTATGAAATTTACTCCCTTCTTAACCGCCCTTCTTCTCTAGATCTCTCGTGAACGTATGCTTTGTGGCTTGCCGTACATCGAATCCTGTTACATCAGAAATTCCTAGAGATCTAGTCCATTTTTTTACCTCTTTATGCATAAGCATTATCACATCCGCTCTCTAGACACGCCGTTGGACGTATGCTCTGTGGCTTGCCGAGATCTCGGATCTTGCCATACCAAAAATTCACGTGTGTGCCTAGTCCCATTTCGGCCACAACATTCATCATCCCTTGAGATTGTTTTACCACACTGAGTAGAGACCGTACATTTGTATGGGTAGAGAGGGTGCCTAACACCTTCCCTCTTTGTAACCGAGGTCCCTTGCCCAGAATCCCGGATCGCAGACCAGGAATCAATCTAAGGTAGGGAAGTCTCCAGATTTCCCTCACCTTGCGTATTTCGTGGTTCTAGCCGACCGCGAGATTTCGGTATTTTTCGGCTAGTGGCGACTCCAACATCCATAATCAGCCTATCACCCCCAATCAACCATACAAATCGCAAATCAAGCGTGGATGCCAATTTTTCAGTGTCTACAGAATGGCGACTCCACTGGAGAAACCAGAGCACACTAGATGAGACTCGACTCGAAAATGTGTGGTACTTTAATCTCGAGGGAAATCATCATTTGCATTCATACGAAAAAGACAACAAAAATAAAAAAATCTTTTGGCGTATTCTTGTTTAGGCACAGATCTAAATCATAACTACTCGATTCCGTACAACCATAACTTCCCAAGCCTCTCATGAAGAGGAGCCGGCAGCTCAGCCAACTCCCGAGGCCTCAACACCCACACTCGCACCCGCACCTACACCCTCATTACTACCAGTAGTCCAGGAAAACCCCCAAGCCGATGCAACCACCCAAGAGTTGCTCCTTCGAACAATATAAGAATTATTACTTCGCTTAGTGCTAAATGCCTCTCCAAATACACAGGTACCTCAGCCTAGTGTACAGAATAGTTCACTCCTACAAACTCCCTTTACCTTCTCTCTCATTCCCCTAGCAAATCCTGTGCTCCCTCTCCCGAAAGAGTCAGAGCAACAAAAACCAGCAAACGGGAGCAACCCTCCCGCACATCCCCACTCAACACATCATAACAATCAGGTTACAACACAAGCTCCCCCTAACGGGAACCATCGACAAGAATTGGCGGATGCCCACGAAGGGGGCCAGTTTCGAGTCCAATTTACTCCCCCTAATGGGAGTAACATTTCAGAGTTGGCAGATACCCCAGGCGGGAGCCACTTTCGAACTTCACACCCTCCTCCGAAAGGGAGCAGTGTTCAATTCCATCCACTTCCCGTCAACAGGAGTCCATCCTCTTTCCAACAACATCCCATCATCAATCCATATGAAGAAGAAGCGGCACAAGCCCTACAGCAAGGGGCAAGATACCCACCGCAAGGCAAGTCAGAAATCGAGGAACTATGAGAGCAGTTACAGATGGTATAAAACTAGCTTCAAAGACAACAAGGAGTGGATCACCCATCCACCAAGTTCAGGGATCTCTGTCCCTTCCCAGACGCCCGAATACCTCCAAATTTTGAGGTACCAAAATTCAAAAGGTATGACGGTAGTGGGTGTCCCACAGCACACCTGAAAGCATTTTGTGGGGAACTCAATGCGATAGCAGAGAATGATGGAGCCTTAATACGACTCTTCCAGAAATCCCTTAAAGGCGATGCTTTGGATTGGTATGCCTCTTTGGACAACCATCAAATCAGAACCTGGGAAAAGCTCTCTCAGGCATTCATTGATAGGTTCTCATACAATCTGAATATGGCTCCAAGAAGGTCTGACTTGGCTGCCTTGAGTTAAAAAAGTGACGAATCCTTATCAGCATACGTAGGGCGATGACGAGCCATAGTAGCTCAGATGAGAAACCCCATCGATGATGAGGAATAGATATCCATGATTGTACACTCGCCAAATCCTAGCATTTCAGGATATCTAATCTCGTAACCATACGGAAACTTTTCTTAACTCATCCGAGCTGGAGAACAAGTCGAGGCAGGGATCAGAGCCGGAACCATTTCTCCATGGCCACATCAGACCCCTACAATCAAAAGAAATAAAGTAGAAGGAAAACCTGTTGGTTATGGGAATGAAAACGGCACTGCTCCTGCGCAACGTACTACAGAAGTTAACAACATTGCTGCTAACACTCAAGGCAGTCAGTATGCTCAACAACAGGAGCCACAGCATGACAGGCAATATCAAGCGCAACCAAACAGGCAGTACCAATCCTCGTAAGCCCAACAAGGATATCAGGGGCAGTCGTCTCAACAACAGCAACAACAGCCTAGGGAAAATGCGCCAGGCCCATACAAACAGGCAATGTTAGGAAGGAAGTTCACCCCTTTAGCACAAACATACAGTCAGGTCTTGACAATGTTGATGCAAAAATAACTCTTGACACCTCTCCAACCTCGACTTCCTCTTAACCCCTTGTCACCTGGTTACAATGAAAATCAATACTGTGCATATCACCAGGCTCCTGGCCACCTAATAGACCGCTGCTTAGCTTTGAAACATGTGGTCCAAGATTTGATCGAAAGCCAGAAGATTACAATCACCCCACAGGCTAACAATACAACTCAAGCCAACATTCTCCAAAATCCCCTGCCATCGCATCAAACAGGACCCAACACATCTGGCACCTCTACTGGCAACCACATTGAAGGAGGGCAACCCAAGTATTCCTCCCTACATCATTACATACACGCAATCATGCAAGACACGACGAACTGGGCATGGGGATACGAACAGGCACCATCGCCTTTGCCACAGATATTCCTCGAAGCAGCACCATCCGTTCAACCCCTTGTCTTTCTAGAAGCAGCACCATCAACATCGCCTCTCGTGACCCTTGAAGTCACACCCAATAGGTCGCATTTGCAGCATCTTGCCTCTCAAGGGGCACATCCCGCATGTCCAATAAGGTCGAACCTTGAACCTGTCATTCTCCCAACAGGTCTCCCCGATCTATTATCGTTGACTTTACAAGGGGCACCCCAAATTCCTGTTACCTCACCAACTGGCGCACGGCCAGAAAACCTCTCCTGATCATCAAAAGGTAGAAGAAGACCCCTGTCAAACCCCGATAGCACCTCAAGAGAAATCATCAAATCTTCCACAAACTATCACAACCACAACCCCTTAGCCTTAGGAACCCTTGATATATTTGGAAGGGAGGGTAGTTCCATCCTACAACCCGAAGGTAGTCCCATGGCATTACTCGGAATGCGCCGAAGTAGTCAACAATGGGAGGTACTTCAGGAGAGATAAATAGAATCCAAAGGAAACCTGGGGAGCTTTGTCAGGAACCACCTGTAAAACCAACGCTGCTTATGACATAGCAGCCCAACTCAAAACTATTCCCGCACAAATATCCATTTGGGAGCTTATATGCACCTCAAGATCGCATCGAGAAATCTTTGCGAAGACTCTGAATGATGCACATATCTCTCCTGATGTCTCTTCCGAAATGGTGGCAAGTATGATTAGACAACTCCTCGCACCGCAAGCCATCACTTTCTGTGATGAAAAATTACCACCTGAGGGATGCAAGCATGGGCGCTCATTGAACATAGTGGCTCGCCATAAAAATTTTAAAGTCCCACTTATACTCATTGATAATGGATCTAGCCTTAATGTTTGCCCTCTAAGGACTGCTGAACGGTTAGGGATAGAATCATCCTCTTTCAGGCCCAACACTATGAGTGTCAGAGTCTTCGATAATTCCCGAAGGCAGGTTGAGGCAGAGATTGACATTGAGCTACAAATTGGACCAGACTTGAACCTTGTCACATTCCAGGTCATTGATATCCCTGCCTCGTTTAACCTTCTGTTGGGGAGGCCATGGCTCCATGCTGTTGGAGCCATTCCCTCAACCCTCCATCAAAGAGTCAAATTCCCTTCAGGGAATCGAATCATTTTAGTGTTGGCTGAGCCAGAAACTGTCCTGCCAGTAGCAGTTAATATCTCAAAAACTGACATCCCTGTAATCGACATCCAGCATGCAGAGGGCGATGTATCATATCACAGCTTTGAATTTGAAGTTGTAAATTCAATCTCTAATCCTCGCCCTCTCACTACTGAACATGTCATTTCCCTCATCGAATGATTAATCTGGAACTACCATACTGAGTTCCATGGGAAGGGTATAGAGGTAAAGCCAGCACATACTAACATGCAGAAACAGGGACTGGGATATCAACCAACACCGGAGGATCAAGGCAAAAGGCCCAAGAAGAGGCAGCCATTTAGGTGCACGCCCATCAAGTTCATCAGGGCTGGGGCAGTTTGTGAAGACTCAGTGATCCCCCTTGAGGACCACCTTCAAAGGCTCAAACCCTCAGATCATTCCCACCCGGAGTCTGTCTGTCCACCCATAAGATGGGATAAGATTCTCGAGGCATCAAAAACACATCTGACACAAGGGGCAAAACCCCTAGGTCCACCATAAAATGCAAGGGGCACGAAAACAGGTATACCCATGTGGGATACAGAACTAGGGATGCCTCTTGAAAAGGATGCAGGCAAACCCAAGGAGACACCCATTCCTGCACACAGTCAAGGGAACATGTCCCCGACACCAGCCCAGCAACAAAAGGGGTAGAAGAAACCCATCCATTGGATTGACAAAGGGAAGTGGCTTGCCCTTAACTAGACAAACATCAAGGTCCCATCGCGGAACCAACCAGAGGAACTAAAAGAATTTCAGCTCTTGGGCGAGGAAGTCGAATCAGATTCTGATTTTGAACCTACCCCAGCAGACATGATGGTCATCAAAGCAGGTAACCCACAGGAATACACAGATCCGGACAACAAGATTGGAAGAATGGAAGAATCACCATGGACAGTTGTCCCCTTAACAATCGAGTCGGTAGATGAATCCTCCATGGACGCCGATCTAAAAAAAAACACCGATGTAAATAGCGGTTGGTACCCCGGACTAGGACAGGATCAATCTTGGTTCGCAACACCGTCCTGTTCGGGACCTCCAGGCGATACAAAAAAATTTAAAAAATTTTAAAATACAAAAACATCATATATTCTCAAAAGTACAAAAAAATCAGATATTTCTCAAAATCACAAAATATCAGAAAATCCTCAAAACACAAAAACAACAAAAAAGCTTTTAAAAAACAATGTGCCAAACATCCCACACACACCACACAAGTTCGAGGTCGACTCGTACGATTTTGATCTCAAGTTGGACTTCGAGCTCATGGGTTTGGATGAAGCCCCGGATGAGGGAAATGAGGATACAGCTCTCAAATTCGAGGACTCCCTTGAAAAATTCGAAACAAAGGCCAATGTTGTGGCAGATGATTTCAAAATTGTGAACTTAGGGTCAGCGAAACTCCCTAGAGAAGTGCGCATCGGACGGTCACTCTCACCGGGATATAAGCAGAGAATGATGGAGTTTCTGAAACCGAGGTTGTCCAACTTTGCTTTCTCATACGAGGACATGCCTGGGCTTGATGAAGATCTGGTGGTTCACCATCTACCAACAAAGCCAGACATGAAGCCAGTCAAATAAAAGCTGAGGAGAATGAAGCCAGAATGGGCCCTAAAGGTCTGTGATGAAGTCATTAAGCAATACAATGCGAGATTTCTGGTAGTCTCCAACTACCCGGAATGGCTTGCAAATATCATACCAGTTCCAAAGAAGGATGGAAAAGTCAGAATGTACATCAATTTTAGAGATCTCAACAAAGCAAGTCCTAAAGACGACTTCCCTCTGCCTCACATCGACACATTGGTAGATAATACCGCTGGACACAAGATCTTCTCCTTCATGGACGGATTCTCTGGATACAATCAGATTAAAATGGCCATTAAGGATCGCGAGAAGACCTCCTTCATCACATCATGGGGAACTTTCTGCTATCGGGTCATGCCCTTCGGATTGAAGAATGCAGGAGCTACATATCAGCGAGCCATGACTGCCTTATTCCACGACATGATAAACAAGGAAATGGAAGTCTACGTGGACGACATGATCGTCAAGTCTCGCACGATCGAGAGACACTTCGAAGATCTTAAGAAGCTTTTTGACAGGCTAGAAAAGTTCAAGCTCCAACTCAACCCGTAAAAATGTGTCTTCGGGGCAACCAGGGGCAAACTGTTGGGCTTCATCGTCAGCGAGGATGGTATTCAGGTAGATGAAACCAAGACCAAAGCAATCATCGAAATGCCGCCACCCAAGACTAAAAAGGAAATTCGAGACTTCCTCGGGCGAATCCAGTATATTAGCCGATTCATCGCACAGCTCACCCCAGTCTATGAGCCCATATTCAAGCTCCTGCGGAAGAACTCGCCAAAGGAATGGAATGATGACTGCCAAGTGGCCTTCGACAAAATCAAAGGGTACCTGTTAAACCCTCCAGTGCCCATGCCACCTGTCCTAGGAAGGCTATTACTATTATACGTCTCCGTCGCAGCAGAAGCAATTGGATGTGTTCTTGGCCAACATGATGACACAGGAAGAAAATAGCAGGCGATCTACTATCTGAGCAGATGGTTCACGAGTTATGAAGCCAAATACTCCATCTTAGAGAAAACGTGTCTCGCCCTAGTCTGGACAACACAGCAGCTGCGACAATACATGATCGCTCACCCAGTCCTTCTGCTCGCTCGCATGGACCCATTAAAGTACTTTTTTAAGAAACTAGCACTAACGGGTAGGATTGGAAAATGGCAATTATTACTTTCTGAGTTCGACATCACCTATGTCACTCAGAAGGCAATCAAGGGGCAAGCACTTGCCGATCATCTAGCCGCACATTCCCTGCCCGATTACCAGCCATTAAAGACCTTCTTCCCTGATGAGGACATCCTCCTAATCGAGGAAGAAGAGGAAAGAAAGGAAGGAAAATGAACACTCTTCTTTGACGGAGCTGCAAACTCGAAAGGAAGTGGAGTAGGCGCCATACTCTACTCTCCCGAAGACATCCCAGTTCCCATATCCAGAAGGCTAGTATTCCAGTGCACCAACAACATAACAGAATACGAAGCATGCATCGCTGGTCTAAGAGAATCCATAATCCTCAATGTGAAGAAATTAAGAGTCTTCGGTGACTCACAACTCATCATCAATCAGACAAACGGCGACTAGAAGACCAAGGATGAGAAGTTGATCCCGTATCATGTCTATCTGGAGAATTTAATCGAAGAGTTCGAGGAGATCACTTTCTCTTACATGCCCCGAGTGAAGAATCAATTTGCAGACGCTTTGGCCACCCTCCCCTCATTGCTGAAAATCCCAAAAAGAGTTGCTGAATGGGAACTCACCTCAAACTTAAGGAGGAACCCGCATTCTGCCACAGATCAATGAAGCTGACATTCCCTCAAACGACCGGCCATGGTACAAAGACATCAAGGAATATCTCGAGCACCAGAAGTACCCAGAAGGAGCAACTCTGACAGATCGTCGCACCATACAACGGTTGGCAACGTAATTCGTAATTACCGGCGACATCCTCTACAAGCGATCCTTCAATCAAGTCCTTCGTTGAGTAGATGAAACGGAAACTACGCATGTCATGTCAGAAATCCACGAAGGACTATGTGGCCCGCACATGAATGTGCAGATGATGGGGAAAAAGATCTTGCGACTTGACTACTATTGGCTCATAATGGAGACAGATTGCTGCAAGTATATCAGGAAATGTTTCAAGTGTCAAGAACATGGAAACCAGATCCATGTCCCTACATCAGAACTTTATAACCTGACATCCCCATTTTCTGTATGGGGGCTAGATATCATCGGCAAAATCAACCTTAAAGCTTCAAATGGGCATGAGTACATCTTGGTAACAGTAGACTACTTCACCAAGTGGATAGAGGCAGTATCCTACACCGTCATCGCAGCATCTCACGTGGTAAAGTTTATGAAGAACAACATCATCAGCTGCTACGGGGTCCCTCAGGGCATCATTACTGACAACGGAACTCCGTTCGTCAATAAAAGGATGGGCGATTTCCTCGACAAATTCAAGATCCAACGCCATCGATCAAGCCCCTATCATCCCCAGATGAATGGTGGGGTTGAAGCAGCAAACAAAACCATCATCCATATACTGGAGAAGATGGTGAAAACATATAGCGACTGGTCGGAGATACTTCCTTATGCACTTTGGGCCTATTGAACGTCTGTACGATCTGCTACAGGCGTAACTCCATATGAGCTTACATACGGAATGGAGGCGGTACTACCAGTTGAGATCGAAATCCCATCACTGTGGATATTGCTAGAAAGTGAAATTGAGGAAGGTGAGTGGCAGCAAGCAAGATTCGATCAACTGCATCTAGCAGATGAAAAGTACATGCGGGCGCTAAGCCACTCCCAATGTTATCAAAGAAGGATCGCTCGGGCCTACAATAAAAGGGTCCGTAAAAGAACTTTTAAAATCGGTGACATGGTCATGAAGCATATCTTGCCACCGCACCTACTAGATCCCAGAGGAAAGTTTAAACCCTCGTGGGAAGGACCACTGATCATCCGAGAAGTGCTCCCAGGAGGCGCCCTCCAGCTCACCAGTCTGAAGGAAGAAGATCTTCCCGAGCCCATCAACGCCGACAACATGAAAATCTATCACGGGTAATCCTACCTGACTTTGTCAATGATTACAATAGTAAAGCTACACCCATCACTTCCCCCACAAAAAAGAAAAAAAAGAAAGAGGAGGTATATCCACCACTTCTCCCGTCAGAAAAATCAATCGTCTATCCCAAAAAAGAGAAAAAAGAAAGAAGAAGGAAGAAAAGAAAAAAGCAAAAGAAAAAAAAAAATTAGAAAATAAGCCTTCAAAAAAAAAAAAAAAACAAATCCCTCCCAAAATCTCCCCTTTTCCAAAGGTAACTTTCAATTGTACTCAGAGACAAGGACAGGATGGAAATTAGTTGGTTGGCAATGAAGGAAGTCTCTCTGCCTCTTTCATCATCCCTGGCGCACCAAAAGAAAAGAAAAAAAAGAAAAAAAAGGGACATGCCTAAGAAAAAGGGGTGAGTTGAAAACCTGAAAGGGCGACTCGAGTAAAAACAGCGGGCATGTAGCGGACTTGGTGAAAACTTGAAAAGGCGCCAAGGGTAAAAACAGCACAGCTGCCAAGGGGCAGGCAAGATCAAAAACTTGGGACGTAGTGAAAATTCAAAAGGACACTATGGGTAAAAATGACGGGAAAAACTGGACGTAGTGAAAACCTAAAAGGGCGCTACGGATAAAAATAGCAAGAAAAAAAAATAAAAATAAAAATAAAAAGTGCAGGTACAAAAAGAAGCCAGGGTAGCAAGCATCACAATGAGATACAAGGAAAGGACAACTTCAGATCAACACTCTATCAAACTTTGCCCAAGTCCACGGAATGCGATCTTGGATGCCCCTTCAGGGAACCAAGACCCTAAGAACATAATCTAGGATACTGCAAACAACGTGGGCTGAGCCCCAGATTCTAATCCCAATCATCCAAAGCATGAATCCAAACATAAAGAAAACACTGACATTTGGTACAAACAAAATTTTCTTTCATTCCTTAAAAATTTTCTTACAAGTATTTTATCTTCCTATTTTCAAAAAAAGGCCAAACACACCAAAAGAAAAAAAAAGGGTTTCAGGCAGGCAAAACAGTTGGTCGGCATCAAGCACTATAGGTAAACTATTATCCCTCGTACATCGACATTCTCTGCCTAAGCTCCTCTATCTCCATGCGCAGGTAGAAGGCCTCATCCCTCTCCAGGCGGTGCGTCGTAAGCATACTCTCATCATATCGTCGCCCCATTACCAGACGATGAGGCATATCCTCGTATGTGTGTCGGAGGACAGCAATCTCGCTGATCAAGTGGCCATGGGTGGCCAACAAGAAGGAAGGATCAATGAAGGGTCGCTCCTCAAAAGCCTCAAACGAGTCGACAACACCTGAAGAGGATGAAGCAGTATCACCCACCATGTCTCGATCAGCAGCCTCATCCTCCAAGTGCCAGCCCGGAACCTGTCGATAAAGAGATTGCTCCGCAACCCACCTCTGATACGACACTGTGGCCAAAGGAGGAGCCCAGGACTCAAGCTCTAGCATCGTCGCATCTATAGACCCCTGCCAGGAAATCCAAACCCGTCTATACAAGGCAATCAGGTCAGAAAGAAAAGAAGCATGGCCAAATCCAGAAAAGGTAAACTCTGGGATGTCCTGCCAAAATCCAAACTGACGAAGAAATCGCACAGGATGATAAGAGCAGTATCCCCGAAGGCCTAACAACAACAAGGAAGTGCGAGCTGCACTGCTGATCAGCGGAGGGCGACAGAGCCAGGTAGCATCCCAATTAACCTCCCAACCTTGAAGTTAAGAGAGCATGCAGTGGTACAATGGCTCAGTGGCCTCAGCACCAGAGGTAAGGCCATCAAGTAGCAAAGATAACACATCATCATGGCGAAAATCAGGATAAGAAAGCATAGGGGTCATATAAAGGTGTTCCCATAACCACACCTGGGAAGGAATAAATCAAACTTAAGATGCAGGCAAAAAAAAAGGGGAAAGAGAGAGAAAATGGAGTAGAGTAAAGAGTCCCTGAAGGAATGAGCAGAAACCCTACAACATGTGGGTACATCTGAGAGAGCACTCAGTCAGCCCTAAGAAGAGCTCCGCCAGCACCACGAAAATGATGCTCCTGCGATGCAATATACGATGGAATACATCTAACAAAGCTCCGAACGACGATTGTCTCCATCCTGAGAAGAGCAGCTCGGCCAAGACACAAAATATCAGTGCATTCAGGTACTGAAGCTGATGATCAGATCCAGGCGTACCTCGAGAAGTAGAGCAGCGGTCATACAACATCTCAAGTGACAACTCACCAGCCCCACCCCCTGCAGTAGGAAGGGCCATAAGAAATCCAAACCAGGTGATCAAATTAGAAGAACGAACAGGCTCAAATGAAGGAACATAGGGCTCCCGAGTAAGAGGCATACCAGATAAATGAGAAAACTCCTCTAATGACGGGCCGAACTCCAAGTCATTGAAAGAGAACAAATTCAAGGATGGAACCCAATCGTATAGCGTCGCACTCAACAACCTCCAATCTAGGCGGACTCGATACAAGTGGAGAACCTTTTGGAAACCCAGGGAGGTCAACTCGAAGATCTCGGACTTGGTCAAACTCTCGATTCAAAGATGTAATCGCTCGGAACATGTACCACGAGGCTGCAACTGACAGGTTCGGACAGGTACGCCCTCAACGATCAAGATCCCCGGATCAGCGGGAGAGTCATAAAAAATGGGCATCCCCACGTCTAGTAGGTCGATCTCATGGTGATGGAAGAAGCCAGCATCTCCCATCGCATCACGCAGAGTGTCCTGAAAAGCGGCAACAGGAGGGCTCGAGCCGCCAATAACTGTCACCTCAGGAGTTGACTGAAACACATGAGCCCCAGGATCCGCAGCACCTATGGACTCCCAATGGCTAACAGGACTGACACCACGAGCCCTGAAAGTGACTGCCTGTCCCAACACTGTCTCAATATCCGTGCTAAAAATCTGAGCCAGACCATCTGTGAGCGAATCATCACCCGCCAGATCCAAGCCGCTTGCGCCACCAAAATAGGGCCTGCCATCCATAAAAATCTGATCCATCCAGCTGTCACCATCATATCACCATCCACCCCATCCATGGACATCGGCCCATCAATCAAGCCATCCATCCTTGCCAAATTCAAATCCATGAACCCTGGCGGCCCATCTAGCATGGATTCATCAAGCCCATCAAACCCTTCTATCCCATCCAATCCAACCTCATATCCTCCATTAATGGTAGTTGGAATGTCATAAATAGCATTGATCTCCCCAAAAGAGCCCATTACTACCCCACCAACCTCCATCAACTCTTCCTTAAATGGATTCCCTCCACCATTATTGGACCCACCAACTCTCTCACCACTCATGAGCCCATCATTACTCCCATCATGGCTGGTCATGATCAGCTCCCAAAAGGGAAGAAGGACAAAAGGGGAAGAAGATAAAGAAAAGGAGATAAAGAAAGAAGGATAAAAGAGATGATCGGATGGATATGGACAACAAGGAATGTCCGAAATGGGTCAACAAGAATGAAAAGGAAGAGGAGACTATCGATGGAAGAAAAGATGAATGGAGACGGCACCCCGATTACCGCCTGCAGACCTGTCATTTTTGTGTCATTGATTCAGCAGTGACAGGGCAGAACAGGCAAGAAAAAAGTCAGCGGGCGGCAGTCCGATTGCCACCCGCAGCAGTCCAACTGCCGCCCGGACCCATTTTTGACCATATTTTGGGTGGGACCCACCTCGGAAGGCCAGGACCTTAGAACAAACATCCATACATCCAAAAGGGGTCCCGAAGGTGTCCAAAAGGAAGGATTGAAAGAGAACAGCATCAACAAAATGAAGTCTATAAACATGAAGGTTTCACATTCAAGAAAGCAAGATACAACAAGCTAGTCATCATCAGGAAGATATGTATCAGTATCCTGGCGATGAAAGTGAGGCCCCACGATCCCTCCTCCAGCAAAACGTGCACGGCCGCCAGGGGCATAGCCAGGCTGCAGAATCGGGCTGATACCATGCTTCTCACACCAGGTGTTGTACTCTCTAGATGGATCTACAAAGGCACTCGCATCATAGCCCTCCAGTGCAGCAGTCAGCTCCCTTTCGGGTACTGATCTCCAGTCAGAAGGAACATACGGAGGACTAAGTGGCACCTTGGGACTACCAGTCAGCTGCTAGAAAAGTCTCTCTCCCAAGTACCATTTTGTCACACGAGGATCCTTGAGAATACGACGTCGACGAGAAGCCTGAAAAGCTTCCTGGGCCCCAGGAGTAAGTGCCGCATTTGACCGGAGATACGGCTTGGATAAGAACTACAAAAAGAAAATCGAAGATCTGAGCAAAAAAGATAACACATGGGCAACACAAAAAAGGGCAAAATCACTCATATCACTCGGAACAAGGGCATCAACGTTTGACCTTCAGGAAAGGTCTGAAAATAAATGCGTGCGGCTGCGGTTATCCTTGTACCACAGCATCATCGAGGAAACGGAGGCGAATGGTCAATCAAGGTGGGGGTCAAATGTGGAAAGTGATCGAAAAAGCAGACCTTCATGACTCACGGTCAGAGGAGGTCAAACCAATTCATCCTCAATGAAAATATTGTAAAAGGAAGAGATCGAAGAGGACACCTCGATGACAGGATAGAAGCCAGTCAGGGACCGACTGATACAATGACTGGCCTTGTCTAGCCCTTCGTATAAGTGGGCAAGAGGGCTGCATTCCAATTGTACGGTGTGAGAAAGGTGATATCCGTCACGAGCGACAACAAACGAGAACTCACCAACTCATTCCTGTGACAGAAAATTATCGCACCCATGGTGTACAAAATTAGGGCACGTGCCTTCACCACAGCCGCTGCCTCAGTTTCAGAGACACGTCTGGAAAAATTTGATGATAACCAGAGGAGTTTGAAGCGAGGCCCAGTAAAGTCCGCTGCGTCTGGCATCATCCCTAGGAGACTCATCTAATCCTCCTCAGTAGGCACCGGAAGGTTATCCTCAAAAGGGACAGACCCCCCATCATATGGAAGGCCTAGCTGTATATAAATGTCATATGGGGTAATCCCCCACTCTCCAAAAGGAAGCTGGAAGGTATGAGTCTCAGGGTGCCATCTCTCAACCAGAGTAGATAAGAGAGACATCTTTGTCCGACTCAGACGGACCCGAAACAGGTGAGCGAAGGGGGTCCGCTCCAGAACATTGAAGAACAATGGTTGTGGATCCTCAAACCAATTAGGCCAGTGCGTCCTGACCCCACGTCCTATCAAAATAACAAGTGCACCACCTTCTCGGGCAATGTCGGACAAATGCCGACCCTCACGAGGCACGAAGCATGGATCAGGTGACTGGCGTGAGGAGCTAGCATAATTTTTACCACATCGAGGCATGCTGCACACACAAAGTATCCAAGTAAGTATCCCAACACATTCCAAGGCCCATTTCAAAAATCTCATGTCTAAGGCCCATTTTAAAAAAGACCATGTCCAAGGCCCATTTCAAGGCCCATGTCTAAGGCCCATTTCAAAAAGCCCACACAAAAGACCATGTCTAAGCCCATTTCAAAAAGCCCACATCAAGGCCCATGTTCAAAACCCATTTCAAGACCCATGTTCAAATCCCACTTTTCAGGTCCATGTCCAAAGCCCATTAAAAAGCCCATGTCCGGATCCATGCCAAAAAGGGCCCATCAGGCTCATGATTCAAGGCCCACCAGGCCCATGCCAAAAGACCCAGTACGCATTCCATAGGTCCATCCCTACATCTAAACCAATCAAGATTATGATGTGGGGCCCATTTTGAAAATCTCATCCGTCCATCATCCAAAAAAAAAAGAAAATTTTTTACCACGTCCATGCATTTGAACCAATCAAGATCATGATGTGGGGCCCATCTGAAAAATTCCATCCATCCATCATCCACCATAAATAACTGATCATCATCTACATCATCCATACGCACAAATAGGCCCCAAATCATCAATCCGATGGTTCAGATCATCCCGAAAAAAATAAAAAAGAAAATACAAAAAAGAAAGAAAGGGTGGGGGCCTTTTCTTATCACACCCCACTCCACCAAAAAAATAATACAAAAATGGTCTAGCCAACCATCTGGCCCGAACAAAATAATTTCAACAAAATTCAACGGCTCAGATCCGATCAAGGTAGTCCAACGGCCCTGATCACAGTCTTCTCCAAACTCCAAGAAGAAATCCAACCCATTAAAAGCCCTTAAGATGAATGGCCCAACATGGTTTAGCAAGAGTACAATGACCAAGATTACCTGAAATGGAAGGAAAGAAAAAAAATGTGCTTAGAAAATCCCTCCAAAAATAGGTCCAGGGACCACAATGGGTCCCTAGACGTCCAAAATGGAAGATACAAATAGAGGAGAAGGCTGCACTGGATGGACTAGTGCGTGGCTCAGACCATTAGACAAAATGGATAACAGGCGGTAGCCGGACTGTCGCCCGACAGAAAAAGTGCATGGGGCAGCGGGCTGTCCCCTAGGGCTGGTGAGAGCAACCGGTTTTTTCCTCCGACCGTTGGGCAATACACAAAATATTTTTTAAAATAAACTCAAACTGTCAAAGGTTTTCAAAAATAGTCTCGCACCTTCAAAAGTCATAAAAACAGCCTCAAAATCCTTAAAAGTCACCAAAACAGTCCCCAAGTCTTCAAAACATACCAAAACAGCCTCCTTTTCAATAAAAAATCTCCAAGAAAAAATCTAAAAATTCCCACAAATTACCAAAATAAGCACACAATAAATTCCCAGTGAGTATAACCTCAAAAAAGAGGTCTATTCCTTTTAAGCTATCAAGCCCCATGAAGTTATCAGTGAAGGCCATCTGAATTTTCCTGCAATAAAAACCGGACGACGACACCCTCCCGCGAGATCGGACGGATACTTCAAAAATTCTAAAAATACCTCAAATAAAAAACCGTTAGCCCCATCAACTCAACAGTGGAGGCAACGTGACTGTTTACTTGTGCAAATAAAAACCGAACGATGACGCCCACCTGCGAAATCGAACGGATATTTTCCAAAATCCAAAAAAAATATATTTTCAAATAGGATCCCCAAGGAGTCTAGCTCCAAATGGAATAGCTTTCAAATAAAGTTTTCACTACTGTCGTGGCATGCATTACACTGAGAAATCTTCCATATTCTTCAGTTGCTGCCAGTGCACACAACTAAATAAGATTCGATCTCTTCCGGCTTCCCAGAAGACGATCGAATCCGCACATGATACATGTACGATTGGCCCGATCTCTATATCTAGACAGTCATACAAATGCTAGTAAATGATTGGATCCATCTCTGGAAAGAATAATCAAACTCAAGTGGCTACAATCCATTATAACCAAAGTATCAAAATTAGCAGATTGCATGGAGAAAGATTACTCGCACATACCTAGCATGGGATGTTCAAAAAATTTGATTGAGTCTAAGTTGGCGTAGTGAGTTCCCCGTAAGGCCGCACCAATGCGCAGGGCAGCTAACCACTTTGACAATCAAACAGACCGAATACTCCTAAGGTGATTACGTGGCAAAGGAACGACAGACCAAACAGTACGAAAAACCTCGTAAAGTCGCTACAAATGCGTAGAGGCCCTTACTTTTTAGACTTACCCTCCAATGCTATTAACAATCAGACGTGAAAGGGTTGTGATTGGTGATCCGTAAAGCTGTGACGAATGTGCAGGAGGCAATCACAACATTTTCCTCAACCCTCGTGATATGTGCAGGTCATTCTTTTTCCAGACAGTCAACTGATAATGATACAATGGCAGACAACAGATTCGAGTCACTATCCCTTTTCTGACCAGAAGGGTGGGGTGTCCACTAGCTTTGACCTTCAGTTGCTTCCAACCTCGGTCAAAGAGGGGCATCTGTAGACACCCCACTCAGGTTACATCTTGAGAAGGTTAAGACCGTTCAGGAACCATGATCATACCTAATCCTTGCCTAAACCTAACCAAAGTCCCTAAAACCCAAATCTGCAACCCAAAATCATGATCCAAACCATTCAGCACACATGCAACCTCGCCTATACCCTATACCATGGCCCAGAGCCTCTTTACCCAAGCCGAAACTCATTTTTCTAAGCTAAAAAATCTAAAAGAAGACTTTCGAGTGAACCCGCACAATGTACAAGGCTTGCAAGCGCAAAACTGGCCTGAACTGACCCGGGTGATAGTCTGACTACTGCGAGCGGTAGTCTGACTACCGCCTGCAGTACGTCAGGTACTGCCGCTCGTGGGCCGCGTGCGGACAGTTGTTCCAGCGTCCAAAAGTCAACTTTTCTTCAAAATTACCCTCCTAGATTTCACTATTTACCTTTTTACCGTCCGATAGTAAATGAGAGTATGTCATGTGGCATTTCTCTCTCTCTCTCTAATCAACCACAACTTACCATGTCATCCTTTACCCCTCCCAAACCCAGAAATTACCAGAATGCCATTGGAGAAGGCTATAAATAGCCCTCTCCCCTTCTCATTTCAAGAGACCAAGAAATCAAGCCTCCACTTCTAAGCTTAAGAGAGTGAGAGAGGGAGAGAGGGAGGAAGAGAGTGAGGGTGAGGAGGAGGAGGAGCTCCAAAGCCCTCAAGTCCAAATTTTTTAGCTATCTCCTTAGCCCACTCCTTGCTTTCCTAGCCATCCTAACCTCCTAGCCTAACTTTATTGATAATGGTTCAACCCACATTTTAGCCTACTCAAGAAAGAAAGCCAAAGATCCATTCATTTTTACAAGCATCCATCATGAAATTTACTCCCTTCTCAACCCCCCTGCTTCTCTAGATCTCTAGTGAACATATGCTCTGTGGCTTGCAGTAGATCGGATCCTGTCACATCAGAAATTCCTAGAGATCTAGTCCAGTTTTTACCTCTTTATGCATAAGCATCATCACATCCGCTCTCTAGACACGCCGTTCGACGTATGCTCTGTGGCTTGCCAAGATCTCGGATCTTTCCACACAGAAATCCACGTGTGTGCCTAGTCCCATTTCAGCCACAACATTCATCATCCCTTGAGATTGTTTTACCACACTGAGTAGAGACCGTATATTTGTACGGGCCGAGAGGGTGCCTAACACCTTCCCTCTTTGTAACCGAGGTCCCTTGCCCAGAATCCTAAATCGCAGACCAGGAGTCAATCTAAGGTAGGGAAGTCTTTAGATTTCCCTCACCTTACGTATTTCATGGTTCTAGCCGACCGTGAGATTTTGAGATTTTTCGACTAGTGGCGACTCCAACATCCATAATCAGCCTATCACCCCCAATCAACCATACAAATTATAAATCAAGCATGAACGCCAATATTTCAGTGTCTACACATGCGTTTGAGACTACTATATAGTCCAAGCTATTGGTGATGGTTTCTAAATGAGTAGCTGAGTTACCTTCGCCACAACAGATGTGTTCGAGGAATCCGAGTCGTATGGAGTTTGCTGATAGTTGTTAGGCCATGTGGAGTGTTTATGCGCTCTATGTCGATCAATTCAACGTACGCTTGTACCAATCGAGCTTGTCAAGTAACTCGATTTGCCTATTGTGTGTTTACCATGTGTGGACGCAACTGCTTGAATCTAAGGTACCAACTTACTAGTGAAAATTTCATTTAACCTTGGTACCTCGATCCGTAAAGACTCATGAGTTGGGCATGGTGGTATGGGAAACTGTGGTCGTGTTGTCGGCCTACGTTAGGGCGACGAGCCTCCCCATAGTGTCCAATGAGCAACCCAGGCTCGTGAGACGAATACGGTGGTATAGGACACTGTATTTGAGCTGTTAGCGTACGACTAGGTGACAAGCCATTCGTAGTCACCTCGAGCATACTTTAAGTCTGTGCTGAGGTGACGAGCCTTTCTGTAGCAACTAGAGTATAAGAAGGCCTGCTCTGATGGTGATGACCTCTTTATAACAACCTGAAACCACAACATTGTATGAGACTACTAGTACTGACGACCCTAGAATGGATCATTATTTGAGAAATGATATAAGAGAGGTACCTTAGCTTCCTAAAATTGTTGTATGAATAAATCTAATTAAGTATTGGCTAAATGAGCATGCATCGCATTCCATGTGCTTTGACAAGGAAGAACACTTTTGGGTGGTTGCCATGTGCGTCGTAAGATGAAGATGCTGAGGGAGTGCAGGCGAGGGCATGCATCATTATCACATATCACTCTTGCATTAATAAGAGTATCTAGGACATGTTTATTCTACTGCTTTATTATTACTGATTGACTAAATTGATAACATGTTAGCCTTTACCTTATAATTTCACTGAGTTGATCACTCACTCCCACTCTGGGATGGTATTTTAAAACACCAACCAGACTCTGTCTTAGTTGCAAATGATGTAGCGGCATATGAGACTGAACCCAATTTCTGTGACGCCGAGGAGTTCTCCTACATTCAGTACTCTAGCGGGTTCATGTATGCTATGCCTAATTGTCAGGGCTATGGGACTTCGTGATGTAGTGGGACTTACACATTCTGATATTTATGTTCCTTTTTGAAACGATAATTATAATTATTTGACCTAGACCATGATTGTACTCTGGAGACACACCACATCTTATATGTTTTAAATATATCTATCATAGACTTTCGCTTGCATAATTTAACCGTCTATAGAGTATGATATGTTGTTTTGGCTTAATCTCATTTATGTTTAAGGCATTGATGTGGACAACATTTAATCATCACCATCCACATTGCATAAGTGATGTGTTGGAACTCGGACTGTCATGTACATGTATGCCCATGGGCCCGAGGCCTCGAACTAAATTGCCGAACCGACTGTTCCTTGGCAAGAGGTCATGTACAGATTCGCCTTTCAGGCTTATGGCTCCACCGACCTAGCAGAGGCGATCAAATCTGTGGTGCACCTACTGTAAGAAGAAGGGCCATATAGACACCTATTGTTTCACTAATATGAGGGAAAATGGTTTTACACCGCATTAGAAGATCAACCGCCAGCTGCCACAAGCTATTTTGGCTCCACCTCTATGATCAGCACCGCTAGCACAGCCTTTTTGCAGACCAACCATACCTTGAAATAGGCCGCCTCAACAACCTATGGTAGTGCAATCGAATCATCCTCAACAAACACATGTACATGCACTTACAGTTGGAGCATCTGAGTCAACAACTGCAGTGCCTTTAGCCTTTGAAGTCACTACCCATATTCAAGGTACACCTATATTCCTATTGGTGGACATCGGATCGACTATATCGATAATATCATGCTTTACGGTTAAACATTTGGGGTTGAACACTATCCCTACGATTGTGGTGAGAGTCCTTATCATGACTGAAACTTTCTTTGACGCTACTAAGTTTTGTAAAGATTGCTTACTAGACTTAAGGAGCATAACGGTGTGCATTGACCTGATTGTCACCCCACTGCATCATTACGATGTCATCCTCAACATGGATTGGCTCACTGATATAAAGGCAGAGATTACTTTCCTAGTTAAGGTCAATTGGCCCTACCGCATAAATTGTTACACTTCCTTATTGGAAAATGTTAATGGTCCGACACTTGGGGACACCCCTGTAGTCCAAGATTTTACGGATGTGTTCAAAACAATACCTGGACAACCTCCTCGGTGTGAGATAGAATTTACTATCGATGTAACGCCCTGAAATTTGGGGGTCGAGCATAACTCAGCTCCCAAGTTCCAAAACATCACTTATGCAACATATTTGATGGTGGTTGTAGGTTGTTTATATTAAAGCATAAAACATGAAATAGATCAAGCCAGATTAGCAGACATAATTCAGAGATATTGAGAAAATGCAAGCGGAAGACTTAAACACATATATAATTCAAAATAAATCTCCAAATGATGCGTGCTCTGCCCAGGGAAATATACATATATCTATGTCTCAAAATACATACATGAACTGTTCAAAATGATCCAATACATTTCCCAAAAATAATCCCCGCTAGTCAGGACGAGGCTCACATGAACCCGCCTGAGAACTGCATATATGAGAACGCCTCCTCGTCCTCATCAAAGTCTGGCTCCGCCTCGCAAGCGTCGTTATCTCCTGCAGCTAAGTTAGAGTCTGGTTAGTGTTTAAACACTGTCCCAGAACATGGGAGTGAGTGATCAACTCAGTGGTACTATATAGCAAAATTTAACATGTTATCAATCCAATCAAGCAGTAATGATAAGGTAGTAAAATCACACAGGTCCTAGGTACTCTTGTTAATGCAAGGATGATATGAAGAATGATGCATGCCCTCACCACAATCTCCCTCATGCGACATCATCTAACGATTGCGACATGAATCACTACCACTGTGCTCTCACACCAACGCCAATGGCACATGCAGTGCGATGTCATGAATATGATTACTAAGTTCTTATTAGTCCTTTTCATACAACAGTATTGGGAAGTGTTTTAACAAGAAAATAAATGCGTTCTGATTCGGAGAATTATCTTATTTAATCGAAATAGAGGAAAAGTGCAAAGATGATCATCACATTTTTATTGATTCCGAGTTCATTTACATCCTCTAATCTCCCTTGATTCTAAGATACATTCATTCAAATATATACGAACTAATAACATTAGAACATTGAATCCAAATAGTAAATTCGGCAGCATTTCAGCACGAATTTCAATCTTCTCCAAGGACTTAGGAGGAATTACAAATTGAATCAATCCATCTTTAGGGAAATAAAGATTTCGACAGCATTCCGGTGCTATTTTGATCATCTCCTAAGACGTAGGAGGAATGTGCGCTTCAGCGGATTATTCCCCTTTGTACTTGAACAGAAGGACCCAAATATCTCAATTATTTCGGCAGCATGTCGACTCCTAAGCTTTATAGACTGCAGAGCAGCTAGTTTTCGCGGACCCGTGCAAAGGATATACTTTGCACGGCCCAGCGTAAAGTCCCTTGGATAGCCGCTCTCACCTTCAGTCTTCTCTTCTTGCTTCACTCGTTCTCTGAAATCTTCGAGCAACCCACCCTTAATCAAGGAAGGAAAGGAGTATTTATAGGTACTCACACGTGCAAAAACCTCAACCTTAGCGATGTGGGAAAAAACAAACCACACTTATCTGCACTTATAAACTTAGTGCGATGTCGATTGTGGAGAACCGCGCAGATGATATCGTTTGTGTGGTTCTGCACAAAGTGCCCGTCTTACGCGGTCCCACGCAAAGTCTTTTATAAGCCATTTGATGGCCTTTTCTTCCAACTCTCCTTCACTGTCTTTTGATCTTCATTTGTTTACATTCTTCTCTTAGTTTTACTTCTAAACAGATGCCCCCTTGATCCGTTCTTTGTTTTCCTCAAAATCAAAGGAAAGGATCAATGAAATTCCTCTCTTTTTTTACATTGACCCGTGTACCGTACTCGGCCGGAAAACCCTAAAAATATCCCAAAGACTCTCATTTGCACAGACCCCTTTTGTGCTTGAAAATTTTCATTCCAGTACTTCCTCCCCCGCAATCGATATTATTTGTGCGGCTCCGCGCAACCCTTGTTCGTTCGCGTAAAATTTCTCCAAGTCCCCTTCGCTCCGTGCAAAGTATATCCTTTGCGCGGTCCCGCGCAAAGCGCCCTGTCCGTTACTTAGTAATTTCTTGTTTCTTTCTCCCTTTTAAACCCTTTCTAAACACTTAGTGCCCATTTCTTTCCTCTTTCTCCTTTCCTTTACACCCCTTCTCTGATTTCCTTTAGACTTTGAACACTATTTTCACAATGGCTTGTACCAAGCGAACCTTTCGTCCTGTTGATTCACCTACTGAACAACCTTCTCATCCTAACTTGCCCGATCCATCTTCTTTTCGTCCTTCCCCTTCTTCTGATCAACCTCCTGCCAAACGAATAAAAACTACCGCCAAGACTCCATACTTTAAAGAGCCCATTCTACCCACTTTCGACTTTGCCGATCGTATTGAATCTCTACCATCCCCTATCGATTGTGCAATAGCGCTGGGAAGCCTTAAATGTCCTCCTAGGCATGGCAGAGACTATGATTGGGACGAATGGTTGAAAACCACTGCCCACATCCGCACCGACAGTCAAAGGCCACCTCCTCGGGAAGACACTTCTCCTGCTTCTCATTCGAAGAAGGCTCGCCGAAACAGGGCGAAAGAATTAGAAGAGAAAATTGCTGAACATAAGAAGAAGAGACTCCAGAACTCATGGGACTCGGTACGAGTCAACGAGGGTATCATGAAGTTTGATAACCCCCACTCGGAAGACATGATAATAATTCTCATCAACGTCTACCGCCACCAGTCTATGCTCAACTGTGAACCAAAGGACCATGTTCAAGGCGAAAGACTGATGTACACTATGTCATGGGCAATGAGAGAACCGCGTATCCTTGAAGGGATAATACGAACGAAAAAGCCACGGCAAAAGATTGGAAAAATCTATCCCATGATTTTCCTTGCGACTTTTCATAGCCCTCGTGATCTTTTTCCTTCTCATTTTTATGAGACCATCCACCAACGCTTCCGAGATCGCGCTCAACTTTGGGGACCAGAAGACTTCCACACTAGAGTTCTATTAATTGCTCGACATTATTATTCTGACTAGGCAGAAGCTATCTTGCTGAAGCATGCGAGCACACTTGCCAAAATCAACCTTTATGATGCTATAAAAGTCACATCCAAGAACTTCTATAAAGAACCCAATGTGCTAAAAAGTTTTATCAAATATTGGTCATCGACTACCAACTCTTTCCACCTTCCATATGGTGAAATGAGTGTAACACTCTAGGACCTCCATCGTATCGTCGGTCTCCCTATAACGGGCAAATTTTATGACGAATTCATCCCCTCCAACAGGGAACTAGCCTTCGTTTCTTCTCCTGATCGCAGGCCTTCCATCTCTGAAACCACTATTGAGCTTTTCAAGGAGATGGGAAAATTCTCAAATATTCACAAGCTTTCTCCCTTGTAATGGCTTGCACATTTCTCCAGATCCCTCAGGTATTTATGAACTCATGACTCAACTCTTTTCTCTTTTCTTCCTTTTTTAGAAATTTCAGCATATACATATTCCCCTTTTTTGTAGATTTCACGATTGTCACTCTAAGGAGTTAACACGGCTCCGTGATGCAATGAAGGAAAGAGTAGAGTATAGTTCATTCGGAGAACTTGAGGCTTTCTTGGCCTATTGGATAAGCCTTGTTGTACTTCCCAGCTCCAAATGGGCAGACGTTGTTTGCCCTACGATTTTTGTTGTAGCCGGTGCCTTGGCAGAAGGCCACAAATATTCTCTCGCTCCTCCGGTATTATGTTCCATTTATAGAGCCCTTGGGGAGATAGCCACCCACATAAAGGATCCTACTCTTGGAACTTCATCAGCATATACTTCTTGGTATTATATCACAGGTTGGCTAGGAGTCTACTTTCCCTGGACTTTCGAAGCACCTGAAAAAGGATATTTTCATCCTGCACATCTTCCGCTTTGGTTCTTTCAGCAAAGGGTTATGGCCAAGAGGGCGTCTGACTGGGTTGTTAATAAGATCCGGGACACTGACCAGATAGATTTTTTTCAATTTCAATTTCACCGGTATATCGAGGATACAGATATGGTGGATCAAGGAACACTCACCTCAGCAGAAAGGGTGTTCTTTCTTTCTCTTCGTTCTTGCAGTCTACCACTCTGAGAAGGGACAGAATTCTGGCGAGAACCTTATTATCCCAGCCATTTTGCTCACCAATTTGGTTACGATCAAACTGGACCGAAAGACTGCGGACTGGTCACCCGAAAGATGCGTTGTTACGGCACGGGCCCTCTCAACGGGGCTATGATATGGAAGCAACTTTTGAATGTCCGTGTTGATTCATCTTTCATAATTCTTAGTTGCGAGCGTGTAGTTCGCACCTCATATAGCTGGATGCGATGGTGGGATCATCAGTCATATTTGGTTGCCAAATGTTTACCCGTGGATTCTTCTATCTTTCTTCATCCACCTAGGTTGAAAGCCAAGCTAGAGAGCGGGATCGGCTTTATCCCAGAGAAGAGTCATGCGTCATATAGTGGAGAAATTTGTAGAAAAATATCACTAGAATAACCCATCCATGAGATAAAACCCATTAATACTTTAGACGGCTGGTTTGCTCACGGGGTCCTAAGGAAATTTGAGCAAGCTCCTCATGACTCCACGTATCGGGCTACGGATGATATTGTAGGTACATCTTCTCCTCTTCCAGCAGAGACTGTAGTGGTTCAAGACGAACCAAGTCATGATGCTCCAGCGCTTCCTTTATAACCCACTCGTCCTAGTTCATCATCTCCGATGACTGGATCAAGGGCGCGTTCGCAAGCTTCACCACACATCTCTCCCGAAGGAACGAGACAAGTGCCTATCTCTCCTCTAATCAAAGAACCCGCGCCAGAGATCAGTCGGGCTGCTTCCTCCAAAGGAAAGAAAATTACTACTGCAGAAATTGACGAAGAACTTTTGGAGAATGAAAGCTCGGCCTCATCATCAGAGAATACTGCCTCTTCCCAGCATGAAGATGATGAAGATGGTAAAAGCAGTAAAGATACAGATGACGATTTTGAAGAAGGAGAAGTTGATATTGATGGAGAAGAGGAATCAATTACAGAAGGCACTGAAACAGAACACCCTACAACCTCTAAAGCTCTCCTTAGTGCTAGAATTCCTGCGAAATCTTCTATAGCTGTAGAAGAAGAAGAGGAACCTTTAGATTTCAGTGAATATGGATACTCGCCAGGTAAAGGGAATTTAACTTTCACATATCTATCTATTTACTTATTTAATATCAATTATTTATTTAGAAGTATTATGTTTCTCCCTTTTTTCCAAGTGCTCATGTCGCTAATATTGAGATAGGTGAAATTTTTCCTTCAAATCCCCCTGCAATTGCATCAGCGATTTCATCAAGAATCCCATTAAGTCCATTATCGGGGCCCAAAACAGTAGCTTGTGAGATTGTATTTCCAACTGAAAACACGAACTTGCCGACTCCGACCACCAGGGACTCAAGTACGGAGGCCAGGGAGCCTTCCCTTGCAGATATAGTAGGAACTAGTCCTTCTGTGATTCAAGGAGCTTCTCTTTCTGCTAATCGTATCTTGACGACGGATACATGCGGATGCATACATATTAGCTTATTTTATTCGAAGCAATATATAACCTTCTATTGATATCTCTTTATACTTTCTCCCTTTGTGTTATAGGAACCCCTCCTCGCAGTGGGGTAGCCAGCTCTGACTCGGTAGCCACTACATCTAAGCTCTCATCCTTTGCAAAAATCCCCACTCACAAGATGCTCTTAATGAGGAATTCTTTGTCAACAATAATCCATATCTTTAAAGATCCTGAACAATGGTCGGACTTGGATCTCGCTATTGAGATCTTGGAGAATTCTGCAAGGATGGCCAAAATTAATATAACTTCTTTGCAAGATTCTCTTCTCAGATTTCGTGATTCAGTAATTTCTTTGGCGTCAGCAAAAAATGTTACAATTCCACCCAAAATCTTGGAATATGGGCAGCGATTGGCTACGTCTCAAGAACAAGCTTCTTTGATTACTTCCTCCATTTCTAAGCTTGAGTAAGAATACTCAATTCTTCAGGATCAATTAAAGGTTTATACTGATGAAAGAGTGATTATTCAAGATCGCATTACTGCTCTGAAAGAAGAAATCTCTCAGTTGGGGTTGAAGAATCACGAGAAGGAATCATTCATCCAGGATATTGAGGAGAAGATGCGAGCTAATATTCAATCTGTTAATGTAGAAAAATCTGTGCTGCTACAAAGTAGAGAAGTAATTACATCTTTGGAGAGTAAGCTAGCAGGCCTTCCTGATCAGGCAAAGATTATTCTTGAAGAAAAATCAAAGCACGGTGCAGCTCAAACATAATTAAAAGAAGATTTACGAAGATATATGGAGGCATTGGGAATTACAGAGGAACTTTAAGCATGTATGTTCTGTTCATATGTTTTTTGAACAAGCAACTTTTTTGACTTTTGATGGATGTATTTATGACAGCATTTTGAGATATTTCCCTTTTGCTGAAGCATTATCATATCTCATATCATCGTAATCATATTTGCCTATTTATACTATTATATCGCATATTGTTGCGATTGTATTTATGATAGCAAATTTTTTAACCTTTTATGTATGTTAGTGCGGAATTTCCTACGTGGGTATTTAAGTTGGCGGTACTATATTTCAATTTAGTCAGTCACACACAGTTTAAGCTCATGAGTAGTGGAGTTGGTCTTATGTGATAGTCTCCGTAACTCTCAAGAGTTCACTGGACTTCTCACTGCCTAGTGAGTTCACAGGCCACGATCCATCAGAGGGGCCCAGTGAAGCTACAGGGGCGGTGAACTCGGTTGGATTTACGCACAGGGTTGGCCACAGTAACTCTCTAGAGTTCACAGAGCTTGCACGACTACCTTTGGGTACCAAATCTAGGGTCGCCACTCCATCAATGAGTAGGCTTAAGCCCTTCCTCATGAGTACGTACTGAAATCAAACCGTAAATCTGGAGGGTCTTATGCATGGTTGGCATGGTGCTCACACTGCGGCCCTTATTTCCTTCGTCTGCAGGAGCGAGCCCATTCACAGGAGGGCATTTTCCTCCGTTCCCTGTGACGCTGTCAGGAAACTATACAGACGGCATGGGAATTACATCTGACTAGCCATTTACTTTTTAGCCTTTTAGGCATATTAGTCGTAGGCTTCATCAGCTACCCGCATGGGTGGGTACGATAGCCTTCACGGGCTTTTTTAGGGCCACTGACTTCTCGTCCGCTTGCTCGAATGGTAAAAATGTTAGGACTCATGCGTAGCTGGCCAGCTCTTTTTTGATTGATCCTTCCAGGGCTTGATCCTTTTAGAGCTTTTAGCCCTTCCTTTAGAGCATAATAAATTTTGATTTGTCTCTTGGCTCTTCTATGATTTTTCTTTTCTTTTTAGGATTTTGGCCCTTTTAGGATTTTGTCCCTTTGAGGATTTGGCTAGACTGCCTTAGATAATTATAGGCTTTATGCGTAGGTAGCCGTATAGGCTTGGCTAGGCTACCTTATCGTGCCTTGTAAGGCAATAATGATTGTGATCATCGTTATCGCCAAGATGATAAATGTGTCTGACTGAGATTGATACATCGTTACTTCTGATTATATCTTCAAGAGGATTTTCATGATGATACCTGCCAAACTTTGCTACTTGTAGGACTCATTTGGTGATGGTGATGATCGTTTTCATTCAAAATACTTGCTAAATGTAGTCAATATGCTCATGAATTTCTTCTTTATAGATTCTCTTAACATATGGACATTGTTGAAGCATAAAAAATGGTGAAGGAATCAAGAAAGGAAAGGTAAAGAGATAAGAAGAACTTTCGGAAAGAAGAAGAAAGAGATAGCTTTCATGAGAGTGCGCAGGTCCGCGCAGCCATTATAGGTTGCGCGGTCCCGCGCAATCAATCTCAGTTGAGAAGGTCCGCGCAAAGAAAGTATCAGTTGTGCGGGACCTCGGAATGTACTGCACAAATGGCTTCATTCAGAATGACCAAAAGCACTGAAAAATAGCCCACATCGCTAAGATCAGGATTTTCACACGTGCGAAGGTCTATAAATACCCCTTCCCCTCCTTCATTAGGGGTAATTGAAGATTTTCAAGAGGAGCGGAGTGGAGCAGAAGACAGAAGGTAGAAGAGAGTTTCCTGGCATTTGCGCAGAACAGCGCAACCGATATCGGTTGCGCAGGTCCGTGCAACCAGGCTGCCCTGCAGTCTGTGAAGTCTAAAGGCCATCATGCTGCTGAAGTTTGTGGGCTAGGCTTCCTTTCTCCGGGCTTTCTCCTCTTCATGGGTTCAAAGGAGAAAGATCAGTCGATCTAATCGACATTCCTCCTAAGTCCCAGAAGATGGTTGAAATAGGTGCTGTTATACTGCCGAAATCTTTATTTCATTAAAGACCCGTCGATCGGAACGACATTCCTCCTAAGTCTTAGGAGATGATCGAATCAGGCGCCGGAAGGCTGTCGAAATGAACTTTTGATGCTTAAAGCACAAGTCCTTCATTTCTAAACGATTTATCTTAGAATCAAGGGATGTAAAGAGGATGTAAATGAACTCAATATTAATAAAATGTGATGAATGTTCATAGTACTCTTTCTTTATTATGTTTGAATAAGATAATCTCCCAAATTAAATGCATTTGTTTCTTTATCGAAATAAAATGGCGACTCTGTTGGGGACTAATGTTTTTGTCTTATTTAAAATATTAACGGTGAAGTTGTTACGAACATTCGTCATGGTTTGGCGTCCTATGGACGCCAAAATGGCGACTCTCAGTGGGAAGTCCTCCCCTTCATCTCTAAGATAGATCACTCCAATCGTTCAATTACTAATTATAACTTTGTTTTATGATTGAAGGTATTGAAAATTCGACTACGACTTATTACTCATGGCGATCCCTGTAAGAAAAGTGAACTTTCGATTCACCCCGACAGGGTCGTGATAGAATACGCACCAAGTCATGCGAGTACTGGCATGGTTCAAGCAATAGTTGGAGTCATTTCTACTTTTCCCCAGTCATCAGAAGACAATGCAGGCTGGACTGTCGTGACCTCTCGTAAGACGAAAACATGAAACTTCAGAATTTCAGGAATAAATCAGCCTTCATTAAGAATCAGAGGGCCCGTAACGCGAAGCACAGTTAAAAGAAATCCTAAACTTGTTCCTCCGGTGATTTATCCAGGGCAAAAAATTCCCTAGTTGATAGCACACGACTTCCCGGCTTTAAAAGCTTCAATCGCTGAACGAACAAGAGAACGAAAGGGAAAAGCATTGGTCATTAGATCGCCAACGTCATCCCGAAAAGATTCGCCAGTATCATCGTCGTCTCAGTCAATTGACACCGCAAGGAGCACGAAAAGGCCCGATGAAACTCTGTCCCCTCCCTTTTCTCCAAGCCCCGTCACATCTGTATTCTCTTGTTCTCCTTCGATTACTGCTTCATCAAAAAGTGGAGAAGCTGCAGTATTTATGGCTGGAACAAATCCAGACTATAGAACAACTATAGAGGATCGTTTCAATGCAATGACAGAAGCCCAAAATGCATTAATGGAGGAATGTAGAAATCTCAGAGAAGCACTGACAATCCTCGCACACAACGTAGCCCGAATGGCAATCCCCCAGAACGCAGTGGAAGGGTAAGAAAATTAACCTAATGTCCTCCCACCACAGGGGGCAGGGTCGCTAGGGTCTACCCCCGCGGTAAGAACTGTGACACAAGAAGAAGTAAGGTAAGTGGTCAAAGAGGCAGTTAGAGTAGAAAAAGAACGTGAAAATACCGGACATTTTAGGTATCAAACGCCGTATCCAAGGGAAGTAGAAGACATCCCTTTTCCGACCAATTTCAAACATCCATATTTTCAAAAGTTCAATGGAGAAGGATCCCCGGAGGATCATCTGATGCACTTCATCACTAGCATGGGAAATTTTTCTACGATACGACAGTACTGCTTGCGGTTGTTTAATTCATCACTAACACACAAAGCATTTCGATGGTATTCTAGTTTGGCACCTGGATCGATACGTACCTGGGAGCAAATGCAGGAGGTTTTCATGTCAAACTTCTTCTCCTCGGAACGTGATGTCAGTATTACGGAACTGGCCTCTATTCGGGAAAGAGAAGGAGAGCAGGTAGAGAAGTTTATAGATAGGTGAAAAACATTAGGGGCTTCATGTAGACAACTACCGGAGGAAAAAGAACATGTTAAGATGTGTCTAAATTTTATGGGGACAGGAATTGCATTCGGACTGACTAGCGCCGATATCAGAACCTTTCGTGATTTGGCTACTAAAGCCCAAGCGTTAGAGCTGATGACCCACAAGATCCCAGCATTTCACCATGATACGACTAGGAGAGTGTCTGGCAGGACAGCTGCGAACGCTGTCGATCATGACAGAAGAAGAAAATACACAAAGGACTCGAGAGAAAGAAGACCGGACCGACGCGAAGAAGGTGATAAGTCAAGAAATAGGTACAACAGGAAGAGGCCTAGAATGCTGAACTCTCATGAGGGGTTTGCATTTGAAAAGGAAGATGTCGCCCCTATGATGGAACAGTTATTAAAAGCTGGCACGATAGTATTGCCGAAGCCTAAGCGCCCAAAAGATGTAACAAGAACCAGAGAAAGGGATTTCTATCGTTATCATCGTCTGGTGGGGCATCCAACAGAGAACTGTTATACACTGAAATGTATAATACAACGACTGATCAATAGGGGCGAGATAGTATTGGGGAAAGAAAGAGAGAGGGGCTCCATGACAACCATAAACGTGCTTACAGTCTGAAAAAAGGACCAAGATGCGAATAACGCAGGAAGCAGTAAAGCTGTAAAGAAAGTTGTGGTGATCACACTATGGTCAGGTAAGAAGGTAGTAAGCCCTACAAAATAGAAAACAGAAGAAGCAATTGCAAAGGAGAGTAACAGCGGCAAGACGAAGGAAAGAATGAGATGACGAGAGTGAATTATGATGTGGTAAATCATCTAAAAGGAATACCGGCCCGATTAAGCGTTTATGATGCACTGAAGCTATCAGAAGAATTTCGATAAAGTTTGATCCAGGCCTTATCTGATCGTGACATCAGGGAAACCTTACTGGCGGAGTTAGAACATGAAGAACTTAATGAACATGAGGACTGTTTTCCAGTCATTTCTTTTTCTGATGATGATCTGATCTGTGAGGAAGACCATAACAGACCACTAATGATAGAAGGCCATATTCGTGGGAAGAAAGTCAAACGGATTATGGTAGATAATAGTTCTGCAGTAAATCTTTTACCACTCTCAATGTTAAATAAATTAAACTACCGTCGCTTAGAACTACTCCCCAACGGAATGATGATACAAGGTTTTAATCAAGATGGGCAGCACGCACTTGGCAAGATTACGGTAACGCTGAAAATAGGAGAATTAATTACTGACATTGTGTGTCACGTCATAAGTGCAATAACGACATACAACCTTCTCCTAGGAAGGCCATGGATACATCAGTACAATATCATACCTTCTACCCTGCATCAGTGTTTCAAATACTGTAAAGACGAAGTATAACATAAAGTGATGGCCGATGCGAGACCGTATACAGAAGCTGAGTCCTTCTTTGCAGATGCTAGCTATTATAAAGAATCGCTGTTGAAAAAATAAATAAGGATGAAGGTGGTGTCTTACAGAATGATCAAGAAAGTGCAATTACGAAGTTAACAGAAAAAGTAGTGTCATCTGAAACCGCAGAAATAAGCAAGAAGTTCTATTTTGTGCCAAAACATTTAAGGTAACCGGGATAACCGCCGTTAATCCTGTTATCATCTGCACAACTGAAAATTTTACAGTCAAATTATACGGTGCCGCTGCCGTATGCTGAAAGAAATAAGCCATTTTCGGCCACTCCAACAAGATTTCAAGTTAAGGCGAATGAAAAATATCCTGAGCCAATCGAGTTCTATATTTTAGAAGCAGTAAGGACAAGAAGAGACACTCAAAGTAATGACTACCGTGGTAGGTTGATGCCGCAAGACCTCCAAAAGTATAGTCCGGCAAGTAAGAAAATTATGAAAAATATGGGCTTTGATTATGAAGAACCCGTTGGCCTAAACCATGGGAAGGGAATTCAAGTCCCCATTGGCGTCGATCAGGAGAAGCGTCGAAAATTTCAAGGGTTAGGGGCAGGCTAGCCAATGAATACGATTGCAATCATGTAGCCTCTCACAGAAATATGCTGCCTCAATATCTCCGAGAACAGAAAATATATCTTCAGTAACAATCACAATCATATCCAGGGGGCAAGTTCAAAGCCAAATGAGATAAAGTGTGCTCAATGAAAGAAAAATTCTTGAAAGAAGTAAATGAAAGCCTATGTTGGCCTATACTCGTGTTGACAAAAAAAAAGGAAATTGCTTCCGAAGGCGCTACTGATTTTGATACAGAACATTACTAAGATAATAATTCTGTATCAAAAGGGGGCAAGATGAATATGATAAATAAGAAAGAAGTTTGCAAGCATATCAAAATCATATGACAAAGCATATCAACATCATATGATAGAAAATAAAGAAAGACGAAGAAGGTGAACGCCATCAAGAGAGTTCTATAGAATTTTTCCTGAAATTGATATCACCATCAAGATGGTATATCACAAACGATACAAACGATACAGATAAGCAATTTCAGGCAAAAATACCTATCATCATCTTTCAAGACAGCATGCTAGATCATCGTCAAAAGTCTTCAGTCTTCCAAACATTTGAAGATAGCATATTAAATCGTCACCGAATAAAAAAGTGTCGATGATCGCTATCAAGCGTCGGCACTCATCGCTGATAGAAAATCTCCATCGAAGTCAAATTTATCAGGTGACGTTCATCGCTGATAGAAAATCTCCATCGAAATCGAATTATCAGGTATTGATGATTATAAAAAGAAAAGAGAACAGCTATCGCTACTGCTGATCAATCGCTCATCAAAGTTGCCATCATCGCTAAGCTGATACATTGTTTTAAACACGATACAAAAGTCCTTATGATATTATCAGCAGCAGCGAAATGTCAATTATTGACCAACCATATGATAATAGTAGAATGGATCATACAGTCAACTGTATATACATAATTGGCAATAACAATGGCTGTTTATCATAAAAAGGCAGCCTAGTCAAGTCTTGAAAAAAAAAAGAAAAAAGAAAAGCCAAGTCCAAAAAGGACCAAATCTCAAAAGGGACCAGCTATGCATAAGACCTATGAAGATCGCCATTCGGGCAGCGGCGAGAAGCTAATGGCCCTAAAAATTCGATGAAGGCCATCATATGCATACCCATGCGGGCAGCTGACGGAGTCAATGACCCAGAAGGCCAAAAGTTGACAAAAAAGCTAAAAAAGCTCAAAGTCTTCAAATGACCAAAGGCCAAAAGAGCTAAAAGTCTTCAATGACCAAAAGCAAAAGAGCCAAAAGTCAACCAAAAGACCAAAAGCAAAAGGATAAAAATTCGACTAAAAGCCAAAGTGCTAAAAGTCCTCAAATGACCAGTCAGCGTAACCCCTATGCCATCTGTATAACTCTTCGGCAGCGTCACGGGGAATGGAGGACAAGCCCTCCTGTGAATGGGCCCAACCTTACAGGCGAAGAAAATGAGGGCTGTAGTGTGCGCTTTAGATAGGCCAACCATGCATAAGACCCCCCAAATTTGTGGTTTGATTCCGGTACTAACTCATGAGGAAGGGCTTAAACCTACTCATCGATGGATCGGCAACCATGGATTTAGTACCCCCAAAGGTAGCCTTGCGAGCTCAGTGAACTCTAGAGAGTTACCGTGGCCAACCCTGTGCGTAAAATCAACCGAGTTCACGGCCCCGGTAGCTTCACTGGGCCCCTATGATGGATCACGGTTTGTGAACTCCCTGGGCAGTGAGAAGTCCAGTGAACTCTAGAGAGTTACAGAGACCATCACGTAAGACCCGACTCTAACTAGAGTCCAAGTAAATTCGCCAAGTAAATTCGCTCCACTACTCAAGAGCCTAAACTGTGTGCAACTGACTGAATTGAAACTTAGCACCGCCAATAAAATATAAACGAGTGAAGTCATGTAGGGAATCCGATACTGACAAGCATAAAATATTGGTGCTTTATAATTAGTTCATAGAATATCATGATAAACTATGTGCAATGTTCAAAATGCAGCAAATTCATGTTGAAGTTATGACATAGATAATATGTCTGGAATAATGCATAATGTAGAAGTGCATGAAAAAGTTACTGAAATTTACTAATGAAAATCAAAAGAGAAAATACACTCAAATATGAAAAAAAAAAAGAAGAAGAAAGGAAGAAGCAAAAGTATGTATACAAAAAAAAAGGAGGGATTACATGCTTATAATTCCTCTGTGATGCCTATTACATTCATATATTGCCGCAAGTTTTCCTTTAATTGAAGCTGAGCTGCATCATGCTTTGATTTCTCTTCAAGAATAATCTTTGTTTAATTAAGAAGGCCAGCTAATTTGTCTTCTAGAGATGTGATCATTTCCTTGCTCCTGAGTAATTTAAACTTTTCAGCGTCAGCAGACTGAATATTGACATCAAGTTTCTCTTTAACCTCCTGTATAGACAGTTCCTTCTCATGACCTTGCAGTTCCATCTGCGAAATCTCTTCTCTTAAAGCCACGATACGATCTTGAATAAGTACCTTATCATCAGTGAGGGTCTTCAATTGTTCTTGCAACGATAATTGCTCCTGGTCTAATTCAGATATGGTGGAAGCAATAAGTGAAGCCCTCTCCTTAGACAAAGTTAACTGCTTCCCGTATTCTAGAACTTCTGGAGCGATCGTAATATTCTTCGCTGATGCCAAAGAAGCTATCGAATCACAGAATCTGAGGAGGGAATCACCCAAAACAGAAATATTAATCTTTGCCATCTTTGCAGAGCTTTTCAGAATTTCGATGACGATATCTAGGTCTGTCCATTGTTCAGGATCTTTGAAGATATGAACTACCATTGACAAAGAGTTTTTCATCAAAATCATTTTGTGAGCGGGAATCTTTGAAGGAAATGGTACCTCAGAGACAGTGGCCACAGATTCGGAGCTGGCCGCCCCACTACAGGGGAGAATTCCTACAACATGAATAGGAGATCGAGTTAGAGTGAGAAATATAAAATGAAGTATTTGCAGCTCTTCAAATTAATATATATACCTGCCGTAGAGGTGTGACCAGCAAGTAAGGGAACTTTTGGGGCTGCAGAAGTACCAGCTTCCAATATGTCAGCAAGAGAGGGCGCTCTCACTTTTGTGCTGGAATCTCTGGTAGTAGGAGTTGATAGATCAGTAGTCTCGACAGGGAATACAATTTCACGGGCCACACTCTTCGGTGCCACCAGAGGGGCCAAAGAAACCTATGAGGAGACCATTGGTGCAGTTGGATGAAGATCTACAGAGGGAGCAATGCTCGTTTCGATGCAAGCCACATGAGTACCTAAAAAAAGGGGGGAAATGACAGTGATGATAAGATAGTGATCACTAGACAAGCACGTAAATATTTAAGGAATTCGGGCTCCCTTACCAGGTGAATACCCATATTTCCCATAGTCCAAGGGTTCTTCATCCTCTTCGGTTACCGCATGTGGCTTTCCAGGAACGGAAGTGGCAGGGGAAACTTTAGGAGCCGTGGGGAGATGTTCTTCCTCTACATTTTCGGTGGCCATATATTTCCTCGTCATCTATGTTGACCTCCCCTTCTTCATAGTCATCATCTTGAACTCCATCATTTCCATCAACATCATTGTTATCATCATCTCCAGATCTCAGGGAAGTGGAATCTCCTGATGTAGAAGATGAACTTTCGCTTGCCAGATCTTCCTCATCTACCTCTACAACCACGACTTATTTTCCTTTGTAGGAAACAGGCTGGTTGCTTTCTCTTGGAGATCTCCTGCCAACTGGAATTGAAGGAGATGAAGAGACCTGTCTTGCTTCTTCCTGGGGAGTGGGTGACGACGTTTGCAGACATGCTCGTGATCTAGTCATCGGAGATGATGATCTAGGGGGAAGAGTTTGTGAAGAAGGGGAAAGTTCGTTTCGAGCTGGACCCTCCTTAACTGTAACAATCTCTTCAGGAATAGGGGAGGATGCTCCTACAACATCCTCTGGAGCTCGACCACCAAGGTCATGGGGGACATGTTCAAATTTCGCTAGGACTCCATGGGTAAACCAACCATCTAAATTATTAATTAGTTTTCTCTCACGGATTGGCTCTTCCGTCAAAATCTTTCTATAAATTTCACCATGATGAGGAGCGTGACTTTTCTATGGAATGAATCGGATTCTGTTCTCAATTTTTTTTCCCCTAAGCCAAGGTGGATGGAGAAAGAGAAGAGAATCCACTGGTAGGTGTTTGTTGATCAGAAATGATTGGTGGTCCCACCACCTCATCCAGCTGTAAGAAGTACGGACTATCCGGTCGCAGCTAGGGATGATGAAAGAAGAGTTGACATGGTCACCTAATAGTTGCTTCCATATCATGGCCTAATTCAAAGGACCTGTTCCATAGCAGCGCATTCTCTTAGTAACCAGCCCACAATCTTTTGGCACGGCTTGGTCATAGCCGAATTGGCGAGCAAAACGGCTGGGATAGTAGGGTTCTCTCCAGAATTTCGTTCCTTCCCTAAGAGGCAAACTGTAAGAATGAATAGAAAGAAAAAGGCCCTTTTCGCTACAGTTAGTGCCCCCTGATCCACCATATCTGTATCTTGAATGTAGCGATAAAGTCGAAACTGGAAGAAGTCCACTTGATCAAAATCTTGGATCGTATTGATCACCCATTCGTACGATCTTCTAGCCATGGCCCTTTGTTGAAAAAACTAAAGAGGAAGATGAGAAGGGTTGACATAAGCCTTCTTCGGTGCTTCAAAAGTCCAGGAGAAATAGACTCCTAACCATCCGGTGAAGTAGTGTCAGGCAGTATACGCTGATGAAGATCCCAGGGTGGGATTTTTGACATGTGTAGAGATTTCTCCAAAGGCCCGATAAATGGAACATAGCACAGGGGGCGCAATGGAATACTTCTGACCTTTAGATAGAGCTCCGGCGACAACGAAGGTGGTGGGTCGAATAGCATCTACCCACTTGGAACTAGGAAGGGCAACTATGCTTAGCCAGTAAGCTAGGAAGGCTGCAAGTTCCCCAAAGGAACTATAATCTGGTCATTCCTTCATATTGTCACGAAGAGTCGTTAATTCCTTACAGTGATTGTCGTGGAATCTGCAAAATGAAAAAAATATGTTAATATGCAGGAGTATGTGATGAAGAGAAAACTGCTATTCTTTGGGTCTAGAATACCTGAGTATTCTAGAAAAATGGGTCAGGCATTGCAGAGGCGATAGTTTGTGAAAATTTGGAAACTTTCCTATTTCTCTGAAAAGTTTGATGGTGGTTTCGGAGATAGAAGGTCTGTGGTCAGGAGAGGATATAAATGTCAATTCTGCATTCATCGGGATGAACTCATCATAAAATCTTCCTGTAAGCGGGAGACCTGCTATGCGATGTAGATCCCATAGCGATATGCTCATTTCTCCGAATGGCAAGTGAAGAGAATTGGTGGTGGGAGACCAATATTCAAGGAATCCTTTCACATGGAAGGTTCCTTGTAAAATTATTTGGATGTGACCTCTATCGTATCATAAAGGCCTACTTTAGCAAGATCACTCGCATGTTTCTTCAGGATTGCCTCTGCCCAATCAGAGTAATAGCAACGAGAAGTCAACAGGCCTCTTGTTCAAAAATCTTTCGATCCCCAGAGAGGATCGCAGTCCTTGTACCGCTGTCTGACAGTCTCATAGAAATATGTTGAAAAGAGATTGTGTGGACTGTGAAAGGGAGTGAGGAAGATCATGGGATGGGCTTCTCCGATGATCTGCCGCGGTTTCTGCGTCTGCATTTTTCCTTCAAGAATCTGAGGTTCTCGCGCCGCCCACGATTCAGTATACATCAATTTCTCTCCGTCCACGTAATCTATGGGTTCACATTCAAGAATGGATTGGTGACGATGAACGTTGATGGGAATTATTGTCATGCCTTCTGAATGAGGGTTGTCAAATTTCATGACACCCTCGATCACTCGAACGGATTCCCAAGAGTTCTAGAGCTTCTTCTTATTATGCTCTTTTATCTTTTCTTCAAACTCCTTTGTCTTATTTCGACGATTTTTCTTGGAGCGAGAAGCTGGAGGGGTATCTTCTCTGGCAGGGGGTCTATCGTTATTCGTACGAATATGGGCGGTTGTCTTCAACCATTCTTCCCAATCATATTCACGACTGTGCTTCGGAGGCAGTTCTATATTTTCCATGATTATAGCTCGGTGAATGGGAGAGGAAAGCGATTCAATGCGGTCAATAAAATCAAAAGTTGGGAGTACTGGCTCTTTGAAGTATGCGGGAGTTTGAGTGGTGGTTTTGGTGCGCTTAGCTGGTGGTTGATCAGCGGAAGGAGATGGGTGATGAGAAGATGTATCGGGTGCATCGGGATGAGAAGGATGCTCCGTTGGAGGGACTACGGGACGAAGGGTCCTCTTGATACGGGCCATGAAGAGAAGAGGGTTAAAGACCTAAGGAAGATTGTTGAGGAAAGTTCAGAAAATAGTAAGGTCTTGGTTGCGCGGGTCAGCGCAATAAAAATCAGTTACATGGCATGTCACAATACTTAGAAAACTTGCGCGGACGGAAGATCCGTTGCGCGGGTCTGCATAGACAATGTCGGTTGTGCGGGTCTGCGCAAACAATTTTGGTTGCGAGGAAAAATTGCCAAAAGGAAAATTTTTGCCAGAGGAAGAGGAAACTGCAGGATATGAAGGAAGTACGTTATTTATAGGCTACCGCGACCGAGTATATAGGCGGTTGGTTGTGCGGGTCCGCGCAAGACAAATGAAAAGTAGGAAATTTAATCCCTTTTTGTTTCTTGAGGAAACAAAGAAAGGATCAAGGGGGCATCTGTTGAAGCATAAAAAATGGTGAAGGAATTAAGCAAGGAAAGGTAAAGAGATAAGAAGAACTTTCGAAAGAAGAAGAAAGATATAGCTTTCATGAGAGTGTGCAGGTTCGCGCAGCCATTATAGGTTGCGCGGTCCCGCGCAATCAATCTCAGTTGTGTAGGTCCGAGCAAAGAAAGTATCAGTTGCATGGGACCTCAGAATGTACTGCACAAAGGGCTTTGTTCAGAATGACCAAAAGTACTGAAAAATAGTCCCACATCGCTAAGATCAAGATTTTCACACGTGCGAGGGTCCATAAATACCCCTTCCCCTCCTTCATTAGGGGTAATTAAAGATTTTTAAGAGGAGTGGAGCGGAGCAGAAAACAGAAGGTAGAAGAGAGTTTCCTGGCATTTGCATAGGACCGTGCAACCGATGTTGGTTGTGCGGGTCACGCAACCAGGCTGCCCTGCAGTCTGTGAAGTCCAAAGGCCGTCTTGCTGCTGAAGTTTGTGGGCTAGGCTTCCTTTCTCCATGCTTTCTCCTCTTCATGGGTTCAAAGGAGAAAGATCAGTCGATCTAATCGACATTCCTCCTAAGTCCCAGAAGATGGTTGAAATATGCGCTGTTATGCTGCTGAAATCTTTATTTCATTAAAGACCCAACGATCGGAATGACATTCCTCCTAAGTCTTAGGAGATGATCAAATCTGGTGCCTGAAGGCTGTCAAAATGAACTTTTGATGCTTAAAGCACAAGTCCTTCATTTCTAAATGATTTATCTTAGAATCAAGGGATGTAAAGAGGATGTAAATGAACTCAGTATCAATAAAATGTGATGAATGTTCATAGTACTCTTTCTTTGTTATGTTTGAATAAGACAATCTCCAAAATTAAATGCATTTGTTTCTTTGTCGAAACAGACATGATCTCATTCCTTCTTGCCCCCTTTTGATATAGAATCATTATGTTGATAATATTCTGGATCAAAATCAGTAGCTTCTTTTTAAGGGTAATATCTTTTGATGAAGCGAGCATTGACCGGTATACTGATACCTTTCCCATCTTGATCGGCAATTTTATATGCTCCATTGGAAAAGACTTCATTTATTACATATGGCCCGTCCCATTTAGGCTCAAATTTGCCCCCTGTTCGGTGGGTGACCACTATAGGTCTTTTCAACATTAACACCATATCTCCTTTTTTCAAAGAGCGGTGTTTAACTTATTTATCAAAGGCAGCTGATATCTTGGCTTGATATGATTGCAATCGCTGTTAGGTGGCCAGACATCCCTCATCAAGCAGATCCAACTCTTTCAGCCTTATTTTAGCATTTTCATCATCTGTTATGGATTGATGTACTACCACTCTGAGCGATGCCACTTGTATTTTGATTGGGATAACTGCCTCCACGCCATAGATTAATGAATATGGTGTTGCCCCTGTTTCTATGCCCTGAGTAGTCCTGTATGCCCATAACGCTTCTTGTAACTTTTCATCCCAATCATGCTTGTCGCCAGTGACCGTCTTCTTTAGTATTTTGATGATCGTTTTCTTAAACGCCTCTGCTAGCCCATTGGCCGGGGGATAGTAAGTGTTGAAAATGAGTGATGAATGCTGAATTTCTGGCACAGCTTTTCCATGCCTCTATTTTTGAAGGGAGTGCCATTATCAGTAACAATTTTCTTTGAAATACCGTGATGGTATATTATGGCATGCCAGATGAAATTGACCACGTCCTTTTCTTTAACGTTGCGTAAAGAGACTGCTTCAGTCCATTTAGAGAAATAATCCATTGTTGTCAGAATATATTGCTTTCCTATAGATGAAGGCAGGTGTATAGGACCAATTACATCAAGTCCCCAAGCGGAGAAGGGCCAAGAGGTAACAGACTGGTGCAAGTCTTCTAGGGGAACATGTATAACGTTTCCATGAATCTGGCATTCGTGGCACTGCTTTGCATAATCTATAGCATCTTTGAACATGGTGGGCCAATAATAACCCATCCGATGTATTCTGTGGAGTAAATTTTAACCCGCATGATGTGCCCCACATTCACCAGAGTGTGCTTCCCGTAATACTTGCCTTGCTTCTTGCCCGTCTAAACAGTGTAACAACATTCCATTGTAAGATTTTTTATATAATACTTCAGCGCATATGATGAATCTAACCGACCACTATTTGATTTGCTGCTTCATTGCCTGATCCTCTGGCAGGATATCAAATCTGAGTTAATCAACAAAAGGTTGACGCCAATCATCTGTTGCTATTTCTAAGCATGATATAGGAAGCGTTTCAACTGCTTCTTCTATAATCTTTGAAGATGGTAAGAATCTTCTTTCTTCTATAGTTACTTGAAAAGGACTCCTGTTAGGGCAGGACAGGGCGGCTGCTAGGCTAGCCAAAGCATCCTCTTATACATTTTCAGACCGCGGTATATGCTTAATTTCTACATGGCAGAACCATTCTAATAATTTCTGCACCTTTTGATAATAGGGCAAGAGTTCTTGCTTTCTTACTTCAAACTCAGTTGTCAATTGATTTATAATTAATTTGGAGTCTCCAAAGATATGCAGCATTCTTATTTTCATCTGCTGAGCTATTTTCATCCCAATGATGAGGGCCTTATATTCAGCCTCATTGTTTGTGCATGCAGTACCTATTGTTAAGGAGTATGGTAACAAGTCACCTTGAGGAGTAATGAATATCACCCCTGCCCCCGCTCCTGATGCCCACGCAGCTCCGTCGAAGTACATTTGCCACGGGCTTTGTGCTTCGGCCAGCATAATGTGCTCATCTGGAAAGTCATCAGTGATAGCTTCATAATCTGCCACGGGGTGTGCTGCAAGGAAATCCACCACCGCCTGTCCTTTCACTGCTTTGGCCGGTTTATAAGTAATGGTGTATTCTGAAAGCAACAGCATCCATTTAGCCAGTCTCCTTGACAACATTGGCCTTGTCATTAAAAACTTGATCAGGTCTGCTCTTGAGATTAGAGTTATGTCATGAGAGAGACAATAATGCCTTAACTTTTGAACTGTGAATATTAATGCCAGACACACTTTCTCGATCGGAGAATAATTGCATTCAGCTCCCATCAATGTTTGACTTAAGTAATAAAGAGCGGCTTCCGTCCCATCTTCATTTACTTAAGCCAGCAAAGTACCTAAGGAATTTTCAACCACAGATATGTATAAAATAAGTGGTTTTCCTTTTATCGGGGCCGTTAACACCGGCGGTTGCTTGAATAATCTCTTTATTGAGTCGAATGCGTTCTGACAAGCTTAATCCCATATGAAGTCTGCATCCTTTTTCATCAGATATGAGAATGGCTGGCATCTTCTTGCCATATTTGAAATAAAACGACGAATGTACGCCAGTTTTCCTTGTAAACTTTTCAATTCCTTTAAGGTCGTCGGTGGTGGCATATTTTGAATGGCTTTTATTTTCTCTGGATCAATTTCGATACCCCTATGCCGTACAATGAAACTAAGGAATTTTCCCGAAGACACTCCGAATGCACATTTGGCTGGATTCATCTTTAATTGTTTCCTTCGTAATCGACAGAAAACCGATTCTAAGTGTTCGCGATGCTCTTGATGATCTCCTGATCTAACCACCAAGTCATCGACGTAACACTCGACATGTTTATGCATCATGTCTTGGAATATATTTTGTATTGCTCTTTGGTACGTCGCTGTTTCGATAAAGAAACAAATGCATTTTGATTTGGGAGAATTGTCTTTTTCAAACATAACAGAGAGAGTACTATGAACATTCATCACATTCTATTAATACTGAGTTTGTTTACATCCTATTTACATCCCTTGATTCTAAGATAAATCATTTAGAAGTAAAGGATCTGTGCTTTAAGCATTGAGATTTCATTTCGACAGCCTTCCGGCGCCTGATTCGATCATCTCCTAGGACTTAGGAGGAATGCCAATCCGATCGACGGGCCTTCAATGAAATAGAGATTTCAGCAGCATAACAGCGCCTGTTTCAACCATCCTCTGAGACTTAGGAGGAATGTCGATTAAATCAATTGATCTTTCTCCTTAGAACCCATGAAGAGGAAAAAACCCATAAAAAAGGAAGCCTGGGCCATGGACTTGGGCAGCACAACGGCTCTTGGTCTTTACAGACTACAGGGCAGTCCGGTTGCTTGGATCCGGGTAGTCGATATCGATTGCGCGGTCCTGCGCAACTCCCAGGAGACTTCGCTCCTACCTTGTGTTCCGCTCCGCTTTGCTCTTCTTGAAAATCTTCAATTACCCTTAACGAAGGAGGGGAAGGGGTATCTATAGACCCTCGCACGTGTGAAAATCTTGATCTTAGCGATGTGGGACTATTTTTCAGTGCCTTGGATCATTTTGAACGAAGGCTTTTTGTGAAGTTCATTTCGAGGTCCGCATAACTGATACTTTCATTGCGCGGTCTCACGCAACAGATATTGATTGCGCGGACCCGCGCAACATATACTGGCTACGCGGTTCTGCGCACTGTCATGAAAACTACCTCTCCCTTCTTCTTTCTGAAAGTTCCTTCAAACTTCTTATCTCTTCTTGCTGTAATCCTTTGCCATTTTTATGCCTCAATAGATGCCCCCTCGATCCTTCCTTGATTGATCCCTGAAATCAAAGGGAGGATCGATCTTTCTCTTCCTGAAGATCTTTGGATAAACTGCAACCGAAGGATGACAGAATGCTCTTTATTACACTTGCATGGCAGACTGGGTGATTACACTTGCATGGCAGACTGGCTGATCACACTTGACCAGAAGATCGAATGATAGCGTTTGATTGGAAGACTGGAATGATGGCGCTCGAAAAAAAGATTTGAATGATGGTGCTCGAACAAAAGATTTAAATGATGGCGCTCGAACAAAAGATTTGAATGATGGCGCCCAAGCGGAAGACTGGAATGCCCCCAGTCAATAGTGTCGAGCAGATGCTTCACCAGAGAGATTCTCTTTTCATTGAAACACGCTTCTGCAGCGGTTATGACAACTTCATCCTTGAGCAATTTGATCAGAGAACTTTCTTTCAACACTGTTGCTTTTGTCTCTCCAACCATTCTTTCCTTTTGATCAGCTCCAGTGATTCTTTCCTTTTGATCTATATCTGGGGTTATTCTTTAATGCTGCTCCTGCCGTAACAACTTTTTCGATTGTTTCCTTTACTCACGATCTGTATAACTCAAACTTTTAAATAATGGTTCTCCTGCCAAACTTATCAGAATTAGTATCTTAATTCATTATAATTTTCAATGTATCTTTGTGAAGCATTGGTAATTTTTTGAAATAGGTTAAGAGTTTCTTCTCCTCTTAGGCCGATTGTGGTATATAGTTGACTGTATGATTCATTCTACTATGATCATATGGTTGACATTTCACGCTGCTGACAATGTCATAAGGACTATCGTATTATGTTTATGTCAATTTTTGTATCAGCTTAGCGATGATGGCAACCTTGATGAGCGATTGATCGACAATAGCGATAGCTGTTCTCTTTTTCTTTTTCTGATCGTCAATACCTGATAGTTCGATTTCGATGGAGAATGGAGATTTTCTATCGGCAATGAGCGTCGATGCTTGATAGAGATCATCGGTACTTTCTATGCCACTGCTTTCTTGATAGCGATCATCGGTACTTTCTTCTTCTCTCTCTTTTTCCTTTTCTTTTTTCTTTTTCTTTATGCCAATGTTTGCTTGACAATGATTGTTGCTAATTTTGGCGATTAGCTTTTCATTTGGCTTTGCTTTTGACAATTGTCCTTGGTATTTCGCGTTTGGCGATGACTTGTTATGCTTAAAAGCCTGTCTTTCATTCAAATATACAAAAGAAATGCATTTTATGGTTAGAAATATATTTCACAGCTTTTACTCACCTGTCTCAATTGATTATAGGTCTTAAGCGTAGTCGGCCATATAGTAGTTAAGCTGCCTTAATTGATATTTTATCATTGTTGGATGGTGAATCCACAGCTGATATTTCGCCAGCTGCTAATATATTCTGAGAATCAATAATTGATATTTCGCCGTTGCCGATATATTCTGAGAATATCCATGTCGCATTTGAAATAGTTTATCAGCTTGGTGATGATAGCAATTTCGATAAGATAAGCTTGCGTGAGCCATTGATGACGATAGTGATAGTTGCTTATCTTGGCGACGATCATTGGCACTTGCTTATTCTGACAACAATCATCGACGCTTTTATTCAGCGATTGTCATTAACGCTTTGTATTTGGCGATCGCCATTGACGCTTTGTATTTGGCGATGATTTAGAAGCATCAAAATTGCAATCTATCTTCAAGGATAACGAATTTCGCATTCCTTTGTCTGCCCCTTTTTGATACAAAATTATTATCTTGATAATGTTCTGTATCAAAATCAGTATCGCCTTCGGAAGCAGTTTCCTTTTTTGCCAGCGCGAGTATAGGCCAATGTAGGCTTTCATTTACTTCCTTGAAGAAGTTTGCTTTCATTGAGCACGCTTTATCTCATTTAGCTTTGGATTTGCTCCCTGGATATGATCATGACTGTCAGTGGAGATACATTTTTTTGCTCTTGGAGAAATGGAGGCAACATATTTCTGTAGGAGGCTATACAATTCACGGTCATATTGATCGACCAATTTGCTTCCTTTTGATGCAAGATCATAACTTTGATAATTTTCTGAAGCGAAATCAGCAAATACATTTTACGGACGATATCTCTTAAGGAAGCGAGCATTAACCGGTATACTGATTCCCTGTCCGTCTTGATCTACAACTCTATACGCTCCATTAGAATATACTTCTTTTATTACGTAAGGGCCATCCCATTTATGCTCAAATTTTCCTCCTGTTCGACGAGTGACCACAATTGGTCTTTTTAGAATTAGCACCATATCTCTCTTTTTAAAAGAGCGATATTTAACTCTCTTATCAAATGTAGCTGATATTCTTGCTTGATATGCTTGCAGACGCTGTTGTGTAGCTAGGCGTTTCTCATCAAGCAAGTCCAGTTCCTTTAATCTTATTTTTGCATGATCATCATCAGTTATAGACTGATGCACTGCCACTCTCAGTGACGCTACTTGTATTTCAATTGGAATTACTGCCTCCACACCATAGACTAATGAATACGGCGTTGCCCTTGTGGCTGTTCAATGAGTAGTTTTATATGCCCATAGTGCTTCCTGCAATCTTTCATTCCAATCCCGTTTATTTCCTGTCACTGTTTTCTTCAATATTTTGACTATCATTTTGATGAATGCTTCTGCTAATCTGTTAGCCGGCGGATAGTAAGGTGTTGAGAATGAGTGGTGAATCTTGAACTTCTGACATAATTTTTCCATACCTTTATTTTTGAAAGGAGTGCCATTGTCCGTAACAATTTTCTTCGGGATACCATGTCTGTATATTATAGCATGGCGGATGAAATTAACCACATCCTTTTCTTTAACACTTCGCAAAGCAACTGCTTCAGTCTATTTGGAGAAATAATCCGTAGCTGCCAGAATATACTGTTTTCCTTTGGGTGAAGGCGGGTTTATAGGACCGATTACGTCAAGTCCCCAGGCGGAGAAAGGTCAAGAGGCCATAGATTGGTGCAAATCGTCTGGCGGCATGTGTATAATATCTCCTTGAATCTGGCATTTGTGGCACCGCTTCGCATAATCTATCGTGTCTTTGAACATGGTGGGCCAATAATAATCCATCCGATGTATTATGTGGAATAAATTTCGGCCTACCTGATGTGCCCCACATTCACCAGAATGTGCTTCTTGCAATACTTGCCTTGCTTCTTGTTTGTCTAAACAGCGTAACAACATCCCATTGTAAGATTTTCTATATATTACTTCACTGCAAATAACGAATCTACTTGACCGCTGTCTGACTTACTGCCTTTACGCGGACTCTTCTGGCAGGATGTTGAATTTGAGATAATCAATGAAAGGTTGTCGCCAGTCATCTACTGTAATTTCCAAGCATGATACAGGTAGGGCCTCAGTGACTTCTTCAACAATTTCGGTTGTCGACAAAAATCCTCTTTCCTCTATGGTCACTTGAAGAGGGCTTCGGTTAGGGAAAGACAGAGCTGCTGCCAAACTGGCTAAGGCATCGGCTTTTGCATTCTCTGACCAGGGAATATGCTTAATTTCAATATGGGAGAAATATTCCAACAATTGTTGCGCCTTCTGAAAATATGGAAAAAGTTCCTGCTTTCTTATTTCGTATTCAGTCATCAATTGATTTATAATCAATTTAGAATCCCCATAAATGTGCAATACTCTTATCTTCATTTCTTTAGCTATCTCCATTCCAATAATCAGGGCTCTATACTCGGCCTCATTGTTCGTCCACGCAGCTCTTAATGTAAAGGAGTAAGGTAATAAATCACCTTGGGGAGTAATGAATATCACTCCTGTCCCTGCTCCTGATGTTCGTGATGCACCATCGAAATACATTTGCCACAGATTCTGTGACTCAATCATCATGACGTGCTCATCTGGAAAATCATCATTGATGGCTTCAGATTCTGCCACGGGGTGCGCCGCTAAGAAATCTGCCACTGCCTGCCCTTTTGCAGCTTTCGACGGTTCATACGTAATAGCGTATTCTGAAAGTAACAACATCCATTTAGCCAACCTCCCGGACAACATCGGCCTTGTCATCAGAAACTTTATTGGGTCATCCCTTGAAACCAATGTTATATCATGCGATAAACAATAATGCCTTAATTTCTGTACTGCGAATATTAACGCTAAGCATTCCTTCTCAATCGGAGAATAATTGCATTCTGCACCTATCAGAGTTCGACTCAAGTAATAGAGGATCATTTCTTTTCCAAATTCATTCTTTTGTGCCAATAGAGCTCCTAAGGAATGATCAGCTGCAGACGTGTACAAGATGAGCGATCTCCCTTTTACTGGAGCCGTCAGTACTGGTGGCTTTTTTAGCAATTCCTTTATCGAGTCGAATGCATTCTGACAGGCCTGACTCCACACAAATTCTGTATCCTTTTTCATCAGCTGAGAAAACGGTTGACATCTTCCCGCCAGATTTGAAATGAATCGATGAATATATGCCCATTTTCCTTGCAAACTCTTTAATTCCTTTAATGTTTTTGGCGGTGGCATATCCTGTATAGGTTTGACTTTCCCAGGGTCAATCTCAATGCCCTTATGCCGAACAACAAAATCAAAAAAAAATTCAGAGGACACTCCGAATGCGCATTTAGCGGGATTCATCTTTAACTGTTTCTTTCTAAGTCGTTGGAAAACCGACACCAAGTGTTTGCGATGTTCCTGATGACTTTCTGACCTGACCACCAAGTCGTCAACATAACATTCAACGTGCTTATGTATCATATCTTGAAAAATGTTTTGCATCACCCTCTGATATGTTGCTCCAGCATTTTTAAGACCAAACGACATCACTTTATAACAGAAAATCCCCAGCGAAGTTCTAAACGCCGTCGCCTCTTCATCCTCAAGAGCCATCCGAATCTGATTATATCCCGCATAGCTATCCATAAAGGACATAACAACATACTGAGTCGTACTATCAATTAATAATTCAGTTATTGGTAGTGGGAAATCATCCTTCGAGCAGGCTTCATTTAGATCTCTAAAATTGACGCACACTCTGACCTGTCCATTTTTCTTTCTTACCGGAACGATATTCGATATCCACCTAGGATACTTGACCTCTCTAACAAATCCAACATTTATCAGCTTATTGACTTGTTCCTCTATGAGGGGAACCAGGTCTGGATGAAATCGCCTTTGCGCTTGTTTGACCATCCTTTCTCTTTAGAAATATTTAATCGGTGTAACGCCACGGAAGGCTCCAATCCGGGCATTTCTGCATATGTCCAAGCGAACACATCTTTATTCTCTCTAAGAAGTTGAACGTATTTTGCAGACTCTTGTTCAGAGAGATTGGCGCTAATAAACGTGTTTCGTGGTTCCTCTTTTGTACCCAAGTTTATTTCTAATAGGCTGTCTGTCGTCGGTTGCCCCCCGTCCTCCATTTGCTTCGGAGCTACTTCAGGACGTTCGACTACTTCAGCACTTTCCTTCACTAGTTCTTTCGTTGTGACCATGTTTGCTGCCGACCTTGCCTCTACATCTTCAAATTTTCTTCGCCTTTCCTGGCTGATCCCAATTGAAATTCCTTTTTCATGATTTAGGCCACTGGGATCTTCGCAATCGAGGCCCATACCTTTCATGATTTCCTCGTTTATCCTATCTTCGATAATTATCTAATTCCTTTGTATCATCCGCTGTAGAATACACTTCAGCGTGTAACAATTCTCCGTTGGATGTCCCACGAGACGATGATAGTGACAAAATTTTCTCTCCCTGCACCTTGTCGCCTCCTCAGGGCATTAGGCTCTGGCAATTCTATTGCGCCAACTTTCAACAACTGTTCCATCATTAGAATGACATTTCCTTTATCAAAAATGAATTCCTCATGGGAATTAAGCATTCGGACTCTTTTATTTTTTCTTGATTGAGCCAAGTCTTCTTTTCGTTTCGTACTTTCTGCCTTGAAACCTTTCACAATTTTACATTACTGACAGCGATCACCGGTATTTGCAGTTATCCAGCTAGGATCCTTTCGGGCCGCATCATGGTGAAATTTCAACACCTCCTAATATACTAGTTCCAAAGCATGAGCCTTTGCGGCCAAATCATGAAGAGTGTTGACTTTGAAATTAGCCAGTCCTCTTACGAATTCCTTTTTCATAGAGTTCAGACACATCTTAACTTGCTCAGTTTCTCTTATTAACGGTTTGCACAAAGTTCCCAATGCCCCCCATCTATCCACGTAATCCCTTGCCGACTCATTTTCGCCTTGTCATCTTGCATCTTTTTCCACGTGCAAATAGAACCCGGAGCCAAATTGTAATACCATCGGAATGCATTACCTGTCAACGATGCCCTGAACAATTGCAAACAATATTGCGGTACTACAGAAAGACCTCCCATACTGGCATTAAATCGTATTAAATGTTCTTCAGGGGATCCTTTCCCATCGAACTTTTAAAAATATGGACACCTGAAATCGGCTGGGAAGGGAATGTCATGCACTTCTTTCGGATATGGTATACGGTATCTAAAATGTCTAGTATCTTCTTGCTCCTCCATTCGGCTATCCTTTTCAATTACCGTCTTTTGAGCCGCATTATGCATGAAAGTCGCCAAGGCTTCTTTGAGGCTTCTGCATTCTTCCATTAATGCATTATGGGCCTCTACCATTTCATTGAAACGACCTTCTGCAGTTGTTTTATAGTCCGGATTTGTTCCAGCCATGAACACTGTGGATTTTCCACTCTTTGACGAAGTAGTCATAGAAGGAGTAAGAGTATGCTGACGTGACGGGGTTTGCAGAAAAGGAAGGGGATATGGTTTCACTGGGCCTTTTCATACTTTCTACTGCATCAACTGACTGAGTTGACGCCGATATTGGTGAACTTTTTAGAGACAGCGTTGGCGACCTGATAACCGATGTTTTTCCCTTTCGCTCTCTTGTTCATCCAGCCATTGATGCATTTAGAGCTGGGAATTCACGTGCTATCAACTGCTTTTATTTGATCCTCTTATGATTTGTTAGTGAGGAATTTCCTAGATGATCTTTGTCTTAGTTGGTGGTACTAAATTTCAATTTAGTCAGTCACACATAGTTTAAACTCTTGAGTAGTGGAACACGCATAGTTTTTTTTGGACTCTTGAGTAGTGGAGTCAGGTCGCATGTGATGGTCTCTGTAACTTATAGGAGTTTGATGGACTTCTCATCGCTTGGGGAGTTCACAAACCGCGATCCATCAGAGGGGCCCAGTGAAGCTACTGGCGCTGTGAACTTGGTTGGATTTACGCACAGGGTTGGCCATAGTAACTCTCTAGAGTTCATGGGGCTCACAAGGCTACCTTTGGGACACCAAATCCAAGGCCGCTAGTCCGTCAATGTGTAGGTTTAAGCCCTTCCTCATGAGTTAATACTGGAATCAAGCCAAAGACTTGAGGGGTCTTACGCATGGTTAGCCTATCTATGGACATGGCCAAAGAGCTCACACTAAAGCCTTCTTTTTCTTCGCCTGTAAGGCCGGGCCCATTCATGGGAAGGCATTTTCCTCCTTTTCCCGTGACGCTGTCGAAAAGCTATACAGACGGCATGGGGGTTACTCTTGACTACCAATTGAGGTCTTTTTGGCCTTTTAGGCTTTTGGTCACTAACTTCATCCGTGGCCCGCATAGGTTTGCATATGATGGCCTTCATGGGCTTTTTAGGGCCACCGGCTTCTCACCGCTGCCCGAATGGCAATCTTGATAGGCCTTATGCGCAGTTGGCCGTATAGGCTTGGCTAGGCTACCTTTGAAAGATAAAAGTAGGTGGTCATCAATAGACACATCTGCCTAAGATTGATAGTACATCACCACTTCTGCTAATATCTTCAACTATAATCGTATGGGCTATTTATAATATCTCAGCTTAGTGACGATACTAATTTCAGTAGAATTTTGCAAAGCTCGCTTGATAATGACGATGATCACTTTCTTTTTGCAATGCTTGTTGGCACATAGCCTTGATATGCTTGTAAATTTCTTCTTTATTCATTTATCTGATCGTACATAGCTATGGTCTTGGTCATTCTTGCCCCCTTTTGATATAGGAGTATTATTCTAGATCAAAATCAATAGTGTCTTCAGGGATGATATCTTTTAATGAAGTGAGCATTGATCGGTATACTGATACCTTGTCCGTCTTGATCCATGACTCTGTATGCGCCATTAGAGTACACTTCTTCTATTATATACGGCCCATCCCACTTAGTCTCGAACTTACCCCCTGTTCGGTGGGTGACCATTATACGTCTTTTCAACATCAATACAAGATTCCCCTTTTTGAAAGAGCAATATTTAACCCATTTATCAAAGGTGGCCGACACCCTTTCCTGATACGATTTCAATCGCTGTTAGGTTGCGAGGCATTTCTCATCGAGCAAATCGAGCTCTTTCAGCCTTATTTTTGCATTTTCATCATCTGTAATTGACTGATGTATCGCCACTCTCGTGACGCCACTTGTATTTCAATTGGGATCACTGCTTCTACGCCATAGACTAGTAAATACGGTGTTTCTCTCATTGTCGTTCGGTGAGTAGTCCTGTATGCCCATAATTCTTCTTGTAATCTTTCATCCCAATCATGCTTGTTTCCTGTAACTGTTTTCTTTAGTATCTTGGCTATCGTTTTATTGAACGCCTCTACTAATCCATTAGCGGGTGGATAGTAAGGTGTTAAAAACGAATGATGAATACTGAATTTCTGACATAACTTTTCCATGCCTCTATTTTTGAAGGAAGTGCCATTATCTGTAACAATCTTCTTTAGAATATCATGGTGGTATATTATCGCATGTCGGATGAAATTGACCACGTCCTTTTCTTTGATACTGCGTAATGCCACTGCTTCTGTCCATTTGGAGAAATAGTCTATCGCTGTCAAGATATATTATTTTCCTTTGGATTTATATGATTGATGACATCAAGTCCCCAAGCTGAGAAGGGTCAAGAAGCAACCGACTGATGGAGATCTTCTAGAGGAATGTGTATAATGTCTCCGTGAATTTGACATTTGTGACATCGCTTCGCATGATCTATCGCATCTTGGAACATGGTAGGCCAATAGTACCCCATTCGATATATTCCATGGAATAGATTTTGGCCATCCTGATGTGCCCCACATTCTCCAGGGTGTGCTTCGTGCAATGCCTTACCTACCTCTTGTTTATCTAAGCAACGTAGCAACATTCCATTATAAGATTTTTTATATAGAGCCTCACAACATATAATGAATTTGCTTGACCTTTGTCAGATTTACTGCTTCTGCATCGGATCTTCTGGTGAGATATCATATTTGAGATAATCGATGAAAGGCTGGTGCCAATCATCTGTTGTCAGTTCTAAACATGACATAGGAAGTGTCTCCATAGTTTCATTGATGACCTCTGAATATGGTAAAAATCTTCTTTCTTCTATAGTTACTTGGAGAAGGCTTTGATTTGGGCAGGATAGAGCCGCTGCTAGGCTAGCCAAAGTGTCTGCTCTTGCATTTTCACACCGCGGTATATGCTTGATTTTGATATGACAACTAACAACTGTTGCGCTTTCTAGCAATATGGTAAAAGTTCTTTCTTTCTTACTTCGAAGTCAGTCATCAATTGATTTATAATCAATTTAAAATCCCTAAAGATATACAACATTTTTATCCCCATTTCTTGAGCATTTCCATTCCAATGATGAGGGCTCTGTACTCAGCCTCATTGTTTGTACATATAGTACCGAACGTGAAGGAGTAAGTGTCACGCCCCAAACTCGGAAACCGGGCTCATAAAATTCTCGATCGCGTGGCACCGACAGCCTCCGAATAACCCCATTCTCGGCTCTCGGCTCCCATTCGCCAGGTTCCTATCCTGTGATGCTACGAGGAGGATTTTCAAGATCAATTTGATTCGTGATAAGCATAACCAACGACATAACCCACAAACAACAACCAAAAACTCCATTACATTTCCACTATGATCAAAAACTTTATAAGTACAATGAGCATAAAGGAAAATACAATGATGATGAACAAAATCTCCAAAGTGATTTGCAAAGCGCTCCTGCCTCAATGTTGCTACGCCCCAACGGCACCTACAGGCAACGGTCGTGCATAAGCGTATAGAAATCTTAAAGGGTAGTGAAAGTTGAAATTGTGGTGAAGACCGCTTTAGTTGAAGTAGGAATAGGTTAGTATATCCTAGAGGGGGTGAATAGGATTTTTTTAAAATTTTTTTTATAAATTATTAAAAATCCTTATTACACTAATCATATCGCAGAGTATTGATTAGGATTACTCAACCTTAACTCTACTGGCTTCCAAGCCTAATAGAGGATCCAATCACAAACTATTTAAAAGACAAACAATGTATAGATGAGATTGTGATGGATATGACTGTGTGTGCATAGGATGTGATCATATATAAAGACATGCAAGGCAATCACATAAATGAAAGATAATATCAAACTCAAACACAGTCATTTTATAGTGGTTCGACGACTTGTCTACTCCACTCCCGGCTTTCACACTTAACCCTTGAGTGACCGGATTTCACTAAGGAGGTTTCTCATGGTTCACCTCAAACCTAAGGTTTTAAATCAGGTTCACCTTCAACCTTTACAGAGGTTTCTACTCGATTCACCTCAAACCCTTGAGTTTTGCTGGCGTACTCCTAACCAGATGTTTATGCCCACACAGGACAAGGGTCCACACAACGCACCCTGAGGTTTCTACTCGGTTCACCTCAAACCCTGAAGTTTTGCTGGCGTACTCTTAACCAGATGTTTATGCTCTCCACAGAGCAAGGGTCCACACAACGCACCCCGCACGTACACTCCCATCGGAGGCCTCCTTCGAGGACTTCAAATGGTGAGAAATACTTAAAATCCAATCCTAAAAAGGAATGATCGCAAGTGTCCTCTGGGCTCTTACTACTTACAGATAAGTTGATCAGTTCCTTTCAGCACAGTGATGAAGACCTTCTACTTGTTGATGAAGAGTCTTCCGCTCCCTTGATCCGCAACACAAAGATGTATATATGCTAGGCTTAGGTTGGGTCAAGGTTATGATGGAATACCATTCTAAGGATTTTCCTATAAGGAGAATAGAGTGGTTTCCATCATTCATGCATTCAAGGCATCCCAGCTTAATGATGTGTCATTAAGGCAGTAGCTGAAGGATCCTTGAATGCGAAAGTTTATTTCCCAATCCACTCTATGAGATATCAATGATGAGGGTGGATTGGAGGATGAACTTCCTGAGAGAAAGGGCTTAAGATAAATGATAGGAAGGTTAAAACTCTCAAACGTACTCTCTACTTTCTCTACCAGCAATGAAGACAACTCTCTCTATTTATAGGAAAAAGGTTCCAATGGATATAAACGGTCATATTTATGACAGAGTTCGATATCATCGAGCAGTCGTCGATATGAACAAGCGTATACTCTCGATTGTATCGGCCGACCTCTCGATAATAAGAACTCAATTGTCATTTCACTTTTAGAAACCTTCCGCCAACTAGTCGATGGGATCGAGACACACATTGATGTTATCGGATTTCGAACTCTGATTCCATCGAGTGATGGTTCGATCTATCGACAGGTGAAAAATTAGAGAGAAGCTTTGAAGAATTTCAGGATCACAGATATGATCGGGGAAACAGTCGATGTCATCGAAATTTGTACATCGATCATATCGGAACCTTGTCGATGGGATCGATAAATCGTATAGATTTACATGTAAGCTTGTTGGACGATTTGTCCTGACTCGATCCAATCGACTTGGTCTCGATATGATCGATATATGAATATCGATTTATTGACAGGCATCCCGATCAACATTAAAAGTAACCTGAAATTCATGTTGGTGAGAACATGCGTCCCACAGTCGATATGATCGACTGACTCCCGATATGATCGATTTTTGAGTTCAGATTGAATCGGACAGTCATTGATATATCGAAGAATATGTTAGTTTTCTTTAGAAAAATAGGGGCGCCAAAAATCAGTCTGTCGATTATATCGATCCACTTCAGATATGATCGATATTCGAATATCGATGATATCGACACTTAAGTCGATATATCGATAAATCGTCTAGAAGATTATTTTAATTGCTGGACGCATTCTGTCCTCATTCGATTGAATCGATTGAGATGCCGAGGACATCGACAGAGCTGGCCGATCATATCGAAGGGGTAATCGATATAATCGACAGTGTAAGAAAAACTTTACTGATTTTTCTTTTTGATAAAAAGCTTTCTTGCACAGAAACCCTAAGATGTTCTAGTTCTTTTTAAGGGTTTAATCACCTGGTGTTTTGGGACATGGGCTGTGAGGCTATGATTTACCTTTTGGAGATCTTCCACACATCCAGATGATGCAGACGCTTGACTTGATCTTCTTATTCAGTGCTGTCGTCCGACTGACTCAACTTACAATGTAATTGACAAACCAGGGCACATAATAGGTGCACTTTCAATCTCCCCCTTTGTCAATTACGTGACAAAATCCTCAAAACACCCTAGGAACATATCTAGACAGATATATCCTAAATTATGTGTACATGTATTAACATAATTTTATAAATTCTAAACACCCATGTACACAATAAACAAATTCTCCCCCTTAATTCAAAAACTCTCCCTTTCTTGTTGCGGCTGCTCCCCCTAACACTTGCAACAAAGATATACAATTTTCACTTGGGGTGTTTTGAATTGTTCTCCCCCTTTTTGTCAATCATTGGCAAAGGTATAAGACGTGATATTGACTGAAGATTGAAGCATATGGGAGAACCACAGATAGATAGATATAAATGAAGACATCAATGAAGAAGTCAGCACAGGCATTGTATAAGAAAATAGGAATCTAATGAGAATTAAGTTCAGCCATATCAACAAAAAGATTTCATTGTCCAGAGGTGTAAAGATACCCAAAATGAGTAAGCAAAGATAGATGCACAATCAAATGTTTTTTCCGACTAGACGCATGGCTCTACCAGAAACTATCTCCTCTTGTCAATTTGAAAGCTCGCCAGTTGTTAGAAGCTCAAGAATCTGCTGTACAGAGTGTTGGAGAGCTTTTATCCTGTTTTCTATTCCTGATATTCGTTGTTCACAGTGTTGGAGTCGCTCATCAATTCTAGTGAAATTGTTTAAAAGTTGGCGCTCAAGCACATGATGCTGATGATTTGTGACAGAAACAGAACTGCAATCAGGAGTTCGATTGGACCTCCAAAGAATTTCTTCATTAAGCACGGGACCACTATCTTCAAGAGGTGGAAATATCTTCGTATCTGATAAGGCAGAAGCATACACTTGTTACGCTGCTTCATGGTCGTACCAAACTACAGGATATACCTTATTAGATGTTTCTGACAGACTCGCCCAGTGTGCGAGCTTGCAGATAAGAGATGGAAAAAGCAGAAATTCAAGATGGTCACTTCTGATTACCTTGATCAGCTGGTCTAATATGAAAGTCGGTAAGCATACATAAATCTCTTGATAGACATCATACAGAATGTTGAGTGCAATGGGACTCAGATATGTGTCATTTACGTCACAAGGGTACACATTCGTGCTGAAAATACTGTGAAGGAGTCAGAACGAGATTCCTAGGTGTTTTACTGGAAGAATATTACTATCATTTCTAGGAATTGTCCTACCTTAGCATAGTGCTTGTGTAATTTCCTCCCATCTACCCAAATCATTTAGATTTCTACTAGTGACAGGGATTTGCGTCACTTCAATATTTAGAACATGACCAAGAACTGATGGAGTAATGTGCTTGGTGTGCTGCATGAATTTCAGACATATGCAAGGTGGGTAATCTTGGGTAACATGACAACAGTTGAAGAACTGCTGGATCATTTCAAACTGATATGGCCCGCCCATGTCAAACATATTCTTCCATCCAATGGTTTCCATCATGAGATCCACCCCATTGAGTTTGACAGTACTCATGAGAATAGTACGATCGACTACTGTGACTTGTTCCCAGTCCGACTGGTTTTGAGGGGGTCTAGAATATTTCTCTTTCTTATTCTTGGAAGATTTTGCAAATGAGAGAGCCTTACCTTTTCCTTTAATCATCTTCCTTGTATCACTTGGGTGCCAAAATTTCAGCTAGACTTCATGCACATCAAACAGAGGAACTGATTAGGGCAGAGAGTTGGCCTCTTTAAAAGAATTTCCAATCAGCCTTTTTATTTGGGCGCCAAATGTCGATCATATCGTCCAACCTATCGATTGTATCGAGAGGTTGTCGATCGATGCTATCGAGACTGCTGTCGATGTTATCCATGGTCACATGACTTTTCACATTCTGAACAGCTATCGATAGTATCGATCTTCAGTCGATGAAATCGAAAAAGACCATCACTTATATTGAAAGTATTTGCTATTCAGATTTTTCCTACTTTTAGCATGCTATTATATATTTTCAATTAAAAATGCATCAATTCTGTAACTATAAACGAGATAATGATCTTATACAAAACTTTCAAGGTCTCCAACCTTAGATGTTCTTTTGAAGGCTCAATAAAATTAAATCATTTCAAAAAATCTCCAGATTTTGATGCATAACCTGGACTAACTTCTTCTCTCTCAGTGTTTCTCAATATCATTCCTTCCTTTTCCTACAATAATGTAGAAGTGGTTATTTGTGCGAAGACCTTTTATAATTGACTTCCCTGATTGATCTAGAATCTCGCATTCTCCTTTGTTGAAATTTACCACATGCCCATTATCGTAGATTTGAGAGATGCTCAGTAAGTTATGTGTCAATCCTTTTATGCAAAAAGCATTCTCATTTTTAAACAGACTAATTCCTTCTATAATTCCCTGACCAATTACTTCAGCAGTGGTTCCATCTCCGTATGTGACTATCCCTTTGTGAAGATCTTTATAGTTTGAAAGGAGAGACTTTTCACCTGTGACGTATCTTGATCAACCACTGTCTAGGTACCATTTAGCCATATTTCCTGATAAATGATCTGATTGAGTAACAAGGCAATTTGTCTTTTCTTTAATCACCCACTTTGTGACAGGAGTTTTACTTGTGGTTGATTTATTCTTCTTATTTGATTTATCCACATGACTTAACTGCTCCTTCATCCTATCAACTATCTCAAGGGGTGATGATTGCACACTTCTTTTATTTAGTTCATAAACTGACTCCTTATTTTTGCAATGAGCTGGAATAGGTTTGGTGTTACTACTAGATGCAATAGATTTTCCAAATGGTTGTGCATCAGTTTTTGTTCTAGCCTTTCCATAACCTAATCCCTTTTTGTCTTCTCCATATTTTCTCATTCCTAATAGTTTTTCTAATTTCTCACCACTCTGGAAAAATTTATAGTTTATTTTGACAACTTTTCTAGATTCTTCTAGATCATTTTGAAGTGTATAATTTTTATCTTGAAGAATCAGGTTTTCCTTATTTAGTTTTTTGACTTGTTCCGCTAATTTCTTTGACTCAGATTTCAATGAGTTTTTAGTTCTTTTAAGTCTATCATTATCTGAGTGGTATTGCTGTAAATCAGTGATTAGATGAGTATTAATGTTTGAAGCTTTATCCAACTCTATTTGCAGCATTTCCTTTTTGTTTTCAACTATTTCAAGTCTTTTGACAATATTAACGTTATGGATGTAAAGTTGATTGTAAGCGTTTTGTAATTCATTTTGCTCTTTATCTTCTTCTTCCTCAATTTTCTCGTTGTCAGATGAAAATGATTCAGTTCCAGCAGAGCCACTTCCTCATCTTCATCTTCCTTTTCACTCTCACTGTCCTTATGTTTTAGTTTCTTGGAGGTTTTTATGACAATGTTTTTGGATTTTTGGGGTTGTGTGAAGTGTAGTTCGAAAGTTTGTAGGGAACCTACTAGTTCTTCTACTTTCATCTCATCAATATTCCTACACTCCTCAATTGTTGTTACCTTGGGATTGAAGCATTCCGGCAAGGATCTTAAGATTTTTTACATATTTTAGGTGCCGGAACCTTCTCTCCCAAACCACCCATGGAGTTACAAATAATGTTTAATTTGGTGTAGAACTCCATAAATGTCTCATGCTCTTCCATCCTGAGATTTTCAAACTGTGAAGTTAAGAGTTGTAGTTTAGATCTCTTCACAGTGCTTGTGCCTTCATGGGTTGTTTCCAGTAAATCCCATGCTTCCTTGGATGTCCCACACATACTTATTTGATTGAAAATATCTTGGGACACAGCACAGTAGATGGCGTTCATTGCTTTTGCTTCAGAATTTCGCTGTTCTTTATCTAACACCGTCCACTTCTCATTAGATTTGAGTTTAGTGATTGTGGTTTCATCTTCAAGTACAATTTTTTCAGATGGTACCATGTATCCTTTTTCAACTGCATCCCAAACTTCATGATCCAAGGATCTCAGGAAGTAGTGCATTCTAGCCTTCCAGTACGCATAATTTGATCCATGAAATACTGGAGGTCTAGTGATAGATGAGCCCTCTCCTTTGGCCATATTTCTACTTCAGTCAAGATCACTCTCTAGGTGGTGAAGCCCTTAAAGAGAGACCTGCTCTGATACCAATTGAAATTGCAGTGAAGACCGCTTTAGTTGAAGTAGGAATAGGTTAGTATATCCTAGAGGGGGATGAATAGGATTTTTTTTAAGTTTTTATAAATTATTAAAAATCCTTATTACACTAATCCTATCGCAGAGTATTGATTAGGATTACTCAACCTTAACTCAACTGGCTTCCAAGCCTAATAGAGGATCCAATCACAAACTATTTAAAAGACAAACAATGTATAGATGAGATTGTGATGGATATGACTGTGTGTGCATAGGATGTGATCATATATGAAGACATGCAAGGCAATCACATAAATGAAAGATAATATCAAACTCAAACACAGTCATTTTATAGTGGTTCGACAACTTGTCTACTCTACTCCCAGCTTCCACACTCAACCCTTGAGTGACCGGATTTCACTAAGGAGGTTTCCCATGGTTCACCTCAAACCTAAGGTTTTAAAATCAGGTTCACCTTCAACCTTTACAGAGGTTTCTACTCGGTTCACCTCAAACTCTGGAGTTTTGCTGGCGTACTCCTAACCAGATGTTTATGCCCACACAAGACAAGGGTCCACACAATGCACCCTGAGGTTTCTACTCGGTTCACCTCAAACCCTGGAGTTTTGCTGGCGTACTCTTAACCAGATGTTTATGCTCTCCATAGAGCAAGGGTCCACACAACGCACCCCGCACGTACACTCCCGTCGGAGGCCTCCTTCGAGGACTTCAAATGGTGAGCAACACTTAAAATTCAATCCTAAAAAGGAATGATCGCAAGTGTCCTCTGGGCTCTTACTACTTACAGATAAGTTGATGAGTCCCTTTCAGCACAGTGATGAAGACCTTCTACTTGTTGATGAAGAGTCTTCCGCTCCCTTGATCCGCAACACAAAGATGTATATATGCTAGGCTTAGGTTGGGTCAAGGTTATGATGGAATACCATTCTAAGGATTTTTCTATAAGGAGAATAAAGTGGTTCCCATCATTCATGCATTCAAGGCATCCCAGCTTAATGATGTGTCATTAAGGCAGTAGCTGAAGGATCCTTGAATGCGAAAGTTCATTCCCCAATCCACTCTATGAGATATCAATGATGAGGGTGGATTGGAGGATGAACTTCCTGAGAGAAAGGGCTTAAGGTAAATGATAGGAAGGTTAAAACTCTCAAAAGCACTCTCTACATTCTCCACCAGCAATGAAGACAACTCTCTATTTATAGGCAAAAGGTTCCAATGGATATAAACGGTCATATTTATGACAGAGTTCGATATCATCGAGCAGTCGTCGATATGAACAAGCGTATACTCTCGATTGTATCGGCCGACCTCTCGATGATAAGAACTCAATTGTCATTTCACTTTTGGAAACCTTCCACCAACTGGTCGATGGGATCGAGACACACATCGATGTTATCGGATTTCGAACTTCGATCTATCGATAGGTGAAAAATAAGAGAGAAGCCTCGAAGAATTTCAGGATCACAGATATGATCGGGGAAACAGTCGATGTCATCGGAATTTGTACATCGATCATATCGGAGACCTTGTCGATGGGATCGATAAATCTATAGATTTACATGTAAGCTTGCTGGACGATTTATGTCCTGACTCGATCCAATCGACTTGGTCTCGATATGATCGATATATGAATATCGATTTATCGACAGGCACCCCGATCAACAATAAAAGCAACCTGAAATTCATGTTGGTGAGAACATGCGTCCCACAGTCGATATGATTGACTAACTCCCGATATGATCAATTTTTGAGTTCAGATTAAGTCGGACAGTCATCGATATAACGAAGCATATGTTAATTTTCTTTAGAAAAACAGGGGCGCCAGAAAGCGGTCTGTCGATTATATCGATCCACTTCAGATATGATCGATATTCGAATATCGATGATATCGACACTTAAGTCGATATATCGATAAATCGTCCAGAAGATTGTTTTGATTGCTGGACGCATTCTGTCCTCATTCGATTGTATCGATTGAGATGCCGAGGACATCAACAGAAATAGCCGATCATATCGAAGGGGTAATCGATATAATCGACAGTGTAAGAAAAACTTTACTGATTTTCCTTTTTGATAAAAAGCTTTCTTACACAGAAACCCTAAGATGTTCTAGTTCTTTTTAAGGGTTTAATCACCTGGTGTTTTGGGACATGGGATGTGAGGCTATGATTTACCTTTTGGCTGGCTTCCACACATCCAGATGAGGCAGACGCTTGACTTGATCTTCTTGTTAAGTGTTGTCGTCCGACTGACTCAACTTACAACGTAATTGACAAACCAGGGCACATAATAGGTGCACTTTCAAAAGTGTGTGCGCAAAGTAGTATTTTAATCATGTAATATCAGAATAATGCGGAATATGCTGCTGGATCCATGAATACCATAACCCATACCAAGGTTACGTAATGCAAGATATGAATGATGTCGGCCATACCAAAGTCATGCGGTGTGAGATGCAACTCAAGCATGTGAATCCTCATCTAAGTCCACATACCAATACAACTCAAATCTGGAATATCACTGGGGTCTAGTACACTCTAAACCAAATCGTCGCCCCATCGCGTGTAATAAGGTAAGTGGAAGAGAGCTCACTATCCGTCTGCCAATATCAGGCTCGACTCATCGATAGCGGACCCATTCCTCGAGCTGGTCAAACTTAGCCTAGCGTTGTCCCCTACTCTCGGGTAGGTAAGGCCGCACTCCCTTTCGATCGACCACGACAGAGTGGAATGTGCAACCGTATGGTGATCAGTACTCAGCGCTCTTGTACCCACTCGGTCTAGACGTTGGATCAACCTCTTGGTACCATAAGGGTTTAGGGACGTTCACCCAGGGATATCTATAGCACCCCATGTAGAATAAGATTTTTGGTATCCAATCCTGCCAACCATGATACGTCTGTGGAAGTTACGGCCCCGATGTCGCTAGGGCGTATAGTAACCATATCACACAATGTGAAATGCATGAATCACGCTATCCAGTCATGCAACAAATTCTACGTGTATAGTGCGCTCATGTAGGGTAACACCACCTAATTGGGAGCCCATAAACAACCTGCCCAAAGGCATATGCTATGATCGGTCACCTCTCATATCAAGCATACATATGATGCGTATGAATTATGATCATAAGTCATGGAACTATACTAAACATATAATAAAGTAATGAACTGCCCTTACAACGCAGATGGGCCTAGACGGCCTATACACAACAAGTATGGGCCTAATAATGGGCCCTAGGGAGAGTCGTAATGCGAACATTTAACCAACATTAAACTCATAATGTGGACATCAAACCAACATTACTCCCAAGGCACGATTGTCATGAACATCATTACATAATTCGTGTTGGGATCACACATTGCAATGGACCTTAGGTACATCCCATTGGGCCTTTAAATATATCAAATGGGCCACATCCCATGGGCCTTATATTCCACATCAATGGGAAGCACCAATGGGCCTTTAGTGCATTACAATGGGTCATAACCCATGGGCCTTAGATTGCATCAAATGGGCCTAATCTCGTGGGTCTTATATGTAACCAATGGGCCACACCAATTGAGCCCCATATGCACATAAAATGGGCCTCAACCCATAGACCCTAGTACATCTTAATGGGCCTTAACCCATGGGCCCCTAAAACATCAAATGGCCTAATCCCATGGGCTTTAGAATACATCAAGTGGGCCTCGACCCATGGGCCTTACATTATGTTTATTTTCCATCCAAATTGGGGCCCAACATGGTGTTTATTTCCATCCAAACTATTCATAGGGTCACATGGGCCTAGGGCCCACTGTAATGTTTATTTTGTCATCCAACATGTAGGCAAGGGGGCCCACTATAATATTTATTTGCCACCCAACCAGGGGGAGACCCACCGTAATGTTTATTTAGTATTCAACCTATTTATAAGGTTACGTGGGCCAAGGGGTGGTGCTAGTCCCACCGTCCAGGGTGGACGGTGCAGATATAACACATAATCATGGTGGGTCCCACCGTCCAGGGGTGGACGGTGCGGACAGAACATAATCAGGGTGGACTCCACCGTCCCACGCTGTGGACGGTGGAATGAATACATTCCAGCGGATGGTGAAAATACAACACATGCATCACTGTGGGCTCCATGTGGGGCCCACCACGATGTTTACATGCCATCCAACCCGTTGACGAGGTCATACAGACCTAAGTGAAAGGAAATCACAAATTTCATCTTGATCCAAAACTTCTGTGGCCCACAGAAGGGTTTCAATGGCAGAGGTTCAATCCCACTGTTTTTTACAGCGTGGACCACCTAAACGTTGGATGCAGCTGAAACTTGGAGGGGGCCCACTTTTAGGAGCGACCCACCTCTTGAAAGGTGTGGATGCAAAATATACATTATGGTGGGTCCCACATGTGGGGCCGTGGGCCCCTGGCGTCCGCCCGCTTCAAGCACGCTGCAGTCTGCTGCTGTAGTTGTCAGGGGCAGCAGGCGCTACCCCTTATATGTGTATTTTATTTTTTATTTTTTTAATACTAATCCTGTGGTTTTTTATAGGTAGGGCCCACCATTGTGAAGCCTGTATCCAAGACCTTACTGTTCCGCAAGCCTACGCGGTCTTCTCGGTCGAATTCTGGCTACTCGCGATTTGTAATCAGCAGTTACGCGCGACCCTGAGACATATCCGATTTTCCAGAGTCGACTCGACTCGAGACCTGTACCCTAGCGACCGCGCCGTCGCCGCGGTTCTGATGCCGCATCTTGCGTGTCGAGGCGATACTTAGGCCAGGAGTTATGGACTTGAGAATAAATTGAGGAAACACCGCGGGCAACGTGTGCGTTGTTTCCAAGAAGATTCCTTGTTAGGAGAATGGAATATCTCCCCATACTCCATCTTTTCACCAAGTCAACCAAGATCTTACCTTTCCCATACCTTTCATGTCAACAAGGCAATGCTACCCATACTCCATCTCATCTCATGCCCAAAAAGTCAATTAGCCCCATCCCTCACCCATACACTCCATGTCACCCATCCTTACAACTCCCATCACTCTTTCATTTTCTCTCTTCACCCATTCAAGCATTTCCCAAAGGAGAAACCGTCCATGGCTTCCATGGAGAAGCTAGGTGTGGCCCACCTTCCTACCGCCAAATCTGACCCTTGGATCATCATCTCAACCGTCGAAAATTCCCTCTTAGAGCTCTAGAGTGCATAGGTGGAAGAAGGAATAGGCGATCAGGTGGGTGCCTCTATTCTTCTCTCTCTCTCTCTCTCTCTCTCTCTCTCTCTCTCTCTCTCTCTCTCTCTCTCTCCCTCTCTCTCTCTTTCACTTTTGTTGTGTGTGACAATGTGGCGATGTGGCCCACTCGAATATACCCCACTTGATGTATGTCTTATCCAACCGTCCAAACCATTTGGGCCCTACCTTAGAGAGATGGAGAAACACAGATATCGAGCTGATCCAAATTAAGTGGGTCACATCCACGTGGGACCCACCAGATGTGGTCCCCACCCATGGGACCCACCTTAATGTGTTGTATCCAATTTCATCCAGCGTCCAGGGACGCTGGATCTCTATGAAGTGTGAACCGACGGGTGGTGTACCGTCTAGAGAAAAGAAAAAAAAAAGGAAGAGAGATTCAGATTGATTTTTTTAAAAAAAAAAACTTTAAGTGGACCACTCTTATACACCCCACCTTGATATATGTTTCTAATCCAAGCCGTTCATTCCGTTCCCTAGCACATTTAGGGCGTTGAGCTGAAAAATGGAGTTGATCCAACTTTTTGGTGGGCCATACTTCGCAAACAATGATCTTTACCATTTAAATTCAGTTGGTTTCTTCCTACATACTGAAATTCATTGGATATGGGGTTTGTTTGATCCATCTTGAGCCAAGGGATGCAATGAATGGGTTGGATTCTCCGGATGAGGGCCCTACCTAGGAAAAATTGTGATAAAACTCAGTTTTAAAAAAAATAATAATAATAACTGCAGTAGCATTGCTGCTGCTGCTGACTACGCATCCTGCGCTCAGACGGCGGGCGTGAGGCAGTGACCCACGGCACTGTGTGGGCCCCACCATGATGTATATTTTGTATTGTAAGACCCGTATCTTGGTCCGTACCTTTCCGTACACTCCCGCGGTCGTACCGGTCAAATTTCGACAACTTTCGACCCTTAAACAATATCGACGCGCGACCCGGATTCATGTGCCGACAACCTGAGTCGACTCAACCCGAGACCTATACCATAGCGACCGCACCGTCGCCGCGGTTCTGATACCGCGACTCGCGGGCCGAGGCGATACCCGGATCAAGAGATATGGGCCAACGTTCGGTGCGAGAAAACGCCGCGCGTTACGAAAACCAAGGAAATCTCAACGATGTGTCACATCAATCACATCAATCCCATCAATCAATCACCCATCAACCCATCACATGTCAAGTACACATCACTCTCACCCATTTTTCCAAGCAACCACAAAAGTCTTCACATCCCATACCTCTCTTACACAAAAAAGCCTCAAAAGTCTTCACAACCCATACCTCTCTTACACCAAAGCCTCAAAAGTCAAGCTTTTCTTACACAACCATCACTCACCCATCCATCCATCAGTCTCTCTCTCTCCCTTTACATCACTCTCTCTTTCTCTCTTTCTCATTTCAAAGAAAAAAAAAAGCTCCAAGCAAACATCCCACGTATGGAATTTTGCAAAAATCCCTAAGCTTCAAGTGGCCCACCTTCCTACCCCAAAATCTCCCATCTCAACCCTCCATTCTTCATCTTAGCCATTGAAGTTGAAGACAAGGTGCCAGGGAACCCCTAGGAGCGAGAAGATCGGACGGTGGGTGCTTCTATAGGATAGATTTTCTTGTTTTTATGGTGGACCAAGTGAGGCCCACCGATCAATGGTGTGGATCTCACTTGGGATCCTAATATGTGGCCGATGGACCACTTGGATCATCATGATCGGTCCATGATGGGGCCATTCTCCATGGACCCCATCATGATGTTTATTTTCATTTAGAAGGGTCATCTAGACCGTCCATATCGGTGGAGAATGGATCTCCACCGTTGATTTACATTTCTAATGGCCCCATGTGCAAGGGATCCATTTATTGTATGTTTCATTGCAAGGGAGGGCCCATAATGACGGGGACCCTCCATCACAAGCCGTGTCCCACTCTCCATGTCTCTCACTCTCTCTTTTATTTTATTTTATTTTATTTTATTTTATTTTATTTTATTGCAATAGGATGGTGTGGCCCACTTGAATGGATCCCATCTTGATGTATTTATTTTATTCAAGTGGGGCCCACCTTAGACGTTATTCCCATGCCGCCCATCATGTGATGGCCCACTTCATCAGGGCCCACCATCTTCAAAAGAAAGAAAAAAATATATATATATATTTTAAAACCGTCCAGCGTCCCAGACGCTGGACGTTTCAATGAAAGAAGAGAAAAGGAAAGAAAAAAAGGGATTTTTGGGTGGCTCCCTTGCATAGGCCCCACCCTGATGTTTATGTTCTATCCAAGCCGTCCATCCTCTTACCCACGGCATTTTAGCCGTTGGGTAGAAGTTTGGAGCTGATCCAATCACCTAGTGGGCCATAGCGTCAAATATTGCGCCCTCACCATTCAAACTGTATTTTCTTATTTTATTTCTCTTCCAAGCATCAAAAAAATCCAAACTCTGGACTCATTTGGACGGCCTCGAGCCGCTGATCGCAATGACTGGGGTAGATTTCGTTTTTACGGGCCCCACGTGTAAAAAACCATTGAAAATCAGATTTTCTTTTTTTTAAAAAAAAAAGGCATTGGCAGAGGCTTTGCCTCTGCCTTGGAAACGGCCAGCACCTGCACGCGCCTGCGTGTAGGCTCATCTCTACGGGCAGACGGACGTGGGGTGGGTGCCCATGGCTCCTGCGTGTGGGCCCCACTATAATGTGTATTTGTCATCCAACTGGGTCATGAGGTGGGCCACCCCAGTGGCGGGCCCCCCTCCAAAAAAATGGGACAGATCCAAAACTTAGGTGGCCCACACCACGTGAAATAGTGTGGATTGAGGCCTACCATTGAAATCTGGGTTGGGGCCCACAGAAGTATTGGATCAAGCTGAAATTTATGTTTTCCCTTCATCCAGGTCCAAGGGGCCTTGTGAACGGGTTGGATGTTGAATGGACATTACAGGATGGGCCCCACATGGGACCTACATCTTTTTTTTTATTATTATTATTTTTATAAATCAAGTCCACCGTCCAGCGGACGGTGGCACCCACCTGATTTCGGGCCCTGTGTGAAGTATGTGTTATATCCGCACTGCCCATTGGACAGTGGGACCCACCATGATATATGTGGTGCATCTAGACCGTCCATCCGCCTAGTGAGATCATTTTAAAGCATGGGTTGTTGGTTGTGTGGACCACTCACTTATGGACTAGGCCCATTTGATTTTGAAACAGGCCTATGGGCTAGGCTCATTTGATTTATGAAATGCTTATAGGATAGGCCCATTTGTGTTATTTAAGGCCTATGGGTTTAGGCCCACTTGATGTGTTTCAAATACATGGGACTAGGCCCATTTGATGTACTTCAAGGCCCATAAAGATTGGATCCATTTGTTGCATTCTTAAAGCCCATGGAAGTGGACCCATTTGTTATATTGTAAGACCCATGGGACTATGCCCATTTGATTAAGAAAGGGTCCATGGGATTAGGCCCACTTTGATATGCATGCAAGCTCATGGACTAGGCTCATTAGAATTGTTTAAGGCCTAGGAATTTAGGCCCATTCGACTCACATAAGGCCTCTGGGTTGAGGCCCGGTTGATATACATTTGGGGGCCCAATTGTGTGGCCCATTTGATACATATTAGACTCATATGATTAGGTCCAATTGATGCAATCCAAGGCCCACGGGTTTTGACCCATTGCAATGCACTTAAGACCCATTGGTGTGGCCCATTTATATGGCCCATCTGATGAATAAAAGGCCCATAAGATATGGCCCATCTGATGAATAAAAGGCCCATGAGATATGGCCCATTTGATATATATGTAAGGCCCAATGGGAGGAACCTAAGGTCCATTGGAATGTGTAAACCCAATACCGATTATGTAGCGGTGTTTAAGAAGATCGTACCTGGAATGCAATGATGGTTTGACGTCCACATTGCGAGTGTAATGTTGGTTGGATGTCCACATTACGACTCTCCTTAGGGCCCATTACTAGCCGTACTTGCCGTGTATAGGCCGTCCAGGTCCATCTGCATTATAAATAGTTCATTTTGTTATAACATGTTTAGTACAGTTCATGACTCATGATCATACGCATCATATGTATGCTTGACGTGAGAATTGTCTGATCATGGCATTTGCCTTCGGGCAGGTTGTTTATGGGCTCCCGGTTAAGCGGTGTTGCCCTACATGAGCGCACGGTATGCGCAGGGTTGGTTGCATGACTGAATAGCGTGATTCATGCATTCTGCATTTGTGTGACATGGTTATTGTACGCCCTAGCGACATCAGGGCCGTAGCCTCCACAAACGCATCGTGGTTGGCAGGATTGGATACCGGAAATCTTGACCTACATGGGGTACTATAGATATCCCTGGGTGAAAGTCCCTAAACCCTTATGGTACCAAGAGGTTGCTCCAACGTCTAGACCGAGTGAGTAGATGAGCGTTGAGTGCCGATTACCAGATGGTTAAGCTCTCCACTGTGTCGTGGTCTGTTGGAAGGGGGTGCGGCCTTACCCGCCCGAGTGTAGGGGGCAATGCTAGGCTGAGTCTGACCAGCTCGAGGAATGGGTCCGCTATCGACGAGTCGCGCCCGATATTGGCAGACGGATAGTGAGGTCTCTTCCACTTACCTTATTGTGCGCGATGTGGCGGCAATCTGGTTTAGAGTGTACTAGACCCCGGTGATATTCCATACTTTAAGCTGTATTGATGTGTGGACATTGATGAGTATCCGTATGCTTGAGTTGCATTATACATTGCATGGCCTTGGGATGGCCGATACCATTCATGTCTTGCATCGCATAAGCCTTGGTACGGCTCATGATATTATGTTTTCATTTGCATATTCCGCATCACTCTGACATTGCATGTACATATTACTACCTTGAGCACACACCTTCACCACCCTCTAAGCTTTCTGTAAGCTTATGCACGACCGTTGCGTGCAGGTGACGTTGGATCGCAGCAGTGTTGAGGCAGGAGCACGTTGCTGATCATTTTGGAGTTTTTCTGTTATTTACCCTTGTATTTCCCTTTATGCCCATTGTACTTGTAAAGTTTTTGATCATAGTGGAAATGTAATGGATTTCTTGGTTGTTGTTTGTGGGTTATGCCTTTGGTTATGCTTAATACGAATCAAACTGATATTTAAAATCCTCCTCGTAGCATCCCAGGATCGGAACCTGGCGAATGGGAGCTAGGAGCCGAGAATGGGGTTCTACGGAGGCTGTCGGCGCCGGATTCGGCGATCCGGAGTTTTGTGAGCCCGGTTTCCGAGTTTGGGGCGTGACATGTATCCACACCGTCCACTTGATGGGACCCCTCCTCAGGTGGGCCCCCTCCAAAAATGAACCATATCCAAGACTCAGGTGGCCCACATCAATGGAAACAGTGGGGTGAACCGTCTACCCTTGAAAACCTTTTATGGGCCACAAAAGTTTCTGATCAAGATGAAATTTGATTTCCCCTGTTCTGCCAGGTCTGTACGACCTTATCAACAGGCTAGACGGCAAATGAGCATTTTGGTGGGCCCCACGTGGAACTCACCATGAATGATGTGTTTTATTCACACCGTCCACCCCTAGACAGTGGAAACCCATCATAATGTATATGTTATGTCCAGCCGTTCCTCCATTCAGGGCCCCACCACTGATGTAAGTGCTTTATCTGATGCCGTCCATCTGGATGGTGGCCCACTGCTGACTGACGTCAGTGAGTTAAATGGGCTACAATGATGCATGTGATTTATATCCACACCGTCCATGTGGAGTGTAGTACATGGGACCCACCTTAATGACGCATGAACCCACGCCATCCACACCTCAGATGGCCCCCTCATTGGTGATGTTAATTCACACCATCAGTCCAGAGTGTCCCGAGGGTCTGGACGCTGGACGCTGGACTCTCTTTCTCTAACATGATATTATATTATATTTTTGTATACATGTGCGTATGTATATAAATATTAATATAATAATATATGTGATATTAAATGGTGGGCCCTACGTGGAACCCACCGTGATATATGTATTTTATCTTACTGCATCAGCAGCCATGGGGCCCATGTGCACGTGATGCATGCATTGTATCAACGCTGTCCATCTGTTTTTACTCCCAGCCGTCCATTGAATAGAGGGCTGGACATTTGAACTTATATTAATATAATATTAACAGATATATTTTTATATATACATATATATTCATTGTTTATGTGTAGGACCCACCTTGTTGTATATCCACACCGTCCAGATGGACAAGATGGTGGGACCCACCAGTGTATGTATTTTATTCACCCTGATGTATATGTGTTCTCCACGCCGTTCAACTGATTGACCAGGCCGTCCATCGTGGCCCACCATGATTTACGTACTTTATCAGCTTCATCCATCTGTCAAGGATGGTGGGTCTACCTTGATGATGTGTTGTATTCGTGCTGTCTGTCTATTTTGACGGATGTGTGGTCCACCTTGATATATGATTTCATCCACGCCGTCTAAGGACGAGGGACCATCATGATGTATGTTTTATCCACTCCGTCTGTGGGACGTGTGACCCACCTTTGATGTATACATTCAATATCCACTCCGACCACCTGGTGGGGCCCATTTGCTGCGAGGACCCACCTGTGATGGATATACGGCCCATTAGTGCGGCCCACCTTGTCGTACTTGTGACCCATCGGTGAGGCCCACCTTGATGTATTTTGAAACCACCCATGAGGTCCGCTTATTGTGTGTTTGAAGCCCATGGTATTAGGCCCATTAATGCGGCCCATTGGTACAACCCACTTGATGTGTACGAGGCCCATTAGTGCGGCCCATTGATGTAAGGCCCATTGTGACATGTATTTGGCCCATTACGTGTGGCCCATTTAATGTGTTCAAGGCTCAGATACGTGGCCCATTTGATGTGTATAAGACCCATGTGTAAGGTCTACATGTTATGTATTTGAAACCCATGAGCAGGGCCCACCTGAGGTGTATATATATATAAGGCCCATTGATGTGGCCCACTTATTGTATTTGAGGCCCACGGGTCGTGGCCCATTGAGATGTATAATTGGCCCATATGCCGTGGCCCATTGAGATGTGTTTTCGACCCATTTAGTGAGGTCATTGTGATATATTCCTACTCATATGATGAGGCCCAATGAGATGTATGTGTGGTCGTTACGTTGTTTATGAATCCCTTATGTAGGCCACTCTTTGGGAGCAAATATTGGTTAGATGTCCACATTGAGGGGTAATGATGGTTAAATGGCCTCATTACGACCTTCCCTTAGGCCCTATTAGGCCCATTCTCTTCGTGGGTTAACCCTAACTAAGTGGGCCCCATTCATCGTAGACGGATGGCTCCGTGCTATCGGATTTGAAATAACCACAGCCAAGTGTCGATCTTTATACTATGGTTGATCGGCTGATCATCTATGGATCCCTCTTTGTTTACCTGCTGATTATTAGTGTCGAATATCGAAGCCGACGCCGATTATCTACCCTGAGTATCGGTGTCGAATTATCGATGCTGATTATTGGTGCCGATTATCGAGACCGATTACCGATCGTGGTCGCTTATCGATTGACGTGGCCGATTGCTGATTCTATTTATCGTGGACGATTGACCGATTACCGATCGAGGCCGATTATCGTGACCGATTACCGATTGTGGCCTCTTGTTGATTAACATGACCGATTACAGATTCTGCTTGTCATGGCCGATTGATCGATTCTGATTATCGATGCCAATTACTGATCGAGGCCAATTATCGTGGCCGATTATTGATTTCGAATGTCGTGGCTAATCGCTGAATTCTGATTTTTGAGGCCCAATGTGATGTATTGGCGGCCATTGTGATGTGTATCCAGCCCGTGTTTAAGGCCCAATGTGAAGTTTATGAGGCTTATGTGATGAGGCCCACTGTGATGCATTTGAGGGCTAGGCGATAGAACCCATTGTAATGTATGTTAGGCCCATGTGAAAGGCCCATCGTGATATGTATTAAACTCTTGAGTGAGGCCCATGGTATTGTATATTTGGCCCTTATGTGAGACCATGAATCCACTATATGTTAGGATTTATGTAGGCCGTTCCTTGGGGGACAATGTTGGTTAAATGTCCACGTCGTTGATGTCGATTGTCAATACCTGTTATTGATACGGATTATGAGTATGTGACTGCATAGCATCATGATATATGCCCATACGCATCATTTGCATGTTTATTATGAGATATGACTGACCATGCATATGTCATAGTGCCGATTGTTATGAGACTCCCTGATAGGCGGAGATTGTCTCACATGAGCGCACGGTATGTGCAGGATTGATGCATGACTGGATTGTATGACTCATGCATCTTACATTGTGTGCTGTGATTACTATATGCCCTAGCGACATCAGGGCCGTAGCCTCCACAGGCATATCGTGGATGGCCAGATGAGACACCGAAAATCTGTTTTACATGGGGTGTTATAGATATCCCTGGGTGAAAGTCCCTAAACCCTCTTGGTTCCAGAGGTTACTCCAATATCTAGACCGAGTGGGTAGATGAGCGCCGAGTGCCGATTACCAGATGGTTGCGCTCTCCACTGTTTCGTGGTCGGTTGGAAGGGGGTGCAGCCTTACCTGCCCGAGAGGAGGGGGCAATGCTAGGCTGAGTCTGACCAGCTCGAGGAATGGGTCCGCTATCGACGAGTCGAGCCCGATATTGGTAGACGGATAGTGAGGTCTCTTCCACTTACCTTATTGCGCGCGATGTGGCGGCAATCTGGTTTAGAGTGTACTAGACCCCGGTGATTTCTCAGAGAGGAACCATACTGATATGTGGACTTATTGAGTAGGAATTACATGCTCATTCATTCATTCACTATCCACTCAGGCTGGTGGTGCGTAACTAATTATTGTGTACCTTCGTTATGGCAAGAATTTTGGTTGGACGCGCAACTAACCTGAGATCAGGAGTCTACTACATTGAGTCTGACTATCCAAATCTAGGTATGAGGCTGATTCAAATAGAAGTCCTTGTGGTGGACTCCGTAGCCTGCGATACTACATACTGTCATTCCGACTTCACACTCCAGCATGATCATTTCATTTGCATCGCATATTGCATTACATCCACATGCATGTGACATTTTGGGTTGCTATGTTTCTGTACTTACATGGCCTAGACAGACTTTGCAGGAGTTGTATATTGCATTGCATCCTCGACATCTGATATTTGGCTCTTTATGACTCCTTATCACATAACTGTTTTATATTGCGTATTCTGAAATTGATTGACTTATGAACTTGTCCATACTTTCGCTTACTCTGTTATCGCATGATTTATGTTCTTGTTAGTATTTCTGCTTACTCTAGTAATTTCTGATATTATTAGCGTTCTGCTTATTCCGACATTGTATGGTTTATGGACTACCAGTTTTCGGTATTGTATGATTATGGCATTGTATTGAATACTTGGCACTTACCTTGTACACACACTTACACCACCCTCTAAGCTTTCTATAAGCTTATGCACAATAGATGCGTGTAGGTGATGTTAAGTTGCAGCAGTGTTGAGCTTAGAGCATGCAGTGGTCTTCTGGAGCTTGATTCTCTATTTATGTATTTCCCTTTATGTATTGTATTCAAATGATTATATTAGTGGATATGTGATGACGATGTTGCCGTTGTGAATTGGGTAATCTTGTGGTTATGCTTGTTACTAGTTAAATGAACATTTCAAAAAAAAAACCTCCTTTTAAGATCTCAGGATCGGAATCTGGCATATGAATGCTAGGAGCCGAGAATGGGGTACTACGGAGGCTGTCGGCACCGGATTCGGTGATCGGGATTCCTATGAATCCAATTTTCGAGTTTGGGACGTGACAACCATCAGAAAATCCAACCTGTCCATTATGTTCTGTGGCTCAAAACAAGCCCAATAAGTCCAATATGGGACATTTTTCAACGTATAGAAAAATTCTGGGGGACTTTAGATGGTGGAGATCACATTTACTAGGTTATGGCCCACCAGATGCTCCGATCAATCTCATTTTTGGCTCAACGCCTAAAATGAGTTGGTGAAAGGAATGAACGGCATGTTTACATGCCATCCAACCCGTTGACGAGGTCATACAGACCTAAGTGAAAGGAAATCACAAATTTCATCTTGATCTAAAACTTCTGTGGCCCACAGAAGGGTTTCAATGGAAGAGGTTCAATCCCACTGTTTTTTATAGCGTGGGCCACCTGAACGTTGGATGGAGTTGAAACTTAGAAGGGGCCCACTTCTGGGAGTGGCCCACCTCTTGAAAGGTGTGGATGCAAAATATACATTATGGTGGGGCCCACATGTGGGGCTGTGGGCCCCTGGCATCCGCCCGCTTCATGCACGCTGCAGCGTGCTGCTGCAGTTGTCAGGGGCAGCAGGCGCTGCCCCTTATCTGTGTATTTTAATTTATTTTTTTTAATACTAATCCTGTGGTTTTTCACAGGTAGGGCCCACCATCAAAAAATCCAACCCGTCCATTACGTTCTGTGGCTTAAAACAATCCCAATGAGTCCAATATGGGACATTTTTCAGCGTATAGAAAAATTCTAGGGGACTTTAGATGGTGGAGATCACATTTACTAAGTTATGGCCCACCAGATGCTCCGATCAATCTCATTTTCTGGCTCAACACCTGAAATGAGTTGGTGAAAGAAATGGACGGCATGGATTGAATACACACATCGAGGTGGGGCCTATGTGAGTGGGGCACCCTAAAGCTAAAAAGAAGCTTATATATGTGTTTTTATCCAACCCACGTCTAGCGTCCCTGGACGCTGGACGTTGCAAAATGAATACATTGGAGGTGGGCCCTGCTTATGGTGGGCCACCTCATGGAGCATAGGGTGGGTACAATGCATTTAAGGTGGGCCCCACTTGAGGATAACTTAGATAAAGTAAATACTTCATGGTGGGGTCTATTCAAGTGGGCCACACAACTACATTATCATCACATGAGAAAAGAAAAAAAAGGGATAGAGAGAGAGAAAAAGGGTGGGACACGCGTGTGATGGAGGGCTCCGCTACTATGAGCCCTCCCTTATAAGAAATCATACAATCAAATGGATCCCTATACACATGGGACCACCGAAATCGTAAATCAACGGTGGAAATCCGTTCCCCACCGATATGGACGGTCTAGATGACTTCTCTAATGTAAGGAAATAAACATCATGTTGTGGTCCATGGAGAATGGCCCCATCATAGAATGATCATGATGATCAAGGTGGGCCATCGGGCACAACTTTGGGTCCCAAGTGAGATCCAAACCATTGATCGGTTGACCTCACTTGGCCCATCTCAAAAATATGAAAAACTAACATTATCAAGCACCCACCGCTCGATCTTCTTGCACTTAGGGGTTCCTTAGCACCTTAGCTTTGATTCCAATGGATGAGATGAGGAATGAGTGGCTAGGATGAGATATCTTGGGATGGAAAGGTGGGGGATGGAAAGGTGGGACACACTTGTGGCTCTCTTGGAGAGATGGGAGAGGCTCATACGTATGGAATTTTGGTTGCTTGGAATGAGTTTGAAAATGGGAAAGAGAGAGAGAGAGTTGTAAAGGGAGAGAGAGAGTGATGGGTGATGGAGTGATAGATGTGGTGGTGATGCGTGTGTAAGACACCTTTTTGACTTTGGTGGCCATTTGTGTAAGAAAGGCATGGCTTATGTAAGAACTTTTTGACTTTTGAGGCTTGCTTGGGAATGGGTGAAAGTTGATGTGTACTTGACATATTGATGGATTGATGGATTGATGTGACAAGTCGTAGAGATTTTGTTGGGTTTCGCAACGCACGGCGTTTTCCTCGCACCGAACGTCGGCCCACATCTCCTGACCAAGGTATCGCCTCAGCCCGTGAGTCGCGGCATCAGAACCGCAACGATAGCGCGGTCGCTATGGTAAAGGTCTTGGGTTGAGTCGATACGGGTTGACGGCATACGAAACAGGGTCACGTGCAAATATTGGTTAAGGGTCGAAGGTTACCGAAATTCGACCGGTAAGACCGTGGAAGTCTAAGGAATGGTATGGACTAGGATACGGGTCTTACAGTAAGGTAACAAACACCTTGAGGAGTAATGAATATCACTCCTGCCCTCGCTCCCAACGCTCGAGCAGCACCGTCAAAGTACATTTGCCATGGCTTTTGCAACTCGACTATCATAACCTGTTCATCCGGGAAGTCATCACTAATGATTTCACATTCGGCTACAGGGTGCGCCGCAAGGAAGTCTGCCACTGCTTGTCCTTTTCCTGCTTTTACCAGTTCGTACGTAATAGTATATTCTAAAAGTAACAACATCCATTTGGCCAACCTTCTAGACAACATCGGCCTTGTCATAAAAAATTTTATCAGGTCTGCTTTTGAGATCAACATTATTTCTTGTGAGGGACAATAATGTCTCAATTTCTGAACTGCGAATATTAACGCCAGTCATTCTTTCTCAATTAGAGAGTAATTGCACTCTGCGTCCATTAGAGTTCAGCTTAAATAATAGAGAGCCTTAAATAATAGAGAGCAGTCTCTTTCTCAGAATCATTCACCTGTGCCAACAAAGCGCCCGAAGAATTCTCAGCTGCAGATATATACAAAACCAGTGGCTTCCCTTTTATCGAGGCTGCCAATACTGGTGACCGTGTCAACAATTCCTTTATTGAGTCGAACACCTTCTGGCATACTTGATCCCAAACAAATTCTGTACCTTTCTTCATCAAATGGAAAAATGGTTGGCATCTCCCTGCTAAAATTGAAATAAAACGATGAATATATGCCAACTTTCCTTGGAAACTTTTCAATTCTTATAGTGTTTTTCGGTGGCGGCATATCTTTAATGGCCCTGACTTTACCTGGCTCGATTTCAATCCCCCTGTGTCAGACCATAAAACCAAGAAATTTTCCTGAGGATACTCCGAATGCACATTTACTTGGATTCATCTTTAACTGTTTCTTTATGAGTCGACGGAAAATCGATGTCAAATGTTCGCAATATTCCTGATGATCTCCTAATTTGACTACCAGGTCATCAACATAACATTCAACATGTTTGTGCATTGTCATGCCCCAAACCTAAAAATTAGATTCACAGGAATCCCGATCACCGAATCCGGTGCCGACAGCTTCCTTAGTACCCCATTCTCGGCTCCCAGCGCTCATACGCTAGATTTCTGATCCTGGGATCCTATAAGGAGAATTTTCAACGTGAATTTGTCTCATAAGAAGCATAACCACATGTATACCTAAATCATAAGAACAATATCATTACCACATATCCACTAATATAATCATTTGAGTACAATACTGAAAATAAAATACATGTGTCAAAATCAAAGCTCCAGAAGTCAGCTACATGCTCCAAGATCGACGCTACTGCAACTTATCATTACCTGCACACATCTATCGTGCATAAGCTTATAGAAAACTTAGAGGGCGGTGTAAGTGTGTGCACAAAGTAAGTGCCAAGTATTCAATATAATGCCATAATCCTACAATATCTGAAATACTGGTAAGATCATGAATCATATAATATCAGAGTAAGCAGAAATATTGATAAGTCCATGAGTCAAATAATATTAGAGTACGCAATACAGATCAGTTACGCAAATGATGAGTCATAAAGAGCCAAATATCAGATGCCGAGGATGCAATGCAATATACAATTCCTAATGAATTTACGAATACTGTCAGCTATATTTAGATCATATAAATACAGAAACACAGTAACCCAAAATGTTATATGCCGTAGATGTAATGCAATATGCGGTGCGAATGGAATGACCATACTAGAGTGTAAAGTCTAGATGATAGTACATAGAATCGCAAGCTACGAGGTGCACTACAAGGACTTCTATCCAAACTATTCTCATGCCTAAATTTGAATAGTTAGACTCAATGTGGTAAACTCTTGATCTTAGGTTAGTCGAGCGCCCCAACAGAAATCCTAGTCATTGCGAAGGCACACGTAACAAATAGTTGCTCACCATCAGCCCGAGTGAATAGTGCATGAATGAATGAATGAGTAAGCAATGCCTGCTACACAAATCCATACTGTACATCTCTGGGATCATCAATGGGGTCTACTATACTCTACATGCAAATCGCCGCCCACTGACGTGCGACCATGCAAGTGGAAGAGACCTCACTATCCTCCTGACCAGTAGTCAGCAAATGTCTACCCGACACGTCGATAGCAGACCCATTCACGAGCTGGTCAAACTCAGCCTAGCTATGCCCCCTACTCTTGGGCGGATAAGGCCACACCCCCTCCCAACCGACCACGACACAGTGGGAGATACGGCCTCCTGGTATTCGGCACTCGGGCACTCATGTATCCACTCGATCTCGACGTTGGAGCATTTTCTGGTCATAGAGATTTAGGGACTTTCACCCACGGACATCCAAAGTGCTCATATACTCGAACCAAACATTTTCGGTGTCCCATCTAGTTATCCACGACATGCTTTTGGAGGCTACGGCCCTGATGTCGTTAGAGCATACAGTAATCACAATACACAATGCAAGATACATGAATCATACAATCTTTTCATGCATCAATCCCGTGCATACCGTACACTCATGTGAGACAATCTCCACGTATCAGGGAGTCTCATAACAACCTGTCTAAGGACATATGCAATGGTCAACCACATCTCATAATAAACATGCAGATGATGCGTATATGCATATACATGATGTCATGCTGTCAGATACTCATAATCGGTATCGACAATCGAAATCGGCCTTGATGAGAATGGGCCTAACAAAGCCTAAGGGAAGGTCATAATGTGGACATTCAACCATCATTGCCCATCAATGTAGACATTCAACCAACATTACTCCCAAGGAGTGGCCAACATAGGGCCGAACATACAGCGCGCCCACGGCCTCATACAAGAGTCTAATATACATCACAATGGGCCGAATACACGGGATTAATATACATCACCATAAGCACGACCCATGGTCCTCAAATACATCATAATGGGCTACGACCCACGGGCCTCAATATACATCAAGTGGACCACATTAATGGGTCTCGTATACATCAATCGGCCACGTACCTGTGCCTCGAATACATCAAGTGTGCCACACATCATGGGCTTAATACATATCACAATGGGCCTTGCCCGTAGGCCACAAATACATCACAATGGGCCTCTGACACGGGCTTAATATACATCATGAGGGGCCACATCCTATGGGTCTTAAATATATCATAATGTGTCATATTCCATAGGCCTCGAATACATCATAATGGGCCACACCACTTGGGCCTCGAATGTGTCACAATGGGCCATAACTCATGTGCCTCATACATCACATCGGGCCTCACCACTTGGGCATGATATACATCACATATGGGCCTTAAATATACATTAAGTGGGCCGCGTCAATGGACCATAAATACATCACATGGGCCTGCTTCAAAGACCACAAATACATCATGGTGGCCTTACATAAGGGCCTTATCATATCGAGGTGGGCCTTGCACATTCTAAATGGGCTCCATACACATCATTTGGGCCTCACGTGGCAGCCAAAACGAATGGACAACGTGGCTTTGAAGTACCTCAAAGTGGTCCCACCGTCAAATGGGCGGTGAGAATATTTTGCATACATCATGGTGGGCCACACCTGTCCAGCAAAACGGAAAGGACAGCTTGGTTGAAAATACATAATGTCAAGGTGTGCTCCATGGGAGACGGATAGTGTGGAATACATTACATAATTAAGGTGGGTCCTACCTTCCCACGCATGTCACACGTGTTGGGTGGGCCCACTCTATCAAACAGATGGACGATATGAATAGAACGCATATGTTAGGTAGAGTCCCATCGTCCTTTGTTGATGGACAGTGTGGATATAAAACAGGTGGATGACGTGGAATATAATACGTACATCAAAGGTGGGGTCCATGTACACGTGAACCACCAACACATACATCAAAGTAGCCCTGCATTCATCAGGACCCACCATCCCATACACATGGATGGTGAGGATATTTAACACATCAAGGTGGGTTTCAATAACGGGCCTTGTACACATCAAGGTGCAACAATGGGCCTCATATATCCCATCCGGCCTTATCAAATGAGCCCAAGTACATCACATCGAGCCTTACCAAATGGGCCGAGTTGAATGGACCGAGTTAAATGGGCCGAATACAACTCATCTATTTTTAGAGATTAATATAAGGTATTATAAAATGAATCATATCAAAAGATCAACTAGACCATACTAAACAAATTTCATATGGATCCAAAACTTCTGTGACCCAAAAAGGGCATCAATGGTAGACGTTCAAACCTCAATTGTTTCTACGGTAGGGTCCACCTGATATACGGATCTGCCTCAATTTGTCTCAAGCCTTAAGGTGAGCTCAACATTGGATGGATGGTTGGGATGTAACACCTACATCCTGCCTCAATTTGTCTCAAGCCTTAAGGTGAGCTCAACATTGGATGGATGGTTGGGATGTAACACCTACATCCTGTAGGACCCACAGAGCTTGCTGACATCATCACAACAGATGGGTCCCATCGTTTGAATGGTACAGATGAATCACATACATCGTGTGGTACCCACAGAACTTGCTGACGTCAATCAGCATGGTGGGCCCCACGTTATGGACGGCTTGGATTTAATACATACATCAACACCTGGACGATGTGGCTACAAAAATACATCACGATGGTCCTCACCGTCCAGATCACTGGACGGTGTAGATCCAACACATATCTCATACATGGGTCCCACGTGAGACCCACCACCTACGTATACATTTATATGATATATATCATATAATATAATATACTTTAGTATTATTACTTTATTATTATTATTATTATTATTAAAAAAAAAAAAAAAAAAAGAAACACCAGCGTCCAGATGGATGGATGCTGGATAAACTACACTTCGTGTGGCCCACCGTCCAAGCAATGGACGTTGGGATACAAAACATACATTATGGTGGGGTCCGGACGACCTGCTGGCGTCCAAAGCAGTGGGACCCACATGGCTTGGCGGCGTCACCAGCCAAAAGCTGGTGTGCGGTACGCAACCAGTCCGCTGCAGCAGGCGGGCCCTTCCTTAGATCAAATGGATGGACGGTTGGGATGGGGCGCATCCACACGTGGGACTCAGAATTGCTGACGTTGGACTGACAGTGGGTCCGACCAGGTGAACGGCTTGGATGTGTTAACGCCAAGAGGAGCAGTGCCCTGCTGCTGGCTGTCCAACACATGGACAGCCCAGCTTAAAAGAAAACGGATGGACGGCATCAGATGCATGCTTGGGCGTGGCTGCTGATCAGCGCACGCCAACCTTTGAATTTCAAAATGAGTGGGTCCCACCTGAGGGCCTCACACGTATGTTTAAACCCTGTTAAGGGCATACTTTTACTATATATATATATATATATATATATATATATATATATGAGAAATGCTCACACACAACTAGTTGGACCGTGAGTTTTGGTCCAACTAGCTGGGCATTTAATGAAAAAATCCCCCTTGCATACACCTATATTGAGGAATTTTCGAATGCATGTCATAGTTATGTAAAGTGACATATATGTTAAGATCTAAGCCATTCATCAGTTAGGATCCACTAAGGAGAACTTATATGCTAAAAACTAAGAAACTACACTTTTAAGAAACGTACAAGTGTGCATGTTAAATCCAGATCATTGGACTATTTTATTAACAACCTATTATCTTCATAAGTATTTGACATGTTTGATCATAAGATCATCATTTTTTTTCTCCTAACAAGTTGATAATGTAATTTATCTAATGTACCGATCTGATTTTTAGTTGGATGGTCCAAATCTATAATAAATGTGTGGTCCATTCTACATTTAATGAAAAAAAAAAAAAAAAAACTCTTGTAATTAATGTAAGCAAATGCTTCCATGGTAGACTAATTACATTTTGGCATGGAAAAGGGCCCACAACTTGAGTGGGCCCATTATTACGTTAATGTAAAATCAACCCCTTCCATTAGGTATGTCACCCCATATTAGATCAAGGTGTCAAATTTCATTCCCATCCTTAGTTCAGGTGAATCACATTATTAGAAAAAGTGTATATGGAAAGGTTCACCCTCTAAACTATTTCCATCAGTGTGGCACACATGAATCATATATGGACTTCATTTTTGGGACTCAGGCTTAATTTTGGTGTGATATCTAATAGTTGGAGCGGATTTTATAGTTTCTTTACGATGAGCCTTGAAAAAAATCAAGAGCAGATGTCTCTCTCCTAATTGTTCCTGTTGGTGTATTTTTATGGAACGGCTCCTCTGGATCGGATCCTCTTCCACGTGCACAATCAACACTATCAAGGGGACCGTGGCTAGAGCCGAGGAGCCTCCAATGCTTAAGTCAGTCGTTTTTTCAATAGCAAAGGGTTTTCTCAGTTTGTATCTCGTACCTTTCTCTGTAGAAAGCTTTGATATTTATAGATCTTAAGAATCCTCATCGTACGAGGATTCTTCTCCTGATTATCCAGAGATTTCACTGATTGCTCCCGATTATGAAAATCTCGGGATCGGATACCCGTATCCCTGGATTTTCGGAGAGGTATTTGCATTCATACTACCTTCTCTTGTCTTGGCTCAGTCGCTACCGACTCAAGGGGAGTCTCGGCCGGCTATCGAGCATAAGTTTTCTGCCTTTCCACAGACGGAATAGTCTCGGTTTTACCCGTTATCCTTCCTTACGCCGTGGTCGACAGAACCGATTCGTTAAGTCGGTTTTATTCTATCGGTCGGGTGACTTATAACATGCTCAGCCTTCAGTAGGCTTATGCAAACGAGGTTATCACTCCGACAGAGCGACTTTAATCGTCTTCTGCTTATGCCTTTAGACCTATCCCTTATTCTCTCGACTCTGACCGTTGTCTCGGACTCTTTGGGCAGCATCAGCAGAGCCGACCTACTTAGAATCCGAGTCTCCGGACTTGATATATTTTTTCCCAACAGTAAGCCCCCTTACTCCTTGTGTCTTTCGCGGCATCAAGGGGTAACGAGTTTTTAGGTCGGTTCGTATTAGAGTCCGAGGTTATGATGAGGCGTTTAATGCTCCTTGAGTCGTCTCTAACGTATGACGTTGCGTTCCCCGAGGCCTCACGTGCGGCCAGCCGTCAGGTCGTTCCGTCCGCGTATGAGATTTGGACGCATGGCGAAGACATTACCGCTGTCAGTCAGCATGCGCCACGTGTCAAGGGAAGGAGCCGAGATGATCGATGATTCGCTTTTTCATTAAAAGCCCTGTCACGTGGCACTGCTATAAAAAGGCCGGGCGAGAGGACTGTGTAAATTTTATTTTCGCGTTCCTCCCTCCCGCTCGTATCTGCTTCTGAGTCTTCTTTCTCTTCTTCCTTCTTCCCTCCGCTGTCGTTTCTTGCTTCGTCAACTCCCTTTACGTTCGCTGTCATTTTTCTCGATGAGTTCTTTTCTCCCATCTCTTTAAACTTTAATGGCTGCGGGTGGCTCTCAGAGTCCCCGGGAGGGGATTTTCGGCGATGAGGGTGTGTCTCAACATCTTTGGGACGTTGCGGAACCGCCCTCCCTACTGACGGAGTTTGCCGTCGGCGCTGATGCCGCATTCCGGCTTGTAAGGGAGGCCGATGACTCATTGGCTGAATGCCCCGCTCAGGCCGGTCCGTCCAGTGGTGGAGTGTCTCTGGTAACCTATCCAGGGAGACCTAACCTCGGGATGGATCAACAGGAGGAAGAAGAAGTAGACGACATTGTTATAGGCAAAGGGGGTGGCTATTCCAGACCCCGTGAACCAAACTATGGAAGCCTCTGAATCCTCTTCGAACGGGAAAGAAGGTGAAGACGAGCCGAGTGGCCCCGTCGGCTCAATTTTAACCGAATCCGACCTAAACCGGATTAGGGCTGGATATCATGTCCCTGACTTGGTCGTACTCCATCTCCCTCGTTCGGGAGATTTGCCCGACCATCCTCCTGCGGGGATGGTCGTAATTTTTCAAGTCGCGATGCAATGTGACTTGCGCTTGCCACTTCAGCCCATTGCTCGTGATTTCCTGTCTCGAGTCAAAATAACACCCGGTCAAATTGTCCCGAACGCATGGAGGAGTTTGTTTGGGTGTGCCATGCTGTGGTCCGAGTTAGAACAACCTCTTCTAACAGTCAACGAGTTTCTCTACCTCTACCAAGTCAGAACAAATCCAAACTTCTCTAGTCTCTACTTCCTGAGTGCGTGGAGAGGCAAAGGGGGGTCTATGATAACCGACCCACTCACTTCTAATAAGTACTGGAAGGAGAGGTGGTTTTGGGCTTGCAGTCAGTGGGAGTCAGCCGATACGTGGTTGTACGAGCCTCAAGTCTCTCGCACGTTCCGGAGAGCAGGTGATTCGGTGACCCGTCCTGATAATCTCTCTCTCTCTCTTTTTTTTTTAGCTGATCTGACCTCATAATGTCTTTCAGATATTTTGAAGAAGAGGGGGAAACTCGAGTCCGGGGCTCTAACTCGAATAAGAGAGCTGAAGAAGATGAGCGCAGAGGAACGGTCTTGGAAGTTGCTGCTGCAACCTGAGCGCCTCCATCTCGCGGGTCTAGACTCATTCGTCTCAGGTAACTCGTCCCGCTCTGCCTCGTCCTTTCAGTTTCCTGTCCAACTCTTCATTTTTCCTTGCAGACCTTCCCAAGGCTCGTCCATTTCTCAGGCCGGCTTCTGCTTCTGATAGCATGGCCGAATCTCGTCCGTCCCTAAAGCCAATCTCCAAAGTGAGGGCCCCTCCGATGTCGGCTCTTTTGTCAGGGCCTCGACCCTCGAAGCAGCAGAAGACTGCTGTAAAAACCAAGGAGACAACTGCCTCGCCTGCTCCCCTCTCTGCCGCCCCACAAGTGGTCGTGCTTTCTGACCCCGATGAGAGGATGGAAGAAGCGGAGCCGAGCCTTCCGATCTCTCAGTCGATCCCAGAGCCAGGACCTGTGGTAAAAGAGGCCCCGAGGCCTAGAGAGGTGCCTTGCGCGGAGTCCTCTAGAGGAGAGACGACTCAACAAGAGTCTCCCTTAACCAAAGTCATCTCGGGGATGATTCCTTGGGCTCTCGCACATGGGGGCGAGAAAGACTTCGCCAGCTACTACAATGTCCCGGCTGTGCAGACTCTTGGCATACGGCGAGATTTCTCTTTGAGGTAAAATCCTTTCTCTCTACTTTTCCGTTATTTTTGACTACGTCCTTGTTCATAACTTACAGTCTCCTGCCCGTAGCTGGCTCCTTGCCTTGTTAAAGCCTGCTCGGAGCTAACTGCTGCTCAAAAACTTACGGCCGAGACAGAGACTGTAAGGAAGATTGCGGCCGAGGCGGAGGGTCGCAGAGAGATTGCCGAGGGTCGCATCGGCATCATGACCGGCGATCTGTCAATTGCTCGGAAGGCGGCAGAAGATGCCAGGATGGTTCTCGAAGGAGCCAAAGCTGACAACGCCCACTTGACCTCGCTTCTGAAGGAGGCTGAGGAAAAGCATCAACATCTTCTCCGAGTTCACAACGCCTGCAAGGGAACTCTCGTCCGGGCTAAGGCTGAGGCCGCGACCCTCATCCATGAAGCGCAGGAAGAAACCCGCCGAGCCAAGGAGGCAGAAGAGCACACCGTAAATGCCTTCCTTCAGTCATCAGAGCTTGTAGAAGAAAGGGACCGCCTTTACCAAGGCGGTTACAGGTCTTGCATTTTGGAGATGAAGGATGCCTTCCCCGACCTTGATCTCTCTACTTTCGATGCTGATAGTCCTGAGGCCGAGGCTACTGGCGACGACACCAACGACGGGGGAGCCCCTGCTGCTGCTGACGGGGCCGACCCTTCCGGGACTGCGTGAAGAACGGTCCTTGACCGAGGGAGATAACTCTCTCTGTCGACAGTTAGGTTGTCCATTTTTCATGTATCTTTAACCTAATCTGTAACCCAACGCTAAACACTTTAGAAAAAAATGAAATTTCTTTGTTTTTATTGAATTGACTTCAATTACATCTCTCTTCCATTATTCTTTAGCTTTTTCTATTCTGTTTCACGGGTAATAGACCTTGAGATGTTCGGCATTCCACGGGTGAGGCAACAGTTGTCCATTTAGGTCTTCCATGCGATACGTTCCAAGGCGGATAGTGCTGGAGACGACATAGGGACCTTCCTAATTGGGTCCCAATGTGCCCGCCCCAACTTCCTTCGTGTTTGAGAATGTCTTTCGGAGGACCATATCACCGACTCGGAATCGTCTGACCTTGACTCGTCTATTGTAAAACCGAGACACTTGCCTCTGTCGAGCCATCATTCGTAATCGAGCTCCTTCTCTTCTCTCTTCCAACAGATCGAGCGCGACTGATAGAATTTCATCATTTTTTTTCGTTGAATGTATTGACTCGGGCCGAGTTAATACCGATCTCAACTAGGGTCACAGCTTCTGAGCCAAAATAAAGGGAGAAGGGAGTTTCTCCCGTGGCAGTCCGAGCTGTAGTTCGATAGGCCCATAATATATTCGGGAGTTCCTCGGCCCATGCTCATTTTCCTTCATCGAGCTTCGTTTGGAGATGCTACTTTATAATTTTGTTAACGGCCTCGACCTGTCCATTTGTCTGAGGATGATGAGGCGAGGCGTACACGTTTCGGATCCCGAGATTGCTGCACATCTCGCAGAATTGCTTATTATCGAACTACCTCCCATTGTTGGTAATGATAGTCCGAGGTATTCCGAACCGACAGATGATATTTTTCTAAACAAAGCTAGTGATCCTCTGCTTGGTAATCTTCGCTAATGGCTCAGCCTCGGCCCACTTCGTGAAATAGTCTACTGCAACCACAGCAAATTTGGTCTGGCCCTTCCCCAGAGGGAAGGGTCCAATGATGTCGATCCCCCACTGTGCGAAGGGCCACGGTCCGGATATCGGAGTGAGTTCCTCGGGGGGTTGTCTCGGGACAACTGCCAATCGCTGACATTTATCGCACTTTTGGACGAACCTCTTAGAATCATATTGTATCGTTGGCCAATAATACCCTTGCCGTAACACTTTATTGGCAAGCGAACGTCCGCCCGAGTGATTCCCACATATTCCTTCGTGTATCTCTCGTAAGACATAGTCGGCTTCATGGGAGTCCACACATCTTAATAGGAGAGCGTGAAACCCTTTCTTATACAGTACACCATTCAAGATGGTATAACGCGATGCTCGTACCATTAAACGCCGTGCCTCGGCGCGATCCTCTGGTAGTTCTCCATCATTGAGATAACGAACGATTGGATCAAACCAAGTGGGTTGCGACATGATAGGAAGTATGGCCGAGTCTGTAGCCGAGTCTGCCGGCTCATTTATACTCGGTTTTGCTACAAACTCGATCGGAACCGACCGAGGTATAGTGTCTTCGTCGGCTGAAGCGAGCTTGGCTAACAAGTCAGCTTTGGCATTGTCGGCCCTGGGTAGCACCGACTCAACATCGACCCGACTTACAAGCCCGTCCGACAGAAGCGTTGCCCTCTCGGCCCGGAAAGGTACGCTGTCATTGAAGAGGAAGTCGGTAAGTTCCTTAAAGCCAAATTCGTCGAGGAGATATACTATCTAGAGTGGATAGCCAATGTTGTACTCGTGAAAAAAGCCAATGGAAAGTGACGAGTCTGTATAGATTATACAGATTTGAACAAAGCTTGCCCTAAGGACAGCTTCCCTCTTCCTCGCATTGATCAGCTAGTAGACAGTACTGCGGGCCATGAATTGCATAGTTTTATGGATGCTTACTCAAGCTACAATTAAATTATAATGCACGAAAATGATAAATCAAAAACTACCTTTGTCACTGACAAAAGCCTTTACTGTTACCGAGTGATGCCATTTGGTTTGAAGAATGCCGGGGCAACCTATCAAAGGTTAGTGAACAAAATGTTCGCTCGACAAATTGGTCGAACGATGGAAGTATATATCGACGATATGCTCGTCAAAAGTGTACAAGCAGCCGACCATGTGGTAGACTTGGAAGAAATGTTCTTGACTTTTCGTAAGTATAGAATGAAGTTGAATCCTAGCAAGTGTGCTTTTGGTGTAAGATCGGAAAAATTCCTCGGTTTCCTCGTTAGCCAGCGAGGAATCGAATCGAATCCCGAGAAAATCAAAGCTTTACTTGATATGGAGTCTCCGAAAACAATCAAAGACATCCAAAGGTTGACAGGAAGAGTAGCCGCGCTTAACCACTTCCTGTCCCGAGCCACAGACAAATGTCTCCCGTTCTTCAAGCAATTAAAGGGACGACAGACGATGGAGTGAACGGACGAATGTGAAAAAGCGTTTCAAGAACTAAAGACTTATCTCGGGTCCCCACCACTGCTGTCTAAGCCCGAGCTAGGAGAAGCTTTATTATTATATCTGGTTGTATCCGATGCAGCTGTCAGCTCGGCCTTAATACGAGAGAATGAAAGGAGGCAACTACCAGTGTACTATGTTAGCAAAGCTTTACTACCAGCAGAGACGAGGTATCTTCAGCTCGAGAAAGTAGCCTTAACTCTGGTTGTATCTTCGCGGTGACTTCGGCCATATTTTTAAGCTCACACCATCATTGTTGTGACCGACTTACCACTGCACCAGATTCTTCAAAAGCCAGAAGCTTCCGGCCGACTTAAAAAGTGGGCTGTCGAATTGAGTGAATTTGACATACAGTACAGGCTGAGAATGGCCATAAAAGGACAAGCTATTGTTGATTTCCTTGTTGAAATAACCTCCAACCATAACACAACACATGATTCTGAGAAGGTTACTGAACCAGTGGCTTCTTCCTCTCTCGACCCCTTGCCTGACTCGGCACCTTAGAAGCTATTCGTCGACGGTTCTTCCAACTTCAAAGCAAGTGGGCCGGGGGTGGTATTAGAAACTCCCGATCAAACTTGTATGCAGTATGCTTTGTGACTTAGATTTCAAGCGTCGAACAATACAGCAGAGTACGAGGCCTTGTTACTCGGCCTTAGACTCGCCGCGAGCTTAGGCGCTACTCATCTCAACGTTTTCAGTAACTCGCAGTTGGTCATCAACCAAGTTTACGGTGTTTATCAAAATCGGAAAGAACAACTGAAGGCGTACATGGAAAAAGCCAAAGAATTAATCAGAAAGTTCCAAGAATGCAAAGTTATTCGGATACCCAAGGCCGACAATGACAAAGATGACTTGTTAGTCAAGCTCGCTTCAGCCGATGAAGACACCATACCTCGGTCGGTTCCGATTGAGTTTGTAGCAAAACCGAGTATAAATGAGCCGGCAGACTCGGCTATAGACTCGGCCATACTTCCTATCATGTCGGAACCCACTTGGTTTGATCCAATCGTTCGTTATCTCAATGATGGAGAACTACTAGATGATCGCGCTGAGGCACGACGTCTAAAGGTACGAGTGTCGCGTTATACCATCTTGAATGGTGTACTGTACAAGAAAGGGTTTCACACTCCCCTATTAAGATGTGTGGACTCCCATGAAGCCGATTATGTCTTACGGGAGATACACGAAGGAATATGTGTGAATCACTCAGGCGGACGTTCGCTCGCCAACAAAGTGTTACGGTAAGGGTATTATTGGCCAACAATACAACATGATTCTAAGATGTTCGTCCAAAAGTGCGACAAATGTCAACGATTTGCGGTTATCCCGAGACAACCCCCCGAGGAACTCACTCCGATGTCCGGACCGTGGCCCTTCGTACAGTGGGGGATCGACATCATTGGACCCTTCCCTTTGGGGAAGGGCCAGACCAAATTTTCTGTGGTTACAGTAGACTATTTCACAAAGTGGGTCGAGGCTGAGCCATTAGCGAAGATTACCGAGCAGAGGATCACTTTGTTTAGAAAAAGACATTAGCGAAGATTACCGAGCGAAGATTCAACTTCATTCTATACTTACGTAAAGTCAGGAACATTTCTTCCAGGTCTGCCACATGGTCAGCTGCTTGTACACTTTTGACGAGCATATCGTCGATATATACTTCCATCGTTCGGCTAATTTTTCGAGTGAACATTTTGTTTACTAACCTTTTATAGGTTGTCCCGGCATTCTTCAAACCAAACGGCATCACTCGGTAACAGTAAAGGCCTTTGTCAGTGACAAAGGTAGTTTTTGATTTATCATTTCGTGCATTACAATTTGATTGTAGCCTGAGTAAGCATCTATAAAACTAAGCAATTCATGGCCCGCAGTACTGTCTACCAGCTGATCGATGCGAGGAAGAGGGAAGCTATCCTTAGGGCAGGCTTTGTTCAAATCTGTATAATCTATACAGACTCGCCACTTCCCATTGACTTTTTTCACGAGTACAACATTGGCTATCCACTCTGAATAGTATATCTCCTCGACGAATTTGGCTTTAAGGAGCTTACCGACTTCCTCTTCAATGACAGCGTATCTTTCAGGGCCAAGAGGGCGACACTTCTGTTGGACGGGCTTGTAAGTTGGGTCGATGTTGAGTCGGTGCGTAATGATCGAGGGATCGATCCGGGGAATGTCTTCGTGGCTCCAAGCAAATATATCGGCGTACCGCCGATGCAAGGCGATCACTCGTTCCCTTAGAGGTGGACTCAGAGACGAGCCAATTTGCACTACTTTCAACGTATCTGTCTCGGTTAACGGTTCAGAGACGAGTTCTTCCATCGGTTGCCCTCGTTCATGAGATTCGATTCGAGGGTCGAGCGATTCGATCATCGAAACTTCCGTCGGCGCCTTGACTGCGGTGGCATAGCATCTTCGAGAATCTTGTTGATCTCCTTTCACAATTCCTACTCCCGACTCATTCGAAAATTTCATGAAAAGATGGTAAGTGGATACCACGGCTTGAAGGAGGCTTATGGAAGGTCGACCGAGTATAGCATTATACACCGATGGTTGGTCCACAACCAGAAAGTCAACCATTGTTGTTGTCTGATGAGGTGCAGTCCCAGCAGTGAGTGGTAGTGAGGCGATTCCCTCGGGAAGTACCTGTCCACCCAAGAATCCTATCAGTGGGATTCAGACCGGCCGTAAGGTCGATCGTTCGATGCCCATTTTGTCGAATGCTTGGGTGAACAGTACATCCGCCGATGACCTAGTGTCTACCAGTATTCGGAACACCTTTCTGTTGGCGATGGTGAGAGCAACGACAAGTGCATCATCATGGGGATGATGAATGCCTCAGGCGTTATCCTCAGTGAATGAGATGTAATATCGTTCTCTCTTCTGTTCCTTGGAAGGTCGGGACAACAGAAGAATCTCAGACTCACGGCGATCGATGCTTCTAGCGTGATTTTTCCTGACATTATTTAAATCTCCGCTGCCCTGATGCCCTCAAATGATCGTCCGGATTTCTTCCGTGGGACGATCTTCACTTGGCCCTGCTGGAACACCAGACCCTTCTGTATGTTCTCTAAGTCGGCCTTCTTTAATTAGCCGCTCGATCTCATCCTTCAACTGGTAACAGTCACTCGTATTGTGACCGTGATCACGGTGATAGTGGCAGTATTTGTTCTTGTTTCGTCGATTCGGGTTCCCTCGGAGCTTTCCGAGCCAGTTGACGAAACCTTCGTTCTTGATTTCCATCAACACTTGTTCCTGAGATTTGTTTAGGGGGGTGTATGTGGAAAATCTCCTGTCAGGTCGCTTTCCCGACCTACCGTTGTCTCGTGTCTTGTCATCTTTTCGCTTCTTCCCCCCGGCTAAGTTAGTTTCTTTCTTGACTGGCTCTTTAGTCGAGGGTTTCGCATTTTGGACCTTCTCTCGTAGGAGTCGGGTCTCTTCAGCGTCGGCGTATTTGTCCGACCGAACCATGAATTCGCCCAGGGTCTCGGGTGGATTCTTGTCTAATGATGCCAAAAAGGGTTTATCTCTCACACCTTGCATGAGAGCGTTAAGAGCTGTTTCCTCAGAATTCTTTCGAACCTGCAGAAATTCGAAGTTGAAGCGCTTGATATAGTCCTTCAACAGCTCTCTTTCCTTCTGAACTATGTTGTTCAGGTATGCGGGCGGCTTTAGCTTCTTCTTTCCCCCGATAAAATTATTGAGGAAGGCATCACTGAGCTCGGCGAACGACTTGACCGACCTCGGTTTTAATTGCTTAAACTAAAGTCGGGCCACATCAGTCAAGGTAGGAGAGAAGGCCCGACACATAACAGCGTCCGAGGCATCGTGCAACTCCATATAGGTTCTGAAGCATTCAAGATGCTCTGTCGGATCCATTTTTTCGGAAAAGGGAGTTATCTGAGGTAGACGGAACCTTTCTGGCAACTGCGTCTGCATTACCTTGTCCACAAATGGAGAAGCCTTTTCCTCGGATTTGGTCAGGTTTGAGTTCCGACCGTGCTTCATGCCTGCCATCTCTTTTTTCATCTTTTCACAAACCTCGTTCTTGAAATCTTGCATATCGGCTTTCCAGGGTTCCGTACTTTTCGTCGTTTCTTCTTCAGGGAGCTGACTTCGCCTCCTCTGATCTATTCTATGTCGCAGATCAGAGGGAGGCAAAACGGCCGTTGCAGAGTGAGTCGGCGCTGGCTGACTCGGTCCTTGATGCTGACTCGGTCCATGGGGTTGATTCGACTGTCGAGGCGACTGTGGAGCAGCAGGCTGCGCTACAGATGTTGGCGGGAGAACCTGTGCCGACTCGTGACGCTGCTGCATCTGCTGATTATACAGTTGTTCCAGCATGTGTTTTATAACTGCCATCTCGGAACGCATCTCTTGGACTTGCCGATCCAAGTAAGCGTTCCCTCGGCTAGGCTGGCTGGTAGTCACAGGCGGTGCTGTTGGGGGAGCTCCCTGAGCTGTGCTAGCATCGGCCTCCCCCGCTTCATCTGGATCCGTCCTCCTAGTTCTTGTCATTCAATGAATTGCAAAAAATGGCTTTTTGTCCGATTCCCACAGACGGCGCCAAACTGTTGGTGTATTTTTATGGAACGGCTCCTCTGGATCGAATCTTCTTCCACCTGCACATTCAAAACTATCAAGGGGACTCTGGCTAGAGCCGGGGAACTTCCGATGCTTAAGTCAGTCATTTTTTCAATAGCAAAGGGTTTTCTCAGTTTGTATCTCGTACCTTTCCCTGTAGAAAGTTTTGATATTTATAGATCTTAGGAATCCTCATCGTACGAGGATTCTTCTCCTGATTATCCGGAGATTTCACTGATTGCTCCCGATTTCAAAAATCTCGGGATCGGATACCTGTATCCCTGGATTTTCGGAGCGGTATTTGCATTCATACCGCCTTCTCTTGTCTCGGCTCAGTCGCTACCGACTCAAGGGGAGTCTTGGCCGGCTATCGAGCATAAGTTTTCTGCCTTTCCACGGACGAAATAGTCTCGGTTTTACCCGTTGTTCTTCCTTACGCTGTGGCCGAAAGAACCGATTCGTTAGGTCGGTTTTATTCTATCGGTCGGGTGGCTTATAACATGCTCAGCCTTTAGTAGGCTTATGCAGACGAGGTTATCACTCCGACAGAGCGACTTTAATAGTCTTCTGCTTATGCCTCTAGGCCTATCCCTTATTCCCTCGGCTCTGACCGTTGTCTCGGACTCTTCGGGCAGCGTCAGCAGAGCCGACCTACTTAGAATCCGAGTCTCCGGACTTGACATATTTTTCCCTAACAGTTCCTATTGGTGTAGCCCATCTGAACCACTAATTAACCTAATTTCTTTGCTTTGAGCCTATCACTAGATTACATGTTTAATGGTCGGAGTGGATCTTATATACATTTAAGAGTGGGCCCGTGAAAATATCTGAGGTGGGAGTGCGTGTGGTACTTGTTCCCAAAATATTACCATTTTGCGAAATTAATGCTCGTAATGCTGACATAGAGGTGGCGTTTGTGGATGAGGATTTTCGGCAAAAGCCTTTTTGCAGGAAGTTCCTGCGCAAGGATTCCGATTGGGGCCCAGTGCAATGTATGTGAGAAATTTATTTCGTCCATCCGTTTTGCGAGCACATTTTAGGACGTTATACCAAAAATGAGGTGGATACAAGACTCAAAGGGGTCACGCGAGAGGGGAAATTGGAGAAAGAAATTCCCACCGTTGAAACCTTCCTGGACCCCACCTTGATGTTTATATGCAATCCAAACCCTTTATAAGGTCATTCCAAATTGGATGAAGTGAAAAAACTAAAAATAGTCTGATATAGAAATTTTATGGCCATAAAAATGTTTCAACGATACTCACTGAATAACAACTATTTCCTCTAGTGTGGCCCATTTGAGTGCTTGATACATCTATTTTTTTGTTGCACATCCTAAAATTATCTTTCAAAAAGGATGGATGGGATAGATTTCACACAAACATATCGGTGGGGCCCACCCAGCATCCTTGCCCAGGAACTTCCTGTGAAAGCTTTTGCAGGAAATCCGAGAAATCCGGGTCCGTTGTTTTGGTAATTAATCCGCGTAATGCCAATCCACGAGTGATTTAAACACAGCTTTGAAAAAGAGTGGCCCCTTCAGGTAGGACGAATATGGTGTTAGTTTTAAATTTATCCCGAACATTTGATGCGTCACCTCACTTTACACTTAGGGCTCAAATTTCAGGCCCATCCATACTTTAGGTGGACCACACAAATGGAAATAGTTGAGAAAGAAAAGTTTACCTTCCAAATTATTTATGTTGGCATGGCCTACTTGAAAGATGAATGGATCTAAATTTTGTCCATATATAAGTTCTCCTTAGTGGATCCTAACTGATGAATGGCTTAGATCTTAGCAAATATGTCACTTTACATAACTATGACATGCATTCTAAAATCCCCTCAATATAGGCATATGTAATATATGGAAGGGGGAATTTTTTCATTAAATGCCCAGCTAGTTGGACCAAAACTCACGGTCCAACTAGTTGTGTGTAGCATTTCCCATATATATATATGGGAAAAGGTACTATGCGCTCGACCTCGCGATAAGCTCTCGTGAGGTTGCGTTGTGTGGGCCCCACCGTGATGCGTGTCGACCATCAACACCGTGCATTTGATGGGTACCCTTTAAATTATGAGATATCCCAAAAATCAGCCGGAACTCAGGTGGGCCATACCATCTAAAGTCATGTGAAACACCGTTAAAACATATAAAAGCACTTGGTGGGGCCCACCTGAGTTTTGAATGCTGCTGAAACTTGGTTTGAACCCTCATACAAGTGGGACACACATAATGGATGGAATGGATTTACAAACCACATTTTTTGTGGGCCCCAAAAATGATTATGAAAGTTTTAATGGTACACCGCCCCTCTCCACTTCTGTAATTGGTGTGGCCCACACAAGTCACGAATTGACTTGATTTTTGAGACCTAAGCCCACGATGGAATGGTGCATCTGACTGATGGGGTAGATGTTCGAAAGGCATCACAGTGGGGCCCACACAACTTGGCCACATGGGACGAAGTCGTGAGCTCGAGCGCATCGTACCTTTTCCCTATATGGGAAAAGGTACCATTCGCTCGACCTCACTATAAGCTCCCGTGAGTTCGAGCTGTGTGGGCCCCACCGTGATGTGTATATATAACAATTGTGCTACGCTTAATAGTATTTTTGTATAATATTTCATTTTATTCTTTTCAAAAAAATAAATGTTTGGAAGGTTGTGAGATGGCATATAATATAATAATATTATGCCATCGCATAAGCGTACAGTCCTCTTGGGTCAGCGCTGGATTAATTATGCCATTGGACAATATTGTTCTTATGGTGGGGCCTACTTAAGTATTGGATAAGTGTGGTGTTCGAGATGAAAGTCCACCTTGGGGTGGTGGCACACCTGACAGACGGGGTGGATCTCATCCACGTGAAGTCAAAAGTCATACACCCCAACTACAGGTGGTCATGCAAGCGTTTTTTTTGTTACACCAATGGCGTGATCCTAGCTCACTTTTCTAGCGTGGAGCTGCCCATCGCCTTGATGCTGTCAAATAGTTTGGATAAAATTATCCAGTTAATATTATGTTCATATACCTTCCAATCCTAATGAGGGCCCAGCAGAGATGGACGGTCCTGATCAACATGTTCATATGTCCAAGTTGGACAATTCCATGCACCCTCCAGCATTAGATTAGGCCTCATTTAAAAATATGGCCTTTTGTGCATAGAGTCTGGATGATGATTCCAGAGACTTGCCTATGCTCGACTCCTAACATACTCTTGCGCAAACTACCTTCCACTGTGTCGATCTTGACCGTACATCTAGTGGATTTTACTGTCGATTGATGATTCCTGCTATCGACCTTCTACGCTCTAACCCCGTTCGATATCGACTGTTAACGTTTTTAAACTCTTCAATGAGGGCCACTGATCAAATGGATAGGTTTGACTCAATGTTGTTTCGGAACGAAAGACTGGTGTGAGTGATCTGACCCATTCATCAGGTGTGTTCCGCTATAAACATTACCTGGAGCAAAAATGAGCCTGACCTCTTCTTAAAGTGGACTATATTTGTAAATATATATATATATATATATATATATATATATATATATATATATATATATATATATATATATCGGGTCGCGAGTTGCCACCCACCATTCCTACTACTACCGGGATCATGACCAAACTTCTGCCTTTTGATTTGATTTTCGGGAACGACCGTCTCTGTTTTTTTTTTTTTAAAAAAAAAAAATATAATAATTTATCCAGGCATGCCCCCCAACTTTATTAAATAAAGTAGTTGATTAGGTGCGGCCCTTTACCTTGACGCCCACCTTGATGTATGTAACCGTTTTGTCAGTCATTACAGGAAATGAGGCAAAAAATGAAGCGGATCCAGGTGAACAATACCATAAGAAATATTATTATTATTTTTTATTTTTATTATTTACTGTTAAATACTTCTTGTGGGTCACAAAAGTTTTGGATTAATTTAATATTTGTTCTTTCCCTTTATCCAGGTTTGCCTTACCTTATAACAGGTTGGATTTAAAATTTACATTAAAGAGATACTATGGTGGGACCTACCAAGTTTTTAGGGTTGGGGCATTCAATCACCACTGTTTCCTTATAGTATGGTACAAGTAAGAATCGGTTTTGCTTCATTTTTGGTCTCATGCCCTAAAATGATATGGAAAATCAATGGACAATGTAGATGTAAAATACATACATCAAGGTAGGCCGCATGGTGTTGGTGAGGCCAGAGCGGATTGGATACTGATGAGTAAAATTTGTGGGGCCCACTGTCATGTAGTTGTCTTATCCATGCTATGTAAGAATTCTATAAGGTGGGCCTTGTTGATCAATGGTCTAGATTTACCTAATGGTTGGATAATGTGATCGGGTGTACTAGCGGGCCCCACTAAATGGTGATACGCTCGGAAATTCATATAAGGGGTGGTGTACTGCTACTGTGATACACACACAGTGGTATTAAGGAACCGGGATTCCCAATTGCGTGTGGAGCCTTTTATGGAGAGGAGTTTTGATGGGTTTCAAACTCCTCTGCCCTCACTAGTATTTAACAGGGATGGGTCCCCAATCCATCACCATGACAGAAGTAGTAATCCCATCGTATCTTCTTTAAAGAGGTGTGAAGGAAAGGAAGAACTCAACATCCGAATTCAATTATCCAGCATCCAAATCCAATTACCCGGCATTCGAATTCTACTATAACGGAGTCGTGGATAAGTCAGCTATCTCACTCTTTTGATTTCCATATCGAATGCACGACAAGGTCCTTCAGCAAATTCCGCAATAAGAAATCTAACATGCTATCCATCCATTTTACCAACTCATTTTAGGGCATAAAGTCCAAAATTGAAGCATATCTAAATTACAAATGGACCAAACCACACGAAACAGTGGGGATGATGATGTCCACTGTTGAAACTTTCTTTGGACGTATAATGTTTGGCTTAAATTCAGTCATTGATACATGTGTATGGTGTTGGGTGTACTAGAGCCTTTTACGGTTTAATTTAAACCAAATGCCTATGATCCCGAGCACTGAGATAAACAAAGAGAATGTGAGTGGTCATCTATAACCAAGAACTGAAGCAGTTTGGCCATCTATTCGAAACCAAGCAATTTGCGAAAGGGGAGGATTCATCCTTCTAATGATATTTATTTATTTATTTTATTTTATTTTGCATTTTAACTGAAATGACTTTTCCTCAAAATGATAGTTGACATAATCCAATTTGATAGTAGAGATAATCTTATTCATGCAATGCGAGAATAGAAAGAACTCAATTATATTAAATTAAAAAAAAGATAAAAACTTAAATAATATCCTTCCGTGATCCAACATATGTGGCATAGATGGTGAGACCCTGAATCTAAGTCTTCCTTGGTCTAATGACTCGGGCGTTAAGTGAAGGGAATTACATTATTAAAAAGAAAAGAAAAAGATATTCCTTGTGATCCAATGCTTGATGCACACTACCCTTAATCTAAGCTGGTCCAGCGTAGCAACATAGGTGGACAAAATTACACTTCTCTTATGCTAAAGCCAATCCAGTGTAGCAACGTACGGGTAATCCTAGTCTAAGATAAAATAAAATGATAAGTAGTGTTATGTAGTAGATTTTGATTTGATTTATGTTAGGTTAGCGAGGGCTTGAAGCTCTCTGATCTTTCTCCTATTTATAAGACTTTTGTAGCCACTCATGTTTGTTGATGTGGAAATAATTGTTTGGGCATGAAGACAATCGTAACCTATCAGACAATGCCACATATGCTAGTAATTTATCATTGATTGTCAATTGGTTTCATGCACGTCTTGCTCATGTTATGTGGACAAAAGTCTCCCTCGAGATGCCGTGTATTTGTGATAGATATCTCTTTCTTTGTGCGAACCTAAATAATGTGTCATGAAACTCGACCAACTTGGTGCAATCGTTACTCTGATCCTCAAGCATTTTCAGCCTTAATATTTTAAATGATGTCAAAGTGCATTAGTCGAATGCGTAACTTGCCGTAACCGTGTTTCGGTCAAATCCCAACTTCACTCATGAGGCCTCTATGGCGATGAGCTAGCTTGACCACTTGAGCGGGATACCTGACATGTGCATCATTGTTGTAACCAATTAGGCTTACCCTTTTTGGGTTGCTCATGAGAATTCTAATTTCTTTGACCGTTAGGGCAACCAAAGAAATCTTCTCTCTATCCCTTATTGAGATTTCATTGCCACATGGCATTATCTAAGTTGTTAGATCTGACATGATCAAATTAGGTATAAACAATGCCGCGCATGTCTCTTCACATTCGATAGAAATGTGAAGAGACATAATTGTATTTCATGGATAGTTGAACTGACACCTCCCATATGGCAGTGTTCGGTTTATACATGTGCCATAGTCCTATTGACTCATCGACTGCTAGCGCCATCTTTGCCTCAAGAGTTGTTTACTACCATGATGCCACATTTAATGCAAGCACATTCTCTCGACGGTTCTCTTTCCATATAAGGTCTGCCTCTCCCTTTTGTTCCCTCATCTTCCAAGTTGTTTGTTTAAAGAGTACTAGCATTTACACTTCTTTTCATTAGTAATGGCAATGGATCCTTCATCCCTTCTCGAATTCCAACAAGCCAAGAACCTACTAATCAACCTCATTGCAAAAGGACTTATCTGATTTAATCTTCTCGTTTAACCCTTATGACATGCCTATTGTGGCAAGACTCCTTCGAAACATAGTTTCGAATACTCCAGACGTAACTATCATTTTGCAGTCTCTCTGATTGATCTCTTAACAAATATTAACGAGTTTAGGAATGCTGTATGGAACATTACTATTTACAACCCCAAGTGTAGGGTCGCGATGTAGTAATAATCTCAGTGAGACCGAGTTCGAATCCACAGGGACTAATCTCGTGTGTTTTCTGAAAGCAACTAGAAGAAGAACTAGAAAAAAGATGAAAACCTAAATTTGAAATATTTGGGAGTAACTGTGAATTATTTAACTAAAACTTGTAAATTCAAAAGTGGAAAACTAGGATTTCCAAGGATCCACTTGTAGGTTCTCAGGATGCTACCTTACTTGATTTAAGAATAAAGAGATTTGTCAGATCTATGAACTTCTCATGGATCTAATCATTAATGGATGAGAGTTGTGATGATTTGGAAGTGATTCCATCACCTAACCATGCCCAGGAGACAAGGCAAACAACAGGATCTACCCATCACACAACCAATCATAAGAGAATTGTGAAGGTTAAGAAGGATTCCATCATCCAACCATGCCCAAGGAACGATGGTGAACAACAGGATTTCCTAATTTCACAATCTCAATTCGAAAAAAGAAGATATCTCAAGCTATCGCAGATCTATCATAATTTGAGTCACAACAAACCATTAAAAACTAAAACATTCCTTCATAATCAAACTAGAATCCAAGAGAGTTCAATTAAACATGAATCAAAACAAAGAAAACATCTCAATCACACTATAAGCTTCACCTCTTAGCCCTAGCTAAGAGGCTTAGCCAACCATAGACATGATTAAACTAAAAACTCTTAAGAAAAGCATAAAAATAATTAAGAAAAGGGAAGAAAACTTTTGGTGACGACTTCTCCACGATTTTTCTCCACTCAAACCCTAGATGATGCTTAGGGATGCCCTGGGACCCCTATTTATAGTTTTAGGGCTTCAAATTTCGCACACCAATGGAAATATTTGGAAATCGTCTCAAATTTACGCAGTCCATGCAACTTTTGCGTTAAGTCTTTGATGTCATCGAAAATGTACCCAAAATAGTCTAGCGAGTTGCTTCAATTTCTTCAATAAATTTGATGCCATCGAGCAGACTTCGATGTCATCGAACTTATCTTCGATGGATCGAAAAGAGTACCCAATATGTCTAGCAACCAACTCGATTTTTTCTTTAATTCTTCGATGTCATCGAACACCAGCCTTCAATGTCATTTAAGCTCAAATCGTGTTAATTTCTATACCAATTTCTGCACTAATTTCTACACTTCCTTTTCACTTGATTTTCTTAAATCTTGGGGTCTTAAAATCTTCCATCTTGGTCTCTAAAGATCCATTCTTTGCTTGATGATTCTTGAGCATTAAATCCATGCTTTTAACATTCTTTTCAATCCAAGTTCTTAAATTCACCTTGCAACACAAACACATGTAAAATATACCATTAAGCCATATTATGTTTGTAAAACTAAGAAGTAAATGGGGGATAATATGTAATATTTGACCCTCAGCACAATTCCCAACCAGCATTTTGCTAGTTCCGAGCAAAATATACAAGAAATAATTTCCAATCTCAAGTTCGAAATAATTTTTCAAAAAACAATCTTTTGTGCAATCAAGTATGAATGAGTAACATAAAGTGAGATAGTGAGATCTTTGAAAGCTTAGAGCTAAATCAACTAGGCAATTAAAGAAGTAGGTTCTTATCACTAAAATCAGAATGAAGGTTCAAATATTAAGTTTTCCTATGTGCCTGGTGAAAATCAATCTACTTCTCAGAAGACTACTTTTGTTTCATAATGTTAGCCATGCTCATCATAATAAGATTAGTTGAAAAGTCAAGTACCGATTCTAAACCTATCCCCTTTTCCATTCTTTTTCCAATTTTTTTATTTTATATCGACGGTCACCATTATTTAATTTATTTTTTTCTAGACATTACATCCTTTTCAATGACATTTTTCATTACCCTCAAAGATGTTGTCATTCTTCATTCTTTATGACCTCTTTATCGATCTCCTATTTTTTTAACAGGTCTTCCATATTTTTAGGTGGATAAGATTTTGTAGATTAAATTCTCAATATCTAACAATGATCTACATACTAACAATTAGAAACTCAAGCACATTTCAAGAAAGCAAATTGAACGTGTCTTGTGGTTTGGATTAACACGATATTCAAAATTTTTCTTAGATGATTAAGCTCAAAGGAAAATGGAAGATTTTCTACGGATCTCAGCATAAAATGGGTTAGCACAAGAATCAAACAGCTAAAAAGTAAACTAGCCTAAACAACGGAAGTAAACTATCCTAGAATGGTGGAAAGAAAACTATCCTAAATAGTGAAAAATAGTAAACCTAACTACACCTCCATCAGACTAAGAGATCAATCCTGATAAACAGGATCATTCAGAGTTATGGACATGTCCTCTGAATTAAATTTCTCAACAAATGACTTTAGTCGATGTCCATTTACCAAAAAGTCATTACCATTGGTTGGATTCCTAATCTCGATAACCTCATAAGGATAAACATTGGTAATAGTAAAGGGTCCGGTCTAACGAGATTGGAGTTTTTCTGAAAAGAGATGTAACAAAGAATTATACAAGAGGACTTTCTGACATAGTGTAAATGATTTTCGAAGAATATGTTGGTCATGAAATACTTTCATCTTGTCCTTATAAATTCTCGAGATCTTGTACGCATCATTCTGGAGTTCTTCAAGTTCATTCAACTGAAGTTTGCATAGCGAGCCCACGTTATCTAGATTGAAATTTAAAATTTTAATCGCCCACTATGCCCTATATTCTAACTCCATAGGCAAGTGGCAAGCCTTTCCGTAGATAAGTCTAAAGGGAGACATTCCAATAGGGGTTTTAAATGCAGTACTGTAACACCCTGAAAATCGGGGGTCGTGTATAAACTCAACTCCCGAGTTCCAGACCGTCACTTATGCAACAAAAATGATTATGATTCAATGTTGTCTGAGTTAAAGCATTCACATGAGTAAAAGTATACCAAAACTGTAATTCATATTCCAGATCCAGTGAAAAGCAAGCGGAAGACTAAACAATATATATATCACTGTATGAAAAAATAAAGTAGATCTCGACTGTCACTAAAGTATGAATACATCACTGAGTCTCATATACATGTAAATAAACCAAAATAAAATGTTCAAAATAGTCCCACTGAAGAGTCCCGTCAACCCAGGTCACCTAAGCAAAGCCGTCGTGATACTGTATGTATGAGAACTCGTCCTGGTCCTCATCATAGTCCGGCTCTGCCTCCTGGATCTCTGCATCACCTGCATCTAAGACAGGGTCTGGTGGGTGTTACAAACACCATCCCGTAACGTGGGAGTGAGTGATCAACTCAATGGAATCATAGAGCAAGGATTAGCATGTTCTCAAATCAATCATGCGATAATAGTAAAGCAGTAAATCAAACAATCCTAATACTGTTGTTAATGCAATATGACATGACATGATGGATGCTCTCACCGACGTTCTCCCTCATACGGCACCATCTTACGCCCGCGGCATGCTTGCAACCCGCTCAGTGCTCCACATCTTCCAGGCACATGCAATGTAATGGTGATATGATTGCCGAGTTGTTATTAGTCCATTCAAACAGCAGGATTGAGAAACTAAGGTACTTCCCTTATATCAATCCCAACACAGATCCTGTCTAGGGTCGTCACTCCTAGTAATCTCATACGATGTATATTTTGTAGGTCGCTGCAAGGGCTGCCAGGGCTGTTGTTCGCACTCGTTGCACCGCTCCTCCATCACCTTATCAATACAGGCCTACTGTACTCTCACTACTACTGAAGGGTCGTCGCCTCCCGTAGACTCAGAATACGCTCGCGGTCACTACAAAGGACTCGTCGCCTGATCAGTGTAGGCCGACAGCAAGAATATAGTGTCCCATACCACCATAATCTGCTCACGAGACATAGGTGCTCATTGGTCACTACGGGGAGGTTTGTGGCCCCATCGTAGGCCGACAGCTCGACCACGGTGTCCCATACTACCATGCCCGGCTCATGAGTCTTCGTGGATCAAGGTACCATGGTTGACAGGGTTTACAATGGTAAGTTCAGTACCCTAGGTTCAAGCAGTTATGACTCATACAGGGTGAACATACAACGGCCAGTCGGGTTACTTGACGGGCTCGACTAGCACGATCGCATCTCAAGTCAAACGACATGAAGTATGTAAAACACTTCGTGTGGCCTAACCACTGCCGCCAACTCCAAAACATGGCTCGCGTTCATCGACGCGTCTTTCGTGGCAAATATAAGCCAACCATGAAATTTCTCAGTTACCGACTGCCTGGACTAAGTGCCCCAAATAATTATAGAATCACATCAGCAATCATATGAGAGTATTGGAAATGAAATACAACCATGTGAGCATGTTAACACATGTTATAACATACATCTTAAGCAAATCTTCAAGCACATGCATTTCATACATGCAATGAAATCTTGCATATAGCTAACATGTAGGAAATCATTTACATTAGCATATTAATTGAGAAATCAGTCTCAAAATAATTCATAACACCATTTAATTCAATACATACTAATACAAGCATTTATACAAACACTTACACTACACACTTAAGTCTACATATAGTATGTCGACTCAAAGTGCGCACTTAGGCGAATCTCTTAGCCAAAATAATTATGCACGCATTTCTAACATTCTAATACGACAATAAGCCATGTCAATCATATCGGCAAAATATGAATGAAAACAGTACTTCCTACAAATGACTAAAATGTCCTAAATCTCATATTCTTCGTCGGTTTACGAAATAGGAAACGGACAGCATGTTGTACATGTCAAACGGCGATGCCGTCGATAATCTACTATTAAACGACATTGAAACCGTTGGAAACAGTCAATCAAAGCATCTAAAATCTGCACCTTATCTCCTACAAGCGTATCATTTCGAACGGATCATATACGCTTCGTCTACGGCGACTAGACAACCTGATTTACAAGATCTATCAGCTAACATGCTATGGAACGAAAGGAACACTAAATCAGTAACTTATTTGGGTATTTTCTTACCTAAAAATGTGGAGAAATCATTGGCCAAGTGATCGGACCGTGTTGCTAAAGCACGTGCAACAGGCAGGGCAACAGCAGGAAAATCCTCTCCTACTCTCTCTCAAAAACTCTCACCTTTTCTCTCTCCCAATCTAGAGTTTTTCTCAAATTCAGATGGGAGAGAGGAGTGAGGGTTTCAACCCCTTTTATAAGCATAAAAATTTTCGAAATAGGCTCGGGAACAAAGTTTACTTGATGTATATCCAATTCGGGGCTGTTTCGGTCCAAAAGGACATTTCTGGTGGTCCCCTGGCCGAACGCGATCGAACTTAAGCTCATGCATACTGGATCTAGCACACATCAAGTTTTTAGTCCAGCAGGGTTCGTAGATCGCCCGTGGCGGTCCAGTTTCAGTTCAGCGGTCACCGCACGTAGATCAGGTCTACAAGTCTCATGATATGAAATAGAAATTTTTCCTGATCCGAGGGTGCAATTTTGCTGAATTCTAATGGTCAGATGCTTAATACTGAAGCGTCAAGTCGTGTGCTAGATTTGAATTTCAAATTCCAAATCTGTCCCTATTCTCACTCTATTCAGTCCAAGCTCAATGAAATAGCCTGCGAATGTCGGTTGGACTTGATTTTCGAATTGTCAAGTCCAGCAAGGTGGTTCTAACGGTCTAAGATAGTAGGTATCGGACTTTCGACGCGGTCTAGATCCAATACAAAATTTCAAAGAGGTCCAGAGAACAAACCTGCTTAGAGTTTGATTCGAGATTTTAGAGTATTATAGAGTCATTGGTTCTACTAGATTTGGGTCTTGTAGAACGTATTTAAAGCGATCAGGGACTATTTCCCAGCTACTCTAGCGTTGCGCTAGCTAACTTATACTTATTTTTCAAAGGAATTAATCCTACGCGATTTCTGGTTGAGTTGGTACTCGAGTCCAAGTACGAATTTTTCCAGGGCGTTACAATCTATCCCCCTTAACAAATAATTTCATCCTCGAAATTTGTACCTTTTCGTACTCCTCGAGAAGCTGTGGGTAGTTCTTTCTGATCTCGGCTTCTGTCTCCCGGGTAGCCTCTTCCTCAGAGTGATGCGTCCACAATACCTTCACAAGGGGAATCACCTTGCTACGCTGTACCTGCTCCTTCCTGTCTAGGATACGTGTCGGTCGCAGGATATATGTAACATCCTCTCCTAACCGCACCTGCTCCCATCTGATGATATGGGAAGGATCAGAAACGTACTTCTTCAGCATAGAAACATGAAATACGTTGTGAACGCTCGCGAGAGGCGTGGGTAAAGCCAATCGGTAAGCCACTGCTCCCACACGATCGAGGATCTGGAATGGACCAATGAATCACGGTGCTAGCTTCCCCTTCTTCCCGAACCGAAGGACTCCCTTCATAGGGAAAACTCGTAAAAACACATGATCCCCAACTGTGAACTCTAGTGGCCTCCGTCTCGTATCGACATAACTCTTCTGTCTCCTCTGCGCTGTAAGAAGCCGACGTTTAATAATATCAATCTTCTCTGACGTCGCCTGCACTAACTCTGGGCCAATCAAGCTACGCTCACCGACCTCTGCCGAGCAATGTGGTGCGCGACAAGGTCGCCCATACAGCGCCTCGTAAGGTGCCATACCAATACTCGCCTGAAAGATGTTGTTGTACGCAAACTCCGCATAGGCAAGACAATCATCCCAACTGTCCTTGAAGTCCAATGCACAAGCTCGCAACATATCCTCTAAGATCTGGTTCACCCGCTCTGTCTGTCCGTCTGTTTGTGGATGGAAGGCAGTACTGAACTTCAACTTCACACCCATAGCCTCCTGAATGTGAGTCCAGAAAATAGAAGTGAACTGCGTGTCTCTGTCCGACACGATCTCCAACGGAACTCCATGCAGACGCACGATCTTTCTGATGTACAGTCTAGCCAGCTCGTCTGCAGAGTTCGTAACTTTGATCGGTAGAAAGTGCGCCAACTTCGTCAGACGGTCGACGATCACCTAAAGGAATCATGTCCCTTCCTCGTCTTCGGCAGTCCTGAAATGAAGTCCATGGAAATGAAATCCCACTTCCACTCTGCGATCGGCATAGGCTGCAAAAGTCCAGGTGGTCGGTGATGCTCTGCCTTCACCTGCTGACAAGTGAGACAACGGGACATGAACTCTGCTATATGGGTCTTCATACCTTCCCACCAATAGGTCTTCTTCACATCACGATACATCTTCGTACTGGCTGGATGCATCGCGAGTCTGGTACAATGCGCTGCCTCGAGAATCTCTCGTCTCAAGTCAGGGATATCTGGGACGCATAGGCGGCCATGATAACGTAAGCCCCCATCCATGCTAACTCGCCACTCGGCGTCAGCATCATCACTGGCCTGCTCTCGAAGCTCAGCTAGATGCGCATCATCCATCTGCGCCTCGATGACCCGGTCATCGATCTGAGATCGTACCTGTACATGTGCGATGAACTCACATGGCTCATCTACTGTGAGTTTCTACTCAAAGTCTCACAAAAACTCAACCATATCCCACTCAGCAACCATCAGCGGAGCCGCAAACTCTACAGCCTTCTTGCGGCTCAACGGGTCAGCCATAAGGTTCGCCTTCCCAGGATGGTAAAAGACTTCAAACTTGAAGTCCTTCAACGTCTCCATCCATCGCCGCTGCCTCATATTCAAGTCTCGCTGCGTGAATATATACCTGAGGCTCTTGTGGTCGCAAAAGAGCTCGAACTCCTCTCCATAGAAGTAATGTCTCTAGAGTCTCAGTGCGAATATAACGGCTGCCAACTCTAGGTCATGTGTAGGGTAATTCTCCTAGTGCTTCCTTAATTGTCTCGAGGCATACGAAATTATCCTGTCCCTCTGCATAAGGACACAACCCAGACCAACGCTAGACGCGTCAGTGTATATAGTGTACCTAACCCCTTGCTCTGGCAATACTAGCACAGAGGCGAACGTAAGTCTGTCCTTCAGCTCCTGAAAAGCTGATTCCACCTTATCATTCTAGGCGAACTTCACGTCCTTCTATGTCAACTGAGACAAGGGTCTCGTGATCTTTGAGAAATCCTGAATGAAGCGCCGATAATAGCCAGTGAGACCCAAGAAACTCCTCACCTCAGTGACAGAACCAGGCTGCTCCCAGTCCTGAACCGCAGCTACTTTAGACAGGCCAACTGCCATACCATCCTTGGACACCACGTGTCCCAGGAACTTCATTTCTTACTTTCAGAAGTCGCACTTGTACTGTGCAAACAACTGATGCTGTCTGAGCGTATCCAGGACCAAGCGCAAGTGCTCCTCATGCTCTTCTCAACTCCTGGAGTATACCAAAATGTCGTTAATGAACACAACGACGAATCGATAGAGGAAAGGCCGAAATACCTGGTTCATCAGATCCATGAACACGGCTGGTGCGTTCGTGAGACCGAACGACATCATAAGGAACTCGTAGTGGCCAAAACTGGTCCTGAATGCTGTCTTCTGCACGTTCTCATCCCTGACGCGCAACTGATGATATCTTGACTGAAGATCAATCTTTGAGAAGTACTGCACTCCTCTCAACTGATCAAACAAGCCATCGATCCTGGGTAAAGGGTACTTGTTCTTCACCGTGATCTGGTTCAGCCTGCGACAATCAATACACAATCGCATTGAATCCTTCTTCCTGACAAACAAAACTGGTGCTCTCCAAGGAGACACACTAGGCCGTATAAGGCCAAGCTCTAACAGACCATCAATCTGCATCCTCAACTCCTCCATCTCACGGTGCCATGCGATACATCGGCAGTGAGACGGGCATGGAACCAGGAACCAGATCGATAGTGAAATCAATCTCTCGTCTAGGCGCCAAGCCAGGGATCTTCCTGAACAGATCCCCAAACTCGTAAATGACTGGCGTATGCTCAAGTATCTGGACACCAGCGTCTCGCAGTAAAGTAGTGTAACTAAGTATGTGGAAGGGGAGATTTACCCGCACTGAAAATGTGAAGGATGCACCCTTTGGCTCGTATGCAGTCACTATACGAGTCTTGCAGTCAATCTCGGCCCTCGCTGCAGTCAACCAATCCATGCCAAGAATGACGTCGAGATAAACGAGAGAGGGGTCGACGATGAGATTTAGAGCCATCGTCTTGCCCCCCAGATTCACCAAACAGCCCTCACACATCTGGGTGGCATCTGTAAAGGATCCGTGAGCTGTATAAACTCGCACCCCATCCATAGTAATAGTCTGTAGCCCAATGCGTCTGACTATAGCACGTGATATCAATGAAATCGTGGATCAAGTGTCCACCATCACGAGAATAGGAATACCTCCAATGTGGGCAGTGACCTCAAAGGCCGAATGCTGAGAAGTCTCCATCGCAGCTGCCTTAGCTGTCAACGCATGCACCCGTACCTTCTGTGGCCGGTTCGGCCGCTGTGCCGTGGGCCGTAGAGGCTGCCTGATATGGGATACCGAAGGTCTGAAGGAAGGGTGCGCAGGAGCCAACCGTATAAGCGGTGCTGATATCGCCTGTAGACGTGTACGGTCGATCTTCTGCGGCGACGAAAACCCACTGTCTCGCATCCAAGCAAAACAACTCTGTGCCGAATGGCCCGATCTCCCACAGTATGTACATGATAACTCGAGGCACCGAAACAGTGGTACTGGCGCTGTAGCCCGAGTAGGAGGGTCGGCGGGAGGCCTCTTACCCGCGAAGGGCCTGTCCGGCAACTCTGGTCGTGGCTTAAGAGCAATAGGGCCATGAGATCGGGTGAGTCGATCCACATCCTGCTCTGCCCGCATGGACATGTGAATCAGTTCTGCATAAGAGGGAATGCTCACGCAGCACATCTTCGACCGAATATCCGGTCGCAAACCCTTTGAAAAGCGCTGTATGCGCATCTGCTCATCAGACAAAATAGTCGGGACATATCTGTCCAACTCCGTGAACCGATGCTCATACTCCATGACTGTCATGCCTCCCTGTCTGAGGCGTAGAAACTCATTCTCCCGATCATGCCTGTACGTCTGGGGATAGTATTTCTCGTGGAAGCGGAACTCGAACGCTGCCCATGTCCATATATAATCGGCGGCAACGGTCTGCAATACACTGTCCCACCACAAGCTGGCCTCTCGCTTGAACAGGAACGTAGCCAACTCGACCTGCTCAGCCTCTGTACAGTGTAGCATCCACAGTATCTTTAACACACGGTCGAGCCAATACTCGGCCTCCTCGGGTCTATGAGAACCCGTAAAAGTGGGAGGCCGTAAGCGCTAGAATCACTCTAACAAGCCTCGTGTGTCTGCAGCATTCCCCGCAGGGTAAGCAGGTGGTACAGGATGAGTCATGCCCTCATCCTGGGCATATATATCAACATCCTCAGCTGGATGCGCAGGTGGTGCGAGTGGAGGCACACTCCCACCCTAGGCTAGTGTCCCCACAATAGTAGTCAAGAGCTGCTGTTGCTGCTGCATCATGGCCATCATCTGCTCAAATCTATCTAGAGGTGGAGCAGGTTGTGGCATGTACTGCGTCGAAGAAGACACGCGCTACGACTCTCTGACAGGCGGTGTGAACGGTAGTGGTCCAATTGTAGGACCAGCAGTAGGCTGAGACGCACGTACTGTCTCAGGAATCGGGCCCACAGCAGGGTCCACATGTGCATCAGATTGCGAAGGAGCCTGATCAATAGGCTCACTCAATGTAAGCCGAGCTGTGCTCCGTGTAGCCTTCGGCGCATTCCCTATATTCAAAATAGGGCACAACCTTGTCAGTTTCAATAGCACAAACACACCGTAATCATTCACATAAGAGTCAAAGGCATTTCATGCATTCCATTTAATCAAAATTGTCACAATACAAGGGATATCTCCTTACAAGCATCATGATAGAAAGTACATGGGAACTAAGACAGTTAAAGTTACAACAGCAACATAAGTAAAGCACTAGCCCCATCAGGCTTACACAACATAAAGCAGGAAACGACTAACTGCTAACAACAACATCAAAGATCTCATCGCTAGTTTAAGTCAGGTGACGGAGGAGGAGCACCCTTATCCTGCAAGCAGCACAGGATCGCCTTCAAGGTGCGAGTCACCTTGTCGAATTTCCTCTTCGTAACGGCCTTGGCATCCTCGACCTCAGCTCGAAGCTCCTGAACTTCCCTTCGCAAGGCGACCTGGCTCTCCTCAATTCGGGAAATGCGATCATCGCCAGTAGCCTGAGCAGAAGGAGGAGGGCTCTCATCTGTATCCTGAGCCTCCTCTTCTACCTCTTCCTAGACTTCTTCCTCAACTTCTGCTCCAGGTTCTCCTTCACTTGGATCCTCTTCGTCATCAAAGTCATCCTCGCTATCTTCTTCAAGCTGAGTCTCACGGTACTGCGACCCGATCTTCATCTTGACCATGGTAGACTCATCAATGCTGTGAATCGGAACTGGCAATTTCGGCCCAAGTCTGTAAGCAAACTCAAGCGCAATCTTGCATATAAGTAGGCCAAAAGGAAGCGACTCGAACGTTCTTCTTGATTTCGCTATGAGGATAATCTTTCGCAAGATGAAAGTGGCCATACACACATTCTCTCCCTGGGCCACCAGATACAAGAAATCAAACATAAGGCGCGTACATTCAATGCGATTTGTCGACCTGGGATACACGTTAAACGTGCAAATGTGGTGCAGCAGGCGCAAATCATCAGACATATGAGACGCCTTGAGGCTATTAATAGGCTTCCATGAAACCATTTTACCCTATAGGAATCTGGTACGGCGATCTCACTCACGCCTACTCAAATTCTTCGCACTAGGATGAACATCACCCAAAGGCACATTCAGAAGTCGCGCAATCAACCGAACATCGATCGTAGCCATCCGATCCCTACCGAAAGGAATCTTGAACTACAATGGCTCCAGTGTAGCATTCTGGATACGAGCGTAGAAGGCACGAATGGTGCTCACATTAGCACGAGCACGAGCTTCAAAGATCGGACCCCAATGCGCAGCTTCAATGCGCTCGAACAACAGGAATTCACCGAATAGTCATCCTTCCACGTCCACCTCAAACAACACCTTATGGTCAGTGTATTGGCCGTGAGGCATCTCTGCTAAAATCACTCGCCCAAGTTGAGTATGGGGATCCAAATCTCGCTTTGTATGGAACTCTCGGGCTATGCTTGGACTTGCGGCGGTGCTTGAGCTAGCGGCGCCACCCCGTGGTCTTCTTGATTCAGCAGGGTGACTAGGCCCAGCCTTATCCGCTGCGGTCTTTCTCTTACCCATCAAAGAGAGGATAGTGGAGAGTGACAAAAGACCCAAAATGGCTTTAACAAAAGCCATAGAAAATGAGAGAAATGCTAAGAAATGGCTGCCTAAACTAAAAAAGGGAGATCTAGGTGTTGTAGAGGGATGCTTCAATCTCCCCTAAGATGTATTTTCAGAGAGAAAAGAGAATGAAAAAGGAGAATGGAGCACCTCACGATTTTAACTCGTTTTGGGAGTTGTAAGAACTCCAAATGATGAGATTTGTAAGAGGGAGGGCTGCAAATAGCAATGGAGTGAAGGAGTGTGGTTGTTTTCAACAGAGAATGGGTTTGGGAGTGATTTGGAACCACGGATTTGGGAGAGGGCAGCTAGAAAACGTAAATGGGGCTAGGGAAGGGGCTGTTTGTGAAGGAAGTACCCCATTTAGGAGTTTTCTATGGACGAACACTACATGGAGGGTGTATACTATCCAAAATAGGGCGTGCGCCCAAAAATCACATCAAGTGGGCCCATCGAATGGCGATGCATCACCGGCCATCTCCCTAGGTGGCCGGTGGGACCACATGGGTCTGGTCCCCCATGGTCCAGGGACCCCAAAAAACTATGGGCCCCACCTTGGTTCATTGTATATTGACCTATAGAGGTCCAAACATGCATTCGGGGCTTTTTGGGTCCAATTTACAATTTCAAATACAATCCCCTATCATGCAGCATATGATTTTGTGGTATAAGGAGCTAATACATCCATCTAGCCCATTAGTTTCTAAAGAAAGAAAACTTAGAATGGCCTAATGGCCAGTTTTCAAGAAATTTTACTATTCACTGTAAAATTTTATTGAAGTATGATTTTATTTCATTTTCACATTAGGATCAATGCCTAACATGAAAAGAATATGAAAGGATTAAAGAACGGAGTGGTGAGGAAGAATTTCGAAGAATTTCGGTGAAATGGGGTTTTTAAGCCCTAGCGATTGAGTGCAGGGGTTGTGGTTATCCCACAACCCAAGGATTCACATTTACGGGTTTAGAATCATTCAAAGAATATCTCAAACCACCTACCTACTACCTAAGAGCTACTCAGGTCGCTTTACGCGACCCTAGATGCGTTACGGACTCGATCGCGCGATCGATACGAATAAACTTCGCCTATTGGCGAATCTGCGATCCTATAAGTGTTTCTAGACCCTTCTCGCACCCACCTAAGTCAAAGGAAGTGACAGCGTACATCGCGTGACCATAATCTAGGCCCGGTATAATCTTATTCATGCACTGATACCAACTTGTAACACCCTGAAAATCGGGGGTCGTGTATAAACTCAACTCCCGAGTTCCAGACCGTCACTTATGCAACAAAAATGATTATGATTCAATGTTGTCTGAGTTAAAGCATTCATATGAGTAAAAGTATACCAAAACTGCAATTCATACTCCAGATCCAGTGATAAAAGCAAGCGGAAGACTAAACAATATATATATCACTGTATGGAAAAACAAAGTAGATCTCGACTGTCACAAAAGTATGAATACATCACTGAGTCTCATATACAAGTAAATAAACCAAAATAAAATGTTTAAAATAGTCCCACTGAAGAGTCCCGTCAACCCAGGTCACCTACGCAAAGCCGTCGTGATACTGCATGTATGAGAACTCATCCTGGTCCTCATCATAGTCCGGCTTTGCCTCCTGGATCTCTGCATCACCTGCATCTAAGACAGGGTCGAGTGGGTGTTACAAACACCATCCCGTAACGTGGGAGTGAGTGATCAACTCAGTGGAATCATAGAGCAAGGATTAACATGTTCTCAAATCAATCATGTGATAATAGTAAAGCAGTAAATCAAACAATCCTAATATTGTTGTTAATGTAATATGACATGACATGATGGATGCCCTCACTGACGTTCTCCCTCATATGACACCATCTTACGCCCGCGGCATGCTTGCATCCCGCTCAGTGCTCCACATCTTCCAGGCACATGCAATGTAATGGTGATATGATTGTCGAGTTGTTATTAGTCCATTCAAATAGCAGGATTGGGAAACTAAGGTACTTCCCTTATATCAATCCCAACACAGATCCTGTCTAGGGTCGTCACTCCTAGTAATCTCATACGATGTATATTTTATAGGTCGCTGCAAGGGCTGTCAGGGCTGTTGCTCGCACTCATTGCACCGCTCCCCCATCACCTTATCAATACAGGCCTACTTTACTTTCACTTCTACTGACGGGTCGTCGCCTCCCGTAGACTGAAAATACGCTCGCGGTCACTAAAAAGGACTCTTCGCCTGATCAGTGTAAGCCGACAGCAAGAATATAGTGTCCCATACCACCATAATCTGCTCACGAGACATAGGTGCTCACTGGTCACTCCGGGGAGGTTTGTGGCCCCAGCGTAGGCTGACAGCTCGACCACGGTGTCCCATACTACCATGCCAGGCTCATGGGTCTTCGTGGATCAAGGTACCATGGTTGACAGGATTTACAATGGTAAGTTCAGTACCCTAAGTTCAAGAAGTTATGACTCATACAGGGTGAACATACAACGGCCAGTCGGGTTACTTGACGGGCTCGACTAGCACGATCGCATCTCAAGTAGAACGACATGAAGTGCGTAAAACACTTCGTGTGGCCTAACCACTGCCGCCAACTCCAAAACACGGCTCGCGTTCATCGACGCGTCTTTCGTGGCAAATATAAGCCAACCACGAAATTTCTCGGTTACCGACTGCCTAGACTAAGTATAGCCCTAAATAATTTTAGAATCACATCAGCAATCATATGAGAGTATTGGAAATGAAATACAACGATGTGAGCATGTTAACACATGTTATAACATACATCTTAAGCAAATCTTCAAGCACATGCATTTCATACATACAATGAAATCTTGCATATAGCTAACATGTAGGAAATCATTTACATCAGCATATTAATTGAGAAATCAGTCTCAAACTAATTCATAATACCATTTAATTCAATACATAATAATACAAGCATTTATACAAACACTTACACTACACACTTAAGTCTACATATAGTATGTCGACTCAAAGTGTGCACTTAGGCGAATCTCTTCGCCAAACTAATTATGCACGCATTCCTAACATTCTAATATGACAATAAGCCATGTCAATCACATCAAAAAAATATGAATGAAAACAGTACTTCCTACAAATGACTAAAATGCCCTAAATCTCATATTCTTCGTCGGTTTACGAAATAGGAAACGGACAACATGTTGTACATGTCAAACGGCGATGCCGTCGATAATATATTATTAAACGACATTGAAAGCGTTGGAAACAGTCAATCAAAGCGTCTAAAATCCGTACCTTATCTCCTACAAGCGTATCATTTTGAACGGATCGTATACGCTTCGTCTACGGCGACTAGACAACCTGATTTACAAGATCTATCAGCTAACATGCTATGAAACGAAAGGAACACTAAATCAGCAACTTATTTGGGTATTTTTTTTTACCTAAAAATGCGTAGAAATCACTGGCCAAGTGATCGGAGCGTGTTGCTAAAGCACGTGCAACAGGCAGGGCAACAGCAGGAAAATCCTCTCCTACTCTCTCTCAAAAACTCTCACCTTTTCTCTCTCCCAATCTAGGGTTTTTCTCAAATTCGGATGGGAGAGAGGAGTGAAGGTTTTAACCCCTTTTATAAGCACAAAAATGCCCAAAATAGGCTCGGGAACAAAGTTTACTTGATGTATATCCAATTCGGGGCTGTTTCGATCCAAAAGGACATTTCTGGTGGTCCCCTGGCCGAACGCGATCAGACTTAAGCTCATGCATACTGGATCTAGCACACATCAAGTTTTTAATCCAGCAGGGTTCGTAGATCGCCTGTGACGGTCCAGTTTCAGTTCAGCGGTCACCCCACGTAGATCAGGTCTACAAGTCTCATGATATGAAATAGAAATTTTTCCTGATCCGAGGGTGTAATTTGGCTGAATTCTGATGGTCAGAACGCTTAATACTGACGCGTCAAGTCGTGTGCCAGATTTGAATTTCAAATTCCAAATCCGTCCCTATTCTCACTCTCTTCAGTCCAGGCTCAATGAAATAGCCTGCGAATGTCGGTTGGACTTGATTTTCGAAATGATTGTCAAGTCCAGCAAGGCGGTTCTAACGGTCTAAGATAGTAGGTATCGGACTTTCGACGCGCGGTCTAGATCCAATACAAAATTTCAAAGAGGTCCAGAGAATAAACCTGCTTAGAGTTTGATTCGATGTTTTAGAGTATTATAGAGTCATTGGTTCTACTCGATTTGGGTCTTGTAGAATGTATTTAAGGCGATCAGGGACTATTTCCTAGCTACTCTAGCGTTGCGCTAGCTAACTTACACTTATTTTCCAAAGGAATTAATCCTACGCGATTTCTGGTCGAGTTGGTACTCGAGTCCAAGTATGAATTTTTTCAGGGCATTACAAGATAAGCCCATAAAGCATCGGTCAATCGGATCGACCAATCCTTTCGATCAGGGTTAACCATTTTTCCTAAGATGTATTTAATTTCTTTATTGAAAATCTTAGCTTACCCACTTTTTTGCGGGTGGTATGGAGTACTCGCTTTGTGGGAGATGCCATATTTCTTCATTAAGTTGCGAATGACCTATTACAAAAATGTGAGACCCCATCACTAATGATGGCTCGAGGCATTCCAAACCAGGAAAGGATATTCTCTTTTAAAAATTTAATGACCGTTTGATGGTCATTGTTCCGGTATGGAATTGCTTCAACCCATTTAGTGACATAGTCTACTGCTAACAGAATGTATAAATTCCCAAATGATCGAGGGAATGGTCCCATGAAATCGATGCCCTGGTAATTAAATGCTTCAATGATTAGAATCGGGTTCAAGGGCATCATATTTCGAAGGGACAATGCTCCCAACTTTTGACAACACTCATAAGTTTGTAAAACTCATGAGTGTCCCTGAACATAGTGGGCCAGTAAAAACCGCACTGTAGAATTTTGATCGTGGTCTTTTAGCAAAAAAGTGACTGTTCATAACCCTAAGTGTAGGGTCACGATGTATTAATAATCTCGGTAAGACCAAGGTTGAATCCACAAGGACTGAACCTTATAAGTAATCTGAAAGTAACTAGAACTAGAACTAGAAGAAAATGTAATCTAAATCAAGAGAATTTAAGAGAATAATTGTAAAGTATGTGTAGACACCCCACCCAAGCTAATATCTCGAGAAGGCTAAGACAGTCCACGGATTATGATCATATCCCGAACCCAATCCCAGCTTATATCTGATAAATCATCCCTAAAACTCCCAAATTGCCAACCTGCAGCCAGAAGTCGGGATCCAAACCGTTCAATCCATATACAGCCCTGTCTTTACCCTATACCCTAACTAGGACCCCTTTACCTAAAGCTAAGCCTACCTATTTGAGTCGTAAAACCCCAAAAGAGAATCACCGGGTGAACCAACACAGCGAACGAGGCCTGCACGCTCGAGCTTGGCCTGAACAAGGCTCAGGCGGTAGTTTGACTACTGCCAGCGGTACTCCGAGTACCACCGCTCATGGCCCGCGCATGGATAGTGAAATAGCAGTGAAGACCACTTTAGTTGAAGTAGGAATATGCCAATATGTCCTAGAGGGGGGTGAATAGGACTTTTTAAAGTTTTTATGGTTTATTTAAAATCCTTTTACACTAATCCTAACAACAAGTACATATTAGGATTACTCAAAAGTAACTCTACTGAATTCCAAGCCCGATAGAGGATCCAATCACAAACTATTTAAGAAGTGAACAAAATGCAAACTAGTTTATGATGGATATGACTGTGTATGTGTGTGAGGTGTGATCTTAGATATTCAGATATGAAAATATTAAAGTAAATCACACCAATAAAAGAGTAGTAATCTCAAATACAGTCATTTTTATAGTGGTTCGACTACTTGTCTACTCCACTCCCGGTAATCGCACTCAACCCTTGAGTATACCAGATTTCACTAAAGAGGTTTCACAGCGGTTCACCTCAAACTTAAGGTTTTAAATTAGGTTCACCTTCAACCTTTACAACCTACTCCTAGGCTGACTATTTATGCTCCTTGAGCAAGGATTAACACATAACACCCAGTTTTAGGCACACTGGCCAAGGATCCACACAAGGAACCTCACTGTTTATACTCTCACGAGCAAGGGTCAATACAACGCACCCACTTTTAGGTACACTGGCCAAGGATCTTCCATAAGACCCTAACTATTTATGCTCTCCACAAAGCAAGGGTCAACACAACACACCCACCACGTACACTCCCACCCAAGGCCTCCTAGAGGACTTGCAAGGGGTGAGAAACACCTTAGACCCAATCCTACAAAGGAACGATCACAAGGGTCCTCTGGACTCTAGTTACTTGGAGATAAGTGGATAAGTCTCATTTAGCACATTGTCGAAGACCTCCTTCTTTGTTGATAAAGAATCTTCTGCTTCCTTGATCCGCAACACAGATGATGTACCAATATATGACGTTGGGTTGGGTCAAGGTTATGATGCAATCCTACTCTCTTAAAAAGTTTTCCTATAAGGAAGATAGAGCGATTTCAATCATCTATGCATTCAAGGCATCCCAGCTTAATGATTTTCCATTAAGGTAGTAGCTGGAGGATCCTTGAATGTGAAAGTTCATTCCCCAATCCACTCTATTGAATATCAATGATGAGGGTGGATTGGAGGATGAACTCCCTTGAGAGAAAGGGCCTTGGGTATATGATTTAAGGTAAAACACTCAAAAGCACTCTCTTCTTTCTCTACCAGCAATAATAGACAAGTCCTCTTTATATAGGCAAAAAGGTTCCAACGGATATAAAATGGTCACATTTATGATAAAGTTCGATATCATCGAGCGGGATTGATATCATCGAGCATATACTCTCGATAGCATCGACAGTCCGCTCGATGACACAAACTCAAATGTCATATGCTTTTAAAACCTATTATCAGCTGGTCGATGGAATTGAAACACGTGTCAATGTCATTAGATTTTGAATCCAATTTCATCAATGTGTGCTTCGATTCCTTGAAATTTGAAAATGAGAGAGACTTTCTTTGAAATATTTTAGGTTTACAAGAATGATCCAGGAACCTTTGATATCATCAGAATTTAAATGTCAGTGATATCGATAGCTGTGTCGAGGCATCAATAAATCTAAAGGATTTTTCTTTAAGCTTGCTGGACAGTTTCTGTCCCTGTTCGATGCCATCGAAACTGTACCGATATCATCGATATTTGAATATCGATTCTGTCGAGTGACCCTCGATCATAGATAAACTATCTTGAAATATTTTGTTGAAAATCTTCGCGACCATGACCGATATCATCGAGAGCCTTCCGATGTCATCAAGATTTGAATTTTGATGGTATCGAGGAGGGCTTCAATATATCGATGCACATATGATATTCTTAAGTAAAAATAGGGGCACCGGAGATCTGCCTGTCGATATTATCATGTCACCTTTGATGGACTCAAGATTCAAATATCGATGATATCGATAATATATCGATACATTGATAAATTTGTCTAGAGATATATGTGGTTGCTGGACACTTTTATCCTCATTTTGATGGAATTGATTTGTCATTAAGGACATCGACAGTGCAGGTCAATCATATCGAGATGTGTATCGATAAAATCGACAAAGCTAGAAAACTTAGAGATTTTCTAATTTTGAAAAAGTTTTCTTAACTTAAAAACCCTATGATGTTCTAACTTATTTTAAAGGTTTAAGTACCTGGCGTTTTAGGACATGGGATGTGAGGCTTAGATTTACCTGTGGCGAGCTTGTACACATCCGGTTGAGGTAGACGCTTTGAATTGATCTTCCTATGAGGCTTTGCAGTTTAACTGACTCAACACTCATGCTAATTGACAAACCAGGGCACTTTCAGGCAGTTATCTTAGCGTCTGAAAGATAACTCTCCCTTGGATTTACCCCCCCCCCCCCCATATTCACTATTTACCATTTTACCTGCCTCAAGAGCCAATGGGAGCACGTCACGTGGTACTCCTCTCTCCTTAGCCAATTACAAGCCTCCATTTCATCATTTTAACCCTTACCTACCCCCTATTTACCATAGAGCCATTGGAGAAGGCTATAAATAGCCCTCTCCTCTTCTTATTTCAACATCCCCAACAAGCCACTTCTCCCTTTAAGCTTAAAGAGAGTGAGGAAGAGAGTGAAGGCAAGGGAAGGAGCACCCAAGCCTTCAAAGTTCTAACCTTTCAAGCCACCCCTTTTTTCCCTTCCTCTTGACCTCTACAACTCGTCCAAGCCTAGCCCGAATTGATCATGGTGCATTCTATGTCTTAGCTTACTCAAGAATAAGCCAAAGATCCATTCATTTTACATACAAGTATTTATCATGACATCTATTCCCTTCTCAACCCTCCTGCTTCTCTAGATCTCTAGTGAACGTATGCTCCGTGACTTGCCATCATCAGATCCTGTCACATCAAAAATTCCTAGTGATATAGTCAATTTTTCTTACCTCTTTACATAAGCATCATTATATCCACCTTCTAGACACATCGTTGGATGTATGCTTTGTGGCTTACCGAAATCTCAGATCTTGCTGCATCAGAAATTCATGTGGGTGCCTAGTTCCATCTCGACCAAAGCATTCATCATCCCTTTGAGATTATTTTACCACACTAAGTATAAACCATACATTTGTGCGGGCAGAGAGGGTGCCTAACCCATTCTCTCTTTATAACCAAGGTCCCTTACCTGGAATCCTGGATCGCAGACCAGGACTCAATTTAAGGTAGGAGAGGCTTTAGATTTCTCCAACCTTACGTATTCCATGGGTTCTAGCTGACTACGGGATTTTGAGATTAATTAGATATTGGCAACTCCAACATCCACAAATCAGCCTAATCATTCCCATAATAAAAAACATAACATGCAAATCAGCGTGGACGTCGATTTTCAGTGTCAACAGAATGATGATTCCATTAGGGACCTGCTAGCTCGTACTAGCTGAGACCCAACTCTAAAGTGTGTGGTATTCAAATTTCAAGGGACATTCATCATTGCACTCATAAAAATAAAAAAAACATCTTGGCTTGCATTCTCTTCGGCATAGATTCGAACCATGACCACTCAATCCTAGCATCCATGACCTCTCAAGCTACCCATGAAGAAGAGCCGACAGCTCAGCCAACTCTCGAAACATCAGCACCCGCACCTACACCAGTATCCGCGCTGCTACCACCAGTGGCTCCAGTAGACCCACAAGACAATACAACCACACAAGAGCTGCTGCTTCGAATAATGCAAGAGCTACTACTTCGCTTAGTGCCAAGTGTCACACTAAATACACAGGCAACTCAGCCTAGTGTACAAAATAGTTCACTCCCCCAAACCCATTTCACTTTTTCCCTTATTCCTCCAGCAAATCCTATTCTCCACCTTACAGAAGAGTCAGCACAAGATCAACAGCAACCAGCAAATGGGAGCAACCCTCCTGCACATCTCTACTCAGCACATCACAATAATCAGGTTACAACACAAGTTCCCCCTAACAAGAAACACAGACAAGAACTGGCGGATGCCCATGAAGGGGGCCAATTTCAAGTCCAACTCACTCCCCTTAACGGGAGTAACATTTCAGAATTGAAAAATACCCCAGGAGGGAGCCACTTACGAATATCACACCCTCCTCCGAAAGGGAGCGATGTTCAATTTCAGCTACCTCCTGCCACTGGGAGCCCATCTTCTTTCCAACAACCCCCTATTCTGGATTCATATAAAGAAGAAGCAGCCTAAGCCCTACAATAAGGGGTAAGATACCAGTCGGAAGACAAGTTTGAGATTGAGGAACTGTAAGCCCCGCATCTTAGACCGTACTATTCCGTAGACTTCCGCGGTCTTACCGGTCAAATTCTGGTAACCTTCGACCCTTAACCGATATTTGTGCACGACCCTGATTCGTACGCTGTCAACCCGAGTTGACTCAACCCAAGATCTTTACCATAGCGACCGCACCGTCGCTGCGGTTCCGATACCGTGACTCGTGCGCCGAGGTGATACCCTGGTCAGGAGATATGGGTCAGCGTTCGGTGTGAGGAAAATGTCACGTAGTTGTAAAACCCAAAAGAGAACGTGTCAAATCAATCCCATCAATCCCATCAATCACCACATCATGTCAAGTACAACTACCCCTCCCCTAAAGTCAACTCTCTCTTACAAACTCATCCCTTACATGTCAAGTACACTTCACCCATCACTCACACCCATCCCATCCTCTCTCTCTCTCTCTCTCTCTCTCTCATTTTTCTCCATTTCTCAAGCAAACTCCAAGCAAGCCAACGTCCAAGCACTTTCCATGGGAGAGGAGAAGCTATGTGTGGCCCACTTCCAACCTCCCATCTCCACCATTTAAAGAACATCTCGACCATTGAAATCGTCCTCTTGGAGCTTTAGATCATGTTGGCGGAAGAAGGAAGAAGAGATCAAAGGTGGGTGCTTCCTTCTCTTTCTCTCTCTCTCTTTCATTTTGAGTTGATTTGGCCGTGTGGCGCACCCGAATGAACCCCACCATGAACTATACATCTTATCTATGCTGTCCATCAAGTGGGCCCACCTGACATCCCATAACCCATAAGCAGGCGTGGGAAAATACAAATAACAGCTTGATGCAACTCACGTGGGCCATGTCCATGTGGGACCCAGTGTGATGAAATGAATGTTAACACCGTCCAGCGTCCCTGGACGCTGGACGTGTAGTGAAGTGTGACTGGCCGTGGGATGCACTCTAGCGTCTCTGGTCATGTTTTAAAAATAATAAAATAATAATATTATTATTAGACTTAGGTGGGCCGCCCATGCAGGCCCCATCTTGATGTATGGATTTAATCCACATCGTCCACCCTTTTTCCCGTCTCACTTTAGCTGTTGAGCCGAAAGGTGAAGCCGATCTAAACCTCTGGCGAGCCATAATGCAGGAAACATTGGTTTTAGATGATTTAATCGATTCAGGCCCGCTGTGATGTTTCTATACGCTAAAAATATCGCGTATTGGACTCGTTAGTTGTAACACCCTGAAAATCGTGGGTCGCGTAGAAACCCAACTCCCGAGTTCCAGACCATCACTTATGTAACAAATATGCTTATGATTCAATGTTGTCTGAGTTAGTGCATTAACATGAGTAAGATTATACCAAAATTTTAATTCATACTCCAGATCCAGTGAAAAAATGCAAGCGGAAGACTGAAGGATATATATATCACTGTATGTAAAATAAAATAATCTCGAACTGTCTCCAAAGTATGAATACATCTCTGAGTCACAAATACATATAATAAACCAAAATCAAAATGTCGTATGATAGTCCAACTAGCAAAAATCCCCGTCAATCCAGGCCACCTATGCGAAGCCGTCAGAGAACTGCATGTACGAGAACTCATCCTGGTCCTCGAAGTAGTCCGGCTCCAACTCCTGAATCGCCTCACAACCTGCATCTAAGACAGATTCTGGTAGGTGTTGCAAACACCGTCCCGTAATGTGGGAGTGAGTGATTAACTCAGTGGAATCATAGAGTAAATATTAGCATGTTATCAAATCAATCACGTGATAATAGTAAAGTAAACAATCAGACATTCCTAGATACTGTTGTTAATGCAAGAATGAAATGACATGATGGATGCCCTCACCGACATACTCCCTCATGTGACACCATCTTACGTCCGCGGCATGCTTTCTTCCCTCAGTGCTCCACATCTTCCAAGCACATGCAGTGCGATGTGGATATGATTACCGGGTTGTTATTAGTCCTTTCATACAGCAGTATTGGGAAACTAAGGTACTTCCCTTATATCAATCCAAACACAGATCCCGGCTAGGGTCGTCACTCCTAGTAATCTCATACGATGGTATATTTCTAGGTCACTGCAAGGGCTTCCAGGGCTGTTGCTCGCACTCGTTGTACCGCTCCCCCATCCCCTTATTAATACAGACGTAGTTGTATTCTTGTTGCTACGGAAGGGTCGTCGCCTCACGTAGACTCAGAATACGCTTGAGGTCACTATAAAGGGCTCATCACCAATCAGAGTAGGCCAACAGCTCGAATGTAGTGTCCCATACCACCACAATTGGCTTACGAGTCTAAGGTGCTTACTGGTCACTACGGGGAGGTTTGTGGCCCCAGCGTAGGTCGACAGCTCGACCACGGTATCCCATACCACCATGCCCGGCTCATGAGTCTTAATGGATCAAGGTACCATGGTTATCAGGGTTATCTCTGGTAAGTTCAGTACCCTAGGTTCAAACAGTTATGACCAATACAAGGTGAACATACAATGGTCAGTCGGGTTACTTGACGGGCTCGACTAGTATGAACGAACCTCAAGCTGAACGACATGAAGTGCATAAAACACCTCGTGTGGCCTAACCACTGCTGTCAACCCAAAGCACAGCTTGCGTTTGTCGACACGTCTTTCATGGCAAATAGAAGCCAACCACGAATTCGAATCTATTACTGACTGTCTGGACTAGAGCGTAGCCCCAAGCACTTGTAATCTACATCAGTGATCATATGAGAGCAATAGAAATGAAATACAAACAATCCAAGCATGTTAACAACATGTTATAACATACAACGTAAGCAAATCAACCAAACACATGTATTCCATATATATGAGGAAATCAATTCAATAACAACATGGAGGAAATCATGTACATCATCATATTAATTAAGAATTCAATCTCAAAACTAATCTACAAAAACAGTTACTCAATACATACTAATACAAACATTTATACAAACACTTAGTCTACACACATTTGTTTACATAGCGTATGTCGACCCAAAGTGCACATTAGGGCGAATCTCTTCGCCAAACAGATCATACATGCATATCTTGTATAATAACATGATAAATAAATATGGCAATCATTTTTGCAAAATACGGACGTATACAGTATTTCCTACAAATACCTAAAATGCCCTAAATCTCATATTCTCCATACGTAATCGAAATGGAAAATAGACAACATGTTCTACATGTCAAACGGCATTTTTGTCGATAATCTACTATTAAACGACATTGAAAGCTTTGAAAAAATTTAACCTATGCACCTAGAATCCTTACCTTTCACCGTAGAAGCGTATCGAATCGAATAGAAACTCTACGCTTCGTCAACGTCTGTATGACAACCTGTAACATCCCGAAAATCGGGGGGTCGAGCAAAAACCCAACTCCCGAGTTCCAAAATGTTATTTATGCAACATAGATATGTATGATTGAATGTTGTCTGTGATGATGTATTAAACATGAGTGAGATTAAGCCAGAACAGCATATCATACTCCAGAGACAGTTAAATTTGCAAGCAGAAGACTGTAATAGTATGTATAATATATATAAACTGTTGTATGTCTCCAGAGTGTGAATATATTACTAGGTTATACACATACATGTATACTTCAAAAGTAAACAAAATAAATATACATGAGGGCGCTAAAAATATAAAATGACAAGTGTCAATGTATCTAATCAACCTCCCTGTAATCCTGTCAATCAGAACACGCATAAAGGAGGAATCCTCCTCCTCATCATCAAGTCCAGCTCCGCCTCACAGGCCGCGCCATCATCTGCAATCACAACAGGGACTGGTGGGTGTCCGGAAACACCATCCCGTAACGTGGGAGTGAGTAGCTAACTCAGTGGAATAATAGAGCAAGGATTAACATGTTCTCAAATCAATCATGCGATAATAGTAAAGCAATAAATCAAACAATCCTAATACTGTTGTTAATGCAATATGACATGACGTGATGTATGCCCTCACCGACGATCTCCCTCATACGGCAACATCTTACGACCGCGGCATGCCACACTCCCTAGAGTGCTCCACATCTTCCAGGCACATGCAATGTTATGGTGATATGATTTCCAAGTTGTTATTAGTCCATTCAAACAGCAGGATTGGGAAACTAAGGTACTTCCCTTATATCAATCCCAACACAGATCCTGTCTAGGGTCGTCACTCCTAGTAATCTCATACGATGTATATTTTGTAGGTCGCTGCAAGGGCTGTCAGGGCTGTTGCTCGCACTCGTTGCACTGCTCCCCCATCACCTTATCAATACAGGCCTACTGTACTCTACTGCTACTGAAGGGTCATCGCCTCCCGTAGACTCAAAATACGCTCGCGGTCACTACAAAGGACTCGTCGCCTGATCAGTGTAGGCCGACAGTTAGAATATAGTGTCCCATACCACCATAATCTGCTCACGAGTCATAGGTGCTCACTGGTCACTACGGGGAGGTTTGTGGCCCCAGCGTAGGCCGACAGCTCGACCACGGTGTCCCATACCACCATGCTCGGCTCATAAGTCTTTATGGATCAAGGTACCATGGTTAACAGGGTTTACAATGGTAAGTTCAGTACCCTAGGTTCAAGCAGTTATGACTCATGCAGGGTGAACATACAACGGCCAGTTGGGTTACTTGACGGGCTCGACTAGCATGATCGCATCTCAAGTCGGACGACATGAAGTGCGTAAAACACTTTGTGTGGCCTAACCACTGCTGCCAACTCCAAAACACGGCTCGCGTTCATCGACGCGTCGTTCGTGGCAAATATAAGCCAACCACGAATTCGCTCGGTTACCGACTGCCTGGACTACGTATAGTCCCAAACAATCATGGAATCACATCAGCATTCATGTAAGAGTAATGGAAATGAAATACAACCATGTGAGCATGTTAACACATGTTATAACGTACAACTTAAGTAAATCATCCTACACATGTCTTTCACACATATAATGAAATTATGCATAACGCCAACATATAGGAAATCCTTTCCATCAGCAAATTAATTGAGAATTCAATCTCAAACTAAATCATAAGGAAATCATCAAGCACATGTTATAACATACAACTTACGTGAATCATCAAGCACATGCATTTCATTCGTATAATGAAATCATGCATATGGCTAACATGAAGGAAACCATTTACACCAGTATATTTATTAAGAAAACAATCTCAAACTAATCCATAACATCATTTAATTCAATACATACTAATACAAGCATTTATACAAACACTTACGCTACACACTTAAGTCTACATATAGTATATCGACCTGAAGTGCGTATTTAGGCGAATCTCTTTGCCAAAATAATTATGCACGCATTCCTAACATTCTAATGCGACAATAAACCATGTCAATCACATCAGCAAAATATGCATGAAAACAGTACTTCCTACAAATGACTAAAATACCCTAAATCTCATATTCTTCGTTAGTTTACGAAACAGGAAACGGACAACATGTTGTACATGTCAAACGGCGTTACCGTCAAGAATCTACTATTAAAAGACATTGAAAGCTTTGGAAACAGTCAATCAAAGCGTCTAAAATCCGTACCTTTTTCCTTTTTGGGGTGTGAGTTCGAACGGAGCGTATACGCTTCGTCTACAGCGATAAGAGAACCTAATTCACGAGTTACGTCAGCTAACAAGCTAAGAATCCTAGTAAACCTCAAATCAGCAACTTTCTAGGGTTATTTCATACCTAAAAAAGTGAAGGAATCGCCGGAAAAGTGATAGAGATGCGTTGCTTAAGCACGTGCAACACGTAGCACAAGTGGCAGGAAGAATTCTCCCACCTTCTCTCACGAACTCTCACCTTTTCTCTCTCCCAATCTAGGGATTTTTACAAATTCGGATGGGAGAGAGGAGTGAGGGTTTCAACCCCTTTTATAAGCCCAAACTTGCCCGAAATAGGCTCCGGTACAAAGTTCACTTAGTGCATATCCAATTCGGGGCTATTTCGGTCCAAAAGATGCTTTCTGGTGGTCCCCTGGTCGAATGCGATCGGACTTAAGCTCATGCGTACCAGATCTAGCACGTATTAAGTTTTCAGTCCGGCAGGGTTCGCAGATCGCACGTGGCGGACCAGTTTCAGTTCAGCGGTCACCGCACATAGATTAGGGCTGAAAGTCTCATGATATAAAATAGAAATTTCTCCTGATCCGAGGGTGTAATCTGGCTGAATTCTGATGGCCAGAATGCTCAATACTGACGCGTCAAGTTGTGTGCCAGATTTGAATTTGAAATTCCAATTCTGTCCCTATTCGCACTCTCTTCGGTCCGGGCTCAATGAAATAGCCTGTGATTATCAGTTTGACTTGATTTTTGAAATGAGTGTCAAGTCCAGCTAGGCGGTTCTAACGGTCTAAGATAGGAGGTATCGGACTTTCGACGCGCGGTCTAGATCTAATACAAAGATTCAAAGTGGTCCAGAGAACAAACCTGCTTAGAGTTTGGTCCGACGTTACAGAGTATTATAGAGTCGTTGGTTCTACTCGATTTGGGTCTTACAGAACGTATTTAAAGTGATCAGGAACTATTTCCCAGCTACTCCAGCATTGCGCTAGCTAACTTATGCTTAGTTTCTAAAGGAATTAATCCTAAGTGGTTTCTTTGGCTATGGAATTGGGTTCTGAGCGATTTTTCAGGTGTTTTGATTAACCCACTGCCTAAGGACGTCAAATCCCAGATTGGCCAAAATTCGGGGTGTTACACAACCTATATCACAAGACAAATCAGCTACTTCGCTAATTGTATCGATGGAATCCCTAAAACAGGTTGAGGTTAGGGTTTTCTTACCTAGAATGAAGTCGAAATCATGAAAGAGTGATTAGAATATGGTGATTAAGTACGTGTAGAAGCAGGATCGAGAGCCAGGAAACTTTCCTCACAACTCTCACGGAATCTCTCTCTTTTCTCTCTTCTCTTCTCTAGGGTTTTTTGAAAATTCGTATGGGAGGGATATGAGAGGGTTTAAGGTCTTTAAATAGGTTAGAAAGTCACTTATTTAGACTTTAAACCAAAGTATACTTGGGTTATAGCCAAATCGGGTCCGTTCCGATCTAAAAGAACGTTTCTGGAGGTCCCCTGACCAAATGCGGTCAGACTTAAGCTCATGGATATTGGATCCTGATTACATTAAGTTTTCAGTCCGATAGTGTTCCCAGATCGCACGTGGCGGACCAGTTTCAGTTCAGCGGTCACTGAGATTTGATCAAGGATTCCAAGTACACTGACCTGAGTGGGAAATGTTCCCTGATCCGAGGTTGTATTTGGATCATATTCCGACGATCTGAATGCTTATACTTAACCCGCAAGCGTCACGTGTCAGATTTATTTAAATCACATTTAATTTTTAAAGAATTTCACTCTTTCTCACACTCCTTGCTCCAAGCTTAACGAAATAGCCTTAGAACATCAGTTGGGCTTAATTTTTGAGGTGATTGTCAAGTCCAACTACGCGGTCATAACGATCTAAGTTTATTGCTAACGGACTCACGATGCGCGATTAAAATCCATTACAAAGTTTCAAAGGGTTCTAGAGAGCAAACGGGTTTAGAGTTTGATCCTAGGTTTCAGAACATTATAGCGTTAACAATTCCATAAGTTTTGGGTCTTGCAGAACGTATTTAAAGAGATCAGTGCTAATTTCACAGCTAATCTAGCATAGCACTAGTTGTCTTACGCTTAATTTCTAAAAGAATTAATCCTAAGTGATTTCTGATCGAGGTGGTACTCGGGTCTCTGTACGAATTTTTTTGAGACGTTACATTAGTTCTATTACGAGCAGGGGAGAGTAGTAGTCAGTGTGGATTTTTCTAATCTGGGTCCCACATATAGAATCCGTATATTAACAAATAAAAATAAAAATAAACAACAAACACCTGCACATGTGTTGCTGTCAGCCTTTTCTGGATGCTGCAGTAAGCATCATCCTCTCTGTTGGTTTAAAGGTGGAACGGTGGGCCCCACTACAGGCCGCACCATGAAGCAAATTGCACATCTACACCGTGCATTTGACGAGTTCCCTTTTTAGAACTGGGTTTCCCCAAAAAAATCTAGCCGTTCAATGCTCAGGTGGCCCACGTCACAGAAAACGGTGGTGATTAAACGTTTTCCATTGAAACCCTTTATGGGTTAGAGGGTTTTGGATCTGTATGAAATTTTTTGTTCACCTTCATATCAGGTCTTTGTGACCTTATTAAAAGATTGGATGGAGAATAGACGATATGGTGGGCCACACGTGGAGCCCCACCACAGTAGTTGTTTTGCATCCTCACCGTCCAACCTCTGGACGGTGGGAGGCTGGGTCCACTGGAGTACCCCTACACTAGCACCTATGGCTGTTGTACTTGCTGTCAACAAGTTCTATGGGTTCCATTTGGTGCATGGGATCCCCAAGTCGTCCACCTGTTTTGCTATGTGGGCCGCACCGCAGTGTATTGTTTCATCCATACTGTCTAAATGTTTGGTCAGTGCTGGACCATGTTTGGCCAATGCTGGACATGTTCGGATGGTGTTGTGGCCCACTTGATGAAAGTATTATCCACACCGTCCACCATTTGGGACAGGAAAGCAACCCACCGTGATGTATGTGTGCTCCACACCGTTCACTTGTTTACAATTCAGACTGTCCATCAGATCCAAATCTCTGATGGCTACATGCATGGGTTCCACAGTGATGTAAGTGTTTGACCATGCTACCCTAGAGTGTGGGCCCCACACCTGGAAACCTCCCATGATGTAGGTGATTATCCACACCAGCCATCCATTTGTTTTGACGGTGGGCCTTTCCCACACGTATGGTACGTGTGGTAGGTGGGACTTATCTTAATGCATGTGATGTGCCTGCCTGTACATATCTTGACAGTGAGGCCTTTGATGTATGTGTAATGCCTGCATCATCCATCCCTGGACGGTGAGGCCCTTGATTTATTTGTTGTATCTATGCTGACTAGATGGACGGTGGGCTCTGTATGATATGTATTTTATTCCACGTTATTCCGCCATGTGAGCTGGACCCCACCGTAATGTTGTACCTCATTCACACTGTTCATCCAATTTTCTGGGTCGTGTGGCCAACCTGTGTAACCCATCATGATGCATTTATTTCACCCACACCGTCTTGATTGTGTTGGATGGTACAGGACATGTTTGGATGGTGCTAATTTACCTGGACAATGTTTGGACAGTGCTGATCATCGTTAGTGGGCCACGTGCCCCATGGAATGATAGGGTACAGTGATACACATGTTACACCTACAACTATTGAAATGTTCATTGGTGCAACCCGTGGATGCAATCCACTTAATGTGTTTATGGCCCACTTTTGTGGCCCATTGATGTAGCCCACTCGATGCATATTGGCCCATTGGTGCAACCCATATGATGGGGCCCACCTACTTGAATTTGAGGCCTACGGGCAAGGTCCATTGTGATATGTATTAGGCCCATGACGTGTGGCCCTTCTGATATATACTTGGCCCATGGGTCGTAGCCCAATGAGATGTATACTTGGCCCGTTGTTACAACCCATCATGATGTATTTTTAGCCTATGTGCAGGGCCCACCTGTTTATATTTCTGGCCCATGTGAAGGGGGTCACCTATTGTGTTTATGGCCCATTTGGTAAGGCCCACTGAGATGTATTTTCAACCCATGGATCGAGGCCCATTATGACGTATTTTCGGCCCGTATGTCGTGACCCATTGTGATAGTTTCTGACCCATTCATTGAGGCCCGACTTGATGTGAATAAGGCCCATTAGTGCGGCCCACCTGTTGGATATTTGGGCCCACCTTATGTTTGACTCTATGTGGACCACTGCTTGGGAGCAATGTTGGTTAGATGTCTACATTGATGGGCAATGATGGTTAGATGTCCTCATTGTACCTTTCCTTAGGCCTTGTTAGGCCTATTCTTATCGATTGCCAATTTCGATCGACGTGACCGATTTGCTGACTCTGATTACCGATCGAGGCCGATTATTGTGACCAATTACCGATCATGGCCGATTGTCGATTCTGTTTATCGTGGCCAATTGACCAATTACCGATGGAGGCCGATTATCATGACTGATTACCGATCGTGGCCGATTATCGATTGATGTGGCCGATTGCCGACTCTGCTTGTCATGGCCGATTGACCGACTACTGATCGAGGCCGATTATCGTGACCGATTACTGATCGAGGCCGATTATCGTGACCGATTACCGATCGAGGCCGATTATCGTGACCGATTACCGATTGTGGCCGATTGTCGATTGACGTGGCCGATTGCCGATTCTGCATGTCATGGCCGATTGATCGATTTTGATTATCGAGGCCAATTATCGATCGAGGCCAATTATCGTGGCCGAATATTGATTTCGATTGTCGTGGCTGATCGTCGATTCCGTTTGTCGAGGCCTAATGTGATGTATATGAGGCTTATGTGATGAGGCCCACTGTGCTGCATTTGAGGGCTAGGCAATGGAACCTATTGTAATGTATGTTAGGCCCATGTGAAAGGCCCATCGTGATGTGTATTAAACTCTTGAGTGAGGCCCATGGTGTTGTATATTTGGCGCTTGTGTGAGGTCATGAGTCAACTATATGTTAGGCTTTATGTGGGTCGTTCCTTGGGGGATAATGTTGGTTAAATGCCCACGTTGTTGATGTCGATTGTCAATGCCTGTTATTGATACCGATTATGAGTATGTGACTGCATAGCATCATGATACATGCTCATACGCATCATCTGCATGTCTGTTATGAGATATGATTGACCATTGCATATGCTATAGTGTTGGTTATTATGGGACTCCTTGATAGGTGGAGATTGTCACACATGAGCGCACGATATGCGCAGGATTGATGCATGATTGGATTGTATGACTCATGCATCTTGTATTGTGTGTTGTGATTACTATATACCCTAGAGACATCAGGGTCGTAGCCTCCACAGGCATATCGTGGATGGCCAGATGAAACACCAAAAATCTATTCTACATGGGGTGCTATAGATATCCCTGGGTAAAAGTCCCTAAACTCTCTTGGTTCTAGAGGTTGCTCCAACGTCTAGACCGAGTAGATGCATGAGCACATGAGGGTCGTACACTGTTAGGCCGCGTCTCCCACTGTGTCGTGGTTGGTTGGAAGGGGGTGCAGCCTTACCTGCCCGAGAGGAGGGGGCAATGCTAGGCTGAGTCTAACCAGCTCGAGGAATGGGTCTGCTATTGATGAGCCGAGCTCGATATTGGCAGGCAGATAGTGAGGTCTCTTCCACTCACCTTGTTGCGCACGGGGTGACAATCTGGTTTGGAGTGTAATAGACCCCGGTGATTTCTCAGAGAGGAACCGTACTGATATATGGACTTATCGAGTAGGAGTTGTATGCTCATTCATTCATTCACTATCCACTCGAGCTGGTGGTGCGCAACTAATTGTTGTGTACCTTCATTATGGCAAGGATTTCGGTTGGGTGAGCGACCAACCTGAGATCAGGAGTTTACCACGTTGAGTCTGACTATCCAAATTTAGGTATGGGACTAGTTTGGATAAAAGTCCATTGTGGCGGACCCCGTAGCCTACGATACTATGTACTATCATCCCGACTTCACACTCCAAGCATGGTCATTTCATTCGCATCGCATATTTCATTACATTCGCAGGCATATGACATTTTGGGCTGCTTGTTTCCTCACTTATATGGCCTAGATAGACTTAGCAGGATTTGTATATTGCATTGCATCCTCTGCATCTGATATTTAGCTGTTTATGATTCTTTATTGCATAACTGTTCTATATTGCGTATCCTGATATTTATTGACTTATGGACTTGTCAGTATTTCTTCTTATTCCGATGATGTACGAATTATGAATTACCAGTATTTTCAGTATTGTATGATCATGACATTGTATTGAAAACTTGACACTTACATTGTGCACACACTTACACCATCCCCTAAGCTTTCTATAAGCTTATGTACGATAGATGAGTGCAGGTGATGTTAGGTTGTAGCAGCGTTGAACTTGGAGCGTGCAGTAGTCCTTTGGAGCTTGATTTTTGATTTGTGTATTTCCCTTCCAACATTGTACTAAAATGATTATATTAGTGGATATGTGATGATGATGTTGCCTTTGTGAATTGAGTAATCTTGTGGTTATGCTTATTACGTGCAAAAGGAAAAAAAATGAAAAAAAATAAATAAAAAATCCTCCTTGTAGGATCTCAGGATCGAAATCTGGCATATGAACGCTAAGAGCCGAAAATGGGGTACTACGGAGGCTGTCGGCATCGAATTCTGTGATCGGTATTCTTGTGAATCCGATTTCTAGATTTGGGGCGTGACAAGAACTACGAGAGCAACTATAAATGGTGCAAAATTAACTCCAAAGGTAACAAGGAGTGGACCACCCACCCACCAAGTTTAGGGATCTCTCTCCCTTTCTAGACAACCGAGTACCTCCAAACTTCGAGGTACCAAAATTCAAAAGGTACGACGTAGTGGGTGCCTCATAGCACACCTGAAAGTATTTTATGAGGAACTCAATGCGATAGCAGGGAACAATGGAGCCTTGATACGACTCTTTTAGAAATCCCTTAAGGGTGATGCTTTGGATTGGTACACTTAGCTGGACAACCACCAAATCAGAACTTGGGAAAGACTCCCAAGTGTTCATTGACAGATTCTCACATAACCTGAACATTGTTCCAAAAAGGTCTGACTTGGCTACCTTGAGATCAAAAAGTGATGAGTTGTTATCAGCATACGTAGGGTGATGGCGAGCATGGTGGCCTGAATGAGAAACCCCATCGATGATGAAGAGAAGATATCTATGATCGTATATTTAGCAAATCTAAATATTTTGGGATATCTAATCTCATACCCTTATGTAAACTTCTCCCAACTCATCTGAGCCGGAGAACAGGTGGAAGCCAAGATCAGAGCCGGAACCATTGTCCATGGCCGCACCAGACCCCCTCAATTAAAAGAAACAAAGTTGAGGGGAAACTGGTTCGATATGGGAATGGAAACGGCACTGCTCCCGCACAATGCACTACGAAAGTTAACAATATCATCGCCAATAGTCGAGGCAATCAGTATGCTCCACAATCGAAGCCCCTGCAAGACAGACAATATCATCCACAATCAAATAGGTAATACCAACCACAGCAAGCCCAATAGGGATATCAGGGATAACCGTCTCAACAACAACAGTAATAGCCCAAGGGGAATGCGCAAGGCCCCTACAAATAGGCAATATTAGGTAGGAAGTTCACCCTGCTAGCACAAACATACAGTCAGGCTCTGACAATATTAATGCAAAAGAAACTTTTGATACCACTCCAGCCTCGACTTCCACCTAACCCCTTGCGACCACGTTACAATGAAAATCAGTATTCTGCATATCATCAGGCTCCTAGTCACCTAACGGACTGATGTTTCACTTTGAAGCATGCGGTCCAAGATTTAATCGAAAGTTAGAAGATCGCTATCACCCCACAGGCTAGCAACATGGCTCAGGCCAACATTCTCCACAATCCCATGCCATCACATCAAGCGGGACCTAGCACATCTAGCACTTCAACCGTCAATCATATCGAGGAAGGGTGTCATGGGTACTTCTCTCCACATCATTCCATTTAAACAATTTGCCCGGCATAGAAAACCAAACATGGGAGCACTAACAGGCACCACCACTTGAGCCACAGGTGTTCCTCGAAGTGACACCAACAAATCAACCTCTCGTATTCCTTGAAGTGGCACATACAACACAACCTCTCATCATCCTCGAAGCAGCACCAAATAGGTCATATTATCAGCATCCTACCACCCAAGGGGCACATTCAAATCCAAAAATGTCGAATTCTGAACTCGTCATTCTTTCAGTAGGCCTCCCTGGTCTAACTTTGCTAACCTTGAAAGGGGCACCCCCGGTTCATACACCAAGTTTCCTAATGCCTCATTAACTGGCACATGCCCAGAGAACCCCTCCCACACCTCAAAAGAGGGAAGAAAATTCCATTGCCAAAGCCAATCAAGAGTTGGTAGCACCTCAAGAGAAATCATCAAGCCCATCACAAATAATTCCAGCCATAATCTCTCAGCCTCAAGAACCACTGATATACCTAGAAGGAAGAACGATTCCCTCCTACAACGCAGGAGCAGTCCCATGGAATTATCTTGAATGCGCTAAAGTGGGCAGCAATGGGAGGTATTTCATGAGGGATAACTAGAACCCAAAAGAAACCCGAAGAGCTTTGCCGGGAACCGCTTGCAAAACTAATGCTGCTTATGACATAGCAACCCAACTCAAATCCATTCTCGTTCAAATATCTATCTGGGAACTCTTGTGCACATCGAGATCACATTGAGGATCTTTACGAAAATCTTGAATGATGCACATATCTCTCCTGACATACCTCCCGATATGGTGGCGAGCATGATTGGACAACTCCTCGCATTACGAGCAATCACTTTTTCTAATGATGAATTTCCCCCAGAAGGACGCAAACATGGGCGCTCATTAAACATAGCAGTCCATTATAAAAATTTCAAAGTCCCGCTCGTACTCATAGACAACGGATCAAGCCTAAATGTTTGTCCTTTGAGGAGTGCTGAGTGTTTGGGGATAGAACTGTCCTCTTTCAGGACTAGCACTATGAGTGTCAGAGCCTTCGACAGCTCTCGAAGGCAGGTTGAGGTGAAAATTGACATTGAAATACAAATCAGACCTGACGTGACACTTGTCACGTTCTAGGTCATTGATATCCCTACCTCATTTAACCTTCTGTTGGGGTGGTCGTGGCTTCATGCTGTTGGTGCCATCCCATCTACCTAAATTCCCTTTTGAAAATTGAATCATTTCAGTGCTAGCCGAACCAGAAACGATCCCACCGGTGATGGTCAATATTCCAGAAACCGATATCCCAGTAATTGACATTTAGCATGCAGAGGGTGACATACCATATCATAGTTTTGAGTTTGAAATTGTGAATTCAATTGCCAACCCACGCCCTCTTGCTGTTGAATATGTCATTCCCCCTGCTGAGTGGTTAATTTTGAACTACCGAACTGAATTCCATGAAAAAGGTATGGTAGTAAAGCCAGCACGTGCCAACGTACAAAGATAAGGGTTGGGATATCAACCGACACCAGAAGATCAAGCCGAAAGGTCGAGAAAGGGTCAACCATTCAAGTGCACACCTATCAAGTTCGTCAGGGCTGGAACAATTCGCGAGGACACGATGATTTCCTTTAAGGACCACCTCCAACGACTCAAACTCTCGGAACATTCCAACCAGGAGTCCGTCTGGCCACCGATAAGGTGGGACAAGATTCTCAGGGTGTTAAAAGCACCTCCAATGCTAGAGGCAGAACCCTTAGACCCATCACATGAGGTTAAGGGCAAGAAAGCAGGAGCACCCACAAGGAACCCAAAACCGGAGTGCCCATTACAAAAAGTAGGGGCAAGAATGGGGAGGCACCCATCCCCACCGCCAGTCAAGGGGACACATCCCCACCACCAGCCCAACGACACAAGAGGCAGAAGCAGCCCATTCATTGGATCGACAAAGGGAAGTGACCCTCACTTGATTGGACAAACGTTAAGGTTCCATCGCAGGATGAATCTAAAGAGCCAGAGGAGCTCCAATTGTTAGGTGAAGAGATTGAATCAGAGTTTGACTCTGAGCCCAACCCAACAGACATTATGGTCATCAGGACAGATGATCCATAGGAACAAACAGGTTAGAACAGCAGGATCGAAATGGGGAAAGAACCACGATGGTCAGCTACCCCCCCTAACGATCAAATCAGCCGACAAACCATTCATGGAGGTAGGCCTAAAAAAAGGCCATTGTAAATAGCAATTGGTACCTCGAATTAAGACAAGACCAATCATGGTTCACAACACCATCCTGTTCAGGACACCTTGGCGATATAAAAGAATCAAAAAAAATTTAAAATACAAAAAATCACATATTCCCAAAAATACAAAAAAACTAAATATCCCTCAAAACCCCAAAAAATTAGAAAATTTTCAAAATATAAGGACAATAGAAAAATTTTTAAAGATCACTGTGCCAAACACTTCGCACATAAGGAAGGATGTTTGAAGTTGACTCATATGATTTCAATCTAGAGTTAGACTTCAAGCTCATGGGTTTGGATGAAGCCTTGGATAAGGGCAATGATGATACAACTCTCGAACTTGAGGACTCTCTCAAAAGGTTCGAAACAAATGCCAATGTTGTGGTAGATAACTTTGAAATTGTGAACTTGGAATATGCGGAACTCCCTAGAGAAGTGCACATAGGAAAATTGTTGTCTCCAAAACACAAGCAAAGGATGATGGAATTTCTGAAATCAAGATTGTCCAACTTTACTTTCTCTTATGAGGACATGCCTGGGCTCGATGAAGATCTGGTGGTGTACCATTTGCCAACAAAACCTAATATGAAGCCTATCAAGCAGAGACTACGGAGAATGAAGCCAGAATGAGCCCTAAAAGTCCGTGATGAAGTCATTAAGCAATACAAGTGGGGTTCTTGGTAGTCTCTTACTACCCAGAATGGCTCGAAAATATCGTACCAGTTCCAAAGAAGGATGGGAAAGTCAGGGTGTGCATCGATTTTAGGGACATTAACAAAACAAGTCCTAAAGATGATTTCCCTTTGCCCCACATCGACATATTGGTAGAAAATATTGCTGAACACAAGATTTTCTCCTTCATGGACGGTTTATTTGGTTACAACCAGATCAAGATGACCATCGAAGATTGAGAGAAGACTTTCTTCATAACACCATGGGGGACTTTCTGCTATCCGATTATGCCCTTTGGGCTAAAGAATGCAAGAGTTACATATCAGAGAGCCATGACTGCCTTGTTCCACGACATGATAAATAAGGAAATGGAAGTCTACGTGGACGACATGATTATCAAGTCTCGCATGATCGAAGGACACTTCAAGGACCTCAAAAAGCTCTTCGATAGGTTAGAAAAGTTCAAGCTCCGACTCAATCCGTAAAAATGTGTCTTCAGTGCAACCGGAGGCAAGCTGTTGGGCTTCATTGTTAGCGAAGATGGTATTCGGGTGAATGAGACCAAGACCAATGCAATCATCAAAATGCCACCACCTAAAACTGAAAAAGAAATTTGGAGCTTCCTCGGGTGGATCTAGTATATCAGCCAATTCATCACACAACTCACTCCGATCTATGAGCCCATATTCAAGCTCCTGCGGAAGAGCTCGCCAAAGGAATGGAATGTCGACTGTCAAGTGGCCTTCGACAAGATCAAAAAATACATGCTAAATCCTCCAAGCTCATGCCACCTACTCCAGGTAGGCCATTACTGCTATATATCTCCGTCACAGCAGAAGCAATCAGATGCATTCTTGGCCAACACAATGATATAGGAAGAAAGGAGCAAGCTATCTACTATCTAAGTAGACGATTTACAAGCTATGAAGTCAAATCCTCCAGCTTAGAAAAAATGTGCCTCGCCCTAGTCTAGGCAATATAACGACAATGACAGTATATGATCGCTCACCCAATCCTTCTGCTCGCTCACATGGACCTGTTGAAGTACTTGTTCAAAAAAACAGCACTAATGGGTAGGATCGCAAAGTGGCAGCTACTTCTTTCAGAATTTGACATCACATATGTCACTCAGAAAGCAATCAAGGGGCAAGCACTGGCCGATCACTTAGCAGCACACTCTCTGCCTGATTACCAACCACTGAAGACCTTCTTCCCTGACGAAGACATCTTCCAGATTGAGGAAGAAGAAGAAAGAAAAGCAGGAAAGTGGACTCTCTTCTTTGACGGAGCCGCAAACTCAAAAGGGAGTGGAGTAGGCGCCATACTCTACTCTCCCAATGAAGTCCCAATCCCCGTATCCAGGCGATTGGAATTCCAATGCACCAACAATATAGCTGAATATGAAGTATGCATTGCCGGTCTAAGAGAAGCCATCACCCTCAACGTAAAGAAGTTACACGTCTTCGGAGACTCACAACTCATCATCAATCAGATAAATGGTGATAGGAAGACTAAAGATGAAAAGCTGATTCCATATCATGTCTACCTAGAAAATTTGATTGAAGAATTCGACGAGATCACATTCTCTTACATGCCCCGAGCCAAGAACTAATTCACAGATGCTCTGGCTACTCTCGCCTCCATGCTGGAGATCCCAAAGGGAGTTGCTGAATGGGAACTCACCGTCAAACTTTAGAAGGAGCCCACATTTTGTCTACAGATTTATGAAGCTAAAACTCCCTCGAATGATTAGTTGTGGTATACAAACATCAAGGAATATCTTGAACATCAGAAGTACTCGGAAGAAGCAACACTAGCTGATCGTTGCACAATCCAATAGTTAGCAGGATAGTTCGTCATCACTGGGGGCATCCTTTACAAGCGATCCTTCAACCAAGTACTTCTCCGTCGTGTGAACGAGATAGAAGCGGCACAGATAATGTCAGAAATCCATAAAGGACTATGCGGCCCACACATGAATGGACATATGATGGAAAAGAAGATCCTACGACTTGGCTGCTACTGGCTTACAATGGAGACAGTCTACTATAAGCACGTCAAAAGATGCTTCAAGTGTCAGGAGCACATGAACCAGATTCATGCACCTTCTTCCAAACTCTACAACTTGATGGCACCATGGCCCTTCTCTGTATGGGGGTTGAATATCATTGGCAAGATCAGCCCCAAAGCTTCAAACAGGCATGAATACATCCTGGTAGCAATAGATTACTTCACCAAATGGAAAGAGGCAGCATCCTACACCACCATCGCAACATCTCATGTGGTCAAGTTTATAAAGAACAACATCGTTAGCCGATATGAGGTCCCTCAGGCCATTATCACTGACAACGGAACTCCGTTCGTCAATAAAAGGATGGGTGATTTCCTCGAAAAATTCAAGATCCAACGTCATCGGTGTACCCCCTAGTGTCCTCAAATAAATGGTGGGGTAGAAGCTGCAAATAAAAGTATCATCCGCATACTAGAGAAAATGGTGAAGACATATCACGATTGGTCAAAGATGCTTCCTTATGCACTCTAGGCCTATCGGACATTTGTACGGTCTGCTACAGGTGCAACTTCATATGAGCTCGCATACAAAATGGAAGCGGTGCTGCCAGTTAAAATTGAAATCTCATCACTCTGGATACTGCTAGAAAGCCAAGTCGAGGAGGGTGAGTGGCAATAAGCAAGGTACGATCAACTACATCTTGTAGATGGAAAGCATATGTGTGCGCTAAACCACTCCCAATGTTATCAAAGAAGAATCGCACGAGCCTACAACAAGAGGGTGCGCAAGAGGAGTTTTAAAGTCAATGACATGATCATGAAGTGCATCCTACCGCTACATTTGCCAGATCCCAGAGGAAAGTTCAAATCCTCGTGGGATGGACTGCTGATCATTTGGGAAGTACTCCCAGAAGGCACTCTTCGGCTCACTAATCTGAAAGGGGAAGATCTTCCTGAGCCCATTAACGCCGATAACATGAAAATCTATCACAGGTAGCTATACCTGGCCCTGTCAATGATCATAATCGCAAGGCTATACCCATCACTATCCTACCTAAAATAAAGAAAAAAAAAAGAAATATCCGCCACCTCTCCCATCAGAAATATCCATCACTTCCCCCATATAAAAAGAAAAAAGAAGAGAGAAGGCAAAAGCATAAAAAGGAACAAAAAGAGAAGGGGTGAGGTAAAAAGAAATAAAATAAAAGATAGGAAATCCTAAAAGGAAGACCCCGAAAAAAAAAAAGAGAAAAATATTTATAATAACAAGTTTATCCCAAATTGCTAAATAATCCCTCCAAAAGCAACCTACGATTGTGCTCGAAGACAAGGACAGGAAGGTAACCAGTTGGATGGCTATGAAGGAAGTCTCTCTGTCTCACCCGACACTCCATTTTTTATTTTTTTTATTTTTTTTAAAGGAAAGGCATGCCTAAGCAAAAGGGGCAAGGTGAAAATCTGAAAGGGCACCTTGATTAAAAACAATAGGTATGCAGCAGACTTAGTGAAAACCTGAAAGGGCGCTAAGGGTAAAAACAACAAGTTGCCAAAGGGTAGGAAAGAGAAAAAAAACTGGGATGTAGTGAAAATCTGAAAGGACGCTATGGGCAAAAATGACAGGAGAGTCAAACGTAGCGAAAACCTGAAAGGGCGCTACGGGTAAAATAATGGCAAGAAATAAAAAAAGGTGCAGGTACAAATGAAGCCGAGGCAGTGAATACAAAGACAAGATGCAGGGAAGGATTAATTTTGGGCTAGTACTTTATCAAACTTTGTTCAAATCCAAGGGACACGATCCAAGATACCCTCTTAGGGAACCGAGATCCCAAGTGCACAATCTGGACTACTGCATACAACATGGGTTGAGCCCAACATTCTAATCCCAAACATCCAAAAGGAAAAACCGAACACAAGCAAAACACTGGCAAATTTGGCAAAAATAAAATTTTCTTCCTTCTTTTAAGTCCTTTTACAAGTGCACTGCTTTCTTTCCTTAACCAAAAATAAAAACAAAAAGATTTCCTTCATATATATAGGACAAGCAGCTGATCAGAACTAGAGACCACAGGTAAGCTCCTATCCCTCGTACATTGACAATCTCTGCCTGATCCTCATCCCTGTCCAGGCGATGTGTCGCGAGCATGCTCTCATCATACCATCGCCCCACTGCCAATCAACGGGACATATCCTCACATGTATGACGAATGACGATGATCTCAAAAATAAGGTGACCATGAGTAGAAGTAAGAAGGATGGATCAATGAATGCCCTCTCCTTGAAGGCCTCGAACGAATCGACAACACACAAGAAAGACGAAGCAATGTCACCCGCCATATCCCAATCAGCAGCCTCGTTCGCCAAATGCCAACCTGTGACCTGACGATAAAGGGATTACTCTGCCACCAATCGCTGGTATGGCACTGTGGCCAAGGGAGGAGCCCAAGACTCGAGCTCTATCATCATCGCATCTAAAGATCCCTGCTAGGAAATCCAGACTAGTTTGTATAAAGCAGTCAAACCAGAAGGAAGAGGGACGTGCCCAAATTTAGAAAAAGTGAAGTCTGAAATACCTGCTAAAAGCCAAACTGTTGGAGGAAACGAGTGGGATGATAAGGCAGTACCCTCGAAGACCCATCAATAGAAAAGGAGTGCGAGCCGCGCTACAAATCAACGGCGAGCGAAAAACATAGGGAGCCTCCCAACTAATCTCCCACCCTCGCAACTGAGAAAGCATGCGACGATATAGTGATTCAGTGGCCTCAGCACCTGAAGGAAGGCTATCAAGCAACAGGGATAACACATCACCGCGGCAAGAATCCGGCCACAGAAGTAGAAGAGTCATGTACAGGTGCTCCCATAACCACACTTGTAAAAAGGCATAACTCAAATAGTAAGAAAATAACAATGCCAAACAAGAGAAAGGAAAAGAGCAGAGAATACCTGAGGATATGAGTGCATCCCAGTGAGCACTCGGTCAGTCCTAAAAAGAGCCCGCTAGCACCACGGAAGTAATACTCCCGCGATACAAAACACGGCGGAATACGTCCAGTAAAACTGCCAGTGATGACTGTCATTGCCTGAAAAAAGTAACTCAATCAAGATGCAGAACATCAGTGCATTCAAGCACTGAAGCTGGTGATCTGATCCGGGACCTCCTCGGGAAGTAGAACAATGATCATACAGGAGCTCCAGCGAAAGCTCACCAGCCCTACCTTCTGCAGTGGGAAGAGCAACGAGAAATCCAAACCACGAGATTAGGTCGGTGGGACGAACCGGCTCAGATGAGGGAACATAAGGATCCCAGATGAGAGGAAGACCAGACAAGTGCACAAACTCCTCCAGCAATGGGCCTAGCTCTCGTTCATTGAAAGAAAATAGGTTCAACATTGGGACCCAATCATACGAAGCCGCACTCAAGAGTCTTCAGTTTAGACAAACTCGATGAAAATGACGAAGCTCTCAGAAGCGCAAAGAATTCAACTCGAAGATCTCAGACTCGGTCAAGCTCTTTATCCAGAGGTGCAGTTGCTCAAAGAAGGTGCCACGTGGCTGTAAACGATAAGTCCTAACAGGCACGCCCTCCACAATCTAGAACTCAGGATCCGCAGGCGAATCATAAAAAATAGGCATCATCTCGTCCAACAAGTCAATATTGTGGTGGCGGAAGAAGCTGGACTCGCCCATCACATCTCGCAGTGTATCCTAAAAAGCTACAACAAATGCGCCCGAGCCACCAATGATCACCATATCAGGAGCAGTCTGAAATGAACAAGCCCCGAGAGCTGCAATGCCTAGAGTATCCCAGTAGCTGATAGGATCTGTACCCTGGAGCTCGACAGTAGCTGACTGTCCCATCACCACCTTGAAATTCACACCAAAGATCTGACCTAGGCCATCCACAAAAATTCCATCACCTGTCAAATCCAAGTCATCCAAACCACTAAAATGGGACCCGCCACACATCCAAGCCTGATCCACACATCCACACCATCCATCATCACCATACTACATCCACACCACCCATAACCATCCCTCCATCAATCAAGCCATCGGTCGCCATCATTGTGCCATCCTCACCATCCAAACCATCCATCCTCACCCTGCTAACATCCACCAACCCTGGTGGTCCATCTGTTATAGACTTATTAAATCTGTCAAATCCATCCAACCCAATCTCATATCCACCATTGATGGAAGAAGGATCTAAGCCATAAATAGCATTCACCTCTTCAAAAGGGCCCATTACTCTTCCACCTACCTCCATCAATCCATCCATAAGTGGATCTTCTCCACCATTTATGGGACCACTAACCTCTCCACCATTTATGGATCCACCAAACCCATCATCATGGTTGGCCATAATAACTATAAAAAGGAAGGAAAAGGAATAGATAAAAAAGAAAAGGACAAAGAGGAAGAGACAAGAAGAAAGTGGGAAGATGAGACAAATGGAATGATCGGATGGCCACGAATGGACAAGAATGTCCAAAAAGGGGCAGAAGGAATGAACACAGAAGAGGGGTACTAGCTGGAAGAAAAGACGAACGGAGGTGGTAATCGAATTACCGCCCGCAGTACTCAAGAACCACCATCAGATCTGACATTCTTGCATCGATACAATGATGACAGTACAGAACAGGAAGGTAAAAGTCAGCAGCGGTAGTCCAACTACTGCCTAGGCCCACTTTCAGGCAATATTTGGGCAGAGTCCTCTACAGAAGGACAGGACCAAGGAACATGCATCCAAGTGCCCAAATGGGGTTGCAAAAATAATTAATAAGCAATTCAAGCAACATTGAACAACCAGAGTTTCATATAAATATGGGATTACATGGCTAAGGATATATGATTACATGATACGGTGAACTAATCATCATTAGGAAGATAAGTGTTTGTATCCTTATGATGAAAGTGAGGCCCCAAGATCCCCTCTCTAATAAAATGGGCACCGCCGCCTAGAGCATAGCTAGCCTGTAGAATCAAACCAATGTCATACTGCTCACACCAGGAGCTATACTCTCTCTACGGATCAACAAAGGCACTGGTGTCAAAACCCTCCAAGGCAGCAGTCAACTCCCTCTCAGGCACTGATCTCCACTCAGATGGACCTGATGGCGGACTGAGCGAAACCAACGGGCTGCCGGTCAACTGCCAAAAGAGCCTCTCTCCAAGATACCATTTAGTCACGCGAGGATCCTCCAGAATATGATGCCACCTCGAGGCTTGGAAGGCTTCCTAAGCTCCGGTAGTAAGAGCCACATTCGACTGGAGATACGGCCTGGTGTGAAACTGCAAAAAGGAGAAAAGTCAAGGGAAAAAAGATATTCAAAAAGTAATATATGGGCAACACAAGACAAATCATTCACATTGTCAGGGACAAGGGCATCGATAGTTGACCTCCAGGCGAGATCAGAAAACATGTGTGTGCATCTGCGATTATCCTTGTACCACAACATCATGCGAGGAAATGGAGGTGAATGATCGATCAAGGTGGGCGCTATATGGGGAAAATGATCAAAAAAGCAGACCTGTGCAAAACCATTATCAGAAAAGGCACACCAGATCATCCCCAGGGAGAATATTATAAAAAGAGGATGTCAAGAAAGTACCTCAATGACTAGATAAACACTAGTTAGAGATCATCTAATACAGCGGCTAGCCTTTTCCAGCCCTTCGTATAAATGTGTGAGGGCCGCATTCTAGTTGGACAGTGTGGGAAAAGTGACATCCGCCATGAGCGATAACAGGCGGGAACTCACAAGCTCGTTCCTGTGGTAGAAGATCATTGCTTCCATGGTGTTTCAAATCAGGGCGCATGCCTTCCTCACTGCCATGGCTTCAGTCTCAAGGATGCGTCTGGCAAAATTCGATGATAGCCAAAGCAGCTTGAATCGGTGATCAAAAAAATATGTGGCATCCGGCATCATCCCTAACAATTCCATCCAGTCATCCTCAGAAGGTACCAGAAGATCATCCTCAAAGGGGACAAATCCTTCGTAGTATCAAAGACCCAATTGCATGTATATGTCATAAGGAGTGATGTCCCACTCCCCGAAAGGCAGTTAGAAGGTATGGGTCTCATGATGCCATCTTTTAGCCAAGACAGATAAGAGAGACACGTTCATCTTGCTCAAGCAGACACGAAAATGGTGAGCAAAAGGAGTATGCTCCAACACCTCGAAAAATAATGGCTGCGGATCATGGAACCAGTCAGGCCAATGCGTCCTGACCCCTCGTCCCCTCAAAATCGAAGGTGCATAACCTTCCCGGGCTATATCGGAAAGGTGTCGGCCCTCTCTCAGCACACAACATGGATCAGTCAACTGGCGGGAAGGACCAGCCTCATTTCTACCATGACGTGGCATACTGCACAAATAAGGTCCATAGGTAAGTATCCTTCTCACTATAAAAAGATAGCAGGCCCATTTTTAAAAAGCCCATTCTGAGGCCCAAGCCCATCCAAGGCCCACTTTCAAAAAGCCCATTCTGAGGCCTAGGCCCATTTTTAAGGCCCACTTTTAAAAAGCCCATTCTAAGGACCAGGCCCATTTTCAAGGCCCATTTTTAAAAAGCTCATTCTGAGGACCAGGCCCATTTTCAAGGCCCACTTTCAAAAAGCCCATTATGAGGCCCAGACCCATTTCTAAGGCTCATTTTTGAAAAGCCCATTCTGAGGACCAAGCCCATTGCCAAGGCCCATTTTTAAAAAGCCCATTCCAAGGCCCACTTTCTAAAAGCCCATTCTGAAGACCAGACCCATTTCTAAGGCCCATTTTTAAAAAGCCCATTCTGAGGCCCAGGCTCATTTCCAAGGCCCATTTTAAGGCCCAGGCCCATTGTCAGCCCATCCAAGGCCCACTTTCAAAAAGCCCATTTCAAGGCCCATTATTAAGACCACTTCAAGTCCATTCCATGGCCCATTTTTTAAGGCCGATCTTCAAGGATCCATTTTCAAAGGCCCATTCCAAGATCCATTCTAAGGTCCATTTTTTTTAAAGCCCCTTTCTAAGAAGGCCCATCTTTTAAAGATCATCATCCACACCTACAAGTCCATAAAAAAATCATGTATCTGGTCACACCAAAATTATGATGTAGGGTCCACTTAGAAAAGCCCATCCAATTGTCATCCACAAAATGGCCAAACATTAAAAGTCTACGCCATCTAGACACTCAAGTGGACCCCAAATCGCCCATCTAATGGTCTAGATCATTCAAAAAGAAAAAAAAATCCAAATAAGAGAGTGGAGCTCTTTTCTTATCACACCCCACTCTAACATACAAAATACACAACTAGAAAAAAAATCCAACCCAAAAATAAGGATTTAACGAGATCCAACGGTTGGGATCTGGTAACAGAAAAAAATAATGGTCACAATCATGGATCTAAAAACCAAAAAACAACAACAACGGGGTCTTCTCCTCAAAAATTAGCAAAATAGTCTAAGCCTTAGCTACGTAATCAAGTTTACCTAGAAAATAAGGCAAAATACAAAAAATAAAAAATCAAAAGAGAGGAAGCTCTACCAAAAATAGCTCCAGGGACTACAATGGGGTCCTTGGACGCCCATGGGTCAATTTTAAATAGAGGAGAAGAGGCCACCATTCGGACCAGCACACCCGACGGACCAGCAGTCTATTTAATGGACCGGTGGTAATCAGACTACTGCCAGCAGCAGTTCGACTGCTGCTCCCAACCAAAAAGTGCACAGGGTAGCGTACTGTCCCCCAAGCTTGCTTGGAATGACCAGTCTTTCATTCAGACCATTGGATAAATTTTGAAAATAAATAAATAAATAAAATAATAATAATAATAAATAAAAAGTAAAGATTCTCTTCTTTGTTCCAAAATATCATGAGAAATTTAAAAATCTCACGATAAATTGAGAATTTTAAGTCTACACCACTCTAAAATTACTGAAAAATAAAAGAAAAATGTAAAAAAATAATAATATATACCTATAATTAAAAAAAAAGATCCTCAGGGAGTTTAGCTCTGTGGAGGATGACTCATCCCAAAAAAAATCCAAAAATATCCAAAAATCACTAGTCCCATTAACTTATTAGTGGAGGTCATTTGACTTTGCTACAATAAAAACCAGACGACGACGCCCTCCTACGAGATTGGACGAATGTTTTAAAAATCCTAAAAATACCTCAAATAAAAACCATTGGCCCCACCAGCTCATCAGTGGAGGCAACGTGATTGTTTACTTAATTTATGCAAATAAAAACCAAACGACGATGCCCACCTGCAAGATCGAGCGAATATTTTTTTAAAAAATCTAAAAATATCTTCAAATAAAATATCCAAGGAATCTAGTTCTAAAGAGATTAGATTTCAAAAACTTTCAAAAACTGCACGCGGCGCGCAATACGCTGAGGAATCTTCCATATTCCCCAGTTGCAGTTAGTGCAAATAGCTAAATAAGATTCGATCTTCCCCAATTTCCTGGGAGGATAAGCGAATCCGTACATGATACATGTACGATTAACCCAATCTCTATATCTGAATAGTTGTACGAATGCTAGTAAAAGTAAGTGGATCTATCTCTGGAAAAAATAATCAAACTCATGGTGACAACAACCATTATAATCAAAGTATCAGAATCAGCAGACTACATGACAAAAGATTACTTGCACATACCTAGTCTAGGATGTTCAAAAAATTTGATCGAGTCTAAGTCAACATAGTGAGTTCCCCGTAAGGCCGCATCAATGCATAGGGTAGCTAACCACTTTGACGATCAAATGGATCCGATACTCTTAGGGTGATTACGTAGCAAAGGAACGATAGACCAAACAATATGGGAATCCAAGTAAAGCCGCACCAACACATAGAGACCCTACTTTTCAGACTTACCCTCCAATGCTATTAACAATCTGACATGAAAAGTTATTATTCGTGACCCGTAAAGCCACAACGAATGCGCATGAGACAATCACAACGTTTTCCTCAACCCTCTTCATATGTGCAAGTCATCTCTTTTTCAAACAGTTGGCTGACAATGATATAATGGCAGGCAACATATTCGAATTACTACCCTTTTCTGACCAGAAGTGTGGGGTGTCCACTTGCTTTAGCACTCGGTTGCTCGCAACCTCAACCAAAGAGGGGCATCTATAGACACTCCACCCAAGCTAATATCTCAAGAAGGCTAAGACAGTCCACGGATCATGATCATATCCCAAACCTAATCCCAGCTTATATCTGACAAATCATCCCTAAAACCCTAAAATTGCGAACCCAAAACCAGAAGTCGAGATCCAAACCATTCAATCCACATACAACCCCGTCTTTACCCTATACCCTAACTGGGACCCCTTTACCCAAACCTAAGCCCATCTATCTAAGCTATAAAATCCCAAAAGAAGACCACCGGTGAACCAACATAGTGAACGAGGCCCGCACGCTTGAGCCCGGCCCTAACGAGGCCCGGGCAGTAGTTAGGCTACTGTCGGCGGTAGTTTGACTACGACCAGCGGTACTCCGAGTACCACCGCTCGTGGCCCACTGTAGACAGTTGTCCCAGCGTCTGAAAGTCAAACTCTCCTCTAGATTTATCCCCCATCTTTCTATTTACCGTTCTACCGACCTCAAGAGCCAATGGGAGTGTGCCACGTGGCACTCCTCTCTCCCTTGCCAATCACAAGCCTGTATTTCATCATTTAAACCCTTATCTAGCCCCTATTTACCATAAAATCATTGGTGAAGGCTATAAATAGCCCTCTCCTCATCTCATTTCAACATCCCCAACAAGTCACTTCTCCCTTTACATTTAAAGAGAGTGAAGAAAAGGGGAGGAGCTCCCAAGCCTTCAAAGTTCTAACCTTTCAAGCCACCCCCTTTTTTCCTTCCTTTTGACCTCTCTAAATTGTCCAAGCCTAGCCCAAATTGATCATGGTGCAGTCCATTTCTTAGCTTACTCAAGAACGAGCCAAAGATTCGTTTCTTTTACATACAAGCATTCATCATGATATCTATTCCCTTCTCAGCCCCTTGCTTCTCTAGATATCTAATGAACGTATGCTTTGTGACTTGTCGTACATCGCATCCTATCACATCAGAAATTTCTAGTGATCTAGTCCATTTTTCTTACCTATTTACATAAGTATCATTATATCTGCCTTCTAGACACGCCGTTGGATGTATGCTTTCTGGCTTGTCGAAATCTCGAATCATGCTGCGTTCGAAATTCTCGTATGTGCCTAGTCCCATCTCGACGACAGCATCCATCATCTCTTTGAGATTATTTTACCACACTAAGTAGAGACTGTACATTTGTATGGGCAGAGAGAGTGCCTAATCCCTTTCCTCTTTGTAAACGAGGTCCCTTACCTAGAATCCCGGATCGCAGTCCAGGAGTCTATCTAAGGTGGGAGAGGCTTCAAATATCTCTAACCTTACGTATTCTGTGGGTTCTAACCGACCGTGAGATTCTGAGATTAATTGGTTAGTGGTGACTCTAACATCCATGAATCAGCCTAATCAGTCCCAACATAAAAAATACAACACAAAAATCAGTGTGGGTGCCGATTTTCAGTATCTACAGTATGTAACTAAAACTTGTAAAATTCAAAGGTGGGAAACAAGGGTTTCCAAGGATCCACTTGTAGAGATCAGGGAGATTTATGCTTGATTCACGAACACAATTGGAATCAGAGTCCCATCTTCATCCAATTGGAAGATAATTCATTAAAAATCAATTATGAACTTCCTTTGATCTAGTTCTCAATGGATGAGAGGTATGAGAACTAGAAGTGACTTCATCACTAAACCAAGCCCATGAGATAAGGCAAATAATAGAATTTACGAATCCACAGCCAATCTAAGAGAATTATGAAGATTAGAAGGATTCCATCACCCAGCCATGTCTAAGTGAGGATAGTGAACAACAGTATTTTCTAAATTCACAATCATAATAATGAAAAGAACATACTTAAAGCTATCATATATCCATTGTAATTTAAGTCACAATAAACCATTAAAAACTACGAGTATTCCTCATAATTAAACTAGAATTAAAGTTAGTTCAACTCAAACATTAATCAAAGCCATATAAAAGATCCTATCACACTATAAGCTTCACCTCTTAGCCCTAGCTAAGAGATTTTTCCAGCCATAGACATGATTGACTAAAATCTCTTAATAAAAACACAAAGAAAATAATGAAGGAAAAGGGAGAAGAAAACTCTGCCCGTCCACACTCTTCTCTCTCTCTCTCTCTCTCTCTCTCTCTCTCTCTCTCTCTCTCTCTCTCTCTCTCTTCCCATGTCTGATGCCCCTCTACACATCCATTCTCTCTCACTTTATAGGTGTTGGGAGGTTAGGTTGGTTGGAGTGGAGAACCGACTCCACTTTCGCACCTCTTTCCTTGAGCAGCGAAAGCATGGAAACAGCCCTAGGTTTGGAGTGAATCATCCACCTCGTCCAATCTGACTCCATAGGAAGGGTCGAGACCCCCTTCTCCAGTGTTTGGATGGTCTGGATAATTGATCTGACCATGATCTTGATCACACAATGGCCCACTGTGGGCCAGGCGGTGTCTGGACGTTGTTGGTGTGTAATGCATATGTAATCTAGATTTTACGTTAATAGTGAGGCCCACATTCCTTTTTGTTTACAACATCAACTCTGTCCATCAGGTTCGTGGTGAAATTTTAGTTCGGGATGGACGATTTTGACTTGCCATTAATGTGGTCCACCTGGTTGATTGTGCGGTGGTGAGTCCAATGCTGAGTAGATCAATGGCTCTTCTCTGACGTGTCCTAAGTCAAGCTTACCTAGGTCCTAGTCAAATGTACGGTTCAGATCAATCAGCTGGGTCCATCTTGATGGCACACCACCATGTCCAGCGGACATGGCTCGTCCGTTTCGCAGCAGGATTGAAAAAGGAAGTCGGGTCACCGTGCGCTGACCGACTTCCTATTTTGGGTTCAACGCGGGAGCACGTGTAAGCTATGCATGCACCTCCCAAGTAGGGCCTACCGAGATGTATTTGGGAAATCCACATTATACATTCCTCTTTCCATCTAACTTAAGAGCTTGAGCCCAAATTTGAGGCATATCCAGAGATCAGGTGGGTTCCAAATTAGTGATTTATGGCTGATCTTTCAGTCGAACCACTTCCACAAAGATCCAAGGGCTGCAATTTAACGTTTATTGTTACTTTATGTTCATCATACCTGATATAAAGTTTCATTCCAAATGGATGGTGGGAACCTTGTTATCTTGCATTTACGATGATTTTTAAGTTTCCTTATCTTCAATAACTTGGTTTCCTTGGATCTTTAGCGTTTGAATGCTTCAATCTCGGTCTCCTAAGATCCGTCTCTTGCCTTGGTGATTTTTTAGCGTCAAATCTATGCTTTTACTACCCTTTTTAGTCCAAGCTCCTAAATTTACCTTCCAACACAAACATGATTAAAATAGAATGTTAGGCATTATCACGTTCATAAAACCAAGTAATAATTGGGGTTTGATATGCAATATTTGACCGTTAACACAATCCCCAACAAGCATTTTTCTAGCTCCAAGCAAAGTATGCGAAAAATATTTTGAGAATTATAGGACAATTTTATAAACTCAAGTGGTTTTTGAAAAATAATCCAGATAATCGAATTTTAAGATGCATCAATGTTGAGTTGTATTTTCTCCTAAACTCGAGTGCTCGGTAAACTTCATAGTCAAGTTCAAAGTATTAATCCATCAATTAGAACAATTCTAAACAATGAGTTCTATGGGTGCAGAGTGTAACCTTAACTTATCACAATTAAAGGTCCAATTCTCAATTTTCATGATAACATTGTCAATCAAAAAGAGCATTCTGGATAACCAAACCTAAACCAAAACTTGCCTTTTAATTCAACCTTTTTATTCTTTCAGCTTTTGATTTTTCCATCGATGGCTTCACTCTATGTTAACTTTTTTAAAGATATTTAATAGGTAGTTGCTTTTGATGACAACTATTTTTTTAGCTAGGTATTCTTCTCTTCTTTTATATATATATATATATATATATATATATATATATATATATATATATATATATATATATATATATATATATATATGTATGTATGTATATATATATGTGTGTGTGTATATATATATATACACTCATTTAACGTGATGGACAAATTCCCCAGGCTGGTTCCTTCCATGCTTAATGATTACCAAGTTAACAATTCAATATCGAACGGATACCTTAACGTGTAAGCTAGATGTGACATGTGTGGTAATGACTCATCACTGTTTAAAACTTCTAACCATTGATTAGTAATTCAAACTTAACTATGAAATCTAACAAGTAACTGACCCTAAGAGTCATAAATCACCAACATTAAGTATCTTATACTTCTAAATCAAGAATGGTCACAAAAGTTTTCAAAAAAATTAAAATTTTTTCACAATTTTTGCTCAAGACTGAGAAAACACTGATTAGGTAACCTAATCTCCCATCCCCAACCTAAAATCTACATTGTCCTCAATATAAAAGATATGAGTATGCAATGCACATGAGACAACGAAAGTAAAGGAAAGTGATGAAAAAGTAGTACCTGGTGGAGGAATTTTTGAAGCTTTTTCCAAAGGATCTCAGCGTGAAGGTGGGTTAGCACAAGAGTTAAACCAACAAAAAACAACTATCCTAAAATAAATGGAAAGTAACCTATCCTAACGGCATAAAGCCGACTATTCTAAAATGACATAAAGTAAACTATCCTAGAACGAAAAATAAAAACTTAACTACACTTTCGTTAGACTAAGAGATCAATCTTGATAAATAGGATCAGTCAGATGTATGGACATGTCTTCTGAATCAAATTTCTCCATAAATGACTTTAATCGATGTCCATTTACTTTAAACTCATTGCCATTGGTTGGATTCTACATCTCGACAACCCCATGAGGATAAACATTGATAACAGTGAAAGCGTCAGTCCAATAAGATCAGAGTTTACCCGGAAAGAGTTTGTAATCGAGAATTATACAAAAAGACCTTCTGACTTGGTGTGAATGATTTTTGAAGAATGTGTTGGTCATGAAATGCCTTCATCCTGTCCTTGTAAATTCTTGAGTTCTCATACGCATCGTTTCGGATTTCTTCGAGTTCATTCAACTAAAGTTTGTTTAGTGAGCCAACATTAACCAAATTGATGTTCAGATTTTTAATTGCCCATTAGGCTTTATATTCCAATTCCATAGGTAAGTGGCAAGCTTTCCCATAGACAACTTTAAAGGGAGACATTCTAATAGGAGTTTTAAATATAGTACAATAGGCTTATAAGACATCGGTCAATCGGATTGACCAATCCTTATGGTTAGGGTTAACCGTCTTTTTCAAAATATGTTTAATTTTTCTATTGGAATTCTCAACTTGCTCACTTGTTTGTGGGTGGTATGGAGTGCTCACCTTATGAGAAATGCCATATTTCTTCATTAAATTCATGAATGGTCTATTATAAAAATGTAAGCCCCCATCACTAATGATGGCTCGAGGCGTTCTGAACCGGAAAAGGATGTTCTCTTTTAAGAATTTAATGACCATTGGATAGTCATTATTTCGGCATGAAATTGCTTTGACCCATTTAATGACATAGTCTACTGCGAGTAAAATGTATAAATGAACAAAAGATTGGGAGAATGGTCCCATGAAATCGATGCCCCAACAATCAAATGCTTCTATAATAAGAATGGGGTTCAAGGGCATCATATTTCGACGGGATAATGCTCCCAATTTTTGACAACGCTCATAAGCTTTGCAAAAATCATGAGTGTCCCTGAATATAGTCGGCTAGTAAAAGTCATACTACAGAATCTTGGTCGTGGTCTTTTTAGTAGAAAAGTGACCACCACAGGCCTGAGAGTGACAGAAAGAGATGAAACTTTGATGTTCATCATCTGACACACATTTTCTTAAGATTTAGTCTGAGTAATATTTAAACAAATACAGATCATCCCAGAAGAATTTGCACACCTCGGTGAAATTTTTTTTCTTATCTTGCATAGTCCAATGTGTCGGTGTGAAACCTATGGTAGGATAGTCAACAATATCAGCAAACCAAGGTGAATGGGAGACTTTAAATAGTTATTTGTCAGGGAACATGCCATTGATATGGGTCGTCTCAAGGGAATTAAGGATATCAAAGCGGAAGAGATGGTCAACTACTATGTTCTCTACTCATTTTTATCTTTTATTTGTAAATTAAATTCTTAGAATAGGATGAACCATCTAATTAGGCGGGGCTTAACATCATTCTTAGAAAGAAGATACTTGAGCGCCACATGATTTGTGTAAGTGACGATCTTGGATCCGATCAAGTAGGACCTAAATTTGTCCAAATCGAACACTACGGCTGAGAGTTCCTTTTTCGTAGTCGAGTAATTCACTTGGGCAAGATTTAGAGTTCAACTTATGTAATGAATAACGTAAGGCTTCTTTTCTTTTCTCTAGCCTAAAACCACCCCAAGAGCATAGTCAAATGCATCGCACATAAGTTCAAAAGGAAGGCTCTAATCGGGTGGCTACATGATAGGTATAGTAGTTAACATGCCCTTAAGCATAGTGAAAGCTTCCTAGCATTTCTCATTCCAATGGTATGGTGCATCCTTTTGAAGTAGATTATATAAAGGACGAGAGAGATGACTAAAGTCCTTTATGAATCTCTTGTAAAATCCCGCGTGTCCTAAGAAGGATCGCATGTCTCGTATGTTCTTGGGTGGAGGTAGGTTAGAGATGACATCAATTTTATCCTTATCAACCTCAATTCCTTTGGACAAGATGATATGTCTAAGGATAATTCCCTTATAAACCATGAAATGACACTTCTCCCAATTGAGTACTAAATTCTTTTCTTCACATCTTTTCAGCACACATTTAAGATTCTCTAAGCATTTGCTGAAAGATGGACCAAAGACGGAGAAGTCATCCTTAAAGACCTCTAGATATTGCCCCACCATGTCAGAGGAAATACTCATCATACATCGCTAAAAAGTGGCGGGGCATTACACAGTCTGAATGGCATCCTTCGGTAAGTAAAGGTGCCAAAGGGACATGTGAATGTGGTCTTTTCCTGTTCTTCAGGGGTTATCTCTATCTGGTTGTTGTCCGAATGCCCGTTAAAGAAACGATAGTATGAGTGACCAACTAACCTTTACAATATTTGATTAATGAAGGATAAAGGGAGGTGGTCTTTCCTCGTGACGGTATTGAACTTCATGTAGTCAATGCACATTCTCCAACCAGTAGTAACTCTAGTTGGCATGAGTTCATTGTTGACATTGGCTATGATGGTGATTCCGGACTTCTTAGGAACCACCTAAGTTGGACTCACTCATTGACTATCAGATATCGAGTATATGATACTCACATCCAATAGTTTAAGAACCTCAGCCTTAATCACTTCCTTCATGTTTAGATTTAGTCTATGTTGTGATTGACAAAAGGTCTTCGCATTATCCTCGAGATAAATGCGGTGAGTACAAACTAAAGGGTCAATTCCCTTAAGGTCTGTAATCGTCCATCCAAGGGCTCCCTTATGTTCAATGAGAGTAGATAGGAGCATACTCTCTGTAAGACCCGTGTCTTAGTCCGTACCATTCCGTATGCTTTCGCAGTCCTCTCGATCAAATTTCGACAACCTTCAACCCTTAACCGGCATTTATGCACAACCCTGCGTCACACACTGTCATCCTGAATCGACTCAAACTGAAACTTGTACCAGTGCGACCGCGCCGTCGCCGCGGTTCTGATGCCGTGTCTCGCCCGCCGAGGCGATACCCAGGCCAGAAGATGTGAGCCCGCGTTCAGTTCAAGAGAAACGTAGTGCGTTGCAATCCCAAGAGAATGTCCCATCAATCGCATCAAGTGTCAAGTACTCCATCCCATCATGTCAAGTACAACACCCATCCCCAAGAAACTCCTAAAGTCAACACACTCTCTCTCTCTCCACCCATCAAGTACACCTATCCATCACTCACATCTCTCACCTATCACCTCTCTCTCTCTCTCATTTCTCTCTCATTTCTCCCAAGCTCCATGAGAGCAACTCACATCCAAGCTCCATGGAAGAGTAGTGTGGCCCACCTCTACCACCCGATCCCACCATCCTAAGCCCATCTCAACCGTTGAAATTGTCCCTTTGTGACTCTATCATGCATTGGCGGAAGAAGAAATTTCAAGGTGGGTGCTTCTTTCTTTCTTTCTCTCTCTCTTTTTATTTTGATGGCCCACCTTGATGATATGTATTACCCACACCGTCCATCTATTTGGAATGTGTGGCCCACCTAACGCATGTGCTATATATCCATGCCGTCTAGCCTCGTAAACGTGGGACCCCCTGGACATATCTATTGTATATGCACGTTTTCCATGGATGTGGGCCCCACATGATGTAATGTTTTATTCACGCTGTCTGTCCAATGGGCGGGTTTCACCTACCTGTCTGTTTGGACAGACCCTGGATGAAGGGAGAAACAAATGTCAACTAGACCCATCCGTAGTGGGCCACCATGTGGAACCCACATGCATGTGGATCTCATCCACACCATCTGTCCTAGTCAGGCCCTGGATGAGGGCGGAACATGAATATCAGCTTTATTCTCAGCTGGGTGGGCCACACGTGTGGACCCACCTCAGATGCATGCCTTTCAACCACACTGCCCAGGTGATGTACGTGCCTTATATCCAGGCCGTACATCCGTGTATGGGTCCCACGTGGCACTCCCATGATGTATGTGTATTACCTACCATCCATCTGTGGGACCCACCCGACGTATGTGATTTATCCTCACTGTTCAACATTTTCAAACGGTGGGACCCACCTTGCTGTATTGGATCCACACCGTCCATCCCAGGGTGGACTCCACCTGACATATGGAGCCATGCCATCCATCCATCTTACAGCAGCAGATGGCTACTGTACTGGTGTCATCAAGTTCTGTGGGCCTTGTTATGTGGTATGCGTTAAATTCATACCGTTCAGCCATTTGAGTGATCATGGTTTGTGTGGGACCCACCCTGCACGTGTGTCAGGGGCGTGGCCCACCTTGATGTTGAATCAGGACCGTCCATGCATCCATTGAGGTGGGGCCAGCATGATGCATATGTTATATCATACCATCCATCCATTTTTTACAGCCGTGGGACCCACTCCACATGTGTTGCACGTGTGGAGGTGGGGCCCACATCGATGTATGCATTCTATATCGACGCTGTCCGTTGGAGGGACGTGGATTCCCACAACAAAGATGTCGTACTACTGACAGCAAGTTCTGTGTATGTGGTCCACATGGTGTTTGTATTTCATCCACGCCCTTCATGTACAAGGCCCACCATCATGCACGTTTGCTTCATCCACATCGTCCACTTGTGTAGACTGTGCTGGACATGGACCCAGCATGACACGTGTGTTATATCCAGGCCCCCAACGTCTGGACGTGGCCAAGAGATGTATGAGTTTTATGCTTACCGTCCATGGCTTGGACGAGGGACCCACTTAATGTTTTTGTTGTATCCACACCGTCCAGACCATCTGGATGGTGCTAGACAGGCTATACGGTGTTGTAGTGACGTATTTGTTTCATTCACACCATCCATTTCATGGATGTGGACCACCTTGATGTATTCATTTAATCTACACCGTCCAGCAGATCTAGACGGTAGAGATCTAGCCACCTTGATGTATTTTATTACATCTACACCGTCCAGCAGATCTGGACGGTGTCCACACCATGATGTTTGTGTTTTATCAACACCGTCCATCTCATGGTGGAGTGGACCCCATTTATGTGGTCCGTGTTACATCCAAACCGTCCAGATGCTGAGGTCCGGATGGTGGCAAATTCCTGCCCAACTCCTTCAAACACTGGTGGGTCCACACGTGTGGAGCCTTGATGTGCGTGTGAAGCCCTGACTGCCCATCACCCACCGTGATGCATGTTTATAATCCACACCGTCCGTCCAGACATGGGTCTGGACACTGGACCATTGTAATTTAAAATAAAATGATAATAATAATGATAATAAAAAAATAAATAATATTATATTATGTGTGATGGGCCCCATGTGAGACCCATACACCCTGGTGCAACGTCCTGCATCCTCACCGTCCAGACATGTCTGGACAGTGCTGTGGACTCCAGTGAGGTGTGTATTCTTCACACACACCGTCCATCTACTTTCAGCCCAGGTGGGGCCATCCCACACATGTTGTACGTGTGAAATGGGACCCACCTTGGTATTTGAATTGTATATCTACGCTGTCATCTGTCCAGTTGGCGTGGTCCCCACTATAAGATATGTGTTTTACGTCCACACCACCCACCTGATGGATGGTGCCATGTGGGCCACACCGTGGTGTGTTTGTTTCATCCACACCGTCCAAACCATCTGGACGATGCTGGCCTTAATGGACAGTGTTATGTGGGCCACACCATGCTATATCTGTTAGCCACGTCATCCATCTATGTTTCGGATGTGCAGGGCCCACTTTGATGGCGGGTTATATATTCATACATCCATCCGCTTCTCCTTGTCAGCATGTGGGACCTACCATGATGTATTATTCCACCCACACCATCCAGATTATGTTAAACGGTGCTGCACAATGCGGGACGGTGCTATCCAAAGTTTGGATGTGTTGTCCAGTGTTTGGATGGTGCTGATTCACTTAGGCAATATTTGGATAGTGCTGACCATCATTAGGGGACCATGTGCCCCATGGGATTATAGTGTACAGTGGTACACATGTTACACCTACAACTATTGAAATGATTTTTGGTGTGGTCCACGCCTACTTGATGTGTATGTGGCCCATTAGTGCGACCCATTGATGTGTCCCATTTGATGTGTATATGGCCCACTTGTGCGGCCCATTGGTATAGCCGGCTTGATGTGTTTATGACCCACTTGTGCGGCCCATTGGTGTAACCCATTTGATGTATATGAGGCCCATTAGTGCGGCCCATTGATGTAGCCTGCTTTAATGTACCTGAGGCCCAAGTTTGAGGCTCACTTGATCGTATTAGGCCCATATGATGAGGCCCGATTTGATGTATTCAAGACCCCGCTACATGGCCCATTAGATATATATGAGGCCCATGTGTAGGGGCCGCATACTGCATATTTGAGGCCCATGTGTAGGGCCCACCTGTCATGTATATGAGACCTATTAATGCGGTTCACTTATTGTATAATGAAGCCCATGGGTCGTAGCCCATTATGATGTATCTGAGGACCATGGGCCGTGGCCCATGGAGATGTATATTAGGCCCATGTATTCGGCCCATTATGATGTATATTAAACCCTTGTAAGAGGCCACGAACCCACCATATGTTTAGCCCTATGTGGGCTACTTCTTGGAAGCAATGTTGGTTAAATGTCCACATTGATGGACAATGATGGTTAGATGTTCACGTTGTGACCTTCCCTTAGGCCAATTGTCGATCCCAATTGTCATAGACCGATTACCGATTATGATGGTTGTGGTCGATTGACTGATTATCGATCGAGGTCGATTATCGTGGTCGATTATCAATTATGATTGTCATGGCCGATTACCGATTCTGCTTATCGTGATCGATTGACCGATTACCGATCGAGGCCGATTATCGACTCTGCTTATCGTGGCCGATTGTCGATTGACATGGCTGATTGCCGATTCTGTTTATCATGGCTGATTGACCGATTACCAATCGAGGCCGATTATCATGACCGATTACCGATTGTGACCGATTGTCAACTCTGCTTGTCGTGGTCGATTGACCGATTATCGATCGAGGCTGATTATCGTGACCGATTACCTATCGTGGCCAATTGTCGATTGACGTGGCCGATTGCCGATTCTGTTTATCGTGGCCAATTGACCGATTACCAATCGAGGCTGATTATCATGATCGATTACCGATCGTGGCCAATTGCTGACTCTGCTTGTCGTGGCCGATTGACCGATTATCGATCGAGACCGATTATCGTGACCGATTACAGATCGTGGCCGATTGCCGATTCTTCTTGTCATGGCCGATTGATCGATTTCGATTATCGAGGCTGATTATCGATCGAGGCCAATTATCGTGACCGATTGTCAATTCTGATTATCGTGGCTGATCGTCAATTCTGATTGTCGAGGCCCAATGTGATGTATATGCGAGCCGTATTTGAGGCCCGTTGTTATATGTATCCAACTCTTATTTAAGGCCCAACGTGATATATATGAGGCTTATGTGATGAGGCCCACTATGATGCATTTGAGGGCTAGGCGATGGAACCCATTATAATGTATGTTAGGCCCATGTGAAAGGCCCATCGTGATGTATATTAAACTCTTGAGTGAGGCCCATGGTGTTGTATATTTGGCCCTTGTGTGCGGCTATGAGTCCACTATATGCTAGGCTTTATGTAGGCCGTTCCTTGGGAGACAATATTGGTTAAATGTCCACGTTGTCGATGTCGATTGTCAATGCTTGCTATTAATACCGATTATGGGTATGTGACTGCATAGCATCATAATACATGCCCATACGCATCGTCTGCATGTCTGTTATGAGATATGATTGACCCTTGCATATGTCATAGTGCTGGTTGTTATGAGACTCTCTGATAGGTGGAGATTGTCTCACATGAGCGCACGATATGCGCAAGATTAATGCATGATTGGATTATATGACTCATGCATCTTGCATTGTATGTTGTGATTACTATATGCCTTAGCGACATCAAGGTCGTAGCCTCCACAGGTATTTTATGGATGGCCAGATGGGACACCGAAAAATCTATTCTACATAGGGTGCTATAGATATCCCTAGGTGAAAGTCCCTAAACCATCTTGGTTCCAGAGGTTGCTCTAATGTCTAGAACGAGTGGATGCATGAGCGCATGAGGGCCATACACCGTTAGGCCTCGTCTCCCACTGTGTCGTGGTCGGTTAGAATGGGGTGCAGCCTTACCTGCCCTAGAGGAGGGGGAAATGTTAGGCTGAGTCTGACCAGCTAGAGGAATGGGTCCACTATTGACGAATCGGGCCTGATATTGTCAGGCGGATAGTGAGGTCTCTTCCACTCACCTTATTGCGCGCGATGGGGCGGCAATCTGGTTTGGAGTGTAATAGACCCCGGTGATTTTTCAGAGAGGAACCGTACTGATATGTAGACTTATTGAGTAAGAGTTGCATGCTCATTCATTCATTATCCACTCGGGCTGGTGGTGCTCAACTAATTGTTGTGTACCTTCGTTATGGTAAGGATTTCGATTGGGCGCGTGACCAACCTGAGATCAGGGGTTTACCACGTTGAGTCTGACTATCCAAATTTATGTATGGGACTGGTTTGGATAGAAGTCCATTGTGGCGGACCCCGTAGTCTGCGATACTACGTATTATCATCCCGACTTCACACTCCAAGCATGGTCATTTCATTCGCATCGCATATTTCATTACATCCGTAGGCAAATGACATTTTGGGTTGTTATGTTTCTGCACTTATATGGCCTAGATAGACTTAGCAGGATTTGTATATTGCATTGCATCCTCAGCATCTGATATTTAGCTCTTTATGATTCTTTATTGCATAACTGTTCTATATTGCGTATCCTGATATTTATTGACTTATGGACTTGTCAGTATTTCTGCTTCCTCTAGTAATTCATGATCTTGTCAGTATTTCTACTTATTCCGATAATGTACGAATTATGAATTATCAGTATTTTCTCTATTGTATGATTATGACATTGTATTGAATACTTGACACTTACCTTGTGCACACACTTACACCACCCTCTAAGCTTTTTATAAGCTTATGCACGATAGATGCATGCAGGTGATGTTAGGCTGCAGTAGTGTTTAGCTTGGAGCGTGCGGTGGTCTTCTGGAGCTTGATTCTCTATTTATGTATTTTTCTTTCAGTATTGTATTCAAATGATTATATTAGTAGATATGTGATGACGATGTTGCCGTTATGAATTGGGTAATCTTGTGGTTATGCTTATTACCAGTTAAACGTACAAAAAAAAAATAAAAAAAATCCTCCTTATAGGATCCCAGGATCGAAATCTGGCATATGAATGATAGGAGCCGAGAATGGGGTATTACGTAGGCTGTCGGCACCGAATTTAGTGATCGGGATTCCTATGAATCCGATTTTCAGGTTTGGGGCGTGACACTCTCTTATTCTTACTCAAGGTGGGATAAAATCACCACTGGGTATGTCTCATCTTGACCTAAGTAGACATATTTCAAATAAGAAGGAAACGGTTTTAAGTCAAGCTTCAGCACCCTGACACTAGACGGTAAAGGCACTACTTCGGTTTGGGGCAATTCTTCAAATTGTGCCCTCCATCGGTTAACTTCAAGTATCGACATAGTATCAAGCATGACAGTCATCTCCTAATCATGTCATCATTAAAATCATGGAAGTGGGCCAGGCACGTCTCTAGAGGGTCAGAGGATACGGTCAAAAGTGTTCTATGTTCCATGAAAGAGTTAATCATTTTAATGTTGTGAAAATCGTTATCATTCTTTAACCGTCTACCTATGTTAAAAAAGATATTTAACTCCAAGTCATATTTTCGAAAGACATACTTATGACTCCATTCCTGCAATTAATGATTGTGTTTGAAGTGGTGAGGAATGGGTGACCAAGAATGACGATAATCTGAGTGCTCATGTTACTGCTGGGTTTCGTATCCAGGACAATAAAATCTATTGGGTAGTAGAATCTGTCAACTTGGACCAACGCATCGTCAATTATCCCTCTTGGTACACACACAGAGCGATCAGCAAGTTATAATGTAGTTACAGTGGGTTTTAATTCACCCAAACCTAACTGTTTGTAGACCGAGTAGGGAATCAGATTTATGCTTGATCCTAAGTTAAGAAGTGTGTGTTCAATTCGGTAGTTCCCAATTACATGAGGTATGGTTGGGCTACTGGGATCTTTGAATTTTTGTGGCACATCTAACTTTAGGATGACACTTACTTTTTGAGTTAAGAAGATTTTCTTTTGAATATTTTGCCATATTTTTTTCATACACAAGTCTTTCAAAAATTTGTCATATGAAGGTATTTGTTTAACCACATTCAGTAGAGGAATATTGAACTTCACTTGTTTCAACACCTCTAGAATGTCCTGAGAGTTAGAGAGAGGTTTTGGTGTAATCAACTATTGGGGAAATGGAGTAATCGGCTTCCTATGAGGTTCTACTTTTAATTCTTGTGGAGCAATGATAGGTCTATCCTTATTGTCCTCTTCCGGGTCCTTAGGCTTTTCAGCCCAAACTGGAATAGTTTTGTCAATGGTCTTCCCAGTCCTAAGAGTGGTGATAGATTTAGCTTGCTCCATCTGATTTAAAGAGCTCAGGTCCCCAACTTTATATTGTGGTTTTAGATTAGGAAGAGGTTGAGCTGGAAAGCTCCCTTTATTTCTAATCACATTTTTAGTCTCAAGTCCTTGTATGACCTTTGTGAGGTCTTGGAAGGCCTGTAGCATACCCAGATTAAAAAGATCTTACGTTTGAAGATGTTTTAGAATCGGGTCCTCTTGAGGTTTCTGTTGATGTGGAATTTGTTTGAAGAAACGTTGAGGATTAGCAGTTTGTCTATTCCTCCAACTAAAGTTTGGATGATTTCTTTATCTAGGATTGAATTTATTGGAGGTAGGTCCATCGAAAGGTCTGAAAGTGCCCTTGGTTTGTCAATTAGCATGAGTGTTGGGTCAGTCAAACTGCAGAGCCTTATAGGAAGATCAATTCAAAGCGTTTGACTCAACTGGATGTGTGCAAGCTCGCCATAGGTAAATCTAAGCCTCACATCCCATGTCCCAACACAATAGGTAAATTAAACCCTTAAAACAAGTTAGAACATCATAGGGTTTATAAGTGAGAAAACTTTTTCAAAACACAGAAAATTTTTAAGTTTTCTTGCATTGTCGATGTATCAATACACATATATTGATATGATTGACCTGCGCTGTCGATGTCTTCGAAAGTTCAATCGATAAAATCGAATGAGGACAAATAGTGTCCATCAACCACAAGTATATCTAGATGGAATTATCGATGTATCAATGTACATATCGATACCATCGATAATTGAATCTCGAGTCTATCAAAGGTGGCTCGATAAATCGACAGGCAGATCTTCGATGCCCCTGTTTTTTCTTAAAAATATCATATGTGCATCGATATATCGACACCCTCCCCGATACCATCGAAGTTCAAATCTCAATGATATCGGAAGGCTCTCGATGATATCGGTCATGGGCGCGAAGTTTTCCAACAAAATATTTCAGGATAATTTATCTATGATCGAGGGTCACTCGATAGAATCGATATTCAAATATCGATGATATCAGTACAATCTTGATGGCATCGAATAGGGACAAAAACTGTTCAGCAAGCTTAAATAAAAATTCTTTGAATTTACTGATGCCTTGACACAGCTATCGATATCATCGACATTCAAATTTCGATGATATAGAAGGTCCCTCGATCATTCTTGTAAGCCTGAAATATTTTATAGCAAGTCTCTCTCATTTTTAAATATCGAGGAATCGAACCTTGTATCGATGAAATCGAAGTTCGAAATCCGATGACATCAACATGAGTTTCGATTCCCTTGACCAGTTGGCAAGAGTTTTCAAAAGCATATGACATTGAGTTTATGTCATCGAGCGGACCATCGATGCAATCGAGAGTATACGCTAGATAATATCGAACCCGCTCGTTAATATCAAACTCTATCATAAATGTGATTGTTTTATATCCGTTGGAACCTTTTGCCTATATAAAGAGGACTTGTTTATTATTGCTGGCAGAGAAAGAAGAGAGTGCTTTTGAGTGTTTTACCTTAGATCATTTACCCAAAGTCCTTTCTCTCAAGGGAGTTCAGCCTCCAATCCACCCTCATCATTAATATTCACTAGAGTGGATTGGGGAATGAACTTCTGCATTCAAGGATCCTCCAGCTACTACCTTAATGGAAAATCATTAAGCTGGGATGCCTTGAATGCATAGATGATTGGAATCACTCTATCTCCTTGATAGGAAAATATTTAGAGAGTAGGATTTCATCATAACCTTGACCCAACCTGTCGCCATATATTGGTATATCATTTGAGTTACAGATCAAGGAAGCAGAAGATTCTTCATCAACAAGGAGGTGATCTTCGTCAATGTGCTGAATGAGACTCATCCACTTATCTATAAGTATCTAGAGTCTAGAGCACCCTTTGATCATTCCTTTGTAGGATTGAGTCTAAGGTGTTTCTCACCCTTGTAAGTCCTCAAGGAGGCCTCCGGCTAGAGTGTTTATGGTGGGTGATTTTTGTGGACCCTTACTCTGTGGAGAGCATAAATATTTGGTTAAAGGTAAACCAGTCAAAACCTTAGGTTTGAAGTGAACCATGTGAAACCTCTGTTAGGGTCTTATGAAAGATCCTTGGACAGTGTGCCTAAAAGTGGGTGTATTGTGTTGACCCTTGCTCGTGAGAGCATAAATAGTCAGCCTCAGTGTAGGTTGTAAAGGTTGAAGGTGAACCTGATTTAAAACCTTAGGTTTGAGGTGAACCATTGTGAAACCTCCTTAGTGAAATTCGGTACACTCAAGGGTTGAGTGCAGTTACCGGGAGTGGAGTAGACAAGTAGTCAAACCACTATAAAAATGACTGTGTTTTATATTGCTATTCTTTTGTTTGTGTGATTTACTTCAATGTTTTCATATCTATATATCTGAGATCACACCTCACACACATACACAGTCATATCTATCATAAACTAGGTTATATATTGTTTACTTCTTAAATAGTTTGTGATTGGATCCTCTACAGGTCTTGAAAGCTAGTAGAGTTACTTTTGAGTAATCTTGATAAGTGCTTATTGTCAGGATTAGTGTAATAGGATTTTTAATAAACTAGAAAAGTTTTAAAAAGTCCTATTCACCCCCCTCTAACATATTGGCATATTCTTACTTCAACTAAAGTGGTCTTCACCGCTATTTCAAGGTCTTTGGTAATTGTTCACAACATTGAATTTCTCATTCAACACCTCTTGAAAGGCAGGTATTGTTGGAAAATTTTCAGTTGTGTGAATGTTGTATGCACAAATACGCAAATAATTTCCTTAGCCTTATTCTTCTTTAATTCCATGGCCTCAAGTTTCCTAGTAAGATTAGCCACTTTAACACTAATATTATCACCCTCTTTCAAGAGATACATTCCACCTCTCTCTTTGGATTGAGTCGGCCTAGACATGGTGCTTGATTCTGGGGAGATGTTCCATGATTGTTTTTCAGCAAGTTTATCAAAGTAGTCCCACACATCATCGACACTTTTATTCATAAATTCCCCAATACACATTGTCTCGACTAATTGGCGCATGGGAGATGTCAGTCCATCATAGAAAAAGTTCGTGATGCGCCATGTTTCAAAACTGTGTTGTGAGCATGAACTGACCATATCCTTGAATCGCTCCCAACATTGGAAGAATGTTTCATCTTCCTTTTGGGCGAAGTTCCTGATTGACTTTCTAAGGGTGTTCGTCTTATGGTATGGGAAAATTTTCTTTATGAACTCCCTTGTCATGTCATTCCATATACTAATAGATTGAGGACGTAGTGAATGCAACCACGTCTTAGCTTTCTCTTTCAAAGAAAAAGGAAAGAGTTTCAGCCTAACCGTGTCATCAGACACATTAGAAAAATATAGAGTGGATATGATTTCATCAAACTCTTTTAAGTGAAAATATGGATTTTTAGATTCAAGCCCATAAAATTTTGGAAGGAATTGGATCACCCCTGGCTTGATATCCATGTGTCCAGTATTTTCTGGAAAAGCAATGAATGAGGGTGTACTCACCCCTGCCGGTTGTAAATAATCTCATAAAGTACAAGGCGGGGGTGCTTGATGCACCTCATTCTCATCCCGGACTTCCTCAGCCCTAGGTTGAGGTTGTCAATTTACTGGTTGGTTTGCAGCCATCACTTTAATTAACTCTGAGGATCTCGAGTGGTGTCTAATCCTGCGTTGGATAGATAACCTCTCAACCAATCCTCCTTCACTCAAAAGATGACGAGTGTTGTCATGGACCCACTTGGGCATGAAACACTCTCAACCCTCAATTTAGATTCTAACCTGAACCTAAAAAGAAAAAGGGAAGCAGAAAAAGAAAGGGAATTAGAAAGAAGTTACCAAATTAAAAGTTCATAAATTAAGATCCTGTAAAACAAAAAAAAACAAGTTAGTTTCTAAAAACAGAAATTCTAAAAAATAGAAAGTTTCTAAAAAGTTTAGATTCTAAACTCAATTTAGGAAAGTTTCTAATCCTAGACTTAAAAAGTAAGTTAGTTTCTAAAAATAAATGAAATCCTAGAATTGAAAAGTTTCTAAAATTAAAAAACAAACCCTAAAAGAAAACAGAAAAATTAGAAAGAGATTACCAATGTAGAAAGTCTATATCAGGATCCTACAAAATAGGAAAGGTTAGTTTTTAAAATCAAACAGAAAAGCCTAATCTCAAAATTAGAAAATATAAAAACCTAATCTTAAACTAATCCCAAAACTAGTTAATCTGAGAAAAATGTAACTGTTAGTCACTGACAATGACACCAAAAACTTGTTCACAACACCAAGTATAGGGTCACGATGTAGTAATAATCTCGGTAAGACTGAGGTCGAATCCATAGGGACTGAACCTTGTACATATTTTGAAAGTAACTAGAACTAGAATTAGAAGAAGATGTAATCTAAATCAGGAGAATTTAAGAGAATAATTGTAAAGTATGTTACTAAAACTTATAAAATTCAAAGGTGGGAAACTAGAGTTTCCAAGGATCCACTTATAGAGATCAGGGAGATCTAGAACTAGAACTAGAAGAAGATGTAATCTAAATCAAGAGAATTTAAGAGAATAATTATAAAGTATGTAACTAAAACTTATAAAATTCAAAGGTAGGAAACTAGGGTTTCCAAGGATCCACGTATAGAGATCAGGGAGATTTATGCTGGATTCACGAACACAACTGGAATCAGAGTCCCATCTTTATCGAATTGGACTATAATTCATTAAAAATCAATTCTAAACTTCATTTGATCTAGTTCTCAATGGATGAGAGGTATGAGAACTAGAAGTGACTCCATCACTAAATCATACCCATGAGATAAGGCAAATAATAGAATTTACCAATCCACAACCAATCTAAGAGAATCATGAAGATTGCAAGGATTCCATCACCCAACCATGTCCAAGTGACGATGGTGAACAACAGTATTTTCTAAATTCACAATCACAATAATGAACAGAACATACTCAAAGCTATCATAGATCTATTGTAATTTATGTCACAATAAATCATTAAAAACTATGAGTATTCCTTATAATTAAACTAGAATCAAAGTTAGTTAAACTCAAACATGAATCAAAGCTATAGAAAAGATCCCATCACGCTACAAGCTTCACTTCTTAGCCCTAGCTAAGAGGTTTATCCAGCCATAGACATGATTGACTGAAATCTCTTAACAAAAACACAAAGAAAACATTGAAGGAAAAGGGAGAAGAAAACTCTGGCCGTCCACACTCCTCTCTCTCTCTCTCTCTATCTCTTTCTTCCCATGTCTAATGCCCTTCTACACATCCACACACACACACTCTCTCTCTCTCTCTATAAGCGTTGGGAGGTTAGGTCGGCTGGAGTGGAGAATCGACTCCACCTTCGCACCTCTCTCCTTGTGCAGCGAAAGTGCAGAAACAACCCTACATTTGGACTAATTTTCGATGAATGAATCATCCAACTCATCCAATCTGACTCCATAGGAAGGGTCGAGACCCCCTTCTCCAGTGTTTGGATGGTCTGGATTGTTGATTCGACCATGATCTTGATCACACAATGGCCCACTGTGGGCCGGGCGATGTTCGGATGTTGTTGGTTCGTAATGCATGTGGAATTCAGATTTTACGTTAACAGTGGGCCCCACATTCCCTGTCGTTTGGAGCATCAACTCTGTCCATTAGGTTTGTGGTGAAATTTCAGTTCGGGATGGACGGTTTTGACTTGCCATTAATGCGGTCGACTTGGTTGTCCGACGCTTAGCAGATCAACGAACCCTCTCTGATGTGTCCCGAGTCAAGATTACCTAGGTCCTGGTCAGTCCCACCATGCAGTTCGAATGAACGGTTCGGATCAATCATCTAGGTCCATCTTGATGGCCCACCACCACATCCAACGAAAGCGGCTCGTTCATTTCACAGTGGGAATGAAAACAGAAGTCGGGTCAGCATGTGTTGACCTACTTCCTATTTTGGGTGCAACGCAGGAGCATGTGCAAGCTACGTATGCACCTCCTAAGTAGGGCCCATCAAGATGTATTTGGGAAATCCACACTGTACATTCCTCTTTCCATCTAAGTTAAGGGCTTGAGCCCAATTTTAAGGCATATCTAGAGATTAGGTGGGTCCCAAATTAGTGATTTATGGATGATCTTTTCGTTGGACCACTTCCACAAAGATTTAAGGGCTGCAATTTTACGTGTATGGTTACTTTATGATCCTCAGGCCGAATATAAAGTTTCATACCAAACGGATGGTGGGAACCCTGTTATATTGCATTCAAGATGATTTTCAGGCTTCATTATCTTCAATCACTTGGTTTCCTCAGATCTTTGGCATATGAATTCTTCAATCTCAGTCTCCTAAGATCTGTCCCTTGTCATAGTGATTTTTAAGCATCAAATCTACGCTTTTAGTATCCTTTTTCAGTCCAAGCTCCTAAATTCACCTTGCAACACAAACATCATTAAAATAGAATGTTAAACATTATTATGTTCATAAACCAAGTAATAATTGGGGTGTAATATGTAATATTTGACCCTTAAGAGTGACCACCACAAGCCTGACAGTGACAGAAGGAGATGACACTTTGGTGTTCGTTGTCTGGCACACATCTCCTTAAGATTTGGTCTGTGCAATATTCAAACAAATATGGATCATCCCAGAAGAACTTATGAACCTCGGTGAAGATTTTTTTTCTTATCTTGCACAGACCAATGTATCGGTGTGAAACTTTATAACACCCTGAAAATCGGGGGTCGTGTATAAACCCAACTCCCGAGTTTCAGACCGTCACTTATGCAACAAAAATGATTATGATTCAATGTTGTCTGAGTTAAAGCATTCACATGAGTAAAAGTATACCAAAACTGTAATTCATACTCCAGATCCAGTGATAAAAGCAAGCAGAAGACTAAAGAATATACATATCACTGTATGGAAAACAAAATAGATCTCAACTGTCTCCAAAGTATTAATACATCTCTGAGTCTCAAATACATATAAATAAATAAAAATCAAATGTCAAAATAGTCCCACTGAGTAGTCCCATCAATCCAGGCCACCTAAGCAATCGTGGTACTGCTAATCTAAGACAGGGTCTGGTGGGTGTTGTAAACACCATCCCGTAACGTGTGAGTGAGTAGCTAACTCAGTGGAATAATAGAGCAAGGATTAGCATGTTCTCAAATCAATCATGCGATAATAGTAAAGCAGTAAATCAAATAATCCTAATACTGTTGTTAATGCAATATGACACGACATGATGGATGCCCTCACCGACATTCTCCCTCATACGGCACCATCTGCGTCCGCGGCATGCTTGCGTACCCTCAGTGCTCCACATCTTCTAGGCACATGCAATGTGATGTTGATATGATTACCGAGTTATTATTAGTCCTTTTCATACAGCAATATTGGGAAACTAAGGTACTTCCCTTATATCAATCCCAACACAGATCCTGTCTAGGGTCGTCGATCCTAGTAATCTCATACGATGTATATTTTGTGGGTCGCTGCAAGGGCTGCCAGGGCTGTTGCTCTCACTCGTTGCACCGCTCCCCCATCACCTTATCAATACAGGCCTACTGTACTCTTACTACTACGGAAGGGTCATCACCTCCCGTAGACTCAGAATACGCTCGCGGTCACTACAAAGGACTCGTCGCCTGATCAGTGTAGGCCGACAGCAAGAATATAGTGTCCCATACCACCATAATCTGCTCACAAGTCATAGGTGCTTACTGGTCACTACGGGGAGGTTTGTGGCCCCAGCGTAGGCCGACAGCTCGACCACGGTGTCCCATACCACCATGCCCGGCTCATGAGTTTTTATGGATCAAGGTACCATGGTTAATAAGGTTTACAGTGGTAAGTTCAGTACCCTAGGTTCAATCAGTTATGTCTCATACAGGGTGAACAAACAATAGCCAGTCGGGTTACTTAACAGGCTCCACTAGCACGAGCGCCTCTCAAGTCGAACGACATGAAGTGCATAAAAAACCTCGTGTGGCCTAACCACTGCCGCCAACTCCAAAATATGGCTCGCGTTCATCGACACGTCGTTCGTGGCAAAGATAAGCCAACCACGAATTTACTCAGTTACCGACTGCCTGGACTCAGTATAGTCCCAAACATTTATGAATTCACATCAGTAATCATATAAGAGTAATGGAAATGAAATACAACAATGTGAGCATGTTAACACATGTTATAACATACAACTTAAGTAAATCATCAAGCACCTGCATTCCATACACCTAATGAAATCATGCATATAGACAACATGTAGAAAATCATTTACATCAACATATCATTTGAGAATTCAATCTCAAATTAATTCATAATACCATTTAATTCAATATATACTAATACAAACATTTATACAAACACTTATACTACACACTTAAGTCTACATATAGTATGTCGACTCAAAGTGCGCATTTAGGAGAATCTCTTCGCCAAACTAATTATGCATGCATTCCTAGTATCCTAATGCGACAAGATGCCATGTCAATCACATCAGCAAAATATGGATCAAAACAGTATTTCCTACAAATGACTAAAATGCCCTAAATCTCATATTTTTCGTCTGCTTACGAAACAGGAAACGGACAGCATGTTGTACATGTCAAACGGCATTGCCGTCGATAATCTACTATTAAACGACATTGAAAGTGTTGGAAACAGTCAATCAAAGCGTCTGAAATCCGCACCTTTTCTCCTATAAGTGTATTGATCTGAATAGATCGTGTACGCTTCGTCTACGGTGAACCGGGAACCTATTTTACAAGATGCATCAGCTACCATGCTAAGGAACCAAAGGAACCTTAAATTAGCAAGTATTTCGGGTATTTGCTTACCTAGAATCTCGGTGAAATCGTCTGGAAAGTGATTGAGGTGCGTTGCTTAAGCACGTGCAACAGGTAATACTAGCAGCAGGAAATTCTCTCCCACTCTCTCTCACCTTTTCTCTCACACCAGCTAGGGTTTCTAGCAAATTCGGATGGGTGAGAGAAGTGAGGGTTTAAGCCCCTTTTATAACCTAAAAATTGCCCAAAACAGGCTTGAGAACAATGTTTACTTGATGCCTAACCAAATCAGGGTTGTTTCGGTCCAAAAAGACATTTCTGGTGGTCCCCTGGCCGAACGCGATCGGACTTAAGTTCATGCACGTCGGATGTCGCTCACATCACATTTTCAGACCAGTAGTGTTCGTAGATCGCACGTGGCAGTCCAGTTTCAGTTCAACGGTCACCGCACGTAGATCAGGCCTACAAGTCTCATGATATGAAATAGAAATTTTTCCTGATCCAAAGGTGTAGTTTGGTTGAATTCTGACGGTCAGAACACTTAATACTGACACGTCAAGTCGTGTGCCAGATTTGAATTTCAAATTTCAAATCTAACTCTATTCTCACTCTCTTCACTCCAGGCTCAATGAAATAGCCTGTGAATGTCGGTTGGACTTGATTTTCGAAATGATTGTCAAGTCCAGCTAGGCGGTTATAACGGTCTAAGATTGTAGGTATCAGACTTTCGACGCGCGGTTTAGATCCAATACAAAGTTTCAAAGAGGTCCTGAGAACAAACCGCTTTAGAGTTTGATCCGAGGTTTTAGAGTATTATAGCGTCATTGGTTCTACTCTCTTTGGGTCTTATAGAACGTATTTAAAGTGATCAGGGACTATTTCCCAGCTACTCTAGCGTTGCGCTAGTTAACTTACACTTATTTTCTAAAGGAATTAATCCTACGTGATTTCTGGTCGAGTTGTTACTCGAGCCCTAGTACTGATTTTTTCAGGGCGTTACAATCTACCCCCCTTAACAAAAAAATTTCATCCTCGAAATTCGTACCTTTTCGTACTCCTCGAGAAGCTGTGGGTAGTTCTTTCTGATCTCGGCTTTTGTCTCCCAGGTAGCCTCTTCCTCAGAGTGATGCGTGCACAATACTTTCACAAGGGGAACCACCTTGCTACGCAGTACCTGCTCCTTCCTGTCTAGGATACGCGTCGGTCGCAGGAAATATGTAACATCCTCTCCTAACTGCACCTGCTCCCATCTGATGATATGGGAAGGATCAGAAACGTATTTCTTCAGCATAGAAACATGAAATACGTTGTGAATGCTCGCGAGAGGTGTGGGTAAAGCCAAACGGTATGCCACTGCTCCCACACGATCGAGGATCTGGAACGGACCAATGAATCATGGTGCTAGCTTCCCCTTCTTCCCGAACCGAAGGACTCCCTTCATAGGAGAAACTCACAAAAATACATGATCCCCAACTGTGAACTCTAGCGGCCGCCGTCTCGTATCGGCATAACTCTTCTGTCTGCTCTACGCTATGAGAAGCCGACGTCTAATAATATCAATCTTCTCCGACGTCGCCTGCACTAACTCTGGGCCAATCAAGCTACGTTCACCGACCTTTGCCCAGCAATGCAGTGCGCGACAAGGTCGCCCATACAACACCTCGTAAGGTGCCATACCGATACTCCCCTGGAAACTGTTGTTGTACGCGAACTCCGCATATGCAAGACAGTCATCCCAACCGTCCTTGAAGTCCAATGCGCAAGCTCGCAACATATCCTCTAAGATCTAGTTCACCCGCTCTGTCTGTCCGTCTGTCTGTGGGTGGAAGGCATTACTGAAGTTCAACTTCACACCCATAATCTCCTGAATGCGAGTCCAGAAAATAGAAGTGAACCGCGTGTCTCTGTCCAACACGATCTCCAACGGAACTCCATGCGGACGCACGATCTCTCTGATGTATAGTTTAGCCAGCTCGTCTGCAGAGTTCGTGACTCTGATCGGTAGGAAGTGCGCCGACTTCGTCAGACGGTCGACGATCACCCATATGGAATCATGTCCCTTCCTTCTCTTTGGCAGTCCTGAAATGAAGTCCATGGAAATGAAGTCCCACTTCCACTCTGCGATCGGCATAGGCTGCAAGAGTCCAGGTGGTCGGCGATGCTCTGCCTTCACCTGCTGGCAAGTAAGACAACGGGACACGAACTCTGCTATGTGGGTCTTCATACTTTCCCACCAATAGGTCCACTTCACGTCGCGATACATCTTCGTACTGCTTGTATGCATCGCGAGTCTGGTACAATGCGCAGCCTCGAGAATCTCTCGTCTCAAGTCAGGGATATCTGGGACGCATAGGCGGCCACGATAACGTAAGCCCCCATCCGTGCCAACTCGCCACTCAGCGTCCGCATCATCACTGGCCTGCTCTCAAAGCTCAGTCAGATGTGCATCATCCCTCTGCGTCTCGATGACCCGGTCATCGATCTGATATCGCACCTGCACATGTGCGATGAACTCATACGGCTCCTCTACAGTGAGTTTCTTCTCAAAGTCTCGTAAAAACTCAACCATATCCCACTCAGCAACTATCAGCGGAGCCATAAACTCTATCACCTTCTTGCTGATCAACGTGTCAGCCACAAGGTTTGCCTTCCCAGGATGGTAAGAGACTTCGAACTTGAAGTCCTTCAAAGTCTCCATCCATCGCCGCTGCCTCATATTCAAGTCTCGCTGCGTGAATATGTACTTGAGGCTCTTGTGGTCGTAAAAGAGCTCGAACTCTTCTCCATAGAGGTAATGTCTCTAGAGTCTCAGTGCGAATATGACGGCTGCCAACTCTAGGTCGTGTGTAGGGTAATTCTCCTCGTGCTTCCTTAATTGTCTCGAGGCATACGAAATTACCCTGTCCTTCTGCATAAGGACACAACCCAGACCAACGCTAGATGCGTAAGTGTATATAGTGTACCTAACCCCTTGCTTTGGCAATACTAGCACAGGGGCGGATGTAAGTTTGTCCTTCAGCTCCTGAAAAGCTGACTCCGCCTTGTCATTCCAGGCGAACTTCACGTCCTTCCGTGTCAACTGAGATAAAGGTCTCACGATCTTCGAGAAATTCCGAATGAAGCGTCGATAATAGCCAGCGAGACCCAAGAAACTCCTCATCTCAGTGACAGAACCAGGCTGCTCCCAGTCCTGAACTGCAGCTACCTTAGACAGGTCAACTGTCATGCCATCCTTGGACACCACGTGTCCCAGGAACTTCACTTCCTGCTTCTAGAAGTCGCACTTCTTGTACTGTGCGAACAACTGATGCTGTCTGAGTGTATCCAGGACCAAGCGCAAGTGTTCCTCATGCTCCTCTCGACTCCTGGAGTATACCAAAATGTCGTCAATGAACACACTGATGAATCGATAGAGGAAAGGCCGAAATACCCGGTTCATCAGATCCATGAACACGGCTGGTGCGTTCGTGAGACCGAACGACATCACAAGGAACTCGTAGTGGCCAAAGCTGGTCCTGAATGCTGTCTTCTGCACGTCCTCATCCCTGACGCGAACTGATGATATCCGAACTGAAGATCAATCTTCGAGAAGTACTGCGCTCCTCTCAACTGATCAAACAAGTCATCGATCTTAGGTAAAGGGTACTTGTTCTTCACCGTGATATGGTTCAGCCTGCGATAATCAATACACAATCACATTGAACCATCCTTCTTCCTTACAAACAGGACTGGTGCTCCCCAAGGAGACACACTAGGTCGAATAAGGCCAAGCTACAACAGACCATCAATCTGCGTCCTCAAGTCCTCCATCTCACACGGTGCCATGTGATACGTCGGCAGTGAGACGGGCATGGAACCAGGCACCAGATCTATAGTGAAATCAATCTCTCGTCGAGGCGACAAACCAGGGATCTTTCTGAACAGATCTCCAAAATCACAAACGACTGGCGCATGCTCAAGATCTGGGCACCTGCGTCCCATAGTAAAGTAGCATAGCTAAATATGCGGAAGGGGAGATTTACCCGCACTGGGAATGTAAAGGATGCGCCCTCTGGCTCGTAGGTAGTCACTATACGAGTCTCGCAGTCAATCTCGGCCCTCGCTGCAGTCAACCAGTCCATGCTAACAATGACGTCGAGATAAACAAGAGAGGGGTCGACCACAAGATCAAGAGCCATCGTCCTGCCCCCCAGATCCACCAAAAAACCCTCACACATCAGGGTGGCATCTGTAAAGGACCCGTGAGCTGTATAAACTCGCACCCCATCCATCCTAATAGTCGGTAGCCTAATGCGCCTGACTATGCCATGTGATATCAATGAAATCGTGGATCCTATGTCCACCATCACAAGAATAGGAATACCTCCGATGTGGGCAGTGACCTCAAAGGTCGAATGCTGAGAAGTCTCTGTCGCAGCTGCCTCAGCTGTCAAGGCATGCACCCACGCCTACTGTGGCAGGTTCGGCCGTTGTGCCGTGGGCCGTAAAGGTGGCCTAAACTGAGATACCGGAGGTATGAAGGAAGGGTGCGCAGGAGCCAACCGTAAAGGCAGTGCTGATATAGCCTGTGGGCTTGTAAGGTCGATCTTCTGCGGCGGCGAAAATCCACTGTCCCGTATCTGAGCGAAACAACTCTATGCCAAATGGCCCGATCTCTCACAATAAGTACTGATAAATCGGAGCACCGCATCGGGGGTACTGGCATTGTAGCCCTAGGAGGAGGGTCAATGCGAGGCCTCTTACCCGCAAAGGGCCTGTCCTACAACTCTGGTCGTGGCCTAAGAGCAATAGGGCCATGAGATCTCGTAAGTCGATCCATATCCTGCTCTACCCGCATGGACATGTGAATCAGCTTTGCGTAGGAGGGAATGCTCACGCAACACATCTTCGACCGAATATCTGGTCACAAACCCTCTAAAAAGTGCCGTATGCGCATCTACTCATCTGCCAGTATAGTCGGGACGTATCTGCCCAACTCAGTGAACCTATGCTCATACTCAGTCACTGTCATGCCTCCCTGTCTGAGGCGCAGAAACTCGTTCTCCCGATCATGCCTATACGTCTGGGGATAGTATTTCTCGTGGAAGCGGAACTCGAACGCTGCCCAGGTCCATATGTAGTCAGCGGCAACGGTCCGCAACACACTGTCCTACCATAAGCTGGCCTCCCACTCGAACAAGAACGTAGCCAACTGGACCTGCTCAGTCTTTGAACAATGCAACATCCGTAGTATCTTCGACACACGGTCGAGCCAATACTCGGCCTCCTCGGGTTTATGAGAACCCGTAAAAGTGGGAGGCCGTAAGCATTGAAATCGCTCTAATAAGCTCCGTGTGTCTGCGACATTCCCCACATGGTAAGTAGGTGGTACAGGATGAGCCATGCCCTCATCTTGAGCATATGTATCGGCATCCTCAGCTGGATGTGCAGGTGGAGGTACACTCCCACCCTGGGCTAGAGCCCCCACTATAGTGGTCAGGAGCTGCTGCTACTGCATCATAGCCATCATCTGCTCAAATCTATCTGGAGGTGGAGAAGGCTGCGGCATGTACTACGTCGAAGAAGACGCACGGTACTGCTCTCTGACGGGTGGTGTGAAAGGCGGTGGTCCAACTGTAGGACCAGTAGTAGGCTGAGACGCACGTGTTGTCTCAGGAATTGGGCCCACAGCAGGGTCCGCATGAGCATCAAACTGAAAAGGAACCTGATCCATAGGCTCACCCAATGTAAGCCGAGCTGTGCTCCGTGTAACCTTTGGCGGCATTCCCTATATTCAAAATAGGGCGCAACCTTGTCAGTCTCAATAGCATAAACACACCGTAATCATTCACATAAAGAGTCAAAGGCATTCCATGTATTTCATTTAATCAAAATTGTCACAATACAAGGGATATCTCCTTACAAGCATCATGACAGGAAGTACATGAGAACTAAGACAGTTAAAGCTACAACAACAACACAAGTAAACTACTAGCCTTAATAGGCTTACACAACACAAAGCAGGAAACGACTAACTGCTACTAACAACATCTAAAATCTCATCGCTAGTCTGAGTCAGGTGACGGAGGAGGAGCACCCTTATCCTGCAAGCAGCACAGGATCACCTTCAAGGTGCGAGTCACCTTGCCAAATTTTCTTCATAATGGCCTTGGTATCCTCGACCTCAGCCCGAAGTTCCTAAACTTTCCTTCGCAAGGTGACCTAGCTCTCCTCAATTCGGGTAATGCGATCATCACTAGTAGCTTGAGCAGAAGGAGGAGGGCTCTCATCTGTATCCTGAGCCTCCTCTTCTACCTCTTCCTAGACTTCTTCCTCTACTTTCGCTCCAGGTTCTCCCTCACTTGGATCCTCTTCATCATCAAAATCGTCCTCGCTATCCTCATCAAGCTGAGTGTCACGGTACTGAGACCCGATCTTCATCTTGACCATGGTAGACTCATCAATGCAGTGAATCAGAACTGACAACTCCGGCCCAAGTCTGTAAGCAAACTCAAGCGCGATCTTGCATATAAGCTGGCCAAAAGGAAGCGACTCAGACGTTCTCCTTGATTTCGCTATGAGGATAATCTGTCGCAACACGAAAGTGGCCATACACACATTTTCTCCCTGGGCCACCTGATACAAGAAATCAACCATAAGGCGCGTACATTCCATGAGATTTGTCGACCTGGGATACACGTTAAACGTGCAAATGTGGTGCAGCAGGCACAAATCATCAGACATATGAGACGCCTTGAGGCTATTGTTAGACTGCCATAGAACCAGACTACCACATAGGAACCTGGTACGGCGATCTCTCTCACGCCTACTCCTCAAATTCTTCGCACTGGGATGAACATCACCAAGGGGCACATTCAGACGTTTAGAAGTCGCGCTATCAACCGAACATCGATCGTAGCCATCCAGTCTCTACCAAAAGGAATCTTGAACTGCAATGGCTCCAATGTAGGACTCTGGATACGATCGTAGAAGGCATGAACGGTGCTCACATTAGCACAAGAATGGACTTCAAAGAGCGGACCCCAATGTGCAGCTTCAATGCGCTCTAATAATAGGAATTCACCGAAGAGTCGTCCTTTCACATCCACCTCAAACAACACCTTACGGACAGTATATTCACTGTGAGGCATCTCTGCTAATATCACTCGCCCAAGTTGAGTATGGGGATCCAAATCCCACTTTGTATGGAACTCTCGGGCTGTGCTTGGACTTGCGGCGGTGCTTGAGCTAGCGGCGCGACCCCTCAGTCTTCTTGATTATGCAGGGCGACTAGGTCCAGCCTCATTCGCTGCGGTCTTTCTCTTTCCCATCAAAGAGAGGATGGTGGAGAGAGAGAAAAAACCCAAAATGGATTCAACAAAAGCCATAGAAAATGTAGAAAATGTAGAGAAATGGCTGCCCAAACAGAAAAAAGAAAATCTAGGTATTGTAGAGGGATGCTTCAAGCTCCCTTAGGGTAGATTTTCAAAAAGAAAAGAGAAGGAAAAAGGGGAATGGAGCTCCACACGATTTCAGCACATTTTGGGAGTTGTAGGAGCTTTAACGGACGAGATCGGAGAGGGAGAGGGTTGGTAATCACGTTGGAGGTATGGGATAGGGTCATTTTTTAGCAATGGGAGGAGTTGGGAGTGATTTGGGGTCACGGTTTTGAGATGGACAGCAGAAAAATGAGCAAGGTAGCTTGGGAGGGGGCTGTTTGTGAAGGAAGTACTCATTTTACGGGTTTTCTACGGATGGACCGCATGTGGTAGGGGTGCCCTACCCCAAAAACCACACGCGCCCAAGTTTCAGCCCCAACAGGGCCCACCGGATGGTGATGGCATCGCCGACCATCTCACAAGCTGGCCGGTGGGACCACATGGGTTGGGTCTCCCCTGCCTCAGGGACCCCAAATATGTATGGGCCCCACCTTCGTTCATTCTAAATTGGCCTAGGGAGGCCCAAACATCCATTCATGGATTTTTAAGGCCAATTTGTAAACCTGAATGCAATATCCTATCATGCAGCATATGATTTTGGGGTAGAAGGAGCTAATACATCCATCTAGCCCATTAGTTACTAAGTATTGTAAAATTAGAATGGCCTAATGGCCAGTTTTCATGAAATTTTACTATTCACTGTAAAATTTTGTCAAAGTATGATTTCATATCATTTTCACATTAGGATCAATGCCTAACATAAAAATAATAAGAAAGAATTGAAGAATGAAGTGGTGAGAGAAAGGATTTTGAAGAAATTAGGTGAAACGGGGTTTTTAAGCCCTAGCGATTGAATGTAAGGGTTGTGGTTGTCCCATAGTCCAAGGATTCACATTTATGGGTTTAGAACCATTCAAAGAATGTCTCAACCCACCTACCTACAACCTAGGAGCTACTTACGTCGCTTCACGTGACCCTAGATGCGTTATGGACTCGATCGTGCGATCGATACGAATAGACCTCGCCTATTGGCGAATCTACGATCCTATAAGTGTTTCTAAACCTTTCTCGCACCCACTTAAGTTAAAGGAAGTGACAGCGTACGTCGCGTGACCATAACCCAGGCCCCGTATAATCTCAACCTGGCTCTGATACCAACTTGTAACACCTTAAAAATCGGGGGTCGTGTATAAACCCAAATCCCGAGTTCCAGACCGTCACTTATGCAATAAAAATGATTATGATTTAATGTTGTATGAGTTAAAGTATTCACATGAGTAAAAGTGTACCAAAACTGCAATTCATACTCTAGATCCAGTGATAAAAGCAAGCGGAAGACTAAAGAATATACATATCACTGTATGGAAAACAAAATAGATCTCAACTGTCTCCAAAGTATGAATACATCTCTGAGTCTCAAATACATATAAATAAATAAAAATCAAATGTCAAAATAGTCCCACTGAGTAGTCCCGTCAATCCAGGCCACCTAAGCAAAGCCGTCGTGCTACTGCATATATGAGAACTCGTCCTGGTCCTCATCATAGTCCGGCTTTACCTCCTGAATCGCTGCCTCACCTGCATCTAAGACAGGGTCTGGTGGGTGTTACAAACACCATCCCATAATGTGGGAGTGAGTAGCTAACTCAGTGGAACAATAGAGCAAGGATTAGTATGTTCTCAAATCAATCATGCGATAATAGTAAAGCAGTAAATCAAACAATCCTAATATTGTTGTTAATGCAATATGACATGACATGATGGATGCCCTCACCGACATTCTCCCTCATACGGCACCATCTGCGTCCGCGGCATGCTTGCGTACCGCTCAGTGCTCCACATCTTCCAGGCACATGCAATGTGATGTTGATATGATTACCGAGTTATTATAAGTCCTTTTCATACAGCAATATTGGGAAACTAAGGTACTTCCCTTATATCAATCCCAACACAGATCCTATCTAGGGTCGTCACTCCTAGTAATCTCATACGATGTATATTTTGTGGGTCGCTGCAAGGGCTTCCAGGGCTGTTGCTCGCACTCGTTGCACCGCTCCCCCATCACCTTATCAATACAGGCCTACTGTACTCTCACTGCTACGGAACGGTCGTCGCCTCCTGTAGACTCAAAATACACTCGCGGTCACTACAAAGGACTCATCGCCTGATCAATGTAGGCCGACAGTAAGAATATAATGTCCCATACCACCATAATCTGCTCACGAGTCATAGGTTCTCACTGGTCACTACGGGGAGGTTTGTGGCCCCAGCGTAGGCCGACAGCTCAACCACGGTGTCCCATACCACCATGCCCGGCTCATGAGTCTTTATGGATCAAGGTACCATGGTTAATAGGGTTTACAGTGGTAAGTTCAGTACCCTAGGTTCAAGCAGTTATGTCTCATACAGGGTGAACAAACAATGGCCAGTTGAGTTACTTGACGGGCTCGACTAGCACGAGCGCCTCTCAAGTTGAACGACATGAAGTGCATAAAACACCTCATGTGGCCTAACCACTTTCGCCAACTTCAAAACACGGCTCGCGTTCATCCACGCGTCATTCGTGGCAAAGATAAGCTAACCACGAATTTACTCAGTTACCAACTGCCTAGACTAAGTATAGTCCCAAACATTTATGAATTCACATCAGCAATCATGTAAGAGTAATGGAAATGAAATACAACAATGTGAGCATGTTAACACATGTTATAACATACAACTTAAGTAAATCATCAAGCACCTGCATTCCATACACCTAATGAAATCATGCATATAGCCAACATGTAGGAAATCATTTACATCATCATATCATTTGAGAATTCAATCTCAAATTAATTCATAACACCATTTAATTCAATATATACTAATTCAAACATTTATACAAACACTTATACTACACACTTATGTCGACTCAAAGTGCGCATTTAGGCGAATCTCTTCCCCAAACTAATTATGCCCGCATTCCTAGTATCCTAATGTGACAAGAAGCCATGTTAATCACATCAAAAAAATATGGATGAAAACAGTATTTCCTACAAATGACTAAAATGCCCTAAATCTCATATTTTTTGTCTGCTTACGAAACAGGAAACGGACAGCATGTTGTACATGTCAAACGGTGTTGCCGTCGATAATCTACTATTAAACGACATTGAAAGCGTTGGAAACAGTCAATCAAAGTGTTTAAAATCTGCACCTTTTCTCCTATAAGTGTATTGATCCGAACGGAGAGTGTACGCTTCGTCTACAGCGAACCGGGAACCTATTTTACAAGATGCATCAGCTACCATGCTAAGGAACCAAAGGAACCTTAAATCAGCAAGTATTTGGGGTATTTTCTTACCTAGAATCACGGCGAAATCGTCAGGAAAGTGATTGAGGCGTGTTGCTTAAGCACGTGCAACAGGTAGTACTAGCAGCAGAAAATTCTCTCCCACTCTCTCTCATAATCTCTCACCTTTTCTCTCACACCAGCTAGGGTTTCTAGCAAATTTGGATGGGCGAGAGAAGTGAGGGTTTAAGTCCCTTTTATAACCTAAAACTTGCCTAAAACAGGCTTGGGAACAATGTTTACTTGATGCCTAACCAAATCGGGGCTGTTTCGGTCCAAAAAGACATTTCTGGTGGTCCCCTGGCCGAACGTGATCGGACTTAAGTTCATGCACGTCGGATGTCGCTCACATCCCATTTTCAGACCAGCAGTGTTCGTAGATCGCACGTGGCGGTCCAGTTTCAGTTCAGCGGTCACCGCACGTAGATCAGGCCTACAAGTCTCATGATATGAAATAGAAATTTTTCCTGATCCAAGGGTGTAATTTGGCTGAATTCTGACGGTCAGAAAGCTTAATACTGACGTGTCAAGTCGTGTGCCAGATTTGAATTTCAAATTCCAAATCTAACCCTTTTCTCACTCTCTTCACTCCAGGCTCAATGAAATAGCCTGTGAATGTCGGTTGGACTTGATTTTTGAAATGATTGTCAAGTCCAGCTAGGCGGTTATAACGGTCTAAGATTGTAGGTATCGGACTTTCGACGCGCGGTTTAGATCCAATACAAAGTTTCAAAGAGGTCCTGAGAACAAACCGGTTTAGAGTTTGATCCGAGGTTTTAGAGTATTATAGCGTCATTGGTTCTACTCACTTTGGGTCTTGTAGAACGTATTTAAAGTGATCAGGGACTATTTCCCAGCTACTCTAGCATTGCGCTAGCTAACTTACACTTATTTTCTAAAGGAATTAATCCTACGTGATTTCTAGTCGAGTTGGTACTCGAGCCCAAGTACTGATTTTTCCAGGGCGTTACAAACTTGTAGCAAGATAATTAGCAATATCAGCAAACCAAGGTGAATGAGAAATTTTAAACAATTGTTCATTAGGGAACATGTCATTTATATGTGTTGTCTCAAGGGAATTAGAGAGATCAAGGTGGGAAAGATGGTCAGCCATTATGTTCTCTACTCCCTTTTTATCTTTTATTTTCAAATCAAATTCTTAGAGTAAGAGGATCCATCTAATCAGGCGGGGCTTAGCAGCATTCTTAGAAGGAAGATACTTGAGCGCTGCATAATCTGTGTAAATGACAATCTTGGATCCGATTAAGTAGGACCTAAATTTTTCCAAAGCGAACACTACGATTAAGAGTTCTTTTTTCGCAGTCAAGTAGTTCACTTAGGTAGCATTTAGAGTTCTACTTGTGTAATGAATGAAATAGTTCTTCTTTCCTTTTCTCTATCCAAAAATGGCCCCAAGATCATAGTCAGACGCGTCACACATAAGTTCAAATGGAAGGCTCTAGTCGGGTGGCTGCATGATAGGCGTTGTGGTTAACATGCCCTTGAACTTAGTAAAAGCTTTTTGACATTACTCAGTCCACTCTATGGTGCATCCTTTTGAAGTAGATTACATAGAGAACAAGAGAGGTGACTAAAGTCCTTTATGAATCTTTTGTAAAACCCAGCGTGTCCTAGAAAGGATTGCACGTCTCGTATGTTCTTGGATGGAGGTAGGTTATAGATAAGATCAATTTTAGCCTTATCTACCTCAATTCCTTTGGACGAGATGATGTGTCCAAGGATAATTCCCTTACGAACCATGAAGTGGCACTTCTCCCAATTCAGTACCAAGTTCTTTTCCTCACATCGCTTTAGCATGTTTTTAAAAATTTTCAAGCATTCGTTGAAGGATGAACCAAAAACCAAGAAATTATCCATGAAGACCTCTAAATATTGTCCCACCATGTCAGAAAAAATACTCATCACACATCGCTCAAAGGTGGCGGGAGCATTACACAGTCCAAATGGAATCCTTCGGTAAGCAAAAGTGCCAAAAGGACATGTGAACATGGTCTTTTCTTGATCTTCAAGGGCTATCTCGATCTGATTGTAGCCCGAATATCTATCAAGAAAATACTAATAGGAATGACTAGCTAGCCTTTCTAAAATTTGATCAATGAAGGCAAAGGGAAGTGGTCATTCCTCGTGACGGTATTCAATTTTCTGTAATTAATGCACATTCTCCAACTAGTAGTGACTCTAGTTGGCATGAGTTCATTATTGGCATTAGCCATGATGGTGATTCCAGACTTCTTATGAACCACCTGAGTTGGACTCACCCATTGACTATTGAATATAGGGTATATGATACCCCATCCAATAGTTTAAGAACCTCGGCCTTAACCACTTCCTTCATATTTGGATTTAGTCTATGTTGTGGTTGTTGTGAGGTCTTCGTATTATCCTCTAGATGATTGCGGTGAGTAGAAATCAATAGGTCAATTCCCTTGAGGTCCACAATCGACCATCCAAGAGCTCCCTTATGCTCAAGGAGAGTAGAAATGAGCATACTCTTTTGTTCTTACTCAAGGTGGGAAGAAATCACAACCGAGTATGTCTTATCTTGACCTAAATAGATATATTTCAAATTAAAGGGAAAAGGTTTTAGGTTAAGCTTTGGTGCCTTGAGGTTAGACGGTAGAGGCACTACATCAGTTTGGGGCAATTCTTCAAATTGTGACCTCCACTGGTTAACTTCAAGTACTAGCACGGTATCCAGCATAGTCTTCATCTTCATAATCATGTCATCATCAAAATCATGGGAGTGAGCCAAGCACATCTCTAGAGGGTCAGAGGATAAGGTCAGAAGTGCTCTATCTTTCACGAAAGAGTTAATCATGTTAATGTCATGGAAATCATTGTCATCTTCTAACTATTTACCTGTGTTGAAAAAGATATTCAACTCTAATGTCATATTCTCGAAAGACATACTCATGACTCTATTCCTAGAATTAATGATTGTGTTTGAAGTGACAAGGAATGGGCAACCAAGAATCATGAAAATTTGAGTGCTCACGTTACTGATGGGTTGTGTATCTAGGACGATAAAATTTACCGGGTAGTAGAATCTGTCAACCTGGACCAACGCATCCTTAATTATTCCTCTCGCTACACGAACTAAGCGATCAACAAGTTTTAATGTGGTTAGTGTCATGCCCCAAACTCAGAAACTGGGCTCACAAAATTTTCGATCGTCGAATCCGGTGTCGACAGCCTCCATAGTACCCTGTTTTCATATTCTAGTATTCTTATGCCAGATTTCGATCTTACGATCCTACAAGGAGGATTTTTCAACATATATTTATCTCATAAGAAGCATAATCACAAGTTTAACCAAATCACAAAGGCAACATCATCATCACATATCCACTAATATAAATAGTTAAATGCAGTGCTGAAAGGAAAATATACAAATATTGTCAATCAAGCTACATAAGACCGTTGCAAACTCTAAGCATAATGTCACTGCAACTTAATGCCACCTGTACGCATCTATCGTGCATAAGCTTAGAGAAAGCTTAGAGGGTGGTACAAGTGTGTGCGCAAGGATAGTTCTAAGTATGTAATATCAGAGTAATGCGGAAATATGCTGGTAAGTCTATAAATACCATCAACCTTATTCAGGCTATGTAATGTAAAAACATAATAAGCCAAATACCATAAACTGAGATGCAATGCAATATCCAAATTCTGACGAGTCCACGAACATCGTCAGCCGAATCTCCATATAAATGCAGAAATATAGCAACCTAAAATACCATATGTCGTGAATGTAATGTAATATGCAGTGCGAATGAAAAGACCAAGCTGGATTATGGAGTCGGGATGACAGTACATAGTATCACTAGCTACGGGGTTCATCATAAGGAACTTCTATTTAAACCAGTCTCATACCTAAATTTGGATAGATAAACTCAATGTGGTAAACTCCTAATCTCAGGTTGGTCATGCACCCGAACTAAAATCTTGGCCATTGCAAAGGTACACATAACAATTAGTTGCACACCACCAGCTCAAGTGGATAGTGAATGAATGAATGAATGAGTATAATGCTGAGTATGTAATTCCTACTCAATAAGTCTATATATCAGTACCGTATATCTTTGAGATCATCATCGGGGTCTATTACACTCTATGTCAGATTACCCCCCTTATCCGAGTGCACAACTGGGTTAGTGGAAGAGACCTCACTATCCGCCTACCAATATCGGGCTCGACTCATCAATAGAGGATTCATTCCTCAAGCTGGTCAAACTTAACCTAGATATTGCTCCCTCACTTAGGCGGGTAAGGTCACACCCCTTTCCAACCGACCATGATACAGTGGAAAATGTGGCCTACTGGTATATGACACTCGTAAGCTCATGTATTCCCTCGGTCTTGACGGTGAAGCGTCTCCTAGCTATGAAGGTTTAGGTATTTTCACCCAGGAATATCTATGGCGCTCGTATACTAAAACTAAACATTTTCGATGTCCTATTTGGCCATCCACAATATGCATGTGGAGGTCACGGCCCTGATGTCGTTAGGGTGTACGATCATCATATCATAAAATATAAGATGCGTAAGTCATACCATCCAGTCATGCAGCAATTCTGCATGTACCGTGCGCTCATGTGGGCAACTCCTCCTATCGGGGAGTCACATAATAATCCGTCATTTGGTAAATGTAATGGTCGACCACATCTCATAACAAACATGAAGATGATGCATATGGGCATATACCATGATGATATGCTGTCACATACTCATAATCGCTATCGATAATCGGCCTCTACAATCGGCCTATAAGCAAGGCGGGGTCCGTAGATGAACAGTCGATCTAAACCATAATATAAGGATCGGCCCTCGGTAGTGGACATGCCAAATCTGGTAACACGGAGCCATCTCTCTACGGTGATGATGAACCATGTAACATCAATGGGGCCCAATAGTTAGGGTCAACCCACTTAGAGAATGATGAGAATGGGCTTAATAACAGTTAAGGGAAAGTCACAATGTGGACATTTAACCATCATTGCCCATCAATGTGGACATTTAACTAACATTACTCCCTAAGAGTGGCCCACATAGAGCCAAACATATAGTAGGCCTATGGTCTCACATAAGGGCCTCTCATACAACATAATGGGCCTCACATAAGAGCCCAATATACATCACAGCGAGCCTCACCACATGGGCCTCATTTACATCATATTGGGCCTCATCTATGGGTCATTAGTACATTAGATTGGGCCTCACTCATGGGCCTCATACACATCAGATTGGGCCTCATACACATCGGATTGGGCCTCATATACATCATATTGGGCCTCATCAATGGGCCATAAATACATCACATTAGGCCTCACTCATGGGCCTCATACACATCGAATTGGGCCTCATATACATCATATTGGGCCTCGCTCATGGGCCCCATACACATCGAATTGGGCCTCACATATGGGCCATAAGTTTATTATATTGGGCTGCACACAAGGGCTCATGGGTTAGGCACAAGGGATAGGTAGAATACATACATTGAGGTGGGCCTATTGCATCACAAGGTGGGCCTAATGGGGCAGCCCATGACCCAAGAAAAAAAATGGATGGGCAGCCTGAATCATACATCACGACGAGCTACATAAATGGACAATATAGATATATAATACATACATCACGACGCGTCCCACGGCACGTCTAGATGGACGGTGCTGATGTACAATGCATACATTAAGGTGGGCCTCACCCTAGAAAACAGATGGATGGCATGGTGTAAAAACACATACATTGCAGGGGGTCTCACAAGCATAAATGGATGAACAGCGTGGAAAAACTCATACATCATGGTGGCCCACAAAGCTTACTGATGTCAACCAGCAGTGGGACCCATGTCTCACGTGTTATAAGATGGATGGACGGTTGGAGAAACACATACATTATGGTGCACCCCACACCACCTGTCCAAATGGACGGTGTGATAAAAACATACATCATGGTAGCCCACACATCATACTGTCCAGATGGACGGTGTTAATACAGAATATATACATCAAGGTGTGCCCAACCACATGTGTGGCACGTGTGGGTGGGTCCCACATCCAAGCAAGGGACGGACGGTGTGGATTTCAAACCACATATATGAAGATGGGTTCCCACCGCACCATCCAGAGATCTCTAGACGGTGGGGATATGAAATAAATGCATCAAGGTGGGTCCATGTGTGGGGTGGGCCATGCCTTCAAATGCATGGACAGTTTGAATATAACCTATACCTCGTGATGGGGTTAGAACTTGCTGACTACACTAGTACTAAGGTCCACCATCCCAGCTTGTTGGACGGATTGTTGGGATGAATCCCACACATCACATGGGCCCCACATGGATGGGCTGCATACATCAGGGGTGGGTCCACATGTGTGGGACACACCAGCATGTAAGATCAAGCTGATATTTGTGTTTTCCCCTACATCTCGGTTGGCCCAAAAATGGGCAGCAAGGTGGGCTCCATAAACTGGACGTCCAGAAAATCTGAACAGTCTAGATTTGATCACATTGGGTGGGCCACATACATATATCATCAAAAGAAAAGGAGAGAAAGAAAGATTGAGAGAGATAGAGAGGGAGCAGTGAGATGGAGGGACCCCGCCACTATGGGCCCCTCTTTGCTTACAATCACATACATGAAATGGGTCCCAAAATCGTATGGACCCTAAATCAAAATAAAAAATCTAGCACTATGAACACCCACTGATTTCGCTTCTTCTAGGCTCCATGGACTCCTTAACTCCTAGGCTTCAATTTTGATGGAGGATGAAGGAGATTGAAGGGTGTAGATGAGAGATTAGGGGGGGTAGGAAGTAGGCCACACCATAGCTTCTCCATGGGAACCTTGGAGGTCCTCCCTTAGGAGTTGCTTGGGAGATGGACTTGAGAAAGAGAGAGAGAGAGAGAGAGAGGTGATGTAAGAGTGATGGATGATGGGTGATGGGTGGTATGGGTTGTGTAAGATAGAGTTGACTTGGGGAATGACTTGTGTACTTGGGAATAGGATGGAGTGATGGGTTGTACTTTGATTGATTAATGTGATGGGTTATAAAGATTCTCTCGAAATTCACAATGCACAGCCTTTTTCTTGAAATAAATGCGTGCTCACAACTCTTGGCATGGGTATCACATCAGCGTGCAAGATGCAGCGTTGGAATCGCAGCAACGACGTAGTCACAAGAGTACAAGTCTCGGGTCGAGTCAACTCAGATATACGGGATGCGACTCAAGGTCACGCAAATGCCGGTTATAGGTTGCGATTTACTAAAATTCGATAGGGAGGATCGTGAAAGTCTACGGAATGGTACAGTCTAGGATACGGGTCTTAAGTTAAGGTGAGTTTTAAAAACCTAGTTGTTTGTATACCGAGTAAGGAATCAGATTTACACTCACTCCTAAATCAAGAAGTGCATTCTCAATGAGGTAATTCCCAATTACACAAGCGATGGTTGGGCTACCGGGATCTTCGTATTTTTGTGACACATCTTACTTTAGGATGACACTCACTTTTTCAGTTAAAAAGATTTTCTTTTGAATATTTTGTCATTTTTGGTCATACATAAGTCTTTCAGAAATTTGGCATATGAAGATATTTATTTAACCGCATCTATTAGAGGGATGTTGACCTTCACTTATTTTAACACCTCTAGAATGTCCTGAGAGTTAGAGAGAGATTTTGGTACAATCAATCGTTGGGGGAATGCTGCAATCGGCTTACTTTGAAGTTCCAGTTCTAATTCTTGTGGAGCAGTGCTAGGTCTATAATCTTTATTCTTTTTTGGGTCCTTAGGCTTTTCAACCTTAACTAGAAGAGTTTTGTCAATGGTCTTCCCACTCCTGAGAGTGGTGATAGATTTAGCTTGCTCCATCTGATTTGAAGAGCTGGGATCACTTATCTCATATTACAGTTTGGGATTGAGGAGAGGTTGAGAAGGAAGCATCCCCTTTTCCCTAATTGCTAAGTGTGCTCCATCCTTTGAATAGATGATACAAGCATTCCAATAGCTGATCTGATATCCTGGATTGCTTGTGCCAAATTTTGATTAATTAGCTCTTGGTCTTGAATATATTTTAGAACTGGATCCTCTTGAGGTTTCCCTTGATTTGGAATTTGATTGACGAAACCTTGAGGGGTAGCATTTTATCCATTCCTCCAACTGAAGTTTGGATGATTTCTCCAACTAAAATTGTATGTATTGGAGGTGGGTCCATTGAAAGGTATTTAGTAATTGTTCACAACATTAGTTTCCTCATTCAGTACCTCTCGAAAGGCAGATATTGTTGGACAATTTTTAGTTGTGTGAATGTTGCAAGTACAAATACCATAAACAGTTTCCTTAATCTTATCTTTCTTTAGTTCCATGGCCTTGAATTTCCTTATGAGATTAGCCACTTTATCATTGATATCATCATCCTCTTTTAGAAGGTATAATCCACCACTTTCCTTTAATTTAGTGGACCTAGAAGTGGTACTTAATTTTGGGTATGTGTCCCATGATTGTGCATTTTCAACAAGTCTGTCCAAGTATTCCCACACATCATCGACATTTTTATTCACGAATTCCCCATTGCACATGTCTCGATCAATTGGCGCATGGAAGATGTCAGACCATCATAGAAAAAGTGTGTAATGCGCCATGTTTCAAAATCATGTTGTGGGCATGAACTGATAAGATCCTTGAACGATTCCCAACAATGAAAAAATGTTTCATCCACCTTATATGTGAAGTTCATTATTAACTTTTTAAGGGTGTTCATTTTATGATATGGAAAAAATTTCTTTATGAACTCCCTTATCATGTCATTCCATGTGCCAATAGATCTAGGACGTAGTGAATGCAATCACATCTTAGCTTTCTCTTTCAAAGAAAAAGGAAAGAGTTTCAGTCTGACCGTGTCCTTAGATACGTTAGGAAAATATAAAGTGGGTATAATCTCATCAAACTCTTTCAAGTGCAGATATGGACTTTCAGATTCAAGTCCATGAAATTTTGGAAGGAGTTGGATCACCCCTGGCTTGATATCCATGTCCCATATTTTTTGAAAAAACCATGCATGAGGGCATACTCCCCCTCCCGCTGGCAGTAAATAGTCTCACAAAGTATGAGGCGGGGGTGCTTGATGCACCTCATTCTCATCTTAGACTTTCTCAACCTTAGGTTGAGATTTTCTTCCCAGTTGATTGATCGGTTGATTCGCAACCATCACTTCAATTAACTCTGAGAATCTTGAGTCGTGTCTAATCTTGTGATGGATACATAAATTCTCAACCAATCCTCCTTCACTCAAAAGACATCGAGCGTTGTCAAGAACCCACTTGGGCATGAAACACTCTTAGCCCTCAGTTTCAGATTCTAACCTAAACCTAAGAGAGAAGGGATATTTAGAAATACAAAGAGAGAGAATTTAGAAAGAAGTTAACAAATTAGAAGTACCTAATTAAGATCCTACAAAACAAACAAAATAAGTCAATTTCTAAAAACAGAAATTTTAAAATTAGAAAGTTTCTAAAACTAAATTAGGAAAGTAAACTAGTCTCTAAAAACAAAAAAGGAAAGTTTCAAAAAAGAGAAAATAAAAAGTTTCCAAAAAGAGAAAAAGTTAGTTTCTAAAATAAAACAGAAAGAACCTAATCCTAAAAATAGAAAATAGAAAAACCCTAATCTTAACCTAATTTTAAAAGTATTTATTCTCAGAAAAAACACAACCATTAATCTTTGACAACCAATCAAAAGTGTAATATGTTACCAGTAGCTATGTCAGCCATTACCAAAAACTCATACATGACGCCACAAGCCCATCCTCTATGACTGAGATCCAGTTCTCCCTCATCCTCATCTTTCATTACTGGTTAGGGATTCCACATCTCTGCATTTGGGGCAACAATTGTAGTTTCCCATGGATGTATAGAACCACCTTTTATCGGTCGAGATATTCGGTGGTTGCCAGTTCATAGAGAAGAGGGCGAAGAGGGGCGGCAGCTAGGTTTTGAGGGAATATGGGAGCAGTAGCGAATTTTTCTGGAATGTGTTTTTATACTGACCGTTTTAGGGTTTTATTGTGGTCGGATTTGGTAGACCTGAATCTGTACCCGCAACCTAGGCCCACTTCTCTCTTGTTAATTAAGGCGGGCTAATCATGGGCTTAGGCTTATTGCTTGAAAACCTGCCCTTTACTGATCAACGGGATCTGGCCCATATCTAGTGATCATACTAGGCTTTTTTTGCTTCATTAAGTGGGCCTTGCTTATGGGTCTACCTAATGGGTCAAAGCCCGATCAGACCTTAGGCCATGTGTATGGGTCCTAGGTTAGGCCTATCTTCTAAGGCTGATTTAATTCGCATTCATTTGATATTCATGGCTCACACTCCAATTAATTTTGGGTTTAAATATTAAGACCTGGTGGTTGATTCGATGAAACTCCTATTCTAGGCCCATACCATTTTAATTCAGCCCATTTTGAGGCTCATTGCATGCCATATGGGTCTTCTCCTTTAAACATGTTTATATGTTTATGTTTTGGATCTGAGCCGTCTATTTATTTTATAATGAGTGTACAATCTAGATCATTCACTTGATGAATAATATAGAATATGGACCTTTCATCATGTGGTGATTATGAATTGGATTTGATCTATCCATATTATGGCTACTAATGTAAGTATCTAACCATCCATCAACATTGTTCCATGCTAACTGTCCATCATGTGAATGTTAAAGGCTAGACTTGTGTTGAGGGTCAAATATTGCATATTAGACCCCAGTTATTATGTAGTTTTATGCACATGATAATGCTTAATGTTCTATTTTAATCATGTTTGTGTTGCAAGGTGAATTCAAGAGCTTGGATTGAAAAGGATGCTAAAAACATGAATTTAATGCTCAAGAATCACCAAAGTCAGTGGACCGAGATTTGACTACACTGGGCATGCAATAAATAACGTCCGCTGGGAGGCATGATGACCCACTTCGGCGATCAGATGGAAGATCAACACCATCCATCATGATGTGGGAAGAAAACCGATCAACCTCTAGGCCTTTTATCCATCTACACACAAAACCAACTAAATCTTTTCTGACTTCCGTTTGTAAGTGAAGGAAAGGAGACAACGAGGAGATTACGTTCCGCCGTGTAAGAGAACCTAGGACAAAAGACGTGGAGTGATATGGACCTTCCAAAACTAGGGGAAACCACGTCCGACCACATCTAAGCTCTCCAAAGAGAAAGAAACAAGAATCAGACGGAGATTTCCACTGATCCTCACACTAAGAATGAATTTTCGGAACCCTATTGCACATCGGATCTGGACACAACTAGGCCATGGATTTCAGCGGGACCATGGACGTCCATTAAGGAGGCAATTAGACAAGTCCGTCTAACAGCCGTCGCTGAAAACATTCCCCAAGCGATGTGATCAGCTTGAAGAAAGAAGGAAAAAATTAAAATCGTTCGGTTGTGCAGATGGTTTTGCGTAAGATTTTATGCACCACCTTGCTGCATAATGTGGGTTCAAATAGCCTTTAAAAGAAGAGCTCTCTGTCTGTAAAAAGGGAAGAACGGACGTGAACACAAGGAGTAGGGAGAAGAGGCATGGACGGGCCTTCTTGAAGAGTTTTTCCTTTCCCTTTCCTTAATTGTTTTCCTAAGAGATTCTATTTCAGTCATGTCTATGATTGGCTAACCCTCTTAACTAGGGCTAAGAGGTGAAGCTTGTAGTGTGATGGAATGCTTTCTATTGCCTTGATTCATGTTTATTGAACTCTTTTTTATTCTAGTTTTATTATAAGGAATATTTGCAGTTTTTAATGGTTTGTTGTGACTTGAATTACAATGAATCTGTGATAGCTTTGAATATATCCTTTTCGTTATCGAGATTGTAAATTTAAGAAACCTTATTGTTCACCATCATCCCCTGGGCATGGTTGGATGATGAAACCCTTCCTAACTCTCACAATTCTCTTAGAGTGGTTGTGGATTGGTAAATTCTGTTGTTTGCTTTGTCTCACGGGCATGGTTTTATGATAAAATCACTTCTAGTTCTAATACCTCTCACCCATTGAGAACTAGATCAAAGGAAGTTCATATTTGATTTTTAAGAAGATATCTTCTAATTGGATGAAGATGGGACTCTGATTCCAGTTACTTTTTGAATCAAACATAAATCTCCCTGATCTCTACTAGTGGATCCTTGGAAACCCTAGTTTCTCATCTTTGAATTTTATAAGTTTTAATTACATAATTTATAATTATTCTCTTACATTCTCTAGATTTAAATTATATCTTCTTCTAGTTCTAGTTCTAGTTACGTTCAGAATACATATAAGGTTCAATCCTTATGGGTTCGACCTCGGTCTTACCGAGATTATCACTACATCGTGACCCTACACTTGGGGTTGTAAACAAGTTTTTGGCACCGTTGTCGGGGACTAACGTTTGCATTTTTCTGAGATTAACTAGTTTTGAGATTAGTTTAAGATTGTGTTATACTTTCTAATTTTAGGATTTCTTTTATTTTTAAAAACTAACTCACTTTCTAATTCTAGATTTACAAACTTGATATTTTCTATTTTTAAAAACTGACTAATTTTATTTTATTTTGTAGGATTTTAATTAGGAACGTCTAATTTGGTAACTTCTTTCTAATTCCCTTTCTTTTTCTATTTTTAGATTTCTATTTTCTTTCTCTTTTTAGGACTAAGTTAGATTCTGAAATTGAGTGCTGATAGTGTTTCATGCCCAAGTGGGTCCATGATAACACTCAACAGCTTTTGAGTGAAGGAGGATTGGTTGTGTCACACCCCAAACTCGGAAACCAGGCTCAAAAAATTTCCGATCGTCGAATCCGGCACAGACAGCCTCCGTAGTACCCCATTCTCGGTTCCCGGCACCCTTATACCAAGTTCCGATCCTGAGATGCTACAAGGAGGATTTTTAATATCCATTTGATTCGTAATGAGCATAACCACAAGCATAACCCACGAACAATAATCACAAGAACACCATCACAAAATTCACTATGATCAAAAACTTTTGAGTACAATGCGTCTGAAGGAAAATACAAGATAATGACAATAACAAAAACTCCAGAAGCTCGGCGGCACACTTCAACGATGGCGAGAATAAGGCTGCGTCCTGACGTCACCTGCACGCATCAATCGTGCATAAGCTTATACAAAGCTTAGAGGGCGGTGTAAGTGTGTGCGCAATACGAGCGTGCTCAGAATGCAAGGTCAGGATAATGCGGTAATGTGCTAATGAGTACATGAATGCAATCAGCCATACCAAGGCTATGCGGTGCAAGATATGAATGCTATCGGCCATGACACGGCCATGCGATGCGAGATGTAACTGAAGCATGTCAATCCTCATCATATATCAGTACAGTTCTCATTCTGGATAATCATCGGGGTTTAATACACTCCAAATGGCAATGCTGTTCCACAAGCCGCACAGTCCAAGTGAGCATAAGAAACCTCACTATCCGCCTGGCTAATAGTTTGCCAATATCTATCCGACACGATGATAGCGGACTCATTCACGAGCCGGTCAAACTCAGCCTAATATTGCCCCCTACCCTCGAGCGAGTAAGGCCACACCCCTTTCCAACTGACCACGACACAACGGGAGACGTGGCCTCCTAGTATTCTGTCCTCATGCGCTCATATATCCACTTAGTCTCGACGTTGGAGTCATCCTCTAGTACCATCGGGTTTAGGGATTTTCACCCAGGGACATCTATGATGCTCGTATGCTGAAACCAAACATTTTCGGCATCCAACCCATTCACCCACGATGTGTCTGTGGAGGTTATGACCCTGATGTCGCTAGGGCATACGATAATCACAATCAAACAAATGCAAGTGCATGAGTCACACTACCAGTCATGCAACAGTCCTACGTGTACCATGCACTCATGTAGGGCAACTCCGCCTATCAGGGAGCCCATAAACATTCCGACGAAGGTATATGCTATGATCAGTCACTCCACATGTCAGTCATACATATGATGCATATGATTATGAATCATAGATCTACTATACATGTATATAAAGATGGGCTTTGTGTATAACAAAGATGGGCCTAGATGACCTACTTACTACAAGTATAGGCCTACCAATGGGCCTCAGGGAGAGTGACAATGCGGACATTTAACCGACATCATCAATGTGAGCATCTAACCATCATTTCTCCTAAGGCTCGGCTCGCCTTAAATATCATTAAATAAATTATGGCGGAATCATACATTACAATGTGCCTTAGGTACATCCCATTAGGCCTCAAATACATCAAATGGGCCGTATCTCATGGGCCTTATATTCATTAAGTGGGCCACCTCAATGAGCCTCACCAATGGGCCTTAGGTACTTTGCAATGGGCCATCACCTATGGGCCTTAGAATGCATTAAAATGAGCCTAATCACATGAGCTTTATGTGCATCAAATGGGCCTAATCACATAGACCTTATATAAACCAAAGCGGGCCTCAACATTGGGCCAAAAATACATCAAATGGGCCTCATAATGTGGGCCTATATATATCAAAGTAGGCCGAAACAACGGGCCTATAAACACATCAAATGACCTACACACATGGGCCCATATATAACAAAGTGGGCCTCAACATTGGGCCTATATACATGCCAAGATGGGCCTAATTACATGAGCCCATATATATCAGGGTGGGCCTCAATAATGTACCTAAAAATACATCAAGATGGGCCTAAACACATCAGCCCATATGCATCCAAGTGGGCCTCAATAACGGGCCTAAAAATACATCAAGATGGGCTTCAAAATAATCCCTAAATGGTTATACAGTTTAAATGAAACACATGCATTATGGAGGGTCCCATAAGGATGAAAAGGATGGTCGGCATAGATGAAAAACATACCTTATAGTGGGGCCCATAATAATGGAGAGTATGGATTACAATACATACATCAGTGGGTCCCATGTGGGGCCTACCATAAGGTTTATTTTCCACCCAACCAGTTGATAAGGTCAAATGGGTTTGAGCCCACCAAAGAAATGTTTATTTTCCATCCAAGCCTTTTCATATGGTCGCTGGACCTAGGACCCACTGTAATATGTATTTCCACCCAACCCGGGTCCACTGTACTGTTTATCTTCCCTCCAAACTGTTCATAGGGCCACATGGGCCTAGGGCCCACTGTAATATTTATTTCCACCCAACCTGTTGATATGGTCACGTGGAGCAGGGAGCCCACTATAATGTTTATTTGCACCCTAACCTATTGGTTGGGTCACGTGAGGCAGGGGCAGGGGCAGGGGCAGGGGCCCACCGTAATGTTTATTTTCGTCCAACCTGTTGAGAGGTCACATGGACCAAGGGGCCCACTGAAATGTTTTAACGGTGGGTGTTCATTCAACACTGTTGCCTGTAATGTGGGCCAGCACACATCACGGTGGGGGCCATGCACACACATCACGGTGGGGCCGTCAGATGGGGCCCACTGGCCAGCATCAAAGAGACGCTGACGTCTCTGTGCCTCTGTAGTAATGGCAGCAACAGACGCTGCTGCCTCTTATATTTATTTTTAAAAAAAATCATTTTCTTAAAGTTTTTCGCAGGTAGGGCCCGCCTTAGGAAAATCCATCCCATTCATTGTGTGTGTCCCACCAATTTAATGGTCCAAATCGAGTTTCAGGTGGGTCTAAGCTGCATGTGGACCCCAGCATTTGATTCCATGTGGTTTGGCATACCATCACATGAATGGTGATGGTGTGGGCCATCCGAGAACTTTTTATAGCTGATTTTTAGAGTCAACGCATCATTAGAGGGAACCTATTAAATGAATGGCATGGATATAGAACATACATCATGATAGGGTCCACAATTGGAGCCAATGGAGCCACCCTTTTTTTTTAACGTTGGACGTCCAGACTCCTCTGGACATCAATATAGCAAATGTAATTTATTTTTATTTTCCTAGGTGGGACCCACATTAACCGGATCTACCTCATCTATTGAATGTGTCCCACAAAATTAGGGGTCCAAACCAAGTTTCAGGTGGATCTAAGCTTCTTGTGGACCCCATCAATCATTTTCTCAAGTTTTAACAGAAAATACTAGCATTCTTAATGCCACAGCCCTCCAGATAATTGGATTGGTCTCAATTTTCGGCTCAACGCCTAAAATGATCTAAGGAAGAGGATGGATGGCTTGGATTAAGTACATGCAACAAGGTGGGGCCCGCATGAGTGGCCCACCCCATGCGTAGTACACCCACATCACTTCACACTTCCCTATGAGTACACACCCATGTCTATACACACACTCCCCGTTAGCCAACCATGTCCATGGCTACACGTCCAGCGTCCTTGGACCCTAGACAGTGTTGCTACAACACATGTACCATGGTGGGTCCCACATGTAAGTGGCCCACCATCAAGTATAAATGTATATATTAATATAGTATTAATATAAAATAAATATAATATATTATTTAGCATATGGGACTTCCCACCATCTCAAAATGGAGGATGGATTTTGCCTAAAATGTGGTGGGCCACACCATTGATGAATGGAGTGGATTTAACATGATTTGGTGGGGCCCACTTCATTCTATGGAAAGGAGAGAGAGAGAGAGAGAGAGAGAGAGAGAGAGAGAGAGAGAGAGAGAGAGAGAGAGATACGGTGATAGAGAGGAGGGTCCCCACCACTATGGGCCCTCCATAGGTAGAACACATACATTAAGTGGGTCCCACAACAAGTGGGTCCCACAACAAGTGGGCCCTTAAAATTTGAAATGAAGGATGATCACCCACCTCTTGGCCTTCACCTTGCTCCCTTAACCTCCTTAGCTCCTTTGCTTAACTTTTAACGATGGTAGATGATGGATCAATGGTTGAAATGGTAGATGAATGGCTTGGATATTAGGTTTTTGGAATGAAAAGTGGGCCACACAACTCACTTTCTCTTTTTCTCTCCTTGGAAAATTGTGGACGTGTGAAGCTTGTTGGTTGCTTGAGAATTGAATTTGAGAAAGAGAGAGGTGTGATGGTTAAGAGAAGTGATGGGTGATGGATGTGAAGTGTACTTGACAAGTATGGGTGTGTAAGAGAGAGGGTGAGAAAGAGTTGACTTGTGGAGAAAGAAAGCATGGGTTAGTTGTACTTGACTTGATGTGTGATGTGTAGTTGATTGATGGAAATCTCGTAGAGATTCCCTCGTAATTCACAAGGCGCGGTGTTTTCTTTGAATTGAACGCTGGCCTACATCTCCTATCCTGGGTATCGGGTCGGTGCACGAGTCGCAGCGATGGCGTGGTCGCTATGATACAGGTTTCGGGTCGAGTCGACTCTGATATGTGGGACTTGGCTTAAGTTCGCACGTAAACGTCAAATACAGGTCAAAAGTTATCGAAATTCGACCGGAAGGACCGTGGAAGAATACGAAATGGTACGGTCTAGGACACAGGTCTTACAACTCTCCCCTCTAAATAAAAATTTCATCTTCGAAATTTGCATAGTCACCGCAAGAAAACGTAACTCATAATAGAAGGGGAAATAAGGCATCGTCATATAAAATTGGAGATAGTATACAAGATACAATGTATGATCAATCATCAAAGAGATGGGGATAGCACTCTCGAATCTCAACCTCGCGCTCCCAAGATGCCTCATCAACAGAATGATGACCCCACTGAACCTTCACAAAGGGGATGACCTTAGTCCGAAGGACCTGCTCCTTGTGATAAGGATACGAACTGGCTACTCAATGTAAGAAGCGTCCTCACGAACCTCTAACGGCTGCCAATCAATAACAGGAACTACGTTTGACCCACACTTCCTCAATATAGAGGCGTGAAAAATGTTGTGGACACCAGACAACTCAGATGGTAAGGCAAGCTGGTAGGCCATGGCGCCAACACGCCCAGTGATCTCAAAAGGTCCTATAAATCTTGGGGCAAGCTTGCCCTTTGGTCCAAATCACACTACGCCCTTCATAGGTGAGACCTTAAGATACACTCTGTCCCCTACATCGAACTCTAAGGGACGAGGTCGGCGATCAGCAAAACTCTTCTGCCGGCTCTAAGCTGTGCGCATCCTCTGCCTGATGATATCAATAGCCTCTGATGTCTCCTGCATAAGCTCGGGACCTAGGAGACGTCGCTCTCCAACCTCGGTCCAACAACTCAGAGATCTACACGGTTTTAAATACAATGCCTCAAAAAGAGCCATGCCAATGGTCGCCTAGTAGCTGTTGTTGTATGTGAACTCAGCCAATCGCAGATGCTCATACGAGCTACCCCTGAAATCAATCGTGCAGGTCCGAAGCATATCCTCAAGTATCCGATTGACCCTCTCGGTCTGGTCATCGGTCTGCGGATGATACATGGTACTAAACTACAAATCAGTGCCCATCACTCTCTGAAAATTCCTCCAAAACTGAGATGTAAACCTTGGGTCTCATTCAGAAATGATCGAGACTAGAACGCCGTGCAGTCTCACTATCTCCTCAATAAATAACCTGGCGAGTTGGTCCATATACCAAGTCTCACGGATCGTAAGAAAATGTGCCGACTTCGTCAGACGGTCCACAACAACCTAGATAGCATCATGACCACGCTGAGTCCTCGGTAAACCCATGATAAAATCGGTAGATACGTGCTCCCACTTCCACATCGAGACGCTCAACGGCTGCAACAAACCAGACGGTCTCTGATGATCGGCCTTGACACGCTAGCTTATATCACACTCGGCCACAAAACTGACGATCTGGCGCTTCATCCCTACCCAAAAATATTATCTCCTCATATCCTGATACATCTTCGTTGAACCAGGGTGGATAAAAAATCACGATTGATGTGCCTCAGTCATAAGATCTCTACGCAACTTAGGAATATCTGGGACACATAATCGGCCTCTGAAATGAAGTCCACCATCAGAACCAATCTGCCAATCTGTCTGGCTCTCAAATGCTATCTCTGCTCGGTAATCCTGTAACGACTCATCTGTCTGCTGAGCCTCGATTACCTTTGCGACAAGAGAGGGTTGAATCGACAGGCTCGATAGCTGAACGATAGAAGACTGCAGACCAAAATCGAAGTCGTACTCTACTATATCCTCGAGCATCCTCCACTCCTGAATCATCATATGTGTCACCAGGCCTCGTGGCTGATGGCTGAGGGCATCTGCCACCACATTCACCTTACCTGGGTGGTACCAGAGGTCAAAATCATACTCCTTTAGAAGCTCCATCTAGCGTCTCTGTCTCATGTTCAGCTCGGACTGAGAGAATAGATACTTCAAGCTCTTGTGATCAGAGAAGAACTCGAACCTGACCCCATAGAGGTAGTGCCTCCACACCTTTAGTGCGAAGACAACAGCTGTCAGCTCTAAATCATGTGTGAGGTAGTTCAGATCATGAACTTTGAGCTGAGGAGACGCGAAGGCTACAGGTCTGTCGTGCTGCATCAGGACAACACCTAATCCAATACTTGAGGCATCAGTAAATACAACAAATCTATCACTCCTAGAGGGAAGAGTGAGGACAGGAGCGGACGTCAGAAGGTCCTTCAGCTCCATGAATGCCTGCTCACATGCGTCAGTCCAAATAAAATCTACTCCCTTCCGAGTCAACCTGGTCATCGAGGCAGCAATACGGGAGAAGCCCTCAATGAAACGCCAATAATATCCTACTAAGTCAAGGAAACTGTGGATCTCGGATGCAGTAGTGGGTTGGCCCCATTAAAGTACTGTCTCAACCTTCGAGGGGTCCACTACGATACCCTTCCTCGTTACCACGTGACCGAGGAACCTCACCTCCTCTTGCCAGAACTCGCACTTCTCCAGCTTCGCATACAGTTGGTGGGCACGGAGGGTCTGCAAAGCAATCTCCAGATGCTGGATATGGTCCTCACAGGTCCTCGAATAGATCAGAATGTCGTCGATGAAGAGCACAATAAACTTATCAAGATATGGACGGAAGACCTCGTTCATCAACTACATGAAGACTGTGGGTGCATTAGTCAGTCTGAAAGACATGACTTGAAACTCAAAATGACCATAATGCGTCCTAAAAGCTGTCTTCGGGATGTCCTCCTCTCGAACCCGAATCTGATGATAACCGGAATGCAGGTCAATCTTTGAAAAGAACTGTGCACCCTGCAGCTGATCAAACAAATCATCTATTCTCGGGAGCGGGTACTTGTTCTTAATCGTGACTCGGTTGAGCTCGCGGCAGTCTAAGCAGAGCCTCAACAAGCCATCCTTCTTCCTGACGAAGAGTACCGGCGCTCCCCAAGGCGAACTGCTCGAACGAGTGAATCCTAAATCATGCAACTTGTCCAACTGTCGCTGTAGCTCACCCAACTCCATCGATGTCATACGGTACAGGGCCTTTGAGATAGGCGCGGTACCAGGCATGAGGTCAATCTGGAACTCAATATGTCGATGAGGCGGCAACCCTGGAATCTCCTGGAACACATTAGAGAAGTCACAGAAAATCGGTAACTGATCAATACAAGCGATGAAAGGCTCCTCAACAGCGCAGGACATCAAGCAAGATAACGGCTCTTCTCGGGGCTCTGTAATGAACTAAAACTGTGGTAAGTCTGGTATGTAGAATGTGACTGTTCCGCCACAACAGGATCCTCAACGGCGCAGGACATCAAGCAAGATAACGGCTCTTCTCGGGGCTCTGTAATGAACTAAAACTGTGGTAAGTCTGGTATGCAGAATGTGACTGTCCTCGCGGAACAGTCTAAGATGGCGTAGTACTCAGCAAGACAATTCATGCCCAAGATAACGTCAAAATCTGACATTAGTAACACGAACAAGTCAGCAGGCAAAAACATGTCACCGACCAGAACAGGGCAAGATGAACAGAAACGGCCCAATACTGTGGTCTTCCCCAAGGGTGTCAATACAATCAATCCCTCACTAGCAGACTGTCGGTAATCCAGTCAATCGGTAGAAATCCTCAGACATGAATGAGTGCGAAGCACCGGAATCAAACAATACATGTGCGATGCATGAAGAGACCGGAAGCATACCCTCTACGACTCCTCCTAAGGTCTGCGGGTCCTGCTGAGATGCATAAAATCTGGCCTGAGCTGGCTGGAGAGGTGCCTATCCCCTCTAAGGTCCCTGTTACTGTCTCTGCGGTGGCCTGTACTGCTGTCTCTACTGCTGCTGGGGCCTCGGCTGCTGAGGTGGCTGTGGACGCTGCTGATGGGGTTGCTGCTGCTTTGGGGGCTGCTGATGAGGTTGTTGCTGTGATGAAGGCTACTGATGAGGTCGTTGCTGTGTGGAGGCTACTGATGAGGTCGCTGCTGTGCTGGAGGCTGCTGTGGCCCTCCCGACTGCTGCAGATGAGGGCGTGGGCACTCAGACAGGCGGTGCCCTATTCCGCCACATCCAAAATAAACCCCTGTAAACGGCTGCTGGGGTAGCACTGGAGGTGTTGCTGGGGCTGCTGGTGCTCTAGCAGGTGGGTGGTTCCTGTATCTCTGTGGTCGTCGATGCTGTTGTGAGCTACTGGAGGGGGCCTGCCTCTTCTGACCCCTCCTCTGATCTCGGTCGGCCTGCGTGCCAGCCCACTCACTCTCATAAATCTGAGCCCTCCGCACTACTACCTGAAAAGTCGGGAGCTCATGCCCAATGACACGGCCTCGAAGACCATAACGTAAGCCGTTCTCAAAACGGCGGGCTTTCACCGCTCATCATCAATCATATATGGCGTAAACCTCGTACTGCACCATGATCATGTCCCCCTGCACCAGAGTCTCGAACTCCAATGCTCTCTTACGACGAATGTGGTCAGGGAAGTACTGCTTCGCGAACTGGTCAATAAAGTCCTCCTATGTCCATACATAATCAGGTCCTGTAACGCGGGTAACAGAGGTCCACCAGTGCTTTGCCTCACCTTAAAGAAGGAATACTGCCAACCGGACTCACTGCTCGGTCGTACATGACATAGTATCGAAGATCTTCTCCACATCGGAACGCCACCTCTTAGTTACTGTCGGGTCTGACTTGCCCTGGAAGCGTGGAGGATCAAGCAGTCAAAACTCCTGAAGTAAGGTGCTCGCGCGCTCCTGCTCTACCTGAGCTGGTGAAACAACTGGGCGCCTTCCCTATCCGTGGAGTGCGGCTGTCACAGCCTGTAACATCTACTGTAACTGAGAGGCACTCACAGGTATAGTCGGCTCCGCATCAGCCTCAGGTGGAGGAATATCATCCTCAGGCAGGGGAACAGGGAACTCAGGCGGTGGAACGGGAGGGGCAGGTGGTAGTGTCGGAGCCTCAGATGGTGGATCGGGGTGTGCTCGGATCGCTCTCCTGGGCGGAACGTCTTATAGGAAAGAACAATAACACCAATCAACCTTAAGAATCACGCATTGGGGAACTAAATCATAAGGTTGCGTGCTCGGAACCTAATCGTCCTAAACTCATACCAAACATGTGATGTTGTTCTCGGTTATTCCCAAGTTATGCTCTGATACCAACTTTTGTCACTTCCCAAACTCAGAAACCGGGCTCATAAAATTTTCGATCGCCGAATCCAGCGCCGACAGCCTCCATAGTACCCCATTCTCGGCTCCCGGCACACATATACCAGGGTCTGATCCTGGGATGCTACAAGGAGAATTTTTATTATCCATTTGATTCGTAATGAGCATAACTCACAAATAATAACCACAAGAACACCATCACAAAATCCACTATGATCAAAAACTTTTGAGTACAATGTGTCTGAAGGAAAATACAATATAATGACAATAACAAAAACTCCAGAATCTCGGCTGCACACTCCAAATATGGCTAGACTAAGGCTGCGTCCTGGCATCACCTGCATGCATTAATCATGCATAAGCTTATAGAAAGCTTAGAGGGCAGTGTAAGTGTGTGCGTAATACGAGCGTGCTTATAATGTAAGGTCAAGATAATGCGTAATGCGCTGATGAGTACATGAATGCAATCAGCCATACCAAGGCTATGCGGTGCAAGATATGAATGCTATCAGCCAGACACGGCCATGCGATGTAAGATACAACTCAAGCATGTCAATCCTCATCATATATCAGTACAGTTCTCATTCTGGATAATCACCGAGGTTTAGTACACTCCAAATGGCACTGTCATTCCCCAAGCCGCACAGTCCAAGTTAGCATAAGAAGCCTCACTATCTGCCTGGCCAATAGTCTGTCAATATTTATCCAGCACGATGATAGCGGACTCATTCACGAGCTGGTCAAACTCAGCCTAGTATTGCCCCCTACCCTTAGGCGAGTAAGGCCACACTGCTTTCCAATTGACCACGACACAGTGGGAGACGTGGCCTCCTAGTATTCGGCCCTCGTGCGCTCATATATCCACTCGGTCTCGACGTTGGAGTTATCCTCTGGTACCATCGGGTTTAGGAATTTTCACCCAAGGACATCTATGGCGCCCATATGCTAAAACTAAACATTTTCGGTATCCAACCCGATGTGTCTGTGGAAGCTATGGCCCTGATGTCGCTAGGGCATACAATAATCACAATCATACAAATGCAAGTGCATGAGTCACACTACCAGTCTTGCAACAGTCCCACGTGTACCATGCACTCATGTAGGGCAACTTCGCCTATCAGGGAGCCCATAAACATTCCGACGAAGGTATATGCTATGATCAGTCACTCCACATGTCAGTCATACATATGATGCGTATGATTATGAATCATGGATCTACACTATACATGTATAGAAAGATGGGCTTTATGTATAACAAAGATGGGCCTAGACGGCCTACTTACTACAAGTATAGGCCTACCAATGGGCCTCAGGGAGAGTGACAATGCGAACATTTAACCGACATCATCAATGTGGGCATCTAACCATCATTGCTCCCAAGGCTCGGCTCACCTTAAATATTATTAAATAAATCATGGCAGAATCACACATTGCAATGTGCCTTAGGTACATCTCATTGGGCCTCAAATACATCAAATGGGTCGTATCTCATGGGCCTTATATTCATCAAGTGGGCCACCTCAATAGCCTCACCAATGGACCTTAGGTACTTTGCAATGGGCCATCACCCATGGGCCTTAGAATGCATTAAAATGAGCCCAATCGCATGAGCTTTATGTGCATTAAATGGGCCTAATCACATAGACCTTATATATACCAAAGCGGGCCTCAAGATTGGGCCAAAAATACATCAAATGGGCCTCATAATGTAGGCCTATATATATCAAGGTAGGCCCTAATAACGGGCCTATAAACACATCAAATGACCTACACACATAGGCCCATATATAACAAAGTGGGCCTCAACATTGGGCCTATATACATGCCAAGATGGGCCTAATTATATGAGCCCATATATATCAGAGTGGGCCTCAATAATGTGCCTAAAAATACATCAAGATGGGCCTAAACACATCAACCCATATGCATCCAAGTGGGCCTCAATAATGGGCCTAAAAATCATCAAGATGGGCCTTAAAATAATCCCCAAATGGTTGTACAGTTTAGATGAAACACATGCATTATGGAGGGTCCCATAGGGATGGAAAGGATGGTCGGCATAGATGAAAAACATACCTTATAGTGGGGCCCATAATAATGGAGAGTATGGATTATAATACATACATCAGTGGGTCCCATGTGGGGCCTACCATAGGGTTTATTTTCCACCCAACCAGTTGATAAGGTCACATGGGTTTGAGCCCACCAAAGAAATGTTTATTTTCCATCCAAGCCTTTTCATATGGTCGTTGGACCTAGGATCCACTGTAATATGTATTTCCACCCAACCAGGGCCCACCATACTGTTTATCTTCCCTCCAAACTGATCATAGGGCCACATGGGCCTAGGGCCCACTGTAATATTTATTTCCACCCAACCTGTTGATATGGTCACGTGGAGCAGGGAGCCCACTATAATATTTATTTGCACCTCATCCTATTGGTTGGGTCACGTGAGGCAAGGGCAGGGGCCCACCATAATGTTTATTTTCATCCAACCTGTTGAGAGGTCACATGGACCAAGGGGCCCATTAAAATGTTTTAACGGTGGGTGTTCATTCAACACTATCGCCTGTAATGTGGGCCTGCACACATCACGATGGGGGCCATGCACGCACATCATGGTGGGGGCCGTGCACACACATCACGGTGGGGCCGTCAGATGGGGCCCACTGGCCAGCGTCAAAGAGACGCTAGTGTCTCTGCACCTCTGTAGCAAAGGCAGCAGCAGCGTCTGCTGCTGCCTGCTATTATATTTTTAAAAAAACTATTTTCTTACAGTTTTTCACAGGTAGGGCCCGCCTTAGGAAAATCCATCCCATTCATTGTGTGTGTCCCACCAATTTAATGGTCCAAACCGAGTTTCAAGTGGGTTTAAGCTGCACGTGGACCCCAGCATTTGATTTCATGTGGTTTGGCATATCATCACATGAATGATGATGGTGTGGGCCATCCGAGAACTTTTTATAGCTGATTTTTAGAGCCAACGCATCATTAAAGGGAAACTATTAAATAAACAGCATGGATATAAAACATACATCATGGTAGGCTCCACAACTGGAGCCAATGGGGCCACCCTTTTTTTTAACGTTGGACTCCAGACTCCTCTGGACGTTAATATAGCAAATGTATTTTATTTTTATTTTCCTAGGTGGGAGCCACATTAACCGGATCTACCCCATTTATTGAATGTGTCCCACAAAATTAGGGGTCTAATCTAAGTTTCAGGTGGATCCAAGCTTCTTGTGGACCCCAGCAATCATTTTCCCAAGTTTTAACAGAAAATACTAGCATTCTTAATGCCACGGCCCTCCAGATAATTGGATTGGTCTCATTTTTCAGCTCAACGTCTAAAATGATCTAAGGAAGAGGATGGATGGCTTGGATTAAGTACATGCATCAAGGTCGGGCCTGCATAAGTGGCCCACCCCATGCTTAGTACACCCACATCACTTCACACTTACCTGTGAGTACACACCCATGTCTGTACACACACTCCATTTAGCCAACCACATCCATGTCTGCACGTCCAGCGTCCTTGGACGCTGGACAGTGTTGCTGCAACACATGCACCATGGTGGGTCCCACATGTAAGTGGCCCACCACCAAGTATAAATGTATATATTAATATAGTATTAATATAAAATAAATATAATATATTATTTAGCATATGGGACTTCCCACCATCTCAAAATGGAGGATGGATTTCGCCTAAAATGTGGTGGGCCACACCATTGATGAATGGAGTGGATTTAACATGATTTGGTGGGGCCCACTTCATTCTATGGAAAGGAGAGAGAGAGAGAGAGAGAGAGAGAGATACACGGTGATAGAGAGGAGGGTCCCCGCCACTATGGGCCCTCCATAGTTACAACACATACATCAAGTGGGTCCCACAACAAGTGGGCCCTTAAAAATTGAAATGAAGGATGATCACCCACCTCTTGGCCTTCACCTTGCTCCCTTAGCCTCCTTAGCTCCTTTTCTTGACTTTTAACGATGGTAGATGATGGATCAGTGGTTGAGATGGGAGATGAATGACTTGGATAGTAGGTTTTTGGGATGGAAAGTGGGCCACACAACTCACTTTCTCTTTTTCTCTCCTTGGAAAACTGTGGACATGTGAAGCTTATTGGTTGCTTGAGAATTGAGTTTGAGAAAGAGAGAGGTGTGATGGTTGAGAGAAGTGATGGGTGATGGATGTGAAGTGTACTTGACAAGTATGGGTGTGTAAGAGAGAGGGTGAGAAAGAGTTGACTTGTGATGTTGCTTGACTTGTGGAGAAAGAAAGCATGGGTTAGTTGTACTTGACTTGATGTGTGATGTGTACTTGATTGATGGAACATCTCGTAGAGATTCCCTCATAATTCGCTATGCGCGGTGTTTTTTCAAATTGAACGCGGGCCTACATCTCCTACCTTGGGTATCGGGTCGGTGCGTGAGTCGAGGAGTAAGAATCGCGGTGACAGCACAGTCGCTATGATATAGATTTCGGGTCGAGTCGACTCTGATATGCGGGACTCAGCTTAAGTTCGCGCGTAAATGTCGAATACAGGTCAAAAGTTGTCGAAATTCGACCGGAAGGACCGCGGAAGAATACGAAATGGTACGGTCTAGGACATGGGTTTTACAGGTTGAGGGATTATCTATCCATTGCAGGATTAGACACCACTCGAGAACCTCTAAGTTAATTGAAGTGATGGCTGAAAATCAACCAGTAAATCAACAACCTCAACCTAAGGATGAGGAAGTCTAGGATGAGAATTAGGTGCATCAAACACCCCTGCATCATACTTTATGAGATTATTTACAACTAACGGGGGTGAGTACACTCTCATACATGGTTTTTCTAGAAAATACAGAACATATGGATATCAAGCCAGAGGTGATCCAACTCCTTCCAAAATTTCATGAAATTGAATATGAAAATCCATATCTACACTTGAAAGAGTTTGATGAAATCATAGCTACTCTATATTTTCCTAACGTGGCTTACAACATGGTCAGGCTAAAACTCTTTCCTATTTCTTTAAAAGAGAAAGCTAAGATATGGTTATATTCACTACGTCCTCGATCTATTGGTAGATGGAATGACATGACAAGGGAGTTCATAAAGAAATTTTTTCCATACCATAAGACAAACACCCTTAGAAAGTTGATCATGAACTTCACCCAAAAGAAAGATGAAACATTCTTCCAATGTTGGGAGCGATTCAAGGATCTTGTCAGTTCATGGCCATAACATGGTGTTGAAACATGGCGTATTACGAAATTTTTCTATGATGGACTGACATCTCCCATGCGCCAATTAGTCAAGATAATGTGTAATGGGGAAATCATGAATAAAAGTGTTGATGATGTGTGGGACTACTTTGATAAGCTTGCTGAAAACACACAATCATAGGACATCTCCCCAAAATCAAGCACCATGTCTAGGTTGACTCAATTCAAAGAGAGGGGTGGAATGTATCTCCTGAAAGAGGATGAGGATATCAATGTTAAAGTGGTAATCTCATTAGAAAACTCGAAGCCATGGAATTAAAGAGGGATAAGGCTAAGGAAATTGTTTGTGGTATTTACGCTTGCAACATTCACACAATAAAAAATTATCCAACAATACCTACCTTTCAAGAGGTGTTGAATGAGCAACCAATGTCGTGAATAATTACCAAAGACCTTTCAATAGACCTACCTCTAATACATACAATCCTAGTTAGTGAAATCATCTAAACTTTAGTTGGACGAATGGACAAATTACTACCCCTCAAGGTTTCTTCTACCAAATTCCAAATCAAGAGAAACCTCAAGAGGATCCGGTTCTAAAACATCTTCAAAACTAAGAGCTTTTCAATCAGAGGATGCTACAAGCCTTTCAAGACTTTATAAAAACCATACAAGGTCTTGACATAATGAATATGATTGGGAATAAGGGGAACCTTCCAGCCAACCTCTTCCCAATCCAAAACCACAATATGAAGTTAGCGACCCAAGTTCTTCTTTCACGTCCCAAATCCAGGGACGGACAGCTTCCGTGATGCCTCGAATCCGACACTCGACTTTCAAACACCAAGTTCCGAGTTTGGCACACCACAAGGAAGATTTTTGATTAATTTTTTTTAATAATACCTGGGCATGAAGATCCATGAACAAAATATTAAGCAACACTCTTCATTATAAATCCTGATGGTTATAAGTACAATGCTTTCCAAAAGGCACATGACGTTAACATTGCCAAATTAAAAAAATAGATACAATGCATCGAGAACACTAAGCCTTCCAAGCTTCTCTTGCCCTGAAAAAAATGAGAAATATGAAACTTAGGCAAAAAGCCTAGTGAGTACACATGTGTGTGCAGTGTGTCCTATATGCAAACAAAATAAATATGTTACAAGGAAATCATTCATGCGAAAGGCGTGTAACACATAAAGTATGATGTCAATGCCAATGCAATGCATATGCATCATAGTAATACTTCAAGTCAATGCTACCAGCATCACCAAGTCATATTTTCATTTCTCCTATACCACAGCCAAAAATGTATTACACGCATCCGTAATCACATCATCATCATCATCATATTGTCATGCCATAATTGTACAATATCATAAATACTGACAAGTTCATGAGTCAAACATATCCGAATACGCAATGCAGATCAACTATACAAATGAGGAGGATACAAATCAACTATACAAATGAGAAGTCATATAGAGTCAAAAATCAGATGTTGTATCTAAACCATATAAATGCAAAAACACAGGTAACCAAAAATGCCATATGCCGCAGATGTAATGCAATATATAGTGCGAATGGAATGACCATGCTGGAGTGTGAAGTCGGGATGATAGTACGTAGTATCGGAGGCTATGGGGTTCATCACAAGGAATTTCTATCTAAACCAGTCCCATACCTAAATTTGGATAGTTAGACTCAATGTGGTAAACTCTTGATCCCAGGTTAGTCGCGCGCCCTAACCGAAATCCTGACCATTACGAAGGTACACATAACAAATAGTTGTGCACCACCAGCCCGAGTGGATAGTGAATGAATAAATGATTGAGTATGCAACTCCTGCTCAATAAGTCCACATATCAGTACAGTTCCTCTTTGGGATCATCATCGAAGTTTAGTACACTACAAATGGCACTGCCCCTCTCCCAGCAACACAATCCAAGTGAGCGTAAGAAACCTCACTATCCGCCTGGCTAATAGTTTGTCAATACCTATCTGGCACGTTGATAGTGGACCCATTCACGAGCTGGTCAAACTCAGCCTAGCTATGCCCCCTACCCTCAGGCGGGTAAGGCTGCACCCCCTCCTAACCAACCACGACACAATGGGAGAGGCGGCCTCCTGGTATTCGGCACTCGAGCGCTCATGTATCCACTCAGTCTTGATGTTGGGGTGTCCTCTGGTACCAAGAGGGTTTAGGAATTTTCACCCAGGGCCATCTATGGCAGCCCGATGCTAGAACGAATTTTTGGTGTCTCGTCTGGCCATCCACGGTATGTCTGTGGAGGCTACGGCCCTGATGTTGCTAAGGCATACAATAATCATAAAGTAAGATGCATGAGTCATACAATTTAGTCATGCAGTAATCCGACGCATATCGTGTACTCATGTGAGACAATCTCCACCTATCAGGGAGTCTCATAATCGTCATGCCCAATGACATATGCAATGGTCAACCACATCTCAAAAAAAATATACAGATGATGCGTATGGGCATGTATCATGATGTTATGTTGTCACATACTCATAATTGGCATCAGTGAGAATGGGCCTAACAAGGCCTAAGGGAAGATCACAATGTGGACATTCAACCATCATTGCCCGTCATTGTGGACATTTAACCAACATTGCTCACAGGGAGTGGCCCACATAAACGTCAATACATATAACATGGAGAAATCACACATCACATCGGTCCTCATATACATCGCTTTGGGTCTCACACAAGAGCCACACATTCAATGCATTGGGCCTCACTTATGGGCCGCATATACATCACATTGGACCGTATCATATGGCCTCACACATCGTAATGGGCCTTAGCACATGGGCCATGAATACACCACATTAGGCTTCACAACCCATGGGCTTCAAATACACAAGTGGGCCCTACACATGGGCCTCAAATACATCACAATGAGTCACAACCCATAGGCCTAAAATACATCTCAATGAGCCACACCCATGGGTCTCAAATACATCACATTGGGCCTCGCACATGAGCCTCGAATACATTGCAAGTGGCCTCGAATCTATTTCACAGGTAGACCACATACCTGGGCCTAATACACATCACTATGGGCCACATCATATGGCCCAAAAATACATCACAATGAGCCTCATCATATGGGCCGAAAATATATCTCAATGGGCCTTGTCCATAGGCCATGAATACATGGATACACCAATTATGAAAAGTCTTATACTACAACCACTTCACACCTCACGTAGTTAATGACTCATATTTGATGTCGCATGGTTAAGGGCCAAGGGCCACATTTTATCGTACCACTTACGGTTTAGAGATCACAACGTATAGAATCCAGGACCTTAATAACATTAGCTTGGGTAACATAACCCTACATCTCATTCGATTTAGTGTACAACTTAGTTATATGTGATTCAAGTAGCGGTATTTATATCGATAAGCACAATCCTACGTTGTTGAATGGGCATCAATGCCACTTGATTTTATACGATTAGGTGGCCTTGTACGTATTTCACATTCATACAATTAGATGATTACATATACTACATATACTCCACCATTGCCTATGATTAGGTGGCTATATATACATCAAATACCTATATGATTAATGGACCAAACAAGCATATCGCACCCTCAGACCACTAGAGTCTACATATTTGTTATAATTAAACATGTTTAAGGGGTTAAACACAAGTCATATGATCCTATTACTTAGGGTCATACTCTAACTAAAGTGCCAAGTGATCAAGGGTTGTCCACAATCAGCCCATTTAAGGGATTAATCATCATTACTTCAAAAATTACAATACGAGTTCGTCATATGTTCAATACACAGAGATTACAAACTCTTGTCGAAAAGGCCCAATGGTTAGCCCAAACAAGGCTACCACTGATGAGCCCACATGACATTCACTTAAAATGGGCCTTAACATTCTTGGGCCCACACATCAATGAAATTTACAATGAGTTCTATATGGTGGAGCTCATGGGGCTTTCCCATGAGGTTAAGTCGTATGTGACCCACTTAAGACTTAAGTCTACTTTGATTATAATCCAAATCCTAAAAATGATATGAGGAAGTGGATGGTCCGCATGGATTAAATAGACACCCCATGATGGCCTTAGGTTGGATTCAATAGTTAGGCCCTTATTCTCATAGCCTTGTATTGTATGGTCCAATTCAGGTTGAATTGACTGATCTTTAGGATAATGCCCTAAAGGGGACCCGGTACATGAGCTAGATGGGTTGAATATCTTATACATCATCAGGATGACCCATAATAAATTTTTAGTGATGAGAGTTCAATTTACATTATTTCATAATGTACGGCTATCTAATCATTGGATGGACCTGAGTCTTGGTAACATATCGTTAAAAGGATTGATAAAATAGATGAATGACGAGGATCTTAAATATATTTCATGCCATAACCATAGTGGATTAAGTGGCTTAATACCTACATCAAATTAGGCCATATGACACACAAGTTGAGAGGGTTATCCTCAATTAAATATTCACAATCATTTGTTGAGCCCACCGAGATGTGGTTCATAAAGCCAGCCCATCCATTATGTGTGTCCCACTTGGTTGAGGAGTCAGACCAAGTTTAGATACATCCAAATTTCAGGTGGACCTAACAAGTGATTTTACAAGCTCAAACGGTTTAAGGAGATCAAAGTTACATGGGTCCTAAAGTGATGTATTTATTATACCAACACCGTTCATCTATTTGTAGAGATCATTTTAGAAAATTATCTAAAAATGAATCATAACTAAAGATTATCTGGATCTCACCTCAATTAGCAGTTAGGATAATGATTTCACCGTTAAACCATTCATCGGGCCCACCATGACATTTATTCTCCACCCAATCTATTCATAAGGTCACAAAGACCTGAATTAAGGGGAAAAACAAATTTCATATTGGTCCAAAACTTCTGACCCAAAAAGGGTTCCAATGGTAGATGTTCAATCCTTGCTCCTTTTGTAGTGTGGCCCACTTGATAGTTAGATCTATCTTATTTTTCTTCTCAAGCCTTAGAATGTAATGCCCGTGAAAAATCCATACGTGGGCTCGAGTACCAACTCGACCCGAAATTGCGTAGAATTCATTCCTTTGGAAAATTTGACTAGGTTAGCTAGTGCAACGTTGGAGTAGCTGGGAAATGGTCCCTGATCACTTTAAATACGTTCTACAAGGCCCGAAGCGAGTGGAACCAAGGGTGCTATAATGCTCTAAAGCCTCGGATCAAACTCTAAGCCGGTTTGTTCTCGAGACCTCCTTGAAACTTTGTATTGGATCTAACCGCGCGTCGTAAGTCAGATGCCTACCATCTTAGACCGTTATGACCACTTAGCTGGGCTTGGCAATCGTTTCGAATATCAAGTCCAACTGACGATCACGGGCTATTTCATTGAGCCCGGACCGAAGAGAGTATGAATAGGGACATAGTTGGAATTTCAAATTCAAATCTGGCACACAAATTTGACGCATCAGTATTAAGCATTCTGACCGTCAGAATACAGCCAAATTACACCCTTGGATCAGGAAAAATATCTATTATATATCACGAGACTTATAGGCCTGATCTGGGTACGGTGACCGTTAAACTGAAACTGGGCCGCCACGTGCGATCTGGGAACCCAACCGGCCTGAAAACTGGATGTATGCTAGATCCAGTATGCATGAGCTTAAGTCCGACCGCATTTGGCCTGAGGACCTCCAGAAATGCCCTTTTGGACCGAAACGGCCCCGATTTGGTTAGGCACCAAGTAAACATTGTTCCCAAGCCTATTTTGGGAATGTTTTAGGCTATAAAAGGGGTTGAAACCCTCACTCCTCTCTCCCATCCGAATTTGAGAGAAGCCCTAGCTTGGGAGAAAGAAAAAGAGTGAGAGATTGTGAGAGAGTGGGAGAGTTCTTCCCGCCACTTGTGCTACGTGTTGCACGTGCTTAAGCAACACTCCTCTACCGCTTTCCCGACGATTCCACCGCAATCCTAGGTAAGTAAAAACCCTAAATAGTTGTTGATTTGAGTTTTCCTTGTTTCCATAGCGATGTAGCTTATGGATCTTATGTATTAGGCTCCTTACTCGCCGTAGACGAACCATATACACTCCGCTTCAATTCCCGAGTCTACAAGACACTAGGTGAGGATTTTAGACGCTTGGATTGACGGTTCCCAATGCTTTCAATGTCGTTTAATAGTAGATTCTTGACGGCATCGCCATTTGACATGTACAAAATGCTCTCCGTTTCCCGTTTCGTAAGCTAACGAAGAATATGAGATTTAGGGCATTTTAGTCATTTGTAGGAAGTACTGTTTACATTCATATTTTGCTGAAGTGATTGACATGGTTTGTTGTCGCATTAGGAAGTTAGGAATGCGTGCATAATTAGTTTGGCGAAGAGATTCGCCTAGTTGCACACTTTGGGTCGACATACTATATGTAAACTTAAGTGTGTAGTGTATGTGTTTGTATAAATGCTTGTATTAGTATGTATTGAATTAAATGATGTTATTTGATAGTTTGTGATTGATTTTTCAATTATTATGCCGACCTAAATGATTTTCTACCTGTTGACAAAATGCATGATTTCATTACATGCATGGAATGTATGTGCTTGAGGATTTGCTTAAGTTGAATATGCATGGGAAGTATGCCTTGAAGATTTGCTTAAGTTGAATGTTTTAACATGTGCTAACATGCTCACATGATGTATTTCAATTCCAATACCTCTTATAGTGATTCCATAGATGTGTGGGACTTGACTTAGTCCAGGCAGTCGGTAACCGAGCGAATTCGTGGCTGACTGGTCATAGCCACGAACGACGCGTCGATGAATGTGATTCGTGTTGAGAGTTGGCGGCAGTGGTTAGGCCACGCGAAGTGTTTTACGGACTTCATGTCGTTCAATTCGAGATGCGATCGCGCTAGTCGAGCCCGTCAAGTAACCCGACTGGCCGATGTTTGTTCACCTTGTATGTATCATAACTGCTTGAACCTAGGGTACTGAACTTACCATTGTAAACCCTATTAACCGTGGTACCTTGATCCACGAAGACTCATGAGCCGGGCATGGTGGTATGGGACACCGTGGTCGAGCTGTCGGCCTACGCTGGGGTCACAAACCTCCCCGTAGTGACCAGTGAGCACCTAGACTCGTGAGCAGATTATGGTGGTATGGGACACTATATTCTAGCTGTCGGCCTACACTGATCAGGCGACGAGCCCTTTGTAGTGACCGCGAGCGTATTCTGAGTTCACGGGAGGCGACGACCCTTCCGTGCAGTAGAGTACAGTAGGCCTGTATTGATAAGGTGATGGGGGAGCGGTGCAACGAGTGCGAGCAACAGCCCTGGCAGCCCTTGCAGTGACCTACGAAATGTACATCGTATGAGATTACTAGGAGTGACGACCCTAGACAGGATCCGTGTTGGGATTGATACAAGGGAGGTACCTTAGTTTCCCAATCCTGCTGTTTGAATGGACTAATAACAACTTGGTAATCATATCACCATAGCATTGCATGTGCCTGGAAGATGTGGAGCACTCTAGGGAGTGTGGCATGCCGCGGTCGTAAGATGTTGCCGTATGAGGGTGATCGTCGGTGAGGGCATACATCACGTCATATCATCTTGCATTAACAACAGTATTAGGACTTGTCTGATTTACTGCTTTACTATTATCGCGTGATTGAATTGTGAACATGCTAATCTTTGCTCTATGATTCCACTGAGTTGATCACTCATTCCCACGTTACGGGATGGTGTTTGCAACACCCACCAGACCCTGTTGTAGTTGCAGGTGACGACGAGATCCAGGAGGTGGAGCTGGAGATTGACGAGGACCAGGATGAGTTCTCGTATATGCAGTATCACGACGACTTCCCGTAGGTGACCTGAATCGAGGGGGGACTTCAGTGGGACTATTTTGAACTTATTCTTTTGGTTTATTTACATGTATATGAGACTCAGAGATGTAGTCATACTTTGGAGACAGTTGAGATTACTTTGTTTTTCCATACAGTGATATATATATTGTTTAGTCTTCCGCTTGCTTTTATCACTGGATCTGAAGTATGAATTGCAGTTTTAGTATACTTTTACTCATGTGAATGCTTTAAATCAGACAACATTGAATCATAACCATTTTTGTTGCATAAGTGACGGTCTGGAACTCGGGAGTTGAGTTTATACACGACCCCCGATTTTCAGGGTGTTACATAGAACAAGCTCACCAAATGGATGGATGGTTTAGATATAACATATACCACATGGTTAGACCTATAAAATTGCTGATTTATTCAACTTCATAAATTTACTTTTTATTTTTATTTTTATTTTTATTGTATTTTTTTTATGGTGTGGGCCACCTAAGTTCCATGTATGGCTGAAATTTGGGGGTGGTCCATTTTTAAACGGGACCCATCAAATGCACAGTGCTAATGTATGTGGTGGGGCCCACTTTTCTCCAGCGTCAGCAGCAGAAGCTGCTTGCTACAACATCATCTAGACGCTGACAGCGGCAGCATTTTATATTTTTTATATTTTTATTTTTTTATTTTCAAATATGGGGCCCACAACAGGACGATCCAGTCTGACTGTTGTGTGTGTCCCACGTGGTGGACGGGTTAGTCCAAGTTTCAAATGCATCCAAATTTTAGGTGGGCCCCAATGAGTGCTTTTATATGTTTAACATGTCTTCACATAATTTTTTATGGTGTGGCCTACCAGAGAACTGGATTGGCTTCATTTTTCATCTCAACACCTGAAATGATCTGAAAAATTGAATGGACGGTGTGGATTTAATACATACATCATGGGTGGGGCCCGTTGTGGGCCCACAGCCCCTGCCCCTTTTACAATGCAGCCGGGACGGTGCTTGCTGGAGCGTTCACTGGATGCTGGCAGTAGTGTCTCAATCCCTTTTTTTTTTAATTCATTTACTTATTTATTTTCTTTTATATATATATATATATATATATATATATATATATATATATATATATTGTGCACATGTGTGCATGGGGGTGTGTGTGTGTGGCCTGCCTAATGGGCCACACTTGGATGATTTGAATGTCATACAAACATTTTTGTGGGGCCCACTATTAATGGGTCCCACATGAACTCTATAATAAATTAATTTTATTTTATTTTATTTTTATATGTTTTCTCTTATCCATCCACACTATCAATAACATCATCATCATTATTACAATTTTCTTTACCATCAATCATACTATTTTCATCATCCACACCATTCCTAACATTTATTACAATTATCATCACCATCAATCATACTATCTTCATCATCCACACCATTAATCACATCATTATGATCAACATCATCTCCATCATACAAAAATACAAAAAAAACAAAATAAGAATGAGTAAGGTGGGTGTACTCATTTTCATGAATTAGATGGATGGTTGAGATGGATAGAAGGGATGGGATTGATAGAGTTGATGGCCCACCAAAATCACTCTCTCTCTCTCTCTTTCCATGGAAAATGGTGAAATGCTAAGGGATAGAGGGGTATTTATAAAGAAATGGATAAAATTTTGGTTAAGTTAGGCTAATGTGATTAATATTAGCTTAGCCTAAGATTATGGAAAGTAATTTATTATTAGTAGTTAATGGTGGATTAAAAGAGCATGGGATGACATGGTGTGATGATGTCATACATGAGATGTGGCATGGAAGAGAGTTGACTTTTCATGCATATGAGAGAGAAGTGGTATGGGTGTGTGACATCACACACATGGGTAGAGATTCTCTCACCCATGTGTGGCATGTACATGTGTGCATAACATGTGTTGTGCATAAGTGTGGAATGAAATACATGGCGCCATGCGCACATGATACACTTATTATTCTTCATGACGTATCTCACTAATGGAGTATCATACCAACGCACGGGTGGTACCTCCATGATTGTGGAGACGGGGCGGTCAATATGAGATAGTTTCGAGGTCTTAGGGTTCCGGTCAGTTGGGTGTGTACTATGAACGGCCAATCTAGGTCTACCTAAGGGCGTTGATCATCGTGTACATATGCATAGAAAATGGTTTGGAATGGATGGGGTGTTACATCTTCAAACCAAATAGAGCAAGCTAAATCTATCACCACTCTTAGGAGTAGGAAGACCATTGACAAAACCATTCCGGTTAGGACTAAAAAGCTTAAGGACCCGAAAGAGGATAACGATGATAGACCTAGCACTGCTCCACAAGAATTAGAACTGGAACTTTGGGACAAGCCGATTGCCCCATTCCCCCAACAGTTGATTGCACCAAAACCTCTCTCTAACTCTCAGGACATTCTAGAGGTGTTGAAATAAGTAAAGGTTAATATTCCTCTACTGGATGTGGTTAAACAAATACCTTCATATGCCAAATTTCTAAAATACTTGTGTACGACTAAAAGATGACAAAATATTCAAAAAAAAAATCTTCTTAACTGAAAAAGTGAGTGACATCAAGATATGGCACAGAAATTCAAAGATCCTGGTAGCCCAACCATACCTTGTGTAATTGGGAACTATCGAAATGAGCACACACTTCTTAACTTAGGAGAAAGTGTAAATCTAATTCCCTACTCGGTCTACAAATAGTTAGGTTTGGGTGAATTGAAACCCACCCTAACCACATTACAACTTTCTAATCGCTTAGTTCGTGTACCGAGAGGGATAATTGAGGATGTGTTTGTCCAGGTTGAAAAATTGTACTACCCAGTAGATTTTATCATCTTGGTTACGGAACTCATTAGTAACATGTGCACTCAAATTCCTATCATTCTTGGTCATCCATTCCTCGCCACTTCAAACGCAATCATTAATTGTAGGAATAGAGTCATGAGTATGTCTTTTGGGAATATGACATTGGAGTTGAATATCTTTTTCAACACAAGCAAATGGTTCAAGACGATGACGATTTCCACGACATTAATAAGATTGACTCTTTCATAGAAGATAGAACACTTTCGACCTTATCCTCTGACCCTTTAGAGATGTGCCTGGCCAACTCTTACGATTTAGACGATAATATAATTAGGGAGACATATGTCATGCTTGATACCACGTTAGTACTTGAAGTTAACCAGTGGAGGCCACAATTTGAAGAATTGTCCCAAACTGATGTAGTGCCTCTACCGTCTAACCTTAAGGCACCAAAGCTTGACCTAAAACCATTGCTCTCTGATTTAAAATATTTCTATTTAGGTCAAGATGAGACATACACGATGGTGATTTCTTCCCACCTTAAGCAAGAACAGGAGAGTATGCTCATCTCTACTCTCATTAAGCATTGAGGAGCACTTGGATGGACGATTGCAGACCTCAAGGGAATTGACCATTCGATTTGTACTCACCACATTTATCTTGAGGATAATGCTATAAGTGCTATAGTTTCTAGCTCTTATTATTGTCAAAATTTGTAATGCTAAAACCTATTGGAATCTGTGTCTTGTAGTGCATCTACATATACTAGACAGTGTGTCTCATGTATAAGGACAAAGGTCTTTCCTTCAATAACTTCAAATGTAAGATTATATGTTCAAGTTCAAGTACAACACCAAGTGTGATTTCAATTTGTCAAGCTTCAAAGTTCAAGTTTTCAAAGCTTCGTCCGAGTTAAGACAATGTTTCTTTACTTTGAACTCGAAGCTCAAGCTACAATGTTAGTCATATTCAAGCCTCAAAAGTCTCAAGCTCAAGATTAATCATATGATAAGATACCAAGCTTCATGAACTTCAAAGAACAACTATCAGATGAAGCAAATGAAGATTCAATGTTCATACATTACTTACAAGGTATGAATGACCTTAGATTGACCATAAGGTTGGAATGACATTACTTATTTTCAGGATCTTTTGTTATATCCTCTACTAGTCCTGGAGACTGCTCGACCGATCATGTGAACATTGCTTGACTGATAATGTGAACATTGCTCAACCTATGCTCGACCAGTCCTGTAGGTTTTGCTCAAAGTCGAGTAACTAAATTGGGTCCCACACGACTAGTCATGGACATGACTTGACCGGTCATGGAGGCCACTCGACCAGTTGAGCAGACCATACGACCAGTCGTGGGATGGCCTTATCTTATCGCGCCCAAACTTTCAAAAGTTTGTTGGTCCTACGACTAGTTGTACTGACCTCAAGACCAGTTGAGAGTGCAATTTCTACACTTATAAATAGAGCACGAATTTCAAAGTTTAATAATTCAATTCAAGCTAAATCAATACGTCACTCTAAGAGATAAGTTAGTGATATTCTTACATGATGAGGGTCGAATATTGCATATCAGACCCTAGTTATTACCTGATTTTACTTACATAATAATGCTTAATGGAATATTTTAATCATGTTTTTGTTACAGGATGTAATAAGGAGCGTTGTTTGAAAAAAGAGTATTAAAAGTGTGGATTTGATGCTTCGAAGTCATCAAAGTAAGGGACAGACTCCAGAAGACCAAGATCAATGGATTTACACGCCAGGGATCCAAGGAAATCAAGTTGTTCATGTTAAAGAGGCACGAAACTAGTGCAGAATGCAAGATCACACGATTCCCGCCATCCATTCGGCCTAAAACTTCATACATGGCCTGGGGGATATAAATTAACCATACAACTAAAATTTCAGCCATTGAATATTGCGGGAAGTGGGCCAACGACTAGATCAACCCCTTAACTCCTTAAGTGGGGCCCACCTGTAATCTGAATATGCCTCAATTTCAGTCTTAACGGCTAAAAGGACATGAGAAAAGATATGGACGGAGTAGATTTCTCCTGACCATCACGATTGGTGGCCCATGAACATCGCTTGTATAGAGAATGTATGTGAACTCAACATGCATCAAATGGAGAATCATGGTCAAAGTCGATGTTGACCGACTCCCACCTAAAATGGTTATTGCTGTTATAGCGTGATCACTCTGTCTGAGATCAGTTGCTGTTGTGGGCCCCACCCAATCTCCATATGGACAATCCAAACCATCTATCAGAATGTTACGGTCCATAGTACCATTGTCTAGGTGGTAGAATTTTAAATGACAGCACATATCAGTTTTTAACCGTCCAAATGCCAAACGGACAGCAGAGTAGAGATCACGAGGGCCACATCGAACCTGATCTAAAACCATTCCTTCCCAATCCAAATTTCGATTATAATTCTTTGAACGGAGTGGATTTCACAAAAAGAAAATGAAGTGGGCCCCACCAACGCCACAGCGGGAGCTTCCGCGTCCCTGTTTCGGACTGTAACACCCTGAAAATCAGGGGTCGTGTATAAACCCGACTCCCGAGTTCCAGACCATCACTTATGCAACAAATAGGATTATGATTCAATGTTGTCTGAGTTAAAGCATTCACATGAGTAAAATTATACCAAAACTGTAATTCATACTCTAAATTCAGTGATAAAACGTAAGCGGAAGACCGAAGAATATATATATCATTGTATGGAAAACAAAATAAATCTCAACTGTCTCCAAAGTATGAATACATCACTGAGTCTCATATACATGTAATAAACAGAAATCAAAATGTCTGAAGTCCAACTAGTATGTCCTGCCAATCCAGGCCACCTATGCAAAGCCGTCGTGAAACTGCATATATGAGAACTCGTCCTGGTCCTCATCGTAATCCGGCTCTGCCTCCTGAATCGCCGCCTCACCTGCATCTAAGACAGGGTCTGGTGGGTGTTGCAAACACCATCCCGTAATGTGGGAGTGAGTGAACAACTCAGTGGAATAATAGAGCAGAGATTAGCATGTTCTTAAATCAACCATGCAATAATAGTAAAGCAATTAATCAAACATTCCTAGATACTATTGTTAATGCAATATGACATGACATGATGGATGCCCTCACCGACATTCTCTCTCATGAGGCACCATCTGCGTCCGCGGCATACTTGCGTACCGCTTAGTGCTCCACATCTTCTAGGCACATGCAATGCGATGTGGATATGATTACCAAGTTGTTATTAGTCCATTCATTCAGCCGTATTGGGAAACTAAGGTACTTCCCTTATATCAATCCCAACACAGATCCTGTCTAGGGTCGTCACTCCTAGAAATCACATATGATGTTACATTTGTAGGTCATTGCAAGGGCTGCTAGGGCTATTGCTCGCACTCATTGCACCACTCCCCCATCACCTTATCAATACAAGCCTAATGTACTCTCATTGCTACGAAAGGGTCATCGCCTCCCGTAGACTCAGAATACGCTCGTGGTCACTACAAAGGGCTCGTCACCAATCAGTGTAGGCCGATAGCTCGAATGTATTATCCCATACCACCACAATCGGCTCACGAGTCAAAGGTGCTCACTGGTCACTATGGGGAGGTTTGTGGCCCCAGCGTAGGCCGACAGCTCGACCACGGTGTGACATACCACCATGCCTGGCTCATGAGTCTTTATGGATCAAGGTATCATGGTTAACAGGGTTTCCAATGGTAAGTTCAGTATCCTAGGTTCAAGCAGTTATGATTCATACAGGGTGAACAATCAACGGCTAGTCGGGTTACTTGACGGGCTCGACTAGTACTAGCGTATCGCAAGTCGAACGACATGAAGTGCGTAAAACACTTCGTGTGGCCTAACCACTGCCGCCAACTCCAAACACGACTCGCGTTCATCGACGCGTCCTTCGTGGTAAATATAAGCAAACCACGAATTTACTCTGTTACCGATTGCCTGGACTAAGTATAGCCCCAAACATTTGTGAATCCACATCAGCAATCATATAAGAGTAATGGAAATGAAATATAACAATATAAGCATGTTGAAACATGTTATAACATACCACTTAAGCAATTCATCCAACATATACATTTCCTGTACATAAAGAAATCAATACATCTAGCCAACATGATGGAGATCATTTACATCAGCATATTGCTTGAGAATTCAATCTCAAAACTATTTCACAACACCATATACTCAATACATACTAATACAAACATTTATACAAACACTTAGTCTACACACTTAAGTCTACATAGTGTATGTCGACTCAAAGTGCGCATTTGGGCGAATCTCTTTGCCAAACTAATTATGCACCCATTCCTAATATCCTAATGCGACAAAAAGCCATGGCAACCATTTCAGTAAAATATGCATGTATACAGTATTTCCTACAAATGACTAAAATGCCCTAAATCTCATATTTTCTGTACATTTACGAAACAGAAAATTGACAGCATCTTGTACATGTCAAACGGCGTTGCCATCGATAATCTACTATTAAACGACATTGAAAGCGTTGAAATCAGCCAATCAAAGCGTCTAAAATCTGCACCTTTTTACCCTAGGTGTGTATCGTTCTGAACGGAGGGTATACGCTTCGTCTACGGCGAACAGGCGACCTAATACACAAGATGTATAAGCTACTTCGCTATTGAAATCGACGCTACCTTAAATCAGCAAGTGGTTAGGGTTTTTCTTACCTAAAAATGCGTTGGAATTGCCAGCAAAGTGATTTGAACATGATGCTTAGGCATGTGTAGCAGCTGCAGCAAGTGGCGGGAAGATCTCTCCCACACTTTCTCACAATCTCTCACTTTTTCTCTCTCTAGCTAGGGTTTCTAGCAAATTCAGATGGGTGAGATAAGTGAGGGTTTAAAGCCCTTTTATACCCTAAAACCTTCCCAAATTAGGCTTGGGAATAATGTTTACTTGAGGTGTAACCAAATCGGGGCTGTTCTGGTCTAAAAGAGTAGTTCGGGAGGTCCCTTGGCTGAACGCGATCGGACTTAAGCTCATGGTCACTGGATGTTGCTCACACCCAGTTTTCAGTCTGGTAGAGTTTGCAGATCACACGTGGCGGTCCAGTTTCAGTTCAGCGGTCATCGCACTTAGATTAGGTCTACAAGTCTCGTGATATGGAAGAGAAATTTTTCCTGATCCGAGGGTGAAATTTGGCTGAATTCTGACGGTCAGAATGCTTAATAATAACGCGTCAAGTCATGTACCAGATGTGGATTAAAATTTCTAAATCTAACCCTTTTCTCACTCTCTTCACTCCAGGCTCAATGAAATAGCCTTTGAACGTCGGTTGGGCTTGATTTTCGAAATGATTGTCAAGTCCAGCTAAGAGGTCATAACGGTATAAGATTGTAGGTATCGGACTTTCGACGCACAGTCTAGATCCAATACAAAGTTTCAAAGGGTTCTTGAGAACAAACCGGCTTAGAGTTTGATCCTAGGTTTCAGGGTATTATAGCGCCATGGATTCTACAAGTTTTAGGTCTTGTAGAACATATTTAAAGTGATCAGGGACTATTTCACAGCTACTCTAGCGTAGCGCTAGCTAACTTATGCTTATTTTCTAAAGGAATTAATCCTACACGATTTCTGATCGAGTTGGTACTCGAGTCTAAGTACGGATTTTTCCAAGGCGTTACAATCTACCCCCCTTAACAAAAAATTTCATCCTCGAAATTTGTACCTTTTCGTACTCCTCAAGAAGCTGTGGGTAGTTCTTTCTGATCTCAGCTTCTGTCTCCCAGGTAGCCTTTTCCTCAAAGTGATGCGTCCACAATACCTTCACAAGGGGGATGACCTTGCTACGCAGTACCTGCTCCTTCCTGTCTAGTATACGCGTCGGTCGCAGGATATATTTAACATCCTCTCCTAACTGCACCTGCTCCCATTTGATGATATGGGAAGGATCAGAAAAGTATTTCTTCAGCATAGAAACATGAAATACATTATGAACACTCGCGAGTGGCGTAGGTAAAGCCAGACGATAAGCCACTGTACCCACTCGATCGAGGATCTGGAATGGACCAATGAATCGCGGTGCCAGCTTCCCCTTCTTTCCAAACCGAAGGACTCCCTTCATAGGGAAAACTCATAAAAATACATGATCCCCAACCGTGAATACTAGCGGGCGCCATCTCGTATCGGCATAACTCTTCTGTCTACTCTGCGCTGTGAGAAGCCGGCATCTAATAATATCAATCTTCTCTGACGTCGCCTGCACTAACTCTGGGCCAAGCAATCTATGCTCATCAACCTCTGCCCAGCAATGCGGTGCTCGACAAGGTTGCCCATACAACGCCTCGTAAGGTGCCATACCGTTACTCGTCTAGAAACTGTTATTGTACACGAACTCTGCATATGCAAGACAATCATCCCAACTGTCCTTGAAGTCCAATGCGCAATCCCGTAACATGTCCTCTAGAATCTGGTTCACCCGCTCTGTCTGTCCGTCTGTCTGTGGGTGGAAGGCGGTACTGAACTTCAACTTCACACCCATAACCTCCTGAATGCGAGTCCATAAAATAGAAGTGAAACGTGTGTCTCTGTCCGACACGGTCTCCAAAGGAACTCCATGCAGATGCACGATCTCTCTGAAATATAGCCTAGCCAGCTCATCTGCAGAGTTCGTAACTCTGATCGGTAGGAAGTGCGCCGACTTCGTCAGACGGTCGACGATCACCCAAATAGAATCATGTCCCCTCCTCGTCTTCGGCAACCCTGAGATAAAATTCATGAAAATGAAGTCCCACTTCCACTCAGCGATCGGCATAGGTTAAAGGAGACCAGGAGGTCGGCGATGCTCTGCCTTCACCTGCTGGCAAGTGAGATAACGGGACACGAACTCTGCGATGTGGGTCTTCATACCTTCCCACCAATAAGTCCTCCGCACGTCGCGATACATCTTAGTGCTTCCCGGATGCATCGCAAGTCTGGTACAGTGCGTAGCCTCGAGAATCTCTCCTCTTAAGTCAGGAATGTCTGGGACGCATAGGCAGCCATGGTAACGTAAGCCCCCATCCGTGCCAATACGTCAATCGGCATCTGCATTATCACTGGCCTGCTCTTGAAGCTCAGTCAGACGTGCATCATCCCGCTGCGCCTCGATGACCCGGTCATCGATCTGAGATCGCACCTGCACATGGGGGATGAACTTGAAGGGCTCCTCCACAATGAGTTTCTGCTCAAAGTCTCACAAAAACTCAACCATGTCCCACTCAGCAACCATCAGCGGAGCCGCAAACTCTATCACCTTCTTGCGGCTCAACGCGTCAGCCACGAGGTTCGCCTTACCAGGATGGTAAAAGACGTCGAACTTGAAGTCCTTCAAAGTCTCCATCCATCGCTGCTGCCTCATATTCAAGTCTCACTGCGTGAATATATACTTAAGGCTCTTGTGATCGCAAAAGAGCTCGAACTCCTCTCTATAGAGGTAATGTCTCCAGAGTCTCAGTGCGAATATGACGGCTGCCAACTCTAGGTCGTGTGTAGGGTAATTCTCCTCGTGCTTCCTTAATTATCTCGAGGCATACGAAATTACCCTGTCCCTCTACATAAGGACACAACCCAAACCAACGCTAGACGCGTCGGTATATATAGTGTATCTAACCCCTTGCTCCGGCAATACTAGCACAGGGGCGGATGTGAGCCTATCCTTCAGCTCCTAAAAAGCTGACTCCACCTTGTCATTCCAGGCGAACTTCACATCCTTCCGTGTCAACTGAGATAAAGGTCTGGCGATCTTCGAGAAATTCTGAATGAAGCGTCGATAGTAGCCAGCAAGACCCAAGAAACTCCTCACCTTAGTGACAGAACCAGGCTGCTCCCAGTCCTGAACTGCAGCTACCTTAGACAAGTCGACTGCCCTGCCATCCTTGGACACCACGTGTCCCAGGAACTTCACTTCCTACTTTCAGAAATCGTACTTCTTATACTGTGCGAACAACTGATGCTGTCTCAGTGTATCTAGGATCAAGCGCAAGTGCTCCTCATGCTCCTCTTGACTCCTGGAATATACCAAAATGTCGTCAATGAACACCACGATGAATCGATAGAGGAAATGTCTAAATACCTGTTCATCAGATCCATGAACACGGCTAGTGCGTTCGTGAGACCGAACGACATCACAAGGAACTCGTAGTGGCCAAAGTTGGTCCTGAATGCTGTCTTCTGCACGTCCTCATCCCTGACGTGCAACTGATGATATCCTGACTGAAGATTAATCTTTGAGAAGTACTGCGCCCCTCTCAACTGATCAAACAAATCATCGATCCTGGGTAAAGGGTACTTGTTCTTCACCGTGATCTAGTTCAGCCTGTGATAATCAATACACAATCGCATCGAACCATCCTTCTTCCTCACAAAAAGAACTGGTGCTCCCCAAAGAGACACATTGGGTCGAATAAGACCAAGTTCCAACAGATCATCAATCTGCGTCCTCAACTCCTCCATCTCACACGGTGCCATGCGATACGTCGGCAGTGAAACGGGCGTGGAACCAGGCACCAGATCGATAGTAAAATCAATCTCACGCTGAGGTGGCAAACCAGAGATTTTCCTAAGCAGATCCCCAAAATCACGGACGACTGGCGTATGCTCAAGCGTCTAGGCACCAGCGTCCCGTAGTAAAGTAGCGTAGCTAAGTATGCAGAAGGGGAGATTTACCCACACTGGGAATGTAAAGGACGCACCCTCTGGGTCGTAGACAGTCACTATACGAGTCTCGCAGTCAATCTCAGCCCTCGCTGCAGTTAGCCAATCCATGCCAAGAACGATGTCGAGAAAATAGAGAGGGGTCAACGACAAGGTCAATAGCCATCATCCTGCCCCCCAGATCCACCAAACAGCCCTCGTACATCAGGGTGGCATCTGTGAAAGACCCGTGAGCTGTATAAACTCACACCCCATCCATCCGAATAGTCGGTAGCCCAAGGCGCCTGACTATGGCATGCGATATCAATGAAATCGTGGATCCTGTGTCCACCATCACGAGTATAGGAGTACCTCTAATATGGACGGTGACCTTAAAAGCCGAGTGCTGAGCAGTCTCTGTCTCGGCTGCCTCTGCTGTCAAGGAGTGTACTCGAGCCTACTGTGGCTGGTTCGGCCACGGTATCATAGGCCATAGAGGCGGCCTAAATTGAGATGTGGGAGGTCTGAAGGAAGGGTGCGCAGGAGCCAACCGTAAAGGCGGTGCCGATATAACCTGTGGGCATGGACGGTCGATCTTCTACGGCGGTGAAAACCCACTGTCTCTCATCCGAGCTAAACAGCTCCCCACGGAATGACCCGGTCTCCCACAATAAGTACACGACAGATCGGGGCACCTTGTCGGTAACTCTGGCATTGTAGCCCTAGGAGGAGGGTCGATGCGAGGCCTCTTGCCCACAAAGGGCTTGTCCTACAATCCTAGACCTATGAAAGCGATAAACCTACCTATACCTCCATCAGACTAGGAGATTAGTCCTAGTAAACAGGAGCAATCAGAGGCATGGACATGTCCTCTGAATCAAATGTCTCCACAAATGACTTTAATCGATGTCCATTTACTTTAAACTCCTTGCCATTATCGGGATCTCTTATCTCAACAGCCCCATGAGGATAAGCAGTAACAACAATGTAAGGGCCGGTCCAATGAGATCGAAGCTTACCCGGAAAGAGGTGGAGTCGAGAATCGTACAAAAGGACTTTCTGACCTGGCGTGAATGATTTTCGTAGAATATGTTGATCATGAAACGCCTTCATCCTGTCCTTGTAAATTCTCGAGTTCTCATATGTATCGTTCCGAATTTCTTCCAGTTCATTTAATTGAAGTTTGCGTAGCGAACCAGCGTTGTCCAGATTGAAATTTAGATTTTTGATCGCCCAGTATGCTTTATGTTCCAATTCCATAGGCAAACGACAAGCCTTTCCGTAGACAAGTCTAAAGGGAAATGTTCCAATAGGAGTTTTGAAAGCAGTACGGTACGCCCATAAGGCATCGGTCAATCGGATTGACCAGTCCTTACGATCAAGGTTAACCATTTTTTCTAGGATATGTTTGATCTCTCTATTGAAAATCTCAACTTGTCCACTTGTCTGTGGATGGTATGGGGTGCTCACCTTATGAGAGATACCGTATTTCTTCATTAAGCTCTCAAATGGTCTATTGCAGAAGTGTGAGCCCTCGTCACTAATGATGGCTCGAGGCGTTTCGAACCGCGACAGGATATTTTCTTTCAAAAATTTAATGACCGTGCGATGGTCATTTTTGCGGCACGGAATTGCTTCGACCCATTTAGTAACATAGTCTACGACGAGCAAAATATACAGATTTCCAAATGATTGGGGGAATGGTCCCATGAAATCGATGCCCCAACAATCAAATGCTTCTATAATAAGGATGGGATTCAAAGGCATCATATTTCGACGGGACAATGCTCCCAATTTTTTACAACGCTCATAAGCTTTGCAAAACTCATGAGTGTCCCTGAACATAGTGGGCCAGTAAAAGCCACACTGTAGAATCTTGGTCGTGGTCTTTTTAGCAGAAAAGTGACCACCACAGGCCTGTGAGTGACAGAAGGAGATGACACTCTGATGCTCATCGTCTGGTACACATCTCCTTAAGCTTTGGTCTGGGCAATATTTAAACAAATATGGATCATCCTAGAAAAAGTTACGCACCTTGGTAAAGAATTTCTTCTTATCTTGTGATGTCCAGTGTGTCGGTATGGCACCTGTAGCAAGATAATTAGCAATATCAGCAAACCAAGGTGAATGGGAGACTCTAAACAGTTGTTCATCAGGGAACATGTCATTGATATGGGTCGCCTCAAGGGAATCAGAGGTATTAAGACGAGAAAGATGATCGGCCACTACGTTCTTTACTCCCTTTTTATCTTTGATTTTCAAATCAAATTCTTGGAGTAGAAGGATCCATCGTATCAAGCGGGGCTTAGAATCATTCTTAGAAAGAAGATACTTAAGTGCCGCATGGTCTGTGTAAATGATGATCTTAGATCCGATCAGGTAAGATCTAAATTTGTCCAAAGCGAACACTACGGCTAAGAGTTCCTTTTCCGTAATCGAGTAGTTCACTTGGGCAGGATTTAGAGTCTTACTTGCGTAGTGAATAACGTAAGGCTACTTATCTTTTCTCTGGCCTAGAACCGCTCCAAGAGCATAATCAGAGGCGTCGCACATAAGTTCAAAAGGAAGACTCCAGTCGGGTAGCTGCATGATAGGTGCAGTGGTTAACATACCCTTAAGCTTAGTGAAAGCTTCTTAGCACTGCTCAGTCCACTCGTATGGTGTATCCTTTTGAAGAAGATTACATAAAGGACGAGAGAGGAGACTAAAGTCCTTCATGAATCGTCTGTAAAAGCCTGCGTGTCCTAAGAAGGATCGCACATCTCTGATGTTCTTGGGTGGAGGTAGGTTAGAGATAAGATCGATTTTTTCCTTATCTACCTCGATTCCTTTGGACGAGATGATATGCCTAAGGACAATTCCCTTTTGAACCATAAAATGGTACTTCTCCCAGTTAAGTACCAAATTTTTTTCTTCACATCTTTTCAGCACACATTTAAGACTTGCTAAGCATTCGCTGAAAGATGAACCAAAAACAGAGAAATCGTCCATGAAGACCTCTAGATATTTCCCCACCATGTCAAAAAAGATACTCGTCATGCATCGCTGAAAGGTGGCAGGAGCATTACATAACCCGAATGGCATCCTTCTGTAAGCAAAGGTGCCATAGGGACATGTAAATGTGGTCTTTTCCTGATTCTCAGGGGCGATTTCAATCTGATTATAACCTGAATACCCGTCAAGGAAACAATAATAGGAATGACCAGCTAGCCTTTCCAGGATTTGATCAATGAAGGGCAAAGGAAAGTGGTCTTTCCTTGTGACGGTATTCAGCTTTCTATAGTCAATGCACATTCTCCAACCAGTAGTAACTCTGGTTGGCACGAGTTCATTATTGGCATTGGCTACGATGGTGATCCTGGACTTCTTAGGAACCACCTGAGTTGGACTCACCCATTGACTATCGGATATGGGGTAAATGATCCCCACTTCCAATAGTTTGAGAACCTCGGCCTTAACCACTTCCTTCATGTTTGGATTTAGTCTACGTTGTGATTGCCGAACAGCCTTTGCATTGTCCTCAAGATATATACGGTGAGTACAAATCGATAGGTTAATTCCCTTGAGGTCCGCTATCGTCCATCCAAGAGCTCCCTTATGCTCAATGAGAGTAGATATCAGCATACTCTCCTGTTCTTTCTCCAGGTGGGCAGAGATCACCACCGGGTATGTCTCATCTTGACCTAAATAGACATATTTTAAATCAGAGGGCAAAGGTTTTAGGTCAAGCTTCGGTGGCTTGAGGTTAGACGGTAGAGGCACTACATAAGTTTGGGGCAATTCTTCAATGTGTGGCCTCCACTGGTTAACTTCAAGTATCGGTGCAGTATCAAGCATGGCACACGTCTTCCTAATTATATCATCATCAAGATCATGGGAGTGGGCCAGACACGTCTCTAGACGATCAGAGGATAAGGTGAGAGGTGTTCTATCTTCCACAAAAGAATCAATCATGTTAACATCGTGGAAATCGTCATCATCCTCTGAGTTGCTGTCGTTATTGAAAAAGATATTCGATTCCAATGTCAAATTTCCAAAGGACATAGTCATGACACCATTCCTGCAATTGATAATTACATTTGAAGTAGACAGGAATGGGCGACCAAGAATGACGGGAATCTGAGTGCTCGTGTCATTGATGGGTTCAGTGTCCAAGATGATAAAATCAACAGGGTAGTAGAATCTATCCACCTGGACCAACACATCCTCAATAATCCCTCTTAGTATACGAACAGAACGATCAGCAAGTTGTAGTGTGGTTCGAGTGGGTTTTAATTCACCCAAACCTAACTGTTGGTATACCGAATAGGAAATCAGATTGACGCTCGCTCCTAAGTCAAGAAGTGCGTGATCAATTCGATAGTTCCCGATTACACATGATATGGTTGGGCAACCGGGATCTTTGAATTTTTGCGGTACATCTTGTTTCAGGATGGCACTCACTTTCTCAGTCAAGGAGATCTTCTTTTGAACACTTTTTCGTCGTTTGGTAGTGCATAAATCCTTTAAAAATTTAGCATATGAAGGAATCTGTTTTACAACGTCAAGTAGAGGAATGTTGACTTTCACTTGTTTCAACACCTCTAGGATATCCTGAGTGTTAGATAGACGTTTTGGTTTAACCAACTGTTGGGGAAACGGAGCAACTGGCTTTTCTAGAGGTTCCGGTTCAAATTTTTGTGGGGCGCCTCTAGATCCATCATTGTTGTCCTCTTCTGGTTCTTGAGGCTTTTCGGGCCTAACCGGAAGGGTTTTGTCAATAACCTTCCCACTCCTAAGAGTGGTGATGGATTTAGCGTGTCCCATTTGATTTGAAGAGCTGGGATCACCTGTCTCATATTGCGGTTTCGGATTAGGGATTGGTTGTGCAGGAAGCATCCCTTTTTCCATAGCCGTCATACGTGAATTTATTTTTTGCATAAAATCTGAAATTCCTTGCATGGTCTGAGCCAGCTCTTGTATGGAAATTTGAACCGATTCTTCTTGAGGTTTCCCCTGATTTGGATGTTGATTGCAGAAACCTTGAGGGGTAGCAGTTTGTCCGTTCCTCCAACTAAAATTCAGATGATTTTTCCAGCCAGAATTGTACGTATTAGAGGGTGGTCCATTAAAAGGTCTTTGATAGTTATTTACGGCATTAGATTGTTGATTCAATACTTCTCGAAAGGCAGGTATTGAAGGACAATTTTCAGTAGTATGAATGTTGCAATCACAGATGCCGCAAACACTTTCATTAACCTTTTCCTTCATTCCTTCCATGGCCTCAAAATTTCTGGTGAGATTGGCCACCTTAGCGTTAAGATTATTATCCTCTTTCAGGAGATATATTCCTCCTTTTTCCCTTGAATGAGTCGGCCTAGACGTAGTGTTCGTCCTTAGGTAATAGTCCCATGATTGTGTTTTTTCAGCGAGACTATCGAGGTAATCCCATACCTCGTCGACATTTTTATTAATGAATTCTCCGTTACACATTATCTCGACCATTTGGCGCATGGAAGATGTTAGCCCATCATAGAAAAAATTTGTAATGCGCCATATTTCAAAGCCATGTTGTGGGCATGCATTAACCAGATCCTTGAACCTTTCCCAACATTGGAAGAATGTTTCATCTTCCTTTTGGGCAAAGTTCATGATTGCTCTCCTGAGGGTAATTGTCTTATGATGTGGAAAAATTTTCTTTATAAATTCCCTCTGCAAATCATTCCATGTGCCAATGGACCTAGGACGCAGTGAATGTAGCCACGTCTTGGCTTTTTCTTTCAAGAAAAATGGAAAGAGTTTCAGCCTAATAGTATCCTCAGATACATTAGGAAAGTATAAGGTGCCTATGATTTCATCGAACTCTTTCAGATGCAAGTATGGTTCTTTAGACTCAAGCCCATGGAACTTAGGAAGGAGTTGGATAACCCCTGGCTTGATGTCCATATGTCCTGTATTCTCAGGAAAAATCATGCATGAGGGCGTACTCACCCCCGCCGGTTGTAAATAATCTCGTAAAGTACGAGGCGGGGGTGCCTGATGCACCTCATTCTCATCATGTACTTCCTCAACCCTTGGTTGGGGTAGTGCTTGAGGTTGATTTTCAGCCATAACGTCTTCTAACTCAGGAGAATTCAAGTGGTGTCTAGTCTTGCGATGGATAGTCAACCCCTCAACTAATCCTCCTTCAGTCACGAGATGTCGAGTATTGTCGCGTGCCCACTGGGGCATAAAACACACTCACCCCTCAAATTCTAACTTAAACCTAAGAGAAAGGAAGAAGAAATCTAGAAAATAAAAGGGAAAGATGGAAAGAAGTTACCAAATTTGGAGTCCTAGGTTAAGAATCTGCAAAACAAAACAAAATAAGTTAGTTTCTAAGAATAGAAAGTCCTAATTAAAAGTAAATTAATTTCTAGAGAAAGGAAAAAAAGAAAAAATTAGAAAGAGCTTACTAAATTAGAAGTTTCCTACAAAAGAGAAAAATTGGGTTAGTTCCTAAACAACAAAAAAAAAAAACTTATGAAAAAATTCTAAAACAGAAACAAGGTTAGGAACCTAAAAAGAATTAGAATTAGAATCTCACTAAAAAGAAGAAATAAATCTTAATCTAAATCTAGAATAGAAAGGAAGAATTTAAGACAGAATTTACTAATTTAGAAACTATCTTAGAAGCCTATAAAACAAGAAAGACAAGTTAATTTCTAAAAATTAAGAAAATCTAAACCTAATCTTAAACTAATCCTAAAACTAATTAATTTTAGAAAAACGTATCCGACAGTCCCCGGCAACGGCGCCAAAAACCTGTTCACTCCCCAAGTGCAGGGTTGTGATGTAGTAATAACTCGGTAAGACCGAGGTCGAATCCCAAGGGACTGAAACTTGTACGTGATCTAAAACTAACTAGAACTAGAAATAGGCTAAGATGAAATCTAATCTGATTGAATTTGAAGGAATACTGGTGAAATAATTATCTAAACTTGAGAGAAATCAGGAGAAGGGAACTAGGGATTTAGAGGATCCGCTTGTAGAGATCAGGGAGATCTTATGCATGTTTCATGGAAATTAACTGAACTGACATTGATCTAGTTTTAGAGAGATGAAAGGTATATGAATTAGAATGGATTCCATCACCAAACCATGCCCAAAAGACTATGGCAAACAACAGAATTAAACTAATTACCAACCCATCACATGTATGAAGGTTAGGAAGGGTACCGACATCCAACCATGCCCAGGAGACTATGGTGAACAACAGGGCTTCCTGACATCATAAACATTAAAGAGAACGGAAATATTCAAAGCCATTGCAGACCCATTGTAATTTCAGTCACAACAGACTATTAAAAACCTAAAACATTCCCATAATAATTAACTAAAATCAACGTCAATTCATGCATTAAAATTAAAATAAAATTAAATCTCCCATCTCACTACAAGCTTCACCTCTTAGCCCTAGCTAAGAGGTTTAGCCAGACATGGATGGCTAAATCTCCACAATAAAAATAAAAAGAAAATACTCTTTTTTTTTTCTTCTGCTTCACGTCCCTGCCCGAGCCTCCACGTCTCTCTTTTTCTTCCTTCCTAGACCTGAATGAATGCTCCCCACGTCCAAAACCTCCTTTTATAGCTGCTGGAAGGCTGGAGTCAGTGATAGAGTTGTAGCAGGACACAGAGTGTAATTTTCACAGCCAAGTTCGGTGCCTCGAAACACGCCACTTTCCTTGCTCAAATTTTAAAGAAACACTGTCCCTTAGTACTTTCTTGGGTTCTCTACATGATAGACGGTTCAGATCTGCCATATGATCAAAGATGGTGGCCCAAAACTGCCTGAAAAAGTCAGTTTTCGCAGATGTGCGAAACTTTTCGTACCATTTCGCTGTTGTGATCGGTGGGCCCCAAAGAAGCATTTTCTGGAAAATCCACCCCATCCATTGGATTCAAAATGAAATTTCAGTCAAGAATGGGTGGTTTTGAACGTCCATTGACATGTCCCAGAGAAGAAATAACTAAAAGATCAAATTTAAACGCTACCGGGCAGCCCTTTTGTGGCCCCTCTATCGCACACGTGTGTACGCATGGGTACAAAAAGTCAGCATGTTTTTGTAGTATTCGAGCCCCTCTACATGGTGAACGGGTCAGATTTTCTATATGGTCAATGGGTAGGGCCCACAACCGTCTGCAAAAACGGCCAGCGACCGTTCGTTACGCAGCTGAAAATGGCAAGTGCCGTTCATGCACGGTGCAGGCTCTGTTTAAATTTTGAAAGCGGTCTGGTGCTCAAGGTACATACAATGTATGTGATGTACATGCACCATATGCAGGGCCTACTATAATGCTTATCGAAAATCTGCACCGTCCATCCTTTTTCTCATATTCTTTAAGCCGTTGGGACTAAAATTGAGGCAGTTTCATACATCAGGTGGGCCCCAAATTGAAGATTAATGGGTTGATCTGTCCATTGGCCCACTTCCCAAGATCTTCAATGGCTTAAATTTAATATTTACGGTTAATTTATGGCCCTCATCTCATGTATGAAGTTTCGAACCGATCAGATGTCGGGAACCATGTGATCTTGCATTCTGGATGCGTTTCAAGCCACTTGAGCTTCAGTTTCTTAGTTTTCTCAGATTTCTGACCATGTATATCCATCAATTTTGGTCTTCTGAAGTCCGTCCCTTGCCTTTGGTGTCATCAGATCGTTAAATCTCAACTTTTAACGCCCTTTTTCCATCCATGCTCATAAAATCACCTTGCAACACAAGAATGAGAAAACGAGCCATTAGATAGCATTATATTCGTAAATCCAGATAATATCTGGGGTCTAATATGCAATATTTGACCCTCAACAAAACCTTTTGCGTCAGTTTTTTAGCACCGAAAATTTTCGTCACTAAAATGTTTTAGTTATGAAAATTTGGCTTTTAACGACAAAAATTTTCATCGCTAAAAGTGAGATTTCTTATAGTGGAAGTAACTGGTACCAACGGATCCAAAACTATGAAAGTCACACCTTATTTTTCTTGGACCACTCTTCAGAAAAGTGAGAGTAGTGCTAATGCAAAGGCTCTAAATGTAATTACTTATGCACTATCGCCGGATGAATTCAAGAGAATTATATCCTGTGATACTGCAAAGCAAGCCTGAGATATTTTAGAAATGACACACGAGGGTGATTTCTTCCTACCTTGAGTAAGAACAAGAGAGTATGCTCATCTCTACTCTCATTGAGCATGTGACAAGTCACAGTGACTAAACGAACCACTCCTACCACTGAAGTAACTGGTACCAATGGATCCAAAACTATGAAACTCACACCATATTTTTCTTGGACCACTCTTCAGAAAAGTGAGAGTAGTGCCAATGAATGGGCTCTAAATGCAATTACTTACGCACTATTGCCAGATGAATTTAAGAGAATTATATCCTGTGATACTACAAAGAAAGCCCGGGATATTTTAGAATTGACACACGAGGAAATTACAATTGTCAAGAAATCTAAAGTCTAAATCCTCACAACCAAATTTGAGAAAATTCGTATGGAAGAAAGTGAAACCTTTATATACTTCTATACAAGATTGAATGACATTATGAACTCTATGTGGGGTCTTGGTGATAGAATCCTAAAAAGCAAAGTCCGTGCAAAGATACTACGATCACTACCTGAACGGTTCAATTCAAAGGTGACGGCAATCCAAGAACTTTGTGATACGGATAATATGAGGGTAGAAGAATTAGTTGGCTCATTACAGAGCTATGACTTAAATATTAAAGCTCTTAAAGGTAAATTCATCGCTTTTAAATCTTCGAAATGTATTTCTCAAGAAAATAGTGGTAATTTTGATTTAGAAAATTCTGAAGAAGATATGGCCATTTTAGCTAAAAAGTTTTATAAGATTTTCAACAGTAAAAAGAGGGTTGATTTTCAAAAACTTAATGAAAAAAAAAATTTAAATCTAAGACCTAGAAATCTTTAAAAGATAGTCAATGTTATAACTGCCATGAATATGGGCATATAGCAAACAAGTGTCCTAAAAAGGACAAACCTAAAAAGAAAGTTATGTTGGCCACTTGGGGTGAATCTTTTGGCTCAAAAACCTCTTCTGAATCAGAAGATTCTAAAATCGAGTCAGGTAATGAAGTCAAAGCCCTTATGACTCTAGCCAAGTTCACTTTTTCAGATAATGACGATTCAACTAGTGAAGAAAATCCAAATAGTGATCATGAAAATGAAGAAGATCTTCAAGATGCTTATAATGCCCTGTACAAGGAGAGTTGTAAAATTACTATTAAACTTAAACTTCAGAAAGAGAAGTTTTCAAAACTTAAAGAAAAATTAAATTCTCTTGTTTTAGAAAAATCTCACATTTCAAACTGTTTTGTAAAAACTAAGGGCGACTTAGATTTCAAAACCTCTCAAGCTGAAAACTTAAAATCTAAAAATGAAAAGCTAAAACTTGAAGTCTCTTCACTTTTGAGTTTAAAGGATACATGGAAGTATGCTCAAGGTGATCCTAAGTTAGAAAAACTATTATCTAGATACAGAAAATGTGGAGACTGATCTTGATTGGGCTACGACAAAAGTATTCCTTCCAAACATAAGAATACTCCTCCTAAGTTTGTGAAAGGAGAGTCTTCAAACTCAAAAGGGAAAAGTCTAAATCAAAATTATCCTAAAAATGCTAGAACTTTTCATTCCTTAAAACCTAAAAGCAACCATATCAACTATAAAAATCAGAATCGTAATCCTTTATCAAGAAAATTATCGATTTACTTAAGGATCTGTTAAAATCTAACTAAGTGGGTTGGTCTTATAACAACTACAAACATAAGAAGACCAACTATACTTCTAAACCCAAGATTGTAATGAAATGGTTCCTAAGGTTGCTTGGTTGCCCACACCGCTTTCAAAGCTTCAAGCCATTCAAAGAGGTACCTTGACAGTGGATGCTCCAGACACATGATTGGTGACAAAGCTCGATGTAAGTGCTATAGTTTATAGCCCCTTGTTATTATCAAATTTGTGGTGACAAAGACACTGCTTTAAAGTTGTATATATGATAAACAAAAGATCCATTTAAGACATGAAGAGTCATGATGATAGTCTAACAAGATTAGCATCGATGGACAAGCAAAGCTTTCAAGTTCAAGATCTCAGGTGTAATTATACTCAAGGTCACTTGTCTTCAATTTTCAATGTCTTTGCTTCATTATTGAGGTATGACTAACCTTAGGTTGACCTTTATAGCAGGACATTTTGGATATATAATCCATATATATTTTATAAGTGAATTTGGTCTTTTCTAAGACTAGTCCTGGACCTTGTTCGACTAGTCATAGCATTGGTTCGACCAGTCTAAGAAATTCCACGACCTATCCTAAGTTGTTGAAGATTTTTAAAATTTTTTGGTTACTCTACGACCAGTCCTAGAGACTGTTCGACTAGTCGTAGGAACAGTGTCGACTGGTTGTTCGACCAGTCGTAGACCTTTGACCTAAAGTCTAGGGTTGAAAAAGTCAGTCTACGACCAGTCGTATGCAACCTACGATCGGTCGAAGGTGACCTACAACCAGTCGTAGGGTACCTATGACCAGTCGTGAAACCGTCAGAGCTTTTTGTGCCTGAAAATTCAAATTTCTGTTGGTTGTTCGACCAATCGTAGAGGTCTTAAGACCAGTCGAAGACATGTTTCGTTCAGCTATAAATAGATCACAAATCTCAGAATAATAGAAACAATTCAAGCTAATTAATTCGGCCTTCTGAGAGATTAGTCTGTGCTTTATTTTAAGCTAAGTGTGCATAATTCATATTCTCTTTCTTTAGCTTTTTTAATTGATTTTGTTTTTGGTATTCCAATCTAATCTGAATAGAGGAATTGTTATTTCCCTTTCCTTGAAATCAAAATCAATTAAAGCTAGCCCATTTTGGTTTAATTTAAAATTGAATTAGAACTAGAACCATTGTAATGTGAGTTTTGGACATTGAACTTGGACATTCAATTATCTACTCTGACTTGGTTCTTTGGGGCTGTTACAACGAAGGAAAAAATTAGGTATTTTACATTTAATTGTAAATTCCTTTCATGTTTTGGTTTCTTTTGAGATTTGTTAGAAAAATCTCATTGTATTGGTTATCTGAGGAGAGCCAGAAAAACTCAGAAGTGGGGTTTTTTTATTGTGTAAGCCCACAGAGAAAAACACAATTGTAAAGGTTTTGAGTGAACCTGTAAAAACCTAATTTGATAGTAAACGCTAATATCCCCTGTGTGAGGATATTAGGAGTGGAGTAGCATTCTTTGTGGCTATTGTTTAATAGTTGGTGAACACACAGGTGAACCACTATAATCCCTTATGTTTCGTGGTTGAATGGTTTATATTTCATATCTTTAATTATTCATTTGTGGGATGTATATGTGCATGTGAATGTTATAATCATTTATTTCAAGCATTATGGGAATGTTGTAATAGTTTAGCATTTATTTCTTGTTATTCTTTCATCTGCTTCCTTAATTATTTTAGTAAGGTTGCCCTACCATTTCTATGGTGTATGGTTGTCCTTAGAACAAAATATATTTATAATTGTAGTTTATTCTTCAGTGCTGTTTGTATTTAATTTTTTATCATTCCTCTTCGATTTGAGATTTGATACAAAGACCTTTCTAGAAATAAGGTTGTCCTACCATAAACTCTGGTTTTTGGTATAAGGTTGTCCTTAGAACAACATTTGTATTAAACTCTCAAGATCTAAATTTTCAGGTTGCTTTACATTCATGCATTGTCGTTTGTTTATATTATTTGTTGGCTATCATATTTATTTAATTTTCACTGTTATAAGTTCATTTGGCATAGTCCTATCCCCCCCTCTAGGACTTATAGCTAGGCCTCTTCAAGTGGTATCAAAGCCTAATAGGTCATTTTTTCTTAATTCTTAGATTTATTTCCTGAGCTAACGATTTTAGCTAATTAAGATGTCAAATTTTGATAGCCTACTAGTCACTAGGCCACCACCCTTTGATGGCTCCAACTATGCTTATTGGAAAGCCAGGATGAGAATATTCTTAAAATCCATGGATGAAAGTGTGTGGCTGGCCACTGTGAATGGTTGGAACCCTCCTACCACTGAAGTAACTGGAGTTGATGGTTGAAAATCTATGAGAGTAACACCTTATTTCTCGTGGACCACACTTCAAAAAGTGAGAGTAGTGCAAATGTAAAAGCACTAAATGCAATCACTTACGCACTATCACTAGATGAATTTAAAAGAATTATATCCTATGATTCTGCAAAGCAAGCTTGGGATATATTAGAAATGACACACGAGGGTACTTCAATTGTCAAGAAATCGAAAGTCCAGCTCCTTACAACTAAATTTGAAGAAATTCATATGGAGGAAAATGAAACATTTATGAACTTTTATATATGATTAAATGACATTGTAAACTCTATGTGGGGTCTTTGAGATAAAATCCCAGAAAGTAAAGTGTGTGCAAAAAAACTACGCTCACTTCCTGAACGGTTCAACTCTAAAGTAACTGCGATCTAGGAACTTCGTGATACGGACAATATGAGGGTTGAGGAATTAATCGGTTCATTATAAATCTACGAGTTAGCTTTTAAAGCTCCAAAAGGAAAATCAATTGCTCTTAAAACTTCTAAAAAAAATTTTCAAGAAAATTCTAATTTAGATAACTCTGAAGATGATATGGCCCTTTTGGCAAAAAAGTTTTATAAAATCTTCGAAAGTAAAAAAAAAAAAAAAAAAAAGAGTTGATTTTCAAAAAGAAAATGATAAGAAAAGATCTAAAACTAAATCTAAAACTTGAAAATCTTTGAAAGATAATCAATGTTACAATTGCCAAGAATATGGGCATTTGACTAACAAGTGTCCTAAAAAGGACAAACCCAAAAAGAAGGGTATGTTGGCTACTTGGGATGAATCCTCTGATTCTAAAGCTTCTTCTGAATCTGAAGATTCTGAAATCGAGTTGGGCAATGAAGTGAAAGCCCTTATAAATCTAGCCAAATTCACATTTTCAGATAATGATTCAACAAGTGAAGAAATCTGAATAGTGAATGTGAAAATGAAGATGATCTTCAAGATGCCCATAATGCCCTATACAAGGAGAGTTGTAAAATTGCAGTAAAACTGAAACTTCAAAAGGAAAAATTTTCTAAACTCAAAGAATCTTATGAACTCTTATTTTAGAAAAGTCTCATATTTCAGACTATTTTGAAAAGACAAAATGCGATTTGGATTTTAAAACCTACCAAGTTGAAAATCTTAAATCTGAAAACAACCAACTAAAACATGAAGTCTCTTCTCTCTTGAGGTTAAAGGAGACTTGGAAATATGCCCAAGGTGATTCTAAATTGGAAAAACTCTTATCAGAATCGATAAAATGTGGCGATCGATCCGGTCTGGGTTATGATAAGAATATTTCTCCTAAACTAAAAAATGCGCCTCATAAGTTTGTAAAAGGAGAGACCTTAAACTCAAAAGGGAAAGGACAAGTGTTTTCTAAAGATTCTAAATCTGTTCAAAAACCTAAAGGAAATTATTTCAATTATAAGAAGCATAACCAAAATCCTTTGGCTGAAAAGATAGTTGATTTACTTAAGGAGCCTCTAAATTCTAATTCAATAGGTCATACTTATAAATCTTACAATCAAAAGAAGACCAACTATCCACCTAAACCTAAAATGGTTATGAAATGGATTCCAAAGGTCACTTGCTTGGTTACCTACACTGCTTTCAAAGCTACAAGCCATTCAAAGTGGTACCTAGATAGTGGATGCTCCAGGCATATGACAGGTGACAAGGCTTTATTCACCGATCTAAAAGATATGGCTGATGGTTCAGTCACATTTGGTGATGGCAGTAACTGTAAAATTATGGGCCAAGGTACGGTTCAACTTTATAACCTTTCGTTATTTAAGAATGTTTTATATGTTGAAGGATTAAAACATAATTTGTTAAGCATATCTAAAATATGCGATAATAACCATAGTGTTCGGTTTTCTAATCAAAGCTGTGAGATTCTAAACAACAAAGGTTCTGTAATACTAACTGGATGTAGAACGTCTAAAAACTGTTATATTGTTAGTGAATCCAGCTCATCTAATCAAACATGTTACATGGTCCATATAGACGAGAGACAGAATTGTGACATAAACGTCTTGGACATGTACACTAACGAAATTTATTTAGATTGAGCAAACGAGAACTTATAAGAGGTCTACCCAAACTTTAGAAAATAGATAAGATATGTGGTGAATGCCAATTTGGCAAACAAATAAGGAACTCACACAAAAAGGTGAATTTCAATACCACATCAAGACCACTCGAACTTCTCCACATGGATCTGATAGGACCAACCAGAACGGAGAGTCGTGGTGGTAAAAGGTATATCTTAGTAATAGTAGATGACTTTACTAGATATACATGGGTAGTCTTCTTAAGGGACAAATCAGAAACCCTTGAAGAAGTAAGAAAAGTTCTCAAAAGGATTCAAACTAAAAAGGTTCTCAAATCAGTAAGATTCGTAGTAATCATGGATTTGAATTTGAGAATAACAGTTTTGAGAAGTTCTGTAGCGACCAAGGAATATTACATGAATTCTCAGCACCCAAAACTCCACAACAAAATGGGATAGTGGAAAGAAAAAATAGAGTGCTACAAGAAATGGCTAATGTTATGTTGAATAGCATGAAGCTCTCTAAGAATCTTTGGGCTGAAGTAGTCAATACAACTTGCTATATTATTAACCGAGTTTACACTAGTAAAGGTAATAATAAAACGGCTTACGAAATGTGATTCAATAAAAAGTCTACTGTCAAATATGTTCGAGTTTTTGGCAGAAAGTGCTATATTTTATGAGATCGTGAAAATCTGGGAAATTTTAATATGAAAAGTGATGAAGGGATCTTTCTAGGGTATTCTTTAAATATTCGTGCTTATAGGGTTCTGAACAAAAAGACCGGTGTGATTCAAGAGTCCATTAATGTGGTTATTGATGATCACTTAAACACACCAGTCTCAAGTTCAGATAATAATAAAGTTCTTGTAATTGATAAACCTGATACTTCATCTAATTAGATTGATTCTGAATTAAGGATTGTTAAAGATCATCCAACTACTCAAATTCTTAGAAACCCTCTCACTGGTGTTCGTACTCGTAGACAACTTGAGGATATTTGTAATTATGTATGTTTTACATCCCAGATAGAACCATCTAGCGTAAAAGCTCTTGCTGATGAAAACTGAATTGTTGCAATGCAAGAAGAACTAAACCAATTTGTAAGAAATGACCTTTGGTATCTCGTACCTAGACCCAAGGATAAACACATCATTGGAACAAAATGGATTTTTAAAAATAAGTCTAAAGAGCTTGGAAATATAATTAGAAACAAAGCTAGGCTAGTGGTACAAGGTTACACTCAAATTAAAGGTATTGATTTTGATGAAACCTTTGCACCAGTAGCACGTCTTGAATCAATCAGATTGTTTATATCCATTGCATGTTTTAGGAAGATTAAGATTTATCAAATGGATGTGAAAAGTTCTTTCTTAAATGGTGATTTGCATGAGGAAGTCTATGTTGAACAACCGATAGGTTTTGAAGATCCCAAAAATGCTAATCATGTGTATTACCTTAAAAAGACACTTTACGGATTAAAACAAGCTCCTAGGGCATGGTATGAGAAACTAACAAAGTTTCTGTTAAGCTATAATTTTCAAATGGGATCTGTTGATAAAACTCTGTTTGTTAAAAAATATAATGATCATATTTTAATGGTTCAGATTTATGTTGATGATATCATTTATGGATCTACTTGTACTAATATGACTACTAAGTTTGCAGATTTGATGAAATCACAGTTTGAAATGAGCATGGTTGGGGAATTGAATTATTTCCTAGGGTTGCAAGTAAAGCAACAACCTGATGAAATATTCATTTTTCAATCTAAATATGCTTTGAATTTAATTAAGAGATTTAGATTTGAGAATGGTAAGAACTTTGATACTCCTATGAGTACTACCTTGAAACTCTCAAAAGATTTTGCAAGTAAAAATGTTGATCCGAAATTATATTGGAGCATGATTGGTAACCTATTGTATTTAACTGCTAGTAGACCTGATATTGCATTAAGTATTGGTATTTTTGCTAGATATCAGTCTAATCCTAAAGAATCACACTTGATTGTTGTCAAGCGAATTGTGCGATATGTCACAAGCACTATTAATATCGGTCTTTGGTATCCACATGAGACTAGTGTTCAATTAGCTGGGTACTCGGATGCTGATTGGGCTGGTAATCTTGATGATAAAAAATCAACCAGTGGTGGTTGCTTTTATATCAGAAACTGTTTAGTTTCTTGGTTTAGCAAGAAATAAAGTTCTATATCACTTTCAACAGCTGAAGCTGAATATGTCGTAGCTGGTAATGCATGTACGCAACTTATTTGGATGAATCGAATGCTAAGTGATTATGGAATTAGATAGGATTCTATGTTATTATATTGTGATAATTCCAGTGCCATAAATATTTCAAAAAATCCTATTTAGCATTCTCGTACTAAGCACATTGACATTAGATTTCATTATATCCGTGAATTAGTAGAAGAAAAGGTTATATCTTTAGAATATATACCTACTGAGAATCAACGTGCTGATATTTTCACCAACCTCTCGACAAAAGAAGGTTTAACCAAATGAAATTTGATCTTGGCATATGCACTTTAAGATGATAATTGATGCCTTTTTTGTATCATATTGTATATTCTTACTAGTTTAGATTTCAATTTTTACAAATTATGCAGAAAATTTTATAAACTAATAAGGAAAATTACACTTTTAGCTGGTCCTCGACCAATTGTGAATATACATGACCAGTCATGGTACGACCGGTCGTGTACATCCATGACCAGTCGAGAAACTCGTGAATGCACTTTAATTTGGGGAAAACACTTCATCTTCCTCATTTCATTTTCACTCACCAATGAGCCATCGTCCAACTAGTCGAAGCCAACCTTCGAAATCTTCATGGTTAGTACTCCATTTACGTTTTTCTTGTAGATTTATGTCTAGATTACTTCTTTTTATCTCTTGAAGTTATCTATTTTGAATTTTGTTGAGATTTGAGGTTCTTCTTTTGAAAAATCTATTTTTAGAAAACTCTCTTCTCAATCCTTTGCAACTTCTTGTCCTCTTGAAATCTTTGTTGTAAATGGCATCTAGGGGGAGAAAAATAACTTCCCATGGTCTATCTTCTCCCAGATCAGCCTCTATCACTACCCGTCATCTTAGGGCTCCCGAGGATGATCCATCTTTTGTTCGGGACATCAAATTGTGTAATGTTATTGTTGAACATCCTGTTGATATTAATCATACTACTCCTTTTGATATCTTTCCTATGCTCCAAGATGTAGGTTGGGATAACTTATTGCATTGAGGTGGGCCAGCATACTGGTCCATTGCCCAGTCCATGTTTGCTTACATATATGAATTTTCACTAGAAAATCTAACGTTTAAAATTGCCATAAGAGAAGGACCATTTGACGTTGATTGTCACTTGATTTCAGCTCTTATGAAATTCCTGTGAATGATGAGGGAGTTCTCATTCATACATTGTCTGAAAAACCCTCACAGACTGAAAAATGCATGTTAACTAAGGATTTATGCAATCTGGATGTTCAATGGACGTAGAAAGGAAATGCGCTCCCCTCAAGATTTTTGTTACCCAAATATAAAGTTCTTCATAAGATATTTGTGTTGAACTTGTATCCTCGATCGGATAATAAAACTGAGTTAACAACTTTCATGGTACGTGTTCTTCATAATATTGCCAGAGGTGCTCATCTATGCCTACCATCCTTGATTTGTCACTTTATCATTCAGTTTAGACTCCATCCTAGTCATAGTGATATCCCTTTTGGTTATTTGATGACTGCATTGGCTATGCATATGTTAGTCAATATGCCGGTTGGTGAAGCCCCTATCCATCATCTGATATTTAATAACTCCAATATCAATAAGATGAAGCTGAAATTTCTTCCTGGCCAAAGAGATGGTGGTGTGGCTGAAGCTAAACATGAGGTAGAAGCTGGTGATCTTCCTCCGATGATATTAACATGGATGATATTTTTGAAGACCTTGATTCTGACTCTGAAAATGATCCAGATTTTGAGCCTTTTGCTTTTGATGCATGTTTGCATGCGTTGAAAAAAAAAGGTTGAGAATATCAATGTTAGAATGAAAAACATGTCCGTTGCCCATGATTTACAATTTAAGTATATGCACAAGTATCCTAGGCGCTTGAATAAGGGCATGCATTAACTTGATCCTTTCATCCCTGCTCCTTCATCTGGTTCAGATTAGTTTCTTTTTGTTCTTTGGTCTGTAATAACTCTCTTACTATTGTGCTCACTAAACCTGACTGATTACTGTAGCTTTAGTTGACTTGGCTCCATTTATGCATGTGTGTTACTTATGCTATGTTCTCTTATTTATCTCTTTACTTTTACTCCTTAGTCATCTCTTCTTTGCTTCCTTTGTCATATTGTGACAAAAAGGGGGAGAATGGATAATGATTCTTATGCTTTCCTCATGTTGGATTGGATTGGATTGCCTATGAGGAGTGAGCAACATTATGCACAGTGCATATTTTTTTGTGATATATGTTACTCAGGGGGAGTATGTGGAGTATATGACTGTATGTGCAGAGGTGGACTTGCAGGTTCATGAATGTGTGCCAGTTGATAACAACTGATGCATGATTCTTTATTCAAATATTTTTTGTTATGTATCATATCTTGGAAATGTGTTTTATCACTAATTTGATAAAGGGGGAGATTGTAAGTGCTATAGTTTATAGCCCCTTGTTATTGTCAAATTTGTGGTGACAAAGACACTGCTTTGAAGCTATATATGTGATGAACAAAAGATCCATTCAAGACATGAAGAGTCATAATGATAGTCTAACAAGATTAGCATCGATAAACAAGCAACGCTTTCAAGTTCAAGATCTCAGAAGCTTTCAAGTTCAAGATCTCAGGCGTAATTATACTCAAAGGTCACTTATCTTCAAGTTTCAATGTCCTTGCTTCACTATTGAGGTATGATTGACCTTAAGTTGACCTTTAGAGTAGGACATTTTGGATACATAATCCATATATATTTTATAAGTGAATTTGGTCTGTTCTAAGACTAGTCCTGGACCTTGTTCAACTAGTCCTAGCACTAGTTCGACCAGTTCAAGAAATTTCACAACCTGTCCTAAGTTGTTGAAGATTTTTAAAATTTTCTGGTTACTCTACGACCAATCCTGAAGACTGTTTGACCAGTTGTAGGAACAGTGTCGACTGGTTGTTCGACCAGTCATATACCTTCGACTCAAAGTCCAGCGTTGAAAAATGTTAGTCTATGACCAGTCGTATGCAACCTACGACCGCTCGAAGGTGACCTACGACCAGTCATGAAACCGTCAGATCTTATCGTGCCTGAAAATTTAAATTTCTGTTGGTTGTTCGACCAATCGTAGAGGTCTTAAGACCAGTCGAAGACGTTCAGCTATAAATAAATCACGAATCTCAGAATAATAGAGACAATTCAAGATAATTAATTCAGCCTTTTGAAAGATAAGTATGTGCTCTATTTTAAGCTAAGTGTGCGTAATTCATATTATCTTTCTTTAACTTTTTAATTGATTTTGTTTCAGGTATTCCAATCTAATCTGAATAGAGGAATTGTTATTTCCCTTTCTTTGGAATCAAAATTAATTAAAGCTAGCCCATTTTGGTTTAATTTAAAATCAATTATAACTAGAACCATTGTAATGTGAGTTTTGGACTTAAACTTGGACATTCAATCATCTACTCTAACTTGGTTCTTTGGGGCTGCTACAACAAAGGAGAAAATCAAGTATTTTACATTTAATTATAAATTCCTTTCTATTTTGATTTCTTTTGGAATTTTTCAGAAAAATCTCATTGTATTGGTTATCAAAGGAGAGTCAGGAAAACTCAGAAGTGGGGTTTTTTTATTTTGTAAGCCCACAAAGAAAGACACAATTGTGAAGGTTTTGGGTGAACCTGTAAAAACTTAATTTGATAGTGAACGCTAATATCCCCTGTGTGAGGATATTAGGAGTGGAGTAGCATTCTATGTGGCTGTTGTTTAACAGTTGGTGAACACACAGGCAAACCACTATAATCCCTTGTGTTTCGTGGTTGAATGGTTTATATTTCATATATTTAGTTATTCATTTGTGGGATGTATATGTGGATGTGAATGTTGTAATCATTTATTTCAAGCATTATGGGAATATTGTAATAGTTTAGCATTTATTTCTTGTTATTCCTTCATCTACTTCCTTAATTGTTCTAGTAAGGTTACCCTGCCATTTCTATGGTGTATGGTTGTCCTTAGAACAAAATATATTTATAATTACAGTTTATTCTTCAATGCAGTTTGTATTTAATTTTTAATCATTCCTCTTTGATTTGAGATTTGATACAAAGACCTTTCTAGAAATAAGGTTTTCCTACCATAAACTCTCGTTTTTAGTGTAAGGTTGTCCTTAGAACAACATTTGTATTAACCTCTCAAAATCTGAATTTTGAGGTCACTTTACATTCTTGCATTGTGATTTGTTTATATTATTTGTTGGCTATCATATTTATTTAATTTCCGTTGTTATAACTTTTATTTGGCATAGTCCTATTCCCCCCCCCCCCCCCCCCCCCCCCCCCTCTAGGATATATAGTTAGGCCTCTTCAATCTGTTTACCAACCTTAAAGATATGACTAAGGGTTCAGTCACATTCAATGATGGTAGCAATTGCAGGATTGTTGGCCAAGGTTCGGTTCAACTCTTTAACCTCCCTCTATTTGAGAATGTGTTATATGTAGAAGGGTTAAAACATAACTTATTAAGTATATTTCAAATATGCGATAATTATCATAGCGTAAAATTTACTAACCTTAGGTGTGAAATTTTAAATAAAATTGGTTCTGTAATATTAACTGGTTGCAAACTTCTAAAAACTACTACATTGTAAGTGATTCAAGCTCATCTAATCTATAGTATTACATAGTCCATACCGATGAAACCGAGTTATGGCATAAACGCTTTGGACATGTTCACTACTGTAACTTGTATAGATTGAGCAAAAGAGAGTAAGTAAGACACCTATCCAAAATATAAAAAGTAGTTAAAATATGTGGCAAATGCCAGATTGGCAAATAAATCAAGAGTACTCATAAAAGGGTGAACTCCAATGTCACATCTAAATTGCTTGAACTTCTCCACATGGATCTTATTGGACCAACTATAATGGAGAGTCAAGGCAGCAAAAAGTACATACTGGTAATTATTGATAACTTTACCAGATATACTTGGGTAGTCTTTTTAAGAGACAAATCAGAAACTCTCGATTAAGTAAAAAGGGTACTTAGACGTATCCAAACTAAAAAAGAGTCTCAAGTCTGTAAGATCCGTAGCGATCATGGATCAAAATTTGAGAATAGCGATTTTGAGAAGTTTTGCAGTGATCAGGGAATATCACATGAATTCTTTGTGCCCAAATCACTCCCAATGAAACGAAATAGTAGAAAGAAAAAATAGAGTACTTCAAGACATGACAAATGTAATGTGAAATAGTATGAAGCTCCCTAAAAATCTTTGGACCGAAGTGTAAATACTGCATGTTATATAATTAACCGCGTTTATACTAGAAAATTAAATAGTAAAACGGCTTATGAAATGTGGTTTGATAAGAAGCCTACTGTCAAATACTTTCGAGTTTTTGGCAGTAAGTGCTACATTTTACGTGACCAGGAAAATCTAGGTAAGTTTGACACCAAAAGTGATGAAGGGGTATTTTTAGGGTATGCCCTGAATAGTCGAGCGTATCAAGTTCTTAAAAAGCGAACTGGTGTAATTCAAGAGTCCATTAATGTAGTTATTGACGATCACTTGATTACACCTGTCTCAAGTTCAGAAAATGAAGAAGTACTTCTAATTGATAAACAAGATACTTCATCAAGTCAAAATAACTTTGAACTGAGGATTATTAAAGATCATCTAACAAATCAGATTCTTGGAAACCCTCTCACTGGTATGCGCACTCGTAGACAACTAGAAGATATGTGTAATTACGTGTGCTTTACATCTCAGATAGAACCGGCTAACGTAAAAGAAGCTCTTACTGATGAAAACTGGATAGTTGACGATGCAAGAGGAGCTCAATCAATTTTTTAGAAATGATGTTTGGTACTTAGTTTTAAGACCTAAAGATAAACACATTATTTGAACAAAATAGATTTTCAAAAATAAGTCTAATGAACTTGGTGATATCATTAGAAATAAGGCTAGGTTGGTTGTACAAGGTACACTCAAATTGAAAGCATCGATTTTGATGAGACCTTTGCTCCAGTAGGTCGTCTTGAATTAATCAGACTATTTATATCCATTGCATGCTTTAGAAAGTTCAAAATATATCAAATGGATGTAAAGAGTGCTTTCGAGAATGACAATTTGTATAAAGAAGTGTGTGTTGAACAACCAACAGGTTTTAAAGACCCTAAGAATGTTGATCATATCTATCGCCTAAAAAATGCTCAATATGATTTAAAACAAGCTCCCAGGGCATGGTACGAAAAGTTGACTAAGTTTCTACTAAGTCATAATTTTCTAATGAGAAGTGTTGATAAGACTTTGTTTGTTAAGAACATAATGATCACATTTTAATAGTGTAAATTTATGTTGATGATATAATTTATGGATCTACCTATGCTAACATAATTGTTGAGTTTGTAGATCTTATGAAATCTAAGTTCGAAATGAGCATGGTTGGAGAATTGAATTATTTTTTTAGGTTGTAAATTAAACAACAACTTGATGGTTTTTTTTATTTCTCAAACCAAATAGGCTCAGAACTTAGTTAAAAAGTTTAAATTTGAAAATAGGAAATTTTTTTATACTCCTATGAGTACTACTTAAAAACTCTTAAAGGACTCTATAGGTAAAGAGTGTGGATCCTAAACTATATCGCAGTATGATTGGAAGTTTGCTTTATTTAACTGCAAGTAAACTTGATAATGCATTTAGCGTATGAATTTGCTCTAAATATCAATCTGACTCTAAAGAGTCACATTTAACTGTTGTTAAGCGGATTATGCGATATGTCGCAAGTTTAGCAAATCTGGGTCTCTAGTATCCACATGATACTAGTGTTTAATTAGCTGGTTACACGGATGCTAATTGGGTTGGTAATGTCGATGATAAGAAATCAACTAGTGGTGATTGTTTCTATATTGGGAACTGTTTAGTTTACTGGTTAAGTAAGAAACAAAGTTTCGTATCTCTTTCAACTGCTGAAGCTGAATACATTGTAGCAGGTAATGCATGTACTCAACTTGTATGGATGAAAACGATGCTAAGTGATTTCGAAATTGCACAGGATTCTATGGTTTTATATTGTGATAATTCCTATGCAATTAATATATCTAAAAATCCAATCCAGCATTCACGAATCAAGTACATTGACATTAGATATCACTACATTCGTGAATTAGTAGAAGAAAAGACAATTTCTTTGGAATATATACCAACTGAGACTCAACTTGTTGACATATTCATAAAACCGCTCGACAAAGCAGGTTTGCTAAATTGAAATTTGATCTTGGTATGTGCAATTTGAATTAATATACTACGTATTTCTATATCATAATGTGTATATTGATAGTTTAAATGTTTAAATTTTAAAATTTTATGAAAATTGCATATTTTGGACTGTACACGACCAGTCGAGTACATACTCTACTAGTCGTGGCATGACTGGTCGATCATGTACTTGACCAGCCATGTAGCACGGGTTGATGCTTTATTTGGGGAAAAATCCCTTTTTTCTTCATTTTTGGTTTCTTCTCCAACAGGTCCTACATCAACCGGTCGAACCCATCCATCTCCTAGTTCTTCAAGGTTAGTGCTTTATTTATATTTTCCTTATAGATTCAAGTTCTTAGCACTCCTTTTTTCATCATTGGTGTGATTTATTTCTTAATTCATAGTGGTTTTTAGGGTTTTCTTCTCAAAAATCTGATCTAGTGAAAACCCACTTTACTTCTTTTGCAATCTCTTTGTTCTTTGATTTCTTTGTTGCAAATAGAAGGTAGAGCTAGAAAGAAAAGTACTCATGGTCCTTCCACTTCTAGGTCAACTTCTATCACAGTGCACCACCTTCACTCACCCGAAGATGATCCATCTTATGTGCGGGATATTAGGTTACGCAATGTTATAGTTGAATGACCTGTTCATGTTGAACACCTAGCTCCATTTGATATCCTTCCTCTCCTCCAATCTGTAAGATGGGACAACATTCTACATTGGGGTGGGCTGGCATACCGGTCCATTGCGCAAGCTATGTATGCATGTATTTTTTATTTTTTATAGAAAATCTGACATTTATTATTGCAACTAGAGAAGGTCCAATTGAAGTAGACCGACATCTGATCTCTGGTCTAATGGACATACCTGTCAATGATGAAGGTATTCCTATTAACACTCTAGTGGTTAAACCATCTGAATCTGAGAAGCATATGCTTACTAACGTGTCGTGCAATATAGATGCGGAATGAAATACTAATGGAAATGCGCTTACCTCAAAGTATTTGTTACCTAGATACAAAGTTCTTCATAGGATATTCATTTCCAATATTTATCCTCATTCTAGTAACAAAACCGAACTCACTACTTTCATGGTTCGAATTCTTCATTCCATTATTTTTGGAACCAATGTATGTCTTCCTTCTTTGATTTTTCATTGCATCATTCAATTCTGTCTCCATCCAGGACACAGTGACATTCCCTTCGCATATCTTATGACTGTGTTGGCTACTTATATTTTAGTGGCTACGCATGTTGGGGAAGCTCCCATTCAACACACCTAATCTTCAACAATTCCAATATAAACAAAATGAATCTGAGGTTAGCTGCAGGCCAAGTCAATGTGGGTGTTGATGGTGCTGATGCCGCAAATGAAGAAGAAGGTGATTTACCTCCAAATGACATTAACATAGATGATATTTTGATGAGATCGAATCCAATTTAGCAGATGATCCTAATTATCAGCCATCTGACTTTGATGTGCAGTTGCGCTCACTCGAGGAGAAGGTAGAAAACATGAATGTGTCCCATGATTTGCAGTTCAAATATATGCGCAAATATCTTACGTGCCTTAACAAGGGACTTCATCAACTTGATCCTACCATACCTGCTCCTTCGAGTTCTGATTAGTATTTTCTTATATGGTTTGCAATAACTTTTATGATACTTGGCTTTCTTTTCATTTATGGGGTTGAACTTGATTGAACTTGGTTGAACATGGTTGATCATGCTTGAACAATACTTGTTTTAATATCTTGATCATTTATTCCTCATCACTCTTCTTATTCTTCCTTATTTATCTACTTCTTATTCCTTTTGTTGGTTCCTTCCTTTATCATATTGTGACAAAAGGGGGGAGAATATTATCATGCTTATGATATGTGGCATGTGGATTGTGGATAGGTACACATTCTTTTTATGTCATGGGGAGTAAGTAACGGGGAGTTTTGTTGGGGGAGTAGATGCGAATTGTTGTGATCCATTGATAACTGGTGCATGATTCTTTATTGTGCGTATAATGTTTATATTATAAAGTGTGTTTTGTCACAAATTTAACAAAGGGGGAGATTGTAAGTGTTATGGTTTCTAGCTCCTATTATTGTTAAATTTTATAGTGCCAAAACCTCTAGGAATCTATGTCTTGTGTAGCGCATTTATATATACAAGAAAATGCATCTCATGTATAAGGACAAAGGTCTTTACTTTAAGAACTTCAAACACAAGATTACATGTTCATGTTCAAGTACAACACCAAGTGTGATTTCAATCTGTCAAGCTTTAAAGTTTTGTCCAAGTTAAGACAATATTTCTTTACTTTGAACTCTAAGCTTAAGCTTCAATGTTAGTCATAATCAAGCCTCAAAAGTGTCAAGCTCAAGATTCATCATATAACAAGATACCAAGCTTCGTGAACTTCAAAGAACAACTATTAGATGAAAAAAAATTAAGATTCAATGTTCATACATTACTTACAAGGTATGAATGACCTTAGATTGATCATAGGGTAGGTCATTTTAAATACATAGTTTAAATTGTGTCACGTTATAAGTGCATAGATTGTTTCTCGACTAGTCTTGGACTAAGTTCGACTAGTCCTATCACTAGCTCGACCAGTCCAAGAATTCCTCTACCAATCCTAAGGTTATTACTTATTTTTAGGATCTTTTCTTATATCCTTGACCAGTCCTGAAGACTACTCGACCGATCATGTGAACATTGCTTGACCTATGCTCGACCAGTCCTGCATGTTCGACTCAAAGTCCATCAACTAAATTGGGTCCCATACGACCAGTCATGGACATGACTCAACCGGTCGTGGAGGCCACTGGACCGGTCGAGCAGACCATACGACCAGTCGTAGGATTGAAGTATTCCCATTTCTTGGAATCAAAATCAAATCAAGCTAGCCCTAAGGCGTTTTAATTTAAAATCAACTTAGAACCTATGACCATTTCAAAAGTGAGTGTGAACATTGAACTTCTACGTTGAACTTCTACTCCGAATTAGTTCTTCTAGGCTACATCAAAAGGAGAATATCAAATAAGTATTTTTCAGTTTTTTAAATTCTTTATTTTGGTTTCATTGAGATTGTGCCAGAAAAATCTCTTTATTTTAGTTTGTCTGAGGTGATCCAGAAAACTTAGAGTGTGGGGTTTTTGAATTATGTAAGCCCACTTGAAAGACAAAATTGTAAGGGTTTTAGGTGAACCTTGAAAAACCTATTTTCATAATGAACACTAATATCCACTGTGTGAGGATATTAGGAGTGGAGTAGTTGTGTAGCTATTTTTCTAAATAGTTGGTGTACACACATGCAAACCATTATAATTTCTGGTCTTGTGGTTGATTGATTATTTCTTTTTGTGGATGTTTGTAATTTCTCTTTTTGCATTTGTGGAGAATGATGTAATTTCTTTTATGCAAGTGTGGAAATGTTGTAACAGCTTAATTATTTCCTTTGCTATTTATTTATTTATTCCTCTGTATTAGTTTGAGTTTTTAATACACAGACCGTTCTAGGAATCTAGTTGTCCTACCATAAATCTTTGGTTTTTGGTATAAGGTTGTCCTTACTTGTACTTTTGATGTTGTTTTACATTTCTGCATTCTGGGATTGTTTATTACTATTAGTATTTATATTTATTTAAATTTTACTTTTATTTTTTAATTTGGTATAGTTCTATTCACCCCCCCTCTAGGGCTCTTAGCTTGGCCTTTTCAAATGCGAAGACCTCTCGACAATCACAACATATACTAAATCCAAATATGAAGGAAGTGGTTGAGGCTAAGGTTCTTAAGCTTTTGGATGTGGGTATCATATATCCTATATCCGATAGCCAATGGGTGAGTCCAACTTAGGTGGTTTCTAAGAAGTCTGAAATCACCATCGTAGCCAATGCTAACAATGAACTCGTGCCAACTAGAGTTACTACTAGTTGAAAAATGTGCATTGACTACAGGAAGTTGAATACCTCATAAGGAATGACCACTTCCCTTTTTTCTTCATTGATCAAATCTTGGAAAGGCTAGCTGGTCACTTGTACTATTGTTTCCTTGATGGGTATTCGGGCTACAAACAAATAGAGATAGCTCTAGAAGATCACAAAAAGGCCACATTCACATGTTCTTTTGGCACATTTGCTTACCGAAGGATGCCATTTCGACTATATAATGCCCCCACCACCTTTCAGTGATGCATGATGAGTATTTTTTCTGATATGGTGGGGCAATATCTAGAGGTCTTCATGAACGACTTCTCTGTCTTTGGTCCATCCTTCAACGATTGTTTGGAGAATCCTAAATGTGTGTAGAAGCGATGTAAAGAAAAGATTTTGGTACTCAACTGAGAAAAGTGTCATTTCATAGTTCGTAAGGGAATTGTCCTTGGACATATCATCTTGTCCAAGGGAATTGATGTAGATAAGGCTAAAATTGATCTTGTCTTTAACCTACCTCTACCCAAGAATATACGAGAAGTGTGATCCTTCTTAGGACATGCTAGGTTTTACAGAACATTCATAAAGGACTTTAGTCTCCTCTCTCATCCTCTATGTAATCTACTTTAAAAGGATTCACCATACGAGTGGGCTGAGCAATGCTAGGAAGCGTTCACTAAGCTTAAGGGTATGTTAACTACTACACCTATCATGCAGCCACCTGATTGGAACCTCCCTTTTGAACTTATGTGCGTTGCATCCGATTATGTTCTTGGGGCGGTTTTAGGCCAGAGAAAAGAAAAAAAGCCCTTTGTTATTCATTACGTAAGTAGAACTCTAAATATTGCCCAAGTGAACTACTCGACTACGAAAAAGGAACTCTTAGTCGTAATGTTTGCTTTTGGACAAATTTAGGTCCTACTTGATTAGATCTAAGATCATCATTTATACAGATCATGCGGCACTCAAGTATCTTCTTTCTAAGAATGATGTTAAGCCCTGCCTGATTAGATGGATCCTCCTACTTCAAGAATTCGATTTGGAAATAAAAGATAAAAAGAGAGTAGAGAACGTAGTGGCTGACCATCTTTTCTGCCTTAATCTCTCCAATTTTCTTGAGACGACACATATCAATGACATGCTCCCTGACAAATAACTGTTCAAAGTCTCTCATTCACCTTGGTTTGCTGATATTGTTAATTATCTTGCTACAGGTTTCACGCCCACACATTAGACTGCGCAAGATAAGAAAAAATTCTTCACCGAGGTGCGTAAGTTTTTCTGGGATGATCTATATTTGTTTAAATATGTCTTAGACCAAATCTTAAGGGGATGTGTGCCAGATAATGAACGCCAAAGTATCATCTCCTTTTATCACTCTCAGGCCTGTGGTGGTCACTTTTTTGCTAAAAAGACCACGATCAAGATTCTGTAGTGTGTTTTTTACTGGCCCACTATGTTCAGGGACACTCATGAGCTTTGCAAGGCTTGTGAGTGTTGTCAAAAGTCGAGAGCATTGTCCTGTCGAAATATGATGCCCTTGAACCCCATTCTTATCATAGAAGCATTTGATTGCCAGGGCATCAATTTCATGGGACCATTCTGTAAGTGCAATGGTTTCTAGCTCCTATAATTATCAAATTTTGTAGTGTTAAAACCTCTCTTAGAATCTGTGTCTTGTGTAACTCTTCTACATAATGAAATCTGTGCATCTCTCAAGGATAAGGGTTTTTAGTTCAAAAACTTCAAAGGCAAGATTACTTATTCATGTTCATGTACAACATCAATTGTGAATTCAAGCTTTCAAGCTTCAAGATTTTTAAAGCTTTGCACAAATCATGACAACATTCCTAGATTTTAATACTTAAGTTCAAGCTTCAACGTTAGTCAACTATAAGCTTCAAGAGACTCAAGTTCAAGCTTCATCCTATGATAAGATGTCAATGTTCGCGAACTTCAAAGAACGACTGTCAACTAGAAAAAAAAAAAAGTTTCAATGTTCATACATCATGTATAAGGTATGAATGACCCTAGATTGACTATAGGGTAGGTCATTTTGAATACATAATTCAATTAGATCACTTTATAAGTGAAGAGACTGGTTCTCCACTAGTCTTGGACTCTATTTAACTAGTCTTAGCACTGGCTCGATTAGTCCAAGAATTCCTTGACCAGTCCTAAGTTTGTTATAAAATTTTAGAATTTTTTATTAAGCCTCAACCGGACCTAGAGACTGCTCGACCGGTCGTGTGAATAGTGCTCAACTCATTCTCGACCAATCCTGCAGCCTCGACTCAAAGTCCAGCAACTAAATCTGGTTCCACATGACCAGTTGTGGAGGTCTCTTAACTGGTCGTGAAGGGCATACGACCAGTTGTGGAATGGCTTTATCATATCGCGCTTAAAATTTCAAAAATCTATTGGTCCTACGACCAGTCGTGGTGTCCTCAAGACTAATCATGAACATAATTTCTTCACTTATAAATAGAGCACGAATTTCAGAGTTTTTCATTGAATTCAAAATAAATCAATACGCCATTCTGAGAGATAAGTTAGTGAGCTTTTTAAGCCATATTATGCTCATTTAATATTCTCTTAATTTAGCTTTGTTATATTTAATTTTGTATTCTATATTTCATTCATATTTGAAGAAGGGATTGAGAATTGCCCTTTTCTTGGAATCAAAATTAAATAGAGTTAGCCCAACTTGATTTAATTTAAAATCAATTTCGAACCTAGACCATTTCATAAGTGAGTTTGGACATTGAACTTCTATGTTGAACTTCTACTCAGATTTGGTTCTTCTGGGTTTCATCAAAAAGAGAATATCAAGGTATTTTACATTATTGTAAATTTCTGTATTTTGGTTTCATTGAGATTGTGCTAGAAAAATCTCTCTGTTTCGATTTGTCAAAGGTGATCCAGAAAACTCAGAGTATGAGATTTTTGAATTGTGTAAGCCTACTTGACAGACACAATTGTGAGGGTTTTAAGTGAACGTGGAAAAATCTATTTTCATAGTGAACGCTAATATCCACTATGTGAGGATATTAGGAGTGGAGTAGTTGTGTGACTGTTTTTCTAAACAGTTGGTGTACACACAAGAAAACCACTATAATTTTTGATCTTATGGATTGAATGTTTATTTCTTTTTGTGAATGGTTGTAATTTTCCTTTTTGTATAGTGAAGAATGTTATAATTCCTTTTATGCAAGTGTGGAGAATGTTATAATAGTGTAGATTTTTTTCCTTGCTATTTATTTCTTTATTCCTCTATATCAGTTTGAGTTTTTGATACACAAACCATTCTAGTAAGGTTGTCCTGCCATAAACCCTTGGTTTTTATACTGTAAGGCTGTCCTTAGAACAACATCTGTATCAACCTCTCAATACTCGTTCATTTGAGGTTGTCTTTAAATTCAGCATTGTGGGATTGTCTATTGCTATCTGTATTTAATTTATTTAAATTCTGCCATTATTTTTTTTTAATTTGGCATAGTCTTATTCACCCCCCTCTGGAACATATAGCTCAGCCTTTTCAAGTGGTATCGAAGCCTAATAGATTGCTTTTAATTATTCTTTTTGGATTAAATTCATAAGCTAATCGATTTGAGTTTTGTAAGATGTCAAATTTTGATAGCCTATCAGTCACTAGGCCTCCACCATTGATGGCTCCAATTATACCTATTGGAAAGCCAGGATGAGAATTTTCTAAAAATCTATGGATGAGAGAGTGTTACAAGCCACAGTGACTGGTTGGACCGCTCATACCACTGAAGTAACTGGCATCGATGGATCCAAAACTATGAGAGTTACACCTTACTTCTATTAGACCACACTTTAGAAAAGTGAGAGAAGTGCCAAAGCAAAAGCACTAAATAAAATCACTTGCACACTATCACCAGATGAATTCAAAAGAATTATATCCTGTGATACTACAAAGCAAGCCTGGGATATTTTAGAAATGACACACAAGGGAACATCAATTGTCAAGAAATTTAAAGTCCAAATCCTCACAACCAAATTTGTGAAAATATGTATGGCGAAAAGTGAAACATTCATTGATTTTTATACTAGATTAAATGACATTGTTAACTCTATGTGGGGTCTTGGTGATAAAATCTTGGAAAGTAAAGTCTATGCAAAGATACCACACTCACTACATGAACAGTTCAATTCAAAGGTGACTGCGATTCAGGAACTTCGTGATACGGACAATATGAGGGTAGAAGAATTAGATGGGTCATTACAGACCTATGAGTTAAACTTTAAAGCTCCTAAAGGTAAATTCATCATCCTTAAATCTTTTAAATGTATTTCTCAAGAAAATAGTAATTCTGATTTAGAAAATTCTGAAGATGATATGGCTCTTTTAGCTAAAAAGTTTTATAAGATTTTAAAAGTAAAAAGAGGGTTAATTTTTAAAAATCTAATGATAAGAAAAGATCTAAATGTAAAACTTGAAAATCGTTAAAAGATAGTCAATGTTACAACTGCCATGAATATGGACATTTAGCGAACAAGTGTCCTAAAAAGGACAAATCTAAAAAGAAAGGTATGTTGGTTACTTGGGATGAATTTTCTGGCACTGAAGCCTTTTCTAAATTAGAAGATTTTGAAACCAAGTCAAGTAATGAAGTTAAAGGCCTTATGACTCTAGCCAAGTTCACGTTTTCAGATAATGATGATTCAACTAGTGAAGAAAATCTGAATAGTAATCATGAAAATTAAGAAGATCTTCAAGATGCTTATAATGCCCTATACAAGGAAAGTTGTAAAATTACGATAAAACTAAAACTTCAGAAAGAAAAATTTTTAAAACTTAAAGAAAATTTTAATACTTTCGTTTTAGAAAAATCTCATATTTTAGATTGTTTTGAAAAAAACTAAATCTGATTTTGATTTCAAAACCTCCCTTATTGAAAATCTAAAATTTGAAAATGAAAAACTAAAACTTGAAGTCTCTTTACTTTTGAGTTTAAAAGATACATAGAGGTATGCCCAAGGTGATCTTAAGTTAGAAAAACTATTATTCGGATCCAAAAAATGTGGTGACTGATCCGATTTAGGCTATGACAAAAATATTCCTCCCAAACATAAGAATACCCCTCCTAAGTTTGTGAAAGGAAAGTCTTCAAACTCAAAAGGAAAAATTTCAAATCAAAAATATTCTAAAAATGCTAAAACTTTTCAATCCTTAAAACCTAAAAGCAACCATATCAACTATAAAAATCAGAATCGTAATCCTTTAGCTAAGAAAATTATTGATTTACTTAAGGAGCTCTTAAAATCTAACTCAAAGGGTCGGTCTTATATCAACTATAAACACAAGAAGACCACCTATACTCCTAAACCCAAAACTATAATGAAATTTATTCCTAAGGTTACTTGCTTGGTTGCCTACACGGTTTTTAAAGCTACAAGCCAATCAAAGTAATAACTAGACAGAGGATGCTCCAGGTACATGACCGGTGATAAAGGTCTGTTCACCAATCTTAAAGATATGACTGACAGTTCAATCACATTTGGTGATGGTAGTAACTTCAGGATTATTGACCAAGGTATGGTTCAACTTTCTAACATCCCTTTATTTGAGAATATTTTATACGTGAAGGTTTAAAATACAACTTATTAAGCATTTCTCAAATATGCGATAAAAATCATAGCGTAAAATTTTCTAACCTAGGGCGTGAAATTTTAAATAAAAGTGGTTTTGTAATATTAACTAGTCGAAGAACTTCTGAAAACTACTATATTGTAAGTGACTCTAGCTCATCTAATTTATTGTGTTACATGGTCTATGCCGATGAAGCCGAGCTATGACATAAATGCCTTGAACATGTGCACTACCGTAACATGTATAGATTGAGAAAAAAGAGTTAGTATAGGCCTACCCAAAATACAAAAAATAGATAAAATATATGGTAAATGCCAGATTGGCAAGCAAATTAGGAGTTCTCACAAAAAAGTGGACTCTAATGCCACATCTAAACCACTCGAACTCTTCCATATGGATCTTATTGGACAAAGTAGAATGGAGATTCGAGGTAGTAAAAAGTATATTCTGGTTATCGTTGATGACTTTACTAGATATACTTGGGTAGTCTTCTTAAGAGACAAATCAAAAACTCTTGATAAAGTTAAAAGGGTACTTAGACTTATCCAAACTAAAAAAAGAGACTCAAGTATGTAAGATCTGTAGTGATTATGGATTAGAATTTGAGAATAGCGGTTTTGAGAAGTTTTGTAATGATCAGGGAATATCACATGAATTCTCTGCACCCAAATTACTACAACAAAATGGTATAGTAGAAAGAAAAAATAGAGTGCTTCAAGAAATGACAAATGTATTGTTAAAGAGTATGAAGCTCCCTAAAAATGTTTGGACCGAAGACATAAATATTGCATGTTATATAATTAACCGTGTTTATACTAAAAAATCAAATGGTAACATGGCTTATGAAATGTGGTTGGATAAGAAGCCTAATGTCAAATACTTTTGAGTTTTTGGCAGCAAATGCTACTTTTTATGTGATCAAGAAAATCTGGGTAAGTTTGACACCAAAAGTGATGAAGGGGTATTTTTAGGGTATGCTCTGAATAGTCGAGCATATCGAGTTCTTAATAAGAGAACTGGTGTAATTCAAGAATCCATTAATGTGGTTATTGATGATCACTTAAATACACCTGTCTCAAGTTCAGATAATGATGAAGTACTTCTAATTGATAAACTAGATTCTTCATCAAGTCAAAACAAATCTGAACTGAGAACTGTTAAAGACCATCCTACTAATCAAATTCTTGAAAACCCTCTCACTGGTGTGCGCACTCATAGATAACTAGAAGATGTGTATAACTACATATGCTTTACATCCCAGATAGAACCGGCTAACGTAAAAGAAGCTCTTACTAATGAAAACTGGATAGTTGTGATGCACGAAGAGCTTAATCAATTTGTTAGAAATGATGTTTGATACTTAATTCCTAGGCCCAAGGATAAACATATTATCAGAACTAAGTGGATTTTTAAAAATAAGTCTGATGAACTTGGTAATATAATTCGAAACAAGGCTAGATTGGTTGTACAAGGGTATACTCAAATTGAAGGCATCGATTATGATAACACCTTTGCCCCAGTAGCTCGTCTTGAATCAATCAGACTATTTATATCCATTGCTTGCTTTAGAAAGTTCAAAATTTATTAAATGAATGTAAAGAGTGCTTTTTTAAATGCCAGTTCGCATGAAAAAGTGTATGTTGAACAACCAATGGGTTTTGAAGACCCTAAGAATACTGATCATGTCTATCGCCTAAAAAAGGCTCTCTATGGTTTAAAACAAGCTCCCAGAGCATTGTATGAAAAATTGACTAAGTTTTTACTAAGTCATAACTTTATAATGGGAAGTGTTGATAAGATTTTGTTTGTAAAGAAACATAATGATCACATTTTAATAGTATAAATTTATGTTGATGATATTATTTATGGATCTACCTATGCTAACATGACTGTTGAGTTTGTAGATCTTATGAAATCTAAGTATTAAATGAGCATGGTTGGGGATTTGAATTATTTTCTTGGGTTACAAGTTAGACAATAACCTGATGGTTTCTTTATTTCTCAAACCAAATATGCTCTAAACTTAGTTAAAAAGTTCAGATTTAAGAATGAGAAAAATTTTGATACTCCTATGAGTACAACTCTAAAATTCTCAAAGGACTCTACAAGTAAGAAAGTGGATCCTAAATTGTATTGCAGTATAATAGGTAGTTTGCTATATTTAACTTTGAGTCGACTCGATATTACATTTAGCGTAGGGATTTGCACTAGATATCAATCTGACCTTAAAGAGTCACATTTAACTACTGTTAAGCAGATTATGCGATATGTCACAAGTTTAGCTAATTCGGGTCTTTCGTATCCACATGATACTCGTGTTCAATTAGCTGGTTACACTGATGCTGATTGGGCTGGTAATGTTGATGATTGGAAATCAACCAATGGTGGTTATTTATATGTTAGGAACTATTTAGTTTCTTGGCAGAGTAAGAAATAAAGTTCCATATCGCTCTCTACCGCTAAGGCTGAATACATTGCAGCAGGTAATGCATGTACTCGGCTTATATGATGAAAAGAATGTTAAGCAATTATGGAATTGCACAGGACTCTGTGGTTTTATATTGTGATAATTCCAGTACAATTAATATATCTAAAAATTCAATCCAGCATTCACGAACCAAGCACATTGACATTAGATATTACTACATTCATGAGTTAGTGGAAGAAAAGATAATTACTTTGGAATACATTCCGACCGATACTCAACTTGCTGACATATTCACAAAACCGCTCAACAAAAGCAAATTTTCTAAATTGAAATTTTATGTTGGTATGTACAATTTAAATTGATTATTCATGCATTTCTGTATCATATTGTATCTATATGTTAATTCTAAATATTTAAAATTTAATGAAAAATGCACATTTTTGGCTGTGCATGACCAGTTGAGTACATACTCGACCAATCGTGGCACGACTGGTCGAGCATGTCCACAACAGTCGTGTAGCGCAGGTTTGACCTTTATTTGAGGGGGGAAATCCCTTTTTCTTCTATTTGGGCTTTTTCTCTAACGAGTCCTAGCACAACCGGTCGATCCCATCTTCCTAGTTCTTTAAGGTAATTGCTTTATTTCCATTTTTCTTATAGATTCAAGTTCATATCACTTCTTTTTCATCTTTGGAGTGATTTGTTTCTTATTTCATTGAGGCTTTTGGGTTTTCTTCTCCAAAATTTGATTTTGAGAAAACTTACTCTACTTCTTTTATAACCTTTTGATTCCTTGATTTCCTAGTTGCAAATGGAAAGTAGTGGCAAAAAGAAAAGTTCTCGTGGTCCTTCAACATGTAGACGACATGTATGATAAGGTGCCACCTTTGGTCACTCGAAGATGATCCCTTCTATGCGTGGGATTTAAGGTTGCGTAATGTTATAGTTGAACGACCTGTTCATGTTGAACATCTTGCTCCATTTGAAATCCTTCCTCTTCTCCAATCTGTAAGATGGGCTAACATTCTACATTGGGGTGGGCTGGCATACTGGTCTATTGTGCAAACTTTGTGTGCATGGATTTCTAATTTTTCAACTAAAAATTTAACTTTTATTATAATAACTAGAGAAGGTCCATTTGAAGTAGACCGAAATCTAATTTCTGGCCTAATGGACATATTTGTCAATGATTAAGGTATTTCAATTAGCACTCTAGTAGCTAAACCATCTGAATTTGAAAAACGTATGCTTACTAGAGCATTGTGCAATATAGATGTGTAATGGAGTCAAAATGGAAATGCGCTTGCTTCAAAGTATTTGTTACCCAAATACAGGGTCCTTCATAGGATATTTATTTCAAATCTTTATCCACGTTCTCGTAACAAAACCGAACTCACCTCTTTAATGGTTTGAATTCTGAATTCCATCATCTCTGGTATATCTGTATGTCTTCCTTCTTTAATCTGTCATTCTATCATACAATTTTGTCTCCATCCTGGACACAGTGATATACCTTTTGCATATCTTATGACTGTGTTGGCCACCCATATGTTAGTGGCTATGCCTGTTGGAGAGGCTCCGATTCAACAACTAATCTTCAATAACTCAAATATAAACAAGTTGAATTTGAGGTTGGCCGCAGGCCAAGTCAATGTAGATGTTGGTGGAGCTGAAGCTGTAAATGAAGAAGAAGGCGGTTTACCTCCAGATGACATTAACATGGACGATATCTTTAATGAGATTAAATCATATTTTGAGGCTGACCCTGATTATCAGCCTGCTAATTTTACTAAGAGGTTGAATACTCTTGAGGAACAGGTGGCTCAGATTCGTGTAATACAGGATTTGTAATTTGTTTATATGCATAAATATATGAGGCGCATTAATAAGGGTTTATATCAGATTGATCCATCTATTCCTGCTCCCACTTCAGGATCAGATTAGTTTTTAAATAAAAAAAAAATCTTGGTTTGTAATAACTTTAATGATGCTTGGATTTCTCTTGTCTTGTAAGGTTATACTTAACTTAACTTGGTAGTACTTGGTTGAACTTGGTTAATTATATTTGAATATGACTTGTGATATGTTGACTATCTTGATCATTTATTCCTCAATACTCTTCTTATTCTTCCTTCTTTATATAATTCCACTACTATTTCTTAATTCCTTCCTTTGTCATATTGTGACAAAAAGGGGGAGAATTTTGACATGCTTAATAGATGGTGATCGTGGTATATTGGTATATATATGGCATGTAGATTGTATATGGATTTTGGATTATGTATGAATTGATTGTGAATGATCTATTTTAGTGAAGGGGAGTTAAGTAAAGGGGAGTATTATTGGTGGAATTGATGCATATTCATAATTGGTGCATGATTCTTTGTGCATATAATGCTTATATTTGTATAGACTGTGTTTTGTCACAAATTTGACAAAGGGGGAGATTGTAAGTGCAATGGTTTCTAGCTCCTATAATTTTTAAATTTTGTAGTGCCAAAACCCCTCTTGGAATCTGTGTCTTGTGTAACTCTTCTATATAATGAAGTCTGTGCATCTCTCAAGGACAAGGGTCTTTAGTTCAAAAACTTCAAAGGCAAGATTACTTGTTCATGTTCATGTACAACATCAATTGTGAATTCAAGCTTTCAAGCTTCAAGAGTTCAAGATTTTTAAAGCCTCGTACAAGTTAAGACAACGTTCCTAGATTTTGATACTCAAGTTCAAGCTTCAAGAGACTTAAGTTCAAGCTTCATCCTATGAAAAGATCTCAAGCTTCGCAAACTTGAAAAAATAACTGTCAACTGAAGAAAAAGAAGTTTTAATGTTCATACATCATGTATAAGGTATGAATGACCCTAGATTAACCACAGGGTAAGTTATTTTGAATATATAATTTAATTAGATCATTTTATAAGTGAATAGACTGGTTCTTGACTAGTCTTGGACTCTGTTCGACTAGTCCTAGCACTAGCTCAACCAGTCTAAGAAATTTCTCGACCAGTTCTAACTTTGTTACAAAATTTTAAAATTTTTTGTTAAGCCTTGACTATCCTTGGAGACTGCTCGGCCGGTCGTGTGAACAGTGCTCAACTCGTTCTTGACCAGTCTTATAGCCTCGACTCAAAGTCTAACAAGTAAATCTAGTTCCACATGACCAGTCGTGGAGGTCCCTCAACTGGTCATAAAAGACTTATGGCCAGTCGTGAAACAGCTTTATCTTATCATGCTCAAAATTTTAAAAATTTGTTGGTCCTACGACCAGTCGTGATGTCCTCAGGACCAGTCGTGAACGCGATTTCTTCACTTATAAATAAAGCACGAATTTCAGAGTTTTTCATTGAATTTAAGCTAAATTAATACGCCACTCTGAGAGATAAGTTAGTGATCTTTTTAAGCTATATTGTGCTCATTTAATATTCTCTTAATTTAGCTTTGTTATATTTGATTTTGTATTCTATTTTTCATACATATTTGAAGAAGGGATTGAGAATTGCCCTTTTCTTGGAATCAAAATTAAATAGAACTAGCCCAACATGATTTAATTTAAAATCAATTTAGAACTTAGAATCTTTTCATAAGTGAGTTTGGACATTGAACTTCTACATTGAACATTTACTCCGATTTAGTTATTCTGGGCTTCATCAAATAGTGAATACCAAGGTATTTTACGTTAATGTAATTTTTTATATTTTGGTTTCATTGTGATTATGCCAAAAAAAATCTCTCTTTTCAGTTTATCTGAGGTGATCCAGAAAACTCAGAGCGTGGGGTTTTTGAATTGTGTAAGCCCACTTGAAAGACACAATTGTGAAGGTTTTAGGTGGACGTGGAAAAACCTACTTTCATAGTGAACGCTAATATCTATTATGTGAGGATATTAAGAGTGAAGTAGTTGTGTAGCTGTTTTTCTAAATAGTTGGTGCACACACAAGCAAACCACTATAATTTCTGGTCTTGTGGATTGAATGTTTATTTCTTTTTGTGGATGGTTGTAATTTTCCTTTTTACATTGTGGAGAATGTTATAATTTCTTTTATGCAAGTGTGAAGAATGTTGTAATAGCTTAGATTTCTTTCCTTGCTATTTATTTCTTTATTACTTTGTATCAGTTTGAGTTTTTTGATACACAAACCATTCTAGTAAGGTTGTCCTGCCATAGACCCTTGATTTTTATAGTGTAAGGTTGTCCTTAGAACAACATCTGTATCAACCTCTCAATACTCGTTCATTTGAGGTTGTCTTTAAATTCAACATTGCGGGATTGTTTATTGCAATCTGTATTTAATTTATTTAAATTTCACTGTTAGTTTTTTAATTTGGCATAGTCTTTTTCACCCCCCCTCTAGGACATATAGCTCGGCCTTTTCACATTCTCCCAATCTTTTGGCCATTTATATATTTTGTTCGCAGTAGACTATGTCACTAAATGAGTCGAAGTGATTTCGTGCTGGAACAATGACCATCAAACGATCATTAAATTCTTACAAGAGAACATCCTTTCCTGGTTCAGAACTCCTCGAGCCATGATTAGTGATGGGGGCTCAGATTTTTGTAATAGGCCTTTCGTGAATTTAATGAAGAAATATGACATCTCTCACAAGGTGAGCACTCCATACCACCCACAAACAAGTGGGCAAGCTAAGATTTCCAATGGAAAGATCAAACACATTTTTGAGAAATTGGTTAACCCGGATCGAAAGGATTGGTCAATCTGATTGACTGATGCGTTATGGGCTTACCATACCGCATTTAAGACCCCTATTGGAATGTCTCCCTTTAGACTTGTCTATGGGAAGGCTTGTCACTTGCTTGTAGAGTTGGAACATATAGCCTACTAGGCAATAAAAAATTTAAACTTCAATCTGGACAACGCTAGCTCTCTACGAAAACTTCAGTTGAATGAACTCAAAGAAATCCAGAATGATGCGTACGGGAACTCGAGAATTTACAAGGATAGGATGAAGGTGTTTCATGACGAACACATTCTTTGGAAAAAATTCACACTAGATTAGAAGGTCCTTTTGTATAATACTCGGTTACATCTCTTTTTGGAAAAACTCAAGTCTCATTGGACCGGCCCTTTCAATGTTACCAAAGTTTATCCTCATGGGGCTATCGAGATTCGAAATCCAACCAATGACAGTGAGATTAAAGTCAATGGACATCGATTAAAGCAATTTATTGAGCGATTTGATTCAGAGGACATGTCCATACCTCTGAATGATCCTATTTATCAGAATAGATCTCCTAGTCTGACGGAGGTATAGCTAGGATACTTTGATTTATGTCGTTTGAAGATAGTTGACTTTATGCTGTTTTAGGATACTTTTCTTTATGTCGTTCTAGGATAATCAGCTTTATACTATTTTAGGATAGTTTTCTTTTTGGTTGATTAATTCTTGTGATAACCTACCTTCACGTTGAGTTCTTTTTGAAAAAGCTTCGATATTCCTTCATCAGGTACTATCTTTCCATCACTTCTCTTTCAATTACATTGTCTCTTTTACAAATCATGCTTATTTCTTTTACATTGAAGACAATGTAGATTTTAGGTTGGGGATGGGAGATTAGGTTCCCTAATCATTGTTTTCTCAATTTTGAGTTAAATTTGTAAAATTTTTGAAATATTTTCAATAATCATCTATTTGGAAAGCGATAAGTTGTGTATTTAAGACTGTTTTGAGAATGACAATAAAATAGAAATTGACTTTTAAATTGTTGGAGTTGGAGCAACTAAGTAATTTATCAATTATAGTTCTTACATTCACTTAGTTAAGAATGAGTTCGAATATTATTTTATTCAAATTGTTCTCTGCGAATAGTATTAGATTTTTTTAAATGTTTGGTATGGTGATCATTGAAAGATATTGAGAACCGAGTTTGGAGAATTTTATCCACCTTAAAAAAAGAAAAAAATCAGTTAAAAAATAGGAGATCGACAAAAAGGTCATAAAAAAAAGGAAGCATGACAACATCTTTGGGGGGAATGAAAATGTCTTTGAAAAAGATGCAATGTATAATTTTATTTTATTTTTAAAGGATGAAAAGACTGAATGAATACAAATGACCAAAGATATAAAATAAAAAACTGAAAAAAGAAGGAAAAGAGGATAAGTTCGAATTAGTACTTGGGTTTTTAACCAATTTTGAAGTGATGAGCATGGCTAACATTATGAAAAGATAGTCTTTTCGCTGAGCATATTAAAAAAAAACTTGATATGCGAACTATGCTCTAACCTAATGGATAAAGGATTTATTTGATCGGTTGCTTATGTGGTTCGACTCCAGGTTTTCAAAAACTCACTTTCTCATCTTAAGTCTACTCATGCATATACACGAAAGATTATTTTTTGAAAAGTTTGAACATTGCGCATTAAATTTATTTTTCACATTCTTTGCTCGGGACTAGAAAAATGCTGGTTAAGGATTGTTTTGAGGGTCAAATATTTCATATTAGACCCCAGTTATTGCATAGTTTTATGCACATGATAATGCTTAATGTTCTATTTTAACCATATTTGTGTTGCAAGGTGAATTCAAGAGCTTAGATTGAAAAGGATGCTAAAAGTATGGATTTAACACTCAAGAATCACCAAAGTCAGTGGACCGATCAGCCATTAAACATCAGTTTAGGCCACCTGATCTTTGGATATGCTTACATTTTGGCCTCAACCCTTAAAACTGATGGAAAACACCACTAAACAGTGTGGATTCATTTGAAAATATCATGGTGGACCCCACTTACAATGCGTGTACACCATTCATGTGCACCAGTGGTGCACTGAATCAAGAGTCGGGCAAACCTAGTTTGACCCGATAGAAATTTGAAATTGGGAAGAACTCTCTCTCCCATGTTCGCAGGGGAATCTGACAACCGTCCATTGGTAGTGTTGTGGGCCTGAATCACTATATATATGGATGATCTAAACCTTCCATAGCATCCATAAGGAAAATCCTTCAGGACCCATGTATGCTCCACCGTTGATTATAACCCAAAGGCCACTTCAGGGAGACTAAGATTTGACTACACCAGGCGGACAATGAATAACGTCCACTGGGAGGCATGATGGCCCACTTCGGTGATCAGATGGAGGATCAACACTGTCCATCATGATGTGGGAAGAAAACTAATCAACCTCTGCCCCTTTTACAATCCATCTAACACAAAAAACTAACTGAATCTTTTCTCACTTTCGTCCGTAAGTGAAGGAAAGAAAATAATGAGGAGATTACGTTCTGCAGCATAAGAGAACCCGAGACAAGATGTGGAGTGATTCGGACCTTCCAAAACTAGGGGAAACCACGTCCGATCACAGCCAAGCTCTCCAAAGAGAAAGAAACAAGGATCGAATGGAGATTTCCACCGATCCTCATGCCAGGAATGAATTCGTGGAACCCTGTTGTTCATTTGACAGTTTTGCGTAAGATTTTACGCACCATCATGTTGCATAATTTCGGTTCAGATATCCTATAAAAGAGGATCTCTCCATCTACAAAAAGGGGAGAACAAAAGTTAGCACGAGGAGGAGCAGGGAGCAGAGGTGTGGACGGGCCTTCTTGAAGAGTTTTTCCTTTCCCTTTCCTTGATTATTTTCCTAAGAGATTCTAGTTCAATCATGTTTATGATTGGCTAACCCTCTTAGCTAGGGCTAATAGGTGAAGTTTGTAGTGTGATGGGATGCTTTCTATTGCCTTGATTCATGTTTATTGAACTCTCTTTGATTCTAGTTTAATTATAAGGAATATTTACCGTTTTTAATGGTTTGTTGTGACTTGAATTACAATGAATCTGCGATAGCTTTGAGTATGTCCTTTTCATTATCAAGATCATGAATTTAGAAAACCTTATTGTTCACCATCATCCCCTAGGCATGGTTAGATGATAGAACCCTTCTAACTCTCACAATTCTCTCAGAGTGGTTGTGGATTGGTAAATTTTATTGTTTGCTTTGTCTCACGAGCATGGTTTTGTGAGAGAATCACTTCTAGTTCTAATACCTCTCACCCATTGAAAACTAGATCAAAGGAAGTTCATATTTGATTTTTAAGAAGATATCTTCCAATTGGATGAAGATGGGACTCTGATTCCAGTTATGTTTTGAATCAAGCATAGATCTCCTTGATCTCTATAAGTGGATCTTTTGAAACCCTAGTTCCCACCTTTTACAAGTTTTAGTTACATAATTCATAATTATTCTCTTACATTCTCCAGATTTAGATTACTTCTTCTTCTAGTTCTAGTTTTAGTTACTTTCAGAATACATACAAGGTTCAGTCCCTGTGGATTCGACCTTGGTCTTATAGAGATTATTACTACATCGCGATCCTACACTTGGGGTTGTGAACAACTTGTAATACTCTTTAATGATGACCAGGTCATACAGAGTCTTGATTCGACTCTATTGTGAGCCCATTACCCATCCTTTGGGAATGGATATAGACCGTAGGAAAGAGTTAAGTAAAACCTACTCGTCTGTTTCTCTTTAATGCTCCTCATTTTCCCAACGATTAATATCAACTAGCTTTTAGGCCAAATTAGACTAATTTGTATATTGTTAATCCGTTGAGGGCAGGATTATAATTGCAATCCTAAGTATGTATTTCATGAGATTAGATCCGATTGTGTTAGCCACCACAGTGACCTCGATCGATGAAATTTTTATAAGTACAGGCTTGTGAAATTAGGATTTAAAGGATTGCATGGAGTTGCATTCACATACCATGCTGATGGTGATGAAAACACAAACGATCACCATTTGGCAGGGACATGAACGGGTGAAGTAAATGATTCTTATGATGTAACGTTAAAAGACTCATCCTAATCACAGGTTTTTTTTTTCTTTTTTACCCACAGGTGTTGAGTGTCTTACCTTTATCCGAACTCGACTATAACTCAGTGAGTCACACTACAATGCATTCTCTCTCTCTCTCTCTCTCTCTCTCTCTCTCTCTCTCTCTCTCTCTCTCTCTCTCTCTCTCTTTCTTCTCACTTGTTGTGCCCTTCTAGTGCTGGAAGGTGGTTATACTTATAGAGCGGGAGGACTCTAGAACTTTTGTGCGTAACCAGCTTGCGCAACTCTATTTGCGCAACAAAGAAAGACGGAAACAACAAATTGCTATCCGCATTTGACGGATCTTCTTTCAGACCCCTTTTTCTTGTCTTCATAAATCAAATCAGATCAAGATGGCCCACCAATCCTACATCTTGGATCCTTGATTGATTCAGCGATGAACTCGCTGTCCTTGGATGTTCTCTTGGGTGACAGATTCTACAGGCCTTGGGTTCATGTCTGTGAAGAACGGCGAAAACCACAACATAGGGTTTCCTTTTCCTCTTTTAGTCGGCTAGGCTTGGATCAGAATTCCAACTTGCATTGGTTGGATGGTTGGGATTTGGTAGAGGAGTTGCGTAAGAGATTTTATGGGAGGGTTCCTCGTTGTTGGACATTGTTATAGTGACTGGAGCGGAATGAGCTTTTCTTTTTTCTTCTTGATTGGGTTTAGAGTGAGAAGAGCTAAATCCTGGTCAAATTCATCCCACGGACACAACGAACGGGTCAAATTTCTAAGATAGGTGGTCACGGTGGGCCACAACATGCTTCAAACAGACATGATCTGTTTACATTGCGAAAGCTTTCTAATTTTCCTTCTTTGCGGGGGTTGGTGGGGTCCACTTCAACCATCCCTTTAAGCCATCAACTCCCTCCTTCAGGATTCTGAATTAGCGTTCGATCTTGGGCCCAAGTTTGAAATGGATCCGGGCTTTGGGTGGGCCACACCATTAAACGACATAGCATTGGATTCCTTATCAAGGTGAGCTCGGGTGCGTGTATGGAGGCATATAGACAACATGGTTTTGGCCCAAAATCTCTCCTGAACACGTTGGATGGCTCAGATCATCCATCTGAATGAAGGTGGGGGCCCAGCATCATCACAACGACGATCGTCTGTAGCTTCTACAAAAGAAGCGTGATTTTATCAGGTCAAACCTAGTTTGACCCGATGTCTAGTTCAGTTCATTGCGGACGTGCGTGTGTTGTTTGTGCACACTACTCAAGGTGGGGCCCATTGTGATGTTTTTAGGACATATACACTAACCATTTGTTTTTCCATATAATTTAAGGGGCTGAGCCCAAATCTGAAGCATATCCAAAGATCAGGTGGCTCATATTTGAACTAATATCTGTTTTACCCACTAATCACGTTGATCCAATGGCCGAACATTGTCATGTATGGTTATTTTATGATGCTTGGGCCTGATATAAAGTTTCATGCCAAAAGGATCATGGGAACCATGTGATATGGAATTCACGGGTCTAGGCTAGTGGTATTTTTATAATTATTGTTGATATAAGAGTTTTGTGAAATCCAATGGTTCTACGTGGTCATATGCACCATTCTGAGAAATTCTTACAAAAGAACGTATATTTAAATCATTATGGATAAGGAGTTATCACCAATTCATTTAAAGGGAAGGTACACCCATCAAATCACATGATGGATGGTCTTATCTCAAAATCAACTGTTAGATTGTTAGATCTATGAACACAGATCATTCCCAACAATCAGATTTATATTGGAGAATGGATGTAAGGTAAGGATAGCTAGATTGGTATCGTACACATGTACATATCACGTTAAATTTCATGGTAACTCTCGAGAACTTCCAATACTCGAGTATTGAAAAGTTCGGGGCATTTCATGCCCCCTTTTGATTGGGAAGTATTATACAGATAATCTCCAGAATCAAAATTGTAGTGATCTTTAGGATGATATTGATGAACCGAGCATTGTCATGCATACTTGTAGGCCCACATTCCAATCATAGAAATATGAAGAGTCATGTCCATATTAAAATACTGTTCTTCTTTCAAATGATCATGACTATCTTCAATTGGGCCATTACTTTCTTTCTTACATCATATGTTTTCCTTATAACTATTTCACTACTGTTCATCATTTTTTATAAAATATTCTTTAAGATGAAATAATTCTCAGTTCGATGTCCAAGAAAACGATGATAATCGCAGTAATCATTTTCTCTTATTTTCTTCATTTCATTTAGACACTTTGGCCATGACAATTTGATTTTCTCTATAGCTAGCAATTGGTTCATCATAGGAAATCTATCTTCTTCTTCAAATATAACTTCTCGCAGTTCTTGAATCACTCATATCCTTTCTTTACTTTCTTAGTTATGGAATCACTCATATTTCTTTCACCAAAGTTTCTTTGTTCATCCTAACAATTCTTCATTTTTCTTTCTTTTTCGGTAGTATCAGTCCAAGTTCTTTTGAGATTTTAAAACAACTGGCTCATATGAGAATCAAATACTTTTGTACTAACCTTTTCTAGATTGCAAGCCTTCTCAATTAGATCTTGTAAGGTTTGTATATTCGAACCAATAAGACCCAATGAAATATTTGGTCTTATGCATTTTATACATAACTTGATTTGTTCTTCTTCTTCTTTTACAAATTGTGGGCATGATGCCCCTAGGATTCTCCATCGATTGATGAATTTCTTGATCAGTTCGTCTTCTCATTGGCATATAGAAGCTAGATTGTTCAGACTAATTTCTTCAGTGAATGCCCCAGGAAGCCATGAATAATATGAATATTCTTAACGAAATCCGTTGCAAGAAGTAGAACTCCCTTATCGTAATAGTTTTCTCTTTACTTTTCCATATCTTTGACGGATCTCTCATAGATGTCATATTTATAGTTACTTTTATATCTCGTTCTTTGCCTTTCTTTAATACTCTCTCCTTGTTTTATCATTTTATGTAACATATCCTTTAGTGTAAAGCAGTCTTTTGTGGAATGTCCTAGGAAATGATGATAATGGTAATAATTCTTTTCTTTTGTCATCTCAACTTCCTCTGGATATTTGAGCTCTAGCGGTTAGTAGTTTCTCCTTCATCAACAAAACATCTTCTTTTTCGAAAGCGTATCCTTTGTGAGACTCATATAATCGAGGTCGTTTATCATTTACACGACCCTTGTAACAAACCAAGTCTTCTCTTCTCCTTGTTTCCTGTCTGTTGTGAAAGGTATCTCTTTTCTTTTCCTGATCAACAATATTTACCATTGATCTATTTGATCTTATTCTTTCCATTCTATTTTGAAACACTGGCATTTTCCTAGCCATTAACTCCAATACATGTTCTTCTGTAGTGAGATTTTGAAGGTCTTTATGTTGATGCTTGTGAGTCCAAACACAATTTCCGTTTCCATAGAGTTTGGGCACATCTTCACCTGTTCCTTTTCTTCGGATAACTGTCTACATGAAGCTCCCAAAGTGTAACATCCCAATTTATATAGTCAATTATATGTACCTAGACGTATATGTACCTACCTTGCGAGTAATACGTGGAAAATTTAAGCATAATGAATCAGAAAGGATGATGGGAATAATCTCAGGTAGAGTATCAGATAATCAAAACACATAGTGAAAGCTTAATAAGACCATGTAGAAGTACCCCTTATGAGAATATAATATTTTGTGATATTCCCCATGTGTTTAGAATAACCGAGGTCACGGACCGATGGAACCATACATACGTGAAATTTACGTGGTTTGACTCAAATTGTAATTTTTAGAAAACCTTAAATGACTCCAATGCCCTGATCAAGTAAAGGATTAAGATTCAATAGGATTACAAATTGAAACAAAAAGATCCTCTGTACTGCGCAAGTGAAGGATTTGTGTATCAGGCTTAAACCCACTACGACCATCTATTCATACTACCTCGAACATAGGAAGTAGGGAATCCTTAGAGGCATAGCAAATGGCTTGTATAATGAAAGTACTAAATTTTGGGGGAGAAATTATATTTAAGGGGGGTAGATTGTAATGCCTCAAACTTTTCAATACTCGAGTATTGGAAGTTCTCAAGTGTTACCATGAAATTTAACGTGATATGTACATGTGTACGATACCAATCCATCTATCCTTACCTTATATCCATTACCTAACATAAATCTAACCATTGGGAATGATCTCTGTTCATAGATCCAACAATCTGACCGTTGATTTTGAGACAAGACCATCCATCATGTGATTTGATGCATATGCCTTCCCTTAAATGAATTGGAAAATAAATCCTTATCCATAATGATTTAAATATATGTTCTTTTGTAAGAATTTCTTAAAATGGTACATGTGACCACGTAGAACCACTGGATTTCACAAAAATCTCAGATAATAAATAATTACGAAAATACCACTAACCTAGACTCCTGAATTCTAGATCACATGGTTCCCATGATCCTTTTGACATAAAACTTTATATCAGGCCCAGGCATCATAAAATAACCATATATTATAAATTTCAGTCATTAGATCAGCATGATTGGTGGGTAAAATAGATATTGGTTCAAATATGGGCCACCTGATCTTTGGATATGCTTCAGATTTGGGCTCTGCCCCTTAAATTATATGGAAAAACGAACGGTCGGTGTAGATGTCCCAAAAACATCACGATGGGCCCCACCTTGAGTAGTGTGGGCACAAAACACACGCACGTACACAGTGCACTGAACCTGACATCGGGTCAAACTAGGTTTGACCCGATAAAATCAAGCTTCTTTCGTAGAAGCTGCAGACAATTGCCGCTGTGATGATGTTGGGCCCCCACCTTCATTTGGATGGATGGTCCGAGCCATCCAACGTGTTCAAGAGAGATTTTTGACCAAAATCATGTTGTCTATATGCCTCCATACATGCACCCGAGCTCACCTTGATAAGGAATACAATGTTATGTCGTTTAATGGTGTGGGCCACCCAAAGCCCGGATCCATTTCAAACTTAGGCCCACAATCGGACCCTAATACAGAAACCTGAAGGAGGGAGTTGATGGCCTAAAGGGATGGTGGAAGTGGACCCCACCAACCCCCGCAAAGAATAAAAATCAGAAAGCTTCCGCAATGTAAACAGATCATGTCTGTTTGGAGCATGTTGTGGCCCACCGTGACCACCTATCTCAGAAATTTGATCGGTCTGTTGTGTCCGTGGGACGAATTCAACCAGGATATAGCTCTTCTCACTCTAAACCCAATCAAGAAAAAAAAAAGAAGCTCATTCTACTCCAGTCGGTGTAATAACGTCCAACCACGAGGAATCCTCCCATCAAATCTCTTATGCAACTCCTCTACCAAATCCCAACCATACAACCAACACAAGTTAGAATTTTGATCGAAGCCTACCCGACCAAAAGAGGAAAAGGAAACCCGATGTTGTAGTTTCCGCCGTTCTTCACTGACACAAGCCCAAGGCCTGCGAAATATGTCGCCTAAGAAACCATCCAAGGACAGCAAGTTCATTGTTGAATCAATTAAGGTTCCAAGATGTTGGATCGGTGGGCCATCTTGATCCAATTTGATCCACAAAGAAAAGAAGGGATCCGAAAGAAGATCTGTCAAATGCAAACAATGATCCACTGTTTCAGTCTTTCTTTGTTGCATAAATAGAGCTGCACAAGCTGGTTACACACGAAAGTTCTAGAGTCCTCACACTCCAAAAGTACGACCCTCTTCAAGCACTAGAAGGGCATAACAAGTGAGAAGAGAGAGAGAGAGAGAGAGAGAGAGAGAGAGAGAGAGAGAGAGCAACTCCAACAGGTGATGGACGTGGCAGCAAGGAAGAAGAAAGGAAAAGAAAGGAAAGAAAGGAAGAGAGAGAGAGAGAGAGAGAGAGAGAGAAGGAATTGTAGTGTGACTCACTTAGTCACAGTCGAGTTCCAATAAAGGTAAGATTTCCATCTTTTAATTAGAAGGGTGACGTTTTAAAACTATTAAATCTAATTCTAATGTCAACATAAACCGAGCCCTAGATAAATCCTAATTATTCAAACCATGTGGTTTAGGATATAGTTTGATATTAAGGTGTATACATGGACATCTAGCCTTGAGTGAGGACGATTCAATTTAAAAGGTGAGGGTTTTATCCTTTAGGCTTACATTAATTTAAGTTATTATATTTACCTTGTCCTAACATGTCATCCTGTTATTGTATCTTGCCTTTTACATGCCTTCATATTACTTTGAATTTTTCTACAATTATATGTTTTACCATCAATTATTTGCCTTTGGCTAACAGTATAATGTTGATTACAAGTGATCCTTCTGAATTTATGTGGAGCCATGGATACAAGATCTGCCCTTGCCTTACAAAATTTATTGAGTTGGCCCTGCCACTCTCCTCATTAAAGAATCGGCCGTTGCCACTCTTCTATTCATTGAGTTGGCCCTTGCCACTCTCCTTATTAAAGAATCAGCCATTGCCACTTTTCTATTTGTTATGTTGGTCATTGCCACTGTTTGAGTTGACCATTGTCACTCTTCTCTATATTGGCCTTATGCTATTTATCTATAAAGGGCTCGGTCATGTGTCTTAATATTCCAGAACCTCCATGATTTAGTTTATATTCTCTGTATGTGCAAGTACTATGTTGGGAATCCCTCTTCTAGCGATCGAATAAATATCCTAGATGTAATGCATTTTCAGTAAGGGCCTTAGGGCGACATGTAATTCCATGTTTCACAAATGATGGTGTACTAGTTGGTGTATGTGAATCATTCTATATACATGTTACATCAATTTTTTTAAGGGTTGGTTGTCGTAATTAGTCACTCCAATCGGCCTTGCGTGATTCACCTGGTCATGTGTTGTGTCTGTCTTGGGATAACCGCTTAAATCCATGTTAAATGTGTGAAAAGGCCAAGTTATATGTCCTAGAGGGGGAGTGAATAGGACTATGCAAAATTAAAATGATAACAGCAGAATTTAAACAATTAAAAGTAAGATAGCACTATAATCAATCCATAATACTGAAATGTAAAGCCACCTCAAATGTATGAGTATTGAGAGGTTGATAAAAATGTTGTTCTAAGGACAACCTTATAACAAAAACCAAGGTTTATAGTATGACAACCTGATTTCTAGAAAGGTCTTTGTATCAAAAACTCAAACTTGATACAGAGGAATAAATAAAAGAATAAATAATAAAGAAATGAAATCTAAGTTATTACAACATTCCCTACAGTGCTTGAAATGTAAATATTACAACATTCACATCCACAAATACATCTCACAATATTGAATGGAAAGAGATACAAAAAATAAACTACACATCCAAACACAAAGACTTATAATGGTTCGCCTGTGTGTACATCAACTGTTAAATAGCAGCCACATAGTTACTCCACTCCTAATATCCTCACACAGTGGATATTAGCGTTCACTATTTAAATAGGCTTTTCAGGTTCACCTAAAACCCTCATAATTGTGTCTTTTAAGTGGGCTTTACACAATAAAAAAACCACTCTCTCTGAGTTTTCTGGCTCTCCTCAGATAACCAAAACAATGATATTTTTCTGGCTTAATCTGTAACACCCTGAAAATCGGGGGTCGTGTATAAACTCAACTCCCGAGTTCCAGACCGTCACTTATGCAACAAAAATGGTTATGATTCAATGTTGTCTGATTTAAAGCATTCACATGAGTAAAAGTATACCAAAACTGCAATTCATACTTCAGATCCAGTGATAAAAGCAAGCGGAAGACTAAACAAGATATATATCACTGTATGGAAAAACAAAGTAATCTCAACTGTCTCCAAAGTATGACTACATCTCTGAGTCTCATATACATGTACATAACAAAAGAATAATGTTCAAAAAGAAAAGTCCCACTGATGTCCCCTCGATCCAGGTCACCTACGGGAAGCCGTCATGATACTGCATATACGAGAACTCATCCTGGTCCTCGTCATCATCTAGCTCCACCTCCTGGATCTCATCGTCACCTGCAACTACAACAGGGTCTGGTGGGTGTTGCAAACACCATCCCGTAACGTGGGAATGAGTGATCAACTCAGTGGAATCATAAAGCAAAGATTAGCATGTTCACAATTCAATCACGCGATAATAGTAAAGCAGTAAATCAGACAAGTCCTAATACTGTTGTTAATGCAAGATGATATGACGTGATGTATGCCCTCACCGACGATCACCCTCATACGGCAACATCTTACGACCGCGGCATGCCACACTCCCTAGAGTGCTCCACATCTTCCAGGCACATGCAATGCTATGGTGATATGATTACCAAGTTGTTATTAGTCCATTCAAACAGCAGGATTGGGAAACTAAGGTACCTCCCTTGTATCAATCCCAACACGGATCCTGTCTAGGGTCGTCACTCCTAGTAATCTCATACGATGTACATTTCGTAGGTCACTGCAAGGGCTGCCAGGGCTGTTGCTCGCACTCGTTGCACCGCTCCCCCATCACCTTATCAATACAGGCCTACTGTACTCTACTGCACGGAAGGGTCGTCGCCTCCCGTGAACTCAGAATACGCTCGCGGTCACTACAAAGGGCTCGTCGCCTGATCAGTGTAGGCCGACAGCTAGAATATAGTGTCCCATACCACCATAATCTGCTCACGAGTCTAGGTGCTCACTGGTCACTACGGGGAGGTTTGTGGCCCCAGCGTAGGCCGACAGCTCGACCACGGTGTCCCATACCACCATGCCCGGCTCATGAGTCTTCGTGGATCAAGGTACCACGGTTAATAGGGTTTACAATGGTAAGTTCAGTACCCTAGGTTCAAGCAGTTATGATACATACATGGTGAACAAACATCGGCCAGTCGGGTTACTTGACGGGCTCGACTAGCGCGATCGCATATCGAATTGAACGACATGAAGTACGTAAAACACTTCGCGTGGCCTAACCACTGCCGCCAACTCTCAACACGAATCACATTCATCGACGCGTCATTCGTGGCTATGACCAGTCAGCCACGAAATCGCTCGGTTACCGACTGCCTGGACTAAGTCAAGTCCCACACATCTATGGAATTACTATACAAGGTATTGGAATTGAAATACATCATGTGAGCATGTTAGCACATGTTATAACATTCAACTTAAGCAAATCCTCAAGGCATACTTCCCATGCATATTCAACTTAAGCAAATCCTCAAGCACATACATTCAATGCATGCAATGAAATCATGCATTTTATCAACATGTAGAAAATCATCTAGGTCAGCATAATAGTTGAAAAATCAATCACAAAGTATCAAATAACATCATTTAGTTCAATACATACTAATACAAGCATTTATACAAACACATGCACTACACACTTAGGTCTACGTATAGCATGTCGACCCAAAGTGTGCACTAGGCGAATCTCTTCGCCAAACTAATTATGCACGCATTCCTAACTTCCTAATGCGACAACAAACCATGTCAATCACATCAGCAAAATATGAATGCAAACAGTACTTCCTACAAATGACTAAAATGCCCTAAATCTCATATTCTTCGTTAGCTTACGAAACGGGAAACGGAGAGCATTTTGTACATGTCAAACGGCGATGCCGTCAAGAATCTACTATTAAACGACATTGAAAGCATTGGGAACCGTCAATCAAAGCGTCTAAAATCCTCACCTAGTGTCTTGTAGACTCGGGAATTGAAGCGGAGTGTATATGCTTCGTCTACGGCGAGTAAGGAGCCTAATACATAAGATCCATAAGCTACATCGCCATGGAAACAAGAAAAAACTCAAATCACCAACTATTTAGGGTTTTTACTTACCTAGGATTGCGGTGGAATCGCCGGGAAAGCGGTAGAGAAGTGTCGCTTAAGCATGTGCAACACGTAGCACAAGTGGCGGGAAGAACTCTCCCACTCTCTCACAATCTCTCACTCTTTTTCTCTCTCCCAAGCTAGGGCTTCTCTCAAATTCGGATGGGAGAGAGGAGTGAGGGTTTCAACCCCTTTTATAGCCTAAAACATTCCCAAAATAGGCTTGGGAACAATGTTTACTTGGTGCCTAACCAAATCGGGGCCGTTTCGGTCCAAAAGGGCATTTCTGGAGGTCCCCAGGCCAGATGCGGTCGGACTTAAGCTCATGCATACTAGATCTAGCATACATCCAGTTTTCAGACCGGTTGGGTTCCCAGATCGCACGTGGCGGCCCAGTTTCAGTTTAACGGTCACCGCATCAAGATCAGGCCTATAAGTCCCGTGATATATAATAGATATTTTTCCTGATCCAAGGGTGTAATTTGGCTGTATTCTGACGGTCAGAATGCTTAATACTGATGCGTCAAATTTGTGTGCCAGATTTGAATTTGAAATTCCAACTATGTCCCTATTCACACTCTCTTCGGTCCGGGCTCAATGAAATAGCCTGTGATCATCGGTTTGACTTGATTTTTGGAATGAGTGTCAAGCCCAGCTAGACGGTCCTAACGGTCTAAGATAGGAGGTATCGGACTTTCAACGTGCGGTCTAGATCCAATACAAAGATTCAAAGTGGTCCAGAGAACAAACCGGCTTAGAGTTTGATCCGAGGCTTTAGAGCATTATAGCACCCTTAGTTCCACTCGCTTCGGGCCTTGTAGAACGTATTTAAAGTGATCAGGGACCATTCCCCAGCTATTCTAACGTTGCACTAGCTAACCTAGTCAAATTTTCCAAAGGAATGAATTCTACGCAAATTCGGGTCGAGTTGGTACTCGAGCCCAAGGATGGATTTTTCACGGGCGTTACAATCTACCCCCCTTAACAAATAATTTCGTCCTCGAAATTTTGTACCTTTTCGTACTCCTCGAGAAGCTGTGGGTAATTCTTTCTGATCTCGGCTTCTGTCTCCCAAGTAGCCTCCTCCTCAGTATGATGCGTCCATAGTACCTTCACAAGGGGAATCACCTTGCTACGCAGTACCTGCTCCTTCCGGTCTAAGATGCGTGTCGGTCGCAGGATATAAGTAACATCCTCTCCTAACTGCACCTGCTCCCATCTGATGATATGAGAAGGATCAGCAACATACTTCTTCAGCATAGAAACATGAAATACGTTGTGGACGCTCGCGAGGGGCGTGGGTAAAGCCAATCGGTAAGCCACTGCTCCCACACGATCGAGGATCTGAAATGGACCAATGTATCGCGGTGCCAGCTTCCCCTTCTTTCCGAACTGAAGGACTCCCTTCATAGGGGAAACTCGCAAAAACACATGATCCCCGACTGTGAACTCTAGTGGTCTCCGTCTCGTATCGGCGTAGCTCTTCTGTCTGCTCTGCGCTGTAAGAAGCCGACGTCGAATAATATCAATCTTCTCTGACGTCGCCTGCACTAACTCTGGGCCAATCAAGCTGCGCTCACCGACCTCTAACCAGCAATGCGGTGCGCGACAAGGTCGCCCATACAGCGCCTCATAAGGTGCCATGCCGATACTCGCCTGGAAGCTATTGTTGTACGCAAACTCCGCATATGCAAGACAGTCATCCCAACTGTCCTTGAAGTCCAATGCGCAAGCTCGCAACATGTCCTCCAGGATCTGGTTCACTCGCTCTGTCTGTCCGTCCGTCTGTGGGTGGAAGGCAGTACTGAACTTCAACTTCACACCCATAGCCTCCTGAATGCGAGTCCAGAAGATGGAAGTGAACCGCGTGTCTCTGTCCGACACGATCTCCAACGGAACTCCATGCAGACGCACGATCTCTCTAATATACAATCTAGCCAGCTCGTCTGCAGAGTTCGTAACTCTGATCGGTAGGAAGTGCGCCGACTTCGTCAATCGGTCGACGATCACCCAAATAGAATCATGCCCCTTCCTCGTCTTCGGCAACCCAGAAATGAAGTCCATGGAAATGAAATCCCACTTCCACTCTGCAATCGGCATAGGCTGCAAAAGTCCAGGTGGTCGGCGATGCTCTGCCTTCACCTGTTGACAAGTGAGACAACGGGACACGAACTCAGCAATGTGGGTCTTCATACCTTCCCACCAGTACGTCCTCTTCACGTCACGATACATCTTCGTGCTGCCAGGATGCATCGCGAGTCTAGTAGAATGCGCAGCCTCGAGAATCTCTCGTCTCAAGTCAGGGACATCAGGAACGCATAGGCGGCCACGGTAACGTAAACCCCCATCCATGCCAACTCGCCAGTCGGCGTCATCATCATCACTGGCCTGCTCTCGAAGCTCAGTAAGATGCGCGTCGTCCCTCTGCGCCTCGATGACACGGTCATCGATCGGGGATCGCACCTGAACATGTGCGATGAACTCAAATGGCTCCTCTACGGTGAGTTTCTGCTCAAAGTCTCGCAAAAACTCAACCATATCCCACTCGGCAACCATCAGCGGAGCCGCAAACTCTATCGCCTTCTTGCGGCTCAACGCATCAGCCACAAGGTTCGCCTTCCCAGGATGGTAAGAGACTTCAAACTTGAAGTCCTTCAGCGTCTCCATCCATCGCCGCTGCCTCATATTCAAGTCCCGCTGTGTGAATATGTACTTGAGGCTCTTGTGGTCGCAAAAGAGCTCGAACTCCTCTCCATAGAGGTAATGTCTCCAGAGTCTCAGTGCGAATATCACGGCTGCCAACTCCAGGTCGTGTGTAGGGTAATTCTCCTCGTGCTTCCTTAATTGTCTCGAGGCATACGAAATTACCCTGTCCCTCTGCATAAGGACACAACCCAAACCAACGCTAGACGCGTCAGTGTATATAGTGTATTTAACCCCTTGCTCTGGCAATACTAGCACAGGGGCGGACGTAAGTCTGTCCTTCAGCTCCTGAAAAGCTGACTCCGCCTTATCATTCCAGGCGAACTTCACGTCCTTCCGTGTCAACTGAGATAAGGGTCTCGCGATCTTCGAGAAATCCTGAATGAAGCGCCGATAGTAGCCAGCGAGACCCAAGAAACTCCTCACCTCAGTGACAGAACCAGGCTGCTCCCAGTCCTGCACCGCAGCTACCTTAGACAGGTCAACTGCCATGCCATCCTTGGACACCACGTGTCCCAGAAACTTCACCTCCTGCTTCCAGAAGTCGCACTTCTTATACTGTGCGAACAACTGATGCTGTCTGAGCGTATCAAGGACCAAACGCAAGTGCTCCTCATGCTCCTCTCGACTCCTAGAGTATACCAAAATGTCGTCGATGAAGACAACGACGAATCGATAGAGGAAAGGCCGCAATACCCGGTTCATCAGATCCATGAACACGGCCGGTGCGTTCGTGAGACCGAACGACATCACAAGGAACTCGTAATGACCAAAACTGGTCCTGAACGCTGTCTTCTGCACGTCCTCATCTCTGACGCGCAGCTGATGATATCCTGACTGAAGGTCAATCTTCGAGAAGTACTGCGCTCCTCTCAACTGATCAAACAAGTCATCGATCCTGGGCAAAGGGTACTTGTTCTTCACTGTGACTTGGTTCAGCCTGCGATAATCAATACACAATCGCAGCGAACCATCCTTCTTCTTCACGAACAAGACCGGTGCTCCCCAAGGAGATACGCTAGGCCGTATAAGGCCAAGCTCTAGTAGACCATCAATCTGCGTCCTCAACTCCTCCATCTCACATGGTGCCATGCGATACGTCGGCAGTGAGACGGGTGTAGAACCAGGAATCAGATCGATAGTGAAATCGATCTCACGTCGGGGCGGCAGACCAGGGATCTTCCTGAACAGATCCCCGAACTCAGAAACAACTGGCGTCAGCTCAAGTACCTGGGCACCAGCGTCGCGCAACAGGGTGGCGTAGCTAAGAATGCGGAAAGGAAGATTTACCCGCACTGAAAATGTGAAAGGCGTGCCCTCAGGCTCGTACACCGTCACCACACGAGCCTCGCAGTCAATCTCGGCTCTCGCTGCAGTCAACCAGTCCATGCCAAGAATGACGTCGAGATATACGAGCGAGGGATCGACGACCAAATCAAGAGTCATCGTCCTGCCTCCCAGATCAAGTAAACAACCCTCACACATCTGGGTGACATCCGAATAATCTCCATGAGCTGCAAGGACTCGCACGCTATCCATAGTAATAGTCTGCAACCCAAGACGTCTGACTACGGCACGCGATATCAAAGAAATCGTGGAACCAGTGTCCACTATGACAAGAACGGGAGTACCTCCGATATGGCCCGTGACCTCGAAGGCTGAATGCTGGAAAGTCGGCGTCGTAGCTGCCTCAGCGGTCAGTGCATGAACTCGAGCCTGCTGTGGCCGGTTCGGCCGCTGTGTCAAGGGCCGTGGGGGCTGTCGAATCTGCGATACTGTGGGTCTGAAAGAGGACTGCGCAGGAGCTGACCGTATAGGCGGTGCTGATATCGCCTGTGGACGTACACGATCAATCTTCTGCGGCGGCGAGAACCCACTGTCCCGCATCCTCGTAAAGCAACTCGGCGCTAGGTGGCCCGTCCTCCCACAGTATGTACATGATAGATCAGGGCGCCGAAATGGTCCTACTGGCGCCGTGGTCCTGGTAGGAGGATCAATGCGAGGCCTCTTGCCCGCGAAGGGCCTATCTGGCAACTCCGGTCGCGGCCTAGAAGTAGTCGGGCCTCGTGATCGCGCAAGTCGATCCACGTCCTGCTCTGCCCGCATGGACATGTGAACCAACTCCGCATAGGAGGAGAAACTGATACAGCACATCTTCGACCGAATATCCGGTCGCAAGCCCTCCAAAAAGCGCCGTATGCGCATCTGCTCATCAGCTAAAATCGTCGGGACGTACCTGCCCAACTCTGTGAACCGATGCTCATACTCGGTGACCGTCATCGCTGCCTGCCTGAGACGGAGAAACTCATTCTCCCTCTCGTGTCTGTAGGTCTGAGGATAATACTTCTCATGGAAGCGAAACTCGAATGCTGCCCATGTCCATACGAAGTCTGCGGTAACAGTCCGCAATACGCTATCCCACCACATACTGGCCTCTCTCTCAAACTGGAAGGTAGCCAGCTCTACCTGCTCTGCCTCAGTACAGTGCAACATGCGCAGAATCTTCGACACTCGGTCGAGCCAAAACTCAGCCTCCTCGGGTCTGTGAGAACCCGTGAAAGTAGGAGGCCGCAAGCGCTGAAATCGCTCCAGAAGGCCCCGTGTGTCGGCAGGGTTCCCCGCAGGGAAAGCAGGCTGCGCAGGAAGTGCTATGCCCTCATCCTGGGCGTAAGCATAGGCATCCTCAGCTGGATGCGCAGGTGGTGCAGGCGGAGTAGATGCAGTCGCACCCCCACCCTGGGCTAACGTCCCAAATCACTTATAACAAAGAAAAGGAAATTATAATAATGTAAAATACCTGAATTTCTCCTTTTTGTTGCAGCCTGAAAGAACCAAATCGGAGTAGAAGTTCAAATAGAAGTTCAATGTCCAATACTTACTTTGAAATGGTTCTAGGTTCTAATTGATTTTAAATTAAACCAAGTTGGGCTAGCTCTATTTAATTTTGATTCCAAGAAGTGGAATATCACAATTCCTCTTTCAAATCAAATTAGAATGCAGAAAAAATCTAAATATAAAAAGCTAATAAAAAGAGAATATTAAATAAGCATAATCTAGCTTAAGAACTTTACAAACTTATCTCTCAGAGTGATGCCTTGATTTTACTTGAATTGAATATCAAACTCTAAAAATCATGCTCTATTTATAAGTGGAGAAGTTGTACCTTCGACTGGTCCTGTGAACACTACAACTGGTCGTATGTCGAACTGATTTTTAAAATTTTGAGCATGATCGGATAAAACCGTTCCACGACTGGTCGTTACCCATCCATGACCGATCGAGGGACCTCCACGACTAGTCGTGTGGAGCCTAGAATAGTGCTAGAGTTTGAGTTGTAGCTGCAGTACTGGTCGAGGACGAGTCGTGCACTGTTCACACGACCGGTCGAGCAGTCTTCAAGATTGGTCGTGACTCAACAAAAAATTCTAAAAATTTTCAACAATCTTAGGACTGGTCGAGCCAGTGCTAAGACTAGTCGAACAGATTATAGGACTAGTCTAAGAACAGAACAAAACACTTATAAAATAAGCAATTGAATTATATATCCGAAATGACCTACCCTAAGGTCAATCTAAGCTCATTCATACCTTAACCAACAAGTATGAACATTGAACCTTCTTTATCTTCAGATGTTGGATGGTCTTTAAAGTTCATGAAGCTTGAGTTCTTGAACATATAATGAAGTTTGAACTTATGATCGTTTCAAGCTTGATTTTGTAGTACTTAAGTTATACTTCATCTTAACTCTTGAGTACAATTGAATCACTTGATTTTTTATGTTGCTTTGAGGCATTGAAGCTTAAGCTGAGAACAATGTACTTGATCTTACCTTACTTGAAGTAGATCTTTGACCTTATCTTGAAGCATTGTCCTTGTATTGTCCTTGACAATATAAAACAATGTGCTACACAAGACACAGATTGTGGTTTGGCACTACAAAATTTGACAATCTAAGGAGCAGAAACTATAGCACTTACAATCTCCTCCTTTGTTAAATTTGTGACAAAACACATTCTAAAAAATAAGAGGACTATAACATGCTCAATAAAGAATCATGCACCATATATACACAAGAAAGTATAATGCACATTAAATCATCATGAAATATCCAAGACACTTCCTTACTTACTCCGCCTGAGTAGCACAAAAAAAAATAAAAAATAAAATAAAATAAAAAAATCTCCATGTTACTCCCCAACAATCCATATCCATGCATATCCCTCATGATTCAATCATAAAACAAAATATTCTCCCCCCTTTTGTCACAACATGATAAAGGAAGAACCAAAGATATGGGAGAAAAAAATAACTAAAAGAAGAATAATGGAGCACATATTTACAAGATATGAAAGATATAAGCAAATTCAAAGATCACATATCATTAATCATTATAAACCAAATTCATCCAAATTCGGTTTCAAAAACTGAAAGTAAAGAGTAAGTATCACAAAAGTTATTACAGACCAAATAAGAAAACACTTAATCAGATCTTGAAGGAGGAGCAGGTGTGGTAGGATCAATTTGATGAAGGCCCTTTATTAATGCTCCTAAGATACTTGCGCATATATTTAAACTATAAATCATGGGCAACATTCATGTTCTCTACCTTCTCCTCAAGTGCATGTAAACGCACATCAAAGTCTGATGACTGATAGTCAGGGTCAGCCTTAGAATCTGAATCAATTTCATCAAATATATCATCCATGTTAACATCATTAGGTAAATTTCCTTCTTCTTCATTCACTACTTCAACTCCACCACCACCTACATTCACTTGGTCCTCAGCCAATTGCAAGTTCATCTTTTTTGTTATTGAAGACGATATGATGAATGGGTGCCTCTCCAACAAGCATAGCAACTAGCATGTTGTTAGCCAACACAATCATAAGGGATGCAAAAGGAATATCGCTCTGACCAGGATGGAGATAGAATTGGATAATAGAATGACAAATAAATGAAGGAAGACATACATTAACACCAGATATGATGGAATACAAAATCTGAACCATGAAAGAAGTGAGTTCGGTTTTGTTACCAGACCTAGGATAGACATTTGAAATAAAAATCCCATGAAGGACTCTGTATCTAGGTAACAAAAACCTTTAAGCAAGCGCATTCCCATTCTGACTCCATTGCACATCCATGTTGCAAAATGCTCTAGTAAGCATCCTTTTTTTTTTGTATTCAGAAGGTTTTTCAACTAGAGAGCTAATAGGAATACCCTCATCATGGACAGGTAAATCCATTAGGCCAGACATCAGATGACGATCAACTTCAAATGGGCCTTCTCTAGTAGCAATTGTAAATGTTAATTTTTTTGTAGAGAAATCAGAAATGTATGCGAACATAGACTGCACAATAGACCGGTATGCCGGCCCACCCCAATGTAGAATGTTATCCCATCCTACAGATTGGAGAAGTCGGAAGAGATCAAAAGGAGCAATATGTGCAACATCTATAGGTCGCTCAACTATCACATTGCGCATCCTCAAATCTCTTACATAGGGAGGATCAACTTTAGGTGACTGAAGGTGGTGTCGTGTGATGCGTGTCGACCTAGAAGATGACACACCACGAGAAGTTTTCTTTCTACCTCTAGCATCCATTTGCCACTAAAAAAATCAAAGAAATGAGGAGTTGCAAAGGATGTGGAATGGATTTCCTTAAAAATAGACTTTGGAGAAGAAAACCCCAAAATCTTCAAGAAAACTTGAAATCAATCACTCCAAGGAAGAAAAATGAAGAGATTAGAGCTTGAATCTATAAGTAAAACTGATATAATGCACTAACCTTGATGAATCAAAAAGTTGGGTACGACTAGTCGTGCCACGGCCTGTTGAAGAGAAAAGAGGAAATGAGGAAGAAAGAGTTTTTCCCAATTTAAAAAGGTCCAGCGCACTACACGACTGGTCGTGAGATGTCCACGACCGTTCGTTCCATGACTGGTTGAGTACATCCTCGACTGGTCGTGCAAACACAAAAACATGCATTTTTCACATAATTTTAAAATTTAAACAAATAAATTAAAAAAATATGCTATAATACAGAAATGCATGATTAATCAATTTAAATTAAACATTCTAAGATCAAATTTTAATTTATTTAACTTAATTTTTTCGAGTGGTTTAGTGAAAATGTCAGCAAGTTGAGTTTCGTTTGGAATGTATTCCAATGAAATTGTCTTTTCTTCCACTAATTCATGAATGTAGTGATATCTAATGTTAATGTGCTTGGTTCGTGAATGTTGGATTGGATTTTTAGATATATTATTACACTGAAATTATCACAATATAAAACCATTGAATCTTGTGCAATTCTATAATCGCTTAATATTCTATTCATCCATACAAGCTAAGTACATGCATTTCCAGCTGCAATGTATTCAGCCTCAGCAGTTGAGAGTGATATAAAACTTTTTTTCTTGTTAAACTAAGAAACTAAATAGTTTCTAATATAGAAACAACCATGGTTGATTTTTTATCATTGATATTACCAGCCCAATCAGCATCAGTGTGCCCAGCTAATTGAACACTAGTATCATTTGGATCCCAAAGATCCAGATTAGCTGAACTTGTGACATATCACATAATTCGCTTAACAACAGTTAAATGTGACTCTTTAGGGTCAGATTGATATCTAGTACAAATTCCAATGTTAAAAGTAATATCAAGTCTACTTGCAGTTAAATAAAGTAAATTGTCAATCATACTACGATATAATTTAGGATCCACACTTTTACATGTAGAGTCTTTTGAGAGTCCTAATGTTGTACTCACAGGAGTATCAAAATTTTTCTCATTCTCAAATCTAAACTTTTTAATTAAGTTCAGAACGCATTTGGTTTGAGAAATAAAAATACCATCAGGTTGTTGTTTTACTTGCAAACCTAGGAAATAATTCAATTCCCCAACCATGCTCATTTCGAACTTAGATTTCAATAAATCTATAAACTCAACAGCCACGTTAGTATAGGTAGATCCATAAATAATATCATCAACATAGATCTGCACCATTAAGATATGATCGTTATGTTTCTTAACAAAAAGAGTCTTATCAACACTTCCCATTAGAAAATTATGCCTTAGTAAAAACTTAGTCGATTTTTCATAACATGCCCTGAGAGCTTATTTCAAACCTCAGAGTGTCTTTTTTAGGCGATAGACATGATCAACATTCGTAGGGTCTTCAAAACCCATTGGTTGTTCAACATACACTTCTTCATGTAGATTGCCATTTAAGAAAGTACTCTTTACACCCATTTGATAAATTTTGATCTTTCTAAAGCACGCAATGGATATAAATAGTCTGATATATTCAAGACGAGCTATTGGGGCAAAGGTTTCATCATAATCGATGCCTTTAATTTGAGTATACCCTTGTACAACCAGTCTAGCCTTGTTTCAAATTATATTGCCAAGTTCATCAGACTTATTTTTAAAAATCTAGTTAGTTCTAATTATATGTTTATCTTTAGGTTTAGGAACAAGATATCAAACATCATTTCTAATAAATTGATTAAGCTCATCTTGCATCACAACAATCCAGTGTTCGTCAATAAGAGGTTTTTTTACGTTTGCCAGTTCTATCTAGGATGTAAAGCACACGTAATTAATGTATCTTCTAGTTGTCTATGAGTGTGCACACTAGTGAGAAGGTTTCCAAGAATTTGAGTGGTTGGTTGATCTTTGACAGTCCTCAGTTCAGAATTATTTTGACTTGATGAAGTATCTGGTTTGTCAATTAGAAGAACTTCATCATTATCTGAACTTGAGGGAGGTGTATTCAAGTGATCGTCAATAACCACATTGATGGACTCTTGAATTACACTGGTCCTCTTATTCAGTACTCAATATGCTCGACTGTTTAAAGAATACCCTAAAAAGATCCCTTCATCACTTTTAGTGTTAAACTTACCCAGACTTTCACGGTCACATAAAATATAGCACTTGCTGCCAAAAACTCAGAAAGTATTTGACAGTAGGCTTCTTATCAAACCACATTTCATAAGTTGTTTTATTATTTGACATACTTGTATAAACTCAGTTGATTATATAACAGGTAGTATTTATGGCCTCTGCCCAAAGATTTTTAGGGAGCTTCAGACTATTCAACATTACATTAGCCATTTTTTGAAGCACTCTATTTTTTCTTTCAATAATTTCATTTTGTTGTGGAGTTTTAGGCACAGAGAATTCATGTGATATTCCCTAATTGCAACAGAATTTCTCAAAACTTTTATTCTCAAATTTTGTTCCATGATCATTATGGATCTTACAGATTTGAGAACCTTTTTCAGTTTCGATTCGTTTGATAACTCTTTTCACTTCATCAAGGGTTTCTGATTTATCCCTTAAAAAGGCTACCCAGGTGAATCTGGTATAGTCATCCACTATTACTAATATATATTCTTTGCCTCCTCAACTCTCCGTCCTGGTTGGTCCTATAAGATCCATGTGGAGAAGTTTGAGTGGTTTGGATGTGGCATTGGAATTCACCTTTTTGTAAGTAATCCTAGTTTGCTGCCAATCTGGCATTTGCCACAAATTCTGTTTACTTTCTGTAATTTAGGTAGACCTCTTATCAGTTCTCTTTTACTCAATCTATATAAATTAAGGTAATATACATGTCCAAGGCGTTTATGCCATAACTCAGTTTCATCAGTATGGACCATGCAACACGATTGACTAGATGAGCTAGAATCACTAACAATATAGCAGTTTTCAGAAGTTCTGCGAACAGTTAAAATTATAGAACCCTTTTTGTTTAAAATTTCACAACCTTGGTTAGAAAATTTTACACTGTGATTTTTATTGCATATTTGAGAAATGCTTAACAAGTTATGTTTTAGACCTTTTACATATAAGACATTCTCAAATAAAGGGAGGTTAGAAAGTTGAGCCGTACCTTAGCCAATAATTCTGCAGTTACTACCATCATCAAATGTGACTGAACCATCAATCATGCCTTTAAGTGTGGTGAACGGACCTTTATCATCAGTCATATGCCTAGAGCATCCACTGTCGAGGTACCATTTTGAATGGCTTGAAGCTTTGAAAGAGGTGTGGGCAACCAAGCAAGGAACCTTAGGAACCCATTTCATAACTGTTTTGGGTTTTGGAGTATAATTGGTCTTCTTGTATTTGTAGTTGTTGTAAGAATGACCTACTGAGTTAGATTTTAAGAGCTCCTTAAGTAAATCAACTATTTTCTCAGGTAAAGGGTTTCGATTTTGATTTTTATAGTTGATATGGTTACTTTTAGGTTTGAAAGATTGAAAAGTTTTATCATTTTTAGAAAAAATTTGATTTGTACTATTCCCTTTTGAGTTTGAAGATTCTCCTTTCACAAACTTAGGAGGAGTGTTCTTCTATTTAGGAGGAACATTTTTATTGTAGCCCAAACCGGATCGATCGCCACATTTTCTTGATCTAGATAAAAGTTTTTCTAACTTTAAATCACCTTGGGCATACCTCCATGTATCTTTTAAACTCAAAAGCAAAGAGACTTCAAGTTTTAGTTTTTCATTTTTAGATTTAAGATTCTCAATAAGGGAGGTTTTGAAATCTAAATTGTATTTGGATTTTTCAAAACAATCTAAAATGTGAGATTTTTCTAAAACAAGAGAATCAAAATTTTCTTTAAGTTTTAAAAACTTTTCTTTTCGAAGTTTTAGTTTAATAGAAATTTTACAACTTTCCTTGTAAAAGGCATTATAAGCATCTTGAAGATCATCTTCATTTTCAGGATCACTATTTAGATTTTCTTCACTCGTTGAATCATCATTATCTGAAAAAGTGAATTTAGCTAGAGTCATAAGGATTTTAACTTCACTGCCTGACTCAGTTTTAGAATCTTCTGATTTAGAAGAGGCTTCAGAGTCAGAGGATTCATCCCAAGTAGCTAACATTCCTATCTTTTTAGGTTTGTCCTTTTTATGACACTTGTTTGCTAAATGCTCATATTCATGAAAGATGTAACACTGACTGTCTTTTAAAGATTTTCATGTTTTAGTTTTAAATTTCTTCTTGTCATTAGATTTTTGAAAATCAACCCTCTTTTTACTTTTGAAAATTTTGTAAAACTTTTTTGCTAAAAGGGCCATATCATCTTCAGAGTTTTTTAAATCAGAATTGCTATTATTTTCTTGAAAAAAATTTTTAGAAGATTTAAGGGCGATAGATTTACCTTTAGGAGCTTTAAAAGTTAACTCATAAGTCTGTAAAGAGCTAACTAATTCTTCTACCCTCATGTTATCCGTATCACGAAGTTCCTGGATCGTAATAACCTTAGAATTGAACCGTGTAGGAAGTGAGCGTAATATTTTTACACACACTTTACTTTCTGGAATTTTATAACCAAGACCCCACATTGAGTTCACAATGTCATTCAATATTGTATAGAAGTCCATGAACATTTCATTTTCTTCCATACGTACTTCCTCAAATTTAGTTGTGAGGATTTGAACTTTAGATTTCTTGGCAATTGATGTTCCCTTGTGTGCCATTTCTAAAATATCCCAAGCTTACTTTGTAGTATCACAGGATATAATTCTTTTAAATTCATCCGGTGATAGCGCGTAAGTGATTGCATTTAGTGCTTTTGCATTGACCCTACTCTCATTTTTCTGAAGAGTGGTCCATGAAAAATAAGGTGTTATTCTCATAGATTTTGATCCATTGATACCAATCACTTCAGTGGTAGGAGGGGTCCATTCAGTCACTGTAGCTTGTCACACACTCTCATCCATGGATTTAAGGAAAATCCTCATCCTGGCTTTCCAAAAGGCATAATTAGATCCATCAAATGGTGGAGGCCTAGTGACTAAAAGGCTATCAAAATTTGACATCTTATAAATAGCTTAGATTGGTTAGCTCAGGAAATAAATCTAAAAATATAACACTTAAAATGAGCTATTATGCTCTGATATCACTTGAAAAGGCCAAGCTATATGTCCTTGGAGGAGGGGGGGTTGAATAGGACTATGCCAAATTAAAATGATAACAACAGAATTTAAAAAATTAAAAGTAAGATGGCACTATAATCAATCCACAATATTGAAATGTAAAGCCACCTCAAATGTATGAGTATTGAGAGGATAATACAAATGTTGTTCTAAGGACAACCTTACACCAAAAACCAATGTTTATGGTAGGACAACCTGATTTCTAAAAAGGTCTTTGTATCAAAAACTCAAACTTAATACAGAGGAATAAATAAAAGAATAAATAACAAAGAAATAAAATTTAAGTTATTACAACATTTCCCACAATGCTTAAAATGTAAATATTACAACATTCACATCTACAAATACATCCCACAATATTGAATGGAAAGAGATATAGAAAATAAACCAAACATCAAAACACAAAGAATTATAATGGTTCGCCTATGTGTACATCAACTATTAAACAACAGCCACACAGCTACTCCACTCCTCATATCCTCACATAGTAGATATTAGCGTTCACTATTCAAATAGGTTTTTCAGGTTCACCTAAATTCCTCACGATTGTGTCTTTCAAGTAGGCTTTACACAATTCAAAAAACCACTCTCTCTGAGTTTTCTGGCTCTCCTTAGACAATGAGATTTTTCTGGCTTAATCTAAAAAAAACCAAAGTAAAGGAAATTACAATAATGTAAAATACCTGAATTTCTCCTTTTTGTTGCAGTCCGGAAGAACCAAATTGGAGTAGAATTTCGAATAAAAGTTCAATGTCCAATACTCACTTTGAAATGGTTTTAGGTTCTAATTGATTTTAAATTAAACCAAGTTGGGCTAGCTCTATTTGATTTTGAGTCCAAGAAGTGGAATATCACAATCCTCAGAAATAAAATCAAATATAAAAAGTTAATAAAAAGAGAATATTAAATAAGCATAATCTAGCTTAAGAACTTTACAAACTTATCTCTCAGAGTGATGCCTTGATTTTAAATTGAATATCACACTCTAAAAATCGTACTCTATTTATAAGTGTAGAAGTCACACCTTCGATTGGTCTTGTGAACACTACGACTGGTCGTAGGTCGAACTGATTTTTGAAATTTTGAGCACGATCGGATAAACCCGTTTCATGATTGGTCGTAGGCCATCCACAACCAATCGAGGCAACTCCACGATTGGTTGTGACCTGTCCACGACTGGTCATGTGGAGCTTGTAATAGTTGCTGGAGTTTGAGTCATAGCTATAGGACTGGTCGAGGACGAGTCGTGCACTGTTCACACCACCGGACGAGTAGTCTCCGGGATTGGTCGTGGCTCAACAAAAAATTTTAAAAATTTTCAACAATCTCAGGACTGGTCGAGCCAGTGCTAGGACTAGTCGAACAGAGTCCAGGACTAGTCTAAGAACAGAATAAAACACTTATAAAATAAGCAATTGAATTATGTATCCGAAACGACCTACCCTAAGGTCAATCTAAGCTCATTCATACCTTAACTAAGATGTATGAACATTGAACCTTCTTTATCTTCAGATGTTGGATGGTCTTTAAAGTTCATGAAGCTTGAGTTCTTGAACATATGATGAAGTTTGAACTTGTGATTGTTTGAAGCTTGATTTTGTAGTACTTAAGTTATACTTCATCTTGACTCTTGAGTACGATTGAATCACTTGATTTTCGATGTTGCTTTGAGACATTGAAGCTTAAGGTGAGAATAATGTACTTGATCTTGCCTTGAAGTAGATCTTTGACCTTGTCTTGAAGCATTGTCCTTGTATTATCCTTAACAATAAAAAAAAATGTTCTACATAAGATACAGATTGTGGTTTTGGCACTACAAAATTTGACAATCTAAGGAGCAGAAACTATAACACTTACAATGCAGGACACACCGCCGAATCTCCGTATTATGGGATGTGGGGCAAGTCAGATAACTATAATCATATTCCACATTATGGTGATCACTAAGAGTGATAAATCACATATACTCTACTAGGCATAAATCTCATATAGATTGCTTGTGCATCGATACCACTTATTAGATCCTTTACGTTGCTTTTATGAATCTCTTGAATTATTGTTAATCTTAAAGGATAACCATCACTATGAGTAGGGCATTGACCTTCTCCTAACCGTACAGATTATGTAGGTGACGTGTAGATTCAAACCTAGTGAATAATCTCCTTAAGGAAGGTTCTGTTGAAAGAATAAGAAGATAACTTTATGATTTAGCTTTATACTTCCGCTGTGAACTCTGACATTGTAATACACTCCCATTAAGAGGACACTTAAGGTTTTATTGAATTCTTTTAATAATAATGAAGACTGATTTTATTCTCGTGAATGGTTGCCTTCATGTATGTATTTGGATGTGAACCAAATAAAAAAATAAAATAAAATGAGGTATTATTTTTAAATCATTCAAGTTTATACATTATTAACACCCAGTTTTCTCAGGCACGAGTATAAACTCTAGCCGTGAAAATTCAGGATGTTACACATAGTTTTTTATCGGGTTAATTCTTAGGACTTGGAGATTGGTTATTCTTATAGCATTTGTCACTAGTTGCAACATGAACGTATGTATTGTATCGTAGTTCTTTCGATCATTGCTTAACTTTACTCTTCGATCTTTTCTTAGCTTTTGCATTAGAGCTTTGCATTGAAGCTTTGTGGGTGAAGTATGGAGCTTTGTATTGGAGCTTTATTTTTGATTTGCCCCCTTTTGATTGGGTGAGATTTTCTCTAAGAATCTTCATAATCAAAACTATTTTACCTTTCTACCATACTAATAATCCGATTGCCATAATATCCCGGCCTTGATCATTATCATATAATAGTTCAGCTGCATTAATGATACTGGCTCCAATGTTGACCTGATCCGATTCTCTTGGAAGATATCAACATTATAGCCCCATGTCTTTCGATAGACTAATGAATTCGTCATCTGATTCATCTTTCTCGTTGATGAGCAGAGACCAATTTAGCTAAACTAAATTCTCTAGTCTTGTCTATCTTTAATCGTAACTACTTCAACTTTTTCCGGTATTCAATGTGGTGATGGTTATGTATTATCAATGCAATTTTGAGCAAATCCGTTAGGTATGAAGTAAACAATCGCGTTAGTCGGGATAAAAGTCATTACGGTTGTGTAAGGACGGAATACCTACAATTCTTGACAGAATATCAATTGTTTTAATTAAATAATATTTTACTTTGTTTTAGAGATGAAGGGGAGGATGTTCCCTTTGGGAGTCGTCATTTTGGCGTCTATTTGTCTCCAAATAGTGATCAAATTTCTCTGAATATTTTTTAAGTTTATCAATTGAATAATAATAATCCCTAGTGGAGTCGCCATTTTGTTTTAACCAAAATCGAAAGGTTTATGATTTAGGGATTATCCTATTCAATAATAACAAAGAAAGAATGAAGAGAATAATCATCATATATTTATTATTTATTATGAGTTCATTTACATCCTCTTATCCCTTGATTCTAAGACAATATACAATGACTTTGTGTAATGAAAAAAAGGATAATCAATTCAATAGCGATTTCGGCAGCATTTCGACGTATTTGGTGTCCGTCAGAGTAACAGAGGGGTTGTGTGGGTCTAAGATCCTTTGCTTCAAGTCGACACTTAATAGGTATATGCATAGAAAATCGAACTATGAAGGGAACCCTCAAAATTGCAAAGCACATGGCTGTGGAGGCCTTTTATTGCACTACTGCGTAATAGGCCCATTAAATCCGCGTAACACTATTCGTCATGTAATACTATTCATGTGCAACATTATTCACGCGGTTCCTTCTTCCTCTGAAAATTTTAATGATGTAAATGAGAGGAGGAGGGGTATTTATAGGCTTTTACACATGCGAGGCATCAATTTTTGTGCTACAAGCCCCATTCCATGCAACACTATTTACCCGTGCAACTATTCCTCCATGCAACTATTCACCTTCACAACACTATTAATCCATGCTACTATTTATCCGTGCAACACTATTCATCATAGCACTATTCATCCATGCACAACTCTTCATCTGTGTAACTATTCATCACAACACTATTCATCCACACAACACTATTCATCTGTGTAACTATTCATCAGCACAAATATTCATCGCAGCACTATTCATTCACGTAACTATTCATCGCAAAACTATTTATTGCTATATATTTTCTAGAGAGGGATGATAGAGAGGGTTGTGTAATGGGTAGGGCTTCCTATCTTAGATCCTTGATGTGCAACAAACCAAACTCTTATCGACTTGTGTATTTTTTGTGCCCCAACAATGCCAACAGCGCCACTACAGCCACGCCCTCGCCCACACCCACCCCCGTGCGTGCATGCCTGCATGATCTGAGTGTCACAATCTCTAAAGCTCTAAGTAAAATCCTACACAAACATCCTCACATAAACCACAATTTTCTTATTTTCATTTCTAATGTGGGACAAAAGAAAACACCGCACTTTTTGATTTAAAATTCCTAAAAAGCGTTTTGGCAGCAAAATCTTAAATTTTTGAATATTTGATTTTTTTATATATATAAAAACCACAAACTCAACAAATTTAATTCTAAGAAAAAAAAATAACTAATTAAATTAAAATTCAAGTGAGAGAAAACTCACTTTAAGAATATATATTTTTTCCTTTTTCTCTCTTCCCTTTTTTTTCCTTTCTTCCTTTCCCTTCTTTTTTCTCTCTACCTCACTTTCGCTTCAAGTCTTTTCATGTGAACGGCAATAAAAAGAGTTTGTTTTGTTTTCCTTTCCCTCTCTCTCTCTCTCTCTCTCTCTCTCTCTCTCTCTACTTTCTCTATCTCTCCTCACATTACACACTCATGCTTTCACAAGCCCTCTTATTTATAGTGTTTTTTCTTTATTACACGTGTGAAGCAAAGAAGCAACACCTCTTGCTTTCGTTTTCCATTTCTTTTAACCACATTTTATTTGTGTGTTACTTTTTTTAACACATCGTGTGTACTTGAATGCAAGCCTGTACATGCATTGTACGTGTGCCGCATGTAAGTGCATAAGAAATATGTATGTCACATAATGGATATACATGGTGTGCAATATGTGATGCATGCATGGACATGTAGTGTACATAGATGGATGAGTAATATATGGTTAGATGAACATATAGACATATGGTTAGATAGTTAGATGGGCTTTTGAGTGATTGACTGCTAGATTTCATGATATACTTGTGGATTGGGAAGGATTGTCGGTGGCCACATGACTAGTAAGATGGATGACAAGTATTTCTAACGATTTCGGTTGTATCGTTGGATGGATGGTTAAATGCATGGTCGGATTTATTTGTTAATGAACAATTGGTTTGGTTATGTCCAAATTAATGGTTGAGATTGGATTAATTGATCGTGTATATCAACGGTCATAGTGGACTAATTGGGTACATCAATCAATGGTTAAAATTAAACGATCAGAATTAACTCAAGTTATTGCATTCTACCATCCTTAAAATAAATTTCATACTCGAAATTTGACATACCTATAATGAGAACAAGTGAGGGTATTTTTCTTTGATCTTGGCCTCTCATTCCCAAGAAGCCTCTTCCTCACCGTGGTGACTCCATTAAACCTTTACTAACGGCATAACTTTGGAATGAAGCACTTTGTCTTTCCGGTCAAGAATACAGATTGGTTATTTGATGTACGAAGCGTCTTCCTGGATCTTGAATGGTTGATAGTCTATAACATGAGAAACATCTCACTCATATTTCGTTAACATCGACACGAGGAAAATATCATGAATGTCGGACAACTGAGGTGGTAAGGCAAGCCTATATGCGACAACACCAACCCTCTTTAGAACCTCGAAAGGACCTATATACCTTAGAGACAACTTTTTCTTTTCATCGAACCTCAGGACACCCTTCATTGGAGAAATCTTTAAAATGACATGATCTCCAACTATAAACGTGAGATCTCTTCTGCGATTGTCAACATAACTCTTCTAATGACTTTGGACCAAGAGCAAGAGGTTTCTAACAATAAAAATCTTCTATGTTGTCTCTTGCGCCATCTCTGGCCAAAGAAAGCTACCTTCTCCAACTTCTGCCTAACAATTTAGAGATATACAAGGCCTTCCGTACAAAGCCTCATATGGTGTCATGTCGATACTTGCCTGATAGCTATTATTATAAGAAACTCAATCAATAGTAAATGGTCATCCCAACTCCCTTTAAAATCAAGAACACAAGCTTGGAGCATGTCCTGAAGGATCTGATTCACTTGTTCAGTCCACCTGTTAGTTTGAGAGTGGAAGTGGTGCTGAAATTAAGAGTGGTTCCCAGTGCCTTCTGGAAACTCCTCTAAAAATGAGAAGTGAACCTGGAATCTCAATTGGATATGATAGGTACGCGTGCTCCATATAGTCTAATTATTTCTTTAATATAGAGCTTACATAATTTCTCTAGGGGATAGGTAGCATGTATAAGAAGAAAATGTGCGGACTTAATTAACCGATCGACAATGACCCAAACTGCATTACGATTGTTCCATATCTATGGCAATCCCATAATGAAGTTCATGGATATGTGCTCCTGCTTCCTCTTGGCAATTGGGAACGATTATAACATCCCTGATGACTTCTGATGCTCTGCTTTCACTTGTTGAAACGTGAGACATTTCACCACATAATCAGCAATCTCCTTCTTTATATTATTACACCAATATTACCTATGCATATCGCGATACATCTTCGTATCCTCAGGGTGGATTGTGAATTTAGTGCAGTGTGCCTCGTCCATAATTTCCTTCTTTAATTCAACCACATTTGGTATGCATAATCTTCCTTGGAACCTTAATCCACCATTGACACCAACTTTCATTTCTGACTTACCACCTTCTTCAGCTTCTATTAATTTGTCTTATAATCATGAATCTTGTTGTTGAGCCTCTATAACATTACTAATTAAGGAGAGTTGAATGGCTAGGTTAAAGAGATGAGCTACATATGTTTATAGATTTAATTGGACATCGAAATCATTCACCATATCTAACATCTTCCACCGCTGGATCATGAGGTGAGTGATTACTCCATGCGGCTTACTACTTAAGGCATCTGCTACTACATTAGATTTACCTAGATGATATTGGAGGGAAAAGTTATATTCCTTCAATAATTCCATCCACTGATGTTGTCTCATATTCAATTCTTTCTTAGAGAAAATATACTTCAAACTCTTATGGTATGAAAATAGCTCGAACTTCTCCTCATATAGATAATGCCTCCATACTTTGAGAGAAAACACCACAGAGGAATGGTGAGGACAGGTGCTCTCGTCAACCTGATCTTTAACTCTTAAAATGCTTGATCACAAGCATCATCCCAAATGAACTTTACACCCTTCCTGGTTAATCGAGTTAATGGTGCTACAATCCAAGAGAAACATTCAATAAATCTTTGATAATATCCCGTTAAACCATGAAAACTACGTATTTTGATCACATTCGTGGGCTGTTCCTATTGGGACACAAAATTAAAGAGGAACTTAAAGCAAAATGGAAGAAGGAAGAGAGGAATTTCTAAATAGAAGAAGAGAGCCTCGTTGCGCATGCACAATAGAAGCATTCCGCAACCATTGTTCAGCGCAATAGACCTTTACATATGGTTCACAATGGAGGTAGGTGGCACATGGATCGAGGCCACATGTGTGAAATACCTATAAATACCCCTTCACCCTCCTCATTTCATTCATTCACAAGTGCCAAGCTCTAGAAGACTTCCAAAAACCTTTGAGATTTCACCTGAAACACTTCAAGTATCCAGCAGGGGGAGAAGAAGGAGAAGTGCAGGGAGAATCCCTATTGTTCCAGGGACACTCAACAAGGAGCCAATGCACGCCCGCAATGGCTTTGTTGCGCACATGGTCAACCCTTTGGGATTGTACATGTTTTCCATTCCTACATTGTTTGTAGTAATCCGTCGTGGAAATCTAATATGTTCTTCAAGATTATTATTTCAAACAAACTAGAGGAGAGATAGAGGATTTCTAAAGGATTCCTAAATCCGCACAATGCCTCCTTCATTAAAAAGAGCACATTGCAAGCTGGAATGTTGCCAAAATCATTATCTAGACTATTCTAGATATTACATTGTTTCATTTGATAGATGCATCTTATATTGGAATCAAGATAAATATGAGGATGTAAACGAACCTTCAAATCAATAAAATTTTTGATGATGATTGTTCTCCCATTGCTCTTCGTTATTATTGAATAAGATACCCCAATTAAAACCCATTCGTTTCTTGTCAAAACAGTTCCCACTTCAAATACTACTTCTACCTTTGATGGGTTTACTGACACACCCTTTTTGGAAACTACACAGCACAAAAATTTTACTTCCTCCTTCTATAATTCACACTTTTAAAATTTAGCATATAACCAGTGCTCCTGTAAGGTTTGAAGAGTAACTTTAAGATGTTGCTCATGCTCTTCCCAGGTCTTAAAATATATAAGAATATCATAAATGAATACTTGACATTGGTTATTCTTAGATGGTTTTGGTCAAATTTAATCTATGTATTAAGAGATTTTTTAGGTAGGGTTTGGCTAGATTTGTGAGGATTAGTTTACCTTAGATTTGCACTTTTAACCTTCCATCTTGCCAAGTCTTTGGTCTTGTATCTTCATTGGGGCTCATTGACTCTAAGACTCGGACTTCACACTAATTGTCAAACAAGGACACTTTCACTTAGCGCATCCTGAGGTGAAGGGATGGTGGTTTTTTTTTTTTTTTTGAGGGTCTGGACTATGCGCTCTTTATTTTGTCCTTATTTCCTTTCTCTCTTCTTTCATATTTTTTCTCTCTTTTTTGACCATTTGTTCGAAGCTCTATTTCTAGTGGTTAGGGAATGGTAATTTTCAGGATGACTAGCTTTGGTCGGTTGATTTCATCTCTACTAATGTAACTATAAATGAGATTAGATATACTTACTTGTGAAAGATTTTCACGTTGTTGGCTCCAGAAGATCCTCTCCCCTCATATTGGTAAGCCGGAGAGCACCTCCTAGAAGTACTTCTCTAATGATCAACGATCCTTCTCATGAGGGTTTGAACTTTCCTTGGGGATTGAGAAGATGCGATGCTAGAATGTGCTTCATGACCATGTCGCCCATCTTAAAACTTCTCTTTCGTACTCTTTTGTTGTAAGCCTGAGCGATCCACTTCTGATAGTAGTAGGAATGACTTAGTGTACACATGTACTTTTCATTGGCGAGGTGTAGCTGTTTGTATTTGGCTTTGAGCAATTCCCCTTCCTTAATTTCACTCTGTAGCAGTACTCGAAGAGACAGTATTTCTACTTCAACTATAGAACTACTTTCATTTCGTATGTAAGCTCGAAAGGTGTTGCATATGTAACAGATTGTACAAACATCCGATAGGCCCAGAGTGCATATGGGAGCATCTCAGATCAGTCTTTGTATGTCTTGACGGTTGAGGGTCAAATATTGCATATTATCCCCTATTATATCTTAGTTTTATGAACATGATAATGCTTAATGTTCTATTTTACTCATATTTATGTTGCAAGGTGAATTTAAGAGCTTATATTGAAAAGGGTGTTAAAAGCATGTATTTGATGCTCAAGAATCACCAAGGCAAGGGATGGATCTTAAGAGACCAAGATTAAAGAATTCACATGTCAAAGATCAAAGAAAACTAAGTGAGGAATGAAGAGAATCAAAGATTTGAAGTGAAGAAAAGGAATTCTGAAATTGTCCTAAAAAATATATTTTGAAACTCTAGGTCATTTTGTGAAATTGCACAGAGTGAAGTCTATTTTAGCAAACTGCGTAAATTTGAGGTGGTTTTTAGAGTTTCCCAACTAGGTGCGAAAGTTGGAGTTCCACAACTATAAATATGACTCCTTAGGATGTTCCTAGGCATCTTCTAAAGCTTGAGGAGCGGAACAAAAGGGTGAAGAAGCCGTCGCTAAGAGTTTTTCTTCTTCATTAGTTGTTTTCATATTTTATTGAAGAGAAAGTTTAATCATGTCTATGGTTGGTTAAACCTTTTAGCTAGGGCTAAAAGTTGAAGCTTATGGTGTGATGAGATATTTTTATTGCTTTGATTCATGTTTATGTTGAACTCTCTTTGATTTTAATTTAATTATAAGGAATACTTTCAGTTTTTAATGGTTTATTGTGACTCAAATTACAATAGATCTACAATAGCTTTGAGTATCTTCTTTCCATGCTTTGAGATTGTGAAATTAGGAAATCTTATTATTCATCATCATCCCTTAGGCATGGTGGGATGATGGAATCCCTTTTAATCTTCATAATTCTCTCGTGATTGATTATGGGAATTGGAATATCCTATTTGTAAGACCTATATCATAACACATACTGTTCCATAAGCTTCCACGGTCCTCCCGGATGAATTTCGGTGACCCGCAATCTGTTATCAGTGTTTGCGTGCGACCTAAGTCATGTCCTGTATATCTAAGTTGGCTCAACCCGAGACTTGTACCCTATCTACTATGCCATCATCGTAGTTCCAACACTGCATATTACACATCGAGGCAATACCTAGGCCAGGAGATGTGGGCCCACATTTAGTTCGAGAAAATGCTCTAAATGTCATGCAATTGCAAAATCTAAGAAAACATCACATCAATCCCATCAATCTCATCAATTAAGTACGCATCATGTCAAGTACAAATAACCCCCCCAAGTTAACTCTCTTACACACCCTTATATGTCAAGTACACATCACTCACTCCCCATCACTCCATCACTCAGTCACCCATCCCTCTCTCTCCTTACAACCCTCTCTCTCTTCTCTACCCATTCTCCATTTTCAAGCAACTGTCCATTGCTCTCCATGAAAGAAGTTAGTGTGGCCCATTCCCTACCACCCAACCCCACCCTCCAAAATCAATCTTGACCATTGAAATCGTTCCCTTGGAGCTCTAGAGGCTATAGGTGGAAGAAGTCCAAGAAGATCTAAAGGTGGGTGTTCGTAGTTATAGATTGTAATTTTAACGTAGGAACCACCTATTTTGGGACCCACATTGTAAGATTTAGGGGAGCTCATAGTGGCGGAGCTCCCCCACCTCACGTATGTATCTCTCTCTGCCTCTCCCTCCCTTTTTTTTATGATGAGGTGTGTGGTCCACCTAGTGTGTGTATGGCCCACATGATGTACAAGTTTTATCCCCATCACTGGGCCTACCGTGATGTACATGACACGAAGTCCACCTAATATTCAAAGTACATCCAGACCATCTAGGGCTAGCAGGCCCACCTTGATGCTGTATTTTATTCACATCGTCCAATGTAAGGGCCTGGACGGTGAGATCCCCCTTGATATATGTGCCTTATCTACACTATCCAATGCATAGATGGTGCTGATTTACTAGAATGAATGGACGGTGTTGCTGTCTGAGATCCAAGCCATCCATCTGACTCTGGGCCTGCAGCGCACCACCTATGCAGCTGTTGTATTTCATTAACAAGTTCTGTGCACCCCACCATGAGATGTTATATCCCAACCATCCATCTGGACAGGTGGAGTGGGACGCCACCATGTTATGTGTTTCATTCATGTTGTCTAGTTGTGGGCCCCATGTGATGTACGTGTGGGACCCACGTGATGTACGTATTTGGATGGTGGGAACCACTGTGATGTATTTGCCATCCTATCTGTCTACCCATTTTGGGTAGGACGCCACCATGATATATATTGTATCTAGGTTGTCCAATGCCTCGACATTACTTTAAAAAAAGATATACATACATATAATATAATATACATTATGATGGGCCCACGTGAGACCCACCATGATGTACGTATCCTATATCCTCACGTCCAGATGGACGTGAGGCAAATTTAAAACTCCACATGTGTGGGACCCACCATGATACAATATGTATCATCCATGTCATCCATGTGGGACCACCTTAATATTGTGGTCCATCCACACCGACGTCCGTGGCCCGCACAATGATATATGTATTTCAGCCATGCCATCCATCTATATGGGACCCACCTTGATGATGTGTTGTATATTCACTCTGTCCATGGCAGGTGTGACCCACCTTGATGTATATGCTCTATATCCACCCATCCATCTGGATGAGTGGCGTGAGGCCACCATGATGTATTGTTATATCCAACCTTCCGTTCACTTGAGGATGTGCACCCCACTTGAATGTATGTGGTTCTCTAGCCGACAATTTGTTTAGGGTGGTGTGGGAACTTGCTATGAAGTATGTATTCACCACGCCACCCATCGGCATGTGGGGCGCACCATGATGAATATGTTTCAACCACGCTGTCCATTTATTTTGCTAAACCATAGACTGGCCCATTTGGCCCACTTAATATATATGAGGCCCACCTATTATAGAGGTCCATTGTGTAGTATTTGAGGCCTAAAAATCAAACTTATGGGACGTTGCCCCATTATGATGTATTTCTGGCCCATGGATGTGCACCATTGTGATGTGTTTTCGGCTCATGTATGTGGCCCATTGCGATGTGTATGGTGATGTATATAAGCTACCTATTGTGTTGTATTTCCCACCCATATGATGAGGCCCATTTTGATGTATTTTCAGCTAATGGATGTGGCCCATTGTGATGTGTATTAGGTCCTTAGGTGAGGTCATGGGCCTATTATATGTTTGGCCCTATGTGGGCGAGCAATGTTGGTTACATTTCCACATTAATGGGCAATAATGGTTGACTGTCCACATTATGACCTTCCCTTAGGCTTTTTTAGGCCCATTCTCATTAAGATTAAGGCCGATTATCGAGGTTGATTTCGATTGTCGAGGCTGATTTTTTTAAGGAGATTTTGATTGTCGAGGCCGATTGTTGAGGCTGATTCCGTTTGTTGAGGCCAATTCTGATTATCGAGGCCAATTCTGATTATCGAGGTAAATTTTGATTGTCGAGGCTGATTCTGATTTTCGAGGCCGATTGTTGAGGCCAATTCTGATTATCAAGGCCGATTCTGATTGTTGAGGTCGTTTCTGATTGTCGAGGTCGATTGTTGAGGCTGATTCCGATTGTCAAGGCCGATTGTTTATCGAGGCTAATTTCGATTGTCCAGGCCAATTCTGATTATCGAGGTCGATTTCGATTATTGAAGCTGATTCCGATTGTCAAGGCCGATTCTGATTGTTGACGTCGATTTCAATTATCGAGGCCGATTCCAATTATCGAGGCGATTCCGACATTCAATCCTGATTATTGAGGCCAATTTCGATTGTCAAGGCCGATTCTAATTGTCGAGGTCTATTCTGATTTTTGAAGATGATTGATGAGCCCAATTTTGATTATCGAGGATGATTTTGATGAACAAGGCCGATTGTTTAGGCCAGATATCGAGGTCGATGTCGAGGCCCAATGTGATGTATATGCAGCACGTATTTGAGGCCCATTGTGATGAGCATTCGGCCTCAGCTTAATACATATGAGGCCTATGTGATGAGGTTCATTATGATATATAAGGCCCATTATGATGCATTTAAGGCTTATGTGATGAGGCCCATTATGATGTATATAAGGCCCATTGTATGCATTTGAGGCTTATGTGATGAGGCCCATTATAGTGCATTTGAGAGCCAGGTGATGGAGCCCGTTGCGATGTTATTAGGCCCACGTGAGAGGCTCATCGTGATGTATATTAAGCTCTTGAGCGAGATCCATGGTGTTATATATTAGTCCTTTGTGTGAGGCCATGGGTCCACTATATATTAAGCTCTATGTGGGTCATTTCTTGGGGGCAATGTTGGTTAAATATCCACATTATCGAGGCCGATTGTCGATCTCAGTTATTGATGTCAATTATGAGTATGTCACATCATAGCATCATGATACATGCCCATACGCATCATCTACATGTTTATTATTGCATATGCCATAGTACAAATAGTTTATGGGACTCCTTGATAGGTGGAGTGATCCCATATGAGCGCACGGTATGCACACGATTAACGCATGATTGGACTATATGACTCATGCATCTTGTATTGTTCGACTGTGATTATTGTATGCCCTAGAGACATCAGCGCTATGACCTCCACAAGCATGTCGTGAATGGCTCAATGGGACACAAGAAATATTTAGTTTAAGCATCTGAGCACTTTAGATGTCAGTGGGTGAAAGTCCTTAAACCTCTGAGGCTAGGAGATGCCCCAACGTCTAGACCAAGTGGATACATGAGTGCCCAAGTGCAGAATACTAGTAGGCCACGTCTTCCACTTTGTCGTGGTCAGTTGGGAAGGGGTGTGGCCTTATCCGCTTGAGTGAGGGGGCTGTAAGCTAGGCTGAGTTTGACTAGCTCCCAAATAGGTCCGCTATTGAAGAGCTACGTCCGCTATTGAAGAGCCAGGTAGGCATTGGTATACTACTGGCAGGCAAGGAGTGAGGTCTTTTCCACTCACTGGGCTACGTGGCCGGCTGGGGCGGTAGCTAGGTTAGAGTGTACTAGACCCCAGTGATGATCCCAGAGATGTACAGTACTAATATGTGGACTTATTGAGTAGGAGTTGCATACTCATTCATTCACTATCCACTTAGGCTGGTGGTACGCAACTATTTATAATGTGTACCTTTATAATGGGCAGGATTTCAGTTGGGGCACGTGCCTAACCTGAGATCAGGAGTTTACTACATTGATATAAGTCCCTTGTGGTAGACCCCGTAGCCTGCAATACTACGTACTATCATCCCGACTTCATACTCCAGCATGCTCCTTCCATTCGCACCGCATATTACATTACATCTTGGCATATGATATTTATCTCTTTATGACTCATCATTTGTGTACCTGATCTGTATTTCTACTCTAATATTATATGACTTATGGACTTCCCAATATTTCTGCTTAGTTTGATATCGTATGATTCATGAACTTGTCAGTATTTTGGCTTATTCTAATATTTGCATGCTTGACACTTACCTTGTGCAAACACTTACACCACCCTCTAAGCTTTCTATAATCTTATGCAAGATAGATACATGCATGTGACGTTAGGTTACAGTAGTATTGAGCTTGGAGCGTGCAACGATCTTCTGGAGCTTTGATTTTTGATTTATGTATTTCTCTTTCAGCACTGTATTCAAATGTTTATATTAGTGGATATGTGATGATGATGTTGCCTTTGTGATTTGGGTATACTTGTGGTTATGCTTCTTACGAGTAAAACGTACCTTAAAAAATCCTCCTTGTAGGATCCAAGGATCGAAATTTGGCGTATGGACGCTAGGAGCCGAGAATGAGGTACTACGAAGGCTGTCGGCATTAGATTTGGTGATTGAGAATTTTGTGAGCTTGGTTTCTGGGTTTGGGGTGTGACAGAAGTTAATATCAGAGCATAACTTGGGAATACCTGAGGATAACATCACATAGCTACTGATAGCTACCCTGCACTCTATGATTGTTGAGAACTTAAAATGGTTAGATCCCCAAGTTTGAATAACTTAGAGATTTTCTGATATAGATCCCTACTGTTGAGATCGTGATGCTGCATAGTATTTTAATTTCGATCGTCTCTGATCAGGGGTCCGATGTTCAGTAGGGGTCACCATAGTGTTGATGATGTGTCTTGGGAGTGCGAGGTTAAGATTAGAGAGCCTTATCTTCATCTTTGATAGATTGATTGTGCGTTGTCATATATATTTAATGATGTTTCCTCTTCCATGTTTGTTTTGTAAGTTTTGAGGACAAAATTTTTATTAGGAGGGGAGAATTATAAGACCTGTATCCTAGCTCGTACTATTCTATAAGCTTTGCGGTCCTCCCGGTTGAATTTTGATGGGCCGCGATATGTTATCAGCGTTTGCATACGATCTTGAGTCATGTCCCATATATCTGAGTCGGCTTAACCTGAGACTTGTACCCTAGGAACCGCGTCGTCATTGCGGTTCTAACACCGCATATTACATGCCGATGCGATACCCAAGCTAGGATATGTGGGCCTGCATTCAGTTCGAGAAAACGTCGCGCAATTGTAAAACCCAATAAAATATAAAATCAATCCCATCATTCAAGTACACATCATTTCAAGTACAAACAACCCCCCAAAGTTAACTCTCTCTTACACACCCTTACATGCCAAGTACACATCACTCACTCCCCATCACTCCATCACTCACTCACCCATCCCTCTCTCTCCTTACAACCCTCTCTTTCTTCTCTACCCATTCTCCATTTTCAAGCAACGGTCCATGGTTCTCCATGAGAAAAGTTAGTGTGGCCCACTCCCTACCACCCAACCCCACCCTCTAAAATTAATCTTGACCGTTGAAATCGTTCCCGTAGAGCTCTAGAGGCTATAGGTGGAAGAAGTCCAAGAAGATCTAAAGGTGGGTGTTCGTAGTTGTAGATTGTAATTTTGATGTAGGACCCACCTATTTTGGGACCCACATTGTAAGATCTAGGGGAGCTCATAGTGTCGGAGCTCCCCCACCTCACATATGTATCTCTCTCTCCCCCTCCCTCCCTTTTTTTGTGATGAGGTGTGTGGCACACCTGGTGTGTGTATGTCCCACATGATGTACATGTTTTCTCCCCATCACTGGGCTCGCCGTGATGTACATGAGACGCAGCCCACCTAATATGCAAAGTACATCTAGACCATCCAGGGCCAGTAGGCCCACCTTGATGCTGTATTTTATTCACACTGTCCAGTGCAAGGGCCTGGACGGTTAGATTCCCCTTGATGTATGTGCCTTATCTACACTATCCAATGTCTGGACGGTGCTGCTGTGTGAGATCCATGCCATCCATCTAACACTGGGCCTGCAACGCACCACCTATCTAGCTACTGTATTTCGACTGCAAGTTCTGTGGGCCCCACCATGAGGTGTTATATCCCAATCGTCCATTTGGACAGGTGGAGTGGGACGCCACCATATTGTATTTTAATTGTGCTGCCTAGTTGTGGGGCCCATGTGATGTACGTGTGGGACCCATGTGATGTATGTATCTCCACTATCCAATCCCTGAACGGTGGGAACCATCGTGATGTATTTTCCATCCTATTTATCCACCCATTCTGGAGAGGACATTGGGCCCACCCACATGTGCTGCACGTGTGGGGTGGGGCCACCTTAATATATATCGTATCCAGGCCATCCAATGCCTGGACGTTGCTTTTAAAAAATATATAATATAATATTATATTATATATATATGTAACACCCTGAATTTTTGTCAACCTGGGGTTAGACGTCCTTAGGCAATGGGTTAACCATAATACCTTGGTAACCTCTCAGAACCCAATTCCAAAGCCAAATAAATCATTTAGAACCTAATTCTTTAGAAAATTAACGTGAATTAGTTAACGCTACACTAGATTTCCTTCAAAATTAGTATCAATCACTTTAAATACAATCTGTAAGACCCAAAACCTATAGAATCGTTGACGCTACGTTATCCTAAAACTTAGGATTAAACTCTAAACCCGTTTGCTCTCAGGAACCCTTTGAAAATTTGTATTGGATCTAGACCGCGCGTCGAAAGTCCGATATCTACAATCTCAAACCATTATGACCGCTTAGTTGGACTTGACAATCGTTTCAAAAATCAAGCCCAACTGATGTTCCGAGGCTATTTCATTGAGCCTGAAGCAAGGAGTGTGAGAAAGAGTGAAATTAATAAAAATTTAAATATCATTTAAATGAATCTGGCACGTTTTTCTTATGGGTTCAGTATAAGCATTCAGACTGTTGGAATCTGACCTAAATACACCCTCGAATCAGGGAACATTTCTCACTTAGGTCAGTGTACTTAGAATCCTCAATCGAGTCTCTGTGACCGCTGAACTGAAACTGGTCCACCATGTGCAATCTGGGAACACTACCGGACTGAAAACTTGATGTGAGCAGGATCCAGTATCCATGAGCCTAAGTCCGACCGCATTCGGCCAGGGGACCTCTCAAAATGCTCTTTTGGATCGGGAAAGACCCGATTTGGTTATAACCCAAGTATACCCTTGTCCCAAGTCTATTTAGGTGAGGTTTTAGCCTATATAAGGGCTTTAAACCCTCTCATATCTCTCCCATCCAAATTTGTATTAAACCCTAGAAAGAGAGAGAGAGAAAGTGAGAGATTGTGAGAGAGTTGTGGGAGAGATTTCCTGCCACTTGTTACAGCTTTTGCCCGTGCTTAACCACCGCATTCAAATCACCTTCTCGGTGATTCCAACTCATTTCTAGGTAAGAAAACCCTAACCTATAGCTATTTTAAGAATTCTTTCGATTCAAATATCGAAATAGCTTATGTATCTTGTGCATTAGGTCGCCATAACACCGTTGACGAAGCGTAAACGTTCTATTCGAATCGATACTCGTCTACGGCGAAAGGTGAGGATTTTAAATGCCTGGATTGACTATTTTTAAAGCTTTCAATGTCGTTTAATAGTAGATTATCGATAAGAACGCTGTTTGACATGTAGAACATGCTGTCCGTTTTCCATTTCGACTGCGTACGGAAAATATGAGAATTAGGGTATTTTAGGTATTTATAGGAAATAATGTTTACGTCCGTATTTTTTTAAAATGATTGCCATGGGTATTTGTCATGCTATGATATTAGAAATGTGTGCATGATCTGTTTGGCAAAGAGATTCGCCCTAATGCGCACTTTAGGTCGATATACGCTATGTAGACTAAAGTGTGTAGACTAAGTGTTTGTATAAATGTTTGTATTAGTATGTATTGAGTAAATGGTGTTGTGAATTAGTTTTGAGATTGAATTCTCAATTAATATGCTGATGTATATGATTTTCACCATATTGGCTATATAAATTGATTTCATTATATATATGGAATGCATGTGTTGGTTGATTTTCTTACGTTGTATGTTATAACATGTGTCAACATGCTTGTATTGTTTATATTCATTTCTGTTACTCTCATATGATTACTGATGTTGATTTATAAATGCTTGGGGCTATCCTAGTCCAGGCAGTCGGTAATGGATTGAATTCGTGGTTGGCTTCTATTTACCACGAAGGACGCGTCGACGAACGCGAGTCATGTTTTTGGTTGGCGGCAGTGGTTAGGCCACACGAAGTGTTTTATGCACTTCATATCGCTCAGCTTGAGATGCACTCGTACTAGTCGAGCCCGTCAAGTAACCCGACTGGCCATTGTATGTTCACCCTATATGAGTCATAACTGCTTGAATCTAGGGTACTAAACTTACCATTGGAAAGCCCCTCTAACCTTGGTACCTCGATCCCCTAAGACTCATGAGCCGGGCATGGTGGTATGGGACACCGTGGTCGAGCTGTCGGCCTACGCTGGGGCCACAAACCTCCCTGTAGTGACCAGTGAGCACCCTACTCTAAGCAGATTATGGTGGTATGGGACACTATATTCTTGTTGTCGACCTACATTGATAAGGTGATGGGGGAGTGGAGCAACGAGTGCGAGCATGTAACACCCTAGATTTTTTCCAACCTGGGGTTAGGCGTCCTTAGGCGATGGGTCAACCATAACACCTTGGTAACCTCTCAGAACCCAATTCCAAAGCCAAAGAAATTACTTAGGATTAATTTCTTTAGAAATTAAGCGTAAGTTAACTAGCACTACGTTAGATTAGCTGCGAAATTGTCCCTGATCGCTTTAAATATGTTCTGCAAGACCTAAAACTTGTAGAAACAAGGACGCTACAATACCCTAAAATTCAGGATCAAACTCTAAACCAGTTTATTCTCTGGAACCCTTTGAAACTTTGTATTAGATCTAGACCGCGCGTCGGAAGTCCGATACCTACAATCTTAAACATTATGACCGCTTAGCTGGACTTGACAATCGTTTCAAAAATCAAGCCCAACCGATGTTCTGAGGCTATTTCATTGAGCCTGGAGTGAAGAGAGTGAGAAAGGGTATGGATTTAGAAATTTTAATCCAAATCTGGCACGTGACTTTGCGCGTTATTATTAAGTTTTCTGACCGTCAGAATTCAGCCAAATTTCACCCTCGGATCAGGAAAAATTTCTCTTTCATATCATGAGACTTGTAGACCTAATCTAGGTTCGATGACCGCTGAACTGAAAGTGGACCGCCATGTGCGATCTACGAACCCTACCAGATTGAAAATTGGGTGTGGACAACGTCCAGTGATCATGAGCTTAAGTTCGATTTCGTTCGGCCAGGGGACCTCCCGAACTGCTCTTTTGGATCAGAACAGCCCCGTTTTGGTTATAACTTAAGTGTACCTTGTTCCCAAGCCTAATTTGGGAGGGTTTTGGCCTATATAAGGGCTTTAAACCCTCTCATATCTCTCCCATCCGAATTTGGATAAAACCCTAGAATGAGAGAGAGAGAAAGTGAGAGAAAGTGAGAGACTTGTGGGAGAGATTTCCTGCTACCTGCTGCAGCTGCTACACGTGCTTAAGCACCGTATTCAAATCGCTTTGTTGGTGATTCCAACACACTTCTAGGTAAGAAAATCCTAAGCACTTGCTATTTGAGGGATTCCTTTGATTCAAATGGAAAAGTAGCTTATGTACTTGTGCCTCAGGTCGCATTTACGCCATTGACGAAGCATTGACGTTCTATTCGAATCGATACACATCTAGGGCAAAAGGTGAGGATTTTAGATGCTTTGATTGACTGATTTCAAAGCTTTCAATGTCGTTTAATAGTAGATTACCGACGACAATGCCGTTTGACATGTTCAACATGCTGTCCGTTTTCCGTTTCGTAAACGTACGGTAAATATGAGATTTAGGGTATTTTAGTCATTTGTAGGAAATACTGTTTACGTCCAAATTTTGATAAAATGTTTGCCATGGCTATTTATTGTGTTAGGATATTAGGAATGCGTGCATGATTAGTTTAGCAAAAAGATTCGCCCTTATACGCATTTTGAGTCAACATACGCTATGTAGGCTAAAGTGTGCAGACTAAGTGTCTGTATAAATGTTTGTATTAGTATGTATTGAGTAAATGGTGTTGTGAATTAGTTTTGATATTGAAATCTCTATTAATATGCTGATGTATATGAATTCCATCATGTTGGCTATATGTATTGATTTCATTATATATATGAAATGCATGTGTTGGAGGATTTGCTTATGTGGTATGTTATAACCTGTAACAACATGCTTGTATTGTTTATATGCATTCTTGTTACTCTCATGTGTTTACTGACATTGGTTTACAAATGCTTGGGGCTATGACCTAGTCCAGGCAGTCGGTAATGGATCGAATTCATGGTTGGTTTCTATTTGCCACGAAGGACACGTCGATGAACGCGAGTCGTGTTTTGGGTTGGAGGCAGTGGTTAGGCCAAGCGAAGTGTTTCATGCACTTCATGTCGTTTAGCTTGAGATGCGCTCGTACTAGTCTAGCCCGTCAAGTAACCCAACTGGCCTTTGTATGTTCACCATGTATGAGTCATAACTGCTTGAACCTAGGGTACTGAACTTACCATTGAAAACCCTGTTAACCATGGTACCTTGATCCATAAAGACTCATGAGCCGGGCATGGTGGTATGGGACACCGTGGTTGAGCTGTCGGCCTACGCTGGGGCCACAAACCTCCCCGTAGTGACCAGTGAGCACTCTACTCTGAGCAGATTATGGTGATATGGGACACTATATTCTTGCTGTCGGCCTACACTGATCAGGTGACGAGCCCTTTTGTAGTGACCTTGAGTTTATCCTGACACCGCATGGGGACGACGAGTCCTGATGCAGTCTTGAGGATATAATTAGGCCTGTATTGATAAGGTGATGGGGGAGAGGAGCAACGAGTGCGTGCAACAGCCCTGGCAGCCCTTGCAGCGACCTAGAAATTTAACATCGTATGAGATTACTAGGAGTGACGACCCTAGACAGGATCTGTGTTGGGATTGATATAAGCAAAGTACCTTAGTTTCCCAACACTGTTGTATGAAAAGGAATAATAACAACTTGGTAATCATATCCACTCACATTGCATGTGCCTGGAAGATGTGGAGCACTGAGAGGAAAGCAAGCATGCCGCGGGCGTAAGATGGTGCCGTATGAGGGAGAATGTCGGTGAGGGCATCCATCATGTCATCTCATGCTTGCATTAACAACAGTATTTAGGAATGTTTGATTGTTTGCTTTACTATTAATGCGTGATTGATTTGATAACATGCTAATCTTTGCTCTATGATTCCACCGAGTTAATTACTCACTCCCACATTACAGGACGGTGTTCCAGACACCACCAGACACTTTTGTAATTACAGATGATGGCGCGGCCTGCGAGGCGGAGCCAGACTTGATGATGATGAGGAGGATCCCTCCTTTATGTGTGTTCTGATCGACGGGATTAGAGGGAGGTTGATTAGACGCCATGACACTTGTCATTTTATATTTTTGGAGCACTCATGTATGTTCTTTTCTTTCTATTTTTGGAGTATACATGTATTTAATTAACCTGGTAACATGTTCACACTCTGGAGACTTACAATCAATTATATATTTTATGTATTTATCATAGTCTTCCGCTTGCTAATTTAACTGTCTCTGGAGTATGATATGTTTTTTTGGCTTAGTCTCAATCTTGTTTAATTTATTCTACAGACAACATGCATTTATCATTATCTATGTTGCATAAGTGATGTTCTGAAACTCGGGAGTTGGGTTTCTACCCGACCCCCTATTTTCAGGGTGTTACAGAGCAACAGCCCTAACAGCCTTTTATAGTGACCTTGAGTTTATCCTGACACTGCATGGGGGCGACGAGTCCTGAAGCAATCTTATGGATATAAACTAGGCCTGTATTGATAAGGTGATGGGGGAGAGGAGCAACGAGTGCATGCAACAGCCCTGGCAGCCCTTGCAATGACCTAGAAATATATCATCGTATGAGAATACTAGGAGTGACGACCCTAGACAGGATCATTATTTGGGTATTAATATAAGGGAGGTACCCTAGTTTTCCAATCCTGCTGTATGAAAAGGACTAATAACAACTCGGTAATCATATTCATATCACACTCCATGTGCCTGGAAGATGTGGAGCACTGAGGGAAGAAAGTATGCCGCGGACGTAAGATGGTGTCGCATGAGGGAGTATGTCGGTGAGAGCATCCATCATGTCATTTCATGCTTTACTGTTATTACATGATTAATTTGATAACATGTTAACCCTTGCTCTATGATTCCACTGAGTTAGCTACTCACTCCCACGTTACGGGACGGTGTTTTACACACCAAACAGTCTCTGTTTTAGTTTCAGATGATGGCGTTGCTTGCGAAGCAGAGCCAGACTAGATGATGATGAGGAGGATCCCTCCTATATGCAGGTTCTGATTGACGGGGTTACAAGGTAACTGATTAGATGCCAATACACTTGGTATTTTGCCTTTTATTTACACACTCATGTATATTCTTTTTGATCATTTTTGGAGTATACATGTATATGTTTAACCTGGTAACATGTTCACACTCTGGAGACTTACAACAGTTTATATATTTCATATATTTATCACGTTCTTCCGCTTACTAATTTAACTGTCTTTGGAGTATGATATGCTGTTTTGGCTTAATCCACTTCATGTTTTATGCACTATTATAGCCGACATTCATTCATCATTGAAAATGTTGCATAAGTGATGTTCTAAAACTCGGGAGTGGAGTTTATGCTCGACCCCCAATTTTCGAGATGTTAGAGATGGTATCAAAGCATGATTTGGATTAAAATGGACCTGGGTTATGACCACGCAACGTATGCTGTCACCCCTTTGACTTAGGTGGGTGCGAGAAAAATATAGAAACACTCATAGGGTCCCAGTTTCGCCAATTGGCGAAGTTCACTCGAACCGACCGTTTTGATCGAGTCTGTGTGCATCCGTGGTCGCATGAAATGACCCCGGACCACTTCTAGATCGTGTGTGGATGAGTCTAGACCTCTCTGGACTCAATCCCAGCTGTCAAAAATTGCTAAAAGTGAATATGCAGTCGTTGACACCCGAAATGACCCGAAATGGATCAAAATGGAGTCGTGGGCCTACCCATGCTGATCTAGCATGATCCAGGGTGGGACCCATATCAATTTTGGGCCCACAAGATAGGGGGACCATGCCCAGATGGTCGGGCCTCACCGGATGTGAAGTCGAGGACCTTACCAGTTCGGCGAGGCCTCGCCGTACAGTGGGCCCCACTCGGGCCGGGCATCGGGTCAACGCTGTTTGGTGGCTAATGTAGCCCCTGTGCATTGGGGTCATCCATTAAAACACCCGCAAAGGCATACCTCCTTCACAAATATCACTCCCAAGCTCTCATTTCTTCAAGTTTTTGCTGCCTCCTCTCTCAAAACCCGTTTCCAATCACCCCCAATCCCATTTTCTGCCTGAACCAATGTCACTCCATCACTCAGAGCCATACAAGCTCCCTTCTCTCTCCATTCTCGTTGTTTAGAGCTCTCCCATCCTCCATTGAAGGCTAAAAATCGGGTGAGCCTCCATCCCAACCTATTTTGCTCTTTTCCCTTTGAAATCCTAGCCTTTGAGGGCCTGTTTCACTCCTCTATATGACCTAGATTCGTGTTAGCCCACTAGGTCAACCATTTCTCCCTCTTTCCTTTATTTTCCATGGCCTTTCTAGAGGCTATTTTAGCCTTTTTCTCCCTTTCCACCATCCTCTCTCTCATGGGAAAGAGGAAGACCGCCGCTGATGAAGTTGGGCCTAGTCGCCATGCTCGTTCAAGAATGCCGAGAGGTGCCACCGCCCTGTGGCTTGGTTGTTGCTATGTTAGGATCCTTGTGATTTTGTGTCGATGAGCTTAGTAGTGTAGTAGTTGGTAGAAAGTTTTAAATGTTGGGAGTCTTGGTCGCATTAGATCACATGCATCCTTTGTCCTGATTCATGTAACACTATATTTTAGGTAGTGTGACAAATTTTGGTAAATGAAATGCATGCAGACCCTTTTTCTATGAAGTGTGTGGAATGCTTAAGGGATTGTGTATTGCTATGCTACATCTCATGCTTTCCAACACAAGATCCATTTTCCAAAGCCCATGAAATTGATTTGAATCCTAACCCACCCACCTACTAAACATGTCACTCCCAATTCTTAGGTGAGAGTAGGAAAATAGTCCCATTTGACACAACTTGAGACCACTGGCAACATATGCCCTTGGAGTTTTGGACTTAGAGTTAGTGCTCCTAGATTTGAAAGATCTGACAATGTAGGGAATCCAATTTCAATTAGATAATCTTGACTTTAAGCGATAGAACAATCCCCTGTAGTAGAAATGGTATGAAACCATTTAGCGTATAGGCTTAGGTTTTGGATTATAGCCAGTAAGTTATAGAATAGGCTACTAGTTGAATTAAGCAGTGTAAAGCCTGTATATGCTAAGGAATAGTAGGTTAGATTTGGTTGGAGTAGAACCTCATTCCTTCGATAAATCCCCTTAATATTTATAGACTTCTGTTATAACCCTTAGGAAACTTGTTTTCACTTAGAACCATTCATTCTCAGGGAAAACTTATACATCCCTAAGATTGAACTTAGAATAAATCAGCACGCCCCTTAGAATTTCCTGTAGGATTACCTTCCCCAAGGGCTTATTGCATTCGGGAACGCGAAGTAAAGGAACTGTATATATAAGCAAAGTATTCACGGTTTGAATTGACTTCTCAATCCTGGTAGTTGCCAATGAATCCAATGCTCTGATCAAGCAAAAGATCGGCATCGGCTAGGATTAAGAATGGATACGATGAATTTTCTGTCAGAGTCTAGGCAGAAAGTCTATGTATCCGACTCAGACCTACAACAAAACTTTTCTTCCATGTTGGCCCGACCATCTACAACCAAAAGTTATTACTTTGCCATTGGAAAATGTTAAGGACATATAGCCAATTGAGATTAGACATCTTGTCGCAAGCTCACACCTTCCCCTGAACTCAATTACAATAGAGATTAGGTTTCTTTCTACAACCATAGGTACCAATGCCATAGAACGCATCATTAGTAAAGGAAGACCAATGTAGTGAGAGATTGTTTCCTATTTCATGCTAAGGATAGGCCCTAAGTTACGCCTAGTTTTGATATACGGATCGAGGCATAGATTCTTGAACCTTAAGTAGAACCAAGTTTTAAGGAGGGTAGAACGTACCGAGCCTAATCTAATTAGCATTAGCTAACGCAACCGTTGGATCAAAGTAGAGCAGCGGAAGCGTGGTTAGCCTCTTTCCCACTGGCCCAGGATCGAAGAAGTTGGTTTAGGTTATACGTAAGGTTAGGTCATTAAATAGGATGTGAACCTTCCTTAGAATGTCAATACTAAATCTCTCTAGGGACTCATTACCCTTAGCCAATTTCAGGGATGAAATTATGTCTTAAGGGGGATAAATTGTAACACCCCAGATTTTTGCCAACCTGGGGTTAGACGTCCTTAGGCAATGGGTCAACCATAATACCTTGGTAACCTCTCAGAACCCAATTCCAAAGCCAATTAAATCATTTAAAACCTAATTCTTTAGAAAATTAACGTGAATTAGTCAGCGCTACACTAGATTTCCTACAAAATTAGCATCAACCACTTTAAATACGATCTGTAAGACCCAAAACCTATAGAATCGTTGACGCTACGTTACCCTAAAACTTAGGATCAAACTCTAAACCCGTTTGCTCTCAGGAACCCTTTAAAACTTTGTATTGTATCTAGACCGCGCGTCGAAAGTCTGATATCTACAATCTCAGACCATTATGACTGCTTAGTTGGACTTGACAATCGTTTCAAAAATCAAGCCCAATTGATGTTCTGAGGCTATTTCATTGAGCCTGGAGCAAGGAGTATGAGAAAGAGTGAAATTAATAAAAATTTAAATATCATTTAAATGAATCTGGAACATTTCGCTTGCGGGTTCAGTATAAGCATTCAGACCGTCAGAATTTGACCCAAATACACCCTCGGATCAGGGAACATTTCTCACTTAGGTCAGTGTACTTGGAATCCTCGATCGAGTCTCCGTGACCGCTGAACTGAAACTGGTCCGCCACGTGCGATTTGGGAACACTACCGGACTGAAAACTTGATGTGAGCAGGATCCAGTATCCATGAGCTTAAGTCCGACCGCATTCGGCCAGGGGACCTCTCAAAATGCTCTTTTGGATCGGGAAAGACCCGATTTAGTTATAACCCAAGTATACCCTTGTTCCAAGTTTATTTAGGTGAGGTTTTAGCCTATATAAGGGCTTTAAACCCTCTCATATCTCTCCTATCCGAATTTGTATTAAACCCTAGAAAGAGAGAGAGAGAAAGTGAGAGATTGTGAGAGAGTTGTGGGAGAGATTTCCTGCCACTTGCTACAGCTTCTGTCCGTGCTTAACCACCGCATTCAAATCACCTTCTCGGTGATTCCAACTCATTTCTAGATAAGAAAACCCTAACCTATAGCTGTTTTAAGAATTCTTTCGATTCAAATATCAAAATAGCTTATGTATCTTGTACATTAGGTCGCCAGAACATCGTTAACGAAGCGTAGACATTCTATTCGAATCGATACGCGTCTACGGCGAAATGTGAGGATTTTAGATGCCTGGATTGATTATTTTCAAAGATTTCAATGTCGTTTAATAGTAGATTATCGACAAGAACGTTGTTTGATATGTAGAACATACTGTCCGTTTTTCATTTTGCCTGCGTACGGAAAATATGAGAATTAGGGTATTTTAGGTATTTGTAGGAAATATTATTTACGTCCGTATTTTGCTGAAATGATTGCCATGGGTATTTGTCATGCTATGATATTAGAAATGCGTGCATGATCTGTTTGGCGAAGAGATTCGCCCTAATGCGCACTTTGGGTCGACATACGCTATGTAGACTAAAGTGTGTAGACTAAGTGTTTGTATAAATGTTTGTATTAGTATGTATTGAGTAAATGGTGTTGTGAATTAGTTTTGAGATTGAATTCTCAATTAATATACTGATGTATATGATTTCCACCATGTTGGCTATATAAATTGATTTCATTATATATATGGAATGCATGTGTTGGTTGATTTGCTTACGTTGCATGTTATAAGATGTGTCAACATGCTTGTATTGTTTATATTCACTTCTGTTACTCTCATATGATTACTGATGTTGATTTACAAATGCTTGGGGCTATATCCTAGTCCAGGCAGTCGATAATGGATTGAATTCGTGGTTGGCTTCTATTTACCACGAAGGACGCGTCGAAGAACGCGAGTCGTGTTTTGGGTTGGCGGCAGTGGTTAGGCTACACGAAGTATTTTATGCACTTCATATCGCTCAGCTTGAGATGCGCTCGTACTAGTCGAGCCCTTCAAGTAACCTGATTGACCATTGTATGTTCACCCTGTATGAGTCATAACTGCTTGAATCTAGGGTACTAAACTTACCATTGAAAAGCCCCTCTAACCTTGGTACCTCGATCCCCTAAGACTCATGAGCCGGGCATGGTGGTATGGGACACCGTGGTCGAGCTGTCGGCCTATGCTGGGGCCACAAACCTCCCCGTAGTGACTAGTGAGCACCCTACTCTGAGCAGATTATGGTGGTATGGGACAGTATATTCTTATTATCAGCCTACATTGATAAGGTGATGGGGGAGTGGAGCAACGAGTGCGAGAAACAGCCCTGACAGCCCTTTGTAGTGACGTTGAGTTTCTCCTGACACCGCATGGGGGCGACAAGTCCTTATGCAGTCTTATGGTTATAAACTAGGCCTGTATTGATAAGGTGATGGGGGAGAGGAGCAACGATGTAATACCCTGAATTTTTGCCAACCTGGAGTTAGATGTCCTTAGGCAATGGGCCAACTATAACACTTTCAGAGCTCAATCCCGAAGCCAAAGAAATCGTTTTTCAACCCATTTCCTTCAAAACTCACCTTTCACCACCTCATTCTTCAAATTTCTCCATGTACTTTCATATTAAACACGACTCCTCAAGTTTAAATAGTAAAGAACTCCAACCCTAGAGTATTAATGATGAAGAACAATACCGAAGCTAAAAATTATCATGAATAGTAAATAAATTAGTAAAATGGGTTTCGAACCTTAACCTTTTGGAATCTAATAAGATAAATAGGTTAGTTGGATAGATTAGTGTCTCCTACCCCAAAATCATATGCTATATGCCACAAAAATTCATTTCATTTTACAAACTGGCCCCGAAATGCCTCGAATGGAGTCGTGGGCCCACCCACGATAATCCACAATGATCCAACATGGGCCCCACATATTTTTGGGACCTAGGGGGCACGGGGAACCCATCCCATATGGCTGGCCTCGCCAAAGATGATTTTCATTGGCGATGGCATCGCCGATTCCGTGATGCATCGCCGGTCAAATTCTTCGGTTGGGTCCGGGATTTGGGCTAGAGGTGTTTGGGGGCTAGGGTAGCCCCCAGGTATGTGGGTTGTCCATTAAAACCTCCCTGATCAGGTACTTCCTTCACAAAAATGCCCTCCAAGCTCTCCTTTCTCACCAAAATGCCTGATTTTGGCAAAAACCACCCCTCCAAACTCTTCCTTCTTCTGTTTCCAAACACCCTCGCTCCACCCTACAAATCTCATCTCAAACAAAAACCAATAAAGGCTACTTCCTTTAGAAATCCAACGAGAATCAACTAGCGCTGCACTAGATGGCCTATGAAATTCTCACCAATCACTTTCAATACGATCTGCTAGAGTCAAAACGTATAGGATAGGTGACGCTACAATACCGTAAAACCTAGGATCAAACTCTATTCCCTATTGCCCTTGGGAGCATCTTGAAACTTTGTATCTACACTGGACCACACGTCGGAAGTCCGATTACCCCAGACTTAGATGAATATGACCGCCTAGTTGGACTTGACAATCACCTCGAAAATCAAGTCTAGATGATGTCCCACGACTATTTCCTTGAGTCCAGAGTGAAGAGTGTGAGAAATAAATATAATTTATGAAATCTGGCACGTTCGCTTGTGCGCTTTTTCTAAGCGTTCTGACCGTCAGAATTCAATCAAATTTCACCCTCGGATCAGGAAAAATTTTCCTTACATGTCATAGTACTTGTAGCTCCGACCGAGTTCCCATAACCATTGAACTAAAACTGGTCCGCCACGGTCGATCTGGATATTTGCTCAGAGTGAAAACTCTGCCTGACCTAGATCTAATGTCAGGGAGCTTAAGTCCGACCGCATTCAGTCACAGGACCTCCAGAAATGCTCCGTTGGATCAGAACAAGCCCTCTTTGGTTACAAAATAAGTATACCTTGGCCCCAAGTCTATTTTGGTCATGTTTGGGCTTATAAAAAGGGCTTAAACCCTTGCTATTTCATTCCATACGAATTTGGAGAGAGAAGAGAGAAAAGAGAGAGAAAGGGAGGGAGATTTGGAGCTCTCTCCCGGGAGTCTTCCCTGCTGCTCCTCGTGTCACATCCACCTGCCTGCATCACCCTCCCGGTGATTCCAATGCACTTCTAGGTAAGAAAAACCCTAACCACTTGCTGTTTTGGGATTCCGTCGATTCAAATAGCAAAGTAGCTTATACATCTTGTGCATTAGGTCGCCGCTACGCTGTTGATGAAGCGTATATGTTCCGTTCAAAACAATACACGTCTAAGGCGAAAGGTGAGGATTTTAGATGCTTTGATTGACTGATTCAAAGCTTTCAATGTCGTTTAATAGTAGATTATCGACGACAACGCCGTTTGACATGTACAACATGCTGTCCATTTTTCGTTTCGTAAACGTACGGTAAATATGAGATTTAGGGTATTTTAGGAATTTGTAGGAAATACCGCATACGTCCGTATTTTGCTGAAATGCTTGACAAGTAAATTCATCGTGTTATGATATTAAGTATGCGTGCATGATCTGTTTAGCGAAGAGATTTTCCCTATTGTGCACTTTGGGTCGACATACGTTATGTAGACTAAGGTGTGTAGACTAAGTGTTTGTATAAATGTATGTATTAGTATGTATTGAGTAAATGGCATTGTAGATTAGTTTTGAGAATGAATTCTTAATCCATATGATGTTCTATGTGATTTCCTACATGTTGGCTATACGTATTGATTTCACTATATATATGAAATGCAGGTGTTGGATGATTTGCTTACGTTGTATGCTATCACATGTTGTGAATATGCTTTGGTTGTTTGTATTTCAATTATGTCACACTCACATGATCATTGATGTTGTTTATAAATGCTTGGGGCTATACGTTAGTCCAGGCAGTCGGTAATGGATTGAATTCGTGGTTGGCTTCTATTTGCCACGAAGGACGCTTCGATGAATGCGAGTCGTGTTTTGGGTTGGCGGCAGTGGTTAGGCCACACGAAGTGTTTTATGCACTTCATGTCATCCAACTTGAGATGTGCTCGTACTAGTCAAGCCCGTCAAATAACCCGACTGGTCATTGTATGCTCACCCTATATGAGCCATAACTGCTTGAACCTAGGGTACTTAACATATCATTGGAAACCTTGTTAACCATGGTACCTTGATCCATAAAGACTCATGAGCCGGGCATGGTGGTATGGGACACCGTGGTCGAGCTGTCGGCCTACGCTGGGGCCACAAACCTCCCCGTAGTGACCAGTGAGCACCTATGACTCGTGAGCAGATTATTGTGGTATGGGACACTCTATTCTTACTGTCGGCCTACACTGATCAGGTGACGAGCCCTTTGTAGTGACCGCGAGCGATTCTGAGTCTACGGGAGGCGACGACCCTTCCGTAGCGACAAGAGTACATTAGGCCTGTATTGATTAGGTGTGGGGGAGCGGTGCAACGAGTGCGAGCAACAGCCCTAGAAGCCCTTGCAGCGACCTACAAATATAACATCGTATGAGATTTCTAGGAGTGACGACCCCAGACAGGATCTGTGTTGGGATTGATATAAGGAAGGTACCTTAGTTTCTCAATCCTGCTGTATGAAAAGGACTAATAACAACTTGATAATCATTATCCATATCGCATTGCATGTGCCTGAAAGATGTGGAGCACTGTGGGAAGAAAGCATGCCGCGGACGCAGATGGTGCCGCATGAGGGAGTATGTCGGTGAGGGCATCCATCATGTCATTTCATGCATGTATTAACAACAGTATCTAGGAATGATTGATTGTGTGCTTTACTATTAACGCGTGATTGATTTGATAACATGCTAAGTTTTGCTCTATTATTCCACTAAGTTAGCTACTCACTCCCACGTTACAGGACGATGTTTCCGTACACCCACCAGACCCAGTTGTAATTGCAGATGATGGCGCTGCTCGTGAAGTGGAGCCAGACTTGTATGATGCTGAGGAGGACTCTCCTCCGTGTTTTGATCGATGGGATTACAGGGAGGTTGATTAGATGCCATGACACTTGTCATTTTATATTTTTGGAGCACTCATGTATATTCTTTTCTTTCTATTTTGGAGTATACATGTATTTAGTTAACCTGGTAACATGTTCACACTCTGGAGACTTACAATCATTTATATATTTTATATATCTATCACATTCTTTCGCTTGCTAATTTAACTGTCTCTGGAGTATGATATGTTGTTTTATCTTAGTCTCATTCTTGTTTAATGCCATTCTACAGACAACATGCATTTATCATCATCTATGTTGCATAAGTGATGTTCTGGAACTCGGGAGTTAGGTTTCTACCCGACCCCCAATTTTCGGGATGTTACAAACAAGTGCGTGCAACGGCCCTGACAGCCCTTGCAACGACCTAGAAATATATCATCGTATGAGAATACTAGGAGTGACGACCCTAGACAGGATCATTGTTTGGGTATTGATATAAGGGAGGTACCCTAGTTTCCCAATCTTGCTGTATGAAAAGGACTAATAACAACTCGGTAATCATATTCATATCGCACTGTATGTGCCTGAAAGATGTGGAGCACTGAGGGAAGAAAGCGTGCTGCGGACGTAAGATGGTGTCGCATGAGGGAGTATGTCGGTGAGGGCATCCATCATGTCATTTCATGCTTGCATTAATCACAGTATATAGGAATGTCTGATTGTTTGCTTTACTATTATCGCGTGATTGAATATAAGGCCCATATGATATGGCCCATTTGATGTATTTAAGGCCCAATACCTAAGGTCCATTGCAATGTGTGGTCCCAACACGGATTATGTAATAATATTTACGACGGTCGTGCCTTGGGAGCAATGTTGGTTTGACGTCCACATTGCAAATATAATGTTGGTTAAATGTCCACATTACGACTCTTCCTAAGGCCCATTGATGGGCCCGTACTTGTTATGTATAGGCCATCTAAGCCCATTTGCATTATAAGGACATTTTATTACTTTATTACATGTTTAGTATAGTTCCATGACTCATGATCATACACATCATATGTATGTTTGATATGAGAAGTGACTGATCATAGCATATGCCTTCGGGCAAGTTGTTTATGGGCTTCTGGTTAGGCGGTATTGCCCTACATGAGCACATGTTACGCGCAGGATTGCTGCATGACTAGATAGTGCGATTCATACATTCGCATTGTGTGATATGGTACTGTACGCCCTAGCGACTTCGGGGTCGTAGCCTCCATAGGCGTATCGTGGATGGAAGTATTATATACCAAAAATTTTATTCTACATGGGGTGCTATAGATATCCCTAGGTGAAAGTTTCTAAACCCTTATGGTACCAAGAGGTTACTCCAATGTCTAGACCGAGTGGGTATAGGAGTGTCGAGTACCGATTACTAGACGGTCGTGCTTTTCATTGTGTCGTAGTCAGTTGGAAGGGGGTGCGGCCTTACCCACCCGAGAGTAGGGGGCAAAGCTAGGCTGAGTTTTACCAGCTCGAGGAATGGGTCAACTATCGACGAGCTGAGCCCGATATTAGCAAACAGATAGTCAGGTCTTTTCCACTTATCTTATTACGCGTGATGGGGCGATAATCTGGTTTAGAGTGTACTAGACCCCGGTGATATCCCAGAGTTGAGCTGTATTGATATGTGGACTTAGATGAGGATTGTATGCTTGAGTTGCATTTCACATCGCATGGCCTTGGTATGGCCGACATCATTCATGTTTTGCACCGCATGGCCTTGGTATGGCTAATGGTATTCTTAGCTTTCATCAGCATGATCCACATTGCTCTGATACTGCATAACTATATTACCACTTGTGCATACACTTTCACCACCCTCTAAGCTTTCTATAAGCTTATGCACGACCGTTGCATGCAGTTGACGTTGGATCGCAGCACCGCTGAGGCTTGAGCACATGGCAGATTATTTTGGAGCTTTTAGTCTATCATCATTGTATTTCCCTTTATGCTCATTGTACTTGTAAAGTTTTTTTATCATAGTGGAAATGTAATGGAGGTTTTGGTTGTTGTTTGTGGGTTATGCCTTTGGTTATGCTTATTACGAATCAAACTGTCGTTGGAAATCCTCCTCGTAGCGACCTAGGATCGGAACTTGGCGAATGGGCACTGGGATCCAAAAATGAGGTTCTATGGAGGCTATCAGCGCCAGATTCGGTGATCGGGAATTTTATGAGCCCGGTTTTCGAGTTTGGGGCGTGACAATGAGGCCCATTCTGATATATTTTCAGCCCATGGATGCGGCCCATTATGATGTGTATTAGGCCCTTAGGTGAGGCCATCGGCCCATTATATGTTTGGTCCTATGTGGGCCACTCCTTAGGAGCAATGTTGGTTAAATGTCCACATTAATGGGCAATGATGCTCGAATGTCCACATCGTGACCTTCCCTTAGGCTTTGTTAGGCCCATTCTCATCGAGATCGAGGCCGATTACTGTCACACCCCAAATTCAGAGATCGGATTCATAGGAATCCTAATCGCTGAACTCGATGTTGACAGCATCCGTAGTACCCCATTCTTGGCTCCCAGCGTCCATACACTAGGTTCCGATCTTGGGATTCTACAAGGAGGATTTTCTCAATGTACTTTTGTCTCATAAGAAGCATAACCACAAGTATACGCAAATTATAAAGGCAACATTATCATCACATATCCACTAATATAATCATTTAAATACAATGTTGAAAGGGAAATACATATATCGAAATCAAATCTCCAGAAGACAGCTGCACGCTCCAAGCTCAACGCTGTTGCAACCTAACACCACCTGCACGCATCTATCGTATATAAGCTTATAGAAAGCTTAGAGGGTGGTGAAAGTATGTGTAAGGGAAGTGTCAAGTATATAATAAAGCTCATAAATCATACATCATCGGAATAAGCGAAAATATTGACAAGATCATAAATCATCAGAGTAACTGGAAATATACTGGTAAGTCCATGAGTGTATCAGCCGTACCAAGGCTATGCGATGTAAAACATAATAAGACAATAACAGATGCTGGGATGCAATGTAATATGTGAATCTTGGCGAGCATGAATACCATCAACCTCATCTAGGCCATATAAGTGCAAAAACATAGTAACTGACCGCATTCAGTCATAGGACCTCCGGAAATGCTCCGTTAGATCAGAACAAGCCCTCTTTGGTTACAAAATAAGTATACCTTAGCCCCAAGTCTATTTTGGTCATGTTTGGGCTTATAAAAAGGGCTTAAACCCTTACTCTTTCATTCCATACGAATTTGGGGAGAGAAAAGAGAAAAGAGAGAGAAAGGGAGGGAGATTTGGAGCTCTCTCCTGGGAGTCTTCCCTGCTGCTCCTCGTGCCACATCCACCTACCTGCATCACCCTCCCGGTGATTCCAACGCACTTCTAGGTAAGAAAAACCCTAACCACTTGCTGTTTTGGGATTTCATCGATTCAAATAGTAAAGTAGCTTATACATCTTGTGCATTAGGTCGCCGCTACGCTGTTGACGAAGCGTATACGTATGTTCGAAACAATACATGTCTAAGGCGAAAGGTGAGGATTTTAGACGCTTTGATTGACTGATTTCAAAGCTTTCAATGTCGTTTAATAGTATATTATTGATGAGAGCGTCGTTTAACATGTAGAACATGTTGTCCGTTTTCCGTTTCGTAAACGTACGGTAAATATGAGGTTTAGGGTATTTTAGGCATTTATAGGAAACACCGCATACGTCCGTATTTTGCTGAAATGATTGACATGTAAATTCATCGTGCTATGATATTATGTATGCGTGTATAATCTGTTTGGCGAAGAGATTCGCCCTAATGCACACTTTGGGTCGACATACGCTATGTAGACTAAGGTGTGTAGACTAAGTGTTTGTATAAATGTTTATATTAGTATGTATTGAGTAAATGGGATTGTAGATTAGTTTTGAGAATGAATTCTCAATCCATATGATGTTGTATATGATTTCCTACATGTTATCCTGTATTGATAAGGTGATGGGGGAGCGGTGCAACGAGTGCGAGCAACAGCCCTGGCAGCCCTTACAGCGATCTACAAATATAACATCGTATGAGATTACTGGGAGTGACGACCCTAGACAGGATCTGTGTTGGGATTGATATAAGTAAGGTACCCTAGTTTCCCAATCCTGCTGTATGAAAAGGACTAATAACAACTTAGTAATCATTATCCATATCGCATTGCATGTGCCTGGAAGATGTGGAGCACTGCGGGAAGAAAGCATGCCGCGGACGCAGATGGTGCCGCATGAGGGAGTATGTCGGTGAGGGCATCCATCATATCATTTCATGTATGCATTAACAACAGTATCTAGGAATGGTTGATTGTTTGTTTTACTATTAACGCATGATTGATTCGATAACATGCTAATCTTTGCTCTATTATTCCCTTGAGTTAGTTACTCACTCCCACATTACAGGATGGTGTTCTGGTGGGTGGGGCCCACGTTGGATCATTGTGGATTAGCGTGGGTGGGCCCACGACTCCATTCGAGGCATTTTGGGGCCATTTTGCAAATCGAAATGAATTTTTGCGGCATATAGCATATGATTTTGGGGTAGGAGACGCTAATCTATCCAACTAACCTATCTATCTTGTTAGATTCCAAAATGTTAAGGGTTGAAATCCATTTTACTCATTTATTTACTATTCACGGTAATTTTTAGCTTCGGTATTGTTCTTCATCATTAATACTCTAGGGTTGGTATTCTTTACTATTTAAACTTGAGGAGTCGTGTTTAATATGAAAGTACTTGGAGAAATTTGAAGAATGAGGTGGTGAAAGGTGAGTTTTGAAGGAAATGGGTTGAAAAGTGATTTCTTTGGCTTCGGGATTGAGCTCTGAAAGTGTTATGGTTGACCCATTTCCTAAGGACATCTAACTCCAGGTTGGCAAAAATCCAGGGTATTACATATCTCAAAATGTTAAGTACTGCGGATGCAATGTAATATGTGGTACGAATGAAATGACCATGCTGGAATGTGAAGTCAGGATGATAGTATATAATATCGCAGGCTACGGGGTCCATCCCAAGGGACTTCCATCTAAACTAGTCTCATACCTAAATTTGGATAGTCTGACTCAAAGTGGTAAACTCCTGATCTTAGGTTAGTCGTGCACCCAACCGAAATCCTGGCCATGCAAAGGAACACGTAACAAATATTATGCACCACCATCCCGAATGGATAGTGAATGAATGAATGAATGGATATGTAATTTCTACTCAATAAGCCTACATATTAGTATGGTTGCTCTCTGAAAAATCACCGGGGTCTATTACACTCTACACTAAATGTCTCCTTCCTAGCTGCACAGCCTATTGAGTGGAAGAGACCTCACTATCCTCTTAGCCAGCAGTCTGCCAATACCTACTCGGTTTGTCGATAGTGGACCCATTTATGAGCTAGTCATACTCAGCCTCGCTTATAGTCCCCTCACTCGGGCAGGTAAGGTTACACCCCCTCCTAACCAACCATGACACAGTGGGAGACGTGGCCTACTAGTATTTAGAACTCTGGCGCTCATGTTCCACTCGGTCTGGACGTTGGGGCACCACCTAGCCTCAGAGATTCTTAGATTTTCACCCAAGGACATCTTAAGTGCCCATAGTGCTAGAACCAAGTATTTCCAGTGTCCCATTTAGCCATTCACGATGTGCCTATGGAGGCCACGTGTCACGCCCCAAACTCAAAAACCGGGTTCACAAAATTTTCGATTGCCGAATCTGGCACCGATAGCCTCCGTAGAACCCCATTCTCGATTCTCATCCCCCATTTGCCAAGTTTCGATCCTGGGATGCTACAAGGAGGATTTTCAACATCAGTTTGATTCGTGATAAGCATAACCAAAGGCAAAACCCACAAACAACAACCAAAAACTTCATTACATTTTCACTATGATCAAAAACTTTACAAGTACAATGAGCATAAAGGGAAATACAATGATGATAGACCAAAAGCTCCAAAATAATCTGCAAGGTGCTCAAGCCTCAGCGGTGTTGCGATCCAACGTCACCTGCACGCAACGGTCATGCATAAGCTTATAGAAAGCTTAGAGGGTGGTGAAAGTGTGTGCGTAAGGTGATAATGCAGTTATGCAGTATCAGAGTAATGCAAAAAATGCTGATGAATCTATGAATACCATTAGCCGTACCAATGCTAAGCAATGCAAGGCATGAATAATGTCGGCCATACCAAGGCTATGCAATGCAAGATGCACGTCAAGCATACAAATCCTCATCTAAGTTCACATATCAAAACGGCTTAAATCTGGGATATCACCAGGGTCTAGTACACTCTAAACAAGATCGTCACTCCCATCGCGTGCAATAAGGTAAGTGAAAGAGACCTCACCATCCGTCCATCAATATCGGGCTCGACTCATCTATAGCAGACCCATTCCTCGAGCAGGTCAAACTCAGCCTAGCTTTGCCCACTACTCTAGGGTGGGTAAGGCCGCATCTCCTTCCAACCGACTCCGACACAGTGGAAAGCGCGACTGTCTGGTAATCGACACTCAGCACTCCTGTACCCACTCGGTCTAGACATTGGAGCAACCTCTTGGTACCATAAGGGTTTAGGGACTTTCACCTAGGGATATGTATAGCACCCCATGTAGAATAAGATTTTTGGTATCCAATCCTACCATCCACGATACGCTTGTGAAAACTACGGCCCTGATGTTGCTAGGGTGTACAGTAACCATGTCACACAATGTGAAATGCATGAATCACACTATCCAGTCATGCAGCAATCCTGCGTTTATCATGCGCTCATGTAAGGCAACACCACCTAACCGGGAGCCCATAAACAATCTGCCCGAAGGCATATGCTATGATCAGTCATTTCTCATATCAAACACACATATGATGCGTATGATCAGGAATCATGGAACTATACTAAACATGTTATAAAGTAATGCACTATCCTTACAACGCAGGTGGCCTAGACGGCCGACACACAATAAGTACGGCCTATCAATGAGCCATAGGGAGAGTCATAATGCGGACATTTAACCAACACTATACTTGTAATGTGGATGTCAAACCAACGTTGCTCCCAAGGCACGACCGTCATAAACATTATTACATAATTCGTGCTAGGATCACACATTACAATGGACCTTAGGTACATCCTATTGGGCCTTAAGTAAATCTAATGGGCCATATCATATGGGCCTTTTATTCATCAAATACGCCACATCAATGGGCCGCACCAATGGGCCTTATGTGCATTGCAATGGGTCATAACCCGTGGGCCTTAGATTGCATCAAATGGGCCTAATCTCATGGGTCGTATATGTAACAAATGGGCCACACCAATTGGGCCCCATATGTACATCAAATGGGCCTTAACCCATAGGCCCTAACACATCTCAATGGGCCTTAACCCATGGGCCCCTACTACATCAAATGGGCCTCAACCCATGGGCCTTACATGTATATCAAAGTGGGCCTCAACCATGGGCCACAAATACATCGAATGGCCTCATGACATGGGCCTTACACCCACATTAAAGTGGGCCCCAATGAACTACCACAAATACATTAAGATGGGCCTCAAAGCATGCCAAGGTGGGGTCCACTTGGAATATGGATCTGGCTCATTATCCCATGCCATAAATTAATCTTACAAATGGTTAGACGGCATGGATACAACACATGCATCATGGTGGGTCCATAGATAGACAACATGGATGGAATATGTGGGACCCACGGGATTTACAGCCGCGTGTAGTAGCAAGCTCATGCGCCAGAGGGCAGCTAATGTTGCGGTACGTGCAGCATAGACGGTTAAAAGATCAGCAGAGGTGGGTCCCACGTAGGGCCCACCCTTATGTATATTTGATATATATGAAGAATACATTTGTGCTGCCATGCAGCTTTTATGTAATAAAGGGAGAGGTGAGTCCATGTAGGGCCCACCACTACATTCAAGTAGCAAGCTTTATAATATAATATATAATATATTAAATATAATATAATATAATATATTAAAATTATAACTAATATCTTAACCACGTCCAGAGACCCTGGACGACATACATCACACGTGGGTGGGTCCCACATAGGGCCCACCACATCATAATATAATATAATATATATATATATATATAATATATTTATAATATAAAATACATAACAAGTAAGGTGCTGACGTCCAGGCCCTTGGACGGCCTGGATAGTTACACACATCGAGGATGGGCCCCACACAAGGGGTGTGTCCCACCATCAGATGGACGGTCGACACAATACATGCATCACGGTGGGACCATTCTAAACAGACGGACGGCGTGGATGGTTCCCCTGGACCCCACCGTCAGATACACCCCCATGTCAGTACATACCCATGTCAGGACACACACTCCATATAGCCGCCTCCACAGGGATCGATACCATGACCTCAAGCGTTGAAACGAGGCATCCTTCACTTAGTCTGCCAGTGAGCTATGGACGTGGGCGTGGAAGTGGGCCCCTCACGAACATGGTCCACCCTCGAGAATGGTGGATGATTTGGATAGAACACATACATCAATGGTGTGGCCCAAACTAAGGGTGGAGGACGTAGATGGGTCCTATGGACCCCACTGTCCATACACACTCCACTGCAGCTACACCCACTGTCAGCTACACTCACTATCAGTTAACACTTCAGGGATAGTTCAGCTATCAGTTAACCTTCAGTGCGAAGACAATTGCAGCCAGTTCCAAATCATGTGTAGGATAGTTCAGCTCATGGACCTTGAGCTGACGAGACGTGAAGGCCACTGGTCTCCCGTGCTACATCAGGACAGCACCCAAACCAATATGCGAGGCATCAGTAAATATGATAAATCCATCACTCTCAGAGGGAAGAGTGAGGACAGGAGCGGACGTCAGACGGTCCTTCAACTACATAAATGCTCGCTCGCAGGTATCACTCCAAATAAACTCTACGCCCTTCCGAGTCAACTTGGTCAGTGGGGCTACAATACGAGAGATGCCCTCAATGAAACATCGATAATAGCCCGCCAAACCAAGGAAACTGTAGATCTCAGACGCATTCGTGGGCTGGCCCCACTGACGCACTGCCTCGACCTTCGAGGATCCACTGCGACACCCTCCCTCGTCACCACGTGACCGAGAAACTTCACCTCCTCCTACCAGAACTCACAATTCTCCAGCTTCGCATACAGCTGGTGTGCACAGAGGGACTATAAAATAGTTTCAAATGCTGCTCATGCTCCTCACGAGTCCTCGAATAGATCAAAATATCATCGATGAAGACTATAACAAACTGATCGAGATATGGGTGAAAGTCCTAGTTCATCAGCTACATGAAGACCGCGAGTGCACTGGTCAGTCCGAAGGACATGACCTGAAACTCGAAATGACCGTAATGCGTCTTGAATGCTGTCTTCGGAATGTCCTCCTCTGGACCTGAATTTAATGATAACCGGAACGCAAGTCGATCTTCGAAAAGAACTGTGCACCCTGCAGTTGATCAAACAAATCATCAATCCTCAGGAGCGGGTACTTATTTTTTATCGTGACTTTGTTGAGCTCGGGGTAGTCTACGCAGAGCCTCAATGAGCCATCCTTCTTCTTCATGAAGAGTAGCGGCACTCCCCACGGTGAACTGCACAGATGGATAAAGCCTAACTTACACAACTAGTCCAACTGCTTCTGCAGTTCTCGCAACTCTGACGGTGCCATGCAATAGGGGGCCTTCGAAATAGGCGCAGTACCGAGCACGAGATCAATATGAAACTCGATGAGTCGACGAGCCGATAATCCCGAAATCTCCTGAAACACATCGAAAAAATCACAAACCACAGGCAACTAGTCGATGCTCATAGCTATAGGCTCCTCTATGGCACATGACATCATACAAGACAACTGCTCTCCTCTAGGCTCTCCAATGAACTGAAACTGCGACACGCTAGGTATACAGAACGTGACTGTCCTCGCTGAGTAGTCCAATATGACATAGTACTCGGCAAGCCAATCCATGCCCAGGATAACATCAAACTCGGACATCAGCAATGCAAACAAATCGGCATGAAAAAAGGTATCCCCGACTAGAATGGGGCAAGATGAGCAAAATCGGCCCAACACTGTAGTCTTCCCTAAGGGAGTCGATACTGACAGACCCTCGCTAGTAGACTCCAATGGTAAGCCAGTCGATCGGCAGAAACTCTCGGTGATAAAAGAATGTGATGCACCAGAATCAAACAATACACGTGCAACGCATGCAGAGACTAATAGCATACCCTCGACGACCCCTTTAGATGACTGCGGATCCTGCTGAGCCGCATAAAACCTAGCCTGAGCTGACTAGGGAGGTATCTGTCCCCTCTGAGCATGCTGTTGCTGCTGTTGGGGTCAGTGAGGTGATCAAAACTGCTGCCTCTGTTGCTGCGGCTTCTGAGGCTGATGTTGATGCTGCTACTGAGGTGGCCTCGGTGGTGGGGGCTGTTGTCGCTGCTGCTGTGGGGGTCTCTGCTGTGGTTATAGTGGAGGCTATTGTGGACCTCTCTACTGCTGCTAAGGGATGGGACACTCCCACATACCGTGTCCCGTCGCACCACACCTAAAATAAGTGCCGGTGAACTACCTCGGTGGTGGTGTTGGAGGTGCTGCTGGCGCTCGAAAGGCTGGGTGACCTATGCGCCTCTACTGTGATCGACGCTGCTGGGAATCACTAGAAGGAACCTGCCTCTTCCATTCTCTCCTCTGACCGTGATCAGACTGAGATCCGGCCCACTTAGCCTAAAAAATCTGGGCCTTCCGTACCACTCCCTCAAAAGTCAGGAGCTCATGCCCAATAACACGGCCGCGAAGGTCGTAACGCAAGCCATCCTCGAAGCGGCGGGCTCTCCTCTCCTCATCATCTACCAAGTATGGTGCAAATCTAGACAGCGCTACAAAGCTAGCAGCATATTAAGCCACTGTCATATCACCTTGCACCAGGGCCTCGAACTCCAACGCTCGCTGTCGTCGGATGTGATCTGGAAAATACAAACTGATCCACAAAATCCTCCCATGTCTACACAAAATCGATGCCTGCTGCTTGGGAGACTGATGTCCACCAATGCTCAGCCTCACCATGGAGAAGAAATACGACTAGTTGAACTCGCCGCTCAATCGTACATCCCATCATCTCGAATATCTTCTCCACATCTGCGCGCCACCTCTCAACTATTTTCGAGTCTGACTCACCCTGAAAACATGGGGGATCGAGCCGTCGAAACTCATGAAGGAGGGCGCTCGCGTTCTCCTGCTCTGCCTGGGCCAGTGAAATGACTGGGTACCTGCCCTGTCCCTGAAGTGCAGCTGTCACAGCCTATAACATCTGCTGCAACCTGGAGGCACTCACGGATACGGTCAGGTCTGCACCGATCTCTGGTGGAGGAACTGCATCGATAGGCTAGGTAGTAGGAATCTCTAGTGGTGGGATGGGCATCATAGGTGGTAGGGAAAGAGCCACAGGTGGTGGAGCGGGAGTCTCAGGTGGTGGTGCGGGAGTCGATTGGGTCACTCTTCCATGCGTCATGTCCTATAGGAAAGAGCAAAGGTGCCTATCGACTTGAAAACTCTCGAAGGCACGCACGTTAAAGGTCTATAACGGAAGGTCGCTAAGCTATCCTAACTTCGGGACTAATTATTCATAGCAGACATGTAATGTTGTTCTCGGTTATTCCCAAGTTATGCTCTGATACCAACTTCTATCACGTCCCAAACTCAGAAATCGGGCTCACAAAATTCTCGATCGTCGAATCTGGCACCAACAGCCTCCGTAGAACCCCATTCTCGATTCCCAGCGCCCATTCGCCAGGTTCCAATCCTAGGATGATACAAGGAGGATTTTCAACATCAGTTTGATTCGTGATAAGCATAACTAAAGGCATAACCCACAAACAACGACCAAAAAACTCTATTACATTTCCACTATGATAAAAAAAATTACAAGTACAATGAGCTTAAAGGGAAATACAATGATGATAGACCAAAAGCTCCAAAATAATCTGCAAGGTGCTCAAGCCTCAGCAGTGCTGCGATCCAACGTCACCTGCACGCAACGGTCGTGCATAAGCTTATATAAAACTTAGAGGGTGGTGAAAGTGTGTGCGTAAGGTGATAATGCAGTTATGTAGTATCGGAGTAATGTAGAAAATACTGATGAATCCATGAATACCATTAGTCGTACCAATGCTATGCAATGCAAGGCATGAATAATATCGGCCATACCAAGGTTATACGATGCAAGATGCACATCAAGCATACAAATCTCCATTTAAGTCCACATATCAAAACGCCTCAAATTTGGAATATCACCGGGGTCTAGTATACCCTAAACTAGATCGTCGCCCTATCGCGCGGAATAAGGTAAGTGAAAAAGACCTCACTATTCATCTGCCAATATTAGGCTCGACTCATCGATAGCGGACCCATTCCTCGAGCTAGTCAAACTCAGCCTAGCTTTTCCCCCAACTCTCGAGCGGGTAAGGCCGCACCCCCTTCCAACCGACCATGACACAGTGGAAAGCGCAACCGTCTGGTAATTAGCACTCGACGCTCCTGTACCCACTCAGTCTAGATGTTGGGGTAACCTCTTAGTACCATAAGGGTTTAAGGACTTTCACTCAAGGATATCTATAGCACCCCATGTAGAAAAAGATTTTTGCTATCCAATCCTACCGTCCATAATATGCCTGTGGAGGCTACGGCCCTAATGTCGTTAGGGCGTACAGTAACCATGTCACACAATACGAAATACATGAATCATACTATCTAGTCATGCAGCAATCATGCGTGTATCGTGCGCTCATGTAAGACAACACCGCCTAACTGGGAGCTCATAAACAATATGCCCGAAAGCATATGCTATGATTAGTCACTTCTCATATCAAACACACATATGATGAGTATGATTAGGAATCACGGAACTATACTAAACACGTTATAAAGTAATGCACTATCCTTACAATGCAGGTGGCCTAGACGGCCAACACACAACAAGTACGGCCTATCAATGGGCCCTAGTGAGAGTCATAATGCGGACATTTAACCAACACTATACTTGCAATGTGGACGTCAAACCAACATTGCTCCCAATGCACGACCGTCATAAACATTATTACATAATCCATGCTGGGATCACACAATGCAATGGACCTTAGGTACATCCCATTGGGCCTTAAATACATCAAATGGGTCATATCATATGGGTCCTTCATTCATCAAATGGGTCATATCAATGGGCCACACCAATGGGCCTTATGTGCATTGCAATGGGTCATAACCCGTGGGCCTTAGATTGCATCAAATGGGCCTAATCTCATGGGTCGTATATGTAACAAATGGGCCACACCAATTGGGCCCCATATGTACATCAAATGGGCCTTAACCTATAGGCCCTAACACATCTCAATGGGCCTTAACCCATGGGCCCCTACTACATCAAATGGGCCTCAACCCATGGGCCTTACATGTATATCAAAGTGGGCCTCAACCATAGGCCACAAATACATCGAATGGCCTCAAGACATGGGCCTTACACCCACATCAAAGTGGGCCCCAATGAACTACCACAAATACATTAAGATGGGCCTCAAAGCATGCCAAGGTGGGGTCCACTTGGACTATGGATCTGGCTCATTATCTCATGCCATAAATTAATCTTACAAATGGTTGGACGGCATGGATACAACACATGCATCATGGTGGGTCCATAGATAGACAACATGGATGGAATAGGTGGAACCCACGAGATTTGCAGCCGTGTGTAGTAGCAAGCTCACGCGCCAGAGGGCAACTAATGCTGCGGTTCGTGCAGCACAGACGGCTAAAAGATCAGCAGAGGTGGGTCCCACGTAGGTCCCACCCTTATGTATATTTAATATATATGAAGAATACATTTGCTGCTGCCGTGCAGCTTTTATGTAATAAAGGGAAAGGTGAGTCCACGTAGGGCCCACCACTACATTCAAGTAGCAAGCTTCATAATATAATACATAATATATTAAATATAATATAATATAATATATTAAAATTATAACTAATATCTCAACCACGTCCAGAGACCCTGGACGGCATACATCACACGTGGGTGGGTCCCACATAGGGCCCACCACATCATATATATAATATAATATAATATAATATATATATATATAATATAAAATACATAACAAGTAAGGTGCTGACGTCTAGGCCCTTGGACGGCCTGGACAGTCACACACATCGAGGATGGGCCCCAAACATGGGGTGTGTCCCACCGTCAGATGGACGATGGACACAATACATGCATCACGGTGGGGCCATTCTAAACGGACGGACGGTGTGGATGGTTCCCCTGGACCCCACCATCAGATACACCCCCATGTCAGTACATACCCATGTCAGGACACACACTCCATGTAGCCACCTCCACAGGGATCGATACCATGACCTCAAGCGTTGAAACGAGGCATCCTTCACTCAATCTGCCAGTGAGCCATGGACGTGGGCGTGGAAGTGGGCCCCATGCGGACATGGTCCACTATCCAGAACGGTGGATGATTTGGATAGAACACATACATCAATGGTGTGGCCCAAATCAAGGGTGGAGGATGTAGATGGGTCCTATGGACCCCACTGTCCATACACACTCCACCGCAGCTACACCCACTGTCAGCTACACTCACTGCCAGTTAACACTTTTTTGATAGCCATCATCCACTGGTGCGTCCGCCTGGACGGATGGTGGGGATGTACACCTCATCAAGGTGGGTCCCACACATGGCCCACATGTTTGGATCAGCCTTATATTTATATTTTTCCCATGGCACTTACCAGCCATGAAGACAATGGGATCCACATCAATGGATGGCTTGGATAAGGTTATGCATCAGGTGGGCCACAAGCCATCATACACAAAGAAAAGAGACAATGGAGAGAGAGAGAGAGAGAGAAAGAGAGAATGGAGAGGATGGAGGGGCCCCGCCACTATGGGCCTCTCTTTGATACAAAACCTACATCAAGGTGGGTCCCACCACAAGTGGGCCCTAAAATTATAAAATAATAAATAAGTGGAGATCCAAGATCACCCACCGGCATCTTCTTGCACCAAAGGCTTCCTTAGCTCCTTAGCATGGATTCCAATGGAGGAGATGAGGTTTCGATGGTTGAGATGGGAGATGAAGGGTAGAAAAGTGGGCCACCTTTATTGCTTGGGAAGACTTAGAGATGCTCATACATATGGAAGTTTTTCTTTCTTGAAAATGAGCTTGGAAAAGAGAGAGAGAGAGAGAGAGAGAGAGAGAGAGAGACTTGTAAAGGGAGAGAAGGAGTGATGCGTGATGGGTGATGGAGGGATGGATGTGGTGGTGATGGGTGTAAGAGCTTTTTGACTTTTGTGGCCATTTGTGTAAGAAAGGCATGGGTATGTAAGAGACTTTTTGACTTTTGGGGGTTGCTTAGGAAAGGGTGAAAAGTGATGTGTACTTGACATGTACCTGACATGATGGGGTTGATTGATGTGACAAGTCGTAGAGATTCTCTTGGGTTTCACAACGCACGACATTTTCCTCACACCGAACGTTGGCCCACATCTCCTGACCAGGGTATCGCCTCGGCGAGCGAGTCGCGGCATCAGAACCGCGGTGACAGCGCTGTTACTATGGTAAAGGTCTTAGGTTGAGTCGACTCGGGTTGACAATGTGTGAATCAGGGTCGCACGCAAATACCGGTTAAGGGTCGAAGGTTATCGAAATTCGACCGGGAAGACTGTGGAAGTCTATGGAACGATAAGTCTAGGATACGGGGCTTACACCACAACCCTGATGTCACTAGGGCATACAATGATCAAGTCACATATATGTGAGATGCATGAGTCATACTATCTAGTCATGCAGCAATCCTACGCGCACGGCGCGATAATGTAGGCACTTCATTTCATAAGGAGTCCCATAAATAGTCTGCCCAATGGCGTATGCTATGATCAAATATTTCTCATATCAGGCATACATATGATGCGTATGGGCATGAATCATGGAGCTATACTAAGCATTTTATATGGTGATGAACTATCCTCATAATGAAGATGGGCTTTGATGGCCTACACACAACAAGTATGGGCCTATCAATGGGCTCTAGGGAGAGTTATAATGCAGACATTTAACCAACATTATTCTTTCAATGTGGACGTCAAACCAACATTGCTCCCAAGGCATGGCCCACCATAAATGTCATTACATAACCCATGGTTGAATCACACAATGCAATAGACCTTGTATACATCCCATTGGGCCTCGACCCATGGTCCTCAAATACATCAAATGGGCCTCAACCCACTGGCCCTAATACATCACAACATCATAATGGGCCTTAACCCATGGGCTCCAAATACAGCACAATGGGCCTTAACCCACGGCCCCTTATACATGTCAAGGTGGGTCTCATAACATGGGTCTCATATATGGGCCTCGACAATAGGCGCTATACACATCAAGGTGGGCCTTAACAATGGCCTCATAGATATCAAGGTTGGCCTCAACAACGGGCCTCATACACATCAAGGTGGGCCTCACAGATGGGCCATAATTGCATCAATATGGGCCTCATGGTTGGGCCATATACATATCAAAGATGGGCCATAAACATATCAAAGATGGGCCTCACAGATGGGCCATAAACATATCAAAGGTGGGCCTCATAAGGCAGCCCATGATTGAGAAAAAATAGATGGACAGTGGATCCAACACATACATCATGGTGGGCTTACCTAAGGTGGCCCATGATTGAGGCACATAAGTAGGGTGGGCCCCTCAAGATAATGGGACCCACGGTCCTAATAAAATGAATGAACATGTGGGAATAATACACACATCATGGTGGGACCACTGGGACATCAAAATCAAGTCAATCTGTGACTTGTGTGGGCCACACCACACACATCAGTTAAGGGGTACATTCATAATCGGTCGTTGGGCCCACTAATCTATAGTTCACAAATCCAACCCATTCATAAGTTAACATATTGATAGATGAAGTGACAAAAAATATCAGTTTACTAGAAATTACTATGGCCCTTAAAAGTTTTGAACGGTGGATGTCACTATCTCCGCTATTTTCAATGGTGGGGGTCCACTTGAACCTCAGATCTAACTCATTTTTAGTCTCAAGCCTTAAGGCTAGCTCCCCATTTGGATGGATGGTTTGGATGTAACCCATATATCATACATCAAGAGTGGGGTCTACTGACCATCCAGTAACCCAGGAAATGGTTGGACGACATAGATAAAATACATACGTCATTGGTGGGGCCTACTGGCCGTCCAACAACTGGACGACATTGATAAAACAAAAACATGGTGGGTTCCACCGTCCACGGCAATAAAACCATACATCATTGTGGGTCCCACATGGGGCCCACCATAACATTTATGTTCCATCCATCTTGCCCGTACTGTGACAAGGACCTGGATGAAGAGGAAAAATAAATTTCAAATGGATCCAAAACTGCTGGGACCCAAAAGGGCAGTTTCAATGGCAAGCATTCAATCAGACTGTTCCTCATGATGTGGGCCACTTGAGAACTTTATTCTGTTGATTTTTGGAAGGATCACAGCCCTAAGGGGCACCATCAAAATGCATGGTGTTGATGTGCAAAACACATCGTGGTGGGGCCCACATATGGGACCCACTTCCCTACCTCCAGCGTCAAACACAGGACGCTGCTGCGTCTGCCTAAATTTTCTTTTTTAAAAAAAAAACTTATTTTTTGAAGGTTTTTCCTATGTGGGGCCCACATCGAAAAAATCCACCCCAGCCATTGGTTTTTACGGCTCAAGACAGACCAAACGAGTCCAATATTCGATGTATTTCGGTGCATAGAAACATCAGGGTGTATTTCAAAGGTAAGAATACTGTTCTTTATGCTATGGCCCGCCAGAAAGTCAGATTAGCTTCATTTTTTGGCTCAATGCCTAAAATGAGCTGGGGAAGGGGATAGACGGTGTAGATTGAACCTATACATCAAGGTGGGGCCTATATGAGTGGCCCACCCAAACCCTTTGAATTAAGCTGATATTTGGTTTTTTCCCAACCAGCGTCCAGAAGCTGCTTGACGGTCATCCAGCAGGTTTTAGCACTGGCAATCTAGTCATGCTGGGCTCACTTAATATTTGTGTCTTCCCATCATCCAGACCCTCCAAGAGGGTTAGCAAAATGACTACAAAGTGGGCCCCGGTTGGGTCCACTTGGTGCCCAATAAGGATGAAATACATACATCACAAGCGGACCATAAAATTAGGGAAAGAGAGAGAGAGAAAGGGAGAGATCGAGTGATGGAGGGACCTCGGCACTATGGGCCCTCCCTTCCATGATTTATAACATAAATCAAGTGGGTCCCATTACATGTGGGCCCACCGATCAAAATCAACAGTAGAGATCTTTCCTCCACCAAAATGAAAGGTCTAGATGACCCTATTTATGCAACAAAAATAAACATCATGATGGGGTCTATGGAGAATGGCCACATCATGGAATGATCATGAGCATCAAGGTGAGCCATCGGCCACACCTAGGGTCCAAAATGAGATCCATACCATCAATTGGTAGGCCTCACTTGGCCCATCATCAAAATAATGAAATCTAGACCCATAGAAGCACCCACCATTCGATCTTCTTGGTCCAATAGAACACCTGGCTCCTTGTGTTTCACTTTGATGGAAGACGATGAAAGATGAATGGCTAGGATGAAGGATTTTGGGATGAAAAAGTGGGCCACACAACCACTTTTCTCTCTTGGTAAAGGCTTGGACATGAGCTCATTTTAGTGCTTGGAAAATGTAAAGAGAAAGAGAGAAAGAGGGTGGTTGTAAGAGAAGTGATGGGTGATAGAGTGATGGATGTGAGGTGATAGTGTACTTGACATTTATGGGTGTGTAAGAGAGAGGGTGAGAAAGAGTTGACTTTGGGGTTGCTTGACTTGAGGAGAAAGAAAGCTTTAATTGATTGAGTGATTAATTAATGGGACATGTTGTAGAGATTCTCTTGAGATTACAAACACGTGGTGTTTTCCTTGAAATAAACGTAGGTCCATATCTTTTGACCTGGGTATCAGGTCAGTGCGTAAGTCACGGCGTTGGAACCGCGGTGGCTATGTAGTCGCAATGGTACACGTCTCAGATTAAGCCAACTTAAATCTATAGGATACGACTTAAGATCATGCGCAAATGTCGATCATAGGTCACAAGTTGCCGAAATTCGATGGGAAGGATCGCGGGAGTCGACCAAATAATATAGGGTAGGATACGGGTCTTACAATTACCAATTCTAATTATTGAGGCCAATTCTGATTATCGAGGCCAATTTTGATTATCGAGGCCGATTCTGATTATCGAGAAAGATTGTTTATCTAGGCCGATTCTGATTGTCGAGGCTGATTATAGAGGGCAATTTCAATTATCTAGGCCGATTCGTATTATCGAGGTCGATTGTTGAGTCAAATTCTGATTGTCGAAGCCGATTCTGATTGTTGAGGCTGATTCTAATTGTCTAAGTCGATTCTGATTATCGAGGCTGATTCTGATTGTCAAGGTTGATTCCGATTGTTGAGGCCAATTCCGATTGTCGAGGCTAATTGTTGAGGCCAATTTTGATTGTCGAAGCTGATTCTGATTATTGAGGCCGATTCCGATTGTGGAGGCCAATTTCGATTGTTGAAGCTGATTTTAATTTTCGAGGGGATTCCAACTGTCGAGTCTGATTGTTTATCGAAGTCGATTTCGATTGTCGAGGCCGATTATTGAAGCAGATTCCCATTGTCGAGGATGATTCCCATTATCGAGGCTGATTCCCATTATCAAGGTCGATTCTGATTGTCGAAACTGATTCTGATTGTCAAGGCTGATTGTTGAGGCTGATTCTGATTATCGAGATTGATTCCAATTGTCGAGGCTAATTCCGATTGTCGAGACTGATTGTTTATCGAGGCTGATTCTGATTGTCGAGGCCGATCGTTTATCAAGATCGATTCCGATTGTTGAGGCCGATTATTTATCGAGGCCGATACCTATTATTGAGGTCAATTTTGATTGTTGAGGGCGATTCAAATGGTTGAGGCCGATTATCGAGGCCGAATATCAAGGTCGATTGTCGAGGCCAAATGTAATGTATATGCGGCTCGTATTTAAGGCCCATTTTGATGAGCATTTGGCCTCGGCTTTATACATATGAGGCCCATTGTGATGTATATAAGGCCCATTGTGATGCACTTGAGGCCTATGTGATGTATGTGAGGCCTATGTAATGAGGCCCATTATGGTGCATTTGAGAGCTAGGCGATGGAGCTCGTTGTGATGTATATTAGACCCATGTGAGAGACCCATCGTGATGTGTATTAAGCTCTTAAGTGAGGCCAATGGTGTTGTATATTAGGCCCTTATGTGAGGCCATGGGTCCACTATATCTTAGGCTCTATGTGGGTCATTCCTTAGGAGCAATGTTGGTTAAATGTCCACATTGTTGAGACCGATTATCGATGCCGGTTATTTATACTGATTGTGAGTATGTTACAACATAGCATCATGATACATGCCCAAATGCATCATCTGTATATGTCATAGTACAGATGGCTTATGAGACTCCCTGATAAGTGAAGTTATCCCACATGAGCGTACGATATGCGTAGAATTGATGCATGATTGGACTATATGATGCATCCATCTTGTATTGTGTGATTGTGATTACTGTATGCCCTAGTGACATCTGGGTTACGACCTCCACAGGCATGTTGTGGATGGTCAGATGGGCACCAGAAATGTTTAGTTCGAGCATCTGGGCATGTCGTGAAATTCTCTAAGCCTCTGAGGCCAAGAGACGCCCTAACGTCTAGACTAAGTGGATATATGAGCGCCTGAGTGCCAAATACTAGTAGGTTGCATCTCCCACTGTGCTGCAGTCCGTTGGGAGGGGGTGTGGCCTTATCTGCCCAAGTGAGGGGGTTGTAAGCTAGGCTAAGTTTGACCAGCTCTCCAATGGGTCCGCTATCGTTGAGCTGGTAGGCATTGGTATCCTACAGGCAAGCAGGTAGTGAGGTCTTTTCCACTCACTGGGCTATGTGGCCGGCTAGGGCAGTGGCCAGCTTAGAGTGTACTAGACCCCGGTGATGATCCCAGAGATGTACAATACTGATATGTGGACTTATTGAGCAAGAGTTGCATACTCAATCATTCATTCACTATCCACTCGGGCTGGTGGTGCGTAACTATTTGTTATGTGTACCTTCACAATGGTCAGTATTTTGGTTAGGGCGTGCAACTAACCTGAGATCAGGAGTTTATCACATTAAGCTTGAGTATCAAAACTTAGTTATGGGACTGGTTTGGATAGAAGTCCCTTATGGTAGACCCCGTAGCCTGCGATACTACGTACTAACATCCCGAATTCACACTCCAACATGGTCATTTCATTCACACCGCATATTTCATTACATCCTCGGCATCTGATATTTAGCTTTTTATGACTCTTCATTTGCATAGCTGATCTATATTATGTACTCTGATATTGTATGACTCATGGACTTGTCAGTATTTCTGCTTAGTCTGATATCGTATGATTCATGAACTTATCAGTATTTTCGCTTACTCTGATATTTTCATGCTTGACACTTACCTTGTGCACATACTTACACCACCCTTTAAGCTTTCTATAAGCTTATGCACGACAAATGCGTGCATATGGCGTTAATTTGCAGCAGCATTGAGCTTGGAGCATGCAACGGTCTTCTAGAGCTTTAATTTTTAATTTATGTATTTCCCTTTCAGCACTTTATTCAAATATTTATATTAGTGGATATGTGATGATGATGTTACCTTTGTGATTTGGGTATACTTGTGGTTATGCTTCTTATAAGTAAAATGTACATTAGAAAATGCTCCTTATAGGATCTTAGGATTGGAATCTGGTGTATGGATGCCAGGAGCCGAGAATATAGTACTACGGAGGCTGTTGGCACCAGATTCGACGATCAAAAATTTTGTGAGCCCTGTTCTGGATTTAGGGCATGACACTGTTGTTTGCCATTATTTCCAGGGCATGGCTAGGTGATGGAATTGTTGATGCGAAAAACCTGATGCACCTCTCCCTGTCCTTCCCACTTGTATAATGATGAGAGACAAAGGAAACCCTGACTAGAGCCAGGGAACCTCTGATACCTAAGTCAATAATGGGACCAGGAAGAAGGTTTTTTCAAGGTATTTTTTGCGTACCCTTAATCTTGGAGAGCCCTTCTTTTATAGGAGTGAGACGTCCCAGCGTGTGGGGATTCTCTCCCTGATTTCTAGGAGATTTGATTTACTTGTAATCTATTTACGGATACTTCCTGATCCTGAGATTCTCAAGATTGGGAATCCTTCTACAAGATTTTTGTGACGGTATTTATATTTACACCATCTTTCCCTTTCTTGGCTCGGTCTCAACCGATTCTGATAACAAATCAGTCTTGGTTGGCTACAAGGTTAGAGTTTTTTGCCTTATGTCGGACAGAATAGGGTTGGTTTATGGCCGATGTCCTTCCTTTATCCTATAACCGACACTGTTATCGGCCTAACATGGGTCAGTTTTATGGTCGGTCAGGTGGCTTTTAGCTTTTGGGCCTTAATTGGTTCCTTTAAATGTTGCTGCCTCGTTAGCCGAGTCAACTTTATGTGTCTTATATGTCTTACCTATGGCTCTTGATTCTTATGAATCTCGGTCGAGATTTATTTCCTACAAATCCGAGCTAAGTCTCTCCTTTAGGCTTTGCCTTGTCTCGGTTTGACCTTCTGGCTCTGCTAGTGTCAGTAGAGTTGGTCCATTCCATAACCGGATCTTCGGACTTGTCATATTTTTTCCCCGAACAGTGAGCCTCCATACTCCTTGTGCCAGTTGTGCTAACACTAAGGAGTAATGAGTTTCTACATTGGTTTACACTAGGGACAGAGGTTATGATGGAACATTTAATGCTCCTTGTGTCATCTTTAATGCCCATCGGTTCGTTGCTCGAGGTCACACGAGCTAATAACCGTCAGAACGCTTTGTCTGCCTATAAGCGTCGGACGCCTGGCGAGGGCGTTACTTATGTTAGTCGGCGTGCACCACGTATCAGGCAGGGGAGTTGAAACAAGCGTCGATTCAACTCCTTATTAAATGCCTCTGCCACGTGGCAGGGCTATAAAAGGAGGAACGCGATTCATTTCCCATTTTCACGCATCCTTCCTAAATTTTTCTTCTCTTTCCCTTTCTCCCCTACTCGTCTTCGTTGTCCCTACATTTTGCCATTTTTCCACTGTTTCCATCTTCCTTTTTATTTTTACTTCCCCTTCTATGTGTTGTTCGCCTCTCCGTTGAGTTCTCTCCCTCCCTTTTCCTTTTTAATCTCAATGACAATGCATTCGTCAAGTCCCCGAGAGGGGATTTTCGATGATGAGGGGGAAATGAGACATCTCTGGAATGTCTTAGAATCGTATTCACTGCTGACGGAGATGGCAATTAGCGCCAACGAAGCTTTCCAATTCACTGCTAGGGTGTCTAAGACTTCAGTGGAACGTCCTACTTCGGCAGGTCCTTCTGGCGGTTTGATTATTGCCCCTAGGAGGCCTAATCTTCTTGGGGACGATTTATAGGAAGAGGATGAGGAGTTTGAGGAAACCACTGAGTTGGTCCCTCTTAGAAGATCGGCATGGGCAGTTGAATCGACAAACAAAGAAGGGGAGGCTGCTGAGGGAGGGGAAGTTGGAGACGAACAGAGAGGTCCAGTCCCTTCGGTCTTGACCAAGGCAGACTTGGACAGAATTCGAGTCGGGTACCATGTCCCCGACTTGGTGATTCTTTGCCTCCCCCTCATGAGTGAATTGCTCAACCATCCTCCTCCTGCGATGGTCGCGATTTTCTAAGTTGTCATGCAATGTGGCTTGCGTCTGCCCCTTCAACCCGTTGCTCAGGATTTTCTTTCCCGATTTCGAATTACTCCTAGGAAGATAGTTTCGAATGAGTGGAGGAACTTGTTCAGATGTTCAATGTTGTGGGATGAGGCAGAGCAGTCCCCACTGACTATTGACAAGTTCCTCTATTTGTACTAAGTACGGCCAAACACTCAGTAGCCTGTTTGGTAGTTTTTGAGTGGTTAGCAGAACAAGGGTAGCTCTTTGATAACCGACCCTCCTACCTCCAACAAGCACTGGAGAGAGAGGTGGTTCTGGGTGTGTGGTCGTTGGGAGACTACCGAGCCTAGGCTCTTTGAACCTTGCGCTCCTTGGGCATTCTCTGAAGCAGGTGACTCGGCATATCCTTTCTCTATCTTTTCTTACTATGATGTTTTTGAGTCTGACTGAATGTATTCTGTAGAGACTCCCAAGAAAAGGCTGAAATTAGAAGTCAACACTCTAGCTCGGATCAAAGAACTGAGGGCGCTAAGTCTGGAGGATCAGTTTTGGAAGAATCTTCTTCAGTCAGAGCATCTTCTTCTCTCGGGCCTAGACTCTACCATGACAGGTATCCTTTAGTTGTTCTAACACGTTTCTCCTGGATTCTACTTAATTCTTTACCTTGTCTGACATAGATATGGTTGAAGCTTAACCCCTTCTGAAACTAGCTTCCAAGGTGAAGACTCCTCCAAGGTCGGCACTTCTGTCAGAGACTCAGCCTTCGAAGAAGCCGAAGATGGCTCCGAAGGCTAGGGAGCCATCTGCTCTGGTCATCCCTGCCCCGATCATCCCGACTGTTGTTGTAATCTCTGACCCAGAAGAGAGGGCAGAAGAGGTAGACGCGGTCCTTACTGAGTCTCAGGTGGTTCCTGAGCCAGGACCCGTTGTAGAGCGGGTCTCGGAACTGAGAGAGGAGCTGAGGGGGGAGACCTCAGGAGGGGAGTCTCAATAGGAGCCTTCTCTCCTTCCACGAGACGTGTCGCCCCTAGTCCCATGGGCCATTTCTCATGGAGGAGAGAAGGATTATGCCGACCTCTACAGTACCCCCTTGAGGCGAGTTCTCGCTCACGCGGTGAAGGTGCTGCTTGAGGTAAGGTATTTGATCTTTGTCATCTTAAGTATTTTTCCTTTTATCTCAGGGACTTAGTTCTGACTTCAAGCTTTTTTTTGTAGTTTACCCCTTACGTGCTTAGGGTAGCTTGAATCTTGCTGACATTAAGAAATGAGCTGCGAAGTTGAAGACGCAGCTTGAATGCACCCTGACTCGAGTCGGTGTGTTATCGGGTGACTTAAGTCTCACCAAAAAAGCTACCGAGGATGCCAAGGCTGAGTGTGCCCGCATGGTCTTTCTGTTGAAAGAGGCTCAGGAAGAGAGTCGGCAGCTTTATCTGGCTCATGCTCCATGTGAAGATAGGCTGAATTAGGTCAAGGCTGAGGTCAAGGCAGCCATTGAATAGGCTAAAGATCAGGTTAAGCAGGCCAAGGACTAGGCCATAAAGGCTTTCCTTGAGTCCCGAGAGTTCGCGGAAGAGAGGGATATTTTATATCAGGTCAGGTACACTGAATGTATTCTACTGATGCGAGAATCTTTTCCCGATCTCGATCTCTCAGGATTTGATGAAGGTTCCTGTCGACTTGAGGGCCCGGAGGCTGAGACTATTGGGTCTGTCGACGCTACAATTGGTGTCAAGGTTGAGCTCGAGGCGGTTCCAGAGGTTGCTCCAAGTGGTGGTAGTAGTTAAGCCTTAGGGCTTCATTTTGGCACTCATACCAGCACTTGGTTTTTGGCACTCACACCAACACTTTAAACACACCAAGCTCCTGGTCAGGCTCGAGAATATCTACAGCCGAGGAAGAAGCTTACACGTTACGGCTGATCTTTCTTTTGCCTTTAACCATTTTACTTTATTAATGTAATATCAAAGTAAGATGTAACTTGATGTAACAAACATACTAATGAATGAATACACTTAGTTTTCTTTTATTCATTTTGACTCAGTTTACATACTTGTCATTTTCAAGTCTTTCCAAATGCTTCGTTGGGCCAAGCTAAGGGTAATAGATTTTTAGATGTTTAGCATTTCATAGATGAGGTAGTAATTGCCCAGTTAGGTCTTCTAATCGTTACGTTCTTGGTCGGATGGTGCTTAAGACGACATAAGGTCCTTCCCAATTGGGTCCCAGTGTCCCTACACCAACTTCCATGGTATTGGGGAACATTTTTCAGAGGACCATATCTCTAACTCGAAAATGCCTGACCTTGACTCATGCATTGTAGAACCAAGCTACTTGTTACTGTCGAGCCATCATCCATAACCGAGTTCTTTCCCTTTATTCATCCAAAAGATCGAGTCCGAGGGCTAGGAGTTATTCATTATCCTCTTCATTAAATGAACTGACTCGAGCTAAAGGCAACTCGATCTCAACTGGGGTAACGACTTTCGAGCAATAAGTAAGGAAGAAAGAAGTTTCTCCTGTAGCGGTTCGAGCTGTGGTTTGGTATGCCCACAATATCTTTGGGAGTTCCTCAGCCTACGCTCCTTTGGCTTAGTTGATTTTAGTTCAGAGATGCTGTTTGATGATCTTATTGACCGCTTTAAGCTGTCCATTCGTCTGAGGATGATAGGGCGATGAATACACATTTATGATCCTGAGATTATCACACATCTCTCGTTAGCTCCTGTTGTCGAACTGCTTCTTATTGTTAATTATAATAGTCCGGGGTATCCCGAACTAACGGATAATGTTTTTCCATACAAAGTCCATGATCTTCTGTTCGGCTATCTTCGCCAATGGCTCTGCCTCGGCCCACTTTGTGAAGTAGTCCACTGCCACGACAGCAAACTTGGTCTGGCCTTTCCCCATAGGGAGTGGTCCGATAATGTCAATTCCTCATTGCGCAAAGGGCCAAGGACCGGTCATGGGAGTTAGTTTTTCAGGAGGTGTCTTGGGATAGCCGTGAATTGCTGGCACTTATCGCACTTTTGGACGAGCTTATGAGCGTCGTGTTGGATAGTCGGCCAATAATATCCTTGACGTAAGACCTTATGTGCGAGTGATCGCCCTCTTGAGTGGTTTTTACAGATCCCTTCGTGGATTTTTTATAGTAAACAGTCAGCTTCGTTGGGGTTTAAGCACCGTAGCAATGGAGAATAGTAACCCTTTTTATTTAAGGTCCCGTTAAGTATGGTGTAGTGGGAAGCTCGAATCTTCAATCGTCGAGCCTCAACACGATCTTCAGGCAACTCCCCACTATCGAGATATCGGACGATCGGGTCGAGCCAAGTAGGTTCCAAGTCAATTGTGTGTACGGTCAAGCTAAATGGTTCATTAATACTCGACTTAGCGACATACTCGATTAGAACAGACCTCGGTATGTCGTCTTCATTGGTAGAGGCAAGTCTTACTAATAGATCGGCTTTGGCATTTTCTGTCCAAGGGATCCGAGTGACGACACAAAGCTGAATGTTGTCGATCAGTTCTTTGGATTTCTCCATATATGCTTTCAGTTGTTCTTTTCATGTTTGATACACGCTGATGACTTGATTGACGACTAGCTGTGAATCGCTGAAAATATTGTGATGCGTAACACCTAAACTAGCCGTGAGTCAGAGGCCGAGCAGTAATGCTTCTTATTCCGCTGTATTGTTCGAGGCTTGAAATATAAGTCTTAAGGCATACTGCATGTAAGTTTGATCGGGAGTTTCTAGGACGACTCCTGCCGCACTTGCCTTAGGGTTAGAGGAGGCATCGACATATAGCTTTTAGGGGACTGGGGTGGGCGGGACTTGGGAGAAGCGGTCATTGATTCCTCAACAGGCTCAGTAGCATGTTCAGTTAATGGGTCAGCTTGTGGTGTTACTTCAGCAATGAAGTTAGCCACAGCTTGCCCTTTGATTTCTACTATCGGCTTATACTAAATGTCAAATTCGTTGAGTTTAATCACCCACTTCGTAAGTCGGCCGGATGCTTTCAGTTTCTGTAGAATCTGACGCAATGGGAGATCGATCATAACGACAATGGTATGAGCTTGAAAATATGGCCGAAGTCGTCGCGAGGAGACTACCAGGACTAAGGCCACTTTTTTCAGGAGTGGGTATCTTATCTCAACCGGTAATAATACTTTGCTAACATAATAAACCAGCAATTTCTTTCCTTCGTGCTCCCATATCAGAGCCGAGCTAACCGCTACCTCAGACACTGCGAGATACAACAACAGAGCTTTCCTTGGTTTTGGTTTTGATAAAAGAGGTGGAGATCCGAGATAAAACTTTAATTGCTAGAACGCAGCCTCGCACTCTTCCATCCAATCCATCGCTTGTAGTCCCTTTAGTTATTTGAAGAATAGGAGACGCTTGTCGGTGGCTCGGGAAAGAAAGCGATTGAGAGCGACTACTTATCCAATTAGCCTTTGTATATCTTTAATTATTTTCAGAGACTCCATGTCAAGCAATGCCTTTATCTTCTTTGGATTTACCTCGATCCTTCGTTGGCTAACCATGAATTCGAGGAACTTTTCCGAGCTTATGCCAAAGGCACACTTACTCGGATTCAACTTCATTTAGAACTTTCATAAGATCAGGAATATTTCTTCTAGGTCGGCTATGTGGTTGGCTGCGTATATACTTTTGACGAGCATGTCATCAATGTACACTTCCATAGTTTAGTCGATTTGTCGAGCGAATATTTTGTTCACTAATCTTTGATAAGTTGCTCCAGTATTTTTCAAACCAAACGGCATCACACGGTAACAATAAAGACCTTTGACAATGACAAAGGTGGTCTTAAATTTATCAGTTTGATGCATTATAATTTGATTATACCCAGAATAAGCATCCATAAAATTAAGAAGTTTGTGCCCCGTAGTACTATCCACCAACTGATCAATCCTCAGAAGAGGAAAGTTGTCCTTTGGGCAGACTTTACTTAGGTCGGTATAGTCAATACAAACTCACTACTTCTCATTGGCTTTCTTCACAAGTACAACATTAGCTACCCATTATGGGTAGCATATCTTTTTTATGAATTTATCCTTGAGGAGCTTGTTGACCTCTTCCTCAATAATAGCATACCTTTCAGGGTCGAGCAGGCGTCGCTTCTGTCAGATTGGCCGGTAAGTCGAATCGATGTTGAGTTGGTGAGTCATCACTGATGGGTCGATTCCTGGCATGTCTTCATGGCTCCATATAAATACATCAGTGTATCTTCGGCGAAGGGCTATCAAATTGTCTTTCAGGGGGGATCGCAAAGACGAGGCAATTTGCACCATTTTAGATTCATCCGTCTCGACCAGAGGTACCGAGATAAGATCTTCCACCGGTTGTCCTCGTTCGTGAGTCTCTACCCAGGGATCCATTGACTCTATTATAGATACCTCGGCAGGAGCTTTGACAGCTGTCACGTAGCAACGTCTTACATCTTACTGATGTCCTTTGACAACTCTTACTCCCGACTCAATCAGGAATTTCATGAAGAGGTGATACGTAGATACAATGGCCTGGAGGAGACTCAAAGAGGATCGACCGAGTATAGCATTGTAAACAGACGACTGATCAACTATCAGAAAGTCGACCATTACTGTCGCCTAGTGTGGAGGGTTTCCAGCAGTAAGCGACAGTGAAATGATTCCTTCTAGAGTGTTTATCCTCCTGAGAATCTGATCAATGGGGTACGAACCAATTGTAATGTCGATCGTTCAACTCCCATCTTACCGAACGCCTGAGTGAACAACACATTAATAGACGATCCTGTGTCGATAAGTATGCAGAACACCTTCGGTTCACAATAGTCAGAGTAATGACCAACGCATCATCATGGGGGTGATAAATGCCTCGGGCATCTTAATCAGTGAATGAAATACAGTATTTCTCTCTTTTTATTTCCTTCAAAGGCCAACCTAAGATGAAGATCTCAGACTCCGGTTGACTGATGCTTTTAGCATAATTTTTTTGAGCATTATTAAAGTCGCCTCCACCTCAGGGGCCACCGACGATCATCCGGATTTCCTCCATGGGTCGATTGTCACCCGGGTGTTCTTCTGCTGTCTCGGCTCTTTCGACATATTCTCGGAGTCAGCCTTCTCGGATGAGCCTTTCGATCTCTTCCTTCAGGTGATAGCAATCACTCATACTGTGTCCATGATCGTGATAGTAGTGACAATACTTGCTCTTATTTCGTCGGTTGGGATTGCTTTGAAGCCCATCTGGCCAGTTGACGAATCCTTCACTCTTAATCTCCATCAACACTTGCTCTTGGGGTTTATTAAGCAGGGTATATATAGAAAATTTTTTGTCGGGTCACTTACCCGACTTGCATTCATCACGCGTTCGGTCTTCCTTGCGCTTCTTCTTCCAGCCGAGTCAACTTACTTTTTGGCTGACTCTTTGGCCGGGGCTTTTGCATTTTAGGCGGCTTCGCGCATAATTTGGGTTTTCTCGGCATCCGTGTACTTATCTGATCGAGTCATAAACTCGGCCAGAGTCATAGGTAGATTCTTGTTTAGGGATGCCAGAAACAGCTTGTCCCTAATGCCTTGCTTGATTTAATTAAGTGTTGTCTCCTCTGAATGTTTTTGAACTTTGAGCGATTCAAAATTGAAACGCTTGATGTAATCTTTCAGTAGCTCTCCCTCTTTTTGGACTATATTGTTCAGATGCGCAGGCAGCTTCAATTTCTTCTTTCCACCAATGAAATTGGTGAGGAAGGCATCGCTGAGCTCCGTGAATGAACTAATAGACTTCGGTTTCAGCTGCTTGAATCAAAGTCGAGCTACGTTGGCTAAGGTGAGAAGAAAGCTCGACACATTACAACATCCGAAGTATCATGCAATTCCATGTATGTTCGAAAGCACTCGATGTGTTCTATTAGGTCGATTTTACCGGTGAAAGGTGTAATTTGTGGAAGAAGAAATCTTTCTAGTAACCGAGCCTGCATTACTTCATCAATGAATGAGGATACCTTTGTTTTAAGCTTAGTTTGATGTGCATCCCGACTCTACATCATATCCGCAATCTCTTTCCGCACTTCTTTCCTGAAGTCCTGGAGGTCAGTTTTCCAAGGTTTGTCGCTTTCTGCCATACCCTCAACCGGAGGCAGGCTACGCCTCCTCCGATCTATCTCATGTTGGAGATCAGTGGGGGGCAGCACAGAAGTCATGGAATGAGTGGGCGCTGGCTTGGACAGACCATGGGGCTGACTTAGCTATGGGAGTGATCGCAGAAAGTGGGCTGAGGGATGACAACTTGTTGCGAAACATTCGTCACCTAACCTTGATGAAGCTGTAGCTTGTTGACGGTGCATCTGCTTTAACATTTGTTTCATAACGTTTATATCGGCTCTGAGCACCTGGACCTCTCGATCCAACTGCCCATTGCTTCGGTTTCGTTAGGCGTCAGTCACAATAGATGTTGTTGGACGAGTTGCAGAACCCTGGAGGTTCTCAGGTTGATTCTGAGCCCCTTGGACTACGCTTGCTCCCGATGGTCTAGTAACGGTGGCTTCATTCGGTTTTTCTTGGACCGTTCTTCTCGTTCTCGCCATTAGATTGCATTTACAGCTTATGGTAGAGCGTAGAAAATGACTTTTTGTATCATTTCCCACAGACGATGCCAAACTGTTGATGCGAAAAACCTAATGTGCCTCTCCCTATCCTTCCCACCTGCACAATGATGAGAGACAAAGAAACCCTAGCTAGAGACAGAGAACCTCCAATGCCTAAGTCAGTAATGGGACCAGGAAGAAGGTTTTTCAAGGTATTTTTCTGCGTACCTTTAATCTTGGAGAGCCCTTTTTTTAAAGGAGTGAGAGGTCCTAGCATGTGGGGATTCTTTCCCTGATTTCTAGGAGATTTGATTTACTTGCAATCTATTTACAGATACTTCCCGATCCTGAGATTCTCGAGATTGGGAATCCTTCTACAAGATTTTCGGGATGGTATTTATACTTACACCGTCTCTCCCTTGCTTAGCTCGACCTCAACCGATTCTGATAACAAATCAGTCTCGGCTGGCTACAAGGTTGGAGCTTTTTGCCTTCTGTCAGGTCCTTCCTTTATCTGATAGCCGACACTGTAACCGGCCTAACATGGGTCGATTTTAAGGTTGGTCAGGTGGCTTTTATCTTTTGGCCTTAATTGGTCCCTTTAGACGTTGCTGCCTCGTTAGCCGAGTCAACTTTATGTGTCTTATATGTCTTGCCTATGGCTCTTGACTCTTATGAATCTAGATCGAGATTCATTTCTTGCAAATCTGAGCTAAGTCTTTCCTTTAGGCTTTGCTTGTCTCGGTCTAACCTGCTGCCTTGGGTAGTGTCAATAGAGTTGGTCCATTCCATAACCGGGTCTCCGAACTTGTCATATTTTTTCTCCCAATAGGAATCACTTCCAATCCTCATGACTCTCATCCATTGAGAATTAGGTCAAGGGAAGTTCAGGTTTGGTTTTATTGAGATATCTTTCAATTTTATAGGATAGGACTTCAATTCTAATTGTGTTACTTGAATCAAGTAAGGAATCACCCTGATTGTTACAAGTGGATCCATGGAAACCCTAGTTCTCACCTTTGAATTTCTTAAGTTTCTAATTAAATCTCTCTCAATTACTTCCTTTTATTTCAGATTTACATTCACATATTTTTCTATTTCTACTTCTGCTTTCAGAATACTCATGAGATTAGTCCCTGTGGATTCGACCTCGGTCTCATCGAGATTATTATCACATCGCAACCCTACACTTGGGGTTGTGAACATTAACCATCTTCTCGAGTATCCTAATAAGCGTCTTATTGGCGGCTTCTACTCCTCTGTTCATCTGGGGGCGGTAGGAGGTCGACCATCAGTGCTGAATCTTGAATTTTCTAAGGAAGTCATCCATTTTCTTGTTGATGAAGGGTGAGCCATTGTCGGTGATGATGCTGTGTGGGATTCCACATTGGTTGATGATGTTGTTCTTTATAAACTTGATTACTTGAGATGTTGCTATGGTAGTGTAGGATGATGCCTCTACCCACTTAGTGAAGTAGTCGACTGCCACGAGTTTATATTCGTGACCATTTGAAGCTTTCGGATTTACCTTTCTAACGATGTTGATACCCCACATAGAGAAAGGCCATAGCGTAGTCAAGCTATATAGCTCTAGGGCTGGGGCATGTATTTGATTTACATGCACTTAATACTTGAAACACTTCTTAACGTGCTAGCAACAGTTCGTGTCCATAGTTATCCAGTAGTAGCCGAGTCATAGAATCTTCTTTGCCATCATATGTCCTTTCATGTACGAGTCGCACGCTCCATCGTGAATTTCTTCTATAATCTTTGCAGCTTCAGATTCATCGACTCATATGAGGAGAATTTGATTTAGATTGTATGCATTTCATGCTCTTCCTCCATGACATGTGACTAGAGATCTGCTTGAGCTTTATCAAATATATACTCCATTAGTGCTGACATCTGAGCATTATTTACTAATCTGGAAGGAAAGACTCCCAACTAAAGGTTTCCTCTAGGTAAGCCATCAATCCCAACCTTCTTTCTTCTTTACAATTCTATGGATCAATGTTCTTTACTTAATTAGTTGTACTTGTTTAATCTACGAAAGGCTCATAATAATGTATGTTTTCTAGTTTCTTCTTCATAAATCCATTTCAATGTTTTATGCTTGATAATGATGTACTTGTTTAATCCACGAAAGGCTTACATTAATGTATGTCTACTACCAACATGTGACTATACAATAAGCATTTCGTCATCTTCCCTTATGCATATTGTATGAGTATATTTCTGCATTTTTGTTTATTGATTAAATCCATTGGTACTATAGTTTGATCAACTCTCACTAGTCTAGAACAATATGGCTACCTTGGTATATCTAATCGGCCAGAAAAGCTTGCGATTAGGTCTATGCTGGCATGTTCTTAAGTCTTAAGGAGCATGCACTGCAATAAAATTATGCATTTCATTAACTTCCAAACTGCAAATTATTTTCTTATCTTAGTTGTTTTTTCAACATATTAGCTCCATTGATGTTGCTTTTTTTTCTTATGTACATATTACCTCCTTTATTTTTTTTATTTCACATATTAGCTCCATTTCGTGCTTTTTTTTTTCTTCATGTAGCCATGTTTGATTAGGGGTAAATTATGATAATTGGTAATAAAAACATAATTATTGTTTTTTGTTGTTATTTGGAAGAGGAGGAATTCCACAAGGAAAAAAAAAGTCAAAATTCAAACTCTTGTCAAGTTATAACTTTGTAGGCCACTGTTGAGGGTCAAATATTGCATATTATCTCCCATTTATATCTTATTTTTATGAACATGATACTGCTTAATGTCCTATTTTACTCATGTTTATGTTGTAAGGTGAATTTAAGAGCTTGAATTAGAAAATGTGCTAAAAGCGTGAATTTGATGCTCAAAGATCACCAAAGTAAGGGATGGATCTTAGGAGACCAAGATTAAAGAATTTATATGCCAAAGATCCAAGGAAACCAAGCGATGCAGGAAGAGAATCAAAGACTTGAAGTAAAGAAAAAGAATCCTGAAAATAAATTTTGAGACCAGAAAAGTCTAATTCTAAAAAATTTCAGAATAGACTTTGATTCCATCGAAGACTGTTAGATAGTATCGAAGACACTTCGATAGATCAAGAATTTCAGGATTTCATGCCAAACTCACTAGACAGTTTTGAACCGATCTTCGATTCAATTGAAGACTGTTCGATAGAATCGGAGGACATATTGAAGACACTTCGATAGAATCAAAACTGCATAAATTTAAGGCAGTTTCTAAATTTTTCTAAGTCGGTACGAAAACAGGTCTTGCACAATTATAAATAGGATTCCTCAAGGCATCCCTGGGGATCATTTAGAGTTTGGAGGAGTGAAGTACAAGGGTGGAGAGTCGTCGCCAAGTGTTTTTTTTCTCTTTCTCCTTAGTTTTTTATATTTTCTTTTAGGGTTTTAGATCTAATCATGTCAATGGTTGGTCAAACCTCTTAGCTGGGGCTAAGAGGTGAAGCTTGTAGCGTGATGGGATGTTTCTATTGCTTTAATTTATGTTTTTGTTGAACCTACTTTGATTCTAGTTTGATATTTAAGGAATACTTTCAGTTTTTAATTATTTATTGTGACTCAAATTACAATATATCTTCAATAGTTTTGAGTATCTTCTTTCATGCTTTGAGATTATGAAATTAGGAAGTCCTATTGTTCACCATCATCTCTTGGGCATGGTAGGATGATGGAATTCCTTTTAATCTTCATAATTCTCCTACATTTGTGAAATTGGTAATCCTATTGTTTGTCATTGTCTCCAGGGCATGGCTAAGTGATGGAATCACTTCCAATCCTCACAACTCTCATCCATTGAGAATTAGGTCAAAAGAAGTTCAGATTTGGTTTTATTGTTATATCTTCCAACTGGATAAGATAGACTCCGATTCTAGTTGTGTCCTTGAATCAAGCATAGTATTATCCTAATCGCTATAAGTGAATCCTTAAAAACCCTAGTTCCCACGTTTGAATTTCTTAAGTTTCTAATTAAATCTCTTACAATTACTCCCTTTTATTTCAAATTTAAATTTACATCTTTTTTTAGAAGTTTTATTTCAGATTTAGATTCATATCTTTTTCTAGAAGTATTATTTTTTCTAGTTATACTTCTAGTTACTTTTAGAATACTCACGAGATTAGTCCCTGTGGATTAGACCTCGATATCACTGAGATTATTACTACATCACGACCCTACACTTGGGGTTGTAAACAAATATTTAGTGTCATTGCCGGGGACTAATGGTTGCATTTTTCTGAGATTAACTAGTTTTAGAATTAAGTTAAGATTAAGGTTTGTTTACTTTCTATTTCTAGGATTAGAAACTTTCCTAATTTATTTTTAGAAACTAGTTTACTTTCCTACTTTATTCTTAAAAATTAACTTACTTTCTATTTTTAGAAACTTTCCTAATTTATTTTTAAAAACTAGGTTGCTTTCTTATTTCTTTTTTAAAAACTAATTTATTTTCCTATTTTCTGCAATATCCCAATATAGAAACTTGACTTCTTTCCATTTCTAAATTTCTATTTGTAATGCCCCGAAAATTAGAATCGAACAAAGTTCAACTCCCGAGTTCCAACGCATCACTCATGCAATATAGATAATGATGATTAAATGTTGTCCATGTTAGTGCATTAAACATAAGTGGGATTAATTCAAAATAGCATATCATACTCCAAGTGCAATTAAATTAAGCAAGAAGAAGACTAAGTACTTGAATTATAACATGAAAGTGTTTCACCATCCAGAGTATGAATCTATTCTAGGCTGAATATATACAAGTGTTTGTTCCAAAGATTACAAAATATCAAACCGTAACTGTCCAACTAGTCCATGTAATCCTTCAATCCTGTCGAATCAGAACAAGGTCTACAGAGACCTGCCGGATAGTTGAATATAGGAGAATTCCTCCTCCTCGTTCATAAAGTTTGGCTCCGTCACGTAAGCCGCATCACAATCTGCATCTAAATCAGAGTCTAGTTGGTATTTTAAAACACCGTCCCAAAGTGAAAATGAGTGATCAACTCAATTGTAGTATAAGACAAAGGTTAACATGTTATCAACTCAGTCAAGCCGTAATGATAAGGCAATACAACAAACATTTTCTTACTCTAGTTAATGCAAGAATGATATAAGTAATGATGCATGCCCTCGCCTGCACTCCCTCAGCGACATCATCTGACGATCGCACATGAAAAACTCCCTAAACGTGCGCTTACTTGCCAAAGCACATGCAATGCGGTGTATGGTCGGGTTAGCCAAGTAGTTTATTAGGCTTATTCATACAGCAGATTTGGGAAGCTAAGGTACCTCCTTTTATATCACTTACCCAAACAATGATCCATCTAAGGTCGTCAAACCTAATTAATCACATACGATAGGCAAGTTGTAGGGCATTACCCCTGATGAAAAGCAATGGATAGCTATGTTCACGAGTTTACACTTAAGGTCACTACTGAGAGGCTTGTCACCTCAGTGTAGGCTTAAATTTATACTCGAGGTCACCATGGGAGGCTCATCACCTGAATGTAGGCCGACAACTAGAATACGGTGTCCCATACACCACCTGTTGAAGCATAAAAAATGATCATCAAGAAAGAATTGAGATCAGAAATCAAACAAGGAGTGAAGGAAAGAGAAAGGATTAAGTCCTTTGTTTAGCGGTTGCGCGGGTCACATAACAAGAAGTGGTTGCACGGATTGCATAACATGTTGTAATAGTTGCGCGGGTAGCGCAAACAGTTTGTCATAAAAAAGAAGCAAATGTTGTACTTGCACGGGTTGCATAACTGAATATAACATTGCGCGAACCACGCAACTAGCTTTTCTGATTGCACGTATAGCGCAATTGAATGTATTGTTGTGTGGACTGCGCAACCAGCTTTTTCGTTGCGTCGGTGGCGCAATCGAGAGTAGAGAGTGATCGAGATGAATGGACAAATCTGATGCACAGTGGGCCCCATGGCATGAAGATTGAGGATTGACACATCTGGGAGTTCTATAAATATCCCACTTCCCCTCTCATTTGGAGACAACAGAGTCCTGAAAGAAGGTTGAAGGTGAGGAGCAGAAGGAAGGATCAGTTGCGCAAGCTGTGCAACCCATGCACCAAGTTGCGCTAACCCTGCAACCAATTCATCAAGTTGCACTGACCGTGCAACCGACGAAACGGTTGCGGGGGTCGCGCAACCAAGTCACTATGTGGCCAGCTCTAAATGGGGCCGAGGAGCTGCCAAAATTGCTGAAAGCATTCAAGTTCAAAGCTTTATCGTTTTAGGCTTTCTACTTTGACAAGTTTAGAAGAGAGATTAGTCGATCAATTCAACATTCCTCCTAAGTCCTAGGAGATTATCGAAACAGTTGTGGAAATGCTGCCGGATTCAAGATTCAACATATGAGCTTTGTTAATTACAATTTGTTTATGTCAAATAATCTATCTTGGAAACAAGGGCTATGGAAGGGATGTAGATAAACTCAGAATCAATAATACAATGATTGTTTTATTTATTCTCTTTGTTTATATTTGAATAAAATAATTTCCCCAAATCAGATGCATGTGTTTCTTGTTCGAAGCAAAATGGCGACTCTGATGGAAACTATATTATTTTATTTCGATAACAACATCGAGAGTATTATAGAATTTTCATTGTAGTTTGGTGTCTTCCGACGCCAAAATGGCGACACTCAGTGGGAACATCCCCCCTTCATCTCTAAGATAGATTATTTATTTTTCAAATACTAATTATAATTACGTTTTGTGACTAAAGGTTTCTGAATTCAATTACAAGTTACAGCTGATGGCAACTCCTGTAAGAACAGTAAACTTTCATTTCACCTCAACAGGGTTCATGATAGAGTATGCACCGAACCAACCACCAGAGTCTGACTTGAATTCCTACAGGCAAAGATAACATGACTCGAGTGACTGTTGGGGTTGTATCTGCTTCACCTCAACCACTAGAAGGAGATAAGGGCTAGACCGTCGTAATGTCTCGCAGGATGAGAGTACGAAATGCAAGAAGCACCAAGATGAATTTGCCTTCACTAAAAGCTAGGGGGCCAATAACGTGTAATGCAGCTAGAAAGAATCCTGAACTCGCTCCTCCTAAAATATATCCTGAGCGAACAATTCTACAATTGGTATCACATGACTTCCTGGTTTGGGTCACCCCAAGGGTTAGATGGACGAAAGAGAAGAAAGGTAAAACATTAATGGCAAGTTCACTAACCCAGACAAGTTTACCACAGTCTGTATTACCTTAATTGATTAATAGCATCGGAAGTATAGGGTGGTCAAATGAAACCCCATCCTCTCCTCTGTTCATAAGCCCTATCACATCGACATACTCTCAGCCCACCCCAACTACAGCTTCATCAAAAAGTGGAGAAGCTACAGTGCACATGGCCGGGACAAACCAGGAAAGTATGCCGAATATAGAGGATTGAATGAATGCGATGGCAGAAGCACAAAGAGCAACAATGGAAGAGTGCAGAAACCTCCATGAGGCCTTAGCAACTCTTACACATAATGTAGCTCAGATAGTGGCTCCCCCGATGATGGGCACAATGAATGGACCAGAAAATCAGCTTGAAAGCTTACAACCACAGGGGGCAGGATCACCGGGGTTTGTTCCAGCAGCAAGAATTATAACACAGGACAAGGTGAGACAAGTCGTTGAAGAAGCTATCAGAGTAGAGAGAGCGCAAAAATACTAGCCGCTTCAGATATCGAACACCGTATCCAAGAGTGGTGGAAGATGTCCTATTTCCAGTCAACTTCAAACATCCAAATTTTCAAAAGTTTAATGGAGAAGGATCGCCAGAAGAACACCTAATGCACTTCATCACTAGCATGGGAAATTTCTCTATGATACCACAGTATTGCTTGCGATTGTTCGGGTCGTTGCTCACACACAAAGCATTCCGATGGTATTTTAGCTTGGCTCCAGGATCGATATGTACTTGGGAACAAATGTAGGACGCGTTCATGTCAAACTTCTTCTTCTCTTCGGAGCATGAGGTTAGTATTACAGAATTGGCTTCCGTACGGTAGAGAGAAGAGGAACCAGTAGAAAAGTTTATCAACAGATGGAAGACATTGGGAGCCTCGTGTAAACAGCTGCCGGAAGAAAAGGAATAAGTTAAAATGTGTCTAAACTCTATGGAGACAGGGATCGCGTTTAGACTTACCAGCGCCGACATCAGAACTTTCTGTGACCTGACCACTAAAGCCCATGCTTTGGAATTGATGACCCGTAAGATGCCAGTGTTTCATCGTGAGACAGCAAGGAGAATGCCTAGTAAGATGGCCATAAATACTGTCGATTATGATAAGAGAAACAAAGATACAAGGGACTCAAGGGAGAAGAGACAGGAGCGAAAAGAAGAATGGAGCTAATCAAGAAATAGATACAGTGGAAAGAGGTCTAAGATGCTTAATTCTCATGAAAGATTCGCATTAGATAAGGAAGACGTCATTCCTATGATGAACCAATTGTTAAAAGTTGGCACGATCGAATTATCAGAACCCAAGCGCCCTGAAGATGTGACAAAAATCAGAGAAAGAGATTTTTGCCACTATCACCGCCTGGTGGGACATCCGATGAAGAATTTTTATACATTGAAGTGCATAATACAACGGATGATAGACATGGGCGAAATAGTAATTGGAAAAGGAAAGGAAAGGGGTACAATGACAATAGTAAATATACTTACAGTTCGAGGAAAGAGTCGAGATATAAAAAAGAAAGAAGACCGTGAGGCGATGAAGAAGGTAGCAGTAATTACGTTGCTATCAGGAAAGAAAAAGACAAGCCCTGTGAAGAAAAAAGCAACAATCGTACGAAAAGAAATTATTGAAAAGCAGAACGACGGTGATGAAGAAGAAAAGAAGAATGAGACAACAAAAGTGACTTATGATATAGTAAGTCATTTGAAGGGTATACCATCTTGACTAAGCATTTGTGATGCGCTTAAGTTGTCAGAGGAATTTCGACAGAGCTTGGTCAAAGCATTGTCCAATCATGATGTCAGAGAGACATTATTGGCAGAAATGGAACGCATAAAGCACAATGAGGAAGAAAAATGTTGGCCGATCATTTTCTTTTCTAATGATGATTTGATTTGCGAGACAGAGCATAACAAACCACTAATGATGGAAGGCTATATATCTGGAAAAAACTTAAGTGAATTATGATAGATAATGGGTCGTCAGTGAATATGGTTACAACCGCACAGTTATCGGAAGAAGATCCTAAGACAATTGAGCATCCTAAAACGGCTCCAAAGTAGTTAGAAGATAGGACAACCAATGATAGACAGTTTGCGAGAGATAAATCTAGGAACAGAGGAAGAGCTAAGGAATACATTCATCAGCATCGATCTTCCTGAACAAGAGGCTGATAAATATATTTACTTTCTTAAAGAAAATAAAGATGTCTTCGCTTAGACGTATGCAGAGATGCCAAGCTTGGAACTATCAATAGTGTTGCACCGATTAAACATTTTTAAAGAGAATAGGCCGATTAAACAAGTGCAAAGACGATTTCATCCGGACGTGATTCCTCTGATAGAAGAGGAAGTTAACAAGTTGATAAAGGTTAGATTTATCAGGGAAGTCAAATATCCCAAGCGGATATCAAACATTGTCCCTGTGAAGAAGAAGAACGGACAAGTCAGGGTATGCGTTGACTTCAGAGATGTAAATGAAGCTTGTCCAAAAGATGATTTTCCTCTCCTGATCACTGAACTACTAATTGACAGTACGACTCAGTACGTTGTCATGTCCTTTATAGATGGCTATGCAGGGTATAATCAGATTAGAATGGCACCTGAGGATGAAGAAGCAACCGCATTCAGAACATCATTAGGAATTTATTGCTATAAGGTCATGTCGTTCGGTCTTAAAAATACTAGGCAATGTATCAGTGAGCGATACAAAATATCTTTCAAGACATGATGCATGTAAGACCCGTATCCTAGCATGTACTGTTCCATAGGCTTTCGCGGTCCTCCTGGTCTAATTTCAGCGACTCAAGATCTGTTATCGGCATTTGCACGCGATCCTGAATCATGTCCCGTATTCCAGAATCGGCTCGACCCGAGACTCGTACCTTTGCGACCTCGCCGTCGCCGCGGTTCCGACGCTATATATTACGTGCTAAGGCAATACCCAGGCCAGGAGATGTGGGCCTGTGTTCAATTCGAGAAAAACGTCTGACGTGCAAATACCGAGAGAATCTCTACGGCACATCACATCAATCCATCATTTCACAAGTCAAGTACACCACTCATGCTCCATGCCACCTCACCCCTCACAAGTCAACTCTCTCTCCCCACACCTTTTTTGCATAGTTTTCAAATTAACCCATACCTCCCCTTTCCCAATCCTTATAACAACCACACCTTATCAATGCATCCCATCCTCTCTCTCTCTCTCTCTCTCTCTCTCTCTCTCTCTCTCTCTCTCTCTCTCTCTCTCTCTCTCTCTCTCTCTCTCTCTCTCTCTCATTTCTCTCCATTTTACAAGCAAGCAACACAATGTCCATGAGAGCTTCCCATGAGAGAGCTAGTGTGGCCCACCTTCTTACCTCCCATCTCCACCATCTAAAGTCCATCTAAACCATTGGAATCGTTTCCTTGGAGCTTTAGATCGCATTGGCGGAAGAAGAAAAAAGAGATCTTGAGGTAGGTGATCTTGTATTTGTCTTTTTATGATTTAAGGGCCACGTTGGTGGGACCCATCTTGATGTACACTTTGTATCCAAGAGGAGCCCATAGTGACGGGGCCCCTCCATCATCGCCGATCTCTCTCCTTTCCTCTTTCCCTCCCTGTCTTTCTTTCTCTAAGATTGATGGCCCACCTTTGATGTGTGCATTTTATCCATGATTTCCAACAAGTGGGCCACCATGATCCTGATTGGGGCCTACATGACCGGACGGTCTCATAGGCCTAGATGAAAGGAAAGGTCAAAAATTAGCTTAATGGAAATTCCGTGGGCACTACGTGGGACCACCATGTTGATGGCACGCCATCCAGCACTGGACGGTGGCTGGACGTTGGTTGGACGATGCATATAACATGATTTTATATATATATATATATATATATATATATATATATATATATATATATATATATATATATAGGAAATGCTCACACACAACTAGTTGGACCGTGAGTTTTGGTCCAACTAGATGGGCATTTAATGAAAAAATTCCTCCTTCCATATAATACATAGGCCTATATTGAGGGGATTTTAGAATGCATGTCATAGTTATGTAAAGTGACATATTTCTTAAGATCTAAGCCATTCATCAGTTAGGATCCACTAAGGAGAACTTATATTGGGACAAAATTCAGATCCATTCATCTTTAAAGCAGGCCATGCCAACGTAAATAATTTGGAAGGTAAACTTTTCTTTATCAACTATTTCCAGTTGTGTGGTCCACCCGAAGTATGGATGGGCCTAAAATTTGAGCCCTAAGTGTAAAGTGAGGTGATGCATCAGATGTTCGGGATAAATTTAAAACTAACACCATATTCGTCCTACCTGAAGGGGCCACTCTTTTTCAAAGTTGTGTTTAAATCACTCGTGGATTGGCATTACGTGGATTAATTACCAAAACAACGGACCCGGATTTCCTGCAAAAGCTTTCACAGGAAGTTCCTGGGCAAGGATGCTGGGTGAGCCCCACCGATATGTTTGTGTGAAATCTATCCCATCCATCCTTTTTGAAAGATAATTTTAGGATGTGCGACAAAAAAATAGATGTATCAAGCACTCAAATGGGCCACACGAGAGGAAATAGTTGTTATTCAGTGAGCACCGTTGAAATATTTTTATGGCCATAAAATTTCTATATCAGACTATTTTTAGTTTTTTCACTTCATCCAATTTGGAATGACCTTATAAAGGGTTTGGATTGCATATAAACATCAAGGTGGGGTCCAGGAAGGTTTCAACGGTGGGAATTTCTTTCCCTAATTTCCCCTCTCGCGTGACCCCTTTGAGTCTTGTATCCACCTCATTTTTGGTATAATGTCCTAAAATGTGCTCGCAAAACGGATGGACGAAATAAATTTCTCACATACATTGCACTGGGCCCCAACCGGAATCCTTGCGCAAGAACTTCCTGCAAAAAGGCTTTCGCCGAAAATCCTCGTCCACAACGCCACCTCTATGCCAGCATTACGAGCATTAATTTCGCCAAATGGTAATATTTTGGGAACAGGTACCACACGCACTCCCACCTCAGATATTTTCACGGGCCCACTCTTAAATGTATGTAAGATCCACTCCGACCATTAAACACGTAATCTAGTGATAGGCTCAAAGCAAAGAAATTAGGCTAATCAGTGGTTCAGATGGGCTACACCAATAGGAACAATTAGGAGAGAGACATCTGCTCTTGATTTTTTTCAGGGCCCATCGTAAAGAAACTATAAAATCCGTTCCAGCTATTAGATATCACACCAAAATTAAGCCTGAGTCCCAAAAATGAAGTCCATATATGATTCATGTGAGCCACACTGATGGAAATAGTTTAGAGGGTGAACCTTTCCATATACACTTTTTCTAATAATGTGATTCACCTGAACTAAGGATGGGAATGAAATTTGACATCTTGATCTAACATGGGGTGACATACCTAATGGAAGGGGTTGATTTTACGTTAACGTAATAATGGGCCCACTCAAGCTGTGGGCCCTTTTCCATGCCAAAATGTAATTAGTCTAACATGGAAGCATTTGCTTACATTAATTACGAGAGTTTTTTTTTTTTTCTTCTTTTCATTAAATGTAGAATGGACCACACATTTATTATAGATTTGGACCATCCAACTAAAAATCAGATCGGTACATTAGATAAATTACATTATCAACTTGTTAGGGGAAAAAAATGATGATCTTAAGATCAAACATGTCAAATACTTATGAAGATAATAGGTTGTTAATAAAATAGTCCAATGATCTAGATTTAACATGCACACTTGTACTTTTCTTAAAAGTGTAGTTTCTTAGTTTTTAGCATATAAGTTCTGATGAATGGCTTAGATCTTAACATATATGTCACTTTACATAACTATGACATGCATTCTAAAATTCCTCAATATAGGTGTATGCAGGGGGGATTTTTTTCATTAAATGCCCAGCTAGTTGGACCAAAACTCACAGTCCAACTAGTTGTGAGTGAGCATTTCTCATATATATATATATATATATATATATATATATAAAGAAATTTTATTCATGTCGTTTTCAAAGAAAATAAAGAGTAATGGAGTGAGAGGGTAAACGAGCTAAGAAACTAAAGAGATCCAGAGATGGGACAATTAGAGTGAGAAAGAGAGAGTAATAGTGTTGTGAAAATAGGTGGATGGGATTGCCTATATATTGACAGAAAGTAAAATGAAGCAAAGTAGAAAATAAAAATCCCAATGACTAGATATCCAATCATTAGGAGCTAATGATATCTCATACTGTGGATGGATGCAATGGTACGACCATATAACTATTGCTTTATGGTTGCATACTTCTCTATGTGACTGCAAAAACCCCCAATGGCGAAATAACTATATAAGCCACCATCACATGTGATTCACTGGTTCAAAATGGTATATGCAACCATATAATTGCTTATGCAATTGCATATAACAACACTACATGAGAAACAAGACTGCAAAATCTGCCTAAAACTTCTATCTACAAAATAACTTGATTTTGAAGCGAGCCTTCAGGCCCATTTGGCACCTGTTATTGTGTCATGTGCGCTTTTATCAGCACATGGAAATATTCCTCTTTTGATTGATTAAAGAGAGAAAAAAAAATAGTGGCATCATAAAGGTAGTCGCTAGTTGTGGGATTTAGGAAACCATCAAACTAGCTAGAATAGAAATCAATGCACTGAAAAATATAAATTGTGTGGGATCTTAGAAGGTAAGAGCTAGTCACAGACAATAATATCAACGATCTCCTTTCCATAAATCTTGTGTTTTTTAAAAGATAAAGAGGGCACCTGAAAGCAATTTTAATAAGAGGGACTTCAAAACATTCAATAAGGGAAGTTGATTATTGCAATAATACTGTAGTGTACATGGCTCAATCTTTTGATGAACCAAATCCTCTGATATGCCCCATCTTTTTCCATCAAAATGGAGGCAATTAGCTGCAGTGGTTCATTTGCAAACCATCAATCAGACAGCTAGGATGACTATCCAAGATGGGGCTCATCAGAAGAATGGATAGGATCACAAAAGCCAGGCCCAACCGTGCCATCACTTGATCACAAGGAAAATGACAGTCTTTCAGAAACAAAGGGAGATACACTGACAGTCCATGCCAATATCTAATAATACCAACGGGGGGAAAATGAAAAAGATAACTTGAACTCAGAATACATTATATTGTGAATTGTCAAAAGTTAACAATGAAAATGAAAACCCCAATTTCCATAAATAGATGCTAGCTCCACATATAATTCAACAAGCTTGAGCTTATATTTACAAAGAAAAAGGGGAAACAAATAAAATTAAGAGATTAAATAAGAAATTGAATGATACACCACTCTATGAATAAGCTCCACTGGAGAGGAAGAATGCCAAATTACACTGATGTGAGAAGATTGCATAAAGACTTGTATGCATTGACACAAAGTTTGAATTTCTCCTCTGCCATCGCCTGTTTTTCAAATCATATACAGCACATTCTTATCATGTATTTACTGAAATGAGAAACCAATAGGCAAAAACCAATCAAGAATTTCATTGGCTCAAGCAAAACCCCACCAAAACTCAAAACAAGTCCATTTTATACCAAACACTATTAACTAAGCTTAACTATTACTCTTACTAATACAACTTAAATGGGTGTCCTAAATGATCGCTCGACATGCCATGTGGAAAGTAAAAGCTTTTGGGACATCATTATAACATGCCCATGAGGGTGGACCATCCAGATTGATGGCTAGACATGCCATGTGGAATGTAAAAACTTTGGGACATTAGCACTTGTACATGTGTTTGTACATATATAGATAATGTTCTGAGAATCGGTGATATTATTGATAATATCGCCGATATTGTGTCACTAGCTCGACAAGACCAATAACACTGATACTATCAGAAATTCCTGGTATCAGCGATATATCGTCAAGTATCGTCAAATTATCAATATCACTAATGTATTGCCAATGTTTTTGATTATGTAAATTCCAGGTGTCACTTGTATTGCCAATGTATCGGTGATATTTCAATAATATTGCTAACATATTGGTATCACCGCAATCTATTTATTCAAAAAATAAATCCATTTTAAAAAAATTTTATGGGTGCATGGTTGTAAGACGAAATGCGTTTGTATGTGTGTATATGTTTGCATGCACGGATGGATGGATGGATGGACCAATGGTTGGATGGTTTGTTGGATGGAAGGATGGATGGATGGATTGATGGATGGTTGGATGGGCAGATGTATTTATGTGTGTGTGTGTGTGCGCGCACGCATGCGCAAGCATGGATGGATGGATTATGCATGTGTATATGTATATGTGTCATTGCATGTATGCATGTGTGTATATGTGTGTCATTGCATGTATTGCATGTATTGCATGCATGCATGCATAGAAGGATGTATAATGCATGTGTGTTTGTACATATGGATGTACATGCATGGATAGATGTGACAAAATAAGAATTTTAAAATGATTTCTTCTATATGTTTCTCTGTTTCAAAGGGTGTATAAATACAATGGAGATATAGGTTGTACAATGAATTTGGACATGGTCCAAAGATGGAATTTCATTATCTCCAGTATTTACATTTTATCATAGATGGAGATTCTCTTGTGCTATGAGCTGGCCATTCCTTCTTTTGGAGATGGTCTAATACCCTCCCGCAATCGGATGGAACGATCAGCTTGGTTCGCAAGACTTGAAATTATGATGAAGATGATCCTTTGGGAAGATATCAACAATTTGATCTTGAGACTATATAATGAATGTCCAGATCTTTTCGTATGACTTTCTTATGAATGAAATGGTAATCAACCACAATATGTTTTGTGTGGGAGTAAAAAATAGGGTTGGAGGCTAGTGAGATTGCACTAATATTGTCACACCAGATGGTTGGGGGAGATGAAAGATAGACATGAAGATCTATAAGCATTGTTCGAATCCAAAAAAAGCTCAGAAGCTATATGAGCAAGGGACAATACTCAGATTCTGTACTAGAGCATGCAACATTTGGTTGTTTCTTGGAACTCCAAGAAATGATGTTGGGTCCTAAATAAACATAGAAACCACTTGTTGATTTGCGGTCATTAGGGCTTCCAGCCTAGTCTACATTTGAGTAAACTTGCAATTTAAGATCAACAGAGGAAATTTAAAGACCATAAGTGAGAGTAGAGTGCATTTGATATATCGAAGAATACGCTTTATTACTGTCATATGGTCCTCGGTTGGTTGATGCATAAATTGGCAAACTTGGTTGACAACAAAATAGAGATGTGGTCGAGTTGAGGTGAGACACCAGAGTGCTTCGACTATATGTTGATATTCAGTAACATCATGAAGAGGGATACGTTTCCTTGCACAAGTTTCTGTATAATGATGGCTGGAGAGGAGTATGGTTTTGATCCAAGCATCGATGTGTAAGTGAGGAGGTCTAGATCATAATTGCTTTATGAAAGGAGAATGCCATTCAAGTCCAAGAAAGTGATGGAGAAGGCCAACATCCTTCATAGAAAATAAATTGCCCAATGTGGAGATTAGGGATGTCATAGAAGATGAGTCACTGACTGTTATGATGATGTCATCAACATAGATCAATAGAACTATGATGTGTGATGTGTGAATTAGCCTGACAAATAAAGAGCGATGAATCAGCTTGGGACCCGTGGAAGCCCAACTCCAGTAGATAGGGTGAAGCTTTTAAACTAGGCTCCCGAGGCATGTTTGAGTTCATAGATGGATTTATGTAGTTGACACACGTGGTTTGGAAATTAAGGATCCATGAAGCTAGGAAGTTGTTGCATGTAAACTTCTTCTTGGGGAATATACGTGTAAGAACGTAATTTGTACATTTAGTTGTTGGGTGGGCCATCCAAACCTAACGATAACTGTGAGAACAACCCTAATTGTTGGCCGGAAAGAATGGTGGTGTTGGGTTGATGGTGGATTCAGTGGTGCAAGAGATGGGTTTTGAGGCAATGGCGGAGGGGTGGGCTGTGATGGCAGTGGATCAATGATTACAGTGCCAGAGAAGATGATTCCAGTGCTGGTTGTGGAAGATTACAATGCTGGCTTAGAGAGTTGTGGTAATGGCAAACAGCAGCTGCGAGATGGTGGGTTTTGGTTAGACGGATTTTGCTGTTTTGGGTTTTGGATGGTGCAGCTGCAAGATGGTTTTCTTCCAGTGGTTTGACAATCTGACAATTGGTGGTCATGGAGAAGGTGCCGTAGTGTCAGGTGGCGGTCATGGAAGAAGAGATAGGTTTTGGGGCTGTGGGTTGCAGTTGGGGTGAGTTTTGGGTCGAGCTGAAAATCAGTTTCGAGTGCCGGTGGGATTTGGGGTTGGGGTTGATAGGTGGTGAGGTGAGTTGGGGTTGGGGCTAATTATTGGTGGACGGTAGTTGATGGTCATTTGGTAACAACGATGGATGGTTCAAATCAAGGAATTCGGAATCGGTTATGTATTGGCCGATATGTAACGGTAACGGTTTGGGCCGTTACACGATACGGGGTCGAAACGGGCACCCCTCCTCGATTCTTTCTGCGTAACGGTAGTTATGGATGAGATTGGAGAGGAGAATGTACTGCAGATTGTGACAGATAATGAAATATCATATAAACTTGTAGGACATAAGTTGATGAATAAGAGACCACATCTTTTTTGGTCACCATGTGCTGCCCATTGTATTGATCTTATATTGGAAGATATTGGGAAGAAGAAGAATGTTAAGGAAATAGTCAAAAGGGCAAGAGAAGTGACGACGTTTATTTACAACCATAATTAAGTAGTTGCAATAATGATGAAGTTCACAAAAGGACGAGAGTTGTTGAGGCTTGCGACGATTAGATTCGCAACAAACTTTATAACATTAGAGAGTTTATACCAACATAGGGGAAAGTTGAGTGAGATGTTTGTTTTCCGAGATTGGTTCAATACAAAATATGGGCAGAAGACATCAGGGACACCGGTTGAAGTTGCGAACACCATATGGAACAATAAATATTGGAAGAAAGTCAAGTCAATCCTAAAGGTGATGAAGCCACTAATGAGGGTACTTCGTCTTGTTGAAACCGATGAAGCACCTACCATGTGCTTCTCATACGATGTCATAGATAAGGCAAAGTTGTCAATTCAATATGATTGTAGAAGCTGAGAATCTTATTAGAGGATGATCAACAAGAGATGGACAAGATAACTCTATCACGATCTTTATACAACAGGTGACTACTTCAATCCTAGGTACAGATATGCCCAATCATTTGTTGTAGATAATGAAGTTTGTATTGGGCTAAAGAATGTGATAAAGAAATTAAAGTCTGATTTAGATATGCAAATAAAGGCGTTGAATGAATTAGATACATTTGAAAATCGCCTGGGTAACTTTATAGATGCTCTTGCATAGCATATGGTATCTAGGTTGCAACCAGCTAAATGGTGGATGAATTTTGGAGAGAGTACAAAGGCTCTCCAAAAAATTACAGTAAAAGTTTTGAGCCAGACAACATCTTCTTCTAGTTGCGAAAAGAATTAGAGTTGTTTTGCGCTTATTCATTCAAAGAATAAGAACAAATTGCAGACTAGGATATTGGATAGACTTGTCTTCATGCACTACAATATGAAGCTAAGAATGCAACGGCATCATAGGAGTATTACAAGCGCCGATGACACAAACTACTATCCAATAAACTTGAAAAATATTTACGATGAGGATGACCCGCTTTTACCTTGGCTAGAAACAAGGAAAAAGCAAATTGAAGAAGATAGTGAAGAAATAGAAATTGATGACCCACTAATACACAGCGAAACAAGAGAATCGTGCAGATGTGTTGAACCCAGTAAGAGGGGCAGCTTTTATGCCAAGTACGGCTCAAGATCAACAAAAGAATACGAGCAGTAGTAGCGCAACCGTGTCGGATGATGATGATGATGACGCCCCTGCCCCTGGTGCTGGCACTTCTGCTGTTACTCAGCACACCATACAGTCGTCTATAAATCTCGATGCCGATGAATATCGACAAGGTAGTACACGAGGTCAGACTTATGAGTGTACTGAGTCACAATACAGCCAGTAGGAGGAGGGTAGGTTTAGTGGTGTACCGGGTCCAAGAGGTCCGAAACATCAGCAGGCTCATGGTCCTAGTTATTAGATGGATATTCTTATGGCTAACTGGATTATAATTATAGTTATACTGAGCATGTTCCATAACATTCATGTTAGATTAGTCCTCCCGATCCATATCCATATGATTATAGATATCCAAATCCAAATCCAAGTTACTCATCACAGACACTCTCAATCTCAAGATTCTCAACAGCCTAAGTACAGGCACCAGTATGGCTATTCGATGGGCACTAGTGGATATCCTTACTTGGGGTCGGAGTCGTTGCCTAGTCAGGATCAGTCATCCTCTGGTTTCGTTGATCTAGTATTTCCTTCTGGCACTGGATATTATGGATATGCAGGACCTCCACCTATTGGACAGCCTCAGCCTGATGATGACGATGATGTGGAGGTCGAGCAACCACAAAAAGGCAGATTTTCATTTTGGTTGTGACTTGTGATTGTAAGTATATATTTGTATTAAGGTAAGTATTTACAGAAGACAGCTCACAGTAGTATTATTGCAAGCAGTCAGGCACACACTTGACATTACTGAACTTGTATTTAAAATAGCTCCCCTGACAACCAATCAAGCAATCCTTAATTAAGTTGTAGGGGAGTATATCAGACACTACTAATTATTTATCATTATTATTATTTTTTAATATTCTTGACTTGAGGATGACAGGTCACAAGATAGGAATCATAGTCACAGCCACAGGTATGTTAAATTGTTAATAACTTAATATAGAATAACTTACGAAAAATAATTGTAAACACCTACACATGTAAGATATTTTTATATTACATTCATTCTAATATATCTATCATTGATAGTAAATAGTTAGAAAATTAAATATATAAGTTTTGCAGTCAAATCCAGGTTGTCTAGTTCATAAATTCATCGACAGTCCGATACAACTTCTCACCAAAGAGTGGACTGTTACACCACCATAAACATGTTCCTGTCTGATACAACTTCTCACCAAAGAGTGGACTGTTACACCACCATAAACATGTTCCAATTTATAAATGAATGCGTATTTGGAATGCTTAGAATATTCTAGATTTAATCCATATTTTTTTTGGCCAAAAAAAAAAAAAAAGCACCGTTACGAGCCATTACGCCCCCGTATTGCCATTACACCCCCGTATCCTTATTGGTATCGGTGGACACCGTTACGCCCACCGATACCAATAAGGAATAACTTGGTTCAAATATCCATGATCAGTGGGTCTGATATAATGACAAAATATGAATTGTAAAATGATTTCTTCTATATGTTTTTTTTGTTGTATCAAAGGGTGTATAAATATAATGGAGGTATAGATTGTACAATGAATTTGGACAGTCTTAAGATGGAGTTACATTATCTCTAGTATTACGTTTTACCATAGCTGGAGATTCTCTTGTGCTATGAGCTGGACATTCATTCTTTAAGAGATGGTCTAATAGGATGGATGGATCCATCATTTTCCCCAATGGTTCCCCGTGTCAAAGATATATGCTTCTAGGCCCCTAATAAAAGGAAACTTATTATTTGATTCCTAAATATGCAAATATTGTCTTTTTCACTATTATTTGATTCTTAAATTTGCAAATATGTCTATTTTATTATCTCCTGAAGTATCATTGAAAAATTCCACCATTTTCCCATGTTTCTCTAATGTTTCCCTAAGTCAGCGCTATATGCTTTTAGACCCCTCATTAAAGAGAAACTTATTATGTTTGCATCTAAATATGGAAATGTGTATTTTACCATCTCTTGAAGCTTTATTGAAAAATTCCACCATTTTCCCCATGTTCCCCCAATGTTACCATTATTATTATTATATTTATTTATTTACACACACACACACTCATGCCGTAGTGGGATTTCACCACCTATGGATACTCGAACCCTTACTGGGTGTTGAAACTCCTGAGAGTCTACCACCTGAGCAAGAGTTAGGATCCAATGTTACCCTCAGTCAGCAATACATTTTTGGGTATTGGTGATAATAATAGCAATATCATTGCATGTTTTTGTATCCCTAGATACATGTAAAGAAATCAATACTACGAACACTACATATACATAAATACATACATATATACAGTGTTCGAAATATTGGTATCGCGCTATGTATCGCACCCTTGGGATACAGATACGTATCGGTTATCGCACGGGATATATCGTTTGTATCGCATAATGTATCGCACTTTTTGAAAAACATGGGGAAACATTGGGAAAATGGTTGAAATTTTCAATGAAACTTCATGGATTGTTAAAAAGGACCTTAATACACACTTTTAAATCATAACATCTCAAAAAAAAAGGTGCACATAATAAATTTTCTTTGTTTAGGGTCCTAAGTTATGCGATGTTTAATTGAACTAATGCAGCTATATTTAAATTGAATGCATGACATTTATAAATGTATGGAAGACATGTATGAAAACACAACCAATTTATTGAAAAGCAAAAGAAATAAAAATGGATAAATATACATATAAATAATAGGGACTTTGTGGCCTATACCGTTTCATGCGCTAGAAACTTAGGTAGGGCCCACCATGATGTTTGTGAGAAATCCATCCTACCCATTCGTTTTGTGAGCTCATTTTAGGACATGGTACCAAAAATGAGCCGATCAAATACTCAAGTGGGCTAAAAACGTGAAGATTGAACGTGCACAATTGAAATATTCGTGGGGCCACAGAAGTTTTGAATTAGGTAATATTTGTCTTCTCAGTTCATCTCAATAGGAATGACATTATAAATGGTATGGATGGCATTTAAACATCACTGTCGACCCAAGGAGGTTTTAATGGTAGGAATTTCCCTACCCACCTTTTCCTTTAGTGCAGCCCACTCGAGTCCTAGAACTTGCTCACTTTTGATCTCAAGTCCTAAAATGAGCTCACAAAAAGGATGGACAAGGTAGATTTCTTACAAACATTATGGTGGGCCCACCTAGGTTTCCAGCGTGAATTTCCTGCTAAAGGCTTTCCCAGGAAATCCGTAAAAGTGGATCGGCTTGTGTACCACACAAGTTTTGTGGGTCCCATCATGAGGTATATTTTATATCCAAACCGCCAGTCCATTTGGCAAGCTAGTCGTAACACTTGAGCCGAAAAATAAGTTAGATCCAATTATCAAGTGGACCACACTACAAAACATAGGTGTCAATTGAACATATACCATTGAAAATTTCCTAAGGGCCACTGAAGTTTTGGATCAAGGATCAAGCTTATATTTATGTTTTCCCTTCGTCCTTATTTTTGTGATCTAATGAACAGGTTGGATGACAAATAAACATCACTGTGGGACCTGGAAAGCTTTCAACGGTTGAAATCACTATTCCCATTGTTTCATATGGTGTGGTCCACTTCAGCTTTGGATATGCTTCAAATTTGGGATCAACCCCTTAAATGAGCTGTAAAAACGATTGGACGGCGTGGATAAACCACATACATTCACAGTGGGCCCCACGGAGTTTCATCAGTACGTTAAAGCGTACGTGTAACTCAATACGCAATCGGATTTCTAAAGGGATTTCAATGGAGGAAGCCATATTTCGAACGAGGGAAGAGGGTTCCAGAGATTTCTAAAAATCTCAAATATTGTCTTCAATATGCCCGATATCTCGCCGAAATCTTGATTGCAGAAATCCATTTGCCGAAATCTTCATTGCGATGTGAAATCTCCGTTGGATTCAAAGAAAAAATAAAGAGAGAAATCAAAATTACCACTGTTGATGGAGTGGCCCATCAAATTCAACCTCCGATCATGCAATCTGAGTCTACAGGTACTAAAATCCTCCCTCCAGCTTTTCCTCTCTGTTTTTTTTTCTTCTTCTTCTTTTAATGATTTTTTGGTAATTACAAACCCCACAGATCCAACAATGAGTGATGGTATCGATGATATCCACGATATCGATCATAATGGGGTGATATCCTATGATATATTGCGCAATAAAATCATTTTTTTTCTCTTTTTTTAAAATTCCGAGTGGTTTCGTGTGGCTGGACAGCGACAACAATAATATCGGCCGATAGTATCGATATTGCGAACACTACATATATATACATAGGGGTGGGTGGGTGGGTGGGTGTGAGTGTGTGTGTGTGTGTGTATGATGTCACTGAACCTTTGAAGTGGGTAACCCATCATTGTTCTAATCATCATCCATTCCTATAACTAGGAGCAAGCCAAGTGTAAAAATCACCCCAATTGGATGATCCTATGCGTCTGATCAATATCATGGAAAACAGACGGCCAAGATTGAGCAAAAACAAAATAGCTCAAATCATTATCTTGAAACATCTAGTAGATAGATCCCACTCCGTATTGCTCGTAAATAATGGACAGTTGTAACAAATTGGTCCCATTCAAAGGGTTAGGTTCATCCGATTGGTGTGATTTTTGCACCAAGGCTTTCACCAATTGGAACTATTGAATGAACCATCCCGATAGATGATTATACGTATCATGTGTCATTCAAAAGGTTCGAGGACATTGCTAACATCCCCAGCATGTGTGTGTGTGTGGAGAGAGAGAGAGAAAGAGAGGACTTACGTGCAAGTTGGGCCCCATTGTGATGTGTATGTGAAATCCACTCCAACTGTCAGATGCGTTTACTCACGTTATGCCGCCCAAAAATCAGCCACATACGTGGAAACGGTGTGCAAGGGGGCGCCTACCATCCAAATTTCTTCACTTGGCGTGGCCCACATAAATCACAGATGGGCTAAATTTTTGGGTCCCATGCGTAACTCTTCACGAGGCAACTGATGGTTAGAGTGTATTTCACATAATCATCACAATGAGCCTTGTAAACAATCAATGGTTGACATCCCTTTCCCAATTGCCACACTCGGGGTGGGCAGCCCACGGAACCCATGGATATGGGGCCCACGAAGAGGGTTCGACCGAGGATTTAACCCGGATTGTGGAGGAATAACTTATCATACACCTCATGCACAACCCTCTTCAAGGTATTGTCTTCATAGAGTCTCCTATTGTAGTGGTACTTGGGATTCAGATACGCCGAAACACAACATGGTGCAAGTATTCACACATCAGCACAATAAAATAGCCATATATGTTATGCAAAGAACTAGTAAAGTACTAAAGCATATAGATGAAAAAAAATTAATGTTACTTACCAGCCAGATGAAGTGGGTGCGAAATGGTCTTTTCCCAACGGTCATCGGTTATTGCATGCACGCATTTATATGCTTTTTGGGGGGCTTTAGCCTAGATGACATCTTTCACTAACTACATGGACGCATACAACGATCCCATCGACGGATGTCTTATTATCGTTCATCCACAACACTACATAAATGGGCTTTAGAAGACCTACCACACTGCGCACGTGCTCTCAAAATGCGTTGCTTAATATAAGGTCATTGATTCTCTAAGCTACTCTCTTCCCACTCTAATTTCAATCAGCGTACTCCCTACAGTTGAAAAGCTCTTGTAGCTCAAACTTGTGTTTTAGGAGGCTATTCAGGGCGATATAATTTCTGGCGAACCACGTCACCTTGGGCTGCACTATATCCCCACCACAGATCGCACGCATCTTGAATAATAACCAGATGTGGTCATAGATAAATGTTGTGATGAACCGTGCATCGGTAATAATGACCTTCATTGAAGGCCTATTTCCTCTAGCCTCCATGAGATCCATGCAATGGGTTGCGTAGGAGGTCGAATACAGATAGTACTTCTTCATTATATGCCCCCCCCCCCCCCCCCCCCCCTCCGAAAAAAAAAAAAAAAAAAAAACAAATAAATGCACTCCCATTTTCTGTAACAAATTGCATAATGTTCTTCCTCCCGACATCTTTTATGGAATCATGCATCAACCGGTAGATATAATTTGCATTTTTAAAAAATCTTATTTTTAGCATCTATAGACTTTAAGAACACCGCTTGTCCATTGTAGTAGACCATAAAACTCGACATCCATTTAGGTCCAATCCACTCATCACACATCATGGTTCAGTCGTACATCTCCCACAACTGATGATACCCATCCACATAACGTTGCATCTCTACGTACTCATCATCGAAGTATTTTCCCCATTATCTCACATGGCATGGGTGGCACCACACCCTTACCCCCGTTGCATTCTGTGATCATATTTGTGAAGTGCGGGCTCGTTGCTTTCGCGGGGATGTGATAATAAATAAAAACTTTTCTATGAACTTCCCCACCTTCCTCACATCTCCTCCACTAAACATTTCCTTCAATTTCTTCTGTGTCCCACCCGCCTCTCTTTACATCAACGAATCTAATGGTAGATCTGGTACCCGCACGCAACTGTTGCAGTTCATACCTCATATTCTTCCCCCCATATTTGATAATATCTTAATATGCACACAATATTTTACCTTGGCATATTCTATTTTTGTAGGGTGTTATGAGTGGCAACGGTCACCACAATATATTCTTGTCGAAAATACTAATCAAGCACATAGCTATCATATCAAAAGTCATGGAGATGGGAAAGTATGGGAAGGAGATGGGGAAAAAGGGTGAGGGGAAGAGGGATACAGTAGAAGGAGATGGGGTAAGAACTCCCATTAACTGCCTTATGAAAAGACAAAGACCTCCAACAATGAAATAGAGTTATTACACTTGATTTAGAAGTTAGGTGATAGGCTCATTGCTCATATTGGAAAGTTGAGACAATAGCCACAAGCTTAACAAGGCGTGTGATGAAATGGAGTTGAGGGATACACTCAATAAATTAAAATTTGAGATTCCTTTATTGTGTCCTTACCTTAGAAAAAGAGCTTCTCATATGAAACTCTAACAATTGATCTATCTATTAGGGAAGGATGCTAGAATTCGAACAACTCATGTGGAGGCAGCGGGGGCCTAACTGAGTCCCATGGATAAGGTGGGGACCCAACCAATTCATGTGGAGGTGGGGTCCCAACCGATTTATGTGGATGAGGTGAGGACGCAACCTATTCACATGGACAAGACAAGGGCCCAATCCACTGACACAAATGAGATGGCCCAACCCACCGACATGGACAAGACGGGGGCCTAGCCGTCTCCCATGGATGAGGTGGGGCCCAACTAACTCCCATAATTGAAGCCTCGTAGGCCTTGACTACTCCTGGAGTTTTTCTTAAGAGAGAGAAGGCCTCATCAATCATGTCACCTCCTGGAGTTGTTCATGGGATAAAGTAGCATGTACATCCATCTAAATACCTCCTCTCCCTTCACTGCCCCTCACACTGCATGTGATGAGGTTGTTGCTCCTATTACAAGATTTATGGACCCACATAGAAAGCTAACACTTGAGGAGCATCATGAAGTGAAAATGGCCTATAAAGGTGAGAAGAACAGGCCGAAGGAAGTGACTAAAAAAAAGCAATCATGCCAGAAAGGAATTAAATTGTTCTTTTCTGGGAAAAAGGTAGTTGGGTGGATACGAATGTCAATAAACTTGGTTTGGATTCCCTTAGATGAGCATTTCTGTTGTCTCAGTTTTATAGAGACAACTTGTTTTATCACGTAAGGGGTTAATTTGTAGATAGATTTTTTTTAACCGAACGTTATCTTTGACATCTCGAAGCCTACCCATAAGACAACCTATTTTAAACAACTTGGTAAGGACCAATTTAATCATTGAAATTCACCTTATCCTTGAATGTATATCGTGATTATGGTTTTTACTAGATTTAATTCTTCTGTGAATTCATCAGTAGCGATCTTTATTTTATCTATGAATATCATGCTAGAGATCACCAAAAGCGATTTGATTTGCAAATTGGCATACTCAATAAAAGTCTTCTGAATATGGTTGCTAGGGAATATGGGCATAAGCCTATGTGGAAATATAATAAAGCAAGCCAACTCTAGGTGAATTCTAGGTGAATTCCTAATGCTCAACTTCATAACTGAATGGCTCAACTTATAACTTTATTCTTAATGAATAGCTCAACTTATAATTTTGTTATTGGATGTCCTTGATAGGCTAACATATCAATTAATGCGAATAAGAGTCATTGGATTTTGGCCATCCTCCACCCTTCCCGCAAAGAAATTGTGTTGGTGAACAATTTGTATACTTGTTTGAAGTAGTACCAAGATTACATCGAAGCTATTGTTGATGAAGTCCCATAGTTTTTTCATAACGCTGACGACGAGAATGCATTGGAGGGGCATGAATGGAAAGTTATTGAGTGGAGAGATAAAGGGGACATCAGAGGACATACTCGGGTGTACCAGAGACGGAGGCAACCACCCACATCAGTGCAACTCTCTGTAAAAGGGAGACGAGTTCCAGATGGGGCCCGCCAGGCCACTTTAAAGACCCCACATGCATTGAATGTGCATCAGGAAGACCCTACTTAGGGATGATACATGTTGGCTGCTTAGGACAATTTTAGTTATAGGATTTTTCTTCATGCGATTTGAAGATACTTCCATGTCCTCTTTTTTTATAGATCCAAGAGATTTCAAAAATTACAAAAAATCCTCCACTTGTGAACTTTAACGAAAATATCCCTAGTTTAAATAAAATCAACTAAAACACTCATAATGTGTCCAAATATAAAATAATCAAAAACTAAATCCTAGAATATGATAAAGTCTAAAATTGGTGTATACGATCAACGATCAATGGCCCGATCATCGCGTCCCTCCGATTTAACGGTCTAGATCACTACATAAAGCAGGCCATGTGAATCTTCCCAGTGTGGGGTCTTCCAGATGCTCGCACATGCACATGGGGTCTTCAGCATGATCATGGGTACTCGCCTAGCCACGGGGAAATCAGCGCGACCCGCTTCCTCCTATGATACGTACCTAAGGGTATACGTGACGTGATGTCCTCATCAATACAGATCACATAACTTGCTGAATTTTCTGCTTGGGTATTTTAAAAGTCTCATATTGCTGGAACTTTCAAACTTAGTGATTTTACGACACAATTGCTGAATTTTCAGTTTTGGCCTCATTAGAATTATTTTAGGATTTTACATAACATTTAAGGTACTTAGGGTCATCATACATAAAGTACAGGTACATTATATAGTATCACATCGAGCATCATCAAATCTGAATTTTGCATCGCATTCATCATATAGTACGCATACAGCTTGGTTGCATTTCATTAGGGTCATTTCATGTATGCAAACGCATACAGGTCGTGGTTTTGGTTTATTCCCGACCGTACACCCGAATCAGATTGTTGAGGCTCTCGAAAAGATAAACCGCCGTCTGACAGCCATTGAGACTCACAATAAGACCGTTGTCTCACAATTGACTTCCAGCAACTATCATATCACATGGCAAGAGGCTACCTCTCACAGTACCCCCGTCACTGGGGAAGACCACTGGTCTCAAGTAGGAGAGCCAGCGGATGAGGACCTAGTTGAATAAGGTCCAGTCCCAGTAGAACCCATTAGGGGTCATAATGGGAACTGTGGTTTGGGAGTAGGTCATGTAGGACTGTGCACCCACGCGCCCCGTAGAGCATTGCAAGATCGTGAACAGGTTATGAAGAGCGTCAAATTCAATGCTCTCAATTTTGATGGCCGCTTGAACCCAAAGCATTTCCTTGACTGGCTGGCTGACATGGGCTACTTCGAGTGGCATGACAAGTCAAATCGTCGTCGAGCAAGGTTCGCTACAATGAAGTTGACAGGTCAAGCCAAACTATTCTGGACCAATACAGAGCGGCATGAAGATGAACCCATTACAACATGGGTTGAGATAAAAGAACTTAGAGAAAAATGTCTTGCTCTCCTACCGTGATAGCCTTTTCAATTAGTGTCAGTCCTTGAGGCAAGGGTCAATGCCTGTATCCAATTACATTGATAGATTCGAGGGGTACATGATGCGATGTGGTGTTGGCGAGTCCACTGTTGTTGTGACCTTATATAGTTTTAAGACGGGCCTGCGCCCTGAGATTAGGCGTGAGCTCATCCCTCATGATATTGGTACACTGGAGGAAGCATATTTTAGGGTAGAGGAGCTTGAACGATACCTAGTACAACCGACCATGAAGTGGTTTGGGTCTCGTGATTCCAGTGGCAGGGTTACTCGTCAAGGAGCCAAACTAAAGCCTCACCTGGTGCTCCCACCTATAACAATGATGTTAAAGGTAAGGGTCTGGTCATCTCTAGTTCGAAAGGAAGTGAGCACATGCAATGTTTTTGTTGCGATGGTTATGGTCACCTTGCAAAGGAATGCCCAAACAATGAAAGATGTAAAGCTTTTATGATAAATGAAGCATATAAGGATGTCAAGGGCAATTGCGATGTATAGAAAAATACGCCTAATATTGGTGTTAGTGATGAGGAGTTTGATGAGCAGGAGACCCACACTCTCACAGTAGTCAGATGTGCACTTGCCCAAGCTAAAGAAGATGATTGGCAAAGGAACACAATCTTTCACACTTATACCAAGTGTGAAGAAAAGAATTGTAAAGTGATTGTGAACGGTGACAATTATACCAACATGGTCGCCACCAGCATCGTGAGTCGACTGGGCTTGAAAGCCGAGTCCTACCCTCAGCCTTATAGATTGTCGTGGATTGATGAGTCCTCCATTCCGGTCTCACAGTGATGTTGTATCCCCATCCAGTTTTGGTCGAATAAGGATTCGATGTAGTGAAATGTGGTTCCCATGGATATCAGTCACATCAACTTGGGTAGGCCCTAGTTATATGACTTGGGCGTTATAATATTCGGTCGCTCGAATATTTGTACATTCATATTTGAGGCAAGAAAATTAGATTGAATCCTCTTCCACCCAAGAGTATACCAAAAAAAGGAGACCACCAAGAAGGGTGATCTTGGAACTTCAAGGAAGTCCAAGCATAAGTCTCTTCAAATCATTAATACAAAATAATTTGAAGAGAGACTAGGGAGGATTCGGTGTATGCCATCATGACTAGAGAAGCTACCCTCTAGGTTGGTGTAGAGTTGCCTAGTGAGGTGATTTCGATGATGGAGGAGTTCAGTGATGTTTTTCCTGATAACCTCCCAGATGAGCTTCCACCTATAAGGGACATCCAACATGCCATTGATCTTGTCCCCGGGTTGACTCTCCCAAACCTTACTCATTACAGAATGAACTCCACGGAGCATGTGGAACTCAAGAAGCAAGTTGATGAGCTTCTTAAAAAAGAGTTCATTCAGGAGAGCATGAGTCCATGTGTCGTGCCCGCCCTTCTGACGCCCAAGGATGGCATGTGGCACATGTTTGTGGATAGCAGAGACATCAACAAGATTATCGTTAAGTATCTATTTCCTATAACGCGTCATGATGATATGTTGGACATGATGGCTAACGCCACAATTTTCTCCAAAATAGACCTCAAGAGTGGGTATCACCAGATCCGTATTCGCCCAAGTGATAAATGGAAAACTGCTTTTAAGACGAAGGTAGGCTGTACGAGTAGCTAGTCATGCCTTCTAGGTTGATCAATGCCCCGAGTACATTTATGTCGGTGATGACCTAGGTGTTGAGACCCTTCATGGGGAAGTTCCTAGTCATGTACTTTAACAACATCCTTATTTATAGCATGACTAATGAACAACATCTCCACCATCTGAGGCAAGTGTGTGGGATCCTTAGGACAGCAGTGTTCGAAATATCGGTATCGCACAATGTATCGCACCCTTGGGATACAGATACGTATCGGTTATCGCACGGGATATATCGTTTGTATCGCATAGTTTATCGCACTTTTTGGGAAACATGGGGAAACATTGGGAAAATGGTTGAATTTTGTAACGAAACTTTGGGGATTGTTAAAAAGGCCCTTAATACACTTTTAAATCATAACATCTCAAAAAAAAGATGCACATAATAAATTTCCTTTGTATAGGGTCCTAAGTTACGCGATGTGTAACTGAACTAATACAGCTATATTTAAATTGAATGCATGATATTTATAAATATATCATAGTCATGTATGAAAACACAACCAATTCATTGAAAAGCAAAATAAGAACTGAATAAGTAAAATTTGATAAATATACATATCAATGATGGGGACTAGTTGTGGTCTAGACCGACATAGAGTTGCGTGGTGGCTCGTAATCATCATCTCCATCTTGACGGGGCTGGGCATAGTACTCCTCCACAAGTTTACAATATTGTACCCAAGTCATAGTAGAGTGGTACCAATTAAGATACTCCCTGACATAACGCTGGTACTCATCCTCTCCGAACTGAATCAATACGCCCATCCGTGGGTACTGTGTAATCGTCACAGTTTGTAACTGATATGGATCTAGGAAGGGCACATATGAAGCTCCTTGGTATCCATATTGTTGGCCATATCCATACTGCTGCTCATATCCTTGCCCATATGCAGAAGTGAACTCCTGACTAGGGTTGAAAAATGATGTGCCGTAACTGCTGGAGTCACTCGTCGCATATCCACTAGGTCCATATCCATGCCCATACTGTGGCATAGAACTCGAGCTACTCTCCAGTGTTTGTGATCCAGATTCATGTTGTGGCCTGTAACTCGAGCTCCCCTCCCTCGTCCGTGATCCAAATCTAAAGCCACCTCGCCTGCCACGAACGCTTGTGTTCCTCATGCATTTTGCCAGCAGCTCCTCAAAATTTGAAAGTTTATGAGTCTTCTTTTTCTCCAGTAGCTTTTGACGCGTGTATGTCTTATTGTAAACAAGACGAGGTCGTGGTTCTCCTGGACGAGAACCATGGTCAAGGTCCTGCGTGGAATGATCGAAATTCTCCTCCCTGGTAAAAGGGCTAAGAGGCCTCTTATCCTGACTCCCACCCGCGTCGCCACCATCCCCATCGTCACCACCATCATCATCATCATCCTTACTGCCATCAGAGTCATCATCATCCTTACTGTCATCAGAGTCATCGTCACCTTTATCGCCACCATTATCATCACCGGACTCATTTCCCGCATCACTCTCTGACTCAGTCTCGGTGTCAGACAATGTTTCCCCGCCACGTATCCCGCGTGATAGTGACTGCCGCGGGCTGCCCTATAGACTCCTCGTTAATGGATCGAATGCCTCATCAGGAGACCTCTGCTGCTCCACATGTTTGTCAACATTAATCCCTTGTGTCTCTGCTTCTGCCGCAATATGTGGCTCTGGTTGTCCATCCGAGGTATCTAAGTCATCCGACCTAACCCACTGGTAAACTATATCATCCTCCACATCATTAGTATAAGCATGTTGTCCGACCGTCATCAGGTCCAGTGGGTCTTCCTGTGCTTTTCTTCTTCCTTCCGAGCGGAGCAACCTCTCTCGTAACTTCATATTGTAGTGACAATACACTAGCTTTTGAAGCCTCTCATACCCTATTCTATTACGTTTATTTGTATGTATGAGGGAGAATGTACTCCAATTCCTTTCACAGGGTGATGAGGACATTGTCTGTGCAAGCACACGGACAGCCAGACGTTGTAAAACCTCGCAGTCAGTCCCATACATGGACCACCATTCGCCTGCATATCATAAGATTCTTTCATTATCTTAGATTTTTCAAAATAATATAAAAGTTAAGTTTACTACAATGACTCACATGGCATCATGGCATTCCTTGACTTCACAGCAGGGTGACACCCAAACATCCCAACCGCGTCGCGGAATTTAACAATCTGTTGATGGCGTATAGCAACCAGAATAAGTATTTAATGATTGAGATGAAGATAAGGAGAATATAAGTGCGGAACATATTTACCTCACTACCAAATGTGCCTTTTCCTGGACAGTCGGGGAATAAGTGGTCGTACACCTCATGCACAGCCCTCTTTAATGAATTATCTTCGAAGAGGTTCCGGCTGTAGTGGTATTTGGGATTCAGAAAATATGCTGAAAACTAACATATACACATCAGTACAACCCTCGTTTATTATTGCACATGGTAAAAAAATTCATATAGGTACTTACCAGCCTGATGTAGTGGGTGAGAAAGCGTCCTCACCCAATGGTCGTCTATTATTGCATGCACCCACTTATATGCATTGGGAGCTTTAACCATGATGGCCTCTTTCATCAGCTGTATAGATGGATACAGCGACCCCATCGACGGATTTGTCTCATTGTCCACCATCCTCAACACCACATAAATGGGCTCTAGAATACCCACAACACCACACACTTTATTCCAAAATGAATTTCCCAGCACCAACTCCTCAATTCTATAGGTTACTTTCGTCAACCTTTTTTTCCATTCTACATAATCATGAGAGGCGAAAAGCTCTCATAACCCGTGTTTGTGTTTGAGAAGGCTACTTAAAGCGATACAATTTGTAGCGAACCGCGTCGCTCCGGGGCGCACTATATCCCCACCACCTCTCGCGCATTGCGGCTAATAACCAGCCATGGTTGTAGACAAAGTTTGTGATGAGCCGTGCAACAGTAATTAGTCTTCACTGACGGCCTATCCCCGATCCCCTCCAGCATGAGATCGATGCAATGGGCTGCGCAGGGGGTCCAATACATATGATATTTGTTCTGAATATCCTTCCCCGCCTTAACAAATGCACTCCCATTATCCGTAACAAACTGCACAATATTTCTCCTCTCAACATCTTGCATGACATTGTGCATTAGTTTGTAAATGTAGTTATGATCCTTGATCTTACTACTCGCATCTATACTCTTTAAGAACACCGCTCGTCCCCTGGAATAGACCATAAAATTTATAATCGACATCTTCGTCGGTTCGGTCCAACCGTCACACATGACGGTGCAGCCATACATCTCCCATGACTGCCGATACGAATCAACGTATGTCTTCATTTTTGCATGTTCATCATCCAAGTATTTCCCCATGATCTGTGTGGGTGTGGGCGGCTGCACACCCTCACCCCCACGCTGCACTTCACTTATCATATTTTTGAGGTGCGGGCTTGCTGCAGCATTTGCGTGGATTTGACCGTATATAAAAAATTTTGCTATAAATTTTCCAACTTTTTTCCTCACATCCCCTCTACTAAACATATCTTTTATTTTCTTTTGTGTCCCTCCTGCCTCTTTATACATCCTCGGATCTGAAGGTAGATCCGGCACCCGCATGCTACTGCTCATGCTCATGCCCCATATTCCTCCCTGCCTACTACCCTCCCCTGATCCACCCCTAATACTCTCCCCTGCTCCACTCCCCCCTGCACTTCCCTCACCACGCTCATGGATAGACCCCTCAAATCTAGGCCTACTTGTGTCACACCTCCTATCCTGATCCCTCTCCCATTGATCCTGTATGGACTCTTGAATTGCACGTCTGTATTCGGGATCATCATCATTATCGAGATCCACTACATCATCCTCACCTGCATATGGCAGTCACCCCAACTCCTCCCTAATCTCCCTCTCCTGCGCATGTCGTTCATCTTTTGACTTCACATTTTTTTTCAATATAGTCTTCATCTGTTCTCGCACATCTTGTGGGCACTTAGGGCAATCCAAAACATTGCGATACCCTCCTGCTAAATGCTCCTTTAAGCGGGTTACCCCACCACTCCTCGAAACATGGCTACATAAATCACAAATACTCTCAAATCGATTATCGGGAATGGGCCGACCGTACGTCCACCCTATATCAGCTTGTCTCCCTCCTCTTCCTCCCGACATATTTTATCTGTAAAATAATATTTTATCTATTCATTAAGATTGGATAGAGTCAAAATCAGATTTCAACCACCACTCAGATGGGCCACACCACATGGAACAATGAGTTCTTTTTCATGGGGCTTATTGCTGACATCATCGTCTATACGAGTGACATAAGTGGTGTACAGTCAGATGAAAAAGTACAAGATCTAGAAGAGCACAATTTTAAAAGATTTATGGCAATTTTTATGAGATTATTTCTGTAAGTTTTTGAAAGAGTTTTAATTAAAAAAATCAGGACTTTGGTCGATTCCCTTTTTTTCTCTACAATTTTTATTAGTATTTCTTTTACTATTTTTTCATAGGACTTTGATGCGGTTTGGACTTTTCCATCTACTAGAACAAGTTGGAGTAAGTGATAATCCAAGTTGGCAAATTACATGGAGTAAGTGATGTAATCGGATTGAGTTTACCCACGCCGTCCATGAGTTTTTCAAGCTCATTTCAGTGGTTGAATACAAAACTGAAGTATTTGAAGGAAACGGATTGGCTACTCACCCTGACACCATCCCCGGAGCTGGTGGTCGGTGCTCTATGGGCCCACCATGATGTATGTGTTTCATCCATTCCGTCCATCTATTTTTCTAGATCAATTTATCATAGTATAAAAAAAATGAGGTATATCCCAGTCTCAAGTGGACCACATTACAGGAAACAATTTTGAATGAACTTCGACCGTTAAAAACTTTTTGGGGGGCATAATAGTACTGGATCAAGTTAATCTTTGTTTTCTCCCTTAATCTGGGTCTTTATGACCTAATAAACGGATTGGATGTCAAATAAACAGTACAGCTGGCCTTAGGAGGATTTAAATGATGGATATCCAATCACTATTGTTTTCCTGTGGTGTGATCCATGTAAGACTTATATCCCTCTAATTTTTGGAACAAAGACATAAAAACGATATTTAAAAATGGATGAACGGAATGGATGAAACACATCCATCATGGTGGGGCCCACAGAGCACCGACCACTAGCTCCGGGGCTGGTGTTAGGGGGAGTAGCCAATCCGTTTCCGTATTTGAAAAGCTCAACTGGACCACACCACAGGAAACAGTGGGAATAGAAATCGGATTGTGTACTGAGTTACTCAGTACGCTTTTATCGTACTGAGTAAACTATGTTGGGCCCACCATGAATGCATGTGGTTTATCCACGCCATCCATCCATTTTTAGAAATCATTTTAGGCGTTGAGATGAAAATTGAAGTATATCCACACCTCAACTGGACCATACTACATGAAATAGTGGAAGTATTGGTTTCCACCGTTGAAACCTTTCTGAGGCATGCAGTAATGTTTATTTATCATCCAACATGTTACTAAGATCGAACAGAAATGGATGAAGGGAAAAAAAATAAATATCAGCTTGATCTAAAACTTTTGTGGCCCTAAGAACTTTTCAACGGTAGAAGTTCAATTCACACTTTTTACGTAGGTGTGGTCCACTCGATCTTTTGTAGGCTTTATTTTTGGGCTAAAGCCCTAAAATTATCTGGTAAAATGGATGAACAGGTTGGATAAATTGTATGAATTAAGGTGGGCCCCACGGAGTTTACTCAGTACGCTAAGGGTACTGAGTTAATCAGTACGCAATCCGCTTCCGTGGGAATAATGATTTCCACCGTTGAAACCTTTCTGCGGCCCACAGTGATGTTTATTTATCATCCAACTTGTTCATAAGATCACATAGACATGGATGATGGGCCCTCAAGAAATTTTCAACGGTAGAATCTCAATTCTCACCATTTCCCATGGTGAGGTCCACTTGAACTTTGATATACTTCATTTTTGGTATCAAGCCTTCAAATTACCTGTTAAAATGGATGGACGGAGTGGATATACTTCATTGTAGTGGGCCATGTACGTTTGATCTCATTTGAGCCGTTCGTACAACTCAGAGTTCAAAGCTCGAGGCGCATACGCGCACATCCTTTCACGACACGTTTTCACGTTGCGTGTGGGAGGCGTATTAGCTACTGACAGGTTGAGAGTAGCTACTCCCTCCCCTACAGAAGTGACGTGACCAAGTCCTATGGGACCCACCATGATATATTTGTTGTATCCGCACCTTTCATTCACTTGAAGATTTTAATTTAGGGCAGGAGCCAAAGAATGAGTCAAATCCAAGGCGCAAATGGACCCCACCATAGAATACAGTGGAGAGAGTGACGCTCACCATTAAAATTTTCTAAGGCTCAGAGAAGAGTGGATCTTACTCATTCATTGTCTCATGCCTTAAAATGATATTCCCAAATGTATGTACAGTGTAGATACAACACATACATCTTTGTGGGCCCCACAGAACTTGGTGCGTCACTTCAGTCGTCTGGCTACGCAACCCGTCATGGCGCAAGGAGACAGATTGGTTACTCTGCCTGACACTGGCCTCATGGCTCGTGGTCGGTGCTTTGTGGGCCCCACCATAATGTATTTGTTTCATCCATTCCGTTCATACATTTCTACGGATCATTTTAGGTATTGTTATAATAAATCAAAGGGGTATAAATCGAAGGTGGACCACACCAAAGGAAAAAAAATAATGATTGGATATCCACCTCTAAAATCCTCCTATGGCACACTGTACTGTTTACTTGACATCCAATTTGTTGATTGGGTGCTAAAGACCTAGATGAAGGGAAAAAATAAATATCAGGTTGTTCCAAAGCTTTTACGCCCCACATCGTTTTCAACGGTCAATGTTCATTCAACACTGTTTCTTATAATTTGGTCCAGTTAAGTTGTGGATATGGTTAATTTAGGGCTCAACGCCTGAAATGATCATTAAAAACGGATGGACGGCGTGGATAAACCACGTGTAATCACGGTGGGCCCAACAGAGTTTACTCAGTAAGATAAGAGCGTACTGAGTATGCAATTCAATGCGACTGCCCGCATGTAACGGGGGCACGATGGGTCACTAAGTTACGTGGGTCCCACCATGATGTATTTTTTCTATCTACACCGTCTATACATTTGAAGAGATCATTTTATAGCATGAGCCAAAAAATGGCTTAGATCCAGAGCTCGAGTGGACCCCACTATAGAAATCAGTTGAGAAGGGTTTCAACGGTGGAAACCATTTACCCCTTCGGCGAGGAAGCAAATTGCATATTGAGTAACTCAGTATGCTAAGCGTACTGAGTAAACTCTGTGGGATCCCCTGTGATTTATATATTTGATCCACACCGTCCATACATTTTAAAATTTAATTTTAGTACCATATACCAAAAAAAAAATTTATATTCATGGATCAAATAGACCACACCACAGGAAATAGTGTGAAATGAATGTCTACCATTGAAAATTTCTAGGGGCCACCGAAGCTTTGGATCAAACTGATATTTTTTACTTCACTTCATCCAAATGTTTTTTATCTTATGAACATGGTGGATGAGAAATAAATATCACTTTGGGCACTAGAAAGATTTCAACGGTCGAAATCACTATTCCCACTGTTTCCAGTGGTATGGTTCACTTGGGCTTTGTATATGCTTCAATTTTAGGCTCAACGTATAAAATTACGTGAACAAATGTATGGACGGATTGGATAAACCGCACACATTCAAGGTGGACCACAACTGAGTTTACTCTGTACGATAAAAGCATACTGTGTAACTAGTACGCAATCCCATTTCCATCCGCCGAAGCGGATTACGCACTGTGTACTCAGTAAACTCTGTGGGGCCCACTGTCATTCATGCATTTCATCAAATCCGTCCATCTATTTTCCTATATAATTTCAGGGCTTTTGAAAAAAAATTAATCATATCCAAAGCTCAAGTGGACCACACCACCTGAAACAGTTTGAATTGAAGTCAACCGTTGAAAAGTTCTTGGGGGCCCACAGAAGTTTTAGATGAAGATGATATTTTTTATTTCCATTCATCCATGTCTGTGTGATATTATGAACAGTTTGGATGACAAATAAACATCATTGGGGGCTGTATAAATTTTTCAACGGTGGAAATCAATACTTCCACTGTTTCCTTTGGTAGTCTACTTGAGATTTTGATATACTTTATCTTTGGGCTCCACCCCTTAAATGATCTGAAAAAACGGATGGATGGCGTGGATGAACTAGATGGAGACGAATGGGCCTTACGGCGTTTACCCAGTAGGATAAGAGCCTACGTAACTCAGTACGCAACCCGACTTCCCCATCCACGCAGTTTTTCATCTTCCCTCTTCATTTTAGCGTCCATGGCTACATCCACACAGTCCGACCCACTTCCTCCCCTCAAATCTCGTTCCGGAAGGAACGGTGAGTCAATCCGACCTGATTCCTCACCGGAATCTCCGAGAAAGAGGGAAGAAGGAAAAAAAAAAAAAAGAAGAAGAAAATTGCACTTACCTGTCGAATGGCCCACCTCCGATCACTGCTACAGCCAGGTACGCTCCGATTTCTTTCTTTTTTTTCCTAATTCAATTTTTTTTTTGATTCTCCATTGCTCGGTTCCAAATTTTATGGTGTGTGGGGGTAGTTAGCTACAGTGGGACTCGTGAATCCCCTACAATCCACCCGTGATTGTCCGTGCGTTGATGTCCGACAATAAAGGAGAGGAAATGGCACGATATCGTCGATATTTCGTGCGATATCGCCGATAATATCGGCCGATATCTGGATTTGAGATTTTTTGGTATCTTCCCGACGTTATCGCGAGTATATCGTCCCTCAGTGGGCCGATACCGATAATATCGGCCGATAGTATCGATACTTGAAACACTAGGACAGAGAAGTATGCCAACCTCAAGAAGTGCTCGTTTTTGTCTGTTAGTGTCATCTTCTTAGGTTTTATCGTGTCATTTGAGGACATGTCTACCAAGGTATTCCATATCAGTAATGGTGGCCGTAACGGTCACCACCATTACCGATACGGGTATCAACCATAACGGCCGATATGGGGGCGTAATGACCGTTATTACCCACGTAACAGTTGAAAATTTTCTTTTGCCCGAAAAATTTTGAAAAAATATCTAGAAAATCAAGAATAATGTAAATATTTCAAATATCTATTCATTTTTTGTTTTGAACATGTTTATGGTAGTGTAATGATCCGCTCTTTGGTGAGAGTGTTGTATCGGGTCGTTTAGTGAATTTTTTAATATGATTATTTCTTTAATGTTTACACATCACAATCAAGCATTAGAACTACAAATCAGAAAAAGGCATAAATACTTCTTTTTCAATTTTTTTTGAAAAAAAAAGGCCCTCAGAGATTTTGTTCGCTCAAATCACTTCAATCCATAGTTTTAATCTTAAAAGCTATAGTAAGAGTGGTCGAAATTTGTTGTAAAATAATATAGGAGAGTTTTTGGAATGAGAAAAGTGAAAAAGAGGAGAAAATTGAATTTAAATAGGAAAAAAAAAAAGTGACCGTTTTTCGATCGTTAAAATAATAATGGTCGTTATGCCCTGTAACGGCCTTTACGGCCACCGTAATGGCTGATACGATCTCAAAAAACTAATTGTCCCATTTCACCCCCATATCGTGTAACGGTCATGGCTGTTACGTATACGTATCGGCCTTTACGGGCATATTGTAACAGATACGAAACACCTTGATGTCTACAGATCTTTAGAAGGTCAAGGCCATAGTCAGTTGGCCTGAGCCGCGTAACATTTATGAGATGCGTAGCTTTCATGGGTTAGCTACCTTTTATAGGTGGTTCCTTAAAGGATTTAGTTCTATCATGGCTCCCATTACCAATTGCATAAAAGGGAGTGTTCCAATGGACTAAAGCAGCCTTTAGGGCATTCAAGGAGATTAAAGTCAAGATTATTAAACCTCTTGTCATGCGACTTCTGGAATTTTCCAAGGCTTTTGAGGTTGCTTATGATGTGTCTAGTGTAGGTATAGGTGGAGTGCTTAGTTAGGAAGGGCACCATGTCGCTTTCTTTAACGAGAAGTTGAATGAAGCAAAATAAAAGTATTATACCTATAATAAGGAATTCTATGCAGTAATGCAATCTTTGCGCCAATGACAACATTATTTATTAATGCAAGAGTTTGTCTTATTTTGACCATGAGGCTTTGCATTATCTAAACTTGCAAAAGAATTTGAACCCGAGGCATGCCAAGTCGGTCCAATTTCTTCAGGAGTACACTTTTATGTTAAAGCGCTAGGGCATGGTTGAGAATAGACCTGCTGATGCATTGAGTATTAGGGTTACGTTACTCCAATCCATGAATGTCGAAGTCACTGGATTTGAACGATTAAAGAAAGGTTATTCTAGTTGCCTAGATTTTGAAGAGGTGTACATATTGTTGTTAAATGGTCAATGTAGGGGTAGTAGTGAGTTTGTCTTGGTTAGTGAGTTTTTATTTAGAGGCGATAGATTATGTATACCCCCTATGTCACTTGATGACTTTCTTATCTAGGAGCTTCATGTTAGACGGATAACTAATCATTTTGGGTGTGACAAGACTATTGCCCTTGTAAAGGAGCATTTTTATTGGCCAAGTCTCAAGCGAGACGTGGTTAACATTATAGAGCAACGTAGGACTTGTCAATTGGCAAAGCAGAGGAAGTACAACACTAGTTTATATACTTCTTTGTCAGTCCCCCACGCCCCATGGGATGATATTAGCATGGATTTCGTGCTTGGGCTCCCCAAGACAATTAAAAAGCACGATTCCGTTTTTGCAGTTGTGGATCGTTTTTAAAAAATGGCACATTTCCTCCCATGTTCTAAAACATCTGATGCCACAAACGTAGCTAAGATATTCTTTGGGGAGGTATTTCGTCTGCATGGTTTGCCGAAGACTATTGTGTCATATCGATATGTGCAATTTATGAGTTATTTGTGGAAAACTCTATGGCACATGATGGAACTAAGTTACAGTTCTCATCGGTATACCATCCTCAGACTAATGGTCTGACGAAAGTTATCAATCGAAGCTTAAGGAATCTGCTACGATGTCTGGCAGGAGACCATATTAGGACTTGGGATGTGGTTTTGCCCATAGTCGAGTTTGCATATAACAATTTGATCAATAGGTCTATGGGAATGATTCCATTCAAGATAGGACTTCGGTACAAGCGCCTAGAACGCCTATAGATCTCATACCCATGTCTGTTTCACATAGGCCATCTGAGTCTGTAGAAGCATTTGCACAACACATTCATGAATTGCATAGCGAGATCAAGAGGCGCATTAATGCTAGTAATTAACATTATAACATCTCTGTCGATTCACATCGTGGGTTTAAGGAGTTTCAGGTGGGTGACTACGTCATGGCCTGCATTAAACCCGAACGATTCCCACAGGAAACTGTGAGGAAATCGAATGTTCGCAGTGCAGGTCCCTATAAAATTTTGACAAAAGTAGGCCCTAATGTTTATGTGGCGGATCTTCCATCTGACATGGGAATTAACACAACATTCAACATGAAGGACCTCGTGCCTTGTGACAGACCCACTCCTCCATCTTCTAGTCTTCCTGCAAACCTTTCTCCTACCTTGGATGATGGTGTCCCTGATCTTCGGGACGTTCAACCCTATTGGAAAAAGCCTGAGGAGAAAAAAGTCTTCCTTTTGAAAAAGTGTTCTTCCTCTTCCTTTAGGGTTTGTGTGAAAACCCTTCATTCCAATTGAATTGTTGAAGGGTAAAAGCTTGTTTGGTGTTCTTCCTCTTTCTCTTCTCCAACAAGGTACGCTCTTTCTTCACTTTTCTTCTTCTCCTTCCTTTACAAATCCTTAAAACCCAGGAGTTTCAACACCCGGTCAAGGGTTCGAGTATCCATAGGTGGTGAAATTCCACTAGCGTGAGTGTGTGGGGTGTGTGTGTGCGTGTGTTAAAAAATAAAAAAATAAGAAAAAATAAACCTCAAAACCCAACCCATCCATCTCCTTTCTCTTTCCCCCTACCATCCACACATGAACACATACGCACGCATGTGCGTCTATACGAGCTGCCACATGTCCCCCCCTAGTACTTTTCCTTCCTAGAGTCCCCTCCAAAACCCTGCCTATAACGAAGCCCTAATCCCTAATTCCCAAAATCCTCACCCCTAACGAAAATGCAATTTTTTTTAAAGGTAAACCCATTCCCCAAATCTGATTTTATTGGTGTCATTATTTTCTAACGTAGATGTTGCACTATCCACGCTAGATTGGAAGTCCCTACTTCCAAGTGGGGCCACTCTCGTAATACTTTATCTTCGTGCACCGCATATGTGATGGCCTAGGCCTTTTGCGTTGCTAATTTAAATTTTCTGAATTTATTATGTGGATGGGTTGGATTTTACATGTTGAATGCTAAAATTGATGCGTATTATGTGGATGTGTTTGATTTTATCCTAGGTTAGTTTCACTCATCCTACATCAAAAGATCCCCTAAGCAAACAAAGATGTTCATGTTACTCACAAACACATTGCTCCTAAAACAACCTTTAAAAAAAAAAAAAAAAAAGAAAAACTTATAAGCCTTGATTTATTCTCATCAATGTGCAGCGACGATTGTGGGCTATTCATGATAAAGTACGTTGACTTCTTACGTAGCGATCTAAGTTTGGATTTTCAACTGGTAAGTTTCAAATATACATGTGGATATGCTTATCATGTATGTACCAATTTATGCATCTAACTATGTTAATTTGTAAGTTAACCTACTGGAAGAAATTCCAAATTTTAAATAGACCCCCACCTTCGATTGTCTCCAACAATGTAAGAAGGAGGAAGAGGAATGAAAAATGAAGTGGAGAGGAAATGAGAAAGAAGCAAGAGAAGGAACAAGGTAAGAAGAGGGGGAGGAAAAATAAATGGGCATCGGATTCTATGTTTATAGATTCATTCGATTATGGTATTTTAAAAGTTTGTTATGAAAGTGTATATTTGAATGGGCATTCTTTATGTACGGATATTGTGTGGTGAATGGTCATTCTTTATAATAATAATAATAATAAATAATAATAATAATAAAGTAAAATGAATGGGCTTTTGAATGTATTATAGGGATGTAATTAAATAAGCAAAAGGAGCAAATGACAACGATTCCTATTTTGTGTTGAAAGTGATCATAGTTTTGTACAGATCGTGATCGCAGCTTTGTATAGACAGTGGGGTTTTGTCCGATAGTGATCGCGACTTCGTACAGAGCACAAACAATGGTTGTAGCTTTGTATAGACCGTGATCGCAGTTTCGATGGACAACTCCTGCAATCTAAAGATGTTTTGAAGTTTTCATTTAGTAGTCCTTTTTTTTGTGTTTTGTAAATCTTACCTTTCCTATGACATTAATTCTCTTGGTAACTAGGGAATGTTTTAAATTTCCCAAGTCCTTGAGTTAATGTACGAAAGTTCTATTGTGTTTGTAAAATGAGAAAGGCAATAGCAATGTAAGGCATTCTAGATTTGAGAATGAATGAAAACATTTGTTAATGGTGTGCCACAACAGTGGTGCTGCTCGTGCCTGACCATGGCCATTGGCATGGTCCTTGCCCCAAACGCTGATTGCGCTGCCCACACATTCAGATAGGGCAATCCCTACTGCCCGTTTGAACCTGGTAAGAGTGGCCTTTGAGGGTAATAAAGCTGATGCGAGAGAGGGTCCTTGTTGCCCTTCACACCGATTGTGCGCTCAATCAGTTAGGGCAATCCCTTCATGCTAAGAGAGGGACTTTGCTGCCCTTCACGCTGATTGTTGAGCTAGCTTCAGATAGACAATCCCTTCCGTTGGTGATAGGTAACATCTCCCTTGACCTCCCCCCCCCCCCCCCCCCCCCTGCAAAAAGTGGTCTTTGAGGGTAATAAAGCTTATACGAGATATATCTGGGTTTAATGTGCAGAGCCCAATAGCTTGCTTAGAGTGCTTCTCAGATTGGTAAAGTACCCTCCTTGCAAATTTGTTTTTTTCCATTGGAATGTAATTAAGGCCTTCTGGTATGTCATGGCCTGGGATGTAACAAAAATCTAGATATCAATAAATCTCCTTATTTACTTCAAGTATTCCTTCATATATGCATCGAGGAATGCCCAGTGAATGATCTGTGAACACCTTATGCCATATCCCCAAACTCGCAATCGTGGTCTGTATGAAGCTGTGACCACAGTCTGTAAACTGAAAATGGATGGCTGAAAAGGAATTGGCAAAGTATTTCCAAGGGCCCTATTTCTAAAATTATGGCCTATCTGAATGGTGGACCAGCACGATGTAAGGGTCAGATCATCCATACGGTCAACCCCATCTGATAAACATACAGGTCTTACACCAGCATTAGACGCTGTGATATACATGTGGGCTATCAAACCTCAAACGAAATCACCAATCTTAAAGATTCAGTGTGCTACGCTTAAAATTCAACCAATGGTGAATCAATCTATCATCCATTCATCAGGCATACCCCAGAATCTAACCAATGGTTGATTAGATCATCTTTAACCGCCCAACCAGTAACCTATAAAATAGAATGATAAAGTAGAATCATATCATCCAAACTTGCGAACCATGGTCCATCAATGGTGGGACCCACCTAAATCAAAGGTTCAGATTGGGGTCCAAAGTGGCACATGTCTCCACACAGAAATGCCTAGTGAATGATTTTCGAATGTCTTATGCCTTATCCCCAAACTCGCGACCAGGAGCAGGACAATTGTGATCACGGTCTGTACGAAGCTGCAATCAGGGTCTGTATTGGATGCACTCTTTTGGGAAATGTATATATAGCATGTGATGAAGGCATAAGGCTTTCATGGATCATTCATTAAGTAATTCTAGATGTGTACATGAAAGGAATACTTAAAGCAAATGAGGAGATTTATTGATATCTGACTTCTTGTTACATCCCAGGCCATGACATACCACAAGCCCTAAATTACATTCCAATTTAAATTGCAAATTTGTTGGGATGGTCCTTTACCAATTTGAGAAGCACTCTAAGCAAGCTATCAGGTTCCACACATTAAACCCAAATATCACAGTTAACACTGTCTCAAATCAGCTTTATTAACCTCAAAGACCACTCTCAGCACGTTTGACCCAGAGAGAACTAATAAATAATCTTAGGAATTAATATTTTGCAATGTCTAGTGGGACACACCAAGGGATCAATTGGAATGGGGACGCTCGCCCATTGAATCCTTACTAGTCTTTGTTGCAATGGTTAAATGCAAACCAACCTGTTCATAAGTTTAGAACTCGAATTTATCATGATTAAATGCAATGGTTATCAACCAACCAATCCGCAATGATTAAATGCCAAACAACCTATTCATAAGGTTTTGAACTGACAACAATAACAACTACGTATAGACTGCGATCAAGCTTTCCTAGAAACCAGGATCACGGTTTTGTACAGACCACAATCACAGCTTTGTTGAATGGTCACTCACCAAGCATTACTGGATGCATTCTTTTGGGAAATGTATATTTGAATGAGCTTGCTAGATTTGTATGTATAGTGTGTGATGAATGGTCACTTTTTGAGTGATAAGGCATAGGGCTTTCAGTGATCATTGATCGAGCATTACTGGATGCTAAAAGCAATTGAGGAGTTTTATTGATATCTAAATTCTTGTTACATCCTAGGCCGTGACATCCAACACCCTTAAGTGCATTCCAAGGCCCAAGCCCAAGACGTAAGAGAGATGTGCAAATATTAAACTCCAACGGAAGAGGCTTAGGATGGAGCAGTAAGGTAGAAGACCTTCACAAAATGCTAGTTGCAGGTGAGAGAGGCACAAGTTGCTTTGTCTTAAGGTAAAAAAAACCTCCACAAAATGGAGCAGCGTGTAGGCACGAGGTTGACTCCTACTTTGAGCGTCGCTCCTGAGGTTGAATCCTACATTGAGTAAAATTGTAATTCTTCTTCGAATCTCGGGACTTCTGCCACAACATCAACCTCAGCCAAATTGCACCCCATTGCAGAAGGAACTTGCATCAAAAGCTTTCGTAAACTGGAATGCTTTATATCGCCATGGCTTTTCTCCTTTTACAAACTCATAATGAGAGTAAATGGGAGGAATAGAAGTAGATAAAAGAAAATTGGGTTACTGGTGGGTTTGGTAGCTTGTAAACGTGAGTAAATGGAGGAGAATTTCAAAGTAAATGCACTAATAAATGACAAACACTTTCATAATCCAACAAAATCTTATAATGAATGGTACCAAGAGGACTAACAAATGGTACAAATTTCTAATGAATGGTTCAAATTTCTAATGAATTGCAGTCTTAAAGAGGACTTTCCTAATAAATGTTCCCAATCCAACAAAATTTCTAATAATTGGAACCATATTGTTAGCAACTAAACAATATTCGTTTTCCTATAGGATGGAGAACTTGCACCTTTGTTGATTATGTCCTGTTTCCTTGCATCTTCCGCATCTAACGGTTGGCGTATCTTCTCCCTATGAAGAAATTCTAGTATTCTCCAGTCTTCCGGTGGACATTCTTTGTTGCGAGGGTTTAATTTTGATATAGGTCTCTCTTAATTCGTCCGGTCTCCCATTGGCTCTTATCAAGCACTAGGTAAACCGATTTATGGTAGATGCTTCATTAATTTTTCATCTTCCAATAAGGAGAACAGAAGGCATGAGGGTTAATATCATACCTACAAGCTGCATGTACATTCATACAAGCAAGGGCATCAAATTGAACTCATGACATGTACATGTCATTTCACTTAGCCTATCTGTGTTATTAAACTCCCCTTGTAGACGTAGTACTCATCTAGGGTAATTGTATTCCATGTGTTACACGATTCGGGTAAAAGCTCTTTCAGTTTATCCCCCTCGCTCATGGAGCCAATTGTCCTTAGAAAGTTGAAGCACATTCTCTTCTTGCGTGGAGTATTTGGTGAATGTTAAATCTCACTATTTCCACTAGCCCAATGACTGGGAATTCTCTTGCTTGTTTTAACAATGCGTTAACACTCTGTAGACACCCCACCGCAGGTTGATAAGCTGATTGAGTTTGAACGGATGGATGGACAACCGAACCCTAACCCTAGAAGCCTAAACCATAGGAACCTCAGTCCTAAACCCTAAACTCAGCCCATTCAACCCAGTCAACCCAGTCAGCCTAACCCTAAACCCTAGGAACCCAAAAAACCCAGAGCCTTGAGTCAACTCACCCGATCAGCCTACCCAACCCCATAACCCAATCAACTCACCAAGTTAAGCCCAAAACTAAGCCCGAACCCAAGACCAATTGGAGAAATGGTCGAAACCTCAAAGCAACAACCCTCATAACAAAGCCTTCGCACGCTTGAAGGATGTTGTCTACCAAAGCAAGGAATCCAAGTTAGGACAACTGCCACCAGCCATGTGTTACTCCCCCTCTTAGGGCCAACGTCCTTCAAGCATATGGAACTCACCTTTTTCGAACCTCAAGTGTGCGATCGAAGTGCATTTACTCTGATACCCATCTCCTTGCCCAAAATTACCCTTTTCCCATCTCATCCAACCCATAAGATGATGTCATGTGGCAATCTCCAATCCCAGCCCTTCAGCCACTTTTTGCCATTACTATCACTAGGGTTACCAAAAAACCGAGTTGTGAGACTATAAATAGCCCCATTCCCCTTCTCATTTAAGATACCAAGCATCAGGGAGCATCCCTTCTCATTTTAGATAGCACACCCATCAAGAAACCATCCTTCCACTAAGGAGAGTGACAGTAAGAGAGCCCAACCCTGGTCTAGCCTAGCCTAGCCAGAGTCCAAGCATCCGGAGCTACCTAAGTTCAAATCTAAGCCACTCAATCTAGCCTTGCGACACTACTGTTCTATCAGTTTCATCAAATTAGTACATCAGCATCGTGCAACATTCATTCCCCTCACAACCCCCTGCTCCTCACATACATCAGCAACATAGTGCATTTTTTATTATTTTCTCACACCTGACTGGCGGGCATATGCTTTGCAGCTTACCGATATAATCGGATCATGCCCATCAGAAATCTTAGCTAATTAGCCGTAGTTTTAGCATACACATTCCATTCCATCGTTTTCTCATATTTGACTGGCGGGCGTATGCTCTGAGACTTGCCGATATAATCACAATAGGTCCACCAGAAACCTTAGCCAGTTGGCCATCATTTTATCATAAGCATACATATAGCATCAAGCATCTCATACATATATACTTTGCGACTCACACTTGATTGTTTCGAACGTATGCTTTGCGGCTTGCCGATGTAGTCAGATCCTGCCCATCAGAAATTTGGGTTGATCAATCACTAGTATCATTGCATCGCATTACATTTTTTGCAGGTGAGAACTACCATTTTTCTTCATAAATTAGTCAGATCTTGTTAAGTAAAGACAGTGCATCTGAACGGACAGAGTGGGTGCCTAACACCTTCCCTCTCTATAACAGCAATCCCTTTCTTGAAATCTCTGGAACGTAAACTCACAAGTCGTCTTAGGGTTAAGGATCTTTGGGTCCTCAATCTTAAGCATTTCTACGTGGTCTAACCGACTGTAAAATCGTAACAATTGGTTAGTGGCAATTCTAGTCAAATATAACACCCTTTTACTCCATCGTAAAAGCCATTGATCAAGGCAACCAAGTGGAAACAAGAGAGTAGATCTCTCGTATCCTCAGGGAATCCACCCTCCAGTGTCTCCACACACTCTCGACTATATTCATTTTAATCATATTGTACCTTCTACTTGGGAAAAGGGAAGATGTTCATCTTTTGTTACCTATTCTAGTAAGCCATTCATGTGTAAGGGGGTTAGCCAATTTCAAAGATTGTATGTGCTCCACAAATCTAGCTCACCTACATGACTTAACAGCAGGCCAATTATACTTCTCCAACATCTCGTCCTTTATTGCCGCAATCATGTTCTAGTAAATCATGTTTTAACAATAGTCATGGGTTACACATGGGAAGGCGACTAGAACTTTGTTCATTAATCCTTTTTTATGATCTGATATATAACAAGCTCTTGCATGACTCCTAATGCAACTTGTAAACTGCTAAGGAACCAGTAACAACTATTATTGTTCTCAAATTCCCCAATCCCATATGTTGTGATTATCTGGGAAGATGTGATTATCTCCATACGATGTTGTAGCCACGAAGAAAGCACCCTTGCACTTGTCCTTTAAGTGTGACCTGTCAATAGCTAGAACCCTTAACGATAAATTCTGAAAGCTTCTGACACACTATCCGAGAGCTACAAATATCTCTTAAACTTGTTCGTCCAGTCGCTTACAAGCATGACTAGCTCATGAAAATAGGCTAGGCGCTCGGTATATGAGTCTTTCATAAGATCCCATTACTTGTTTTATTGCAATCTCCTTACCCATCCATGTTTTCTCATAGCTGACATCAACTGCATATTTTGTAAACATTTCATGCATAATCTCAGCTGACCTACATACTAGATGCGACTTGAGATGGCTAACAGCATACTCACTACTTATCTTATTGGTTGCTTAGTGATGAGCTCTCCCTCTCCTTAGAAGTTGCTTGGCGATGAGCATCGTTTGAAGTATCCCTGATATTATCCATGTCTCTAGCTTGACGATATTGATAACACTAGTAGTGATACCGATAACACTGGTAGCATAAGAAATTCCAAGTATCACTAAGTATCACCAATGTATCGCTAATATTTTCAACTGTGTAAATTCCAGGTTCTGCTTGTATTGACAATGTATTGAAATCACCAATGTATCACTAATATTTTCGACTGTGTAAATTCCAGGTGTCGCCTGCATCGCCAATGTATCGCCATTATTTGGATAATATTGGCAATGTATTGATATCACAAAAATTGTTTATTAAAAAATTTTCATTTCAAATTTTTTTTTTTAATGGATGGATGGTTGTTTGCAGTATTCAATTTTTCATTGATAATATTGATAATATTGCAATATTATCGTTATTGCAACATGGACAATTTTGAGACTATAATCTTTCATTTCCTTTCCAGTTGTCGACAATTTCTTGGCGAAATATCATGCGTTGTCGATCTTTTCAAGTATTGATGGATGTTTGGATGGATAGATGAGATAGATGGGATGGTTAGACTAATTTCTTATGACAGCACATTATGTACACAATTGTTTTTTTGCAATTTTTTTATTCCTAAATATGCAAATATGTGTATTTTAGCATCTCCTAAAGTTTCACTTAAAAATTCCAATGTTTTCCCCTCGTTTGCCCAATATTTCCCTTAATTTCCGGTTATCAACGATATTATCAGCAATATCAATATTGTTTTCGTATCCTTGGCCATCGAAACTTGTAGCAATACCGATATTTTGAACACTAGAGATGAGTTGTCCCCTCATAAGATGTTTGGTGATAATGAGCTCTCCTTAGAAGAGAAGCTACATGTGTGTTCAAACTTGCATGTCTTTATTTTGAAAACTATAGTGTCGTCCACTCTCGCAACGTAGACCCTCCAACCACCAAGGTATCCTGTATCGTTATCGGTTGGCGTAACGGTGAGCTCTAAAACCGATACGGATACGGGGGCGTAACAACGATACAAGGGCGTAATGGCGCAAAAAAAAAAATTGCCAAAAAAATATAAAAAAATATGGATTGAATATTCTAAGCATTCCAAATATGCATCCATTTATAAATTGGAACATGTTTGTGGTGGTGTAACGGTCCACTCTTTGATGAGAAGTTGTATCGAACTTTCTAATGAATTTATGAACCAGAAAACCTGAATTTGACTACAAAATTCATATATTTAATTTTCTAACTATCTACTATCAATGATAGATATATTAGAATGAATGTAATATAAAAATATCTTACATTAGGTGTTTGCAATTATTTTTGAGGAATTTCTCGAACATACCTGTGGACGTGACTGTGATTCCTATCTATGACCCGTCAACCTCAAGTCAAGAATATTAAAATAATAATAATAATAATAATAATAATAAAATTAGTAGTGTCTGATATACTCCCCTGCAACTTGATTAAGGATTACTTGATTGGTTGTCAGGGGAGCGATTTTAATACAAGTTCGGCAGTGTCAAGTGTATGCATGGCTGCTTGCAATAATACTGTTGTAAGCTGTCTGCTGCAAGTGCTTACCTTAATACAAATATATACTCACAATCACAAGTCGCCAACAAAATGAAAATCTTTCTTTTTGTGGTTGCTCGACCTCCACATCATCGTCATCGTCATCATCAGGCTGAGGTTGTCCAATAGGTGTAGGTGTTGCATATGCATATCCACAATATCCAGTGCCAGAAGGAAATACTAAATCAACAAAACCAGAGGATGACTGATCCTGACTAGGCAACGACTCTGACCCCGAGTAAGGATATCCACCGGTGCCCGTCAAATAGCCATATTAGTGCCCATAATCAGGCTGCTAAGAATCTTGAGATTGAGAGTGCGTATGCTGTGATGAGTAACTTGGATTTGGATCTGGATATCTATAATCATATGGATATTGATCAGGAGGACTACTCCAACATGAATGTGATGGAACAGGCTCAGTATAACCAGCATGATCATAATCCAATTGACCATAAGAATATCCATCATAATAACCAAGACCATGAGTTTGTTGATGTTACGGACCTCCCAGACCCAGTGCACCACTAGATGTACCCTCCTCTAATTGGCTGTATCGTGACTCAGTACACTCATAAGTCCGACCTCGTGTACTAACTTATCGATGTTCATCGGCATCGCGATTTGTAGACGGCTGTATAGGGCGCTGAGCAACACCAAAAGTGTCAGCACTAGGGGCAAGGGGGTCATCGTTACCATCATCCGCACGGTTACGCTACCACTGCTCATACTCTTTTGTTGATCTTGACCCGTACTTGGCATAAACATTGCCCCTCTTACTGGGTCCAACACATCTGCACAACTCTCTTTGTTGCGCTCTGCGTATTTCTGGGTCATCAATTTCTAATTCTTCACTATCCTCTTCAATTTATTTTTTCCTTGTTTCCAACCAAGGTAGAAGTGGGTCATCCTCATCATAAATATTGTTCAAGTTTATTTGACAGTAGTTTTCGTCATCGGCAGCTGTAATGCTCCTACGATGTCGTCGCATTCTTAGTTTTATATTGTAATGCATGAAGACAAGTCTATCTAATGTTCTAGTCTGCAATATATTCCTATTCTTTGAATGAATAAGCACAAAATAACTCCAATTCCTTTGGCAACTAGAGGAAGATATTGACTGGCTCAAAACTTTTACTGTAATTTTTTGGAGAGCCTTCGTACTCTCTCCGAAATTAATCCACAATTCAGCCGGTTGCAACCTAGATACTGCATGTTGTGCAAGAGTATCTTCAAAGCTACCAAGACGATTTCCAAATGTATCTAATTTATTCAACGCCTTTATTTATAGATCTAAGTCAGCCTCTAATCTCTTTATCACATTTTTTATCCCAACACGAACTTCATCATCCACAACAAATGATTGGGCATATCTATACCTAAGATTTATGTAGTAACCTACTGCATGAAGATCGTGATGGAGTTGTCTTGTCCATCTCCTGTCAATCATCCTCCAATAAGACTTAGCTTCTACAATCATGTTGAATTGCCAACTTTGTCTTATCCATGGCATCGTATAAGAAGCCCGTAGTAGGTGCTTCGTCGGTTTCAACCAGACGAAGTACCCTCATTAGTGGCTCCATCACCTTTCGAATCGACTTGACCCCCTTCCAATATTTGTTGTCCTGTATGGTGTTCACAACTTCAACCAGTGTCCCTGATGTCTTCTTCCCATGTTTTGTGTTGAGCCATTCTCGAGAAGCGAATATCTCACTCAACTCTCCCCTATGCTGGAATAAACTCGTTAATGCTGTAAAGTTTGTTGCGAATCTAGTCGCCGCAGGCCTCAACAACTCTCGTCCTTTCGTGAACTTTCTCATTATCGTGACTACTTGATTATGGTTGTAAATAACCGTTGTCACTTCTCTTGCCCTTTCGACTATTCCTTAACATTCTTCTTCTTCCCAATATCTTCCAATATAAGATCAATACAATGGGCAGCACGTGGTGACCAAAAAAGATGTTTTCTCTTATCCATCAACATATGTTCTGCAAGCTTCTGCACTACATTATCCTCTCCAATCTCTTCCACAACTTTATCCATTAGTCCAGTAATATAATTAGAATCTTTCGTTACCTCTGAGGCATCAATTGACTTGTGGTATACAGTTCCTAAGTGACAGTACACCATGAAGTTCATCATATTGCATCTGGTTGGGCCAATCCAACTATCACACATGATCGTACATCCTTTGGCTTGCCATACAGGTTTAAAGGTAGCCACATTTTCTTTCACATCCACATACTCTACATCTGTCCATTTTCCCCTAATCTCCTTAGCCGTGGGAGCTTTTTATTCATTCACCTGCTTCTGCTGCTGCATCAATTACCACCTGCCAATATGGAGAAGTGGCCACGTTATGAGGTATGTTGGCATGTATAAATAACTTTTTTGCCGCTCTACCTAATTTATCAACGAAAATTCTACTCCACATTTGTTTTATTTTCTTTTGTTTAGTTGATTCTTTGGATCAATAGAGGGTCTCCTAGGCTCATTTAGCCAGATGCAAGCTCTCTCCTAGCTATAGTTAATTCCTTATCTAAATCTTCATCAGAATCAATAATATCTTCATCACAAATACCCATATATTCAGGACCAAACACCTCCTGTCAAGCAGCATCCAAAACATCATATTTCTTCTTTTGTACAGCAGCACGTTTACCCTTCGATTCATTCAGACTAGCTTGCATTAAAAGCATTATCTCTTTTGGTACTCTAGTACATGCCGCAACTTGACCCTTTCGATGTGCCAAATATTGTTTGAGACAGGTAATTCCACCAGTCACTGTTATATCACAATACTTGCACCTCATTTTGTACCTAGTACCACCAACCCTCTCACAATGTTGTCATCCAATATCCTCATTCACTTGTTGTTGGCCAGACCCAGACATTTCTTTAAGTTTAGGTAGATACTAGATAATTATATATAAATTAGATATGAGTATGACTATGAGTGTATGACCTATGTCAATAAAAGATGACTTTATGTTCTAACTAAACCCTAAGAAGCTTCAAAACATGTCCAACATAAGCAAATAAAAACATAAAGTCACAAATTCGAAAATAGAAAAAATATATATATATAAAATGACACCACAAATCTGTAAAATGCACATTAACGTGTTATACTATGATTAACACATCATATTGTATGATTAAAATAGCAAAACATACATTAAAAAATGATTTTTCAAATTTTAAAAAAAAAATGGCCAAAATTATTACATAAATAGAAAAAAATATAAAATGACACCACAAATCTGTAAAATGCACATTAACATGTTCTACTATGATTAACACATCATATTGTATGATTAAAACCGCAAAACATATATAAAAAAAATGATTTTTTGAATTTTTTTAAAAAAAGGGCCAAAATTATTGCATAAATAGAAAAAAATATAAAGTGACACCACAAATCTGTAAAATGCACATTAACATGTTCTACTATGATTAACACATCATATTCTATGATTAAAACAGCAAAACATACATTAAAAAATAATTTTTTGAATTTTAAAAAAAAAAAATGGGCCAAAATTATTGCGTGAATAGAAAAAAATTGAAAAAAAATAAAATAACATCACAAATCTGTAAAACGCACATTAACATGTTCTACTATGATTAACACATTATATTCTATGATTAAAACAGCAAAACATACAATAAAAAGTATAAATACCTATTTTTGACGAATTTCTAAAAAATGGCCTACCGAACTTCAATTCAAGAAAATCCGTAATATAATGTGTTTTTATCTCAAATACCTAACCAAGATTGGTCGAAAACAATAATAGAAAGATTGAGAAACAGTTTGGAAGCAAGTGGTTTCAAAAAAACAGAAACAACAAAGCTTAAAATGAAAAAAAAAAAAAAAAAAGAGTGACCGTCATTCGACCGTTACGGGTTAGTAACGGTCGTTACGCCCGTAATGGGCCCGTAACAGCCGTTACGGTAGCAAAATCAGGGCATCGCCCGTTACACCCACGTATCGTGTAACGGACCCTACCGTTACCAATATGGGACACCTTGCCAACCACAATTTTCAACATGAAACTTGATCATGTATCTGTGGTAGCATGAATAGAAGACCTTGAATTGGAAATGGTTTCGCATTGCATACTTGCTTAAAATATTCATTAGCCGGCTCGTCCTTGAACATTTGTGTGACGACTATTTCATTAGTGTCGTTACCACATCTAGATATCCTAAAAGATCCACATCGATGTATGTAACATCATTTAAACTTGCACATAGTTCACTAGTCAGCAAGTTAAATGATGGCAGAGAGATCTTGACCACAAGATCTAGTGGAGTATGTCCCGGTGGAGACGTTGATGAGTTAGATATCTGCACAATCTTGACAAGTCGGTAAGCTAGAAAAAAGTTAAATGATGGCGCACAGATCTCAACCAATGGAGCATGTCTTAGTGGAGAGGTTAATGAGGCCGAGGATATTTGCACAATCTTGACTGATCGATAACAAAGCACGTTAAATGATGGCACACATTTCTTGACCGATGAAGCATGTCTCGATGGAGAGGTTGATGAACTAAAGATATCTACACATTGTTGATTGGTCGAGAGGTTAAAAAGTAAGAAAAAGATGGGGCAAAGATCACAACTGGCGAGACAGTGTAGACAAATCCCAACCCCATATCAATATCCACTGTTGGGGCCTACTCATTCAACCCTAAGAATATGGGTTTCAGAGAAGTGATAGGTTCAGGGGCACTGTTGAACAAGCTCAATATGGCAATGCATTGTGTTAGGACAATGCAGCTAGTAGGAGGGTGTGCTCCTCTCTTGGACAACATCTATCCCCCTCACTTTCTCTATGTACAATGGTATAGGAAGTTGTGGACGCTCTTCACTGACTTAGAAGTAACACATCTTCATCGTCTATGATATCGGTTGTAAGGAGTGACCTACGATTCATGCAAGTGTAATTTATCTTGATTCTAATATCATATTCCTCCAGTATTGTCTTTTTAATCTTGTGCATTTTTTATACAAGCTCCTTGTATGAAATTACATTGCTCACAAAGACACATTTTGAGGCCCATCCTTGTATGAGAATCTCTCTTTTCAAATACCCACTACCCATCATAAAATGATAAGATAGATTTTAGAGCTATAAATTGCAAATATGGACATACCTGCCAAAAAAAAAAAAAAAGGTGTAATTATGCATTAAAAAAATCAAGTTCTATTATTGTACTACATGGCACCGAAATTATTAAAAAAAAAATTTTAATTAAAAAAAAAAAAGGAAAAAGGAAAAAACATTTACTAATCCCGATCGCGGCTTCATACAAACCGCAATCGCTGATTTTTACTTTGCCCTTTCATACTAACCTAAAGCTTAAACCCTCAACCCCTTAAAACTCATAGGAGGCACTGCTTCTCAGTTGATATGAATGTGTCTTGATTAGGGTTTATTCTCGACTGAAGGTTTAGGGTTTATGTTGTTTTTTTTTTTTTCAATATTCGTCTAAATCTTCAAATCTACAACATCGTATCAAAAGAAATCTATCTTCTTACTTGAGAGTTTGCTGAGAGTAGTCATAAAAGAAGGAAGGGTATCGTGGAGAGTATGAGCAAGAGAGTAGTGATAAAACAAGGAGAGTTTGCCTAAGAGTGAGTGGTCATAAAAGAAGAAGATTATCATTAATAGTAGCTGGAGAGAGTATTTTCCAAGAGAGCTTGCAGTAGTTTGGTGGAGAGAGTAGAAAGAAGAGGAGCGAGAGAGTAGAAGGAGAGCATTGGGGCAGATGTGTTTTTCTACACTTGCAGACGCTTTTTCCCTCCCTAAAAGCAAGGTAATGTCTTGACTCTTGATGTAGTGTGTGTGTGTGTGTATGTATACACACACACACACACACACACCAAGGTATTCTGTATCGGTATCAATGGGCGTAACGGTGTCCACCGTTACCTATACAGATACGAGGGTGTAACAGCGATACAGGGGCGTAACGGCTCATAACGGTGCAATTTTATTTTTATTTTTATTTTTTGTCCAAAAAAATGAAAAAATATGGATTAAATCCGGAATATTCTAAGCATTCCAAATATGCATTCATTTATAAATTGTAACATGTTTATTGTGGTATAACGGTCCACTCTTTCGTGAGAAGTTGTATCGGACTGTCAAATGAACTTATGAACCAGACAACTTGGATTTGACTGCAAAACTCATATATTTAATTTTCTAACTATCTACTATCAATGATAGATATATTAGAATAAATGTAATATGAAAATATCTTACATGTGTAGGTGTTTGCAAATATTTTTCATAATTTATTCTATATTAAGTTATTAATAATTTAACATACCCGTGGGTGTGACTGTGATTCCTGTCCCGTGACCTATCATCCTCAAGTCAAGAATATTTATATAAAATAAAAAATAAAAAAAATAAAAAAGTAGTGTTTGATATATACGCCTGCAACTTGATTGGTTGTCAGGGGAGCTATTTTAAATACAAGTTCGGCAGTGTCAAGTGTGTGCTTGGCTGCTTGCAATAATACTGTTGTCTGCTGCAAATCCTTACCTTAATACAAATATATACTTACAATTACCGTAATAAAATTCACAAGTCACCACCAAAATGAAAATCTATTTTTTTGTGGTTGCTTGACCTTCACATCATCGTCATCATCATCATCATGCTCATGTTGTCCAATTGGTGGAGGTGTTGCATATCCATAATATCTAGTGCTAGAAGGAAATATTAGATCAACGAAACCAGAGGATGACTGATCCTGACTAGGCAACGACTCCGACCCCGAGTAAGGATATCCACCGGTGCCCGTCGAATAGCCATACTAGTGCCCGTACTCAGGCTGTTGAGAATCTTAAGATTGAGAGTGTGTCTATGATGAGCAACTTGGATTTGGATCTGGATATCTATAATCATATGGATATAGATCGGGAGGACTACTCCAACATGAATGTGATGGAACAGGCTCAGTATAACTATAATCATAATCCAATTAGCTATAAGAATATCCATCATAATAACCAGGACCATGAGCCTGCTAATGTTCCGGACCTGGTGCACCATTAGACCTACCCTCTTCCTGTTGGTTGTATCGTGACTCAGTACACTCGTCAGTCTGACCTCGCGTATAACCTTGTCGATATTCACCGACATCCCAATCTGTAGACGACTGTATAGTGTGCCGAGCAACACCAGAAGTACCAGCACCGGGGGCAGGGGTGTCATCATCACCATCATCCGACACAGTCACACTACCACTGCTCATACTCTTTTGTTAATTTTGAGTCGTACTTAGCATAAAAGTTGCCCATTTCTAGGTTCAACACAGCTGCATGACTCCGTTGTTGCGTTGTGCGTATTAGTGGGTCATCAATTTCCAATTCTTCACCATCCTCTTCAATTTATTTTTCCCTTATTTCCAACAAAGGTAGAAGTGGGTCATCCTCATCATAAATATTGTCCAAGTTTATTGGACAGTATTCTGTGTCATCGACGGCTGTAATTCTCTTATATGTCGTCGCATTCTTAGCTTCATATTGTAGTGCATGAAGACAAGTCTATCCAGTGTCCTAGTCTGTAATTTATTCCTATTCTTGGAATGAATAAGCACAAAACAACTCCAATTCCTTTTACTGCTAGAAGAAGATGTTGTCCGGCTCAAAACTTTTACTGCAATTTTTTTTAGAGTCTTCGTACTCTCTCCGAAATTCATCCACCATTCAGCCAGTTACAACCTAGATACTGCATGCTGTGCAAGAGCATATTCAAAGTTACCTAGGCGATTTCCAAATGTATCTAATTCATTTAACGCTATTGTTTACATATCTAAGTCAGGCTCAAATCTCTTTATCACATTCTTTAGCTTGACATGAACTTTATTATCCACAACAAATGATTGGGCATATCTGTACCTACGATTTTGGTAATAACCTGTTTCATGAAGATCATGATGGAGTTGTCTTGTCCATCTCTTGTCAATCATCCTCCAATAAGACTCCTAGCTTTTACAATCACGTTGAATTGCCAACTTTGCCTTATCCATGGCATTGTATAGAAAGCCCATGGTAGGTGCTTCATCGGTTTCAACAAGACGGAGTACCCTCAGTAGTGGCTCCATCACCTTTAGGATCAAATTGGCCCTCTTCCATATTTATTGTCACATATGGTGTTCGCAACTTCAGCCGGTGTCCCTGTTGTCTTCTGCCCATGTTTTGTGTTGAGCCAATCTCGAAAAACGAATATCTCACTCAACTCTCCCCTATGCTAGTATAAACTCTCTAATGCTATAAAGTTGGTTGCGAATCTAGTCACCGCAGGCCTCAACAACTCTCGTCCTTTCGTGAACTTCCTCGTTATTGTGACTATTTGATTATGGTTGTAAATAAACGTCGTCACTTCTCTTGCCCTTTTGACCATTTCCTTAACATTCTTCTTTTTCTTCCCAAATCTTCTAATGTGAGATCAACACAATTAGCAGCAAATGGTGACCAAAAAAGATGTGGTCTCTTTTTCATCAACTTATGTCTTACAAGCTTATACGATGTTTCATTATCTGTCACAATCTGCACTACATTCTCCTCTCCAATCTCTTCCACAACTTTATCCATCAGTCCAGTAATATAATTGAAATCTTTTGTTACATCTAAGGCATCAATTGACTTGTGGTATATAGTTCATAAGTGGCAGTACACCATGAAGTTGATTATGTTGTGACTGGTTGGGCTAGTCCAACCATCACACATGATCGTGCATCATGCCATACAAGCTTAAAGGTAGCCACGTATGCTTTCACATCAACATACTCTACATTTGTCCATTTTCCCCTAATATCTCTTACCGTGGGAGCTTTAATTCCTTCACCTGCTTCTACTGCTGCATCAATTACCACCTGCCAATATGGAGAACTGGCTACGTTAGGAGGTATATTGGCATGTATAAATAACTTTGTTGTTGCCCTGCCTAGCTTCTCAACGGAAGTTATATTCCACATTTGTTTTATCTTCTTTTATTTAGTTGATTCTTTCCTAAACAAGATTAGATCAATAGAGGGTCTCTTAGGCTCATTTACTTCATTGAGGGTCTTCTAGGCTCATTTACTTTTTCATCCAAATGTAATGGGGCATCACATGAAGATGTCTCTAGTCGGCTTCCAAATATACATCGTAACCCACGAAACCTAACCACCCCCCCCCCCCCCAAACATGCAGCAACGTTCTTCCTCTTCACGAGCTAGACGCAAGCTCTCTCTCCTAGCTATAGTTAATTCCCGATCTGAATCTTCGTCAGAATCAATAATATCATCATCATGAACGCCCATATATTCAAGACCAAACACCTCATGTCAAGCCGCATCCAAAATCTCATTTTTCTTTTGTCGAGTTACATGTTTACCCTTCGACTCATCCACACTGGCTTGCATTAAAATCATTATCACTTTCGGTACTCTAACACATCCCGCAACTTGACCTTTTCGATGAGCCAAATGTTATTTGAGACACGTAATTCCACCAGTTACTAGTCCATCACAATAGTTGCACTTCATTTGGTGCCTACTACCACTAACCCTCTGACAATGTTGTCATCCAATATCCTCACTTGTTGGCTAGACCTAGACATTTCCTTAGGTAGATACTAGATATAGATTAGACATGACCTATGTCTATGTCTACTCGCTATTCTAAATTATATACAGTTTTGAGAATCTAATCAATAAAGATAATTTTATGTTCTAAACCCTAAGAAGCTCCAAAACCTGTCTAATATAAGAAGATATAAACATAAAGTCACTAATTCAAAAATATAAAATATATATATATATATATATATATATATATATATAATCACAACAATAATATGTAAAATGGACACTAAAATGCTCTACTAAGATTAACACATCATATTCTATAATTAAAACAACAGCATATTAAATAAAAAAGATTTTTCAAATTTTAAGAAAATGGCCAAAAATAGTACATAAATAGAAAAAATTATAAAATCACAACAATCTGTAAAAAGACATTAATATGTTCAACTATGATTAACACATTATATTCTACCATACAAACAGCAACACATTTAAAAAAATGATTTTTCGAAATTTTTTTTTAAAAAAAGGACCAAAAATAGTGCGTAAATAGAAAAAAATTATAAAAAAAATATAAAATCACAATAATAATCTGTTAAATGGACATTAATATGTTCTACTATGATTAACATATCATATTCTACCATTAAAACAGCAACATATTAAATAAAAAATGATTTTTCGAATTTAAAAAAAAAAAAGCGCGAAAATAGTGCATAAATAGAAAATAATTATAAAAAAATATAAAATCACAATAATAATCTTTAAAATGGACATTAATATGTTCTACTATGATTAACACATCATATTCTACAATTAAAACAGCAACACATTAAATAAAAAATGATTTTTCGAATTTTTTTTAAAAAAAAAGGCCAAAAATAGTGAGTAAATAGAAAAAAATTATAAAAATAAAATCACAATAATAATCTATAAAATAGACATTAATATGTTCTACTATGATTAACATATCATATTCTACCATTAAAACAACATCACATTAAATAAAAAATGATTTTTCGAATTGTAAAAAAAGGGCCAAAAATAGTACGTAAATAGAAAAAAATATAAAATCACAACAACAATCTGTAAAATGGGCATTAATATGTTCAACTATAATTAACACATCATATTCTACAATTAAAACAGCAACATATTGAATAAAAATTGATTTTTCAAATTTTTTAAAAAATGGCCAAAAATAGTGCGTAAATAGAAAGAAATTATAAAAAAATATAAAATCACAACAACAACCTGTTAAATGAACATTAATATCTTCTATTATGATTAACACATCATATTCTACCATTAAAACAGCAACACATTGAATAAAAAAATATAAATACTTATTTTTGAGGAATTTCTAGAAAATGGCCCACGGTATTTCTAATCAAGAAAATCCTTAATATAAGTTGTTTTTATCTGTAATTTCAAGATAAGAGTGGTTGAAAATTGCAATAGAATGATTTAAGAAGAGTTTGGAATAAAGAAGTATAAAAAAAAAGTGAAAAATCAGAACTTAAAAAGAAAAAATAAAATAAAATAATAGCCGTTGTACGACCGTTACACCTTGACCGTTACTGGGCAGTAATGGCCGTTACGCCTAAAAAATTGGGGGGTGCCCTGTTACGACCCTGTATCACGTAACAGGTTGGACCGTTACCGTTACGTATCGGTCAATACGTAACCGGTATTGAATTCCTTGATGTACACAACACACATGGCACACACACGTGACAAATACACGTCGCATACATACATACATACATATGACACGTGGCATGTCAAATCATCGATTTGAACTGTTCATTTGTTTATACTATTAGCGATAAGTTATGGTGTAAAAATCATGTCGATCAGATTATACTAACCATGCTGCCAATAGCAAGAAAAATGGACAAACAATATTGAATGGAGAAAGAAAATAGTTCCTATCATAATCTTGAAATGTTTATTCAATAGATTTAACCTTGAACTGCTTATGATTCCAAAGAAGAACTTTGATTTGATGATGCTAACCATCCCATCTATGGTCATGTAAAAAGTGAATGGCTGTTAAAGATGGCCCACATTGAATGGGTTCGTCTCATCCATCGGCATGGTTTTTTTTTCACCATGGCTTGGCCCTATTGGTATGAATGAATGGACTAGAAAGATGAATTGCCACGTCCCTCAATGACCAGCTCCCCCTTTCGCAATCAGGGCTAGTTGGGCTAGCGAGAAAATGATTCACACAGCTCTTCCTTCTCAAATGTTTGCTTCTCCTACCAAAACCCAATGGCTTTTTGAGTGAATTCAGCATGGTTTTGTTACAAGATGATCAATACTGGTACTGTTAGATGAACTTCTTTCTAAGCCTTGTACAAAACAACCATGATCAAATTGAGGGTTTAGAACCTGACCTGAGAAGGGCCTTGATGCTTATCTGGATGCCACTTCAATGCAGATGCACGGAAACTGCATGGAGTGAAACAAATTCATGAAATCAAAATGAAGCAAGTTACTATGCACAAAACATCAATATAGATGGAAAGTAAGCTGTGCTAGAGTTGAACAAAACAGGAGGAAAGACTCTGATTTAGTGTATGAATTCATAATACGCAAAGGTCGTGGAATATCAGTAGTCAAGAATAACATACGCGCTTTTGACATCTTCCATCTTTAAAGGACCAGTGGGAGGCAACCCAAGCGTAGTTCTATCAGAATATGACCCAATAACACCTTGATCATCATCATTTGTTTCGCTTGTTTCCCACACTCTTCTCCTATCACTTGTCCAGTTTGAATCATATCTCCACTCAAATCCAGGAGTAGAATTCTGGAAATGGGAATCTTCCCATGACTTAAATGACCACGTAAAGCATCTGCCTCCAAATGTTGCTTCAAAGATCGTCTCAGGGTGTCCATCATAGTCATCGGAGAAGTTCTCATATCTATGTCGACCTGAAGATGCAAGAGACATTGCTAAATTCATTTGAGATCATGATGGCATGGAAAAACATGGACAAAAACATGTGTTCTCTAGCTCATTAATATATGAAGAAATGATCATTTGAGAATTTTAGGGACGTTGCCATGGTATTTTCAGTAACTAGCATAATATCATAGGGAAAGCCTCAGGGGTCATTTTAACATCTATGTAACTTGGACATGAACATGTGTTGATGTTGGACATAGTGGCTTTTAGTCAGATTTGCCTACATCCGTACAAGTATCTTTACCATTATATTGTAATCATTTATATGTTAAAAAAAAAATAATAATAAAAAATTAAAAAAAAAATCCCATATAAAATAATAGTGATAACAACAACGATAACAAGAAACCTGAAATGAAAATCCCAAAATGAGAAGATAATAATAAATTAAACATAAGAAAAAATTAGACTTTTATATGAGCTGTGTCTAGGAGTGTCATACATGTGGACATTGGCACATGCAGACAAGTTCCAGTTTCAACGAAGTGTGTCCATGTTACAGTCTGATGTTGATAACAACATTATGTAGATGGCAATCTTCAGTTTCCTATTGAAAGCTGAGAACTAACAAGGATGAAACAGGGAAGTCATATATGAACTTTGTAGTACTGCAAAAATCGCAAAAGCAGGTAAAGGCTACCAATCGGCTGAGATTGAGCCAAGCCAAGGTCAGTCCGAGCCTGGCCTATTTAAATTTTCAGCCCAAAATTTTGGCACGGCCCTGACCCTTTGGCCTGAATTTTAAGCCAAAGATCAAGACATGGTAAATGTAAACAGGCAAGATTTAGGCTCAGGCCAGGTCTCAAATAGAAAGTGTTGTAAAATTGAGCCTGGGCCTGGGCCATTTAATTTTCAGACACAAAACTCAAGCCCAAGATGGGAGAGCCTCCTAAAAAATTGAACCCAAGTCCAGCCTGTGGAGGGCATTTCAAGACAGACTGATTGGCCCGCCAGACCCATTGACAGCCCAAAAATGAGGTTTGGAGGAGAGCTGTATATATAGCATAACAACTTGTATTTTGCAAAAGGGAAATGGTGGCAAGGACCCAGGAGTATGACATCTGGTCATAATGCTAAAAACCAAATTCCAACATCACTGTTAACATGTAAATGCTCCTCCGTGGTGCATACAATTTACATATAATATGAAAACCTTGTAACTGGTTTTGAGGCTATATTTAAGTATGCATGGCTGTTGAACACAGGCAACCATTCAAGTTCAATTTTGGCAAACATCACGTTGTTTTCTAGAACCATAAACAGTTAACGGAAAAAAAAAAAAAAAACACCTTGAACCAACAGAAAGCCTCAAATATCTTGAGGTCCAGGCAATGTTCGAGTTGTCGGTATCGCTACAAGTTTAGCTGGCAGGAGATAAATATATAACATCGTTATCACTGATAATATCGCCGATAACCAGAAATGAAAAAAGGGAGAAAAATGGAAAAAATGGTGGAATTTTTCAATAAAACTTCGGGACATGCCTAAATACACATATATACATATTCAGGAATGAAAAAATTGCAAAAAGAATGCATTAAATAATAAGTTTCCATTTAATGGAGGCCAAAAGGTATGCGTTGCCGTAAGAAATCACTCAAATAGTAACCAAAATGAGTTTTTATAATACAAATGCAAACTTACAATAATTAAGACATGCAAAAGTAAATAAATTCGAAAAAATACACATTTCTGGCTATATATCATCCCCACGTAGAATGACGAGGTAGCTTGTAATCATTGTCCAGATCCTGTGGCAGTTGAGAGTGGTACAGTTGCCCAACATGTAGGCAGTACTGTTCCTAGGTCATCCTCTGCTCGTACCAATTGAGGAACTATCTTATGTACCTCTGATAGTCGTCCTCCCTGAACTATATGAGTACACCTAGACGTGGGTATTACATGATATACATCGTCGACATTTGTTGAGTAGGGTTTTCAGGGAACAGATCAAATCCAACCCCGACTCCTTGATAGTATTGCTGTCAATCATACAGGTACCCCGAATATCCTCCTGTCAAATGGTCATGACTCGAAGAACTATCTTTCGATTGACTGTACCCACGTGTAGATGAGTGTGACTGAATATCAGAGCTGTCATGGCCATACCCGTGATATCCCTCATGACCATAAGGTGAGACGGAGGTGGAGCTCCCCTGATCTGAATTTATGTCTATAGATGACAAACTGTGTGTGAGAGTATCGGCCGCGACGTGTCTTTCTTTCTTCTTCGAACGACGCTGGAACATATATGTGGGCTCTAATGCTCTCACCCTGAATGGTGGATGAGATCTATGGTCCTCGTCCTGAGTAGCATGGTCAAAGCTCTGCTCCTTAGTGAACTGGCCAACGGATTGTTGGCTCTGACCCGTCATATACCCCCCACCACTGCCACTCCCACCCCCACTAGTACCACCTATACTAGTGTCGATGCCTCTATCCCCTCCCTCATCACTGTCGTCGTCGTCCCCACGACCAGTGTCGAGTGGGGGTTAAGTCTCATCATCATCACTCACTACGACTTGATGATAGGGTGGAGGCTGTGAAGATGCTTCCTTACCCTCATCGGAAAGTGTCGAACTCATCACCAAAGGATCAAAGGAGTCTCTATCCGCCTTCTGTTGGCTTACTACCTGATCGACATCGATACCAAGAGACATTGCTCCCTCGACTACCTGTGGAGCAGGGCCTCCCCTACATCATCTAAATCAGTTGATTTGAGCCACTCATAAAGTGGGTCCTCATCATCGTCACTTATCTGTACCATGGTACCTATAGACAATAGGTCGAGCGAGTCTAGATTTTCCTCCACGTCTTGGTCTACTCACAACTATCTCTCTCTTAACTTCATATTGTAGTAGCAGTAAATGAGCTTCTACAACTTCTCATATACCAGCATGTTCCCCTTGCTAGTGTGTATGAGTGACCATGTGCTCCAATTCCTCTCGCAAGGTGAAGACGATACAATCTGTGCAAGAACAAAGACTGCCAATAATTACAGTGTGGGCGTGTCAACTCCGTACATCGACCACCACTCACCTATATATCCATGAGGAGCTTGTTTTAGTTTAAAGTTTAAACGAAAAATGCAATTACCAAATTATGTTACCATACTCACACGGCAACATCGTTTATGTTGATGCTTTTGCTAGTGTGGATGAGAACGTAACCCTAACATCCCTAAACCGCAACAACTATAAACACGGATTCACGGATCATTATTTTTAATCACCAATGTTTCTAGAGGCTAAAATCATTATTTTTAATCACCAATGCACTAAACTAAGGAAGAAATTTTATTTTATCAATTACCATTGGCAAAATCTACTTGAATTGTATTACCTTGTTACCGAATTTTTCTTGCGAGGTCGATTCTAGAAACAATCGTTTGAACACCCGTGGACGGCCATCGTCAAAACATTATTCTCATGGAGCCAGCATTTATGATGGAATTTGGGATTCAGGTAGTATGCTGAAACCCAAATATTAGTTACTCAATTGCATTAACATGCAAACAGAAGTGATGCTTAAAGTGCAAGTGCAAGAGATAAAAAATATAGGAAAACATAACAAACTTACCAGCTTGGTGGAGTGGATGCTCGAGAGTCCTAGTCCATCGTTCATCGATGAAACTGATCACCCATTGATATGAACTAAGGATTGTAGTCATTATCCACTCTCTCATAATTCTCACAAGCTTATACATACACCCCTTCGAAGGCCACATCTTATTATCTACAGCTCGTAGGACCTTGAAGATTGGATGCAAGATAAAAACGACGGTGTGAACACTATCCCAGAAGGAATCGAAAAGCACCATCTTTGAAATGTTCTTTGCACCATCAGTTTTCTTCTGATTCTACTCCAAGTATCTCTTAGATCTGAATAAATTCCTGAGACCCACGCGGTGCCTATGTAAGCTATCAAGTTCAATGAAGTTCGTGGCAAACTGTGTCGCGCTTGGTCTAACGATGTCTCCTCCATAACACTTATGCATTGCAGCCAACAACCATGAGTGATTGTATATAAAGTTCGTCTCTCCTTGCATCCTAGATGGTCCTCCTGACAGAATCCCTCTGCCCTATCCCCTCGAGCATTAAATCAATGCAGTACCGCACACGAAGTCCAACAGAGATTGTACCTCCTCATCAATTTCTTCCCCGCCTTAACGAATGCACTGTCATTGTCCGTCACAACTTGGACAATATTCTAGGACTCAACATCTTTAATCACTCCTTTTAGGAGGTCATATATGTATTTGTGATCTTTTATATTGGCTGATGCATCAATGGATTTGAGGAAAACGGGCTGCCCTCTATAGTACACCATGAAATTGATAATGGACAATTTCATGGGTCTCGTCCACCCATCACACATGATTGTCACCACGTACTGCTTCCAGTTCGGCTTGAGTCCACATACCCAAGCCTGTGTCTCCTCGTACTCCCAATCGAGGTAGACGCCAAGAATCTCTTGTGGTGTCGGAGGCTTCACACTAGGCCCAGCACACTGCACCTCAATCATATTTTTGAAGTGAGGACTGGCTACTGCATTTGCTGGTACATGGCTCGTTGTGAACCGCCTAGATATAGTTCCCTCCACTTTCTCCTCGAGCCCCCTATTCTACATATTTTTTAATCTCTTTTAATTAACACCTGCAATGGGTGCATCTGTGACATGAGCACTTTGCATGCATTGTAGGCCATGCCCACCAGAACCACTACTACCCATGTTGCCTCCCTCAAACCGTCTGCTGCTCCCACCAGCCTCATGTCAGGACGTCCCAAACGACGGCCTACTCTCATCAAACCATCTTTTTTGCTCCCCCTCCCACTCTGATGCCCAAGACTCACGAATCACTTGTCTGAATTATCTTATCTCAAGTCGTAACACAGTCACCGACATATGTGATCCCCTCCTTATCGTCGTCATCTTGTTCATCAATAGCACCTAGGCCCCGTCCAGTGCCTCGTAGCTCCTCCCTCAGATCTTTCTCCCAATCCTTTTGTTGTAGCTTGTGTGACTTCGCTTCAACCAACACTCTTTTCATCTCCACTCTCACCGGCTTTGTCACACTTTGATAGTCTTTCATATTCTTGTATCCCCCTGCCAAATGTTCTTTTATCCTAGACACTCCCCCACTCAATATCACTTGGCTACAGTAGTTGCATATGGCTTCATATTTATTCCCCTCCACTAGACATCCATGTTTCCACCCAATGTCCCTTGCTCCTCCTTTTCCCGATCCAGATGACATTTTGCTCCCTAGTAGCATACAAATTTGTAACAATTGACAAAAAAAGAGCATCGGCTCGTATTCAGTGTAATAAGCCCAAATCAGTTGAAGGGCTAAGATGTTAGATCAAATCAAAATTTCATATAAGTTACAAATGAGGAAAGAATCCACAGATTGCGTACTAAGTAAACTCTATGGGGCCTATTGTGCTTTATGTACTTTATCTACTTCGTCCATCATTTTAACATATAATTTAATGGCTTTTTGTAAAAAAACAAAGCATATCCAAACCTTGAAGGCCAATTTGATTTTCAAATCACCCAGTAAATGCACTGTAAATAGGTAATAACACTAAAATGAGGACATCTGTCAAATAAATGTGGGGTCAGTGCAATGTATGTTCCTTATCCATACCGTCCATCCACTGTGCGAACCAATTTTAGGGCAAGAGCCCAAAAATGAGGTAGATCCAAAGCTCAAGTGGACCACGCCATAGGAAACTGTGTACCTGCCTCATTTGGTGTAGACCACTAAAATCGCATGGGTGGGCCAATCTACTTCCTCATTTTTTGGCTCATTCCTCAAAATGTTTTTCTAAGATGGATGGATGGTGTGGATATGTCACATATATCATGGTGGGACCCATGTAATTTTGATCTCCCTTGAACCATTCATACAACTCAGAGCTCGAGGAGCGTCAGCGTTCGTCTTCACACAACACGTACGTACCCGCTTCCATTGGGCCCCACCATGGTTTATGTTTTATATCCACACCATCCAACCATTTGAAGACATTAGTTTAGTGCATGAGGTAAAGAATGAGTCAGATCCAAATCTCTAGTGGACCACACCACATGAAAACAATAGTGATTGGATATCCACCATTAAAATCCTCTTAAGGCCCATTGTACTGTTTATTTGACATCCAATCTGTTGATTAGGTCATACAAACCTAGATGAGGGGAAAAAGCAAAGATCCACTAGATCCAAAACTTTTATGGGTCCCAAAAGGTTTTTAATGGTTGGTGTTCATTCAACACTGTTTCCTGTAATGTGGTCCACTTGAGATTGGGATATACCTCATTTTTGGTCTCATACCCTAAAATGGTCTAGAAAAATAGATGGACGGCCCATAAATCATGGTGGGGCCTATAGAACTTGGTGACGTCACCTTGGTAGTGAGTCTCGCTACTCAACCTGTCAGTAGCTAATCCGCGTCTGGACGCGGGTTTCTTTCCTGCACTGGGGTGCTATGTGAGGCCCACCATGATGTTTCTAAAAAATCCACCGTCCATCCATTTTTTTAGATCATTTTAGGACATCAAACAAAAAATCATGTGGATCCAAAACTCAGGGCAGCCGCACGAGAGGAAATAGTGGAGATTCAGTGACCATTGTTTAAACATTTGTTTGGCCACAAGAGTTTAGTATAAAGCTACTATTGTGTTTTCACTTCATCCCAGTCAAAATGAACTTTTAAACAGTTTGGATGGCATATAAACATCAAGATGGTGCCCAAGGAGGTTTCAACGGTGGAAAAATCGCTCTAGTTTTCATTCTAGTATGGCCACATTGAGTTTTAGATCCACTTGATTTTTAGTCTCATCCCCTAAAATGATCTGAAAAAATGGATGAACGAGGTGGATTTTTCATCGACATCATGGTGGGCCCAACATAGCAGGAACTTCCAGTGAAAGGCTTACGCAGGAAATCCGTGTCCTCAGAAGAAATCAGATTGCATACTTACTCAGTACACTCTTATCATATTGGTAAACTCATTTGGGCCCACCTTGAATGTATGTGGTCTATCCACGCCGTTCATCCGTTTTTCCATCTAATTTAAGGGGTTGAGCCCAAAATTGATGCATATCCAAAGATTAAGTGGATCATACCATTGGAAACAATGGGGATAATGATTTCCACCGTTGAAACCTTTCTAGGCCCCACAATGATGTTTATTTTTCATCCAACCTCTTCATAAGATCATACAGACATGGATGAAGGTAAAACACAAATATAAGCTTGATCCAAAACTTCGGTGGCCCTCCAAGTATTTTTCAATGGTAGACATTCAATTCAACTGTTTCTTGTGGTGTGGTCCCTTTGAACATTGGATATGCCTCATTTTTACACTCAAGGCCTAAAATTATCTGTTAAAATGTATGGACGTAGTGGATAAAATAAATAAATCATGGTGGACTTCTAAGAGTTTACTCGGTACACTAAGCATAGGAGTTACTCACTACGCAATCCGCTTCCTTAAACGGATTGGATACTCCCTGCGACTAGCCAATGGCTAGTGGTCGGTGCTCCGTGGACCTCAATATGATGTATGTGTATCATCCATGCCGTCTAATCCATTTTACAGATAATTTTATTGTATGAACCCAAAACCGAAGTGGATCAAAATCTCGAGTGAACCACACAGTGATTAGGAGTCGACCTTCAATGTGAACTGTCCTCTTGTGGGGCCCACTTTAATATGGATCATCCATCATGTAAGGCCGACCTTCAATATCCACTAACCATCACATGGAACCCACCTTTGATGTGGATTGTCCATTGAGTGGGGCTTGGCTTGGATGGGGGCCATTCATCATTAGGGGTCGACCTTTGGCGTGGACCATCTATTATGTGGGCCCACGTTATTATGGCTCTTCCATCATGTACTACCTACCTTTTTTATGGACCGTCCATTGTGTGGGTCCCACCTTCAATGCGGACCATCCATCATATGGTGCCTCCTTTAATATGGACCATCCATCGCATGGAGAGATGAGAGGGGGAAAGAAAAATAGAAAAGTAAAAAGTAAAATAAAATAAAATAAATGAAACTTGTTGGGATAAGTTACTTTTACAATGCAGCTTACCAAACTAAGTTAAGAAAGTAACTTACTAACATAAGTTAAAAAAAGTTAAATTTATTGGATAAGTCCTTAGTGACCAAAGTGACAAATATAGGGTGGTCCTGATAATAATTATCGTTATTCACTAAGACAAGAAGGAAAGCCCTATTATTACATTCAACAACTAAACACTTCGACAATACTCCCTTTGAAGTTGGTGCATGAATATTGTGTACCGGGATTCTTCCAAGAGCCTTAGTGAATACGAAGTAAATTATGTTTGGAGCCATGTTGTATGGGACAAATGTGGCAATCAAGGATCATTGGATGAGTGTGGCTAAAATGAGGATTCAAGATGGATGAGTGGCAAGACGAGGAAGGATAAAATTAGAAATGAATGCATTCATAGGAACTTAGGAGTAACACCAATAACAAGCTAAGGGGAAGTAGACAAATGGTTTGGCCATGTGCAACGGAATCAAAAAATGCTCTGATTGGGAGTGAGTTGGTTCAAGTTTGAAGGCTCTAAAAGGTCAAGGGGAAGACAAAAACGGATGTGGGTGGAGGTAGTAAAGAAAAGATTTGATGACCTATGGTTTAACTGGGGAGATGCCCTTGATAGAGTGGGATGGCGGAACGTGATGCATGTAGCCCATTCAGTTGGGATAATGCATTGATGATGATGATGTTCAGAACAGTGTTTTATATAGTGTCACTATGTAGCATAGCGTAACCTACACACTACGTAATGTACATCAATACCTTATTTTCACTGTAGCATGCACTACACGCTATATCGTGTGTTCCTTATGTAGCATACGCTACACCATACTCCTGTTTTTACATTTTAAAAAAGTTTTATAAGGCTGGACTTTTATGTTAGTTCAGCTACGGATTTTAAAATGGTGGTGGCTCATCCTCCTCACACGTGGCAATGATGTAGAGCTATCTGGACCATCCAAATAATGGGTCCTATTGTCGATGGAGAATATCTCTGCATGTGCCCCTATTAGATAATCTTAGCCATCTATACAAGGGTGTCCATGTGTATGGTTGAAGACTTCCTAAGTATTTTAAATGGTGAAAACTCACATGATACAAAAGTTTAAAACTAATGGGTTTTGAGAGAGGTTTCGAAAGCCTTTCTCTCAAAACCCTAATACTTGACAACAAGCACCCCTCCAATCCCCAATATACATCTTTTATTCTCTCAATCAATAGAAATGTTGGAGACCAAAATTTAGGGTATTGTTCGGCTTTGTGAGAAAATCCTACAGCTGAAGTTTCATGGGCATTGGAGCCCAAACAAAGGATGAGTTCAAGAGTCCCCCATTTGAAGTCCATTCAACGGTGGAGTTGAAGATTAGCATTTTTTGGTTGATTTAAAGCTAACTACAGGTATTTTTACTCTTTATCAATTAATAACTTTTTTATTTTTTTATTTTTTTAATTGAGGGAAAGTAGACTTAGATGTCTTGGTTATGTGCAATAGAGACCAAGTACTTAACCAGTTAGGATTGATAGGGTGCAAGTTGAAGGCTCTAAAAGGGCAAGCAGAAGGCCCAAAAGGACATGGATGGAGCTAGTAAGAAAAGACTTGATGACCTATGGTCTAACTGAAATTATAGCCCTAATTGACTGGAATGGCCGAAAAGTATTCATGTAGGCAGTGTTTTAAATATTGACAATATCAGCCGATATATCTTGTATCCCACCTGTGCGATACAAAACGCACAGGTAGTGCCGATATATCCAACCTATTCGACCCCGGGATCATTTTCGATTTTCAATCCATGTTTTTGTTATAAATCACATTAAACCAGTGTCAAATGGTTACAAATTTATGATTCTTCATATTTTACATGAAGAATCATGGATTTTGGATTTTGAAGTTCGATTTCAAGATTTTGGGGAAATGGTCAAGTTGCGGAAAATTGAGAAAAATCAAAATTTCTCAATTTCTCGCAAATTAATTGCAATCTTTGTATCCAAACACAAAATTAAGCATGTATATAACCTGATCTAGTGATTCTTCTTTTGCTTTTGAATGTATTTGTTTCGACAAAGAAACAAATGCATTTGATTTGGGAAATTGTCTTATTCAAACATCACAGAGAAAAAGCATTAGGAACATTCATCACATTTTATTAATATTGGGTTCATTTACATCCTCTTTACATTCCTTGATTCTAAGATAGATCATTTGGAAATAAATGACTTATGCTTTAAGTATCAAAAGTTCATTTCGACAGCCTTTCGGCGCCTGTTTCAACCATCTCCTAGGACTTAGGAGGAATGTCGATTAGATCGACGAGTCTTCAATGAAACAGAGATTTCAGCAGCATAACGGCATCTGTTTCAGTCATCCCTAATGCTTAGGGAAAATGTCGATTCCATTGACTAATCTTCTTCCTTTGCACTTGACAATAGGAGAAGGGAGAGTGCTGGAAGGATAAAGGCCATGGGCATTTCGGCAGCATGGCAGCCCTTGAGCTTCACAGATTGCAGGGCAGTCAGGTTGCGCGGACCCGCGCAACCGATACCGGTTGCACGGTCCTGCGCAACTGCCAAGAGACTTCTCTCTTACCTTCTGTCTTTTGCTCCGCTCTGCTCCTCTTGAAAATCTTCAATTACCCTTAATGAAGGAGGGGAAGGGGTATTTATAGACCCTCGCATGTGTGAAAATCCTGATCTTAGCGATGTGGGACTAATTTCCAGTGCTTTAGATCAATCAGAAAAGGACCATTTCTGCAATACAATTCGGGGTCCCGCGCAACTGGTATTTCAATTGCGCGGACCTGCGCAAAGGAGATTGATTGCGCGGTCCCGCGCAACTAACATTGGTTGGGCGGTCCTGCGCTCATTCGTTAAAGCCATCTCCTTCTTTTTCTCTTCAAAATTTCTTTCTATCTTTTCATCTTTTCTTGTTTGATTCTTTCATCACTTTTTATGCCTCAACAGTATTGCTTGTGTTTCTATACATTTCTTACGTTTATAAATTATATGAATAAACTTTGAATATACTTGCATCAGTTCAATTGGAATGCACATATATTATGACCTCATATAAAGAAAACCCCATTATGTGCAATAATTTATTTTTTTTTGTAATATTTTGATTTCAAAGTGTGTATTGACGTCTTTTTCAACAATCCCTGAAGTTTCATTGAAAAATTCAACCAATTTTCCAATGTTCTCATGTTTCCCAACAACAATGATACATTATGTGATGCAACCGATATATCCCATGTGATAACAGATATGTATTCGTATCCCAAGGGTGCGATACATTACCCGATAACGATATTTAAAACATTGCATGTGGGAACAGTGCATGTGGGCAACCCCATTTAGTCAGGAATCGGAATAAGGCTTCGATGATGATGACGATTTTATGATTAAGTGAGAAACACCTCCAACTGTGAAAATAACAACTGTTAATTACATCTTGTCACTGGAAAAAAAAATCTGATTCTAGACCATTGAGATTTCTTAGAATTCAAATTTAAGAAGGTATGGTACGAAAGATGTTACCTGGACCCAGTGTTCCCATTGTCAACGAAATGTCGATATTATCGCCGATAATATTGGTGTCGCTAATCTGGCAACACCAAAAGCCCATTTTTTCGTTTCTCATCGGATTATCGGCGAAATATCGGAGATATCGGCGAAAATCTTGGATTATCGCCGACAATATTGACTGTAGCTACCAACCATGATACCTATCACGGGAAAACTGTAGCCAACAAACCGTAAATCCAATAATAGGTAAGAAAACCCCTCTTTCAAACAATCAAAAAAAAATATCGTCGGAACTGGGAAGATCTCCTACTTGTTGATCGGAACTCGGAGCTCGGAAGAACGCCTCGATCAACAACACTGGTCTTCGAACATTGCAAACATTCCGTTCCTATTTGCAGGTAAGAAAATCCCCCTTTCTTTGGCGGCAATCTCTCTTAAACGATTATTTATTTATTATTTATTTTTTAAAACCTTCTAGGCCCGGAAGATTTATACCGCACATGATGCGGTTTGGCTAGTGATGCTACCTGGTGGCTAGTGGTTGGTGCTATGTGGGCCCCACCATGATCTTTGTGTTTTATCAACACTGTCCATTCATTTTTACACATTTTAATCGTTTGTCCCATAAATGAGACTGATTAGAATCTCAGGTGGACCACACCATGGGAAAATAGTGATTGATGGTGGATATTAAGGGTGGACCAAACAAAATTGAGGGTTAAGTACTAATGTGACATTGGAAACCAAACATACTTTTCTACTTTTTGGCAGATAAGTATGTTGTTTACCAAACATATTTATTTACTGAATTAGAAGAAACCAAGCTAAGCTACTTGAGGTATAAGCATTGTTTCAAATATCGATACTATCGACCGATATTATCGGTATCGCACCACTGTGAGACGATATACTCGCGATAACCTCCGGAAGATACCAAAAACTCCCAAATCCATATATCGGCCAATATTATCGGCGATATCGCACGATATATCGACAATATCGCGTCATTTCCTCTCCATTATTGTCGGACATCAACGCACGGACAGTCATGGGTGGATCGCAGGGGACTCACGAGTCCCACTGTAGCTAACCACCCACACACACCATAAAAATTGGATCCGAGCAATGGAAAAAAAAATCGGAGGATACCTGGCTGTAGCGGTAATCGGAGGTGGGCCATTCGACAGGTAAGTGCAATTTTCTTCCCATTTTCTTCATCTTCCCTCTTTCTTGGAGATTCCGGCGAGGAATCAAGCCGGATCGACTCACCGTTCCTTTCGGAACGAGATTTGAGGGGACGAACTGGATCAGACTGCATGGATGGAGCCATGGAGGTGAAATTGAAGAGGGAAAGTGAAAAGAGGGGCGGATGGGAAAATCGGGTTGCGTACTGAGTTACTCAGTACACTCTTATCATACTGAGTAAACTCTGTAGGGCCCATTGTTTAGTATCTAGTTCATCTACGTCATCCATCCATTTTTCCAGATCATTTTAGGGGTGGAGCCCAAAACTAAAGTATATCAAAATCTCAAGTAGACCATACCAAAGGAAACAGTGGAAGTACTGATTTCCACCATTAAAATATTTATAAGGCCCCCAATGATACTTATTTGTCATCCAAAGTGTTCATAATATCACAAAGACATAGATGAATGGAAAAAACAAATATCATCTTGATCTAAAACTTCTATGGGCCCCCAAGAACTTTTCAACGGTAGACTTCAATTCAAACTGTTTCAAGTGGTGTGGTCCACTTGAGCTTTGGATATGATTAATTTTTCTTTCAAAAGCCCTAAAATTATATTATAAAATGGATGGACGGATTTGATAAAATGCATGAATAACAGTGGGCCCCACAGAGTTTACTCAGTACACAGTGCCCAATCCGCTTCGGCAGATAAAAATAGGATTGCGTACTAGTTACTCAGTACGCTTTTATTGTACTAAGTAAACTCAGTTGGGTCCACCTTGAATGTATGCGGTTTATCCAATCTGTCCATACGTTTTTTCACATAATTTTATACGTTAAGCCTAAAATTGAAGCATATACAAAGCCCAAGTGAACCATACCACTGGAAACAGTGGGAATAGTGATTTCGACCGTTGAAATCTTTCTATTGCCCAAAGTGATATTTATTTCTCATCCACCATGTTCATAAGATAAAAAAGACTTGGATGAAGTGAAATAAAAAATATCATCTTGATCCAAAACTTCGGTGGCCCCTAGAAATTTTCAATGGTAGAGACTCATTTCACACTATTTCCTATGGTGTGGTCTATTTGATCTTTGGATATAATTTTTTTTTTGGTATATGGAACTGAAATTAACTTTTAAAATGGATGGACAGTGTGGATCAAACAGATAAATCAGAGTGGATCCCACAGAGTTTACTCAGTACGTTTAGCATACTGAGTTACTCAGTACGCAATCCGCTTCCCCGCTGATGGGGTAAATGCTTTCCACCATTGAAACTTTCTCCACTGATTTCTATGGTGGGGTCCATTCGAGCTCTGGATCTGACCCATTTTTTGGCTCATGCTATAAAATGATCTCTTCAAATGTATGGACGGTGTAGATAGAAAAAATACATCATGGTGGGACCCACATAACTTGGTGACGTATCATGCCCCCGTCACTGACGGGCAATCACGTTAGTTGCATACTCAGTACGCTCTTATCTTACTGAGTAAACTCTATTGGGCCCACCATGATTACACATGGTTTATCCACGTCGTCCATCCAGTTTTACTGATCATTTTAGGTGTTGAGCCCTAAATTGAACCATATCCACAACTCAAGTGGACCACATTACAGGAAACAGTGTTGAATGAACGTTGACCATTAAAAACATTGTGGGAGCCATAAAAGCTTTGGAACAACCTGATATTATTTTTTCCCTTCATCTGGGTCTTTAGGACCCAATCAACAAATTGGATGTCAAATAAACAATACGGTGGGCCTTAGGAGGATTTTAATGGTGGATATCCAATCATTATTGTTTTCCTTTGGTGTGGTCCACCTTCGATTTACATCCCTATGATTTATTGTATCAATCCCTAAAATAATCCGTAAAAATGGATGAACGGAATGGATGAAACAAATACATTATGGTGGGGCCCACAAAGCACCAACCACCAGCCATGAGGCCGGACCGTCTCCCCGCGCACGATACTGACGGGTTGCGTAGCCAAACTGCCTATTGAAGTGACGCACCAAGTTCTGTGGGGCCCACCATGGTGTATGTGTTGTATCTACACCGTCCATACATTTGGGTATATCATTTTAAGGCATGAGACAGAGAATGAGTCAGATCCACTTTTCTGGGCCTCAGAAAATTTTAATGGTGGGCGTCACTCTCTCCATTGTGTTCTATGGTGGGCTCCATTTGAGCCTTGGATTTGACTCATTCTTTGGCTCCTACCCTAAATTGATATCTTCAAATAAATGAACGGTGCGGATACAACAAATATATCATGGCGGGTCCCACAGAACTTGGTCACGTCACTTCTGTAGGGGCCAGGGAGTCTAGCTATGTTTCAACTTGTCAGTAGCTAATCCGCCTCCCACACGCAACCTGTGAAAGCCGCTGCACATACGTGTCGTACAAGGACGAGCGCATACGCGCCTTGAGCTCTGAGCTCTGAGTTGTACGAACGTTCAAATGAGATCAAACTTACATGGCCCACTATAACGTTTATTTTCCATCTAATCCGTTAATAAATTAATAATGTTAAAAATACATGAATAAAGTGAAAAAACAAATTTCATATTTTAATGAGTTTCGTCGTGAATTTTAAAGTGAAAAAATAATACGTTGTGAGGCCCACCTGAGTTTCTTTTATCAGGATGAATTTTATACATTCTCTTTATTTTAATGAGTTACACCTGATTAACGGCTTTGATTGAAGGTCCACATCATGGTGGCCCCTAATTACTAACTTATTGTTGGCATCAAATCTCATTGTTCCATGTGGTGTGGCCCATCTAAGTGGTGGATCTATCTGATTTTGACTCTATCCAATCTCAATGGATAGATAAAATATTATTTTACAGATAAAATATGTCGAGAGGAAGAGGAGGGAGACAACCTGATATAGGGTGGACGTACGGTCTGCCCATTCCCGATAATCGATTCGGGAATATTTGTGATTTATGTGGCCATGTATCGAGGAGTGGTGGGGTAACCCGCCTAAAGGAGCATTTAGCAGGAGGGTATCGCAATATTGTGGATCACCCTAAGTGCCCATAGGATGTGTGAGAACAGATGAAGACCATATTAAAAAAAAAAAATGTGAAGTCAAAAGATGTACGACATGCGCAGGAGAGGGAGATAAGGGAGGAGTTGGGGCGGCCACCATATGCAGGTGAGGATGTAGTGGATTTCGATAATGATGATGATCCCGAATACAGACGCGCAATTCAAAAATCCATACAAGATCAGTGGGAGAGGGATCAGAATATGGGACACAAGTAGGCCTAGATTTGAGGAGTCTATCCATGAGCATAGTGGGGGAAGTAAAGCAAAGGGGAGTGGAGTAGGGGAGAGTGTTAGGGGTGGATCAGGGGAGGCTAGTAGGTGAGGAGGAATATGGGGCATGGGCAGAGTAGTAGCATGCGGGTACCGGATCTATCTTCAGATCCGAGGATGTACAAAAAAGCAGGAGAGACAAAAGAAAATAAAGGAGATGTTTAGTGGAGGGGACGTGAGGAAAAAAGTTGAAAAAATTATAGCAAATTTTTTTATATATGATCAAATCCCCGCAAATGCCGTAGCAAGCCCGCACTTCAAAAATATGATAAGTGAAGTGTAGCATTGGGGTGAGGGTGTGCAACCGCCCACACCCGCACAGATCATAGGGAAATACTTGGATGATGAACATGCAGAAATAAAGACATACGTTGATTCGTATCGGCAGTCATGGGAGATATACGACTGTACCGTCATGTGTGAAGGTTGGACCGGACCGAATAAAACGTCGATTATAAATTTTATAGTCTATTCCAAGGGATGGGCGGTGTTCCTAAAGAGTATAGATGCGAGTAGTAAGATCAAGGATTCTAACTACATTTACAAACTAATGCACAATGTCATGCAAGATGTTGGGAGGAGAAATATTGTGCAATTTGTTACGAATAATGGGAGTGCATTTGTTAAGGCGGGGAAGGATATTCAGAGTAAGTATCATATGTATTGGACCCCCTGCGCAGCCCATTACATCGATCTCATGCTGGAGAGGATAAGGGACAGGTTGTCGGTGAAGACTGTAATTATTGATGCACAGCTCATCACAAACTTTGTATACAACCACAGCTGGTTATTAGCCACAATGCGCGAGAGGTGTGGTGGGGATATAGTGCGCCCCAGAGCGACGCGGTTCGCCTCAAATTATATCGCCTTAAGTAACCTTCTCAAACACAAACAGGGGTTACGAGAGCTTTTCGTCTCTCATGATTACGTAGAATGGAAAAAGAGGTTGACGAAAATAACTTATAGAATTGAGGAGCTGGTGCTGGGAAATTCATTTTGGGATAAAGTACATGGTGTTATGGGTATGTTAGAGCCCATTTATGTGGTATTGAAGATGGTGGACAATGAGACAAATCCGTCGATGAGGTCACTGTATCTGTCTATACAGCTGATGAAAGAGGCCATCATAGTTAAAGCTCCTAATGCATATAAGTGGGTGCATGCAATAATAGACAACCGTTGGGAAGGATGCTTTCTCACCCACTACATCAGGCTGGTAAGTACCTATATAGATTTTTTTCCATATGCAATAATAAACGAGGGTTGTACTGATGTGTATATGTTGGTTTTCAGAGTATTTTCTAAATTTCAAATACCACTACAGCCGGAACATCTTCGAAGATAATTCATTAAAGAGGGTTGTGCATGAGGTGTACGATCACTTATTCCCCGACTGTCCGGGGAAAGGCACCTTTGATAGTGAGGTAAATATGTTCCGCACTTACATTCTCCTTATCTTTATCTCAATCATTAAATACTTATTCTGGTTGTTATACGCCATCAACAGATTGTTAAATTCCGCGACGCAGATGGGATGTTTGGGTGTCACCCTGCGGTGAAGTCAAGGAACGCCATGATGCCATGTGAGTCACTGTAGTAAACTTAACTTTTATATTATTTTGGAAAATCTAGGATAATGAAAGAATCTTATGATATGCAGGCGAATGGTGGTCCATGTATGGGACTGACTGTGAGGTTTTACAACGACTGGCTATCCGTGTGCTTCCACAGACGGTATCCTCATCACCCTGTGAAAGGAATTGGATTACATTCTCCCTCATACATACAAATAAACGTAATAGAATAGGATATGAGAAGCTTCAGAAGCTAGCGTATTGTCGCTACAATATGGAGTTACGAGAGAGGTTGCTCCGCTAAGGATGCGGAGGATGACCTAGTTTACCAGTGGGTTAGGTCGGATGACTTAGATACCTCGAATGGGCAACCAGAGCCACATATTGCGGCAGAAGCAGAGACACAAGGGATTGATGTTGACAAACATATGGAGCAGCAGAGGTCTCCTGATGAGGCATTCAACCCATTAACGAGGAGTCCAGAGGGCAGCCCGCGGCAGTCACTATCACGCGGGACACGTGGTGGAAAAATATTGTCTGATACCGAGACTGAGTCAGAGAGTAATGCGGGAAATGAGTCCGGTGATGATGATGGCGGCGATAAGGGTGACGATGACTCTGATGACAGTAAGGATGATGATGATGGTGGTGGTGGTGGTGGCGACACGGGTGGGAGTCAGGATAAGAGGCCTCTTAGCCTTTTTACTAGGGAGGAGAATTTCGATCATTCCATGCAGGACCCTAACCATAGTTCTCGTCCAGGAGAACCACGACCTCCTCTTGTTTACAATAAGACATACACGCATCAAAAGCTACTGCAGAAAAAGAAGACTCATAAACTTTCAGATTTTGAGAAGCTGCTAGCAAAATACATGAGAGACACAAGCGTTCGTGGCAGGCGAGGTGGCTCTAGATTTGGATCACGAACGAGGGAGGGGAGCTCGAGTTACAGGCCATAACATGAATCTAGATCACAAACACTAGAGAATAGCTCGAGTTCTGTGCCACAGTATGGGCATGGATATGGACCTAGTGGATATACGACGAGTGACTCCAGCAGTTACAGCACATCATTTTTCAACCCTGGTCAGGAGTTCACTTCTGCATATGGGTAAGGATATGAGCAGCAGTATGGATATGGCCAACAATATGGATACCAAGGAGCTTCATATGTGCCCTTCACAGATCCATATTAGTTACAAACTGTGACGATTACGCAGTACCCACAGATAGGCGTATTGATTCAGTTCGGAGAAGATGAGTACCAGCGTTATGTCAGGGAGTATCTTAACTGGTACCACTATACTATGATTTGGGCACGATATTGTCGATTTGTAGAGCAACAGTACTATGCCCAGCCCCGTCGAGATGGAGATGATGATTACGAGCCACCAAGCAACTCTATGTGGGTCTAGACCACAACTAGTCTCCATCATTGATATGTATATTTATCAAATTTTACTTCTTCAGTTCTTATTTTGCTTTTCAATGAATTGGTTGTGTTTTCATACATGACTATGATATATTTATAAATATCATGCATTCAATTTAAATATAATTGCATTAGTTCAGTTAAACATCGCATAACTTAGGACCCTATACAAAGGAAATTTATTATGTGCATCTTTTTTTTTAAGATGTTATGATTTAAAAGTGTGTATTAAAGGCCTTTTTAACAATCCTAAAAGTTTCATTAAAAAATTCAACCATTTTCCCAATGTTTCCCCATGTTTCCCAAAATGTGTGATAAAGTATGCGATACAAACGATATATCCCATGCGATAACCGATACATATCTGTATCCCAAGGGTGCGATACATTGTGCAATACCGATATTTCGAACACTGGGTATAAGTGGCCTATGTACAATAACCTACAATCCAAACACCCCCTAAGTAACCAGAAAGATGTAGCGGATGACCACAATGGAAATTCTCAAGCTCTATTTCTGCAAGTTATCAATATCAACTTGAAAAATATAAAATAAAATAAAATACACTTCACTTTCATATATTTAGCTTGAACACAACATCTACAAGATAGGTAATAGAACCTCACACGGTACTTCAATCCACTCACTAAAATGGGAAAAGATATAACACAAGATATGGTTCTGGTTAATAGTCAAGACCAGTAAAACTATCTTTCGGTCTCTAACATCTTATTTGTTCAGGAACCATGTAGTCCAATTCAAAGCACCCTGGTAGAGAAAATAGTATAGTTAATTTTCTCAGGGTGATACTTGCAAAATTTTGATGTAAAGAAACTCACGTTTGTTTCCATTGTTGCAAGACTTGGCGTTCCTGGCTGTTTTTTTGGCCCGTGGCTGCTTTCCTTCTTCTGCATTTCTGCTGATTGGTTCATCAGCAGTCCATGTTATATCTTCATCCTAGATAGCATATGCAATATGTCACAAATGGCACAATACTCAGATGTAAGGACAGTAGATATTACAAATACGCTCTTAGTGAACTAGGAAAATCCTTGTATAGTAACCCTCAAGTCACTAGCTATTTATGTAAATTCCCAATGTTCCAGATAAAGATATCATCTACAACGGGGCCAGAAAAGGATAATAAAATAGAGAAGAAATGCACGAACATGTGATACAAACAACCAGCAATCTGATGTAGTATCAGGATTTTTCAATAGCCTACTGCAGAAAGTTAGGGTTGGCAATGGATCTGGGCCCGGAAAAATCAGTATTTTGAATAGACCTGGCCTGGTAAGCCCAGCCCAACCAGTTCAAAATCCAGGCCCAAGGCCTTCCCATTGCCAGGACTACAGAAGATATACCTGAAATGACAGCTTGGAGGAGGTGCTGTTGAAGAGGAGATCTTTCAGAGCTTTTCTTGAATCTGCCCGCTTCTGGCGCGTTGCATATCTGATGTGATTCTGATTTCAATGTTTTGATGTGTTAGACTCGCTTGAAAAACTGAAGTAATAAGTGCTCTATATGAGAGTACAATATGCAATTGCGTAACTATCCTAAGATCAGATTCATACTGTATCTACCTAACTAGTAAATTTTATACATCGCACAAATCACATATGGTATAGAATAGCTCTTTTCAGTTGTGGGCATAGTATCAGCCAATGATACCCAGACAATTCAAAATAGGGGACAAGTCCATGATGTCTCATTTTGATACTTCAATTTTTTACGTGTATACTGATGCTGTATCTGGGTATCATGGTACTCAGTTAGAATAAATCAACACAAATCAAAACTGTAGAGAAAAGAAAGAAGAGAAAACCAGCATAAAATCCAAACCAGCGTCAACTGGGCAGGTAGAATAAATCAATTCAGTGTTGACATCATTCCAATTGAAGTTCAAGCAGCTTTCTGATCAGCAATTTTCGAGACTGTTCCCAGTTATAATACTATAGAGGTTCTGTTCCTAGCATGAATAGCACAACACAACAAAGAGGTAGAACATACACATTCTCTGATTATCTGGTCGTTATCTAGGAATATGCATGATTTTGGTGACTATTTCATTCATTTATCACTCTTTTAAGCTTTAACCCATGATTTTGTGTTCGTATGTTACAATTTAAATAAATAAATAAATAAAAGTCAGATATTTGTAGTGATGATGTTTGTGGTAGTTTTCTTTTCAGTTGCATTTGTACAAATATGCTATGTTCTAGTTTACAGGCGCACATCCTTTGGCCACGTGCATTGATTGAGTTACAAAGAGTAGGATTAGTTTAACTTTAAATGCAACTGCTGAGGATTTTCCATATGTCAACATAGTACAGAGATATATTAATGCAAGGGCATTTTCACACCGGGCTCGAGTGGGGTAGCCTGTGGGATGCAGGGATACACTCAAGGTGGGTGGTTCGTGTGAGGCGGGCCCATGTAAAGTGGGGCCCACGAGGAGGGTTCGGTCGACGTCCTAACCCATGGGATGTGGGGCCTGGGCTATGAGATAAAGGGATTGATTCGCCACTCTCTATCAGTTAGAGCTTTTAGAGCAAGTGGTTAATTGTCATGCATGGCTGCATCTAATTAGAATCAAAGCGGGAGGTCTCGTGTTCGAGACTCCTCACCGGGGGTGATTAATGCAAGGGCATTTTCACACTAAGCTTGTTAAAAAAAAAAAAAAAAAAAAAAGTGCACATTATAGGTTTCCTTTGTATAGGGTCCTAAGCCATGCGTTGTCTGATTGAACTAAGTCAACTATATTAAAATAAAATGCATTATATTTATAAATGTATCAAGACATGTATGAAAACACAATTATTATTATTAGGGCAAAAAAAATTCTAACATCTGATTAGTGGACACTTAATTGTTAAAATAAGACCATTAGACAAAATTATTATTATGTGGGCCACACCTCAATGTGTACATGGTACATCTACACTATCCATCCTTCTTGCCAACTCATTTTAGGACATGGGGCCAAAAATGAAGTAGATCTAATTCTCAGGTGGACCACACCTCAAGAAACAGTGGGCCTTAGGAAGTTTTTAATGGTGGAACACACCATAGGAAATAGTTGTTAATGACCATTGAAAACCTTTAATGGGCCACAAAAGTTTTAAATCAAGCTGATATTTCTTTTCCTTTCCATCCAGAATTGTGTGACCTTATCAATAGGTTGGATGTTCAATAAACATTATTGTGGACGCTAGGAAGATTTTAATGGTGGAAGTTCATTTATCACTTTTTCCAGTGGTGTGGTCTACTTGAAACTTTTATCGGCTTCATTTTTTGGATCATACACTAAAATAATCTGGAAAAACATATGGACAACATGGATGTAAAATGCACCTATCGAGGTGGGCCCTACGGTCAGGGCCTCACCCATATCGTTGGTTCCAGGGTCTTACCCAAGTTGCATTGTTCTGGTGGACGTGGATTTCCCACAGAAGCAAGAAGTTCTTGCGCTGGGATGCTAGGTGGGGTTCGCCGTGATGTTTGTGAGAAATCCAAACTGTCCATCCATTTTGTGAGCTCATTTTAGGACATGCGACGAAAAATGAGGTGGATCCAACACTCAAGTGGATCGGACGAGAGGAAAAATCAAGGAAAGAGTTTCCTACCGTTGAAACCTACCTGGGATCTACCTTGATGTTTATATGCCATCCAAACCGTTTACAAGGTCACTCCTACTTTGATGAAGTGAAAACACCAAAAACTTAGCCTGATATGAAACTTTGTGGCCATATGAATGTTTCAAACGGTGGTCACTGAATCCCCATTGTTTCCTCTCATGAGGCCCACTTGAGTTTTGGATCCACTTCATTTTTAGTTGCATGTTCTAAAATGAACTCCCAAAATAGATGGACTATGGATTTATCATAAACATTACTGTGGGCCCCTCCTAGAATCCCAGTGCAAGAACTTCCTACTAAAGGCATTTCACAAGAAATCTGCATCCGGTGCCCAACCAACGTTGAACAACGATGTGGGTGGGACCCTGACTATGGGCCCCACTATAATGTATGTGTTGTATCCACACCGTCCATCCATTTGGAGAGATCATTCTAAGTTATGAGCCAAAGAATGACGCCCATCCAAAGCTCAAGTGGATCTCACCACAGAAAATGGTGGGGATAGTAACGACTATCGTTGAAACCTTCCTAGAGCCCATCATGATGTTTATTTGAGGTCCAAACTATTCGTAAGGTCACACAGACCTGGATGAAGGGAAAAAAAAATATATAAGGTTGATTGAAAACTTCAATGGCCCCTAAGAACTTTTCAACAGTAGACGGTCAATTCACACTGTTAACTGTATTATGGTCCATCTAAGATTTGGATCTGCTTCATTTTTAAGATTATGTCCTAAAATGAGCTTTGAAAATGGATGGATGATATGGATATAAGGCAAATACATTACAATGGGCCCTATAGTTAGGGATACACTGAGTGAAAACGAGGATCCCCAATAAGGAGCATAGACTCTTACAGATTTCTGTCCTTAATAGGAAGCCCTTACAAGATCCTACCCAGGATCCTTGCTTCTGCATTCAGATTAGTGCTTCCTTCGATCATTTCGGAAAATCAAGGAGCATTTCCAGCTAACAGAAAAATATTGGATAGCGCTTTATTAGCACATGAATGTATAGACTCGAGAGTGAAATTCATGTCTTCCAACACTCTAATGCCTACACCTCCCTTTGAATATGGTTTATAAACCTCTTCCCACTTGAGTAAATGGAATTTGTGCTTCTCCTCCACCCCTTGCCAAAGAAAGTCAAGCCTCAATTTCTCTGGTCTAGCCAAGGCTGACTTCGGACATTTATAGAGAGACATGAAATAAATGGGAAGATTGGAGAGTGCCGCCTTAATGAGTGTGATCTTGCCTACTAGCAACATAGGTTGACCCTTCCACTTAGAAAGCACCCATTCAAATCTTTCTATCACCATGCTCCACAAATGATTTGCTGGTTTTCCAATGCACAACGGCAACCTCAAATGGGATGATGGAAAAGCCCCAACCATACAACCAAATATCTGCATAAATTTGTACCTCCTCTTTGGGCATACTTGTGCCTAGCATCTCACTTTTCTTCACATCAAATTTTAAACCTAATACCTCTTTATAGCATCCCAATATTTAGATTATTAGTCATTGCTGAATCCGCCTCGCAAAAGAGAATTGTGTCATCTGCAAATTGTAAATGAGAAATTCTTTCACCAGCTTGTGAGCCTTTAAACCCCGCTATAAGACCCAACTCTTACTCAATACTTCTGCTACCACTACCGAGGGGGGGGTTGGGGGGGGCAGCCTCTGGAAGCCTTAAAGAATCCTTTTGGAGATCCATTAACTAGAACTAAGAAACATGCTGAGGAATAACAATGATGCATCCACAGGATCTACATGTTATGACATCCCAATCTCTCAACATATACTCAAGACATGCCGAGGAATAACAATGACTCATCCACAGGATCCTCATGTTACCACATCCCAATCTTCTCATCATATACTCAGGACATGCTAAGGAATAACAATGACGCATCCACAAGATCCACATGTTACCACAACGCAATCTTCTCAACATATACTCAAGAAATGCCCAATCAACGTTATCATAAACCTTCTCTATGGTTGGAAGTCCAACCCTAGTATGCTTTCTTCTCTCTCAAATTGCTGTCTACCCTGACAACAACCAAATAAAGTATAACATTAGAAAATAAGGTAAGAAGTTTAAAACTTCCTCCCAAGCTAAACGTCCTTCATCAACATCATGCTTTATAGAAGAATGGATTATTCTAAGTAACACCTCAATATGATTTCAGCTTATCAGTAACCTGATTCAAGCATGTGAGTACAGCATCTTGCCTCAAAACCAAAAAAAAATAAAATCTTGTAGAAGGTTGATCCTTACAGATTACAACTATGTTTTCTACCATAAATTACTGACCAGATAGAAGCAGCTTTATTTTGATCAACAACTTCCTGGAACAAGCTTTCTCATGCCATCAGACATAGTGCCCATGACCCATTTTCTATGGATCCACCCAAACAGATTTTACAAATTTACATACATCCGCGTGAAAATGTGCAGGCATGTATACATGTGTATTACTCTAAAAATAAGTTCCAAGTTGCATCTAACTAGTGATTTGTCTAGCTACATCAATCTGGAGTAATCAAGAGGTGCAAGTTTGTCATACCTTAGATGGTTGCTGACCTCTTTCTACATACTGCAAATGCATTCACATTACATTAGTCTTCACGCAATTAAGTATGACCATGTAATGGCAAAGAAAAGACATGATTTAATGGGGAAACTGGGCCTTGAATAGGCCGCAACCATATAAAAGCTAAATGATAGTGACTGCCCAAATGACAAAACAGTAAATCATTGGATATAAGCATATGGAAGAATTGACACAAATCTCTTAATCACATCCTTATAAAAGTAGGAACCGTAAGTATCAGGTGCAATAACTGGTGGCTGGATGACCGAGTATCAGGCATCATGATATATCTTGAGGAATAGACATCAGACATGAAAGAAAAAAACGGATACAAAAAAAAAAAAAAAGATTAATCATCAATAAATTTGGAGGGGGTGACAGAATAAGACAAGAAATAGAATGGAAATTGTAGAGTGATGATATGTAATCATGCGACTTATCGAGTATGTTACAGTGAAGGCATCTCTAGACCCAAAAGATTTTGAGGCACACTCATCTTGATGAGAAGAGCGCATGCCACTTCAGGGAGAGGTCCTCCTCTCTCTCTCTCTCTCTCTCTCTCTCTCTCCCTCTCTCTCTCTCTCTCTCTCTCTCTCTCTCTCTCTCTCTCTCTCTCTCTCTCTCTCTCTCTCTCTCTCTCTCTCTCTCTCTCTCTCTCTCTCTCTCTCTCTCTCTCTCTCTCTCTCTCTCTCTCTCTCTCTCTCTCTCTCTCTCTCTCTCTCTCTCTCTCTCTCTCTCTCTCTCTCTCTCTCGCTCTCTCTCTCTCTCTCTCTCTCTCTCTCTCTCTCTCTCTCTCTCTCTCTCTCTCTCTCTCTCTCTCTCTCTCTCTCTCTCTCTCTCTCTGATTATCCCCCTTTTTCATCAAAAAGTAGATTTCATTCATCCATTCAAGTGATTTTCAAAACAACATCCAAAAGGACCAAAAAACATGGCCCATAAGGATCTTTACATCACCATTGTCAGATCCAAAAATCCAAAACAGATTTCACACACAAACAGAACAAATGGGCTGCTAAGCCGTAGTAGAGGGTATAGCCCTGGCACTTGAGCACATGGACAACATCCATGGTAGTGACGGTCTTGCGGCAAGCACGACAGTCTCTCAGCTACCATATTTTGTTGGGGAATACTTGAACGGGTTGTTTGTGATTTAATATCTCCATCCAGCATGTAGGTTTGAAATTTGATTTGATGAAACATACTGCCTGCCATTGTCAGAGAGCAATACTTTAATTTTTGCATCAAATTGGGTGGACACCATTTTATTAAAATATTTTAATGATATAGAAAACTTCAGCTTTAGAATTCATAAGATACATAAGACCTGTAACCCTGTGAGATCGACCGAACACTTCGTTTCTAGTGCCGGCACGTTCCATGCAGACCAAATCAACGAGTTTCAATCATAACCCTATTTCGGTACCGCAATGACCCGAGACTTGTACCTTGGCGACTGCGTGGGCACTGCGATTCCAATGTCACGCGGCATGCCCCATTGCGACACCCAAATTAGAAGTTGTGGTTTTTGGCACAATCCGAGGTAGGCCGCACAATGCACGCATGGCGCAAACCCCACTTGCACAAATCCTGAGGTAGTCCAATCAATACATCAATCAATCAATCAACCCATCAATCACATCCATCTCTCTCCCCATTAGTCAAATAAGCCCATGTCTCCCATCACTCACCCATACCCTTGCCCATGTTAAGCCACTCCCCTCTCTCTTTCCCTTTCCCTATTCTACCCCTCCATCTTTTCATACTTCCCTCTTTATCCAAAAAGTTCTACCACAAAGCTCCCAAATCCCTCTCATTTCCAAAAAACTTTCCTAGCAAGTGAGAGTGATAAGCAAAAGAGAAAAGAGATTAGAGAGGAAGAAAGAAAAAGATTAGAGAAAATTGAGAGAAATTAGAGACAAAAGAGAAGAAATTAGAGAGATTTGAAGGAGATTAAAGAGAAAAGAGAGGGTGTTTACAAGAGAGATTAGAGAGAGCGTTTAAGAGAGAGCTTGAAGGGAATTTTGAGGGTTAGAGGAGTCTAGGAGGAGCTAGGTCAATCCAAGCCGTCCGATCGATGATCTGGCCCGATCCAGCCCTTTAACATCATTGTGAGGGAGGGAGGACAAACTCTCCCCTTTTCCTTGCTTGCTTTCATTTCCATGGGCCCACAAGGGTGGGATCCACCTTGTTTATGTGTTAATTGTGCATGGAGGACCCCATAGTGGCGGGGGCCCATCCAATGGCCGATCTCTTCCTTCCTTCCTTCCCTTTTCCCTTCTCTTTCTTTCATTTAATGTTGTGGACCATTGTGGGGCCAACAAGTGGGGCACATTGTCTCTATCACAGTGTGGACCACCTTATGTGGCCCACTGTGATATTTATTTGCCATTCAACATGTTGATTAGATCACTTAGATTTGGATGAAGAAAAAATACACAGATCAACTTGATCCAATACTCTTTGGGCCCACCATGTGGTGTTAAAAATGATGGATGGATTGGATTGTCCAAAGCAGACCCCACCTAGGCAAGATTTTAAAATAATAATAATAATAATAACCAAAAACAATTTGCACGTCTAGCATCTGGAATGCTGGAAGTCACCAGCATCCAAGGATACTAGACTTGGTGGGTGCGCGCGGGCCCAACTCTAGGGGCCCACCATGATGTATATGTGTCATCCACGCCTCCTATCTATTTTGCCATATCATTTTAGGGCTAGGGCCCAAATATCAGCTAGATCCAAATCTCGAGTGGGCCATACCATAGAAAATAGTCATGGTGATGGCACCCACTTTTGAAACTTTCTAAGGCCCACTATGAGTGTGTGTATGTGTGTAGTGGAACCTGTCCCAGGCTAGACTCTTTGGGTCCACTACAAGCTGGCCCACAAGATGCATGGAGCGAATCACCCCAGTGTGGGCCTCATTCAATGGAAAACAAAAAACAAAAAGAGAGAAGAAAAACTTATAAATAAATAAAAATCATACGTGCATGGGCATTATTGCCCAGTGACTTGAGGGACGCAGGAGCCCTCTTTAAGCAAGGAGAGCAGTCCCACCACCATGATGTATGGGTTTAATCCACACCGTCCATCTGCTTCACCATATCATTTTAGGCCATGGCCCCAAAAATCAACCAGATTCAGATCTCAGGTGGACGGCACCATAGGAAAAAGTGGGCCAAGGGCGTCGCCCCCTTTATGCAGCCAGCGGGTGGGCCGCTCGTGGGGCCCACCTTGATGCATTTGTTTCATCCACACTGTCCATCGTCTTCCCCAAGTCGTTTTAGGGAAGAGCCCCAAAAATGAGGGAGATCTAGATCTCAGGTGGACCGCACCATTAGGTACGGTGGAGGTAGGCGTCCTCCATTAGGCCTCCCAGGGGCATTGCTTGAACAACACACCATCCATCTGCTCTCAAGCTTATTTTAGGGCCTGAGCCCAAAAAAATGAGACAAATCCAAATCTTAGGTGGGCCACACCACTTGAGACAGTGGGGACAATGATACCCACTGTTGCAACCTTTTTATGGCCCACCATGTTGTTTGTATGCCATGTAACGATGGCACAAGCCACACATGACTTGTACCCTAGCCAGTTGTGGCCAGGATGAAAGGAAAACACAACTATGAACTTGATCCAAAGCTTTTAGGGGGCCACACAAGTGGACCCACTGTAGGCAGCGTGCTTGCGCATGCCGTCCAGCAGGGCCCACCTTGATGTATCTATTTCATCCATGTCGTCCATCCGTTTCTCCAACTCATTTTAGGGCTAGGACCCAAAAATGAGGGCGATCCAGATCTCAGGTGGGCCATACCTCAGGAAAATGATGGGGCAATGGTGTCCACCATTGAAACCTTCCCATGGCCCATCCATAATGTTTATTTCCCATTTAACCTGTTCATAAGGTCACACAAAACCTATAAAAGGGAAGACCCAAATATCAACTTTGCCCCAAACGGCTGGGGTCACAGGGACTCCCACCGTAACGTTTGTATTTTATCCACGCTGCTAATCTGACAGCAAGACCCACCATGATGTATCTATTTTATCCATGTTGTCCATATGTTTTTCCATATCAATTTAGGTCATGAGCCCATAGATGAGGCCGATCAAACCCTCAAGCGGGCCGCACCAAAAGAAATAGTGGGAATTGAGTGCCTACTATTGAAAACTTCCACAAGCCCATTGTAATGTTTGTTGCCACCCAACTTGTCCGTGGGTCCTAATGTGGACCCCACCATGGTGCATGTGAATGTTTAATCCATCCCAAGTAGGTTCCACCTTGATGTCTATATCATATCCTCATCGATCATCTATTTTACAAGTTCATGTTATGTGCATAGGCCCAAGTGTGTGGCCGATTTTAGTATCAAGTGGACCAGGCCACGTAGACCCTTACATTGCTAGAGGGGCCCACTAATCAGGTCCCACTGTGTATATGTTAGGCTATTAAGGCCAATTATCATATGTTATATTTGATAACATGATATGTACTTAGCCCAATAAGTCACATTGACAATATGCTTAGTGTAATGGATATTCCTCATTCATATGCTCATACGCATCATCTATATGCCTATCTTAGAATGACGATTGATCATAGCATACACCTTTTTTCAGCTTCAGGTACTTGGGGGACCTATACGAGATACGAACACCCTACATGATCGCACGATACGCGCAGGATTTATGTATGACTTGGGTAATGTGATTCATGCATTATACATTATGTATGACACGTCATATCTACTCTCTAGTGACATCAGGGAGGTAGTTCCGCAGTCTCGTTGTGGCTAACGGATGAATTTATGGACACCGGAAATGATTGAGGTTACAAGGAGTCACATGAGTCCCTGGGTGAAAGTCCCTACATCATGTGGTACTAGTAGGATGCTCCAACGTCAAGACCGAGTGGATTCATGAGCACACGATGGCTGGATACTGGAAGGTTGTCTCCCACTGTGTCGGGGTCGATTGGAAGGGAGTTTGACCTTACCTGCCCAGATGCAGAGGGTTATATGCTAAGTTGAGTTTGACCAACTCGTGATATGAGTTTGCTATCAATAAGCCAAGTGGTTTCCATGTACCACTGATGAGGATAGTGAGGTCTTTTGCACTCGCTTGGTTTTGAGCGCGATGGCCAGCAGCCAATGTCGGAAGTGTACTGAACCTTGGTGATGATCCAATTGAGAACTAATCTAGCATGCGGACTAGTAGAGGATCGGCATGTTGCATTGCATCCTTAGAATATGACATTTGGCCCTGTAGGCCCTTGCATCGCATAGCCTAGTTATTGCTGATAGTATTTATGCACTTTCCAGTTTGGCCCTCCATCATTTCCGCTTACTCTGACATTTGTATGCTTGGCACATGCATTGTACACACACGCATGCACTCTCTAAGCTTCATAGTAAGCTTACGCATGTTGTTTACATGCAAATTATGCTAGACCGCAACAGCATTGAGGCATGAGTATGTACCTGATCTTTTGGACTTTTATTATATTATGTATTTCCCTTTTAGCTCTGTACTCGAACAAATATTATAGTGGAAATGTAATGATGTTTTCTTTGGTTTTAGTACACTTATGGTTATGCTCATGTGCAAAAATAATAATAATAATAAAATAAAATTCACCCTGAAAATCCTCCTCGTGGGATCCCAAGATCGAAACCTGGCGTGTGGGAGCTAGGAGCCGAGAATGAGGTATTACGGAGGTTGTCACTATCAGATTCGAAGCTCGGGAATTATGTGAGCCCGTTCACCGAGTTTGGGGCATGACAAGATAGATCCATGTAGTTTAAGTGAAATCATCAATAAAAGAAAAAAATACTTGAACAAAAAGAAGACACTGTTGGGGATGGTTCCCACCAGTGTTCGAAGTATCAGTATCGCTACAAGTTTCGCTAGACCGAGATACATAAACCATATCAACATCATCAATAATATCGTTCATAACCAGAAATGCAGGAAAAAATGGAGAAAATAGTAGAGTTTTTAGTGAAACTTCAGGAGATGCAAAAATACACATATTTGCATATTTAGAAATAAAAAAAAATTAATAAAAAAGAATGTGTACACAATAAGTTCCAATAAATGGGGGCTTAAAAGCATGTGTTGTCGTAAGAAACAATCTAACCATCAAATCATCCATCCAAACATCAATCGATATTGCAGAATATTGACAACTCATGATATTTTGCCAAGAAATCATCAACAACTGGAAACAAAATGAAATATTATGGTCTTGATATTGCACATGTTGCAATAATGATAATACTGAGATATTATCAATATTCACAATGACAAATTGAAAACTGCATAGAACAATGCACTCATAAAAAATAAAAATAAAAATTGAAATAGAATTTTTTTAATAAACAAACTTTCTGTGATATCTCCTTGTTGGCGATATTATTGAAATATCGCCAATACACTTGTGATATAAGCGTCACCTAGAATTTACACAGTAAAAAATATTGGCGATACATTGGCTATACAAGCAATGCTTGGAATTTACAAATTTGAGAATATTGACAATATCAACACATTGGCAACACTTAGCGATACATTGTTGATGCCTGGAATTTCCAATACTACCGGTGTTATCGGTATCGCTACCAATGTTATCGGTATCGCCAAGCTGGAGTAATGATAATATCAAAGATATTTTGATAATATCGGAGATAATTCAAACAATGGTACCCGCACATTTGAAAGAATAAAAAAAGGGAATGTAAGACTTTTATTCCTACTAATTGGATAATAGATTCTACAATGCATCACTAACTAGCACAACCCGCACTAAATTTCACACAAATTATTTAAAGTAAATAACAAAGGAAGTAACAACTTTAAGCTAGGCACCAGTAGGTGTCCTAAACATCGATGCTAGTAAATGCCATGATCTTTATTCATACCATTGCTACAAGAAGATTGAAACACAATTTCAATATTGCTCAAAGGATGAAATAAATCAAGACCAATCATCTATCCAGTTACCAAATCCTCAAACACGAGGAGAAATGAAAAAGGTTGTTCCACTGCAACTAAAGGATTTAACAAGACTAGTCATAGGCATAGACAACAAATTAATAGTCAGATTTGGAACATGAAGTTTGAAGACCAAGACAATGTAATGCAGGGGTATTTTCACACTGGGCTCAAGTGGGGTCGCATGTGGTATGCAGGGGCACACTCGGGGTGGGAAGCCCGTGTGAGATGGGTGGCGCGCGTGAAGCGGAACCCATGTGAAGTGAGTGGTTAATTGTCTTGTATCAAATTAGTATTAGAGCAGGAGATCTCGTGTTTGAGACACCTCACCGAGGGTAATTAATGCAGGGGCATTTTCACACCGGGCTTGAGTGTGGTGGCCTATAGGATGCAAGGGCACACTCGGAGTGGACAGCCCGTGTGAGGCGGGTGGCTCATGTGAGGCAGGTGGCTCGTGTGAGGTGGGTGGCTTGTATGAAGCGGAACCCATGTAAAGTGGGACCCACGAGGGGGGGGTTTAGCCAAGGTCATGGGATGTGGGGTCTAGGCTATGAGATAATATATATGATATGAAGTTCCAGAATCTATGATCTAGGATGAACTCATAGATTTTGTAGCTACTAACTGGAGGCAAGTATACCTAACTAATAATGATAGGTACAATGATGAGACACCTTCGAAAGTTGTAATGCAATGACCAAGCTCTGACATCTCATCTAACGATAATATGTTGGGCACACCGAAGAAAATATAGCAAATGGATCAATTGAAGGAGAAAAGCATATGGAGGAGGCAGAAATAAAATGCACATGTGAAGATAGGCATAATCACTACACTAAATTTAAGTCCACAAGACACCTTTTTTTACGCACGTATCTTCCTTGCATACCTTAACCTCTTTATTTTGAAAATAGTGGGAGATTGTTGTGCTTTCTAAAAATAAAAGAAATAAAAGGGCTCTTTGTTGTCTTTTAGTGACTCTTGATTATAACTCTTGGTGACTCTTGGTTATGAATCTTGGTGACTCTTGGTGAGTGGCTATTGTGTTTTTTAGTGAGTTGCCATTTTGAATTCAAATGGTGGTCAATAGTTGCAATCAAATTAGAAGAAACCATGATGGGGCATGTGTCGATTCATGAAAGGGCCTCAAAGTGTCTCTTCTATGTCCATGGAAACCCAACCTTGGGTTATTCCAAAACCAACACAATCTCTTCTCTCTAGTCTTTCTATTGTTCTCACGTCTCTCCCAAGCTTTTCTTATTTTGAGTCTACAAAATAGGTCTATGAAAAATCTACAGAAATAAAGAAGTAAGGTGTGTTTATTGTAAAAGTGTGTTCAAGTACAGTTTTCAATATTGTAGATCGAAGCCCATATTTCTCCAATTAAGGAGAGAAGGCTTGTTGTATCCTAGAGGTGGATTTACTACAACCCTCTTGCAAACCAGTTTAAACACTAGGAGGGTACGAATATTGCCTTAGAGTGACATTGTAATCCACATTAAGCCAATGTTTTAAACAGCGAACAACATATAGGATAGTGTTCACTCCTTTGAAGTGTGTAAGGTACATAGCATGTGGCATAAGCTACATGCTAACCAAATTAGATTAACTAATAATCAGATTCCATGATATTTGGTGCGATCAAACACAACCTAAAATAACAGAAAAATATGGCAAAAATTAAATAGAAAGATAAAGAAAGAGCAATAGAATTGGTTTAATACTGTTACTTCTATTATTTTACTAAAATCGTTGAAAAGATTAACTAATTTTTATTGAAAATACAAAAATACACTATATGCTACATAGACTACACTGCTCACATTACAAGTTATTTTTACTACAACATTAAAAATCAATTAATATTTTCAATGATTGTTACATTTTTCTATTTTCAAAAAAAATTATTTAATCTTTTCAATGCTTTAAGTAAAATAAGTAACAGTTTTGAATCAGTTTTACCTTTAAAAAAATAGTACTACACCAGTTTCGTTGCTCTTTCTTTACCTTTATACTTAATCATTGCACTTTCCTATTACTTTAGGTTGCATTTGGTTGAACAAATATCATGAAATTTCATTATTAATCAGTCTAATTTGTTGCAAAATATCATAAAATTAGTGCAACCAAGCACGACCTTAATTAAAAATCTAGAAGTAGCATGCAGCTTATGCTATACGCTATGTAGCTTATGACTCGGCTTCAGAGGGGTGAACACTATGCTACACACTATTCGTTATTTAATACACTTCTGTAGACACATAAAAGTTGTGTGAAAATACAGTGACCTTGGTCCTGAACTAAGTATTTTATATTATAGCTAGATTTATATCATACACATATTTTCAATTGTAATGTGTTCTAAAATAGTAGCACATAACAGCCTTATACTCTACCCAAGAGTTCATAAGAGCACCCAAAAACTCGTGAACATCAAGGAGTTTCTGTAAGTGAGTCCTCATGAATGCACTTGTAACGATAGCACTCTTGAAGGAATTCGTTAAGAGCAAATGCTCAACCTCCTTTTATTCATTACGAACACCTAGGGCTATACATACATCAAGGAATGAGACCGACAATGTTGTAAACATCGTTGTTGTATCGCAAACTGTAATAGGGGCTGAATCGTATCGAATTGCAAATCGTATCATAAATTGTAAGATTTTTTTTTTTATTTTCTTAAAAATATGAAGAAAAAAATATATATAACTAAATCAGAAAAAATTAAAAACTTAGCATATATTCTTTTCCCATCAATATGCACCACATAATGCCATGTAATGATGGTGTTAAAAGGATTTTTATCTTTCCTTTTTTTTTGTCTTTTAAGAATTTTTTTTTTCTTAAAAAACATACAAAGAACCTTTTAAATTTATGTTCTTGTTTTTTTTTTAATGATTAATTTATGTTCTTTCTTAAATGTAGAATCACATTGGAAAAGCAGCATTTGATTATGTAGACCAACCAAAAAAGATATTTTGATTTCTAACCATCATTCTACAATAAATAAGTCGACATGATCATAACCATCCATAAAAACATTCTAGATAAGTCATACGTCATTTTGATGTTTTGACTGGTTAAGAAGTAAGAAATCATAAAAATAAATAAATAAATAAATAAATAACTCTATGATTTAACGTTGAAGAGAATATATATCATTTAATCTCTTATAAAGAACAAAATAAAATAATTTAACCTTTCTAAACAATTCTTTTTTTAAAGTTTTTTGTATAAATGATTCTTAAAGCCCCAACCAATTTAAAAACTTAAAATAAAAGCCAAGTGAAGCTTAAAATAGAAGAAATCAATTATAATTTGAGTCGTAAATCAGGATTTGAATCGTTAATATCCTAGGATTCAAATCATAAAATCGAAGGATTCATATCATAAGTTGGTATAGAAAAGAGAAAAGTAGAAGAAAACATGAAAAGAAAAGAAAAAGGAGAGAAGAAACTTGAGCAAATGGAATTAAGAGCTAGGGCTCACGTTCCCACTTTTCTCTTATATTATTTTATAAATGGAAGAAATTACAAAAGTGCCCTTAAGTAAATAAAAGCAAAATTACCAAAAATACCCCTTATACAAAGACTATGTTCCCAAAACATCCCAAGACTAAGTGGGGCATAGGCCCATAGCCACTGCCATTAACACACCCCCTGGAGCATAAATGTCTTGCATGCCCGGCTTGGAGACTAGTTTGTCAAACTAAGATTTTCCAAGAGCCTTGGTGAATAAATCTGCAACTTGATAGTGGGAAGAAATACAAGGAGTGGATCTCTCCTTGACATATCTTGTCCCGAATGAAATGATAATTAACCTCTATATAATTCATTCTCTCATGCAACACTGGATTATTGGCAATATGTGTCACAGCTTGATTGTTGCAATGTAAAGACAGTGGAACCTGAACTCCAAATCTCAATTCTTCGAGAAGAGACTTTAACCACACTAGTTCACAAGTTATATGCGCCATTGCCTTATATTCAGCTTCAGCATTTGATCTAGCACCTACATTTTGTTTCTTACTTTTCCAGTAACCACATTACCACTTAAGAAGGTGCAGTAACCCATAGTCAACCTTCTATCACATCACGACCCTGCATGATTTGCATCTGAATAACCGGCTACTTAGAGATGGCCATGCGCTCTGTATAAAATACCCTTCCTAGGTGAACATTTCAAATACCGGAGGATTCTCATAATTGTTGCAAGATGTGTTGTCCTTGGATTTTGCATGAACTGGCTCACCACACTGACAGGGAATGTGATATCAGACCTAGTGATGGTAAAATAAATGAGCTTGCCAACAAATCTCCTATACATATCAAAGTCTTTTAACACTTCTTCAAGTTCAAGCTTAGGGCCTGTTTGGATACGCATTTTGGGATGTATTGTATCGTATTAGAAGTTATGATTTGACGTTTACCGCATTTAGATTGGAGTGAATAGGAGTTGAATCCCATGCGTGCGAATACAAACTCCAGCCAAATTTTCGAACCGACGGTAGAGTATTGTCAGTGGGTTCTGTTGCTATCAATACTTCGTATTCATTGCGTTGTATTCGGCAGCGGATGAAAGTTTGAAATTTGTACGATTACAAGATATCTGGTACCTATGCAGCGTAAGATCGGGATCGTTCATTTGGTACATTTCAACGTGAAAATCATCTGGGCTAGAAATCAAAAAGTTCCATACGTCAAACAGGCCACCCGACCCAATTAAGATTGTACAATACGCAGACATAATACGTCCTATCCAAACATTGATCTGTATAACGTATTGTATAATATGCCAAATAATACTTCCTATCCAAACATTGATTAGTATCTGATTAATTTGGATGTATTCTAAAAACCGTCCAATGTATACATGAATAGTACCCAAATACAATACAACACGATACTATACGCAAATCCAAACAGACCTTTAAGGTAATGGTCCATTGGTGTATCAACCGGTCTGGCACCCCACATACCTGACTCTTCCAATAAATCACAAACATATTTTCTTTGACATAGATTTATGCCAACTCTCGATCTTCCTACTTCAATGCCCAAAAAATATTGAAGAAAACCAAGATCTTTGATCTGAAATTGAGTTTGAATATATGACTTCAACTTCTCAATGCCCTCCAAGTCATCACCTGTCACTATCATATCATCCACATACACAACAAGTATTATCCGACCAAAGGTAGAACATCTTCAAAAAACAAAGTGATGTAACTTACATCTTTTTAATGCAATTGACACAACCACACTATTGAACTTCTCAAACCAGGCCCGTGCAAATTGTTTCACTCCATATTTACATACTTTAGATGACTCCCCCTGAGCAAAATACCTAGGAGGTTACTCCATGTAGACTTCCTCACGTAAATCTCCATGCAGAAATGCGCCTTTCACATCTACCTGAAAAAGTGGCCAATCATGATTTGCTTCTAGTGATAGAAGAACTTGAACTGGATTAAGTTTAGCTACTAGTAAAAACATATCAAGATAATCTACTCCATAAATTTGTGTATTCCCCTTAGCGATCGATTTGACTTTGTAACGATCAATTGATCCATCAAGCAGGAACTTGACTGTGTACACCCATCTACACTTTACTGGAGTCTTACCTAATGGAAGATCAATCAGCACCCAAGTATCATTGAAATACATGGCTTCCATCTCTTCATCCATAGATCCTTTCCAATTTTCATCCAGCAATGCCTCATGAACTAACTTGGGAATGGATACATCAAACAAGGTAAGGGTAAACTTATGATCGTTTGTAGACAAATGACAAAGTGTAACAAAATTGGAAATTGAATTAGTAACACAAGAACGTTTACCTTTTCGGAAAGTAATGGGAAGATCATTGGTAACCTCATGAGACTCAAACGAACCAAGAACCTCAATACATGTAGTAGCCAATTGTGTGGACTGAAGAGGAATAGTCTATAATGCATGGTCTTTTCTCCTTTTACTGTAGTAAGTCTGCGTAAAATCCTTCAGAGTTGGCGCTAGCATCTCAACATCAAATTCTAAAGGAAATACATTTGGCAAGGGAGTTTCCAGGAATGTGACTTCAATAGTATGCTCATCTTTAACGTAAAATGGAACGTTTACAAAGAAGGTGACATCGACAATTACAAAATGTTTCTTAAGTATAGGGGAATAACATTGATAACCCTTTTGAGTACGAGGCAAAAGTTTATCTTGACTTGACCCAAATATATGAACAAAGCAGGTGCAACTAAACACTTTGGAAGGAATAGAAAAAACTGGTTGATTAGGAAATAACAAAGAGAACGGAATTCTGCAATCTAAAACTGATGAAGGCATCATGTTAATTAAATGACACACGGTAAGAAATGCATCGCGCCAATAAAACTGTGGAACATTCATTTGAAACGCAGTAAGAAATGCATCGCCACCCCATTTTCTTGTGGTGTGTACGCATAAGAACTCTGGTAAATAATGCCCTGACTTTGTAAGTATGTTTGAAAATCTCGACAAACGAATTCCGAGGCATTATCTGACCTTAACATGCACAATTTCACACCAAATTGATTATTTATTTCATTGTGAAATTCAAAAATACATAAAAGACTTCAAACCTATGCTTCGTTACATATACCTATGTCATTCTAGAATAATTATTAATAAAGATAACAAAGTAATTAAAACCTAATAAACTAGGGACTCGAGCTAGTCCCCACACATCATTATGGACTAATTTAAAAAGGAACATCACATTTTGACTCAATTCTAAGGGAAGTGGACTCGGTAATGTTTACTTCGACACCTTAGGAAGAGATGGAATGAAAGTCTATAGATTCTAAAAAGAAGGATGTCCCACTGCAGCTTCATAGGGGTGACATCTAAGGTAATGGGATGATATATGAGCAGCTCTTCCCACATTTCAATTAGCTCTGCAAATTATTTACGAAGGGGCATGTCCTCCTCCTTTTGAAAGGAAAAGATTTCCACATACAACTATTACACCCAAGAAACATTTTGTTATGAGGAATACATCTTCCTTACAGTATCCCAAACATCCTTTTATGTGCTTAAGAAAACCAAATTAGAACTCACCTCAAACTCCATACTATTCCATAACAAAGAGCAAATCTAGCATCATCATGCATCCATTGCATGTATTTTGGATCAGATTCTGCCAGCTTAGGATCAGTGAGGAACTGATCCTTTTCGTGGGCTAAGAGAAATACCTCGATAAATTTGGCCCATGGAAGGTAATTCCATTCAACTGCACAGAAGTTATTGATGCATTGAAGGAGGGTCCAGACATTTTCCCAAGAGATAAGGAACCAACGACTATACTTTTCGGCTCCATAGATATTCCATGATCAACTTGCTTCAAAGCCAGAAGAGAAATGTTGACCCGAGAGGAGATCCACACACAACCATACTTCCACAATAAAATAACGTAAAGATTGTTGGCCCATCATTCACCCTAATCGACATCAATACCAAACCCACATCACACATGACTTAACAAGAGAGAATATTCTATCAAAAGAAATGTTTCAACATAACTCAAACATCTTAAACAAATGATTTTAACATCACCTTATGAGGAATCACCAAGCCTTCATAATTTGACACGGTATGTACACTCCTTTTCATGAGTTTTTCCTTATACTCGAGGTACAACGCATAAAACAACATATTTTTTGCACAAATGGATGACAAAACGCACTACCCTTTGCAGTCCGATCAACCCCCAGCATGTTGGAATTCCCTCAAGAAAAAGATCTAGAAACTTGGGTTAGATCGGGAGGAATTACGGAGTCCAAACGACTTCTAGGATGGCTTTGATACCATGTAAATTGGTATAGAAAAGAGAAAAGTAGAAGAAAATATGAAAAGAAGAAAAAAGGAGAGAAGAAACTTGAGCAAATGGAATTAAGAGCTAGGGCTCACGTTCCTACTTTTCTCTTATATTATTTTATAAATGAATGAAATTACAAAAGCACCCTTAAGTAAATAAAAGAAAAACTACCGAAAATACAAAAAACTATGTTCCCAAAACATCCCAAGACCAAGGAAGTGGGTCATAGGCCCATAGCCACTACCATTAACACATATAAAAGGGGATTCAAATGCGAGATTCAAATCGTTTTGCTTAAGATTCAACTTAAATCATTTATCGTAAATCATAAATAGTAGGATTTTGACAACACTGAAGACAAATATGAAAACGTAGAGTACTGCTTCAACCACTTTCTGTGAGGTACATAATGCATTGTCCATTGAAACTATTAACTTCGGTTGGGTTTTCCTCATTCAATGTCTATGAAATTGGCTTAAGTCTCATTCCTCTTGATGTTCTACTGACAACATCCCTTGCCAATCCTTTGGTAAAAGGGTCCGCTAGATTTTAGATGGATCACACAATATTTACCATCTCCAAGTATCTAACACATATAACTGTCTCAGACTAATGTTATATGCCTTTGACAATGTCGCTTCACTATCACAATAGATAGAGACAAGTAGCAAAGGCCTTGCCAATAATGGTATTTCTAACAAAGCATGAAAAAAACATCTATGTAATTGTCATTACGACTGTTACCATTACGCGTTATGAGGTTGTAACGGCCCCGGGGGGGGAGAGAGAGAGAGAGGCCGCAATGATTTTAAGTGTTTGTTTAAGTCCATATAGTGAATTAATTTACATACCTTATTTTCTTTCCCCCGAACTTCAAAACCTTCCAGTTGCTCCATATAGACCTCTTCATCGGGATTACCATTTTTGTCTTTACATCCATCTCATGGATTTCTAATTTTATATGAATGCTAAAGCAACCAGAACTCGGATTATGGATATCCTCCCTACTAGAGCATAAGCATTGAAAGAGTCAAACACCTCTTTGTAACTCCCGTAGGCCATAGCGACTAATTTGGCCTTAAACCTTTATGTGTCCCATCTAGTCTTAATTTTCTTTTCAATATCCATTTAGAGCTTATTGGATTTTATCCTAGGGAAAATCCACCCATTTTCATATCCCATTTTGCATATTTGAATATGTCTCATCATTTATAGCCTCCTTCCAAAAGGAAGCATCTACGAGCATCATCCTAAGATCCAAGGACATTGTCCCAAGAGTTAGAGAATCACTTTATTTGTTACATATTAACATGATTTCCCCTTGTCATGTTTTCTCTATCTACTTCTACTAACAGAAAGTAAAATCAGGTCTAAAGGATATACTTATCGCGATCCTCTTAGTCCTAAGTTCTCTATCCTCTGTGATGGGACTAGTGGTGTCATAAGATATTTGAGTGCTACTACTACTACTAGAATATTAAGAACTTGACTCCTTTCTAGTTATAGAAGAGATTGCATACCTAAATTTTATTATAGAGTTAACCGAGATAGCATCATAAGATTCTACAAGTATAATGTTTTGTGCAAATTCTATGAAATCCGTTTTAGAGATCTTAATATCTTGGGTCTTTTAGCATTGTGAGTCCAACTAAGGCTCTACAACCCTATATCTTTAAGTATGAGGTTTGGAGTCTATTCTTACATAGTTCGTATGGAGTCTTCTAGGTATTAAAATGAGGTATCGTATCCAAGATATGACAAGTAGTTAACAAGGCTTCTCCCCAAATCTAAGAACTTAGACCTACATTGTTTAACATAGACTTTACCATGTCTACAAATAACTTAAATTTGCATTTTGCTACCACATTTTAATGGGGTGAATAAGGAGTTGTGAATTGGTGAATGATACCATGAGTTTCACAAACTTCAATGATTCCAAGGATAGATATTATCCTCCCCTATGCAATTTTAGGATTTTAACTTACTAGCTTTAGAATGAGGTATCTTGATCAAGATATGATAAGCAGCTAACAAGGTTTCTAATCCAGAACATACTATATTGTTTAACACGGATTTTACCATGTCTATAAGGAACTTATTTTTGTTGGGGTAAATATAAAGTTGTGACCTAATAAATGATATCATGAGTTTCGCAAAACTATGAGAACTCTAAGGATAGATAATCCCATCTACCATCCAACATTAGGATTTTACTCTTTCAATTTAACTAGCTTTCTAGTTCTACTTTTTAAATCTTGAAATTTTTAAATGACTCATCCTTATTTCTTAATAGGTACACTAGAGTATATCAGCAGAAATCAATGTGAGTAGTTCTTTCAACTTCGGCATTTGCATAATAGTTTTTCTTTGTTGGGCGACCAACTATGTTCCAACATGTCTCTAGCATGACATGTCCATCAACAATGTGTACATTATATATTGTCTTTTCATCATTTGGAAAAGCATCCCGGTCATGTCCTACATCATTGTGACCACCACCGTGTCTCACATAATCAACTTGAACTTATACATCTATCACAAAATCTCTATCTAATGTTGCTTGCACCCCTTTTAGCCCTACGATCTGCCTCTGCATTCATCTTCCTGTGAATGAGGTTGAAAGAGACAGAACATAAAGGACTTAAATCCCTTAACCACTCCACAATATCCGCAAATGTGCCACCTTTGGCCCAAGCAATCACGTTTTTTAATCCAAGAAGTTTCCCAAAATGACCATTTTTGATATATTGGGTTGATAATTCGTGAGAATGTAGGGAGTGAGAAGGATTTTGCCCATTAAATTCAAGATGTGCCTCTAGAATTTTATGTGATCATCATGAACCACAAACTGAAAGGGAAATTTTAAAGGATAGTTATATGACCAGCCACGCTTCATGGCACAAAATGTTGGGCGGTTAAGGAACAACATGCTCATCAGACGAGCGCCACTAGCACAAGGATGATGAGATAGATAAGTGGCAAGAAGAGGAAGGATAAGATTAGAAATGAATGCATTTAAGGGAACTTAGGAGAAGCACCAATAGGTTATAAGACGAGGGAAAGTAGGCTTAGATGGTTTAGTCAAGTGCAATGGAGACAAAGAAATGTGCCTATTGGGAGTGAGTTGTACAAGTTGAAGGCTCCAAAAGGGCAAGCCGAAGGCCCAACAAGGCACAGATGGAGGTAGTAAGAAAAGACTTGATGACCTATGGTCTAACTGAAGTTATGACCCTTAATAGAGTGGAATGGCAGAACAAGATTCATGTAGCCAACCCCAAATAATAGAGATAAGGTTTATGTGATTATGATGACGATGATGAATCACGTTTTTCAAATCCCTTCTACCACCGTTGAGCTTAATTTGAAATAAGAATCATCTTCATCGCTTGAAGCACCACTGCTTCTTCGACAGCATTTGAATTAGCAAACCAATCAATCCGAAGAAATCCACAACAATTTCCCCCTGTAATCCCGCACTATGCCACCTACCGCAGGACTAGGATTCTCCAGGGAGAAACTGTTGAAATTACTTTAAAATCCGTTGTGAAAGGGGCTACAAAGAAGCATTAATTGGCCTTCTGTACATGCCACGAGGACACAAACTGGCAATTATTGACTATCCAATAACTAACACTACAAAAAAAAAAAAAAAAAAAAAAAAAACCTAAACCAATGTTCGAAATATCGGTATCGCTTTACGTATCGCACCCTTGGGATACGAATACATATCAGTTATCGCATGGGATATATCAGATGTATCGCATAATGTATTGTTGTTGTTGGAAACATTAGAAATTGGTCAAATTTTTCAATAAAATTTCAGTGATTGTTAAAAAAGACATCAATACACACAAATCAAAACATTACAAAAAACAAGTGAACATAATAGGTTTTCTTTATATGGGGTCCTAGTCTATGTGTTGTTTAACTGAATTGATGCAAGTATATTCAAAGTTTATTCATATAATTTATAAATATTAAAAGACATGTGGAAACACAAGCAATTCATTCAAAAGCAAAAGAAGAATCACTAAATCAGGTTACATATATGTTTGACTTTATGTTTGGACATAAATTGCAACTGATTTGCGAAAAATTGGGAAAATTTTATTTTCTTCAATTTTCCGCAACTTGGTCCTTCTCCTCCAAATCTCAAAATTGAAGCTCTCAATCCATGATTTTTCATGCAAAACATGAAAAAACATAGATTTGTAACAATTTGACACTGATTTAACATGATTTACAGAAAAAAATAACAAAATAAAAAATGATTGAAAATAAAAATAAAAATAAAAAATAAAAATGCTCACCAGATTGAACATGTGGAATATATCCCACTACTTATGCGTTTCATATCGCATGGGTGGGATACAAGAAATATCGTGGGATATATCTATATCGGCGAATATCGTCGATATTTAAAACACTGCCCTAAACTAAGATTTCAAATGGGCCAACACACAACCATTTTGCATATCTTATTAGCTAGCATGTCAACTGATGAAGCTTTCCCAGAGAAAACCCTATACACCAGCAACCCACAAAAAGCATCATCTTCAAAAGGATTTTGCCTAACAGACCCCACACATTCAGCAACTAATAGGTAATCAACTCAAACCAAGAAGCCAATGCCTTGCAAATCCCAATTTTTGCAGTAATTTCAACACATATAGCTCTAAAACACTTGAAATGGAACAGCAGATGCAGAACATTCTCCTCACTTGCAGAACAAAGAACACACCTACTCAGGCTGATCATCCCACGATCCTTGAGGAGGTCCACAGTTAACATTTTGTACAAGCTGGCAGCCAGGTGAAAGAAGGAATCATCATGGGCAACAAAGCATCCCATATATTTGTAAATGTTGAATTCCACCCAACAGTACCCCCATCCAACTCTTGCTCTAAAGACTTTACCAAAGAAAATTCCACTAGCTTCCAGCCTCCAAACTCTCAGTCTGAACATGTCATTGGAATAAACACCATATCCAGGATCATCGACAGATGAGCCAGAAGAAGAATCTCCAAGTCTTTCAAATTTCTTACAAAAAGAAGGAAACATATAATGCTACAGCCCAACCTTAAAACCACCTCACTAACAGCTGTCCATTTGCTCTGACATATTACATATAATTCTTCAAACTTTTCAGCCTGAGGAACCTCCCTGAACCAAAGATCTTCCCAAAATCTTACTTTTTCTGATCCCACCCTAAACCAAAAGAAGCCCAAGAAAAAATCTGCAGCCCAGGTACGCCTTGTTTTCGACCAATGATTTCTTCTAGCCCAATTTCCCATCGCTTTGCAGCCACGTCATATCTCACAGCTAACACATTTCTCAGCATCAAAGACTCTCCAGTTCCTAGCTTCTGCCACCAATTGCCTAACAAGGCCAAATTCATCATTCTAATCCTTCTTATGCCCCACTGCCAAATATGATTGGCCTAAACACTTCCCATGAAGTAGCCAAGTAAAATTTGCAACTACCTCCCAAACGTTCCATAGGAATATTTTCTAAAGGCCTGTTTGGGTTCATGGAAAGGAAAGGAAATGAAACATTGTTTGGCAATCTTTTCTTTGGGGGAATTTGTGGGAAACACCATTGCCCACTTCACCCCCATATAGTGTAATGGGGGTGGCAGATATGGTTAAAATACAGCCCTATCATAAATGATTTTCTCTACAATAAAATACATCTAAGGAACTATTTAATAAAACATGGTTTCATGAAATCATATCTAATTTCAACTTTCAATTACTAGATAGATGGTTGTGTGTTTATAGATTTGTAATATATATATATATATATATATATAGACATCAGAAGTATTTTAATGCAATCAAGTTATTGAATTAGGATAAAGAACACGGCACAAAAGAAGAGTACTTGAGTAGAGAAGACAAACAACTTACAAAAACTAAAACCTTCATTAGTTAAAAGTAAAAAACTCCACAAAACTCAGAAAATATGCAGCACCTTCTACATCCTAGAAAAGACCTTTTGTAGACACCAAAAGACCCATTCTTGAATCCTTAAGCACTTTTAATTAGGATTGTCCACCTTTTAATTGATTTCAAATCAATTTAATGAATTTAAGATAAGATGCCTAATATCAACAGCTCTATCTACAAATATTTGGCCAAATTGTAATGTCCTAAAAAAACTAAAAGTAGATCTAGAAAATTATCCCCAAAATCTTTAGAAAATCTTCAAATTAGCAACCACAATCTTCAAATCAGCAACTATAACCTTCAAAGAATCATAAATGTAGTGTTTGAAATTTATCCCCCAAAACTAGATTTGTCAGCAGGTTAGCCCAGAATCAACTTTGGCCTGTATTTTGAACTATTCAGGAGGACCCCAAAAATTCAGAATGCATTTGGCCCCACTGTAGGCCTGGGGCCTAAACCTTTCGTAAAATTGGAGTGACACGATGGTCACTTGTCATTTTGTCAGCGCTCCTCTCTCTCGTATTTTTTGTTTCTCATTCTATTTTACTTTTTTTTCTCAATTTCAAGTAAGAACTGTTATTTATTAGAAAAATAAAGGCAACAAACAAGGGATTCTTAAGGTTTTGTTTTGATGCATTGGGGAATTGATTTGCTACACTTAGTTTAATGCATGAGGCAGCATGTGCAAGATGCGGATATTTCATCTATTGTGCCAGATCACGGATAGGCCGTATGCTAAAAACCACACCAGCCAGATGATCCTATCCATTGAGTGGGAGAAACTTGCTCATCACAAGCCAACCATTGGTTGCACTTTATCCTAGCCACACATTTATAACTTTCAAGGGCCTTCCACTTAGTGGCTAGGATCACTTGACATTTGTGATATTTGGGGTACAACCCATACACAAGTAGGACCCAACAAATGAAAGGTCCAAATCTCATACATCTGTACAATGTGTGAAGAAGACCTCGAATACTTCATAACTAATGATTGGTCAGTGTGACAAAAATTGCCAAGATTTTGAAAATATTACGAGAAATACATCAAACGATATTATTGCGAGATTTTGAAAATCTCAGCTGATTTAGAACATAGGGTTTGTATCATGATAACATGGCAATATTAACTCTAAAAATGGTAATAAAAAAAAAATTTAAGTTATGTAAATATATTTATATTTTAATTTAATTAATAATTTAAAATAAATATTTTTATTCTTGGCTAGATTTTCCCAATAGTATCCTGAGAAATTGCTGAGAACAAGATTTTGTCACTATGGGGTATATTTGGTTGCACAAGATTTCATGGAATAGCATGAAACTTTGCACCAAATTAAGTCTGATTAATCATTAAATACAATGAAATTTCATGATATTTGGTGCAACCAAATGCTACCCTAACTGAGTATTTATAGGTCCCATCCCTCTTTCTTCTCCTCATATTCATAAGGAAGAAGTACCCCTCCAATTGCAGTTACATTCAAATTGCTAATTGAAGCCCAGTTCCTCAATGTGAATGCTAAGTTATGTGATCCCATCAATGCATCCAGACGAACCTTGAAACAAACGCTAAGAACATAATATACAACACATCCATTCAACAATTTGGGGCTGAAATATGAGAAACCATCATATTAGAGAGGGAAAAGAACGAGAAGGAAACAAGAATAGAGAGAGAGAAAGAGAGAATAAACTGACCGAGGTCCATTTGTTCTTCCATTTTGCGAGTGAAACGGACGTGGAATGAAACAAAGAAAAATGGGAAGATTGGGTGACAGAATTTCCCAGTATTAACAGGCTCTTGCATTTCGCTGCTTGCATCTCCCTCCCGCCCTCCTCAAATCCAAGTACCTTTTGCTTTTCTTTTCTTATCGTTTTTTCTTCTTTAAATTATTTTTTTTTATTTGGCTCCTGCGCGGCACTAACGTGGGGCATGGATCGGGTAACCAACCCCACCAGGACCTAGCAAAGGACGGGAGTCCTGTTAGGGGGACCACAATGATGTGTACGTTTTATCCACGCCGTCCATCCATTTTGACGTGTCCATCCATTTTGACGTATCATTTATGAGCCTAAAAAGGAGGCAGATTGAAGGCCGGACCACACGACAGGAAGCAGGGATTTAGTGCCTACCGTTGAAAACTTCACAGGGTTGCGGAAGTTTTGGTTCAAGCTGATAATTAGGTCCGTTTGTTAAATTTGAAGTCTAAAGCCTGAAATCGGAAGCCTGAAAACTTATTTGATAATTATGGCTGAAGTCTGAAAATTAAGTATTGAATTTGAAACAATCTGTTTGTTAACAAACATATGAAATGTCTGAAATATGTTAATTTGACACATTTGCCCGTATCTCATGTTTGGAAATGTTTTACACCTGATGCAGATTTCCCGTCAATTTTCATCTCCTTTAAACCGTTCGTACAACTCCGAGCTCAATGATCATCAGCGTTATATAGCTACTATTTCCTCTCGTGTGGCCCACTCGAGTCTTGGATCCATCTCTTTTTTGTCGTTTGTACTAAAATTAGCTTGCAAAATAAATGAATGGAGTATATTTCCTAAAAACATGGTGGCGGGCCCCACCCAACATCCTTGCGTTGGAACTTCCTACGAACGGCTTTCGCAAGAAATCCACATCCATCCAATCCGTACCCAGTATACTACATGGAAAATTGATTGATTCCTTCGTGTGGACTTGAGTCCTAAGCTCATGGGCTGGACTTGAACTATGCCCTGACCTAGTGCAACAAGTACTCGACCGGTGCATTCCGCTACAGACCTGAATTACCAAATCAAGACAGAACTTCTCTAGTGAGCCATATATGAAGAACTGCACCAATTTCAAGGTTTTATAGCTGTGAATTAGAAGCCTAACATGCGTTGGTCTACTCCTATTTCTATCATTTCATTCAAATTGGGCCCATTGTTGGATCAAAGCCAATAAAAGCCCACGTTTGAAAATCCTAACACTTCAATTAGAAGGGCATCAACCAGTCAGTTACAAAACAAATTAAGTAACGGTCCATACCCAACAGGAAAATTGATGGAGATCCAATGAACATGATACCCAACAGGAAAATTAATCAGTTACATGTCATCCATACCGTTCATAACGTTATTCCTACTGGAATGAACTAAAAACACAAATATTAGCATGATTCAAAACTTCAGTGGCCCCACAAATATTTCAACTGTGGACGTTTAGTTATCACATTTTCAACCCACCTAAGCATTGGATATTGTTCATCTTTGGCCTCATGTCCTAAAATGAACTCACAAAACGGATGGACGGTGAGGATTTCTCATAAACATTCCAATGGCCCCACCTGCGTTCCCAGGGCAGGAACTTCCTACGAAAGGCTTTCGCAGGGGAGCGTCCTGGACTGGACGGAAATGGATTGGCTACTCCCCTAGCCAACGTTGTTGGTGCTCTGTTAGTCCCTCCATGATATATGTGCTTCATCCATTCCGTTCATCCATTTTTACAGATCATTTTAGTTATTCATCCCAAAAATTAGAGGGATATAAATCTCAGGTGGACCACACCATAGGAAAACAATAATGATTGGATATGCATCATTAAAATCCTCCTAAGGCCTACTGTACTATTTATTTGAAATCCAATCTTTTTATTAGGTCATACAGGCCCAGATGAAGGGAAAAAACAAAGATCAGCTTGATCCAAAAATTTTATGGCCCCCAAAAGGCTTTTAATGGTTGACGCTCATTCAACACTGTTTCCCGTAATGTGGCCCACTTGAGATTTTGATATACCTAATTTTTTGTCCCATACCATGAAATGATCTGAAAAAAATTAAATGGATGGCATGGATGAAACACATACATCATGGTAGGGCCCACAGAGCACCGATCATTAGTGATTGGCCGGTAGCAGTGGGAGTAGCCAGTCTGTTCCCCATCTTGGAGTCGTGTTTAACGGACGAGGATTTCCTGCGAAAGTCTTTCACAGGAAGTTCCTGCGCTGGGATGCGTGGGGGCCACCGCATGTTTATGAGAAATCTAACCCGTCCATTCGTTTTTTATCTCATTTAAGTATATACGACTAAAAATTAGACCAATGTAAGACTCAAGTGGGCCATACCAGATGAAACAATGGGAAAGGAATGTCCATCGTTGAAACCTTCCTAGGCTCCACCTTAATGTTTATATTCCATCCAAGCCGTTTATAAGGTCATTTTCACTAGGATGAAGTAAAAATACCAAAAATTAGACCGAGATAAAACCTTCGTAGCCATATAAATGTTTCAACGGTGGTCACTAAATCTCCACTATTTCCTCTCATGTGGTCAATTCGAGTTTTGAATATACCTTATTTTTGGCTACATATCCTAAAATGATCTCTAAAATCGGATGGACGGTGTGGCTTTCTCACAAACATCTCAGTGGGCCCCACCCAGATTCCCTGTGCAGTGACTTAAAATGAAAGGCTTTCGCAGGAAATCTGCGTTCGTGTTTAACGAAGACACAGATTGCGTACTACCCCACCCCGTCCCTGGCTCCGAACGAGCAGTTCTATGGGCAGGCCCACCGTGATGTATATGTACATCCAAACCGTCAATCCCTTTTCTTAGATTATTTTAAGGCATGAACACAAAAATGAGGCAGATCCAACACTCAAGTAGACCACACCAAATAATAATATTGGTTGCATTAAAATGCACCAATTACATTAAATGCAAGAGTCATCTGTGATGTGGTCCATTTGATTGTTGGATCTGACTCATTTTTATTTTGATGCCTTAAAATAATATGAGAAAAGAGATAGAGGGTTTGGATGTACAGATACATCACGATGGGCCCGCCCACAGAACTGCCCATTCGGAGCTAAGGATAGGCGGGGTAGTATGCAATCTGCGTCCATTGTACGAACGGTTCAAAGAGATCAAAGTTACATGGGCCACTGTGATGTTTTTTTTACCATCCAACCTATTCATTAGGTCATGTAGACATGGATGAAGTGAAAACACAAATATCAGCTTGATCTGAAACTTCTCCAACTCTCAAGAAGTTTTTAATGGTGTACATTCAATCCCCACCTTATGGTCCAATTAATCATTGGACCTACTTCTTTTATTGGATCACATCTTAAATTATCTGAAAAAGTTGATGGATGGTGTGGATCAAACACATAAATCATGGTGGGGCATAAAGAAGTTTCACAGGTTAAAGGTTGGTTTTGTATTACGCAAACAATCAAAAAGAAAAACTTTCCATAGTAACTTCAAAATGGGTACTTTTGGAAGTAAAAAATTTTTGTTTAATGAAAAATCACAGAGTGCATTCCGTGTTCACGATTAAGCTAGACTCCTATCATGGAAAAAATTCAGTGAAAAACCATTTAGCACTTTCCGTCTTCCGCATTAACAACGTATTAACAAACACCACTAAACATGGAAAATTTTGCCCATTCCGCGTTAAGTGCAAAAATTCAGCGTTAACAAACACGGCCTTAGTCCTCTCTTCATAAAGGTAGGTCTATGGGACCTTATGAACATGTTTGATGGCTAATAAACGTCATAGTGGCTCGGAAATTTTTCCACAGCAGGATTTCAATCCTCACTCCTTGTATGGTGTGGTCCACTTGAGTCATCAATCTCTCTTTTTGAGCTCAAGCTCTAAAACTATTTGTCAAAATGAATAAACGTTGTGGATAAAATATATATATCATAGTGCCCCCCAAAGTCCCTAATGAGAGTGTCCATCTCAAGCTATGTCGTGCGTGTATTTGGTGTGAACTAGAATCCAAATCACCCTATGCCAAAAGCCATTTGTTTTGAAAACAAACCAATTTGGTGAGTGGGCTTAAATGGGATTAGGTGGGAGGTTGGAATTAACGTGGGATTTCAAGTGGATTTTGAAATCCACTACACAAGTGGGCTTTGTACTGATTTATGTATTTTAATGTTGTCCATCCATGTACTTGTACAAGTTACCAACATTTGTTATGAATTTAGTTAGTCGATTACAATTCCATGGTTCACCAAAGGAGGTTTTACTTAATCCAATACTTTTCAAACAGCAAAAATTTTATTCCAAAAATAGGAATTGGATGGCCAAAACACCTGAAGCGGATTGGCCGGTGTATCACACACAACCAACCTAGCTGGTGTGGGTATGTGTTGGTCCAAAAATGAGCTCTGACGCTCCTTGATATCTAAGTTGTACGAATGGTTCAAAGGAAATTAAAGTTACATGGGCCCCACAATAATATATTTATCATATCCACACCGTTCAATTAGTTGGTGAGATTATTTTAGATCTTGATACTAAAAATTAGTCATATCAAAAGCTCAACTAGACCACACCACAAATAGCAGTGGGACTATGATTCTCACCGTTAAAACATTCGTAGGGCACACTACAACATTTATTTTATATCCAATATGTTCATAAGGTCACAAAAACCTAGATGAAGAGGAAAAACAAATATGATATTGATCCAAAATTGAGTAGTTGTTAACATTTTTCCAAGAAATATGTTGAAGAAACTAGGGGAAACGTATGCTGATATGATCGCCACGGAAGTGATGGTCACTGATTTAATTGGTGGCATAATAAACATGTAAGGAATTTTTCTAGTCGAATTAATGATTGGAAGTAAAAAAAAAAGAAGCTTTAACGAATTTTTTGATAGTACCTTTGACTTCAACATGTAATGCTCTCTTTGGAAGAGATTGGATTCACTCAAACTATTGCATCCCATCATCTTTACATCAAGTTCTTATCTTCTAGAATAAAGGAAAGATTGAATTAGTATGGGCTAACAATAAGCCATTCCAAGCAAATCTAATGCAACCGAAGCATATTTTTACAAGGAGGGTGGGGTAGTGGTTTTCACAAGTTAAGATCGATTTGACTAACTAATGGAAATTTCATCATAAAAGAATTTGTTAGTTGAAATGAAATACCTAAGCCTTGCCTCCAGCAAGGAATTGGCCACACTGAAAATGCTTTCGTTATATTAACTAGGACAATCTTACACTGTTGAAGAGTTATTATGATGATGATTCATACAAAAGAAAGAGAAATAGCCAAAATCTCATCTTAGTTTGCAAAGCTTAAACAAGCTTGGAAAGATCGTAAGTTGGAAAATAGTTGTTTTATTAATATTGTCGAATGTTTATTAAAGCATGATGAGATTGCTAAAAATGGCACATCTTTTGATGATTTGGAAGTTGCGTTGGCAAAATTAGATGATTAGAAAGCGGATGTACAAGATCTATTGCTTAAAGTCAATTTGGGAACCAACTAATGTCCTTAGCCAACTTACTTTGGTGGATGCTTTTTGCTTGAAAATATATGAGGTAATGGTCAAATTACTGCACGAGTATAAAGATTGTTTTGTGTGGGATTATCATGATATACCTGGTCTAGACTGAAAGCTGGTTGAGTATCGATTGCTAATAAAAGAGGGTTTCTAATCGATTAAGCAGGCTCCAAGAAGGATGACTATGAAAGTCATGACCAAAGTAAAAGAAGAAATTGAAAGGTTGTTGAAGGCTAGCTTCATCTAGCCAATTAGGTATGTTGAATGGATATCTAATGTAGTTTTAGTGGTTGAAAAATGGGAATAAGGGTTTACATTAACTTTGGAAATCTTAATCATGTAACTCCAAAAAATAAATATCGTATGTTAGTTGCCAATCAGTTGATTGATTGAGCAGCAGGTCATAGAATAATATCATTTATGGATCGTCATTCCAGCTAGAATCAAATTTACATCATAGAAAAAGGATATTATAAAATTGACTTTTAGATGTCCATGGGCTATTAGCACGTATTGCTGGAAAATAATGTCGTTCAGACGAAAGAATGTCGAAGCAACCTACCAAAGGGCAATGAATACCATTTTTCCATTATATGATTGGCTAGATGTTAGAAATATACATCGATGGCATGGTTATCAAATTATTTGACTTGCCTAATCATCTTTCTCACTAATGTTGAACCTTTGACCATACGGGGCTACATAAATTAAAAATGATTCCCTTAAAATGTGCATTCGGTGTATTAGTAGGGGATTTTCTGGGTTTCCTAGTGCATCAAAAGGGCATTGAAGAAGACTAAAATAAAACACAGGCAATCATCGAAGCCCAACCTCCAAAGAATAATTAGCGTATATAAGTTCACCGCATGCATAACATTAATTAATGTACGATGATACAAATGAATCATGGGACAAAAGCTGAGGTTGAAATATGGAAACACATTCTCCAAATGATGCGTGGATATGCACAACGAAAAGAATGAAATGACAGATAAGCCGTTTGAAAGATTGACGAATGAGAAGCGCGACATGTGATTGTTCAATTAATGTTTGATAAGGTGATACCTGCGTGAGGGTATAGTGTTTGTACCAAAATCTAGCAGAATCATATCAATGGTGTAGATTGAGTCATGTGGTATGTTTGATATCTTTAGGGCATGCGCTAAATATACGGAGGACATATCATATCTTCTAGAAGCTTTGTTGTGTAAGCTATTCCCAGATAAGGACAAGTAACCGTTAAGGTCATGTCAACATTGGAGCACATTCTAGGTGTTCGACGAAGGCAAATCCACGATTAAGAAGTAATCATTTTTTTCCAACCGATTACATGCGAAGGCATCATGTGGGCAAGTAGTATCCTCACACCTCTCCTAGGGAAGTATATAAATAGCAGATGTAGATACGAAAGGAACACACACAATCAAACCAAAACTAATTAATCAACTATAGTGCAACTTTATTTATTTTAGTTTAGCTTACCATCTTCACTACTCTTCAGTCGTGGGATGCTTAGTCTCTGGGAGTAGTCTAGTCAAGTCTGTCCTTGTGCTCATGCCAAATCGAATTTTAGTTGTAGCCAATAACTGTAATTTCCTTCCATCTATGCCTATATGCCGGAACTGAAGGAAGACCATAGAGTTACAAAACATCCACATATGGTCTTATGCTAGGTTAATTGTAGTTGTAATTTCTTGTATTACTTCAACCTTGCTCATTAGCATGTGCTCCACGAAGCACCCTGTTACTCTCAGTTAGGTTGGTGATCCCATTGTAGTGGTAAGTATCGCCCATTTCCACATCCATCATCTATCTATTTTTTTTGACCATACAATTGTTACATCTTCGAAAGTCATTGATTTTCAAGGAAAAAAAGAACTCATTGGAGGAAAAGCCCCAACCTTCTCAAGTCGCCTAATATTGTGTGCCTAATATTGTGTGCACTCGACAATTAGTTAAATAGATATATGATCGAACCATGACTGAACACCGCTCTATCTCGATGCCAGGGGTTAGTGGTCACAGTTTGAATCAGACCTAATCAGTTCTAGCATGCTCGCAAACCTCACACATGTACCATGTGGCCGAATTCGAGCCAACCCAACTACTTTTATCATTATTCCACCAAGAAGCATTGCTAAGTGTAGGGATGTTAATGGGCCAAGCTCCGCCCTTGTAAAATTTTGATAGAGTTGGACGGAACAGTTCAAAATTCCAGCCGAAGACAACCTCAGGCCTGACCTGTTGACAGCCTTACACATGTATACAAGTTAGCTAATGCACACGCCTCCACATCTGCCAACATGGTGGATAGGTGCAATATCCAAGCCATCCCTTGGGGTGCACCTCACGATGTAGAAGTTTCATCCCTAAGATAAATGTGGTCCATTTGGTAAGTGCGGCGTGAGATTATAAATCAAATAAATGTTGTTCATATATTATTTTTTTCAGTTCATTGTAGCCCACCTAATAATTAGAACAATTTGATTATTGGAAAATGGAATCTACATAATGTTAGACTTTAGATGGATAGCTTGGATATTGCAAATGTTCACTACACTAGCATATATGGTGGCATTGCATTAGCTAACTTTAGTAGACATGTGTGGGCTTAGCAAAGCTCTTTCAATAAAGTTGCTTGCTTTAAATAAAATTTAGGTTTCTTATTTTTATTTTTTTTACAATTTTCATTGCGATGTTAGTTATCTTATTGTGTATCGTCTTGGTTGAGAAATGGACTACAACAGTTGTGACATTTGTTTTTACATGTTTTGTGGAAATCTAAAGCACCTTCAAAGAGTTGAACATCAATCGGGGTTAGTTTTCTCATAGGGAAATTTATGAAATTTATCAATTAGGCTATGAACACGATGAAGACTTATGAGTTTGGGTATCCATTAGGAATCCCTTGGGTCTTTACATCTAATTTTTTGAGTTGGGTTCAAGGAAAATAGATCATTTGTATGGTTTAGCCCACCCAATGGATAAACATGAAATAGGTAGATGGTAATTTGAGAAAGTGCCCTTACAAATACAAGGTATGGACCACATTGTAATGTGTTAATTGTTAGGAATAGGGCAAAAGAAAGAGATTCGATAAAAAAAATATGTGTTAAGGAACCCCACACCTGGAATTTAAATATCAGTTTGTAGTACGATCAGATGAACGATGGGTCGACGTGCATATGTGGATCCATCTTTGAGATAGTTCATGCCCCTCAGTGTAGAGTACCGGTGCAAAAGGTCATCGACACTTCTATCTCCCAGGATACAACTCCCTAGCCCTTTTCCCACTAAGTGTGCACTCGCTGGCAGAGAAACAACACCACTAGGACACCACTCAACACCTTACAGAGTTTTTCCTTATGCCCATAAAGAATATGATTTTGAGTTATGATGAAAATGGAGAAAAAACTTTCATTGAGGGAGGAGGGTTTTCTATTTTCTTTTCCGATCTCTAAAGCCCTAATCCAAATCCCTCTTTTTAAAACCTCAAAACCATATCTCAAAAAATACTCGATATAGAGAAATGGTTACGCCGTTTTACATGCCCGAATGACAGAGGCACGTTTCGCACTATTGAAATGACCTTCTCTAAATGGGCACATTCAATGGACATGATCAATACAACGAATCAACAAATATTTTTTTTATTTTTTTTTAAATATGCATAATAATCCCCCACTTACTTCAATCAAAACAAATGTGGGCAAAAGGGGAAAAAAAAGAAGAGGAACTTCTATGCATAAATGACGGTGATAAAAGTCTTGAACCTTACTTAGTGAATCATGCTTAGACAACAAGAAAATAGTGAACAAGGTCTTAAGCTAAATTTCTTTTAAAGTATACCGTACACGAAACACACACATAAATTTAAGAATTATTCCAAGGTGTTAAAGAGTTGCACTTTACGGTCATATGCATTATCCCGGTTTTCATTAGTGCTCTAGAGAATTGCCCGATTCTCATAGGAAGCGGCCTCGCTTCCACACTCATATAAGTGAGTTTATCAAGAGTATCTATGTAACAACTATCACTTTACCTTAAATAATGTTATAAATGTTCACAACCCCAAGTGTAGGGTTACAATGTAGTAATAACTCGTGAGAACGAGGTCGAATCCATAAGGACTAAACTTATACGTATTCTAAAAAGAACTGGAACTAAAAGAATATCTAAATCTGAATTTTGAAATAAATTAGAGTAATTATGAATAATGTTTAAACTATCAATTACAGGTGGGAACTAGGGTACCAAGGATCCACTTGTAGGAATTAAGATGCTACCTTGCTTGATTCAATAAACACAATTGGAACTGTAGTCCTATCCTATCCAATTGGAAGATAAAATGATTTAAATCAACTCTGAACTTTTCATTGACCTAATTCTCAATGGAGGAGAATTGTGAAGACTGGAAGGGATTCCATCACCCTACCATGTCCAGGAGACGATGGTGAACAATGTGATTTACCAATCTCACTATCTCAAAACAGGAAAAGAAGATATCCAAAGCTATCACAATATCTATTGTAATTTGAGTCACAATAAATCATAGAAAACTAAAAATATTCCTTTAATATCAAACTAGAAATTAAAGAAGTTCAATAAGAACAAGAATCAAGAAAAAATAAACATCCTAACATGCTACAAGCTTCACCTCTTAGCCCTAGTTAAGAGGTTTAGTCAACCATAAAGATGATTGAAACTAAATCTCTTATAAACAAAGCATGAAAAATAAATTAGGGAAAAAGAATAAATTTTTGGCGGCTTCTCTACCTCTTTATTATGCTCCTTGAGACCTTTTCAAACCCTAGAAGATGCTTTGGAACATCCTAGTGAGTCCTACTTATAGTTATGGAACTCCAACTTTCGCACTTAGTTGGAAAATTTTAAAAATCGCCTCAAATTTACGTACTCTCTACAGTTTGCTAAATTAAACTTCACTCTTCGTAGTTTTCTAAAATATACTTCACTTTGCATAGCTAAAATAGACTTTGAGTTTCAGAATATGCTTTTCCAAGACATTTTCAGGAATATGTTTGTCTTTAGGATAATTTCAGGATTCCTTTTATTCACTTTAAATCTTTAATTCTCTTTATTCCTCACTTGGTTTTCTTGGATCTGTAACATATGAATTCTTCATTAATGACTTCTAAATCTCCAAATCTTTATTTAGTAATATTTTGAGCATAAATCTTCCTTTCGACATCAATTTCACCTTAAGTTCTCGAAATCACCTTGCACATGAAAACATGCATAATTAAATCGATCAAGCACTATCATGTTTATAAAACCAAGGTATAAATAGAAAAAAATATGACATTTTACACTCAATACACCCCCCAACTAGCATTTTCCTAGTCCCGAGCAAAACATGCGTGAAGTGATCTTCAATTCTCAAAGTTCAAAGTTCTTTTAAAAAATAATCATTTGGGTAAACAAGTATGAATGAGTATAATCTAAAGAAGCGAGAGTGAAATTTTATAAACCTAGAGCCGAATCAAAAACAATCAATCGAATAGATTCTTCATCAATCAATCTAGACATAAGTTCATATATAAAGTTTTTCTAATGTGCTTAGTGAATTTCAATTTACTTTCCCTAAAACTATACTATCATTACATAATATTAGTCACGATCATCGCCTCAAGATTAATTGAATAATCAAGTACTGAATCTGAACTTATCTCACTTTCCTTCTTTTTCTTGTTTTTGATTTTATATCGACGGTTTCTTTTTATATATTCATTCTTTTCAGACTTTCCGTTCTTTTTCATTCTTTTATAGTCTTTTCATCATATATGATGTAACACCCCGAAAATCGGGGGTCGGGTAGAAACCCAACTCCTGAGTTCCAGAGCATCACTTATGCAACATATATGATGATGATGATGATTGAATGTTGTCTGTTAGTATAGTAAACATGAGTGAGATTAAGCCAAACAACAAATCATACTCCAGAGACAATTAAATTATGCAAGTAGAAACTGTGGTATGTATATGAATTATATAAAAATGATGGTAAGCTCTCAAAGTATGATTGTCACCAGGTTAAATAATTACATGAAATGTACAATAAGGAAAAGTAGTGTTTTCTATCCAAACCCTATAGTCCCTCCAGCGTAACTCTAGGTCTGCTTAGACTCGTCAGAGAGTTGGACATAGGAGAGCTCCTCCTCGCCATTGAGTAGTCCGGTTCTGCCTCAAAGCATCGCCAACACCTGCAGCTAAGACAGAGTCTGGTTGGTGTGTACAACACCGTCCCGTAACGTGGGAGTGAGTGATCAACTCAGTGGAATCATAGAGCAAAGGTTAACATGTTATTAAATCAATCAAGCTATAATGATAAAGCAAGTAAATCAAACATTCCTAAACACTATAAGTAATGCAAGAATGAAATGACATGATGGATACCGTCACCGACATACTCCCTCATGCGACACCATCTTACGTCCGCAGCATGCTTTCTTCCCTCAGTGCTCCACATCTTCCAGGCACATGCAGTGCGATATGATCATGATTACCGAGTTATTATTAGTCCTTTTTATACAGCAGGATTGGAAAACTAGGGTACCTCCCTTATATCATTCCCAAACAAGAATCCTGTCTAGGGTCGTCACTCCTAGTAGTCTCATACGATGATATATTTCTAGGTCGCTGCAAGGGCTGCCAGGGCTGTTGCATGCACTCGTTGCACCGCTCCCCCATCACCTTATCAATACAGGCCTAGTTTGTACTCTTGTTGCTACGAAAGGGTCATCGCCTCACGTAGACTCAGAGTACGCTCGAGGTCACTACAAAGGGCTGTCAGGGCTGTTGCACGCACTCGTTGCTCCGCTCCCCCATCACCTTATCAGTGTAGGCCGACAGCAAGAATATAGTGTCCTATACCACCATAATTTACTCACGAGTCTGGGTTGCTCACTGGTCACTACGGGGAGGTTTGTGGCCCCAGCGTAGGCCGACAGCTCCACCACGGTGTCTCATACCACCATGCCCGGCTCATGAGTCTTAGTGGATCAAGGTACCACGGTTATCAGGGTTATCACTGGTAAGTTCAGTACCCTAGGTTCAAGCAATTATGACGAATACAAGGTGAACATACAACGGTCAATCGGGTTACTTGATGAGTCCGACTAGCATGAGCGCACGTTGAATCGACCGACATGAAATGCACAAGCACTACGTGTGGCCTAACCACTGCCGACGACTCTAGTACGACTCGGGTTCGTCATACACATCCTTCGTGGTGAACAGAATCTAACCACGAATTCTATTCTGTTACCGACTGCCTGGACTAGAGTATAGCCCCAAACACTTGTAATTTAAATCAATAATCATATGAGAGAGATAGAATTGAAATACAAGTAATTTCAGCATGTTATGACATCTATCATAAACAGTTATCCATACACGAGCATTTCACACATAAGGTAATCAATTCACATACAACAAGCATGGAGGAAAATCATGTACATCATCAAATTAGTTGAGAAGTCAATCTCAATGCTAATCTACAACACCATTTACTCAATACTTACTAATACATACATTTATACAAACACTTAGACTACACAACTCCAACGTACTTGACGTATGTTGATTTCAACATATAATATGACAGATCCTTATATCAAGGAGATGTCTAATACACAACAATCATGTTCTTACATTCAAAACATATGGCAGCCATAAATCATATTGATTTAGGCATTTCAACAAACACTTAGTCTACACACATTAGTCTACATAGCATATGTCGGCCGATATGCGCATTAGGGTGAATCTCTTCGCCAAACAGATCATACACCTATAACTAGTATAGGTACACGATAAATACTCATGGCAATTATATCAGCAAAATACGTACATATACAGTATTTCCTACAAATACCTAAAATACCCTAAATCTCATATTCTTCGTACGTATTCGAAATGAAAAACGGACAGCATGTTCTACATGTCAAACAGCATCCTTATCAGTAATCTACCATTAAACGGCATTGAAAGTTTTGAAAATAGGTAATCTAAACGTCTAAAATCCGCACCTTTCGTCGTAGACGCGTATCGATTCGAATAGAAAGTCTACGCTTCGTCAACGTCGATATGACGACCTAATTCACAAGATAGGTCAGCTACTTCGCTACTTGCATTGCTAGAATCCCTAAAACAGGTTGAGGTTAGGGTTTTCTTACCTAGAATGAAGTCGTAATCACCGGAAGAGTGACTGGAATACGATAGTTAAGCACGCTTGGTAGCAGGTTTGAGTGACAGGAAGATTTCCCCACAACTCTTACAGAATCTCTCTCCTTTCTCTCCTCTCTTCTCTAGGGTTTTAGCAAATTCGTATGGGAGGGAAGTGAGAGGGTTTAAGGTCTTTAAATAGGTTAGAAAGTCACCTATATAGACTTGGAACAAAGGTATACTCAGGTTATAACCAAATCGGGTCTTTCCCGATCCAAAAGAGCATTTCTGGAGGTCCCCTGACCAAATGTGGTCGGACTTAAGCTCATGAATATTGGATCCTGATCACATTAAGTTTTCAGTCCGATAGTGTTCCCAGATCGCACGTGGCGGCCCAGTTTCAGTTCAGCGGTCACGGAGATTTGATCAAGGATTCCAAGTACACTGACCTGAGTGGGAAATGTTCCCTGATCCGAGGGTGTATTTAGGTCAGATTCTAATGGTCTGAATGCTTATACTTAACCCGCAAGAGAAACGTGCCAGATTTATTTAAATCACATTTATTTTTTAAAGAATTTCACTCTTTCTCACACTCCTTGCTCCAGGCTCAATGAAATAGCCTCAGAACATCAGTTGGGCTTGATTTTCGAAGCGATTGTCAAGTCCAGCTAAGCGGTCATAATGGTCTAAGATTGTAGATATCGGACTTTCGACGCGCGGTCTAGATCCAATACAAAGTTTCGGTGTTCTCCCGAGAGCAACCGGGTTTAGTGATGGATTCTAGATTTTTAGACAATGTAGCGTTAACGGTTCTACTCATTTTGAATCTTATAGATCATATTTAAAGTGGTTCGAGCTAATTCTACTGATTGTTTAGTTTAATACTTAACCAAATTCTGACCTAATTATGACAGAATAAGTCCCTAGGAAATTCTACGCCCTTTCCTGACATTTTTAATTAATATATTATTTTAATTATTTTTTTAGTAGTTCATCATCAAGTCTAATTCATCTCCACCAAATTTCATGATATTTCCTAATGTAGAAAAATTCTAAAAATTCTAGAAGCAGCAGCTGTTCAAAACTATACTTTTCAAATAGTTGTCACAACGACCCATTTTTAACTATACTAAATATTTTATTATATTTTTTACTTATTTTTATATGTAACTAAACTCATTTAGATTCAATCTGGCTTTTGAATCACCTAAATCAGAGTTATAATGAGGGAGATATAATTTTTCAAATTCAAGCTAAAATCATAGAAAATGTGACCGAAAACGGGCCAGCCAATGAACTGCGGCCCGGCCAAGCCCGGTAATCGGCGAGGCCTCACCAAACCGACGATCCCCTTACCGCTCGCTGACCTGTTTGGGGTGATTTCACCATCTGATATTTGAAATGGGCATATTTTAGAACCTGGGATGAGTTATTTGACATGCAATATATGATTTTGGGGTAAGAGAAGCTGATATATCCAAATTACCTACTTATTTCATGAGATTCCAAAAGGTTAATAGTTAAAAACCCTTTTTATTTATTTATTTACTATTCATAGTATTTTTTAATTTAAGTATTGATCAACATCACCTAAACTTTAAGATTTGTGTCTAATATGAAAGCTCCTAGAAAATTTTGAAGGATAAAGTAGTGAAAGGTGAGATTTTCGAAGGAAATAGGGGTTTAAGACTTTTGGATTGAGTTTTGAAAAGTTAATTAGGTGTTAGGATTCACCCATTGTCTAAGGACATCTAAATTTAGATTGGCAAAAATTCAAGGTGTTACATATGACCTTTTTGTCGATCTCACTGTTTTTTTAACTGGTTCTTTTCATCTTTTAAAGTGGATAAAATTCTCCAGACTTAATTCACAATCATCTATCAATGCTTCACATACTATCAATTAGAAATTCTAACATAATTCATAGAAAGCAACTTGAACGAGTCTTGTGACTTAGATTAACATGATATTCAAACTTCCTCTTAATCAATTGAGTGTAAGAACTGTAGGTGATAAACTACTTAGTTGATTAAACACCAACAATTCAAAATTTAATATCAATCTTATCATCAAACTCCAAACATTCTTTACATACACAATTTATCATTTTCCAAACAGATTTCAACTTGAAATATTAAAAATTTTAAAAAATATTTTGCTCAGAACTAAGAAAACACTGATTAGTTTACCTAATCCACAACACCAACCTAAAATCTACATTGTCCTCAATGTAAAAAAAAAAATATAAGCATGCAATGCATATGAGACAGAAAAGAAATGAGAAGTGATGGAAAGGTAGTGCCTGAAGAAGGGGAATTGAAGGTTTTCCAAGGTTCTCAATGTGAAGATGGGTTAGTGCAAAGACTCAAACAAACTAAATGCAAACTATCCTAATCCTAAATCCTACTAAAATAATAAAAGTTAACTACACCTCCATCAGACTAGGAGATCGATCCTGGTACACGGGATCAGTTAGAGGCATGGACATGTTCTCTGAGTCAAATTTCTCAATAAATGGCTTTAAATGATATCCGTTCACTTTAAAAATATGGCCATTTATTAGATTCTTTATCTCAATGACCCTATGTGGATAGACATTAGTAACAGTGAAAGGGTTGGTCCATCGAGAGCGGAGTTTACCAGAAAAAAGTGTAACCAAGAATTATACAGGACTTTTTAATCGATTATGAATGATTTCTGAAGGATGTTCCAGTCGTGGAACACCTTCATCCTGTCCTTATAAATTCTCGAGTTCTCATATGCGTCGTTCCGAATTTCCTCAAGTTCATTCAGTTGTAGTTTACGTAGTGAACCAGCGTTGTCCAAATTGAAGTTCAGATTTTTGATAGCCCACTAAGCTCTATGTTTCAACTCTACAGGCAAGTGGCGAGCTTTTTCATAGATAAGTCTAAAGGGAGATATTCCAATAGGGATCTTAAAAGCTGTACGGTATGCCCATAAAGCATTGGTCAAATGGATTGACCAATCCTTACAGTTAAGGTTAACTATTTTCTCCAGAATATATTTAATTTTCCTATTGAAAATCTCAGCTTGCCCACTTATCTTCATGTGGTATGGAGTGCTCACCTTATAAGAGATACCATATTTCTTCATCAATTTTTCAGATGGCCTATTATAGAAGTGTGAACCTCCATCACTAATGATGGCCCGAGGCATTCTAAATCGGGAAAGGATATTTTCTTTTAAAAATCGAATGACCGTACGATGGTCATTGTTCTAGCACGGGATTACTTCGACCCACTTAGTGATATATTCTACCACTAGCAAAATGTACAAATTCCCAAAGGATTGGGGTAATGGCCCTGTGAAATCAATGCCCCAACAATTAAATACTTTAATGATAAGAATGGGGGTTTAGAGGCATCACATTTCGATGGGACAATGTACCTAATTTCTGACAACGCTCACAAGTTTGTAAAACTCATGAGTGTCTTTGAACATAGTGGGCTAGTAAAATTTGCACTATAAAATTTTAGTCGTGGTCTTTTTAACAGAAAAGTGACCACCACAGGCATGCGAATGACAAAAGGAGATGACACATTGGTGTTCATTATCTGGCACACTTCTCTTTTGAATTTGGTTTGAGAAATATTTGAATAAATACGAGTCATCCCAAAAGAACTTATGAACCTCGGCGAAGAATTTTTTCTTTTCTTGCACATTCGAATGAGTCGGCGTGAAACCTGTGGCAAGATAATTATCAATGTCAGCAAAATAAGGTAATTGAGAGAGTTTAAACAATTGTTCGTCAGAGAACATATCGTTTATAGGTGGCGTTTTAAGGGAATCGGGGAGATCAAGTTTTGAAAGATGGTCGACCACTATGTTCTCTGCCACCTTTTTGTCCTGTATTTCTAAATCAAATTCCTAGAGTAGGGGGATCCATCTTATCAATTGGGGTTTAGCATCATTCTTAGAGAGAAAGTACTTCAACGCCACATGATCAGTGTAGATGATGATCTTAGATCTGATCAAATAAGACCTAAATTTGTACAAAGCGATCACTACGGCTAAAGTTCCTTCTCCTTAGTAAAGTAGTTCACTTGGGCTGGATTTAGAGTTTTACTTGCATAGTAAATAACGTAGGGCTTCTTTTTTTTTTCTCTGGCCTAACACTGCCTTAATAGCATAGTCAGATGCATCACACATAATCTTAAAAGGAATTCTCCAATCGTGTGGCTACATGATGGGTGCGGTAGTCAACATACCCTTAAGCTTCGTGAAAGCTTCCTAGCATTACTTAGTCCACTCATATGGTACACCCTTTTGAAGTAGATTGCATAAAGGACGAGAGAGGTGACTAAATTTCTTTATGAATCGTCTGTAAAATCCATCATGTCCTAAGAAGGATCGCATGTCTCATATGCTCTTGGGTTGAGGTAGGCTAGAGATAAAATCAATTTTATCCTTATCTACCTCAATTCCCTTGAACGATATATGTTCAAGAATAATTCCCTTACGAACCATGAAATGACACTTCTCCTAATTCAGTACCAAATTCTTTGCCTCACATTGCTTCAACACATTTTTTAGATTTTCCAAACACTTGCTGAATGATGGACCAAAGACAGAGAAGTCGTCCATGAAGACCTCTAAATATTGCCCCACCATGTCAGAAAATATACTCAACATGCATCGTTGAAAAGTAGTGAGGGCATTACACAGTCCGAATGACATCCTTCGGTAAACGAAGGTGCCAAAGGGACATGTGAATGTGGTCTTTTCTTGATCTTCAAGGGCTATCTTTATCTAATTGTAGCTTGAATATCTGTCAAGGAAGCAATAGTAAGAGTGACTAGTTAGCCTTTCCAAGATTTGATCAATGAAGAGTAAAAGAACGTGGTCCTTCCTCGTGACGGTATTTAACTTTCTGTAGTCAATGCACATTCTCCAACTAGTAGTAACTCTAATTGGAATGAGTTCATTATTGGCATTAGCTATGATGGTGATTCCGAACTTCTTAGGAACCACCTGAGTTGGACTCACCCATTAGCTATCGGATATGGGGTATATGATACCCACATCCAACAACTTAAGTACCTCGGTCTTAACCACTTCCTTCATGTTTGGATTTATTCGGCGTTGTAGTTATCGAGAGGTCTTCACATTATCCTCAAGATGAATGCGGTGAGTACAAATCAAATGGTCAATTCCTTTGAGGTTCGTAAACGACCATCTAAGGACTCCTTTATACTCAATGAGAGTAGAGATAAGCATACTCTCCTGTTCTTGCTCAAGGTGGGAAGAAATTCCCAATAGGTATGTCTCATCTTGATCTAAATATACATATTTAAGATCAGAGGGCAAATGTTTTAGGTCAAGCTTTGATGCTTTGAGGCGAGACGGTAGAGACAGTACATTAGTTTGAGATAATTCTTTAAATTGTGGCCTCCACCAGTTAACTTCAAGTACCAGTGTATTGAAAGGGCCTAGCTATATGCCCTAGAGGGGAGGTGAATAGGGCAATGCCAAATAAAACTTATAACAGCGGAATAATAAAATAAATAAAGCACAATGCTGAATATAAAATAATCTCAATAGCCTAAAATAAAGAGAATGATACTTTATCAGTTCTAAGGACAACCTTACACCAAAAACCACAGGTTTAAGGTAGGACAACCTTATTTCTAAAACGTCCTTTGTATCACAACCCAATGAGGAATAATAAGCAAGAAAATCAAAATAACTTGCAGAAAATAAATCCTAAGTTATTACAACATTCATCAACACTTGCTTGAAGTGATTATAACATTCATCCACAAACACTCTTCACAAAACAGAAAGAATAAAAGAATGAAAGAGTAAAACACATCCACAACACAACGATATATAGTGGTTCGCCTGTGTGTACACCAACTGTTATCCAACAGCCACACAGAATGCTACTCCACTCCTAATATCCTCACACAGGGGATATTAGCATGCACTATCAAAATAGGTTTCACAGGTTCACCTAAAACCTTCACAATTGTGTCTTTGATCTCGGGCTTACACAATCTAAAAACCTCACAATCTGAGTTTTCTGGCTCTCCTCAGATAACCAATACAATGAGATTTTTCTGGCGAATCTCAAACAAAAATCAGAGAAAGTAAATTAAAAAAAATGTAAAATACCTGAATCACCTTTTGAAGAAGCCCGGTAGAACCAATTGGAGTAGAATTTCGATTCAACGTTCAAAGTCCAATACTCACTTTAAGAATGGTTCTAAGTCTAATTGATTTTAAAACAAAAGGGCTAGTTCTATTTGATTTTGAATCCAAGAAGAAGGAATATCAGAAATTTTCCTTTTCTAATAAGATTGTAATGTAGATCAAAATCAAATAAAAATAAGCTAGCAAAAGAAATATTAAATAAGCACAAAGTATCTTAAAATAAACACAAACTTATCTCAGAAAATAGCCTAAAGATTGATTGAATAGAATAGAATTGAATTGAATTGCTAAAACTCTGAAGTTTTGTAACGCCCTGGAAAAATCAATACTTGGGCTCGAATACCAACTCGACCAGAAATCGCGTAGGATTAATTCCTTTAGAAAATAAGTGTAAGTTAGCTAGCGCAACGCTAGAGTAGCTGGGAAATAGTCCCTGATCACTTTAAATACGTTCTACAAGACCCAAAGTGAGTAGAACCAATAACGCTATAATACTCTAAAACCTCGGATCAAACTCTAAACTGGTTTGTTCTCTGGACCTCTTTGAAACTTTGTATTGGATCTTGACTGCATGTCGAAAGTCTGATACCTACAATCTTAGACCGTTATAACCGCCTAGCTGGACTTGACAATTATTTCGAAAATCAAGTCCAACCGACATTCTCAGGCTATTTCATTGAGCCTGGACTGAAGAGAGTGAGAATAGGGTTAGATTTGGAATTTGAAATTCAAATCTGGCACACGACTTGACGCGTTAGTATTAAGCATTCTAACCATCAGAATTCAGCCAAATTACACCCTCGGATCAGAAAAAATTTCTATTTCTTATCATGAGACTTGTAGACCTGATCTACGTGCGGTGACCACTGAACTGAAACTGGACCGCCACGTGCGATCTACGAACACTACTAGTCTGAAAACGGGATGTGAACGACATCCGACGAGCATGAACTTAAGCCCGATCGCATTCGGCCAGGGGACCACCAGAAATGCCTTTTTGGACCGAAACAACCCCGATTTGGTTAGGTATCAAGTAAACATTGTTCCCAAGCCTGTTTCGGGCAAGTTTTAGGTTATAAAAGGGGCTTAAACCCTCACTCCTCTCACCCATCCGAATTTGCTAGAAACCCTAGCAAGAGTGAGAGAGGAAGTGAGAGATTCTGAGAGAGAGTGGAAGAGAATTTCCTGCTGCTTGTGTCACGTGCTGCACATGTTTAAGCCATACAATCCAATCACTTTTCCGGTAATTTCGCCGTGATTCTAGGTAAGAAAATACCCTAAATACTTGCTGATTTGAGGTTCCATTGTTTTCATAGCGAAGTAGCTTACAGATCTTCTATGTTAGGTTCCCGGTTCACCGTAGACGAAGCGTATACGCTCCGTTCGAATTAATACACCCATAGGAGAAAAAGTGCAGATTTTAAACGCTTTGATTGACTGTTTCCAATGCTTTCAATGTCATTTAATAGTAGATTATCGACGGCAATGCCGTTTGACATGTACAACATGCTGTCCGTTTCTTGTTTCGTAAGCAGACGAAGAATATGAGATTTAGGGCATTTTAGTCATTTGTAGGAAATACTGTTTTCATTCATAATTTTTTGATGTGATTGACATGGCTTCTTGTCACATTAGGATACTAGGAATGCGTGCATAATTAGTTTGGTGAAGAGATTCTCCTAAATGTGCACTTTGAGTCGACATACTATATGTAGACTTAAGTGTGTAGTTTAAGTGTTTGTATAAATGCTTGTATTAGTATGTATTGAATTAAATGTTGTTATGAATTAGTTTGAGATTGATTTCTCAATTAATATGCTGATGTAAATGATTTCCTATATGTTAGCTATATGCATGATTTCATTATATGCATGAAATGCATGTGTTAGATAATTCACTCAATTTGTATGTTATAACATGTGTTAACATGCTCACATTATTGTATTTCATTTCCAATACTCTTATATGATTGCTGATATGGATTCATAATTGTTTGGGACTATACCTAGTCCAGGCAGTCGGCAACCGACCAAGTTCGTGGTTGGCTTATCTTTGCCACGAACGACGCGTCGATGAACGCGAGCCGTGTTTTGGAGTTGGCGGCAGTGGTTAGGCCACACGAAGTGTTTTACGCACTTCATGTCGTTCGACTTGAGATGCACTCATGCTAGTCGAGCCCGTCAAGCAACCCGACTGGCCATTGTATGTTCACCCTGTATGAGTCATAACTGCTTGAACCTAGGGTACTAAACTTACCATTGTAAACCCTGTCAACCATGGTACCTTAATCTATAAAGACTCATGAGCCGGGCATGGTGGTATGGTACACCGTGGTCGAACTGTCGGCCTACGCTGGGGCCACAAACCTCCCCGTAGTGACCAGTGAGCACCTATGACTCGTGAGCAGATTATGGTGGTATGGGACACTATATTCTTGCTGTCGACCTACACTGATCAGGCGACGAGTCCTTTGTAGTGACCGCGAGCGTATTCTGAGTCTACGGGAGGCGACGACCCTTCCGTAGCAGTGAGAGTACAGTAGGCCTGTATTGATAAGGTGATGGGGGAGCGGTGCAACGAGTGCGAGCAATAGCCCTGGCAGCCCTTGCAGCGACCTACAAAAATATACAATCGTATGAGATTACTAGGAGTGACGACCCTAGACAAGATCTGTGTTGGGATTGATATAAGGGAAGTACCTTAGTTTCTCAATATTGCTGTATGAAAAGGACTAATAATAACTCGGTAATCATATCACCATCACATTGCATGTGCCTGGAAGATGTGGAGCACTGTGGGATGAAAGCATGCCGCGGGCGTAAGATGGTGCCATATAAGGGAGATCGTCGGTGAGGGCATCCATCATGTCATGTCACATTGCATTCACAACAATATTAGGATTGTTTGATTTACTTCTTTACTATTATCGCATGATTGATTTGAGAACATGCTAATCCTTACTCTATTATTCCACTGAGTTAGCTACTCACTCCCACGTTAAGGGATGGTGTTTGCAACACCCACCAGACCCTGTCTTAGATGCAGGTGAGGTGACGATTCAGGAGGCAGAGCCGGACTATGATGAGGACCAAGACGAGTTCTCATATATGCAGTACCACGACAGCTTTGCTTAGGTGGCTTGGATTGGCGGGACTTCTCAGTGGGACTATTTTTGGACATTTGAATTCTGTTTATTTTCATGTATATGAGACTCAAAGATGTATTCATACTTTAGAGACAGTTGAGATCTATTTTGTTTTCCATACAGTGATACATATATTCTTTAGTCTTCCGCTTGCTTTTATCACTGGATCTGGAGTATGAATTGCAGTTTTGGTATACTTTTACTCATGTGAATGCTTTAACTCAGACAACATTGAATCATAATCATTTTTGTTGCATAAGTGACGGTCTGAAACTCGGGAGTTGAGTTTATACATAACCCCCGATTTTCAGGGTGTTACAAGTTTGTGCACTATTTATAGCCTGAAAAATCCCGTCTACGACTGGTCTTAGGATCTTAGGACTGCTCGTAGCTCCAAAGATTTTCAAAGATTTTCGTGGGATAAGATTTTACAGTTCCACGACCGATCCTGGGCGGTCTATGACCGGTCATGGGCCACCTACGACTGGTCGTAGGTCACCTACGGCCGTTCGTAGGACCTGAAAATAGGTTGCTGGAGTTTGAGTCGTAGGGCTACGACCGGTCGAAGGATGAGTCGTAGAACTCATAGGACTGGTCGTAGGATGTCCAGGCCTGGTCGTAGGACAGCTAGAAAGATCCAAAAATCTTCAACCACCTAAAATTGGTCCTGAAAAACTTAAGACTGGTCGTAGCAGAGGTAGGACTGGTCTTAAAATACTCCAAACAAACATATTAAAATATATGAGTTATGTGTCCAGAATAACCTACCGTAAAGCCTATCCTAAGGTCAATCTAAGGTCAAACAAACCTTAAAAGTGAGATGGACATTGAAAGTTTGTACACTCAGATGACCCTTAAGAGAAGCTTGAGAATATACAAATCTTGTACTAGGCCTTCTTGAGCTTGATCTTGACTTGACAAAGTCTTCTAATATACTTGAACTTGATTGAATCTTGAACATGCAAACTTGAAGACTTCAATACTTGAATTCTTCATCCATGTCTTGAAAACTTTCTTCATTTAAGATCTTGTCTTGAAATGCGATGACTTGATTGCAATGAATAGTCTTCAATCATAAAACACAAGATATACAAGACATAGATATAGGTTTTGGCACCACAAAATTTGACAACCAAAGGGATATGAAATCATAGCACTTATAATCTCCCCCTTTGTCAAATTTGTGACAAAACACATAGCAAAGAAGATAATAAGGAATGATGAACCATGAAATCACAAAATACTCTACTCCCCCTGAGTAATACGAGTATTGTTCATATAAACAGTACACAGCATGAAAACTTCAAGACTTCAATCCATATATCCTTTTCAATCAATCAATTCAAACAAATTTACTCCTCCTTTCCATACTACTCCCCTTTTAGCTTTAGCTTACTACTCCCCCTTTTTGTCACAAAATGACAAGGGAAAAGCGTAATAGGAAGGAGAACATAGAGAGTAAAAAGCAGATAATGAGAAAGAGATATGAAAGAACATAATATAAACCTAAGGCATCAAGCCATAATCCATAATACATATCCAAAATAAAATATTCAAAAGACAATGTTATCAAACCATAATCCATAATACATATCCAAAATAAAAGAAAATGTTATACTATCCAGAAGATAATTCACCTAATCTGATCCAGAGGAGGGAGCAGGGATAGTCAGATCAATCTGGTGTAACCCCCTATTAATGCGACGAAGATATTTTCGCATGTACTTAAATCGCATATCATGGGCTATATTCATATTATCAACATTTTCTTCCAATGCATGAAGGCGTGCATCAAAACCAGATGGATCATAATCTGGATCATTAGGTGAATCAGTTTCTATATCATTAAATATGTCATCCATATTAACATCTTATTGTGGAAGATCGCCAGCTTCCCCTTCATTTCCAGCTTCACCACCAACACCTCCATCACCACCTTCATCAACTTAGCCAGGAAGCAGATCCAATTTCATCTTATTAAGATTGGAATTGTTGAAAATAAGATGATGAATTGGTGCCTCATTAACAGGTTTATCAACAAGCATGTGAGTGGCTAAAACAGTCATAAGATAACCGAACAGAATATCACTATGACCCGGATGGAGACGAAACTGAATAATGAAATAACAAATCAAAGAAGGAAGATAGACCTTGGTACCAGAAGTAATAGAATGCAACACACGAACCATGAAAGAAGTCAAATCAGTTTTATTACCGGACCGAGGATACACATTGGAAATAAAGAAACGATGTAACACTCTGTATCTAGGTAATAGATACTTTGCAGGGAGCACATTCGCTTTATGTGTCCATTGCACATCAATTTTGCATAAATCTCTTGTTAACATGCATTTTTACAATTCAGATAATTTGTCGAATAAAGTATGAATCGGTATACCTTCATCATTAACAGGTATATCCATAATACTTGATATCAAATGACGGTCTACTTCAAATTTTCCTTCTCTAGTATCAATTGAAAATGTTAAATTATTAAGAGAAAATTCTGAGATGCATGTTACCATTGATTGGGCAATGGACTGGTATGCAGGCCCACCCCAAAGCAAAATGTTAGTCCAGCCAACAGATTCAAGGAGGGGGACAATACCATATGGAGCAATGTGATTGAGATCAGCGGTATGCTCAACGATAATGTTATAGACACGTAAATCTCTTACATCTTGAGAATCATCTTCGGGTGACTGAAGGTGCCGTTTAGTTATCGGTACAGATCTAGATGAAGATGGACCACGGGATGTTTTCTTTTTCCCTCTAGCATCCATATTAAAAAAGATATACAAAGAGCAAGCAAGATGTACAAAAGAAAGATGAGTTTTCTCTAGATCAACAAATTGAGAGGAAACCCTTGAAAAACCCAACAAGAGATGAAATCAAGCTATACTATGAACAAATCAAAGCATAGAGAGTATGAATCTTCAAGAAAAATGATGAAATAGGACTTACCTTGAAGAAAAACAAGAAATCCTATGACTGGTCGAGCCACGACCCGTCGTAGGTGGGAGTGAAAATGAAGAAGAAAGGAATTTTTTTCAAATTATATGATGTTCACGAGTACCACGACCGGTCAAGTGCTGTGCACGACTGGTCATATCACGACTGGTCGTGTACATCCATGACCGGTCGAGTATCGACCAAAAATCATATTTTAATGCAAAAAATTGAAATTTAAACAAATATAATATGAAATATAATACACTATGATACATGCAAGCAAGAATATTCAATGTAAAATGCACATACCAAGATGAAATTTCAGTTTATTAAACCTGCTTTTGTCAAGCGGTTTAGTAAATATATCAGCAAGTTGATTTTTGGTTGATATATATTCCAAAGAAAAAACTTTTTCTTCAACCAACTCACGTATGTAATGATACCTAATGTCAATGTGCTTAGTACGTGAATGCTGGATTAGATTTTTAGAAATGATTATAGTACTGGAATTATCACAATGTAAGATCATTGAATATTGATTAATTCCATAATCGCTAAGCATGCGTTTCATCCGAACTAGTTGAGTACATGCATATCCAGCTGCAATATACTCAGCCTCAGCAGTGGAGAGCGATATCGAGCTTTGCTTCTTACTGAACCAAGAAACTAAGCAATTTCCAATGTAAAAACAACCACCACTGGTTGATTTTCTATCATCAATATTTCCGGCCCAATCAGCATCTGAGTACCCGGCTAATTGAACACTAGTATCAAAAGGATACCAAAGTCCCAAATTTATAGAACTTGCGACATATCTAATAATCCATTTAACAGCAGTAAGATGTGATTCCTTAGGATTAGACTGATATCTCGCACAAATTCCAACACTAAATGCGATATCAGGTCTACTAGTAGTTAGATACAATAAACTACCAATCATACTGCGATATAGTTTAGGATCTATATCTTTACCTGAAAAGTCTTTTGAGAGTCTTAACATTGTACTCATAGGAGTATCAAAGTTCTTACCATTCTCAAATCTAAACCTTTTAACCAAGTTTGAAGCATATTTGGTCTGGGAAATAAAAATTCCATCAGGTTGTTGTTTTACTTGCAATCCTAGGAAATAGTTAAGTTTGCCAACCATGCTCATTTCGAACCTTGATTTCATTAACTCTACAAACTCAATAGACATGTTAGAGCAAGTTGATCCATAAATAATATCATCAACATATATTTGAACCATTAAAATATCATTGTTTTCTTCTTAACAAAAAGTGTCTTATCGACACTTCCTACTTGAAAGCTATGACTAAGCAAGAATTTAGTCAATTTCTCATACCATGCCCTGGGTGCTTGTTTTAGACCATAGAGAGCCTTTTTGAGACGAAATATGTTGTCAGATAACTTAGGGTCTTCAAACCCTGAAGGTTGTTCAACATACACTTCTTCATATAAATCGCCATTAAAGAAAGCACTCTTTACATCCATCTGATAAATTTTAAATTTTCTAAAGCATGCAATGGAAATAAAAAGTCTGATTGATTCAAGGCGAGCGACTGGAGCAAAGGTTTCACCGTAATCGATGCCTTCAATCCGAGTGTACCCTTGTACAACCAGTCTAGCCTTGTTTCGTATAATATTTCCAAGCTCATCAGACTTATTTTTAAAGATCCATTTTGTTCTAATAATGTGTTTATCTTTAGGTCTAGGAACAAGATACCAGACATCATTACGAACAAATTGATTAAGTTCATCCTGCATAGTAACTATCCAATTTTCATCAGAAAATGCTTCTTTTACGTTGACCGGTTCTATTTAGGATGTAAAACAAACATAATTACAAATCTTCTCAAGTTGTTTGTGAGTACAAACTTTAGTGAGAGGATTTTCAAGTATTTGATTGGTTGGATGATCTTTAACAGTCCTTGGTTCAGATTCTTTTTGACTTGATGAGATATCTTGATTATCAATAATAAGAGCTTCATCATCATCTGAACTCGGAGCTGGTGTATTCAAATGATCATCAATGACCACATTGATGGACTCTTGAATCACACTAGTTTTCTTATTTAGAACCCTATAAGCTCGACTGTTTAAAGAATAACCAAGAAAAATACTGTAACATCCCGAAAATCAGGGGTCGAGTAAAAAACCCAACTCCCAAGTTCCAAAATGTTATTTATACAACATAAATATGTATAATTGAATGTTGTCTGTGTTAATGTATTAAACATGAGTGGGATTAAGCCAAAACAACATATCATACTCCAGAGACAGTTAAATTAACAAGCGAAAGACTGTGATAATATGTATAACATATATGAACTCTTGTATGTCTCCAGAGTGTGAACATGTTACCAGGTTATATACATACATGTATACTCCAAAAGTAAACAAAAAGAATATACATGAGTGCTCTAAAAATATAAAATGACAAGTGTCAAGGCATCTAATCAACCTCCCTGTAATCCCGTCAATCAGAAAACACATAAAGGAGGGATACTCCTCATCATCATCAAGTCCAGCTCTGCCTCGCAGGCCGCGCCATCATCTGCAATCACAATAGGGACTGGTGGGTGTCCGAAAACACCATCCCGTAACGTGGGGTGAGTGATCAACTCAGTGGGATAAGAGATCAGAGATTAGTATGTTATCAAATCAATCATGCGATAATAGTAAAGCAATAATTCAAACATTCCTAAATACTGTTGTTAATGTAATATGACATGACATGATGGATGCCCTCACCGACGATCTCCCTCATACGGCACCATCTTATGCCCGTGACATGCTTTTATCCCACAGTGCTCCACATCTTCCAGGCACATGCAATGTGATGGTGATATGATTACGGAGTTATTATTAGTCCTTTTCATACAGCAGGATTGGGAAACTAAGGTACTTCCCTTATATCAATCCCAACACAGATCCTGTTTAGAGTCGTTACTCCTAGTAATCTCATACGATATTATATTTATAGGTCACTGCAAGGGCTGCCAGGGCTGTTGCATGCACTCATTACTCCGCTCCCCCATCACCTTATCAATACAGGCCTAATGTACTCTCATTGCTACGGAAAGGTCGTCGCCTCCCGTAGACTCAGAATACGCTCGCGGTCACTACAAAGGGCTGCCAGGGCTGTTGCTCGCACTCGTTGCACCGCTCCCCCATCACCTTATCAGTGTAGGCCGACAACAAGAATATAGTGTCCCATACCACCATAATCTGCTCATGAGTCTGGGTGCTCACTGGTAACTACGGGGAGGTTTGTGGCCCCAGCATAGGCCGACAGCTCGACCACGGTGTCCCATACCACCATGCCTGGCTCATGAGTCTTTGTGGATCAAGGTACCATGGTTGACAGGGTTTCCAATGGTAAGTTCAGTACCCTAGGTTCAAGCAGTTATGACACATACATGGTGAACATATAATGGCCAGTCGGGTTACTTGACGGCCTCGACTAGTACGAGCGCATCTCAAGCTGAACGACATGAAGTGCATGAAACACTTCGTGTGGCCTAACCACTACCGCTAACCCAAAACATGACTCGCGTTCATCGACGCGTCCTTCGTGGCAAAGATAAGCCAACCACGAATTTACTCGGTTACCGAATGCCTGGACTAGGTATAGTCCCAAACATTTGTGAATCCACTTCTTCAATCATATAAAAGTAATGGAAATGCATTACAACAATGTGAGCACGTTAACACATATTATGACATATAACTTAAGTAAATCATCTAACACATCCATCTCATACATATAATGAAATCATACATATAGCCACCACGAAGGAAATCATTTACATCAGCATATTATTTGAGAATTCAATCTCAAACAAATTCACAACACCATTTACTTCAATACATACTAATACAAACATTTATACAAACACTTAGTCTACACACTTAAGTCTACATAGTGTATTTCGACTCAAAGTGCGCATTTGGGCGAATCTCTTCGCCGAACTGATTATGCACGCATTCCTAATATCCTAAGGTGACAAAAAGTCATGTTAACCGTTTCAGCAAAATATGGATGTATACAGTATTTCCTACAAATGACTAAAATGTCCTAAATCTCATATTTTTCGTCTGCTTACTAAACAGGAAACGGACAGCATGTTGTACATGTCAAACGGCGTTGCCGTTGATAATTTACTATTAAATGACATTGAAAGCGTTGAAAACAGCCAATCAAAGCATCTAAAATCCGCACCTTTCACTTTAGATGTGTATCGTTCCGACCGGAGCGTATACGCTTCGCCTACGGCGATCAGGCGACCTAATACACAAGCTACATAAGCTACACCGCTAATGGAATTGACGAAATGCTAAATCAACAAATGGTTAGGGTTTTCCTTACCTAGAAATGTTGCGAAATCATCGGAAAAGTGATTGGAATACGCCGCTTAAGCACGTGCAGCAGCAGCAGCAGGTGGCAGGAAGATCCCTCCCACACTCTCTCACAATCTCTCACCTTTTCTCTCACTCTGCTAAGGTTTCTAGCAAATTTGGATGGGTGAGAGAAGTAAGGGTTTAAACCCCTTTTATAAGCTTAAAACTTTCCAAATTAGGCTTGGGAACAATGTTTACTTGAGGTCTAACCAAATCGGGGCTGTTTTGGTCCAAAAGAGCATTTCTGGTGGTCCCCTGCCCGAACGCGGTCGGAATTAAGCTCATGCATACTGGATCTAGTACACATCAAGTTTTCAGACCGGTAGAGTTTCCAGATCGCACGTGGCGGTCCAGTTTCAGTTCAGCGGTCATCGCACCTAGATCAGGTCTACAAGTCTCATGATATGAAAGAGAAATTTTTCCTGATCCGAGGGTGTAATTTGGATGAATTCTGACGGTCAGAACGCTTAATAATAACGCGTCAAGTCACGTGCCATATTTGAATTAAAATTTCCAAATCTAACCCTATTCTCACTCTCTTTACTCCAGACTCAATGAAATAGCCTATGAACGTCGGTTGGCCTTGATTTTCGAAATGATTGTCAAGTCCAGCCAAGCGGTCATAACAGTCTAAGATTGTAGGTATCGGACTTTCGACGCGCGGTCTAGATCCAATACAAAGTTTCAAAGAGTTCATGAGAGCAAACGGGTTTAGAGTTTGATCCAAGGTTTTAGGATATTATAGCAACATTGGTTCTGCAAGTTTTGGGTCTTGTAGATCGTATTTAAAGCGATCAGGGACAATTTCACGGCTACTCTAGCGTAGCGCTAGCTAACTTATGCTTAGTTTCTAAAGGAATTAATCCTAAGTGATTTCTTTGGCTATGGAATTGGGTTTTGAGTGGTTACCAAGGTGTTTTGGTTGAACCATTACCTAAGGACGTCTAATCCCAGGTTGGCAAAAATCCAGGGTGTTACAAATACCTTCGTCACTCTTCGTATCAAACTTACCCAAATTTTCACGATCCCGTAAAATATAACACTTGCTGCCTAAAACCCGAAAGTATTTGACAGTAGGTTTCTTTTCAAACCATAATTCATAAGCAGTCTTATTAATAGATTTACTGGTATAAACCCGATTAATAATATAACATGCGGTATTAACTGCTTCAGCCCAAAGATTTCTAGAGAGCTTCATGCTATTCAACATAACATTAGCCATATCCTTAAGAACTCTATTTTTTCTTTCAACAATACCATTTTTTTACGTTGTTTTGGGCGCAGAGAATTCATGTGATATTCCCTGATCGCTACAGAATTTCTCAAAACTACTGTTTTCGAATTCAGATCCATGATCACTACGGATCTTACTAACATGAGAACCTTTCTCATTTTGAATTCGTTTGATGACTTTTGCACTTCATCCAAGGTTTCAGTTGTCTTTTAAGAACGATACCCAAGTGAATCTGGTATAGTCATCTACGATAACTAAGATGTATTTTTTACCTCCTCGACTCTCCGATCTGGTTGGTCTAATAGGATCCATGTGGAGAAGCTCGAGTGGTCTAGATGTGGTATTGGAGTTCACTTTCTTGTGAGAGCTCCTAGTCTGTTTGCCCAACTGGCATTCACCACATATTTTGTCTACTTTTTGTAATTTGGGTAGACCTCTAATTAGTTTTCTTTTGCTCAATCTAAATAAGTTCCGATAGTGTACATGTCCAACACGTTTATGCCATAATTCAGTCTCATCGATATGGACCATGTAACATGATTGAATAGATGAGCTTGCATCACTAAGATGTAGCAGTTCTCAGAAGTTCTGGGACCAGGTAATATAACAGAACACTTTTTATTAAATATCTCACAACCTTGATTAGAAAACTTTACACTATGGTTGTTATCACATATCTGAGAAATGCTTAGAAGGTTATGTTTTAAGCCCTCAACATATAAAACATTCTTAAATAAGGGAAGGTTATAGAGCTGAACCGTACCTTGGCCAATGATTTTACAATTGCTTCCATCACCAAATGTGACTGACCCTTCAGTCATATCTTTAAGATCGGTGAATAAAGCTTTGTCACCTGTCATATGCTGGAGCAACCACTATTTAGGTACCACTTTGAATGGCTTGTAGCTTTGAAAGTAGTGTGGGCAACCAAGCTGGCAACTTTAGGAACCCATTTCAGAACTGTTTTAGGTTTAGGAGTATAGATGGTCTTTTTGTGTCTGTTGTTATAGGAGATACCTATAGAGTTAGACTTTAATAGCTCCTTGAGAAGTTCAATTATTTTTTCAGCTAATGGATTTCGATTTTAAAAATTAAAGTTGACATGGTTACTTTTAGGTTTTTGAAAAGTCCTAGAATTTTTGGAAAAACCTTGATACATATTCTTTTCTTTTGAGTTTGAAGACTCTCCTTTTACAAATTTAGGAGCAATATTTTTTTGTTTTGGAGATGTATCCTTATCATAGCCCAACCCAGATCGATCGCCACATTTTCTTGATCTGGACAATAATTTTTTCAATTTAGGATCACCATGGGCATATCTCCATGTGTCTTTCAAACTCTGAAGAGAAGCTACCTCATTTTTGAGTTTCTCATTTTTGGATCTCAAATCTTCAATTTTGGAGGTTTTGAAATCTAAATAACTTTTGATTTTTTTAAAAGAATCGAAAATATGAGACTTTTCTAAGACAAGAGACTCATAATCTTCCTTAAGCTTAGAAAATTTTTCTTTTTGTAATTTAAGCTTGACAGCAATTTTACAACTTTCTTTATAAAGGGCATTATAAGCATCCTGAAGATCATCTTCATTATCGCAATCACTATTCAGATTTTCTTCACTAGATATATCATCATTATCTGAAAGGGTGATCTTGGCTAGAGTCATAAGGGCTTTAACATCTTCACCCGACTCGGTTTCAGAATCTTCTGATTTAGAAGAGGATTCAGAATCAGCTGATTCATCCCAAGTAGCCATCATGCTTTTCCTTTTTGATTTGTCCTTTTTAGGACATTTGTTAGCTAAGTGCCCATATTCTTGACAGTTGTAACATTGACTATCTTTCAAGGATTTTCAAGTTCTAGGTTTAGATCGTCTCTTATCATTTGACTTTTGAAAATAAACTTTTTTCTTATTTTTGAAAATTTTGTAAAACTTTTTTGCTAAAAGCGCCATATCATCTTTGAAATTTTCTAAATCTGAAGTGCTCTCTTGTGAAGCATTTTTAGATGATTTGAGAGCAATTGATTTTCCTTTAGGAGCCTTAAAGGATAACTCATAGGTTTGAAGTGAACCACTAGTTCCTCAACCCTCATGGTATCCGTATCACGAAGTTCCTGAATCGCGGTTACTTTAGAATTGAACTGTTCAGGAAGTGAACGTAGTATCTTTGCGCACACTTTACTTTCTGGGATTCTATCACCAAGACCCCATATAGAGTTCAGAATGTCATTCAATCTAGTGTAGAAGTCCATAAACATCTCATTCTCTTCCATATGAATTTCTTCAAATTTAGTTGTGAGGAGTTAGACTTTAGATTTCTTGACAATTGATGTACCCTCGTGTGTCATTTCTAATACATCCTATGCTTGTTTTACATTTTCACAAGAGATGATTCTTTTAAATTTATCTGGTGATAATGCACAAGTAATTGCATTTAGTGTTTTTGCATTGGCACTACTTTCACTTTTCTGAAGTGTGGTCCAAAGAGAATAAGTCGTTACTTTCATTGATTTTGAACCATCACTATTAGTTACTTCAGTGATAGGAGCGTTCCATTCATTCACTGTGGCCAGCCACACACTTTCATCCAAGGATTTAAGGAAGATCCTCATCCTGGCTTTCCTATAAGCATAGTTTGTGCCATTAAAGGGTGGTGGCCTAGTGACTGATAGGCTATCAAAATTTGACATCTTAAAATAGCTTAGATCGTTAGCTCAGGAAATAAATCCAATAAATAAACAATAAGCATGAGCTATTAGGCTCTGATACCACTTGAAAGGGCCCAGCTATATGCCCTAGAGGGGGGGGGGGGGGGGGGGGAGGGGGTGTGAATAGGGCAATGCCAAATAAAACTTATAACAGTGAAATAATAAAATAAATAAAGCACAATGCTGAATATAAAATAATCTCAATAGCCTAAAATAAAGAGAATGATACTTTATCAGTTCTAAGGACAACCTTACACCAAAAACCACAGGTTTAAGGTAGGACAACCTTATTTCTAAAACGTCCTTTGTATCACAACCCAATGAGGAATAATAAGCAAGAAAATCAAAATAACTTGCAGAAAATAAATCCTAAGTTATTACAACATTCATCAACACTTGCTTGAAGTGATTATAACATTCATCCACAAACACTCTTCACAAAACAGAAAGAATAAAAGAATGAAAGAGTAAAACACATCCACAACACAACGATATATAGTGGTTCGCCTGTGTGTACACCAACTGTTATCCAACAGCCACACAGAATGCTACTCCACTCCTAATATCCTCACACAGGGGATATTAGCATGCACTATCAAAATAGGTTTCACAGGTTCACCTAAAACCTTCACAATTGTGTCTTTGATCTCGGGCTTACACAATCCAAAAACCCCACAATCTGAGTTTTCTGGCTCTCCTCAGATAACCAATACAATGAGATTTTTCTGACGAATCTGAAACAAAAACCAGAGAAAGTAAATTACAAAAAATGTAAAATACCTGAATCACCTTTTGAAGAAGCCCGATAGAACCAATCGGAGTAGAAGTTCGATTCAACGTTCAAAGTTCAATACTCATTTTAAGAATGGTTCTAAGTCTAATTGATTTTAAATCAAAAGGGCTAGTTCTATTTGATTTTGAATCCAAGAAGAAGGAATATCAGAAATTCCCCTTTTCTAATAAGATTAGAATGTAGTTCAAAATCAAATAAAAATAAGCTAGCAAAAAGAATATTAAATAAGCACAAAGTAGCTTAAAATAAACACAAACTTATCTCAGAGAATAACCTAAAGATTGCTTGAATAGAATAGAATAGAATTGAATTGAATTGCTAAAACTCTGAAGTTCGTGCACTATTTATAGCCTGAAAAATCTCGTCTACGACTGGTCTTAGGATCCTAGGACTGGTCGTAGCTCCAAAGATTTTCAAAGATTTCCGCAGGATTAGATTTTAAGGTTCCACGACCGGTCCTAGGCGGTCTACGATTGGTCGTGGGCCACCTACGACTGGTCATGGGTCACCTACTGCCGGTCGTAGGACCCCAAAATAAGTTACTGGAGTTTGAGTCGTAGGGTTACGACCTGTCGAAGGATGAGTCGTAGAACTCACAGGACTGGTCGTAGGATGTCCAGGGCTGGTCGTAGGATAGCCAAAAAGATTCAAAAATCTTCAACAACCTAGGACTGGTCCTGAAAAACTTACGACTGGTCGTAGCAGAGCTAGGACTGGTCTTGAAGTCCCTAGGACTGGTCTTAGAACACTCCAAACAAGCATATTAAAATATATGAGTTATGTATCTAGAATGACCTACTGTAAAGCCTATCCTAAGGTCAATCTAAGGTCAAACAAACCTTAAAAGTGAGATGGACATTGAAAGTTTGTACACTCAGATGACCCTTAAGAGAAGCTTGAGAATATACAAATCTTGTAGTAGGCCTTCTTGAGCTTGATCTTGACTTGACAAAGTCTTCTAATATACTTGAACTTGATTGAATCTTGAACATGAAAACTTGAAGACTTCAATACTTAAATTCTTCATCCATGTCTTGAAAACTTTCTTCATTTAAGATCTTGTCTTGAAATGCGATGACTTGATTGCAATGAATAGTCTTTAATCATAAAACACAAGATATACAAGATATAGATATAGGTTTTGACACCATAAAATTTGACAACCAAAGGGATATGAAATCATAGCACTTACATGTATCATTAAGAATGACATCCATCTCCTTAATCGTGTCATCATTCAAATTAGGGGAGTGGGTCAAGTACGTCTGCAGAGTGTCAAAGTATATAGTCAAAAGTGCTCTATTTTCCATGAAAGAATCGATCATGTTAATGTTGTGGGTACCATCATCATCCTCTGACTGTTTGCTCATATCAAAAAGGATGTTGAGCTCCAATGTCATATTTCTGAAAGATAGATTCATAATCACATTCCTACAATTATTGATAATATTTGATGTAGCAAGGAATGAGCGACTAAGAATAACGAGTATCTGAGTGCTTACATCCACGATGGGTTAAGTATCCAGAATAATAAAATCTACTGGGTAATAGAATTTATCAACCTAGACCAACACATCCTTGATTATCCCTCTCAGTACACGAACTGATCGATCAACAAGTTGTAACGTGGTCTGGGTGGGTTTTAATTCACCAAGACCTAATTGTTCATATACCGATTAAGGAATCAGATTTATACTTTCCCCCAAGTCAAGAAGTGCATGCTCAATCCAGTAATTCTCATTTACACAAGTGATGGTTAGGCTATAGGGATCTTTGTATTTTTGTGGCACATCTTGCTTGAGGATGACCCTTACTTTTTCTTTAAAAAAGATTTTCTTTTGTATGTTTTTCCATCTTTTGGTAGTGTATAGATCTTTTAAAAATTTGGTATATGAAGGGATTTGTTTAATGACATCTAGTAGAGGGATGTTGACCTTCACTTGTTTAAGTACTTCTAAAATATCTTGAGAATTAGATAGAGGTTTTGGTGCAATCAACCGTTGAAGGAATGATGCAATTGGCTTACTTTGAGGTTCCGGTTCTAACCCATGCGGACTAGGTCTCTCATTCTTATCTTCTTTGGGGTCCTTAAGCTTTTCAGCCATTACCGGAATAGATTTGTCAATTGTCTTTCCACTCCTAAGAGTGGTGATAGACTTAGCTTGATCCATTTAATTTGAAGAGCTTGGGTCACTAATTTTACATTGTGGCTTTAGATTGGGGAGAGGTTGGGCTGGAAGCATCCCTTTCTCCCCACTCGCTAAGTGTGAGTCAATCCTTTAAATGGACGATGCAAACATTCCCATTGTTGTTTTGATATCATGGAATGCTTGTACCATATTCTGGTTGAATAACTCTTGGTTTTACATGAATTTTTGAACCGTATCCTCTTGAGGCCTCTTCTGATTTAAAAATTGAGTAAGGGCCTCTTGTGAGTTAGCCATTTGTCCATTCCTCCAACTGAAATTTGGATGGTTTCTCCAACTGGAATTGTATGTATTTGAGGTGGGTTCTCTGAAAGGTCTTTGGGAGTTATTTACAACATTCAATTGCTCATTAAATATCTCTTGAAAAGTAGGAATTGTTGAGAAATTCTCAGTCGTATGTTACAAGCACAAATACGGCAAAAAACTTCCGCAACCTTATTAAAATTTATAGGTTCTTCCTTCTTAAGTTCCATGGCCTCGACTTTTCTTGTGAGATTGGCCACTCTTACACTGATATCATCTTCCTCTTTTAGAACATAAATTCCTCCCCTTTGATTGAGTAGGCTTAGAAGTGGTGAGTCTTAGAGAGGTGTCTCATGAGTGCGCATTTTCTGCCAATTGATCAAGGTAATCCCACGCATCATCAGCCTTTTTGTTTATTAATTCACCATTGCACATAATCTCTACGAACTGGCGCATTGGTGAAGTCAATTCGTTATAGAAAAAGCTTATTATTTGCCATACTTCATAGCCATGATGTGGACTGAAATTCGTGAGATCTTTGAACCTTCACAGCATTAGAAGAAGGCCTCTTCCTCTTTTTGAGCAAAGTTCATGATTGCCTTCCTTAAAGTGTTAGTTTTATAAAATAAGAATTTTTTTTGAGAAATTCACGAGTCATCTCGGTCCATGTGCCAATAGATCTTAGCTTTAAGGAGTGCATCCACGTCTTAACATTCTCTGTCAATGAAAAAGGAAATAATTTAAGTCACACTGTGTCCTTAGACATGTTTGAAAAGTGCAATGCAGGTACTATATCATCAAACTCCTTGATGTGCAAATATAGACTTTCAGAATCTAATCCGTGAAACTTATGAAGGAGTTATATTACTCCAGGTTTAATATCCACATTTCCTGCATTAAGTGGAAAGACCATGCAGGAAGGTGTACTTGCCCCGCTGGTTGTAAATAATTGTGTAGAGTACAAGGCGGGGGTGGATTATGCACCCCGTTTTGATCTTGAACTTCCTTAATTCGTGGTTAAGGTTGAGGTTGATTTGCATCTATCACTTTAATTAACTGAGAGGATCTCACATGGTGTCTAATCCTTTGATGGATAGGGAACCCTTTGACTAATCCTCTTTCACTCAAGAGATTTTGAGTGTTCTCACAAACCCACTTGGGCATGAAACACGCACAACCCTCAAGTAACTAAACAATTAAACCTAAAAAGGAAACTAGAAAAACTAAAACAAATAAGAGATCTAAAAAAATAAAAGATAGGGTAGGAACAAAATTACTGAATAAGAGTTACAATGTTAGGAATTCGACAAAACAGAAAACAATGTTAGTTTCTAAAAATAATTTTAGAAAAAATTCTAACCTAAAAACATAGAAGAAAAATAAATCCTAATCTTAACCTAAAATTAATTCTAAAAAAACGTAGTTGTAGTCCCCAACAACGGCGCCAAAAACTTGTTCACAACCGCAAGTGTAGGGTTGCGATGTAGTAATTACTCGTGAGAACGAGGTCGAATCCACAGGGACTAAACTTGTACGTATTCTAAAAAGAACTAGAACTAGAACTAAAAGAAAATTTAAATCTGAATTCTGTAATAAAACAGAGTAATTGTGAATAATGTTTAAACTATCAATTAAAGGTGGAAACTAGGGTGCCAAGGATCCACTTATAACTATTAAGATGCTACCTTGCTTAATTCAATAAACACAATTGGAATTGGAGTCCTATCCTATCCAATTGGAAGATAAAGCAATTTAAATCAAATTTTAACTTTTCATTGACCTAATTCTCAATGGAGGAGAATTTTATAGATTGGAAGGGATTCCATCACCCTACCATGCTCAGGACACGATGGTGAACAATGAGATTTACTAATCTTACTATATCAAAAAAGGAAAAGAAGATATCCAAAGCTATCATAACATCTATTATAATTTTAGTCACAATAAATCATAGAAAACTGAAAATATTCCTTTAATATCAAACTAGAAATCAATGAAGTTCAATAAGAACAAGAATCAAAGCAAAATAAACATCTCAACATAATACAAGCTTCATCTCTTAGCCGTATCTAAGAGTTTTAGCCAACCATAGAGATGATTGAAACCAAATCTCTTATAAACAAAGCATGAAAAATAAACTAGAGAAGAAGAAAAATTCTTTGACGGCTACTCTACCCCTTTGTTATGCTCCTTAAGACCTTTTCTAAACCCTAAAAGATCCTTTGGAACATCCTTGGGAGTCCTTGTAAGACCCGTATCTTGGTCCGTACCGTTCTGTAGACTTCCGCGGTCTTACCGGTCGAATTTCGGCAACCTTCGACCCTTAACCAATATTTACGTGTGACTCTGATTCATATGCCATCAACCCGTATCGACTCAACCCAAGACCTTTACCATAGCGACCGCATCGTCGTTGTGGTTCCGATGCCTCGACTCGCGTGCCGAAGCGATACCCTGGTTAGGAGATGTGGGTCGACGTTCGGTGCGCGAAAAATACCGCACGTTGCGAAACCCAAGAGAATCTCTACGATGTGTCTCATCAATTCCATCAATCAAGCAAATCCCATCACATCACATATCAAGTACATGTCAAGTACACATCACCTTTCACCTTTTTCCAAACAAGCCTCAAAAGTCAAAAGTTTCTTACACAAGCCATGCTTCTCTTACACAAAAGGCCACAAAGTCAAAAAGTTCTTACACCCATCACTCACCACATCCATCCATCACCCATCTCTCTCTCCCTTTACAAGTATCTCTCTCTTTCTCATTTTCAAACTCATTCCAAGCAACCAAAAATCCCCCATACGTATGAGCCTCTCCCTCTCTTTCCAAAACTCCAAGTGTGGCCCACCTCTCCATCCCAAGATCTCCCATCCTAGCCATCCATTTCTCATCTCCTCCATTGAAATCAAATCTAAGGTGCTTAGGAACCCATAGAAGCAAGAAGATCGAACGGTGGGTGCTTGATAATAGTATTTTTTCATGTTTTAGAGATGGGCCAAGTGAGGCTAATCAATCAATGGTTTGGATCTCACTTGGGACCCTAAGATGTGGCCGATGGCCCACTTTGATCATCATGATCATCCCATGATGGGGCCATTCTCCATGGACCCCATCATGATGTTTACCTTTCCTAGCTTGTAAATAAGGTCATCTAGACCATTTTTTTTCGTGGAGAATGGATCTCCACCATTGATTTTTGATTAGGTGGGCCCATATGCAATGATTTATGTTGTAGAACATGGAAGGGAGGGCCCATAGTGCCGGGGACCCTCCATCATGCGTGTCCCATTCTATCTCTCTCTCTCTCTCTCCCTCTCATTTTTATTTATTTTTCTTTGTATGATTTATGTAACCGTGTGGCCCACTTGAATGGACCCCACCATGAGGCTTGTATCCTACCCAAGCCATTTATAAGTGGGGCCCACCTTATATGTGTTCATCCATCAGTGGTGGCCCACCTCAGCAAGGTCCACCTCAACGTATGTATTATGTCCAGGGACGTTGGACGTTCCCTGGACGCTGAATGGGAAACACAAATATGAGCTTGTTTAAGCTCTTGGGAAGGGCCACTCGCATAGGCCCCACCTTGATGAATGTATTCAATCCACGCTGTCTATTCCATTCCCAAGCCCATTTGAGGCGTTGAGCTGAAAAATGAGGACCATTCGATCTTCAGGCGGGCCGTAGCCTGTAAAATAGTGATTTCAACCATTGAAAGACACCCTGGCATTTTTATTCGCCAGAGAAACATCAGATATTAGACTCATTGGGACGGCCTTGAGCCACTGAACACAGTGGACGGGTTGGATTTACTTCATGTGGGCCCCACCTGTGAAAAACCACAAAAAAGTCAGATTTTTCAAAAAAAAAATCAACATCAGAGGCAGCGCCTGCTGCCTCTGACACAGCAGCAGCAGCAGCACGCTGCTGCGTGCAGCGGACGGGCGGGCAGCGTCCCATGGCTGCTGCCGTGGGCCCCACCATGATGTATATGTGAAATTCATGCCGTTCATGTGGTGGGCCCCCTCCTCAGGTGGGCCACCTCCAAGTTTCAACCGAATCTAAGACTCAGGTGGCCCACATGATAGGAAACAGTGGGATGGGGTAGCTGGCTTTGAAATTATTTCTGGGCCCACAGAAGTTTTGAATCAAGGTGAAATTTGTGTTTTACCTTCACACAGGTCCGTGTGACCTTGTCAACGGGTTGGATGGCATTTAAACATTATAGTGGGCCCCACATGGAAACCCACAGTGATGCATGTGTTTTACCTCCACCTTCCAGGCGGACGGTGGAGCCCACCCTGATGTATGCGTTTTATTAGCGCTGTCCAGCAGTAGCTAGACGGCTAGTGGATCCCAGCCCCATCGTGATGTGTATGGCCCCACCGTGATGTGTGTTGGCCCACATTACAGGCGGTAGAGTTGAATAAACACCCACCGTTTAAAATAAAATAAAATAAAAATAAAATATAAACATTTCAGTAGGCCTCTAGGCCCATGGGAGTGGACCCATTTGATGTGTTCCAAGTCCCATGGGATTAGGCCCATTTGATGTAGTTTAAGGCCCATGGGATTGGACCCATTTGATGTGTTCCAAGGCCCATGGGATTAGGCCCATTTAATGTAATTTAAGGCCCATGGGAGTGGACCCATTTGATATGTTCCAAGGCCCATGGGATTAGGCCCATTTGATGTATTTTAAAGCCCATGGGAGTAGGCCCATTTGATATGTATAAGGCCCATGGGTCGAGAACCATTTGATGCATTTTAAGGCCCACGGGTTATGACCCATTGCAATGCACTTAAGGCCCATTGGTGCGGCCTATGGATGTGGCCCACTTAATGAATATAAGGCCCATAAGATGTGGCCCATTTGATATATTTAAGGCCCAATGGGAATTGCACTTAAGGCCCATTGGTGCGGCCCATGGATGTGGCCCACTTAATGAATATAGGGCCCATAGGATGTGGCCCATTTGATATATTTAAGGCCCAATGGGAATTGCACTTAAGGCCCATTGGTGCGGCCCAGTGGTGTGGCTCACTTGATGAATATAAGGCCCATTGAATGTGGCCCATTTGATATATTTAAGGCCCGATGGGATGTACCTAAGGTCCATTGCAATGTGTGACCCCAACACGGATTATGTAATGATCGCGCCTTGGGAGCAATGTTGGTTTGACGTCCACATTGCGAGTGTAATGTTGGTTGGATGTCCACATTACGACTCTCCATAGGGCCCATTGATAGGCAGTACTTGTTGTGTGTCGGCCGTCTAGGTCACCTGCGTTGTATGAATATTTCATTACATGTTTAGTATAGTCCCATGACGCATGATCATATGCATCATATGTATGCTTGATATGAGAGGTGACTGATCATAGCATATGCCTTCGGGTAGATTGTTTGTAGGCTCCCGGTTAGGCGGTGTTGCTGTCACGCCCCAAACTCGGAAACAGGGCTTATAAAATTCTCGATCGCCGAATTCAGCGTCGACAGCCTCCGTAGAGCCCCATTCTCGGCTCCTAGCGCCATTCGTCAGGTTCCGATCTTGGGATGCTACGAGGAGGATTTTCAATGTCAGCTTGAATCGTGATAAGCATAACCAAAGGCATAACACACAAACAACAATCAAGAACTTCATTACATTTTCACTATGATAAAAAACTTTACAAGTACAATGAGCATAAAGGGAAATATAATGATGAAAAATAAAAACTCCAAAATGGTCTGCAAAGCACTCCTACCTCAGCGCTGCTACGCCCCAACATCACCTGCACGCAATGGTCGTGCATAAGCTTAGAGGGTGGTGAAAGTGTGTGCGCAAGGTAGTAATATGATCATGCAATATCAGAGTAATGCGGAATATGCATATGGATCCATAATATCATGAGCCGTACCAAGGCTATGCGATGCAAGATGCAAGTCAAGCATACAATCCTCATATAAGTCCACATGTCAATACAGCTCAACTCTGGGATATCACCGGGGTCTAGTACACTCTAAACCAGATCGCCGCCTCATCGCGCGCAATAAGGTAAGTGGAAGAAACCTCACTATCCGTCTGCCAATATTGGCTCGACTCGTCGATAGCGGACCCATTCCTTGAGCTGGTCAGACTTAGCCTAGCATTGCCCCCTACACTCGGGCGGGTAAGGCCGTACCCCCTTCCAACCGACCACGACACAGTGGAGAGCGTAACCTTCTGGTAATCGGCACTCAATGCTCCTCTACCCACTCAGTCTATACGTTGGAGCAACCTCTTGGTACCATAAGGGTTTAGAAACTTTCACCCAGGGATATCTATAGCACCCCATGTAGAATAAAATTTTGATATCCAATCCTGCCAACCACGATGCGTCTGTGGAGGCTACGACCCCGATGTCGCTAGGGTGTACAATAACCATATCACACAATGCGAAATGCATGAATCACACTATCCAATCATGCAGCAAATCCTGCGCGTATCTTGCACTCATGTCCGGAAACACCGCCTAATCGGGAGCCTAATAATGGGCCCTAAGGAGAGTTGTAATGAAATAAACTGTCCTTACAATGCAGATGGGCCTGGACGGCCTATACACAATAAGTATGGGCCTAATAATGGGCCCTAAGGAGAGTTGTAATGTGGACATCCAACCAGCATTACACTTGCAATGTGGACGTCAAACCAACATTGCTCCCAAGGGATGATCGTCGTAAACATCGTTACATAATCCGTGTTGGGATTATACATTGCAATGGACCTTAGGTTCATCCCGTTGGGCCTTACATATATATCAAATGGGTCATATCATATGGGCCTTTTATTCATCAAATGGGCCACATAAATAGGCCGCACCAATGGGCCTTATGTGCATTGCAATGGGTCATAACCCGTGGGCCTTAGATTACATTCAATGGGCCTAATCTCATGGGTTTTATATGTAACAAATGGGCCATACCAATTGGCCCCATATGTACATCAAATGGACCTCAACCCATAGGCCCTAGTACATCTCAATGGGCCTTAACCCGTGGGCCCCTAAAATATCAAATGGCCTAATTCCATGGGCTTTGGAATACATCAAGTGGGCCTCGACCCATGGGCCATACATAATGTTTATTTTCCATCCAAACTGGGCCCAATATGATGTTTAGTTCCATCCAAACTATTCATAGGGTCACATGGGCCTAGGGCCCACTGTATTTATTTGTAATCCATTCTATTCAAAAGGGCATATGGACTCGGATTAAGAAATAAAACAAATTCAATGTTTGATCTAGGACTTCTGTGATGGCAAGGGGATTTCAATGGTAGACGTTCAATGCTCCACCATTTACAGCAGTGGCCCACCTGATAAGTAGATCTATCTCATTTTGCCTCAAGCCCAATGAGCTCGCCAAAAAGATGGACGGTTGGACTAACCGCAGATAGCAGGTGGTGTCCACGTTCACCAAATGGATGAACGGTTTGGATGTCAAATAAATACCATGGAGGGCTCCACCGTCCGCTGGACAGTGGATGAAAACAAATACATCATGGTGGTTACCACCGTCCGCCTGAACAGTGGATAAAAAAAAACATACATCACTGTGGGTCCCATGTGGGGCCCACCACAATGTTTATACGCCATCCAATCTCTCCATAAGGTCACACGGACCTGGGTGAAGGAAAAACACAAATTTCACCTTGATCTAAAACTTCTGTGGCCCAAGGGTCCCAATGATAGACATTCAATCACACTATCTCCTATGATGTGGGCCACCTGAGCGTTGGATGAGGCCCATTTTTGGAGGGGGCCCACTGCTGGGGATGGCCCACCTCGTGGATAGCTTGGATGAAAAATAAACATCACGGTGGGGCTCACATGTAGGGCCGCGGGCCCCTGACATCTGTCCGCCCAAACGTCTACTGTTGTGTCAAAGGCAGCAGGCGCTGCCTTTGATGCTGATTATTATTATTATTTTTTAAAATCTGATTTTTATGTGTTTTTTCACAGGTGGGACCCACGTTTGGAAAATCTATTCCGACCATGGGACTCTACAGCTCGAGACAAACAAAATGAGTCCAAAGTTTAGGATTTTTGGGTGCATAGAATCATCAGGAAATTTTTTTAAGGGTAACCACCAAAGTTCCCTATGCCATGGCCCACCAGATGCTCAGATTAGCCCCATTCTTCTACTCAACGGCTAAAATGATGTTGGTAAGAGGATGGATGGCTTGGATTGGATATATACATCAAGGTGGGGCGTATATAAGCGGTCCGCCCAAAATAAAAACTCTCTTTTCTTTCTTTCTTCTTTTTTTTTCTTCTTCTAGTGTCTAGGGAACGTCCAGCGTCCCTGGACCATATCACGTACATTGAGGTGGGCCTTGTTGAGGTGGGCCACCATTGATGGACGATGTGGGTACAACATATAAGGTGGGCCCCACTTGAAGATGGCTTGGATAGAGTACATGCCTCATAGTGGGGTCCATTCAAATAGGCCACACAACCCCATTATAATCCCATAAAATAAAATAAAAATAAAAATAAATGAAATAAAAATGGAGAGAGAGAGATGGAGAGTGGGACGTGCTTGTGATGGAGGGCTCCGCCACTATGAACTCTCTCTTGTAGGAGATCATATAATAAAATGGGTCCCTTTACACATGGAATTAACAAAATCGAATTTAACGGTGGAGATCCTTTCTCCACCAATATGGACGGTCTAGATGACCTTTAAATGTAATGAAATAAACATCATGATGGGGTCCATGGAGAATGGCCCCATCATGGATGATCAAAGTGGGCCATCGGCCACATCTTAGGTTCCTAAGTAAGATCCAAACCATTGATCGGTTGACCTCACTTGGCCCATCTTAAAAATATGAAAAACTACTAGTATCTAGCACCCACTATCCGATCTTCTTGCTCCTATGGATTCCTTAGCACCTTAGCTTCGATTTCAATGGAGGAGATGAGGAATGGATGGATAGGATGGGAGATCTTGAGATGGAGAGGTGGGCCACACTTAGAGTTTTTTTGGAAGAGAGGGAGAGGCTCATACGTGAGATTTTTTTTTTTGCTTGGGAGAGAGTTTGAAAATAAGAGACTTGTAAAGGGAGAGAGAGATGAGTGATAGATGTTTGATGTGGTGGTGATGGGTGTGTAAGACACCTTTTTGACTTTTGTAGCCTTTTGTATAAGAAAGGCATGGGAGGTGTAAGAGATTCTTGACTTTTGAGGCTTACTTGGGAAGGGTGAAAAAGTGATGTGTACTTGACATGTACTTGACATGTGATGTGATGAGATTGATTGATTGATGGGATTGATGTGACAACTTGTAGATATTCTCTTGGGTTTCGCAATGCGCGGCGTTTTTCTCGCACCGAACGTTGGCCCACATCTCTTGTCCAGGGTATCGCCTCGGCGAGCAAGTCACGGCATCGGAACCGTAGTGATGGCGTGGTCGCTATGGTAATAGTCTTGGGTTGAGTCGACTTGGGTTGATGGCATATTAATCAGGGTCACGTACAAATATTGATTAAGGATCGAAGGTTGCCGGGATTCGACTGGTAAGACCGCGGAAGTCTACGGAATGGTACGGACTAAGATACGGGTCTTATAGCTCTCCCCTCCTAATAAAAATTTTATCCTCGATATTTACACAATCATCACAATTAGGCATAACTCATGAAGAGAAGAGACATAACATCATCATATAAAATTAGAGATAGCATATGAAATACATCACGTGATCAACTATCAAAGAGATGAGGATAACGCTCTCGAATCTTGGCCTCACGCTCCCAAGAAGCCTCCTCTACAGAATGGTGACCCCACTGAACCTTCACCAACGGAATGACCTTGGTTCTGAGGACCTACTCCTTTTGATCAAGGATACGGACTAGCTGCTCAATGTAAGAAGCGTCCTCACGAACCTCCAGCGGCTGCCAATCAATGACGGGAACTATGTCTGACCCACACTTCCTCAACATGGAGACGTGGAAAACATTATGGATGCCAGACAACTGAGATGACAAGGCAAGCTGATAGGCCACGGCGCCAACGCGCCTAGTGATCTCAAAAGGCCCTATGAATCTCTGGGCAAGCTTGCCCTTAGCTCCAAATCGCACTACGCCCTTCGTGGGCGAGACCTTGAGATACACATGGTCCCCTATATCAAACTCCAAGGGACGACGCCGACGATCAGAAAAACTCTTCTGCTGGCTCTGAGCTGTGCGCATCCTCTGCCTGATGATGTCAATAGCCTCTGACGTCTCTTGCACAAGCTCGGGACCTAAGAGACGACGCTCTCTAACCTCGGTCCAGCAACTCGGTGATCTGCATGGTCTGCCATATAGTGCCTCAAAAGGAGCCATGCCGATGGTTGCCTGATAGCTGTTATTGTACGTGAACTCAGCCAATCACAAATGCTCATCCCAGCTACCTCCGAAATCAATCGGCCAGGCCCAAAGCATATCCTCAAGGATCTAATTGACCCTCTCGGTCTGGCCATCGGTCTGCGGATGGTACGCTGTGCTGAGCTGCAAATCAGTCCCCATCGCTCGCTAGAAGCTCCCCCAAAATTGAGACGTGAACCTCGAGTCTCGGTCAGAAATGATCGAGACCGGAACGCCATGCAGTCTCACGATCTCCTCGATGAATAATCTCGCAAGCCGGTCCATAGATCAAGTCACACGCATCACAAGAAAATGTACCGACTTCGTTAGACGATCCACAACAACCCAAATGACGTCATGACCGCGCTGAGTCCTCGGCAAACCCATAATGAAATAAGTCGACACATGCTCCCACTTCCACATCGGGACGCTCAATGGCTACAATAGACTAGGAGGTCTCTGATGATCAGCCTTGACACGCTGGCACGTGTCACACTCGGCCATAAAACTGACGATTTGGCGCTTCATCCCTGCCCAAAAATACTGTCGCCTCATGTCACGATACATCTTCATCGAGACAGGGTGGATTGAAAATTGCGATCGATGTGCCTCTGTCATAAGCTCTCTGCGCAACTCTGGAATATCCGGGACACATAATCGACCTCTGAAGCGAAGTCCACCGTCTGTACCAATATGCTAATCTGCCTGACCCTCAGATGTTGCCTCAACTATATAACTCTGCAATGACTCATCAGCCTGCTGAGCCTCGATCATCCTAGCGACAAGAGAGGGTTGAATCGACAGGCTCAATAACTGCACGATAGAAGACTGCAGGCTAAACTCAAAATCATACGCTGCGATATCCTCAAGCATTCGCCACTCCTGAATTATCATATGCGTTACTAGGCCTCGTGGATGACGACTGAGGGCATTTGCCACCACGCTCGCCTTACCCGAGTGGTACTGGAGATCGAAATCATAGTCTTTCAGGAGTTCCATCTAGCGCCTCTGTCTCATATTCAACTCAGACTGCGAGAAGTGGTACTTCAAGCTCTTGTGATCAGAGAAGAGCTCGAACCTGATCCCATAAAGATAGTGCCTCCACACCTTCAGTGCGAAGAAAACTGCAGCCAGTTACAAATCATGCATAGGATAGTTCAGCTCATGGACCTTGAGCTGACGAGACGCAAAGGCCACTAGTCTCCCGTGCTGCATCAGGACAGCACCCAAACCGATATGCGAGGCAGCAGTGAATACAATGAATCCATCACTCCCAGAGGGAAGAGTGAGGACAGGAGCGGACGTCAGACGGTCCTTCAACTCCATAAATTCTCGCTGGCAGGCATCACTCCAAATAAACTCTGCGCCCTTCCGAGTCAACCTGGTCAGGGGGGCTGAAATACGAGAGAAGCCCTCAATGAAACGCCGGTAATAGCCCGCTAAACCAAGAAAACTACGAATCTTTGTCGTAGTCGTGTGCTGACCCCACTGATGCACTGCCTCGACCTTTGAGGGGTCCACTGCAACTCCCTCCCTCATCACCACGTGAGCGAGGAACTTCACCTCCTCCTGCCAGAACTCGTACTTCTCCAGCTTCGCATACAGCTGGTGTGCGCGGAGGGTCTGCAAAGTAATCTCCAAGTGCTGCTCATGCTCCTCACGGGACCTCGAATAGATCAGAATGTCGTTGATGAAAACTACAACAAACTGATCGAGATAAGGGCGAAAGACCTCGTTCATCAACTACATGAAGACTGCGGGTGCATTGGTCAGTCCGAAGAACATGACCTGAAACTCAAAATGACCGTAACGCATCCTAAATGCCGTCTTCGGAATGTCCTCATCTCAGACCCGAACTGATGATAACCGGAACGCAGGTCGATCTTCGAAAAGAACTATGCACCCTGCAGCTGATCGAACAAATCATCAATCTTTGGGAGCGGGTACTTGTTCTTGATCGTGACTTTGTTGAGCTCGCAATAGTCAACGCAGAGCCTCAACGAGCCACCTTCTTCTTCACGAAGAGTACTGGCACTCCCCACGGTGAACTGCTCGGATGGATAAAGCCCAACTCTGGCAACTCGTCTAACTACTTCTGCAGTTCCCGTAATTCCAACGGTGCCATGTGATACGGGGCCTTCAAAATAGGCCCAGTACCGGGCACGAGATCAATCTGAAACTCAGTGAGTCGGCGAGGCAGTAATCCTGGAATCTCCTAGAACACATCAGGAAAATCACAAATCACAGGCAAATGGTCGATGCTCACAGCTATAGGCTCGTTTATGGCACATGACATCAAACAAGACAACCGCTCTCCTCTGGGCTCTACAACGAACTGGAATTACAGAACGCCGGGTATACAAAACGTGACAGTCCTCACGGCGCAATCCAATATGGCATAGTACTCGGTGAGCTAATCCATGCCCAGGATGACATCGAAATCGGACATCAGTAACGTAAACAGATCGACAGGCAAAAAGGTATCCCCAACTAGAACAGGGCAAGACGAGCCAAATTGGCCTAACACTGCAGTCCTCTCCAAGGGAGTCGATACTGATAGGCTCTCACAAGAAGACTCCAACGGTAAGCCAGTCGATCGGCAGAACAGTGCGATGCACCAGAATCAAACAGCACACGTGCAATACATGCAGAGACTGGAAGTATACCCTTAACGACTCCTCCAGATGATTGCGGATCCTACTGAGCCGCATAGAACCTAGCCTGAGCCTGCTGGGGAGGTGCCTGTCTCGACATGAGCGCACGATACGCGCAGGATTTGCTGCATGACTGGATAGCGTGATTCATGCATTTCGCATTGTGTGATATGGTTACTGTACGCTCTAGCGACATCAGGGCCATAGCTTCCACAGACGTATCGTGGTTGGCAGGATTAGATACCGAAAATCTTATTCTACATAGGGTGCTATAAATATCCCTGGTTGAAGTCCCTAAACCCTTATGGTATCAAGAGGTTGCTCCAACATCTAGACCGAGTAGGTAGATGAGCGTTAAGTGTCGATTACCAGATGGTTGCGCTCTCCACTGTGTCATGGTCGGTTAGAAGGGGGTGCGGCCTTACCTTCCTGAGAGTAGGGGCAAAGTTAGGCTGAGTCTGACCAGCTCGATGAATAGGTCCGCTATCGAAGAGTCGAGCCCGATATTGGCAGACGGATAGTGAGGTCTCTTCCACTTACTTCATTGCATGCGATGAGGCGGTGATCTGGTTTAGAGTGTACTAGACTCCGGTGATATCCCAAAGTTGAGCTATATTGATATGTGGACTTAGATGAGGGTTGTATGCTTGACTTACATCTTGCATCGCATAGCCTTGGTATGGCCGATGTCATTCATGTCTTACATCGAATAGCTTTGGTATGGCTAATGATTTTTATGGATCCATCTGCATATTTCGCATTACTCTCATATTGCATGATCATATTACTACCTTGGGCACACACTTTCACCACCTTCTAAGCTTTCTATAAGCTTATGCATGATCGTTGCGTACAGGTGACGTTGGGGCGCAGCAGCGCTGAGGCAGGAGCGCTTGTAGATCACTTTGGAGATTTTGTTCATCATCATTATATTTCCCTTTATGCTCATTGTACTTGTAAAGTTTTTGATCATAGTGGAAATGTAATGAAGTTTTTGGTTGTTGTTTGTGGGTTATGCCGTTGGTTATGCTTATCACGAATCAAATTGATCTTGAAAATTCTCCTCGTAGCATCCCAAGATCGGAACCTGGCGAATGGGAGCTGACAGCCGAGAATGGGGTTCTACGGAGGCTGTCAGCGCCAGATTCGGCGATCGAGAATTTTGTGAGCTCGGCTTTTGAGTTTGGGGCGTGACAGTCTTATTTATAGTTTTTCACACCTATTTTGAAAAATCTAGAAACCACTTCAAATTTACGCACTCTCTATAGTTTGCTAAATTAAACTTCACTTTATACAATTTTCCAAAATATACTTCACTTTGCACAGCTAAAATAGACTCCAAGTTTCAAAAAATATTTTTTAAGGATAATTTCATGATTCCTTTTGTTCACTTCAAATCTTTGATTCTCTTCATTCCTCACTTGGTTTTCTTGGATCTTTGGCATGCGAATTCTTCATTAATGACTTCTCAATCTCCAAATCTTCATTTAGTAATCTTTTTAGCATAAATCTTCCTTTCGGCATCAATTTCACCTTAAGCTCTCGACATCACCTTCACATGAAAACATGTATAATTAAATCAATTAAGCACTATCATGTTTATAAAACTAAGGTATCATGTTTATAAAACCAAGGTATAAATTGGGAGAAATATGCACTATTTCACACTCAACAATAAACTCATTAAAGGAGTTATCCTACCTCAATTTATTATGGAGATTCACTTTACTAATATCGTTAAGAGGGACAAAGAGATAATTTCTCTTAAAATGTAATGCAATTTATCCAGGGAATCACATGGAAACTTGTTTGTCCCATTGAACTTAATTCTTAAGATCTCCAGTCCTTAGGTTAGGTTTCTATTTCCTGTGATTAGTCTTTTATGGGCTTAAGTCCCACCTCCTTCGATGTTTTCTAAACATTTTCTCTAGCTAGAGCTTTTTTCAAAGTATCCGCAATATTTACATTGGATCTTATGAAGTCTAAAGTAAATACACCATTTTTTTAATAATTGTGTACACAAACATGTTTTAGACGAGCTTGTCTGAATTTTCCATTATAACACTTGTTATTAGCTCTTCATATAGCAGTCAAGCTATCACAATAAATGGAAATAGGTGGCACTGGTTTTACTTAAAAAGGTATATCTATTAATAGAGGTTTTATCCATTCTGCCTCTTCACCAGCTGTTGCTAAAGAAACTAGATTCCATCGTGTAATGAGATATACAAGTTTATTTTTTAGATTTCCATGAAATAGCTCCATCTACCATGGTGAAAATATAACCACTAGTAGATTTACAATCATCTGATCCTGAATTCCAATCTGTGTTACTATATCCTTCCACTATTGCTGGAAATCTTTGATAATGAATTCCAAGATCCCAGGTCCTTTTAAGACCTCAAAACCCTATATATAGCATTCCAATGCAACTCACTCGGGTTGCTGGAATATCTACTTAGTTTGCTTACTACAAAGGTAATGTCAGGCCTAGTGCAATTAATAGCAAAGGTCAGACTACTGATTACACTAGCATAATCAATTTGAGATATTCCTTCACCAGAATTGTATTCTAATTTTACGCTACGATCAAAAGGAGTATATACAGGTTTACTATTGAAGTGATTATATTTTCTTAAAATTTTCTCTACATAATGAGATTGTGTAAGATTTATACCATTTTCACTCCTAATTATTTTAATCCCTAAAATGACATATGCTTCCATAAGGTCTTTCATGTCAAAGTGAGAAGATAGAAAAGATTTTGTTTCATTTATCGTTTCAATATTTTTACCAAATATCAAAAGATCATCTACATATAAACATATCATAATTCCAGATTTATTAGACATCTTACAATAGAGATATCTCTCACCTTCATTGAACATGAATCCATTAGACATCATCACATGGTCAAATTTTTCATACCATTACCTAGGAGTTTGTTTTAGTTCATATAAAGACTTTAAAAGTTTGTACACTTTATGTTCTTGACCTAATTCAACAAATCCTTCAGGTTTCTCCATATATATTTTCTTTTCCAATTCACCATTTAAGAATGTTATTTTAACGTCCATTTGGTAAATTAAAAGATTATTCAATGATGCGATGACAATTAAAATTTGAATAAATGTCATTTTAGAAATAAGAGAATAAGTATCAAAATAGTCAACACCTTCTCTTTGTTTACATCCCTTGGCTACTAATCTAGCCTTAAATTGATCAATTGAACCATCAACCCTTCTTTTATTTTTGAATATCCATTTATAACCTAAGGTATTTTCCCTACGAGGTAAGTCAACTAATTTTCAAGTGTTATTAGATCTGATAGAATCTATTTCATCTTTGATTGCTTCCTTTCGAAAGGCAACATCATGAGAGGACATCACCTCTCTGAGTGTTACTGGATCACCTTCTAGTTGAGTTAAAAACACTTAAAAATTAGGACCAAAATCCTTAACAATCCTTGGCCATTTACTCCTTATCTCAGGTTCAGACTCAAGATTTTCTAAGTCTTTAGGGCAAGAGGAAAAAGGTTCATCTATGTTTATAGAATTAGAACTTGTCACGCCCCAAACTCGAAAAATGGGTTTACAAAATTTTTGATCACCAAATCCGACACTGATAGCCTCCACAGTGCCCCATTCTCGGCTCCCGGCATTCATATGCCAGATTCCGATCCTGGGATCCTATAAGGAGGATTTTCAGTATAATTTTTTTTTGTAATGGAGCATAACTACAAGCATAACCAAGTCACAAAACAACATCACCACATATCCACTATATCAAAGAATTTAAGTATAATGCGAAAAGGAAAATACAGGGTGATCAAAAGGCTCAAAGATAGTCTAATATGCACTCTTACCTAAGCGCTGCTGCGATCTAACAACACCTGTATGGAACGATTGTGCATAAGCTTACAAAAGCTTAGAGGGTGGTGTAAGTGTGTGCGCAAGGCAAGCGCCAAGTGTACAATATCAGAGTAATGCAGAAATATACGGGTAAGTCCATGAATGCTATCAGCCATATCAAGGCCATGCGTTATAAGGCATGAATGCTATCGTTCATACTAAGGCCATGCGATGCGAGGCCTATGTAGCCAAATGTCATATGTAAGATGCAAAGCAAACATGCAAGTCCTCATTAAGTACACATATTAGTACAATTTCTCTTTGGGATATCACCGAGGTCTAATACACTTCATACTAATTGCCGCCTCCCTAGCCATACAACCTAGTAAGTGGAATAGACCACACTATCCACTTGACTAATAGTCTACCAATATCTACCTGGCTTATTGATAGCGAACTCATTTACAAGTTGGTCAAACTCAGCCTAACTTACAATCTCCTCACTCGAGTGGATAAGGCTACACCCCCTTCCAACCGACTACGACACAGTGGGAGATACGACCTACTGGTATTCGGCACTTCTGCGCTCGTGTATCCACTCAATTTAGACATTGGAGCATCTCTTAATACCAAAAAGGTTCTGGGACTTTCATCGAAGGACATCCTAAGTGGCCACAGTGCTAGAACTAAGTATTTTTGGTATCCGATACGACTATCTACGATGTGCCTATGGATTCCACGGCCCTGATGTTGCTAGGGCGTACAATGGTCATGTCACACATATATGAGATGCATGAGTCATACTATCTAGTCATGCAATAATCCTACGCGTACCATGCACTCATGTGAGTAACTCTTATCAGTGAGTCCCATAAATAATCTGCTCAATGGCATGTTCTATGATCAGTCACTCATATCAAGCATACATATAATGTGAATGGGTATGAATCATGGAATTATACTAAACATGTTATATGGTGATAAACTATCCTCACAACGAAGATGGGCCTAGGCGGCCTACACACAACAAGTAGAGGCCTATCAATGGGCCCTAAGGAGAGTTACAATGTGGACATTTAACCAACATTGTACTTACAATCTGGGTGTCAAACCATCATTACTCCTAAGGCATATCTCGCCCTAAACATCATTACATAAACCATGGTGGAATTACATATTACAATGGGCTTATATACATCCCATTAGGCCTTGACCCATGGGCCTCAAATACATCAAATGGGCTGCATTAAATGGGCCTCATGTATATCAAGGTGGGCCTCAACAATAGGCCTCATATATCACATCGGGCCTAATCAAATGGGTCATATCAAATGGGCCAAGTCGAATGGGCCGAGTTGAATGGGCTAATTCAAATGGGCCGAGTTGAATGGGCCAATTCAAATGGGCCGAGTCCAACTCATCTATTTTTAGAGATCCATATAGAGTATTATATGAAAATGAACCATATCAAAAGACCAATTGGACCATACCATATTTAGCCGTGGTGATAATAATTTCCACGGTTAAATTTTAGTGGGCCCCATCATAGGGTTTATTTTTCATTATCACGCCCCAAACTCAAAAATTAGGCTCACAAAATTTTTGATCTCCGAATCTGGCATCGATAGCCTCCGTCGAACTCCATTCTCGGCTCCTAGCGCCCATTCGCTAGGTTCCAATCCTGGGATGCTACGAGGAGAATTTTTAATATTAGTTTGATTCGTAATAAGCATAACCAAAGGCATAACCCACAAACAACAACCAAAAACTTCATTACATTTTCACTATGATTAAAAACTTTACAAGTACAATGAGCATAAAGGGAAATACAATGATGATAGACCAAAGCTCCAAAATAATCTGCCACGTACTCAAGCGTCAGCGCTGCTGCGATCCAACGTCACCTGCACGCAATAGTCATGCATAAGCTTATGGAAAGCTTAGAGGGTGGTGAAAGTGTGTGCGCAAGGTGATAATTCAGTTATGCAGTATCAGAGTAATGTGAAACATATTAATGAATCCATGAATACCATTAGCCGTACCAAGGCTATGCGATGCAAGACATGAATGATGTCGGCCATACCAAGGCTATACGATGCAAGATGTAAGTCAAGCATACAAATCCTCATCTAAGTCCACATATCAATACAACTCAAATCTGGGATATCACTGGGGTCTAATACACTCCAAACCAGATTGCCATCCCATCGTGCGCAACAAGGTGAGTAGAAAAGACCTTACTATTCGCCTGCCAATATTGGGTTCGGCTCATCGATAGCGGACCCATTTGTCGAGTTGGTTAAACTCAGCCTAGCTTTGCCCCCTCCTCTCAGGAGGGTAAGGCCGCACCCCCTTCTAACCGACTATGACATAGTGAAAAGCTCGGCCTTCTGGTAATCAGCACTCGGTACTCCTGTACCCACTTGGTTTAGATGTTAGAGCAACCTCTTAGTACCATAAGGATTTAGGGACTTTCACCTAGGGATATCTATAGCACCTCATGTAGAATAAGATTTCTAGTATCCAGTCCTGCTAACTACGATACGCCTATGGAGGCTATGACCCTGATGTCACTGGGGCGTACAGTAACTATGTCACACAATGCGAAATGGATGAATCACACTATCTAGTCATGTAGCAATCCTGCACGTATCATGTGCTCATGTAGGGCAACACTGCCTAACCGGGAGCCCATAAACAATCTGTCCGAAGACATATGCTATGATCAGTCACTTCTCATATCAAGCATACATATAATGCGTATAATCATGAATCATGGAACTATACTAAATATGTTATGAAGTAATGCACTATCCTTACAACGCAGATGGCCTAGACAGCCTACACACAACAAGTACAGGCCTATCAATGGGCCCTAGGGAGAGTCATAATGTGGACATTTAACCAACATCATACTTGCAATGTGGACGTCAAACCATCATTGCTCCCAAGGCATAGCCCGTCGTAAACATCATTACATACCATGTTGGGATCACACATTGTAATGGACCTTAGGTATATCCCATTGGGCCTTAAATACATCAAATGGACCATATCACATGGGCCTTATATTCATCAAGTGGGCCTCATCAATAGGCCACACCAATGGGCCTTATGTACATTGCAATGGGCCATAACCCGTGGGCCTTAGAATGCACCAAAATGGGCCTTGTAACATGGGCCTTATATATATCAAAGTAGGCTTCAACCACAGGCCACAAATACATCGAATGGGCCTCATAACATGGGCCTTACATCCACATCAAAGTGTGGCCCAATGGACTACCACATATAAATCAAGATGGGCCTTATAACATATCAAGGTGGGGTCTACTTGAACTATGGATCTGGCTCATTCTTTAGCTCATGCCATAAAATGAGCTTTTAAAATGGATGAACAGATTGGATGTAGCACCTACATCATGGTGGGGGTCCACATGAAGGCCTACCATCATGTATATTATATATAATATAATATAATCTATATATAGTATATATATACAATATTGTATATAACATAATATTATATATATATATACACACATATATACACACACACCGTCCCACATGTGGGGGTGGGTCCCACCGTCCATTTTGGATGGTGCGGATAGAACACATCACGGTGGGGCCTGACCGGTGCAGCACCTGAGTTAGAGGGGGGGCAGGCATGGATAAACACATACCACATGGTGGGTTCCGCCGTCCCACATGGTGGGTTCCACCGTCCATAGCCATGGATGGCGGGAAATAAATAATACATCACTGTGGGTCTCACGTGGGGCCCGCCATAATGTTTATCTTCAATCCAACCCGTTCATGAGGTTATGCAGACCTAGATGCATAGAAAAAAATAAATTTCATATTAATCCAAAACTCCCGTGTCACCCAAAAAGGGTTTCAATGGTAGGCATTCAATCCCACTATTTCCTACTGTGTGGGCCACCTGAGCTCCAAATGGGGCTAATTTTTTGAGGGAACATTTCTCAAATAGGGGGCCACCAAATGCACGGTTTTGATGTTTCACAAACATCACAGTGGGGCCCACAGATGGGACCCGTTCCCTTGCCCGCCCGTCTGTTCGTCAACTGCAACCAGTGTTCGAGTTGTCGGTATCGCTACAAGTTTGTCTGGCCGGAGATAAAGATATAATATCGTTATCGCCGATAATATCGCCGATAATCGAAAATGTAGGGAAAAATGGGAAAACATGGAGAAAATGGTGGAATTTTTCAGTGAAACTTCAGGACATACTTAAATACACATATATATTCAAGAATGAAAAAATTACAAAAAGAATGCATTAAATAATAAGTTTCCATTTAATGGGGGCCAAAAGGCATGCGTTGTCGTAAGAAATCGCTCGAATAATAACTAAAATCAATTTATATAATACAAATGCAAGCTTACAAGAATTAAGACATGCAGAAGTAAATGAATTCAAAAAAGTACATATTTTTTACCATATTTCTGTAACGCCCGTGAAAAATCCATACTTGGGCTCGAGTACCAACTCGACCCGAATTTGCGTAGAATTCATTCCTTTGGAAAATTTGACTAGGTTAGCTAGTGCAACGTTAGAATAGCTGGGAAATGGTCCCTGATCACTTTAAATACGTTCTACAAGGCCCGAAGCGAGTGGAACTAAGGGTGCTATAATGCTCTAAAGCCTCGGATCAAACTCTAAGCCGGTTTGTTCTCTGGACCACTTTGAATCTTTGTATTGGATCTAGACCGCACGTTGAAAGTCCGATACCTCCTATCTTAGACCGTTAGGACCGTCTAGCTGGGCTTGACACTCATTCCAAAAATCAAGTCAAACCGATTATTACAGGCTATTTCATTGAGCCCGGACCGAAGAGAGTGTGAATAGGGACATAGTTGGAATTTCAAATTCAAATCTGGCACACAAATTTGACGCATCAGTATTAAGCATTCTGACCGTCAGAATACAGCCAAATTACACCCTTGGATCAGGAAAAATATCTATTGTATATCACGAGACTTATAGGCCTGATCTTGGTGCGGTGACCGTTAAACTGAAACTGGGCCGCCACGTGCGATCTGGGAACCCAACCGGTCTGAAAACTGGATGTATGCTAGATCTAGTATGCATGAGCTTAAGTCCGACCGCATCTGGCCTGGGGACCTCCAGAAATGCCCTTTTGGACCGAAACGGCCCCGATTTGGTTAGGCACCAAGTAAACATTGTTCCCAAGCCTATTTTGGGAATGTTTTAGGCTATAAAAGGGGTTGAAACCCTCACTCCTCTCTCCCATCCGAATTTGAGAGAAGCCCTAGCTTGGGAGAGAGAAAAAGAGTGAGAGATTGTGAGAGAGTGGGAGAGTTCTTCCCGCCACTTGTGCTACGTGTTGCACGTGCTTAAGCGACACTCCTCTACCGCTTTCCCGGCGATTCCACCGCAATCCTAGGTAAGTAAAAATCCTAAATAGTTGGTGATTTGAGTTTTTCTTGTTTCCATAGCGATGTAGCTTATGGATCTTATGTATTAGGCTCCTTACTCGCCGTAGACGAACCATATACACTCCGCTTCAATTCCCGAGTCTACAAGACACTAGGTGAGGATTTTAGACGCTTTGATTGACGGTTCCCAATGCTTTCAATGTCGTTTAATAGTAGATTCTTGACGGCATCGCCGTTTGACATGTACAAAATGCTCTCCGTTTCCCGTTTCGTAAGCTAACGAAGAATATGAGATTTAGGGCATTTTAGTCATTTGTAGGAAGTACTGTTTGCATTCATATTTTGCTGATGTGATTGACATGGTTTGTTGTCGCATTAGGAAGTTAGGAATGCGTGCATAATTAGTTTGGCGAAGAGATTCGCCTAGTGCACACTTTGGGTCGACATGCTATACGTAGACCTAAGTGTGTAGTGCATGTGTTTGTATAAATGCTTGTATTAGTATGTATTGAACTAAATGATGTTATTTGATACTTTGTGATTGATTTTTCAACTATTATGCTGACCTAGATGATTTTCTACATGTTGATAAAATGCATGATTTCATTGCATGCATTGAATGTATGTGCTTGAGGATTTGCTTAAGTTGAATATGCATGGGAAGTATGCCTTGAAGATTTGCTTAAGTTGAAAGTTATAACATGTGTTAACATGCTCACATGATGTATTTCAATTCCAATACCTTGTATAGTAATTCCATAGATGTGTGGGACTTGACTTAGTCCAGGCAGTCGGTAACCGAGCGAATTCGTGGCTGACTGGTCATAGCCACGAACGACGCGTCGATGAATGTGATTCGTGTTGAGAGTTGGCGGCAGTGGTTAGGCCACGCGAAGTGTTTTACGCACTTCATGTCGTTCAATTCGAGATGCGATCGCGCTAGTCGAGCCCGTCAAGTAACCCGACTGGCCGATGCTTGTTCACCTTGTATGTATCATAACTGCTTGAACCTAGGGTACTGAACTTACCATTGTAAACCCTATTAACCGTGGTACCTTGATCCACGAAGACTCATGAGCCGGGCATGGTGGTATGGGACACCGTGGTCGAGCTGTCGGCCTACGCTGGGGCCACAAACCTCCCCGTAGTGACCAATGAGCACCTTGACTCGTGAGCAGATTATGGTGGTATGGGACACTATATTCTAGCTGTCGGCCTACACTGATCAGGCGACGAGCCCTTTGTAGTGACCGCGAGCGTATTCTGAGTTCACGGGAGGCGACGACCCTTCCGTGCAGTAGAGTACAGTAGGCCTGTATTGATAAGGTGATGGGGGAGCGGTGCAACGAGTGCGAGCAACAGCCCTGGCAGCCCTTGCAGTGACCTACGAAATGTACATCGTATGAGATTACTAGGAGTGACGACCCTAGACAGGATCCGTGTTGGGATTGATACAAGGGAGGTACCTTAGTTTCCCAATCCTGCTGTTTGAATGGACTAATAATAACTTGGTAATCATATCACCATAGCATTGCATGTGCCTGGAAGATGTGGAGCACTCTAGGGAGTGTGGCATGCCGCGGTCGTAAGATGTTGCCGTATGAGGGTGATCGTCGGTGAGGGCATACATCACGTCATATCATCTTGCATTAACAACAGTATTAGGACTTGTCTGATTTACTGCTTTACTATTATCGCGTGACTGAATTGTGAACATGCTAATCTTTGCTCTATGATTCCACTGAGTTGATCACTCATTCCCACGTTACGGGATGGTGTTTGCAACACCCACCAGACCCTGTTGTAGTTGCAGGTGACGATGAGATCCAGGAGGTGGAGCTAGATGATGACGAGGACCAGGATGAGTTCTCGTATATGCAGTATCATGACGGCTTCCCGTAGGTGACCTGGATCGAGGGGACATCAGTGGGACTTTTCTTTTGAACATTATTCTTTTGTTATGTACATGTATATGAGACTCAGAGATGTAGTCATACTTTGGAGACAGTTGAGATTACTTTGTTTTTCCATACAGTGATATATATCTTGTTTAGTCTTCCGCTTGCTTTTATCACTGGATCTGAAGTATGAATTGCAGTTTTGGTATACTTTTACTCATGTGAATGCTTTAAATCAGACAACATTGAATCATAACCATTTTTGTTGCATAAGTGACGGTCTGGAACTCGGGAGTTGAGTTTATACACGACCCCCGATTTTCAGGGTGTTACAAGTTGGTATCAGAGAATGAATGAGAGTATACTGGGCCTGGGTTATGGTCTTGCGACGTACGCTGTCGCTTCCTTTGACTTAGGTGGGTGCGAGAAGGGTCTAGAAACACTTCTAGGATCACAGATTCGCCGATAGGCGAAGTTTATAAGGATCGATCGCAAGATCGAGTCTGTAACGTATCTCGGGTCGCGTTAAGCAACCCGAATCACTTCTAAGCTGTAGGAAGTCGGGTGGAGACGTCTTATGAGCGGTTTTAAACCGCAAAAGTGAATCTTTGGGCCGTGGAATGACCACGACTCCAGTAATCAATCGCCAGGGCTTAAAAACCCCGTTTTGCCAAAAATTCTCAAAATTCCTTCTCTAAACACTTCAACCTTCAGTTCTTTTGTATCCATTTCATGTTAGGCATCAAACCTAATGTGAAAATAACACAAATTAGTACATTCACCAAATTTTACAGTGAATAGTAAAATTTCATAAAAAATGGCCATAAAGCCATTCTAACTTCACTTTCTTTAGCAACTAAGGAGCTAGAAAGATGTACTGGATCCTTCTACCCCAAATCCATATTCTGCATCATATGGTTTGGTATTCGGGACTGCGATGTGGACCCGGAAAGCCCCAAAAACATGTTTGGGCTCATAGGGACCAAAATACTATGAACTAAGGGGTGGGACTAGACTTTTTGGGACCCTGGGACCATGGGGGACCAGACCCATGGGGTCCCGCTGGCCAACCTGGAGGTTGGCCGGCGATGCCATCGCCGGCCGGGCGATGCATCGCCGGCCGGCCATCTCCGATGGTGCTGCCCTTTGGGCGCACCCACTTAAATGCCTCCCACAACACCCCTAGGTACCTCCCATCCCACGAAAACCCCTAAAACACCCCTCTCCTTCACAAACAGCCCCCTTGCATGCCCTAGATTTGATTTTCAGCGCTCCATTCCAAATCCCGGCGACCCAAACCCATCCTAATCCCTTCCTTGGCCAAAACCGACCACCACCCATCGATTATTGGGTGTTGGCAGCTTCTTTCCTTGAAGATTTTCCCATTTGGAGCTCCAAAATCCCCCAAATAGTGTCGAAATCGTGAGCAGCTCCATTCCACCTTTTTGTTCTTATTTTTCCCTAAAAGTACAGCCTTGGGAAGCTTGAAGCATCCCTCTACGACGCCTAGATTTCCTTTTGTCAGATTGGGCAGCCATTTCTCCGCATTTTCGGCGTTTTCCATGGCTTTCGTGGAAGCTATTTTGGGACTTTTGTCACTCTCATCCATCCTGTCTTTGATGGGTAAGAGGAAAACTGCAACAGATGAGGCTGGGCCGAGCCGCCCTGCTCAATCGAGAAGACCGCGGGGTGGTGCCGCAAGTTCAAGCGCCGCCGCAGGTCCAGCTGCAGTCCTGGAGTGCCGTACGAAGCGGGATTTGGATCCCCATGCACACCTTGGATGAACCATCCTATCAGAGATGCCTCATGGTGAATACACTGATCGTAGAGTGTTATTTGAGGCGGACGTAGATGGGCGATTGTTCGGCGAATATCTGTTGTTCGAACGCATTGAAGCTGCGCACTGGGGACCGATCTTTGAAGCTCGCGCTCGTGCTAATGTGAGCACTGTTCGTGCCTTCTATGCTAGCATCCAGAGTCCTACCTTGGAGCCCTTGCAGTTCAAAATCCCTTTTGGTAGAGATCGGATGGCTACGATCGACGTCCAGTTGGTTGCGCGACTTCTCAACGTGCCTCTAGGTGATGTACATCCAAGTGAGAAGAATTTGAGGACTAGACGTGAACGAGATCGCCGCACCAGGTTTCTGTGCGGTAAGTTGGTTCCATGGCAGCCTAATAATAGCCTCAAGGCGACGTACATGTCTGAGGATTTGCGTCTGCTGCATCACATCTGCACGTTCAATGTTTATCCTAGGTCGACGAACCGCATTGAATGTACACGTCTTATGGTCGATTTCTTATTTCTGGTGGCCCAGGGAGAGAACGTATGTATGGCCACTTTCATCTTACGGCAGATAGTTCTCATAGCCAGGTCGAGAAGAACATCCGAATCCCTTCCCTTTGGCCGACTCATTTGCAAGATTGCGCTTGAGTTTGCCTATAGACTTGGACCCGAGTTGCCGGTATCGATTCACACCATCGATGAGTCGACGATGGTTAAGATGAAGATTGGGTCGCAATATCGTGAAAATCAACTTGAAAGGGATAGTGGGGACGACTTTGATGAAGAGGAAGATCAAAGCGAAGGAGAACCTAGTGCAGAGGTTCAGGAAGAGACTCAGGAAGAACCAGAAGAGGAGGCTCAGGATACTGACGAGAGCCCTCCTCCTTCTGCGCAGACTACTATTGACGATCGCATTGCTCGGATGGAGGAGAGTCAGACCGCTTTGCGAAGGGAAGTCCAAGAACTTCGAGCAGAGGTCGCTGATGCCAAGGCCGTTACGAAGAAGAAATTTGGCAAGGTGACTCGCACCTTGAAGGCAATCCTGTGTTGCTTACAGGATAAGGGTGCTCCTCCTCCGTCGCCAGACTCCGACTAGCGACGCGATCTTTGATGTTGTTATGAGTAGTTAGCCATTTTCTGTTTTATGTGTGTAAAGCCTATTAGGGCTAGTGCTTTGCTTATGTTGCTGTTGCTTAACTGTCTTAATTTCCATGTCATTCTAGTCATGATGCTTGTAAGGATAAATCCCTTGTATTGTGACAATTTTGATTAATTGAAATGCATGGAATGCCTTTGACTCTTTAGTGAATGATTGTGGTGTATTTGTGCAATTGAGACTGACAAGGTTGCGCCCTACTTTGAATATAGGGAATGCCACCTAAGACTACGAGGAGCGCGGTTCGGCTTTCATTGTTAGAGCAGATGGATCAGGCTCCTTCTCAGTCTGGCACTCGTCCGGACCCTGCTGTGGGCCCGATTCCTGAGACTGTTCGGTCGTCTCAGCCTGCTACTGGTCCTACAGATGGACCACCGCCATTTACACCATCAGTTAGAGAGCCACAGCGCGCATCTACTTCCGCACCTCATCCGCCACAGCCTGCTCCACCACCTGATAGATTCGAGCAGATGATGGGTATGATGCTACAGCAGCAGCAGCTATTGACTACTATAGTCGGGACTTTAGCCCAGGGTGGGGGTGCGACTGCATCTACTCCGCCTGCACCACCTGCGCATCCAGCTGAGGATGCCTATGCTTACGCCCAGGATGAGGGCATAGCACTTCCTGCGCAGCCTGCTTTCCCTGCGGGGAACCCTGCCGACACACGGGGCCTTCTGGAGCGATTTCAGCGCTTGCGGCCTCCTACTTTCACGGGTTCTCACAGACCCGAGGAGGCTGAGTTTTGGCTCGACCGAGTGTCGAAGATTCTGCGCATGTTGCACTGTACTGAGGCAGAGCAGGTAGAGCTGGCTACCTTCCAGTTTGAGAGAGAGGCCAGTATGTGGTGGGATAGCGTATTGCGGACTGTTACCGCAGACTTCGTATGGACATGGGCAGCATTCGAGTTTCGCTTCCATGAGAAGTATTATCCTCAGACCTACAGACACGAGAGGGAGAATGAGTTTCTCCGTCTCAGGCAGGCAGCGATGACGGTCACCGAGTATGAGCATCGGTTCACAGAGTTGGGCAGGTACGTCCCGACGATTTTAGCTGATGAGCAGATGCGCATACGGCACTTTTTGGAGGGCTTGCGACCGGATATTCGGTCGAAGATGTGCTGTATCAGTTTCTCCTCCTATGCGGAGTTGGTTCACATGTCCATGCGGGCAGAGCAGGACGTGGATCGACTTGCGCGATCACGAGGCCCGACTACTTCTAGGCCGCGACCGGAGTTGCCAGATAGGCCCTTCGCGGGCAAGAGGCCTCGCATTGATCCTCCTACCAGGACCACGGCGCCAGTAGGACCGTTTCGGCGCCCTGATCTATCATGCACATACTGTGGGAGGACGGGCCACCTAGCGCCCAGTTGCTTTACGAGGATGCGGGACAGTGGGTTCTCGCCGCCGCAGAAGATTGATCGTGTACGTCCACAGGCGATATCAGCACCGCCTATACGGTCAGCTCCTGCGCAGTCCTCTTTCAGACCCACAGTATCGCAGATTCGACAGCCCCCACGGCCCTTGACACAGCGGCCGAACCGGCCACACCAGGCTCGAGTTCATGCACTGACCGCTGAGGCAGCTACGACGCCGACTTTCCAGCATTCAGCCTTCGAGGTCACGGGCCATATCGGAGGTACTCCCGTTCTTGTCATGGTGGACACTGGTTCCACGATTTCTTTGATATCGCGTGCCGTAGTCAGACGTCTTGGGTTGCAGACTATTACTATGGATAGCGTGCGAGTCCTTGCAGCTCATGGAGATTATTCGGATGTCACCCAGATGTGTGAGGGTTGTTTACTTGATCTGGGAGGCAGGACGATGACTCTTGATTTGGTCGTCGATCCCTCGCTCGTATATCTCGACGTCATTCTTGGCATGGACTGGTTGACTGCAGCGAGAGCCGAGATTGACTGCAAGGCTCGTGTGGTGACGGTGTACGAGCCTGAGGGCACGCCTTTCACATTTTCAGTGCGGGTAAATCTTCCTTTCCGCATTCTTAGCTACGCCACCCTGTTGCGTGACGCTGGTGCCCAGGTACTTGAGCTGACGCCAGTTGTTTCTGAGTTCGGGGATCTGTTCAGGAAGATCCCTGGTTTGCCACCCCGACGTGAGATCGATTTCACTATCGATCTGATTCCTGGTTCTACACCCGTCTCACTGCCGACGTATCGCATGGCACCATGTGAGATGGAGGAGTTGAGGACGCAGATTGATGATCTACTAGAGCTTGGCCTTATACGGCCTAGCGTATCTCCTTGGGGAGCACCGGTCTTGTTCGTGAAGAAGAAGGATGGTTCGCTGCGATTGTGTATTGATTATCGCAGGCTGAACCAACTCACAGTGAAGAACAAGTACCCTTTGCCCAGGATCGATGACTTATTTGATCAGTTGAGAGGAGCGCAGTACTTCTCGAAGATTGACCTTCAGTCAGGATATCATCAGTTGCGCGTCAGAGATGAGGACGTGCAGAAGACAGCGTTCAGGACCAGTTTTGGTCACTACGAGTTCCTCGTGATGTCGTTCGGTCTCACGAACGCACCGGCCGTGTTCATGGATCTGATGAACCGAGTATTGCGGCCTTTCCTCTATCGATTCGTCGTTGTCTTCATCGACGACATTTTGGTATACTCTAGGAGTCGAGATGAGCATGAGGAGCACTTGCGTTTGGTCCTTGATACGCTCAGACAGCACCAGTTGTTCGCACAGTATAAGAAGTGCGACTTCTGGAAGCAGGAGGTGAAGTTTCTGGGACACGTGGTGTCCAAGGATGGCATGGCAGTTGACCTGTCTAAGGTAGCTGCGGTGCAGGACTGGGAGCAGCCTGGTTCTGTCACTGAGGTGAGGAGTTTCTTGGGTCTCGCTGGCTACTATCGGCGCTTCATTCAGGATTTCTCGAAGATCGCGAGACCCTTATCTCAGTTGACACGGAAGGACCTGAAGTTCGCCTGGAATGATAAGGCGGAGTCAGCTTTTCAGGAGCTGAAGGACAGACTTACGTCCGCCCCTGTGCTAGTATTGCCAGAGCAAGGGGTTAAATACACTATATACACTGACGCGTCTAGCGTTGGTTTGGGTTGTGTCCTTATGCAGAGGGACAGGGTAATTTCGTATGCCTCGAGACAATTAAGGAAGCACGAGGAGAATTACCCTACACACGACCTGGAGTTGGCAGCCGTGATATTCGCACTGAGACTCTGGAGACATTACCTCTATGGAGAGGAGTTCGAGCTCTTTTGCGACCACAAGAGCCTCAAGTACATATTCACACAGCGGGACTTGAATATGAGGCAGCGGCGATGGATGGAGACGCTGAAGGACTTCAAGTTTGAAGTCTCTTACCATCCTGGGAAGGCGAACCTTGTGGCTGATGCGTTGAGCCGCAAGAAGGCGATAGAGTTTGCGGCTCCGCTGATGGTTGCCGAGTGGGATATGGTTGAGTTTTTGCGAGACTTTGAGCAGAAACTCACCGTAGAGGAGCCATTTGAGTTCATCGCACATGTTCAGGTGCGATCCCCGATCGATGACCGTGTCATCGAGGCGCAGAGGGACGACGCGCATCTTACTGAGCTTCGAGAGCAGGCCAGTGATGATGATGACGCCGACTGGCGAGTTGGCATGGATGGGGGTTTACGTTACCGTGGCCGCCTATGCGTTCCTGATGTCCCTGACTTGAGACGAGAGATTCTCGAGGCTGCGCATTCTACTAGACTCGCGATGCATCCTGGCAGCACGAAGATGTATCGTGACGTGAAGAGGACGTACTGGTGGGAAGGTATGAAGACCCACATTGCTGAGTTCGTGTCCCGTTGTCTCACTTGTCAACAGGTGAAGGCAGAGCATCGCCGACCACCTGGACTTTTGCAGCCTATGCCGATTGCAGAGTGGAAGTGGGATTTCATTTCCATGGACTTCATTTCTGGGTTGCCGAAGACGAGGAAGGGGCATGATTCTATTTGGGTGATCGTCGACCGATTGACGAAGTCGGCGCACTTCCTACCGATCAGAGTTACGAACTCTGCAGACGAGCTGGCTAGATTGTATATTAGAGAGATCGTGCGTCTGCATGGAGTTCCGTTGGAGATCGTGTCGGACAGAGACACGCGGTTCACTTCCATCTTCTGGACTCGCATTCAGGAGGCTATGGGTGTGAAGTTGAAGTTCAGTACTGCCTTCCACCCACAGACGGACGGACAGACAGAGCGAGTGAACCAGATCCTGGAGGACATGTTGCGAGCTTGCGCATTGGACTTCAAGGACAGTTGGGATGACTGTCTTGCATATGCGGAGTTTGCGTACAACAATAGCTTCCAGGCGAGTATCGGCATGGCACCTTATGAGGCGCTGTATGGGCGACCTTGTCGCGCACCGCATTGCTGGTTAGAGGTCGGTGAGCGCAGCTTGATTGGCCCAGAGTTGGTGCAGGCGACGTCAGAGAAGATTGATATTATTCGACGTCGGCTTCTTACAGCGCAGAGCAGACAGAAGAGCTACGCCGATACGAGACGGAGACCACTAGAGTTCACAGTCGGGGATCATGTGTTTTTGCGAGTTTCCCCTATGAAGGGAGTCCTTCGGTTCGGAAAGAAGGGGAAGCTGGCACCGCGATACATTGGTCCATTTCAGATCCTCGATCGTGTGGGAGCAGTGGCTTACCGATTGGCTTTACCCACGCCCCTCGCGAGCGTCCACAACGTATTTCATGTTTCTATGCTGAAGAAGTATGTTGCTGATCCTTCTCATATCATCAGATGGGAGCAGGTGCAGTTAGGAGAGGATGTTACTTATATCCTGCGACCGACACGCATCTTAGACCGGAAGGAGCAGGTACTGCGTAGCAAGGTGATTCCCCTTGTGAAGGTACTATGGACGCATCATACTGAGGAGGAGGCTACTTGGGAGACAGAAGCCGAGATCAGAAAGAACTACCCACAGCTTCTCGAGGAGTACGAAAAGGTACAAAATTTCGAGGACGAAATTATTTGTTAAGGGGGGTAGATTGTAACGCCCGTGAAAAATCCATACTTGGGCTCGAGTACCAACTCGACCCGAATTTGCGTAGAATTCATTCCTTTGGAAAATTTGACTAGGTTAGCTAGTGCAACGTTAGAATAGCTGGGAAATGGTCCCTGATCACTTTAAATACGTTCTACAAGGCCCGAAGCGAGTGGAACTAAGGGTGCTATAATGCTCTAAAGCCTCGGATCAAACTCTAAGCCGGTTTGTTCTCTGGACCACTTTGAATCTTTGTATTGGATCTAGACCGCACGTTGAAAGTCCGATACCTCCTATCTTAGACCGTTAGGACCGTCTAGCTGGGCTTGACACTCATTCCAAAAATCAAGTCAAACCGATTATTACAGGCTATTTCATTGAGCCCGGACCGAAGAGAGTGTGAATAGGGACATAGTTGGAATTTCAAATTCAAATCTGGCACACAAATTTGACGCATCAGTATTAAGCATTCTGACCGTCAGAATACAGCCAAATTACACCCTTGGATCAGGAAAAATATCTATTGTATATCACGAGACTTATAGGCCTGATCTTGGTGCGGTGACCGTTAAACTGAAACTGGGCCGCCACGTGCGATCTGGGAACCCAACCGGTCTGAAAACTGGATGTATGCTAGATCTAGTATGCATGAGCTTAAGTCCGACCGCATCTGGCCTGGGGACCTCCAGAAATGCCCTTTTGGACCGAAACGGCCCCGATTTGGTTAGGCACCAAGTAAACATTGTTCCCAAGCCTATTTTGGGAATGTTTTAGGCTATAAAAGGGGTTGAAACCCTCACTCCTCTCTCCCATCCGAATTTGAGAGAAGCCCTAGCTTGGGAGAGAGAAAAAGAGTGAGAGATTGTGAGAGAGTGGGAGAGTTCTTCCCGCCACTTGTGCTACGTGTTGCACGTGCTTAAGCGACACTCCTCTACCGCTTTCCCGGCGATTCCACCGCAATCCTAGGTAAGTAAAAATCCTAAATAGTTGGTGATTTGAGTTTTTCTTGTTTCCATAGCGATGTAGCTTATGGATCTTATGTATTAGGCTCCTTACTCGCCGTAGACGAACCATATACACTCCGCTTCAATTCCCGAGTCTACAAGACACTAGGTGAGGATTTTAGACGCTTTGATTGACGGTTCCCAATGCTTTCAATGTCGTTTAATAGTAGATTCTTGACGGCATCGCCGTTTGACATGTACAAAATGCTCTCCGTTTCCCGTTTCGTAAGCTAACGAAGAATATGAGATTTAGGGCATTTTAGTCATTTGTAGGAAGTACTGTTTGCATTCATATTTTGCTGATGTGATTGACATGGTTTGTTGTCGCATTAGGAAGTTAGGAATGCGTGCATAATTAGTTTGGCGAAGAGATTCGCCTAGTGCACACTTTGGGTCGACATGCTATACGTAGACCTAAGTGTGTAGTGCATGTGTTTGTATAAATGCTTGTATTAGTATGTATTGAACTAAATGATGTTATTTGATACTTTGTGATTGATTTTTCAACTATTATGCTGACCTAGATGATTTTCTACATGTTGATAAAATGCATGATTTCATTGCATGCATTGAATGTATGTGCTTGAGGATTTGCTTAAGTTGAATATGCATGGGAAGTATGCCTTGAAGATTTGCTTAAGTTGAAAGTTATAACATGTGTTAACATGCTCACATGATGTATTTCAATTCCAATACCTTGTATAGTAATTCCATAGATGTGTGGGACTTGACTTAGTCCAGGCAGTCGGTAACCGAGCGAATTCGTGGCTGACTGGTCATAGCCACGAACGACGCGTCGATGAATGTGATTCGTGTTGAGAGTTGGCGGCAGTGGTTAGGCCACGCGAAGTGTTTTACGCACTTCATGTCGTTCAATTCGAGATGCGATCGCGCTAGTCGAGCCCGTCAAGTAACCCGACTGGCCGATGCTTGTTCACCTTGTATGTATCATAACTGCTTGAACCTAGGGTACTGAACTTACCATTGTAAACCCTATTAACCGTGGTACCTTGATCCACGAAGACTCATGAGCCGGGCATGGTGGTATGGGACACCGTGGTCGAGCTGTCGGCCTACGCTGGGGCCACAAACCTCCCCGTAGTGACCAATGAGCACCTTGACTCGTGAGCAGATTATGGTGGTATGGGACACTATATTCTAGCTGTCGGCCTACACTGATCAGGCGACGAGCCCTTTGTAGTGACCGCGAGCGTATTCTGAGTTCACGGGAGGCGACGACCCTTCCGTGCAGTAGAGTACAGTAGGCCTGTATTGATAAGGTGATGGGGGAGCGGTGCAACGAGTGCGAGCAACAGCCCTGGCAGCCCTTGCAGTGACCTACGAAATGTACATCGTATGAGATTACTAGGAGTGACGACCCTAGACAGGATCCGTGTTGGGATTGATACAAGGGAGGTACCTTAGTTTCCCAATCCTGCTGTTTGAATGGACTAATAATAACTTGGTAATCATATCACCATAGCATTGCATGTGCCTGGAAGATGTGGAGCACTCTAGGGAGTGTGGCATGCCGCGGTCGTAAGATGTTGCCGTATGAGGGTGATCGTCGGTGAGGGCATACATCACGTCATATCATCTTGCATTAACAACAGTATTAGGACTTGTCTGATTTACTGCTTTACTATTATCGCGTGACTGAATTGTGAACATGCTAATCTTTGCTCTATGATTCCACTGAGTTGATCACTCATTCCCACGTTACGGGATGGTGTTTGCAACACCCACCAGACCCTGTTGTAGTTGCAGGTGACGATGAGATCCAGGAGGTGGAGCTAGATGATGACGAGGACCAGGATGAGTTCTCGTATATGCAGTATCATGACGGCTTCCCGTAGGTGACCTGGATCGAGGGGACATCAGTGGGACTTTTCTTTTGAACATTATTCTTTTGTTATGTACATGTATATGAGACTCAGAGATGTAGTCATACTTTGGAGACAGTTGAGATTACTTTATTTTTCCATACAGTGATATATATCTTGTTTAGTCTTCCGCTTGCTTTTATCACTGGATCTGAAGTATGAATTGCAGTTTTGGTATACTTTTACTCATGTGAATGCTTTAAATCAGACAACATTGAATCATAACCATTTTTGTTGCATAAGTGACGGTCTGGAACTCGGGAGTTGAGTTTATACACGACCCCCGATTTTCAGGGTGTTACAATTTCATCCCCACCTAGAGTGACGAGGTGGCTCACAATCATTGTCCAGATTCACCATGAATGCGTGTGGTTTATCCACGCCGTTTATCCATTTTTCCAGATCATTTTAGGAGTTAAGCCCAAACTTGAAGTATATACAAAGCTCAAGTGTACCATACCACAGGCAACAGTGGAAATATTAATTTCCACCCTTGAAACCTTTACAAGGCCTCCAGTGATGCTTATTTGTCATCCAACCTATTCATAAGATCACATAGACATGGATGAAGTGAAAAAACAATTATTAACTTGATCTAAAACTTCCGTGGACCCTAATAACTTTTCAACAGTAGACATTCAATTAACACTTTTTTCAATGGTGTGGTCCACTTGATATTTTTATATGCTTCATTTTTGGGCTAACGTACTAAATTCATCTGGTAAAATATATGGACAGAGTGGATAAAATTCATGAATGAAAGAGGGCCCCACAGAGTTTACTTAGTACACCAAGCGTGCTGACTTACTCAGTACGCAATCTGCTTCCACCTATTATATAGCTAATCCGCTTAAGTGGTGCTATGTGGACCCCAACATGATTTATGTGTCTCATCCATACTATCCAATCCATTTTTCTAGATAATTTTTGGTATGAACTCAAAACTGAGTTAAATCAAAATCTCAAGTGGGCCACATAGTGTTGATTGAACTCTCATCGTTAAAAACTTCTTGGGGCTACAAAAGTTTTGGATCAAGATGATATTTGGCTTGATATTTGTTTTTTTACTTCATCTAGGACTGTATGAATTAATCTATAGGTTAGACATCAAATAAATATTATAGTGGGCCCTAGCGCCTAGGAGGTTTTTAATGGTAGAAATTCAATCAATACTATTTTCCCATGGTGTGGTCCACCTGAGACTTTGATCTATCCATTTTATTACATTTAATGTTAAAATGATGTGTAATAATGGATGGACAGTGTGGATTAAAGACATAGATCATAATGGGCCCCCGGAGCAACGATTAACATCACTAACTAAACTGCCTCCCTATGTGCAATCCGATTTTTATAAAAAGCGGCTCGACGGGTTCGTCCGGGCAGGGCTCTGTGGGGCCCACCATGTTGCAAGTATTTTATCTACACCATTCATCACTTTTCTAATATCATTTTAAGATGTTATATAAAAAATGGAGCAGATACACAACTCCCGTGTACCACATCAAAGCAAGCTGTAGTGAAAATGACACCCACCGTTGAAACCTTTCTAAGGGCCACCGTGATGTTTTTTTTTTTACCACCCAACCTATCAGTAAGGTCATGCGGACTAGGATGAAGTGAATGAGATAGATTTAAAGTTCAATAAGACCCCACCATTGAAAATAGTGGGGACAGTGACATCCACCATTCAAAATTTCTAGGGGGCTATAATAGTTTCCAATTAAGCTGATATTTTTGTTTTCACTTCATCTATCTCTATGTTAACTTATGAATAGGTTGGATCTCAAAAATACATCATGGTGGGCCTTATAAATGTTTCAACGGTGGGTGTGACTGCTCCCATGATTTTCTGTGGTGGGTCCACTTGAAATTTAGATCACTCTCATTCTCTTTGTAATGCCATAAAACGTTCTCTACAAATGGTTGGATGGTATGGATACAACACATGCATCGTAGTGAGGTCCATAGAGCTTGGTGATGTCACTTCAGTCGCGATTTGGTCACTGACCTCGTTAATATCCAATCCGCGCCCCTTAAAATGGAAGTGGATCACATAGTAACTTAGTACGCAGTAAACTTGTGGGGTCCACCATGATTTATATATTATATCCCCCCCTTTCATCCATTTTACTGGATAAATTTAAAACTTGAACCCAAAAATGAAGAATATCCAAGTCTTAAATGGACCACACCACCTGAAACAGTGTGAATGGAACGTCTACCGTTGAAATTTCTTGAGGGCCACTAAAGTTTTGGATCAAACTTATATTTGTGTTTTCCCTTCATCCATGTTTTTATGACCTTATTAACAGGCTGGATGACAAATAAACATCACCATTGGGCCTATCAAGTTTCAACGGTGAAAATCATTATTCCCACTGTTTCCTGTTGTACGGTCGACTTGAGCTTTGTATATACTTCAATTTTGGTCTCAACCCTTAAATGAGATGGAAAAATGGATGGACGGTGTGGATTAACCACATACATTCGCTATGAGTCCAACAAAGTTTAATCAGTATGATAAGAGCGTGCGTACTGAGTAACATAGTACGCAATCCGATTTCTAAAATCTGAAATCCGATCCCCAAATTGTGCAGAAGCCCCCAAAATCCCTTTCCTTCATTCCAAAATTTCAAAAATTCCTCTCCTTCCCACCAAAATCTATGGATTTTCATCCCGAAAGTCCCTCTCCCTCATCCCAAATTTTTTAAAAAAAACCTCTATTTTCCAACAAGATATCTAGATGACGGAAAAACTGATTTTTTGGGTTGAATCTTACCGGAAAGGTTGCCGCTCTGCACTCAACAACCATGAAGCTTTTAAAATTTGCATCTTCAAATAGATCCGAGTGAAAATAGGTATTTTCTTGTGTTTTTTTTTTAATTTTTTTTATTTTGACGATTTTACATCCCCTATTATCGTGGGAACAGTGAAATTTCGATGACATTTCGAAAACATCGATGATACCGAAATTATCGACGAGATTATCGGCGAAACCAGGCACCGAAATGAATAAATGAGGTTTCGGTATCGCCGAGCCAGCGATACCGATATCATTGGCGACAATTCGATATTGTCGCCAATAATTTAAACACTGACCGCAGTAGCAGGCGTTGCCTGTTATTTTTATTTTTTTAATTTTTTTTGAAATGGTGTTTTTTCTCATGGTTTTTAATGTGTGCGGCCCGCTTTAGGTAAATCCACCCCATCCACTGGCTCCCCTGGCTCAAAACAAGTCAAACAAGTCCAATATTGAATATATTTCGTCCTGTAGCAAAATTAAAATAAATTTAAACTGTGAGAATCACTGTTTTGAAAGGTATGGCCCGCCCAATGAGCGGATTAGCTTCATTTTTTCGGCTCAACGCCTAAAATGAGCCGTGGAAGGGAATGGACGGCTTGGATTAACAACATACATCAAGGTGGGGCCTGCAATTCCCAAAGGCTTTTAACCAAAGAAAATTTTTAGGTTTTCAGTTCACGTCCAAACGCTGGACGTTTTTTGGGCATAACAAATATATATAAGGTGGGCCCTGCTTTGGTGGGCTACCACATGGTTAGGTGATATAGATCATAAACATCAAGGTGGGGGTCCATCCGAGTGGGCCACATAGCCTCATCACCATACAAAAATGAAAGAAAAAGGAGGGGAAGAGAGAGAGAGAGAAAGATAGAGAGAGACACGTGTGATGGAGGGCTCCACCAATATGAGCCCTCCCTTGCATTCAATCATACATCAAGTGGGTCCCAAAACATGTGGGTCCACAAAATCAAAGATCAATGGTGGAGATTCCTTCTCCACCCAAAATGGACGGTCTAGATGACCTTTTGTTATGCAAGAAAAATAAACATCATGATGGGGTCCATGGAGAATGGCCCCATCATGGGATGATCATGATCATCAAGGTGGGCCATCGGCCACACTTAGGGTCCCAAGTGAGATCCATACCATCAATCGGTAGGCCTCACTTGGCCCTTCATCTAAAAAAATGAAATCTAAACCTATAGAAGCACCCACCGTTCGATCTTGTTGCTCCCTTGGCTTCCTTTGCTCCTTAGCTTCGATTCCAACGGAGGAGGTGGAGTTTGGATGGTTGAGATGGGAGATGACAGGGTAGGAAAGGTGGGCCACACTTGTAGCTTGGAAGATATGGGGAGAAGCTTAGATGTGGGGTATTCTCTCTTTCTTGGGAATGAGTTTAAAAATGAGAGAGAGAGACTTGTAAAGGGAGAGAGAGTGATGGGTGATGAGTGATGGATGTGGTGAGTGATGGGTGTAAGAACTTTTTGACTTTTGTGGCAAATGGTGTAAGAAAGTATGGGCTTGTGTAAGAAACTTTTGACTTTGGGGTTGCTTAGGAATGGGTGAAAGGTGATGTGTACCTGACCCTTGATGGGATTGATTGATGAATTGAGGTGACATATTGTAGAGATTCTCTTGAGTTTTGCAACGCACGGAGTTTTTCTCACACCGAACGATGACCCACATCTCTTGACTAGGGTATTGCCTAGGCGCACGAGTTGCGACATCAGAACCGCGGTGACGATGCGGTCGCTAGGGTACAAGTCTTGGGTTGAGTCAACTCGGGTTAATAACGTGTGATGCATGGTTGCACGCAAATACTGGTTAAGGGTCGAAGGTTGCAAAAATTTGGCTGGGAAGATCGCGGAGTCCTATGGAACGATACGGACTAAGATACGGGTCTGACACCCATCTAGCCTATTCATAAGGTCACAAAGACCTGGATTTGGAGGAAAAACAAATATCATATTGGTCTAAACCCTGTAGCCCAAGGGTTTTAATGGTGGACGTTCAAACCCACGGTTTTCCTATAATGTGGTCCACCTAATCCTATATTTGTCTCATTTTTATTCTAACACAAGCCTAAGACGAGCTTGGAAATAGGGTTGGATGGTGTGGATGCAACACATGCATCATGGTGGGTCCGATAGGGATGGACATCATAGATACATGCCTCCTGGTGGGGACCACATTGATAGAAGGTGTGGAACTCATACATCAGTGGGTCCCATGTGAGGCCCACCATAATGTTTATTTTTCACCCAATCTATTGATAAGGTCACATAGACCCAGGTTGAAGAGGAAAAATAAATTTCATAATGATCTAAAACTTCTGTGACCCAGAAAGGGTTCCAATGGTAGATGTTTAATCCCTCACTGTTTCCTGTGATGTTGGCCACCTAAGTTCCTCATACGGCTGATTTTTTTTGGAGGGAGCCCACTACCCTAAATGGGCCATCAAATGCATAGTGTGGATGTTCAACTTACATCACGATGGGGCCCACGGTCCCTGCCCGTCCATCCACAGCACAACAGGACACTGCTGCGCTGTCCTCTGGACGTCCAACAACAGCGGCGTATACTGTTGTGATTTTTATTTTTATTTTTTTATTTTTGTTTTATTGTGGTTTTTCCTAGGTAGGGCCTGCATCCAAAAAATCCAACCCAACCATTAGATTCTATGGCTCAAGACAGTTTAAATGAGCCTAATATTCAGTATTTTTTAGCGTGTAGGAACATCAAGGTGGGTCCTAACAGCCTTGAATGGTAGAAATCACAGTTTTCTATAGTATGGCTCGCTTGATAATCAGATTAGCTTCATTTTTCAGCTCAACGCCTAAAATGACTTGGGAAATAAGATGGATGGCGTGGATTAAAGCCATACATCAAGGTGGGGCCTACACGAGTGGCCCTCCCCAAAGCTTGTAGAATTAAGCTAATATTTTTGTTTTCAGTTCACATCTAGCATCCCTGGACGCTGGACGGTTTGGGCACAACACATATTTAAGGTGGGCCCCACCTATAAATGTGTTATCCAGGTAGACCACCAAAAGGTTGGGTGGTGTGGATAAGACATACATCAAGATGGGATTCATCCAGGTGGGCCACATGGCCACATCATCACACCAAAATAATGAAAGAGAGAGAGAGAGAGAGAGAGAGAGAGAGAGAGAGAGAGAGAGAGAGAGAGAGAGAGAGAGAGAGAGAGAGATGTGTGATGGAGGGACCCTGACACTATGGGCCCTCCCTTCCATACATCACAACATAAATCAAGTGGGTCCCATTACATGTAGGCCCACTGATCAAAATCAACGGTAGAGATCCTTTCTTCACTAAAATGCAAGGTCTAGATGACCCTATTTATGCAAGGAAAATAAACATCATGATGGGGTCCATAGAAAATGGCCACATCATGAAATGATCATGAGGATTAAGGTGGGCCATCGGCCACACTTAGGGTCCAAAGTGAGATCCATACCATTGATCGGTAGGCTCACTTGACCCATCATCAGAGAATTAAATCTAAGCCTATAAAGCACTCACTGTTCAATTTTCTTAGTCCGATGGAACACCAAGCTCCTTGTGTCCCTCTTTGATGGAAGATGATGAGAAATGAAGGGCTAGGATGATGGATCTTAGGAGAGGAAGTGGACCACATAACACATTTTTTTCTCTCTTTTAGAAGTGCTTGGACGTGCACTTTTTTGTCTCCTTTGTTGCTTGAAAAATGTGAAGAGAAAGAGAGAGAGAAAGGATAGTTGTAGGAGAGGTGATGGATGTGAGGTGATAGTTATACTTGACTTGAGAGTTGACTTGGTAGGTTACTTGACTTAGGGAGAAAGAAAGCATGGGTTGTATACTTTGATTGATTGATTGATGGGATGGGTTGTAGAGATTCTCTTGGGATTGCAAACACGTGGTGTTTTCTTGAATTGAACCTGGGCCCAGATCTCCTGACCAGGGTATCGAATCAGTGTGTAAGACGCGGCGTCAGAACCGCGACGATGGTGCGGTCGCAATGGTACAAGTCTTGGATCAAGCTGACTCAAATACAAGATACGACTTGGGGCCACGCGCAAATGTCGATTATAGGTCGTGGGTTGCCGGAATTCATTAGGAAGGTTCACGAAAGTCAACGGAACAGTGCAGACTAGGATTGGGCCCTACAGCTCTCCCCACCTAATAAAAATTCCATCCTCAAAATTTATACTACCATCGCAGCTAATTATAACTCATAAGGGAATAGAAAACATAACATCATATTTAATTAAAATACAATACAACAAACAATCAAACATTGAAAAGATGGGGATAACACTCTCGAATCTCATCCTCGCACTCCTAAGATGCTTCATCCACACTATGATGGCCTCACTGCACCTTCACCAAGGGAATGACCTTGGTCCGGAGGACCTACTCCTTTCGATTGAGGATATGAACTGGTTACTCAATGTAAGAAGGGTCCTCACGAACATCCAACGGCTGCCAATCAATAACAGGAATGATGTTTGACTCACAGTTCCTCAACATAAAGACATGAAAAATATTGTGGACACCAGATAACTAAGATGGCAAGGCAAGATGATAGGCCATGGCGCCAACGTGCCCGATGATCTCGAAAGGTCCTATGAATCTCGGGACAAGCTTTCCCTTCGTTCTAAAATGAACCACACGCTTCATGGGTGAGACCTTAAGATACACATGGTCCCCAACGATAAACTCTAAGGAACTACGCTGATGATCAGCAAAACTCTTCTGCTGGCTTTGAGCTGTTCGCATCCTCTGCCTGATGATGTCGATGATCTTTGATGTCTGCTGCATAAGCTCGGGACCTAGGAGACGCTGCTCTCCAACCTTGGTCCAACAACTCAGAGATTTGCACTATTTACCACATAATGCCTCAAAAAGAGCCATGCCAATAGTCGCCTGATAGCTGTTGTTGTATGCAAACTCAGCCAATCACATGTGCTCATCTCAGTTACATGAGAAATCAATCGTGCAGGCTCCAATCATATTCTCAAGGATCTAGTTGACCCTCTCGGTCTGGCCATCGGTCTGCGGATGGTATGCGATGTTAAGCTGAAAATCAGTGCCCATTGCTCTCTGAAAGCTCCCCAAAAACTGAGACGTAAACTTTAGGTCTCTGTTTAAAACGATCAAGACAGAAACACCATGTAGTCTCACGATCTCATCAACAAACAACTTGGCTAGCTGATCTGCATGCCAAGTCTCACGAATCCTAAGAAAATGTGCCGACTTCGTCAAATGGTCCACGACAACCCAGATGGCTTCATGACCATGCTGTGTCCTCGGTAAACCCATGATAAAATCGATAGATATGTGCTCCAACTTCCACATCGGGACGCTCAATTACTGTAATAGATCAGGGGGTCTCTGATGATCAACCTTGACACGCTGGCATGTGTCACACTCAGGCACAAAACTATTTATCTGGTGCTTTATCCCCGCTCAAAAATACTGACGCCTTATATCGTATTGCATCTTCATCAAGCCAGGGTGGAAGAGAACCGCGATCGATGTGCCTCGGTCATAAGATCTTGGCACAACTCAGGAATATCTGAGACATATAATTGGCCTTTGAAGTGAAGTCCACCATCAGAACCAATCTGCCAATTTGACTGACTCTCAGATGCTACCTCAGCCTGATAATTTTGTACTAACTCATCTGCCTGTTGAGCCTCGATCACCCTTGTGATAAGAGAGGGTTGAATCGAAAGGCTTGATAACTGCACAATAGAAGACTGCAAGCCGATCTCTAAGTCAGAAGCTGACACATCCTCAATCATCCTTCACTCCTGAATCATCATGTTCATCATCAGGCCTCGTGGTTGACGGCTGAGGGCATCCGCCAGCATGCTCGCCTTACCCGGGTGGTACTGGAGATCAAAATCATTGTCATTCAGGAGTTCCATCTAACGCCTCTGCCTCATGTTCAGCTCGGACTGAGAGAATAGATACTTCAAGCTCTTGCGGTTAGAGAAGAGCTTGAACCTCACCCCATAGGGATAGTGCCTCCACACCTTCAGTGTGAAGACAATTGCTGTTAGCTCCAAATCATGTGTGGGGTAGTTCAATTCATGGACCTTGAGCTGGTTAGATGCATAGCCACCGGCTTCCCTTGCTATATCAGGACAACACCCAAGCCAACTTGTGAGGTATCGGTAAAAGCAATAAATCCATCACTCCCAGAGGGAAGAGTGAGGATAGGAGTGGACATGAGGCGGTCCTTCAGCTCCATAAATGCCTACTCACAAGTGTCGTTCCAAACAAACTAGGTGCCCTTCTGGGTCAACCTGGTCAACGGGACCGCAGTACGAGAGAATCCCTCAATGAAACGTCGGTAGTAACCCACCAAACTAAGGATACTGTGGATCTCAGATGCATTCATGAGTTGACTCCACTGACGTACGACATCAATCTTCGAGGGATCTACTGTGATGTCTTACTTCATCACTACATGACCGAGGAACTTCACCTCCTCCTTTCAGAACTCGCATTTCTCCATCTTCGCGTAAAGTTGGTGTGCACGGAGGGTCTGTAATGTAATCTCCCGATGCAGATCATGTTCCTCATAGGTCCTCGAATATATCAGAATGTCGTTGATGAACACCACAACAAACTGACCGAGATACGAACGGAAGACCTCATTCATCAACTGCATGAATACCGAGGGCGCATTGGTCAGTTTGAAGGACATGACCTGGAACTTAAAATGACCATAGCTCATCCTGAACGCTGTCTTTAGGATATCCTCATCTCAGACCTGAACCTAATGATAATTGGACTTCAAGTCTTACTTCAAAAAGAACTGTGCCTCCTGTAGCTGATTAAACAAATCATCGATCCTTGGAAGCGGGTATTGTTCTTGATCATGACCTTGTTGAGCTCACGGTAATCTATGTAAAGCCTTAATGAGCCATCCTTCTTCTTCATGAAGAGTACCAACGCTCTCCATGGTGAATTGCTAGGACGGATAAAGCCTAACTCGTGCAACTCATCCAACTACTTTTGCAATTCCCTCAACTCCAATGGTGCCATACGATACGGGGCCTTCAAAATAGGCGTTGTACCGGGCATGAGATCAATCTGGAACTTGGTGTGCCGACGAGGTGGTAGCCCTAGAATCTCCTGGAACATATCAAGAAAACCACAAATGATCAGTAGCTGGTCGACACTCAAAGCAACTGACTCCTCAACGGCATACGACAACAGGCAGGACAGCTGCTCTCCTCTGGACTCGACAACAAATTGGAACTCTAGCACACCGGGTATACAGAACTTGACTGTCCTCGTGGAGTAGTTCAATATGGCGTGGTACTCGGTGAGCCAATCCATGCCCTGGATGACATCAAACTCGGACATCGGCAATACGAACAAATTAATAGGCAGAAAGATATCCTCAATCAAAATAGGGCAAGACGCGTAAAATCGGCCCAACACTACAATCTTCCCTAAGGGCGTCGATACTGATAAATCCTCATGGGTAGACTCCATCGGTAAATTGGTCGATTGGCAGAAATCAAAGAATACATGTGCATGCATGCAGAAATAGGGAGAGTACCCTCGACAACCCCTCTTGATGACTGAGGGTTCTGCTGGGCAGCATAAAATCTGCCTTAGGCTTGCTGGGGAGGTGCAGGTCCTTGTACAATTAAATTAGGACCCTCAGGTAGGATTGAGTTTCATAGTTTAATATTCCGTAAGCTCATGTTAGAGGCGGACTACAGTAAAATGTTATAAGTTTCTTATTCCCTTGTAAATTCAAGGTTCATACCGTGTCGAGGAGATGTCCCTCTTCTTTCCTTTCTCGCGGCCTTATATTGCTAACACCCCAAACTTCTAAAATATTTTAGAACTCTTGACTCTTCCTTCCCTCTCAAAGTTAATGTAACTGAAGTATAAACTGCCCATAACCCCCTAGTCATATGATCAAAATTGTGACATAAAAATATAATTTTAGGAGATCGAAAACCCTTCTAGTATAATTCTTTGACTATGAGCACCATGAAAGAACTTATTATCCACCAAGTTAAACATAGGGTAGACGAGAACTCTTGTTGAACAAGATCCAAAGGACAACCTTATAGACATGAGGCTTGAACCTCTTAATGAATTATAATACTCCTTAAATACTTAGGATGATTAGGTTTCAGAATTTCATAACCATATCCCTACGAGGCATTTGCGGCTTAACTCAATTCTCAATCCTGGGCGATTATCAAAGGACTCACTGCTTTGATCGAGTAGAAGACCAGAATCCATCGGGATTAGGAACGGATACAACGAGTTGTCTGCCCTGGTCAGGCGGGCAATCAATTTATCAGATTTGAGCCTACCACAACTGTCTTTCCATATTAGCTCAATCATAAAGAGTAAATTATATCACCCTTAGGTAAATTTTATCATCAAATACTTAGTACAATAATAATGATTTGGACATTTATTTTCAAACCTCAAAGGTAAAAACTTTTAAGGGGGGTAGACCAATATGAGCGAGGCTAATGTATTTATTATATACCCTAACATGTATATAAACCTGAAACCAACAGAACTAAGCAAATAAAATAATAAAACTTTTACTTATTACCCTTAGGAAATTTCGAGGAAGAAATTTTCTTTAAGGGGGTAAATTGTAACGTCTCGAAAAAATTCGTACAAAGACCCGAGTATCACCTTGGGCAGAGATCACTAAAGACCGAATCCTTTAGAAATTAGACGAAAATTATTAAGTGCTAAACTAAATAATCAATGAAATTAGACTGAACTACTTTTAATACAAACTACAAGGCCCAAAGCTAGTAGAATCGCTAACACTACATTACCTAGAAACTTAGGATCAATCTCAAAATCCAGTTGCTCTCAGGAGCACATTGAAACTCCGTATCGGACCTAGACCGCACGTCGAAAGTCTGAATACTGCAAAATTATATGGTTATGACCGCCTTACTGGTCTTGACAACCATCTCAGAAATTAAGTCCTAATAGTATCCAGAAACACACAACTTGAGCCTGTAGCGAAGTGTGTGAGAAACGTGAATACCTTAAGATAATGAACTGAAACTTAAGTGAATTAAGCCATTCGCTTGTAGGCCAATTGTAAAGTTACAGACCATCATATTTTGACCCAATTACACCCTCGGATCAGGAAAAATTTCTAACACATGTCAGTATACTTGTGGCCCTGATTGAGTACCGGTGACCGTTGAACTTAAACAGGTCCTTCGCGATCGATCCACTTATCCGATCAGACTGAAAACTTAACCTGACCTAGATCTAATGTCAAGGAACTTTTCCCAGACTGTAAGTAGAAAAGGGGCCTCCAGATATACTCCGTTGGATTGAAACAGTCACCCTTTGGTTATAACTTAAGTATACCATAGGCATGGGGCCATTGAGGTCAGTTTTGGGCCTATATAAGGACCTAAACCCACCCCATTTCTATCCCATACAATTTTCCTAACCCTAGGAGAGAGAAGAGAGAAAAGAGGAGAAGAAAGTGAGGATAAGTGAGTTAGACCTAGAGTTAGTAGCCAAGATTCGTTCTCACCACTTCACGTATCAAATCGTCTCTTCTGTGTTGCTACATTGTCATTTTCAACTCCATATTTGGGTAAAAAATCCTAACCCTAATCTAATTTAGGAATCCAAATAGTAGAATCGGTAAAATAGCTAACCTATTTCATGATTTAGGTAGCCGTTGTTGTCACGCCCCAAATCCGGGGACGGACAACTTCCATGATGCCCCGAATTCGGCACTTGATTTCCAAACACCAAGTTTTGAGTTCGACCCACCACAAGGAAGATTTTTGATTAATTTTTTTAAAATAATACCTGAGTATGAAGATCCATGATCAAAATACCAAGCAACACTCTTCATTATAAATCCTGATGGTTACAAGTACACTGCTTCCTAAAAGGCACATGACGTCAATATTGTCTTCCAAGCTTCTCCTACCCTGAAAAAAATAGATACAATGCATCGAGAACGCTAAGTCTTCCAAGCTTCTCCTGCCCTGAAAAAAATGGAAAATAGGAAGCTTAGGCAAAAAGCCTAGTGAGTACACACGTGTGTGCAGTGTGTCCTATATGCAAACAAAATAAATATGTTACAAGGAAATCATACATGTGAAAGGCATGTAACACGTAAAGTATGATGTCAATGCCAAAGCAATGCATATGCATCACAGTAATACTCCAAGTCAATGCTACCAACATCACTAAGTCATATTTTCATTTCTCCTATTCCACAGCCATAATCATTTTACATGCATCCGTAATCACATCATCATCATCATCATATTGTCATGCCATAATTATACAATATCAGAAATATTGATAAGTTCATGAGTCAAACATATCAGAATACACAATATAGATCAACTATACAAATGAAGAACAATATCAGAATACGCGATATAAATTAATTATACAAATGAGAAGTCATAAAGAGTCAAATATCAGATGCCGTATCTAAACCATATAAATGTAGAAACATAAGTAACCAAAATGCCATATGCCACAGATGTAATGGAATATGTGTTGCGAATGGAATGACCATGCTAGAGTGTGAAGTCGGGATGATAGTACGTAGTATCGTAGGCTATGGGGTTCATCACAAGGAACTTCTATCCAAACGAGTCCCATAAATAAATTTGGATAGTCAGACTCAATGTAGTAAACTCCTAATCTTAGACTGGTTTCGATAGTCAGACTCAATGTAGTAAACTCCTAATCTCAGGTTAGTCGCGTGTCCCAATCGAAATCCTGACCATTGTGAAGGTACATGTAACAAATAGTTGTGCACAACCAGCCCGAGTGGATAGTGAATGAATGAGTATGTAACTCTTGCTTAATAAGTCCACATATCAGTACAGTTCCTCTTTAGGATCATCACTGGGGTCAACTCAGGGTTGCACATAAATACCGATTACAGGTCAGGGGTGGCCAAAATTTGACTGGGAGGACCACGGAAGCCTAAGGAACGGTATGGTCTAGGATACGAGTCTCACATTGGGTGTTATCACGGACCCACTTGGGCGTGAAACACTCTCAGCCCTCTATTTCAGAATCTAACCTAAACATAAAAAGAAAGAGGGAAATAAAAATCTAGAAATAGAAAGTAAGAGAATTTAGAAAGTCGTCACCAAATTAGAAGTTTTTATATTAAGATCTTACAAAACAAAAAAAATAAATTAATTTCTAAAAAAATAGGAAAGTTTTTAACCTAAAAATAGAAAGTAAGTTTCTAAAAAAAATAGAAAAATCCTAACCTAAAATTAGAAAGTAGATAAATTATAATCTTAAACAAATTCCAAAACTAGTCAATCTCAAAAAAACGCAACCATTAGTCCTCGGCAACGACTCCAAAAACTTGTTCATAACCCTTAGTGTAGGGTCGCAATGTAGTAATGATCTCAGTGAGACCGAAGTCAAATCCATAGGGACTAAACTCGTCTGTATTCTAAAAGTAACTAGAACTAGAACTAGGAGAAGATCTAAGTTTGAAATCTGAAAATAAAGGGAGTAATTGTGAATAATTGTGTAAACTATCAATTAAAAGTGGGAACTAGGGTGCCAAGGATCTAATTATAGAAATTGAGATGATACCTTACTTAATTCAAGAGATCCAACTAGAATCAGAGTCTTATCCTATATAGTTGGAAGGAAAGACGGTCAAATCACTGAACTTCTCATTAATCTAACCTCAATGAAGGAGAATTGTGGTGAATTAGAAGGCATTCCATCATCCAACCATGCCGAGGAGATGATGGAAAATAATAGGATTTACTAAATCCACAATCTCAAATAGAAAAGAAGATATTTAAACCTATTGCAGATCTATTCTAATTTACATCACAACAAACCATTAAAAACTGAAAATATTCCTTAAAATCAACTAGAATTTAATGAAATTCAAACATAAATATGAACCAAAGCAAAGTAAACATCCCAATCATGCTACATGCTTCACCTCTTAGCCATATCTAAGAGGTTTAACCAACCATAGACATGATCAAACTAAAATCTCTTAAGAAAAGCATAAAAATAACTGAGGAAGAAGAAGAAAGACTTTTGTCAGTGGCTCTACATGCTTTTCCTCCACTCCTTGAAGCCTAAAAGATGGCTAGGAACGTCCTAGGGACTCCTATTTACAGTTGTGAATCCCTCTCTTATGCACTGACTTGGAATTTCCGCAAACCCCCTCAAGTTATGCAATCTGCGTCGGCCCTGCGCAACAACTCTGCGCAATTTTGGTGGCACCGAAATCGTATCTGCATCTGAAATTGTATGTGCAGAGTACTTAGGTAGCAAAATGTGCCACCAAACATGTTACGAAAATTAGTTTCGGTGGCACCAAATTAAGCTTAGGTGACACCAAATTAAGGTATTTTCTTGCTGGACTACTTTATGCACTTTCAGTGGCATCGAAATTGGCTTAGGTGGCACTGAAATGTGCTATTTTTCTACTGTTTAACTTGTGCTTTTGCCAATCTTTTCTCCATCCCTTAAACTTGGTTTCCTTGGATCTTTGGTTTGAAAATTCTTCGTTCTTGGTCTCCTAAGATCCCACCTTTGCCTTGGTGATTCTTAATCATTAAATCCATGCTTTTAGCATTCTTTTCAATCCAAGCTCTCAGATTCACCTTGCAACACAAACATCCGTAAAACGTAACATTAAGCATTCTCATGTTCATAAAACCAAGATATAAATGGGGGATAATTTGTAATATTTAATCCTCAACATATGGTCTACCATGATTCTTGTTTTAGAATTTTTTGAATCTTTTAGCCAAAAGGGCTACCCCTCATCTTCATTAACCTCTTCATTCTTCTCATTATATTCAACTTTATTTTTGAAGGTTGAAGACATTGTTTTTGAATTTTGATTGGATTTTGAAATGCAATTTGAAGGTTTGTAAGGAACTTACCAATTCTTCTGCTTTTAGTTCATCAATGTTCTTACATTTTTCGATAGTGGTAACTTTTGAGTTGAAGCGTTCCGGTAGGGATCTCAAGATTTTCCTATAGATTTTAGGCACTGGAACCCTCTCTCCAAGTCCCCACATGGAGTTACATATATCATTTAGTTTAGTGTAAAACTCCATGAAGGTCTCATATTCTTTAATCTTTATGTTCTCGAATTTTGACTATTAAGACTTGTAGCTATGAGTGTTTTATTGTACTTGTTCCTTTATGGGTAGTTTCCAATAAATCCCATGATTCTTTAGATGTTTCACACGTACATGCTAGATTACATTCTTCTTGTGAAATAGCACAATAAATCGCATTTATTGCCTTAACATCACACATTTTCTTTTGTTTCTTATATTCAGTCTAAAATTCTCTTAGTTTTGGTCGAGAGGTGATAGTGCCATTTTCATGAACAATTTGTTCCATTGTTAACGTATGACCATTCTAAAAAATGTTCCAAACATCTTTGTCCAAAAATTTCAATAATATAGTCATTATATCTTTCCAATATGCATAGTTTGAACCATCAAAATTAGGTGGTCTAGTGATCGATATTCCCTTTCCTTTAGACATTTTCCAACTTCAGTTAAAATCTTTCTTTAGGTTGTTAAACCCTTCAAGAGGAACCTTCTCTGATACCAATTGAAATTGTAGTAAACTAATATAGTAGAAGTATGAAGGTACATCCAAGTGTCCTAGAGGGGGGTGAATAGGACATTTAAGGTTTTAATCTTACTTAAAAATTAATGTAATTGAGTTATACAAAATAAAGCAAGTTTAGCCTAAAACCGATCACCTTCAAAAGTAAGGATATCAAAACATATAAATGTGTTGTGTTGTGTTAAACATGTAGTATCCATGAAGTAGGCATATCATAAATCAACATACATGAGATAAGGCAAGCATCTCAAATGCAACAATATATAGTGGTTCGGCTACTTGCCTACTCCACTCCTGGCGACTCACTCTCTCCTAGAGTGTACCAGATTTCACTATACAATGGTTTTAAATCAAGTTAATCATAAATCTTCACAACACTACACAAGGACTCTAGATTTATATCAAACGCAAGGACAAAGGTCCTATATAAGACCTGATGATTTATGCCACATAGGCCAAGGTCCTTTGTTGAGTGTCAAATATTGCATATTTCTCCTATTTATATCTTGGTTATATGAACATGATAACACTTAATGGGTATATTTATTTGTATTGCGAGGTGAGTTTAAGAGCTTGGATTGAAAAGAATATTAAAAGCATGGATTTAATGCTCAAAAATCACCAAGATAAGGGATGGATCTTAAGAGACCAAGATTAAGGGTTTCAAGACCCTAAGATTCAAGGAAACCAAGTGAAGAAGGAAAGAAGTCGAAAGTGCAAAGTCAAAAATTCACAGAATCGAAACTTCACTGTCTATGTCATTGACCTCCTCTCGATGAGATTGAAGCTAGTGTTCGATGACATCGAGCACGGATCGATGACATCGAAGAATTATAAAAAAATCAAGTTTCATTGCTGGATAAATTGGATGCAGTTCTTGATGACATCGAAGACCAGTTCGATTGCTCAAAGACCTTCTCAAAGACATCGAAGGCGGTTCAATGACATTGAGATTTTTATGGATTTCTGGAGGAACTCATTGGAACACTTTGGACACATTCTTGATTACTTGAACACCCTTCGATGACATCAAAGGACTAGTCGATGACATTGAAGGGATGTTCAATGACATGAAGAATTACATAGTGCGAAAGGCATTTTGCAATGCGAAAAGGCACGACTTCTGAATTTGAGTTGCGTTCGATGACATCAAAGGGTTTATGCAGAGTGTGTAAATTTAAGGCTATTTTTAAAGACGGTCAGACAAAGGCAATAAATATAGCTAGGTCAATGAAAAGTTTAGATTTGGTTTAAATGCTTCATCTTTCAATTTGATAGGCTAGGACTCCAATTCCAATTATATCTCTTGAATCAAAGTAAGATAGCATCTTTATAACTAAAATGGATATAACACCCCATCCATTCCGTACAAATTTCTATACATATGTACACGATGATAGATGCCCTTAGCTGGACCTGATTGGATGTTCATAGTACACACCCAACTGACCGGAACCTCAAGACCACAAAACCTATATCATATCGACTGCCCGTCGTTGCGATCGCATAGGTACAACCCGTGCGTCTATACGATACTCCGTTTGTGAGATGCACCGTGAACAATAATTAGTGTATCATGTGTGCAAGGTGCCATGTACTCCATTCCACACATCTGCACAACACATGTCATACACACATGCACATGCCGCACATGGGTGAGAGAATCTCTACTCATGTGTGTGATGTCACACACCCACACCTCACATCTCTCATGTACACCTCAAGTCAACTCTTCTCCATGCCACACCTCATGTGTGACATCATCACACCATGCCATCCCATGCTCCTTTAACCCACCATTAATTACAAATCATAAATTAATCCTAGCCTATGCTAATATTAATCACATTGGCCTAACTTAACAAATTTTTATGAATTTCTCTACAAATACCCCTCCATCCCTTAGCATTTCACCATTTTTCTATACATGAGAGAGAAAGGAGTGATTTTGGTGGGCCATCAACTCCATTAATCCCATCCCTTTCATCCATCTAGTCCATTAAGGTGAGTACACCCCCTTTTCACTCAGTCCTTTATTCTTTTATGGTTTGGATAACGATGATCTTGATGATAACATTTTGTTATTAATGATGATGATGATGTGGGACCTGTTGATTGTGGCCCCAATATGATGTTTAGTATTCATCCAACGTCCATAACATTCCAAAACCTAGATGAAGGGAATACATGAATATCAATTGACAAAAGGACATGGATCAAATGTGATGTTTTTAAGCTTTCTAAACCATCCAAATATGGCCCATTGGGCTGGCCACACACACACACGCCCATACACACACGTGCATACAACACAAAAATAAAAAAAAATAAAATAAAAATAAAATACACTGGATGCTGAAGCAGGTAGCGCCTAGCTGCTTAAATAAAGGGAAGGGGCTGTGGGTCCCCAACTGCCCCACCCCCGATGTATGTATTTAATCCATGCCATCCATTCAATTTCTTAGGTCATTTTAGGTGTTGAGTCGAAAAATGAGAGTAATCCAAATCTCTGGTAAGCCACACCATAAAAAGCAGCATTTTTAATAATGATAGACTATTATGGCCCACTATGATGTTTTTGTGTGTCAAAACATATTGAATATTAAGCTTATTTGACCCGTCACGAGACAGGGAACTCGGCAGATGGAATGGATCGTCTTGATGTGGGCCCCACCTGCAAAAAACTAAAAAATAAAAATAAATAGCACTGACGCTATTGCTGTCAGTGTCTGACGCTGCAGCAAGGTGCGTCTGTTGCTGATGCTATAAGAAAGTGGGCCCCACCACAGGCCCCACCAAGATGCATGTTAAGCATCTACACCATGCATATGATGGGTCCACTTTAAAAAGTGGGATACCCCAAAATTCATTCATACACGGAACTTAGGTGACCCACACCATCAAAAAATAAAAATAAAAATAAATTTATGAAGCTGAATAAATCAGCAATTTTCATGGGTCTGATCATGTGGTATATGTTATATCTAAACCATCCATCCATTTGGTGAGCTTATCTTAAGGCTTGAGAAAAAAAAGAAAAGATAGATCCAACTATCAAGTGGGCCACACTACAAAAGCGGTAGGGGTAGAATGTGGGTCATAGAAGTTTTGGACTCATATGAAATTTTTGTTTCCCCTTAATTCAGGTTTTTGGGACCTTATGAACAGATTGGATGGAAAAGTAAAAATTAAGGTGGGCCCTTTAAACTGTTTAATGATGAAATCATTATCTCCACTACTGTTTGTGGTGAGGCCCAAATAATCTTTGGATATGATTCATTTTTGGATAATGCTATAAAATGATCTCTAAAATAAATAAATAAATAAAAATAGATGAACTGTGTATATATGATAAATATATGACTTTTGGACCCATGTAATTTAATCTCCTAGAACCCTTTGTACAACTAAGAGCTCGAGTATATAGAATTACTTGCTGGGGTCCACTTGAAATTTGGATGCATCTGAAACTTGGCCTGACCCCTTAACCAAGTGGGACACACATAATGGATGGGTTGGATTTGTGATCCACGCCTTGGTGGGCCCAATAAATAATTATAAATGTTTTAATGGAGAGTAATCCCCTCAACTTTTGTGTGTGGTATGGCCCCACACAAACCACATATTGACTTGATTTTAAGTCCCAGGCCCACCATGGATTGGTGCATCTGACTGATGGTGTTGAGGGTTGACATGCGTCACGGTGGATCACACCAAAACTGTAGTGGATTATAGGTCCGCCATTGAAAATTTCAATGGGCCACTATATTGTTATACTCGACATCTAACCTGTTAATAAGGATATGTAGACTTAGACTTAAGAAAATAATAATAATAATAATAAAATAAATAAATAAATAAATAAATGGGGATAAGACGGAGCTCATTTTCATACCTATGTAGGGCTCACCAGACCGCAGGACCCATTATGATGTATGAGCTACATCCAAACCATCTATATATTTTGGCACCAAAGAAACAATGTTGTTGTAATGTCCACCCTTAAAACCTCTTAGAATTTCACCATAATGTGTATGTTAGATCCACACCATCTATTAGCTTTTGCAGACCTAGTAAGTGAGGCCCTAGCACATCAATGGGACCCATCCACTTGGACAAGCCCAAATTGCCCATAGTTGAAACCTTCGAGGGTCCACTTTGATGTTCAGGAGAGATCCAACCTGTCCATTTGTGTTGCATAGATTAAGCCTCCAACATGGCCCACCTCCTTAGGGTCACTTTAATGTTTATTTGTCACCAAAACTGAGTGGGCCCACCATGTGGGACCCACTATAAAGTTTATTCACCATCGAAGTTTGTTGGGGTTGTTGTGTGCCCCACTATTATGTTTATATGCCATCCAAACCATACAAAAGTTATCCGCCATTAGATTAATTGAAAACACGAAGATATCAATTGAGTTGAAATTCCCTTGCACACTTAAACCAATGAACTGGTGATTTGTGCGGCCCACTTACCTGTGCGACCTTGTGATCTTGTATGACCCATTCGCTTGTACAAAAAAATGGTGATTTTTAGCTTCTAGTCTTATGTTTGTAAGATATGTGAATGACTGCTTAATCCAGTGTAAGGGCATGATATAAGTGTTTGGCCCCTTAATCATGTGAACATGTGATGTATGTAAGGTCACCTAATCATATGCAATTGTGGAGTATATGTAGTCGTCTCACCGTATGATTGTGAAATGCACACATGGCCAACAAATTTCATGAAATCAGGTGGCATTGGTGACCACCCAATGACATGACCACGCACTTATAGGCATAGCCATAGTCACCCAAACCATGAACAGTCAGTTTGTACGTGTAGGTTCTCTTAGTCATGAGAATTATGATATAAGTTGGATTATACAACTTGATTAGGGATTGGCCTTCAATTCAGTGTCATGCGACATAAATAAAACATTTACATTATGTTCATAGGTGAGGCAGATGCGGGGACCACTAAACTATATCTGATGTGATGAAAACTAGTTTTTGGACTCTTGATCATGTAACACCAAATCTGAGTCATTCTCCATATGAAGTATAGGATGGTCATAGTTTAAGAGTTAGTGTAATCAGGTATGGTGGGTATCCTTGTGATTGTGCCTTTGATGCTTTGAGATGCGGTCACTAGACCATGATACTAATTATATGTTCACTCAACCAAGTGAAATTTTGACATCGACAACCTGACCATGTGAGAGCTTAATAAAGTGGTTGCCCATAGATGTATGAGTTATGATAAGTAACCATGTGACCTTAAATCATTTATTAATGACAAGTAGAGTGACATTTGTGTGGCCACTCAACCATATGGACTTCTGATGATGGAGTGGCCATAAGACCATGTGGGCATGTGAGAATTGTGTGATTACTCAGACTCGTGAACTATGCTAATGGTGTAACCTCTTGGGTATGTGAATTTAGGATGTGTGTTAGATTGATTATAAATCCTACCTTGATGTAAGTATGACATATTTCACCATTTATCCACTAGGCTAGCTAATTCTATAACATGATTTCAAAATGACCTAGATCCAAATCCTAGATATGTCAGCCGATATAAAATAGTGTTAATTGAATATATAACTTTCGAACACTTGTGAACCCATCTGCTTACAGTACCACTTAGAAGTAGGACCCATTACATTGTATGAGACAAACCTGCATTATCCAACAGTGACTAACTCTTATGTGTATATTATATACCCTAGCCTTTCAACTTAGAGCTCACTGTATCTTATGAGGTTTACGTGTTCCTTTCAAACCATTGTAGAATTACTTCGATGACTATTTACAAATCCAACCTACAAACAACTCACGTGAAGGTGAAGTTCACTACATTATATGTGTTTCACCAAAGCCTTTCATTGCATAATCACTTGGTGCATGTACTTTGCGTCACCACCACTCATTAACTATAAGGCCCAGTTAGGGTATAACCATGTGGTCCCAATAGAAAAAAAATCATATTGAGCCAGTGCCACTAATGGAATATCTATCTTGTGAAGGATGTGGTGTAACTCTTATTACAATTAATGCTCGTGATTATGATAGTTATGAATGATATTAGTGATGTCAGTAATTGTGGTAAATAGAAGCATGTGATTTAATACTTGATTAATGTTATTCCACTCCTTAGCATACTAAATTCATCTACTTATCCATCTTGATATTGATCATACTCATGTACTATGGAATGATGGTATGTGCAAGTGTACTTCAATACATTTGTTCATGTGTAAGATATGTCCTCTTTAGTTTAGTCACATGACTATGGAATGATATAGGTGATAGTGGCACATGATGATTGTATGTCATTTTCGGCTTAAAGGTTAAGTAGACCCTAAACTCATGGCATTATATGCATACCATATGCACTTGAACGTATGCCTTATCATGGTTGCTTGAATTTATGTATAATCATAACATACATGATGATCGAAATACCACAGTCGTGCCGTATAACATGAGTTTTATCTTGACGATGAAATGTACATCTATGATGATGACTCGGGTTATCCTTGAAAATGAACAGGACACCAGAAGTGTGGAAATAGTAGGGAATGATGTGTCCCTTTGGGTTGAAAGTCCCTTAACCCCTATGCTAGCTAGGGTTGCCTCACCGTCGAGCTGAGTGGATACATGGGTCATGAATTTGACTTCCACTGACGAGGTCGGGTTGAGAAGAGGTGGGTCCAACCTGCTTAAGGGCTGAGGTGTAAACTGGGACCGGTCTGACTCGTCGGTGAGGAGAAGCGTGAATGAAGTCCGCTACTAGCATGCTGGGTGGAAGTCCACCGCGGGGTGGGTATGTGAGGTTGATTACTAGTGCCTGGTGTATGGGTATCGACCACGGTGTTTCCCATGATATATAGTTAGAGGAAGTTCACCACAAGGTGGGTATGCGAGGTCGATTACTAATGTCTGGTGCATGGTATCAACCACAGTGCTTCCCAAGATATACAGTTATAATATGGTATGACAATATGATGATGATGATGTGATTATGGATGCGTGCAATACGGTAATGGCTGTGGTATGAGAGAAATGAAAATACGACTTGGTGATGCTGGTAGCATTAATTCAGAGTATCACTATGATGCATATACATTGTATTGACAATGATATCACACCTTACATGCTACACACCTTTCACATATATGATTTTCTTGCAGCATATTTATCTTGATTGCATGTAGGATACATTGCACACACGTGTGTACTCACTAGGCTTTTTGCCTAAGCTTCCTTTTTTCCATTTTTTTCAGGGCTAGAGTAGCTTGGAAGACTTAACTTTCTTGATGCATTGCATCTATTTTTCAATTTGACAATGTTGACGTTATATACCTTTTGTAAAGCATTGTACTTGTAACTATCAAGATTTATAATGGAGAGTGTTGCTTGGTATTTTGATCATGGATCTTCATGCTCAGGTATTATTATAATAAAAAAATAGTCAAAAATCTTCCTTGTGGTATGTCAAACTCGGGACTTGGTGTATGGAAGTCGAGTGCCGGATTAAGTGCATCACGAAAGTTGTCCATCCACAGTTTGGGGAGTGACAGAAGATGTTATTAGAGCATAAGATTTGGGATCACTTACGAGCAAAGTCAGTAATTGAAAAATATAGAAGAACTTAAACTAGGTCTCCCACCACCATTGATCGAGAACCTAGGTGCTATTAGTACCCTTGATTTGTATGAATTTAGAGAAATGAATCTAGAATTGTCGATTTGAGAACCTAGTCAAAATAGGATCCTCAAGTAGAGACCGTAGAGGCTAAGCACCTAGGCATGAGGGAGATAGCTACAGGAAATACCCTCACTTGCAGGATGGATGACTGTATTATATATGTATGATGATACGTAAGTTTGGATTCCATGTTATGAGTTTGATAGTGTGCTTGGAACTAGAAATTTTGAGGATAAATTTTTTATTATTAGGAGGGTAGATTGTAACACCCCGTCCATTTCGTACCATTTTCTATACATGTACACGATGATCGATGCCCTTAGTTAGAATTGATTGGCCGTTCATAGTACACACCCAACTGACCAGAACCTCAAGACCTCGAAACCTATATCATATCGACCACCCTGTCGTTGCAATCGTGTAGGTACAACCCATGTGTCTATATGATACTCCATTAGTGAGTTACGCCATGAAGAATAATTGGTGTATCATGTGCGCAAGGTGCCATGTACTCCATTCCACACATGTGCACAACACATGTCATACACACATGCACATGCCACACATGGGTGAGAGAATCTCTACCCATGTGTGTGATGTCACACACCCATACCTCCTATCTCTCATGTACACCTCAAGTCAACTCTTCTCCATGCAACACCTCATGTGTGACATCATCACACCATGCCATCCCATGCTCCTTTAACCCACCATTAATTATAAATCATAAATTAATTTTCATAATTCTAGCCTAAGCTAATATTAATCACATTAGCCTAACTTAACCAATTTTTTATGAATTTCTCTACAAGTACCCCTCCATCCCTTAGCATTTCACCATTTTTCTACACATGAGAGAGAGAGAGGAGTGATCTTGGTGGACCATCAACTCCATCAATCCCATCCCTTCCATCTATCTAGTCCATTAAGGTGAGTACACCCCCTTTTCACTTAGTCCTTTATTCTTTTATGGTTTGGATAATGATGATCTTGATGATAACATGTTGTTGTTATTGATGATGATGATGATGTGGGACCTGTTGATCGTGGCCCCAATATGATGTTTAGTATTCATCCAACGTCCATAAGATTTCAAAACCTAGATGAAGGGAATACATGAATATCAATTGACAAAAGGACATGGATCAAATGTGATGTTTTTAAGCCTTATAAACCATCCAAATATGGCCCATTGGGCTGGCCACACACACACACGCCCATACACACACATGCACACAACACGAAAAAAAAAAAAAAAACTAAATAAAAATAAAATACACTGGATGTTGTTGTTAGCGTCCAGAGGATGCTGAAGCAGGCAACGCCCAGCTGCTTAAATAAAGGGAAGGGGCTGTGGGTCCCCAATGGGCCCACCCAAGATGTATGCATTTAATCCAAGCCGTCCATTCAATTTCTCAGGTCATTTTAGGCGTTGAGCCAAAAAATGAGAGTATTCCAAATCTCTGGTAGGCTATACCATAAAAAGGATCATTTTTAATAATGATGGACTGTAAGGCCCACTATGATGTTTCTGTGTCTCAAAACATATTGAATTTTAGGTTTATTCGACCCGTCACGAGCTAGGGAACTTGATAGATGGAAAGGATAGTCTTGATGTGGGCCCCACCAACAAAAAACCTTAAAAAATATAAACAGTACTGACACTGTTACTGTTAGCATCTGACGCTGCAGCAAGCAACTTTTGCTGCTGACGCTGGAAGAAAGTGGGCCCCATCATAAGCCTTACCTTAATGCATGTCAAGCATCTACACCATGCATACGATGGGTCCACTTTAAAATGTGGGATACCTCAAAATTCAGCCGTACACAAAACTCAGTTGGCCCACACCATCAAAAAAAAAAATAAAAATTATTAAGCTAAATAAATCAGCAATTTTCATGGGTCTGATCATGTGGTATATGTTATATCTAAACCACCCATCCATTTGGTGAGCATATCTCAAGGCTTGAGAAAAAAAAAAAGTTAGATCCAATTATCAAGTGGGCCACACAATAAAAGCAATACAGGATTGAATGTGGGTCATAAAAGTTTTGGACTCATATGAAAATTTTTTTCCCCTTAATTTATGTCTTTGTGACCTTATGAATAGATTGGATGGAAAAATAAACATTAAGGTGGGCCCTGTAAACTGTTTAACGATGAAATCATTATCTCCACCACTGTTTGTGGTGAGGCCTAGATAATCTTTGGATATGATTCATTTTTGGATAATGCTATAAAATGATCTCAAAAATAAATAAATAAAAAAAATAAAAATAAAAACAGATGAAATGTGTATATATAATAAATATATTACTTTGGGACCCATGTAATTTAATCTCCTTGAACCTTTTGTACAACTCAGAGATCGAGTATATAGAATTACTTCCTGGGGTCCACTTGAAATTTGGATGCATCTGAAACTTGGCTTGACCCCTTAACCAAGTGGGACACACATAATGAATGGGCTGGATTTGTGATCCACGCCTTGGTGGGCCCAATAAATAATTATATATGTTTTAATGGAGAGTAATCCCCTCAACTTTTGCGTGTGGCATAGCCCCACACAAACCACATATTGACTTGATTTTAAGTCCCAGGCCCACCATGGATTGGTGCATCTGACTGATGGTGTTGAGAGTTGACATGCATCACGGTGGATCACACCAAAACTGTAGTGGATTATAGGTTCGCCATTGAAAATTCCAATGGGCCACTATATTGTTATACTCGACATCTAACCTGTTAATAAGGATATGTAGACTTAGACTTAAGAATAATAATAATAATAAATAAATAAATAAATAAATGGGAATAAGTAGGAGCTCGTTTTGATACCTATGTAGGGCCCACCAGACTGTAGGACCCATTATGATGTATGAGCTACATCCAAACCATCTATATATTTTGGTGCCAAAGAAACAATGTTGTTGTAATGTCCACCCTTAAAATCTCCTAGAATTTCACCATAATGTGTATGTTAGATCCACACCATCTATCAACTTTTGTAGACCTAATAAGTGTGGCCCTACCACATTAATGGGACCCATCCACTTGGACAAGCCCAAATTGCCCATAGTTGAAACCTTAAAGGGTCCACTCTGATGTTTAGGAGAGATCTAACCTTTCCATTTGTGTTGCATAGATTTTAACCCTCCAATGTGGCCAACCTCCTCAGGGTCACTTTAATGTTTATTTGTCACCCAAAACTGAGTGGGCCCACTATGTGGGACCCACTATAAAGTTTATTCACCATCGAAGTTTGTTGGGGTTGTTGTGTGCCCCACTATTATGTTTATATGTCATCCAAACCATACAAAAGTTATCCGCCATTAGATTAACTGAAAACACGAAGATATCAATTGAGTTGAAATTCCCTTGCACACTTAAACCAATGAATTGGTGATTTATGCCGCCCACTTACCCGTGCGACCTTGTGATCTAGTATGACCCATTCGCTTGTAAAAAAATGGTGATTTTTAGCTTCTAATCTTATGTTTGTAAGATATATGAATGACTGCTTAATCCAGTGTTAGGGGGCGATATAAGTGTTTGGCCCCTTAATCTTGTGGACATGTGACATATGTAAGGTCACTTAATCATATGCAATTGTGGAGTATATGTAGTCGTCTAACTGTATGATTGTGAAATGCACACATGGCCAACCAATTACATGAAATCAGGTGGCATTGGTGACCACCCAATGACATGACCACATGCATATGGGCATAACCATAGTCACCCAAACCATGAACAATCGGTTTGTATGTGCAGGTTCTCTTAGTCATGAGAATTATGATATAAGCTAGATTATACAACTTGATAAGGGAGTGGCCTTCAATTCGGTGTCATGCGACATAAATACAACCTTTACATTATGTTAATAGGTGTGGCAGATGCGGGGACTACTAAACTATATCTGATGTGATGAAAACTAGTTTTTGGTCTCTTAATTTTGTGACACCAAATCTGAGTCATTCTTTGTATGAAGTATAGAGTGGTCATAGTTTAAGAGTTAGTGTAACTGAGTATGGTGGGTATGCTTGGGATTGTGCCTTGGATGCTTTGAGATACGGTCACTTGACCATGATACTAATTATATGTTCACTCAACCAAGTGAAATTATGGCATCGACAACCTGACCATGTGAGAGCTTAATAAAGTGGTTGCCCATAGATGTATGTGTTATGATAAGTAACCATGTGACCTTAAATCATTTATTAATGACAAGTAGAGTGACATTTGTGTGGCCACTCAACCATATGGAATTCTGATGATGGAGTGGCCATAAGACCAGGCATGTGAGAATTGTGTGATTGCTTAAACTCGTGAACTATGCTGATTGTGTAACCTCTTGGGTATGTGAATTTAGGATGTGTGTTAGATTGATTATAGATCCTACCTTGATATAAGTATGGCATATTTCACCATTTATCCACTAGGCTAGCTAATTTTAGAACATGATTTCAAAATGACCTAGATCCAAATCCTACATAAGTTAGCCGATATGAAATAATGTTAATTGAATGTATAACTTTCAAACACTTGTGAACCCATCTGCTTACAGTACCACTTGGTAGTAGGACCCATTACATTGTATGAGACAAACCCACATTATCCAACTGTGACTAACTCTTATGTGTATATTATATACCCTAGCTGTTCAACTTTGAGCTCACTGTATCTTATGAGGTTTACGTGTTCCTTTCAAACCATTGTAGAATTCCTACGATAACTATTTGCAAATCCAACCTACTAACAACCCACGTGAAGATGTAGTTCACTTCATTATATGAGTTTCGCCAGCACCATTCATCTTGTGGCTCATTTACTATATGTTATGTTTAAGCCTTTCATCACATAACTACTTGGTGCTTGTACTTTGTGTCACCACCACTCATTAACCATAAGACCCAGTTAGGGTGTAACCATGTGGTCCCAATAGAAAAAAATCATATTGGGCCAATGCCACTAATGGAATATCTATCTTACGAAGGATGTGGTGTAACTCTTATTACAATTAATGCTCGTGATTATGATAGTTATGGATGATATTAGTGATGTCAGTAATTGTGCTTAATAGAAGCATGTTATTTAATACTTGATGAATGTTGTTTCCCTCCTTAGCATACTAAATTCATCTACTTAACCATGTTGATATTGATCATACTCATGTACTATGAAATGATGGTATGTGCAAGTATACTTCAATACATTTGTTTATGTGTAAGATATGTCCTCTTCAATTTAGTCACATGAGTATGGATTGATATAGGTGATAGTGGCACATGATGATTGTATGTCATTTTTGGCATAAAGGTTAAGTAGACCCTAAACTCATGGCATTATATGCATACCATATGCACTTGAACGTATGCCTTATCATGGTTGCTTGAATTTATGTATAATCATGACATACATGATGATCGAAATACCAAAGTCGTGCCGTATAACATGAGTTGGATCTTGACGATGAAATGTATATCTATGATGATGACTCGGGTTATCCTTGAAAATGAATAGGATACCAGAAGTGTGGAAATAGTAGGGGGTGATTTGCCCCTTAGGTTGAAAGTCCCTAAACCCCTATGCTACCTAGGTTTGCCTCATCGTCGGCCCGAGTGGATACATGGGTCATGGATTTGACTTCCACTGACGAGGTCGGGTTGAGAAGATGTGGGTCCAACCTGCTTAAGGGCTGAGGTGCAAATAGGGAACGGTCTGACTCGCCGACGAGGAGAAGTGCGAATGAAGTCCGCTATTGGCATGCCAAGTGAAAGTCCACCGCAGGGCGGGTATGTGAGGTCGATTACTAGTGTCTGTGCATGGGTATCGACCACGGTGTTTCCCATGATATACAGTTGGTGAAAGTTCACCACAGGAAGGGTATGCGAGGTCGATTACTAGTGTCGGTGCAAGGTATCGACCACAGTTCTTCCCGAGATCTACAGTTATGATATGGTATGATAATATGATGATGATGATGTGATTGAGGATGTGTGTAATACAATTATGGCTGTGGTATTGGAGAAATGAAAATATGACTTGGTGATGCTGGTAGCATTGATTCGGAGTATCACTATGATGCTTATGCATTGTATTGATATTCACATCACACCTTACATGCTACACGCCCGTTACATATATGATTTCCTTATAACATATTTATCTTGATTGCATGTTAGACACACTGCACACACGTGTGTACTCATTAGGCTTTTTGCCTAAGCTTCCTATTTTCTTTTTTTTTTTAAGGCTGGAGTAGCTTGAAAGACTTACCTTTCTCCATGCATGGCATCTATTTTTTGATTTGGCAATGTTGATGTTATATACCTTTTGTAAAGCATTGTACTTGTAACCATCAAGATTTATAATGGAGAGTGTTGCTTGGTATTTTGATCATGGATCTTCATGCTCAGGTATTATTATAATAATAATAAAATTAGTAAAAAATCTTCCTTGTGGTGTGCCGAACTTGGAACTTGGTGTATGGAAGTCAAGTGCCGGATTCAGGGCATCACGGTAGCTGTCCATCCCCGGATTTGGGGCATGAAAATGGATCCTTGGCACCCTAGTTCCCACCTTTCAATTGATAGTTTTAATCAACACCAATCACAATTACTCTCTTTTATTCAAGATTTATATTTAAATCTTTTTCTAGTTCCAGTTCTAGTTATTTTTAGAACATGTACAAGTTTAGTCCTTGTGGATTTGACCTCCGTCTCACCGAGTTATCACTACATCGTGACCCTACACTTGGGGTTGTGAACATTCTACCCATGGGCCTAAGCTCTAGGCCACATAGGCCAAGGTACTACATAAGGACTCTAGATTTATCTCCTACACATGGATAAAGGCCTTATATAAGAACCTGGTGATTTAGGCCACACAGGCTAAGGTCTTACACAAGGGCCTAAACGTATTCTCCCATCGGAGGCTTACGAAAGGTGTTGTTTTAATTTTAACCAATCTGATTTAAATGATTTTAAACTCGCAAGTATACGAATCAGATGTAGATATGGTATGTATTACGAGATCATTCCCACGAGGACTGGTTGTCATAATTTGAAATTTACAACTCTTCTTAACTAATCCAACGAATGGTTTAGCAAACTATTAAGTAAACTAATCTAAAAAGATAATCGAGAGTAATGAGTAAAATCCAATCAAGGAGAAGAATAGGACTTTCGAATCCACCCCTAATTATCCTAATCCTTGTTTTACCTGTTGATTCATCCTAATTCAGATTGATATAGATTTAATAAACAAAGAATACCCTATGTCCTTGGTCGGGCACATAGAATGTATAATCTTTTAAAGCATATGGATCACATCTTTCCATCCATGGTCGGACATGGAGAGATGTAGATTCCCGTTTCTTGATCTATAGGAAACCTGTTCATGGTCAGACACAAGCACCTAGTTAAGATTCCAAACCACATCCATATCTAGACTTTAGTCGAGCTCATAGAATGGAGAAGCATGAAATCAGTTAAGCACACCAGAAAAAGAAACGAATCAATCTAATCTGGGTAAATTCAACAAATAATAAGTATTATTCAAATCAGGGGCTTCATCTCAGCCCTAGATGAGAGATTTAGCAACCCATAAACACAGTTAACCGATATTCAAGGAAAAAGGAAAAACTGAAGATAAACATGAATAAACTTCCTTGCTCTCTCTTTCTCTCTCATCTTTCTTCTCTTTCTTCTCTTTCCAAACTCGCGTCCACCATTTGCTCCCAGATCTCCCTCCTTTTTTTCTTTTAAAAATGTCCCCTTTATAGCCTGCTCCAGGCGGTGGAAAGCTAGAGTCGGTTGGAAACTCTTTACGCAGCAATGTGCGTAACAGGGCCTATTGGCTGACTCTGTACGATGGTGGGGCTCATTTCTTGGTCTTACTCACAAGATCCAATCCATTCATTGGATTGTACATGAAATTTAAGCAAGATATATGTGATTTTGGAACGTCATTGACGTGACCAGAGGTAGTAATCAAGCTGCAATCTGTGCAGGGTTGTCCGTTTGTAACCGTTGAAACCAGCCCGTGTGCGTGCATGAATGCACAAGGTCACTATGGGTTTAATTAAATTGAGCCACTCTACATGATGTATGACTTGGATTGAGCATTTGGATCGTGATGGAGGCCCACTACAGATCAAACGGTGCTCTGTTTCACGTAGAAGAAACAGAAATTTTCGTTTTGAGTCGTGGTGTCAGAGGGACCATGATCGAATTCTAATAAAAAATCCAGGCCGTCCATTCGAATCTACTCAAAATTTTAGTTAGAAATGCTGCTTTTGGATTACTGTTGATGCGGTCCACCTGATGTTCTGCTCTACCGTCTATCCTCCGGTTGAACGGCTGGATTTCGCTCCTCGTAATCTTTTGTAATTCTGCCACCTAGGTAGTGGTAAGAAGCTTCATGTAGATCCGATGGACGGTCCGGATTGGACCGTTGACACACGGTGGTGGCCCACAAAACCCAACCGCGGCTCCCTGTTATGCACGCTGGAAAGAAAACGGAGTTTCCATTTTTAGGAAGAAGACTCGTTACCGTACATGGCTAGTGCACTTGTGCACTATGCACTCTCAACTCAGGTGGGTCCCACAATGATGGTTCTGGAAAATCAACTTCGTCCATATTTTTTCACATATTATTTAAACCGTAGAAACAAATTTTGAAGCATATCCAGATAGCATGTGGGCCCCACTTAAGGAATTAAGGGGCTGATCTGTCCATTAGCCCACTTCTCGAGATATCCAAAGGCTAAAATTTTACGTGTACGGTTAATTTATGGTCCCCAGACTATGTATGAAGTTTCGAGTCAATCGGATGGTGGGAACCCTATGATCTTGCATTCTGGACCAATTTCAGGCCTCTTTAACGTAAACGGCTTGATTTCCTCGGATCCTTGACATGTAAATTCTTCAATCTTGGTCCTCTGGAGTCTGTTCCTTGCTCTGGTGACTTTGGAGCATCAAATCCCTGCTTTTAATATCATTTTTCAATCCATGCTCTTGATTTCATCCTGTAATAAAAACATAATTAAAATATGACATTAAGCATTATCATATATGTAAAATTATGTAATAATCGGGGTCTGATATGAAATATTTGACCTTCATCAAAAGGTCTTAGTAAGTTTGGAACTCAAACTTTAAAATTCCAATCTTAAATATGGAAAAGGCTTTAGATTCAATGGACTCTATATATTGATAAGTGAGTGAGTCCCATTGTAGCACTTTAAAGATCTTCTTACTGATGAAGAGTCTTCAGATCCCTTAAACTGCAACCATTTTGTAGATTCCCCAATCGATGGTGCAAGGTTGTTAGGTTTAGGGTTTGGTCTGATCTTTTCTAATGAATGATATGTAATAAAGATATAAAGAAGATTCACATGAGCTTAACATTGAAGGATCCCAGCACAATGATTTTCCAATAAAGATTGTTGTTGGAAAATCAATGAATGTTGGAGTTCATAGTTCAATCCACACTATTGAATATATCAATAAATGGTTAAGCAATGGATTGAATGATGAACTCCTATAAGAAATAGATCTTGAGGATGAGGGTATTAACTATAGCAACTACTCTATCAAAACTCTCTTCAATATAAGCTCAAAAAAATAAGAAGCAACCCAAGTGGTATATAAAGACAAATCCCAACTGTAAAAAAAAGGGCAGAAATTTGACATTGTCAATCCCATTGAAGGGTATTCGATGTCATTAAACCTCCAATTCCATCGACTTCCTGCACCAAGATGTTGAAAGTGCCTTTACTAGTGCCCTAGTATGTCAATTAGCTTGTGTGTTGAGTTAGTCGGACTGCAGAGCCTCACAGGAAGGTCTATTCAAGTGTTTGCCTCAACCGGATGTGTGGAAGCTCACCATAGGTAAATCTAAGCCTCACATTCCATGTCCCAAAACACCAGGTGATTAACCCTTAAAAACAAGTTAGAACATATTAAGGTTTTTGGGTAAGAGAATTCTTTAAACATCAGAAAATCTCTAAATTTTCTTGCCCTGTCGATTGTATCGATACACATATCAATATAATTGACTTGTGCTGTCAATGTCCTTGGAAGCTGAATCGATCATATCGAATGAGGATTTAATGTATCTAGCAACCAAATACATATATGGACAGAATTATCGATATATCGATACACCTATCGATATCATCGATATTTGAATCTTGAGTCAATCAGAAGTGACTCGATAATATCGACAGTCAGTTTTTTGGCGCCTCTGTTTTTCAAAGAAAATCTCAAAATCCTTCGATATATCGATGCTCTTCTTGATAAGATCTTAAATAAAATCTCGATAATATCGAAAGTTCATCGATGATATCGATAGTGGGCGAGCGCACGTCTTCCAACAAATATTTTAGGTCACTTTTTATCTTTGATCAAGGGCCACTCGAGGAAATCGATATTCATATATCGATAATATCGAGGCTGCGTCGATTGCATCGATACTAGACACAAACTGTCCAACGAGATCACTAGAAAATCCATCGGATTTATCGATGCATCAACACTGCCTCCGATATCATCGACGTACAAATTTCGATGACATCGGTTGACCCTCTTTCATATCCTAAAACCTGAAATATTTCTTAACTAATCTCTCTCATTTTTCAAATGTCGATAGATCGATCTAAGTATCGATAGAATCAGAGTTTGAAATTCGATGATATCGACACCTGATTGATCCCATCGACTAGCTAGAAAGTTGTTTCAAAAGCATATGACATGTGAGTTTTTGTCATCCAGCAGACCGTCGATATTATCGAGAGTATACGCTCGATGATATCGACACTACTCGATGATATCGAACTCTGTCATAAATGTGACTGTTTTATATCTGTTGGAACCTTTTGCCTATATAAAGAAAGACTTGTTCATATTGCTGGTAGAGAAAGAAGAGAGTGCTTTTGTGTGTTTTACATTTAGATCATATACCCAAAGCCCTTTCTCTCACGGGAGTTCATCCTCCAATCCACCCTCATCATTGACATTTAATAGAGTAGATTGGGGAATAAACTTCCACATTCAAGGATCCTTTAGCTACCGTCTTAATGGAAAATCATTAAGTTGGGATGCCTTGAATGCTTAGATGATTGGAATTGCTCTATCTCTTTTATAGGAAAATATTTAGAGAGTAAGATTCCATCATAACCTTAACCCAACCCGTAGCCTTATATTGGTACATCATTTGTTGCAGTTCAAGGGAACTGAAGACTCTTAGTCAACAAGGAGGAGATCTTCTCCACTGCACTGAATGGGACTCATCAACTTATTTGTAAGTATCTAGAGTCCAGAGGACCCTTTGATCATTCCTTTATATGATTGGGTTTAAAGTGTTTCTCACCCTTGAAGTCCTCAAGGAGGCCTCCCGCAGGAGTGTACGTGGTGGGTGCGTTGTGTGGACCCTTGTTCTGTAGAGAGCATAAACATCTGGTTAAAGGTTAACCAGTAAAACCTTCTGTTTGAGGTGAACCAAGTAAAACCTTGGGTTTTGAGGTGAACCGAGTGAAACCTCTGTTAGGGTTTTAGGGAAGATCGTTGGCCAGTGTGCCTAAATGTGGGTACGATGTGTTGACCCTTGCTCATGAGAGCATAAACAGTTAGCCTTAGTATAGGTTGTAAAGGTTGAAGGTGAACCTGATTTAAAACCTCAGGTTAGAGGTAGACCATGTGAAACCTCCTTAGTGAAATTCGGTACACTCAAGGGTTGAGTGTGGTTACCGGGAGTGGAGTAGACAAGTAGTTGAACTACTATAAAAATGACTATGTTTGCAATTTCTATTCATCTATGTGTGTGTTTGTTTATGACCATGCTTTCATATTTACTTATCTGAGCACACCTCACACACAAGCACAATTATATCCATCATGAACTAAGCTATATATTGTTGTCTCTTGAATAGTTTATGATTGAATCCTCTACTAGGCTTGGAAGCCAGTAGAGTTATATTTGAGTAATCCTAATAATTGTCTATCTGTAAGGATTAGTGTAATAGGATTTTTAAATACACTGTAAAACTTTAAAAAGTCCTATTCATCCCCCTTTAGGACATATTGACATATTCCTACTTCAACTCAAGTGGTTTTCACCGCTATTTCAGATGTTCAGTTAGGTGTATGACAGATCTGTCCAATCTCATCGAGCAACCTTCGATGTCATCTACATGTACTTCGATGCCATCGATGGATGGTTCGATGCCTTGGGACTTCTTTAAAAAATACACTTTGGTTTCTGGACTAATTGAGGCCATTTTTGATGCTATCGACTAGTGTTTCTGTCACACCCCAAACTCAGAAATAGGGCTCATAAAATTCTCGATCACCGAATCCGACGTCGACAGCCTCCGTAGTTCTCCATTCTAGGCTCCTAGCACCTATATACTAGGTTCCAATTCTGTGATCCTACAAGGAAGATTTTCTACATAAATTTGTTTCATAAGAAGCATAACCATAAGCATAGCCCATGAATAACAACAAGAACACTATCACAAAATCCACTATGATAAAAAACTTTAAGTACAATAGATATGGGAAATTCAATATCAATATCAAAAGCTCCAGAAGATAGTTGCATGCTCTAATCTCAATGCTTCTGTGGCGTCTTAGCATCACCTGCGTGCAAGGATCGTGCATAAGCTTATAGAAAGCTTAGAGGGTGGCGTAAGTGTATACGCAAGGTATATGTCAAGAATGCAATATCAAAGTAATGTGGAAACATGCTAATAAGTCCATGAATACTATCAGTCATACCAATGCTATGTGATGCAAGGCATGAATGCTATCAGCCATACCAAGGCTATACGATGCAAGGCATGAATGCTATCGACCATACTAAGTGTAACATCCCGAAAATCGGGGGGTCGAGCAAAAACCCAACTCTCGAGTTCCAAAATGTTATTTATGCAACATAGATATGTATGATTGAATGTTGTCTGTGATAACGCATTAAACATGAGTGAGATTAAGCTAGAACAACATATCATACTCCAGAGACAGTTAAATTAACAAGTGGAAGACTGTGATAGTATGTATAACATATATAAACTGTTGTATGTCTCCAGAGTGTGAACATGTTACTAAGTTATACACATACATGTATAATCCAAAAGTAGACGAAACGAATATACATGAGTGCGCTAAAAATATAAAATGACAAATGTCAAAGTATCTAATCAACCTCCCTGTAATCCCGTCAATTAGAACACGCATAAAGGAGGAATCCTCCTCATCATCATCAAGTCCAGCTCCGCCTCGCAGGCCGCGCCATCATCTGCAATCACAAAAGGGTCTGGTGGGTGTCCAGGGTTTACAATGGTAAGTTCAGTACCCTAGGTTCAAGCAGTTATGACTCATGCAGGGTGAACATACAACGGCCAGTAGGGTTACTTGACGGGCTCGACTAGCATGATCGCATCGCAAGTCAAACGACATGAAGTGCGTAAAACACTTCGCGTGGCCTAACCACTGCAGCCAACTCCAACACGACTGGCGTTCATTGACACGTCGTTCGTGGCAAATATAAGCCAACCACGAATTCGCTCGGTTACCGACTGCTTGGACTAAGTATAGTCCCAAATACATATGAATCCACGTCAGCGATCATGTGAGAGTATTGGAAATGAAACACAACCATGTGAGCATGTTAACACATGTTATATCGTACAACTTAAGTAAATCATCTAACACATGCCTTTCGTACATATAATGAACTTATGCATATCGCCAACATATAGGAAATCATTTCCATCAGCATATTAATTGAGAATTCAATCTCAAAATAAATCAAAATGAAATTATCAAACACATGTTACAACATACAGCTTAAGCGAATTGTCAAGCACATGCATTTCATTCATATCATGAAATCATGCATATGGCTAACATGTAGAAAACCATTTACACCAGCATATTAATTGAGAAATCAATCTCGAACTAATTCATAACACCATTTAATTCAATACATACTAATACAAGCATTTATACAAACACTTACACTACACACTTAAGTCTACATATAGTATGTCGACCCGAAGTTCGCATTTAGGCGAATCTCTTCGCCAAACTAATTATGCACGTATTCCTAACATTCTAATGTGACAATAAACCATGTCAATCACATCAGCAAAATACGAGTAAAAACAGTACTTCCTACAAATGACTAAAATGCCCTAAATCTCATATTCTTCGTTGGTTTACGAAACAGGAAACGGACAGCATGTTGTACATGTCAAACAGCATTGCCGTCAAGAATCTACTATTAAACGACATTGAAAGCTTTAGAAACAGTCAATCAAAGCGTCTAAAATCCGTACTTTTTCTCTTATAGGTGAAGTGATTCGAACGGAGCGTATACGCTTCGTCTACGGCGATCAGACAACCTGATACACATGTACATCAGCTACCATTCTATTTGAATCGAAGAAATCCCCAAATCAGCAAGTGGTTAGGGTTTTCCTTACCTAGAAGTGTGTTGGAATCGCCGAAAAAGTGATCGGAGTGCGTCGCCTAAGCACGTGCAGCAGCAGCAGCAGGTGGCAGGAAAATCACTCCCACTCTCTCTCACAAACTCTCACCTTTTCTCTCTCCCAATCTAGGCCTTTTTGCAATTTCGGATGGGAGAGAGGAGTGAGGGTTTCAACCCCTTTTATAAGCTTAAAAATTTCCGAAATAGGCTCGGGTACGAAGTTTACTTAGTGCATATCCAATTCGGGGCTGTTTCGGTCCAAAAGATGCTTTCTGGTGGTCCCCTGGCCGAATGCGATCGGACTTAAGCTCACGCGTACCAGATCTAGCACGTATTAAGTTTTCAGTCCGACAGGGTTCGCGGATCGCGCGTGGCGGACCAGTTTTAGTTCAGCGGTCACCGCACGTAGATCAGGGCTGAAAGTCTCATAATATAAAATAGAAATTTCTCCTGATCCAAGGGTGTAATCTGGCTGAATTCTGACGGCCAGAACGCTCAATACTGACGCGTCAAGTCATGTGCCAGATTTAAATTTCAAATTCCAAATCTGTCCCTATTCGCACTCTCTTCGGTCCGGGCTCAATGAAATGGCCTGTGATTATCGGTTTGACTTGATTTTCGAAATGAGTGTCAAGTCCAGCTAGGCGGTTCTAACGGTCTAAGATAGGAGGTATCGGACTTTCGACGCGCGGTCTAGATCCAATACAAAGATTCAAAGTGGTCCAGAGAACAAACCGGTTTAGAGTTTGATCCCAGGTTATAGAGTATTATAGAGTCATTGGTTCTACTCGATTTGGGTCTTGTAGAACGTATTTAAAGTGATCAGGGACTATTTCCCAGCTACTCCAGCGTCGCGCTAGCTAACTTGTGCTTAGTTTCTAAAGGAATTAACCCTAAGTGATTTCTTTGGCTATGGAATTGGGTTCTGAACAATTTTCCAGGTGTTTTAGTTGACTCGCTGCCTAAGGACGTCAAATCCCAGATTGGCCAAAATCCGGGGTGTTTCACTAAGGCTATGCGATGCGAGGCCTACATGGCCAATGTTATATGTGAGATGCAACTTAAGTATACCAATCCTCATTTGAATCCACATAATAATATAGCTCATCTTGGGAATATCACCAGGATCTAGTACATTCCAAACCAGACTGTCGCCCCATCGTGCACAATAAGATGAGTGGAAGAGACCTCACTATCTACATCTTTAGTAGTCTGCCAATATCTACCCAGCACGTCGAGCTGGTCAAACTCAGCCTAACTTTGCCCCCTCTTCTCAGGCGGGTAAGGTCGCACCTCCTTCTAACCAATCATGAAACAGTGAGAAGTGTGGCCTTCTGGTATTCAGCACGCACTCATGCATCTACTCAGTCTAAACGTTGAAGCATCCTCCTAGTACCATAAGAGTTCTAAGACTTTCACTTAAGGATATTCTTGTACCCACAGTGCTAGAACCAAGTATGTAATACCCCGAATTTTTGCCAACCTGGGATTAGACGTCCTTAGGCAATGGGTCAACTAAAACGCTTGAAAAATCGCTCATAATCCAATTCCATAGCCAAAGAAACCACTTAGGATTAATTCCTTTAGAAACTAAGCATAAGTTAGCTAGCACTACGCCGGAGTAGCTGGGAAATAGTCCCTGATCACTTTAAATACGTTCTACAAGACCCAAAGCGAGTAGAACCAATGATGTTATAATACTCTAAAACCTCGGATCAAACTCTAAACCGGTTTGTTCTCTGGACCTCCTTGAAACTTTGTATTGGAACTAGACCGCGCGTCGAAAGTTCGATACCTACAATCTTAGATCGTTAGAACCGCCTTGTTGGACTTGACAATCATTTCAAAAATCAAGTCCAACCGACATTTGCAGGCTGTTTCATTGAGCCTGGACTGAAGAGAGTGAGAATAGGTTTAGATTTGGAATTTGAAATTCAAATCTGGCACACGACTTGACGTGTCAGTATTAAGCATTCTGACAGTCAGAATTCAGCCAAATTACACCCTCGGATCAGGAAAAATTTCTATTTCATATCATGAGACTTGCAGACCTGATCTACGTGCGGTGACCGCTGAAGTGAGACTGGACCGCCACGGGCGATCTACGAACACTGATGGTGTGAAAACGGGATGTGAGCGACATCCGACATGTACGAACTTAAGTCCGATCGCGTTCGGCCAGGGGACCACCAGAAATGTTCTTTTGGACCAAAACAGCCCCAATTTGGATATATCTTAAGTATACATTATTCCCGAGCCTATTTCGGGCATGTTTGGGCTTATAAAAGGGGTTGAAACCCTCACTCCTCTCTCCCATCCGAATTTGGAAGAAGTCCTAGTTTGAGAGAGAGAAAAGGTGAGAGATTGTGAGAGAAAGTGGAGGAGAATTTCCTGTTGCTGGTGCTACCTGCTACACGTGATTAAGCAACACGCTTCAATCACTTTGCCAGTGATTTCTCCGCAAATCTAGGTAAGAAAAAAACCCTAATAGTTGCTGATTTACTGATCCTTTGGTTCCATAGAGAAGTAGCTGATAGATCTTGTAAATCAGGTTGCCTAGTTGCCGTAGACGAAACGTATACGCTCCGTTCGAATTCACACACCTATAAGAGAAAAAGTGCAGATTTTAGACGCTTTGATTGACTGTTTCCAACGCTTTCAATGTCGTTTAATAGTAGATTATCGATGGCAACGCCGTTTGACATGTACAACATGCTGTCTGTTTCCTGTTTCGTAAACCGACAAAGAATATAAGAATTAGGGCATTTTAGTCATTTGTAGGAAGTACTGATTTCACTCATATTTTGCTGATGGTGCCGTATGAGGGAGACCGTCGGTGAGGGCATCCATCACGTCATGTCATATTGCATTAACAATAGTATTAGGATGTTTGATTTACTGCTTTACTATTATCACGTGATTGATTTGATAACATGCTAATCTCTGCTCTCTTATCCCACTGAGTTGATCACTCACTCCCACGTTACGGGATGGTGTTTTCGGACACCCACCAGTCCCTATTGTGATTGCAGATGATGGTGCGGCCTATGAGGCGGAGCTGGATTTGATGATGATGAGGAGGATTCCTCCTTTATGCGTGTTCTGATTGACGGGATTACAGGGAGGTTGATTAGATGCCTTGACACTTGTCATTTTATATTTTTAGAGAACTCATGTATATTCTTTTTATTTACTTTTGGAGTATACATGGAAGTATATAACTTGGTAACATGTTCACACTCTGGAGACATACAACAGTTTATATATGATATACATTCTATCACAGTCTTCTGCTTGTAAATTTAATTGTCTCTGGTGTATGATATGCTGTTCTGGCTTAATATCACTCATGTTTAATACATTAACACTGAAAACATTCAATCATACACATTTATGTTGCATTAGTGATGTTCTGGAACTCAGGAGTGGAGTTTTTACTCGACCCCTAATTTTTGGGATGTTACAGATGGTATCAGAGCATGATTTGGATTAAACCGGGCCTGGGTTATGGTCACGCGACGTACGTTGTCGCTTCCTTTGACTTAGGTGGGTGTGAGAAAGGTCTAGAAACACATATAGGATAGCAGATTCGCCAATAGGTGAAGACTATTCGTATCGATCGCGCGATCGAGTCCGTAACGCATCTAGGGTCGCGTGGAGCGACCTAAGTGGCTCCTAGGTTATAGGTAGGTGGGTTGAGACGTTCTTTGAATGATTCTAAAATCTTGAATGTAAATTCTTGGGCTGTGGGACAACCACAACCCTTACATTCAATCGCTAGGGCTTAAAAACCCCGTTTCACCTAAATTCTTCAAAATTCTTCCTCTCACCACTCCATTCTTCAATTATTTCTTATTCTTTCCATGTTAGGCATTGAACCTAATGTGAAAATGATGCAAAATCATACTATGATGAAATTTTATAGTGAATAGTAAAATTTCATGAAAAATGGCCATTAGGCCATTCTAAGTTTGTAATCTTTACCAATTAATGAGCTAGATGGATGTACTAGCTCCTCCTACCCTAAAATCATATATTGTATGATAGGAGATTTCATTCAGGTTTGCAGATTGGCCCTGAAAAGCCCTGAATGCATGTTTGGGCCTCCATAGGGCAATCTACAATGAACTGAGGTGGGGCCCATAGTTTTTTGAGGTCCCTGGACCATGGGGGACCAGATCCATGTGGTCCCACTGACCAACATGAGAGATGATCGGCGATGCCATCGCCGATCCGGCGATGCATCGCCGTCGAATGTGGCCCACTTGCTGTAAAATCTGGTATATGGGGGTATTTTGGGTAATACACCCCCTCCATGTAGGTTCCGCTCATAGAAAACCCCAAAAAGGGTTACTTCCTTCACAACAGCCCCCTTTCCAAGCTCCATTTTCGTTCTCTTGCTGCCCATCTCCAAAAATGTGATTCCAAATCACTCCCAAACCCATTCTTTGTTGAAAATGACCCCACTCCATCACTCCATAGTGATTTGCAGCCCTCCCTCTTGCAAATCTCGTCGTTTGGAGCTCTTACAACCCCCAAAATGAGCTGAAATCGTGAGGAGCTCCATTCTCCTTTTTCATTCTCATTTCTTTCTGAAAATCCATCCTAGGGGAGCTTGAAGCATCCCTCTACAACGCCTAGATTTCTCTTTTTCAGTTTAGGCAGCCATTTCTCAACATTTCTCCCATTTTTCATGACTTTTGTTGAAGCTATTTTGGGTCTTTTGTCTCTCTCCACCATCCTCTCTTTGATGGGAAAGAGAAAGACCGCAGCGGATGAGGCTGGGCCTAGTCGCCCTGCTCAATCAAGAAGATCGAGGGGTGGCGCCGCAAGCTCAAGCACCGCCGCAAGTCCAAGCACAGCCCGAGAGTTCCATACAAAGTGAGATTTGGATCCCCATACTCAACTTGGGTGAGTGATTTTAGCAGAGATGCCTCACGGTGAATACACTGACCGTAAGGTGTTGTTTGAGACAGACGTGGAAGGACGACTCTTCGGTGAATTCCTGTTGTTCGAGCGCATTGAAGCTGCGCATTGGGGTCTGCTATTCGAAGCTCGTGCTCGTGCTAATGTGAGCACCGTTCGTGCCTTCTACGCTCGTATCCAGAATCCTACACTGGAGCCATTGCAGTTCAAGATTCCTTTTGGTAGAGACCGGATGGCTATGATCGATGTTCGGCTGATAGCACGACTTCTGAACGTGCCTCTTAGTGATGTTCATCCCAGCGTAAAGAATTTGAGGAGTAGGCATGAGCGAGATCGCCGTACCAGTTTTCTATGCGATAAACTGGTTCTATGGCAGCCTAATAATAGCCTCAAGGCATCTCATATGTTTGATGATTTGCGCCTGCTGCACCACATTTGCACGTTCAACGTGTATCCCAGGTCGACAAATCGCATTGAGTGTACGCGCCTTATGGTTGATTTCTTGTATCAGGTGGCCCAGGGAGAGAATGTGTGTATGGCCACTTTCATCTTGTGACAGATTATCCTCATAGCGAAATCAAGAAGAACGTCTGAGTCGCTTCCTTTTGACTGACTTATATGCAAGATCGCGCTTGAGTTTGCTTACAGACTTGGGCCGAAGTTGCTAGTTCCGATTCATAGCATTGATGAGTCTACCATGGTCAAGATGAAGATCGGGTCTCAGTACCGTGAGACTCAGCTTGAGGAGGATAGCGAGGATGAATTTGATGATGAAGAGGATCCAAGTGAGGGAGAACCTGGAGCAGAAGTTGAGGAAGAAGTTCAGGAAGAGGTAGAAGAGGAGGTTCAGGATACAGATGAGAGCCCTCCTCCTTCTGCTCAGGCTACTGGTGATGATCGCATTGCCCGAATTGAGGAGAGCTAGGTCACCTTGCGAAGGGAAGTTCAGGAACTTTGAGCTGAGGTCGAGGATACCAAGGCCGTTATGAAGAGAAAATTCGGCAAGGTGACTCTCACCTTGAAGGTGATCCTGTGCTGCTTGCAGGATAAGGGTGCTCCTCCATCGTCCGACTCAAACTAGTGATCTAGATCCAGATATCGTGGGTTGTAGTTAGTTGTTTCCTGCTTTATATTTTGTAAGCCTGATAAGGCTAGTAGTTTGCTTATGTTGTTGTTGTAGTTTTAATTGTCTTAGTTTCCATGTACTTCTTGTCATGATGCCTGTAAGGAGATATCCCTTGTATTATGACAATTTTGATTTAATGGAATGCATGGTGTTTTTCGGCTTGTTATGTGAATGTTTGTGTTGTGGTTTGGGCTTAATATAGCCAAATATGGTTAGATGGAATGCATGCCGTTACGTTCGCTGTAAGGTGTTGTCCCTAGATTGGGAGTATCCTATGGTTTCCACTGCCATATTGTAAATCCTGGGATTAAGCCTACAAAATTAGTTTTTATCCCACCCCACCCTCCTACCAAGCATTGCACTTCCACTCCCGTCAGGGGACTAGGAATGCTGTTCCATTAGGCTGTAGATTACAGACTAGTCTACTAGTTACCTTAAGTAGTGTAAAGCCTGTATATGCTAAGGAATAGTAGGTTAGAATTGGTTGGAACAAGACTCCCTTCCATGGATAGATCCTCTTATGACTTATAGACTTCTGTTGTTGCCCATAGGAAAGAACCATTCTCTCTTAGGGAAGACTTATAAATCCCTCAGGTCAAACTCAGAATAAACCAACACACCCCTTAGAATTACCTTCCCCAAGGGCTTATTGTATTCGGGAACGCAGAGTAAAGGAACTGCATGTAAGCGATGTATTCGCGGTTTGAATCAACTTCTTAATCCTAGTGGTTACCAATAAATCCAATGCTATGATCAAGCAGAAGATCGGCATCGACTCGGATTAAGAATTGATACAATAAATCTTTTGTCCTAGCTAGACAGAAAGTCTATGTATCCGGCTCAGACCTACTACACAACCTTTCTTCTGTGATGGCCCAACCACCTACAACCAAACGTGATCACATTGCCTTTGGGAAATGGCGAGCACTTAAAGCCAGTAGAGAATTCGACATCTTTCCACCAACTCATACCTACCCCTGAACTCAACCACAATAGAGATTAGGCTCATCTCTATCGCCATAGATGCCAATGCCATAGAACACATCATTAGCAAAGGAACACCGCTGTAATGAGAGGTTATTTCCTAATTCATGTCAAGATAGCCCCTAAGTTGCATCTCGATCCGATATACGGAGCGATGCAAAGATTCTTGAACTTTAAGTAAAACCAAGTTTTAAGGGGGGTAGAACGAATTGAGTCCAATCCAGTTAGGTTAGTCAACGCTACCGTTCGATCCGAGTGGTGCAGCGGAAGTGAGGTTGGCCTCTTCCCCACTGGCCCAGGATCGAAACATTTGAGTTAGGATATACGTACGGTTAGGTCATTAAATAGGATTGACCCTTCCTTAGAGTGTCAATACCGAAGTCATTCTTGATACTTCTTATCCTTCGCCAATTTCGGGGATGAAATTGTATTTTAAGGGGGGTAGATTGTAACACCCCAGATTTTTTCCAACCTGGGATTAGACGTCCTTAGGCAATGGGTCAACTAAAACGCCTGGGAAATCGCTCATAATCCAATTCCATATCCAAAGAAACCACTTAGGATTAATTCCTTTAGAAACTAAGCATAAGTTAGCCAGTGCTACGCCGAAGTAGCTGGGAAATAGTCCCTGATCACTTTAAATACGTTCTACAAGACCCAAAGCGAGTAGAACCAATGATGCTATAATACTCTAAAACCTCGGATCAAACTCTAAACCAGTTTGTTCTCTGGACCTCCTTGAAACTTTGTATTGGATCTAGACCGCGCGTCGAAAGACCGATACCTATAATCTTAGACCGTTAGAACCGCCTTGTTGGACTTGACAATCATTTCAAAAATCAAGTCCAACCGACATTTGTAGGCTATTTCATTGAGCCTGGACTGAAGAGAGTGAGATAGGGTTAGATTTGGAATTTGAAATTCAAATCTGGCACACGACTTGACGTGTCAGTATTAAGCGTTCTGACCGTCAGAATTTATCCAAATTACACCCTCGGATCAGGAAAAATTTCTATTTCATATCATGAGACTTGTAGACCTGATCTACGTGTGGTGACCGCTGAACTGAGACTGGACCGCCACGGGCGATCTACGAACACTGATGGTGTGAAAACGGGATGTGAGCGACATCCGACATGTACGAACTTAAGTCCGATCGCATTCGGCCAGGGGACCACTAGAAATGTTCTTTTGGACCAAAATAGCCCCGATTTGGATATACCTTAAGTATACATTGTTCCTGAGCCTGTTTCAGGCATGTTTAGGCTTATAAAAGGGGTTGAAACCCTCACTCCTCTCTCCCATCCGAATTTGGAAAAAGCCCTAGTTTGAGAGAGAGAAAAGGTGAGAGATTGTGAGAGAAAGTGGAGGAGAATTTCCTGCTGCTTGTGTTACCTGCTACACGTGATTAAGCAACACGCTTCAATCACTTTGTCGGTGATTTCTCCACAATTCTAGGTAAGAAAACAACCCTAATAGTTGCTGATTTGCCGATCCTTTGGTTCCATAGAGAAGTAGCTGATAGATCTTGTAAATCAGATTGCCTAGTTGCTGTAGACGAAGCGTATACGCTCCGTTCGAATTCACACACCTATAAGAGAAAAGGTACAGATTTTAGATGCTTTGATTGACTGTTTCCAACGCTTTCAATGTCGTTTAATAGTAGATTATCGACAGCAACGCCGTTTGACATGTACAACATGCTGTCCGTTTCCTGTTTCGTAAACCGACGAGGAATATAAGAATTAGGGCATTTTAGTCATTTGTAGGAAGTACTGATTTCACTCATATTTTACTGATGTTATTGACATGGCTTCTTGTCACATTAGGATTCTAGGAATGCGTGCATAATTAGTTTGGCAAATAGATTCACCTAAATGCGCACGTTGAGTCGACATACTATATGTAGACTTAAGTGTGTAGTTTAAGTGTTTGTATAAATGCTTGTATTAGTATGTATTGAATTAAATGGTGTTATGAATTTGTTTGAGATTGATTTCTCAATTAATATGCTGATGTGAATGATTTCCTACATGTTAGCAATATGCAAGATTTCATTGTATGTATGAAATGCATGTGCTTGATGATTTACTTAAGTTGTATGCTATAACATGTGTTAACATGCTCACATTGTTGTATTTCATTTCCAATACTCTCATATGATTGCTGATGTGAATTCATATATGTTTGGGACTATGCCTAGTCCAGGCAGTCGACAACCGAGCAAGTTCGTGGTTGGCATATCTTTGCCACGAACGACGCGTCGATGAATGCGAGTCATGTTTTGGGTTGGCGGCAGTGGTTAGGCCACACGAAGTGTTTTACGCACTTCATGTCGTTCGACTTGCGATGCGATCGTGTTAGTCGAGCCCGTCAAGTAACCCGACTGGCCGTTGTATGTTCACCCTGTATGAGTCATAACTGCTTGAACCTAGGGTACTGAACTTACCATTGTAAACCCTGTCAACCATGGTACCTTGATCCACGAAGACTCATGAGTCGGGCATGGTGGTATGGACACCGTGGCCGAGCTGTCGGCCTACGCTGGGGCCACAAACCTCCCCGTAGTGACCAGTGAGCACCTATGACTCGTGAGCAGATTATGGTGGTATGGGACACTATATTCTTACTGTCGACCTACATTGATAAGGTAATGGGGGAGCGGTGCAACGAGTGCGAGCAACAGCCCTGACAGCCCTTTGTAGTGACCGTGAGCGTATTCTGAGTCTACGGGAGGCGACGACCCTTCCGTAGCAGTGAGAGTACAGTAGGCCTGTATTGATAAGGTGATGGGGGAGCGGTGCAATGAGTGCGAACAACAGCCCTGGCAGCCCTTGTAGCGACCTACAAAATATACATCGTATGAGATTACTAGGAGTGACGACCCTAGACAGGATTTGTGTTAGGATTGATATAAGAGAAGTACCTTAGTTTCTCAATCCTGCTGTTTGCATGGACTAATAACAACTCGGAAATCATATCACCATTACATTGCATGTGCATAGAAGATGTGGAGCACTTGAGAGACGATTGCATGCCGCGGTCGTAAGATGGTGCCGTATGAGGGAGACCGTCGGTGAGGGCATCCATCACGTCATGTCATATTGCATTAACAACAGTATTAGGATTGTTTGATTTACTACTTTACTATTATCGCATGATTGATTTGATAACATGCTAATGTCTTCTCTCTTATCCCACTGAGTTGATCACTCACTCCCACGTTACGGGATGGTGTTTCCGGACACCCACCAGTCCCTATTGTGATTGCAGATGATGGCGCGGCCTACGAGGCAGAGCTGGATTTGATGATGATGAGGAGGATTCCTCCTTTATGCGTGTTCTGATTGACGGGATTACAGGGAGGTTGATTAGATGCTTGACACTTGTCATTTTATATTTTTAGAGCACTCATGTATATTCTTTTTATTTACTTTTAGAGTATACATGTATGTATATAACTTGGTAACATGTTCATACTCTGGAGACATACAACAGTTTATATATGATATACATTCTATCACAGTCTTCCGCTTGTAAATTTAACTGTCTCTGGCATATGATATGCTGTTCTGGCTTAATCTCACTCATGTTTAATACATTAACACTGACAACATTCAATCATACACATTTATGTTGCATTAGTGATGTTCTGGAACTCAGGAGTGGAGTTTTTACTCGACCCCTAATTTTTGGGATGTTACAAAGTATTTTTGGTATCCAATCCAGCCATTCACATTATGCCTGTGGAGGCCACAACCTTAATATCGCTAGGGCATAAGTAATCATGTCTCACAGTGCAAGATGCATGAGTCACACTATCCAGTCATGCATCAATCCTGCACATATCGCGTGCTTATGTGGGGTAACTCCGTCTATTAGGGAGTCCTATAAATAATTTACCTAATGGCATATGCTATGATCAATCACTCCTCATATCAAGCATACATATGATGCACATGAGCATGATTCATAAAGTTATACTAAACATGTTATACAATGATGATGTACTCTCCTCATGACAAGGATGAGCCTAGATCGCCTACTCATATCAAGTATGGGCCTAAGAATAAGGGATGGGCTTCCTCATTCATTCTATCATGTCATGAATTGGGTTTCCCCATGGACGCCTAGTAAGCACTCAAGGTGGGCTTTAAGGTTGGATAGTACTACTAGCATCAATGGGGGCCCAACGGTTTGAGTTAGCCCACTAAGAGGAGATGAGAATGGGCCTAACAATGGGCCTTAGGGATGATTACAATGTGGACATTTAACTATCATTGCTCTTACAATGTGGACATTTAACTATCATTTCTCCCAAGGTGTGGCTCATTAGAATTTGTCTTATAATGTGGTCCATGGTCCTAATACTTGTTAGGAATGGATGATCATCATAAATGTTATCACATACATCATGGTGGAGTCACACATCACAATTGGGCCTCATCACATAGGCCTCATATGCACCACAATGGGCCTCGCACAAGGGACACATATACATCATATTGGGCCTCACCACATGGGCCTCATATATATCACATTGGGCCTCACACAAGGGTCTCATATACATCATATTGGGCCTCACCACATGGGCCTCATATATATCACATTGGGCCTCAAACAAGGGTCTCATATACATCATATTGGGCCTCACACAAGGGCCGTATATACATCATATTGAGCCTCACCATATGGGCCACATATACATCACATCGGGCCTCACACAAGGGCCTCATATACATGATATTGGGCCTCACCACATGGGCCACATATGCATCACATTGGGCCTCATCACAGGGCCTCATACATCACACTGGGCCTCACCTCATAGGCCTTCATACATATCACAATTGGTGTCATGCCCCAAACCTAAAAATCAGATTCACAGGAATCCCGATCGCCGAATCCGGTGCCAACAGCCTCCGTAGTACCCCATTCTCGGCTCTCAGCGTAACATACACCAGATTTCGATTCTGGGATCCTATAAGGAGGATTTTTCAATGTATATTTTGTCTTGTAATAAGCATAACCATAAGTTTACCCAAATCATAAAGGCAACATCATCATCACATATCCACTAATATAATCACTTGAATACAATGCTAAAAGGAAAATACATATATCAAATCTGAGCTCCTGAAAACCGCTGCACGCTCCAAGCTCAACGCTGCTACAACCTAACACCACCTGCACACATCTATCGTGCATAAGCTTACGAAAGCTTAGTGGGTGGTGTAAGTGTGTGTAAGGTAAGTGCCGAGTATACAGTAGAGTCCATAAATTATACGTCATTGAGATAAGAAGAAAAAATGACAAGGTTATGAATCATACGATATCAGAGTAAGCGGAAATAATGATAAGCCCATAAATCATACAATATCGAAAATACTAGCAAGACAAACCAACTATGTGAACGAGGAGTCACAGAGAGCCAAATGTCAGATATTGAGGGTGCAATGCAATATGTAAATCCTGTTAAGTCTGTTTAGGTCATATACGTGCAATAACATTGTAACAAAAAATGCTAAGTATTGCGGATGCAATGTATTATGCGGTGCGAATGAAATGACCATGCTAGAATGTGAAGTTCGGATGATAGTACGTAGTATCGCAGGCTACGGGGTCTATCACAAGGGAATTCTATCCAAACCAGTCCCATACCTAGATTTGGATAGTCAAACACAATGTGGTAAACTCCTAATCTCAGGTTGTCACGTGCCCCAACTGAAATCCTGGCCATTGCGAAGGTACACGTAACAAATAGTTGTGCACCGCCAGCCCGAGTGGATAGTGAATGGATGAATGAATGAGTATGCAACTCCTACTCAGTAGCACAGTAGCCTTCCAACCGCTGGTAGCTCGCCCAGTGTGGTAGCTCACCCAGGCCTCAGCCCCACCCACATCACACCCGCCCACATCAGCCTCCCACGTGTGCAACAGTGATGGGATATCATACTATCATGTCAGTCCTCATATCAAGTCCACGTATCTGTATGGTTGCTCTCTGAAAAATCACCGGGGTCTATTACACTCCACACCGACTACCTCCTCCCTAGCTACATAGCCCTACGAGTGGAAGAGAACTCACTATCTTCCTAGCCAGCAGTCTGCCAATACCTACCCGGCTCGTCGATAGCGGACCCATTTACGAGCTGGTCATACTCAGCCTTGCTTATAACCCCCTCACTCGGGCGAATAAGGCCACACCCTCTTCCAACCGACCACGACACAGTGGGAGACACGACCTCATGGTATAGGCACCGACACTCATATTCCACTCGGTCTAGACGTTGGAGAAACTCCCGGTACTAAGGAGGTTCTGGGATTTTCACCCAAGGACATCCTAAGTGCCCACAGTGATAGAACCAATTATTTCAGTGTCCTATCTAACATCCACGATGTGCCTGTGGAGGCCACGACCCTGATGTCACTAGGGCGTACAATGATCAAGTCACATATATGCAGGATGCATGAGTCACACTGTCCAGTCATGCAGCAATCCTTCGTGTACAACACGATAATATGGGCACTCCGTTTCATAAGGAGTCTCGTAAATAGTCTACCTGATGGCATAAGCTATGATCAAACAATCTTCATATCAGGCATACATATGATGCGTATGGGCATGAATCATGGAGTTACACTAAGTATGTTATAAGGTGATGAATTACTCTTACAACAAAGATGGGCCTAGACGGCTTACACATAACAAGTATGGGCCTATCAATGGGCCTTAGGGAGAGTCATAATGCAGACATTTAACCAACATTATCCTTACAATGTGGACATCAAACCAACATTGCTCCCAAGGCATGACCCGCCATAAACATCATTACCTATATTATAGTGAAACCACACATTACATCGGGTGCACATTCCTCGCATTAAGCTGCATGTACACCACATCGGGCCTAGCCATGCAGGCCACAAATACCTCAAGATGGGCCTCATCACATGGGCTGAAAATATATCAAATGGGTCACAACATATGAGCCAGAAACACATCACAATGGGCCTCAACCCATGGGTTCCAAATACAATACAATGGGTCTCAATGGATGGGCTATAACTACATCAAGATGGGCCTAATCATATGGGCCTTATATATATACCAAGGTGGGCCTCAATGGACAACCAAAAATAAATCAAGATGGGCCTCATAACATGGGCCTTACGTTCATATCAAGGTGGTCCTCAACAACGGCCCCAAATAAATCAAAATGGGCCTCATACACATACCAAGGTGGGCCTCAATGGACGGCCAAAATTAAATCAAGATGGGCCTCAATCCATGGGCCTTTATATATCACAATGGGCCTTAACTCATGGGCCCTATATATGTCAAATGGGCCTGATCCCATGGGCCTTATATGTACACCAAGGTGGGCCTCAATGAATGGCCACAATTAAATCAATATGGGCCCCATACACATACCAAGGTGGGCCCACTTGAACCATAGATTTAACTCATTTTTAGCTCAAGCCATAAAATGAGCTTATAAAATAAATGGACGGTTTGGATGCAACACATGCATCATGGTGGGGGGTCCACATGAACTATAGAGCTGACTCTTTCTTTAGCTCATACCCAAAATGAACTTTCAAAATGGCTGCACAGTTTGGATGCAGCACATGCATCATGGTGGACACATACATCATGGGGTACCATGTCGAGCCCACCATAATGTTTATATGACATCCAATTTGTTGATACGGTCATACAGGCCTGGATGAAAGGAATAACAATTTCATGTTGGCCCAAAATTTCTGGACCACAAAAGGGTCACAATAGTAGAAGTTTAATCAACACTGTTTCCTTGATGTGAGCTCACCAGATAAATGGCTGGATGGCGTGAATAGGACACATACATCACGGTGGTTCCCACCAGCCGTCCAATACCTGGACGACATTAATAAAACACATACATCTAGGCGGGTTCCACCGTCCACCTGGACGGTGTGAATAAGACACATATATCCCTGTGGGCTCCACTGTCCGCCTGGACGGTGGGAATACAACACATACATAACTGTGGGCTCCACCATAACATTTATCTCCATCCAATCAGTTGATAGGGTCACACGTACCCAAATGAAGAGGAAAAATAAATTTCACAATGATCCAAAACTTTTGTGAACCCAAAATGGGTTTCAATGGCAGCCCTATAATCACCATTATTTCCTATGATGTGGGTCACCAGACATGGCTGAAACTTGGAGGGGACCCACTTCAGAAGGCGACCCACCATATGAATGGTTTAGATGAAAAATAAACATCAGGGTGGGGCCCACGGCTGGAGTCGTGGGTTTGCCTCCGTCTGCCCGCCAGCCGCTGGCATGGCCAGCGCCTCTGACATAGCAGCAGCTTGCTGCTGCTTATTATTTTATTTTATTTTTTTTAATTTGTGATTTCTCATGGTTTGCTATGCGTGAGGCCTGCATCTGACGAATCCACTCCAGCCATTGGATTCCACAGCCCATAACAATTCTATCAAGACCAATATTGAGCCTCGTTCAGCGTGTAAGAAAAATATGGATAGATTTCAATGGTAATGACACTATTTTTAAAACTATGGCCCACAAGATACTCGGATTAACCTCATTTTCGGCTCAACGCCTAAAATAAGTTGGGGAAGAGGATGGACGGATCGGATTGAATACATACATCAAGGTGGGTCCTATACAAGTGGCCCACCTCCAATGCCTTGAAAAGGCTAATATTTGTGTTTTACTTTACACGTCCAGAGAGTCCCTAGACTCCCTCCCTTTTTCTTTTTTTTTTCATTGTTTAGACGTGCAATGCCTTTAAGGTGGGCCCTTCGTAGGTGGGTCACCACATGGTGAGGTGGTGTGGTTACAATACATATGTAAAGTGGGCCCCACCTTTAGATGGTTTGGATCCAATACATGCTCCATTGTGGGGTCCATCCAAGTGGGCCACACGACCAAATCATCACACAAAACATAGTAAAAAAAAAGAGAGGGGAGAGAAGGATTGTTTGACACACGTGCATGGAGGGCTCAGCCACTATGAGCCGTCCCTTCCATACATCCAATCATACATCAAGAGGGTCCCATTGCATGTGGGCCCGCCAAATCAAGAATCAACGGTGGAGATCCCCTCTCCACCAAAAATGAAAGGTCTAGATGACCTCATTCAACTAAGAACGTAACATCATGATGGGGTCCATGGAGAATGGCCCCATCATGAAATGATATTGTTGATCAAGGTGGGCCATCGGCCACACCTTAGGGTCCAAAGTGAGATCCATACCATTGATCGGTAGGCCTCACTTGGCCCATCTTAAAAATATGAAAAACTAAGCTATGGAAGCACCCACCGTTCGATCTTCTCGGTCCGTTGGAACGTCAACCTCCTTGTGCTTCACTTTGATGGTGGAAGATAAGGTTTGAATGGCTAGGATGGAGGTTTTGGGATGGGAAAGTGGGCCACCAAAAATTATATTTTTCTCTCACTTGGGAAAGCCATGGACGTCCACCTCTCTTTCTCTCCTTTGTTGCTTGGAAAATGGTGTAGAGAAAGAGAGAGAGAGATGGGATGTAAGGAGAGAGAGTGATGGATGTGAGGTGAGTGATGGGTGAGGTGAGAGATGGGTTGACTTGGTGGTTGCTTAACTTGTGGAGAAAGGAAGCATGGATGCTTTGTACTTGACATGAGAGGTGATTGATGGGATTGATTTGACATGTTATAGAGATTCTCTTGGGATTACAAAATGTGCGGTGTTTTTTCTTGAACTGAATGCGGTCCCACATCTCCTCGTCTGGGTATTGGATCGGTACACGAGTTATGGCATTGAAACCGTGATGACTGTGTGGTCACAATGGTACAAGTCTCGGATTAGGCCGACTCAAATCTATGGGATACGACTTAGGGTCACACGCAAACATCGATTACTGGTCGCGAATTGCCAAAATTCAACGGGAAGGATCGCGACAGTTGACGGAACAGTACGGACTAGGATACGGGTCTTACAATTGGGCCTCATGAAACAGGCCATGATTCTAGGCACCGAGGGAAGATGGTGTGTGTAACACATACATCATAGTGGGCCTAATGGGACAACCCATGATTTAGTAAATAGGTGGGGAACATGTATAACATATACATCAAGGTGGACCCCACAGGGCAGCCATATGGTCCAAAAAATAGATGGACAGTGTGCTTATATCACATACATTAAAGTGGACCTGCACATGCAGTGGGTGGGCCCTGCTCGTGCATAGCAGGTGGGCCCTGTGTGTACCACAAAATGGACAGATGACGTGGATATGAAACACATACATTATGGTGGTCCTAGCACCGTCCCATGCTTGGACGGTGCACGCCCTTAGGTGGACCCCACCGTCCAGCAAAATGGATGGACAGTGTGAATACAACACATCCATTAAGGTGGGTCTCACCGTCTAGGGACGAACGGTGAGGATAGAACACGTACATCACAGAGGGTCCCACTGTCCAGGGGTCTAGACGGTGTGGATAAACCTATACATCATGGTAGGCTCCACCGTTTAGCCTGTTTAGATGGTGGATAACATGGATAAAACATATACATCAGGTGGGACCACACGTGTGGCCCACCAGCATGGGATAAAGCTGATACTTGTGTTGTCTCTCACCCGTCTAGGCACGTTGGACATCCAACGGACAGATGATGTTGATGGAACATGACATCAAGGTGGGTCCCGTGTGGTGGCCCACCATGGATTGAATCAAAATGATATTTGTTCTTCCCCTACGCCTAGGCCTATCCAAATGGACAGGCAGCGTGGATGAATACATCACAGTGGGCCTGCTGCCCTGGACGGTTTGGATACAAGTACATCAGGTGGGCCACACATATCATCATAAAAGGGAGAGAAATAGAAAGGGAGAGAGAGAAATGTGTGATGGAGGGGCCCCACCACTATGGGTTCCTCAATACATGCATCTACATACACCATACATTCATAGATTAAGATGAGTCTCATCCACGTGTGGGCCCTCAAATTAGTAAATCAAGGTGGGGATGCCATCCCCACTATAAATCAAGGGTCTAGATGACCAATCAATAGCATGGATTTTAATAAAACATCATGATGAGGAGAAGTATGGCCCCATCATGGATCATGCATGCAATAAGGATGGGCCATTGGTCACATCCAAGGGCTCAAGTAAGATCTCCACAATTGATTGGTGGGTCCTACATGCTCCTATGTAAGAAAACCAAAGATCTAAGAAGGGAAAAGGGAAATCTAGTCCTAAACATGCACCCACCTTGGATCTTCAACTTCTTCTTCCACCTTAGGGTCCTAGAGCTCCAAAGGAAGGGATTTCTATGGATGAGATGGCTTTTGGATGGTTGCATTAGAAGGTGTTGAGCTTGCAAAGGGCTGGAAAATGGAGCCCTCATGGATGTCCAAGCCCCTTGGAAAAATGGAGAATGAAGAAGAAAGAGGAAGGGAGAGAGATAAGAGAGAGAGAGAGAGAGAGAGAGCTAGCTCTCTTAGTTAGGTAATGATTGCTTGTAAGACCATCATTACATTGTAAGAGCATGCCTAGCAAGAATGGGAGTGGATGATGCCACCCCTAGGCTAGTAGCCTAGGGTGACATCACCCTCATGATGGTCCTAGGATATTGTTCTTTCTGGAATGTCCTGTCCTCGCAACGTGTAGTCTACGACCAGAATAGGGCAGGGCCACATCTCACAATCTAAGCATCGGATTGGAGCACAAGAAGTGACATCGGAACTGCGGCGATGGCGCGTTCATAATGGCATAAGTATCAGGTTGAGTCGGCTCGGGTTTACAACATGCGACTTAAGGTCATGCACAAATATTAAGTAAAAGTTACGGGTTGCCGAATTCGACCTGGAGGACCGCATGATCTTACAGAACGGCGAGATACTAGGACACAGGCCTGACAGCTCTCTCCTCATAATATAAATTTTATCCTCGAAATTTACTATCACAAAGAACAAAACAAGAAGAAAGAGAAAACATGGCATCGCATATATCTTGATATATTAATCAATACAATACAAGGTATTATCAATCCATAAAAATATAGGGATAATGCTCTCTAATCTCAGCCTTGCGCTCCCAAGACGCCTCCTCAACTGAATGGTGACCCCAATGTACCTTCACTAAAGGAATGACCTTGGTCCAAAGGACCTGCTCCTTCCGATCAAGGATACGAACTGGCTGCTCAATGTAGGAAGCATCCTCATGGACCTAAGTGGATACTAATCAATCACTAGAATGGTGTCTGACCCACACTTCTGCTACATAGAAACATGAAAAATGTTGTGGATACCAGACAACTCAGGTGGTAAGGCAAACCTGTAGGTCATGGCTCCAAGGTGCCCAGTGATCTTAAAAGCTCCAATAAATCTCGGGGCGAGCTTGCCCTTTGCTCCAAATCAAACCATGCCCTTCATGGGCGAGACCTTGAGATACACTTTGTCGCCTACTACGAACTCTAAGGGATAATGCCGACGATTAACAAAACTCTTCTTTCGGCTCTGAGTTGTGTGCATCATCTGCTTGATGATATTAATAACCTCTGACGTCAACTACATAAGCTATGGCTTAGGAGATGGTGCTCTCCAAGCTCAACCCAACAACTGAGAGATCAACATGGTCTATCATAGAAGGCCTTAAACGAAGTCATACCAGCAGTCGCTTGATCGATGTTATTATATGTAAACTCAGCCAGGTGTAATTACTCATCCTAGCTACTTGAGAAGTCGATCACGCAAGCTCTGAGCATATCCTTTAGGATCTAGTTAACCCTATTGGTCTGCCCATTGGTCTGCGGATAATAAGCTGTGTTGAACTGCAAGGCAGACCCCATCGACTTTTAGAAGCTCCTTTAAAACTAAGATGTGAACCTCGAGTCTCGGTCAGAAACGATCGAGACTGGAACACCATGCGGTCTCATAATCTCATCAATAATCAATCAGGCAAGCCGGTCCAAAGGCCAGGTGCAACGAATCGTGAGAAAATGTGCCGACTTTGTCAGGCAATCCACGACAACCCAGATGGCGTCATGACCGCGCTGAGTCATCGGCAAACCCATAATGAAATCTGTGGATATGTGCTCCCACTTTCACGTTGGGACTCTTAATGGCTGCAACGGACCCAGGGGTCTCTGATGATCGGCCTTGACATGCTAACAAGTGTCACACTCGGCTACAAAACTAGCGATTTGATGCTTCATCTTGCCCAAAAATACTATCGCCTCATATCGTGGTACATCTTCATCAAGCTAGGGTGGATAGAAAAACTCGATCGATGTGCCTCGGTCATAAGATTTTTATGTAACTTTAGAATTTCCAAGACACATAATCGACCTCTAAAGCAAAGTCTACCATCAGAACCAATCTGTCAATCTGACTAACTCTTAGATGCCGCCTCTGCTCGATAACTTTGAAGTAACTCATCTGACTGCTAAGCCTCGATCACCCTTACAACAAGAGAGGGTTGAATCGACAGGCTCGATAACTGAACGATAGAAGACTGCAAGTCAAACCCGAAGTCATACGCTGTAATATCCTCGAGCATCTTCTACTCCTGAATCATCATATGCTCCACTAGGCCTAGTGGCTGATGGCTAAGGGCAGACGCCACCACGTTTGCCTTGCTCGAGTGGTACTGAAGATCAAAATCATAGTCCTTCAGGAGCTCCATCCAACGTCTCTTCTGCATGTTCAACTTGAACTGTGAGAAGAGATAATTCAAGCTCTTATGGTCAGAGAAAAACTCGAACCTAACCCCACATAGATAGTGCCTTCACACCTTCAGTGTGAAGACGACTGTTGCCAGCTCCAAATCATACGTGGAGTAGTTTAGCTCATGGACCTTGAGCTAGCGAGATGCATAAGCCGCTGACTTCCCATGCTGCATCAAGATAGCACCCAAGCCAACACGTGAGGCATTGGTAAACACCACAAATCCATTACTCCTAGAGGGAAGAGTGAGGACAAGATCGGATGTAAGTTGGTCCTTCAGCTCCATAAATGCTTGCTCACAAGCATCACTCCACACAAACTTTGTGCCTACCAAGTCAACCTAGTCAGCGGTACTGCGATACAGGAGAATCCCTTAGTAAAGCATGGATAATATCCCACCAAACCAAGGAAACTGTAGATCTCGGACGCATTCGTGGGCTGGCCCCACTAACACACTGCATCTATCTTCAAGGGGTCTACTACGACACTCTCCCTCATCACCACGTGACCGAGGAACTTCACCTCCTCCTGCCAAAACTCACACTTCTCTAGCTTCGCATACAATTGGTGGATATGGAGGGTCTGTAAAGTAATCTCCAGATGCTATTTATGGTCCTCACTGGTCTTCAAATAAATCAGAATGTTGTCAATGAATACCACAACAAATTGATCGAGATAAGGACAGAAGACCTCATTCATCAGTTGTATGAAGATGGCGGGTGCATTGGTCAGTCCGAAGGACATGACCTGAAACTCAAAGTGACCATAACGCATCTTGAAAGTTATCTTCAAGATGTCGTTCTCTCAGACTCGAATCTAATGATAACCGGACTGCAGGTCAATCTTCAAAAAGAACTGTACAACCTGTAGCTGATTAAATAAATCATTGATCCTCTGAAGCAGATACTTATTCTTTATCGTGACTCGATTGATTTTGCAGTAGTCCACGTAGAGCCTGAACGAGTCATCCTTCTTCCTGATGAATAGTGCCAGTGCTCCCCACGGTGAACTGCTCAGACGAATGAAGCCTAGCTCATGCATCTTGTATAACTACTGTTACAGTTCTCGCAACTCCATCGATGTCATATAATATGGGGCTTTCAAGATAGGCGCGATACCGAGCACAAGATCAATGTGAAACTCAATAAGCCGGTGCAGTAGTAACCCCAGAATCTCATGGAATACATCAGGGAAATCACAAAAAATTGACAACTAATCAATGTCCATTGCTACGGGCTCCTCCATGGTGCACGACATCAAACAAGATAGCGGCTCTCCTCTGGGCTCAGTTATGAACAGAAATTGTGGTAAGCCGAGTATACAGAATGTGACAGTCCTCGCGGAATAGTTTAGAATGGTGTGGTACTCGACGAGCCTATCCATACCCAGGATGACGTTGAACTATGACATCGGTAACACAAACAAGTTGGCTAGAAAGAAAGTCTCCCTCACTAATCAGGGACAAGATGAATAGAATCGGCCTAACAATGCCGTTTGCCCCAAGGGCGTCGACACAACAAGCCCTCGCGAGCAGACTCAAACGGTAATTCAGTCGAACGACAGAAATCCTCAGACATGAAAGAGTGTAAATCACTACAATCAAACAAAACTCAGGCAATGAATGCAGAGATAGGAAGAATACTCTCAATAACCCCTCATGAAGACTGCAGATCCTGCTGAGCCGCGTAGAATGTAGCTTGAGCTGGTTGGGGAGGTTCCTGTCCCCTCTGAGGTCCTTGCTGCTGCTGCCACTGTGGTGGCTTAAACTGCTATCTCAGCTATTACTGGGGCCTTTGCAACTGAGGTGGATGCAGTCGCTAATGCTATGGTAGAGGCTGTTGTTGCGGACGAGGACACTCGTGCCTATAATGTCCCATCACACCGCATTCAAAGCAAGCACCTGGGAACTGTCGCAAAGGTGGTGCTGGTGCTACTAGTGGTCTGGTGGTTGGATGGCCTGTGCGCCTTTATCGCGATCAGTGCTACTGATGTTGGGAGCCACTGGAGGGGGCTTGCTTCTTCCAGCCTCTCCTCGGACCACGATCTCTCTGTGAATCGGCCCACTTAACCTCTTAAACCTGGGCCCTCTAAACTACCTCCTTGAAGGTTTAAAGTATATGACCAATAACACAGGCCCTGAGACCATAACGTAAGTCATTCTCAAAACGGTGGGGCTTTTGCTTCTCATCATTGACCAAATAAGGCACAAACCTCGACAGTGTAAGAAAACGAGCCTCGTACTGAGCTACGGTCATATCTCCCTATAATAAAGTCTTAAACTCCAGCTCACACTGCTGACAAATGTGGTCTGGAAAATACTACTGGTCAAACTGGTCGACGAAGTCCTCTCATGTCCAAATGAAATCAAGCCTTGCAGCACGGTCGATGGAGGCCCACCAATGCTTGGCGTTACCCTTAAGCATATACACTGCTAATGGGACCCACTGCTGGGTCGTACATCTCATGGTTTCGAACATTTTCTCCAGTTGGGAGTGCCAACTCTTGGCCATAGACAGATCAGGCTCTCCCTCGAATCGCGGGGGATCAAGCCGAAGAAAATCTTAACACAGGGCACTCATGCGTTCCTACTTTGCCTATTTTAGGTTCACAACGGGGCGCCTGCACTACCCATGGAGGGTGGCTGTCATAACGTGGAGCATCTGCTGTAACTGATAGGCACTAATAGACACTGTAGGGGCTGCACTGGTCTCGGAGGAGGCACAGGATCTACAGGAGTCTTAAGTGTGGGAGCAGGAGGCTCAGGTTAGGGAACAGGAACTACGAGTGGCGGAATAAGAACCTCAGGCAGTGGAGCGGGGGTCGCTCAGGTGCCTCAGGTTCCTCATGTGCCTCGCCTAAGCGACATGGTTTATAGACAAGAATAAAGGCACCTATCAGCCTTGGGAACCCTCGAAGGCTCAGACGTTAGGGAACTAAACCAGAAGGTTACGAAGTCGGGACCTAATTGTCCTAAGCTCATAGCAGATATGTGATATTATTCTTAGTTATTCCCAAGTTATGCCCTAATACCAACTCCTGTAACACCCCAAACTAAAAAACTGAGCTCATAAAATTCTCGATCGCTGAATCTAACACCAATAGCCTCTATAGTACCCATTCTCGGCTCCTAGCATCCATATACCATATTTCAATCTTGGGATCCTAAAAGGAGGATTTTTAAGATGAATTTGTTTCGTAATAAGCATAACCCATAAACAACAACCAACAACATCACCACATACCCACTATAATCAAAATATTTTAAGTATAATGCATAAAGGGAAATACATGATAATATCGGAACTCCAAAATCTCGGCTGCATGCTCCTGCTCTTGCTCGGCTACATCCTAACATCACCTGCATGCAACAGTTGTGCATAAGCTTGTAGAAAGCTTAGACGGTAGTGTAAGCGTGTGCGTAAGGTAAGTGCTAAGAATGCAATATCTGAGTAATTAGAAACATGCTGATAAGTCTATGAATGCCATCAGCCAAACCAAGGCTATGCGATGCAAGGCTATCGGCCACACCAAGGCCATGTGATGTAAGGCATGTATTTCGACAAGAAACGAATGCGTTTGATTTAGGAGAATTATTCAATGATAATAAACAATTCAATGAGAGAACAAAGATCACAAGATATCTATTCATTCTGAGTTCATTTACATCCTCAGATATCCCTTGAATCTGAAAATAGAGTACAATCAATCAATGCAATGAATGAAAGATAAGACAGTCTGATGGTGATTTTGGCAGCATTTCGAAGCTTTTGTTGTTCATTACAAAAGCGGATGGGTTGTGCGGACTTGAAACCTTAATCTGGCCATGCGATAGGCTCTGATCATCCTTCCAGTCATCCTTCTAGTCGTACGAACATATTTTCTTTCTCCTGGAACTCTTTCTACGCTTCACATTTCTCTCTCCTCTTTGAGCTCCTTGAGACCCTCCATCATAAGTGGAGCGTACAAGCTTTAGTCAAGGTGGAGTGCACAAGGCTTACTTCAAGATAGACTTCCATGGAGAATAGCACACAATGCTTGCATTAAGGCAAGAGAGCATGGAATATGGTGCAAGAGACTTCTATCTGGACAAGATTACTTCTGTCTGGACAAGTTTTCTTTCAAAGTGGCGAATGGGACTTGCTTTAGGACAACAAAAGTGTTGCGTTAAGATAAACTCCTCTCAAAGTGGTGTATGGGACTTACTTCAGGACAACAAAAGCCTTGTGTTGTGTTAAGACAAACTCCTCTCAAAGTGGTGCATGGGGTTTCTTGCAGAAGTGGCTGCATGGCTCTCATAAAGGAGTTTTCTGTAGATGTGGTTGTGCGGTTCGCACAAAGGAGTTCTCTTTTCAAAAGTGGTTGCGCACAGTCGCGTAAAGGAGTTCTCTATAGATGTGGTTGCATGCAGTTACGCAAAAACCTTCTTCGCAGAAAGGCTCTTCTCTAGTACAAGAAAAGCTTATCTTTAGGATAAAGAGAGAAGTGAAGCATGGGTTTTCTCTCTAATTCCCATTGCACGGGTCGCGCAAGAGCCTTCCTCCCATTTCTATTGTGCAAGTCGTGCAAAGCTTCTCTCTCACCCTCTCTTGCATTCCTTCCTTCTTGTCCTCCTTCCTTCTTCTCCTCTAACTAGTAACCCTTCAACTGAGGCATGAGGAGGGGTATTTATAGACTTCCCTTCCTTATATAGTGGCGATCACCACCACTTCTTTCTTCATACAACTTCCACCCTCCTTCCTTACATAGTGGTATTCACCACCCTCTCCTTTAAATAGTGTTGTACAACCACTCCTTCCTCCATATAAGGCAACACCCATCCACTCCTTTTTACTAAAATACCCTCATTCACTCTTTTTTACCAAAATACACTCATTTAATCCTTTTTAAAAAAAATACCCCCAATCACTCCTTTTTACCAAAATACCCCCAATTACTCCTTATCAAAATACCCTCATTCACTCCTTTATATCAAATGATGTCCATCCATTCTTCTGTCCCAGATGACATCCATCCATTCTTCCATCCCAGATTGTGGAGCGTTCAACCTCCTCTAACATGGACCAATGCTTCATAAGGCTTTTCTATTGTTATGGGTGCACAACCCTGGGAAGGATCTGCACAACGGAATCCCCCTGCTAATGCAATGGGCATGTAATGAGATTTCCAGAGAGAATGATGGAATATTTTTTATGCCTCAACAAATGCCCCCTCGACCCTTCTTTGATTGATTTATGAGATCAAATGGATGATCGATCTTCTCTTGCATAAAAATCCTTTCACTTCATAAAAGGATTCTTCATGAAATGTAATCATATAACAGAGAAGAGTCATTTGAATGAAGATCTTCATTAGCTGATTTTGAAATAATCAACCTTGAAGGAATCATATTCGAAGAGATTGGGGTCGAAGGATAACTGGATGATCATGCTTGCACGGAAGACTATACGATCACACTTGACCAGAAGACTGAATGATCACGCTCGAATGGAAGACTAAATGATCACACTCAAACGGGAGATTGAATGATCACGCTGGAATAGGAGATTAAATGATCACACTCGAATGAGAGATTGAATGCTCGAGATCGAATGGGAGATTGAATGATCGCACTCGAACGGAAGACTGAATGATCGTGCTCGAACAGAAGATTGAATGATCACACTTGACTAGAAGAATGAATGATCGCGCTCGAACGGAAGACTGAATGATCTTGCTCGAACGAGATATTGAATGATCGTGCTCGAATGGGAGATTAACTAATTACGCTCTAACGAGAGATTGAATGCTCCTGCTGGAACGGGAGATTGAATGATCGCACTCGAATGGAAGACTGAATGGACGTGCTCGAACGGAAGATTGAATGATCACACTTGACCAGAAGACTAAATGATCGCCCTCGAATGGGAGATTGAATGCCCCCAGCCAGAAGCACTGAGTGAATGATTCAATAGAGAGGATAATACGACAACGAAAGCACTTTGTCTTCATAGCAGTCAACCAGATAGAACGACTTTCTGCAATCAGAGCTTCAACTGCATCCTCCACAACTTTAACTCCCTTATTCTTATAATTCTCTTTTCATCGAAGCTTACCACTATAATAGTTGTGGTGACTTCATCTTTGAGTAACTTGACCAACAAACTATCTTTTAGTACTGCTGCTGTTGCAACGGTCCCTTTGATAAACTCCGACGACTCTTTCTTTAAACTTTATGGCTATAGAATTGTTCTTTAATGCTGCTCCTATTGGAATAATCTTTTTGACCATCTCCTTATTCGTGACCTGCATAACCCAAGCTTTCAAATGATAGCCTTTCCTGCTAAATTAATCAGAATTAGTATCTCATGATATCATAATTTTTAATTTAGCTTTATGAAGTATTCTCCTCTTTTTAGGCTGATTGTGATATTCCAAAGGTCCAACCGCAGAGTCTTTTATTATGTCTTTTCTAATTTGTGCTCCTTGGTATTTCTTCATAGACTTTTCCTTAGATCTTTACTAATTCTGAAAAATAGATAAGACTTCTTTCAATTTTCATTTAATAACTTTCTGAAGGTTATAAAAGTTACTGATGATTATTCTATCTCTTTTGATAAACATTTGTTCCTTGTCTCCATCAGATCCGATACTTGGATCTTGAGAAGTTACAGCATCAGACCATATAACTGGGCCTTAATATAAAAATAACTCTTGAACGCTCACACTGAACCATGCTTCATAATTATTGGCATATGAATTCCTCCGCCATGCTTAAGAGATTATTAAAAAGACCAAGGCATGAATTACTTTGAAGACATAGATCATGCCCCCTTTCCAGGTCAACTTCGCATAAAGATTTCTTCAGAAGATAATACTTCTGAAGTGAAGCCTACTGATACCCCTGATGCATGGCTAATCTTTGCTGCTCCTATAACGAATTGAAAGAATATATTTGAATCTTTAAATTGTCCAGGAGAGAATAAAGATTCTTCACTAGTTTATTGTCTGCCACCTTTGAGAATCTTATGCGATAATAATTCTCTATCATCAACAAGGCAAGAGACAAAAAGACCTCATAGCTCTTGTCAATATATTAATTAATCTTAAAGATTTGAACTTTTGAGTAAATAATTGCCAATATTTTAAAGGCATTTGTTGTTGCTATAATTTGAACCTGATTCAAGAGAAACATATTTTTTGCATTTTGTTTACTCAATATTTAAAATTTTCATCAGGCAATTGCATATTTGAGCATATCTAAAATGAAATATATATCTATAGCATTTTGGTGCTACATATAGTTTATGCTTTTGAACAGTAGAGCTAGTGTACTTTTGACTGGCCATACCTTGACTGGACAAGACTGAACTTGTCTTGACTTGACTGGACTTTAAATTGACAAGTCTAGATTGAACTAGACTGGACTAGACTAGATTGGACTGGACTGAAGTTAACTGGACTGACACTTACACACATAGTTTAGGCTCTTGAGCAGTGGAGCAACACACAACTTAAGCTCTTGAGTAGTGGAGCAATGTAAGTTTTTTAGACTCTTGAGTAGTGGAGTTGGGTCTCACGTGATGGTCTCTGTAACTCTTATGAGTTCGCTGGAATTCTCACAGCCTGGTGAGTTCACAAACCGCTATCTATCAAAGGGGCCTAGTGAAGCTACCGAGGCCGTGAACTTGGTTGGATTTATGCATGGGGTTGGCTGCGGTAACTCTCTAGAGTTCACAAGGTTCACAAGGCTACCTTTGGGGTACCAAATCAAAGGCCTCCAGTCCATCAATGAGTAGGTTTAGGCCCTTCCTCATGAGTTACTGTAAATGCTATCTTGTAAATCTAGAACCCGGAGTTGTCAAATTTTGTTGTGCCAAACTAATTAGAATCTGTACCTTATTTTGTTGAGATGGATAGATCAACTTCATACATTGTAAGTCATCTTCGTCATCGCCAAACTTTTCTACGTATTCAAGTTGAAGAACATTGTCGAAGTTCGAGGATTACAAGTTCAAGTGCAAGGAAAAAAGTTCAAGACTCAAGTTCAAGTTGAAAGCTCATTGTTACTACTTTAAAGAATCAAGAACTTAAGCTCTAACTCAAGCTCAAGTTCAAGATTTGGAACATAAGGTTCATGTATTTCAAGTGAATGAGTTACCGAAGAGATCGATATTTTGATGGTTCATACTCACAAACAAGGTATGGATGACCCTAGATTGACCATAGGTTGGGTCATATTCATTGCATATTTTATTTGGGTCATTACATAAGTTTATAGGTCATTTCCTCCACTAGTCCTAGTATTTGTTCAATTAGTCAAAGCACTGTCTCTACCAGTCCAAGAAGTTTCTTGACTAGTTTAAGATTTGTTATAAATTTTCTAAATTTTCTATTGGACCCTAGACCAGTCCTGAAGACTGCTCGACCAGTCGAGTGAACAATGCTTAATTAGTCGTGCAGTGCTTGACTCAAAGTCCAACTAGATTTTTGGGTCCTACTTGACCAATCGAGTGACAAGTCGAGTGCAATGCTCGACTAGTTGAGCAAGCCACTCAACCAGTCGAGTAACAATCTTATCTTATCACGTCAGAAATTTTAAAATGTAGTTGGTCCTTCAACCAGTCGAACTGACCCTTAGAATAGTCGAGTGAACAATATTTTCACCTATAAATAGAGGATGAATCTCAGAGTTTTTCATTCATTCCAAGTATAATCAAGCCATCACTCTGAGAGAAGTTCCTGCATTTCTTAAGCTATATTGTGTTAATTTACGATTCTCTTAATAAAGCCATCACTCTGAGAAATACATGCATAAACCTTATTTGATAGTGAAAGTCAATATCCCATGCGTGTGGATATTGGGAGTGGAGTAGTTGTGTGGCAGTTTTTAAAACAGTTGGTGCACACACATGAACCACTATAATTCTCGATGTTTGGTGGATGCTTATGTTGATGTATGTGTGGTGCTAAATGTTGTAATTTCCTTTTATGCACTTGTGGTGACTGTTGTAATAATTTAGATTATTTCCTTTGCCTCCTTCTATGTTTGAGTTTTTGATACTTATAAATGTTCTAGAAATCAGGTTGTCGTACGATAAACCTTAGTTTTTGGTGTAAGGTTGTCCTTAGAACTCAGTTTGTATCAACCGCTCAATACTTGTGCATTTGAGGTTTCTTATAATTGTGCTATCTATCTTTATTTATCTTTGTAATTCCACATTTATTTTTTTAATTTGGCATAGTCTTGTTCACCTCCCCTTTAAGACTTTAAGCTCAGCCTTTTCAAGTGGTATCAAATCCTAATAGCTGCTTTTTATTATTTGGATTCATTTCCTGAGCTAACAGATCTAAGCTTATAAGATGTTAAATTTTGATAGCCTCTGGACTACTAGGCCTCCACTTTTTAATGGCTCCAATTATGCCTATTGGAAAGTCAGAATGAGGATCTTTTTTATGTCCATAGATGAGAGCATTTGGTAAGCCACAATGACAAAATGGAACCCACCCACATCTGAAGTTCTAGGCACTAATGGAACTAAGACTATTGTAGTTACACCTTATTATTCATGGACCACTCTTCAGAAAAATGAGAGTAGTGCCAATGTAAAGGCTTTAAAAGCAATCACTTGCGCACTATTACCAGATGAATTCAAAAGAATTATATACTGTAATACTATAAAGCAAGCCTGTGATATTATAGAAATGACACAAGAGGGTACGACTATAGTCAAGAAATCTAAAGTTCAAATCCTCACCACTAGGTTTGAGGAAATACGTATGGAAGAAAGTGAAACTTTCATGGACTTCTCTACTAAGTTAAATGACATAGTCAACTCTATGTGGGGACTTTGTGATAGCTTTCTAGAAAGTAAAGTCTGTGTAAAGATACTACGTCCATTGCTTGATAGGTTCAATTATAAGGTGATTGCCATTAAGGAACTTCGTGATATAGATAGCATGTAGGTTGAAGAACTTGTTAGTTCTTTACAAATGTATGAGTTAAATTTTAAGGCTCCTAAAGGTTAGTTCATAGCCTTTAAGTCTTCTAAAAATATTTCCCAAGAGAATGTTGGAAATTCTGATTGTGAAAATTCAGAAGATGATATGACACTATAAGCCAAGAAGTTTTACAAAAATTTTAAAAGTAAAAAGAGAGTAGATTTTCAAAGACCTTCTGAAAAGAAAAAGAGTAGATCTAAAAATTGAAAATCTATTAAAGATAGCCAATGCTTCAACTACCATGAATACGAGCATCTAGCAAACAAATGTCTAAAGAGGGATAAACCTAAAAAGAAAGGTATGTTGGCTACATGGGATGAATCGTCTTGCTCTGAAGCTTCTTCTAAGTCAGATGATTATAAACCTGAGTCTACTAATGTGGTCAAGACCTTAATGACTCTAGCTAGAGTCACTTTCTCAGACAGTTGTAATTCTACTTATGATGAAAATCTAAGAAGCGACCTTGAAAACGATGATGATTTACAAGATGCCTATAATGCCTTATACAGGGAGAGTTGTAAGATAGCTGTAAAACTAAAACTTCAAAAAGAAAAGTTTTTAAAACTAAAAGAAGATTTTAATAATCTAGTTTTAGAAAAATTGCATCTTTCTGATTGTTTTGAAAATGCTAAGTGTGATTTTAAATTTCAAAACATCCCAAATTAAAAATCTAAAATCTCAAAATGAAAAACTAAAGCTAGAAGTCTCTTCTCTCTTGAGTTCGAAGGATACTTAGAGGTATGCCCAGAGTGATCCTAAATTAGAAAAATTCCTAACCAAATCAAGAAAATGTGGCAATAGATCTGGTCTGGGCTACGATAAGAATACACCTCTTAAATGTAAGACTACTCTTCCTATGTTTGTTAAAGGGGAGTTCTCTAACTCAAAAGGGAAAAGTCTGAATCAAAACAGTTTTAAAAATATTAAAACTTTTCAGGCTGTGAAACCTAAAAGCAATCATATCAATTATAAAAATCAGAATCATAACCCCTTAGCTAACAAAATTGTAGATTTACTCAGGAGCTTCTACTATCTAACTCAAATGGTAGAATTTATAATAACTACAAACATAAAAAAACCAACAATGCTCCAAAACCCAAAACAGTAATGAAATGGGTCCCTAAGGTTGCTTGTCTGGTTGCCCATTCCGCTTTCAAGGTTTCGAGTCAATCAAAGTGTTACCTAGACAATGGTTGCTCTAGACACATGACAAGTGATAAAGATTTGTTCACCAATCTCAAAGATATGACTGATGGTTTAGTCACTTTCGGTGATGGTAGCAATTGTAAAATTGTTGGCCAAGGTATGGTTTAACTCTTTAATCTTCCTCCCTTTGAGAATATTTTGTTTGTAGAAGGCCTTAAGCATAATCTCTTAAGTATTTCTCAAATTTTTGATAATAAACATAGTGTCAAATTTACCAATCAAGGGTGTGAGATTTCTAATGAGAATGGTTTTGTGATATTGACTGGTCACAGAACATCTAAGAATTACTATATAGTCGGTAATTCAAGCTCGTCTATGTTATCGTGTTACATGGTCTAAACCAATGAGACCGATCTATTGTCACTCCCCAAACTCAAAAACCGGACTCATAAAATTCTCGATTGCCGAATTCGGTGCCGATAGCCTCTGTAGTACCCCATTCTCGGCTCCCAGCGCCCATACGCCAGATTCTGATCTTGGGATCCTACAAGGAGGATTTTCAACTTGAATTTCTTTGAAGATAAGCATAACCACAAGTATACCCAAATCAAAAAGGCAACATCATCATTGCATATCCACTAATATAAACATTTCAGTACAATGTTGAAAGGGAATACATATGTCAAAATCAAAGCTCCAGGAGTCTGCTGCACACTCCAAGCTCAATGCTGCTGCGACCTAACGCCACCTGCACGCGTCTATCGTGCATAAGCTTATATAAAAATCTTAGAGGGTGGTGAAAGTTGTGCACAAGATAAGTCTCAAGCGTGCAAATATCAGAGTAAGTGAAAATACAACAAGTCTATAGAAATATCATCAACCTTATCCAGGCTATGCGATGTAAAAACATAATAGGCCAATATCATATCTTGAGGAAGCAATATAGATTAGATATGCAATGCGGAGATATAAAAAGCCAAATATCAGATACCGAGTCTACGAATGCTGTCAACCTTAATTAGGTTATGCAATGCAGAAGCACATTAAACCAAATGATATGTGCTAAGGATGCAATGCAATATGCAATGCGAATGAAATGACCAAGCTGCAGCATGAAGTTGGGATGATAGTACATAGTATCGTAGGCTATGGGGTCCACCACAAGGGACTTTTATCTAAACCAGTCCCATACCTAAATTTGGATAGTCAGACTCAATTTGGTAAACTCCTGATCTTAGGTTAATCGTGCGTCCTAACTGAAATCCTAACCATTGTGAAGGTACACCTAAAAAATAGTTGCGCACCACTAGCTCGAGTGGATAGTGAATGAATGAATGAATGAGTATGCAACTCGTGCTCAATAAGTCTACATATTAGTACTGTACATATCTGGGATCATCACCGAGGTCTATTACACTCTATGACAACTTGTCACATCTATCCGAGCACACAACTGGGTAAGTGGAAGAGACCTCACTAACCACCTGCCAGTACCGGGCCTAACTTATTGATAGCAGACCCGTTCCTCAAGCTGCTCAAACTTAACCTAGATATTGCCCCATCACTCAGGTGGATAAGGTCACACCCCCTCCCAACCGACCACGACACAGTGGGAGACGCGACCTACTGCTATATGGCCCTGATGCACTCATATATATCCACTCGGTCTCGACGTTGGGCATCTCTTGGCCACAGAGGTTTAGGGATTTTCACCCAGGGACATCTATGGCGCTCGTATGCTAAAACTAAACATTTTTGGTGTCCCATCTGACCATCCACGATATGCATATGGAGGCTATGACCCTGATATCTCTAGGGCGTACAATAGTCATATCACAAAATGTAAGATGCATGAGTCATACAATCCAATCATGCATCAATCTTGTTCATACTGTGCACTCATGTGGGATGACTTTGCCTATCAGGGAGTCTCATGAACAACCTGCCCTATGATATATGCAATGGTCAACCACATCTCATAACAAACATATAAATGATGCGTATGGGCGTGTATCATGGTGTTATGTTGTCACATACTCATAATTGGTAACGATAATCGGCCTCTACAATCGGCCTCGACAATCGGAATTAGCCTCGACAATAGGAATCAGCCTCGATAATCGGCCTCAACAATCAAAATTAGCCTTGACAATAGGAATCAGCCTCGATAATCGGCCTCAAAAATCGGAATCGCCCTCGATAATCAGCCTCGACAATCAGAATCGGCCTCGGTAATCGGAATTGATCTCGATAATCGCCTCGACAATTGGAATCAGCCTCGACAATTGGAATTGGCCTCGATAATTAAAATTGGTGAGAATGGGCCTAGCAAGGCCTAAGGGAAGGTCACAATGTGGACATTTAACTAACATTGCCCCCAAGGAGTGACTCACATAGAGCCTAACATATAATGGACTCATGACCTCACATAAGGGCCTAATACACATCTCATTGGCCGCACAGAAAGGCCTCATGCATAATATAATACGCCTCACGTAAGAGCTTAATATACATCACAATGAGCCACAACCCATGAGCCTCCAACATATCATAATGGGCCTCATCAAATGGGCTACAAATGCATCATCATGGGCCTCATACGTGGGCTGCATTTTATCACGTGGGCCCTATATACAACACATTGGGCCTCACTCAATGGCCACATAAACATCATAATGGGCCTTATATAAGGGTCTCATACATCACAATGGGCCACAACCCATGAGCCTCGAATACATCACAATGGCCCACATAAACATTACATTGGGCCTCACTCATGGCCATATAAACATCACATCACCACATGGGCCATATAAACATCAAGTGGGCCGGATCACATGGGCCTCATATACAACACGTTGGGCCTCATGGATGGGCTACAAATACATCAAGGTGGGCCTCATGAATGGGCCACATATGCCTCACATCGGGCCTCATTAATGGGCCTCATGGCAGGTGGGCCCGCACCTTCTAAATGGGCCTACTAGCTGAAAACATGGATGTTCAACACATACATCAAGTGGGCCACATGTCCAGCGAATTGGACGGTGTGGCTAAAACATACATCATGGGCAGGCCTCATCACCATGTGGGGTTCACAGATTGGACGGTGCAGATGAAACTCGCACATCACACCAGGGCCACGAGGAAGGATGGTGTGAATATACAATGCCTCACATGGCAGGCTCCACCCATCCAGCCTATGGACGGTGCAGATAATGTACATACATCATGGTGCATCCCACTCAATTGGCAGGTGGACGGTGTGTATAAGACACATACCTCACAGCTGGCCCCCTCATGTATGGACGATGTGGGGATAAAATACATATAGCAAGGTGGGTCCCACCCCCACACGTGCCATACGTGTGGGGTGGGCCCACGTCCAAGATAAATGACGGTGTGTATATAAACAAATACATCAAAGTGGGGTCCACCGTCCCAAAAGGGGCGGACGGTCTGGATGGAAGAATACATACATCAAGGTGGGTTCCCAGCCCACGCGTGTGACACGTGTGGGTGAGTCCCACATTCAAGGCAGATGGTTGGACAGTGTGGTATAATACATACCTCATGGGGACCTTAGAACTTGGTGACATCAATTCACCAGCTATATAGCAGGTGTGAGGTACACCATCCAATTCGTCCAACAGCTGGGTCCCACATGGGGCCCACTACAAACGTATATGCATATATATCATATAATATTATATTAGGAAGAATCTAGTGTCCAGACCCTCTGGACATACATCAAGGTGGGTCCCACCTCTAGAGATGGGGCGGTGTGCATATACAACATATACCATAAGGTGGGCCCCATTCTCACACATGCAGTACGTGTGGGGTGGGTCCCACATACTACAAGAGGATGGGCAGCGTACGAATACAATACATATATCATTGTGGGAGGGGGGTCACATCCCACGTGCTGGACGGTCGACCCATCACCTCATCAAGCTGTCGTCCATGTCCCACATGTTGGACGGTGGATCCAACTCATTAGGTGGGTCCCAAGTGAATGGGCCACCCCACGATCAAACTGATATTTATATTTTCCCTTCATTCAGGCCGGTCAGCAGCAAGGTGGGCCGCTACTATTGGACAATGGGAGGCCCACGGCTAGAAAATGTGGATTCATACATTTTAGTGGGGTCCACAACATATGAGAGATAGAGAGATGAGCGATGAAGGGACCCCGCCACAACGGGCCCCTCTAACACATGCATTAATACATGCATCAATATGGGTCCCACGTTGTAACGTCTTAGAAAAATACATACAAAGACCCGAGTATCACCTCAGGTAGAAATCAGTAAGGACCAAATCCTTTAGAAATTAGATAAAAATTAATTAAGTGCTAAACTGAATCGATTAGTAGATTGGCTTAAACTGCTTTTTATACGAACTGTAAGACCCAAAATCAGTAAAATCGCTAATTCTACACTACCTAAAAACCTATGATCAATCTCAAAACCCAGTTGCTCTTGGGAGCACATTGAAACTCCGTATCGAACCTGGACCGTGCATCAAAAGTCTGATTACCATGAAATATCATGGGAATCAAATCCAAATAGTATCTAAAAGTGCAAAACTTGAACCCAGAGCAAAGTATGTGAGAAATGCGAATATTTTTAAAAAATGAACTCAAACTTAAGTGATTTGGGTGATTCACTTGCAGGCCATATTTAAGGTTTCAAACTGTCAGATTCTAACCCAACTACACCCTTGGATCAGAAAAATTTCCCTACACATGTCAGTGTACTTGTGGCCCTGATCGAGTGACGATGGCTGTTGATTTGAAACTGGTCCTCCACGGTCGATCCACAAATCTGATCGGACTGAAACTTAACCTGGCATAGATCCATTGTCAAGGAACTTTCTCTAGACTGTATGCAGAAAATAGACTTCCAGATGAACTCCGTTGACCCGAAACAACCACCGTTTGGCTATACCCTAAGTATACCATGACCATAGGGCCATTAGCACCAGTTTTGGGCGTATATAAGGACCTTAACCCACCCCTCTCTCATTCCATATGAATTTCCTAACCCTAGGAGAGAGAAGAGAGAAAAGAGAAGGAAAGAGTGAGGAGAAGAGAGAGAAAGTGAGAGATACTTTCTTAGATTCATTCTCACCACTCCACGTGCTGAATCATCCCTCCTGTATCGCTACACCGTCGAATTTGAATCCATTTTTGGGTAAAAAATCCTAACCCTAATCTATTTTAGGGATCCAAATAGAGGAATTGGTGAAATAGCTAACCTATTTCATGGTTTAGGTATCCATTGTACCGTTGACAAAGGTGTAATGTATGAACCGAGTTCGTAATCAGCGTATTGATGAAAGGTGCAAACTATAAACATTTAAGCTATAGTTTTCAAGGCCTTCAATGTCAGTTAATGATTTATAACTGACTTGATTACTGTCACATGTACTTAGATGCTATGGTTTTCGTGTATTACACATATATATGAACTATGTTGAATATAATGCATTCCATGTGTTTGTTGAAATGTTTGTATGAATGTGGAATTATGATTTGTGCTTGTCATGATTATTGATTGAGAATACATATTGTTGTATACATGGCAACTCTTTTATGAAAGGGTTTACTATAAGATATGATATAACAAACTTATTACATGTATGTTGATATGCGTAGTCTAAGTGTTTGATAAAATGCTTGAATGAGAAAATGCTTGTTGAAATGTATTTAATGAGGGTGTTAAGTTAGGATGCTCAATTCACCTTATCTATAAATATACTTTCCTTCATGGAACCTATCTCGCTACCACGTGCTTTATGGAAGGAATGCCTATGTATGATAACATGAGCTACGTGTTTGTTAAAATGCTCAAATAAGATTTATATTTGAATTGGTTCTCACATGCTATTTTTGACTATCACATATGAATGCCTATTGTGTTTGAGTATGATTGAGACTAATAAGTAGTCCAGGTAATTGGTAACGGTTTACGATAAGTGGTCGATCTAGTTTCACGACAATGGATATGTTCAATGAATCTGAGTTGTACGGTGATTATCGACAGTGGTTAGGCCACGAGGAGTGCGCATGTGCTTCATATCGATTAATTTAATGTTTCCTCATACCAATCAAGCTTGTCAAGTAACCTGATTGACCTAATGTATGCTCACCATGTATGGACGCTCCTACTTGAATCTAAGGTACCACTTATCAATGTAAAGCCTGTTTAACCTTGGTACTATGATCCTCTAAGACCCATGGGCTAGGCATGGTGGTATAGGACACTGTGGTTGAGTTGTTATCCTACGCTAGGGTGACGAGCCTCCTCGTAGTGACCAGTGAGCAACCCAAACTCCTAAGCCAAATATGGTGGTATGGGACACCGTATTTAAGCTGTCGGCCTATGCTAAGGTGACGAGCCCTTCCCATAGTGACCTCGAGTATAAACTAGTCCTACGCCAAGGTGACGAGCGTCCCGTAGCGACCTGAACTTGCCTATCCATTGCTTTTATATCAGGGGTGATGTTGCCCTATAACTTGTCTATCATATGTGATTAACTAGGATTGATGACCCTAGATGGATCATCGTTTGGATAAATGATATAAAGGGAAGTACCTTAGCTTCCTGAATCTATTGTATGAATAAGCTCAAATAAATTACTTAGTTAACACGACCATGCACCGCATTGCATGTGCTTTGGTGAGGAAGTGCACGTTTAGAGAGTTTGTCATGTGTGATCGTGAGATGATGTCGCTGAGGGAGTGAAGGCAAGGGCATGCATCATTATAGCATACCATTCTCGCATTAACAAGAGTACTTAGGATATGATTGTTGTACTGCCTTATCATTGCTGCTTGACTGAATTGATAACATGTTAACCTTTGCCTTTTAACTCCACTGAGTTGATCACTCACTCGTACTCGGGGAGGTGCTTTAAAATATCAACTAGACTTTATTTTAGCTGCAGATGATGTGATGCTTATGAAGTGGAGCTTGACTTTTATGATGAAAATGAGTTCTCCTACATGCAACTCTCTAGTGGGTCTATGCAGACCTGAAGTTGTGTTGATGGGATTACAGGGATACAAACTAGTTGGACATTATATAGTATCATTTTGTAAATTTTGGAACTATACATGTAATTATTTAACATGGCGACATGTTCATACTCTAGGGACTTATAACTACTTATATGCTTTATATATTTATCACAGTCTTCATCTTGCATAATCTAATTGTCTCTGGAGTATGATATGCTGATTTAGTGTAATCCTATTCATGTTTAATGCACTAATATAGAAAATATATAATTATCATTATCTATATTACATAAGTGATGCGTTGGAACTCGGGAGTTGAGCTTCTACTCGAACCCTGATTTTCAGGGCATTACATGTTGGTATCAGAGCATGATTTGTATTAAAATGGACCTGGGCTATGGTAACACAATGCACACTAATACACTTTGACTTAGGAGGGGGCGATGAAATGTAGAAACAATAATAGGATTCTAAGTTTCACCAACGAGCAAAACTGACTGTAGAAACGAGACCCGTATGCATCTGTGATCATGTGAGATGATACTTGTTCTTTTTTAGACAGTCAATCGACGCATTTAGATGATAATTCAATATATTCCACACTCAAATGACCGGAACGCATGAATATATGCGAGATGGACTCTGAAAATGTCTCAAACGGACTCAGGGTCCCAAATGTTTCAAATCGAGGGGAACCAAAGTGGACCCCACTCATTTTTGGCACCCTATGAGGGGGATGCCATCACCCGTTTGTCTAGCAGACTGTGATGGCATTGCCTCAACCACGAGGCCTCGCGGTCCACGGTTAGAGGGCCAGGCGAGCCGATCAATATACATGCGTGTGCGGCCTTGCACGATCATGTGGGACCACTCTATATCTCCCTTTTAACTTCTTTCTTCCATCTTCAAGTTTTTAAACCCCTCCAAGCTCTCAAAAAAATTATTTTTTCATTCAAATCTACCCCTCCAATCTCATCCTCTTCCTTTTCTTGCACTACCTCTACCATTCTCTCAAACCCATCTTCTACAACCACCTATCTCCCTTAATCCCTCTCATTTGAGCACACCAAACCATCTTTGTGGCTTATACACTTCCAAATCTCCCAAGCCATCTCATCTTACAAATATCACTCCACTCTTATGGCTCTTTTTGAGCTAGTGGTGGCCATATTTTCACTTTCCACACTTATTTCCCTCATGGGAAAGAAGAGGGATTCCACAGATGAAGCTAGGCCTAGCCGCCCAACCCGTTTAAGGAAGAAATCGGGCTCTGAAGCAAGTACAAGCACCGCACGAGAACTGAGGATGAAGTGGGATCTCGATCCCCAAGTTCCTCTAGAAAGAACTCTACTGGCGGTCATCACAGATGATAGATTTCAAGATCATAGAGTCCTCTTTGAAACGCAAGTGGATGAAAAACTATTTGGACTTTATCTGGAAATGGATCTCCTGTTGGACGCCGGGTGGGGTCCCATATTTGAGGGCAAGTCACGTGCGAATAAGAGCACTGTCACAGCCTTCTACGTCCATATACAAGAGCCACTACTGGAGCCTCTAAAGTTCTCTATCCCCGTGGGAAGGCGGAAAGCCATTGTCAATGTAGACTCGATAGCCTGAATCATGGGAATTTTACGTGAAGAAGTACATGCTAGTGAGAGAAACCTCAGGAGTGTGCACAAAAGAGATCGCCGTACACGATTTCTTTGTGGCCGACTAGTCTAATGGAATCGAGGCAATTGCCTCTCAGCGACCAATATGACTCATAACTTTCGCTTACTCCACCACATATTCATACACAATGTGTATCCTAGGTGGAGCAATCACAGCAAGTGCATGCATCTGATGGTAGACTTCCTATACAGAGCTGGGTAAGGAGACAAGTTATGTCTGCCTACATACATCCTACTTTAGATAGTTTAGACTGCACGCTCTCCTAGGACAGACATTTCACTCCCATTCAGTCGGCTCATATGCAAGCTTACTCATGAATTCGGCTACAGACTTAGCTCAGAAAATCTTGCGTTGATCCATTTTATCAATGACACTACGCTTAACAACGTGGGTATTGGGCCATGAAAACGTCAAGCCCGACTCGATAAAAGTGAGGATGAGATAGGAAGTGAAGAGGAAGAAAGTGACGAAGAAGAGGACGAAAATGAAATAGAGAAAGTGATGAGGAAGAGCAAGAAGGGGAAGAAGAGGAGGCCCAAGACTTTGATGGGGGCTCTCCTGCTGCTACACATAAGCGCCATCATGATCGAGCTGCTTTAGAAGCCCGCTTGGCCAAATTGAGGAGGGCCAGGTTGCCCTGCAACAGGAGGTCAAAGAGACTTGGGCCAAGCTTGAAGAGAGTCAGGCCTACATGGAGTAAAGGTTTAAGAAGGTGTCTCGTACCTTGAAGGCTCTCTTGTGATGCATGCAGGATAAGGGTACTCCTCCACCATCACTAGATTCAGACAACTAGTCCTATGTTGTAGTCATCATTGGGTCTTTTCTTTCCTTATTTTTCTTATTTTCTATGTTACAGCCTTGATAGGCTTAGTAGTAGGGTAGAGTTGTGTCACGCCCTAAACTTAAAAACCGGGCTTCACAAAATTCCTGATCACAGAATCTGGCGTCGACAGCCTCCGTAGAATCCCATTCTCGGCTCTCAGCGCTCATTCACCAGATATCGATCCTGAGATGCTACGAGGAGGATTTTCAACGTCAGTTTGATTCATAATAAGCATAAGAAAAGGCATAACCCACAAACAATAGCCAAAAACTTCATTACATTTTCACTATGAACAAAAACTTTACAAGTACAATGAGCATAAACGGAAATACAATGATAGTGGATGATAACTCCAAAATGATTAGCCTTAGCACTCCTGCCTCAGCGCTGTTGTGCTCCAACGTCACCTGCACACAACAGTCATGCATAAGCTTATAGAAATCTTAAAGGGTGGTGAAAGTGTGTGCGCAAGGTAGTAATATGATCATGCAATATCAGAGTAATGCGGAATATGCAGATGGATCCATGAATACCATTAGCCATACCAAGGCTATGCAATGTAAGATAGGAATGATATCATCCATACCAAGGCCATGCGATGTGAGATGCAACTCAAACATATGAATCCTTAGCTAAGTCCACATATCAATACATCTCAAATCTGGAATATCAGCGGGGTCTAGTATACTCTAAACTAGATTTTCGTCCCATCGCACGCAATAAGGTAAGTGGAAGAGACCTCACTATCCGTCTGCCAATATCGATCTTGACTCGTTGATAACGGACCCATTTATCGAGTTGGTCAAACTCAGCCTAGCTTTGCCCCTACTCTCAGGTGGGTAAGGCAGCATCCCTTTTTAACCGACCACGACACTGTGGAAAGCGCGACCGTCTGGTAATCAGCACTCGACGCTCCTGTACTCACTCAGTCTAGACGTTGGAGCAACCTCTTGGTACCATAAGGGTTTAGGGACTTTCACCCAGGGATATCTATAACACCCCATGTAGAATAAGATTTTTGATATCCAATCCTACCATCCACGATATGCCTATGGAGGCTACGACCCTGATGTTGCTAGGGCGTACAGTAACCATGACACATAATCCGAATGCATGAATCACACTATCCAGTCATGCAGAAATCCTACGCGTATCGTGTGCTCATGTAAGGCAACACTGCCTAACCAGGAGCTCATAAACAATCTTCCCGAAGGCATATGCTATGATCAGTCACTTCTCATATCAAGCATACATATGATTCGTATGATCATGAGTCATGGAACTATACTAAACATGTAATAAAGAAATGAACTATCCTTACAACGCAAATGGGCCTAGACGGCCTACACGTAACAAGTACGGGCCTATCAATGGGCCCTATGGAGAGTCGTAATGCGGACATTTAACCAACATTATACTTGCAATGTGGACATCAAACCATCATTGCTCCTAAGGCATAACCCGTTGTGAAACATCCTTACACAAACCTTGGAGGAATCACACATTGTAATGGACCCTAAGGGCATCCCATAGGGCCTTGACCCATAGGCCTCCGATACATCAAATGGGCTGCCTCATATGGGCCTTACATAGATCAAGTGGGCCACATCAATGGGCCTTATGTACATCGTAATGGGCCATAACCATGGCCATAACCCCATGGGCCTTACAGTACATCACAATGGGCCTCAACCCATGGCCCCTAATACATCACAATGGTTCTCGACCCATGGGCCTTATATTTATTAAATGGGCCACACCGATTGGGCCTTATATATATTTAAATGGGCTTTAACCCATGGGCCTTATATATATATCAAATGGACCACACCAACGACCACAAATACATCAATATGAGCCCCATCTCATGGGCCTTATAATGTCAAGGTGGGCCTCAATGGACGACCACAATTAAATCAAGATGGGCCTCAATCCATGGGACCTAATACATCACGGGTGGCCTTTAAAAGTTAAAAATGGTGGATGTCACTGTCCACATAGATGGTGGGGTCCACTTGAACCTAGATCTGACTCATTCTTGGTGTCAAACTAAAAAATGATCTTTCCAAGTGGATGGACGGTTTGGATGCAGCACACGCATCATGGTGGGTCCCACTGTCGTTGGACAGCGAATAAAACACATGCATTACAGTGGGCTCCACCGTCCACTGTACGGTGCGAGTAAGACACATGAATCATGGTGGGATTCCACCGTCCACGGCCCTAGACGGTGTAGCAAAACCCATGCATCACTGTGGGTCCCACGTGGGGCCCACCATAACATTTGTTTCCATCCAAACTGTTGGTAAGGTCGCACTGACCTGGATGAACAAGGAAAAATAAATTTCATCTTGATCCAAAACTTCTGTGGACCCAAAAAGAGTTTTAATGGTATATGCTCAATCCACTGTTTCTTGTGATGTGGGCTACCTAAGCTTTGGATGCAGCTGATCTTTAGAGGGGGCCCACTGCTGGGAGTGACCCACCTTGTGAATGGTATGGATATAAGATATACATCATGGTGGGGCCCACATGTAGGGTCGTGTCCCCTGGCTCGTCTGCCCATACGCAGCAGCATTCTGCTGTTGTTGTCAGGGGCAGCAGGCGCTACCCCCCTTATGCATGTATTTTATTTTTTTTGAAAATATCAGATTTCCCATGGTTTTTCACAGGTGGGGCCCACATCTAGTAAATCCAACCCATCCATTGCACTCTATGGCTCAAGGCCGTCCAAACGAGTCCAATATCCAATATTTTTTCGGCGCATAGAAATGTCAGGGTGACGTTCAACGTTAGGAACCACTATTTTACAAGCTATGGCCCCCCCTGAAGATTGGATAGACCTCATTTTTTGACTCAACGCCTAAAATAAGCCCTGGAAGGGAATGGATGGCGTGGATTGAGTACATATATCAAGGTGGAGACTATATGAGTGGGCCACCCTATAAGCTTAGAAATAAGCTAATATTTTTATTTTCTTTAACGTCCAGTGTCCCTGGACGCTGGACGGTTTTGGACGTGGCTCCTCCATAAAGGTGGCCCCAACTTAGGTGGACCACCAATTGATAGATGGTGTGGGTACAATACATATAAGGTGGGCCCCACTTGAAGATAGTTTGGATAAAATACATGCCTCAGGGTGGGGTCCATCCAAGTGGGCCACACAACCATATCATGATCACATAAAAAAAATGAAAAAGAGAGGGAGAGGTAGAGATAGAGAGTGGGACACGCGTGATGGAGGGACCCCAATACTATGGGTTGTAATGCCCCAAAAATCGGGGGTCGAGTAGAAACCCAACTCCCGAGTTCCAAACGTCACTTATGCAACATAGATAATGATAAATGCATGTTGTCTGTAGAATGACATTAAAAAAGATTGAGACTAAGCCAAAACAACATATCATACTCTAGAGACAGTTAAATTAGCAAGCGGAAGACTGTGATAAATACATAAAATACATAAGTGATTGTAAACCTCCAGAGTGTGAACATGTTACCAGGTTAATTAAATACATGTATACTCTAAAAATGGAAAGAAAGAATATACATGAGTGCTCCAAAAATATAAAATGATAAGTGTCAAGGCGTCTAATCAACCTCCCTGTAATCCCGTCGATCAGAACACGCATAAAGGAGGGATCCTCCTCCTCCTCATCAAGTCCGGCTCCGCTTTGCGAGCATCGCCATCATCTGAAACTAAAATAGGGACTGGTGGGTGTCCGGAACACCATCCCGTAACGTGGGAATGAGTAATCAACTCAGTGGAATCATTGAGCAAAGATTAACATGTTATCAAATCAATCACGTGATAATAGTAAAGTAAACAATCAAACATTCCTAGATACTATTGTTAATACATGCATGAAATGACATGATGGATGCCCTTACCGACATACTCCCTCATACGACACCATCTTACGCCCGCGGCATGCTTACGTTTTTCAGTGCTCCACATCTTCCAGGCACATGCAATGCAATATGGATAATGATTACCGAGTGGTTATTAGTCATTTTCATACAGCAGTATTGGGAAACTAAGGTACCTTCCTTGTATCAATTCCAACAAAGATCCTGTCTAGGGTCATCACTCCTAGTAATCTCATATGATGTTATATTTGTAGGTCGCTGCAAGGGCTGCCAGGGCTGTTGCTCACACTCGTTGCACCGCTCCCCCATCACCTTATCAATACAGGCCTAATGTACTCTTGTCGCTACCGAAGGGTCGTCGCCTCCCGCAGACTCAGAATACGCTCGAGGTCACTACAAAGGGCTCGTCACCTGATCAGTGTAGGCCAACAGCAAGAATATAGTGTCCCATACCACCATAATCTGCTCACGAGTCTGGATTGCTCACTGGTCACTACGGGGAGGTTTGTGGCCCCAGCGTAGGCCGACAGCTCGACCACGGTGTCCCATACCACCATACCTGGCTCATGAGTTTTTATGGATCAAGGTACCTTGGTTGACAGGGTTTTTAATGGTAAGTTCAGTACCCTAGGTTCAAGCAGTTATGACTCATACATGGTGAACATACAATGGCCAGTCGGGTTACTTGACGAGCTCGACTAGTACGAGCGCATCTCAAGGTGAGCGACATGAAGTGCATAAAACACTTCGTGTGGCCTAACCACTGCCGCCTGCCCAAGACACGACTCGCGTTCATCGACGCGTCCTTCGTGGTACATAGAAGCCAACCACGAATTCTAAACTGTTACCGACTGCCTGGCCTAGGTCATAGCCCCAAGCATTTGTGTATCAACATCAGTAAGCATATGTGAGTAACCGAAATAAATATAAAAAATTCAAGCATGTTGACACATGTTATAACATACGACGTAAGCAAATCAACCAACACATGCATTTCATATATATAATAAAATTAATACATATAGCCAACATGATGGAATTCATTTACATCAGCATATTACTTGAGAATTCAATCTCAAAACTCATTCACAACACCATCTACTCAATACATACTAATACAAACATTTATACAAACACTTAGCCTACACACTTTAGTCTACATAGCGTATGTTGACTCAAAGTGCGCATTTGGGTGAATCTCTTCACCAAATAGATCATGTACGCATTCCTAATATCCTAATACGACAAATAACCATGGAAAACATTTCAGCCAAATGTGGATGTAAACAGTATTTCCTACAAATGACTAAAATGCCCTAAATCTCATATTTTCCATACGTTTACGAAACAAAAAATGGACAGCATGTTCTACATGTCAAACAGCATTGCCGTCGATAATCTACTATTAAACGACATTGAAAGCTTTGAAATCAGTCAATCAAAGCGTCTAAAATCCTCACCTTTCGCCCTAGACGTTTATCGATTCGAATAGAACGTATACGCTTCGTGAACGGCGTAAATGCGACCTAATGCATAAGATACATACGCTATTTCGATAATGAATCGAAGAAATTCCTACAACAGCAAGTGGTTAGGGTTTTTCTTACCTAGAACGAAGTTGGAATCGCCAGAATAGCAATGCAGGTGGGTGGCTTTGGCACGTGGAGCAGCATGGAAGAATCCCTGGAGAAATCACCGGCTTCTCCCTCACCTTCTCTCTCTTTTCTCTCCTCTCTCCTAGGGTTTTCCCCAAATTCGTATGGGTTAGAAGGCTAAGGGTTTAAACCCCTTTTATAAGCCCAAACATGACCAAACTAGACTCCAAGTCAAGGTAAACTTGGGTTATAGTCAAATCGGGACTTTTTCGATCCAAAAGAGCATTTCGGGAGGTCCCCTGGCCGAACGCGGTTGGACTTAAGCTTATGCATATCGGATCCTTCTCACATCAAGTTTTCAGACCAGTAGAGTTCCTAGATCGCACGTGGCGGTCCAGTTTCAGTTCAGCGGTCATCGTACCTTAATCAAGTCTACAAGTCTCATGATATGAAAGAGAAATTTTTTCTAACCCGAGGGTGAAATTTGGCTGAATTCTGACGGTTAGAACGCTTAATAATAATGCGCAAAGACCCATGCTAGATTTGAATTAAAATTTCAAATCTTAACCCATTTCTCTCCCTTCACTCCAGGCTCAATGAAATAGCCTCAGAGCATCGGTTGGGCTTGATTTTCGAAGCGATTGTCAAGTCCAGCTAAGCGGTCATAACCGTCTAAGATTGTAGACATCGGACTTTCGACGTGCGGTCTAAATCGAATACAAAGTTTCAAAGGGTTCCAGAGAACAAACCGATTTAGATTTTGATCCAGGATTTCAGGGTATTATAGCGTCATTGTTTCTACAAGTTTTGGGTCTTACAGAACGTATTTAAAGCGATCAGGGACAATTTCACAGCTACTCTAGCGTAGCGCTAGCTAATTTACGCTTAATTTGTAAAGGAATTAATCCTAAGTGATTTCTTTGGCTTTGGAATTGGGTTTTGAGAGGTTACCAAGGTGTTATGGTTGACCCATCGGCTAAGGACGCCTAACCCCAGGTTGACAAAAATTCAGGGTGTTACATGGGCCCTCCCTTGCAATCAATCATACATTAAGTGGGTCCCATTACACATGGGCCCATTAAATCAAAATCCAACAGTGGAGATCCCTTCTCCACTAAAATAAACGGTCTAGATGACCGTAGGTATACAAGAAAAAAATCAATATCATGATGGGGTCCATGGAGAATGGCCCCATCATGGAATGATCATCAAGATCAAAGTGGGCCATCGGCCACATCTTAGGGTCCCAAGTGAGATCCAAACCATTGATCGGTTGGCCTCACTTGGCCCATCTTAAAAAATATGAAAACTACTCTATCAAAGCTCCCACCGTTTGATCTTTTTACTCCCTTAGCTTCCTTAGCTCCTTAGCTTCGATTCCAACGGAGGAGATGAGATTTGGATGGTTAAGATGAGAGATCTTGGGATGGAAAGGTGGGCTACATTTGGAGCTTGGAAGAGAGGAAGGGGCTTGGATGTATGGAGCTCTCTTGCTTAGGAAAGTATCTTGAAAAAATGAAGGAGAGAGAGTTGTAAAGGGAGAGAGAGAGTGATGGGTGATGGAGCAATGAATGTGGTGAGTGATGGGTGTAAGAGATTTTTTTTTTTACTTTTGTGGTAAATGGTGTAAGAGAAGTATGGCTTGTGTAAGAACTTTTTAACTTTTGGGGCTTGTTTAGGAAAGGGTGAAAGGTGATGTGTACTTGACATGTTGAGATTGATGAATTGATGTGACAAGTCGTAGAGATTCTCTTAGGTTTTACAACACGTGGCGTTTTCCTCGCACCGAACTCTGGCCCACATCTCCTGACCAGGGTATCGCCTCGGCTCGTGAGTCGCGGCATCGGTACCATGGCGACGGGGCGGTCGCTATGGTAAAGGTCTTGGGTTGAGTAGACTCGGGTTGACGGTTTGTGAATCAGGGTCACGGGTAAATACCGATTAAGGGTCGAAGGTTGCCGAAATTTGATCGAAAAGATCGTGAAAGTCTATGGAACAGTACAGTCTAGGATACGGGGCTTACAGTTCTCCCCTCCTAATAAAAATTTCTTCCTCAAAATTTACACAATCATCGCAACTAGGCAAAATTCATGAGGACAAAGAGACATAACATCATCATATAAAATCAGAGACAACATGCAAAATACAATACACAATCAATCATCAAAAAGATGGGGATAGCGCTCTAGAATCTCGGCCTCGTGCTCCTAAGAAGCCTCCTCTACAAAATGGTGATCCCACTGAACCTTTACCAAAGGAATGACCTTGGTTCGGAGGACCTACTCCTTCCGATCAAGGATACAAACTGGCGGCTCGATGTAAGAAGTGTCCTCACGAACCTCCAGCGGCTGCCAATCAATAATGGAAACTATGTCTAACCAACACTTCCTCAACATAGAGATATAGAAAATGTTGTGGACACCAGACAACTAAGGTGGCAAGGCAAGCTGATAGGCCACGGCTTCAACGCGCCCAGTGATCTCAAAAGGTCCTATGAATCTCGGGACAAGCTTTTCCTACACTCCAAATAGAACTACGCCTTTCATGGGCAAGACCTTGAGATACAAATGGTCCCCTACATCAAACTCCAAGGGACGACGCCGACGATCAGCAAAACTCTTCTGCCTGCTTTGAGTTGTGCGCGTCCTCTTCCTGATGATATCAATAGCCTCTGATGTCTCCTGCATAAGCTCGGGACCTAGGAGACGGTGCTCTCCAACCTTGGTCCAACAACTCGGTGACTGCATGGTCTTTCATATAGTACCTCAAAGGAGCCATGCCAATGGTCGCTTGATAGTGGTTATTATACGCAAACTCAGCCAATCGTAGATGCTCATCCCAGTTACCCTCGAAATCAATCGCACAAGCCCGAAGCATATCCTCAAGGATCTGGTTGACCCCCTCCGTCTGGCCATCGATTTGTGGATGGTACGCGATACTGAGCTGTAAATCAGTCCCCATCGCTCTCTGGAAGCTCCCCCAAAACTGAGACATGAACCTCTAATCTTGGAAGGAAATGTGCCGACTTCGTCAGACGATCCACAACAACCCAAATGGAGTCATGACCGCGCTGAGTCCTCGGCAAGCCTATAATGAAATCTGTCGACAAGTGCTCCCACTTTCACATCGGGATGCTCAACGGCTGCAATAGATCAGGGGGTCTCTGATGATCGGCCTTGAGATGCTGGTATATGTTACACTCGGTTACAAAACTGATAATCTGGCGCTTCATCCCCGCTCAAAAATATTGTCGCCTCATGTCACGATACATATTCGTCGAGCCAGGGTGGATAGAAAATCACGATCAATGTGCCTCGGTCATAAGATCTCTGCGTAACTCAGGAATATCCGGGACACATAATCGGCCTCTGAAGTGAAGTCCACCATCTGTACTAATCTGCCAATCTTCTTGAGTCTCAGATGCTGCCTTAGCCATATAACTCTGCAACGACTCATCAACCTGCTGAGCCTCGATCACCCTTACGACAAGAGAGGGTTGAATCGATAAGCTTGATAACTACACGATAGAAGACTGCAGGCTGAACTCAAAATCGTACTCTGCGATATCCTCAAACATCCTCCACTCCCGAATCATCATATGCACCACCAGGCCTCATGGCTGATAGTTGAGGGCATCTGGCACCATGTTCGCCTTGCCCGGGTGGTACTGAAGATCGAAATCATAATCTTTCAAGAGCTCCATCTAACGCCTCTGCCTCATATTCAACTCAGACTGCGAGAAGAGGTACTTCAAGCTCTTGTGGTTGGAGAAGAGCTCGAACCTGACCCCATAGAGATAGTGTCTCCACACATTCAGTGCGAAGACAACTGCAGCCATCTCTAAATCATGTGTGGGGTAATTCAGCTCATGGACCTTGAGCTAACGAGACACGAAGGCCACAGGTCTCTCGTGCTGCATCAGGACAACACCCAAACTAATATATGAGGCATCAGTAAATATAATAAATCCGTCACTCCCAGAGGGAAGAGTGAGGACAAGAGTGGACATCAGACGGTCCTTCAACTCCATAAATGCTCGCTCGCAAGCGTCACTCCAAATAAACTCTGCGCCCTTCCGAGTCAACCTGTTCAGCGGGGCTGCAATACGAGAGAAGCCCTCGATGAAATGCCAGTAATAGCCCAACAAATCAAGGAAACTATGGATCTGTGTCGCAGTCGTGGGCTGGCCCCACTGAGGCACTGCCTCAACCTTCGAGGGGTCCACTGCGATGCCCTCCCTCATCACCACGTGACCGAGGAACTTCACTTCCTCATGCCAGAACTCGCACTTCTCCGGCTTCTTATATAGTTGGTGTGCGCGATGGGTCTGCAAAGTGATCTCCAAATGCTGCTCATGCTCCTCACGGGTCCTCGAATAGATCAGATGTCGTTGATGAAGACTACAACAAACTGATTGAGATATGGGCGAAAGACCTCGTTCATCAACTGCATGAAGATCGCTGGTGCATTGGTCAGTCCGAAGGACATGACCTGAAACTCAAAATGACCGTAGTGTGTCCTGAATGCTGTCTTTGAAATGTCCTCCTCTCAGACTCGAATTTGATGATAACTGAAACGTAGGTCGATCTTTGAAAAGAATTATGCACCCTGCAGCTGATCAAACAAATCATCAATCCTCAGGAGTGGGTACTTATTCTTGATCGTGACTTTGTTGAGCTCGCGGTAATCCACGCAAAGTCTCAACGAGCCATCCTTCTTCTTCATGAAAGTACCGGTGCTCCCCACGGCGAACTGCTCGGACAGATAAAGCCAAACTCGCATAACTCGTCCAACTACTTCTACAGTTCCCACAACTCCAATGGTGCCATAGGCGCGGTACCGGGTACGAGATCAATCTGAAACTCGGTGAGTCAAGGAGGCAGTAATCCCGAAATCTCTTGAAACACATCGGAAAAATTGCAAACCACGTGCAACCGGTCGATGCTCACTACTATGGTCTCCTCTATGGTACACGACATCAAATAAGACAATGATTCTCCTCTGGGCTCTGCAATGAACTGAAACTGTGGCACGCTGGGTATACAGAACGTGACTGTCCTCGCAGAGTAGTCAAATATGGCATAGTACTCGACAAGCCAATCCATGCCCAGGATAACGTTAAAATCTGACATCGGCAGTAAGTACAAGATGGTGGGAAAGAAAATCTCTCCAACTAACACGGGGCAAGCAGACAGAAGTGGCCTAATACTATAGTCTTCCCCAAGGGCGTCGATATGGTCAACCCCTCTTAAGCAGACTCTATCAGTAATCCAGTCGAACGATAAAATCCCTCAGACATAAACGAGTGCAAAGCACCGAAATCAAATAAAATCCAAACGATGCATGTAGAGACTGAAAGTATACCCTCAACAACTCCTCCAGATGACTGTGGATCCTGCTGAGCCGCATAGAACCTAGCTTGAGCCGGCTGGAGAGGTGCCTATCCCCTCTAAATGTGCTGCTACTGCTGTGGTCACTGAGGCGATCGAAACTGCTGCCTCTACTACTGCAGCCTCTGAGGCTAATGCTGATGCTGTTGCTGAGGTGACCTCAGTTATGAGGGCCTCTGTCACTGTTGCTGTGGGGGTCTCTACTGCGGCTATTGTAGAGGCTGCTGTGGACCTCTCTGCTGCTGCTTGGGTACTACTGGAGCTCGAAATGCTGGGCGACCTGTGCATCTCTGCTGTAGTCAACGCTATTGAGAATCACTAGAAGGAGCCTGCCTCTTCCGGTCTCTCCTCTGACCGCGATCAGACTAAGAACCAACCCACTCAGCCTCAAAAATCTGGGCCTTCTGTACCACTCCCTTAAAAATTCAGAGCTTATGCCCAATAACACGGCCTCAAAGACAGTAACGCAAGCTATCCTCGAAGCAGGGGGCTTTCCTCTCCTCATCATCTACTAAGTAAGGTACAAATTTGGATAGCTCTACAAAGCGAGCTGCGTACTGGGCCACTGTTATATCACCCTGCACCAAGGCCTCGAACTCCAATGCTCGCTGTCATCGGATGTGATCAGGGAAATACTATCGGTCAAACCGATCCACAAAATCCTCCCATGTCCACACAAAATCGACGCCTATTGCTCGGGAGACTGACGTCCACCAATGCTCAGCCTCACCGTGGAGAAGAAACGTGGCTAATCGAACTCGCCGCTCAGACGTACATCCCATCGTCTCGAATATCTTCTCCACATCAGCGTGTCACCTCTCAGCTATCGTCGGGTCTGACTCGCCTTGGAAATGTGAGGGATCGAGTCGTTGAAACTCATGAAGGAGGGCGCTTGAGCACTCCTGCTCTACCTGGGCCAGTGAAACAACTAGGTGCCTGCCTTGCCCCTGAAGTACAGCCGTCATAACCTGTAACATCTGCTACAACTGGGATGCACTCACAGATACGGTCGGGTCCACACAGGTCTCAGGTGGAGGAGAAACATCCTCAGGATGGGTGGTAGGAACCTCTGGTGGTGGAGCAGGCATCGTAGGTGGTAGGGTGGGAGCTGCAGGTGCTGGTGTGGGAGTCGAATGGGTCACTCTCCTAGGAATCTTGTCCTAAAGGAAAGAGAAAAGGTTCCTATCAACTTCAAAACTCTCGAAGGCACGGACGTTAAGGGTCTGTAACAGAAGATCGCTAAGCTATCCGAACTTCGAGACTTAGCCATTCTAAATTCATAGCAGATATGTAATTTTTTTCTCTGTTATTCTCAAGTTATGCTCTGATACCAACTTCTGTCACGCTCCAAACTCAGAAATCGGGCTTCACAAAATTCTCGATCGCTGAATCTGGTACCGATAGCCTCTGTAGAATCCCATTCTCTGCTCCCAGCGCCCATTCGTCAGGTTCTGATCTTAGGATACTATGAGGAGGATTTTCAATGTCAGTTTGATTCGTAATAAGCATAACCAAAGGAATAACCCACAAACAACAACCAAAAACTTCATTACATTTTCACTATGATAAAAAACTGTACAAGTATAATGAGCATAAAGGGAAATACAATGATAGTGGATAACTTCAAAATGATCTGCAAAGTGCTCCTGCCTCAGCGCTGCTGTGCTCCAACGTCACCTGCACGTAACGGTTGTGCATAAGCTTATAGAAAGCTTAAAGGGTGGTGAAAGTGTATGCACAAGGTAGTAATATGATTATGCAATATCAGAGTAATGTAGAATATGCAGATGGATCCATGAATACCATTAGCCGTACCAAGGCTATGCAATACAAGATATGAATGATATCGGCCATACCAAGGCCATGCGATGTGAGATGTAACTCAAGCATACGAATTCTCATCTAAGTCCACATATCAATATAGCTCAAATCTAGAATATCAGCGGGGTGTAATACACTCTAAACTAGATCACCACCCCATCGTCCAATAAGGTAAGTGGAAGAGACCTCACTATCCATCTGCCAATATCGGGCTCGACTCATCGATAGCAGACCCATTCCTTGAGCTGGTCAAACTCAACCTAGCTTTGCCCCCTACTCTCGGGCAGGTAAGGCTGCCACCCCTTCCAACTGACCATGACACAGTGGAAAGCATGACCATCTAGTAATGGGCACTCAGCGCTCCTGTACCCACTCGGTCTAGACGTTGGAGCAACCTCTTGGACTATAAGGGTTTAGAGACTTTCACCCAGGGATATCTATAACACCCCATGTAGAACAAGATTTTTGATATCCAATCCTACCATCCACGATATGCCTATGGAGGCTACGACCCTGATGTTGCTAGGGCGTACAGTAACCATGACACATAATCCGAATGCATGAATCACACTATCCAGTCATGCAGAAATCCTGCGCGTATCGTGCGCTCATGTAGGGCAACACTGCCTAACCAGGAGCTCATAAACAATCTGTCCGAAGGCATATGCTATGATCAGTCACTTCTCATATCAAGCATACATATGATGCGTATGATTATGAGTCATGGAACTATACTAAACATGTAATAAAGTAATAAACTATCCTTACAACGTAAATGGGCCTAGACGACCTACACGCAACAAGTACGGGCCTATCAATGGGCCCTAGGGAGAGTCGTAATGCGGACATTTAACCAACATTATACTTGCAATGTGGACGTCAAACCATCATTGCTCCCAAGGCATAGCCCGTCGTGAAACATCCTTACACAAACCATGGAGGAATCACACATTGTAATGGACCCTAAGGGCAACCCATAGGGCCTCAACCCATAGGCCTCCGATACATCAAATGGGCTGCCTCATATGGGCCTTACATAGATCAAGTGGGCCACATCAATGGGCCTTATGTACATCATAATGGGCCATAACCATGGCCATAACCCCATGGGCCTTACAGTACATCACAATGGGCCTCAACTCATGGCCCCTAATACATCACAATGGTTCTCGACCCATGGGCCTTATATTTATTAAATGGGCCACACCGAATGGGCCTTCTATATATTAAAATGGGCTTTAACCCATGGGCCTTATATATATTAGATGGGCCACACCAACGACCACAAATACATCAATATGAGCCCCATCTCATGGGCCTTATAATGCTAAGGTGGCCCTCAATGGACGGCCATAATTAAATCACAGGTGGCCCTTAAAAGTTAAAAAGGTGGATGTCACTGTCCACGTAGATGGTGGGGTCCACTTGAACCTAGATCTGACTCATTCTTGGTGTCAAACCAAAAAATGAGCTTTCCAAGTGGATGGATGGTTTGGATGCAGCACACGCATCATGGTGGGTCCCACTCTCGTTGGACAGCGAATAAAACACATGCATTACAGTGGGCTCCACCGTCCGCTGGACGGTGTGAGTAAGACTCATGAATCATGGTGGGATTCCACTGTCCACGGCCGTGGATAGTGTAGCAAAACCCATGCATCACTGTGGGTCCCACGTGGGGCCCACCATAACATTTGTTTCCATCCAAACTGTTGGTAAGGTCGCACGGACCTGGATGAACAGGGAAAAATAAATTTCATCTTAATCCAAAACTTTTGTGGACCCAAAAAGAGTTTCAATGGTATATGTTCAATCCACTATTTCCTGTGATGTGGGCTACCTAAGCTTTGGATGCGACTGATCTTTGGAGGGGGCCCACTGCTGGGAGTGGCCCACCTCGTGAATGGTATGGATATAAGATATACATCATGGTGGGGCCCACATGTAGGGTCGTGGTCCCTGGTCCATCCTCCCATACGCAGCAGCGTGCTGCTGCTGTTGTCAGGGGTAGCAGGCGCTGCCCCCCTTACGCATGTATTTTATTTTTTAAAAAATATTTGATTTCCTGTGGTTTTTCATAGGTGGGGCCCACATCCAGTAAATCCAACCCGTCCATTGCACTCTATGGCTCAAGGCCATCAAAACAAGTCCAATATCCGATGTTTTTCTGGCGCATAGAAATGTCAGGGTGACTTTCAATGGTTGGAGCCACTATTTTACAGGCTATGGCCCGCCTGAAGATCGGATAGACCTCATTTTTTGGCTCAAAGCCAAAAATAAGCCATGGAAGGGAATGAACGATGTGGATTGAATACATATATCAAGGTGGGGCCTATATGAGTGGGACACCCCATAAGCTTGGAAACAAGCTAATATTTGTGTTTTCTTTAATGTCCAGCGTCCTTGGACGCTGGACGGTTTTGGACGTGGCTCCTCCATAGAGGTGGCCCCAACTTAGGTGGACCACCAAATGATAGATGGTGTGGGTTCAAACATATAAGGTGAGCCCCACTTGAAGATAGTTTGGATAAAATACATGCTTTAGGGTGGAGTCCATCCAAGTGGGCCACACAACCATATCATGATCACATAAAAAAATGAAATAGAGAGGGAGAGGGAGAGATAGAGAGTGGGACACGCGTGATGGAGGGACCCCGACACTATGGGCCCTCCCTTGCAACCAATCATATATCAAGTGGGTCCCATTACACATGGGCCCATTAAATCAAAATCCAACGGTGGAGATCCCTTCTCCACTAAAATAGACGGTCTAGATGACCCTAGGTATACAAGAAAAAAATAAATATCATGATGGGGTCCATGGAGAATGGCTCCATAATGGAATGATCATGATGATCAAAGTGGGCTATCGGCCACATCTCAGGGTCCTAAGTGAGAACCAAACCATTGATCGTATGGCCTCACTTGGCCCATCTTAAAAAACATGAAAACTACTCTATCAAAGCACCCTCCATTTGATCTTCTTACTCCCTTAGCTTCCTTAGCTCCTTAGCTTCGATTCCAACGGAGGAGATGAGGTTTGTATGGTTGAGATGGGAGATCTTGGGATGGAAAGGTGGGCCACACTTGGAGCTTGGAAGAGAGGAAGGGGCTTGGATGTATGGAGATCTCTTGCTTAGGAAATTATCTTAAAAAAATGAAGGAGAGAGAGAGTTGTAAAGGGAGAGAGAGAGTGATGGGTGATGGATGTGGTGAGTGATGGGTGTAAGAGATTTTTTTTTACTTTTGTGGTAAATGGTGTAAGATAAGTATGGCTTGTGTAAGAACTTTTTGACTTTTGGAGCTTGTTTGGGAAAGGCCGAAAGGTGATGTGTACTTGACATGTTGAGATTGATGGATTGATGGATTGATGTGACAATTCATAGAGATTCTCTTGGGTTTTACAACACGCGACATTTTCCTCGCACCGAACACTGGACCACATCTCATAACTAGGGTATCGCGTCGGCATGCGATTCACGACATCGGAACCACAGCGACGGTGCGGTCGCTATCGTAAAGGTCTTGGGTTGAGTCGACTTGGGTTGATGGGGTGTGAATCAGGGTTGCGTACAAATAGCTCTTAAGGGTTAAAGGTTGCCAGAATTCCACTGAGAAGACCACGAAAGTCTATGGAACGGTATGGTCTAGGATACGGGGCTTAAAGTTGTTGGTGTGTTTTGGTGTTTAAAGCTTTATTAGATTAGTTTACATGCATCTTCTGTCATGATTCATATAAAACTATATCTCATGTATTGTGAAAAATTTTGGTAAATGAAATGCATGAAGCTTCTTTTGATTTGGAATGTGAATGATGTTTGAATGAGTGTTTGTTCTTATGCTAAAACTTACACAGGTTGAACCTTATGTTGTATATAGGGAATGCCACCTAAGAGCACTCGGAGTACGACATGTCTTACACTTGGCGAATCAAGTGGCGGGGCACCTCCGCTCAGCAATAGCCATACGGACCCCATTTTGGGCCCGAATCATGAGACTATGCCAGATTCAAGGCCGGCCACTGGCCCCACTAATGGGCCAACACTTTATGCACCACCAGTTCTAGAGAAAAAATGTGCATCCTTGTCGATGCCACACATGCATCAGGCATCTCCTCCTCCTAGTAAGTTGGAGCAGATGATGCTCCTTATGCATCAGCAGTAGCAGATTTGGACCACCATAACAGGGGCCCTTGCCCAGAACATGAGCGTGGCCCCGTCTGCACCACCTATGCACCTTACTGGAAATATAAGTGCCAACGGCTTATTTGAGCGATTCTATCGCTTCTGACCTTACGGGTACTCACAGACCCAAGGAGGTCGAGTACTGGATTGGCAGCATCTCGAAGATGCTGAAGCTGCTACCACTACGTGAAAATGGATAAAAGGATGGATTTTGAGATGGATGTGGACCGTCTGCAAAATTCCTTGGTTTAAAGATGGTTTAGAGATGGCAGTAAACCATCTCTAAAATTTTAGACGGCTCTTGGCCGTCCTTAATATTGTCTTAAAAATGTTGAACATCCGCATACCATTTAAGATGGTCAGAATCCGTCATTAACTGTGGAGAAAATATGGCTATCGACCATCTGGAATAAAAGATGGTCTTTGATGGTCTTATATGCAGTCATCTGAGACGGTCAAAGACTGTCCGCATTAGAGACAGTCATTGGCTGTCTTTTACTAGTAATTTGAGACTGTCAAAGACTGTCTGTATTAGAGACGGTCCTTAGTCGTCTTATAGCGGTCATTTGAGACTATCAAAGACCGTCTGCATTAGAGAAGGTCCTAAACCGTCTTTAATGCTCAGGTCTAAAATTAAAAAGTTTAAAAAAATTATGAATTTCGAAAAAAATAGTTAAGAAGCTTAAAAAAATAATTAACAATGTTTAAGAAAATTTTAGATTTTGAAAAAAAAACTGTGATTTTATAAAAATCTAGATTTTAAAAAAGAAATTAAGAACTTTAAATATAATTTTGAAAAAAAAAAGATTGCGATAAAAAATTGATATTTTGAAAAAGAAAATTTAAAAAATTAAATAAAATTGTGAAAAAATTGACAATTTGTAAAATAATATATATTTTAAAAAAGAAAACTAGATGTTGTATTTTGACATGAAAAATTAAAAGGTTATATAACAAAGGTGAGATTAAAAAATGATATTTTGAAAAAGAAAATTAAAAAAATTAAACAAAATTGTGAAAAAATTGACAAATAGTAAATATATATATATATATATATATATATATATATATATATATATATATATATATATATATATATATAGAAAACTAGATTTTGTATTTTGATAAGAAAAATTGAAAAGTTAGATAACAAAAGTGAGATTTTGATGATGTGTTCTATATCCTTGCCGCCCATATGTTTCTCCAACCCATTTTTAGGCCGGGTATAAAAAATTATGTAGATTTAAATCTTAAGTGGACCACACCACTGGAAAGAATGATATCATAGTACCTCACCATTAAAAATTATAAAGAGCCCATTATAAGGTATTAGTAATGTTTATTTGCAATCCAACTTGTAAATAATGTAAAGAAGATCTAGATGAAGGTAAACTACAAAGATCAAATTGATCCAAAACTTTTATGGCCTTCAAAAGGTTTTTAATGGTTATTCATCATTATTTTGATTGGTATGGACCACCTGATATTATTGAGTTCTTATGATTTGAAATCACATCCTAAAATATGATGGAAAAATATATGGACGATGTCGATATACATAATTAGAGTAACACCCATGAAGGAGTTACCTAAATAGTGAAATGGTACTATAAGGTCACCTCATGGGAACTAATTCCGATGAGGTTAATCTGTGGGGCCCCACCATGATGTGTGTAGAACATCAACACCATGCATTTGATGTGTCCCCTTTAAGTCCAAAAATCAGTCATATACGAAACTCCGGTGGGCCATAGCATCTAAAACTATATGAAGACATCCCTAAAACATATAAAAGAATTTTGTAGGCCCCACATGAGTTTTGGATATGTATGAAACTTGGTCTGACTCCTCATCCAAGTGGGACACACATAATGAATGGGCTGGTTCTAAGAACCATATCTAGGTGGGCCCAATAAATGATGTAAGACCCATATCTTAGTCTGTACAGTTCCGTCGACTCCCGCGATCCTTTCCATCGAAGTCCGGCAACCTGTGACATATAATCAACATTTACACGTGACCCTAAGTCATATCCTGTAAATTTGAATCAGCTTAATCCAAGAATTGTACCATTGCAACCGTAACATCGCCGCAGTTCTGATGCCACTTGTTGCATATCGATCCGATACCCTAGCAGAAAGATGTAGACCCGCGTTCAGTTTGAGGAAAAACACCACGCATTACAAATCCCAAGAGAATCTCTACGTCATGTCCCATCCATCAATCAATCAATCTGTAACACCCCGAATTTTTTGTCAACCTGGAGTTACACGTCCTTAGGCAATGGGTCAACCATAACACTTTTAGAGCTCAATCCCAATCCCAAAGAAATCGCTTTTCAATCCATTACCTTCAAAACTCACCATTCACCACCTCATTCTTCAAATTTCACCAAGTACTTTTATATTAGACACGACTCCTCAAGTTTAAATAGTAAAGAACACCAATCTTAGGGTATTAATGATGAAGAATAATACCGAAGCTAAAAATTACTATGAATAGTAAATAAATGGGTAAAATGGGTTTCAACCCTTAACCTTTCAGAATCTAATAAAATAGATAGGTTAGTTAGATAGATTAGCATCTCCTACCCCAAAATCATATGCTATATACCATAGAAATTCATTTCGGTTTACAAATTGGCCCTGAAACGTCTCGAACAGAGTCGTGGGCCCACCCACGCTAATCCACAATGATCTAAGGTGGGCCCCACATATATTTAGGGTCCCTAAGGCAGGGGGAACCCAGCCCATATGGCCGGCCTCGTCGAAAATAATTTTCATCGGCGATGGCATCGCCGGTCAAAATGCTCGATTGGGTCCAGCCTTCGGGCCGGAGGTGTTTGGGAGCTAGGGTAGCCCCCTAGTATGTTGTCCGTCCGTTAAAACCTCCCCGATCAGGTACTTCCTTCACAAAGTGACTCTCCAAGCTCTCCTTTCTCACCAAAATGTCTGATTTTTGGCAAAAACCACCCCTCCAAACTCTTCCTTCTTCCATTTTCAAACACCCTCGCTCCACCCTTCAAATCTCATCTCAAACAAAAACCAATAAAGGCTACTTCCTTTAGAAATTCAATGAGAATCAACTAGCGCTGCACTAGATGACCTGTGAAATTCTCACCAATCGTTTTTAATACGATCTGCTAGAGTCAAAACGTATAGGATAGGTGACGCTAAAATACCGTAAAATCTAGGATCAAACTCTATTCCCAATTACTCTCGGGAGCACCTTGAAACTTTGTATCGGCTCTGGACCGCACGTCGGAAGTCCGATTACCCTGAACTTAGACAATCCTGACCGCCTAGTTGGACTTAACAATCACCTCAAAAATCAAGTCCAAATGATATCCCACGACGATTTCCTTGAGTCCAGAGTGAAGAGTGTGAGAAATGTTAGAAATTAATAAAATTTATGAAATCTGGCATGTGTCTCTTGCGCGACATTTTCTAAGCGTTCTGACCATCAGAATTTGATCAAATTTTACCCTCGGATCAGGATAGGTGGCCCTTACATGTCAACGCACTTGTGGCTCTGATCAAGTACCGGTAGCTGTTGAACTGAAACTGATCCGCCACGTGCGATTTGGGAACACTACCGGACTGAAAACTTGATGTGAGCAGGATCCAGTATCCATGAGCTTAAGTCCGACCGCATTCGGCCAGGGGACCTCCAGAAATGCTCCGTTGAGACGGAACAGTCCGTATTTGGACATAAAATAAGTATACTTTGTTCCCAAGTCTATTTAGGTTATGTTTTAGCCTATATAAGGGCTTTAAACCCTCTCACAACCCTCCCATCCGAATTTGCAACAAACCCTAGATAGAGAGAGAGAAAGTGAGAGATTTTGAGAGAGTAGTGGGAGAGAATTCCCGCCACTTGCTGCAGCTTTTGCACGTGCCAAAGCACCACACTCTAATCACTTTCCCAGCGATTCCAACGCACTCCTAGGTAAGAAAAATCCTAACTACTTGCTGTTTTGGGATTCTTTCGATTCAAATATCGAAATAGCTTATGTATCTTGTGCATTAGGTCGCATTTATGCCGTTGACGAAGTGTAGACGTTATATTCAAAACGATACACGTCTAAGGAAAAAGGTGAGGATTTTAGACGCTTAGATTAACTGATTTCAAATCTTTCAATGTTGTTTAATAGTAGATTATCGACGACAATGCCGTTTGACATGTACAACATGCTGTCCGTTTTCCGTTTCGTAAATGTACGGTAAATATGAGATTTAGGGTATTTTAGGCATTTATAGAAAATACTGTATACGTCCGTATTTTGCTGAAATGCTTGACATGTAAATTTATCGTGTTATGATATTAGAAATACGTGTATGATCGGTTTGGCGAAGAGATTCGCCCTAATGCGCACTTTGAGTGTACATACGCTATGTGGACTAAAGTGTGAAGACTAAGTGTTTGTATAAATGTTTGTATTAGTATGTATTGAGTAAAATGGTGTTGTGAATTAGTTTTGAGATTGAATTCTCAATTAATATGCTGATGTATATGAATTCCATCATGTTGGCTATATGTATTGATTTCATTATATATATGAAATGCATGTGTTGGAGGATTTGCTTATGTGGTATGTTATAACCTGTAACAACATGCTTGTATTGTTTATATGCATTCTTGTTACTCTCATGTGTTTACTGACGTTGGTTTACAAATGCTTAGGGCTATGACCTAGTCCAGGCAGTCGGTAATGGATTGAATTCGTGGTTGGTTTCTATGTACCACAAAGGACGCGTCGATGAACGCAAGTCGTGTTTTGGGTTGGCGGCAGTGGTTAGGCCACACGAAGTGTTTCATGCACTTCATGTTGTTCAGCTTGAGATGCGCTCGTACTAGTCGAGTCCGTCAAGTAACCCGACTGGCCTTTGTGTGCTCACCATGTATGAGTCATAACTGCTTGAACCTAGGGTACTGAACTTACCATTGGAAACCCTGTTAACCATGGTACCTTGATCCATAAAGACTCATGAGCCGGGCATGGTGGTATGGGACACCGTGGTCGAGCTGTCGGCCTACGCTGGGGCCACAAACCTCCCCGTAGTGACTAGTGAGCACCCTACTCTGAGCAAATTATGATGGTATGGGACACTATATTCTTGCTGTCGGCCTACACTGATCAGGTGACGAGCCCTTTGTAGTGACCTTGAGTTTATCCTGACACCGCATGGGGGTGACGAGTCCTGATGCAGTCTTAAGGATATAACTAGACCTGTATTGATAAGGTGATGGGGGAGAGGTGTAACGAGTGCGAGCAACAGCCCTGACAGCCCTTGCAACGACCTACAAATATAACATCATATCAGATTACTAGGAGTGACGACCCTAGACTGGATCTGTGTAGGGATTGATATAAGCAAGGTACCTTTGTTTCCCAATCCCGCTGTATGAAAAGGACTAATAACAACTCGGTAATCATTATCTATATCGCATTGCATGTGCTTGGAAGATGTGGAACACTGAGGAACGTAAGCATACCGCGGGCGTAAGATGGTGCCGTATGAGGGAGTATGTCGGTGAGGGCATCCATCATGTCATTTCATGCATGCATTAATAACAGTATCTAGGAATGTTTGATTGTTTGCTTTACTATTAACGCGTGACTGATTTGATAACATGTTAATCTTTGCTCTATTCTCCCACTGAGTTGAACACTCACTCCCACGTTACAGGATGGTGTTCCGGACACCCACCAGTCCCTATTTTAGTTGCAGATGATGGCACTGCTTGAGAAGCGGAGCTGGACTTGTATGATGATGAGGAAGACTTCTCCTCTGTGTTCTGATCGATGAGATTACAGGGAGGTTGAGTAGATGTCCGGACACTTGTTATTTTATATTTTTGGACCACTCATGTATATTCTTTTCTTTCCATTTTTGGAGTATACATGTATATGATTAACCTGGTAACATGTTCACACTCTGGAGACTTACAATCAATTATATATTTTATGTATTTATTATAGTCTTCCGCTTGCTAATTTAACTATCTCTGGAGTATAATATCCTGTTTTGGCTTAATCCCACTCATGTTTAATACACCAACATAGACAACATCCAATCATAAGCATTTATGTTGCATAAGTGATGTTCTGGAACTTGGGAGTTGGGTTTCTACCCGACCCCCAATTTTTGGGATGTTACACAATCACTCCATCAATCATCAATCACCACATGTAAAGTACAAAAGCAACCCATGCTTTCTTTCTCCATGTAACGCCTCGAAAATCAGGGGTCGGGTAGAAACCCAACTCCTGAGATTCAGAACATTACTTATGTAACATTTTCAATGATGGATGAATGTTGACAGTAATAGTACATAAAACATGAGGTGGATTAAGCTAAAACAACATATCATACTCCAGAGACACTTAAATTAGCAAGCGAAAGAATGTTATAGATACATAAAATATATGAACTGTTATAAGTCTCCAGAGTGTGAACATGTTACTAGGTTAACTAAATACATGTATACTCCAAAATAGAAAGAAGAGAATATACATGGGTGTGTAAATAAAAGACAAAATACCAAGTGTATTGGCATCTAATCAGTAACCCAGTAACCCCGTCAATCAGAACCTGCATATAGGAGGGATCCTCCTCCTCCTCATCAAGTCCGGCTCTGCTTCGCAAGCATCACCACCATCTGAAACTAAAATAGGGACTGGTTAGGGTGCACAATACCGTCCCGCAACGTGAGAGTGAGTAGCTAACTCAGTGGAATCATAGAGCAAAGATTAGCATATTATCAAATCAATCACGCGATAATGGTAAAGCAAGTAATCGAACATTCCTAAATACTGTGATTAATGCAAGCATGAAATGACATGATAGATGCCCTCACCGACATACTCCCTCATGCGACACCATCTTACGTCCGCGGCATGCTTTCTTTCCTTAGTGCTCCACATCTTCCAAGCACATGCAGTGCGAAATGAATATGATTACCGAGTTGTTATTAATCCTTTTCATACAACAGGATTGGGAAACTAGGGTACTTCCCTTATATCATTTCCAACAAGGATCCTGTCTAGGGTCGTCACTCCTAGTAGTCTCATACGATGATATATTTTTAGGTCGCTGCAAGGGCTGTCAAGGCTGTTGCACGCACTCGTTGCTCCACTCCCCCATCACCTTATCAGTGTAGGCCGACAACAAGAATATATTGTCTCATACCACCATAATCTGCTCACGAGTCTGGGTTGCTCACTGGTCACTACGGGGAGGTTTGTGGCTAGGCCGACAGCTCGACCACGGTGTCCCATACCACCATGCCCGGCTCATGAGTCTTAGTAGATCAAGGTACCACGGTTATCAGGGTTACCACTGGTAATTTCAGTACCCTAGGTTCAAGCAGTTATGACGAATACAAGGTGAACATACAACGGTCAATCGAGTTACTTGATGAGTTCGACTAGTATGAGCTCACGTTGAATCGATCGACATGAAGTGCACAAGCACTTCGTGTGGCCTAACCACTGCCAACAACTATACTACGACTCGGTTTCGTCATACACATCCTTTGTGGTGAATAAAATCCAACCACAAATTCTAAACTAGTACCGACTTCCTGGACTAGAGTATAGCCCCAAGCACATGTAATGTGAATCAGTAATCATATGAGATAAAAAAAATTGAATTAATAAGTAATTCAAGCATGTTAGCAACATGTTATAAGATATAACATAAGCAATTATAACGTACACAAGCATTTCATTTATATAAGATAATCAATTCAAATATAACAACCATGGAAGAAATCATATACATCATCAAAATAGTTGAGAATCCTATCTCAACACTAGTCTACAACACTTTTACTATGTGCTTACTCACGCAAGCATTTATACAAGCACTTAGACTACACAACTCCAACGTACTTGACGTATGTTGATTTCAACATATAATATGACAGATCCTTATGTCAAGGAGATGTCTACTATACAACAATCATGTTCTTACATTCAAAACATATGGCAGGCATAAATCATATTGATTTAGGCATTTCAACAAACACTTAGTCTACACACATTAGTCTACATAGCATATGTTGGCCAATATGTGCATTAGGGCGAATCTCTTCGCCAAACAGATCATGCACGTATAACTAGTATAGGTATACGGTAAATACTCATGGCAATCATATCAGCAAAATACGTACGTATACAGTATTTTTGACAAATACCTAAAATACACTAAATCTCATATTCTTCGTACGTATTCGAAATGAAAAACGGACAGCATGTTCTACATGTCAAACAGTATCCTTATCAGTAATCTACCATTAAACAACATTGAAAGCTTTGAAAACAGGTAATCTAAGCATCTAAAATCCACACCTTAAACCAGAAACTGCGAAACGGAGTTGATTCAGACGATAAGTCTTCGTCAACGGCAGATACGCTACCTATGGAAAGAAACAGGTTAGCTAGAACTCTTCTACAGCTAGTCTAAGCTTCAAATCAGGTTAGGGTTTAGGTTTTCTTACCTAAGAACGGAGTTAGAATCGCCAGAATAGCGATGCAGGTGGATGACTTTGGCATGTGAACCAGCAGGGAAGAATCCTAGGAGAAAGCTCCAACTCTCTCTCACTTTCTCTCTCTTTTCTCTCCTCTCTCCTGGGGTTTTCTCTAAATTCGTATGGGTTAGAAAGCTAAGGGTTTAAGGCCCTTTTATAAGCCCAAACATGACCAAAATAGACTTTAAGTCAAGGTATATTTGGGTTATAGCCAAATTGGGTCTTTCCCGATCCAAAAGAACATTTCTGGACGTCCCCTGACTGAATGTGGTCAGACTTAAGCTTGTGGATGCTGGATCCTGATCACATTACGTTTTCAGTTCGATAGGGTTTCCAGATTGCACGTGGCGGACCAGTTTCAGTTCAGCGGTCACTGAGACTCGATCGAGGATTCCAAGTACACTGACTTGAGTGGAAAATGTTCCTTGATCCGAGGGTGTATTTGGGTCAGATTCCAACGGTCTGAATGCTTATACTTAACGCGCAAACGAACTGTGCCAAATTTCATAAAAATGTATTTAATTTTCTAAATATTTTCCTTTTTCTCACTCTCTTCACTCCGGACTCAGTAAAATGGTCTCGGGATATCGGTTGGGCTTGATTTTTGAAATGATTGTCAAGTCCAACTAGACAGTCATAATTGTTTAAGTTCATCGCTATCGGACTTTCGACGTGCGGTCTAGATCCGATACGGAGTTTCAAAGGGTTCTTGAGAACAAATAGGTTTAGAGTTTGATCCTAGGTTTTAGGGTAACGTAGCGTCAATGATTCTATAGGTTCTGGGTCTTACAGATCATATTTAAAGTGGTTGGTGCTAATTTCACAGGTAATCTAGTCTAGCGCTAGCTAAAACACATTAAATTTCTAAAGAATTAGGTTCTAAATGATTTCTTTGGCTTTGGAATTGGGTTCTGAGAGTGATATGGTTGACCCATTGCCTAAGGACGTCTAACTCTAGGTTGGAAAAAATTCGGGGTGTTACACTCCACAAGTCAAGCAAACCCAAAAATTAACCAATCCATCACCTCACCCATCACTCACATCCATCACCCATCTCCCATCACTTCTCCTTACAACCACCTCTCTCTCTCTCTCTCTCTCTCTCTCTCTCTCTCTCTTTTTCTCTTCACATTTTCCAAGCATTTCCCAAGCAACCAAGGGTGCATACATCCAATGCTTTCCCGAGAGAGAAAAATGATTTTTGGTGGCCCATATTCCCATCCCTTTAACCTTCATCCTATCCATTCAAACTTCATCTCCCTCCATCAAAGTTAAGCACAAGGAGATCGGCTTTCCAACGGACCAAGAAGATCAAGTGATGGGTGATCATATAGACTAGTTTTTATTTTTAAGATGGGCCAAGTGAGGCCTACCAATCAATGGTATGGATCTCACTTTGGATCCTAAGATGTGGTCAACGGCCCATCTTGATCATCAATATCATTCCATGATGGGGCCATTCTCCATGGACCCCATCATGATGTTTACCTTCCTAGCTTGTATATGGGTCATCTAGATCATCTATTTTCATGGAGAAGGGATCTCCACCATTAGATTTCAATTTTATGGGCCCACATATTATGGGACCCACTTGATTTATATTGTAGATCATGGAAGGCAGGGCCCATAGTGTCGGGGTCCCTCTATCACACGTGCCCCACTCTCTACTCTCTCTCCCTCTCTATTTCATTTTTTTATGTGATCATGACATGGTTTTGTAGCCCACTTGGATGGACCCCACCATGAAGTTAGTATTTTATCCAAGCTGTCTATGAATGGGGCGCACCTAGTGTGTGTTGCACCACACTGTACATCATGTGGTGGCCCACCTGAGCAGGCCCACCTTCACATGGACAGATCATCCAGTGTCCCTGGACACTAGATGTGAATTGAGTAAACACAAGTATTAGCTTATTTCAAAAGATTTTTATGGTGGTCCACTTGTGTAGGCCCCACCTTAATGTATGCATTCAATCCATGCTGTCCATCCCTTTCCTTAGACTATTTTAGGCGTTGAGCCGAGAAGTGGGGCCAATTCGACTTCATGGCCGGCCATAGCACAGTAAATAGTGTGGTTTACCATTGAAATACACCATGATATTTTTATACTTCAAAATATACTCAATATTGGACTCATTGGATTGGTTATGAGCTGTGGAATCCAATAGTTGGAGTGGATTCTCTTAAAGCGGGCCCCACATGCAAAAAACCCCAAAATCTTAGTTTTCTATATATATATATATATATATATATATATATATATATATATATATATATATATTAACAGCAGCATTGCTGCTGCTGTGTTAGAGGCACAGGCCACGCCAGTGCTGGCAGGCGGGCGGACGCCAGGGAGCCCACGGTCCCACATGTGGGCCCCACCTTGATGTTTATTTGCCATCTAACCCGTTCACGAGGTGGGCCACTCCCTGAAATGGCCCCCCTCCAAATTTCAATCTCATCTGGAGCTCAGGTTATCCACATCATAAGAAATAGTGGGATTGAACGTATACCATTGAAACCTTTTTCTGTGCCACAGAAGTTTCAGATTAATATGAAATTTATTTTTCCTCCTCATCCAGGTCTGTGTGACCCTATCAACAGTTTGGATGTAAAATAAATGTTATGGTGGGCCCCACGTTGGACCCACAATAATATATGTGTTTTATTACCACCGTCCGGACGGACAGTGGAGGCCACAGTGATGTATGTATTTTTCCATGCCGTCCAGCCATTTTTTTGGCTGCGGGATGGCTGGTGGGACCCACCATGATGCACGTGCTGCATCCCATCCCTCCAACCATTTTGAAAGATCATTTTAGTGCATGAGCTAAAGAATGAGGTACATCTAAAGTTCAAATGGACCCCACCATCTAAAGTAGTGGCCAATGACGCCCACCGTTCAAAAACCTCTAAGAGGCCATGGTAGCTTCCCATTAAGTTGATATTTCCATCTATCGCCATGTTAATTTATGATTAGGTTGGATGGGGAACATATTTTATGGTGGGCCTTAGGAATTTTAATGGTGGAAATCATTACCATCACTTATGTTTGGCACGACCCATTTGGTATGCATGGGGCCCAATTAGTGTGGCCCATTTAATATACATAAGGCCATGGGATTAGACCCATTTGATGTACATAAGGCCCATGATATTAGGCCCATCTTGATGTAATTGTGGCCCATGTTACGAGGCCCATTGGGACGTATTCAAAGGCCAGGGGCTATGGCCCATTGCAATGTACATAAAGCCCATTGATGTGGCCCACTGGATTTATATAAGGCCCATATGATGCGGCCCATTTGATGTATCTAAGGCCCATGGATGAAGGCCTAATGGGATGTCCTTAGGGTCCATTGCAATGTGTGATGCCTCCTTGGGTTGTGTAATGATGTTTTATGGCAGGCCATGCCTTGGGAGCAATGTTGGTTTGACGTCCACATTGTGAGATAATGTTGGATAAATATCCACATTACGACTCTCCCTAGGGCCCACTGATATGCCCATACTAGTTTTGTGTAGGCCGTCTAGGTCCATCTGCATTGTAAGGATAGTTCATTACTTTATAAATTTCCTAGTATAACTCCATCAGTCATGACCATACACATCATATGTATGCTTGATATGAGTGGTGACTGATCATTCCATATTCCACTATGCAAACCATTTACGGGACTCCTTATGAGACGGAGTGCCCCATAGTATCACGCTGTACGCATAAGATTGCTGCATGACTGTAGGGTGTGACTCATGCATCTCGCATATGTATGACTTGATCACTGCATGCCCTAGAGACATCAGGATCGTGGTTCCACAGGTACATCATGGATGGCCGTATCGGATACTGAAAATACTTGGTTCTATCATTGTAGGCACTTAGGATGTCCATGAGTGAAAGTCCTAGAACCTTTTTGGTATCAGGAGATGCTCCAACGTCTAGAACGAGTGGATACACGAGTGCCCAAGTGTCGAATACCAGTAGGCCGCGTCTCCCACTGTGTCGTGGTCAGTTGGAAGGGGGTGTGGCCTTATCTGCTTAAGTGAGGGGGCTATAAGCTAGGCTGAGTTTGACCAGCTCACAAATGAGTTTGCTATCGATGAGCCGGGTAGGTATTGGCAGAGTACTAGTCAGGCAGATAGTGAGGTCTATTTCACTTGCTTGGATGTGCAGCTAGGGAGGAGGTAGTCAGTGTGAGATGTATTAGACCCCGATGATATCCAAAGAGGAACTGTATTGATATGTGTACTTGATGAGTACTGGCTTGCTTGGATTGCATTTCGCATATGACATTCGGCTATGTAAGCCTCGTATTGCATCGGTATGGCTGATAGCATTCATGTCTCACATCGTATGGCCTTGGTATGGCCGATAACATTCATGCCCTGCATCACATAGCCTTGGTACGGCTAGTTGTATTCATGGACTTACCGCATATTTTAACATTGCTCTGATATTGTACACTTGGCACTTGCCTTGCGCACACACTTACACCACCCTCTAAGCTTTTGTAAGCTTATGCATGATAGTTGTGTGCAGGTAGCATTGGACAGCAACTGCGCTGAGGTAGGAGTGCACATCTTGCTATTTTGGAGCTTTTGATCACCTTGTATTTCCCTTTTCTAATTGTACTTAAAGTTTTTAATATAGTGGATATGTGGTGATGTTGTTTTATGACTTGGTTATGCTCCATTACAAAAAAAAATTCACACTGAAAATCCTCCTTGTAGGATCTCAGGATCAGAATCTGGCATGTGAGTGTCGAGATCCAAGATTAGGGCACTACGGAGGCTGTTGGTGCTGGATTCGGAAATTGAGAATTTTGTGAGCCCGTTTTCCAAGTTTGGGGCTTGACAGAAGTTGGGATCAGAGCATAACTTGGGAATACCGGAGGATCACATCACATATCAACTATAAATAGGTTCCGAGTCCGAATGACTTAACAATTTTTTGACTTAGACCCTTAACGTTTATGCCTTCGAGATTTCTCAAGGCTGATAGGCCCTTATTCCTTCCTGTAAGATGTAATGGCTAGAAAAGTAACCCGAGTGAATCCCACTCCACCACCTGTAACTCTCACTCTACCACCTGTGACTCCTGCTCCACCACCAAATGTTCCTGCTTTAAAGCCTGAGGATGTCACTCCCTTACCTGAGACCGGTGCGGATCCGACTGTACCTGTGAGTGCCACCCAGGTGTAGCAGATGCTACACGCAATGACCGCTATTCTTCAGGGGCAGAGTTGGCGTCCCACTATGACACCAGCAGAGGCTGAGCAGGATCGTGCGAGCACCCTTCTCAAGGAGTTCCGACATCACGATCCCCCATGTTTTCAGGGTGAGCTAGACTCTACAGCAACAGAGATATGGTGCTCCGAGGTGGAGAAGATATTTGACACCATGAGATGTATGACCCAGCAGCGAGTTCCATTAGCTGTATTTCTTCTTCAGGGTGAGGCTCAGCATTGGTGGGCATCTGTGGCTCGATCGGTAGCGGTCGATTCGAGTGGACCTGGGAGGACTTTGTAGACTGGTTTGACTGGAAGTTCTTTCCCGAGCATGTACGACAGCAACGCGCATTAGACTTTGAGACTCTGGTCTAGGGGGACATGATAGTGTCCCAGTATGAAGCACGTTTCATCACGCTGTCGAGATTCACGATGTATCTTGTTGATGATGAGGGGTAAAAGGCCCGCCATTTTGAGAACGGCTTGCTTCCTGCCCTTAGGAGCCATGTGATCGGACACATGCTTCTAACGTTTGAGCAGATTGTGGAGAGGGCTCAGATCTATGAGACAGATTGGGCTAGTTTACAGAGAGCCCGTAACCTGAGGGGAGATCAAAAGAGGAAGGAGCCCTCTAGTAGCTCCCAGCCGTAGTAGTATCGTCCACAACAATAACGCATGACCCGTCCAGCATTCCGAGCACCAGTAGGACCTTCAGCACCACCTTCAAGATTGTTCACAGGCATTTGCTTTAGATGCGGTAGGATAGGACATCGTGTGCTTGAGTGTCCCCATCCACAGCAACAGCAGTCGAGAGCACCACATCAGCCTACACAACAGCCCCCACAACAGCAGCAACGACCATAGTACCAGCCTCTAGGACCTCTCCTGTAGAAGCAAAGACCTCAGAGGGGATCTGCACCTCCCCAGCAGGATCAGGGCAGATTTTACGCCATCCAGCAGGACCCTCAGTCATCAGGAGCAGTCATCGACGATTCGTGTGACTTAATCTCTACACCGTCTCGCTAGATTGCTCATGAATAACATGTCTTGAGAGTTAGAGCTTGAGATTCGTGAGCGTTATCCCCATCTCTAAGGTGTTTGATTTTGATGATATGTTGTGTTTTGATCATATATGATGTTAATTTCCCTATCCCCTTATGAGTTGTGTTTAGCTGCGATGGTAGTGTAAATTTCGAGGATGAAATTTTTATTAGGTGGGGAGAGTTATAAGACCTATATCCTAGTCCGTACTATTCTGTCGACTCCCGCGATCCTTCCCATAGAAGTCCGGCAACCTGCGACGTATAATCAAAGTTTAGGCGTAACCTTAAGTCATATCCTGTAAATTTGAATTGGCTTAATCCGAGACTTGTACCATTACGACCACAACGTCGTCGTGATTCCGACGCCGCGTCTTGCATATCGATCCGATACCCTAGCAGGAAAATGTAGACCCGTGTTTAGTTTGAGGAAAAACACCGCGTGTTTCAAATCCCAAGAGAATCTCTACGTCATCTCTCATCCATCAATCAATCAATCACTCCATCATTCAATCAATCACCACATATCAAGTACAAAAGCAACCCATACTTTCTTTCTCGACAAGTCAAGAAAATCTAAAAGTCAACCAATTCATCACCTCACCCATCACTCACATCCATCACCCAGCTCCCATCACTTCTCCTTACAACCACCTCTCTCGCTCTCTTTCTCTTCACATTTTCCAAGCATTTCCCAAGCAACCAAGGGTGCATACGTCCAAGACTTTCCCAAGAGAGAAACGTAATTTTTGGTGGCCCATTTTTCCATCCCTTGAACCTTCATCCTAGCCATTCAAACTTCATCTCCCTCCATCAAAGTGAAGCACAAGGAGATCGACTTTTCAACGGACTAAGAAGATCAAGTGGTGGGTGCTCCTATAGACTAGTTTTTATTTTTAAGATGGGCCAAGTGAGGCCTACCGATCAATGATATGGATCTCATTTTGGATCCTAAGATGTGGTCAATGGCCCATCTTGATCATCAATATCATTCCATGATGGGGCCATTCTCCATGGACCCCATCATGATGTTTACCTTCCTAGCTTGTATACGGGTCATCTAGACCGTCTATTTTCATGGAGAAGGGATCTCCACAGTTAGATTTCAATTTTATGGGCCCACATGTTATGGGACCCACTTAATTTATGTTGTAGATCATGGAAGGGAGGGCCCATAGTGCCGGGGTCCCTCCATCATGCGTGTCCCACTCTCTATCTCTCTCTCCCTCTCTATTTCATTTTTTTTATGTGATCATGACATGGTTGTGTGGCCCACTTGGATGGACCCCACCATGAAGTTAGTATTTTATCCAAGCTGTCTATGAATGGGGCCCACCTAGTGTGTATTGCACCACACCGTACATCATGTGGTGGCCCACCTGAGCAGGCCCACCTTCACATGGACAGACCGTCCAACATCCCTGGACACTAGACGTGAATTGAGAAAACACAAGTATTAGCTTATTTCAAAAGCTTTTTGGGGTGGTCCACTTGTGTAGGCCCCACCTTGATGTATGCATTCAATCCACGCCGTCCATCCCTTTTCTCAGACTATTTTAGGCGTTGAGCCGAGTAGTGGGGCCAATCTGACTTCATGGTGGGCCATAGCATAGTAAACAGTGTGGTTTACCATTGAAATACACCATGATATTTTTATACTCCAAAATATACTCAATATCAGACTCGTTGGATTAGTTATGAGCTATGGAATCCAATGGTTGGAGTGGATTCTCTTGAAGCGGGCCCCACATGCGAAAAACCCCCAAATCTCAGTTTTTCAATATATATATTAACAGCAGCATTGTTGTTGCTGTGTCAGAGGCGCAGGCCGTGCCAGGGCTGGAGGGCGGGCGGACGCCAGGGAGCCCACGTTCCTACATGTGGGCCCCACCTTGATGTTTATTTGCCATCTAACCCGTTCATAAGGTGTTCCACTCCCTGAAGTGGGCCCCCTCCAAATTTCAATCTCATCTGGAGCTCAGGTGACCCACATCATAAGAAATAGTGGGATTGAACATATACCATTATTTTTCTTGGCCACAGAAGTTTCAGATTAATATGAAATTTATTTTTCCTCCTCATCTAGGTCTGTGTGACCCTATCAACAGTTTGGATGTAAAATAAATGTTATGGTGGGCCCCATGTGGGACCCACAATAATATATGTGTTTTATTACCATCGTCCGGACGGACGATGGAGGCCACAATGATGTATGTATTTTTCCATGTCGTCTAGCCATTTTTTTGGTTGCTGGACGGCTGGTGGGACCCACCATGATGCACGTGCTGCATCCCATCCCTCCAACCATTTTGAAAGATCACTTTAGTGCATGTGATAAAGAATGAAGCAGATCTAAAGTTCAAATGGACCCCACCATCTAAAGTAGTGGCCAATGATGCCCACCATTCAAAAACCTCTAAGGGGCCATAGTTGCTTCCCATTAAGTTGATATTTCCATCTATTTCCATGTTAATTTATGATTAAGTTGGATGGGGAACATATTTTATGGTGGGCCTTAGGAATTTTAATGGTGGAAATCATCACCATCACTTATGCTTGGCGTGACCCATTTGGTATGCATGGGGTCCAATTAGTGTGGCCCATTTAATATATATATATAAGGCCATGGGATTAGGCCCATTTGATGTACATAAGGCCCATGTGATTAGGTCCATCTTGATGTAATTGTGGCCCATGTTATGAGGCCCATTGTGATGTATTCAAAGGCCAGGGGCTATGGCCCATTGCAATATACACAAGGCCCATTGATGTGGCCCATTGGATTTATATGAGGCCCATATGATGCGGCCCATTTGATGTATCTAAGGCCCATGGATCGAGGCTCAATGGGATGCCCTTAGGGTCTATTGCAATTTGTGATGCGTCCTTGGGTTGTGTAATGTGTTTTATGGAGGGCCATGCCTTAGGAGCAATGTTGGTTTGACGTCCACATTGTGAGGTAATGTTGGTTAAACGTCCACATTACGTCTCTCCCTAGGGCCTACTGATAGGCCCATACTAGTTGTGCGTAGGCCGTCTAGGTCCATCTGCATTGTAAGGATAGTTCATTACTTTATAAATTGCCTAGTATAACTCCATTAGTCATGACCATACACATCATATATATGCTTGATATGAGTTGTGACTGATCATTACATATGCCACTGGGCAAACCATTTACGGGACTCCTTATGAGATGGAGTGCCCCATACTATCGCGTTGTACGCATAGGATTGCTGCATGACTGTACGGTGTGACTCATGAATCTCACATATGTGTGACTTGATCACTGCACGCCCTAGCGACATCAGGGTCATGGCTCCACAGGTACATCGTGGATGGCCATATTGGATACCGAAAATACTTGATTTTTGCTCTGTGGGCACTTAGGATGTCCATGGACGAAAGTTCCAGAACCTTTTTGGTACCTGGAGATGCTCCAACGTCCAGACCGAGTGGATACACGAGCGCCCGAGTTTCGAATACCAGTAGGCCACATCTCCCACTGTGTTGTAGTCGCTTGGAAGGGGGTGTGGCTTTATCCACCTGAGTAAGGGGGCTATAAGCTAGGCTGAGTTTGACCAGGTCACAAATGAGTTCGCTATTGACGAGCCGAGTAGGTATTGGGAGACTACTAGTCAGGCGGATAGTGAGGTCTATTCCACTTGCTTGGCTATGCAGCTAGGGAGGAGGCAGTCAATATGAGATGTATTAGACCTCGGTGATATTCAGAGAGGAACTGTATTGATATGTGTACTTGATGAGTATCGACTTGCTTGGATTACATTTTACATATGATATTCGGTTATGTAAGCCTCGCATTGTATCGGTATGGCCGATAACATTCATGTCTCGCATCGCATGGCCTTGGTATGGCCAATAGCATTCATGCCCTATATCACATAGCCTTGGTACGGATGGTTGTATTCATGGACTTACCGCATATTTCTGCATTACTCTGATATTGTACACTTGACACTTACCTTGCGCACACACTTACACCACCCTATAAGCTTTTGTAAGCTTATGCACGACAGTTGCATGTAGGTAGCATTGGATAGAAGCAGCGTTGAGGCAGGAGTGTGTCTGACTATTTTGGAGCTTTTGATCACCTTGTATTTCCCTTTTCTAATTGTACTTAAAGTTTTTGATATAGTAGATATGTGGTGATGTTGTTTTGTGACTTGGTTATGCTTGTGGTTATGCTCCATTATAAAAAAAAATCATACTAAAAATCCTCCTTGTAGGATCCCAGGATCGAAATCTGGCATGTGAGTGTCGAGATCCGAGATTGGGGCACTACGGAGGCTATCGGCGCCGGATTCGATGATCGAAAATAATGTGAGCTTATTTTTTGAGTTTGGGGCATGATAATTGATTATGAATATTTTAATGGGAGGATAACCCTCTCAACTATAGTATGTGGTGTGGCCCACCCAAGTCATGGATTGACTTTATTTTTAAGGTCATGGCCCACCATGAATGGTGCATCTGATTGACGGGGTAGATCTAAAGTTCAAGTGGACCCACCATAGAAAAGAGTGGGATAGTGACAAACACTATTGAATCCTTCTTAGGGCCCGCCACGATGTTTATTTGAGATCCAACCTGTTTATAAGTTAATACAGACATGGAATAAGGGAAAACATATATTAGCTTGGTTGAAAACTTCTACGGCCCAAAGTATGGTTTTAATGGTAAGCATTCAATCCCCACTGTTTTTTTTGTGACGGGGTCCACTCAAACTTTGAATCTGTCTCATACTTTAGCTCAATCACAAGAAGTTTTTAATGTTGGATATTCAATCAACACCATTTCATGTGGTGTGGTCCAAATACTTAGATGAATAGGAAAAACAAATTTCATATTGATCCAAAACTTTTGTGACCCCCGAAAGGGTTTCAACGCATATTGCATCCTACCCTGCCGTATCCAGTTAGCAATGACACAGTGACTGTATTTGGTTTATCCACACTGTCAATCCGTTTTTTCCAGATCATTTTAGTGGTTGAGCCCAAAATTAAAGCATATCCAAAGCTCAAGTGGACCATACCACATGAAACAGGGGGAATAATGATTTCCACCGTTGAAATCTTCCTATGGCCTACATTGATTTTTATTTGTCATCCAACCTATTCAATAGATCACAAATACATGGATGAAGGGAAAACTAAAATATCAACTTGATCCAAAACTTCAGTGGCCTCCCAAAAATTTTCAATGGTAGACATTCAGTTTATATTATTTCCTATGATGTGGTCCACTTCAGAATTTTATAGGCTTCATTTTTGAGCTTGTGTAATAAAATTATATGTTAAAATGGATGGATGGAGTGGATAAAATGAATAAATCATAGTGGGCCCCACTGGATTTACACAGTACTGTAACACCCTGAAAATCGGAGGTCGTGTATAAACTCAACTCCCGAGTTCTAGACCGTCACTTATGCAACAAAAATGATTATGATTCAATGTTGTTTGATTTAAAGCATTCACAAGAGTAAAAGTATACCAAAAATGCAATTCATACTTCAAATCCAGTGATAAAAGCAAGCGGAAGACTAAACAATATATATATCACTGTATAGAAAAACAAAGTAGATCTCAACTGTCTCTAAGGTATGAATACATCTCTGAGTCTCATATACATATACATGAACAAAATGAAATGTTCAAAATAGTCTCACTGAAGTCCCATCAATCCAGGTCGCCTACGCAAAGCCATCATGATACTGCATGTACGAGAACTCGTCCTGGTCCTCGTCGAAGTCTGGCTCTGCCTCCTGGATCTCAGCCTCACCTGCATCTACAACAGGGTCTGGTGGGTGTTGCAAACACCATCCCATAACGTGGGAGTGAGTGATCAACTCAGTGGAATCATAGAGTAAAGATTAGCATGTTCACAATTCAATCATGCGATAATAGTAAAGCAGTAAATCAGACAATCCTAACACTGTTGTTAATGCAAGATGATATGAAGTGATGTATGCCCTCACCGACGATCTCCCTCATACGGCAACATCTTACGACCGCGGCATGCAATCGACCCTCAAGTGATCCACATCTTCCAAGCACATGCAATGGCATGGTGATATGATTTTCGAGTTGTTATTAGTCCATTCAAACAACAAGATTGGGAAACTAAGGTACTTCCCTTGTATCAATCCCAACACAGATCCTGTCTAGGGTCGTCACTCCTAGTAGTCTCATACGATGTATATTTTGTAGGTCACTACAAGGGCTGCCAGGGCTGTTGCTCACACTCGTTGCACCGCTCCCCCATCACCTTATCAATACAGGCCTACTGTACTCTATTGCAACGGAAGGGTCGTCGCCTCCCGTGGACTTAGAATACGCTCGCGGTCACTACAAAGGACTCGTCGCCTGATCAGTGTAGGCCGACAGCTAGAATATAGTGTCCCATACCACCATAATCTGCTCACGAGTCTAGGTGGTCACTGGTCACTACGGGGAGGTTTGTGGCCCCAGCGTAGGCCGACAGCTCGACCACGGTGTCCCATACCACCATGCCCGGCTCATGAGTCTTCGTGGATCAAGGTACCATGGTTAACAGGGTTTACAATGGTAAGTTCAGTACCCTAGGTTCAAGCAGTTATGACTCATACAGGGTGAACATACATTGGCCAGTCGGGTTACTTGACGGGCTCGTCTAGCGCGATCGCATCTCAAGTCGAACGACATGAAGTGCGTAAAACACTTCGCATGGCCTAACCACTGCCGCCAACTCCAAACATGACTCGCGTTCATCGACGCGTCGTTCGTGGCCAAGACCAGCCAGCCACGAATTCGATCGGTTACCGACTGCCTGGACTAAGTATAGTCCCAAACAATTATGGAATCACATCAGCAATTTATATAGGAATATTGGAATTGAAATACAATCATGTGAGCATGTTAACACATGTTATAACATTCAAGTTAAGTAAATCTTCAAACACATATTTCATGCATGTAATGAAATCATGCATATAGTCAACATGTAGGAAATCATTTAGGTCAGCATATTAATTGAGAAATCAATCTCAAACTATCTCATAACATCATTTAATTCAATACATACTAAAACAAGCATTTATACAAACACATACACTACACACTTAAGTCTACATATAGTATGTCGACCCGAAGTGCGCAACTAGGCGAATCTCTTCGCCAAAATAATTATGCACGTATTCTTAACTTCCTAATGCGACAACAAACCATGTCAATCACATCAGCAAAATATGAACGTAATATGTACTTCCTACAAATGACTAAAATGCCCTAAATCTCATATTCTTCGTTAATTTATGAAACAGGAAACAGAGAGCATGTTGTACATGTCAAACGGTGATGCCGTCGATAATCTACTATTAAACGACATTGAAAGCATTGTAAACCGTCAATCAAAGCGTCTAAAATCCTCACCTTATGTCTTGTAGACTCGTGAATTGAAACGGAGCGTATACGCTTCGTCTAGGGCAGTAGGAGAACCTGTTTTACGAAGTACGCTAGCTAACACACTATGAATCCAAGTAAACCCTAAATCAGCAACTTCTAGGGTTGTTTCATACCTGAAAAAGCGGAAGAATCACCGGCCAGGTGATTGGGAAGAGTTGCTGAAGCACGTGCAACTAGCGGCACGAAGGCGGGAAAAATCCTTCTACTCTCTCTCAAACTCTCTCCTTCTCTCTCTCCCAAAGCTAGGGATTTGCAATTTTCGGATGGAAGAGAGGAATGAGGGTTTCAACCCCTTTTATAAGCTTAAAAATGTAGGAAACAGGCTCCGGAATGAAGTTTACTTAGTGCATATCCAATTTGGGGCTGTTTCGGCCCAAAAGATGCTTTCTGGTGGTCCCCTGGTCGAATGCGATCGGACTTAAGCTCATGCGTACCAGATATAGCACGTATTAAGTTCTCAGTCTGGCAGGGTTCGCAGATCGCACGTGGTGGACCAGTTTCAGTTCAGCGGTCACCGCACGTAGATCAGGGCTGAAAGTCTCATGATATAAAATAGAAATTTTTCCTGATCCGAGGGTGTAATCTGGATGAATTCTGACGGTCAGAACGCTTAATACTGATGCGTCAAGTCGTGTGCCAGATTTGAATTTCAAATTCCAATTATGTCCCTATTCGTACTCTCTTTAGTCTGGGCTCAATGAAATAGCCTGCGATTGTCGGTTGGACTTGATTTTCGAAATGAGTGTCAAGTCCAACAAGGCGGTTCTAACGGTCTAAGATAGGAAGTATCGGACTTTCGACGTGCGGTCTAGATCCAATACAAAGATTCAAAGTGGTCCAGAGAACAAACCTGCTTAGAGTTTGATCTGAGGTTATAGAATATTATAGAGTCATTTGTTCTACTCGATTTGGGTCTTGTAGAACGTATTTAAAGTGATCAGGGACTATTTCTCAGCCATTCAAGCGTTGCGCTAGCTAACTTACGCTTAATTTCCATAGAAATTAATTCTACGCGATTTCGGGTCGAGTTGGTATTCGAGTCCAAGTATGGATTTTTCACGGGCGTTACAATCTACCCCCCTTAACAAATAATTTCATCCTCGAAATTTATACCTTTTCGTACTCCTCGAGAAGCTGTGGGTAGTTCTTTCTGATCTCGGCTTCTGTCTCCCAGGTAGCCTCCTCCTAAGAGTGATGCGTCCATAATACCTTCACAAGGGGAATCACCTTGCTACGCAGTACCTTCTCCTTCCTGTCTAGGATACGTGTTGGTCGCAGGATATATGTAACGTCCTCTCCTAACTGCACCTGCTCCCATATGATATATGAGAAGGATCAGCAACGTACTTCTTCAGCATAGAAACATGAAATACGTTGTGAACGCTCGCGAGAGGCGTGGGTAAAGCCAATCGGTAAGCCACCGCTCCCATACGATCGAGGATCTGGAATGGACCAATGAATAGCGGTGCCAGCTTCCCCTTCTTCCCGAACCGAAGGACTCCCTTCATAGGGGAGACTCACAAAAACACATGATCCCCAACTGTGAACTCTAGTGGCCTCTGTCTCGTATCGGCATAACTCTTCTGTCTGCTCTGCGCTATAAGAAGCCGACGTCGAATAATATCAATCTTCTCTGACGTCGCCTGCACTAACTCTGGGCCAATCAAGCTACGCTCACCGACCTCTATCCAGCAATGCGGTGCTCGACAAGGTCGCCCATACAGCGCCTCATAAGGTGCCATACCGATACTCGTCTGAAAGCTGTTGTTGTACGCAAACTCTGCATATGCAAGACAATCATCCCAACTGTCCTTGAAGTCCAATGCGCAAGCTCGCAACATGTCCTCCAAGATCTGGTTCACCCGCTCTGTCTGTCCGTCTGTCTGTGGGTGGAAGGCAGTACTAAACTTCAACTTCACACCCATAGCCTCCTGAATGCGAGTCCAGAAAGTAGAAGTGAACTGCATGTCTCTGTCCGACACGATCTCCAACGGAACTCCATGCAGACGCACAATCTTTCTAATGTACAGTCTAGCCAGCTCGTCTGTAGAGTTCGTAACTCTGATCGGTAGGAAGTGCGCCGACTTCGTCAGACGGTCGACGATCACCCAAGTGGAATCATGTCCCTTCCTCGTCTTCGGCAACCCAGAAATGAAGTCCATGGAAATGAAATCCCATTCCACTCTGCGATCGGCATAGGCTGCAAAAGTCCAGGTGGTCGGCGATGCTCTGCCTTCACCTGCTGACAAGTGAGACAACGGGACACGAACTCTGCTATGTGGGTCTTCATACCTTCCCACCAATACGTCCTCCTCACGTCACGATACATCTTCATGCTGCCTGGATGCATCGCGAGTCTAGTACAATGTGCAGCCTCGAGAATCTCTCGTCTCAAGTCAGGGACATCTGGGACGCATAGGCGACCACGATAACGTAAGCCCCCATCCATACCAACTCGCCAGTCGGCGTCTGTATCATCACTGGCCTGCTCTCGAAGCTCAGTCAGATGCGCATCGTCCCTCTGCGCCTCGATGACTCGGTCATCGATCTGGGATCGCACCAGTACATGTGCGATGAACTCAAACGGCTCCTCTACGGTGAGTTTCTGCTCAAAGTCTCGCAAAAACTCAACCATATCCCACTCGGCAACCATCAGCGGAGCCGCAAACTCTATCGCCTTCTTGCGGCTCAACGCATCAGCCACAAGGTTCGCCTTCCCAGGATGGTAAGAGACTTCAAACTTGAAGTCCTTCAACGTCTCCATCCATCGCCGCTGCCTCATATTCAAGTCTCGCTGCGTGAATATGTACTTGAGGCTCTTGTGGTCGCAAAAGAGCTCGAACTCCTCTCCGTAGAGGTAATGTCTCCAGAGTCTCAGTGCGAATATAACGGCTGCCAACTCTAGGTCGTGTATAGGGTAATTCTCCTCGTGCTTCCTTAATTGTCTCGAGGCATACGAAATTACCCTGTCCCTCTGCATAAGGACACAACCCAGACCAACGCTAGACGAGTCAGTGTATATGGTGTATCTAACCCCTTGCTCTGGCAATATTAGCACAGGGGCGGACGTAAGTCTGTCCTTCAGCTCCTGAAAAGATGACTCCGTCTTGTCATTCCAGGAGAACTTCACGTCCTTCCATGTCAACTGAGATAAGGGTCTCGAGATCTTCGAGAAGTCCTGAATGAAGCGCCGATAGTAGCCAGCGAGACCCAAGAAACTCCTCACCTCAGTGACAGAACCAGGCTGCTCCCAGTCCTGCACCGTAGCTACCTTGGATAGGTCAACTGCCATGCCATCCTTGGACACCACGTGTCCTAAGAACTTCACCTCCTGCTTCCAGAAGTCGCACTTCTTCTACTGTGCGAATAACTGATGCTGTCTGAGCGTATCCAGGACCAAACGCAAATGCTCCTCATGCTCCTCTCGACTCCTGAAGTACACAAAAATGTCGTCAATGAATACAACGATGAATCGATAGAGAAAAGGTCGAAATACCCGGTTCATCAGATCCATGAACACGGCTGGTGCGTTCGTGAGACCGAACGACATCACGAGGAACTCGTAGTGGCCAAAACTGGTCCTGAATGCTGTCTTCTGCACGTCCTCATCCCTGACGCGCAACTGATGATATCCAGACTGAAGATCAATCTTCGAGAAGTACTGCCCTCCTCTCAGCTGATCAAACAAGTCATCGATCCTGGGTAAAGGGTACTTGTTCTTCACTGTAACCTGGTTCAGCCTGCGATAATCAATACACAATCGCATTGAACCGTCCTTCTTCCTCACGAATAGGACCGGTGCTCCCCAAGGAGACACATTAGGCCGTATAAGGCCAAGCTCTAGCAGACCATCAATCTGCGTCCTCAACTCCTCCATCTCACATGCTGTCATGCGATACGTCGGCAGTGAGACGGGCGTAGAACCAGGAACCAGATCGATAGTGAAATCGATCTCACGTCGGGGCGGCAAACCAGGAATCTTCCTGAATAGATCCCCGAACTCGGAAATGACTGGCACATGCTCGAGTACTTGGGCACCAGCGTCGCGCAATAAAGTGGCGTAACTAAGTATGCGGAAAGGAAGATTTACCCGCACTGGAAATGTGAAGGATGCACCCTCAGGCTCGTACACAGTCACTATACGAGTCTCGCAGTCAATCTCGGCCCTCGCTGCAGTCAACCAATCCATGCCAAGAATGATGTCGAGATAAACAAGAGAGGGGTCGACGACAAGATCAATAGCCATCGTCCGGCCTCCCAAATCAACCAAACACCCCTCACACATCTGGGTGACATCTGAATAATCTCCGTGGGCTGCAAGGACTCGTACCCTATCCATGGTAATGGTCTATAACCCAAGACGCCTGACTACAGCACGCGATATCAAAGAAATCGTGGAACCAGTGTCCACCATCACAAGAATAGGAGTACCTCCAATATGGGCTGTGACCTCGAAGGCCGAATGCTAAAAAGTTAGTGTCGCAGCTGCCTCAGCTGTCAATGTATGGACCCGAGCCTGCTGTGGCCGGTTCGGCAGCTGTGTCAAGGGCCGTGGAGGCTGTCTGATTTGCGATACCGGAGGTCTGAAAGAAGGGTACGCAGGAGCTAACCGTATAGGCGGTGCTGATATCGCCTGTGAACGAGCACAGTCAATCTTCTGCGGCGGTGAGAACCCACTGTCCCGCATCCGAGAAAAGAAGCTCTGCGCCAAGTGGCCTGACCTCCCAAAATATGTGCACGATAACTCGGGGCGCCGAAACGATGGTGCTGGCGCTATGGCCCGAGTAGGAGGGTCGACGCGAGGCCTCTTGCCGTGAAGGGCCTGTCCTGCATGTCTGGTCATGGCCTAGAAGCAACAGGGCCACGAGATCGCGCAAGTCGATCCACATCCTGCTCTGCCCGCATAGACATGTGAATCAACTCCGCATAAGAGGGAATGCTCACACAGCACATCTTCGACCGAATATCCAGTTGCAAACCCTCCAAAAAGCACCGTATGCGCATCTGTTCATCAGCCAAAATCGTCGGGACGTATCTGCCCAACTCTGTGAACCGATGCTCATACTCTGTAACTGTCATGGCTACCTGTCTGAGGCGGAGAAACTCATTCTCCCTGTCATGCCTGTAAGTCTGGGGATAATACTTCTCATGGAAGCGGAACTCAAACGCTGCCCATGTCCATACAAAGTCGGTGGCAATGGTCCGCAGTACGCTATCCCACCACAGGCTGGCCTCCCGCTCAAACAGGAATGTAGCCAGCTCTACCTGCTCAGCCTCTGTGCAATGTAACATCCGTAAAATCTTCTACACACGGTCGAGCCAGTACTCAGCCTCCCCGGGTCTGTGAGAACCCGTGAAAGTGGGAGGCCGTAAGCGCTGAAATCGCTCTAATAGGCCCCGTGTATCTGCGGCATTCCCCGCAGGGTAAGCAGGTGGCACAGGATGAGCCATGCCCTCATCCTGGGCGTATGTATAAGCATCCTCAGCAGGATGAGCAGGTGGTGCAGGTGGAGTCACACCCCCACCCTGGGCTAATGTCCCCACGATGGTAGTCAGAAGCTGCTACTGCTGCTGCATCATAGCCAACATCTGCTCAAATTTGTCAGGAGGTGGAGCAGGCTGTGGTGGATGCTGTGTTGAAGTAGATGCACGATGTGGCTCTCTGACTGACGGTGTGAACGGCGGTGGTCCAACTGTAGGACCAGCAGTAGGCTGAGACGCTTGAACTGCCTCAGGAATCGGGCCCACAGCAGGGTCCGCATGGGTGTCAGACTACGAAGGAGTCTGATCCATATGCTCAGTCAATGCAAGCCGAACCGTGCTCCACGTAGCCTTAGGCGGCATTCCCTATATTCAGAATATGGTGCAACCTTGTCAGTCTTAATAGCACAAAAACACAACAATCATTCACACAAGGAGTCAAAGGCATTCCATGCATTTCATTTAATCAAAATTGTCACAATACAAGGGATATATCCTTACAAGCATCATGACGAGAAATACATGGGAACTAAGACAGTTAAAATTACAACAGCAACATAAACAAAGCACTAGCCCTAACAGGCTTACACAACAAAAGCAGAAAATGACTAACTACTAACAACTACATCAAAGGTCGCATCGCTAGTCTGAATCGGGTGACGGAGGAGGAGCACCCTTATCCTGCAAGTAACACAGGATCGCCTTCAAGGTGCGAGTCACCTTGCCGAATTTCTTCTTTGTAACGGCCTTGGCATCCTTGACTTCAGCGCGAAGTTCTTGAACTTCCCTTCGCAAGGCGATCTGACTCTCCTCGATCCGATCAATGCGATCATCGCTAGTAGCCTGCGCAGAAGGAGGAGGGCTCTCATCTGTATCCTGAGCCTCCTCTTCTGCCTCTTCCTGAACTTCTTCCTGAACTTCTACTCCAGGTTCTCCCTCACTTTGATCTTTCTCATCATCGAAGTCATCCTCGCTGTCCTCCTCAAGCTGATTTTCATGGTACTGCGACCCAATCTTCATCTTGACCATAGTCGACTCATTAATGGTATGAATCGAAACTAGCAATTCTGGCCCAAGTCTGTAGACAAACTCAAGCGCAATCTTGCAAATCAGTCTGCCAAAAGGAAGCGATTCAGATGTTCTTCTTGACTTGGCTATGAGGATTATCTGTCGTAAGATGAAAGTGGCCATACATACGTTCTCTCCCTGGGCCACCAGATACAGGAAATCAACCATAAGGCGTGTACATTCAATGCGATTCGTCGACCTGGGATAAACATTGTACGTGCAGATATGGTGCAGTAGGCACAAATCATTAGACATATACGTCGCCTTTAGGCTATTATTAGGCTGCCATGGAACCAACTTACCATACAGAAACCTGGTGCGGCGATCTCGTTCATGCCTACTCCTCAGATTCTTCTCACTAGGATGAACATCACCAAGAGGCACATTCAGAAGTCGCGCAATCAGTCGCACATCAATCGTAGCCATCCGATCTCTACCAAAAGGGATTTTAAACTGCAATGGCTCCAAGGTAGGATTCTGGATACTAGCGTAGAAGGCACGAACGGTGCTCACATTAGCAGAGCGCGAGCTTCAAAGATCAGACCCCAATGCGCAGCTTTAATGCACTCGAACAACAAAAATTCACCGAACAGTCGCCCTTCCACGTCCGCCTCAAACAACACTTTGCGATCAGTGTATTGGCCGTGAGGCATCTCTGATAGAATTACTCGCCCAAGGTGAGCATGGGGATCCAAATCCCACTTTGTACGGCACTCTAGGGCTGTAGCTGGACCTGCGGCGGTGCTTGAACTTGCGGCACCACCCCGCGGTCTCCTCGATTGAGCAGGGCGACTTGGCCCAGCCTCGTCTGTTGCGATTTTCCTTTTATCCATCAAAGATATGATGGATGAGAGTGATAAAAGGCCTAAAATGGCTTCCACGAAAGCCATGAAAAACAGAGAAAATATGGAGAAGTGGTTGTCCAATCTGGAAAAAGGAGATCTAGGCATCGTAGAGGGATGCTTCAAGCTTCCCAAGGATGTATTTTCAAGGAGAAATGGAAATGGAAAAGTGGAATGGAGCACCTCACGATTTCAGCTCGATTTGGGGGGTTTTTGGAGCTCCAAATGTTGAAATCTTCAAGAGGAAGGGCTGCCAACTCCAAAGGAATGATGGATGGTGGTCGTTTTTGGCCAAGGAGAGATCTAGGGATGATTTGGAATCCCGAATTTTGGAGATGGTTGCTGAAAAATGAAAATAGGGCTATGGGGAGGGCTGTTTGTGAAGGAGGGGCATGTTTTGAGGGTTTTCTTTGGATGGGACATATATGGAGAGTGTGTACATGGGATTTAAGGGCGTTCACCCGAAAACCAGTTCAAATGGGCCCACCTGTACGGCGATGCATCACCGGATCGGCGATGGCATTGCCGACCGGTGATGCATCCGGTCGGTGGGGCCAGATTGGTTCAGTCCCCCATGGTCCAAGGACCCCAGATATGTACGGTTCGACCCCTGGTTCATTGTATTTTGACCTACATAGGCCCAAACATGTGTTCGGGGATTTTTGGGACCATTTCGCAATCCTGAATACCAAACCCTATGATACAGCATATGATTTTGAGGTAGAAGGATCCAGTACATCCATCTAGACCCTTACTTGCTAAAGAAAGTGAAGATAGAATGGCCTTATGGCCATTTTTCATGAAGTTTTACTATTCACTGTAAAATTTTGTGAAAGTATTATTTTGTGTTATTTTCACATTAGGTTTGATGCCTAACATGAAATGGATAAGAAAGAAATGAATATTGGAGTGGTGAGAGGAAGAATTTTGAAGATTTTTGGTGAAACGGGGTTTTTAAGGCCTGACGATTGAATACAGGAGTCGTGGTCATCCCACGGCCCAAGAATTTACTTTTACAGGTTTAAAATCATTCATAGGATGTCTCAACCCGACTTCCTACGGCTTAGGAGCTATTCGGGTTGCTTTACGCGACCCGAGATGCGTTACAGAGTCGATCGTGCGATCGATTCGAATAGACTTCGCCTATTGGCGAATCTGCGGTCCTAGAAGTGCTTCTAGACCCTTCTCGCACCCACCTAAGTCAAAGGAAGTGACAGCGTACGTCGTGAGACCATAACCCAGGCTCAGTATACTTTTATTCACGCTTTGATACCAACTTGTAACACCCTGAAAATCGAGGGTCGTGTATAAACTCGACTCCCGAGTTCCAGACCGTCACTTATGCAACAAAAATGATTATGATTCAATGTTGTCTGATTTAAAGCATTCACATGAGTAAAAGTATACCAAAACTGCAATTCATACTTCAGATCCAGTGATAAAAGCAAGCGGAAGACTAAACAATATATATATCACTGTATGGAAAAACAAAGTAGATCTCAACTGTCTCTAAGGTATGAATACATCTCTGAGTCTCATATACATATACATGAACAAAATGAAATGTTCAAAATAGTCCCACTGAAGTCCCATCAATCCAGGTCACCTACGCAAAGCCATCATGATACTGCATGTACGAGAACTCGTCCTGGTCCTCGTCGAAGTCTGGCTCTGCCTCCTGGATCTCAGCCTCATCTGCATCTACAACAGGGTCTGGTGGGTGTTGTAAACACCATCCCGTAACGTGGGAGTGAATGATCAAGTCAGTGGAATCATAGAGTAAAGATTAGCATGTTCACAATTCAATCATGCGATAATAGTAAAGCAGTAAATCAGACAATCCTAACACTGTTGTTAATGCAAGATGACATGAAGTGATGTATGCCCTCACCGACGATCTCCCTCATACGGCAACATCTTACGACCGCGGCATGCAATCGACCCTCAAGTGCTCCACATCTTCCAGGCACATACAATGGCATGGTGATATGATTTCTGAGTTGTTATTAGTCCATTCAAACAGCAAGATTGGGAAACTAAGGTACTTCCCTTGTATCAATCCCAGCACAGATCCTGTCTAGGGTCGTCACTCCTAGTAGTCTCATATGATGTATATTTTGTAGGTCACTGCAAGGGCTGCCAGGGCTGTTGCTCGCACTCGTTGCATCGCTCCCCCATCACCTTATCAATACAGGCCTACCGTCCTCTATTGCAACGGAAGGGTCGTCGCCTCCCGTGGACTCATAATATGCTCACGGTCACTACAAAGGACTCGTCGCCTGATCAGTGTAGGCCGACAGCTAGAATATAGTGTCCCATACCACCATAATCTGCTCACGAGTCTATGTGCTCACTGGTCACTACGGAGAGGTTTGTGGCCCCAGCGTAGGCCGACAACTCGACCACGGTGTCTCATACCACCATGCCCGGCTCATGAGTCTTCATGGATCAAGGTACCATGGTTAATAGGGTTTACAATGGTAAGTTCAGTACCCTAGGTTCAAGCAGTTATGACTCATACAAGGTGAACATACATCGGCCAGTCGGGTTGCTTGACGGGCTCGAATAGTGCGATCGCATCTCAAGTCGAACGACATGAAGTGCGTAAAACACTTCGCGTGGCCTAACCACTGCCGCCAACTCCAAACACGACTCGCGTTCATCGACGCGTCGTTCGTATCCAAGACCAGCCAGCCACGAATTCGATCGGTTACCGACTGCCTGGCCTAAGTATAGTCCCAAACAATTATGGAATCACATCAGCAATTTATATAGGAATATTGGAATTGAAATACAATCATGTGAGCATGTTAACACATGTTATAACATTCAACTTAAGTAAATCTTCAAACACATATATTTCATGCATGTAATGAAATCATACATATAGTCAACATATAGGAAATCATTTAGGTCAGCATATTAATTGAGAAATCAATCTCAAACTATCTCATAACATCATTTAATTCAATACATACTAATACAAGCATTTATACAAACACATACACTACACACTTAAGTCTACATATAGTATGTCGACCCGAAGTGCGCAACTAGGCGAATCTCTTCGCCAAACTAATTATGCACGTATTCCTAACTTCCTAATGCGACAACAAACCATGTCAATCACATCAGCAAAATATGAACGTAATCTGTACTTCCTACAAATGACTAAAATGCCCTAAATCTCATATTCTTCGTTCATTTACGAAACAGGAAACGGAGAGCGTGTTGTACATGTCAAACGGCGATGCCGTCGATAATCTACTATTAAACGACATTGAAAGCATTGTAAACCGTCATTCAAAGCGTCTAAAATCCTCACCTTATGTCTTGTAGACTCGTGAATTGAAACGGAGCGTATACGCTTCGTCTACGGCAGTAGGAGAACCTGTTTTATGAAGTACGCTAGCTAACACACTATGAATCCAAGTAAACCCTAAATCAGCAACTTCTAGGGTTGTTTCATACCTGAAAAAGTGGAAGAATCACCGGCCAGGTGATTGGGAAGAGTTGCTGAAGCACGTGCAACTAGCGGCATGAAGGCGGGAAAAATCCTTCTACTCTCTCTCAAACTCTCTCCTTCTCTCTCTCCCAAAGCTAGGGTTTTGCAATTTTCGGATGGGAGAGAGGAATGAGGGTTTTAACCCCTTTTATAAGCTTAAAAATGCTGAAAACAGGCTCCGGAATGAAGTTTACTTAGTGCATATCCAATTTGGGGCTGTTTCGGCCCAAAAGATGCTTTCTGGTGGTCCCCTGGTCGAATGCGATCGGACTTAAGCTCATGCGTACCAGATATAGCACGTATTAAGTTCTCAGTCTGGCAGGGTTCGCAGATCGCACGTGGCGGACCAGTTTCAGTTCAGCGGTCACCGCACGTAGATCAGGGCTGAAAGTCTCATGATATAAAATAGAAATTTTTCCTAATCCGAGGGTGTAATCTGGATGAATTCTGACGGTCAGAACGCTTAATACTGACGCGTCAAGTCATGTGCCAGATTTGAATTTTAAATTCCAATTATTTTTCTATTCGTACTCTCTTCAGTCCGGGCTCAATGAAATAGCCTGCGATTGTCAGTTGGACTTGATTTTTGAAATGAGTGTCAAGTCCAACAAGGCGGTTCTAACGGTCTAAGATAGGAAGTATCGGACTTTCGACGTGCGGTCTAAATCCAATACAAAGATTCAAAGTGGTCCAGAGAACAAACCTGCTTAGAGTTTGATCCGAGGTTATAGAATATTATAGAGTCGTTTGTTCTACTTGATTTGGGTCTTGTAGAACGTATTTAAAGTGATCAGGGACTATTTCTCAGCCACTCCAGCGTTGCGCTAGCTAACTTACGCTTAATTTCCATAGAAATTAATTCTACGCGATTTCGGGTCGAGTTGGTACTCGAGTCCAAGTATGGATTTTTCACGGGCGTTACAAGTACGCTTAGGAACAAATTGGCTACTCCCCTGACACCAACAAATGGCTAGTGGTCAGTGCACTTTGGCCCCCACCATGATGTATGTGTTTCATCCATGCCATCCATATATTTTTATAGATAATTTTACAATATGAGACCAAAAATGAGATATATCCAAATCTCAAGTGGACCACATTATTGGAAACAATGTTGAATGAGCATCGACCATTAAAAACATTTTGGTAGCCATAAAAGTTTTGGACCAAGCTGATTTTTGTTTTTTCCCTTCATCTGGTCCTATATGACCAAATTAACAGATTGGATGTCAAATAAACAGTACAGTGAGCCTTATGAGGATTTTAATGGTGGATATCCAATCACTATTGTTCTCATGTGGTGTGGACCACCTGAGATTTATATCCCTCTAATTTTTGGCAAAATGCTCTAAAATGATCTTTAAAAATGGATGAAACACATACATCATGGTAGGGCCCACAGAGCACTGTCCATGGTCCCCTAAAACTGGGCGCGCGCTCAAAACAGAGCCACACCTAATCCCTTTGCCCTCTCTCTCTCTCTCTCTCACCCCTGCCCTCTGCCCTCTCTTGCCACCCTCTCTCTCTCTCTCTCTCTCTCTCTCTCTCTCTCTCTCTCTCTCTCTCTCCAACCCGGTCCTAGACACCCCTAGCCCGGAGGCTGTGTGTCGCCCTCCTTCCGACGACGGTCTGACCTCTCTCTCTCTCACCCTCTCCTCTCTCTATCTCTCTCTTCCTGGGGTGTAAATTTCACTCTAAATCCCCAACCCTAGCTCCCTCTCACTCTCTCGATCTCCCTCTCCCTCTAAGCGCAACCCAAATCCCCCAAAACCCTAATCTCTGTCTCCCTCTATCTCTCTCAATCTCCCTATCCCTCTCGATCTGCCTCCGTCTGTGTTTCCATCTCTCTCTCTACCTCTCCCTCTCCTCTCCTCTCCCCTCCCTCTCCCTCTCCCTCTCTATCTCTCTCTCTCTCGATCTACCTCTCCCGCTCAGTGCATCGTCTACAACGATGACTCATTGTCTCCAGGATCATCTTCAGATCCGGCGATCAAGCTCTTCGGGAGACAATCCATTATAGGATGGTCAGATTCTGGAAGAGAAATCTGATCTCACCTCGACGTCAGATGCTACCAATGAGAAAAATGTTGGCTTTCTTAGAGCTTTTCTCTCCCTTTTTCGTAATTTCAGATATGTTTTTAGGATTTTTTCCTAATTAGGATTTGAAATGGTTTTTTCAGATTCAACTCCCTTTCTAGGTTTTTTGTATGATGGGTATTAGCAAAGATTATATGCATGGTAGGTGTTTGTTTTTTGTCTAATGAAATGCTCTTTTATTGTTTAGTATGATTCTTTCTAATTTTATGGTTGGTTTGTGCTAGTATAGTGAAATGTTTGTGTGGAATTGGCCTTCAAGAGCTAGAAAATAGGGGATGTGAATTTCTTACTACCTCTGTTATAAGGAGTTTGTGTAACTAAATTCGATGTGCTTTCCACCTTGATGTTTGGCTGAAATTTGCTCTATGCATCTCTTATACAAGTTCATATTAGGATTTGAGCCTAGAAGTCATGTGGCTCTGAAGTTAAGTGGGCCATACTATAACCAATAGTGAGGATTGAATGATCACCACTGAAACTTTATTGGGGATTGAATGATGCGTGCTTCTATCCTAATGTGAATTGGTTAAACTGATGGATGTATTGGATATCACATGGATATTGCTATTGGCTCCATAGAGTTTTTGGTTACATGAGCTCTCGTAGTAAGAAATTCATGTTTGAAAATACTGCCTAGAATTTTGCCACAAGAACATTCTTGCAAGTAGGCTTAAATAGGTTTCTCCTTTTTCTTTGTGCAAGAATGAAATGAAGTCTTGTTTTAGATCTTGACTCTTGTATCAAGTTATGCTCATATTTAGGTCCATTGTTGGTTGGATGCTTGTATTGGTGCCTTGATGTGGATGGGAACATGTCTGTTAGTTGTTGGTATGATAATTCCCTCCAATCTCAATCCTTTGATTTGGTTAGCCCCATTAGATGTAGGGCTGAAATTTGTTTGATAAGTCATTCTGTGTTATTGAATTGTTGGCCTACTTGAAAAAATTGAAAATTTAACTATTTTATATTATTAAATTGTTTCCTTACTATCCTTCGTGAAAAAAAAATAAAATGTTGCCTTGTAAAAATTTAAAATTTGAATATTCTATATTTTGAATTGTGTCCCTACATGAAAATTTTGAAAATTTGACTATGTTGTGCATTTTTTGTTAAATGTCATATTATCTCTTTCATTAGATTAGTTTTGTTTTGATCTTTGCAATCATTCTCTACTTGTAAATGATTTATTAACAAAGCCCCCTTCTCGTTTACCAGTAAAAAAGGTGAGTTTTCATTTAGTAGTAAATGAGGAGAGGGCAGTGGCTTTATTTTTTTGAATGAAAGCCGATTTAAGCGATATCGACTTCCTAGTTTTTATAGTGATTAAAATTTTCCCTTTTTACCAATTTATGTGCATTTTTTGTTTAAATATTTGGTTTTCATGTTTTGACAGGATCAAGTTGACCCAAGTTTATTTTTTTGGGTTTATGCATGTAACGCCCCAGATTTTTATCACCTGGAGTTAGGCATCCTTAGGCAATGGGTCAACCATATCACTCTTAGAGCTCAATTCCAAAGCCAAAGAAATCATTTAGAACTAAATTCCTTAAAAATTTAACGTGAATTAACAAGCGCTACACTAGATTACCTGCGAAAGTAGCACCAACCACTTTAAATACGATCTGTAAGACCCAAAACCTATAGAATTGTTAACGCTATGTTAACCTAAAATCTAGAATCTAACTCTAAACCCAGTTGCTCTCGGGAGCACTTTGAAACTCCGTATCAGACCTGGACCGCACGTCGAAAGTCTGATAGCGATAAACTTAGAAGATATTGACTACGTAGTTGGACTTGACAAGCACCGTGAAAATCACGTCCAAACAATGCTCTGGGACGATTCCTTGAGTCCGGAGTGAAGAGTGTGAGAAAATGAAAATTTTTAAGAAATTAAATATAATTTTAAGAAATCTGAGACGTGTCGCTTGCACGTTATTTTTAAGCATTCTGACCATTTGATTTTGACCCAAATTTACCCTCGGATCAGGATAGGTGGCCCTTACATGTCATAGTACTTGTGGCTCTGATCGAATTTCGGTGACCGCTGAACTGAAATTGGTCCGCCACGATCGATCTGGAAACCCGATCGGACTGAAAACTTAACTTGATCAAGATCTAATATTTGTGAGCTTAAGTCCGACCACATTCAACAAAGGGACTCCAAAAGTGCTCCGTTGGATTAGAACAACCTCCCTTTGGACATAACCTAAGTATACCATGCCCTGGGGTCTATTTTCATGAGTTAAGGACCTTAAACCCTCTCTCATTCCTCCCATACGAATTTGAGAAAACCCTAGGAGAGAGGAGAGAGTAAAGAGAGAGAAAGTGTGGGAGAAGTGGGAAGATCTCCCTGATAGTCTATCCTACTGCTGCACGTGCTTAACCATCACGATCTAATCGCTATTCCGATGATTCTGACTTCATTTCTAGGTAAGGAAACCTAACCCTAATCTATTTTAGGGTTTCGATAGTTGCAAGCAGTGAAATAACTGACTTACCTTGTGTTATAGGTCGTCATATCAACGTTGACGAAGACTTAGAGATTCCATCGACTTCTTTACGCTTCTACGACATAAGGTGCAAACTTTAGATGTTTAGGTTGTCATTTTTCAAAGCTTTCAATGTCGGATAATGATAGATTCTTGACGTGGATGCTATTTCACATGTAGAACATGTTATCTATTTTCCATTTTGGTTAAATCTGAAGAATATAGAATTTTGTGTATTCTCTGTATTCGTTGAAAATACTATATACGTACAAAATATGAAAGTGTGTTTTCCATGATTAATTGTCGTCTATGTATGCTAGATATATGTGTTACAACTCCTGGGCTAAAGGTTTTGCCCAAATACATGATATACCAACATACGATATGTATTTAGTATATGTAGCCTAAGTGTTTGTGAAAATGACTGAATGAGTATAGACTTTGTATTCATGCTCACCATGACAAACTGTCGTGGATATATGATTATTGTATGGGCGACAACCCTTTGACGAAAGGATTTACCCTAATACGTATGCAAATTAACACATAATATGTATGATGTAATGTGTAGGCTAAGTGTTTGTAAAAGTGTCTGAATGAGTTAGTAGTTAGCAAGATGTACTTGTATGCTGGTTGAGATATGATTCTCAACCACATCAATGATTTGTATGATTTTCTCCATGTATGACTTATTTCGATGTCTGCTTGATTATGAATTGAATGTGTGTGAATTCATGTTTACAATGCACTTTAGAACATGTTCATATGATTGAATGATTTGTAATCTTGATCCATTACTTCTTTGACTATCTCATAGGACATCATGTTGTAGTTGAATGTGTTTGGGGCTATTGAATTGTCCAGGAAATCGGTAATACGCCTTGAGTTCGTGGCTGAGTTGTATTTGCCATGTAGGACGTGTTTGACGAACTCAAGTCATGCGTTGCTTGTCGACAGTGGTTAGGCCACACGAGGTACTTATGCACTTCATGTCGATCAACTCAACGGGTTTTCGTACTAGTCGAACTCGTCAAGTAACCCGATTAACCCGATGTATGTTAACCATGTATGGACGCTACTTCTTGAATCTAAAGTACTAAACTTAACAGTGGAAATCCCGTTAACCAATATACCTCGATCCGCTAAGACTCATGAGCCGGGCATGGTGGTATGGGACACCGTGGTCGAGCTGTCGGCCTACGCTGGGGCCACAAGCCTCCCCGTAGTGACCAGTGAGTAACCCAGACTCGTGAGCCGAATATGGTGGTATGGGACACTGTGTTCGAGCTGTAGGCCTACACTGATAAGATGATGGGGGAGTGGTGTAACGATTGCGTGTAACAGCCCTAACAACCCTTTGTAGTGACCTTGAGCTACTCTGAGTCTACATGGAGGCGACGACCCTTTCGTAGCAACAAGAGTACAAACTAGGCCTGTATTGATAAGGTGATGGGGGAGTGGTATAACGATTACGTGTAAGAGCCCTGATAGCCCTTGCAGTGACCTAGAATCGCACTTCGTATGAGATATGCTAGGACTGATGACCCTAGACTGGATCATTGTTGTAAAATGATAAAAGGGAGGTACTTTAGCTTTCCAATCCTGCTGTATGAAAAGGACTAATAACAACTCGGTAATCATATTCATATCACACTACATGTGCCTGGAAGATGTGGAGCACTGAGGGATGAAAGCATGCCACGAACATGAGATGGTGTCGCATGAGGGAGTATGTAGGAAAGGGCATACATCATTATTGCATCTCATCCTTACATTAACTAGAGTAGCTAGGAATGTTTGATTCTACTGCTTTATCATTACCGCTTGACTAATTTGATAACATGTTAATCTTTACTCTATTATTCCACTGAGTTAGCTACTCACTCCCACATTACGGGACGGTGTTGTACACACCAACCAGACCCTGTCTTAATTTCAGGTGAGGGCGATGCTGGTGAAGCAGAGTCGGACTTCACTTTTGATGATGAGTTCTCCTACATGTAACTCTCTGGCGGGTCTATTTGACCTGGAGTTGCATCGACAGGGCTTCAGTATTTGGGATAGAAGACATTACATTTTCCTCATTTTGTCCATTTTGTAATCAAACTTGTAAGTGTTAACCTAGAGACATTCATACTCTGAGGGCTTGCTATCACTCTTATCTGGTTTATATACTTATCACAGTCTTCTGCTTGCATAATTTAAATGCCTTTAGAGTATGATATGATATTTTTGGTATAATCCCAATCATGCTTAGTGCCCTTCTACAGACAATATTCATTCATCATTATCTATGTTGCATAAGTAATGTTTTGGAACTCGGGAGTTGGGTTTCTACTCGACCCCCGATTTTTAGGATGTTGCAGATGGTATCAGAGCATGATTTAGATTAAACTGGACCTGAGTTATGGTAACACGACACACTCTGACGCACTATAAATTAGGAAGGGGGCGATAAAACCTACAAACCATATTAGAATTCCAAGTTTCACTGACAAGTGAGACTATACGGTAATTTAGTCCATAACGTATCTTTGGTCGCATGAAGCAACCTAAGTCTCCTCTAAGCCGTCAGTCGACAGGTTTGAGTCATTCCCTAAAGAATTTCAAATCTAGAAATAAATTTCCCTAGGTTGTGAGTTAACCACAACACCTTACACTCAATCTCAAAGCCTAAAACCCCTTTTTATCCAATTCCTTCAAAATCTCACCCTCTACCACTTTATTCTTCATTTTTTTAAGCACATTCATAATACACACAAATCGTAGGGTATAAATGAGGAAGGACAATACCGAAACTAAAACTTACCATAAATAGTAAATAAATGGATAAAATGGGTTTTGACCCTTAACCTTTTTGAATCTAACAAAATAAATGGGTTAGTTGGATAGATTAGCGTCTCCTACCCCAAAATCATATGCTACACATTATATAAATTCATTTCTTTTTGTAAATTAGCCTTGAAAATGCCTCAAATGGAGTTGGGGGCCTACCCACGCCAATCCAGAGGGACCCAGGGTGGGCCCCACACCTTTTTGGGACCTAGGGGGTAGGAGGGCCTTGCCTAAATGGTGAGCCCTCGCCAAACACTCCAGGAAGTGGTGAGGGCCTCGCCGAGTCGGCGAGGCCTCGCCAGTCAACGGGCTAGGCCGGGCGGGTCGCCCGGGCCGATCGAGTTTGGGGGTTGTAGGACCCCCCTGATATAGGGTCCGTCCCTTAAAACCTCCCCAAACAATTACTCCCTTCATAAACCACCCTCCCAAGATTTCCTTTTCTCCAAAAATTTCATATTTTTCACAACAATCGCCCCTCCAACACTCCTTCTTATTTTCATGCACTACACCCACCACCTATCAAACCCCACCTCCATTGCTGCCTACCCTCTCCATTCCCTTTCATTTGGGCCTTTACACCCCCCATTTGAGTCTCAAAATCATGCAAACCCTATATCTCACCTCCTTCTTCCTAGAATAGTGATCTTCCTTTATCATTTCATGCATTCATCTATCCTCAACATGCATACCCATCACCACCATCATGATGGGTCATTTAGGGCCCGTTGGACCTACTGCATTAGGGGATATTATGGTGGATGGAATTGTAAAAGTAATGAAAAATGCATGTGGAAGGTATTGTCCCTAAATTGGGTGTATCCCGTGGTTTCCAATACCATGCGTGGAATGTATGCAATTAAAAGTAAATCTCAGGTTCTCCTTTCATATTACCCTTGAAAATTCATCATCATGGGATTTAGAAATCCCATCTCACTCTTTCCAACACAAGGTTCATTTTTTTAAGTCTATGTAATTAATTTTAATCCCATCCCACCCACCTTCCAAATATGTCATTCCCAATCCCAGGATTAGCAACGCTATCCATTTAATACAACTTAATACCACTGGCCAAACAGGCTCTTAGAGTTTAGACCTAAAGTTGGTACTCTTAGATTTTAAAGGATCTGACAGTGTAGGAAATTCAATAAATTAATAACATGAATAACGTGAACCCTGGGACTTTCTTAGCTAGTATGAGCATGTGTGTAGTGCTCAAGTGTAGTCAAATTCAAGTTCGGGCAACTCAAATTCCACTCAGGCAACTTTGACCCTAAGCGATAAAATAATTCCTTGTATTAGAAATGATGTGAAATCATCTAGCGTATAAACATAGACTTTAGACTACAACTAGTGGATTATCGCTACTCATAAGTTAAGACTAGGCTACTGGTGATACTAAGGAATGTAGACGACTGATTATGCAAGATAATTGAAAAATAGACTTAGTTAGTTGGCTTGATTAGGTTGGAGTGAGACCTCCTTTGTTGAATCCCCTTACTACTTATCGGCTTCTTTAGTAACTCTTAGGAAGCTTGTTTGACGTAGAAACTCTTTACGCTCAGAGAAAATTGATATATCCCTCGGATTGAACCTTAGGTCAAATCAATACACCCCTTAGAATTGCCTTCTCAAGGACTTATTACAATCGAGAACACGGGGTGGAGGAACTAAATATAAATGAAGTATTCGCGGTTTGAATCAAATTCTCAATCCTGGTAGTTGTCCTTGAACTCAAGGCTCTGATCAAGCAGAAAGTCGGGATTAACTAGGATTAAGAATTGATGCGACAAATTTTATATCATATACTAGGAAGAAGGTCCATGTATCCGACTCAGACCTACTACACAACTTTCCTCCCGTGTTGGCCCAACGACTTACACCCTCAAGTTTCTTACTTCATCTTTGAGAAGTGTTGAGAATATAGAGCCAATAAAGAATTTTCCTTTTAGGTCCAAGAAATTTCTTAGATAAGCAACAGACAGTTAGGAATTAGATCCCAAATCACAGACCGTGCGGGCATACCTATTGTGCATATGCACTTAGAAAGATAGTTTGCTTCTTAACCTATCCTATCCAGATTCCTTGGATATTAAACTTGTAATGCCCTGAAAATTAGGGGTCGAGCACAAACTCCACTCCCGAGTTTCAGAACATCACTTACGCAACATCTACAATGATGGATGAATGTCGGCGGTAATAGTACATAAAACATGAGGTGGATTAAGCCAAAACAACATATCATACTCCAGAGACAGTTAAATTAGCAAGAGGAAGAATGTGATAGATATATAAAATATATGAACTGTTATAGGTCTCCAGAGTGTGAACATGTTACCAGGTTAAACATATACATGTATACTCCAAAAATGATCAAAAAGAATATATATGAGTGTGTAAATAAAAGGTAAAATACCAAATGTATTGGCATCTAATCAGTAACCCTGTAACCCCGTCAATTAGAACCTTCATATAGGAGGGATCCTTCTCATCATCATCAAGTCCGAATCTGCTTCGCAAGCATCGCCACCATCTGAAACTAAAATAGGGACTGGTTGGTTTGCGCAACATCGTCCCGTAACATGGGAGTGAGTAGCTAACTCAGTGGAATCATAGAGCAAAGATTAGCATGTTATCAAATCAATCATGAAATAATGGTAAAGCAAGCAACCAAACAGGTCCTAAATACTGTGATTAATGTAAGAATGAAATGACATGATGGATTCCCTCGCTGACATACTCCCTCATGCGACACCATCTGACGTCCGCGGCATGCTTTCTTCCCTCAGTGCTCCACATCTTCCAGGCACATGCAGTGCGATATGAATATGATTACCGAGTTGTTATTAGTCCTTTTCATACAGCAGGATTGGAAAACTAGGGTACTTTCCTTATATCATTCCCAACAAGGATCCTGTCTAGGGTCGTCACTCCTAGTAGTCTCATACGATGATATATTTTTAGGTCACTGCAAGGGCTGTCAGGGCTATTGCACGTACTCGTTGTTCCACTCCCCCATCACCTTATCAATACAGGCCTAGTTGTACTCTTGTTGCTACGGAAGGGTCGTCGCGTCACATAGACTCAGAGTACGCTCGAGGTCACTACAAAGGGCTGCCAGGGCCGTTGCTCGCACTCGTTGCACCGCTCCCCCATCACCTTATCAGTGTAGGTCGACAGCTCGAATATAGTGTCTCATACCACCATAATCGGCTCACGAGTCTGGGTTGCTCACTGGTCATTACGGGGAGGTTTGTGGCCCGACAGCTCGACCACGATATCCCATACCACCATGCCCGGCTCATGAGTCTTAGTGGATCAAGGTACCACGGTTATCAGGGTTATCACTAGTAAGTTCAGTACCATAGGTTTAAGCAGTTATGACGAATACAAGGTGAACATACAACGGTCAATCAGGTTACTTGATGAGTCTGACTAGCACGAGCGCATGTTGAATCGACCGACATGAAGTGCACAAGCACTTCGTGTGGCCTAACCACTGCCGACGATTCTAGTACGACTCGGGTTCGTCATACACATCCTTCGTGGCGAATAGAATCCAACCACGAATTCTAAACTCTTACCGACTGCCTGGACTAGAGTATAGCCCCAAGCACATGTAATGTGAATCAGTAATCATATGAGATAAACAAAATTAAAATAACAAGCAGTTCAAGCATGTTAGCAACAAGTTATAAGATATAACATAAGCAATTTAAACGTACACAAACATTTCATATATATAATATAATCAATTCAAATATAACAACCATGGAAGAAATCATATACATCATCAAAATAGTTGAGAATCCTATCTCAACACTAGTCTACAACACTATTTACTATGTGCTTACTCACGCAAGTATTTATACAAGCACTTAGACTACACAACTCCAACGTACTTGATGTATGTTGATTTCAACATATAATATGACAGATCCTTATGTCAAGGAGATGTCTAATACACAACAATCATGTTCTTACATTCAAAACATATGGCAGGCATAAATCATATTGATTTATGCATTTTAACAAACACTTAGTCTACACACATTAGTCTACATAGCATATGTCGGCCAATATGTGCATTAGGGCGAATCTCTTCTCCAAACAGATCATACACGTATAACTAGTATAGGTACACGGTAAATACTTATGGCATTCATATCAGAAAAATACGTACGTATACAGTATTTCCTACAAATACCTAAAATACCCTAAATCTCATATTCTTCGTACGTATTCGGAATGAAAAATAGACAGCATGTCGTACATGTCAAACAACATTTTCATCAACAATCTACCATTAAACGGCATTGAAAGCCTTGAAAACAGGTAATTTAAGCGTCTAAAATTTGCACCTTACGCCGTAGGAGCGTAATGAAACGAATAGGAACTTTACGCTTCCGTCAACGTCGATATGACGACCCATATCACAAGGTGAGTCAGCTACTTAGCTACTTGTACCCATAGGAACCTTAAAAAATGTTAGGGTTAGGGTTTTCTTACCTAGAACGAAATCAGAATTGCCGGGATAGCGATACAGAAGGGTGGATGGGGCACGTAGCGAGACTGGGAAGAATCCCAGGAAGCAGCACCAACTCTCTCTCACTTTCTCTCTCTTTTCTCTCCTCTCTCTACTAGGGTTTCCCCTAAATTCGTATGGGTTAGAAAGCTAAGGGTTTAAGGCCCTTTTATAAGCCCAAATATAACCAAAACAGACTTTAAGTCAAGGTATACTTGGGTTATAGCCAAATCGGGTCTTTCCCGATCCAAAAGAACATTTCTGGAGGTCCCCTGACTGAATGCGGTTGGAATTAAGCTTGTGGGTGCTGGATCCTGATCACATTATGTTTTCAGTTCGATAGGGTTTCCAGATTGCACGTGGCGGACCAGTTTCAGTTCAGCGATCACTGAGACTCGATCGAGGATTCCAAGTACACTAACCTGAGTGGAAAATGTTTCCTGATCCGAGGGTGTATTTTGATCAGATTCCAACGGTCTGAATGCTTATACTTAACCCGCAAGCGACAAGTGCCAGATTTATTTAAATCATATTTAAATTATAAAGAATTTCACTCTTTCTCACACTCCCTGCTCCAGGCTCAATGAAATAGCCTCAGAACATCAGTTGGGCTTGATTTTCGGGGTGGTAGTCAGGTCAACTACACGGTCATAATGGTCTAAGTTCATTGCTACTGGACTCACGATGCGGGGTCAGAATCCATTACGAAGTTTCAAAGAGTTCCTGAGAACAAATAGGTTTAGAGTTTGATAATGGATTTTAGGGTAAGATAGCGTCAGTGATTCTATAGGTTTTGAGTCTTACAGATCATATTTAAAGTGGTTGGTGCTTATTTCACAGGTAATCTAGTTTAGCGCTAGCTAAAACACATTAAATATCTAAAGAATTTGGTTCTAAATGATTTGTTTAGCTTTGGAATTGGGTTCTGAGAGGTTACCAAGGTGTTATGGTTGACCCATTACCTAAGGACGTCTAACCCCAGGTTGGTAAAAATCTGGGGTGTTACAATCTACCCCCCTTAAAATAAAATTTCATCCTCGAAATTGGCTAAGGGTAATGAGTCCCTAGAGAGACTTTTAGTATTGACATTCTAAGGAAGGTTCAAATCCTATTTAATGACCTAACCTTACGTATAACCTAAATCAACTTCTTCGATCCTGAGCCAGTGGGGAAAAGGCTAACAACACTTCCGTTACACTACTCTGATCCAACGGTTGCATTAGCTAATCCTAACAAGATTGGGTTCAATACATTCTACCCCCCTTAAAACTTAGTTCTACTTAAGGCTTAAGAATCTTTCTCGATCCATATATCGGAACGAGGTGTAACTTAGGGCCTATCCTTGACATGAAATGGGAAACAACTTCTCACTACATTGGTCTTCCTTTGTAAATGATGAGTTATATAGCATTGGTACCTATGGTGATAGAAATGAGCTGTTGATTTCAGGGGCAGGTGTGAGTTTGTGGCAAGAGGTCTAGTCTCTATTGGTTGTATGTCCTTAACATTTCCCAAAGGCAAAGCGATAACTTTTGGTTGTAAGTGGTTGGGCCAACATGGAAGAAAGGTTGTGTAGTGGGTCTGAGCCGGATACATAGACTTTCTGTCTAGCTAGGACAGAAAATTCGCCGTATCTGTTCTTAATCCGAGTCGATGCCGATCTTCTGCTTGATCAAAGAATTGGATTCATTGGTAACTACTAGGATTAAAAAGTCGATTCAAACCGTAAATACTTCGCCTTGTATACAGTTCCTTTACTCCGTGTTCTCGATTGTAAGAAGTCCTTAGGAAGGCAATTCTAAGGAGAATTCTAAGGGGCGTGCTGGTTTATTCTAAGTTCAATCTGAGGGATTTATAAGTTTTCCCTGAGAGTGAATGGTTCTAAGTTAAAACAACTTTCCTAAGGGTTATAACAGAAGTCTATAAGTATTAAGGGAATCTATCGAAGGAATGAGGTTCTACTCCAACCAAATCTAACCTACTATTCCTTAGCATATATAGGCTTTACACTACTTAATATAACTAGTAGCCTAATCTGTAACACTATCTGTAATCCAAAGTCTAGGCTCATACGCTAGATGGTTTCATACCATTTCTACTACAGGGAATTGCTCTATTGCCTAGAGTCAAGATTATCTAATTGAAATTGGATTCCCTATATCGTTGGATCTTTCAGAATCTAGGAGTACCACTCTAAGTCCAAAACTCCAACGGCATAGGTGGCCAGTGGTCTCAAGTTGTGTTAAATGGGACCACATCACTAATCCCATGTCGGGATTGAGAGTGGTACGCTTGGTAGGAGGGTGGAGTGGGATAAAAATTAATTTTGTAGGCTTAATCCTGGGATTTACTTTTAATCGTATACATTCCAAACATGGTAGTGGAAACCATAGGATACCCCCAATCTAGGGACAATACCTTACAGTGAATGAAATGGCATGCACTTCATTTAAAAAAATTTGTCACAATACATGGAATAAAGTTCCACATGAATTATGACAGGAACGCATGCGGCTATGCTAAGCCCAAACCACTAAACACAAACTCATTTCCTACCTATGACATCACTAGACCCAACAACAACAAAACACAGAAATCCTTAAAATGATAATCAAACAATCTACAGGACAACGACATAGATGCCTAGTTCTACCAAAGGACTTCTACCACGGTCTCGACTTGCCTTCTTTAATACTGTCTAGTTTAATACTGTCTGTTGCCCATTAGAGCTCTATCGACCATGTATTCTCAATACTCCTCAAGCGAAGAAAGTGGAGAAATGAGATGGGTAAGTAGGTTTTCACGAGTCTGAGGCTCAAAAACAGGAGTGCAATGGGTCAAGGAAAGGGAAAATCAAAGATAGGAAAGATCAAGATAGGAGGAGTTGGGAGCTGACACATTTTGGAGCTCAAATGGGAGCTATGTGAGCTCCAATTGTAGAAAATGGAAGAACTAGGTGCTGGGTATGATTGAGAACGATGGAGGGATGAAGGAAATAACGAAGAACAAAGGAAGGAGTGATTGAAAGGGAGGTTTGAGAGAGAAAACAACAAGTTGAGAAGAGAAAGAGAGCTTGGGGGGTCACTTTGTGAAGGAAGTATGAGTTTTTGAATGAATGGGGGGCCGAACCCTTGACCAAAGGGTCCTACTAGGCCCTAAACACCATCAGCCCGGGCGGCCGACCAGCGAGGCCCTCGCCGACCACTGGTCAAACTGGCGAGGACCTCCTGCCCCCTAGGCCCCAAAAAAGTTAGGTTCCCACCTCAAAACCCCCTAGAAGTTAATCGTTTGGCCCCCCCTCTGTTTGAGGCATTTTTGGGGCCAATTTGCAAACCGGAATGAGTTTATGTGATGTGTAGCATCTGATTTTGGGGTAGGAGACGCTAATCTATCCAACTAACCTATTCATTCCATGAGATTCCATAATTGGAATGGTAAAAAGTTCAATTTACACATATATTTACTATTCATAGTAAATTTTTATTTAAGTATGATTCTCCATCATCTATACATTAGAATTTATGTCTAGTATGAAAGGACTTAGAAAAAGTCAAAGAATGGGGTGGTGGAAGGAGAGATTTTGAAGGAATTGGATAAAAAGGGGTTTTAGGCCTTGAGATTGAGTGTAAGTGTTGTGGTTGACCCACAACCCAAGGACATTCATTTCTAGGTTTTGAATTCTTTAGGGAATCACTCAAACCCGTCGACTGACGGCCTAAAGGCGACTTAGGTCGCTTCATGCGACCAAAGATACGTTATGGACTAAATTATCGTATAGTCTCACCTGTCGACGAAACTTGAGATTCTAATGTGGTTTCTGAGTTCCATCGCCCCCTTTCTAAGTTAGAGTGCGTCAGTGTGCGTTGTGTTACCATAACCTAGGTCGAGTTTAATCCAAATCATGCTCTGATATTAAACTTATAATGCCCTGAAAATTGGGGGTCGAGCACAAACTCCACTCCTGAGTTCCAGAACATCACTTATGCAACATATTCAATGATGGATGAATGTCGGCGGTAATAGTACATAAAACATGAGGTGGATTAAGCCAAAACAGCATATCATACTCCAGAGACAATTAAATTAGCAAGCGGAAGAATGTGATAGATATATAGAATATATGAACTGTTGTAGGTCTCCAGAGTGTGAACATGTTACCAGGTTAAACATATACATGTATACTCCAAAAATGATCAAAAAGAATATACATGAGTGTGTAAATAAAAGATAAAATACCAAATGTATTGGCATCTAATTAGTAACCCTGTAACCCCGTCAATCAGAACCTTCATATAGGAGGGATCCTCCTCCTCATCATCAAGTCCGGCTCTGCTTCGCAAACATCGCCACCATATGAAACTAAAATAGGGACTGGTTGGTGTGCGCAACACCGTCCCGTAACGTGCGAGTGAGTAGCTAACTCAGTGGAATCATAGAGCAAAGATTAGCATGTTATCAAATCAATCACGTGATAATGTTAAAGCAAGTAATCAAACAGGTCCTAGATACTGTGATTAATGTAAGAATGAAATGACATCATGGATGCCCTCGCCGACATACTCCCTCATGCGACACCATCTTACGTCCGCGGCATGCTTTCTTTCCTCAGTGCTCCACATCTTCCAGGCACATGCAGTGCGATATGAATATGATTACCGAGTTGTTATTAGTCCTTTTCATACAGCAGGATTGGGAAACTAGGGTACTTTCCTTATATCATTCCCAATAAGGATCCTGTCTAGGGTCGTCACTCCTAGTAGTCTCATACAATGATATATTTCTAGGTCGTTGCAAGGGCTGTCAGGGCTGTTGCATACACTCGTTGCTCCACTCCCCCATCACCTTATCAATACAGGCCTAGTTGTACTCTTGTTGCTACGGAAGGGTCGTCGCCTCATGTAGACTCAAAGTACGCTCAAGGTCACTACAAAGGGCTGTTAGGACCGTTGCTCGCACTCGTTGCACGGCTCCCCCATCACCTTATTAGTGTAGGCCGACAGCTCGAATATAGTGTCCCATACCACCATAATCGGCTCACGAGTCTGGGTTGCTCACTGGTCACTACGGGGAGGTTTGTGGCCCCAGCGTAGGCCGACAGCTCGACCACAGTGTCCCATACCACCATGCCCGGCTCATGAGTCTTAGTGGATCAAGGTACCAAGGTTATTAGGGTTATCACTGGTAAGTTCAGTATCCTAGGTTCAAGCAGTTATGACGAATACAAGGTAAACATACAATGGTCAATCGGGTTACTTGATGAGTCCGACTAGCACGAGCACACGTTGAATCGACCGACATGAAGTGCACAAGCACTTCGTGTGGCCTAACCACTACCGACGATTCTAGTACGACTCGGGTTCGTCATACACATCCTTCGTGGCGAATAGAATCCAACCACGAATTCTAAACTGTTACCGACTGCCTGGACTAGAGTATAGCCCCAAGCATAAAGATGTGAATCAGTAATCATATGAGATAAACAGAATTGAAATAACAAGTAATCCAAGCATGTTAGCAACATGTTATAAGATACAACATAGGCAATTTAACCATACACAAGTACTTCACACATAAGAAAATTAATTAAAATACAACAAGCATAGAGAAAATCATATACATCATCAAATTAGTTGATAATCCAGTCTTAATGCTAATCTACAACACTATTTACTCAATACTCACTAATACATACATTTATACAAACACTTAGACTACTCAACTCCAACGTACTTGACGTATGTTGATTACAACATATAATATGACAGATCCTTATATCAAGGAGATGTCTAATACACAACAATCGTGTTCTTACATTCAAAACATATGGCAGGCATAAATCATATTGATTTAGGCATTTCAACTAACACTTAGTCTACACACATTAGTCTACATAGCATATGTCGGCCAATATGTGCATTAGGGCGAATCTCTTCGCCAAACAGATCATACACGTATAACTAGTATAGGTACATGGTAAATACTCATGGCATTCATATCAGCAAAATACGTACGTATACAGTATTTCCTACAAATACCTAAAATACCCTAAATCTCATGTTCTTCGTACGTATTCGGAATGAAAAATAGACAATATGTTGTACATGTCAAACAGCATTCTCGTCAATAATCTACCATTAAACGGCATTGAAAGCTTTGAAAACAGGTAATCTAAGCGTCTAAAATCCGCACCTTACGCCATAGGAGCATAATGAAATGAATAGGAACTTTACGCTTCCGTTAACGTCGATATGACGACCTATATCACAAGGTGAGTCAGCTACTTAGCTACTTGTACCCATAGGAACCTTAAAACAGGTTAGGGTTATGATTTTCTTACCTAGAACGAAACCAGAATCGCCGGGATAGCGATACAGAAGGGTGGATGGGGCACGTAGCGAGACTGGAAAGAATCCCAGGAAGCAGCACCAACTCTCTCTCACTTTCTCTCTCTTTTCTCTCCTCTCTCTCCTAGGGTTTTCCCTAAATTCGTATGGGTTAGAAAGCTAAGGGTTTAAGGCCCTTTTATAAGCCCAAACATAACCAAAACAGACTTTAAGTCAAGGTATACTTGGGTTATAGCCAAATCGGGTCTTTCCCGATCCAAAAGAACATTTCTGGAGGTCCCCTGACTGAATGCGGTCGGACTTAAACTTATGGGTGCTGGATCCTGATCACATTACATTTTCAGTTCGATTGGGTTTCCAGATCGCACGTGGCGGACCAGTTTCAGTTCAGCGGTCACTGAGACTCGATCGAGGATTCCAAATTCACTGACCTGAGTGGGAAATGTTCCCTGATCCAAGGGTGTATTTGGGTCAGATTCCAACGGTCTGAATGCTTATACTTAACCCGCAAGCGACAAGTGCCAGATTTATTTAAATCACATTTAATTTATAAAGAATTTCACTCTTTCTCACACTCCTTACTCCAGGCTCAATGAAATAGCCTCAGAACATCAGTTGAGCTTGATTTTCGGGGTGGTAGTCAAGTCCAACTACACGGTCATAATGGTCTAAGTTCATTGCTACCGGACTCACGACGCGCGGTAAGAATCCATTACGAAGTTTCAAAGAGTTCATGAGAACAAACAGGTTTAGAGTTTGATCCTGAATTTTAGGGTAAGATAGCGACAATGATTCTATAGGTTTTGGGTCTTACAGATCGTATTTAAAGTGGCTGGTGCTTATTTCACAGGTAATATAGTTTAGCGCTAGCTAAAACACATTAAATTTCTAAAGAATTTGGTTCTAAATGATTTGTTTGGCTTTGGAATTGGGTTATGAGAGGTTACCAAGGTGTTATGGTTGACCCATTGCCTAAGGACGTCTAACCCCAGGTTGGAAAAAATTTGGGGTGTTACAAAACTAGACATGATTAAAGAAGATAAGTTGGGACCATGGTAAAAGTCCTTCTTTGGTAGGATTAGGTAGCTTACCACAAACTCACACCCGTCACTGGAATCAACCACAACAGTCATCATTTTTAGCTCCTTTCTATCACCATAGGTACCAATGCCCTAGTACGAATCATCGGTGAAAGGAAGACCAATGTATCGAGAGATCGTTCCCCATTTCATGTCAAGAATAGATCCTACATTATCCTTGTTCTGACATACGGATCGAGACATAGATTCTTGAGCCTTGAGAGTATAAATAATTTTTATCGGGGGTAGAGCATTACGAGCCCAACCTAGTTAGGTTGGCTAATACGACCGTTGGATTAGAGTAGCACAGCAGAAGCGTGGTTGGCCCCTTCCCCACTGGCCCAGGATCGAAGAAAGTGATTCAAAGTATATGTAAGGTTAGGTCAGTAAATAAGATTTGAACCTTCCTTAGAATGTCAATATTGAAGTCTTTATAAGAAAACAATTACGGCTTATGTGTTGAACCCATACATATTAAATCATAGGCCTAACAATGGGAACGAGTGGAGGTCAGAGTATCCACAAATCTACTCACTAAATACGAACATAATAGAAGCCTCGGCCAACTCTATACAATTAGAAATCCTTTTAGGATGATCTATTAAGATGCTTATTAACCCTTACCTTGGATATAGATTCAGACGATGACTCTCCTAGACCAAGACTCAAAGGGCAACCTTATAAATAGGAAATTTGAACCTTTTCAGTGATGGGCTTTCCATAAACTTTTAGAGTGATTGGACTACGGAGTTATTGAAATATACAATTGCGAAGCATTCGCAGCTTGACCCAATTCTCAATCCTGGTAGACTACCAGTGGACTCACTGCTTTGACCGAGCAGAAGACCAAGATCTACCAGGACTAGGAAGGGATACGATGAGCCTTTTACCCTGGTCAGGTAGATGATCAATGTATCGGGATCAAGCCCACTATAACTATCTCTCCGTACTGGTCAACCACTGAAAACATATATCTTACTCTAAGTAAATGGAAACCATCATCAAGACTCCAAATAGGTAAAGAAATCAATTGTAGTTAACCATCAGGGTATAAGCAAGAGATAAAGAGTAAATGTTTAGGAGGATAGACAAAATGCGTCAGACTAGTATAGATGTATATACCCTACCACGCATATAAATTTGAAGTCAGTAAAGCTTAGGTGAAAGGGATAATAGAATATTTACTCATTACCCTTAGCCAATTTTGGAGAAGAAATTATTTTATAAGGGGGGTAGATTATAACACTCCAAATTTTTGCCAACCTAGAGTTAGACATCCTTAGACAATGGGTCAACCATATCACTCTTAAAGCTCAATTCCAAACCCAAAGAAATCATTTAGAACTAAATTCCTTAGAAATTTAATGTGAATTAACTAACGTTACACTAGATTACCTACGAAAGTAGCACCAACCACTTTAAATACGATTTGTAAGACCTAAAACCTATAGAATTGTTAACGCTATGTTACCCTAAAATCTAGAATCTAACTCTAAACCCAGTTGCTCTCGGGAGCACTTTAAAACTATGTATCGGACCTGGACCGTACGTCGAAAGTTCATTAGCGATAAAGTTAGAAGATATTGACCGCGTAGTTGGACTTGACAAGCACAGTGAAAATTATGTCCAAATGATGCTCTGGGATGATTTTCTTGAGTTTGGAGTGAAGAGTGTGAGAAAATGAAGATTTTTAAGAAATTAAATATAATTTTAAGAAATCTGAGACGTGTCACTTGTGCGTTATTTCTAAGAATTCTGACCGTTGGATTTTGACCCAAATTTACCCTTGAATCAGGATAGGTGTCCCTTACATGTCATAGTACTTGTGGCTCTGATCGACTTTCGGTGACCGCTGAACTGAAATTGGTCCGCCACGGTTGATCTGGAAATCTGATCAGACTGAAAACTTAACTTGATCAAGATCCAATATTTGTGCACTTAAGTTCGACCGCATTCAGCAAAGGGAGCTTCAGAAGTGCTCCGTTGGATCAGAACAACCTCGCTTTGGACATAACCTAAGTATACCATGGCATGGGGTCTATTTTCATGAGTTCTGGGCCTATATAAGGACCTTAAACCCTCTCTCATTTCTCCCATACGAATTTGAGAAAACCCTAGGAGAGCGGAGAGAGTAAAGAGAGAGAAAGTGTGGGAGAAGTGGGAAGATCTCCCTGATACTCTATCCTACTGCTGCACGTGCTTAACCATCACGATCTAATCACTATTCTGGCGATTCTGACTTCATTTCTAGGTAAGGAAACCTAACCCTAATTTGTTTTAGGGTTTCGATAGTTACAAGTAGCGAAATAGCTGACTTACCTCATGTCTGCACGTGCTTAACCATCACGATCTAATCGCTATTCTGGCGATTCTGACTTCATTTCTAGGTAAGGAAACCTAACCCTAATCTGTTTTAGGGTTTTGATAGTTACAAATAATGAAATAGCTTACTTACCTCGTGTTATAGGTCGTCATATCAACGTTGACGAAGACTTAGAGATTCTATCGACTGCTTTACGCTGCTATGGCATAAGGTGCAGACTTTAGATGTTTAAGTTGTCATTTTTCAAAGCTTTTAATGTCAAATAATGATAGATTCCTAACGTGGATGCTATTTCACATGTAAAAAATGCTATCTGTTTTCCGTTTTGGTTAAATACGAAGAATATGGAATTTTGTGTATTCTCTGTATTCGTTGAAAATACCGTATACGTACAAAATATGAAAGTGTGTTTGCCATGATTAACTGCCGCCTATGTATGCTAGATGTATGTGTAACAACTCCTGGGCTAAAGGTTTAGCCCAAATACATGATATACCAACATACGATATGTATTTAGTATGTGTAGCCTAAATGTTTGTGAAAATGACTGAATGAGTATAGACTTTGTATTCGTGCTCATCATGATAAACTGTCATGGATATATGATTGTTGTATGGGTGACAACCCTTTGACGAAAGGATTTGCCCTAATACATATGCAAATTAACACATAATATGTATGATGTAATGTGTAGGCTAAGTGTTTGTAAAAGTGTCTGAATGAGTTAGTAGTTAGCAAGATATACCTGTATGCGGGTTGAGATATGATTTTCAACCACATCAATGATGTGTATAATTTCCTCCATGTATGACTTATTTTGATGTCTGCTTGATTATGAATTGAATGTGTGTGAATTCATGTTTACAATGCACTTTAGAACATGTTTATATGATTGAATGATTTGTAATCTTGATCCATTACTGCTTTGACTATCTCATAAGACCTCATGTTGTAGTTAAATATGTTTGGGGCTATTGAATAGTCCAGGTAATCGGTAATACGCCTTGAGTTCATGGCTGAGTTGTATTCGCCATGTAGTACGTGTTTGACGAACCCGAGCAGTGCGTTGCTTATCAACAGTGGTTAGGCCACACCAGGTACTTATGCACTTCATGTCGATCAACTCAATGGGTGCTTGTACTAGTTGAACTTGTTAAGTAACCCGATTAGCCCGATGTATGTTAACCATGTATGGACGCTACTGTTTGAATCTAAAGTACCAAACTTAACAGTGAAAATCCCGTTAACTAAGGTACCTCAATCCGCTAAGACTCATGAGTCGGGCATGGTGGTATGGGACACCATGGTTGAGCTGTCGGCCTACGCTGGGGCCACGAGCCTCCCCGTAGTGACCAGTAAGTAACCCAGACTCGTGAGCCGAATATGGTGGTATGAGACACTGTATTCGAGCTATCGGCCTACACTGATAAGGTGATGGGGGAGTGGTGTAACGATTGAGTGTAACATCCCTGATAGTCCTTTGTAATGACCTCGAACGTACTCTGAGTCTACGTGGAGGCGACGACCCTTCCGTAGCAATAGGAGTACAAAATAGGCCTGTATTGATAAGGTGATGGGGGAGTGGTGTAACGATTGCATGTAACAACCCTGACAGCCCTTGCAGTGACTTAGAACTGCACTTCGTATGAGATATGCTAGGACTAACGATCCTAGATTGGATCATTGTTGGAAAATGATACAAGGGAGGTACTTTAGCTTCCCAATCCTGCTGTATGAAAATGACTAATAACAACTCGATAATTATGTTCATATCACACTGCATGTATCTGGAAGATGTGGAGCACTGAGGGATGAAAGCATGCCATGAACGTGAGATGGTGTCGCATGAGGGAGTATGTAGGTAAGGGCATGCATCATTATTGCATCTCATCCTTACATTAACAAGAGTAGCTAAGAATGTTTGATTGTATTACTTTATCATTACCACTTGACTGATTTGATAACATGTTAATCTTTATTCTATTGTTCCACTGAGTTAGCTACTCACTCCCACATTACGGGATGGTGTTGTACACACCAACCAGACCCTGTCTTAGTTTCAGGTGAGGGCGATGCTGGTGAAGCAGAGCCGGACTTCACTTTTGATGATGAGTTCTCTTACATGTAACTCTCTGGGGAGTCTATTTGACCTGGAGTTGCACCGACGGGGCTTCAGTATTTGGGATAGAAGACATTACATTTTTCTCATTTTGTGCATTTTGTAATCAAACTTGTAAGTGTTAACCTAATGACATTCATACTCTGAGGGCTTACTATCACTCTTATCTAGTTTATATACTTATCACAGTCTTCCGCTTGCATAATTTAAACGCCTTTAGAATATGATATGTTATTTTTGGTATAATCTCAATCATGTTTAATACCCTTCTACAGACAACATTCATTCATCATTATCTATATTTCATAAGTAATGTTTTGGAACTCGGGAGTTGGGTTTCTACTCGACTCCCAATTTCAGGATGTTACAATGCATAATGGAAATCAATGAATTTAATTTCCACACTAGTTTTTACTGAAATCAGTGGGAATTCTCTTTTCACGCTCACTTTCCTTACTTGGTGGAATGAATTCCTTACTTGCAGTTGAACGCTCACTGTCCATTCCCCTAATTTCTGGAGTTCCCACAATCATCCCGGGGATGGATGTATCACATGGTTCCCCAAGCCAGTCCGACGTGCCGTCAATTGTGGCGGTAAGATAAGATGCATGATTTTCCTTTTCAACTATTAGTCATAGAGTGACAATACTTGTTTTAATTTTCTTGGATGGATGATGAATGTATTTTTGAATGTAAATGAAAATAAAGAACTTATAATATATATATATATATATATATATATATATATATATATATATATATATATATATATATATATATATATGTTATCAATGGAGGATACCTTGTTTAAGGGGACATGAAATTCTTGTAGCTTAAAGTATGGTGCCCCTATATTGGTTGTATGTTACTAGTATGTAGTAGATAATACTGGGCTCAATAGTAGATAATACTAGAGAACACCTAAACCCGATCTGAACTCGAAACTGAACCTGATTCCCTAAACCTAAACTTAAACCTAAACCTAAACTTATAACCTAAACCTAAACCTATGACCTAAACCTATAACCAAACCTAAACTTATGACCTAAACCTATAACCTAAACCTAAACCTATAACCTAGACCTAAACCTATAGCCTAAACCTAAACCTATGACCTAAACCTATACCCTAAACCTAAACTTATGACCTATAGCCTAAACCTGAACCTATAACCTAAAACCTAAATGTATTCTCAAATCCCTAAAACTATAATCTATAACCTTAACCCAAACCTAAACCTATAACCTAAACCTAAACCTAAACTTAAACCTAAACCTAAAACCTAAAACCTAAAACCTAAACCCAAATCTCAACCCGATCTTGAACTCGAACCTGATTTCTTAAACCTAAACCTTAACCTCTTCTCAATTCCCTAAAGCTATAACCTAAAACCTAAACCTAAACCTATAACCTAAACCTATAACCTTAACCTAAACCTATAACCTAAACATAAACCTATAACCTTAACCTAAACCTAAAACCTAAACATAAACCTAAACCTAAACCTAAAACCTAAGGGCCTTTTTGGCCGGGAAGACTAGATGGGATTAGATTGTATTAGAAGGGATTGGAAGGAGAAATCTCGGGATTGGCCAGGCATGTCAAACAGGCACATTGAACTTCTGCCTGGATTGGAGCAATCCCATAGGATTGCCAGTAATCCACTAAAATCACCATCATTACCTTGAAATCCACCCAATCCCTCCTAATCCCATCTATTTTTCCTAGGACATGTTTGGGTGGATAGATTGTAAGGGATTGGTTGGGCATAATCCCGGGATTGGCCAGGTGGGCCAAACATAATTGGTGGTAGATTCCCTGGATATAACAATCCCATGGGATTGCCAACAATCCACTGACGCAACCATCATTACTTGTCATATACCCTAATACAATCTAATCCCATGGGATGGGCCCGTCCAAACATGCCCTAAATGTATTCTCAAATCCCTAAACCTATAACCTAAACCCAAACATAAACCTATAACCTTAACCTAAACCGCTATTATGACCATGGTGTAGCTGTCCATTTCCTATGGACAACATTGGAGTGGCCTGGCCATTTGGACAGGCCATGTTTATATCTGTATTTGCAGGGACCACACCCTTAACCTATAACTTAAACCTATTCTCAAATCCCAAAACCTATAACTACAACCTAAACCTTAACCTAAACTTATAACCTATAACCTAAACCTATAACCAAAACTCAATTCCCTAAACTCTAACCTACAACCTAACCTAAACCTATTCTCAACTCCCAAAACTTATAACCTAAACCTAAACCTATAACCTAAAATAAATTCTCTAAACTCTAACCTACAACCTAACCTAAACCTATTCTCAAATCCCAAAACCTATAACTACAACCTAAACCTTAACCTAAACCTATAACCTATGACCTAAACATATAACCTAAACCGAAACCTATAACCTAAACCCGAACATAAACCCGAACCAAACCCGATTTCCTAAACCTAAACCTATTCTCAAATCCCAAAACCTATAACTATAACCAAAACCTTAACCAAAAACCTATAACCTATAACCTAAACCTATAACCTCAACTCAATTCCCTAAACCTTAACCTACACCCTAACCTAAACCTATACTTATAACCTAAACCAATTCTTAAATCCCAAAACCTATAACTACAACCTAAACCTATAACTTATAAACTAAACATATAACCTAAACCGAAACCTATAACCTAAACCCGAACCGAACTCGATTTCCTAAACCTAAACCTATTCTCAAATCCCAAAACCTATAAATATAACCAAAACCTTAGCCAAAAACCTATAACCTATAACCTAAACTCAATTCCCTAAACCTTAACCTACACCCTAACCTAAACCTATACTTATAACCTAAACCTATTCTCAAATTCAAAAACCTATAACTACAACCTAAACCTTAACTTAAACCTATAACCTATAACTTAAACATATAACCTAAACCAAAACCTATAACCTAAACCCGACCATAAACCTGAACCGAACCCGATTTCCTAAATCTAAACCTATTCTTAAATCCCAAAACCTATAAATATAACCCAAACCTTAACCAAAAACCTATAACCTATAACCTAAACTCAATTCCCTAAACCTTAACCTACACCCTAACCTAAACCTATACTTATAACCTAAACCTATTCTCAAATCCCAAAACCTTTAACTACAACCTAAACCGTAACCTAAACCTATAACCTATAACCTAAACTCAATTCCCTAAACTCTAACCTACAAACTAACCTAAACCTATTCTCAAATCTCAAAACCTATAACTATAACCTAAACCTTAACCTAAACCTATAACCTATAACCTAAACCGAAACCTATAACCTAAACCCGAACATAAACCCGAATTCCTAAACCTAAACCTATTCTCAAATCCCAAAACCTATAACTATAACCAAAACCTTAACCAAAAACCTATAACCTATAACCTAAACTCAATTCCCTAAACCTTAGCCTACACCCTAACCTAAACCTATACTTATAACTTAAATGTATTCTCAAATCCAAAATGCCAAAACCTAAACCTAAATCCGAACCCGAAACCGATTTCCTAAACCTAAACCTACACCTATTCTCAATTCCCTAAACCTTAACCTATAATCTAACATAAACCTAAACCTATAACCTACACTTATAACCTAAAGCTATAACCTTAACCTAAAACCTATAACCTAAACCTAAACCTAAACCTTAACCTAAACTTATAACCTTAACCTAAACCTATTCTTAAATCCCAAAACCAATACTTATAACCTTAGCCCAAACATTTAACCCGAACCCAAACCTGAACCCGAACCCAAATTCCTAAACCTAAACCTAAAACTAAACGTATAACCTAAACCTATAATCTTAACCTTTAACCCATAACCATAAACTAAACCTTTAACCTATAACCTAAACCTATTCTCAAATCCCTAAACCTATAACCTAAACCTATTCTCAAATCCTTAAACCTATAACCTAAACCTAAACCATTAACCTATAACACAAAATATAACCTATAACTTAAACCCAAACCTAAAGCTAAAATCATAACCTAAACTTAAAACCTAAACCTTAACCTATAACCTAAACCTAAAACCTAAAACCTAAAACCTAAAACCTAAAACCTAAAACCTAAACCCAAACCTAAACCCGAACCCAAACTCAAACTTAAACCTTAAACGATTCACAATTCCCTAAAGCTATAACTTATAACTTAAACCAAAACCTAAACCTATAACCTTAATCTAAACCTAAAACTTAAATGTATTCTCAAATCCCTAAACTTAAACCTAAACATAATCCTAATCACAACTCCTTACCCTAAACCTAAACTTGAAAACCCGAACCCGAACCTGATTTCCTAAACCTAAACCTTAACTGATTCACAATTGCCTAAACCTTAACCTATAATCTAACCTAAACCTAAACCTATAACCTACACTTATAACCTAAACCTAAGCCTAAAACCTAAATCTAAACCTAAAACCTAAATATATTGTCAAATCCCAAAACCTATAACCTAAACCTTAACCTTAACCTAAACCTAAACCTTTAACCTAAACCTAAAGCTACACTTATAACCTACAACCTAAACCTAAACCTAAAACCCAAACTTAAACACGATCTCGAACCCGAACCTAATTTCCTAAACTTAAACCTTAACGTATTCTCAAATCCATAAACCTAAACCTACACCTAATCCTAATCTCAACTCCCTAACCTAAACCTAAACCTAAACTTGAAAACCCAAACCTAAACCCGAACATGAACCCAAACCCGATTTCCTAAACCTAAACTTATAACCTCAACCTAAACCTATTCTCAAATCTCAAAACCTATAACCTTAACCTAAACCTAAACCTTAACCTAAACCTAAACCTTAACTTATAAGCTTAACCTATAACCTAAACACAATTCCCTAAACCTTAACCTATAACCTAACCTAAACCTAAACCCAAACCCATAACCTACACTTATAACCTAAACCCTAACCTATAACCTTAACCTAAACAGAAAACCAAAACCTAAATAGATACTTATAACCTAAACCTATTCTTATAACCTAAACCTATTCTCAAATCCCAAAACCTATAACCTAAAACTAAACCTAAACCTATAACCAAAACCTAAAACCTAAACCTAAACCCCTATAACCTAAACCTAAACCTAAAACCCAAAGGTAAACCCGATCCCGAACCCGAACCTGATTTCCTAAACCTAAACCTTAATGTATTCTCAAATCCCTAAACCTAAACCTACACCTAATCCTAATCTCAACTCCCTAGCCTAAACCTAAACCTAAACTTGAAAACCCAAACCTAAACCCGAACTCGAACTCGATTTCCTAAACCTTAACTTATAACCTTAAGTTAAACCTAAACCTATTCTCAAATCCCAAAACCTATAACTAAAATCTAAACCTAAACCTTAACAGAAACCTAAACCTTAACCTATAACCTTAACCTATAACCTAAACCTATAACCTAAACTCAATTCCCTAAACCTTAACCTATAACCTAACATAAACCTAAACCTATAACCCACACTTATAACCTAAACCTATAACCTAAAACCTAAACCTAAACCTAAAACCTGAATGTATTCTCAAATCCTTAAACCTATACCTACACCTAATCTTAATCACAACTCCTTAATCTAAACCAAAACTTGAAAACCTAAACCTAAACCCGATCCCGATTTCCTAAACCTAAACCCTAACCTATTCTCAATTCCATAAAGCTATAACCTATAACTTAAACCTAAACCTATAACCTAAACCTTAACCTAAAACCTAAATATATTCTCAAATCCCTAAACCTAAACCTACACCTAATCCTAATCTCAACTCCTTAACCAAAACCTAAACTTGAAAACCCAAACCTAAACCTGAACCCGAACCCGAACCTGATTTCCTAAACTAAAACCTTAACCTATTCTCAATTCCCTAAACCGTAACCTATAACCTAACCTAAATCTAAACCTATGACCTACACATATAACCTAAACCTAAACCTATAACCTAAACCTATAACCTTAACCTAAATGTAAAACATAAACCCGATCCTGAACCCGAATCTAAATCCTTAAACCCTTAGCCTAAACGAAAAACCTAAATGTAAACCCGATCGTAAACCAGAACCTGATTTCATATACTTAAACCTTAACGTATTTTCAACTCCATAAACTTAAACCTACACCTAATCCTAATCTTAACTCCTTAACCTAAACCTAAACATAAACTTGAAAACCCAAACCTAAACCTGATCTCGAACCCGAATCTGAATCCCTAAACCCTAAGCTTAAACTTAAAACCCAAACGTAAACCCGATCTCAAACCAGGACCTAATTTCTTATCCCTAAACCTTAATGTATTCACAAATTCCCAAACTTAATCCTACACCTAATCTCAATCTCAACTCCCTAACCTAAACCTAAACCAAAACTTGAAAACCCAAACCTAAACCCGAACCCGAACCTAATTTCCTAAACCTAAACTTATAACCTTAACCTAAACCTATTCTTAAATTCCAAAACCTATAACCTAAACCTAAACCTAACACCTAAATGTATTCTCAAATTCTTAAACCTAAACCTACACCTAATCTTAATCTTAACTCCTTATTCTAAACCTAAACTTGAAGACCCAAACATAAACCCGATCCCGATTTCCTAAACCTAAACCTTAACCTATTCTCAATTCCCTAAAGCTATAACCTATAACCTAAACCTAAACCTATAACCTAAACCTAAAACCTAAACCTAAACCTATAACCTAAATGTATTCTCAAATCCCTAAACCTAAACCTACAGCTAATCGTAATCTCAAACTCCTTCACCTAAACCTAAACTTGAAAACCCAAACCTAAACTTGAACCCGAACTCGAACCCAATTTCCTAAACATAAACTTACCTATTCTCAATTCCCTAAACCATAACCTAAAACCTATAACCTAACCTAAACCTAAACCAATAACCTAGACTTATTACCTAAACCTAAACTTGTAACCTTAACCTAAATGTAAAACCTAAACTTAAATCTAAACCCGATCCGGAACCCGAATTTGAATCCCTAAACCCTTAGCCTAAACCTAAAACCCAAACGTAAACTCGATCTCGAACCCGAACCTAATTTCCTATACCTAAATCTTAACGTATTCTAAAATCCCTAAACTTAAACCTACACCTAAACCTAAACCTAAACTTGAATACCTAAACCTAAACGCGGTCCTGAACCCAAATCTGAATCCCTAAACCCTTAGCCTAAACCTAAAACCCAAACGTAAACCCGATCTCAAAAATGAACCAAATTTTTTATACCTAAACCTTAACATATTCTCAAAACCCTAAACTTAAACCTACACCTAATCCTAATCTCAACTCCCTAACCAAAACATAAACCTAAACTTGAAAACCCAAACCTAAACCCTATCTCGAATTCGAACCAGATTTTCGAAACCCTAAGCATAAACCCAATACCCAAACGTAAACCCGATCTTGAACCCGAACCCAATTTCCTATGCCTAAACCTTAACGTATTCTCAAATCCCTAACTTACTCCTACACCTAATCTTAATCTTAACTCCTTAACCTAAACCTAAACTTGAAAACCCAAACCTAAACTCGAACCCAAACCCGAACCCGATTTCCTAAACTAAACCTTAATCTATTCTCAATTCCTTAAACCGTAACCTATAACCCAACCTAAACCTAAACCTATAACCTACACTTATAACCTAAACCTAAACCTATAACCTAAACCTGTAACCTTAACCTAAATGTAAAACTTAAACCTAAACTTAAACCTAATCCCAAACCTCAATCTGAATCCCTAAATCCTTAGCTTAAAACTAAAACCTAAACATAAACCTGATCTCGAACCCGAACCTGATTTCCTATACTAAACCTTAACGTATTCTAAAATTCCTAAACTTAAACCTACACCTAATCCTAATCTTAACTCCCTAATGTAAGACCCGTATCCTAGCTTGTATTGTTCCATCGACTCCCATGATCCTTCCCATCGAATTTCAGTAACTTGTGACTTATGATCGACATTTGCACATGACCCTAATCGTATCCTGTAGATTTGAGTTGGCTTAATCTGATACCTATACCATTGCGACCGCACTGCCACTGCAGTTCCAGCACCATGACACATGCACCGACCCGATACCCAGGTTAAAAGATATGGGTCGGCGTTTATTTTAAAGAAAACACTGCGCGTTTGCAATCCCAAGAGAATCTTTACAACATGTCCCATCAATCAATCACTCAATCAATCAATCAATCACCTCATGTCAAGTACAAGAGCACCCATACTTCCTTTCTCCACAAGTCAAGCAACCACTAAGTCAACCAACCTCTCACCTCACCCATCACTCACCTCACATCCATCACCCATCACTCTCTCTCCTTACATCCATCCCTTCTCTCTCTCTCTCTCTCTCTCTCTCTCTTCACATTTTCCAAGCAAAATCCCAAGCAAGAGAAGAGGCTTATGTCTAAGCTCTTCCATGAGAGAAAAATGAGTGTGTGTGGCCCACTTCCCACCCCAAATCTTTCATCCTAGCCATTCAAACCTCATCACCCTCCATTAAAGAGAAGTATAAGGAGATAGACTTTCCAACGGACCGAGAAGATCAAACAGTTGGTGCTCTATTAGGCCTAGATTTATTTTTTTTGATGAAGGGCCAAGTGAGGCCTACCAATTGAAGGTACGGATCTCACTTTGGACCTTGGGTCTGGCCGATGGCCCACCTTGATCCTCATGATCATTCTATGATGAGGCCATTCTCTATGGACCCCATCATGATATTTATTCTCCTTGTATGAATAGGGTCATCTAGACCTTACATTTTGGTGGAGAAAGGATCTTCACCATTAATTTTTGATTTGATAGGCCCACGTGTAATAGGACCCACTTGATGTATGATTGATTGCAAAGGAGGGCCCATAGTGTCGGGGTCCCTCTATCATCATGTGTCTCTCAATCTCTCTTTCTCTCTCTCTCTCTCTCTCCTTTTTTTTATGTGATGAAATGACCTGTGGCCCACCCGGATGGACCCCACCTATGACATGTATTTTATCCAAGTCACCTATAGGTGGGGCCCACTTTATAAGTGTGATATCCACACCAATCATCATTTGGTGGCCCACTTGGCCAGCCCACTTAAAAAGCACAAGCCGTCCAGCGTCCCTGGATGCTGGACGTTTATGAAAAATACAAATATTTGCCTTGGTTCAAGGCATTTGGGGTGAGCCGCTTATATAGGCCCCACATTGATGTATGCATTGAATCCATGCCATCCATCTTATTTACCAACTCATTTTAGGTGTTGAGCCAAAAAATGAAGCTGGTACAACTTTCTGGCAGGCCACACCTTTGAAAACAGTGATTTTTACTGTTCAAATTCACTTAAATTTTTCTACACACCAAAGCATGCCCAATATTGGGCTTGATGGATTGATTATGGACTGTAGAATCTATTAGGTGGGATGAATTCTCCTGAAGTAGGCCTCACATACGAAAAACTCTAGAAAAATGGATTTCAAAAAAAAAATAAGCATCTGCAGCAGTCGCTGCTATTGTCAGAGGCACAGGCAGCGCCTGCTGTGCTGGCTAGCGGACGAGCAGGGACCCATGGTCCCAGTTGTGGGCCTCACCATGATGTGTGTTTATGATCCACACTGTACATTTTGTGGGCCCCTTAAGGCCATGGGCCATCCTTAAAAATCAGCCATATACACGGCTCAGGTGGCCACATCATAGGAAACATTGGTGAATGAATGTTTGCCATTGAAACACTTTTTGGGTTCACAGAAGTTTTGGATCAGATATGAAATTTGTTTTTCCTTTTCACCCAGGTCTGTGTGACCTTGCCAACAGATTGGATGTCAAACAAACGTTATGGTGGGCCCCACGTGGAACCCACCATTGATGTATATGTTTTACTCACATCGTCCACAGCTCTGGACATTGGGACCCACCTAATGATGTATGTGTTCTTTCCTCACCATCCATACCACTGGACGGTGGGTCCCCAATAATGTATGTGTCCTCTCACACCATTTATCCCTATGGGACCCAACATGATGCATGTGTTGCATCCAAACCGTTCAACCATTTTGAAATCTCATTTTTTTTTTGGCATGAGCTAAAGAACGAGTCAGATCCATGGTTCAAGTGGATCTCCACCGCTTAAAAATAGTGGGGATAGCGACATTCACTGTTCAAACTTCTTAAGGGCCACGATAGTTTTGATCTAGCTAATTTTTCTGCCTTCACTTCATCTATCTCCATTATTGGGCCCTGTAGGATTTTAACAGAGGAAATCACTGTCACTACTATCATTTGGAGTGCGGTCTAGTTGATCTTTTGATATGATTCATTTATAAATGTTATATATACACCTTAATGTATTTGTGGCCCGTTGTTGAGGCCCACATTGATATTTATAAGGCCCATTGTGATGTATTTGAGGCCCATGGGTTATAGCTCATTACAATGTACATAAGGCCCATTAGTGTAGTCCACTTAATCAATATAAGGCCCATGTGATGTGGCCCATTTGATGTATCTAAGGCCCATGGGTTGAGGCCCAACGGGATGTCCTTAGGGTCCATTGCAATGTGTGATTCCTCCATGGTTGGTGTATGATGTTTTATGGCAGGCCATGCCTTGAGAGCAATGTTGGTTTAACATCCACATTGAAAGAATAATGTTGGTTAAATGTCCGCATTATGACTCTCCTTAGGGCCCATTGATTGGCCCATACTTATTGTGTGTAGGCCGTCTAGGCCCATCTACGTTGTTAGGATAGTTCATTACTTTATAACATGCTTAGTATAATATCATGACTCATGCCCATACGCATCATATGTATGCTTGATATGAGGAATGTTTGATCATAGCATAAGCCAGTTGGGCTGAGACATTTACGGGACTCCTTATTAGACGGAGTGCCCCACATGATCGTGAGGTACACGCTGGATTGCTGCATGATTTAATGGTGTGATTCATGCATCTTGCATTTGTGTGTCATGATCATTGTACGCCTTAGTGACTTCAGGGTCATGGATCCACAGGCAGATCGTGGATGACCGCATTGGATATCACAAATACTTGATTCTAACACTATGGGCACTTAAGATGTCCTTGGGTGAAAGTCCCAAAAACTTTTTGATACCAGGAGTTGCTTCAACGTTTAGACCGAGTGGATACACGAGCGCCCAAGTACCGAATACCAGTAGGTCACGTCTCCCACTGTGTCGTGGTCGGTTGGGAGGGGGTGTGGCCTTATCCACCTGAGTGAGGAGGCTATAAGCTAGGCTGAGTTTGACTAGCTTGTAAATGAGTCCACTATTGACGAGCCGAGTAGGTATTGATAAACTACTGGTCAGGCGGATAGTGTGGTATATTTTACTCGCTGGGTTGTGCAGCTAGGGAGGCTGCAGTTAGTGTGGAGTGTACTAAACCCTGATGATATCCCAGAGAGGAATTGTATTGATACATGTACTTGATGAGTACTGACATTCTTTCTTTGCATCTTGCATATGACATTTGGCTACTTATGCCTCGCATCGCATGGTCTTAGTATGACCGATAACATTCATGCCTTGCATCACATAACTTTAGTATAGATGATAGCATTCATGGACTTACCGTATATTTTCTCATTACACTGATATTGTATACTTGACGCTTACCTTGTGCACACACTTACACTACCCTCTAAGCTTTTGTAAGCTTATGCACGACAGTTACGTGCAGGTAGCGTTGGACAGTAGCAGCGCTGAGGCAGGAGTGCGTATCTGACTATTTTGGAGCTTTTTGATTACCTTGTATTTTTCTTTCCGCATTGTACTTAAAGTTTTTGATATAGTGGATATGTGTTATTGTTGTTTTGTGACTTGGTTTGCTTATGGTTATGCTAAAAAAATCATTCTAAAAATCCTCCTTCTAGGATCCCAAGATCAGAATCTGGCATATGATTGACAGGAGCTGAGAATGGGGCACTACGGAGGCAGTCGACACTGGATTCGGCGATCGGGGTTCCTGTGAATTCAATTTTCGAGTTTGGGACGTGACACCTAACCTGAACCTAAATCTAAACTTGAAAATCCAAACCCGAACTGAATTTCCTAAGCCTAAACCTTAACCTATTCTCAATTCCCTAAACCATAACTTATAACTTAACCTAAACCTAAACCTATAACCTATAACCGACACTTATAACCTAAACCTAAACCTAAACCTATAACCTGAACCTAAACCTAAACTTGAAAACCCAAACCTAAACCCGAACCTGAACCCAAACCCGATTTCTTAAACCTAAACCTTAACCTATTCCCAATTTTTGAAACCGTAACCTATAACCGAACCTTAACCTGAACCTTGACCTAAACCTATAACCTACACTTATAACCTAAAAATAAACCTATAACCTAAACCTTTAACTTTAACCTAAACGTAAAACCTAAACCTAAACCAGATCCCGAATGCGAATATGAATCCTTAAACCCTTAGCCTAAACTAAAAACCCAAACGTAAACCTGATCTCGAACCCAAACCTGATTCCCTATACCTAAACCTTAACGTATTCTCAAATCCCTAAACTTAAACCTACACCTAATCCTAATCTCAACTCCCTAACCTAAACCTAAAACTAAACTTGAAAATCCAAACTTAAACTCGATCCCAAACCCGAATATGAATCCCTAAACCCTTAGCGTAAACCTAAAACCCAAACGTAAACTCGATCTTGAACCCGAACCTAATTTCCCATACCTAAACCTTAACGTATTCTCAAAATCCCTAAACTTAAACCTACACCTAATCCTAATCTCAACTTCCTAACCTAAACTTGAAAATCCAAACCTAAACTCGTTCCTGAACCCGAATATGAATCCCTAAACCCTTAGCATAAACCAAAAATCCAAACGTAAACCCGATCTTGAACTCGAACCTGATTCCCTATACCTAAACCTTAACGTATTCTCAAATCCCTAAACTTAAACCTACACCTAATCCTAATCTCAACTCCCTAACCTAAACCTAAACCTAAACTTGAAAACCCAAACCTAAACTCGACCCCGAACTCAAATATAAATCCCTAAACCCTTAGCGTAAACCTAAAACCCAAACGTAAACTCGATCTTGAACCCGAACCCAATTTCTTATACCTAAATCTTAACGTATTCTCAAAATCTCTAAACTTAAACCTACACCTAATCCTAATCTCAACTTCCTAACCTAAACCTAAACCTAAACTTGAAAACCTAAACCTAAACCTGTAACCCGATTTCCTAAACCTAAACTTATAATCTTAACCTAAACCTATTCTCAAATCCCAAAACCTATAACCTAAACCCAAACCCAAACCTTAACCTAAACCTAAAGCTTAACCTATAACCTAAACCTTAACCTATAACATTAACCTATAACCTAAACATATAACCTAAACTCAATTCCTTAAACCTTAACCTATAACCTAACATAAACTTAAACCTATAACCTACACTTATAAACTAAACCTAAACCTAAACCGAACACCAAAATGTATTCTCAAATCCTTAAACCTAAACCTATACCTAATCTTAATCTCAACTCCTTAATCTAAACCTAAACTTGAAAACCCAAACATAAACTCGATCCCAATTTCTTAAACCTAAACCTTAACCTATTCTCAATTCCCTAAAGCTATAACGTATAACCTAAACCTAAACTTATGAGCTAAACCTAAAACCTAAACCTAAACTTAAAACCTAAATGTATTCTCAAATCCCTAAACGTAAACCTACACCTAATCCTAATCTCAACACCTTAACCTAAACCTTAACTTGAAAATCCAAACCTAAACCCGAACCCGAACCCGAACCCAATTTCCTAAACCTAAACCTTAACCTATTATCAATTCCCTAAACCATAACCTATAACCCAACCTAAACCTAAACCTATAACCTACACTTATAACCTAAACCTAAACCTATAACATAAACCTGTAACCTTAACTTAAATATAAAACCTAAACCTAAACCTAAACCTGATCCTGAATCCGAATCTGAATCCCTACATCCTTAGCCTAAAACTAAAACCCAAACATAAACCCAATCTCGAACCCGGACCTGATTTTCTATACTAAACCTTAATGTATTATGAAATCCCTAAACTTAAACCTACACCTAATCTTAATCTCAACTCCCTAACCTGAACCTAAACCTAAACTTGAAAACTCATACCAAAACCTGATCCCGAACCCAATCTGAATCCCTAAACCCTAAGCCTATACCTAAAACCCAAACGTAAACCCAATTTCGAACCTATACCCAAACCCAATTTCTTATACCTAAACCTTAATGTATTCTCAAATCCTGAAACCTAATCCTACACCTAATCTTAATCTCAACTCCCAAACCTAAACTTAAACCTAAACATGAAAACCCAAAACCTAAACCCGACCGCGAACCCGAACCCGATTTCCTAAACCTAAACTTATAACCTTAACCTAAACCTATTCTTAAATCCCAAAACCTAAAACCTAAACCTAAACCTAGACCTAAACCCAATCCCAGTTTCCTAAACCTAAACCTTAACCTATTCTCAATTCCTCAAAGGTATAACCTAAACCTAAAACCTAAACTAAAACCTAAAACCTAAATGTATTCTCAAATCGCTAAACCTAAACCTACACCTAATCCTAATCTCAACTCCTTAACCTAAATCTAAACTTAAAAACCCAAACCTAAACCCAAACCCGAACCCGAACCCGATTTACTAAACCTAAACCTTAACCCATAATCAATTCCTGTAAGACCCGTATCTTGGTCCGTACCTTTCCGTACACTCCCGCGGTCTTACCGGTCGAATTCCAGTAACTTTCGACCCTTAAACGATATCGACGCGCGACCCTGATTCATGTGCCGACAACCCGAGTCGACTCAACCCGATACCAATACCATAGCGACCGCACCGTCGCAGCGGTTCCGATACCGCGACTCGCGCGCCGAGGCGATACCCTGGTCAAGAGATATGGGCCAACGTTCGGTGCGAGAAAACGCCGCGCGTTGCGAAAACCAAGGGAATCTCTACGATGTGTCACATCAATCACATCAATCCCATCAATCAATCACCCATCAATCCATCACATGTCAAGTATACATCACTTCCATCTCTTTTCCCAAGCAACCACAAAAGTCTTCACCACCCATACCTCTCTTACACAAAAAGCCACAAAAGTCTTCATCTCCCATACCTCTCTTACACAAAAGCCTCAAAAGTCAAGTTTTTCTTACACAACCATCACTCACCCATCCATCCATCACTCTCTCTCTCTCTCCCTTTACATCACTCTCTCTCTTTCTCTCTTTCTCATTTCAAAAATCCCAAGCAACAAAAGATTTCCAAGGAAACTCCATACGTATGGAATTTTCCAAGTCTCCTAAGCTCCAAGTGGCCCACCTTCCTACCCCAAAATCTTTCATCTCAACCCTCCATTCTTCATCTTAACCATTGAAGTTGAAGCTAAGGTGCCAAGGAACCCCTAGGAACGAGAAGATCGGACGGTGGGTGCCTCTATAGGGTAGATTTAATTGTTTTTATGGTGGACCAAGTGAGGCCCACCGATCAATGGTGTGGATCTCACTTGGGACCCTAATACGTGGCCGATGGACCACTTGGATCACCATGATCATTCCATGATGGGGCCATTCTCCATGGACCCCATCATGATGTTTATTTTTATTTGGAAAGGTCATCTAGACCATCCATATTGGTGGGGAAAGGATCCCCACCGTTGATCTTTAGTTTTGATGGTCACATGTGCAAAATGACCCAATTGATGTATGATTTCATGTATGGGAGGGCCCATAATGACGGGGTCCCTCCATCACAAGTCGTGTCCCACTCTCCATGTCTCTCTCTCTCTCTCTCTTTTATTTCTTTTATTTTATTTTATTTCATTTTTATGCTAAGGGAGTTGTGTGGCCCACTTGAATGGACCTCACCTTGAGGTATTTATTCTGTGCAAGGGTTCTTCAAGTGGGGCTCACCTTGCATGTCGTACCCCCACCATCCATCAGTGGTGGCCCACTTAAAAAGGCCCACCACAATGTATCTTTAAAATAAAAAAAAAAAAGGGGGCCCATCGTCCAGCGTCTGGGACGCTGGACGTTCCTTTACAAAAAAAAAAAGAAGAAAAGCAAGGCTTTTTGGGTGTTCTCTTGCATAGGCCCCACCATGATGTATTTGAGTAATCCAAGCCGTCCATCCTCTTACCTACGGTGTTTTAGCCGTTGGGTAGAAGTTTAGGGCTGATTGGAAGACCTGGTGGGCCATAATATCAAAGAATGCATCACTACCATTCAAGATCATTATTTTGTTTTATTTCACTTTCTAAGCATAAAAGAAAATCAAACTCTGGACTCATTTGGATGGCCTCGAGCCGCTGATCGCAATGGCCGGGGCAGATTTCACTTTGCCGGGCCCCACGTGCGAAAAATCCCAAAAATAAGAGTTTGTGGGATTTTTTTTTTACATGGAAAGAGGCAGAGCCTCTGACGTGCAGGCCAGCACGCTGCCTTGTGCAGCGTCCGGGCGTGGGCGACCGACCGACCCACGGCTCTACTTGTGGGCCCCACCACGATGTATATTCGTCATCCAACCCGTTAATATGGTGGGCCACCCTCTGAGGTGGGCCCCCTCCAAAAACGAGCTTCATCCAACACTCATGTGGCCCACTCTGCAGGAAAAAGTGGGATTAGATTTCTACCATTAGAACCCTTCATGGGCCACGGAAGCTTCGGATTAAGATGAAATTGTGTCTTCCCTTCACTAGGATCTGTGTGATCTTGTCCACAGGTTGGATGGCAATAAACATTCGGTGGAACCCATGTGTGGGGCCCAACCTTGATGTACGCGGTCGTCCAGGCCACGGCCTGGACATTTTTCTCTCTCTCTCTCTACCTCTCTCTCAATATCTCTCTTATCTCTCTCTCTCTACCTCTCTCAAAATCTCTCTATCCCTGATACGTCCAGGGAGTTGTGGGTCCCACCTTGTGGCACGTGTGATTTAATGGTGGGACCTACCCCACATGTGGGATTGTGGATGTGTGTACGTGGATATATATAATATTATATTATACGTAGTATTGTATATATACCATATATAGTTTATATATTATATTACATATAATATACATGATGGTGGGCCTTCATGTGGGCCCCCACCTTGATGTACAGGTTGTATCCAATCCATCCATCCATTTGGACAGCCCATTTTATGATATGGACCTAAAGAATGAGCCAGATCCATAGTCCAAGTGGACCCCCCCTTGGCATGTTATGAGGCCTCTCTTAAATATATCTGTGGTAGTCCATTGGGGCCCACTTTGAGGTGGATGTAAGGCCCAGATTACGAGGCCATTTGATGTACTTATGGCCCATGGATGAGGCCCACTTTGTTATATCTGTAAGGCCCATGGGTCGAGGCCCTCTGGATGTATTAGGGGCCCATGGGTTAAGACCCACTAAGATATATTAGGGTCTATAGATTGAGGCCCACTTGATCTACATGTGGGGCCCAATTGGTGTGACCCATTGGTCACATATTAGACTCATGAGGCTAAGCTCATTGATGCAATCCAAGGCCCACGGGTTTGACCCATTGCGATGCACATAAGACCCATTGGTGTGGCCCATTTATGTGGCCCATCTGATGAATAAAAGCCCATAGGATATGGCCCATTTGATATATATGTAAGGTCCAATGGGGACAACCTACGGTCCATTGCAATGTGTAAATCCATTACAGACTAAGTACGATGTTTACGACGATCGTGCCTTGGGAGCAATGTTGGTTTGACGTCCACATTGCGAGTGTAATGTTGGTTGGATGTCCACATTACGACTCTCCTTAGGGCCCATTACTGGCCCGTACTTATTGTGTATAGGCCATCCAGGGCCATCTGCATTGTAAAATAGTTCATTTCATTATGACATGTTTAGTATAGTTTCATGACTCATGATCATACGCATCATATGTATGCTTGATATGAGGACTGACTGATCATAGCATATGCCTTCAGGCAGGTTGTTTATGGGCTCCTGGTTAGGCAGTATTGCCCTACATGAGCGCACGATATGCGCATGAATTGTTGCATGACTGGACAGCGTGAATCATGCATTTCGCACTTGTGTGACATGGTTATTGTACGCCCTAGCGACATCAGGGCCGTAGCCTCCACAGACGCATCGTGGTTGGCAGGATTGGATACCGAAAATCTTGTTCTACATGGGGTACTATAGATATCCCTGGGTGAAAGTCCCTAAACCCTTATAGTACCAAGAGATTGCTCCAACGTCTAGACCGAGTGGGTAGATGAGCGTTGAGTGCCGATTACCAGATGGTTACGCTCCCCACTGTGTCGTGGTCGGTTGGAAGGGGGTACGGCCTTACCCGCCCGAGTGTAGGGGGCAATGCTAGGCTGAGTTTGACCAGCTTGAGGAATAGATCCGCTATCGACGAGTCTCGCCCGATATTGGCAGACGGATAGTGTGGTCTCTTCCACTTATCTTATTACGCACGATGTGGCGGCAATCTGGTTTAGAGTGCACTAGACCCCGGTAATATTCCATATTTTGAGCTGTATTGATGCGTAGACATAGATGAGGATCTGTATGCTTGAGTAGTATTGCACATCGCATGGCCTTGGGTGGACGATACCATTCATGTCTTGCATTGCATAGCCTTGGTACGACTCACGATGTTATGGTTCCATCTGCATTTTTCACATTACTCTGACATTGTATTCATATTACTACCTTGCGCACACACTTTCACCACCCTCTAAGATTTCTGTAAGCTTATGCACGACCGTTGCGTGCAGGTGACGTTGGTTCGCAGCAGCGCTGAGGCAGGAGCACGTTGCGGAGCATTTTGGAGTTTTTGTTCTTGCTATTGTATTTCCCTTTATGCTCATTGTACTTGTAAAGTTTTTGATCATAGTGGAAATGTAATGGAGCTCTTGGTTGTTGTTTGTGGGTTATGCCTTTGGTTATGCTTATTCCGAATTAAACTGACATTGAAAATCCTCCTTGTAGCATCCCAGGATCGAAACCTGGCGAATGGGAGCTAGGAGCCGAGAATGGGGTTCTATGGAGGCTGTCGGCGCCGGATTCGGCGATCCGAAATTCTGTGAGCCCGGTTTCCGAGTTTGGGGTGTGACAGAAGTTGGTATCAGAGCATAACTTGAGAATAACCGAGAACAACATTACATGTCTACTATGAGTGTAGAATGGCTAAGTTTCGAAGTTCTAATAGCTTCACGACCTTCCAATTCTGACCGTTAATGTGCGTATCTTCGAAAGTTTTGAAGTTAATAGGCACCTTCGCTCTTTCCTGTGGGACATGGCGCCTGGGAGGGTTACTCGATCGACTCCCGCACCACCACCTGAGGATTCTTCTTCACCATCGGAGGCTCCAGCTTTACCCCCTGCGTCTCCCGTTCCACCCTCAGAGATCCCTTCTTCCTCTCATGAGGATGACATTCCTCCACCTGAGGCCGATGAGGAGCCGACTGTGACCGTTAGCGCCTCTCAGTTACAGCAGATGTTACAGGCTGTGACAGCCGCACTCCAGGGACAGGGCAGACGCCCAGCTGTTTCACCAGCTCAGGCAGAGCAGGAGCGCGCGAGTGCCGTACTTCGTGAGTTCAGACGGCATGATCCTCCACGTTTTCAGGGCGAGCCAGATCTGACTGCAGCAGAGAGATGGCGCTCCGATGTGGAGAATATTTTTGATACCATGTTATGTACGACCGAGCAGCGCGTCCGGTTAGCAGTATTCCTCTTCCAGGGTGAGGCCGAGCATTGGTGGACCTCTGTTACTCGTGTTGCCGGACCTGATTATGTCTGGACATGGGAGGACTTCGTTGACCGATTCGAGGAGCAGTACTTCCCCGACCATATCCGACATCAGCGAGCCTTAGAGTTCGAGACTCTGGTGCAGGGAGATATGACCGTGGCACAGTACGCGGCCCATTTTGTGGCACTATCACGATTCGCACCATATATGGTTGATGACGAGGGGCGGAAGGCCCGCCGTTTCGAGCACGGCTTACGTTACGGCCTTCGAGGTCGTGTTATTGGACATGAGCTCCCTACTTTCCAGGCAGTAGTGCGAAAAGCTCAGATATATGAGACTGAGTGGGCCGGTCCTCAGTCTGATCGTGGTCAGAGGAGAGACTGGAAGAGGCAGGCTTCTTCCAGTCATTCCCAGCAGGGTCGACCACAGCAGCAGAGGCGTACAGGTCGCCCAGCCTTCCGAGCACCAGCAGCACCTCCACCACCACTTCAGAGGCAGTTCACCGGCACTTGCTTCAGGTGCGGTGCGACGGGACACCGTTCATGGGAGTGTCCCAGCCCCCAGCAGCAGCAGAGAGGTCCACAGCAGCAGAGACCTCCACCGCAGCAGCAGAGACCCCCACAGCAGCAGCGACAGCAGCCTCCACCACCGAGGCCACCTCAGCAGCAGCATCAGCATCAGCACCAGCCTCAGAGGCCACAGCAGTAGAGGCAGCAGTTTCGACCGCCTCAGCAACGCCAGCAGCAGCAACAACACTTTCAGAGGGGACATGCACCTCCCCAGCCGGCTCAGGCTAGGTTTTATGCAGCTCAACAGGACCCTCAGTCTTCTGGAGGAGTTGTTGAGGGTATACTTCCAGTTTCTGCTTGCATTGCATGAGTGTTGTTTGATTCCGGTGCATCGCACTCCTTTGTGGCCGAGAGCTTCTGTCGATCGGCTGGCTTACCGTTGGAGTCTGCTGATGAGAGCCTATCAGTGTCGACTCCCTTGGGGAGGACTGCAGCGTTGGGACGATTTTGTTCGTCTTGTCCCGTTTTAGTTGGGGATACCTTTCTGCCTGCCGATCTATTCGTTTTATCGATGTCTGAGTTCGACGTCATCCTAGGCATGGATTGGCTCGTCGAGTATTATGCCATATTGGACTGCGCCGCGAGGACCGTCACGTTCTGTATACCCGGCGTGCCACAGTTTCAGTTCGTTGCAGAGGCAAGAGGAGAGCGGTTGTCTTGCTTGATGTCCTGCGCCATAGAGGAGCCCGTTGTCGTTTGCATCGACCATTTACTGACAGTTTGTGATTTTCCCGATGTGTTCCAGGAGATTCCGAAATTACCGCCTCGTCGACTCACCGAGTTCCAGATCGATCTCGTGCCCGGTACCGCGCCTATTTCGAAGGCCCCGTATCGTATGGCACCGTTGGAGTTACAGGAACTGCATAAGCAGTTGGACGAGTTACGTGAGTTGGGTTTTATCCGTCCGAGCAGTTCGCCGTGGGGAGCGCCGGTACTCTTCGTAAAGAAGAAGGATGGCTCGTTGAGGCTCTGCGTTGACTATCGTGAGCTCAGCAAAGTCACGATCAAGAATAAGTACCCACTCCCTAGGATTGATGATTTGTTCGACCAGCTGCAGGGTGCACAGTTCTTTTCGAAGATTGACCTGTGTTCCGGTTATCATCATATTCGGGTCCGAGATGAGGACATTCGGAAGACGGCATTCAGGACGCGTTACGGTCATTTTGAATTTCAGGTCATGTCCTTCGGACTGACCAATGCACCCGCGGTCTTCATGCAGCTGATGAACGAGGTTTTTCGCCCATATCTGGATCAGTTTGTTGTAGTCTTCATCGACGACATTCTAATCTACTCGAGGAGCACGAGCAGCATTTAGAGATTACCTTGCAGACCCTCCGCGCACACCAGCTGTATGCGAAGCTGGAGAAGTGCGAGTTCTGGCAGGAGGAGGTAAAGTTTCTTGGTCACGTGGTAACGAGGGAGGGTGTCGCAGTGGACCCCTCGAAGGTCGAGGCAGTGTGTCAGTGGGGCCAGCCCACGACTGCGACAGAGATCCGTAGTTTCCTTAGTTTGGCGGGCTACTACCGGCGTTTCATTGAGGGTTTCTCTCGTATTGCAGCCCCGCTAACCAGGTTGACTCGGAAGGGCGCAGAGTTTATTTGGAGTGACGCCTGCGAGCGAGCATTTACGGAGTTGAAGGACCGTTTGACGTCCACTCCTGTCCTCACTCTTCCCTCTGGGAGTGACGGCTTTATTGTATTCACTGATGCCTCGCATATCGGTTTGGGTGCTGTCCTGATGCAGCACGGGAGACCAGTGGCCTTTGCGTCTCGTCAGCTCAAGGTCCATGAGCTGAACTATCCTACGCATGACTTAGAGCTGGCTGCAGTTGTCTTCGCACTGAAGGTGTGGAGGCACTATCTTTACGGGGTTAGGTTCGAGCTCTTCTCTGATCACAAGAGCTTGAAGTACCTCTTCTCGCAGTCTGAGTTGAATATGAGACAGAGGCGCTGGATGGAGCTCCTGAAGGACTACGATTTCGACCTCCAGTACCACCCGGGCAAGGCGAACGTGGTGGCAGATGCCCTCAGCCGTCAGCCATGAGGCTTAGTGGCATACATGATGATTCAGGAGTGGCGGATGCTTGAGGATATTGCTGCGTATGACTTTGAGTTCGGCCCGCAGTCTTCCATCGTACAGTTATCGAGCCTGTCGATTCAACCCTCTCTTGTTGCTAGGGTGATCGAGGCTTAGTAGGCTGATGAGTCGTTGCAGAGTTATATGGCTGAGGTGGCATTTGAGGTCAGGCAGATTGGCAGATCGGTACAGACGGTGGACTTCGCTTCAGAGGCCGATTATGTGTCCCGGATATTCCAGAGTTACGCAGAGATCTTATGACCGAGGCACATCGCTCGCGATTTTCTATCCACCCGGGCTCGACGAAGATGTACTGTGACATGAGGCGGCAGTATTTTTGGGCAGGGATGAAGCTCCAGATCGCCAGTTTTGTGGCCGAGTGTGACACGTGCCAGCGTGTCAAGGCTGATCATCAGAGACCTCCTGGTCTATTGCAGCCGTTGAGCGTCCCGATGTGGAAGTGGGAGCACGTGTCGACTGAATTCATTATGGGTTTGCCGAGGACTCAGCGCGGTCATGACGCCATATGGGTTGTCGTGGATCGTCTGACGAAGTCGACACATTTTCTTGCGATGCGTGCGACTTGGTCTATGGACCAGCTTGCAAGACTATTTATCGAGGAGATTGTGAGACTGCATGGCGTTCCAGTCTCGATCATTTCTGATCGAGACTCGAGGTTCACGTCTCAGTTTTGGGGAAGCTTCAAGCGTGCGATGGGGACTGATTTGCAGCTCAGCACCGCGTACCATCCGCAGACCGATGGCCAGACCGAGAGGGTCAACCAGATCCTTGAGGATATGCTTCGGGCTTATGCGATTGACTTCAGGGGTAGCTAGGATGAACATCTGCGATTGGCTGAGTTCGCGTACAATAACAGCTATCAGGCGACCATCGGCATGGCTCCTTTTGAGGCACTATATGGCAGACCATGCAGATCACCGAGTTGTTGGACCGAAGTTGGAGAGTGCCGTCTCCTAGGTCCCGAGCTTGTGCAGGAGACTTCAGAGGCTATTGATATCATCAGGCAGAGGACGCGCACAGCTCAGAGCCGACAGAAGAGTTCTTCTGATCGTCGGCGTCGTCCCTTGGAGTTTGACATAGGGGACCATGTGTATCTCAAGGTCTCACCCATGAAGGGCGTAGTTCGATTTGGAGCGAAGGGCAAGCTTGCCCCGAGATTCATAGGACCTTTTGAGATCACTGGGCGCGTTGGCGCCGTGGCCTATCGGCTTGCCTTGCCATCACAGTTGTCTGGCGTCCACGATGTTTTTCACATCTCCATGTTGAGGAAGTGTGGGTCAGATATAGTGCCCGTTATTGATTGTCAGCCGTTGGAGGTTCGTGAGGATGCTTCTTATATTGAGCAGCCAGTCCGTATCCTTGATCGAAAAGAGCAAGTCCTCAGAACCAAGGTCATTCCGTTGGTGAAGGTGCAGTGGGGTCATCATTCTGTAGAGGAGGCTTCTTGGGAGCGTGAGGCTGAGAATCGAGAGCGTTATCCTCATCTCTTTGATGGTTGATCATGTGATGTATTTTGTATGCTATCTCCAAATCTATATGATGATGTTATGTCGCTTCTTCTTCATGAGTAATGCTTAGTTGTGATGCTCGCATAAATTTCGAGGATGAAATTTTTATAAGGAGGGGAGAGCTGTAAGACCCGTATCTTGGTCCGTACCTTTCCGTACACTCCCGCGGTCTTACCGGTCGAATTCCGGCAACTTTCGACCCTTAAACGATATCGACGCGCGACCCTGATTCATGTGCCGACAACCCAAGTCGACTCAACCCGATACCAATACCATAGCGACCGCACCGTCGCCGCGGTTCTAATACCGCGACTCGCGCGCTGAGGCGATACCCTGGTCAAGAGATATGGGCCAACGTTCGGTGCGAGAAAACGTCGCGCGTTGCGAAAACCAAGGGAATCTCTACGATGTGTCACATCAATCACATCAATCCCATCAATCAATCACCCATCAATCCATCACATGTCAAGTATATATCACTTCCATCTCTTTTCCCAAGCAACCACAAAAGTCTTCACCACCCATACCTCTCTTACACAAAAAGCCACAAAAGTCTTCATCTCCCATACCTCTCTTACACAAAAGCCTCAAAAGTCAAGTTTTTCTTACACAACCATCACTCACCCATCCATCCATCACTCTCTCTCTCTCTCCCTTTACATCACTCTCTCTCTTTCTCTCTTTCTCATTTCAAAAATCCCAAGCAACAAAAGATTTCCAAGGAAACTCCATACGTATGGAATTTTTCAAGTCTCCTAAGCTCCAAGTGGCCCACCTTCCTACCCCAAAATCTTCCATCTCAACCCTCCATTCTTCATCTTAACCATTGAAGTTGAAGCTAAGGTGCCAAGGAACCCCTAGGAGCGAGAAGATCGGACGGTGGGTGCCTCTATAGGGTAGATTTAATTATTTTTATGGTGGACCAAGTGAGGCCCACCGATCAATGGTGTGGATCTCACTTGGGACCCTAATACGTGGCCGATGGACCACTTGGATCACCATGATCATTCCATGATGGGGCCATTCTCCATGGACCCCATCATGATGTTTATTTTTATTTGGAAAGGTCATCTAGACCATCCATATTGGTGGGGAAAGGATCCCCACCGTTGATCTTTAGTTTTGATGGTCACATGTGTAAAATGACCCAATTGATGTATGATTTCATGTATGGGAGGGCCCATAATGACGGGGTCCCTCCATCACAAGCCGTGTCCCACTCTCCATGTCTCTCTCTCTCTCTCTCTTTTATTTCTTTTATTTTATTTTATTTCATTTTTATGCTAAGGGAGTTGTGTGGCCCACTTGAATGGACCTCACCTTGAGGTATTTATTCTGTGCAAGGGTTCTTCAAGTGGGGCTCACCTTGCATGTCGTACCCCCACCATCCATCAGTGGTGGCCCACTTAAAAAGGCCCACCACAATGTATCTTTAAAATAAAAAAAAAAGGGGGCCCATCGTCCAGCGTCTGGGACGCTGGACGTTCCTTTACAAAAAAAAGAAAAAAGAAAAGCAAGGCTTTTTGGGTGTTCCCTTGCATAGGCCCCACCATGATGTATTTGAGTAATCCAAGCCGTCCATCCTCTTACCTACGGTGTTTTAGCCGTTGGGTAGAAGTTTGGGGCTGATTGGAAGACCTGGTGGGCCATAATATCAAAGAATGCATCACTACCATTCAAGATCATTATCTTGTTTTATTTCACTTTCTAAGCATTAAAAAAAATCAAACTCTGGACTCATTTGGACGGCCTCGAGCCGCTGATCGCAATGGCCGGGGCGAATTTCACTTTGGCGGGCCCCACATGCGAAAAATCCCAAAAATAAGAGTTTGTGGGATTTTTTGTTTTTTACATGGAAAGAGGCAGAGCCTCTGACATGCAGGCCAGCACGCTGCCTTGTGCAGCGTCCGGGCGTGGGCGACCGACCGACCCACGGCTCTACTTGTGGGCCTCACCATGATGTATATTCGTCATCCAACCTGTTAATATGGTGGGCCACCCTCTGAGGTCGGCCCCCTCCAAAAACGAGCTTGATCCAACACTCAGGTGGCCCACTCTGCAGGAAAAAGTGGGATTAGATTTCTACCATTAGAACCCTTCATGGGCCACGGAAGCTTCGGATTAAGATGAAATTGTGTCTTCCCTTCACTAGGATCTGTGTGATCTTGTCCACAGGTTGGATGGCAATAAACATTCGGTGGAACCCATGTGTGGGGCCCAACCTTGATGTACGCGGTCGTCCAGGCCACGGCCTGGACATTTTTTTCTCTCTCTCTACCTCTCTCTCAATATCTCTCTTATCTCTCTCTCTCTACCTCTCTCAAAATCTCTCTATCCCTGATACGTCCAGGGAGTTGTGGGTCCCACCTTGTGGCACGTGTGATTTAATGGTGGGACCTACCCCACATGTGGGATTGTGGATGTGTGTACGTGGATATATATAATATTATATTATACGTAGTATTGTATATATACCATATATAGTTTATATATTATATTACATATAATATACATGATGGTGGGCCTTCATGTGGGCCCCCACCTTGATGTACAGGTTGTATCCAATCCATCCATCCATTTGGACAGCCCATTTTATGATATGGACCTAAAGAATGAGCCAGATCCATAGTCCAAGTGGACCCCCCCTTGGCATGTTATGAGGCCTCTCTTAAATATATCTGTGGTAGTCCATTGGGGCCCACTTTGAGGTGGATGTAAGGCCCAGATTACGAGGCCATTTGATGTACTTATGGCCCATGGATGAGGCCCACTTTGTTATATCTGTAAGGCCCATGGGTCGAGGCCCTCTGGATGTATTAGGGGCCCATGGGTTAAGACCCACTAAGATATATTAGGGTCTATAGATTGAGGCCCACTTGATCTACATGTGGGGCCCAATTGGTGTGACCCATTGGTCACATATTAGACTCATGAGGCTAAGCTCATTGATGCAATCCAAGGCCCACGGGTTTGACCCATTGCGATGCACATAAGACCCATTGGTGTGGCCCATTTATGTGGCCCATCTGATGAATAAAAGCCCATAGGATATGGCCCATTTGATATATATGTAAGGTCCAATGGGGACAACCTACGGTCCATTGCAATGTGTAAATCCATTACAGACTAAGTACGATGTTTACGACGATCGTGCCTTGGGAGCAATGTTGGTTTGACGTCCACATTGCGAGTGTAATGTTGGTTGGATGTCCACATTACGACTCTCCTTAGGGCCCATTACTGGCCTGTACTTATTGTGTATAGGCCATCCAGGGCCATCTGCATTGTAAAATAGTTCATTTCATTATGACATGTTTAGTATAGTTTCATGACTCATGATCATACACATCATATGTATGCTTGATATGAGGACTGACTGATCATAGCATATGCCTTCGGGCAGGTTTTTTATGGGCTCCTGGTTAGGCATTATTGCCCTACATGAGCGCACGATATGCGCATGAATTGTTGCATGACTGGACAGCGTGAATCATTCATTTCGCACTTGTGTGACATGGTTATTGTACGCCCTAGCGACATCAGGGCCGTAGCCTCCACAGACGCATCGTGGTTGGCAGGATTGGATACCGAAAATCTTATTCTACATGGGGTACTATAGATATCCCTGGGTGAAAGTCCCTAAACCCTTATGGTACCAAGAGGTTACTCCAACGTCTAGACTGAGTGGGTAGATGAGCGTTGAGTGCCGATTACTAGATGGTTACGCTCTCCACTGTTTCGTGATCGGTTGGAAGGGGGTGCGGCCTTACTCGTCCGAGTGTAGGGGGCAATGCTAGGCTCAGTTTGACCAGCTCGAGGAATGGGTCCGCTATCGACGAGTCGCGCCCGATATTGGCAGACGGATAGTGTGGTCTCTTCCACTTACCTTTTTGCGTGCGATGTGGCGGTAATCTGGTTTAGAGTTCACTAGACCCCGGTAATATTCCATATTTTGAGCTGTATTGATGCGTGGACATAGATGAGGATCTGTATGCTTGAGTTGCATTGCACATCGCATGGCCTTGGGTGGCCGATACCATTCATGTCTTGCATTGCATAGTCTTGGTACGACTCATGATGTTATGGTTCCATCTGCATTTTTCGCATTACTCTGACATTGTATTCATATTACTACCTTGCGCACACACTTTCACCATCCTCTAAGCTTTCTGTAAGCTTATGCATGATCGTTGCGTGCAGGTGACGTTGGTTCGCAGCAGCGCTGAGGCAAGAGCACGTTGCGGAGCGTTTTGGAGTTTTTGTTCTTTCCATTGTATTTCCCTTTATGCTCATTGTACTTGTAAAGTTTTTGATCATAGTGGAAATGTAATGGAGCTCTTGGTTGTTGTTTGTGGGTTATGCCTTTGGTTATGCTTATTCCGAATCAAACTGACATTGAAAATCCTCCTCGTAGCATCCCAGGATCGGAACCTGGCGAATGGGAGCTAGGAGCAGAGAATGGGGTTCTACGGAGGCTGTCGGCGCCGAATTCGGCGATCTGGAATTCTGTGAGCCCCGTTTCTGAGTTTGGGGTGTGACAATTCCCTCAACCGCAACCTATACCCTAACCTAAACCTAAACCTGTAACCTACACTTATAACTTAAACCTAAACCTATAGCCTAAACCTTTAACTTTAACCTAAACGTAAAACCTAAACCTAAACCAGATCCCGAACGCGAATATGAATCCCTAAACCCTTAGCCAAAACCTAAAACCCAAACGTAAACCTAATCTCGAACCTAAACCTGATTTCCTATATCTAAACCTTAACGTATTCTCAAATCCCTAAACTTAAACCTACAACTAATCCTAATCTCAACTCCCTAACCTAAACCTAAAACTAAACTTGAAAACCCAAACCTAAACTCGATCCCGAACCTGAATATGATTCCCTAAACCCTTAGCGTAAACCTAAAACCCAAACGTAAACTCGATCTTGAACCCGAACCCAATTTTCTATACTTAAACCTTAACGTATTCTCAAAATTTTTAAACTTAAACCTACACCTAATCCTAATCTCAACTTCCTAACCTAAACTTGAAAACCCAAACCTAAACTCGATCCTAAACCCGAATATGAATCCCTAAACCCTTAGCGTAAACCAAAAATCCAAACATAAACCCGATCTCGAACCCGAACCTGATTCCCTATACCTAAACCTTAACGTATTCCCAAATCCCTAAACTTAAACCTACACCTAATCCTAATCTCAACTCCCTAACCTAAACCTAAACCTAAACTTGAAAACCCAAACCTAAACTCGATCCCGAACTCAAATATAAATCCCTAAACCCTTAGCGTAAACCTAAAACCCAAATGTAAACTCGATCTTGAACCTAAACCCAATTTCCTAAACATAAATCTTAACGTATTCTCAAAATTCCTAAACTTAAACCTACACCTAATCCTAATCTCAACTTCCTAACCTAAACCTAAACCTAAAATTGAAAACCCAAACCTAAACCCGTAACCCGATTTCCTAAACCTAAACTTATAACCTTAACCTAAACCTATTCTCAAATTCCAAAACCTATAACCTAAACCCAAACCCAAACCTTAACCTAAACCTAAACCTTAACCTATAACTTAAACCTTAACCTATAACCTTAACCTATAACCTAAACATATAACCTAAACTCAATTCCCTAAACCTTAACCTATAACCTAACATAAACTTAAACCTATAACCTACACTTATAAACTAAACCTAAACCTAAAACCTAAATCTAAAAAAACCTAAACCTAAACCTAACACCAAAATGTATTCTCAAATCCTTAAACCTAAACCTATACCTAATCTTAATCTCAACTCCTTAATCTAAACCTAAATTTGAAATCCCAAACCTAAACCCGATCCCAATTCCTTAAACCTAAACCTTAACCTATTCTCAATTCCCTAAAGCTATAACGTATAACCTAAACCTAAACCTATGAGCTAAACCTAAAACCTAAACCTAAACTTAAAACCTAAATGTATTCTCAAATCCCTAAACGTAAACCTACACCTAATCCTAATCTCAATACCTTAACCTAAACCTTAATTTGAAAATCCAAACCTAAACCCGAACCCGAACCCAATTTCCTAAACCTAAACCTTAACCTATTATCAATTCCCTAAACCATAACCTATAACCCAACCTAAACCTAAACCTATAACCTACACTTATAACCTAAACCTAAACCTATAACATAAACTTGTAACCTTAACCTAAATATAAAACCTAAACCTAAACCTCAACCTGATCCTGAATCCGAATCTGAATCCCTACATCCTTAGCCTAAAACTAAAACCCAAACGTAAACCCAATCTCGAACCCGAACCTGATTTCCTATACTAAACCTTAATGTATTCTGAAATCCCTAAACTTAAACCTACACCTAATCTTAATCTCAACTCCCTAACCTGAACCTAAACCTAAACTTGAAAACTCATACCAAAACCTAATCCCGAACCCAAATCTGAATTCCTAAACCCTAAGCCTATACCTAAAACCCAAACATAAACCCGATTTCGAACCTGTACCCAAACCCAATTTCTTATACCTAAACCTTAATGTATTCTCAAATCCCGAAACTTAATCCTACACCTAATCCTAATCTCAACTCCCAAACCTAAACTTAAACCTAAACATGAAAACCCAAAACCTAAACCCGATCCCGAACCCGAACCCGATTTCCTAAACCTAAACTTATAACGCTAACCTAAACCTATTTTCAAATCCCAAAACCCGAAACCTAAACCTAAACCTAAACCTAAACCCAATCCCAGTTTCCTAAACCTAAACCTTAACCTATTCTCAATTCCTCAAAGCTATAACCTAACCCTAAAACCTAAACTAAAAACTAAAACCTAAATGTATTCTCAAATCGCTAAACCTAAACCTACACCTAATCCTAATCTCAACTCCTTAACCTAAATCTAAACTTAAAAACCCAAACCTAAACCCAAACCTGAACCCGAACCCGATTTCCTAAACCTAAACCTTAACCTATAGTCAATTCCCTCAATCGCAACCTATACCCTAACCTAAACCTAAACCTGTAACCTACACTTATAACCTAAACCTAAACCTATAACCTAAACCTTTAACTTTAACCTAAACGTAAAACCTAAACCTAAACCAGATCCCGAACGCGAATATGAATCCATAAACCCTTAGCCAAAACCTAAAACCCAAACGTAAACCTAATCTCGAACCTAAACCTAATTTCCTATACCTAAACCTTAACGTATTCTCAAATCCCTAAGCTTAAAGCTACACCTAATCCTAATATCAACTCCCTAACCTAAACCTAAACCTAAACTTGAAAACCCAAACCTAAACCCGATCACGAACCTGAATCTGAATCCCTAAACCCTTAGTCGAAACCTAAAACCCAAATGTAACCCCGATCTCGAACCCGAACCCAATTTCCTTTGCCTAAATCTTAATGTATTCTCAAATCCCTAAACTTAAACTTACACCTAATCCTAATCTAAACTCCCTAACCTAAACCTAAACCTAAGCTTGAAAACCCAAATCTAAACAAAATCTCGAACCTGAATCTGAGTTCTTAAACCATTAGCCTAAACCTAAAACTCAAACATAAACCCGATCTTGAACCTGAACCCAATTTTCTATACCAAAACCTTAGCGTATTCTCAAATCCCAAAACTTAAACCTATACCTAATCCTAATCTTAACTGCCTAACCTAAACCTAAACCTAAACTTGAAAACCCAAAACTAAACTCGATCCCGAACCCGAACCCAATTTCTTAAACCTAAACTTAAAACCTTAACCTAAACCTATTTTCAAATTCCAAAATCTATAACCTAAACCTAAACCTTAACCTATAACCTAAACTTAATTCACTAAACCTTAAATTATAACCTAACATAAACCTAAACCTATAACCTACACTTATAACCTAAGCTTAAACCTAAAACCTAAACCTAAAACCAAAATGTATTCTCACATCCTTAAACCTAAACCTACACCTATTCTTAATCTCAACTTCTTTATTTAAACCTAAACTTGAAAACCCAAACCTAAACTCGATCCCAATTTCCTAAACCTAAACCTTAACCTATCTCAATTCCCTAAAGCTATAATCTATAACCTAAACCTAAACCTATAAACTACAACTAAAACCAAAACCTAAACTTAAAACCTAAATGTATTCTCAAATCCCTAAACCTAAACCTACACCTAATCCTAATCTCAACTCCTTAACCTAAACCTAAACTTGAAAACCCGAACCTGATTTCCTAAACCTAAACCTTAACCTATTCTTAATTCCCTAAACCATAACCTATAACCTAAACTAAACCTATAACCTACACTTATAACCAAAACCTAAACCTATAACCTAAACCTGTAACCTTAACCTAAATGTAAAACCTAAACTTGATCCTGAAACTGAAAATGAATCCCTAAACCCATAGCCTAAACGTAAAAACCAAACGTAAACCCAATCTCGAACACGAACCTGATTTCCTATACTTAAACCTTAACGTATTCTCAAATCCCTAAACTTAAACCTACACCTAATCTTATTCTCAACTCCCTAACCTAAACCTAAACCTAAACTTAAAAACCCAAACCTAAACCTGATCCCGAACTTGAATCTGAATCCCTAAACCCTAAGCTTAAACCTAAAACCCAAATGTAAACCCAATCTCGAACCTGAACCCAATTTCCTATGCCTAAACCTTAACGTATTCTCAAATCCCTAAACTTAATCCTACACCTAATCCTAATCTCAACTCCCTAACCTAAACCTAAACCTAAACTTGAAAACCCAAGCCTAAACTCGAACCCGATTTCCTAAACCTAAACTTATAACCTTAACCTAAACCTATTCTCAAATCCCAAAACCTATAACCAAAACCTAAACCTAAAGCTTAACCTAAACATAAACCTTAACCTATAACCTAATCTTATAACCTAAATTCAATTCCCTAAACCTTAACCGATAACCTACACTTATCACCTATACCTAAACCTAAAACCTAAAACCTAAACCTAAACGTAAACATAAACTTGAAAACCCAAACCTAAACCAGATCTTGAACCCGAATCTGAATCCCTAAACCCTAAGCCTAAACCTAAAACCCAAACGTAAACCCAATCTAGAACCCGAACCCAATTTCCTATCCCTAAACCTTAACGTATTCTCAAATCCCTAAACTTAATCCTACACCTAATCCTAAACCTAAACCTAAACTTGAAAATCCAAACCTAAATCCGAACCCGATTTCCTAAACCTAAACTTATAACCTTAACCTAAACCTATTCTCAAATCCCAAAACCTATAACCTAAACCTAAACCTAAACCTTAACCTAAACCTTAACCTATAACCTTAACTTATAACCTTAACCTATAACCTTAACCTATAACCTAATCCTATAACCTAAACTCAATTCCCTAAACCTTAACCTATAACCCAACATAATCCTAAACCTATAACCTACTGTTATAACCTAAACCTAAACCTATAACCTAAAACCTAAACCTAAACCTATAACCTAAATGTATTCTTAAATCCCTAAACCTAAACCTACACCTAATCCTAATCTCAACTCCTTAACCTAAACCTAAACTTGAAAACCCAAACCTAAACCCAAACCCAAACCCGATTTCCTAAACCTAAACCTTAACCTATTCTCAATTCCCTAAACCGTAACCTATAACCTAACCTAAACCTAAACTTATAACTTACACTTATAACCTAAACCTAAACCTATAACCTAAACCTATAAACTTAACCTAAACATAAAACCTAAACCTAAACCTAAACCCGATCTCGAACTCGAATCTGAATCCCTAAACCCTTAACTAAAACTTAAAACCCAAAAGTAAACCCGATCTCGAACCCGAACCTAATTTCCTATACCTACACCTTAACGTATTCAGATATCCCAAAACTTATACTTACACCTAATCCTAATCTCAACTCCCTAACCTAAACCTAAACCTAAACTTGAAAACCCAAACCTAAACCTGATCCCGAACCTAAATCTGAATCCCTAAACCCTTAGCCTAAACCTAAAACCCAAACGTAAACCCTATCTCAAACCCAAACCCAATTTCCTATGCCTAAACCTTAACGTATTCTCAAAACCCTAAATTTAAACCTACAGCTGATCCTAATCTCAACTCCCTAACCTAAACTTGAAAATCGAAACCTAAACCCGATCCTGTACCCGAACTCGATTTCCTAAACCTAAACTTATAACCTTAACCTAAACCTATTCTTAAATCCCACAACTTATAACCTAAACCTAAACCTTAACTTATAACCAAAACTTATAACGTAAATTCAATTCCCTAAATCTTAACCTATAACCTACACTTATAACCAAAACCTAAACCTAAAAGCTAAACCTATAACCTAAAACCTACACTTATAACCAAAACCTAAACTTAAAACTTAAAACCAAAAGCTAACCTAAAACCTAAATGTATTCTCAAATCCTTAAACCTAAACCTACACATAATCTTAATCTCAAGTCCTTAATCTAAACCTAAACTTGAAAACCCAAACCTAAACCCGATGTCGATTTCCTAAACCTAAACCTTAACCTATACTCAATTCCCTAAAGCTATAACCTATAACCTAAACCTAAACCTAAAACCTAAATGTATTCTCAAATCCCTAAACCTAAACCTACACCTAATCCTAATCTCAACTCCTTCACCTAAACCTAAACTTGAAAATCCAAACCTAAACCCAAACCCGAACCCGATTTCCTAAACCTAAACCTTAACCTATTCTCAATTCCCTAAACCGTAACCTATAACCTAACCTAAACCTAAACTTATAACTTACACTTATAACCTAAACCTAAACCTAAACCCGATCCCGAACCCGAATCTGAATCCCTAAACCCTTAACTAAAACCTAAAACCCAAAAGTAAACCCGATCTCGAACCCGAACCTGATTTCCTATACCTAAACCTTAACGTATTTAGATATCCCAAAACTTAAACTTACACCTAATCCTAATCTCAGCTCCCTAACCTAAACTTGAAACCTAAACCTAAACCTGATCCCGAACCCAAATTTGAATCCCTAAACCCTTAGTCTAAACCTAAAACCCAAACATAAACCCTATCTCAAACTCGAACCCAATTTCCTATGCCTAAACCTTAACGTATTCTCAAAACCCTAAATTTAAACCTACAGCTGATCCTAATCTTAACTCCCTAACCTAAACTTGAAAATCGAAACCTAAACCCGATCCCGAACCCGAACTCGAACCCAATTTCCTAAACCTAAACTTATAACCTTAACCTAAACCTATTCTTAAATCCCAAAACCTATAACCTAAACCTTAACCTAAACCTAAACCTTAACCCATAACCTTAACCTATAACCAAAACCTATAATGTAAATTTAATTCCCTAAACCTTAACCTATAACCTACACTTATAACTAATACCTAAACCTAAAAGCTAAACCTATAACCTAAACCTAAACCTAAACCTAAACCTTAACCCATAACCTTAACCTATAACTAAAACCTATAATGTAAATTTAATTTCCTAAACCTTAACCTATAACCTACACTTATAACTAATACCTAAACCTAAAAGCTAAACCTATAACCTAAAACCTACACTTATAACCAAAAGCTAAACCTAAAACCTAAATGTATTCTCAAATCCTTAAACCTAAACCTACACCTAATCTTAATCTCAAGTCCTTAATCTAAACCTAAACTTGAAAACCCAAACCTAAACCTTAACCTATTCTCAGCTCCCTAAAGCTATAACTTATAACCTAAACATAAACCTAAAACATAAATGTATTCTCAAATTTCTAAACCTAAACCTACACCTAATCCTAATTTCAACTCCTTAACCTAAACCTAAACTTGAAAACCCAAACTTAAACCCAAACCCGAACCCAATTTCCTAAACCTAAACCTTAACCTATTCTTAATTCCCTAAACCATAACCTCTAACCTAACCAAAACCTAAACCTATAACCTACACTTATAACCTGAACCTAAACCTATAACCTAAACCTGTAACCTTAACCTAAACTTAAACCTAAACCCGATCTCGAACCTGAATCTAAATCCCTAAACCCTTAGCCTAAACTTAAAACCCAAACGTAAACCCAATCTCGAACCCGAACCTGATTTCCTATACCTAAACCTTAACGTATTCTCAAATCCCTAAACTTAAACCTACACCTAATCCTAATCTCAACTCCCTAACCTCTTGAAAACTGAAACCCAAACCCGTTCCTGAACCTGAATCTGAATCCTAAACCCTAAGCCTAAACCTAAAACCTAGACGTAAACCCGATCTCGAATCTGAACCCAATTTCCTATGCATAAACCTTAACGTATTCTCAAATCCCTAAACTTAATCCTACACCTAATCCTAGTCTCAACTCCCTAACCTAAACCTAAACCAAAACTTGAAAACCCAAGCCTAAATCCGAACCGGAACCCAAACCTGATTTCCTAAACCTAAACTTATAACCTTAACCTAAACCTATTCTCAAATCATAAAACCTATAACCTAAACATAAAACTAAACCTAAACCTTAACCTATAACCTAATCCTATAACCTAAACTCAATTCCCTAAACCTTAACCTATAACCTAACATAATCTTAAATCTATAACCTGCACTTATAACCTTAACTTATACCTATAACCAAAAACCTAAACCTAAACCTAACACCTAAATGTATTCTCAAATTCTTAAACCTAAACCTAAACCTAAAACCTTAATGTATTCTCAAATCCCTAAACGAAAACCTACACCTAATCCTAATCTCAACTCCTTAACCTAAACCTAAAATTGAAAATCCAAACCTAAACCCGAACCCGAACTTGAACCTGATTTCCTAAACTATAACCTTAACCTATTCTCAATTCCCTAAACCGTAACCTATAACCCAACCTAAACCTAAACCTATAACCTACACTTATAACCTAAACCTAAACCTATAACCTAAACCTGTAACCTGTAAGTGCTATAGTTGCTAGCCCTTGTTGTTGTTAAACTTATGGTGCCAAAGACACTGTTAGTATCTATTATGAAGCTTGCATATGTGAAGAATAAAGCTCTACTCAAGACATGCCAAGTCACGACAAAAGTCTCACAAGATCAGCTTCGATAGACAAGTATTGTTCACAAGTTAAGACTCGAGAATTCCAGACAAGTAAAATTCAAGATCTCATGAAACTTTCGATATCAAGATCTCAAGAAGCTTTCAAAGTTCAAGCTACACCAAGATCTCAAGCTTCATTATTCTCAAAGGTCACTCTTCTTTAAGTTTTCAATGTCCTTACTTCACTATTGAGCTATGATTGACCTTAGGTTGACCTTTAGAGTAGGTCATTTTGGATATATAATTTGTATGTTTTATATATGAGCATTTGGTCTGTTCTAAGACTAGTCCTGGGTCTTGCTCGACTAGTCCTAGCACTGCTTCGACCTGTCTAAGAATTTTCTGGATTAATCGTAAGTTTGTTGTAAAAATTCAGAAATTCTTGTTAGGCTTCGACCAGTCCTGGAGACTGTTTGACTAATCGTATGAACAGTGTCGACTATTTCTTTGACCAGTCGTAGACCTACGACTCAAACTATAACGTTGAAATTTGACTAGCTTCGACTAGTCGTGGGAGATCTTCGACCAGTCGTAGGAGACCTTCGACCAGTCGTAGCTGACCTACGACCAGTCATGAAACTGCCTTATCTTATCGCGCCTGAAATTTTAAATGTCCGTTGGTTCTACGACTAGTCGTAGAGATCTCTGGACCAGTTGAAGATGCGATTTGCTCACCTATAAATAGAGCACGAATCTCAGAATAATTAATATAATTCACGCTAATCTAATTCGGCCTTTTGAGAGATAAGTCTGTGCTCCATTTAAGCTAAGTGTGCATATTTAATATTCTCTTCCTTTAGCTTTTTAAATTGATTTTGTTTCTTGTATTCCAATCTAATCTGAAAAAGAGAAAGTTTTATTTTCCTTTTTCTGAAATTAAAATCAATTAAAGCTAGCCCATTTTGTTTAATTTAAAATTAATTAGAACTTAGAACCATTGTAAAGTGAGTATTGGACATTGAACTTGGACATTCAAATCTCTACTCCGATTTGGTTCTTCTGGGCTGCTACAACGAAGGAGAAATTATAGGTATTTTATGTTTATGTAATCTACTTTCTTTTGGTTTACTTTTGAGATTTGCTAGAAAAATCTCATTATATTGGTCATCTGAGGAAAGCCAGGAAAACTCAGAAGTGGGGTTTTTTTAATTGTGTAAGCCCACAGAGAAAGACACAATTATGAAAGTTTTAGGTGAACTTGAAAAACCTATTATTGATAGTGAATGCCAATATCCATTGTGTGAGGATATTAGGAGTGGAGTAGTTGTGTGGCTGTTTATTAACAGTTGGTGTACACACACGCGAACTACTATAATCCCTTGTGTTTTGTGGTTGTGTGATTTATTTTCCTATTTTTGATTATTCATTTGTGGGATGTATATGTGGATGTGATTGTTGTAATCATTTTATTTTAAGTATTGTGGTGAATGGTGTAATAGTTTAGAATTTACTTCTTACAATATATTTATTGCTTAAAGATTCAATTTCTTTATTTGTTCTAGTAAGGTTGCCCTACCATTCTTATGGTATATGATTGTCCTTAGAGTAATTAATATTTGAGATTACATTTTATTCTTTAGTGCAGTTTGAATTTATTCATTCATTTGTTTATTCCTCTTCAGTTTGAGTTCTTGATACAAAGACCTTTCTAGAAATAAGGTTGTCCTACAATAAACCCTTGATTTTTAGTGTAAGGTTGTCCTTAGAACAACATTTGTATCAACCTCTCAAGACTTAAATTTTGAGGGTGCCTTTTATTTTAGCATTGTGTATTGAATTTCTTTATTTAGCTATCTATTTTACTTAATTTTACTGTGTTTATTTTAAATTTGGCATAGTCCTTTTCACCCCCCCCCCCCCCCTCTATAACATATAGCTTGGCCATTTCAAGTGGTATCAGAGCTAATAGCTCGCTTGTAATTCTTTATTCTTGGATTTATTTCCTGAGCTAACGATCTAAGCTATATATATAAGATGTCAAATTTTGATAGCCTTTTAGTCACCAGGCCTCCACCTTTCGATGGCACCAATTATGCCTACTGGAAAGCCAGGATGAAGATCTTCCTTAAATCCATGAATGAAAGTGTGTGGCTAGCCACAGTGAATGAATGGACCCCTCCTACCACTAAAATAACTAGGATTGATGGTACAAAATTAATGAGAGTAACACCTTATTTCTCATGGACCACACTTCAGAAAAGTGAGAGTAGTGCAAATACAAAAGCACTAAATACAATTACTTGTGCACTATCACCGGATGAATTCAAAAGAATTAATCCTGTGATTCTGCAAAATAAGCTTGGGATATATTGGAAATGACACACGAGGGTACTTCAATTGTAAAAAAAATCTAAGATACAAATCCTCACAACTAAATTTGAGAAAATTCTTATGGAAGAAAATGAAATGTTCATGGACTTCTATACTAGATTGAATGACATTGTAAACTAAATGTGGGATCTAGGCGATAAAATCCCTGAAAGTAAAATATGTGCTAACATACTACGCTCACTTCCTGAACGGTTCAATTCTAAAGTAAGCGCAATCTAGGAACTTCGTGATACAGACAATATGAGTGTTGAGGAATTAGTTGGCTCATCACAGACTTATGAGTTAACCTTTAAAGCTCCAAAAGGTAAATCTATTGCCTTAAAAACATTTAAAAATGGTTTTCAAGAAAATGATTTAAATTCTGATTTAAAAAACTTTGAAGATGATATGGCCCATTTGGTGAAAAATTTTTATAAGATTTTTGTAATATATCTTGAAAGTGTGTTTTGTCACTAAGTTGACAAAGGGGGAGATTGTAAGTGCTATAGTTGCTAGCCCTTTTTGTTATCAAATTTGTGGTGCTAAAGACACTGAAGAACAAAGCTCTACTCAAGATAGTCATAACAAAAGTCTCACAACATCAGCTTCGATAGACATGTACTGTTCACAAGTCAAGTCTCGAGAAGGCAAGTATGTACGACTTAATTCAAGTTAAGTATAATTCAAGATCAAGATGAAGCTTTCAAGTTCAAGCTACACCAAGATCTCAGGTTTCATTATTCTCAAAGGTAACTCATCTTCAAGTTTCAATGTCCTTACTTCACTATCGAGGTAGGACTAACCGTAGGTTGACCTCTAGAGTAGGTCATTTTCCTTTGTTTAAAAATGTTTTATATGTTGAAGGACTGAAACATAATCTGCTAAGCATATCTCAAATATGCGACAGTAACCATAGTGTAAGATTCTCTAATCAAAGATGTGAGATTCTAAATAACAAAGGTTCAGTATTACTAACTGGACGTAGAGCATCTGAAAACTGCTATATTGTTAGCGAATCCAACTCACCTATTCAATCATGTTATGTGGTCCATACAGATGAGACTGATTTGTGGCAAAAATTCTTGGACATATACGCTACCGAAACCTATATAGATTGAGCAAACGCGAACTAAGAGGTCTACCCAAACTTCAAAAGATAGATAAAATATGTGACGAATGGCAGATTGGTAAATAAACAAGGAACTCACATAAAAAGGTAAATTCCAATGCCACTTCAAGACCACTCGAGCTTCTTCATATGGATCTTGTAGGACCTACAAGAATGGAAAGTCGAGGTAGCAAAAGATATATCTTGGTAATTGTAGATGATTTTACTAGATATTGTAACGCCCCGAAAATCGGGGGTCGGGTAGAAACTCAACTCCCTAGTTTCAGAACATCACTTATGCAACATAAATAATGATAAATACATGTTGTCTTTAGAATGACATTAAACAAGATTGAGATTAAGCCAAAACAACATATCATACTCCAGAGACAGTTAAATTAGCAAGCGGAAGAATGTGATAGATATATAAAATATATAAATGATTGTAAGTCTCCAGAGTGTGAACATGTTACCAGGTTAACTAAATACATCTATACTCCAAAATAGAAAGAAAAGAATATACATGAGTGCTCCAAAAATATAAAATGACAAGTGTCATGGCATATAATCAACCTCCCTATAATCCCGTTGATCAAAACACGGAGGAGAAGTCCTCCACAGCATCATACAAGTCCAACTCCGCTCCACAAGCAGCGCCCTCATTTGAAACTAAAATAGGGACTGGTGGGTGTCCGAAACACCATCCCATAACGTGGGAGTGAGTAGCTAACTCAGTGGAATTATAGAACAAAGATTAAGATTAACATCAAATCCATCATGCGATAATGATAAAGCAAACAAAATAAATATTCCTAAATACTGTGATTAATGCATAGATGAAATGACATGATGGATGCCCTCACTGACATACTCCCTCATGCGGCACCATCTGCGTCCGCAGCATGCTTGCGTTCCTCAGTGCTCCACATCTTCTAGGCACATGCAGTGCGGTATGAGTAATGATTATCGAGTTGTTATTAGTCCTTTTCATACAGCAGGATTGGGAAACTAAGGTACTTCCCTTATATCATTCCCAATAAGGATCCTTTCTAGGGTTGTCACTCCTAGTAATCTCATACGATGATATATTTCTAGGTCGCTGCAAGGGCTGACAGGGCTGTTGCATGCACTTGTTGCTCCACCCCCCATCACCTTATCAATATAGGCCTAGTTGTACTCTTGTTGCTACAGAAGGGTCGTCGCCTCACGTAGACTCAGAGTACGCTCGAGGTCACTACAAAGGGCTGTCAGGGCTGTTGCTCACACTCGTTGCACCGCTCCCCCATCACCTTATCAATGTAGGCCGACAGCTCGAATATAGTGTCCCATACCACCATAATCGGCTCACGAGTCTAAGGTGGTCACTGGTCACTATGGGGAGGTTTATGGCCCCAGCGTAGGCCGACAGCTCAACCACGGTGTCGCATACCACCATGCCCGGCTCATGAGTCTTAGTGGATCAAGGTACCACGATTATCAGGGTTATCACTGGTAAGTTCAGTACCCTAGGTTCAAGTAATTATGACGAATACAAGGTGAACATACAATGGTCAGTCGGGTTACTTGATGAGTCCGACTAGTGCGAACGCACGTCGAATCGACCGACATGAAGTGTACAAGAACTTCGTGTGGCCTAACCACTGTCGACGACTCTAGTACGACTCGAGTTCGTCATACACATCCTTCATGGCGAATAGAATCTGACCACAAATTCTAAATTGTCACCAACTTCCTGGACTAGAGTATAGCCCCAAGCACAAAGATGTGAACAAGTAATCATATGAGATAAATAAAATTGAAATAATAAGTAATCCAAGCATGTTATCAGCATGTTATAACATACATCAGAAGCAGTTAACCATACATGAGTATTTCACACATAAGGTAATCAATTCAAAACAAACATGGAGGAATTCATGTACATCATCAAATTAGTTGAGAATCCAATCTCAACTCTAATCTACAACACCATTTACTCAATACTTAGCTATTCATACATTTATACAAACTCTTAGACTACACAACACCAGCGTACTTGACGTATGTTGATTTCAACACATAATATAAAAAATTCTTACATCAAGGAGATGTCTAATACACAACAATCATGTTCTTACATTCAATACATATGGCAGGCATAAATCATATTGATTTAGGCATTTCAACAAATACTTAGTCTACACACATTAGTCTACATAGCATATGTCGGCCAATATGTGCATTAGGACGAATCTCTTTGCCAAACAATTCATACACGCATAACTAGTATAGGTACACGACAAATACTCAAGGCAATCATATCGGCAAAATACGTACGTATACAGTATTTCCTATAAATACCTAAAATACCCTAAATCTCATATTCTTCGTACGTATTCGAAATGAAAAATGGACAGCATGTTGTACATGTCAAACAGCATCCTCATCAGCAATCTACCATTAAACGACATTGAAAGCTTTGAAAAATGGTAATCTAAGCATTTAAGATCCGTACCTTACGCCGTAGGAGCGTAATGAATCTAATAGGGACTCTACGTCGTCGTCAACGATTGATTAGCAACCTATAACATAAGATGAGTCAGCTACTTAGTCACTTGTACCCATATGAGCCTTAAAATAGGTTAGGGTTAGGGTTTTCTTACCTAGAACGAAACTAGAATCACCGGAATAACGATGCAGGTGGATGGCTTTGGCACGTAGAGCAGCAGGGAAGAATCCCTGGAGAAAGCCTCAACTTCTCCCTCACTTTCCCTCTCTTTTCTCTCTTCTCTCTTCAAATTCGTATGGAATGAAAGAGCAAGGGTTTAAGCCCTTTTTATAAGTCCAAAAGCGACGAAAATAGACTTGGGGCCAAGGTATACTTATTTTATAACCAACGTGGGCTTGTTCTGATCCAACGGAGCACTTCTGGAGGTCATGTTACTAAGTGCGGTCGGACTTAAGCTCTCTGACATTGGATCTAGATCAGGCAGAGTTTTCGGTCCGGTCGGATTTCCAGATCTACCGTGGCAGACCAGTTTCAGTTTGACGGCTACCGGTACTCGATTATGGCCACAAGTGCGTTGACATGTAAGGGCCACCTAACCTGATCCGAGGGTAAAATTTGATCAAATTCTGACGGTCAGAGCACTTAGAAAATGTCGCGCAAGCGACACATGCTAGGTTTCATAAATTATATTAATTTTTAACATTTCTCACACTTTTCACTCTGGACTCAAGGAAATCGTCGTGGGACATCATCTGGACTTGATTTTTGAGGTGATTGTCAAGTCCAATTAGGCGGTCAGGATTGTCTAAGTTCGGAGTAATCGGACTTTCGACGTGCGGTCCAGAGCTGATACAAAGTTTCAAGTTGCTCCCGAGAGCAATCGGGAATAGAGTTTGATCCTAGGTTTTACGGTATTGTAGCGTCACCTATCCTATACGTTTTGACTCTAGCAGATCGTATTGAAAGTGATTGGTGAGAATTTCATAGGTCATCTAGTGCAGCGCTAGTTGATTCTCATTAGATTTCTAAAGGAAGTATCCTTTATTGATTTTTGTTTGAGATGATATTTGAAGGGTGGAGTGAGGGTGCTTGGAAGCGGAAGAAGGAAGAGTTTGGAGGGGTGGTTTTTGCTAAAAATCGGATGTTTGGGAGAGAAGGGAGAGCTTGGGGGGTCACTTTGTGAAAGAAGTACCTGATCGGGGAGGTTTTAAGGAACATCCCACACCTCAAGGAGTCACCCTAACCCCCAAACTCCATCAGCCCAAAGCCCGGCCTGAGTGGGGCCCACTGTACGGCGAGGCCTCGCCTAATTGGCGAGGCCCTCGCCTGTAAAAATCAAATCCGATGATGACCGGCCATCCAGGCGTGGTCCCCCTGTCCCCTAGGTCCCAAATATATGTGGGACCCACCTTAGATCATTGTGGATTAGCGTGGGTAGGCCCACGACTCCGTTTCACCCTATTTCAGGTTATTTTACAAACCAGAATTAGTTTATGCATCATGTAGCATATGATTTTCAGGTAGGAGAGGCTAATACATCCAACTAAACCATTTATTCCATGAGATTCTATGATTGGAATGATCAAAAGTCCAATTTATACATATATTTACTATTTGTATTAAATTTTTTCTTAAGAATGATTCTCCATCATTTACACACTAGAATTTATGTCTAATGTGAAAGGACTTAGAAAAAGTTAAAGAATGGGATGGTGAAAGGAGAGATTCTGAAGGAATTGGATGAAAAGGGGTTTCAGGCCTTGAGACTGAGTGTAAGGGTTGTGGTTGACCTACCACCTAAGGACATTCATTTTTAGGTTTGGAATGGAATGAAACATGTCCTAAACCCTTCGATTGACAGTCTAGAGGTGATTTGGGGTCGTTGGGTGTGATCAAGAATGTGTACGGACTCGATCTCGGCGACCGTTTACAGTGAGTTTTAGTTTAAGTATAGTTCTTCACTATTTAAACTTGAGGATTTGTGTCTAATATGAAAGTACTTAGAGAAGTTGAAGGAAATGGGTTGAAAAGTGATTTCTTTAGCTTTGAGATTGAGCTTTGAGAGTGTTATGGTTGACCTATTGCCTAAGGACATCTAACTCCAGGTTGGCAAAAATTCAGGGTGTTACAGATATAAATGGGGTAATCTTCCTAAGGGACAAATCAAAAACCCTTGAAGAAGTAAGAAAAGTTCTCAAACGATTCAAATTGAAAAAAAGTTTTCAAATAAGTAAGATTCATAGTTATCATGGATTCGAATTTGAGAATAGCAGTTTTGAGAAGTTCTGTAGCGACTAGCGAATATTACATAAATTCTCAGCACCCAAAACTCCAATTGTAACACCCTGAAAATCGGGGGTCGTGTATAAACTCAACTCCCGAGTTCTAGACCGTCACTTATGCAATAAAAATGGTTATGATTCAATGTTGTCTGATTTAAACCATTCACATGAGTAAAAGTATACCAAAACTGCAATTCATACTTCAGATCCAGTGATAAAAGCAAGCGGAAGACTAAACAATATATATATATATATATCACTGTATGGAAAAATAAAGTAAATCTCATCTGTTTTCAAAGTATGAATACATCTCTGAGTCTCATATACATATACATGAACAAAAATAAATATCCAAAATGGTCCCACTGAAATCCCGTCGACCCAGGTCACCTACGCAAAGCCATCGTGATACTGCATGTACGAGAACTCGTCCTAGTCCTCGTCGAAGTCTGGCTCTGCCTCCTGGATCTCAGCCTCACCTGCATCTACAACAGGGTCTGGTGGGTGTTGCAAACACCATCCCGTAACGTGGGAGTCAGTGATCAACTCAGTGGAATCATAGAGCAAAGATTAGCAGGTTCACAATACAATCATGCGATAATAGTAAAGCAGTAAATCAGACAATCCTAATACTGTTGTTAATGAAAGATGACATGACGTGATGTATGCCCTCACCGACGATCTCCCTCATACGGCACCATCTTACGACCGCGGCATGCAATCGTCCCTCAAGTGCTCCACATCTTCCAGGCACATGCAATGGCATGGTGATATGATTTCCAAGTTATTATTAGTCCGTTCAAACAGCAGGATTGAGAAACTAAGGTACTTCCCTTGTATCGATCCCAACACAGATCCTGTCTAGGGTCGTCACTCCTAGTAATCTCATACAATGTATATTTCGTAGGTCACTGCAAGGGCTGCCAGGGCTGTTGCTCACGCTCGTTGCACCGCTCTCCCATCACCTTATCAATACAGGTCTACTGTACTCTACTGCAACGGAAGGGTCGTCGCCTCCCGTGGACTCAGAATACGCTCGCGGTCACTACAAAGGACTCGTCGCCTGATCAGTGTAGGCCGACAGCTAGAATATAGTGTCCCATACCACCATAATCTGCTCACGAGTCTAGGTGCTCACTGGTCACTACGGGGAGGTTTATGGCCCCAGCGTAGGCCGACAACTCGACCACAGTGTCCTATACCACTATTCCTAGCTCATGAGTCTTCGTGGATCAAGGTACCATGGTTAACAGGGTTTACAATGGTAAGTTCAGTACCCTAGGTTCAAGCAGTTATGACTCATACAAGGTGAACATACATCGACCAGTCGGGTTACTTGACGGGCTCGACTAGCGCGATCGCATCTCAAGTCGAACGACATGAAGTGCGTAAAACACTTCGCGTGGCCTAACCACTGCCGCTAACTTCAAACACGACTCGCGTTCATCGACGCGTCGCTCGTGGCTAAGACCAGTCAGCCACGAATTTGCTCGGTTACCGACTGCCTGGACTAAGTCTAGTCCCAAACACTTATGGAATCACATCAGCAATTTATGTAAGAGTATTGGAATTGAAATACAATCATGTGAGCATGTTAACACATGTTATAACATTCAACTTAAGCAAATCTTCAAGCACATATATTCCATGCATGTAATGAAATCATGCATATAGTCAACATGTAGGAAATCATTTAGGTCAGCATATTAACTGAGAAATCCATCTCAAACTACCACATAACATCATTTAATTCAATACATACTAATACAAGCATTTATACAAACACATACACTACACACTTAAGTCTACATATAGTATGTCGACCCAAAGTGCGCAACTAGGCTAATCTCTTCGCCAAACTAATTATGCACGCATTCCTAACTTCCTAATGCGACAACAAACCATGTCAATCACGTCAGCAAAATATGAATGTAAACCGTACTTCCTACAAATGACTAAAATGCCCTAAACTCATATTCTTCGTTACTTTACGAAACAGGAAACGGAGAGCATGTTGTACATGTCAAACGGCGATGCCGTCAATAATCTACTATTAAACGACATTGAAAGCGTTGTAAACCGTCAATCAAAGCGTCTAAAATCCTCACCTTATGTCTTACGGATGCGTGATTTTGAACGGAGCGTGTACGCTTCGTCTACGGCAGTAGGAGAACCTATTTTACAAGTTACGTTAGCTAACACGCTATGAATCTAAGTAAACCCTAAATCAGCAAGTTCTCGGGTTGTTTTATACCTGATAAAGTGAAGAAATCACCGGCCAGGTGATCAGGAAGTGTTGCTGTAGCATATGGAAGTAGCGGCACGGAGGCGGGAAAAATCCTCCCACTTTCTCTCTCAAACTCTCTCCTTTTCTCTCTCCCAAATCTAGGTTTTTCAATTTTCGGATGGGAGAGAGGAATGAGGGTTTCAACCCCTTTTATAAGCTTAAAAATGCTGGAAACAGGCTCCGGAACGAAGTTTACTTATTGCATATCCATTTCGGGGCTGTTTCGGTCCAAAAGATGCTTTCTGGTGGTCCCCTGGTCGAATGCGATCGGACTTAAGCTCATGCGTACCAGATATAGCACGTATTAAGTTTTCAGTCTGGCAGGGTTCGCAGATCGCACGTGGCGGACCAGTTTCAATTCAGCGGTCACCGCACGTAGATCAGGGCTGAAAGTCTCATGATATAAAATAGAAATTTTTCCTGATCCGAGGGTGTAATCTAGATGAATTCTGACGGTCAGAACGCTTAATACTGACGCGTCAAGTCGTGTGCCAGATTTGAATTTGAAATTCCAATTTTGTCCCTATTCGCATCTCTTCAGTCCGGGCTCAATGAAATAGCCTGTGATTGTCGGTTTGACTTGATTTTCGAAATGAGCGTCAAGTCCAATAAGGCGGTTCTAACGGTCTAAGATAGGAAGTATCGAACTTTCGACGTGCGGTCTAGATCCAATACAAAAGTTCAAAGCGGTCCAGAGACCAAACCTGCTTAGAGTTCGATCCGAGGTTATAGAGTATTATAGAGTCGTTGGTTCTACTCAATTTGAGTCTTGTAGAACGTATTTAAAGTGATCAGGGACCATTTCCCAGCCACTCCAGCGTTGCGCTAGCTAACTTACGCTTAATTTCCATAGAATTTAATTCTACGCAATTTCGGGTCGAGTTGGTACTCGAGCCCAAGTATGGATTTTTCACGGGCGTTACACCAATGTGTACAACTTTGAAACTCTCAAAATATTCTGCAGGTAAGAATGTGCATCCAAAATTATATCGGAGTATGATTGGTAGTCTATTATATTTAACTACTAGTAGACCCGATATCTCTCTAAGTATTGGTATTTGCACTAGATATCAATCTGATCCTAAAGAATCGCACTTGACTGCTGTCAAGTGGATTATGCGATATGTCGCAAGTACTGTTAATCTCAGTCTCTAGTCTCCACGTGAGACTAGTGTTCAATTAGCTGGGTACTCGCATGCTGACTGAGCTAGTAATCTAGATGATAGAAAATTGACCAGTGGTGGTTGCTTTTATATAGAAAACTGTTTAGTTTCTTGGTTTTACCAGAAATAAAGTTTTATATTACTTTCAACTGCTGAATCTGAATATATCACAGCTGGTAATGCGTGTACGTAGCTTGTTTAGATGAAATGCATGCTAAGTGATTATGAAATTAAACAGGATTCTATATTATTATATTGTGATAATTCCAGTGCCATAAATATTTTAAAAAATATAATCCAGTATTCTTGTACTAACCACATTGACATTAGATTTCATTATATTCGTGAATTAGTGGAAGAAAAGGTTATATCTTTGGAATATATCCCTATCGAGAATCAACGTGTTGACATTTTCACTAAACCACTTGACAAAAGTAAGTTTAACAAAATGAAATTTTATCTTGGCATGTGCATTCTAAAATGATTATTTATACCTATTTGTATCATATTATATTTATATTTGATTCTTTTTTTGGTTAATTTTTAAAATTAGTAAATTGTGATTTATAAGGGAGTTGAGATATGAATCCCAACTACCTTAGTTGTGTGTATGATTTCCTCCATGTATTGTATAGCCTGCTTATTCATGTTTAACTGTGTGTAAGATTTTCTCCATGTACTGTATATTCATGTTTAAGTTATATTCCATAACATGCTCGCATGATTGTAGGATTTGACTTGAGTATTCATTACTGCTTTCTTATCTCATATGCTTAGTTGTTGTGATTGCACGCTGTTGGGACTATATCGTAGTCCAGGAAATCATACAATGAGAATCATACACAATTTTAGAATAAACATGAATACTCGACCCCTGATTTTCAGGGCGTTACACAAATTGGTAATCATGCTTTGATACCAACTTGTAATGCCCTGAAAATCGGGAGTTGGGTTATACTCGACCCCCAATTTTCAGGGCGTTAAACAAATTTTGGCCGGTACTCGACCAGTCATGAGTATACACAACCAGTCTTCCTATGACCAGTCGTGTAAATCCACGACCAGCCGTGAATCGCATGAATCACTTAAAATTTGGGGAAAACACTTCATCTTTTTAATTTCCTCTTCACTCTCTAACGAGCCGACGCCCAACCAGTCGAACCCACCTTTCAAAATTTCAAGATTAGTGCTCAATTTTCATTTTTCTTGTGGATTTGTCCCTAGATTACTTCTATTTCTCTCTTGAAGTTATCTATTTCAAGTTTTATTGAGATTTGGGGTTTTTCTTTTGAAAAAAATGATTTAAGAAAACCCACTTCTCAATCCTTTTGCAACTCTTTGTTTCCTTAAAATCCTTGTTGCAAATGGTATCTAGAGGGAGAAAGACAACATCCCATGTTTGTCTTTCATGTGCATTGGAAGAGAAAGTTGAGAATATAAATATTAAGATGAAAAACATGAATGTTGCCGACGATTTACAGTTCAAATATATACACAAATATCTAAAGTGCTTGAACAAGGGCATGCATCAACTTGATCCTTCCGTCCCTGCTCCTTCATCTAGCTTAGATTAGCTCTTTTTATCTTGCTGGACTGTAATAAATTTATTACTCTTGTGCTAGCTGAACTGATTTTGAGAATGTAGCTATCTTTAACTTAGCTTAGTTTATGAATTATGTGTGTTGCTTATGTAATATCTTATCTTGTTACCTCTCTTATATTTCTTTCTTTATTACTCTTCAGTCATCTATTCTGTGCTTCCTTTGTCCTATTGTGACAAAAAGGGGGAGAATGGATGTCTAATGATATGTTGCCTATGTTATGAGGAGGAGTAAATTTTTTTTGTGATGTATGCTACTCAAGGGGAGTATGTGTAGAGGTGCACTGTATGTTGAATATTGATTTACAGGTTCATGTTATTAATGTGTGCTGGTTGATAACAACTGGTGCATGATTCTTTAATCAGATATTCTGTTTTATGTAATATATCTTAAAAGTGTGTTTTTTCACTAATTTGACAAAGGGAGAGATTGTAAGTGCTATAGTTGCTAGCCCTTTTTGTTGTTAAATTTTTAGTGCCAAAGACACTGAAGAACAAAGCTCTACTCAAGACAGTCACAACAAAAGTCTCACAACATCAGCTTCGATAGACATGTAAAGGTCACAGGTCAAGTCTTGAGAAAGCAAGTATGTACGACTTAATTCATGTCAAGTATAATTCAAGATCAAGATGAAGCTTTCAAGTTCAAGCTACACAAAGATCTCAGGCTTCATTATTCTCAAAGGTTACTCATCTTCAAGTTTTAATGTCCATACTTCACTATTGAGGTATGACTGACCATAGGTTGACCTTTAGAGTAGGTCATTTTGGATACATAACTCGTATATTTTATATAAGTGAGTTTGGTCAGTTCTAAGACTAGTCTTAGACTTTGTTCCACTAGTCTTAGCACTGCTTCAACCTATTTAAGAATTTCCTGGATAGTTGTAAGTTTGTTACAAAAATTCAGAAATTTTCTATTAGGCTTCGACCCGTCCTGGAGACTGTTCGACTAGTCGTATGAATAGTGTCGACTGAGATCAGTCGTAGACCTACGACTCAAAGTACAACATTGAAATTTGGCTAGCTTCGACTAGTCGTGAGAGACCTTCGAACAGTCGTAGGAGACCTACGACCAGTCGTGAAACCGCCAGATCTTATCATGCCCAAAATTTCAAATATCTGTTGGTTTTACGACCAGTCGTAGAGTTGTATAGAACAGTCGAAGACGTGATTTGCTCACCTATAAATAGAGCACGAATCTTAGAATAAAAAAGGCAATTCATGGTAATTTAATTCGACCTTCTGAGAAATAAGTCTACGTTCCATTTAAGCTAAGTGTGCATATTTAATATTCTCTTTCTTTAGCTTCTTTGAATTGATTTTATTTCTTATATTCTAATCTAATCTGAAAAAGTGGAAATTTTATATTCCTTTTTTTGGAATCAAAATCAATTAAAGCTATCCCATCTGGTTTAATTTAAAATTGTAACACCCTGAAAATCGGGGGTCGTGTATAAACTCAACTCCCGAGTTCCAGACCGTCACTTATGCAACAAAAATGGTTATGATTCAATGTTGTCTGATTTAAAGCATTCACATGAGTAAAAGTATACCAAAACTGCAATTCATACTTCAGATCCAGTGATAAAAGCAAGCGGAAGACTAAACAAGATATATATCACTGTATGGAAAAAACAAAGTAATCTCAACTGTCTCCAAAGTATGACTACATCTCTGAGTCTCATATACATGTACATAACAAAAGAATAATGTTCAAAAAGAAAAGTCCCACTGATGTCCCCTCGATCCAGGTCACCTACGGGAAGCCGTCATGATACTGCATATACGAGAACTCATCCTGGTCCTCGTCATCATCTAGCTCCACCTCCTGGATCTCATCGTCACCTGCAACTACAACAGGGTCTGGTGGGTGTTGCAAACACCATCCCGTAACGTGGGAATGAGTGATCAACTCAGTGGGATCATAGAGCAAGGATTAGCATGTTCACAATTCAATCACGCGATAATAGTAAAGCAGTAAATCAGACAAGTCCTAAAACTGTTGTTAATGCAAGATGATATGACGTGATGTATGCCCTCACCGACGATCACCCTCATACGGCAACATCTTACGACCGCGGCATGCCACACTCCCTAGAGTGCTCCACATCTTCCAGGCACATGCAATGCTATGGTGATATGATTACCAAGTTGTTATTAGTCCATTCAAACAGCAGGATTGGGAAACTAAGGTACCTCCCTTGTATCAATCCCAACACGGATCCTGTCTAGGGTCGTCACTCCTAGTAATCTCATACGATGTACATTTCGTAGGTCACTGCAAGGGCTGCCAGGGCTGTTGCTCGCACTCGTTGCACCGCTCCCCCATCACCTTATCAATACAGGCCTACTGTACTCTACTGCACGGAAGGGTCGTCGCCTCCCGTGAACTCAGAATACGCTCGCGGTCACTACAAAGGGCTCGTCGCCTGATCAGTGTAGGCCGACAGCTAGAATATAGTGTCCCATACCACCATAATCTGCTCACGAGTCAAGGTGCTCATTGGTCACTACGGGGAGGTTTGTGGCCCCAGCGTAGGCCGACAGCTCGACCACGGTGTCCCATACCACCATGCCCGGCTCATGAGTCTTCGTGGATCAAGGTACCACGGTTAATAGGGTTTACAATGGTAAGTTCAGTACCCTAGGTTCAAGCAGTTATGATACATACAAGGTGAACAAGCATCGGCCAGTCGGGTTACTTGACGGGCTCGACTAGCGCGATCGCATCTCGAATTGAACGACATGAAGTGCGTAAAACACTTCGCGTGGCCTAACCACTGCCGCCAACTCTCAACACGAATCACATTCATCGACGCGTCGTTCGTGGCTATGACCAGTCAGCCACGAATTCGCTCGGTTACCGACTGCCTGGACTAAGTCAAGTCCCACACATCTATGGAATTACTATACAAGGTATTGGAATTGAAATACATCATGTGAGCATGTTAACACATGTTATAACTTTCAACTTAAGCAAATCTTCAAGGCATACTTCCCATGCATATTCAACTTAAGCAAATCCTCAAGCACATACATTCCATGCATGTAATGAAATCATGCATTTTGTCAACATGTAGAAAATCATTTAGGTCGGCATAATAATTGAAAAATCAATCACAAAGTATCAAATAACATCATTTAGTTCAATACATACTAATACAAGCATTTATACAAACACATGCACTACACACTTAGGTCTACATATAGCATGTCGACCCAAAGTGTGCAACTAGGCGAATCTCTTCGCCAAACTAATTATGCACGCATTCCTAACTTCCTAATGCGACAACAAACCATGTCAATCACATCAGCAAAATATGAATGCAAACAGTACTTCCTACAAATGACTAAAATGCCCTAAATCTCATATTCTTCGTTAGCTTACGAAACGGGAAACGGAGAGCATTTTGTACATGTCAAACGGCGATGCCGTCAAGAATCTACTATTAAACGACATTGAAAGCATTGGGAACCGTCAATCCAAGCGTCTAAAATCCTCACCTAGTGTCTTGTAGACTCGGGAATTGAAGCGGAGTGTATATGCTTCGTCTACGGCGAGTAAGGAGCCTAATACATAAGATCCATAAGCTACATCGCCATGGAAACAAGAAAAACTCAAATCACCAACTATTTAGGGTTTTTACTTACCTAGGATTGCGGTGGAATCGCCGGGAAAGCGGTAGAGGAGTGTCGCTTAAGCATGTGCAACACGTAGCACAAGTGGCGGGAAGAACTCTCCCACTCTCTCACAATCTCTCACTCTTTTTCTCTCTCCCAAGCTAGGGCTTCTCTCAAATTCGGATGGGAGAGAGGAGTGAGGGTTTCAACCCCTTTTATAGCCTAAAACATTCCCAAAATAGGCTTGGGAACAATGTTTACTTGGTGCCTAACCAAATCGGGGCCGTTTCGGTCCAAAAGGGCATTTCTGGAGGTCCCCAGGCCAGATGCGGTCGGACTTAAGCTCATGCACACTAGATCTAGCATACATCCAGTTTTCAGACCGGTTGGGTTCCCAGATCGCACGTGGCGGCCCAGTTTCAGTTTAACGGTCACCGCACCAAGATCAGGCCTATAAGTCTCGTGATATATAATAGATATTTTTCCTGATCCAAGGGTGTGATTTGGCTGTATTCTGACGGTCAGAATGCTTAATACTGATGCGTCAAATTTGTGTGCCAGATTTGAATTTGAAATTCCAACTATGTCCCTATTCACACTCTCTTCGGTCCGGGCTCAATGAAATAGCCTGTGATCATCGGTTTGACTTGATTTTTGGAATGAGTGTCAAGCCCAGCTAGACGGTCCTAACGGTCTAAGATAGGAGGTATCGGACTTTCAACGTGCGGTCTAGATCCAATACAAAGATTCAAAGTGGTCCAGAGAACAAACCGGCTTAGAGTTTGATCCGAGGCTTTAGAGCATTATAGCACCCTTAGTTCCACTCGCTTCGGGCCTTGTAGAACGTATTTAAAGTGATCAGGGACCATTTCCCAGCTATTCTAACGTTGCACTAGCTAACCTAGTCAAATTTTCCAAAGGAATGAATTCTACGCAAATTCGGGTCGAGTTGGTACTCGAGCCCAAGGATGGATTTTTCACGGGCGTTACAAAAATCTATTAGAACTTAGAACCATTGTAAAGTGAGTATTAGACATTGAACTTGGACATTCAAATCTCTACTCCGATTTGGTACTTCTCGACTACTACAATGAAGGAGATATTCAGGTATTTTACGTTTAAGTAATCTACTTTCTTTTAGTTTTCTTTTGAGATTTTCCAGAAAAATCTCATTGTATTGGTTATCTGAGAAGAGCCAGGAAAACTCAGAAGTGGGGTTTTTTTAATTGTGTAAGCCCATAGAGAAAGACAATTGTGAAGTTTTTAGGTGAACCTAGAAAACCTATCTTTGATAGTGAACGCTAATATCCACTATATTAGGATATTAGGAGTGGAGTAGTTGTGTGGATGTTTATTAACAGTTGGTGTACACATAGGCGAACCACTATAATCCCTTGTGTTTTATGATTGTGTGATTTATCTTCCTATCTTTGTTTATTCGTTTGTGGGATGTATATGTGGATATGAATGTTGTAATCATTTTATTTCAAGCATTGTGGGGAATGGTGTAATATTTTAGAATTTACTTGTTGCAATATCTTTATTGCTTAAAGATTCAATTTCTTTATTTGTTCAAGTAAGGTTTCCCTGCCATTCTTATGGTAAGTGGTTGTCCTTAGAGCAATCAATATTTGAATTACATTTTATTCTTTACTGTAGTTTGAATTATTCATTCATTTATTTATTCTTCTTTAGTTTGAGTTCTTGATACACAGACCTTTCTAGAAATAAGGTTGTCTTACAATAAACCCTTGATTTTGGTGTAAGGTTATCCTTAGAACAACATTTGTATCAATCTCTCAAGACTTGAATTTTGAGGGTGCCTTTCATTTCAGCATTGAATATTGAATTTCCTTATTTGGTTATCTATTTTGTTTGATTCCGTTGTAATTAGCTTAAATTTGGCATAGTCCTTCCCCCCCCCCCCCCCCTCCTCTTGGACATATAGCTTGACCATTTCAAGTGGTATCAGAGCCTAATAGCTCGTTGTAATTTTTGAATTTATTTACTAAGCTAACGATCTAAGCTATATTTGAGATGTCAAATTTTAATAGCCTATCAGTCACTAGGTCTCCACCTTTCAATGGCACCAATTATGCCTTTTGGAAAGCCAGGATGAGAATCTCCTCAAATCCATGGATGAAAGTGTGTGGCTAGCCACAGTGAATGAATGGACCCATCCTACCACTGAAGTAACTGGGATTGATGGTTCAAAATCAATGAGAATAATACCTTATTTCTCATGGACCACACTTCAGAAAAGTGAGAGTAGTGCAAATGCAAAAGCACTAAATGCAATTACTTGTGCACTATCACCGGATGAATTCAAAAGAATTATATCCTGTGATTCTGCAAAACAAGCTTGAGATATATTGAAAATGACACACGATGGTACTTCAATTGTCAAGAAATTTAAGATACAAATCCTCACAACTAAATTTGAGGAGATTCTTATGGAAGAAAATGAAATGTTCATGGACTTCTATACCAGATTGAATGACAATGTAAACTCTATGTGGGGTCTAGGCGATAAAAACCCTGAAAGCAAGATATGTGCTAAATTATTATGCTCACTTCCTAAACGATTCAATTGAAAAGTAACCGTAATTCAGGAACTTCGTGATACAGATAATATGAGGGTTGAGGAATTAGTTGGCTCATTACAGACTTATGAGTTAACCTTTAAAGCTCCAAAAGGTAAATCTATTGTCTTAAAAACATCTAAAAATGGTTTTCAAGAAAATGATTTAAATTCTGATTTAGAAAACTCTGAAGTTGATATGAACCTGTTGGTGAAAAAGTTTTATAAGATTTTTAAAGGTAAAAAGAGGGTTTATCTTCAAAAAGCAAATGATAAAAAGAAACCTAAACCAAAATCAAGAAAATCATTGAAAGACAGTCAATGTTACAACTGCCATGAATATGGGCATTTAGCTAATAAATGTCCTAATAAGGGCAAGTTGAAAAAGAAAAGTATGATGGCTACTTGGGATGAGTCCTCTAATTTTGAAGCCTCCTCTGAATCAGAAGATTCTGAAACCGAGTCGGGGGAATGAAGTTAAAGCCCTTATGACTCTAGCCAAATTCAATTTTTTAGATAATGATGACTTAACTAGTGAAGAAAATCTGAATAGTGAATCTGAAAATGAAGATGATCTTTAAGATGCATACAATGCCCTATATAAGGAAAGTTATAAAATTGCTGTGAAATTATGATTATGAAACTCTTGTTTTAGAAAAGTCTCATATTTTTCCTTAAGATGATCTTAAGGAAAATTATGAAACTCTTGTTTTAGAAAAGTCTCATATTTCAGACTGTTTTAAAAAATCTAAATGCGATTAAAAATTCAAAACCTCCCTGATTGAAAATCTAAATTCTGAAAACGAACGACTTAAAAATGAAATTTCTTCACTCTTGAGTTTAAAGGAAACCTGAAAATATGCCCAAGAAGAGATTAAATTAGAAAAATTCTTATTTGGATCAAGAAAAAGTGGCGATCGATCCAGTTTGGGTTATGATAAGAGTGTTCCTTCTAAACTAAAGAATACTACTCCCAAGTTTGTAAAGGGAGAGACCTTAAACTCAAAAGGGAAAGATCAAATGTTTTCTAAAGACTTTAAATCCTTTCAAAAACCTAAAGACAATTACTTCATCACTAAGATGCATAACCAAAATCTTTTGGTTGAAAAGATAGTTGATTTGCTTAAGGAGCTTCTAAAGTCTAACTCAATAGGTCATACTTATAACTCTTACAAATGAAAGAAGACCAACTATCCACCTAAACCCAAAACGGTTACGAAATGGGTTCCAAAGGTCACCTGTCTGGTTGCTCACACAGCTTTTAAAGCTACAAGTCATTCTAAGTGGTACCTAGATAGTGGATGCTCAAGGCATATGACTGGTGATAAAGGTTTATTCACTGATCTCAAAGACATGACTGATGGTTCAGTCACATTTGGTGATGGCTGCAACTGCAAGATTATGGGCCAAGTTACAGCTCAACTTTATAACCTTCCTTTGTATAAAAATGTTTTATATGTTGAAGGATTGAAACATAATCTGCTAAGCATATCTCAAATATGCGAAACCATAGTGTAAGATTCTCTAATTAAAGCTGTAAGATTCTAAATAACAAAGGTTCAGTAATACTAACTGGACGTAGAATATCTAAAAACTGCTATATTGTTAGCAAATCCAGCTCACCTATTCAATCATGTTACATGGTCCATACAGACGAGATTGATTTTTGACACAAACGTCTTGGACACATACACTACTGAAACCTATATAGAGTGAGCAAACGAGAACTAATAAGAGGTCTACCCAAACTTTAAAAGATAGATAAAATATGTGGCGAATGCTAGATTGGCAAACGAATAAGGAACTCACATAAAAAGGTGAATTCCAATGCCACTTCAAGACCACTCGAGCTTCTTCATATGGATCTTATAGGACCTACAAGAACGTAAAGTCGAGGTGGTAAAAGATATATCTTGGTAATTGTAGATGATTTTATCAGATATACATGGGTAGTCTTCTTAAGAGATAAATTAGAAACCCTTGAAGAAGTAAGAAAAGTTCTCAAAATGATTCAAACTGAAAAAAATTCTCAAATAAGTAAGATTCGTAGTGATCATGGATCTGAATTTGAAAATAGCAGTTTTGAGAAGTTCTGTAGCGACCAGGGAATATTACATGGATTCTCAGTGCCCAAAACTCCAATGTGTACAACTTTAAAACTCTCAAAAGATTCTGCAGGTAAGAATGTGGATCTGAAATTATATTGAAGTATGATTGGTAGTCTATTGTATTTAACTGCTAGTAGACCCGATATCGCTCTAACTGTTGGTATTTGCGCTGGATATCAATATGATCCTAAAGAATCACACTTAACTGCTGTCAAGCGAATTATGCGATATGTCACAAGTACTATTAATCTCGGTCTCTAATATCAACATGAGACTAGTGTTCAATTAGCTGGGTCCTTGAATGCTGACAGGGCTAGTAATCTTGATGATAGAAAATCGACCAGTGGTGGTTACTTTTATTTAGGAAACTATTTAGTTTCTTAGTTTAGCAAGAAACAAAGTTCTATATCACTTTCAATTGTTAAAGTTGAATATATCGCAGTTGGTAATGTGTTTACGCAGCTTGTTTGGATGAAATGCATGTTAAGTGATTATGGAATTAAATAGGATTCTATGTTATTATATTGTGATAATTCCAGTGCCATAAATATTTTTAAAAATCCAATTCAGCATTCTCGTACTAAGCACATTGACATTAGATTTCATTATATTCGTGAATTAGTAGAAGAAAAGGTTATATCTTTGGAATATATCCCTACTGAGAATCAATGTGCTGACATTTTCACTAAACCACTTGACAAAAGCAGGTTTAACAAAATAAAATTTGATCTAGGCATGTGCATTCTAAAATAATTATTTATACCTATTTGTATCATATTGTATTTATATTTGATTCTTTTTTTTTGTTTAATTTTTAAAATTAGTCAATAATTGTAAATTTTGGCTGGTACTGGACCAGTCATGAGTATACACGACCAGTCTTGCTACGACCAGTCGTGTAAATCCACGACCAGTCGTGAATCACGTGAATCACTTAAAATTTGAGGAAAACACTTCATCTTTTTCATTTCCTCTTCACTCTTCAATGAGTCGACGCCCAAGCAGTTGAACCCACCTTTCAAAATCTTCAAGGTTAGTGTTCCATTTATATTTTTCTTGTAGATTTGTGTCTAAATTACTTCTATTTCTTTCTTGAAGTTATCTATTTCAAATCTTGTTGAGATTTGGAGTTTTTCTTTTTATAAAACTGATTTTAGAAAACCCACTTCTCAATCCTTTACAACTCTTTGCTTCCTTAAAATCCTTATTGCAAATGGCATCTAGAGGGAGAAAGACAACATCTCGTAGTCCATCTTCCTCCAGATCAGCCCCTATCACTAAGCGTCATCTTCGAGCTCCCGAGGATGATCCGTCTTATGTTTGGGACATCATATTGTGTAACATTATTGTTGAACATCATGTTAATATTAATCATGTTGCTCCTTTTGATATCCTTCTTATGCTCCAAGCTGTAGGTTGGGATAACTTATTGCATTGGGGTGGGCCAGCATACTGATCAATTGCCCAGTCCATGTTCACTTGTATAAGTGAGTTTTCACTAAAAAATTTAACTTTTAAAATAGCCACAAGAAGACCATTTGACGTTGATCATCATTTGATTTCAGCTCTTATGAAAATTTCTCTGAATGATGAGGGCATTCCCATGCATACCTTATCTGAAAAGCCCTCAGAGACTAAAAAACGTATGCTCATTAGAACCTTATGCAATTTGGACGTTCAATGGATGCATAAAGGGAATGCGCTCCCCTCAAGGTTTTTGTTACCTAAATACAGAGTTCTTCACAAGATTTTTATGTTCAACTTGTATCCTCAATCAGGTAATAAATCTGAATTGATGTCCTTCATGGTTCGAGTACTTCATACTGTTGCTAGAGGTGTTCATGTCTGTTTACCATCCTTAATTTGTTATTCCATAATTCAGTTTCGACTCCATCCAGGTCACAGTGACATACCTTTTGCTTATCTAATGATTGTGTTGGTTTTGCATATGTTAGTCGATATGCCTGTTGGAGAGGCCCCTATCCATCATCTTATATTTAACAATTCAGATATCAATAAGATAAAGTTAGATTACTTTTCTGATCAAGGTGATGGTGTTGGTGGTGCCGAAGCTAGATATGAGGAAGAAGCAGGTGATCTTCCTCCTGATGACATTAACATGGATGATATTTTTGAAGAACTTGAATCTGACTTAATGATCTAGATTTTGAACATTTGGAGTTTGATGCACGTTTACGTGCATTGGAAGAGAAAGTTGAGAATATAAATATTAAGATGGAAAACATGAATGTTGCCCACGATTTACAGTTCAAATATATGTGCAAATATCTAAGGCGCTTGAACAAGGGCATGTATCAACTTGATCCTTCCATCCCTGCTCCTCCATCTGGCTCAGATTAGCTCTTTTTATCTTGCTGGACTATAATAACTTTATTACTCTTGCGTTATCTTAACTGGTATTGAGAATGTCTATCTTTGACTTAGCTTAGTTTATGAATTATGTGTGTTGCTTATGTAATATCTTGCCTTGTTACCTCTCTTATATCTCTTTCTTCATTACTCCTCGGTCATCTGTTTTGTGCTTCCTTGGTCCTATTGTGACAAAAAGGGGGAGAATGGATGTCTAATGATATGTTGCAAATGTTATGAGGAGCAGTTGCTTTTTTTGTGACTTATGTTACTCAGGGGGAGTATGTGTAGAGGTGGACTGTATGTTGAATATTGATTTGCAGGTTCATGTTATTAATGTGTGCCAGTTGATAATAAGTGGTGCATGATTCTTTAATCAGATATTCTGTTTTTTGTAATATATCTTGAAAGTGTGTTTTGTCACTAATTTGACAAAGGGGGAGATTAAATGGATGTCTAATGATATGTTGCCTATGTTATGAGGAGGAGTAGATTTTTTTTTTTGAGGAGCAGATGTTTCTTGTGATGCATGTTACTTAGGGGGAGTATGTGTAGAGGTGGACTGTATGTGAATATTGATTTGCAGGTTCATGTTATTAATGTGTGCCGGTTGATAACAACTGGTCCATGATTCTTTAATCAGATATTCTGTTTTTTGTAATATATGTTGAAAGTGTGTTTTGTCACTAATTTGACAAAGGGGGAGATTGTACGTACTATAGTTGCGAGCCCTTTTTGTTGTCAAATTTGTGGTGTCAAAGGCACTGAAGAACAAAGCTCTACTCAAGACAGTCACAACAAAAGTCTCACAACATCAGCTTCGATAAACATGTATTATTCACAAGTCAAGTCTTGAGAAGGCAAGTATGTACGACTTAATTCAAGTCAAGTATAATTCAAGATCAAGATGAAGCTTTCAAGTTCAAGCTACACGAAGATCTCAAGCTTCATTATTCTCAAAGGTCACTCGTCTTCAAGTTTCAATGTCCTTCACTATTGAGGTATGACTGACCGTAGGTTGACCTTTACTGTAAGTCATTTTGGATACATAACTCATATGTTTTATATAAGTGAGTTTGGTCTATTCTAAGACTAGTTATGAACTTTGTTCGACTAGTCCTAACACTACTTCGACCTATCTAAGAATTTCCTGGATCAGTCGTAAGTTTGTTACAAAATTTAAAAATTTTCTGTTAGGCTTCGACCAGTCCTAGAGACTGTTTGACTAGTTGTATGAACAGTGTCAACTGATTCTTCGACCAGTCGTAGACGTACAACTAAAAGTACAGCATTGAAATTTGGCTAGCTTCAACTAGTCGTGGAAGACATTCGACCAGTCGTAGTTGACCTACGACCAGTCGTAAAACCATCAAATCTTATCGCGCCCAAAATTTTAAATATCCGTTGGTTCTAGGACCAGTCGTAGAGTTGTCTAGACTAGTCGAAGACGTGATTTTCTCACCTATAAATAGAGCACGAATCTCAGAATAAAAAATACAATTCATGCTAATTTAATTCGGCCTTCTTAGAGATAAGTCTGTGCTCCATTTAAGCTACGTGTGCATATTTAATATTCTCTTTCTTTAGCTTCTTTGATTTGATTTTTTTTCTTGTATTCCAATCTAATCTGAAAAAGGAAAATTTTTATTGCTTTGAGATTCAATTTCTTTATTTGTTCAAGTAAGGTTGACCTGCTATTCTTATGATGTATGGTTATCCTGAGAACAATCAATATTTGAGATTACATTTTATTCTTTAGTACAGTTTTAATTTATTCATTCATTTATTTATTCCTCTTCAATTTGAGTTCTTGATACAAAGATCTTTCTAGAAATAAGGTTGTCCTACCATAAACCCTTGGTGTTTGGTGTAAGGTTATCCTTAGAACAACATTTGTGTCAACCTCTCAAGACTTGAATTTTGAGGGTGCCTTTCATTTCAGCGTTAAGTATTGAATTTCCTTATTTGGTTATCTATTTTTTTTTATTCCGCTGTAATTATCTTAAATTTGGCATAGTCCTATTCACCCCAACCCCCTCTCTAAGACATATAACTTGGACATTTCAAGTGGTATCAGAACTAATAGCTTGTTGTAAGTTTTGGATTTATTTACTGAGCTAACGATCTAAGCTATATTTGAGATGTCAAATTTTGATAGCTTATGGGTCACTAGGCCTCCACCTTTCGATGGCACCAATTATGTCTATTGGAAAGCCAGGATGAGGATCTTCCTCAAATCCATGGATGAAAGTGTGTGGCTAACCACAGTGAATGAATGGACCCCTCTTAGCACTGAAGTAACTAGGATTGATGGTTCAAAATTAAAGAGAATAACACCTTATTTCTCATGGACCATACTTCAGAAAAGTGAGAGTAGTGCAAATGCAAAAGCACTAAATTTAATTACTTATGCAAAATCACCGAATGAATTCAAAGGAATTATATCCTATGATTCTGCAAAACAAGCTTGGGATATATTGGAAATGACACATGAGGGTACTTCAATTGTCAAGAAATCTAAGATATAAATCCTCACAACTAAATTTGAGAAAATTCGTATGGAAGAAAATGAAATGTTCATGGACTTCTATACTAGATTGAATGGAATAATAAACTCTATGTGGGGTCTAGGCGATAAAATCCCTGAAAGCAAGATATGTGCTAAAATATTACGCTTACTTCCTGAACGATTTAATTTAAAAGTAACCGCAATCCAGAAACTTCGTGATACAGACAATATGAGGGTTGAGGAATTGGTTGGCTCATTACAGACTTATGAGTTAACCTTTAAAGCTCCAAAAGGTAAATCTATTGCCTTAAAAATATCTAAAAATGGTTTTCAAGAAAATGATTTAAATTTTGATTTAGAAAACTTGAAGATGATATGGCCCTTTTGGCAAAAAAGTTTTATAAGATTTTTAATAGTGAAAAGAGGGTTGATCTTCAAAAAGCAAATGATAAAAAGAAACCTAAACCAAAATCAAGAAAATCATTGAAAGATAGTCAATGTTACAACTGCTATGAGTATAGGAATTTGGTTAACAAATGTCCTAATAAGGGTAAGTCGAAAAAGAAAAGTATGTTGGCTACTTGGGATGAGTCGAAAAAGAAAAGTATGTTGGCTCACATAGCTTTCAAAGATACAAGCCATTCTAAGTGGTACCTAGACAGTGGATGCTCAAGGCATATGACTAGTGATAACGGTTTATTCACCGATCTCAAAGACATGACTGATGGTTCAGTCACATTTGGTGATGGCACTAATTGTAAAATTATGGGCCAAGGTACGGTTCAACTTTATAACATTCCTTTGTTTAAAAATGTTTTATATGTCGAAGGACTGAAACATAATCTGCTAAGCTATCTCAAATATGCAACAATAGCCATAGTGTAAGATTCTCTAATCGAAGCTGTGAGATTCTAAATAACAAAGGTTCAGTAATGCTAACTGTCACTCCCCAGACTCGGTAACCAGAATCACAAGGAACCCGATGGTCGGTTCTGGCCGTAACAGCCTCCATCGTATCCCATTCTCAGCTCCTGAGGCAAGTTCCGATCCTAGGATCTTACAAGGAGAATTTTCATAACAGTATAATCATTACCAATACGAGCATACCCAAGATCAAGAAAGTACATCTGAAAATAACAAAGGGCATGCATCACAAACTCCACTGAGAATTTAAACTTTTACAACCATCCATAAGGTCCAAAAGGACATACATGATATAAAAGAAAAAGAGAGAAAGGTCAGCAACACTAGAGTCCTCAAATGCTCAGCTCTACTCCACGCTCTGCTGCCACGACGCCTGGCTAGAATCTCTTGCATGCATCAATTATGCATAACGTCACGCCCCAAACTCAGAAACCGGGCTCACAAAATTTTCGATAGCTGAATCCGGCGCCGACAACCTCCGTAGAACCCCATTCTCGGCTCCTAGCTCCCATTCACCAGGTTCCGATCCTGGGATGCTACGAGGAGGATTTTCAATATCAGTTTGATTCGTAATAAGCATAACCAAAGGCATAACCCACAAACAACAACCAAGAACTCCATTACATTTCCACTATGATCAAAAACTTTACAAGTACAATGAGCATAAAGGGAAATACAGTGGTGTAGAACAAAAACTCCAAAACACTCTGCAACGTGCTCCTGCCTCAGCGCTGCTGAGTTCCAACGTCACCTGCACGCAACGGTCGTGCATAAGCTTACAGAAAGCTTAGAGGGTGGTGAAAGTGTGTGCGCAAAGTAGTAATATGAACATGCAATGTCAGAGTAAAGCGGAATATGCAGATGGATCTATAATATCATGAGCCGTACCAAGGCTTATGCGATGCAAGACATGAATGGTATCGGCCATCCCAAGGCCATGCGATGTGCAATGCAGCTCAAGCATACAGATCCTCATCTATGTCCACATATCAATACAGCTCAAAATATGAAATATCACCGGGGTCTAGTACACTCTAAACCAGATTGCCGCCACATCGCGCACAATAAGGTAAGTGGAAGAGACCACACTATCCGTCTGCCAATATCGGGCGCGACTCGTCGATAGCGGACCCATTCCTCGAGCTGGTCAAACTCAGCCTAGCATTGCCCCCTACTCTTGGGCGGGTAAGGCCGCACTCCCTTCCAACAGACCACGACACAGTAGAGAGCGTAACTGTCTGGTAATCGGCACTCAATGATCATCTACCCACTCGATCTAGACGTTGGAACAACCTCTTGGTACCATAAGGGTTTAGGGACTTTCACCTAGGGATATCTATAGTACCCCATGTAGAACAAGATTTTCCGTATCCAATCCTGCCAACCACGATCTGTCTGTGGAGGCTACGGCCCCGATGTCGCTAGGGCGTACAATAACTATGTCACATAAACGTGGAATGCATGAATCACGCTATCCAGTCATACAACCAATCCTGTGCATATCGTGCGCTCATGTAGGGCAACACCGCCCAACCGAGAGCCCATAAACAACCTGCCCGAAAGCAAATGCTATGATCAGACAACTCTCATGTCAAGCATACATATGATGCGTATGATCATGAGTCATGGAACTGTACTAACATGTTATAATAAAATGAACTATCTTACAATACAGATGGACTTGGATGACCTATACACGATAAGTACGGCCCAGTAGTGGGCCCTAAGGAGAGTCGTAATGTGGACATCCAACCAACATTACACTCGCAATGTGGACGTTAAACCAACATTGCTTCCCAGGCACGATCTTTGTAAACAGCGCTAGATAGACTATATGGGAATTACACATTGCAATGGACCATAGGCTCATCCCATTGGGCCTTACATATATATCAAATGGGCCATATCTTATGGGCCTTTTATTCATCAGATGGGCCACGTAAATGGGCCACACCAATGGGTCTTATGTGCATTGCAATGGGTCAAAACCCGTGGGCCTTAGATTTTATCAAATGGGCTTAAACTCATAGGTTTCATATGCAACAAATGGACTACACCAATTGGGCCCCACATGTAGATCAAGTGGGCCTCAACCCATAGACCTAATCATGAGTTCAATGGGCCTAAACCCCTAGGACTTACATATATCAAATGACCTACTCCCATGGGCTTTAAATTTCAACAAAAGGGTCCAATTACATGGGCCTTGAAGTACATCAAATGGGCCTAGTCCCATGGACTTGCAACACATCAAATGGGCCTAAGTCCATAGGCCTTATATGAATCAAATGGGCCTAACCCTTAGGCTTTACATAGCAAGTGGGCCCAAGTCCATAGGACTCGTACGAATCAAATGGGCCTAACCCATAAGCATTTTATAAATCAACAGGCCTAACCCATAGCCCTTTTGAAAATTAAATGGGTCCCGACTCATGGGCCTTACAAAAAATTTATTTTCATCCAAACTATTTATAGGGACTCATGGTCTAGGGCCCACTACAATGTTTATTGCCATCCAAACCTGTTCATAACGTCACGTGGCCAGGGGCCCACGTGATGGACGGCGTGGACACAATACATACATCTGAGTGGGGGCCATCGTCCACTGCCGTGGACGAACGGCGTGAGTGAAACACTTGCATCATAGTGGGTGTCACCACCCACTGTTTTGACGGTGTGGTAAGCCACACATACCACAGTGGGTCCCATGCAGGACCCACCAAAGTGTTTATTTACAATCCAACCCGTCCATTACGTGTGTCCCACCTGTTTGAGGGTTCACACCAAATTTCAGCCACAGAAAAAATTCAGGTAGGCCCCACCAAGTGTTTTTATATGATTTAGGCATGTCTTCACATGATTTGGATGGTATGGCCCACCTGAGTTCAGTTTGTGGATGATTTTTTTGGAGTCAACGCACCATTTAAGGGGACCTATTAAATGAACGGTATAGATGTAAAACATACATCATGGTGGAGTCTACAAGTGGGCCAATGCGGCCACCCTTTTTAATGTGGACGTCTCTGGACATCATGGCACAAAGTCATGCCAAAAAAAATTATATATATATATATATATATTTTTTTTATCCTAGGTGGAACCCACATTAACCAAATCTACCCCATCCATTGCATGTTTCCCACAAAAATAGGGGTCCAAAACAAGTTTCAGGTAGGTCCAAGTTTCTGGTGGACCCCAGAAATCATTTTTCCAAGTTTTAAAGGAAGATACTAGTATTCTTAATGCCACGGGCCTCCAGATAATTAGATCGATCTCATTTTTCGGCTCAACACCTAAAACGATCCCGAGAATAAAATGGATGGCTTGGATTAAAAATATACATCAAGGTGGGACCATGTTGGAGCAGCCCACCATTTCCCTTTCCTTTTTCTTTCTTCCTTTATCCCCTTTCTGTTGAAACGTCCAGCGTCCCAGACGTTGGACGGTCTTTTATTATTATTATTTTTTTTGAGTGTGGGCCCTGATGGAGTGGGCCACCACTGATGGGTGCCATGGGCTCAATGTCCAAGGTGGGCCCCACTTGAATAAAAATTACATCAAGGTGGGATCCATTCAAGTGGGCCACACCATCCTATTGTAATAAAATAAAATAAAATAAAATAAAAGAGAGAGAGAGAGACATGGAGAGTGGGACACGGCTTGTAGTGGAGGGACCCCGTCATTATGGGCCCTCCCTTATATGAAATCATACATCAACGGACCCTTTGAACAAGGGACCATCAAAAATGTAAATCAACGGTGGAGATCCATTCCCCATCGATATGGACAGTCTAGATGACCTTTCTAAGTGAAATAAACATCATGATGGGGTCCATGGAGAATGGCCCCATCATGGAATGATCATGATGATCCAAGTGGTCTATTGGCCACAAATAAGGGTCCCAAGTGAGATCCACACCATTGATCGGTGGGCCTCACTTGGTCCACCATAAAAATAAGGAAAGCTACCCTATAGAGGCACCCACCGTCCGATCTTCTCGGTCCTAGAGGTTCCTTGGCACCTTAGCTTCAACTTCAATGGTTAAGATGAAGAATGGAGGGTTGAGATGGGAGATTTTGGGGTAGGAAGGTGGGCCACTTGGAGCTTAGGAATTTGGAGAAATTCCATACGTGGGGGCTCTTGTTACTTGGGATTTTTGAAATGAGAAAGAGAGAAAGAGAGAGAGTGATGTAAAGGGAGAGAGAGAGAGTGATGGATGGATGAGTGAGTGATGGTTGTGTAAGAAAAGCTTGACTTTTGAGGCTTTTTGTGTAAGAGAGGTATGGGTGATGAAGACTTTTGTGGTTGCTTGAGAAAATGGAATAAAGTTATGTGTACTTGACATGTGATGGATTGATGGGTGATTGATTGATGGGATTGATGTGATTGATGTGACACATCGATAGATTCTCTTGGGTTTCGCTACGCGAGGCGTTTTCTCACACCGAACGTTGGCCCACATCTCTTGACCAGGGTATCGCCTCGGCGCGCGAGTCACGGCATCGGAACCTCGGCGACGTTGCGGTCGCTATGGTATTGGTCTCGGGTTGAGTCGACTCGGGTTGTCGGCGTATGAATCAAGGTCACGCGTCGATATCGTTTAAGGGTCGAAGGTTGCCGGAATTCAACTGGTAAGACTGCGGGAGTGTACGGAAAGGTACGGACCAAGATACGGGTCTTACAGCTCTCCCCTCATAAAAATTTTATCCTCGAAATTTATACAAGCATCGCAACTAGGCATAACTCGCAAGGAATAAGAAACATATCGTCATCATATAGAATCAGGGACAACATACAAAATACAACATATGGTCAACCATCAAAGAGATGAGGATAACGCTCTCGAATCTCAGCCTCACACTCCCACGAAGCCTCCTCTACAGAATGGTGACCCCACTGCACCTTCACCAATGGAATGACCTTGGTTCTGAGGACTTGCTCCTTCCGATCAAGGATACGGACTGGCTGCTCAATGTAAGAAGCGTCCTCACGAACCTCCAACGACTGCCAATCAATAACGGGAACTATGTCTGACCCACACTTCCTCAACATGGAGACGTGGAAAACATCGTGGACACCAGACAACTGTGATGGCAAGGCAAGATGATAGGCCAGGGCGCCAACGTGCCCAGTGATCTCAAAAGGTCCAATGAATCTCGGGGCAAGCTTGCCCTTCGCTCCAAATCGAACTATGCCCTTTATGGGCGAGACCTTGAGATGCACATGGTCCCCTACATCAAACTCCAAGGGACGACACCGACGATCAGCAGAACTCTTCTGTCAGCTCTGAGCTGTGCGCATCCTCTGCCTGATGATGTCAATAGCCTCTGAAGTCTCCTGCACAAGCTCGGGACCTAGGAGACGGCGCTCTCCAACCTCAGTCCAACAACTCGGTGATCTGCATGGTCTGCCATATAGTGCCTCAAAAGGAGCCATGCCGATGGTCGCCTGATAGCTGTTATTGTACGCGAACTCAGCCAATTGCAGAGGCTCATCCCAGCTACCCCCGAAATCAATCGCGCAGGCCCGAAGCATATCCTCAAGTATCTGATTGACCCTCTCGGTCTGGCCATCGGTCTGCGGATGGTACGCAGTGCTGAGCTGCAAATCAGTCCCCATCGCATGCTGGAAGCTCCCCCAAAACTAAGACGTGAACCTCAAGTACCGGTCAGAAATGATCGAGACTGGAACGCCATGCAGTCTCACAATCTCCTCAATAAACAATCTCGCAAGCCGGTCCATAGACCAAGTCGCACGCATCGCAAGGAAGTGTGCTGACTTCGTCAGACGATCCACAACAACCCAAATGGCGTCATGACCGCGCTGAGTCCTCGGCAAACCCATAATGAAATAGTTGACACGTGCTCCCACTTCCACATCGGGACGCTCAACGGCTGCAACAGACCAGGAGGTCTCTGATGATAGGCCTTAGCACGCTGGCACGTGTCACACTCAGCCACAAAACTGGCGATCTGGCGCTTCATCCCCTCCCAAAAATACTGTCGCCTCATGTCACCGTACATCTTCGTCGAGCCCGGGTGGATAGAAAACCTCGATCGATGTGCCTCGGTCATAAGATCTCTGCGTAACTCTGGAATATCCGGGACACATAATCGGCCTCTGAAGCGAAGTCCACCGTCTGTACCGATCTGCCAGTCAGCCTGACTCTCAGATGTAGCCTCAACCATGTAACTTTGCAACGACTCATCAGCCTGCTGAGCCTCGATCACCCTAGCGACAAGAGAGGGTTGAATCGATAGGCTCGATAACTGTACAATGGAAGACTGCAGGCCGAACTCAAGGTCATACGCAGCAATATCCTCAAGCATCCGCTACTCCTGAATCATCATATGCGCCACTAGGCCTCGTGGCTGACGGCTGAGGGCATCTGCCACCACGTTCACCTTGCCCGGGTGGTACTGGAGGTCGAAATCATAGTCCTTCAGGAGCTCCATCTAGGGCCTCTGTCTCATATTCAACTCAGACTGTGAGAAGAGGTACTTCAAGCTCTTGTGATCAGAGAAGAGCACGAACTGAACCCCATAAAGATAGTGCCTCCACACCTTCAGTGCGAAGACAACTGCAGCCAGCTCTAAGTCATGCGTAGGATAGTTCAGCTCATGGACCTTGAGCTGACGAGACGCAAAGGCCACTGGTCTCCCGTGCTGCATCAGGACAGCACCCAAACCGATATGCGAGGCATCAGTGAATACAATAAAGCCGTCACTCCCAGAGGGAAGAGTGAGGACAGGAGCGGACGTCAGACGGTCCTTCAACTCCGTAAATGCTCGCTCGCAGGCGTCACTCCAAATAAACTCTGCGCCCTTCCGAGTCAACCCGGTTAGCGGGGCTGCAATACGAGAGAAACCCTCAATGAAACGCCGGTAGTAGCCCGCCAAACCAAGGAAACTACGGATCTCTGTCGCAGTCGTGGGCTGGCCCCACTGACACACTGCCTCGACCTTCGAGGGGTCCACTGCGACACCCTCCCTCGTTACCACGTGACCAAGAAACTTTACCTCCTCCTGCCAGAACTCGCACTTCTCCAGCTTCGCATACAGCTGGTGTGCGCGGAGGGTCTGCAAGGTAATCTCTAAATGCTGCTCGTGCTCCTCGAGTAGATCAGAATGTCGTCGATGAAGACTACAACAAACTGATCCAGATATGGGCGAAAAACCTCGTTCATCAGCTGCATGAAGACCGCGGGTGCATTGGTCAGTCCGAAGGACATGACCTGAAATTCAAAATGACCGTAACGCGTCCTGAATGCCGTCTTCCGAATGTCCTCATCTCGGACCCGAATATGATGATAACCGGAACACAGGTCAATCTTCGAAAAGAACTGTGCACCCTGCAGCTGGTCGAACAAATCATCAATCCTAGGGAGTGGGTACTTATTCTTGATCGTGACTTTGTTGAGCTCACGATAGTCAACGCAGAGCCTCAACGAGCCATCCTTCTTCTTTACGAAGAGTACCGGCGCTCCCCACGGCGAACTGCTCGGACGGATAAAACCCAACTCACGTAACTCGTCCAACTGCTTATGCAGTTCCCGTAACTCCAACGGTGCCATACGATACGGGGCCTTCGAAATAGGCGCGGTACCGGGCACGAGATCGATCTGGAACTCGGTGAGTCGACGAGGCGGTAATTTCGGAATCTCCTGGAACACATCGGGAAAATCACAAACTGTCGGTAAATGGTCGATGCAAACGACAACGGGCTCCTCTATGGCGCAGGACATCAAGCAAGACAACCGCTCTCCTCTTGCCTCTGCAACGAACTGAAACTGTGGCACGCCGGGTATACAGAACGTGACGGTCCTCGCGGCGCAGTCCAATATGGCATAATACTCGACGAGCCAATCCATGCCTAGGATGACGTCGAACTCAGACATCGATAAAACGAATAGATCGGCAGGCAGAAAGGTATCCCCAACTAAAACGGGACAAGACGAACAAAATCGTCCCAACGCTGCAGTCCTCCCCAAGGGAGTCGACACTGATAGGCTCTCATCAGCAGACTCCAACGGTAAGCCAGCCGATCGACAGAAGCTCTCGGCCACAAAGGAGTGCGATGCACCGGAATCAAACAACACTCATGCAATGCAAGCAGAAACTGGAAGTATACCCTCAACAACTCCTCCAGAAGACTGAGGGTCCTGTTGAGCTGCATAAAACCTAGCCTGAGCCGGCTGGGGAGGTGCATGTCCCCTCTGAAAGTGTTGTTGCTGCTGCTGGCGTTGCTGAGGCGGTCGAAACTGCTGCCTCTACTGCTGTGGCCTCTGAGGCTGGTGCTGATGCTGATGCTGCTGCTGAGGTGGCCTCGGTGGTGGAGGCTGCTGTCGCTGCTGCTGTGGGGGTCTCTGCTGCTGCGGTGGAGGTCTCTGCTGCTGTGGACCTCTCTGCTGCTGCTGGGGGCTGGGACACTCCCATGAACGGTGTCCCGTCGCACCGCACCTGAAGCAAGTGCCAGTGAACTGCCTCTAAGGTGGTGGTGGAGGTACTGCTAGAGGTGCTGCTGGCGCTCGGAAGGCTGGGCGACCTGTACGCCTCTGCTGCTGTGGTCGACGCTGATGGGAAGGACTGGAAGAAGCCTGCCTCTTCCGGTCTCCCCTCTGACCACGCTCAGACTGAGAACCGGCCCACTCAGTCTCGTAAATCTGAGCTCTCCGCACTACTGCCTGGAAAGTAGGGAGCTCATGTCCGATAACATGACCTCGAAGGCCGTAACATAAGCCGTGTTCGAAACGGAGGGCCTTCCGCCCCTCGTCATTGACCATGTACGGTGCGAATCTCGATAGAGCCATAAAACGGGCCGCGTACTGTGCCACGGTCATGTCCCCCTGCACCAGAGTCTCGAACTCTAAAGCTCGTTGACGATGGATATGGTCGGGGAAGTACTGCTCCTCGAATCGGTCCACAAAGTCCTCCCATGTCCAGACATACTTAGGTCCGGCAACACGAGTAACAGAGGTCCACCAATGCTCGGCCTCACCCTGAAAGAGAAATACTGCTAACTGGACGCGCTGCTCGGTCGTACACGACATGGTGTCAAAAATATTCTCCATATCGGAGCTCCATCTCTATGCTGCAGTCGGATCTGGCTCGCCCTGGAAACGTGGGGGATCAAGCTGTCTAAACTCACGTAGTAAGGCGCTAGCGCTCCTGCTCTGCCTGAGCTGGTGAAACAGCTGGGCGTCTGCCCTGTCCCTGGAGTGCGGCTGTCACAGACTGTAACATCTGCTATAACTGAGAGGCACTCACAGTCACGGTCGGCTCCTCATCGGCCTCAGGTGGAGGAAAGTCATCCTCAGGGAAGGAAGCAGAGATCTCTGAGGGTGGAACAGGAGACGCATGGGGTGAAGCTGGAGCCTCCGATGGTGAAGCAGAATCCTCCGGTGGTGGTGCGGGAGTCGATCGGGTAACTCTCCCAGGTGCCATGTCATACAGGAAAGAGCGAGACGCCTATCAACTTCAAAACTCTCGAAGGCACACACGTTAACGGTCTGTATTGGAAGGTCGCGAAGCTATCCGAACTTCGGGACTTGGCCATTCTTCACTCATAGCAGACATGTAATGTTGTTCTCGGTTATTCCCAAGTTATACTCTGATACCAACTTCTGCCACGCTCCAAACTCAAAAATCGGGCTCACAAAATTCTCGATCACCGAATCCGGCGCCGACAGCCTTCGTAGAACCCCATTCTCGGCTCCTAGCTCCCATTCGCCAGGTTCCGATCCTGGGATGCTACGAGGAGGATTTTCAACATCAGTTTGATTCGTAATAAGCATAACCAAAGGCATAACCCACAAACAACAACCAAGAACTCCATTATGTTTCCACTATGATCAAAAAATTTACAAGCACAATGAGCATAAAGGGAAATACAGTGGTGTAGAACAAAAACTCCAAAACACTCTGCAACGTGCTCCTGCCTCAGCGCTGTTACGATCCAACGTCACCTGCACGCAACGGTCGTGCATAAGCTTACAGAAAGCTTAGAGGGTGGTGAAAGTGTGTGCGCAAAGTAGTAATATGAACATGCAATGTCAGAGTAAAGTGGAATATGCAGATGGATCTATAATATCATGAGCCGTACCAAGGCTTATGCGATGCAAGACATGAATGGTATCGGCCATCCCAAGGCCATGCGATGTGCAATGCAGTTCAAGCATACAGATCCTCATCTATGTCCACATATCAATATAGCTCAAAATATGGAATATCACCGGGGTCTAGTACACTCTAAACCAGATTGCCGCCACATCGCGTATAATAAGGTAAGTGGAAGAGACCACACTATCCGTCTGCCAATATCGGGCGCGACTCGTCGATAGCGGACCCATTCCTCGAGCTGGTCAAACTCAGCCTAGCATTGCCCCCTACTCTCGGGCGGGTAAGGTCGCACCCCCTTCGAACCGACCACGACACAGTGGAGAGCGTAACCGTCTGGTAATCGGCACTCAACGCTCATCTACTCACTCAGTCTAGACGTTGGAGCAACCTCTTGGTATCATAAGGGTTTAGGGACTTTCACCCAGGGATATCTATAGTATCCCATGTAGAATAAGATTTCCAGTATCCAATCCTGCTAACCACGATCTGTCTGTGGAGGCTACAGCTCCGATGTCGCTAGGGCGTACAATAACTATGTCACAAAAATGCGGAATGCATGAATCATGCTATCCATTCATGCAACCAATCCTGCGCATATCGTGCGCTCTTGTAGGGCAACACCGCCTAACCGGGAGCCCATAAACAACCTGCCCGAAGGCAAATGCTATGATCAGACAACTCTCTCGTCAAGCATACATATGATGCGTATGATCATGAGTCATGGAACTGTACTAACATGTTATAATAAAATGAACTATCTTACAATGCAGATGGACCTGGACGGCCTATACACGATAATAACAGCCCAGTAATGGGCCCTAAGGAGAGTTGTAATGTGGACATCCAACTAACATTACACTCGCAATGTGGACGTCAAACCAACATTGCTTCCCAGGCACGATCTTTGTAAACAGCGCTAGATAGACTGTATGGGAATTACACATTGCAATGGACCGTTGGCTCATCCCATTGGGCCTTACATATATATCAAATGAGTCATATCTTATGGGCCTTTTATTCATCAGATGGGCCACGTAAATGGGCCACACCAATGGGTCTTATGTGCATTGCAATGGGTCAAAACCCGTGGGCCTTAGATTTTATCAAATGGGCTTAAACTCATAGGTTTCATATGCAACAAATGGACTACACCAATTGGGCCCTACATGTAGATCAAGTGGGCCTCAACCCATAGACCTAATCATGAGTTCAATGGGCCTAAACCCCTAGGCCTTACATATATCAAATAACCTACTCCCATGGGCTTTAAATTTCAACAAAAGGGTCTAATTACATGGGCCTTGAAGTACATCAAATGGGCCTAGTCCCATGGACTTGCAACACATCAAATGGGCCTAAGTCCATAGGTTATATGAATCAAATGGGCCTAACCCATAGGCTTTACATAGCAAGTGGGCCCAAGTCCATAGGACTCGTACGAATCAAATGGGCCTAACCCATAAGCATTTTATAAATCAACAGGCCTAACCCATAGCCCTTTTGAAAATTAAATGGGTCCCGACTCATGGGCCTTACAAAATATTTATTTCCATCCAAACTATTCATAGGGACTCATGGTCTAGGGCCCACTACAATGTTTATTGCCATCCAAACCTGTTCATAACGTCACGTGGCCAGGGGCCCACGCGATGGACGGCGTGGACACAATACATACATCTGAGTGGGGGCCACCGTCCACTGCCGTGGACGGACGGCGTGAGTGAAACACTTGCATCACAGTGGGTGTCACCACCCACTGTTTTGACGGTGTGGTAAGCCACACATACCACAGTGGGTCCCATGCAGGACCCACCAAAGTGTTTATTTACAATCCAACCCGTCCATTACGTGTGTCCCACCTGTTTGAGGGTTCACACCAAATTTCAGCCACATTAAAAATTCAGGTAGGCCCCACCAAGTGTTTTTATATGATTTAGGCAAGTCTTCACATGATTTGGATGGTATGGTCCACCTGAGTTCAGTTTGTGGATGATTTTTTTGGAGTCAACGCACCATTTAAGGGGACCTATTAAATGAACGGTATAGATGTAAAACATACTTCATGGTTGAGTCTACAAGTGGGCCAATGCGGCCACCCTTTTTAACGTGGACGTCTCTGGACGTCATGGCACAAAGTCATGCCAAAAAAAATTATATATATATATATATTTTTTATCTTAGGTGGGACCCACATTAACCAGATCTACCCCATACATTGCATGTTTTCCACAAAAATAGGGGTCCAAAACAAGTTTCAGGTAGGTCCAAGCTTCTGGTGGACCCCAGAAATCATTTTTTCAAGTTTTAAAGGAAGATACTAGTATTCTTAATGCCACGGCCCGCCAGATAATTGGATCGATCTCATTTTTTGGCTCAACGCCTAAAACGATCCCGAGAATAAAATGGATGGCTTGGATTAAAAATATACATCAAGGTGGGGCCATGTTGGAGCAGCCCACCATTTCCCTTTCCATTTTCTTTCTTCCTTTATCCCCTTTCTGTTGAAACGTCCAGCGTCCCAGACGCTGGACGGTCTTTTGTTATTTTATTTTATTTTTTAGTGTGGACCCTGATGGAGTGGGCCACCTCTGATGGGTGTCATGGGCTCAATGTCCAAGGTGGGCCCTACTTGAATAAAAATTACATCAAGGTGGGATCCATTCAAGTGGGCCACACCATCCTGTTGCAATAAAATAAAATAAAATAAAATAAAATAAAATAAAATAAAAGAGAGAGAGAGAGAGACATGGAGAGTGGGACACGGCTTGTGATGGAGGGACCCCGTCATTATGGGCCCTCCCTTACATGAAATCATACATCAACAGACCCTTTGAACAAGGGACCATCAAAAATGTAAATCAACGGTGGAGATCCATTCCCCACCGATATGGACGGTCTAGATGACCTGTCTAAGTGAAATAAACATCATGATGGGGTCCATAGAGAATGGCCCCATCATGGAATGATCATGATGATCCAAGTGGTCCATTGGCCACAAATAAGGGTACCAAGTGAGATCCACATCATTGATCGGTGGGCCTCACTTGTTCCACCATTAAAACAAGGAAAGCTACCCTATAGAGGCACCCACCGTCCGATCTTCTCAGTCCTAGAGGTTCCTTGGCACCTTAGCTTCAACTTCAATGGTTAAGATGAAGAATGGAGGGTTGAGATGGGAGATTTTGGGGTAGGAAGGTGGGTCACTTGGAGCTTAGGAATTTGGAGAAATTCCATACGTGGGGGCTCTTGTTGCTTGGGATTTTTGAAATGAGAAAGAGAGAAAGAGAGAGAGTGATGTAAAGGGAGAGAGAGAGAGAGTGATGGATGGATGGGTGAGTGATGGTTGTGTAAGAAAAGCTTGACTTTTGAGGCTTTTTTTGTAAGAGAGGTATGGGTGATGAAGACTTTTGTGGTTGCTTGGGAAAATGGAATAAAGTGATGTGTACTTGACATGTGATGGATTATTGGGTGATTGATTGATGGGATTGATGTGATTGATGTGACACATCATAGATATTCTCTTGAGTTTCGCAACGCGCGGCGTTTTCTCTCATCGAATGTTGGCCACATCTCTTGACCAGGGTATCGCCTCGGTGCGCAAGTCGCGGCATCGGAACCACGGCGATGGTGCGGTCGCTATGGTATTGGTCTCGGGTTGAGTCGACTCGGGTTGTCGGCGTATGAATCAGGGTCACGCGTCGATATCGTTTAAGGGTCGAAGGTTGTCGGAATTCGACCGGTAAGACCGCGGAAGTCTACGGAAAGGTACGGACCAAGATACGGGTCTTACACATAAGCTTATAGAAGCTTAGAGAGTGGTGTAAGTGTGTGACAATAGTGCATAGAAGAATAGTAGGAGGTGCGAGAAGGGAAATATGCTCAATTGAAAAATTATTAGCCTTACCAAGGCTTATCATAAATACGATGCGATGAGTTCTAGATTTTATACTAAGGCAATGCATGAAGGGGCTTGTACAACCAATTCTAATGCGATGCAAGTAATGTTAGTGCTCATATCCAAACCATAAGTCAAGTACATTTTCAACCATAAGGGAATCACCAGGGTCCATTACACTGTTGAATGACTACCACTCTGCAGACCCCACACAGTCAAACGACCGTAAGAGACCTCACTACCCGCTTGTGGACAGCTAATCATGAGTAAGGCCTGACGGTAGCGGACCCATTTACGAGCTGGTCAGATTCAGCCTAACAATGCCCCCTACACACTAGGTAGGTAAGGTCACACCCCTATCCAACTAACTACATGACAGTGGGAGTCACGGCCTAAGGGTATAAGGGCCTCGTGCGCTCATGTATTCCATCCGGTCACGGTGTTGGAGTAGATCCTTGGTACCATGGAAGTTTTGAGAATTTCACCCATGGGCATCCTATGCGCTCGGTATGCTCAACTAATATTTTCGGTGTCCACATATATGGCCATCCATGAATATCCCTATGGAGGCAAGGCCCTGATGAAGTAAGGGCAGATATCCACATGCTATGTAATGTCAGATGCAGGAATCACACAATCACCCATGCATCAATCCCAAGCAACCATCGTACTCCAGAGGAGAAAACTCTACCCCTCGGGGAGATACCAACTATCCTACTCAATGGCACAACCATGGCCAATCATACATCAACCAAGCATGCATATGATGCGTATGAGAGTGGGCCATGAAATGAATAGGGGTGACAATGGGGTGAAGATGAACTCTCTACCTAATTATGAAGGGTCTAGGTACTTAACCAATTCCTCATAAGGAATACAACCTCTAGTGGGGTCTCATTTACCTGGGGTAGCCCACGAGACTAAGGAGAACAATGATATGGGCCTAAATAGATGAAACGGGCCTAGCAAGGGTCTATGGTGGGCCTTTAACCACATTTAGAGGGGTCCATAATGGGGACATTCAACCACTATTTTTCTAAGGCATAACCAACCATAATCCATATAGCTAAAAGGCCCAAGGCCCACATCCAAACCACATACATAAGCCCCACAAAAAGGCATGAGAAAAAGGGTCCAATACTACCTTCAACAACATGGGCCCAAGGAAAGGAATTAAGACCCAAGGCCCAAGCCCCAATGGGCAGAGGACTCATCATTTAGTTAAACTTAATGGGCAGCCCATGAGCACAAAAACACGGCTTAAACATAAGTTTAAGTTGGGTGAAATGGGCCCCACTACATCAACCCGACTAGCAATCTAAGTAGACAACCAAGGGCCTAATACCACCTTTATCTCAGCCCATAAGTCCATTAAAATGGTGGAAGTCAGTCCAACATATGGCTAGGCCAAGCTGGGATGTTCCAGCCTAATCTGGGTCCACTAGGAAGTTCTAAAATCTAGTTTATATTTGGGTCCCATAAATGATCATCAATGGAGACCCAAAAAGACATTAATTAAGCCCAAGAATATTCTAAAATATAAGGGAGCAATAAATACCTAATTTTCTCAATATAGTAGGCCCCACAATCATAGCCCAATGGGCCCTAGAACATCAGGGATGGGTCCCCAACTAATTATACACAAATCCCAATAGGCTAGGCCCAAAAGTTCTGAAATACCAAGGGACAATAATGTACAGGAAATTTATGCAATGCATGTTGCTGTCCTAAAATTTGACACTCCATTGGAGTGGGTCCAAGGCCTCTAAAATTCTGAAAATTGAGGTCCAAGGTCCCTAATCATACATTCAATAAGAGAAAACCCAAAAATGTGGCCTACCATCAGAGGAAATATTTTTGAATTATGGTTTTTATCAAGGCATATTGTTGGACTGCACATTAGAAACATCTGACAGTCCAACCATCCTGGCTCATTCTTTTGGATACTCAAATGGGGTCCTTTGCGACTAAAATTTTACAGAATAACACTTTCATAGGTGTTCCATAGTCTCACAAAAATTCATAATTTTTAGATATTCATAAGTATTTTAGTTAATTTAAACAAAAAAGTCTTTCGAGAAAATCAGACAAACCTAGATGTCCCAATGTGGTGGGCCAGTCCAGCCCTTGGCACGGTGTGTACAGGGGTCAATTGGACCTGAAATTTTCTAGGTGGGTCCTACCATGAGTGAAAAATATCCCTAAAAATTTTTAGAATTTTTGTGCATCTATAAATATTTTAATTCATTTAAAGAAATTAATCTATCGTGAAAATTGGACTGATTTGGACACCATATTATAGTGGGCCGGTCTAGCCACCACCGTGGTGTGTACAGGTGTCCATTGGCCCTAAAATTTTGTAAGTGGGTCCTACCATGAGTGGACCACCTTTTTAAAAATTTTTATAATTTTTGAGTACTCATAAATATTTTAATTAAATTAGGAATTTCAATCTGTCTAGGAAGCGATGTTGTTGTCCATGCATTGTTTACCCAATAAGGTGGGGCCAAACTTCATCCAGGAGGGAAAAATGAAGGTTTAATATTTTTTTTATAAAATAAAGTAAGGTGAGATCCACAAAAGTGGCCCATCCCTCAGAAAAACCAAGCTGAAGTGTATGTTTTCTCTCCATACAAATGGGTTGGACAGCCCAACAAGGTAAACCATCCACCCATATGGGCCTCCTTTTTGGGTACCATTTCATGGGCCATTTGATATATGACCCACCACACCTTAAGGTCGGGTCCACACCTTCTCATTACACCCTATAATCATAATGAAAATAATGAAAATCATGATCCAAAAATTCATACCAAAGATTGAACATGATAGTCCATGAAACAATTCAGATTTTTGGACAGCAATACATGGCTGGATACATCAGCATATATCTCAATATTCTCAGCCATAAAAAGGGTGTGTGGCCTTTCTTAGTGGGCCCCACATAAGTCCAGATCACAAATTAAGACTAGGACACTTTCATGCATTGATTAAGGTATCCAAAGATCATGGAGTTGGGTGGTAAGGGTGTCCCACCTTGCTGGATTTTTATTTTTATTTATTTTAGGACATCCTAGGCCCACTAAATGAGCCACACACACATTATCATCCACACATCAGAGAAAATAGAAGAAGAAAAGAGAGTAATCCGGCCATGGGGGTAGGGCCCCGCCACTAATGGGCCCTCCCAAGGGTCAATCTCAACCATACAACAATGTTACTTCCACATGCAACATTATACCCATGCATGCATGATCTATGATTAGAATGAGTGGTTGGGATTCCATCCCAACATGACTTATAGGGTCTAGATGCCCTTGAAATAAAGTGGATGATACCATACATCATGATGGGGTCCATGGAGAATGGCCCTATCATGTTTCATGATATGCATGTAGGATCGGCCAAAAGGCCACATCCATGAGGTTAAATGGGATCCCCACCATGGATTAGTGAGTCCCATATGATCCATCTAGGAAGAAAAAATAAGATCAAGGGTAGAAAAGAAAATAAGAAATTAAAATCACCCACCTTAATGGATTCTACCCAAAGTTGCATCAATCTACTCTTCATGCTTCAAGGGACGTTTCAATGGGTGAGATGGATTGTTAAAGGTTAGATGGGAGGGGATTAGAGGGAGAAGGGGCTGGAGAAGAGAGGGAGATGAAAGCAAAGTTGCTAGAAATTCTAGCAATGGAGGGAATGAGAGGGAGGGAAAGAATAAAAAGAGAGAAAAATACCATAATCATTTTGTAAGAAAAGCCATCATGACATAGGGAGGAGATTACAATGTTTAGGCCTTTAGACTAGACTTGTGTCATGCTCCAAACTCGGAAACCGGGCTCACAAAATCTCCAATCACCAAATTTGGCACCGACAGCCTCCGTAGAACCCCATTTTCGGCTCCCAGCGCCCATTCACTAGATTCCGATCCTAGGATGCTACGAGGAGGATTTTTGACGACAGTTTGATTCGTAATAAGCATAACCAAAGGCATTACCCACAAACAACAACCAAAAACTCCATTACATTTCCACTATGATAAAAAACTTTACAAGTATAATGAGCATAAGGGGAAATACAATAATGATAGACCAAAAGTTCCAAAATAATCTGTCACGTGCTCAAGCCTCAACGCTGCTGCGATCCAACATCACATGTACGCAACAGTTATGCATAAGCTTATAGAAAGCTTAGAGGGTGGTGAAAGTATGTGCATAAGTGGTAATACAGTTATGCAGTATCAGAGTAATGTAGAACATGCTGATGAAAGCTAAGAATACCATTAGCCATACCAAGGTCATGCAGTACAAAGCATGAATGATGTTAGCCATACTAAGGCCATGCAATGTGAAATGCAGCTCAAGCATACAATCCTCATCTAAGTCCACATATCAATACAGCTCAACTCTGGGATATCACCGGGGTCTAGTATACTCTAAACCAGATCGCCGCCCCATCGCACGTAATAAGGTAAGTGGAAGAGACCTCACTATCCGTCTACCAATATCGAGCTCGACTCGTCGATAGTGGACTCATTCCTTGAGCTGGTCAAACTCAGCCTAGCTTTGCCCCCTACTATCAGGCAGGTAAGGTCGCACCCCCTTCTAACCGACCACGACACAGTGGAAAGTGTGACCATCTGGTAATCGACACTCGACACTCCTGTACCCGCTCGGTCTAGACGTTGGAGCAATCTCTTGGTACCATAAGGGTTTAGGGACTTTCACCCAGGGATATCTATAGCACCCCATGTAGAACAATATTTTCGGTATCCAATCCTGTTGACCACGATACGTCTATAGAGGCTACGACCCTGATGTCGCTAGGGCGTAGAGTAACCATGCCACACAATGCGAAATGCATGAATTACACTATCCAATCATGCAGCAATTCTTCACGTATCGTGCGCTCATGTAGGGCAATGCCACCTAACTAGGAGCCCATAAACAATTTGCCTTAAGGCATATGTTATGATCAATCATTTATCATATCAAGCACACATATGATGCGTATGATCAGGAATCATGGAACTATACTAAACATGTTATAAAGTAATGCATTATCCTTACAACGCAGATGACCAAGACAGCCTAATCACAACAAGTACGGACCTATCAATGGGCCCTAGGGAGAGTCGTAGTGCGGACATTTAACCAACATTATACTCGCAATGTGGACGTCAAACCAACATTGCTCCCAAGGCATAGCTCGTCTTAAACATCATTACATAAACCATATTGGGATCATACATTGTAATGGACCTTAGGTACATCCCATTGGGCCTTAAATACATCAAACGGGCCATATCATACGGGCCTTATATTCATCAAGTGGGTCACATCAATGGGCCGCACCAATGGATCTTATGTGCATTACAATGGGCCATAACCCGTTGGGCCTTAGAATATATCAAAACGGGCCTAATCACATGAGCCTTACATTCATATCAAGGTGGGCCTCAACAACGACCCTAAATAAATCAAGATGAACATCATATACATACCAAGTGAGCCTCAATAATGGGCCTTTATACATCACAATGGGCCTCAACCCATGAGCCCTAATTCATCACAATAGGCCTTGGAATATATCAAAATGGGCCTAATCCCATGGGCCTTATATATATATCAAATGGGCCTATCCCAAACATAAGTGTTAGTAATGATTTCCACCATTAAATTCCTAAGGCCCAACATGAAATATGTTTCCCATCCAACCTTTTCATAAATTAAACATTTATAGATGAAGTGAAAAAAATGTGGGGTCCACATGAGCTAAGGATCTGACTCATTCTTTAGCTCATGCTATGAGCTTTTAAAATGGATAGACGGTTTGGATGCAACACATGCATCACGGTGGGGTCCACATGAGCTAAGGATCTGACTCATTCTTTAGCTCATGTTATGAGCTTTCAAAATGGGTGGATGGACAGGATGCAACACATGTATCATGGTGGGCCCCACTATCATGGGACAGTGTGAATAAAACACATGCATCAGAGGCTCTACCGTCCAGGCGGACGGTGCGAGTAAGACACATATATCTTAGTGGGTTCCACCATCCACAGCCGTGGACGGTGTGGCAAACACATGCATTACAGTGGGTCCCACGTGTGTGGCCCACCATAATGTTTTCCTGCCATCCAACCCGTTGACAAGGTCACACAGACCTGAGTGAAAGGAAAACACAAATTTCATCTTGAGCCAAAACTTCTGTGGGCCCAAAAAGAATTTTAAGGGCAGCCACTCAATCATCACTATTTCCTGTGTTGTGGGCCACCTGAGCTTTGGATGAATCTGATCTTTGGAGGGGGCCCACTGCTGGGAGTGGCCCACCTCGTGAATGGTGTGGATATAATATATACATCATGGTGGGGCCCACATGTAGGGTCGTGGTCCCTGGCCTGTCCGCCCATACACGCTACAGAGTGTTACTGCTATTGTCAAGGGCAGCGCCTGCTGACCCCTTAGGCATGAATTTTTATTTTTTTTGGAAAAAAGCTCACTTCTTGTGGTTTTTCACAGGTGGGGCCCTCATCAAGTAAATCCAACCCGTCCATTACATTCTGTGGCTTAAGACAAGCCTAATGAGTCCAATATTGGATACATTTCGGCCTGTAGCAAGATTAAAATAAATTTAAATGATGAGAATCACTATTTTGAAAGGTATGGCCCGCCCAATGAACGGATTAGCTTCATTTTTCGGCTCAACGCCTAAAATGAGCCATGGAAGGGAATGGACGGCTTGGATTAACAACATACATTAAGGTGGAGCCTACATGAGTGGTCCACATAAAAGTTTGAACTAAGCTTATATTATAGTTTTCCAAACCACGTCCAACGTCCTTGGACGCTAGACGTTTGCACGTAGCAAATACATTAGAGGTGGGCCTTGCTTAGGTGGGCCACCTCATGGAGGATGGTGTGGATACAACACACACCAAGTGGGCCCCACTTGTAGATGGTTTGGATAGAATACATACCTCATGGTGGGGTCCATTCAAGTGGGCCACACAACCATATTATGATTACATAAAATAAATGAAATAGAGAGGGAGAGATAGATAGATAGTGGGACACGGGTGGTGGAGGGACCCCGACACTTTGGGCCCTCCCTTACAACCAATCATACATCAAGTGGGTCCCATTACATAGGGGCCCATTAAATCAAAATCCAACGGTGGAGATCCCTTCTCCACTAAAATGGATGGTCTAGATGACCCTAGGTATACAAGAAAATAAACATTATGATGGGGTCCATGGAGAATGGCCCTATCATGGAATGATCATGATGATCAAGGTGGGCCATCGACCACATCTTAGGGTCCCAAGTGAGATCCCAACCATTGATCGGTTAGCCTCACTTGGTCCATCTCAAAAACATGAAAACTACTCTAACAAAGCACCCACCGTTCGATCTTCTTGCTCCCTTGGGTTCCTTAGCTCCTTAGCTTTGATTCCAACGAAGGAGATGAGGTTTGGACGGTTGAGATAGGAGATCTTGGGATGGAAAGGTGGGCCACACTTGGAGCTTGGAAGAGAGAGAGGTGTTTGGACGTGTGAGGCTTCTCTTGCTTGGGAGAGTGCTTTGAAAAATGAAGGAGAGAGAGTGTTGTGAAGGGAGAGAGAGAGTGATGGGTGTGTAAGATACTTTTTTGACTTTTATGGCTTTTAGTGTAAGAAATGTATGGCTTGTGTAAGAACTTTTTGACTTTTGGGGCTTGTTTGGGAAAGGGTGAAAGGTGATGTGTACTCGACATGTTGAGATTGATGGATTGATGGATTGATGTGACAAGTCATAGAGATTCTCTTGGGTTTTGTAACGCGTGGCTTTTTCCTCGCACCGAACATTGGCCCACATCTCCTGACCAGGGTATTACCTCGGCGCGCGAGTCGCAACATCGAAACCGCGGTGATGGTGCGGTCGCTATGATAAAGGTCTTTGGTTGAGTCGACTCGGGTTGACGACATAAGAATCAGGGTCACGCGAAAATACCAGTTAAGGGTTGAAGGTTGCCGAAATTCGACCGTGAAGACTGAGAAAGTCTATGGAACGGTACGGTCTAAGATACGAGGCTTACAACTTGGGTGGTGTTTGTTGAGATGGATGGTGTTTTCATAGGAGTTGTGTGATGTGTGTGTAGTTTGTATGGGGACTTGTGCCATGGGTGATGGTGGTCCACATGCATTCCACCTAAGTGGGCCACATGATCAATGGTCATATAATGAAATGTACACAACTTTTGATGTACATATAGAATTTATGCACGAGACGCAGTGTTGGAACTGCAACGATGAAGCGAACAAGATGGCATAGCTCTCAGCTCAATCCGAGTCAAGTCTACATGACCGCACTCAAGGATGACTGCAAACTAAATTTGAGGATCGCGGGTAGCCAAAATTCGACTGGTAAGACCGCGGGACCACAAGAAATGAAATGAACACACACACACACACATGCACATATGCGAACTTGGGTCGGATCTCACACTAACTGGACGTAGAACATCTGAAAACTGCTATATTGTTAGAGAATCCAGCTCACCTATTCAATCATGTTACATGGTCCATACAGACGAGACTAATTTGTGGCACAAACATCTTGGACATGTACACTACCAAAACCTATATAGATTAAGCAAATGAGAACTAATAAGAGGTCTACCCAAACTTCAAAAGATAGATAAAATATGTGGCAAATGCCAGATTGGCAAACAAACAAGGAACTCAGATAAAAAGGTGAATTCCAATGCCACTTCAAGACCACTCGAGCTACTTCATGTGGATCTTGTAGGACCTACAAGAACGGAAAGTCAAGGTGGCAAAAGATATACTTGGTAATTGTAGATGATTTTACCAGATATACATGGGTAGTTTTCATAAGGGAGAAATTAGAAACCCTTAAAGAAGTAAGAAAAGTTCTCAAAAAGATTCAAACTGAAAAAAGTTCTCGAATAAGTAAGATTCGTAGTGATCATGGATCCAGATTTGGGAATAGCGGTGGTTTTGAGAAGTTCTGTAGCGACCAGGGAATATTACATGAATTCTTAGCGCTTAAAACTCCAATGTGTACAACTTTGAAACTCTTAAAAGATTCTACAGGTAAGAACGTGGATCCGAAATTATATCGTAGTATGATTGGTAGTGTAATGTATTTAACTGCTAGTAGACCCGATATCGCTCTAAGTGTTGGTATTTACGCTAAATATCAATCTGATTCTAAAGAATCGCACTTAACTGCTGTCAAGCGGATTATGCGATATGTTGCGAGTACTGTTAATATCGGTCTCTGATATCCACATGAGACAAGTGTTCAATTAGCTAGGTACTCGGATGCTAACTGGGCTGGTAATCTTGATGATAGAAAATCGACCAGTGGTGGTTGCTTTTTTATAGGAAACTATTTAGTCTCTTGGTTTAGCAAGAAACAAAGTTCTATATCACTTTCAACTGCTGAAGCTGAATATATCGCAACTGGTAATGCGTGTACGCAGCTTGTTTGGATGAAACGCATGCTAAGTGATTATGAAATTAAAAAGGATTCTATGTTATTATTTTTTAATAATTCCAGTGCCATAAATATTTTTAAAAATATAATTTAGCATTCTTGTACTATGCACATTGACATTAGATTTCATTATATTCGTGAATTAGTGGAATAAAAGGTTATATCTTTGGAATATATCCCTACCGAGAATCAACGTGCTGACATTTTCACTAAACCACTTGACAAAAACAGGTTTAACAAAATAAAATTTTATCTTGGCATGTGCATTCTAAAATGATTATTTATGCCTATTTGTATCATATTGTATTTATATTTGATTCTGTTTTTGGTTAATTTTTAAAATTAGTTGATAATAGTAAATTTTGACCGGTACTCGACCAGTTATGAGTATACATGACTAGTTTTGCTACGGCCGGTCGTGAATAGCATAAATCACTTAAAATTTAAGAAAAACACTTTTTTTTCATTTCCTCTTCACTCTCCAACGAGCCAACGCCCGACCAGTCGAACCCACCTTTCAAAATCTTCAAGGTTAGTGCTCCATTTACATTTTTCTTGTAGATTTGTGTCTATATTACTTCTATTTCTCTCTTGAAGTTTTCTATTTCGAATCTTGTTGAGATTTGGGGTTTTTCATTTTAAAAAATTGATTTAAGAAAACTCACTTCTCAATCCTTTGCAACTCTTTGTTTCCTTGAAATTCTTGTTACAAATGGCATCTAGAGGGAGAAAGACAACATCTCGTGGTCCATCTTCCTCCAGATCAGCCCCTATCATTAAGTGTCAACTTCGGGCTCCCGAGGATGATCCATCTTATGTTCAGGTCATTAGATTGCGTAACTTATTGTTGAACATCCAGTTGATATTAATCATGTTGTTCCTTTTGATATCCTTCCTATGCTCCAAGTTGTAGGTTAGGATAACTTATTGCATTGGGGTTGGCCAGCATGCCAATCCATTGCCTAGTCCATGTTTACTTGTATAAGTGAGTTTTCACTGAAAAATTTAACTTTTAAAATAGCCACAAGAGAAGGGCCATTTGACAGTGATCGTCATTTGATTTCAGGTCTTATGAAAATTCTTGTGAATGATGAGGGCATTCCCACCATACCTTATTAGGAAAGCCCTTAGAAATTGAAAAACGTTTGCTCACTAGAACCTTATGCAATTTGGACGTTCAATGGACGCATAAAGGAAATGCGCTCCCCTCAAAGTTTTTATTACCCAAATAGAGAGTTCTTCACAAGATTTTTGTGTCCAACTTGTATCCTTGATCAACTAATAAATCTGAATTAACGTCCTTCATGGTTCGAGTTCTTCATACTGTTGCTTGAGGTGTTCATGTCTGTTTACCTTCCTTAATTTGTTATTCCATTATTCAGTTTCGACTCCATCCAGGTCATAGTGACATACCTTTTGCTTATCTAATGAGTGTGTTGGCTACGCATATGTTAGTCGATATGTCTGTTAGAGAGGCCCCTATCCATCATTTTATATTTAACAATTCTAATATCAATAAGATAAAGTTGGAAGACCTTTCTGGTCAAGGTGATGGTGTTGGTGGTGCCGAAGCTGGACATGAGGAAGAAGCAGGTGATTTTCATGCTGATGACATTGACATGGATGATATTTTCAAAGAACTTGAATCTGACTCAGCTAATGATCCATATTTTTAACCTTTGGAGTTTGATGCGCGTTTACGTGTATTGGAAGAGAAAGTTGAGAATATAAATATTAAGATGGAAAACATGAATGTTGCCCACGATTTACAGTTCAAATATACGCGCAAATATCTAAGGCGCTTGAACAAAGGCATGTATCAACTTGATCCTTCCATCCCTGCTCCTTCATCTGGCTCAGATTAGCTCTTTTTATCTTGCTGGACTGTAATAACTTTATTACTCTTGCATTATCTTAACTGGTTTTGAGAATGTAGCTATCTTGTTACCTCTCTTATATCTCTTTCTTTATTACACCTCGGTCATCTGTTCTGTGCTTCCTTTGTCCTATTGTGACAAAAAGGGAGAGGATAGATGTCTAATGATATGTTGCATATGTTATGAGGAGGAGTTGATTTTTTTTTAGGAGTAGATTTTTTTCGTGATGTATGTTACTCAGGGAGAGTATGTGTAGAGGTGGACTGTATGTTGAATATTGATTTGTAGGTTCATGTTATTAATGTGTGCCGGTTGATAACAACTGGTGCTTGATTCATTAATCAAATATTCTATTTTTTGTAATATATCTTGAAAGTGTGTTTTGTCACTAATTTGACAAAGGGGGAGATTAAATGGATGGATAATGATGTGTTGCCTATGTTATGAGGAGGAGTAGATTTTTTTTTTGTGATGTATGTAACTCAGGGGGAGTATGTGTAGAGGTGGACTGTATGTTGAATATTGATTTGCAGGTTCATGTTATTAATGTGTGCCAGTTGATAACAACTGGTGCATGATTCTTTAATTAGATATTCTGTTTTTTGTAATATATCTTGAAAATGTGTTTTGTCACTAATTTGACAAAGGGGGAGATTATAAGTGCTACTCAAGACAATCACAATGAAAGTCTCACAACATCAGCTTCGATAGACATGTACTGTTCAAAAGTCAAGTCTCGAGAAGGCAAGTATGTATAACTTAATTCAAGTCAAGTATAATTCAAGATCAAGATGAAGCTTTCAAGTTCAAGCTACACCAAGATCTCAAGCTTCATTATTCTTAAAGGTCACTCGTTTTCAAGTTTCAATGTCCTTACTTTCACTATTGAGGTATGACTGACCGTAGGTTGACCTTTAGAGTTAGTCATTTTGGATACATAACTCATATGTTTTATATAAGTGAGTTTGGTCTATTCTAAGGCTAGTCCTAGACTTTGTTCGACTAGTCCTAGTACTTCTTTGACCTGTCTAAGAATTTCCTAGATCAGTCATAAGTTTGTTACAAAATTCAAAAATTTTCTGTTAGGCTTTGACCAGTCCTGGAGACTGTTCGAATAGTTGTTTGAATAGTGTCAACTGATTCTTCGACTAGTCGTAGACCTACGAATTAAAGTACAGTGTTGAAATTTGGCTAGCTTCGACTAGTCGTGGGACATCTTCGACCAGTCGTAGCTGACTTACAACCAGTTGTGAAACCGCCAGATCTTATTGGGCCCAAAATTTCAAAAATTCGTTGGTTCTAAGACCAGTCGTAGAGCTGTCTAGACTAGTCGAAGACATGATTTGCTCACCTATAAATAAAGCACGAATCTCCGAATAAAAAATATAATCATGCTAATTTAATTTGGCCTTCTGAGAGATATGTATGTGCTCCATTTAAGCTAAGTGTGCATATTTAATATTCTCTTTCTTTAGCTTCTTTGAATTGATTTGGTATCTGGTATTCCAATCTAATCTGAAAAAGGAAAATTTTTATTGATTTGAAATTCAATTTCTTTATTTGTTCTAGTAAGGTTGACCTGCCATTCTTATGGTGTATGGTTATCCTTAGAACAATCAATATTTGAGATTACATTTTATTCTTTAGTGGAGTTTGAATTTATTCATTCATTTATTTATTCCTCTTCATTATGAGTTCTTAATACAAAGACCTTTCTAGAAATAAGGTTATCCTACCATAAACCATTGGTTTTTGGTGTAAGATTGTCCTTAGAATAACATTTGAATCAACCTCTCAAGACTTGAATTTTGAGGGTGCCTTTCATTTGAGCGTTGAATATTGAATTTCCTTATTTGGTTATCCATTTTGTTTGATTCCACTGTAATTATCTTAAATTTGGCATAGTCCTATTCACCCCCCCCCCCCCCCCCCCCCCCCCTCCCTTTAGAATATATAGCTTGGCCATTTCAAGTGGTATTAGAGCTAATAGCTCGTTGTAATTTTTGGATTTATTTACTGAGCTAACGATCTAAGCTATATTTGAGATGTCGAATTTTGATAGCCTATCAGTCACTAGGCCTCCACCTTTTGATGACACCAATTATGCCTATTAGAAAGCCAGGATAAGGATCTTCCTCAAATCCATGGATGAAAGTGTGTGGCTAGCCACAGTGATAAATGGACCCCTCCTAGCATTGAAGTAACTGGGATTGATGGCTCAAAATTAATGAGAATAACACCTTATTTCTCATGGACCACACTTCAGAAAAGTGAGAGTAGTGCAAATGTAAAAATACTAAATGCAATTACTTGTGCACTAGCACCGGATGAATTTGAAACAATTATATCCTGTGATTTTGCAAAAAAAAGCTTGGGATATATTGGAAATGATAAACGAGGGTACTTCAATTGTCAAGAAATCTAAGATACAAATCCTCACAACTAAATTTGAGGAAATTCGTATGGAAGAAAATGAAATGTTCATGGACTTCTATACCAAATTGAATGACATTGTAAACTCTATGTGGGGTTTAAGTGATAAAATCCATGAAAATAAGATATGTGGTAAAATATTACGTTCACTTCCTGAACGATTCAATTTAAAAGTAACCGCAATCCAGGAACTTCATGATACAGACAATATGAGGGTTAAGGAATTAGTTGGCTCATTACAGACTTATGAGTTAACCTTTAAAGCTCCAAAAGGTAAATCTATTGCCTTAAAAACATTTAAAAATGGTTTTTAAGAAAATGATTTAAATTCTGATTTAGAAAACTCTGAAGATGATATGGCCCTTTTGGCGAAAAAGTTTTATAAGATTTTTAAAAGTAAAAAGAGGTTTGATCTTCAAAAAGTAAATGATAAAAAGAAACTTAAACCAAAATCAAGAAAATCATTGAAAGATAGTCAATGTTACAACTGCCATGAGTATGGGCATTTGGGTAACAAATGTCCTAATAAGGGCAAGTCGAAAAAGAAAAGTATGTTGGCTACTTGGGAAGAGTCCTCTGATTATGAATCCTCCTTTGAATCAGAATATTCTGAAACCAAGTTGGGGAATGAAGTTAAACTCTTATGACTCTAGCCAAATTCACTTTTTCAAATAATGATGACTCAACTAGTGAAGAAAATCTGAGTAGTGAATGTGAAAATGAAGATGATCTTCAAGATGCATACAATGCCCTATACATGGAAAGTTGTAAAATTGTTATGAAACTGAAACTTCACAAAGAGAAATTTTCTAAACTTAAGGAAAATTATGAAACTCTTGTTTTAGAAAAGTCCCATATTTCAGACTATTTTGAAAAATCTAAATGTGATTTAGAATTCAAAACCTCCCTGATTGAAAATCTAAATTCTAAAAATGAACGACTTAAAAATGAAATTTCTTTACTCTTGAGTTGAAAGGAAACCTGAAAATATGCCCAAGGAGATCCTAAATTAGAAAAACTCTTATCTGGATCAAGAAAAAGTAGCGATCGATCCGGTTTGGGCTATGATAAGAGTGTTCCTTCTAAACTAAGGAATACTACTCCTAAGTTTATAAAGGGAGAGACATTAAACTCAAAAGGGAAAGATCAAATGTTTTCTAAAGACTTTTAATCCTTTAAAAAACCTAAAAGCAATTATTTTAACTATAAGAAGCATAACCAAAATCATTTGGCTGAAAAGATAGTTGATTTGCTTAAGGAGCTTCTAAAGTCTAACTCAATAGGTCATACTTATAACTCTTACAACTGAAAGAAGACCAACTATCCACCTAAACCCAAAACGGTTATGAAATAGGTTCTAAAGGTCACCTGTCTGGTTGCCCACACAGCTTTCAAAGTTACAAGTCATTCTAAGTTGTACCTAGATAGTGGATGCTTAAGGCATATGACTGGTGATAAAGGTTTATTCACCGATCTCAAAGACATGACTAATGGTTCAGTCACATTTCGTGATGGCCTCACCTACAAGATTATGGGCCAAGGTACGGTTCAACTTTATAACCTTCCTTTGTTTAAATATATTTTATATGTTGAAGGACTGAAACATAATCTGCTAAGTATATCTCTGTAACGCCCGTGAAAAATCCATACTTAGGCTCGAGTACCAACTCGACCCGAAATTGTGTAGAATTAATTCTTTTAGAAAATATGACTAAGTTAGCTAGCGCAACGCTGGAGTAGCTGGAAAATAGTCCCTGATCACTTTAAATACATTCTACAAGACCCAAATCGAGTAGAACAAATGACTTTATAATACTCTATAACCTCAGACCAAACTCTAAGCAGGTTTGTTCTCTAGACCGCTTTGAATCTTTGTATTAGATCTAGACCGCGCGTCGAAAGTCCGATACCTCCTATCTTAGACCGTTAGAACCGCCTAGCTGGACTTGACACTCATTTCGAAAATCAAGTCAAACCGATAATCACAGGCTATTTCATTGAGCCCGGACCGAAGAGAGTGCGAATAGGGACAGAATTGGAATTTCAAATTCAAATCTGGCACACGACTTGACGCGTCAGTATTAAGCGTTCTGACCGTCAGAATACAGCCAGATTACACCCTCAGATCAGGAGAAATTTCTATTTTATATCATGAGACTTTCAGCCCTGATCTATGTGCGGTGACCGCTGAACTGAAACTGGTCCGCCACATGCGATCTGCGAACCCAGCCGGACTGAAAACTTAATACGTGCTAGATCTGGTACGCATGAGCTTAAGTCCGATCACATTCAACCAGGGGACCACCGGAAAGCATCCTTTGAACCGAAACAGCCCCGAATTGGATATGCACTAAGTAAACTTTGTACCGGAGCCTATTTTTGGCATTTTTGGGCTTATAAAAGGGGTTGAAACCCTCACTCCTCTCTCCCATCCAAAAATTGCAAGAAACCCTAGATTGGGAGAGAGAAAGGTGAGAGTTTGAGAGAGAGTGTAGAAGGGATTTTTCCAGTCTTCGTGCCACCTGTTGCTAGTGCCTAAGCAACACCTCCTGATCACCAAGCCGGTGATTCTTTCACGTTTTCAGGTAATAACTGACCCTAGAAGTTGCTGATTCGGGGATCACTAAGATCCATAGCTTTTTAACCAATAGATCTTGTAAAACAGGTTCTCTTATCGCCGTTGGTGAAGCGTATACGCTCCGTTCGAAACAACACGTCTATAAGAGACTAGGTGAGGATTTTAGACGCTTTGATTGACGGTTTCCAACGCTTTCAATGTCGTTTAATAGTAGATTATCGACGGCATCACCGTTTGACATGTACAACATGCTATCCGTTTCCTGTTTCGTAAATCAACGAAGAATATGAGATTTAGGGCATTTTAGTCATTTGTAGGAAGTACAGTTTACATTCATATTTTGCTGATGTGATTGACATGGTTTGTTGTCGCATTAGGAAGTTAGGAATATGTGCATAATTAGTTTGGAAAAGAGATTCGCCTAATTGCGCACTTCGGGTCGACATGCTATATGTAGACTTAAGTGTGTAGTGTATGTGTTTGTATAAATGCTTGTATTAGTATGTATTGAATTAAATGATGTTATAAAATAGTTTGAGATTGATTTCTCAATTAATATGCTCACCTAAATGATTTCCTACATGTTGACTATATGCATGATTTCATTGCATGCATGAAATATATGTGCTTGAAGATTTGCCTAAGTTGAATCTTATAACATGTGTTAACATGCTCACATGATTGTATTTCAATTCCAATACTCTTACATAGATTGCTGATGTGATTCCATAATTATTTGGGACTAGACTTAGTCCAGGCAGTCGGTAACCGAGCAAATTCGTGGCTGGCTGGTCTTGGCCACGAATGACGTGTCGATGAACGCGAGTCGTGTTTGGAGTTGGCGGCAGTGGTTAGGCCACGCGAAGTGTTTTACACACTTCATGTCGTTCGACTTGAGATGCGATCGCGCTAGTCAAGCTCGTCAAGTAACCCGACTGGCTGATGTATGTTCACCTTGTATGAGTCATAACTGCTTGAACCTAGGGTACTGAACTTACCATTGTAAACCCTGTTAACCATGGTACCTTGATCCACGAAGACTCATGAGCCGGGCATGGTGGTATGGGACACCGTGGTCGAGCTGTCGGCCTACACTGGGGCCACAAACCTTCCCGTAGTGACCAGTGAGCACCTAGTCTCGTGAGCAGATTATGGTGGTATGAGACACTATATTCTACCTGTCGGCCTACACTGATCAGGCGACGAGTCCTTTGTAGTGACCGCGAGCGTATTTTGAGTCTACGGGAGGCGACGACCCTTCAGTAGCAGTAGAGTACAGTAGGCCTGTATTGATAAGGTGATGGGGCAGCGGTGCAACGAGTGCGAGCAACAGCCCTTGCAGCGACCTACAAAATATACATCGTATGAGATTACTAGGAGTGATGACCCTAGACAGGATCTGTGTTGGGATTGATACAAGGGAAGTATCTTAGTTTTCCAATCCTGCTGTTTGAATGGACTAATAACAACTTGGAAATCATGTCACCATGCCATTGCATGTGCCTGGAAGATGTGGAGCACTTGAGGGTCGATTGCATGCCGCGGTCGTAAGATGGTGCCGTATGAGGGAGATCGTCGGTGAGGGCATACATCACGTCATGTCATCTTGCATTAACAACAGTATTAGGATTGTCTGATTTACTGCTTTACTATTATCACATGATTGATTTGTGAACATGCTAATCTTTGCTCTATGATTCCACTGAGTTGATCACTCACTCCCACGTTACGGGATGGTGTTTGCAACACTCACCAGACCCTGTTGTAGATGCAGGTGAGTCTGAGATCCAGGAGGCAGAGCCAGACTTCGACGAGGACCAGGACAAGTTCTCGTACATGCAGTATCATGATGGCTTTGCGTAGGCGACCTGGGTTGAGGGGACTTCTGTGGGACTATTTTGAACATTTGATTTTATTCATGTATATGTATATGAGACTCAGAAATGTATTCATACTTTAGAGACAGATGAGATCTACTTTATTTTTCCTTACAGTGATATATATATTGTTTAGTCTTCCGCTTTCTTTTATCATTGGATCTGGAGTATGAATTGCAGTTTTGGTATACTTTTACTCATGTGAATGCTTTAAATCAGACAACATTGAATCATAATCATTTTTGTTGCATAAGTGACGGTCTGGAACTCGGGAGTTGAGTTTAAACACGACTCCCGATTTTCAGGGTGTTACAATCTCAAATATGCAACGATAACTATAGTGTAAGATTCTCCAATCAAAGCTGTGAGATTCTAAATAACAAAGGTTCAGTAATACTAACTAGACGTAGAACATCTGAAAACTGCTATATTGTTAGCGAATCCAGCTCACCTATTCAATCATGTAACATGGTCCATATAGACGAGATAGATTTGTGGCACAAACGTCTTGTACATATACACTACCGAAACCTATATGGATTGAGCAAACAAGAACTAATAAGAGGTCTACCCAAACTTCAAAAGATAGATAAAATATGTGGCGAGTGCTAGATTAGCAAATAAATAAAGAACTCACATAAAAAGGTGAATTCCAATGCCACTTCAAGATCACTCGAGCTTCTTCATATGGATCTTGTACGACCTATAAGAACGAAAAGTTGAGGTGGCAAAAGATATATCTTGGTAATTGTAGATGATTTTACCAGATATTCATGGGTAGTCTTCCTAAGGGACAAATCAGAAACTCTTGAAGAAGTAAGAAAAGTTCTCAAAAAGATTCAAACTGAAAAAAGTTCTGAAATAAGTAAGACTATCCACTTGGGCGCTGAAAGTTCATGTAATATTCCCTGGTTACTATAAAAATTCTCAAAATTTCTATTCTTAAATTTAGATCCATGATTACTACGAATCTTACTTATTTGAGAACTTTTTTCAGTTTGAATCCTTTTAAAAAATTTTCTTTCAGTTTGAATCCTTTTAAAAACTTTTCTTTCTTCTTCAAGGGTTTCTGATTTGTCCCTTAGGAGGACTACCCATTTATATCTGGTAAAATCATCTACAATTACCAAGATATATCTTTTGCTACTTCGACTTTCCATTCTTGTAGGTCCTACAAGATCCATATGAAGAAGCTCGAGTGGTCTTGAAGTGGAATTGGAATTCACCTTTTTATGTGAGTTCCTTGTTTGTTTGCCAATCTAGCATTCGCCACAAATTTTATCTATCTTTTAAAGTTTGGGTAGACCTCTTATTAGTTCTCATTTGCTCAATCTATATAGGATTCGGTAGTGTACATGTCCAAGACATTTGTGCCACAAATCAATCTCGTTTGTATGGACCATGTAACATGATTGAATAGGTGAGCTAGATTCGCTAACAATATAGCAGTTTTCAGATGTTTTATGTCCAGATAGTATTACTGAACCTTTGTTATTTAGAATCTCACAGCTTTGATTAGAGAATCTTACACTATGGTTATTGTTGCATATTTGAGATATGCTTAGCAGATTATGTTTCAGTCTTTCAACATATAAAATATTTTTAAACAAAGGAAGGTTTTAAAGTTGAACCGTACCTTGGCCCATAATCTTACAAGTGCTGCCATCACCAAATGTGACTGAACCATCAGTCATGTCTTTGAGATCGGTGAATAAACCTTTATTACCAGTCATAAGCCTTGAGTATCCACTATCTAGGTACCACTTAGAATGGCTTGTAGCTTTGAAAGCTTTGTGGACAACCACACAGGTGACCTTTGGAACCCATTTCATAACCGTTTTGGGTTTAGGTGGATAGTTGGTCTTCTTTTATTTGTAAGAGTTATAAGTATGACCTATTGAGTTAAACTTTAGAAGCTCCTTAAGAAAATCAACTATCTTTTCAGCCAAAGGATTTTGGTTATGCTTCTTATAGTTGAAATAATTGCCTTTAGGTTTTTTAAAGGATTTAAAGTCTTTACAAAATATTTGATCTTTTCCTTTTGAGTTTAAGGTGTCTCCCTTTACAAACTTGGGAATAGTATTCTTTAGTTTAGAAGGAACACTCTTATCATAACCTAAACCGGATCGATAACCACTTTTTCTTGATCCAGATAAGAGTTTTTCTAATTTAGGATCTCCTTGGGCATATTTCCAGGTTTCCTTCAAACTCAAGAGTGAAGAAACTACATTTTTAAGTCGTTCGTTTTCAGAATTTATATTTTCAATTAGGGAGGTTTTGAATTCTAAATCGCATTTAGATTTTTCAAAATAGTCTGAAATATAGGACTTTTCTAAAACAAGAGTTTCATAATTTTCCTTAAGTTTAGAAAATTTCTCTTTTTGAATTTTCAATTTCACAGCAATTTTACAACTTTCCTTGTATAGGACATTGTATGCATCTTAAAGATCATCTTCATTTTCAGATTCACTATTCAGATTTTCTTCACTAGTTGAGTCATCATTATCTAAAAAATTGAATTTGGCTAAAGTCATAAGGGCTTTAACTTCATTCCCTGACTCAGTTTCAGAATCTTCTGATTCAGAGGAGGCTTCAGAATCAGAGGACTCATCCCAAGTAGCCAACATACTTTTCTTTTTTGACTTGCCCTTATTAGGACATTTGTTAGCCAAATGCCCATACTCATGACAGTTGTAACATTGACTGTCTTTCAATGATTTTTTTAATTTTAGTTTAGGTTTCTTTTTATCATTTTCTTTTTGAAGATCAACCCTCTTTTTACTTTTAAAAATCTTATAAAACTTTTTCGCCAAAAGGGCCATATCATCTTCAGAGTTTTCTAAATCAAAATTTAAATTATTTTCTTAAAAACCATTTTTAGATGTTTGTAAGGCGATAGATTTACCTTTTGGAGCTTTAAAGGTTAACTCATAAGTCTATAATGATCCAACTAATTCATCAACCCTCGTATTGTCCGTATCACGAATTTCCTGGATTGCGGTTACTTTTGAATTGAATAGTTCAAGAAGTGAGCGTAATATTTTAGCACATATCTTGCTTTCAGAGATTTTATCGCCTAGACCCCACATAGAGTTTACATTCAATCTTGTATAGAGGTCCATGAATATTTCATTTTCTTCCATACGAATTTCCTCAAATTTAGTTGTGAGGATTTGTATCTTAGATTTCTTGACAATTGAAGTACCCTCGTGTCATTTCTAATATATCCCAAGCTTGTTTTGCAGAATTACAGGATATAATTCTTTTGAATTCATCCGGTGATAGTGCACAAGTAATTGCATTTAGTGCTTTTACAATTGTACTACTCTCACTTTTTTAAAGTGTGGTCCATGAGAAATAATGTGTTATTTTCATTAATTTTGAACCATCAATCCCAGTTACTTCAGTGCTAGGGGGGGTCCATTCATCACTATGGCTAGCCACACACTTTCATCCATGGATTTGAGGAAGATCCTCATCCTGGGTTTCCAATAGGTATAATTGGTGCCATCGAAAGGTGGAGGCCTAGTGACTGATAGGCTATCGAAATTTGACATCTCAAATATAGCTTAGATCGTTAGCTCAGTAAATAAATCCAAAAATTATAACAAGCTCTTAGGCTCTGATACCACTTGAAATGGCCAAGCTATATGTCCTAGAGGGGGGGGGGTGAATAGGACTGCCAAATTTGTGATAATTATAGCGGAATCAAACAAAATAGATAACCAAATAAGAAAATTCAATATTTAACACTGAAATGAAAGGCACTCTTAAAATTCAAGTCTTGAGAGGTTAATACAAATGTTGTTCTAATGACCCTAGGACAACTTTATTTATAGAAAGGTCTTTGTATCAAGAACTCAAACTGAAGAGGAATAAATAAATGAATAAATAAATTTAAACTACATTAAAGAATAAAATGTAATCTCAAATATTGGTTTTTCTAAGGACAACCATACACCATAAGAATGGCAGGGCAACCTTACTAGAACAAATAAAGAAATTAAATCTCAAAGTAATAAAGAAATAACAAGAAGTAAATTCAAAACTATTACGCCATTCACCACAATGCTTGATATAAAATGATTACAACATTTACATCCACATATGCATCCCACAAATAAATAAACAAAGGTAGGAAGATAAATCACACAACCACAAAACGCAAGGGATTATAATGGTTTGCCTGTGTGTACACCAACTGTTAAGAAACAACCACACAAGTACTCCACTCCTAATATCCTCACACAGTAGATATTAGCGTTCACTATCAAAGATAGGTTTTCTAGGTTCACCTAAAACCTTCACAGTTGTGTCTTTCTTTGTGGGCTTACACAATTAAAAAACTCCACTTCTGAGTTTTCCTGGCTCTTCTTCGATAACCAATACACTGAGATTTTTCTGGCAAATCTCAAAAGGAAACCAAAAGAAAGTAGATTACTTAAACATAAAATACCTGAATATCTCCTTCATTGTAGCAGCCCAGAAGAACCAAATCAGAGTAGAGATTTGAATGTCCAAGTTCGATGTCCAATACTCACTTTACAATGGTTCTAAGTTCTAATAGATTTTAAATTAAACTAGATGGGCTAGCTTTAATTGATTTTGATTCCAGAAAAAGGAAAAAAAAAATTCCTCTTTTTCATATTAGAATACAAGAAAAAAAATTAATTTAAAGAAGGTAAAGAAAGAGAATATTAAATATGCACACTTAGCTTAAATGGAGCACAGACTTATCTCTCATAAGGCCAAATTAAATTAGCATGAATTATATATTTTTATTCTGAGATTCGTACTCTATTTATAGGTGAGCAAATCTCGTCTTCGACTGGTCTAGACAGCTCTACGACTGGTTGTAGAACTAACAGATATTTGAAATTTTAGGCGCAATAAGATGTGGCGGTTTCATGACTGGTCGTAGGTCAGCTACGACTAGTCGTAGGTCTTCTACGACTGGTCGAAGGTCTCCCACGACTAGTTAAAGTTAGTAAAATTTCAACACTGTACTTTGAGTCGTAGGTCTACGACTAGTTGAAGAATCAGTCAACACTGTTCATACAACAAACTTAAACAGTCTCCAGGACTGGTCGATGCCTATTAGAAAATTTTTAAATTTTACAACAAACTTACGACTGATACAGGAAATTCTTAGACAGTGCTATAGTTTATAGCCCCTTATTATTGTCAAATTTGTGGTGATAAAGACACTGCTTTGAAGCTGTTTATGTGATGAACAAAAGATTCATTCAAGATCTTAAAAGCTTTTAAGTTCAAGATCTCAGAAGCTTTCAAGTTCAAGATCTCAGGCTTAATTATTCTCAAAGGTCACTTGTCTTCAAGTTTCAATGTCCTTGCTTCACTATTGAGGTATGAATGACCTTAGGTTGACCTTTAGAGTAGGACATTTTAGATACATAATCCATATATGTTTTATAAGTGAATTTGGTCTGTTCTAAGAATAGTCTCGGACTTTGTTCGACTAGTTCTAGCACTGGTACGACCAGTCCTAAGTTGTTGAAGATTTTTAAAATTTTTTGGTTACTCTACAACCAGTCATGCAGACTATTCGACCAGTCAGGTAAACAGTGTCGACTGGTTCTTCGACCAGTCATAGATCTACAATTCAAAGTACAACATTAAAAAATATCTGTCTACGACCAGTCGTATGCAACCTACGACCAATCGAAGGTGACCTACGACCAGTTGTGAAACCATCTTATCTTATCGCGCCTAAAAATTTAAATTTCTGTTGGTTCTTTGACCAGTCGTAGAGGTCCTAAGACCAGTCGAAGACGTGTTTTGCTCAGCTATAAATAGAGCACGAATCTCAGAATAAGAGAGACAATTCAAGCTAATTAATTCGGACTTCTAAGAGAAGTCTGTGCTCTATTTTAAGCTAAGTGTACGTATTTAATATTTCCTTTCTTTAGCTTTATTAATTGATTTTATTTCTTGTATTCCAATCTAATCTGAAAAGAGAAATTGTTATTTCCCTTTCTTTGGAATCAAAATCAATTAAAGCTAGTCCTTTTTGGTTTAATTTATAACCAATTAGAACTAGAACCATTGTAATGTGAGTTTTGGACATTGAGCTTAGACATTTAATCATCTACTTTGACTTGGTTCTACGGGGCTGGTACAACGAAGGAGAAAATCAGGTATTTTACATTTAATTATAAATTTCTTTCTGTTTTGGTTTCTTTTAGGATTTGTTAGAAAAATCTCATTGTATTGGTTATCTGAGGAGAGCTAGGAAAACTCAGAAGTGAGATTTTTTTTAATTCTGTAAGCGTGCAGAGAAAGGCACAATTATGAAGGTTTTGGGTGAACCTGTGAAAACCTAATTTGATAGTGAAAGCTAATATCCACTGTATGAGGATATTAGGAGTGGAGTAGCATTTTATGTGGTTGTTGTTTAACAGTTGGTGAACAACCAGGCTAACTACTATAATCCCTTGTGTTTGGTGGTTGAATGGTTTATATTTTCTATTTTTAATTATTCATTTGTGGGATGTATATGTGGATGTGAATGTTGTAATCATTTATTTCAAGCATTGTGGGAATGTTGTAATAGTTTAGCATTTATTTCTTTTTATTCCTTTATCAGCTTCTTTATTTGTTCTAGTAAGGTTGCCCTATCATTCCTATGGTGTATGATTGTCCCTAGAACAAAATATATTTGTAATTGTAATTTATTCTTCAGTGCAGTTTGTATTTAATTTTTATTATTCCTCTTCGATTTGAGATTTGATACAAAGACCTTTCTAGAAATAAGGTTGTCCTACCATAAACTTTGATTTTTAGTGTAAGGTTGTCCTTAGAACAACATTTGTATCAACCTCTCAAGATCTAAATTTTGAGGTTGCTTTATATTCTTGTATTATGATTTATTTATATTATTTGTTGGCTATCGTGTTTATTTAATTTCCGATGTTATAAGTTTTATCTGGCATAGTCCTATTCACCCCCCCTCTAGGACATATAGCTAGGCTTGTTCAAGTGGTATCAGAGCCTAATAGCTCATGTTTTATTCTTAATTCTTTGATTTATTTCCTGAGCTAACAATTTAAGCTATTTAAGATGTTAAATTTTGATAGCGTATTAGTCACTAGGCCACCACCCTTTGATGGCTCCAACTATGCTTATTGGAAAGCCAGGATGAGAATATTCTTAAAATCCATGGATGAAAGTGTGTGGTTAGCCACTGTGAATGGTTGGAACCCTCCTACCACTAAAGTAACTGGAGTTGATGGTTCAAAATCTATGAGAGTAACACCTTATTACTCTTGGACCACACTTCAGAAAAGTGAGAGTAGTACAAATGCTAAAGCACTAAATGCAATCACTTTCACACTATCACCGGATGAATTCAAAAGAATTATATCCTGTGATTCTGCAAAACAAGCTTGGAATGTATAAGAAATGACACACGAGGGTACATCAATTGTCAAGAAATTGAAAGTCCAACTCCTTACAACTAAATTTGAAGAAATTCATATGGAAGAAAATGAAACATTTATGGACTTTTATACATGATTAAATGACATTGTAAACTCTATGTGGAGTCTTGGTAATAAAATCTCAGAAAATAAAGTATGTGCAAAAATACTACGCTCACTTCCTGAACGGTTCAACTCTAAAGTAACCGCGATCCAGTAACTTCGTGATACGGATAATATGAAGGTTAAGGAAATATTTAGTTCTTTACAAACCTACGAGTTAACTATTAAAGCTCTAAAAGGAAAATCGATGACTCTTAAAACTTTTAAAAATAATTTTCAAGAAAATTCTGATTTAGATAACTCTGAAGATGATATAGCCGTTTTGGCGAAAAAGTTTTATAAAATCTTCAAAAGTAAAAAAGAGAGTTGATTTTCAAAAAGGAAATGATAAGAAAATATGTAAACCTAAATCTAAAACTTAAAAATCTTTGAAAGTTATTCAATGTTACAACCGCCAAAAATATGGGCATTTCGCTAACAAGTATCCTAAAAAGGACAAACCCAAGAAGAAGGGTATGTTGGCTACTTGAGATGAATCCTCTGATTCTAAAGCTTCTTCTAAATCTAAAGATTCTAAAATCGAGTCGGGTAATGAAGTGAAAGCCCTTATGACTCTAGCCAAATTCACATTTTCAAATAATGATTCAACAAGTGAAGAAAATCTGAACAGTGAATGTGAAAATGAAGATGATCTTCAAGATGCCTATAATGCCCTATACAAGGAGAGTTGTAAAATTGTGGTAAAACTGAAACTTCAAAAAGAGAAATTTTCTAAACTCAAAGAAATTTATGAATCTCTTGTTTTAGAAAAGTCTCATATTTCAGACTGTTTTGAAAAGAGAAAATGCGATTTGGATTTTAAAACTGTCCAAGTTGAAAATCTTAAATCTGAAAACAACCAACTAAAACATGAAGTCTCTTCTCTCTTGAGTTTAAAGGAAACTTGGAAATATGCCCAAAGTGATTCTAAATTAGAAAAACTCTTATCAGGATCGAGAAAATGTGGCGATCGATCCGGTCTAGGTTATGATAAGAATGTTTCTACTAAACTGAAAAATACACCTCCTAAGTTTGTAAAAGGAGAGACCTTAAACTCAAAAGGAAAAGGACAAGTGTTTTCTAAAGACCCTAAATCTGTTCAAAAACTTAAAGGAAATTATTTCAATTATAAGAGTATAACAAAAATCCTTTGGCTGAAAATATAGTTGATTTACTTAAGGAGCTTCTAAAGTCTAACTCACTAGGTCATACTTGTAAATCTTACAATCGAAAGAAGACCAACTATCCACCCAAACCCAAAATGGTTATGAAATGGATTCCAAAGGTCACTTGCTTGGTTGCCCACACCGCTTTCAAAGCTACAAGCCATTCAAAGTAGTACCTAGATAGTGGATGCTCCAGGCATATGACAGTGACAAGGCTTTATTCACCGATCTAAAAGATATGACTGATGGTTTAGTCACATTTGGTGATGGCAGTAACTGCAAAATTATGGGCCAAGGTACGGTTCAACTTTATAACCTTCCGTTATTTAAGAATGTCTTATATGTTAAGGACTAAAACATAACTTTCTAAGCATATCTCAAATATGCGATAATAACCATAGTGTTCGATTTTCTAATTAAAGCTGTGAGATTTTAAACAATAAGGGTTCTGTAATACTAACTGGACGTAGAACATCTAAAAACTGCTAAATTGTTAGTGAATCCAGCTCATCTAATCAAACATGTTACATGGTCGATATAGACGAGACTGAATTATAGCACAAACGTCTTGGACATGTACACTACCGAAATTTATATAGATTGTGCAAATGGGAACTTATAAGAGGTCTACCCAAACTTCAAAAATTAGATAAGATATGTGGTGAATGTCAGTTAGGCAAACAAACAAGAAACTCACACAAAAAGGTGAATTCCAATACTACATCAAGACCACTCTAACTTTTTCACATGGATCTGATAGGACCTACCAGAACGGAGAGTCGATGTGGCAAAAGGTATATCTTGATAATAGTAGATGACTTTCCAGATATACATGGGTAGTCTTCTTAAGGGACAAATCAGAAACCCTTGAAGAAGTAAGAAAAGTTCTCAAAAGGATTCAAACTGAAAAAGGTTCTCAAATCAGTAAGATTCATAGTGATCATGGATCTGAATTTGAGAATAGTGGTTTTGAGAAGTTCTGTAGTAACTAAGGAATATTACATGAATTCTTAGTGCCCAAAACTCCTCAACGAAATGATGTAGTAGAAAGAAAAAATAAAATACTTTAAGAAATGGCTAATGTCATATTGAATAACATGAAGCTCTCTAAGAATCTTTGGGCTGAAGCAGTCAATACAGCGTATTATATTATTAAACAAGTTTACACTAGTAAAGGTAATATGACTTATGAAATGTGGTTCAATAAGAAGCCTACTGTCAAATACTTTCAAGTTTTTGGCAGCAAGTGTTATATTTTATGAGATCGTGAAAATCTAGGAAAATTTGATACAAAAAGTGATGAAGGGATCTTTCTAGGGTATTCTTTAAACAGTTGTTCGTATAGGGTTCTGAACAAAAGGACCTGTGTGATTCAAGAGTCCATCAATGTGGTCATTGATGATCACTTAAACACACCAGTCTCAAGTTCAGATAATGATGAAGTTCTTGTAATTGATAAACATAATACTTCATCTAATCAGACTGATTCTGAACTAAGGACTGTTAAAGATCATCCAACTACTCAAATTCTTGAAAACCCTTTCACTGGTGTTCGTACTCGTAGAAAACTTGAGGATAATGTAATTATGTATGTTTTACATCCCAGATAGAACCATCGAGCATAAAAGAAGTCCTTGCTAATGAAAACTGGATTGTTGCGATGTTAGAAACACTTAACCAATTTGTAAGAAATGATGTTTGGTATCTTATACCTAGACCCAAAGATAAACAAATCATTGGAACAAAATGGATTTTTAAAAATAAGTCTGACGAGCTCGGAAATATAATTAGAAACAAGGCTAGGCTAGTGGTACAAGGTTGCACTCAAATTGAAGGTATTGATTTTGATGAAACCTTTGCACTAGTAGCACGTCTTGAATCAATCGGACTGTTTATATCCATTGTATTTTTTACAAAGATTCAGATTTATCAAATGGATGTAAAAAGTGGTTTCTTAAATGGTGATTTGCATGAGGAAGTCTATGTTGAACAACCAATGGGTTTTGAAGATCCCAAAAATGCTCATCATATGTATCACCTTAAAAAGGCACTTTACGAATTAAAACAAGCTCCTAGGGTATGGTATGAGAAACTAACAAAGTTTCTGTTAAGCCATAATTTTCAAATGGAATCTGTTGATAAAACTCCATTTGTTAAAAAATATAATGATCATATTTTAATGGTTCAGAATTATGTAGATGATATCATTTATGGATCTACTTGTACTGATGAGTATGCAGATTTGATGAAATCACAGTTTGAAATGAGCATGGTTGGGGAATTGAATTATTTCCTAGGGTTGCAAGTAAAGCAACAACCTGATGGAATATTCATTTCTCAATCTAAATATGCTTTGAATTTAATTAAGAGATTTGAATTTGAGAATGGTAAGAACTTCGATACTCCTATGAGTATTACCTTGAAACTCTCAAAAGATTCTACAGGTAAAAATATTGATCCGAAATTAGATCGGAGCATGATTGGTATTCTATTGTATTTAACTGCTAGTAGACCTGATATTACGCTAAGTGTTGATATTTGTGCTAGATATTAGTCTAATCCTAAAGAATCACACTTGATTGCTGTCAAGCAGATTATGCGATATGTCGCAAGTACTGTTAATCTCGGTCTCTGGTATCGACATGAGACTAGTGTTCAATTAGCTGGGTACTCGGATGCTGATTGGGCTGGTAATCTTGATGATAGAAAATCAACCAGTGGTGGTTGCTTTTATATCGGAAACTGTTTAGTTTCTTGGTTTAGCAAAAAATAAAGTTCTATATCACTTTCAACAGCTGAAGCTGAATACATCGCAGCTGATAATGCGTGTACGCAGCTTATTTGGATGAATTGAATGCCAAGTGATTATGAAATTAAACTGGATTCTTTGTTATTATATTGTGATAATTCTAATGCCATAAATATTTCAAAAAATCCTATTCAGCATTCTCGTACTAAGCACATTGACATTAGATTTCATTATATCCGTGAATTAGTAGAAGAAAAGGTTATATCTTTAGAATATGTACCTACCGAGAATCAACGTGCTGATATTTTCACTAAACTTCTTGACAAAAGCAGGTTTAACCAAATGAAATTTGATCTTGGCATGTGCATTTTAAGAAGATAATTTATGCCTTTTTGTATTATATTGTATATTCTTGCTAGTTTAAATTTTAATTTAAGACAAGTGAATATATACGACGAGTCGTGGTACGATCGGTCGTGTACATCAATAACCAGTTGAGAAACTCATGAATTCACTTTAATTTGGGGAAAACACTTCATCTTCCTCATTTCATTTTCACTCACCAACGAGCCGACGTCCGACTAGTCAAAGCCTACCTTTGAAATCTTCATGGTTAGTGCTCCATTTACATTTTTCTTATATATTTGTTCTAGATTACTTCTTTTTGTCTCTTGAAGTTGTCTATTTTGAATTTCGTTGTGATTTGAATTTTTTCTTTTGAAAAATTTGATTTGAGAATACCCTCTTCTCAATCCTTTGCAACTCCTTGTCTTCTTGAAATCTTTGTTGCAAATGACTTCTAGAGAGAGAAAAATAACTTCCCATGGTCCATCTTCTTCCAGATCGGCCTTTATCACTACGCGTCATCTTAGAGCTCCCGAGGATGATCCATTCTTTGTTCGGGACATCAGATTGCATAATGTTATTGTTGAACATCCTGTTGATATTAATCATACTGCTCCTTTTGATATCCTTCCTATGCTCCAAGCTGTAGGTTGGCATAACTTATTACATTGGGGTGGGCCAACATATCAGTCCATTGCCCAATCCATGTTTGCTTGTATACGTGAATTTTCACTGGAAAATCTAACGTTTAAAATTGCCACAAGAGAAGGACCATTTGACGTTGATCGTCACTTAATTTCAGCTCTTATGGAAATTCTTGTGAATGATGAGGGAGTTTCGATTCATACATTGTCTGAAAAACCCTCACAGACTGAAAAATGCATGCTAACTAAGGATTTATGCAATATGGATGTTTTATGGACGCATAAAGGAAATGCGCTCTCCTCAAGATTTTTATTACCCAAATGCAGAGTTCTTCATAGGATCTTTGTGTCGAACTTATATCCTCGATCGGGTAATAAAACTGAGTTAACAGCTTTCATGGTTCGGGTTCTTCATAATATTGCCAGAGGTGCTCATCTTTGCTTACCATCTATATTTTATCACTCTATCATTCAGTTTAGACTCCATCCTGGTCATAATGATATCCCTTTTGGTTATTTGATGACTATATTGGCTACGCATATGTTAGTTGATATGCCAGTTGGTGAATCCCCTATCCATCATATGATATTTAACAACTCTAATATCAATAAGATGAAGCTGGAATTTCTTCCTGGCCAAAGAGATGGTATTGGTGCGGTTGAAGTTGAACATGAGGAAGAAGCTGGTGATCTTCCTCCTGATGATATTAACATGGATGATATTTTTGAAGAACTTGATTTTGACTCTGCAAATGATCCAGATTTTGAGCCTTCTGCTTTTGATGCACTTTTGCATGCATTGCAAACTAAGGTTGAGAATATCAATGTTAGGATGGAAAACATGTCTGTTGGCCATGATTTATAATTCAAGTATATGCGTAAGTATCTTAGGCGCTTGAATAAGGGCATGCGTCAACTTGATCCTTCCATCCCTGCTCCTTCATCTAGCTTAGATTAGTTTTTTTTTTTTTTTTTTTTTTTTTTTCTAGTTTGTAATAACTATCTTACTATTGTGCTCACTTAACTGGATTTGTTACTGTAGCTTTAGTTGACTTGGCTCAGTTTATGAATTATGTGTGTTACTTATGTTATATTCTCATATCTTGTCTTACCTCTTATTTATCTCCTTACTTATTACTCCTTAGTCATCTGTTCTTTGCTTCCTTTGTCATATTGTGACAAAAAGGGAGAGAATGGATAATGATTCTTATACTTCTCTCATGTTGGATTGGATTGGATTTGCCTATGAGGAGTGAGTAGCATTGTGCATATTTTATTTGCATATTTTTTTTTTATATGTTACTCAGGGGGAGTATGTGGAGTATGTGAATGTATGTGCAAAGGTGGACTGTATGTTGAATATTTATTTGCAGGTTCATAAATGTGTGCCAGTTGATAACAACTGATGCATTATTCTTCAATAAGATATTCTGTGTTATGTATCATATCTTGGAAATGTGTTTTGTTACTAATTTGACAAAGGGGGAGATTGTAAGTGCTATAGTTTATAGCCCCTTGTTATTGTCAAATATGTGGTGACAAAGATGCTACTTTAAAGCTATTTATGTGATGAACAAAGATCCATTCCAGATCTTAGAAGCTTTCAAGTTCAAGATCTCAGAAGCTTCCAAGTTCAAGATCTCAGGCTTAATTATTCTCAAAGGTCACTTGCTTTCAAGTTTCAATATCCTTGCTTCACTATTGAGGTATGACTGACCTTAGGTTGACCTTTAGAGTAGGTCATTTTGGATACATAATCCATATATATTTTATAAGTGAATTTGGTCTATTCTAAGACTAGTCTTGGACATTGTTCGACTAGTCCTAGTATTGGTTCGACTAGTCCATGAAATTTCATGACCAGTCCTAAGTTGTTGAAGATTTTCATAATTTTTTGGTTACTTTACGACTAGTCCTGGAGACTGTTCGACCAGTCGTGTGAACAGTGTCGACTGGTTCTTCGACCAGTCGTAGATCTATGATTCAAAGTACAACATTGAAAAGCATCTGTCTACGACCAGTCGTATGTAACCTACGACTAGTCAAAGGTGACCTATGACCAGTCGTAGGGTACCTACGACCAATCGTGAAACCGTCTTATCTTATCACGTCTGAAAATTTGAATTTCTGTTAGTTCTTCGACCAGTTGAAGACGTGTTTTGGTCAGCTATAAATAGAGCACAAATCTCAGAACAAGGGAGACAATTCAAGCTAATTAATTTGGCCTTCTGAGAGATAAGTCTATGCTCTATTTTAAACTAAGTGTGCGTATTTAATATTCTCTTTCTTTAGCTTTATTAATTGATTTTGTTTCTTGTATTCCAATCTAATCTAAAAAGAGGAATTGTTATTTTCCTTTCTTTGGAATCAAAATTAATTAAAGCTAGCCCTTTTTGGTTTAATTTAAAATCAATTAGAACTAGAACCATTGTAATGTGAGTTTTGGACATTGAGCTTGGACATTCAATCATCTACTCTGACTTGGTTCTACCGGGCTGCTACAACGAAGGAGAAAATCAGGTATTTTACATTTAATTGTAAATTCCTTTCTGTTTGGTTTCTTTTAGGATTTCTCAGAAAAATCTCATTGTATTAGTTATCTGAGGAGAGCTAGGAAAACTCAGAAGTGGAGTTTTTTTAATTGTGTAAGCCCACAGAGATAGACAAAATTGTGAAGGTTTTGGGTGAACCTGTGAAAACCTAATTTGATAGTAAAAGCTAATATCCCCTATGTGAGGATATTAGGAGTAGAGTAGCATTCTGTGTGGCTATTGTTTAACAATTGGTGAACACACAGGAGAACCACTATAATCCCTTGTGTTTGTTGGTTGAATAGTTTATATTTCATATATTTAATTATTCATTTATGGGATGTATATGTGGATGTGAATGTTGTAATCATTTATTCCAAGCATTGTGGGAATGTTGTAATAGTTTAGCATTTATTTCTTGCTATTCCTTTATCAGCTTCTTTATTTGTTCTAGGAAGGTTGCCCTGCCATTCTTATGGTGTATGGTTATCCCTAGAACAAAATATATTTGTAATTGTAATTTATTCTTCAGTGCAGTTTGTATTTAATTTTTTATTATTCCTCTTCGATTTGAGATTTAATACAAAGACCTTTCTAGAAATAAGGTTGTCCTACCATAAACTCTGGTTATTGATGTAAGGTTGTCCTTAGAACAACATTTGTATCAACCTCTCAAGATCTGAATTTTGAGGTTTCTTTACATTCTTGCATTGTGATTTATTTATATTTTTTGTTGGCTATCATGTTTATTTAATTTTCGTTGTTATAAGTTTTATTTGGCATACTCCTATTCACCCCCCCCCCCCCCCCTCTAGGACATATATCTAGGCCTTTTCAAGTCGAAGCAGTGCTAGGACGAGTCGAACAAAGTCCAAGACTAGTCTTAGAACAGACCAAACTCACTTATATAAAACATATGAGTATGTATCCAAAATAACCTACTCTAATGTAACACCCTGAAAATCGGGGATCATGTATAAACTCAACTCCCGAGTTCCAAACCGTCACTCATGCAACAAAAATGATTATGATTCAATGTTGTCTGATTTAAAGCATTCACATGAGTAAAAGTATACCAAAACTGCAATTCATACTCCAGATCCAGTGATAAAAGCAAGCGGAAGACTAAACAATATATATATCACTGTATGGAAAAATAAAGTAGATCTCATCTGTCTCTAAAGTATGAATACATCTCTGAGTCTCATATACATATACATGAACAAAATCAAATGTTCAAAATAGTCCCACTGAAGTCCCGTCAACCCAGGTCGCCTAAGCAAAGTCATCATGATACTGCATGTACGAGAACTCGTCCTGGTCCTCGTCGAAGTCTGGTTCTACCTCCTGGATCTCAGCATCACCTGCATCTATAACAGGGTCTGGTGGGTGTTGAGAACACCATCCCGTAATGTGGGAGTGAGTGATCAACTCAGTGGAATCATAGAGCAAAGATTAGCATGTTCACAAATCAATCATGCGATAATAGTAAAGCAGTAAATCAGACAATCCTAATACTGTTGTTAATGCAAGATGACATGACGTGATGTATGCCCTCACCGACGATCTCCCTCATACGGCACCATCTTACGACCGCGACATGCAATCGACCCTCAAGTGCTCCACATCTTCCAGACACATGCAATGGTATGGTGATATGATTTTCGAGTTGTTATTAGTCCATTCAAACAGCAGGATTGGGAAACTAAGGTACTTCCCTTGTATCAATCCCAACACAGATCCTGTCTAGGGTCGTCACTCCTAGTAATCTCATACGATGTATATTTTGTAGGTCACTGCAAGGGCTGCCAGGGATGTTGCTCGCACTCGTTGCACTGCTCCCCCATCACCTTATCAATACAAGCCTACTGTACTCTACTGCTACTGAAGGGTCGTCGCCTCCCGTAAACTCAGAATACGCTCGCGGTCACTACAAAGGACTCGTCGCTTGATTAGTGCAGGCAGACAGCTAGAATATAGTGTCTCATACCACCATAATCTGCTCATGAGACTAGGTGCTCACTGGTCACTACGGGGAGGTTTGTGGCCCCAGCGTAGGCCGACAGCTCGACCACGGTGTCCCATACCACCATGCCCGGCTCATGAGTCTTCGTGGATCAAGGTACCATGGTTAACAGGGTTTACAATGGTAAGTTCAGTACCCTAGGTTCAAGCAGTTATGACTCATACAGGGTGAACATACATCGGTCAGTCGGATTACTTGACGGGCTCGTCTAGCGCGATCGCATCTCAAGTCGAACGACATGAAGTGCGTAAGACACTTCGCGTGGCCTAACCACTGCCGCCAACTCCAAACACGACTCGCGTTCATCGACGCGTCGTTCGTGGCCAAGACTAGCCAACCACGAATTCGCTCGGTTACCGACTGCTTAGACTAAGTCTAGTCCCAAACAACTATGGAATCACATCAGCAATTTATGTAATAGTATTGGAATTGAAATACAATCATGTGAGCATGTTAACACATATTATAACATACAACTTAGGCAAATCTTCAAGCAGATACATTTTATGCATATAATGGAATCAAGTACATAGTCAACATATAGGAAATCATTTACGTCAGCATATTAATTGAGAAATCCATCTCAAACTAATTCATATCATCATTTAATTCAATACATACTAATACAAGCATTTATACAAACACATACACTACACACTTAAGTCTACATATAGTATGTCGACCCGAAATGCGCAATTAGGCGAATCTCTTCGCCAAACTAATTATGCACGTATTCCTAACTTCCTAATGCGACAACAAACCATGTCAATCACATCAGCAAAATATGAATGTAATCAGTACTTCCTATAAATGACTAAAATGCCCTAAATCTCATATTCTTCGTTGATTTACGAAACAGGAAACGGATAACATGTTGTACATGTCAAACGGCGATGCCGTCGATAATCTACTATTAAACGACATTGAAAGTATTGTAAACCATCAATCAAAGCGTCTAAAATCCTCACCTTATCTCTTATGGATGTGTCGTTTCAAACGGAGCGTATACGCTTCGTCTACGGCAATAAGAGAACCTGATTTACGAGTTACGTTAGCTAACATGCTACGATTCCTAGTAAACCTTAAATCAGCAACTTCTAGGGTTGTTTCATACCTGAAAACGCGGAAGAATCACCGGCTTGGTGATCAGGAAGTGTTGCTACAGCACGTGCAACAGGTGGCACGATGACGGGAAAAATCTCTTCTACACTCTCTCTCAAACTCTCACCCTTTCTCCCTCCAAATCTAGGGTTTCTCTCAAATTCGGATGGGAGAGAGGAGTGAGGGTTTCAACCCCTTTTATAAGCCCAAAATTGCCCAGAATAGGCTCCGGTACAAAGTTCACTTAGTGCATAACCAATTCAAGGTTGTTTCGGTCCAAAAGATGCTTTCTGGTGGTCCCCTGGCCGAATGCGATCGGACTTAAGCTCATGCGTACCAGATCTAGCACGTATTAAGTTTTCAGTCCGGCAGGGTTCGCAGATCGCACGTGGAGGACCAGTTTCAGTTCAGCGGTCACCGCACGTAGATCAGGGCTGAAAGTCTCATGATATAAAATAGAAATTTTTCCTGATCCGAGGGTGTAATCTGGCTGAATTCTGACGGTCAGAACGCTTAATACTAACACGTCAAGTCGTGTGCCAGATTTGAATTTAAAATTCCAATTCTGTCCCTATTCGCACTCTCTTCAGTCCGGGCTCAATAAAATAGCCTGTGATTATCGGTTGGACTTAATTTTTGAAATGAATGTCAAGTCCAGCAAGGCGGTTCTAACCGTCTAAGATAGGAGGTATCAGACTTTCGACGCGCGGTCTAGATCCAATACAAAGATTCAAAGCGGTCCAAAGAACAAACCTGCTTAGAGTTTGATCCGAGGTTATAGAGTATTGTAGAGTCATTGGTTCTACTCGATTTGGGTCTTGTAGAACGTATTTAAAGTGATCAGGGACTATTTCCCAGCTACTCTAGCGTTGTGCTAGCTAACTTACGCTTAATTTCCATAGGAATTAATTCTACGCAATTTCGGGTCGAGTTGGTACTCGAGTCCAAGTACGGATTTTTCACGGGCGTTACAATCTACCCCCCTTAACAAATAATTTCATCCTCGAAATTTGTACCTTTTCGTACTCCTCGAGAAGCTGTGGGTAGTTCTTTCTGATCTCGGCTTCTGTCTCCCAGGTAGCCTCCTCCTCAGAGTGATGCGTCCACAATACCTTCACAAGGGGAATCACCTTGCTACGCAATACCTGCTCCTTCTTGTCTAGGATACGTGTCGGTCGCAGGATATAAGTAACATCCTCTCCTAACTGCACCTGCTCTCATCTGATGATATGGGAAGGATCAGCAACGTACTTCTTCAGCATAGAAACATGAAATACGTTGTGAATGCTCGCGAGAGGCGTGGGTAAAGCCAATCGGTAAGCCATTGCTCCCACACGATCAAGGATCTGGAATGGACCAATGAATCGCGGTGCCAGCTTCCCCTTCTTCATGAACCGAAGGACTCCCTTCATAGGGAAAACTTGCAAAAACACATGATCCCCAACTGTGAACTTTAGTGGCCTCCTTCTCGTATCGGCATAACTCTTCTGTCTGCTCTGCGCTGTGAGAAGCCGACGCCTAATGATATCGATCTTCTCTGACGTCACCTGCACTAACTCTGGGCCAATTAAGCTATGCTCACCGACCTCTGCCCAGCAATGCGGTGCCCGACAAGGTCGCCCATACAGCGCCTCATAAGGTTCCATATCGATGCTCGTCTGAAAGCTGTTGTTGTACGCAAACTCCGCATAAGCAAGACAATCATCCCAACTGTCCTTGAAGTCCAATGCGCAAGCTCGCAACATGTCCTCTAAGATCTGGTTCACCCGCTCTGTCTTTCCGTCTGTCTGTGGGTGGAAGACAGTACTGAACTTCAACTTCACACCCATAGCCTCCTGAATGCGAGTCCAAAAAATAGAAGTGAACCGTGTGTCTCTGTCTGACACGATCTCCAACGGAACTCCATGCAGACGCACAATCTCTCTGATGTACAATCTAGCCAGCTCGTCTGTAGAGTTCGTAACTCTGATCGGTAGGAAGTGCGCCGACTTCATCAGACGGTCGACGATCACCCAAATGGAATCATGTCCCTTCCTCGTCTTCGGCAGCCCTGAAATGAAGTCCATGGAAATGAAATCCCACTTCCACTCTGCGATCGGCATAGGCTGCAAAAGTCCAGGTGGTCGGCAATGCTCTGCCTTCACCTGCTGACAAGTGAGACAACGGGACACGAACTCTGCTATGTGGGTCTTCATACCTTCCCACCAATACATCCTCTTCACATCACGATACATCTTCGTACTGCCTGGATGCATCGCGAGTCTAGTACAATGCGCAGCCTCTAGAATCTCTCGTCTCAAGTCAGGGACATCTGGGATGCATAGGCGGCCACGATAACGTAAGCCCCCATCCATACCAACTCGCCACTCGACGTCTGCATCATCACTGGCCTGCTCTCGAAGCTCAGTCAGATGCGCATCGTCCCTCTGTGCCTCGATGACTCGGTCATCGATCTGAGATCGCACCTGTACATGTGCGATGAACTCAAACGGCTCATTTACGGTGAGTTTCTGCTCAAAGTCTCGCAAAAACTCAACCATATCCCACTCAGCAACCATCAGCGGAGCCGCAAACTCTATCGCCTTCTTGCGGCTTAACGCATCAGCCACAAGGTTCGCCTTCCCAGGATGGTAAGAGACTTCAAACTTGAAGTCCTTCAACGTCTCCATCCATCGCCGCTGCCTCATATTCAAGTCTCGCTGCGTGAATATGTACTTGAGGCTCTTGTGGTCGCAAAAGAGCTCGAACTCCTTTCCGTAGAGGTAATGTCTCCAGAGTCTCAGTGCGAATATAACGGCTGCCAACTCTAGGTCGTGTGTAGGGTAATTCTCCTCGTGCTTCCTTAAATGTCTCGAGGCATACGAAATTACCCTGTCCCTCTGCATAAGGACACAACCCAGACCAACGCTAGACGCATCAGTGTATATAGTGTATCTAACCCCTTGCTTTGGCAATACTAGCACAGGGGCGGATGTAAGTCTGTCCTTCAGCTCCTGAAAAGCTGACTCCGCCTGATCGTTCCAGGCGAACTTCACATCCTTCCGTGTCAACTGAGATAAGGGTCTCGCGATCTTCGAGAAGTCCTGAATGAAGCGCCGATAGTAACCAGCGAGACCCAAGAAACTCCTCACCTCAGTGATAGAACCAGGCTACTCCCAGTCCTGCACCGCAGCTACCTTAGACAGGTCAACTGCCATGCCATCCTTGGACACCACGTGTCCCAGGAACTTCACCTCCTGCTTCCAGAAGTCGTACTTCTTGTACTGTGCAAACACTGATGCTGTCTGAGCGTATCCAGGACTAAACGCAAGTGCTCCTCGTGCTCCTCTCGACTCCTGGAGTACACCAAAATGTCGTTAATGAATACAATGACTAATCGATAGAGGAAAGGTCGAAATACCCGGTTCATCAGATCCATGAACACGGCTGGTGCGTTCGTGAGACCGAACGACATCACGAGGAACTCGTAGTGGCCAAAACTGGTCCTGAATGCTGTCTTCTGCACGTCCTCATCCCTAACGCGCAACTGATGATATCCTGACTGAAGATCAATCTTCGAGAAGTACTGCGCTCCTCTCAACTGATCAAACAAGTCATCGATCCTGGGTAAAGGGTACTTGTTCTTCACCTTGACTTGGTTCAGTCTGCGATAATCAATACATAATCGCATCGAACCATCCTTCTTCCTCACGAACAAGACTGGTGCTCCCTAAGGAGACACACTAGGCCGTATAAGGCCAAGCTCTAGCAGATCATAATCAGCGTCCTCAACTCCTCTATCTCACACGGTGCCGTGCGATACGTCGGTAGTGAGACGGGCATAGAACCAGGAACCAGATCGATAGTGAAATCGATCTCTCGTCGGGGCGGTAAAACAGGGATCTTCCTGAACATATCCCCGAACTCGAAAATGACGGGCGTATGCTCAAGTATCTGGGCACCAGCGTCGCACAATAAGGTAGTGTAACTAAGTATGCGGAAGGGAGATTTACCCGCACTGAAAATGTGAAAGGCGTGCCCTCTGGCTCGTACACCATCACCATATGAGTCTCGCAGTCAATCTCGGCCCTCCCACTAGTCAACCAGTCCATGCCAAGAATGACGTCGAGATAAACAAGAGAGGGATCAACGACAAGATCAAGAGCCATCATCCTGCCTCCCAGATCAACCAAACAACCCTCACACATCTGGGTAACATCTAAATAATCCCCATGAGCTGCAAGGACTCGCACCCTATCCATAGTAATAGTCTGTAACCCAAGACGCCTGACTACAGCACGTGATATCAAAGAAATCGTGGAACCAGTGTCCACCATCACGAGAATAGGAGTACCTCCAATATGGGCTATGACCTCGAAGGCCGAATGCTGAAAAGTCGGTGTCGCAGCTGCCTCAGCTGTCAATGCATGAACCCGAGCCTGGTGTGGCCGGTTCGGCCGCTGTGTCATGGCCGTGGAGGCTGTCTGATCTGCAATACCGGAGGTCTGAAAGAAGGGTGCGCAGGAGCTAACCGTATAGGCGGTGCTGATATCGTCTGTGAACGTGCACAGTTAATCTTCTGCGGCGGTGAGAACCCCTGTCCCGCATTCGAGAAAAACAGCTCTGCGCCAAGTGGCCTGTCCTCCCACAGTATGTGCACGATAAATCGGGGCGTCGAAACGATGGTGTTGGCGCTATGGCCTAAGTAGGAGGGTCGACACGAGGCCTCTTGCCAGCGAAGGGCCTGTCTGGAAAGTCAGGTCGTGGCCTAGAAGCAACAGGGCCACGAGATCGCGCAAGTCGATCCACATCCTGCTCTGCCCGCATAGACATGTGAATCAACTTCGCATATGAGGGAATGCTCACACAGCACATATTCGACCGAATATCCGGTCGCAAACCCTCCAAAAAGTGCCGTATGTACATCTGCTCATCAGCCAAAATAGTCGGGACGTATCTGCCCAACTCCGTAAACCGATGCTCATACTCCGTGACTGTCATAGCTCCCTGTCGGAGGCGGAGAAACTCATTCTCCCGGTCATGCCTGTACGTCTGGGGGTAATACTTCTCGTGAAAGCGGAACTCAAACACTGCCCATGTCCATATAAAGTCAGTGGCAACGGTCCACAATACGCTATCCCACCACAGGCTAGCCTCTCGCTCAAACAGGAATGTAGCCAGCTCTACTTGCACGGCCTCTGTGTAATGAAGCATCCGCAATATCTTCGACACACGGTCGAGCCAGTACTCGGCCTCCTCGGGTTTGTGAGAACCTGTAAAAGTGGGAGGCCGTAAGCGCTGGAATCGCTCTAATAGGCCCCGTGTATCTGCGATATTCCCCGCAGGGTAAGCAGGTGGTACAAGATGAGCCATGCCCTCATCCCGGGCATAAGTATAAGCATCCTCAGCTGGATGCGCAGGTGGTGCAGGTGGAGTCACACCCCCACCTTGGGCTAATGTCCCCACAATGGTAGTCAGAAGCTGCTGCTGCTGCTGCATCATAGCCATCATCTGCTCAAATCTGTCAGGAGGTGGAGCAGGCTGTGGCGTGTGCTGCGTCGAAGTAGACGCGCGATAAGGCTCTCTGACTGGCGGTGTGAACGGCGGTGGTCCAACTGTAGGACCAGCAGTAGGCTGAGACGCATGAACTGTCTCAGGAATCGGGCCCACAGCAGGGTCCGCATAGGTGTCAGACTGCGAAGGAGTCTAATCTATAAGCTCACTCAATGCAAGCCGAGTCGTGCTCCACGTAACCTTAGGCGGCATTCCCTATATTCAAAATAGGGCGCAACCTTATTAGTCTCAATAGCACAAATACACCGCAATCATTCACATAAGGAGTCAAAGGCATTCTATGCATTTCATTTAATCAAAATTGTCACAATACAAGGGATATATCCTTACAAGCATCATGACGAGAATTACATGGGAACTAAGACAGTTAAAATTACAACAGCAACATAAACAAAGCACTAGCTCTAACAAGCTTATAAAACATAAAGTAGGAAATGACTAACTACTAACAACAACATCAAAGGTTGCATCACTAGTCTGAGTCAGGTGATGGAGGAGGAGTACCCTTATCCTGCAAGCAACACAGGATCGCCTTCAAGGTGTGAGTCACCTTGCCAAATTTCCTCTTCGTAACGGCCTTGGCATCCTCGACTTTAGCGCGAAGTTCCTGAACTTTCCTTCGCAAGTCGATCTGGCTCTCCTCAATTCGAGCAATGCGATCATCGGTAGTAGCCTGCGCAGAAGGAGGAGGGCTCTCATCTGTATCCTGAGCCTCCTCTTCTGCCTCTTCCTGGACTTCTTCCTAAACTTCTGCTCCAGGTTCTCCCTCACTTGGATCCTCCTCATCATCAAAGTCATCCTCGCTGTCCTCCTCAAGCTGATTCTCACAGTAGTGAGACCCAATCTTCATCTTGACCATAATCGACTCATCAATGCTATGAATCAAAACTGGCAATTCCGGCCCAAGTCTGTAAGCAAACTCAAGCGTGATCTTGCATATCAGTCGGCCAAAAGGAAGCGATTCGGATGTTCTTCTTGACTTGGCTATGAGGATTATCTGTCGCAAGATGAAAGTGGCCATACATACATTCTCTCCCTGGGCCACCAGATACAAGAAATCAACCATAAGGCGTGTACACTCAATGTGATTCGTCGACCTGGGATACACATTGAACGTGCAGATATGGTGCAGCAGGCGTAAATCATCAGACATATACGTCGCCTTGAGGCTATTATTAGGCTGCCATGGAACCAACTTTCCGCACAGAAACCTGGTACGGCGATCTCGCTCACGCCTACTCCTCAGATTCTTCTCACTAGGATGAACATCACCAAGAGGCACGTTCAGAAGTCGCGCAATCAGTCGCACATCAATAGTAGCCATCCGATCTCTATCAAAAGGGATTTTGAACTATAATGGCTCCAAGGTAAGATTCTGGATACTAGCGTAGAAGGCACGAACGGTGCTCACATTAGCACGAGCGCGAGCTTCAAAGATCAGACCCCAATGCGCAGCTTCGATGCGCTCGAACAATAAAAATTTATCGAACAATCATCCTTTCACATCCGCCTCAAACAGCACTTTGCGATCAGTGTATTGGCCATGAGGCATCTCTGCTAGAATCACTCGCCCAAGGTGAGTATGGGGATCCAAATGCCACTTCGTATGAAACTCTCGGGCTGTAGGTGGACCTGTGGCGGTGCTTGAACTTGCGACACCACCCCGCGGTCTCCTCGATTGAGCAGGGTGACTTGGCCCAGCCTCGTCTACTGCAGTCTTCCTTTTACCCATCAAAGATAAGATGGTGGAGAGTGACAAAAGGCCTAAAATGGCTTCCACGAAAGCTATGGAAAATGGAGAAAATGCGGAGAAGTGGCTGTCCAAAATGGAAAAGGGAGATCTAGGCATTGTAGAGGGATGCTTCAAGCTTCCCTACGATGTATTTTCAAGGAGAAATGAAAATGAAAAAGTGGAATGGAGCACCTCACGATTTCAGCTCGAATTGGGGGTTTTTAAAGCTCCAAAAGATGAAATCTTCAAGAGGGAGGGCTTCCAACTTCAAAGGAACGATGGAGGGTTATCTTTTTTGGCCAAGGATGGATCTAGGGGTGGTTTGGAATCATGAATTTTGGAGATAGTTGCTGAAAAACATAAATAGGGCTATGGGGAGGGCTGTTTGTGAAGGAGATGCACGATTTAGGGGTTTTCTATGGTCGGGCAACACATGGGGGGTATGCAGTACCCAAAATACTCACACATCTCCAAGCCAACCCCCAACGAACAAGGGTGGTCGGCGATGCATCGCCGGACCGGCGATGGCATCGCCGGACCGGCAATGGCATCGCCGACCGACCACCTATTCGGTCGGTAGGACCACATGGGTTTGATCCCCCACAGTCCAAGGACCCCAGATATGTATGGTCCCAACCTTGGTTCATTGTATTTTGACATATATAGGCCCAAACATGTGTTCGAGGCTTTTCGAGACTAATTCACAATTCCAAATACAAAACCCTATCATGCAGCATATTATTTTGGGGTAGAAGGAGCTATTACATCCATCTAGACTATTATTTTCTAAAGAAAGTGAATTTAGAATGGCCTTATGGCCATTTTTCATAAAATTTTACTATTCACTATAAAATTTTATGAAAGTATTATTTCATGTTATTTTCACATTAGGTTTGATACCTAACATGAAAAGGATAATAAATAATTGAATATTGGAGTAGTGAGAGGAAGAATTTTGAAGATTTTTGGTGAAATGGGGTTTTTAAGCCCTGGCGATTGAATACAGGGGTCGTGGTCATCCCACGGTCCAAGAATTCACTTTTATAGGTTTAAAATCGTTCAAAGAATGTCTCAACCCGACTTCCTACGACCTAGGCGCTATTCGGGTTGCGTCACGCGACCCGAGATGCGTTACAGACTCGATCGTACGATCGATTCGAATAGACTTCGCCTATTGGCAAATCTGTGATCTTAGAAATGTTTCTAGGCCCTTCTTGCACACACCTAAGTCAAAAGAAGGGACAGCGTTCGTCGCGAGACCATAACCCAGGCCCAGTATACTTTTATTCACGCTCTGATACCAACTTGTAACACCCTGAAAATCGGGGATCGTGTATAAACTCATCTCCCGAGTTCCAGACCGTCACTTATGCAACAAAAATGATTATGATTCAATGTTGTCTAATTTAAAGCATTCACATAAGTAAAAGTATACCAAAACTGCAATTCATACTCCAGATCCAGTGATAAAAGCAAGCGGAAGACTAAACAATATATATATCACTGTATGGAAAAATAAAGTAGATCTCATCTGTCTCTAAAGTATGAATACATCTCTGAGTCTCATATACATATACATGAATAAAATCAAATGTTCAAAATAGTCCCACTGAAGTCCCATCAACCCAGGTCGCCTAAGCAAAGCCATCATGATACTGCATGTACGAGAACTCGTCCTGGTCCTCGTCGAAGTCTGGCTCTGCCTCCTGGATCTCAGCATCACCTGCATCTACAACAGGGTCTGGTGGGTGTTGCGAACACCATCCCGAAACGTGAGAGTGAGTGATCAACTCAGTGGAATCATAGAGCAAAGATTAGCATGTTCACAAATCAATCATGCAATAATAGTAAAGCAGTAAATCAGACAATCCTAATACTATTTTTAATGCAAGATGACATGACGTGATGTATGCCCTCACCGACGATCTCCCTCATACAGCACCATCTTACGACCGCGGCATGCAATCGACCCTCAAGTGCTCCACATCTTCCAGGCACATGCAATGGTATGGTGATATGATTTTCGAGTTGTTATTAGTCCATTCAAACAGCAGGATTGGGAAACTAAGGTACTTCCCTTGTATCAATCCCAACACAGATCCTGTCTAGGGTCGTCACTCCTAGTAATCTCATACGATGTATATTTTCTAGGTCACTGCAAGGGCTGTCAGGGCTGTTGCTCGCACTCGTTGCACCGCTTCCCCATCACCTTATCAATACAGGCCTACTGTACTTTACTGCTACTGAAGGGTCGTCGCCTCCCATAGACTCAGAATACGCTCTCGGTCACTACAAAGGACTCGTCGCCTGATCAGTGTAGGCCGACAGCTAGAATATAGTGTCCCATATCACCATAATCTTCTCACGAGACTAGGTGCTCACTGGTCACTACGGGGAGGTTTGTGGCCCCAGCTCGACCACGGTGTCCCATACCACCATGCCCGGCTCATGAGTCTTCGTGGATCAAGGTACCATGGTTAACAGGGTCTACAATGGTAAGTTCAGTACCCTAGGTTCAAACAGTTATGACTCATACAGGGTGAACATACATCGCCTAGTTGGGTTACTTGACGGGCTCGTCTAGCGCGATTGCATCTCAAGTCGAACGACATGAAGTGCGTAAAACACTTCGCATGGCCTAACCACTGCCGCCAACTCCAAACACGACTCACATTCATCGACGCGTCGTTCGTGGCCAAGACCAGCCAACCACGAATTCGCTCGGTTACTGACTGCCTGGACTAAGTCTAGTCCCAAACAATTATGGAATCACATCAGCAATTTATGTAAGAGTATTGGAATTGAAATACAATCATGTGAGCATGTTAACACATGTTATAACATACAACTTAGGCAAATCTTCAAGAAGATACATTTTATGCATATAATGGAATCAAGTACATAGTCAACATGTAGGAAATCATTTACGTCAGCATATTAATTGAAAAATCCATCTCAAACTAATTCATAACATCATTTAATTCAATACATACTAATACAAGCATTTATACAAACACATACACTACACACTTAAGTCTACATATAGTATGTCGACCCGAAGTGCGCAATTAGGCGAATCTCTTTGCCAAACTAATTATGCACGTATTCCTAACTTCCTAATGCGACAACAAACCATGTCAATCACATCAGCAAAATATGAATGTAATCAGTACTTCTTATAAATGACTAAAATGCCCTAAATCTCATATTCTTCGTTGATTTACGAAACAGGAAACGGATAGCATGTTGTACATGTCAAACGGCGATGCCGTCGATAATCTACTATTAAACGACATTGAAAGCGTTGTAAACCGTCAATCAAAGCGTCTAAAATCCTCACCTTATCTCTTATGGATGTGTCGTTTCAAATGGAGCGTATACGCTTCGTCTACGGCAATAAGAGAACCTGATTTACGAGTTACGTTAGCTAACATGCTACGATTCCTAGTAAACCTTAAATCAGCAACTTCTAGGGTTGTTTCATACCTGAAAACGCGGAAGAATCACCGGCTTGGTGATCAGGAAGTGTTGCTACAGCACGAGCAACAGGTGGCACGATGACGGGAAAAATCTCTTCTACACTCTCTCTCAAACTCTCACCCTTTCTCCCTCCAAATCTAGGGTTTCTCTCAAATTCGGATGGAAGAGAGGAGTGAGGGTTTCAACCCCTTTTATAAGCCCAAAATTGCCCAGAATAGGCTCCGGTACAAAGTTCACTTAGTGCATAACCAATTCAGGGCTGTTTCGGTCCAAAAGATGCTTTCTGGTGGTCCCCTGGCCGAATGCGATCGGACTTAAGCTCATGCGTACCAGATCTAGCACGTATTAAGTTTTCAGTCCGGCAGGGTTCGCAGATCGCACGTGGAGGACCAGTTTCATTTCAGCAGTCACCGCACGTAGATCAGGGCTGAAAGTCTCATGATATAAAATAGAAATTTTTCCTGATCCGAGGGTGTAATCTGGCTGAATTCTGACGGTCAGAACGCTTAATACTAACACGTCAAGTCGTGTGCCAGATTTGAATTTAAAATTCCAATTCTGTCCCTATTCGCACTCTCTTCAGTCCGGGCTCAATAAAATAGCCTGTGATTATCGGTTGGACTTAATTTTTGAAATGAATGTCAAGTCCAGTAAGGCGGTTCTAACCGTCTAAGATAGGAGGTATCGGACTTTCGACGCGCGGTCTAGATCCAATACAAAGATTCAAAGCGGTCCAAAGAACAAACCTGCTTAGAGTTTGATCCGAGGTTATAGAGTATTGTAGAGTCATTGGTTCTACTCGATTTGGGTCTTGTAGAACGTATTTAAAGTGATCAGGGACTATTTCCCAGCTACTCTAGCATTGCGCTAGCTAACTTACGCTTAATTTCCATAGGAATTAATTCTACGCAATTTCGGGTCGAGTTGGTACTCGAGTCCAAGTACCAATTTTTCACGGGCATTACATCTAAAGGTCAACCTAAGGTCAGTCATACCTCAATAGTGAAGTAAGGACATTGAAACTTGAAGATGAGTGACCTTTGAGAATAATGAAGCCTAAGATCTTGGTGTAGCTTGAACTTGAAAGCTTCATCTTGATCTTGGATTATACTTGACTTGAATTAAGTCATACATACTTACCTTCTCGAGACTTGACTTGTGAACAGTACATGTCTATTGAAGCTGATATTGTGAAACTTTCATTGTGACTGTCTTGAGTAGGGCTTTGTTCTTCAGTGTCTTTGACACCATAAATTTGACAACAAGAAGGGCTAGCAACTATAGCACTTACATAAATCTAAACTTAAACCTTAACCTATAACCTTAACCTATAATCTAATCCTATAACCTAAACTCAATTCCCTAAACCTTAACCTATAAGCTAACATAATCTTAAACCTATAACCTACAATTATAACCCAAACCTATACCTATAACCATAAACCTAAACCTAAACCTAATACCTAAATGTATTCTCAAATCTTTAAACCTAAACTTACACCTAATCTTAATCTCAACTCCTTAATCTAAACTTAAACTTGAAAACCCAAACCTAAACCCGATCCCAATTTCCTAAACCTAAACCTTAACCTATTTTCAATTCCCTAAAGCTATAACCTATAACCTAAACCTAAACCTATAACCTAAACCTAAACCTAAAACCTAAATGTATTCTTAAATCCCTAAACCCAAACCCACACCTAATCCTAATCTTAACTCCTTAACCTAAACCTAAACTTAAAAACCCAAACCTAAACCTGATCCCGAACTCGAACTCGATTTCCTAAACCTAAACCTTAACCTATTCTCAATTCCCTAAGATGTAACCTATAACCCAACCTAAACCTAAACCGATAACCTACACTTATAACCTAAACCTAAACCTATAAGCTAAACATGTAACCTTAACCTAAATGTAAAACCTAAACCTAAACATAAACTTGATCCTGAACCGGAATCTGAATCCCTAAACCATAGCCTAAAACTAAAAATCAAACGTAAACCAAATCGAGAAACCCGAACCTGATTTCCTATACTAAACCTTAATGTATTTTGAAATCCCTAAACTCGAACCTACACCTAATCCTAATCTCAACTCCCTAACCTAAACCTAAACCTAAACTTGAAAACCCAAACCAAAACCTGATCCCAAACCCGAATCTGAATCCCTAAACTCTTAGCTTAAACCTAAAACCCAAACGTAAACCCGATCTAGAACCCGAACCCGAACCCAATTTCCTATACCTAAACCTTAACATATTCTCAAATCACTAAACTTAAACCTACACCTAATCCTAATCTCAACTCCCTAACCTAAACCTAAACCTACCTAAACCTAAACTTGAAAACCCAATCCTAAACCCGATCCCGAACCCGAACCTGATTTCCTAAACCTAAACTTATAACCTTAACCTAAACCTATTCTCAAATCCCAAACCTATAACCTAAACCTAAACCTAAACCTAAACCTTAACCTATAACCATAACCTATAACCATAACCTATAACCTAAACCTATAACCTAAACTTAATTCCCTAAACCTTAACCTATAACCCAACATAAACCTAAACCTATAACCTAAACTCAATTCCCTAAACCTTAACCTATAACCTAACATAAACCTAAACCTATAACCTACACTTATAACCTAAACCTAAACCTAAAATCTAAACCTAAAACCTAAAACCTAAACCTAAACCTAAAATCTAAACCTAAAACCTAAAACCTAAACCTAAACCTAAAACCTAAATGTATTCTCAAATCCTTAAACCTAAACCTACACCTAATCTTAATCTTAACTCCTTAATCTAAACCTAAACTTGAAAACCCAAACCTAAACCCGATCCCAATTTCCTAAACCTAAACCTTAACCTACTCTCAATTCCCTAAAGCTATAACCTATAACCTAAACCTAAACCTATAACCTAAAACTAAAACCTAAACCTAAACCTAAACCTAAAACATATATGTATTCTCAAATCCCTAAACCTAAACCTACACCTAATCTCAATCTCAACTCCTTAACCTAAACCTAAACTTAAAAACCCAAACCTAAACCTGAACCAGAACCCGAACCCGATTTCTAAAACCTAAACCTTAACCTATTCTCAATTTCCTAAATCATAACCTATAACCTTACCTAAACCTAAACCTATAACCTACACTTATAACCTAAACCTAAACTTATAAGCTAAACCTGTAACCTTAACCAAAACATAAAACCTAAACCTAAACCTAAACCCTATCCTGAACCTGAATCTGAATCCCTAAACCCTTAGCCTAAACCTAAAACTCAAAATTAAACTCGATCTCGAACCCAAACACGATTTCCTATACCTAAACCTTAACGTATTCTCAAATCTTTAAACTTAAACATACACCTAATCCTAATCTTAACTCCCTAACCTAAACATAAACCTAAACTTGAAAACCCAAACCTAAACCCGATCCCGAACCCGAACCCGAATCTGAATCCCTAAACACTTAGCCTAAACATAAAACCAAAATGTAAACCCGATCTCGAACCCGAACCTAATTTCCTATACCTAAACCTTAACGTATTCTCAAATCCCAAAACTTAAACCAACACGAAATCCTAATCTCAACTTCTTAACCTAAACCTAAACTTAAACTTGAAAACCCAAACCTAAATCCGAACCCAAACCCGATTTCCTAAACCTTAAACTTATAACCATAACCTAAACCTATTCTCAAATCCCAAAACCTATAACCTAAACCTAAACCTAAACCTTAAGCTATAACCTAAACTCAATTCCCTAAACCTTCACCTATAACCTAACATAAACCTAAACCTATAACCTACACTTATAACCTAAACCTAAACCTAAAATCTAAACCTAAAACCTAAAACCTAAACCTAAACCTAAAACCTAAATGTATTCTCAAATCCTTAAACCTAAACCTACACCTAATCTTAATCTTAACTCCTTAATCTAAACCTAAACTTGAAAACCCAAACCTAAACCCGATCCCAATTTCCTAAACCTAAACCTTAACCTACTCTCAATTCCCTAAAGCTATAACCTATAACCTAAACCTAAACCTATAACCTAAAACTAAAACCTAAACCTAAACCTAAACCTAAAACATATATGTATTCTCAAATCCCTAAACCTAAACCTACACCTAATCCCAATCTCAACTCCTTAACCTAAACCTAAACTTAAAAACCCAAACCTAAACCTGAACCAGAACCCGAACCCGATTTCTAAAACCTAAACCTTAACCTATTCTCAATTTCCTAAATCATAACCTATAACCTTACCTAAACCTAAACCTATAACCTACACTTATAACCTAAACCTAAACTTATAAGCTAAACCTGTAACCTTAACCAAAACATAAAACCTAAACCTAAACCTAAACCCGATCCTGAACCTGAATCTGAATCCCTAAACCCTTAGCCTAAACCTAAAACTCAAAATTAAACTCGATCTCGAACCCAAACACGATTTCCTATACCTAAACCTTAACGTATTCTCAAATCTTTAAACTTAAACATACACCTAATCCTAATCTTAACTCCCTAACCTAAACATAAACCTAAACTTGAAAACCCAAACCTAAACCCGATCCCGAACCCGAACCCGAATCTGAATCCCTAAACACTTAGCCTAAACCTAAAACCAAAATGTAAACCCGATCTCGAACCCGAACCTAATTTCCTATACCTAAACCTTAACGTATTCTCAAATCCCAAAACTTAAACCAACACGTAATCCTAATCTCAACTTCTTAACCTAAACCTAAACTTAAACTTGAAAACCCAAACCTAAATCCGAACCCAAACCCGATTTCCTAAACCTTAAACTTATAACCATAACCTAAACCTATTCTCAAATCCCAAAACCTATAACCTAAACCTAAACCTAAACCTTAAGCTATAACCTAAACTCAAGTCCCTAAACCTTCACCTATAACCTAACATAAACCTAAACCTATAACCTACACTTATAACCTAAACCTTAACCTATAACCTAAACCTATAACCTAAAACCTAAACCTAAACCTAAAACCTAAATTATTCTCAAATCCTTAAACCTAAACCTACACCTAATCCTTATCTCAACTCCTTAATCTAAACCTAAACTTGAAAACCCAAACCTAAACCCGATCCCGATTTCCTAAACCTAAACTTTAACCTATTCTCAATTCCCTAAAGTTATAACCTATAACCTATAACCTAACCCTAAACTTAAAACCTATATGTATTATCAAATCCCTAAACCTTAACCTACACCTAATCTTAATCTCAACTCCTTAACCTAAATCTAAACTTGAAAACCCAAACCTAAACCCAAACCTAAACATAATTTCCTAAAACTAAACCTTAACTAATTCTCAATTCCCAAAATTGTAACCTATAACCTAACCTAAACCTAAACCTATAACCTACACTTATAACCTAAACCTAAACCTATAACCTAAACCTATAACCTTAGCCTAAATGTTAAACCTAAAAATAAACCTAAACCTGATCTCGAACCCAAATCTGAATCCCTAAATCCTTAGCCTAAACCTAAAACCCAAACGTAAACCCGATCTCGAACCCGAACTTGATTTCTTATACCTAAACCATGACGTATTCTCAAATCCCTAAACTTAAACCTGCACCTAATCCTAATCTCAACTCCCTAACCTAAACCTAAACCTAAACTTGAAAACCCAAACCTAAAATCGATCCCGAACCCGAATCTGAATCCCTAAACCCTTATCCTAAACCTAAACCCAAACGTAAACCTGATCACAAATCTGAACCCAATTTCCTATACCTAAACCTTAACATATTCTCAAATCCTTAAACTTAAACTTGCACCTAATCCTAATCTCAACTTCCTAAGCCTAAACTTGAAAACCCAAACCTAAACCCGATCCCGAACCCGAACCCAATTTCCTAAACCTAAACTTATGACCTTAACCTAAACCTATTCTCAAATCTCAAAACCTATAACCTAAACCTTAACCTAAACCTAAACCTTAACCTATAACCTAAAATCAATTCCTTAAACCTTAACCTATAACCTAACATAAACCTAAACCTATAACCTACACTTATAACCTAAACCTAAATCTAAAACCTAAACCTTTAACCTAAAACCTAAACCTAAACTTAAATGTATTCTCAAATCCTTAAACCTAAACCTACACCTAATCTTAATCTTAACTCATTATTCTAAACCTAAACTTGAAAACCCAAACCTAAACCCGATCCCAATTTTCTAAACCTAAACCTTAACCTATTCTCAATTCCCTAAAGCTATAACCTATAACCTAAACCTAAAACCTAAATGTATTCTCAAATCCCTAAACCTAAACCTGCACCTAATCCTAATCTCAACTCCTAAACCTAAACCCAAACCTAACCCGAACCCGAACCCGATTTCCTAAACCTAAACCTTAACCTATTCTCAATTCCCTAAACCGTAACCTATAACCTAACCTAAACCTAAACCTATAACCTACACTTATAGCCTAAACCTAAACTTATAACCTAAACCTGTAACCTTAACCTAAACATAAAACCTAAACCTAAACCTAAACTCGATCCCGAACCCGAATCTGAATCCCTAAACCCTTAGCCTAAACCTAAAACCCAAATGTAAACTCGATCTTGAACCCAAACCTGATTTTCTATACCTAAACCATAACGTATTCTCAAATCCCTAAACTTAAACCTACACCTAATCCTAATCTCAACTCCCTAACCTAAACCTAAACCTAAACTTGAAAACCCAAACCAAAACCCGATCCCGAACCCAAATCCGATTTCCTAAACCTAAACTTATAACCTTAACCTAAACCTATTATCAAATCTCAAAACCTATAACCTAAACCTAAAACTAAACCTTAACCTATAACCTAAACCTATAACCTTAACCTAAAACCTAAACCTATAACCAAAACTCAATTCCCTAAACCTAAACCTATAACCTCAACCTATAGACTACACTTATAACCTAAACCTAAACCTATAACCTATAACCTAAAACTAAACCTAAAACCTAAATGTATTCTCAAATCCTGAAACCTAAACCTACACCTAATCTTAATCTCAACTCCTTAATCAAAACCTAAACTTGAAAACCCAAACCTAAACCCGAACTTGATTTCCTAAACCTAAACCTTAACCTATTCTCAATTCCTCAAAGCTATAACCTATAACCTAAACCTAAACCTAAAACCTAAATGTATTCTCAAATCGCTCAACCAAAACCTACACGTAATCCTAATCTCAACTCTTTAACCTAAATTTAAACTTGAAAACCCAAACCTAAACCTGAACCTGAACCCGAACCCGATTTCCTAAACCTAAACCTTAACCTATTCTCAATTCCCTAAACCATAACCTATACCCTAACCTAAACCTAAACTTATAACCTACACTTATAACCTAAACCTAAACCAATAACCTAAACCTTTAACCTTAACCTAAACTTAAAACCTACACTTAAACCTAAACTCGATCTCGAACCCGAATCTGAATCGCTAAACCCTTAGCCAAAACCTAAAACCCAAACGTAAACCCGATCTCGAACCCAAACCCAATTTCCTATACATAAACCTTAATGTATTTTAAAATCCCTAAACTTAAACCAACACCTAATCCTAATCTCAACTCCCTAACCTAAACCTAAACCTAAATGTGAAAACCCAAACCTAAACCCGATCCTGAACCCGAATCTGAATTCCTAAACCCTTAACCTAAACCTAAAACCCAAACGTAAACCCGATCTTGAACCCGAACCCAATTTCCTATACTTAAGCCTTAATGTATTCTCAAATCCCAAAAATTAAACCTACACCTAGTCATAATCTCAACTCCCTAACCTAAACCTAAACTTGAAAACTCAAACCTAAACCCGATCCCGAACCCGATCCCGATTTTCTAAACCTAAACTTATAACCTTAGCCTAAACCTATTCTCAAATCCCAAAACCTATAACCTAAACATAAACCTAAACCTTAACCTAAACCTAAACCTTAACCTATAACCTAAACCTTAACCTATAACCTTAACTTATAACCTAAACTCAATTCCCTAAACCTTAACCTATAACCTAACATAAACCTTAACCTATAACCTACACTTATAACCTAAGCCTAAACCTAAACCTAAAACCTAAATGTAGTCTAAAATCCTTAAACCTAAACCTACACCTAATCTTAATCTCAACTCCTTTATCTAAACCGATTTCCTAAACCTAAACCTTAACCTATTCTCAATTCCCTAAAGCTATAACCTATAACCTAAACCTAAACCTAAAACCTAAACCTAAACTTAAAACCTAAATGTATTCTCAAATCCCTAAACCTAAACCCATACCAAATCCTAATCTCAACTCCTTAACCTAAACCTAAACTTGAAATCCTGAACCTGAACCCGAACCTGAACCCGATTTCCTAAACCTAAACCTTAACCTATTCTCTTCCCTAAACCGTAACCTATAACCTAACCTAAACCTAAACCTATAACCTACACTTATAACCTAAACCAAAACCTGTAACCTAAACCTAAATGTAAAACCTAAACCTAAACCTAAACCTAATCCTGAACCCGAATCTGAATCCCTAAACCTTTATCTTAAACCTAAAACCCAAACGTAAACCCGATCTCGAATCCGAACCTGATTTCCTATACCTAAACCTTAATGTATTCTCAAATCCCTAAACTTAAACCTACACTTAATCCTAATCTCAACTCCCTAACTTAAACCTAAACCTAAACTTGAAAACCCAAATCTAAACCCAATCCCGAAATGAATCTGAATCCCTAAACACTTAGCCAAAACCTAAAACCCAAACATAAACCTGATCTCGAACCCAAACCCAATTTCCTATACCTAAGAGTTGTAGTTTAGATCTCTTCACAGTGCTTGTGCCATCATGGGTTGTTTCCAGTAAATCCCATGCTTCCTTAGATGTCCCACACATACTTATTTGATTGAAAATATCTTGGGACACGACACAGTAGATGACGTTCATTACTTTTACTTCAGAATTTCACTGTTCTTTGTCGAACGTCGTCCACTTCTCATTAGGTTTGGGTTTAGTGATTGTGGTTTCATCTTCAAGTATAATTTGTTCGGATGCTACCATGTATCCTTTTTCAACTGCATCCCAAACTTCATGATCCAAAGATCTCAGGAAGTAGTACATTCTAGCCTTCCAGTATGCTTAATTTGATCCATCAAATACTAGAGGTTTAGTGACAGATGAGCCCTCTCCTTTGGCCATATTTCTACTTCAGTCAAGATCACTCTCTAGGCAGTAAAGCCCTTAAAGAGAGACCCTCTCTGATCCCAATTGAAATTGCGGTGAAGACCGCTTTAGTTGAAGTAGGAATAGGTCAGTATATCCTAGAGGGGGGTGAATAGGATTTTTTTTTAATTTTTATAAATTATTAAAAATCCTTATTACACTAATCCTATCGCAGAGTATTGATTAGGATTACTCAACCTTAACTCTACTGGCTTCCAAGCCGAATAGAGGATCCAATCACAAACTATTTAAAAGACAAACAATGTATAGATGAGATTGTGATGGATATGACTGTGTGTGCATAGGATGTGATCATATATAAAGACATGTTAGGCAATCACATAAATGAAAGATAATATCAAACTCAAACACAGTCATTTTATAGTGGTTCGACGACTTGTCTACTCCACTCCCAGCTTCCACACTCAACCCTTGAGTGACCGGATTTTACTAAGGAGGTTTCCCATGGTTCACCTCAAACCTAAGGTTTTAAATCAGGTTCACCTTCAACCTTTACAGAGGTTTTTACTCGGTTCACCTCAAACCCTGGAGTTTTGCTGGCGTACTCCTAACCAGATGTTTATGCCCACACAGGACAAGGGTCCACACAACGCACCCTGAGGTTTCTACTCGATTCACCTCAAACCCTGGAGTTTTGCTGGCATACTCCTAACCAGATGCTTATGCTCTCCACAAAGCAAGGGTCTACACAACGCACCCGCACGTACACTCCCGTCGGAGGCCTCCTTCGAGGACTTCAAATGGTGAGCAACACTTAAAATCCAATCCTAAAAAGGAATGATTGCAAGTGTCCTCTGGACTCTTAGTACTTACAGATAAGTTGATGAGTACCTTTTAGCGCAATGATGAAGATCTCCTTCTTGTTGATGAAGAATCTTCAGCTCCCTTGATCCACAACACAAAGATGTATATATGTTAGGCTTAGGTTAGGTCAAGGTTATGATGGAATACCACTCTCTGAAGATTTTGCTATAAGGAAGATAGAGAGGTTCCCATCATCTATGCATTTAAGGCATCCCAGCTTAATGATATGTCATTAAAGCAGTAGCTGAAGGATCCTTGAATGCGAAAGTTCATTCCCCAATCCACTCTATGAGATATCAATGATGAGGATGGATTGGAGGATGAACTTCCCGAGAGAAAGGGCTTAGGTAAATGATAGGAAGGTTAAAACACTCTAAAACACTCTCTTCTTTCTCTACCAGCAATGAAGACAACTCCCTCTATTTATAGGAAAAAGGTTCCAACGGATATAAATGGTCATATTTATGATAGAGTTCGATATCATCGATCAGTCATCGATATGATCGATCGTATACTCTCTATTGTATCAGCCGACCTCTCGATGATAAGAACTCAATTGTCATTTCACTTTTGGAAACCTTCTGCCAACTGGTCGATGGGATCGAGACACATCGATGATATCGGATTTCGAACTTCGATTCCATCGAGTGATGGTTCGATCTATCGGCAGGTAAAAAATAAGAGAGAAGTCTTGACGAATTTCAGGATCACAGATATGATCGGGGAAACAGTCGATGTCATCGGAATTTGTACATCGATCATATCGGCGACCTTTCAATGGGATCGATAAATCGTATAGATTTTACATATAAGCTTGCTGGACGAATTATGTCCTGACTCGATCCAATCGACTTGGTCTCGATATGATCGATATATGAATATCGATTTATCGACAGGCACCCTGATCGACATTAAAAGCAATCCTGAAATTCATGCAGGAGAGAACATGTGCCCCACAATCGATATGATCGACTGACTCCCGATATGATCGATATTTGAGTTCAGATTGAATCGGACAGTCATCGATATATCGAAGCAATTGATAGTTTTCTTTAGAAAAATAGGGGCGCCGGCAAGCAGTCTTTCGATACGATCGATCCACTTCAGATATGATCGATTTTTGAATATCGATGATATCGACTCGAAGGTCGATATATCGATAAATCGTCCAGAAGATTGTTTTGATTGCTGGACGCATTTTATCCTCACTCGATTGTATCGATTGATATGCCGAGGACATCGACAGAGCTGGTCGATCATATCAAAAGGGGAATCGATATAATCGACAGTGTAAGAAAAACTTAAAAAATTTTCTTTTGGATAAAAAGTTTTCTTACATATAAACCCTAAGATGTTCTAGTTCTTTTTAAGGGTTTAATCACCTGGTGTTTTGGGACATGAGATGTGAGGCTATGATTTACCTTTTGGTGAGCTTCCACACATCCAGATGAGGCAGACGCTTGACTTGATCTTCTTATTAGGTGCTTTCGTCCGACTGACTCAACATATAACGTAATTGACAAACCAGGGCACGTAATAGGTGCACTTTCAGAGGCTACGGCCCTAATGATGTTGGGGAGAATAATAACTGTGCCATGTAAAGTGCGTGATGCATGAATCATACCAATCAACCATGCATCAGTCCTACACATATAGTGCGCTCATGTGGGGCAACTCCATCACTTAGGGAGTCCCAAAATAACCTGCCCAATGGCACATACCATCACCAATCACTCCTCATTCAAGCATACATATGATGCACATGGGAATGAATCATGAAGATGACTAAGCATAACATGCGATGATGTTGTACTCTCCTCTTAGTAAGGTCGGGTCTAGGTACTTAGACAATTCTACATGGTGTGAAAGAAGCATAACCAATAGTGGGGACTCAATGGTTTGGGGTAGCCCACAAGGCCAAGGTAAGTAATACTATGGGCCTAATAAATGGGAATGGGCCTAACAAAAGGCCTAGAAAGGTTCACAATGTGGACATTTAACCACCATTGTCCCTTAGAAGGCAACCCAACAAGGAATCTAGCTAAAACAAGGCCCATGGCCCGAATACAACTATGAAAAGAAAATGGGCAGCAATCCATAACATCTCATACCGCATGATGGGCATGACGAAATGGCCCATAGCGTACATACATCAACGTGGGCTCAATGGGGCAAACCGTGGCCCAAGTATCAACGAATACATACATTATGATGGGTCTCATGGGAAACTCATATGCCCCAAAACAAATGGCTAAGGTACTCTTAACAGTCACTTTGTAGGCCTTATAGGTCAACCCTGTTTTAACAAGAAAACAAATGCGTCTCGATTCTCAGGGGATTATCTTATTTAAACATAATAGGGGAAAAGTACAAAGACGATCGTCACATTTTATTAAATCCAAGTTCATTTACATCCTCTGATCTCCCTTGATTCTAAGATACATTGACTTAAATATGTATAAACATTAAAACATTAGGTTCAAATAGCAAATTCGACAGCATTTCAGCTTGGATCTCGATCTTCTCCAAGGACTTAGGAGGAATTATAGATTAAATCAATCCTTCTTTAGAGAAGTAAAGATTTTGATAGCCTTCCGGCGCTATTTCAATCATCTCTTGAGACTAGGAGGAATGTGCACTTTAGAGACTCATGTCCTATCGCCTTCGAACAAGAGAACTCAGAGATCTCTTCTATTCTGGCAGTATAACGACTCTTCAGTATGACAAACTGTAGAGCACACTGCTTGTACGGACCCGTGCAAAGCATATGGTTTGCGCGGTCCAGCGCAAAGCCTTCCAGGCTGCAACGGCCCTGCACAGTCCTGCGCAAAGTCTTCTGGGCTGCCACCAGTACCTTCAGTCTTCTTGCTCCGCTTTATCTTCTCTGCTTGCTCTTCATAGTCTTCGATCAATCAATAATCAAGGAAGGAACAGGGTATTTATAGGCACTCACACGTGCGAAAACCCCATCCTTAGCGATGTGGGACAAAACAAACCACACTAATCTTGCCAGTACCAACGCAGTGTGAGATTATTTGCACGGTTCTGCGCAAAGTATATCGTTTACGCCGTCCCGTGCAAAATATATTCTTCGCGCGGTTCCGCGTAAAGACTACGTCTTACGCAAAATCCTTCATGGCTTCTTTCTTCCAACTCTCTTTCAATCTTCATTTGTCTCCATTCTTCTCTTATTTTTACTCCTCAACAGATGCCCCCTTGATCCGTTCTTTGTTTTCCTCAAAATCAAAGGAAAGGATCAATCAAATTCCTCTTCCTTTTATATTGACCCGCGTACCGTACTCGACCGGAGATCCTATAAATAGCCCAAGACGTCATTATTTGCTCAAACCTCCTTACTGCAGCCGTGAATTTTCATCCAAGGCATTTCACTCCTCGCAATCGATATACGTTGCGTGGTACCGCGCAAACCGTGTTGCTGCGAAGAAAAATTTCTCCAAGTCTTTTCCTCTTCGCGCAAAGGATATAATTTGCGCGGTTCAGCGCAAAGTACCTTTTCTGTCACTTAGCGGTTTTTCTGCTTCCTACCCTTTTCCTTTGCACCTTTCTCTGATTTTCTTTAGTCTTTGAACATTATTTTCATAATGGCTCATACCAAGCGAACCTTTCGCCTTGTTAATTCACCTACTGCACAACCCTCTCATCCTGACTTGCCCGATCCATCTTCTTTTCTCCCTTTCCCTTCTTCTGATCAACCTCCTGCTAAACGAACAAAAACTACCCCCAAGACTCCTTCATTCTTTAAAGAGCCCGTTCTGCCCACTTTTGACTTTACCGATCGCATCGAATCTCTACCATCCCCTATCCATCGTGCAATAGCGCTGGGGAGCCTTAAATGTCCTCCTAGGCATGGAAGAGACTATGATTGGGATGAATGATTGAAAACCATTGCCCACATCTGCACCGATAGTCAGAGGCCACCTCCTCGGGAAGACACTCCTCCTGCTTCTCATTTGAAGAAGGCTCGCCGAAACAAGGTGAAAGAATTTGAAGAGAAAATTACTGAACACAAGAAGAAGAGACTCCAGAACTCATGGGACTCGGTACAAGTCATTGAGGTTATCATGAAGTTTGATAACCCCCACTCGGAAGGCATGATAATAATTCCTATCAATGTCTACCGCCATCAATCTATGCTCGACTGTGAACCAAAAGACCACATTCAACGTGAAAGACTGATGTACACTGAGTCATGGACGACGAGAGAACCACATATCCTTGAAGGGATAATACGGACCGAAAAGCTGCGACAAAAGATTGGAAAAATCTACCCCATGATTTTTCTCGTGCCTTTTCATAGCCCTCATGACCTTTTTCCTTCTCATTTCTATGAGACCATCTGCCAACGCTTCCGAGATCGCGTTCAACTTTGGGGACCAGAAGACTTCCACACCAGAGGTCTATTAACTGCTCGATGTTATTATTCTGACTAGGCAGAAGCGATTTTGCTAAAGCACGCGAGTACACTAGCCAAAATTGGTCTTTACGACACTATAGAAGTCACATCCAAGCACTTCTATAAGGAACCCAATGTGTTAAAAGGTTTCATCGAATATTGGTCACCAACTACCAACTCTTTCCACCTTCCATATGGTGAAATGAGTGTAACACTCTGGGACCTCCATCGTATCGCCGGTCTTCCTATAATAGGAAAATTCTATGATGAATTCATCCCCTCCAACAGAGAACTTACCTTCGTTTCTTCTCCTGATCGTAGGCCTTCCATATCGAAACCACTATTGAGCTATTCAAGGAAATGGGGAAGTTCTCCAATATTCACAAGCTTTTCCCTTTGCAATGGCTTGCTATTTCTCCAGATCCCTCAGGTATTTATGAACCCATGACTCAACTCTTCTCTCTCTTCTTCCTTTTTGGAAGTTTCAACATATACGTATTCTCCTTTTTGTAGGTTTCGCGATTGTCGCTGTAAGGAGTTAACACGGCTCCGTGATGCAATGAAGGAAAGAGCAGAGTATAGTTCATTCAGGGAACTTGCGGCTTTCTTGGATTACTGGATAAGCCTTGTTGTACTCCCTAGTTCCAAATGGGCAGACGTTGTTCGCCCCATGATTTTTGTTATAGCTGGTGCCTTGGCAGAAGGCCACAGATATTCTCTTGATCCTCCGGTATTATGTTCCATTATAGAGCTCTTGGGGAGATAGCCACCCATATAAAGGATCCTACTCTTGAAACTTCATCAGCATACACTTCTTGGCATTATATCACAGGCTGGCTAGGAGTCTATGTAACATCCCAAAAATCAGGGGTCGAGCAAAGACTCCACTCCCGAGTTCCAGAACATCATTTATGTAACATTTTCAATGATGGATGAATGTTGTTCATATTAGTGCAGAAAACATGAGTGGGATTAGATCAAAACAACATATCATACTCCAGAGACAATTAAATTAGCAAGCGGAAGAATGTAATAGATATATAAAGTTTATGAAATGTTGTGAGTCTCCAGAATGTGAACATGTTACCAGGTTAAACATATACATGTATACTCCAAAAATGATAAAAAGAATATACATGGGTGTGTAAGAAAAAGGCAAAATATCAAGTATATTTGCATCTAATCAGTAACCCTGTAACCACATCAATCAGAACCTGCATATAGGAGGGATCCTCCTCCTCATCATCAAGTCCGGCTCTGCTTCGCAAGCATCGCCATCATCTGTAATTAAAATAGGAACTTTTTGGTGTGCGCAACACCGTCCTGTAACGTGGGAGTGAGTAATTAACTCAGTGGAATCATAGAGCAAAGATTAGCATGTTCTCAAATCAATCATGCGATAATAGTAAAGCAATTAATTAAACATTCCTATATACTGTTGTTAATGTAATATGATATGACATGATGGATGCCCTCACCGACATTCTCCCTCATACGGCACCATCTGCGTCCGCGGCATGCTTGCGTACCGCTCAGTGCTCCACATCTTCCAGGCACATGCAATGTGATGTTGATATGATTATCGAGTTATTATTAGTCCTTTTCATACAACAGTATTGGGAAACTAAGGTACTTTGCTTATATCAATCCCAACATAGATCCTGTCTAGGGTCGTCACTCCTAGTAATCTCATACGATGTTATATTTGTAGGTCGCTGCAAGGGCTTTCAGGGTTGTTGCTCACACTCGTTGCACCGCTCCCCCATCACCTTATCAATACAGGCCTAATTATCCTTAAGACTGCATCAAGAATCGTCGCCCCCATGCGGTGTCAGGATAAACTTAAGGTCACTACAAAGGACTCGTCACCAATCAGTGTAGGCCGACAACAAGAATATAGTGTCCCATACCACTATAATCTGCTCAGAGTAGGCTGCTCACTGATCACTACGGGGAGCTTTGTGGCCCCAGTGTAGGCCGACAGCTCAACCACGGTGTCTCGTACCACCATGCCCTGCTCATGAGTCTTATTGGATCAAGGTACCATGGTTAACAGGGTTTTCAATGGTAAGTTCAGTACCCTAGGTTAAAGCAGTTATGACTCATACATGTTGAACATACAATGGCCAGTCGGATTACATGACGGGCTCGACTAGCACTAGCGCATCTCAAGATGAACGACATGAAGTGCATGAAACACCTCGTGTGGCCTAACCACTGCCACCGACCCAAAACACGACTCGCGTTCATCGACACGTCCTTTTTGGTACTAGAAACCAACCACGAATTCGATCCATTACCGACAGCCTGGACTAGGTCATAGCCCCAAGCATTTGTGCATCAACATCAATAAGCATAGGTGAGTAACAGAAATGAAGTACAAAATTGTAAGCATGTTAACACATGTTATAACATACAACTTAAGAAAATCATCCCACACATGCATTTCATGTATATAATGAAATCAATACATATAGACAACATGATGGAAATCATTTACATTAGCATATTACTTGAGAATTCAATCTCAAAACTCATACACAACACCATTTACTCAATACATACTAATACAAACATTTATACAAACACTTAGACTACACACTTTAGTCTACATAGCGTATGTCGACTCAAAGTGCGCTTAAGGGCTAATCTCTTCGCCAAACCAACCATGCACGCATTCCTAATATTCTAACACGATAAATAGCCATGGAAAATATTTTATCAAAATATGCATGTATACAGTATTTTCTACAAATGACTAAAATACCCTAAATCTCATACTTTCCGTACATTTACGAAACAGAAAACGGACAGCATGTTGTACATGTCAAACGGCATCGCCGTCGATAATCTACTATTAAACGACATTGAAAGCATTGAAATCAGCCAATCAAAGAATCTAAAATCCGTACCTTTCACTTTAGATGTGTATCGTTTCGAACGGAGCGTATACGCTTCGTCAACGGCGTACAGGCGACCTAATACACAAGTTGTATAAGCTACTTTGCTATTTGAATCGACGGAATGCTAAATCAGCAAGTGTTTAGGATTTTTCTTACCTAGAAATGCGTTGGAATCACCAACAAAGTGATTGGGATACGTTTCTTAAGCACGTGCAACAGCTAGTGCAGGTGGCAGGAAGATCACTCCCACACTCTCTCACAAACTCTCACTTTTTCTCTCTCTAGCTAGGGTTTCTAGTAAATTTGGATGGGTGAGATATGTGAGGGTGTAAAGCCCTTTTATAGCCTAAAACCTTCCCAAATTAGGCTTGGGAACAAGGTCTACTTTAGGTATAACCAAATAGGGGTTGTTCTGATCTAAAGAAGCACTTATGTAGGTCCCTTGGCCGAATGCGGTCGGACTTAAGCTCATGGATACTGGATCCTGCTCACACCCAGTTTTCAATCTGGCAGAGTTCGCAGATCGCATGTGGCGGTCCAGTTTCAGTTTAGCGGTCATCGCACCTAGATCAGGTGTACAAGTCTCGTGATATGAAAGAGAAATTTTTCCTGATCCGAGGGTGTAATTTAGCTGAATTCTGACGGTCAGAACGCTTAATAATAACGTGCCAAGTCACGTGCCAGATTTGAATTAAAATTTCCAAATCTAACCCTTTTCTCACTTTCTTCACTCCAGGCTCAATGAAATAGCCTCTGAACGTCGGTTGGCCTTAATTTTCGAAACGATCGTCAAGTCCAGCCAAGCGGTCATAAACGTCTAAGATGGTAGATATTGGACTTTCGACGCGTGGTCTAGATCCAATACAAAGTTTCAAAGGGTTCCCGAGAACAAACCGGTTTAGAGTTTGATCCTGAATTTTAGGGTAACGTAGCATCAACGATTCTACAAGTTTTGGGTCTTGCAGAACATATTTAAAGCGATCAGGGACAATTTCATAGCTACTCCAGCGTAGTGCTAAGTAACTTACGCTTAATTTCTAAAGGAATTAATCCTAAGTGATTTCTTTGTCTTTGGAATTGGGTTTTAAGAGGTTACCAAGGTGTTTTGGTTGACCCATTGCCTAAGGACGTCTAATCCCAGGTTGGAAAAAATCCAGGGTGTTACAGTCTACTTTCCCTGGACTTTCGAAGTGCCTGAAAAAGGATACGTTCATCCTACACATCTCCCACTTTGGTTCTTTCAGCAAAGAACTATGGCCAAGAGGGCATATGACTGGGTTGCTAATAAGATTCGGGACAATGACCAGATAGATTTCTTTCAATTCCGTCTTCACCGCTACATTGAGGATACAGATATGGTAGATCAAGGAACACTCACCTCAGCAGAAAGGATGTACTTTCTTTCTCTTTGTTCTTGCAGCCTACCTTTCCGAGAGGGGACAGAATTCTGGCGAGAACCCTATTATCCCAGCCGTTTTGCTCGCCAATTTGGTTACGATCAGACCGTACTAAAAGATTGCGGACTGGTCACCCGAAAGATGTGTTGTTACGGCATGGGTCCTCTCAACTGGGCCATGATATGGAAGCAACTTTTGAATGTCCATGTCAATTCATCCTTCATAATTCCTAGTTGCGAGCGCATATTTCATACTTCATACAGCTAGATGCGATGGTGGGATCATCAGTTGTATCTGGTCACCAAATGTCTACACGTGGATTCTCCTATCTTTCTTCATCCACCTAGATTGAAAGGCAAGCTAGAGAGTGGGATCGGCTTTATCCCAGAGAAGAGTCATGCATCACATAGCAGAGAAGTTTGTAAAAAAATACCGCTAGAAGAACCCATCCGTGAGATAAAACCCATTAATACTTTAGATGGATGGTTTGCTCATGGGGTCTTAAGAGAATTTGAGCAAGCTCCTCGTGACTCCACGCATCAGGCTACAAATAGTATTGCAGGTACATCTTCTCCTCTTCCAGTAGAGACTGTAGTGGTTCAGGACGAACCAATTCACGATGCTCCGGTGCTTCCTTTACAACCCGCTCGCCCTAGTTCATCATCTCCGATGACTAGATCAAGGGCGCGTTTACAAGCTTCACCTTCTCCACACGTCTCCCCCATAGGGACAGGACAAGTTCCTGTCTCTCCTTTAATCGAAGATCCCGTGCCAGAAATCGATCAAGTTGCTTCCTCAAAAGGAAAGCAAATTGCTACTGCAGAAATTGATGAGGAACTTTTGGAGAACGAAAGCTCGACCTCATCATTAGAGAATACTGCTTCTTCTCAGCATGGAGATGATGAAAATGGTGAAAGTAGTAAAGATACAGATGATGATTTTGAAGAAGGAGAAGTTGATATTGATGGAGAAGAGGAAGCAATTGTAGAAGATACTGAAACGGAACATCCCGCAACCTCTGAAGCTCTCCTCAACGCTAGAATTCTTGTCAAATCTCCTATAGCTGTAGAAGAAGAAGAGGAACTTTTAGATTATGGCGAATATGGATACTCACCAGGTAAAGAGAATTTAACTTTCACATATCTATCTATTTTCTTATTTAATATCAATTATTTATTTAGAATTATTGTGTTTCTCCCTTTTTTAGGTGCTCATGTTGCTAATATTGAGATAGGTGGGATTTTCCCTTCAAATCCCCCTGCAACTGCATTAGTGATTTCACTGAGAATCCCTTTAAGTCCATTAGCTGCACCTAAAACAGTGGCTCGTGAGATCGTATTTCCAACTGAAACCACAGACTTGCCGACTCCGATCACCAGGGACTCGAGTACATATGCCAGGGTGCCTTCCCTTGCAGATATGGTGGGGACTAGTCCTCCTGTGATTCAAGGAGCCTCTCTTTCTGCTAATCATGTTCCGATGACAAGTACGGGCGGATGCATACATAATAACTTATTTTATTCAAAATAATATATAAGCTTTTATTGATATCTCTTTATACTTTTCCCCTTTGTGTTATAGGAACCCCTCCTCGCAGTGGGGTAGCCAGTTCTGACTCAGTAGCTACTACATCTGAGCTTTCATCCTTTGCAAAAATTCTCACTCACAAGATGCTCTTCATGAGGAATTCTTTGTCAGCAATAATCCATATCTTTAAAGATCCTGAACAATGGTCTGACTTGGATCTTACTATTGAGATCTTGGAGAGTTCTGCAAGGATGGCCAGAATTGATATATCTTCTTTGCAAGATTCGCTTCTCAGATTCCGCAATTCAGTAATTTCTTTAGCGTCAGCGAAAAATGTTACAATTTCACCCGAAATCTTGGAGTATGGGCAGCGATTGGCTACGTCACAAGAACAAGCTTCCTTGATTGCTTCCTCCATTTCTAAGCTCAAGCAAGAGTACTCAATTCTTCAAGATCAGTTAAAGGTTTATACTGATGAAAGAGAGATTATTCAAGATCGCATTACTGCTCTGAAAGAAGAAATCTCTCAGCTGGAGTTGAAGAATCACGAGAAGGAATCATCCATCCAGGATATTGAGGAGAAGATGCGAGCTAATATTCAATTTTTTAATGTAGAGAAGTCCATGCTGCTACAAAGTAGAGAAGTGATTACATCTTTGGAGAGTAAGCTAGTCGACCTTCCTGATCAGGCAAAGATTATTATTCTTGAAGAAATATCGAAGCATGATGCAACTCGAACACAACTAAAAGGAGATTTACGAAGACATATGGAGGCATTAGGAATGACAGAGGAACTTTAAGCATGTATTTTTCATTCATATGTTTTTTGAGCAAGTAACTTATTTGACTTTCAAAAGATATATTTATGACAGCATTTTGAGATATTCCCCCTTTTGCTGAAGCATTATCATATCTCATATCATCGTAATCATATTTATTTATTTATACTATCATATCGCACATCGTTGCGATTGTATTTATGATCATAATTTTTTAAGCCTTTTATGTATGTTAGTGTGGGATTTTCTATGTGGGTATTTAAGTTGGCGGTACTATATTTCAAATTAGTCAGTCACACACAGTTTAAGCTCATAAGTAGTGGAGCACACACACAGTTTAAGCTCATGAGTAGTGGAGCTAGTCTTATGTGATAGTCTCTGTAACTCTCAAGAGTTCACTGGACTTCTCACTGCCTAGTGAGTTCACAGGCCGCGATCCATCAGAGGGGCCTAATGAAGCTACCGGGGCGGTGAACTCGGTTGGATTTATGCAGAGGGTTAGCCGCAGTAACTCTCTAGAGTTCACAGAGCTCGTAAGGCTACCTTTAGGGTACCAAATCCATGGTTGCCAGTCCATCGATGAGTAGGTTTAAGCCCTTCCTCATGAGTTAGTACTGGAATCGAACCACAAATTTGGGGGGTCTTATGCATGGTTGGCATGGTGCTCACACTGCGACCCTTATTTCCTTCGTCTGCAAGAGCGAGCCCATTCACGGGAGGGCATTTTCCTCCGTTCCCGGTGATGCTGCCAGGTAACTATACAGACGGCATGGGAGTTACGCGTGACTAGCCATTTACTTTTTAACCTTTTAGGCATATTAGTTGTAGGCTTCATTAGCTGCCCGCATGGGTGGGTACAATAGCCATCATGGGCTTTTTAGGGCCACTGACTTCTCGTCCGCTTGCCCGAATGGTGAAAATGATAGGACTTATGCGTAGCTGGCCAGCTCTTTTTGATTGATCCTTCCAAGGCTTGATCCTTTTAGAGGTTTTAGCCCTCCTTTTAGAGCATAATAAATTTTGACTTGGCTCTTGGCTCTTCTATAAAAAATTTAGGATTTTGGCCCTTTTAGGATTTAGCTTGGCTAGACTGCCTGCCCTATCGTGCCTTGTAAGGAAAATAATAATTGTGATCATCGTTATCGCCAAGGTTATCGCCAAGGTGATAAATGTGTCTGACTGAGATTGATATCTTCAAGAAGATTTTCATGATGACACCCGTCAAACTTTGCCACTTGCAGGACTCATTTGGTGATGACGATGATCGTTTTGATTCAAAATACTTGCTAAATGTAATCAATATGCTCATGAATTTCTTCTTTATAGGTTCTCTTGACATGTAGACATGATCCCGTTCCTTCTTGCCCCCTTTTGATATAGAATCATTATGTCGATAATATTCTGGATCAAAATCTATTGCTCCTTTTAAGGGTAATATCTTTTGATGAAACGAGCATTGATCGGTATACTGATTCCTTTCCCATCTTGATCGACGATTCTATATGCTCCATTGGAATAGACTTCATTTACTACATACGGCCCATCCCATTTAGGCTCGAATTTGCCCCCTGTTTGGCGGGTGACCACTATAGGTCTTTTCAACATTAACACCATATCTCCCTTTTTAAAAGAGCGGTGTTTAACTTATTTATCGAAGACAGCCGATATCCTAGCTTGATATGATTACAATCACTGTTGGGCAGCCAGACGTCCCTCATCAAGCAGATCCAACTCTTTCAGCCTTATTTTAGCATTTTCATCATCTGTTATGGACTGATGTACCGCTACTCTGAGCGATGCCACTTGTATTTCAATCGGGATAACTGCCTCCACGCCATAGATTAATGAGTACGGTGTTGCCCCCGTTACTGTGCGCTGAGTAGTCCTGTATGCCCCTAAAGCTTCTTGCAACTTTTCATCCCAATCACGCTTGTTGCTAGTGACCGTCTTCTTTAGTATTTTGATGATCATTTTATTAAACGCCTCTGCTAGCCCATTGGCCGGGGGATGGTAAGGTGTTGAAAATGAGTGATGAATGCTGAATTTCTGGCACAGTTTTTCCATGCTTCTATTTTTGAAGGGAGTGCCGTTATCAGTGAAAATTTTCTTTGGAATACCGTGATGGTATATTATGGAGTGCCGGATGAAATTGACCACGTCCTTTTCTTTAACATTACGTAAAGCGACTGCTTCAGTCCATTTGGAGAAATAATCGGTTTCTGCCAGAATATATTACTTTTCTCTGGACGAAGGTGGGTTTATATGACCAATTACATCAAGTCCCCAAGCGGAGAAGGGCCAAGAGGCGACAAACTGGTGCAAGTCTTCTGGGGGGACATGTATAACATCTCCATGAATTTAGCATTCGTGGCACTGCTTTGCATAATATATAGCATCTTTGAACATGGTGGGCCAATAATAACCCATCTGATGTATTCTGTGGAATAAATTTCAGCTCGCCTGATGTGCCCCGCATTCACCAGAGTATGCCTCCTGCAATACTTACCTGGCTTCTTGCTTGTCTAAACAGCGTAACAACATTCCATTATAAGATTTTCTATATAATACTTCACCGCATATGATGAATCTGACTGACCGCTATTTGATTTGCTGATTCGTTGCCTGATCCTCTGGCAAGATATTGAATCTGAGGTAATCAATAAAAGGTTGATGCCAATCATCTGTTGTTATTTCTAGGCATGATATAGGAAGCGTTTCAACTGTTTCTTCTATGATCTCTAAAGATGGTAAGAATCTTCTTTCTTCTATAGTTACTTGAAGAGGACTCTCGTTAGGGCAAGATAGGGCAGCTGCTAGGCTAGCTAAAGCGTCCACTTTTACATTTTCAAATCGCGGTATATGCTTAATTTCTACATGGCAGAACCATTCTAATAATTACCGCACCTTTTGACAATAGGGCAAGAGTTCTTGCTTTCTCACTTCGAACTCGGTTATCAACTGATTTATAATTAATTTGGAGTCTTCGAAGATATGCAGCCTTCTTATTTTCATCTGCTGAGATATTTTCATCCCAATGATGAGGGCTTTGTATTCAGCCTCATTGTTTGTGCATGCGGTACCGATTGTGAAGGAGTATGGTAACAAGTCACCTTGAGGAGTAATGAATATCACCCCTGCCCCCGCTCCTGATGCCCGCGCAGCGCCGTCGAAGTACATCTACCATGGGCTTTGTTCTTCGGCTAGCATAATGTGCTCATCTGGAAAGTCATCAATGATAGCGTCGCAATCTGCCACGGGGTGTGCTGCAAGGAAGTCTACCACTGCTTGTCCTTTCACTGCTTTAGCCATATAAGTAATGGTATATTCTGAAAGCAACAACATCCATTTAGCCAATCTCCCTAACAACATTGGCCTTGTCATTAAAAACTTGATCGGGTCTACTCTTGAGATTAGAGTTATGTCATGAGAGAGACAGTAATGCCTCAACTTTTAGACCACAAATATCAACGCTAGACACTCCTCGATCGGAGAATAATTGCATTCGGCTCCCATCAATGTTTAGCTTAAGTAATAAAGAGCGACTTCCTTCCCAGTTTCATTTACTTGAGCCAACAAAGCACCTAAGGAATTTTCAGCCGCAGATATGTATAAAATAAGTGGTTTCCCTTTCATCAGGGCCGCTAACACCGGAGGTTGCTTCAATAATCTTTTTATTGAGTCGAATGCATTCTGACAAGCTTGATCCCATACGAAATCTGCATCCTTTTTCATCAGATGTGAGAATGGCTGGCAACTCCCTGCCAGATTTGAAATAAAACAACGAATGTACGCTAGTTTTCCTTGTAAACTTTTTAATTCCTTTAAGGTCGTCGGTGGTGAAATATTCTGAATAGCTTTGAACTTCTCTGGATCGATTTCGATACCTCTGTGTCGTACGACGAAACCAAGGAATTTTTCTGAAGATACCCCAAATGCACATTTAGCTGGATTCATCTTTAATTGTTTCCTTCGTAATCGACAGAAAACTGATTCTAAGTGTTCGCGATGCTCCTGATGATCTCCTGATCTAACTACCAAGTCGTCGACGTAACATTCGACATGTTTATGCATCATGTCTTGAAATATATTTTTCATTGCTCTTTGGTACGTCACTCCAGCATTTTTGAGACCGAATGGCATGACCTTATAGCAATAAAGTCCTAGCGGCATTCTGAATGCTGTTGCTTCCTCATCTTCGGGTGCCATTATAATCTGGTTGTACCCTGCATAGCCATCCATGAAAGACATGATAGCATATTGAGTTGTACTATCAATCAGCAACTCTGTTATTGGAAGAGGAAAATCATCCTTTGGACAGGCCTCATTCAAATCCCTGAAATCAATGCACACTTTGATTTGTCCATTTTTCTTTTTTACCGGGACAATGTTTGATATCCACTTAAGATACTTTACTTCTCGAACGAACCCGACTTTGATCAACTTGCTGACCTCTTCTTCAATTAATGGAATTAGGTTTGGGTGAAACCGTCTTTGTGCCTGTTTAACCGATCATTTCTCTTTAGAGATATTTAATCGGTGCATTGCTACGGAGGGTTCCAAACCTGGCATCTCCACATATGTCCAAGAAAATACATCTTTATTTTCTTGGAGCAATTGGAAATATTTCCCAGACTCTTGCTCAGAGAGGCTCCTACTGATGAATGTATTCCGAGGTTCTTCTTCTATACCCAAGTTTATTTCCCGTAGGTTATCTATCGTCGGCTACCCCCCATCCTCCATCTGTTTCGGAGTTGTCTCGGGATACTTGACCGTCTCGGGATCTTCTTCCAGTGCTTGCGTGACCATAATCATATTCACTGATGCCTCTGCTCCTAACCCTTGAAATTTTCTTCGCTTTTCTGGCTCAACCCCAGTAGAGACGCCATTTTGTTTTAATAAGAAAATAAATGCGTCTCGATTCTCAGGGGATTATCTTATTTAAACATAACAGGGGAAAAGTGCAAAGATGATCATCACATTTTATTAAATCCAATTTCATTTACATCCTCTGATCTCCCTTGATTCTAAGATACATTCACTTAAATATGTATAAACGTTAAAACATTAGGTTCAAATAGCAAATTCGGCAGCATTTCATCTTGGATCTCGATCTTCTCCAAGGACTTAGGAGGAATTGTAGATTGAATCAATCCTTCTTTAGAGAAGTAAAGATTTCGACAGCCTTCCGACGCTATTTCAATCATCTCTTGAGACTTAGGAGGAATGTGCACTTCACAGACTCATGTCCTATTGCCTTCGAACAAGAGAACTCAGGGGTCTCTTCTATTCCGGCAGCATAACGACTCTTCAGCATGACAAACTGCAGAGCACACTGCTTGCGCGGACCCACGCAAAGCATATGGTTTACGCGGTCCAGCGGAAAGCCTTCCAGGCTGCAACAGCCCTGCGCAGTCCTGCGTAAAGTCTTCTGGGCTGCCACTCGTACCTTCAGTCTTCTTGCTCCGCTTTATCTTCTCTGCTTGCTCTTCGGAGTCTTCGATCAATCAATAATCAATAATCAAGGAAGGAACAGGGTATTTATAGGCACTCACACTTGCAAAAACCCCATCCTTAGCGATGTGGGATAAAACAAACCACACTAATCTTGCCAGTACCAACGCAGTGTGATATTATTTGCACGGTTCCACGCAAAGTATATCGTTTGCGTCGGCCCGTGCAAAGACTATGTCTTGAGCAAACTCCTTCATGGCTTCTGTCTTCCAACTCTCTTTCAATCTTCATTTGTCTCCATTCTTCTCTTATTTTTACTCCTCAACAGACCCAAAAGTTGGTAAATTGGATGGGCCACAAAGATACAATCACATACACCATAGTGGGCTTACAACTAGCCCACAAGGCCCAACATAATGGACTGGCAACTCTTGCATTGGAAAAGTACTAAGGCTGGACGTCCATCCCTTCTGGGCATACCTGGATGTCCAAAAAAAAATCTGGGTAGCAAGGTCTGAATTCAATCAAATGGGTAGTGAGCCATGCAAGACACAAATAGGGCCCAAAACCTTAGAATAATAAAAGCATGATGTGTATACATAACACCCTCAATCTAGTGAGCCTCATAGCACCAAAACATATAACTATATGCAGTAATTTCAGGCCCCTGCTGGAAATCCAACCCACCTAACTTCCTGGGCCTGCTGGTGTAACATCCCGAAAATCGGGGGGTCGAGCAAAAACCCAACTCCGGAGTTCCAAAATGTTATTTATGCAACATAGATATGTATGATTGAATGTTGTCTGTGATAATGTATTAAACATGAGTGAGATTAAGCCAGAACAGCATATCATACTCCAGAGACAATGAAATTTGCAAGCGGAAGACTGTAATAGTATGTATCACGTACATAAACTGTTGTATGTCTCCAGGGTATGAATACATTACCAGTTATACACATACATGTATACTTCAAAAGTAAACAAAATGAATATACATGAGGGCACTAAAAATACCAAATGACAATGTCAAAGTGTCTAATCAACCTCCCTGCAATCCCGTCAATCAGAACATGCATAAAGGAGGAATCCTCCTTCTCATCATCAAGTCCAGCTCCGCCTCACAGGCCGCGCCATCATCTGCAATCACAAAAGGGACTGGTGGGTGTCCGGAAACACCATCCCGTAACGTGGGAGTGAGTGATCAACTCAGTGGGATAAGAGAGCAGGGATTAGCATGTTCACAATTCAATCACGCGATAATAGTAAAGCAGTAAATCAGACAATCCTAATACTGTTGTTAATGCAAGATGACATGACGTGATGTATGCCCTCACCGACGATCACCCTCATGCGGCAACATCTTACGACCGCGGCATGCCGCACTCCCTCAAGTGCTCCACATCTTCCAGGCACATGCAATGTCATGGTGATATGATTACCTAGTTGTTATTAGTCCATTCAAACAGCAAGATTGGGAAACTAAGGTACTTCCCTTGTATCAATCCCAACACAGATCCTGTCTAGGGTCGTCACTCCTAGTAATCTCATACGATGTATATTTCGTAGGTCACTGCAAGGGCTGCCAGGGCTGTTGCTCACACTCGTTGCACCACTCCCCCATCACCTTATCAATACAGGCCTACTGTACTCTACTGCACGGAAGGGTCGTCGCCTCCCGTGGACTCAGAATACGCTCGCGGTCACTACAAAGGGCTCGTCGCCTGATCAGTGTAGGCCGACAGCTAGAATATAGTGTCCCATACCACCATAATCTGCTCACGAGTCTAGGTGCTCACTGGTCACTACGGGGAGGTTTGTGGCCCCAGCGTAGGCCGACAGCTCGACCACGGTGTCCCATACCACCATGCCCGGCTCATGAGTCTTCGTGGATCAAGGTACCACGGTTAATAGGGTTTACAATGGTAAGTTCAGTACCCTAGGTTCAAGCAGTTATGATACATACAAGGTGAACAAACATCGGCCAGTCGGGTTACTTGACGGGCTCGATTAGCGCGATCGCATCTCGAATTGAACGACATGAAGTGCGTAAAACACTTCGCGTGGCCTAACCACTGCCGCCAACTCTCAACACGAATCACATTCATCGACGCGTCGTTCGTGGCTATGACCAGTCAGCCACGAATTCGCTCGGTTACCGACTGCCTGGACTAAGTCAAGTCCCACACATCCATTGAATTACATTAACGCTATATACCAGGGTATTGGAATTGAAACACATCATGTGAGCATGTTAGCACATGTTATAACATTCAACTTAGGCAAATCTTCAAGGCATACTTTCCATGCATATTTAACTTAGGCAAATCTTCAAGGCATCATTTCTATGCATGTGATGCAATCATGCATAAGGTCAACATATAGGAAATCATTTAGGTCAGCATATTAATCATGAAATCAATCTCAAACTACTACATAACATCATTCAATACAATACATACTAATACAAGCATTTATACAAACACATACACTACACCCTTAAGTCCACATATAGTATGTCGACCCAAAGTGCGCAACTTGGCGAATCTCTTCGCCAAACTGATTATGCAAGCATTCCTAACTCTCTAATGCGGCGACAAATCATGTCAATCACGTCAGCAAAATATGCACGTAGACCGTACTTCCTACAAATGACTAAAATGCCCTAAATCTCATATTCTTCGTTAATTTACGAAACAGGAAACGGAGAGCATGTTGTACATGTCAAACGGCGATGCCGTCGATAATCTACTATTAAACGACATTGAAAGCGTTGTAAACCGTCAATCAAAGCGTCTAAAATCCTCACCTTATGTCTTGTAGACTCGGAAATTGAAACGGAGCGTATACGCTTCGTCTACGGCGAATAAGGAGCCTAATACACAAGATCCATAAGCTACATCGCTATGGAAACAAGGGAAACTCAAATCAACAACTATTTAGGGTTTTTACTTACCTAGGATCGCGGTGGAATCGCCGGGAAAGCGGTAGAGGTGTGTTGCTTAAGCACGTGCAACGCGTAGTACAAGTGGCAGGAAGAACTCTCCCACACTCTCACAATCTCCCACCTTTTTCTCTCTCCCAAGCTAGGGCTTCTCTCAAATTCGGATGGGAGAGAGGAGTGAGGGTTTCAACCCCTTTTATAGCCTAAAACATGCCCAAAATAGGCTTGGGAACAATGTTTACTTGGTGCCTAACCAAATCGGGGCCGTTTCGGTCCAAAAGGGCATTTCTGAAGGTCCCCAGGCCAAATGCGGTCGGACTTAAGCTCATGCATACTGGATCTAGTACACATCCAGTTTTCAGACCGGTTGGGTTCCCAGATCGCACGTGGCGGCCCAGTTTCAGTTTAACGGTCACCGCACCAAGATCAGGCCTATAAGTCTCGTGATATATAATAGATATTTTTCCTGATCCAAGGGTGTAATTTGGCTGTATTCTGACGGTCAGAACGCTCAATACTGATGCGTCAAATTGTGTGCCAGATTTGAATTTCAAATTCCAATTCTAACCCTATTCTCACTCTCTTCGGTCCGGGCTCAATGAAATAGCCTGTGATTATCGGTTTGACTTGATTTTTGGAATGAGTGTCAAGTCCAGCTAGACGGTTCTAACGGTCTAAGATAGGAGGTATCGGACTTTCGACGTGCGGTCTAGATCCAATACAAAGATTCAAAGTGGTCCAGAGAACAAACCTGCTTAGAGTTTGGTCCGAGGTTTTAGAGCATTATATCACCATTGGTTCCACTCGCTTTGGGCCTTGTAGAACGTATTTAAAGTAATCAGGGACTGTTTCCCAGCCACTCCAACGTTGCGCTAGCTAACTTATGCTTAGTTTCTAAAGAAATTTATCCTAAGTGGTTTCTTTGGCTATGGAATTGGGTTCTGAACGATTTTTCAGGTGTTTTAATTGACCCACTGCCTAAGGACGTCAAATCCTAGGTTAGCCAAAATCCGGGGTGTTACAGCTGGAGTCTAGTAAAATAGATTATCTGGATAAAATAAACACTCCATGGTAGCCCGTACATAATACAATGGGCCCCACCAGATGGAAGGTATGAATGCAACTCATAAATCAGGGTGGGCCTGCCGCTGGACTATAAGTTTAGCAGCACCTAACCAGCTTGGATGTTCCAAGGGGGCCTGGACGGCCGGCCCCACAAACATCCAAGGTGGGCCCCACTTGTGAATGTCCCACCAGGGGGTCGACCACGTCCAAGTGGGCCACATAGAGGGGTGGATGATGTGGAAAACACACACTATCAAGGTAGGCCACATGAGGAAAATAGCCAGCCCCTGCTGGACATCAGCCCGACTGGAATGTGCAGCAGGTGGGCCGCTGGCCCAACTGCAGTAATCCTCAAAAATGGGCTGTCCAGATGGTCCACATACACCTGAGGTGGGTCCCAGCAAGGTGAGCCATAAGGAAGGTGAGGGAAGAAGCCATAAACACATGCAAATAGTAAATAAAAATCTAGACAGCAAGGTTTCTTGAAAACAAAATGTTGCTGGAATGTTGCTATCCCCATCTTGTACACCCAATGGAGTGGGCCCAAGCCTGCCCAATTAAGGGGAAAATGGGTCGATTACATGCACTACGAATGAACAACAAGTGGGGTCCACATGAGTGGCCCACCATCCCTAAAACCAAGCTGATATGTATGTTTTTCCTTCATGCAGGACTGTTGGACGGTCCAAAAACTTGGACCATCCAGCCCTCCTGGGCCTGATCCATGGGGCTCCAATCAAGGGTGGATGGAGTGGGACTCATCATACATTAAGTTGGGGTCCACACCTTAGAGGAATACCTAAAAATTAAGGAGAAAGAAGAGCTATAAACAGGGCTTAAGCTTTACACAAAACCATACAACAATGGGCCAGAAATCTAGACAGCAACATGTTGCTATCCATTCTAGCCCAATGTGAAATATATTGGGGCCTTTATCTCATATTCATTAAGGTGGGGTACACGTAGATGGATCACACATACTCTAGACCAAAGCCCCCTTTCAATATAACTATATAATCAGGCCTAATGGCCATCCAAACCATGCAAACCATGATGGGCCTGTACGTCCAACAGCTTAGGCCTGAACGTCCCTACAATTGGATGGTCTAGATGCATGGACACAGATCAGGTGGGCCACACACATCAGAAGAAAAATAAGAGAGCAGGAGAGAGGAGATCCCAGCCATAGGAAGGGCTCCACCACTATAAGCCCTTCAAAATTAATCATAACCATACATCAAGATATTACATGGGTCTCATGCGTGCATGGGCCCTACAATAAAAAATATAAGGTGGAGATACCATCCCCACTATGGACCTAGCGTCTAGATGACCCAATAAACTATATATTAAAGGAAAAACCTCATGATGGAGTCCATGGAGAATGGCCCCATCACGGTAACATGCATGCACAAAGTGGGCCATTAGCCACACTCATGGAGTCGTGTAGGATCTTCACCATTGATTGGTGGGTCCTACACATTCCCAAGAAAAGGAAAGAAGGATCCATGCAAGAAAAATGAAAGAACTAAACCTAGAAGAGCACTGACCTCAAAGCTTATCATTCTTCTTCTATACTTGGGTTCTCTAGCTCTAATGGGGTAGTTTCAATGGTGGGGTTGGGTTTTAGAGGGTTGGATTGGGAGAGATCTAGCTTGGAAGGGGCTGGAGGGATGGGTTCTTATGGACGTCCAAGGTCTCTATAACGCCCTGAATTTCGAGGGTCGAGCAAAGCTCTACTCCTGAGATCCAGCACATCACTTATGCAATATGGATAATGATGTTCAGATTTCGTCCATATTAATGAGTTAGACATGATTGAGATTATAATAAAATAGCGTATCATACTCTGGATATAATTAAACTAAGCAAGTGCAAGTCTGAAGCATATATATTTAAGTGTGTAAGTGTTTCACAACCTCAAAAGTATGAGTATGTAACCGGGCTGAAAATATACTTGTAGTGTTTCAAAATATATAAAATGTAGAAATGTAAGGTGTCCAATTAAGCCAAATATCCCAATGTTCCCTACATGTCAGCATAATGTCTACATAGACCCACCCGAGAGCTGAACGTAGGAGAACTCCTCCTCATCCATGAAGTCATGCTCTGTTACATAGACTTCACCAACACCTGCATCCAAACCAAAGTCTGGTTGGTGTTTTAAAACATCATCCCAAGGTGTGAGTGAGTGATCAACTCAGTGGTACTATAAGGTAAAATTTAACATGTTATCAAGCTAATCAAGCAGTAATGATAAACAACATAACAATCACTTCCTAACTACTCTTATTAATGTAGGAATGGAATGTAAGTAATGATGTATGCCCTCGTATTAAACATCCCTCAAAAGTGACTCCGACAACTTATTTTGCATATGACATCACTACCTCCGATGAAACTTCAATGCCTTTAAAGCACGTCTTAACTAATGCAGTGCGATGCATGGTCATGTTAGCCAAGTAATTAATTAAGCTTATTCATACAGCAGATTTGGAAAGCTAGGGTACCTCCCTTTGTATCATTGACCCAAACTAAAGGATCCATCTAGGTTCGTCACTCCTAGTCAAGCAGATACAATAGGCAAGTTGTAGGGTCATCACTTCTAATGAAAAGAAGTCGATAGGTAAATTCAAAAGTTTATACTCTCGGTCACTACGGGGAGGCTCGTCACCTCAGTGTAGGCCGACAGCATGAACATAGTGTCCTATACCACCATGCCCAGCTCACGAGTCTTGGTTTCTCACTGGTCATTATAGGGAGGCTCATCACCTCAGTGTAGGCTGACAGCTTGAACACGGTGTCCCATACCACCATGTCCGGCTCATGAGTCTTAGCGATCGTGGTACCATAGTTAGAGTGGGCCTTTACATTGAAGAGGGGTACCTTAGATTCAAGTAGTAGTGTCCATAAATGGTAAACACACAATAGACCAATCGGTTCATTAAGCAAGTTTGACTAGTACAGGCACACGCTGACTTAATCGACATGGAGCGCATAAGCACCCCTCGTGGCCTAACCACTGTCAACGATCGTCGTGTGACCCAGATTCGTAGAGTTTACCCAATGTGGCGAGACTAATTTGGCCACCCAAACAAGGACAGTTACCAATTTCCTAGGCTACGTTGTAGTCCTAATCTTACTCAGATGTAGCATGTAAACACATGTGATAATCACTTCAGCATTTAACAAACAATTCAAGTGAATTCCTCATTTGAGCATTTCATCAAACAGATTGAACATGTTACCAAATACTTGCATTTTATCCATAAATTGTGTAGCAGAAAATATGATTACATGAAAGAAACTATACGTATGAATAAGGTAACTAAGAATCTTATCTTAATACTCTTAATAAATACAAATCATCAACAATTTCTCATTCAAATAATTCATCAAACACTTAGACTACACTTCATCAAATATATAGACTCTGTTAGTTACAACGTATATTTTAGCAAGTCCTTGTACAGAGAGGTCAGCATGCATATGCCAACAATGAATCCAAGATTAGTAGTCATGGCAAGCACAAATCATATTTCCATAATCATTCAAACATTTCAACAAACACATGGGATGCATCTTTTATTCAACATAGTTCATACATGTATATTATATAGAAAACGGCGTATCTAAGACAATATGGCAGCAATCAAGTCAAACAAATCATTAGCTAACATTGAAAGTATTGATAACCATAACCTAAGCATTTATAGTCCACACCTTTCGTCAGAATACTCGATTCAGACTCGGTTCAAACTCTACGTTTCCAAAACGGAATGTCGGGCACCTAAATGACGTAATAGGTTATCTAGTTTGACAAATAATTAGCCTGGATCTCTATAATAAGATTAAGGTTAGGGTTTGTTATCCAAAATCATAGCCGAAACAGATTGTGTAGCGTAATGGGGAGGTGATTCAGTACGTGGAGTCGTGAGAGAGAATTACTGCAACAATCTCCCAAAAGCCCTCTTCTCTCCTTCCTCCTTTATCTTCTTTTTTCTCTCTCCTTTAGGGTTTTAGAGAAATTCGTATATGAGAGAGGTGGGGTGGTATAAGGGTTATTTATAAGCCCAGAAGTGATACAAATGGCCCCAGGGCCACTATATACATGGGTTATACCCTTTGGGCAGCTATTTTTAACAAATAGGGCTCATAGGGAGGCCCACTACTCACGTTATAGGGTATGCTCTCTGACAATGGATCTATGTCAGGATGTAATTTCATTGTGATCGAATAAGCTGATCGATCGTGGAGGACCTATATTAGATCAACAGTCATACTTACTCGATCGGGGTCACACTTATACGGATATGTGCAGGGAAATTACCCTTTTCCATGGGTAAAGTTTGGTCAGAAATTGACAGTCCAAAATTCTCTATTTTTCATGTGAGAGAATGGCCCAATTCACTTAAGTTTCATTATATTTTCTAAAGATATTCGTGTTTCTCACACACTTCACTCAGGGCTCAAGTTGTACATTTTTGGACAATATCTGGGCTTAATTCCTGCGATGGTTGTCAAGCCTAGTAGGACGGACGTAATCCTATAGTTTCGTAGTCATCGGACCCTCAACGTGCGGTCTAGGTTCGATATGGAGTTTCAATGTACTCCCGAGAGCAGCGGGCTCTTAGGATTTCTCCTAGGTCTTTAAGTGACATTGAGTCAGTGGTATTAATGGTTTTAGGCTTTCTCATTTGTGGAAATGGTGGCCCAAGACTAATCCACCAATTATTTAGCTTAGTACTTAACTAAATTTTGCCTAAAATATACTAAGGATGCGATCCTCAGGTAATTCTGCTTGAGGTGATACTCGGGTCCTTATGTGGATTTTTTCGAGACATTTTCTCTCTCTCTTGGTTTGCTAGAGGAGAGAAATGAGGAAAATGAGAGAGAAGGAAGGAAAGTGATGGGTTGTAAGAGGGTGATGATGGGTTTTAGGTAAGAGAACGCATCATTGCTTTTGGGAAGAAAAACTAATCATGACTTTTGGGGAAGAAAATCCATAATGAGCTAGCAAGGCTAGGTAATAGGCTAAGTAGCTAGGGTGAGGTCCACCCATGTAGAAAAGCGTGCACAAGCATAAAGTGGGTCCCACATCATGATCAACAGTCCAAATATTGCGTGGGGTATATCTTTTGATCTACACTTCGGATTGGTGCACGAGACAAGATGTTAGAACCGCGGCAATGATGCGGTCGCAGAGGCATAGGTTTCGGTCGAATCGGTTATGGTTTACAAGGCGGAACTTAGGAATGATCGTAAATGCAACCTATAGGTTGCGTGCTGCGAAATGTAACCGGAAGGATCGCAGGACCTAATAGAATGGATTGAATACTAGGTTATGGGTTTGACAGCTCTCCCCTCCAAATAAAAATTTTTCATCCCTGAAATTTACTATAACTAGGACTAAACAAAGGAAGAAGATAAAACATCATCCCATATATAGCAATCAATACATGACAATACATAGTATAATATAATTAATCACTCAACAAATAAATGGGGATAATATAATTAATCACTCAACAAATAAATGGGGATAACGCTCTCTAATCTCAGCTTCGCACTCCCAAGACGCCTTTGCCTCAGAATGTTGACCTCGCTGAACTTTCACTAGATGAATGAACTTGGTTCAGAGAACCTGGTCCTTCTGATCAAGAATGTGAATCGACTACTCAATATAAAAAGCATCCTCACGGACCTCAAGATGTTGCCAATCAATCATAAGAATAATGTCTGATCCACACTTTTGCAACATCGAAACACGAAAAATGTTGTTGATACCCGACAACTCAGAAGGTAAGGCAAGCCTATAGGCCACGGCACCCACACGCCCAGTGATCTCGAAAGGTTCTATGTATCTCGGGGCAAGCTTGTCCTTCATTTCAAATAGAATCACGCCCTTCATGAGAGAGACCTTGAGATACAACCTGTCCCCTACTGCAAACTCTAGGGGATGACACTGACGATCAATAAAACTCTTTTACCGACTCTGAGCTGTGCGCATCCTCTGCCTGATGATGTCGATTACCTCTGATGACTTCTGCATAAGCTCGAAACCTAGGAGACATCGCTCTCCAATCTCGGTCTAAAAACTAAGAGATCTGCACGGTCTGCCATATAATGCCTCAAAAGGAGTCATGCTAATGGTCGCTTGATAGCTATTGTTGTATGCGAACTCGACTAGCCACAGATGCTTATCCCAGCTACCTGCGAAGCTTATCACGCAAGCTCTAAGCATATCTTCAAGAATTTGATTGACCCTCTTGGTCTGCTCATCAGTTTGCGGATGATACGCTGTACTGAGCTACAAAATGGACCCCATAGCCGATTGGAAGCTCCTTTAAAACTAAGACGTGAATCTCGCGTTTCGGTCAAAAATGATCAAAATAGGAATGTGTTGTAGTCTCACAATCTTCTCGATGAATATCTTTACAAGCCAATCAAATGTCCAAGTTGCATGAATCAGAATAAAATGTGCCGACTTCGTCAGATGATCGAGAACAACCCAGATGGTGTCATGACCGTGCTGAGTCCTCAACAAGCCCATGATAAAATCAGTTGATACGTGCTCCCACTTCCATAACGGAACGCTCAACGGCTGCAAGGGACCAGGGGGTTTCTGGTGTTCGGCCTTGACACGTTGACACATGTCACACTCGGCCACAAAGCTGACATTCTGATGCTTCATCCTTGACTAAAAATACTGCCTCCTCATGTCATGTTACATCTTTGTGGAGCCCAGGTGGATAGTAAGTCGCGATCGGTGTGCCTCGATCATCAAATCTCTATGCAACTCTGGCACGTCCGGAACACACAATCGGCCTCTGAAATGAAGTCCACCATTAGAACCAATCTTCTAGTATGACTGCTCCAGGGATGTGGTCTTTGCTCAGTAACCTTATAATGACTCATTTGTCTGCTGAGCCTCGATTACCCTTGCGACAAGAGAAGGTTGAATCGATAGGCTCGATAGCTAAACAATGGAAGACTACAGACCAAACTCAAAGTCGTACTCTACTACATTCCCGAGCATCTTCCACTCCCTGACCATCATCTGTACCACCAAACCTTGTGGCTGACGGCTAAGCACATCCACCACCACATTCGCCTTGCCCAGTGGTACTGAAGATAAAAATAGTAGTCCTTCAGGAGCTTCATCTAGCACCTGTCTCATATTCAGCTCCGATTAAGAAAATAAATAGTTCAAGCTCTTAGGGTCAGAGAAGATCTCAAACCTAACCCCATAAAGGTAGTGTCTCCACATCTTCAATGCAACAACAACTACTACTAACTCCAGATCATGTGTGGGGTCGTTCAGCTCATGGACCTTGAGCTGGAGTGACGTATAAGCCACTGGGTTCCCGTGTTGCATCAGGATAGCACCCAATACAACTCTCGAGGCATCAATAAAAATAACAAATCCATCACTCCCGGAGGGAAGAGTGAGGACAGAAGCGGATGTAAGGCAGTGCTTCAGCTCTATAAATTCCTACTCACAGGCGTCACTCTAGACGAACTCGGCGCCCTTCGGAGTCAACCTGGTCAGTGGTGCTACAATGTGGGAGAATCCCTCAATAAATTGCCAACAATATCCCGCTCAGACTAAGAAAATATGGATCTCGGATGCGTTCATGGGCTGGTCCCACTGACGCACTGCATCAATCTTCGAGGGTTCCACAGTGACACCCTCCCTCATCACTACGTGATCGAGGAACTTCACCTCCTCCTGTCAGAACTCGCACTTCTCCAGCTTCGCATAGAGCTAATGGGCATGGAGGGTCTACAAAATAATATACAAATGCTGCTTGTGGTCCTCATAAGTCATCAAATAGATCAGAATGTCATCGATGAAGACCACAACAAACTGATCGAGGTAAGGTTGGAAGACTTTGTTCATCAACTGTATAAAGACGACCGGTGCATTGGTCAGTCCAAAGGACATGACCTGAAACTCAAAATGATTATAGCACGTCCGAAAGGCTGTCTTCGAGATGTCTTTCTCTTGGACCCGAATTTGATGATAGCTGGACCGTAGTTCAATCTTCAAAAAGAATAGTGCACCTTGTAAATAATCAAATAAATCATCGATCCTCCAGAGTGAGTATTTATTCTTGATCGTGACCTTGTTGAGCTCGCGGTAATCCACGTAGAGCCTCAACAAGCCATCCTTGTTCTTGATAAATAGTACTGGGGCTCCCCATGGTGAACTGCTTGGACGGATAAAGCCTAACTCCCGCAACTCATCTAACTGCTCCTGCAGTTCCCATAACTCCATCAGTGTCATACGTTATGGAGCCTTCGATATTGGCGTGGTACCGGGCACAAGATCAATCTGAAACTCAATCTGCTAGGATGGGGGCAACCCTAGAATCTCCAGGAACACGTCAGGAAAATCACAGACAATAAGCAACTGATCGATGCCCACATCCACTGACTCCTCTACTGCACATGCCATTAAACTAGACAATGACACTCCTCTCAGCTCGGCAACGAACTGGAACAGTGGCAAGCCGGGTATACAAAATATGACTGTCCTTACGAAGTAGTCTAATATGATGTGGTACTAGGTAAGCCAATCCATGCCTAAGATAACATCAAAATTGGACATAGGAAACAAAAATAAGTCCATAGGCAAAAAGATATCCCCGATCAGAATGGCACAAGATGAGAAAAATTGGCCTAATACTATAGTCTTCCTCAAGGGAGTCGATACCGATAAAGCCTCATGAGCGGACTCCAATGGTAGACCAGTTGATCGGTAGAACTCGGCCACAAAAGAATGAGATGTCCCAGAATCAAACTATAAATGTGCTATGTAAGCAGAAACAGGAAGAATACCCTCGACTACCCCTCCTTATGACTGAGGGTCCTGCTGAGCAGCATAAAATCTGCCCTGGGCCGGCAGGAGGGGTACCTGTTCCCTCTGCAGTCTCTACTGCTGCTGCCATTGTGGTGGCCTAATCTGCTGTCTCTATTACTACGGGGGGAGGCCTCGGAGGCTGGTGCTGTGGTTGCAGCTATTGCTTCTGCTACTATGGAGGCTGATGCAGGGTCTTCTGTGGTGCCCTCGGCTGCTACTACTGAAGATGGGGACACTCGTGTCTATGATGTCCCGTCCTACCACAACCAAAGTAAACACCTATGAATGGTCCTGAAGATGATGCTAGATGCGTTGTTGGTGCTCGAAATCCTAGGCGAGTTGTTCGCTGATGGGAGCTACCGAAGGGCGCCTTCCTCTTCCAGTCTCCTCCCGAGTCATGGGTCCTTTGCAAAGTGGCCCGATCATCATCGTAAACCTGGGCTCTCTAAACAACTTGATCGAACATCATAAGCAGGTGTCTAACCATACGACTCCTGAGAGCGGGACGCAAGCCGTTCACGAAATGGCAGGCCTTCTGCCTCTCATAATCCACAAGATAAGTCAGAAATCTGCACAATGCGACAAAACGTGCCTCATACTATGACACGGTCATGTTCCCCTAAACAAACGTCTCGAACTACAATGCATGCTGCTGCTGAACATGCTCAAGGAAGAACTTCTGGTCAAATCGATTCACGAAGTCCTCCCAAGTCCATACAAAAGTTGGCCCGGCCACTCGAGAAACGGATGCCCACTAATGCTGAGCCTCTCCCTAAAGAAGGAATACCACTAACGGGACTCGCTGCTGAGTCGTGCATCACATGGTGTTGAAAATATTTTCCACCTCGGAGCGCCATAACTTAGCTGCTGTAGGGTTTAACTCACCTCAAAAATGCGGAGGTCTCGTAGAAGAGCGCTCGCGCACACCTGCTCTGAAGTTTCTACAATGCGCAGCTGTGACAGCCTGCAACATCTGCTGTAACTGCTCTGCTCCAATGAGCATAGTAGGGAACGTAGGGGCTGCATTGGCTTCAGGTGGAGGTGTAGGAACTGTGGAGGCTTCTATCATAGGTACAACAGGCTTAAGCGGGGGAATGGGAGCAATTGGAAGTGGAATGATAACCTCAGGAATAGGATCCTCAAGAGGTGGAGCGGGATGCGCTCGAGTCGCTTGGGTACCATAGGTGCCTCTCGTGCCTCATCTAGGTGGCATGGTCTATAAAAAGAATAAAGGCGTCCAAGGCTGACGGACGTTAGAGAACCAAATCAAAAGAGTACGCACTCGGGATAAGTAGTGTCCTAAGATCGAAGCAGATATGTGATGTTGTCCTGTGTTATTCTCGGGTAATGCTCTGATACCAACTCCTATCATGCCCCAAACTTAGAAACTAAGCTCACAAAATTTTTGATTGCCAAATCCGGCGTCGAGAGCCTCTGTAGTATCTCATTCTCAGATCCAAACACCCATGTACCAAGTTTCGATCCTGGGATCCTACAAGGAGGATTTCTATAATATAAGTTTGTTTCATAATCAACATAACTAAGATCATAACCATAGGAGCATCATCACAAAATCCACTAAGAATAAAAACTTTTACAATACAAGGCGCATAAAGGGAAAGATATAATGGTTATAACAAAACTCCAAAAGAAAGCTTCGCAGCACGCCCCTGCTCCTCCATAGCCACTTCTTAGCGTCACCTGCACACATCAATCATGCATAAGCTTATAAAAAGCTCAGAGGGTGGTGTAAGTGTGTGCATGACAGGTGCCAAGTATACAATATTAGAGTATGTGGAATATGCTGACAAGATCATAAATACCACTAGCCATAATAAGGCTATGCAATGCAAGGCAAAAATTCCATCATCCATACCAAGGCTACGCAATACATGGCAGGAGTGCCACCGGCCATCCTAAGGCTATGCTACACCAAGCATGAATGCTATCAGTCATCCTTGAGCTATGTGATGTGAGGCCTATATATCCAAATGTCATATGCAATATACAATGCGATCATGTCAGTCCTCATATCAAGTCCACATATCAGTACAGTTCATCTCTAGGAAATTATCAGGGTCAAATACACTCCACACTAACTGCCGCCTCCCTATTCACGTAGCCCAACGAGTGAAAGGGACCTCACTATCCGCCAGTGGTTACGAATACCTTCCTAGCTCGTCTACAGCTGACCCATTTGTGAGCTGGTCAAACTCAACCTAGCTTATAGTTCCCTTACTCAGGCAAGTTAAGCCACAACCCCTTCTAACCGACCACGACATAATGGGAGATGCGGCCTAATGGTATTCGGCACCAGCTGTCACACCCTAAACTTAGAAACTGGGCTCAAAAAATTCTCGATCACCAGATCTGGTGCCGATAGCCTCCGTAATATCCCATTCTCGGCTCTCAGCGTCCATACATTAGATTCTAATCTTGGGATCCTACAAGGAGGATTTTTCAATGTACATTTAACTCATAATAAGCATAACCACAAGTTAACCTAAATCACAAAGGCAACATCATTATCACATATCCACTAATATAACCATTTGAATATAGGGCTGAAAGGGAAATACATATGATAAAATCAAAGCTCTAGAAGACCGCTACACGGTCCATGCTCAACTCTGCTGTAACCTAATGCCACCTACACATAACTATCATGCATAAGCTTATAGAAAGCTTAAAGGGTGGTATAGGTGCGTGTACAAGATAAGTACCAAGTAAGCAATATCAAAGTAATCAGTAAGCGAAAATACTGACAAGCCCATAAATCATGCAATATTAGAAATACTGGTAAGTTCATAAATCATACGATATCAAAGTAATGTGAAAACATGTTGATAGGCCCATAAATACCATCAGCCTTATCTAGGCTATATGATACAAAAATATAATGATGCAATGCAATATGTAATTCTTGATGAGTCCATGAATACTGTCAACCGTATTTAGGCTATATAAATGCAGAAACATGATAACCCAAAATGCTAAATGTCGCGGATGCAATGCAATATGCAATGCGAATGAAATGAACAAGAGAGAGTGAAGTGGGGATGACAGTACATAGTATCGCAGGCAATGAGGTCCATCATAAGGGACTTCTATCCAAACCAGTCGCATACTTAAATTTGGATTGACAGACTCAATGTAGTAGACCCTGATCTCAGGTTAGTCATGTCCCCTAACTAAAATCCTGGCCACTGTGAAGGTACACATAATAATTATTTGTGCACCACCAGCTCGAGTGGATAGTGAATGAATGAATGAATATAATGCTAAGTATGAAACTCCTGCTCCACAAATCAGTACTATACATCTCTGGGATCATCATCGGGGTTCAATACACTCTATACCAGCTTGTCACCCCATCAAGCACACAACTGGGTAAGTGAAAGAGACCTCACTATCCACTGGCTAGTAGTCAGCCAATATTTACCCGACACGTCGATAGTGGACCCATTCACGAGCTGGTCAAACTCAACCTACCTATGCCTACTCTCTCAGGTAGGTAAGGCCACACCCCCTCCCAACCGACCATGACACAGTGGGAGATGCGACCTACTGGATATAGCCCTCATACGCTCATATATATCCACTCAGTCTCAACGTTGGGGCATCCTCTGGTAACAAGATGGCTTAAAAATTTTTACGCAGGGCCATTTATGATAGTCTGATGCTAATAACATATTTCTGGTGTTCCATCTGGCCATCCACGATATGCCTGTGGAGGCTATGGCCCTGATGTCACTAGGGTGTACAGTAATCACAACACATAATGCATGAGTCATACAATCTAGACATGCATTAATCCTTCGCATACCGTGCACTCAAGCGAGATAACCTCCACCTATCAGGGAGTCTCATAACAACCTGTCCAATGACATACGCAATGGTCAACCACATCTCATAGCAAACATGCAGATGATGTATATGGGCATGTATTATGATGTTATGCTGTCACATACTCATAATCGGTATCAATAACTGGCACTGATAATCAGCATCGGTAATCGGCCTATACAATTGGCCTCAAAAATCAGAATCAGCCTCAACAATCGAAATTAGTCTCGACAATCGGAATCAGCCTTGACAATTGGAATCATCCTCGATAATCAGAATCGGCCTTAATTATTGGAATCGGCCTCAACAATCAACCTCAGTAATTGAAATCGGCCTCAATAATCAGAATCGGCCTTGACAATTGGAATCGGGATCGGCCTCGACAATCGAAATTGGCCTCAACAATCAGAATCAACCTCGACAATCAGCCTTGACAATTGAAATCAACCTCGACAATTGGCCTTGACAATTGGAATCGACCTCGACAATCGGCCTCAACAATTGAAATCAACCTTGACTATCGAAATCAGAATCGGCCTCGACAATTGGAATCAGTATCGATAATCAAAATCAGTGCAAGGCGGGGTTTATAGATGGATGGCCGATGATGGTCTAAGCAATATCAATGAGGCCCATTCGTTTGGGTTAACCCACTCGAGCATGATGAAAATGAGCTTAACCAGGCCTAAGGGAAGGTCACAATGTGGACATTTAACCATCACTGCCCATCAATGTGGACATTCAACCAACATTGATCCCAGGGAGTGGTCCACATAGGGCTAAACGTATAGTGGACCCATGGCTTCACACAAAGGCTTAATATACATCGTAATGGGCCCCATACAAGGGCTACATACAAAACAGGTGGGCCTTGCATATGGACCTCAGATACATCGCACGGGCCACAACCCATGGGCCTAAATAGGTGGACGGTTTGGATGGATCACATCCATCAAAGTGGGGCCATGAACATGTTAGATGGATGAACAACATGGTTAGAACAATTACATCAAGGTGGGGCACATGAAACTAGTGAGATGGATGGACGGTTTGGATGGGAAAACACCCATCAGTGTGGCCGTTGGAACGCCAGATGGATAGATGGCCTAATATATGCATACAACATGGTGGCTCCCACAGCAGATGGACCCCGCAATAGGTGACACTAATACAATAACTTTTTAGCTGCGCGAGTTGCAGTGTCAGCTGTTGCTGACGGAATAGGTGGGTCCCACATAGGGCCCACCACTAGATATCTTATCATAGATATAATATAATATAATATAACATGACATATAAAAAAGTCACCATCCAGAGATTCCTGCATGCTCTGAACGGTGTTGATCTAATGCATAAAATCATGGTGAGTCCACACGTGTGGCCCACCTCAACGTACTAGCCTTATATATGTATATTATATATATTAATTAAATATTAACTTCTCTCTCATTTTTCTTTTTTAAGGCTACTTATGTGATTTCCCTTACACAGTCCAGCAGCAGAGAATGTTGGACGTCCAATGTATGGATGCAATACCTTTATCAAGGTGGGGTCCACGTACTCATGGCCCACCAACCACACACACACACACACACACATATATATATATAGGTGGCCCCACTTATACATGATCCTCAGATGGACGATGTGGATCTAATCCATTCATCACAGTGGGGTCCATACGTCCCAAAAAATGGATGGTATGGATATAATATATACGTCATAAGCGGGCCACTCTCATCATCACCATCACCAAAAGAAAGGAGAAAGAGAGAGGGAGAGAGATCAGTGTAGTGGAGGGACCCTGCCACTATGGGCCCCTCATATGGTTATAACATATAAACTAAATTAGGTCTCATCATAAGTGGGCCATTAAATTAAAAATCAACGGTGGATCATCCACCTATTGGCCTCCTTATTTAGCTCCTTGGACTCCTGTGCTCCTTACCTTCAATTCTTGTAACGTCCTGAAGAAATCCATTCTTTGATCCGAGTATCACCTCTAGCAAAAATCCTTTAAAACCTAATCCTTTAGAAATTTAACGTGAATTAACTAGCACTAAACTCGATTACTTATGAATTTAGCACCAACCACTTTAAATACGATCTGTAAGACCCAAAACCTATAGAACTGTTAACGCTATATTACCCTGAAATCTAGGATCCAACTCTAAACCCAGTTGCTCTTGAGAGCATTCGAAAACTTCGTATCGGACCTGGACTACACGTCGAAAGTCCGATAGCGATGAACTTAGACAATTATGACCACCTAGTTGGACTTGACTATCACCTTAAAAATTAAGACCAGACGATTTCTAGAGACTATTTCCTTGAGTCCGGAGTGAAGAGTGTGAGAAAGTGAAGTTTTTTATAAAAATTAATATGAATTTAAGTAATCTGAGTCGTATCGCTTGTACACCTTTTATAAGCATTCTGACCATCAGAATCTGACCCAAATTCACCCTCGGATCAGGGAAGATGGCCCATACATGTCAAAGTACTTGTGGCCCTAATCGAGTTTCGGTGACCGTTGAACTGAAACTGGTCCGCCACGATCGATCTGGAAATCCGATCGGACTGAAAACTTAACTTGCTTAAGATCTAATATTAATGAGCTTAATTCCAACCGCATTTAGTAAAAGAACCTCTAAAAATGTTCCGTTGGATCAGAAAAGGCCCGATTTGGTTATAACCTAAGTATACCTTGGCCCTAGGGCTATTTCCGTCAGTTTTGGGCCTATATAAGGGCCTTAAACCCTCTCTCACATATCCCATACGAATTTCTAACCTTAGCTTATTAAAGAGAGAGTGAGAGAGTAGTTGGTGTTTTATCTTGAGATTCTTCCTAGTTTCCTCTACGCACCAATCCATCGTATCTGAATCGTTATTCCAGTGATTCTAATTCTATTTTTGGATAAGTCAATCAAACCCTAACCTGGTATGGAGCTTGGAATAGTCTAAGTGTTGTTGTAGCTAACGTTATTCATGCCTTAGGTTGCGTATCCGCTGTTGACGAAGATTTATCGTCTAAATCATATCCGTTACGCATTTTCTGGTTTAAGGTGCGGATTATATACGTTTAGGTTATGATTTTTAAGACTTCCAATGTTAGATAATGATTTATTCTTGACGTGAATGCTATTACACATGTTAAATGCGCTATTCGTTTTGTTTTACGTATATGTACAACATATGTTGTAAATAAAACATTTCATGTGTATGTTGAAATGTTTGTATACATATGAAATCTGATGTTGTGATTGTCATGATTAATTATTGTTAGTACATGCTTGTTATGTATGCGACAACTCCTTGGCGAAAGGATTTTCCCTAATATGCAATATGGTCGACATACGTGATGTATGTTGAATAGTGCAGTCTAAGTGATTGTAAAAATGCCTGAATGAATTAGTATTCAGTAAAGTGTGATTTATATGGTTGTTGAGATATGAATCTCAATTACCCTGCTTATGTGTATGATTTTCTCCATGAATTGTTTAGCCTATTTTATTCATGTTAACTATATGTATGATTTTCTTCATGTACTGTATTTATGTTTAAGTTATATTTCATAACATGTTCATTTGAATGTAGAATATGAATCAAATGTCTAGTATTGAGCTTGTATGTGATTGGGACTATATTGCAGTCCAGGTAGTCGGTAACGGCCTTTAAACTGTTGGTTGAGGTTGTTTTCTCCACGCAAGATGTGTTCGACGAATGCTAGTCGTACTTGGGATGTTCGACAGTGGTTAGGCCACACGAAGTGCTTATGCATTCCATGTCGATCAACTCAATGTGCGCTTGTCCTAGTTGAGCTCGTCAAATAACCCCATTGACCGATGTATGTTCACCATATTTGGACGCTACTGTATGAATCTAAGGTACCGAACTCATTAGTGAAAATTTCATTAACCTTGGTACCACGATCCGCTAAGACTCATGAGCCGGTCATGGTGGTATGAGACACAGTGGTCGAGCTATCGGCCTATGCTGGGGCGACGAGCCTCCCCGTAGTGACCAGTGAGCAACCTAGACTCGTGAGCCGATTATGGTGGTATAGGACGCTATATTCATGCTGTCGGCCTACATTGATTGGTGACGAGCCCTCTGTAGTGACCTTGAGTATATCCTGAGACTGCATTTAGGTGACGAGCCTTATTGTAGTATCTAGGATATAACTAGACCTATATTGATTGGTAACGAGCCTTTATAGTGATCTAGAACTATATTATCATATGAGATTATCTAGGACTGACGACCTTAGAATGGATCATTGTTTGGAAATTAATATAAGGGAGGTACCTTAGCTTCCCAATCCTGCTGTATGAAAAGGACTAATAAGAACTGGATAATCATGATCATAACATCGCACTGCATGTGCCATTGGCGTTAGTATAGAGCACAGTGGTAGTGATTCATGCCGTGATCGTTAGATGATGTCGCAAGAGGGAGTTTATGGTGAGGGCATGCATCATTTCCTCATACCATTCTTGCATTAACAAGAGTATCTAGGACATGTTTGATTGTACTGCTTTATCATTACTGCTTGATTGAATTGATAACATGTTAACCTTTGCTGTATAGTCCCACTGAGTTGATCACTCACTCCCACATTCTGCGATGGTGCTAAAATACCAACCAGACTCTGACTTAGCTGTAGGTGATGGTGATGCCTGCAAGGTGAAGCCAGAGTTCGATGAGGATGAGGAGACATTCTCGTTCATGCAGTTCTCAGGATGGTTCATGTAAGCCATGTCCTGATTGACGGTTATTTCGGGGCTATGTTGTAGTGATTTATCACATTTTGTTATATGTATTTTGAAACACGACTTGTAATTATGACCTGGCAGAGCATATATACCTTGGGGACTTATGTTGGTTTATATATTTATTTCAGACTTTTGCCAGTATTTTTAGACTATCCCTAAACTATGTTTGCTGACTTAGCTTAATCTGCCTCATGTTTTATGCACTAATACAGACAACATACATCCATCCATAAATATGTTGCATAAGTGACGTTTTGGAACTCGGGAGTTGAGTTATGCTCGACCCCCGATTTTCAGGGTGTTACAATTCTGATGGAGGTAGATAATGAATGAATGGTTGAGATGGGAGATGAGTGAGTGGGAAAGTGGGTCACACTTGAATTTGGGAGAGAGATCTTAGACGTTTGGAATTTTGTTGCTTAGGAGATTGTTTTGAGAAATGAGGGAGAGAGAGAGAAGTGATGGGATGATAAGGGATGGAGTGATGGGTAATGGGTGGAGTGATGGATTTGTAAGAAAGGGATGGGTAAAGAGAGATAAAGTTGACTTTGGGAATGGGAAAGGGATGTATTGCTTGTACTTGTGGTATGGTGTGTACTTGACTTGATTGATTGATGGGACATGTTGTAGAGATTCTCTTAAAATTTACAACATGAGGTATTTCTTCGGAATGAACGCGGGCCCACATCTCCTGGCCTAGGTATTGGATTGATGTGTGAGTCATGACATTAGAACTGCGGTGATAGCGTGGTTGCACTGGTACAAGTCTCGGGTCGAGTCGACTTAAATATATAGGACTCGGCTTAGTATTGCTTACAAACACCAATTATAGATTTTGGATTGCCGAAATTTGACTGAGAGGACCTTGGGAGTCTACGGAACAGTACAGTTTAAGATACAGGCCTTACAGCTCTCCTCTCCTAATAAAAATTTCATCCTTGAAATTTACACTATCATCATAACTAAGCATAACTCATAAAAGAGGGAAATCATCTCACTATGTAAAATAAAAAATGCAACCCTTGAATGTAGTCAATAACAAGGAGACGGGGGTAAATCTCGGCTTCTCACTCCTAATGTGCCTCATCAACACTACGATGACCCCACTGATCCTCGGACCTCGGTCAGAACCGATCGAGATTGGAATACTATGCAACCTCAAATTTTCATCAACGATTAGTCTAACAAGACTGTTATAAGGCCCGGTCATGCAAATCATCGACGACTCCTTCTGATGACTGAGGGTTCTGCTGTGCTACATAAAGTTTTCCCTAGGCCTGCTGGGGAGGTGTGTGTCTTTTCTGTGGTCATCCCCGTCGCGACTGCTGCTGGAGTTCTGATGGTAGGAGCTACTGTCATTGCTGCTGGTGCTGAAGGTAGGGACACTCCCACCAAAGGTGTCTCGTCTAGCCACATCCATGACAAACACCGGTGAACTATCTCGGAGGTGGTTCTATGGGTGTTGTCGATGTTTGGATGGCTGGATGATTCCTGTGCCTTTGCAGCCATTGAAGTTGCTACTGCTGGGAGTTATCGGAGGGGGCCTGCCTCTTCCAGTCTCTTCTCTGGTCACGATCCATCTGGAAATTGAACCACTCAGCCTCATAAATCTAGGCCCTCTGGACTACTTCCTCAAAATTCAGGAGCTCATGCCCAACAACACAGCCTCGGAGACCGTAACGTAAGCCATTCTCAAAATGGCTAGCCTTCCGTTCCTTATCATTAACCAAATATGGCACGAATCTGGACAATGCTGCAAAGTGAGCTGCATACTACGCCACAGACATGTCCCCCTGCACCAAGGTCTCGAACTCTAATGCTCACTGCTAACGAATGTGGTCGGGGAAGTACTACTGGTTAAATCGGTCTATGAAATCCTCCCATATCTAGATAAAATTAGGCCATGTAACATGGGTAACGAAGGTCCACTAGTGCTCGGCCTCACCCTGAGAAGAAATACAGCTAACTGGACCCGCTGCTGGATCGTACATGCTATCGTATCAAAAATCTTCTCCACATCAGAGTGCCATCTTATGGTTGCTATCGGATCTGGCTCGTCATGAAAACGTGGGGGATCGAGTTATCGAAACTCCTGAAGAAGGGCGCTCACGTGCTCTTGCTCTGCCTGGGCTGGCAAAACAACGGGGTGTTTACCTTGCCCCTGAAGGGTGGCCGTCACAGCCTATAACATCTACTGTAACTGGGAGGCACTCAGGGGTATGGTCGGATTCGCACTAGTCTTAGGTGGAGGAACGACTTTCTTAGGCTGGAGAGCAGGGATCTCTGGTGGTAGAGTGGGAGTCACTCGTGTCGCTCTCCAGGGTAGCATGTCCTATAGGGAAGAATAAAGGTGCCTATTATCCTTAAACACTCTCGAATATACACATGATGGGGGGATCTATCAGATAGTCTCTAAGTTATTCGAACTAGGGGACCTAATCATTCTAAGTTCTCAACAATCCTAGAGTATAGGGTAGCTATCAACATATATGTGATGTTATCCTCAGGTATTCCCAAGTTATGCTTTGATACCAACTTCTGTCATGCCCCAAACTTAGAAACCGGGCTTACAAAATTTTCGATCATCGAATCCAATACCGACAGCCTCCATAGTACCCCATTCTTGGCTCCCAGCATCCATACGCCAGATTCTAATCCAAGGATCCTATAAGGAGGATTTTTCAATGTACATTTAACTCATAATAAGCATAACCACAAGTTTATCCAAATCACAAAGGCAACATCATCATCATATATCTATTAATATAAACATTTAAATATAGTATTGAAAGGAAAATACATATGACAAAATCAAAGCTCCAGAAGACTGCTACACGGTCCATGCTCAACTCTGCTGTAACCTAATGCCACGTGCATGCATCTATCGTGCATAAGCTTATAGAAAGCTTAGAAGGTGGTGTAAGTGTGTGTACAAGATAAGTGCCAAGTAAGCAATATCAGAGTTAAGTGAAAATACTGACAAGCCCATAAATCATACAATGTCAGAAATACTAGTAAGTCATAAATCATACGATATCAGAGTAATGTAAAAATATGCTGATAAGCACATAAATATCATCAACCTTATCTAAGCTATACGATGCAAAAATATAATAAAAAAAATATCATATACTGATAAAGCAATATAGATCAACTATGCAATGCGGAGACAGTAAGCCAAATATCAGATACTGATGATGTAATGCAATATGTAAATCCTGATGAATCCAAGAATATCGTCAGCTGTATCTAGGCCATATAAATACAGAAATATGGCAACCCAAAATGCTAAATGTCATGGATGTACTGCAATATGCGATGCAAATGAAACGACCAAGATGGAGTGAAGTTGGGAAGATAGTACGTAGTATCGCAGGCTATGAGGTCCATCACAAGGGACTTCTATCCAAATCAGTACCATACCTAAATTTGGATAGCTAGACACAATATAGTAGACTCCCGATCTCAGGTTAGTTACGTGCCCTAACCAAAATCCTGGACATTGTGAAGGTATACATAACAATTAGTTGCATTCCACCAGCTCGAGTGGATAGTAAATGAATGAATGAATGAATATAATGCTGAGTATGCAACTCCTGCTCCATAAATCAGTATTGTACATCTCTGGGATCATCACCGGGGTTTAGTACACTCTACACCAGCTTGTCGTCCCATCAAACGCACAACTGGATAAGTGGAAGAGACCTCACTATCCTCCTGGCTAGTAGTCAGCTAATATCTACACGACACGTTGATAGCGGACCCATTCATGAGTTGGTCAAACTCAGCCTAGTTATGCCTACTACCTCAGGCGGGTAAGGCTACACCCCCTCCCAACTGACCACGACATAGTGGGAGACGCGGCCTACTGGTATATGGCCCTCATGCGCTCATATATATCCACTCTGTCTTGACGTTGGGGCATCCTTTGGTACAAGAGGGTTTAAGAATTTTCACCCAGGACAATCTATGATAGCCCAATGCTAATAACATATTTTTGGTGTCTCATATGGTCATCCATGATATGCCTGTGGAGGATATGACATTGATGTTGCTAGGGCGTACAAGAATCACAACACAATGCATGAGTCATACAATCCAGACATGCATCAATCCTGCGCATACCGTGCGTTTATGCAAGATAACCTCCACCTATTAGGGAGTCTCATAACAACCTGTCCAATGACATATGCAATGATCAACCACATCTCATAACAAACATGCATATGGGCATGTATCATGATGCTATGCTCTCACATACTCATAATCGGTATCAATAATTGGCACTGATAATCTGTATCGATAATAAGGCTATACAATCGACCTTGACAATCGAAATCAACCTCAACAATCGAAATCAACCTTAACAATCAGAATCAGCCTCGATAATCAAACTCGACCTTGAAAATTAGAATCAGCCTCAACAATCGGCTTCGGTAATCAAAATCGGCCTTAACAATCTGAATCAGCCACGACAATTGGAATCAAAATCGGCCTTAATAATTGAGATCGGCCTAAACAATTATAATTGGCCTCAATAATCGGAATTGGCCTCGATAATTGGAATTGACATCAACAATCCGCATCGGTCATCAAAATCACCCAGACAATCGGCCTTGACAGTCGGAATCGACCTTGACAATCAGAATTGGCCTCGAGAATCGATATCGACAATTGAAATCTGCCTCGACAATCAGAATTAGTATCGAAAATTGGAATCGGCACAAGGTGGGGTCCATAGATGGATGGATGATGATGTCTAAGCAATATCAATGGGGACCATTCATTTGGGTTAACCCACTCAAGAATGATGAGAATGAGCTTAACCAGGCCTAAGGGACGGTCATAATGTAGACATTTAACCATCACTACCCATCAATGTGGACATTCAACCAACATTGCTCTTAGGGAGTGGCCCACATAGGGCCAAACGTATAGTGAGCTCATAGCCTCACATAAAGGCTCAATATACATTGCAATGGGCCTCAAGCAAGGGCTATATACACAACAGTTGGGCCCTACATATGAGCCTCAGATACATCGCATAAGCCATAACCCATGAGCCTAATGCACATCATAATGGGCCTCATTGAATGGGATACAAAAGCATCACAATGGTCACGCCATAAGGGCCGAAAATACATCTTATTGGGCCTTGCCAAATGGGCTGGAAATATATCACAATGGGCCACATTATATGGGCCAGAAATACATCTCATTGGGCCTTACCAAATGGGCCGAAAATACATCACAATGGGCCACCTCATATGGGCTAGAAATATGTCTCATTGGGCCTTGCCAAATGGGCTGAAAATACATCACAATGGGCCACGTCATATGGGCCAGAAGACATTTCAATGGGCCACGACCCATGGGCCTAATACATATTGATGGGCCACAACCCATGGGCCTTAAATACAATGAGTGGGCTGCATCAATGGGCCGCACCAATAGGCCTCATATACATCAAGTGGACCACATTAATGGGTCTCATATACATGACAGGTGGGCCCTGCACATGGGCCTCAAATACACAGTATGAGGGCCCTACACATGGGTTTCATATACATCAAATGGGTCACGTATCTGAGCCTTGAATACATTAAGTGGGCCACACATCATGGGCCTAATACATATCACAATGGGCCTTACCCATAGGCAATGAATACATCTCAATGGGCCTTAACCCATGGGCCCCAAATACATCACAACAGGCATTATCAAATGGGCCACAACAACTACACCATTCATCCATCTATAGAGATAATTTTAGAGCATTATCCAAATAATGAATCATATAAAAAGATCATCTGACCATACCACAAATAATAATGGTGATAATGATTTCCACAATTAAATTTCTAGTCAGCCCACCATAGTATTTATTTTCCATCCATATTGTTCATAAGGTCACAAGGACCTAAACAGGGAAGGAAAATAAATATTATATTGAATCAAAACTTCTGTAACCCAAAGGGGTTTCAAGGGTGGGTGTTCAACACCACTTTTTCTGTAGGGTGGTCCACTTGATATTAGATCTGCCTTATTTTCTAGTCTCAAGCCGTGAGACAAGGTGGCCCAAATAGGTGGACGGTTTGGATGGATCACATCCATTAAAGTGAGGCCATGAAAACATCAGATGGATGGATAACATGGCTAGAACAATTACATCAAGGTGGGGCACATGAAACTGGTCAAATGGATGGACGGTTTGGATGGGAAAACACCCATCGGCATGGGGCCGCTGGAACACCAGATGGATGGACCGCGTGATATATGCATACAACAATGTGGGTCCCATAATAGATGGGCCCCACAACATGTGACACTAATACAATAGCTTTTTAGCTGCGTGAGTTGCAGCGCTAGCTGCTGCTGACGATACAGGTGGGTCCGACGTAGGGCCCACCACCAGAAATCTTATCATATATATTATATTATATTATAACATGACATATAAAAAACCCACCGTCTAGAGACCCCTGGATGCTCTGGATGGTGCTGATCTAACGCACAAAATCATGGTGGGTCCACATGTGTGGCTCACCTCAATGTACTAGCCTTATATATGTGTATATATATATATATTAATTTAATATTAAATTCTCTCTCTCTCTCTCTCTCTCTCTCTCTCTCTCTCTTTCTCTCTCTCTCTCTCTTTTTAAGGCTGCTTATGTGATTTCCCTTACACAGTCCAGCAACGGAGAAGGTTAGATGTTCACTCCCCAAGTGCAAGGTTGTGATGTAGTAATAACTCGGTAAGACTGAGGTCGAATCCCAAGGGACTGAAACTTGTACGTTATCTAAAACTAACTAGAACTAGAACTAGAATGAGATAAAATCTAAATCAAATAGAATTGTAAAATTTTTTAGGTTAATTAATCCAAAACTTAGGAGATATCAGAGAAGGGTAACTAGGGATTCAGAGGATCCACTTGTAGAGATCAAGAAGATCTTACACTTGCTTCACGAATCATGGAAGTTAAACTGAACTGCCATTGACATAGTTTTAAAAAGATGAAAGGTATATGAATTAGAATGGATTCCATCACCAAACCATGCCCAAGAGACTATGGAAAACAACATAATTAAACTAATTACCAACCAATCACATGCTATGAAAGTTAGGAAGGGTACTGTCATCCAACCATGCCCAGGAGACGATGGTGAACAACAGGGCTTCCTGACGTCATAAACATAAAAAGAAAAAGGAAATATTCAAAGCCATTGCAGACCCACGGTAATTTCAGTCACAACAGACCATTAAAGACTAAAAATATTTCTATGCTAATCAAACTAAAATCAACGTCAATTCATACATTAAAAATTAAATTAAAAGCATAGAATCTCTCATCTCACTACAAGCTTCACCTCTTAGCCCTAGCTAAGAGGTTTAGCCTGAAATAGACATGATCAAGCTAAGTTCCTTAAACAAAATAAACTAAAATAAATTAAACAAAAGAAAAAAAATAAAAGAGAAACAACACTACTCTCTCTCTCTCCTCAGTGCTTCACGTCTCAATCCCTAGCTTGTCTCTTCCTTGCCATGGATGCCCCTTTCTTTTTATAGTAGAGGCAGAGGTCTAGTTGGAGAACTGACCTTGCTGGCATGCGTAAAAGGGGAGATTGGTTTCGAAAAATTGACTCTGTTTCTTTCGGTCGGTGCCTCTTGCGTTGAGTTGTTAGTGGGGCCCACTTCAGTTGGTGTGTAGGAAATTCACTCCGTCTATTGTGTTTGCAGCGAGATTTCAGCTGGAAATAACCGGATTTGGAATGTTTTTGACGCAGCCAACGGTAGAAACTACAATGCAATCAGTGCAGGCTGTCCGTTTTGTGACCATTGAACTTAACACATGTGCGTGCATGGGTACACGAGATCAACATGGGTCTGACTATATCGCTCCCCTCTTCATGATAGACGACTCGGATCTCCTATTTGGTCCATGATGATGGCCCGCTGAGACGACCCGCAGCCTCTGTTTCACAGACCGAACAGAGGACGCGATTTCCTCTTGCGTCGGTGGTGTCGGTGGTGTGGGTGGTGTCGGTGAGCCCACTATCTTATTTTGATGGTAAATCCAAATCGTCCATTGTCTGTATAATGAAAAACTGGTCATATCTGTAGATTTTTTTGTATGCCGTTGTGGCCCACAGAATGTTTTTATCTGCCGTTCAATCTGTTTTTAAATGGTATTCTCCTCTGTATATGGGCATAGGGTTGGAAACACTTCTTTGTTCGGTAGGTTTTCACTCAACAACCGAATGGATGGTCTGGATGGTCTTTGTAAGCAAAGGTGGTGGGCCATTGAAATCCACACGGACCTCTGCCTCTGCCTTTTACGCAGTAAAAAATGAAGAAGTTCTGTTTTTAGAAAGAAAATCAGGCCAGTGCCTGCTAACCCGCTTATTCCATACGGTGTACCGCTAGTGCATATGTGCACTATGCACGTGCCATGCACGGTGGGTTCCACTGCAATGTTTATGAGGAATCCCCTTCGTCCATCCATCTCATCATCCCATTTAAGGTGTTGGAACTGAATTTGAAGCGTATCTAAAGATCAGGTGGGCCCCATCTCAACAATTAATGGGCTGATTTGACCATTGGACCACTTCCACATGGATCCAATGGCTAAAAATTGACGTGTCTGGTTAATTTGTGGTCTTCAGTACTTTTATAAAGTTTCGACCCAAACGGATGGTGAGAACCCTGTGATCTTGTATTCTGCATGACTTCCAAGCCACTTGAACTTCATTTTTTCGCTTTTCTCGGATCTTTAGCGTGTAATTTCGTCGATCTTGGTCTCCTGGCATCCGTTCCTTGCCTTTAATGCCATCAGAATATTAAATTCATGCTTTAAGCACCCTTTTTCAGTCTATGCACGTAAATCCACCTTGCAACACAAACACGATAAAATGGGCCATTAAACAGTATCATGCTCGTAAATCCAGGAAATAAATGGGATCTGATATGCAATATTTGACCCTCAACATTAGAGATCTAATGTATGGATGTAATACCTTTATCAAGGTGGGGTCCACGTACTCGTGGCCCACCAATCACACACACACACACACACACACATATATATATAGAGGTGGCCCCACTTATACATGATCCTCAGATGGACAATGTGGATCTAATCCATTCATCACGGTGGAGTCCATACGTCTAAAAAATGGATGGTATGAATATAATATATACGTCATAAGTGGGTCACTCTTATCATCACCATCACCAAAAGAAAGGAGAAAGAAAGAGAGAGGGAGAGAGATCAGTGTAGTGGAGGGACCCCGCCACTATGGGCCCCTCATATGATTACAACACATAAACCAAATTGGGTCCCATCACCATTATGGCCCCCTCATATGATTACAACACATAAACCAAATCGGGTCCCATCACAAGTGGGCCATTAAATTAAAAATCAATGGTGGATCACCCACCTATCGGCCTCCTTCTTTAGCTCCTTGGATGCTTATGCTCATTGTCTTCAATTTTGATGGAGGTAGATGATGAATGAATGGTTGAGATGGAAGATAAGTGAGTGGGAAAGTGGGCCACACTTGAATTTGGGAGAGAGAGCTTGGACGTTTGCAATTTTATTTCTTAGGAGATTGTTTTGAGAAATAAGGGAGAGCGAGAGAAGTGATGGGATGATAAGGGATGGAGTGATGGGTGATGGGTGGAGTGGAGTTGTAAGAAAGGGATGGTGGAGAGAGAAAGAGTTGACTTTGGGAATGGAAAGGGGATGGGTTGCTTATACTTGTGGTATGGTGTGTACTTGATTGATTGATTAATTGATTAATTGATGGGACATGTTGTGGAGATTCTCTCAGAATTCGTAACGCGCGGCATTTTTTCAGAATGAACACGAGCCCACATCTCTTGGCCCGGGTATTGTATCAATGTGCGAGTCACGAATTTAGAACCGTGGTAATGGTGTGGTCACACTGGTACAATTCTCGAGTCGAGTTGACATAGATATATAAGACTCAAGATTGTGTATAAATGCCAGTTATAGATCGCGAGTTACCGAAATTCGACTAGAAAGACCTTGGGAGTCTAAGGAACGGTATGGTCTAAGATACAGGGCTTACACTGGTGCTCATGTTTCCACTTGGTCTAGACATTGGAGCATCTCTTGGTACCAAAAATGTTTTGAGACTTTCACCCAAAGACATTCTTCCTGCCCACAGTATTAGAACCAAGCATTTTCGGTGTCTAAATTTGGCTATTTACGATGTGCCTGTGGAGGCTACGACCCTGATGATGCTAAGGCGAATAATAACCGTGCCATGTAAAGTGCGAGCTACAATCAATCATACATCAGTCCTACGTAAATAGTGCACCCATGTGGGGCAACTCCATCACTTAGGGAGTCTCACAAATAACCTGCCCAATGGCACATACCATCACCAATCACTCCTCAATCAAGCATGCATATGATGTGCATGGGAATGAATCATGAGGATGACTAAGCATAACATGCGATGATGTTGTACTCTCATCTTAGCAAGGTCGGGTCTAGGTACTTAAACGATTCTACATGGTGTGAAAGAAGCGTAACCAATAGTGGGGCCCCAATGGTTTGGGGTATCCCACAAGGCCAAGGTAAGTAATACTATGGGCCCAATAAATGACAATGGTCCTAACAAAGGGTCTATAAAGGTACACAATGTGGACATTTAACCACCATTCTCCTCGAGAAGGCAGCCCGAAAAGGAATCTAGCTAAAAGAAGGCCCATGGCCCAAATGTAACTATGAAAAGAAAATGGGTAGCAATCCATAACATCTCATACCACATGATAGGCCTCAAGAAATGGCCCAAAGCATACATACATCAATGTGGGCTTATGATTACATACATTATGATGGGTCACTGGGGAAACTCATATGCTCCAAAACAAATGGCTAAGGTACTCTTAACATTCACTTTGTAGGCCTTATATGTCGGCCCAAAAGTTGATAAATTGGTTAGCCATAAAGATATAATCACATACACCATAGTGGGCTTACAATCGGCCCACAAGGCGTAACACAATGGATGGGCAGCACTTGCGTTGGAAAAGTACTAAGGCTGAACATCCAGCCCTTCTGGGCCTGTCTGGACGTCCAAAAAAAATCTGAGTAGCAAGGTTTGAATTCAATCAAATGGGTAGTGAGCCATAAAAGACACAAATGGAGCCCACAACCTCAGAATACTGCAAGCATGATGTGTATACCTAACACCCTCAATCCTGTGGGCCTCATAACTCCAAAACATATAAGTATGTGCAATAATCTTAGGCCCTTGCTGGAAATGTAACTCACCTAACTTCCTGGGCTTGCTGAAGTCTAGCAAAATAGATGGCCTAGCTACAGTAACCCCCAAAAATGGGTGGTCCAGATGGTCCACATTCACCTGACGTGGGTCCCAGTAAGGTGGGACATAAGGAAGGTGATGGAAGAAGCCATAAACACATGCAAAAAGGAAACAAAAATCTAGACAGTAAGGTTTCTTGAAAGCAAAATGTTGCTAGAATGTTGTTGTTCCCATCTTGTACACCCATTAGAGTGGGCCCAGGCCTGCCCAATCAAGGGGAAAATGGGTGGATTACATGCACCCACAAATGAACAACAAGTGGGGTCCACATGAGTGGCCCACCATCCCAAAAACCAAGATTATATGTATGTTTTTCCTTCATGAAGGACTGTTGGACGGTCCAGAAACTTAGACCGTCCAGCCCTCTTAGGCCTGCTCCATGGGACTCCAATCAAGGGTGGATGGAATGGGACTCATTATACATTAAGGTGAGGTCCACACCCAGAAGAATACCCAAAAATCAAGGAGAAAGAAGAGTTATAAACAGGGCTTAAGCTTTACACAAAACCACATAACAATGGGCCAAAAATCTAGACAGCAACATGTTGTTGTCCGTTCTAGCCCAAGGAGCAATAGATTGGGGGATTTATCTTAGATTCATTAAGGTGGGGTCCACCTAGATGGGTCACACATACTCCAGACCAAAGCCCCCTTTCAATACAACTATATAATCGAGCCTAATGGCCATCCAAACCATGATTGGCCTGGACGTCTAGTAGCATGGGCCTAGACATCCCTACAGTTGGATGGTCTAAATGCATGGACACATCAGAAGAAAAATAAGAGAGAACGATAGAGGAGATCCTGGTTATAGGAAGGGCTCCGCCACTATGAGCCCTTCAAAATCAATCACAACCATACATTAAGATAGTACATGGGTCCCATGCATACATGGGCCCTACAATAAAAAATCTGAAGTGGAGATGCCTTCCCCACCATGGATCTAGGGTCTAGATGACCCAACAAACTATAGATCAAAGGAAAAACCTCATGATGGGGTCCATGGAGAATGGCCCCATCATGGTAACATGTATGCACAAAGTGGGCCACTGGTCACACTCATGGAGTCGTGTAGTATCTCCACCATTGATTGGTGGGTCCTACACACTCCCAAGCAAAGGAAAGAAGGATCCATGCAAGAAAAATGAAAGAACTAAACTTAGAAGAGTACCCACCTCAAAGCTCATCATTCTTCTTCTATACTTGTGTTCTCTAGCTCCAATGGGGTAGTTTCAATGGTGGGTATGGGTTTTAGAGCGTTGGATTGGGATAGATCTAGATTGGAAGGGGCTGGAGGGATGGGTTCTCATAGATGTCCAAGGTCTCTCTCTTAGTTTTCTAGAGGAGAGAAATGAGGGAAATGAGAGGGAAGGAAGGAAAGTGATGGGTTGTAAGAGGGAAATGATGGGTTTTGGGTAAGAGAACCCATCATTGCTTTTGGGAAGAAAAACTAATCATGACTTTTGGGGAAGAAAATCCATAATGAGCTAATAAGGCTTGGTTCCTAGTCAAGGCTAGGTAATAGGCTAAGTAGCTAGGGTGAGGTCCACCCATTTAGAAAAGTGTGCACAAGCATAAAGTGGGTCCCACATCATGATCAACGGTCCAAATATTGTGCAGGGTACATCTTTTGATCTACACCTTGGATTGGCGTATGAGACACGACGTTCGAACTGCGCTGATGATGCGGTCACAAAGGCATAGGTTTCAGGTCGAATCAGTTCAAGTTTATAGGGCGGAGCTTAGGGATGATCGCAAATGCAACTTATAGGTTGCAGGTCACCGAAATTTGACTAAAAGGACCGTGGGAACTAACAGAATGGAATGAAAACTAGGTTATGGGTCTGACACCTGATATTACATTTAGTGTTGGAATATGTGTTAGATATCAATTTAATCCAAAAGAATCGCACTCGGCTGCTGTTAAACAGATAATTAGATATGTCGCAAGTTCTGTGAACTTAGGTCTATGGTATCTACATGATATGTCTATACAAATCGTAGGCTATACAAATGTAAATTGGGTAGGAAATGTTGATGATAGAAAAATCTACCAACGGTGGATGTTTCTATGTTGGAAACTGCTTAGTATTGTGGCTCAACAAAAAATAAACTTTCGTATCTCTTTCTATTACTGAAGATGAATATATTGCAGCAAGAAATGCTTGTACTTAGCTAATATCGATGAAAAGAATGCTAGTTGACTATGGGATTACGTAAGATACAATGACATTATATTGCGATAATTCTAGTGCAATAAATATCTTTAAAAATCATTCAACATTCTCATACAAAGCATATCGAAATACGATACCATTATATTTGAGAATTAGTTAAAGACAAGATATGTTGGAATACATTCAAACTGAGAAGCAGCTTGCATATATATTAACTAAGCCACTTGATAAAGTTAAGTTTTCAAGTTAAAGCATGATATTAGATTATGTATTGTTAAAAAATTATTTTTCTTTTATGTGCATTTATGTTTATATTTATTTTTAATGATGAAATGTATGAAATGAAAATAAAAGATTAATAAAAATTAAAATTTGAAAAATTCTAAATTTTTGAGATTTTTCGACAAGCCGAGCACATGCTTGGGCTAGTCGAAGAATTCAGCCAGTCGAGCACGGGCTCGGGCTAGCCGAAGATCGCACGGGTTTACCTTAAAAAGGGGAAAATCCCCAAATTTATTTCATTGCGCTCCTTTTTCCTCGGCTAGCCGGTGCCCCGTTCGACCAACCCATCTTCCAAACTCACTTGTAAGTGATTTATTTTGAAATTCCTTCAAGAATTAGATGGTCTATTGCTAGATTAACATATTTGAGTAGATTTTTCTTCTTTTGAAACCATTTTTCGTATGGGTTTTGCTTCAAATCTGATATACTCTTTTTCTTCTATTTTTCTTTGATATTTTTCTTGTGCACTCTTAAATGGAACACAGAGCCAAGAAATCGATTCTCAAAAATCGCGCCAATTCATCTTCTAGATCTACTCCTCTTGGTGTTTGAACTCTACGGTCACGGGAAGATGATATGGAATATGTTCGGGACTTTCGCACAAGGGATATTAACATAGAAAATGTTGTTAATTTAGACCGCATTACTAGGTTTGGTGTAGTTCCTATTCTTTCTGAGGTTGGATGGGAATGCATTTTGAGTTGCGGTGGATGACTTATCGATCCATAATGCAAGGTATATATGCCTCTATATGTGATGTTTCTCTTGAGAGTATATCATTCTTAGTTAAATTTGTAGAAGAAACATTCACAATAATGCCACACATCATATATGCATTAATGGATATAGTTGTTACAGATGATGGAATTTCGATCGCCACATTATCAAAGAAAATGTTTTACTCTGAAAAATAAACTATCACTCAAGTATTGTGTCATTTCAATGATGAATGATGATCTGTTAATGCCCATTTTACAAATAAAATGCTCCCTAAATACTGCTTATTACATCAAATTTTTACTTCTAATGTGTATCCTTGAGCTGGGAATAAGACTGATCATACTCCCTTTATACTTAGAGTGTTTCATTCCATTGTATCAGGTATTCATGTCTGTCTATTTGTTACATCATTATTCAGTTTCATTTGCATCCGAAGCATGGTTCGATTTGTTAGTGTACTTATTTGTACTCATATTTGTCAATTACGTGACTAGTTGTGTCTTAATGTCGGATGAGTTCTTGGCAAATGAAGCCCGACGACGCAACTTGAGTTGAAGTAGGAAAAGTTACATTAAAAATGAAGAACTGCTTCTAAGATTTTAACCTTGCATATAGATGACCTAGACCCAATAGGAAAACCCATTTAGGTCATTTATCCAAAGCCAATCCCAAGTTCATTCCTATCCCTTAAGTCTTAGCTTTAGGTATTCCCAAGTTGGTGAAAGAGTAAATGGATAAAAAAATTAAAATAGGAAAATCTATCCACATTCGGTAGGTGATGGTACCACCGAACAACACTTTTGGTACCACCGAAGATACCTTCGGTGTTACTGAAAGCACTCAAAAACATCTAGCAACATTTTAAATTTAATTCGGTATCACCGACTGGACGCTTCAGTAACATCGACAGCCACTAGTGAACAAAGTTCTGTGTCACTGAAGGGCAACATTTTCATCCAGCAACTTGAGAATTTAATTTGGTATTATCGAAGAAAATTTGGTGGTACCGAAGGACACTTTGGTACCACCAAGAACTAGCCATTTTATAGTTGTTTTCTATTCGTTGGAAGCTTTTGCCTATAAAAATGGTTTGTAAGAACTTACAGGAAGTATAGATTAAGGCTATTGAGAGTCCCTAGTGCAACCCAAGCTTATCCCGAAGGGAACGGGAACCCACAAAACTGTGAAGTATAAGAGACCTTTTATTGCACAGGGATGCAACACATCCTTGTTGAGAGGCCATGCAACACACCCATGTTATGTGAGGGCATACAACATATTCTTATTGCATGGGGGCGCATAACACATTCTTGTTGCGCATGCGCGACGGGTAGGGCACCTTACCACACTTGCTCTTTTTCTCTCTTTCTCTTTACTCCTTACACTTCTCTGGAACTTCTCCTGCTCCAAATGAGGAGGAGAAGGGGTATTTATAGGCTTTAACATGTGCAGAATCTCTAACCTTGTGCCATGGGGCCCACTATGCACAACACTCCTATTGCGCAGGATACAACAAACCACCTATCTTCTCTATTGCGCGTGACCACGCAACAAACCACATATATCTTTTGTGTTACACGGACCCGTGCAACAACTCTTTGTTGCACAATCAGGTGCAACTTATCTCTTCTCACCTTCTCTTTTTTGTATCTTTCCTCCATAGTTTCCTTCTACTATCTTTTATACTCCAACAATCAACAATTCTAAAGGGTCTGAAGAATACCTTTTTTATGCCCTAACAGATGCCCCCTCAACCCTTCTTTGAATGTTTATGAAATCAAATGGAGGATCGATCTTCTTCTGCAAAAAAAACTGGAGAATGATCACTTAAACAGTGAACTCAAGAGTCAATCAAACTTGAATGGAAAGCTAAAGAATTGTATTCGAACAGAGGAAGGATCAAACTTGGAGGGATCGTGGATAAAGGATCACACTTAGAAAAATTTTCTGAAGGAAGAACTAACAAATAACGTTCGGACAGAGGAATGAATGCCCCTAGTCAAAAGTATTTGTTCCGACAAGAAACAAAAGGTGTTTGATTTAGGGATTATCTTACTAAATAATTACAAAGAAAGAATGAAGAGAGAAATCATCACATTTTATTTATTTATTCTGAATTCTTTTACATCCTTCTCATCCTTTGATTCCAAGATAAAATACTTATGGTCAAAGAATACACTTATTGAATGAGCTTAATGTCAATTTTGGAAACATTTCGACTCATATTATTCAAGTCTTCATAAGAGAAGAGTTGCGCGAATATTCCTTCATGCATATTCCTCCATTGATGGTGTAAAGGAATACTGAAATCCTTTAGAAAATTGAAATCTTATGAGAAAACAAAATGACATATGTGCTTCTCTTTAGGTTATCCGCGCAACCCAAACTCAACATTGGGTTGCGCGGGTCGAGGAGTTGCGGGTCCGTGCAACTTGTCCTAGTTGCATGGTCATGCCTTCATCTTCTCTCCTTGCTCTCTCTAATACCTATCAGAGGTATCGGATTCTTCTCTCTAGCAAATCCAATCCCTCAAATGAAAAGGTAAGGGGGTATTTATAGGCTTTCACCCATCGAACCTTATGCCATGGGACTGACTTCTCATTTTCTTCGTTGCGCGACGCGTAACTTATTGATTTATACAAATTCAAGTTACGTGGTCCCGTGTAACTGATATGAGTTGTGTGGCCATGTGCAACTTATCAGGTCCGCGCAACTCCATTCGGGTCTGCACAACTTTTATATCTTCTGTTTTTCTAAGGCTCCATCTTCTATTTCATTTTTCATTCTTTCATTCTGATGATGATTTTTTATGCTCCTATAGATGCCCCCTTGATCCTATATTTGTTCGATCATTAGAGAAAATAAAGGATTAATTCTTCTTCTTTCTTGGGTCAAGTTGCACAAATTCGCCCAACTCTACAATCGGGTCCCACGCAACTCTATCCGAGTCTACACTCCTTATAAATATCAGAACTCAATCATTTTCTTCATTCTAGAATTCCTTCAGATCAAAGTTATTCCCTTGCACAACTCAATATTTCTACGTAACTACCCTTGCCCACGCAACTCATTGATCTCCGCACAACTTGGTCCACGCAACTCATTGATGTTCGCGCAATTGACTTTATCCACGTAGCTCTTCTTATTCGCACAACTGATTCCATCCGCGCAACTCTTCACCTTTAGCGTGGATTCTTTCAAGTTTCTGAAACTCTGCTGACAGTCTTCCTAACATCTTTTCATCTTATTTTCTCAATATAACTGGAAATATGTTAAATCAACCAAGAATTTCATCCAATAGGATTACGTCTTTAAGAAATAAGGATCATTCCTCTTGTTCTGAAGCCAAACGAATCACACAAAACTGTTGGAACTGTGTCAAAATTTATGATGAAACTTTTGAATTCTACAATCCTTCTAAGAATGAAACAATTGTCATCCCTATAAACCTGCAACATCACTAGTCAATTCTTTGCATTGAGTCAGTTGACCAAATGATCTGAAACAATCTTATTTCTACAGATAATTGGGTTATGATAGAATCAATAATTTTAGAAGGATATCTGAAAGAGAATGGATCCCACCAAAGAGTCGCTAGAATTCATAAGATGTAATTCTTACGCCCATGCTATGATCCTCAACAGCCCTTTCTTACTCATTATTTTGAAATTTCTTAACAACACTTCTTTGTTGAAAGGTTAACCTGCAATATAGAACGATTCTTGGCGATGGGTCTCTTATCTCTTCGTGATTTCTATAGGGCATGGGCTTGAGCCATTGCTAGGAAAAATGTTATTACCTTGAAGTAGATTAACCTTTTTGATGCAATTATAGCCACGTCAGAACATTTTTTTGCAGATATAGCTATCTTTAGAGGCTTTCTCAACCATTGGTCCCCGATTACCATTTCATTCCACCTTCCTTTAAGTGAAATTAATATCACCTTGTGGGATCTCTTTACATAGCAGGTCTTCCTATCATGGGTAATATTTTTGATGAATACATGCCTTCGAACGAAAAATTTTCTCTTTCTTTTGCAAGAGATATTAGATCCAAGGTTTCAAAAACTGCTCTTGAACTTTTCATATAAATGGAAATTTTTCCTCAACTTGATGAAATTCATTCTCTTGACTAGTTAGCTCATTTTTCTCGAAACTTACGATATACTTCTTTCCTTTCTCTGCTCTTTCAAAATCTTCATCTTATATGTATTTATATCACTCATTTGATAATCGTATTATCATTATGACAGCTTTACAGGTCTAAATCATCAAGACCTCAAAGTTATCCATGAAAGTATCAAGAATACTACTGAGAATAGTTCTTCTTGCGAACTGTTTGCTTTCTTAGCTTATTGGCTAAGTTTGGAGATATTTCCCAATTCAAGGCAAATAAAAATCATTAGATCGACTCTCTTTGTAGTTGCAAGTGCGATGGTAGAAGGTCAGAAGTATTCATTAGCTCCTCCAGTCCTTCGTTCATTATATCGTACTTTTGGAGATGTCATTTCTGGCTCTAAAGGCCCAACCTCTGAGCTTTCTTCAATCTGCGCTCCCTAACATTTCTTCATAGGCTGTTTAGGAGTATATTTTCCTTAGAATTTTGTTGAATCTCAAAGATCCTATTCAAATCATCATCAACTCCCACTTCATCATTATCAACTGTGGAAGATGATAGAAAAATCAAATGGTTGGGTCACTAGGAAAATAGAGAACAGTGCTCCTATCGACTTCTTTCAGTTTCCGTTTACTAACTTTCCAGAGGATATAAAAGTTATTGATGATGACTCTATTTCTTCAGGTGAACATTCATTCCTTGTCTTTATCATATTTAATACTCTTCCATTGAGGGAAGGTAACAAATTCTTGAGCGAACCATATTATCCAAGTAGATTTGCTCGTCAATTTTCCTCTGATCATACTGTGCTAGAGACTTGTAATATCATTACTAAATCAATGAGAAATTATGGCATTAGGCCATATAATTGGGCCTTGGTATGGAGATAACTTTTGAACGTACATATTGTATCACGCTTCATAATTCCTAGCAATAACTATCCAGTTCATGCTTCTAATTAATGGATGTGTTGGTGGGATCATTAATATTATTTAGTGCATGATTATTGCCCAATAGATTGTGCCATATGGATTCCTCCACTGTGCATAAGAAATTATCAGAAAGACCAAGGCATAGGTTACTTTGAAGAAATGGATCATGCTCCCTTTCACGGTCAACTTTGTACAAAGTTTCTTCAGAAGATAATATTTGTGAAGTGAAATCTGTTAAGATCCTTGAAGGATATCGTCCAGAAGAGAATGATAATTCTTCGCATTTTCATCCTCCTCCACCTCTGCAGATTTCATGAGATTATTTTCCTTCAGCATCAGGAAAGAAAGAGATATGGAGACATCATCGCTCTTTTCGGAGGGATAAGCAGATTATAATTGAAGATTTATTGTTCATATAATTGATCTCAAAAAATTAACTTTTAAATAGAAAGTACCAAGTATTTTGAACAAACTTACTATCGCTGTACTTTAAACCTGATTCAAATGAATAGGTGAACATATGCATTTCTATGTGTTGTTTAATCAGTGTTTAGGATTTTCATGATTTATTTTATCATACCAAGTAATTACATATTTGAGCATATCTTGGATTAAAATAGATGAACATATGCATTTATGGCATTTTAATGCTACATATAGTTTAAGCTTTAGAGTCGTTGGAGCAAATATAACTTTGACTAGACATAACATACTTAACTTGACTCGACTTGACTTGACTCGACTCGACTTGACTTGACTAAACTTGACATAACTTGACTCGACTTGACTTGACTTAATTATTCACGGTTTAAGTTCTCAAGTAGTTGGAGCAAGCACACATAGTTTTCTAGACTCTTGAGTAGTTGGAGTTAGGGGCCTTACACGAATGGTCTCTGTAACTCTTATGAGTTCATAGAACAACCGCAGCTGAGGAGTTCATAAACAGCGATCTATCAAAGGGGCCGAGTGAAGCTATCGGGGCAGTGAACTCGGTAGGTTTTACATGCAGGGTTGATTACGGTAACTCTCTAGAGTTCATGGGGCTCACAAGGCTACCTTAAGGGTACAAAATCTAAAGCCGTCAGTCCATTGATGAGAGGGTAGCTCATTTTAGAAGCCCATGTTCACAACCCCAAGTGTAGGGTCATGATGTAGTAATAACTCGATAAGACCGAGGTCGAATCCACAATGACTAAACTTTTACGTATTCTGAAAGTAACTAGAAAAAGATTTAAATTGAAATCTCAATAATTGAGAGTAATGGTGAATAATATTGATTAAAATTATGAATTTAAAGGTGGAAACTAGGGTGCCAAGGATCCACTTGTATCTATCAAGAAGCTACCTTACTTGATTCAAGGAACGCAATTGGAATTAGAGTCCTATCCCATCCAATTGGAAGATAAAGTAATTTAAATCAATCTAAACTTTTTATTGACCTAATTCTCAATGGAGGAGAATTGTGATGATTAGAAGGAAACAACAGGATTTACCAATCTCATAATCTTAGAATAGAAAAGAAGATACTCAAAGCTATCACAACACATTTTAATTTTGAGTCAAAATAAATCATAGAAAACTGAAAATACTCCCTTAATATAAATTATAAATTAATGATGTTCAATAAGAACAAGAATCAAATTACAATAAATATCCAAACATGCTATAAGCTTCACCTCTTAGCCTTAGCTAAGAGGTTTATCCAACCATAGACATGATTGAAACCAAATCTCTTAAACAAAGCATGAAAAATAAATTAGGGAAGAATAAAAACTCTTTAGCGGCTGCTCCATCCTTGTTTATGCTAGACCATTCCAAACCCTAAAAGATGCTTTAGAACATCTTAGGGAGTCCTATTTATAGTTTTAGAACTCCAGCTTCGCACTAAGTTGGAAATATCTAGAAACCGCCTCAAATTTATACACTCTGCGCAGTTTCCCAAAATATGCTCGGAGTTTAAACACCTCAAATTTAGGCACTCTATGCAGTTTCTCAAAATATACTCGTAGTTTCAAAATATGCTTTTTCAAGATAATTTTAGGAATATATTTGTTTTTAGGATAATTTCAGGATTCCTTTTCTTCACTTCAAATCTTTGATTCTCTTCATTCCTCACTTGGTTTTCTTGGATCTTTGGCATGTGAATTCTTCATTAATGACTTTCAAATCTTCAAATATTCATTTATTAATCTTTTGAGCATAAATCTTCTTTTTGTCATCAATTTCACCTTGAGCTCTAGAAATCACCTCACATATGAAACCATGTATAGTTAAATCGATTAAGCACTATCATGTTTATAAAACAAAGGTATAAGTAGGGAAAATATGCAATATTCCATACTCAACAGCCTGTCCCCATGAGTTTCTACTAAAATTAAGGCAGGAATCTAAGGGGTCTCAGGCATGGTTGTCCTATCTATGGACAAGCCAAAGAGCACACACTGCAGCCCACTTTTTATTCATCTGTCAGGAAGGCATTTTCTCTCACCATCTCCCATGGCACTGTCAGAAGTTGTACAGATGGCATTGGTCTCATGCGTAGTTGGTCATATATGAGCACTCTGTTACCCGCATGGGTCTAAGCATGTGATGGCCTTTGTAGGCTTTTTAGGGCCACTGGCTTCTCACTGCTGCCTGCATAATATTTGATGCATCACCAATTGTGATAGGTCTTATGCATGATTGTGATTAGCCGTATAGCACACTCCACTACCGTAAATGATAAATCGTCATCTCTATCATAGGACTTATGCGTGGTTGGCCGTATAGGTGCACTCCGCTATCGTAAATGATAAGTCAATAAATGATATATCGTCATTGCTGGTAATAATATTATTAATAATATTTATGTTTAAAGTAGTGTATCAACTTGGCGATAATATCAGTTTGACGATAATGGCTTTTGTAATAATTTTTAGCAGTGATTAACAATGACGATAATATCCGTTTGACGATAATCATCATCGGTGCTTGGCGAAGGTTGGCAATAATATTTATTTTGGCACTTGGCAATAATTAGCAATATGATTAATTTTGGCGATAATCATCGATGTTTGACGATAATTGATGATAAGATTAATATGCATGAGATCACTTTGACATACTTAGGGATTTTCCTTTTATTAATTCATATATGGAGAAGAATAATAACATTATCTTTTGAGGCTTTTTCATCATTCTTCTTAGCTTGCCCCCTTTTGATTGGGAAGAATTATATTGATAATCTTTGTAATCAAAATTACAGTGATCTTCAGAGATAATATATTTTGATGAAGCTAATATTGATAGGTATATTGATGCCTTGTTATTATGTATGGATCATCCTATTTGGGATCGAATTTACCCCCAATTCTGTGAATATACTTGTCTTGTAGCTTCACATCCCAATCATAAAGATATGAAGAGTCGTGTCCATATTAGAATATTGCTTTTCTTTCAAATGACCATGACTATCTTCAATCAGGATTGTACGTCATTACCTTCTCTCTTATATCATATGTTTTCCTTATGACAATTTCACCACTGTCGATCACTTTTTGTAAAATATTCTTTAAAACAAAGAAATTCTCAGTTCGATGTCTGAGAAAATGATGATAATAGTAGTAATCATTTTCTCTTATTTTCTTCATTTCCTTTGGGCATTTTGGCCATGGTGTTAAGGCATAAAAATGAGAAAGTATTGAAGAAAAGAAAATTGAAAAGAAAGAAGGTAGAAAAGAAATAGAAGAAGAAGAAGAACAAATGTCTTTGGGTTCGTTTACATGGGTCCGCGTAAACGATATTGATTGCGTGGGTCCGCACAATAAAAATGTCAGTTACACAGGTTTGTATAACTGATTTCAGGATGTGATTTCCATGAACGGTCAAGATTGATGAAAGGTGGTCCAATGGCACTAAGATCGAGGTTTCGCACGTGTAGAGGCCTATAAATACCCCCTACCTCCCTCATTTGGAGGATTGAAAATTTTAGAGAAGAAGCAGAGAAGGAAAGAAGACTGAAGGTAGGAGTGAGGAAGAGCCGATGGCTTGCGCGGACCCGTGCAAACCATATCGATTGCGGGAGCCTGCGCAACCAGACTGCCCTGCAGTCCATAATGATCAAAAGCTGACATGCTACCAAAATAATTAGTCTCCAGCTCCTCTTAAAGAGATGATCAAATATGCACAATATTCCTCTTAAAGAGATGATCAAATCATGAGTTGAAGTGCTGCCGAATTTGACATCCAGCTTGGACATTTGATCTTTTTAATTTCTGTGTTTCTAAATAATCTATCTTAGAATCAAGGGATACTCGAGGATGTAAATGAATTCAGTATTAATAATATGATGATTGTTCGTAATAGACTCTTTCTCTGTTATATTTGAATAAGATAATCTCCCAAATCAAATGCATTTGTTTCTTGTTCGAAACAACATGGCGACTCCACTGGGGGCTTTATCTTATTTAATGTTAACATTGAGATAGTTATAAAACTTTCATCATAGTTTGGTATCTTTCTAATGCAAAAATGGTAACTCTCAGTGGAAACATCCTCCCCTTTATCTCTTAGATAGATTATATTGATTATCCAAATAATGATTACAGTTGTTGTGTCTCATATTAAAGGTAAAAAGATAAGGTTGCGAACTATGATCAAATGGCAAACTCAATGATGAAGATAAATTTCTATTTCATCATGACTGGATTTACGGTAGAATATGCACTGGACCAACCACCGAAATGCAAGACTCAGTCTCCCGTAGACAAAAATGACTCAGCTCGAATGATGGTGGGAGTCGTATTTGCTTCACCTCAAGTAGTAGACGAATACGAGAATTGGACTATCGTGACATCACAGAGAAACAGGACTTAAAATGTAAGAAGTTTTAGAACGAGCCTGCCTTCATCATGAACCAGGGGACCGATAACACGGAACGCTGCCAGAGAGAATCCTGAATTTGCCCCTCTTATCATATATCCTGGACATATGGTTCCACAATCAGCATCATGTGACTTCTTGGCTCTAATTGTTACAAGAGCTCGATGGACAAAAGAACAAAAGGGGAAAGCGTTACTTGTGGGATCACCTACTTCTGTGACATCGTGGTCAATCGGCTGCAGTGGAAGTATGGGAAAATCAGACGGGACTCCCCTCTTGGTAAGTTCTAATTCATCGACGTAGTCTCAACCCACCCTAGCCACAGCTTCATCAGAAAATGGGGAACTTACAATACATATGGCCAAAATAGATCAGGGGACTATGCCGACCACAAAAGACCGCATGAATGAAATGGCACAGGCATAGAGAATGTTGATGGAAGAATGTAGAAACCTCAGAGAGGCCCTGACAACTCTCACGCATAATATAGCCCAGATAGTGGCTCCTCCTATGATGGGCACATGAATGGGCAAGAACATCGACTGACGGTTTCCAACCATAGGGAGTAGGGTCGCTCGGATCTGCTCCGGTAGTACGGACTATAACTCAAGAAGAAGTACGGCAAGTTATTGAAGTAGCCGTCAGGATGGAAAGGGAACGTGAAAATGTTGGTCGATTTAGATATCAAACACTATATCCATGGGAAGTAGAAGATATCCCGTTCCTGACCAAATTCAAATATCCAGATTTTTAAAAGTTTAATGGAGAAGGGTCACCAGAAGAACATCTGATGCACTTTATTACCAGCATAGAGAATTTCTCCACGATACCACAATACTGCCTACTTTTGTTTGGATAGTCCTTGATAAGAAAGGCATTTCAGTGGTACACTAGTCTGACCCCAGGATCGATACGCACGTGGGAACAGATGCAAGATGCCTTTATGTCAAATTTCTTCTCTTTGGAGCGTGATGTCAGCATCACAGAGTTGGCTTTGGTATGGCAAAGGGAGGGTGAATCAGTGGAGAAGTTTATAGATAGATGGAAGACATTGAGGGCCTCGTGCAGGCAGTTACTAGAAGAAAAAGAATAGGTCAAGATGTGCTTAAATTCCATGAAAATAGGAATTGCGTTCGGTCTTACTAGCGTCGATATTAAGACTTTTCGTGACTTAGCCACTAAGGCTTATGCTCTAGAACTAATGACCTAAAAGATGCCAGCGTTTCACTATGAAACGGCCAGAAGGGGGTCTACTTGGTTAATTGCAAATATTGTGGACCACGATAAAAGAAGTCAAGAAATAAGAGATTCAAGAGAAAAAGGGATGGAATGAAAAGAAGAATCAAGTCGCCCTAGAAGCATATTCACAGGAAAAATGACCAGATCACTTAATTCTCATAAAGGATTTGCATTCGATAAAGAAGATGTTCTTCCTATGATGAACTAGTGGTTAAAAGCTGAAACAATAGAATTACCCACGTCTAAGCACCCTGAAGATGCAGGAAGATCAAGAGAAAGATATTTCTACCGCTATCATCGTTTGGTATGACATTCGATAGAAAATTACTATACATAAGTGCATAATACAGAGAATGATAAATAGGGGCGAGATAGTGATCGGAAAAGAAAAAGAAAGGAATATGAAGGCAACAGTGAATGTGCTGACAGTTCAGGGCAGTGTTCATGAAAGAGAAGGGAAAGAAAGCTGTGAGATTATAAGAAAAGCCGCGATGATTACACTTCGATCAGGAAAAAGGATGGCAAGTCCCCCAAGGCAGAAAATCAAAACAATAAGAACATAGATCATTAAGGATCAACATAATAATGAGAAAGGAGAAGAGAAGAATGAAACAGTGAAAGTAACTTATGATATCATGAACCATTTGAAGAGTATACCGGCTCGACTAAATGTTTATGGTTCATTAAAGCTGTCAGAAGACTTTCAGTAAAGTTTAATTTAAGCGTTATTTGACCATAATGTCAAGGAAACATTACTAGCAAAAATGGAACATGAAAGAAGCAAAGAACGGGAAGACTGTATGCCAATAGTCTCCTTCTCTAATGACGATCTAACTTGTGATGTAGGGCATAATAGGCCGTTGATAATAGTAGGCCACATTTGCGGCAAGGAAGTAAAAAGGATTATGTTGACAATGGATCGACAGTAAACCTGTTACCATTAACAATGTTGACAAAATTAGGTTACTGACATTTCGAACTGTGCCTTAGCAAAATGATGATACAGGGCTTTAATCAAGATGGGCAATGTGTACTTGGAAAAATTATGGTGACATTGGAAATAAGAGATTTAACCACTAATGTTGTTTTCCATGTTATTAGTGCGGTCATGACATATAATATTCTCTTGGGAAGGCCATGGATGCATCAATATGGTATTATACCTTTAACTCTTCATCAATGCTTCAAATATTGTAGGGATGGAATACAGTATAAGGTAATGGCCGATGCAAGACCATACACAGAAGCTGAAGCCTTTTTCACAGATGGAAGTTACTTTGACAGATTTGCAGAAGGGGAAGAGGAAAAGAATGACAAAAGCGAAACTCAAAAAAAAGCTCATGTGAAAACAATAAAAGGAGAGTTTGGAAAAGGAGGATCATCTAAAACTCCATAAACAAAGAAGAAGTTTTATTTTGTGCTAAGACATTTGAGGCAGCTACGACAACCACCATTAACATTGTCATCGCCTGAATAGTTGAAAATCCTACAGTTGAATTATACAGTGCCATTGCCAAATGCTGAGAGGAATAGACCATTCCCGGCTATCCCAGGGAAGTTACGTGTGGAAGCCAATACAAAATATCAGGACCGATTGAGTTTTATGCCTCTTTGGGAGAGGCGATAGAGATGAAGACTGAGGAAAATACGTGTCATGATGAGTTAACACCTTGTGATCTTAAGAGATATATTCCGGCAAGCAGAAGAATAATGAAAAGATGGGTTTTGATGATGAAGAACCAACTAGTTTAAATTATGGGAAAGGAGTTCAGGTACCTATTAGGGTTGGACAGAAGTTAAGAGAAATATTTCAAGGACTGGGGGCAGAATCTTCAGTAAATATGGTCACAGTTGATCAGCCATCAGAGGTAGATACCGAAATAGTCAAGCATCTTGAGACAGCTCTGAAGAAGATAGAAGATGAGAGGTAGCCAACAATCGACAGTTTACGAGATGTAAATTTGGGCACAGATGAAGTGCTGAGGAATACATTCATAAGTGTTGGTCTTCCTGAAGAGGAAGCCGAGAAGTATATTCAACTGTTGAAAGAAAATAAAGATGTCTTCACCTGGACATATGATGGAAATGCCAGGTTTGGAGCCTTCAATAGAAGTACATTGATTAAATATTTTTAAAGACAGAAAACTGATTAAGCAAGTGCAAAGGCGATTTCATCCAGATCTGGTCCCTCTGATAGAAGAAGAAGTAAATAAACTGATCAAAGTCAGATTTATCAGATAAGTGAAATATCCCAAGTGGATATCGAATATTGTCCCGGTAAAAAAGAAAAGCGGACAAATCAGGGTGTGCGTAGATTTTAGGGATTTAAATGAAGCTTGTCCAAAGGATGATTTTCTCCTTCCAATAACGGAACTGTTGATCGATAGTATGATGCAATATGCTATAATGTCTTTCATGGATGGCTATGCTGCTTATAATTAGATCAGGATGTCACCCGAAGATGAAGAAGCAATGGCATTTAGGACTTCACTGAGAATTTATTATTACAAGGTGATGTCGTTCAGTCATAAGAATGTTGGGGCAACATATCAAAGGGCAATGCAAAATATCTTTCACGACATGATGCACAAACACGTTGAGTGTTATGTTGATGACCTAATGGTTAGGTCAGGGAATCATCAAGAACATCACGAGCACGTACCATCAGTCTTTCGACGGTTCAGAAAGAAGCAGCTAAAGATAAACTCGGCTCAATGTGCTTTTTGAGTGTTGTCAGGGAAGTTTCTTGGCTTCGTTATTAGACACAGAGGTATTGAAATTGATCCAGAAAAAGTCAAGGCCATTCAAGATATGCCACCTCCGAAGATATTAAAAGATCTAAAGAGTTTGCAAGGGAAACTGGCGTATATTCGTCGTTTTATTTCAAATCTAGCAGGAAGGTGTCATCCGTTTTCCCATTAAATGAAGAAAGGAACAAAATTTGTGTGGGAAAAGGCCTGTCAGAATGCATTCGATTCAATAAAAGAACTGTTAAAGTAGCCTCTGGTGTTAACAACTCCTATAAAAGGTAAACCACTTATTTTATATATATTTGCTAAAGCGCCTGAAAACTCACTGGGAGCCTTGTTAGCACAGGTGAATGAAGATGGGAAAGTAACTGCTCTTTATTATTTGAGCCATACTCTGATGGGCGCAGAATGTAACTATTCTCCAATTGAAAAAGAGTGTCTAGCACTAATATTTACAGTACAAAAATTAAGACATTATTGTCTCTCCCTTGACATAACTCTAATTTCATGAGCGAATTCGATAAAGTTCTTAATGATAAGACCGATGTTATCAGGAAGATTAGCCAAATGAATGTTGTTACTTTCAGAATACATAATTACCTTTGAGCCGGCAAAAGCAGTGAAAGGACAAGTAGTGGCAGTTTCTTGACAGCACATCTAGTAACAGAAAGTGAGACAATTTGCAATAATTTTCCTGATGAACAGGTAATGATGACTGAACCACAAGGCATATGGAAGATGTATTTCGATGGTGCTTCTCGAGCGGCAGGAACGGGGGCAAGAGTTATTTTCATCACACCTCAGGGTGATTTAGTGCCCTATTCTTTTACATTGGGCATCGCTTGCACGAATAATGAGGCCAAATATAAAGCTCTCATCATTGAAATGAAAATTTTCCATGGGATGAAAATAAAGATGTTGCAGATCTTTGGAGATTCCAAGTTGATTATAAATTAGTTAACGACTGAATTCGAAATAAGAAAGTAAGAACTCTTGCCATATTGTCAAGAAGCCCAGTAGTTACTAGAGCAATTCTATCATGTTGAAATTAAACATATCCTTGATGTGAGAATGAAAAGGTAGATGCTTTAGCTATTTTGGCAGCGCACTGTCCTATTCAAACCGAAGCCCACTCCAAGTGACTATAGAAGAAAGAATATTCCTACCTTCCCCTAAAGTTGTCAATGAAATTGTCGAAACACTTCCTATATCATGTTTAGAAGTGACAATGGATGATTGGAGACAATCATTCATAAATTACCTAAAATACGACATCTTGCCAGAAGATTCAGTGCAAAGGTAGCAAATCAGACAGCGAACAAGTAGATTCATCATTTGTGGTGAGGTGCTTTACAAAAAATCTTATAACGGGATGCCATTATGTTGTCTTGACGAACAAGAAGCAAGTCAGGTGCTACGTGAAGCTCATTCCGGAGAATGTGGGGAAAATTAGGCTAGACGAAATTTATTTCATCGAGTATATCGAATGGGGTATTACTGGCCTATGATGTTTAAAGATGCAATAGATTATGCAAAAAGGTGTCATGCATGCCAGATTCACGGAGATATCATGCATGTTTTGCCTAAAACTCTTCATCAAACTATTACTTTTTAGCCTTTTGAAGCTTAGGGACTCGATGTTATTAGGCCGATAAATCCACCTTCATCTAAGGGAAAGTAATATATCCTGGCAGTAACAAACCACTTCTCCAAATGGATGGAAGTGATTGCATTGCTCAATGTTAAAGAGAAAGATGTAGTCAATTTCATTCGACCTGTGATAAAATATCTCCATTGCAACCCGAAGAAGATTATTACCGATAATGGTACCCGTTTTAAGAATAGAGGCATGGAGAAACTGTGTCAAAAGTTCGGTATTCACTATTCATTTTCAACACCTTACTATCCACCAGTAAATGGGTTAGTAGAGGCGTTTAATAAAATGATCCTGAAGATACTGAAAAAGACAGTGACTGGAAATAAGCGTGAATGGGACGAAGATTGTAAGAGGCATATGAGCGTACAGGACTACCCATCGAACGATAATAAGTGCAACACCGTATTCACTAGTTTATGGTGTAGAAGTGGTTGTCCCGATCAAAATGCAAGTCGCATCACTCAGAGTAGTTGTGCATCAGTCAATTACAGATGATGAAAATGCAAAGATAAGACTGAAAGAATTGGACCTACTCGACGAGAAGCATTTGACAGCTCAAAAGCATTTACAATCGTATTAAGCAAGAATATCGATTTCCTTTGATAAACAAGTGAAATATCGATCTTTCAAGAAAGGGGATATGGTGCTAATGTTGAAAAGACCAATAGTGATGACCCGAAGAACAGGGGGTAACTTTGAGCCCAAATGGGATGGGCCGTATAATATAAAGAAAGTATATTCGAATAGAGCATACAAAGTGGTAATCAAGATGGACGGAGTATTAGTATACTAGTTAATGCACACTTCATCAAGAAGTATTATCCCTGAAGAAGGTTCTGATTTTGATCTAGAGGATTATTGTCATAATGTCTCTACATCAAAAGGGGGCAACAGGGTTGCAGAAGATAAAGTCATGTACTCTCCCTCATGTGAATGAACAAAAGGCACAACTTCTCAAACGTATCAGAAACATTGATGATCATTGCCTTTGATGATTGTTCCTCAAGTATTGATGATTTCTACCAAGCATTCACGATTGTGGCCGACATTGACAATTATGGTCAAATTCGCTAAATATCGAAGACGATCACAAAATTAGTAACTATTGCTATCATTATTCAAAATTGCTATCATCGTCGAGTTGATACACTATGTTAAAATAATATGAATGTTCTCAGAACATTGTCAGCAATGGAAAAATATCAATTATTAATACACCAGTTTTAGCGGTGGAACAAACTATTTATCCAACCACATATAAAGTTAATGAAGCAATGGTAGCCTACTTCTTAAGGCAGCCTAGCAAGCCCTATACGGCCAACTATGCACAAAGCCTATCTCCATCACCATTCGGGAAACGACGAGAAGCTAATGGCCTTAAAAAGCCCGTAAAGGCCCTTGTATATATACCCACGTGGGCAACAGATGAACCAATGACTGAAAGCCCCAGAGGGCCAAAAAGTTCTAAACGGCTAATCATGCGTAACACTCATGTCGTCTGTATAGCTTTCCGACAGTGTCATAGAGAACGGATAAAATTTCCCTCCCGTGAATGGGCTCGACCTTGCAGATGACGAAAATGTGGACTGCAGACTGCTCTCTTTGGTTGTTAACCATAGATAGGACAACCGTGCGTAAGACCCCCCTAGATCCTTGGCTTGATTTCAGTAGTAACTCATCAGGAAGGGCCTAGACCTACTCATTGATGGACTGGCTATTCTGGATTTGGTACCCCAAATGTCACCTTGTGCACCCCGTGAACTCTAGAGAGTTACCGTGGCCAACCCTGTGCATAAATCCAACTGAGTTCACAACCTCGGTAGCTTCACTGGGCCCCTCTGATGGATCGCGGTTTGTCGGCTCACTAGGCTGTGAGAAGTTTAGTGAACTCATGAGAGTTACAGAGACTATGATGTGAGACTCGACTCCACCACTCAAGAATCTAAAAAATTGGGTGGCTCCACTACTCAAGAGCTTAAACTGTGTGTGATCATTTAACTAAATTAAAACCTAGTACTAACAATTGTGATTTATTGATGGTCTTATTTGTTATGCTATTTTACAGTGTGTGATCATTTAACTAAACTGTGTGTGATCAAAACTGAAATCACATAGGAAATCCTGTACTAACAATTGTGATTTATTGATGGTCTTATTTGTTATGCTATTTTACAATGCTTCCAGAATATTTCATATGAGACTGAATAAATATACTTATAATGGATCATGACCTGAAAATTTATGAGAAGAGTAAACCGTCCGAAAATATTGTGATACTTCCAAAAGAGAATACGTGATTATATGAAATATTCTCAAATATGCCAATTGTTTGATATAAATGACAAAATCATGAAAATTTCATGTTTAAGAGAAAATAAGCATGCAACATAGATTGTGTTTACATTAAGTCTGATCAAAATGTTTGATACTCAAAACTTTCTGTACTAAGTTAGATGTATCAAAAAAATGTTTACATTTCCAAAGAGGACGAGTCTTCAATAATAATATTCTTATCTTTTTGAGGTGGGCAACGATGTTCCTACACTTTCTGCCTTTTTTCACTGTAAAGGAGAATTATCTTTAATATTCGCAAAGGAGGAGGAGGGAAGAACTGCAAGGAATCATCAATATCCATTGAATATTTGTGGGCATCCCTTAAAGGGGTACCAAAAGCTATCCATCCTTCAAGAGTATCGGCGGCCTTTACTTCATGAGTGTCATCTTCCAGAGATATTTTTATGCAAAGCTGGCCTAAAGAGGGGGCACAACCATTTCTTCAAAATAACCAATATCTTGGTCCTTCTGGTAATCTTTTAAGAAAGGAGGAGGAATCCATATAGCATGATTCACTGGGTAACATTAGTCTACCATGTAATATTGATGGGCCCATTAGCGCATCCAACAGTAAGAAACACTAACTGGATAATTGTAGTCGGGAATGAGGAAATGTGATCCAGTGTGAACGTTCAAAAGTTACTTCCATATGAGGGCCCAATTATACGGCCTAATGTTGTAACTTCTCATCGCTCTGGTGACAACCTCACAAGTCTCTGGTACGATTTGATCAAATCTGAATTGACGAGTGAATCTACTAGGATAATATGGTTCACGCCAAAATACTTTATTCTTCCCCAAATGAAGGGTACTAGATTTAATGGAAATAAAGAAAGAATGTTCACCAGACGATATGGACTCGTCATCAATGGCTTCTACATCTTTAGGATAGCTAAACATTGGAAATTGATGAAAGTCAAAGGGATCATTGCTTTCTATTTTTCTAGAGATCCATCCATTTGATTTCTTAATCATGTCTCTCAATTGGTAATGTTAGAAAGGAAGTCGGTCAGGGTTCGAATATGCTCTTCTAGAATCAGCAAATGTCCAAGGAAAGTATACTCCTAGCCAGCCTATGAAGAAATGCCATGGAGGGCAAACAGGAAAAGATTTGAAGATAGGGTCCTTTGGATCAAGAATGACATCTCCAAAAGCGTGATAAATGGCACATAGAACTGAAGGAGCTAATGAATATTTGTGGCCTTTTTCCATTGCACCTGTGACCACAAAGAAGGAAGGTTTGATTATGTCCATTTGATCAGAATCTAGGAATATCACCAAGCTTAACTAATAAGCTAAAAAGGTAGCTAGTTCACAAGAAGAACTATATTCTGCAGTGTGCTTAAAGTTCTTGTGAATGGTCTTGAGTTCTGGGTGGTTATGATCTGCAAAGTTGCCAAGATGAAGATATGATGGTCTAGTTAAAATCATTTGATATTAAAATTATGAAAATATAAATAAAAAATGGAATGAAGTACCGCAACTTTTAAGAGAAGTGGGCCAACCATTCGATAGAAGTGATGCGATCAGGATGAGGGAAGTTGGCTAATGCACTAAAAAGTTCAAGGGCGGTCCTAGAAATTTTTGTATATCTCATCTCGCCAGTGTTAGAGCAAGTTCTCCATTAAAAGATACATATGCATAAAAAATGTTACCCATAATGGGAAGACCCGCTATGCAAAATAGATCCCATAGGGTAATGCTTATTTCACTTGAAGGAAGATGAAATGAATTGGTCATGGGAGACCAACGGTTGAGAAAGCCTCTGAAAATAGCAGCATCCACATGAAAATGCTCAGATGTGGCTATTATTGCATCAGAAAGAGAAATCCATTCTAGAATGACAGTATGCTTCTGAACAATAGCACGGGCCCAGGCACTATAGAAATCGCGAAGAGACAGGAGTCCTGTAGCTAAGAATTTCTCCGTGTTCCAAGCCAATCTCTAAGAGAAGAACAATTGTTGAGCTGTCTCAAAATAATGGAAGGGGAAAGGTTGTTGAGGAGCATAATAGGGGCACAGAAATCTCATCTTATGAATTCTGCCTGCTCTTTGATAGTGTCTGTTGCCTTCCAAATATCCTATCAAGATCTTAGGTTCTTTTCTAACCCAATCGTCTAGAGAGACAGTTGTTTCGACGATCGAAAGGTTCACTATGAAGAATTGACTAATGATGTCGCAGATTAATGGGAATAATAGTTTGATCACCGGTGAAAGGGTTATGAAGATCCAAAATTTCTTCATGAATTTCTACATATTTCCAAGAGTGGTGAAGAGGTTGTTTAGGTCTTGAAGAAGATTGATGGTTCTTTCTTTTTGGAGAAGGGGCTTGAGAGCGATGCATGGTGAAAAGAATTAGATTTACAAAACGAGTGTTAAAGTCCAAGGGGATGCTAAGGGCAAAAGGATCCCAGAGTTTGAAAATTTTTCTAAGTCAAAAGTTGGTTGTGCGGGGTCACGCAGATGAAGTCCTCTACGCGGGGCAGCGCAATAGCTGGAAATATTACGTCAACAAGAAAACTATTGCACAAGTCCACAAAACTGAAAGTGGTTGTGCAAGAGAGAATTGTTGAGGCAGAGGTTCACTGTGATAGGAGCAAGTGCGGAATGAGTGGGAATTTAGGGTATTTATAGGGTGTGTGGCCGAATATGATATATGGGCATCAGTTGCGCAGGCCCACGCAAACCGTTCTGAGGTCAAATTGATCCTTTTTCTTTAATTTTTTGAACATACAAAGGAAGGATCCAGGGGGCATCTGTTGAGGCATAAAAAATGAGAAAGGATCGAAGAAAAGAAAATTGAAAAGAAAGAAGGTAGAAAAGAAATAGAAGAAGAAGAAAAACAAATGTCTTTAGGGTCATTTGCATAGGTCTGCATAAACGATATTGATTGCGCGGGTCCACGCAACGAAAATGTCAATTGTGCGGGTTCGCATAACTGATTTCAGGATGTGATTTCCATGAACAGTCAAGATTGATGAAAGTGGGTCCAATGGCACTAAGATCGAGGTTTCACACATGTGGAGGCCTATAAATACCCCCCTAGCCCCCTCATTTGGAGGATTGAAGATTTTGGAGAAGAAGCAAAGCAGGAAAGAAGACTGAAGGTATGAGTGAGGAAGAGTCGATGGCTTGCGCGAACCTGCGCAAACCATATCGGTTGTGCGGGCCTGCATAATCAGATTGCCCTGCAGTCTATAATGATCAAAAGCTGACATGCTGTCGAAAAATCAGTCTCCAGATCCTCTTCTATTCAAGCTTCAAGAAGACAAATCAGTTGATCAAATTTGTACAATATTCCTCTTAAAGAGATTATTAAATCATGAGTCGAAGTGTTGCCGAATTTGACATCCGGCTTGGACATTTGAACTTTGTTTATTTCCGTGTTTCTAAATAATCTATCTTAGAATCAAGGGATACTCAAGGATGTAAATGAATTCAATATTATTAATATGATGATTGTTCTTAATAGTCTCTTTCTATGTTATATTTGAATAAGATAATCTCCCAAATCAAATGCATTTGTTTCTTGTTCGAAACACATGAAAATTTAATTTTCTCTACGGCCAGCAATTGGTTCATCGTAAGAAGTATATCATCTTCTTCAAATGTATACTTTGCGTAGTTCTTGAGTCGTCCGAATCCTTTTTTTAGTTTTTTAGTTGTGAAATCACTCATGTTTCCTTTACTAGAGTTTCTTTGTTCATCTTGACAATTCTTCATTTTTCTTTCTTCCTCGGCAGTATCGGTTAAAGTTCTTTAAAGATTTTGAAACAACCGACTCATATGAGAATTGAACACCTTTGCATTGATCTTTTCTATATTGTAAGCCTTTATGATTAGATCTTGAAAGGTCTATATATTCGGACCAATAAGACCTAATGAAATATCTAGTCTTATGCATTCTATATATATCTTGACTTGTTCTTCTTCTTCCGCAAGTTGTGAGCATGATGTCCCCAAGATTCTACATTGATTGATGAATTCTTTAACGGGTTCATCTTCTCATTGGGAGATAGAAGCTAAGTTGTTTGGGCTAATTTCTTCATTGGATGCCCAGGAAGCTGTGAATAATAATGAATATCAAACTCGTTGCATAAAGTATTGCAAGCGGCAATTCTCTTGTGACAACAATTTTCTCTTTACCTTTCCATATCTTTGACAAATCTATTGTAGACGTCACATTTATAGTTATTTTTTTATCTTTCTTTTCATCCTTTTTTATCACTATTTCACCTTCCTTTATCATTTTCTATAATATATATTTTAATGTGAAGCAATCTTTTGTAGGATGTCCCAGGAAACGGTGATAGCGGCAATAATTCTTTTCTTTTGTCATTTTAGCTTCCTCTAGGTATTTGGGTTGAGGTAACTTGATAGTTCCATCTGCTAATAATTACTCCATCATCGGAAAAACATCTTCCTTCTCAAAAACATATCCTTTGTGAGAATCATATAATCGAGGTCGTTTATCATTCATATATGGCCCTTATAACGGTCTGAATCGTCTCTTCTTCCTTTTTTCCCATCCATTGTAAAAGGTGTCTCTTTTCTTTTCCCAATCAATAATGTTTTGATCTATTTGGTCATCTTCTTTTTATTTTTTTTTGAAATGCTGGCATTTTCCTGGCCATTGACTATAATGCATGTGCCCTTGTAGCGAGGTCTTGGAAGGTCCCTATATTAACACTTGTGAGTCCAAACACAATTCCCGTTTCCATGGAGTTTAGGCACATCTTCACCTATTCTTTTTCTTCGGATAATTCTCTATATGAAGCTCCCAAAGCTTTCCATCTATCAATGAATTTCTCAACGGGTTTGTTTTCTCTTTGCCTCACAGAAGCCAATTTAGTAAAACTGACATCATGATCTGACGGGAAGAAATTTGACATAAACACGTCTTGCATCTTCTTCCCAGTTCTTATTGATTCTAGTGCCATATTAGAATACCACCGAAGTGCTTTTCTTGTCAAAGAGAAGCAAACAATCACAGACAATATTGTGATGGTGGAGAATTTATCCATTGTTGTGATGAAGTGCATGAGATGTTCTTCTAGGGATCCATCCCCATTGAATTTTTAAAAGTCTGGATGTTTGAAATAGGCCAGAAGTGTTATGTCTTCTACTTCCCTTGGGTATGGTGTTATGTAGCGGAATCTTTCACTATTATCATGTTCTTTTTCTGTCCTGATGACCTCTACAACCACCTGTCGTACTTCCTCCTGAGTTATTTCCCTTGTTGCAGGTGCGGATCTGTGTTATCCTACTCTCGGTGGTTGTGAACCTTCTGGTTGTTGTTCACACTCGTTCATAGCAGCCATCACTGGAGAAGCTACGATTTGAGTTACATTATGCATGAGAGTAGCTAATGCTTCTTGGAGGCTTCTGCATTTCTCCATAAGTGTTATTTGTGTTTGCGCCATCTTGGCTATGCAATCATTAATGGTCGGCAGAAGTCCTTGACTTGCTCCTGCCATACATACAACAGCTTCTCCACTCATTGATAGAGAGTTATTGGAATGGGACAGGAATACATTAGTACGATAGGGCTTGATGAAAGAAGTGTTTCGTCAGACTCTTCTATACTTATGAAGAATTCGTTTAATTGTGACATGACTTGCGGAGGTGTCTTTTAAAGAGATATGAAGACTGATGGATTTTCCATGGGTGATTTGTCTTTCTCCTTCCTTGTCCATCATGTGCTTATAGCAGGTAGAGTCAAGAAATCATGCGATGTCAGAGAGGAATGGGATTTTCCTAGGTATAAAGTCGGAGGAGTAAGTGTAGGATTCTTTTTGGCAATGTTCCTTGTCTTTGGTCCTCATCTTCTGTGGTGATGAATCGTTCTAATAGTCGTAGCATTTCGACTTCTTAATCTTTGGCATGATATAACAATCCATTCATTACTATTTTCTTGCGTTAATGGTGAAACAATTATGACTCTGGTAATGGCTCAATACATGTCATTTTCAGTCAGTACGGGCTGATTCTTACGACTTGGAGATTGATTACCGGCATATTCTACCACAAATCCAGTTGGCGTAAAGTAAAAGATCGTGTTGCTTATAATGGTTGCCATTGGTTGTAGCTTGAACGTATATATTGTATTGTAGTTCTGTTAGAAGACACAAAATGATATCAATTAGTATTTAAATAAAGATGTACTTTATCTTAGAGATGAAAGGGAGGATGTTCCCATTGAGAGTCACCATTTTGGCATTTATATGGCATTAAACTATGATGAAATTCTCTAAATAGTTATTAAGTTAATATTGAGTAAGATAAAGATTCACAGTGGGGTCACCATTTTGTTTCGATAAGAAACGAGAGGTATTTGATTTGGGGATTATCTTACTAAATAATAACAAAGAAAGAATGAAGAGAGCAATCATTGCATTTTATTTATTTATTCTGAATTCTTTTACATCCTTCTCATCCTTTGATTCCAAGATAAAATACTTATGGTCAAAGAATACAAGTATTGAACGAGTTTAATGTCGATTTCGGTAGCATTTCTACTCATATTATTCAAGTCTTCTTAAGAGAAGAATTACGCGAATCTTCTTTCATGCATATTCCTCCATTAATGGTGTAAAGGAATATTGAAATCCTTCAGAAAACTGAAATATTATGAAAAAATAAAATGACATATGTTCTTCTCTTTAGGCTATCCGTGCAACTCAACATTGGGTTCTACGGGTCAAGGAGTTGCGCGGGTCCATGTAACTTATCCGAGTTGCACGGTCTTGCCCTCATCTTCTCTCTTTGCTCTCTCTAATACCTATCAAAGGTATCAGAATCTTCTCTACAGCTAATCCAATCCCTCAAATGAAGGGGTAGCGGGTATTTAAAGGCTTTCACACATGTAAACCCTCGAACCTTGTGCCATTGGACCCACTTCACATTTTCTTCGTTGCGCCACGTGCCTACAAATTCAAGTTGCGCGGTCTTATGAAATTAATATGAGTTGCGTGGCCATGCACAACTTATCAGGTCCGCTCAACTCCATTTGGGTCTACACAACTCTTTTATCCTCTACTTTTCTAAGGCTCTATCTTCTATTTCATTTTTCATTCTTTCATTCTAATGATGATTTTTTATGCTCCAACAGTATCCTAAGATTTTTTTCTCCTAATAATGTCAACTGGTTGAGCAAATTCTCTGATTAGGATATTCTAGAGCCTCAAGTAATGATTTCTTCAAGGAAGGATTTCTTGAATGGAGAAATTGAGAGTCAAGCTCAAATGGAAGACTGAAGAATCACATTCGAAAGAATCATGCTTGAATAATGACCGGATGGCTGCACTCGAACAGAAGACTGAATGCCCCCAGTCAGAAGCACCGAGTGAATGCTTCGATAGGGAGGATAATAGCGACAACGAAAGCACTTGTTGTAACAATTGTGATGACTTGATCTTTGAACAACTTGATCAGATAATTATCTTTCAATGCTGCTCCTGCTACAACAATCTCTTCGATCAACTCCAGTAACTCTTTCTTTGAACTCTGTGGCTAGGGAATTGTTCTTTAATGGTGTTCTTGTTACGACAATCTTTGAGGATGTCTACTTTATTCATGATTTGCATAATCCAGGATTTCGAATGATAACCTTTCCTACCAAATTAATCGGAATTAACATCTCAAGATATCAAATCTTTTCAATTTAGTTTCATGAAGTATTAATAATTTTAAAATATATTGAAAGCTTTAGAATGATTGTAATATATTGACAATTCTGAAATAATCATAATGTATGGATGATTTTGGAGTAATTAGAATGTATAATGATTTGAACTACATGTTACCTTTCTTTATGATATGTGATATGATAATGATTTAATCATTTCATTTTCCATGCTTATCAGTGTTTTTTGCATTGCATTTGTTGCATTCTTTGTTTTAGAATTTAGCCCATGAGATCAATCATATTAATATGATTAATATGTCAACTTCAGGCCATAGTTTAAGCTCTTAAGGTGTTGGAGTGAACATAACTCTGATTGCAAAAACATTGACTGGACTTGACTTGACTGGAGTTAAGTTGACTGGACTGGACTTGACTTAACAGGACTTAATTTGACTAGGCTCAAAGAGCAATTATAATTTAACATCGATTTCGGACTGAGCTCAAGGAGTATTCATAGTTTAGGCTTTTAAGTTATTGGAGAATTCATAGTTTAAGATCTTAAGTTATTGGAGCATGCATAGTTTAGGCTCCTAAGTTATTGGAGCATTAGATATCAGTCTCGTGCATGGTTGGTGTGATGCCCTAAACTTGGGAATCGGGCTCACAAAATATTTGGTTATTGAATCCGGTGCTGAAAGCCTTCGTAGTACCCCATTCTCGGCTCCTAGCTACCATGCGTTGGGTTCCAATCCAGGGATCCTACAAGGAGGATGTTTAGGGTGAATTTATTATTATTATTATTATTAAAGAAGCATAACCATAAGTGTACTGTAACGCCCCGAAAATCGGGGGTCGGGTAGAAAGCCAACTCCTGAGTTTCAGAACATCACTTATGCAACATTTTCAATGATGGATGAATGTTGGCCATAATAGTGCATAAAACATGAAGTGGATTAAGCCAAAACAGCATATCATACTCCAGAGACAGTTAAATTAGCAAGCGGAAGAATGTGATAGATATATAAAATATATGAACTGTTGTAAGTCTCCAGAGTGTGAACATGTTACCAGGTTAACTAAATACATGTATACTCTAAAAATAGAAAGAAGAGAATATACATGGATGCGAAGATAAAAGGTAAAATACCAAGTGTACTGGCATCTAATCAGTAACCCTGTAACCCCGTCAATCAGAACCTGCATATAGGAGGGATCCTCCTCATCATCATCAAGTCCGGCTCTGCTTTGCAAGCATCGCCATCATCTGAAACTAAAATAGGGACTGATGGGTGTCCGGAACACCATCCCGTAACGTGGGAGTGAGTGATCAACTCAGTGGAATCATAGAGCAAAGATTAGCATGTTATGAAATCAATCACGCGATAATAGTAAAGCAAATAATCAAACATTCCTAAATACTGTTGTTAATGCAAGCATGAAATGACATGATGGATGCCCTCACCGACATACTCCCTCATGCGGTACCATCTTACGCCCGCGGCATGCTTGTTTTTCTCAGTGCTCCACATCTTCCAGGCACTTGCAGTGCGATATGGATAATGATTACCAAGTTGTTATTAGTCCATTCATACAGCAGTATTGGAAAACTAAGGTACCTTCCTTTACACAGATCCTGTCTAGGGTCGTCACTCCTAGTAATCTCATACGATGTTATATTTGTAGGTCACTGAAAGGGCTGTCAGGGCTGTTGCTTCACTCGTTGCACCGCTCCCCCATCACCTTATCAATACAGGCCTAATGTACTCTTATTTCTACGGAAGGGTCGTCGCCTCCCGTAGGTTCAGAATATGCTCGAGGTCACTATAAGGGGCTCGTCACCAATCAGTGTAGGCCGACAGCTCGAATGTAGTGTCCCATACCACCATAATCGGCTCACGAGTCAAAGGTGCTCACTGGTCACTACGGGGAGGTTTGTGGCCCCAGCATAGGCCGACAGCTCGACCACGGTGTCCCATACCACCATGCCCGGCTCATGAGTCTTTATGGATCAAGGTACCATGGTTATCAGGGGTTCCACCGATAAGTTCAGTACCCTAGCTTCAAGCAGATATGACTCATACAAGGTGAACAATCAACGGTTAGTCGGGTTTCTTAACGAGCTCGACTAGTACGAGCGCATCTTAAGCTGAGCGACATGAAACGCATAAATCACTTTGTGTGGCCTAACTACTGCCGCCAACCCAAAACACGACTCGCGTTCATCGACAGGTCCTTCGTGGTAAATAGAAGCCAACCATGAATTCAATCCATTACCGACTGCCTGGACTAAGTTATAGCCCCAAGCATTTGTAAATCAACATCACTAATCATATGAGAGTAACAGGAATGAATATTAATAATACAAACATGTTGACACATGTTATAACATACAACGTAAGCAAATCAACCAACACATGCATTCCATATATATAATGAAATCATTTCATATAGCCAACATGTGGAAATCATATACATCAGCATATTAATTGAGAATTCAATATCAAAACTAATTCACAACACCATTTACTCAATACATACCAATACAAACATTTATACAAACACTTGGTCTACACACTTTAGTCCACATAGCGTATGTCAACTCAAAGTGCGCATTAGGGTGAATCTCTTCGCCAAACAGATCATGCACGCATTTCTAATATCATATCATGATAAATACTCATGACAATCATTTCAGCAAAATACGGACGTAAACAGTATTTCCTATAAATGACTAAAATACCCTAAATCTCATATTTCCCGTACGCAATCGAAATGGAAAACGGTCAGCATGTTCTACATTTCAAACGGCATTCTCGTCGATAATCAACTATTAAACGACATGGAAAGCTTTGAAATCAGTCAATCAAAGCATCTAAAATCCTCACCTTTTGCCTTAGACGTGTATCGATTCGAATAGAACGTCTACGCTTCGTCAACGGCGTTATTGCGACCTATATCACAAGATACATAAGCTACATCGCTACTTGTAACAAAGGAATCCCTAAAACAGCTTGTGATTAGGGTTTTCTTACCTAGAAGTGAGTTGGAATCACCGAAAAAGTGATTTGAATGCGGTGCTTAAGCACGGGCAGAAGCTGTAGCAAGTGGAAGGAAATCTCTCCCATAACTCACTCACAATCTCTCTCTTTCTCTCTCTCTCTCTCTCTTTCTAGGGTTTATAAAAAATTCATATGGGAGAGATATGAGAGGGTTTAAAGCCCTTATATAGGCTAAAATCTCACCTAAATAGACTTGGGATAAGGGTATACTTGGGTTATAACCAAATCGGGTCTCTTACGATCCAAAAGAGCATTTCGGGAGGTCCCCTGACCGAACGCGGTCGGAATTAAGCTCATGCACATTGGATCCTGCTCACATCAAGTTTTCAGACCGGTAGAGTTCCCAGATCACACGTGGCGGACCAATTTCAGTTCAGCGGTCACGGAGATTCGATCGAGGATTTCAAGTACACTGACCTAGGTGAGAAATGTTCCCTGATCCGAGGGTGTATTTGGGTCAGATTTCGATGGTCTGAATGCTTATACTGATCCCGCAAGAGAAATGTACCAAATTTATTTAAATCTCATTTAATTTTAAATGAATTTCACTCTTTCTCACACTCCCTGCTCCAGGCTCAATGCAATAGCCTCAGAGCATCGGTTGGGCTTAATTTTTGAAATGATTATCAAGTCCAGCTAAGCGGTCATAATGGTCTGAGATTGTGGATATCGGACTTTCGACACGCGGTCTAGATCTAATACAAAGTTTCAAAGGGTTCCTGAGAACAAACCGGTTTAGCGTTTGATCCTGAATTTTACGGTAACGTAGCGTCAATGATTCTAGAGGTTTTGGGTCTTACAGATCGTATTTAAAGTGGTTGGCGCTTATTTCACAGGTAATCTAGTGTAGCGCTGGCTAATTCATGTTAAATTCTAAGGAATTTGGTTCTAAATGATTTCTCTGGCTTTGGAATTGAATTTTGAGAAGCTCCCAAGGTGCTATGGTAGAACCATTGCCTAAGGATGTCTAACTCTAGGTATGCAAAAATCCAGGGTGTTACAATCTACCCCCTTAAAATAAAATTTTATCCCCGAAATTGGCTAAGGGTGATGAGGAAAGATTCGTCATTTGCTTTACCTAAGTTTTGTTGATTTCATGTTTCTATACGTGGTAAGGTGTATATGATCTATATAAGTCTAGTTCCTTTTGGTCTACCCCCCTTAAAACTTACTTCTTTATGCATTCCTTACACCCTAACGGTTTGCTACAATTTATTTCTTTACCTATTTGACGTCTTGATGACAATTCCCATCTGCTTAAGAGTAAGATATATATTTTCAGTGGTCGACCAGTACAGAGAGACGGTTGTAGTGGGATTGATCCCGGTACGTCGAATGTTCGCCTAGCCAGGGTAGAAAATGTTGTATCCCTTCCTAATCCTGGTGGATCTTGGTCTTCTGCTCGGCTAAGCAGTGAGTCTATTGGTAGTCACCTAGGATTGAGAATTGGGTCAAGCCGCGAATGTTTTGCATTTGTTCAGTTCAGTAACTCCATAGTCCGATCACTCTAAAAGCTTAAGGAATGTCAATCACTAAAAGGTTCAAAAGTTCTATTTAAAAGGTTGTGCTTTGGATCTTGATCTAGGAGAGTTCTCGCCTGAATTTATGTCCAAGGTAGGGATTAATAGACACTTTAATAGATCATCTTAAAAGTGTTTCTAATCGTATAGGATGGGTCAAAGCTATGAATGGGTTCAACACTTAAGCCCTAACTTCTTTCCCTTAATGACTTCATTAGCGACATTCTATTGAAGATTCAGGTCCTATCTAATGACCTATCCTTACGTCCAACCTAAACCAACTTCTTCGATCCTGGGCCAGTGGGGAAGAGGCCAACCATGCTTCCGCTACGCCACTCTGATCCAACGATTGTATTAGATAATCCTAAGTAGATTGGGCTCGATACGTTCTACCCCCCTTAACACTTAGTTATACTTAAGGTTCAAGAATCTATGTCTCGATCCGTATATCGGAACGAGGTGTAACTTAGGACCTAACCTTGACATGAAATGGGAAACAACCTCTCACTACATTGGTCTTCCTTTGCTAATGATGCGTTCTATGGCATTGGTACCTATGACTATAGAAAGGAGCTGAAATGGTGGGTGTTGTGGTTGATTTAAATTTCTCAACTCCGTGTCCCCGATTATAAGGAGTCCTTGGGAAGGCAATTCTAAGGGGAATTCTAAAGGGCGTGCTGATTTATTCTAAGTTCAATCTGAGGGATTTATAAGTTTTCCCTGAGAGTGAATGGTTCTAAGTTAAAACCACTTTCCTAAGGGTTATAACAGAAGTCGATAAGTATTAAGGGGATTTATCGAAGGAATGAGGTTCTACTCCAACCAAATCTAGCCTATTATTCCTTAGCATATACAGGCTTTACACTACTTAATATATCTAGTAGACTAGTCTAGAACTCACTAGCGGTAATCCAAAGTTTAAGCTTATTCCACTACAGGGAATTGTTCTATCGCTCAGAGTCAAGATTGTCTAATTGAAATTAGACTTCCTATATCGTCAGCTCTTTCAAATCTAGGAGTACTAACTCTAGGTTTAAAACTCCAAGGGCATATATGGCCAATGGTCTCAAGTTGTGTTAAATGGGACTGCTTTCCTACTCCCACCTTAGAAATGGGAGTGACATGTTTAGTAGGTGGGTGGGTTGGGTTTCAAATCAATTTCATAGACCATTTATTGTTGCTTTACAATTTCATCCATCATAAAACCATTTATGACGGATTGTTAAGTTAGGAAGTAGTGAGTCACAAGAGGGGGTTCGTGAGCTCAAGGTGAGGAAAAGAAGGAGATGGGGGATGCATGCAATAGTGGAGGCCAGTTGGAAGCATAAAATGATGAAGGTAATCAATTTCCTAGGAAGGAGAAAATGGGATTTGAGATTTGCACGATTTTGAGACCAAAAAGAGAGTGTAAAGGCTCAAATGAAAGGGACATGAGAGAGAGGACGGTGGAAAGGGAGAAGAAAGCTAAAATAGCTTCTATAAAGGCCATGAAAATGAAGGAAAAGGGGAGAAAGGGCAGGCCTAAAGGGCTACCATGAATCTAGGTCCTATAGAGGGGTGAAATAGGCCCTCAAAGGCTAGGATTTCAAAGGGAAAAGAGAAAAATAGGTAGGGATGGAGATTCACACGAGTTTCAGCCTCCAATGGAGGATGAGAGAGCTTCCACGGCTGAAAATGGAGAGGAAAGGGAATGCCTACTACTGTGGACGATGGAGTGGCGTCGGTTATAGAAGAAAATGGGATTGGGGGCGATTTGAAATGGGTTTTGAGAGAGGAGGCAGCAGAACTTGAAGAAAGGAGAGCTTGAGAGCATGGTTTATGAAGGAAGTGATGTTTTGGGGATGTTTTAACAGGTGGCCCCTATGCACAGGGGCTACACTAGCCTCCAAATGACGTCGGCCCAAAGCCCAACCCGATCCAGGCCCATTGTACGGCGAGGCCTCACCAAACCGGCGAGGTCCTTGCCGGCTAAGTTGGTTTCCGGCGATGGCCTCCCATTTGGGCTGGGTCCCCCTGCCCTAAGGGCCCAAAATACATGTGGTCCCCACCTCGGATCATTCTGAATTTACGTGGGTAGGCCCACGACTCCGTTTGAAGTGTTTTGAGGCCAATTTGCAAGCCGAAATGTAGCATATGATTTTGGGGTAGGAGACGCTAATCCATCCAACTAACCCATTTATTCCACAAGATTCCACAATTGGAATGGCCTAAAGTCCAATTTATACATATATTTACTATTTATAGTAAAATTTTGTTTAAGTATGATTCTCCATCATTTACATATTAGGATTTATGTCTATTATGAAAGGACTTAGAAAAAGTTGAAGAATGGGGTGGTGGAAGGAGAGATTCTGAAGGAATTGGATGAAAAGGGGTTTTTAGGCCTTGAGATTGAGTGTAAGGGTTGTAGTTGGCCCACAACCCAAGGACATTCATTTCTGGGTTTGGAATCCTTCAGGGAATGACTCAAACCCGTCGACTGATGACCTAGAGGCGACTTAAGTCGTTTCACGCGACCGAAGACATGTTATGGCCTAAATTATCGTATAGTCTCACCTGTCGGTGAAACTTGGGATTCCAATGTGGTTTCTAGGTTTCCATCGCCCCCTTCCTAAGTCAGAGTGCGTCAGTGTATGTAACGCCTCAGAAAAATCTGTACTGAGACCCGAGTACCAACTCGATCAAAAATCACTTAGGATTAATTCCTTTAGAAAATAAGTGTAAGTTAACTAGCGCTACACTAGTTTAGTTGTGAAATTAGGATCAATCACTTTAAATACGTTCTGCAAGACCTAAAACTTGTAGAATCAATGACGCTATAATACCATGAAACCTAGGATCAAACTCTAAACCCGTTTGCTCTCAAGAACCCTTTGAAACTTCGTATTTGATTTAGACCGCGCGTCGAAAGTCCGATGTCTACAATCTTAGATGGTTATGACCGCTTAGCTGGACTTGACAATCATTTCGAAAATCAAGCCCAACCGATGCTCTGAAACTATTTCATTGAGCCTAGAGTGAAAAGAGTGAGAAATGGGTAAAGATTTAAAATTTTAATTCAAATCTGGCACGAGTCTTTGCGCGTTATTATTAAGCATTCTGACCGTCAGAATTCAGCCAAATTTCACCTTCGGATCAGGAAAAATTTCTCTTTCATATCATGAGACTTGTAGACCTGATTTAGGTACGATAACCGCTGAACTGAAACTGGACCGCCACGTGCGATCTGTGAACTCTACCGGACTAAAAACTTGGTGTGGACAACATCCAGTAATGATGAGCTTAAGTCCAACTGCGTTCGGCAAGGGGACCTCCTGAAATGCTCTTTTAGATCGAAACAGCCCCGATTTAGTTATAACCCAAGTATACTTTATTCCCAAGTCTATGTAGGTTATGTTTTAACCTATATAAGGGCTTTAAACCCTCTCACAACCCTCCCCTCTGAATTTGTAACAAACCCTAGATAGAGAGAGAGAGAAAGTGAGAGAAAGTGAGAGACTTGTGGGAGAGATTTCCCTCCACTTGCACCAACTTTCGCTCATATCGAAGCACCGTATCCCAATCACTTTTCCAGTGATTTTCAACGCACTCTTAGGTAAGAAAACCCTAACCACTTTCTGTTTTAGGGATTTCTTCGATTCATTATCGAAATAGCTTAGTATCTTGTGCATTAGGTCGCATTTACACCGGTGACGAAGCGTATACATCCTATTCGAACTGATAAGCGTCTAGGGCAAAAGGTGAGGATTTTAGACGCTTTGATTGACTGGTTTCAAAGCTTTTAATGTTGTTTAATAGTAGATTATCGACGGCAATGCCGTTTGACATGTAGAACTTGTTATCCATTTTTCGTTTCGTAAACGTATGGAAAATATGAGATTTAGGGCATTTTAGTCATTTGTAGGAAATACTGTTTACATCCACATTTTGCTGAAATGTTTGCCATGGTTATTTATCGTGTTAGGATATTATGAATGCGTGCATGATCTGTTTGGCGAAGAGATTCGCCCAAATGCACACTTTGAGTCGACATACGCTATGTAGACTAAAGTGTGTAGGCTAAGTGTTTGTATAAATGTTTGTATTAGTATGTATTGAGTAGATGGTGTTGTGAATGAGTTTTGAGATTGAATTCTCAAGTAATATGCTGATGTAAATGATTTCCATCATGTTGGCTATATGTCTTGATTTCATTATATACATGAAATGCATGTGTTGGATGATTTGCTTAAGTTGTATGTTATAACATGTGTCAACATGCTTACATTGTTGTATTTCATTTCTGTTACTCTCATATGATTACTGATGTTGATATTCAAGTGTTTGGGGCTATATGTTAGTCCAGGTAGTCGGTAATGGATTGAATTCGTGGTTGGATTCTATTTGCAACGAAGGACGCATCGATGAAAACGAGTCGTGTTTTGAGTTGGCGGCAGTGGTTAGGCCACACGAATTATTTCATGCACTTCATATCGTTCGACTTGAGATGCGCTCGTACTAGTCGAGCCCGTCAAATAACTCGACTGGCCATTGTATGTTCACCCTGTATGAGTTATAACTGTTTGAACCTAGGGTACTGAACTTACCATTGGAAACCCTGTTAACTATGGTACCCTGATCCATAAAGACTCATGAGCCGGGCATGGCGGTATGGGACACCGTGGTCGAGCTGTCGGCCTACGCTGGGGCCACAAACCTCCCCGTAGTGACCAGCAAGAACCTATGACTGGTGAGCCGATTGTGGTGGTGTGGGACACTACATTCGAGCTGTCGGCCTACTCTGATTGGTGACGAGCCCTTTGTAGTGACCGCGAGCGTATTCTGAGCCTACGGGAGGCGACGACCCTTCCGTAGCGACGAGATACATTAGGCCTGTATTGATAAGGTGATGGGGGAGTGGTGCAACGAGTGTGAGCAACAGCCCTGACAGCCCTTACAGCGACATACAAATACAACATCGTATGAGATTTCTAGGAGTGACGACCCTAGACAGGATCTGTGTTGGGATTGATATAAGGAAAGTACCTTAGTTTCCCAATTCTGCTGAATGAAAGGACTGATAACAACTCGGTAATCATTATCCATATCGCATTGTATGTGCCTGGAAGATGTGGAGCACTAAGGAATGCAAGCATGGCGCAGGCGTAAGATGGTGTCGTATGAGGGAGAATGTCGGTGAGGGCATCCATCATGTCATTTCATGCTTGCATTAACAACAGTACCTAGGGATGGTTGATTGTTTTCTTTACTATTAACGCGTGATTGATTTGATAACATGTTAATCTTTACTCTATTATTCCACTGAGTTGATCACTCACTCCCACGTTACGGGACGGTGTTTGCAACACCACCAGACCCTGTTTTAGATGCAGGTGATGAGGTGATTCAGGACGCAGTGCCGGATTACTACGAGGATCAGGATGAGTTCTCGTATATGCAGTTCTTCGACGGTTTTGTGTAGGTGGCCTGGATCGGCGGGACATGATAGTGGACTATCACTTGACTTTATTTCTTTCTTTATGACATGTATATGAGACTCGGTGATGTATACATACTTTGGAGACAATTGAAGATTATTTTGTTTTCGTACAGTGACATATATATTTTTCAGTCTTCCGCTTGCGTTTTATCACTGGATCTGGAGTATGTATTGTAGTTTTGGTATAATATTACTCATGTGAATGCTTTAACTCAGACAACATTGAATCATAATCATATTTTTTACATAAGTGATGGTCTGGAACTCGGGAGTCAGGTTTCTACACGACCCCCAATTTTCAAGGTGTTACAAGGTGGTATCAGAGCATGATTTGGATTAAACCGGACCTGGGTTATGGCCACGCGACATACGCTGTCACCCCTTTGACTTAGGTGGGTGAGAGAAAAATTTAAAAACACTCGTAGGACTTCAGTTTCGCCAATAGGCGAAGTCTACTCAAATCGATCGTTTTGATCGAGTCCATAACATATCTTTGGTCGCGTGAAGCGACCTAAGTCGCCTCTAGGTCATTAGTTGGTGGGTTTAAGATGATCCCAGAAGAATTCCAAACTCATAAATGCATGTCCTTGGGTCGTGGGGCAACCACAACCCTTACACTCAATCTCAAGGCTTAAAAACCTCTTTTTATCCAATTCCTTCAGAATCTTTCCTTTCACCACCCCATTCTTCAACTTTTTCTAAGTCCTTTTATACTACACATAAATCCTAATGTGTGAAGGATAGTGAATCATACTTAAACAAAAATTTTACTATAAATAGTAAATATATGTAAGAATTAGACTTTTGGACATTCCAATTATGAAATCTCTTATAATAAATGGATTAAATAGATGGATTAGCCTCTCCTACCCCAAAATCATATGCTACATGATGCATAAACTCATTCTGGTTTACAAATTGGCCCTAAAATTCTCCAAATGGAATCATAGGCCTATCTAGGCTAAAAGACAATGAACCAGGGTGGGTCCTACATATATTTAGGACCTCCAAGGTAGGGGGAACCCATCCCACATGGCCGGCATTGCCAGTTTGCATGTTCACCGGCGAGGACCTCGCCGGTTCAGGGAGGGCTCGCCGTACGATGGGCTCCACTCGGGCTGAATTTCGTACCGACGCCCTTAAACGGTTAGGGCACCCCCCCTACAAGTGGGACGTCCCTCAAAACCCCCCAAAAACTCTACCTCCACATTTCACGTTCCTAAGTTCTCCCTATTGCATTTTTTTTGCTGCCTCCCTCTCAAATCTCGGTGTCAAACCTCTTCCATCCCATTTTCTGCTAAAACCGACACTGACCCATCGTCCATAGTAGTAGGTAGTCCTCTCTCTCTCCATTTTCATCGATTGGAGCTCCTACACCCTCCATTGAAGGCTAATTTTTATGTGAGCCTCCATTCTCACTTATTTTACTCTTTTTCATTTGAAAATCCAGCCTTTGGGAACTTGATTCGCCTCTGAACAGGGCCTAGATTTGATTCAGTCCATTAGGGCAGCCCTTTCTCCCCATATCCCACATTTTTCATGGCTTTTGTTGAGGCTATTTTATCCTTTTTCTCTCTTTCCACCATCCTCTCTCTCATGGGAAAGAGGAAGACCATCACCGATGAAGCTGGGCCTAGTCGCCCTTCACGATCAAGGAAACCGAGAGGTGGCATCGCTAGCTCAAGCGCCGCCGCTAGTCCAAGTGTTGGCAGAGAGCTACATACAAAGTGAGATTTGGATCCCCGTGCTCACATAGGGCGAGCACTGTTGGCAGACTTGGCTCACGGTGCATATACTGATCGCAAGGTTTTGTTTGAGGCACATGTGGATGAGTGGCTCTTTAGTGAATTTCTGTTGTTTGAACGCAATGAGGCTGCCAGTTGGGGTCCACTTTTTGAAAGCCCAGTCTCGTGCGAACGTGAGCACTGTTCGTGCCTTCTATGCTCATATCCGGGATCCTACGTTGGAGCCATTATGTTCCGGATTCCCTTTGTTAGAGATCGGGAAGCCACGATTGATGTTCGGTTGATAACTCACATTCTGAAGGTGCCTCTTGGTGAAGTTCATCCAAGTGCTAAGAATCTGAAGAGTGTTCGTGAGCGAAATCGCCGCACCAGGCTCTTATGTGGTGGTTTGGTTCCGTGGTAGCGTAACAAGAGCCTCTTAGTGTCCCATATGTCGGATGATTTTTTCCTGCTGCATCACATTTGCATGTTTAATGTGTATCCTAGGTCGACCAACCGCAATGAATGTACGCGTCTCATGGTCGATTTCTTATATCAAGTGAGCTAGGGAGAGAATGTATGCATGGCCACCTTTGTGTTGTGACAGATCGTCCTCATAACGAAGTCGAGAAGAACGTCTGAGTCACTTCCTTTTAGCTAGCTCATATGCAAGATCGCGCTTGAGTTTTCTTACAGGCTTGGGTCGGAGATGCCTGTGCCGATTCACTTCATTGATGAGGCTACCATGAACCAGATGAAGATCAGGCCTCGACAGTGTGAGGCTCAGTTCGATGATGATAGTGAGGGTGAATATGATAGTGAATAGGATGCTAGTGAAGAAGAGGCTGGGGCAGAAATAGAGAAAGAAGTCCAGGAAGAAGAAGAAGAGGAGGCTCAGGATACTGATGAGAGTCCTCCTATTGCAACTCGGTCTACTAGGGATGCTCATATAGCCCGACTTGAGGAGAGTCAGGTTGCCTTGCGACGAGAAGTCTAGGAACTTCGGACTGAAGTGAAACATGATCTTGAAGATACCAAGGCCGTCATGAAGCAAAAATTTGGAAAGGTGACTCGCACCTTGAAGGCTATCCTGTGTTGCCTGCAGAATAAGAGCGCCCCTCCTCCATCGCCAGACTCGGATTAGCAATTAGTTATTAGATGTTGTTGGTTGTAGTTAGGTTGCTTCCTGCTTTCTATGTGTAAGCCTGAGAAGGCTAGTAGTTAGCTTATGTTGTAGTTGTAGCTTTGACTGGCTTAGTTTCCCATGTGTTTCTTGTCATGATGCATGTAAAGATATATTTCTTGTATTGTGACAATTTTGATTTAATGAAATGCATGAAGTTTATTTGGCTCATTATGTGAATGATTGTGTGGTGGTGTGTTTGTTCTATTGCTGTAACTGACGAGGTTGCACCCTATTTTTGAATATAGAGAATGTCGCCTAAGATTACGCGGAGCACGGCATGACTTACATTGCGAGAGCCTATGGATCGGGTTCCTTCCCAGATCGATGAGCATGCAGACCCTACTGTGGGCCCAATTCCTAAGACCGCACATGAGTCTCAGCCTTCTACAGGTCCTGCAGTTGGACCACCGCCTTTCACACTCCCTGTCAGAGAGCAGCATCGTGCGTCCTCCTCGACGCAGTATGTGCCACAGCCCGCTCCACCTCCCGATAGGTTTGAGCAGTTGATGGTCATGATGCATCAGCAACACCAGCAGCTCTTGACTACGATAGCAGGGCTCTAGCCCAGGGTGGGAATGTGACTCCACCTGCACCATCTGTGCATCCAACTGAGGATGCTGGTACTTCGACTCAGGATGAGGGCATGACTCATCCTGTACCATCTGCTTACCCTATGGGGCATACTGCTAATTAAAGGGGCCTCCTTGAGCGATTCCAGTGCTTTCGGCCTCCTACTTTTATGGGTTCTCACAAACCCGAGGAGGCTGAGTATTGGCTCGACCGTGTGTTGAAGATTCTAAGGATGCTACACTACTCGGAGTCTGAGCAGGTTGAGTTGGCTACATTCATGTTCGAGCAGAAGGCCAGTCTATGGTGGGATAGTGTGTTGCGGACAGTTCCAGTTGACTACATCTGGACTTGGGCAGCGTTCGAGTTCCGTATCCATGAGAAATACTATCCCCAGACTTACAGGAACGAGCGGGAGAATGAGTTTCTCTGCCTCAGGCAGGGAGGCATATCAGTCACCGAGTATGAGCATCGGTTTACTGAGTTGGGCAGATACATCTCGACGATACTTGCTGACGATCAGATGCGCATATGACGCTTTTCTGAGGGCTTACGACTGGACATACGGTCAAAGATGTGTTGTGTCAACATACCTCCTATGCAGAGTTGATACACATATCCATGAGGGCAGAGCAGGATGTTGATCGACTGACACAATCTCATGGCCCTATTGTTCCTAGGCCATGACCGGATATGCAGGACATGCCATTTTCTGGCAAGAGGCCTCGCATCAACCCTCCTCCTAGGGCTACAGCGCCAGTACCCCCGATGAGGCATCCTGATGTGTCGTGTACCTATTGTGGGCGATCGGGTCACACAGTAGGAAGTTGTTTTGCTTGGATGCTGGATAGCGAGTTTTCACCCCCACAGAAGATCGACCGTCCACGCCCACAGGCTTTATCAGCTTCACCTTTACAGTTGGCTCCTGCGCACCCTTCCTTCAGACCTCCCGTATCTCAGTTCAGGCTGCCTCAACGGTCCATGGTACTACGGCCGAACCGTCCATAGCAGGCTCGGGTACATGTTTTGACAGCAGAGGCAGCTGAGACAGAGACTGCTCAGCCTTTGGCTTTTGAGGTCACCGCCCATATTGGAGGTACTCCTATACTCGTGATGGTGGATACAGGATCCACTCTTTCTTTAATATCGCATTCCATAGTCAGGCGCCTTGGGCTATCAACTATTTGGATGGATGGAGTGCGAGTTCTTATGGCTCGCGGGACTTTTTCTGATGCCACCCTGATGTGCGAGGATTGCTTGGTGGATCTAGGAGGCAGGACGGTGGCTCTTGATCTTGTCGTCGACCCCTCTCTTGTTTATCTCGACGTCATTCTTGGCATGGATTAGTTGATTATAGGGAGGGCTGAGATTGACTGTGAGACCCGTATGGTGACGGTATACGAGCCAGAGGGCACACCTTTTACATTTTCAGTGCGGATAAATCTCCCCTTCCGCATACTTAGCTACGCTTCTTTACTATGGGACGCTGATGCCCCGACACTTGAGCATACGCCAGTCATCCGTGATTTTGGGGATCTGTTCAGAAAGATTCCTGGTTTGTCGCCTCAGCGAGAGATCGATTTTACTATCGATTTGGTGCATGGTTCCACGCCCGTCTCACTGCCGACGTATCGCATGGAACCATGTGAGATGGAGGAGTTGAGGAAACAGATGATGATCTGTTGGAGGTTAGTTTCATTCGACCGAGTGTGTCTCCTTGGGGAGCACCAATACTATTTGTGAAGAAGAAGGATGGTTCTATGCGATTGTGTATTGATTATTGCAGGCTGAACCAGATTACGGTGAAGAACCAATATCCCTTGCCCAGGATAGATGACTTGTTTGATCAGTTGAGAGGGGCGCAGTACTTCTCGAAGATTGATCTTCAGTCAGGGTATCACCAGTTACGCATCAGGGATGAGGACGTGCAGAAGACACCCTTTAGGACTAGCTTTGGCCACTATGAGTTCCTTGTGATGTCGTTCGGTCTCACAAACGCACCAGCCGTGTTCATGGATCTGATGAACAGGGTATTTTAGTCATTCCTCTATCGATTCGTCATTGTGTTTATAGATGATATTTTGGTATACTCCAGGAGTCGAGAGGAGCACGAGGAGCATTTACGATTGGTCCTGGATACACTCAAACAACATCAGTTGTTCGCACAGTACAAGAAGTGTGACTTCTGGAAGCAGGAAGTGAAGTTCCTGGGACACGTGGTGTCCAAGGATGGCATGGCAGTTGACCTGGATAAGGTAGTTGCGGTGCAGGACTGAGAGCAGCCTGGTTCTGTCACTGAGGTGAGGAGTTTCTTGGGTCTTGCTGGCTATTATAGACGTTTCATTCGAGATTTCTCAAAGATCGCCAGACCTCTATCTCAGTTGACATGGAGGGATGTGAAGTTCGCCTGGAATGACAAGGCGGATTCAGCTTTTCAGGAGCTGAAGGACAGGCTTACGTCCGTCCCTGTGCTAGTATTTTCAGAGCAAGGGGTTAGATACACGATATATACTGACGCGTCTAGCGTTGGTTTGGGTAGTGTCCTTATGCAGAAGGACAGGGTAATTTCGTATGCCTCGAGACAATTAAGGAAGCACGAGGAGAATTACCCTACACATGACCTTGAGTTGGCAACCGTCATTTTCGTATTGAAGCTCTGGAGACATTACCTCTATAGAGAGGAGTTCGAGCTCTTTTGTGACCACAAGAGCCTTAAGTACATATTCACGCAGCGAGACTTGAATATGAGGCAACAGCGATGGATGGAGACTTTGAAGGATTTCAAGTTCGAAGTCTCCTACCATCCGGGCAAGGTGAACCTTATGGCTGACGCATTGAGCCGTAAGAAGGCGATAGAGTTTGCGGCTCCACTGATGGTTGCTAAGTGGGACATGGTTGAATTTTTACGAGACTTTGAGCAGAAACTCACTGTGGAGGAGCCATATGAGTTTATCGCACATGTGCAGGTGCGATCTTTTATCGATGACAGAGTCATCGCGGCGCAGAGGGATGATGCGCGTATAATTGAGCTTCGAGAGCAGACCAGTGATGATGCAGACTCCAAGTGACGAGTTGGCATGGATGGGGGCTTACGTTATCGTGGCCGCCTATGCATCCCAGACATCCCTGACTTGAGACGAGAGATTCTTGAGGCTACGCGCAGTTCCAGGCTTGTGATGCATCCGAGCAGCACTAAGATGTATCATGACTTGAGGAGGACTTATTGGTGGGATGGTATGAAGACCCACATCGCAGAGTTTGTGTCCCGTTATCTCACTTGCCAGCAGGTGAAGGCAGCGCATCGCCGACCACCTGGACTCCTTCAGCCTATGCCTATAGCTGAGTGGAAGTGGGATTTCATTTACATGGATTTCATCTCGGGACTGCCGAAGACGAGGAAGGGACATGATTCTATTTGGGTGATCGTCGACCGTCTGACGAAGTCGGAGCACTTCTTACCGATCAGAGTTACGAACTCTGTAGATGAGTTAGCCAGGCTGTATATCAGAGAGATCGTGCGTCTGCATGGAGTTTCCTTGGAGATCGTGTCGGATAGAGACACGTGCTTTACTTCTTTTTTCTGGACTCGCATTCAGGAGGCTATGGGTGTGAAGTTGAAGTTCAGTACTGCCTTCGACCCACAGACAGATGGACAGACAGAGCGGGTGAACCAGATTCTAGAGGACATGTTGCGGGCTTACGCATTGGACTTCAAGAACAGTTGGGATGATTGTCTTGCATATGCGGAGTTCATGTATAACAACAGTTTTCAGGCGAGTATCGGTATGGCACCGTATGAGGCTTTGTATGGGCGACCTTGCCGAGCACCGCATTGCTGGGTAGAGGTCGGTGAGTGCAGATTGATTGCCCAGAGTTAGTACAGGCGACGTCGGAGAAGATTGACATCATTAGACCCCGGCTTCTTACAGCGCAGAGTAGACAGAAGAGTTATGCCGATACTAGACGGCGCCCGCTAGAGTTCGCGGTTGGGGATCATGTATTTTTGTGCATTTCCCCTATGGAGGGAGTCCTTCAGTTCGGGAAGAAGGGGAAACTAGCACCGCGATTCATTGGTCCATTTTAGATTCTCGGCCGTGTGGGTGCAGTGGCTTATCGTCTGGCTTTGTCTACGCTTCTCGCGAGTGTTCACAACGTATTTCATGTTTCTATGCTAAAGAAATACGTTTTTGATCCTTCCCATATCATTAGATGGGAGCAGGTGCAGTTAGGAGAGGATGTCACATATATACTGCGACCGGCGTGCATACTATACAGGAAGGAGCAGGTACTGCGTAGCAAGGTCATCTCCCTTGTGAAGGTGTTGTGAACACAACACTCTGAGGAAGAGGCTACCTGGGAGACAGAAGTCAAGATCAGAAAGAACTACCCACAGCTTCTCGAGAAGTACGAAAAGGGATAAATTTAGAGAACGAAATTTATTGTTAAGGGGGGTAGATTATAACCCCTCGAAAAAATCCGTACTGAGACCCGAGTACCAACTCGATCAGAAATCACTTAGGATTAATTCCTTTAGAAAATAAGTGTAAGTTAACTAGCGCTACGCTAGTTTAGCTGTGAAATTACCATCAATCTCATTAAATACGTTCTGCAAGACCCAAAACTTGTAGAATCAATAACGCAGTAATACCCTGAAACCTAGGATCAAATTCTAAACCCGTTTTCTCTCAAGAATCCTTTGAAACTTTGTATTTGATTTAGACCGCGCATCGAAAGTCTTATGTCTACAATCTTAGACGGTTATGACCGCTTAGCTGGACTTGACAATCATTTCGAAAATCAAGCCCAACCGATGCTCTGAGGCTATTTCATTGAGCTTGGAGTGAAGAGAGTGAGAAATGGGTAAAGATTTGAAATTTTAATTCAAATCTGGCACGAGTCTTTGCGCGTTATTATTAAGCGTTCTGACCGTCAGAATTCAGCCAAATTTCACCCTCGGATCAGGAAAATTTCTCTTTCATATCATGAGACTTGTAGACCTGATTTAGGTACGACGACTGCTGAACTGAAACTGGACCCCCACGTGCGATCTGCGAACTCTACCAGACTGAAAACTTGGTGTGGACAACATCCAGTGATCATGAGCTTAAGTCCGACCGCGTTCGGCCAGGGGACCTCCTGAAACGTTCTTTTGGATCGAAACAGCCCCGATTTGGCTATAACCCAAGTATACTTTGTTCCCAAGTCTATTTAGGTTATGTTTTAACCTATATAAGGGCTTTAAACCCTCTCACAACCCTCCCCTCCGAATTTGCAACAAACCCTAAATAGAGAGAGAGAGAGAGAAAGTGAGAGAAAGTGAGAGACTTGTGGGAGAGATTTCCCTACACTTGCACCAGCTTTCGCTCATATCGAATCACCGCATCCCAATCACTTTTTCGGTGATTTACAACACACTCTTAGGTAAGAAAACCCTAACCACTTTCTGTTTTAGGGATTTCTTCGATTCATTATCGAAATAGCTTATGTATCTTGTGCATTAGGTCGCATTTACGCCGGTGACGAAGCGTATACATCCTATTCGAACTGATACGCGTCTAGGGCAAAAGGTGAGGATTTTAGACGCTTTGATTGACTGATTTCAAAGCTTTCAATGTCGTTTAATAGTAGATTATCGACGGCAACGCCGTTTGACATGTAGAACATGTTGTCCGTTTTTCGTTTCGTAAATGTATAAAAAATATGAGATTTAGGGCATTTTAGTCATTTTTAGGAAATACTGTTTACATCCACATTTTGCTGAAATGTTTGCCATGGTTATTTATCGTGTTAGGATATTAAAAATGCGTGCATGATCTGTTTGGCGAAGGGATTTGCCCAAATGCGCACTTTGAGTCGACATACGCTATGTAGACTAAAGTGTGTAGGCTAAGTGTTTGTATAAATGTTTGTATTAGTATGTATTGAGTAGATGGTGTTTTGAATGAGTTTTGAGAATGAATTCTCAAGTAATATGCTAATGTAAATAATTTTCATCATGTTGGCTATATGTATTGATTTCATTATATACATGAAATGCATGTGTTGGATGATTTGCTTAAGTTGTATGTTATAACATGTGTCAACATGCTTACATTGTTGTATTTCATTTCTGTTACTCTCATATGATTATTGATGTTGATATTCAAGTGTTTGGGGCTATACGTTAATCCAGGCAGTCGGTAATGGATTGAATTCGTGGTTGGCTTCTATTTGCCATAAAGGACGCGTCGATGAACGCGAGTCATGTTTTGAGTTGGCGGCAGTGGTTAGGCCACACGAAGTGTTTCATGCACTTCATGTCGTTCGACTTGAGATACGTGCGTACTAGTCGAGCCCGTCAAATAACCCGACTGGTCATTGTATGTTCATCCTGTATGAGTCATAACTGCTTGAACCTAGGGTACTGAACTTACCATTGGAAACCCTGTTAACTATGGTACCCTGATCCATAAAGACTCATGAGCCGAGCATGGTGGTATGGGACACCGTGGTCGAGCTGTCAGCCTACGCTGGGGCCACAAACCTCCCCGTAGTGACAAGTGAGCACCTATGACTCGTGAGCCGATTATGGTGGTATGGGACATTACATTCAAGCTATCGGCCTACTCTAATTGATGACGAGCCCTTTGTAATGACCGCGAGCGTATTCTGAGCCTACGGGAGGCGACGACCCTTCCATAGCAACGAGAGTACATTAGGCCTGTATTGATAAGGTGATGGGGGAGTGGTGCAACGAGTGCGAGTAACAGCCCTGACAGCCCTTGCAGCGACCTACAAATACAACATCGTATGAGATTTCTAGGAGTGACGACCCTAGACAGGATCTATGTTGGGATTGATATAAGGGAAGTACCTTAGTTTCCCAATTCTGCTGAATGAAAGAACTAATAGCATGTGCCTGGAAGATGTGGAGCACTGAGGAACGCAAGCATGCCGCAGGCGTGAGATGGTGCCGTATGAGGGAGTATGTCGGTGAGGGCATCCATCATGTCATTTCATGCTTGCATTAACAACAGTACCTAGGGATGGTTGATTGTTTGCTTTACTATTAACGCATGATTGATTTGATAACATGCTAATCTTTGCTCTATTATTCCACTGAGTTGATCACTCAATCCCACGTTACGGGACGGTGTTTGTAACACCACCAGACCCTGTTTTAGATGTAGGTGATGAGGCGATTCAGGACGCAGAGCCGGATTACTACGAGGATCAGGATGAGTTCTCGTATATGCAGTTCTCCGACGGTTTTGCGTAGGTGGTCTGGATCGACGAGACATGCTAGTGGACTATCACTTGACATTTATTTCTTGCTTTATGACATGTATATGAGACTCAGTGATGTATACATACTTTGGAGATAGTTTGAGATTATTTTGTTTTCGTACAGTGATATATATATATTTTTCAGTCTTTCGCTTACGTTTTATCACTGGATCTGGAGTATGAATTACAGTTTTGTTATAATCTTACTCATGTGAATGCTTTAACTCAGACAACATTGAATCATAATCATATTTGTTGCATAAGTGATGGTCTGGAACTCGGGAGTCAGGTTTCTTCAAGACCCCTGGATTTTCAGGGTGTTACAGTGTGCGTTGTGTTACCATAACTCAGGTCCTGTTTAATCCAAATCATGCTCTGATACCATCTGTAACACCCCAAAAATTGGGGGTCGGGAAGAAACTCAACTCCCGAGTTCCAAAACATCACTTATGCAACATTTTTAATGATGGATGAATGTTGACCATAATAGTGCATAAAACATGAAGTGGATTAAGCCAAAACAGTATATGATACTCCAGAGACAGTTAAATTAGCAATCAGAAGAATGTGACAGATATATAAAATATATGAACTGTTGTAAGTCTCTAGAGTGTGAACATGTTACCAGGTTAACTAAATACATGTATACTCCAAAATTGAAAGAAGTGAATATACATGGATGTGAAGATAAAAGGTAAAATACTAAGTGTACTGGCATCTAATTAGTAACCCTGTAACCCCGTCAATCCGAACCTGCATATAGGAGGGATCCTCCTCCTCATCATCAAGTCCGGCTCTGCTTCGCAAGCATCGCCATAATCTGAAACTAAAATAGGGACTGGTGGGTGTCCGGAACACCATCCAGTAACGTGAGAGTGAGTGATCAACTCAGCGGAATCATAGAGCAAAGATTATCATGTTATCAAATCAATCACGCGATAATAGTAAAGCAAACAATCAAACATTCCTAAATACTGTTGTTAATGCAAGCATGAAATGACATGATGGATGCCCTCACCGACATACTCCCTCATGCGGCACCATCTTACGCCTGCGGCATGCTTGCTTTCCTCAGTGCTCCACATCTTCCAGGCACATGTAGTGAGATATGGATAATGATTACTGAGTTGTTATTAGTCCATTCATATAGCAGTATTGGGAAACTAAGGTACCTTCCTTATATCAATCCTAACACAGATCCTGTCTAGGGTCGTCACTCCTAGTAATCTCATACGATGTTATATTTGTAGGTTGCTACAAAGGCTGCCAGGGCTGTTTCTCGAACTCGTTGCACCGCTCCCCCACCACCTTATCAATATAGGCCTAATGTACTCTTGTTGCTATGGAAGGGTCGTCTCCTCCCGTAGACTCAGAATATGCTCGAGGTCACTACAAAGGGCTCGTCACCAATCAGTGTAGGCTGATAGCTCAAATGTAGTGTCCCATACCACCAAAATCGGCTCACGAGTCGAAGGTGTTCACTGGTCACTACGGAAAGATTTGTAGCCCTAGCGTGGGCCGAAAGTTCGACCATGGTCTCCCATACCACCAAGCTTGGCTCATAAGTCTTTATAGATCAAGGTACCATGCTTATTAGGGGTTCCACTGGTAAGTTCAGTACCCTAAGTTCAAGCAGATATGACTCATACAAGGTGAACAATCAACGGTCAATCGGGTTGCTTGACGAGCTCGACTAATACGAACGCATCTCAAGCTGAGCGACATGAAGCGCATAAAGCACTTCGTGTGGCCTTACCACTGCCACCAACCCAAAACACGACTCGCGTTCATCGATGCGTCCTTCATGGTAAATAGAAGCCAACCACGAATTCAATCCATTACCGACTGCCTGGACTAAGTTATAGCCCCAAGCATTTGTAAATCAACATCAGTAATTATATGAGAGTAACAGGAATGAATATTAACAATACAAGCATGTTGATACATGTTATAACATACAACGTAAGCAAATCAACCAACACATGTATTCCATATATATAATGAAATCAATTCATATAGCCAACATGGTGAAAATCATATACATCAGCATATTAATTGAGAATTCAATCTCAAAACTAATTCACAACACCATTTACTCAATACATACTAATACTAACATTTATACAAACACTTGGTCTACACACTTTAGTCCACATAGCGTATGTCGACTCAAAGTGCGCATTAGGATGAATCTCTTCGCCAAACAGATCATGCACACATTTCTAATATCATATCATGATAAATACCCATGGCAATCATTTCAGCAAAATACGGACATAAACAGTATTTCCTATAAATGACTAAAATACCCTAAATCTCATATGTCCTGTACGCAATCGAAATGGAAAACGGTCAGCATGTTCTACATGTCAAACGGCGTTCTCGTCGATAATCTACTATTAAACGACATTGAAAGCTTTAAAATCAGTCAATCAAAGCGTCTAAAATCCTCACCTTTTGCCTTAGACGTGTATCGATTCGAATAGAACGTCTACGCTTCGTCAACGGCGTTATGGCGACCTATATCACAAGATACATAAGCTACATCGCTACTTGTAACAAAGGAATCCCTAAAACAGCTTGTGGCTAGGGTTTTCTTACCTAGAAGTGAGTTGAAATCACCGAAAAAGTGATTTGAATGCGGTGCTTAAGCACGGGCAGAAGTTGTAGCAAGTGGCAGGAAATCTCTCCCACAACTCACTCACAATCTCTCTCTTTCTCTCTCTCTCTTTCTAGGGTTTATAGCAAATTCGGATGGAAGAGATATGAGAGGGTTTAAAGCCCTTATATAGGCTAAAACCTCACCTAAATAGACTTGGGACAAGGATATACTTGGGTTATAACCAAATCGGGTCTCTTACGATCCTAAAGAGTGTTTCGGGAGGTCCCCTGGCCGAACGCGGTCGGACTTAAGCTCATGCACATTGGATCCTGCTCACATCAAGTTTTCAGACTGGTAGAGTTCCCAGATCATACGTGGTGGACCAGTTTCAGTTCAGCGGTCACGGAGACTCGATCGAGGATTTCAAGTACACTGACCTGGGTGAGAAATGTTCCCTGATCCGAGGGTGTATTTAGGTCAGATTCCGACGGTCTGAATGCTTATACTGATCCCGCAAGCGAAACGTGCCAGATTTATTTAAATCCCATTTAATTTTAAATGAATTTCACTCTTTCTCACACTCCCTGCTCTAGGCTTAATGAAATAGCCTCAGAGCATCGGTTGGGCTTAATTTTCGAAATGATTGTCAAGTCCAGCTAAGCGGTCATAAGGTCTAAGATTGCAGATATCGGACTTTCGACACGCGGTATAGATCTAATACAAAGTTTCAAAGGGTTCCTGAGAATAAACCGGTTTGGCATTTGATCCTGGATTTTAGGGTAACGTAGCGTCAACGATTCTAGAGGTTTTGGGTATTACAGATCGTATTTAAAGTGGTTGGCGCTTATTTCATAGGTAATCTAGTGTAGCACTGGCTAATTCATGTTAAATTCTAAGGAATTTGGTTCTAAATGATTTCTCTGGCTTTGGAATTGAATTTTGAGATGCTCCCAAGGTGCTATGGTAGACCCATTGCCTAAGGACGTCTAACTCCAGGTAGGAAAAAATTCGGGGTGTTACATGTACCCAAGTCACAAAACATTATCACCATATATCCACTAATATAATCTTTGAGTATAGTGCTGAAAGGAAAATACATGATATAACAAAACTCTAAAAGATCGGGCACATACTCGTGCCATAATGCTACTACGGTCTAGCATAACCTGCATATAACGAATGTGCATAAGCTTACTACGAAGCTTACAGAGTGTGTACATGTGTGCACAATGTTTGTGCCAAGCATACAAATATCAGAGTAAGTGAAAAGATGGAGGCCAAACTGGTAAGTCTATAAATACCATCATCCCTATCCAGGCTATGCAATGTAAAGACATACTGGGTCAAATGTCATATGCTAAGGATGCAACGCAGTATGTAATTCTTGACAAGTTTATAAATACCATCAGCCTTATCCAGGCTATGCGATGCAAACACATAGTAAGCTAAATGTAATATGCAAATCCTGACAAGTCCATAAATACCATCAGCCATATCCAGGCTATGTGATGCAAAAGGAATGACAAAGCTAGTGTGTGTAGTCGGGATGATAGTACATGGTATCACAAGCTGTGGGTTCATCACAAGGGACTTCTATCCAAACCAGTCTCAGACCTGATTTGGATAGTTAGACTCAATGTGCTAAACTCCTAATCTCAGGTTAGTCGCATACATAACCAAAATCATGGCCATTGCGAACATGCACATAATAATTTAGTTGAGCACCACCAGCCCGAGTGGATAATGAATGAATGAATGAATGAGTCAAATGTTGAACATGTAACTCCTACTTAGTAAATCCACATTTCAGTATAGTTAACATCACTGGAATCATCATCGGGGTTTAGTACACTCCACACCGTTTCCGCCCCATCACGCGCATGCCCATGTGAGTGGAAGAGACCTCACTATCTGCCTTGCCAGTGCTATGCCAATGCCCACCCGGCTTATCGATAGTGGACCCATTTATGAGCTAGTCAAACTCAAACTAGCTTACAGCCCCCTACCCTTGGGTGGATAAAGTCACACTACTTTTCAGACGACCACGACATAGTGGGAGACACGGCCTACTGGGACGGCACTCAGGCACTCATGTTATCCACTTGGTTTTGACGTTGAAGCATCCTATTGGCCCACAGGGTTTAGGGACTTTCACCCAAGGACATCCTTAGCGCCCTAATGCTAGATCAGATATTTTTGGTGTTCAGTCTAGCCATTCATGATATGCTTGTGGAGGCCACAACCCTAATGTCGCTAGGGTATAATGCAAATGCATCATACAATGCGTGAATGCATGAGTCCATCATCTGAGTCATGCAATCATGTCATGCAAGCTATACATACATGCAGGATGACCCCATCTCTTATATGTGTTTCTTGAAAGTGTCCTGTAACACCCTGAAAATCGGGGGTCGTGAATAAACTCAACTCCCGAGTTCCAGACCGTCACTTATGCAACAAAAATGGTTATGATTCAATGTTGTCTGATTTAAAGCATTCACATGAGTAAAAGTATACCAAAACTGCAATTCATACTTCAGATCCAGTGATAAAAGCAAGCGGAAGACTAAACAAGATATATATCACTGTATGGAAAAACAAAGTAATCTCAACTGTCTCCAAAGTATGACTACATCTCTGAGTCTCATATACATGTACATAACAAAAGAATAATGTTCAAAAAGAAAAGTCCCACTGATGTCCCCTCGATCCAGGTCACCTACGGGAAGCCGTCATGATACTGCATATACGAGAACTCATCCTGGTCCTCGTCATCATCTAGCTCCACCTCCTGGATCTCATCGTCACCTGCAACTACAACAGGGTCTGGTGGGTGTTGCAAACACCATCCCGTAACGTGGGAATGAGTGATCAACTCAGTGGAATCATAGAGCAAAGATTAGCATGTTCACAATTCAGTCACGCGATAATAGTAAAGCAGTAAATCAGACAAGTCCTAATACTGTTGTTAATGCAAGATGATATGACGTGATGTATGCCCTCACCGACGATCACCCTCATACGGCAACATCTTACGACCGCGGCATGCCACACTCCCTAGAGTGCTCCACATCTTCCAGGCACATGCAATGCTATGGTGATATGATTACCAAGTTGTTATTAGTCCATTCAAACAGCAGGATTGGGAAACTAAGGTACCTCCCTTGTATCAATCCCAACACGGATCCTGTCTAGGGTCGTCACTCCTAGTAATCTCATACGATGTACATTTCGTAGGTCACTGCAAGGGCTGCCAGGGCTGTTGCTCGCACTCGTTGCACCGCTCCCCCATCACCTTATCAATACAGGCCTACTGTACTCTACTGCACGGAAGGGTCGTCGCCTCCCATGAACTCAGAATACGCTCGCGGTCACTACAAAGGGCTCGTCGCCTGATCAGTGTAGGCCGACAGCTAGAATATAGTGTCCCATACCACCATAATCTGCTTACGAGTCTAGGTGCTCACTGGTCACTACGGGGAGGTTTGTGACCCCAGCGTAGGTTGACAGCTCGACCACGGTGTCCCATACCACCATGCCCGGCTCATGAGTCTTCGTGGATCAAGGTACCATGGTTAATAGGGTTTACAATGGTAAGTTCAGTACCCTAGGTTCAAGCAGTTATGTTACATACAAGGTGAACAAACATCGGCCAGTCGGGTTACTTGACGGGCTCGACTAGCGCGATCGCATATCGAATTGAACGACATGAAGTGCGTAAAACACTTCGCGTGGCCTAACCACTGCCGCCAACTCTCAACACGAATCACATTCATCGACGCGTCGTTGGTGGCTATGACCAGTCAGCCACGAATTCGCTCGGTTACCGACTGCCTGGACTAAGTCAAGTCCCACACATCTATGGAATCACTATAAAAGGTATTGGAATTGAAATACATCATGTGAGCATGTTAGCACATGTTATAACATTCAACTTAAGCAAATCTTCAAGGCATACTTCCCATGCATATTCAACTTAAGCAAATCCTCAAGCACATACATTCCATGCATGTAATGAAATCATGCATTTTGTCAACATGTAGAAAATCATTTAGGTCGGCATAATAATTGAAAAATCAATCACAAACTATCAAATAACATCATTTAATTCAATACATACTAATACAAACATTTATACAAACACATACACTACACACTTAAGTCTACATATGGTATGTCGACCCAAAGTGTGCAACTAGGCGAATCTCTTCGCCAAACTAATTATGCACACATTCCTAACTTCCTAATGCGACAACAAACCATGTCAATCACTTCAGCAAAATATGAATGTAAACAGTACTTCCTACAAATGACTAAAATGCCCTAAATCTCATATTCTTCGTTAGCTTACGAAACGGGAAACGGAGAGCATTTTGTACATGTCAAACGGCGATGCCGTCAAGAATCTACTATTAAACGACATTGAAAGCATTGGGAACCGTCAATCCAAGCGTCTAAAATCCTCACCTAGTGTCTTGTAGACTCGGGAATTGAAGCGGAGTGTATATGCTTCGTCTACGGCGAGTAAGGAGCCTAATACATAAGATCCATAAGCTACATCGCTATGGAAACAAGAAAAACTCAAATCACCAACTATTTAGGGTTTTTACTTACCTAGGATTGCGGTGGAATCGCCGGGAAAGCGGTAGAGGAGTGTTGCTTAAGCATGTGCAACACGTAGCACAAGTGGCGGGAAGAACTCTCCCACTCTCTCACAATCTCTCACTCTTTTTCTCTCTCCCAAGCTAGGGCTTCTCTCAAATTCGGATGGGAGAGAGGAGTGAGGGTTTCAACCCCTTTTATAGCCTAAAACATTCCCAAAATAGGCTTGGGAACAATGTTTACTTGGTGCCTAACCAAATCGGGGCCGTTTCGGTCCAAAAGGGCATTTCTGGAGGTCCCCAGGCCAAATGCGGTCGGACTTAAGCTCATGCATACTGGATCTAGCGCACATCCAGTTTTCAGACCGGTTGGGTTCCCAGATCGCACGTGGCGGCCCAGTTTCAGTTTAACGGTCACCGCACCAAGATCAGGCCTATAAGTCTCGTGATATGTAATAGATATTTTTCCTGATCCAAGGGTGTAATTTGGCTGTATTCTGACGGTCAGAATGCTTAATACTGATGCGTCAAATTTGTGTGCCAGATTTGAATTTGAAATTCCAACTATGTCCCTATTCACACTCTCTTCGGTCCGGGCTCAATGAAATAGCCTGTGATAATCGGTTTGACTTGATTTTTGGAATGAGTGTCAAGCCCAGCTAGACGGTCCTAACGGTCTAAGATAGGAGGTATCGGACTTTCAACGTGCGGTCTAGATCCAATACAAAGATTCAAAGTGGTCCAGAGAACAAACCGGCTTAGAGTTTGATCCGAGGCTTTAGAGCATTATAGCACCCTTAGTTCCACTCGCTTCGGGCCTTGTAGAACGTATTTAAAGTGATCAGGGACCATTTCCCAGCTATTCTAACGTTGCACTAGCTAACCTAGTCAAATTTTCCAAAGGAATGAATTCTACGCAAATTCGGGTCGAGTTGGTACTCGAGCCCAAGTATGGATTTTTCACGGGCGTTACAATCTACCCCCCTTAACAAATAATTTCGTCCTCGAAATTTTGTACCTTTTCGTACTCCTCGAGAAGCTGTGGGTAGTTCTTTCTGATCTCGGCTTCTGTCTCCCAAGTAGCCTCCTCCTCAGTATGATGCGTCCATAGTACCTTCACAAGGGGAATCACCTTGCTACGCAGTACCTGCTCTTTCCGGTCCAAGATGCGTGTCGGTCGCAGGATATAAGTAACATCCTCTCCTAACTGCACCTGCTCCCATCTGATGATATGAGAAGGATCAGCAACGTACTTCTTCAGCATAGAAACATGAAATACGTTGTGGACGCTCGCGAGGGGCGTGGGTAAAGCCAATCGGTAAGCCACTGCTCCCACACGATCGAGGATCTGAAATGGGCCAATGAATCGCGGTGCCAGCTTCCCCTTCTTCCCGAACCGAAGGACTCCCTTCATAGGGAAAACTCGCAAAAACACATGATCCCCGACTGTGAACTCTAGTGGTCTCCGTCTCGTATCGGCGTAGCTCTTCTGTCTGCTCTGCGCTGTAAGTAGCCGACGTCGAATAATATCAATCTTCTCTGACGTCGCCTGCACCAACTCTGGGCCAATCAAGCTGCGCTCACCGACCTCTAACCAGCAATGCGGTGCGCGACAAGGTCGCCCATACAGCGCCTCATAAGGTGCCATGCCGATACTCGCCTGGAAGCTATTGTTGTACGCAAACTCCGCATATGCAAGACAGTCATCCCAACTGTCCTTGAAGTCCAATGCGCAAGCTCGCAACATGTCCTCCAGGATCTGGTTCACTCGCTCTGTCTGTCCGTCCGTCTGTGGGTGGAAGGCAGTACTGAACTTCAACTTCACACCCATAGCCTCCTGAATGCGAGTCCAAAAAATAGAAGTGAACCGCGTGTCTCTGTCCGACACGATCTCCAACGGAACTCCATGCAGACGCACGATCTCCCTAATATACAATCTAGCCAGCTCGTCTGCAGAGTTCGTAACTCTGATCGGTAGGAAGTGCGCCGACTTCGTCAATCGGTCGACGATCACCCAAATGGAATCATGCCCCTTCCTCGTCTTCGGCAACCCAGAAATGAAGTCCATGGAAATGAAATCCCACTTCCACTCTGCAATAGGCATAGGCTGCAAAAGTCCAGGTGGTCGGCGATGCTCTGCCTTCACCTGCTGACAAGTGAGACAACGGGACACGAACTCAGCTATGTGGGTCTTCATACCTTCCCACCAGTACGTCCTCTTCACGTCACGATACATCTTCGTGCTGCTAGGATGCATCGCGAGTCTAGTAGAATGCGCAGCCTCGAGAATCTCTCGTCTCAAGTCAGGGACATCAGGAACGCATAGGCGACCACGGTAACGTAAGCCCCCATCCATGCCAACTCGCCAGTCGGCGTCAGCATCATCACTGGCCTGCTCTCGAAGCTCAGTAAGATGCGCGTCGTCCCTCTGCGCCTCGATGACCCGGTCATCGATCGGGGATCGCACCTGAACATGTGCGATGAACTCAAATGGCTCCTCTACGGTGAGTTTCTGCTCAAAGTCTCGCAAAAACTCAACCATATCCCACTCGGCAACCATCAGCGGAGCCGCAAACTCTATCGCCTTCTTGCGGCTCAACGCATCAGCCACAAGGTTCGCCTTCCCAGGATGGTAAGAGACTTCAAACTTGAAGTCCTTCAGCGTCTCCATCCATCGCCGCTGCCTCATATTCAAGTCCCGCTGTGTGAATATGTACTTGAGGCTCTTGTGGTCGCAAAAGAGCTCGAACTCCTCTCCATAGAGGTAATGTCTCCAGAGTCTCAGTGCGAATATCACGGCTGCCAACTCCAGGTCGTGTGTAGGGTAATTCTCCTCGTGCTTCCTTAATTGTCTCGAGGCATACGAAATTACCCTGTCCCTCTGCATAAGGACACAACCCAAACCAACGCTAGACGCGTCAGTGTATATAGTGTATTTAACCCCTTGCTCTGGCAATACTAGCACAGGGGCGGACGTAAGTCTGTCCTTCAGCTCCTGAAAAGCTGACTCCGCCTTATCATTCCAGGCGAACTTCACGTCCTTCCGTGTCAACTGAGATAAGGGTCTCGCGATCTTCGAGAAATCCTGAATGAAGCGCCGATAGTAGCCAGCGAGACCCAAGAAACTCCTCACCTCAGTGACAGAACCAGGCTGCTCCCAGTCCTGCACCGCAGCTACCTTAGACAGGTCAACTGCCATGCCATCCTTGGACACCACGTGTCCCAGAAACTTCACCTCCTGCTTCCAGAAGTCGCACTTCTTATACTGTGCGAACAACTGATGCTGTCTGAGCGTATCAAGGACCAAACGCAAGTGCTCCTCATGCTCCTCTCGACTCCTAGAGTATACCAAAATGTCGTCGATGAAGACAACGACGAATCGATAGAGGAAAGGCCGCAATACCCGGTTCATCAGATCCATGAACACGGCCGGTGCGTTCGTGAGACCGAACGACATCACGAGGAACTCGTAGTGACCAAAACTGGTCCTGAACGCTGTCTTCTGCACGTCCTCATCTCTGACGCGCAGCTGATGATATCCTGACTGAAGATCAATCTTCGAGAAGTACTGCGCTCCTCTCAACTGATCAAACAAGTCATCGATCCTGGGCAAAGGGTACTTGTTCTTCACTGTGAGTTGGTTCAGCCTGCGATAATCAATACACAATCGCAGCGAACCATCCTTCTTCTTCACGAACAAGACCGGTGCTCCCCAAGGAGATACGCTAGGCCGTATAAAGCCAAGCTCTAGCAGACCGTCAATCTGCGTCCTCAACTCCTCCATCTCACAAGGTGCCATGCGATACGTCGGCAGTGAGACGGGTGTAGAACCAGGAATCAGATCGATAGTGAAATCGATCTCACGTCGGGGTGACAAACCAGGGATCTTCCTGAACAGATCCCCGAACTCAGAAACAACTGGCGTCTGCTCAAGTACCTGGGCACCAGCGTCGCGCAACAGAGTGGCGTAGCTAAGAATGCGGAAAGGAAGATTTACCCGCACTGAAAATGTGAAAGGCGTGCCCTCAGGCTCGTACACCGTCACCACACGAGCCTCGCAGTCAATCTCGGCTCTCGCTGCAGTCAACCAGTCCATGCCAAGAATGACGTCGAGATATACGAGCGAGGGATCGACGACCAAATCAAGAGTCATCGTCCTGCCTCCCAGATCAAGTAAACAACCCTCACACATCTGGGTGACATCCGAATAATCTCCATGAGCTGCAAGGACTCGCACGCTATCCATAGTAATAGTCTGCAACCCAAGACGTCTGACTACGGCACGCGATATCAAAGAAATCGTGGAACCAGTGTCCACCATGACAAGAACGGGAGTACCTCCGATATGGCCCGTGACCTCGAAGGCTGAATGCTGGAAAGTCGGCGTCGTAGCTGCCTCAGCGGTCAGTGCATGAACTCGAGCCTGCTGTGGCCGGTTCGGCCGCTGTGTCAAGGGCCGTGGGGGCTGTCGAATCTGCTATACTGTGGGTCTGAAAGAGGACTGCGCAGGAGCTGACCGTATAGGCGGTGCTGATATCGCCTGTGGACGTACACGATCAATCTTCTGCGGCGGCGAGAACCCACTGTCCCGCATCCTCGAAAAGCAACTCGGCGCTAGGTGGCCCGTCCTCCCACAGTATGTGCACGATAAATCAGGGCGCCTAAACGGTCCCACTGGTGCCGTGGTCCTGGTAGGAGGATCAATGCGAGGCCTCTTGCCCGCGAAGGGCCTATCTGGCAACTCCGGTCGCGGCCTGGAAGTAGTCGGGGCTCGAGATCGCGCAAGTCGATCCACGTCCTGCACTGCCCGCATGGACATGTGAACCAACTCCGCATAGGAGGAGAAACTGATACAGCACATCTTCGACCGAATATCCGGTCGCAAGCCCTCCAAAAAGCGCCGTATGCGCATCTGCTCATCAGCTAGAATCGTCGGGACGTACCTGCCCAACTCTGTGAACCGATGCTCATACTCGGTAACCGTCATCGCTGCCTGCCTGAGACGGAGAAACTCATTCTCCCTCTCGTGTCTGTAGGTCTGAGGATAATACTTCTCATGGAAGCGAAACTCGAATGCTGCCCATGTCCATACGAAGTCTGCGGTAACAGTCCGCAATACACTATCCCACCACATACTGGCCTCTCTCTCAAACTGGAAGGTAGCCAGCTCTACCTGCTCTGCCTCAGTACAGTGCAACATGCGCAGAATCTTCGACACTCGGTCGAGCCAAAACTCAGCCTCCTCGGGTCTGTGAGAACCCGTGAAAGTAGGAGGCCGCAAGCGCTGAAATCGCTCCAGAAGGCCCCGTGTGTCGGCAGGGTTCCCCGCAGGGAAAGCAGGCTGCGCAGGAAGTGCTATGCCCTCATCCTGGGCGTAAGCATAGGCATACTCAGCTGGATGCGCAGGTGGTGCAGGCGGAGTAGATGCAGTCGCACCCCCACCCTGGGCTAACGTCCCGACTATGGTAGTCAATAACTGCTGCTGCTGTAGCATCATAGCCATCATCTGCTCGAATCTATCAGGTGGCGGAGCAGGCTGTGGCGGATGAGGTGCGGAAGTAGATGCACGCTGTGGCTCTCTAACTGATGGTGTAAATGGCGGTGGTCCATCTGTAGGACCAGTAGCAGGCTGAGACGATCGAACAGTCTCAGGAATCGGGCCCACAGCAGGGTCCGGATGAGTGCCAGACTGAGAGGGAGTCTGATCCATCTGCTCAGACAACGAAAGCCGAACCGTGCTCCTCGTAGTCTTAGGTAGCATTCCCTATATTCAAAATAGGGCGCAACCTTGTCAGTCTCAATTGCTCAAATACACCACAATCATTCACTAAAGAGTCAAAGGCATTCCATGCATTGCAATTAATCAAAATTGTCACAGTACAAGGGATATATCCTTACAAGCATCATGACTAGAATGACATGAAAATTAAGACAGTTAAGCAACAACGTCAAAAGCAAAGCACTAGCCCTAATAGGCTTTACACACATGAAACAGAAAATAGCTAACTACTCATAACAACATCGAAGATCGCGTCGCTAGTCGGAATCTGGTGACGGAGGAGGAGCACCCTTATCCTGTAAACAACACAGGATTGCCTTCAAGGTGCGAGTCACCTTGCCAAACTTCTTCGTAACGGCCTTGGCATCAGCGACCTCTGCTCGAAGTTCTTGGACTTCCCTTCGCAAAGCGGTCTGACTCTCCTCCATCCGAGCAATGCGATCGTCAATAGTAGTCTGCGCAGAAGGAGGGCTCTCGTCAGTATCCTGAGCCTCCTCTTCTGCTTCTTCCTGAGTCTCTTCCTGAACCTCTGCACTAGGTTCTCCTTCGCTTTGATCTTCCTCTTCATCAAAGTCATCCCCACTATCCCTTTCAAGTTGATTTTCACGATATTGCGACCCAATCTTCATCTTAACCATCGTCGACTCATCGATGGTGTGAATCGATACCGGCAACTCGGGTCCAAGTCTATAGGCAAACTCAAGCGCAATCTTGCAAATGAGTCGGCCAAAGGGAAGGGATTCGGATGTTCTTCTCGACCTGGCTATGAGAACTATCTGCCGTAAGATGAAAGTGGCCATACATACGTTCTCTCCCTGGGCCACCAGAAATAAGAAATCGACCATAAGACGTGTACATTCAATGCGGTTCGTCGACCTAGGATAAACATTGAACGTGCAGATGTGATGCAGCAGACGCAAATCCTCAGACATGTACGTCGCCTTGAGGCTATTATTAGGCTGCCATGGAACCAACTTACCGCACAGAAACCTGGTGCGGCGATCTCGTTCACGTCTAGTCCTCAAATTCTTCTCACTTGGATGTACATCACCTAGAGGCACATTGAGAAGTCGCGCAACCAACCGGACGTCGATCGTAGCCATCCGATCTCTACCAAAAGGGATTTTGAACTGCAAGGGCTCCAAGGTAGGACTCTGGATGCTAGCATAGAAGGCACGAACAGTGCTCACATTAGCACGAGCGCGAGCTTCAAAGATCGGTCCCCAGTGCGCAGCTTCAATGCGTTCGAACAACAGATACTCGCCGAACAATCGCCCATCTACGTCCGCCTCAAATAACACTCTACGATCAGTGTATTCACCATGAGGCATCTCTGATAGGATGGTTCGTCCAAGATGTGCATGGGGATCCAAATCCCGCTTTGTACGGCACTCCAGGACTGCCGCTGGACCTGCGGCGGCGCTTGAACTTGCGGCACCACCCCGCGGTCTTCTCAATCGAGCAGGGCGGCTCGGCCCAGCCTCGTCTGTTGCAGTTTTCCTCTTACCCATCAAAGACAGGATGGATGAGAGTGACAAAAGACCCAAAATAGCTTCCACGAAAGCCATGAAAAATGCCGAAAATGCGAAGAAATGGCTGCCCAATCTGACAAAAGGAAATCTAGGCGTCGTAGAGGGATGCTTCAAGCTTCCCAAGGCTGTGCTTTCAGGGAAAAATAAGAACAAAAAGATGGAATGGAGCTGCTCACGATTTCAGCACTATTTGGGGGATTTTGGAGCTCCAAATGGGAAAATCTTCAAGGAAAGGGGCTGCCAACACCCAATAATCGATGGGTGGTGGTCGGTTTTGGCCAAGGAAGGGATTAGGAGGGGTTTGGGTCACCGGGGTTTGGAATGGAGCGCTGAAAATCAAATCTAGGGCATGCAAGGGGGCTGTTTGTGAAGGAGAGGGGTGTTTTAGGGGTTTTCATGGGATGGGAGGTAGCTAGGAGTGATGGGGGAGGTATTTAAGTGGGTGCTCCCAAAGGGCAGCACCATCGGAGATGGCCGGCCGGCGATGCATCGCCCGGCCGGCGATGGCATCGCCGGCCAACCTTCAGGTTGGCCAGCGGGACCCCATGGGTCTGGTCCCCCATGGTCCCAGGGCCCCAAAAAAGTTGGTCCCACCCCTTGGTTCATTATATTTTGGTCCCTATGAGCCCAAACATGTGTTCGGGGCTTTCTGGGCTCACATCTTAATCCCGAATACCAAACCATATTATGCAGCATATGAATTTGGGGTAGAAGGAGCCAGTACATCTTTTTAGCTCCTTAGTTTCTAAAGAAAGTGAAGTTAGAATAGCCTTATGGCCATTTTTCATGAAATTTTACTATTCACTGTAAAATTTGGTGAATATATTAATTTTTGTTATTTTCACATTATGTTTGATGCCTAATATGAAATGGATAAGAAAGAACTGAAGGTTGAAGTGTTTAAAGAAGGAATTTTGAAGATTTTTGGTGAAACGGGGTTTTTAAGCCCCAGCGATTGATTACTAGAGTCGTGGTCATTCCACGGCCCATGGATTCACTTTTGCGGTTTAAAACCGCTCATAGGACATCTCCACCCGACTTCCTACAGCTTAGAAGTGATTCGGGTCGCTTTACGCGACCCGAGATACGTTACAGACTCGATCTTGCGATCGATCCTTATAGACTTCGCCTATCGGCGAATCTGTGATCCTAGAAGTGTTTCTAGACCCTTCTCGCACCCACCTAAGTCAAAGGAAGTGACAGCGTACGTCGCAAGACCATAACCCAGGCCCAGTATACTCTCATTCATGCTCTGATACCAACCTGTAACACCCTGAAAATCGGGGGTCGTGAATAAACTCAACTCCCGAGTTCCAGACCGTCACTTATGCAACAAAAATGGTTATGATTCAATGTTGTCTGATTTAAAGCATTCACATGAGTAAAAGTATACCAAAACTGCAATTCATACTTCAGATCCAGTGATAAAAGCAAGCGGAAGACTAAACAAGATATATATCACTGTATGGAAAAACAAAGTAATCTCAACTGTCTCCAAAGTATGACTACATCTCTGAGTCTCATATACATGTACATAACAAAAGAATAATGTTCAAAAAGAAAAGTCCCACTGATGTCCCCTCGATCCAGGTCACCTACGGGAAGCCGTCATGATACTGCATATACGAGAACTCATCCTGGTCCTCGTCATCATCTAGCTCCACCTCCTGGATCTCATCGTCACCTGCAACTACAACAGGGTCTGGTGGGTGTTGCAAACACCAACCCGTAACGTGGGAATGAGTGATCAACTCAGTGGAATCATAGAGCAAAGATTAGCATGTTCACAATTCAGTCACGCGATAATAGTAAAGCAGTAAATCAGACAAGTCCTAATACTGTTGTTAATGCAAGATGATATGACGTGATGTATGCCCTCACCGACGATCACCCTCATACGGCAACATCTTACGACCGCGGCATGCCACACTCCCTAGAGTGCTCCACATCTTCCAGGCACATGCAATGCTATGGTGATATGATTACCAAGTTGTTATTAGTCCATTCAAACAGCAGGATTGGGAAACTAAGGTACCTCCCTTGTATCAATCCCAACACGGATCCTGTCTAGGGTCGTCACTCCTAGTAATCTCATACGATGTACATTTCGTAGGTCACTGCAAGGGCTGCCAGGGCTGTTGCTCGCACTCGTTGCACCGCTCCCCCATCACCTTATCAATACAGGCCTACTGTACTCTACTGCACGGAAGGGTCGTCGCCTCCCGTGAACTCAGAATACGCTCGCGGTCACTACAAAGGGCTCGTCGCCTGATCAGTGTAGGCCGACAGCTAGAATATAGTGTCCCATACCACCATAATCTGCTCACGAGTCTAGGTGCTCACTGGTCACTACGGGGAGGTTTGTGACCCCAGCGTAGGCCGACAGCTCGACCACGGTGTCCCATACCACCATGCCCGGCTCATGAGTCTTCGTGGATCAAGGTACCATGGTTAATAGGGTTTACAATGGTAAGTTCAGTACCCTAGGTTCAAGCAGTTATGTTACATACAAGGTGAACAAACATCGGCCAGTCGGGTTACTTGACGGGCTCTGTAACATCCCGAAAATCGGGGGGTCGAGCAAAAACCCAACTCCCGAGTTCCAAAATGTTATTTATGCAACATGGATATGTATGATTGAATGTTGTCTGTGATAATGTATTAAACATGAGTGAGATTAAGCCAGAACAGTATATCATACTTCAGAGACAGTTAAATTTGCAAGCGGAAGACTGTAATAGTATGTATAACGTATATAAACTGTTGTATGTCTCCAGAGTGTGAATACATTACCAGGTTATACACATACATGTATACTTCAAAAGTAAACAAAATGAATATACATGAGGGCACTAAAAATATAAAATGACAAACGTCAAAGTATCTAATCAACCTCCCTGCAATCCCGTCAATCAGAACACGCATAAAGGAGGAATCCTCCTCCTCATCATCAAGTCCAGCTCCGCCTCACAGGCCGCGCCATCATCTGCAATCACAAAAGGGACTGGTGGGTGTCCGGAAACACCATCCCGTAACGTGGGAGTGAGTGATCAACTCAGTGGGATAAGAGAGCAGAGATTAGCATGTTCACAATTCAATCACGCGATAATAGTAAAGCAGTAAATCAGACAATCCTAATACTGTTGTTAATGCAGGATGACATGACGTGATGTATGCCCTCACCGACGATCTCCCTCATGCGGCAACATCTTACGACCGCGGCATGCCACACTCCCTAGAGTGCTCCACATCTTCCAGGCACATGCAATGCTATGGTGATATGATTTCCAAGTTGTTATTAAGTCCATTCAAACAGCAGGATTGGGAAACTAAGGTACTTCCCTTGTATCAATCCCAATACAGATCCTGTCTAGGGTCGTCACTCCTAGTAATCTCATACGATGTATATTTCGTAGGTCACTGCAAGGGCTGCCAGGGCTGTTGCTCGCACTCGTTGCACCGCTCCCCCATCACCTTATCAATACAGGCCTACTGTACTCTACTGCACGGAAGGGTCGTCGCCTCCCGTGGACTCAGAATACGCTCGCGGTCACTACAAAGGGCTCGTCGCCTGATCAGTGTAGGCCGACAGCTAGAATATAATATCCCATACCACCATAATCTGCTCACGAGTTTAGGTGCTCACTGGTCACTACGGGGAGGTTTGTGGCCCCAGCGTAGGCCGACAGCTCGACCACGGTGTCCCATACCACCATGCCCGGCTCATGAGTCTTCGTGGATCAAGGTACCACGGTTAATAGGGTTTACAATGGTAAGTTCAGTACCCTAGGTTCAAGCAGTTATGATACATACAAGGTGAACAAACATCGGCCAGTCGGGTTACTTGACGGGCTCGACTAGCGCGATCGCATCTCGAATTGAACGACATGAAGTGCGTAAAACACTTCGCGTGGCCTAACCACTGCCGCCAACTCTCAACACGAATCACATTCATCGACGCGTCGTTCGTGGCTATGACCAGTCAGCCACGAATTCGTTCGGTTACCGACTGCCTGGACTAAGTCAAGTCCCACACATCTATTGAATTACATTACGCTATATACCACGGTATTGGAATTGAAACACATCATGTGAGCATGTTAGCACATGTTATAACATTCAACTAAGGCAAATCTTCAAGGCATACTTTCCATGCATATTCAACTTAGGCAAATCTTCAAGGCATCATTTCTATGCATGTGATGCAATCATGCATAAGGTCAACATATAGGAAATCATTTAGGTCAGCATATTAATCATGAAATCAATCTCAAACTACTACATAACATCATTCAATACAATACATACTAATACAAGCATTTATACAGACACATACACTACACACTTAAGTCCACATATAGTATGTCGACCCAAAGTGCGCAACTTGGCGAATCTCTTCGCCAAACTGATTATGCAAGCATTCCTAACTCACTAATACGGCGACAAACCATGTCAATCACGTCAGTAAAATATGCATGTAGACCGTACTTCCTACATATGACTAAAATGCCCTAAATCTCATATTCTTCGATAATTTACGAAATAGGAAACAGAGAGCACGTTGTACATGTCAAACGGCGATGCCGTCGATAATCTACTATTAAACGACATTGAAAGCGTTGTAAACCGTCAATCAAAGCGTCTAAAATCCTCACCTAGTCTCTTACGGTCGCGGGATTTTGAACGGAGCGTGTACGCTTCGTCTACGGCAGTAGGAGGACCTGATTTATGGAATACATTAGCTAACATGCCATGAATCTGAGTAAACCCTAAATCAGCAAGTTCTAGGGTTATTTTATACCTGAAAAAGGGGAGAAATCACCAGCCAGGTGATTGGGAAGAGGTGTTGAAGCAGCAGCAATCGGCGGCTCGGATGCGGGGAAAATCTCCTCTTCCCTTTCTCTCAAACTCTCTCTCTCTTTTCTAGGGTTTGTGAATTTCGTATGCAAGGAAGGAATGAGGGTTTCAACCCCTTTTATAAGCTTGGAAACGCCGAATATAGGCTCCGGGACGAAGTTTACTTATTGCCTATCCATTTCGGGGCTGTTTCGGTCCAAAAACTGATTTCTGGTGGTCCCCTGGTCGATTGCGATCAGACTTAAGCTCATGGGTACCAGATGTACCTCGTATTAAGTTTTCAGTCTGGCAGGGTTCGCAGATCGCACGTATCGGACCAGTTTCAGTTCAGCGGTCACCGCACATAGATCAGGGCTGAAAGTCCCATGATAATAAATAGAAATTTTTCCTGATCCGAGGGTGTAATCTGGATGAATTCTGACGGTCAGAACGCTTAATACTGACGCGTCAAGTCGTGTGCTAGATTTGAATTTGAAATTCCAAATTCGTCCCTATTCGCGGTCGCTTCAGTCCGGGTTCAACGAAATACTCTGTGATTATCGGATTGACTTGATTTTCGAGATGATTGTCAAGTCCAGCTGGGCGGTTCTAACGGTCTAAGATAGGAGGTATCGGACCTTCGAAGCGCGGTCTAAATCCAATACAAAAATTCAATGTGGTCCAGAGGACAAACCCGCTTAGAGTTTGATCCGAGGTTATAGAGTATTGTAGAGTTGTTTGTTCTACTCGATTTGGGTCTTGTAGAACGTATTTAAAGTGATCAGGGACTGTTTCCCAACCACTCCAACGTTGCGCTAGCTAACTTATGCTTAGTTTCTAAAGAAATTTATCCTAAGTGGTTTCTTTGGCTATGGAATTGGGTTCTGAACGATTTTTCAGGTGTTTTAATTGACCCATTGCCTAAGGACGTTTAATCCCAGATTAGCCAAAATCCGGGGTGTTACAGGCTCGACTAGCGCGATCGCATATCGAATTGAACGACATGAAGTGCGTAAAACACTTCGCGTGGCCTAACCACTGCCGCCAACTCTCAACACGAATCACATTCATCGACGCGTCGTTGGTGGCTATGACCAGTCAGCCACGAATTCGCTCGGTTACCGACTGCCTGGACTAAGTCAAGTCCCACACATCTATGGAATCACTATAAAAGGTATTGGAATTGAAATACATCATGTGAGCATGTTAGCACATGTTATAACATTCAACTTAAGCAAATCTTCAAGGCATACTTCCCATGCATATTCAACTTAAGCAAATCCTCAAGCACATACATTCCATGCATGTAATGAAATCATGCATTTTGTCAACATGTAGAAAATCATTTAGGTCGGCATAATAATTGAAAAATCAATCACAAACTATCAAATAACATCATTTAATTCAATACATACTAATACAAACATTTATACAAACACATACACTACACACTTAAGTCTACATATGGTATGTCGACCCAAAGTGTGCAACTAGGCGAATCTCTTCGCCAAACTAATTATGCACACATTCCTAACTTCCTAATGCGACAACAAACCATGTCAATCACTTCAGCAAAATATGAATGTAAACAGTACTTCCTACAAATGACTAAAATGCCCTAAATCTCATATTCTTCGTTAGCTTACGAAACGGGAAACGGAGAGCATTTTGTACATGTCAAACGGCGATGCCGTCAAGAATCTACTATTAAACGACATTGAAAGCATTGGGAACCGTCAATCCAAGCGTCTAAAATCCTCACCTAGTGTCTTGTAGACTCGGGAATTGAAGCGGAGTGTATATGCTTCGTCTACGGCGAGTAAGGAGCCTAATACATAAGATCCATAAGCTACATCGCTATGGAAACAAGAAAAACTCAAATCACCAACTATTTAGGATTTTTACTTACCTAGGATTGCGGTGGAATCGCCGGGAAAGCGGTAGAGGAGTGTTGCTTAAGCATGTGCAACACGTAGCACAAGTGGCGGGAAGAACTCTCCCACTCTCTCACAATCTCTCACTCTTTTTCTCTCTCCCAAGCTAGGGCTTCTCTCAAATTCGGATGGGAGAGAGGAGTGAGGGTTTCAACCCCTTTTATAGCCTAAAACATTCCCAAAATAGGCTTGGGAACAATGTTTACTTGGTGCCTAACCAAATCGGGGCCGTTTCGGTCCAAAAGGGCATTTCTGGAGGTCCCCAGGCCAAATGCGGTCGGACTTAAGCTCATGCATACTGGATCTAGCGCACATCCAGTTTTCAGACCGGTTGGGTTCCCAGATCGCACGTGGCGGCCCAGTTTCAGTTTAACGGTCACCGCACCAAGATCAGGCCTATAAGTCTCGTGATATGTAATAGATATTTTTCCTGATCCAAGGGTGTAATTTGGCTGTATTCTGACGGTCAGAATGCTTAATACTGATGCGTCAAATTTGTGTGCCAGATTTGAATTTGAAATTCCAACTATGTCCCTATTCACACTCTCTTCGGTCCGGGCTCAATGAAATAGCCTGTGATAATCGGTTTGACTTGATTTTTGGAATGAGTGTCAACCCCAGCTAGACGGTCCTAACGGTCTAAGATAGGAGGTATCGGACTTTCAACGTACGGTCTAGATCCAATACAAAGATTCAAAGTGGTCCAGAGAACAAACCGGCTTAGAGTTTGATCCGAGGCTTTAGAGCATTATAGCACCCTTAGTTCCACTCGCTTCGGGCCTTGTAGAACGTATTTAAAGTGATCAGGGACCATTTCCCAGCTATTCTAACGTTGCACTAGCTAACCTAGTCAAATTTTCCAAAGGAATGAATTCTACGCAAATTCGGGTCGAGTTGGTACTCGAGCCCAAGTATGGATTTTTCACGGGCGTTACATGTCCCAAGCTTGAAAAGTCATCAATGTGGCCTTGTAATGCATAGGCAAGCCAAAAATCATGAATTAGCCATCATCCAAGTCATGCACATATGATATGAATGAGATATTATAACATACGATCATAACCACTATGCATAAGGTGTGTAATACCATCTCAAGCATGAATCAAGGCTAAATCAATATAAAGTAATGTTAACTGAATGTAAAAGTAATGTTACATCTAACATAAAATAGCGTTGCATCAATATAAAGAAAGCACCATGTCAACATAAAGGAAGTGTTATAGCAATCATGAGCGTAAACATCGCATCAATCACTAAGGTAATACTACATAAATTATCAATGAAGTATTGTACCAACACACATGTAAAATATCACACCACATAGAAATTCATCATTCATAATGGGTAGAACCTACTTGAAAACCAAGTTTATCGAGGCCCATAGGGCTACACTTAAGTGTTCTTTCAAGCTAATGGGCCGACTCAGCAAGCTCGCACCTAAGCGGCCAAAATATATAACTATCAGCATCTAAATGGGATAACAAATTATAGGATCCACAAAAAATCATAGTGGGCTTAAAATGGTCATCAAAGTGGGCCCTACAACTATCCCTAAGCTAGGTCCAAAAGGGAAGCTCGCAACCAACCAAACATAGGCTTACAATGGGCTCAATACATGCAATGTGTGGAACCTAAACGGTGGTTCAATGATGGAAACATGACATCAACCACAGGGTTGGCCCATAGTATGGCCACTACATATAAACACAAGTAGGCCTAATGGGCAGCCACAACATGAACAACAATGCAACCGATGGTGTGGGCATCATTTATTCACTAAAGAGGATCCAAAATTAAGTTGGATTACAAATAAAATCACTATGGGCTCCAAAAATCTAACATGGATATGACTAGGTGGGATTCACTCAAATCTACCCCTAATAGGCCCCGCATGCTCCTACATAGGTAGGCCTATAATCGAAAGGCTCACTTATAGCGAACCTTGTGGGCACATTGTTGAGGCACAAAAAATACTCCATTGTAGTGGTTAGAGAATTTCATGATGCAGATCTTTTCCGAGGTCATTCATTCCTTATTTTGGTAAAAATCAGTATTCGAGGATATTCTGGTAAAATTAAGCATCTGGGGGTATTCTGGGTAGTTTGGTAAAAATCAGCATTTGGGGATATTTTGGGTATTTTGGTAAAAATCAGTACCCGGGGGTATTCTGGGGTATTTTGGTAAAAATGAGTGATCTGGGGTATTTTGGTAAAAACGAGTGATTTGAGGTATTTTGGGAAAAGAGATTAATGGGGGTATTTAGTAAAAATGAGTGGATATGGTCATTTTAGTAAAAAGGAGTGGATGGACACTACTTTGTATTAAGGAGGAAGTGAGTGGACACCACTGTTTAAGGAGGAAGTTGGTGAGCACCATTGTCTAAGGAGGGAGGATGGTTTTGCCTTAAGGAGAAGTGGTGGTGATCACCATTGTTTAAGGAACTAGGAAGCCTATAAATACTCCCTTATATGCGTCATTTGGACAAGAGACAAGAGAGAGAGAGAGAGAGAGAAGAGGGAGATAAAAGAGAGACAAGAGGGAAGAGAATAGAGGAGATGCTCATCCACCCAAGCACTGTGCGCTAGATGGTGTGTGCGGCGCACAACACACATTGTGCACAACTACATATTGCACACAATGCTTTTCTAATGGGATTTGTGCACAATGCTCTTTTAAAGGGACTTTGTCTCAATGCCACATCATTTTTTCCCTTGTCTTAGCGCACGATGTTTACTTCCACATTCAAGCATTGTGTGCCACTTTTGTGGGAGGTTTTCACGTCTAAAAGCATTGTGTGCCACTTTTGTGGGAGGTTTTCCATGTCTAAAAGTATTGTGCGCCACGTTTTTGGGAGGTTGTCCATGTCCATAAGCATTGTGCGCCACTTTTGTGTGAGATTGTCCACATCCAAAATCATTATGCACCACCTTTTGTGGGAGTTTGTTCACATCCAAAGCCTTTGTACGCAACTCTCATATGCCACATCTTCTTCTTGTCTTAAGTCACCACACAACATTCTCTTCAAAGAGACTTGCACACAAAGCTCTCCATGGGACATGCGCACAACCCTCTTTCAAAGGGACTTTGTCCTAACGCCAACCTTCTCTCCCTCGTGTCCTAACGTTTTCATTGTGCGCTACTTTCAAAGAGCTCATGCCCTAACGTTTCCATTGTGCGCCATTCCTTTCCATTGTGCGCCTCCTTTCATTGTGCGTAGAAAGTTAGTGTGACTCACAATGCATGGCCGCACATCCATCCTTCGGAGTTTCATATAATGCAAGTTTCGCACAACATATAGCGTACAATGCAAGTTTTGCACAACACATAACGCACAATGCAAATTTCGCACAACATATGGCGCACAACATGTGCCGCACAATACATTGCGCACAACGCCACTTATGGTGGGAGTTTTTTCTGCACAACAAGCCTTTTTACAAAAGAAGACTTTGGCACCACTTTTGCAAAGGAAACCCCATGCGCCACTTGATGTGGAAATTGTCCAAATGCCAGGCTTATGTTGTCCTAATGGATACATTTTGCAAAAGAAGACTTTTGCACCACTTTTGCAAAGGAAACCCCATGCGCCACTTGATGTGAAGAATGTCCTAAAGGAGGGCTTTTGTTGTCTTAATGGATAGCCAATGCCCCACCTCTCTCTCTCCTTGTCTTAGGGAGAGGCTTATGTTGTCTTAAAGGAAACTCCATGTACCACCTTATGAGGAAACTTGCCCCGATGGATGGTTTTTGTCTTGAAGTAAGATCCATGCACTGTACATTCCTTGCGTAGGCCTGTACACTCCTACCCTTAGAGGGATGATTGTCGTTCTAGATTTCAAGGGATGATCGCTACTCCACATTTCAAGGGATGATCCTCACTCCACATTTCAAGGGATGATCGCAGCTCCACATTTCAAGGGATAATCTTTGCTCCACATTTCAAGGGATGATCCTCGCTCCACATTTCAAGGGATCGCCACTCCACATTCAAGAGACAGTCGCTCCTCATTTCAAGAGACGGTCACTCCACATTTCAAGGGATGATGGTTGCTCCACATTTCAAGGGATCGCCGCTCCACATTTCAAGGGATGATCGTCGCTCCACATTTCAAGGGATGGTCACTCCACATTTCAAGGGTTTCGCAATGGAAGGATGATCAGAACTAATCTTAATGGTCAAATCAAGGAAGAATGAACGGAAGGATGATTAGAATTGATCTCAATGGTCAGATCAAGGGTTACAAGCTCGCACAACCTTTTCGCCTTGGTGAGGAACATCAAAAAGCATCGAAATGCTGACGAAATTGTTATCGGGCTATCTTCCCCTTTGCTCATTGTGTTGCATTAATTGTACTTTATTTTTCAGAATCAAGGGAATCTGAGGATGCAAATGAACTTAGAATAAATGTGATCATTATTCTCTCACTTTTTCTTTGTTATCATTGAATGAATTTCCCCAAATTAAACTCATTTGTTTCTTGTCGAAACAAAATGGAGACTTTCCTGGGGACCTATTATTCAATGATGACTTAGAAAATATTAAGAGAACATTTATCATTTTTTTGGCATCTGTATTAACGCTAAAATGGTGACTCACGTGGAAACATCCTCTCCTTCATCTCTAAAAACAAAGTACATTTTTATTTAATCAAAATAACTAACGCTCTATTCAGAATGGCAGGTATACTGCAATGACCTTTCTCCCGATTAACATAGTTGTCTACTTCACACCCAATATATTTCCACTAAAAGTATCAGAGAAGATCAATTCAGTTACAATCAAAGACAGACAATGCCAGGTGATGTCCAAAGTAGTTTCTACTTCATTAGTAGCGCAGCGAGATGATGAAGGATGAATGATAGTGTTTTAATGCACAAAAGTGTACAAAGTTTCCATCATGCATTGATTTTGAGAGATGAGAATACATCAAAGATAAGGAAGAAAGAAGAAAGAAGATTAGAAAGAAGGAATATGTATAGAAGAATGAAGTAAAGAGTAGGAATTCATGTGTTTGCATCAGCTCGCACAAGCTATGATTGGTTGTGCGAGGCCGCACAAATGGTATAGGATGTCGCATGCACCTGCACAACATTGGACTGACAAGTGTGTTGAGACCTTTGCACTGACTTGGGCAAACCATGGTTGGTTGTGCAGACCCGTGTAAAGGGTATAAGGTATTGCGCGTATAGGGACAATGGTGATTCAATCAAGCTAATGGAGATGGCTGAGATTTAATGAAAGGTGGGCCCATGACATGCATATCAAGAGTTCATACGTATGGAGGTCTAAAAAAAAATGAAACATAGTGATATCTGAAAAAATGAAGGGTTCAATCTTCTTTTACAAGGTATATCATCCTGTCGAATACAAATAATAGTACATTTGAAGTGTGCAAAAAATAGAAAATTCACCAGCAGATGTTAATCAGCCTTCACTAGATGAACATGTTACTAAGGACCCTAATTTTCTAATAGCGATCACTATGAACAACAATAAACCTTGAGGAAAGCCTTCAGATGAGAAGTTAGTTCGACTGAATCAGGCGTTGCTCGCCAACAAGTAGATGAATCAATTAATGAATTAACGAATTCATCAATCAATAGAGAACCCTGGGGGCATCGTCATAACTTGCAAGAGTATAAGAGCAAGTTAAATTTGTAATTTGAAAAGAGTTAAAGTGAAGCTGCTCAACACTCATATGAAATAGCTATTTGAAAGTCTTAAGAGAGTAGCAACAGATACTGCCGAAGAAAGAAAGCAAAACGAAGGATTATCAAAAGTAAAGAGTTAAAATTCTGCTAAAGAAGAACAGGCAAGAAGAAATCAAGACAAGTATATTCATCATGGGGACAAATTTTCATCAATATATTTGTTAGTTTAGCAAAATATATCATCCCTAAATACCAAGAAGAATCACTGTGTTTTGACTAAGAAGATTTGGAGTGTTTTAACTTAGAAGATTCATGACATAATTATTCAGGGGGCAAGAAAAAGCATACAAAATACATTATCCTTGAAGATAATTACAATTTTGATTTCGAAGATTATTAGCATAATACTTCAATATCAAAAGGGGGAAAGATAAGAACAATATCAAGGATGTCAAAGCCTTAAAGTATTAAGAAGGCTAAAGTTTCAAAATAAAAAGTCTCAGAATGCAAAGTCTCAGAAGTTCGATGCCATACATAAAGAAAAGAAAGACTTTCAAGAACTTATGGTTATTGCCAAATCGCTAGTAGTTACCATTATCATCACCATATCACTGACATAAAGATTATTCTACTATCGAAGTTTATCGGAATTGATATTATTACTAAGTTGAAGCTCCATGCGGACCATGGTTTATAATATCATCAACAATAGCAGGGGTGATATATCAATTACCGATGTGTTATCTTCAGCAAAGCCTGTACGATCAAATATCACGTCAGTGACAACAATTTATCATTTAAGGTAATCTAGCCAAGCCCTATACAACCAACTACACATGAGACCTATGTTATTTGGGACAGCAGTGTGGAGCCAGCGACCCTAAAAAGCCCGTATAGTCCACATCACATGTATACCCATGCGAGCAGCAGATGGAGCCAGCGACTAAAAGCCCTAAAAGGCTGAAAAGTCATAAAATGACCAGTCACGCTTAAGACTAATGTCGTCTGTGAGCTCTCCATAGCATCATGGATAAGGATGAAAATACCCTCCCAAGAATGGGTCCGAACTCATAGATAAAGAAAACCTAGATCCCTGGTTTGATTTCAGTATTAACTCATGAGGAAGGGCTTAAACCTACTCATTGATAGACCAACGACCTTGGATTTAGTAATAAGGTTGCTTGCTAAAGCCCCGCAAACTTAAGAGAGTTACCGTGGCCATCCCTGTGCGTAAATCCCATTCACGGCTGTGATTGCTCCAACTACTCAAGAGCTTAAACTGTGTGTTGCTCCACTGATCAAAGAGCCTAAACTATGTGAAGTGTCTAGTCAAGTCAAATCTAGTCTAGTAAAGTCAAGTTCAGTTCAGTTAAGTCATGTCTAGTCAAAGTATGGTCAGTCAAAAGCATGATTACTCCACTGCTCAAAAGCATAAACTGTGTAGCATTCAAAATGCTGCAGATACATATTTCACTTTAAATATGCTCGAATATGCAATTTCCTGATGAAATTTTTAAATATCGAGTAAACAACATGGAAAAATGCATTTCTTTTGAATCAGGTTCAAATTATAGCGACAGTAAATGCCTTCGAGATGTTAGCAATTATCTACTCAAAAGTTCAAGTCTTCAAGGTCAATTAATATATTGACAAGAGCCTTAAGGTCTTTTTGTCTCTCACCTTCTTGATAATAGAAAAAAAATTATTTCACAAGATTCTTAAAGGCAGAAGAAAATAAATTAGTGAAGAATCATCATTCTCTCCTGGACAATTTAAAGATTCAAATATATTCTTTGGATTTGTTAAAGGAGCAACAAAGATTATCCATCCTTCAAGGGTATCAGTAGGCTTCACTTAGGAAGTATTATCTTCTGAAGAAATCTTTCTGCAAAATTGACTTGGATAGGGGGCATGATCTATGTCTTCAAAGTAATCTATACCTTGGTCTTTCTGATAGTCTCTTATGTACTATGGAGGAATTCATATACGAGAATTATGAAGCATGATTCAGTGTGAACCTTCAAAAGTTGCTTCTATATTAAAGCCTAGTTATATAGTTCGATGCCTTAACTTCTCATTGTTCTAATAATGATATTGCAAGTCTCCGAGTACGAAATTTGATGGAGACAGAACAAACGGAATCATCATTAGTAACTTCAATGACCTTTGGAAAGCAATAAAATGGAAACTGAAATCAGTCTTATTTATTTTTTAGAGTCAGTAAAAATCTAAGGAGAAGTCTATGTAAAGGAGCACAGGCTAGAAACGACTTAACAAAAAGACTCAGTGGTTGAACCTTTGGAGTTGAAGATGAAATCTCCAAAAGTGTGATATAACGAGCAAAGAATATAATGCAAAGCACGATGACAGAGCAAATATCACAATCAGCCTAAAAAAAAGAAAGACCATCATTCGAAAGATTGGGTTATGCAAATAACGAATAAAGGAGACAATCGAAAAAGTCGTTGCAGTAGGAGCAACATTAAAGAACAACCCCCTAGATACAGAGTTGAAGGAAAGAGTCGTCAGAATTGATCAAAGATATCATTACAGCAGTAGCAGTGTTGAAAGATAGTTCTCTAGTCGAGTTACTCAAAGATGGAGTCGCTACAACTGTTACAATGGTAATTTTCAATGAAAAGAGAATTTTATCCTCTCTAGTAAAACATCCAGTCGACACTTCTAGTTGGGAGCATTCAAGTCTTTCATTTGAGTGCGATCATTCAAGCCTTTCGTTCAAATGCGAGCATTATAGTCTTTCGATCGAACGTAATCATTCGATTTTCTAGTCAAGTAATGATCATTTCAAGTCTTCAGTTCGAGCAGGATTATCCAGTTATCCTTCAGTAGAAGTTCATTCAATTCTTCAGGCGAAGGAAGATTGATCCTCCAGTTGATTTCAGGAATCAATCAAAGAAGGATCGATGGGGCATCTGTTGAGGCATAAAAAATACTCTATTGCAGTGGTTAGAGAATTTCATGGTGCAGATCTTTCCCAGGGTCATTCATTCCTTATTTTGGTAAAAATCACTATCTAGGGGTATTTTGGTAAAAATCAGCATTCGAGGGTTTTCTGGGTAGTTTGGTAAAAATCAACATCCAGGAATATTCTAGGTATTTTGGTAAAAATCAAAATCCAGGGGTATTCTGAGGTATTTTGGTAAAAATGAGTGATCTGGGGTATTTTGGTAAAAATGAGTGATCTGAGGTTTTTAGTAAAAGAGATGAATGGGGGTATTTTGGTAAAAAGGAATGGATATGGTCATTTTGGTAAAAAGGAGTAGATGGACACTACTTTGCATTAAGGAGGAAGTGAGTGGACACCACTGTTAAAGGAGGAAGTTGGTGAACACCATTGTCCGAGGGAGGATGGTTGTTGCCTTAAGGAGAAGTGGTGGTGATCACCATTGTTTAAGGAACTAGGAAGCCTATAAATACTCCCTCTTATGCCTCATTTGGACAAGAGACAAGAGAGAGAGAAGAGGGAGACAAGAGAGAGAGAAGAGGGAGACAAGAGAGACAAGAGGGGAGAGTATAGAGGAGATGCTCATCCACCCAAGCATTGTGCACTAGGTGGTGTGTGCGGTGCACAACACACATTGCGCACAACTACATATTGCATACAATGTTTTCCAATGGGATTTGCGGACAATACTCTTTCAAAGGGACGTTATCTCAATGCCACATCATTTTTCCCTTGTCCTAGCGCACAACGTCTACTTCCACATTCAAAGCATTATGCGCCACTTTTGTGGGAGGTTGTCCATGTCCAAAAGCATTGTGCGCCACTTTTGTGGGAGGTTGTCCACATCCATAAGCATTGTGCGCCACTTTTGTGGGAAGTTGTCCACATCCAAAATTATTGTGCGCCACCTTTTGTGGGAGTTTGTTCACATCCAAAGCCTTTATGTGCAACTCTCATATGCAACATCTTCTTGTCTTAACGTCACCGCACAACATTCTCTTTAAAGAGACTTGCGCACAAAGCTCTCCATGGGACTTGCGCACAACCCTCTTTCAAAGGGACTTTGTCCTAAAACCAACCTTCTCTCCCTCATATCCTAATGTCTCTATTGTGTGCTACTTTTAAAGAGCCCCTGCCTTAACGTTTCCATTGTGCGCCATTCCTTTCCATTGTGCGTCATTCCTTTCTTTTATGCTCTAGAAAGATTGTGCGACGCACAATGCATGGTCGCACATCCATCCTTCGAAGTGGCATATAATGTAAGTTCCACACAACATATAACGCACAATGCAAGTTCCGCACAACATATAACGCAAAATGCAAATTCCACACAACATATGGCATACAACATGTGCCGCACAATACATGGCGCACAACACCACTTATGGTGGGAGTTTTGTCCGTATGACAAGCCTTTTTGCAAAAGAAGACTTTTACACCACTTTTGCAAAGGAAACCCCATGCGCCACTTGATGTGGAAATTGTCCAGACATCAGGCTTATATTGTCCTAACGGATACATTTTACAAAAGAAGAATTTTGCACTACTTTTGCAAAGGAAACCCCATGCACCACTTGATGTGGAGAATGTCCTGAAGGAGGGCTTTTGTTGTCTTAACGGATAGCCCATGCGCCACTTCTCTCTCCTTTTATCTTAGGGAGAGGCTTATGTTGTCTTAAAGGAAACTCCAAGTATTACCTTATGAGGAGATTCCCCTAATGGATGGTTTTTGTCCCGAAGTAAGATCCATGCACTCTACATTCCCTGCATAGGCCTATATACTCCTACTCTCAGAGGGATGATCATCGTTCCACATTTTAAGGGATGATCGCCGCTCCACATTTCAGGGGATGATCATCGCTCCACATTTCAAGGGATGATCCTCGCTCCACATTTCAAGGGATCGTCACTCCACATTTTAAGGGACAGTCGCTCCACATTTCAAGGGACGGTCCCTCCACCTTTCAAGGGATGATGGTTGCTCCACATTTCAAGGGATGATGGTCGCTCCACATTTCAAGGGATCATCACTCCACATTTCAAGGGATAATCGCTACTCCACATTTTAAGGGATGGTCACTCCACATTTCAAGGGTTTCGCAATGGAAGGATGATCAGAACTGATCTCAACGGTTAGATCAAGGAAGAATGAACAACGACTCCTCAGTGGGCCTTGAAAGATTTCAAGAGCAATGGTTCGTTTCCCTCATCGCGGCCCACTTGAGATCTGAATCTGTCTTATCTTTTGGCTCATGCCTTAAAATGATCTTGAGAAGTCAGTGGACAGTGTGGATTCAATATAAACATCAAAACAGGGTCAGTCACGTCCCAAACTCAGAAATCGAGCTCACAAAATTTTTGATCGCTGAATCCGGTGCTGACAGCCTCCATAGTACCCCATTCTAGGCTCCGAAAACCCATATACCAGGTTCCAATCCTGGGATCCTACAAGGAGGATTTTCATTATAAATTTATTTCATAAGATGCATAACCCACAAACAACGACTAACAACATCACCATATATCCACTATGATAAAAAACTTTGAGTGCAATGCATAAAGGGAAATATAATGGCGATATCGAAGGTTCCAGATACTCAGCGGCACACTCCTGACTCAGTGCTGTTGTGACGTCTTAGCATCACCTGCACACAAGGATCATGCAAACGCTTATAGAAAGCTTAGAAGGTGTTGTAAGTGTGTGTTAGGTATGTGTTAAGTATGTAATATTAGAGTAATGTGAAATGTGTTGGTAAATCCTTGAATGGAAAATGCTGACAAGTTAATGAATGAGAGGGTGCTGACAAATCCATGAATGCTATCTGACGTAACAAGGCTATGCGATGCAGGGCCTACCTGGCCAAATGTCATATGCAAGATGCAATGCAAGCATGTTAGTTCTCATCCGAATCCACATATCACTACGGTTCATCTCTAGACAATCACCGGGGTCTAGTATACTTAATACCAGCTTTTCGCCCCATCTAAGCGTACAACTGGGTAAGTGGAAGAGACCTTACTATCTGCCTGCTAATATCGGCTCGGCTTCTTGATAGCAAACCCACTCCTTAAGGTGGGTCAGACTCAGCCTAGTCATTACCCCCTCTCTCAGATAGGTAAGGCCACACCCTCTTCCAACTGACCATGACATGGTGGGATATGCGACCTACTGGTATATAACCCTCGTGCGCTCATGCATCCACTTGGTCTTGACGTTGGAGCATCCTTCTAGTACCATAAAGGTTTGGAGACTTTCACCTAGGAACATTTATAGCACCCCTGTGCTAATAACAAGTATTTTTGGTATCAAATCCTACCTCCACGTTATGCCTATGGAGGCTACAGCCCTGATGTTGCTAGGGCATAAAGTAATCATGTCACACAAATGTGAGATGTATGCGTCACACTATCCAATCATGCAGTAATCCTGTGCATACCGTACTCTCATGTGGGGGCAACTCCATCTCTCAGGGAGTCCCATAAACAATCCACCCAATGGAAAATGCTATGATCAATCACTCCTCATATTAAGCACACATTTGATGCACATGGGCATGAATCATGAAGTTATACTAAGTATGATCTATGGTATTGATGTACTCTCCTTATAACATGCATGGGCCTAGATGGCCAACTCATATCAAGTATGGACTAAGGACAAGGGATGACCTAAGGGGTCCGATAAGCACAAGGTGGGTCCTACAATGTACGGTCGAAGCATAATCCAAAATGGGTCCCCAACAGTTTAGGTTAGCCTAATAAACTGAGATGGGTCATACCAATAATAGTGGGGGCCCAACGATTTGGGTTAACCAATGAAAAGGGGATGAGAATGGACCTAACAACTAGCCCTAGGGAGGATTACAATGTGGACATTTAACTACCATTGCTCCCAAGGTGTGGTCCATTTAATACCTATCCTATAATGGGGTCCATGGTCTTTATACTAACTAGGAGATGGATGGGCATCATAAACATTATCACATACATCATGGTGAACTCATAGACTTCTCAATGGGCCTCATCACATAGGCCTCATGTACATCATATTGGCCTCATCACATGGGCTTCATATACATCACATTGGGCCACATTGGGCCTTACACAAGGGCCTCATATACATCACATTGGGCCTTACACAAGGGCCTCATACACATCACATTGGGCCTTACAGAAGGGCCTCATACACATCACATTGGGCCTCATCCCATGGGCTTTAGATACATCACATTGGGCCTTACACAAGGGCCTCATATACATCACATTGGGGGGGCATCCCATGATCCAGCAAAATAGATGGTCAACATGTGTAACATATACATCAAGGCAGGCCTCATAAGTCAACCCTATGGTATAGAAAATATATGGACAATGTGCTTACAACACACACATCAAGGTAGGCCTTATGCATCTCAAAATGGGCCCCACCAGCTGGTCATGGATGACAACAGCGTGAGTCGTCTTGCTAAATGGTCAGCCCACTGCTGCTGGCCCTATCGGGTGTTAAACAGATGGACGGTCAGGATGAGACACATACATATGGTGCGTCCCACGTCCTATGGACGGTGTGAATAAAACAGATACATCACAAGGGCCCATTGTCCCAACTGGACGATGGAGATGAAGCACATACAACACGGTGGATCCCACGTCTAGTGTAGATGGTGCTGATACAACACATACATCACGTCAGGGCCCACCAGCTTGGACAGTGGGGACGCAATACATACAACAAGATGGGCTACGTGGATGGGGTTCACATCCCATGCACAGACGATGTGGATACACACATGAATCATGATGGGTTACCACCGTCCAAGGACTAGACGGTGTGGATATACATTATATACATCAAGGTAGGCCCCACCGTCCAGGGACTGGATGGTGGTGATACAACATATACATTGAGGTGGGTCCACACGTGTGGTCCACCAACTTTGGATAAAGATGATATTGGTGTTTTCCCTTCATCCAAGCCCCATCGTCTAGACAGTCTGGATGAAACACGTACATCAGGTAGGGTCCACGCAGGTGGACGATGTGAATAAAATGCATACATCACAGTGTGGTCGACACAGGTGGCCCACCAGCTTGGAAACCAAGCTGATATTCCCATTTTCCATGCTTTCTAGGCTTGTGTGGTTGTGCGGCCATAGAGGCCCAAATAGTCCAACAAGGTGGGCCGGCTGGATGGTCCTACTAGAAGGACAGTCGGGATATGTCATGCACAAATCAAGTGGGCCATCAAATAGGGAGGAGAGAGAGAGAGAGAGAGAGAGAGAGAGAGATTTTGTGTGTGTGTGATGGAGGGGAGGGGCTCCGCCACTATGAGCTCACCCTATTCATGATATAAAACATGCATCAAAAGGGTCCCACCACATGTGGGCCCTCAAATCATCAAAATCAATGGTGGACACCTCTTTACCACTAACAAATTGAAATGTGCAGATGACTTTCTTACAATAAAAAAAATAAACATCATGATGGGGCCCATGGAGAATGGCCCCATCATGCCCAAAGTGGGATCCCTACCATCAATCGCTAGGCCCCATTTGTCCCATGAACAAAACCATCATCTAAACCTAAGGTTCACCCACCGTTGGATCTTCTTCTTGGTTCCTTGAAATGCTTAGCTCTTAGGCTTCTTCTTTGATGAAGGATGATGAAGGTTAAGGGGTTGAGATGAGAGATTAGGGGTAAGAAGTGGGCCACACACTTAGGTTCTTCTCTCCTTGGAAATGCTTGGACGTTCTCTCTCTTAGGTTGCTTGGGAAATGGTTAGAGAAAGAGAGAGAGAGAGAGAGAGAGAGAGAGAGAGAGAGAGAGAGAGAGGGAGAGGGGGGGGGTGGTTATTGTGTAAGGGAGATGAGATGGAGTGATGGGTGGAGTGAAATGAGAGTTGCCTTTAGGGGAGGGTTGCTTGTCTTGGGGAGAAAGAAAGCATGGCTAGAGATGAGATGTGTACTTGACTAGTACTTAATTGATTGATGTGATAGCTTTGGTAGAGATTCTCTCGGGATTCGCAATACGCGTCGTTTCCTCGAAATATACGCGAGCCCACAACTCCTAGCCTGGGTATCGCATTGGTGTGCAAGTCATTGCGTTGGAACCACGGTGACGGCAAGGTCGCTAGGGTATAAGTTTTGAGTCGAGTCGACTCAGATCTTCGGGATGCGACTTAGGGTCACTCGCTAATGTTATCTACAGGTTGTGGGTCGCTGGAATTCGATGAGAAGGATTGCAGCATCTTAAGGAATAAAATGGTCACTAAGACATAGGCCTGACAGCTCTTCCATCCTAATAAAAATTTTGTCCTCAAAATTTGTACTACCGCGTAGAACAAAATAAGAAGGAAGAGAAAACATGGCATCACATAAACATATATATCAAAACATAATATAAGCCACAATCACCCTATAAAAAGATGGGGATAATGCTCTTTAATCTCAGCCTCGCACTCCCAAGACGCCCCTCGACACTATGGTGACCCCACTGCACCTTCACCAAATGAATGGCCTTGGTCCAAAGGACCTATTCCTTTTGATCAAAGATGTGAACTGGCTGCTCAATGTAGGAAGCATCTTCACAGACCTCAAGTGACTACTAATCAATCACAGGAATGGTGTATGACCCACACTTCCGTAGCATAAAAATATGAAAAATGTTGTGGATGTCAGACAACTCGGGTGGTAAGACCAGCCTATAGGCTACAACGCCAATGTGCCCAGTGATCTCAAAAGGTCCAGTAAATCTCAGGACGAGCTTACCCTTCGCTCCAAATCGAACCACGCCTTTCATGGGTACACCACCAGGCCTGTGGCTGATGGCTAAGGGCATCCGCCACCATGTTTGCCTTACCCAGGTGAAACTGAAGATCAAAATTATAGTCCTTCAGGAGCTCCATCCAACGTCTCTGCCGCATGTTTAACTTGGATTGTGAGAAGAGATGCTTCAAGCTCTTATGGTCGGAGAAGATCTTGAACGTGACCCCATAGAGATAGTTCCTCCACACTTTTAGTGTGAAAATGACTATTGCTAGCTCCAAATCATGCGTGGGGTAGTTCAGCTCATGGACCTTGAGTTGGTGAGATGCATAAGCCACTAGTTTCCCGTGCTGCATTAAGACAACACTCAAGTCAACATGCGAAGCATTGTTAAACACCACAAATCCTTCACTCCTAGAGGGAAGAGTGAGGACAAAAGCGAACGTGAAGCGGTCCTTCAACTCAATAAATGCTCGCTCAGAGGTATCACTCCACACAAACTCTGTGCCCTTCCGGGTCAACCTGATCAACAGTGCTGTGATACAAGAGAGTCCATAATAAATCATCGATAATATCCCACCAAACCAAGAAAACTATGGATCTTGGACGCGTTCATGGGATGGCCACATTGATGCACTACTTCTATCTTTGAGGGGTCCACTGTGACACCCTCCCTTGTCACCACATGACCGAGGAACTCCACCTTCTCCTGCCAAAACTCACACTTCACTAACTTCGCATACAGCTGGTGGACACGGAGGGTCTATAACATAATCTTTAGATATTGCTCATAGTCCTCACTAGTCTTTGAATAGATCAGAATGTCATCGATGAAGACCACAATAAACTGATTAAGATAAGGACAGAAGAGCTCATTCATCAACTACATGAAGATCATGAGCGCATTGCTCAGTCCAAAGGATATGACTTGAAACTCAAAGTAACCATAACACATCTTGAAAGCTATCTTCGGGATGTCCTCCCCTTGGATTCAAATTTGATGATAACCGGACCATAGGTCAAGCTTCGAAAAGAATTATGCACCCTACAGCTGATCAAATAAATCATTTATCCTTGAGAGCGAATACTTATTCTTGATTATGACCCGGTTGAGCTCGTAGTAATCCACGTAGAGCCTCAACGAGCCATCCTTCTTCCTGATGAATAATACCGGAGCTCCCCATGGTAAACTGCTCTAACGAATGAAGCTTAGCTCACACAACTCATCCAACTGCTACTGCAGCTCCCATAACTCCTTCAGTGTCATACGATATGGGGCATTCGAGATAGGCAGGGTACCGTGCACAAGATCAATCTGAAAATTAATATGCCGACGAGGTGGAAACTCCGAAATCTCCTGAAATACGTCAGGGAAATCACTGACAATCGGCAAATGATCAATGCTCACTATTATGGGCTCCTCTACTGCACATGACATCAAACAAGATGTGGCTCTCCTCTAGGCTCAGCTACGAATTGGAACTGTGACAAGTCGGGTATACAGAATGTGACAGTCCTCACGGAATAGTCCAGAAAGGCATGTTACTCAGTGCACCAATCCATACCCAGGATAATGTCGAACTCTGTCATCGGCAGCACAAATAAGTCAGCAGGCAAGAAAGTCTCCCCACCAATACGGGGCAAGATAAACAGAAGCGGCCTAACACTGTGGTCTTCCCCAAGGGCATCGACACTGAAAATCCATCACAGGCATACTCTAATGATAATCCAGTCAAACGAAAGAAATCCTCAGACATGAAAGAATGAGATACACCAGAATCGAACAGAACTCGAGCAATACAAGAGAAAACTGGAAGAATACCCTCAAAAACTCCTCTTGACGACTGTCGGTACTACTGAGCCGCATAGAATCTATCTTGAGCTGGCTTGGGAGGTGTCTGTCCCCTCTCAGGTCTCTACTGCTGCTACTTCTATGGCTGAAACTGCTACCTTGGCTATTGTGGTCTTGAAGGCTACTGTGGTGCTCTCGGCTACTATTGTGGGGGCCTTGGTGGTAGGAGCTGTTGACGCTGCTCTATGGTGGAGATTTTTATGGTGCTCTTGACTGTTGCTACTGCCACTAAGGGTGCGGACACTCCCACCTACGGTGTCCTATCCCACCACATCCATAATAGACACTGGGGATCTGCCTCGGAGGTGGTGTTGGAGGTATCACTAGTGCTCGGTGGGTCGCGCGCCTCTACCGCTCTCTACGCTACTACTGCTGGGAGCCACCAGAGGGGCCCCACCTCTTCTAGTCTCTCCTCTAATCAAGATCACTCTGCGTGCCAGCCTACTCAACCTCATATACCTGGGCCCTCTGAACAACCTGCTTGAAGGTTTGAAGCATATGGCCAATAACATGGCCTTTGAGACCATAACGCAAGCGGTTCTCAAAACGGTGGGCCTTTCACCCCTCATCATCAACTAAATGCGTTGTGAATCTAGATATCGTGACAAAATGGGCCTCGTACTGCACCACGGTCATATCTCCCTGCACTAGAGTCTCAAACTCCAGTGCACGCTACTGATAAGTGTGGTCTAGGAAGAACTTTCGGTTAAATCAGACCACAAATACCTCCCAAGTCCAAACAAAATGGTGGGCCTTTCGCCCCTCATCATCAACTAAATACGGCGCGAATCTAGATATCGTGACAAAATGGGCCTCGTACTGCACCACGGTCATATCTCCCTGCACTAGAATCTCAAACTCCAGTGCACGCTGCTGACGAGTGTGGTCTAGGAAGAACTTTCGGTTAAATCAGTCCACAAAGACCTCCCAAGTCCAAACAAAATTAGGCCCCACAACATGGGGGATAGAGGCCCACCAATGCTCGACCTTATCCTCAAGAAAATACACTGCCAATGGGACCCGCTGCTAGGTCGAACATCTCATGGTCTCAAACATCCTCTCCACCTAGGAGCATCATCTCTTTACCACCGATGAATCGGGCTCTCCATAAAATCACAGGGGATCGAGCTAAAGAAAATATTAAACCTGATTTTGGGTCTCAGCGGAATGCCTGCCCTGCCCATGGAGGGTGGCTGTCACAGCATGAAGCATCTGATGCAACTTGTCGGCACTAACTGATATAGTAGGGGCTACACTGGTCTCGGATGGAGGTACAGTGTCTACAGGAGTCTCAGGCACGGGAACAGGAAGCTCAGGTGGGGGAACAGGAACTGGGAGTGGTAGAGAAGGAGCCGCTAAGGTCGCTCTGGTCGCTCAGGAGCCTTACCTAGGTGGCATGGTGTAACATCTTAGAAAAATCCGTACTTAGAACCGAGTACCACCTCTAGTAGAAATCATTTAGAACCAAATCCCTTAGAAATTTCATGTGTATTAGCTAGCGCTAAACTAGATTACATATAACATTAGCACCAATAACTTTCAATACGATCTATAAGACCCAAAACCTATAGAATCGTTGACGCTATATTACCCTGAAATCTACGATCTAACTCTAAAGCCAGTTGCTCTTCGGAGCACTTTGTAACTTCATATTGGACCTAGACTGCACGTCGAAATTCTAATAGCGATGAACTTAGACCATTATGACCGCCTAGTTGGACTTGACTATCACCTCGAAAATAAAGCCCAAACGATGTCCTGTGACCATTTCCTTGAGTCCAGAGTGAAGAGAGTGAGAAAGAAAAGATTTTTAGAAAATTAAATATGATTTTAAGTAATCTGGGCCATGTTGCTTTTGCATTATTTCTAAGCGTTCTGACCATTAGATTTTGACCCAAATTCACCCTCAGATCAGGATAGGTGGCTCATACATGTCAAAGTACTTGTGGCCCTGATCGAATTTCGGTGACCGTTGAATTGAAACTGGTCCGCCATGGATGATCTGGGAACCCAATCGTACTGAAAACCTAACTTGCTTAAGATCCAATACTAGTGAGCTTAAGTCCGGCCGTATTTGATAAGAGGACCTCCAAAAGTGCTCCGTTGGATCAGAAAGAGCCCGAATTGGCTATAACCTAAGTATACCTTGGCCCTAAGGCTGTTTTCGTCGACTTTAGGCTTATAAAATGGCCTTAAACCCTCATTCCCAAATCCTATACGAATTTCCTAAACCCTAGCTAAGTGAAGAGAGAGAAAGGAGAGAGAAAGTAAGAGACAACCTATTATTTCTCTGTGGGATTCTTCCCAATTTTTCTACGTATCGATCCTGCGTACCTGAATCATTATTTTGGCGATTATGATTCTATTTTTGGGTAAGTTAATCAAACCCTAACTTATTCTGAAGCTTAGAATAGTTGTAGTGAAGTTATAACTAACCTGTTTCATGCCTTAGGTAGCGTATCCGCCGTTGATGAAGACTTAACGTCCGAATCATCTCTATTTCATGTTTTCTGGTTTAAGGTGCGGACTATATACGCTTAGGTTATGGTTTTCAAGACTTTCAATGTTAGATAATGATTTATTCATGACGTGAATGCTATTACACATGCCAAATGTATTATCTGTTTCGATTTACGTATATGTATAATCTTTGTTATAAATAAAGTATTTCATGTATATGTTAGAATACTTGTATACGTATGAAATTTACTGTTATGATTGCCATGATTCTTTGTCGTTGATTCATGATTGTTATATATGCGACGACTCCTTGATGAAAGGAATCACCCTATTATGTTGTATGGTCAACATACGTGATGTATGTTGAATAGTGTAGTCTAAGTGTTTGTATAAATGCCTGATTGAGTTAGTAGTTAGCAAAGTGTGATTTTTAGGGTTGTTGAGATAGGAATCTCAATCACATTACCTGAGTGTATGATTTCCTCCATGGATTTATTAGCCTAAATTATTCATGTTAACTGTGTGCATGATTTCCTCCATGTACTGTATTTATGTTCACGTTATATTTCATAAAAGTTCATATGATTGTAGGATATGAATCATATGCATGTTATTGAGCTTGTACGTGATTGGGGCTGTATTACAGTCCAGGTAATCGGTAACCATTCTTCAAATGGTGGTTGAGGTCTTTTTCACCATGCAGGATGAGTTTAATGAATCCGAGTCGTGCTTGGGATGTTCGACAGTGGTTAGGCCACACGAAGTGTTTATGCATTCCATGTCATTCAACTCAATGTGCACTTAGCCTAGTTCAACTTATCAACTAACCTGATTGATCGATGTTTGTTCACCATGTTTGGTCGCTACTGTTTGAATCTAAGGCACTGAACTTACTAGTGAAAATCCCGTTAACCTTGGTACCGTGATCCCCTAAGACTCATGAGCTGGACATGGTGGTATAGAACACCGTGGTCGAGCTGTTGGCCTACGCTGAGGCGACAAGCCTCCCTGTAGTGACCAGTGAGCACCCTACTCTCGTGAGCTGATTATGGTGGTATAAGACACTATATTCGTGCTGTCGGCCTACATTGATTGGTGACGAGCCCTCTGTAGTGACCTCGAGTATATCCTGATACTACATAAGGGCGACGAGCCTTGTGGTAGTATTTAGGATATAACTAGACCTGTATTGATTGGTGACGAGCCCTTTACAATGATCTAGAATCGTAACATCGTATGAGATTTCCTAGGACTGACAACCCTAGAATGGATCAATGCTTGGGAATTGATATAAAGGAGGTGTCTTAACTTCCCAATCCTGTTGTATGAAAGGGACTAATAAGAACTTGGTAATCATACTCATGACATCACACTGCATGTGTCATTGGCGTTGGTGTGAGAGCACAGTAGTAGTGATTCATGCCGCGATCGTTAGATGTTGTCACAAGAGAGAGTTTGTGCTGACGGCGTGCATCATTATTTCATATCATTCTCGCATTAACAAGAGTATCTATGACATGTTTGATTGTACTGCTTTATCATTACTACTTGATTGAATTGATAACATGTTAACCTTTGTTGTATAGTTCCACTGAGTTGATCACTCACTCCCATGTTCTGGGATGGTGCTCAAATACCAACCACTTAGCTGCAGGTGATGGTGATGCCTGTGAGGCGGAGCCGTAGTTCGACGAGGACGAGGAGGCTTTCTCGTTCATGCAGTTCTCAGGAGGGTTCATGTGAGCCTTGTCCTGACTGGCGGGGAGTCTAGGATATGATTATATTGTTTTATCATAGTTTGGTACATGTATTTTGATACACAGTTGTACTTATTTCCCTGGGCAGAGCACACATCTTTTGAGGATTATTTTTGGTTTATATATGTACTTAAGTCTTCCACTTGCATTTTCTCACAATCCCTGAATTATATCTGCTGATTTGGCTTAATCTACTTCATGTTTATGCACTAATACAGATAACATACATCCATCATTATTTATGTTGCATAAGTGATGTTTTGGAACTCAGGAGCTGAGTTATGCTCAACCCCCCGAATTTTAAGGCGTTACAAGTTAGTACCAGAGCATGTTCTGGATTAAACTGGACCTGGGTTAGGGTCACACGATGCACGTTGAAGCCACTATAGCGTAGGAGGGTGCAAGAATAATTTAGAAACAGGTTTAGGATCCCCATATGTATCGATTAGCGAAAGTTTACTGAAAATGATCGTCGAGATCGAGTCCGTGCACACTCCTGATCACACAAGACGACCCCAAATCAAGTTTAGACCGTCAATCGATGGGTGCAGGTCGCGTTTCATCCCATTCCAGCCGTTAGAAATTGGTAAATGTGAATAGAGATCATATTTGTTCTGAATCGACCCAAAACGGCTTAAATCCGAAGCGGGGGCCAAACGGACCACTTTCAGGGGGACCCAAGGTGGGACCCATACTTTTCTGGACCCAGGGAGTGGGGAGGTCCTCGCCCAAAGGGCGAGGCCTCGCCGGATTAGTTAGTGGCCAACGATGCCTCACCGACCGCTTTTTTATACCAAGCGTTCGGGCTGATGGCACGTGGTGCCTAGTGGGACCCACTGGTCCATGGTTCGACGCCTATATCATCCCCAATCTACTACTTCCTTCACAAAACCCTCTCCCATGCTTTCCCTTTTCTCCAAAACTGCTCCATCCTCTCTCAAATAGCCCTTCCCCTCACTCTTTCTTTCATTTTTCATTAAATCCTACATCCCTTCACCGTGCTCAGCCATACCCATTACCAAATCCTTCTATTTCCTTTGATTTGAGCTTCTAAATCCCTCATTTAAGCTTCAAAATTGTGTCAACCTACTACCCATCTCATTTTGTTATTTTCTTTCTTCAATACTCCCTTTCTTTGAGCCTTTCCACCCTCTTTGAGGCTCAGATCCGTGGAGACCCAAATAGTTCAGCCCTTTTCCTTCATTTTCTATATTTTTCATGGCTTTCATGGAGTTTATTGTGGCATTATTCTCCATTTCCTCCATCCTTTCATTCATGGGGAAGAAGCGAGCCCCTGTGGATGAGGCTGGGCCTAGTCACCCCACTCGTTCGAGAAGGCCTAGAGGAGCTACCAGGAGTTCAAGTGCTTGGAGAGAAGTGCAGACGAAGCGGGATTTAGATCCCCATGCTCCATTAGGAAGATCGTTGTTGGCTGAGTTATCTCATGGGGTCTACGAGGACCGTAGGGTTCTTTTTGAAGTGCATGTGGATGGACGACTCTTTGGCGAATACTTGTTGTTCGAGCGCCTGGAAGAAGCCGGGTGGGGTCCCCTATTTGAAGGTGAGTCTCGCGCAAATGTGAGCACTATCCGAGCCTTCTATGTCCACATTCGACAGCCTACGTGTAACGCCCTGAAATTCGGAGGTCGAGCTTAACTCAGCTCCCGAGTTCCAAAACATCACTTATGCAACATATTTGATGATAATTATATGTTGACTATAAGAATGCATAAAACATGAAATAGATCAAGCCAGATAACAGACACAATTCAGGGATATTGAGAAATTGCAAGCAAAAGACTTAAATACATATGTAATTCAAAATAAATCCCCAAATGATGCGTGCTCTGCCCAGGATAATATACATATATCTGTGTCTCAAAATACATATATGAACTGTTCAAAATGATCCAATACATTTTCCAAAAATAATTCCCACTGGTCAGGACGAGGCTCACATGAACCCGCTTGAGAACTGCATATATGAGAACGCCTCCTCGTCCTCGTCGAAGTCTGGCTCTGCCTCGTAAGCATCGCCATCTCCTACAGCAAAGTCAGAGTCTGGTTGGTGTTTAAACACCGTCCTAGAATGTGGGAGTGAGTGATCAACTCAGTGGTACTATATAGCAAAAGTTAACATGTTATCAATCCAGTCAAGCAGTAATGATAAGGCAGTATAATCACACAGGTCCTATATCTCTTGTTAATGCAAGGATGATATGAAGAATGATGCATGCCCTCACCACAATCCCCTCTGCGACATCATCCAATGATCACGGCAGGACTCACTTCCTCAGTGCTCTTTCACCAACACCGTTAGCACATGCAATGCGGTGTTATGAATATGATTACTAAGTTCTTATTAGTCCTTTTCATATAGCAGGATTGAGAAGCTAAGACACCTCCCTTGTATCATTTCCCAACATTGATCCTTTCTAGGGTCATCAATCCTAGGATATCTCATATGATGTTATGGTTCTAGGTTGTTGCAAGGGCTGTTGGGTGCAATCGTTACACCACTCCCCCATCACCTTATTAATACAGGCCTAATTATATCCTCAAGACTACATCAGGACTCGTCCCCCCTATGCAGTGTCATGATAAACTCAAGGTCATTACAGAGGGCTCGTGGTCACTATAGGAAGGTTTGTGGCCCCAGCGTAGGCCGACAGCTCGACCACGGTATCCCATACCACCATGCCCAGCTCATGAGTCTTAGTGGATCTTGGTACTATGGTTAACTGGAGTTTCACTGGTAAGCTCAGTGCCTTAGATTCAAACAGTAGTGACCAAACATGGTGAACAAGCATCGGTCAATCGGTTTTGTTGATAAGCTCAACTAGGCCAAGCGCAAGTTGAGTTGAACGACATGGAATGCATAAGCACTCCGTATAGCCTAACCACTGCCGAACGGCCCAAGCACGACTCAGATTCGCTAAACTCATCTTGTGTGGAGAAAACAACCTCAACCACTATTTACAGGACATTTTTCGATTACCTAGACTATAGTACAACCCCATTCACATACAAAGCTAATAACTAGCATATGATTCATATCTTGCATTCATTTGAACAATTATGAAATATAACTTAAATGTAAACAGTACATGAAAAAATTCATAAACACATGTAACAGGATTCAACTAAGTACACAATCCATGGAGGAAATCATACACTCATTTAGCATAGATAACCTAAGTTACATGATTCATGGAGGGAATCATACACACAAATACTATGGTTGAAATCCATATCTCAACCACCTTAGCATGCACATAATACTCACTACCATTTCATTTAGACATTTAAACAAACACTTAACTTACACTATTCAACATACATCACGTATGTCGACACCGTTGCAAATTAGGGCAAGTCCTCTCACCAAAGAGTTACCGCATACATATTAGGCATATCACAACGACAATTTATCATGGAAAGCAAATTAGTAAATTCCATACGCATACGTGTATTCTAACATATACATAAATTACGGTATTTACAATACAAAGTATACGTATGCGGAAGACAAAACAGATAGCATATTTGACATGTGTAACGGCAAGCACAACATGAATAAATCATTATCTAACATTGAAAGGGTTGAAAACCATAACCTAAGCGTATATAGTCCGCACCTCAAACCAGAAAAGACGTATTTAAGATGATTCAGACGACGTGTCTTCGTCAACGGCGGATACACTACCTATGGCAAGAAACAGGTTAGCTAGAACTCTACTTCAGCTAGTCTAGGCTTCAAAACAGGTTAGGGTTAGCTTAACTTACGCAAAAACGGAATCAGAATCACCGGAAGAATGATTCAGAAAGGTCGGTTCAAAGTATAGATGGGTTAGGAAGAATCCTATGGAGTTTCTCCTGATTCTCCCACACTTTCTCTCTCTTTTCTTTCTCTTAAATCTCTAGGGTTTGAAAAATTCGTATGGGTTAGAAAGCTAAGGGTTTAAGGCCCTTTTATAAGCCCAAACAAAATAAAAATAGACTTTAAGTCAAGGTATACTTAGGTTATACCCAAATCGGGATCTTTCTGATCCAACGGAGCATTTCTGAAGGTCCTCTGATCAAATGCGGTTGGACTTAAGCTCACTAGCATCGGATCTTTAATAAGTTAAGTTTTCAGTCCGATTAGATATCTAGATTGCCCGTGGCGGACCAGTTTCAATTCAACGGTCACCGAACCTAAATCTGGGCTACAAGCTCTATGACATGAACGTGCCAACTTTCCTGATCCGAGGGTGAAATTTGGTCGAATTCCAATGGTCAGAACGCTTAAAAATAACATGCAAGTGAACCGTGCCAGATTTCTTAAAAATATATTTAATTTTCTAAATATTTTCCCTTTTCTCACTCTCTTCACTCCTGACTCAGTAGAATGGTCTCAGGTCATTGTTTGGGCATGATTTTTGAAAGGATGGTCAAGTCCAACTAAGCGGTCGTAATGGTCTGAGATTATAGATATCGAACTTTCGACGTGCGGTCTAGATCCAATACGAAGTTACTAAATATTCCTGGGAAAAACTGGGTTTATAGTTGGATCCTAGATTTCAGGGTATTATAGCGTCATTGATTCTGTAAGTTTTAAGTCTTGCAGAAAATATTTAAAGCAAACTGTGCAGATTTCACAGCAGTCTAACTTAGCGCTAGGTAACTTAGGTTCAATTTCTAAGAGAATTATTCCTAAGTGATTTATGATCGAGGTGGTACTCGGGTCTTGGTACGGAGTTTTCTGAGTCGTTACAATATACCCCCCTAAAAAGGAAATTTTGTCCTTAAAATTCGTACCTTCTCATACTCCTCGAGAAGTTGTGGGTAGTTCTTCCTGATCTCAGCTTCTGTCTCTCGGGTAGCCTCTTCTTCAGTATAATGCGTCCATAATACCTTCACAAGGGGGATGACCTTGCTACGCAATACCTGCTCCTTCCTATCTAATATACGAGTTGGGCGCAGTTCATAAGTGGCATTCTCGCTCAACTGCACCTACTCCCATCTGATGATATGGGAAGGATCAGGAACGTATTTCTTTAACATAGAAACATTAAATATGTTGTGTACACTCGCGAGAGGCATAGGTAAAGCTAGGCGGTACGCTACTGCTCCCACTCGATTAAGTATCTGGAATGGGCTAATAAATCTCGGCGTGAGCTTCCCCTTCTTCCTGAACCGAAGGACTCCCTTCATAGGAGAAACTCTCAAAAATACGTGATCTCCAACCGCGAACTTCAGCGGTCGCCGCCTCGTATCAGCATAACTCTTTTGCCTGCTTTGCGCTGTGAGAAGTCAACGCCTGATGATGTCAATCTTCTCTGAGGTCACCTATACTAACTCAGGACCAATCAATTTCTGCTCGACGACTTCAACCGAGCAATGTGGTGCTCGACAAGGACGTCCATACAAGGCCTCATAAGGTGTCATACCGATACTCACCTGAAAACTATTTTTGTATGTGAACTCCGTATATGGAAGACAATCATCCCAACTATCTTTGAAATCCAACACTCAAGCCCACAACATGTCTTCTAAGATCTGGTTCACCCGCTCTGTCTGTCCGTCGGTCCATGGGCGGAATGCAGTACTGAACTTCAACTTCACACCCATCGCTTCCTGGATGCGAGTCCAGAAAATAGAAGTAAACCACGTGTCTCTATCCGACATGATCTCTAAGGAAACTCCATGCAGATAAACAATCTCCCTGATGTACAATCTAGCCAACTCGTCTGCAGAGTTCAAAACTCTGATCGGAAGGAAGTGCGTTGACTTCGTCAAACGGTCGATGATCACCCAGATAGAATCATGTCCCTTCCTCGTCTTCGGCAGTCCCGAAATGAAATCCATAGAGATATAGTTCCACTTCCACTCAGCTATAAGCATAGGCTGAAGGAGACCAGGAGATCGGCGATGCTCTACCTTCACCTGCTGGCAAGTGAGACAACGGGACACATAATTTGTAATGTGGGTCTTCATGCCATCCCACCAGTACATCCTCTTCATGTCACGATACATCTTCGTACTACTTGGATGCATCACAAGTCTAGAAATGTGTGCAGCCTCGAGAATCTCTCTTCTCAAGTCAGGGACATCTGGAACGCATAGGCGGCCACGATAACGTAAGCCCCCATCTGTTCCAACTCGCCACTCGGCATCTTTATCATCACTGGCCTGCTCTCAAAGCTCAGTTAAACGCTCATCATCCCTCTGCGCCATGATGACCCTGTCATCGATAAGAGGTCGCACTCGAACGTGTGCAATAACCTCGAATGGCTCTTCCACGGTGAGTTTCTGCTCAAAGTCTCACAAAAACTCAACCATGCCCCACTCAACAACCATCAACGGAGCCGCAAACTCTATCACCTTCTTACAGCTCAACGCGTCAACCACAAGGTTCGCCTTGCCCGGATGGTAGGAAACCTCGAAATTAAAGTCCTTCAAGGTCTCCATCCATCGTCGCTGCCTCATATTCAAGTCTCACTGCGTGAATATATACTTGAGGCTCTTTTGGTCGCAAAAGAGCTCGAACTCCTCTCCATAGAGGTAATGTCTCCAGAGATTCATTGCGATGATGACCGCTGCTAACTCAAGGTCATGTGTAGGGTAATTCTCCTCGTGCTTCCTTAATTGTCTCGAAGCATATGCAATACCCTGTCCTTCTGCATAAGGACACAACCTAAACCAATGTGAGACGCGTCCGTATAGATCGTATATCTAACCCCTTGCTCTGGCAATACTAGCACAGGGGTGGATGTCAGCTTATCTTTCAGCTCCTGAAAAGCTGATTCTGCCTTCTCATTCCAGGTGAACTTCAAATCCTTCCGTGTCAATTGAGACAAGGGTTTGGCTATCTTGGAAAAGTCCCGTATGAATTGTTGATAGTAGCCAGAAAGTCCCAAGAAACTCCTCACCTCGGTAACCGAACCAGGCTGTTTCTAGTCCTGCACCGCGGCTACCTTAGCAAGGTCCACTGCGATACCATCCTTGGACACAACATGCCCCAGGAACTTGACTTCCTCCTTTCAGAAGTCTCACTTCTTATATTGTGCGAACAACTGGTGCTGTCTCAGAGTATCTAGGACCAATCGCAAGTGCTCCTCATGCTCCTCTCGACTCCTGGAGTATATCAGAATGTCGTCTATAAATACAATGACGAATCGATAGAGGAACGGCTGAAATACACGGTTCATCAGGTCAATGAACACGGCTGGTGCATTCGTAAGACCGAACGACATCACAAGGAACTCATAATGGCCAAAGCTAGTCCTGAAAGTCATCTTTTGTACGTCTTCATTCCTGACGCATAGCTGGTGATACCCTGACTGTAGATCAATCTTCGAGAAGTACTGCACTCCTCTTAGTTGATCAAACAGGTCATCTATCCTGGGCAATGGTACTTGTTCTTCACCGTAACCTGATTCAGCTTGTGGTAGTCAATGCACAACCGCAATGAGCCGTCTTTCTTCGTCACGAACAACACAGGTGCTCCCCAAGGAGACACACTCGGTCGTATAAAGCCAACCTCTAATAAATCATCGATCTGTTTTCTTAACTCCTCCATCTCACATGGGGTCAAGCGATACGTCGGCAATAAGATGGGCATCGAACCGGGTACCAGGTCAATAGTAAAATCGATCTCATGCTGGGGTGGCAAGCCAGGTATCTTCCTGAACACATCCTCATAATCACGGACTACTAGCATGCTTTCAAGTGTCGGGACATCAACATTCCTTAACAAGGAAGCATAACAAATCACTCGAGAGGGGTGACTGACCTGCACTTGAAATGTAAAGGATGTGCCCTCCGGCTCGTAAACTGTCACTATGCGGGTCTCGCAGTCAATCTCGGCCCTCCCCGCAGTGAGCCAATCCATGCCAAGGATAACATCGAAATGATAGAGAGAGGGGTCGACGATAAGGTCAATGGCCATAATCCTGTTCCCTAGATCTAGCCAACAACTCTCACACATCGTAGTGACATCAGTACAGGTCCCGTGTGCTGAAATAACTCGCACCCCAACCATACGAGTAGTTTGTAGCCTAAGGCGCTTGACTACTGAAGAAGATATGACTGAGATCGTGGATCCTGTATCCACCAATAAGAATATAGGAGTACCTCCGATATGGGCTGTGACCTCAAAGGCTAAAGGTGATGCGGTCTCTGTACCGGATGGCTCAGCTGTTAATGCGTGTACCCGAGCCTGCTGAGGACGGTTAGGCTGTGGTACCATATGCCGTTGCGGTGGCCTAAAATGAGGTGTTGGAGGTCTGAAAGATGATGAGCTGATGCAGAACGAAGGGGTGGTGGTGAAATGGTCTGAGGCATCAGACGACGAACCCGCTGAGGCGGCGAGAACCCACTATCTCGCATCCTTAAGAAACATGTAGTCTCGGTGTGGCCAGGCTTCCTACAATAGCTGCACAGCACATCAGGGCACCTCACATAGGTAGGAGGTGCAGAAGACCCCTGCGGTGTCTTAAATTGAGGCCTCTTAGCGAGGAAAGGCCCACTCTTAAACTCAGGTCGCGGCCTAAGAACCATAGGTGCTCGTGTGCGGGCCGACCTGTCTCTGTCCTGCTCTGCATGCAAGGACATACTCACCAACTCTAGATAGGAAAAAATGCTCGCACAACACATCTTCGATCTGATCTCGGGCCGCAAGCCCTCAGAAAAGTACCACATCCTCATCGGCTGGTCACTCAGAATCAAAGGAGCATACCTCCCTAGCTCTATAAACCTATTTTCATACTCTGTCACCGACATGCCTCCCTGGCGAAGGCAAAGGAACTCGCTCTCCTTCTCGTGCCGGTACGTGACAGGGAAATACCTCTCGTGGAAGCGTGCCTCAAACGCTTCCCACGTCCACTCATATCCCTCCGCCACTGTGCGGAGAATGCTGTCCCACCATAGGCTAGCCTCCTTCTCAAACATGAAGGTGGCCAACTCAACCTGTTCCGCCTCAGAATAGTGCAACGGTCTCAGCATCTTCGAGATGCGGTCTATCCAATACTCAGCCTCCTCAGTCTGTGAGTACCTGTAAATGTAGGAGACCTCAAGCGCTGAAATCGTTTGAAAGATCCACTCGCACTAGCATGCCCAACAAGGTGTAAGGGTGAGGTAGGTGGAGTCGTGGCCATTGACTGAGTAAAAATGTCAGCCATGGAGGACAAGAACTGCTACTGCTGCTGCTGCTGTTGTATCTGCGGCTGCTGCATCAACAGCATCATCTGCTCTAGCCTATCAGGAGGCGGAGCGGACTGTGATGTAGAGGGCATCGACGTAGATGTACGATGATGCTCAGGAGCTGCAGGAATGACAGGAGGCACCACAGAAGGTGTCACAGGAGGTGGCCCAACAGCAGGACCAGAAGCCGGCTGAGAACTCGGAGGGTCCATAGGATATCGCTCAGGGCGAGGGCCCTGTCAAGTGAATCTCCCAGAGAAAGACGAGCCGAAGATCTCATACCCTTAGGCGGCATACCCTACACACAACAGAGGGTAGCAACGAAGAAATTAGGCATTCACAAAAGCCATTTACAGTTTGTACTTCACAAACTAAGGAAACCACATGCATTTCATTAACAAATTTGTCACAATACATGATTTGTAGCATTACATGAATCGTGACAGAGAAAGCATGTGAACAAAACACTTAAGCTTCACACACGAAGCTCCAACACTAACTACAAACACCAAACGACTATCAAACAAACACTAAAGCAAACACAAAAACAAGCAATAAGCTAATAAACAACGGCTACAGAAAGCCTATGCATCGAAATCTGGTGATGGAGAAGGGGCACCCTTATCCTTTAGGCAGCATAGGATGGCCTTCAAGGTGCGAGTCACCTTGACAAATTTTCACTTCATGACGGCCTTGGTATCTTCAAGCTCTTGTTTTACCTCGGCCCAGAGTTCTTGGACTTTTTGTCGCAAAGTAACTTGACTATCCTCAAGTTGGGCTATATGAGCATCCCTAGCAGCCCGAGTCGCAGGAGGAGGACTCTCATCAGTATCCTAAGCCTCCTCTTCTTCTTCTTCCTGGACTTCTTCCTCTATTTCTGCCCCACCTTCCTCTTCAATTTCTTCCTCTTCACTATCATACTCACCCTCGCTGTTATCATCAAGCTGGGCCTCGCGCTGCTGAGGCCCTATCTTCATCTGGTTCATAGTAGCCTCATTGATGAAATGAATCAGCACAGGCAGCTCTGCCCCAAGTGTATAGCCAAACTCGAGCGTAATCTTACATATGAGCCGACCAAAGGGAAGTGACTCCGACGTTCTTCTCGATCGCTTTATGAGGATGATCTGTCGCAGCACAAATGTAGACATGCACACGTTCTCTCCCAGCCCTACTTGATATAGAAAATCTACCATGAGATGCGTACATTCACTACGATTGCTTCACCTGGGATAAATATTGAACGTGCAGATATGGTGAAGCAGACAGAAATCATGTGACATATGGGTCGCTAAGAGGCTCTTGTTACACTGCCAAACAAATAAACGACCACATAGAAACCTAGTAGGCGACCTCGCTCACGAACACTGTTCAGATTCTTAGCACTTGGATGTACCTCGCCAAGTGGCACGTTCAGGAGTCGAGCTATCAACCAAACATCGATTGTGGCTTCTCGATCTCTGCCAAAGGAAATCTTGAACTGCAATGGGTCCAGCATAGGGTCCTGAATATGAGCATAAAAGGCATGAACTGTGCTCACGTTAGCACGAGACTGGCCTTCAAATAGCGGACCCCACCTGACAGATTCAATACGCTCGAATAACAAATACTCACCAAAGAGCCACCCATCCACATGCGCTTCAAAAAGAACCCTGCGGTCCGTATACGCACCATGAGCCAAATCCGTGAATAGTATTCTTCCTATTGGAGCATGGAGATCCAAATCCCTCTTCGTATGTATTTCTCTCCCAACACTTGGACTAGTGGTAGCACTTGAACTACTGGCGCCACCTCTTGGCTTTCTTGAACGTGAAGGGCAACTAGGCCCAGCTTCATCAGAGGCACCCTTCCTCTTTCCCATGAGAGAGAGGACAGTGGAAAAGGAGAAAAAGGCTATAATAGCCTCTATAAAGGCCATGAAATAGTGATGAAAGGGGTGAGAAAGGGCTGACCTATGGGTTCCCACGAGTTTGGGTCAGCTATAGGGGTGCAATGGGCCAAGAAAAGAAGGAATAGAAGAAGAGATAGGCCAAAGACAAGAGAGGTTGAAGGTTACCACGTTTTGGAGCTTCAAATGAGAGCTTGGGAGCTCCAATCACAGAAAATGGAGGAAGTAGCTACTGGATATGGTGGAGAATGGTAGAGGGATAAAGGAAATAACAGAAAATGAAAGAAGGGACGGTCGAAAGGAAGGTTGGAGAGAGAAAACAGCAAGTTTAGAGGAAAAGGAGAGCTTGGGGGGCCATTTTGTGAAGGAAGTATGAGATTTCGAATGAATGGGTGGCCGAACCCTGGACCAAAGGGTCCCATTTAACCCCAAAGTGCATCGGTCCAGGTGACCCACCATGACTAGCCCACCGACCGACGAGGCCTCGCCGAATCGGTGAGGTCCTCAACGCTTTTTGGACAATTTGGCGAGGCCTCACCAAATGGACGAGGACCTCCTGTCCCCTAGGCCCCAAAAAGTCTGGTTCCCACCTTGAAACCCTCCAGAACATGATCGTTTGGCCCTTTCTTCCAATTTGAGCCGTTTCAGGTTATTTCAGAACTAATCTGATCACTGTTCAAAATTAGCGATTTCTAACGGCTGAAATGGAATGAAGTATGGTCTATACCCATCAATTGATGGTCTGGAAGTGATTTGGGGTCACCGTATGTGATCAGGAGTGTGCACGGACTCGATCAAAGCGATCGATTTGAGTAAACTTCGCCAATTGGTGAAACTGGGATCCTATGAAGGTTTCTATGTTCTTCACACACCCTCCTACGGTATAATGGCGTCAGCGTGCAGTGTGTGACCCTAACCTAGGTCCAGATTAATCCAAATCATGCACTGATACCAACTTGTAATGCCCTAAAATTCGAGGGTCGAGCTTAACTCAGCTCTCGAGTTCCAAAATATCACTTATGCAACATATTTGATGATAATTGTATGTTGACTGTAAGAATGCATAAAACATGAAATAGATCAAGCCAGATAGCAGACACAATTTAGGGATATTGAGAAATTGCAAGCGAAAGACTTAAACACATATGTAATTCAAAATAAATTCCCAAATGATGCGTGCTCTGCCCAGGATAATATACATATATCTGTGTCTCAAAATACATACATGAACTATTTAAAATGATCCAATACATTTCTCAAAAATAATCCCTGCTGGTCAGGATGAGGCTCACATGAACCCGCCTGAGAACTACATATATGAGAACGCCTCCTCATCCTCGTCGAAGTCTGGCTCCACCTCGCAAGCATCGCCATCTCTTGTAGCTAAGTCAGAGTCTGGTTGATGTTTAAACATCGTCTTAGAACATGGGAGTGAGTGATCAACTCAGTGTTTCTATATAGCAAAAGTTAACATGTTATCAATCTAGTCAAGCAGTAATGATAAGGTAATATAATCACACAGGTCCTATATCTCCTGTTAATGCAAGGATGAAATGAAGAATGATGCATGCCCTCACCACAATCTCCTCTGTGACATCATTTAATGATCGTGGCATGACTCACTTCCTCAGTGCTCTATCACCAACACTGTTAGCACATGCAATGCGGTGTTATGAATATGATTACCAAGTTCCTATTAGTCCTTTTCATACAATAGGACTGGGAAGCTAAGAAACCTCCCTTGTATCATTTTCCAACATTGATCCTTTCTAAGGTCGTCAATCCTAGGATATCTCATACGATGTAATGGTTCTAGGTCGCTGCAAGGGCTGTTGGGCGCAATCGTTACACCTCTCCCCCATCACCTTATCAATACAGGCCTAATTATATCCTCAAGACTGCATCAGGACTCGTCGCCCCTATACAGTGTCAGGATAAACTCAAGGTCACTACAGAGGGCTCGTCACCAATCAGTGTAGGCTGACAGCAAGAATATAGTGTCCCATACCACCTTAATCTGCTCAGAGTAGGGTGCTCACTAGTCACTATAGGAAGGTTTGTGGCCCCAGTGTAGGCCGACAGCTCGACCACAGTGTCCCATACAACCATGCCCAGCTCATGAGTCTTAATGGATCTTGGTACCATGGTTAACCGGAGTTTCACTGGTAAGCTCGATGCCTGAGATTCAAACAATAGTGACCAAACATGGTGAACAAGCATCGTCAATCAGGTTAGTTGATAAGCTCAACTAGGCCAAGCGCACGTTGAGTTGAATGACATGGAATGCATAAGCACTCCGTGTGGCCTAAACACTCCCGAACGGCCCAAGCACGACTCAGATTCGCTAAACTCATCTTGTTTGATGAAAATAACCTCAACCACTATTTACAGGACATTTTTCGATTACCTAGACTGTAGTACAGCCCCATTCACATACAAAGCTAATAACTAGCATATGATTCATATCCTACATTCATTTGAAAAATTATGAAATATAACTTAAATGTAAACAGTACATGCAAAAATTCATAAACACATGTAACAGGATTCAACTAAGTACACAATCCATGGAGGAAATCATACACTCATTTAGCATAGATAACCTAAGTTACATGATTCATAGAGGGAATCATACACACAAATACTATGGTTAAAATCCGTATCTCAACCACCTTAGCATGCACATAATACTCACTACCATTTCATTTAGACATTTAAACAGACACTTAACTTACACTATTCAACATACATCACGTATGTCGACACCGTTGCAAATTAGGGCAAGTCCTCTCACCAAGGAGTTGCCGCATACATTTTAGGAATATCACAACAACAATTTATCATGGCAAGAAAATCAGCAAATTCCATACGCATACGTGTATTCTAACATATACATAAAATACGGTATTTACAATACAAAGTATACGTATGCGGAAGACAAAACAGATAGCATATTTGGCATGTGTAACGGCAAGCACAACATGAATAAATCATTATCTAACATTGAAAGGGTTGAAAACCATAACCTAAGCGTATATAGTCCGCACCTTGAACCAGAAAAGACATATTTAAGATGATTCAGATGACGTGTCTTCGTCAACGGTGGATACACTACCTATGGCAAGAAACAGGTTAGCTAGAACTCTACTTCAGCTAGTCTAGGCTTCAAAACAGGTTAGGGTTAGCTTAACTTACCTAAAAATAGAATCAGAATCGCCGGAAGAACGATTCAGAAAGGTCGGTTCAAAGTATAGATGGGCTAGGAAGAATCCTATGGAGTTTCACCTGATTCTCCCACACTCTCTCTCTTTTCTTTTTCTTAAATCTCTTGGGTTTGGGAAATTTGTATGGGTTAGAAAGCTAAGGGTTTAAGGCCCTTTTATAAGCCCAAACATAACAAAAATAGACTTTAAGTCAAGGTATACTTAGGTTATACCCAAATCGGGATCTTTCTGATCCAACGGAGCATTTCTTGAGGTCCTCTGATCAAATGCAATCGGACTTAAGCTCACTAGAATCGGATCTTTAGTAAGTTAAGTTTTCAGTCCGATCAGATATCCAGATTACCCGTGGTGGACCGGTTTCAATTCAACGGTTACCGAACCTAAATCAGGGCTACAAGCTCTATGACATTAAAGGGCCAACTTTCCTGATCCGAGGGTGAAATTTGGTCGAATTCCAAAGGTCAGAACGCTTAAAAATAACATGCAAGTGAACCGTGCCAGATTTCTTAAAAATATATTTAATTTTCTAAATATTTTCCCTTTTCTCACTCTCTTCACTCCGGACTCAGTAGAATGGTCTCAGGTCATTATTTGGGCATGATTTTTGAAAGGATGGTCAAGTCCAACTAAGCGGTCGTAATGGTCTGAGATTATAGATATCGAACTTTCGACGTGCGGTCTAGATCCAATACGAAGTTACCAAACATTCCCGGGAAAAATTGGGTTTATAGTTGGATCCTAGATTTCAGGGTATTATAGCGTCATTGATTCTGCAAGTTTTAAGTTTTGTAGAACATATTTAAAGCGAATTGTGCAGATTTCACAAACAGTCTAACTTAGCGCTAGGTAACTTAGGTTCAATTTCTAAGAGAATTAATCCTAAGTGATTTCTGATCGAGGTGCTACTCGGGTCTTGGTACAGAATTTTTTGAGTCGTTACACTACGCTAGAGCCCTTACAGTTCAAGATCCCCTTTGGCAGAGACCAAGAAGCCACAATCAACGTTAGGTTGATAGCTTGACTCATGAATGTGCTACTTGGCGAGGTACATGCTAGTGAGAGAAATCTGAATAGTGTATGTGAAAGGGATCATTGCACCAGGTTTCTTTGTGGTCGTCTGGTTGAATGATAGCCTAACAGAAGTCTTTTAGCCACCCATATGTCAGGAGATTTCCTTCTGCTTCACCACATTTGCACATTCAACATCTACCCCAGGTGGAGCAATCGTAGTGAGTGCACGCATCTCATGGTGGATTTCCTGTACCAAGTGGGCAGGGAGAGAAGTTGTGTGTGCCTACATTTATACTGCGATAGATCATCCTTATCGCGTGATCAAGAAGAACGACTAAGTAGCTCCCCTTCGGCCGACTTATACGCAAGATTGCATTGAGTTTGGCTATTGACTTGGGGCGAAATTACCAGCGCTGGTCCATTACATCAGTGAGACCACTCTCAACTAGATGAAGATCGGGCCTCAGCAACGATAAGCCCAACTTGAAGAGAGCGAGGATGAGTCTAAGAGCGAAGAAGGAGAAGAAAGTGAAGAAGAAGGTGGGGCAGAGATAGAGGAAGAAGTGTAGGACGAAGAGGAAGAGGAGGATCAAGATACTGATGAGAGTCCTCCTCTTGTGACTCAGAAGCATGATCCTGATAGGGCTGATAGAGAAGCCCATTTGGTTAGGCTTGAGGAGGGTCAGGCCACTCTTCGACAGGATATTATGGATTTACGTGGCTATGTGAAGCACAAGTTCAGGAAAGTAACCCACACTTTGAAGATGATCCTGTGTTGTCTGCAGGATAAGGGTGCCCTTCCCTCATCGTCAGATTCTGAGGAATAGTCCTTTTTGTAGTCGTTGTTTGCTTATTTGTTGCTTGTTCTTGTGTGTGGCTTGGTAGTTTAGTAGTTGTTTAGCGGTTTGTTAGTTTGATAGTTGTTTAGTGTTTGAAGCTTAGTTGTTTGCTCACATGCTTTCTCCGTCACGATTCATATAATGCTGCACATCATGTATTGTGACAATTTTATTAATGAAATGTATGTTGTTTCTTTGGCTTGTGAAGTTAATGTTGTGGATGGACTGTGTGAATGCCTAATCTCATTGGTTGCTACCCTCTGTTGTGTGTAGGGTATGCCACCTAAGGGCTCGAGATCTTCATCTTGTCTCTCTCTAGGTGATTCACTAGACGGGGCCCTTGCCCTGTGTGATAGTTATATGGACCCCCATTCGGGCCCATCTCGTTCTGATCCCATACCGAGTTCTCAGCCATCTTCTGGCTCTACTGCTGGGCCGCCTCTTGTGACACCTTCTGTGGTGCCTCCTATCACACCTACGGTTCCTGAGCAGAACTGTGCGTCTGCCTCGATGCCTTTTACATCACAGTCTGCTCTGCCTCTTGATAGGCTAGAGCAGATGATGTTATTGATGCAGCAGCAGCAGATACAGCAGTAATAGTTCTTGTCCTCCATGGCTAGTATCTTTGATCAGTCGATGGGGGTGACTCCACCTGTCTCGCCTCTACACCCAACCGGGAATACTAGTGCAAGCGGTACTTTCGAGCGATTTCAGCGCTTGAGGCCTCCTACATTTTTGGATACTCACAAACATGAGGAGGCTGAGTATTGGATTGACTGCATCTCTAAGATGCTTAGACCGTTGCACTGTTCTGAAGTAGAGCAGGTTGAGCTTGCCACCATCATGTTTAAGAAGGAGGCTAGCTTATGGTGGGATAACATTCTCCTTACAGTTGCGAAGGGATTCGTATGGACGTGGGCGGCGTTTGAGGCACGCTTCCATGAGAAGTATTTTTCGGTCACTTACCGGCACGAGAAGGAGAGTGAGTTCCTCCACCTTCACCAGGGAGGCATGTCGGTGACAGAGTACGAGAACCGGTTTACGGAGCTGGGCAGGTATACTCCTTTGATTCTGGGTGATCAACCATTGAGGATGCGACATTTTTCTGAGGGTTTGCGACCTGAGATTTAATCAAAGATGTACTGTGTGAGCATTTCTTCTTATGCTGAGTTGGTGAGCATGTCCTTGCGAGCAGAGCAGAATGGGGAGAGGTTGTCCCGCATCCGGGCACCTATGGATCCTAGGCCGCGACCTTATTTCTTGAGTAGGCCTTTCCTCAGTAAGGGCCTCGTATCGATTCACCGCCAGGGTTTGGGCATCTCCTGCCCATGTGAGGCATCCTGATGTGTGGTGTAACTATTGTAAAAAGCCTGACCACACTGAGATATCTTGCTTTTCCAGGTGCGAGATAGTAATTTCTCGCTGCCTCAGAGGATCAGCCGTTCGATGCCTCAGACTATTTCAGCACCACCCCTTCGATCAGCACCATCTCATCCTTCCTTCAGAACTCCAGCACCTCATTTCAGGCTTTCACAATGGCCCATGGTTCCTCAACCGCATCGCCCACAGCAGGCTCAGGTTCATGCACTCATAGCTGAGGCGCCCGAGGCAGATTCAGCATCGACATCATTCGAGGTTCCTGCTCGCATCCTAGGTATGCCTATCTTCTTGTTGGTGGACACTGGGTCCACTGTTTCAATCATCTCTTGTGCTTCGGTCAAGCGGCTAGGTTTGGTTACGGCTCCTATGAAGGGAGTGAGACTCATGACAGCTACAGGGACTACATCAGATATTACTCAGACCTGTGAGTCTTACTCGATAGATTTGGGTAGCAGGACAGTGGTCGTCGACCTGATTATTGCCCCACAGTGTCATTATGATGTTATATTTGGGATGGATTGGCTCGCGAAGATGAGAGCAGAGATTGATTGTGAGGCCAGAGTTGTGATAGCCTACGGACCTGAGGGCACAGTCTTCTCTTTTCCAGTTAAGGTCAGTTGGTCCGGTCATGTTGGCACCTACGCTTCCTTATTAGAGAGTTCTGATATTCCAATGTTAGAAGTTATGCCACTAGTTCATGATTTCTCTGATGTGTTTGAGAAGATTCCAGGGCTTCCTCCTAGGTGCGAGATTGACTTCACTATCGATCTTGTGCCTGGTGCGACACCTATTTCCCTGCATACGTATCATATACCTCTATGTGAGATGGTGGAGTTGAGGAGATAGATTGATATTTTTCTTGAGGCAGGCTTTATTTGACCAAGTGCTTGGGGAGCGACTGTCCTGTTTGTGAAGAAGAAAGATGGTTCCCTGTGGTTATGTATTGATTATCGCAGGTTGAATTAGGTGACAGTGAAGAACAAGTATCCCTTGCCCAGGATTGATAATTTATTCGATCAGCTGAAGGGGGCACGTTATTTCTCAAAGATAGATTTGCAGTCTAGGTATCATCAATTGCGCGTCAGGGATGAGGACGTGCAGAAGATTGCGTTTAGGACTAGTTTTGGTCATTATGAGTTCCTTGTGATGTCTTTTGGACTCACGAATGTTCCGTCCGTGTTCATGGATCTGATGAACAGAGTGTTTCGAACATTTTTGTTCCAGTTCATCATTATCTTTATCAATGACATTTTGATACACTCCACGAGTTGGGAAGAGCATGAGGAGCACCTAAGAACGGTATTGAATACTCTCAGGGAGAACCAGTTATTCATGCAGTATAAGAAATACGACTTCTGGAATGAAGAAGTTAAGTTCCTGAGACATGTGGTGTCCAAGGAGGGTATTGCTGTAGACCTCGCTAAGGTAGCTATGGCTCAGGATTGGAAGCAGCCCAATTCAGTTACTGAGGTGAGGAGTTTTCTGGGTCTAGCAGGTTACTATCGACGATTCATTCGAGACTTTTCCAAGATTTTCAGACCGTTGTCTCAGTTGACACGGAAAGACTTGAAGTTTGTCTGGAATAAGAAGGCTAAAGCAGTTTTTCAAGAGCTGAAGGACAAGTTGACATCCGCCCCTATGGTAATATTTCCAGAGTAAGGGGTTAAGTATACGATTTATACTGACACGTCTTGTGTTGGTCTGGGTTGTGTCCTTATGCAGAAGGACAGGGTGATTGCGTATGCCTTGAGACAATTATGGAAGCACGAGGAGAATTACCCTATGCACGACTTAGAGTTAGTAGCTGTAATTTTCGCATTAAAGCTCTGGAGACATTACCTCTATGGAGAGGAGTTTGAGCTCTTTTACAACCACAAGAGCCTTCGATATATATTCTCACAGTGAGATTTGAATATGAGGCAGCACCGATGGATGGAGACCTTAAAGGACTTTAAGTTTAAGGTTTCCTACCATCCAGGCAAGGCAAACCTTGTGGAAAACGTGTTGAGCCACAAGAACATTGTAGAATTTATGGCTCCGCTTATGATTGCAGAATGGGATATGGTAGAGTTCGTGCGAGACTTTGAGTAGAAACTCATAATGGAAGAGCCGTATGAAGTCGTCGCACATGTTCGTGTACAACCCCTCGTAGATGGCCGCATTATTGAGGCTCAGGCAGGCGATGAGCTTCTGGTGAAGATGAAGGAGCAGGTTGGTACTAACGAAGACTCTGAGTGGACTATTGGTACGGATGGGGGCATGCGATATCAAGGCCGCCTGTGCATCCCAAACATTCCTGACTTAAGACGAGAGATTCTTGAGTCAGCCCACATTTCGAGGCTTGCGATGCATCCAGGTAGCACGAAGATGTATCAGAATATGAAGAGATCGTACTGGTGGGACAATATGAAGGTCCACATTGCTGAGTTCGTATCTCGTTGTCTCACGTGTCAGCAGGTTAAGGCAGAGCATCACCGACCTCCTGGATTGCTTCATCGTATGTCCATAGCTGAATGGAAGTGGGACTTTATTTCTATGGATTTTATTTCTGGACTGCCGAAGACGAGGAAAGGACATGACTCTATTTGGGTGATCGTTGATAGGTTGACGAACTCAACTCATTTTCTACCGATCAGAGTCACATATTCTACAAACGAGTTGGCTAGATTGTATATCAAGGAGATTGTGCGCCTGTATGGAGTTCCCTTAGAGATTGTGTCTGATCAAGACACCCGATTCACATCTATCTTCTAGACTCGTATCCAGGATGCGATGAGTGTGACGTTAAAGTTTAGTACCGTGTTCCATCCACAGACAGACGAGCAGACAGAGCGTGTGAATCAGATTTTGGAGGATATGTTGTAAGCTTGTGTGTTGGACTTCAAGGACAGTTGGGATGATTATCTTTCTTATGTAGAGTTCGTATATAACAACAGCTTCCAGGTGAGTATTGGTATGGCTCCCTATGAGGCACTATATGGTTGCCCATGTAGAGCGCTGTATTGTTAGGCAGAAGTGGGCGAGAAGACTCTGATTGGCCCAAAATTAGTCCAGGTGACTTCAGAGAAGATCGACATTATTCAACGTCGACTGCTCTCAGCACAGAGCAGCAGAAGAGCTATGCTGATACGAGACGGCGACCGCTTGAGTTCAATGTTGGGACCATGTATTCCTTAAGGTTTTCCCTATGCGAGGAGTTCTTAGGTTTGGTAAGAAAGGAAAGCTCACACCGAGATTTATTGGCTCATTCCAGATACTTGATCGAGTGGGGGCAGTAGCATATCACCTTGCTTTGCCCACACCACTCACAGGCATGTATAACGTATTCCATGTGTCCAAGTTGAAGAAGTACGTTCCTGATCCTTCGCATATTATCAGATGGGAAAAAGTGCAGTTGAGCGAGGATGCCACTTATGAACTGCAACCGACGCGTATTTTGGATAGGAAGGAGCAGGTATGCGTAGCAAGGTTATCCCACTGGTGAAAGTTCTGTGGACGTACCATCACGAAGAAGAAGCTACTTGGGAGACTGAAGCTGAGGTCAGGAAGAATTACCCCCAGATCCTCGAGAAGTATGAGAAGGTACGAATTTCGAGGATGAAATTTTTTCTTTAGGGGGTAGATTGTAACGTCTTAGAAAAATCCATACTTAGACCCAAGTACCACCTCTAGTAGAAATCATTTAAAACCAAATTCATTAGAAATTTCATGTGTATTAGCTAGTGCTAAACTAGATTACATGTAACATTAGCACCAATAACTCTCAATACGATCTGTAAGACCCAAAACCTATAGAATCGTTGACGCTATATTACCCTGAAATCTAGGATCCAATTCTAAAGCCAGTTACACTTGGGAGCACATTGTAACTTCATATTGGACCTAGACCGCACGTCGAAAGTCTGATAGCTATGAACTTAAACCATTATGACCGCCTAGTTGGACTTGAATATCACCTCAAAAATCAAGCCCAAATGATGTCTTGAGACCATTTCCTTGAGTCCGGAGTGAAGAGAGTGAGAAAGCGAAGATTTTTAAAAAATTAAATATGATTTTAAGTAATATGGGTCGTGTCGCTTGAGCGTTATTTCTAAGCATTCTAACCATTATATTTCGACCCAAATTCACCCTCGGATCAGGATAGGTGGCCCATACATGTCAAAGTACTTGTGGCCCTGATCAAATTTCGGTGACTGTTGAATTGAAACTGGTCCGCCACGGACGATCTGGGAACCCGATCGGACTGAAAACTTAACTTGCTTAAGATCCAATACTAGTGAGCTTAAGTCCGACCGCATTTGATAAGAGGACCTCTAGAAGTGCTCCGTTAGATCAGAAAGAGCCTGAATTGGTTATAACCTAAGTATACCTTGGCCCTAAGGTTGTTTCCGTCGACTTTAAGTTTATAAAAAGGCCTTAAACCCTCATTCCCAAATCCCATACGAATTTTCTAAACCCCAGCTAAGTGAAGAGAGAGAAAGGAGAGAGAAAGTAAGAGAGAACCTGTTATTTCTCCGTGGGATTCTTCCCAGTTTTTCTACATATCAATCCTGCATATCTGAATCGTCATTCTAGGAGTTCTGATTCCATTTTTAGGTAAATTAATCAAACCCGAACTTGTTCTGAAGCTTAGAATAGCTGTAGTGAAGTTATAGCTAACCTGTTTCATGCCTTAGGTAGCGTATCCACTTTTGACGAAGACTTAACGTCTGAATCATCTCTATTTCATGTTTTCTAGTTTAAGGTGCGGACTATATACGCTTAGGTTATCGTTTTCAAGACTTTCAATGTTAGATAATGATTTATTCATGACGTGAATGCTATTACACATGCCAAATGTACTATCTATTTCGATTTATGTATATGTATAATCTATATTATAAATAAAGTATTTCATGTATATATTAGAACACCTATATATGTATGAAATTTGCTGTTATGATTGCCATGATTCTTTATCGTTGATTCATGATTGTTATATATGCGACGACTCCTTGATGAAAGGAATCGCCCTATTATGCTGTATGGTCGACATACGTGATGTATGTTGAATAGTGTAGTCTAAGTGTTTGTATAAATGCCTGATTGAGTTAGTAGTTAGTAAAGTGTGATTTTTAAGGTTGTTGAGAAAGGAATCTCAATCAAATTACCTGAGTGTATGATTTCCTCCATGAATTTATTAGCCTAAATTATTCATGTTAACTGTATGCATGATTTCCTCCATGTATTGTATTTATGTTCACGTTATATTTCGTAAATGTTTATATGATTGTAGGATATGATCATATGCCGGTTATTGAGCTTGTACGTGATTGGGGCTGTATTACAGTCCAGGTAATCGGTAAACATTCTTCAAATGGTGGTTGAGGTCATTTTCACCACGTAAGATGAGTTTAATGAATCCGAATCGTGCTTGGGATGTTCGACAGTGGTTAGGCCACACAGAGTGCTTATGCATTCCATGTCGTTCAACTCAACGTGCGCTTGGCCTAGTTGAGCTTATCAACTAACCCGATTGACCAATGTTTGTTCACCATGTTTGGTCGCTACTATTTGAATCTAAGGCACTGAACTTACTAGTGAAAATCCCGTTAACCTTAGTACCGTGATCCCCTAAGACTCATGAGCTGAACATGGTGGTATGGAACACCATGGTCTAGTTGTCGGCTTACGCTGGGGCAACGGGCCTCCCCGTAGTGACCAGTGAGCACCCTACTCCTGTGAGCCGATTATGGTGGTATGGGACACTATATTCATGTTGTCGGCCTACATTGATTGGTGACGAGCCTTCTGTAGTGACCTCGAGTATATCCTAACACTTCATAAGGGGGACAATCCTTGTTATAGTATTTAGGATATAACTAGACCTATATTGATTGGTGACGAGCCCTTTACAGCGATCTAGAACCGTAACATCGTATGAGATTTCCTAGGACTGACGACCCTAGAATGGATCAATGCTTGGGAATTGATATAAGGGATGTGTCTTAGCTTCCCAATCCTGTTGTATGAAAGGGACTAATAAGAACTTGGTAATCATACTCATGACATCACACTGCATGTGCCATTGGCGTTAGTGTGAGAGCACAGCGGTAGTGATTCATGCCGCGATCGTTAGACGTTGTCGCAAGAGGGAGTTTGTGCTGAGGGCGTGCATCATTATTTCATATCATTCTCGCATTAACAAGAGTATCTAGGACATGTTTGATTGTATGCTTTATCATTACTGCTTGATTGAATTAATAACATGTTAACCTTTGTTGTATAGTTCCACTGAGTTGATCACTCACTCCCATGTTCTGGGACAGTGCTTAAACATCAACCAGACTCTGACTTAGCTGCAGGTGATAGTGATGCCTATGAGGCGGAGCCGGAGTTCGATGAGGATGAGGAGGCTTTCTCATTCATGCAGTTCTCAGGCGGGTTCATGTGAGCCTTGTCCTGACTGGCGGGGAGTCTAGGATATGATTATATTGTTTTGTCACAGTTTGATACATGTATTTTGATATAAAGTTGTACTTATTGCCCTGGGTAGAGCACACATCTTTTGGAGATTATTTTTGGATTATATATGTACTTAAGTCTTCCGCTTGCATTTTCTCACAATCCCTGAATTATGTCTACTGACTTGGCTTAATCTACTTCATGTTTATGTACTAATACAGACAATATACATCCATCATTATTTATGTTGTATAAGTGATGTTTTGGAACTCGGGAGCTGAGTTATGCTCGACCCCCCGAATTTCAAGGCGTTACACATAGTTTACAGAAAAAATCAAAGGCACCTATCAGCCTTGAGAACCCTCGAAGGATCTAACGTTAGGGAACTAAACTAGAAGGTTACGCACTTAGGACCTAATTGTCCTAAGCACATAGTAAATATGTGATGTTGCACTGAGTTATTTCTAAGTAATGCTCTGATACCAACTCTTATCATGCCCTAAATATGCAAATTGAGCTCATAAAATTCCTGATTGTTGAATCCAGTGTCGACAGCCTCTGTAGTACCTCATTCTCAGCTCTTGGCACCCATATACCCGGTTCCGATCCTGAGATCCTACAAGGAGGATTTTTAACATAAATTTGTTTCATAAGAGGCATAACCATAAGCATAACCCACAAACAACGACCAACAACATCACTATATATCCACTATGATCAAAAACTTTGAGTACAATGCATAAAGAGAAATATAATGGCAATATCGAAGGCTCTAGAAACTCAGTGGCACGCTCTTGACTCAGTGCTGCTGCTGGGTCCTAGTGTCACTTGCACGCAACTATCATGCATAAGCTTATAAAAAGTTTAGAAGGTGGTGTAAGTGTGTGTTAGGTATGTACCAAGTATGCAATATCAGATTAATGCGGAAAGTGCTGGTGAGTCCATGAATGGAAAAATGTTGACAAGTTAATGAATGAGAGGGTGTTGGCAAATCCATAAATGTTATCTTCCATAACAAGGTTATACGATACAGGGCCTACTTGGCAAAATGTCATATGCAAGATGTAACCCGAGCATGTCAGTCCTCATATGAATCCACATATCAGTACGGTTCATCTCTTGACAATCATCGGGTGTTTTGAACAAGAAACAAATGCATCTGATTTGGGAAGATTATCTTATTCAAACATAACAAAGAAAGAGTATTTGAAACAATCATCACACTTTATTAATGCTGAGTTCATTTACATCCTTCTGATGTCCCTTGATTCTAAGATAGATTATTAAAAATAAAGAAATTATTATAAGTTCAAATGTCATAATCGGATATGAAATCTGGCAACATAACGTCTGTGATTTCAGTCATCTCCCAAGACTTAGGAGGAATATCCTCTTCTGTTGATTATCCTTCTTTGATCTTGAACGGAAGGTACTTGAAGGCTTCAAACATTTCAGTAGCATAATGGTCGTTTATCATTACAGACTGCGAGGCAGTCTAGTTGCGCGGTCCCACGCAACCGATGTTAGTTGCGCAAACCACCATTCCTCTCTCTCACCTTCAATCTCCCTTACTCCTCTTCCTCTCGAAAATATTTAATCGGTCCAAATGAAGGAGGTGAGGGGGTATTTATAGGCCTTCACACGTGTGGTACCTCGATTTTAGCACCATGGGATTCTCCTTTTAGTGTTAAAGACCTCTTATGAAGAATTATTTTTGAAACTCATTACGAAGACCTGTGCAACGCCCGTTTAGTTGTACAGTCCTGCGTAATGCTTATTTGGTTGTGCAGCTCCGCACAACCGATATCCTTTGTGCAGACCCACGTAAACCATCCTCAAGTCTGCTTATTCTTCATTTCCTTCAATTTTCTTTCTCAATTTCAATCTTCCTTTACTTCAATCCTTTATTATTATTTTTTTATGCCTCAACAGATGCCCCCTTGATCTTTTCTTTGTTTCCTCATAAAATCAAAGAAAAAAGATCAAAATAATCCTTTCTGCAGGGTTTGCATGAGTCCGCACAACCAAAACCCGTGCACTTCACTCGACCTCTGTGTATATAAATACCCCGGACTTCCTTTCATTTGCACGCTGCTTCCGTCCACCACGAACCTTGGTCACCTTGCTTCTTTCCCACACAATGAATATCGTTTGCATAGACCTGCGCAATGTCTTCCTCGTTTACGCAAAACCTTCAGCAGTTGTGCCATTTAGCACAAGAGACTTAGTCATTTTCCTGGTTTCCATCTTTTCTCTAGAACTTGGATAAATTTCACCCTTTGCATAAACTTCTGATTAATTACCTTCAAACCCTTAACTCCCTATCCATTATGGCTAGTATTAAGTGAACTTATCGCCCCGTAGACCCTCCAACTGACCAGCCTTCTCATCAAGACCTACTAGATTCATCTTCCTTCCGTCCCTCTCCTTCTTCGGATCAACCACCTACCAAACGCACTAGGACCATAGCCTGGAACCCCACATATTTCAAAGAACCAGTGCTTCCGAATTTTGATTTTACTGATCAAATTGAATCATTACCATCTCCCATTCATCGAGCTATAGTGATGGGAAACTTAGAGGGGCTTCCGAAGCATGGTCGCGAGTATGACTGGGATGAATGGTTGAAGACGACTGCTCATATCCGCACAGATAGTGAAAGGCCTGCTTCTCGAGAAGATACCCCTCCTATCTCTCGCTTAAAAAAGTCTCGTCGAAATAAGGTGAAGGAGTTTGAAGAAAAGATCAAGGAACACAATAAAAAGAAGCTCCAAAACTCATGGGAATCGGTTCGAGTCATTGAGGGTATTATGAAGTTTAACAACCCTCACTTAGAAGGTATGACGGTGATCCCCATTAATGTGCATCGTCATTAGTCCATCCTTGACTGTGAGCCAAAGGATTATATAGACGAAGAGAAGCTAATGTACACTGCTTCATGGGCAACAAGAGAGCCACGGATCCTCAAGGGGAGACTACAAGTGCGCAAGCCATGACAAATCATTGAGGAAGTCCACCCCGTGATCTTTTTGACCCCTTTTCATAGTCCTCATAACCTTTTTCCTACATATTTTTATGAGACCATCAGACAATGCTTCAGAGATTGCGATCAACTCTGGGGACCAAAAGATTTCCGAACAAGAGGTCTGTTGACTTCCCGATGCTACTATCCTGATTAGGTAGAAGCCATCATGAAGAAGCATACAAGTACACTTGCCAAGGTTGGCCTATATGATGCTATAAAAGTTACATCCAAATACTTCTACATGAAGCCCACCGTGGTCAAGGGTTTTCTTGAATACTAGTCACCTGTCACCAATTCTTTCCACCTACCATACGGGGAGATGAGCATTACGCTTTGGGATTTGCATCAGATAGCAAGCCTTCCATTAAAGGTAAATTTTATGATGAATTTATTCCGTCGAATAGAGAACTGACATTTGTGTCTTCTCATAATCGCAAACCCTCCATTTCTGAAACTACTATTGAACTTTTTAGAGAGATGGGAAATTTTTCAAATTTTCATAAGCTTTCTCCTCTGCAGTAGTTGGCACACTTCTTTAAAATGCTTAGGCATTTTCAAGTCCAAAAATTAACTTTCCCTTTTCTATTATACATTCCTCCATATCAATCTGGTACCTTTTTCTACAGGTTCCATAATTGCCATTGCAAGGAGCTAATGGAACTTCGTGATGACATGAGGGAGAGAACAGATTATAGTTCTTTTGGAGAACTCACAGCTTTCCTAGCTTATTGGCTAAGCATTGTAGCACTCCCAAGTTCCAAATGGGCAGACGTTATTCGTCCCACAGTCTTTGTTGTGGTCGGCGCTCTGGCAGAGGGACTTACTTCCTTGCACCTCTGGTGCTAGGCTCTATCTACAGAGCCTTCGGGGAAATAGCTACACACATCAAAAATCCCACCATCGTGTCTTCTTCAACATATACTTCATGACACTATTTCACTAGCTGGTTAGGAGTTTACTTTCCCTAGACCTTTGAAGCACCAAAGAAGGCATATATTCATCCTATGCATCTCCCACTCTGGTTCTTTTAACAAAGAGTTATGGCTAAAAGATCATACGAATGGGTGACCAACAAAATTTGAGATGATGATCAAATAGACTTCTTCCAATTCCGTCTTCATTGTCACATTGAGGACACTGACATGGTGGATCAAGGAACACTTACTGTAACAGAAAGAGCTTTCTTTCTTTTATTCGCTCCAATAGCCTACCTCTCCGAGAAGGGACGAAATTCTGGTGAGAGCCTTATTATCCTAGTCACTTTGCTCATCAATTCAGCTATGACCAAGCTATGCCGGAAGACTGCTTATTGGTCAGCAAAAATATGCGCTGTTACGGAACTGGTCCTATTAATTGGGCCAAATATAGAAGCAATTACTAGGAGGTCGTATTAATTCTTCCTTCATAATTCCCAGCTGTGACTGCACCGTTCACACTTCATATAGCTAGATGCGGTGGTGAGACCATCAGTCATATCTAGTCAATAAGTGTCTGCTCGTGGACTCCCCCATCTTCCTTCATCCACCCCGTCTGAAGGGTAAAAAATATGAGGGTGGAATTGGTTTTATTCCGGAGAAGAGCCGTGCATCCCATCATGGTGAAATTTGAGAAGAATATCAATAGAAGAGCCGATCCGGGAGAGGAAGCCCATTAACACCTTAGATGGCTGGTTTGCCCATGGGGTTTTAACAGAGTTCGAACAAGTCCCACGTGACTTTGGAGGCAGAACTATAGAAGATGTTGAAAGAACATCTTCTCCTATCCTTGCAGAAACCTCAACAGCTCATGAAGGACCAGTTCAAGATAAACCAGCTCCTCTAGCACAACCTACGTCCCCTAGCTCATCATCCCCTATGACAAGATCACAATCACTTACAGGCGTCATTACCTATTTCTCAGGAAGGTGGCAAGCTGTTACATCCCGAAAATCGGGGGGTCGAGTAAAAACCCAACTTCCGAGTTTCAAAATGTTATTTATGCAACATAGATATGTATGATTGAATGTTGTCTGTATTAATGTATTAAACATGAGTGGGATTAATCCAAAACATCATATCATACTCTAGAGACCGTTAAATTAGCAAGCGGAAGACTGTGATAGTATGTATAACATATATAAACTGTTGTATGTCTCCAGAGTGTGAATATGTTACCAGGTTATATACATACATGTATACTCCAAAAGTAAACCAAAAGGATATACATGAGTGTTCTAAAAATATAAAATGACAAGTGTCAAGGTATCTAATTAACCTCCCTATAATCCCATTAATTAGAACACGCATAAAGGAGGAATCCTCCTCATCATCATCAAGTCCATCTCCACTTCTTAAGCAGCGCCATCATCTGTAATCACAAAAAGGGACTGGTGGGTGTCCAGAAACACCATCCCATAAAGTGGGAATGAGTAGCTAACTCAGTGGAATAATAGAGCAAGGATTAACATGTTCTCAAATCAATCATGCGATAATAGTAAAGCAGTAAATCAAACAATCCTAATACTGTTGTTAATGTAATATGACATGACGTGATGTATGCCCTCACCGACGATCTCCCTCATACGGCACCATCTTACGACCGCAGCATGCAATCGTCCCTCAAGTGCTCCACATCTTCCAGGCACATGCAATGTTATGGTGATATGATTTTTGAGTTGTTATTAGTCCATTCAAACAGTAGGATTGGGAAACTAAGGTACTTCCCTTATATCAATCCCAACACAGATCCTGTCTAGGGTCGTCACTCCTAGTAATCTCATACGATGTATATTTTGTAGGTCGCTGCAAGGGCTGTCAGGGCTGTTGCATGCACTCGTTGCTCCGCTCCCCCATCACCTTATCAATACAGGCCTACTGTACTCTACTGCTACTGAAGGGTCGTCGCCTCCCGTAGACTCAGAATACGCTCGCGGTCACTACAAAGGACTCGTCGCCTAATCAGTGTAGGCCGACAGCAAGAATATAGTGTCCCATACCACCATAATTTTCTCACGAGACTAGGTGCTCACTGGTCACTACGGGGAGGTTTGTGGCCCCAGCGTAGGCCGACAGCTCGACCACGGTGTCCCATACCACCATGTCCGGCTCATGAGTCTTCGTGGAGCAAGGTACCATGGTTGACAGGGTTTACAATGGTAAGTTCAGTACCCTAGGTTCAAGCAGTTATGACTCATGCAGGGTGAACATACAACGGCCAGTCGGGTTACTTGACGGGCTCGACTAGCACGATCGCATCTCAATTCGAACGACATGAAGTGCGTAAAACACTTCGTGTGGCCTAACCACTGCCGCCAACTCTAGAACACGGCTCGCGTTCATCGACGCGTCGTTCGTGGCCAAGATAAGCCAACCACGAATTCGCTCAGTTACCGACTGCCTGGACTAGGTATAGTCCCAAGCACATATGAATTCACATCAGCAATTCATGTAAGAGTATTGGAAATGAAATACAACCATGTGAGCATGTTAACACATGTTATAACATAGAACTTAAGTAAATCATCAAGCACATACATTTCATACATACAATGAAATCATGCATATAACTAACATGTAAGAAATCATTCACATCAGCATATTAATTGAGAAATCAATCTCAAACTATTCCATAACACCATTTACTTCAATACATACTAATACAAGCATTTATACAAACACTTACACTACACACTTAAGTCTACATATAGTATGTCGACCCGAAGTGTGTATTTAGGCGAATCTCTTCGCCAAAATAATTATGCACATATTCCTAACATTCTAATGCGACAATAAACCATGTTAATCACATCAGCAAAATATGAATGAAATCAGTACTTCCTACAAATGACTAAAATGCCCTAAATCTCATATTCTTCGTTGGTTTACGAAACAGGAAATGGACAGCATGTTGTACTATTAAATGACATTGAAAGCGTTAGAAACAGTCAATCAAAGCGTCTAAAATCCGCACCTTATCTCTTATAAACGTATCTTTTCGAACGGAGCGTAAACGCTTCGTCTACGGCGACTAGACAACCTGATTTACAACATACATCAGCTATCTAGCTACGTAAATGAAGAAACACTAGATCAGCAACTTCTAGGGTATTTTCTTACCTAAAAATGTGGAGGAATCACCGGCCAGGTGATCGGAGTGTGTTACTTAGGCACTTGCAACAGGCGGTGCAACGGCAGGTAAATTCTCTCCTACTCTCTCTCACAAACTCTCACCTTTTCTCTCTCCCAATCTAGGGTTTTTCTCAAATTCGGATGGGAGAGAGGAGTGAGGGTTTCAATCCCTTTTATAAGCATAAAAATGCCCGAAATAGGCTCGGGAACAAAGTTTACTTAGGTTATATCCATTTTGGGGCTGTTTCGGTCCAAAAGTACATTTCTGGTGGTCCCCTGGCCGAACGCGGTCGGACTTAAGCTCACGCATACCGGATCAAGCATACATTAAGTTTTCAGTCTGGCAGGGTTCGCAGATCGCACGTGGCGGTCCAGTTTCAGTTCAGCGGTCACCGCACGTAGATCAGGCCTGCAAATCTCATGATATGAAATAGAAATTTTTCCTGATCCGAGGGTGTAATTTGGCTGAATTCTAACGGTCAGAACGCTTAATACTGACACGTCAAGTCATCTGCCAGATTTGAATTTCAAATTCCAAATCTGTCCCTATTCTTACTCTCGTCAGTCCGGGCTCAATGAAATAGCCTGCGAATGTCAGTTGGACTTGATTTTCGAAATGATTGTTAAGTCCAGCTAGGCGGTTCTAACGGTCTAAGATAGCAGGTATCGGACTTTTGACGCGCGGTCTAGATCCAATACAAAGTTTCAAAGTGGTCCAGAGAACAAACCTGCTTAGAGTTTGATCCGAGGTTATAGAGTATTATAGAGTCATTGGTTCTACTCGATTTGGGTCTTGTAGAACGTATTTAAAGTGATCAGGGACTATTTCCCAGCTACTCTAGCGTTGCGCTAGCTAACTTATGCTTAGTTTCTAAAGGAATTAATCCTAAGTGGTTTCTTTGGCTATGGAATTGGGTTCTGAGCGATTTCCCAGGTGTTTTATTTGACCCACTACCTAAGGACGTCAAATCCCAGATTGGCCAAAATTCGGGGTGTTACACAAGCAAATGCTTATATCCCCTTATATTCCCACTAACGGAGAGCCTCAGCCAGCAAGTACCCAAGTCGCTGCTTATAAGGGAAAGCAAGTCGTGCTTGAAGAAGTGGAAGAGGAAATCTTAGAGGATGAAAGCTCAACCTCTTCATCAGAGAGTATAAACTCTACAACATATGGGGACGATGAAGATGATGCAAGTGATGAGGACAAAGATGATGATTTTGAGGAAGGAGAAGTCAATATAGATGAAGAGGGAGATGAAAATGCTGAAAATATTGTAAAGGAACACCCTCTATGACTTCTGAAATCCTTCCCAGTACTAACATTCCTGTAAAGTATCCTATAACAATTGAGGAAGAAGAGGAGACCTTAGATTATGGAGAATATGGATACTCTCTTGGTAAGGAATTTATACATATTTTAAGTTCTTTTAGATATTTATATGTATATTTAGCGATAAGTATCTCATCATCATTACCATATCTTCATTTCAAGCGCTCATGTTGCCAATATTGAAACGGGCGATACTCCTTCCTTAAATCCTCCTCCGACTACACCAATGACTTTGTCAAGGGTCCCTCCAATTCCATTGACAGTATCAAAAAGGGTAGCCCGTGAAATCATCTTTCCTACAGAAGCTGTTAATTTACCCACTCCTACTACCAAGGATTCAACCACAGAGGCCAAGGCACCTTCTTTTACTGACATGTTAAGAGTCAGCGCTTCTTCAGTCCAAGAAATACTTCCTCTTACTGGTCACATTCCTGCAGCAGGTATATATATATATATTCTAATTTTAAGAATCATACATCTTCTAACTTGTACTGCTTATCTTAACTTTCTTTCTTCTTCATAACACAGGGACTCCTCATAGTGGAGCAGAAAGTTCTGAATCTTTGGCCACTGCTTCCGAACTATCATCTCTTGTAAAGATCCCCATCCACAAAATGCTCTTAATGAGGAATTCTTTGTGAGCGATAGTTCACATCTTTAAAAACCCTGAACAGTGGTCAGACCTGGACATTGCCATTGAAATTCTGAAAAGTTCTGCGAGGATGGCAAAAATTAACATTTCTACTCTCTGCGATTTCCTTCTCAAATTTCATGATTCAATAGTCTCTTTGGCATCAACAGAGAACATTATAATTGCTCCCAAAATTCTAGAGGATGAGAAGCAATTAATTTTGTCTAAGGAAAAGGCTTCCCTCATTACTTCCACTATCTCTGAATTCAACCGGGAACGACTAGCTTTCTAAGATCAACTAAAGATCTATGCTGATGACAAAGTGATTATTCAAGATCGCATCACTGCTTTGAAGGAAGAGATCTCACAACTAGAATTAATAGGTCACAAGAAGGAACGAGCCATCAAGGAGATTAAGGAAAAGATTCAAATCAATATTCAGTCTGTCAACACTGAGAAGTCTGAGAAAAGTATATGAGATTAGTAGGAATTATAAAAGAACTTTAAGCAAGTAATTCCTTTTGTATATATGTTTTTTTAAAAACAATTAATCTCTTTTGATTTTCTGTGATGATTTTCAGTAATCTTTTTCATGCATTTCTACATCATACATTATATCGTTTATGCAGTAATCTTATTGTATCTACTGACTGATAAATTAATATAAGCACTAGTATTTTATGCTTGTTAGTACGGGATTTCCTACGCGATTTCATTTATTTATATTTTCCATTGGCGGTACTAAGTTTCAATTTAGTTAGTTGCACACAGTTTAAGCTCATGAGTAATGGAGCCGGGTCTCACGTGATGGCCTCTGTAACTCTTAGGAATTCATTGGACTTCTCACAGCTTAGGGAGGTCACAAACCGCGATCCATCAGAGGGGCCATGAAGCTACCGAGGTCGTGAACTCAATTGGAATTACGCACAATGTTGGCCGCAGTAACTCTCTAGAGTTCACGGGCTACACAAGCTAACCTTTGGGGTACCAAATCTAAGGTCGCCAGTCTATCAATGAGTAGGTTTAAGCCCTTTCTCATGAGTTAGTACTGAAATCAAACCGTAGATCTGAGGAGTCTTATGCATGGTTAGCCTATTTAAAGCTCACACTGCGGCCCTCATTTTCTTCATCTGCAAGGTCGAGCCCATTCATAGGAGGGCATTTTCCTTCATTCCCCATGACGCTGCCGGAAAGCTATACAGACGGCATGGGGGTTACACGACTGGCCATTGAGGACTTTTGGCCCTTTTTAGGCTTTTGGTCATTGGCTCCGTCAACTGCCCGCATGGGTATGCGTACGATAGCGTCACAGGATTTTAGGGCCACTGGCTTCTCACCGCTGCCGAATGACAATCTTGATAGGTCTTATGCACGATTGGCCATTGGCTTAATTAGGCTGCCTTAAAAATGTCTTAAAGGACAACGACAAATATGATCAGTTGTTGTGAGAATGATAGACGTTTCTGACTGAAATTGAAACATCACCACTTCTGCCAATATCTTCAATTGCACCCATTCGTCTATCCGTGTTGTTTATAATATACCAACTTGATGATAGTATCAATTTTAGGTAGAATCTTGTGGGGCTCATTTGATGACATTTACAATATTTGCTATCATATGGTCCTGATATACTTGCAAACTTCTTCTTTATTCCTTCATCTTGCCCCCTTTTGATACAGAATCATTATCCTGATGATGTTCTGGATCAAAATCAGTAAAATTTTCATGAACAACATCCTTTGACAAAGCAAGCATTGACTAACATACACTTCTGTATGCTCCATTGAAGTATACTTCTTTCATCAGGTACAACTTATCTCATTTAATCTTGGATTTGCCTTCTTATAATGGCAATAATCCACTCTTTCAGCCTTACTTTCACATTTTATCCTTCATTATGAACTGATGCGTTGATGTCACTTGTGCTTCAATCGGGATCAATGCTTATATACTACAGTATTTATACAGCGCCCTCGGCACCTTTAACCCTCTCGATAGATTCAGTACTTCTTCCATTAAGGGAACTAAGTTCTAATGACATCGCCTTCACATCTGTCCAATCAACTCTTTCTCCTTAGAGATATTATAATAGTGTGTTGTCGTAAAAAACTTCATGGCTATAATCATATTCACTGATGAATCTGCCCCCAGCCCTTGAAATTTTTTTTCGCTTATCCTGACTGATTCCAATAGGGACTTGAATTCCTTTCCCATGGTTCAAGCCAGTGGGTTCTTCATAATCAAAACCCATGTTTTTCATAATCTTCTCACTTATTGAACTATATTTTTTAAGATCTTGCAATGTCAGCCTACCATGGTACACATTATTCTCAGCTTCTTGTCTTATCTTAACTTCTTCTAAAACATAAAATTATATTAGTTCAGGATGTTTTGCGCTTGCCTCAACTTGAAATCTCCTTGGAGCAATAAAAAATGGTTTATTCCTTTCAACATATGGCAGTGACATTGTGTAATTGGACTGTAAAATCTTCAACTGTTCCAATGACAACAAACTTAACGGCGGTTTCCCTGGTTGTCTTAGATGCTTCAGCACAAAGTAAAATTTCTTCTTCTTATCTCCTTTTTCAAATAATTTCACCCTTTCTGTTCTTTCTTTACTCTCACTCACTTGAATGTCCTCTGGGGTCTTGTTTTCATCATTCTTATTCTCTTCTATAGTAAACCCTTTATAGTAATTGGCGTCCGCAAAGAAGAACTCGGCCTCTGTATGCGGCTTTGCATCAGCCATTACTTTATACTGTATTCCGTCTTTGCAGTATTTGAAGCACTGATGCAGTGTGGAGGGTATAATGCTATACTGATGTATCCATGGCCTTCCCAGGAGAAGGTTGTATGCTGTAATTGCATTTATAACATGACATATAACATCAGTAACCAACTCCCCTATTTCCAATGTTACTGTAATCTTACCAAGTGTGCGTTGCCCATCTTAATTAAAGCCCTATATTATCATTCCGCTAAGGCGTAGGTCTAAACGATGGTAGTTCAATTTACTCAACATTGAGAGCGGCAAGAGGTTCACCGCTGACCCATTGTCTATCATAATCCGTTTAACTTTCTTTCCGTGGACATGACCTTCTATCATCAGTGGTCTATTATGTTCTCCCTCGCAGAGCAAATCGTCATCAGTGAAGGAAACAACTGGGAGAAAATCTTCTCGTTCATTAAGTTCTTCATGCTCCAACTCTGCCAATAAAGTTTCTTTAATGTCATGATCAGACAAGGCTTGAACCAAACTCTGTCGAAATTCTTCTGACAACTTAAGTGCATCATAAACACTTAATCGAGCCGGTATACCCTTCAAATGACTTACTACATCATAAGTCACTTTTGCCACTTCGTTCTTCTTTTCTGCCTTGTCATCATCACTCCGTCTTTCAATGACTTCCTTCCTAATTGTTCCTAGTTTTTGTTTCGCAAGACTTGTTACCTTTTTACCTGATCGTAATGTAATCATTGCTACCTTCTTTGGCATCCTACGATCTTCTTTCTCATTCATATTTCGATCTTTTTCTCGGATTGTAAGCACATTCACCGTGGCAGCGGTACTTCTTTCTTTTTCCATACCAAGCACTATGTCACCCCTATCGATCATCTGTTGTATTATGCATTTTAGTGTATAGCAATTTTCTGTTGGGTGTCCCACCAAGCGATGATAGAGATAAAAATCTCTTTCTTTGATTCTCGTCACATCCTTAGGGCATTTGGGCTCTGGTAATTCAATCGTACCAGCCTTCAACAACTAGCTCATCATAGGGATAACGTCTTCCTTATCAAACACGAACCCCTCATGAGAATTGAGCATCCTAGGTCTTTTTCTACTATATCTAGTCCTTGACTGACTCCATTCTTCCGTTCGGTCTGGCTTCTTTTCTCTCAAATGCCTTATATCCTTGCCTCTTTTGTTACGATCAATAGCATTTATAGTCGTTTTGCTAGATACCCTCCTGGTCGTTTCATGGTGAAATGCTGGCATCTTACGAGCCATTAATTCTAAAGTGTGAGCTTTAGTAGCCAGGTCGCGAAAAGTTCTAATATCAGTGCTGGTAAGTCTGAATGCGATTTCTGTCCCCATAGAAGTTAGACACATTTTGACCTGCTCTTTCTCTTTCACCAACTACCTGCATGAGGCTCCCAATGTTTTTCATCTATCTATAAATTTTTCTACCAGTTCCCCTTCTCTCTGTTATATAGAAGCTAGCTCTGTAATACTGACATCATGCTCTGAAGAGAAGAATTTTAACATAAAAATCTCCTACATCTATTCTCAAGTACGTATCAACCCTGGTGCCAAGCTGGAATACCATCGAAATGCTTTGTGTGTTAGTGATGACCCGAACAATCGCAAGCAATATTGTGGTATTATAGAAAAATTTTCCATACTAGTGATGAAGTGCATTAAATGTTCCTCTGGGGACCCTTCCCCGTTAAACTTTTGAAAATTCAGACGTTTGAAATTGGCTGGAAAGGGAATGTCTTCCACCTCCCTTGGATACGGTGTTTAATATCTAAAATGACCAGTATTTTCATGCTCTCTTTCTGCTCTAACAGCTTCTTCAACCACTCATCTCACCTCATCCTGTGTCACGGTTCTTGCTGCTAGAATAGACCCTAGTGACCCTGCTCCCCGTGGTTGAAGACCGTCAGTCTGGTTTTCTTGTCCCTCTGCTGTATTTTGGGGAATCGCTATCTGGGCCACATTATGTGTAAGGGTCGCCAAGGTCTCTCTAAGGTTTTTGCATTCTTCCATTAATGTATTCTGGGCTTCTGCCATTTCATTGAAACGATCTTCTGTAGTTGCCCTATATTTTGGATCTGCCTCGGCCATATGCACTGCCTAGGGGGCATCTGTTGAGGATATGGCATTGGGGGAGCGAGTTCAGGATTCCTTTTGGCTGCATTACGCTTTATTGGCCCTTTGACTCTTAACGAAGATGGATTCGTCCTAGAGTTTCTGGCATTTCGTACTTTTGCTTGATGAGATGTTACAACAGTCTAGCCTTCATCGCCTCCCAATGATTACGGTGAAGCAAAAACAACCCCAGTTGTTACCCGAGTCATGTTACTTCCACTTGTAGGAATTCGAGTTAGATACTTCAAATTTTGGTTTGGTGTATATTCTATCACAAACCCTTTCGAAGTGAATCAGAAGTTCACTTTTCTTACAGAAGTTGCCATGAGTAGCAGATTGTAATCGATGCAGAAACTGTCAAACACAAAATATAATTGTAGTCAGGGGTTAAAGTATAAAATAATCTATCTTAGAGATGAAGGTGAGGATGTTCCCACTGAGAGTCGCTGATGAAAGCTTCATAACAATTTCACTGTTAATATTAAATAAGATAAAAGATTCCCCAGTGGAGTCACTATTTTATTTCGAACAAGAAACAAATGCATCTGATTTGGGGAGATTATCTTATTCAAACATAACAAAGAAAGAGTATTTGAAACAATCATCACACTTTATTAATGCTGAGTTCATTTACATCTTTCTAATGTCCCTTGATTCTAAGACAGATTATTAAAAATAAAGAAATTATTATAAGTTCAAATGTCATAATCGGATATGAAATCCGGCAACATAACGTCTGTGATTTTAGTCATCTCCTAAGACTTAGGAGGAATATGCTCTTCTGCTTATTATCCTTCTTTGATCTTGAACGGAAGGTACTTGAAGGCTTCAAACATTTCAGCAGCATAACGGTCCTTTACCATTACAAACTGCGAGGCAGTTTGGTTGCACGGTCCCTCGCAACCGATGTTGGTTGCGCGGACCTACACAATCCACCGTTCCTCTCTCTCACCTTCAATCTCCCTTCTTGCTCTGCTTCCTCTCGAAAATCTTTAATCGGTCCAAATGAAGGAGGTGAGGGGATATTTATAGGCCTTCTCACATGTGGTACCTCAATTTTAGTGTCATGGGATTCTCCTTTTAGTGTTTAAGACCTCTTATGAAGAATCCTTCCTGGAACTCATTGTGCAGACCTGCGCAATGCCCATTTAGTTGCACGGTCCTGTGCAACGCTTATTTGGTTGCACAACTCCGCGCAACCAATATCCTTTGCGTGGACTCGCGCAAACCATCCTCAAGTCTACTTATTCTTCATTTCCTTCAATTTTCTTTCTCAATTTCAATCTTCCTTTACTTCAATCCTTTATTATTATTTTTTATGCCTCAACACCGGGGTCTAGTACGCTCAACACCAGCTTGTCGCCCCATCTAAGCGCACAACTGGGTAAGTGGAAGAGACCTCACTCCACCGTCTAATATCAGCCCGGCTCATCGATAGCAGGCCCATTCCTCAACTGGGTCAGACTCATCCTAGTCATTGCCTCCTCCCTCGGGCGGGTAAAGCCACACCCCCTTCCAACCGACCATAACATAGTGGGAGGTACAGTCTATTGTTATATGACCCTCGTGCACTCATGCATCCACTCAGTCTCAACATTGGAGTATCCTCTTAGCATCATAAGGGTTTGAGGACTTTCACCCTGGGAAATCTATGGCACCCCCATGCTAGTAACAAGTATTTTTGGTATCCAATCCTACCATCCACGCTATGCCTACAGAGACTATGGCCCTGATGTCTTTAGGGTGTACAGTAATCATGTCACACAAATGCGAGATGCATGCATCACACTATCCAGTCATGCAGTAATCCTGCGCATACCGCAAGCTCATGTGGGGTAACTCTATCTCTCAAGGAATCCCATAAACAGTCCGCCCAATAACATATGTTATGATCAATCACTCTTCATACTAAGCACACATTTGATACACATGTGCATGAATTATGAAGTTATAATAAGTATGACCTATGGTAATGATGTACTCTCCTCATAACAAGCATGGGCCTAGATAACCTACTCATATCAAGTATGGGCCTAAGAACAAGGGATGGGCTTCCTCACCTACTCCATCCTATAGTAAACTGGGCTTCCCTAAGGGGCTTGATAAGCACAAGGAGGGCCCTACAATGTACGGTGGAAGAGTAATCTAAAATGGGGGCCCAACAGTTTGGGTTAGCCCAATAAACTGAGATGGGTCATACTAATAACAGTGGGGGCCCAACGATTTGGGTTAGCCCACAAAAAGGAGATGAGAATGGACCTAACAACGGTCCTTAAGGAGGATTACAATGTGGACATTTAACCATCATTTCTCTTATAATGTGGACATTTAACCACCATTGCTCCTAAGGTGTGGCCTATTTAAAACTTATCCTATAATGGGGTCCATGGTCTTTATACTAACTAGGAGATGGATGGGCATCATAAACATTATCACATACATCATGGTGAACTCATAGGCATCTCAATGGGCCTCATGTACATCACATGGGCTTCATATACAACACATTGGGCCCTAGACAAGGGCCTCATACATATCACATTGGGCCTTACACAAGGGCCTCATACACATCACATTGGGCCTTACACAACGGCCTCACACATCACATTGGGCCTCATCCCATAGGCTTCAGATACATCACATTGGGCCTTACATAAGGGCCTCATACACATCACATTGGGCCTTACACAACAGACTCACACATCACATTGGGCCTCATCCTATAGGCTTCAGACACATCACATTGGGCCCTACACAAGGGCCTCATATACATCACATATGGCCTCATCACATGGGCCTCACATACATCACATGGGCCTTATAGGGCATCTCATGATCCAGCAAAATGATGGTCAACATGTGTAACATATACATCAAGGTGGGCCTCATAGGTCAACCCTATGGTATAAAAAAATAGATGAAAAATGTGCTTACAACACACACATCAAGGTGGGCCTCATAGGTCAGCCCTATGGTATAGAAAAATAGATGAACAGTGTGTTACAACACACACATCAAGGTGGGCCTTATGCATCACAAAATGAGCCCCACCAGCTAGTCAGGGAGGACAATAATGTGGGCCGTCTTAATGAATGGTCGCCCACTGTTGCTATCCCTATTGGGCATTAAACAGTTGGACAGTCAAGATGAGACACATACATATGGTGCGTCCCACATCTTATAGATGGTGTGAATAAAATAGATACATCACAAGGGCCCACCGTCCCAACTGGACGGTGGAGATGAAGCACATACAACATGGTGAATCCCATGTCCAGTTTGGATGGTGCTGATACAATACATGCATCATGTCAGGGCTCACCTTCCCAGCTTAGATGGTGGGGTTGAAATTATACAAAAAGGTGGGCCATGTGGATGGGGTCCACGTTCCATGCATGGACAGCGTGGTTACACACTTGAATCATGGTGGGTTCCCACCGTCCAGGGCCTACATGGTGTGGATATACATTATATACATCTAGGTAGGCCCCACCGTCCAGGGACTGGATGGTGGAGATATAACATATACATTGAGGTGGGTCCACACGTGTGGCCCACCAGCTTTGGATAAAGCTGGTATTGGTGTTTTCCCTTTATCCAAGCCCCATCGTTTGGACGGTCTAGATGAAACACGTACATCCGGTGGGGTCCATGCAGGTGAATGGCATGAATAAAATGCATACATCACAATGGGGTCCACACAGGTGGCCCACTAGCTTAGAAACCATGCTGATATTTGTATTTTCCATGTCGTCTAGGCCTGTGTGGCCGTCCGACCATGGAGGCCTAAATAGTCCAACAAGGTGGGCTTGCTAGATGGTCCCACTAGATGGACGGTCTAGATATGTCATGCATAAATCAGGTGGGCCATCAGACAGGGAAGAGAGAGAGAGACTGAGAGAGAGAGAGAGTGAGCGACAGAGGGGAGGGGTTCCACCACTATGAACCCTTCTTATTCATGATACAAAGCATACATCAAATGGGTCCCACCACATGTGAGCCCTCAAATCATCAAAATCAATGGCAAATGTGTCTTTCCCACCAACAAATTGCAAGGTCTAGATGGCCTTCTTAAAAAAAAAATAAACATCATGATGGGGTCCATGGAGAATGGCCCCATCATGGAATTTATATATATATCATGGTAGGACATTGGTCACACCTAGGGCCCAAAGTGGGATCCCTACCATCAATCGGTAGGCCTCACTTATCCCATGAACAAAATCATCATTTAAACCTAAGGTTCACCCACCGTTGGAACTTCTTCTTGGTTCCTTGAAATGCTTAGCTCTTAGGCTTCTTCTTTGATGGAGGATGATGAAGGTTAAAGGGTTGAGATGAGAGCTTATGGGTAGGAAGTGAAAGTGCCTTGGTTTGTCAATTAGCATGAGCGTTAAGTCAGCTAGACAGAGGAGCCCCATAGGAAGATTGATCACGCATCTGCTTCAACTAGATGTGTGCCCGAACTCGCCACAGGTAAATCTTAGCCCACATCTCATGTCCCAAAACACCAGGTAATTAAAACCCTTAAAAATTGGAAAGAACATCCTAGGGTTTTTGGTTAGAAAACTTTTTCAAAACTTTAGAAAAATTTTTAAGTTTTCTACCTTTGTCAATGTATCGATACATGGTTCGATGAAATCGAACCTGGTTATCTATGTCCTCGAAGCTCACTCAATATTATCGAAATGAGGACATAAGATGTCTAGCAACAACAAAGATCTCTGGACAGAATTATCTATGTATCGATAGACAATTCAATATCAATGAAATTTGAATCTTGAGTCCATCGAGTAGACTCGATAAAATCAACATCAGGTCTGTTATGTCCAAAGTTCTACTATGGAAAATCTTGTAATCCTCGATATATTGAAGAGCTCCTTGATATCCTCGGAATTCAAATCTCGATAATATCGAAAGCCATTTGATGATATCGGATTAGGGCACATTTCTATCCAACAACTTTTTCAGGTGTTTTTTCTTTGATCGAGGGTCACTCGATAAAATTGATATTCAAATATCGATCATATCGAGGCATGGTCGATATCATCGAAAGTGGACAAAACCTGTACAACAAGCTTATAGGAAAATTCCTTGGAATTATCAATGAATCGACACTGCCCTTGATATCATTGATATTCAAATTCTGATGATATCGAGTGATGCTTGATCATATCATTAACCTAAAATTTTTCAAAGGCAAGTGCTCTCACATTTTCAAATGTCAAGGAATTGAACCTTGTGTTGATAAAATCGAGTTTGAAATTCGATGACATCAATGACCATTTGATTTCCTCGACCAATTGGCAAAAGGTTTTTAAAATCATTTGACATTTGAGTTCATGTCATCGAGCGGCCAGTCGATGTTATAGAGAATATACGCTCGATGATATCGACCCTGCTATCAAACTCTATTAAAAATGTGACCATTTTATATCCGTTGGAACCTTTTGCCTATTTAATGAGAGCTTACCCTTGGTTGTTGGTAGAAAAAATAGAGAGTACTTTAGAGTGTTTAACCTTACATCATATACCCTAAGCCTTTTCTCTCATGGAAGTTCATCCTCCAATCCACCCTCTTCATTGACATTCAATAAAGTGGATTGGGGAATGAACTTCCACATTCAAGGATCCTACAGTTACCACCTTAATTGAAAATCGTTAAGTTGAGATGCCTTGAATGCATAGATGATTATAATCGCTCTATTTCCCTTATAGGAAAACATTTAATAGAGTAGCATTCCATCATAACCTTGACCTAACCCATCGCCTTGTATTGGTATATCTTATAAGTTGCAGTTCGAGGGAGATGAAGATTCTTCGTCATCAAATGAGGAGATCTTCATCAACGTGTTGAATGGGGCTCATCTACTTATTTGTAAGTTGTTAGAGTCCAAAGGACCCTTGTGATCATTCCTTTTGTAGGATTGGGTCCGTAACGTCCTGAAAAAATCTATATAAAGACCCGAGTACCACCTCTGGCAGAAATCACTAAGGACTAAATCCTTTAGAAATTAAATGAGAATTAACTAGTGCTAAACTAGATTACTTGTGAAATTAGCACCAACCACTTTAAATATGATCTGTAAGACCCAAAACTTGTAGAATTATCAACGTTACATTACCCTAAAATCTAGGAGCAATCTCTAAACCTGATGCTCTCGGGAGCATTCAGAAACTTCGTATCTGACCTGGACCGCATGTCAAAAGTTCGATAGCTACGAAACTATACAATATGACCACCTAGTTGGACTTGACACCTCAAAAATCAAGTCCAGATGAGGTCCTGGGACTATTTACTTGAGTCCGGAGCGAAGTGTGTGAGAAACATGAGTGTTTTTAGAAATTAAATATAAATTTAAGTAATCTGAGTCGTGTTGCTTACGGGCCGATTATAAGCATTTAGACCGTCAGAATCTGACCCAAACTCACACTTGGACCAGGAGAAATGTCTCACACATGCCCATATACTTGTGGCCCTGATCGAGTGTTGGCGACCATTGAAAACTTGTGGCCCTGGTCTGCCACGGCCGATCTGTAAACCCGATTGGACTGAAAACTTAGCTTGATCAAGATCCAATATCAGGGAGCTTAAGTCCGACCGCATTCAGCAAAGAGACCTCTAGAACTGCTCCGTTGGATCAGAACAAACCCAATTTGGCTATAACCTAAGTATACCTTGGCCCTCGGGTTGTTTCCATCAATTTTGAGCCTATATAAGGGCCTTAAACCCTCTCTCATTCACACCATACAAATTTTGAGAAAAACCTAGGAGAGAGAAGAGAGTAAAGAGAGAGAAAGTGAGAGAGAAGTTGGTGAAGGTTTTTGGGATTCTACCCTGCCTCACCACATGCTTATCCATCGCTACCAAATCGCTATTTCGGCGATTCTAATTTCAATATTGGGTAAGAAATCCTAACCCTAATCCATTCTAGGGTTTTAAATAGTCTAAGTGATGAAATAGCTAACCTAATTCGTGCTCTAGGTTGCTAATCTGCCATTGACAAAGACTTAACGTCTAAATCAAATTCATTACGTGTTTACTGACATAAGGTGCGGACTATATACGTATAGGTTATGATTTTTAAGGCTTTCAATGTCGGTTAATGGTTTATTACTGACATAGATGTTATTTCACATGCCAAATATGATATCTGTTTTGTTTTACATATACATATGAACTATGTGGTCTATAGGAAAATTCATGTATTTGTTGAAATGTTTATGTACATTTAGAATCTAACTTTGTTATTGCCATGATTAACTGTCATAGGTACATGATTGTTATGTATGTGACAACTCCTTAGCAAAAGGATTTGTCCTAATACGTAATATAACCAACATATGTGATGTATGTTGAAAAGTGTAGTATAAATGTTTGTAAAAATGTCTGAATGAGTTAGCAGGTAGTAAAGTGTGATTTATAAGAGAGTTGAGATATAAATCCCAACTACCTTAACTGTGTGTATAATTTCCTCCATGTATTGTATAACCCGTTGATTCATGTTTAACTGTGTGTATAATTTCCTCCATGTACTGTATATTCATGATTAAGTTATATTCCATAACATGCTCACATGATTGTTGGATTTGACTTAAGTATGTAATACTGCTTGCTTATCTCATATGCTTATTTGTAATGATTGCATGCGATTGGGGCTATATCATAGTCCAGGTAATCGGTAATAAGCCTTGTTCTAGTGGCTGAGGTTATTTTCGCCACGTAGGATGTGTTCGATAAACCTGAGCCGTACTTGGGATGTCGACAGTGGTTAGGCCACACGGAGTGCTTATGCACTTCATGTCGATCAACTCAACGTGCACTTGTCCTAGTCGAGCTTGTCAATTAACCCGATTGACCCGATGTATGTCCACCATGTATGGACACTACTGCTTGAATCTAGAGTACCAAACTTACCAGTGAGATCCCGTTAACCTTAGTACCTCGATCCGCTAAGACTCATGAGCTGAGCATGGTGGTATGGGACACAATGGTCAAGCTGTCAGCTTACGCTGGAATGACAAGCCTCCTCGTAGTGACCAGTGAGCAACCCAGACTCGTGAGCCGAATATGGTGGTATGGGACACTGTATTCGTGTTGTCGACCTGCACTGATTGGTGATGAGCCCTTTGTAGTGACCTCGAGTATACCTTGAAACTGCATTGAGGGATGACCCTTTTTGTAGTAACCGGGGTATAACTAGGCCTGTATTGAGCCCTTTACAATGACCTAGAACCATAACATCGTATGAGATTTACTAGGATTGACGACCCTAGAATGGATCATTGTTTAGGAATTGATATAAGGGAGGTACCTTAGCTTCCCAATCCTGCTGTATGAAAAAAAACTAATAAGAACTTGGTAATCATGCTCATAACATTACACTGCATGTGCCATTGGCATTGGTATAGAGCACAGTGGTAGTGATTCATGCCATGATCGTTAAATGTTGTCGTAAGAGGGAGTGCAGGTGAGGGCATACATCATTACCTCATATCATTCTTGCGTTAACAAGAGTATATAGGACATGTTTGATTGTACTGCTTTATCATTACTGCTTGACTGAATTGATAACATGTTAACCTTTGTTGTAAACTCCACTGAGTTGATCACTCACTCCCACATTCTAGGATGGTGTTTAAACACCAACCAGACTCTGTCTTAGTTATAGATGATGATGTGACCCACGAGGCAGAGCCAGAGTTCGAGGATGATGAGGAGGCATTCTCTTACATGCAGTTTTCAGGCGGATTCGCGTGAGCCGAGTCCGGATCGACAAGGCTTCAGGGATTATACTTGTAGAGGACTATGACATTCTTTTTTAACATTTTGTACTTTGAATCAATACTTATAATTATTGACCTGGCAACGCATACATACTTTGGGGACTTATTCTGGTTTATCTATTCGTCTTAGTCTTTCGCTTGCATATTACAAATGTCCCTGGATTATGTTATGTTGATTTAGCTTAATCTAATTCATGTTTTATGTACTAACACGGACAACATTCATCCATCATTCAAAATTTTGCATAAGTGATGTTTTGGAACTCGGGAGCTGAGTTATGCTCGACCCCCAATTTTCAAGGCATTAAAGGGTCTAAGGTGTTTCTCACCCCTTGCAAGTCCTTATAAGAGGCATCCAGTGAGACTATACGTGGGGGTGCTTTATGTTAACCCTTTCTCTGTGGAGAGCATAAACTCTTAGGTCCTTGTGTAGGTCCTTACTTATGTGCTCTAAAACGCTAGTGCTTTGTGTTGACCCTTGCTCATGGGAGCATAAACCAGTGAGGTTCCTTGAGTGGATCCTTGGCCTGTGTGGCCTAAAATCGGGTGTTATGTTTTGACCCTTGCTCATGGGAGCATAAACTGTGTCATGTAGACATGTTGTGTTAGCCTAAGTGTAGGTCGTACTGGTTAGAGGTGAACCTGATTTAAAACCTCCGGTTTGAGGTGAACCTGTTGTGAAACCTCCTTTAGTGAGATTTGGTACACTCAAGGGTTGAGTGCATCTACTGAAAGTGGAGTAGACAAGTAGTCGAACCACTATAAAAATGACTGTGTTTGAGATTGCTATTGTCTTCTATTGTTTGTGTGATTTCCTTAAATGCGTTCATACTTGATTATCTGAGATCACACACACAGTCACATCCATCATAACTGATTTCCATCTTGTTTATCTCTCAATTTGTTTTATGAATGGATCCTCTATTAGGCTTGGAAACCATTAGAGTTACTTTGAAGAAATTCTGATACATGCATATTTTCTCAAGATAAGATTGATAGGATTTTAAATTATCATAAAATATTAAAAAGTCTTATTCACCCCGCTTTAGGACATATTGGCATATTCCCACTTCAACTAAAGCGATCATTATCACAATTTCAATTGGTATTAAAGCAAGTCTCTCTTAAGGGCTTCACTGCGTAGAGAGTGATCTTGACTAAAGTTGGTAATATGGAGAAAGGAGAGGGCTCATCGGTCTCTAGACCTCCAGTATTTGATGGATTAAATTATGCATACTGGAAGACTAAAATGCACTACTTTCTGAGATCTTTGGATCATGATGTTTGGGATATTGTGGAAAGAGGATATGTGCCACCAACTGATCAAATAGTCCTTGAAAATGGCACAACTATCACTAAACCAAGAGCCAAAGAAAAGTGGACAGCATTCGATAAAAAAACCAAACTGATGAGGCTAAAGCGATGAATGCAATCTACTGTGTTGTGTCCCAAGAAGTCTTCAACCAAATTAGTTTGTGTGGGACAGCTAAAGAAGCATGGGATCTGTTGGAAACAACCCATGAAGGAACAAGTACTGTTAAGAGATCCAAACTACAACTCGTAACATCACAGTTTGAAAGTCTCAGAATTGAAGAGCATAAGACCTTCATGGAGTTTTTCACGAAACTGAATATCCTTTGCAACTCCATGGGTGGATTAGGTGTGAAGGTTTCAGTCCCAAAAATCTGTAGAAAAATACTACAATCATTTCTGGAACAGTTCAATCCTAAAGTAACAACCATTGAAGAATGTAGAAATATAGATGAAATGAAAGTAGAAGAACTAGTAGGTTCCTCACAAACATTTGAACTACACTTTAAACAAACTCCAAAATTCAAAACTACTATCCTCAAAACTTCAAAGAATACAATAAATGAGGACATTAAAAGTGCAAGAGAAAATGAAGATGAGGAAGTGGCCTTGTTGGCACAACAGTTCAGAAAATTCTTTTAGAAAAATCGTGGTCATCCATTTAAAGGAAGACAGGTGGACAACAAATATTTCATAGGTAAATATACTAAAAAGTCCAAGGAACCTCAATGTTATACCTATCGAAAGTTTGGACACCTATCTACTGAATGCCCAAATAGAAAAACCAAAGGAAAGGCAATGGTAGCCACATGGGATGACACGAAAGAGTCAAACTCAGAATATAGTGACTCAGAGAGTGATGGAGACCAGAAATCTTTGAAAATTCATATGGTCTCTACTGCCTTAACTACTCCCATCGAAACTGAGAACAATGAAGAATCGCGGGCCACTGAATCATTTCCATCAAATAATGAGGAAACTAAGAAGGAAGAAGAACAGGATAAACTACAGGATGCTTACAATTAACTCTACATTCATAGCATCAATATCCTTAAAAGACTTAGATTAATTGAAAATAAAAATGAATTGCTACAAAAAGACTTGGATAAAATATTGGAAATCAATACACACCTAATTAATGATTTACAGCAATATCACTCAGATAATGATAGACTAGAAAGAATCAATATCTTCCTTAAATCTGAGTCTGAGAAACTAAACAAATAGGTTGAGCTATTAAAAGATAAAAATATGCTCCTTCAAAATGAAAATCACACACTCATGTTTGATTTAGAAGAATCCAGAAAATTTGTTAAGTTAAACTATAAGTTTTCCCAGAGTGGTTAGAAAAACTCTTAGGTATGGGAAGACTCGAAAAGGACAAGAGTGGCTTAGGATATGATAAATTTAAAACAAAAACTAAAAATGTAACTCCAATGGTGAAAAAATTTGCTGCTTCAGGAAGTAAAACAAGAACTACTCCAGTTTGTCATTTATGTGGTGTAAGACCCATATCCTAGCACGTACCATTCCATAGGCCTCCGCGGTCCTCCCGGTTGAATTTCGATGACCCGTGATCTGTTATCGGTGTTTGTGGGCGATCCTGAGTTATATTTCGTATATCAGAGTCGATTTGACCCAAGACTTATACCTTTGAGACCTTGTTGTCGCCACGGGTCTTATGCCATATCTCATGTGCTAATCTGATACCTAAGCCAGGAGATGTGGGCCCACATTTAGTTTGAGAAAAACACCTTGCGTTGCAATCTTGAGAGAATCCATCACATCAATCCCATCAATCAAAGTACACATCACCCCAAGTACAACCACCCCTCCCCTAAAGTCAACTCTCTCTTACACAAGTACACATCACTCACTCACACCCATCTCTCTCTCTCTTACACCTCTCTCTCTCTCTCATCTCTCTTTCTCATTCTCCCAAGTAACCCAAGAGAGTCCATCGTCCAAGCTCCATGAGAGAAGCTTGGCATGGCCCACTCCCTGCCACCCAATCCCACCCTCTAAAATTAATCTCGACCGTTGATTCGCACCCTTTGGAGCTCTAGGGTGTGTTGATGGAAGAAGAAAGTCCAAGAAGAAGGCCAATCGGTGGGTGCTTCTCTCTCCCTCTCTCTTTCTCATTTTTGTGTGATGTGTGGCCCACTTGGATGGATCCCACCTTGATGTATGTCTTATTCAACCGTCCAAGTCATGTGGACCCTACCTTATGGTGGTGGAAAAACACAAGTATCATATTGATACAAATCAGGTGGGCCAAGTTCATGTGGGACCCACCTTGATGAGATGTGGGCCATGTCCGTATGGGACCCACCATGATGCCTCTGTTTATCCATGTTGTCCAGCATCCTTGGACTTTGGACTTGGTAATGGCTAACATGGAGTGAGTGTACTGACCTGGTTGTGTACTAATAGCTAACAATATATATATATATATATATATATATATATATATATATATATATATATATATATATTATATTTGAGCTTATATTTGAGCTTTTAGGGTGGACTGCTCATGCAGCATCCTATTTCTTAGCTCATTTGAGGCATTGGGTCGAAAAATGAAGTCAATCTAAATATCTGGTGGGCCATAGTATAGAAAACAATTTCTTTACCATTGAAAACCACCCTACTGTTTCTGTACCCCAAAACACGCCCAATATTAGGCTCGTTTGGTCTATATTGAACAGTAAAAGCCAATGTGTGGGGTGGATTTTGTTGATATAGGCCCCACCTGTGAAAAACCTCAGAAAGACAGGTTTTAAAAATAATAAATAATAACATGCAGCGCTGACGTTGTTGTTGTCAGAGGCGCAGGCAGCGCCAGCGCTGCGTTGCTGGCATACGGGCAGGGCCACGGGTCCCCTGCTGTGGGCCTCACTGTGATGTATGTGGAATATCCACGCTGTCCGTCTTGTTGGCCCCTTAGGGCAGTGGGCCACCCCCATAACTAAGCCATAGATGGAACTCAGGTGGCCCACACTACAAGAAACAGTGTTGATTGAACGTTTGCCCTTGAAACCCTGTTTCAGTTCACAGAAGCTTTGGATCAATTTAAAATTTGTTTTTCCCTTACATCCACGTCCATGTGACCTTATCAATGGATTGGATGGAAGATAAACGTTATGGTGGGGCCCACGTGGGACCCACAGTGATGTATGTGTTTAATTCACACCGTCTATTGACCGTGGATGGTGGAACCCACCATGATGTATGCATATTCACGCCATCCATCCTTCTAGCATCCCAGCAGCCCACGTTGATGGGTGTTTTTCCCATCCAAATTGTCCATCCATTAGATTTGTTGGTGGGCCCCACTAATGGTTGTGTTCTGTCCAAAGAGTCCGTCCATCTGACGTACTAGTGGGCCCCACTTTGATGTATGTGTAATATTCCACTTCCAGATGGCAGGATGGTGGATTGTTTTAAATATATATATATAATAAAATAAAAATAAAAGATGATGAAGCTGAATTAGTCCTTTGGTGGGCCACGTATGATTCATCCAAACCATCTATACGTTTGGTGAGCTCGTCCTTGAGCTTGAGAAGAAAAACATGAGACAGATCTAGTTGTCAGGTGGATCACATTACAGCAAACAGTGGAGTGAATGCCTACCGTTGAAATCCCATTTGGGTTACGAAAGCTTTGGATCAATATTTGTTTCTCCCCAGGTCCTTGTGACCATGGGAATAGTTTGGATGGAAATTAAATGTTGTGGTGGGTCCACTAGAATTTGAAAGTGGGAAATTAATATCACTATAGTTGGTTGTAGTATGGTCCAGATAATCTTTGGATATGATTCATTTTATTTATTTATTTATTTATTTAATGCTCTTTAATGATCTCTATTGATAGATGATTGGTGTGACCCATTCGATTGCCCAATTGTATCGGCCCATTTAATCAACCCATTTGCTCGGCCCATTTGTTGAGGCCCCCCTTGATATGTATAAGGCCCATTGTGATATATGTATTAGGCCCAGATGCATTGTATTCGCACTGTCTGTCCATTTGATGGACGTGTGGTCTGCTTTATTATATGATTTCATCCACGCTGTCTAGGGACGGGGGACCACCATGATGTATGCCTTATCCACACTGACCATGGGACGTGTGACCCACCTGATTTATGCATACTATATTCACACCGAACATCGGGTGGGGGCCCATTTGCTACATGTGCAGGGCCCACCTATTGTGCATTGGTGCCACCCATTAAGCAGTCCATTGTGATATATGTTAGGCCTATTGGTGCAACCATTGATGCGACCTAACTGATGTATATTGAGGCCCATGGGTCGTAGCCCATTGTGATGTATATTTGAGGCCCAGATATGAGGCCTATTGTAATGTAATTGTGACCCATATGATGAGGCCTAGTATGATGTGTCTGATACTCATTTGGTGAGGCCCAATGAGATGTATTTTCGACCCATAAGGTGCGGCCCATTGTGATGTATATAAGCCTAGGTATGTGGCCCGTTGAAAGTATTTGTGGCCCATTTGGTGAGGCCCGATGTGGTGAATATTTGGCCCTTGTATGAGGCCTATTTGATGTGAATTAGACCTTTGTGTGAGGTCGCGGGCTTACTATACGTTTGGCTCTATGTGGGCCACTCATTGGGAGCAATGTTAGTTAAATGTCCACATTGATGGGCAGTGATGGTTAAATGTCCATATTGTGACCTTTCTTTAGGCCTGGCTAGGCCCATTTTTTATCATCCTCTAGTGGGTTACCCCAAACAAATGGGCCCCATTGATATTGCTTGGACCATCATCGACCATCCATCTATGAACCCCGTCTTGAGGTCGATTCCAATTGACGTCGCTGATTTTTTAAATTTTGATAATCGATCGAGGTCGATTATCGATCGATTCCGATTGTCGTAACCGATTGCCGAGTAGCGATCGAGGCCGATTATCATGACCGATTGCCGATTCTGATTGTCGTGGCCGATTTATAGGTTTCCATTGTTGTAGCCCAATTGATGTACATATGGCCCATGTGATTAGGCCCATTTTGATGTATTTGTGACCTGTTGTTGAGGCCTACCTTGATATATATAAGGCTCATTTGAGGAGGCCCATCTTGATGTAAGTATGGCCCATCCGTTGAGGCCCACCTTGATATATATATATATGAGGCCCATGTGATTATTCCCACCTTGATATATACATGAAGCCCATGTGATTATGCCCATTTGATGTATATGAGGCCGAGTATCGAGGCCGATTCCGAGTGTCGATTCCAATTGTTAAGGCCAATTTCGAATGTCGAGGCCGATTGTCGAGACCTATATAATGTATACGTGACCCATAGTTGAGGCCTATTGTGATGTGTATTCAGCCCATGTATAAGGCCTAATGTGATAAATATGAGGTTTATATAATGAGGCCCATTGTGATGTATTTAAGGCCCATGAACAAGGCCCGTGGTGATAGATTCGTGGCCCATGGGTAAGGCCCATTGTGATGTATATTAGGCCCATGATGCATGGCCTATTTAATGTATTCGAGACCCATGTGTAGGGCCCACATGTCATGTATTTCGGGCCCATGAGTAAGGCCCACCTATTGTGTATATGCGGCACTTGAGTAATGCCCATTGTGTTGTATATTAGGCCTTTGGGTGAGGCCGTGGGCCCATTATATGTTTGATTCTATGTGGGTCATTCCTTGGGGGCAATGTTGGTTAAATGTCCACATTGTCGAGGCCAATCGTTGATACCGATTATGAGTATGTGACAACATAGTATCATGATACATGCCCATACGCATCATCTGCATGTTTGTTATGAGATGTGATTGACCATTGCATATATCATTGGGTAGGATGATATGAGACTCCCTGATAGACGGAGGTTATCTCATATGAGTGCACAACATGCATAGGATTGATGCATGACTAGATTGTATGACTCATGCATCTTGCATTGTGTTGTGATTACTGTACGCCCTAGCTATATCAGGGTCGTAGCCTCCACAGGGATGTCGTGGATGGCCAAATGGGACAATGAAAATTTGTTCTAGCATCGAGCTGTCATAGATGGCCCTGGGTGAAAATCCCTAAACCCTCTCGGTACCAGAGGATGCCCCAACATCGAGACCAAGTGAATACATGAGCGCTTAAGTGCCGAATACCAGGAGGCTGTGTCTCCTACTATGTCGTGGTCAGTTGGGAAGGGGTGTGGCCTTACCTTCCCAAGTGTAGGGGGCAATAATAGGCTAGTTTGACCAGCTCATGAATAGGTCCGCTATCGACGTGCCGAATAGGTATTGGCAAACTATTGGCTAGGCGGATAGTGAGGTTTCTTACGCTCGCTTGAACTGTGCTGCTAAGAGAACGGCAGTGCCATTTGGAGTATACTAAACCCTGGTGATGCTCCCAGAGATGAACCGTATTGATATGTAGACTTATTGAGCAGGAGTTGCATACTCATTCATTCATTCACTCACTATCCACTCGGGCTGGTGGTGTGTAATTATTTGTTACGTGAACCTTCGCAATGACGAGGATTTTGGTTGGGGCGCGTGACTAACCTGAGATCATGAGTTTACCACATTGAGTCGACTATCCAAATTTAGGTATCGGACTGGTTTGGATAGAAGTCCTCTATGATAGACCCCGTAGCCTGTGATACTATGTACTATCATCCCAACTTCATACTCCAGCATGGTCATTCCATTCGCACTGCATGTTGCATTTATAGCATGTGGTATGGCTGACGTTGTTTGTATTACTTATCAAGAATGTGTATTGCATTGCATCCTCTGCACCTAATATTTGGCTCTCTATGACTCCTCATTTGTATAGTTGATTTCTATTATGTATTTTAATATTGTATGACTCATGCACTTGTCAGTATTTCTGCTTATTCTGTTATCGTCTGATTTATGACTTTATCAGTACTTCTGTTTACTCTGGTAATTCATGATCTTGTCAGTATTTCTACTTATTCCGACATTGTACGATTTATGGATTACTAGTATTTCTAATATTGTATGATTATGGCATTGTATTGAATACTTGACACTTACCTTGTGCACACACTTACACCACCCTCTAAGCTTTAAAAGCTTATGCATGATAGATGCGTGCAAGTGATGTTAGGTTACAGCAGTGCTAAGCTTGGAGCGTACAGTAGTCTTCTGGAGCTTGATTTTCTATTTATGTATTTTCCTTTTAGCATTGTACTCAAATGATTATATTAGTGGATATGTGATGATGATGTTGCCTTTGTGAATTGGGTAATCTTGTGGTTATGCTTATTATGATTAAATGGATATTCAAAAAGAAAAAAAAAATCCTCCTTATAGGATCCTAGGATCGAAATCTAGCATATGGATGTTAGGAGCCAAGAATGGGGTACTACGGAGGCTGTTGGCACCAGATTCGGCGATCGGGATTCGTATGAATCCAATTTCCGGGTTTGAGGCGTGACACATGGTGATTTGGGTCATTATAAGTTTGAATGCTTGTCACATAGGAGGACACAACATAATTAGTCAAAATCATTTTGAAAAATTCAAACCAACTAGAAAAATACAAGACGTCAAGAGTTTACCTAAGAATATGGATAAAAGAAATACACATCCATCACCACCTAGAATGACTAACAAAATGAAGGAGTTATTGAATCAAGTGGCTGAACTAAATAAGAAAACTGATGAATTTGTAAGACAAGGTAACATGATTCAGTTGCCCAACTTGATTAAAGAAACTAAAACTACCACAATTAAAAATCCTATCACTAAATGGGTAGTGAAAGAAAATAAAAATTGTCTTGTTACTCACTCAAATCAGATAACAGGCAATGATACTAAGTGGTACATGGATAGCGAATGCTCAAGACATGTCACAGATGACAAAACCCTTCTCTTAAATTATTCAGATCTTAATGATGGGATAGTCACTTATGGAGACAGAAGCACCACTAAGGTAATTGTATAGGGAATTATCAAAGGAATAAATTAGCTCAAAAATGAGAATGCCTTTTGCATAAAAGAATTGACAGATAATCTTCTGAATATTTCTCAAATATGTGACAATGAGCATGTGGTTACATTCAACAAACAGGAATGTGAAATCCTAGATCTATCAAGTAAACGAGTAATGAAGGGTTATTGCACAAATAATCACTATTATGTCATTAAAAGCAAAGGAAGGGTTGATCCATATACTTAGAAACATTTGAGCATGGAAAAACATGTCCAAGTCATGCATCTAGATCCGAATAGTCGCAGAAAATATGTAATTTTTTTGAACTCTTAATGATACATCTGAGGTCCCTCACCTCAATCTTTTTGTATATAAACATCTTGATGTTTATAATTTTGGATTGTACAATACTTGTACAAAAAATTTTATTGTACTGTTTGATTAAAGATATACTATATTATACATGAAAGTTTGTCGAAGTGCTGAAAAATAAAAAATATTCACCTTCGATATGTCTATCGATAAGTCATGAGGACTCTCGATTAAATCGACCTAGAATCGATGTCATCATCGCCTCATTGGAATGGGAAAAGTCACATGATTGAGAATGTTATCGAAGACATCGTCGATAACATCAAATGAGGTCCATTGATATCATCGAAACAGTGTTCGATGATATCGAAGTATGCCGCCCAATAAAAGGCGTTCGAGCGGGAAAATGGCATTTCACTTCTAAAAATAATTTCTCCTTATTTCCTACTCGTCCATCTCAGCCGGTCTGCAAGAATCTTCATCAGGGAGTCCTAGACGTCATTCAAATCCGGTAATACCCCTTTCATTTCCTCCTTACATTAAGATTCCATCTTGCTCTTTTTGGGTATTTCCTAATTTTCAAGAGAAGTTCTATTTGTCTATCTTTATATTCGTCAAACCCTTCTCTATGAGTATTGGCAAATGGGCAAGGACAAAGGAAAATCGTCCGGTCCTGGAGAATCTTTGAGATCCTCTAGACAAAAGGTTCTTGCTCCAAGAGAAAGGGCAAGGGCTCCTAAACATGGGACTCCCACTCGCCAATGAACACGGTAGACATCACGTGGCGGGCTCCAATCTGAAGCACCGGCCCCTCCCCCTGCTAGGGTGAATCCGACGCTGGCCAAATACACTGGAAGGAAGTTAGTTCTTGAAAGGAAGGTAGATAGGAAATGTCTAAAACCCTATAATCTGGAACCCCTGTTAACTGAAATTGGATGGCTACCTCTCCTCGATTTTGTAGGTCCGTGTCACTATGAACGGACCTACAACTTCTTTGCTTCCAGTCATTTGTCGGTGGCCGATCCTTCATCCATCACGATTTCTATTGATGGTGATGATGTAGAAATTACCCTTACAGCTATTGCAAACATCCTTGGGCTTTCTCTATCATTTGTTGGTCTCCCTGACATGGATCTTGAGAATGTTGAAACCCGGTCCATGGTTACAAAATTTCTCTGTCATGGTGGTGATATTCCTTGGTACCAAGGAAATGTGCTTAAAGCTAAATTCATGGAACTGTGGTATCATGTTCTACATGGCATCTTCGCCTCCAACATCTATCCTCATGGTACTAATCGTGCCGACTTCACTAGATTTATGACCATGATAGTCTATTCTGTAGCCACAGGGATTAAAATCTACCTTCCTACCCTGATTGTTCATCAGCTAGCATATGTGATTCATACTTCTTGGGATGTGCATTTGCCCTATCCTTGGATCATTCACACTGTGTGCAATGCGATCGGTCTTTCAGTAACAAATGATCCAGAACTTCCCCTTCAACACTTCAACAACAACAATATTAGAAGGATGGACTGAAAGTTTCACAAATTTCCAGAACACCAACCCAAGGAAGGGATTCAGGAAGAAGGAGAAGGTGGTGAAGGCAATGCTCCAACTGAAGGCGCTGGAATGGCTAGGATGACCCTCTTGAGCCCCAACAAGCTTTGTCCTCCAATGAACCTGGGCATGCAAAAAGGTTCAAGCTCCATTAAGATAGGATTAGAGCAACGATGTGAGAATTCATCCAACTAAAGGAGTCCGTGAATGCAAGGTTCACTATTTTGGAACGACTGGTGAACGGGGTGCAGCAATTGGTGCAACAATTGGTGGATCTCATCACCTGCAAACACGATGACACCACACCATCTTCCTCCGCTCATCCACCATAGTGTTGTCATCTGGGAGCTGTCACATACACCCTACTCTCATCTCTGCATATGGGCATTGGTATCTTTTTGAATGCCCTACGCTCACAAGAGTGTATGTGATAGAACACTAACCTGCATAGTCTGATAAGTTTTTATTTTGGTTTGAGATGGAGGTCATACTACTGCTAACCTAGGGTAATACATATTTTGGATAATGTGTTTCATGGATGGTTATAATTCATATCTATTTACTGCCATGTTTATACCTTGTGATCCCATGTTTATCTGGCTTATATCAACTGTGGTTTGTGATACTTGATCTTTATTCTCATACCTATTAGTCATCACAGCTTTTCTTTGAATTGATATGCTTCTAAGGGATGTTCTTTTATATTTATTCTGCTTATGCTCCTTAAATTTTAGTTCTCCTATATGCTTTAACTTTAGTCAATATCCTTTGTTATATTTTCCTTTGCCAATGACTGACAAAAAGAGGGAGAATAAATTCATACCCCAAAGGCAAATTGTGTGTATCTATGCTTGTGGATGGTGGTACAGGTGTTAGGGGGAGCAGCTGCAATACAATAGGGGGAGATTACTGTTAGGGGGAGCAGCTACTGAATGTGTGTAAGTGCAAACTAGGGGGAGATAGCTGTTAGGGGAAGCAGCTACTGAATGTGTGTATGTGCAAACTAGGGGGAGATTGTTGTTCGGGGGAGCGGCTACTGAATGTGTGTATGTGCATACTAGATAACTTTGTAAATAGTGTAAAGTATATGCACAGACAATTTACTTTATTTTTCTAGAAGTTGTTCTAGGGTGTTTTGGTGTTTTGTCACATACTTGACAAAGGGGGAGATTGAAAGTGCATTACTTTGTCAATTAGCATGAGCGTTGAGTCAGCTAGACAGAGGAGCCCCATAGAAAGATTGATCAAGCATCTGCCTCAACTGGATATGTGCCCGAACTCGCCATAGGTAAATCTTAGCCTCACATCCCATGTCCCAAAACACTAGGTAATTAAAACCCTTAAAATTTGAAAAGAACATCCTAGGGTTTTTGGTTAGAAAACTTTTTCAAAACTTCAAGAAAATCTTTAAGTTTTTTATCTTTATCGATTTATCAATACATGGTTCGACAAAATTGAACCTTGTTATCGATGTCCTCGAAGCTCACTCGATATTATCGAAATGAGGACATAAGATATCCAGCAACCACAAACATCTCTGGACGGAATTATCGATGTATCGATAGACGATTTGATATCATCGAAATTTGAATCTTGAGTCCATCGAGTAGACTTGATAAAATCGACACCAGGTTTGTTGTGTCCAAAGTTCTACTATGGAAAATCATGTAATCCTCGATATATCGAAGAGCTCCTCAATATCCTCGGAATTCAAATCTCGATGATATCAGAAGCCCTTTGATGATATCGAGTTGGGACACATTTCTATCCAACAACTTTTTCAGGTTGTTTTTTCTTAGATCAAGGGTCACTCGATAAAATCGATATTCAAATATCGATCATATCGAGGCATGGTCGATATCATTGAAAGTGGACACAAACTGTCCAACAAGCTTATAGGAAAGTTCCTTGGAATTATTGATGAATCGACACTGTCCTTGATATCATCAATATTCAAATTCTGATAATATCGAGTGATGCTCGATCATATCATTAACCTCAAATTTTTTAAAGGCAAGTCCTCTGACATTTTCAAATGTCGAGGAATCGAGCCTCGTGTCGATAAAATCGATGTTCAAAATCTGATAACATCGATGACCGTTTGATTTCCTCGACCAGTTGACAAAAGGTTTTCAAAAGCATTTGACATTTAAGTTCCTATCATCGAGCGGCTAGTCGACGTTATAGAGAGTATACGCTCGATGATATCGACCCTGCTCGATGATATCGAAATCTGTTAAAAATGTGACCGTTTTATATCCGTTAAAACTTTTATCTATTTAATGAGAGCTTGCCCTTGGTTGTTGGGAGAGAAAATAGAGAGTGTTTTTGAGTGTTTAACCTTACATCATATGCCCTAAGCCTTTTCTCTTATGAAAGTTCATCCTCCAATCCACCCTCATCATTGACATTTAATAGAGTGGATTGGGGAATGAACTTCCACATTCAAGGATCCTACAACTACCACCTTAATGGTAAATCATTAAGCTAGGATGCCTTGAATGCATAGATGATTGGAATCGCTCTATCTCTCTTATTTGAAAACATTTAATAGAGTAGGATTTCATCATAACCTTGACCCAACCCATCGCCTTGTATTGGTACATCTTCTAAGTTGCGCTTCGAGGGAGCTGAAGATTCTTTGTCATCAAAGGAGGAGATCTTCATCAATGTGCTGAATGGGGTTCATCTACTTATTTGTAAGTCATTAGAGTCCAAAGGACCCTTGTGATCATTCCTTTTGTAGGATAAGGTCTAAGGTGTTTCTCACCCTTGCAAGTCCACATAGGAGGCCTCTGACGGGAGTGTACATGGGGGTGCTTTGTGTTGACCCTTGCTCTGTGGAGAGTAGAAACTCTTAGGTCCTTGTGTAGTCCTTGACCTATGTGATCTAAAACGCGGGTGCTTTATGTTGATCCTTGCTCATGGGAGCATAAACCGGTGAGGTTCCTTAAGTGGATCCTTGGCCTGTGTGGCCTAAAATCAGGTGTTGTGTGTTGACCCTTCCTCATGGGAGCATAAACTATGTCGTGTAGACACATTGTGTCAACCTAAGTGTAGGTTGTACTGGTTAGAGGTGAACCTGATTTAAAACCTCCGGTTTGAGGTGAACCTGTTGTGAAACCTCCTTTAGTAAGATCCAGTACACTCAAGGGTTGAGGGCGTCCATCGGAAGTGGAGTAGACAAGTAGTCGAACCATTATAAAAATGGCTGTGTTTGAGATTGCTATTGTCTTCTATTGTTTGTGTGATTTTCTTAAACTCGTTCATACTTGATTATCTAAGATCACACCTCACACACACAGTCACATCCATCATAACTGATTTTCATCTTGTTTATCTCTCAATTAGTTTTATGAATGGATCCTCTATTAGGCTTGGAAGCCATTAGAGTTACTTTGAAGAAATTCTGATACATGCATATTTTCTCAGGATAAGATTGATAAGATTTTAAATTATCATAAAATATTAAAAATTCTTATTCACCCCCCTTTAGGACATATTGGAATATTCCCACTTCAACTAAAGCGGTCATTATCGCAATTTCAGGAAGTGAGCCACACACTTGGGTTTTTCTCTCCTTGAAAATGCTTGGATGTTCTCTCTCTTAGGTTGCTTGGGAAATGGGTAGAGAAAGAGAGAGAGAGAGAGAGAGAGAGAGAGAGAGAGAGAGAGAGAGAGAGAGAGAGAGAGAGGGTGGTTGTTGTGTAAGGGAGATGGGATGGAGTGATGGGTGTGAGTGATATGAGAGTTAACTTTAGGGAGGGTTGTTTGTCTTAGGGAGAAAGAAAGCATGGCTAGAGATGGAATGTGTACTTGACTAATACTTGATTGATTGATGTGATAGGTTGTGTCATGCCACAAACACAGAGATCAGACTCACACGAATCTCAATCATCGAATCTAGTGCCAACAGCCTTCGTCGTACCCCATTCTCGACTCCTAGTGCCCATGCGCCAAATTCCGATCTTAGGATCCTACAAGGAGAATTTTCCAACGTACATTTATCTCGAAAAAAGCATAACCATAAGTTTACCCAAATCACAAAGGTAACATCATCATCACATATCCACTAATATAATAATTATTATTATTATTAAAGGGAGCTCCATCCAGCGTCCAGGAAGGGATGGACAGCTGGGAGAATGGGTCCCACTGATCTGGACGACGGGATAAAACCCGTACGTCATGGGGGTCCACATCCCACTTGGACGGTGTGGATCACATACATCATTGTGAACCCCACTCAAATAGCAGGTGGGTCCCACCGTCCCTACATGGACAGTGGATGAAACACATACATCAGGGTAGGTCCCACAGCTTGGATGAAATGCATGCATCATTGGTGGGCCACATATCAAGAGAGAAAGAGAGAGAGAGAGACATAAACGGTGATGATGGGAGAAGGATGGGTGAAAGGTGATGGAGTGATAGGTGTACTTGACATGTATGGGTTTACTTTGACTTTGGGGTTGCTTGGGGATGGGTGCTTGTACTTGACATGTAAGGTGATGTGGTACTTGATTGATGGGATGGGATGTGATTGATTTGAAAGATTGTCTTAAGTTTACAAATGCACGGCATTTTCCTCGAACTGAATGCGGGCCCACATCTCCTGTCCTATGTATCGCCTCAGCGTGTAATACGTGGCGTTGGAATCGTGGTGACGGCACGGTCGTAATGATACAAGTCTTGGGTCGAGCCAACTCTGGAATATGGGATATGACTCAGGGTTGCGCAAAAATACCCATAACAGATCGTTGGTCATCAAAATTCAATAGGAATGATCACGCAAGCCTATGGAATGGTACGAGCTAAGATACGGGTCTTACAGCCCTCCCCACCTAATAAAAATTTCATCCTTGAAATTTACAGAACAGATAAGGGAAGAGGAAACATCATTAAGTATATAAGTCAAGGCACAATCAATCTACCAAAGGATGAGGATTTCACTCTCTAATCTCAACCTCGCCCTCCCAAGATGCATCTTCCACATGATGGTGACCCTACTAATCTTCGGATCCCGGATCAGAGACGATCGAAATGGGAATACTATGCAGCTTCATAATCTCAATGGTAAGGAGCTATATCAAAAAATCTCTAAGTTATTTGAACTCGAGGATCTAAACATTTTAAGTTCTCAACAATCATAGAGTGTATAGTAGCTATCAGCAGATATGTGATGTTATCTTCAGGTATTCCCAAGTTAGGCTCTGATACCAACTTCTATCATGCCCTAAACTTGGAGATCGGACTCATAGGAATCTCGATTGCCGAATCTAGTGCCGAAAACCTTCATAGTACCCCATTCTTGGCTCCCAGCACCCATGCGCTAGATTCCAATCCTGGGTTCTCATAAGGAGGATTTTCCAGTGTACATCTCGAAAGAAGCATAACCACAAGTTTATCCAAATCACAAAGGCAACATCATCATTACATATCCACTAATATAATCATTATTATTATTATTAAAGGGAGCTTCATCAAGCATCCAGGAAGGGATGGACCGCTGGGAGAATGGTCCCACTGATCTGGACGACAGGATAAAACCCATACATCATGGCTGTCCACACGTCTCACGTGTGGACGGCTACGATATACAGCACATACATGTACATCATTGTGGGGGTCCATGCCCCACTTGGACAATGTGGATCACATACATCATTGTGGACCCCACTCGAACAGTAGGTGCGTATCGCCTCAGCGCGTATTACACGACATTAGAACCGTGACGACGGTGCGGTTACAATGATACAAGTCTCGAGTCGAGCTGACTTTGGAATACGGGATATGACTCATGGTTATGCACAAATACTGATAACAGATCGCAGGTCATCGAAATTCAACAAGGAGAATCGTACGAATTTATGGAATGGTATGAGATAAGATACGGGTCTTATAGGTTGAGTAGAGATTCTCTCGAGATTCGTAATGCGTGGCATTTTCTCAAAAAATATATGGGTCCACAACTTCCAGCCTAGGTATCGCATTGGTGTGCAAGTCACAACGTTGGAAAGTGATGATGGTACGGTCGTAGGGGTACAAGTTTCAAGTCAAGTCAAATCAGGTCTTCGGGATTCGACTCAGGGTCACTCGCAAATGCTATCTATAGGCTGCGGGTCACCGAAATTTAATGGGAAGGATTGTAGGATCCTAAGGAATAGAATGGTCACTAGGACAGAGGCCTGACAGGGTCCCACATGTGAGACCCAAAATTGGTCAGCATTAGGCATTCATATATTTTTTTATACTATTATTATATTCGTTGTATGTTTTGCATACACTATTAAGGTGAGCCCCAAGTGAATAATCTAATCCGTTCACCATCTTGGCCAGCTCGAATGGAGTCCAATAGACTCTAGTTTGGGCAATTTGGATGACGAAGGACTCCAAATCGGGTAGTAGAGTTTTTTAGTAGATGTTCATTAATCCCGTTAGTATAGTCCACTCGAGATTCAGATTTGCCTGAAATTTTGGCACATGGACTAAAATGATATGGAGAATATGGTGGATGGTGTCAATTAAACACATACGTCATGGTGGGGTCCATGTGTGGGGACAACCCAATGAGGCTTCCGCCCACACCGTCACTGGGCAATAACGCCCAGTGACATCCTTTTTTTTGTTTCTTCCTTTATTTTTTAATTTTTTTTGTTTTGTAGTATGTAAGGTCCACTAGTTGATAATCCATTCCGTCCATTATATCAGTTAGCTCTCTATGGACTAAAGAAGTCCAATGATGGATAGGTCCACTACCTACACACACAATAATCGAATTTAGAAAGTTCCAACAGTGGGACTTTGTTTCCCTCGGTGCGGTCCACTAAGCACTCGGATCTATCTCATTTTTTTATCTCATAGCCTAAAATGACATGGAGAAGGTGGTGAATGGCATGGATTAAAAAAATACATCAAGGTGAGGTCCATAGTTGGGACTCCCTCACCCCACGTACGCCCGACTGACACGAGGGGTGCTCCCACTCTCACTGTCGGTTGTGGTGTGGTCCACCTGATGGTTGGATTGGCTAGATTTTTGGGTTCCAGAGCTAAAATGAGCTAGCAGATGGATGGATGGTGTGGATCTAAGAAATACATCGATAAGGGTCCCACGAGTGAAAACTCACTCCAAACCTCCCATGCATAGTAAGAAATGATGACGAGTAACATAACCCCTTAGTATTTGTGGTATGGCCCACCTGGGATTCAGATTAACTTCATCTTTGAGCTTAACGCCTAAAATGAGAAGGGAAATTGGATGGACGATGTGGATGAATATATATATATATATATATATATATATATATATATATATATATATATATATATATATATATATATATAGATGATACACACACACATCATGGTTGGTTCCACGAGAGAAGCCCATATGGTGGCTTTGGCAGGTAAATGGTGCTAGAGACATGTTTCTGGAATTGTTGTGTCCACTGACAACGGTGCCACTGCCCCTCTCCTTCCCTTATTTTTTAAGGGTGAGGTAGGGCCCACCTAGGAAATTCACTCCATCCATTTGAATGTCCAACTCATGATGGGGCCAAGAAGCTTTGGATCACATCCATTTTTAGTGTATTTTCATCATCAAGTGTGCTTACACAACAACTGCTTTAAATAGAAATTAGACATCAGGGTGGGCCACACAAGGCGGTCCATGCTATCATAGCGTGCAGGACACGCTCTCTAATAATGTGGCCAACTTGTGGGTCACACAGCACCATGAAAATTATAAAAGAGAGGGAAAGGAAGGGAAATAGACTCGGCCATCAGGATGGCCCCCCACCACAATGGGGTTCACCACGTACTCAATACATGATCAAAGTGTGTCCCACCCTTATGGGCCCACTAAAATAGAGAAATCACAAAGAATGGGAGGGTTTTGACCCTCCTATGCACTCACCTCGATGAATGGATGATTGGATCATCTTGGATCAACGATAGGATGGCCCACCAAGCTCCTCTTCACCCCTAATCTTCTCTAATCACTTTTTTCTATATTCTCTTGCCCTTACTCTCTTGATCTTTCCTAATACTCTCACAAGCTCTCTTTCTTTTCTCTTAATCTCTCTCTAATCTTTCTTTCTTTTCCCTCTTTCTCTCTTAATTTCTCCCAATCTTTTTAATATTTTTCTCTCTCTTAATCCCTCTCTACACTTGCTAGAAAATGGTAGAAATGAGAGGGAGTTAGGGAGTTTTTGTTATAGAGATTTTATGATAGGGAGGGAATAAGGGGAAGATGAAGGGGTAAATTGGGGAGAAAAAGAATAAAAGAATGATGGCTAGCATAGGTAAGGGTATGGGTTGCATGAGAATGGCATGGGTTTCTTTGACTACTGGGGAGAGAGTGACATGAGTGATGGATGGCCTGATTCATGGATGGATTGATTGATTTAACAACATGGGGATTTATGCAAGTGGGGCCCGCGTGCATTGCGCAGCCCACCTCGGATTGTGCTAAAATTGTAACTTCTAATCTATGGGTCAAAATAGAACATGCCGTGTGGTGTTAGAATCGTAACGCCCACGCAATCGCTAGGGTATAAGTCTCGAGTTATTGCAATACAAAAATAGGGTAACGATCAAAACCCATAGATTCTGTCCGCCGAAAACATGTCGGCATAAAAAATGAAACATAAAGAGGGTTAATTAGGATACAAGTCTTATAGTTGGCCTGCTCGGGCGCTCACTACTACCGTATATAAATGAATCGCCATTGATGATAATATAGGGTTTATGCGTAATTAGCCTTCTTGGGCTCAGTAGTAGGCTTAGAACAACAGTGACTTTGCTCAACAATAGTATCAAGATAGCTTTACTCTCGTGGCTTTGCCTGGCGATAATATTAAGGTGGATTTGCTCTCGTGGCTTTGCCTGGCGATAATTCTTTGGCAATGATTCTATCGATTGACTGATATAATATTGTCATAAGAATGATAAGTGGAATATCGTCTTATTGCCAATTATTGTCCCATAAGGATCATATCATCATATAATTGTTCCCTTATAATTGTCGCTTGTTGAAGATGATATATGAGCTTGCAACTTGATAGGGCTCCAGACGATAGTGTGCTTATTGCAGCTATTGTATAATTGTTGTCTGATTTGCCCCCTTTTGATTGGATGAGATTTTCTCTGAGAATCTTTACAATCAAAACTCCTTTACCTTTCAAGAATAATAATTTTGATAGGATAAATATCCACAAGCATTCTGATGCCCTATTCTTTTTGATTCATGGCTTGATAAGTCCCTCAATAGGTCGTAGTATATTTTTCCCTTCTTGAAGAGTATTTATATTAAATCTTTTCGTATCTTGATTAGCATTATAAGCCTAATAATTTGTGATAATTTGGATATAATTGTTGCTCAATAAGTCTTTGCAGATAACCGGTCAAGGCTCAAAGATAGTCGCCTGTAATTTGAAAATATTTTAAGATAGCCTTTTTAGAATATAATTTTGAAGATACTCTTAAAGGCCATAGTAATAATTCAATTGCAATAATAATCCCAGGCTTGAGTGTCATATATAACAACTCAACTGTGGTAATGATTCTGGCTCCAATGTTGACCTGCAAAAATTATTATTGACAATTTTCATCTCAAAATATCAACAATTACCTTCCTTGGGATTAGGTGGATTGAGAATTTCGTCCCACTACTTTAAAAATATATGAATGAAGTTTTAAAAATTATCTTTCTTTGACTCTTCCATTTGTTAATCATTTTTCGTCTTTACTTCATTGAGGAATGAAAATTCATGAAGATATATGAGTAAAGATTATTCTTTATCAAGATTATTTGTCTTATTGTGGGGTTATATAGTCGTTCTACTTTTCATCTTGTGCATAAGCGTGATGAACCTACTAAGACTAGAATCTTATTCCCTTTCTCGAAAGATTAGCAATGTTTTGAACTCGCCATTCTTCTCTTTATGTCATTTTCTTCTATCATAATTTCACCATTGTCAATCATCTTTTGGAGTATATCTTTAATAACATAGTAATTTCCAATCTGATGCCTGAACATATGATGATAATGATAATATCATTTTTCTCTTCTCTTCTCTAGTTTATATGGTACTTTGACTGAGGAAGCTTAATTTCCTCTTTAGCCAATAGTTGATTCATCATAAGAAGTATATCTTCTTTTATGAATACCCATTTCTTTCAGGTCTTACATTGTTTACATTTTTCATATGTCATCCTAATTGTATGACCTGTCCATTTTTCTTCACTGTTATTTCTTCCTTCATTCTGCTAATCTTCTTTCTTTTCTTATTTGCTAACGACATTGGCTGACATTTCATAAAGATTTTGATATAGTGGTTTTATGTAAAAGGCGGACACTTATCTTTTCAAGAGTATGAGCCTTGGTAGCAAGATCATGAAAGGCTTGCAAAGCACTAATCAGGTTGCATGCCACTTTTGGTCTTATGCCTCCTAAACATAACTTAACCTGATCTGATTCTCCCAGAAGATATCGACGTGATGCCCGCAAGTCTTTTCATCGACTGGTGAATTCTTCGACTATTTTGTTTTCTCATTGACAAGCAAAGGCTAATTTAGTCAAACTTACTTCTCTATCAGAAGAGAAAAAGTTTGACATAAAAGCATCCTGCATCTGTTCCCAAGTATAAATAGATCCTGGAATTAAATTTGAATACCATCTGAAGGCTCTTCCGGTCATAGAAGACCCGAATAATCGCAGACAATATTGAGGAACTCTAGAGAAATTTTCTATTATTATTATGAAGTGCATCATATGTTCTTCTAGTAACCCATCCCCATTAAATTTCTAAAAGTCCAGGTGTTTGAAATCAGTGAGAAATGGCATTTCTTCTATTTCAAGGGAATATAGTGTTTGATATCAAAAAATTTTGTTTTGACCTCATTCCTTCTCTAGATGAATGGTTTCGGTGACCATTTGTCAAATTTCTCCGTGTTACGATTTAAGCAATATTAGGTGCCGGTCCATGAAATTTAACTACTCGTGGTTGTGGCCTTTTTGCTTGTGGTTTAATGTTGTTAACGGCAATCGCTGTCGAAAGATTAGGGACTTCTTCAGCCACATGCTCATTTGGCGAAAGCCGACTAGGCTGATTAATATCTACCGACAAGTTTTCTGTTCCTTTATACTTCGATTGTCTTGATATTGAAGGAGGAAATAAGTACTACATTGCTGATGCTGTTGAGAAAGATGAACTGTTGTTTGATTTGAAAACAGCATCTTGCTTCTTCGAAGGACTAGCTAACTTAAATCACAGTATTCTTAATGCGTGAGCTTGCTTGAAATCTTTTGTAAGAGGTGTTGTGAGAGAACATTCACTAGTCGTGATGGCTTTCTCTTTATTCTTCTGAATTCGTAATGATTCTGCGAAAGATGTCTTTATGATTGTAGTTGGTGGTACTGGAAAACCTTTTGAAGTGACATGTTTTTCAATTTTTCTCGAATGAAATGATTATGTGACTGAGGTAGGACTGCGTCTCACGACACTTCGCATAATCGATCCTATACTTGGTAGGATAATGCTTCTTGTGAAGGTAGATCGAACCCTTTATCTTTTGGATGTTACTATCATCCATCCTTCATCAGCTTGTTGTGCTGCTGGTGAAACAGATATCATTTCAAACATCACATGACATTGCCTACTCCTGATCGCAGGTAGTTTTACTTTCTCTAGCACTTTCTATAGTGGTGATTGTGTATTATTGATGTAATCCATCGTGAATCCGTTGGGTGTGAAGTAGACAACTATGTTAGTCGAGATAAATGTCATTGCTATTATATAAGGATGGGAATACCTTTTATTCAGAACATAGTATTAATTACTTTAATTAAATAAAATTGTACTTTATTTAAGAGATGAAGTGGATGATCTTCTTGTTGAGAGTCACCATTTTGGCATATCTATGACACAAACTGTGATGAAAATCCTCTAAATAGTTTCTAAGTTATCATTGAATAATATTCACCAACGAAGTCGTCATTTTATTTCGACATAGAAACAAAAGGGTTTTGATAGAGGAAATCTCATTCAACAATTAACGAAGAAAATAGAAGAACATTCATCATCATAGATTTTATTAATTCTGAGTTTCAATTACATCCTCGTATTTCTCTTGATTTTAAAACAAATTATAATGAATTAGCACAATGACATAAAAAAGAAGTAATCTAATGGCAATTTCAGCAACATTTCAGCGTATTTTGCATTTGTCGAAGCGACAGAGGGTTGTGCAGGTACAAGATCCTCGCTTTGAGCCAACGTTCGATGAATATGTATATTGGAGGTCAGATCGCAAAGGGAATGAGAACCCACAAAACTGTGAAGCGTAAGAGACCTTTTATTGTGCGGGGATGCAGTACATCCCTATTGCGTGGCCACGCAACACACCCATGGTGTGTGAGGGCGCGCAACATATTCTTGTTACGTGGGGGCGTGCAACACATTCTTGTTGCACCGCATAATGGGCAGGGCACCTTCCCACACCTGCTCTTTCTCTCTCTCTCGCTTTCTCTTTGCTCCTTACACTTCTCTGGAACTTCTCCTGCTCCAAATGAGGAGGGGAAGGGGTATTTATAGCCTTTCACATGTGAGAAATCTCGAACCTTGTGCCATGGGGCCCACTGTGCACAACACTCCTATTGCGTGAGGTGCAACAGACCACCTATCTTCTCTGTTGCATGACCCGCACAACTTATCTCTTCTCACCTTCTATTTTTTATATCTTTCCTCTATAGTTTCCTTCTACTATCTTTTATACTCCAACAGTCAACAAGGATGGAGAGTCTGGAGAAGAGATTTTTTTATGCACCAACAACTGCAGAGCCATTGTCCAGCATTACACACTTGATTTATTTTTCACGAACATAACCAATGATCATAAGCAATTAATTATGTTCTTTATCATTGTTAGAAAATGTAATGACTGACATACAGTCGATGACCTTTATCTTTTCAGACATGGCATTCCAACTTGTATTGTCAACCTTTCCTATTTTCATATTTTCCATCTCAGCAAGCAATGTTTCTCAAACTAACTCATTTGATAAGGCCTGAACCAACGTTTGCCAAAAATATTTAGATAATTGTAAAGCATCGTATATACTTAACCGTGTAAATTTTTTTTCAAGTGGCCGATGATGTCATATGTTACTCTTGTAACTAATTGCGCTTCTGCGTATAACCTTTTATCTACTTCATTTCTTGTACTATGTGCAAATCCTTTTCTTGAGGACCTTTCTGAAGTCACTTCTTATGAGGTGGTTAGGTCGGGATTCTTTCGAGGACTCACGATTTGCCTCCCTAACCATAAAGTTACTATGGTAATTTTTTAATGACGTTTAACGGAGAATCCACCTTGGTGATCTTTCAGTAATAACGTTAGACTCCTCATGAAATTGTCTAAACAATAGCTTTTAAAAAATTTTGAGAGTATTTGACCATCTTACATTTCTTGAAAATGGCTCCTGTTTAAGGGTAGTCACATGAATGCATTCTTTTACCATAACCGCCTCTAAGGAGGGTAATGACGAGTAACACGAAAGCACATTCCACTTGTGACTGATGAAATCCAACACGTCTTCACCTGGATAATGGATAGTTCATCTTAATTGCGCTAACAGAATTTGGGTATTGTTATAAAATCATAGGACGAAGGCTTCTTTCATTTTCTTCCATGACTAAAATTCCTTAATAGATAATTTTCTAGTGAATACACAATATTCCTTAACAAATAATTTTCTGAGACATCACCCTAGAAATACACCACTTTCTCATAAGATATTAGGTATTCCAACGGCAAGTAGGTCTCTCCCTTATGAAGTGTGAATCTTGGTAATTCCGTTATCTATGCCATTTTTGTAGCATTTATGATCTTGATTGGTTGAGATGTCACCTAAGTGACTATTGTACCCACCTCACATGTGGCTCCTCGAAGAAATGTTCCATGAGCAGCAAATTAAAAAAATCATTCCTACTATCGCCGCTTCTTTCATTAAGTTGAAAAGTATGTGGGGCTCATTTCTTTTCTCATTGTATAATCCTATGCTTCTCGCACGTTGTTTCGACAAGAAACGAAGTATCGCGATTGGTTGGAATATCCATATTCAATAATAACAATGGAAAGACAGAAGAACCATCATCATAGTTGATTTTATTAGTTCTGGGTATCAATTACATCCTCACATTTCCCTTGATTCCAAAACAAAGTATATTTAATAAATACAATGAAAGAAAGGAAAATAGTTCAGTGGTGGTTTTGGCAGCAATCCGACTTCGGAAGGGTCCATCGTAATGACTAAAAAAGAGTCCTGCGAATTCGAATCCGCATTTGAAGTCCTGCTCCGCCTTAATATACTTGAAATATAAGTAGAAATGACTGATTCACAGAGAATCCCAAATCTTGTGAGAGAATATCGATATATGTTCGAAATTGACATATGAACATGTATGATGGGCGGCCCCACAACCAATCCTCACGAAACAAGGGCATGCTCCTGCACTTACATCCTCTTTCTTCCTTCTTGTTCCTTCTTGTTCCTTTTTTGTTGCACTGCGGGATGAAATTGTGGTAATGACCGCTTTATTAGAAGTGGGAATACGTCAAAGTTTCCTAGAGGGGGGTTTATAGGACTTTATAAAAGTTTATGATGATTTAAAATCCCATTATCATAATCCTGGTTTAACAAGAACTTTTCAAGATGACCTCAATTTAACTCTAATGGCTTCCAAGCCAAATAGAGGATCCAATCATAAAACTATCTAGTATTTAAGCACTATGCACTCTTAGTCCATGATGAATGAATGATATGAATCTGTGTGTGTGTGGGATGTGATTCTTATCAGTTCTAAATAATCATGTTAGCATGCTTTACGAGAAATCAAAGTAAACACAATAGTAAGTTTAAAATATCAATCCCCAAACATAGTCATTTATAATGGTTCGACTACGTGCCTACTCCACTTTTGGTGGACACACTCAGCCCTTGAGTGTACCGGATCTCACTCAAGGAGGTTTTAAATCAGGTTCACCTCTAACCTTCACAACCTACACAAGGTTGACTCTAGGACCTACATAAGGATCCTAGACATGTCTCCACGAGACATAAGTTTATGCCCCACACAGGAGCAAGGGTCAACACACAGCACCCGAATTTTATGCTCTACACACGAGCAAAGGATCCACATAAGGAACCTAGGGTTTTAGGCCATAAAGGCCAAGGATCCACACAAGGAACCTAGAGTTTATTCCCTACACAAGAGCAAAGGTCAACACACAACACCTAAGTTTTATGCCATACAAGTCAAGGATCTACACTAAGGACCTAAGTTTATGCTCTACAAGAACAAGGGTCAACACAGAACACTCACACGTTCTCTCCCATCAGAGGCCTCCTATGAGGACTTGAAAGGGATGAGAATTATCTGTGACCCAATCCTGCACAAAGGAATGATCAGTAGGGTCTCTGAACTTTAATGACTTATAGATAAATACATAAGCCCCGTTCAGTACGTTTATGAAGATCTCTTTCGTTGATGACAAAGAATTTTCATCTTCCTTGATCTGCAATACTTGAAGATGTACCAATAAAGGTGACGGGTTGGGTCAAGGTTATTTTGGAATCTACTCTAATAAATATTTCTTATTAAAGCAATGGAAAGATTTCAAGGTTTCAGGCATTCAAGGGATCCTAGCTCAATGACTTGTCATTAAGGTGGTAGCTGGAAGATCCTTGAATGTGTAAGTTTATTCCCCAATTCACTCTATTGATTATCAATGATGAGGGTGGATTGAAGGAAGAACTCCCATGAGAAAAAGGGCTTAAGGTAGATGATATGAGTTACTCTCTCAAAGCTCTCTCTATTTTTCTCAATACAACAACCAACAGCAAGCTCTCCTTAAATAGGTAAAGAGATCCAACGATAATAAAATAGTTAGTTTTTTATAGAGTTCATTATCATTGAGCCATCTTCAATATCATCGAACGTATACTTTCGAAGACATCGAGGGACAGATTGATGATATGAACTTTACTGAAAATCATAGCTGAATCTCTTATACACATCTCGATCGTATTGAACATGCTTCGATGTTGTCAGATTTCGAACTCCGATTTCATCAAACAACAGTTCGATTCTTCGACAATGAAATTATGAGAGTAGGCTAAATATGAGACAGCTGACTTCAATATTATCGATCCTCCCATGATGTCATCGAATTTCAAATGTCGATGATATCGATACCTAGTTCAATTCATCAATCTTTTATAACATATTTTCTTATAAGCTCACTGGACATTCCATTGTCCGAATTCAATGATATCCACCTAGTTTAAATATGATAGATATTCGAATATCAATATTATCAAGGGAGTATCGATACCTCGAACATTTAAAAAGGATTTACCTAAAAGCTTGCTAGACTAGCTTGGTCCAAATTCGATAACATCAAAGATCCATAAATATCATCGGAGTTTGAGTTCCGAGGATATCGAGGCTCTCTTCGAGTCATCGACATATATATGATTTTCCTTAACAGCTTGCAAGACACAACCTAGCTAGAGTTCGATTATATCGAGCCGTCAAAGATCCATAGATATCATCGGAGTTTGAGTTCCGAGGATATCGAGGCTCTCTTCGAGTCATCCACAAATATATGATTTTCCTTAACAGCTCGCTACGCACAACCTAGCTAGAGTTCGATTATATCGAGTCGTCTCGATGATCTCAGAATTTAAATGTCGATGATATCGATTCATCAAGAAGTTTTTTCAGAGATCAAGTTGGTTGCTAGACAGAAGAGGTCCTCAATTCAATGATATCGAGTGCGTTCCAAGGACATCGATAGCAGGTGTCTGATACATCGAGGTGATCTCAATATATCGACAAAAGCTGAAAACTTAAAGATTTTCTTGATTTGCAAAATAGTTTTCAAACTTTAAACCCTATGTTGTTCTATCCATTTTTAAGGGTTTTATATACCTGGGTGTTTTGGGACATGGGATGTGAGGCTAAGTTTACTTTTGACGAGTTTAGAGCACACATCCAGTTGAGGTAGACGCTTGAATGATCTTCCTGTGTTCACACCCCAAGTGCAAGGTTGTGATGTAGTAATAAACTCGATTAGACCGAGTTCGAATCCGAAGGGACTAGAATCTGTATGTAATCTAAAATTAAGTAGAACTAGAACTAGAATAAGATAAAATCTAAATTAATTGTAATTTGAGGAATAAATGTGAAGTATTAATCTAAACTTAAGGAATTCAAAGGAAAGCTAAATTGGGATTCAGAGGTTCCACTTGTAGAGATCAGGGAGATCTTATGTCTGCATTAAAAACTCAACTGGACTTAGAGTCCATCTTCATCCAATTGAAGGGTGTAACCATGAAAATTAAACTGAACTTCCTTTGATATAGTTTTAAAGAGATGAAAGGTATATGAATTAGAATGGATTCCATCACCAAATCATGTCCAGGAGACAAAGTAAACAACAGAATTAAACTAATTAACAACCAATCAACATGATATGAAGGTTAGGAAGGGTCGTGTCATCCGACCATGCCCAAGAGATGATAGTGAACAACAGGGCTTCCTGACGTCATAAACATAAAAGGAATAGGAACATGCTCAAAGCTATCGCAGACCCACTGTAATTTTAGTCACAACAGACCATTAAAAACTTTTTTAAAAAAATATTTCCTTAATTAAACTAAAATCATCACAAGTTCAGACTAAACAAAAAGGCATATCAAGAGTCTCCCATCATACTACAAGCTCCACCTCTTAGCCCTATCTAAGAGGTTAGCTAACCACATGCATGATTAACTACTTCTTAAAAGAAAAGATAGAAAAAAGGTATAAAAAAAAAACTCTAATCTCTCCTCTGTGCTTCACATCCCAGCCGACTCATCCCCCCTCCCTCTCTCTCTCTCTCTCTCTCTCTCTCTCTCTATCTCTCTCTCTCTCTCTCTCTCTCTCTCTCTCTCTCTCTCTTACTTATAGCTGTCAGGGCAGTGGAAGCCTGCCAATTTGGAGAACCGACCGAGTTGAAGTCAGTGCTGACATTTTATGCAGCACTCATGAGTCGTTGCGGACGTTTTACGCTGCCCCTGCATAACGCATTCATCTGGCGCACCTAGATTTACCACAAAAACTGATCCTGTTGTGTGATCTGAGCCATTCAGGCTCCTTGGCGACGGACGGTTTCCCTTTGAAGGTAGTTTGGATGGTCTTGATCACACCAGAGAATGGGCTGTTGATCACAGAACAACTGAGATCTTGCTGGCTTTAACAAGAACCAGCTTTCTTTACGACTGTGCCTGCACACTCTACGTCTTGCATGGATCCCTTAAACTTTGTGGTTTTAGATTGCACGAAGCCCCGAACAGAATGGACGATCCGGATCATCTATGTGAGCCTTGATGGTGACCCACCAGGTTCGTCCGCAGACTCTGTTTACGAACAGAGCTTCCGGCTTCGCGCTGTGATGGTCGGTGGACCACAGATTGACGGTGATGGAGAAATCCATACCGTTCATTAGATTCCCAACGAAAAAAAAAAGTCAGGAAAGGTGGGTTTGTTTCAGGTTTGGTGTGGCCCATTGTATCAGATCTTCTCACTATCCGTCTTACTTTTGGATGATCAAAAACATATCCCCTGATGCCTTTTGAAAATTTTCCACCTGGGCCTGAGTGATAGGGTCCTCGTTAATCTCATGGAAGATTTGGATTGTCCATATGGACAATGGGTGGGGCCCACTACGTGAAAATGGACAGACAGCATCCGTCAGCTATTTTCAGGTGTGAAACAGATCGGGTCAGCACCCGCTGACCCAATTCCTCAGTCCAGTACTCCTTGAGTGCACCTGTGAACTGTGCACAGGTACGGCTAGTGGAGGCCACTTGAGATATGTATGAAAGATCCATTCCATTCATCTGTTTTGTCACCCCCTTTAAGGGGTTAAGACCAAACTTGAAGCATTTCCCAATACTAGGCGAGCCCCAAATCAGAGTTTTATAGGCTATTCTATCAGTTGGGCCACTTCCACGAAGATTCAATGGTTGAAATTTTATGTGTACGATTAAATTATGGTCCTCAGGCCATATATGAAGTCTCGAGCTGAACGGATGGTGGGAACCTTGTGATCTCACTTTTTGGACCCTTTTTAAGCCACTTGAGCTTTAGTTTTTTGATTTTCTCGGATCTCTGGCATATAAATCCATCGATCTTGGTCCCCTGGGGTCCGTCCCATGCTTTGGTGAATTCTGAGCGTTAAATCTCAGCTTTTAGCATCATGTTTCAGTCCAAGCTTACAACTTCACCTTGCATCACAAACACGATTAAATCGGGTCATTTAACGGTATCATGCTCATAAAATCTAGTAATAACTGAGGTCTAATATGCAATATTTTCCCCTCAACACTATGGGGCTCACTTGACTTTCTCACTCAACACTCATGCTAATTGACAAACCAGGGCACTTTCAATCTCCCCCTTTATCAAATACGTGACAAAACACCTAAAACCACTTAGAACAATATCTTAAATTGTGTGTACATGAACCCTTATACAATTTTATAAAGATACTACAAATTCATACACTTTAACTTAAGTAGTTGCTCCCCTCTTCCTCTGTCTTCTTGCAGCTGCTCCCCCTATCACCTATACCACCATACATACATAGATATAAACAATGTTCCTCATGATGGGATTTGTTCTCCCCCTTTTTGTTAGTCATTGGCAAAGGGCAATATAGATATCACTATTAGTTGACTAAAGTTGAATCATAAAAAAGCATGGGAGAATCAAAGCAAAGGACCGCTGAGATTTCTCAAAAGCAGATAGCAGTATATCTTTAATCATTAGAAATCACAAACCAGCTCACAACCTCGATGGATATACAATAATTATCAGAAAAGAAATCACCATTTATACCATGCATTTCATAGATAAGTAGAATGAGATTCAGATAGATGAGCAGTGAATAATGTGAGTAAATAGACTTGACATAGAATAGGCATCGATATATATATATATATATATATATATATATATATATATATATATATATATATATATATATATATATATATATATATATATATATATATATATATATATATATATATATATATTAACAATCAGCCATCAAAACATCCAAAAGAAACTGCCCAAGCTTGGCAGTATTTAAGCATCCAAACCAAAACAAACTATCTAAATATATAGCCCAACCATGGGCTTATGAAAACACAACTATTTTCCTCATTTAGAGGATATCCGCAAAACACAACAACTAACAACCAAAAAAAAAAACTTGTTAGACTTTCCAATGTTAGCTAGCCACCACATACACTCACAAGAACATAAGGCATTCAAAAAGATACCCATGCCCTTACGTGTAGATGAATAATCGGTGTATGTGATGGCATGAGAACTATCGACACTATGGTGCTGGGGCCAATGAAGACGGCACCGTGTCATCTCGATGGCACGTCATCAGATCAACGAGCCACTGGACCGTGTGCTACACTCCAGACACCATCTTCTCCAGCGCCGATAGCCGCTCATCATGCTTTTCCAACTTGTCCTCTATTTGAGCCAATCCACGCAATGTCACCCCAACCCTATCTTGGTGAAATTTGAATCCTTGGGTCTGAGCAGAATCAGTCAAAATCCGAACTGGCTGAGGCTCTTGTGGATCTCCTCCTATTGGTGTTGTTCCTTCTCCCATCTCTCCTTCTCCATGAATTTCTTCCTTGGGCTAGCCTTCCAGATATGGATGAAACTTAAGGTCCAGCTTTCGATTATTGACCTTGTTGAAATGCTGTAGTGGACACTCAGGATCGTCTATCGTAGGAAGACCAGTTGCATCACGTAACACATGAATGATGTGAGGAAAAGGAAAATGAACTTCTTTAGAGGTGTGGATGATACTTGCCAACTGGTGAAGAATCAAGGTAGCAGACATAACTTGATACCAGTTGCAACACCGTACATGACCATGACCATGACCATGAACCCAGTAAGATTAGATCTATTTATTCCTTTAGGGTACGCATTTGTGGCAAATATTCCGTGCAAGACTTGGTATTTTGGACTCATATATTTTTCTTTCAAAGCATTCCCTTGATACCATGGGATATCTTTATCCTATCATAGGAATTTTGTGATCTTGGAGTGAGCGATTGGGTTCTCAAGATCAAGATTAGACAAGCCAACTAGAGACAGGGTAAGACCGAAAATGTTGGCAATGGATTCCGCAATAATGTCAATGCTATCATCCCTAACAGTGATAGCAATGGATGGTGGGTCTAGAACTGGAGAATGACAATATGCAAGCAAATGGTAGGTCCTCTCATCATAACATAGACCTTTGAAATCAAGAACGGGCAGCCAATTGATCACTTCTATCACGCCCCAAATTCGGAAATCAAATTCACAGGAATCCTGATCACCGAATCCGGTGCCGACAGCCTCCGTAGTACCCCATTCTCGGCTCCTAACATTCATATGCCAGATTTCTAATCCTGGGATCCTACAAGGAGGATTTTTTTTATACATTTAACTAGTAATAAGCATAACCACAAGTTTACCCAAATCATAAAGGCAACATCATCATCACATATCCACTAATATAATCATTTGAATACAATGCTGAAAGGGAAATATATATGTCAAAATCAAAGCTCTAGAAAACAGTTGCACGCTCCAAGCTCAATGCTGCTGCAACCTAACATCACCTGCACGCGTCTATCGTGCATAAGCTTATAGAAAGCTTAGAGGGTGGTGTAAGTGTGTGCACGAGATAAGTGCCAGGTATTCAATACAATATCATAATCATACAATACCGGAAAGCTATTAATCCATAAACCATACAATGACTGAATAAGCAGAAACACTGATAAGAGCAAGAATTATCAGCGTAAACAGAAATACTGATAAGATTATAATCATGTGATAACAGAATAAGCGGAAGTATGAACAAGTCCATAAGTTAATCAATATCAGAATACGTAATATAGGACAGCTATGCAAATGATGAGTCATAGATAATCAAATGTCGAATGACAAGGATATAATGTAATACACAATTCGAAAGAGCTAACAAATATCATCACTCTCATCTAAGTCATAGGAATACAGAAATATAACAACCCACAATGCCACACACCGAAAATGTAATGGAATATGCAGTATATGGTACTAATGGAATGACCATGCTAGAGTGTGATGTCGAGATGATAGTACGTAGTATCGCAAGCTACGGGGTCCACCATAAGGAACCTCTATCCAAACCAGTTCCATACCTAAAATTGAATAGTCTGACTCAATGTGGTAAACTCCTGATCTCAGGTTAGTCGTGCGCCCAACCGAAATCCTTGCCATAACGAAGATACACAACAATTAGTTACGCACCACCAGTCCGAGTGGATAGTGAATGGATGAATGAATGAGTATGCAACTCCTACTCAGTAGCCTGTCATCATAGTAGCCTGCCAACCGCTGGTAGCTCACCCAGTGTGGTAGCTCACCCAGGCCTCAGCCCCGCCCACATCACACCCGCCCACATCAGCGTCTGCCCACGTACGCCCGCCCACATGCACAACAGTGATGGGGTGTCATAATATCATGTCAGTCCTCATATCAGTACAGTTCCTCTCTGAAGAAATCACCGGAGTCTATTACACTTCACACCACCTGCCGTCCCAATCAAGCGCACAACTGGGTAAGTGAAAGAGACCTCACTATCCACCTGTCAGTAGTCTACCAATACCTACCCGGCTCACCGATAGCGAACCTATTCCTCGAGCTGGTCAAACTCAGCCTAGCCATGCCTACTCCCTCAGGCAGGTAAGGCCACACCCCCTTCTAACCGACCACGACACAGTGGAGAGCGCAGTCATTTGGTAATCGACACTCAACGCTCATCTATCCACTTGGTCTAGACATTGGAGCATCCTCTGGAACCAAGAGGGTGTTTAGGGATTTTCACCCAGAGCCATCTATAACAGCCCGATGCTAGAACCAAACATTTTCGGTGTCCCATCTGGCCATCCATGATATGCCTGTGGAGACTACAACCCTGATGTCGCTAGGGCGTACAGTAATCACAACACACAATGCAAGATGCATGAGTCATACAATCTAGTCATGCACCAATCCTGCGCATATCGTGCGCTCATGTGAGATAACCTCCGCCTATCAGGGAGTCTCATATCATCCTGCCCAATGACATATGCAATGGTCAATCACATCTCATAATAAACATGCAGATGATGCGTATGGGCATGTATCATGATGCTATGCTGTCACATACTCATAGTCGGTATCAAAAATCGGCCTCGACAATGTGGACATTTAACCAACATTGCCCCAAGGAATGACTCACATAGATCTAAACATATAATGGGCCCACGGCCTCACACAAGGGCTTAATATACAACACAATGGGCCTTACTCAAGGGTTACATGTACACAACGGGTGGGCTCTGCTCATTGGCCCTGAATCCATGGCATGTGGACCCTACACATGGGTCTTAAATACATCAAATGGGCCATGCATCATGACCTAATACATATCACAATGGGCCTTGCCCATAGGCCATAAACATATCACAATGGGCCTCAAACGCGGGCAGAATGTACATCACAATCGGGATCCACAATCGGCCACGATGATTGGCCTCGATCTATAATAGGCCACAATAATCAGCACCAATAATCAATATTGATAGTCGGCACCGACCACCCACATATATACAAGGCGGGGTCCATAGATGGATAACAATCAACCACAATGTAAAGATCAGCTCTTGGCCGTGGTTACACCAAATCCAATAGCATGGAGTCATCCGTCTGTGGTGAATGGAGCCCATTTATTTGGGTTAACCTACGAAGAGAATGGGCCGAACAAGGTCTAAGGGAAGGTCACAATGAGGACCTCTAACCGTCATTGCCCATCAGTGTGGACATTCAACCAACATTGCTCCCATGGAGCAAAACATATAGGGGCCCACGGCCTCACATAAGGCCTAATATACAAATCATATTGAGCCTCATACCTAGATTTCAAATACATCACAATGGGTCATGTCCCATGGGCATCGAATACATCATAATGGGCCTCGCCCATGAGCTCCAAATACACAATAGGTGAGCCCTATACATGGGCCTTATTCACATCAAGTGGCTTCATCAATGAGCCGCACAAATGGGCCTCATCTCTGGGCCGCATATACATCACTATGGGCCCCATACACGGGCAGCATATACATTACAATGGGCCTTAGACATGGGTCTTAAACATGGGCCTGACAATACAAACGGGTGGGCCCCGCCCATGGACCGCACCAATGGACTTCATATATATCAACTGGGCCACATCAATGGCCGCACTAATGGGCCTCATATTCATCAAGTGGACTGTGTCCATGGGCCTTTCCAATGGGTTTTATATATACCAAGGTGGGCCTCAATGACGGCCACAAATAAATCAAAGTGGCCTAACGGATGGGCCACAAGGTACATCAAGGTAGGCCTACTCACATGGGCCTCATGTATATATCTAATAGACCACGCCAATTGGGCCTTACATACATTGTAATGGGCCATAACCCAGGGCCTTCAATACATCACAATGGGTTGAGCCCTATTTATTCCAAAGGGGCCCATTACTGGACAACTCAGATAAAACACGTACATCACGTCGGGGCCACGTGAATGAACGGTGCGAGCAACACACTACAAGGTGGGCCCTATCACATGGGCCAAAATATAAACAGATGGGCCCTGATCATAATGAAGATGAGCCTAGATGGCATACATACTACAAGTATGGCTTATTATTGGGCCTTAGGGAGAGTGATAATGCGGACATCCAACCAGCATTACACTCGCAATGTGGACATCAAACCAACATTGCTCCCAAGGCATAGTCCGTAGAGAATATCCTTATATAAATCAGGTTAGGATCACACATTGCAATGGACCTTAGGTACATCCCATTGGGTCTTAAATATATCAAATGGCCCATATCTTATGGGCCTTATATTCATTAAGTGGGCCACATCCATGGGCCGCATCAATGGGCCTTAAGTGCATAGCAATGGGTCATAACCCGTGGGCCTTAGAATGCATCAATGGTTCTCAACCCAAGTGCCTTATACATATCAAATGGGCCTACTCCCATGGGCTTTAAAACACATCAAATGGGCCTAATTCCATGGGCCTTAAATATATCAAATGGGCCTAGTCCCATGGGCCTTGGAACACATCAAATGGGCCTAGTCCCATGGGCCTTGGAATATATCAAATGGGCCTAGTCCCATGGGCCTTTTATAAATCAAATGGGCCTAACCCAATCATAGGCGGCCCACCCAAACTTTAACTCATGCCTTAAATGATCTCACCAAGTGGATGGATGGTCTGGATACATCACATGCATCATGGCGGGGTCCACTGTAATATCTATTTGCCATCCAATCTTTTCATAAGGTCACGTGGACCTTGGGCCCACTGAAATGTTTATTTGTCATCAGGCTAGTGGGCCAAGGGAAGGCCCACTGAGATATTTATTTGTAGTTCAGCCAGGGGAAGGGGGTGGCGTGATCAACACGTGCGTAAGGTGGGCTCCACCGTCCGCTGGACGGTGGAGGTAAAACACAAACATCACGTTGGGCTTCCACCATCCGCCTAGACGGTGGCTAAGACACATACATCACTGTGGGTCCCATGTGGGGCCCACCATAATGCTTATTTATCATCTAATCTGTTGATAAGGTCACAAAGACCCGGATGAACAGGAAAAATAAATATCAGATTGATTCAAAACTTCCGTGGGCCCCAAAGGAGGTTTCAATGGTAGAGTTCATTCGCCGCTGTTTCCTACAGTGTGGGCCACCTGAGCATTGGTTAGGGCCGAAATTTGGAGGGGGCCCACCACATAAACGGCGTGGATCTAACATATACATCATGGTGGGGCCCACAGCAGGGGCCGTGGGTGGCTGTCCGCCTGCCCGCCTAACGTTGCATGCAGCAGCGTGCAGCGGCTGCCACTGTCAGAGGGAGGCAGAGGCTCTGCCTCTTACAAATTTTGGGAAAACCTATTTTTTCGGGGTTTTTCGCACGTGGGGACCGCTTTACAAAAATCCGCCCCGGCCATTGCATTCAGTGGCACGCAACAGGCGAAATGAGTCTGGAGTTCAAAATTTTTTGATGATTAAAAACACCAGGAAATACATTTAACGGTAACCACCAAAGTTTCTATGTTATGACCCACCGGTTGATCACGTCAGCCTCATTCTTCGGCTCAACGGTTAAAATGATACAAGGAATAGGATGGACGGCTTGGATTGTTCCCGTAATCAAGGTGGGGCCTATGCAGGTGGGCCACTCTAAAAGCTCCATTTCTTCTTCTTCTTCTTTTTTTGTACAGGGACGTCCAGCGTCCCAGACGCTGGACGGTTTGGTCAAAAAAAAATATTGTGGTGGGCCTTGTTTAGGTGGGCCACTACTGATGGATGGTGTGGGTGCAACATATAAGGTGGACCCCACTTGAAGATGGCATGGACAGAGTACATGCCTCATGGTGAGGTCTATTCAAGTGGGCCACACAACCATATAAAGAAAGAAAAAAAAGACATGAAAGAGAGAGAGAGAGAGAAATAGAGAGTGGGACCCGCTTGTGATGGAGGGACCCCGATACTATGGGCCCTCCCTTACAATGAATCATACAATCAAATGGGTTCTAAAGCATGTGAGACCACCAAAATCTACAATCAACGGTGGAGATCCTTTCTCCACCAAAATGGACAGTCTAGATGACCTTTCTAAGAAATAAACATCATGATGGGGTCCATGGAGAATGGCCCCATCATGGAACGATCATGATGATCCTAGTGGGCCATCGGCCACACCTTAGGGTCCCAAGTGAGATCCACACCATGGATCGGTGGGCCTCACTTGGCCCATCATAAAAATAAGAAAAACTACCCTATAGAGGCACCCACCGTCCGATCTTCTTGCTCCAAGGGGTTCCTTAGCACCTTAGCTTTGATTTCAATGGAGGAGATGGGAAATGGAGGGTTGAGATGGGAGATGGTGGGGTAGGAAAGGTGGGCCACACTTAGAATTTTGGGAGTGCTTGGAGAGCTCTCATACGTATAGAGCTTTGCTTGGGAGAATGAGATGAGAAATGAGAAAGAGAGAGAGTGTTGTAGAGAGAGATGGGTGATGGATGGATGTGGTGAATGATGGTCATATAAGAAAACCTTGACTTTTGAGGCTTTTTGTGTAAGAAAGGCATGGGAGGTATAAGAGATTCTTGACTTTTGTGGCCTTTTGTGTCAGAGAGGTATGTGCTTTGTAAGAAATCCTTGACTTTTTTGGTTGCTTGGGAATGGGTGAAAGGTGATGTGTACTTGACATGTGATGATTGATGGATTGATTGATTGATGGATTGATGTGACACATCGTAGAGATTCTCTTGAGTTCTGCAACGCGCGGTATTTTTCTCGCACCGAACGTTGGCCTACAACTCTTGACCAGGGTATCGTCTCGGCCCGCGAGTCGCGGCATCGGAAACGCGGCGACGGTACGGTCGCTATGGTAATGATATCAGGTTAAGTCAATACGGGTTGACGGCGTATGAATCAGGGTCGCGCGTAACTATCGGTTAAGGGTCGAAGGTTGCAGGAATTCGATCGGTAAGACCGCGGAGGTCTATGGAACGGTACGATCTAGGACACGGGTCTTACAACATCCAATAGGGGTTCCAAATTGAAGGGTTTGATGTACTCCCTTTCAACCCTTTGTTTGCACGAGGCGCCTCCTCCCCATGTACTTTTCAAGAATGTGTGGTGGAAGGCCTACAACAGCAGGTGGGGATACTAGTGCAACAGCAGGAGCTTCACCACGCGACGTTTGTCGAGTGGTGGTGCTCCGTCGGCTTGTTGAGGCTAGGGATTTCTACCTGGTAAGTCTGGAGTATTCCCCAATGACAAGTGCTTTCCCTTTGTCTTCACTCATTTGGACAACCAACAACCAAAAAGAAATGATAAAGGGAAGGATTTTGATAAAAGACTGCAAGCTATGAACACCAAAAAGAGATTTCCCAAAAGAAAACTTTTCCAAACAATCTAGGAAGACCCAAGGATGAAGAATACTTAGAGGAATAAAAAAGAAATGCCAAGAAATTATCGGATTTGAGCCACCCTAGACTACTTGGGGTCGACAAAAGAGGGGAAAACGGCCAAAGAAGATGAACAGTTAAGAGAGAAGAGCAAAATAGATTTTTCCCACTCGTCCGCTTTTTATCGGGTGGTTCCTTTAATATCATCGAGTTTGGGTTTAATTATATTGATATGCCTCATTCAATGTTATCGAAAAGGAGTTCGATAATAGATCATTCAGACTGACGTTTCTGATTCTGAGAAGCCACCGATGATATCGATGTGTTCTCAATGATATCGATGGGCCATTCGATTTGACGACTAACTTATCGAGGAGAAGAATATGATATTTTATCTCCAGATTTCGATAATCATACAGATATGCATATCATAAAGTATATTCTTATCAGCTTGTATACACAGCAAAATTTGTACAAGAAGTTGTGACACCAAAATTATAAACATCAGCTATGCTTATACACAAAAAGAGTTTTTGAGGTATGGAACCCTCAGATATACCATATTAATTACCAAGAATGCATCATTTCACACATCTATCCAAGTCTAGATGGCATGACTTGGACTTGTTTTTTATGCTCAATTGTTACTGGGCATATGGATCAACCTTTCCATTCCCTTTGATAGCATAGCAATGGTCACTGGTGTGAAGACCCTCCATAACTGGTTTTCCTGACAAGTCCAAGATCTTGCACTTTAGCTTGTCAAATGTAACCACATGCTTGTTGTCACATATTTGAGAGATACTTAAAAGATTGTGAGTTAGTCCCTTTATGCAAAAAAGCATTCTCATTTTTTAGTGTCTTCATTCCTTCTATGGTTCCATGCCCTACTACCTCAGCAATGCTTCCATCACCATAAGTAACTATCCCATCATCAAGGTTTGAGTAATTTGAGAAAAGAGATTTATCACCCGTGACATGTCTTGAGCACCCGCCATCTAGGTACCACTTAGTATTATTGCCTATTATATGATTTGAGTGAGTGACAAGGCAACTTGTCTGGGTACATTAGGTAATTGAATTTCCTTGTTTTACTAGATCATTTGTTTTCTGATTCAGTTGAGCCACTTGATTCAATAGCTCCTCCATTCTCTTGGTCATTTTAGGTGGAGATGGATGTGTCTTACCTCTTGTCATATTGTTTGGTGTACTCTTGGCATTTTGTACTATTCTTCCAGTTGGTCTGTATTTACCAATATGATTCAGACCGGAATTGGATTGAGTCCACCTAGGAGCAATATATTCAAATTTTAAATGGCCTGAGTCTCCACATGAATGACAAATAGAAGTAGCTTTTGTTTTACTTCCTGATACAGCTAATTTCTCAATCATTGGTGCTGCATTTTTGGGACTTGATTTGAATTTTTCATATCCCAATCCACTCTTGTCTTTTCCATGTCTTCTCATCCCTAAGAGTCTTTCTAATTTTTCACTACTCTGAGAGAATTTGTAATTCAGTTCAACATACTTCCTAGATTGTTCTACATTAAACCTAAGTATGTGATTTTCATTCTTAAGATGCATATTTTCATCTTTCAATAGTTCAATATGTTTATTCAGTTTTGAAGACTCAGGTTTGAGGGATAAATTGATTCTTTCCAGCTTATCATTTTCAGAGTGGTATTGCTGAAGATCATTGATCAAGTGTGTATTGATCTCTGCAGTTTTATCTAGATCCATTTGCATCAATTTATTTTTAGTTTCATTCATCCCAAGTCTTTTAATGATATGGATGCTATGTATAAAGTTGATTATATGCATCTTGTAATTTATCCTTCTCTTCCTCTTCTTCTTCTTCTTTCTCATCATCTGATGGAAATGTCTCTTCAATTCGAGATTCATTGATTTCCTCAAGTATCACTGGAATGTTTGTAGATGTGGAGGCCATGAGTATTTTTAAAGACTTTTGGTCTCCATCGCTTTCTGAATTATTGAAATCTGAGTTTGATTCTTCAGTGTCATCCCAGGTGGTGGCCATGGCCTTTCCTTTGGTTTTCTATTGGCATTCAGTAGACAAATGTCCAAATTTCCTACAATTGTAACTCTGAGATTCTCTGGACTTTTTGGAAGGTTTGCCTATACTGTGCTTGTTGCCCGTTTGTTTGCCTCTGTATGGCCGGCCACGATTCTTGTTGAAAATTTTTTTGAACCTCTGAGCCTAGAGAGTTACTTTCTCATCCTCATTATCTTTTTCACTTTCCTCTTCCTCATTAGTGATATGCTTTGAAGTTTTGAGGACATTATTTTTGAGTTTAGGAGTTTGCTTGAAGTATAGTTCAAATGTTTATAGGGAACCTACTAGTTATTCTACTTTCATTTCATCCATATTTCTACACTCTTGAATGGTTATAACTTCCGAGTTGAAATGTTTTGGTAAGGATCTCAAAATTTTTCTACATATTTTCGGGACCGGTACTTTTTCTCATAATCCACCCATAGAGTTACAGATGATGTTCAATTTTTTGAAGAATTCCATAAAGGTTTTATGCTCTTCCATTCTGAGACTTTCAAACTGTGATGTTAGGAGCTACAGTTTGGATCTTTTTACTGTGCTGGTTCTCTCATGAGTTATTTTCAATAAGTCTCATGCTTCTTTAGAGGTTCCACACATACTGATCTGATTAAAGACTTCTTAGGACACAACACCGTAAATGGCATTCATTGCTTTTACCTCTATAGTCTGTTTTTCTTTGTCATGAGTAGAACACAACTCTTTGGATTTTGGTTTGGATATGGTTGTGCCATCATCACGTACTACCTGATCGGTTGGAGGCACGTATCCGTTTTCAACAATGTTCCAAACATCATGATCCAAAGATCTCAAAAAGTAATGCATCCTAGCCTTCCAGTAAGCATAGCCTTCCAGTAAGCATAATTTGATCAATCAAATAGAGGAGGTCTAGTTACAGATGAGCCCTCTCCTTTGACCATATTTCCAACTTTAGTCAAGATCGCTCTCTAGGCAGTTAAGCCCTTAAGAGAGACCCTCTTTGATACCAACTGAAATTACGGTAATGACCGCTTTATTAGAAGTGAGAATAGGTCAAAGTATCCTAAAGGGGGCTGAATATGACTTTATAAAAGTTTATGATGATTTAAAATCCCATTATCATAATCCTGATTTAACAAACACTTATCAAGATGACCTCAATTTAACTCTAATGGCTTCCAAGCCAAATAGAGGATCCAATCATAAGACTATCATGTATTTAAGCAGTATGCAATCTTAGTCTATGATGAATGAACGATATGACTGTGTGTGTGGGAGGGATGTGATTCTTATCAGTTCTAAATAATCATGTTAGCATGATTTATGAGAACATTCAAAGTAAATACAAATAGTAAGGCTAAAATATCAATCCCCAAATATAGTCGCTTATAGTGGTTCAGCTACGTGCCTATTCCACTTCCGGCAGACGCACTCAACCCTTGAGTGTATTGGATCTCACTGAAGGAGGTTTTAAATCAGGTTCACCTTTAACCTTCACAACCTACACAAGGTTGACTCTAGGACCTACATAAGGAACCTAGACATGTCTCCACGAGACACAAGTTTATGCCCCACACAGGAGCAAGGGTCAACACACAACACCCGAGTTTTATACTCTACACATGAGCAAAGGATCCACACAAGGAACTTAGGATTTTTGGCCACATGGGCCAAGGATCCACATAAGAAACCTAGAATTTATGCCCTACACGAGCAAAGGTCAACACACAGCACCTAAGTTTTAGGCCACACAGGCCAAGGACCTACACTAAGAACCTAAGTTTATGCTCTACAGGAGTAAGGGTCAATACACAACACCTACACGTACTCTCCTGTCGGAGGCCTCATATGAGGACTTGAAAGGGGTGAGAATCACCTGTGACCCAATCCTACACAAAGGAATGATCAACAGAGTCTCTGAACTCTAATGACTTATAGATAAGTAGATAAGCCCCGTTCAACACGTTGATGAAGATCTCTTCCTTTGATGACGAAGAATCTTCAGCTTCCTTGATCCACAATACTTGAAGATGTACCAATAAAGGTGATGGGTTGGGTCAAGGTTATCTTAGAATCTACTCTAATAAATATTTCCTATTAAAGTAATGGAAAGATTCCAAGGTTTTAGGCATTCAAGGGATCCCAGCTCAATAATTTGCCATTAAGGTGGTAGCTGGAAGATCCTTGAATGCAAAAGTTCATTCCCCAATCCACTCTATTAGATATTAATGATGAGGGTGGATTGAAGGATAAACTCCCATGAGAAAAATGACTTAGGGTAGATGATATGAGTTATTCTCTCAAAGCTCTCTCTATTTTTCTCAATACAACAACCAATAGCAAGCTCTCCTTAAATAGGCAAAGAGATCCAACGGTAATAAAATAGTTAGTTTTTTACAGAGTTCGATATCATCAAACATATACTTTCAAAGACATCGAGGGACAGATCGATGATATGAACTTTACTGACAATCACAGCTAAATCTCTTATACATAGCTCGATCGTATCGATCATGCTTCGATGTCATCAGATTTCAAACTCCGATTTCATCGAACAATAGTTCGATTCCTCGATAATGAAATTATGAGAGCAGGCTAAATATGAGATAGTTGACTTCGATATTATCGATCCTCCCACGATGTCATCGGATTTCAAATATCGATGATATCGATACCTAGTTCGATTCATCGATATTTTATAATAGATTTTCCTTTAAGCTCGCTGGACATTCCATTTTTCGAATTCAATGATATCAACCTGGTTTAGATATGATCAATATTTGAATATCAATATTATTGAGGGAGTCTCGATACCTCATACATTTAAAGAGAATTTACCTAAAAGCTTGCTGGACTAGTTTGGTCCGAATTCGATAACATCGAAGATCCATCGATATCATCGGAGTTTGAGTTCCGAGGATATCGAGGCTCTCTTCAAGTGATCGACAAATATATGATTTGCCTTAACAGCTTACTGAACACAACCTAACCAGAGTTCGATTATATTGAGCCGTCTAGATGATCTCGGAATTCGAATGTCAATGATATCGATTCTTCCATCGATTCATGGAGAAGTTTGTCCAGAGATCAAGTTGGTTGCTGGACATAAAGGTCCTCAATTCGATGATATCGAGTGCATTCCGAGGACATCGATAACAGGTGTCTGATCACATCGAGGTGATCTCGATATATCGACAAAAGTTGAAAACATAGAGTTTTTCTTGATTTACAAAATAGTTTTTAAACTTTAAACCCAATATTGTTGTTCAATCCATTTTTAAGGGTTTTATATACCTGGGTATTTTGGGACATGGGATGTGAGGCTAAGTTTACCTTTGACGAGTTCGGAGCACATATCTAGTTGATGCAGAAGCTTGAATGATCTTCCTATGGAGCTCGCTTGACTTGCTGATTCAACACTCACGCTAACTGACAAACCAGGACACTTTCACAGGATACCTAGAGAGTCTTTAGAGAATCTTGAAACCTCTCTAGAGCTCCGCACTTATGAATACCCAAAATGAGAGGGGGAAGGGGTATTTATAGGCCTCCATATGTATGAAGCACTAAACCCACGCAATCCATTATTGTTGCACAATCGCGCAACATATTCCAATTGTGTGGTCGCATAATAGGTATTCTGCCTAATTTGGACTATCCATCTCACGAACCAATTTTTTAGACTCTTGATGTTTATTGCACGGTCGCGTAACTCAGTTCTGTTTCACGTTCGCACAATAGGATCATCAAATCATTATCTTTCATTCTTCCATTATTTTGTGCTTCAGCAGATGTCCCCTTGATCCTTCTTTGATATGTTTCAAAAATTAAATGGAGAATAAATCTTTATTTTACTCGAAAAATCTACTTTTATACTTCACGCGATCATGTAATATCTGTTGCGGCTCGCACATTACACAGTCGGGTCTGAATATCGATAAAAGACGACCCTCATTTATTCAAACCATTATAAACGCATTCACTTCTGAACTGTCTTTCCATTACGCTATCGCGCAATGTAATCTGCTTTGCAATATCGTGCAACAGGCATTTCTTACTCGTCACGCAACTGTTTTGCTCAAGCCAGAAAACCTGGTAAGTACCAAGGGCTGAAAATCAAACGCATCGGGTGCCCATTTATCTTCCATTGGGATTATATGCAATGATTTGTTCATAAATCTACATAAATCTGGGCCATTGAATAGTCCGAGTCAGATTCGGACCTATTGTGAAAACCATTAATGTGAATGCTTGTATCCAAATTGAATAACTTGGATCTATCATGAATTGCTTATGATTTTAAAGAATCACTTCTGTTAGGCAATCCAACGTATCAGGGGCCAAAGGAGGACTCCAAATGATCTAGCAATAAAAGCTCTAATCCAACGGTCAGCCCCAAATGGAAGAAACATGGGCCAAACAGAAAATTTAAAAAATATATATTTAAATTAAAAATTAAAAATAAATTCCTGATCGCCGGAGAGAGAGAGACCTTCAAAAGCACCTTCTGGTCGCCAACGGTCGTTCTGGTAGCCGGATAAAAAACAATTAAAAAAATTATTAAATACTAATTTTTTATTGAAAAGAAAATGAAAAGACGACAATACAGTCGCCATGACCGTTCAGGTCACTGTAGAGAGGCAAAGAGAGAGAGGGAGGGAGAAGCAAAGAGAGAGAGGGAGGGAGAAAGAGACGTGCAGAGAGAGAGAGAGAGAGAGAAATATTTATAGTAAAATACAGTACTTTATATATTTCAACAGATATTGGCATAGCCGCAGATAAATTAGCTTTATTAATGCCAGCAAAACCGAAGCACCAGCATATCGTGGCGGATAAACCTATCCACCACTTATATTAAATTTATAGTGGCGAATCAGATTAATAATGACCTTAAACCGGAGCGTGCTACCTGGCCTATATAGTGGCGGATACAAACACCTCCCGCTGCATAAGGAATATAACGACAGATAAATTCGATCCGACATTATATTACTAGCTACGGCAAAAAAATGGCTGGAATGATGCGATTGGTGGAAAAATGGTGCGTAAGCTTTGAAATGGTGGATATAATTATCCACAACTACATAATTTAATGATTACCTAAAATCGGAGCGCGCCATCCACCGAGTCTCTGAATAAGGACAGTGGGGGATCTATTCATTTGCCAATGCAGGAATCATACAGCGACGGATGAAAACAATCTGCCATTGTATAGCCAAACACATGGCGGGAATGAAGCTACTAGCAGTGGAAAATGGTATTAATTTTTACAGTGGCAGATACAGATATGATTATCTGCCACTAAAGAGCTTAGTACACAGAAAAATCCAGAACACGCCACCTAGCGGGCTTTGAATGAGGATATTCCGCCACTAAACTGACTATAAATAAATATTCAAAAAGTTCTCGATGGCATAATTAAGGCGTACAGCAGTGGAAAATATAATTCGCCACTAGTGACAGCTGCCATTGGTCTGTATTATTGTCTGTACTTGCAGACTGGTTCTTACCGCTATTATATATTATTTATTTTGGCTGAAGATATTATCCGTCACCACCGCTATAGGTCATTATTCTCCTAGTGTCATGACACATAGATGCCTTTGCCAAGAATTCAGACTGGTCAACAATATTGAGTGGGCCATGACCACTTAAAAAACCTAGGCAAAATTATTTTGAGCTGCCCTTATTTATTATTATTATTATTATTTTAACCATTGCCCATTTCATATCTACACCTTTGCCCTAAATTCAGTCGAGGTCATCTACGTGCAGCACCCACCTGTTGGACGGCTTAGATCTCACACCCATACTCCGGTACTGGCTCATGTAGTAGTGGCATGTAGATGGGCACCCATATAGATGCATAAGCTTAGAGGAACTCTTTGGAAATTATCCTGGGCAAGCAGTTGTCTCCCCTATCATAGTGCAAATGGGACAAATTGGGTGTAGGGATCATCTAGCCATCCATCTGGGGCACACATTTAGTCAACCCACCAAGCCAAAATCACAACCATCAAATATTTCAAAGGATCCCATAAATGGCTTGTAAAATGGATTACATGGTTATGTTGCCATGCACATGTTTGATCTTCGAGAAAGACTGTCCAACCCTGGATTGCATTTAATCTGACGAATTTTAACCATCTGATTGGTAGCCTGGAAAAGGGATGGCAACCAATATCTGAACCATGTTGTGATCTTGGCAAAATACCCCCACTAAAAGTGAGCGGGAGCAGATGAATGTTTTTAACTTCCACATCTTATATGGCTCATGTATTCAGTAATATGATGGTTGCTGGTTGCTTGGGATCATTCAATTTTTATTTTTATTTTTCCTAATTATAAAACAGATGTGGCGAAAGCTAAGCCAAATTCAGAAGAGGATCGTGTAACCATTTCATGTCAAATCAGACATCCACCACTTAGATGGATCTGAGTGCATGAATAGGAGGCCAGGTACGGACCTCTAAGGTGCGACCCCAGCCCCGGCCTCACCCAAGATATGGGACCCAACTTGATGTGTGTATTGTACATGCACTCCGTCCATCCGTTTTGCCAGATTTAAATCACAGTGGTTATTGAACGCACCACCATCTAAAACTTCTTAGACCAACAATAATGTTTCCATGATGTTTATTTTCCAAACCTGGATGAAGGGAAAAACAAATATCAGCTTGATCCAAAATGTGGCCCACATGAATTCTTTTTTATAGTCAATCACATCTGTTTCCTATGGTATGGTCCACCTGAGTTTTGGGTTCATGCCCCCAAAATGATATGTGAAAAACATATACAATACAGTAAGAGCTGCAGCACTGTCTTGGGTGTCCAGTGACGAATCATAAAAATGCATCCAGACCCATTTTTCTTCTCGTGAAGATAATCATTGTTAGAAAACTGGGTAAATCTACCATTTGGGCACCTTAGTTGACTCGGATGGCCGATTCATGCAATGTATCAATCCTCTTATACAAACTCACCCAACTTTTACACACACACACACACACACAAGCTCAGCCGAGTCTCCAAAAGCCCAAAACTTGTACAAACTAAAAGCTCAAGCACTGTGAAGTACATCCTCTTCCCAAAGTTGAATGCCCATTTTGTTCCATGGGTCTCACCCTCGATGATGCTCGATGGTGATGTGAATTGGTCACTTATCAAACCCCAATAATATTTATCTGTATTTGTAATTCTATCAATTAAAATAATAATAATAAATAAATAAATAAACAAAATAAAACCATAGTAGACCTGCTCAAATTTTATAATAGTCTGTCAACTCTTGTCCCCATCTCTGGCTTTTCGAACAATGAAAATTAACTAAGTTTAACTAGAATGGAAATACTATTATGTGGGATTTTATAAAACCAAGCAGAGTCGCACATGCATCAACTTTCCCACAGAATGGCTCTGATAAAAGCAGTGAATATCGATCTGAACAGTCCAAAGAGGTGGAAAAACAAGGTGTTTAACCACCTCAAGTGTCTAGGCATTGGTAGATATTCCAAAGAGGTTGGTTCCCAATGTAGATTGGTAGCAAAAGCCTTCTTGTGTCACTACAATCTATTCTAAGTTGTGACCCATAAATGCAAAAATATGCATACCTACCATAGAGCTGCTGCTTGTTGCACAACCCATCAGTGTGCTGCATTGAGGAAGACAGTTGCTTAAAATGCTATAATTGCTGAACCTGTACCTGTAGCTGATACCAGAAAGCTAGGACAAGGCTATGATTATGATGACAACAATTGCCCTGCCTCGTGTAAGCAGCCTTTTTGTAAATGGACTAACCCTCATCCATTCTTCTACCAACCAATCATAATCAGCTGAGGCTATTTGGTTGTATAATCAGTGATTTGGCTCACTAGAAATGAGAAGAGCTACCCGTTCATCCACCCCGTAAACGCTTCAACAGAAATGATACAAAAAGAAAATCCTAAGTTAAACATTGAGGTTTGCTCGAATACATCCCAAGTCCCAACATATTAATACATTCCGACAATTTATGTGATAGTGCTTCCCTTGGAAAGAAGATAACTGAAAACTCTCAGAATGAATATTTCAGCCCTCTGATTTTTATAGAATTCATAGTGACTGTCCATATTCAAAGCAAAAGACTAAAATCATCCTAGGTTGAAATAATACAATTCAAGAGATTTTTACTCATCCATCCACCTTAAAAAGTGAGACCCATCATATAAAGGTTTGGTTCGTTAGAAGATGTCCCAGATTTAAAGGCTGAAGTCTAGACATATCGCATTGAGATGTAAGGGAGCAAACCTCATACCCATTTACCACTCTAATCTGAACATGTTATAAATACCGCAAATAAGAGCAGGAAAAAAAAAATGACAAAAAAAATAAATAAAATAAAAAATTGAATGGAACATGATATCAGATGGTATAAAATCACAGAATCATAAAACAAAAAATAAAATAAAATAAAATAAAAGCATAATGAACAAAATATTCAACAATACTAATAAAAATGGGAATAGAACATGTATGAAATGCTTTGCACATCTGTCCAGAATGTTGGAGAAAAAAGCTCTCAATGGACAGCAAACAGTAGCCCTCCCCTTTTACATCAATCTACGAACATTGGCGGATGATGAAAGACAATAACAGAACAAGCTCCCTCTGCCTATTGACTGGGGACTCAAATCTACTTCTCACAATGATGAGTTCTGCACAAACTCATCATTCTTTCAAGATGTTCCTTTTTCTCTTTCTAAAACTACAACGGAACCCAAAAATGGAAACTGAGTGTCAGATCAATACAGGCTAAAACCAAAGGCCTGGCTGATAAGAATGGCTACACCAAGAGCTATCGCTACAAGGGAAGAAGCCCAAGTCAGCTTCTCTGTTATCCTAGGAATCCTTTCCTTCAGTGCCTGACTACATGAACCTATGAAGACAGTATAACTTCCCATTGCAAACACAGTCCCAAGTAAAAACATACCTAGAAAAGCAGCGCCAGCCAAGCGTGAAGGCAGTGCCAGAGCAGGCAACACCATCATCAATGCATCTGGTTGCAGCCCATGGACAATCCCAGTTGCAAAAGTCGCAAACCCAATCTTTTTCTTTCCACCAGGAGGTGTCTCGAGAGATTCAACAATGCTGACATCGCACTCCCCGTTCTCCAGAGCAACGCATGGGGAAGGGACCTCTGACGCCTCCCGGATTCCCATACCGCCTATAATGAGCAGAGTCAGACCCACAACTCTCGTGCCCCATGTGCGGATGACCTCAATGTGCAGACGATCCTTTAGAAGTAGAAACAACAATCCAAATATAACCTGCCCTGCATCATGACCGCAACCCCAAAGGGCTCCAACAGCAGCACTCTCCAGCCTAGTACGGCCAATGGAGAGAGGGGCTAAGGCAGCGAGGTGATCGGGACCTGATAATGTATGTAAACAACCAGCGAAGAAGCCTGTCCAAGCACTGCTGAGTAACTCACACCGAACAAGCCTTCCACCAACATCTGCAGCAGCAGAACTGCCAGTCCTGGCAGCAGTTTGTACTGTAGCAATGGCTGAAGGAGCCAGAATCGGCTGGATTAAAAACCCAATTAGTGCAGACAGCAATATAACCGCACCAGTAGGAAGGGCAGCCTGAAACATTTTAAAATGTGCAAGTGTCAGCAATATCAAGATTAATGAAGGCATGTACAAGAAGCTTGACAGAATTACTACAGAAATACAATACCTCACTCCCAACTGCATCATGAATTGAAGAGGAATAACATGATATACAACCTGCATCTTTGCAAGGTTGGGAACCTTGAGACTCAATACTCGACTTGACCAACTCAATTTTTTTATATTAGGGTACGTCGACACTATGACTCAGGTGCATCAACTCGGTGACTCAAACAAGTCAACTTTTCCAAATAGTGAAATTAACAATGTTTCAAGCAGTCTTTTAAATAGCGTGTAGCATATAGCAGGGCATTTGGCCCTCTATAACATGTGGCGTAAGCTACATAGCATGTAGTGTAAGCTACACAATCCTTAAAATTTTCAATTAAAATAATAGAAAATATGATAAAATTTACAAATTGTATAATTTCTATGAGTTCTTGATCACGAATCTGGATCATCAACCACATCGACCACTTATTTCCATGAAAACTCTCTCTCTCTCTCTCTCTCTCTCTCTCTCTCTCTCTCTGTGTGTGTGTGTGTGTGTGTGTGTGTGTGTGTGTGTGTGTGTGCCTTTAGACATCTCTAAGTGTGACTTTTATTTATTTATTGAAACACCACAAATACATGATATAGACATGATATAGACCACAATTTGGATGCTCCAGATTGATCTTAGTGCTCTACTACAATATGAACCACAAATTGGATGGTCCGGATTAGTTTAATATAGTGTCATGTGTCACAGGTATAAGTCATCACCATTTTAAAATAGTTATTAAACTAAAATAGAAAAAAACACTTAAAAATGAGATTTCAGGTAGCTAACGCTATCCACGCTACACACTACACTACACAACATGTAGCCTTACGCTACCAGGGAATTACACTACTTGTGAATGCCACGTAGCATTTTTACTATGCTAGCTACGTATCGTACGCTACACGCTATGCTACAGCGCTACTGAAAACACTGGTTTCAAGTGTGAATGACCCCCAACACACCAAAAGATTCGTCCCACAATGAAGAAAACCTGATGCAAGAATCAGGCTAGTCTCATCAGGTAGTCCACAGCATAGAAAACAAAGTGCGACTATTAATTTATCCAAAGTACATGTGTAGCCCATCTACAGAATGGATTGGCCTATTTTTTTTCTTGTGGTAGTTGATCTTCATGGCCAGGTCAACCTTTTTGACAGGTTGGATGTCACTCACACATGACACCTTGCTAATTATGCAAATTGACCAGCTAGTTGCATGTGAGACCCCTATATATAAATTCGTATATGAGTAGAATTCATAACTACAAAAGGTCAGTTAGAGAAAAATAAAATAAAAATACAACAACTAGGGTTTGTTCCTTACAATTTAGTTGTCAAATTTCGTAGTCTTGAAAGGATTGCAAGCTCTCATGAAGATTCTCTTTGACAACTCATGAAAATATATCATCGACTCCATCAAGCGTCTCAGGAAAGACTCAACATCTTAAGTCATGAAAGTACATGGTTCGAAGATCGGAACACTTCGTATGAGTCAACCATCAGGTGGTATAACCTTAGATTGACCTTAGGTAGTTATATTTTTTATAGCATTTTAATGATCATCTTTTATGCTAAAATATACTCAAATTAGGCCAGCCCAACATCTGATTCAGCTAGCCAAACTGTCTTCGACTAACCTTACATGATTCGGGCAAGTTTACAAATTGAACAAGATTTTCTACAGCATGTTTGGTCAGCCAAACATGACCGTTCGGCCAGCCCGGACTTTATTAATCAAGTTTCCAGCTATGACATATTTTCGGATTTCAGGCATATTGGGCCAACCAAACTTGGGCTTGGGCCAGCCGAATTTTTGAAAGATCTTATCCCGTGAAATCTAAGTGCCGTTGGAATGAAATCGTTGGCATCCGGCTAGCCGAGCCGACACTCGGGCCAGCCGAATTTCCAAATCCTTTGGCTATAAATAGAAGGCTTCTCTCATTCATTTACATTACAAAAGTTAGTGAGAAAATCCATCTTTTCAAGTGAGAAAGTCAGGCTCCTCTTAAGTTTTTTGAGTGTAATTCTAATCTGAAGACGCTTTAACTGTTTTTCATAGAGTAATCCAAACTCTACTTGAGATTTAGAGAATTGATTTTGTAGCACCTAGGGTATTTGTTTTATATTGAATACTTTATAGATCCTTATATTCTTTTGAGTTGAACTCATACACGACTTCATCAATATTCCAAGAAGAAGATCGTTGCATTCAAGATACAGCTATGACTTCGACTCCCCAATCAAAGATAAGTATTGATTTACTTTTATTTCAATTTGGGTTTTTCTAAGATAGCTTGGAAATCTGAGTGGGTTTGTTTGTAGTGATCGCGTGAAAATCACAAAGTGGGTTTGTTGTGTAGCCTGTAAAAATCGCAATAACTATATTAGGTTATTAAGGTGACCCTGAGAAAACCTTAAGATAGTGAAAGCCAAAATTGCGAGTATAGTAGTAATTTTGAGAGTGGAGTAGGTTGGGTTTATATACCGAACCACTATAATTTCTTTGTGCATTGTGGTGATTGCTTTTATTACTTGTATGCATATTTTGTGTTTCAATTGATCTTGCTAAAGTTTGATATTTTGATTTCAAATACATTGTGAAATAAGGTTGTCTTACCTAAATCTTTTAGGTGAAGGTTGTCCTATAAACTATTTGATATAAAAAAATTCAATACTCTAACCAATTGAATTTATTTGCTTTATTATTACGCATTGTATCGAATTATTTGGCATAGTCCTATTCACCCCCTCTCTAGGACATCTATAGCTCGTCCTTTCATGTAGTATCAGAGCGAGGTTGCTCTTTTTGGGATTAACTTCCTAGAGCTAGATCCAAAGCTATTGGAATGTCAAATTTTGATAGTTTATCCATTTCCAGGCCACCTCCCTTTGATGGCTCAAACTATTATTAGAAATCAAGGATGAGGATTTTCCTCAAGTCCATTGATGACACTGTGGCAAGCCACCATGACCCAATGGAATCCTCCAATGATGGAATAGTGGGTGAAAATGGAATCACGTCCATGAAAGAAATCGCTTATACTTTTCGGACTACAGTTTAGACAAGTGAAAGTAGTGATAATGCAAAAGCCCTTAATGCTATTACTTGTGCTCTATCACTGGATGAATTCAAAAGAATCATTTCTTGTGATATATCAAAACAAGCATGGGATATTCTCGAAATGACACATGAAGGGACTAACATTGTCAAAAAGTTTAAGATTCAAATCCTCACAACAAAGTTTGAGAAAATCTGTATGGAAGAAAAATGAATCATTCATGGACTTCTATACTAAACTAAATGGCATTGTTAACTCTATGTGGGGTCTTGGAGAAAAAGTCCCTGAAAGCAAAATGTGCGCAAAAATACTACGATTACTTCCTGACAAGTTCAATTCTAAAGTCAATGCGATTCAAGAATTGAGGGATATCGATGCAATGAAGGTAGAGGAATTAGTTGGATCTCTACAAACCTATGAGCTGAATTTCAAAGCTCCTAGGAACAAGCCCATAGCCCTTAAATCTTCTAAATCTAAATCTAAAGACTCAGATTCTAAAAATGATGAGAATGAAGATGATATGGATATGTTGGCTAAAAAGTTATATAAAATCTTTAAGAATAAGAATAGATCAGATTTTCAAAAACCTTTTGACAAAAGAAAAGGAAACTTAATGTTTGGAAATCAAAATCTAAAGACACCCAATGCTTCAACTGTTCTAAATATGGGCATGTAGCTTCAAAATGTCCTAAGAAGGATAAATCCAGAAGAAGAGATACGATTGCCACTAGGGATGAATCATCGGAATCTGAATCCAATTTAGAAACTGACGAATCAAACCAAGAATCTGAGAAAGAACAAAAGGCATTCATGAATATATCAAGAATCACTTCCTCAGATGACTGTGAAATTTCTGCTATGAAACTCCTGAAAGTGATTCTAAAAATGAAGAAGATCTTCAAATTTCTTATGATGCCCTATACAGAGTTGTAAGATTGTGGCAAAACTAAAAAATCAAACAGAAAATTTTGTTGATTTGAAATTAGAACTTGAAAAATCAGTTTTATTAAAATCTCATTTTTCTGATTGTTTTGAGAAAACCAAACTAGATTTAAGTCTAAAAATTTCTAAAATTCAAAATCTCAAAACTGAAAATGAGAATTTAAAATTAGAAGTTGCTTCTCTTAAAAATTCAAAACAGACTTGGATATACACCCAAGGTGACCAGAAACTTGAAAAATTATTAACTACATCTTGACAAAGTAGCGACAAATCTGGATTGAGATATATCACGAATCGCACAGAAAAATCTAAAGCTTCTACCCCCATATTTGTAAAATGTGAATCTTCAAAATCTAAAGTAGAAATTATAAAAGAAATAAAAAGGAATGAAAAACCTTTAAAAAAATAAAAATAAAATAAAAAATTCTAATCCAAAAACTAAGGCCAACTATCGCAAATATCAAAGGAAAAATAATAACCCTTCTCTAACAGATAAGATAGTGGACTTATTTAAAGAGCTTTTGAAATCCAACTCTAGAAATAACAGAGCAAGTGGAAACAAGAACAACTCTTACTCTCAAACACAGCAAATAATAAGAGATCATCCTAAACTCAAAACTATATTGAAATGGGTTCCAAAAGATAAGTGCCTTATTATTCACACAGCCTTCAAAGTAAGTAGCCATTCAAGATGGTACCCGGATAATGGATGTTCTAGACATATGACAAGTAATAAGGCAATACTATCAGACATTAATCAAATCGATGACGCCTCAGTAACATTTGGAGATGGCAGCAACTGTAAAATCATTGGAAAAGGTAATGTAAAACTTCCTAACCTACCTGTTTTTAAAGAAGTCTTATATGTTGAAGGTTTAAAACATAATTTGTTAAGCATGTCTCAAATTTGTGATAATAATCATATCTCTTCTTCCGATCATGGATGTGAGATAATTAATAACCAAGGTCATATAATATTAAATGGTTGAAGAACATCTAAAAATTGCTATATTATTGATGAATCTTGTTCTTCAAATCACTCTTGCTACATGATCCAAACAAACGAAACTGAATTATGGCATCAACGTCTTGGACATGTAAACTATAGAGATCTATATAAACTAAGTAAGAGAGATCATCTTCGAGGCTTACCTAAGCTAAAAAAAAAATAAAAATAAAAAAAAAATTAGAGAAGAAAAATATGTAGTGCCTGCCAAATAGGCAAACAAATCAGGAGTTATCACAAAAAGGTGAACTCCTTAGCCACAACTAGACCTCTTTAACTACATATGGACTTTGTTGGACCAACTCGAATAGAGAGTAGAGGTGGTAAGAAATATTTTCAAGTTGTAATTGATGACTACACTAGATACTCTTGGGTAGCCTTCTTAAGAGAAAAGTCAAATATTTTTTACGAAGTCGAAAAATTATTTAAACGCATCTATACTGAAAAAGAACTATCTATGAAAAGAATAAGTGATTATGGCACTAAATTTAAAAATAGCAATTTTGAGAAGTTCTGTAATGACAATAGAATATTACATGAATATTCTACTCCTAAAAACCCCTTAGCAAAATGGTGTTGCCGAGAGGAAAAACAAAGCACTACAAGAAATGGAGAGTGTTATGCTTAACAATAAAAAATTAGCAAAAAAATCATGGGTTGAAGCTGTTAATACTGCTTGCTATATTATTAATCGAGTTTATGTAAGAGCGGGTAAAAATAAAACTGCTTATGAACTCTGGTTTAATAAAAAACCTTCAATAAAATATTTCTGTACTTACAAAAGCAAATGCTTCATTTTACGAGATCGAGAACATATGGAAAAATTTGAAGCAAAAAGTTATGAGGGCATATTTTTAGGGTATGCTTTAAATAGCAGAGCAAATCGTGTTCTGAATAAAGTGACCGGAGTGATACAAGAATCTATAAACGTTGTCATTGATGATCAAAAGGTCACTCCCAATTATGATCATGACGATGAAGTTATCATTGTCAATCAATTAGAACCCTCATCAAAATCAGATTCAACTGAGAATAGATTAATCAAGGATCATCCGACCAATCAAATACTCGGTAACCCTCACACTGGAGTTCAAACCAAAAGACAATTGGAAAACATCTGTAATCATGTGTGCTTCACTTCTAAAATAAAACCATTTAATGTAAATGAAGCCCTTGCTGATGAAAATTGGATTTTTGTTATGCAAAATGAATTAAGTTAATTTGTCATAAATTATGTTTGGTATATAGTTCCTAGACCTTCTAACAAACGTGTGATTGGAACTAAATGGATTTTCAAAAATAAATTTAATGAATTTGGCAATATTATAAGAAACAAAAATAGATTGGTTGTTCAAGGGTATACTCAAACTGAAGGAGTTGACTATGATGAGACTTTTGCTCTAGTTGCTTGTCTTGAATCCATCAGATTGTTTATTTCCATCGCATGTCATAAAAATTTTAAAATATACCAAATGGATGTTAAGAGTGTCTTTTTAAACGGTGACTTAAATGAAGAAGTTTATATAGAACGACCTAAAGGTTTTGAAGATCCAAACTTCCTAACAATGTATACCGTCTTAAAAAGGCCCTATATGGCTTAAAACAAGCTCCAAGAGCATGGTATGAAAAAATAACTAAACTTATTCTTAGTCAAAACTTTAAAATGGGAAGTGTTGATAAAACCCTATTTATCAAAAGATATAATGGAGATACATTGATTGTTCAAATATATATTTATGATATTATCTATGGATCAACAAATACTAATCTTTCCTCTAAGTTTGCAGATTCCATGAAATCGGACTTTAAGATGAGTACGGTGGGTGAGCTAAACTATTTCCTTGGTCTCCAAGTGAAACAACTAGGCGGGAAGAATAACGATACAGAAGGGTGGTGTTGTTGTTTGTGTCTAGGTTATGCTTATGGTTATACTTCTTATGAAACAAATTTACATTGAAAATCCTCCTTATAGGATCCCAAGATCAAAACCTGGTATATGGGTGTCAGGAGCCGAGAATGGGGTACTACGGAGGCTGTCAGTGCCAGATTTAGCGATCAAAAATTTTGTGAGCCCAGTCTCCGAGTTTGGGGCGTGACAGGTTGCTCCTAGCACTTCATGTTTGGTAATTGAGAATTGTGGAACCGAAGCAGCTACAAGAAAGCCTTCCTCAAACTGGCAGGAAAGAGCATCAGTTAGCACATATTCCCTTCCTTGGCAATATACTATCTCATAATCATAACCGAGGAGTTTAGATACCCACTTCTGCTACTCGAGAGAGGAATCATTGTTCAAGAATGAACAAAAGGCTTTGATGATCCATCTTTGTTTGGAAGCGCCTACCAGGAAGTACGAGCGCTAGTTGATGACTACATCGATGATCGTCAACATTGCTTTCTCATAGGTAGAGCATGTTAGATTCTTTCCAGACAATGCCTGACTAGAAAAGGGCAATAGGCCTTCCTACATGGGGACTGCACCAATTCCTCCACCAAAAGCATCATACTCAATGATACAATCTTCGAAAAAAAAAAAACCAGCAAAACCATTACAAGCTTGATTGTCATCACCACCTTTAGAGCTCTGAAAGAACTATCTGCTTCTTCAATCCAACAGAAGTTATCCTTCAAAAATAGCATATTGAGAGGAATGCTAACCTTTTTGTAATCCTTAACAAACTTGTTATAATCACCGGTCAATCCCAAAAACATACGCAATGCTCAAACCATGGTCAGTTACAGCCAACTAATCATAGTTTCCACTCTGCAAGGGTCCATGGCAACACCATGGCATAAAACTATATGCCCGAGATATTCGGCCTCTTGCTGCCTAAAAATGCACTTACATCTCTTCACATACAATCGATTGGTGACGCAAATGATCCTTACAAGTGGGGCTATATACAAAAATATCATCAAAGAATATCAAAACCAATCACCGTAATCTTGGTCTAAAAATATTGTTTATGAGACTCTAAAATGTAGATAGCATGTTTTTGCGGCCAAACGGCATAACGATAAACTCGCAATGTGCTTCGTGTGCACAAAAGTTGTCTTGGGAATGTCCTCTTCGTTATCTCCTATCTAATGATACCCAGATTGAAGGTTGAGCTTCAAGAAATAGCAGGCTCCATGTAACTCGTCAAGCAACTCATTGACAGCAAGTATTAGAAATATATCCTGGAGTTGTTATATGATTGCAAAGAATACAGGAAATGTAGATAGCATGTTTGTGAAGCCAAATGGCATAACGAGAAACTCCTAATACCCCTCATGTGCACAAAAGTTGTCTTGGGATTGTCCTCTTTGCTTACTCATTTCTGATCATACCCAGATCAAAGGTCGAGCTTTGAAAAATAACAGGCTCCACGTAACTCGCCAAGCAACATGTCCGTTACAAGTGTCAGAAATTTATCCTTTATTTTTATATGATTGCGAGCTTAATAGTTTAGACAAAACCTCTATAAGCCGTCTTTCTTTCCAACTAATACAAACAATGAAAAATAGAGACCCACAATCGGCTAAATAATCCTTGTCTTGAGCATTTCATTGAGAATTCTCTCAATTTCATTCTTTTGTATATGTGGGTAAGCATAAGGCTAGACATTCGCAGGTGGTGCCCAGGTGGTGCCCCAGGCTGTAAGCTTATCTTATGGTCCTGTGAATGTTTTGGTGCAACACAAAAAGAGGATATAAGTCAAGGGTTCAAATGTTTACCTTGTAGATTTGATGTAATCATCTATATTACGCCCTACGGATGATGCCTTAGAATCTTTTCCATTGAATGCAGGCTAGCAGGCCAGGCCTCTACAAAGGGCCACCCAGCCAAGTGATAGAAATGTCCGTCCATGTCAAATTCCATGTTTAGCTTCTTAAGTCCCACAAAATATGACCCAATTATCAGAGCCATTGAATTCTGAGCAGCACATCTGACCTTTTCAATGCAAAAAGATACATATCAACCTTGAAGCGATACCCTAGGATTTCCATTTCCACACCCTTGCATTTTCATGTGAGCTCTAGTTTTTTTTTTTTAGGTGCCCATTAATGTAGTTACATCCCCCATCTTTTAGCACTGAAAATGTCAGCCGTTCAAATTGGAGACTCATGACAGCAAGAATCTCTTTGATAGCAAGCAGGAATTCGTAATGTTGCTGGACTTCCCCTGCCAACCTTACTACATCAATCCCCATTGTCTTCAACTGCTTGGGGCATGCAAAAGATTGTATGCTCTGATAAAATGTTAGATGTTTACTAAGAAATGAGCAAGATGTATGTATTCTGATCCACTTGGAGGATGGATCAGCTTCCTAGTGAAAAGAAGAATTAAGTGTTTTAATGGAAATTCTCAAATAAAATTTTCATATTATTGGATACGTACTTAACAGCCAAGACTCCCATGATATTTGGGGAACAAGAAAACAGGTAACTATTCTACCCTAATCACACCCTATCCTTTCACACGTGCTATACATCCTTTGGAGTACGACTTATTCAAATCAACAAAAACCATAACAAGGAAGAACGGAATCTACGCAAAAACCCATATATCTAAATATGCACATTTCCATTTGAAAATAACCAAATCAAAATACAGAAACAATTAGATTCAAAAATGATGATGATGATGATGATGACGACGATGATGATGATGATGATGACGACGATGATGATGATGATGATGGTGATGATAAAAGGGATGAAAACTATACCTTTCGAAAGAAAGGCTCCAGCTCCGAATCCCTCCGAGCTCGCACTTCGCCCAAAGGGTATGCCGGCAGCGACCAGCTCGACAAACCGTCTTGGGAAAGATCGGACCTTTTCGAGCAGCGAATACAGAATCGATGAAAGTTGGAAGAAAGGGAAGGTGGTTCTTCCTGTTTGGATAGAAACAACCCGAAGGGAGGAGGGAAGCCGAGCTTCCGGGAGTCAAATCGAGGGAGAAGAACATTGTGAGGAGGTTTTGGAAGGGTTTTGGAAGGGAGAACAGGAGAAGAAGGAGATTGAAAGATAAGCCTCTCCATATGGACTTTTTTGTCTTTTGGTTTCAGGCCAAAGGAGAAAGGTTTTTACAGAAGAGAATGAGAAATTGGAGAGGGGGGCAGGATAAGGAAGTTGGCACCCGCAGTTTAAAGTATCAGGAATCGGTTAAACCAGTTTTCAAATGGATAGAAGAAAGAGATGGCTACTCAAGCGTCCATGGCCCATCGGATCCACCGCTGTTTCCGGATCCGATTTGTTCATCTGGCAGCACCCGCACTGTGTGCACGGTGAATCAAGAATCAATTTATTAAGAGGTTATAAAATGGTCGAAAATGATGGACGGTTATAAGAGATTTATCAGTGATCTGTACTTGATGTGGACGTATGGCTCACGTGACGGCTGACAGGCGTTGATTCTTGGGTAATTGAACATGGTTGGTGATATCCACCCTATTGAATGGACGTGATGTCGTTTAAGCTAGACATCGTCAAGTCAGAATGTGTGTTGAGATTAGGATCAAGCGATGATTAGACACTCGAGGAGATGTAGCAGTAAAAAATCAAAGCCGGGGCACCAAAGCGGGACAAAGGCTTTTTCATGTTCAGGATTTGTACGCTATATTCCCGTTTTCAATTTCTACTTGGACGCGGCTTGGGTGGATCCCTGACCGTGCGCCCACTGTAATGTATTTTTTATTATATCCACGCCGTCCATCTTTTTACCCATCTCATTTTTAGGCACCAATCCAAAATCACAGCAGATCTAAATTTCAGGTTGACCACACTAGAGGAAGCAGTGGTGATTAACCATTAAACACTTCTAGTAGGTCACAAAATTTTTGGATCAAGCCTGTATTTGTGTGATCTCTTCGAAACATTTTGATAGCTTCAAGAAGTTTTGAACGGTGGCTGTTTAATCACCACTATTTACTGTTGGGTAGTCTTCTTCTTCTTCTTCATCTTCTTTTTTTTTTTTTTCTGGGTATTACACGATCTGGCAAAATGGTTGGACACGTACATATAACATCACAGTGGGCTGCACAGTGAGGGACCCGAAGAAGACGTATCCTTTTTACAAGGGACTACAGCTTGGGTTTTCCGGTCGGTTGCGTTGACAAACTCGGGGGCTTTCCAATCCAATTTCAGATCGGGCTGGGTTCGTCACATATAAGAGCATTTGCATGGTTTTCCAATCCAATATGAGATCGGGTTGGGTTCATCACAGATGGATTGGAGTTCATCACAAGGGTTAATTGAGTTTGTATCTCACTATAGTACTAAACTAGTTACAGAATTCGATCTACTTAAATTACCCATTGGGTACCTGGGTAATTGGATCTAGGCTTCAAGTTAGGTTTGTAACAAATAATAAGAGCATTTGCATGGTCAGTTACATGTGCCACTTTGGACATATACATGTATACCGTCTAACACAGGCTCTTTAAAATTGGGTCCAAAAGATGAGAACCAAACCCACACCATTAGTTAACAGGAATATATATATATATATATATATATATATATATATATATATATATATATATATATATATATATATATATATATATATATATATATATATAGGGAAAAGGTACTATGCGCTCCAGCTCACGGCTTCGTCCCATGCAGTCGAGCTGTGTGGGCCCCACCGTGATGCGTTTTAAAAATCTACCCCATCAGTCAGATGCGCCATTCCACCGTGGACCTAGGTCTCAAAAATCAAGTCAATCCGTGACTTGTGTGGGCCACACCACATACAGAAGTGGAGAGGGGTCGTGCAACCATTAAAATATTAATAATCATTTTTGAGGCCCACGAAAGATGTACTTTGCAAATCCAGACCATCCATTATGTGTCTCCCACTTGTATGAGGGTTCACACTAAGTTTCAGTATCATTCAGAACTCAGGTGGGCCCTACCAAGTACTTTTATATGTTTTAACGGTGTCTTCACATGATTTTAGATGGTATGGCCCACCTGAGTTCCTTATACGGATGAGTTTTGGGATATCCCATTATTTAAAGGGGAACCATCAAATGCACAGTGTTGATGGTTGACAGGCATCACAGTGGGGCCCACACAGCTTGACCTCACGATGAGCTTATCGTGAGCTCGAGCGCATAGTACCTTTTATATATATATATATATATATATATATATATATATATATATATATATAAACCCGATCCAATCAGGTCGCGGGTCTAGTCGCATCATAAGAATACCTTCTTTCACGAATTTCTAACTGGATGGAATTTTTCCCTTAATAGTTAGACATATACTTTCAGGTCGGGATCAGACAGCCTGTTTTGTCCAATTTGCACAGCTGTGGCACATGCACTGCCACAATGTGCGGAAGATAGAATCCCAATCACTAAGAGGGCTGGATGGACTAAGATGCCATCGAAGGTAGTACGAAAAGACTAAATGGCTTGAGATATAATCTTCGATAGAGTGATTTGTTGGAACAGGAGTAATGTAGCCAACCGACAAATAAGATAAGGCTTAGATGGTAATAATGATGATGATTGAAAATGTGTCATTCAAAGCTTAATCCAAATCATTTAGACCAAGCGGCTGCACCCTTAAATAAAACATCAACTTTTCCAATGGTTAGGATAAACCAATACATAGCAATTTATTATCTAGTAGCCCATCCAAGTGGACCCACCGGGAAGAGAACAGATCCTGAAGGGTGTAAACGCTACTCAGTCCTTGATTGGTGCGTACCCACTCTCAAATATTTTATCAACTTTTCCTGAGTTAGGTAGGCTCCCAACGTTGTTGCATTAGCTACCACTAATTTTGGTCTTCAACTAATAAATATGATAATGAAAGTTTTGGGACCCCTCAATAATAATAATAATAATTGTTACGGAGAAAATGTGTCTCTCCATAAGAGGAGGTTGGAACAGTAATCAGTACGACCCAATGGGCTAATGGTGAGGAAAAAGCCAACCATCCAACAAGCAGCTGAGGTTGGCACATTATAGGTCAGCACGACCTTTACCGAATTTTCCCAAGGAATAGCTTAACAAAGCTATCAAGCTCTGTGAAGAAGGACTACTGAAGTTAGTGATTGTAAGGACATCACAAGTATGCTTGGTCGATTTGATCATTAGAACAATGTCAACCTTCTGATAGCTCAGCGCCGTTACCTCTATTGTCCGACCTTCCGATTGACATCCAACCTTATCTGAGGAAACAGCCCGAAGTTCCCTCTGAGAATCTCGGAGGGATAAGTTCAGAATCCCAAGGATCTTGAGAAGATCTTGATCCATTAAAAATTCCAACTCAACTACAACATGCACCTACCAAATAGGGATAAGGATCCCTTTATGTTGGGATCTCCCCTCTACTATAAATAGAGGTCCCACGAATAGTGAAAGGCATGCATTCATAATCCTTTCTACTAAGATCACTTCTAAAAAAGACCTGATCTTTGACTTTGCCATTGGAGGGTCCCCTGCATTAGCAAGTGTCACGCCCTAAATCTGAAAATCGGATTCACTGGAATCCCGATCACCGAATCCGGTGTCGACAGCCTTCGTAATACCCCATTCTTGGCTTCTAGCGTCCATACACCAGGTTCCGATCCTGGGATCTTACAAGAAGGATTTTCTAATGTATACTTAACTCATAATAAGCATAACCACAAGTATACCCAAATCACAAAGGTAACATCATCATCACATATCCACTAATATAGACATTTAAGTACAATATTGAAAGCGAAATGCATATGTCAAAAATCAAAACTCTAGAAGACTGCTGCACACTCCATGCTCAACGCTGCTGCAACCTAACGCCACCTACACACATCTATTGTGCATAAGCTTATAGAAAGCTTAGTGGGTGGTGAAAGTGTGTGCGTAAGATAAGTGCCAAGTATTCAATAAAATGTCATAATCATACAATATCGAAATTCTGGCAAGATCATGAATCATACGATATCAAAGTAAGCGAAAATACTACAAGTATATAAATCATACAATATTAGAGTAAGCAATACAAATCAGCTATGCAAATGAGAAGTCATAAAGAGTCAAATATCATATGCCGAGAATACCATGTAATGTGTAAATCCTAATAAGTCCGTCTAGGCCATATAAGTGCAGAAACATAGCAACCCAAAATGTCATATGCCTGCGAATGTAATGCATATGCGATGCACATGAAATAACCAAGCTGGAGTGTGAAGTCGGGATAATAGTACGTAGTATTGTAGGCACGGGGCCCACCACAAGGAACTTCTATCTAAACCAGTCGCATACATAAATTTGGATTGTCAGACACAATGCGATAAACTCCTAATCTCAAGCTAGTCGCGCGCCCAAACCGAAATCCTGGCCATTGTGAAGGTACACGTAACAAATAGTTACGCACCACCAGCTTGAGTAGATAGTGAATGAATGAATGAATGAGTTTGCAACTCCTACTTAATAAGTCCATATATCAGTACGGTTCCTCTCTGGGATATCACTACGGTCTATTACACTCTATACCAGCTTGTCGCCCTTATCCGAGCGCATAACTGGGTAAGTGGAAGAGAACTCACTATTCGCCTGCCAATATCAGGCTCGACTTTTCGATAGCGGACCCATTCCTCAAGCTGGTCAGACTCAACCTAGATATTGCTCCCTCACTCAGGCGGATAAGGTCACACCCCTTCCCAACCGACCACGACACAGTGGGAGACACGACCTACTAGTATATGACCCTTATGCTCATATATATCCACTTGGTCTCGATGTTGGAGCATCTCCTGGCTACAGAGGTTTAGAAATTTTCATCCAGGGACATCTATGACGCCCGTATACTAGAACTAAACATTTTTGGTGTCCCATTTGGTCATCCACGATATGGCTGTGGAGGCTATGACCCTGATGTTGCTAGAGCGTACATAACCACAACACACAATGTAAGATGCATGAGTCATACAATCTAGTCATGCATCAATCCTGCGCATACCGTGTGCTCATTAGAGACAATCTCCACCTATCAGGGAGTCTCATAGCAACCGGCACTATAACATATGCAATGGTCAATCATATCTCATAACAAACATGCAGATGATGCATATGGGCATGTATTATGATGCTATGTTGTCACATACTCATAATTGGTATCAATAACCGTCATCGACAATCGACCTCGATAATGTGGACATTTAACCAACATTACCCCCAAGGAATGGCCCATATAGATCCTAACATACGGTGGACCCATGGCCTCACACAGGGGTCAAATATACAACATCATGACCCTCACTCAACAGCTTAATACACATCATAATGAGCCTCTCACATGGGCCTACAACACCATGGGCTCCATTATCTAGCCCTCAAATGCACCACAATAGGCCTCATCACATAAGCCTTATATACATCACATTAGGCCTTAGACCCGGGTTGAATACACATCACAATGGCCTTAAATATAGATCGCATATACATCACATTGGGCCTCAAACACAGCAGAATGTACATCATAATGGGCCTCAAATATAGACCACATATACATCACATTGGGCCTCGACAATCGGCCTCGATAATCGGAATAGGCAATTGGCCACCACAATCGAAATCGGTCAATGATCGGCCTTGATGATTGGAATCGACAATCGAGTACAACAATCGAAATTGATCGATAATCGGCCTCTACAAATTAGAATTGGCCTATACAATCAACCTTGAGAATCGAAATCGGCGTCAATACTCGGCCTCGATAATTAGAATCGACATATATAATTGGCCTTGATAAATCGAAATCGGTCTTGATATTCGGCCTCGACAATCGAAATCGGCCTTGATACTCGGCTTCGACAATCGGAATCGGCGAGGCCTAAGAGAAGGTCACAATGTGGACATTCAATCATCATCGCCCATTAATGTGGACTTTTAACCATCATTGCTCCCAAGGAGTGGCCCACATAGAGCCAAATGTATTGTAGGCGCATGGCCTCATACAAGGACCTAATACACATCACTATAGGTCTCACTCATGGGTTAAATACTCATCAAAGTGGGCCTCGCACATGGGCCATGTATATAATACATACGTCATGGTGGAGTCCATGATCTGGACAGTCCATTAATGGCAATCCCCACACGGTACGTACAACATGGTAAGTTTCACACGTGTATGGGGTCCACGTTGTAGGGCAGCATGAATGAAACATAAATATCATGGTGGTGTCTCACACCACCCCTCTAGATGGACGGTTTGGTTGTAACACATGCCTCACAGTTGGGCCCACCGTCCCAATCAGCGAATAGTGTAGGTAAAACACATTGTAACACCCTAAATTTTTGCCAACCTGGAGTTAGACGTCCTTAGGCAATGGGTCAACCATATCACTCTTAAAGCTCAATTCCAAAGCCAAAGAAATCATTTAGAACTAAATTCCTTAAAAATTTAACGTGAATTAACTAGCGCTACACTAGATTACCTATGAAAGTAGCACCAACCACTTTAAATACGATCTGTAAGACCCAAAACCTATAGAATTGTTAACACTATGTTACCCTAAAATCTAGAATCTAACTCTAAACCCAGTTGCTCTCGAGAGCACTTTGAAACTCCGTATCGGACCTGGACCGCACGTCGAAAGTCCGATAGCGATAAACTTAAAAGATATTGACCGCGTAGTTGGACTTAACAAGCATCACGAAAATCACGTCCAAACGATGCTCTGGGACGATTTCCTTGAGTCTGGAGTGAAGAGTGTGAGAAAATGAAGATTTTTAAGAAATTAAATATAATTTTAAGAAATCTGAAACGTGTCGCTTGCGTGTTATTTCTAAGCGTTCTGACCGTTGGATTTTGACCCAAATTTATTCTCGGATCAGGATAGTGGCCCTTACATGTCATAGTACTTGTGGCTCTGATCGACTTTCGGTGACTGTGAAATGAAACTGGTCCGTCACGGTCGATCTGAAAACCCGATCGAACTGAAAACTTAACTTGATCAAGATCCAATATTTGTGAGCTTAAGTCCGACCGCATTCAGCAAAGGGAGCTCCAGAAGTGCTCCGTTGGATGGGAACAACCTCCTTTTAGACATAACCTAAGTATACCATGGCCTGGGGTCTATTTCCGTGAGTTCTGAGCCTATATAAGGACCTTAAACCCTCTCTCATTTCTCCCATACGAATTTGAGAAAACCCTAGGAGAGAGGAGAGAGTAAAGAGAGAGAAAGTGTGGGAGAAGTGGGAAGATCTCCCTGATAATCTATCCTACTGCTACACGTGCTTAACCATCACGTTCTAATCACTATTCCGACGATTCTGACTTCGTTTCTAAGTAAGGAAACTTAACCCTAATCTTTTTTAGGGTTTCGATAGTTGAAAGTAGCGAAATAGCTGACTTACCTCGTGTTATAGGACGTCATATCAACGTTGACGAAGACTTAGAGATTCCATCGACTTCTTTATGCTTCTACGGCATAAGGTGTGGACTTTAGACGTTTAGGTTGTCATTTTTCAAAGCTTTCAATGTCGGATAATGATAGATTCTTGACGTGGATGCTATTTCACATGTTGAACATGCTATCCGTTTTCCATTTCGATTAAATACGAATAATATGAAATTTTTTGTATTCTCTGTATTCGTAGAAAATACTGTATATGTACAAAATATGAAAGTGTGTTTGCCATGATTAACTGCCGTCTATGTATCTAGATGTATGTATAACAACTCCTGGGCTAAAGGTTTAGCCCAAATACATGATATACTAACATACGATATGTATTTAATATGTGTAGCCTAAGTGTTTGTGAAAATGACTGAATGAGTATAGACTTTGTATTCTTGCTCGCCATGACAAAATTTCGTGGATATATGATTGTTGTATGAGCGACAACCCTTTGACGAAAGAATTTGCCCTAATACGTATGCAAATTAACACATATTATGTATGATGTAATGTGTAGGCTAAGTGTTTGTAAAAGTGTCTGAATGAGTTAGTAGTTAGCAAGATGTACCTGTATGTGGGTTGAGATGTGATTCTCAACCACATCAATGATGTGTATGATTTTCTCCATGTATGACTTATTTTGATATATGCTTGATTATGAATTGAATATGTGTGGATTCATGTTTATAATGCACTTTAGAACATGTTCATATGATTGAATGATTTGTAATCTTGATCCATTACTGCTTTGACTATCTCATAGGACATCATGTTGTAGTTGAATGTGTTTGGGACTATTGAATAGTCTAGGCAATCAGTAATACACCTTGAGTTTGTGGCCGAGACCTATTCACCACGTAGGACGTGTTTGACGAACCCGAGCCGTGCGTTGCTTGTTGACAGTGGTTAGGCCACACGAGGTGCTTATGCACTTCATGTCGATCAACTCAACGGGTGCTCGTACTAGTTGAACTCGTCAAGTAACCCGATTAGCCTGATGTATATTAACCATGTATGGACGCTACTGCTTAAATATAAAGTACCAAACTTACCAGTAGAAATCCCGTTAACCATGGTATCTCGATCCGCTAAGACTCATGAGCCAGGTATGGTGGTATGGGATACCGTGGTCGAGCTGTCGGCCTACGATGAGGTCACGAGCCTCCCCGTAGTGACCAGTGAGCAACCCAACTCGTGAGCCGAATATGGTGGTATGAGACACTGTATTCGAGCTGTCGGCCTACACTGATAAGGTGATGGGAGAGTGGTGTAACGATTACGTGTAACAGCCTTGACAGCCCTTTGTAGTGACCTCGATCGTACTCTGAGTCTACGTGGAGGCGACGACCCTTCCGTAGTAACAGGAGTACAAACTAGGCATGTATTGATAAGGTGATGAGGGAGTGGTGTAACGATTTCGTGTAACAGCCCTGATAACCCTTGCAGTGACCTAGAACCGCACTTCGTATGAGATATGCTAGGACTAACGACCCTAGACTGGATCATTGTTGGAAAATGATACAAGGGAGGTACTTTAGCTTCCCAATCTTGCTGTATGAAAATGACTAATAACAACTCGATAATTATGTTCATATCGCACTGCATGTGCCTGGAAGAGTTAGAGCACTGAGGGATGAAAGCATGCCGCGAACGTGAGATGATGTCGCATGAGAGAGTATGTAGGTAAGGGCATGCATCATTATTACATCTCATCCTTACATTAACAAGAGTATCTAGGAATGTTGATTGTACTACTTTATCATTACCACTTGACTGATTTGATAACATGTTAATCTTTACTCTTTTGTTCCACTGAGTTAACTATTCACTCCTACGTTACAGGATGGTGTTGTACACACTAACTAGACCTAACAAGAGTATCTAGGAATGTTGATTGTATTGTTTTATCATTACCGCTTGACTGATTTGATAACATGTTAATCTTTACTCTTTTGTTCCACTGAGTTAACTACTCACTCCCACGTTACGGGATGGTGTTGTACACACCAGACCCTGTCTTAGTTTCAAGTGAGGGCGATGCTTGTGAAGCCGAGTCGGACTTTACTTTTTGATGATGAGTTCTCCTACATGTAACTCTCTGGCGGGTCTATTTGACCCGGAGTTGCACCGACGGGGCTTCGGTATTTGGGATAAAAGACAGTATATTTTTCTCATTTTGTGCATTTTGTAATCAAACTTGTAATTGTTAACCTAGTGATATTCATACTCTGAGGGCTTACTATCATTCTTATCTAGTTTATATACTTATAACAGTCTTCCGCTTACATAATTTAAATGCCTGTGGAGTATGATATGTTGTTTTTGGTGTAATCCCAATCATGTTCAATGCCCTTCTACAAACAACATTTAATCATCATTATCTATGTTGCATAAGTGATGTTTTGAAACTAGGGAGTTGGGTTTCTACTCGACCTCCGATTTTCGGGATGTTACACACATATATCATGTGGTGCCCACGTGTGGACAACACATGCCAGGTGGCTTTCCATCGTTCATCACACACATGTAGGTGGGTCCATGTGCGTAGCCCACCAACTGGAGGAGGATATGGAATACAATGCATATATCATGTGGGCTTCACCAACTGGAGATGGACGACATAGATAAAACATTAATATCAAGGTGGGCCCTACCGGCCTTGAATAGATGGACGGAATGGATATAGAATAAATACATCACTATGGTCCCCATGATCTGATAAAATGGATAGACGGTGTAGATATGCAATACACACATCAGAGGTGGGTCCCACCGTCCAGTCATCTGGACGGTGCGGATCCCACACGGGTGGCCTATTTGCACCGTCCAGGACGTTATGGACATAGCACATACATTAACATGGGGTCCACGAAATGGTTGACACCATGGATTAGGTATATAGCTGGTGTGAGTTCCATCAGCCAATCTACTTCATAACAGGTGGGTCCCACGTGGTGCCCACCACATGATATATATGATATATTATATAATATATAACACTATTGAAAGTCGGATGTATATATATTATATATTATATATAATATTAACATAATCAGCAACCTACCACGTCCAGCGACCACCGTCCAAATCACTGGACGATGTGGATGAAATAATACATCAGGGTGGGTGCCCGCGTGGTGGCCCACCAGAGATTTGAGTCTGCCTTAGCTAGTCTCATGCCTTCAAACGAGCTTGCCAATGGTTGGACGGTTTAGATAGAACACAACCACACGTGGGACCCACAGAACATGTTGTGGTTAATAGGCAGTGGGTCCCACCATCTGAACGGCTTGGATGTGTAAATACATCACGTGGGCTGCACTTACCATTGTCCAAATACGGGACGGTGTGTATAACACTCTTACATCAAGGTGAGTGGGGTCCACGTCCTTAGATGGACTGGATGACCAGGATAAGACGCATACATCAGGTGGGTTCCATGTGGGGCCACCACGTGATATATATAAATAATATTATTATATTCATAATAATAATAATAATTATTTAATGCATACATCGTCCAAGCCCTGGACGAGCGGCCTGGATGCATGATACATAGAGGTGGGTCCCACCATCAATGGATGATGTGGATGCACCACACGTATGCCTCATGTGGGGGCCCATGTCCCATACGTGTGGTCAAGACACTTACATCAGGGCCCACATCAGATGGATGGCGTGGATTAAACACATACCATGGTGGTCCCAGGACTTAATGACATCACTACAGCAGCAACAACATGCTGCTTGGGACCCACTGTCCTTTGCTTAGATGGTGTGGATCCAACACATCATCAAGGTGGGTCCACACGTCGTGGGCCACCCCACTCTCATAAGAAAATTCAAGCTGATGATAGTGATTTCCCTTTTGTCTAAATCAGCCCAAAAACGGGCAGCAAGGTGAATCTTGCATGTGGACAGTCTGGATCATCCTGCGTGCATCATTAGGTGGGCCACACATCAAGAGAGAGAGATCGGTGAGATGGAGGGACCCCGCCACTATGGGCCCCTCTTTGATACGACATATACATCAAGATGGGTCCCACATATGTGGGCTCTCAAATCATAAATCAAATGAATAAAATCACCCACCTAAGGATCTTCTCTTCCTTCTTCCACCTATAGCCTCTAGAGCTCCAATGGATGGACTTCAACGGTTGAGATGAGGTTTGGATGGTGGAGATGGGAGATAGGAAGGTGGGCCACACTAGCTCTCCTCTCCTTGGAAACCATGGATATTGGAGTTGCTTGGGGAGAATGGGAGAGATGAGAGAGATAAGAGAGATGAGAGAGAGTGTGATGTAAGAGAAGTGATGGGAGAGAGATGGTGAGTGAGTGATGGGTGATGGGGAGAGTTGATTTTGGGGATGGATAGTTATACTTGGGGATGGGTGTGAGTGATGGGAGTGATAGATGTGTCGTAGAGATTCCCTTGGTATTTGCAACGTGCGGCGTTTTTCTCAAACTAAACGCGGGCCCACATCTCTTGGCTCGAGTATCGCCTCGGCGTGCGAGACATGACGTTGGAACTGCGGCGATGGCGCGGTCGCACTGCTACAAGTTTCGAGTCGAGTCGACTCTGATGTATGGGACACGACTGAGGATTAGTGCAAATGCCGATAACAGATCGCGGGTCACCGAAATTCAACTTGGATGACCGTGGAGGCATACAGAATGGTACGGTCTAGGATACGGGCCTTACAGCCAGGGTCTTCCTTGTTTGCTTTCAGTGTAGGTATGCAAGGGTCTAAGAAGGGTCTACCAAAAAACTACATCAACAGTTTGGTATCATCTGTGGGAAGCGACATTGGAAGTCATTCTCACTACTTTATTATAATAAATAATGGCCGAAGGGGAGAAGAAAGCCCAAGCCTCTCCTATTGCACTTGATCTTGTACCACCGGAGCAGCTTGATAGTTGTCAGGACTCCACCTCCCAACAACAGGCTGACTTCAGTCCTACAAGACAAGCACGACGATCTCGCAATAGAGGAGGGTAGCTGAACTCCCTTGAGCAATAAGTTGAAGCACTAAACCATAACATGAGTTCTATGAGGCAGTTACTAGAACAGCTGCAACCCCGACAAGTATAGGGGACCGCTTAGGAAACCAAACAATTGGTCAACGATCCTCCTCAACCCTCCAACACACTTGTCGCCTCTCAAAGAAGCCAATAGCTCGGATTGACAAGGCCGACCCCTTTTCACATTTTTGGGATCGTAGCTCTGCTCGCTTTTAACCTATGCCATAAGTTGGACAAAAAGAATCGTGAAAAGGCCGAGCTATATGTCCTAGAGGGGGGGGGGGGGGGGGGGGGGGGGGGTTGAATAGGACTATACCAAATTAAAAAATAAATGTGGAATTTAAAGAATTATAGCATAATCAAATAATAAAGAAATACAAGTAAATAACAACTTCAAATTTACTAGTCTTGAGAGGTTGATACAAACTTAGTTCTAAGGACAACCTAACACCAAAAACTAAAGGCTTATGACATGACAACCTTACTAAAACATTTATAAGTAGCAAAAAGCCAAACTAATAAAGAAGTAAAAGAAATAGCAAATAAAATAAACTAAGTTATTACAACATTTCCACGAGTGTATAAAATAAATTACACCATTCACCACAAATGCTTAAAATAAATTACAACATTCACACACATAGGCACATTCAATCATCCACCACAACACCAGGAATTATAGTGGTTTGCTTGTGTGTACACCAACTATTAGAAAATAGCCACACAACTACTCCACTCCTAATATCCACTCCCTCGGAATATTAACGTTCATTATGAAAAAAGGTTTTCCAAGGTTCACCTCAAAACCTTCACAATTATGTCTTTGATTGGGTTTACACAATTCCAAAAACCCCACACTCTGAGATTTTCTGAATCACCTCAAACAAAACCAAAAAGAGATTTTCTGGCACAACCTCAAAAACTAAATAAAGAATGTAAAAAATGTAAATGTACTTATCTGAAAATTCTCTTTTGAAGAAGCCCGGTAGAACCAATCCGTTGTAGACGAAGATGTTTAATGTCCAGTTTCAAAGAATGTACAAAATGTAAATGTACCTATCTAGAAATTCTCCTTTGAAGAAGCCCAGTAAAACCAATCTGTTGTAGACGAAGATGTTTAATATCCAGTTTTAAAGATGAAAAGGTTCTAGTTCTAAATAATTTTTAAATTAAATCAACCTAGGCTAGCTTGATTTGATTTTGATCTCAAGAAAGGGGAAAACACAAATCCCTTCTTAAAGTAAGATTGGAGTAAAGATCTCAAAATCAAATAACAGAAACTAATTAAAGAGAATATTAAATGAGCACAATATAGCTTTAAAATATCACAAACTTATCTCTCAGAGTAGTGTCTTGATTTTGCTTTTATGAATGAATAAACTCTGAAATTTTTGCTTTATTTATAGATGAAAATACTGTTCACTCAACTGGTCTAAGGGTTAGTTCGACTGGTCGAAGGGCCAACAAAATTTTAAATTTTCTGGCGCGATAAGATAATTCCATTACTCAACTAGTTGAGTAGCTTGATCGACTGGTCGAGTGCCTTGATCGACTGGTTGAGCAGTCTCCAGGACTAGTTGAGAGTCCAACAAAAAATTTTAAAAATTAGCAACAAACCTTGGACTGGTCGAGAAAACTCTTAGACTGGTCAAGCCAGTACTTGGACTAGTCGAACAAGGTCTAAGACTAGTCGAGAAAATAACCTATAAACATATGAAATGACCCACATAAAATATGCAATGAATATGACACAATCGAAGGTCAATCTAGGGTCATCCAAACCTGTTTGTGAGTAGGAACAAGTAAAACATCATTCACTTCTGAATCTTGATATCTTGTGATACTTGAAGCTTGAGTTCGATCACTTGAACTTGAGCTTGAGTTACGCTTGAGTTCTTGAGTCTTTAGTGAATATGAGTTGAACTTTAAACTTGAACTTCAGTTCTTGAATTTTAGCTTGAAACCATGAATTTCAACACTCTTCACTTCAAGTTGAAGATGTAGGCAAGTTCGATGAAGATCCATAAAACTTTGAAATGTATGAACCTGATTACTTTAACTCAAAGCATGATATAAATACTAAATGGTTTGACACAATAAAATTTGACAACACAGGTGCTAGATTTACACAATAACATTTACAAAGCATGGCAAAGCTCCCGTCGAAGCTATGGTCGAGTGCAACGAACCATGCGATGCTAAATTAAAGGACTTGCGGGTTAGATCAGGAACATACGAAAAGCTTATCGTGCAAATGCTCTGAACCCAATGAAGGCAATAATGGAGGAAACAGAGCCTCCATTTACTGCTAACATCATGCAGGTGCAATTGCCGAACAGATTCTGTATGCCACAAATCACTCCCTTCTCAGGAACTACCGACCCATCCAAGCATTTGAAGTCATTTATGGTCTGGATGAAGCTCCACAGCAAGTCCACTATAGTAATGTGCTAGGAATTTTCGATAACTCTGACCGGAGCTGCTTGAAAATGGTTCAGATAGTTAAAGCCGCATTCCATTAGCTCATTCTCCTAGCTCAGTCAAGTTTCTATTATGAACACTTCGTTGGAAAGGAGAGACTCAAACCGACCTCCCACCTTCTCAATGTCATTCAAAAAGAAGGAGAGATATTGAAGGACTATATCAAGCACTTCAATCTCGAAGCAATGCAAGTACGGAAGCACTCTGAAGAGATTACTCTTACTGTAATAATGGGAGGTTCAAGAAATCCCAAGTTCCTCTTCTCGCTGGACAAAAACCTCCCGATGACAATGGCCGGCCTTCTAAACAGGTCACAGAAGTATTTTAATGCCGAGGAAGCCTCTACCCTACAAAGGTCGTCTAGAGTAAATGAATAATGACCAAAGAACCAACATTGAAGGTAGAGTCCAGCTCAGCCAGTGGAAGCAAGAAAAGGAAGGACGACCAATCATTAGATAATCAACATCTGACCAAATGGCCTGGCAGTAAGTTCAAGTCATACAGTCCCCATAACAAGACACCTGAGCAAGTCTTAATGGAGATTCTTGACAAACGCATCCTTAAATAGTCAGGCAAGATGAAATTCGATCTTGGAAAGTAGAGTAAAAATAAATATTGTCATTTTCATTGGAACCATGATCATTTGACAAGTAATTGTTTCGACCTCAAGGAGGAGATCGAAGCACTCATCGCAACAGGCATCTTGGGGAATACGTCAATTGGAGAGGAGATCAAACTATTTTAAAAGATGAACAACTCATCAACAATGAGCCAACTAGGAAAATTCACACCATCTTCAAAGGCCCTGCTAGTGGAGGAGATTCGAACCGAGCTCGAAGAGCCCACGTAAGGAGCATCAGTCATTCCGACTCGGAACGAGAAATTCTTACCACCATTAGACCTTTAAAAGAACAAAAGATAGCAACATGCATCCTGACCTTCATCGAAGAGGATGCTCAAGGAGTTCACCATTCACACGACAATGCGCTTATGGTTATAATGACCATAGCCAATCGTAAGGTATTCCAGATCCTAATGGATACCGGATCCTCGGTTGACATCCTCTTCACGTGACAAGATGGGGGTCAGACGATCTCGACTCCGAGCCGTCAAAACTCCCTTGCTCGAATTCTCAGGAGGTAGAATTATGCCCAAAGGATCAATATAGCTTCCACTCACCACCAGGGATGGACAAGACCACTATGAGACCCGTATCTTATCCCGTACCGTTCCGTAGGCTTCTGCAGTCCTCTCGGTTGAATTTCGATGACCCGCGACGTATAGATAGTAATTATGCGTGACTTTGAGTCGTATCCCATATTCTAGAGTCAGCTCAACCTGAGACTTGTACCCTTATGACCCGCCATCGTTGCGGTTCCGACGTCGCGTCTCGCGTACTAAGGCGATACTTGGGTGAGGAATGTGGGCCGGCGTTCATTTCAAGGAAACGCAAACCCAAAAGAAACATGTTAAATCAATCACATCACTAGTCAAAGTACAACACCCATCCCTAAGTACAAACACCCTCCCCAAAGTCAACTCTCTCGCTTAAAACCAAGTACACCCATCACTCACCCATCTCTCTCTCTCTCTTTCAACCTCTCACTCTCATCTCTCTCTCCCTCATTCTCCAAGAAACCCATGTCCAAGCTTCCATGAGGGAAGCTAGTGTGGCCCACCTTCCTACCTCCCGTCTCCACAATCCAAAGATCATCTCAACCATTGAAATTGTTCCCTTGGAGCTCTAGCACGCATTGGTGGAAGATGGAAGAGGAGATACAATGGTGGGTGTTCATCATCTCAATTTTTTATTTAGGGCCCACTTGTAATGGGACCCACTTGATGTATGCATTGTATTTTGAGGGACCCATAGTGGCAGGGTCCCTCCCATCTCCATCGTTCTCTCTTTCTCCCTCTCTCTCTCTCTCTCTCTTATAGTGGTGTATGGCCCACCTGATGTGTCCGGACATCTAAACCCTCTGTCTGTTTTGGTCAGCATGGGACCACTGTACTATATGTATTATATTCCAGCTGTTCATCATCTGGATGGTGGGCCAGTGGCAACAGCTGCTGGACCGACGCCACCAAGTTGTGGGCCACACCATGATGTATTTGTCCCATCCACACCGTCTAGATGATCTGGACAGTGCTGGAGTGTTTGGACGGTGCAGTGGTGCTACCCTCCGCGATGTAAGTATTTTATCAGCACCATCCATCTCTAGGGCCCACTTGTGATGTATGTGTTTCATCTATGCCATCCACACAGTCCACATAGGGACAGTGGGCTCTTGATGTGGTGGTCGTCCATTGATGTGGACCCCACCAGCTAACGGCTAATGATTATAACATCAGCAAGTGTCGTGGGCCCCCACCTTAATGCATGCATTCTGTGTCTGCACCGTTTAGATCTGGACGATGCTGTGTAGAGCCCACCTAGATGTATGTAAATCCTGACCATCCGTTGGATGGGCGTCTAACCATCTGGACACTGGATAGCTAAAATATATAATAATAATAATATAAATAGATAAATATATTTTACATAAATATGATGGTGGGCCCTATGTGGAACCCACCTATGTGGTACGGATTGGCTGGAGTACCTACACTAGCCATTAGCTGAGGTACTGATGTCAGCAACTAGGGCCCACCGATATGTATGGGTCTATCAACACCATCCAGATCTTGGACGGTGGGGACCACCTTGATGTATATGCTATCCACACCGTCCAGATCTTGGACGGTGGGAAATCGGATTGGTAGGTGTACGCTGACACTAGCTGTATAGCTGTTGTATACAGTCAGCAAGTTCTGTGGGCCATACCGTGATGTATGTGATGGTCCACACCGTCTAGATGGCTAGACGGTGGGCCATACTGTAATGTATATGTTTTATTCGCACCGTCCAGATGGGACGGTGGGCCCTCCCATAATGTATGTGTTCCATCCAAACCATCCATCCATTTGGCAAGCTCATTTTAAGGCTTGAGACTAAAAATGAAGCAGATCTGATGGTCAGGTGGACCACACTGCAGAAAATAATGTTGAGTGAACGTCCACCATTGAAACCCTTTTTGGGGTCAAGGAAGTTTGGATCAATATTAAATTTATTTTTTCCTCTTAATCTAGGTCTATGTGACCTTATGATCAGGTTGGATGGAAAATAAAGTGGTCTGCCCTACAAATTTAAATGGTGAAAATCATTATCTTCACTGTTATTTGTGGTATGGTCTAGATGATCTTTTGATCCGCCGCCATTTACGGTGCAGCCCATGTGTTGCGGCCCACCTTGAGGAATATAAGCCCATGTCATGCGGCCCATTTTGACCATTGTGATGTGTATTAGGCCCATGTCATGCAGCCCATTGTGATGTGTATTAGGCCCAGGTATGTGGCCTGTTGTGATGTATTTGTGGCCCATGTGATATACTTGAGGCCCATTGGTGTGGCCCATCCATGAGGCCCACTTGATGTATTTGTGGCCCATCCATTAAGGCCCACCTTGATGTAATTATGGCCCATGCGATGAGGCCCATTGTGGTGTGTATTTGGCTACGGGACGTGACCCATTGTGATGTATTTTTGGCCCATATGATAAGGCTCATTATGATGTATTTTTAGCCCATATGATAAGGCCCATTAAAATGTATTTTTGGCCCATATGATAAGGCCCATTGTGATATATTTTTGGCCCATTTGGTAAGGCCCAATGAGATGTATTTCTAGCCCATATATTATGGCCCATTCGACATATATGGGGCCCATGTATTGCGGCCCACTGTGATGTACATGAGGTCCATGAGCGAGGCCCAATGCGATGCATATATGGCCTATGAGTGAGGCCCATAGTGATGTATATTAGGTCCTTATGTGAGGTCATGGGCCCACGATACGTTTGACTTTATGTGGGCCACTCCTTGGGAGCAATGATGGTTAAATATCCACATTGATGGGGCGATGATGGTTAAATGTTCACATTGTGACCTTCCCTTAGGCCCTTTGTTAGACTGATTACCAATTCTAATTGTCGAGGCCTATTCCAATTATTGAGGGTGATTTTGAATGTCGAGGCCGATTATTAATATCAATTACGAGTATATCATCTGATACCGATTATGAGTATGTGATAGCATAACATCATGATACATGCTCATGCGCATCATCTGTATGTTTATTATAAGATGTGGTTGACTATTGCATTGTCATTGGGCATGTTATTATGAGACTGCTTGATAGGTACAGATTATCTCACATGACCGCACGGTATGCGCAAGATTGATGCATGACTAGATTGTATGATTCATGCATCTTACATTATGTGTTGTGATTACTGTACACTCTAACAACATCAAGGTCATAGCCTCCACAGTCATGTCATGGATGGACAAATGGGACACTGAAAATCTGTTACTAGCATCAGGTTGTCATAGATGACCTTGGGTGAAAATCCCTAAACCCTCTTAGTACCAGAGGATGCTCTAACGTCTAGACTAAGTGGATTACATGAGCGCCCGAGTGTTGAATACCAGTAGGCCACGTCTCTCACTTATTGTGGTCAGTTGGAAGGGGGTGTGGCCTTATCCACCCGATTTGTCATTGGCAAAACTAGGCTGAGTTTGACCAACTCATAAATGATCCGCTATCGACGTGCCGGGTAGGTATTGGCTGACTACTGGCGAGGTGGATAGTAAGGTTTCTTCCACTCACCTAGTTGTGCGTGATTAGACGACACTATGGTTTGGAGTGTACTAGATTCCGGTGATGATCCCAGAGATGTACAGTACTGATACGTGGACTTATTGAGTAGGAGTTGCATACTCATTCATTTATTCATTCATTCACTATCCACTCGGGCTGGTGGTGAGTAACTAATTATTTTGTACCTTCGCAATGATAAGGATTTCAGTTGGGGCACGTGACTAACCTGAGGTCAGGGGTTTATCACATTGAGTCTGGCTATCCAAATTTAGGTATGCGACTGTTTGGATAGAAATCCCTTATGATAGATCCCATAGCTTACGATACTACGTACTATCATCTCGGCTTCACTTTAGCTTAGTCATTTCATTCGCACCACATATTACATCATATTCGCAACATTTAACATTTTGGGTTACTATGTTTCTGTATTTATATGGCTTAGATGAGGTTAATAGTATTTGTGACTCGTCAGGATTTGCATATTGTATTACATCCTTAACATCTGATATTTGGCTCATTATGATCTGCATTTCATACTTTGATATTATATGACTCATGGACTAGTCAGTATTTTCGCTTTCTCTGATATCTATATGCTTGACATGTACATCGTACCCACTTTCATCACCCTCTAAGCTTTCTATAAGCTTATGCACAATAGATGCATGTAGGTGATGTTAGGTTGCAGTATCATTGAGCTTGGAGTGTGTAACAGTCTTTTTGAGCTTTGATTTTTGATATATACATATTTTCCTTTCAGTATTGTATTCAAATGTTTATATTAGTGGATATGTGATGATGATGTTGTCTTTGTGATTTAGGGAAACTTGTGGTTATGCTTGTTATGAAACAAATGTACGTTAAAAATCTTCCTTGTAGGATCTCAGGATCGAAATTTGGCGTATGAACATAGGAAGCTAAGAATGGGGTACTACAGAGGCCATTGGCACCGGATTCGGCGATTAAAAATTTTGTGAGCTCGATTTCTGAGTTTGGGGCATGACAAAGTAACCACAATAATCGACTTTTTGGTGGTGAATTGCCCATTTGTCTGCAATGCAATCCTCGGTCGACCCTCTCTCAATGCCCTGTGAGCTATTGTAATAACCTCATTTTATCTTTTTATTATTAAGGCCAATACCTCTATGCAAACATACAACATTGATGAAAATAATAAATATAATGAATCCTTAGAAATACTATAAAATAGATAGTCTTCGACCCCATTCATGATAGAAGTGTTGAATTTTGGGGACGACATTCTCTCTAAGGGGGTAGATTGTAACACCCTGTGCTTCTCAGTACTCGGGTGTTACCTGATAACCTCAATTATGGAACCACTCATCTTCATTCTAGCCTAAATCTGATGGTTAGAAGTCATCTTCATCTATGGATCAAGCCATCCATCTACTAATTTTCAAGATGGACTGTCACATCATCAAGTCCACCATTCTTCGGGCCTAAAGTACTTAATCTACCTATCGATCAACTGTTGGTAACAATCGAACCATTATAGTTGAAAATAATCATTAAAATTCCTTTACATTGAGTCAACAACGCTTCGAAACCTGATTTTAAGAATTAGGACTGTTCCGACCATTGAAGGTTGAAAATCAATCGAGATCAATCATTAGACTAAGACCTTACATCACTCAATGATGAGTTTAACCATCAAAATCACCCATCAGGCTCGTCTAGCCACTAGATTTATCCTATAACCGTACATTATGGGCCATGAGGCGTATTGACCATTCGAATAACTTCTTGATACTTCTGACCATTGGAGTTTGAATTGAAGGCGTATTGACCATTTGAACAACTTCTTGACACTTCTGACCATAGGAGTTTGAATTAAAATCAATCCAACCATTGGACTGATATGAATCAATGGAATAAGATAAGGAAACACTTGATATGGCCCACCCGAGCTTCAGATCTGCATTGTCATTGGACTGTCGACCCTAATAGTAGATGTAAAGGGAATGGATGGAGTGGATTTCACTGAAAATTACAATGGACCCCACTTTTAACTTGAGTACACATGAACTGTCATCCCCCAAACTCGAAAATCGGGCTCACAAAATTCTCAATTGTCGAATCCGGTGCCGACAGCCTCCATAGTACCCCATTCTCGGCTCCCGGCACCCATATACCAGGTTCCGACCCTGGGATTCTATAAGGGGAATTTTTAACATGAATTTGATCATAACAAGAATAACTATATGCTTAACCCATGAATAATAACCAAGACATCATCACAAAATCCACTATGATAAAAAACTTTAAGGTACAATACGCATAAAGGGAAACATAATGATAATAATAACAAAAACTCTTAAAGCTCAACTGCATGCTCCTACTCCTACTAAGCTACGGCTGTATCCTGACATCACTTGCACGCATCAATCATGCATAAGCTTATAGAAATCTTATAGGGTGGTGAGAGTGTGTGCGCAATATAAGCGGGCTCAGAATGCAATATCAGAGTAATACGGAATATGCTAGTGAATCCATGATTACTATTAGCCATATCAAGGTTATGTGATGTAAGACATGAATGTTATTGAGCATATCAAGGCCATGCGATGTGAAATGCAACTCAAGCATACCAATCCTAATCCGAGTCCACATATCAATGCAGCTCATCACTAGAGCATCAAATATCAGTACAAATCTCACTCTGGACAATCACTGGGGTCTAGAACACTCTATGCCAGCTTGTCGCCCCTATCCGAGCGCATAAATGGTAATTGGAAGATACCTCACTATTTGCCTTCCAATATCGGGCCCGACTCATCGATAGTGGACCCATTCCTTAAGCTGATCAAACTCAACCTAGATATTGCTCCTTCACTCAGGCAGGTAAGGTCACACCCCTTTCCAATCGACCATGACATAGTGGGGGACGCAACTTACTAGTATACGACCCTTGTGCGCTCATGTATCTACTCGGTTTCGATGTTAGAGTCATCCTCTAGTACCATTAGGCTTAGGGATTTTCACCCAGGGACATCTATGATGCCCTGATGCTAGTAACAATATTTTTGGTGTCTAATCCTGTCATCCATGATATGCTTGTAGAAGCTATGGTCCTGTTGTTGCTAGGGTGTACAGAAATCATATCACACAAATACGTGATGCATGAATCATACTATCCAGTCATGCAGCAATCCTGCGTATACCGTGTGCTCATGTGAGTAACTCCTCCTATCAGGGAATCTCATAATAATTTGTCCAATGACATGTGATATGATTAATCACTCCTCATATTAAGCATACATATGATGTGCATGGGGATGGATCGTGAAGCTATACTGAGAAAATTATATGATGATGATGTACTCTCCACATATCAAGGATGGGCCTAGATGACCTACTCATATCAAGAATAGGCCTAACGATCATGGGGGCCCAACGGTTTGGGTTAGCCCACTAAGGGAAGATGAGAATGGGCCTAATAATGGGCATAACAATAAGTATTAGGGAGGGTTACAATGCAGACATTTAACCACCATTACCCTTATAATGTGGACTTTAAACCATCATTGCTCCCAAGGCATGGTCCATTTAGATCCAACTAGGAAGATGAATGGGCATCATAAACATCATTACATACACCATGGTGGAATTATAGATCACAATGGGCCTCATATGCATCACATTGGGTCTCCCACAAAGGCTTCATATATATCACAATGGGCCACATCCCATGGGCCTCAAATACATCACATTGGGCCTCACTCATGGGCCTCATATACATCACATCAGGCCTCATCATATGGAACTCATATACTACAGATTGGGCCTCACATATGGGCCTCATATATATCATAATGGGACCTACCATCTGGGCCTCTCATACATTACAATGAGCCACATCTCATGGGCCTCATATACGTCAAGTTGGCCGCATCATATGGCCTCATATACATCAAGTGGGCCGCATCACATGGGCCTCAACAATGGGCCTTATATACATCAAGTTGGGCCCACCGTTCTAGGTGAACTACCTGCACCATGCATCTATATTTATAGATCATTTTAGAATATTATCCAAAAATGAATCATATCGAAAGATCATCTAGACCATACCACAAATAGCAGTGGAGATAATGATTTTCACTGTTAACACATCACAGGCCCACCGAAACATTTATTTTCCAATTTGTTCATAAGGTCACAAATACCTAAATTAAGAGGAAAACAAATTCCATATTGGTCCAAAACTTTCGTGACCCCAAAAGGGTTTCAATGGTAGACGTTCAATCCCCACTTTTTTTGGCAGTGTGGTCCACTTGATAAATAGATCTGTCTTATTTTAAGTCTCAAGCCTTAAGATGAGCTCACCATCCGGATGGATGGTTTGGATGTAACACATACATCATATGGTGGGCCCCACACATGGACAGTGTGGATCAACATATTCATCATGGATGGACCCACAGAACTTGTTATCGTCAATACAACAACTATCCAGCTGTAGGACTACTGGGCTACTGGCCCAACGTTTAGCAGATGGACGACTCAGGTATAACACATATCTCATATCAAACCCACAAACTGCTAACGTCAACAGTAGCTATATAGCTGGAGTGGGGGGCCATGTCCAGATGAATGGACGGTTGGGATATATAACACGTCAGCAAGGTGGGCCCCACCCATCCAGAAAATGGACAGATGGCGTGGATGATACCCACACACGTCACTATAACAACTATATAGCTGGTGTGAGACGCACCAACCAATCACTTCCAGGAAGGTGGGTCCCACGTGGGGCCCACCATATACATATATATAATATAATATAGTAATATATTACTTATATTTATATTTTTATTATTATTTTAAAAAGGTCTAGTGTCTAGGGTCTAGAGGCTGGACGGATGGTGTAGATGTAGGGAACATGCATCATAGGCGGGTCCACACGTGTGGGACCCACCAGCTATGAGACAAGCTGATATTTGCATTTTCTCTTCATCTAGGCTTGTCTAGACAGTCAGTAGCAAGCCCGTCCACTGGATAGTCCAGTAAGATGGGCCCCATAGGTAGATGGCACAGATATAACACATCGTGGTGGGCCATACACACACACACACACCAGCTGGGCCACACACCTCATCATCATCATCACTATACAAAAGGAAGAGAGAGAGAGAGAGACGGTGTAGTGGAGGGACCCCACCACTATGGGCCCCTCTTTGATTACAACACATACATCAAAATGGGTCCCATCATAAGTGGGCCCTTAAATGAAAATCAACGGTGGATATCTTAAAATCACCCATCGATTGCACTCCTTCTTGGTCGCTTAGCTTCTTTAGCTCATTGGCTTTGATTTCGATGGAGGAAGATGAGGATTGAAGGGTGGAGATGGGAGATTAGGGAGGTAGGAAGTGGGCCACACTTGGCTCTCTTTAGGAAGAGCTTGGACGTTGGCTCTCTCTTAGGGTTACTTGGGGAATGGGTTGAGAATGAGAGAGAGAAGTGATGGGATGAAAAGGGATAGATGAGTGATGTGTGAGTGATGGGTGGAGTGGTGTTGTGTAAGAGATGGGATGGAAAGGTATGGGTGGAGAGAGAGGGGTTGACTTTGGGAATGGGAGAGGGATGGACTAGGTACTTGCTTGAGATGATTAATTGATGTGATACTTTGGGAATGAGTAATCATAGGACATATTAGCACATTCCCGTGATGCCAAGGTACATTGTGCCCATTACACAAGAATTTGGTCTGAATAATCCTTTTTGCTTCTATTGGTAAGTGTAGTTCAGTGGGTTGTTTGGAACACAGTGGTACCTCTATAAGAGTTGATATGCGGTATAGAGTGATTTTAACTATTCGACCATCACTATCAACTTCAAAACCCCTAGATAGTGTGTAATGTGATAAAAATAATCGGACCAAATTTTCATTTATTGGCCCCCCCAAAGGATAAAACTGGTAGCCATCCTTAGCGAGAAAGAATTTCTCGGACCTTAAAACTTTTCAAGACAGCTCACATCCACACTTCTTTCACACATAATCTTTCTCTTTAAAAATCTGGCAGTAGTGGGCCTAGAAGAATTAGAGTTTGAAGAAGATGAGGGTTTATAGGCTTGGCTAAAAGATCGCCCTCGCTTTGGAACACAGAGTTTCTGCCTAGTTCCAGTTGATTCTTCAATGTCATGTTTTTTCTTGGATCGACTTTCTCTAGGAGGAGGTGACTCCATTTTGGGGAAACAGAGTGAAATGGTAAAAACCTATCAAGGAGGCAAACCAAAGAAGGATGAACACTAGTATTTAAGATTTGAGAGAAGGAACTAGGAGATACCTTTGGTTTTGTTGATTTCGGTAGGGTAGTCCTTTTAGCCGAACTTGAGCAGAAATAAAAGAAGTGACAGTCTAAATAGAACTGGGCAGTGAGAGATTTAAATAACTAGCCGCGGTTCAATTTCGGTCGCATCGAAGATAAGTTTAGTGCCACCGAAATATCCCTAGAACATAAAATTTGGTATTGCATATTTTCCTATTATGTTTATAAATACGTTGTGTTCTAAGGTAGAATTCCATGATTTTTGAAAGAGTGAAAATCTTACATGGAATTACCAAAATGGATAGAGGCTAAAGAAATCCTCAGATCTAACATTTAGACCAATTATAAGGCTTAATCCTTTGATTTAACTGTGTTCAAATATGAGGCAAAATTCCTCTAATTTACCAATAACGCTTTATAGGAGGCATGATCCTCAACTATACCAATTCAACTCAAGTGGAAGCCTGGGGTGTCTTTTCAAAATTTTTGAGGAGATGTTGTGGTGTGAGCCAATAGATTGCACATTTGGCTCTCATCCTTCATTCCATGCATGCATATCCTTTATCTTGTTCTTCAGTTTGGGAATGACTGTAGTTGTAGATGTCATAAGTAATTTTAGTGACTTTTGGTCATCATCACTTTCAGACTCACTATTTTCAGAATTGAAGTCATTTGTGTCATCCCATGTGGTTGCCATGGCTTTTTCTTTTGATTTCTTGGCTAGACATTCAACATATATATGTCCATACTTTTGGCACGTATAACATTGGGGTTCTTTGGACTTCCTAAAATATTTGCCTATTTGGCATTTGTTGTCCCATTGTTTCCCCTTGTGATTGAATGATTTTCCACGGTTCTTGTTGAAAAATCTTTTGAACTGTTTAACTAGGAGAGCCACTTCCTCATCATCATCTTCATTTTCAGTTTCCTCTTCCTCCATTATAGTTTTAGAAGTTTTAAGGACATTGTGTTTTAATTTTGTGGGTGGTTTGAAATGCAATTCAAATGTTTTTAAAGAACCCACTAATTCTTCAGCTTTCATTTCATCAATGTTCCTACATTCCTCTATAGTGGTGACTTAGAGTTAAATCGTTTTGGTAGGGATCTTAAGGTTTTCTTATAAATTTTAGGTATCGAAAATTTCTCCCCTAGTCCCCCCATAGAATTACATATGATATTTAACTTTGTGAAAAAAAATCCATGAATGTCTCATGTTCTTCCATCATTATATTTTTGAATTGAGATGTCAATAGTTGTAGCTTTAATCTTTTTACTGTGTTGGTTCCTTCATGGGTTATTTGCAATAAATCCCATGCTTCTTTTGAACTTTCACACATGCTGATTTTATTGAACACTTCTTGTGAAACTTCATAATAAATAGCATTCATGGCTTTAACATCATATGATTTCGTTTCAATTTGGAGACAGTTCTGTTGTTTTCAAGTACCACTTGTTCAGTTGGTGGTACATATCCATTCTCAACAACTTCTCAAACGTCATGATCTAAGGATTGTAGAGAATAAAACATCTTAGACTTCTAATAAGGATAATTTGAACCATCAAATATGGGAGGTCGTTAGACGGATGGTCCTTCTCCTTTGGTCATTATTCCAACTTCTTGTCAGGATCTCCCTTTAGGTTGTTAAACCCTTTAAGAGGAACCCAACTTTGATACCAATTGAAATTACAGTTTAGACTGCAATAGTAGAAGTATAGAATAGTTTAAGAGTCCTAGAGGGGGGTGAATAGGATTTTCCAATGATTACGCCAATTAAAAAACTTCATTGCCTAACTTAAACTAATTTACAATTAAACTAAGCAAGGCAATATAACTCTAAAGGCCTCCAAGCCATAATAAAGGGTTCAATCACATAGGCTACTCAAGATATGCAAATAAAGTAACTAGCCAATAACATTGTGAACATGTGTGTACGAAATATGCTACCTGTTAATCTAAGGTATTCATTTGATCATACATATAAAATTAAGTATTAAAACATATGAGCATAATTAAAAAGATGCGCAAATGACAATTTGTTCACAACCCCAAGTGTAGGGTCGTGGTGTAGTAATAACTCGTGAGAACGAGGCCGGATCCACAAGGACTAAACTTGTACATATTTTAAAAAGAACTAGAATTAGAACTAGAAGAAGATCTAAATCTGAATTTTGGAATAAAAGCGAGTAATTGTGAATAATGTTTAAACTATCAATTAAATGTGAGAACTAGGGTGCTAAGGATCCACTTGTAGCTATTAAGATGCTACCTTACCTAATTTAATAAACACAATTGAAATTGGAGTCCTATCATATCCAATGAGAAGATAAAGCAATTTAAATTAAATTTGAACTTTTCATTAACCTAATTCTCAATGGAGGAGAATTGTGAAGATTGGAAGGGATTTTTGTTGGAGCATAAAAATTATCATGAAGAAGAAAGAATAAGAATCAAATATAAAGAGAAGGAATGGGGAAGAAAGATGGTAGTTGCGTGAGGTTGTGCAACAACCATTCGTTGCACGGGGATGCGCAACGAATTTGTATATTACGCGTGGACGTGTAACCAGGAGCAGATGGTTAAGATGAACGGTCCAGATCAGATGCAAAAGTGGGCCATGGCACAAAGATCGAGGGTCGGCACGTGTGGGGGTCCTATAAATACCCCCTCCCTTCCTTCATTTGAGGGGTTGAAGATTTGTGGAAGAGTATAGCCTCGAAAGCTGAGGAGTGAAGCCTCCGTTGCGCGTAGTCACGTTACCGTTGCGGGGGGACGCGTAGTCCAATTCTCTGTTGTGCGGGGATGCGCAGTCTAATTCCCTGTTGTGCGAGGACGTGTTGCTCAGTTCTCTGTTACGCGGGGTTGCGCAACCAGTCTGCGGGTTGCGTAGGTCGCGTAACCAAGTCAGTAGGTGACTTGTCTTGAATGGAGGACGGAATGCTACCGGATCTCCTGAAAGCATTCAAGTTCACTCTTCATCACTTCTGGCCCTCTCCTCTGCCTAAAGGATGAGTTCGAAAGTGAAGCCAAGTTGATCAGATCAACATTCCTCTTGAGTCCTAGGAGATGATCAAAGTAGCTATCGAGAGGCAGCCGGATTCAAGATTCGATATATGAAGCTTCACTAATAATGATTTGTTCTCTCCAAATGATCCATTTTAGAATCAAGGGATGTTATGAGGATGTAAATGAACTCAGTATCAATGAAATATGATGATTGTTCCAAATACTCTTTCTGTTATGTTTAAATGAGATAACTTCCCAAATCAAATGCATTTATTTCTGTTCGAAACAAAATGGCGACTCTGCTGGGGATCTATTATCTTATTTAATATTAACATTGAGATAGTTATGGAACTTTCATCATAGTTTGGCATCTTTCTGACGCCAAAATGGTAACTCTCAGTGGGAACATCCTCCCCTTCATCTCTAAGATAGATCATTTTATTCTTCAAATACTAATTATAAATGCATTTCATGACTAAAGGTATCCAAATTCGACTCTAAGTTACAATCAATGGCAATTCCCGCAAGAGAAGTGAGCTTTCATTTCACTTCAACTGGATTTGTGATAGAGTATGTGCTGAACCAAGCCTCCACGTGTATGACTCAACTTCCCGCGAGCGAGAATAACATGACTCGAAAAACAGCCGGGGTTGTGTCTGCTTCGCCCCAATTAATGGACGGCGATAACGGCTGGACTGTTATGATGTCCCACAAAGCGACAATATGAAATGCAAGAAACTCTTGGATAAATCTGACTTTGTCAAGAGTTAGAAGGCCGGTTACTTGTAACGCAGCTAAGAAGTATCCCGAGCTTACTCCTCCTGAGATATATCCTGAGCAGATGGTTTCGCAATTGGTCTCGCATGACTTTTCGGCTTTAGTTGCCTCAAGGGTAAGATGGACGAAAGAGCAGAAAGGCAAAGCCTTAATGGCAAGTTCACCAGTATCCGTGTCCCTTTAGATAAATTCGCCAACATCCGTATCGCCCCAATCGATTGATAGCACCAGAGGCGCAGAGTTGAACGGGACTCCATCTTCTCCTCTCTTCGTGAGTCTTGTTACATCTATATACTCTCGCCTCACCCCAGCTATAGTTTCAGCTAAGAGTGGAGAAGCTGCGGTACCTGTGACTGAGACAAATCAAGATAATATGCCAACCACGGAAGATCGTATCAACAAGATAGCAGAAGCCCAAAGAGCACTGATGGAAGAGTGCGGACACCTTAGAGAGGCCCTGACAACCCTTGCACATAACGTAGGTCAGATTGAAGCCCCACTAATGATGGGCATGATGAATGGACAAGAAAACCGGCCCGAAGGCTCTCATCCGCAAGGGGTAGGATTGCGAGGGTCTATTCCAGCTGCAAGAAACATAATACAAGATGATATAAGACAAGTCGTGAGCGTGAAAGTATTGGCCGCTTCCGATGCCAAACACCATACCCAAGGGAGGTAGAGGATGTTCCGTTCCCGGCCAACTTTAAGCATCCAGATTTTTAGAAGTTTAATGGAGAAGGATCGCCAGAAGAGCATCTGATGCACTTTATTACCAGCATGGAAAATTTTTCTACGATACCACAGTATTTCTTGAGTTTGTTCGAATCATTGCTGACGCACAAAACGTTCTGGTGGTATTCCAGCCTGCCTCTAGGGTCGATGAGAACTTGGGAACAAATGCAGGATGCCTTTATGTCGAACTTCTTCTCCTCAGAACGTGATGTTAGTATTACAGAATTGGATTCCATACGGCAGAGAGAAGGAGAATCAGTAGAGAAGTTCATAAACAGATGGAAAACATTGGAAGCCTCATGTAGACAGCTGCTGGAGGAAAAGGAATAGGTTAAAATGTGTCTGAATTATATGGAAACGAGAATTGCGTTTGGACTCACCAGTGTCGATATGAGAACATTCCATGATCTAGCCACTAAAGCCCATTCCTTGGAATTAATAACTCGTAAAATGCCAGCATTTCATACGAGACAGCTAGAAGAGCACCCGAAAAGATGAATGTGAATACTGTTGATCATGATAATAAGAGTAAAAATGCAAGGGACTCAAGGGACAAGAGGCTAGAATGGAGGGAAGGCCAGTCAAGGAGTAGATACAATGGGAAAAGACCTCGAATGCTTAATTCACATGAATGGTTTGATTTCAATAAAGAAGATGTCATTCCTATGATGAAGCAGCTGCTGAAAGCAGGCATGATAGAATTGTTAGAACCCAAGTGCCCCGAAGATGTGAAAAAAACCAAAGAAAGAGATTTTTACCGTTATCATTGCCTAGTGGGACATCCGACGGAGAATTGCTACACACTAAAATGTATAATACAACGACTGATAGATAAGGGTGAGATAGTGACTAGCGAGGGAAAAGAAAAGAGCACGAGGGCCACGGTAGACATGTTCACTGCCCGGGAAGGGGCCCAAAAGGTAAAAGAGGAAGGTGGCAGAAAAGTGATAAAGAAAGTAGCAGTAATTACATTACGATCAGGAAAGAAGATGACGAGCCCTATGAAGCAGAAAGTAGGGGTCATAAGAAAAGAAGCCGCTGAGAAGCAGACCAATGGTGATCGAAATGAAGAGGGGTGAAACAGTGAAAGTGTAACACCCCAATTTTTTCGCCAACTTGGGGTTAGACGTCCTTAGGCAATGGGACAACCAAAACACCTTGCGAAGTGTTTTATGCACTTCATGTCGCTCAGCTTGAGATGTGATCGTACTAGTCGAGCCTGTCAAGTAACCCAACTAGCCATTGTATGTTCACCATGTATGTGTCATAACTGCTTGAACCTAGGGTACTGAACTTACCATTGGAAACCCTGTCAACCATGGTACCTTGATCCATAAAGACTCATGAGCCGGGCATGGTGGTATGGGACACCGTGGTTGAGCTGTCGGCCTACGCTGGGCTACAAACCTCCCCATAGTGACCAGTGAGCACCCTACTCTGAGCAGATTATGGTGGTAGGGGACACTATATTCTTGCTGTCGGCCTACACTGATCAGGTGACGAGCCCTTTGTAGTGACCTTGAGTTTATCCTGACACCGCATGGGGGCGACGAGTCCTGATGTAGTCTTAAAGATATAATAGGCCTGTATTGATAAGGTGATGGGGGAGAGGAGCAACGAGTGCGTGCAACAGCCCTGACAGCCCTTACAGTGACCTACAAATATAACATCGTATGAGATTACTAGGAGTGACGACCCTAGACAGAATCTGTGTTGGGATTGATATAAGGAAGGTACCTTAGTTTCTCAATCCTGCTGTATGAAAAGGACTAATAACTACTTGGTAATCATATCTACATCACATTGCATGTGCCTAGAAGATGTGGAGCACTGTGGGAAGAAAGCATGCCGCGGGCGTAAGATGGTGCCGTATGAGGGAGATCGTCGGTGAGGGCATCCATCATGTCATGTCATATTGCATTAACAACAGTATTTATGAATTTTTGATTTATTGCTTTACTATTATCGCATGATTAATTTGATAACATGTTAATCTCTGCTTTATTATTCCACTGAGTTGATCACTCACTCCCACGTTACGGAATGGTATTTTCGGACACCCACCAGTCCTTATTTTGGTTGCAGATGATGGCGCTGCTTGAGAAGCGGAGCTGGACTTGATGATGATGAGGAGGATCCCTCCTTTATGCGTATTCTGATTGACGGGATTACAGGGAGGTTGATTAGATGCCTTGACACTTGTCATTTTATATTTTTAGAGAACTCATGTATATTATTTTTTTTCCCTTTTGGAGTATACATGTATGTATATAACCTGGTAACATGTTCACACTCTGGAGACATACAACAGTTTATATATGTTATACATACTATCACAGTCTTCCGCTTATAAATTTAACTGTCTCTGGAGTATGATATGTTATTTTGGCTTAATCCTAATCTTGTTTAATGCATGCATCTAATATTATATATATTGCATAAATAACATTTTGAAACTTGGGAGTTGGGTTTTTACTCGACCCCCGATTTTCGGGATGTTACAGATGGTATCAGAGCATGATTTGGATTAAACCAAGCCTGGGTTATGGTCACGCGACGTATGATGTCACTCCTTTGACTTAGGTGGGTACAAGAAAAGTCTAGAAACACTCGTAGGACTCCAGTTTCGCCAATAGGCGAAGTTTACTTGAGTCGATCGTTTCGGTCGAGTCCGTGACGTATCTCTGGTCGCGTGAAGCGACCTAAGTAGCCTCTAGGTTGTTAGTAGTTGGGTTTGAGATGGTCCTAGGAGAATTTCAAACCCTAAAATGCAAATCCTTGGGCTGTGGGGTAACCACAACCCTTACATTCAACCGCTAGGGCTTAAAAACCCCGTTTCACCTAATTCCTTCAAAATTCTTCCTCTCACCGCCCCATTCTTCAATTCTTTTTCAGTCCTTTCATGTTAGGCATTAATCCTAATGTGAAAATGATATAGAATCATGCTTAGGAAAATTTTTATAATGAATAGTAAAAATACTTAAAAATTGGCCTTTTGGCCATTCTAAATTTGAAATATTTTATAACTAATGGGTTAGTTGGATAGATTAGTTCCTCCTACCCCAAAATCATATTCTATATGATAGGTAAATGTATTCTGGTTTACAGACTGGCCCTAAAATGCCCCGAATGGAAGTTTGGGCCTCCCTAGGTTAAAATACAATGATCTGGGGTGGGGCCCATACCTATTTGGAGTCCCTAGTGTAGGGGGGACCCAACCCATGTGGTCCCACCAGCCAGATCCATAGATGGCCGGCGATGCCATCGCCGATCAATGGGCCCCACGTGGTCCAAATTTCGAGAGCGTGGTGTTTTTAGAGTAGGGCACCCCTTCCATACAGCGCCCGTCCGTCGAAACCCCTTAGAAAGGGTACCCCCTTCACAAAAATGCCCCTCCAAGCCTCCGTTTTTAATTTTCTTGCTGCCCTCTCTTAAACCGCAGCTCCAATCCTCTCCCAATCCCATTTCTTGCTAAAAAAGATACCATTCCATCCCTCCATCGTGATTTGTAACCCCCTCACTTTCAAATCTCGTCCGTTGAAGCTCCCACAACCTCCAATCGAGGCTAAAATCGTGTGGAGCTTCATTTCCCTTTATAGTTCTCTTTTCCCTTTAAAAATTTAGTCTTTGGGAGCTTGATGCATCCCTCTACAGGGCCTAGATTCGTTTTAGTCCATTTGGACAACCATTTCTCCGCATTTCCTCTGCTTTCCATGGCTATTGTTAAGGCTATTTAGCCTTTTTCTCCCTTTCCATCGTCCTTTCTCTCATGTCCCTTTTATTTGATCCTAAGATTCATGGAAACCTGCTTACCCATCCCATTTCTCCACGTTCTTCACTTGTTTGATTACTGTTTTAAGGATTTCTGTGTTTTGTTGTTGTTGGGTCTAGTGATGTCATAGGTAGAAATGTGTTTGCGTAATGTTTTGGGCTTAATATAGCTGAATGCGTTCCTGTCATAATTCATGTGGAACTTTATTCCATATATTGTGACATAATTTGTCAAATGAAGTGCATGCCGTTTTGTTCGCTGTAAGGTATTGTCCTTAGATTGGGTGTATCCTATGGTTTCCACTGCCATGTTGTAAATCCCAGGATTAAGCGTACAAAATTAATTTTTATCCCAACCCACCCTCCTACCAAGCATGCCACTTCCAATCCCGACATGGGACTAGGAATGCAGTTCCATTTAACACAACTTAATGCAACTGGCCACATAGGCCCTTGGCGTTTTGGACCTAGTGTTAGTACTCCTAAATTTGAAGGATCTGTCAACATAGGAAATCCAATTCCATTTAGATAATCTTGACCCTAAGCGATAGAACAATCGCCCGTAGTGGATATGAAACCATCTAGCGTATGAGCTTAGACTTTGGTTTATAGCCAGTGAGTTGCAGACTAGTCTACTAGTTACCTTAAGTAGTGTAAAGCCAGTATATGCTAAGGAATAATAGGTTAGAATTGGTTGGAGTAGGACCTTATTCCTTCGATAGCTCCCTGTAATGCTTATAGACTTCTATTATAACCCTTAGGAAGGTTGTTTTAACTTAGAACCATTCACTCTCAGGAAAAATGTATAAATCCCTTAGATTGAACTTAGGATGAGTTAGCACGCCCCTTAGTATTGCCTTCCCCAAGGGCTTATTGCATTTGGGAACACGGAGTAAAGGAACGGTATATGTAAGCGATGTATTCGCGGTTTGACTTGACCTATTAATCCTGGTAGTTACCAATAAATCCAATGCTCTGATCAAGCAGAGGGTCAGCATCGGCTAGGATTAAGAACTGATACGAAGAATTTTCTGTCAGAGTCTCGGCAGAAGGTCAATGTATCTGGCTTAGACCCACTACACAACCTTTCTTCTGTGATGGCCCAACCACCTACAACCAAACGTGATCACATTGTCTTTGGAAAATGGCGAGGACTTAAAGCCAATAGAGAATTAGACATCTTGTCACCAACTCATACCTGCCCCTGAACTCAACCAAAATAGAGATTAGACTTATCTTTATCACCATAGATACCAATGCCATAGAACACATCGCTAATAAAGGAAGACCAATGTAGTGAGAGGTTGTTTCCATTTTATGTCAAGGATAGCCCCTAAGTTGTGCCTCGTTCCGATATACGGATCGATGCATAGATTCTTGAACCTTAAGTAGAACTAAGTTTTAAGGGGGGTAGAACGTATTGAGTCCAATCTAGTTAGGTCAGCCAATGCAACCGTTCGATCAGAGTGGCACAGCGGAAGCGTGGTTAGCCTCTTCCCCACTAGCCCAGGATCGAAACAGCTAAGTTAGGTTCTACGTAAGGTTAGGTTATTAAATAGGATTTGAACCTTCCTTAGAAAAAGTACTCACTACCCTTAGCCAATTTTAGAGACGAAATTTTATTTTAAGGGAGGTAGATTGTAACACCCCAGATTTTTTGCCAACCTGAGATTAGACGTCCTTAGGCAATGGGTCAACCAAAACACCTTGGTAACCGCTCAGAACCCAATTCCATAGCCAAAGAAATTACTTAGGATTAATTCCTTTAGAAACTAAGCATAAGTTAGCTAGCGCTACGCTGGAGTAGCTGTGAAATTGTCCCTGATCGATTTAAAAACGTTCTACAAGACCCAAAACTTGTAGAACCAATGATGCTATAATATCCTCAAACCTTGGATCAAACTCTAAACCCGTTTGCTCTCAGAAACTCTTTGAAGGATCTAGACCGCGCGTCGAAAGTCCGCTACCTACAATCTTAGACTGTTATGACCGCTTAGCTGGACTTGAGAACTGTTTCGAAAATCAAGGCCAACCGATGTTCAGAGGCTATTTCATTAAGCCTGTAGTGAAGAGAGTGAGAATAGGGTTAGATTTGGAAATTTTAATTCAAATCTGGCACGTGACTTGGCGCGTTATTATTAAGCGTTCTGACAGTCAGAATTCATCCAAATTACACCCTCGGATCAGGAAAAATTTCTCTTTCATATCATGAGACTTGTAGACCTGATCTAGGTGCGATGACCGGTGAACTGAAATTAGACCACCACGTGCGATCTGCGAACTCTTCCGGTCTGAAAACTTGATGTGTGCTAGATCCAGTATGCATGAGCTTAAGTCCGACTGCGTTCGGTCAGGGGACCTCCAGAAATGCTCTTTTGGACCAGAACAGCCCCGATTTGGTTATAACCCAAGTAAACCTTGTTCCCAAGTCTATTTTGGGAAGGTTTTGGGCTATATAAGGGCCTTAAAACCTCTCATTTCTCTCCCATCCGAATTTGGTTAAAACCTTAGATTGAGAGAGAGAAAAAGTGAGAGTTTGTGAGAGAGTGTGGGAGAGATCTTCCTGCCACTTGCTGCTGCTGCTACACGTGCTAAAGCAGCGCACTCCAATCACTTTCCCAGTGATTCCAACATACTTCCAGGTAAGGAAAACCCTAACCACTTGTTGATTTGGGGATTTCTTCGATTCAAATAGCGAAGTAGCTGATGTACATGTGTATTAGGTCGCCTGATCGCCGTAGACGAAGCGTATATGCTCCGTTCGGAACGATACACATCTAAAGTGAAAGGTGCGGATTTTAGACGCTTTGATTGACTGATTTCAAAGCTTTCAATGTCGTTTAATAGTAGATTATCGACGGCAACGCCGTTTGACATGTACAACATGCTGTCCGTTTCCTGTTTCGTTAGCAGACGAAAAATATGAGATTTAGGGCATTTTAGTCATTTGTACGAAATACTGTTTGCATCCATATTTTGCTGATATGATTGACATGGCTTTTTGTCGCCTTAGGATATTAGGAATGCGTGCATAATCAGTTTAGCGAAGAGATTCTCCCAAATGCGCACTTTGAGTTGACATACACTATGTAGACTTAAGTGTGTAGATTAAGTGTTTGTATAAATGTTTGTATTAGTATGTATTGAGTATGTGGTGTTGTGAAATAGTTTTGAGATTAAATTCTCAAGTAATATGCTGATGTAAATGATTTTCATCATGTTGGCTAAGTTATGGATTTCATTGTATGTATGAAATGCATGTGTTGAGTGAATTGCTTAAGTGGTATGTTATAACATGATATAACATGCTTATATTGTTGTATTTCATTTCCATTACTCTTATGTGATTGATGATGTGGATTCATAAATGTTTGGCACTATACTCTAGTCCAGGCAGTCGGTAATAGTCGAGAATTTGTGGTTGCTTTCTATTTACCACGAAGGACGCGTTGATGAACGCGAGTCGTGTTTGGAGTTGGCGGCAGTGGTTAGGCCACGCGAAGTGTTTTATGCACTTCATGTCGCTCAGCTTGAGATGTGATCGTACTAGTCGAGCCTGTCAAGTAACCCAACTGGCCATTGTATGTTCACCATGTATGTGTCATAACTGCTTGAACCTAGGGTACTGAACTTACCATTGGAAACCCTGTCAACCATGGTACCTTGATCCATAAAGACTCATGAGCCGGGCATGGTGGTATGAGACACCGTGGTTGAGCTGTCGGCCTACGCTGGGCTACAAACATCCCCATAGTGACCAGTGAGCACCCTACTCTGAGCAGATTATGGTGGTAGGGGACACTATATTCTTGCTGTCGGCCTACACTGATCAGGTGACGAGCCCTTTGTAGTGACCTTGAGTTTATCCTGACACCGCATGGGGGCGACGAGTCCTGATGTAGTCTTAAGGATATAATAGGCCTGTATTGATAAGGTGATGGGGGAGAGGAGCAACGAGTGCGTGCAACAGCCCTGACAGCCCTTGCAGCGACTTACAAATATAACATCGTATGAGATTACTAGGAGTGACGACCCTAGACAGGATCTGTGTTGGGATTGATATAAGGAAGGTACCTTAGTTTCCCAATCCTGCTGTATGAAAAGGACTAATAACTACTTGGTAATCATATCTACATCACATTGCATGTGCCTAGAAGATGTGGAGCACTGTGGGAAGAAAGCATGCCACAGGCGTAAAATGGTGCCGTATGAGGGAGATCGTCGGTGAGGGCATCCATCATGTCATGTCATATTGCATTAACAACAGTATTTAGGAATGTTTGATTTATTACTTTACTATTATCGCATGATTGATTTGATAACATGCTAATCTCTGCTCTATTATTCCACTGAGTTGATCACTCACTCCCACGTTACGGGATGGTATTTCCGGACACCCACCAGTCCCTATTTTGGTTGCAGATGATGGCGCTGCTTGAGAAGCGGAGTTGGACTTGATGATGATGAGGAGGATCCCTCCTTTATGCGTGTTTTGATTGATGGGATTACAGGGAGGTTGATTAGATGCCTTGACACTTGTCATTTTATATTTTTAGAGCACTCATGTATATTATTTTTGTTTACTTATGGAGTATACATGTATGTATATAACCTGGTAACATGTTCACACTCTGGAGACATACAACAGTTTATATATGTTATACATACTATCACAGTCTTCCTCTTGTTAATTTAACTGTCTCTGGAGTATGATATGTTGTTTTGGCTTAATTCCAATCTTTTTTAATGCCTGTTTACTGACAACATGCATCTAATATTATCTATGTTGCATAAATAACATTTTGAAACTCGGGAGTTGGGTTTTTACTCGACCCCCGATTTTCGGGATGTTATAGAAAGTGACTTACGATGTAGTTAATCATTTGAAAGGTATACCGGCACGGTTAAGGATCTTTGATGCGCTCAAGTTGTTAGAAGAATTTTGACAAAGTTTGGTCCAAGCATTGTCTGACCATTTTATTAGAAAAACCTTACTGATAGAAATGAGAAGCGAAAGGCACGACGAACAAGCAAATTGCCTTCCAGTCATCTCATTCTCCGATGAGGATTTGATCTGCGAGACGGAGCATAACAATCCACTAATGATAAAGGGCCATATCGGTGGGAAGAAGGTTAAACGGATTATGATAGATAATGGATCTGCTGTGAATCTTTTACCGCTCTTGATGATATGTAAGCTAGGCTATCGTCGCTCTGATCTACGCCATAGTGGAATGATGATACAAGGCTTCAATCAAGACAGGTAATGAGCACTTGGTAAGATTACAGTGATACTAGAAATAGGAGAACTGACTACTAATGTTGTATACCACGTTATAAACGCCGTGACAGCGTACAACCTTGTCCTGGGAAGGCCATGGATACATCAGTACAACATTGTACCCTCTACTTTGCATCAATGCTTCAAGTACTATAAGGATGAGAGACAGTATAAGGTAATCGCTGATGCGAGACCATATACAGAAGAAGAGTCTTTCTTAGCGGACGCTAGTTACCATAAAGGGTTCACCGAAGAAGCGAGAAATAATGATGAGAATAGAGTGCTAAAAGACATTCAAGCAAATGATGTCAAGGGAGAAAGGGTGGATCCTCTAAGACTGCAAATACAAAGAAAAAATTCTATTTTGTACCAAAGCATCTGAGACAACCAGGACAGCCGCCACTAACCTTATTATCACCAGAGCAGTTAAAAAACTTGCGGTTTAATTATACAGTGCCGCTGCCTAGCGTTGAAAGGTGTAAGTCATTTTTAGCCACTCCAGGAAGATTTCAAGTGAAAGCTAGCATAAGATATCCCGAACCGATAGAATTTTACACCACAATAGAAATGAGGGCAAGAGTGTAATGCCCTGAAATTCAGGGGTCGAGCATAAGCTCCACTCCCAATTTCCAACGTATCACTTATGCAACATAAATAATGATGATTGAATGTTGATCGTATGAGTGCATTAAACATGAGTGGGATTATACCAAAATAGCATATCATACTCCAGAGACAGTTAAATTATGGAAGTGGAAGACTATGTTAGATATATAACATATATAAACTGTTGTAAGTCTCTAGAGTGTGAACATGTTACCAGGTTAAATATATACATATATACTCCAAAAGTGAACAAAAAGAGTATACATGAGTGCTCCAAAAGAGCTAAATGACAAGTGTCATGGCGTCTAATCAACCTCCCTGTAATCTCGTCGATCAGAACATGGTCTACATAGACCCACCTGATAGCTGCCTATAGGAGAAACTCTCCTCATCATCATGAAAGTCCGGTTCTGCTTCACAAGCAGCGCCATCATCTGAAACTAAAACAAGGACTGGTTGGTGTGTACAACACCGTCTCGTAACGTGGGAGTGAGTGATCAACTCAGTGGAATCATAGAGCAAAGGTTAACATGTTATCAATTCAGTCAAGCAGTAATGATAAAGCAAGCAAATCAAACATTCCTAAATACTATGATTAATGCAAGGATGAGATGCAATAATGATGCATGCCCTCGCCAACATACTCCCTCATGCGACACCATCTTACGTTCACGGCATGCTTTCATCCCTCAAGTGCTCCACATCTTCCAGGCACATGCAATGCGATATGGGCATGATTATCGAGTTGTTATTAGTCCTTTTCATACAGCAGGATTGAGAAACTAAGGTACCTCCCTTATAACATTCCTAAACAAGGATCCTGTTTAGGGTTGTCCCTCCTAGTTAATCTCATACGATGATGCAATTCTAGGTCACTTCAACGGCTACCAGGGCTGTTACACCCACTCGTCGCACCGCTCCCCCATCACCTTATCAATACAGGCCTAGTTTATACTCTGTTTACTACGGGAAGGCTCATCGCCTCTCCGCAGATTCAGATTATGCTCGAGGTCACTACAAAGGGCTATCAGGGCTGTTACACGCACTCGTTGCACTGCTCCCCCATCACCTTATAAGTGTAGGCCGATAACTCAAATATAGTGTCCCATACCACCATAATCGGCTCACGAGTCTAGATTGCTCACTGGTCACTACGGGGAGGCTCGTGGCCCCAGCGTAGGTCGATAACTCGACCACGGTGTCCCATACCACCATGCCTAGCTCATGAGTCTTAATGGATCAAGGTACCACGGTTATCAGGGTTTTCATTGGTAAGTTTAGTACCCTAGGTTCAAGCAATTATGACCAATACAAGGTGAACATACAACGGTCAATCGGGTTACTTGATGAGTTCGACTAGTACGAGCGCCCGTTGAGTTGTACGACATGAAGTGCATAAGAACTTCGTGTGGACTAACCACTCCCGACAAGCAACGCATGACTCGAGTTCGTCAAACACGTCTTGCGTGGCGAATAGAGGCCAACCACGAGCTCAAATCTGTTACCGATTGCCTAAACCATAACATAGTCCTAAACACATTCCATGTCAACCAGTAAACATGTATAGTAGCCAGAACAGAAATGACCAAATAATTCAAGCATATTTCCCAACATGTTATAAGATACAACATGAATATAAGATACAACATGAATAAGAATCCATACGCATGCATTTCAAAGTAAAGCGACTAAGTTAAAAAACTTACATGGAGGAAATCATAAACATCACTAAGGTAGTTGAGAATCCTATCTCAACACCCAAGTGAAGCATTATTTACTATGTATATACTCATACAAGCATTTATATAAACACTTAGACCACATATTAGCCTACACATCATATGTTGGCTAAAACCTGTATTAGGGCGAATCCTTTCTACAAACAGATACTGCATCGATAACTAGCATGAATATATGACAAATACTCATGGAAATTACATTTATAAAATTTATACGTAAACGGTATTTTCTACAAATATCTAAAATACATAAAATTCCATATACTTCGTATGTATTCGAAATGGAAAACAGACAACATGTTCTACATGTGAAATAACATCCTCGTCAATAATCTACCATTACCCGACATTGAAAGCTTTGAAAAATGACAACCTAAGCATCTAAAATTCGCACCTTACGCCATAGAAGTGTAACGAATTCAATAGAGACTCTAAGTCTTTGTCAACGACTGATTGGCAACCTACAGTATGATTTAGGTTAGTTACTTCACCACTTGCACCAATTGAAACCCTAGAATAGGTTAGGGTTAGGCTTTCTTACCTAGGAACAAAGCCGGAGTCACCGAAAAAGTGATTAGATCGTGATGGTTAAGCATGTAGGATAGCAGGGTAGGATAGCAAGAAGATCCTCCCACTTCTCTCACACTTTCTCTCTCTTTTCTCTCTTCTCTCTCCTAGGTTTTTTCAAATTCGTATGGGATGAGAGAGTGAGGGTTAAGGTCCTTATATAGGCCCAAAACTCTCCAACTTAGACTCAGGGACATGATATACTTAGGTTATGTCCAAATACGGACTGTTCCATCTCAACGGAGTACTTCTGGAGGTCCTGTTACTAAATGCGGTCAGACTTAAGCTCATAAATGCTGGATCTTGATCAAGTTAAGTTTTCAGTTCGATCGGATTTTCAGATCGACCGTGGCGGATCAGTTTTAGTTCAACGGTTACTGAAAGTCGATCAGTGCCACAAGTGCTATGACATGTATGAACCACCTATCCTGATCCGAGGGTGAATTTGGGTTGAAATCTAACGGTCAGAATGCTTAGAAACATTGCACAAGTGACACGTTCCAGATTACTTAAAATTATATTTAATTTCTTAAAAATCTTCATTTTCTCACTCTCTTCACTCCGGACTCAAGGAAACAGTCCCAGGATATCGTATGGTCTTGATTTTCATGGTGCTTGTCAAGTCCAACTACGTGGTAATATCTTCTAAGTTTATCGCTATCGGACTTTCGACGTGCTGTCCAGATCCGATACGGAGTTTCTGAATGCTCTCGAGAGCAACTGGGTTTAGAGTTGGATCCTAGATTTTAGAGTAACATAGATTTAAAAATTCTATAGGTTTTGGGTCTTACAGATCATATTTAAAGTGGTTCAAGTCAATTCTACTAAGTATTCAGTTTGGTACTTAACCAAATTCTACCCTAATTATGGCAGAATATGGTCGTCGGGCCATTCTATGCCTAATTTTAGGTACTTCTAGGTATCATATTATTTTAATTATTTTTCTAGGGGTTCACCATCAAGTTTACCCTATCTTCACCAAATTTCATGAGATTTTGATCTATATAAAAATTCTAAAAATTCTTAAAGCAACAACTGTCCAACAAGTGATTTTTGGATAGTTGTCACAACGACCTACTTTAAACTATATTAAATATTTTATTATATTTTTCACATATTCTTATTTGAAATTAGACTCATTTATCTTCAATATAGTTTTTGAATCATCTAAATCAGAGTTTTAATGAAGGAGATATGATTTTTCAAAGTTTGGCAAAACACGCATAAAAAATACATAAATCGGGCTGCCTGTCCGCTGTACGGACGAGGCCTTGCTGATTTAGCGATCCCCTCGCCAGTCACTAACCTATTTGGATAGGAATCACCCTAGGGACAAGGTCCTCCTCCCCCCCCCCCCGGGGATGCCAGAAACATGTGCGTCTCACCTCGGGTCCCCTCGAATTGAGCCGTTTGGGCCCACAAGTCCATCGAGACATTTATCGAGTCTCATTTACAAAATGGAATGAGTTACATGACATAAAATATATGATTTTGGGGTAGAAAAGGCTAATACATTCAAATAACTTATATATATCATGAAATTTGAAATATTAAATATTCGAAATCCCATTTTACGCATGTATGTACCATTTATAGTAAGTTTTAGTTTAAGTATAGTTCCTCACCTTTTAAACTTTAGGTTTGTGTCTAATATGAAAGTACTTAAAGAAATTTGAAGAATGAAGTGGTGAAAGGTGAGAATTTAAAGAAAATGGGTTGAAAAGCGATTTCTTTAGCTTTGGAATTGAGTTATGAAAAGTTACCAAGGTGTTATGGTTAACCCATTTCCTAAGGACGTCTAATTCCAAGTTGACAAAAATCCAGGGTGTTACAAAGAGAAGAAGTCGAAAGTAACGTACACTGCGGTAAGTTGACTCCACAAAATCTAGAAAGATATAGTTCGGTAATCAAGAAAATCATGAGAAGCATGGGTTTTGATTGCGAAGAACCCATGGGGCTGAATCATGGGAGAGGAATTCAGATCCCTCTTGGGGTTGATTAGGAAAAGCGAAGAAAATTCTAAGGGTTGGGGGCAAAGTCGTGGGTAAATATGATTATAGCCGCGCAAGCATCGGAAGAAGATCCTGAGATAGTCAAGTATCCTGAAACAGCTCCGAGGCAGATGGAAGACGCGGGACAGCCAACGATAGACAGCCTGTGGGAAATAAACTTGGGTACAAAAGAAGAACCCTAGAACACATTTATCAGTGGAGGTCTCTCTAAGCAAGAATCTGAGAAATACTTCCAATTGCTCAAAGAAAATAAAGATGTCTTCACTTGGACGTATGTAGAAATGCTAAGTTTGGAACCCTCTATAGCAATGCACCAATTAAATATCTCCAAAGAGAAAAAGTCGGTTAAAGAGGCACAATGGCGATTTCATCCAGAATTAATTCCATTGATCGAAGAAGAGGTCAGCAAGCTGATCAAAGTCGAGTTTATCAGAGAAGTCAAGTATCCTAGGTGGATATCGAACATTTTTCCCGTGAAAAAGAAAAATGGACAATTCAGAGTGTGCATTGACTTCAGGGATTAGAACGAGGCTTGTCTAAAAGATGATTTTCCTCTCCCAATAACAAAATTACTGATTGATAGTACGACTCAGTATGCTGTTATGTCCTTCATGGACTGCTACGCAGGGTACAATCAGATTAGAATGACACCTGAAGATGAAGAAGCCACGAAATTCAGAACGTCGCTCGAAATTTATTGCTATAAAGTTATGCCGTTCGGTCTCAAAAATATTGGGGCAACATATCAAAGGGCAATGCAAAATATCTTCCAAGACATGATGCATAAACATGTTGAGTGCTACGTCGACGACTTGGTGGTCAGATCAGGAGATCATCAGGAGCATCGCAAACACTTGGCATTAGTTTTTCGTCGATTAAGAAAGAAGCAGTTGAAGATGAATCCAACCAAATGCGCTTTTGGGGTGTCCTCGAGTAAATTTCTTAGTTTCATTATACGATATGGGGGTATCAAAATCGATCCAGAGAAAGTCAAAGCCATTCAAAATATGCCGCCACCGACAACGTTAAAAGAATTGAAAAGTTTACAAGGAAAATTGGCGTACATTCACCGTTTCATTTCAAACCTGGCAGGAAGATGCCAGCCGTTCTCTCATTTGATGAAGAAAGATACAGAGTTTGTGTGGGATCAAACTTGTCAGAACACATTTGACTCAATAAAGGAATTACTGAAGCAGCTGTTAGTACTAACAGCTCTGATAAAAGGAAAGCCACTTATTTTTTACATATCTGCAGCTGAGAATTTCTTAGGTGCTTTATTGACTCAAGTACATGAAGCTGGGAAAGAGGTCACTCTTTATTACCTAAGTCGAACATTGATGGGGGCTGAATGCAATTATTCTACAATTGAGAAAGAGTGTCTTGCGCTAATATTCGCGGTCCAAAAGCTGAGACATTATTGTCTCTCCCATAAAATAACTTTGATCTCAAGAGCAGATCCGATCAAGTTTTTAATGACAAGGCCGATGTTATCTAGAAGACTGGCCAAATGGATGCTGTTGCTTTCAGAATACACTAGTACTTATGAACTGGCTAAAGCTGTAAAGGGACAAGCGGTGGCAGATTTCCTCACAGCACACCCCGTTGCTGAATGCGAGACCATCATTGACGACTTTTCGGATGAGCAAGTTATGCTAGCCAAGTCGCAAAGCTCATGACAAATGTATTTCGACGGTGCCGCACAAGCATCAGGAGTGGGGGTAGGGGTGATATTCATTACTCCTCAAGGTGACTTGTTACCATACTCCTTCACATTAGGCACCGCGTGCACGAACAATGAGGCTGAGTATAAAGCCCTCATTATTGGGGTGGAAATGACTCAACAGATGGGAATAAAGATGTTGTATATCTTCAGAGATTCCAAATTGATTATAAATCAATTGATAAGTGAATTGAGGTGAGAAAGTAGGAACTCTTGCCCTATTACCGAAAAGCACAGTAGTTGCTAGAACAGTTCAGTCATGTAGAAATCAAGCACGTATCGCAGTCTGAAAACATAAAAGCAGATGCGTTAGCTAGTATGGCAGCAGCTCTGTCCTGCCCTAATTGGAGCCCTCTCCAAGTAACTATAGAAGAAAGAAGATTCTTGTCGTCTTCAGAGGTCATCGAAGAAGTCATCGAGACGCTTCCTATGTCATGTTTAGAAATAACGACAGATGATTGGTGTTAACCTTTCATTGATTATCTCAAATATAATATGTTGCCAGAGATCAGGTACAGAAACAGCAGATCAAGCAGCTGTCAAACAGGTTCATCATATGCAGTGAAGTGTTGTATAGAAAATTGTATAATGGGATGTTGCTACGTTGTTTAGATAAACATGAAGCAGGCCAGACATTGCGGGAAGCGCACTCTGGTGAATGCGGAGCACATCAAGCGGGCAGAAATCTATTTCACAAAATACATTATTGGCCCACCATGTTCAAAGACGCAATAGATTATGCAAAGCGGTGCCATAAATGCCAGATTCATGGAGATGGTATACACATTCCCCCGGAAGACTTGCATCAGTCTATTACCTCTTAGCCCTTCTCTGCTTAGAGACTTAATTGTCCTATAAACTCGCCTTCATCCAAAGGAAAGCAGTATATTCTGGCAGTAACCGATTATTTCTCTAAATGGACTGAAGCAGTTGCTTTACGTAATGTTAAAGGAAAAGATGTGGTTAATTTCATCTGCCATGCTATAATATACCGACATGGTATTCCAAAGAAAATCGTTATAGATAATGGAACTTCCTTCAAAAATAGAGGCATGGAAAAGTTAACTTCCTTCAAAAATAGAGGCATAGAAAAGTTATGTCAGAAATTCAGCATTTGGCATTCATTTTTAACTCTTACTATCCACTTGCCAACGGGCTAGCAGAGGCGTTTAATAAAATGATAGTCAAAATACTGAAAAAGATAGTGACAGGGAACAAACGTGATTGGGATGACCAATTGCAAGAAGCATTATGGGCATATAGAACTACTCATCATACAACAACAAGAGAAACACCATATTCACTGGTCTATGGCGTTGAGGCAGTCTTCCCGATTGAAATACAAGTAACATCGCTCAGGGTGGCAGTGTATCAGTCTATAACGGAGGATGAGAATGCGAAGATAAAGTTAAAAGAATTATATTTGCTCGACGGGAAATGCCTAGCCGCACAGCAGCGGTTGCAATCATATCAGGCAAGGATATCAGCCGCTTTTGATAAACAGGTTAAATACCGCTCTTTCAAAAAGGGGGACATGGTGCTTATGTTAAAAAGACCTATAGTGATCACCCATAGAACAGGGGGTAAATTCGAGCCTAAATGAGATGGGCCATATATAATAAGGGAAGTATACTCCAAAGGGGCATACAGAGTAGTAAATCAAGATGGACAAGGTATCAGTGTACTAGTCAATGCTCGCTTCATCAAAAGATATCATCCCTAGAGACACTATTGATTTTGATCTAGAATATTATCGGCATAATGATTCTGCATCAAAAGGGGGCAAGAATGGACAAGATCATGTCTATGTATCATCAAATGAATAAAAGAAGAAATTCGCGAGCATATCAAGACTGTATTCCATGAGCATCGCAAAGAAAAGAAAAATCCTCATCATCAAGTGAGCTCTGCAAAACTCTGTCGAAATTGATATCATCGCTAAGCTGATACAAGGGTGATGACGTATCAATCTCAGTTAGAGATGGCTATTATTCTCGCGACAACAATGATCGCATCTACTATTATCTGTCAAGACATTTAAAGGCAATCTATCTAAACTCTAAAAAGGATAAATCCTAAAAAGGGGCCAAATCCTAAAAAAGGGAAAAATCCTAAAAAGGGCTAAACCCTAAAAGGATCAAGCTCTAAAAGAGCCAGGAGCTCTAAAATGGATCAAGCTCGAAAGGGATCAAGCTCGAAAAGGATCAAGTTCTAAGAGGGCCGGCCACGCATAAGACCTATCAAGATCGCCATTCGGGTAGCAGCGAGAAGCCAGTGGCCCTAAAAAGCCTATGAAGGCCATTGTATGCATACCCATGTGGGCAGCTGATGGAGCCAGTGACTAAAAGTCCTCAACGGCTAGTCATGCATTACCCCCATGTCGTCTGTACAAATTTATGGCAGCGTCATGAGGAACAGAGGAAAGTGCCCTCCTGTGAATGAGCTCGACCTTGCAGACGAAGAAAATAAGGGCCGCAGTGCGAGCTTTAGACAGGCCAACCATGCGTAAGCCCCTCCAGATCTATGGTTTGGTTCCATTACTAACTCCTGAGGAAGGGTTTAAACCTACTCATTGATGGACTGACGGCACTAGGTTTGGTACCCCAAAGGTAGCCTTATAGGCTCTGTGAACTTTAGAGAGTTACCGCGACCAACCCTGTGTGTAAAACCAACCGAGTTCACCGCCCCGGTAGCTTCACTAGGCCCCTCTAATGGATCACGATTTGTGAACTCCCTAGGCAATGAGAAGTCCAGCAAACTCCTAAGAGTTACAGAGGCCATCACGTGAGACCCAACTCCACTACTCAAGAGCTTAAACTGTGTGTGACTAACTAAACTAAAATATAGTACCGCCAATTAAGAGGAAGATCATTTAGGAGGCCCTTACTAACAACACATAAAAGGATATATATGTGTATATAAAGATACAGTATGATAATAAAATGAAGTAAAAGAAAGCTTACTACACCATAATGCATCAATCAAAATGTCATTTGAAATATCACAAGTTACAACTTGTAATTGTGAAAGCATGTATAGTAGCAAAATACATTACAGTTATGCATTTTACAGCTCTCTTGTGATACCTAATGCTGCTAAGTATTGTTGCAAATTGACTTGGAGATTAACTTGGGCAGCAACATGCTCCAGTTTGCCATTTGAGGTAATTCTGGCAGGATCCAGGGCATCAACTAGCTTCTCTTCTAAAGAAGCAATCAATGCTTCATTTTTTGCCAGTTTAGATCTTTCAAGATCCATAGAATGACAACTGCACTCTATTTTTTCTTGGACTCTTTCAATGTTCAAATCTAACTGTGTAATCTCTTGCCTCAGAAGCGTAATGCGATCCTGGATAGAGGCCTTTTCATCAATAAAAGTCTTTAGTTGTTCTCGCAAAGATGATTGTTCTTGTTCATGACGAGAAACAATGGAAGAGATTTGAGAAATTTTCTCCTTGGAATACACGAGTTGCTTCCAGAATTTCAAGATTTCGGGAGGAACAATCATAGTTTCAGTCGATAACAAAGCAGTTATCGAATTATGGAATCTTAAGAGAGCATCGCACACAGAGGAAACATCAACTTTAGCTATTCGAGAAGCACCATCCAAGACATCTAAAGCAACAGCCAAGTCAAACCTTTGATCAGGATCTTTGAAGATTTCAATGATAACCAGTATGGAATTCCTGATCAAGGCCAATTTGTGCGCAAATATCTTTTCAAATGATAACACATTCAATGAAGTACCAATAGAGAAGGTATGGAATTACTGCGCCACTCTGATGTAAATCCCCTATTAAGAAATAAGAAATATAAAATTATAGGGAAAGTTTTATGAGCAGGTAACGTGGAAAATATAAGAAAAGAGAAAGAAATACCTCCCTTTGGTACCGAAACAGCGAACGGTTGTGTTTCCCTGGAAAGAAGAGCAGTGTCTACCATCTCTGTAAAAGATGGAGCCCTGTTTTCAATACTTGAAGCAACAACAGTGGGAGAAGGCAAATCCATCGGCTCCACTAGAGAAGCCATTTCGTGTTCAGTACTTGAAACGATAGTATTATGAGCAGGAAAATTAGTTGTCTTTGCTGAAAAAAGAATTATGAGCAGACAAATTAGTTGTCTTTGCTGAAAAAAGAATCTTATGTGCTGCTACCCTCGGAGGCAATGAAAATCTCGACGAGGCTATTGGTGCAATAGGAGGTAAATCCAGAGGGGAAGCTTGATCACTTGAAATAGAATGTATAAGAGAAGAAGAGGGAAAGGAAAAGGAGTAAACAACAACAACAAGATTTTCTTACGAGGCGAATATCTGTATTCCCTGTGGACTAGGGGTTCTTCTTCCCTTTCCCCTTCGACAGATGAAACTTTTGAAGGAATAGCCTCAGAAGAGGGGAGAATGTCTCCCTCATCCGCAGGAATATCTTCTGCAGCTATCTCGTCTCCATTGCTAATGTTAACTTCCCCCTCTTCATAGTCACTATCTTGGGTTTCTCTCTCCGTGTCACCTTCATCGAAAATAGTACCACTAGATGAAGAAGTTGAGACTTCACTACTCAGATCTTCTTTGCTCGATTCTTCAACAACTACTTGTTTTCCTTTGGAAGAAGGAGGTTGCCGGCTCTCCGGTTGAGTAGTTACGATAGCCACTGCCGGAGAGGCAGTACTAGTAATCCTTTCCTTGGGGGAAGCTTGGGCACGTGCTTGGGATCTGTCACAAGAGAAGAAGTTGGTTGCTGTCGATGTTGAACGATCTTGGAAACAGGGGAAGAAATTGGCCACTGTGGGGATCGAGCAATCCCAGAAATAAGAGAAGCGGTCGGCTGTTACTGGAGATGAGTAGGTGGAGACGATTGATCTTGAGGATTAGTGGTATCCTCTTGTTGAAGGGGAATGTCTGTTGTAACCCTTCCTCTTTGATGAAGAGGAACTCGTTCAAATTCATGAGTCTCGCCATACGCTACCCAACTTTCCAGGGTATTATTAGGTTTTATCTCGCGAATAGGTTCGTCTATAGATATCTTGATACAACGATGACCAGTGGAGGGGGCATGACTGGTTTCTGGGATGAAACTGACTCTTGATTTGATGACGTGACCCATAAGCTTGGGAGGAGGAAGCCATACAGGTTTATCCACTGGTAGGCTTTTTTTAGCCAAGTAGGGTTGGTGTACCCACACCTCATGTGATTGTATGACGCCTTGGGAGTACGATCACAGCCTAGAATAAGGAAGGAAGAATCCGCTTGGCATACCAGTTACTTCCAAACCATTGCCCAGTTAAATGGACCGGTGCCATTACTTTGCATTCTCCTGGTAACTAGCCCGTAGTCTTCCGGCACTGCTTGATCAAAACCAAATTGATGGGAAAAATGGCTCAGATAATACGGTTCTCATCAGAATTCTGTCCCTTCCCTCGATGGGAGGTTACACGATTTGATGGATATAAAGAATCCCCTCTCTGTTGCCGTAAGTGGTGATGTGCCTGTCCTCTCTATGTCTTCAATATAACATGGCAGGCCGAAATGAAAGTAATTTATCTTGTCGTCCAAGGAGATAACATCTTTTTCCCAATCATAAGATCTCTTCGCCATAGATCTCTTTTGGAAGAAGCAGAGGGGAAGTTTCAAAGGATGAACATAAGCCTTTTCTGGCACGTCAAAAGTCCATGGGAAGTAAACACCGAGTCAGCCAAAGAAATAATGCCAAGGCATGAAGATTGAACTAGAACCAAAGAAGGGCTCTTCACATGGGAAGAAATTTCTCCAAAGCCTCTGTAGATCGAACAAAGGATGAGAGGTGCAAGAGAGTACCTGACTTCCTCAGCCAGGCACCTGCTATCACAAACAATGATGGATGAATGGCATCTGCTGACTTCAAACTTGGGAGAACTACTATGCTTAGCCAATAAGCCAGAAATGCTGCGAGTTCGTCATAAACAGAATATTCGACGCGACCTTTGATACCTTTTCGAAGGTGTTCAAGTTCCCGTGAACGATTGCCCTCAAATTTGAAAAGGAAAAATGAGTAAGTGAAATCAAGATTATATATATAGCAAGCTACAGCGTGAAGGGGGGGTCAAAAGAAGAAAGAGAATTACTTGAAGCCTCGACTGAAATGGGCCAGCCATTACATGGGATGAATTTTGTGGATGTTCAGGAATTTAGACGTTTCCCTGAAAAGTTTCGTAGTTGATTCTGAAATAGAAGGTATATGGTCAGGTGAAGAGATGAAGGCAAATTCCTCATTAGTAGGGACAAATTCGTCGAAGATTTTCCCTATTATTGGTAAACCGGTGATTCTATGAATGTCCCAAAGAGTGATGCTCATTTCACCTTCGGGAAAATGAAAAGAGTTGGTGGAAGGACACCAGTGGTTAAGGAAAGCCTTCAAAATAGAAGGTTCCCTGTAGAAAGGTTGCGATGTTGCTTCAATTGTGCTAAAAATATCAATCTTTAATAGTGTCTGCGTGTTTTTCCATGACTGCAACAGCCCACTCCGAATAGTAATTTTGAGGAGTCAGAGAGCCTCTCTTTTGGAATTCCTCTGGGATCCAGATAAGTCGACGATGGCTGAAACGCTATTGAAGGGTCTGGTAAAAGTAAGTGGGGTACAAGCTATGGAGCTCATAAGAAGGAACGAGGAAGATCATGGAGTGCATGTTGCTGATCTGCTTCCTTGGTCTTGGTGGTCGCAGGATGCCTTCTAGTATTTTCAGTTCTTTAAACGACCAAGACTCTGAGTAAGATAGTCTCTCTGTTGTCAAATGGTCCCTAGGCTCGCAGATTAACATGGAATGATGACAGTGGATCTTGATGGGGATTGAGACGATGCCTCATTTGTAAGGGTTGTCAAAATCTATGGTACTCTGGACTGCGCGGACTGATTCCCATGAATTGTTGAGCTTCTTCCTGTTATGCTCTTTAATTTTCTCCTGGAATTCCTTCACTTTGTTTCTATGGACTTTCTTCGTTCTGGGAGGAGGAGTATCTTCTTTGACCGGTGGTCTTTGGCTGCTCGTTTGGTAGTGTGCTATCATTTTTAGCCATTCGTCCCAGTCATAGTCTCGATTGTGCGTTGGCGGCCTTTCAAGGTCTCCCATGATGATGACTCTCTGAATAGGAGATGGTAATGCCTCAATGCGGACAGAGAAATCGAATGTCGGCAACACCGGCTCTTTTATATAAGCAGGGCACTTGGCAGTTATCTTGAAACGTTTGCGTAAGGGTTGAGCAGGGGACGATGGAGATTCCGTGGCTTGAGGCGTGACAAAAGGATCAGCATTGAGGAGTTCTTGATGAGAAGGCTGATCGGGGGGAGGATCAACAACAATGAAGGTTCTTTTAGTACAAGCCATGACAAGAGGGGATTAAAACCTGAAGAAGAAAGAAGTTGGGAAAGTCAGTACAGGGTGGACAAAGCTGAGTCTGGAAAAAGCCAAGTACTAGTTGCGCGAATTGCATAACAGAAGGTCGTTGTGCATGTACGCGCGATCGAATTACCTTGCTTAAATAAAGTATTTGTTGCGCGAGGACGCGTAAGGGATTTTTACCTTGCGCGAAAGAAGTAATCGTTGCGCGTGGTCCCACAAGTAATTGCACGAAAAAGGGAAAAATCACAAGAGTTCTGCTATAGGAAATGGAAGTGGACAAAAGAGCTAGGTGTGAGTATTTATAGGGAAAAAGGCCTAGTACGCTACTCATGCACACGTTACGCGTGGTCACGCAAGACATATTGGTTGCATGTAGACTGGCGACGATGTCTGGAAAATAAGAAAGTGGTGAAAATTGATCCTGATTCTTTGATTCAAGAGAATAAAGAATGGATCAATGGGGCATCTATTGGAGTATAAAAATTATCATGAAGAAGAAAGAATAAGAATCAAATATAAAGAGAAGGAATGGGGAAGAAAGATGGTAGTTGCGCAAGATGGTAGTTGCGCAAGGTCGTGCAACAACCATTTGTTGCACGGGGACGCGTAACAGGTTCAAGATTGCTAACCGATAAACTTCTTATTGTGCGAGGACGCGCAGACAATCTTGAGCATTGCATGGAGATGCGCAAGACGAGGTTCAACATTGTGCGGGTAAGCGCAATGAGATTCTGCTTTGCACGGGGATGCACGATGAATTCGTATATTATGCGTGGATGCGCAACTAAGAGCAGATGGTTAAGATGAACAGTCCAGATCAGATGCAAAAGTGGACCGTGACACAAAGATCGAGGGTCAGCATGTGTGGGGGTCCTATAAATACCCCCTCCCTTCTTTTGAGGGGTTGAAGATTTTTAGAAGAGTATAGCCTCAAAAGGTGAGGAGCAAAGCCTCCGTTGCGTGTAGTCACGTTACCGTTGTGCGGGGACGCACAGTCCAATTCCCTGTTGCGCAGGGATGCGTTGCTCAGTTCTCCATTGCGGGGGATCGCGTAACCAGTCTACGGGTTGCGCAAGTCGTGCAATCAAGTCACTAGGTGGCTTGTCTTGAATCGAGGACGGAATGTTGTCGGATCTCCTGAAAGCATTCAAGTTCACTCTTCATCACTTCAGGCCCTCTCCTCTACCTAAAGGATGAGTTTAAAAGTGAAGCCAAGTTGATCAGATCAACATTCCTCCTAAGTCCTAGGAGATGATCAAAGTAGCTGTCGAGAGGCTGTCGGATTCAAGATTCGATATATAAAGCTTCGCTAATAATGATTTGTTCTCTCCAAATGATCCATTTTAGAATCAAGAGATGTTATGAGGATGTAAATGAACTCAGTATCAATGAAATATGATGATTGTTCCAAATACTCTTTCTATTATGTTTAAATGAGATAACTTCCCAAATCAAATGCATTTGTTTCTATTCGAAACAATTTCATCACCCTACCATGCCTAGGAGACGATGGTGAACAATAGGATTTACTAATCTCACTATCTTAAAACAGGAAAAGAAGACATTCAAAGCTATCACAACATCTATTGTAATTTGAGTCACAATAAATCATAGAAAACTGAAAATATTCTTTTAATATTAAACTAAAAATCAATGAAGTTCAATAAGAACAAGAATTTAAACAAAATAAACATCCTAACACACTACAAGCTTCACCTTTTAACCCTAGTTAAGAGGTTTAGCCAACCATAGGCATGATTGAAACTAAATCTCTTAAACTAAGCATGAAAAATAAACTAAGGAAGAAGAAAAACTCTTTAATGGCTGCTCCACCCCTTTGTTATGCTCCTTGAGAGCTTTTCAAACCCTAAAAGATGCTTTGGAGCATCTTAGGGAGTTCTATGTATAGTTATGGAACTCCAACTTTCGTTTCTAGTTGGAAAAATATAGAAACCGCCTCAAATTTATGCACTTTCCGTAGTTTGCTAAATTAAACTTCACTCTACGCAAGTTTCCAAAATATACTTCACACTGCACAGATAAAATAGACTTCGAGTTTCAGAATATGCTTTTTAAGGACAATCTCAGGAATATGTTTATTTTCAGGACAATTTCAGGATTCATTTTCTTCATTTCAAATCTTTGATTCTCTTCATTAATGACTTTCAAATCTCCAAATCTTCATTCAGTAATCTTTTGAGCATATATCTTCCTTTTGGCATCAATTTCACCTTAAGCTCTCGAAATCACCCCGCATATGAAAACATGTATAATTAAATTGATTAAGCACTACCATGTTTATAAAACCAAGGTATAAATAAAGAGAAATATGTAATATTTCACACTCAACATACCTCTCAACCAGCATTTTGCTAGTCCTGAGCAAAACATGTGTAAAGTGATATTCAATTCTCAATGTTTAAAGTTCTTCAAGAAAATAATCATCTGTGTAAGTATGAATGAGTATAATTTAAAGAAGAGAGAATGAAAATTTGTAAACCTAGAGCCGATTCAAATGAGCAATCAATCAAATAGATTTTTCATCAATCAATCTATAGCATAAGTTCATATATCAAGTTTTCCTAATGTGCTTTGTGAATTTGAATTTACTTTCCATAAAAGTATACTATCATTACATAATATTAGCCATGATCATCACCACAAGATTAATTGAATAATTAAGTACTGATTCTGAACTTATCTTCTTTTCCTTCTTTTTCTAGTTTTTGATTTTATATTGACGATCTCTTTTTATTTATTCATTCTTTTCAAACTTTTTATTCTTTTTCATTGTTTTACAATCTTTTCATTCTTTTCTAGTCTTTTCATCATATATGACCTTTTTTTTGTTCTCACTATTTTTTTAACTGGTTCTTTTCGTCTTTTAAGGTGGATAAAATTCTCCTAACTTAATTCACAATCATCTATCAATGCTTCACATACCAACAATAAAAAATTCTAGCATAATTCATAGAAAGTAACTTGAACATGTCTTGTGACTTAGATTAACATGATATTCAAACTTCCTCTTAATCAATTAAATGCAAGAAATGTAGGTGATGGATTACTTAGTTGATCAAACTCCAACAATTCAAAATTCAATCTCAATTTTATCATCATTCTTAAACCATTCTTTACATACACAATTTATCATTTTTGAAACAGATTTCAACTTGAAACATTGATTTTTTTTTTTTAAGAAAAGAAGCTCAGAACTAAGAAAACACTGATTAGTTTACCTAATTCACACCCCCCAACCTAAAGTTTACATTGTCCATGATGTAAAAAAAAATATAAGCATGCAATACATATGAGACAATGAAAAGAAATGAGAAGTGATGGAAAGGTAGTACCTAAAGAAAGGGGATTGAAGCTTTTCCAGGGTTTTTAATGTGAAGATGGGTTAGCACAAAGACTCCAACAAACTGAAAGAAAACTATCCTAATCCTAAATCTTACGAAAGAAATAAAGCTAACTACACCTCCATCGGACTAGGAGATCAATCCTGGTACACAGGATCAGTCAAAAGGCATAAACATGTCCTCTGAGTCAAATTTCTAAACAAATGGATTTAAACGTTGTCTGTTCACTTAAAAAACATGGCCATTTGTTGGATTCTTTATCTCAATAGTCCCATGTGGATAGATATCAGTATCAGTGAAAGGGCCGGTCCATTGAGATTGGAGTTTACCTGAAAAAAGGTATAACTGAGAATTGTATAGAAGGAATTTTTGACTAGTTATGAATGATTTCCAAAGGATGTTCCTGTCGTGGAACACCTTCATCTGTCCTTGTAAATTCTCGAGTCCTCATATGTGTCGTTTTGGATTTTCTCAAGTTCATTCAGCTGTAGTTTGTGTAGTGAACCAGCATTGTCTAAATTGAAGTTTAGATTTTTGATAGCCCAGTAGGTTTTATGTTCCAACTCTACAGGAAAGTGGCAAGCTTTCTCATAGACGAGTCTAAAGGGAGACATTCCAATGGGGGTCTTAAAAGCTATACGGTATGCCCATAAAGCATTGGTCAAATGGAATGACCAATCCTTATGGGTCAGGGTTAACCATTTTTTTCAGAATGTGTTTAATTTCTCTATTGAAAATCTCAGCTTGCCCACTTGTCTTTGGGTGGTATGGAGTGCTCACCTTATGAGAGATACCATATTTCTTCATTAAGTTTTCAAATGGCATATTACAAAAGTGTGAACCTCCATCACTAATTTTTGAGGGTCAAATATTGCATATCAGACCCAGTTATTGCCAAGATTTATGAACCTGATACCGTTTAATGCTCTATTTTAATCGTATTTGTGATGCAGGGTGTATTTACGAGCTTGGATCGAAATAAGGTACTAAAAGCATGGAGTTAATGCTTAGAGTTCACCAAGGCTATGGACGGACTCCAAGGGAGCAAGATCGATGAAATTACATGCTAGAGATCTGAGAAAATTAAAAAACTGAAGCTCAAGTGGCCCAAAAATCATCCAGAATGAAAGATCACCGGATTTCCATCATCTGTTCAGCCCGAAACTTCATACGTGGACTGAGGACTATAAATTAACCGTACATGTCAAAAATCATCGACTGGATCATTGTAGAAGTGGTCCAACGATCAGATCAGTCCATGAATTATTGATTTGGGGCCCACCTGAGATATAGATATGCTTCAATTTTGGTCTCAACCCCTCTTATTAGATGAAAAGGAGGATGGATGGATCGGATTTCTTATATACATCACAATGGACCCCATATGTACATCGAATGTACACGGTGTACAAGTGCACTCGCCGTGCACTGGATATCTCAAAATTGGTCAGCTCCACTTCTCCAATTCTAGATAGGACACAACGTCCTCCCTTCGTGCATCCGTTTCTTGCTAGTGGGCCCCACTACTCATACATATCATCAATCTGGACCATCCATTGTGTACATAATGGGGGTATTAACCTCACCTAGGGTCCCTTCTAGTCCCATGCATGCACTTTGACAATCTCCATCATCAAAAGTAGGATGGACAGTGGAGTAAAAGATTGTATGGACCACACCGAATTAACTCCAAAAAAAATCATTCCCGCATGGTTTTACATCCTGAAACCAAAGAACGGAGTGGATTTTCCATTGGGATTCAATAAGTGGGCCAATGCAAGCAACAGAGTCGATGTGCGTCGACTCTGTTTCACAACAGAGGCCTCGGTTCATTCTTGTGGGCCTCCATGGACCATGATCCAGATAATCAGAACCGTCCATCAGGCTTTAAAAGGCCCTATAAACATGGACTAGGTGGCCGAATCTTAAAAGACAGTGGAGATCAGTTTTTATTCATCCAAACGGAAGATGGACGGTGAACTGTATCGGTAAGAGGGCCACGTTAGTAGCAGCCCAAAACCAGCCATCTCTGAGTGATTTTTTCTTGTGATTCTAATGAGGATTCGATCATGGGTCCCACCAAGGTTCAACACAAGAATGACTTACGCTGCTGCGTAAAACTTCCGCATGGAGTGCGAAAACTACAGCTATTCATCGTCTTTTCTGCTGCTTATAAGAGAGAGAGAACGTGAGAGAGAGGGGGGATTCAATCTTGGCTTGGACGTGGAAGAGAGAGAGAGCCAGCAGTGGTGGACGTAGAGCAGCTGAGTTCTTTTATTTTCTATTTCTATTATTTTTATTTTTTAGCCTAATCATGTTTATTCTAGGCTAAACCTCTTAGCTAGGGCTAAGAGGTGAAGCTTGTAGTGTGTTGGGGGACTCTTTGCTTGTGCTTTTTTGTTTAGACCGAACTGATATTAATTTTAGTTAATTAAGGGAATATTGTTAGTTTTTAATGGTTTGTTGTGATTGAAATTACAATGGGTCTGCGATAACTTTGAGCATGTTCCTATTCCTTTTATGTTTATGATGTCAGGAAGCCTTCTTGTTTGTTATCGTCTCCTAGGCATGATTGGATGATGGTACCCTTCCTAACCTTCATATCATGTTGATTGGTTAGTAATTAGTTTAATTCTGTTGTTTACTTTGTCTCTTGGGCATGATTTAGTGATGGAAACCATTCTAATTCATATACCTTCATCTCTTGAAAATCAGATCAAAGGAAGTTCAGTTTAATTTTCATGATTACACCCTTCAACTGGATGAAGATGGACTCTAAGTCCAGTTGAGTTTTTGATGCAGGCATAAGATCTTCCTGATCTCTATAAGTGGATCTTTTGAATCCCTAGTTTCCTTTCCTTTGAATTCCTTAAGTTTTTGATTAATATTTCACAATTATTCCTTCAATTCTATTTGATTTAGATTACATCTTAGTCTAGTTTTAATTCTACTTAGTTTTAGACAACGTACAGGTATCAGTCCCTTGGGATTCGACCTCAGTCTTACTGAGTTTTATTACTACATCACAACCCTGCACTTGGGGAGTGAACAAGTTTTTGGTGCCGTTGCCGGGGAATGACGGCTACGATTCTCTGAAATTAATTGGGTTTATAATTAGATTAAGATTAGGATTTTACTAACTTTCTTATTTTGTAGGGTCATTGATAGATCGTCTAAATTAGTAACTTCGTCCTAATTTATTCACTTTCTCTATTTTTTAGATTAGGTCTTATCTCCTAAATACTGACGTGGTTTGTTTTGTTTTGCAGGTTTTAACATAGGAATTTCTAACCTGGTAACTTCTTTCTCACGTCTCCCCCCTCTTCCTTTCTATACTGTCGTACGATCCTTTCTTTTATTTTTCTTAGGATTAGATTCAGAGTTAGGGTCTCAGCATGTATATGCACGAGTGGGAACGTCAGTATGCTATGAAGAATAATCTATATTGGGATGATGACGATGGTAGAGTAAAATTTTTTTGAAACTATCATCGGGAACCAACTGTAATATAATGATCCACCGGTTAAGAAGTACTTACGCGATCATATGTGGGATAATAATTATACCCCACGAATTAAAAAAATAGTATGAGAGTGTTGGGGTTATCATAATTATGGGCATGATGACTATTATCACCCACCAGATAAGAAGAAAACAATACATGATTATATTATGAGTGATAATATGTATTACCAACCATCAGATTCTTCCACCTATGATCCGTATGACTATAATTAGTGAAAATATCAAAATTAAGAAAATGAACCAACAACATGTTATAATGATTATTCTCTTAGATCCTCTACCTTTGAGATCTAACAGGATTCAATTCAGCATAGCACATCCTGTCTCGTGAAAATTAGAAAATCGTTGGAAGTGCTTAATTCGTGCCTTGATAAGGTAGAGGAGGCTCGGTCATCCTAGCCACAATTCATTCCAGAAATACAATGTAAGGAAAGTGATCCTAAATCGCTTTTAAAGAACTCTGAAATTTGGAATGAGGAGTTGGATTCCATTAATGAGCATACAGTTCAATTTCCCAATGAGTCGATCTCGATGACTGTTCAAAAGAATGGTAAAGAGACATGAGTGTCTTTCAGATACAATGATGATAACACACTTCACTCACATGACTCACTCAAGTTTAATGATGAGGGAGAGGTCAATTTATTCGAGCCTCAACCCAATTTAGGAATAGAATGCGAGGAATGCAATCCCATCCTAAGTGTGAACTGCACTGAATTGGAAGATGATAAGTATTGGGATGAGATTCATGAGAGCACAACCCAAATTTCATTGGAATTAACTTCAATTATGGTCCAGAAAAGTGATCACAAGGCACAAGAAGTTCTACTCCACTTATCTAACATGGCTAATTTAAATGTGGAGGATGAACCACTTTCACCTAAACCTTCCAACCTTTGTGAGGCATGTTTAGATCACTCCCCTAAATTGGATGATGATATGATTCGAGAGATAAAAGAGCCACCTGATATGACTCTTGAAGTTGAAACCACTCAGTTGAGGTCACCATCTGAGTTATACACTTTTGACGATTTAATGCCTCTTCTGAGTAGTATCAATGAATAGAGGCCGCACATCAATGTTTTGTCTACTAACCCTCAATCTGTTTGTGCGGGGCTGGAGCAAGAGAGCTTACCTCCATATATTTTTAAGGATGATGGATTCCTTAGGCAGATTATCACGTGCTCTAATGTGGAGAATAAGTTACACTCAGCTGAACTTCCCAACTCTTGGGATTGCTTGACACACTTTGTAAATTCAAACGATCCCATGTCAAAAGATAAAGTGGATGCCTTGCAAGACAACATCTTGGTAGTCATCACTGATCGAGAGAACCCTTATTCTGAAGCCCCTTCTTCCCTTGATCCTAAACGTCTATTTTTAATGGAGGAAGGGCTGGCAATGGAACCGAAGTCTGATACTTTGGAATGTGTTAAGACTACATCACTTCTTAAGAAGTTTTCTAAACTTTATTTACTTATAGTCTCTGATTCACCATGGGATACTAACGTTGAAACTTCTTCTATCACAGGTGAATCGTATATACTTTGGATACATCAAGCAATTCAACTAAAAAATTCTTATGAGGTACATATGTTTCTCTAGACAGTCATGCTCCAGGGCATCCATGCCTATTGTAAAAAGGGATTTTGAATGATCCTGTTAAGGAATTTACTGAGAAACTTATCAAGATATTGGCTGGAAGAAGAACCTTGCTGCATGATCGAGTAATTTTTTCCTGCTTTCATAGGACTAGGGTAGTTTGCTTTATGCTGTTATAGGATAGACGATTTTATTCCATTAAGTAGTTTACTTGATATGTTGTTTTAGGATAGTTGCTTTTGTATCTTCACTCTCGTACTGACCTGCTTTCTCCCAGCGATTTCTTAAAAATCTCTCTTGATCCCTTCATTCATGTACTATCTTCTCATCACTTCTCATTTACTTTCGTTGACCCATGTGCATTGCATGCTCATATCTTTTACATTGAGGACAATGTAGATTTTAGGTTGGGGGTGGGAGATTAGGTTTCCTAATCAGTATTTTCTTTGTCTTGAGCAAAAATTATGAAATTTTTTTAAAGTTTTTTTAGAATTTCTTGTGAATTTGAAACGATTTTGAGGGATAGTCGTGATTTTAGAATTACAAGATAGATGATGTTGGTAATTTATGACTCTTGGATTCAGTATCTGTTAAATTTCACAGTTAAGTTTGAATTGTTAATTCAGAATTAGAAGTTGTAAACATTGATTGAGTTATGATTTCACATGTCACATCTCGCTTTCACATTAAGGTTTCAGTTTGATATTGAAGGGTTAACTTGGTAATCACTAAGCATGTAAGGAACCATCCTGGAAAATTTTCCTGTCATGATCAATTGAAAAAAAAAATACCTTGGGAAAAGGTTGGTAAAAAATCTTCACCATAGGTTTACTCCCTATAAGTGTAGATTTAATTCCCCATAGATAATATGTGAAAAGGGTTGGGTGTACAGTCTTTACCATAGGTTTGCTCCCTATAGGTGAGGATTTGATTCCCTTCCTTGACATTACTTTTAATGGAAAAAATCAAAAGCTGGAAAACTGAAAAGATGATCTTTGAGGTAAGTTTTGGTTATCATGAATTCTCTTATTGGTTACCAATGATATCCTGAAATAGAGAAGTGAATTTTGATGATGGTACATAGAAATTAAAAGATCATCTTTTAATTGACGGGTTAATACATTGAACTTGATTATGAAATTTATCATGCGCTTGAGTCTAAGAGAAAGTAATGCCCAACATTCATGAATTTTAGAACTCTAGTATCGAGATTATTTTTCAAAAATTACTTGAGTACATAGAAATTATCCTATAGTTCTTAACTTATCTTTCGTATACTTTGCTCGGGACTAGTAAAATGCTAGTTGGGGGTTGTGTTGAGGGTCAAATATTGCATATTAGACCCAGTTATTGCCTGAATTTATGAACCTGATACCGTTTAGTTCTTTATTTTAATCGTATTTGTGATGCAGGGTGTATTTACGAGCTTGGATCGAAATAAGGTGCTAAAAGCATGGAGTTAATGCTCATAATTCACCAAGACCATGGACAGACTCCAAGAGACTAAGATCGACGGAATTACATGCCAAAGATTTGAGAAAATCAAGAAACTGAAGCTCAAGTGACACGAAAATCATCCAGAATGAAAGATCACAAGGTTTCCATCATTTGTTTGGCCCGAAACTTCATACGTGGACTGAGGACTATAAATTAACCGTACGCATTAAAAATCATCCACTGGATCATTGTGGAAGTGGTCCAATGGTCAGATCAGCCCATGAGTTATCGATTTAGGGCCCACCTGAGATATAGATGTGCTTCAATTTTGGTCTTAACCCCTCTTATTAGATGAAAAAGAGGATGAACAAATCGAATTTCTTATATACATCATAGTGGACCCCATATGTACATCGAATGTATATGGTGCACAAGTACACTTGTCGTGCACTAGATATCTCAAAATCGGTCAGCTCTATCTTCTCTAATTCCAGAAAGGACACAGCGTCCTCCCTTCGTACATCCGTTTCTCGCTAGTGGGCCCCACTGCTCATACATATCATCAATTTGGACCATCCATTGTGTACATAGTGGGGGTATTAACCTCACCTAGGTTCCCTTCTGGCCCCATGCATGCACTCTGGCAATCTCCACCGTTAAAAGTAGGATGGACGGTGGAGTAAAAAATTGTGTAGACCACACTGAATTAACTCCAAAAAAACTCATTCCTGGATGGTTTTTTGTCCTGAAACCAATGGACGGACTAGATTTTCCATTTGGATTCAATAAGTGGGCCAACTCAAGTAACAGAATCGATGTGCGTCAACTCTATTTTTCAACAGAGTCCGCGGTTCATTCTTGTGGGCCTCCATGGACCATGATCCAGATAATCAGAACCGTTCATCAGGCTTTAAAAGGCCCTATCAACATGGACTAGGTGGTCGAATCTTAGAAGACAGTGGAGATCTATTTTTATTCATCCAAACGGAAGATGGACAATGAACTATACCGACAAGAGGGCCAGGTTAGCAGCAGTCCAAAACCAGCCATCTCTAAGTGATTTTTTCTTGTGATTCTAATGGACAGCGTGGATTTCTCATGAGGATCCGATCATGGGTCCCACTAAGGTTCAACACAAGAATGACTTGTGTAAAAAGGTGCTGCTACGTAAAACTTCTGCATGGAGTGCGAAAACTACAGCCTATTCATCGTCTTTTTTGCTGCTTATAAGAGAGAGAGAGAACGTGAGAGAGAGGGGGATTCAATCTTGGCTTGGACGTGGAAGAGAGAGAGCCAGAAGTGGTGGATGTGGAGCAGCTGAGTTCTTTTATTTTCTATTTCTATTATTTTTATTTTTTAGCCTAATCATGTTTATTCTAGGCTAAACCTCTTAGCTAGGGCTAAGAGGTGAAGCTTGTAGTGTGATGGGGGACTCTTTGCTTGTGCCTTTTTATTTAGACTGAACTGATATTGATTTTAGTTAATTAAGGGAATATTTTAGGTTTTTAATGGTCCATTGTGATTGAAATTACAATGGGTCTGCGATAGCTTTGAGCATGTTCCTATTCCTTTTATGTTTATGACGTCAGGAAGCCCTATTGTTCGCCATCGTCTCCTGGGCATGGTTAGATGAAGGTACCCTTCCTAACCTTCATATCATGTTGATTGGTTAGTAATTAGTTTAATTCTGTTGTTTACTTTATCTCCTGGGCATGGTTTGGTAATGGAATCCATTCTAATTCATATACCTTTCATCTTTTGAAAACTAGATCGAAGGATGTTTAGTTTAATTTTCATGGTTACACCCTTCAACTAGATGAAGATGGACTCTAAGTCCAGTTGAGTTTTTGATGCAGGCATAAGATCTCCCTTATCTCTACAAGTGGATCCTCTAAATCCCTAGTTTCCTTTCCTCTGAATTCCTTAAGTTTATATTAATATTTCACTATTATTCTTTCAATTCTATTCGATTTAGATTACATCTTATTCTAATTTTAATTCTACTTAGTTTTAGTCAATGTACAGGTATTAGTCCCTTGAGATTTGACCTTAGTCTTACCGAGTTTTATTACTACATCACAACCCTGCACTTGGTGAGTGAACACTAATGATGGCTTGAGGTGTTCTAAACCAGGAAATGATATTTTCTTTTAAAAATTGAATGACCATGCAATTGTCATTATTCCAGCACCGGATCGCTTCGACCCACCTAGTGACATAAGCTACTATAACACCCCGGATTTTGGCCAACCTGGGATTAAACGTCCTTAGGCAATGGGTTAATTAAAACACCTGGAAAATCGCTTAGAACCCAATTCCATAGCCAAAGAGATCACTTAGGGTTAATTCCTTTAGAAACTAAGCATAAGTTAGCTAGCGCAACGCTAGAGTAGCTGGGAAATAGTCTCTGATTGCTTTAAATACGTTCTACAAGACCCAAATCGAGTAGAACCAATGACTCTATAATACTCTAAAACCTCGGATCAAACTCTAAACCGGTTTGTTCTCTGGACCTCTTTGAAACTTCGTATTGGATCTAGACCGCACGTCGAAAGTCTGATACCTATAATCTTAGACCGTTAGAACCGCCTTGTTGGACTTGACAATCATTTCAAAAATCAAGTCCAACCGATAATCACAGGCTATTTCATTGAGCCCGGACTGAAGAGAGTGCAAATAGGGACAGATTTGGAATTTGAAATTCAAATCTGGCACATGACTTGACGCGTCAGTATTAAGCGTTCTGACCGTCAGAATTCAGCCAAATTACACCCTAAGATCAGGAAATTTTTTTATTTCATATCATGAGACTTGCAAACCTGATCTACGTGCGGTGACCGCTGAACTGAAACTGGACCGCCACGTGCGATCTGCGAACCCTACCGGACTGAAAACTTGATGTATGCTAGATCCAGTATGCATGAGCTTAAGTCCGACCGCATTTGGCCAGGGGACCTCCAGAAATGCTCTTTTGGACCGAAACAGCCCCGATTTGGATAAACCTCAAGTGAACTTTGTTCCCGAACCTATTTCGGGCATTTTTATGCTTATAAAAGGGGTTGAAACCCTCACTCCTCTCTCCCATCCGAATTTGAGAAAAACCCTAGATTGGGAGAGAGAAAAGGTGAGAGTTTGTGAGAGAGATTGGAGGAGAATTTTCCTGCCGTTGCATCACCCGTTGCAAGTGTCTAAGTAATACACTCCAATCACATGGCCGGTGATTCCTCCACGTTTTCAGGTAAGAAAATACCCTAAAAGTTGCTGATCTAGTGTTCCTTCGTTTTCGTTGCGAGATAGCTGATGCATCTTGTAAAACAGGTTGTCTAGTCGCCGTAGACGAAGCGTATACGCTCCGTTCGAAACGATACGTTTATAAGAGATAAGGTGCGGATTTTAGACGCTTTGATTGACTGTTTCCAAAACTTTCAATGTCTTTTAATAGTAGATTATCGATGGCAACGCCGTTTGACATGTACAACATACTGTCCATTTCCTGTTTCGCTAGAAGACGAAGAATATGAGATTTAGGGCATTTTAGTCATTTGTAGGAAGTACTGTTTTCATTCATATTTTGCTGATGTGATTGACATGGTTTATTGTCGCATTAGAATGTTAGGAATACGTGCATAATTAGTTTGGCGAAGAGATTCGCCTAAATGCGCACTTCGGGTTGACATACTATATGTAGACTTAAGTGTGTAGTGTAAGTGCTTGTATAAATGCTTGTATTAGTATGTATTGAATTAAATGGTGTTATGAATTAGTTTGAGATTGATTTCTCAATTAATATGCTATGTAAATGATTTCCTACATGTTAGCTATATGCACGATTTCATTATATGTATGAAATGCATATGCTTGATGTTTCACTTAAGTGGTATGTTATAACATGTGCTTGATGATTCCCTTATAATTTAGTTTGAGATTGAATTCTCAATTAATATGTTGATGGAGATGATTTCCTATATGTTGGCGATATGCATAATTTCATTATATGTGTGAAAGACATGTGCAAGATGATTTACTTAAGTTGTACGTTATAACATGTGTTAACATGCTCACATGTTTGTATTCCTTTTTCAATACTCTTACCTGATTGCTGATGTGGATTCATAATTGTTTGGGACTATACTTAGTCCAAGCAGTCGGTAACAGAGAAAATTCGTGGCTAGCTGGTATTTTCCACGAAGGACGCGTCGATGAACGCGAGTCGTGTTTGGAGTTGGCGGCAGTGGTTAGGCCACGCGAAGTGTTTCACGCACTTCATGTCGTTCGACTTGCGATGCGCTCGTGCTAGTCGAGCCCGTCAAGTAACCCGACTGGCCGTCGTGTGTTTACCCTGAATGAGTCATAACTTCTTGAACCTAGGGTACTGAACTTACCATTGTAAACCCTGTCAACCATGGTACCTTGATCCACGAAGACTCATGAGCCGGGCATGGTGGTATGGGACACCGTGGTCGACCTGTCGGCCTACGCTGGAGCCACAAACCTCCCCGTAGTGACTAGTGAGCACCTAGTCTCGTGAGCAGATTATGGTGGTATGGGACATTATATTCTTGCTGTCGGCCTACACTGATCAGGCGACGAGTCCTTTTTAGTGACCGCGAGCGTATTCTGAGTCTACGGGAGGCGACGACCCTTCCGTAGTAGTAGAGTACAGAGGCCTGTATTGATAAGGTGATGGGAGAGCGGAGCAACGAGTGCATGCAACAGCCCTGGCAGCCCTTGCAGCGACCTACAAAAATATATATCATATGAGATTAATAGGAGTGACGACCCTAGACAGGATCTGTGTTGGGATTGATATAAGGGAAGTACCTTAGTTTCCCAATCCTGCTGTTTGAATGGACTAATAACAACTCAGAAATCATATCACCATTACATTGCATGTGCCTGGAAGATGTGGAGCACTTGAGGGACGATTGCATGCTGCGGTCGTAAGATGGTGTCGTATGAGGGAGATCGTCGGTGAGGGCATACATCATGTTATGTCATATTGCATTAACAATAGTATTAGGATTGTCTGATTTACTGCTTTACTATTATCGCATGATTGATTTGTGAACATGCTAATCTCTGCTCTCTTATCCCACTGAGTTGATCACTCAATCCCACATTACGGGATGGTGTTTCCGGACACCCACCTGTCCCTTTTTGTGATTGCAGATGATGGCGCGGCCTGCGAGGCAGAGTTGGACTTGATGATGATGAGGAGGATTCCTCCTTTATGCGTGATCTGATTGATGGGATTTCAGGGAGGTTGATTAGATACCTTGACACTTGTCATTTTATATTTTTAGAACACTCATGTATATCCTTTTGGTTTACTTTTGGAGTATACATGTATGTATATAACCTGGTAACATATTCACACTCTGGAGACATACAACAGTTTATATATGTTATACATACTATCACAGTCTTCAGCTTGTAAATTTAACCGTCTCTGGAGCGTGATATGCTGTTTTATCTTAATCTCACTCATGTTTAATACATTATCACAGACAACATTCAATCATACATATCTATGTTGCATAAATAACATTTTGGAACTCGGGAGTTGGGTTTTTGCTCGACCCCCCGATTTTCGAGATGTTACAGCTACTGCTAGCAAAATGTACAAATTCTAAAAGGATTAGTGGAATGGCCCAATGAAATTGATGCCCCAATAATTAAATGCTTCAATGATAAGAATGAGTTTCAGAGGCATCATATTTCGACAGGACAATCATCCAATTTCTAGCAACACTCACAAGCTTTGTAAAACTCATGAGTGTCCTTGAACATTAGACCAGTAAAAGTCACACTGTAGAATTTTGGCCATGGTCTTTTTAGCAGAAAAGTAACCACCACAGGCTTGTGAATGACAGAAGGAGATGATACTTTGGTGTTCATTGTCTGGTACACATCTCCTTAGAATTTAGTCTAGGCAATATTTGAGAATAAATACGGGTCATCCCAGAAGAACTTACAAACCTCAACGAAGAATTTTTTCTTATCTTACGCATTCTAATGGGTCGGTGCGAAACTAGTGGCAAGATAATTAGGAATGTCAGCAAACTAAGGTAATTAGGAGAGTTTAAATAATTGTTCATCAGGGAACATATTATTTATAGGTGGCATTTCAAGGGAATCGGGGAGATCAAGTCTTGAAAGATGGTCAGCCACTACGTTCTACTCCTTTCTTGTCCCGTATTTTCAAATCAAATTCCTGAAGTTGGAGGATCCATCTTATCATGTGAGGCATAACATCATTCTTAGAGAGAAGGTACTTCAACGCCACATGATCAGTGTAGACGATGATCTTGGATCTGATCAAGTAAGACTTAAATTTGTCCAAAACGAACACTATGGCTAAGAGTTCCTTCTCCGTAGTAGAGTAGTTCACTAGGGCAGGATTTAGAGTTTTACATGCATAGTGAATAACGTAAGGCTTCTTTTCTTTTCTCTGGCCTAACACTGCCCCAATAGCTTAGTCAGACACATCACACATAATCTCAAAAGGAATGCTTTAATCGAGTGGCTGCATGATAGGTGCGGTAGTCAACATGCCCTTGAGCTTAGTGAAAGCTTCGCGACATTGCTTAGTCCACTCATATGATAAATCCTTCTGAAGTAAATTGCATAAAGGATGAGAGAGGTGACTAAATTCTTTAATGAATCATCAGTCACTACGCCAAATCATGAATTTGCGATGGACCAAATCCGTCGTAAAACCAAATGACGGATTTTGTCCGTCGCTTGGTTCGTGGTTGTTTACTGGGTTGTTTTTATTTATGACGAATAAAATCCGTCATTAATCTATGATGGATAAGGTTCATCATAGATTACCAACAGATAAGATCTGTTATAAAATAAATAAATTCATTACTAAATTTTGAAAAAACCCACCTGAATTATTGGTCATTAAAAATATTAGCGACAGATCGGGTCCGTCGCTAATATTATGAATATGATGAGAGCAACGGACAAATCTGTCATTGATTTTCAACATTTAGAAATTAGCAACGAAATTAGTCCGTCGCTAAAATATCTGTGAATAAAAAAAATATCGTCAAATTTTTTTTATTTTTTTTTTTGAATCTTGCACCTGATAATCATTCAAAAAATAATTCATATGATTGTTTAATAATAATTCTATTCACAAAATAAATATTATTCATATGATTGTCTAATAAGAATCATATTCATCAAACTAAAAAATTCAAGCATACTGAAAATAAAAAACCCCCTGCCAAAGCATTATATGATACCTCATATAATAAATACATGTACATAAATGGGATCTACTAAATATGATACCTCATATAACAACATATAACCATTGACTTGCAAAAGCCTATAGCTCCCTAATGAAATTTAATATATACTTACATGCTTCTAGGAGACGGGAGCTTTTGATCTGACACTTCTTTCTCCTAGCTTGAATCCACTGTTTGGTCAAAGAAACAAATGCATTTGATTTGGGAAATTTGTCTTATTCAAACATAACAGAGAAAGAATATAAGGAACATTCATCATATTTCATTGATACTGAGTTCATTTACATCCTCTTTACATCCCTTGATTCTAAGATAGATTATTTAGAAGTAAATGACTTATGTTTCAAGTATCAAAAGTTTATTTCGACAACCTTTCAACGCCTGTTTCAACCATCTCCTAGGACTTAGGGGGGAATGTCAATTAGATCGACGAGTCTTCGATGAAATAGATATTTCAGCAGCATAACGGCGTCTGTTTCAGTCATCCCTAATACTTAGGGGAAATGTCGATTCGATCGACTAATCTTCTTCCCTATACATGACAATAGGAGAAGGGAGAAAGCCTTGCACGGGCATTTTAGCAGCATGACGGCCCTTGAGCTTCATAGACTGCAGGGCAATCTGGTTGTGCAAACCCGCGCAACGGATACCGGTTGCGCGGTCCTGCGTAACTGCCAGGAGACTTCTCTCCTACCTTCCATCTTTCTCTCCACTTTGATCCTCTTGAAAATCTTCAATTACCCTTAATGAAGGAGGGGAAGGGGTATTTATAGACCCTCGCACGTGTGAAAATCCTGATCTTAGCAATGTGGGACTAATTTCCAATGCTTTAGACTAATCAGAGAAGGACCATTTCTGCAATATGATTCGGTGAGCCGCGCAACTGATATTTTGATTGTGCGGACCTGCGCATAGAAGATTGATTGCGCGGTCCTGCGCAACTAACTTTATCTGCGCGGACCCTCGCAACTTCCTAAAAACTATCTCTATCTTCTTCTTTTCAGTAGCTCTTTTTATCTCTCCATCCTTCCTTGCTTGATTCCCTTCATCATTTTTTATGCCTCAACATCCACATCTTTGTCTACCATGGGAACATATTCATCAAACTCTGAGAACCCTGCCCTTCTAAATTTGAGAAGCATGTCAAAAACTACTGCTAGACACATTGTCATAGTATTTCTAGAAGACAACATTAATTAATTAAATACAAATAGAAGAAAAGTCTTATTAAGAGTACATGAATCTTTGAAGTGGTTTTTGGATCGATAAAAGATGTCATTGTGCTCCATAGCAGCCTAAAACCAAGGCCAACGTTGTTGATAAACATTCGGCATAATGTTTATACCAGAGCAAGTCCAATGTTATAGGCAAGCAATATCTAGATGCACATTTCCATTAACAACTCGAATTCTTATTTAATATCTGGTTTGAACCAAATTATAATCACAAGTGACATCAGGACTCCATACTAAATTAAGACTACAATTTCTAATACAATTCTGCTTTATAAAACAATGTATATGGAAAGATGTTAGGAAAATCAAGACATATAGATTTCTTTTCTTAAAAATATCTGTTGGTGACTTCCTGAAAGCGTGTCAAGGCCTACACAAATATCAGGAGTTAGAACAATCTGCTTATATTCATATATTTGTTTCAAATAAATAGATAAATAATGAAATCATTAGCACTGCCTATCTGGTCGACATCTACATACTTGGAAATGCAATGGATTTATTTGGCGGGGGAGGATCCACCTGCATTGCCTATCTGGTTGAGATCCACATACCTGTTAGCCCAATATCTTCATTTGAAACTATCATGCAACTTTTTCTTTTTGTAGAATGAGAACCAAATAATTACAACAAATTTGATATACCGAATGTAACAATTGTAATTACCAATGCACTTCAGCTTTAAAAAAATGCCTTGGGACTAAAGGTTTATGTCTCTCTTGGTGATAGGAACTTGGTTCGAACTCATTCAACTAGGCTTCAAAGGTGAACCCAGTGTTTTAAATAGCACATAACATATAGTGTAGTGTTTGGCCTCTATGGTGTGTCGCATAAGCTACACAATATTTTATATTGTTTAATTGAAATAATAGAAAAAATGATAAAATTTACAGAATGCATAATTCCTATGAGTTTTTTTTATCCCGAATCTGGATCGTTAACCACATATTTCCATGTGAAATCTGTCTCTTTGCTTTCAAACATCTCTTAAGTGTGACCTCTTTATATATATATATATATATATATATATATATTATTTCTTAACTTGTTGAATTTTAAGCCTTAAAACTGTAACCAACTGCCCTGGAAATCTGTCCCAAAATCTACCCACAATTCAACCCATTACAGTCCAATTCACTGAACTAGAATAATCCAGATAAGTTGCACTGTAATCAGTCCCCAACACTATCCCATCAACTACCCCCAAAAGAGCCCATACTGTACCACATTTCAACCAAAAACTTTTCCCAGATTCCAACCACAAACTATTCATAACTTGAGCTAAATCCATCCCATGTTTCTACATAGATCTATCCCCAAAAAACAACCCATAAAGCCAGGCCATCCTACACTTGGACATTCGCTGGACCTACCAGCAGTTACAGCAAGGAAAAAGGAAAAGTTCATAAAATCCCTAACCTTTTTTAGATTCCATGATTTGCAATGTCCTAGTGCCCAACATGCAAAAATGTGCCCATAACAGGGATGGATATTGATGCTAGAACAAGGGATCCACCAAGACTAAATGTTGCCCTATTAGTATTAGTTTATGAAAAATGGTAGGACTGTCTACAAGATGACAAAAAAAGGGCATGGCCCCATTAAAATGGTGGTGTCGTGACTTATGACTTAAATCACAATCGTCTAGACAACTTAACTTGTAAGATACACTGATGTTATGGATATGGAATCATTTACTGTGATTCATATTAACCTCCAACAGATTTGTGAAGTCTAGGAATTTCAAGCCTCTCTTGTTTGTTTTTTGTTGAGGATTTGTCAAACTCATGGATTTCCCAAATCCAAATCCCCCCAAAAATTAAAGACTTTGCAAATCCACAAAAGGAGAGGCATGCTTAAAAACAATATAAGTTATTCCATTGCATTAAATGCTTTGACATTGCCCTAAATGTTCACAAATCAAAATATTTGAAGTTTTATTCCTAAACAATGGATGTGGATTTTAGTATTTGTCAAATCCAAATCCAATGCAAATTCACGAATTTGACAAGCTCACAGATTTATCAAATCCAATCTCATTTCCTTGATCCTAAACAGGGCCTTAGTGAATTTCTTAAATCCAATGCATATATTCTTGAAATCCAGCATATCAAGATTGGCACTTCCTAATAAGTAGATCCATTGTTTCAAGTGGCATCATAAATAAATTCCATAAATAAGACAACCATTGAAAGTATTTGGCTAAATCAATGACACGACACCTCCATTGATGCTTTATACAATAGATCTCCATAAGATAAACCCATTCTACTAGCTCGGTATTAAGCAAGTGTCACGCCCCAAACCCGAAAATCGGATTCACAGGAATCCCGATCGCCGGATCTGGCGTCGACATCCTCCGTAGTGCCCCATTCTCGGATCCCGGCACTCGCATGCCAGATTCTGATCCTGGGATCCTTCAAGGAGGATTTTCAGTATGATTTTTTTTTTGTAACGGAGCATAACCACAAGTTTACCCAAATCATAAAGGCAACATCATCATCACATATCCACTAATATAAACAGTTTAATACAATGCTGAAAAGGAAATACATATGTATTAAAATCAGAGCTCCTGAAAATTGCTGCATGCTCGAAGCTCAACGCTGATGCAACCTAACGCCACCTGCACGCATCTATCGTGCATAAGCTTACAAAAGCTTAGAGGGTGGTGTAAGTGTGTGTAAGGTAAGTGCCAAGTATACAATAAAGCTCATAAATCATACATCATCGGGATAAGAAGAAATACTGACAAGATCATGAATCATATGATATCAGAGTGATGCAGAAATATGCGGTAAGTTCATGAATACAATCAGCTGTACCAAAGCTATGTGATGCAAGGCATGAATGCTATCGGCTATACCAGGGCCATGTAATGCGAGACATAAATGCTATAGGCCATACCAAGACCATGCGATGCGAGGCCTATGTAGCCAAATGTCATATGCGAGATGTAATACAAGCATATCAGTCCATCATCAAGTACACATATCAGTGCAGTTCCTCTTTGGATATCACCGAGGTCTAATACACTCACACTGACTGCCTCCTCCCTAGCTGCACAACCAAGTAAGCGGAATAGACCTCACTATCCGCCTGACCAGTAGTCTGCCAATACCTACCCGGCTCGTCGATAGCGGACTCATTTGCAAGCTGGTCAAACTCAGCCTAGCTTATAGCCCCCTCACTTAGGAGGATAAGGCCACACCCCCTTCCAACCGCCACGACATAGTGGGAGACGCGGCCTACTGGTATTCGACACTCGGGCGCTCATGTATCCACTCGGTCTAGAAGAGCAACTCCTGGTACCAAAAAGGTTCAGGGATTTTCACCCAAGGACATCCTATGTGCCCGTATGCTAGAATCAAGTATTTCTGGTATCCGATACGCCATCCACGATGTGCCTGTGGAGCCATGACCCTGATGTCGCTAGGGCGTGCAGTGATCAAGTCACACATATGCGAGATGCATGAGTCACACCGTACAGTCATGCAGCAATCCTGTGCGTACAGCGCAATAATGTGGGGCACTCCGTCTCATAAGGAGTCCCGTAATTTCTCAGCCCAACGGCTTATGCTATGATCAAACAATCCTCATATCAAGCATGCACATGATGTGTATGAGCATGAATCATAGAGTTATACTAAGCATGTTATAAAGTGATGAACTATCAACAAGTATGAACCTATCAATGGGTCTTAAGGAGAGTCTTAATACGAACATTTAACCAACATTATACTTATAATGTGGACGTCAAACCAACATTACTCCCAAGGCTCGGTCTGCCATAATTATCATTACATAAACCATGGAGGAATGACACATTGTAATGGACCTTAGGTACACCCCATTAGGCCTTAAATACATCAAATGGGCCGTGTTACATGGGCCTTATATTCATCAAGTGGGCCATATCAATGGGCTGCACCAATGGGCCTTATATTCGTTATAATGGGTCATAACTCATGGGCCTTAGAGTACATCATAACGGCCTTGCTGAATGACCAGAAGTATATCACAATAAGCCTTTACCAATGAGCTCTAAGTACATCATAATGGGCCTCAACACATGGGCCTTATATATATCAAATGGGTCTCAACCCATGGGCCCTAATACATCACAATGGGCCTCATAAATATGAAGGTGGGCCTCAATCAATAGGCCTCAAATACATCAAGGTGAGCCTAATCATATATTAAATGGGCCTACTTACAAGGGCCTTAAGTATATCAAATGGGCCTACTCACATGGGCTTTAAATATATCAAATGGATCACAACATATGAGCCAGAAACACATCACAATGGGCCTCAACCCATGGGCCTTATATATATCAAATGGATCTCAACCCATGGGCCCTAAGTACATTATAATGGGCCCTAACTCATCGGCCTTAAATACATTACAATGAGACTTAACTCATCGGTCCTAAATACATTACAATGGGCCTCGTAACACTGACCTTACATTCATATAAAAAATGGGCCTCAACACGGCCTCATACACATCAAGGTGAGCCTCAATAATGGCCCATAAATATAACGAGCTGGGCCTAATCACTTGGGCCTTATATATACTAGTGGGCCACATCAATGGACAGCCACAAATAAACCAAGATAGGCCTCATACATATACCAAGGTGAGCCACATCAATGAGCCGCACCAATGGGCCTTATATTCATTGTAATGGGCCATAACTCATGGGCCTTAGAGTACATCATAATGGGTCTCAACGGATGGGCCATAACTACATCAAGATGGGCCTAATCATATGGGCCTTATATATATATTCCAAGGTGGGCCTCAATAAAAGGTCACAAATGAATCAACATGAGCCCTATACACATACCAAGGTGGGCCCACTTGAACCATAAATCTAACTCATTTTTAGCTCAAGCCATAAAATGACCTTATAAAATAAATGGACGGTTTGGAAGCAACACATGCATCATGGTGGTGGGGGGGGGGGGGGGGGGGTCCACATAAAGGCCCGCCATCATGCATATATAATATACATAACATTACACACACACACACACACACACACACACACACACACACACACACACATCACACACAGTCTGACAGAGTGAATAGAACACATAGATCATGGTGGGTCCCACTATCCAAATAGTGGACTGAGGACACGTGTACATCACAATGGGCTCCACCGTCCACTGGACGGTGACAATACAACAAATACATCACTGTGGACTCCACCGTCCGCCTGGACGGTGGTGGTACAACACATACATCACTGTGGGCTCCCACGTGGGGACCCACCCTAATGTTTACTTACCATCCAACCTGTTGGTAAGGTCACAAAGGCCTGGATTGAAGAAAAAAACAAATTTTAGCTTGATCCAGAACCTCTGTGAGCCCAAAGAGGGTTTCAATGGTAGAGTTCAATTCACACTGTTTCCTCTCACGTGGGCCACCTGGGCATTGGTTGGACCTGGTTTTTAGAGGGTGTCCCACTGCGCTGAGGGCCCACCATATAAGTGGATTGGATGACAAATAAACATCAAGGTGGGGCCCACGGCTGGAGCCATGGGGCCCTGTTCGTACACCAGTCTGCTCACAGCGCAGGCGCTGCCTGCGTCTCTGGCAGCAGCAGCCCTGCTGCTTTGTATTCTTATTTTTTTTCTTTGAAAAGCGGTTTTTCCGCAGTTTTTCCTATGTAGGGCCCACTTCAAGTCAATCCAATCCAGCCATTAGATTCCACAACTCGTAAGAAATCCAACGAGTCCAATGTTGGGTATTTTTTTGGTGCATAGAGAAATCAGGGAAGATTTCAACGGTGAAAATTACTGTTTCCTTAAGTATGGCCCGCCAGAAGATTGGATCAGCCCCATATTTTGGCTCAACGCCTAAAATACCATGAGGAAAGGGATGGACAGTATGGATTGAATACATTCATCAAGGTGGGGCCTATGCAAGTGGCCCAACCCATAGGCTCGAAAGCAAGCTCATATTTGTGCTTTCATGTCCAGCGTCCAGGGACGCTGGACGTTCTGGCTCTCATGGACGTTCAATGTGGGCCCTACTCAGGTGGGCCACCACATGATGATTAATGTGGATATCATTCTTATAAAGTGGGCCCCACCTATAAGTGATTTGGGTTCAATACATGCTTCATGGAGGGGTCCATCCAAGTGGGCCACACGGCCATATCATCACATACAGAATAAATAAATAAATAAATAAAAGAGAGGGAAAGAGAGATTGAGAGGGACACGTGTGATGGAGGGACCTTGGCGCTATGGGCCCTCCGTTGCATGATCTACAACATACATTAAGTGGGTCTCATTTCATATGGGCCCACCGGTCAAAATCAACGGTGGAGATCCTTTCTCCACCGAAATGGACGGTCTAAATGACCATTTATGAAAAGAAATTAAACATCATGATGGGGTCCATGGAGAATGGCCCCATCATGGATTGATCTTGAAATCAAAGTGGGCCATTGGCCACAATTAAGGTCCAAAGTGAAATCCATACCATTGATCGGTCGGCCTTACTTGGCCCATCATCAAAAATAAGAAATCTACAACTATAAAAGCACCCACCATTTGTTCTTCGCTGTCCGTTGGAACGCCTATCTCCTTACGCTTCACTTTGATGGTGGAAGATGAAGAATGGATGGCTAGGATGGAGGTTTTGGGATGGGAAAGTGGGCCACCAAAAATCACATTTCTCTCATATGGCAGGGCTTGGACGTGCACTTCTTTGGTGCTTGGTGTGGCTTGGAATTTGTGAAGAGAAAGAGAAAGAAAAGGGGTGGTTGCAAGAGTGATGGATGTGAGGTGAGTGATGGGTGAGGTGAGTGATGAGTGAGGTGATGGATTGGTTGACTTTGGGTTTGCTTGACTTGTGGAGGAAGAAAGCATGAGTGCTTTGTACTTGACATGAGAGGTGATTGATGGGATTGATGGGACATGTTGTAGAGATTCTCTTGGAATTATAAACGTGTGGCGTTTTCTCGAAATAAACGCTGGCTCAGATCTCTTAGTCAGGATATCGGATCGGTACATGAGTCGCGGCGTTGGAACCGCGGCGACTGTGCGGTCGTAATGGTACAAGTCTCGGATCAAGCCAACTCAATTCTATAGGATACGGCTTAGGTTTGCGTACAAACATCAATTATCGGTCACAGGTTGCTGAAATTCGACAGGAAGGATCGTGGGAGTTGACGGAACAGTACGGATTAGGATACAGTGGATGTGGATTTTGTTATCTAATTTTGTGATTGCTTTTGGTTACCCATTGGGTCTTTGGATCTAATTTTGAAGTTGGCTTTGGGATAGTTAAGAGCATTTACATGATTGGGCCTACCTTCTATACAAAGGCAAAATTTCGTTTCTAGTTTCTCTATTTCTGAGAGGATATATTCAAAGTTCAAACTAAATGTAAATCCTCTAATGAAACATATCATCTACAATCCTTCCATTCCTAACAGTAAATATAGAAAGGAATTTAGTTGCAGGAAGTGGGATAGAATTTATGTAGAGGAGTTGAGATAAAATTTTTAGCCACATACAAAAAATATTGGACATTGTAACACCCCGGTTCCTGAAACCTGAGTACACTACTGGTTTTCCAAAAACCCGAGTGTTATCCTTTCACGGTGGCTCAAATATCATGTACATTTTTTTTTCTTTTTATCAGAGTAGTAATCTAGAGGAATATGAGCAATTAAGTATAAGAGGGAGTCCAAATATACAAAAATCAAATATTCGAGTGGTTGCCCGTAAACTTATACAAACCAATGTCTTAACGTTTTACAAAACATGACAGTACAATTTAATACAAATGAAGTCAGGAATAGAGAGTTGTGAGATCATTTGGATCCTCCTATTCCATATGAATGCCAGCATATGTGTCATCTGTGTCACTTGCACACTGAGTACAGTTTGAGAGCGTCAATGACTATCCAGTGAGGTATGACCCCCAAGATTTATCGTATCATCAAGATAATTAAGCATAGTTATCAGAGACAGTATATAACAAATATTACATAATGATAATCATGGGAATCAAATAAGGTTCATCAGAACGCATTCATTAAATAAATTACACAAGATAATTTTGTTTAAATGCATGGATGCATGCACATGCTTACAGACCTGGGGATGCACATTTAGATGGTAAAAAGTCATGCAAGGAGAATTAACCACTCAAAAAAGTACATAAAGGTACCCCTAAGGAGAACTATCCACCCGAAAAAGACCATAATATGTAGATCGCCCAAGAAGAACTAGTCACCTGAAAAAGTACACAAAGGTATGCCTAATGAGAACTAGTCACCCGGAGAAGACTATAAAATATAGATCACCCAAGGAGAACTAGTCACTCGAAAAATTACACAAAGGTACGCTTAAAGAGAACTAGCCACCCAGAAAAGACCATAATATATAGATCGCCCAAGGACAATTAGTCACCCAGCATAGGCCAACATCTCAGGCATAGTGTCCCATTCCATCATCCCTGGCTCATGAGACTAACAATTTGGACGTTTTAAGGGTAACCTCTTCAACTAGTGGCTAATCATAGTTCGACGAGTGGAACTTACCATCAAAAGATTATTTAATAATATATCATCAAAGGCACAAAGGCATGTAGCCAATCAAAGACAAAAGTGTAAATAACCTATCAAAGCCGAAAAGGGAAAATAACCTGTTTTAACAAGAAAACAAATGCGTTTCAATTCTCGGGGGATTATCTTATTTAATCGTAATAGAGGAAAAGTGCAAAGACGATCATCACATTTTATTAATTCCAAGTTCATTTACATCCTCTAATCTCCCTTGATTCTAAAATACATTCATTTAAATATGTATAAACATTAAAACATTAAGTTCAACTAGAAAATTCGACAGCATTTCAGCATGAATTTCAATCTTCTCCAAGGACTTAGGAGGAATTGCAAATTGAATCAATCCTTCTTTAGGGAAATAAAGATTTCGATAGCATGCTAGCACTATTTCAATCATCTCCTAAGACTTAGGAGGAATGTGCACTTCAGCGGATTATTTCCCTTTGTACTTGAACAGAAGGACTTGAACAACGGATTATTCCGGCAGCATGTCGACTCCTAAGCTTTATAGACTGCAGAGCAGCCAGTTTGCACGGACCTGTGCAAAGGATATACTTTGTGCGGCCCAGCGCAAAGTCCCTTTGGACAGCTGCTCTCACCTTCGGTCTTCTCTTCTTGCTTCACTTGTTCTCTGAAATCTTCGAACAACCAACCCTTGATCAAGGAAGGAAAGGGCTATTTATAGGCATTTCACACGTGCAAAACTCCATCCTTAGCGATGTGGGACACAATCACCAAATCATTTACACTCACCAAGGCAATGTGTAACACCCTGAAAATCGAGGGTCGTGTATAAACCCAACTCCTGAGTTCCAGACCATCACTTATGCAACAAAAATGATTATGATTCAATGTTGTCTGAGTTAAAGCATTCACATGAGTAAAAGTATACCAAAACCGCAATTCATACTCTAGATCTAGTGATAAAAGCAAGCAGAAGACTAAAGAATATATATATCACTGTATGGAAAACAAAGTAGATCTCGACTGTCTCTAAAGTATGAATACATCTCTGAGTCTCGTATACATGTAAATAAATAGAAATTAAATGTCAAAATAGTCCCACTGAGTAGTCCCGCCAATCCAGGCCACCTAAGCAAAGCCGTTGTGGTACTGCATATATGAGAACTCGTCCTGGTCCTCATCATAGTCCAGCTCTGCCTCCTGAATCGCTGCCTCACCTGCATCTAAGACAGGGTCTGGTGGGTGTTGCAAACACCATCCCATAACGTGGGAGTGAGTAGCTAACTCAGTGGAATAATAGAGCAAGGATTGACATGTTCTCAAATCAATCATGCGATAATAGTAAAGCAGTAAATCAAACATTCCTAATACTGTTGTTAATGCAATATGATATGACATGATGGATGCCCTCACCGACATTCTCCCTCATATGGTACCATCTGTGTCTGCGGCATGCTTGCATACCGCTCAGTGCTCCACATCTTCCAGGCACATGCAATGTGATGTTGATATGATTACCGAGTTATTATTAGTCCTTTTCATACAGCAATATTGGGAAACTAAGGTACTTCCCTTATATCAATCCCAACACAGATCCTGTCTAGGGTCGTCACTCTTAGTAATCTCATACGATGTATATTTTGTAGGTTGCTGCAAGGGCTGCCAGGGCTGTTGAGCGCACTCGTTGCACCGCTCCCCCATCACCTTATCAATATAGGCCTACTGTACTCTCACTGCTACGGAAGGGTCGTCGCCTCCCGTAAACTTAGAATACGCTCGCGGTCACTACAAAGGATTCGTCGCCTGATCAGTGTAGGCCGACAGCAAGAATATACTGTCCCATACCACCATAATCTACTCACGAGTCATAGGTGCTCACTGGTCACTACGGGGAGGTTTGTGGCCCCAGCGTAGTCCGACATCTCGACCACGGTGTCCCATACCACCATGCCCGGCTCATGAGTCTTTATGGATCAAGGTACCATGGTTGACAGGGTTTATAATGGTAAGTTCAGAACCCTAGGTTCAAGAAGTTATGACTCATACAGGGTGAACATACCATGGCCAGTCGGGTTACTTGACGGGCTCGACTAGCACGAGCGCATCTCAAGTCGAACGACATGAAGTGCATAAAATACATCGTGTGGCCTAACCACTGCCGCCAACTCCAAAACACGGCTCGCGTTCATCGACGCGTCGTTCGTGGCAAAGATAAGCCAACCACGAATTTACTCAGTTACCGACTGCCTGGACTAGGTATAGTCCCAAACATTTATGAATTCACATCAGCAATCATGTAAGAGTAATGGAAATAAAATACAATAATGTGAGCATATTAACACATGTTATAACATACAACTTAAGTAAATTATCTAACACACGCATTTCATACATATAATGAAATCATGCATATAGCCAACATGTAGGAAATCATTTACATCAATATATTATTTGAGAATTCAATCTCAAACTAATTCATAACACCATTTAATTCAATACATACTAATACAAGCATTTATACAAACACTTAAACTACACACTTAAGTCTACATATAGTTTGTCTACTCAAAGTGCGCATTTAGGCGAATCTCTTCGCCAAACTAATTATGCACGCATCCTAGTATCCTAATGCGACAAGAAGCCATGTCAATCACATCAGCAAAATATGGATGAAAACAGTATTCCCTACAAATGACTAAAATGCCCTAAATCTCATATTTTTCATCTGCTTACGAAATAGGAAACGGATAGCATGTTGTACATGTCAAACGGCGTTGCCGTCGATAATCTACTATTAAACGACATTGAAAGCATTGAAAACAGTCAATCAAAGCGTCTAAAATCTGCACCTTTTCTCCTATAAGTGTATTGATTCGAACAAAGCGTGTACGCTTCGTCTACGGTGAACCGGGAACCTATTTTACAAGATCTGTAAGCTACTTCGCTATGGAAATGACGAAACCTCAAATCAGCAAGTATTTAGGATCTTTTCTTACCTAGAAATGGGGTGTAATCACCGGGAAAGTGATTGAGGTGCGTTGCTTAAGCACGTGCAACACGTAGTGCAAGCACTAGGAAATTCTCTCCCACTCTCTCTCACAATCTCTCACCTTTTCTCTCACACCAGCTAGGGTTTCTAGCAAATTCGGCTGGATGAGAGAAGTGAGGGTTTAAGCCCCTTTTATAACCTAAAACATGCCCAAAACAGGCTTGGGAACAATGTTCACTTGATGGCTAACCAAATCGGGGCTGTTTCGGTCCAAAAAGATATTTCTGGAGGTCCCCTGGCCGAACGCGATGGAACTTAAGCTCATGCACGTCAGATGTCACTCACCTCTCATTTTCAGACCAGTAGTGTTCGTAGATCGCACGTGGCGGTCCAGTTTCAGTTCAGCGGTCACCGCACATAGATCAGGTCTACAAGTCTCATGATATGAAATAGAAATTTTTCCTGATCCAAGGGTGTAATTTGGATGAATTCTGACGGTCAAAATGCTTAATAATAACGCGTCAAGTCGTGTGCCAGATTTGAATTTTAAATTTCAAATCTAACCCTATTCTCGCTCTCTTTACTCCAGGCTCAATGAAATAGCCTGTGAATGTCGGTTGGACTTAATTTTCGAAATGATTGTCAAGTCCAGCTAGGCGGTTATAACGGTCTAAGATTGTAGGTATCGGACTTTCGACGCGCGGTTTAGATCTAATACAAAGTTTCAAAGAGGTCCTGAGAACAAACCGGTTTAGAGTTTGATCCGAGGTTTTAGAATATTATAGCGTCATTGGTTCTACTCGCTTTAGGTCTTGTAAAACGTATTTAAAGTGATCAGGGACTATTTCCCAGCTACTCTAGCGTTGCGCTAGCTAACTTACACATAATTTCCAAAGGAATTAATCCTACGCGATTTCTGGTCGAGTTGGTGCTCGAGTCCAAGTACGGATTTTTTCAGGGCGTTACACAATGCGATACCCTTTGCGGCGGACCGCGCAAAGGACATTGTTTGCGCGGTCCCGCACAAATCATAATGTTTGCGCGAACCTGCGCAAAGTCCTTTATAATGCATTTGATGAACTCTTCTTCCAACTCCCTTTCTCAGTCTTTTGATCTTCATTTATTTCCATTCTTCTCTTATTTTACTCCTTAACATAACCAATTAAAGCCACAAGGATAAATACAAGCTGCACGGGGAAAATAATCCATCCTAAGGATGTAATAAAAGTAGATTATATCAAAAGCCTCTTAGGCAATAAATGGTCCATAAGATGGTAATTCCACAATAAAAACTCCATTTGACTTATAAGACGAAATAACCACTAGTACGAGGATCTCCAAGCATCCATACAGTAATCACAAGTGATAAAACAAGCCCCAACAAATTCAATACACGTATCCATATACAATGTTATATTTAAACCAAGATAGAGTTAATCGTGATTTATATCATGTACAGATACTTGAATGTAAATCCAATGATTAGTCATTTAGGAAGAATTCACTCAAACATAAACTAGCATGCATCATCATTTTTATCAAAAAATCAATTAAGCAATTAATGGAATAGATGAACTAGGATAATTATTATGATGTAGAAAAAGCTTGAATGTAATCCTCACCTTTAAGTGGTTGCAACATGAATTCTCCAAAGCACGAATCCAACTTGGATGGTTTAGATCTAACTTCCACACGCCTACGGTTAAGATCTAACCTTAGGCTTTGTTCTCCAACCTACGTTTAAGGTTAGCCATTTTAGGAATTCTAAAATCTAGGTTGCGCAATGGATGAAAATTTGTAGTAGAGGTTATAATCAATGAAGATTACTAATAATAACACTAGTTAATATACAAACTAATATAGCTTTGTAACCACAATTATAATCTTAGGCAATAGTAATAAATGATACTAACTATTAATTTTAAATGATATTAATATTAAAGTTATTTAATAAAGAATCTGATTTGTGAAAAGAGTGAAAGGCAACTCACGTACATTGACTCAGTTGAGTCGACTCAGCTCATCATCACATCTTCTTCCTAGCTTCTCTCTACTTCTTTCTTCCGCTTTTCTTCCTTTCATACTTTGTCATGCACTTCTAGCAAGGTCTGGACCCGACCAGACAATGAGTCAGCGACTCAGCTCATTTTCAACCGAGTCGACTTGGTGACTCACCTCACTCCCTCTTTTCCTCTCTTTCTTACTCCCCATCATCTTCTTCTACTTTCCTTCCTACTTTCATTCTCTTTCTCTATCTTTCTGGGCCATATACATGACCCAAATTCAAGCCAGATCCAATGAGTCGATAACTCACTGGCTGGACGAGTCAGCGACTTAATCGAATCAGAAAGTCTGACCTTCTCTCTCTCTCTCTCTCTCTCTCTCTCTCTCTCTCTCTCTCTCTTTTACTTCCTTCTATTTCTTTTCTGTTAGAATGTCTAGCAGAGTTTCTGATGCGAACTAGACTTGGGTGGAGTCATCTTGACTCAATGCGGCACCAAGTTGCCCTCTCTCACAGGTCTTCTTCTTTATGCTTCTCCTCTCCTCCTCACCTTCTTCTCTCATTTCTCTTATGTTTCTCTCTGGACTTTCTTCTTTCTTTTCTTTCTTCTACCTCTCTCTCTCTCTCTCTCTCTCTCTCTCTCTCTCTCTCTCTCTCTGATGGAAGGCCCGAATGGGAAGCTGGACTCGGCTACGACTCGAACTGAGTCGACGCATCTTGGTGTGGTAAGAACGCTCCTCTCTCTCTCTCTCTCTCTCTCTCTCTCTCTCTTTATTTTCTCACTTTCCTCTTTTGGATCTTTTTGACCAAAAAGGAAGTGGCTATTTATAGCCTTATAGAAGCCTAGAAACATTAGCCCTTAATCAGCTGATTAGTTATGATTTTAGCTAACTTAATCTATAGCATTTTATGGCCATGGAATTGGGTCAAGCTTGCATGACTTCAATCAAGAGTCAGGGATGCACTTATGGGACCCTAATCCACCCATTTAACATCTCAGATTCGGAGGTGGGGCCCACTTAAAGAAGGTGGGTATTTCCATTGTTTGAGGAAGATGATCCACCCACGAATGGTGGATCTTCGTTCAATGGCTAATCTTGTCATCTGCTGCACATGAACGATTTTGATTGGGCCACTGGACACTATGGGACCCATATTTTGAAAGACCATGATGAAATCCTAGTGGTTTCATGAGATTTTCCCATTGCCCATCAGATGACTCGCGCTGTAAGATCTTGGGTGAGGTTTTCTTTAGCTTAAGGGGTGCCCTAATGTGGACGTTTGAGATTAATCCAAATACTCCCAGGAGTCAGCAGATGGTTAGGATCATGCCAACAACACATAAGGAATATTCCTTCCACAACTTCTCTCTCTCTCTCTCTCTCTCTCTCTCTCTCTCTCTCTCTTTCTTTGTTAAAAAAACCTATTTTAGTAGGCTGGGATTCTTTTGGGACGCACAGTCAGGATTTAAGTACGGGTTCTCGGATTTGCCAGCTTATATTGCTAGAAATGAAAAAGTCCCATTTAAGAAAACTGTCACCCGCAACGCCGCTTGCGGACGAGATTGTTCACACGTTTGGATGTGTTCACACGTAGGAACTTCAGGGTTTTGTTCGGCCCACTACTCTGATCATGCTGGACGACTCAGATCTTTGGTTTGGATCTCTTATGGTGGGCCATAGCTATTTCAAATGAACTTCCTCCGTTTAAACCGCAGCCAGGCAGGAAAAATTAAAAGAAGGAATTTCCTTCTTAGCTCGGGTCAAAGCACGTTTGATCGCACTGATAGTCCAATGCACTAAAGGAATACGTGCTCTATCCGCACGTGTGGCCTCAAAGTGAGGCCCACGTGCTTCTCAATGCGATCACACTGTCAATCTGACTTGAGAGGTACCAATTGGGTCCCCAGTGCAGAGATGAGGTAAATATAAAGACTTAGGTGGGCCACACCAAGTGATATTTAGAACTTCTATCGATCCAATGGTTGGATCATCTCTAATCTAATCTTCAGGGTTCCTTAATAAATTCTAGAGGAACTTTAATGGTATTTACCATAATCAAATAGTGTTTGATTAAGCGATGGATTCTTAATTTGAGTGTTACGGTCTGTTGAATGACAGATTTGGTGAATTGGGTCCTGATTTTAAGATCAGGGCCTGTCATCATTTACGTTGAACATTTTTAATGGTTTCTAGGGTTCTACAACCTAAAGTTTAATTTTATAATCTGGTGGTTGAGTCAGGGAAAATTAAGTGTTAAATCATCCCACATTAAATCATGGACCTGATGAATGGTGAATTTTATGATTTGAGTCTTAAAATGTCAGGGTACAGTTCTATTTGTCTAACAAGGTGATTGAATTCCCTAAAAGATAGGTTTTGCTGATAATATGATGGTTCATTTCGAATATCAATGGATGGGTGACTGTTTTCAATAGTCAAACTTAGACTAAAATGAATATGAATATCTAAGTATGTTAGGTTACACAGTAACACCCGAGTACTGAAAATACGAGGTGCTACAGTCTACCCCCCTTAAAGAGAATTTCATCCTCAAAATTCATTTTCTCTAATATCATTAGGGACGATGATTATATAATTTATGGTGGTTCTAAGCGTTAGTTATTTTCCTATAAATGTTGTTTGTATGTACAACTGTATACCACTCGTTACTAGAACTAAGAATCTCATCCTTGAGATTTTATGATGTATGTCCTGACTATTAGTATTACCAGTAAGGGATTTATTCAAATGTGAAGTCGTGACTTGCATCCTTAACAAGGGACATTTAAATCTACAGTAATCATAAAGTCTTTAAGCTAACCAATTAGCTAATGTACATGGGTTCTACAAATCTTTAGATTTTTTTTATTTTTGTTTTTTTTTTTTTTTTTTTTTTTTTTTTTTTTTTTTTTTATGAAACTAGAAATACATTTCAATGTCTAAAAAACCCACAACTTCCTATATTTATAAATTGTTCTTTGGGAGTCAGGTTTAAGGAACGTTCTTGTTTGATCTCATCATAACGGCTATTTTGTTCTTCCATTGTATCTAAGTTTAGTTTCTAAGTTCAAACTATGTTTTCAAAACTTCTCTACATCTACATACGATTTGCCTAAGTTCAAGTCTCTAATCTTCAACATTTTAACATAAGACATTTAAGATTTGTATAAGTTTGTTTCCCAAAGGTAAATTTTGTCTAGACTATCTTTGATATCATCTTACAACACCCCGGTTCCCAAAACCTGAGTACACTACTCATTTTTCAAAAACACGAGTGTTATCCTTTCACGATGGCTCAAATATCATGTACATTTTTTTCTTTTTATCAGAGTAGTAATCTAGCGAAATATGAGCAATCAAGTATAAGCGGGAGTCCAAATATACAAAAATCAAATACTCAAGTGGTTTCCCGTAAGCTTATACAAACCAATGTCTTAATGTTTTACAAAACATGATAGTACAATTTAATACAAATGAAGTCAGGAATAGAGAGTTGTGAGATCATATGGCTCCTTCCATTCCATATGAATGCCAGCATGCGCGTCATCTGTGTCACCTGCACACTGAGTACGATTTGATAGCGTCAATGGCTATTCAGTGAGATACAACCCCTAAGATTTATCATATCATCAAGATAAGTAAGCATAGTTATCAGAGACAGTATATAAAGAATATTACACAATGATTATTATGGGAATTAGATAAGGTTCATCAGATACGCATTCATTAAATAAATCACACAAGATAATTTTATTTAAATGCTTGGATGCATGCACATGCTTACAGACCTGGTGATGCACATCCAGCTGGTAAAAAGTCACCCAAGGAGAACTAGCCACTCGAAAAAGTACACAAAGATACACCCAAGGAGAACTATCCACCTGAAAAAGACCATAATATATAGATCACCCAAGGAGAACTAGTCACCCAAAAAAGTACACAATCGTTCGCCCAAGGAGAACTAGCTACCAGAAAAGACCATAAAATATGGATCACCCAAAGAGAACTAGTCACCTGGAAAAGACCATAATATATAGATTACCCAAGTAGAATTAGTCACCTGGAAAAGTATACAAAGGTACACTAAAGGAGAAGTACCCCTCCAAAAATGATCATAATATATGCCATGAAAATGCATGATTAGCCTAACCATTATTATTCCAATTTCAAATAACCATTTTAAGAATCTTAAAGGTCACTATAGGGGGATTGTACCCAGCATAGGCTGATAGCTCAGGCATAGTGTCTAATCATAGTTATACGAGTGGAACTTACCATCAAATCATAGTTATACGAGTGGAACTTACCATCAAAGGGTTATTTAATAATAATTCATCAAAGGCGTAAATGCAAGTAGCCAATCAAAGCCACAAAGGGCAAATATCCTATCAAAGCTGAAAAGGGCACATAACCAATCAAAGGCATAAGGGTAAATATAAGCTGCATAGGGCAAATAATCCATCCTAAGGATGTAAGAAAAGAAGATTATCTCAAAAGCCCCTTAGGCAATAAATGGTCCATAAGATGGTAATTCCACAACAAAAAATCCATTTGACTTATAAGACGAAATAACCACTAGTACGAGGATCTCCAAGCATCCATACAGTAATCACAAGTGGTAAAACAAGCTACAAAAAATTCAATACACGTATCCATATACAATGTTATATTTAAACCAGGATAAAAAATAATCATAATCTATAGCATGTACAGATACTTGAATGTAAATCCAATAATTAGTCATTTAAGAAGAATTCACTCAAACATAAATTAGCATGCATCATCATTTTTACCAAATAATTAATTAAGCAATTAATGGAATACATGACCTAAGATAATTATTATGATGTAGAAAAAGCTTTAAGTTAAGTGGTTGCAACATGAATGCTCAGAGCACGAATCCAACTTAGACAGTTTAGATCTAAGTTCCACACGCCATCTACGGTTAAGATCTAACCTCAGGCTTTGATCTCCAACCTACATTTAAGGTTAGTCATTTTAGGAATTCTAAAATCTAGGTTGCGCAATGGATGAAAATTTGTAGTAGAGGTTATAATTGACGAAGATTACTAATAATGACACTAGTTAATATATAACCTAATATAGATTTATAACCACAATTATAATCTTAGGCAAGAGTAATAAAATAATACTAACTATTAATTTTAAATGATACTAATAATAAAGCTATGTAATAAAGAATCTGATTTGTGAAAAGAGTGAAAGGCAACTCACGTATGTCGACTCGGCTCACCGTCACATCTTCTTCCTAGCCTCTCTCTTCTTCTTTCTTTCACTTTTCTTCCTTTCATACTTTTTCATGCACTTCTAGCAGGGTATGGACCCGACCAGACAATGAGTCAGTGACTCAGCTCGTTTTCAACCGAGTTGACTCGGTGACTCGCTTCACTTCCTTTTTTCCTCTCTTTCTTACTCTTCATCATCTTCTTCTTCTTCTTTCCTTCCTACTTCCATTCTCTTTCTCTATCTTTCTGGGCCTTATACACGGCCCAGACTCAAGTGAGATCTAATGAGTTGATAACTCATTGGTTAGACGAGTCAGCGACTTAATCGAGTCAAAGAGTCTGACCTTCTCTCTCTCTCTCTCTCTATTCTTTCTTTTTCTTCCTTCTATTTCTTTTCTGCTAGAATGTCTAGTAGAGTTTCTGATGTGAACTAGACTCGGGTGGAGTCATCTTGACTCAGTGCGACACCAATGTGCCCTCTCTCACAGGTTTTCTTCTTTATGCTTCTCCTCCCCTCCTCACTTTCTTCTCTCCTTCCTCTTCTGTTTCTCTCTGGACTTTCTTCTTTGTTTTCTTTCTTCTACCTCTCTCTCTCTCTCTGATGGAAGGCCCAAATGGGAAGCTGGACTTGTCCACGACTCGAATTGAGTCAACCCATCTTGGTGTGGTAATGACGCTCTCTCTCTCTCTCTCTCTCTCTCTCTCTCTCTCTCTCTCTCTCTCTTCTCACTTTCCTCTTTTGGAGCATGTTGCCCTAAAAGGAAGGTGGTTATTTATAGCCTTACAGAAGCCTAGAAACATCGGCCCTTGATCGGCCGATTGGTTATGATTTTAGCTAACTTAATCTATAGCGTTTTATGGCCATGGAATTGGGTCAAGCTTGCATGACTTCAATCAAGAGTCATGGGTGCACTTTTGGGATCCTGATCCACCCATTTAACATCTCGGATCTAGAGGTGGGTCCCACTTAGAGAAGGTGGGTATTTCCATCGTTTGAGGAAGATGATCCACCCGCCAATGGTGGATCTTCGTTCAATGGCTGATCTTGTCATTTACTGCACATGGACAATTCTGATTGGGCCACTGGACACTGTGGGACCCATATTTTGGAAGATCATGATGAAATCCTAGTGGTTTCATGAGATTTTCCCATTGCCCACGAGATGACTCGCGCCGCAAGGAGATCTTGGGTGAGGTTTTCTTTAGATTAAGGAGTGCCCTAATGTGGACATCTGAGATGAATCCAAATACTCCTAGGAGTCAGCAGATGGTTAGGATCATGCCAGCAATACACAAGGAATATTCCTTTCATAAATTCTCTCTTTCTTTATTTTTTTTTAAAAAAAAACTATTTTAGAAGGTTGGGATTCTTTTGGGACACACGATCAGGATTTGAGTACAGGTTCTCGAATTTTCCAGCTCATAGATCTAGAAACGGAATAGTCCCATTTAAGAAAACTGTCGCCCACAATGCATCTTGCGGACGAGATTGTTCACACGTTTGGATGTGTTCACATGTAGGGTCTTCAGGGTTTTGTTCGGCCCACTACTCTGATCATGATGGATGACTCAGATCTTTGGTTTGGATCTCTTATGGTGGGTCATAGCAATTTCAAACAGACTTCCTCCATTTTGAATTGCAGCTGGGTAGGAAAAATTAAAAGAAGGAAGGAATTTCCTTAATAGCTCGGGTCAAAGCATGTTTGACTGCACTGATAGTCCAGTGCACTGAAGGAGTACATGCTTTATGCTCACGTGTGGCCTTAAAGTGAGGCCCACGTTCTTCTCAGTGCGATCCACACCATCAATCTAACTTGAGAGGTCCAAATTGGGTCCCCAGTGCAGAGATGAGGCAAATCTAAAGACATAGGCAGGCCACACCAAGTGATCTTTAGAACTTTTATCGATCTGATGGTTGGATCATCTCTAATCTATTCTTCATGGTTCCTTAGTAAATTCTAGAGGAATTTTAATGGTCTTTATCATAATCAAATAGTGTTTGATTAAGTGATGGAGTCTTAATTTGAGTGTTACAGTCCGTTGAACGATAGATTTGGTGAATTGGGTCCTAATTTTAAGATCAGGGCCTGTCATAGTTTATGTTAAACATTTTTAATGGTTTCCAGGGTTCTGCAACCTAAAGATTTAATTTTTATAGTCTGGTGGTTGGATTAGGGAAAATTAAGTGTTAAATCATCCCACATTGAATCATAGACTGATGTATGGTGAATTTTATGATTCAAGTCTTAAAATGTCAGGGTACAGTTCTATTTGTCTAACAAGGCGATCGAATGCCCTAAAAGATGGGTTTCACTGATAATATGATGGTTCATTTCAAATATCAATGGATGGGTGTCTGTTTTCGACAATCAAACTTAGACTAGAATGAATATGAATATCTAAGTATGTTAGGTTACACAGTAACACCTGAGTATTGAAAAGTATGGGGTGTTGTAGACATAGTATTATCTACTACATGCTAGTAACATACAACCAATATTAGGGCATCATACCATACGCTAAAAGAATTTCATGTCCCCCTAAACAAGGTATCCTCCATTGATAACACACACACACATATTATAAGTTCTATATTTTTATTTACATTCACAAATACATTCATCATCGTTCCAACTATTAACAACATTTAAAAAAAATGAAAGATATGCAACCAACTGTTTATAATAATTTACAACTTAACCTACTAGGAACCATCATGCACCGTCATCCAACCAACAATGAAAGGCCAAATATTTACTATCACTACATGTTGAAATTTCTGAAACTATGTTGCATCCTATCTTTAGAACAAAACCTTTATTATTAAAAGTAGAACATCCAAGGTTGAAATGAATATTTTTATGTTTCTTAGGATAAGAGAAATGCTATTGCTACTAGAGGAGTTGAGATAAAAATTTTATCCAGGTAGGGCCCAACAATGAGAGCACATGAAGTGGGACAGAATCTATATAGAGGAGTTGAGATAAAAATTTTAGCCACATACAAAAAATATAGGACCTAGTATTATCTACTACATACGAGTAACATGCAACCAACATTGGGGCATCATACCATAAGCTACAAGAATTTCATGTCCCCCTAAACAAGGTATCCTCCATTGATAACACACACACACACATGGATTATAAGTTGTTTATTTTCATTCGCATTCACAAATACATTCATCATCCAACCAACTATTAACAACATTTATAAAAATATAAAAGATATCCAACTCTTTATAATAATCTACAACTTAACCTACTGGGAATCATCATGCACTGTAATGTCTTACGACAGAGCGGGTTCTGAGGATTGATGCAAAGACATTCATACGCACCCTTTACCCTACACATGTGTAATGTCTTACGGCAGAGGGGGCACTGTTTTTTAGATCATGACTAGTAGTTAAATAACAAGAGCTTGTGAAAGACATTCCTAATGCAATGACAACAACCAACCTAAAAAAATGTGGCAAAAATGCCATTGATTTCCATGCAAATCTGTAGCCACCAATTCCTGCCAAAGGGGATGTTGGGACATATCCTGAGCAGAGAACATGGAAGAAATGCAAGTAAGAATAACTACAATACAAGTGTAATGCTTGGAGAATAAAAAGAAAACATATTATTGGAAGCTCACTAGTGGTGGAAGGCATTCATATGCATGCCTTCTGAGAATAGAAAAGAGTCAAAATGAAGCATCCACATTATGTAGGGAGATATAGGTAAGAAAAATGATGACTATAAAGAATCATGACAATGGCAACATGATGGATGACCATTCAGTCAAGTAGAACATCAATACATAGAGGTAACAAAGACAGGTGTGTCCAGCTATTAACACCTAAGAATCATTTAACCCATAACAACTAAAGTTTCCGTCTTTAATACCACAATGATTTCTCTACATCCCGATTTTCTAGCTCAGTTTTGATGCTTCTTGTTAGTAATACTAGGTCAAATCAATTAGTCAATTCACTTGCATTGATCTTCTGAAGAAAGTAATCTATGAATGAGAAGGGACAATGGCTTGCATTCTCCACTTCAAAGTACTAAGCACTAAATAAGAAGAAGAAAATGGCCACAATATGAACTTATTCCTACCCAAAAGTGATCCCAAACAATTTCAAAATCTTGTCAATCTCAGTGAAACATATTTCCCCAAACCTCTCCACTATCAGTCATCCAAAGTACTGGGCCAATTTTTAGCCCAATATTAGCCCCACAATTGTCCTATAAATAGTCCTCAACAACTGCAGTCGAACAGACCTAAACTCAAGCACTCTTATCCTACCAATAAAAAAAAAAATTAGTTATAGAATACACTAAGATTTAAAGTTCCTAAATAGACTTCAAAGTTCCTACATAGACTTCAAAGTTCCTACATAGACATCATCATCACCTTAATGGATTATACCAACAACACCTGCTAGACCTTTTTCCTCCATTTTACATCTCTCTCGGAAAATTGTACAACATTTCTCTAAAGCATAGACCCTCATGATGATAAGACTCACATTTTTCTAATAGAAAAAACATGTATCATAGGAATTTCATCCGTTCACTTATCACTTATAGAAGGTGATTAACAGGCCACCTATTGATTGTGAAGTAACTAGATTCTTGAACTATGGTTTGATCCAAGCACACATTACTCTACTGGCAACCCTTCGTCCATAAAAGAAAAATGGAAACATAAAAGAAAAGTTTATGAAGAAGAAACTTTCGTGAATGGATGATGCACACAGAAAAATAAATAAAAAATCATACCCTTCTTCCATGAACCCTTCCCATAATGACCAAAGCCTAAATCCAAGGCATTAGAGAGCAACAACAGCAGTAGCAACAACAACAACAAACAAAACTGCCCAATAGATGCATGGATATGAAATTATTATTTTGTCATCAAACACATGGGGCTGCTTGAAGGCAAAGCCATAGGACCTGTTTGGGATCTCCATTTACAGGCTACTCAAACATAGACAATCATTTACCTGTAAATCAGTTGCAACTTAAAGTCAATCACTCATAGCTTAAAAAGAGAAAAAATTGCTACATGATAGAACCAAACCTGTTGTTGCTTCATGTATGAGTACTCATGAACATAACAGTTGAAGAGATGGGTGGACATACATAACATAAAAATCTCACTTGGAAAGGGTGGACAATTACCTAGAACAGCAGGTGCTGTAGCGAAACTGATTGCAAAAGAGGGTAAATCAACCACATTAAAATTACCATCTGGGGAGGTCCATTTGATATCCAAAAAATGCTCAGCAACAGTCAGACAAGTAGGTAATGTTGGGGTGAACCAGAAAAGTTTAGGTGGAGTCGGATCTAAGTGTTGGCTAGGTAAGCGTCCTATAGTAAGAGTAGTTATGAACCCTGTAGACCATCCCCATGGGGGTGGTGAAGGGAGGGCCCCGATTGGTAGAAAAAAACCCACAAGCCCTTAGGGTTATCCTGTGCTTGGAAGAAGAAGTAGGAAAAGAAATAAATATAGTGATAGTTTGATTCTTCGTCGCCGTAAATAGGAATATGGAAAATCCAATAGGTTTCTTCATCTTTACAAAAGAAAAAAAAGAAGGAGGAATTAGCTGTGACGCGTTCACTAAAAAAAAAAAAATCCTTTTGTAGATAATCATTTATTGGGAAAAATTGAGAAGCTTAACATGAGGGAGGAAAAAGAGATAATAATAACTTGGTCCTAGGCATCTACCATTAAACCCACAATGATCGTCCATACAATTGCTATTCATAATGGAAAGGAACATTTACCTATTTATATAACAGATCGTATGGTTGGTCACAAATTGGGAGAATTCGTACCTACTCTGACTTTCAAGGGACACGCGAAAAATGATAATAAATCTCATCATTTATAAAGTGAAATAGGTGCTTATCATTCATTGGTGGAGGTGATTATGGCAAAATGGAGAAGGTGGAAGAAGGTCTTGCAAAAGATGGAGACGAAGAGGATCTTAAGTACACAAGTAAAAGCTTTAGTTGAAAATGTATGTATGTCTGCTCACAAAACATGAAGAGTCATTAATCAGATTCGTGGGTGTTCCTATGAGGAAACACTTATGCTACTAGAACTCTTTTTTAAATTGGTTTATTCTGTAGTAGCAAATGCTAGTCACAATACAAGTTTCAACGAAGTTAATTCAGTCATTAGTAAAGCCGAAGTCAATGGGGGTACTATCATGAAAAGGTTAAAACCTCGGGCTTGAGGACATAGTTATCCTATAAAAAGACCCACCTGTCATATAATTATTATAGTGAGGGATAGCTCTAAAAAGAAAACGGATCAAGTTATATATTTAGACACAAAGGATTAATGGAAAGATCCTATAATAGAGAGATATTTGGAGAAAGAGAGAGAGAGAGAGAGAGAGAGAGAGAGAGAGAGAAAGAGAGAGAGAGAGAGAGAGAAAGAGAGAGAGAGAGAGAGAAGAAAAATATGGGAAAAAAAAAATCCCCTTGGTTTCTGACTTGGTGGGGAAAACCAAAAGCATAGATCCCTTTGGTTCACGCAACCAAAAAATTATTCCATAGGTCTCAAAGAAGATGAAAAAATAGTAGATTGTATTAAGAATTATGTACAAAAAAATAGGAGAATAACCTCGGGTTTCGAAGGAATTGCACATATAGAGATTCAAAAAAAAATAAAAAATAAATCGATCTGATCCAGGTCATAATCTATATTGGGTCTTCATGTGTATTTCCTTTAAAAGGCACTTTATGGTTTGAAATAAGCTCCCAGGGCATGGTATGAGAAATTGACAAAGTTTTTGCTAATTCATGATTTTGTTATGGGGAGTGTTGATAAAACTCTTTTTGTTAAGAAGCATAATGAACACATATTTATAGTACATATCTACGTTGATGACATTATCTATGGTTCTACATGTTCTAACTTGTCTATTGAGTTTGCAGAGTCGATGAAATTCAAGTTTGAAATGAGCATGGTAGGAGAATTGAATTACTTTCTAGGTTTACAAGTTAAACAACTTGACAATGGTATTTTCATTTCTCAAACTAAGTATGCTCTAAATCTAGTGAAGAAATTTGAATTTGAAAATAACAAAACTTCGATACTCCTATGAGTACAACTCTTAAGCTTTCTAAGGATGCTACAGGTAAACATGTAAATCCTTAGTTATATCATAGTATAATTGGTAGCTTATTATATTTAATTGTGAGCCAATTTGATATAGCATTTAGTGTAGGCATCTATGCAAGATATCAATTAGATCCTAAGGAATCATACCTTATTGCTGTCAAGCAAATTATAAGATATGTTGCAAGTTCAACCAATTTAGGCCTATGGTATCTACATGATACTAATGTTAAATTAGCTGGTTATAAAGATGCTGACTAGGCTGGGATTATAGATGATAGAAAGTCTACTAGCAGTGGATATTTGTATGTCAGGAACTGTTTAGTTTCATGGCATAACAAGAAACAAAGTTCTGTATCACTATCCACAGCTGAGGCTGAATATATTGCAGCCAAAAATGCATGTACTCAACTTGTGTGGATGAAAAGAATGTTAACTGACTATGGGTTTGCACAAGATACTATGATTCTGTATTGTGATAATTCTAGTGCAATTAATATTTCTAAGAATCCCATCCAACATTTCCAAACCAAACATATTGACATTAGATATCATTACATTAAGGAAATAGTGGAAGATAAAATTATCTCATTGGATTATGTTCAAACTAAAAATCAACTTGCGGACATATTTACTAAACCACTTGACATAAATAGGTTCTCTAAATTAAAAATGGATATTGGTATGTGTAATTCGATCTAAGTTATCATGTTTGCATGTTCTATTTTTATATTTTTTTAATGCAAACTTTTAGTTTTTAAAAATTAATAAAATTGTGCATTTTTACGCTTGCACGACCGGTCGTGTACATACTCGACCAGTCGTGGTGCGCGGTTGGAGGGCTTTTTAATGTGTAAAAATCACTTTTTCTCAATTTCTTCCTTCTTCTTCACAAGCCCCTTCTCCGACCGGTCGAACCCACCTTTGATTACTATTGGGTATGTGCATCATTTTCATTTTTCTTTCAGATTTGGGTTCTTTGATTGTCATTTAGCTTAATTCTTTCCTTTATTTCAAGTTTCCTTGTGATTTCCTTAGACTTTTAGGAAAAAATCTGTTGGGTTTGAAACCCTTAAATCCTTTCTTGTATTTTCTTGTTTACTCTTGTAATGGAAGGTAGACCGAAGAAGAAATCCACTAAAGCATCTTCTTCTCGTTCCATTTTGGTGCGTACTCTTCAACCACCCGAAGAGGACCCAGAATATGTACAGGATATCTGTCACTGCAACATAATTGTTGAGCGGACTGTCAATACAAACCATCTTGTTCGATTCAACATTATTCCCCTCCTTGTTGCTGTAGGATGGGATAACATTCTTAATTGGGGCAGACCGACATACTACTCCATTGGCAAGTAATGTATGCATGTATAGGTGATGTTTCTATTGAAGATTTGACCATCACTATCATGTTTAAAGAAGGTTCATATAAAGTAGATCGTCGCTTAATTTCTGGGTTGATAGACATTCAAGTGAATGATGAAGGCATTCCTATTCTGACATTGGCTGAAAGATTGAATGAGTTGAAAAAATGTTTATTAACCAGAAATTTATGCAACATGGACTCAGAATGGAGTTCCAGGAATGTGCTCCAGGCCAACCAGATGTTGTCCAGATACAGAGTATTACATCACATCTTTATTTCCACTGCTTACCCTAGATCTGGTAACAAGGCCAAACTGACTACCTTTATGGTGTGTATTCTTCCTTTTGTCGTATCTGGCATTCCAGTGTGTCTTCCTTTGTTAATATGTTATTTCATTATCCAATTTTGACTTCATTCAGAGCATATTGATATTCCATTCGCTTATTTAATGACCACCCTTGCTTTACACTGTTCTATGCTTTTCTTCTCGTTCTATTTATCCTTTTTATCTATCCTTTCATGTTTATGCTTGATTCTATATTTCTTCCTTTGTCATATTGTGACAAAAAGGGGGAGAAATTTGTGTAGATGATGGATATGTTTGGTGAATGTTGAGATGCATGACAAGCATGTATGTAGATTTTTTTTTGGAAATGTATTTGTTAATACAGGTCTCTATAAGTCACCAAGCTCATACTGAGAAAGTAGATTGAGGGAGAGTTTTGAAGATTTTTATAAGATTGATTTGATTATGAATCTGTATATTAAATAGGTTTTGTCACAAATTTGACAAAGTGGGAGATTATAAGTGCTATATTTTAGATTTATCACCCTGTGTTATCAAATTTTGTAGTGACAAACCACTTAAGGGTGATTGATGAAAGTTCACCTTCAAGTTTAATAAATGGAAAGTTCACCTTCATTTGAAGATGAGTTTTTGTGTTATCTACATCAACAATCTAAAGCTTTTACATCTTTAATTTGAAGAGCATTTTCAACTGCCAATGATCATACACAAGTCAAAGTGCAAGTACAACTTCATACACAAGCTCAAGTACAAGTACACGAGCTCAAGTCCAAGCTTAAGTATAAGTACAAAAGCTCAAGCTCAAGTGCTCAAGCTTAAGTTTAAGCATTCAAGATCATGCTTCAAAGTGTACAAGTTCTAAACTTCAAAGTACTTCAGGTATTTTATTTACTGAAGAGACCGAGTTGACAAGTTCAATGCTCACATTTTAGGTATACATGACCCTAGAAGGAGCTTAGGATTAGGTCATTAATATTATATGTTTATATTGGGTCATAGTACTTATTTTAGGCTTTGCTTCGACTAGTCATAGTCATTGTTCGACTAGTCCAAACACTAGCTTGACCAGTCCAGGATTTTACAAAAAATTAGATAAGGTTGTTTGGTCTATGACCAGTCGAGTACCCTGCTCGACCGGTCATGGAGACTGGCTCGACCAGTCGATCAGGACTTGACTTGAACTCCAGCAACGTGAATTTTACTATGTTGACCAGTCGAGCGAGCCTCTCGACTAGTCGAGAGTCTATTTTATCTGATCATGCCAGAAAATTTAAAAGTTGGTTCTACCAGGACCAATCGAGCGAAACCTTAGATCAGTCAGGGAACCGAATTGCAGCCTATAAATAGAGGACATTTCTTAGATTTTATCATCAATTCCAAGGCAATTCAAGCCATCACTCTAAGAGATTTATCCCCACTATTGTGAAGCTATTGTGAGGTATTTATAATCATTTTAAATAGCCTTTTGGTTTCTTAATTGCTTGATCTCTTGTTATTCTATTCTACTTGATATAAAGGGGATTTTTCTTTAACCCTTTTTGAGATCTAAGAAATTGAATCCAAGTAGCCAAAGGTTGGATTTAATTAAAATTCATTTAGACCTAGAATCCTTTCATTTGTGAGATTAAACATTGAACATTTACATCTACAAAGAATTGGTTTTACCGGGCTACATCAAAGAAGAATCATCAGATAAGTATATTTCAATTATTATATTGTGGTTTGTAAGATTGCCAAAAAATCTTTCATTTTAGTTTTGACTGAGATAGCTAGAAAATCTCAGTATGGGGTTTTTACTTGTGATAACCCATTGAAAACACAATTGTAAAGGTTTTAAGGTGAATCTTAAAAAACCTTCTTTCTTAGTGAAAGCCAATATCCCGTGGGTTGTAGATATTGGGAGTGGAGTAGGTTGGCTATTTGAGAATAGTTGGTGTACACCCGAACTACTATAATTCTCAGAGTTTTGATGATGATGATGGTGATGTATGTGATGTGTTGAATGTTGTATTTATTTTCATGTACATGTAGTTTATCAGGGATGTGGACGTGCAGAAGACAGCCTTCAGGACTAGTTTTGGTCATTACGGGTTCCTTGTGATGTCGTTTGGACTAAAAATGCTCTGGCCATGTTCATGGACCTGATGAACAGGGTTTTTCGGCCGTTTCTGTTCTGATTCATCATCGTGTTTATTTATGACATCCTGATATATTCCAAGAGTCGGGAAGAGCATGAAGAGCATCTGCGAGCAGTCTTCGACACACTCAGGAAGAACCAACTGTTTGCACAGTACAAGAAATGCGACTTCTAGAAGGAGGAAGTCAAGTTCCTAGGATATGTGGTTCCCAAGGAAGGGATAACAATCGACCTAGCTAAGGTAGCCGGGGTGCAGGACTGCGGCCTGAATCGGTTACTGAGGTGAGGAGTTTTCTTGGTCTGGTAGGGTATTATCGACGATTCATTTGGAACTTTTCCAAGATTTCCAGACCTATCTTAGTTGACATGGAAGGATTTAAAGTTCGCTTGTTATGAGAAAGCAGAACCAGCTTTTCAGGAGCTGAAGGACAAGCTAACGTCTGCCCCTGTACTTGTATTGCCAGAGCAAGGGGTTAGGTACACTATATACACCGATGCGTCTAGCATTGGTCTGGGTTGTGTCCTTATGCATAAGGACAGGGTGATTGCTTATGCCTCGAGACATTGAGGAAACACAAGGAGAATCACCCTACACACGACCTAGAGTTGACAGCCGTGATCTTCGCACTGAAGCTTTAGAGACATTATCTCTATGGAGAGGAGTTCGAACTCTTTTGTGACCACAAAAACCTTAAATGCATATTCTCTTAGCGGGACCTGAATATGCGGCAGTGACAATGGATGGAAACCTTGAAGGACTTTAAATTCGAGGTCTCCTACCATCCGAGTAAGGTGAACCTTATGGCTGACGCGTTGAGCTACAAGAAGGCCATAGAGTTTGCAGCTCCACTAATGATAACAGAATGGGACATGGTGGAGCTTGTGCAAGACTTTGAGCAGAAACTCACGGTGGAGGAGCCGTATGAGGTCATCGCACATATTCGAGTACAGTCCCTCATTGATGACAAGATTATCGCGGCTTAGGCAGACGATGAGCTATTAGTGAAGATGAGAGAGCAGGTTAGTACAGATGAGGACTCAGAGTGGAGTGTTGGTACGGATGGGGGCTTCCGTTTTTGTGGCCGCCTATGCGTCCCAGACATTTATGACTTAAGACGGGAAGTTCTCGAGGCAACCCATAGTTCAAAGCTTGCGATGCATCATGGTAGCACGAAGACCCCTATTAGAATGTTTCCCTTTAGACTTGTCTATGGGAAGGCTTACCACTTGCCTGTAGAGTTGGAACATAGATCCTATTGGGCTATTAAAAATTTGAATTTCAACTTGGACTACGTTGGCTCGTTATGCAAACTTCAGTTAAATGAACTTGAAGAAATCCAGAACGATGTGTACGAAAACTTAAGAATTTACAAGGATAAGATGAAGGTGTTTCATGACCAACACATTCTTTGAAAATCATTCTCACTAGGTCAGATGGTGTAAGGCCCGTATCCTAGATCGGACCATTCTGTAGGCTTCCACGGTCCTCCCGGTTGAATTTCGGCAACCCGCGACCTGTAATCGGCATTTGCCCGCCCATCAAATGTCAAGTAAACACCCATCACTCCCATCACTCACACCCATCCCTAAGTACAATACCCATGCCCAAAGTCAATTATGTCAAGTACATCCATCACCTTTCACCCATCACACCCATCTCTTACATCCCTCTCTCTCTCATCTCTCTTTCATTTTTTCTCCTAATTTCCATGAGAGCAACTGCCCAAGCTATTTCCATGAGAGAGAGTTAGTGTGACCCACCTTCCTACCATCCAATCCCACCCTCCAAGCTTCATCTCGACCCTTGAAATGCATTCCATGGAGCTCTAAGATGCATTGGTGGAAGAAGGAAGAGGAGATCCAAAGGTGGATAATTTTTGTGTGATTTTGATGATTAGGGGCCCACTTATGGTGGGACTCATCTTGATGTATGCATTGTATAGAGGGGCCCATAGTGGCGGGGTCCCTCCACCATTCGACATCTCTCTCTCGTTCTCTTTTTCTCTTTCTCTCTCCCTCTTATGATGTCATGTGGCCCACCTAATTTATGTGTTTCATCCAGCCATCTAGCTGGGACGGTGGGCCACAGCTGATGTATGTGTTTGATCCACGCCGTGCATCCACTATGATGTAGGTGATTTGCACCGTCCATTTGGACGGTGCTGTGAGGACCACCGTGATGTATGATTTCATCCACACCATCCCTTGATGGGATTATTCATGCCATCCATCTGTTTTAGAAGGCATGGCCCACCCCACACGTGTGGGGGTGGGGTCCACCTTGATGTATGGATTTTGTATCCACATCACCTATCACTGGATGGTGTAGCACGTGGAGCCCACTGTGATGTAAGGGTCTTATCCACTCCATCCAGCAATCTGTATGGGTGGGACTCACCTTCCATGATGGATGTGTTCCATCCAAACCGTCCATCCATTTAGTAAGCTCGTTTTAAGGTTTGAGACTAATACTGAGGCAGATTCATATCTCTAGTGGGCCACCACATGGAGACCACCATGATGTATTTATTTCATCCACACCATCTAGATTATGTTGGATGGTGTTGGACAATGTTTGGACATGCTAGACAATGTTTTGACGGTGCTGTCCAATGTTTGGATGTGCTGGACAATGTTTAGACGATGCTGTCCGATGTTTGGATGTGCTGGACAATGTTTGGATGTGTTGGACAATGTTTGGACGTGTTGGACAATGTTTGGACGGTGTTGTCTAATGCTTGGACAGTGCTGATTATCATTAGCGAGCCATGTGCCCCATAGAATGATAGTGTACAGTGATACACGTGTTACACCTGCAACTATTGAAATGATTTTTGGTGTAATCCAATCTCTCACTTGAGGCCCATTGGTGCGGCCCATCCACGAGGCCCATCTTGATGTATTTGTGGCCCATCTGTTAAGGCCCACCTTGATGTAATTACGGCCCATGTGATGAGGCCCATTGTGGTGTGTATTAAGCCGTGGGACGTGGCCTATTGTGATATATTTCTGGCCCATTTGGTAAGGCCCATTGTGATGTACTTTTGACATATTTGGTAAGGCACATTGTGATGTATTTCTGACCCATTTGGTAAGGCCCATTGTGATATATTTCCAACTCATATGATGAGGCCCATTGTGATATATTTTTGGCCCATTTGGTAAGGTCCATTGTGATATATTTTCTACCCATATGATGAGACCCATTGTGATGTATTTCTGACTCATTTGGTAAGGCTCGTTGTGATGTATTTCTGGCCCATTTGGTAAGGCCTATTGTGATGTATTTATGGCCCATATGATGAGGCCCATTATGATATCTTTCTAGCCCATTTGGTAAGGCCCATTGTGATATATTTTTGGCCATATGATGAGGCTCATTGTGATGTATTTTTAGCCCATTTAGTAAGGCCCATCGTGATATATTTTTGACCCATATGATGAGGCCCATTGTGATGTATTTCTGGCCCATTTGGTAAGGCCCATTATGATATATTTTTGGCCCATTTGATAAGGCCCATTATGATGTATTTCTAGCCCATATGATGAGGTTCATTGTGATATATTTTCAACTCATTTGGTAAGGCCCATTGTGATATATTTCCAACCCATATGATGAGTCCCATTGTGATGTATTTCTGGCCCATTTGGTAAGGACCAATGAGATGTATTTTTTGGTACGCCCCATTTGACATATATGGGGCCCGTGTATTGCGGCCCATTGTAATGTACATGAGGTTCCTAAGTGAGGCCCAATGTGATGCATATGTAGCCCATAAGTGAGGCCCATCATAATGTGTATTAGACCCATGAGATAGACCCATGGTGATGTATATTAAGCCATTGTGTGAGGCCATGGGCCCACTATATGTTTGGCTTTATGTAGGCCACTCCTTGGGAGTAATGTTGGTTAAATGTCTACATTAATAGGCAATGATGGTTAACTATCCTCATTGTGACCTTCCCTTAAGCCCTTTGTTAGGTCGATTATCGATGTCAGTTAGCGATATCGATTATGAGTATGTGACAGCATAACATCATAATATATGCCCATATACATATCTGCATGTTTATTATGAGATATGATTGACCATTGCATATGTCATTGGGCAAGTTGTTATAAGACTCCCTGATAGGCAGAGATTGTCTTACATGTGCGAACGGCATGCGTAGGATTGATGCATGACTGGATTATATGACTCATGCATATTGCATTGTGTGTTATGATTACTGTATGCCCTAGCGACATCAGGGCCGTAGCCTCCACAGGCATGTCGTGGATGGCCAGATGGGACACCAAAAATTTATTACTAGCATTGGGGAGCCATAGATGTCCCTGGGTGAAAATCTCTAAACCTCCGTGTCTAGGAGACCCCCCAACGTCTAGACCGAGTGGATACATAAGCGCCTGAGTGTCGAATACCAGTAGGTCATGTCTCTCACTGTGTTATGGTCGGTTGGGAAGGGGTGTGGCCTTACCCACTCGAGGGTAGGGGGCATAGCTACGCTGAGTTTGACCAGCTCGTAAATGGGTTCGCTATCGATGTGCCGGATAGATATTGGCTGACTACTGGCCAGGCGGATAGTGAGGTCTCTTCCACTTGCATGGTTGTGCGTCTAGTGAGCGGTGATTGCATGTAGAGTATACTAGACCCTGGTGATGATCCCAGAGATGTACAGTACTGATATGTGGACTTATTGAGTAGGAGTTGTACACTCATTCATTCATTCATTCATTATTCACTTGGGCTGGTAGTGCATAATTATTTGTTACTTGTACCTTCGCAATGGCTAGGATTTCGGTTGGGGCGTGTGACTAACTTAAGATCATGAGTTTACCACATTGAGCCTATCGATCCAAATTTAGGTATGGGACTGGTTTGGATAGTAGTCCATTGTGGTGGACCCCATAGCCTGCGATACTACATACTATCATCCCAACTTCACACTCCAGCTTAGTCATTTCATTTGCATCGCATATTGCATTGCATCCTCGACACATAACATTTAGTTTACTGTGCTTCTGTATTACATTACCTAATTAAGGTTGATTGTATTCATGGACTCGGTATCTGATATTTGGGTTACTATGTCTTCGCATTGCATAGCTGATCTACATTGCTTCCTTAATATATGATATTGGTTTATTATGTTTTTGCATCACATAGCTTGGATAAGGCTGATGGTATTTATGGACTTACAAGCATGTTTCCGCATTACTTTGATAATTGCCAGTATTTTCACTTACTCTGATATTTATATGCTTGGCATGTGCATCGTACACACTTACACCACCCTCTATAAGCTTTCTATAAACTTATGCACGATAGATGCGTACAGGTGACGTTAGATTGCAGCAGCGTTGAGCTTGGAGCGTGCAACCGTCTTCTGGAGCTTTGATTTTTAATATATGCATTTCCCTTTCAGTATTGTATTCAAATGATTATAGTAGTGGATATGTGATGATGATGTTACCTTTGTGATCTGGGTAAACTTGTGGTTATGCTTATTATGAGTTAAATGTACATTGAAAAATCCTCCTTGTAGGATCTTAGCATTGGACTCTAGGGTATGTGCACTCACAACAAGAAAAGGAGTTTTTAGCAACGAAACTTTTAGCGACGACATTTTTTTTTATTGTTAAAAGTGACTTTTAGTGACGAAACAAACTTTTATTGCTAAAAGTTTACTTTTAGCGGTGAAATTGCAAATTCGTAGCTAAAAGTCACTTTCAGCAACGAACATTTTCGCCGCTAAATATTGTGAACTTTTTTTAAAAAAATAACAAAACGAATCCAAAGGTTTACTTTTAGCAACGAACATTTTCCTAGCTAAAAACTTAGCTCAGACTTTTAGCGACGAAACATTCCATTGCAAAATGTGTGAACACTTTTTGACTTTTAGCTACGAAAATTTTCATAGCTGAAAAACGTGGCTGAGACTTTTAGCGACGAAAATTATCATCACTAATGTGTAAACAGTTTTTGCTATAAAATCCAAAGGTTTACTTTTAGCTACGAACATTTTCGTAACTAAAAATGAAAGCTTTACTTTTAGCTACGAAAACTTTCGTAGCTAAAAAAACCATGGCTGGGACTTTTAGCAACGGCAATGTCCTCGCTAAATGTGTGCAGGGTTCTTGAAATAAAATCCAAAGGTTTACTTTTAGCTACGAATATTTTCATAGCTAAAAAACGTGGCTGGAGCTTTTAGCGACGAAAATTTTCGTCGCTAAAGTCTTTTTTTTTAAAAAAATTCATCTCAATTTTCCTTTCATCCTATTTTTCCTGATATACACCTGTTATATAAAATATTTCATCATATTCATATTCACATCCATCTAAACCAAAACTAAGTAAATCCATCCAGACATAAGCTACATTCATCCAAACATAAACTTCATCCATCCAAACATAAACTGCATCCATCCAGACATAAATTACATTCATCCATACATAAACTGCATCCATCCAAACATAAACAATCCTATGGGAAAAAACAAATGAAAAGAGAGAGAACATATAAGAGATGATCTAGACAAATGAAAAGAAAAACAACCTTAACCTAGGTTAAGGTTTAGGTTATAGGTTTTGGTTAAGGTTAAGGTTATAGGTTGTGGTTTAGGTTAAGGTTATAGGTTTAGGTTATAGGTTAAGGTTATAGATTTAGGTTATAGGTTATAGCTTTAGGATTTGAGAATATGTTAAGGTTTAGATTTAGGAATTCGGGTCGGGTTCGGGATCGGGTTTAGGCTTGGGTTTTCAAGTTTAGGTTTAGGTTTAGGTTAGGGAGTTGAGATTGGGATTTGGTGTCGGTTTAGGTTTAGGGATTTGAGAATAGGTTAAGGTTTCAGTTTAGTAAATCGGGTTCGGGTTCGAGATCGGGTTTAGGCTTGGGTTTTCAAGTTTAGATTTAGGTTTAGGTTTAGGTTAGGGAGTTGAGATTAGGGTTAGGTGTAGGTTTAGGTTTAGGAATTTGAAAATACATTTAGGTTTTAGGTTTAGGTTAAGGTTATAGGTTTAGCTTAGGTTTAGGTTATAGGTTATAGGTTATAGCTTTAGGGAATTGAGAATAGGTTAAGGTTAGGGTTTAGGAAATCGGGTTCGGGTTCGAGATCGGGTTTAGGTTTAGGTTTTCAAGTTTAGGTTTAGGTTAAGTAGTTGAGATTAGGATTAGGTGTAGGTTTAGGTTTAGGAATTTGAGAATATATTTAGGTTTTAGGTTTAGGTTTAGGTTATAGGTTTAGATTAGGTTTAGGTTATAGGTTATAGGTTATAGTTTTAGAGAATTGAGAATAGGTTAAGGTTTAGGTTTAGGAAATCGGGTTCGGGTTTGGATCGGGTTTCAATTTGGGTTTTCAAGTTTAGGTTTAGGTTAAGTAGTTGAGATTAGGATTAGGTGTAGGTTTAGGTTTAGGAATTTGAGAATACATTTAGGTCTTAGGATTAGGTTTAGGTTTAGGTTTTGGTTTTGGTTTTGGTTTAGGTTATAGGTTATAGGTTTAGGATAAGGTTTAGGTTTAGGTTATAGGTTTTGGGATTTGGGAATAGTTTTAGGTTATAAGTATAGGTTTAGGTTAGGTTATAGGTTTTGGGATTTGATAATGGGTTCAGGTTTAAGTTATAGGTTTTTGTTTTAGTTTAGGTTATAGGTTATAGGTTATAGGTTTAGGATAAAGTTTAGGTTTAGGTTTACGTTATAGGTTTTGGGATTTGAGAATGGGTTCGGGTTTAGGTTATAGGTTTTTGTTTTGGTATAGGTTATATTGGGATTTGAGAATGGGTTCGAGTTTAGGTTATAGGTTTTGGTTTTGGTTTTAGTTATAGGTTTTGGTTAAGGTTATAGGTTATAGGTTTAGGTTTAGGTTAAGGATAGGTTTTGGTTATAGGTTTTGGGATTTGGGAATAGTTTTAGGTTATAGGTATAGGTTTAGGTTAGGTTATAGGTTAAGGTTTAGGGATAGGTTATTGGTTTTGGGTTTTCGAATGGGTTCGGGTTTAGGTCATAGGTTTTGGTATTGGTTTAGGTTATAGGTTTTGGGATTTGAGAATGGGTTCAGGTTTAGGTTATAGGTTTTGGTTTTGGTTTTGGTTATAGGTTTTGGGATTTGGGAATGGGTTCGGGTTTAGGTTATAGGTTTTGGTTTTGGTTTTGGTTTAGGTTATAGGTTTTGGTTAAGGTTATAGGTTATAGGTTTAGGTTTAGGTTAAGGTTAAGGTTAGGTTATAGGTCTTGGGATTTGGGAATAGTTTTAGGTTATAAGTATAGGTTTAGGTTAGGTTATAGGTTTTGGAATTTGAGAATGGGTTCGGGTTTAGGTTATAGGTTTTGGTTTTGTTTTAGGTTATAGATTTAGGTTAAGGTTATAGGTTTAGGTTATAGGTTTTGGGATTTGGGAATAGTTTTAGGTTATAGGTATAGGTTTCGGTTAGGTTATAGGTTAAGGTTTAGGGATAGGTTATAGGTTTTGGATTTGAGAATGGGTTCGGGTTTAGGTCATAGGTTTTGGTATTGGTTTAGGTTATAGGTATTGGGATTTGAGAATGGGTTCGGGTTTAGGTTATAGGTTTTGGTTTTGGTTTAGGTTATAAGTTTTGGTTTAGGTTATAGGTTTTTGGATTTGGGAATAGTTTTAGGTTATAAGTATAGGTTTAGGTTAGGTTATAGGTTTTGGGATTTGATAATGGGTTCGGGTTTAGGTTATAGGATTTGGTTTTGGTTTAGGTTATAGGTTATAGGTTTAGGATAAGTTTAGGTTTAGGTTTAGGTTTAGGTTATAGATTTTGGGATTTGAGAATGGGTTCGGGCTTAGGTTATAGGTTTTGGTTTTGGTTTTGGTTATAGGTTTTGGGATTTGAGAATGGGTTCGAGTTTAGGTTATAGGTTTTGGTTTTGGTTTAGGTTATAGGTTTTGGTTAAGGTTATAGGTTATAGGTTTAGGTTTAGATTAAGGTTAGGTTTAGGTTATAGGTTTTGGGATTTGGGAATAGTTTTAGGTTATAGGTATAGGTTTAGGTTAGGTTATAGGTTAAGGTTTAGGGATAGGCTATAGGTTTTGGGATTTAAGATTGGGTTCGGGTTTAGGTCATAGGTTTTGGTATTGGTTTAGGTTATAGGTTTTGGGATTTGAGAATGGGTTCGGGTTTGGGTTATAGCTTTTGGTTTTGGTTTAGGTTATAGGTTTTGGTTTAGGTTATAGGTTTTGGTTTAGGTTATAGGTTATAGGTTTTGGTTTTGGTTATGGTTAGGTTTAGGTTATAGGTTTTGGGATTTGTGAATGGGTTCGGGTTTAGGTTATAGGTTTTGGTTTTAGTTTAGGTTATAGGTTTTGGTTAAGGTTATAGGTTATAGGTTTAGGTTTAGATTAAGGTTAGGTTTAGGTTATAGGTTTTGGGATTTGGGAATAGTTTTAGGTTATAGGTATAGGTTTAGGTTTGGTTATAGGTTAAGGTTTAAGGATAGGCTATAGGTTTTGGGATTTAAGGATGGGTTCGGGTTTAGGTCATAAGTTTTGGTATTGGTTTAGGTTATAGGTTTTGGGATTTGAGAATGGGTTCGGGTTTAGGTTATAGGTATTGGTTTTGGTTTACGTTATAGTTTTTGGTTTAGGTTATATGTTAAGGTTAGGTTTAAGTTATAGGTTTTCGGATTTGAGAATGGATTCAGGTTTAGGTCATAGGTTTTGGTATTGGTTTAGGTTATAGATTTTAGGTTTTGGTTTTGGTTAAGGTTAGGTTGAGGTTATAGGTTTTGGGATTTGAGAATGGGTTCAGGTTTAGGTTATAGGTTTTGGTTTTAGTTTAGGTTTAGGTTATAGGTTTTTGGATTTGAGAATCTGTTCGGGTTTAGGTTAAGGGTGTGGTCCCTGCAAATACAAATATAAACACGGCCTATCCAAATGGCCAGGCCCTTCCAATGCCGTCCATAGGAAATGGATAGCTTCATCATGGTCATAACAATGGTTCTCACCTTCCAGGGACCCCCACTCTTCCGGATAGCTCCGACGCACATCTGGGTCTGCTCCATTAATTTCGAACATATACATAAATACGGCCTGTCCAAATGGCCAGGCCCCTCCAATGCTCTCCATAGGAAATAGACAGCTTCATCATGGTCATAACAGTGGTTCCCACCTTCCAGGGACCCCCGCTCAATATCCGGATAGCTCCTACGCACATCCAGGTCTGCTCCATCAATTTCGAGCAAATACATTTAAAAACAAGGTAGGCATCTATTTTTTTATTGATGAAAACCAATCTTAAAGACTATTCATCAAGCAGTCCCTACAATGGATAGTAGTTGGACATTGAATGATTAAAAGCATTAACCACTTCTGTTGCCTTTCTGCATATACACAAGATTCATAGGCTGAAAAATTGGTATTGAGTCCGTGTTTTATGTTCGGTTAGTAGAGACGGACAACCTCTTTATACCATATGACCTACAGTTGATGAAAATTTTAAGTAAATTGTATGAGGTTTATAATAATCTTAGAGTACAGAAAATTTCCAAGTATGTGCATTTCAGTCTGAATTATTTCTCTAATCACGATAGCCTTGGGAGGGTTGATACGAGAGATGAGTTAATTGCAAGAGGCCTGATTAAAACTATATTGGGTTATCTTGCCAGACATAATCATTTCAGGACCAGCAAGATAACCCAATATAGTTTTAATCGGCCTCTTGCAATCAACCCATCCCTCGTATCAACCCTCCCAAGGCTATTGTCATTAGAGAAATAACTCAGACTGAAATGCACATACTTGAAAATTTTCTAATCTGCAAGATTACTGTAAACCTCGTACAATTTACTTGGAAATTTTATAACATGAAATAGTACATGAGTGAGAGAAGACAACGTAACCTTTTATATAGAAGCCAGAAATTGATAGGTTGGGATTGTCCTATCAAGGAGATTCTTGGGTGTAGTCCATCTGCTGTTGGGACAAACATGCATGGGTTTGGATTATTGGACCATGGACCCTACCTGTCATTGAAAACAAGGATTAGTAAGATATATATATATATATATATATATATATATATATATATATATATATATATATATATATATATATATATATATATATATATATATATATATATATATATATATATATATAAATATAAATCTCTTGTGTAGTATTTGTGGATTATGTATTTGTGGATAATGTGTAGTTGTGTACTATTATTTATACAAGAGCATGTCCTGACTATATATGGACACACATGAGAAAAGATCTACGTATGTGAGACTGGTGAAGCTAAATTTTAATGGATCACATTAACTCGACAAAATCAAATGTCAGGGTCAGTCTTGGGGTGTTGTCATTGCACTATTAGCTCATATATGGTAGTTACACATATGATGAACGGTTCCAATCTTTGGATCATTTGTACATGTGGGCCCATGATGGTGATCCTGAACCAGCACATATGGGAAGAAAAACCCATAAAGAAGATCTACCCCTAGCCAAACAGCCACTCGGACTATAACAACCATCAAACTACATTCATGTAGGTCATAAAGAAACAAGATAAGGAAAAAAAAAATAAGGCATCATTTTTTTAATCCATGTCTTAACCCAATCCGTTGATTTCTCACAAACATCATGGTGCCCCCTTTGCTTCCCACCTAATATGACAGGCAAACCTCTCCTTACCATAGCAATCCTCATTTTGGATGGCAGATACTCACCAATATTGGACATTTGTTTGTCTAATTTAGACTACTTATTCTTTTTCATTTACCATTCCTTTTGATTTCCACAGTTTGACACCTAGGATCATTCAGTTGGTATGATTTTCAAGTTGTCGCTGACTTATAATGGGCCTTATTTATCTGGATGGTTTCAATTGAGAAACATAAATGCCTGGCTACACGTATACACATGCATGGATTTTAACAACTAAAAAACCCACCACTCTAAAACACTTGGTTCCACATGTCTACATGTATATATGTATGTATGTTTAAACAAAATTAAAACTCACCTTGCTCCCTTGATTCCATAAATATACACACATGCATAAATGTATATCTGTATATACCTAAGATGTATGTATATGTATGTATGTATGTATGTACACAAACATCATTTCCAAAGCTGAAAACCATGTAGAGAACACCAAAAACCATTTTAAAACAACAAACTCACCTCTCTCACTTTTCATCTTAAAAACCCACCATTCCAAATCTCACCTTCCTTTCTTCTTCCATACAAACACACATGTATGCATGTGTATGGTATATATGTATGTACTCATCCACACATCATTTTTGACAGTACCTAAATACTATAAAATCGTTGCTGAGTCAAAGTTTCCCTACTGGAGATATGACGGCAGTTAGAAGGACAGCTTTGTTCTTTCTTAATAGGTGATTTAAAATTAATAAAGGTGGAAGAGAAAGGAAAAAGAAAACATGAGAAGCACAGATTTACCCAATAGGTTTCTATTTGAGAAAGTCACATTATTTCTTCTTTACCTTTATCTCCAACTGTTGAGGGTCAAATATTGCATATCAGACCCTAGTAATTACCTGGTTTTACGTATATGATACTGTTTAAAGGCTTGGTTTAATCATGTTTGTGCTGCAAGGTGGATTTACAAGCAGGGACTGAAAAGGATGTTTAAAGCATGGATTTAACACCCTGATGACACTAAGGCAAGATACGGACTCCAGGGGACTAAGATCAACGCCAGGGATCAGTAAAAATTAAAGAACTGAAGCTCTAATGGCCTAAAACTCATCCAGAATGCAAGATCACGGGGTTCCCACCATCAGTTTGACTTAAAACTTCATACATGGTCCGAGGGTCATAAATTAACCGTACACATCAATTTTCACCCATCGGGACCCTGTAAAAGTGGCCGAACAGACAAATCAGCCCATAAATCTGTGATTTGGGGCCCACCTGAGACTTACGCTTCGAAATTGGTATCAACGGCTCAAATGAGGTGACAAAATGGATGGACGACACGAATTTCATATACACATCATGACTAGACTCCACTGGCAGTGCCAGTGCACAGTGCGCAAGTGCACTTGACGAGCACTGGACCAGGAATCAAACCCAAAAGACGGAGACCCATCTCCTTCGCATTCTCTGCGTAAAATCACAGCGTCCGCTTCTGCGGACGCTGATTTCGTGTAGTGGGCCCAACTCACTCCTTAAAACGTTGATCTGGACCGTCCATTCACTCCAGAGGGAGACCACGCCCCTAACCTAAGCGTCCGTTTTACACCATGCAAGGTATTGGAAGATTCTGGCCGTTGGAAGCAGAATGGACGATGGAATCAACGATCAAGTGGACCACACCGAAACGGCTCCAAAACTCAGCATTTTTGGACAATTTTTTATCCTGAAGCTAGTGGACGGGTTGGATTTTATAAAAAAACTGTACTGTGGGGTCCACTAAATAACCCAGCGCATGTACCCGTGAGCTCTGTTTCGCAGCAGAGCTTGCGGGTGAGCATTACGGGCCCCATTCATCATCTGGATTGGTGATCCAGACCGTCCATCATGTAGACGGCTTCATTCTAGATAGAACCATGTTGTCCATTCTCGTCCAAGCATGCACACGTGTTTGCTACAATGGTCAAAAGAGATCTTAATTTGCTGCATTCAAACTGTCGCAGTGGGTTTAACTTCACGGGCCACCCCGAATTCGGAACTAAAACCTCTTCTTCTGGGTCAGAACTTCATGAGGAACCTAATGGAAGGTTCGGATCAAGCTAGAAATCCAGATCGTGGGACCCACAACGTTCATCACAACAGGCATTTTTGCGAACCACATTTCATACGGAAAGTCGGTTCCAAGCCAACCGACCTACTCCAGCTTATAAAAGGGGGAGAATTCAACAGCCGGTAAAAGCTTGGCTAGGAACTGGGAGCAGTTTTCAACATGGGCAGAGGAGAGAGAGGGGAAGAGTTTTTCTTTTAAGGTTTTTATTTTATTTTAATTGTTTTCTGTGAGATCTGAGATCTAGCCCACTCATGTGTGGCTAAACCTCTTAGCTAGGGCTAAGAGGTGAAGCTTGTAGCAGGATGGAGGACCTATGTTTGTGCCTTTAGTTTAAACTGAATTGATATTAATTCTAGTTGAGTTTATGGAATACTTTTAGTTTTATTAATGGTCTGTTGTGACTAAAATTACAATGGGTCTGCAATGGCTTTGAGTATATTCTTTCCCTTTTGATGTTTATGACGTCAGGAAGCCCTGTTGTTCACCATAGTCTCTTGAGCATGGTTTGGTGATGGAATCCATTCTAATTCATATACCTTTCATCTCTTTGAAAACTAGATCAACGGCAGTTCAGTAAATTTCATAATTCTTGAAACAGGCATAAGATCTCCCTGATCTCTACAAGTGGATCCTCTGAATCCCTAGTTACCCTTCTCTGATATCTCCCAAGTTTTAGATTAATCAACCTACAATTATTTCACAATTGCTACTTGATTTAGAATTCATCTTCATCTAGTTCTAGTTCTAGTTAATTTTAGATAACGTACAAGTTTCAGTCCCTTGGGATTCGACCTCGGTCTTACCGAGTTATTACTACATCACAACCCTACACTTGGGGAGTGAACAAGTTTTTGGCGCCGTTGCCGGGGACTGTCGGCTACATTTTTTTGAAATTAATTAGTTTTGGAATTAGTTTAAGATTAGGATTTTACTAATTTTAGTTTCAAGTTTTTCTTTCTATTTTTAGAACTAACCTTTCTTTTGTAGGCTTTAAGACAGGAACTTCTAATTCGGTAAGATCTTTCTAATTCCTACTTTCTATTTTTCGCATCTCTTTTATTACTTTCTAGTTAAGACTTTCTTAATTCGTTTTAGAAACTTTCTACCTTTTTTAGGAATTTCTTCTTTTCTTTAGAAATTAGTTCACTTTTAATTAGAAATTTTATAATTTTAGACTTTCTATTCTTAGAAACTAACTTATTTTGGTTTTTTTTGCAGGTTTTTAACTTAGGAACTCCGATCTGGTAACTTCTTTCCAAATCCTCTTTTTCTTTCTAGATTTTTATTTCATTTATTTTTTTTAGGTCTAAGTTGAGAATCGAAATTGAGGTTATGGCTGAAAATCAACCTCAAGCACTACCACAACCCAGGGTTGAGGAAGTACAAGCTGAAAATGAGGTGCATCAAGCACCCCCGCCTCGTACTTTATGAGATTATTTACAACCGGCGGGGGTGAGTACGCCCTCATGTATGATTTTTTCTGAGAATACAGGGCAGATGGACATCAAGCCAGGGGTTATCCAACTCCTTCCTAAGTTCCATGGGCTCGAGTCTCAAGAACCGTATCTACATCTGAAAGAGTTCGATGAGATTATAACCACCTTATACTTTCCTAATGTATCTGAGGATACTATTAGGCTGAAACTCTTTCCATTTTACTTGAAAGAGAAGGCCAAGACGTGGTTTCATTCATTGCGTCCTAGATGCATTGGCACATGGAATGATATGCAGAGGGAATTTATGAAGAAATTTTTTCCATGTAATAAAATAATTACCCTCAAAAAAGAAAACATGAACTTTGCCCAAAAGGAAGATGAAACATTCTTCCAATGTTGGGAAAGGTTCAAGGATTTGGTCAGTTCATGCCCACAACATGGCTTTGAAACATGGCGCATTATAAATTTTTTCTACGATGGACTGATATCTTCCATGCTCTAAATGTTCGAGACAATGTGTAATGGAGAATTCATTAATAAAAATGTTGACGAGGTATGAGATTATCTCGATAGTCTTGCTGAAAAAACACAATCATGGGACTATTACCCAAATCCGAACACTACGTCTAGGCCAACTCATTCAAAGGAAAAGGGCAGAATATATCTCCTGAAAGAGGATGATGATCTTAACACTAAGGTGACTAATCTCACTAGAAAATTCGAGGCTATAATAAAGAAGGATAAGGTTAATGAAATTGTTTACGGCATCTGTGATTGTAACATTCACACAACTGAAAATTATCCTACAATACCTGCCTTTCGAGAAGTGTTGAATGAACAATCTAATGCCGTAAATAACTATCAACAACCTTTCAATGGACCTACCTCCAACACGTATAATCCTGGTTGGAAAAATCATCCAAATTTTAGTTGGAGGAATGGACCAACGGCTACACCTCAAGGTTTCCTAAACTAAAATTCAACTGAAGAGAAACCTCAAGAGGATTTGGTTCTAAAATATTTTCAAAAGCAAGAGGTTTTCAATCAGGGTATGATGCAAGCCTTTCAAGACCTTACGAAAGCAATACATGAACTTAAGGTTAAAAATACGATTGGAAATAAGGGGAGCTTCCCAGCTCAACCTCTTTCCAATCCTAAACCGCAATATGAAGTTAGTGACCCAAGCTCTTCAAATCAAATGGGGCATGCTAAATCCATCACCACTCTTAGGAGTGGGAAGGTTATTGATAAAACCCTTCCGGTTAGGCCCGAAAAGCCTCAAGAACCAGAAGAGGACAACAATGATGGATCAAGTGACGCCCCACAAAAATTTGAACCGGAACCTTTAGAAAAGCCAGTTGCTCCGTTTCCCCAACAGTTGGTTGAACCAAAACATCTCTCTAACTCTCAGGATATTCTAGAAGTGTTGAAACAAGTGAAAGTCAACATTCCTCTGCTTGATGTTGTAAAACAGATACCTTTATATGCTAAATTCCTAAAAGACTTATGCACGACCAAACGACGAAAAAGTGTTCAAAAGAAAATTTTCTTAACTGAGAAAGTGAGTGCTATCCTGAAACAAGATGTGCCGCAAAAATTCAAAGATTCCGGTTGCCCAACCATATCATGTGTAATTGGGAACTATCGAATTGACCACGCACTTCTTGACTTAGGAGCAAGCGTCAATCTGATTCCCTACTCGACATACCAACAGTTAGGTTTGGGTGAATTAAAATCCACTCGAACCACACTACAACTTGCTGATCGTTCTGTTCGTGTACCAAGAGGGATCATCGAGGATGTGTTGGTCCAGGTTGATAGATTTTATTACCCTGTTGATTTTATCATCTTGGACACCGAACCTATCAACGACACGAGCACTCAGATTCTCGTCATTCTTGGTCGCCCATTCCTGTCTACTTCAAATGCAATTATCAATTGCAGGAATGGTGTCATGACTATGTCTTTTAGAAATTTGATATTAGAATCAAATATCTTTTTCAATAACGGTAGCAACTTAGAGGATGATGACGATTTTCACGATGTTAACATGATTGATTCTTTTTTAGAAGATAAAACGCCTCTCACCTTATCCTCTAATCCTCTAGAGACATGCCTGGCCCACTCCCATAATCTTGATGATGATATAATTAGGGAGACGTGTGTCATGCTTGATACTGCACTGGTACTTGAAGTTAACCGGTGGAGGCCACAAATTGAAGAATTGCCCCAAACTGATGTAGTGTCTCTACCGTCTAACCTCAAGCCACCGAAGCTTGACCTAAAACCTTTGCCCTCTGATTTAAAATATATTTATTTAGGTCAAGATGAGACATACCCGGTGGTGATCTCTGCCCACCTGAAAAAAGAACAAGAGAGTATGCTCATATCTACTCTCATTGAGCATAAGGGAGCTCTTGGATGGACGATAGCAGACCTCAAAGGAATTAACTCATTGATTTGTACTCACCGTATATATCTTGAGGACAATGCAAAGGCTGTTCGGCAATCACAACGTAGACTAAATCCAAACATGAAGGAAGTGGTTAAGGCCGAGGTTCTCAAACTATTGGAAGTAGGGATCATATACCCCATATCCGATAGTCAATGGGTGAGTCCAACTCAGGTGGTTCCTAAGAAGTCCGGGATCACCATCGTAGCCAATGCCAATAATGAACTCGTGCCAACCAGAATTACTACTGGTTGGAGAATGTGCATTGACTACAGAAAGCTGAATACCGTCACAAGAAAAGACCACTTTCCTTTACCCTTCATTGATCAAATCTTGGAAAGGCCAGCTGGTCATTCCTATTACTGTTTCCTAGACGGGTATTCAGGTTATAATCAGATTGAAATCGCCCCTGAGGACCAGGAAAAGACCACATTTACATGTCCCTATGGCACCTTTGCTTATAGAAGGATGTCATTCGGGCTATGTAATGCCCCTGCCACCTTTTAGCGATGTATGATGAGTATCTTTTCTGACATGGTGGAGAAATATCTAGAGGTCTTCATGGACGATTTCTCTGTTTTCGGTTCATCTTTCAGCGAGTGCTTAGAGAGTCTTAAATGTGTGTTGAAAAGATGTGAAGAAAAAAATTTTGTACTTAATTGGGAGAAGTGTCATTTTATGGTTCAGAAGGAAATTGTCCTTGGACATATCATCTCGTCCAAAGGAATCGAGGTAGATAAGGCAAAGATCGATCTTATCTCTAACCTACCTCCACCCAAGAACATCAGAGACGTGCGATCCTTCTTAGGACACGCAGGGTTTTACAGACGATTCATAAAGGACTTTAGTCTCCTCTCTCATCCTTTATATAATCTTTTTCAAAAGGATGCACCATATGCCAAGAAGCTTTCACTAAGCTTAAGGGCATGTTAACCACTACACCTATCATGCAGCCACCCGACTGGAGTCTTCCTTTTGAACTTATGTGCGACGCCTCTGATTTTGCTCTTGGAGCGGTTCTAGGCCAGAGAAAAGATAAGTGGCCTTACGTTATTCACTACGCAAGTAGGACTCTAAATCCTGCCCAAGTGAACTACTCGACTATGGAAAAGGAACTCTTAGCCGTAGTATTCTCTTTGGACAAATTTAAATCCTACCTGATCAGATCCAAGATCATTATTTATACAGATCACGCGACACTTAAGTATCTTCTTTCTAAGAATGATTCTAAACCCCGCCTGATACGATGGATTCTTCTACTCCAAGAATTTGATTTGGAAATTAAAGACAAAAGGGGAGTAGAGAACGTAGTGGCCGATCATCTCTCTTGCCTTAATACCTCTGATGAACAATTGTTCAGAGTCTCTCATTCACCTTGGTTCACTGATATTGCTAATTATCTTGCTACAGGTTCCATACCGACACATTGGACATCACAAGATAAGAAGAAATTCTTTACCAAGTTGCGTAACTTTTTCTGGGACGATCTATATTTGTTTAAATATTGCCCAGACCAAATCCTAAGGAGATGTGTGCCAGACAATGAGCATCAGAGTGTCATCTCCTTCTGTCACTCACAGGCCTATGGTGGTCACTTTTCTGCTAAAAAGACCACGGCCAAGATTCTGCAGTGTGGCTTTTACTGGCCCACTATGTTTAGGGACACTCATGAGATTTGCAAGGCTTGTGAGTGTTGTCAAAAATTAAGAGCATTGTCCCATCGAAATATGATGCCCTTGAATCCCATCCTTATTATAGAAGCATTTGCTTGTTGGGGCATTGATTTCATGGGACCATTCCCCCAATCATTTGGGAACTTATATATTTTGCTCGCCGTAGACTATGTCACTAAATGGGTCGAAGCAATTCTGTGCCATAACAATGACCATCGCACGGTCATTAAATTCTTAAAAGAAAACATTCTGTCGTGGTTTGGAACGCCTTGAGCCATTATTTGTGACAGGGGCTCACACTTCTGTAATAGACCATTCGAGAGCTTAATGAAGAAATACGGTATCTCTCATAAGGTGAGCACCCCAAACTACCCACAGACAAGTGGACAAGTTGAGATTTCCAATAGGGAGATCAAACATATCCTAGAGAAAATGGTTAACCCCAACCGTAAGGATTGGTTAATCCGATTGACCAATGCCTTATGGGCCTACCGTACTGCTTTTAAAACCCCTATTGGAACATCTCCCTTTAGACTTGTCTATGGAAAGGCTTGTCACTTGCCTGTGGAATTAGAACATAAAGCATACTGGGCGTTCAAAAATCTGAATTTCAATTTGGACAACGCTGGCTCGCTATGCAAACTTCAATTGAATGAACTTGAAGAAATCCGGAATGATGCATATGAAAACTCAAGAATTTACAAGGACAGGATGAAGGCGTTTCATGATCAACATATTCTACGAAAATCATTCACACCAGGTCAGAAAGTCCTTTTGTACGATTCTCGACTACATCTCTTTTCGGGTAAGCTTCGATCTCGTTGGACCGGTCCTTACATTGTTGTCACTGCTTATCCTCATGGGGCTGTCGAGATAAGAGATCCCGACAATGGCAAGGAGTTTAAAGTAAATGGACATCGATTAAAGCTATTTGTCGAGATATTTGATTCAGAGGACATGTCCATGCCTCTGACTGCTCCTGTTTACCAGGATTGATCTCCTAGTTTGATGGAGGTATATGTAGGTTTATCACTTTCATAGGACTAGGGTAGTTTGATTTATTTTGTCTGCCTGAAGACGGTAAACTTAACACTCTTGGGAGGCAACCCAGCTTTTTATTCCATTTCATCTTTTTTTTAGTTAGTTAATTCAATGTTTGTGGGTAACATTACTGCAAACCCTCACGAGACTACAACTTGTCCACTAGGGGTAACCTAGGGGTTTAAAGGCTTGTTGCATACGCTAAATGCAATCGAGAACACCTGCGAAAGTGGTATAGGTAGGATTTTATTTTCGTTATTTTGTTCTGCTTTCTCTCTTGTACTAACCTGCTCTCTCCCAGTGATCTCGTGAAAAATCTCTCTCGATTCGTTATCCAGGTACTATCCTCCCATCACTTTACTTTCATTGTCCCATTTGCATTACATGCTTATATCTTTCACATTGAGGACAATGTAGATTTTAGGTTGGGGGTGGGGGATTAGGTTACCTAATCAGTGCTTTCTTGGTCTTGAGAAAAATTATGAAAATTTTTTAAATTTCTCATGAATTTGAAGTGATTTTGACGACCATAGATACGTAATATTAGTAATTTATGACTCTTGGATTCAGCATCTGTTAGATTTCACAGTTAAGATTGAAGTGTTAATCCAGAATTAGAAGTTATAAACATTGATTGAATCATGATTTCAGGACACGTCTCGCTTACACATTAAGATTTCAGTTCCATATCGAAGGATTAACTTGGTAATCACTGAGCATGAAAGGAACCAGCCTGAAATGTCTTGCCATCAGGGTATAAAAATTGAACAGGTTGGGAAATTAATCTTCACCATGGGTTTGCTCTCTATAGGTATGGATTCGATTCCCCACGGTTAACAATTGGAAAGAGTTGGGTGACTAGTTTCACCGTAGGTTTGCTCCCTATAGGTGAAAATTTGATTCCCCTCTTGACATTCTTTAAAAAAGAAAAAAAGAAAAAAAAAAGAGAGAGACCGAAAAATCAAAAGATGATCTATGAGGCAAGTTTTGGATTAGGTTTTGGTTGTCATGAATTTTCTTGTTGGTTACCAATGATACCATGAAATAACAAATTGAATCTTAATGTTGATAAGTCGAGATTACACTGTATACCCATAGAACTCAATGTTTAGAACTTTTCTGATTGATAGATTAATATTTTGAACTTGATTATGAAGTTTATTATGTGCTTGAGCCCAGGAGAAAGGAATGCTCAACATTTATGAATCTTAAAATTCTAGCATCTAGCTTAATTTTCAAAAATCACTCGAGTTCATAAACATCGCACATAATTTTCAACTTACTTTTCGCATACCTTGCTCGAGACTAGCAAAATGCTGGTTGGGGGTTGTGTTGAGGGTCAAATATTACATATCAGACCCTAGTAATTACCTGGTTTTACGTATATGATACTGTTTAACGGCTTGGTTTAATCATGTTTGTGCTGTAAGGTGGATTTACAAGTGGGGACTGAAAAGGATGTTTAAAGCATAGATTTAACACCCTGATGACACCAAGGCAAGATACGGACTCCAGGGGACCAAGAGCAACACCAGGGATCAGCAAAAATCAAAGAACTGAAGCTCTAATGGCCTAAAAGTCATCCAGAATACAAGATGACGGGGTTCGCACCATCAGTTTGACTTAAAACTTCATACATGGTCTGAGGGCCATAAATTAACCGTACACATCAATTTTCACCCATCGAAACCCTGTAGAAGTGGCCGAACAGACAAATCAGCCCATGAATCTGTGATTTGGGGCCCACCTGAGACTTGGATACACTTCGAAATTGGTATCAACGGCTCAAATGAGGTGACAAAACGGATGGATGGCACGGATTTCATATATACATCATGACTGGACTCCACTGGCAGTGCCAGTGCACAGTGCACAAGTGCACTTGACGTGCACTAGACCAGGAATCAAACCCAAAAGACGGAGACCCGTCTCCTTCGCATTCTCTGCATAAAATCCTAGTGCCCGCTTCTGCGGACGCTGATTTTGTGTAGTGGGCCCAACTCACTCCTCGAAACGTTGATCTGGACCATCCATTCACTCTAGAGGGAGACCACGCCCCTAGCCTAGGGGTCCGTTTTGCACCATGCAAGGTATTGGAAGATTCTGGCCATTGGAAGCAGAATGGACGGCGGAATCAACGATCAAGTGGACCACACCGAAACGGCTCCAAAACTCAACATTTTTGGACGGTTTTTCATCCTTAAGCTAGTGGATGGGTTGGATTTTATAAAAAAAACTGTACTGTGGGGTCCACTAAATAACCCAGCGCATGTACCCGTGAGCTCTGTTTCGCAGCAGAGCTTGCGGGTGAGCGTTGTGGGCCCCATTCATCATCTAGATTGGTGATCCAGACCATCCATCATGTAGACGGCTTCATTCTGGACAGAACCATGTTGTCCATTCTCGTCCAAGCATGCACACGTGTTTGCTACAACGGTCAAAAGAGATCTTAATCTGTTGCGTTCAAACTGTCGCAGCGGGTTTAACTTCGCGGGCCACTCCGAATTCGAAACTAAAACCTCTTCTTCTGGGTGAGAACTTCATGAGGAACCTAATGGAAGGTTCGGATCAAGCTAGAAATCCAGATCGTGGGACCCACAGCGTTCATCACAACAGGCGTTTTTACGAACCACATTGCGTACGGAAAGTCGGTTCCAAGCCAACCAACCTACTCCAGCTTATAAAAGGGGGAGAATTCAACAGCCAGTAAAAGCTTGGCTAGGAACTGGGAGCAAGTTTCAACGTGGGCAGAGGAGAGAGAGGGGAAGAGTTTTTCTTTTAAGGTTTTTATTTTATTTTAATTGTTTTCCTGAGATCTGAGATCTAGCCCACTCATGTGCGGCTAAACCTCTTAGCTAGGGCTAAGAGGTGAAGCTTGTAGCAGGATGGGGGACCTATGTTTATGCCTTTAGTTTAAACTGAATTGATATTAATTCTAGTTGAGTTTATGGAATACTTTTAGTTTTATTAATGGTCTGTTGTGACTAAAATTACAATGGGTCTGCAATGGCTTTGAGTATGTTCTTTCCCTTTTGATGTTTATGACGTCAGGAAGCCCTGTTGTTCACCATAGTCTCTTGGGCATGGTTTGGTGATGGAATCCATTCTAATTCATATACCTTTCATCTCTTTGAAAACTAGATCAACGGCAGTTCGGTAAATTCCATAATTCTTGAAACAGGCATAAGATCTCCCTGATCTCTACAAGTGGATCCTCTGAATCCCTAGTTACCCTTCTCTGATATCTCCCAAGTTTTAGATTAATCAACCTACAATTATTTCACAATTGCTACTTGATTTAGAATTCATCTTCATCTAGTTCTAGTTCTAGTTAATTTTAGATAACGTACAAGTTTCAGTCCCTTGGGATTCGACCTCGGTCTTACCGAGTTATTACTACATCACAACCCTACACTTGGGGTGTGAACACCAACCCTGTACTATTTGGAGTTCGTTTCAGATTCTATGTAAGTCTAACAATGTAAATTCTTTTTTAATAGGTAATGAGAAAAAATATGTCTGACAACTTGAAATCTTATAAAAAAATTGTTAGATCCCAAGTGGGGTGGCTAACAGTGAAGCGTGAACTGACTGTGGGGTGTACTAACAAGCTCACATATATCCATTATAACAACATTGTGCTTGGTTAGGATTCCCTAGACATTTCATCACCGGATCTTGCTATTATGGGTATGTCTCTGAAGTCCTAACTGGCAAGAGTAGGCCTAGTTCAATTTCCTTTCACAGATTGATCCCTTCTTTGGCATGTAGATATGGCTTTTACATTCATTATCCAAAATTCCACTTGAAAACTGGTATATGATCACAATTTTGTCTCGCTTGTTGGTAGGAGATTCAACCACAACAATAGAAACTGCAGAGAACTAAAGAGTATTGCAACAAACGACGTGCAAAAATACATTTAACATTGCTCAAATTTTGAATGGAGAATGAGAAATTATAAATTAAACCATGGCTAATTTAATAACAAATTGCAACCAGCCACCTATTAATAGGACTTGTCACTTGTAGAATTAAATTTGTAACTCACAAAACCATGTGAGCATTCAACAGGCAAAGAGAAACAAAATGAAAATGAAGGAAAAGAAAATAGACCAAACTAAGAAATTGCATAGCATGAAAGGCAGATCCTTGGAAGCATGTCATTGTTTCATAGGATACTTATAAAAAAAAACATGTTGATGTGAAGAGAAGTTAAATGCCATTATTCCATATAAAATTTATTCTTTTTTCTAAATGAGTTTACTCTTTACTTCTCAACATAATAAAAATGACAACAATACACTAACTTTTAACATCTCTTCATGTTACAAAAACTCAATGAATTTGCCCCAAACTATCCAAGTGAACTTAACTCAGCCAATGCAGGAGTTGCTCCATATAAAATTTATTCTTTTTTTCCAAATAAGTTTATTTTCACATCTCAACATAATGAAAAGGACAATAAGATGCAAATATTCATTTTTCAAAGCTACGTACTTTTTTTAATGGTACAAAAACTCAATGAATTTGTCCCTCCCTATCCAAGTGAACTTGACTCAGCCAGTACAGAAGCGGAGTTCATGATACGATCAATCTTTCAAAACATAGTTCAAATCAAGACTCAGTTCTAAGAATATCATGAATGCTTCCAAGGTCTAAGACTTGAGTTGCTCCAACTTACTATCTAAAACCACTCTGAGCCCTTTTATTTTCTATTCACACTCACCCAAGAGACAAAACAGGCTCTTCATTGGATCTCCCCAAAGTTAACCAGATAAAGAACATCCAATTGTTGAATCATCATTTCTCATGTTTTCCAGGGGAAGGAGTTTCTCAGTTGATTTTACAAAGGTTTCAATGTGATACATGAACTGAGTCTGGGGGTGTAAAGCCCAACCCTGTATGATGAAATAGGCAAATTTGGGCAATATGTAAAAAAAATCTGCAAGAAATTGGTTTCTTTTACAATTTTGAAGCATGAAAATATTGCTGCAGTAAATAGAACATACAAATTAAACACACCTACATAATGCTAAAACTCATAAATGAACAGGAAAAATGAAACTGAAAGGAAAAGATGGGCGCCATTAACTTGCTAAATAACTCACATCACTTTTGGTGGTGAAACAGAAAGCTCGAACCCTTCATGCCTCATGTTTTCAATTAGGATACCTGGCACACGACCAGATGCAATTCCATCCCACCTAATCCCTTCTAATCCCACTGCCCAAAGATGCCCTAAGTAATTTCGAAGTGCCTGTGTATCAATCCCCAAATCCCTAAATCCCCAAATCCCTAAATCGGTATTGAGATTGAGAGAGATTGAGAGAGAGAGAGAGAGAGATAAATCACTGTCATGAATGACCTTCAACCGCTCTTCAGAGAGAGAGAGAGAGAGAGAGAGAGAGAGAGAGAGAGAGAGAGAGAGAGAGAGAGAGAGAGAGAGAGAGAGAGGGCGTACATGGGTAGGGCATTTCACAACGGACTGCAAGAGAGATCAGAGAGAGAGGAAGAGAGAGACGGAGAGAGAAGAGGGAGAGGATGCGAGAGAGATAGACATTGGAGAGGGTGGAGAGATCAAAGAGAGAGGAAGAGAGAGAGAGCGAGAGGAGGGAGGGGTACGAGACAGAGAGAGAGAGGGTGAGAGAGAGACTGCCGCACCTAAACGCCCCTTAGATATGACATCACCAAGTTCTGTGGGCCCCACTATGATGTATGTGTTATATCCACACCGTCCATCCATTTTGAGATATTATTTTAGGGTAAGAGCCAAAGAATGAGGCAGATAAAAAGATGTAGTGGACCTCACCACAAAAAAGAGTGGTGAGAGTGATTCCCACTGTTGAAACTATCCTAAGGCCCACCATAATTTTTATTTGAAATCCAACCTCTTCAAAAGTTTTTTAAAAAAAGACATGAAACAAGGTAAAAAACAAATATCAGCTTGATCTAAAACTTTCATGGCCTTTAGAAGTTTTTAATGGTGGGTGTCAATGTCCCCACTGTTTTCTATGATGGGGTCCACTGGAGCTTTGGATTTATCTTTGGATGTTGGCCTAAAATGATCTCTCCAAATGGATGGAAGGTGTGGATATAAAACATACATCATGATGGGGCCCAAAAAGAGGTATATAAATATCAGGTGGACCACACCACATGAAAACAATAGTGATTGGATATCCATCATTAAAATCCTCGTTAGGCCCACAGTATTGTTTATTTGGCATCCAATCTATTTATTAGGTTATACAGACCTAGATGAAGGGGAAAACAAAAATCATCTCGATCCAAAAATCTTTTATAGCACCCAAAATGTTTTTAATGGTTGATGCTCATTCAACACTGTTTCCTGTAATGTGGTCCACTTAAGATTTGGATATATCTCATTTTTGGTCTCTGGGGGAGTAGCCAATCCATTCATCCATTGGATGGTGTCTGGGGGAGTAGCCAATCCGTTCCCCTTATTTGTAATGTGGTCTATTTAATCTTTGGATATGATTCATTTTCTAGATAATTCTCTAAAATTATCTCAAAATATGGATGAACGGTATGTTGTTTGGATATGATTCATTTTCTGGACATCATTTTCCCAGTTGTTTCCTGTGGTGTGGTCTACTTAAACTTTTTATATGCTTCAATTTTTGTCTCAATCACTAAAATGAGCTGAAGTACCAGATGGACAGTGTGGATAAGACTAGGGCTGAAAGTTGGGCAAGTTCAACCCTACCGACCTGTGACTGACCCAACATTGGGTTGGGCTCGGGCAGGATATATTGGGTCCGATCTCTAGCTTGGGCAATACAAACACCAACCCGATAAAACTTGGGTTGGGCTCGGGTTGAGGTCTCAGGTTGCCCGATCCAACCCGAACCCGATCAATATAAATTATAATTGAGTGTGAATCGTTTGTATTGAAGGCACACTAGTGATGTCGGGTCTCATTTGTCCACATCATTTTTAAGGACTAAAGCTAACAAAATATGCCAGATTTCTCCCTCCCAAATAGATTGGGTGTTATGCTACATGACTTTTAAAGGAGTAGTTATCCTATATTTTAGCTTATTTTTTTAAAGAAAAAAAATGAAGTTCTTTATGATGAATAATCACATATATAATTAATAAAATCATAAATACAAAAATAAGTCCTATACTGAAATATAATAAACTAATGTAATACAAAAATATTAGCACGTATACACCCAACCAACCCGATCAACTCGACCGAGCCCGCTTGGGTTGAGAATTCCCAACCCGAGGTTAGGTTGGGTTAGGGTGAGGTATAGGAAGCTTAGGTTGGGTTAAGGTTGAGCACCAACCTGACCCAACCCGCACGACTTTCATCCCTAGATTAGACACACACATTCAAAATGGGCTCGATAGGGTTTAATCAGTACGATAATCTAACTGAGTTACTCAGCACGTAATCCTTGACTGTGGCATACATGATGTTTGCCTTTCATCCATGCCTGTGATGTTATGAACAAGTTAGATGAGAAATAAACATTACAGTAGGCCATGGGAAGTTTTTAAATGTTGATGTTCGATCATCATTATTTTCCTGTGGTGTGGTCCACTTGAGATTTTAATCTAACTCATTTTTCAGCTCATGCCCTAACTTTATATAGAAAAATGAATAGATAGTGTGGATAAAACACATACATCATCATAGCCTATGGAGCTTTTATTAGTGGACTGCTGGTGTTGAGGTCACTAGCCAAACCTCTTGCAAATCCTACACCTCCACTCTATCCATCTGTTTTGACAGATCATTTTAGGTTATAATACCAAAAAGGAGGCAGATAGGAGACTTTGATGGACCATACCACAGGAAACAGTGGTCACAGCTGTAGTCATTTAGTGTTACCAAAACAAGAACAAGGGTAATTAAATAGATAGGAGACTTTGGTGGCCCCACCATAAGAATAATGGTAATTAAACACCCACCATTGAAACTTCCTTTAGGCTCACTATGTTGTTCATCTCCCATCCCACCCATTGATTGATACGACCACTCAAGCGGGGATGAATGGAAATTATAAATATTGACTTAATCCCAAAACCTTGTGGGGCCCACTGATTAGATGAAGGAGAAATATAAATACCAGCTTAACCTTAAAACTTTCGTGATTCGATGAAGTGGGACCTACCTTGACATTACCTCATCGTGACACAGATCGTTCGTGCATCCCCACCCACTTTGATTTGGACCGTCCAAATTATCTTAAGCACCAGAAATAAGCTATTGACTCATAATCTCATTTTAGATATGATCAAAACCTTTGATTTTTAGAGTGTAACGCTTGCTGTTAAAAATCTTATTTCCATTGCTATAAATTCATCTATATAGATCATTTCAGGGCATGGGTCAAAGAATGAGGCAGATCAAAATCTCAAGTTGACCCACCACCAAAAAATAAAAATAAAAAAAAGTTGTGGGAATTGAACGCTTACTAATAAAAATTTTTAGAGATCTACAGAAGTCTTGGATCAAGTTGATATTTAATTTTTCTCTTCATCCATGTCTTTTCTTAACTTATTAACAGGTTAGATCTCAAATAAACATCATGGATAGTCTCAACGGTGGGTGTCACTGTCCCCACTGTTTTCGGTGGTGGGACCACTTGAGATTTGGAACTGATTCGTTCTTTTGATCATCCCATAAAATGATCTCTCCAAATGAATGGACGGTGTTGATACAATACATACATCATGGTGGGGCCCACAGATCTGACTCCTTTGATGGATCAACTATTAAAATAATTCGTTAAAATGAATGGACGGAGTGGATAAATAACATACATCACAGTGGGCCCCACAAGACTTAAAAACGGAAATCGGATTGCGTACTGAGTTACTCAGTACACTCTTATCGTACTGAGTAAACTCTGTTGGGTCCACTGTGAATGTATCTGGTCCATCCACGCCATCCATCCATTTTTCCATCTTATTTTACATGTTGAGACAAAAATTTAAGCATACCCAAAGATCAAGTGGACCATACCACAGGAAACAGTTGGAATAATTATTTCCACCGTTGAAACCTTTATAGGGTCCACAGTGATGTTTATTTCTCAATCAACCTATTCATAAGATCACAAAAACATGGATGAAGGCAAATCACAAAAACAAGCTTGATCCAAAACTTTTGTGGCCCCCAAGAAATTTTCAATGGTAGATGTTCAATTCACACAGTTTCCTGTGGTGTGGTCCAATTGAGGTTTGGATATACTTCATTTTTTAGGTCAAGCCCTAAAATTATCAGGTAAAATGGATGGACGGAGTGGATACAATACATAAATCAAGGTGGACCCCACAGATCAGTACGCAATCCGCTTCCTAAAAATGAGCCCAAAACAAAAGCTAAAAACATTCCCCCGCCCATCCCTCCCAAAACCCAAATCCCGCGCCCGCCCCTTTCCCAAACCGTCTCTCTCTCTCTCTCTCTCTCTCTCTCTCTCTCTCTCTCTCTCTCTCTCTCTCTCTCTCTCTCTCTCTCTCTCTCTCTCTCTCGGCCATCGGTTTCCAACCCCTCTCCCACAAGCAAATGTGCCCGGCCCTCTGTTTCCCAACACCTCTCTCTCTCTCTCTCTCTCTCTCTCAGTAGGGTTTCAAAATTCCCCATTCACCGCAAACCCACCATAGATCTGTGAGAGAGACTTGGAGAGCACTCAAAAGAAGAAGAAGGAGAAGGAGAAGAAGAAGGAGAGGAAATCCAGACATCTCAGACATCTATCCTGCACACCATCTATGATCTCTAGCTCCTCAAAACAACGGTTACTCTCTCTCTCTCTCAATGCTGATTTATGGATTTAGGGATTTAGTAATTTATGGATTTTTAATTTTGTGGGCTTTTGATGGTGTTTGGGGCTTGAGTGTCTGGTTCCCTGGTAATGTTGATTTAATGTTGCTCAGAGGAGATTTTGTGATTTTTATGCATTTTGATGATAAAGATTTTTGGGTTTTCTTTTTTTGGGTTTGAATCAGTTGAGATTCGGCAGTGGCTGCAGGAATTTACGAATTCCACGTATTACCAGTTTTTAGTGTTTATCTCATTTGAACTGTTTGATTGTGTTTTATGTTAGTTTGGACAATTACAATGGGACTCAATTTATTCATATGGAATTGTAAACAATGATAAATTCCTGTGTGTTCAAAAGGGTCTACTTGTATTAGATTAGAAATACTTCCAACTTTTGAATATTCCAAGTAGCATTGTTTCTTTGTTATGTTGTTGAACATGTCTACTATTTACTGTTTGGAGTTGTGTACATAACCATCCTAGCTGTGCATCAGATTGGCCTAGCTATGGAGATCACGTGGTCCAATTTAGGATGGTACACTCATCAGGCAGACCATTTTTGTATGTTGAATGTGGACAGTTAGCAACTCCTTTTAAAAGCGTCTATTATTTTGGTACATGTATTATGGTAGCTGAGTTGACCTGTTTATGTCTCCTTCATGTGCTGAATGTATCACCATGTCTAGAGATGTGTGTCGACTTAACTTGTTAGTGTTACTGTTAGAGGGCAACAATCTTGGTATAGCATCTTACTATTGTCTAGAGTTCTTGTTTACTTTTGCTCTATCTGATTCTCCTATTAGATGATCCTAACCATTAAAGAGAATTCATTTATGTTCTTTTCTATAAAATTAAGAAGTGGGGTGTGTTTCTTTTTAAAATTACTGGCATATCTCTTGCATAGTTTATCTGTTTAGGATGTGTTTGGATAAACAACTGAATTGATTCAGTTCATTCAATATGATATGACATTTTCTACTTCTCAAATGGATAAGCTTGCTTGAAATTGCTACTAGTTGCATTTTAGGTCCAACTTGTAAGTTAGATAATTAGTTACTCATTTGAGGATTTATATGGGTCTATACATAGATATGGTGTGTTTTTGGTGGCATAGAAATCGCTCAAATTGTCCCATTTTGGACAGTTCAAGGTTAGATGGATAGTATGCTTTCATATAATCTATTTCAATGTTCATGCCTGATCCGTGGTCCATCTCCTCATTTCTCTCTGGATATGTTTCTTCCGTTCGGTATCCAATGCTAAATATCTTTACATTGCTTTAGATATTTGGCATCAGAATGTAACGTAAGATAAACTTATCTAGAGAGGCATGGGGAGATGTTGCCGGATTCTCGGCGTGGACTTTTAAATGGGAATATGAAAGTATTACAATCTATCCAATCTTGGATGAGTAACTAATTTAGGATTTCATTGTATTAGCTTAGAAAATGTTTGAGCAGACCTGGATGTGCGTCAAAACTATCTGGATGTTGAGCTGGGATTCTTGGAAGGTGGGAACCGCTACTTATGTTCGGGTAAGATAAGATGCATGATTTTCCTTTTCAACTGTTCGTCATAGACTGACAGTCCTTGTTTCAATTTTCTTGGATGGATGATGAATGTATTTGCAAATGTAAATGAAAATAAACAACTTATGATATATATAAATATATATATATATATATATATATATATATATATATATATGTTATCAATGGAGGATACCTTGGTTAGGGGGACATGAAATTCTTGTAACTTATGGTATGGTGCCACAATATAAGTTGTATGTTACTAGTAAGTGGTAGATAATACTAGGTTCAATAGTAGATAATACTAGAGAACACCTAAACCTGATCCATAACCCGAAACTGAACCTGATTTCCTAAACCTATAACCTAAACCTAAACCTATGACCTAAACCTAAAACTTATAACCTAAACCTAAACCTATACTTATAACCTTAACCTATACTTATAACCTAAACCTATACTTATAACCCTAACCTAAACTTATAACCTTAACCTTAACCTAAATCTAGACTTATAACCTAAACCTAAACATTAACCAAAACCTAAACCTAAACATAAAAACCTAACCCTAAATTTAAAAACCTAAACCTAAACTTATAACCTAAACCTATAACTTAAACCCGATCCCGAACCCGAACCTTAACCTATAACCTATAACCTAAACTTATAACCTAAACCTATAACTTAAACCCGATCCCGAACCCGAACCTTAACCTATAACCTATAACCTAAACCTTATCCCATAACCTATAACCTATTCCCATACCTAAAACCCAAAACTATAAACTAAACCTAAACTTATAATCTTAACCTAAACTCATAACCTTAACATAAACCTAAACATTTAAGCTAAACCTATAACATAGCCTAATCTTAAAGCTATCTTCGTAGACTGACTCTAGTCTTTTCATTGTAAAGATGGATAAGAGTTGGATGCGAGCTAAGAATAGGTTTGGCCCAAAGTATAAACAAGGGGTTCAAGAGTTCATGGAATTTACGCGAAATGGGGCAGATTCAGGGAATAGGATTAGGTGTCCATGTCGAAAATACATGAACTTGATATACAAGACTTTAAACAAAGTAGAGGATGATTTGTTCATAGTTGGGATTGACCCGGGTTACACTTGGTGGGTCCATCATGGTGAAGATATGACCCGTAGAGATGAGGCCACTGAAGTCAACAAAGACCCAATTGTGTTGGATGACGAGGGTGAATACGTTGATGAAATGTAAGATATCATAGACGATGTGTTCAGGAAAATAATTGCGGATACTGATTTTGCAGCGACAAGTAGTAGCCAAGATATTCCTCCAATGGGTGATGTCGAATCAGATAAGTTTAGTAGGTTGTTGAGGGATGTGCAATGTCCACTTTATCCGGGGTGTGAGAACTTCTCCAAGTTGAATTTTCTTACAAAGTTACTTCATTTGAAGACAATAAATCATTGGAGTAATAAATCGTTCGATATGTTGCTTGAGTTGCTGAAAGAAGCATTACCGGCTGGTGAGACATTGTCCAAGTCTCATTACGAGGGAAAATCCTTGATGCGAGAATTGGGCCTTGGTTATGAACGAATCCATGCATGTATAAATGATTGTTTATTGTATAGGGAAGAGCATGATAAGGATGATCAGTGTCAAAAATATGGAGAGTCTAGGTGGAAGTATGACAAAGTCAGGCTTAAGAAAATCCCGTAAAAGGTGTTAAGGTACTTCCCATTGAAACCCAGATTGTAAAGATTGTTTATGTCTCGTAAGACGGCTGAAGATATGAGGTGGCATAAGGAGAAATGCGTTCATGATGATAGTACCCTGAGGCACCCTGCGGACTCTGAAGCCTGGAAAAATTTTGACAAGCAACATGACTGGTTTACAGAGGATTCTCGCAATGTTCGACTATGTCTTGTAAGTGATGGTTTTAATCCATTTGGTAATATGAGTAGCTCGTATAGTATGTGGCCAGTGGTACTTATTCCCTACAATTTACCTCCTTAGTGGTGTATGAAGGAGTCATTTTTCATGATATCATTGCTTATTCCTGGACCCAGGTCACATGAGAATGACATTGATGTGTATTTGTGACTGTTAGTAGATGATTTAAATGAGTTGTGGAGTTAAGGTGTAGAAACGTATGACACATTTGTAGGACAGACATTTCGATTGCACGCAGCGGTCTTTTGGATAATAAATGACTTTCCTGCGTATGAAAATTTGTCTGGGTGGAGCATGAAGGGCAAGTTGGCTTGTCCTACATGTGGTATTAAGACTTGTTCATTGTCATTGAAGCATGGTAGAAAAACGTGTTATATGGGCCATCGTCGCTTCCTTCCGAACAATCATAGTTGGCGCAGGAAGACGATGATCTTTGATGGCAAACAAGATCATAGGCCACCCCCAAAAGAGCTATCTGAAGAAGATGTGATACAACAACTGAGTAACATTGGAGAAGTTACATTTGGTAAGGCAATGCACTTGAAGAAGAGGAAACATACAGTACTGGAATATAACTGGAGGAAGAAGAGCATCTTTTTTAAGTTGCCCTATTGGAGTGATCTGAAATTGCGACACAACTTAGATGTCATGCATATTGAGAAAAATATATGTGATAATGTCTTTGGAACATTGATGAACATAAAGAAGAAAATAAAAGACAGTGTCAAGGCTCGATTGGATCTACAAGAAATGGGTTTAAGGAAAGAGTTACACTTGTAACCACATATAAATTTGTATACTATACCACCAGCCTGCTATACATTGACAAAACTAGAGAGAAAGCATTTATGTGAATGGTTAAGATCGGTGAAGTTTCCTGATGGGTATGCGTTAAACATATCTCGGCGCGTAAACGTTATGGACTGTAAGGTAACAGGCCTGAAAAGTCATGATTGTCATGTCCTTCTGCAATGCCTACTGTTGGTTGCAATTCATGGATTCCTGAGTAAGGATATCAGTGCTGCGTTGATTGAGTTGGGGATATTCATTAAGGATTTGTTTTTGAAATCGTTAAATGTAGATATTATTAAACGACTGGAGAGGGACATTGCCGTAATCCTTTGCAAACTTGAAAGAATATTTCCACCTGCATTTTTTGATGTCATGGTACACCTAGTGATTCATTTACCGCACGAGGCGAAGCTTGCAAGCCCAGTACAATATCGTTGTATGTATCCGATTGAAAGGTGGTAGAACCTATTAATTTTTTTTTCATTCCGTAAACTACATATATCCATGTTTTCATGCTCTTAACATATTAGTTTTCTATACAAATACCTTCACACACTTAAACGATTTGTGAGGAACAGGGCACGCCCAGAGGGATCCATAGCTGAAGCGTACATTGATAATGAGTGCCTTACTTTTTGCTCCTTGTATCTTCGTGGCATTGAGACTCGATTCAACCGAGAAGATCGGAATGCCGATGAAGGGCAGGAGCATGAACAAGGACTCATATCTGTGTTCGCATATAACGTTCGTCCTTTAGGATCCCCGACGTTTCAAGATATGGACGTTGGGGATCTAGCAAAGGCGAGGTGGTATGTGTTGCATAATTGTGAAGAAATAGAATCGTACTTGAAGTAAGTCTTCCACCTGATTATTATTTTCTCTGTAAACTCAGAACCTTAATATTTCTTACTGATGGTGTGTCATTTATGTGTAGCGAACACCTATACGAGATAAAGTTTAAATTCCCCACAAGTTATAATCAAATGCATCAGGATCAGTTTCCACAATGGTTCGAAAAACGTGTAAGATTTCACATTGTATCTCTCCACACTTAGAATTTTTGTTGTATTACACATTATTTTTTTTGTTGTATTACACATTATTTGAACCTAAGAAAATTCCTAAATAATTATATTCTGTACATGATAATAGATGAAGACGTTGCGCACAAGCAACTCTGCAGATGCATCTGATGCACTATACTCGCTGGCGTGTGGCCTTGATAGACGTGTATCTAGATATATAGGTTGTATTGTAAATAGGATTTGATTCCACACCGAAGAACGTGACAAGTATAGGTCCACACAAAATAGTGAGGTGGTTGTGAAGGGAACGAATGAGGAGGATGAAATTGACTTGTATGGCATTTTGATGGATATTATTGAGCTGAATTATTATATGAGAAAGCAGGTGTACTTATTTAGATGCGATTGGTGGGACGTTGGAAATAAGAAATTGAGAATACAGACTGATAACTACTTTACGAGCGTAAATTTATCTCGAAAGTGGTTTAAGGACGACTCATTTGTCCTCGCCAGCTAAGCAGAATAAGTATTTTACCTCGCTGACACCAAGTTAGGTAGCTCTTGGCACGTGGTGTAGAAAATAAAGCCTAGGAACGTATTTGACGTTCCTGAACCAGAAGTTGACGATAGCGAGGATGGGGGAAATGACATGTCTAGGGTTGAACAAGCATATCAAGAAGACGTGTCGTCTGCGGATACAGGGACTGATTCAAGTGTTGATATTGATGTGGTGCAACTGGACAGAGATGATGTGCCACCTGATCATGTTGATGCCTCAATAGTACGTGACATTGTTAGAGATGATAGTGGTTTCATTGAGGGATCCATTGCAGACGATGAAGAGGAAATACTGATCAATAATAGTGATGGTGAAGAAGAAATAGTCCTAAGCGATAGTGATACAGATGACGATTATTAAATGTACACATAATTTATATGTCATTTTTCAATTCGAATATGTATATTTAATATAGAATGACAATGTGTACAGGAATTTAACAGGGTTATAGATTAAAGTTTACAATTTTAATATATTTTGCTTGCATTATAGTGTAATGGTCTAATCATATTTTAATCATCTCTCTAAGCATAAGCATAAATGCATTGTACTGTGAACACTACTTGTATAATGTTTTAGTATATTTCACTTGTATTGACATTGTTTAAATTTATAAGTTCGTAGCTTACACATATTCAATGATGGCACCAGGTGGGAGAGTACGTCGTTCGAGCACTGGATCTTCCCCTTTTACCCATGATGGGACGAAGCCAGCATCGCCGCCACATATTGCATCGCAGTCCTCGGATCCCTCAGTCACACATACACCAGGCACTGCATGTTAGTCTCTCTCTCTCTCTCTCTCTCTCTCTCTCTCTATATATATATATATATATATATATATATATATTTCTTTTAATGACTTTGGTTTATGTTTATACTTACATATTTCTTTTACAGCAGCGTCGTCGACCAGCCGATGAGGATATGGACCCACGCGTGGGTTGCTTTTACAGCGACTTACACGCGAGGGTAGGGTGATGGTAGAGTTCCCACAGGACTGTATTAGACCTATTGAAAATAATGGCATATTGTTTACATCGGAGGTTGGTGTCTTATACCGATCTATGATCCTCGCCATCACCTCCCGTTAGGCAGACGTGATAGATGATGTGTGGCAGCTCATCCGTCAGCGCCTTCAGGAAAATTTATATATTATGTGTTTTATTTATATATGTATTGCTCGAAATTAATGGAGTAGATCCGGATGTGCGTCGGAGCTATCCGGAAGATAGGGGGTCCCTGGAAGGTGGGAACCGCTGTTATGACCATGATGAAGCTGTCTATTTCCTATGAATGGCATTGGAGGGGCCTAGCCATTTGGATAGGCCGTGTTAATGTAATTGCTCGAAAATAATGGAGTAGACCCGGATGTGTGTTGGAGCTATCCGGAAGAACGGGGGTCCATGGAAGGTAGGAATCGCAGTTATGACCATGATGAAGCTGTCCATTTCCTATGGACGACATTGGAAGGGCCTGGCCATTTAGACAGGCCGTGTTTATAATTGTATTTGTATTTACAGGGACCACACCCTTAACCTAAACCTGAACCGATGCTCAAATCCAAAAACCTATAACCTAAACCAAAACCAAAACCTGTAACCTAAACCCGAACCCATTCTCAAATCCTAAAACTTATAACATAAACCTAACTTATAACTTAAACCTATAACCTAAACCAAAACCAAAACCTATAAACTAAACCCGAACCCATTCTCAAATCTCAAAACATATAACCTATCCTAAGCATATACTTATAATCTAAAACTATTCCTAAATCCCAAAACCTATAACCTAAACCTAACCTTAACCTAAACCTAAACCTATAACTTATAACCTTAACCAAAACCAATAACCTAAACCAAAACCAAAACCTATAACCTAAACCCGAACCCATTCTCAACTCCCAAAACCTATAACCTAAACCAAAACCAAAACCAATAACCTAAACCCGAACCCATTCTCAAATCCCAAAACCTATAACCTAAACCTAAACCTAAACCTTATCCTAAACCTATAACTTAAACCAAAATCAAAACCTATAACCTAAACCCGAACCCATTATCAAATCCCAAAACCAATAACCTAACCAAAACCTATACTTATAATCTAAAACTATTCTCAAATCCCAAAACCTATAACCTAAACCTAACCTTAACCTAAACCTAAACCTAAACCTATAACCTATAACCTTAACCAAAACCTATAACCTAAACCAAAACCAAAACCTATAACCTAAACCCGAACCCATTCTCAAATCCCAAAACCTATAACCTAAACCACAACCAAAACCTATGACCTAAACCCGAACCCATTCTAAAATCCCAAAACCTATAACCAAAACCTAACCTTAACCTATAACCTAAACCAAAACCTAAAACCTAAACCTGCACCCATTCTCAAATCCCAAAACCTATAACCTAAACTAATACCAAAACCTATGACCTAAACCCGAACACATTCTCAAATCCCAAAACCTATAACCTAACCCTAAACCTTAACCTATAACCTAACCTAAACCTATACTTATAACCTAAAACTATTCCCAAATCCCAAAACCTATAACCTAAACCTAACCTTAACCTAAACCTAAACCTATAACTTATAGCCTTAACCAAAACCTATAACCTTAACCAAAACCAAAACCTATAACCTAAACCCGAACCGATTCCCAAATCCCAAAACCTATAACCTAAACCAAAACCAAAACTTATAACCTAAACCCGAACCCATTCTCAAATCCCAAAACCAAAAACCTATCCCTAAACCTTAACCTATAACCTAACCTAAATCTATACCTATAACCTAAAACTATTCCCAAATCCAAAAACCTATAACCTAAACTTAACCTTAACTTAAACCTAAACCTATAACCTATAACTTTAACCAAAACCTATAACCTAAACCAAAACCAAAACCTATAACCTAAACCCGAACCCATTCTCAAATACCAAAACCTATAACCTAAACCAAAACCAAAACCTGTAACCTAAACCCGAACCCATACTCAAATCCCAAAACCTATAACCTAAACCTGAACCCATTCTCAAATTCCAAAATCTATAACCAAAACCTATGACCTAAACCCGAACCCATTCTCAAATCCCAAAACATATAACCTAAACCTTATCCTAAACCTATAACCTATAACCTAAAACAAAACATATAACCTAAACCCAAACCCATTCTTAAATCCCAAAACCTATAACCTAAACCAAAACCAAAACCTATAACCTAAACCTGAACCCATTCTCAAATCCCGAAACCTATAACCTAAACCTAAACCTAAACCTTATCAGAAGCCTATAACCTATAACCTAAAACAAAACCTATAACCTAAACCAAAACTAAAAACTATAACCTAAACCCAAACCCATTCTCAAATCCCAAAACCTATAACCTAAACCAAAACCAAAACCTATAACTTAAACCCGAACCCATACTCAAATCCCAAAACCTATAACCTAAACCAGAACCCATTCTCAAATCCCAAAACCTATAACCTAAGCCTAAACCTAAACCTTATCCTAAGCCTATAACCTATAACCTAAAACAAAACCTATAACCTAAACCAAAACTAAAAACTATAACCTAAACCCAAACCCATTCTCAAATCCCAAAACCTATAACCTAAACCAAAACTAAAACCTATAACCTAAACTCAAACCCATACTTAAATCCCAAAACCTATAACCTAAACCAGAACCCATTCTCAAATCCCAAAACCTATAACCTAAACCAATACTAAAACCTATGACCTAAACCCGAAGCCATTATCAAATCCCAAAACCTATAACCTAACCTAAACCTATCCTTATAACCTAAAACTATACCCAAATCCCTAAACCTATAACCTAAACCAAAACCAAAACATATAACCTAAACCCGAACCCATTCTCAATTCCCAAAACCTATAACCTAACCCAAAGCTATACTTATAACCTAAAACTATTGCCAAATCCCAAAAGTTATAAACTAAACCTATGCTTAACCTAAACCTAAACCTATAACCTATAACCTTAACCAAAACCTATAACCTAAACCAAAACCAAAACCTATAACCTAAACCTGAACCCACTCTCAAATCCCAAAACCAATAACTTAAACCAATACCAAAACCTATGACCTAAACCCGAACCCATTCTCAAATCCCAAAACCTAAAACCTATCCCTAAACCTTAACCTATAACTTAACCTAAACTTATACTTGTAATCTAAAACTATTCCCAAATCTCAAAACCTATATCCTAAACCTAAGCTTAACCTAAACCTAAACCTATAACCTATAACCTTAACAAAAACCTATAACCTAAACCAAAATCAAAACCTATAACTTATCCCAAACCTATACTTATGACCTAAAACTATTGCCAAATCCCAAAACCAATAACCTAAACCTAAGCTTAACATAAACCTAAACCTATAACCTATAACCTATAACCTTAACCAAAACCTATAACCTAAACCAAAACTAAAACCTATAGCCTAAACCGAAACCCATTCTTAATTCCCAAAACCTATAACATAACCCAAAGCTATACTTATAACCTAAAACTATTGCCAAATCCCAAAACCTATAACCTAAACCTAAGCTTAACCTAAACCTAAACCTATAACCTTTAACCTTAACCAAAACCTATAACCTAAACCAAAACCAAAACCTATAACCTAAACCAATACCAAAACCTATGACCTAAACCCAAACCCATTCTCAAATCCCAAAACCTGAAACCTATCCCTAAACCTTAACCTATAACCTAACCTAAACCTATACTTATAATCTAAAACTATTCCCAAATCCCAAAACCTTTATCCTAAACCTAAGATTAACCTAAACCTAAACCTATAACCTATAACCTTAACCAAAACCTATAACCTAAACCAAAACCAAAACCTATAACCTATCCCAAACCTATACTTATAACCTAAAACTATTGCCAAATCCCAAAACCTATAACCTAAACTAAGCTTAACATAAACTTAAACCTATAACCTATAACCTTAACCAAAACCTATTACCTAAACCAAAACCAAAACCTATAGCCTAAACCCAAACCCATTCTCAATTCCCAAAACCTATAACCTAACCCAAAGCTATACTTATAACCTAAAACTATTGCCAAATCCCAAAACCTATAACCTAAACCTAAGCTTAACCTAAACCTAAACCTATAACCTATAACCTTAACCAAAACCTATAACCAAAACCAAAACCAAAACCTATCACCTAAACTCGAACCCATTCTCAAATCCCAAAACCTATAACCTAAACCTTATCCTAAACCTATAACCTATAACATAAACCAAAACCTATAACCTAAACCAAAACCAAAACCTACGACATAAACCCGAACCCATTATCAAATCCAAAAACCTATAACCTAACCTAAACCTATACTTATAACCTAAAACTATTCCCAAATCCCAAAACCTATAACCTAAACCTAAACCTAAACCTTATCCTAAACCTATAACCTATAACCAAAACCAAAACCATAACCCAAACCTAAACGTAAGACCTAAATGTATTCTCAAATTTTTAAACCTAAACCTACACCTAATCCTAATCTCAACTACTTAACCTAAACCTAAACTTGAAAACCCAAACCTAAACCCGATCCCAAACCTGAACCCGATTTCCCAAACCTAAACCTTAACCTATTCTCAATTCCCTAAACCTTAACCTATAACGTAACTTAAATCTAAACCTATAACCTACACTTATAACCTATAACCTAAACCTAAACTTAAAACCTGAATTTATTCTCAAATCCCTAAACCAAAACCTACACTTAATCTCAACTCCCTAACCTAAACCTAAACTTGAAAACCCAAGCCTAATCCTGATCCCGAACCTGAACCTGATTTCCTAAACCTAAACCTTAACCTATTCTCAAATCCCTAAACCTAAACCTACACCAAATCTTAATCTCAACTCCCTAACCTAAACTAGAAATCCCAAACCTAAACCCGAACCCGAACTCGATTTCATAAACCTAAAACCTTAACCTATTCTCAATTCCCTATAGCTATAACCTATAACCTAAACCTAAACCATAACCTAAACCTAAACCATAACCTTAACCTAAACCTTATCCTAAACCTAAACCTTAACCTTAACCTTAACCTTAACCTTATGAATTTTAATTTATTTTATAAAAGTTCATTTACGACTAAGTTATTTTTTTAATAAGTTTATTGCCTTAATCTATTATTTACGAAACTGCAGGATAAATTTCACTTGGATTTGAGTGTTCCGCACATCTCCTATGCCTTCAACGACATGATGAAGGAGCGGTTCAAGGCTTACTACGGTAAGTTATACCAGCAGTAGAAGCGGTCCACGAGCCACGAGGAGCCCGCACAGTCCACACCGCCTCACGTGACCCGTGAGGACTGGTAATACTCTACGATAGGTTTTCGTCTGATTCTTTTTAGGTAATATTTGCATATTTATGATATTTTAATGTAATAATTAAATTCATAATTAATAACAATGCATTATGTATAATGTGTTCAGAAGAGGAACAAAATAAATTCTGACAACAGGAGAAAGTTAGAAGTGAACAACGTAGCTGGTTCAAAGTCATTTGTATGACTTCGTCACGACATGGTAAGAAATTACTGATAATTTTTATATTCTTTCCATGCATTTATATTAACTCTATTTTCCTTTCGATTGCGCAACGAGATTCCATCACTGTCCAGGAGCCCGGACCAATAGATTTCTACAAAGGGACTCACTGTCGGCAGGCGAGTGGATCTTGGGTACATCCTAAAGCCAGCGAGATTTGGGTAAAAACCATTACATGTAAAATTTACTTACATTAAATTATAATAATGTCATTTATTATGAAAATTTATATGTTTTCATTACAGGAGGAGATGGACACCTTACGCAGTCAGCCCACTCCCGATGGTACTCAGCAGAGTGAGCCAGAGATCCTGAGTCAGGTGCTTGGCACCCGTTCTGGATATGTACGTGGGCTTGACCATGGTGCCAAGCTCATGGCACCCACTAGAGTTACCTCCAGCCGATCCGTCGTCGTTGGCGACAGCGCCATACGCCGAGCTAATACCACAGAGAGAGAGGTTCAGCAGTTATGAGTTGTCGTCGATGACATCAAAGATCAACTGGACAGGCAGAGGGAGGAGCAGGAGAGGAGGATGGAGGATCAGATGGCAAGGCAAAAGGAGGAGCAGGAGAGAAAGATGGAGGATCAGCTGGCAAGACAGAAGGAGGAGAAGGAGAGGAAAATAGAGGAGATGCGGGTGGAGCATGAGTGACGGATGACGGAGATGTTTCAAGCTTTCGCTGCACGCTTACCTACCGATGCCCCACCACATTCGCCTTCAGCTTTATGATTTTTTCTTTCTTATTTATGATGTTAAACTTTTATGTATTTATGCGTGAATGAATGTGATGCATATAATATTGGTTGTGTTTGAATGTATGTAGTTTATGTTTGGAAGGATTTACTAGTTTGGGTTAGATGGATCTGAATGTGAATATGATGAAATTTGACAGGTGTATTATGATATAATAGGTGTATATCAGGATGTGAATATGAATATGATGATAAAACAGGTATATCAGGATGAATATGATGAAAATATTACAACAGGTGTCTATCAGGTATTTTGCATGGAATTTTCTATTGGACATTGTTAAAAAAAAAAGGAGACTTTTAGCAACGAAATTTTTCGCCGCTATAGGTTTTTAGCGACGAAAAATTTCGTTGCTAAAAGTTTTTTGAAAATATTTTATGGACGAAATTTTTGTTGCTAAAAGTTTTTTAAAATATTATAAGGACGAAAAGTTTCGTTGCTAAAAGTTTTTAAAAATATTATAGGGATGAAATTTTCGTTGCTAAAAGGTTTTTACAATATTATAGGGATGAAACTTTTCGTTGCTAAAAGTTTTTGAAAATATTATGGGGACGAAAGTTTCGTTGCTAAAAAGTTTTAAAATTATTATAGGGACGAAACTTTTCGTTACTAAAAGTTTTTAAAAATATTATAGGCATGAAATTTTCGTTGCTAAAAGTTTTTTAAAATATTATAGGGACGAAACTTTTCGTTGCTAAACATTTTTAAAAATATTATAGGGACGAAATTTTCATTGCTAAAAGTTTTAAAAATATTATAGGGATGAAATTTTCGTTGTTAAAAGTTTTTTAAAATATTATAGGGACGAAATTTTCGTTGTTAAAAGTTTTTTAAAATATTATAGTCTTGTAAAGCATTTTTCGCTGTGAAATTATTCACAATGAAAAATAAAAATATATTTTTAGCAGCAAAACTTTTCGTTGTAAATAGTCTTGTAATATTTTTTTAGCGACGAAAAGTGGCACTGTAGAAAGATGACTAAATATTTTTAGCAGCGAAAATTTGTGCTGCTAAAAGTTTTCCAAAGATTTTTTAGTAACGAAAATTTTCGTTGCTAAAAGTGGAATAATTATTTTTTGAAGCGAAAATTTTCGCTGCTAAAGTCTTATACAGTTTTGTAGGGACGAAAGTTTTCGCCGCTAAAAGTCCTCTACAGATTTTTTTAGTAGCGAAAGTGGACAATTATTTTTTACATCGAAACGTTTCGCTGCTAAAAGTCCTCTATAGTTTTTGTTGCGACAAAATTTTCATTGCTAAAAAGCTTACATTTAGCAATGACTTCAACTTTTTAGCTGCTGAAAGTCTATATTGACGGTGTATTAGCAACGAAATTAGTGACGAAATTTTTTGTCGCTAAAAACCTTTAGCTACGAAATGTTGACGTTTAGAGATGAAAATTTTTATTGCTAAAAGTAGAAAATTTTTTAGTGACTGGGAGACGAGAATGGGGTACTATGGAGGCTGTCAGCATTGGATTTGGTGATCAGAAATTTTGTGATCCCAGTTTTTGAGTTTCGGACGTGACAGAAGGTCCTTTTATATAATTCTTGGTTATATCTCTTTCCGGGCAAACTCCGATCTCGTTGAACTGGCTCATTCACTATTACTAATATTTATCCTCATGGGACTATCAAGATTTAAAATCCAAACATTGACAATGAATTTAAAGTAAATTGACATCGATTAAAGCCAATTGTTGAGAAATTTGATTCAAAGGACATGTCCATACCTTTGCATGATCCTATGTACCAGGAATGATCTCCTAATCTGATGGAGGTATAGGTAGGTTTATCGCTTTAATAGGAATAGGATAGTTTGCTTTTTGCTGCTTTAAGATAGTTTGTTTTTTATTGGTTTAACTCGTGTTAACTCACCTTCACGTTGAGATCCTTTGGAAAAAGCTTCAAAATTCCTTCATCAGGTACTATCTTTCCATCACTTCTGCTTCAATTACGTTGTCTCTTTAGTAAATCATGCTTATTTCTTTTACATTGAGGAGAATGTAGATTTTAGGTTGGGGGTGGGAAATTAGGTAAACTAATTAATGTTTTCTTAGTTTTGGGCAAAATTTGTAAAAATTTTGAAAAGAAATCAACGTTTATCTATTTGGAAAGTGATAAGTTGTGTATTTAAGAATGTTTTGAGTATGATGATAAGATAGAAATTAAAATTTGAATGACTGAAGTCTAGTCATCTAATTAATTTATCACCTAAGTTCTTACGCTCAATTGATTAAGAGGAAGTTTGAATATCATGTTAATCTAAATCACAAGACACGTTCAAATTGTTTTCTATGAATAATGTTAGAATTTTCGATTGTTAGTATGTGAATTATTGATAGATGGTGAGAATCAAGTCTGGAGAATTTTATCCACCTTAAAAGATGAAAATACCCAGTTAAAAAATAGGAGATCGACAAAAAGGGTTATGTGTGGTGAAAAGATTGAAAAAAGTTTGAAAAACAATGAAAAATGAAAGAAAAGAGAAAAGACTGAATGAATATAAATGATCGCCGATATAAAATAAAAAACTGGAATGAGAAGGAAAAGGCAATAAGTTCGGAATCAGTACTCGAGTTTTCAACTAATCTTAAAGTGATGAACAGGGCTAACATGATGTAATGATAGTATTCTTATAAAAAGTTAGTTGATCTTCACTGCACACATTGAAAAACTTGATATGCAAACTATGCTCTGACTTAATAGATAAAGAACTTATTTGATTGTTTTCTTATGTGATTTGACTCTAGATTTTCAAAATCTCACTTTCTTATTATTGAGTCTACTCATTCATACTTAATTACACAAAAGATTATTTTTTGAAAAAAGTTTGAACATTACGCATTAAAGTTCATTTCACGCATACTTTGCTCGGGACTAACAAAATGCTCATTGGGGATTGTGTTAAGGGTCAAATATTGCATATTATCTCCCATTTATATCTTAGTTTTATGAACATGATAATGCTTAATGTTCTATTTTATTCATGTTTGTGTTGCAAGGTAAATTTAAGAACTTGGATTGAAAAGGGTGCTAAAAGAATGGATTTGAGGCTCAAGAATCACCAAGGTAAGGTATGGATCTTAGAAGGCCAAGATTGAAAAATTTACATGCTAAAGATCTAAGAAAACTAAGTGAAGAATGAAGAGAATTAAATATTTAAAGTGAAAAAAGGGAATTCTGAAATTGTCCTGAAAAAAACATATTCCTGAAAGTGTCCTGAAGAAGCATATTCTGAAACACTGGGTCATTCTATGAAATTGCGCAGAGTGAAGTCTATTTTGGAAAAGTGTGTAAATTTGAGGCAGTTTCTAGATTTTTCCAAGTCGGAGCGAAAGGAGGTGTTGTAAAACTATAAATAGGAGTCCTTAGGACGTCCCTAGGCATCATATAGGTTTTGTGGAGTGGAGCAAAAGCGTGGAGAAGTCATCGCCAAGAGTTTTTCTCCCATTTCCTTAGTTGTTTACATACTTTTCTTAAGAGTTTTTAGTTCAATCATGTCTATGGTTGACTAAACCTCTTAGTTAGGGCTAAGAAGTGAAGCTTGTAACGTGATTGAGATATTTTCTTTGTTTTGATTCATGTTTTATTGAACTCTCTTGGATTCTATTTTGATTATGAAGGAATATTTTTAATTTTTAATGGTTTATTGTGACAAATTTCAATAGATCTGTGATAGCTTGAGATATCTTCTTTTCCTGAATTGAGATTGTGAAATTAGGAGATTCTGCTTTTCACTATCATCCCTTGGGCATGGTAGGATGATGAAATCCTTCCTAACCTTCACAATTCTCTTATGATTGGTTGTGTGATTGGTAGATCTTGTTGTTTGCTTTATCTTCTGGGCATGGTTAGGTGATGGAATCACTTCCAAGTCACCATAGCTCTCATCCATTGATGATTAGATCCATGAGAAGTTCAGAGATCTGATAAATTTCTTCGTCCTTGAATCGAGCAAGGTAGCATCCTAAGAACCTACAAGTGGATCCTTGGAAACCCTAGTTTCCCACCTTTGATTTTCTTAAAAATTTCATTAAATCTTTCATAATTACTCTCAATCACTTTAAAATTAGTTTTACATCTTTATTCTAGTTCTACTTCTAGTTGGTTTCAAAATACTCATGAGATTAGTCCCTGTGGATTCGACCTCGGTCTCACTGAGATTATTACTACATTCTGACCCTACACTTGGGGTTGTGAACATTTCTAACCATACAAAGCCTTAGATTTATCTGGACCATACAAAACAATCCAAGGTTTATCCTTACAGAAATATCTATCGGTCTAGAATTTCATAATTTTTATCATGAAAGAATCTGACCATAGGGACCATAAATATAATTATTAACTATCTCAAGTTAAGAATAAACATCAAATATATCCGACCGTTCAAATCACGGATATAGCCCACACAAGAATGGTCATAACAAGCTCTCAAATACATTTTCGTATAAGGCCAAGATCTCAGTCGTTCAAACTTTAATCAAGGATTATTATATATTGTTGGGAAGATGCTTTGATTTTCTACAAATCCAACGGAACATATATTTTTATTGTATTCCATAAAGGAAGTAAAAATGGTTCCGTTTGTGGCAAATCAGAATCCTGCATGTGCTGCTGGATAACAGCAAGTAAAGTTGATTTCACTGATGATTGGACTATTGGATGGCTACGAATTTGGCCCAGGGTATCTCATATTGTGGTTCATATCCTTCCCAATTTTCAACTCTAATCGTAGCATGATTGATTTTATATGATTTTTAGAAGTTGTTGTCCAGATACAAAAATGGGATTACAGGTGAAGGGTGTTAATACAATGTTCATCATGGTGGACCATACTGATGTGGGCCACCATGCAGACCACCATAGCCATTAATACATCACCCATGGGGCTCCATACTAGTGGGCCTCACATGCATCAAGAAAATATAAAAGGTGGAAAGAGGAGGATGAGGAGGATGGAAGGTGGGGTGTAAGCTCACCTCAAATGGATGGATGACTTGATGATGATGTGCGGTCTATTCCCTCTAGGTTGATAATGGACCACACCTTGGTACCACCATCTCTCATTCACTCTTAAAATCTCAAAATTTTTATAAGTATAACAAAATGATGAGTGTAAGAGAGCTCTTACTCTTATATAGGGAATCGGGGGTTGAGGTGGCAAGATGATGTGATAAATTTATGGGGTATTATTGGTGCTAAAAGTGAGGTGGAAGGTGGTGTATAGTATGGGTAGTGGATGGATGAGGTGGATGGTGTTAATCATGCATTGACCAAGGTGGAAGAAATCTAGTCATGCATTGGCCAATGGATGCATAAGGGTTATGGGTTGTAGGTGATGCATGGTAGATGATGAAGTAGAGTGTTACAATTGGTTGTTTGAACTGACATGACACAAAGTAAGGCATGCATTGAATGCATGTGCAGGATGAGGTGGACATGGGCCAGATTAGTTTCTAAGACATGGAGAGAGGGCTAATGATGGATTTTGGGGTAGAACCTTTTTTTTTATCTCATGTGCATTGTATTATATGTGTTACCTCATTTTTTTTGTCATGTAGTTATTGTCCTATTTTATGATAATTTCTTGTTCTAGAAATTGGGCTTTAGGCCCACATGGGCCTAAGTCTAATGGGACTAGCACAATAAATGTTGCTCATGTTACAGGATACGTAAGTTTGGCCATGGGTTCGACGAGTCGTATCTTAGTAATAGAGCGTTGGATTGATGCACGGTTTTCATCGTGGTGACCGCAACGATGATGCGGTCCACATGACAAAGGTTTCAAAGGCATCTGGAACAAATCACTTGGTCAGGCAGTTTTGGTGGATCCAAGGTCATTCCTTTTGGTCCCAAACACATGCGAATACCACACATGAACATACACTCAAGTCGATAAATCAAAGGTACTACCCAATGACATCCAATTCCTAGCTGGCAAAAATTTGAGGCATTATAATCTATCCCCCTTAAAAGCAATTTTGTCCTCAAAATTGCCTAAGGCTATTATTAGGTTCATATTAATGAGCCCATTTATGAATACACTAACCTCAACTATTGTGATTTAGCTCGTACCCATTATTGGGCCTATTTTTAATAATCCAATCTACTTATATGACTTGGTCTGGTTCTTGAACCCTAATCGTTTCCCTTTGATGAGTTCATTTCTGACATTTTAGGTATGATTTAGATCCTATGTAGCAATCTAACCTTATGTATAACCTGAATCAATTTCTTTCGATCCTAGGCCAGTGGGCTATAGGCCCATCATGCTTTTACTGTGTCACCCTGATTGGATGGATGCATTTATCAATATAAATAGACTAGATTCTTAATGTTCTACCCCCCTTAAAAAATATTTTTCTGTCAAAGCTAAAAAAAAGGTTTATGCCTCCATTCGTACATTAGGACAACTTGTAATTTGGGACCTAACTTTTTAACCATCTTATGCCCTCTAGAAGGACGTCTTTAGGCCTAAACCCCTATTGGCTATCTTTAATACTTCCCAAGGGTGAAGTAACAATCTTCAGTTGTTAATAGTCAGTTCAACATGGAAGGAAGGTTGTAGTAGGTCTGAGCTGAATACATCAACCTTCTCCCTATCCATGGCAGAATATTCGTCGTATCATTTTCTAATCCTGGTTGATCCACATCTTCTGCCTGATCAGGGCATTGAGTTCATTGATAACTACTTGGATTTAGAACTTGATTCAAACTGTGAATACTTTTCTTGTCTATAGTTTCTCCACTTTGTGTTCTCGATTGTAATAAGTCCTTAGGAAAGCAATTCTAAGGGGCGTGTTGATTTGACCTAATTCTTAATTTGAGGGATATATAAGTTTCCACCAATCCTAAATAGTTTCTAAGCTTAAACATTCATTCTAAGAGATAATTAAAGAAGCCTATAAATATCAAGTGAATTCAACAAAGGGGGTCTCACCCCAACCTAATCAACCAAACCAACTAAATCTATTTTCCAATTATGCTATCATAATAAGTCATTTATGTTCGTTTGCATGACCTGTAGCCTAGTCCTAACTTAGGAGTAGTGCTAATCCAATAGTTGCAATTTAAAGTCTACGCTCATACATTGGACTGTTGAGGTATAAATATGGAGAATCAAGGATGAATCAAAAGGAAAATTAAAAGAAGATGCATAGAAAGAATGTAAAGAAAATTAAGAAAAGAGGGGAATTCATAATGATTGCGTGAACCCTCACAAACCATGTTGGTTGCGAGAGAACGTGCACCTGCTCAATAACAATTCGGTCAAGATGATTCTGACGGTTGAGATCTGATGAGAAGTGGACCCATAGTATGAAGATCGAGGGTTTGCACGTGTGGAGGCCTATTAATACCCCACTCCCTCTCTCATTTGGACATAACGAAAACTATGAAGAAGGTTAGAGCTCTAGAGAAGAGGACTTCGAAGGTATCAGGAAGAGAATGAAGAAAGAGGAAGAGGAAGAGGAAGGCTTTATGCCAGACCGTGTAACAACATGGTGTTGTGCGGGCCTGCACAACACCATGCTGTTGCGCAACAATGAATATAAAAGACTAGAATGCTGCCAAAATGGTTAAATGGAATTAGATCTTCTCTTCATGTAGGAATATGAGCTCAAGAAGAAGATATAAGATGATTATATCCGTACAATATTCCGCTCAATGGGATGAACAAATTATAAGCCGAAATGCTGTCGGATTTGATATCCAAATTTGATATTCAAACTCTTTCAATACTCGCATTTTTTGAATACTTTATCTTAGAATCAAGGGAAATCAAAGGATGTAAATGAACTTAGAATGAATAATATGATGATTGTTCTCTTTGATATGATTAAATAAGATAATCCTCTAAACCAAATGCATTTGTTTCTTGTCAAAACAAAATGGTGATTCTGTTGGGGATTCTCTTATTTAAGATTAACGGAGAGAAAGTTTTGAGAACTTTATCAAAGTTTGACATCTTACCGACGCCAAAATGACGACTTTTAATAGGAACATCCTCCCCTTCATCTTTAAGATGGAATATTTTATCATTCAAATATTAATTGTGACTTCATATTGTCGTTCGAAGGTCATAAGATGAAATTTCAAATTACGATCAATGGTAAACGCGACAAAGAAGATGATTTTTTACTTCACAACAACCGGGTTTGTAATAGAATATGTAACGAATCAACTTACAGATATAGAAACTCAATCTACTGCAAGCAAAAGCAACAAATTCCAGAGTCATAACTGCTTCTCCATTGGCACAAGAAAACAATAATGATTGGGTTATTGTGTCATCTCGAAGAATGAGGGCCCCAACTGCAGCAATTACAAGGATGAATTCATCTCCACCTAAATTCAGGAGACCAATAACACAGAATACAGCTAAAAATAATCCTGAACTCGCTCCTCCGACCCTGTACCTAGGGAAATCTCTTCCTTCTTTGACATCACAAGACTTCCCAGCACTGCCGGTTATGAAGACTCGATGGACGAGAAAAGAGAAAGGCAAATCACCAATGAATAATGTAGTTCCTATTTCACCTCAGGATACTCCTCAATAAGAAACATCATAGTTGGCCAAATTCTATGGGAATACAAAAGATCCGAATGGAGCCCCTCTCTCAATAAGCCCTATCATACATGGATACTAGTGTTGATATAAGAAAATGTGCATAAATTCTATGGAGACTGGAATTGCATTTGGTCATACTAGTGTTGATATAAGAACTTTTTGTGACCTACCTACGAAGGCCCATGCATTGGAACTAGAACTAAGAAAATGCCAGCATTTCACTATGAGACAGGAAAAAGAGGGCATGGTAGACTGATGGCTAATGTTGTGAACCGAGAAAAGAAAATTGATATTCCTCGCGATAGGAAAAGAACAGAGAAAAGGGAAGAGTCAGATCGTTACAACGGCAAATTCAATGATAAAAGACCAAGATCTCTTAATTCCCATGAAGGATTTACATTTAAGAAGTAAGATGTTGCCCCCATGATGGATTTACATTTAAGAAGTAAGATGTTGCCCCCATGATGAAACAACTACTAAGTGCAGGGACAATAGAATTACCCCCATCTAAATGGCCTGAAGAAGCAGAAATGACGAAGGAAAGAAATTTCTACCATTATCACCATCTGTTGGGACATCCCACGGAATTTTTTTTTACCGTGAAGTGCATAATTTAGAAGATGATAAACAGAGGTGAGATCATAATAGGCAAAGAAAAAGAAAGAAGTAGAAAAGCATTAATAAATATGATTTTCGGCCAAGAAATTTTGTACGATAGAAAGGGAGGGCTGAAAAAGAAGGATAGCAGTAGTATGAATACTGATAACAATACAGAAAAAATGAATAAAGCTGCGGTGATTACATTACGGTTGGGAAGAAGAGTAACAAGTCCTCTCCTAAAACAAAAGGTTGAAGTGGTACGAGAAAGAGCATCATGAATGCATGTTGATAATAATGGAAAAGAAGAAAAGATTGAAGTCGAGAAGGTGTCCTATGATGTGATAAGCCATTTGGAAGGTATACCAGCTCGGTTAAGAGTGTATGATGCACTACATTTATCAAAAGAATGTAGACACACTCTAATTCAAGGCCTATCAGATAACGAGGTCAGCAAAGTATTACTAGTAGAGATGAAAAATATAGAACAAGAGATAAAAATTATCTGCATGCCTGTCATTTCCTTCTCCGATGATGATTTGACTTCTGATAAGGAGCATAATTGGACATTAAGGATCATGGGTCGCGTTCGCGGTAAAAAAGTTAAGTGAATAATGTTGGATAATGGATTAACAGTAAATCATTTGCCATTAACAGTGCTAAATGAACTTAGATATCTCTGTTCAAATTTATGCCCTAGTGGAATGATAATATAGGGCTTTAATCAAGACGGGCAGCATGCGTTGGGAAAAATTACACTGATCTTGGAGATAGGAGAGTTAACGACAAATGTTGTTTGTCATGTCATCAATATAGTAACAACATACAACCTCCTATTGGGCAGGCCATGGATGCACCAGTACGTCATTATACCTTCCACTTTGCACCAATGCTTCAAGTATTGTAAAGACAGAATTCAGTATAAGGTGATTGTTGATTCATGACCGTATATAGAAGCAGAAGCTTTTTTCACCGATGCCAGTTACTATGATGGATTCACCATAGAAGAAGGGGAGAAGAATAATGAAAATAAAGCCCAAAAAGTGATCATACGAGGATGACAGAAAAGGAAGTTGTGAAGGTTGAATTGTCTGGAAAAGTAAACACGAAAAATAAGTTTCTAGCCAGGACAACCTCTGTTAACTTTATTATCACCCGAATAGCAGGAAATCCTACAGTCAAATTATATAGTACCGTTGCTGTGTGCTGAAAGGAATAAGCTGATTCTAGCCATTCCGAAGAGATTTCATGTCAAATCCAGTTCGAAACCTCCCAAGCTGATCGAATTCTATGCCCCATTGGAGACTAAAAGAGAAGAAAGGTTTGATAACAGTATAAGTTGTGAGAAACTCACATTTGAAGATCTTAAGACATATAGTCTTGCCAGTAGGAGAATCATTATCACACATCAGACTCGGTAACTAGACTAATAAGGAACTCGATAGCCAGTTTTGGCCGCAACAGCCTTTGTAGTACCCCATTCTCAGCTCCTAAAGCAGGTTCCGATACTAGGATCTTACAAGGAGGATTTTCATAATCATATATCTATTCCAATGCGAGCATACCCAAGATCGCAGCAAGTAAATCTCAAAAATAATAAAGAAACACACAACAAAATCCACTATGAATTTGAACTTTTCAAGTACAAGGCTAAAAGAAAATACATAAGGTAATAGAAGAAAGAAGGAAAGATCTGCAACTCTGGGGTCATCGACTCAACTCCTATCCAAGCTCTGCTGCTACGACGCTAACATAGAATCTCCTGCATGCATCAATCATGCATAAGCTTATAGAAAGCTTAGAGGGTGGAGAAAGTGTGTGACAATGGTGTGCAGAAGAATAATAGAGGACGCGGAAGGGAAACATGATCAATGCCAATATCACTAGCCTTAGCAAGGCTAAGCCATGAATGCAGGAAGCCATACCAAGGCTATGCAATACAATAAGGCTTATACAACCAATACCAATACAAAGTGAAGTAATGTCAATGCTCATAACCTGTCCACATATCCAATACAGTTCCATCATAACGAATATCACCGGGGTCTAATGCACTACAGGATGACTGCCACTTTATAGACCCAACAGTCAAACAAGCGTAAGAGACCACACTACCCACCTGTGGATAACCATTTACCAGCAAGGCTCAACGGTATCAGACCCACTCACGAGTTGGTCAGACTCGGCATAGTGATGCTCACTCACTGAGGCGGATAAGGCCACATCCCATCTCATCCGACTTCACGACAGTGGGAGATGCGGCCTAACGATGTGAGGCATTAGGGCGCTCATAATTTTCACTTGGTCATGTCATTGAGGCGTCCTATAGGTACCTTGAAGGTTTATGACCTTTCACCCAGGGATATCCTATGCACCACAAATTCTCAAATACTATAATTCTAGTGTCCACATACGGCCATCCAGGAATACCTCTGTGAAGGCAAGGCCCTGATGAAGCATGGGTAATAATGTCCATGAGATGTGATGAAAAATGCATGAATCACGCATACCAATTATACACTAGCTCTAAACACTCAATGTGTACAAGAGGAAAAAACTCCATCCCTTTATCATATCAACCCAATGACCACACAGAAATGAAATCTAAACACACCATGATGTATATGTATCATGAGGGTGCGCCATTCGGCAATGATGACTTAGAACATATTCTTCCCTTCCAAGGAGGGAATCAAGTCTAGGTACTTAGACAATTAATCTAAGGAACAAACCCTTAGTGGGAGCCCAATACATTAAGGTAGCTTACAAAGCTAGCTAAGGCAATACATAAGCCTAAAGAAATAAGCGGTCCTAGCGAAGGCCTATGGTGGACCTTAAACCACCCATAATAACCCATGGGCCTACCATAGGGGGCCACCAATATCATGCCCCAAACTCAGAGACTAGGCTCATAAAATTCTCGATCGCTGAATTTGGTGTCGACAGCCTCTGTAGTACCCCATTCTTGGCTCTCAGCGTCCATACGCCAGGTTCCAATCCTAGGATCCTACAAGGAGGATTTTCCAACGTACATTTATCTTGTAAGAAGCATAACTACAAGTTTACCCAAATCACAAAGACAACATCATCATCACATATCCACTAATATAATCATTTAAATACAGTGCTGAAAGGGAAATACATATGTTTCAAAATTAAAGCTCCAGAAGTCCGCTACATGCTCCGAGCTCAACGTTGCTACAACCTAACGCCACCTGCATGGATCGATCGTGCATAAGCTTATAGAAAGCTTAGAGGGTGGTGAAAGTATGTGTAAGGTAAGTGTCAAGTATACAATAAAGCCTATAAATCATACATCATCAGGATAAGTGGAAATACTGACAAAATCATGAATCATACGATATCGGAGTACGCGGAAATATACTGGTAAGTCCATGAATCATTCAATAACAGAATACACAATGCAGATCAGCTATGTAAGTGTGGAAGCCAAATATCAGATACTGATGATGCAATGTAATATGCAAATCTGTCTAGGCCATAAAAGTGTAAAAACATAGTAACCCAAAATGCTAAGTACTGCAGATGCAATATAATATGCGGTGCGAATGAAATGACGATACTAGAATGTGAAGTCGAGATAATAGTATGTAGTATCGCAGGCTATGGGGTCCACCACAAGGGACTTCTATCCAAACCAGTCCCATACCTAAATTTGGATAGTTAGACTCAATGTGGTAAACTCCTGATCTCAGGTTAGTCGCGCGCCCAACTGAAATCCTGGCCATGTGAAGGTACATGTAATAAGTAGTTACGCACCACTAGCCCGAGTGGATAGTGAATGAATGAATGAATGGATATACAATTCCTGCTCAATAAGTCTACATATCAGTACGGTTGCTCTTTGGGAAATCACCGAGGTCTATTAAACTCCACATTAACTGTCGCCTCCCTAGCCGCACAACCCAGCGAGTAGAAGAGACCTCACTATCCACCTAGCCAGCAGTCTGTCAATACCTACTCAGCTCGCCGATAGCAGACCCATTTATGAGCTGGTCATACTCAGCTTATCTTATAACCCCCTCACTCAAGTAGATAAGGCCACACCCCCTTCCAACCGACCACGACATAGTGGGAGATGCGGTCTACTGGTATTCGTCACTCGGGCGCTCATGTCCCACTCAGTTTAGACGTTGGGGCACCTCCTGGCCTTGAAGATTCTGGGATTTTCACCCAACGACATCCTAAGTACCCATAGTGCTCGAACTAAGTATTTCTGGTGTCCCATTTAGCCATCCACGATGTGTTTGTGGAGGCCACAACCTTGATGTTGCTAGGGCATACAATGATCAAGTCACATATATGCGAGATGCTTGAGTCACACTATCCAGTCATGCAGCAATCTTGCACGTACTATGGGCTCATATGGGTAACTCCTATCACTGAGTCCCATATATAATCTGCTCAATGGCATATGCTATAATCAGTCACTCCTCATATCAAGCATACATATGATGCGCATGGGCATGAATCATAGAGTTACACTAAGCATGTTATAAGGTGATGAACTACTCTCACAACGAAGATAGGCCCAGACAGCCTGCACACAACAAGTATGGGCCTATTAATGGGCCCTAGGGAGAGTTATAATGCAGACATTTAACCAATGTTATTCTTATAATGTGAACGTCAAACCAACATTGCTCCCAAGGCACGGCCCACCATAAACATCATTACCTGTATTATAGTGAAATCACATATTACATCGGGTGCACATTCCTCGCATTGAGCCACATGTACACCACATTGGGCCTAGTCATGCGGGCTATAAATAATTAAGATGGGCCTCATCACATGAGCTGAAAATATATCACAATGGGCCACAACATATGAGCTGGAAACACATCACAATGGGCCTTGCTAAATGGGTCAAAAATACATCACAATGGGCCTTAACCCACAGGCCCTAATACATCACAATGGGCCTTAACCCATGGGCCCCAATACATCACAATGGGACTTATCAAATGGCCGGAAACATATCTTAATGGGCCGGAAACATATCACAATGGGACTTACATCAAGGTGGCCTCAACAATGGGCCTCATATATCACATCAAGGTGGGCCTCAACAACGGCCTTATACACATTAAGGTGGGCCTTAACAATGGCCTTGTACACATCAAGGTGGGCCTCAACAATGGCCTAGTACACATCAAGTTGGGCCTCAACAATGGGTCATAAATACATCAAGATGAGCCTAATCACATGGGCCTCATATATATATCAAGGTGGGCCTCAATGGATGACCACAAATAAATCAAGATGGGCCTAATTATACATCCCAAAAATCATATTTGAGGATCATTTAGACCATACCACAAATAGTAACGGAGATAATAATTTTCATTGTTAAATAAACCACAGGGCCCACTATAAAGTTTATTTTCCAACCAATCTAGTCGTAAGGTCATGAAGACCTGGATTAGAGGGGAAAACCAATATCACATTGGTCCAAACCTTGTAGCCTAGGGGGTTTTTAATGGTGGACATTCAAACCCATCGTTCCTGTAATATGGTCCACCTGATCCTAGATCTGTCCTAATTTTTGTTCAAGCCTTGAAATTATCTTACAAAATGGTTGGACGGCTTGGATGCAACACATGCATCATGGTCGGTCCCACCGTCCAGTGGTGTGGACGGTGCGAATAGAGCATATACATCATTGGTGGTTCTTACCAAATGGATGAGATGTGGGTATACATATATACATCAGTGGGTCCCACGTGGGGCCCACCATAGTGTTTATATGCCATCCAATCCGTTAAATAGGTCACATAGACCCAGATGAAGAGGGAAACCAAATTTCATGCTGATCCAAAACTTCTGGGACACCCAAAAGGGGTGCAATGACAGACGTTCAATCCCACTATTTTCTGCCTTGTGGGCCACCTGAGTTCCAGATAGGGTTGATTTTTGGAGGGGGCCCACTTCAAGAAGAGGCCCACCAAATGAACGGTGTGAATGATAAACACACATCATGGTGGGGCCCACGGCTAGGGCTGTGGGTCCCTGCTATCCATCTGCCAAAACACAGCAGCGTTCTGCTATTGCATCAGTGCAGCAGGCGCTGCCTACTTATTTATATTTTTATTTTTTTAAAAACATGTTTTCTTAAGGTTTTTCATATGTGCATTAGCAAAATCAACCCCAGCCATTGGATTTTATGGCCCAAGACAGACCAAGTGAGTTCAATATGTGGTATGTTTTGGCATGTAAAAAATTTAAGGTGGATTTCAATGGTAGAAAACACTGTTTGCTATGCTATGGCCCGCCAGATAATGGAATTGGCCTCGTACTTCGGCTCAACACCTAAAATGGGCTGGGGAAAGGTATGGACGGTGTGGATTTAATTTATACATCAAGGTGGGGCCTACATGAGCGGCCCTTCCTAAAAGCTTTGAACCAAAGCTAATATCTGTGCTTCCATTTAATGTCCAGCGTCCATGGATGTTGGGCAGTTTGGGCGCACATAGGTTTAAGGTGGGCCACCACATGGCTACATGGTGTGCATACAACACATATAATGTGGGCCCCACCTACAAATGGCTTGGATAAAATACATGCTTTATGGTGGGGTCCATCCGGGTGGGCCACACGTCCATATCATCATATACAATAGGAAAAAAATGAAAGAGAAAGGGAGAGAGAGAGACACACGTGTGGTGGAGGGACCCTGGTACTATGGACACTCCTTTTCAAGCATTCAATCATACATCAAGTGGGTCCCATTACATGTGGGCATACCAAATTAAAGATCAACTGTGGAGATTCCTTCACTAAAATGGAAGGTCTAGATGACCTCTATTCATGCAAAGAAAATAAACATCATGATGGGGTCCATGGAGAATGGCCCTATCATAGAATGTTCATGAGAATCAAGGTGGGCCATCGGCCACACCTAAGGTCCAAAATGAGATCCATACCATCAATCGGTAGGCCTCACTTGGCCTTTCATCTAAAAAAATAAAATCTAAGCCTATAGAAGCACCCACTGTTCGATCTTCTTGTTCTGATGGAAAGCCGATCTCCTTGTGTCTCACTTTGATGGTGGAAGATGAGAAATGAATGGTTAGGATGAAGGATTTTGGGAAAGGAAGTGGGCCACACAACACTCACTTTTCTCTCAATAGAAATGATGGACGTCCACACTCTTTTCTCTCTTTATTGTTGCTTGGAAAGTGTGGAGAGAAAGAGAGAGAGAGGGTTGCAAGAAGTGAGAGTAATAGGTGATGGATGTGAGGTGAGCGATTATTGACTTTTGGGGTTTGCTTGACTCGTGAAGAAAGAAAGCATGGGTTGCTCTTGTACTTGACATGAGGTGATTGATTGATTGATTTGAGTGATTGATTGATGAGAAATGTTGTAGAGATTCTCTTGAGATTGCAAATGCACAGCATTTTCTTCAAAATACATTCCGGCCCACATCTCCCTACCTGGGTATCGGATCAGTATGCAAGACGTGTTGTTGGAATTGCGGCAATGGTGCTGTCGCAATGGTACAAGTCTCAGATTAAGCCAACTCAAATCTACAGGATATGACTTAGGGTCACGTGCAAACATTGATTATAGATCACCGATTTCCAGACTTCGACAGGAAGGATCACGGGAGTCAACGGAATAGTACGGACTAGGATACGGGTCTTACAACCAAGGAGGACATTCAAGCTCAACTGGGTCGCAAAAGGGTAGCTTGCCACTACTCAAATATGAAACAAGGCCCAAGGCCTAAGCAATCCATGGCCTAGTGGGCTATACACCAATCCCAACACGTAGGCAATATGGTGGGCCCTCAAGGAAGGTTTGGGCCCAACCATAAAGGTCATAAACCCACATATTATGGTGGGCCTAATGGGTAGGCCGGTAATCCAACCATAAGGGCAATCCTTATACTTATTTTAAGTGAGTTGGGCCTCTCAACTTGGTCTAAGTATAATGGTCATTTTGGTGGGCAACCAAGGGCCCAACTACTTGCATATTACGGCTCACAAACCCATCACAATAAGTAGTAAATATAGGCCCAAAGGTCAAGGGGCCTATATAGAAAGTTCCAGGACAAATGGGCCTAGAAAATTCAACAAATAACTATGAACATTGATCCAATAAAACCCAACTGGGGTGGGCCTTAAGTGTGTACTAATTAAGCCCAAAGCATGATAGAAAATAGGACAAGATGTGTGTGCAAACATCCCCAAATCTGATGGGCCATGCTGCTCCAAAACATATAATTATGGGCAGCAACTTTGGGCTTATTGCTAAAATTCCAGCCCATTCACTTTTTAGGCCTGCTGGAGCCCAGAAACTTGTAAACATGAGGTGAATATAATTCCCAGTGTGGCCAACAACGTGTACAGGGGGCCCCACCAAATGGAGGGTGGGTGAGTGACACATAAATCAAGTGGGCCTTGCTACTAGACTGAAAGTCTAACAACAGCCCAATATAGTGGGCATCCCAACTAGGTGGACGGTCCACAAGCCTAGACAACTACCCAAAAAAAAGCCCAAGGTGGGCCCCACCATGGATGTCCCACCAGGGGCAGGCCACACCAAATGGGTGGAAAGATGGATGAAACACTACATCATGGTGGCCTCAAGGAGGGTGAGATGGCTAGCCCATGCTGGACGTCAACCACCATGGGACATCCACCATGGCTGCTAGTCAGCCATGTTTTCCCCCAAGTTCTGATGGTCCATATGGCCCCCAATCATGTATGATAGGTCCCAGCAAGGAGGGCCATAGTGGAGAGAAATTTTGAGGCCAATAGACATGCCAATGAATTTATACAATTTATGGACAGCAAGGTATATCTAAATAAAAAAACTTTGGCACCCAACGGAGTGGGCTTAGGCCCACAAAATTAAAGGGGAAATGGGTGGATTTTATACTCCCATACATGGATAGCAAATGGGGCCCATTGGCATGGCCCACTTTCACAAAAATTAAGGTGGAATGGGTCAATTTTCTACATGCAGGACTGCTGGACAATCCAGAAAATTTTGGGTAGTCCAACCCTCTTAGGCCCACTCCATGGGTCTTAAATTAGGGATAGGTGGTGTGGGATCCATCCTACATCAAGGTGGGGTCCACACCTCATAAAACCCCAAAAAGAATTCAAGGAGAAAAGCCTTACAAACAGGCCTAAAACAATGTCTAAAATCATACATCCAATGGGTTTGAAATTTGGGCAACAACATATGTTGTCCATTTCTAGCCCATAAAAATTTTTATTCAAGGAGATTAATGATCAAATAATACAAGTGGGGTCCACCTAGATGGACCACATAAATTTTCAGACCCATTCCCAATCAAAGATCTCCAAGAAAATCAAGCATTTGAGGTCATCCAACCCATGCATGCAACATACATAGGGACGTCCAACCTAGTGGGCCTGGACGTCTCAAAAATATGAGGGTCTGTGACGTTTGTGGTACATCAGTGGGCCACCAATCATCAGGAGAAAAATAAAGGAAATAAATATAGAGAAAGAGAGAGAGGGAGAGAGATCAACAACCATAGGGGAGGATTTTGGTAATATAAATCCTCCACCATTACAATCACACAAACATCCTTCATAGATCATGCATGCATGTTATCTTACAATCCAAAGAAGTTGTTGATGCTATCCCTAACATGTATACTATGGTCTAGATGACCAAACAAGATCCTAGATCAAAGAAATCCATTATGGTGGGTCCATGGAAAATAACCCACCATGGAAACGTACATGCATGAAATAGGCCTTTGGCCTCTCATCATGGAGTGATGTAGGACCTCCACCATTGATTGGTGGGTCCTACATACTACCAAATGTTCTAAAAGGAAATACAAGAAGAAAGAAGGGAGAAGCTCTATATACATCACCCACCTTCAAGATCTTCCTCCAAACTTTAAGGGCTAGCTCTCGGGCTCCAAAGGAAGGCTTCTAATGGTGGTGATGAGGATTAGAGGGTGGGATTGGGAGAGATAAGAGAGAAGGATTGCTGAAAAATGGAAAAAGGTGTGGACGTCCCACCTCTTGCAATGGGAAAGAGATGAATGAAAGGAGATAAGGGAGAAATGAGAGAGAGAGAGAGAGAGGTTATAGGAGTGCAATCATCACTCTCTCTCCTCGATAAGAGAAAAGTCATCATAGCCTATGGTGATATAAACTATGCTGCTAGGCTATGAGTTGGGATGGGTAGTGTGTGGGTAGTGGGTGGTGTAGGATATGGTAGTTTGGGTGGTGTATGTTGGAAATTGCACAAGAGGGAGTGGTTCACCTTGAAAAATATGTTCTTCACACTAGGTGGGCCACATGATCATGTTTAAAGGCTATAAATGAGATGTACACAACTTATGATCCACACATCGGATGGACGCACAAGATGCGGCGTCGAAACTGCATCGACGATGCAAACAAGATGATGTAGGTTTCGGTTCAATCAGAGTCGGGTCTATATGACCAAATTTAAGGATGACTGCAAACACTATCCGGGGGTCCCGGGTCACCAGGATTCGATCGGTAGGACTGCAGACACAAGAGAAACGAAATGCATACTCATACACACACATGCACACACATACACTCATGTCTGGTCTTACAACCCTCCCCCTAACAAAGAAATTTCATCCTCAAAATTGACCAATTCCAGATCAAAATGAAAGGTAAAACACCACTATCATATAACAATCATTAAAAAGAAGGCAATATATATAATCATATATGTCAATCAATCATCAAATAAATGGGGATAAGACTCTTTAATCTCGGCCTCGTGTTCCCAAGACGCCTCGGCCTCTGAATGATGACCCCATTGCACTTTCATCAGCGGAATGACCTTGGTCCTGAGAACCTGCTCCTTTCAATCAAGAATATAAATTGGCTGCTCAATGTAAGAAGCATCCTCACAGACCTCGAGGGGCTGTCAATTAATCATAGAAATGGTGTCTGACCCATAATTTCGTAATAAAGAAATGTGGAACACATCGTGGATGGTGGACAACTCAGAAGGTAAGGCAAGCCTGTAGGCCACAGCGCCTATGCGCTTGGTAATCTTAAAAGGTCCAATGAATCTCAGGGCAAGCTTGCCCTTCACACCAAAGCGAACCACCCCCTTCATAAGTGAGACCTTAAGATATACCATGTCCCCAATTACAAAATCGAGGGGTGGACGTCGATGATCAGTAAAACTCTACTGCTGGCTCTGAGCTGTGTGCATCCTCTACCTGATAACATCAATAATCTCTAACGTCTGCTAAACAAGATCGGGACCTAGGAGATAATGCTCTCTGACCTCGATCCAATAGCTAGGAGATCTGCACGGTTTACCATAGAGTGCCTCAAAAGGAGCCATACAGATAGTCGCCTGATAGCTATTGTTGTACGCAAACTTGGCGAGGTGCAAATGCTCGTCCAAGCTGCTTGCAAAGTTAATCAAACAAACTTTAAGCATATACTCAAGGATTTGGTTGACCCTTTCAGTCTAGCCATCCGTCTGCGGATGATAAGCGGTGCTGAGATTTAAAGTAGACCCCATCGCCTACTGGAAACTCCTCAAAAACTGAGACATAAACCTGGAGTCTCGGTCAGATATGATCGAAACTGGAATGCCATGTAGTCTCACTATCTCCTCGATGAATACCTTCACAAGTCGGTCTATAGTCTAGGAAGAACACATCGGAATGAAATGAGCCGACTTCGTCAGACAATCGATGATAACCTAGATGGTATCGTGACTGCACTGAGTCCTCAAAAAACCTGCAATGAAATCTGTTAACACATGCTCCCATTTCCACATTGGAACACTCAACGGCTGAAAGGGATCAGGGGGTCTCTGGTGATCGGCCTTGACACGCTGGCAGGTATCACACTTAGCCACGCAACTAGCAATATGATGTTTCATCCCCGACCAAAAGTACTGCCTCCTCATATCTCTATGCATCTTCGTGGAGCTCGGGTGAATAGTAAGTCTCGATTTGTGTGCCTTAGTCATCAGATCATGAAGAAACTTCAGTACATATAGGACACACAATCAGCCTATAAAGTGTAATCCACCATCGGAACCAATCTACCAGTCTGATTGCTCCACGGATGCTGCCTTTGCTCGATACTCCTGAAGTGACTTATCCGTCTGTTGATCCTCGATCACCCTAACAACCAAAGAGGGCTGAATCGACAAGCTTGAAAGCTGAACAATGGAAAAATATAGACTGAACTCAAATTCAAACTCCAAAACATCCATGAGCATCTACCACTGTCGGACCATCATCTGCGCCACTAGGCCTCATGGATGACGGCTGAGTGCGTCCGCCACCATGTTCGCCCAGGTGGTATTGAAGGTTGAAGTCATAATCCTACAATAGCTCCATCCATTACCTCTAACGCAGGTTCAACTCGGACTGCGAAAATAGATACTTCAAGCTCTTATGATTAGAAAAGATCTCGAACCTAACCCCATATAGATAATGCCTCTACACCTTCAGTGTGAAGACAACCGCTGCTAACTCCAAATCATGGGTGGGGTAGTTCAGCTCATGGAGCTTGAGCTGGCCCAAGGCATATGCCATTAGCTTCCTATGCTACATCAGGACAACACCTAAGCCAACTCTGGAGACATCAGTAAATACAATAAAACCCTCACTCCCATCAGGAAGAGTGAGAAGAGGAACGAATGTGAGGCAGCCCTTCAACTCCATAAATGCCTCCTCGCAGGTGTCACTCCAGACAAACTCGGCCCCCTTCCTCATCAACTAGGTCAGCGGTACTGCAATACGAGAGAAACCCTTAATAAACTGACGATAATATCCCACTAGACCAAGGAAGATACGGATCTCGAACGTGTTCATGGGCTGGCCCCACTGACGCATTGCATCAACCTTCGAGGGGTCCATAGCGACACTCATCCTCGTCACCACATGACCGAGGAACTTCACCTTCTCCTGCCAGAACTTGCACTTCTCTTGCTTCACATACAGCTGGTGGGCACAGAGGGTCTCTTGCACAATCTATAAGTGCTCTACATGGTCCTTCCTATACTTCGAATACACAAGAATATCATTAATAAAAAATACCATGAACTGATCGAGGAAAGGCCAGAAGGCCTTATTCATCAGCTGTATAAATATGGTGAGCATATTGGTCAGTCCGAATGACATGACCAAGAACTCAAAGTGATCATAACGCATTTGGAATGCGGTCTTAGAATTGTCCCCCTCTTGGACCCAAATCTGGTGGTAACCAGAGTGCAAGTCTCTCTTAGAAAAGAACTACGCACCCTGCAGCTAATCGAATAAATCATCAATATGGGGAAGCAGGTATCGGTTCTTGATAGTGACCTTGTTGAGCTCACGGTAATCCACATATAGCCGCAACGAGCCATCTTTCTTCTTCACGAACAATACCGGGGCTTCCCAAGGTGAACTGCTGGGATTGATCTTGGAACTCATCCAACTGCTCCTGCCATTCCCTCAACTCCATTGGTGCTATTCGGTAGGGGGCCTTTGAGATAGTGTAACATCCTGGAAAAATCTGTACGAAGACCTGAGTATCACCTCAAGCAGAAATCACTTAGGATCAAATCCTTTAGAAATTTATCAAGAATTAACTAGCGCTAAACTAGATTACATGTGAAATTATCACCAATCACTTTAAATACGATCTGCAAGATCTAAAACTCATAGAATTATTAACACTATATTGTCCTGAAATCTAGGATCAAGCTCCAAACCCAATTGCTCTCGGGAGCACAATGAAACTTCATATCGGACCTGGACCGCATGTCGAAATTCGGATAGCGATGAACTTAGATAATTATGACTGCCTGGTTGGACTTGACAATCACCTCAAAAATTAAGTCCAGATGAGGTCTTGGGACTATTTTTTGAGTCCAGAGTGAAGTGTGTGAGAACGTGAAAGTTTTTATGAAATTAAATATAAATTTAAGTAATCTGAGTTGTGTCACTTGTAGACCAATTATAAGTATTCTGACTATTAGAATTTGATCCAAATTTACCTTTGGATCAGGGAAAATGTCCCACACATGCCAATGTACTTGTGGCGCTGATCGAGTATCGGTGACCGTTGAACTGAAACTGGTCCGCCACGATCGATCTGGAAACTTTATCAGACTGAAAACTTAGATTGACCTAGATCCAATATCTGTGAGCTTAAGTCCAACCGCATTCAATAAAGGGACTTCCAAAAATGCTCCGTTGGATCGAAATAAGCCTGATTTGGTTATAACTTAAATATACCTTGGCCCTGGGGCTATTTTCGTTAGTTCTGGGCCTATATAAGGGCCTTAAACCCTCTCTCACATATCTTATACAAATTTTCAAACCCTCGTTAAGAAAGAGAAGAAAAAGAGAGAGAAAATGAGAGAGAAATTGGTGATTCATCCTGAGATTCTTCTCAGCGCTATGTGCCTTATCCACCTATTCGAATCATTATTCCGGCGATTCTAATTCCACACTTGGATAAGAAATCCTAACCCTAACCTATTCTAGGGTTTCCAATAGTCTAAGTAATGATGTAGCTAACCTACTTCATGTTCTAGGTTGTAAATACGTCGTTGACGAAGACTTATCATCTAAATCATATCTGTTACGTGTTTATCGGTTTAAGGTGCGGACTATATACGTTTAGGTTATGGTTTTCAAGACTTTCAATGTCAGATAATGATTTATTACTGACATGGGTGCCATTACACATGCTAAATGCGCTATCTGTTTTGCTTTACGTTTATATATGAACTATGTTGTGTATAGACTATTTCATGTTTTTGTTGAAATGTTTCTATGCATTTGAAATCCGATGTTCTGATTGTCATGATTAATTATCATAGGAACATGGTTGTTATGTATGTGACAACTCCTTGGCAAAAGGATTTGCGTTAATATGTAATACGGCCGACATACGTGATGTATGTTGAAAAGTATAGTCTAAGTGTTTGTAAAAATGCCTGAATGAGTTAGGAATTAGTAAAGTGTGATTTCTAAGGGAATTGGGGTATGAATCCTAACTACCTTACTTGTATGTATGATTTCCTTCATGAACTGTTGAGCCTAATTATTCATGTTAATTATGTGTATGATTTCCTCCATGTACTGTGTATTCATGTTTAAGTTATATTCCATAACATATCATATGATTGTAGGATTTGATTTAAATATAAATTATTGTAATTATACGTAGTTGGGACTGTATCACAGTCTAGGTAATCGGTAACAGTCCTCAAACTGGTGGCTGAGGCTATTTTCGCCATGCAGGATGTGTTCGACGAATTCGAGCCATACTTGGTAGGTTCGACAGTGGTTAGGCTACATGGAGTGCTTATGCATTTAATGTCATTTAACTCAACGTGTGCTCGTCCTAGTCAAGCTCGTCAATTAACCCAATTGACCCGATGTATGTTTACCATGTTAGGATGATATTGTTTGAATCTAAGGTACCAAAATCACTAGTGAAGCCCTATTAACCTTGGTACCTCGATTCGCTAAGACTCATGAGCCGGACATGGTGGTATGGGACATCGTGGTCGAGCTGTCGGCCTATGCTGAGGCGACGAGCCTCCCCATAGTGACCAGTGAGCAACTCAGACTCGTGAGCAGAATATGGTGGTATGGGACACTGTATTCGTGCTGTCGGCCTACATTGATTGGTGATGAGCCCTTTGTAGTGACCTCTATCATACTTTGACACTGCTTGGAGGCGACGAGCCTTTTTGTAGTAACTAAGGTATAACTAGGCCTGAATTGATTGGTGATGAGCCCTTTGTAGTGACCTAGATCATAACATCGTATGAGATTTACTAGGCCTGACGACCCTAGAATGGATCATTATTTGGGTATTGATATAAGGGAGGTACCTTAGCTTCCCAATCCTGCTGTATGAAAAGGACTAATAAGAACTTGGTAATCATGTACATGCACCGCACTGCATGTGCCATTTGGCATTGGGCAGAGCACTGAGGAAGTGACTGACATGCGTAACTGTAAGATGGAGATTGCAGAGGGAGTGTAGGTGAGGGCATGCATCATTTCTTCATACATTCTTGCATTAATCAGAGTAATTAGGGATGTTTAATTGTATTGCATTATCATTACTGCTTGATTGAATTGATAACATGTTAACCTTTACTGTATAGTTCCACTGATTTGATCACTCACTCCCACGTTCTGGGACGGTATTTAAACACCAACCAGACTCTGACTTAGCTGTAGGTGATGGTGACGCCTGTGAGGTAGAGCCAGAGTTTGATGATGGCGAGGAGGCATTCTCATTTATGCAGTATTCAAGCAGGTTCACTTAGACCATTCTGAATCGACGGGGGGCTTTAGGGTTTACACTTTATAGAGGACTATCGCATTTTTTTATTTGTATTTTGAAACAAGACTTGTAACTATTGACCTGGTTCGCACACATATTTTGGGGACTTGTATTAGTTTATATATTTATTTCAGACTTCTGCTTACGTATTCTGATTGTCCCTAGATTATATTTTACTGATTTGTCTTAATCTACTTCATGTTTCATGCACTAATACAGACAACATATAACCATCATTAAACATGTTGCATAAGTGATGTTTTGGAACTCGGGAGCTGAGTTATGCTCGACCCCTAATTTTTAGGGCGTTACAGATAGGCACAGTACCAGCACCAAATCTATTTGAAACTCAACCTGCTGACATGGAGACAAACCCAGGATCTCCTGGAACACATCCGGGTACTCACAAACAACCGACAGCTACTCAATATACCCTTCCACAGAATCCTCAATGATACATGCCAATAAACTCGAGAATATCTCTCCTCTAAGCTCAACAATGAACTGGAACACTGGCTAGCCGAGAATGTGAAACGTGACTGTCCTCACGACACAGTCCAAGATGGCATAATACTCCGCAAACCAATCCATACCTAGGATAACATTGAACTTTATCATCGGTAATACAAATAAATCAGGGATAAGGAACATCTCACCAACTATCATCGAGCAAGAAGGGCAATGACAGCTCAACACAATAGACTTCCCCATGGGAATCGAAACGGCCAAGGCCTTGGACGTGGAATCTAAGGGAATACCGGTCGATCGACAAAATTGCTCGACCACAAAGGAATGAGAAGTGCTAGAATCAAACAAAACATGGGCAATGCAAGCAAAAATAAGGAGAATACCCTCGATAACTCCGTCGGTCGATGACTGCGGGTCCTAGCCCTACTCCTACTGCGCAGAATAGAATTTACATTGAGTTGGCAAAGGAAGCAAGCCTGAAGATTACGAATCCTGAGTTCGCGCCTGCTGAGCGGCAATGTATAGTCGACCCAAGGACTGGGGTGGTGCACATCCCCTCGGCTACTACTGCTGTCTCTATTGTTACTATTGTGGCCACTGTGGAGGCCTACCTGGCTGCCTCTTTTGCTGAGGAGGAGCCCTAGGAGAGGGAGTCGGAAGCTGCACTTTTTGTTAATGCTTCTGCTACTGGCATTGAGGACGATGAGGAGGAGGCAACTGCGGTGGTTCTTTTGCTGTAAGGGGAGAGGGCAATCTCACCTCCGATGCCCAGTCTACCCACAACCATAATAAACCCCCAAAAAAGGGCTAGAAGATGGAGTGGCTAGTTGTGTTGATGATGATGAAGATGCTATCTGAGCCACAGGCTATTTAAACTCGGACATGCGCCTCCGTCTTTGTTGACGGTGTTGACGGGAACTGTCAGCTAATGCTCTCCTCTTTTGGTCTCCACTAGAACACTGCTCTTGTGATCTCTGGGTCATGGCCCAGTCCTCCTTATACACCAAGGCCCTGTACACAACCTCATCAAATGTCCTCAAGCAATGGCCCACTACTTGATTGTGGAGAATGGGACGTAAGTTGTTCTGGAAATGGTGAGACCTCATCTTCTCGTCACTAATGAGATAAGGAGTAAACCTAGACAAAGCTAAGAAACGGGCCTCATACTGGGAAACCGTTATATTACCCTGGACTAGAGTCTCAAACTCCATGACCGTCTACTCCTAAACATGCTCAGGGAAGAACTTCTGGTCAAAGCGGACCATAAATTCCTCCCACGTCCAATCGAATTGGACCCGGCCATCCTTGACACGGACGACCCTAATGACGAGCCTCGCCTTGAAGAAGAAAAGTAGTCAAGGAAACTCGCTGATCAACTGAACACTGCATAGTGTCAAAAATTCACTTTATCTCAGTATGCTAAACCTTGGCAACAGAAGGGTTAGGTTCACCCCTAAACCTCGGAGGGTCATACTGCTTGAACTCTCTAGAAATAGTGATAACGTGCGGTAAATCGGTCTACTCAGGAACTGGAATGGCTGCAGGCTGACGAGTTTGTAATGAAACAGCGACAAGCTGCATCAACTACTGAAAATGCTTGGCACCGACTGGCACTGTCAAAAATAGGGGAACGACACTCGCCTCAGGCAGAGGCACTGGTGTGGCTAAAGGAGCTGGAGCCTTTGCAACCGGGATAGTAGGCTCGGAAGAGGGAATCGACACTACAAGGGGTAGAATCGGGACCTGAGCTAGGTCCTCAATAGCGGGAGCTGGATGTGCTCGGGTAGAATGGGTCGCTAGAGCGAAATGAGAACAATGGCCAGGGACACCATGGTCATGGGTACCACGGCCACGAGTGCTCCACTTAGGCGGCATCGTCTACAAAAGAACAAGGATGACGATGCATAGGGTCAGAATATTACAGGCTCAAATGAAAGAATGGCTCTTGGGACATTACCTGTCCTAAGCTCGCAACAGATATTCGATGTTATCCTAAGTTATTCCAGAATTACTTGTTATGCTCTGATACCAACTCCTGTCACGCCCCAATCTCGGTAACTGGACTCACAAGGAACTCGATAGCCGATTCTGGCCACAATAGCCTCCTTAGTACCCCATTTTCGGCTCCTGAAGTAGGTTCTGATCTTGGGATCCTACAAGGAGGGTTTTCATAATCATATATTTATTCCAATGCTAGCATACCCAAGATCATAGCAAGTAAATCTCAAAAATAATAAAAGAACATAGCAAAATCCACTACGAATTTGAACTTTTCAAGTATAAGGCTGAAAAGAAATACATAAGTTAACAGAAGATAGAAGGAAAGATCTATAACTCTGGGATCCTCGGCTCAACTCTTATCCAAGCTCTGCTGCTACGACGCTGACCTAGAATCTCTTGCACGCATTAATCGTGCATAAGCTTATAGAAAGCTTAGAGGGTAGTGAAATTGTGTGATAATGGTGCGCAGAAGAATAATAGGGGGTGTGGAAGGGAAACATAATCAATGCCAATTTCACTGGCCTTACCAAGGCTAAGCCATGAATGCAGGAAGCCATACCAAGGCTATGCAATGCAATAAGGCTTATATAGTTGATACCAATGCAATACGAAGTAACGTCAATGCTAATAACCAGTCCACATATCCAATATAGTTCCATCATAACACTACAAGAAATTTCACTTTTACCTATGAAAAATTTCATAGGCAAATGATATTATTTCGTAGGCAAAGAGTTTTACCTACAAAAAATTTTGTTAGTAATTTCGTTGGTAAAAGACTGTGGGTAAAGCTTTTACCGATGAAAAATGTCATCGTTGGCAATGGTAAGACTTTTACCTATGAAATTAAAAATGTTGATAAGACTTCTACCTACGAAATTTTTCGTAGGTAAAAACTGTGTTAAGACTTTTACCTACGAACATTTTCATAGCTAAAAACTTTGTTAAGACTTTTACCTACGAAAGTTTTCGTGGGTGAAAACTATGTTAAGACTTTTACTTACGAAATATGTCGCAGGTAAAAACAATGTTAAGACTTTTTCCTACGAACAGTTTCGTAGCTAAAAGCTTTGTTAAGACTTTTACCTGCGAAATGTGTTGTAGGTGAAAACTATGTTAAGACTTTAACCTACAAAAGTTATCATAGCTAATAACTTGTTAATACTTCCTATGAAATAGTTCATAGGTAAAACATGAAATATGATGTAGGTAAATACTGTTGATGAAACTTTTACCTACGTAAGTATTCATAGGTAAAAAATTGTGAATGAAATTTTTACCTACGAAAAATGTCGTAGGTAAAAAATGTCGATGAAACTTTTACCTACGATGAGTTTCATAGGTTAAAGTCTCTTTTTTTTTCCCCCAAAAAACATGAAAAATTTCCTATTATACACCTGTTACAATATATTTCATTATATTCACATTCCCATTTTTCCCATGGTGTGGTCCATGGCTAATAAAATAGGATGGCATGTCTCATATGCACACCCGCAAACAAGCACGCTCACCATACACATCAAAAGAGTTAATTTGCATAGGAATGGTTGTAATTTTAGGGATATACCTCCTCATGGGAAATGAGCATAGGAGGCTTGGCTAGAAAGAAGAAGCTTTTCTCGAGTGGATAAAGAACTCCATCTTCGGCTTTTAATGATGACTAAATGTATATCCATCTTGACGACTATGGAATTTTCCTAGTCTAATAATTCTAGTGTCACATAAACCGCACAAGATTACAGGGAAGACTTCATGAATTAACCCTTAAAAATGTGCAGAAAAAAATTCTAATCAGGCTGTATATGCATGCAACTTGTTGCTGTGAAAAAAAGTCTACAACAAAAAGAAATAGACACCATCTAAGGCACAGAATATGAGAATACTAATAACATTAAAGCAGACACACACAAAGAGAGAGAAGTAGACACCATCTACGGCATAGAATATCGAGAACACTAATAACAATAAGACACAAACACACACACTAAAAAAAAACAAGAAACTTGCTTCATGCAGGTTTTCCTATCCAATTTTATTACCACTCTTGAAGCCCTGATTTCTGAGTTTAAAATCAGGCTCCTAAATGTTTAGAGATTGGTGTCAAGTGAAGTTTAATGGCTCCATTAAAAGAGTACATATAAACACCAAAGAGAATAGAAATCACATTCCATAACACTCTATTGGCCATCCACAACCAACTTAGCCGGCCAGGTATGTCAACCCATGCACAAAAGGCATCACCCATAAATAAGGAATGTAAGAGAAAATATGGCAAAGTAGGGAATACTTAAGGGATGTAGGAGGAAAAAATGGTAAAAGTACAGATACTAAAGTTGAAGTTACCCAAAAACCTACTTATCACAAATTTGTCATATGATTTAAATGTACTAGTAGAGACAAAAAAAAATAAAAAATAAATAAAAACAAAATAAAAAAAAATAAAGGCTTCTATAGAATCTTTTCCATTCACAAATTTGTTAGTATAAAGAGAAGTTCTTTTTGTACCTATGCATTTTAATTGTTCAAAATGTGTTAGGAGGAAAAAGAAATTGAAAAGGAAATTTTCTGGGATAGCTATTAAACCAGCCATGCTTTATGAGATAGAATGTTGAGTAGATAAGGAACAATAAGTTCATAGGATAAGCATAGCTGAAATGAGGATGTTAAGATGGATGAGGGGTAAGATGAGGAAGGATAGAATTAGAAATGAACGCATTCGTGAGAACTTAGGAGTAGCACCAAGCCACTAATAGGTAACAAGATGAGGGAAACTAGACTTAAATGGTTTGGTCATGTGCAAAATAGACCAAGAACTATGCCAATTAGGAGTTAGTTGGTAGGAGTTGAAAACTCTAAAAGGGCAAGGGGATGTCCTAAAATAAATCATCCTTCAAAAGAAGGATGTCCCAAAATGACATGGGTGGAGATGGTAAGAAAAGACAATTTTGATGGCTTCTCACCTAGAAACCTAGGTTATTGACAATTGGGGAACTGGTGAGAGATGACAAAGGTGTGATACACAAATTCTTCTCTAGTGTGATCAGTTGGGGTGATTCTACTAGAGCATAGCCTTGCACTCTCAGGGAAGGTCATTGGATGCACCCTTAGGGATTTTAATCTTCATTTTTTGTAAGTATTACTGTTGAAGGGGGTTTCAAAAATGTCATGGATGGGGCTCCAACAAATCTAATGAACCTTAAGAATTGGCATTTGTCTTCAATGACATTTGAGACCTCGCATGTGGATTAAATATTTTGTTTAATGACGTTCATAGAAAGGTGAATGCTATTGTGGACACGCTTGTCAAGGAGAGGGTTACTAAGTTGAATCTTTGTATTAACACTTTCTTGCCTTCTTTTTGATGTTGTCCTTTTCTTGTTTTGAATAAAATTTACATTATTCATCATAACATAGATACATATGCATATATGATGTGAAATTAAAGCTGACAATCCTTTCCAAGGATAGATGAAGAGATCCTAATTTTTTTTGAAGACACGGGGTGTCCCCACCTCTTTTTTGAAGTGAGACTAATCCCTATAGATACATGCAATCACCCATAACCACATGTATTGGGTAAAGCCAAGGAGGGGAATTGAACCCTCATCTATAAGGAGCAAACCTATGGTGAAGACCATTCGGCCCAACCTTGTTGGGTGAAGAGATCCTAATTAAACATCATATTATCTTAAAACTTGTCACATTTAACAATAAACAGATACAATTGCAACAGTTGACTCATTAACTTATATGATGCTTCTAACCTACCCTTGTATTTAGTATTTAGGAGTTCTTCGCTTATTGATAGGGTGCTTTCAACTAGATAATTTGTTTTAAACTTTACAAGATAGAAAACTAAAAAGCAAAATCACATAAATTATTAGAATGGCGGCCATCAAATGACACTGGCCCAAAATGGAACCAACAAAGCACATCATATCAATATACCTGCATAACAATATATGGGTACAAAGTTTTCCCTTTATGGATAGCTGGATCAAGACTCACAACAACAAAGGTATGTGGCTGATTTGACTGCATAAATCACAAAAAATGGCATGAAACTCAAAATTGTGTAGTTGTCACTTAATGGCAGTGGAGATATCATATGTGATAGAACATTCAACAGTATTATCATATGAATGGGATAGTCTAGTACCAACCCAATTATTGAACATCAGATAAAAAGGGAATCGCATGCATGTGTAGTAAATAAATTATTTATTAACTAGCAACAGTCTTTGAAAAGCCGAGACAGAACCTTGGGAAGTACAAAAAGGCGAACAACACTGCTGCTATATTGATTTTTAAAATCATTCTCTTGTCCTTGAAGCCGCACGAAGGAGAGATGAAGTTCAATAGTATACCGCCCTCTACAGAAACCAAGTCACTTATTAGCGTTCATATTAAAGAAAATATGAAAGGGACGATGAGAGAAAAGATCGTGCAGCCTTTAGGTCAAGTACCAAGGCATACCAGAATGTGATGATGTCTGCCTAAATATACTGTCAATGGGTTAGGCAGTATACAGAACATACCTTGGTGTAAGAATTGCAATCCCCTCAAACATGGAAACAAATTCATCACCTAATGTACCCAATCCTCCATGGACACAATTTTGTCAAGGAAAACCTAAGGATTAAAACTTACTTCACTCATCTTCCAAACACACCAGATACTTAACTTGGAATATTTGACCAAATAGAAGACAGATTCACTTGAGCCGGAGGATGTGCTTCATCCCCAACAAATTGAGTATTGGAATTCAGTATATGAAAACTTATCTCCATCTGAGAATCTTTCTATGATCACAACATGAAGGCAATCAGAATGATAACATCCGGGAGAGATCAAGAAGGCATATTCTCACATATAAGCAACTTAAACAAAACAAAAGAAACTAAGGGAAATAGTGTTTATATTTTTAAACTAATGATACCATAAACATTAAAAGATCCCATTCTTCACACCCAAAACATGTAAAGCTTGATGTTCTAGTAGTATGATCTAAGCATCCCTTGGCATCTATGAAAACCAAATTTTGTATTTATGTTTTACAAAGAAATTTGAGTGAAACGTAACAATATCCAGAAGAAAAAGTAAATGTAGGAACACTTGGCAACCACAAAATTATAAAAGAAAAGGAATAACAAGATTATGAATATGTAAGATTTTTGAGAGCTTCTAAAAGTATGGAAGGATTTCAATGGTTCCATCAACTATAGTGAAACTATAAATAAAACAACCATTCGATTCTTAAAAGAAAATATCTACTCCTAATCTATTTCTTGAAATTTGACTCAGGGAAAGACATGATGAGGTTGATCACTGTCTTCCTTAGGATAACTACTCCAAATCTATGAAGCTCTTTGAATTCTTCATGAGTTTCTTCGAATCCATGAGAGATCGAATAAAATTAATTTCTAATCAATTCAAAAATAAATTGGTTGACGATAAAATTTTGTGATGGTCAAAATCATCATCGACATTGGCAACATTGCTACATTAAATGTAGTATGTGAAAATGTGGTTCAATCACATTGCAATAAATAAGAATTTTTTTATTTGTGACAAGCAACTTTATTGAATCGCATATGCGATCATGTGTAATTGCATATGCAATAACATATATTTATTATTATTTTTAAAAAAAAAAAAATTTTGAAAATTAAAAAAATTGAAAAATATGAAAAATAAAAAATTGTAAAAAAAAAAAGAACAACAAATTAAGGATAACTTTCCTAAGTTAATAAATAACTAATTTTACATATTTAAAAGAAATAAAATCAATTAAAAAATAAATTAAATAACAAGTGTTTGAATCTTGATCTTCCAACTTCCAAAAAAGGGGAGAGAGAGAGAGAGAGAGAGAGAGAGAGAGAGAGAGAGAGAGAGAGAGAGAGAGAGATTAAGACCACTTGGAAGTAGGAAATACAAGAGAGAAATTAAGACCACTTGGAAGTAGGAAATACAAGAGAGAAATTAAGACCACTTGGAATTAAGAATCTAGGCTCTACGTTCGGGCCATGCCAGGTTGGGGTCAATGATGAATGGCTTGGTCCAATAATCAAGTGGGTCACTATTATACAAAAGGGTGGACGATATGAAGACACTTGTGAGGGCTCTATTCAACTGCCATGCATAGTTTAATGACACTTTTTGGATCCGGTGTCATGTTTCTATCATCAACCATTTATATGATGGGACTCAGTACAGATGGAGGGGATATCACCAGAAATTTCTTAATCTTTAGACTATTTCAATCCTTTAATCATGTCACTCTTTTCCTTACAAGTCCTGCCCTAGGTTGTCCAAGGCCTTTTTAGCCCAATTAGGGCTAGGGCCGGACTATAGTCAATGTTTAGGCCCTAGCTAGGCTCATTGTCATGACAACCTTATATACCAGAAGTCATGCGGATGTAAAATATGAGTGGTACCATAGCGAACAATTGGGATGGGGATGCCCACCATTAAAACCTTTCACATTATGTGGGTCCCAACGTGTTTAGTATATGCCATCTAATCCATTCATAAGATGCATCCCATATCCTTCAAAAAAAGAAAAAAGAAAAAGAAAAAAAGGAGATTCACCCCATCAGGATGCAATAACATTCTAAATACCAAGCCATTCCAAAACTTAGGTGGGCTTCACCATTTGATTTGAGATTTTCAACATTATTTATAGTGTGGTTCACCCAAGTTTTGGATGGACCATTTTAGGCAACAGAAGGCAATGGAACAATATACACATTTTATCTTCATACTGAGAACAGAAATACAATGCTAAGTAAACAAACATTTCTAACAAACTTTTACGTGAAAGAAAAGCTCTAGAATGTAATATCTTAAACTAACTAATCACGAAGGGTAGAAATCCCAAAATCATAAATTATTCTTCTAAAGGGCTGAGCCAAACACAGTTCAATTGAATTGTGCATTCAAATGATCGCCATATTGAAACCACCTTACACTCGGTTAGAGTCAAAAGAAACATAACTGCATTTTAAGGGCTCCGTCCTCATTATAATAGTAGGACACATTTTCATCATTTAAAATTGAGTGAAAAGATGCACTTGTGGCTATATACTGATTTGTGATTTTGGAATTTCTACTCTTAGTAGATTTCCAAAAATCACAAAATGGGGATGTTTTGTGTTGTATTAGGAAAAAAATAAAAGAGTTCTTTCATAACCACATGAATACCATTTAACTGTTTTTGGATTTTCTACTAATAGTGTAAGAGTAGAAATCCAAAATCACATTAATGCACAAGTATAAAAGATTGTAGTGTTGTTGTTGACTTCGAGTTCTGCTGCATCATGTTTTTAAGGATGTTGTATATCTAAAGGCACTCAAAGATGAATTTGTTGTATTAACAAGGTGTAGTTAAGTTTGCTTATTTTCAGCTTTTTGTTTATAAACTAAGGTATATATAATGCTTGGCCTGAGGCTTTCTATGGCCTGTTTGGGTTTTCAACTTGTACAAGTGGGGCCTATGTTCAGCGAGATCTCAGTCGATGGTAGGATGGGCCTTGGTTTAGACAAACAATTCCTCAGATTGAATGATTCTAGCTACCAAACATCTGGCTTTCTTTGGTTGAATATGATGTTGCTTCTTTATCTTTCTTGAATGTCTATTTGTTGGATGACAAACCAGACAGGATCAACTCATATGGGATATTTTCGTTGCATCATCCAAAGCTGGTCCAATCATATCAGTGGTTTGGATCATGGAACCATTGGGACCCACTTGTACAAATTGAAAACTTGAGCATATTGTACTCACTGTCACACCGAGCATTATATACTATCTCTTGCAGAACACATCTAGCTGCTAAAACTACAGGAATGTTAATAAGCAGATTGCTGAATAAAAGTTCAATGCAGCTCTCCTTGTAACACCTGTGGCAAACGTTTATGCTGATTGGGGGTATTGATCTTGGTGGCCTACCAAGTGGATAAGCTATGGTTGAAACAGTGATAGGACAACTCTTTCTTTTCTTTTCTTTTTTCCTTAGTGAATCTGGACTGTTTCTCTAACTGTTATTTTTGCAGGCAACTGATACAATGAACCAGAGTTCAATCCCCCTGCTTTGTGAGATATGGCCTGTCCATGTGGTGGGCCACAATAGCAATGGATCCGATCGCTGTGAGGAGGGAGCTGGATATAAAATTAATAGGCGGTAACCTGCATATTAATATTCCCCTAAAAACATACACATGAACAAAAACATTCCAAGTTTTCAACAAACAACCAACTTTCCATGCAGAGAATTATGCATTTTGATTAGACATGCCCACGACAATTAATATATAAGTGGTTGTATGGATTTCTCAAATCTTAGGAGTCATGAATATGCGTTTGGAATTTCCAAATGAAAGGGATTTTGTCAACATGTTTTAGTACTGAAAAAGTTCTTAGAAATCCAGTTCTTTTATTTGGATACTGGGAAAGAGTTATTAGGAGAGCAGAGGCTTTTTTTGAAAGTGCACCTACTAAATGCCCTGGTTTGTCAATTACATTGTGAGTTAAGTCAGTCGGACAACAGCGCCTAACAAGAAGATCAAGTTAAGTGTCTGCCTCAACTGGATGTGTGGAAGATCACCATAGGTAAATCATAGCCTCACATCCCATGTCCTAAAACACCAGGTGATTAAAACCCTTAAAAATAAGTAGAACATCTTAGGGGTTTTTGTGTAAGAAAACTTTTTGTCAAAAAGGAAAATCTTTAAGTTTTTCTTACACTATCGATTATATCAATTCCCTTTTCGATATGATCGACCAACTCTGTCGATGTCCTCGACATCTCAATCGATACAATCGAGTGAGGACAAAAAGCGTCCAGCAATCAAACAATCATCTGGACGATTTATCGATATATCGATTGGTGAGTCGATATCATCGATATTCGAATATCAATCCTATCGGAAGAGGATCGATAATATCGACAGACTATTTTTCGGTGCCCCTATTTTTCTAAAGAAAACTAACATAAGCTTCGATATATCGATGATTGTTCGATTCAATCTAAACTCAAATATCGATCATATCGGAAGTCAGTCGATCACATCGATAGTGGGCGTATATTTCTTCCAGCATTAATTTCAGGTTATTTTTAATGATGATCAGGGGGCCAGTCGATAAATCGATATTCATATCTCGATCATATTGATACCTGGTCGATTAGTTCGATACCAGACACAAATCGTCCAGCATGCTTATAGGTAAATCTATACGATTTATCGATTCTATCGACACGGTCTCCGATATCATCGATATACAAATTTCGATGACATCGACTGTTCCCCGATCATATCTGTAGAACCTGAAATTCTTCAAGGCTTCTCTCTCTCATTTTCACCTGTCGATAGATCGATGTATCTCTCGATGGAATCGAAGTTCAAAATCCGATAACATCGATGGATGTCTCGATCCAATCGACCAGTTGGCGAAAGGTTTCCAAAAGTGAAATGACATTTGAGTTTATATCATTGAGAGGTCAGTCGATACAATCGAGAGTATACGCTCGATCATATCGACCCTTTCTCGATGATATCGAACTCTGTCATAAATGTGACCATTTTATATCCGTTGGAACCTTTTGCTTGTATATAAAGAGGTTAGTCATTATTGCTGGTAGAGAAAGAAGAGAGTGTTTCTGAGTGTTTTAAACTTCATATCATTTATCTTAAGCCCTTTCTCTCAGGGAATTCATCCTCCAATCCACCCTCATCATTGATATTCAATAGAGTGGATTGGGGAATGAACTTCCGCATTCAAGGATCCTTCAGCTACTACCTTAATGGCAAATTATTAAGCTGGGATGCCTTGAATGCATAGATGATTGGAACTACTCTATCTTCCTTATAGGTAAATCTTTAGAGAGTGGAATTCCATCATAACCTTGACCCAACCTAAAGCCTAACATAGGTACATCTTTGTGCTGCGGATCAAGGGAGCTGAAGACTCTTCATCAACAAGAAGGAGATCTTCATCACTGCGCTAAAAGGGACTCATCAACTTATCTGTAAGTACTTAGAGTCCAGAGGACATTTATGATCTTTCCTTTTTAGGATTGGGTCGTAGGTGTTGCTCACCATTTGAAGTCCTCAAAGGAGGCCTCAGACGAGAGTGTACGTGCGGGGTGCGTTGTGTGGACCCTTGCTCTGTGGAGAGCATAAACATCTAGGTGCATTTTGTGGACCCTTGCTCTGTGTGGGCATAAACATCTGGTTAGGAGTGCGCCAACAAAACTCCAGGGTTTGAGGTGAACCAAGTAGAAACCTCTGTAAAGGTTGAAGGTGAACCTGATTTAAAACCTTAAGTTTGAGGTGAGCCATGGAAAACCTCCTTAGTGAAATTCGGTCACTCGAGGGTTGAGTGTGGAAGCTGGTAGTGGAGTAGACAAGTAGTTGAACCACTATAAAATGACTGTGTTTGAGATTGGTATTGTCTTTCATTTATGTGATTTCGTTACATGCCTTTATATCTGTTTACCTAAATTCACATCTTATAAACTCACACAGTCATATCCATCACAATCTTATCTATAAATTGTTTCCCTTTTGAATAGTTTGTGATTAGATCCTCTACCAGGCTTGGAAGCCAGTAGAGTTAATTTTGAGTAATCCTAATCTGAACTCTGTGATAGGATTAGTGTGATAAGGATTTATAAATAATTCATAAAAACTTTAAAAAGTCCTATTCACCCCCCTCTAGGACATAATGGCATATTCTTACTTCAACTCAAGCGGTCTTCACCGCTATTTCATTTTTATCCTTTTTAACAATATAACGGTTAGAAGAGAATGTAGTTCTGAAAATCTTCCAACCCATCTTAAATATGAGAATCATAAAATGGGTAAATTTTTGGAATGGGAATCCTCAAATCCCTAAACCCCTAAATCCCAAAATCTCCAAACCCCTAAATCATCAAATCCCCAAATCCCTAAATCCCTAAATCGGTATTGAGATTGAGAAATATTGAGAGAGAAAGAGACCTCACGGTCCCCAAATCCATACCCCTCACGGCGTGGGTAGGGCGTTCGGCAACGGTTCGCCCGAGAGAGTTCCGAGAGAGAGGAAGAGAGATACAGAGAGAGGAGGGAGAGGTTGCGTGAGAGAGAGAGGGCCGAGAGAGACAGAGAGGGATAGAGGATGCATGAGAGAGATAGGACCGAGAGATACAGAGAGAGATAATAGGATGTGAGGAGTTGCTGACAGAGACGGACAAACGTGGATTTCCTGCGAAAGTCTGCGCAAGATTCTGTGTGGGTCCTACTTAGTTGTTTGTGTGAAATCTAACCCCTTTATCCATTTTTTAAGCTCATTTTATGACATGGGACCAAAGTCGAGGAGGATCAAAAAATCAAATGGACCACACGAGAGGAAACAATGGAGATTTAGTGAGCACAGTTGAAATATTTATGTCCATAAAAGTTTTTGACGATATTTTATTTTTTATTTTTTTCACTTTATCTAAGTGAAAATGACCTTATAAATGTTTTAGATGGCATATAAATAGCAAGGTAGAGCCTAGTAAGGTTTTAACGATAGGCATTCCTTTCCCCACTATTTCATCTCCTATGGCCCACTTGAGTTTTGGATCCTACTCATTTTTGGTAGAATATCTTAAAATGAGGTTGAAAAATAGATGGATGACTTTGATTTCTCACAAACATCGCAACGGGCCCCACTTAGAATCCTTGCATCGGAACTTCCTGCGAAAGGCTTTCGCAGGAAATCCGCGTCCGAGACGGATTGGTTACTCCCCCTGACACCAACCTCGTGGCTGGTGGTCGGTGCTCTATGGGCCCCACCATGATGTACGTGTTTCATCCATTCAGTTCATCCATTTTTACAGAGAATTTTAGGGCTTTATACAAAAAAATGATAGGGATACAAATCTTAGGTGGACCACACCACAGGAAAAAAATAATGATTAGATATCCACCATTAAAATCCTCCTAAGGTTCACTGTACTGTTTATTTGACATCCAATATGTTGATTAGGTTGTACAGACCCAGATGAAGGAAAACACTAAATATCTGCTTGATCCAAAACTTTTATGGCCCCCAAAACATTTTTAATGTTCAACGTTCATTCAACACTGTTTCATGTAACGTGGTCCACTTGAGATTGAGATATATCTCATTTTTTCTTTCGTACCATAAAATGATCTATAAAAATAGATGGACGGAATGGATGAAATACATAAATCATGGTGGGGCCCACAGAGTACCGACCACCAGCCAATTGTTGGTGGCAGGGGGAGTAGCCAATCCGTTTTTGTCATTGACATAGGGGCGTCTCTTGGATGCCTTACAATCAGTGACATCAACAGGTTTTGTGGGCCCCACTATGATGTATTTGTTATTTCCACACCATCCATCCATTTTGAGATATCATTTTAAGTCATGAGCTAAAGAATGAGGCAGATAAAAATCTGTAGTGGACCCCACCATACAAAACATCGGGGATAGTGATTTCCACCATTGAAACTATCTTAAGGCCCATCGTAATGTTTATTTGAAATTCAACTTGTTTAAAAGTTAAAAAATACATGAAATATGAGAAAACACAAATATCATCTTCATATAAAACTTTTGTTACCTTTAAAAGTTTTTAATGGTGGGCGTCATTGTCCCACTGTTTTCTGTGTTGGGGTCCACTAGAGCTTTGGATTTAACTCGTTCTTTGGATATTGCCCTAAAATGATCTCTCCAAATGGATGGAAGGTGTGGATATAAATCATACATCATGGTGGGGCCCAAAAATAAGAGGTATATAAATATCAGGTGGACCACACCACATGAAAACAATAGTGATTGGATATCCATCATTAAAATCCTTGTAAGGCCCACTGTACCATTTATTTGGCATCTAATCTATTTATCAGCTCATATAGGCCTAGATAAAGGGGAAAAACAAAAATCATCTCGATCCATAACTTTTATGGCCTTCGAAATGTTTTTAATAGTTGATGCTCATTCAACACTGTTTCTTGTAATGTGGTCCATTTCAGATTGAGATATACCTCATGTTTGGTCTCATGCCGTAAGATGATCTTTAAAAATAGATGGACTGCATAGATTAAACACATACATCATGGTGGGGCCCACATAGCACCAACCACTAGCCATTGGCTAGTGTCAGGGGAAGTAGCCAATCTGTTCCCTTTATTTGTGGTGTGGTCCATTTAATCTTTGGATATGATTCATTTTTTGGATAATTCTCTAAAATGATCTCAAAAAATGGATGAACGGTGTGGGTTGATACCAAATTTTCGGTAAATCTAAAACTCAAGTGGACCATGCCACACGAAATAATGTGAAATAATGATTTCCACCGTTGATACCTTCCTTGGGCCCATAGTAATGTTTATTTGTCATCCAACCTGTTCATAATATCAAAAAGATATTAATGAAGAGAACATTCGTCTTGATCTAAAACTTCTCTGGCCTCCAAGAATTTTTCAATGGTAGAGGTTCAATCACACTATTTCTTTTGGTGTGGTCCACTTGAGATTTGGATATGCTACCTTTTTTGTTCTTTAAACCCCAAATCATTTGTTAACATGGATGAACGGAGTGGATAAAATAAATAATTAATGATAGACCCCAAAGAGTTTACTTAGGGTAATTAGTAAATCACCTAAATGGAGTAAAGAGGGGTTTCCTTTCATAATCATATATTGGGTTTGCCTAAATGTGATTCAAATATCCAACCCACTCATTATGTGTGTCCCACTTGGATGAGGGGTCAGACCAAGTTTTAGCCATATCCAAAACTCACGGGGGCCCCACCAAGTTCTTTTATATTTTTTAGGATGTCTTCACATGGTTTTAGATGGCATAGCCGACCTGAGTTTCCTATACGGATGATTTTTTACATCTGTCACCACCTGAAGGGGACACATTAAATTCACGGTGTTGATGTTTGACACACATTATGATGGGGCCCACAAAACTTACTAACATCAACACTTAGGTTCTCATGAGGTCAATAAAGTTGGGTAACAATTTTGACCAAAATATTTTCCCCATTTTACATGTCTGGTCCATTCACTCTATTTTTCTGATCAATACTCAATTTCACTAGTTACTCATCCCGATCAGGTTACATATGAAAAAGATATTGGGCATACAAGATTGATAAACAATTTTAGTAAAATTTGATTTAAACATTTGAAGTTATTTACTCTTTAATTTGGACTGATTAGATTGTCCAAAAACAGTTAAAGGTACAATTAGTGGATGTGCCTAATAATTAGTATTTTTTTTTTCAAACAAAAATTTTAATATCCATTTAAAAATAACATTCTTTTTCAAAATATATATTTTTTAAAACATTTTAAAAAAATAACATTTTTATTATAAATTATTTCTAAAAAAAATTAAATACAAATTCTAATTTTTTTTTTCAAAATTTCAACATATTTTCTCATATTTTAAATTTTTTCTCAATAATTTCAAAATGTCAATTTTTTTTCTTCAAAAGCATCATTTTATTTTCAAAATTTTTCTCAAACACTATTAAAAATTTTAAACTTCTCAATATTATTTTTCATGTGATATTACAAATCATTTAAATATTACTTTTTAATTATAAAAAATAAAAAGAAATCCACTCATATGATATAAAAACTATATATATATATATATATATATATATATATATATATATATATATATATATATATATATATATATATATATATATATATATATATATATGTATACATAAAAAAATAAAGGATTATTACCGACGGCTTTTTTTTGTTGGTAAAAACAATTAGCAACGATTATCAGCTGTCGGGAAAAATTTTAATATTTATTTTTACCTACGAAACTAATCATCGATAAAAACACTTTTCGGTAAAAGTGTGTTTTCAGTAGTGGCGGAAATTTTTGGTCCGTGGCGGGATCCTTTTCCCGACAGTTTTAGTTCATCAGTAAAAAGCAATATTACTAAAACACTTACTGACGAAGATAGTATTCTTTGGCAATAACATCGTACCAGATTTTTGCCAACGGTTCATGTCCGTCAGGAAAAACACTTTTACCGACAACCATGGTGTTCGTTGGTAATAACATTATATCGGATTTTTACCGACGTTTGACGGCCGTTAAGAAAAACACCTTTACCGGAAAAAAAATATTTCGTCGGTAATAACATTGTGCCGGATTTGTGCTGATGATTCATGTCTGTCGAAAATAGAATTTTTATCGATGAAACTAGTTTTCATTGGTAAAAACATTGTACGGGATTTATGCCAATGGTTGATGTCCATCGAGAAAAAAAAACATATACCGACGAAAGTGGTGTTTGTCAGTCTTAACATCCTACCAAATTTTTTCCGACGCTTCATGTTCGTCGGGGAAAACACTGTTACTGACGAAAGTGGTTTGCGTCGGTAATAACATTGTATCGGATTTTTGCCGACGGTTGATGTCTGTCGGGAAAAACACATTTACCAATGGAACTATATTTCATCGATAATAACATTGTACCGAATTTGTGCTAATGCTTTATGTTCATTGGGAAAAACACTTTTACCGATGAAAGTAGTCTTTTTCGATATTAATATTGTATAGAATTTGTGACATGGTTTGTTCGTCGGGAAAAACACTTTTACTAATGAAGATAGATTTCATCGGTAATTACATCATACTAGATTTTTGTTGACGATTCATGACCATCGGGAAAAACACTTTTACCTACGAAAAATAAATTTCGTCGGTAAATGTAATTTTGAAAGTTTTTTCAAAAATTCAAAACAACCATTACCAACGGAAATTTCTGTCGATGAAAAAGACTTAGCTACGAAATTACAATTTTTGTCGGCAAAAGTAAACTTTTACCAACAAAAATAATTTTCATTGGTAAAAGTCCTTTTTACCTACTAAAAAAATTCATAGGTAAAAATCTTATTTCTTGTAGTGTAAGGAATATACCAGGATTTAATGCACTACTAGATGACTGCCGCTTTACAAACCTGCACAGTCAAATGAGCGTAAGAGACCACACTACCCGCCTGTAGACAGCCAATTACTAGCAAGGCTCAATGGTAGCAGACCTACTCACGAGCTAGTCAGACTCAGCCTAGTGATGCCCACTCACTCAGGCAGATAAGGACACATCCCATCTCAACTGACTTAATGACAGTGGGAGACGCAGCCTAATGGTGTAAGGCATTTGGGCGCTCATAATTTCCATTCGGTCATGGCATTGAGGCATCCTCTAGGTACCTTGAAGGTTTATGGGCTTTCACCCAAGGATATCTTATACACCCCAAATGCTCAAATACTATATTTCCAGTGTCCACATATGGCCATCCAGGAATATCCCTGTGGAGGCAAGCCCTGATGAAGCAAGGGCAATAATGTCCATGAGATGTGATAGAAAATGCATGAATCACACATACCAATCATGCACTAGCTCCAAGCATTCAATGTGCACAAGAGGGGAAAACTCCACCCCTCTATCATATCAACCCAATGACCATGCACAAATGAAATCCAAACACACCATGATGTATACGGGTCATGTGGATGCACCATTCAGCAATGATGACTTAGAACATACTCCTTCCTTTCAAGGAGGGAATGAAGTCTAGGTACTTAGACAATTAATCTAAGGAACAATCCTCTAGTGGGGGCCCAATACTTTGGGGTAGTCCATAAATCTAGGGAGGGCAATATATAAGCCTAAAGAAATAAGCGGTCCTAGCGAGAGCCTATGATGGGCCTTAAACCACCCATAACAACCCATGAGCTTACCTTTGGGCCACCAAGGAGGACATCGAAGCTCAACTGGCCCCCAAAAGGGTAGCTCGCCACTACTTGAATTTGAAACAAGGCCCAAGGCCTAAGCAATCCATGGCCTTGTGGGATATACACCAAGTCCAACATGTAGGCAATATGGTGGGCCCTCAAGAAAGGTTTGGGCCCAACCATAAAGGTCATGAACGCATATATTATGGTAGGCCTAATGGATAGCCCGGTAATCTAACCATAAGGGCAATCCTTATACTTATTTTAAGTGAGTTGGGCCCCAAACTTGGCCCAAGTACAATGGTTATTTTGGTGGGCAACCAATGGCCCAAATGCTTGCATATTATGGCCCACAAACCCATCACAATAATTAGTAAATATAAGCTCAAAGGTCAAGGGGCCTATCTAGAAAGTTCTAAGACAAATGGGCCTAGAAATCCAATAAATAGCCATGGACATTGATCCAATAAAACCCAACTGGGGTGGGCCTCAAGTGTGCACTAATTAAGCCCAAAGCATGATAGGAAATAGGTCAAGACGTGTCTGCAAATATCCACAAATTTGATGGGCCATGCTGCCCCAAAACATACAATTATGGGCAGTAACTTTGGGTTTATTGCTAAAATTCCAGCCCATCACCTTTTATGCATGTTGGAGCCCAGAAACTGGTAAACATGAGGTGAATATAATTCCCAAGGCAACCAACAACGTGCACAGGGGGGCCTACCAGATGGAGGGTGGATGAGTGACACATAAATCAAGTGGGCCTTGCTACTGGATTGAAGGTCCAGCAACAACATTTAGTGGGCATCCCAACTAGGTGGGCGGTCCACAAGCCTAGACGACTGCCTAAAAACAAGCCTAAGGTGGGCCCCACCATGGACGTCCCACCAAGGGTGGGCCATGTCTAAGTGGGCCACACCAAATGGGTGGAAAGATGGATGAAACACTACATCACAGTGGCCTCAAGGAGGGTGGGATGGCCAGCCCATGCTGGACATCAACCACCATGGGACGTCCAGCATGGCTGCTGGTCAACCATGTTTTCCCCAAAGTTCAGATGGTCCATTTGGCCCCCAATCATGTATGATGGGTCCCAGCAAGGTGGACCATAGTGGAGAGAAGTTTTGAGGCCAATAGACATGTCAATGAATTTATACAATTTATGAATAGAAAGGTATATCTAAAAATAAATAAAATCAGCTGCTATAAAAATGTTGTTGTCCCCAAACTTGGCACCCAATGAGGTGGGCCTAGGCCTGCCAAATCAAATGGGAAATGGGTAGATTTGATGCTCCCATATATGGACAACAAATGGGGTCCACTGGAGAGGCTCACTTTCCTAAAAATCAAGGTGGAATGGGTCCATTTTCTGCATGCAGGACTACTGGTAGTCTAGCCCTCTTAGGCCCACTCCATGGGTCTCAAATCAGGGATAGGTGGTGTGGGATCCATCCTACATCAAGGTGGGGTCCACACCTTAGAAAACCCCAAAAAGAATTCAGGGAGAAAAGCCTTACAAACAGGCCTAAAATAATGTCCAAAATCATACATCCAATGGGTCTGACATTTGGACAGTAACATATGTTGTCCATTTTTAGCCCATAAAAAAATATATCCAAGGGGATTAATGATCAAATAATACAAGTGGGGTCCACCTAAATGGACCATAAAAATTTTCAGACCCATTCCCAATCAAAGATGTCCAAGAAAATCAAGCATTTGAGGTCATCTAACCCATGCACACAACATGCATAGGGACGTCTAACCTAGTGGGCCTGGACGTCCCAAAAATCTGAGGATCTGCGATGTTTGTGGTACATCAGTGGGCCACCAATCATCATGAGAAAAATAGAGGAAAGAAATAGAGAGAAAGAGAGGGGGGGGGGGGGGGGGGGGGGGGGGGGGTTAGGAGATCAACGACCATAGGGGAGGATTCTGGTACTATGAATCCTCTACCATTACAATCACACATATATCCTTCATAGATCATGCATGCATGCGATCTTACAATTCAAAGAAGTTACTGATGTTATCCCTAACATGCATACTATGGTCTAGAAGACTAAACAAGATCCTAGATCAAAGAAATCCATCATGGTGGGTACATGGAAAATGACCCACCATGGAAACGTGCATGCATGAAATAGGCCTTTGGCCTCTCATCATGGAGTGATGTAGGACCTCCACCATTGATTTGTGGGTCCTATATATTACCAAATTTTTTAGAAAGAAAATGCAAGAAGAAATAAGGGAGAAGCTCCATATACATCACCCACCTTCAAGATCTTCCTCCAAACTTCAAGGGCTAGCTCTCAAGCTCCAAAGGAAGGCTTCTAATGGTGGTGATGAGGATTAGAGGGTGATTTTGGGAGAGATAAGAGAGAATGATTGCTAAAAAATGGAAGGTGTGGACATCCCACCTCTTGTAATGGGAAAGAGAGGAATGAAATGAGAGAAGGGAGAAGTGAGAGGGAGAGAGAGAGAGAGAGAGAGAGAGAGAGAGAGAGAGAGAGAGGTTGTAGGTGTGCAATCATTAGTCTCTCCTAGATAAGAGAAAAGTCATCATAGCCTATAGTGATATATACTATGTTGCTAGGCTAGGATTAGGGATGGGTAGTGTGCAGGTAGTGGGTGGTGTAGGATATGGGAGTTTGGTTGGTGTATTGGTGGTGTGTGTTGAAAATTGCACAAGAGGGAGTGGTCCACCTTGAAAAACATGCTCTTCACACTAGGTGGGCCACATGTTCATGATCAAAGGCTAGAAATGAGATGCACACAACTTATGATCCACACATCGGATGGATGCATAAGACATGGCGTCGGAACAGCAACGACGATGCGAACAAGATGGCATAGGTTTCGGATCGATCCGAGTCGGATCTACATGACCAAACTTAAGGATGACTACAAACACTATCTGGGGGTTAGGAGTAACTAGGATTTAACCGATACGACCGCAGACACAAGAGAAACGAAATGCACACTCATACACACACATGCACTTGGGTCGGGTCTTACAATCAAGAAGAACATGGGATTCGATTATGAAAAACCAATTGGTTTAAATTATGGTAGTGGAATCTAAATTTTGATCGGGGTAAATTCGAAAAAGTGAGAAATCTCACGGATTGGGGCCAGAGTCTTCAGTTGTAACACCCCGAATTTTTTGCCAACCTGGGGTTAGACATCCTTAGGCAATGGGTCAACCATAACACCTTGGTAACCTCTTAGAACCCAATTCTAAAGCCAAATAAATCATTTAGAACCTAATTCTTTAGAAATTTAACGTGAATTAGCCAGCGCTACACTAGATTACCTGTGAAATAAGCACCAACCACTTTAAATACGATTTGTAAGACCCAAAACCTATAGATACGTTGACGCTACGTTACCCTAAAACCTATGATCAAACTCTAAACCTGTTTGTTCTCAGGAATCCTTTGAAACTTCGTATTGATCTAGACTGCACGTCGAAAGTCCGATATTTACAATCTCAGACCATTATGACCGCTTTGTTGGACTTGACAATCATTTCGAAAATCAGGCCCAACCGATATCCTGAGACCATTTTACTGAGTCTGGAGTGAAGAGAGTGAGAAAAGGAAAATATTTAGAAAATCAATTCAATTTAAATAAATCTGGCACATGTCGCTTGCGTAACATTTTATAAGCATTCAGACCATCAGAATCTGACCCAAGTACACCCTCGGATCAAAGAACATTTCCCACTCAGGTCAGTGTACTTGGAATCCTTGATTAAGTCTCAGTGACTGCTGAACTGAAACTGGTCCGCCACGTGCTATCTGGGAATACTATCGAGCTGAAAACTTAATCTGATCAGGATCCAACATTCATGAGCTTAAGTTCGACCACATTTAGTCAGGGGACCTCTAGAAATGTTCTTTTGGATCGGGAAAGACCTGATTTGGATGTAACCCAAGTATACCTTAACTTGGAGTCTATTTTGGTTATGTTTGGGCTTATAAAAGGGCCTTAAACCCTTAGCCTTCTAACCCATACGAATTTGAGAAAAACCCTAGGAGAGAGGAGAGAAAAGAGAGAGAAAGTGAGGGAGAAGTTGGAGCTTTCTCCTGAGATTCTTCCCTGCTGCTCCACGTGCCAAATCCATCCACCTGCATCGCTATTCTGGTGATTCCAACTCTGTTCTAGGTAAGAAAACCCTAACCTAAACCTGTTTTGGGGATTCTAGCAATACAAGTAGTGAAGTAGCTGACCCATCTTGTGAAGTAGGTCGCCATATCGACGTTGACGAAGCGCAGACTTTCTATTTGAATCGATACGCTTCTATGGTGAAAGGTACAGATTTTAGATGCTTTGGTTACCATTTTTTAAAACTTTCAATGCTGTTTAATGGTAGATTGCTGATAAGGATACTATTTGACATGTAGAACATGCTGTCCATTTTTCATTTCGCATACGTACGAAGAATATGAGATTTAAGGTATTTTAGGCATTTGTAGGAAATACTGTATATGTCCGTATTTTTCTAAAATGATTGCCATGTTTATTTGTCATGTTATTATACAAGATATGCGTGTACGATATGTTTGGCAAAGAGATTCGCCCTAATGCACATATTGGTCGACATATGCTATGTAAACTAATGTGTGTAGACTAAGTGTTTGTTGAAGTGCCCAAATCAATATGATTTATGCTTGCCATATGTTTGGAATGTAAAAACATGATTGTTGTGTATTAGACAACTCCTTGATATAAGGATCTGTCATATTATATGTTGGAATCAACATACGTCAAGTACGTTGGAGTTGAATAGTCTAAGTGTTTGTATAAATGTATGTATTAGAAAGTATTGAGTAAATGGTGTTGTAAATTAGCGTTGAGACTCGATTCTCAACTACTTTGATGATACACATGATTTCCTTCATGTTGTTATATTTGAATTGATTACCTTAGGTGTGAAATACTCGTGTATGATTAACTGCTTATGATGTATGTTATATTATGCTGATAACATGCTAGAATTTCTTATATTTCGATTTTGTCTCTCTCATATGATTATTGATGTAGATTACATGTGCTTGGGGCTATACTCTAGTCCAGGAAGTCAGTAACAGTTTAAAATTCGTGGTTGGATTCTATTCGCCACGAAGGATGTGTATGACGAACCCGAGTCGTACTAGAGTCGTCGGTAGTGGTTAGGCCACGCGAAGTGCTTGTGCACTTCATGTCGGTCGATTCGACGTGCGCTTGTGCTAGTCGGACTCATCAAGTAACCCGACTGACCATTGTATGTTCACCTTGTATTCTTCATAACTGCTTGATCCTAGGGTACTAAACTTACCATTGAAAAGCCCCTCTAACCTTGGTACCTCGAACCCCTAAGACTCATGAGCCGGGCATGGTAGTATGGGACACCGTGGTCGAGCTGTCGGCCTACGCTGGGGCCATAAACCTCCCCGTAGTGACCAATGAGCACCCTACTCTGAGAAGATTATGGTGGTATGGGACACTATATTCTTGCTGTCGGCCTACATTGATAAGGTGATGAGGGAGTGGAGCAACTAGTGCGAGCAACAACCCTGATAGCCCTTTGTAGTGACCTTGAGTTTATCCAGACACCACATGGGGGCGACAAGTCCTGATGCAGTCTTAAGGATATAAACTAGGCCTGTATTGATAAGGTGATGGGGGAGTGGAGCAACGAGTGCATGCAACAGCCCTAGCAGCCCTTGCAGCGACTTAAAAATATATCATCGTATGAGATTACTAGGAGTGACGACCCTAGATAGGATCATTGTTTGGGTATTGATATAAGGGAGGTACCCTAGTTTTCCAATCCTGCTGTATGAAAAGGACTAATAACAACTCGGTAATCATATTTATATCGCACTGCATGTGTCTGGAAGATGTGGAGCACTGAGGGAAGAAAGCATGCCTCGGACGTAAGATGGTGTCACATGAGGCAGTATGTCGGTGAGGGCATCCATCATGTCATTTCATGCTTGCATTAATCACAGTATCTAGGAATGTCTGATTGTTTGCTTTACTATTATCGCGTGATTGATTTGATAACATGTTAACCCTTGCTCTATGATTCTACTGAGTTAGTTACTTACTCCCACGTTATGGGACGGTGTTGTACACACCAACCAGTTCCTATTTCAGTTTCAGATAATGGCGATGTTTGCGAAGCAGAGCCGGACTTGGTGATGATGAGGAGGATCCCTCCTGTATGCAGGTTCTGATCGACGGGTTTGCAGGGTTACTGATTAGATGTTAATACACTTGATATTTTACCTTTTATTTACACACTCATGTATATTCTTTTCTTTCTATTATGGAGTATACATGTATTTGGTTAACCTGGTAACATGTTCACACTCTGGAGACCTACAACAGTTTATATATTCTATATATCTATCACATTCTTCCGCTTGCTAATTTAACTGTCTCTGGAGTATGATATGCTGTTTTGACTTAATCCACCTCATGTTTTATGTACTACTGCTACCGACATTCATCCATCATTGAAAATGTTGCATAAGTGATGTTCTGGAACTCGGGAGTGGAGTTTATGCTCGACCCCTGATTTTCAGGATGTTACATCAGTAAACATGGTCACAGTTGATTCAGTAACAGAAACATATTTTGAAATAATCAAGCACCCTGAAACAACTCTGAAATAGATTGAAGACAGGGGTAACTAATGATTGATAGTTTGCGGGAAATAAATCTGGAAACAGTAGAAGAGCCACAGAATACATTCATGGACTTCTATCCGAAACTAAATGACAAAGTTAATTCTATGTGGGGTCTTGGAGATGGTATCCCAGAAAGCAAAGTCTGTGTAAAAATATTACTATCACTCCCTAAGAGATTTAATTCCAAGGTGACTGCCATTCAAGAACTTAGAGATGCAGATCACATGAAGGTTGAGGAACTTGTTGATTCACTTCAAACATACGAGTTAAATTTCAAAGCTCCAAAAGGTAAGTTTATAGCTCTTAAATCATCCAAATCTATTTCTCAAGATAGTAATGTTAATTCTTATTGTGAAAACTCAGAGGATGATATGGCTTTACTTGCTAAAAATTTTTATAAAAATTTTTAAAAGTAAGAAAAGAGTTGATTTTTAAAAACCCTCTAAGAAGAAAAACGGTAAATCTAAAAGCTGGAAATCTCTAAAAGATAGCCAGTGTTTCAACTGCAATGAATATGGGCATTTGGCAAATAAGTGTCCAAAAAGGGACAAGCCAAAGTGAAAAGGCATGTTAGCCACATGGGATGAATCATCCAACTCTGAAACTTCTTTTGAGCCAGATGAATCGGAATCTAAAATTTCAAATGAAGTCAAGGCTTTAATGACTCTATCCAGATTCACTTCCACAGCTAATTGTGATTCAACCGAATATGAAAATCTGAGAAGTGACCCTGAAAATGATCTTCAGGATGCCTATAATGCCCTATACAGGGCGAGTTGTAAGATTGGTGTTAAACTAAAACTTTAAAAAAAGAAATTTTAAAAATTGAAAGAGGATTTTGAAAATTTTGTTTTAGAAAAATCTCATATTTTTGATTGTTTTGAAAAAGCAAAATGTGATTTAAATTTCAAAACTTCTAAACTTGAAAAATTAAGAACAAAAAATGAGAAACTGAAACTTGAAGTTTCTTCCCTATTAAGTTCAAAGGATACATGGAGGTATGCCCATGGAGACCCTAAACTTGAAAAGTTATTAACTGCATCTAGAATATGTGGAGATAGATCGGGTCTGGGCTATGACAAACACATGCCTCTGAAAAATAAGAGTATATCTCCTATATTTGTCAAAGGAGAATCCTCTAACTCAAAAGGAAAGGGCTTGAGATATAATAATCAAAACAACTCTAGAAATGTAAATACTTTTCAAGCACCTAAAGTCAATACTAATAACGTCAGCTTTAAAAAATAATGTTATAATCCTTTAGCTGAAAAAATTGTAGACTTACTCAAGGGGCTTCTCAAATCTAAATCTAATATTAAGAGTTAATAATAATTTCAAGCGAAGAATAACCAACAGTGCTCCAAAACCCAAAACTACAATGAAATGGGTTCCTAAGGTTACTTGACTGGTTGCCTACACTGCCTTCAAGGCTTCGAGTCAATCAAAGTAGTACCTAGATAGTGGTTACTCAAGACACATGACAGGTGATAGAGATTTGTTTACTAACTACAAAGAAATTATTGATGGCTCAGTCACTTTTGGTGATGGAAGCAACTACAAGATAATTGGCTAAGGTACGGTTCATATTTCTAACCTTCCTCCTTTTGAAAATGTTTTATTTGTAGAACTTAAGCACAATATTTTGAGCATATCTCAAATCTGTGATAACAACCATAATGTTAAATTTACAAATCAAGGAAGCGAGATCTCAAATGAAAAAGGTTGTGTGATATTAAATAACCGTAAAACATCTGAGAATTGCTATTTCATGAATGAATCTTGCTCATCTAAATTATCTTGTTACATGGTCCAAACCGATGATATTGAGTTATGACATAAATGTCTTAGATGTGAACTATCGAAATCTATTTACGTTGAGAAAAGATGATCTTATTATAGGTCTACCCAAATTGAAGAAAATGGATAAAATATGTGTCACATGTCAAATTGAAAAACAAACAAGAAGTAGTCAAAAGAAAGTAAGCTCTTCTGCCACATCCAAACCTCTTGAACTTCTTCACATGGATCTTGTTAGACCAACCATAATAGAGAGTAGAGGTGGTAAGAAGTATTTCTTGGTAATTGTGGATGACTTTACTAGATTTACTTGGGTTGCATTCATGAGAGAAAAATCTGAGACTCTCAATGAAGTCAAAAGAATACTCAAGCATATTTAGATTAAAAATAAATAAATGTTGTTAATATCAGAAGCGATCATGGATCAGAATTCAAAAATAGCAATTTTGAGAAGTTCCGTAGTGATCATGGTATATTGCATGAGTTTTCAGCTTCTAAGACGCCTCAATAAAATGGGGTCATTGAAAGGAAAAACAGAGTGCTACAAGAGATGACCAATGTAATGTTAAATAGCTTGAAGTTACCAAAAACTTTATGGGTCGAAGCTGTTAATATTGCATGTTATATTATAAATCGTGTTTACATTAGAAAATCTAAAGATAAAATGGCTTAAAAATTATGGTTTAATAAGAAACCTACAGTTAAAGAGTTTTGAATTTTTGAAAGTAAGTGCTATATTTTATATGACTAGAAAATTTTAGGAAAGTTTGATATTAAGAGTGATGAAGGGATATTCCTAGGTTATGCTCTGAATAGTCGAGCATACCGTGTTCTTAACAAGAGAACCGGTGTCATTAAGGAGTCTATAAATGTTGTTATTGATGATCACCTGAACACACCAATATCTAGTTTAGAAGATGATGAAGTCAATATAATTGAAAATCCTAACTCCTCATCTTGTTAAATCAACACTGAACTACCATCAATCAAAGACCATCCTACCACTCAAATTCTAGGTAATCCTCTCACTGGTTTGCGTACTCAAAAATAACTAGAAAACATATAAAATTATGTGTGTTTTACTTCCCAAATCAAACTAGTCAACGTAAAAGAGGCACTCACTAATGAAAATTGGATAGTTGTCATGCAAGATGAACTGAATCAATTTGTTAAGAATGATGTATGGTATTTGGTTCTAAGACCAACTGATAAACATATAATTGGAACCAAGTGGATTTTTAAAATTAATCTGATGAATTAGGAAATATAATTAGAAACAAGGCTTGACTGGTTGTATAAGGGTACACTCAAATGGAAGGAATTGATTGTGATGAAACCTTTGCCCCAGTAGCTCGTCTTGAACCCATTAGATTATCTATATCCATTGCATGCTTTAAAAAGTTAAATATTTATCAAATGGATGTTAAAAGTCCATTCTTAAATGGTGATCTACATGAAGAGGTTTATGTTGAATAACCTAAGGGTTTTGAGGACCCTAAACACTTTAATCATGTGTATCGCCTTAAAAAGGCACTTTATGGTTTGAAACAAGCTCCCAGGGCATGGTATGAGAAATTGACTAAGTTCTTACCAAGTCATAATTTTATTATGGGAAGTGTTGATAAAACTCTTTTTGTTAAAAAAAAATACAATGAACACATACTTATAGTACAGAGATACATTGAGGATATTATTTATGGTTCTACTTGCTCTAACCTGTCCATTAAGTTTGTAGAGTTGATGAAATCCAAGTTCGAAATGAGTATGGTGGGAGAATTGAACTACTTTCTAGGTTTGCAAGTTAAATTACTAGAAGAAGGTATCTTCATTTCTCGAACCAAGTATGCCTTAAACCTGGTTAAGAAATTTGGATTTGAAAATGGTAAAAAATTCAATACACCTATGAGTACGATTCTCAAGCTCTCAAAAGATGCAATAGGTAAAAGTATAGATCCTCAGTTATATCATAGTATGATTGGTAGTTTGCTATACTTAACTGCGAGCCAACCTAATATAGCATTCAATGTAGGTATTTGTGCTAGATATCAATCAGATTATAAGGAATCTCATCTTATTGCTGTCAAGTGTATTATTAAATATGTCGCAAGTATAGATAATCTAGGTCTCTGTTATCCGCATGATATTAATGTTCAATTAGTTGGATATACGAATGCTGACTGGGTTGGGAACATAGATGATAGAAAATCTACTAGTGGTGGATGTTTTTATGTTGGGAATTGTTTAGTTTCTTGGCATAACAAGAAATAAAGTTCTATATCATTATCCACAGCTGAGGCTGAATATATAGTAGTCGGAAATGCTTCTACCCAACTTGTATAGATGAAAAGAATGCTTAATGGCTATGTTATTGCACAAGATACAATGATATTATATTGCGATAACTTTAGCACAATTAATATATCTAAAAATCCCATCCAGCATTCTCGTACCAAACATATTGACATTTGGTATCACTATAGTGTAGTTGCTCTTCCTAGTTTGAAATGGGTGGATGCTATTCATCCTACGGTATTTGTCGTTGCTAGTGTCATGACAGAAGGTCATAAACACTCTCTCGCCCCTCCAGTCTTATGCTTCATCTACAAGGCTTTTGGAGAAGTAGCGACTCACGTGAAGAGTCCTATTGTTGAAGCCTCTTCTACATATACCCCTTGGCATTACATTATTGGGTGGTTGGGCATCTATTTCCCATGGACTTTTAAAGCCCCTGAAAATGCATATATTCATCCTTCACACCTTCCTTTATGGTTCTTTTAAAAGAGAGCCATGGTTAAGAGATCATATAACTCAGTAGTCAATAAGATTCTGGTGAACGACACAATTGACTTCTTTCAGTTCTATCTTCATTGATATATAGAGGATGCGGACATGGTGGATACTGAATCGCTTTCTCTGGGGGAAAGATCATTCTACCTTTCCATCCAAACTTATAGCCTTCCACTGAGGGAAGGGACAGAATTCTGAAGAGAAACTTATTACCCAAGTCGATTTTCTTGACAATTTGGCTTCGATCAAGCCTGAGAGTCGATAGGCAAATTCAAAAACCTGGGAGTCAATAGGAAAATTCAGAAACCTATTACGGCGTCGGTCCATACAATTGGGTTATGATTTGGAAGCAGTTGCTAGGTGGCCGGGTCAGGTCAACCTTCATAATCCCAAGTAGTAATCGTACTATCCGCCCTTCATACAGTTGGACGAGGTGGTGGGCTCACCAATCTTACCTAGTTACTGAGTGCCTACCAGTAACTCACCCAATATGGATTTCTCCCCCCAAGCTTAAGGGTCGAAAATTTGAAGAAGGAATTGGCTTCATGCCCAAGAAGAGTCGTGCACCTTTTCCCGGTCAACTCTATAGGAGTGTAACGCCTTGAATTTTGAGGGTCGAGAAAAGCTCTACTCCCGAGATCTAGCACGTCACTTATGCAATATGGATAATGATGTTCATATTTTTTTCATATTAATGAGTTAAACATGAGTGAGATTATACTAAAGAAGCATATCATACTCTAGATATAATTAAACTAAGCAAGTGGAAGTTTGAAGCATATATTTTTAAGTGTGTAAGTGTTTCACAACCTCCAGAGTATGAGTATGTAACCGGGATGAATATATATATATATATAGTTTTAAAATATACAAAATGTGGAAATGTAAGGTATCCAACTAAGCCAAATATCCCAGTTTTCACTACGTATCAGCACGAGGTCTACATAGACCTGCCTGAGAGCTGAAAGTAGGAAAACTCCTCGTGGCCTAACCATTGTCGAGAATCGTCGTCCATGAGCACCCCTCGTGGCCTAACCACTGTCGAGAATCGTCGTGCCACCTGGATAAATCGAGTTTACCCAATGTGGCCAGACTAATTTGACCACTCGAACAAGGACTATTACTGATTGCCTGGGCTACGTTGTGGTCCCAATCTTACTCAGCTGTAGCACATAAACACATGTGATAATCACTTCAGCATTTAACAAACAATTGAATTGAATTTCTCATTTGAGCATTTCATCAAACACATTGAACATGTTACCAAATACTTACATTTTATCCATAAATTGCGTAGCGGCAAATATGATTACATGAAAGAAACTATACATATGAATAAGGTAATTAAGAATCCTATCTTAATACTATTAATAAATACAAATCATCAACAATTTCTCATTCAGACAATTCATCAAACACTTAAACTACATTACATTAAATATATAGACTAGGTTAGGTACAACGTATATTTTAGCAAATCCTTATATAAAGAGGTCAACATGCATATGACAACGATGAATCCTAGATTAGTAGTCATGGCAAGCACAAATCATGTTTAAATGTTCATTCAACCATTTCAACAAACACATGGGATGCATCTTTTGTTCAACATAGTTCATACATGTATATTATATCAAAAACAGCGTGTCTAAGACAATATGGCAGCAATCAAATCAGAAATAAATCATTAGCTAACATTGAAAGCATTGATAACCATAACCTAAGTTTTTATAGTCCACGCCTTTCATTGGAATACTCGTTTCTAACTCGGTTCAAACTCTACATTTTCGAAACGGAACATCGGGCACCTAAATGATGTAATAGGTTAGCTAGTTTGACAAATAATCAGCATAGATCTCTATAACAAGATTAGGGTTAGGATTTCTTACCTAAAATTGTAGCCGAAACAGATTGTGTAGCGTAACAGGGAGGTGATTCGGTGTGTGGAGTCATGGGAGAGAATTACTACAGTAATCTCTGAAAATCCCTCTTCTCTCTTTCCTCTTTTCTCTTCTTTTCTCTTTATCTCTCTCTCCTTTAGGGTTTTGGAGAAATTCGTTTATGAGAGAGGTGGGGTGTTATAAGGGTTATTTATAAGCCCAAAAGTGATACAAATGGCCCCAGGGCCACTATATACATAGGTTATATGCTTTGGGCAACTGTTTTTGACAAACAGGGCTAACAGGGAGGCCCAATACTCACTTACATCATAGGGTATGCTCTCTAACAATGGATCTATGCTAGGATGTGATTTTGGTGCGATCGGGTAAGCTGATTGACCGTGGAGGACCTATGTCAGATCAACAATCATACTTACTCAATCGAGGCCACAGTTATATGGATATGTGCAAGGAAATATCCCTTTTCCATGGGTGAATTTTGATAAAAAATTGACGATCTAAAATCCTCAATTTCATGTGAGAGTGCATGGCCCAATTCACTTAAGTTTCATTTCATTTTCTAAAGATATTCGCGTTTCTCACACACTTCACTCAAGGCTCAAGTTGTACATTTCTAGACACTATCTGGGCTTGATTCCCGCGATGGTTATCAAGCCCAGTAGGACAGACGTAATCCTATAATATCACAGTCTTCAGACCCTCGACGTGTGCTCTAGGTCCGATGCGGAGTTTCAATGTACTCCTAAGAGCAATAGGCTCTTGAGATTTCTCTTAGGACTTTAAGTGATGTTGAGTTAGTGGTGTTAATGGTTTTAGGCCTTCTCATTTGTGGAAATGGTGGCCCATGCTTAATCCACTGATTATTTAGTTCAGTACTTAACTAACTTCCACCTAAATTATGACAGGATATGGTCCTTAGGTGGTTCTACCTGACATGGTACTCGGGTCCTTGTACAGATTTTTCCAAGAAGTTACAATCTACCCTCTTAAAGAAAAATTTTATCCCTGAATTAGTACCTTTTCGTACTCCTCGAGGATCTGAGGGTAGTTCTTACAAACTTCGGCTTTCATTTTCGAAGTAGCCTCCTCCTCAATGTGGTGTGTTGTAACACCCCATATTTTTACCAACCTGGGGTTAGACGTCCTTAGGCAATGGGTCAACCATAACACCTTGGTAACCTCTCAGAACTCAATTTCAAAGCCAAAGAAATCACTTAGGATTAATTCCTTTAGAAATTAAGCGTAAGTTAGCTAGCGCTACGCTAGTGTAGCTGTGAAATTGTCCCTGATCACTTTAAATACGTTCTGCAAGATCCAAAACTTGTAGAACCAAGGACGCTACAATACCCTAAAATCCAGGATCAAACTTTAAACCGATTTGTTCTCTGGAACCCTTTGAAACTTTATATTGGATCTTGACCGCGCGTCGGAAGTCCGATACCTACAATCTTAGACCGTTATGACCGCTTAGCTCGACTTGACAATCATTTCGAAAATCAAGCCCAACCGATGTTCTGAGGCTATTTCATTGAGCCTGGAGTGAAGAGAGTGAGAAAGGGTATGGATTTGAAAATTTAAATCCAAATCTGGCACGTGACTTGGCGCGTTATTATTAAGCGTTCTGACCGTCGGAATTCAGGCAAATTTCATCCTTGGATTAGAAAAAATTTCTCTTTCATATCATGAGACTTGTAGACTTGATCTAGGTTCGATGACCACTGAACTGAAATTGGACTGCCACGTGTGATCTGCGAACTCTACCGAACTGAAAACTTAGTGTGAGCAACATCCAGTGACTATGAGCTTAAGTCCGATCGCGTTCGGCCAGGGGACCTCTCGAACTGCTCTTTTGGATCGGAACAGCCCCGTTTTGGTTATAACTTAAGTGTACCTTGTTCCCAAGCCTAATTTGGGAAGGTTTTGGCCTATATAAGGGATTTAAACCCTCTCATATCTCTCGCATCCGAATTTGGATAAAACCCTAAATTGAGAGAGAGAGAAATTGAGAGAAAGTGAGAGACTTGTGGGAGAGATTTCCTGCTTCCTGCTGCAGCTGCTACACGTGCTTAAGCACCGCATTTAAATCACTTTGTTGGTGATTCCAATACACTTATAGGTAAGAAAAACCCTAACCACTTGCTGATTTGGGAATTTCTTCAATTCAAATAGCAAAGTAGCTTATGTACTTATGCATTAGGTCATATTGACGCTGTTGACGAAGCGTATTCGTTCAGATCGAAACGTTACACGTCTACGGCAAAAGGTACAGATTTTAGACGCTTTGATTGACTGATTTCAAAGATTTCAATGTCGTTTAATAGTAGATTATCGACGAGCATGCTGTTTGACATGTACAACATGCTGTCCGTTTTCCGTTTCGTAAACGTACGGTAAATATGAGATTTAGGGTATTATAGGCATTTATAGAAATTACTGTATATGTCCGTATTTTGCTGAAATGCTTGACATGTAAATTTATCGTGTTGTGATATTATATATGCGTGTATAATCTGTTTGGCGATGAGATTCGCCCTAATACGCACTTTGGGTCAACATACGCTATGTAGACTAAAGTGTGTAGACTAAGTGTTTGTATAAATGTTTGTATTAGTATGTGTTGAGTAAATGGTGTTGTAAATTAGTTTTGAGAATGAATTCTCAATCCACCTGATATGGTATACGATTTCCTACATGTTTGCTATATGAAATGATTTCCTTATATGTATGGAATACATGTGTTGGTTGATTTGCTTACTTTGTATGTTATAACGTGTGTTAACATGTTTGTATTGTTGAACTTTAATTCTATTACTCTCATATGATCACTGGTATGGATTACACATGTCTGGGGCTATGCTTTAGTCCATGAAGTCGGTAATGGATTGAATTAGTGATGGGTTTCTATTCACCACAGAAGACGCGTCGATGAACACGAGTCGTGTTTTGAGTTGGCGGCAGTGGTTAGGCCACACGAAGTATTTTATGCACTTCATGTCGTCCAACTTGAGATGCGCTCGTACTAGTCGAGCCCGTCAAGTAACCCGATTGGCCATTGTATGTTCACCCTGTATGAGTCATAACTGCTTGAAACTAGGGTACTGAACTTACCATTGGAAACCCTGTCAACCATGGTACCTTGATCCATAAAGACTCATGAGCCGGGCATGGTGGTATGGGACACCGTGGTCGAGCTGTTGGCCTACGCTGGGGCCACAAACCTCCCCGTAGTGACCAGTGAGCACCCTACTCTGAGCAGATTATGGTGGTATGGGACACTATATTCTTATTGTCGGCCTACACTAATCAGGTGATGAGCCCTTTGTAGTGACCTTGAGTTTATCCTGACACTGCATGGGGGCGACTAGTCCTGATGCAGTCTTAAGGATAATTAGGCCTGTATTGATAAGGTGATGGGGGAAATGTGCAACGAGTGCGAGCAACAGCCCTTACAGTGACCTACAAATATAACATCGTATGAGATTACTAGAAGTGATGACCCTAGACAGGATCTGTGTTGGGATTGATATAAGCAAAGTACCTTAGTTTCCCAATACTACTGTATGAAAAAGACTAATAACAATCTGGTAATCATATCCACATCACATTGCATGTGCCTGGAAGATGTGGAGCACTGAGAGGAACGCAAGCATGCCGCGGGCGTAAGATGGTGCCGTATGAGGGAGTATGTCGGTGAGGGCATCCATCATGTCATTTCATGCATACATTAACAATAGAATCTACGAATGTTTGATTGATTGCTTTACTATTATCACGTGATTGATTTGAGAACATGCTAATCTTTGCTCTATTATTCTACTGAGTTAGCTACTCACTCCCACATTACGGGATGGTGTTCCGAACACCCACCATTCCCTATTTTAGTTGTAGATGATGGCACTGCTGGTGAAGCGGAGCCGGACTTGATGATGTTGAGGAGGATCCCTCCTTTATGCGTGTTCTGATCGACGGGATTACAGGGAGGTTGATTAGATGCCCTGACACTTGCCATTTTATATTATTGGAGCACTCATGTATATTCTTTTCTTTCCATTTTTAGAGTATACATGTATTTAATTAACCTAGTAGCATGTTCGAAATCTGGAGACTTACAATCAATTATATAATTTATGTATTTATCACAGTCTTCCGCTTACTAAATTTAACTGTCTTTGAAGTATGATATGTTGTTTTGGCTTAATCCCAATCTTGTTTAATGTCATTCTACAGACAACATGCATTTATCATTACCCATGTTGCATAAGTAACGTTCTGGAACTCGGGAGTTGGGTTTCTACCCGACCCCCGATTTTCGAGGTGTTACATGTGTCCATAACACTTTCATGAGTGAGATAACTTTGCTGCGTAACACTTGTTCCTTCCTATCTAGAATACATGTGGGCCACAATACATAAGTAGTGTCTTCACTTAGCTGCACTTGCTCCCAGTTAATAATATGAGTAGGGTCAGGAACATATTTCTTAAGCATCGATACATGAAATACATTGTAAACGCTTGTGAGTGGTGTGGGCAAGGTGAGACAGTATGCCACCACACCCACTCGGTCTAAAATATAGAACGGGCCAATGAATCTTGGCATGAGTTTTCCTTCTTGCTAAAACGAAGTACCCCTTTCATTGGGAATACATGGTCCCCAACTTCAAATTCTAACTATCTTCGTCTCGTATCAGTGTAACTCTTCTGTCTACTCTGGGCTGTAAGGAGTCGACGCTTGATAATATCAATCTTTTCTGAGGTCGCCTGAAGTAAGTCTAGGCCAACCAAACTCTTCTTAACAACTTCTGCCCAACAATGTAGAGCTCGACATGGCTGTCCATATAAGGCTTCGTAGGGAGTCATGTTAATTCTTGCTTGGAAGCTTTTGTTATAAGTAAACTCGGCATAAGGGAGACAGTCATCCCAGCTGTCCTTGAAGTTAAGTACATATGCTTGTAACATGTCCTCGAGTATTTGTTTTACCCGTTCCATTTGCCCATCAGTCTGTGGGTGGAACGCAGTACTGAACTTCAGTTTCACTCCTATTGCTTCTTAGATTTGAGTCTAGAAAATAGACGTGAATCATGTGTCTCAGTCCGACACAATCTCTATAGGAACCCCATGCAGTTGTACTATCTCCTTGATGTATAGCTTGGCTAGGTCATTTGTCGAATTATAAACTCTACTCGGGAGGAAATGGGCTGATTTCATCAACTGATCCACAATCACCCAAATGGAGTCATGATCCTTTCTCGTCTTTGGTAATCCGAAAATAAAATCCATAAATATAAAATCCCACTTCCACTCAGCTATGGGCATAGGCTGAAGTAACCAAGGGGGTCGGCGATGTTTGGCCTTGACTTATTGGCACGTGTGACATCGAGATATAAAGTCTGCTATTTAGGCCTTCATGTTGTCCCACCAGTACGAACGCTTCATGTCTCGATACATCTTTGTACTACTCGGATGAATCGCTAACTTTGAATTGTGAGCGACTTCTAGAACTTCTCTCCTTAAGTCTTGGAGGTTCGAGATGCATAGGCGACCACGATACCTCAAACCTCCATCTAAGCCAATCCTCCATTTTGATTCTTCATTGTCGCTTGCACGCTCTCTCATCTTCACCAAAAATTCATCTTCTTTCTAAGCCACGATGGTTCAGTCATCGATAAGTGGCTGCACGTGGAAGTGTGCGACGCTCTCGAATGGCTCCTCCACCGTGTTTTTGTTCAAAATCTCACACAACTCCACCATATTTCACTCTTTTATCATCAGTGGGGCTGCAAATTCTATAGTTTTCTTGTTGCTCAACTAATTGGCCACAAGGTTGGCCTTATTAGGATGGTAGGAGACTTCAAACTTAAAGTCTTTCAAAGTCTCCATCCAACATCGTTGACTCATATTTAGATCCCTCTGTGTAAAGATGTATTTGAGGCTCTTGTGGTCGCAAAAGAGCTCGAACTCCTCTCTGTACAGGTAATGTCTCCAAAGATTTAATGCAAAAATGACTGCCACCAATTTCAGGTCATGAGTGGGGTAGTTTTCTTCATATTTTCTCAACTATAGTGAGGCATAGGCGATCACCCTATCCTTTTGCATAAGTACACATCCCAAACCGACTTGAGAGGCGTCGATGTAAATAGTATATTTGACCCATTGCTCTGACGGTACTAGCATGGGTGCAGATGTTATTTGTCCTCTAATTCCTGAAAGGATGCCTCTGCTTTCTCATTTAAAGCAAACTTAAGATCTTTTCGAGTAAGTTGAGACAATTTTCGGGCTATCTTGGAGAAATCGTTAATAAATCAACGGTAATAGCCGACAAGTTTGAGGAAACTCCTCACTTTTGTAACTGACCCGGGCTACTCCTAGTCATGTACCGTGGTTACTTTGGCAAGGTCCATGGTGATTCCTTCCTTGGAAACCACGTGCCCTAAGAACTTGACTTCTTCTTTCCAGAAGTCGCATTTTCGGTACTGTGAAAACAATTGATTCTGCCTAAGAGTATCAAGGACATCTCGCAAGTGTTCTTTATGATCTTTCTGACTCTTTGAGTATATCAAGATGTCATCTATAAATATGATGAAGAATTGGAATAGATATAGCCGAAATACCTGGTTCATGAGATCTATGAATAGGGTTGGTGCATTTGTAAGTCCAAACGACATCACGAGGAACTCGTAGTACCCGAAACTAGTCCTGAAAGCTATTTTTACACATCTGCATTCCTGACACTCAACTGATGGTACCCAAACTGTAAGTCTATCTTAGAAAAATACTGCGTCCCCCTTCAACTAGTCGAACAGGTCATCTATCTTGGGCAGAGGATACTTGTTCTTTACTGTGAAGTGATTTAACCTGTGATAATTTATACACAACCGCAGTGATCCATCCTTCCTTTTTACAAACAATGCAGGTGCTCCCCAAGGAGATACGCTTGGCTTTATAAAACCCGAATCCAATAACTCATGAATTTTCTTCCTCAATTCCTCCATTTCACATGGAGGCATGCACTACGTTGGTAAGGAGATCAGTGTCGCGCCTGGCACAAGGTCGATGGTAAAGTCAATCTCGCACTGAGGAGATGTCCAGGGATCGTTCTGATCACATCCATGAATTCTTGGACTACTGGCGTGTCCCTAAGTGATGGATCATCATAATTTTCCAACAAGGAAGCATAACAACTAATGCAGTAGGGCCAAATGACTTGAACTGGAAAAGTAAAGGTTGTGTTTTCGGGCCTATGGGTTGTCACCAATCTGGTTTCACAATCAATCTCTGCCTTCATCTCGGTGAGCCAATCCATGATGACGATGATGTCATAATGATATATCTTGGTTACAATCAGGTCAATGTACACCACTCTACTCCCTAAGTCTATCTGGCAACTCTTACAAATCTTAGTGGCGTCTGTGACGGTTCCTGTTGCTGCGATGACTCTCGCCCCAACCATAGGGGTAATGTTCAACCCTAATCGCTTGACTGTAGAGCATGCTATCATTGAAATAGTGGACCCGATGTCCACCAATAGAAATACTGGTGTACCTTGGATGTTGGCAGTGACTTCAAAGGCTAGTGGTACTACAACTGCTGATTCAAAGGCCTTGGCTGCGATTGCATGTACTCGAGTTTGTTGCGGACGATTAGGTTACACTACCATAGGTCGTTGAGGCGGCCTATTTCAAAATACAGGAGGCCAGCAGAATGGTTGTGCCAGTGGTGCGGATCGTAGAGGTGGAGCTGAAATAACATGTGGTGGCTGGCGGTTGACCTTCTGAGGCGATGTGAAGTTGTTGTCCTTCATCTTGGTAAAACAAAAGGGGTCAGTATGGCCCCCTTTATTACAATAAGTACACTAAAGGTCAGTTTGCCTCTGTTGAGCCAGTGGAGCCATTGGTCTGGGAGGCGAGTTCATACACGGCCTCTTGCCGAGAAACGGTCAGTTCTGTAATTCTTGCCTAGGCCTCGGGCCCATTAACATGCATGTTCGAGACACTCATTCATTATCCTGCTTAGCTCGCAGGGACATGCTCACTAGCTTAGCATAGTTGGAAATGCTTGCGTAACACATCTTGGTGCGGATATCAGACCATAACCCTTTTGAAAATCACCTCATTCTCATCAGCTCGTCTGCCAAAATCAAAGGAGCATATCTATCGAGCTCTGTGAAACTTTTTTTGTATTTTGCCACTGTCATTTCCCCTTATTGGAGGCAGAGGAATTAGCCCTCCTTTTCATTATGGTATATGAGGGGGAAATACTTCTCGTGGAAGCGTACTTCGAATTCATCCCACGTCCATGTAAATCCTGAGGGAACAGTTTGAAGAACACTGTTCCACCACAGGATAGCTTCCTTCTCAAACATATATGTGATAGCTCAACCTATTCCGCCTTGGTATAGTGCAATGGCCTCAACATCTTAAAAATACTATCCAACCAGTACTCGGCCTCCTCGGGTGTATGAGTACTTGCAAAAGTGGCAGGACAGAAGTGTTGAAAGCTCTTGAATGGGCCACTTGTAGACATAGCCCCAGTAGGCTGTACGGGTGGCATCGGTAGGGCCACGTTCATGTTTTGTGCGATGGCCCCCACTATAGTTGCTAGAACTTGCTACTATTGTTGCATTAAGAGCATCATCGGCTCCAACCTATCAGGGGGAGAGGCCGCCCGAGGCATGTGTGGCGTCAATGAAGACCATGGTTCTGACCCAAAATCGGTGGTGCAATTGGTGTTGGTCCATTTGTGGGGCCAGTGGCCGGTTGTGAATTCAGCATTGTATCGCTACTCGAACCCAAACTATGGTTCATGTGGCTATCGCTCAGGTGATAGGTCCCATCAATCATTTCGCCAAGTGGGAGACGTGTCATGTTCTGAGTAGTTTTAGGAGGCATTCCCTATATTCAACATAGGGTGCAACATTTATAGGATTAGGATAACATCATCCACTTTTTCCAAACATTCTACACATTTCTAAACAAAAGAAGCTTCATGCATTTCATTTAATAAAATTGTCACAGTTGCATATGATGTGGTATTACATGCACTATGATAAAGGATGCATGTATGCTAATTTACAAAAGGCTTTAACACTTACTAACCTAACACCTATGCTAAGCCTATCAAGGCTATTACAAAAAGAAGGAAAATAACTACAAGTGCACTACCGTCCTCCGATTCTAGCAAAGGAGGAGCTGCTCCCTTATCCTGCATACAGCATAGGAGGACCTTTAGGGTGCGGGACATTCTCTTAACTTTTTCTTCAGGTAAGCCTGGTTCTCCTCGAACTTCTGCTTTAAGTAGGCCTGATTTTCCTCAATCCTGGCCATGCAGGCTTCTAGGATGGCCCGGTCGTGGCGATCCTCATGAGCCATAGGAGGTCCCCCGTCTGAATCCTGGGACTCCTCTTCTTCTTCTTATCCCTCTTCTTCACTACCTTCCTCTTCTTCAGTCTCTTCTTCTATCTCATTCCCGTACTCATCAATCTTGGCTTGGCATTACCTGAGGCCTATTCCCATATTGTTGAGTGTAGTTTCATTGATGAAATGGATAGGGGCGAGATTATCCATATGGACCCTGAATCCAAAGCTGCGAGCTATCTCACAAATAAGTTGGCCAAATGGGAGGGAGGTGTCTCCCTAAGTAGACCGTGCTATATTAACTATCTGTGTCAAGGCGAGAGTAGGAAGGCACACCTTTTCTCCCTGTCCAACTTGGTATAGGAAGTCCACTATAAATCTAGTGCATTCAGTGCAGTTATTCCACCTAAGATACACGTTGTATGTACATATATGGTGGAGTAGACAGAAATCCTCTGTCATACTTATCGATGTGAGATTGTTCACTCACCTCCAATCAATAAGTTGGCTGCAAAGGAAGTGAGTGGGGTGATCTCTATCCCATACACTAGCAAGATGAGCATCGCTGGCATGTACCACACCACGCTCTATTCCCATGTTACGGGCCATGACATCCACATCGACCCTGGTTTGAGTCCTTCCCAATGTGATGGTAAACTGGAGAGGCTCAAGAGTTGGATCCCTTATGTGTGCATAGAAGGCTCGTATGGTGCTTTCACTTACATGTGTTTTTCCTTCAAATATGGGACCCCAACCGTTCTCCAGGAGGAGGTCGATCACTGGATATAACCCAAATAACTTCTCATTAATGTGAGCTTCAAACATAACCTTACAATCATGGAACTTACCGAGTTCGGTGCCTGCCGGTAGAGACCTCTCTATCGGGATTCGAGGGTCGAGGTCCCGTTTCGACCTCCGCTTAGCACTTGCACTTGTCTTGACACTCGTCTTCTTTTTAAAATGGCTTGGATGACCAGGCCCGGCCTCATCCGAGGCCACTCTCTTCTTTCCCATAAGGGAAAGGAGAGTTGAGATGGAGAAAGTGGCGGTTACAATCTCAAAGAGAGCCATTGGGATGGAAAAACCTTGAGGATGAAGTGGATTTAGAAGTATAAAGGTTATGAGACACAAAAAGGAGGGTTTTGTGTTCAAATGAGTGAGAATAATAGAAATGAGAAGATGAAAAGGGTAGTTTTAGAGGAATAGTGGTGGAGGGATGTAGAATGCAGAGAAATGAGGGATTTGAGTGTATGAAAATGAGGATTTGAGAGAGAAAGAGTGTTTTTGGAGGGTTTGAAGCTGTTTATGAGGTAGAAAAGGGTGAAATGAGGGAGGAATAGGGCAAAGGGTACTAAAAGGGGGCCCCCACACATGGGGGGGACCCCACTTGGCCAGTCGAAGGGCGGTGCATCGCCAATCCCGAGGTGTCGTCGTGCCCTATTAAGAAGGTCGGTGGTGCGCCGCCGACCGGGCAGTGCCGTCGCGCACGCCTTGGCTGTCCAGCGGTGCCCCCTCCAGTCATGTTTTGATGTGTGGGACCCCCTGGGCCACACCGAACATCATGATTCGTGTCCCTAGGCCCATAGGTCCATTTTCTTGGTCCAACGCATGTGTATTCGCCCCATTTGGATCTGTTTTGGGTTCAAAATTTGTCAAGTATGACTCAAACCCATCGACTGACAACCTAAAGGTGACTGAAATCAGTTCACGTGATCTAAAATACGTGGTGGACCACACAACTATGTTTGGTCTTGCTTGTCGATGAAACATTGGGATCCTAATGTGGTCTCTAAATTCCATCGCTCCCTTCCTAAGTCAGAGTGCATTAGAGTGCATTGTGTTACCTATAACCCATGTCCAGCTTAATCCAAATCATGCTCTAATACTAACTTGTAATACCCTGAATTTCGAGGGTCGAGCAAAGCTCTACTCCTGAGATTCACCACATCACTTATGCAATATGCACAATGATATTCAAATTTCGTCCATATTAATCAGTTAAACATGAGTGAGATTATACTAAAGCAACATATCATACTCTGAATATTATTAAACTAAGTAAGTGGAAGTCTGAAGAATATATTTTTAAGTGTGTAAGTGTTTCACAACCCCCAAAGTATGAGTATGTAACCGGGCTGAATATATACATATATTGTTTCAAAATATACAAAATCTGGAAATGTAAGGTATCCAACTAAGCCAAATATCCCAGTGTTCACTACGTATCAGCATGAGGTCTACATGGACCTACCTAAGAGTTGAAAGTAGGAGAACTCCTCCTCATCTATAAAGTCCTACTCCTTTGTATAGACTTTACCAACACCTGCATCTAAACCAGAGTTTGGTTGGTGTTTTAAAACACCGTCCCACCAAATCCAAGGTTGTCAATCCATCAATGAGGAGGTTAAAAACCCATCCTCATAAGTTTCTACTGGAATCAAGTAAGGAATCTGGGGGGTCTTAAGCATGGTTGGTCTATCTATGGACAATGACCAAAGAGCGTACACTATAGCCCACTTTTTCTTCATCTGCCAGGTTAGACCCATTCACGGGAGGGCATTTTCTCTCATCTTCCCCCGTGGTGCTATCAAAAACTAAACAGAACACATTGGTCTCACGCGTGATTGGCCTCCTTCTACTTTTAGCTGCTTATGGGCTTTTGGTAATGATTGGCTTCATCCGCTGCCCGCATGGGTCTAAGCATGTGATGGCCTTCACAAGCTTTTCAGGGCCACTGGCTTCTCACTGATGCTCGTATATATATTGTCGATGATGGTAGGTCCTATGTGTAGTTGGCCATATAGGCTTGGTTACGCTGCTATGAATGACAAATTGTCATCGCTATCATAAGATTTACGTATGGTTTACGTGTGGTTAGCTATATAGGCTTATTAGATGCCACAAATGGTGAACCGATAATTGATACATCACCACTGCTGATAATGTTTTGATAATGTTCATGATTAAAATAGTGTATCGGCTTAACAATAATAATAATTTTGATAAGATAACTTTTGTGTCAGTGATTAATTGTTAATTTGGCGATAATCATTGACATTTGGTGATAATCATCGGCGTATGGCAATAATTGTTGATATTATCATTTTTTGATGTACTTGATCTTGATATACTTGAGAATTTACCTTTTCTTGAGAATTCACCTTTTATTCATTCATACTTGAGAAGAATGCATGGCTTTGCCTTTTAAGGTTGTTTCATCATTCTACTTGTCTTACTTCCTTTTGATTGAGAAGTATTATATTTGGTAATCTTCAAAATTAAAATTATAGCTATTATCAGGGATAATATCTCTTTATTAAATGAGCATTCATAGGTATACTGATACCTCGTCCATCTTGATCTACAACTCGGTAGGCTCCTTTTGAATATACTTCTGTTATAACATACGAACTGTCCCATTTGGGATCAAATTTTCCCCTAGTTCTTTGAGTGACTATTATGGGTCTTTTCAGCATTAGCACCAAATCGCCTCTCTTAAAGGAGAGATGCTTAACTCTTTTATCGAAGGTGGTAGAGGTTCTCGCATGATATAGCTCTAATCGCTGTTGGGCTGCAAGCCATTTTTCATCAAGAAAGTCTAGTTTAACCAGTCTTATTCTTACATTTTCATCCTCTGTCATCGACTAGTGAACTGCCACTCTGAGTGATGTGACCTACATTTTGATTGGAATGACAGCGTCAACACCATAGACCAACAAATACTGCATAGCTTTCGTTGAAGTTTGATAAGTAGTCCCATAAGCCCATAATGCTTCTTACAACTTTTCATCCCAGTCGCACTTATTTCCAGTGATAGTTTTCTTCAGCATTTTCACGATCGTCTTGTTGAATGCCTCTACTAATCCGTTGGTCGGCGGATAGTAAGGTGTCGAGAATGAGTGGTGAATACCCAATTTTTGACATAACTTTTTCATAACCCTATTCTTGAAAGAAGACCATTATCGGTGATGATACTCTTCGGGATGCTATAGTGATATATTTTCGCATGTCGGATGAAATTGACGACATCTCTTTCCTTAACATTTCACAATGCAATTGCTTCAATCCATTTGGAGAAATAGTCTTTTTCTACTAATATATATTATTTTCCTTTAGATGATGGTGGATTTATAGGACCTATAACATCAAGTCCCCAGGTGGAAAAAAGCCAAGAAGCTATTGATTGATGGAGATCTTAAGGAGGCACATGTATGACATCACCATGGATTTGGCATTCATGACATCGTCTGCTAAAATCGATGGCGTCTTTGAACATTGTGGGCTAGTAATACCCAATTCAATGCACCCAATGGAATAGATTTCGACCATCTTGATGTGCTTTACACTGTCCAGAATGAGCTTCCTACAATATTTAAATTACTTCTTCCATATCAGACATCGCATCAACAATTCATTATGAGACTTTCTGTACAATATTCTGCTGCACATAACAAATATCTTTGATCTTTGTTTGACCTGCAACCTTCGTGCTGAGTCCTCTGGTAGAATATCATATTTGAGGTAATCTACAATAGGCTGGCGCTAGTCATCCATTGCGACCTCTAAGCATGATATAGGAAGTGCTTCAGCGGCTTCATTAATGATTTCAGGTGGTGACAAGAACCTTCTTTCTTCTATTTTTACCTGAAGAGGACTTCGATCAGGGAAGGATAAAGCTATTACTAGGCTAGCTAAAGCATTTGCCTTTACATTCTCGCATCGTAGTACATGTTAGATTTCCACATGATGGAACTGCTCTAGCAATTGTTGAGCTCGTCGACAGTATGGTAAGAGCTCTTATTTTTTTATTTTGAACTCAGTTGTTAGCTGATTTATGATCAACTCGGAGTCTCTAAAAATCTACAGCATTTTTATTTCCATTTCTTAAGCTATCTCCATTCCAATGATGAGAGCTTTATATTCATCTTCATTATTTGTACTGCAATTGTAAGTGCTATGATTTCATATCCCTTTGGTTGTCAAATTTTGTGGTGCTAAAACCTATATCTATGTCTTGTATATCTTGTGTTTCATGTTTGAGACTATTCATTGCTTCAAGACATCGCATTTCAAGACAAGAACTTAAATGAAGAAAGTTTCAAGTCATGGATGAAGAATTCAAGAATAGAAGTCTTCAAGAATGCATGTTCAAGATACAATCAAGTTCAAGTATAGTAGAAGACTTTGTCACGTCAAGATCAAGCTCAAAAAGGCCTACAACAAGATTCATAAATTCTCAAGCTTCTCTTAAGGGTCATCTGAGTTTACAGACTATCAATGTCCATCTCACTTTTAAGGTTTGTTTGACCTTGGGATGGGCTTTACTGTAGGTCATTCTGGATACATAATTCGTATATTTTAATATGCTTATTCGGGCTATTCTAAGACCAGTCCTAGGGACTTTAAGACTAGTCCTAGCTCTGCTACGACCAGTCTTGAGTTTTTCAGGACCAGTCCTAGGTTGTTGAAGATTTTTGGATCTTTCTGGTTGTCCTACGACCAGTCCTGAATATCATACGACTAGTCCTGTGAGCTGTACGACTCGTCCTTTGACCAGTCTTAGGCCTACGACTCAAACTCCAGAAACTATATTGGGGGTCCTATGACCGGTCGTCGGTGACCCACGACCAGTCGTAGGTGGCCCACGACCGGTCGTAGACTTCCTAAGACCAGTCGTGGAACAGCAAATCCTTATCCCACGGAAATCTTTGAAAATATTTGAAGCTACGACCAGTCGTAGGATCCTAAGACTAGTCGTAGATGAGATTTTTTAGGCTATAAATAGAGCACGAACTTCAGAGTTTTAGCAATTCAATTCTATTCTATTCAAGCATTCTTTAGGCTATACTCTGAGATAAGTTTGTGTTTTTTTTAAGCTACTTTACGCTCATTTAATATTCTTTTTACTAGCTTGTTTATTATTTAATTTTGATCTACATTCCAATCTTATTTGAAAAGAAGAATTTTTTATATTCCTTCTTCTTAGATTCAAAATCAAATAGAATTAGCCTTTTGATTTAAAATCAATTAGACTTAGAACCATTCTTAAAGTGAGTATTGGACTTTGAACATTGATTTGAACTTTTACTCTGATTGGTTCTACCGGGCTACTTCAAAAGGAGATTAGGTATTTTACATTTGTGTAATTTACTTTCTTTGGTTTTGTTTGAGATTTGCCAGAAAAATCTCATTGTATTGGTTATCTGAGGAGAGCCAGAAAACTCAGATTGTGTGAGTTTTTGGATTGTGTAAGCCCGAGATCAAAGACACAATTGTGAAGGTTTTAGGTGAACCTGTGAAACCTATTTTGATAGTGCATGCTAATATCCCCTGTGTGAGGATATTAGGAGTGGAGTAGCATTCTGTGTGGCTGTTGGATAATAGTTGGTGTACACACAGGCGAACCACTATATATCGTTGTGTTGTGGATGTGCTTTATTCTTTCATTTCTTTATTCATTCAGTTTTGTGGTTTGTGTTTCTGGATGAATGTTGTAATCTTTTTATTCCAAGCAAGTGTGGAGAATGTTGTAATAACTTAGGATTTATTTCTGCAAGATATTTTGATTGCTTTGCCTTTTCATTCCTCATTGGTTTGTGATACAAGGACGTTCTAGAAATAAGGTTGTCCTACCTTAAACCTTTGGTTTTTGGTGAAAGGTTGTCCTTAGAACTGATATAGTATCATTCTCTTTATTTTAGGCTATTGAGATTAATTTCTATTCAGCATTGTGCTTTATTTCTTTTATTATTCTACTGTTTTTGTTTTATTTGGCATTGCCCTATTCACCCCCCCTCTAGGCCATATAGCTAGGCCCCTTTCAAGTGGTATCAGAGCCTAATAGCTCGTGTTTATTGTTTATTTATTGGATTTATTTCCTGAGCTAACGATCTAAGCTATATTAAGATGTCAAATTTTGATAGTCTATCAGTCACTAGGCCACCACCCTTTAATGACACAAACTATGCCTATTGGAAAGCCAGGATGAGGATCTTCCTCAAATCCCTGGATGAAAGTGTGTGGCTGGCCACAGTGAATGAATGGAACCCTCCTATCACTGAAGTAACTAATGTCGATGGTTCAAAATCAATGAAAGTAACGGCTTATTCTCTTTGGACCACACTTCAGAAAAGTGAGAGTAGTGCCAATGCAAAAGCACTTAATGCAATTACTTGTGCATTATCACCAGATGAATTCAAAAGAATCATCTCTTGTGAAAATGTAAAACAAGCATGGGATGTATTAGAAATGACACACGAGGGTACATCCATTGTCAAGAAATCTAAAGTCCAACTCCTCGCAACTAAATTTGAAGAAATTCATATGGAGGAGAATGAGATGTTTATGGACTTCTACACTAGATTGAATGACATTGTGAACTCTATGTGGGGTCTTGGTGATAGAATCCCAGAAAGTAAAGTGTGCGCAAAGATACTACGCTCACTTCCTGAACGGTTCAATTCTAAAGTAACCGCGATTCAGGAACTTCGTGATACGGATTCCATGAGGGTTGAGGAACTAGTTGGTTCACTTCAAACCTATGAGTTGTCCTTTAAAGCTCCTAAAGGAAAATCTATTGCTCTCAAATCATCTAAAAATGTTTCACAAGAGAGCACTTCAGATTTAAAAAATTTCAAAGATGATATGGCGCTTTTAGCAAAAAAGTTTTACAAAATTTTCAAAAGCAAGCAAAAAGTTAATTTTCAAAAATCAAATGATAAGAGACAATCTAAACCTAGAACTCGAAAATCTTTGAAAGATAGTCAATGTTACAACTGTCAAGAATATGGTCACTTAGCTAACAAATGTTCTAAAAAGGACAAATCAAAAAGGAAAAGCATGATGGCTACTTGGGATGAATCCTCTGATTCTGAATCCTCTTCTAAATCAGAAGATTCTGAAACTGAGTCGGGCGATGATGTTAAAGCCCTTATGACTCTAGCCAAGATCACTTTTTCAGATAATGATGATTTATCTAGTGAAGAAAATCTGAATAGTGATTGCGATAATGAAGATGATCTTCAGGATGCTTAAAATGCCCTTTATAAGGAGAGTTGTAAAATTGCCGTCAAGCTTAAATTATAAAAAGAAAAATTTTCTAAGCTTAAGAAAGATTATGAGTCTCTCGTTTTAGAAAAGTCTCATATTTCTGATTCTTTTGAAAAGACCAAAGGTGATTTAGATTTCAAAACCTCCAAATTTGAATATTTGAGATCCGAAAATGAGAAACTCAAAAAAGAGGTAGCTTCTCTTTTGAGTTTGAAAGACACATGGAGATATGCCTAAGGTGATCCTAAATTGGAAAAATTATTGTCCGGATCAAGAAAATGTGGCGATCGATCCGGTTTGGGCTATGATAAGAATACATCTCCTAAACAAAAGAACATTACTCCTAAATTTATAAAAGGAGAGTCTTCAATCTCAAAAAAAAAGAATACTTATCAAGGTTTTTCCAAAATTTTAAGGAGTTTTCAAAAACCTAAAGGTAGCCATGTCAACTTTAATTTTCAAAACCGAAATTCATTGACTGAAAAAATAATTGATCTACTTAAGGAGCTATTAAAGTCTAACTTTATAGGTCTCTCCTATAACAATAGACAGAAAAGGACCATCTATACTCCTAAACCAAAAACAGTTCTGAAATGGGTTCCTAAAGTTGCCTGCTTGGTTGCCCATACTGCTTTCAAAGATACAAGCCATTCAAAGTGGTACCTAGATAGTGGTTGCTCTAGGAATATGACAGGTGACAAGGCTTTATTCACTGATCTAAAAGATATGACTGACGGGTCAGTCACATTTGGTGATGGAAGCAATTGCAAGATCATTGGCCAAGGTACGATTCAACTTTATAACCTCCCTTTATTTAAGAATGTTTTATATGTTGAGGGCTTGAAACACAACCTTCTAAGCATTTCTCAGATATGCGATAATAACCATAGTGTAAAGTTTTCTGATCAAGGTTGTGAGATATTTAATAAAAAGGGTTCTGTTATATTAATTGGTCGCAGAACTTTTGAAAACTGCTACATCGTTAGCGATGCAAGCTCATCTACTCAATCGTGTTACATGGTCCATACCGATGAGACTGAATTATGGCATAAACGCCTTGGACATGTACACTATAGGAACTTATTTAGATTGAGTAAAAGAGAACTAATTAGAGGTCTACCCAAATTATAAAATGTAGATAAAATATGTGGTGAATGCCAGTTGGGCAAACAGACTAGGAGCTCTCATAAGAAAGTGAATTCCAATACCACATCTAGACCACTCGAGCTTCTCCACATGGATCTTATTGGACGAACCAGAACGGATAGTCAAGGAGGTAAAAAATACATCTTGGTTATCGTAGATGACTATACCAGATTCACTTGGGTATCGTTCTTAAAAGATAAAATTGAAACCCTGGATGAAGTGAAAAAGGTCATTAAACGAATCCAAAATGAAAAAGGTTCTCATGTTAGTAAGATCCGTAGTGATCATGGATCCAAATTTGAAAACAGTAGTTTTGAGAAATTCTGTAGCGATCAGGGAATATCGTATGAATTCTCTGCGCCCAAAACACCGCAACAAAATGGTATAGTTGAAAGGAAAAATAGAGTGCTTCAGGATATGGCTAATGTTATGTTGAATAGCATGAAGCTCTCTAGAAATCTTTGGGCTAAAGCAGTTAATACCGCATGTTATATTATTAATCGGGTTTATACCAGTAAATCTGATAATAAGACTGCTTATGAATTATGGTTTGAAAAGAAACCTACTGTCAAATACTTTCAGGTTTTTGGCAGCAAGTGTTATATTTTACGTGATCGTGAAAATTTGGAAAAGTTTGATACGAAGAGTGATGAAGGTATTTTTCTTGGTTATTCTTTGAACAGTCGAGCTTATAGGGTTCTAAATAAGAGAACTGGTGTGATTCAAGAGTCCATTAATGTGGTCATTAATGATCATTTGAATACACCAGGTCCGAGTTCAGATGATGATGAAGCTCTTATTATCGACAAACAAGATACCTCATCAAATCAAAAAGAATCTGAACCAAGGACTGTCAAAGATCATCCAACCAATCAAATACTTGGAAACCCTCTCACTGGAGTTCATACTCATAAAAAACTTGAGAATATATGTAATTACATTTTTTTTACATCCCAAATAGAACTGGTCAACGTGAAAGAAGCACTTTCTGACGAAAATTGGATAGTTGCTATGCAGGATGAACTTAATCAATTTGTTCGTAATGATGTCTGGTATCTTGTTCCTAGACCTAAAGATAAACACATTATTGGAACAAAATGGATCTTTAAAAATAAGTCTGATGAGCTTGGAAATATAATACGAAATAAGGCTAGACTGGTTGTACAAGGGTACACTCAGATTGAAGGCATCGATTACGATGAAACCTTTGCTCTAGTCACTCTCCTTAAATCAATCAAACTTTTTATTTCCATCGCATGCTTTAGAAAATTTAAGATTTATCAGATGGATGTAAAGAGTGCCTTCTTGAATGGCGATTTACATGAAGAAGTGTATGTTGAACAACCTTCAGGGTTTGAAGACCCCAAGTTATCTGACCATGTATTTCGTCTCAAAAAGGCTCTCTATGGTCTAAAACAAGCACCCAGGGCATGGTATGAGAAATTGACTAAATTCTTACTTAGTCATAGCTTTCAAGTAGGAAGTGTCGATAAGACTCTCTTTGTTAAGAAGCATAACAATGATATTTTGATGGTTTAGATTTATGTTGATGATATTATTTATGGATCAAGTTGCTCTAACATGTCTATTGAGTTTGCAGAGTTAATGAAATCAAGGTTTGAAATGAGCATGGTTGGCGAACTAAACTATTTCCTAAGGTTGCATGTAAAACAACAACCTGATGGAATTTTCATTTCCTAGACCAAATATGCTTCAAACTTGGTTAAAAGGTTTGGATTTGAGAATGGTAAGAACTTTAATACTCCTATGAGTACAACGTTAAGACTCACAAAAGACTCTACAGGTAAAGATATAGATCCTAAACTATATTGTAGTATGATTGGTAGTTTGTTGTATCTAACTGTTAGTAGACCTGATATCGCATTTAGTGTTGGTATTTGTGCGAGATATCAGTTTAATCCTAAGGAATCACATCTTACTGCTATTAAACGGATTATTAGATATGTCGCAAGTACTACGAATCTGGGTCTTTGGTATCCTTTTGATACTAGTGTTCAATTAGCCAGGTACTTAGATGCTGATTGGGCCGGTAATATCGATGATAGAAAATCAACCAGTGGTGGTTGTTTTTACATTAAAAATTGCTTAGTTTCTTGGTTCAATAAGAAACAAAGCTCTATATCGCTCTCCACTCTGAGGCTGAGTATATTGCAGCAGGATATGCATGTACTCAACTAGTTTGGATGAAATGCATGCTAAGCGATTATGGAATTAATCAAGATTCAATGATCTTACATTGTGATAATTCCAGTGCTATAAATATTTTCAAAAATCCAATCCAGCATTCACGTACTAAGCACATTGACATTAGGTATCATTACATTCGTGAGTTGGTTGAAGAAAAAATTATTTCCTTGGAATATATATCAACCGAAAATCAACTTGCTGATATATTTACTAAACCGTTCGATAAAAGCAGGTTTAATAAATTAAAATTTGATCTTGGTATGTGTATTTTACATTGAATATTCTTGCTTGCATGTATCATAGTGTACTCTATTTAGTATTATTTGTGTTTAAATTTTAAATTTTTTCATTAAAAATGTATTTTTATTCGATACTCGACCAGTCGTAGCTGTACATGACCAGTCGTCGTACGACCGGTCATGAACCACACTCGACCGGTCGTGAAGCTCGCGAATATGATATATTTTGGAGAAATCTCCTTCTTCTTCATTTCCACTCTGACCTACGACGAGTCGTGGCTTGATCAGTCATAGAATTTTTTATTTTTCTTCAAGGTGAGTCCTATTTCATCATTTTTCTTGAAGATTCATGCTCTCTATGCTTTGATTTGATCATTGTGTAGCTAGATTTCATCTCTTGTTGGGTTTTTCAAGGGTTTCTTCTCAATTTGATGATCTAGAGAAAACCCATCCTTTCTTTTATGTATTTCTCTTGCTCTGTGTATATCTTTTTAAATATGGATGCTAGAGGGAAGAAGAAAATATTCCGTGGTCCATCTTCATCTAGATCTACACCGATAACAAAATGGTACCTTCGGTCACCCAAAGATTATTCTCAAGATGTACGGGATTTGCGTGTCCATAGTGTTATCGTTGAGCATACCGCTGATCTCAATCACATTGCTCCATATGGTATTGTCCCTCTCCTTGAATCTGTTGGTTGGACTAACATTTTGCTTTGGGGTGGGCCTGCATATCAATCTGTTGCACAATCAATGGTTGCATGTATCTCAGAATTCTCTCCTGACAACTTAACTTTTTCAATTGATACTAGAGAAGGGAAATTTGAAGTAGATCGTCATTTGAAATCAGGTATTATGGATATACCTGTTAATGATGAAGGTATACCGATTCATACTCTATACAACAAACCATCTGAATCGAAAAAATGCATGTTGACAAGAGATTTATACAAAATTGATACGCAATGGACACACAAAGGGAATGCGCTCCCTTCAAAGTATCTGTTACCTTGATATAGAGTGTTACATCATTTTTTCATTTTAAATGTGTATCCTCGGTCCGGTAATAAAACTGAGTTGAATTCTTTCATGGTTCGTGTGTTGCATTCTATTACTTCTGGTACTATGGTCTTCCTTCCTTCTTTGATTTGTCATTTTATCATTCAGTTTCGTCTCCATCCGGGTCATAGTGATATTTCTTTTGGTTATCTTATGATTGTTTTAGCCACTTACATGCTTGTCGATAAACCTATTAATGAGGCACCCATTCATCATCTTATTTTCAACAATTCCAAACTTAATAAGATGAAGCTGGATTTGCTTCCTGGCCAAGTAGATGAAGGTGGTGTTGTTCGTGATAGTGGTGAAGCCAGAAATGAAGAGGAAGCTGGCGATCTTCCTCAATAGGATATTAATATGGATGAGATATTTGATGATATAGAAACTGATTCGTCAAATGATCCTGATTATGATCCATCTAGTCATGATGCACGCCTTCGTGCATTGGAGGAGAAGGTTGACAACATGAGTATAGCCCATGATATGCAGTTTAAATATATGCGAAAATATCTTCATCGCATCAATAAAGGCTTACACCAGATTGATCCGACTATCCCTGCTCCCTCCTCTGGATCTGATTAGGTGAATTATCTTCTGGATAGTATAACATTATCTTTTATTTTGAATATTGTATTGTGGATTGATAATGGCTTGATGCTTCTGGTTTATATTTTAAAATATTCTATGTCCTTTCATATTTCTTTCTGATTATCTACTTATTATTACTCTTTATGTTATTGTTCTCTTTCCTATTGTGACTTTCCCTTGTCATTTTGTGACAAAAAGGGGGAGTAGTAAGGTAAAAGGGAGTAGTATGGAAGGGGGAGTAATGTGTTTGGATTGATTGATTGAGAAGGATATGTGGATTGAGAATATTGAGTCTTGATGTTTACATGTTGATTACTGTTTATATGAGTAGTAATCGTATTACTCAGGGAGAGTAGAGTAATTTGTGATTTTATGGCTCATGATTCCTTATTATCTTTTATGTTATGTGTTTTGTCACAAATTTGACAAAGGGAGAGATTGTAAGTGCTATGATTTTATATCCCTTTGGTTGTTAAATTTTGTGGTGCCAAAACCTATATCTATTTCTTGTATATCTTGTGTTTCATGTTTGAGACTATTCATTACTTCAAGACATCGCATTTCAAGACAAGAACTTAAATGAAGAAAGTTTCAAGTCATGGATGAAGAATTCAAGAATAGAAGTCTTCAAGTATGCATGTTCAAGATACGATCAAGTTCAAGTATAGTAGAAGACTTTGTCAAGTCAAGATCAAGCTCAAGAAGGCCTACAACAAGATTCCTAAATTCTCAAGCTTATCTTAAGGGTCATCTGAGTATACAGACTATCAATGTCCATCTCACTTTTAAGGTTTGTTTGACCTTAGATTGACCTTAGGATGGGCTTTACTGTAGGTCATTCTGGATACATAATTCGTATATTTTAATATGCTTGTTCGGGCTGTTCTAAGACCAGTCCTAGGGACTTCAAGACCAGTCCTAGCTCTGCTACGACCAGTTTTGAGTTTTTCACGACCAATCCTAGGTTGTTGAAGATTTTCGGATCTTTCCAGTTGTCCTACGACCAGTCCTGGACATCCTACAACCAGGCTTGTGAGCTATACGACTCGTCCTTCGATCAGTCTTAGGCCTACGACTCAAACTCCAGCAACTATATTGGGGATCCTACGACCGGTCGTAGGTGACCCACGACCAGTCGTAAGTGGCCCATGACCGGTCGTAGACTTCCTAAGACCAGTCGTGGAACAACAAATCCTTATCCCGCGAAAATCTTTAAAAATCTTTCAAGCTACGACCAGTCCTAGGATCCTAAGACTAGTCGTAGATGGGATTTTTTAGGCTATAAATAGAGCACGAACTTCAAAGTTTTAGCAATTCAATTCTATTCTATTCAAGCATTTTTTAGGCTATACTCTGAGATAAGTTTGTGTTGTTTTTAAGCTACTTTGCGCTCATTTAATATTCCTTTTGCTAGCTTGTTTATTATTTGATTTTGATCTACATTCCAATCTTATTTGAAAAGGGAAATTTTTGATATTCCTTCTTCTTAGATTCAAAATCAAATAGAACTAGGCCTTTTGAGTTAAAATCAATTAGACTTAGAACCATTCTTAAAGTGAGTATTGGACTTTGAACGTTGATTCGAACCTCTACTCCGATTGGTTCTACCGGGCTACTTCAAAAGGAGATTCAGCTATTTTATATTTGTGTAATTTACTTTCTTTGGTTTTGTGTGGGTTTTTGGATTGTGTAAGCCCGAGATCAAAGACACAATTGTGAAGGTTTTAGGTGAACCTGTGAAACCTATTTTGATAGTGCATGCTAATATCCCCTGTGTGAGGATATTAGGAGTGGAGTAGCATTCTGTGTGGCTGTTGGATAACAGTTGGTGTACACACAGGCGAACCACTATATATCGTTGTGTTGTGGATGTGCTTTATTCTTTCATTTCTTTATTCATTCAGTTTTGTGGCTTGTATTTGTGGATGAATGTTGTAATCTTTTTATTCTAAGCAAGTGTGGGGAATGTTGTAATAACTTAGGATTTATTTCTGCAAGATATTTTGATTACTTTGCCTTTTCATTCCTCATTGGTTTATGATACAAGGACGTTCTAGAAATAAGGTTGTCCTACCTTAAACCTTTGGTTTTTGGTGAAAGGTTGTCCTTAGAACTGATATAGTATCATTCTCTTTATTTTAGGCTATTGAGATTAATTTCTATTCATCATTGTGCTTTATTTCTTTTATTATTCTACTGTTTTAGTTTTATTTGGCATTGCCCTATTCACCCCCCCCCCCCCCCCCCCCCTCTAAGGAATATAGCTAGGCCCCTTTCAGCAATACTCAATGTGAAAGAGTAAGGCAACAAGTCACCCTGAGGAGTAATGAATATCACTCCAGCACCTGTTCCTAACATTTGAGATGTCACGCCCCAAACTCAAAAACCGGGCTCACAAAATTCCCGATTACCAAATCCGGCACCGTACACTTATATACCGGATTCCGATCTTGGGATCCTACAAGAAGGATTTTCAGAATAAAATTTTTGTAAAGAAGCACAACCATAAGCATAACCATGTCACAAAACAACATCACCACATATCCACTATAATCAAAGTGTTTGAGTACAATGAAGAAAGGGAAATACAAGTATATATCAAGTCTCCAGAAATATCGTCGTAAGCTCTTGTTGTGCTACTTAGCTAAGTCCTAGCATCACTTGTAAGCAACGATCATACATAAGCTTACAACAAGCTCAGAGGGTGGTGTACATGTGTGTGCAACACGTGTCAAGCATATAATATCAGAGTAAACAGAAATACTGGCAAATCCATAAATGCTGTCAGCAATACCAAGGTTATGCAATGCAAGGCCACGTAGCCAAATGTCATAGGCAAGATACAATGTAAGCACACCAGTCCTCAGCTAGATCCACATATTAGTACAGTTCACCTTTGGAATATCACTGAGGTCTAATACACTCGACGCCAGATTGTCGCCCTACTCAAGGTGCACAACTGTGCAAGTGAAAGAGACCTCACTATCTGTCTGGCTAGTAATCTGCCAATATCTACCCTCCTCATTGATAGCGGACCCATACCTTGAACTGGTCAGACTCAACCTAGCTTCGCCCCCTCCCCTCCGACATATAAGGCCATACCCCCTTCCAACCGACCACGTCATAGTGAGAGATGCAGCCTACTAGTATTTGACCATTGGGCTCTCATGTATTTACTCGGTCTCGACATTGAAGCAACCTCCTGGTACCATAAGGGTTTTGAGACTTTCACCATAAGTGCTTTAATGCCAAAACCAAATATATTTTAAATATCTAATCCTTCCATCCACAATATGCTTGTGGAGGACAAACCCTAATGTCACTAGGGCATATAGTAATCATGTCACATAAAATGTGAGATGTATGAGTCATACAATTCAGTCATGTATCAATCCTACGCGTTCCACGTGCTCATGCGGGGCAACTCCATCTCACAAGGAGTCTCATAAACATCTCAGCCCAACGACATATGCTATGATCAAACACTCCTTATAACAGGCATACAAATGATGTGCATGGGCATGTATCATGATGCTATACTAAGCATATTCTCAGTGTGCTACTAGACTAGGTACACTAGCATGATTATTAGATATAAATAATAACCGACCTAAACAAATGATGGGGTCCATAGAAGGATGGCGGATCTCGTCCAAAACATCAAGATCAGTTCTAAACAGTGGATATACCAACCTGATACGACAGATTCTTCCATCTATAGCAAGGAGTGATGACGTACTCACCTAAAGATAGTGGACGGTCTACATGTCAAACTACATTAAGGAAGGACCTCATGGGATGAGTCAAATAGTCTACAATAAGACAAATGAAGAGAATAAGTCTAAGTACAACAGGTGGGCTTCCTTGCCCTCTCTATCATGTAGTAAATTGGGCCTTTCTATGGGGCCTGATATGCATAAGGTTGGCTTCAAGGTTTGAATAATCCTACTAGCATCAATGGGGCCTAACGGTTTGGGGTTAGCCCAATAAGGTGAGATGGATTATCAATGGGGGGGGCAATGCTTTGGGGTAGTCCAAAAAGGGAAGAATGGTAATAGGCTTAACAACAAGCCCTAGGGAGGTTACAACGTGGACATTTAACCACCATTGCTCCCAAGGTGTGGCCCATTTAGGATATAGAATCTAACTTAAATGGGGCCCGTGGCCCTTGTACAATCTGGAAAAAAGGTGGACAACGTGAATAGAACCACATACATCATGGTGGGCCTCTTGGGACAACCCATATGATCTTACAAAATAGATGGGCATCATGTGCAACACATACATCATAATGGGCCTCATGGGGTAACCCATGCCCCAAAAAAATAGATGGGCAGGGTACATACAACACATACATCATAGTGGGCCTTACAAGTCAGCCCATGATCTATTAAAATGGATGGGTAGCGTGTATATAATACATGCATACCACAAGGTGGGCTCAATGGCTGGACATCCAACCCATCTGGATCTGTTGGACGTCCAAAAATTTGGACGGTCTGGTCCTCATTCATACAGATGAAAGGTGGGCCTTATGAAGTTCTAATGGGGTCCATGATCTAAAAAAAAATGGAGGTATAGTGTGTATACATTACACTTTCAACATGGTAGACCTCACAACTTTATAAAGGGCAATATCATACAACAAGTTGGGCCCTTGCTGGATTTCCAGCCCTCCCAACTTTCTGGTCCTTCTGGATGTCCAGCAAATGGACTATCTAGATGAAATACATAATTCATGGTGGCCCATACATGTCACAGTGGGCCTCACCAGATGAACAACATGGATACAACACATACATCAAGGTGGGCTTGCTACTAGACGGCCAGTCCAGCAATGTCCCAACCCTGCTGGACATCCAAAGGGGCTGGACGGCTGAAGTAAAACATACACAAAGTAGGCCCCACCTACAAATGTCCCACCAGAGGGTGGGCCCCGTCCAGGTGGGCCATAAAAATAGGGAACGAGGATATAATACAAACATCAAGGTGACCCAACAGCTTAGACAACCAACCATGTTGGGCTGCTGGCCTAGCTTGGGGTGTCCTACAAATGGGTGGCCTGGATATCACACATTTTCATGAGGTGGGTTCCAAATTAGGTGGGCTAAAAAACAGATGGATGAAGAGGATAAAACATATACATCATGGCTAGTCCAGCAGATGGCTGGAAGGCCAGGTTGCTAGCCCAGATTGGGCGTTAGATCTACCTCCGAGTTAAGCCCAAGGCCTAATGAATATGGAAGAAATGGATGGATGGTGTGCATCTCTCTCATGCACAACAAGGTGGGGTCCACGTGAGTTGCCCATCGGTCCCACAATCAAGCAAACATTTGCATTTTCCCTTTGTCCAGACCTGCTGGACGGTACTAGCAATTGGACCGTCCAAGCTTGCTGGGCCCACACCAGGGGCAGTCTCCCATAGTTAGACAGCGTGGATTCAAACATACAACAAGGTGGGGTCCACACGTTAATGGGCCACCCCACTCCAACTGAAGAATCGAGCTTATAAAGTGCTTTCCATTCACCCATCCTTGCATGACCAACCGGTCATGCAGGCGGGAAAAATGGACAGCATGCTATCCAGATTACAAGACAACAAGGATTTAAAACACATACATCAAGGTAGGGTCCACCTGGATGGACCACACACATCTAGATCAATCAAATATGTATATTTTTCCCCTGGTATTTGAATCAAGTAAACTAGGGCAGCAAGGTGGGCCAGCCTGCCTCCACAAAAACTAGATAGTCAGGTCGTCCCACCTGCTAGACAGTCTAGATCTGTTGAGCACATCAGGTGGATCATGAAACACCCCGTCCATTCCATACCACTTTCTATGCCTATGTGCACGATGATCGAAACCCTCGGCTATCCTGGACGATCTGTGCATAGTGCACACCCAACTGACCAGATCCCCAAGACCTTGAAACCTATTTCATATCGACCGCCTTGTCGCTGCGATCGTGGAGGTACAACCCATGCGTCTGTACGATACTCTGTTAGTGAGATATGCCATGAAGAATCATTAGTGTATCATGTATGCAAGGCACCATGTACTCCATTCCACACATGTGCACAACACATGCCATACACACATGTACATGCCACACATGGGTGAGAGAATCTCTACCCATGTGTGTGATGTCACACACCCATACCTCCCCTCTCTCATGTGCTTCCCAAAGTCAACTTCTCTCCATTCCATACCGTATGTATGACATCATCACACCATGTCATCCCATACTCCTTTAATCCACCATTAATTACAAATCATGAATTAATTGTCATAATCTTAGTTTAAGCTAACCAAGATCACATTAATTGAATCTAACCACATTTTAACAATTTCTCTACAAATAGTCCTTCATCCCTTAGCATGTCACCATTTTTCTACACAAAGAGAGAGAGAGAGAGTGATTTTGGTGGGCCATCAACTCCATCAATCCCATCCCTTCCATCTCAATCAACCATTTAATCCATCAAGGTGAGCACACCCCCTCCACTCTTATGGTTTATTTTCCTTTTGATTATTTGGATGATTAATAGTGGTGACGATTTGATGATAATGATGTGACCAATGGTGTGGATGTATAGGAGAATACATATCAACAATATTATTAATAATTGTGATGACATGATGATAATGATGTGATTAATGGTGTGGATGTATAAGAGGATTCATACAAAAATTAATAAAATAATAATTCGTTATTGATTTTATGTGAGACCCATTGATAGTGGGCCCCACTAGAACCGTTGTAAGCCATCGAAAAAGTCCTGTGTGGCTCATTGGGCCGGCCACACACACACCCATGCACACATGTGCACACCACACCATCAAAAATAATAATAAAAAAAATAAATAAATAAATAAATAATTTTTTTAAAATAAAATAAATAAATAAAAAATAGGGGGAGTGGACGCTGCTGCTAGCGTCCAGGAGAAGCTGCAACAAGCAGCGTCCCTGCTGCTTAAATTCAAAGGGGCAGGAGTGTGGGTCCACAACGTGCCCCACCCATGATGTATATATTTAATTCATGCCATCCATCCGAGTTCCCAGCTCATTTTAGGCATTGAGCCGAAAAATGAAGCCAATACAAATCTCTGGTAGGCCACACCATCAAAAAGGCTATTTTAATAGTGATAAACTGTTAGGGCCCACTGTGATGTTTCCGTATGTCAAAAAATACTAAATATTGGGCTTATTAGATCCATACCAGGCCATAGAATCCAACAGAAGGAGTGGATTGTCATGATGTGGGGCCCATCTATGAAAATCCATCAAAAAATAAAAATATAATAGCTGACACTATTCTGGACGCTGCAACAAACAGTGTCTGTTGCTTGGAATAAAGGCAGGGACCGTGAGTCCCACCACAGGCCCCACCATGATCAATATCGACCATCGACATCATGTATTTGATGGGTCCTCTTTAAAAATAGCTCACCCCCAAAAATCAGCCATACACAAAACTCAAGTGGCCCACACCATCAAATATCATGTGAAGACATGATAAAACATATAAAAGTACTTGTTGGGGCCCACCTGAAATTTGGAGGCATTTGAAACTTATACTGACCCCTCAAGCAAGTGGGACACGCACAATGGATGGACTGGATCTCTCACATATCCCACCTTGATGAGAACAGTAATTAAATTAAAAAATAAAATAAAAAAGAAAAGAAAGGGCATGGAGGAGGTGACGTCCTCCCTAGATGTCCAGACAGAGGGCGAGCCCACCTTTAGGGTAAAGTTTTGTGGGGCTGATCATGGCCACACCATGATGTATGTACTAAATCCACACCATTCATCCATCTTACTAGCTACATTTATTGTATGGTCCCAAAAATTAGGCCGATTAGAAGTTCATGCAGGCCATGCCACTTGGACAATGGAAATTGTTCTCAAAATACTCAAAATTTTCTGGGGCCTACCTTACTGAGGAAAAGTATATCTGGGCCATTCATTTACTCCTCCAGACCATTTTATGACATGAGTAAAAGAATGAGGCAGATCCACGCCATAGGTGGATCACACTATAAGAAACTGTGGAAATAAAAAAATCCCTACCATTAAATCCCTTGAATTCTACCGTGATGTGTAATTGCCACCAAAGTTGGGTCGGTCATTCGACAGTGGAGCCAACTCGTTACATGTATTTTATATCCAAGTTGTCTATCATTTAGACCATCCATGTGTTATGGGCCTCACTCGGCGTATGTACCTTATAGCCATGTCATTCATCTAGTGGATGGTATCAACTATGATGTTTTTTGTTGTAGAAATGCTCATGGGGTGGACCCCACCATGTTAATGGGACCCACAATTATACCAAATATAATAATAATAATAATAATAAGGAAAGGGAATTGCAAGCTTACCAATGAAAACTTCCCTGGACATAACGTGATACATGTGGAGCCCACCCAGGTGCATGTGTTGTATACCCACACTGCCTATATTTTCTAATCACTTGGGAAGTGGGCCCACCTCGTACCCATGGGCACAAGATGAAGTAGAACTCAATTTTAGGTGGGTCTCGTTGCAAGTAGAAATAGTAGTAATAACCATTGGAAATTCTTAGGCTCTAGTGTGCCTCTTATATTTGGGACGCTTCCTTGACCATGGACTCCACCTTGTAGTATAATGTAGATCCATGCCATTCATCAGTTTATCAAAAAGAAATGAAGTGACTTAGACAAATCTTGTTTGTCGATAACCTCAGACCAATCAATCGAATATTGATTAATACGTAATCGATCGAACACTACTTGAAAACGGTGCTTCTGTTCAGAAATGAAATGTTCCTGGAAATTCTTTCTCCCATTAGACCATTTGTATCTATATGCATCAGGATCCCGATTCATGGATCTCTCGGTTTAAGAAATAAGAGGATCGAGCCATTTCTTCTGAATCTTTTTTTACCTCCCAAACAAATCCTCCCACATCTATATATAAACGTTGGTTCATCAAGAATACGCATGAAAAGCACTTCGAATTGTTGATTCATCGCTAGAGATGGCTTAGAACCAATAGTTCATTATCTAATGGATCTTTCCGTTCTAATACTTCATCTGAGAGTTATCAGTATTTATCAAATCTGTTCCTATCTAACGAAACTCTATTAAATCTAATGACAAAGGCATTGTTGAGAAAGAGAAGGCTTTTCCTGGATGAAATGAAACATTTGAATCATGTAACAGGAGAAAGATTTCTCATTCCTTAGCCGAAAAGATATGTGGCCATGAAAGAGGGATTAAGTGGAATAGAATTGACCGGGTGACAGAGTCGTGGAAACACTTACTTATTCCATATTTTGGACCTTAGCTCCATGGGACAATATGCTACTGCTGAAACATGGAAGAATTGAAATCTTAGATCAAAACACTATGTATGGATGGTATGAACTGCCTAAATAAGAATTCTTGAACGGCGAACAACCAGAGCCTCTTACACACTACATCGAACAATTTCCATTTCGCCTACTCGTTGTCCCCCTTGCTTGGCCCTTCCTCTAAGGGATTGTTGTGTAACAAGTGCATAATGTCCATTGGAACATCCATGGATTTTATCATTAACTTGATGAATTAATTTCAGGATATAGGACTTTCCTATTATAACAGGTTGTTCAAAAGGATCCCCTGTTCTTCCATCAAATATTCTGCTTTTTCCCAGACACTCGGGTTCAAATACCCATGGATTTACTGTTTGCTTACTGGCTGAATATAATTCAGAAAACACTAGTTTTCTCGAAGCCTCTTACTTATTATTGTCAACTGTTTCATTTTGATAGTTTCTTTGATTACATGGATTATAATTGCTTGAATGGAAGTTGTAGATCCCTCTTTGGTAGAAGTAATTCTTTCTTACAAAGAACCCATTTCTATACTAAGGGTAGGTTGATAACCCACAGCAGAAGTCATTCTACCTAATAGGGTGGATACTTCTGATCCTGCTTGAACGAAACGGAAGATATTGTCTATAAATAGAAGTACGTCTTGTTCATTAACATCCCAGAAATATTCTGCCATGGTTAGGGCAGTTAAACCAACTCTCATACGAGCTCCCAGCGGTTCATTCATCTGACCACAGACTAGAGCCACTTTTGATTCTGCAATATTTTGTTCATTAACCACTCCAGATTCTTTCATTTCCATGTAAAGATCATTTCCTTCACGAGTACATTCGCCTACTCCGCCAAATACAGATACACCTCCATGAGCTTTGGCAATGTTGTTGATCAATTCCATGATGAGTACTGTTTTACCCACTCAAGCTCCCCCAAATAGTCGAAAAAATTGATTCGTTTCGTCCGATAAGCTCCAAGTGCATCATAGGAACTACAAAAATAGGTTTCTTTCTCTTTCGTATACTTATTATTGTCAACTGTTTCATTTTGATAGTTTCTTCAATTACATGGATTATACCTATTTGAACAAATACCTCGAAGATTCCCAATCGTTAATATATAGAGTCCAATAAGCATTTCTTGAGTTGGTATGGAAATGGGATCTCCATATGCTTATCTCTTTTCGTCACCCTAGCTCGTTCTTCTTGAGATCTGTAGATTCATAGAACATCAGAAGGAGAAGAGCCTTACCAATCCCGTGCCTTCTGAAGAAGCTGCTTGCTGCTTGGCGGTGGTTTGGTTTCTTCTGTGAGGCTTCTCGGACCACCATTCTGATCTAGCCTAGTAGTTAGCCCTCAAGAGCACTGGTTCCCAAAAACTGACTCTAGTCAGCTTATCCTTAAATTCTAGTCGGGCCTCATCGGTGACACAAAGTCAAATGTCAAACTCTTTTGAAATATTTTGCAAACTGGTTGAGGGAATCAAAACCTCCAACGATGTCATTGGATTTTGAACTCCGATTTCACATTTAAAAATGTGAGAGACTTGCCTTTGAAATATTTCAGGTCAAAAGTATGATCATGGCACACTCGATATCATCGAAATTTGAATGTCAATGATATCGATAGATGTGTTGATGCATCGATAAATCCAAAGGATTTTCTAGTAAGCTTGTTGGATAGTTTATTTTCATTCTCGATGCAATCGAACTAGCCTCGATATGATCGATATTTGAATATCAATTTTATCAAGTGACCTTCAATCCAAGATAACACAACCAAAAAATATTGCTGGAAAACAGAGTGTCCAATCTAATATCATCAAAGAGCTTCCGATATCATCGAGATTTGAATTCCATTGATATCGAGGAGTACTTCCATATATCCAAGATTTCATGATTTACCTTAGTAGAAATTTGACACAACATATATGATGTTGATTTTCTCGAGTCAACTTCAATAAACTCGAGATTCATATTTCGATGATATCGAGACAGCTATCAATACATCGATAATTCCATCTAGAAGTATATGCAATTGTTGGAAATCTTAAGTCCTCAATTCGATAATATCGAGTGCGCTTCGAAGACATCGATCAGTTTATCGATAAATCAACAGAGGTAGAAAACTTAGATATTTTTCTAACGTTGAAAAAAGTTTTCTAACCCAAAAACCCTTTGATATTCTAATCAATTTTAAGGGATTTAATTACCTGGTGTTTTGAGACATGGGATGTGAGGCTAATATTTACCTGGGGTGAGTTCGGGCCCACATCTAGTTGAGGCAGATGCTTAATCAATCTTCTTATGGATCTTCTATGTCTAGCTAACTCAACACTCACGCTAATTGACAAACCAGGACACTTTCAATCTCCCCCTTTGTCAATTACGTGACAAAACATCAAAACACCCTAGAAAAACTTCTATACTGATACCCTAAATTGTGTGTACATAAACTTTACACAATTGTACAATGCCATCTAGTTCACATACATAAACATTCAGAAGCTGCTCCCCCTAACTGCAAACTCCCCCTTTCGCCTTGCAGTTGCTCCCCCTAACACCTGCATCACCATACACATGTAGATACACACAAATTTTCTTCGGGTGTGGATTTGTTCTCTACCTTTTTGTCAATCATTGGAAAAGGTAAATATAACAGTTGATATTGACTGAAGTTACAAAATATGGGAGAAAAATACAGGGAGAATATGCATAGAATGAACAGATGTAAAACAAACATCGTATTATAGAAACCATGTATGCATAGCAAATCAAGTAGAGAATAATGAAATAAGCAGATAATATGGAGCATCACACACATCACATCCCACAAGTGATATAAACCAGATAAAAATCAGATAGAACAAGGGATGATAGTAGCATTTGAAGCAGACCAAATTCTCATGGCAGTAAAGATAGATGATATAGAAATTCTCATAACCAAAAGTATCCAAAATATACATATACTACCCAAGTTTGATAGCAGTATTGTATCAAAAAAAAAAAAAAAAAGAAAAAGCCCAACCATGGGCACCTATAAAAAATGACCACAAGTTTCTGGCCCATTCATGGGCATATACAAATTTCCCAAAAAAACATGTCAGACTGTATAGGTTAGTAAGCTATTACATACACTCATTAGAGCGTAGAGCATCCAAAAAGATACTAATGCTCATACACAGAGATAAGAGTAGGGTGAATATGACAGCATCCAGAGACCAACACTATGGTGAAGGAGCAGAGGAAAATGGTGTCGTGTCATGTCGACTGCAGGTCATCAGTTCAACCAATTGTTGCACAGTCTGCTGCACTCCATTTACCAGATGTTCCAATACAGTGAACCTGGTATCCACGGACTCCTTTAGCTAAGAGATGTCCCGCTGCATCACGTCAATTCTATCCTGATGGAGCTTGAATCGTTTAGCTTGCCCAGCAATAGATGATGATGGAGCTTGTGGAGGTGCAAGTGGGTCACCTTCCGTCATTCCGGCACCTTCAGCTGGAGCAACTTCTTCACCATGCTCTTCCTCTTTGTGGATCCCCTCCTTAGCTAGGTCTTCGAAAAATTTGTGGAACTTTATCTCCATCCTTCAAATGTTATTCTTGTTGAAGTGATGAAGGGGAAGTTTCGAATCATTAGAAGTAGGAAAACCAATCGCATTGCACACATTGTGAATGATCCAGGGATAGGGTAAGTGGACATCCCTAGACATATGGATCGCATAGACTAGCTGGTGTACAATCAGTGTTGGGAGGCATATTTTGATCTATGTGGCTTTGGAGTGTACTATCATGGTCATGAACCCAGTGAGATTGGAATGGTGGTACTTCTAGGATAGATGTTGGACGCGAAGATACCATGCAAAATACGAAACCATGAATTTAGATTTTAATGCATTTCCTTGGTACCAGGGAATATCATGACCATGGAAAAGGAACTTCGTGACCATGGATCGAGTTTCAACATTCTCCAAATCCATATCCGGAAGACCAACAAGTGATAGGGTAAGACCAAAAATTTGTGCAATAGATTCAGGGGTAATGTCCACATCGTCTACATCGACAGAAACAGTGATGGAAGGTGGATCAGACACTAGAGAATGACAGGAAGCAACAAAGTTGTATGTCCTTTCATAGTGACATGGCCCATCGAAGTTAAGGACAGGTAACCAGTCAATTACAGTAAAAAGCGGTTCTAGATTATAAGGTATTAGACAGTCCCTGTCTACCTTCCTCTCATGGACAAGCTTCCTACTAGTGTATTTGGCTAGAGCTGGATTTACCCTAGGCAGAGGAGGTGTCGATGCCTCTGATTGGGACCTGCCACATGATGCTTGTCTAGTTCGTTGGCGCATAGGAGTCCCGCGCTCAGGAGCCCTTGCTCTTTCTCTCGGAGCAAGAACCTTTTGCCTAGAAGATCTAGATGATTCTCTAGGACCGGACACCTTCCCTTTGTCCTTTCCCATTTGTAAAATAATCACAGAGATGGGTTGGGCGATAAACCGATAGAACCAAAATAGGAAATACCTAAAAAGAGCAAGATGAAATCTTGATGAACAATGGGGAATGGAAGAGTATTACCGGGTTCGAAGGATGTTTAAGACTTTCCGACGAGGCTCCGAGCCGACCGGTTAAGAGGAACGGGGAGTACAAAAAATCTTGAGACATGAGATGCCCTTTTCCCGCTCGAGCGCCTTTTTATCTAGCGGCATACTTCAATATCATCGAATATTGTTTCAATGATATCGATGATCCTCATTCGATGATATCGAACCTATCTTCGATAGCGTTCTCGATCATGTGACTATTCAAATTCTGAAGAGATGTTGATGATATCGACCTTGATCAATTTAATCAAGAATCTACATGACTTATCGACAGACATATCGAAGATGAATATTTTTCATTTTTCCACAGTTCGACAAACTTTCATGTATAATTTAGTATATCTATGAATTAAATGGTACACATTGCTTAATATTGTACAAGCATTATACAAACCAAAATTATAAACATTAGAATGTTTATTTTTAAAAATATTGAGATGAGAGACCTCAGATATATCATTAAAAGTTCAGCAAGAATGCATCTTTTCAGCAACTATCCAGATCTATATGCATGAACTGGACTTGTCTTTCCATGCTTAATATTTCAAGGCATATGAATAGAGTGAGTTATCAGGCAATTTTTCTTTTCTTTCATGATCCATTTTGTAACAGGATTTTTTACTATGGTAGATTTAGTTTTCTTGTTTAACTCAGCCACTTGATTCAATAACTTCTTCATTCTGCCATTCATTCTAGGTGGTGATGGATGTATATTTCTTTTATCCATATTCCTAAGTGGACTCTTGATGTCTTGTATTTTTCTGGTTGGTTTGAATTTACCAAAATGATTTTGACCAGAATTATGTTGCGTCCTTCTAGCTGTCAAGCATTCAAACTTATAATGACCTAAATCACCACATAAATGACAGACTAGAGTAGTTCTTGTGTTACTTCCTGAAGTAATAGATTTTTCAGCTATTGGTGCTGCATTTTCAGTTTTTGTTTTAAATTTATCATATCCTAAGCCATTCTTGTCCTTTCTAGGTCTTCCCGTACCTAAGAGTTTTTCTAACTTCTCACCATTCTGGGAAAACTTATAGTTTAGCTTAGCAATTTTTTAGATTCTTCTAAATCAAACAGGAGTGTGTAGTTTTCATTTTGAAGGAGCATGTTTTTATTTTTTAATTACTCAACCTGTTTATTTAGTTTTTTAGACTTGGATTTAAGGAAGGTATTGATTCTCTTAAGTCTATCATTATCTAAATGATATTACTGCAAATCATTAATTAGATGTGTATTAATTTCTAAGGTTTTATCTAGATCTTTTTACAGCAATTACTTCTTTTTTTTTTTGATATTTTAAATCTTTTAACAATGTTGATGTTATGGATGTAAAGTTGATTGTAAGCATCTTGTAGTTTATTCTGTTCTTCTTCTTCTTCTTCCTTTTCAGTTTCCTGATTTTCTGATGGGAATGATTCAGTGGCTTGTGGTTCTTCCTCGTTCTCAATTTCAATGGGAATGATTGGGGTAGTGGAGACCATAAGAATTTTTAAGGATTGTTGGTCTTCATCGCTCTCTGAGTCACTAAATTATGAGTTTGACTCCTCTGTATCTTCCCAAGTGATAGCCATTGTCTTATCCCTAGTTTTTCTATTTGGGCATTCTGTGAACAGGTGTCCAAACTTCTGATAGGCATAACATTATGGCTCTTTGGTTTTTTTTTTTTTATACCAAATTTACCTTTAAAATGTTTATTGTCCACCTTTCTTCCTTTAAATGGACGACCACGATTTTTCTAAAAGAATTTTTTGAATCATTGTGCCAACAATACCACTTCTTCATCTTCATTTTCTCTTTCACTTTCAATGTCCTCATTTGTTGTATTCTTTGAAGTTTTGATATAATGCTCCGAAAATTGAGGGTCGAGCAATGCTCAACTCCTAAGTTCCAATGCATTACTTATACAACATAGATAATGATGATTAAATGTTGTCCGTATTAGTGCATTAAACATGAGTGGGATTACGCCAATCATCATATCATACTCCAGAGTTAATGTAATTAAGCAAGTGGAAGATTGAGGTAAATATATAGAGAATATACGTGTTTCATAACCTCCAGAGTATGAACGTGGTGCCGAGCTAAATATATACATAATTTGTTTCAAATTATACAAAATATCAAAATGTAAAGGTTCATCTAATCTAATGTCCCTATAATCCCTAGCATTTATATAAACCTTCCTGAGATCTGTACGTAGGAGAACTCCTCCTCGTCTATGAAATCTAGCTCCATCGTGTAAGCCTTGCCAGAACCTGCATCTAAATCAGAGTCTGGTTGGTGCTTTAAAACACCATCCCAGGTGGGAATGAGTAGCTAATTCAGTGGAACTATAAAGCAAAGGTTAACATGTTATTAATTCAGTCAAGTAGTAATGATAAAGTAGTATAACAATCATATCCTAAGTACTCTTATTAATGCAAGAATGATATGCATAATGATGTATGCCCTCTCCTGCACTCCCTCAGTGACTTCATCTCACGATCACGCATGCTACTACCACTATGCACTTCCTTGCCAAAGCACATGCAGTGCAGTGTATGGTCGTATTAGCCAAGTAATTTATTAGGATTATTCATATAGCAGATTAGGAAAGCTAAGGAACCTCCCTTTATATCATTTACCCAAACAAATAATCCATCTAGGGTCATCAATCCTATTTAATCGCATATGATAGGGAAGTTGTGGCGTCATCACTCCTAGTTAAACGTAGTGGATAGGCAAGTTCATGAGTTTATGTAACACCCTGAAAATCGGGGGTGGTGTATAAACTCAACTCCCGAGTTCCAGACCGTCACTTATGCAACAAAAATGATTATGATTCAATGTTGTCTGAGTTAAAGCATTCACATGAGTAAAAGTATACCAAAACTGCAATTCATACTCCAGATCCGGTGATAAAAGCAAGCGGAAGACTAAAGAATATATATATCACTGTATGGAAAAACAAAGTAGATCTCGACTGTCACTAAAGTATGAATACATCACTGAGTCTCATATACATGTAAATAAACAAAATAAAATGTTCAAAATAGTCCCACTGAAGAGTCCCGTCAACCCAGGTCACCTAAGCAAAGCCGTCGTGATACTGCATGTATGAGAACTCGTCCTGGTCCTCATCATAGTCCGGCTCTGCCTCCTGGATCTCTGCATCACCTGCATCTAAGACAAGGTCTGGTGGGTGTTGCAAACACCATCCCATAACGTGGGAGTGAGTGATCAACTCAGTGGAATCATAGAGCAAGGATTAGCATGTTCTCAAATCAATCATGCGATAATAGTAAAGCAGTAAATCAAACAATCCTAATACTGTTGTTAATGCAATATGACATGACATGCTGGATGCCCTCACCGACGTTCTCCCTCATACGGCACCATATAACGCCCGCGGCATGCGTGCATCCCGCTCAGTGCTCCACATCTTCCAGGCACATGCGATGTAATGGTGATATGATTGCCGAGTTGTTATTAGTCCATTCAAACAGCAGGATTGGGAAACTAAGGTACTTCCCTTATATCAATCCCAACACAGATCCTGTCTAGGGTCTTCACTCCTAGTAATCTCATACGAGGTACTTCGTGTGGCCTAACCACTGCCGCCAACTCCAAAACACGGCTCGCTTTCATCGACGCGTCGTTCGTGGCAAAAATAAGCCAACCACGAGATTTCTCGGTTACTGACTGCCTGGACTAAGTATAGTCCCAAACAATTATAGAATCACATCAGCAATCATATGAAAGTATTGAAAATGAAATACAACCATGTGAGCATGTTAGCACATGTTATAACATACAACTTAAGCAAATCTTCAAGCACGTGCATTTCATACATGCAATGAAATCTTACATATTGCTAACATGTAGGAAATCATTTACATCAGCATATTAATTGAGAAATCAGTCTCAAACTAATTCATAACACCATTTAATTCAATACATACTAATACAAGCATTTATACAAACACTTACACTACACACTTAAGTCTACATATAGTATCTCGACTCAAAGTGCGCACTTAGGCGAATCTCTTCGCCAAACTAATTATGCATGCATTCCTAACATTCTAATGTGACAATAAGCTATGTCAATCACATCATCAAAATATGAATGAAAACAGTACTTCCTACAAATGACTAAAATGCCCTAAATCTCATATTCTTCGTTGGTTTACGAAATAGGAAACGGACAGCATGTTGTACATGTCAAACAGCGATGCCGTCGATAATCTACTATTAAACGACATTGAAAGCGTTGGAAACAGCCAATCAAAGCGTCTAAAATCCGCACCTTTTCCCTTATAGGTGAAGTGATTCGAACGGAGCGTATACGCTTCATCTACGGCGAATAGAGAACCTAATACATAAGTTCTATCAGCTACTTCGCTATAGAATGAAAGGAACACTAAATCAGCAACTTATTGGGGTATTTTTTTACCTAAAAATGTGGAGAAATCACCGGCTAAGTGATCGGAGCGTTTTGCTAAAGCACGTGCAACAGGTAGGGCAACAGTAGGAAAATCCTCTCCTACTCTCTCTCACAAACTCTCACCTTTTCTCTCTCCCAATCTAAGATTTTTCTCAAATTCGGATGGGAGAGAGGAGTGAGGGTTTCAACCCCTTTTATAAGCACAAAAATGCCCGGAATAGGCTCGGAAATAAAGTTTACTTGATATTTATCCAAAGCGGAGCTGTTTCAGTCCAAAAGATCATTTCTTGTGGTCCCCTGGCCGAACGCGATCGGACTTAAGCTCATGCATACTAGATCTAGCACACGTCAAGTTTTCAGTCCAGCAGGGTTCGTAGATCGCCCGTGGCAATCCAGTTTCAGTTCAGCGGTCACCGCACGTAGATCAGGTCTACAATTCTCATGATATGAAATAGAAATTTTTCCTGATCCGACAGTATAATTTGGCTGAATTCTGACGGTCAGAACGCTTAATACTGACACGTCAAGTCGTGTGCCAGATTTGAATTTCAAATTCCAAATCTGTCCCTATTCTTACTCTCTTCAGTCCAGGCTCAATGAAATAGCCCATGAATGTCGGTTGGACTTGATTTTCGAAATGATTGTTAAGTCCAGCTAGGCGGTTCTAACGGTCTAAGATAGTAGGTATCGGACTTTCGACGCACGGTCTAGATCCAATACAAATTTTCAAAGTGGTCCAGAGAACAAACCTGCTTAGAGTTTGATCCGAGGTTTTAGTGTATTATAGAGTCATTGGTTCTACTCGATTTGGGTCTTGTAGAACGTATTTAAAGTGATCAGGGACTATTTCCCAGCTACTCTAGCGTAGCACTAGCTAACTTATGCTTAGTTTCTAAAGGAATTAGTCCTACGCGATTTCTGGTCGAGTTAGTACTCGAGTCCAAGTACGGATTTTTCCCGAGCGTTACAATCTATCCCCCTTAACAAATAATTTCGTCCTCAAAATTTGTACCTTTTCGTATTCCTCGAGAAGCTGTGGGTAGTTCTTTCTGATCTCGGCTTCTGTCTCCTAGGTAGCCTCTTCCTCAGAGTGATGCGTCCGCAATACCTTCACAAGGGGAATCACCTTGCTACGCAGTACCTGTTCCTTCCTGTCTAGGATACGTGTCGGTCGCAGGATATATGTAACATCCTCTCCTAACTGCACCTGCTCCCATCTGATGATATGTGAAGGATCAGAAACGTACTTCTTCAGCATAGAAACATGAAATACGTTGTGAACGCTCGCGAGAGGCGTGAGTAAAGCCAATCGGTAAGCCACTGCTCCCACACGATCGAGGATCTGGAATGGACCAATGAATCGCGGTGCCAGCTTCCCCTTCTTCCCAAACCGAAGGACTCCCTTCATAGGGAAAACTCGCACAAACACATGATCCCCAACTGTGAACTCCAGCGGCCGTCGTCTCGTATCGGCATAACTCTTCTGTCTGCTCTGCGCTGTGAGAAGCCGATGTCTAATGATATCAATCTTCTCTGACGTCACCTGCACTAACTCTGGGCCAATCAAACTACGCTCACCGACCTCTACCCAGCAATGCGGTGCGCTACAAGGTCGCCCATACAACGCCTCATAAGGTGTCATACCGATACTCGCCTGAAAACTGTTATTGTACGCGAACTCCGCATAGGCAAGACAATCATCCCAACTGTCCTTGAAGTCCAATGAGCAAGCTCACAACATATCCTCTAAGATCTGGTTCACCCACTCTGTCTGTCCGTCTGTCTGTGAATGGAAGGCAGTACTGAACTTCAACTTCACACCCATAGCCTCCTGAATGCGAGTCCAGAAAATAGAAGTGAACCGCGTGTCTCTGTCCGACATGATCTCCAACGGAACTCCATGCAGATGCATGATCTCTCCGATGTACAGTCTAGCCAGCTCATCTGCAGATTTCGTAACTCTGATCGGTAGGAAGTGCGCTGACTTCGTCAGACGGTCGACGATCACCCAAATGGAATCATGTCCCTTCCTCGTCCTCGGCAGCCCTGAAATGAAATCCATGGAAATGAAATCCCACTTCCACTCTGCGATCGGCATAGGCTGCAAAAGTCTACGTGGTCGGCGATGCTCTGCCTTCACCTGCTGGCAAGTGAGACAACGGGACACGAACTCCGCTATATGGGTCTTCATACCTTCCCACCAATATGTCCTCTTCACGTCGCGATACATCTTCGTACTGTCTGGATGCATCGCGAGTCTGGTATAATGCGCAAACTCGAGAATCTCTCGTCTCAAGTCGGGGACATCTAGGACGCATAGGCGGCCATGATAACGTAAGCCCCCATCCATGCCAACTCGCCACTCGGGGTCTGCATCATCACTGGACTGCTCTAGAAGGTCATTCAGATGCGCATCGTCCCTCTGCACCTCGATGACCCGGTCATCGATCTGAGATCGCACCTGTACATGTGCGATGAACTCATACGGCTCCTCTACGGTGAGTTTCTGCTCAAAGTCTCGCAAAAACTCAACCATATCCCACTCAGCAACCATCAGCGGAGCCGCAAACTCTATCGCCTTCTTGCAGCTCAACGCGTCAGCCATAAGGTTCGCCTTCCCATGATGGTAAGAGACTTCGAACTTGAAGTCCTTCAACGTTTCCATCCATCGCCGCTGCCTCATATTCAAATCTCGCTGCGTGAATATGTACTTGAGGCTCTTGTGGTCGCAAAAGAGCTCGAACTCCTCTCCATAGAGGTAATGTCTCCAGAGTCTCAGTACGAATATGACGGCTGCCAACTCTAGGTCGTGTGTAGGGTAATTCTCCTCGTGCTTCCTTAATTGTCTCGAGGCATACGAAATTACCCTGTCCCTCTGCATAAGGACACAACCCAGACCAACACTAGACGCGTCAGTGTATATAGTGTACCTAACCCCTTGCTCTGACAATACTAGCACAGGGGCAGACGTAAGTCTGTCCTTCATCTCCTGAAAAGCTGACTCTGCCTTGTAGTTCCAGGCGAACTTCACGTCCTTCCGTGTCAACTGAGACAAGGGTCTCGCGATCTTCGAGAAATCCTGAATGAAGTGCCGATAGTAGCCAGCGAGACCCAAGAAACTCCTCACCTCAGTGACAGAACCAGGCTGCTCCCAGTCCTGAACTGCAGCTACCTTAGACAGGTCAACTGTCATGCCATCCTTGGACACCACGTGTCCTAGGAACTTCACTTCCTGCTTCCAGAAGTCGCACTTCTTGTACTGCGCGAACAACTGATGCTGTCTGAGCATATCCAGGACCAAGCACAAGTGCTCCTCATGCTCCTCTCGACTCCTGGAGTATACCAAAATGTCGTCAATGAACACAACGACGAATCGATAGAGGAAAGGCCGAAATACCCGATTCATCAGATCTATGAACACGGCTAGTGCGTTCGTGAGACCGAATGACATCACAAGGAACTCATAGTGGCCAAAACTGGTCTTGAATGTTGTCTTCTACACGTCCTCATCCCTGACGCGCAACTGATGATATCCTGACTGAAGATCAATCTTCGAGAAGTACTGCGCTCCTCTCAACTGATCAAATAAGTTATCGAACCTGGGTAAAGGGTACTTGTTCTTCACCGTGATCTGGTTTAGCCTGCGATAATCAATACACAATCGCATCGAACCATCCTTCTTCCTAATGAACAAAACGGGTGCTCCCCAAGGAGACACACTAGGCCGTATAAGGTCAAGCTCCAACAGACCATCAATCTGCGTCCTCAACTCCTCCATCTCACAAGGTGCCATGCGATACGTCGGCAGTGAGACGGGCGTGGAACCAAGAACCAGATCGATAGTGAAATCAATCTCTCGTCTAGGCGGCAAACCAGGGATCTTCCTGAACAGATCCCCAAACTCACAAACGACTAGCGTATGCTCAAGTGTCTGGGCACCATTGTCTCGCAGTAAAGTAGCGTAACTAAGTATGCAGAAGGGGAGATTTATCCGCACTGGAAATGTGAAGGATGCGCCCTCTGGCACGTACGCAGTCACCATACGAGTCTCGCAGTCAATCTCGGCCCTCGCTGCAGTCAACCAATCCATGCCAAGAATAACGTCGAGATAAACAAGAGAAGGGTCGACGACGAGATCTAGAGCCATCGTCTTGCCCCCCAGATCCACCAAACTGCCCTCACACATCTGGGTGGCATCTGTAAAGGACCCGTGAGCTGTATAAACTCGCACCCCATTCATAGTAATAGTCTGTAACCCAATGCGTCTGACTATGACACGTGATATAAAAGAAATCGTGGATCTAGTGTCCACCATCACGAGAATAGGAATACCTCCAATATGGGCAGTGACCTCAAAGGTCAAATGCTGAGAAGTCTCCGTCGCAGCTGCCTCAGCTGTCAATGCATACACTCGTGCCTGCTGTGGCCGGTTTGGCCGCTGCACCGTGGGCCGTAGGGGCTGCCTGATCTATGATACCGGAGATCTGAAGGAAGGGTGTGCAGGAGCCAACCGTATAGGCGGTGCTGATATCGCCTGTGGACGTGTACGGTCGATCTTCTGCAGCGGCGAGAACCCACTATCCCTCATCCGAGTAAAAAAACTCTGCGCCGAATGGCCTGACCTCCCACAGTATGTACATGATAACTCGGGGCACCGAAACGGTGGTACTGGAGCTGTAGCCCGAGTAGGAGGGTCGGCGTGAGGCCTCTTGCCCGCGAAGGGCCTGTCTGGCAACTCTGGTCGTGGCCTAGGAGTAACAGGGCCACGAGATTGGGTAAGTCGATTCACATCCTGCTCTGCCCGCATGGACATGTGAATCAGCTCTGCATAAGAGGGAATGCTCACGCAGCACATCTTTGACCGAATATCCAGTCGCAAATCCTCTGAAAAGCACCGTATGCGCATCTGATCATCTGCCAAAATAGTCGGGACGTATCTGCCCAACTCGGTGAACCGATGCTCATACTCAATGACCGTCATGCCTCCCTGTCTGAGGTGTAGAAACTCATTCTCCCAATCATTCCTGTACGTCTGGGGATAGTATTTCTCGTGGAAGCGAAACTCGAACGCTGCCCAAGTCCATATGAAATCGGTGGCAACGGTCCACAATACACTGTCCCACCACAAGCTGGCCTCTTGCTTGAACAGGAACGTATCCAACTCGACCTGCTCAGCCTCTGTACAGTGTAGCATCCGCAGTATCTTCGACACACGGTCGAGCCAATACTCGGCCTCCTCGGGTCTATGAGAACCCGTAAAAGTGGGAGGCCATAAGCGATGGAATCCCTCTAACAAGCCCCGTGTGTCTGCGGCATTCCCTGCAGGGTAAGCAGGTGGTACAGGATGAGCCATGCCCTCATCCTGGGCATATGTATCAGCATCCTCAACTGGATGCGCAGGTGGTGCGGGTGGAGGCACACTCCCACCCTGGGCTAGTGTCCCCATAATAGTAGTCAGGAGCTGCTGCTGCTGCTGCATCATGGCCATCATCTGCTCAAATCTATCTGGAGGTGGAGCAGGCTGTGGCATGTACTGCGTCGAAGAAGACGCACGATACGGCTCTCTGACGGGCGGTGTGAACGGCGGTGGTCCAACTGTAGGACCAGCAGTAGGCTAAGACGCATGCACTGTCTCATGAATCGAGCCCACAGCAAGGTCCGCATGTGCATCAGACTGCGAAGGAGCCTGATCCATAGGCTCACTCAATGTAAGCCGAGTTGTGCTCCGTGTAGCCTTCGGCGGCATTCCCTATATACAAAATAGGGCGTAACCTTGTCAGTCTCAATAGCACAAACACACCGTAATCATTCACATAAGGAGTCAAAGGCATTTCATGCATTTCATTTAATCAAAATTGTCACAATACAAGGGATATCTCCTTACAAGCATCATGACAGAAAGTACATGGGAATTAAGATAGTTAAAATTACAACAGCAACATAAGTAAACTACTAGTCTTAACAGGCTTACATAACTTAAAGCAAAAAATAACTAACTACTAACAACAACATCATAGATCTTCGCTAGTCTGAGTCGGGTGATGGAGGAGGAGCACCCTTATCCTACAAGCAGCACAGGATCGCCTTCAAGGTGCGAGTCACCTTGCCGAATTTCCTTTTCGTAACGGCCTTAGCATCCTCGACCTCAGCTCGAAGCTCCTAAACTTTCCTTCGCAAGGTGACCTGGCTCTCCTCAATTCGGGCAATGCGATCATCGCCAGTAGCCTGAGCAGAAAGAGGAGGGCTCTCATCTGTATCCTGAGCCTCCTCTTCTACCTCTTCCTGGACTTCTTCCTCAACTTATGCTCCAGGTTCTCCTTCACTTGGATCCTCTTCATCATCAAAATCATCATCGCTATCTTCCTCAAGCTGAGTCTCACGGTACTGAGACCCAATCTTCATCTTGACCATGGTAGACTCATCAATGCTGTGAATCGGAACTGGCAATTCCGGCCCAAGTCTGTAAGCAAACTCAAGCACGATCTTGCATATCAGTCGGTCAAAAGGAAGCGACTCGAACGTTCTTCTTGATTTTGCTATGAGGATAATCTATCACAAGATGAAAGTGTCCATACATACATTCTCTCCCTGGGCCACCAGATACAAGAAATCAACCATAAGGTGCGTACACTCAATGCGATTTGTCGACCTAGGATACACGTTAAACGTGCAAATGTGGTGCAGCAGGCGTAAATCATCAAACATGTAAGATGCCTTGAGGCTATTATTAGGCTGCCATGGAACCAGTTTACCACATAAAAACCTGGTACGGCGATCTCGTTCACGCCTACTCAAATTCTTCACACTAGGATGAACATCACCAAGAGGCACGTTCAGAAGTCGCGCAATCAACCGAACATCGATCGTAGCCATCCGGTCTCTACCAAAAGGAATCTTGAACTGCAATGGCTCCAGTGTAGGATTCTGGATACGAGCGTAGAAGGCACGAACGGTGCTCACATTAGCACGAGCTTCAAACAGCGGACCCCAATGCGCAGCTTCAATGCGCTCAAACAACAGAAATTCACCGAATAGTTATCCTTCCACGTCCGCCTCAAACAAAACTTACGGTCAGTGTATTGGCCGTGAGGCATCTCTGCTAAAATCACTCACCCAAGTTGAGTATGGGGATCCAAATCCCACTTTGTATGGAACTCTCGGGCTGTGCTTGGACTTACGGCGGCGCTTGAGCTAGCGGCGCCACCCCGCGGTCTTCTTGATTGAGCAGGGCGACTAGGCCCAACCTCATCCGCTGTGGTCTTTCTCTTACCCATCAAAGAGAGGATGGTGGAGAGTGACAAAAGACCCAAAATGGCTTCAACAAAAGCCATGAAAAATGGGGAAAATGTAAGGAAATGGCTGCCCAAATTGGAAAAGGGAGATCTAGGCATTGTAGAGGGATGCTTCAAGCTCCCCTAGGATGTATTTTCAGGAAGAAAAGAAAATGAAAAAGGAGAATGGAGCACCTCACAATTTCAGCTCGATTTGGGGGTTGTAGGAGCTCCAAACGTTGAGATTCGCAAGATGGAGGGCTGCAAACAGCAATAGAATGATGGAGTGGGGTCATTTTTAGCCAAGAATGGATTTGGGAGTGGTTTGGAACCACGGTTTCAGGTTAGGGCAGCAAGAAAACGTAAATGGAGCTAGGGGAGGGGCTTTTTGTGAAGGAAGTACCCCATTTTAGAGTTTTCTATGGTCGAACCGCACATGGGGGGTGTACACTACCCAAAACAGGGCGTGCACCCAAAAATCACATCAAGTGGGCCCCACCGGTCGGTGATGGCATCGCCCACCACCTCCTTAGTTGGTTGGTGAGACCACATGGGTCTGGTCCCCCATGGTCCAGGGACCCCAAAAATGTATGGTCGTCACCTTTGTTCATTGTATATTGTCTTATAGAGGCCAAAACATGCATTCAGGGCTTTTCAGGGCCAATCTGTAATCCTGAATACTATTCCCTATTATGCAGCAAATGATTTTGGGGTAGAAGGAGCTAATACATCCATATAGATCATTAGTTACTAAAGAAAGTAAACTTAGAATGGCCTAATGGCCAGTTTTCATGAAATTTTACTATTCACTGTAAAATTTTATTGAAATATAATTTTATGTCATTTTCACATTAGGATCAATGCCTAATATGAAAATAATGAGAAGAAATTGAAGAATGGAGTGGTGAGAGGAAGAATTTCAAAGAATTTCGATGAAACGGGGTTTTTAAGCCCTGGCGATTGAATGCAAGGGTTGTGGTTGTCCCACATCCCAAGAATTCACATTTACGGGTTTAGAATCATTCAAATAATGTCTTAACCCAACTACCTACAACCTAGGAGCTACTCAGGTCACTTCATGCGACCCAAGATGCGTTACGGACTCGATCGCGCGATCGATACGAATAAACTTCGCCTATTGGTGAATCTGCGATCCTATAAGTGTTTCTAGACCCTTTTCGCACCCACCTAAGTCAAAGGAAGTGATATCGTACGTCGCGTGACCATAACCCAGGCCCGGTATAATCTTATTCATGCTCTGATACCAACTTGTAACACCCTGAAAATCGGGGGTCGTGTATAAACTCAACTCTCGAGTTCCAGACCGTCACTTATGTAACAAAAATGATTATGATTCAATGTTGTCTGAGTTAAAGCATTCACATGAGTAAAAGTATACCAAAACTGCAATTTATACTCCAGATCCAGTGATAAAAGTAAGCGGAAGACTAAAGAATATATATATCACTGTATGGAAAAACAAAGTAGATCTCGACTGTCACTAAAGTCTGAGTCTCATATACATGTAAATAAACAAAATAAAATGTTCAAAATAGTCCCACTAAAGAGTCCCATCAACCCAGGTCACCTAAGCAAAGCCGTCGTGATACTGCATGTATGAGAACTCGCCCTGGTCCTCATCATAGTCCGGCTCTGCCTCCTGGATCTCTGCATCACCTGCATCTAAGACAGGGTCTGCTCAGTGTTGCAAACACCATCCCGTAACGTGAGAGTGGGTGATCAACTCAGTGGAATCATAGAACAAGGATTAGCATGTTCTCAAATCAATCATGCGATAATAGTAAAGTAGTAAATCAAACAATCCTAATACTGTTGTTAATGTAATATGACATGACATGATGGATGCCCTCACCGACGTTCTCCCTCATACGGCACCATCTAATGCCCACGGCATGCGTGCATCCCGCTCAGTGCTCCACATCTTCCAGGCACATGCAATGTAATGGTGATACGATTGCCGAGTTGTTATTAGTCCATTCAAACAGCAGGATTGGGAAACTAAGGTACTTTCCTTATATCAATCCCAACACAGATCCTGTATAGGGTCGTCACTCCTAGTAATCTCATACGATGTATATTTTGTAGGTCGCTGCAAGGGCTGTCAGGGCTGCTGCTCGCACTCGTTGCACCGCTCCCCCATCACCTTATCAATACAGGCCGACTGTACTTTCACTGCTACTGAAGGGTCGTCGCCTCCCGTATACTCAGAATACGCTCGCGGTCACTACAAAGGACTCGTCGCCTGATCGGTGTCGACCGATAGCAAGAATATAGTGTCTCATACCACCATAATCTGCTCACGAGACATAGGTGCTCACTAGTCACTATGGGGAGGTTTGTGGCCCCAGCGTAGGCCGATAGCTCGACCACGGTGTCCCATACCACCATGTCTGGCTCATGAGTCTTCGTGGATCAAGATACCATGGTTGACAGGGTTTACAATGGTAAGTTCAATACCCTAGGTTCAAGCAGTTATGACTCATACAGGGAGAACATACAACGGCCAGTCGGGTTACTTGACGGGCTCGACTAGCATGATTGCATCTCAAGTCGAACGAAATGAAGTGCGTAAAACACTTCGTGTGGCCTAACCACTGCCGCCAACTCCAAAACACGGCTCGCGTTCATCGACGCGTCGTTCGTGGCAAAAATAAGCTAACCACGAGATTTCTCGATTACCGACTGCCTGGACTAAGTATAGTCCCAAACAATTATAGAATCACATCAGCAATCATATGAAAGTATTGAAAATGAAAATACAACCATGTGAGCATGTTAGCACATGTTATAACATACAACTTAAGCAAATCTTCAAGCACGTGCATTTCATACATACAATGAAATCTTGCATATAGCTAACATGTAGGAAATCATTTACATCAGAATATTAATTGAGAAATCAGTCTCAAACTAATTCATAACACCATTAAATTCAATACATACTAATACAAGCATTTATACAAACACTTACACTACACACTTAAGTCTACATATAGTATGTCGACTCAAAGTGCACACTTAGGCGAATCTCTTTGCCAAACTAATTATGCACGCATTCCTAACATTCTAATGTGACAATAAGCCATGTCAATCACATCAGAAAAATATGAATGAAAACAGTACTTCATACAAATGACTAAAATGTCCTAAATCTCATATTCTTCGTCGGTTTATGAAATAGGAAACGGACAGCATGTTGTACATGTAAAATGGCGATGCCGTCGATAACCTTCTATTAAACGACATTGAAAGCGTTGGAAGCAGCCAATCAGAGCGTCTAAAATCTGCACCTTTTCCCTTATAGGTGAAGTGATTCGAACGGAGCGTATACGCTTCGTCTACGGTGAATAGAGAACCTAATACACAAGTTCTATCAGCTACTTCGCTATGGAACGAACGGAACACTAAATCAGCAACTTATTTGGGTATTTTCTTACCTAAAAATGTGGAGAAATCACCGGCCAAGTGATCAGAGCGTGTTGCTAAAGCACGTGAAACAGGTAGGGCAACAGTAGGAAAATCCTCTCTTACTCTCTCTCACAAACTCTCACCTTTTCTCTCTCCCAATTTAGGGTTTTTCTCAAATTCAGATGGGAGAGAGGAGTGAGGGTTTCAACCCCTTTTATAAGCACAAAAATGCCCGGAATAGGCTCGAGAACAAAGTTTACTTGATGTTTATCCAAAGCGGGGCTGTTTCGGTCCAAAAGATCATTTCTGGTGGTCCCCTGGCCGAACGCGATCGGACATAAGCTCATGCATACTGGATCTAGCACACATCAAGTTTTCAGTCCAGCAGGGTCCGTAGATCGCCCGTGGTGGTCCAGTTTCAGTTCAGCGATCACCACACGTAGATCAGGTCTACAATTCTCATGATATGAAATAGAAATTTTTCCTGATCCGACGGTATAATTTGGCTGAATTCTGATGGTCAGAACGCTTAATACTGACACGTCAAGTTGTGTGCCAGATTTGAATTTCAAATTCCAAATCTGTCCCTATTCTTACTCTCTTCAGTCCAGGCTCAATGAAATAGCCCATGAATGTCGGTTGGACTTGATTTTCGAAATGATTGTCAAGTCCAGCTAGGTGGTTCTAACGGTCTAAGATAGCAGGTATCAGACTTTCGACACGCGCTCTAGATCCAATACAAATTTTCAAAGTGGTCCAGAGAACAAACCTACTTAGAGTTTGATCCGAGGTTTTAGAGTATTATAGAGTCATTGGTTCTACTCGATTTGGGTCTTGTAGAACGTATTTAAAGTGATTAGGGACTATTTCCCAGCTACTCTAGCGTAGCGCTAGCTAACTTATGCTTAGTTTCTAAAGGAATTAATCCTACGCGATTTCTGGTCGAGTTAGTACTCGAGTCCAAGTACGGATTTTTTCCGGGCGTTACAGTTTATACCCGAGGTCACTCCACCAACGCCCTACCAACTAGAGTGGTATTTTAGAAGGAGGTCCGAATTAAACGGCTCACCCCAACCTACACTGGGACCATAGCTAATCTATGCCGGTGTAGGCCGACAACTCGAATATAGTGTCCCATCCCACTATATTTGATTCATAAGTTTGGGTTTCTCACTGGTCACTACGGGGAGGCTCGTCACCCCAGCGTAGGCCAACAGCTCAATCACGATGTCCCATACTACCATGCCCGGCTCATGAGTCTTGACAGATCGAAGTACCATGGTTGAAACGGGCTTTACATTGGTATGTGGTACCTTAGATTCCAGCAATAGCGTCCATACATGGTAAACACATAATAAGCCAATCGGGTTATTTGACAAGTTCGATTGGTACAAACATACACTGAATTAATCGACATGGAGCACGTGAGCACTCCATGTGGCCTAACCACTGTCGATAATCACCATACGGCTTGGATTTATCAAACATATCCAATGTGGCGAAACTAGATCGACCACTCAATCGGGAACCATTACCGATTTCCTGGACAAAGTAGTAGTCCCAATCATACTCAAATGTAATAGGTAGTCACATATGTTAATCATAATAGCATTTAATAAACAATTCAAACATAATTCTCATTTGAGCATTCTATCAAACACATTGAACATGTTGTTATACATACGCATTTCATCCATAAATCACATAGTAGCAATTTACATTTTATGAAAAAAATAATAAATATGGATAAGGTAGTTGAGAATCCTATCTCAACACCCTTATTAAAAGTGATTCATCAAGCAATTTCTCATTCAGACATTTTATCAAACACTTAAACAATATATTACTACATACATGACATAAATTAGTTATAACCTATATTATGGCAAATCCTTTCATAAAAGAGTTGTGATACGTACAAAGAATAGGTATTATAGGTTAATAGTCATGGCAAACATAAATCATAAATTTAATTTTATTCAATCATTTCTACAAACACATGGAATGCGTTATATATTCTCATAGTTTACACACATGTATAATTTATCGAACACATCGTAACTAAAATCATATGGCAGTAATCAAGTCAGACATAAATCATTTCTGACATTGAAAGCCTTGAAAACCATAACCTAAACATTTATAGTCCACACCTTTCGTCGAATTCCTCGTTTCGAACTCAATTCGAATCCTACGTCCTAATACACAAAATGTCAGTACCTAAACATCAAAATAGGTTAGCTATTTCATCGATTCCTCTATTTGGATTCCTAAAACGAGATCAGGGTTAGGATTTCTTACTCAAATCAAAGTTGGAATGACTCATGTAAAGATGGTAGGGAGGCGATTCGGTATGTGGAGTAGTGAGAGTGAATCCCAACAACGATCTCCCAATCTCACTCTCTTCTCCTCACTCTTTTCTCTCATTTTCTCTCTTCTCTCTCCTAGGGTTTGGAGAAATTCGTATGGGAGAGAAAGAGGTGGATTTAAGGGCTTTCTATAAGCTGAAAAGCGATGCAAATGGCCATAGGGCCATGGTATACCCGGTTTGTATCCAAAGGGCAAATGTTTTTGACAAACAAGGCTCAGAGGGAGGTCCACAACTCACATGTGTTATATGGTAAGTTCCCTGACAATGGATCTATGTCAGGACTATGTTTTTGGTGTAATTTGACAAACAGATCGACCGTGGAGGACCTGTATCAGTTCAACGGTCATACATACTCGATCAGGGCCCCAAGTATATAAACTTGTGGAATGAAATTTTCTTAATCCATGGGTGAAGTTTGATCAGAATCTGACAGTCTGAAGTATTCAATTTCTCTCACAAGTGAATGGTCCAATTCACTTAAGTTCTGGTTCATTTTCTAAAGATAATACGTTTCTCATATACTTCGCTTAAGGCTCAAGTTATGCATTTTTAGACACTATATGGGCTCGTTTCCCACGATGGTAGTCAAGCCCAATAAAACAGTCATAATCTTATAGTTTCATGGTAATCAGACTTTCGAAGCGTGGTCCATGTCCGATATGAAATTTCAATGTGCTCTCGAGAGCAACTGGATTTTAGGATTTTTTCTAGGTTTATAAGGGACGTTGAGTTAATGGTATTAATGATTTTGGGTTTTGCCATTTTTGCAAATAGTGGTTCAACCTAAATCCACCAATTATTTAGTTTAGTATTTAACTAAATTGTGCCTTAATTATGATAGAATAAGGTCTTAGGGTAGTTCCATGTCCCTTTTTGAAACTTTTAGTTATTATATTATTTTAATTATTTTTTTTACTATTTCATCATCAAGTCTACTTTATCTATACTAAATTTCATTAGATTTTGTGTTGTAGAAAAATTCTAAAAATTATGGAAGTAGTAGTTGTTCTAACTAATAATTTTTAGTAAGTTGTCACATCAACCTAGATTTAACTATATTAAAATTTTTATTATATTTTTTACTTATTTTTATATGAAACTAGACTTATCAAGCTTCAATTTAACTTTTGAATAACCTAAATCGGAATTATAACGAGGGAGATATGACTTTTTGAAGTCAGTTAAAAATTGTAAAAAACTACAGCGAGGGTCCACAGGATTTTCGGTGCACGTGCAATGCGCCACGGTCCGCTGGACTGTGGGCGGTGTCGCCGCTGCCCTCTGGTGGTAGTTTTAATACATGGATTTTGAAATGGCCGTATCTTTCAATTCGAAATGAGCTACGCGACGTGCCAGATATGAATTTAGGATAGGAGAAGCTGATCTATCCAAATAACCTATTTATTTTATAAAATTCCATGAGTTTAATAGTCAAGAGCCCATTTTATTCATATATTTACTATTTACAGTAAATTTTAGTTTAATTATTGTTCTTCATCATTTAAACTTTAGGATTAGTATCCAATGTGAAAGTACTTAGAAAAATTTGAAGAATAAGGTGGTGAAAGGTAAGATTTTTGAAGTAAATGGGTTAAAAGGGGATTTAGGACTTTGGGATTGAGTTCTAAGAAGTTAATAAGGTGTTATGATTGGCCCATTGCCCAAGGACGTCCATCGCCAAGTTGGAAAAAATTCAGGATGTTATAATCTACCCCCCTTAAAAATAATTTCATCCCTGAAATTGCCTAAGGGTAATAAGTAAAGGTTTTATTATTTTATTTACTTAGTTTTGCTGGTTTTAGGTTTATATACGTGTTAGGGCATATAATAACTACATTAGCCTAGCTCATATTGGTCTACCCCTCTTAAAAGTTTCTACTTTCGAGGTTTGAAAATAAATGTCCAAATCATCATTATCGTGTTAAGTGTTTGATGATAAAGTTTACCTAAGGGTGTTATATTCTACTCTTTATGATTGAGCTAATATAGAAAGACAGATGTGGTAGGCTCAAATCTGATATGTCGATTGCCTGCTTGACCAGGGTAAACAACTAGTTGTATCCCTTCCTAATCCTGATAGATCCTGATCTTCTGCTCGGTCAAAGCAGTGACTCCTTTAGTAATCACCCAGGATTGAGAATTGAGTTAAGCCGTAAATGCCTCATAAGGATATGGTTCTAAAATTCCAAAATCTGATCATCCTAAGTATTTAAGAAGTATTATAATTCATTAGGAGGTTCAAGCCTCATGTTTATATGGTTGTCCTTCTGGTCTTGTTCAATGAGAGTTCTTGTTTAACATATGTTTAACTTTGTGGATAATAAGTTCTTCCATGGTACTCATAGTCAAAAGACTATACTAGAAGGGTTTTCAATCTCCTAAAATTATATTTTTATGTCACCATTTCGATCATATGGCTAGGGGCTTATGGACAGATTGCACTTTGGTTTCATTAACTTTGAGAGGGAAGGAAGAGTCGAGAGTTCTAAAATATTTCAGAAGTTTGGAATGTTAGTAACATAAGGCCATGGGAAAGGAAAGAAGAGGGACATCTCCTTGACACAGTATGAACCTTGAATTCACAAGGGAATAAGAAAGTTATAATATTTCACTATAGTCCGCCTCTAACATGAGCTTAAGGAGTATTAAACTATGAAACTCAATCCTACCCAAGGGTCCTAATTTAATTGCACAAAAATAATAATATATATAATCAAATTTAATCACAGGATAATTCCTATTATGATTATAAACAATTCCTAAATAGACACCAAATACTAAACTTTAATACGAAAAGATATGACCAGTCTATTGGCAACTTGAAATTGTAGAAAATTTTCATTTTAACCCTTCTATTATTTATAACATATTTGTCACCTCTAGTTACTATATTATTTTTTTATAATTTTTTATAGTATTCCCTTGTTAGGCCTATTCTTTCATATGAATTGGTTTAATAGACCCAGTGTCTACCAATAGGAATACAGGTGTACCTTGAATGTGGGCAGTGACCTCAAAGGCCAAAGGCGATGCAGTTGTTGACTCAGGTGCTTCAGCTGGAAGTGCATGCACATGGGCTTGTTGAGGATGATTTGGTTGTGTTGCCATAGGTCGTTGAGGCAGCCTATTTCGGGGTACAGGTGGTCGGTAAAATGGTTGTGCTGGTGGTGTAGATCGTAGAGGTAGAGTCGCAATATCACGTGGTGGCTGACGGTCGATCTTCTGAGGTGACGTGAAACCGTTGTCTTTCATCTTGGTAAAACAGATGGGATAAGTGTGTCCCCCTTTATTTCAATATGTATACCAACGGCCCGTTCGTCTCAGTTAGGTCAGTGGAGTCATGAGCCTGGGAGGCGAGTCTACATGTGGCCTCTTACCTAAGATCAGCCAGTGCTATAATTTAGGCTGAGGCCTCGGGCCCATTGGTATACATGTCTGAGAAACTTTGTCTCTATCTTATTTGGCTCGTAGAGACATGTTGACTAGCTCAACATAATTGGGAATGCTAGCACAACACATCTTAGTATGGATATCGAGCCGTAGCCCATCTAAAAAATGCCTCATTTTCATTGGTTCATCTACCAATATTAAAGGAGCGTATATGGCTAACTCCATAAATTTGTTCTCGTACTCTGACACGGTCTTTCCTCCCTGTCGGAGGTGGAGAAACTCACCCTCCTTTTCATTACGATAAGTGAGAGAAAAGTACTTCCCATGGAAGTGTGTCTCAAATGCATCCTAGGTCCACACGTGTCCTGTTAAAACGTTCCGTAAGATGTTGTCCCACCATAAACTAGCCTCCTTTTCGAACATATAGTAACTAGCTCAACTTACTTTACCTCAGTGCAGTGTAATGGCTTCAACATCTTAGAGATGCAATTTAGCCAATACTCAGCCTCCTCGGGTCTATAAGTACCCGCAAAAGTGGGAAGACGGAAACACTGAAAGTGCTTAAAAAGACCGCTGGTATTCATATCCCCATCAGGCGGCCCAGGTGGTGCAGGCAAGACCATATTCATGTTTTAAATAGTGGCCCCCGCAACAGTGGCCCAAACTTACTATTGCTGCTGCATTAGGAGCATCGTATGCTCCAACCTGCTAGGGGGAGGAGCCGCCTGAGGCATGTGTGGTGTCGATGAAGACGCACAATTTTATTCCAAAACTGGTGGCACAATAGGTGTAGGCCCAATGGTGGGGCCACTGGCTAGCAGTGAATCCGGTATAGTCTCACTATTCGGGCCCAAACTGGGGTCTATATGGCTATCGCTCAAGGGAGGTGCCCTGTCAATCGATCAGCCAAATGCGAGACATGCAATGTTCCGAGTGTTTTGAGGAGGCATTCCCTATATACAACATAGGGTGCAATATGTGTAAGAATTTGAATAACAACACACACTTTTGCAAACATTCTACACATCTCAATTCAAAAGAAGCTTCATGTATTTCATTTAACAAAAATTGTCACGATACATATGATGTGGCATTCCAAAATCATGACAGAAGATGCATGTGAGCTAATTTAGTAAAAGTTTTAACACAAGCTATTCTAACACCTAACTAAACCAACAAGGGCTGTTACATAGAAAAGCGAGAAACAAAGAAAAATAACAAGTGACTGCTACATATGACTAGTCCGCTGACTCTTGTGAGGGCAAAGGTGCCCCCTTATCTTACGTACAACACAGGAGAGCCTTTAAGGTGTGAGACATCTTCTTAAATTTCTGTTTCAGATAAGCCTGATTCTCTTCAAGCTTTTACTCCAACTCGACCTGGTTTTCTTCTATCTTGACCATACGGGCTTTTAAGGTGACCCGATCATGGCGGTGCTCATGTGTAGCAGTAGGAAGTCCCCCATCAGAGTCTTGGGCCTCCTCTTCTTCTTCACTTCCTTCCTCTATTTTGTTTTCTTTCACTTCTTCATTACTTTCTTCCTCTTCTATCTCATCCCCACTCTCATTGAGTCGGGCTTGACATTGTCGCGGGCCAATTTCCATATTGTTAAGCGTAGTGTCATTAATGAAGTGTATCTGTGCAAGCTCATCCATGTTAAGTCTGTAGCCGAAATTACAAGCAATATTGCATATAAGTCGATCAAATGGGAGTGAAGTATCTCCCCTGATAGAGCATACGGTCTGGATTATCTGTAACAGAGTAAACGTAAGCAAACACAACTTGTCTCCCTGCCCAGCTCTGTACAGGAAGTCCACCATCAAACAAGTGCACTTGGTACAGTTGCTCCACTTAGGATACACATTGTATGTGAATATGTGATGGAGTAAGTGGAAGTCTGCAGTCATCTTGGTCGATGAAAGGCAATTGCCTCGCTTCCAGTGAATCAGTCAGCCACAAAGAAACCACGTGCAGAGATTCTTCTCACTAGCATGTACCTCTCCACGTTGAATTCCCATAATTCAGGCTATCATGTCTACATCGACAATGGCTTCCCGCCTTCCCAGGGGGATAGTGAATTGTAGAGGCTCCAGCAGTGGATCTTGTATATGGGTGTAAGGCATGGATAGTGCTCTCACACGCACGTGACTTGCCTTCAAATATGGGACCCCACCCGGCGTCCAATAGGAGGTCCATCACCAGATAAGCTTGAATAGTCTTTCATCCACGTGTGCTTCAAAGATAACCCTACGACCTTAAAACCTACCATGTCTGACACCCGCCGGTAGAGCTCTTTCGAGAGGAATTTGGGGATCGAAATCCTACTTCGTCCTTCGCTCTCACTCAATGCTAGTGCTAGCCTCGGTTCCTTTCTGCTTCCTTGGACAGGTAGGGCAGCTAGGTCCGACTTCATCCATGGGTCCCCATTTCTTTCCCATAAGGAAAAGGAGTGTGGAAAGGGAAAAGATGGCAACCACTAGCTCAAAAAGAGCCATGAGAGTGAAGAAAACTTGAAGGATAAGATGGGTTGGTGGATTTTGAGGTTTATGGACACAAAGGTGGGTTTGTGCACTCAAATGAGAAGAAATAAAGGGGATTGAAGGTGGTAGGAGATGGGTTTGAGAGAATGGTGGAGATGGGTGCAAGAAAAGGAAGAAGATGAAGCTTGTGGTGTATGGAAGAGAGATTACAAGTTTAGAGGGGTTTGAGAGCTAGGGGAGGGGTGAAATGAACAAAGGAGGGTAAAGGGACCCTAAATAGAGTGGACCCGCATGCAAACGCGCCCTACATGAGTGTGGAACCTGCAAGTCCAACCTCGGTGCACCACCCCCCCCCCCCCCCCCCCTCGGGTTTCAAAAATGTGAGAGGGCCATTCTGGCTCCCCCCGTATTTTGCGGTTTGAGCCCCTATGGCCGCGAAGTGTGTTTTCTCGCCCCATCTCCCACATATTCACAATGTTTGGCATGTATCGAGTTGAGGATTTGTCGGGTAATAGTCTAAGCCCATCTTTTGATGGCCTAAGGGAGAATTGAGATCATTTTACAGGATTTCGATTATGTACGGGTTACATTTTGACTGTCAATCTTGCCCGTCGGTGAAACTTAGGATCCTTTGATCATTTTTACATTTTATCGTCCCCTACTAAGTTAAAGTACGTCAATGTGCATCGTGTTACCATAATTTAGGTCCATTTTAATCCAAATCATGCTCTGATATAATCGTGTAATGCCCCAAAAATCGAGGGTCAAGCAAAACTCAACTCCCAAGTTCCAACGCATCACTTATGCAACATAGATAATGATGATTAAATGTTGTCCATATTAGAGCATTAAACATGAGTGGGATTACACCAAATCAGCATATCATACTCAAGAGTTAATGTAATTAAGCAAGCGAAAGACTAAGGTAAATATATAGAGTATATACGTGTTTCATAACCTCCAAAGTATGAACGTGGTACCGAGTTGAATATATACATAATTTGTTCCAAATTATACAAAATATCAAAATGTAAAGGTTCATCTGATCTAATGTCCATGTAATCCCTGGCAACGCAGCTCTAGGTCTATACAGACCCCCCTGAGAGTTGTACATAGGAGAACTCCTCCTCGTCTATGAAATATGGCTCCGTCGCGTAAGCCTCGCCAAAACCTGCATCTAAATTAGAGTCTGGTTAGTGTTTTAAAACACCATCATAGGTGGGAATGAGTAGCTAATTTAGTGGAACTATAAAGCAAAGGTTAACATGTTATTAATTTAGTCAAGCAGTAATGATAAAGCAATACAACAATCATGTCCTAAGTACTCTTATTAATGCAGGAATGATATGTGTAATGATGCATGCTCCCTCTTACACTCCCTCAGCGACTTCATCTCATGATTGCGCATACTACTCCCACTATGTACTTCCTCGTCAAAACACATGCAGTTTGGTGTATGGTCATGTTAGCCAAGTAATTTATTAGGCTTATTCATACAACCGATTCGGGAAGCTAAGGTACCTCCCTTTATATCATTTATCCAAACAAATGATCCATCTAGGGTCATCAATCCTAGTTAATCGCATACGATAGGGAAGTTGTGCAGTCATCACTCCCAGTTAAAAGTAGTGGATAGGTAAGTTCATGAGTTTATACTCGAGGTCACTCCAACGCCCTACCAACTAGAGCACTATTTTGGAAGGGGGTCCAGATTAGACGGCTCACCCCAACCCACACTGAGACCGTAGCCAGGCTATGATAGTGTAGGTCAATAGCTCGAATATAGTGTTCCATACCACTATATTCGGCTCACGAGTTTGGGCTGCTCACTGGTCACTACGGGAAGGCTCATCACCCCAGCGTAGGCCAATAGCTCAATCACGGTGTCCCATACTACCATGTCCGGCTCATGAGTTTTGGCAGATCGAGGTACCGTGGTTGAAACGGGCTTTACATTGGTATGTGGTACTTTAGATTCAAGCAGTAGCGTCTATACATGGTAAACACATAATAGGCCAATCGGGTTATTTGACAAGTTCGATTGGTACAAGCGCACACTGAATTAATCGACATGGAGCACGTGAGCACTTCATGTGGCCTAACCACTGTTGACAATCACCGTACAGCTCAGATTTATCGAACAATTCATAACAACATTTAACAAATAAATAATTAGGAACCATTACCGATTGCCTGGACTACGTAGTAGTCCCAATCATACTCAAATGTAATAGGTAGTCACATATGTTAATCATAATAGCATTTAACTAACAATTCAAACATAATTCTCATTTGAGCATTTTATCAAACACATTGAACATGTTGTTATACATATGCATTTCATCCATAAATCACATAGTAGCAATTTACATTATATGAAGAAAACTATATATATGGATAAGGTAGTTGAGAATCCTATCTCAAAACCCTTATTAAAAGCAATTCATCAAACAATTTCTCATTCAGACATTTTACCAAACACTTAAACTACACATTACTACATACATGACATAAATTAGTTGTAGCCAATATTAGGGCAAATCCTTTCATAAAGGAGTTATGATACATACAATGAACATGTATTAAAGGTTAATAGTCATGGCAAGCACAAATCATAAATTCAATTTCATTCAATCATTTCAACAAACACATGGAAGGTGTTATATATTCTCATAGTTTACACACATGTATAATTTATCGAACACATCGTAACTAAGATCATATAGCAGCAATCAAGTCAGACATAAATCATTGCTGATATTGAAATCCTTGAAAACCATAACCTAAACATTTATAGTCTGGACCTTTCATCGGATTCTTCATTTCGAACTTGGTTCGAATTCTTCATCCCCTTAAGCAGAATAACGGTACCTAAACATCGAAATAGGTTAGCTATTTCATCGATTCCTCTATTTGGATTCCTAAAATGAGATTAGGGTTACATTTCTTACTCAAATCAAAGTTTGAATGACTCGTGTAACGATGGTGGGGAGGTTATTCAGTACGTAGAGTAGTGGGAGTGAATCCCAGTAACGATCTCCTAATTTCACTCTCTTCTCCTCAGTCTTTTCTCTCCTTTTATCTCTTCTCTCTCCTAGGGTTTGGAGAAATTTGTATGGGAGAGAGAGATGTGGGTTTAAGGGCCTTATATAGGCTCAAAAGTGATACAAATGGCCCCACAACCATGGTATACTTGGTTTGTATCCAAAGGGTGACTGTTTTTGACAAACAGGGCCCATAGGGAGGTCCACAACTCACATATGTCGTAGGGTAAGTTCCTTGTATCCAAAGGGTGACTGTTTTTGACAAACAGGGCCCATAGGGAAGTCTACAACTCACATATGTCAGGACTGTATTTTTGGTGCGATTTGACAAACAGAATGGCCACGGAGGACCTATTTCAGTTCAACGGTCATACATGAAAGTGTCCTGGTTTGTCAATTAGCATGTGCGTTGAGTCAATCGGACTATAGAGCCTCACAGGAAGATCTATTCAAGCGTCTACCTCAACTGAATGTGTAGAAGCTCACCATAGGTAAACCTAAGCCTCACATCCCATGTCCAAAAACACCAGGTGAATAAAACCCTTATAACAAGATAGACATCATAGGGTTTTGTTGGTAAGAAAAATTTTTCAAAAATTAAAAATCTCTAGGTTTTCTTGCCCTGTCGATTGTATCGATATACAACTTGATATAATCAACCTGCGTTATCAATGCCCTTGGAAGCTCAATTGATAAAATCGAATGACGGATAAATATATCCAGTAACCACATACATATTTGGACGGATTTATCAATGTATCGACAAATGTATCAATACCATCGATATTTGAACCTCAAGCCCATTGAATATGCCTCGATAATATTGATAAGCAGATATCTGACGCTCCTGTTTTTACTCAAAAAAATCATATATGCTTCAATATATCGGAGCTTCCCTCGATACCATCGGTGTTCAAAACTCGATGATATCGGAAGTCTCTTGATGATATCGGGCATGGGCCCGAAGTCTTCCAGCAACATTTTTCAAATGGTTTTTCAACTTTGATCAGGGGTCACTCAATAAAATTGATATTCAAATATCAACTGTATCGAGGCCGGATCGATTACATTGAGATTGGACATAAACTGTCCAACAAGCTCAATGATAAAATCCTTGGATTTATCGATGCATTGACACAACCGCCGATATCATCGACATTCAAATTTCGATGATATCGAGTATCCCCCAATCATATCTAATGACCTGAAAATTTTCATGCAAGTTTTTCTCATTTTTCAAATGTCGAGGACTCGATCCTTGTATCAATAATATCAGAGTTCAAAATTTGATTGCAACGACATGAGTCTCGATTCCCTCGACCAGCTGGCAGAAGGTTTTCATAGCGTATGACATTAAGTTTTGTGCCGGCAGAAGGTTTTCATAGCGTATGACATTAAGTTTTGTGCCATCGAGTGGACCATCGATACGATCGAGAGTATATGCTGGATGATATCGAAACTGCTAGATGATATTGAACTTTGTCATAAGTATGACCGTTTTATATCCGTTGAAACCTTTGACCATATAAAGAGAACTTGTCTTTAGTTGTTGATAGAGAAAGAAGAGAGTGCTTTTGTGTGTTTAAACTTAGATCATATACCCTAAATCCCTCTCTCTCAAGGGAGTTCATCCTCTAATCCACCTTCATCATTGAAATTTAATAAAGTGGATTGGGGAATGAACTTTGGCATTCAAGGATCCTCTAGCTACTACCTTAATTGCAAATCATTAAGCTGGGATGCCTTGAATGCATAGATGATTAGAACCGCTCTACCTTCCTGATAGGAAAACATTTAGAGAGTAGGATTCCATCATAACCTTGACCCAACCCGTTGCCTTATATTGATACATCATTTGTTGCGGATCAAGGGAGCAGAAGACTCTTCATCAACAAGGAGAAGATCTTCGTCATGTGCTAAATGGGACTCATCAACTTATCTATAAGTATCTAGAGTCCAGAGGACCCCTTTGATCATTCCTTCGTAGGATTAGGTCTAAGGTGTTTCTCACCCTTTGAAGTCCTCAAGGAGGCCTCTGGTAGGAGTGTACGTGGTGGGTTCGTTGTGTGGACCCTTGCTCTGTGGAGAGCATAAACATCTGGTTAGGTGTGAACCCGTAAAACCTTCAGTTTGAGTTGAATCGTGTAAAACCTTCGGTCTGAGGTAAACCGGGTGAAACCTCCGTTAGGGTCTTATGGAAGATCCTTGGCAGTGTGCCTAAAAGTGGATGCGTTGTGTTGACCCTTGACGTGAGAGCATAAATAGTTAGCCTCAGTGTAGGTTATAAAGGTTGAAGGTGAACCTGATTTAAAACCTTAGGTTAAAGGTGAACCATGGGAAACCTCCTTAGTGAAATCCGGTACACTCAAGGGTTGAGTGCGGTTACTGGGAATGGAGTAAACAAGTAGTCGAACCACTATAAAATGACTATGTTTGCGATTGTTATTCTCTTGTGCATGTGATTTACTTCGTTACTTTCATACCTATATATTTGAGATCACATCTTATACACACACACACAGTCATATCCATCATAAACTAGATTACATATAGTTATTCCTTGAATAGTTTGTGATTGGATCCTTTACCAGGCTTAGAAGCCAGTAGAGTTACGTTTAAGTAATCCTGATGATTGCATATTCATAGGATTAGTGTATTAGGATTTTTAAATACATTGTAAAAACTTTAAAAAGTCCTATTCACCCCCCTCTAGGACTTATTGGCATATTCTTACTTCAACTTCAAGCGGTCTTCACCGTTATTTCCAACATACTCAATCAGGGCCACAAGTATACAAACTCGTGCAGTGAAATTTCCTTGATTCATGGGTAAAGTTTGGTCAGAATCTAACGGTCTGAAGTCTTTAATTTTGCTCACAAGAAAATGGTCCAATTCACTTAAGTTCTGGATCATTTTCTAAAGATATTCACGTTTTCCACACACTTCGCTCAAGGCTCAAGTTGTGCATTTCTGGATACTATTTAGGCTCGATTCTCATTATCGTTGTTGAGCCCAATAAGGCGGTCATAACCTTATAGTTTTGCAGTAATCATACTTTCAACGTGTGGTCCAGGTCTGATACAGAGTTTCAATGTGCTCCCAAAAGCAACTGGGTTTTGGGATTTGTCCTAGGTTTGCAAGGGACGTTGAGTTAATGGTATTAATGATTTTGGGTCTTGCTATTTGTGTAAATAGTGGTTCAACCTAAATCCACCAATTATTTAGTTTAATACTTAACTAAATTCTGCCCTAATTACGACAGAATAAGGTCGTAGGGTAGTTTTATGTCCCTTTTTGGCACTTTTAGTGAGTATATAATTTTAATTATTTTTCTAGTAGTTCATTATTAAGTCTACTTTATCTCTACCAAATTTCATTAGATTTTATATTGTAAAAATTTTTTAAAATTCTAGAAGTAGCAGCTGTCCGAACTAATAATTTTTGGAAAGTTGTCATATTGTTTCAAACAAGAAACAAATGCATCTGATTTAAGAAAGTTATTTATTAGAATGTAACAAAGAAAATACATAGAACAATCATTATATTATTGATTCTGAGTTTATTTACATCCCTTCAATATCCCTTGATTCCAAGATAGATTAATTGAAGTAAATAAATCGTAATTAATAAAGCTTGAATTGTCAAATCTTGAATTCGACAGCATTTCGACAGTAGCTTCAGTCATCTCCTAGGACTTAGGAGGAATGTCGAATTTAATCAGCTAATCTTTCTTTTAATCTTGCCCCTTGTGCAAAGGAGAGAACCTCAAGTAATGAAGATTGGACTTGAATTCTTCAGCAATTCTGACAGCATTTCAGACCCCATTTACCCTTGACCACATAATGACCTGGTTATGCGACCTGCGCAACCGGTTTACTGGTTGCGCGGTTAGCACAACTAGAGGTGTGGATTGCACGGTCAGTGCAACTTACTAAGTGGATTGCGCGGTCAACGCAACTTGATAAATGGGTTGCACGGCTCACGCAACTGATCCCTTCTTTTGCTCCTCACCTTCAGTCTCCTTTCAGAGCTAGGCTCCTCTTCCAAGATTTATCTCTCTCGCAAATGAGGGAAGGGGGTATTTATATGCCCCCACACATGTCAACCCTAGGTCTTTGTGCCATGGGTCCCACTTTACATTAGATCTAACCGTTCATCTTGCTCATTCTCTATTCTTTACTGCGCTACCCGCGCAACTGAAAACTTTGGTTGTGCGTCCGTGCAATGGTATACTTAGTTAGGTGACTCGCAAAAGAGATAAACTGTTTGTGCCATCCATGCAACTACCTTAATTTGTTACGTGATCCTGGCAACTACTGTAACTGGTTGCGTTGCTTACACAACTAGTCTGAACACATTTAATTGGTTGCGCAACTCGCGCAACTACTATTGAGTGTATCTAGTTGCATGACTAGCACAATTGTTAATCAAAGCACTCTTCTTTTTATTTCTTCACTCCATGTCTAGTTTCTAACCTTGAATCTTTCTTCATGATTCTTGATTTTTTATGTTCCAACAGATGCCCCCTTAATCCGTTCTTTATTCACTTGAATCAATGAATCTGGATCAATCTTCTCCAAATTCTGCTTTTCTTAAGGTCGTTACGCGACTCTTGCAATGGCCGCCCGAGTTTAGTACTCGACCTAAACTTCTATAAATAGTCCATCATTCCTCATTTCTTGATCCCCTCATTCTGGAGCGGCAAAACTCTCTCTATTTTCTCCCTGCATGACCTACAGTTGTTGCGCGACTCGCACAACGAATTTTTTTTCGCGCAAGGACTTGGACTGTTGCACCTTTCGCACAACTCAGAAACCGTTATGCGACCCACGCAACATATTTTCGTTCGCTCAAGGATTCAAACTGTTGTGCCACCAGCGTAACCACCACTTTAGCTAGTTTTCTAGATTTAGCCAAATTTCCAACTTTCTTCATCATGGCCCATACAAAAAGAACCTTCATTGCCATCAATCCTCCTTCTGATCAACCTTCCCACCAAGAGCTGTCAAACATTAACGCTTATCAAATGAAAACTCCTCAAGTAACAGAATCACCATCCTCTCTAGCTCAACCCCTACATAAGCGATTCGAGACAACTGCAAGACATCTTGCTTACATGAAAGAACCAGTACTCCCCACATTTGACTTCACCCAATGCATTAAGACATTATCATCTCCCATCCACAGGGCCATCACCATGGGCGATCTGAAAATGCCTCCAAGACATGGTCGTGAATACGATTAAGATGAATGGCTGAAGACAACGGCGCATTATCAAATAATCAGCCAAAAGCCACCTGTCAGAGAAGATACCCCTCCTTCTAGACCTAAGAAGCATCGTCGAAACAAAGCCCATGAGTTTTAAGACATGATTAAAGAACATAACAGGAAGAAATTCCACAACTCTTGGGAGTCGATCCATGCTGTTCAGAGTGTCATTCAATTTGACAACCCCTATAAGCAGGGCGTCATCACAATTCCAATCAGTATTCATCACCATCACTCCATGCTGGTCTGCGAACCCAGGGATCACCTGACCACAGAAAGACTAGCCTACATAGAGTCTTGGTCATTTAAGGAACCAAGACTATTAGAAGGCATCCTATAGCCGCAAAAACCAAGACAGTACATAGGTGACATCCATTCTATGATTTTCCTGTCCCCTCCTACGATGTTCATAGTCTATATTCAACTTGCTTTTATGAGACACTCAAGCAACATTTTAGCCATCGTCGCCTCATCTGGAGCCCGGAAGAATTTAGAACGAGAGGTCTTCTAACTCCTCGTAATTATTATTCTGAATGGGCTACCACAGTTCTGGCGAAACATGCTAGGACTTTGTCGAAGATTGACATTTTCCACACAATTAAAGTGACGTCGCATCCCTTCTACAAGGAATCTTCTATTTTGAAGGCATTCCTTAACTATTGGTGTCCTTCCACCAATTCTTTCCATCTCCCTGAAGGTGAAATGAGCGTCACGCTTTAGGATATTCACAGGATTATCGATTTGCCGATAACTGAAAAATTCTTTGATGAATTCATCCCCACCAATGAGGAATTTACTTTCATCTCTTCTCCCGATTGTATCCCCTCTATTTCGGAATCGACCATCAAACTTTTTAAGGAAATGTCAAAATTTCTGAACATCCACAAAATTAATCCTATGCAATGGTTGTCCCACTTCAGCAGAGTCTTCAAGTAATTTTCCCTTCTTTTTTTAATCTCCTTCTATTACAGCTTCATATGTATGTAATCTTGATTTCATTTACTTATCTCCTTTTTTCTTCCCAGTTTAACGACAACCGTTCATGAGAGCTTGAACGTCTTCAAAAAGGTATAAAAGGTCGTGCTGATTATTCTATCTATGGGGAGCTCGCAGCATTCATTGCGTATTGGCTAAGCATAGTGGTCTTCCCAAGCTCTAAATCAGCAAATGTCATTCATCCTTCATTATCTGTAGCTACGGGTGCCATGGCCGAGGGAGCTAAGTATTCTCTCGCTCCTCCCATTCTCTGTTCGATCTACAAAGGTTTTGGAGAAATTACATGCCACTTAAAAAGCCCTTCTGTCGGTTCTGCTTCAACTTACATGCCATGGCATTATTTTCTTGGTTGGCTTGGTGTCTACTTCCCCTGGACTTTCGAAGTACCGAAAAAGGCTTACGTCCACCCTTCCCAGGTCCCTCTCTACATTTTTCAAAAGAGATCCATGGCCAAGAGATCTTACGACTGGGTAAAATATGTCATTTCCTCTGATGCCAAGATGAACTACTTCCACTTCGACCTACCTCGTTACATTACAAACACAGAGAAAGTTGACACAGAATCACTCTCTTTAACAGAAAGGGGATTTTTTTATATCGATTAGATCATGCAGTCTCCCGCTGAGAGAAGGGACTGAGTTCTGGCAAGAACTGTATTATCCTAGCCGTTTTGCTCATCAATTCGGCTTCGATCAAGCAGTGCCAGAAGATTGTGGGCTGGTTACTCGGAGAAGGCGGAGCTACAGCACTAGCCCATTTAATTAGGCAATGATTTATAAGCAATTATTGGGTCGAGATAATTCTTCATTTATTATTCCAGGCTATGATCATACCCCGAGGGTGTCATACAACCATATGAGATGGTGGGTGCACCAATCTTACTTAGTTAGAAAAAGTCTGCCAGTGACTAGGCCCATATAGCTTCCACCTCCTAGACTTAAGGGTCACATCATTGAAGCGAGAGTCGGTTTTATTACAGAAACCATTCATGCCCCCTCCACTGGTCATCACTGCATCATGATCTCTGTGGACAAACTTAGTCATGAGGTAAAACCCGATAATACTCTCGAAGGATGGACAACATACGGTGATACTTGTGAATTTAAAAAAATTCCTCTCCATCGTCCACAAAGAGAAGGGGTTACAAAAGAGGCTTTCCCTCAGCCAGAGAATATTTCCAATCCTCAAGATTAGCCCTATTCTTCTACTCATCCTCAACAATAGCCAGTTTCTTCTCCTATATCCAGGACTACACTCCCTCAGCAGCAACCAACTTATTCTCCTATTCTAAAACTATTCACTCTCAACAGCAACCAACTTCCTCTCCGATGACAAGGTCCCGAACATGCGCTCAAACTTCTTCACAGGAAGAGACCATTGCTACTGCTTCTCTGGTTTTGGCTACTGTAGATACTCAACCGAGGAATCACTAGTCTCTTTCTTCTAAAGGAAAGCAAGCTATCATCGAAGAGTCAAGCACAGAAGATACAGTTGGTGAAAGTTCAACTTCTCGTCTGGGCATACTACTGATGAAAGCAAGATAGAAGGAGAGAATCAAGAAGATGATTATGAGGAGGGGGAAGTGGATATCAGCGGTGAAGATGATATAATTGCAGAAGATGTTCCCGCTAATGAGGGACATATCCTCCCAACTTCTGAGGCCATTCCTGCAAAAACTTCTCCTGTAGTGGGGGAAGAAGAAGAACCCTAGACTATGGGGAATATGGATATTTTCCACGTAAGAAAGTCTTACTATCATTATTTACTTTTGTTCTTTTCTTCTTTCTTGTCTTACACATTTTATTTCAGGTGATCATGCTGCAAATACGGAGGCAGATAGTGCTTCTCCTCTGGATTTGCCCCCTGTTGCACCAGTAGCCTCATCGAGATTGTCAATACCTCCGCGAGCAGTGGCATATGAGATTGCCTTTCCAGTGGAGCCAACTGAGTTGCCCACTCCCACTACGGTTGCTTCAAGTATTGAACATGAAATGGATTTTTCAGTGGAGCCAACTATTTTACTCACTTCCACTACTGTTGCTTCAAGCACCGAAGATAGGGCTCCATCTTTCACTGAGATGATAGAACCTACTCCTCTTTCTAAGGAGACACAACTACTCGCTATTTTGGTACCAGCGGAAGGTACATTTTTTCCATCTTACACTCTTGATATTGCCTACGCATAATTTTATTATAACTTTACATTTCTTATTTCTCAATAGGGAATGTACCTCAAAGTGGCACAGCAAGTTCTGGCTCTATTGGGACCTCGTCAAACGTGTTATCCTTTGAGAAGGTTTCTGCATACAAATTGGCATTGATCAGAAACTCTATATTGGCTATTGTTGAGATATTCAAGGATCCTGATCAATGGTCCAATTTGACCATTGCTTTAGATGTCCTGGATAGTGTTACTCGGATTGCTAATGTCGATGTTTCTTCTATGCGCAACGCTCTTCTAAGATTCCATAATTCAATAGCTATCTTGTCATCAGCTAAAACTGTGACTATTCCGCCTGAAATTTTAGAATACAAGAAGCAGCTTACATATTCTAAGGAGAAAGTTTCTCAGATTGCCTCCATTGTCTCTCGCCATGATCAAGAACAATTATCTTTGTGAGAGCAACTGAAGACTTTACTAATGACAAGAACGTAATCCAGGATCGCATCACTCTTTTGAAGCAAGAAATCACACAATTGGAGAAGCAAAGTTTGGAGGTGGGTTTGAACATCGAAAGAGTGCAAGAGAAGATAGAGTGTAGCCTTCATTCTGTAGACTCTGAAAAGTCTGAATTGGTGAAGAATGAAGAACTAATTGCCTCTTTGGAAGAAAATTTAGTTGGCATCCCAGATCCTATAAGAATGATTTTGAATGCCAAACTAGAACATGCGGCTGCTCAAATTGATCTTCAAGAAAATTTACAACAATACTTAGTAGCGCTAGGCATTACAGGAGAACTATAAGATGTATACCTTTGATATCTTCCGTTTTGTTTTGTTATTGTAAATACTTTCAAGATTGCAAGTTTATACAAGCATCTCATGATATTTTGATAATGATGCTCTTATTTTATTTACACAATGTTTTGATTAATGTTTTATGATTTATGTATTATGCTCTTTGTTTTATGCTTTTTGTTTTATCCTCTTATGATTCATTATTTAAGGGATTTCCTAGATGATCTTTATCTTAGTTGGCAGTACTAAATTTTAATTTAGTTAGTCACACATAGTTTAAGCTCTTAAGTAGTGGATCACACGCAGTTTTTTAGACTCTTTGAGTAGTGGAGTCAGGTCTCACGTGATGGTCTTTGTGACTATCAAGAGTTCACTGGACTTCTCACAGCATGGGGAGTTCACAAACCACGATCCATTAGAGGGGCCTAGTGAAGCTACCGGTACCGTGAACTCTGTTAGAATTACGCACAAGGTTGGCCGCAGTAACTCTCTAAAGTTCACAAGGCTCGCAAGGCTACCTTTGGGGCACCAAATCTAGGGTCACCAGTCCATCAATGAGTAGGTTTAAGCCCTTCCTCATGAGTTCGTACTAGAATCAAGTCAAAGACCTGGGGGGTCTTATGCATGGTTGGCCTATCTATGGACATGGCCAAAGAGCTTACACTGTGGCCCACTTTTTCTTCGCCTACAAGGTCGGGCCCATTCATGGGAGGGCATTTTCCTCTGTTCCCCGTGACGTTGCTGGAAAACTATACAGAAGGCATGGGAGTTACGCGTGACTAGCCGTTGAGGACTTTTTGGCCTTTTAGGCTTTTGGTCGTTGGCTTCATCTATAGCCTGCATGGGTATGTGCACGATGGCCTTCAGGGCTTTTTAAGGCCACTGGCTTCTCACCGCTACTCGAATGACGATCTTAATAGGCCTTATGTGTAATTGGTCGTATAAGCTTCGCTAGGCTGCATTTGAAAGATAAAAGTAGGTGGTCATCGATAGACAAATCTTCCTGAGATTGAGAGTACGTCACCACTTCTGCTAATATCTTCAACTATAATCATATGGGCTATTTATAATATATCAGCTTGGTGACGATACCAATTTAAACAGAATTTTACAGAGTTCACTTGATGATGACGATGATCACTTTCTTTTTTCAATACTTGTTGGCACATAGTCTTGATATGCTTGTAAATTTCTTCTTTATTCATTTATCTGATCGTACATAGCCATGGTCTTGGTCATTCTTGCCCCCTTTTGATACAAAAGTATTATTCTGATAATATTCTGGATCAAAATCAGTAGTGTCTTTAGGGAGGATATCTTTTAATGAAGTGAGCATTGACCGGTATACTGATACCTTGTCCATCTTGATCCATGACTCTGTATGCGCCATTGGAGTACACCTCTTTTATTATGTATGGCCCATCCCACTTAGGCTCAAACTTACCCCCTGTTCGGCAGGCGACCACTATAGGTCTTTTCAACATCAACACCAGATCCCCCTTTTTCAAAGAACAATATTTAACTCGTTTATTAAAGGCAGGCGACACCCTTGCCTGATACAATTGCAATCGTTGTTGGGCCACGAGGCATTTCTCATCAAGAAAAATCCAACTCTTTCAACCTTATTTTTGCATTTTCATCATCTGTAATAGACTGATGTACTACCACTCTGAGTGACGCCACTTGTATTTCAAGTGGGATCACTGCTTCCATGCCATTGACTAGTGAATATGGTGTTGCTCTCGTTGTTGTTCGGTAAGTAGTCTTGTATGCCCATAAGGCTTCTTGTAATCTTTCATCTCAATCACGCTTATTCCTCATAACTGTTTTCTTCAGTATCTTAACTATCATTTTATTGAATGCCTTTGCTAATCCATTAGCTGGTGGATAGTAAGGTGCTGAAAATGAATGATGAATACTGAATTTCTGACATAAATTTTTCATGCCTCTATTTTTTAAGGGAGTGTCATTATCTGTAACAATCTTCTTTAGAATATACCATGATAGTATATTATCGCATGTCGGATGAAATTGACCACGTCCTTCTCTTTGACATTACCTAATGTCATCGCTTTTGTCCATTTGGAGAAATAGTCTATCATTGCTAAGATATATTATTTTCCTTTGGAGGAAGGCAGATTTATAGGACCGATGACATCAAGTCCCCAAGCTGAGAAGGGCCAAGAGACAACCGACTGATGAAGATCTTTTGGAGGAACGTGTATAACGTCTCCGTGAATTTGGCATTCATGACACCGCTTCGTATGATCTATCACATCTTGGAACATGGTAGGTCAATTAGTACCCCATTCGATGTATTCTATGGAATAGATTTTGACCAGCCTGATGTGCCCCATATTCTCTAGAGTGTGCTTCGCGTAATGTCTAGCCTACCTCTTGTTTATATAAGCAATGTAGCAGCATTCCATTGTAAGATTTTTTGTATAGTACCTCGCCGCATATGATAAATTTACTTGATCTTTGCCAGATTTACTACTTCTACATCGGATCTTCTAGTGAGATATCATATTTAAGGTAATCGATGAAAGGATGGTGCCAATCATCTATTGTCACTTCTAAACATGACACAGGAAGTGTCTCCATAGTTTCATTGATGACCTCTGAAGATGGAAAAAAATCTTCTTTCTTCTATAGTCACTTGGAGAGGGCTTCGATTTAGGCAAGATAGAGCTGCTGCCAAGCTGGTCAAAGCGTCTTCTCTTACATTTTTAGACCGCGGTATATGCTTGATTTCGACATAACGAAACTGCTCTAGCAACTGTTGCACTTTCCGGGAATAAGGCAAAAGTTCTTGCTTTCTTACTTCAAAGTCAGTTGTTAATTGATTTATAATCAATTTAGAATCCCCAAAGATATGCAGCATTTTTATCTCCATTTCTTGAGCCATTTCCATTCGAATGATGTGGACTCTGTACTCAGCCTCAATGTTTGTGCATATAGTACCCAACGTGAAGGAGTAAGGTAAAAATCACCTTGAGGAGTAATGAATAACACTCCTACCCCCGCTCCTGACGCTCGAGTAGCACTGTCAAAATACATTTGCCATGGGCTTTGTGACTCAGCCACCATAACTTGTTCATCTGGAAAGTCATTAATGATAGTTTCGCCTTCGGCTACAGGATGTGCTGCAAGGAAGTCCGCCATTTCCTGTCCTTTTACTGCTTTTATTGGCCCGTACATAATAGTATATTCTGAAAGTAACAACATCCATTTGGCTAGCCTTCGAGACATCATCGGCCTTGTCATCAAAAATTTTATCGAGTCTGCTCTTGAGATCAGTGTTATGTCATGTGAGAGACAATAATGTCTCAATTTCTGAACTGTAAATATTAATGTCAGACATTCTTTCTCAATTGGAGAGTAATTGCACTCCGCGCCCATCAGAGTTTGGCTTAAATAATAGAGAGCAGTCTCTTTCCTGGACTCATTCACCTGTGCCAACAAAGCTGCCAAAGAATTCTCAGCTGCAGATATATACAAAATCAGTGGCTTCCCTTTTATCGGGGTTGTCAATACCGGTGGCCGTTTCAATAATTCCTTTATTGAGTCGAATGCCTTCTGACAAGCTTGATCCCAAACAAATTCTATACCTTTCTTCATTAAATGGGAAAATGGCTGACATTTCCCTGCCAAATTTGAAATAAAATGGCAGATATACTCCAACTTTCCTTGCAAACTTTTCAATTCTTTTAATGTTTACAGTGGCGACATATCTTGAATGGACCTGACTTTCCCTAACTTGATTTCAATCCCCCTATATTGGACCACAAAACTGAGAAATTTATCTGAGGACACCCTGAATGCACATTTAGCTGGATTCATCTTTAGTTGTTTCTTTCTGAGTCGATGGAAAACTGACGTCAAATGTTTGTGATGTTCTCGATGATCTCCTGATCAGACTATCAAATCATCAACATAACATTCAGCATGTTTGTGCATCATGTCTTGAAAGATATTTTGCATTGCTCGCTGATACATTGCCCCAACATTTTTGAGACCGAACGGCATGACCTTATAATAATAGATTCCCAACGACGTTCTAAATGCAGTTGCTTCTTCATCCTCAGGTGTCATTCTAATTTAATTATACCCTGCATAGCCGTCCATAAAGGACATAACAGCGTACTGAGTCGTACTGTCAATTAATAGTTCAGTGATTGGGAGAGGAAAATCATCTTTCAGACAGGTTTCGTTTAAATCCCTGAAGTCAACACATACCTGGACTTATCCGTTCTTCTTCTTCACAAGGACAATGTTTGATATTCACTTAGGGTATTTGACCTCCCTAATAAATTCAACCTTTATCAACTTATTAACTTCCTCTTCTATCAGAGGAATCAGGTCCTGATGAAATCACCTTTGCGCTTGTTTAATCAGCCTCTTCTCTTTAAAAATATTTAATCGGTGCAGCGCTACTGAAGGTTCCAATATGTCCAAGAAAAGACATCTTTATTTTCTTTAAGGAGGTAAATATATTCTTCAGCCTCTTGTTCAGAAAGACCGGCGCTGATGAATGTATTCCTTGACTCTTCCTTTATTCTCAAATTTATCTCTCGCAAACTGTCTATCATCGGTTGTCCCTCGTCTTCTAACTGCTTTGGAGCCATTTCAGGATGCTCAATTGTCTTAGAATCTTCTTCTAATAGCTATGTGGCTGTAACTATATTCACTGACGACTCTGCCCCCAGCCCTTGATATTTTTTCACTTTTCTTGGCCGACCCCAATAGGAATCCGAATCCCTCTCCCCTGATTCAAGACGGTGGGTTCTTCGTGATCAAAACTCATGCTTCTCATGATTCTCTTGCTTACTAGACTGTACTTTTCAAGATCTTATGGTGTCACCCTTCCATGGTACACATTATTCTTGACCATTTCTTCTATCTTTACTTCTTCCGAAGCATGAAATTCTATTGGGTTTAGGCATTTTTTGCTAGCCTTAACCTGGAATCTTCTTAGAGTGGCCGAAAATGGCCTCTGCCTTTTGACACACGGCAACGACACTGTATAATTAGACTATAAGATCCTCAACTGTTCAGGTGATAACAATGTTAGTGGCGGCTGCCATGGTTGTCGCAAATACTTTAGCACAAAAAAAAAAATTTCTTTGATTCTGCAATCCTTGATGATTCTACCTTTTCTGTTTCTCCTTTAATCACGTTTACGTGAATGTCCTTTAGAACTTTGCTTTCATCACCCTTTCCCTCTTCTTCAGCAAACCCTTTATAATAACTGGCATTCGCGAAGAAAGACTCAACCTCTATATAAGGCTTCGTATCAGCCATTACTTTATATTGCACTCCTCCTTTACAATATTTGAAGCATTGATGCAGAGTAGAGGGTACGATGTTGTACTGATGTATCCATGGCCTTCCTAAGAGGAGATTGCATGTCATCACGACACTTATAACGTGGCACACGACATTAGTAGTCAGCTCACCTATTTCCAGCGTCACTTTAATCTTTTCAAGTGCGCATTGCCCATCTTAATTAAAGCCCTGTATCATCATTCCACTAGGGCGTAGATCAAAACGACAATAACCCAGTTTTCTCAACATTAAGAGTGGTAAGAGGTTCACTGCCGACCCATTATCTATCATAATTCACTTAACTTTCTTCTCACAAATATAGCCTTTCATCATTAGCAATCTGTTATGCTCTATCTCACAAATCAAATCATCATCAGAAAAGAAAACGACCGGCAAGCAGTTTTCTTCCTCATTATGCTTTTTGCGTTCCATTTCTGCCAATAATGTCTCTCTGACATCATGATTGGACAATGTTCTTACCAAACTCTCCTAAAATTTCTCTGACAACTTGAGCGCATCATAGATGCTTAGTCGAGCGGGTATACCCTTTAAATGACTTACCACATCATAAGTCACTTTTACTATCTTATTCTTCTTTTCTTCCTCATCACCATAGTTCTGTTTTTCAATAATTTATTTTCATACGATTATTGCTTTCTGCTTCACAGGGCTTGTCATCTTCTTTTCCAATCACAACATAATTACTACTACCTTCTTCATCGCCTTATGGTCTTCTTTCTTTTTCATATCTTGAGCCTTTTCTCGAATTATAAGCATATTTACTATTTTCATTGTACCCCTTTCCTTTTCTTTTCCAATTACTATTTCACCCCTGTCTATCATTCGTTGTATTATACACTTCAATGTATAATAATACTCCATCGGATGCCCCACCAGGCGGTGATAGCAGTAAAAATCTCTCTCTGGTTTTTGTTGCATCTTCAGGGCACTTAGGTTCTAGTAATTCGATCGTACCGATGTTTAACAATTGGTTCATCATAGGAATGATGTCTTTCTTATCAAATGTGAATCCTTCGTGAGAATTGAGCATCTTGGACCTCTTTCCACTGTATCTATTTCTTGATTGGCTCCAATCTTCTTTTCATTCCTGCCTCTTCTCCCTCGAGTCCCTTATATCTTTACTTCTCTTGTCATGATTGACAGTATGTACAGCCATCCTGTTGGGCACTCTCCTTACTGTCTCATGGTGAAACGCTGGCATCTTATGGGTCATCAATTCCAAAGCATGGGCCTCGGTGGCCGGGTCATGGCACTGGTGAGTCCAAACTCGATCCCTATCTTCATAAAGTTTAGACATATTTTAACTCGTTCCTTTTCTTCTAGAAGTTGTTTACACGAGGCTCTCAATGTCTTCCATCTTTCAATAAACTTTTCTACTAGTTCCCCTTCTCTCTGCCGTATGGAAGCCAATTCTATAATACTAACCTCACGCTCCGAAGAGAAGAAGTTTGACATGAACGCGTCCTGCATTTGCTCCCAAGTACGTATCGACCCTAGAGCCAAGCTACAATACCATCGGAATGCTTTGTGTGTGAGTGACGACCCAAACAATTGCAATCAATATTGTGGTATCGTAGAAAAATTCCCCATGCTAGTGATGAAGTGCATTAAGTGTTCTTCTGGTGATCCTTCTCCATTAAACTTCTGAAAATTTGGATGTTTAAAGTTGGCTGGAAATGGGACATCTTCTACCACTCTTGGATATGGTGTTCGATATCTAAAGCGACCAGTATTTATGTGCTCTATCTCTATTCTGACAGCTTCTTTAACGACTTGTCTCACTTTGTCCTGTGTTATAGTTCTTACTGCTAGAACAGACCCCAGTGATCCTACCCCCTGTGGTTGTAAGCCTTCGGGTTAATTTTCTGGTCCATCCATTGTGCCCATCATTGGGGGAGCCACTATCTAAGCTACATTATGTGCAAGAGTCGCTAAGGCCTCACGAAGGTTTCTATACTCTTCCATTAGTGCTCTTTGTGCTTCTGTCATTGCATTCATGCGATCCTCTATATTCGGCATAATTTCCTAGTTTGTCCCGGCCACGTGTATTGCAGCTTCTCCACTTTTTGATGAAGCTGTAGTTGGGGTGGGACAAGAGTATGTCGATGTGACAGGGCTCACGAAGAGAGGAGAGGATGGGGTTTCATTTGACCTCCCTATACTTCTGGTGTTATTAATCCATTGAGGTGATACAAACTTTGGTAAACTTATCTTAGGCGATATGGAGATTGATGAACTTGCCATTAATGCTTTACCTTTTTGCTCTTTTGTCCAACTGACCCTTGGGGCGACCAAAGTCAAAAATTCATGTGATACCAACTATGGAATTGTTCACTCAGGATATATCTCAAGAGGAGTGAGTTCAGGATGCTTCCTAGTTGCATTACGCGTTATTGGCCCTCTAACTCCTTGTGAAGGCAGATTCATTTGAGAGCTTCTTGCATTCCGTACCCTCATCTTGCGAGATGTTACAATAGTTCAGCCCTTATCACCTTCCGGCAGTTGAGGTGAAGCAGAGATAACCCCAACAGCCACTCGAGTCATCTCATTTTTGCCTATAGGAATTAGAGTCATAGACTTTAGGGGTTGAGTCGATGCGTATTCTATCATGAACCCTGTTAAGGTGAAACAAAAGTTCATTGTCCTTGTAGGAGTTGCCATCAGCTATAACTTGTAGTTGAATTCAGAAACCTTTAGTTACAAAATGTAATTGTAATCAGTATTTGAAAAATAAATAATCTATCTTAGAGATGAATGGGGGGATGTTCCCGAGCAGAGTCGCCATTTTGGCGTCGGAAGACGCCAAACTATAATGAAAATTCTATAATACTCTTGATGTTGTTATCAAAATAAAGTAATAATAATCCCCAGTTGAGTCGCCATTTTATTTCGAATAAGAAACAAATGCATCTGATTTGGGGAAATTATTTTATTCGAATGTAACAAAGAGAATACATAAAATAATCATTGTATTATTGATTCTGAGTTTATTTACATCCCTTCAATATCCCTTGATTCCAAGATAAATTATTTGAAGTAAAAAAAATGTAATTAATAAAGCTTGAAATGCAAATCCTGAATTCGACAGTATTTCGACAGTAGCTTCAATAGTCTCCTAAGACTTAGGAGGAATGTTGAATTTAATCAACCAATCTCTCTTTTAAGCTTGCCCCTCGTGCAAAGGAGACAGCCTAAAGTAATGAAGATCAGTCTTGAATGCTTTCAACAATTCTGACAGCATTTCGGCCACCATTTAGCCTTGACTACATAGTGACCTGGTTGCGTGACCTGCGCAACTGGTTTGCTGGTTACGCGGTCAGTGCAATTAGAGGTGTGGATTACACGGTCAGTGCAACTTGCTAAGTGGATTGCGCGGTCAGCGTAACTTGATAAATGGGTTGCGCAGCTCGCGCAACTGATCCCTTCTTCTGCTCCTCACCTTCAGTCTTCTTTCAAAGCTCTGCTCCTCTTCCAAGATTCCTCTCTCACAAATGAGGGGAGGAAGGGGGTATTTATAGGCCCCCACACATGCAACCTCGATCTTTGTGCCATGGGTTCCACTTTGCATCAAATCAGATCGTTCATCTTGCTCATTCTCTGTTCTTGACTGTGTTACCTGCATAACTAAAAATTTTGGTTGTGTAGTCTGCACAATGGTATACATAGTTGTGTGACCCACAAAAGAGAAACTGTTTGCGCCATCTGCGCAATTACCTCAATTTGTTGTACGATCCTCGCAACTACTGTAACTAGTTGGGCTGCTTGTACAACTACTGTGAACACATTTAACTAGTTATGCGACTCGCATAACTACTATTGAGTGTATCTAGTTACACGACTAGCACGACTTTTAATCAAAGCACTCTTCTTCTTTTCATTCTTCACTCCATGTCTAGTTTCTAACCTTGAATCTTTCTTCATGATTCATGATTTTTAATGCTCCAACAGATATTAATCATATTTAAATATATTAAAAATTTTATTATATTTTTTACTTATTTTTATATTAAACCAAACTTATCAAGCTTCAATTTGGCTTTTGAATCACCTAAATCGGAGTTATCACGAGGGAGATATGACTTTTTGAAGTTGATCGAAAACTGCAGCAAGGGTCCCACCAAAATTTTGGTGCACCAGTGATGCACCGCAGTTAGGGCAGTGCCGCCGTGGTCTGCTGGATTGTGGGCAATGCCCCTGCCCTGGGGCGGTGCTGCCACAGTCCTCTGGTGGTGGTTTTTCCCCGCAGATTTTGAAATAGGCATATCTTTTAATTAGGAATGAGTTATGTGACGTGTCATATATGAATTTGGGGTAGGAGAAGCTGATATATCCAAATAACCTATTTATTTTATGAGATTTCATAATTTTAATGGTCTAAAGCCTATTTTATTTATATATTTACTATTTATAGTAAATTTTAGTTTAAGTATTGTTCTTCATCATTTAAACTTTAGGATTAGTGTGTAATGTGAAAGTACTTAGAAAAATTTGAAGAACAAGGTGGTGAAAGGTGAGATTTTTGAAGAAAATGGGTTAAAAGGGGATTTGAGACTTTGTGATCGAGTTCTGAGAAGTCAATAAGGTGTTATGATCAACCCATTACCCAAGAACGTTCATCGCCAAGTTGGAAAAAATCTGGGATGCTACATTTGAGGACAGTGTTTTTGGATTTAGGAGTTTGTTTGAAGTGTAGTTCAAATGTTTGTAGGGAACCTACCAGTTCTTCTACTTTCATTTCATCTATATTCCTACATTCTTCAATGGTTGTTACTTTAGGATTGAATCATTCCGATAATGATCTTAGTATTTTTCTATAGATTTTTGGGACCGAAACTTTCTCACCTAATCCACCCATGGAGTTACAACTGATGTTTAGTTTTGTGAAAAACTCCATGAAGTTCTCATGCGCTTCCATTCTGAGACTTTCAAACTGTGATGTTAGGAGTTGTAGTTTGGATCTCTTCACAGTGCTTGTTCCTTCATGGGTTGTTTCCAACAAATCCCATGCTTCTTTGGCTGTCCCACACATACTGATTTGATTGAAAATATCTTGGGACACAACACAGTAGATAGCATTCATAGCCTTGGCTTTAGATGTTTGTTTTTCTTTATCGAATGTTGTCCACATTTCTTTGGATTTTGGTTTGGAGATAGTTGTGTCATTTTTAAGTAATATTTGTTTGGTTGGTGGCATGTATCCTCTTTCAACAATGTTTCAAACATCATGATCCAAAGATCTCATAAAGTAGTGCATTCTAGCCTAGTGACCGATGAGCCCTCTCCTTTGGCCATATTACAGACTTCAGTTAAGATCACTCTCTAGGCGGTGAAGCCCATAAGAGAGACCTGCTCTAATACCAATTGAAATTATGGTAATGACCACTTTAGTTAAAGTAGGAATATGCCAATATGTCCTAGAGGGGGGTGAATAGGACTTTTTAAATATTTTATGGTTATTTAAAATCCTATCAATCTTATCCTGAGTAAGTAAGCATGTATCAGGATTCCTTTAGAGTCACTCTAATGGATTCCAAGCTAAATAGAGGATCTAATCATAAAACTAGAAAGATAAATAAGATGTGAATAAGAGTTTATAATGGATGTGACTATGTGTGAAACGTGATCTTAGATAATTAAATATGAAAGCATATATTCACATAAGGAATGAAAGATAATAGCAATCACAAACATAGTCATTTTTATAGTGGTTCGACTACTTGTCTACTCCACTCCTAGAAAATGCACTCAACCCTTCATTATACTGGATTTCACTGAGGTTTCACAACAGGTTCACCTCAAACCGAAAGTTTTAAATTAGGTTTACCTCTAACCAGTACAACCTACACCTAGGCCGACAGTTTATGCTCCCACGAGCAAGGGTCAACACATATCCCCCAATTTTAGGCACACTGGCTAAGATCCACTCAAGGAACCTCACAAGTTTATGCTCCTATGAGCAAGGGTCAACACAAAGCACCCACTTTTAGACCACCTTGGTTAAGGACCTACTACAAGGACCTATCAGTTTATGCTCTCCATAGAGCAAGGGTCAACACAAAGCACCCACCATATACACTCTCGTCGGAGGCCTCCTACGAGTGCTTGTAAGGGGTGAGAAACACCTTAGACCTAATCCTATAGAAGAAATGATCACAAGGGTCCTTTAGAATCTAATAACTTATGTGGGTGAGCCTCATTCAGTGCGTTGTCGAAGATCTCCTCCTTTGTTGATGAAGAATCTTCTGCTTCCTTGAACCGCAACTCAGAAGATGTACCAATACATGGTGACTGGTTGGGTCAAGGTAATGATGGAATCCTACTCTCAAATGTTTTTCTATAAGGGAGATAGAGTGATTCCAATCATCTATGCATTCAAGGCATCCCAACTTAATGATTACCATTAAGGTGATAGCTGGAGGATCCTTGAATGCGGAAGTTCATTTCCTAATCCACTCTATTGAATGTCAATGATGAGGGTGGATTGGGGGATGTACTTTCATGAGAGAAAAGGCTTTGGGCATATGATCTAAGGTTAAATACTCAAAAGCACTCTCTTCTTTCTCTACCAGCAACTAAGGGCAAGCTCTCCATAAATAGGAAAAAGGTTCCAACGGATATAAAATGGTCACATTTATGACAAAGTTTGATATCATCGAGCAGGGTCGATATTATCGAGCGTATACTCTCAATTGCAGCACTGGCCGCTCGATGACACAAACACTTTTGAAACATTTTGCCAACTATTCGAGGGAATCGAAACCTATATCAATGTCATCAGATTTCTAACTCCGATTTCATCGACACGAGGATCGATTCCTCGACATTTGAAAATGAGAGAGACTTGCCTTTAAAATAGTTCAGGTCAAAAGTATGATCGAGATATCATCAAAATTTGAATGTTGATGATATCGATAGAAGTGTTGATGCATCAATAAATCCAAAGGATTTTTTAGTAAGCTTGTTGGACAGTTTATGTCCATTCTCGATGCAATCGACCCAGCCTCAATATGATCTTTATTTGAATATCAATTCTATCGAGTGACCCTCGATCCAATATAACACAAAAATATTGCTAGAAAACAGAGTGTCCAATCCAATATCATCGAAGAGCTTCCATATCATCGAGATTTGAATTCCGATGATATAGAGGGGTACTTTGATATATCAAAGATTTAATGATATAACTTAGCAGAAATTTGGACACAACATATATGATGTCAATTTTCTCGAGTCAACTTCGATGGACTCGAGATTCATATTTCGATGATATCAAGACAGCTATCGATACATCGATAATTCTGTCCAGAAGTATATGCGGTTACTGGACATTTTAAGTCCTTAATTCGATAATATCGAGTGAGCTTTGAGGACATCGATAGCTCTGATCGATGACATCGATCAGTCTATCAATAAATTGAAGAGGTAGAAAACTTAGAGATTTTTCTGAAGTTTGAAAAAAAAAATTCGAACCTAAAAACCCTTTGATATTCTAATCAATTTTAAGGGATTTAATTACCTGGTGTTCTAGGAGATGGGGTGTGAGGCTAAGATTTACCTGTAATGAGTTTGGGCCCACATTCAGTTGAGGCAGATGCTTGATCGATCTTCCTATGGAGCTTCTCTGTCTAGCTGACTCAACACTCACGCTAATTAATAAACCAAGGCACTTTCAATTTAATCAAAATCAAATCTAAACTTGATCTAGTTTTTAAGAGATGAGAGGTATGAGAATTAAAATTGATTCCATCACAAAACCATGCCCATGAGATAAAGCAAATAGAAAAATTTAACCAATCCACATCCAATCTAGGGAAGTTATGAACGTTAGGAAGGATTTCATCATCCAACCATGTCCATGAGACGATGGTGAACAACGAGGTTCCCAAATTCACAATCCTTATAATGAACAAAAAATACTCAAAGCTATCACAGATCTAGTGTAATTTTTATCACAACAACCATTAAAAACTATGAATATTCCTTAAAATCAAACCATAATCAAAGAGAGTTTAATAAACATGAATCAAAGTCGTAGAAAACACCCCATTACACTACAAGCTTCACCTCTTAGCCCTAGCTAGGAGGTTTAGTTGATCATCGACATGATGAAACTAAAACTCGAAAAAATAACATCAAAGGGAAAGAAAAACTGAAGAAGAAAGAAGGGAAGAAGAGTGTCATCGGCCGTCTCCACGTCTCTCTCCCTCTCTCTCTCTTTGGCTTCCCACGTCCCAAAGATGGCATTCACATCCTCTCTCTCTCTCTCTCTCTCTCTCTCTCTCTTATATGCATAGAACATCATTGGAGTTGGTAGAAGGTCAGTGTGTACATAGCTTACGCAGCAGAAACGTAAAAACTCCTTGCGCAGCCGTGTGCGAAGTGATATGCGAAAATAGACACATTCATATGACTGTTTTGGATGGCTGATCATCCAATGAACTGATTTGGCTCCATGGTTGGGGTCAGGATCCCCTTATGAAGATTTTGGACGGTCTGGATCTCGCATCTGACCATGATCGTGCACGTACAATGTCCCGCAATGTCTGATTTTCCTGGACATGCGTTATATGCGAATTTTATTATGTTGAGATGCTCGGTGGGCCCCATAGTGATGTTTTCGGAGAAATCCACCCCGTTCATTAGATTCTTGGCGAGATTTCGATCGAAAAAGGGTGGTATTGATCAAGTTTTGGTACGGCCCACTGTATCAAATCACCCCGCCGTTCATCCTACATTTGACGGTGATCTACGTGTGTACACATGCATGGGGCCAAGAGGACACAATGGTTACGGTTGGCCCCACCCCCTGAACACGTTGAATGGCTCGAACCAGCCATATGGGCCCCAATAGTAGGCCACAACTTGCCATAACAAATGCATGTCCGCTCGCTGGCCGTGTGAAAAAGATGAGTCGGGTCAACCTTGTGTCAACCAGACTCTTAGTCCGGTGCGATGCGGGAGTGCACCACCTTTGCACATGCAATGTTGTATGTGCGGTCCACTATGATGTTTATGAGAAATCCACTCTGCCCATCCTCCTTCTCGTCTAATGTAGGGGGTTGAGACCGAAATAGAGGCATATCCAAAGATTAGGTGGGCCCCAAATCGATGATTTATGGGCTGATCTATCCGTTGGGATACTTTCACACGGATCCAAGGGCTAATTTTCGACATGTATGGTTAATTTAGGGTCCTCAGGCTAGATATAAAGTTTCGAGCCAAACGGATGGTGGGAACCCTGTGATCTTGCATTCAAGACAACTTTCAAGCCCTTTTAACTTTAATCACTTGATTTTCTCGGATCTTTGGCATGTAAATTCTTTGATCTCGATCTCCTAAGATCCGTCCCTTGCATTAGTGAATTGTGAACACAAATCCATGCCTTTAGTACGCTTTTTCAGTCCAAGCTCGTAAATTCACCTTGCAACAAAAATATGATTAAAATAGGACGTTAAACATTACCATGTTCGTAAAATTAGGTAATAAATTGGGTCTAATATGTAATATTTGACCCTCAACACAATCCCCAAGCAACATTTTGCTAGTCCCGAGCAAAGTGTGTGAAAAAATATTTCGAGAATCACAGACACAATTTCTATAAACTCGAGTGATTTTTTTATATATATAAAAAAACAAACTAGTTGTAACGCCCTGAAAATAAGGGGTCGAGCATAACTCAGCTCTCGAGTTCCAAAACATCACTTATGCAACATTTTTAATGATAGATATATGTTGTATGTATTAGTGCATAAAACATGAAGTAGATTAAGCCAAATCAACAAAACATAATCTAGGGACAGTTGTAATACGCAAGCGGAAGACTGAAATAAATATATAAGCCAGTATGAGTCCCCAAAATATATATGCTCTGTCAGGTCATAATTACAAGTATTTTCAATATACAAATGTTAGAATGTGATAGTCCTCTATAAAGCATAAACCGTGAAGCCCCGATGATTCAGAACGGTCTAAGAGAACCCACCTGAATACTGCATACACAAGAAATCCTCATCATCATCCTCGAACTCCGGCTTTGCCTTACGGGATGCATCAACATCTACATCTAAGACAGAGTCTGGTTAGTGTTTAAACACCATCCCAGAATGTGGGAGTGAGTGATCAACTCAGTGGAACTATACAGCAAAGGTTAACATATTATCAATTCAGTCAAGCAGTAATGATAAAGCAATACAATCAAACATCCCTAATTACTCTGATTAATGAAAGAATGTATGAAGGAATGATGCATGCCCTCGCCTGCACTCCCTCTACAATCTTCATCTTATGGTCGCACATGTCAGTCACTTTCTCAGTGCTCTGCCCAACGCCAAATGACACATATAGTGCAGTGCATGTATATGATTACCAAGTTCTTATTAGTCATTTTCATACAGCAAGATTGGGAAGCTAAGGTACCTCCCTTATATCAATTCTCAAACAATGATCCATTCTAGGGTCGTCAGTCCTAGTAAATCTCATACAATGTTACATTTCTACGTCGCTGTAAAGGGTTCATCACCAATCAATACAGGCCTAGTTATACCCTAGTTACTACAAAAAGTCTCGTCGCCTCAATGTCATTTCAAGGTATGCTTGAGGTCACTACAAAGGGCTCGTCACCAATCAGAGTAGGCCGACAGCATAAATACAGTGTCCCATACCACCATATTTGGTTCACGAGTCTGGGTTACTCATTGGTCACTACAGGAAGGCTCGTCGCCCCAGCGTAGGCCGACAACTTGACCATAGTATCCCATACCACCATGCCCGACTCACGAGTCTTAGCGGATCCAGGAACCAAGGTTAACAGGATTTCATTGGTGAGTTTGGTATCTTAGATTCAAGCAGTAGCATCCAAACATGGTGAACATACATCGGTCAATTGGGTTAATTGATAAGCTCGACTAGGACGAGCACACGTTGAGTTGATCGACATGAAATGCATAAGCACTTCGTGTGGCCTAACCACTGTCGATATCCCAAGTATGACTCGAATTCATCGAACACATCCTGCGTGGTGAAAATAACCTCAGCCACCAGTTCAAGGCCTGTTACCGATTTCCTGGACTGTGATATAGTCCTAACCACGTGCAATCACGATAATGAATATTTAAGTCAAATCCTACAATCATGTGAACACGTTATGGAATATAACATAAACATGAATACACAGTACATGGAGGAAATCATACACACAGTTAAACATGGGTAAACAAGCTATGCAGTACATGGAGGAAATCATACACACAGCTAAGGTAATTAGGATTTATATCTCAATTCCCTTATAAATCACAATTTACTAGCTACTAACTCATTCAGACATTTTTACAAACACTTAAACTACACCTTCCAACATACATCACGTATGTTGGTTAAAATACGTATTAGGGCAAATCCTCTTGCCAAGGAGTTATCGCATATATAACAATCATGTACCTACGATAGTTAATCATGACAATCACGAATTCAAATTCCAAATGCATACAAACATTTCAACAAACACATGGAATACTCTATTTACAACATAGTTTATACGTATAGGTAAAATGAAACAGATAGGGCATTTAGCATGTGTAATGGCACTCACGTCAGTAATAAATCATTTACTGACATTGAAAGCTTTGAAAACCATAACCTATACGTATATAGTATGCACCTTAAACTGAAAAATGCGTAACAGATATGATTTAGAAGGTAAGTCTTCGTCAATGGAAAATTTACAACCTAGAACACGAAGTAGGTTAGCTACATTATCACTTAAACTATTTGAAAGCCCTAAAATGGATTAGGGTTAGGATTTCTTACCCAATATGGAATTGGTATCGCCCGTATAGCGATACGAATAGGTGGATTTGGCACGTAGTGTAGCTGGGAAGAATCCCAGGATGAATCACCAACTACTCCTCTCACTATCTCTCTCTTTACTCTCTCTTTTTCTTATATAGGGTTTTGGAATTCGTATGGATTATGAGAGAGGGGGTTTAAGACCCTTATGTGCCCAAAACTGACAGAAACAGTCCCAGGGCCATGGTATACTTAGGTTATATCCAAATTGGGCTTGTTCCGTTCCAACGGAGCATTTTTGGAGGTCCCTTTACTAAATGTGGTTGGACTTAAGCTCACAGATATTGAATCTTTTTTAAGCTAAGTTTTCAATCTGATCGGGTTTACAGATCGACCGTGGCGGTCCAATTTCAGTTCAACGGTCACCGATACTCGATCAGGGCCACAAGTACATTGGCATGTGTGGGACATTTCCCCTGATCTGAGGGTAAATTTAGGTCAAATTCTGATGGTTAGAATGCTTATAATTGGCCCGCAAGCGACACGACTCAGATTACTTAAATTTGGATTTAATTTCAAAAAACATTCACTTTTCTCACACTCTTCGCTCCGGACTCAAGTAAATCGTCTCAGGACATCATCTGGACTTAATTTTTAGGTGGTTGTCAAGTCCAACAAGGTGATCATAATTGTATAGTTTCATAGCTATCGGACTTTCGACGTGCGGTCCAGGTTCAATACAGAGTTTCTGAATGCTCCCGAGAGCAACTGGGTTTAGAGATTGAGCCTAAATTTGAGGGTAATGTAGCGTTAATAATTTTATAAGTTTTGGGTCTTACAGATCGTATTTAAAGTGATTGGTGCTAATTTCATAGGTAATCTAGTTTAGCGTTAGTTAATTCTCACCAGATTTTTAAAGGATTTAGTCCTACGAGCTCTCTGCTTGAGGTGGTACTCGGGTTTTCGTACAGATTTTTCCAGGACGTTACACTAGTCAATAGAATTCTACGATTCATGAATGTTGGCCATTGCTTTCTCCTAGACCTAAGCACATGGTAAACTTCATAGTCAAGTTTAAAGTATTAATCCATCCATTAGAAAAAATCTAAACATTGAGTTCCATGGGCGTATAGTGCAATCTCGGCTTATCATCATTAAGAGTCCAATCGTCAATTTTCATGATAACATTAATAATTAAATAGAGCATTCCTAGATAACTGAACCTAAACCAAAACTTTTCTTATAGTTCAGTATTTTTATTCTTCCAGCTTTTGATTTTTTCCATTGATGGCTTTACGTTGTGTTAACCTTTTTAAAGATCTTTAACAGGTAGCCTTCCATGCTTAGTGATTACCAGGTTAACAATTCAATATCAAACTGAAGCTTTAATGTGTAATCTAGATGTGACATGTGAAATTATGACTCAATCAATGTTTGAAACCTCTAATCATGGATTAATGATTTGAACTTAAGTATGAAATTTAACAGATAGCTGAATCCAAGAGTCATAAATTACCAACATTATGTATCTTATACTTCTAAATCAAGATGACCTTCAAAATCACTTCGAATTCACAAAAAATTTCATAAAAAATTTGAAAAAAGTTTCATAATTTTTGTGCAAGACCAAGAAAATACTGATTAGGTAACCTAATCTCCCATCCCCAACCTAAAAGCTACATTGTCCTCAATGTAAAAGATATGTGCATGCAATGCACATGAGACAATGAAAGTGAAGGAGAAGTGATGGAAAGATAGTATCCGATGAAGGAAATTGAACGGCTTTTTCCAAAGAGATCTCCGAAGATGGGTCAGCACAAGAGTGAAACCAAAAAAGTAAACTATCCTAGTACAAATGGAAAGCATACTACCCTAACGGCATAAAGTCAACTATCCTAGAACAATAAAAAATAAACTATCCTAGTCCTATGAAAGTAGTAAACCTACCTATACCTCCATCAGACTAGGAGATCAATCCTAGTAAACACGATCATTCAGAGGCATGGACATGTCCTCTGGATCAAATTTCTCAACAAATGGCTTTAATCAATGTACATTTACTTTAAACTCATTGTCATTGTCTGGATTTCGAATCTCGACAGCCCTATGAGGATAAACATTGATAATAGTGAAAGGGCCGGTCCAACGAGATCGGAGCTTACCTGAAAAGGGATGTATCCGAGAATTATACAAAAGGACCTTTTACCCTGGTGTGAATGATTTTCGATGAATATGTTGGTCATGAAACACTTTCATCCTCTCCTTGTAAATTCTCAAGTTCTCGTACGCATCGTTCTAGATTTCTTTGAGTTCATTCAACTAAAGTTTGCGTAGTAAGCCAGCGTTGTCAAGATTGAAGTTTAAATTTTTAATCACCTAGTAGGGTATATGTTCCAACTCCACAGGCAAGTGGCAAGCCTTCCAATAGACAAGTCTAAAGGGAGACATTCCAATAGGGGTCTTAAATGCAGTAGGTAAGCCCATAAAGCATCAGTCAATTGGATTGACCAATCCTTATGGTCAGGGTTAACAGTCTTTTTCAAGATGTGTTTGATCTCCCTATTGGAAATCTCAGCTTGCCCACTTATTTGTGGGTGGTATAGAGTGCTCACCTTATGAGAGATACCATATTTCTTTATTAAATTCTTAAATGGCCTATTACAAAAATGTGAGCCCCCATCACTAATTATGGCTCGAGGCATTTCGAACTAGGAAAGGATGTTCTCTTTTAAGAATTTAATGACCATTCGATTATCGTTATTCCGGCACAGAATCGCTTTGACCCATTTAGTGACATAGTCTACGGCGAGTAAAATATATAGATTTCCAAAGGATTGAGGGAATGGTCCTATGAAATCGATGCCTCAGCAATCAAATGCCTCTATGATAAGGATGGGGTTCAAGGGCATTATATTTTAACGGGACAATGCTCCCAATTTCTAACAGCACTCATAAGCTTTGCAAAACTCATGAGTGTCCCTGGACATAGTGGGCCAGTAAAAGCCTCACTGTAGAATCTTGATCATGGTATATTTAGTAAAAAAGTGACCACCACAGGCCTGAGAGTGACCGAAAGAGATGACACTCTGATGCTCATCACCTGGCACACATCTCCTTAATATTTGGTCTAGGTAATATTTAAATAAATATAGATCGTCTCAGAAGAAGTTGCGCACCTCGATGAAAATTTTCTTCTTATCTTGTACAGTCTAATGTGTCGGTGTGAAACCTATGGCAAGATAATTGGCAATATCAGTAAACCAAGGTGAATGAGAGACTTTGAATAATTGTTCATCAGGGAATATGTCATTAATGTGTGTCATCTCAAGGGAATTAGAGGGATTAAGGAGGTAAAGATGATCAGTCACTACGTTCTCTACTCCTTTTTTATTTTTTATTTCTAAATCAAATTCTTGGAGTATGAGGATCCATCTTATTAAGCGAGGCTTAGCATCGTTCTTGGAAAGAAGAAACTTGAGCGTCGCATGATTTGTGTAAATAATGATCTTTGATCCAATCAAGTAGGACCTAAATTTGTCCAAAGCAAACACTGTATCCAAGATTTCCTTTTCCGTAGTCGAGTAGTTCTCTTGGGTAGGATTTAGAGTTCTACTTGCGTAATGGATAACGTAAGGCTTCCTTTCTTTTCTCTAGCCTAAAACCGCCTTAAGAGCATAATCAGACGTGTTGCACATAAGTTCAAAAGGAAGCTCCAATTGGGTGGCTACATGATAGGTGAAGTAGTCAACATGCCCTTAAGCTTAGTAAAAACTTCTTGGCATTACTCAGTCCACTCGTATGGTGCATCCTTTTGAAGTAGATTACATAAAGGATGAGAGAGGAGACTAAAGTCCTTTATGAATCATCTATAAAACCCGGCGTGTCCTAAAAAGGATTTCACATCTCGTATATTCTTGGGTGGAGGTAGGTTAGAAATAAGATTAATTTTTTTCTTATCTACCTAGATTCATTTAGACGAGATGATATGTCCAAGGAAAATTTTCTTACAAACCATGAAATGGCACTTCTCCCAATTGAGTACAAAATTCTTTTCTTCACATCTTTTCAGCACACATTTAAAACTCTCTAAGCACTCGCTAAAAGATGGACTAAAGACAAAGAAATCATCCATGAAGACCTCTTGCTATTGCCTCACCATATCAAAAAAAATACTCATCATACATCCCTGAAAAGTGGTGGGGGCATTACAAGTCCAAATGATATCCTTTTAGTAAGCAAAGGTACCGTAAGGACATGTACATGTAGTCTTTACAATAATAGGAATAATCTTCAGGGGCTATCTTTATCTGATTGTAGCCCGAATACCTGTCAAGGAAGTAATAATAGGAATGACTAACTAACATTTTCAAAATTTGATATGAAGGGCAAAGGAAAATGGTCCTTCCTCGTGACAGTATTCTACTTCTTGTAGTCAATGCGCATTCTCCAACCAGTAATAACTCTAGTTGGCACGAGTTCATTATTAGCATTATCTATGATGGTGATTCCAGACTTCTTAAGAACCACCTGAGTTGCACTCACCCATTGACTATTGGTTATAGGGTATATAATACCCACATCCAATAATTTAAGAACCTCGACCTTAACCACTTCCTTTATGTTTGGATTTAGTCTAGTTGTGATTGTTGAGAGGTCTTCGCATTATCATCGAGATAAATGCAGTGAGCATAAATTGAAGGGTTAATTCCCTTGAGGTCCGCAATCGTCCATCCAAGGGCTCCCTTATGCTCAATAAGAGTAGATATAAGCATACTCTCCTGTTCTTGCTCAAGGTGGGATGAAATCACTACCAGGTATGTCTCATCTTGACCTAAATAAATATATTTCAAATCAAAGGGTAAACATTTTAGGTCAAGCTTTGGTGCCTTGAGGTCAGACGGAAGAGGCACTTCTTCGATTTGAGGCAACTCTTCAAATTGTGGCCTCCACCGGTTAACTTCAAGTACCAGCGCAATATCAAGCATGAAAACCATCTCCTTAATCATGTCATCATTAAAATCATAGGAGTGAGTCAGGCACTCTCTAGAGGGTCAGAGGATAAGGTCAGAGGCGTTCTATCTTCCACGAAAGAATCAATCATGTTAATGTTGTGAAAATCGTCATCATCCTCTAACCGTCTTGCCATGTTGAAAAAGATGTTTAACTCTAATGTCATATTCCCAAAAGACATGCTCATGACACCATTCTTGTAATTAATGATTATGTTTGAAGTGGCAAGGAATGGGCGACCAAGAATGATGGGAATCTAAGTGCTCATATCACTAATGGGTTCGGTATCTAGAACTATAAAATCTACAAGGTAGTAGAATCGGTCAACCTAGACCAACACATCGTCGATTATCCCTCTCGGTACATGAATAAAGAGATCAGTAAGTTGTAGTGTGCTTAAGGTGGATTTTAATCACCCAAACTTAACTGTTTGTAGACCAAGTAAGGAATTAGATTTACGCTCGCTCCTAAATCAAGAAGTGCGTGCTTAATGTGGTAATTCTTAATTACACAAGCAATGGTTGGGCTACCAGGATCTTTAAATTTCTATGGCATATTTTGCTTTAGGATGACACTCACTTTCTTAGTTAAGAAGACTTTCTTTTGAATATTTTACCGTCTTTGGTCGTATATAAGTCTTTCAAAATTTTAGCATATGAAGCTATTTATTTTTCAACATCAAGTAGAGGAATATTGACCTTCACTTATTTCAACACCTTTAGAATGTCTTGAGAGTTAGAGAGAGGTTTTGGTGCAACCAACCGTTGGAAAAATGGAGCAACCAGCTTGCCTTGAGGTTCTAGTTTTAATTCTTGTGGAGCATGGCTAAATCCATCATCTTTTTTCTCTTTCGATTCCTTAGTCTTTTCAGCCCTAACCAGAATGGTTTTGTTAATGGTTTTCCCACTCCTAAGAGTGGTGATAGATTTAGCTTGTTCCATCTGATTTGAAGAGATTGAATCACATATCTTATATTACAGTTTAGGATTGGGGAGAGGTTGAGCAGGAAGCATCCCCTTTTCTATAACTGTTATAAGTGAATCCATCTTTTACATAAATTTTATAAGTTCTCGTATTGCTTGAGTAAGATCTTGTGAGGAATTTTAAACCGGTTCTTCATGAGGTTTCCCTTTATTCAGATTTTGATTGAAGAAACCATGAGGGGTAGCAGTTTATCCATTCCTCCAAATGAAGTTTGGATGATTTCTCCAACCAAGATTGTATGTATTAGAGGTAAGTCCATTGAAAGGTCTTTGGTAATTGTTCACGGCATTGGATTGCTCATTCAACTCTTGAAAGGCAGGTATTGTTGGTCAATTTTTAGTTGTATGATCGTTGTAAGCACAAATACCGCAAACAATTTCCTTATCCTTATCCTTCTATAATTTCATGACCTCTAGTTTCCTGGTGAGATAAGCCATTTTAACATTGATATCATTGTCCTCTCACTACGCCAAAACAGTTAAAAAAGGACATGGGAAAATCGTCTCAAATCTCAATAAATGATGGTTTTGAACCATCACATGGGCCGTCATTAAAGATGGGCATTAAAAGGATGGTTATGGACAGTCATTAAAGATGGATAATAAAAGGTTTGTTATGGACCATCTCTAATGTTTGACAGTTACATACCGTCTAAAACACTTACGGTTTGTGACCGTCGTTAGCTTGCATTTAACATCTTTAAAAAAGTACGGTTATGGACCATCTTGTATTTCAATATTTTAGAAAATATAGACGACCTAAAGCCTCAAAAAATTTCTTGCATAAAAAATAATAATAAAATAAAAAAAAAAAAATAGTAGCAATTTTCTTTTTGTGTTTCTTTCATCTAATTAAAAAAATTTAACCAACAAAACATAGTTATAATTTAGAATTAGGAAGAATTGTTAAGCTTAAATAGAAGCTTCATTTAAGTGGACAAGAAAATAATAAAGAAAAGTATTCCAATTCAAGTTACTAGAAACAACAACAACAATTAAAGCTTTGTAAAAAGAGACATGTGTTAAAGGGATATCTCGTTGATTCTCATGCATAAGAGTCCAATGATGATGATGACAAGAATTATAGCAAAAGGGTCCATAAATACGATAATGTTATCTTACAAAGAAATAGGATAGAATTAGATGTTAACTATAACATTAGATGTTAATACAGTTAATCAAACTGAACCATTAATGTACTTGATCAGATTGCACACAAAGTTCGGATTAGAGCTACAGTTTAGCAAAGGTTTGCACTGTCATACATGAATGATAAGGAAGCTTAGAAGAGCTCAAAAACTAATCAAGCCTTTTTATTTTCCTTTGCAACAGAATATGTACAATCTTATGAAAATTAATCAACGAATTAAAAGAGGGTTTGAAAAAATAGAAATAACAATATTCATTTAGTGAGATGGCATTCACGGTCTACGAACTTCAAATATAATGACATTATAAAATCTAGTAACATAAAACAAAAGGCTATTAATTTCATGGGTTCTATGGTCCACGTGAATTTGCAACCATGAAGCATTTATAAAGTTTTGAAAATTTATTTTCATGATATTGGCAAATTATTTTTACTGGCAAGTGTTTAGCCAAATCAACTTTTAGCATTTTCATAGCCAAAAGTCAAATCTATAACAGCTTCCATAACCCATTATAGACCTCTAAATCACTAGCTACCACTACAAGAAAAAAAAAGGCTTTAGCCTCCATTCAAAACCATGGCTAAAAAGGTCAAAAACTAAGGCTAAAGAATTTAGCCTCGATTTTACCTCAATTATCCTAACCGAGGTTGGAACCCTCGTAACTAATGAAATAGCGGTGAAGACCGCTTGAGTTGAAGTAAGAATATGCCAATATGTCCTAGAGGGGGGTGAATAGGACTTTTTAAAGATTTATGAGTTATATTAAAAATCCTATCACTCTAATCCTAATAGGTATGCAATTTTTTAAGATTACTCAAATGTAACTCTACTTGCTTCCAAGCCCAGTAGAGGATCCAATCACAGAACTATTCAATTAATAAGCATGAAGCAGTTATAGTCTATGATAGACGTGACTGTGTGTGTGAAGTGTGTGAAAATATGAATGCAATTAACATAATCACACAAATGATCAAGCACAAGAATCAATCATAGACACAGTCATTTTAAAAGTAGTTCGACTACTTGTCTACTCCACTCCCGGCTGCCACACTCAACCCTTGAGTGTACCGGATTTCACTAAGGAGGTTTCCCATGGTTCACCTCAAACTTAAGGTTTTAAATCAGGTTCACCTTCAACCTTTACACGGAGGTTTCTACTCGGTTCACCTCTAACCCTGGAGTTTTGCTGGTGCACTCCTAACTAGACGTTTATGCCCACACAGAATAAGGGTCCACATAACGCACTTGGATGTTTATGCCCACACAGAGCAAGGGTCCACACAACGCACCCATATGTTTATGCCCACACAGAGTAAGGGTCCACACAACGCACCCAAACGTACACTCCCGCCGGAGGCCTCCTTTAAGGACTTCAAAGGGTGAGCAACACTTAAGACCTAATCCTACAAAGAAATGATCACAAGTGTCTTCTGGACTCTTGGTACTTACAGATAAGTTGATGAGTCCCTTTTAGCGCAGTGATGAAGATCTCCTTCTTGTTGATGAAGAGCCTTTAGCTCCCTTTATCCGTAACACAAAAGATGTACCAATATCCGGCTTTTGTCGGGTCAAGGTTATGATGGAATTCTACTCTCTAAAGATTTTCCTATTAGGAAGATAGAGTGATTCCAATCATCTATGCATTCAAGGCATCCCAGCTTAATGATTTGCCATTAAGGTAGTAGATGGAGGATCCTTGAATGCGAAAGTTCATTCCTCAATCCACTCTATTGAATATCAATGATGAGGGTGGATTGGAGGATGAACTCCCTGAGAGAAAGGGCTTAAGATAAATGATATGGAGTTTAAAACACTCAGAAGCACTCTCTTCTTTCTCTACCAGCAATAAAGACTAACCTCTCTATACATAGGCAAAAGGTTTCAACGAATATAAAACGGTCACATTTATGACAAAATTCAATATCATCGAGCAGGGTCGATATCATCGAGCGTATACTCTCGATAGCATCGACTGACCTCTTGATGATACAAACTCAATGTCATTTTCACTTTTGCAAACCTTTTGCCAACTGGTCGATGGGATCGAGACACACATCGATGTTATCAAATTTCAAACTCCGATTCCATCGATAGAGGGATCGATCTATCGACAGGTGAAAACAAGAGAGACAAGACTTGAAGAATTTCAGGTTCTAAAGATATGATCAAGGAACAGCCGATGTCATCAGAATTTGAATGTCGATGATATCGAGACCTAGTCGATAGGATCGATAAATTATATAGATTTACTTATAAGCACGCTGGTCAGTTTGTATCAGACTCGATCCAATCGACCAGGACTCGATGGCATCGACATAAGAATATCGATTTTCTCGAATGGCCCCCGATCAATGATTAAAACGCCCTGAAATATTTGCTGGAGGAAACATGCACCCACTGTCGATATGATCGAATGACTTCCGATATGATCGACATTTAAATTCAAATTGAATCGGACAGTCATCGATGTATCGAAGCTTATAGTAGTTTTCTTTAGAAAAACAAGGGCGCCGAAAAACTGTCTGTCGATATTATCGATCCACTTTCGATGGGATCGATATTCGAATATCGATGATATCGATTTAGATTTCGATATATCGATAAATCATCCAGATGAATGTTTGATTGCTGGACGCTTTTTGTCCTCACTCGATTGTATCGATTGAGATGCCGAGGATATCGACAGAGCAGGTCGATCATATCGAAATGTGAATAGATACAATCGACAAGGTAAGAAAACTTGAAGATTTTCCTGTTTGGTAAAAAGTTTTCTTACAATAAAATCCTAAGGTGTTCTACTTAGTTTTAAGGGTTTTAATCACCTGGTGTTTTGGGACATGGGATGTGAGGCTATGATTTACCTATGGTGAGCTTCCACACATCCAGTTGAGGCAGACACTTGAATTGTTCTTCATGTTAGGCGCTGTTGTTCGACTGACTCACTTACACTGTAATTGATAAACCAGGGCACTACTGGGTGCACTTTCAACTAAAGGCTTTAGCCTCAGTTTTAGCAACCAACGCTAAAAAGGCTTTTATAACTTCATTTCTTTAAGTGAAGTTAAAATAAGTTTTTTAGCTTCAGTTGCCTTGAAATGTGTTGAGGTACAAAATAGAGAGAAAAGGTAGAAGAATCGTTGTGCGCAAAATGATGTGCACAAATTGTTGAGCGTAAATAGTTGTGCACAAAGTACTATGTGCAAACTGTTGTGCGCCAATCATTGTGCATGAATCGTACTGTAAAAAAAGATCTTAAAATATAGATGACCACACAATAGCATCCACATAAAGGATTCCGCACAAGAAGTTCCGTGCAATAGTTTGTGCACAAAGGGATCCGCACAAAGGAGGATGGTTCCGCACAAAGGAGGCTCGCACAAAGAGGACCGCACAATGATGATGTGGCATGTTCACACAAGTGAGAAGGTTATAAATACCCCCGACCCATCAGTAAGGAGAAGAAGCAACCAATCGAGAAATAGAGGAAGATTTGAAGAGAGGGAGAGAGAGGTACAACTCTGTCATCATCGTACGAAATAGTTGTTGTACGACGCACAACACCATTAGCACACAAACATCATTCGCGCACAATGGGTGCTAGCGCACAACAAGTGTCAGTGCACAATGGTTCCAGCGCATAATGGCTCCAGCGCACAAGGGCTCCAGCGCACAAAGGGCTCCAGTGCACAATGGCTCCAACGCACAAAGGGCAATGCATGTAATTGCCTTCAGCTCACATCCAATACATGATGCTTACATCAATAGTTGCCTTTAGCTCATACCATTCCGATTATTATTTTTTCATCATTATCATAAGTTTTTTTTTAGAATCAAAGGAGAAAGGGATGTAAAAGAACTTAAAATATATAAATAAAGTGATTGTCTTTCTTGTCTTCTTCTGGTAATCAATCAAATGAATGAAATTTCCTAAACGAAATGCATTTGTTTCTTGTTCAAAATAAATTGGTGACTCTACTGGGGATTTTTCATATTCATTTGAATACTAACCTAAGAACCATAAGGGAGATAATCACAACTATTTGGCGTCTTCAAGGCGCCAAAATGGCGACTCTCAATGGGAACATCCTACCTTTCATCTCCAAAATAGAATACAATTTAATATAAGTACTAATTTCCCTTTACTTCCTGAATATAAATTACAGGAGAAGAAGAATATTGCAACCAACCAATCAATGGCAGTCGTTCAAGGAAATACAATTTTCTACTTCACCACGACAAGATTTGTTGTGCAATATGCCGATAAACGAGCTGGATTTAGTGAAGGTAAAGTAGTAGCAAACAAGCAAACAAAATCATGGGCGGCTGTTACTGTACTGACTGCTTCGCCAGTGACACAAGGAGAAAGAGATGAATGGATCATCATCACACGCAGAAGGATAAGGACTCAGAATGTAACTGCAATAAGAACAAACTCGCCGCTGAGAAGAGTTAAGGGGCCGATAACACGAAATGCCACCTGAAAAAATCCTGAACTCGCCCCTCCTGTGATATACCCTGAGTGAACAGTTTCATAGCTGATGTCACGTGATTTCCCAGCTTTGATGACCTAGAAAGCCAGATTGACATAAGTACCGAAGGGCAAAGCACTGCTAGTAAGTTCACTGGCGTCTGTTTTGCCTCGATCGATCAATGACAACAGGGGCATAGAGAAGTCGAATGAAACCCTATCCTCTCCTCTTTTTTTGAGCCCTATTACATCATCGTATTCTTATACCACTCCAACTACAACTTCATCAAAGAGTGGAGAAGCCGTGGTAAACATGGCCGGAACAAATCAGGAAAATACACCAACTACGAAGGACCGTGTAAATGAAATGGCGAAAGCATAAAGAGCACTAATGGAAGAATACAGAAATCTCAGAGAAGTCTTAACAACTCTCGCACACAATGTTGCCCGAATGGCAGCACCCCCAGTGACTGACAATGTAAATGAAAGAGAGCAGTACCCCGAAGGGTCGAAGTTGCCGAGGATCGGGGCGCATGGATTTGTTCCCACGATGAGAATAGTCATACAAGAAGAAGTACGACTAGTCATTGAAGACGTGGTTAGGTCGAAAAGAGAACGTGAGGGCATAAGAAGATTCAAATATCGAACATCATACCTAATAGAAGTGGAGGACATCCCATTCTCGAACAATTTTAAACATCCTGACTTTCAGAAGTTCAATAGGGATGGATCACCAGAAGAACACCTGACGCACTTCATCACCAGTATGGGGAATTTCTCCACAATACCCCAATATTGTCTCCAATTATTTGGGTCTTCTCTAACGAATAAAGCGTTCAAGTGGTATGCTAGCTTAATTCCTAGGTCGATAACAACATGGGAGCAAATGCAGGAGGCGTTCATGCCAAATTTCCTCTCATCAGAGCGTGATGTCAGCATCACAGAACTAGCTTCGATACGACAGAGGGAAGGAGAGCTAGTAGAGAAGTTTATAGACAGATGGAAAACTTTGGGAGCTTCTTACAAGCAATTACCAGAAGAGAAAGAACAGGTGAAAATGTTCCTGAACTTCATGGAAACCGGAGTAGCATTTGGTCTCACCAACGCAGACATCAGAACCTTCCGCGACTTGGCTGTAAAAGCGCATGCTCTAGAATTAATGACTCAGAACATGCTGGCGTTCAATTATGAAATGGTTAAAAAAGGATCTCAGAAGTTAATCACAAATATGGTTGATAACGAAAAGAGGAACCAAGAAGCAAGAGAAGTGAAAGGTAAAAGGACAAAAAGGAGAGAAGAGTTGAGTCACCCCAGAGGGAGATTTTATGACAAAAGACCCGATTGTTGAATTCTCATGAGGGTTTTGCATTTAAAAAAGAGGACGTACTCCCCATGATGAATCAGTTGCTAAAAGCTAGAACAATTGAATTGCTGCTATCAAAACATCCTGAGGAGGCATTTAAAATAAAGGAAAGAGACTTCTGTCATTATCACCACCTAGTAGGGCACCCGATAGAAAATTGTTATACACTAAAGTGTATTATACAAAGGATGATAAACAAGGGTGAAATAATAGTCGAGAAAGAGAAAGAAAGGGACAGAAGAGCAATAGCAAACATATTCACCTTGCGAGAGGATTATCAGGGGAGGACAAGGGCGAATGATCAGAAAACAACAAGGAAGGTTGCCATAATTACCTTGCGATCAGGGAAGAAGATGGCTAGCCCACCAAGTTCAAAAAATGAAAAAGTAAAGGTGGAAGCAACCAAGAGTCACGCCAACAACAATAGCAACGGTGAAAAGGAAAGGGAAAGGAGATAAGGAAAATGACTTATGATATTATAAGTCATTTGAAAACCATTCCGGCCCGATTGACCGTTTATGATGCTTTGAAGTTGTCAGAAGATTCCCAACAAAGCCTAATTAAAGTCTTATCTGATGAAAGTATAAGGGAAGTGTTACTAACTGAATTAGAAAGTGAGAAACAAGAAGATTGTCTATCGGTTATCTCTTTCTCCGATGAAGACCTAGTCTGTGATGGGGAACATAATAAGTCATATTGATGATAATGGGTCATATTCGTGGTAAGCAAGTAAAACGAATAATGCTCGATAACGGGTCCACTGTAAACCTGTTGCCATTAACAATGTTGAGTAAATTAGGTTATCAACGCTCGAACCTATGCCCTAGTGGAATGATGATACAAGGTTTAAATCAAGACTAACAACGTGCGCTTAGAAAGATCACAAAAATGCTGGAGATAGGAGAACTAACCACGAATGTCGTCTACCATGTTATAAATGCAGTGACTACATATAATCTCCTTCTAAGAAGACTGTGGATGCATCAGTATGGCATCGTACCTTCTACCCTGCACCAGTTTTTCAAGTACTGCAAAGATGGGGTACAAGATAAAGTGTTAGCCGATGAAAGACCATCTACAGAAGCTAAAGCTTTTTTTATATATAGATGCGAGTTATTATGATACATTTTCCAGCAAGGAAGAGAAAGAGAACAATGAGAACAAAATCCAAGAGAATGCTTGAATGGAAATAGTAGAAGAAAAGGGAATGAAGTCGTCTGTAGTAGAGAAGGTGAAGAAAAAGTTCTACTTTGTCCCGAGACATCTACGACAGCTAGGGTAACCGCCATTAATGTTGCTATTGCCTGAACAATTGGAGATTCTGTAGTCAAATTATACAATACTACTCCCATATGCTGAGAGGAATAGGTCGTTTCCCCTCATTCCGAAAAGGTTTTGTGTTAAACCCAGTGTAAGGTATCCAGAATCAATCGAATTCTATGCTCCTTTAGAAATAAAACAAGATGAAGCAGTCAGCAGTGGGGTGGAAAATCATGAAGAAAATGGAAGCTTAATGCCCGAAGAGCTGGAGAAATATAGTTTGGCAAGTCAAAAAATCATGAAGAAAATGGGCTTTGACCATGAAGAACTTTTGGTTTAAATTATGGGAAAGGAATTCAGACTCCAATCGCGGTCAATCAAAAGAAGTGAGAAAAATTCTAAGGTCTGGGGGTAGAATCTTTGGTCAATATCGTGATAGCCGACTAGGTAGAAGAAATGGACCTTGATGTGATCAGTAAGCCCGAGACAGCTCCAAATCAAATGGAGAATGGGGAGCAACCGACGATTGATAACTTGAAAGAGATAAATTTGGGAACAGAGGAAGAACCATGGAATACTTTCATAAGTGTCAGTCTATCAGAAAAAGAGGTTGATCAATCTGTTAGTCTCTTGAAGGAAAATAAAGATGTCTTTACTTGGACGTATGCGGAAATGCCAGGTCTAGAGCCAACAGTAGCGATACATCGGCTGAATATCTCTAAAGACAAAAGACCCATTAAGCAAACACAGAGGTGGTTTCACCCAGACTTGGTTCCCAAGATAGAAGAAGAAATAGGTAAGCTGATAAAGGTTAGATTCATTAGAGAAGTTAAATATCCCAGGTGGATATCAAATATTGTTCCAGTAAAGAAGAATAATGCACAGATCAGGGTTTGTGTTAACTTCAGAGATTTGAATGAAGCATGTCCAAAAGATGGTTTTCCACTACCGATAACAAAAATGTTAATTGATAGTACTACGTAGTATGCTATCATGTCCTTTATGGACGGCTACCCCAGCTATAATCAAATACGAATGGCGCCTGAAAATGAGGAGGCAACAGCTTTCAGAACTTCGTTGGGAATATATTGTTATAAGGTCATGTCGTTCGGACTCAAGAATGCAAAGTAACATATTAAAGGGCGATGCAAAACATATTTCAAATCATGATGCATAAGCATGTTGAGTGTTATGTGGATGACTTGGTGGTCAGGTCAAATCATCACGAGGAGCATCGTGAACATTTGGCATCAGTCTTCCGTTGAATCAAAAAGAAACAGTTGAAGATGAATCCAGCTAAATGAGCGTTTGGAGTATTTTCAGGAAAATTCCTTAGTTTCGTGGTGAGACACAGGAGTATCAAAATAGATCTAGAGAAAGTTAGAGCTATTCAAGATATGCCTCCTCTGAAAATGTTGAAAGAGCTAAATATCTTGCAGGGCAAGTTAGCATATATCCACCACTTTGTCTCAAACTAGCAGGAAGATACCATTCGTTTTCTCATCTAATGAAGAAAGGAACAAAATTCATATGGGATAAATCCTATCAGAATGCCTTCGATTCGATAAAAGAACTGTTGAAACATCCTCCAGTATTAATAGCTCCCATGAAAGGAAGGCCTGTCATTTTATATATCTCAGTAGCTGAGAATTCACTAGGAACCCTGCTAGCACAAGTGAATGAAAATGGAAAAGAAGCGGCGCTTTATTATTTAAGTCAAACATTGATCAGTGCGGAATGCAACTATATGCCTATAGAGAAAATATGTCTGGCACTGGTGTTTGTAGTTCAAAAATTAAGATATTATTATTTGTCCTATGACATAACTCTGATATCTTGGGCGGATCCCATTAATTTTTTGATGACAAGTCCGATGTTATCAGGAAGGTTGGCAAAGTGGATGTAACTGTTGTCAGAGTATGCGATCATGTACGAACCGGCAAAAGCAGTAAAAGGACAAGTAGTGGCAGATTTTTTAACAGCTCATCCTATGACAGGTTACGAAGTTATTTTCGATGAATTTTCAGATAAACAAGTCATGATGACAGAATTTCCTAAAGCATGGCAAATGTTCTTTGATGGGGCAGCTTGGGCAACAAGGGTAGGTGCCGGAGTAATATTCATTACCTCACTAGGCGATTTGTTGCCTTATTCTTTCACGTTAGGTACAGCGTGTACGAATAACGAAGCTAAATATAATGCCCTTATCATCAGGATGGAGATAGTCAGCGATCTGAGAATAAAACACCTACAGATTTATGGGGATTCTAAGATGGTTGTAAACCAGGTGGCGACAGAATTTGAAATAAGGAAACTAGAACTTCTGCCATATTGTCAAAGAGCTAAGCATTTATTGGAGAAATTTTTGAACGTTGAAGTTAAGCATATACCGCGATATGAGAATGTGAAGACCGATGCTCTAGCCAATCTAGCAGCAGCACTATCTTGCCCAGATCAAAGCCCTCTACAATTAACAATTGAAGAAAGGAGATTCTTACCTTCAGTAGAGGTAATTGGTGAAATAATGGAAGCCCTACCTGTATCATGCTTATAAGTGACAATAGATGATTGGCGTCAGCCTTTCATTGACTATCTCAAGTACGATATCCTACCAGACAATCTAGAAGAAAAATCATACATTAAATAGAAAGTAAAAAAGATTCATTTTGTATAGTGAGGAATTATACAAAAGATCTTATAATGAAATGTTATTGCAATGTCTAAGCAAAGAAAAAGCACGCCAAGTGCTATAAGAGACACATTCTGGGGAATGCGGGGTGCATCAAGCCAGGAGGAATTTGTTCCGCCGAGTGCATCGGATGGGATATTACTGGCCGACAATGTTTAAAGATGCAATAGATTACGCGAAGCGGTGCCACGAGTGTCAAATCCATGGGGACATCATACATATACCTCCTGAAGACCTTCATCAGTCAGTACTTCTTGGCCTTTTGTGATGTGGGGACTTGATGTCATTGGCCCCATAAATCTACCATCGTCTAGAGGAAAATAGTAAATATTAGCTGCAATAGACTATTTCTCCAAATGGACGGAAGCGGTTGCACTATGAAGCGTTAAGGAGAAAGATGTTGTTAATTTCATTCGGCATGCGATAATATATTACCATGGTATCCCAAAGAGAATCATTACAGATAATGACACTCATTTCAAAGACAGGGGAATGGAGACGTTATGTCAGAAATTCAAGATTCATCAGTCATTCTCAACACCCTATTATCCACCAGCCAATGGGCTAGCTGAAACATTTAATAAGACGATTGTAAAAATACTGAAGAAAACGGTTGTCACACCCCAAACCCGAAAATCAGATTCACAAGAATCTCAATTGCCGAATCCGGTACCGACAGCCTCCGTAGTGTCCCATTCTCAGCTCCAAGCAATCATATGCCAAATTTTGATCCTCGTATCCTACAAGGAGGATTTTTAGAATGAATTTCCTTTTTTTTATAATTTAGTATAACCACAAGCATAACCAAGTCACAAAATAACATCACCACATATCCACTATATTAAAAACTTTAAGTACAATGCGGAAAGGGAAATATGAGGTGATCAAAAAGCTCCAAAATACTCAGATGCGCACTCCTGCTTCAGCGTTGCTGCTGTCCAACGCTACTTGCACGCAACTGTCGTGCATAAGCTTACGAAAGCTTAGAGGGTAGTGTAAGTGTGTGCGCAAGGCAAGTGTCAAGTATATAATATCAGAGTAATGCAGAAACATGTAGTAAGTCCATGAATGTTATCAGCTGTACCAAAGCTATATGTTGCAAGGTATGAATGCTATCGGCCATACCAAGGCCATGCTATGCGAGGCCTATGTAGCCAAATGTCATGTGAAAGATGCAAAACAAGCATGCCAGTACTCATCAAGTACATATATCAATACAGTTCCTCTTTGGGATATCACCGAGCTCAATACACTCCACACTGACTGTCTCCTCCCTAGCTGCACAGCCAAGCAAGTGGAATCGACCTCACTATCCGCCTGACCAGTAGTCTGCCAATACCTACCTGGCTCGTCGATAACGGACTCATTTACAAGTTGGTTAAACTCAGCCTAGCTTATAGCCCCCTCACTCGAGCAGATGAGGCTACATCCCCTTCCAACAGACCACGACACAGTGGGAGACGCGGCCTACTAGTATTCGGCACTCGGGCGCTCATATATCCACTTTGTCTAGACGTTAGAGCAACTCCTAGTACTAAAAAGGTTTTGAAACTTTCACCTAAGGACATCCTAAGTGCCCATAGTACTAGAACCAGGTATTTTCGGTTCCGATACGGCCATCCACGATGTGCCTGTGGAGCCATAGCCCTGATGTCACTAGGGCGTACAATGATCAAGTCACTCATATGCAAGATGCATGAATCACATCGTACAGTCATGTAGTAATCCCGTACGTACCATGCACTCATGTGGGCCACTCCGTCTCATAAGGAGTCCCGTAAATGTCTCAGCCCAACGGCTTATACTATGATCAAACATTCCTCATATCAAGCATACATATGATGCATATGGGCATGAATAATGGAATTATACTAAGCATGTTATAAAGTAATGAACTATCCTTACAACGCAGATGGGCCTAGACGGTCCTACACACAACAAGTACGGGCCTATCAATGGGCCTTAGGGAGAGTTGTAATGCAGACATTTAACCAACATTATACTTGCAATGTGGACGTCAAACCATCATTGCTCCCAAGACATAGCCCGTCACAAACATCATTACATAAACCATGTTGGGATCACACATTGTAATGGACCTTAGGTACATCCCATTGGGCCTTAAATACATCAAATGGGCCATATCACATGGGTCATATATTCATCAAGTAGGCCATATTAATGGGTCGCACCAATGGGCCTTATGTACATTGCAATAACCCGTGGGCCTTAGAATGCATCAAAATGGTTATAATCACATGGGCCTTACGTGTACCAAATGGGCCATGCCAATGGGCCCCATATATATTAAATGGGCCACACCCAAAATAATTTGTGATAATGATTTCCATCCTTAAAATTTCTAAGGCCCACCATAACATTTATTTTCTACCCAATCTAGTCATAAGGTCACACAGACCAGGATTTAGAGGGAAAGAAAATATCATACTTGTCCAACCTTGTAATCTAAAGGTTTTAATGGCGGACATTTAATCCAACACTGTTTCTTAAGCGTGGTCCACATGACTCTAAGTCTGTCTCATTTTTTTTTGAACTCAAGCTTGAAAATGACCTTACAAATGCATAGACGGTTTGGATGCAACATATGCATCATGGTGGGTCCATCGTCCAAGCATGGACGGTGTGGATAGAACACATTAATCATGGGGTCCACTAGCCGTCCAACAGCCCATAAAAATGGCTGGACGGCATGGTAAAACACATACATTTAGGTGGGATCCACCGTCCACCTTGATGGTGTGAATAAGACACATACACCATTGTGGGTCCAACGTGGGGCCCACCATAATGTTTATATGACATCCAACCCGTTGATAAGGTCACGCTGACCTGGATGAAAGGAAAAACAAATTTTATATAATCCAAAACTTCTGTGAAGACCCAAATGGGTTCAATGGCAGCTATTTAATCACCATTGTTTCCTATGATGTGGACCGCCTGAGCTTTAGATGGGGCTGATATTTTGAGGGCGGCCCACTGCCCTAAGGGCCTACAAAATGGATGGTGTGGATTCTTAAAACACATCATGGTGGGGCCCACTTTTGGGGACCCACGGTAGGCTAGGGACCGTCCCAGCGCAGGACGTTGCGCCGTCCTTGCAACAGCAGCAGCGTCAGCTACTATTGTTTGCTATTTTTTTTAATTTTGGATTTTCCTGAGGTTTTTCCTAGGTGGGGTCCACATCAAGTGAATCCATTGCAGCCATTGCATTCCATGGCTCAAGACAAGCCAAATAAGTCCAATATTGAATATATTTCGACGTGTAGAAAAATTAAAGTGAATATAAATGATGAGAATCACTATTTTGAAAGGTATGGCTCGCCCGATGAGCGGATTAGCTTCATTTTCCGACTCAACATCTAAAATCAAATGGGGAATAGAATGGACAGTGTGGATTGAAACCATACATTAAGGTGGGACCTACATGAGCAACCTGCCCCAAAACCAAGAAAATCTCTTTTTTTCTTAACAATTCACGTCTAGTGTCCCTGGATGCTAGACGACTTGGCCATGACACATATATATGTAAGGTGGGCCCCACATGGACATGGACCACCTATATAAATCTGATGTTTGTGTTTTTCCATTATCAAAGGATAGGACCCACATAGCTTGGATGGCCATGGGGTCCACTTGATGGATGGTTAGATATCACCTACACTCATCATGTGGGCCACAAAATGATCAAAGGAAGGAGGGAGAGAGAGAGAGAGAGAGAGAGAGAGAGAGAGAGAGAGAGAGATTAAGTGATGGAGGGACCCGGCCACTACGGGCCCTCCCTTACATGATTTAAAACATACACTAAGTGGGTCCCATTTCTTATGGGCCCACCGATCAAAATCAATGGTGGAGATCCTTTCTCCACCAAAATAGAAGGTCTAGATGACCCCCTTTTTTAAAACTAGAAAGTAAACATCATGATGGGGTCCATAGGGAATGGCCCCATCATGGAATGACCATGATGGGTCATCGGCCGAATCTTAGGGTCCCAAGTGAGATCCATACCATCGATCGGCAGGCCTCACTTGCCCATCATAAAAACATGAAAAGTAGCCTATAAAAGCACCCACCGTTCGATCTTCTTGGTCCATTGGAAAGTCGATCTCCTTATGTCTCACTTTAATAGTGGAAGATGAGAGATGAATGGCTAGGATGAAGGTTTATGGGATGGGAAGGTGGGCCACCAAAATCACTCTTTTCTGTCCATGGGAAGGCTTGAATGTGCACTCTCTTCCTTTGCTTGGAAAGTGTGTTGAGAAATGAGAGAGAGAGGGTTGTAAGGAGAGAGAGTGAGAGATGGGTGATGGATGTGAGTGATGTGTGAGGTGATGGTGTACTTGACATGTATGGGTGTGTAAGAGAGAGGGTGAGAAAGAGTTGACTTGGTGGTTGCTTGACTTATGGAAAAAGAAAGCATGGGTGTGTACTTTGATTGATTGATTGATGGATTGATTGATTGATTGATTGATTGATGGGATGGGTTGTACAGATTCTCTTGGAATTACAAACGTGTGGTATTTTTTCTCGAACTGAACACGAGCCCACATCTCCCTGCCACGGTATCGGATTGGTATGCAAGACGCGGTGTTGGAACCGCAGCGACGGTGCGGTCGCAATGGTATAAGTCTCGGATTAAGCCAACTCAAATCTACGGGATATGACTTAAGATCGTATGAAAATGTTGATTATAGATCATAAGTCACCGAAATTTGACAAGAAGGATCGCGAAAGTTGACGGAACAGTACGGACTAGAATACAAGTTTTACAACGGTAAGCGGGAATAAGCATAACTGGGATGAAAAACTGCAGGAAGCTCTCTGGCCCTACATAATAACGCATCATACAACGACATAAGCTACCCCGTATTCGTTAGTTTATGGTGTGGAAGCTGTTGTGCCAATCGAGATACAAGTTGCTCCATTAAGGGTAGTAGTGCATCAATCAATTAAAGATGATGAAAATGCAAAGATACAGTTGAAAGAATTGGATTTGCCTGATGAAAAAAGGCTAGCAGCTCAGCAACGCTTACAATTATATCAAGCCAGAGTTTCAGCTGCCTTCGATATAAAGGTTAAACACCAATCTTTTATAAAAGAGAATTTGGTTTTGATGTTGAAAAGGCTGATAGTAGTCACTCGAAGAACAGGGAGCAAGTTTGACCCTAAATGGGACGGACCATATGTAATAACTAAAGTTTACTCTAATGAAGCGTACAGAGTATCAGATCAAGACGGACGAGGCACCAGTATACTGATCAATGCTCGCTTCATTAAGAAATATAACTCTTGACAGTAGGAGAAATTTTGATTTAAAAGATTATCAAGATAATTCTTCTATATCAAAAGGGGACAATCACAGATGAAAAGATGAAATAATGAAATAGCCTTTACAGGCACAGCCTTATATTCTATCTTCATGAGAAAAAGAGCTGCGAAGGACAAAGTCATGTAATCCCCTTCATGAGAATGAATAAAAAGTGCAAACTTTGTTACCAAGTGTCAATGATTATCACCAAGCGTCAACGATTATCACTGAATTCGCCAAACGTCGAACGTCGATGATTATTACTAAAATTAGCAACTGTCATTGTCGTCATCAATCGCTCATATACGCTTATTTTATCAAAATTGTTACGATCACCAAGCTAATACACTATTTTAAACATAATACGAATGTTCTTAGGACATCATCAACGATGGAAAAATATCAATTATTGATTTACCGGCAACGGAACAGACTATACAGCCAACCACATATAAAGTTGATGACGACGATGGTAGCTTACTTCTTGTAACATCCCGAAAATCGGGGGTCGGGTAGAAACCCAACTCCCGATCCAGAATGCCACTTATGCAACATAGATAATGATAAATGCATGTTGTCTCTAGAATGGCATTAAACAAGATTGAGACTAAGCCAAAACAACATATCATACTCTAAAGACAGTTAAATTAGCAAGCGGAAGACTGATAAATACATAAAATATATAATTGATTGTAAGTCTCCAGAGTGTGAACATGTTACCAGGTTAATCATATGCATGTATACTCCAAAAATGGAAAGAAAAGAATATACATGAGTGCTCCAAAAATATAAAATGACAAGTGTCCAGACATCTACTCAACCTTCCAGTAATCCCGTCGATCAGAACACAGAAGAGAAGTCCTCCTCATCATCATACAAGTCCGGCTCCGCCTTGCAGGCCGCGCCATCATCTGCAATTACAAAAGGGTCTGTGGGTGTCCGGAACACCATCCCGTAACGTGGGAGTGACTAATTAACTCAGTGGGAGAATAGAGCAAAGATTAGCATGTTATCAAATCAGTCACGCGTTAATAGTAAAGCAAACAATCAAACATTCCTAGATACTATTGTTAATGAATGCATGAAATGATATGATGGATGCCCTCACCGACATACTCCCTCATGCGGCACCATCTGCGTCCGCGGCATGCTTTCTTCCCGCAGTGCTCCACATCTTCCAGGCACATGCAATGCGATATGGATAATGATTACCGGGTTGTTATTAGTTCTTTTCATACAGCAGGATTGGGAAACTAGGGTACCTTCCTTATATCAATCCCAACACAGATCCTGTCTAGGGTCGTCACTCCTAGTAATCTCATACGATGTTATATTTATATGTCGCTGCAAGGGTTGTCAGGGCTGTTGCTCGCACTCGTTGCACCACTCCTCCATCACCTTATCAATACAGGCCTATTTATATCCTTAAGACTCAATCAGGACTCGTCGCCCCCATGCGGTGTCAGGATAAACTCAAGGTCACTACAAAGGGTTGTCAGGGCTGTTGCTCGCACTCGTTGCTCCACTCCCCCATCACCTTATCAATGTAGGCCGACAGCAAGAATATAGTGTCCCATACCACCATAATCTGCTCAGAGTAGGGTGCTCACTGATCACTACGGGGAGGTTTGTGGCCCCAGCGTAGGCCGACAGCTCGACCACGGTGTCCCATACCACCATGCCCGGCTCATGAGTCTTTATGGATCAAGGTACCATGGTTGACACGATTTTCAATGGTAAGTTCAGTACCCTAGGTTCAAGCAGTTATGACTCATACATGGTGAACATACAATGGCCAGTCGGGTTACTTGACGGGCTCGACTAGTACGAGCGCATCTCAAGCTGAACGAAATGAAGTGCATGAAACACTTCGTGTGGCCTAACCACTGCCGCCAACCCAAAACATGACTCGCGTTCATCGACGCGTCCTTCGTGGTACATAGAAGCCAACCACGAATTCAATCCATTACCGACTGCCTGGACTAGGTCATAGCCCCAAGCATTTGTAAACTAACGTCAGTAAGCATATGAGTGTAACAGAAACGAATATAAACAATACAAGCATGTTGACACATGTTATAACATACTATGTAAGAAAATCAACCAACTCATGCATTCCATAAATATAATGAAATCAATTCATATAGCCAACATGGTGGAAACCATATACGTCAGCATATTAATTGAGAAATCAATCTCAAAACTAATTCACAACACCATTTACTAAATACATACTAATACAAACACTTAGTCTACACACTTTAGCCTACATAGCGTATGTCGACTCAAAGTGCGCATTAGGGCGAATCTCTTCGCCAAACAGATCATGCACGCATTTTTAATATCATAATACGACAAATAAACATGACAATCATTTTTGTAAAATACGGACATATACAGTATTTTATATAAATGCCTAAAATACCGTAAATCTCATATTTACCATATGTTTACGAAACAGAAAATGGACAGCATTTTGTACATGTCAAACGGTGTTGCCGTCGATAATCTACTATTAAACGACATTGAAAGCTTTGAAATCAGTCAATCAAAGCATCTAAAATCCTCACCTTTTGTCGTAGAAGTGTATCGATTCGAATCGAACATATACGCTTCGTCAACGGCGTACAGGCGACCTAATGCACAAGATACATAAGCTACATCGCTAATGAATCGAAGGAAACCCCAAAACAGTAAGTAGTTAGGATTTTTCTTACCTAGGAGTGCGTTGGAATTGCTGGGAAAGTGATTGGAGTGCGGTGCTTCGATACGTGCAATAGCTATAGCAAGTGGCAGGAGAATCTCTCCCACACTCTCACACAATCTCTCACTTTCTCTCTTTTCCTATGGTTTCAAGCAAATTCGGATGGGAGGGTTGTGAGAGGGTTTAAAGCCCTTATATAGGCCAAAACCTTTTCAAATTAGGCTTGGGAACAAGGTACACTTAAGTTATAACCAAAACGGGACTGTTTTGATCCAAAAGAGCATTTCTGGAGGTCTCCTGGCCGAATGCGGTCGGACTAAAGCTCATGGATACTGGATCCTGCTCACACCCAGTTTTCAGTTCGGCAGAGTTCGCAGATCGCACGTGGCGGTCTAATTTTAGTTCAGCGGTCATCGTACATAAATCAGGTCAACAAGTCTCATGATATGAAAGAAAAATTTTTCCTGATCCGAGGGTGTAATTTGGCCGAATTCTGACGGTCAGAACACTTAATAATAACGCACCAAGTCACGTGCCAGATTTGGATTAAAATTTTCAAATCTAACCCATTTCTCACTCTCTTCACTCCAGGCTCAATGAAATAGCCTCTGAACATCGGTTGGGCTTGATTTTCAAAACGATTGTCAAGTCCAGCTAAGCGGTCATAACGGTCTAAGATTGTAAGTATCGGACTTTCAACGCGCGGTCCAGATCCAATACAAAGTTTCAAAGGGTTTCTGAGAGCAAACGGGTTTAGAGTTTGATCCTAAGTTTCAGGGTATTATAGCGTCATTGATTCTACAAGTTTTGGGTCTTGCAGAACGTATTTAAAGCGATCAAGGACAGTTTCACAGCTACTCTAGCGTAGCGCTAGCTAACTTACGCTTAATTTCTAAAGGAATTAATCCTAAGTGATTTCTTTGGCTTTGGAATTGGGTTCTGAGAGGTTACCAAGGTGTTATGGTTGACCCATTGCCTAAGGACGTCTAATCCTAGGTTGGCAAAAATTCGGGGTGTTACAATCTACCCCCCTTAAAACACAATTTCGTCCCCGAAATTGGCTAAGGGTAGTGAGTACTTATTCTAAGGAAGGTTCAAATCCTATTTAATGACCTAACCTTACATAGAACCTAACTCAGCTGTTTCGATCCTGGGCCAGTGGGAAAGGGCCAACCACGCTTCCACTACGCAGTTCTAACAACTACTAGAATGGGCTCATAAGGTTCTACCCCGCTTAAAACTTGGTTCTACTTAAGGTTCAAGAATCTGTCTCGATCCGTATATCAGAACGCGATGTAACTTAGGGCCTATCCTTGACATAAAATGGGAGACAACTTCTCACTACATTGGCCTTCCCTTGCTAATGATGCGTTCTATGGCATTGGTATCTATGGTGATAGAGATGAGCCTAGTCTCTATTGTGGTTAGGTTCAAGGGCAAGTAGGAGTTTGTGGCAAGATATCTAATTCTCTACTAGTTATAGGTCCTCGCCATTTCCCAAAGACAAAGCAATAACTTTTGGTTGTATGTGGTGGGGCCAACATGGAAGAAAAGTTATGTAGTGGGTCTGAGCCAGATACATAGACTTTCTGCCTAGAACAGAAACTTTACTGTACAGTTCTTAATCCTAGACGATGCCGATCTTCTGCTTGATCCGAGCATTGGATTTATTGGCAACTAGCAGGATTGAGAAGTCAATTCAAATCGCGAATGCTTCGCGTATACATACAGTTCTTCTACTCCGCGTTCCTGAATGCCCTAAGCCCTTGGGGAAGGCAATTCAAAGGGGCGAGCTGGTTTATTCTAAACTCAATCTGAGGGATTTATAGTTTTCCCTGAGAGGGAATGGTTCTAAGGTTAGACAACTTTCCTAAGGATTATAACATAACTCTATAAGTCTTAAGGGGATCTATCAAAGGAATGAGGTTTTACCCCAACCAAATTTAACCTACTATTCCTTTGCATATATAGGCCTTACACTACTTAATTCAACAAGTAGTCTAGTCTATATCTCACTCGCTATAATCCAAAACCTAAGCCTATATACTAAATGGTTTCATACCACTTCTACTACAGGGGATTGTTCTATCGCTTAGAGTCTAGTCGTCGGATCTTTTAAATCTAGGGATACTAACTCTAGGTCCAACACTCTAGATGTCTTAGCACTAGATGATCATTGTTTATGGACTAGCCTACTGCGTTTGGTCTCGCCCGTTGGTAGTAGATTGGAGGTCAAGAAGATGGCTAAAACTAGCTCTAATGAGCCATGGAAATTGAGGGAAATGGGGAGAAATGACTGCCCAATTTGACTAGAATGAATCTAGACTCTGTAGAGGGATGAATCAAGCTCCCAAAGGCTGGATTCTCAAAGAGAAAAGAGAACAATAAGTGAGAATGGAGCTCCACACGATTTTCAGCCTTGAATGAAGGTTGTGGGAGCTTCAAACGATGAAAATGGAGAGGAAGGAGTGCACCAACAGCTGTGAAAGGTGGGTTGGCGTCGATTATGGCCGAAAATGAGAATGGGGGTGATTTAAAGTGGGTTTTGAAAGAGGGGGCAGCAAAGAACTTGAAAAGGGAGAGCTTTGAGACGTTTTTTGTGAAGGAGGTGGCACTTTTTGGGGGTTTTAAGGTGCGAACCACGTATGGGGGAGGTGCCCTAGCCACAAAATGGCGTCGGCCTAGTTTTCAGATCAAGTGGGGCCCACTGTACGGTGATGCATCGCCGAACCGGCGATGCCATCGCCTGTAAAACTCCCATCCAGTGAGTCTGACCATATGGCCCGGGTTCCCTTCGTCCTGTAGGCCCCAAATATGTGTGGGACCCACCCTAGTTCATTGTAGTTTGGCCTAGAGAGGCCCAAAACTCCATTTGGGGCATTCCGGGGCTAGTTTATAAACCAGAATAAGTTTATACATCATGTAGCATACGATTTTGGGTAGGAGGAGCTAATCCATCCAATTAACCCATTTTTTATAAGAGATTCCATAATTGGAATGGCCAAAAGTCCAATTCTTACCTATATTTCCTATTTATAGTAAATTTTTGTCTAAGTATGGTTTTCTATCTTTTACACATTAGGTTTTATGCCTAGTGTGAAAAGACTTAGAAAAAGTTAAAGAATGGGGAGGTAAGAGGAAGGATTCTGAAGGAATTGGAGAAAATGGGATTTTCAAGCCTTGAAATTGAGTGTAAGAGTTGTGGTTGCCCCACAACCCAAGGACTTGCATTTCTGGGTTCGAAATTCTTCTGGAACCATCCCAAACCCGCCAACTAACGACCTAGAGGCAACTTAGGTCGTTTCACGCGACCAAAGATACGTCATGGACTCGATCAAAATGATCGATTTGAGTAGACTTCGCCTATTAACGAAACTGAAGTCCTGTGAGTGTTTCTAGATTTTTCTCGCACCCACCTAAGTCAAAGGGGCGACAGCGTACGTCGCGTGGCCATAACCCAGGTCCAGTTTAATCTCAATCATGCTCTGATACCTTCTGTAACATCCCAAAAATTGAGGGTCGGGTAGAAACCCAACTCCCGAGTTCTAGAACGCCACTTATGCAACATAGATAATGATAAATGCATGTTGTCTGTAGAATGGCATTAAACAAGATTGAGACTAAGCCAAAACAACATATCATACTCCAGAGACAGTTAAATTAGCAAGCGGAAGACTGATAAATACATAAAATATATAATTGATTGTAAGTCTCCAGAGTGTGAACATATTACCAAGTTAATCATATGCATGTATACTCCAAAAATGGAAAGAAAAAAATATACATGAGTGCTCCAAAAATATAAAATGACAAGTGTCCAGACCAACCTCCCTGTAATCCCATCGATCAGAACACAGAGGAGAAGTCCTCCTCATCATCATACAAGTCCGACTCTGCCTCGCAGGCCGCGCCATCATCTGCAATTACAAAAGGGTCTAGTGGGTGTCCGGAACACCATCCCGTAACGTGGGAGTGAGTAATAAACTCAGTGGGAGAGTAGAGCAAAGATTATCATGTTATCAAATCAGTCACGCATTAATAGTAAAGCAAACAATCAAATATTCCTAGATACTGTTGTTAATGAATGCATGAAATGACATGATGGATGCCCTCACCGACATACTCCCTCATGCGGCACCATCTGCGTCCGCATCATGCTTTCTTCCCGCAGTGCTCCACATCTTCCAGGCACATGCAATGCGATATGGATAATGATTACCGGGTTGTTATTAGTCCTTTTCATACAGCAGGATTGGGAAACTAGGGTACCTTCCTTATATCAATCCCAACACAGATCCTGTCTAGGGTCGTCACTCCTAGTAATCTCATACGATGTTATATTTATAGGTCGCTGCAAGGGCTGTCAGGGCTGTTGCTCATACTCGTTGCACCACTCCCCCATCACCTTATCAATACAGGCCTATTTATATCCTTAAGACTCATCAGGACTCGTCGCCCCCATACGGTGTCAGGATAAACTTAAGGTCACTACAAAGGGCTGTCAGGGCTGTTTCTCGCACTCGTTGCTCCACTCCCCCATCACCTTATCAATGTAGGCCGACAGCAAGAATATAGTAATCCATACCACCATAATCTGCTCAGAGTAGGGTGCTCACTAGTCACTATGGGGAGATTTGTGGCCCCAGCGTAGGCCGACAGCTCGACCACGATGTCCCATACCACCATGCCCGGCTCATGAGTCTTTATGGATCAAGGTACCATGGTTGACACGATTTTCAATGGTAAGTTCAGTACCCTAGGTTCAAGCAGTTATGACTCATACATGGTGAACATACAATGGCCAGTCGGGTTACTTGACGGGCTCGACTAGTACGAGCGCATCTCAAGATGAACGAAATGAAGTGCATGAAACACTTCGTGTGGCCTAACCACTGCCACCAACCCAAAACACGACTCGCGTTCATCGACGCGTCCTTCGTGGTACATAGAAGCCAACCACGAATTCAATCCATTACCGACTGCCTGGACTAGGTCATAGCCCCAAGCATTTGTAAACTAACGTCAGTAAGCATATGAGTGTAACAGAAACGAATATAAACAATACAAGCATGTTGGCACATGTTATAACATACTATGTAAGAAAATCAACCAACTCATGCATTCCATAAATATAATGAAATCAATTCATATAGCCAACATGGTGGAAACCATATACGTCAGCATATTAATTGAGAAATCAATCTCAAAACTAATTCACAACACCATTTACTAAATACATACTAATACAAACACTTAGTCTACACACTTTAGCCTACATAGCGTATGTCGACTCAAAGTGCGCATTAGGACGAATCTCTTCGCCAAACAGATCATGCACGCATTTTTAATATCATAATACGACAAATAAACATGACAATCATTTTTGTAAAATACGGACATATACAGTATTTTATATAAATGTCTAAAATACCTTAAATCTCATATTTACCGTACGTTTACGAAACAGAAAATGGACAGCATTTTGTACATGTCAAACGGTGTTGCCGTCGATAATCTACTATTAAACGACATTGAAAGCTTTGAAATCAGTCAATCAAAGCATCTAAAATCCTCACCTTTTGTCGTAGAAGTGTATCGATTCGAATCGAACATATACGCTTCGTCAACGGCGTACAGGCGACCTAATGCACAAGATACATAAGCTACATCGCTAATGAATCGAAGGAAACCCCAAAACAGTAAGTAGTTAGGATTTTTCTTACCTAGGAGTGCGTTGGAATTGCTGGGAAAGTGATTGGAGTGCGGTGCTTCGATACGTGCAATAGCTATAGCAAGTGGCAGGAGAATCTCTCCCACACTCTCTCACAATCTCTCACTTTCTCTCTCTCTTTTCCTATGGTTTCAAGCAAATTCGGATGGAAAGGCTGTGAGAGGGTTTAAAGCCCTTATATAGGCCAAAACCTTCCCAAATTAGGCTTGGGAACAAGGTACACTTAAGTTATAACCAAAACGGGACTGTTCCGATCCAAAAGAGAATTTCTGGAGGTCCCCTGGCCGAATGCGGTCGGACTTAAGCTCATGGATACTGGATCTTGCTCACACCCAGTTTTCAGTCCGGCAGAGTTCGCAAATCGCACGTGGCGGTCCAATTTCAGTTCAGCGGTCATCGTACCTAAATAGGTCTACAAGTCTCATGATATGAAAGAGAAATTTTTCCTGATCCGAGGGTGTAATTTGGCTGAATTCTGACGGTCAGAACGCTTAATAATAACGCGCCAAGTCACGTGCCAGATTTGGATTAAAATTTCCAAATCTAACCCATTTCTCACTCTCTTCACTCCAGGCTCAATGAAATAGTCTCTGAACATCGGTTGGGCTTGATTTTCGAAATGATTGTCAAGTCCAGCTAAGCGGTCATAACGGTCTAAGATTGTAGGTATCGGACTTTCGACGCGCAGTCTAGATCCAATACAAAGTTTCAAAGGGTTTCTGAGAGCAAACGGGTTTAGAGTTTGTTCCTAAGTTTCAGGGTATTATAGCGTCATTGATTCTACAAGTTTTGAGTCTTGCAGAATGTATTTAAAGTGATCAGGGACAGTTTCACAGCTACTCTAGCGTAGCACTAGCTAACTTACGCTTAATTTCTAAAGGAATTAATCCTAAGTGATTTCTTTGGCTTTGGAATTGGGTTCTGAGAGGTTACCAAGGTGTTATGGTTGACCCATTGCCTAAGACGTCTAATCCCAGGTTGGCAAAAATCCGGGGTGTTACACTTCTTAAGGCAGCCTAGCAAAGCCTTATATGGCCAACTACACATAAGACCTATCACTTTCGCCATTTGGGCAACAGTGAGAGCCAATTGCCCTAAAAAGCCCGTGAAGGCCATCATGTGCATACCCATGCGGGCAGCGGATAGAGCCAGTGACTAAAAGCCCTAAAAGGCTAAAACTTTGTAAAACGGCCAGTCACGCGGGAGACCAATGCCATTTGTGAGCTCCCCGACAGTGTCACGGATGAGGATGAAAATACCCCCCCAAAAATGGGTTCGAACTCACAAACAAAGAAAACCCAGATCCTTGGTTTGATTTCGGTATTAACTCATGAGGAAGGGCATAAACCTACTCATTGATGGACCAATAACCTTGGATTTGGTACCTAAGGTAGCCTGGTAAAGCCTCATGAACTCTAGAGAGTTACTATGGCCATCCTTGTGCATAAATCTCATTCACGGTCGTGATTGCTCCAACTACTCAAGAGCTTAAACTGTGTGTGGTTATCTAACTAAATTGAAATCTAGCATCACCTATCAAAATAAAAATCATGTAGGGGAATCCCATACTGACAATCATAATATGTGGTGATTTTGTTAATAGTGCTTAGATGAGATGTCATGTTGAGACTATTGCATAAATGAACATGCTTAAAATGATTCGTGATGTAGAAATTGATGAAAGAGCAAAATAGCTTGAAAAATCTCTAAGAAATTTTACAAGCTATGTATATATCATGATACAAAAGGAATATTTACATGGAACATCTACAGATCATCAGTAATGTTCAATATCTTTAAGTAATGTTGTAACTCTTCTTTCAATTGGGATTGTATTGCAGTAGTTGTGCGCTCAACTGCAAGGATCATGCTGGCCTGATCAGGAGCACCGATCAGTTCATATTCTAAAGAAGTAGCAGCTTCCCCATTCCTCATCTGTTCAATTTGTACGGTACCAATTAATTAATCGTTTGTTTCAAGCTCCGCTTTAATTTGGCAAATAGTCTCATCTTCCGCTTCCCACTGACTCTTGAGTAATAGAATCTCCTTCTCAAGAAAAGCAAACTGATCACTAATGTTTGCCTTATTTCTATCGGAAACCTTCAATTTCTCATGAAGAGAGTGATTAACTGTAACGCCCGTGAAAAATCCGTACTTGGAATCGAGTACCGATTTGACCCGAAATCGCGTATAAATAATTTCCATGGAAATTAAACGTAAGATAGCTAGCGCAACGCTAGAGTAGCTGGGAAATAGTCCCTGATCACTTTAAATACGTTCTACAAGACCCAAATCGAGTAGAACAGACAACTCTACAATACTCTATAACCTTAGATCCAACTCTAAGCAGGTTTGTCCTCTGGACCATATGGAACTTTTGTATTGGATTTAGACCGCGCGTCGAAGGTCTGATACCTCCTATCTTAGACCGTTAGAACCGCCCAGCTGGACTTGACAATCATCTCAAAGATCAAGTCAAACCGATAATCACAGAGTATTTCGTTGAACCCGGACTGAAGCGACCGCAAATAGGGACGAATTGGGAATTTCAAATTTAGATCTGGCACACGACTTGACGCGTCAGTATTAAGCGTTCTGACCGTCAGAATTCATCCAGATTACACCCTCGGATCAGGAAAAATATCTATTTATTATCACGGAACTTTCAGTCCTGATCTATGTGCGGTGACCGCTGAACTGAAACTGGTCCGCCACGTGCGATCTGCGAACCCTGCCAGACTGAAAACTTAATACGAGGTACATCTGGTGCCCATGAGCTTAAGTCTGATCGCAATCGACCAGGGGACCACCAGAAATCAGTTTTTGGACCGAAACAGCCCCGAAATGGATAGGCAATAGGTAAACTTCGTCCCGGAGCCTATTTTCGGCGTTTCCAAGCTTATAAAAGGGGTTGAAACCCTCATTCCTTCCTTGCATACGAATTTCACAAACCCTAGCATAAGAGAGAGAGAGTTTGAGATAAAGGGAAGAGGAGATTTTTCCCGCTTCCGAGCCACCAACGGTTGCTGCTTCAACACTTCATTCCAATCACCTGGCTGGTGATTTTTCCACTTTTTCAGGTATAGAAAAACCCCAAAAACTTGCTGATTTAGGGTTTACATAGATTCTGAATATGTTAGCTAACTAAATCCACAAATCAGGTTCTCCTACTGCCGTAGACGAAGCGTACACGCTCCGTTCAAATTCTCGCGACCGTAAGAGATTAGGTGAGGATTTTAGACGCTTTGATTGACGGTTTACAACGCTTTCAATGTCGTTTAATAGTAGATTATCGACGGCATCGCCGTTTGACATGTACAACATGCTCTCCGTTTCCTGTTTCGCAAATTAACGAAGAATATGAGATTTAGGGCATTTTAGTCATTTGTAGGAAGTAAGGTCTCCATGCATATTTTGCTGACATGATTGACATGATTTGTCGCCGCATTAGAGAGTTAGGAATGCTTGCATAATCAGTTTGGCGAAGAGATTCGCCAAGTTGCGCACTTTGGGTCGACATACTATATGTGGACTTAAGTGTGTAGTGTATGTGTTTGTATAAATGCTTGTAATAGTATGTATTGTATTGAATGATGTTATGTAGTAGTTTGAGATTGATTTCATGATTAATATGCTGACCTAAATGTTTTCCTACATGCTTACCTTATGCATGATTACACTACATGCATAGAAAGTACGCCTTGAAGATTTGCTTAAGTTGAATATACATGGGAAGTATGCCTTGAAGATTTGCCTTAGTTGAATGTTATAACATGTGCTAACATGCTCACATGATGTGTTTCAATTCCAATACCCTGATGTATAGTGTTAATGTAATTCCATAGATGTGTGGGACTTGACTTAGTCCAGGCAGTCGGTAACCGAGCGAATTCGTGGCTGACTGGTCATAGCCACGAACGACGCGTCGATGAATGTGATTCGTGTTGAGAGTTGGCGGCAGTGGTTAGGCCACGCGAAGTGTTTTACGCACTTCATGTCGTTCAATTCGAGATGCGATCGAGCTAGTCGAGCCCGTCAAGTAACCCGACTGGCCCATGTTTGTTCACCTTGTATGTATCATAACTGCTTGAACCTAGGGTACTGAACTTACCATTGTAAACCCTATTAACCGTGGTACCTTGATCCACGAAGACTCATGAGCCGGGCATGGTGGTATGGGACACCGTGGTCGAGCTGTCGGCCTACGCTGGGGCCACAAACCTCCCCGTAGTGACCAATGAGCACCTTGACTCGTGAGCAGATTATGGTGGTATGGGACACTATATTCTAGCTGTCGGCCTACACTGATCAGGCGACGAGCCCTTTGTAGTGACCGCGAGCGTATTCTGAGTTCACGGGAGGCGACGACCCTTCCGTGCAGTAGAGTACAGTAGGCCTGTATTGATAAGGTGATGGGGGAGCGGTGCAACGAGTGCGAACAACAGCCCTGGCAGCCCTTGCAGTGACCTACGAAATGTACATCGTATGAGATTACTAGGAGTGACGACCCTAGACAGGATCCGTGTTGGGATTGATACAAGGGAAGTACCTTAGTTTCCCAATCCTGCTGTTTGAATGGACTAATAACAACTTGATAATCATATCACCATAGCATTGCATGTGCCTGGAAGATGTGGAGCACTCTAGGGAGTGTGGCATGCCGCGGTCGTAAGATGTTGCCGCATGAGGGTGATCGTCGGTGAGGGCATACATCACGTCATATCATCTTTCATTAAACAACAGTATTAGGATTGTCTGATTTACTGCTTTACTATTATCGCGTGATTGAATTGTGAACATGCTAATCTTTGCTCTATGATTCCACTGAGTTGATCACTCATTCCCACGTTACGGGATGGTGTTTGCAACACCCACCAGACCCTGTTGTAGTTGCAGGTGACGACGAGATCCAGGAGGTGGAGCCGGAGATTGACGAGGACCAGGATGAGTTCTCGTATATGCAGTATCACGACGGCTTCCCGTAGGTGACCTGGATCGAGGGGGACTTCAGTGGGACTATTTTGGAACTTATTCTTTTGTCTATTTACATGTATATGAGACTCAGAGATGTAGTCATACTTTGGAGACAGTCGAGATTACTTTGTTTTTCCATACAGTGATATATATATTGTTTAGTCTTCCGCTTGCTTTTATCACTGGATCTGAAGTATGAATTGCAGTTTTGGTATACTTTTACTCATGTGAATGCTTTAAATCAGACAACATTGAATCACAACCATATTTGTTGCATAAGTGACGGTCTGGAACTCGGGAGTTGAGTTTATACACGACCCCCGATTTTCAGGGTGTTACAAGTTGGTATCAGAGCATGAATGAGAGTATACTGGGCCTGGGTTATGGTCTTGCGACGTACGCTGTCGCTTCCTTTGACTTAGGTGGGTGCGAGAAGGGTCTAGAAACACTTCTAGGATCACAGATTCGCCGATAGGCGAAGTCTATAAGGATCGATCGCAAGATCGAGTCTGTAACGTATCTCGGGTCGCGTAAAGCGACCCGAATCACTTCTAAGCTGTAGGAAGTCGGGTGGAGACGTCCTATGAGCGGTTTTAAACCGCAAAAGTGAATCTTTGGGCCGTGGGATGACCACGACTCCAGTAATCAATCGCCAGAGCTTAAAAACCCCGTTTCACCAAAAATCTTCAAAATTCCTTCTCTAAACACTTCAACCTTCAGTTATTTCTTATCCATTTCATATTAGGCATCAAACCTAATGTGAAAATAACACAAATTAGCACATTCACCAAATTTTACAGTGAATAGTAAAATTTCATGAAAAATGGCCATAAGGCCATTCTAACTTCATTTTCTTTAGTAACTAAGGAGCTAGAAAGATGTACTGGCTCCTTCTACCCCAAATTCATATGCTGCATCATATGGTTTGGTATTCGGGATTGCGATGTGGACCCGGAAAGCCCCGAATACATGTTTGGGCTCATAGAGACCAAAATACTATGAACCAGGGGGTGGGACCAACTTTTTTGGGACCCTGGGACCATGGGGGACCAGACCCATGGGGTCCCACCGGTCAACTTTCGAGTTGACCAGCGATGCCATCGCCCGCCGGCGACCTCCGTTGGTGCTGCCCTTCGGGCGCACCCACTTAAATACCCTCCACATCACCCCTAGCTACCTCCCATCCCACGAAAATCCCTAAAACCCACCTCTCCTTCACAAACAGCCCCCTTGCATACCTTAGCTTCGATTTTCAACACTCCATTCCAAACCCCGGCGACCCAAACCCCTCCTAAACCCCTCCTTGGCCAAAACCGACCACCACCCAACAGTTATTGGGTGTTGGCAGCCCCTTTCCTTGAAGATTTCCCCATTTGGAGCTCCAAAATCCCCCAAATAGTGCTGAAATCGTGAGCAGCTCCATTCCATCTTTTTGTTTGAATTTTTCCCTGAAAGTACAGCCTTGGGAAGCTTGAAGCGTCCCTCTACGACGCCTAGATTTCCTTTTGTCAGATTGGGCAGCCATTTCTCCGTATTTTTGGGGTTTTCCATGGCTTTTGTGGAAGCCATTTTAGGCCTTTTGTCGCTCTCATCCATCATATCTTTGGTGGGTAAGAGGAAAACTGCGACAGACGAGGCTGGGCCGAGCCGCCCTGCTCGATCGAGAAGACCGCGGGGTGGTGCCACAAGTTCAAGCGCCGCCGCAGGTCCAGCTGCAGTCCTGGAGTGCCGTACAAAGCGGGATTTGGATCCCCATGCACATCTTGGACGAACCATCCTATCAGAGATGCCTCATGGTGAATACACTGATCGTAGAGTGTTATTTGAGGCGGACGTAGATGGGCGATTGTTCGGCGAATATCTGTTGTTCGAACGCATTGAAGCTGCGCACTGGGGGCCGATCTTTGAAGCTCGCGCTCGTGCTAATGTGAGCACTGTTCGTGCCTTCTATGCTAACATCCAGAGTCCTACCTTGGAGCCCTTACAGTTCAAAATCCCTTTTGGTAGAGATCGGATGGCTACGATCGACGTCCGGTTGGTTGCGCGACTTCTCAACGTGCCTCTAGGTGATGTACATCCAAGTGAGAAGAATTTGAGGACTAGACGTGAACGAGATCGCCGCACCAGGTTTCTGTGCGGTAAGTTGGTTCCATGGCAACCTAATAATAGCCTCAAGGCGACGTACATGTCTGAGGATTTGCGTCTGCTGCATCATATCTGCACGTTCAATGTTTATCCTAGGTCGACGAACCGCATTGAATGTACACGTCTTATGGTCGATTTCTTATTTCTGGTGGCCCAGGGAGAGAACGTATGTATGGCCACTTTCATCTTACGGCAGATAGTTCTCATAGCCAGGTCGAGGAGAACATCCGAATCCCTTCCCTTTGGCCGACTCATTTGCAACATTGCGCTTGAGTTTGCCTATAGACTTGGACCCGAATTGCCGGTATCGATTCACACCATCGATGAGTCGACAATGGTTAAGATGAAGATTGGGTCGCAATACCGTGAAAATCAACTCGAAAGGGATAGTGGGGACGACTTTGATGAAGAGGAAGATCAAAGCGAAGAAGAACCTAGAGCAGAGGTTCAGGAAGAGGTTCAGGAAGAAGCAGAAGAGGAGGCTCAGGATACTGATGAGAGCCCTCCTCCTTCTGCGCAGACTACTATTGACGATCGCATTGCTCGGATGGAGGAGAGTCAGACCGCTTTGCGAAGGGAAGTCCAAGAACTTCGAGCAGAGGTCGCTGATGCCAAGGCCGTTACGAAGAAGAAATTTGGCAAGGTGACTCGCACATTGAAGGCAATCCTGTGTTGTTTACAGGATAAGGGTGCTCCTCCTCCGTCACCAGATTCCGACTAGCGATGCGATCTTTGATGTTGATTATTAGTAGTTAGCTATTTCCTGTTTTATGTGTGTAAAGCCTATTAGGGCTAGTGCTTTGCTTATGTTGCTGTTGCTTAACTGTCTTAATTTCCATGTCATTCTAGTCATGATGCTTGTAAGGATATATCCCTTGTATTGTGACAATTTTGATTAATTGAAATGCATGGAATGCCTTTGACTCTTTAAGTGAATGATTGTGGTGTAATTGTGCAATTGAGACTGACAAGGTTGCGCCCTATTTTGAATATAGGGAATGCCACCTAAGACTACGAGGAGCGCGGTTCGACTTTCATTGTCTGAGCAGATGGATCAGACTCCTTCTCAGTCTGGCACTCGTCCGGACCCTGCTGTGGGCCCGATTCCTGAGACTGTTCGATCGTCTCAGCCTGCTGTTGGTCCTACAGATGGACCACCGCCCTTTACACCATCAGTTCGAGAGCCACAGCGCGCATCTACTTCCGCACCTCATCCGCCACAGCCTGCTCCACCCCCTGATAGATTCGAGCAGATGATGGCTATGATGCTACAGCAGCAGCAGCTATTGACCACTATAGTTGGGACTTTAGCCCAGGGTGGGGGTGCGACTACCTCTACTCCACCTGTACCACCTGCGCATCCAGCTGAGGATGCCTATACTTACGCCCAGGATGAGGGCATAGCACATCCTGCGCAGCCTGCTTTCCCTGCGGGGAATCCTGCCGACACACGGGGCCTTCTGGAGCAATTTCAGCGCTTGCGGCCTCCTACTTTTTCGGGTTCTCACAGACCTGAGGAGGCAGAGTTCTGGCTCGACCGAGTGTCGAAGATTCTACGCATGTTACACTGTACCGAGGCAGAGCAGGTAGAGCTGGCTACCTTCCTATTTGAGAGAGAGGCCAGTATGTGGTGGGATAGTATATTGCGGACTGTTGCCGCAGATTTTGTATGGACGTGGGCAGCATTCGAGTTCCGCTTCCATGAGAAGTATTATCCCCAGACCTACAGGCACGAGAGGGAGAATGAGTTTCTCCGTCTCAGACAGGCAGCGATGACGGTTACCGAGTATGAGCATCGGTTCACAGAGTTGGGCAGGTACGTCCCGACGATTCTGGCTGATGAGCAGATGCGCATACGGCGTTTTTTGGAGGGCTTGCGACCGGATATTCGGTCGAAGATGTGCTGCGTCAGTTTCCCTTCCTATGCGGAGTTGGTTCATATGTCCATGCGGGCAGAGCAGGACGTGGATCGACTGGCGCGATCTCGAGGCCCGACTACTTCCAGGCCGCGACCGGAGTTGCCAGATAGGCCCTTCGCGGGCAAGAGGCCTCGCTTTGATCCTCCTACCAGGACCACGGCGCCCGTACGACCGTTTCGGCGCCCTTTTTTTATCATGCACGTACTGTGGGAGGACGGGCCATTTATCGCAGAGTTGCTTCTCCAGGATGCGGGACAGTGGGTTCTCGCCGCCGCAGAAGATTGATCGTGTACGTCCACAGGCGATATCAGCACCGCCTATACGGTCAGCTCCTGCGCATCCCTCTTTCAGACCCACAGTATCGCAGATTCGACAGCCCCCACGGCCCTTGACACAGCGGCCGAACCGGCCACAGCAGGCACGAGTTCATGCACTGACCGCTGAGGCAGCTACGACGCTGACTTTCCAGCACTCAGCCTTCGAGGTCACGGGCCATATCGGAGGTACTCCCGTTCTTATCATGGTGGACACTAGTTCCACGATTTCTTTGATATCGCGTGCCGTAGTCAGACGTCTTGGGTTGCAGACTATCACTATGGATAGCGTGCGAGTCCTTGCAGCTCATGGAGATTATTCAGATGTCACCCAGATGTGTGAGGGTTGTTTAGTTGATCTGGGAGGCAGGACGATAACTCTTGATCTGGTCGTCGATCCCTCGCTCGTATATCTCGACGTCATTCTTGGCATGGACTGGTTGACTGCAGCGAGCCGAGATTGACTGCGAGGCTCGTGTGGTGACGGTGTACGAGCCTGAGGGCACGCCTTTCACGTTTTCAGTGCGGGTAAATCTTCCTTTCCGCATTCTTAGCTACGCCACTCTATTGCGCGACGCTGGTGCCCAGGTACTTGAGCAGACGCCAGTTGTGTCTGAGTTCGGGGATCTGTTCAGGAAGATCCCTGGTTTGCCGCCCCGACGTGAGATCGATTTCACTATCGATCTGATTCCTGGTTCTACACCCGTCTCACTGCTGACGTATCGCATGGCGCCTTGTGAGATGGAGGAGTTGCGGACGCAGATTGATGGTCTGCTAGAGCTTGGCTTTATACGGCCTAGCGTATCTCCTTGGGGAGCACCGGTCTTGTTCGTGAAGAAGAAGGACGGTTCGCTGCGATTGTGTATTGATTATCGTAGGCTGAACCAGCTCACAGTGAAGAACAAGTACCCTTTACCCAGGATCGATGACTTGTTTGATCAATTGAGAGGAGCGCAGTACTTCTCGAAGATTGATCTTCAGTCAGGATATCATCAGCTGCGCGTCAGAGATGAGGACGTGCAGAAGACAGCATTCAGGACCAGTTTTGGTCACTACGAGTTCCTCGTGATGTCGTTCGGTCTCACGAACGCACCGGCCGTGTTCATGGATCTGATGAACCGGGTTTTTCGGCCTTTCCTTTATCGATTCGTCGTTGTCTTCATCGACGACATTTTGGTATACTCTAGGAGTCGAGAGGAGCATGAGGAGCATTTGCGTTTGGTCCTGGATACGCTCAGACGACATCAGTTGTTCGCACAGTACAAGAAGTGCGACTTCTGGAAGCAGGAGGTGAAGTTTCTGGGACACGTGGTGTCCAAGGATGGCATGGCAGTTGACCTGTCTAAGGTAGCTGCGGTGCAGGACTGGGAGCGGCCTAGTTCTGTCACTGAGGTGAGGAGTTTCTTGGGTCTCGCTGGTTACTATCGACGCTTCATTCAGGACTTCTCGAAGATCGCGAGACCCTTATCTCAGTGACACGGAAGGACGTGAAGTTCGCCTGGAATGATAAGGCGGAGTCAGCTTTTCAGGAGCTGAAAGACAGACTTACGTCCGCCCCTGTGCTAGTATTGCCAGAGCAGGGGGTTAGATACACTATATACACTGACACGTCTAGCGTTGGTTTGGGTTGTGTCCTTATGCAGAGGGACAGGGTAATTTCGTATGCCTCGAGACAATTAAGGAAGCACGAGGAGAATTACCCTACACACGACCTAGAGTTGGCAGCCGTTATATTCGCACTGAGACTCTGGAGACATTACCTCTACGGAGAGGAGTTCGAGCTCTTTTGCGACCACAAGAGCCTCAAGTACATATTCACGCAGCGAGACTTGAATATGAGGCAGCGGCGATGGATGGAGACGCTGAAGGACTTCAAGTTTGAAGTCTCTTACCATCCTGGGAAGGCGAACCTTGTGGCTGATGCGTTGAGCCGCAAGAAGGCGATAGAGTTTGCGGCTCCGCTGATGGTTGCCGAGTGGGATATGGTTGAGTTTTTGCGAGACTTTGAGCAGAAACTCACCGTAGAGGAGCCATTTGAGTTCATCGCACACGTACAGGTGCGATCTCAGATCGATGACCGTGTCATCGAGGCGCAGAGGGACGACGCGCATCTTACTGAGCTTCGAGAGCAGGCCAGTGATGATGCTGACGCCGACTGGCGAGTTGGTATGGATGGAGGCTTACGTTACCGTGGCCGCCTATGCGTCCCAGATGTCCCTGACTTGAGACGAGAGATTCTCGAGGCTGCGCATTCTACTAGACTCGCGATGCATCCTGGCAGCACGAAGATGTATCGTGACGTGAAGAGGACGTACTGGTGGGAAGGTATGAAGACCCACATTGCTGAGTTCGTGTCCCGTTGTCTCACTTGTCAGCAGGTGAAGGCAGAGCATCGCCGACCACCTGGACTTTTGCAGCCTATGCCGATTGCAGAGTGGAAATGGGATTTCATTTCCATGGACTTCATTTCTGGGTTGCCGAGGACGAGGAAGGGGCATGATTCCATTTGGGTGATCGTCGACCGATTGACGAAGTCGGCACACTTCCTACCGATCAGAGTTACGAACTCTGCAGACGAGCTGGCTAGATTGTATATCCGAGAGATTGTGCGTCTGCATGGAGTTCCGTTGGAGATCGTGTCGGACAGAGACACGCGGTTCACTTCTATTTTCTGGACTCGCATTCAGGAGGCTATGGGTGTGAAGTTGAAGTTCAGTACTGCCTTCCACCCACAGACGGACGGACAGACGGAGCGAGTGAACCAGATCCTGGAGGACATGTTGCGGGCTTGCGCATTGGACTTCAAGGACAGTTGGGATGACTGTCTTGCATATGCGGAGTTTGCGTACAACAATAGCTTCCAGACGAGTATCGGCATGGCACCTTATGAGGCGCTGTATGGGCGACCTTGTCGCGCACCGCATTGCTGGTTAGAGGTCGGTGAGCGCAGCTTGATTGGCCCAGAGTTGGTGCAGACGACGTCAGAGAAGATTGATATTATTCGACGTCGGCTTCTTACAGCGCAGAGCAGACAGAAGAGCTACGCCGATACGAGACGGAGACCACTAGAGTTCACAGTCGGGGATCATGTGTTTTTGCGAGTTTCCCCTATGAAGGGAGTCCTTCGGTTCGGGAAGAAGGGGAAGCTGGCACCGCGATTCATTGGTCCATTTCAGATCCTCGATCGTGTGGCAGCAGTGGCTTACCGATTGGCTTTACCCACGCCCCTCGCGAGCGTCCACAACGTATTTCATGTTTCTATGCTGAAGAAGTACGTTGCTGATCCTTCCCATATCATCAGGTGGGAGCAGGTGCAGTTAGGAGAGGATGTTACTTATATCCTGCGACCGGCACGCATCTTAGACCGGAAGGAGCAGGTACTGCGTAGCAAGGTGATTCCCCTTGTGAAGGTACTATGGACGCATCACTCTGAGGAGGAGGCTACTTGGGAGACAGAAGCCGAGATCAGAAAGAACTACCCACACCTTCTCGAGGAGTACGAACAGGTACAAATTTCGAGGACGAAATTATTTGTTAAGGGGGGTAGATTGTAACGCCCGTGAAAAAAATCCGTACTTGGAATCGAGTACCGATTTGACCCGAAATCGCGTATAAATAATTTCCATGGAAATTAAACGTAAGATAGCTAGCGCAACGCTAGAGTAGCTGGGAAATAGTCCCTGATCACTTTAAATACGTTCTACAAGACCCAAATCGAGTAGAACAGACAACTCTACAATACTCTATAACCTTAGATCCAACTCTAAGCAGGTTTGTCCTCTGGACCATATGGAACTTTTGTATTGGATTTAGACCGCGCGTCGAAGGTCTGATACCTCCTATCTTAGACCGTTAGAACCGCCCAGCTGGACTTGACAATCATCTCAAAGATCAAGTCAAACCGATAATCACAGAGTATTTCGTTGAACCCGGACTGAAGCGACCGCAAATAGGGACGAATTGGGAATTTCAAATTTAGATCTGGCACACGACTTGACGCGTCAGTATTAAGCGTTCTGACCGTCAGAATTCATCCAGATTACACCCTCGGATCAGGAAAAATATCTATTTATTATCACGGAACTTTCAGTCCTGATCTATGTGCGGTGACCGCTGAACTGAAACTGGTCCGCCACGTGCGATCTGCGAACCCTGCCAGACTGAAAACTTAATACGAGGTACATCTGGTGCCCATGAGCTTAAGTCTGATCGCAATCGACCAGGGGACCACCAGAAATCAGTTTTTGGACCGAAACAGCCCCGAAATGGATAGGCAATAGGTAAACTTCGTCCCGGAGCCTATTTTCGGCGTTTCCAAGCTTATAAAAGGGGTTGAAACCCTCATTCCTTCCTTGCATACGAATTTCACAAACCCTAGCATAAGAGAGAGAGAGTTTGAGATAAAGGGAAGAGGAGATTTTTCCCGCTTCCGAGCCACCAACGGTTGCTGCTTCAACACTTCATTCCAATCACCTGGCTGGTGATTTTTCCACTTTTTCAGGTATAGAAAAACCCCAAAAACTTGCTGATTTAGGGTTTACATAGATTCTGAATATGTTAGCTAACTAAATCCACAAATCAGGTTCTCCTACTGCCGTAGACGAAGCGTACACGCTCCGTTCAAATTCTCGCGACCGTAAGAGATTAGGTGAGGATTTTAGACGCTTTGATTGACGGTTTACAACGCTTTCAATGTCGTTTAATAGTAGATTATCGACGGCATCGCCGTTTGACATGTACAACATGCTCTCCGTTTCCTGTTTCGCAAATTAACGAAGAATATGAGATTTAGGGCATTTTAGTCATTTGTAGGAAGTACGGTCTCCATGCATATTTTGCTGACATGATTGACATGATTTGTCGCCGCATTAGAGAGTTAGGAATGCTTGCATAATCAGTTTGGCGAAGAGATTCGCCAAGTTGCGCACTTTGGGTCGACATACTATATGTGGACTTAAGTGTGTAGTGTATGTGTTTGTATAAATGCTTGTAATAGTATGTATTGTATTGAATGATGTTATGTAGTAGTTTGAGATTGATTTCATGATTAATATGCTGACCTAAATGTTTTCCTACATGCTTACCTTATGCATGATTACACTACATGCATAGAAAGTACGCCTTGAAGATTTGCTTAAGTTGAATATACATGGGAAGTATGCCTTGAAGATTTGCCTTAGTTGAATGTTATAACATGTGCTAACATGCTCACATGATGTGTTTCAATTCCAATACCCTGATGTATAGTGTTAATGTAATTCCATAGATGTGTGGGACTTGACTTAGTCCAGGAAGTCGGTAACCGAGCGAATTCGTGGCTGACTGGTTATAGCCACGAACGACGCGTCGATGAATGTGATTCGTGTTGAGAGTTGGCGGCAGTGGTTAGGCCACGCGAAGTGTTTTACGCACTTCATGTCGTTCAATTCGAGATGCGATCGCGCTAGTCGAGCCCGTCAAGTAACCCGACTGGCCCATGTTTGTTCACCTTGTATGTATCATAACTGCTTGAACCTAGGGTACTGAACTTACCATTGTAAACCCTATTAACCGTGGTACCTTGATCCACGAAGACTCATGAGCCGGGCATGGTGGTATGGGACACCGTGGTCGAGCTGTCGGCCTACGCTGGGGCCACAAACCTCCCCGTAGTGACCAATGAGCACCTTGACTCGTGAGCAGATTATGGTGGTATGGGACACTATATTCTAGCTGTCGGCCTACACTGATCAGGCGACGAGCCCTTTGTAGTGACCGCGAGCGTATTCTGAGTTCACGGGAGGCGACGACCCTTCCGTGCAGTAGAGTACAGTAGGCCTGTATTGATAAGGTGATGGGGGAGCGGTGCAACGAGTGCGAGCAACAGCCCTGGCAGCCCTTGCAGTGACCTACGAAATGTACATCGTATGAGATTACTAGGAGTGACGACCCTAGACAGGATCCGTGTTGGGATTGATACAAGGGAAGTACCTTAGTTTCCCAATCCTGCTGTTTGAATGGACTAATAACAACTTGGTAATCATATCACCATAGCATTGCATGTGCCTGGAAGATGTGGAGCACTCTAGGGAGTGTGGCATGCCGCGGTCGTAAGATGTTGCCGCATGAGGGTGATCGTCAGTGAGGGCATACATCACGTCATATCATCTTTCATTAAACAACAGTATTAGGATTGTCTGATTTACTGCTTTACTATTATCGCGTGATTGAATTGTGAACATGCTAATCTTTGCTCTATGATTCCACTGAGTTGATCACTCATTCCCACGTTACGGGATGGTGTTTGCAACACCCACCAGACCCTGTTGTAGTTGCAGGTGACGACGAGATCCAGGAGGTGGAGCCGGAGATTGATGAGGACCAGGATGAGTTCTCGTATATGCAGTATCACGACGGCTTCCCGTAGGTGACCTGGATCGAGGGGGACTTCAGTGGGACTATTTTGGAACTTATTCTTTTGTCTATTTACATGTATATGAGACTCAGAGATGTAGTCATACTTTGGAGACAGTCGAGATTACTTTGTTTTTCCATACAGTGATATATATATTGTTTAGTCTTCCGCTTGCTTTTATCACTGGATCTGAAGTATGAATTGCAGTTTTGGTATACTTTTACTCATGTGAATGCTTTAAATCAGACAACATTGAATCACAACCATATTTGTTGCATAAGTGACGGTCTGGAACTCGGGAGTTGAGTTTATACACGACCCCCGATTTTCAGGGTGTTACATTAACAGTATTATAGTTAGCAAGAACATCATCTGCCTGAGAGAGTTTCTCCTTAAGAAGTGTTAATTCCTTCTGATGATTTAGAATCTCGGGAGCAATGAGCATACTTCGCGCTACTTCCAAGTTCTTCATAGAGTTATAAAATTGTGATAAGGAAATGTAAAGAGGTTGAACATCAACATGTGCCAGGCAAGCAAAATGAGCAAGAACTGCTAGAGCACTATCCAAAAGGGCCATTGAGTTAGATCTTTAAAAGCACCGACGTTGACAGAAATTGCATTTTTGAAGAGCCCCAACATAAGAGGCGGCACCTTTTCTAGAGAGAACTTGCCAAAAGCCATGATCACTGAATTAGATCCTTCAGATCCATTGGGAGTTGGCACAACTTAAACTAAACGATAAAAAGGGAATATAAGCTCAAAAGAAAACGTATGTATATTGAATGTTAATATGAAATAAACAGAGCATATATATATATATATATATATATATATATATATATATATATATATATATATATATATATATATACCTGGAGCAAGAGTAACAGCAGGGACAATTGGAATAGAATGGGTTGCGGGAGCTGTAGAGTTGGGGACTTTCGTAGTCATAATAGCATTGAAAGAAAGTTCCTGAGCTCCTACAGTGCTTGAGTCAAGAGTGCTTGGAGTAGGGACATCAATTGGATAAAAAAGAAACTCCAAACTTTGGGCTATCGGCTGAATAGGAGAAGGACGTGCAGTAGGGGACTTGCTAGTCTGACTGGGGGCATCAGATGTTTGAGAGACTGATGGTAAAGTTTCTTCTGGACCAGAAAGAAGAAGTATGTTCCCCATCGTTGCCTGAATATTGGATGGTTGAGCCTCTGCATCCCTTGAAGTTGATGTATCGCGAGCAACCACATCAGCGACTTCCATGATACAAGGGGAATACGAAGCATCAAAAGAAAGAAAGATGTTTCTACCAGGAGTACCACCATATTCTCCATAGTTAAGTTGCTCTTCATAATCTAAGTATGTTTCTGGAATGAGATGAAAAGTACTAGGGTAAGTGATTGGAGCATCAGGAAGAGAGGACTTGACTCCGATATTGTTATCTTCTCCAACCTCTACCTCAATGTCAGTATCTACGTCGAGCAAAGCGTCTCCTTCATTAGTTAGGCTTGTGGGTGAAGATGTATCGTCACATACAGTATTCGCCGAATATTCTGATGAGCTGTCTTCTTCCGATATGGTTTGCTTTTCTTTATAGACAGTCTTCACAGGAAGAAGGCATGCACCTTGGGAAGAAGAAAGAATTGGTTGCGCCAAAAACTCAGCAGACAACGATTTAATACAAGAATGGGTCATAGGAGATGTAGCAACAACGATTCGACACGCAGCTGGAGAAGTTGTGACTGTAGCATGATTGGTTGTGGCTTCTGTAAGATCCACAACAGGGATAATCGTGGTAGCTGCATGTTCGACAGGTTGAGAAGTTGCAGGAGGGACAGGTTCTGTAACCAGCGGAATTGCAGGAGCAGGACCCGCAGATTGATTTTCTCCTATGGGAGTAGGGGAAGACAAGACACGCCCTGCAGTTTCAAATTCATTGTGAGGACTAGTTGATCTTTCTCTCCGATTTATCATATCCAAAGGGGAACCGAAAGCAGTCCAGCCTTCAAGAGTGTTTGGGGACTTTATCTCTATGATAAGCTCTTCCATAGAAAATTTTCGACGAAGTTGCCCCGGGATGGCAGCTTGATCTTTCTCGTAAAAATATCCAATCCCTTGTTCTGATCTGTAATTCCTCAAGTGCGGGGGAGGAACCCAGATAGGGTGATGCACTGAAAAGCAATTATGTACTAAATAAAAATGATGACTCCACCATTGCATCCAGGAATACGAAGTTGTTACTCTGTGATTATACCCTGGGAGGACGAATCGAGAGCCAAAATTTCTAATTAGGAGCTGTTTTCATATCAGAGCCCAGTTATAAGGACCAACTCTGTAACTCCTCATTGTTCTGGTGACTTCTTCACTTGCTTAAGGCATGGCCTGATCATACCCAAACTGTCTGGCGAATCGACTCAAGTAATATGGTTCTCGCCAGAACTCCAGTCCTTCCTGTAATGGAAGTCTACATGAACAAATGCAGAGAAAGAAAGTCCTTTCAATAGGGTCCAAGTCTTGGTTATCCTCCACATCTCTATCTTTGGCCTAATAATCTAAGTAAAAAGGAAAGAAGTCGATGGATTCCGTGTTATCAATTTTATCCACGATCCATTCATATCCCTTCCTTATCACTTTTTGCTTCAGAAAATGACACAAGGGGAGATGGTCAAGATGAACATAAGCCTTCTCCAGATCATTGTATATCCAAGGGAAATAAATGTCTAGCCAACCAGAGAAGTAATGACATGGAGTGAAAGCAGATGAAACTCCTAGTGTCGGGCTTGAGTAGTGCACCGCGGCATGACCAAAAGCTCTGTATAATGAACATAAGAGAGGAGGGGATAGGGAATATCTCTTTCTGTCTTCTGCCATCGCACTCACTTCCGTAAATAAAGTCGGCCGAATAGAGTCCAAACTTTTTGAACTGGGAAGCACGACTAAGCTTATCCAGTAAGCCAGAAAAGCAGCTAATTAAGTTTCGGCGATGAAGTCGATCGGGCCCCTTATTTTCTTGCGATTAGCTTCTAGCTCAGCGCAATGACTGCTAGGGAACCTTTAAAGAGATAGATAGAGAGAGAGAGAGAGAGAGAGAGAAGGGGAAGGAAAGGTTAGTGAGCAATTCACGTTTATAGATAAGTATTATTAGAGAGGGAAGGACAATGTTAAAATGCTTACACTAAGTATGGGGGAAAATGGGCTAGCCATTAAAGGGGAGAAATCTTGTGAACATTGGCAAAGTAAGTGTAAGTGTTATGGTCTCTTGTTCCTTTGATTATCAAATTTTATAGTACCAAAACCACAATCTGTGTCTTGTGTAGCACATTATTATATATGTTCAAGACAATGCATCTCGTGTACAAGGACAATGCTTCAAGTCAAGAACAAGATCTACTTCAAAGAAATGCAAGATCAAGTACATTGTTCACATCTTTAAGCTTCAAATCTCAATGTCTTAAAGCCACATCGAAAGACAAGTGAACTATTCATACTTAATATTCAAGATGAAGTACTACAAAATTAAGCTTCAAAAGATCAAAAGTTCAAGCTTCATTATGTGTCACGATATCAAGCTTCATGAACTTCAAAGATCGTCTATCATCTGAAGAAAAGAAGGTTCAATGTTCATACGTCATGTTCAAGTTATGAAAGACCTTAAATTGACCTAAGGGTAGGTCATTTCGGATACATAATTCAAATTGAATCATTTTATAAGTGTTTGGTATGTTCTTAAACTAGTCCTGAACTCTGTTCAACTAGTCTTAGTACTGGTTCGACCAGTCCAAGAAATTTCAAGACCAGTCCTAAGTTTGATTCAATTTTTAAAAATTTTTTGTTGAGCCATGACCAGTCCTGGAGACTGCTCGACCAGTCATGTGCACAGTGCTCGATTCGTCCTCAACCAGTCCTGCAGCCACGACTCGAACTCCAGCGACTATTTCAACTCTACATGACCAGTCATGGAGGTCCCTCGACTGGTCGTGGATGGCCTACGACCAGTTATGAAATGGTTTTATCCTATCACGCTCGAAATTTTAAAAATTCATTGATCCTACGACCAGTCATAGTGTTCACAGGACCAATCGAAGGTGTGACTTTTGCACTTATAAATAGAGCACGATTTTCAGAGTTTGATATCCAATTCAAGTAAAATCAAGACATCACTCTGAGAGATAAGTTAGTCATTTATTTAAGATATATTGTGCTCATTTACTTTTCTCTCTTTGTAGCTTTCTTTACATTTGATTTTGAATTTTCGCATTCCAATTATATTTGAAAGAGGAATTGAGGTATTCTCATTTCATGGAATTAAAATCAAATCAAGCTAGCCCAAGGTGCTTTAACTCTAAAATCAATTTAGAACCTAGAACCATTTCATAAGTGAGTTCGGACATTGAACTTCTACGTTGAAATTCTACTCCGGTTTGGTTCTTCCGGGCTGCAACAAAAGAAGAAATCTAGGTATTTTACATTTTTATAAATCTTCTGTTTTTGGTTTATTTGAGATTGAGCCAGAAAAATCTCATTTTTTGGTTATCTGAGGAGATCCGGAAAACTCAGAGTGTGAGGTTTTTGAATTGTATAAGCCCACTTGAAAGACACAATTGTGAGGGTTTTAGGTGAACCTAGAAAAACTTATTTTCATAGTTAATGTTAATATCCACTATGTGAGGATATTGGGAGTGCAGTAGTTGTGTGGTTGTTGTTTAGCAGTTAGTGTACACACAAGCGAACCACTATAATTCTTTGTGTTTGGATGTGTGGTTTATTTTCTATATCTTTTATCATTCAAGTTTGTGAGATGTATTTGTGGATGTGAATGTTGTAATCTTTTACATTTCATGCATTATGGTGAATGTTGTAATAGTTTATATGCTTATATTTCCTTACAAGCCATTTTCTTTTTATTCCTCTTCAGTTTGAGTTTTTGATACTCAAATTATTCTAGTAAGGTTGTCCTGTCATAAACCTTTGGTTTTTATGGTGTAAGGTTGTCCTTAGAACAACATTGGTATCAACCTCTCAATACTAGAATTTTGAGGTTACTTTACATTTCTGTATTGTGGATTATTTAAAGTGTTATCTTTCCTTTAATTATTTATATTCTGCTGTTATCATTTTAATTTAGCATAGTCCTATTGACCCCCCCCCCCCCTCCCCCCCCAAGAACATATAGCTCAGCCTTTTTAAGTGGTATCAGTGCCTAATAGCTCGTTTTAATTGTTATTTCTTTTTTGATTAATTTCCTGAGCTAATCGATCTAAGCTTTTTATAAGATGTCAAATTTTTATAGCCTTTCAGTCACTATGCCGCCACCATTTGATGGCTCCAATTATGCCTATTGGAAAGTCTGAATGAGAATTTTCTTAAAATCCATGGATAAGAGTGTTGCAAGCCACAATGACTAAATGGACCCCTCCTACCACTGAAGTGATTGGTATCGATGGATCAAAATCTATGAGAGAACACCTTATTTCTCATGGACCACTCTTCGAAAAAATGAGAGTAGTGCTAATGCAAAAGTACTAAATGCAATCACTTGCGCACTATCACCGAATAAATTCAAAAGAATTATATCTTGTGATACTGCAAATCAAGCTTGGGATATTTTAGAAATGACACACGAGGGTACATCAATTGTCAAGAAATCTAAAGTCCAAATCCTCACAACCAAATTTAAGGAAATACATATGGAAGAAAATGAAATGTTCATGGACTTCTATACAAGATTAAATGATATTGTGAACTCTATGTGGGGTCTTGGTGATAAAATTTCAGAAATAAAAATACGTGCAAAGATACTATGCTCACTTCCTAAACGATTCAATTCTAAGGTAACTACAATCCAGGAACTTCATGATACGGACAATATGAGGGTAGAAAAATTAGTTGGCTCTTTACAGACTTATGAGTTAACTTTTAGCTGTCGCCCTTAAATCTTCCAAAAATGTTTCTCAAGAAAATAGTAGTAATTTTAATTTAGAAAATTCTTAAGATGATATGGCTCTTTTAGCTAAAAAGTTTTATAAAATTTTCAAAAGTAAAAAGAGGGTAGATTTTTAAAAATCTAATGATAAGAAAAGATCTAAATCTAAAACTAAGAAATCTTTAAAAGATAGTCAATGTTACAACTGCTAAGAATATGGGCATTTAGCAAACAAGTGTCCTAAAATGGACAAACCTAAAAAAAAAGGTATGCTGGCTACTGGGAATGAATCTTCTAGCACTAAAGCCTCTTCTGAATCAGAAGATTCTGAAACTGAGTCGGGCAATGAAGTCAAAAGCCCTTATGACTCTAGCCAAGTTTACTTTTTCAGATCATGATGATTCAACTAGTGAAAAACAATCTGAATAGTGATCATGAAAATGAAAAAAATCTTCAAGATGCTTACAATGCCCTATATAAGGAAAGTTGTAAGATTGCGGTAAAATTAAAGCTTCAAAAAGAAAAAATTTTAAAACTTAAAGAAAATTTTGATTCTCTTATTTTAGAAAAATTCCACATTTCAGATTGTTTTGGAAAATCAAAATGCGATTTAGATTTCAAAACCCCCCTTATTGAAAATCTTAAATCTGAAAATGAAAAACTTAATCTTGAAGTCTCTTCACTTATGAGTTTAAAGGATACATGAAGGTATGCCCAAGGTGATCTAAAGTTAGAAAAGCTTTTGTTTGGATCAAGAAAATGTCGCGACCGATCCGGTTTGGGCTATGATAAAAATGTTCCTCCTAAACAGAAGAATACTCCTAAGTTTGTGAAAGGAGAGTCTTCAAACTCAAAAGGAAATAGTTCAAATCAAAATTTTTCTAAAAAGACTAAAACTTTCCAATCTTTTAAACCTAAAAATAACCATATCAACTATAAAAATCAGAACCGAAACCCTTTAGCTGAAAAAATAGTTTATTTACTTAAGGAGCTCTTAAAATCTAACTCAAAAGGTCGATCTTATAACAACTACAATCATAAGAAGACCAACTATACTCTTAAACTCAAAACTGTTATGAAATGGGTTCCTAAGGTTACTTGCTTGGTTGCCCACATGGCTTTCAAAGCTTTAAGTCATTCAAAGTGGTACCTAAGCAGTGGATGTTCCAGCCACATGACTAGTGACAAAGGTCTGTTCACCACTCTTAAAGACATGACTGATGGATCAGTCACATTTGGTGATAGTAGCAACTATAGGATTATTGGCCAAGGTACAGTTCAACTTTCTAACCTCCCTTTATTTGAGAATATCTTATATGTAAAAGGTTTAAAACACAACTTGTTAAGCATTTCTCAAATATGCGATAAAAATCATAGCGTAAAATTTTATAACCTAGGGTGTAAAATTTTAAATAAAAACAGTTCTTTAATATTAACTGGTCGCAGAACTTCTGAAAACTGCTACATTGTAAGTGATTCTAGCTCATCTAATCAATCGCGTTACATGGTCCATATCGATGAAACTGTGTTATGGCATAAACACCTTGGACATGTACACTACCACAATTTATATAGATTGAGCAAAAAAGAGGTGGTAAGAGATCTACCCAAGATACAAAAGATAGACAAAATATGTGGCGAATGCCAAATTGGTAGTAAATTAGGAGCTCTCACAAAAAGGTGGACTTCAATGCCACATCGAAACCCCTCGAACTCCTCCATATAGATCTTGTTGGACCAACTAGGACGAAGAGTCGAGGTAGCAAAAGATACATACTGGTAAGCATGGGTGATTTTACAAGATTCACTTGGGTAGTCTTCTTAAGGGATAAATCAGAAACCCTTGATGAAGTAAAAAGGATTATCAAACGGATCCAAACTGAAAAAGGTTCTCAAGTTAGTAAGATTCGTAATGATCATGGATCAGAATCTGAGAATAGCAATTTTGAGAAATTCTGTTGTGATTAGGGAAGACTACATGAATTCTCTGCACCCAAAACACCACAACAAAATGGAATGTTGAAAGAAAAAATAGAGTACTTCAAGAAATGGCAAATGTAATGTTGAATACTATGAAGCTCCCTAAAAATCTATGAGCTGAAGCCGTAAATACTGCTTGCTATATAATCAACTGGGTTTATACAGGTAAGTCAAACAATAAAATGGCCTATGAAATGTGGTTTGATAAGAAGCCTACTATCAAATACTTTCGAGTTTTTAGCAGCAAGTGTTGTATTTTACATGACCATAAAAATCTGGGTAAGTTTGACACCAAAAGTGATGAAGGAATCTTTTTAGGATATGCCTTTAACAGTCGAGCATATCAAGTGTTGAATAAGAGGACCGATGTAATTCAAGAGTCCATTAATGTGCTCATTGATGATCACTTGAATACACCTGCCTCAAGTTCAGATAATGATGAAGTTCTCTTAATTGACAAACCAGATACTTTATTAAGTCAAAATAACTCTGAATTACGGACTGTCAAAGATCATCCAACCACTCAAATTCTTGAAAACCCTCTCACTGGTGTGCGCACTCATAGACAACTAGAAGATATATGTAATTATATGTGTTTTACATCTCAGATCAAACCGGCAAACGTAAAAGAAGCTCTTACTGACGAAAACTGAATATTTACGATGCAAGATAAGCTTAATCAAAATTTATAAGAAATGATAATTTGCATTTTGTTCCTAGACCTAAAGATAAATATATTATCGAAACTAAGTGAATTTTTAAAAATAAGTCTGATGAACTTGGTAATATAATTCGAAACAAGGCTAGACTAGTTGTACAAGGGTACACTTAAATTGAAGGTATCGATTATGATGAAACATTTGCCCCAATAGCTTGTCTTGAATCTATCAGAATATTTATATACATCACGTGCTTTAGAAAATTCAAAATCTATCAAATGGATGTAAAGAGTGCTTTCTTAAATGGCGATCTGCATGAAGAAGTATATGTTGAACAACCAACGGGTTTTGAAGACCCTAAGAATGTTGATCATGTCTATCACCTAAAAAAGACTTTCTATGGTTTGAAACAAGCTCCCAGGGCATGGTACGAAAAATTGACTAAGTTTCTACCAAGTCATAATTTTCTAATGGGAAGTGTTGATAAGACTCTTTTTGTTAAGAAACATAACGATCATATCTTAATGGTGCATATCTATGTTGATGATATTATTTATGAATCTACCTATACTAACATGACTGTTGAGTTTGCAGATCTTATGAAATCTAAATTCAAAATGAGCATGGTTGGGGAATTGAATTATTTTCTAGGGTTGCAAGTAAAACAACAACCTGATGGTATTTTTATTTTTCAGACCAAATATGCTCTGAACTTAATTAAAAAGTTAGGATTTGAGAATAGTAAGAATTTTGATACTCATATGAGTACAACAATAAAGACTCTTAAAAGACTCTACAGGTAAAAGTGTGGATCCTAAATTATATCGTAGTATGATTGGCAATTTACTTTATTTAACTACAAGTAGACCTGATATTGCTTTTAGCATTGATTTTTGTGCTAGATATCAATCTGACCTTAAAGAGTCATTTAATTACTGTTATGTGGATTATGTGATATGTCGCAAGTTCAGCTAATTTGGATCTTTAGTATCCACATGATACTAGTATTCAATTGGCTGGTTATACAGATGTTGATTGGGTTGGTAATATCGATGATAGAAAATCAACCAATGGTGATTGTTTCTATATTAGAAACTGTTTAGTATCTTGGTTTAGCGAGAAACAAAGTTCCATATCACTCTTAACTACTGAGGCAGAATACATCGCAGCTGGAAATGCATGTACTCAGCTTGTATGGATGAATAGAATGTTAAGCGATTACGAAATTACACAGGATTCAATGGTTTTATATTGTGATAATTTCAGTGCAATAAATATATCTAAAAATCCAATCTAGCATTTACGAACCAAGCATATTGACATTAGATATCACTACATTCGTGAATTAGTGGAAGAAAAGAAAATTTCATTGGAATATATTCCGATCGAGACTCAACTTGCTAACATTTTTACTAAACCGATCGACAAGAGTAGGTTTAATAAATTGAAATTTGATCTTAGAATGTTCAATTTAAATTGATTATTCATGCATTTTTGTATTATAGTATATATATTTGTTAAATTATAATTTTTAATTTTCAAAATTATTATGCATGTTTTTGAATGTACATGACCAGTCGAGGATGTACTCGACCAATCGTGGCATGACCGGTCGAGGATGTCCCACGACGAGTTGTGTAGCGCGTTGGTGCTTTTAATTTGAAAAAAAACCCATTTTTCCCTCATTTTCTCTTCTTCTCTAACGAGCCTACGCCCGACCAGTCGTACCCAACTTCTTGATCCTTCAAGGTTAGTACATTATTTCTATTTTTCTTGTAGATTCAAGTCCATATCACCTCATTTTCACTTTTGGAGTGATTTATTTTGTGATTCATTAAGGTTTTTGGGGTTTTCTTTTGTAAAATCTAATCTAGCAAAACTCCACTCTACATCTTTTGTAATCTCTTAATTTTTTGTATTCTTAATTGCAAATGGATGTTAAAGGTAGGAAGAAAACTTCTCATGGTGCATCATCTTCTAGATCGACACCTATCACACGGCGCCACCTTTGGTCACCTGAAGATGATCTTCCTTATATGCGGGATTTAAGGTTGTGCAATGTGATAGTTGAGCGACATGTGCATGTTGAACATATTGCTCCTTTTGATCTCTTTCCACTTCTCCAATTTGTAGGATGGGATACCATTCTACATTGGGGTGGGCCGGCATACAGGTCTATTGCACAGGCTATGTTCGCATGCATTTCTGATTTCTTTATAGAAAATTTAACTTTTAAAATTGCTACTAGAGAAGGCCCATTTGAAGTTGATCGTCATCTGATATCTAGTCTTATGGACATATATGTTAATGATGAGGGTATTCTTATTAGTTCTCTAGTTGAGAAACCATCTGAATTAAAAAAACGTTTGCTTACTAGGGCATTATGCAATATAGATGTGCAATGGAGTCAAAATGGAAATGCACTTGCTTCCAAGTACTTGTTACCTAGATACAGAGTCCACATGATTTTTATTTCAAATGTCTATCCTCGGTCTAGTAACAAAACCGAACTCACTTCTTTCATGTTTCGAATTTTTCATTCCGTCAAACTAGTGTTAATGTCTGTCTTCCTTCATTAATCTGTCATTTCATCATACAATTCTGTCTCCATCATGGCCACAGCGATATTCCTTTTGCATACCTTATGACCATGTTAGCCACTCATATGTTAGTAGTTATGCCTGTTGGAGAGGCACTCATTAAACACCTCATCTTCAACAATAAAAATATAAACAAGATGGAGTTGTAATTGTTTGAGGGCCAAGTAGATGTGGGTGGTGGTGAAGCTGAAGTAGTGAATGAAGAAGAAGGCGGTTTACCACTGATGTTAACATGGATGATATATTTGATGAGCTTGAATCAGATTCTGAGGCTGACCCTGACTATCAGCCTTCTGCTTTTGCTGAGAGGTTGCATTCTCTTGAGGAATAGGTGGATCAAATACATGTAACCGAGGATTCTCAATTTCCTTATATGCGTAAATATATGAGGCGCATTAACAAGGGTTTACACCAAATTAATCCATCTATTCTCACTCCCTCTTCTAGATCTGATTAGTTTTTTTTATATAGCCTGTAATAACTCTTATAATACTTTGCTTTTTTTCAGTTTGTGAAACTGACTTTGGAAGAACTTGGTTCATATTAGTTACTTATATATGCACATTATTTGCTTATATCTTGCCTTGTTTTCTCCCTTATTCCTCTTTTGTATATTTTTTTCATATCTTGATTTCTTCCTTTGTCATATTGTGACAAAAAGGGGGAGAAGTTTGGCATGTCTAATATATGGAGAATAGGGTGATTTAATGTATATGTTGGCATGTGGATTATATATGTTGATTGTGGATATGTAATTTTTTTTTCCTTGTGAAAGGGGGAGGAGTTAAGGGGGGAGTAGTGTTGATGCAAGTTGATGATAACTGGTGCATGATTCTTTAACCAGGCTGTAACTGGTTTCTTTTGATAACTGGTGTGCATGATTCTTTATGCATGATAACTGGTGCATGATTCTTTGTGTGTATATTGGTTATGTTATTGTGTAGTGTGTTTTGTCACAAATTTGATAAAGGGAGAGATTGTAAGTGCTATGGTCTCTTGCTCCTTTGATTGTCAAATTTTATAGTGCTAAAACCACAATTTGTGTCTTGTGTAGCACATTGCTATTATTTTCAAGACAGTGCATCTCGTGTACATGGACAATGCTTCAAGTCAAGAACAAGATCTACTTCAAAGAAATGCCATATCAAGTACATTGTTCACATCTTTAAGCTTCAAAGCTCAATGTCTTAAAGTGACATCGAAAGACAAGTGAACTGTTCAAACTCAAGACTCAATATGAAGTACTACAAAATCAAGCTTTAAAAGATCACAAGTTCAAGCTTCATTATGTGTCGCAATATCAAGCTTCATGAACTTCAAAGATTGTTCATCATCTGAAGAAAAGAAGGTTCAATGATCATACGTCATGTTCAAGTTATGAAAGACCTTAGATTAACCTTAAGGTAGGTCAATTCAGATACATAATTCAAATTAAATCATTTTATAAGTATTTGGTCAGTTCTTAGACTAATCCTGGACTTTGTTCGATTAGTCATAGCACTAGCTCGACCAGTCCAAGAAATTCCAAGACCAGTCCTAAGTTTGTTGTAATTTTTTTAAATCTTTTTGTTGAGCCACGACTCGTCTTGGAGACTGCTCGACCGGTCATGTGAACAGTGCTCAACTCGTCCTCTATGACAGGTCACGACCAGCCATAGAGGTCCCTCGACTGGTTGTGGATGGCGTACAACCAGTTGCGGAATGACTATATCCGATCGCACTCAAAATTTTAAAAATCTACTGGTCCTACGACCAATCGTAGTGTCTACAGGACTAATCATAGGTGCGACTTCTGCACTTATAAATAGAGCACAATTTTCAGAGTTTGATTTCCATTTAAAGTGAAATTAAGACATCACTCTAAGAGATAAGTTAGTCATTTATTTAAGTTATATTGTGCTCATTTAATATTCTCTTTTTGTAGCTTTCTTTGCATTTGATTTTGAATTTTCGCATTCCAATTATATTTGAAAGAGGAATTGAGGTATTCTCATTTCATGGAATCAAAATCAAATCAAGCTAGCCCAAGGTGCTTTAACTCTAAAATTAATTTAGAACCTATAACCATTTCATAAGTGAGTTTGGACATTGAACTTCTACGTTGAAATTCTACTCCGGTTTGGTTCTTCCGGGCTGCAACAAAAGAGGAAATCTAGGTATTTTACATTTGTGTAAATCTTCTGTTTTTGATTTATTTAAGATTAAGCTAGAAAAATCTCATTATTTTGGTTATCTGAGGAGATCCAGAAAACTCAGAGTGTGGAGTTTTTGAATTGTGTAAGCCCACTTGAAAGACACAACTGTGAGGGTTTTAGGTGAACATGAAAAAACCTATTTTCATAGTGAACACTAATATCCACTGTGTGAGGATATTAGGAGTGGAGTAGCTGTGTGGCTGTTGTTTAGCAGTTGGTGTACACACAGGAGAACCACTATAATTCTTTGTATTTGGATGTGTGGTTTATTTTCTATATCTTTTATCATTCAAGTTTGTGGGATGTATTTGTGGATGTGAATGTTGTAATCTTTTACATTTCAAGCATTGTGGTGAATGTTATAATAGCTTATATCTCCTTTCAAGATATTTTCTTTTTATTTCTCTTCATTTTGAGTTTTTGATACTCAAATTGTTCTAGTAAGGTTATCCTGCTATAAACTCTTGATTTTTATGGTGTAAGCTTGTCCTTAGAACAACATTGGTATCAACCTCTCAATACTAGAATTTTGTAGTTGCTTTACATTTTCATATTGTGAATTGTTTAAAGTGTTATCTTTGCTTTAATTGTTTATATTTCGTTGTTATCATTTTAATTTGGAATAGTCCTATTCACCCCCCCACCCAACCCCCCCCCCCCCCCCCCCCCCCCCCCCACCCCCCCCCCCCCACATATAGCTCGGCCTTATCAATAAGATGTTTCCCGAAAGAGCTCGATGGTTGTTGCTATAATTTTGGGCACTCTATTGGGCGTGACATAGGCAAACTCTTAGTTCGAAAGAACACATTCATCGAGAAAGAATCCGGAGATGGGCAGGCCGACCATCTTATATAAATCCCATAAAGTGATACTCACTTCCCCTACTGGAAGATGGAAAGAATTCGTGGAAGAAGACCAGTACTTCAGAAAGCCTTTATAGATCATTATATCTTTTTGAAAGAATTTTGAAGTGGCTTCTATAGCTTGATACAGCCTTGCCGTAGTATTGACATCTTTATGTTTCTCCAAAATCGCTTTGATCCAAGCATTGTAATACGGGCGAATGGTCCAAAGACCTCGTGTCCTGAATTCATCCTTACCCCACAAAGAATCGCGATGACAAAAACGTTGCTGAATTGTCTCGAAGAAATAAGTATAATATAAGGAATGAGGGTCATAACATAATGGCGAGGAAGCGCATATATCTTATTTGCCCAGTCTTTTGGGTTAAACCTTTATCTATAACATAGCCCTCGAGAATTTACGGCTCTTTTATTACCCAATTTGACACATAAGAGTTTGTTTTGTGTCATGTAATCTATTAGTTCGCTCTGGAGGATGGAGAGGTGGCGCTAAAGTTGCAGGGATAGGGCAATGGTCTCATCTCTATACGGGTTGCAGAATTTAATTGCCTCAGTAGTCAGCTTGACTAAATCCCAAGCATTCTGGAAACGTCTTTAGTTATATTCTCGAATCTTCTCTTGAAAAATTTCATCTTGGCTCTTTTCTCTTGCTCGTTTTAGGACTGATGGGGGAGGAGAAGCCTCTGTAGAAGGACTATTATCATCAGTGTGAAAGTTGGTTGTGCATTTTAACCAATCTTCCCAATTAAATTCTTGTCCTGAAAGGGGAGACCCTCTATCTCCTTCATTATTATGCCCATGCGAATATGCTCAGATAGGCATTGAATACGATATGCAAAGTTGATGATAATAGGAGTTGGTTCTTTGAAAAAGAAACTATAATTCTCGCCAGAGTGAAATCTTTTCTGATTATGGGTTTCCACAGATTGTGGGTCAGATGGTCCCACAGTACTTGGGGAAGTGAGAGGTCTTTTCGAGCTAGCCATTTAAAACCTAAACTAGAGGAAAAAAATTCATTAAGCTGAAATGAAAGTATTGTAAAGTGCTAAGGAAGAACAAATAAATTTAAAGTCTGAATCTATAAGCATAAGTCACTATGCGCAAAGTGTTGTGCGTAGGGCTGTTGTTCGGAATAGCTATTGTGCGCAAAATGAAGTGCGCAAAGTGTTGAGCGCAAGGTAATGAGTGCAGGGCTGTTGTGTGAAACGTTTGGTGTGCACAGAATGATGTAAAGTGTTGTGTGCAAGGTCATTGAGCGCTACCTGAAGTGCGCTGGATTTTGACCAAGTATAGGAGGGGTGTTGCCCGCAAAGGGCTTTGTGAGGAACAGTGATTGTGCGGCGCACAATGAGGTTAGAGCACAAAGATAGAAAACTGATGCAAAGACAATGCGAAGCGGAGGGGAAAGTGGTAAAAATGAAGAAAAGTCCTGAATTTATAGGCGGAGACTGGGATGTTGTGCGGCAAAATGTTGTGCAGAATTCGTTGTGCGCAGATCCGTTAGCACACAATAGAGAAAATAGGCACACAATAAAGCAGAGGAAAAGTAGCGTTTGGAAAGGGTTGTCATTGATCCTACATATTTATTTTGTAGGTGTAAGAAAAACAAAAATGCAGGATAAAGGGGGCATCTGTTGAGGTACAAAATAGAGAGAAAAGGTAGAAGAATCGTTGTGCTCAAACTGATGTGCGCAAACCGTTGAGTGCAAACAGCTGTGCGCAAAGTACTGTGCACAAACTATTGTGCGCCAATCGGTGCATGAATCATACTATAGAAATAGATCTTGAAATACAGATGACTACATAATAGCATCCGCACAAAGGATTCCGCAGAAGGAGTTCCGCGTAATAGTTTGCGCACAAAGGGTTCCGCATAAAGGAGGATCGCACAAATGGTTCCGGACAAAGGAGGCTCGCGTAAAGAGGACCGCACAACGATGACGTGGCATGTTCACACATGTGAGAAGACTATAAATACCCCCGACCCGTCAGTAAGGAGAAGAAGCAACCAATCGAGAAACAGAGGAAGATTTGAAGAGAGAAGTACAGCTCCGTCATCATTGTGCGGAACAACTGTTGTGTGGCGCACAACACCATTGGCGCACAAACATCATTAGCGCACAAAGGGCTCCAATGCACAAAGCGCTTGGGCAATAATTTGCTATACATGATGCTTACATTGATGAATGTCTTTAGCTCATACCATTTCGATTATTATTTTTTCATCATTATCATAAGTCTGTTTTGAAATCAAAGGAGAAAAGGATGTAAAAGAACTTAGAATATATAAATAAAGTGATTGTCTTTCTTGTCTTCTTCTAGTAATCAATCAAATGATTGAAATTTCCCAAATGAAATGCATTTGTTTCTTGTTCAAAACAAAATGATGCCAAATCAAAATTTTAGCGTCCATTATTTCCAACCGAGACTAAATCCAAATTTTAGCCTCAATTGCCTTCAACCGAAGCTAAAACTATTTTTAACCTCGGTTCTCAACAATCAAGGCTAAAAGCCTTTAGCTATGGGAGTTGTAGTCTCAGTTTGGATAACTGAGGCTAAAGATAAATTTAGCCTCAACTAGCATTAATTGAGGTTAAATTCAATTTTTAACCTCAATTCTTAACAATTTAGGCTAAATCATTCATTTTAATACATTCATAAACCTATGCATAATCATTCATTCATTCAATAAAATACAATCATTCATTTTAATCCATTCATAAAAGTAAAATACCAATTAAAAAAATTATCCATTCATAAAAGCACAATACCATTTTTTATTTTTTATTTTTAAAAGTCACTGCAAGAAAACTGACCTTTATCAGGGGTTAAAATCACTGGTAACGACCCAAAAAGACAAGCATATGCAGGCATGCACATTATCAATTCTCTAAAGCAATAGATGTTGTTTTTTCCAGCTGCCACTAAACAGTGCTCTCTGTAATATTTCCCTGCTGCAGCCCTATCCAAAACATAAAAACAACCCATTAGGATAGTATGTTCACATTTCAGGACACCTAGTAAATATCTCAAATCTCTTACACATGAGTCATGAGCACATGTTCCACTACACACCTATTCCATGTATGCTCCTGCAGTATGCTTTTGGATTATGAATCATGAGACTTCTACAGATTATTATCCAAACACGAAAAGAAATCTTAACATCTATGGAACTCTAAATTTTGACATCCAAACATGAAATTTGAATATCCATTCAACTTTATGCAGGACAGCCTATAGTATAACTATTTTGAATTTTTACATTTGAGTGACTGCAAGTGTTATGTAACAAGACATGGTGTGTCCATGTAATCTAATACAATGATGTCTTTTTCTTTTTTTCAAGTGCTGTAATCTAATATAGTGATTGCAGTGTTGGAAGTGCCCAGATTACCTTTGAGGAGGAACGACTGGCATCATATAGCCTTGTCCTCCAAAGGGATCTTGTGGTAAGACCCCCCTGAAGGGAACCTCAAATGGACCTGGTGTATAACCCATATAAGGGCATAGGACCAGCAAGAGGTGCCATATATCCATCCATTCCCCATTGCATGCCAGACCAATCTGGGTTGTAGGTCGAAGGGCCAAAAGGCATTGCATGGTTTTCACCAGCAATATCTTGATGGGTTCTCCATTACAAGTCAGCAGCTGCAACACAGACAAATAGAATAAATTACATTAAAATAAAATTACAGATGGGCTGAACAAGAACATAGGAACAGTGGGTCCCTCCACCAGGAACTTCCAATGTATAGAAAAGGTCTCCTTTATATTATGAGTATGATCTTCACGATGATTTGTCATAGTTTCCTCTTTTGCAGTGGCAGAAAGAGTAGGGGATGGAGCTTTAGGCAGTGAACACCGAGCGGACTCCATATCTGAAGAAAACAGGTTAGATCACTCAACTTTTATGAAACGTTTGATTTCAATACACTAAACTAGATTGTCATCACCAGCTTACAAACCTTGCACATGTACTACACTTCTAGCATTTTCTGCACTACTGGTAGTTGACTCCAAGATGCGGTTGATAGTTTCCCTAAGCGCCATCTGCAAGTATATTTGTGGTTCCACATACACACATGAACTTTGAAATTATGTGGTCTGGGATACTTGATTAAATTGCATAAGAATAAAAGATTTCAAAACTCCAAAATGCAACAACTATGGGTCCAGAGATTAAATAAACCAATCAAAACGAAGAAAATAAGAATCCAAATAATTAGAAACACAAGGCATGGATCTAATGGAAAACACACCCAAGCCACATTTTAATTCCATCTAGATCCCAATAATTGCAAGTAGAAAAAGCAAATATATGGAAGAGTAATTCTTTAAAATGACTGAATCCACATACCACAATAAGTTCGCTTTTAGGTTTCAGTTCAACAAGGCAATGCGAATAACAACCATCAGTTTCCGCTGTGATGTCCCTGTTTTGATTTCTAAAAGCTAAGGGCTTATTTGGTTGCCACTTGAAAATGAGTTTCGTCTCACTTTATTGAATTACAAATTATATATTAGAGATCAATTTTATTTGTACAGTTTAAAAATATAACCAATGTGTAATCGATATTAAATAAAATGAGATAAACTCATTTTCGAGTGGCAACCAAACAGGCCATGAGCTTACCAAACAATTTTAGAAAAGGTGTTGCCCATGCAAACAAAGATAAAGCGGAAATTGCCAGTTCACTTTGATGATTTATTTATTTTAATGAAAATTAAATTATTTTTTTTAGAAAAAAAAAAAAAAAAAAAACCAAAGATCATATAAAAATTGGGCACTTGCTACTAAAATCTGAAGATCATCATCATTGAATCCTCGTAACAACTAATTGGGATTGGCACACTAAAATCTAGAGAAGGAAATTCAAAATACAGTTCCAACCATCAAAGCACCTACATTTGTCACAAAAACTCTTGAAACAGCACTTGCTAGTGAGGACAACATCTTTCATTACTTCTTTACACAATGGACAACATAATTTTGTAGGGAGATCGCTGACATGCCGAGTAGAAGGTAAACCCTCAATTTCCCTCTCAAAAGCAACCCTGTTTTCAAAAGGTCAATTGGTTAACATGCTATAACCTAGCTCCAATGACAACCTAAAGAAACCATCTCCAAGATAAAGATATCATCTTACTAATTTGGTTTGAGAACAACAACAGCACCACTTGGCAATGCATAGGAGACATTTGGCGACACCGGTGCAGTTCTCCAGTCACCGGATCGCTGCCTTTCTAGACGGTGATAATGGTGGGATGGGCGATTGAATTTCCAACTAGTAAGTAGATCAAAAGAGAAGATTCAACCCCAATCAAAGAAAAAAATGATGAGCTTTCTTAGTAACTTAATTTGCGGATGAAAACAACCATTTTTTTCTCATTTCAGTTAGTGTTTGTGTGGCCAAACCAAATCCTTTGTAAACCGACCATTATCTTGCTAGATCAATCCACAGGGAACCATCAATGAGCAAATGGAAAGTATAGCTATCTTGGGGCAAAAATTACTGTGTTCATGGAGAACTGGAAAAGTATGTTTCACCTAATGAGAAAAATTCATTTGATGAATTAAGGATTTGCCAGAAATTTTGTAATGGTGGGATGGTTTAGAGTGGAAAGAAGATTGAATCATGTCTAATTTGTTTGCACTTTTCAAAGCATTAAGATGATGAATTCAAAAAATCTGCGCCCACCACGTGCATAGTGGATTGAATGGACTTGTGGTTTTTTTTTCCCCATAAAATCTGCTTGTCTGTTTGAATCTTGTATCTGAAAGGGAAATGGAAAGAAATGTGCCGGTTTGTCAGCATACTGTGTGTTCTCTTGGTAAAACTTAAGGTTTGTTAGGGTGTCACTTATAAATGAGTTCATCTCATTTTTATTAACCATAACTATGTATTAGATATCATGTATGTTTCTATAATTTCAATAGCCAGCAATCATGCAGTTAGTCCTCTGTATCATCCTACTTTGTATTGATTAGCCCCATCAGATGGATGCCTGAACAACCTCAAATCACAGCATTCTCTCGTGCATGCCTGAACTATTACTATAGACTATTACTATCAACTTGTAAGATAGATATTTCACGTCTTATAAAGAGTACAAATACATAATCTTTCTTGCCCAATTTTTTTTTATAGTTATAGCTATTGAACAATTTCAAGGTTATTTTCAACACTAGGGGTAGCAATGGTCTAGATTTGATTTGGACCAGAATTTTGAACAGCTCTGGATTGGGAGCTGCACATGTGAACAACTCTGAGTGAAACTAATGCCATGCATCAGGTGGGCACATACAGAGGTAAAATGTGGACTGTTCGCCTATTCCTTTTTATCGTCCAAATGAATGAGGCCCACATGATGATCAGGCTAGCCTGATTTTTAGGCCACAACATATACACGGTGGGGCCTACATGAAGAATGGCCAGTCCTTACACATACACTGGCCTTCATTATTTCTCAAATCATAGCTAGATTTTACTTACAATTTCCTAAATTCATGTTGCCAGCCATTATTCAAATGTTCAAATGCTGATCGAAAAGTAAGATTTATCATATGAGCATCTTAACATTCTCTGCTTGATTCCCCTGTTTCTTTTCTAAATGCCTTATAGACTGTTATTGAAGGTTGAATGGAGAAAAAAAAAAAAAAAAAAAAAAAACTGAACTAAGAACATTGATCTTGGCAAGATCTTCATGTAGTGTCCAAGCTTGAAATCAGAAAGGAAGGAGATGGCCTGTGTCATGCTCATATACCCATACACTTTGAAGCAAACATTGGTTATTGGCCTTCCTGGTAGTATCAAACCCATGATGTATTCTGTGATGATGTTCAGCACTAGCGTCTGAAAATTGAAGGTACCAATAAATATAACAGCATCCAAAAATATCCTGGTATTTTTAAGGACTCCTTTGTGACACTTTCATGCACTGGAATTTATGGCAATAAATGAAATGTCAGTATTATCTTTTGAGTGTTGATATATATTAAAACCTTAGGATACTGTTGTAATAACATGAATTGCAGTAGCATCATCTATTCAAGTCCTCTTTTGTGATCTTGAGGTTTTTTGTGAATGGTTATACACTATTGAAGGCACCTCCAACATAGGCCTGGTTTGGTTTTTGGATGCAAATGGAATAAAAGAAAGAGAAGGAAAGAGGATATGACTCTCTATACCTGATTTGTAATGGCAGTTATAATGCTGATGGGAAGAGTGAAAACAAAGGCAACAGCGCAGGCGAATAGGAGACCCCACCATGGCAGTTGAACCTGGTCTTTTAGGGCAGTGCACATGATAAGAGAGATTCCAACAGTCAACACCAGCAACATGTAGAACCACCATTCAGGAATGTCCCTGTACTTCCTCATCAACCTGGTGTGGATTTCTTCCTTGCCTTTATAGGACTCTCGAAAACGTTCATACACCTCCCTGCACATATGAACTTCATTTTATAGTAGAATTTCACACACAACTATTAATACTGTAAGAAATTTCTGAGGAAGCAGAGCTCAAAAAATTTATTTATTTATTTATTTACTTGTGTGTGTTTGTGTGTATGTAAAAATGGGTGGTTTTAGTCCTTCTCTTGACTCTCTTCTATTATAAAGCATAAAGGCATGTCTGGACGTACGACATCAGCCTTTCAATTATCCTTCTTGTTGTAATTCTCTGGGTCTTTTCGACAGTCTCCTGTGTGAGTTAAAGTGATGAGGGGGCCACTCATTTTTAGGTGTTCCAGGCATTTTCTTATACGCCACCAAATGTAGAAGGGCCAACTTGTTTGGCCTGATTGGAAGCATTTCTTACACTTGATTCCTTACCCGATTAAATCCAAGTTGTTAATTATGATCAAAACATTCCATCCAAGCCCATTCTACAGTAACGTGTCTACAGAACCCAGTCATCAGGCGGACCACACCATCAAAATAAAAGTATATCCAAGAATCTGATTCCACATAAGGTGAGCCTCACCTAATGAGTGGATCGATCTGATCTCTGACATGGACCATCTTCATGCCAGAACCCAAGTTTTGCACGGTTCAGAACATATAAGCTTATAAATGCGCTGTAGCAGATCATCACTTGTAAGGAAATGAATAAAATGATTTATTATTCATGAGAAACAGCTCTTGCTATGTACTAAAACCCAAAAAAAAAAAAACAAATAATAATAATAATAATAATAAACATTAACAAACACGCCCATATTTTTTAATGAATGGACCCTATGACTCGATCACATGACAACAAACGGACCACATCAACTTGTTTCAAAGATCAGATGATTATATTACTAAAAAAGGAAATAAAACGACTAATGCTAGCTTTATCAATGAAGATTCATAGCTTGTTCGAATCGTTCGAGCCTAATTCGCTCTTGAACGCACAATATGAAGATCGCGGCCCGCTTATCGATGCTCTCATCACCAGTGGGACCATCAGCAAGACCACCTAACTCAGCCCCTCCATCTGTCTTCGCAATCAAAGCCGTTTGTTTCATGGTGGGGCCCATGAATCCAACAGAAGGTTTTGAAGGAGGTGGGGCCCTCTGAAGGTTGCTACTAAATTGCATGGGAGATGGAGATTTTGGTGGTTGATGTCAGGACATCACCAACTGTTGGATTTCTGAAAGAGTCTTGCAAGACTAACTGCCGGATTTCTGTGACAGAGACTGGAAATCCTACAGGACTCGTGTCTTTTGCTAGGAAAGTTTGCTGAAGAGAGAGAGAGAGAGAGAGAGAGAGAGAGAGAGAGAGAGAGAGATCAGATCTTCTTCATGGCTAGTGAAGGATTGATGAGGTGCGTCTATGAAGGGTCCATTGCAGGATAGGACATGGATATCGATGGAGGAAATCTAAGGGGCCGTTTGAATGTGGGCACTCGTTGGAAGATGAAAGAGGCAAAAGAGGAGAAGAGGGAAGAGAGGGGCGCTCGATCGATTTGGGCTGGATTTGGAAATTCTCTTCCAAATAAGATAAAAATTTAAAATCTGTATAATGTGAGTTTTCCACTAAATAATAACACAAACTCTATTAATGGTCGTACATGCATGGGATTAATTTCTGGATGGTTAAGATTGTATTATATAATAAAATTGTACAAATATTTACCATTTACAACTAGACCGATTATTTGGATGGTTTTGATAACTCTATATCTTAGCCACTATTATTATGAACAAGTCACTACTATTTTACATAAAATACAAAACTCACAGTGAGAAACAAAAAATGAAAACGGTAAATTAAGCTTTGGATCTAGTATGTCGCTGTGGGCCCGACCATGATCGATTTGTTTCATCCATGTCGTTCATCCATTTTTCAACATAAGTTTATCATCGATCTCAAAAATGAGTGTGAACTACAGCTTGGGTGGACCACACAATGCGAAAAAAAATATATATATATATAGTGATTAGACGTCCACCATTAAAAATCTGGCTTTCCCAAATAATGGTTTTCAAATACTAATGGATGGTATAGATGCATAGTACATGCATCAAGGTGGCCCCCACAATAACCCAGGTGAATGCATGTGGTTTATCCGCGCCATCCATCCATTTTACCATATAATTTTATAGTATGAGCCAAAGTATAAGGTAGATCTAAAGTTTGAGTGCACCATCCATCCATTTTACCATATAATTTTATAGTATGAGCCAAAGTATGAGGTAAATCTAAAGTTTGAGTGAACCACACCACATAAAACAATTGGGATTAAACGCCTACCATTCTTCTTTAAGCCATAGAAGTTTTCAATCAAGCTAATATTTATGTTTTCCCTTATTCTATGTCTATATTAACTTATAAACAGGTTGGATCTCAAATAAATATCATGGTCGGCCCTAAGAAGGTTTCAACAGTGGGTGCCACTATCCGGCTCTTTTCTATTGTGGGGTCCACTTGAACTTTGGATCTACCCCATCAGTCAGATGCACTATTCCATTGTGGCCATGGGTTTAAAAATAAAGTACATTGACTTGGGTGGGCTACACCATATACTATAGTTAAGAGGGGTTACCCTCCCGTGAAAACATTCATAATCATTTATTGGGCCCACCGAGATGTGGTTCACAGATCCAGCCCATTCATTATGTAGGATGATGGGTAAGACCATGCCACATCTCAAACTCATGTGGGCCCCACCAAGTGCTTTTATATCCTTTAGGGATGTCTTCACATAGTTTTAGATGTTATGGCCCACCTGAGTTTCGTATACAACAAATTTTTAAGATATTCCATAACCTAAAAGGGACACATCAAATGCATGGTGTTGATGTTCTACACACATGATGGTGGGGCCCATACAGATTGACCTCACGAGAAGTTCCCATGAAATCGACCTTATAGTACCATTTCACTAATTAGGTAACTCCTTCATACGTGTTATCCTAACAGTGTAGAGCTTACCTTAATATATTTTGTGTATATCGATACTGTCCATATATTTTTTCATTATATTTTAGGATGTGATTCCAAATCATAAGAACTCGGTAATCTCAGGTGGGCCATACCAATCAAAACAGTGATGAATAACCATTGGAAACCTTTTGAAGGCCACAAAAGTTTTGGATTAATTTGATCTTTGTAGTTTCCCTTCATCCAGATCTTCTTTACATAATCAACAAGTTGGATTACAAATAAACACTATTAAAACCTTATGACGGGCTCTTTATAAATTTTAATGGCAAGGCACTATTTACAACTTTTTTCGGTGGTGCGGTCCACTTAAAATTTAATCTACACTTTTTTTATACCCTACCCAAAAATATGGACGGCATGGATATTTAACACATCATCAAAATCTCGCTTTTGTTATTAAACTCTTCAAAAAAAAATAAAAATAAAAAATCGAAATACAAAGTCTCAATTTCTTTTTCGAACATTTTTTTTTTTTCAAAGTTGTCAAAATTTTCACAAATTTTTTAATATTTCAATTTTCTTTTTCAAAATATCATTTTTTGGAAATCTAATTATTTTTACAAATGATCAACTTTATTCAAAGTTCTAAAAAAAAATTCAAAATCTAGATTTTTATTAAATCACAATTTATTTTTTTTAATCTCAATTTTTCTCAAACTTTGTTAATTATTTTTCTAAGCTTTTTTATTATTTTTTTTCAAATTCATAAATTTTTTAAACTTCTCAATTTTCTTTTTCAGAATGTCAATTATTTATCAAAAATCTTGATTTTTTTAATCTCAATTTTTTTTCTCATACTTCATTTCCCAAAATCTCGATTTTTAATAAAATAAGGACATAGAGTGGGAAAGTAATGGATGGCCTGGATACGTAATACATACATCAAGGTGGCCCCCACAGTAACCCCACGTTAAGTTATGCTCTACCTTGCATGAGGGAGTCATAGTAATGGAAGGGTAAGGCAGTTTTGGGCCTATAAGACAGCCAATGACCGTCTCTAATGCAAACAGTCTCTGAATGTCTCAAATGACAACTATAAGACAGTTAAAGACCATCTCTAATGCAGATGGTCTTCGACCATCTCAAATGACCACTATAAGATGGCTACGGACTATCTCTAATGTAGACGGTCTCTAACCGTCTCAGATGACTACTATAAGATGGCTAAGGACCGTCTCTAATGCAGGATGGTCTTTAACAGTCTCAGATGATTGCCTATAAGACAGCTAAGGACAGTCTTTTATTCCAGACAGTCGATAACCGTCTTTTCTTAGTAGTTACCGACGGATTTTGACCATCTTAAATGATTTGTAGATGTTCAACATTTTAAGATGATTTTAGTTCATATTAAAGACAGTTAAGAGCTGTCTGAAATTTTAGAGACAGTTTATAGTCGTCTTTAAACCAAGGGATTTTAGAGACGATTCACAACCGTCTCAAAATTCATCTTATTTTTCCCTTTTCACGTAGTGTCTTTCAGGAGATACATTCCACCCCTTTCCTTGGATTGAGTCGGCCTAGACATGGTGCTTGGTTTTGTGTATGTGTCCCATGATTGTGCGTTTTCAGCAACTCTATCCAAGTAGTCTCATACCTCATCGATATTTTTATTCGTGAATTCCCCATTGCACATTGTCTAAACCAATTGGTGCATGGAAGATGTCGGACCATCATAAAAGAAGTGTGCAATGAGCTACGTTTCAAGTACATGTTGTAGGCATGAACTGAAAAGATCCTTGAACTGCTCCCAACATTGGAAGAATTTTCATCATCCTTTTGGGCAAAGTTCATGATTGACTTTCTAAGGGTGTTCAGTTTATGATGTGGAAAAAATTTCTTTATGAACTCCCTTATTATATCATTCAATGTGTCAATAGATCGAGGACGTAGTGAATGCAACCACATCTTAGCTTTCTTTTTCAAAGAAAATATGAGACCCTTATCCTAGCCCGTACCATTCCATATGCTTCCACAGTCCTCCCGGTCGAATTCCGGCAATTCACCATCTGTTATCGGTATTTACGCGCGATCTTAAGTAGTGTCTCATATATCAAAGTCGGCTCAACCTGATACTTGTATCCCTACGATCGCGCCGTCGCCGCGGTTTCGATGCTACGTCTCACGCGTTGAGGCAATACCCGGGCCAGGAGATGTGGGCTTGCGTTCAATTCGAGAAAAATGTCGTGCGTTGCAAATCCTGAGAGAATCTATCACATCAATCTCATCAATCATTCAATCAAGTACACATCACTCACACCCATCCCTAAGTACAACTACCCATCCCCAAAGTTAACTCTCTCTTTCTCCACCCATCACTCTGCATCACTCCCCATCACTCACCCATCACTCTCTCTTACAACCCTCTCTCTCTCTCTCATCTCTCTCCCTCATTCTCCAATCAACCAACGTCCAACATTTCCATGGGAGAGAAAAATTAGTATGGCCCACCTTCCTACCACTCAATCCCACCATGCAAAGACTATCTCCACCGTTGAAATGTATCCCTTGGAGCTCTAGGATGCGTTGATGGAAGAAAAAGTCCATGATCAAAGGTGGGTATTTCTATAGGCCAAGATTTCATTTTCGATGATGGGCTAAGTGAGGCCTACCGATTGATGGTATGGATCTCACTTTAGACCCTAGGTGTGGTCGATGACCCACCTTGATTCTCATGATCATTCCATGATGGGGCCATTCTCCATGGACCCCATCATGATGTTTATTTTTCTTGTATGGATAGGGTCATCTAGACCTTGCATTTTGATGGAGAAAGGATCTCCACCAGTGGTTTTAATCAGTGGGCCCATATGTAATGGGACCACTTGATGTATGTTGTAAATTATGGAAGGGAGGGCCCATAGATCCGGGGTCCCTCCATCACTCGATCTTACTCTCTTTCTCTCTCTCCCTCTCTTTTTTTCATTTATTATTGTGTGATGATGTGGCTGTGTGGCCCACTCAGATGGACCCCACCTTAATGTTTGTATCATCCACACCATCCAACCTTATGGTGGCCCACATTAAAAGGGTGTTACAACCAAACCGTCCAGCGTCCAGGGATGCTGGACATGGCCACAAGTGAAGTATGAACTCACAACGTGGTGCATTGACGTGCAAACCCAAAAAAAATAAAATATATTAGTTTGATTCTTAAGGTCTTTGGGTGGGCTGCTCATGTAGGCCCCACCTTGATGCATGGGTTTGATCCACGTCGTCCATCCCATTCCCCTGCTCATTTTAGTTATTGACCTGAAAAATGAAGTCAATCCAATTATCTGGTGGGCCATAGCATAGAAAACAGTGTTTTTTACCGTTGAAATCTACCCTGATATTTCTATACACCAAAATACCTCAAATATTGAGCTCATTTAGCCTGTAAAGAACCATAGAATCCAATGATTGGAATGGATTCTCCTTATGTGGTTCCCACCTAGTAAAAAGCTCCAAAAATCAAAAAATAAAAATAAAATAAAAAAGAGGCAAGGCAGTAGGCGCTGCCGCTGATGCTAGAGGACGCACAGCAGCGTCCTGATATTGTGTGGATGGTGGGCAGGGACCATTGGGTCCCAGCCGTGGGCCCCATTGTGAGGTGTGTTGGACATCAACACCGTGCATTTGGCAGGTCCTTTAAGGCAGTGGGCCCCCTCCAAAAATTAGTCATATGAGGAACTCAGGTGGCCCACATCAAATGAAACAGTGAGGGATTAAATGTCTGCTATTGAACTCCTTTGGAGTCCAGAAGTTTTGGATCATTATGAATTTTTTTTTCCTCTTCATCCGGGTCTGTATGACCTTATCAATGTTGGATGGAAAATAAATGTTATGGTGGGCCACACGTGTGGATCCACCCAATGAAGGAGATTGGCTGGAGTGCCACACACCAGCTTTATAGCTGGTGTACATGACGTCACCAAGTTACATGGGTCCTACCTGTTTCATCCACGCCGTCCATCTACAGGACCCACCATAATGCATGTGTTGTATCGATACCGCCCAACCATTTTGGGAGATCATTTTACGGCATGAGAAAAATGAGACAGATCTATAGTTCAAGTAGACCCCACCATTGAAAATAGTGGGGACTGACATCCACTGTTCAAAACTTCTTAAGGGTCATGGTAGTTCCGATCAAGTTGATATGACCCATTTTATGTATTTGGGGCCCATTTGATGAGGCCCGATGTAATGTATTTGGGACCCATGGGTTGAGGCCCATTTGATGAGGCTCGATGTAATGTATTTGGGGCCCATGGGTTGAGGCCCATTGTGATGTATTAGGACCCGTGGGTTGAGGCCGTATTTGGAGCACATGGGTAGAGGCCCATTGTGATATATTTGAGGCCCATGGGACGTGGCCATTGTGATATATTTCCAGCCCATTTAATAAGGCTCGATGGGATATATGAGGCCCATTGTTGAAACTCACCTTGATGTATTGTATATCCTCACCATCTTTGTGTATGGGACTGCGGATCCTGATGAATGTGGGGCCACCTTGAAGTATGTGTTGGTGGTCCACGTGTACGCGGACCCCACCTTTGATGTATGTATTATATTCCACATCATCCACCTATTTTATATCCACATCGTCCATCAGCAAAGGACGGTGGGACTCCACCTAACGTATGCGTTCTATTTATACCATCCATCTATTTGATAGAGTGGGCCCACCCCACATGTGTGACACGTGTGGGTAGTTGGGATCCACCTTGATTATGTAATGTATTCCACATTGTTTGTCTTCCGTGAAGCACACCTTAACATTATATATTTTCAATCACGTGTCCATTCCATTTGATGGACAGGTGTGGCCCACCATGATGTATACGTAATATTCTCATCACCCATTTGACGGTGGGACCCACTTTGAGGTACTTCACAGCCATGTTGTCCATCCATTTTGGCTGCCACGTGAGGCCCAGATGATGTGTATGAAGCCTATTTAGAATGTGCAGGGCCCACCCTGATATGATAAGGCCCTTGTGTAAGGCCCATCGTGATGTATTTATGGCCTTTGAATCAGGCCCATGTGATGTATTTATGCCTATTGATGTGGCCCAGTTAATGTGTATTTGAGGCCCATATGTGGTGTATATCATGCCCAAGTGGTGTGGCCCGATGTGATGTATGAGGCCCATTGGTGCAACCCGTTGATGCGGCCCACTTGGCGTATATAAGGCCCATATGATGAGGCCTGACTTGAAGAACACGAGGCCCATATGATGAGGCCCGACTTGAAGAACACGAGGCCCCTTATGATGTGTATTAGGCCCTTATTGTGCGGCCATTATGACGTGTATTAGGCACATGACACATGGCCCATTTGATGTATTCAAGACCCAGATACGTGACCCATTTGATGCATACGAGACTAATGTGTAGGGCCTACATGTTGTATTTGAGGCCCATGAGCAGGGCCCACTTATTGTGTATATGAGGTCCATTGGTGCAGCCCATTGATGCGACCACTTGTTGTATTTAAGGCCCATGGGTTGTGGCCCATGAAACGTATTTAAGGCCCATGTGCAGGGCCCACCTATTGTGTATATAGCCCTTGTATAAGGCTCATTGCGATGTATATTAGACCCTTGTATGAGGCCATGGGCCCACTTTATGTTTGGCTCGATGTGGGCTACTCCTTGATAGTAATGTTGGTTAAAAGTCCACATTGATGGGCAATGATGGTTGAACGTCCACATTGTGACCTTCTCTTAGGCCTTGTTAGGCCCATTCTCATCAAAGGTGATTCTGATTGTCAATACCGATTATGAGTATGTGGCAGCATAACATCATGTACATGCTCATACGTATCATCTGCATGTTTATTATGAGATGTGATTAACCATTGAATATGTCCTTGGACAAGTTGTTATGAGACTCCCTGATAGGTGGAGATTGTCTCACACGAGTGCACGGTATGCGCAAGATTGACACATGACAAGATTGTATAACTCATGCAACTTACATTGTGTGTTGTGATTACTATACGCCTTAGCGACATTAGGGTCGTAGCCTCCACAGGCATGTTGTGGATAGCTAGACGGGACACCAGAAATGTTTAGTTTGAGCATCTAGGCACTTTGGATGTCCATGGGTGAAAGTCTCTAAACCTCCATGGCCAGGAGACGCCCCAACGCCGAGACTGAGTGAAGACATAAGCGCCCGAGTGCCGAATACCAGGAGGCCGCGTCTCCCACTGTGTCGTGGTCAGTTGGGAGGGGGTGTGACCTTACCCGCCCAAGAGTATGGAGTATAGCTAGGCTGAGTTTGACTAGCTCATGAATGGGTCCGCTATCGACATGTTGGGTAGATATTGACTGACTACTGATCAGGCAGATACTGAGGTCTCTTCCACTTGCATGATCGCGCGTCAGTAGGCTGCGATTTGCATGCAGAGTGTACTAGACCCCAGTGATGATCCCAGAGATGTACAGTACGGATTTGTGGAGCAGGCATTGCATACTCATTCATTCATTCATTCACTATCCACTCGGGCTGGTGGTGTGCAACTATTTGTTACGTGTGCCTTCGCAATAGCTAAGGATTTTGGTTGGGGCGTGTGATTAACCTGAGATCAGGAGTTTGCCACATGGAGTCTGACTATCCAAATTAGGTATGGAACTGGTTTGGATAGAAGTCCTTTGTGGTGGACCTCATTGCCTGTGATACTACGCAGTATCATCTCGACTTCACATTCCAGCATAGTCATCCCATTCGCACCGCATATTTCATTACATCCGTGACATATGACATTTTTGGTTACAGTGTTTCTACATTTATATGGTTTAGATACGGCTGACAGTATTTGTGAACTTATCAGGAATTGTATATTGCATTGCATCCTCGACATCTGATATTTGGCTCTTTATGGATCTTCGTTTGTATAGCTGATCTGTATTGCGTACGCTAAAATTATATGACTTATGGATTTGTCATTATTTCCGCTTACTCTGATATCATATGATTCATGATCTTGCCAGTATTGTTGATATTATATGATTATGGCATTGTATTGAATACTTGGCACTTGTGCACACACGTACACCACCCTCTAAACTTTCTATAAGCTTATGCATGATAGATGCGTGCAGGTGATGTTAGGTTGTAACAACATTGATCTTGGAGCATGCAACGGACTTCTAAAGCTTATTATATATATATATATATATATATATATATATATATATATATATATATATATATATATATATGTATTTCATAAATATGTGATGATGATGTTGCCTTTGTGATTTGGGTAAACTTGTGGTTATACTTCTTACGAGATAAATGTACGTTAAAAAATCCTCCTCGCAAGATCTCAGGATCAGAATCTGGCGTATATGCGCTAGGAGCCGAGAATGGGGTACTACGGAGGCTGTCGACACCGGATTTAGCGATCGAAAATTTTGTGAGCTCGATTTCCGAGTTTGGGGCGTGACTGAAAAGGAAAAGAGTTTCAACCTGACCGTGTCATTAGACACGTTAGGAAAGTATAAAGTGGTTATGATCTCATCAAACTCTTTTAAGTATAAGTATGAATTTTCTAACTCAAGCCCATGAAATTTATAAAGGAGTTGGATCACCCCTAGCTTGATATCCATGTGTCCCATATTCTCTGGAAAAACCATGCATGATGGCATGCTCACCTCAGTTGGTCGTAAATAATCTTGTAAAGTATAAGGCGGGGGTGCTTGATGCACCTCATTCTCATCTTGGACTTCCCCAACCCTAAGTTGAGGTAGTCCTTCGGGTTGATTGGCCAGTTGATTTGCAGTCATAACCTTGATTAACTCTGGGAATCTTGAGTAGTGTCTAGTCCTGCGATGGATAGTCAACCCCTCAACAAATCCTCCTTTAGTCAAGAGACATCAACTATTGTCATAGACCCACTTGGGCATAAAACACTCACAGCCCTCAATCTCATATTCTAACATAAACCTAAAGAAGAAAAGAAATAGAAAGCTAGAAATAAAGAGAAAGAAAGTTGGAAAGAAGTTACCAAATTAGAAGTTCCTAAGTTAAAAACCTGCAAAACAAACTAAAACAAGTCAATTTCTAAAAATAAAAAGTCTAAAATTAGAAAGTCCTTAAAAAATAGAAAGTGAACTAGTTTTTAAAAAGGGAAAATTCTTAAAAAAAAAAAAGTTTTTAAAAAGAAATTAGGAAAGTTCTAAACTTAAATTAGAAAGTAAGTTTCTAAAAATAAAAGAGAACCTAGAAATAGAAAGTTTCTACAGATAGAAAATAAGACCTAATCCTCAAAATAGAAAAATAGAAAGATTAGAAAGATATTACTAATTTAGAAAGTCTAACTCAAGGTCATACAAAACAGGAAAGTTAGATTAGTTTCTAAAAATCAAATAGAAAAACCTAAATCTAGAATTAAAAATTAGAAAAACCCTAATATTAACATAATTCTAAAACTAGATAATCTTCGAAAAATGTAACCGTCGATCCCTAACAACGGTGCTAAAAACTTGTTCACCACCCCAATTATAGTGTTGCGATGTAGTAATAATCTTAGTAAGGCCGAGGTCGAATCCATAAGGACCGAACCTTGTACGTATTCTGAAAGTAACTAGAACTAGAACTAGAAGAAGATGCAATAAAATTAGGAAAATTAAGAGACTAATTGTGAATGATTAAACTAAAATCTTATAAATTTAAAGGTGGGAAACTATGGTTTTCAAGGATCCACTTGTAGAGAATAGGGGGATCTATGCTAGATTCATAAACACAACTGGATTTAAAGTTCCATCTTCATCCAGTTGGAAGAGATTTCATCAAAATCAAATTGAACTTCTTTTGATCTAGTTTTCAAGACATGAGAGGTATGAGAATTAGAATTGATTCCATCACAAAACCATGCCCACGAGACAAAGCAAACAACAAAATTTAACCAAACCGCATCCAATCTAGGGAAGTTATGAACGTTAGGAAGGATTCCATCATTCAACCATGTCCATAAGACGTTGGTGAACAACAGGGTTCCCAAATTCACAATCCCTATAATGAACAGAAAGTACTCAAAGCTATCGCAGATCTATTGTAATTTTAGTCACAACAACCATTAAAAACTATGAATATTCTTTAAAATCAAACCATAATCAAAGAGATTTCAATAAACATGAATCAAAGTCATAGAAAACATTCCATCATGCCATAAGCTTCACCTCTTAGCCTTAGCTAAGAGGTTTAGCCGATCGTCAACATGATGATGCTAAAACTCAGAAAAATAACATCAAAGGGAAAGAAAAACTAAAGAAGAAGGAAGGGAAGAAGAGTGTCGCTGGCCGTCTCCATCTCTCTCTCTCTCTCTCTCTCTCTCTCTATCTCTCTCTTATATGCATAAGACGTCGGTGGAGTCGGCAGAAGGTCGGTGTGTACATAGCTTACGCAACAAAAATGCAAAAACTCCTTACGCAGCCGTGTGCGCAGTGATATGTGGAAATAACCACATTCGGAAGACTGTTTTGGACAGCTGATCATCTAATGAATTGATTTGGCTCCATGGTTGGGATCAGGATCCCCTTATGAAGATTTTGGACGGTCTAGATCTCGCATCCGACCGTGATCATGCATGTACAATGCCCCACAATGTTTGATTGTCCCGAACATGCATTACATGCGAATTTTATTACGCTGAGATGCTTAGTAGGCCCCACATTGATGTTTTCAAATATATCCACCCTATTCATTGGATTGCTGGCAAGATTTTGGTTGGAAGGGGGTGGTTTGGATCGAGTTTTGGTGTGACCCACTATATCAAATCACTCCATCGTTCATCCTGTGTTTGACGTTGATCTACTTGTGTACACATGCATGGGACCAAGAGGACACCATGGGTAGGTCAGCCCCACCCCTTGAACATGTTGGACAGTTTAGACCAGCCATATGGGTCCCGATGGTGGGCCGCAACGTGCCATAGCGGACTTATGTCTGCTCATTGGCCGCATGAAAGAGATGAGTCAGGTTAACCTTATGTTGACCAAACTCTCAGTCCGGTGCAGTGTGGGAGTGCATCGCCTGTGCACACGCAATGTTGTATATGGGGTTCACTATGATATTTATGAGAAATCCGCTCTGTCCATCCTCCTTCTCATCTAATTTAAGGGGTTGAGACCGAAATTGAGGCATATCCAGAGATTAGGTGAGCCCCAAATCGATGATTTATAGGATGATCTATCCGTTGGGCCACTTTCACAAGGATCCAAGGGCTGATTTTTGACGTGTACGATTAATTTAGGGTCCTCAGGCTAAATATAACATTTCGAGTCAAATGGATGCTGGGAACCCTGTGATCTTGCATTTAGGATGACTTTTAGGCCCCTTTAACGTCAATCACTTAATTTTCTCAGATTTTTAGTGTGTAAATTCTTCAATCTTGGTCTCCTAGGATCCGTCCCTTGCCTTGGTGAATTATGAGCATCAAATTCATGCCTTTAGTACCCTTTTTCAGTCCAAGCTTCTAAATTCACCTTGCAACAAAAACATGATTAAAATAAGACGTTAAACATTATCATGTTCGTAAAATCAGGTAATAACTGGGGTCTAATATGAAATATTTGACCATCAACACTTAGCCTATGTTCGACTAGTCCAGGCTCTAGCTCGACCAGTCCAGGATTTTTCTTGACCAGTCTAAGCTTTGTTTTAAAATTTTAGATTTTTCTGGTAGGGTCACAACTAGTCGAGCACCCTGCTCGACCAATCGTGAACACTGGCTCGACTCAAATTCTAGAAAGGTTTTTTGGACCCACTCGACCAATTGAGTGCTATGCTCAACCAGTCGAGAGTCGGTTTTATCCGATCGCGCTAGAATTTTTGAAATTTTGTTGAATATTAGACCAGTCGAAGCTGACCTTAAACCAGTCGAAGGAACCGTTTTTCAACCTATAAATAAAGGTCTTTTCTCAGCTTTATTCATTCATTAAAAGTCATATCAAGCCTCCACTTTGAAGAGAAAAGTCCCCGCGATTATCAAGCTATTGTCTGATAAATTGTAGATTCATTTTTATAGTTTTTTGATTTGTAATTTCTTAATATTTTTTTTGCTTCAATATAATTTATAAAAGGGTGTTCTTCTCTACCCCTTTTGAGATCCAAGGAATTAAATCAAAGTAGCCCAAGGTTGGATTAATCTAAAATTCATTTAGACCTATAACTTTTCTATACGTGTGATTGAACATTAAACATCTACATCTACAAGTGAAGTGGTTCTACCGGCTACATCAAAGCAGAATCTTTAGATAAGTATTTTATTTATTTGCTTTTGGTTCTTGAGATTACCACAAAATCTTTGTACTAGTTTTGACTGAGATAGCCAAAAAATCACCACGTGGCATTTTTAATTATGATAGCCCATTGAAAATGCAATTGTACAAGTTTTAAGGTAAACCTTGGAAAACCTTGTTCATAATAAACACCAATATCATGTGGGTTGTGATCATTGGGAGTGGAGTAGTTGTGTTTGTTTGAGAACAGTTGGTGTACACACCGAACCACTATAATTCTTGGTGTTTGGTGGATGATGATGTATGTGATGAATGTGTGGTGAATGCTTGTATCTATTTCATGTACATGTGGTGAATATCGTAATAGCTAGATTTCATTATTTTTCCTCTTATTTTAATTTAGGTTTTGTATCATTACAGAGTTCAGTAAATCAGGTTGTCCTACTATAAACTTTGGTTTTTGGTGTAAGGTTGTCCTTTGAACAATGTTTGAATCAACTTTTCAATACTATTGCAATTGAGATCTCTATTTGATTCAGCTATCTTTATTTCTATTTCATAATTATTTTTTACTTGGCATAGTCCTATTTACCCTCTATCATGCCCCAAACCCAGAATCAGATTCACAAGAATCCCGATCACTGAATCCAGTGCCGACAGCCTCTATAATACCCCATTCTCACCTCCCAATGCCCATATGCTAGGTTTCGATCCTAGGATCCTACAAGGAGAATTTTTTAACGTACATTTATCTTGTAAGAAGTATAACCACAAGTTTACCTAAATCACAAAAGCAACATCATCATCACATATCCACTAATATAAACTTTAAATATAATGCTGAAAGGAAAATACATATGTCAAAATAAAATCAAAGCTCCAGAAGACAACAGCACGCTCCAAGCTCAACGCCGCTACAACCAACATCACCTGCACACATCTATCGTGCATAAGCTTATAGAAAGCTTAGATGTTGGTGAAAGTGTGTGCGTAAGATAAGTGTCAAGTACATAAGTACAACGTCATAATGATACAATGTTAAAAATACTGGTAAGATCATGAATCATATGATATCAGAGTAAGCAAAAATACTGAAAAGTCCATGAGTCAAACAATATCAGAGTACGCAAAACAGATCAGCTATGCAAATGATGAGTCATAAAGAGCCAAATATTAGATGCCAAGGATGCAATGTAATATATAATTCTTGATAAGTTCACGAATATCGTCAGCCGTATCTAGACCATATAAATGTAGGAACACAATAACCCAAAATGCCATATGCCACGGATGTAATGCAATATGTGGTGCGAATGGAATAACCATGTTAGAGTGTGAAGTCGGGATGATAGTACATAGTATCGTAGGCTATGAGGTCCATCACAAGGGACTTTTATCTAAACCAGTCCCATACCTAATTTAGATAGTCAAACTTAATTTGGTAAAGTCCTATTCTCAGGTTAGTCGTGTGCCCCAACCAAAATTCTGGCCATTGTAAAGGTACACGTAACAAATAGTTGCGCACCACCAGCCCGAGTAGATAGTGAATGAATGAATGAGTGAGTATACAACTCCTGCTCAATAAGTCCACATATCAGTACTGTTCATCTCTGAGATCATCGCCAGGGTCTAATACACTCTACACCAGCTTGCCGCCCTATCGAGCACATAACTAGGTAAGTGGAAGAGACCTCACTATCCGCCTAGCCAGTAGTCAGCCAATATCTACCCGGCACATCGATAGTGGATCCATTCATGAGCTGGTCAAACTCAACCTAGCTATGCCTACTCCCTTAGGCAGTTAAGGCCACAAACCCTCCCAACTGACCACGACATAGTGAGAGACACGACCTACTGGTATACGACCCTCACGCGCTCATATATATCTACTCAGTCTCGACATTGGGGCGTCTTTTGATACCAAGAGGGTTTAGGGATTTACACCCAGGGTCATCTATGGCAGCCCGATGCTAATAATTGATTTTTGATGTCCCATCTGGCCATCCACAATATGCCTGTAGAGGCAACAGTCCTGATGTCGCTAGGGCGTACAATAATCACAATACATAATGCAAGATGCATGAGTCATACAATCCAATCTTATACATACCGTGCGCTCATGTGAGATAATCTTCGCCTATCAGGCAGTCTCATAACAACCTGCCCAATGACATATGTAATGGTCAACCACATCTGAAATGGCCAAGCTATATGTCCTAGAGGGGGGAGGGGGTGGTGAATAGGACTATGCCAAATTAAAATTTAATATAGCGAAATTAATTAAATAGATAGCCAAACTAAAATAAATCAATTCACAATGCAACCTCAAAATTCAGATCTTGAGAGATTGATACAAAAGTTGTTCTAAGGACAACCTTACACCAAAACCAAAGGTTTATGGTAGGACAACCTGATTTTTAGAAAGATCTTTGTATCAAGAACTCAAACCGAAAGAGAAAAATATAAATTCAAAAAGAATAAATTGCAATCTTAAGAATTAATTATTCTAAGGACAACCATGCACCATAAAAATGGAAGGACAGCCTTACTAGAATAATTACATAAATTGAAGCTCAAATTGATAAAGAAATAGCAAGAGATAAATTGCTGAAATAAAACTCTAAACTATTACACCATTCTCCACACTTGCTTGAAATGTAAATTGTTACAACATTCACATCCACATATACATTCCATAAAATTGAATGATAAAAGATAAAGGATTAAACAAGCATTTAATCCACAAGATAAGGAGTTATAGTGGTTCGCCTGTGTGTTCACCAACTGTTAAACAACAGCCACACAGAATGCTACTCCACTCCTAATATCCTCACACAAGGATATTAGCGTTCACTATCAAAATAGGTTTCATAGGTTCACCTAAAACCTCCACAATTGTTTCTTTTTCACTTGGGCTTACACAATTAAAAAAAACCCCTCTTTTCTGAGTTTTCTAGCTCTCTTCAGACAACCACACAAATTTATATTTTTCTGGCGAATCCCAAATAAAAACCAAAATAGAATGAAATTTACAAAATTGTAAAATACCTAGATTTCTCCTCTTGTAGCAGCCCGGAAGAACCAATTGGAGTAGATGTTCGAATATGAAAGTTCAATGTCTAATACTCACTTTACAATGGTTTTAAGTTCTAATTGATTTTAAATTAAATCAGATTGGGCTAACTCTATTTGATTTTAATTCCAAGAAGAAAGAAAACAATAATTCCTCTTTTCAAATCAGATTGGAATATAGAATAAAATCAAATAGTAAAAAGCTAACAAAAGGAAATAGAATTATGCACAATATAACTTAAAAAGAAACACAAACTTATCTCAGAGTAGAGCTTTAAATTTACTTAAAGTTCTGATGAATAACTCTGAAATTCGTATGTTATTTATAGCTGCAAAAATTCTTCTTCGACTGGTCCTAGGGTCACCATGACTGGTCGAAGAAGAAACGGATGTTTGAATTTTTGAGCGCGATCGGATAAAACCGTTTCACGACCGGTTGAAGGTAGTCCATGACTGGTTGAAGGCAATCCACAATCGGTCGAGACCCCTCTATGACTAGTCATGCGACACTTGATTTAGTCACTGGAGTTTGAGTCTTAGCTCCACGACTGGTCGAAGGTTGAGTCGAGACCATCTTATGACTGGTCGAGCAGACTCCAAGACTGGTCGTAGCCGAATAGAAAAAATCTGATAATTTGTAACAAAACTACGACTGGTCTTGAAATTTCTTGGACTGGTCGAACTAGTGCTAGGACTAGTCGAACCAAATTCAGGACTAGTCTTAGAACAGACCAGAATCATGCATAATTATAAAAATTGGATTATGTATCCAAAATGACCTACCTTAAGGTCAAACTAAGGTCTATCAAACCTGAGACACAGTATGGATATTGAAACCTTCACTTTTAAGTTGATGTAGCTTGAACACATCACAAGCTTCAATATCACTTTAAGTTACACTTGTCTCCCGGTCTATCTTGAGTCCCGAACTTGAACTCTTTATTGTAGCTTGAACTAGCTTGAGCTTGAACTAACTTGTACTTAACTAGCTTGAACTTGAAGTGTTGATGAGGTGTCTCGAACACAGTTATCAAGAAACAAACACAATAATCACAAGACATATATAGAGATTTTGACACACAAAATTTGACAACCAAAGGAGCATGAGACCATAGCACTTACAATCTCCCCCTTTGTCAAATTTGTGACAAAACATGCATAACACTATCAATAATCAGCAAGAGAAACACAAGCACAAGCTGTTATAAACCAGGTGGAACAAAGAATCATGCACCAGTTGTCATAAGAAGATAAGAAATATATAACTTCTTAACTCTTCTTGAATTAACTCCCCCTGAGTAGTGTACCCCATCATAATCCATAATATCATCATAATCCAAAAATTCTCCCCCTTTTTGTCAAAATATGACAAAGGAAGAAGCAAAGATAAGATATGAAAGACAGTATATAGATATTAAGATAGAAAGTTCAAAGTACAGAACAGATTATCAGGAATTAACAAGTTAAGTCAGATAAAGTCTCACATACAAACGTAAAATATAATAGTTATTACAGACAAAAAATTCAATCTGATTTAGAGGAAGGACCTGGTATGTTAGGATCACTTTGATGAAGGCTTTTCTGTAAGCGCCTAAAATACTTGCGTATCTTTTTAAATTGATCATTGTAGTCAACATTCATTTGTTCTACCTTCTCCTCTAATGCACTTAGACGTGCATTGAAATCAGAAGGTTCAAAGTCTGGATCATTTTCAGAGCCCGAATCAATTTCATTAAAGATATCATCCATGTCTATATCATCTGGCGGCAAATCATCACCCTCGACACCAATTTTAGCTTCAACAGCAGCTCCACCCGCACCAACATCAACTTGTCCTGGAGCCAATTCCAACTTCATTTTGTTTATGTTGGAGTTGTTGAATATAAGGTGTTGGATAGGAGCTTCTCTGATGGGCATAGCGACTAACATGTGAGTAGCTAACACATTCATCAGATACCCAAATGGAATATCACTATGACCAGGATGGATACGGAATTGAATAATAGAGGAACAAATCAAAGAGGGCAAACAGACATTAACGCCAGTAATGATTGAGTACAAAATACGAACCATAAGCAGAGTCAACTCATTTTTATTTCCAGAGCGGGGATACAGATTAGAGGTAAAGATACGATGTAAAACTCTGTATCTGGGTAACAAGTATTTGGACGTGAGGGCATTCCCATTTTGATTCCATGGTGCATCCATGTTACACAATGCTCTAATAAAAACACATTTTTCTAATTCAGTTACTTTTTCAGCTAATGTGTTAGGATGAATACCTTCATCATTTACTGATATGTCCATAAGGCCTGAAATTAAATGTCGATCAATAGGAAAAGACTCTTCTCTAGTAGTAATAGTAAAAGTCAGTTGCTCAGTAGAAAATTCAGTTATGCAAGCTACCATGGATTGCGCTATGGACTAGTATGCTGGCCCGCCCCAGCGTAAAATGTTATCCCAATCTATAGATTGAAGGAGAGGAAGAAGATTGAAAGGAGCGATATGGTTTAAATTAAGGCCTTTTCAACTATCACATTGCGCATACGCAAATCACGAACATACGGTGGATTATCTTCGGGAGCCCTAAGATGGCGTCTAGTGATAATATTTTATCTAGAAGAAGAAGTACCTCTAGGATTTTTCTTTTTACCTCTAGAGTCCATTTTCTTAAAGAAATACTAGAAATTTCAAGAAAATAGAGATGAGTTTCTCTAGATTTAGCAAGAGAGGAAGAAAACCCCAATATTTAGAAGAAAAAGTTAAAATAGAGAGCTACAATCAAGAAATCTAAGAGAAAAGACTACGATTCTTTAAGAAAACAAGTAAAAATACTCTAACCTGAAGGAATCGAAAAGAGAATTTTGACGGGTCGTAGCTCGGCTCATTGGAGAAGAGAAATAGAATGAAGAAGATGAGATTTTTTCTCCAAATAAAGTAAACAGCGCGCTCCATGACTGGTCGGCGGACGTCCTCGATCGGTCGTGACACGACTGGTCGAGCTCTTTCACAACTGGTCGTGTACCAGAAAAAAAAGTGCAATTCTCTACAAATTTTAAAATTTATTGTATTAACGTATTTAATATATATACACTATAATATAAAGATGCATGATCAATCTTTTTAAATTGCACATACCAAGATCAAATTTCAATTTATTAAACCTGCTTTTGTCAAGCGGTTTAGTGAATATGTCAGCAAGCTAAGTCTCAGTAGATATGTATTCTAAGGATATTACTTTTTCTTCCACTAATTCATGAATATAATGAAATCTAATGTCAATGTGCTTAGTACATGAATGCCGGATTGAGTTTTTTAAAATATTTATCGCACTAGAATTATTACAGTATAAAACCATTGAATCCTGTACGATACCATAATCACTCAACATACGTTTCATCCAAACCAGCTGCGTACATGCATTTTCAGCTGCAATGTATTCAACCTCAGTAGTTGAAAGTGATACGGAACTTTGCTTCTTACTAAACCAAGAAACCAAGTAATTTTCAATGTAAAAACAACCACCACTGGTTGATTTTCTGTCATCGATATTACCAGCCCAATCAGCATCTGAATACCCAGCCAATTGAACACTAGTATCATAAGGATACCAAAGACCCAAATTAATTAAACTTGTGACATATCTAATAATTTTCTTAACGAAAGTTAAGTGAGATTCTTTAGGATTAGACTGATATCTAGTGCAAATTCCAACACCTAAAGCAATATCAGGTCTACTAGTAGTTAAGTAAAGCAAACTACCAATCATGCTACGATACAATTTAGGATCTACATCTTTACCTGTAGAGTCTTTTGACAGTCTTAGAGTTGTACTCATAGGTGTATCAAAATTCTTACCATTCTCAAATCTGAACCTCTTAATCAAGTTCAAAGGATACTTGGTTTGAGAAATAAAAATTTCATTAGGTTGTTGTTTTACTTGCAACCCTAGGAAATAATTTAATTCTCCAACCATGCACATTTTGAATTTAGATTTCATTAACTCTGCAAACTCAACAGTCATGTTAGTACACGTTGATCCATAAATAATATCATCTACATAAATCTGAACCATTAGAATATCATCGTTATGCTTCTTAACAAAGAGCGTCTTATTGACACTACCCATTTGAAAATTGTGACTCAGTAAAAACTTAGTCAATTTTTCATACCATGCCCTAGGAGCTTGTTTCAGACCATAGAGAGCTTTTTTAAGACGATATACATGATTAGTAAACTTAGGATCTTCAAACCTTGTAGGTTGTTCCACATATACCTCTTCATGTAAATCGCAAACCTTGTAGGTTGTTCCACATATACCTCTTCATATAAATCGCCATTCAAAAAGGCACTCTTCACATCCATTTGAAAAATTTTAAACTTCCTAACACATGCAATGGATATAAAAAGTCTGATAGATTCAAGACGGGCTACAGGGGCAAAGGTTTCATCATATTCAATACCTTCAATATGTGTGTACCCCTGTACAACAAGTCTTGCTTTATTTCAAATAATATTTCCAACTTCATTAGACTTATTTTTAAAAATTCATTTTGTTCCAATTGTGTGTTTATCTTTAGGTCTTGGAACAAGATACTAGACATCATTACGAACAAATTGATTAAGTTCTTCCTGCATCGCAACTATCCAGTTTTCATCAGAAAGTGCTTCTTTTATGTTTACCGGTTCAATCTGGGATGTAAAACATACGTAATTACATGTCTTCTAATTGTCTACGAGTGCGCACACCAGTGAGAGGGTTTTCAAGAATTTGAGTAGTTGGATGATCTTTAACAGTCCTTAATTCATTATTAATTTCACTTGAAGAAGTATCTGGTTTTTCAATTACAAGAACTTCATCATTGTCTGAACTAGGGGCAGGAGTATTCAAGTGATCATCAATGACCACATTAATTGACTCTTGAATCACACCGGTCCTGTTGTTCAATACACGATAAGCACGACTGTTTAAAGAATATCCTAAAAAGGTCCCTTCGTCACTTTTAGTGTCGAACTTTCCCAAGTTTTCACGGTCACGCAAAATGTAGCACTTGTTGCCAAAAACACGATAGTATTTGATAGTAGGCTTTTGTCAAACCACATTTCATAAGCCATTTTATTATTAGATTTACAAGTATAAACACGGTTAATAATGTAGCAGACAGTATTCACTGCTTCAACCCATAGATTTCTAGGGAGCTTCATGCTATTCAACATAACATTTCCCATTTCTTGAAGCACTCTATTTTTCCTTTCCATAATACCATTTTGTTGTGGTGTTTTGGGCACAGAGAATTCATGCGATATTCCCTGATCACTACAGAATTTCTCAAAACCGCTATTTTCAAATTCAGATTCATGATCACTATGGATCTTACTGACTTAAGAACATTTTTCAGTTTGGATCCGTTTGATGATCCTTTTCACTTCATCAAGGGTTTCTGATTTGTCTCTTAAGAATGAAACCCAAGTGTATCTTGTATAATCATCTACGATAACCAAGATGTATTTTTTGCCACCTCGACTTTCCATTCTAGTTGGTCCTATAAATCTATGTGGAGAAGCTCGAGTGGTCTAGATGTGGTATTAAAGTTCACATTTTTATGAGAGCTCCTAGTTTGTTTAGCGTACTGGCATTCACCACATATTTTGTTTACTTTTTGTAATTTAGGTAGACCTTTAATTAGTTCTCCTTTGCTCAATTTGTATAAATTCTGATAATGTACATGTCCAAGTCGTTTATGCCAAAGTTGTGTCTCATTGGTATGGACCATGTAGCACTTTTGGTTAGATGAGCTACCATCACTTACTATATAGCAGTTTTCAGAAGTTCTGCGACCAGTTAATATTACAGAACCCTATTTGTTTATGATCTCACAACCTTGATTGGAAAATTTCACACTATGGTTGTTATCGCATATTTGAAATATTCTTAACAGGTTTTGTTTTAGCCCCTCAACATATAAAACATCTTTAAATAAAGGAAGGTTGTAAAGTTGAACCGTACCTTTACCAATAATCTTGCAATTGCTTCCATCACCAAATGTGACTGACCCATCAGTCATATCTTTAAGATTGGTGAATAAAGCTTTGTCACCTGTCATATGCCTGGAGCATCCACTATCTAGGTACCACTTTGAATGACTTGTTGCTTTAAAAGCAGTGTGGGAAACCAAGCAGGTAACTTTAGGAACCCATTTCAGAACAGTTTTGGGTTTAGGAGTATAGTTGGTCTTCTTTTGATTGTAGTTGTAAGAAGGACCTATTGAGTTAGATTTTAAGAGCTCCTTAAGTAAATCAACTATCTTTTCAGCTAGAGGATTTCTGATCTAATTTTTGAAATAGTTACTTTTAGATTTTTGAAAAGTTTTTGTATTTTTAGAAAAACCTTGACAAGTACCTTTTCCTTTTGAGTTTGAGACCTCTCCTTTCACAAAATTGGGAGGAGTATTCTTTTGTTTAGGAGATGTATTTTTATCATAGCCCAACCCAGATCGATCACCATATTTTCTTGATCCGGATAATAGTTTTTCTAATTTTGTATCACCTTGGGCATATCTCCATGTGTCCTTCAAATTCAGAAGAGAAGATACTTCATTTTTAAGTTTCTCATTTTCAGATTTCAAATCTTCAATCAGGGAGGTTTTGAATTTCAAATCACATTTTGATTTTTCAAAGCAATCTGAAATTTATGATTTTTCTAAAACAAGAGTCTCAAAACATTCTTTGAGTTTAGAAAACTTTTCTTTTTGAAGTTTAAGTTTGACAACAATTTTACAACTTTCCTTATATAAGGCATTATAAGCATCTTGAAGTTCTTCTTCATTTTCATGATCACTATGCAAATTTTCTTCACTAGTTGAATCATCGTGATCTGAAAATGTGAACTTGGCTAGAGTCATAAGGGCTTTTACTTCATTGCCCGACTCGGTTTCAGAATCTTCTAATTCAGAAGAGACTTCAGAATCAGATGATTCGTCCCAAGTAGCCAACATACCCTTCTTCTTGGGTTTTTCCTTTTTAGGGCATTTGTTTTCTAAATGCCCATATTCTTGGCAGTTGTAACATTGGCTATCTTTCAAAGACTTCCAAGTTCTAGACTTAGGTTTAGATCGTTTCTTTTCGTTTGTCTTTTGAAAATCGACCCTTTTCTTACTTTTGAAATCTTGTAAGACTTTTTTGCTAAAAGCGCCATATCATCTTCTGAATTTTCTAAATTCGAGTTTTCTTGAGAAATATCTTTAGAAGATTTTAAAGTAATAGATTTACTTTTAGGAGCTTTAAAATTTAATTCATAGGTTTGTGAAGAACCAACTAGTTCTTCTACCCTCATATTATCTGTATCACGAAGTTCTTGAATCGCGGTTACTTTAGAGTTCATCCGTTCAGGAAGTGAATGCAGTATCTGTAAGACCCGTATCTTAGTCCGTACCGTTCCGTAGACTTCCGCGGTCTTACCGGTCGAATTTCGGCAACCTTTGACGCTTAATCGATATTTGTGCGCGACCCTAATTCATATGCTGCCAACACGTATCGACTCAACCCAAGATCTTTACCATAGCGACCGCACCCTCATTGCGGTTTCGATGCCGTGACTCATGCGCCGAGGCGATACCCTGGTCAAGAGATGTGGGCCAACGTTTAGTGTGAGGAAAACGCCGCGCGTTGCGAAACGCAAGAGAATCTCTACGAGGTGTCACATCAATCCCATCAATCAATCAAATCTTATAACATCACATGCCAAGTATGTGTCAAGTACACATCACCTTTCACCCATAACCAAGCAACCATAAAAGTCAAAAGGCCGTACAAGCCCATGCCTTTCTTACACAAAAGGCCACCAAAGTCAACAAAGCCTTACACACCCATCTCTCTCCCATCCATCACTCCATCACCCATCACTCTCTCTCCCTTTTACAACTCTCTCTCTCATTTTCAAACTAAAAAAAAAAATCCAAGCTAGACTCCATACGTATGAGCTCTCCAAGCATTCCCAAGCAACAAAGGTGGCCCACTTTCCTACCCCATCATCTCCCATCCTAGCCATCCATTCCTCATCTCACCCATTAGAATCAAAGCTAAGGAGCTAAGGAGCCCATAGGAGCAAGAAGATCAAATGGTGGGTGCTTGATAATGGTAGTTTTTCCTATTTTTGAGATGGGCCAAGTAAGGCCAACCGATCAATGGTTTGGATCTTACTTGAGACCCTAAAATGTGGCCGATCGCCCACTTTAATTATCATGATCATTCCATGATGGGGCCATTCTCCATGGACCCCATCATGATGTTTATTTCATGGCATTTTGAAGGTTATCTAGACCATCCATATTGGTGGGGAAAGGATCACCATCGTTGATTTTTAATTTTGGTGGTCCCATGTGTTAAGGGATTCATTTGATGTATGATTTGTTTTACAAGGGAGGGCTCATAGTGGCGGAGCCCTCCATCACAAGTGTGTCCCACTCTCTACCTCTCTCTCTCTCTCTTTCTATTTAATTTTTTTTCTATTTAAAATATGGTTGTGTAGCCTACTTGAATGGACCCCACCATGAGGCATATACTCTATCCAAGCTATCTACAAGTGTGGCCCACTTTGTGGGTGTTGTACTTAGACCATCCTTCATGAGGTGGCCCACCTAATCAGGGCCCACCTCTAATGTAGCCGTTATGTGCAACGTCCAGCGTCCCTGGACGCTGGATGTGGATGGGAAGAAAAAGATAAATATTAGCTTGATTTCCAAGCTTCTAGAGTGGTCCACTCACTTAGGCCACACCTTGATGTTTGTATCCAATCCATACCGTCCATCCTATTCCTTGGAACATTTTAGGCGTTGAGCCAAGAGTTGGGGTTAATTGGAAGATCTGGTGGGCCATAGCATTGGAGATTACATCATCACCATTCAAAGATCATTTTCCTATTTTATTTTATTTTCTAAACAGAAAAAAATACCTTATATTAGACTCATTGGATCTGTTACGAGCTAGGGAAGCCAATGGACGGGGTGGATTTTCTTGTTGCGGGCCCTAGATGCCAAAAACCCCAAAAAAATGGGTTTTCATTGATTTTTTTTTTAAAAAAATGGCATGAGGCAGTGCCTCTACCTCTGTCACACTGCAGCAGTAGCACGCTGCTGCGTGTAGCAGGCGGATGGTCAGCAGGGGTCCCACGGTCCTGTATGTGGGCCCCACTGTGATGTTTATTTGTAATCCAATCTGTTCATGAGGTGGGCCCCCTCCAAGTTTCAACTAAATCCAAAACTCAGGTGGCCCACACCACACGAAACAGTGAGACTGAACCTCTGCCTTTGAAACCCAAATCTGGGCCCACAGAAGTTTCGAATCAATCTGAAATTTGTGTTTTCACTTCATTCAGGTCCGAGTGACCTTATGAATGGTTTGGATGGCATTTAAGCATTATGGTGGGCCACATATGTGGGACCCACAGTGATGAATACATCTCATCCACCGTCCACGGCTGTGGACGGTGGGACCTACCATGATTTATGGGTTTCATTCTCACCGTCTGCCTGACGGTGGAGCCCACCAGGGTTATGTGTTTGATCTGCACCGTCCACTATTTGGACGGTGGGACCCACCGTGATGTGTGTTCTATCCACTCCATCCAGCCATTGATGGGGTGGCCACATCATAGGAAACAGTGTTGATTAAAGTCCACTGTTGGGACACTTTTGGGTTGGCAAAAGTTTTGGTTCAATATTAAATTTATGTTTTTATTTCCACCTTGGTCAGGGTGACCTTATGAGCAGATTAGACAGCAGGTAACATTATGGTGGGCCCCATGTGGGACCCACCATGATGCATTGTTGCATCCAATCCGTCCTTCCACTTTGAAAGCTCATGATATTTATGGACCCATTTAAGACACACAAGGTCCATGGGACTGGACCCATTTGATGTATTTTAAAGCCCAAGGGAGTAGTCCATTTGATATGTATAAGGCCCATGGGTCGAGAACCATTTGATGCATTTTAAGGCCCACGGGTTAAGACCCATTGCAATGCACATAAGGCCCATTGGTGTGGTCCATTTATGTGGCCCATTTGATGAATAAAAGGTCCATATGACATGGCCCATTTGATGTATTTAAGGCCCAATGGGATGTACCTAAGGTCCATTGCAATGTGTGATCCCAACACAGATTATGTATGATGTTTACGACGATCGTGCCTTGGGAGCAATGTTGGTTTGACGTCCACATTGCGAGTGTAATGCTGGTTGGATGTCCACATTACGACTCTCCTTAGGGCCCATTATTAGGCCCGTACTTATTGTGTATAGGCCGTCCGGGCCTATCTGCATTGTACGGATAGTTCATTTCATTATAACATGTTTAGTATAGTTCCATGACTCATGGTCATATGCATCATATGTATGCTTGATATGAGAGGTGACTGATCGTAGCATATGCCTTCGGGCAGGTTGTTTATGGGCTCCCGATTAGGCAGTTTTGCCCTACATGAGCGTACGTTACGTGTAAGGATTTGCTGCATGATTGGATAGTGTGATTCATGTATCTCGCATTGTGTGATATGGTTACTGTATGCCCTAGAGACATCGGGGTCATAGCCTCCACAGACGCATCGTGGTTGGTAGGATTGGATACCAGAAATCTTGTTCTACAAGGGGTGCTATAGATATCCCTGGGTGAAAGTCTCTAAACCCTTATGGTACCAAGAGGTTACTCCAACGTCTAGATCGAGTGGGTAGATGAGCATTGAGTGCCGATTTCCAGATGGTTGCACTCTCCACTGTGTCGTGGTCGATTGGAAGGGGGTGCGGCCTTATCCGCCCAAGTGTAGAGGGCAATGCTAGGCTGAGTCTGACCAGCTCGAGGAATGGGTCAGCTATCGACGAGTCGAGCCCGATATTGACAGACGGATAGTAAGGTCTCTTCCATTTACCTTATTACGCGTGATGAGGCGGCGATCTGGTTTAGAGTGTACTAGACCCTGGTGATATCGTGGAATTAAGCTATATTGATGTGTGGACATAGATGAGGATTTTTATGCTTGAGTTGCATTTCACATCGCATGGCCTTGGGATGACCGATATCATTCATGTCTTGCATCGTATAACTTTGGTACGGCTAATGGTTTTCATGGATCTATCTGCATATTCCGTATTACTCTGATATTGCATGTTCATATTACTACCTTGCGCACACACTTTCACCACCCTCTAAGCTTTCTATAAGCTTATACACGACCGTTGCGTGCAGGTGACGATGGGGCGCAACAGCGCTGAGGCAGATCATTTTGAAGTTTTTATTCTTCATTATTGTATTTCCCTTTATGCTCATTGTACTTGTAAAGTTTTTGATCATAGTGAAAATGTAATGGAGTTTTTGGTTGTTGTTTGTGGATTATGCCTTTGGTTATGCTTATTACGAATCAAACTGACGTTGAAAATCCTCCTTGTAGCATCCCAGGATCGGAACCTGCCAAATGGGCACTAGGAGCCGAGAATGGGGTTCTAGGGAGGCTGTCGGCGCCAGATTCGGTTATCGAAAATTTTGTGAGCCCGGTTTTAGAGTTTGGGGAGTGACAGTATCTTTGCACACACTTTACTTTCTGGGATTTTATCGCCAAGACCCCACATTGAGTTTATAATGTCATTCAATCTAGTGTAAAAGTCCATAAACATTTCATTTTCCTCCATATGAATTTCTTCAAATTTAGTTGTGAGGAGTTGGACTTTAGATTTTTTAACGATTGATGTACCCGCATGTGTCATTTCTAATATATCTCAGGCTTGCTTTGTAGTATCACAGGATATGATTCTTTTGAACTCATCCGATGATAGTGCGCAAGTGATAGCATTTAGTGCTTTAGCATTGACACTACTCTCACTTTTCTGAAGTGTAGTCCATGAGAAATAAGGAGATACTCTCATTATTTTTGAACCGTCGGTTCCAGTCACTTCAGTAGTAGGGGGTTTCCATTCGGTTATTGTGGCTTGCCACACACTCTCATCCATTGATTTGAGGAAGATCCTCATTCTAGCTTTCCAATAGGCATAGTTGGAGCCATCAAATGGTGGAGGCCTAGTGACTGAAAGGCTATCGAAATTTAACATCTTTATATATAGCTTAGATCGTTAGCTCAGGAAATAAATCCAAATAAAAAGCAATAAGAACGAGCTATTAGGCTTTGATAGCACTTGAAATGGCCAAGCTATATGTCCTAGAGGGGGGGTGAATAGGACAATGCTAAATTAAAATTTAATAATACAGCAGAATTAATTAAATAAATAGCCAAACTAAAATAAATAAATTCAAAATGCAACCTCAAAATTTAGATCTTGAGAGATTGATACAAAAGTTGTTCTAAGGACAACCTTACACCAAAACCAAAGGTTTATGGTAGGACAACTTGATTTTTAGAAAGATCTTTGTATCAAGAACTCAAACCGAAAGAGGAAAATATAAATTCAAAAAGAATAAATTGCAATCTTAAGAATTGATTATTCTAAGGACAACTATGCACCATAAAAATGGAAGGGCAACCTTACTAGAATAATTATAGAAATTGAAGCTCAAATTGATAAAGAAATAGCAAGAGATAAATTGCTGAAATAAAACTCTAAACTAATACACCATTCTCCACACTTTTTTGAAATGTAAATTGTTACAACATTCACATCCACATATACATTCCACAAAACTGAATGATAAAAGATAAAGAATTAATCAAGCATTCAATCCACAAGACAAGGAGTTATAGTGGTTCGCCTGTGTGTTCACGAACTGTTAAACAACAGCCACACAGAATGCTACTCCACTCCTAATATCCTCACACAAGGATATTAGTGTTCACTATCAAAATAGGTTTCACAGGTTCACCTAAAACCTTCACAATTGCGTCTTTTTCACTTGGGCTTACACAATTTAAAAAACCCCTCTTTTCTGAGTTTTCTGACTCTCCTCAGACAACCACACAAATTGAGATTTTTCTGGCGAATCCCAAATAAAAACCAAAATAGAATGGAATTTATAAAATTGTAAAATACCTATATTTCTCCTTTTGTAGCAGCCCGGAAGAACCAACTGAAGTAGATGTTCGAATATGAAAGTTCAATGTCCAATACTCACTTTACAATGGTTCTAAGTTCTAATTGATTTTAAATTAAATCATATTAGGCTAACTCTATTTGATTTTAATTCCAAGAAGAAGGAAAACAATAATTCATCTTTTCAAATCAAATTGGAATATAGAATAAAATCAAATAGTAAAAAACTAACAGAAGGAAATAGAATTATACACAATATAGATTAAAAACAAACACAAACTTATCTCAGAGTAGAGCTTCAAATTTACTTAAATTTTTGATGAATAAATCTGAAATTCGTGTGCTATTTATAGCTGCAAAAATTCATCTTCGACTGGTCATAGGGTCACCATGACTGGTCGAAGAAGAAACAGATTTTTGAATTTTTGAGTACGATCGGATAAAACTGTTTCACGACTGGTCGAAGGCAGTCCACGACTGGTAGAAGGTAGTCCACGATCGGTCGAGACCCCTCTACGACTGGTCGTGTGACACTTGATTTAGTCGCTGGAGTTTTAGTCATAGCTCCACGACTGGTCGAAGGTCGAGTCGAGACCATCCTATGACTAGTCGAGCAGACTCCAGGACTGGTCGTAGCCGAACAGAAAAAATCTGATAATTTGCAACAAAACTACGACTGGTCTTGAAATTTCTTGGACTGGTCGAACCAGTGCTATGACTAGTCAAACCAGATCCAGGACTAGTCTTAGAATAGACCAGAATCATGCATAATTATAAAAATTAGATTATGTATCCAAAATGACCTACCTTAAGGTCAAACAAAAGTCTATCAAACCTGGGACACAAAGTATGGATATTGAAACCTTCACTTTTAAGTTGATGTAGCTTGAACACATCACAAGCTTCAGTATCACTTTAAGTTGCACTTGTCTCCCGGTCTATCTTGAGTCTTGAACTTGAACTCTTTATTGTAGATTGAACTAGCTTGAGCTTGAACTAACTTGTACTTAACTAGCTTGAACTTGAAGTGTTGATGAGGTGTCTCAAACATAGTTATCAAGAAAAAAACACAACAACCACAAGACTATATAGAGATTTTGACACACAAAATTTGACAACCAAAAGAGCATGAGACCATAACACTTATAACATCTCATAAGAAACATGCAGATGATGCGTATGGGCATGTATCATGATGCTATGTTGTCACATACTCATAATCAGTATCGATAGTTGGCATCGACAATCGACCTCGAAAATGTGGAATTTAACCAACATTTCCCCCAAGGAATGCCCCACATAGAGCCTAACATATAGTGGACCCATGGCCTCTCACAAGGGTCAAATATACAACACCATGGGCCTCACTCAAGAGCTTAATACACATTATGATGGGCCTCTCACATGGGCCTAATATACAACATAATGGGCTCCATGCCTGGCCCTCAAATGTAGCATAATGGGCCTCATTACATAGGCCTCATATATATCACATTGGGCCTTAAACATAGGCCAAATACACATCACAATGGACCTCAAATACGGGCCACATATACATCACATTAGGCCTCGACAGTCGGCCTCGATAATCAAAATCGGCCTCGATAATCAAAATCAGAATCAGCCTCATCAATCGGAATCAGTATCGACAATCGAAATTGGTATCGACAATCAGAATTGGTATCGACAATCGGAATCGGCCTCAACAATTGGAATCGTCCTTAATAATCGGCTTCGACAATCAGAATCAGCCTCGACAATCGGATTCAGCCTCGATGATCGGAATCGGCCTCAACAATCGGATCGGCCTTGATAATTGAAATCGACCTCAACAATCAGAATCAACTGTGATAATCAACATCGGCCTCAACAATCGGGATTGGCCTCGATAATCAGGATCGACCTCAAAAATTAAGATTGAAATTACGGTAAAGACCGCTCTTGTTGAAGTAGGAATATGACAATATGTCCTAGAGGGGGTGAATAGGACTTTTTAATAATTTTATAACCATTTAAAATCCTATCACTCTAATCCTAACAACAAGCATATATTAGGATTACTCAAGAGTAACTTTACTGGCTTCCAAGCCCGGTAGAGGATCCAATCACAAACTATTTGAGAGATGAACAATATGCAAACTAGTTTATGATGGATATGACTGTGCGCGTGTGTGAGGTGTGATATCAGATAATCAAATATGAAAGTATTTAAGGAAATCACATAGACAAATGAAAGACAATAACAATCTCAAACACAGTCATTTTTATAATGGTTCGACTACTTGTCCACTCCACTCCTAGTAACTACACTCAACTCTTGACTATACCGAATTTCACTAAAGAGGTTTCACATGGTTCACCCCAAACCCAAGGTTTTAAATAAGGTTCACCTTTAACCTTTACAACCTACACTTAGGTTGACTATTTATGCTCTCACGAGCAAGGGTCAGCACAACGCTCCCACTTTTAGGCAAACTGGCCAAGGATCTTTCATAAGAACTTAACTATTTATGCTCTCCACAGATCAAGGGTCAACACAAAACACTCACCACATACACTCCTGCCGGAGGCCTCCTAGAGGACTTGCAAGGGGTGAGAAACATCTTAGACCTAATCCTACAAAGGAACGATCACAAGGGTCCTCTGGACTCTAATAACTTACAAATAAGCAGATGAGTCCCTTTTAACTCGTTATTGAAGATCTCCTCCTTTGTTGATGAAGAATATTTTTCTTCCTTAAACTGCAACTCAGAAGATATACCAATGCATGATGACAGGTTGGGTCAAGTTTATGATGGAATCCTACTCTTAAATATTTTCTTATAAAGGAGATAGAGTGATTTCAATTATCTATGCATTCAAGGCATCCCAGTTTAATGCTTTGCCATTAAGCTGGTAGCTAGAGGATCCTTGAATGTGGAAGTTCATTTCCCAATCCAATCTGTTGAATATCAATGATGAGGCTGGATTGAAGGATGAAGTCCCTTGAGAGAAAGAGCTTTGGGTAAATGATCTAAGGTTAAACACTTAAAAGCACTTTCTTCTTTCTCTACTAGCAACTAAAGACAAGCTCTCTATATATAGGTAAAAAGTTCTAACAGATATAAAATAGTCTCATTTATGACAGAGTTCGATATCATCGCGCAAGGTCGATATCAATGAGCGTATACTCTTGATTACATCGACTGGCCACTCGATGACACAAACTCAAATGTCATACTCTTTTAAAACATTTTTCCAGCTGGTCGAGAAAATCTAAACAGGTTCGATATCATCGGATTTCGAACTACGATAGCATTAATACGAGGTTCGATTCCTCGACATTTAAAAATGAGAGAGATAATGCCTTTAAAAAATTTCAGTTCAATGATATGATCGAGGTACACTCGATATCATCGGAATTTGAATGTCGATGATATCGATAGCAGTGTCGATGCATCAATAAATCCAAAGATTTTACCAGTGAGCTTGTTAGACAGTTTATGTCCATTCTCGATGTAATCAATCAGGCCTCGATATCATCGATATTTGAATATCGATTCTATCGAGTGACCCTTAATCCAAGATAAAAACTACTTGAAAAATGTTGCTGGAAAACTGCGTCCAAGACCAATATCATTGAAGGCCTTCCAATATCATTGATTTTTGAATTCCTAGGATATCGAGGAGTTCTTCGATATATTGAAGGTCTTTATGATTTTTTTTAGAAAAATAAGGACACAATCTCTGTGCTGTCAATTTTATCGAGTCAACTTTGATAGACTTGAGTTTCAAATATCGTTGATATCGATAGGGGTATCGATACATCGATAATTCCATCCAGATGAATATGTGGTTGCTGGACATCTTTTGTCCTCATTTCAATGGTATCGGTTGATCATCGAGGACATCAACAACATAGCTTGATTTTATCAACCAGTCTATTGATAAATCAACAGAGATAGAAAACTTAAAGATTTTTTGAATTTGTAAAAAAGTTTTTTAACCTAAAAACCCTATGATATCTTAATAAATTTTAAGGGTTTTATTTACTTGGTGTTTTGGGACATGGGATGTGAGGCTTAAATTTACTAGTGGCGAGTTTGGGCACACATCCGGTTGAGGCAGACAGTTGATTGATCTTCCTATGGAGCTTTTCTGTCTAGTTGACTTAACACTCACACTAATTGACAAACCAGGGCACTTTCAGGGATCAGCCTCGATAATCAGGATCGACCTCAACAATCGGCCTCAAGAATCAAAATTGGCCTCAATAATTAGAATCGGAATCGGCCTCAACAATCAGAATTGAAATTGGCCTCAACAATCGAAATCGGAATCGGCCTCGACAATTGAAATCAAAATCGACCTCGACAATTGAAATCGACCTTGACAATCAGAATCGGAATCGGCCTCAGGAATCGAAATTGAAATCAGAATTGGCCTCAATAATAGGAATTGAAATCAGCCTCGAAAATCAGAATCAGAATTAGCCTCAACAATGGAAATCGGGCTTGATAATCGGCATGGACAATCAAAATCAGAATCAGCCTCGAGAATCAGAATCGGAATTAGAATTGGCCTCAACAATTGTCTCGACAATCGGAATTAGCCTGGATAATCGGCCCCGATAATCAGAATCGGCCTTTACAATTGAAATTGACCTCGATAATCAGCCTCGACAATCGAAATTGAAATCGGCCTTGAGAATCGAAATCGAAATTAAAATCGGAATCGGCCTCAACAATTGGCCTCGATAATCAAAATTGGCCTTGATAATCAGCCCCAATAGTTAGAATCGGTGAGAATGGGCCTAACAAAGCCTAAGGGAAGGTCACAATGTGGACATCCAACCATCATTGCCCATCAATGTGGACATTCAACCAACATCGCTCCCAAGCAGTGGCCCACGTAGAGCCAAACATAAATTGGGCCCATGGCCTCACACAAAGGCCTAATATACATCGCAGTGGGCTCTGTATACATCAAGTTAGGCTTCATCATATGGGTCAGAAATATATCACAATGGGCCTTACCAAATGGGCCACAAATACATAACAAGTGGGCCTTGCACATGACCCTCAAATACATCATAATGGGCCACCTCACATGGGCCAAAAATATGTTACAATGGGCCACGACATATGGGCTGGAAATACATCTCAATGGGCTATGACCCATCGACCTCAGTACATCACAATGGGCCTCACTCATGGGCCTTATATACACAACAGGTGGGCCCTACACATGGGCCTCAGATACATTACACGGGCCACAACCCATGGGCCTAATGCACATCATAATAAGGCTCATTAAATGGGCTACAAAAATATCACAATGGCCATGCCATATGGGCGTGAAGTACATTTCAATGGGCCATGACCCATGGGCCCCAGTACTTTATAATGGGCCACAACCCATGGGCCTCAAATGTAACGAGTGGGCCGCACTAATGGGCCACACTAATGGGCCTCATATACATCAAGTGGGCTACATTAATGGGCCTCATACACATCAAATGGGCTGCATTAAAGGGCCTTATAGATGGCTTACAAATATATCAAGGTGAGCCTCACAGATGGGCCACAAGCATATCAAAGTGGGCCTTGTTGAAGCATAAAAAAATGATGAAAGATTGAAGCAAGAGAAGATAAGGAAATAGAAAGAACTCTTGGAAAAGAGAAGAAAAATAACTTTGAGAGGTTTGGCGTAGGACCATGCAACCAATGTCAGTTGCACGGCACCGCACAAACAATATTACTTGCGTGGGTCTGCGCAACGAAAATATCAGTTGCGTGGGACCCCGAAACATATTACAGAAATGGTCCTTTGCAGAGTGATCTAAAGCACTGAAAGATTTATCCCATATCGCTAAGATCAGGATTTTCACACGTGCGAGGGTATATAAATACCCCTTCCCCTCCTTCATTAAGGGGAATTAAAGATTTTCAAGAGGAGCAGAGCAGAGCAGAAGACTGAAGGTAAGAGAAGAGTCTCCTGTTAGTTGCGCAGGACCGCGTAACCGATATCAGTTGTACGGGTCCACGCAATCAGGCTGCCCTGCAGTCTGTGAAGATAAGGGGCCGTTATGCTGTCGAAATCCATGGGCCAGGCTTCCTTTCTTCGGACTTTCTTCTATTCACAGGTTCAGAGGAGAAAGATCAGTCGATCGGGTCGACATTCCTCCTAAGTCCTAGGGGATAACTGAAACAAGCGCTGTTATGCTGCTGAAATCTCTATTTCATTGAGGATTCATCGATCGGATCAACATTCCTCATAAGTCCTAAGAGATGATTGAAACAGGCACCGAAAGGCTATCGAAATGAACTCTTGATATTTAAAGCATAAGTCGTTCATTTTTAAATAATCTATCTTAGAATCAAGGGATGTAAAGAGGATGTAAATGAACTCAGTATCAATGAAATATGATAAATGCTCTCAATACCCTTTCTCTGTTATATTTAAATACGACAAATTTTCAAATCAAATGCATTTGTTTCTTGTTTGAAATAAAATGGCAACTCTGCTGGGGAATATCTTTATTATCTTATTTAAATATTAACAGTGAAATAGCTATGAACTTTCATCATAGTTTGGCGTCCTACAAACGCCAAAATGGTGACTCTCAGTGGAAAAATCCTCCCCTTCATCTCTAAGATAGATCACTTTAATTGTTCATCTACTAATTATAATTATGTTTTCTGTTTGAAGGGTTTTTTAACCCGACTACAACTTACTACTCATGGCAACTCCCGTAAGAAAAGTGAACTTTCGATTCACCTCGACAGGATTCGTGATAAAATACACACCAAATCATGCAAGTTAAGGTAGCATGGCTCAGGTAACAGCTGGGGTTGTTTCTGCTTCACCCCAATCATCAGAAGATGATGCAGGCTGGACCGTTGTAACATGTTGTAAGATAAGAGCACGAAATGTTAGAAGTTATAGAATGGATCAGTCTTCATTGGGAATCAGAGGGCCAATAACACGTAACACAATTAAAAGGAATCTCGAACTTGCTCCTCTGGTGATCTATCCTGAGCAAATGACTCCAAAATTGACAACGCGTGATTTTCTAGTTTTGAATGCTTCGGTAGCTAAATGGACGAGCGAACAAAAAGAAAAAGCGCTGGCGATCAGATCACCAACGCCATCCCAGAAAAATTCACCAGTATCAACATCACCTCAGTCTATTGATGCCACAGGGGGCATGAAAAAGTCCAATGAAGCTCCATTCCCTCCCTTTTCTGTGAGTCCTGTTACGTCAGCATATTCTTGCTCTCCTTCAATAACTGCTTCGTCAAAAAGTGGAGAAGCTACAGTATATATGGCTGGAAGAAATCCAGATGGTAGAGAAACTACAGAGGATCATTTCAATGAAATAGCAGAAGCCTAGAATGCATTAATGGAAGAATGCAGAAACCTTAGAGAGGCATTGACAACTCTTGCACATAATGTAGCTCGAATGACGATTCCTCAGAATGCAATGGAGGGGCAAGAAAATCACCCTGATGTCCTCCCACCACAGGGGGTAGGGTCACTGGGGTCCATTCCAACGACAAGAACTGTGACACAAGATGAGGTGAGGTAAGTGGTTAAAGAAGAAGTTAGAGCGGAAAGAGAATATGAAAATACTGGACGTTTTAGGTATCGAACGCCGTATCCAAGGGAAGTAGAAGACATCCCCTTTTCGACCAATTTCAAGCATCCAGATTTTCAAAAGTTTAATGGAAAAGGATCTCCGGAGGAGCATTGATGCACTTCATCACCAGTATGGGAAATTTTTCTACAATACCACAGTATCGCTTGCGATTATTTGGTTCGTCACTAACACACAAAGTATTTCGATAATATTATAGTTTAGCACTAGGATCGATATATACCTAGGAACAAATGCAGGAAGTTTTTATGTCAAACTTTTTCTCTTCAGAGCGTGAAGTCAGTATTACGGAGCTGGCCTCTATACGCCAGAGAGAAGGAGAGCCGGTAGAAAAATTTATAGACAGATGGAAAATGTTGGGGGCCTCATGTAGACAGTTATCGAAAGAAAAGAATAAGTCAAAATGTGTCTGAATTCTATGGAGACAGGGATTGCGTTTGGACTCACCAGTGCCGATATCAGAACTTTTCGTGCTTGGCCACTAAGGCTCACGCTTTGGAGCTGATGACTCGCAAGATCCCAACATTTCATCATAAGACAACCAGGAGGGTATTAGGTAAAACAGCCGTGAATGTTGTTGATTATGACAAAAGAGGTAGAGATACAAGGGACTCGAGGGAAAGGAGACCAGATCAAAGAGAAGAAGGGAGTCAGTCAAGGAATAGATACAATGGAAAGAGGCCTAGAATGTTGAACTCTCATGAGGGGTTCGCATTTGATAAGGAAGATGTCGCCCCTATGATGAAACAATTATTGAAAGCTGGCACGATAGAATTACCAGAGCCTAAATGCCCAGAAGATGTGACAAGAACCAAAGAAAGAGATTTCTGTCGTTATCATCGCCTAGTGGGACACCCAACAGAGAATTGTTATACACTGAAATGTATAATATAACGTATGATCGATAGGGGTGAGATAGTACTGGGGAAGGAAAAAGAAAGGGGTGTCATGGCAACCGTAAATGTGCTTACAGTCTGAAAGAAAGACCAAGATGTGAATGAAGAAGAAGATAGTAAGACGGCAAAGAAGGTTGCAGTAATCATGTTACGGTCAGGTAAAAAGGTGGTAAGCCTTATAAAGAAGAAAGCAGAAATCACTAGGAGAGAAATGATTGAAAGACAGTAATGGCGACAAGACAAAAGAGAAGAATGAGGTGAGGAGAGTGACTTATGACGTAGTAAGTCATCTAAAAGGAATACCGGCCCGATTAAGTGTTTATGACGCACTTAAGCTATCAGAAGAATTTCGACAGAGTTTGATTCAGGCATTGTCCGATCATGACATTAAAGAAACTTTTCTGGCAGAGTTAGAATATGAAGAACTTGATGAACAAGAGGACTGTCTCCCAGTTGTTTCTTTTTCTGATGACTATTTGATCTGCGAGGGAGAACATAACAGGCCACTGATGATAGAGGGCCATATTCGGGGGAAGAGAGTCAAACGGATTATGATAGATAATAGGTCTACAGCGAATCTTTTGTCGCTTTCGATGTTAAGTAAGGTGAATTACCGTCGCTCAGAATTACGCCCCAGTGGAATGATGATACAGGGTTTTAATCAAGATGGGCAACACGCACTTGACAAGATTACGATAATGCTGAAAATAGGAAAATTGACTACTGATGTTGTGTGTCATGTTATAAGTGCAGTAACAACATACAACCTTCTCCTAGGAAGGCAGTGGATACATCAGTACAATATCATATCCTCCACTCTGCATCAGTGTTTCAAATACTGTAAAGATGGAGTACAGCATAAAGTAATGGCTGATGCTAAACCGTATACAGAAGCTGAGTCCTTCTTTGTAGATGCTAGCTACTATAATGAGTTTGCTATAGAAAAGATGAATAATGATGAGAATAGGGTCTTAAAGGATGATCAGGAAAGTACAATTACAGAAAAAGTAGAAAAAGCAGAACCATTTGAAATCATGAAAATAAATAAAAAATTCTATTTTATGCCGAAACATCTAAGGCAGCCGGGACAATCGCCGTTAACCTATTTTCATCTGAACAGTTGAAAATTTTACAGTCTAATTTTACAGTGCCGCTACCGTATACTGAAAGGAACAGACCATTTTCAGCCGCTCCAGGAAGATTTCAAGTCAAGACAAGCAAAAAATACCCTGATCCAATAGAGTTCTATGTTTCGGAAGAAGTAAAGACAAGATGAGAGACTCAAAACAATGTGTACCATGGTAGGTTGAGGTCGTAAGACCTTCAAAAGTATAGTCTAGCAAGTAAGAAGATTATGAAAAACATGGGTTTTGATTATGAAGAACCCGCCGGCTTGAACCATGGGAAGGGAATTCAAATCCCTATTAGGATCAATCAGGATAAGCGCAAAAAATTTCAAGGGTTGGGGTTAAACTAATCACTAAATATTATCACAGTTATGCAGTCTTCTACAGAAATACACTGCCTCAATATCTCTAAGAAGAAAGAGTATATCTCTAACAACAGTCACAATCATATCAGGGGGGCAAGTTCAAGATCAAATGAGATAAGATGTACTTAATAAAAGAAGTGCATTTTAAAGGAGTAAACAGAAGCCCATGTTGGCCTATACTTACGTTGTCAAGGAGGAATTGCTCTTGAAGGTGCTACTGATTTTGATACAGAACATTATCAGAATAATAATTCTGTATCAAAAGGAGGCAAGATGAATAGAATGAATAAGGAAGAAGTTTGCAAGCATATCAAGATCATATGATAACAAATATTATCATAAAAAAAGAAGATAAGGAAGATGAGCGCCATCAAGTGAGCTCTACAAAATTTTATCTGAAATTGATATCGCCATCAAGATGGTATATTGTGAACAATATAGACAAACGATACAGATAAACAGATGGGTATAATTGAAGATATTGGCAGAAGCAATGGTGTGTCAATTTCAGTCGAAAATACCTATCACTGTCTTCCAAGTAATTTTAAGATAGCATATTAAGTCATCGGGTTAAATGAAAAGTGTTGATGGCGATATCAAGCGATAACAATGAAAAGTGTTGATGATCGCTGTCAAGCGATAACGATTGCTATCAAGCATTGATGATCATCGCCGATGCCAAAGATTTCCATCAAAATCACTAGGTATTAATGGATAAAAAAAAAGAGAGCAATTATCGCTGTCACCGATCAATCGCTTATCAAAATTGCCATCATCGCTAAGCTGATATATTATTTTAAACATGATAAAAAAGTCCTTATGACATTATCAGCAGCAGCGAAATGTCTATTAATGATCAACCATCTATTGGCAGTAGAATAAACCATATAGCCAACTGCATATAAAATTGATGAGAGCAATGGCTGCTTATCATAAAAAGGTAGTCTAGCCAAGTCCCAAAAAAAAGAGAGAAAAAGGACCAAATCTCCAAGACCTAAAAAGGCTAAGTCCTAAAAGGATCGAATCTTAAAAGGGACCAGCTATCATAAGACCTATAATCATTTAAGATAGCCCAGTCAAGCTAATGGCCCGCTGCGCATGAGACCTATCAAGATCGTCATTCGAGCAGCGGTGAGAAGCCAATGGCCTTAAAAATCCCATGAAGGCCATCATACGCATACCCATGCAGGAAGCTGACAGAGCCAATGACCAAAAGTCAAAGGGATAAAAGTCAACCAAAAGACAAAGGGCCAAAAGTCCTCAAATGACCAAAAGCCAAAGGACCGAAAGTTCTCAAATGGCCAGTCAGCGTAACCCCCATGCTGTCTGTATAGATTTCCAGCAGCGTCACGGGGAATGGAGGACAATGCCCTCCCATGAATGGGCTTGACCTTGCAGATGAAGAAAATGAGGGCTGCAGTGCGAGCTTTAGATAGTCCAACCATGCATAAGACCCCCTAGATTTGTGGTTCGATTTCGGTACTAACTCATGAGGAAGGGCTTAAGCTTACTCATCGATGGAATAGCAACCACGGATTTGGTACCCTAAAGGTAGACTTGCGAGCTCTGTGAACTCTAGAGAGTTACTATGGCCAACCCTGTGCATAAAACCAATTGAGTTCACCGCCCTGGTAGCTTCACTGGGCCCCTCTGATGGATCACGGTTTGTGAACTCCCTAGGCAGTGAGAAGTCCAGCGAACTCCTAAGAGTCACAGAGGCCATCACGTGAGACTCGGCTCCACTACTCAAGAGCTTAAACTGTGTGTGCAACTGATTAAATTGAAACTTAGCACCGCCAATAAAATATAAATGAATGAAGTCATATAGGAAATCCCGTACTGACAAACATAAAATGTGGGTGTTTTATAATAAGTTTTTATTGAATATCATGTTAAACTATGTGCGACATTCAAGATGCAGCAAGTTCATATCTCACGAATAAACATAGAAGGAAAAAAAACTAATGATGTTGAGATTACTGCATAGATAATATGTTTGGAATAACGCGTAATGTAGAAATGCATGAAAAAGGTTACTGAAAGTTACTATTAAAAATTAAAAGAGAACATTTGTTTAAAAAAGGGGAAAAGAAGAAGCAAAAGCATATATACAAAAAGGAATTGCATGCTTAAAGTTCCTCTGTAATGCCTACTACCTTCATATATTACTGCAAGTGTTCCTTTAATTAAATCTGAGCTGCATCATGCTTTGACTTCTCTTCAAGTATAATCTTTGCTTGATCAGGAAGGCCAGCTAATTTGTCTTCCAAGGATGTAATCATTTCCTTGCTCCTGAGTAATTCAGACTTTTCAGCATCGGCGGATTGAATATTGACATGGATCATTTCCTTAACCTCCTTTATGGACAGTTCCTTCTCGTGGCCTTTCAGTTCTAGCTGCGAGATTTCTTCTCTCAAAGTGGCAATACGATCTTGAATAAGTACCCTGTCATCAGTGAGAGCTTTCAGCTGTTCTTAGAGAGTTAATTGCTATTGGTCCAGTTCAGATATAGTGGAGGCAATAAGGGAAGCCTTCTCTTTGGACAAAGTCAACTGTTTCCCGTACTCCAGAACTTCAGGAGCAATTGTAACATTCTCTGCTGATGCCAAAGAGAGTATCGAATAGCGAAATTTAAGAAGAGAATCACGTAGAGCAGAGATGTTGATTTTTTCCATTATTGCAGAACTTTTTAAAATTTCAATGGCAATATCTAGGTCTGACCACTGCTCGGGATCTTTAAAGATGACAAGGAGTTCTTCATTAAAAGCATTTTGTGAATAGGAATCTTTGAAAGAAATGGTAGTTCAGAGACAGTGGCCACGGACTCAGAGCTGGCCGCCCCGCTAAAGGGAAGAATTCCCATAACACAAATAGGAGATAAAGTTAGAATAAGCAATGCAAGATGAAGGATATACAGTTCCTCAAATTGATATATATACCTGCTGTAGAGGTGTGACCAATAGGTGGGGGAAATTCTGGGGCAGCAGAGGTACCAGCTTCCAGCATGTCGGCAAAAGAAGGTGCTCTCGCTTCTGTGCTCGAATCCCTGGTAGTAGGAGTAGGCAGATCAGTAGCTTTGACGGGGAATACAATTTCACGGGCCACTCTTTTTGGTGTTATCAGAGGAGCCGTAGGAACCCGTCGTGAAGTCGTTAGTGCAGCTGGACGAAGGTCCACAGAGGGGGCATCACTCGTCTCAATGTTAGCCACATGCGTACTTGAAAAAGGAAGTAACAATGATAATAAGATAGTTATCACTAAACAAGCATATGAATATTTAAGGAATTCGGATTCCCTTACTAGGTGAAAATTCATATTCCCCATAATCCAAGGGTTCTTTGTCTTCTTCAGTTACTGCATGTGGCTTGCCAGGACCAGAGGTGGCAGGGGAAATTTCAGGAGTCAAGGGGAGATGTTCTTCCTCTACATTTTCAATGGTCATATTTTCCTCTTCATCTATATTGACTTCTCCTTCTTCGAAGTCATCATTTTAAGCTCCATCGCTTATATCATCATCATCATCATTTTTAGACCCCATGGGAGTGGATTCTTCTGATGAAGAAGATGAACTTTCATTTTCCAAACTCTCTTCATCTACTTCCGCGATCACAACTTGTTTTCCTTTGTAAGAGACGGGCTGGCTGCTTTCTCCTGGAGACTTCCTACTAGCCAAAACTGAGGGAGACAGAGGTCTGCCTTGTCTCTTCTTGGGGAATAAGTGACGATGCTTGTAGTCGTGCTCGCGATCTAGTCATCGGAGACGATGAGCTGGAAGGAGGAGGTTGCGAGGGAGGAATAGGTTCATTCTAAGATAGATTCTCCTGAACCCTGGCAATTTATGCAGGAATGGGGGAGGATGTTCCTTCGATATTCTCTGAAACTTGGTCGCCAAAGTCGTAAGGGACATGTTCAAATTCCTCCAGAATTTCGTGAGCGAACCAGCCATCTAAAGTATTAATTGGTTTCCTCTCACGAATCGGCTCTTCTGTTGATATTTTTCTGCAAATTTCACCATGGTGAGGTGCACGACTCTTCTCAGGAATGAAAGCAATTCCATTCTCAAGTTTTTCCCCTGAGCCGAGGTGGGTGGAGAAAGAGAGGGGAGTCCACTGGTAAGCGTTTGTTGACCAAAAATGATTGATAGTCCCACCATCTCATCCAGTTGTAGGAAGTATGGACTATCCGATTGTGGCTAGGAATGATGAAAGAGGAATTGACACGACCGCCCAGCAGTTGCTTCCATATCATGGCCCAGTTCAAAGGACCTATTCCGTAGCAGTGCATTCTCTTAGTGACCAACCCACAGTCTTCCGGTACGGCTTGGTCATAGCCAAATTGGCGAGAAAAGTGGCTGGGGTAGTAGGGCTCTCTCCAGAACTCTGTCCCTTCTCTGAGAGGCAGACTGCAGGAACGAATGAAAAGAAAGAAAGCCCTTTCTACTACGGTCAGTGCTCCCTGGTCCACCATATTTGTGTCTTTAATGTAGCAGTGGAGACGAAACTGGAAGAAATCTATTTGGTCAAAGTCCTGGATCTTGTTGATTACCCATTCGTATGATCTTTTGGCCATTGCCCTTTGCTGAAATAACCAGAGATGAAGATGGGAAGGATTGACATACGCCTTCTCTGGTGCTTCGAAGGTCTAAGGGAAATAAACTCCCAACCATCCAGTAAAATAGTGTCAGGCAGTGTATGCTGAGGAAGATCCCAGGGTGGGGTTCTTGATGTGTGTAGATATTTCTCCAAAGGCCCAATAGATGAAACATAGTACAGGGGGCACAATTGAATATTTTTGACCTTCCGCTAGGGTACCAGCAATGATGAAGGTGGTGGGGTGAATAACATCTGCCCATTTGGAGCTAGGAAGTGCTATTATGCTTAACCAGTAGTCCAGAAAAGTTGTAAGTTACCCGAAGGAACTATAATATGCTCTTTCCTTCATGTTGTTGCGGAGATTCGTTAGTTTTTTGCATCGACTGTCCCGGAATCTACAGGGAGAAGTAAAAGGTTAGTATGAGAGAATATGTGATAGAAAGAAGAGGGATAATTTCTGAGTCTTGAATACCTGAGCATTCTGGAAAAGTGAGCCAGCCACTGCAGAGGGGAAAGTTTGTGAAAATTTAGAAATTTCTCAATTTCTCTGAAGAGTTCAATGGTGGTTTCAGAAATGGAGGGTATGAGATCTGGAGAAGATGTGAATGCCAGCTCTGCGTTCGATGGGATGAACTCATCATAAAATCTTCCTGTTAATGGAAGACCTACTATGCGATGCAGATCCCAGAGTATTACGCTCATTTCTCCAAATGGCAAGTGAAGAGAATTGGTAATGGGTGACCAATATTCAAGAAAGCCTTTAAGCACGGAGGGCTCCTTATAGAAATATTTAGATGTGACTTCTATCGTATCATAAAGGCCAACTTTGGCTAGAGTGCTTGCATGTTTCTTCAAGATGGCCTCTGCCCAATCAGAATAATAGCGACGAGAAGTCAACAGGCCCCTTATTCGAAAATCCTCTGATCCCCAAAGAGGGTCGCAGTCCTTGTATCGCTGTCTAATGGTCTCATAGAAGTATGTTGGAAAAAGATTATGTGGACTGTGACAGGGGGTGAGGAAGATCATGGAATGAACTTCTCCAATGTTTTGTCACGGTTTCTGCACTTGTAGTTTCCCCTCGAGAATGCAGGGTTCTCTTGTTGCCCATAATTCGGTGTACATCAACTTCTCTCCGTCTACGTAGTCCTTGGGCTCACATTCAAGAATGGATTGATGGCAATGGATGTTGATGGGAATTACTGTCATACCTTCTAAATGAGGGTTGTCAAATTTTATAACGCCCTAAATTACTTGAACTGATTCCCAAGAATTTTGGAGTTTCTTCTTGTTATGCTCCTTTATCTTCTCTTTGAACTCCTTCGCCTTGTTTCGGCAAGCCTTCTTGGAGCGTGAAGTAGGGGGAGTATCTTCTCTTGGAGGGGGTCTGTCGCTATCTGTGCGGATGTGGGCGGTTGTCTTCAGCCATTTATCCCAATCATATTCACGACTGTGCTTCGGAGGCCGTTCTAAGTTCCTCATGACTATAGCCCGATGAATGGGAGAGGGAAGCGATTCAATGCGATCAGTGAAATCAAAAGTTGGGAGTACTGGTTCTTTGAAGTATGCAGGATTTTGAGTAGTGGTTTTGGTATGTTTGGTTGGTGGCTGATCAGCGGAAGGAGAAGGGCTATAAGAAGATGTATCAAGAAAGTCGGGATGAGAAGACTGGTCAATTAGAGGGTCTACGGGATGAAAAATTCTCTTGATATGGGCCATAAGGGAAAAGGAATTAAAGGCTTAAGGGTGATCGCAGGAAAAGTTTGAAAAAAATAGGAGAAGGACTAAGAGCAGATGGAATACATTAAGTCTGAGTTACGCAGGTCCATGCAATCAAAACCAATTATGCGGAATGTCGCAACACTTGGGAGACTTGTGCAGACGAAAAATCCGTTGCGCGGTACCTTGCAATCGATATCGATTGAGCGGGAAAATCGCTAGAGACAAAATTTCACCGCAGAATGGGAAAAGTGTAGATTATGAAGGGGGTGCGGTATTTATAGGCTGTTACAGTCGAGTATGGGCACGAATCAGTTGCGAGGGTCCGCGCAAGTGAGTTGAAATGGAGGATTTTTTATCCTTTTTCGTTTCTTGGGGAAACGAAGAAAGGATTAAGGGGGCATCTGTTTAGGCATAAAAAAATGATGAAAGATTTTAGCAAGAAGAGATAAGGAGATAGAAAGAACTCTTGGAAAAGAGAAGAAAAATAGCTTTGAGAGGTTTGGCGCAGGACCACACAACCAATGTCAGTTGCGCGGCATCGCGCAAACAATATTACTTGCTCGGGTCCATGCAATGGAAATACCAGTTGCGCGGGACCTCGAAACGTACTATAGAAATGGCCCTTTGCAGAGTGATCTAAAGCACTGAAAGATTTATCCCACATTGCTAAGATCAGGATTTTCACACGTGCGAGGGTATATAAATACCCCTTCCCCTCCTTCATTAAGGGGAATTGAAGATTTTCAAGAGGAGCAGAGCGGAGCAGAAGACTGAAGGTAGGAGAAGAGTCTCCTGTTAGTTGCGCAGGACCGCGTAACCGATATCAGTTGTACGGGTCCATGCAATCAGGCTGCCCTGCAGTCTGTGAAGATAAGGGGCCGTTATGCTGTCGAAATCCATGGGCCAGGCTTCCTTTCTTCGGACTTTCTTCTATTCACGGGTTCAGAGGAGAAAGATCAGTCGATCGGGTCGACATTCCTCCTGAGTCCTAGGGGATGACTGGAACAGGCACTGTTATGTTGCTGAAATCTCTATTTCATTGAAGATTCGTCTATCGGATCAACATTCCTCATAAGTCCTATGAGATGATTGAAACAGGCACCGAAAGGCTGTCGAAATGAACTCTTGATATTTAAAGCATAAGTCGTTCATTTTCAAATGTTCTATCTTAGAATCAAGGGATGTAAAGAGGATGTAAATGAACTCAATATCAATGAAATCTGATGAATGCTCTCAATACCCTTTCTCTGTTATGTTTAAATAAGACAATTTCCCAAATCAAATGCATTTGTTTCTTGTTCAAAACAGGCCTCTTGAATGGGCCACAAAATACATCAAAGTGGGCCTCATGTGGGAGCTTGGATTACATCCAAAATCATTTCAATAGTTGTAGGTGCAACATGTGTATCACTATACACTATCATTCCATGGGGCACATGGCCCACTAATGATGATCAGCACTGTCCAAATATTATCCAGGTAAATTAGCACTAATCAAATATTGTATTTGTAAACCAGCACCATCTGGATACTGTCTAGCTCATCAGCACCATCCAAATATTGTCCAGCACTGTCCAACACTATCTAGACGATGTGGATGAAATAAATACATCACGATGTGGCCCACATACCAAAATAGGTGGATGGCTTGGGGATCACATACATCAAATGGGACCCACAGAACTTGTTGATGTCTTCCGGTATAGCAGCCATGCTGCAAGGGCCCACCATCCAGATGATGGACGGTAAGATATAAGACATGCATCATGGTGGGGTCCACACGCATGGCCCACCATTTAAAGGAACGAACAGTCTGGATCACCTTTGTGATCAGACCGTTAACTAACATGAATACATCAGCTACTTAGCGGTGTAGGTACCTCCAGCCAATCCGCTTCAATCAATGTGGGTCGCATGTGGGGCCCACCAGATATAAGTAATGTATATATATCATATATCATATATATATTATATTATATTATATTATATATTTAACAGGCCAGCATTCTGGAGATATTCATGTTATCCCTCCGTCCAGACCCAGCATCTGGATGGTTTGGATTACATAAACATCAAGGTGCGTCCATGGACATGTGGCCCACCTTCAAATGGTCTTGACGACCTAGATCACCCACCGTCTCACCTATTGGATGGTGGGGATACAACACAGATATCAAGGTGGGTCCACACTAGTGGATATATAACACACACACACACACACACATATATATATGGTGGGGTCCACGTGTACGTGGCCCACTATTTGAAATAAGCTAATATTTATTTATTTTTCATTGGGCCTTCTAAAAAGGGCAGCAAGGCGGGCCCCATTCACTAGATGTCCAGAAAATCTGGATAGTCCAGATTGTTCATCACACCAGGTGGGCCACATACACATATCATCGCATCATAAAAGAAAGAAAATAATGAGAGGAGGGAGGAATAGAGAGAGAGAGAGAGAGAGAGAGAGAGAGAGAGAGAGAGAGAGAGAGAGAGAGAGAGAGAGAGAGAGAGAGAGATCGGTGAGGAGGGACCCCGCCACTATGGGCCCCTCTAGATTATAACAGATACATCAAAATGGGTCCCACATATAACTAGGCCCTCACATAAAAATCGATGGTATATCACCCACGTATCGACCTTCTTCTTTAGCTCCCTGGACTCTTAGGCTCCTTAGCTTCGATCTTGATGGAGGATGATGAAGTTTTGATGTTGGAGATGAGAGATCTTGGGATAGGAAGGTGGGCCGCACTCTTAGCTCTCTCATGAGAAGCTTGGACGATTGCTCCCATGGGAGTTGCTTGAAAATGAGAGAGAAATGAGAGAGAGAGGGGTGATGTAAGGAGAGAGGGATGGGTGTGTAAGGAAGGTAGACTTTGGGGATGGGAGAGAGAGGGGTGCCATGCTTTGTTGGTTAGAGAGGCATGGGTGTTGTACCTATTATACTTGACTTAATTGATATGATTGATTTGATAGATTCTCTTCGGAATTGTAACACGTGGTGGTTTCTTCAAAATAGATGCGGCCCACATGTCCTGGCCTGGGTATCGCCTCGGTGCACAGGACGTAGTGTAACACCCTGTACTTTGAGTACTTGGGTGTTACCATTAAACCTTAGGAAGTATTTAGGCGTGTGAGAATATAGGATATCATCATCAAATGATTCACAAAGAGACCACCTTTGTAAACCATGAACAACTCTAGAAAATTTCAGTAGCGACAACTCTCATTGAGTCAGGTCTAAGATCATTCTAAGAGTCCATTGAAACTCAAGACAAATCCTACTCACCAACCACTTTATAAAATAAGAAAATATAAAAAAAAACCAGTAATATGATATCTACATCATATTGTACACATCTACCTAGCAAGATCACAATCCAACTATTAAACTTGATTAATGCATGTCACATCTCTATCAGGACATGTCAAGAGTCATGTGGACAATCAAATCATATTCAAGACAAATTCAAATCACCCGTATTAGATCAACAAGTCACGGACGTCTCGTAATGACCTAAATTGTCACCCTAGTGGCCCATTTTCATGATATGCAATCCTAAACTCAAGGTACTTACCACGAAGTGTAGGTCCCCACATGTTAAATATAAGGATAAACGAATAATGAGGTATCAAGGATAATAATAGTGTTGTTTAAATAGTATAAAATCATAGGGTAGATGGCCCTAATTACTTTCACAAAAAGAGGCCCACAACATGATAAAATAAAATAATTTATAACAAAGTAACAAAATTCTACAGTATTCTAGTAATACACTATGTTGAGAAATTTGTGGTAATAATAATAATAATAAATAAATATATAAAATAAAATACATATGATCCCCTTAGGACTTCTTAACCGTCGATTTTCAGATTTGAACCAATCCAACCGTCGGATCGATGATGATTAGCACTTAACGACCATATTTCAATCATTAAGGTCCACCTAAGCTTTGGATCCACCTCATCTTTGGTGGGATGGCCCAACAATGATATTCAAGGTGAATGGATGGAATGAATTTCATTTAGTATCACTGTGGGCCCCACACAAGGGTTGTGTGTGCACCAGAGATGGTGCACCAGTAGTACACCAAACCGAAGAATCGGTCAAATGACCTTTGACCCGATGAAAGCTGGAAAAGGAGATTTTTCTTCCCACTTTTCCCACTAGCAACGAGCGGAATCCGTCCGTTTGAATTTAGGCCCACCATCAGATCACAGATTAATGATCCGAACTGTCCATCATGCTCAGCAGGTAAAACCACCCAAAACCTAATCAACATCGCATACTCAAACACACGCACGTGTTTGCAAGCACTGTTACAAAACAGTCGTGCGCAGGTGGTTTCCAAAAATGGAAACTTCCGTTGCTGCCGTGATCGGTGGCCCACATCCGTGATCATCTCGAATGATCCAAACCGTCCATCATAGAGCTGGGAACCTCCTGATCAAAACCCTGTTGATTTCACATGAAAATACACACGTGTGTGTACACAAACACGAGCGCAAGTAGGGTTACTGCCAACCTGGCAATCCTCGTGTGAGATTCCCTTTCATCTTAACCCTCCGTGCATAGAAATCCTATCCATCCATTCCTTTCTGCACTTTAGGGCTTTTGTCGCAATGGAAGAGTTGCTGCATGTGGAAACTAAAGCTCATTAAGGGAGAAGCTAATGACAGTGCATCAGATGGGTCCCACAACGTTCTAGGGTAGTATCCAGACCATCTAGGTGCAGCAAATCGTAAGATTAACCACAAACTAATGATTTGCCATTAACGACGTGATTATCTTCCTCGTTTAATTGGGAATACCCATCACCTTTGAATGGGCCCCATTCTCTAATCCGAGTCGTCTAATGGATGGTCCACCCCATCAAAAATACATCCTAGAGTTTGATCTCGGTCATTCAATCGAGTGTAATTAAAAACAGATGTTTCTTCTGGATATATTTAAGTTATTGTTCATGCCCGTAACTAATCTAGCGATTAGTTACGACCAATCTTTCAGAAGGAGATTAGAGAGCCTTTAAAAAGGCCTCTTTTAGGGCATTCTTTTCAAAAATGGAAAGATAGAAAGAGGGAGAGAAAAGGCACGAGATTGAGTCAACTTGGTTCAAGTCGTTGCGAGTCGTGCTTAGTCCAATTGCTGGACATGAATTGCAGAAGGGTGAAGATGGTGAGAAAGCTGAGGAGGAGAGAAAAAGAAAAGGAGGATAATAGAGAGGAAGAAGAATAGTGTGGGGGAAGAATCATTCGGTGCAGTCACTGTGTTGACTCAACTCGACTCGAACTGTGTCAGGTCAATTCTGGTATCCATCGCTGGTCTTGGAGTAGCTTCTGATCTGATATGTTATTTCCAACTCAACCCAACTAGTATTGAGTTGAATCACACTGTGGGGTAATAATCAGATGGATGTGGAGCCAGTTTCAACTGGATATCATTCCTGGCAACCAGGTTTTACCTGAGTCAACTCATTCAAACCTGTTTTAAACTCAGATTCACGTCAGGACCTTGTTAAGGGTTACCACCATTACTAATCTGAAGATTCATCGAGTGATGTTGTGATTGAGTTCAACCTTGTTTATACCGAGTCGATTGAGTTGATTAACGTCAGGCTGAGTCGCGAGTCGGACTGAGTTGCCGGCCTAGCGGGTCTAGTCAAGCTCCGTCATGGCCCAGGCATTGCTAGATTTTGGAAGGAAGAAGAAGAAGGGAAGAGAGAAGAAGATGAGAGGAAAAAGAGAGGAGAAGAAAGAAAAGAAAAAGGAAATAGAGAGGGAGAGTGAGTCAAGCTATGTTTACTCAGTGAGTCAACCCACCGTTTCAGCGACGAGTCGGTTCTGGTCTTGTTGAATCCAGCATGCTCACGGGATGTTACATGTTGAAAAAGAAAAAGGAAAGAATGGAAGTAGAAATGTGAGTCAAGAGTCGGAGTGAAAATCCCATGACTCACTTGAGTCGATTCGCTGAGTCACCAAATGATTTTGGTGAGTTCTAATCTCATGATTTTTAGAATTAAATCTTATTTTGAATTGTGAAGGCTGACCTAGATGTTTATTTGAAATATAGAAAAATTTTGACTCCCAAACGCCTCCTTTGATCGTGAAATAGGTACCGAGTTGAGCTGGTAACTAACTCATGTGAATTTCCATATTTAGGATGCAATATAAGCAAATAAATCCGACATGAAAGGTGAGGATCACACTTCAAGCTTTTCCTACATCATAATAGTTAGCATAATTTAATTAATTTGTTGATTACTTAATATAGTGCAATGTGAAAATAATGATTAATATTAGTTCCATTTGAGTAAGCTTTTATAAATGCAACATGTTTAGATTTAAATCCATTTAATTTAACATGCTATGAATCTCTAGTATCTCTAATCTAATTTAAGATGCACACTTTATGTGTATAAATGTTATTGACGTTGTATGTGACTTATTTTACCATTTGCGATTACTTTATGGCATATTTAGAGGTCCTCAAAATAATGGCAATTGTGTAATGAATTAAATGAAATTATGGTGGACTTGCCATCTTATAGACCATTTATTTCCTAAGTGGCTTTCGTTATTTGCCCTTGCGGCTTGTATTTGCCCTAGTGGCTTTGATTGGTTAATTACCCTTTTGCGGCCTTGTTAGGTTATTTGCTTTTTATGAATTGGATTGACTATTTGCCCTTTGCGGCTCGAATTGGTCATTTGCCCTTACGACCTGAATGAATTATTATTAAATAGTCCTTTGATGAAAAGTCTCACTCGTAGAACTATAATTGGCCACTAGTCGAGTAGATTACCTTTAAACACTTTAACTATTAGTCTCATGAGCCAGGGATGGTGGAATGGGACACTATCCTTGGGCGATCTTTATATTATTATAGCCTTTTTCAGGTAGTTAATCTACCGCGAGCAATTTATATAGTCTTTTCTCAGAAACTAGTTATCCTTGGGCGTACCTTTATGTACTTTTTTAGGAGACTAATTCTCCTTGGGTGACTCGTTATATAGTCTATTCCAAGAGACTAATTCTCCTTGGGTGATGTAACGACCTCAAAATTGGGGGTCGAGCATAACTCAGCTCCCGGGACTTAAAGTGGGTCGCTATCGGACTTTCGACGTGCGGTACAGGTTTGATACGGAGTTTCTAAATGCTCCCGAGAGCAACTGGGTTTAGAGATTGATCTTAGATTTTAGGATATTGTAGCGTTAATAATTCTAAAAGTTTTAGGTCTTGCAAAACATATTTAAAGTGATTGGTGCTAATTTCACAGGTAATCTAGTTTAGCGCTAGTTAATTCTCGTCAGATTTCTAAAGGATTTAGTCCTAAGGGATTTCTTCTTGAGGTGGTACTCGGGTTTTCATCTGAATTTTTCCAGGACGTTACAGGAGACTTTGTTATATAGTCTTTTTCGAGAGACTAATTCTCCTTGGGCGACTTCATTATATAGTATTTTCCAAGAGACTAATTCTCCTTAGGTGACTTCGTTATACAGTCTTTCCCGCGAGATAAATTCTCCTTGGGCGACTTCGTTATATAGTCTTTTTCGGGAGACAAATTTTGCTTGGATGACTTAATTATATAGCCTTTTTCAGGAGACTAGTTATCCTTGGGTGTACCTTATGTACTTTTTTGGGTGGCTAGTTCTCCTTGGGTGACTTCTTACCAACTGGATGTGCATCCCCAGGTCTGTGAGCATGTGCATGCATCCATGCATTTAAATAAGATCATCTTTAGAAAATTTATTCAATGAATGTGTATCTGATGAACCTTATCTAATTTCCATGATAATCATTATGTAATGTTTGTTATACATCACATTTGTTAACTATGCTTAATTATCTTGATGATATGATAAATCTTGAGAGGTATACCTCACTGGATAGCCATCGATGCTATTGAACCATATTTAGTGTGCAGGAGACACAGAGGATGCGCATGTTGGATTCATGTGGAATAGGAGGGGCCAGACCACCTTGCGACTCTTTATCGTTGATTATAATTATATTTAATTTGTACTGTTATGGACTGTAAAACTTAAGACATTAATTTGTATAAGTTTTTTTAGGTAACCACTTGAAACCTTGGTCGTGTGTATTTAGACTCTCTCTTATATTTGATTTGTTTCTGTCCCACTAGTTTATGAACTCTGATAAAAAAAATGTATGCGAAATTTGGGCGTTTTCAAAGGTTAACACTCGGGTTTTTGGAACATGATACTGTACTCGGGTTTAGGGAACTGGGGTGTTACACGCAGCATGCACGGTCGTAAGGATACAAGCTTCAAGTCGAGCCGACTCTGATATATGGGACACGACTCAGGATCACGCATAAATACCGATAGCAGATCGCGAGTTGCCGAAATTTGACCGGGAGGACTGTGGAGGCCTATGGAAAGATACAAGCTAGGACACGGGTCTTACACGCCCCCCCCCCCCCCATTCTCTAGGACTGAGAGCTCGTCATGGCCCAAACTCAGAAACTGGGCTCACAAAATTTCCAATCGTCGAATCCTGTGCCGACAGCCTCCGTAGTGCCCCATTCTCGACTCCCAGCACCCATACGTTAGATTCCAATCCTGGGATCCTATAAGGAGGATTTTTCAACATACATTTATCTCGTAAAAAGCATAACCACAAGTTTACCCAAATCACAAAGACAACATCATCATCACATATCCACTAATATAAATAGTTGAATACAGTGCTAAAAGGGAAATACATATATAAAAAATTGAAGCTCCACAAGACAGCTGCACGCTCCAAGCTCAACGCTGCTGCAACCTAACGCCACCTACACGCATCTATCATGCATAAGCTTATAGAAAGCTTAGAGAGTGGTGTAAGTGTGTTCACAAGTTAAATGTCAAGTATATAATATCGGAGCAGTGCAGAAACATGCCGATCAGTGTATAAATTCCATCAGCCTTATCCATGCTATGCGATGTAAAAACTGTAACACCTCAGATTTTTCCCAACCTGGAGTTAGATGTTCTTAGGTAATGAGTCAATCATAATACCTTAAATTGACTTCTCAGAAATCAATCCTAAAGCCTTAAATCTCCTTTCAACCCATTTTCTTCAAAATCTTACCTTTCACCACCTTATTATTCAAATTTCTCTAAGTACTTTCATATTAGACACAAATCCTAAAGTTTAAATGGTGAAGAACTATACTTAAACTAAAACTTACTGTAAATGGTAAATACATGAATAAAATGGGGTTGACTATTTAGTGTGTAACCCATTCTATATTGAAAGATACACCCATTTCAAATATCAGATTAGTGAAACCACATCAAACGGAGTCGGGGGCCTATCGGAGCATGATCAGGGGGCCCACAGTGGGTCACATATGTTTCTAAGGTCCAGGGGGCAAGAGGACCTCGCCCCACTAATGAGACATCGCCAGTTTTTCTAGTGGTCGGCGAGGGCCTCACCGGTTTGGCGAGGCCTCATCCGTACAGCGGGCCTGGTGGGTCGGGTGGCTGGTTTTCTGCATTTTTCCTACACTTTTTGTCTGACTTTACACTTTTTGTCTGACTTCAAAATGTCATATCTCCCTCGTTATAACTCTAATTTTGGTGATTCAAAATCTAGATTGAAGATAAATGATTCTAGTTTCATATAAAAATATGTGAAAAATATAATAAAATATTTAGTATAGTTAAAAATAAGTCGTTGTAACAACTATCCAAAAATCATAGTTTGGACAGCTGGTGCTTCTAGAATTTTTAGAATTTTCTACAAATGAAATCTCATGAAATTTGGTGGAGATGGAGTAAACTTTATAATGAACTCCTAGAAAAATAATTAGAATAATATACTAACTAAAAGTAACAGAAAAGGGCGTAGAACTTCCCCAGGATCATATTTTATCGTAATTAGGGCATAATTTAGTTAAGTACTAAACTAGATACTCAGTTGAATTAGCTTGAACTACTTAAATATGAAATATAAGACCTAAAATGAGTAGAACTACTAATGCTATGTTACTTAGAAACCTAAGATCAATCTCTAAACCTGGTTGCTCTCGAGAGCATGCCGAAACTTCATATCGGACCTGGAATGCACGTCGAAAGTCTGATTACCCCAAAGCTATACGAGTACGACCATCTTGTTGAACTTAACAACCACCTCAGAAATCAAGTCCATATGGTATCTCATGACGATTTACTTGAGCCCGCAACGAAGTGTGTGAGAAACGTGAATGTTTTTAGAATTAAATTCAAATTTAAGAAATCTGAGTCATGTCGCTTGTGGGACAAATATAAGGATTCAGACCATCAGAATCTGACCCAAATACACCCTCAGATCAGGGAAAATATCCCACACATGTCAGTGCACTTGTGGCCTTGATCGAGTACTGGTGACCATTGAACTGAAATAGGTCCCCTATTGACTCGATCAGGCTCAAAACTTAACCTGACCTAGATCTATGGTCAGGGACTTTAATTTCGATCACACATAGAAAAGGAGCCTCCAGAACAGCTCCATTGGACGGAAATGGCCCGTATTTGGTTAAAATATAAGTATACCATGGCCTTGGGGCCATTTGTGTCAGTCCTGGGCCTATATAAGGACCATACACCCACCCCTCTCTCTCCCATACGAATTTCAAAACCCTAGGTAAGAGAGAGAGAGAAAAAAAGGGAGGAAAAGAAGAAGGAAGAAGGGGGAGTTTGTGAGGATTTTTGCTATAATCCTTCCCTGTTGCTACGCACACTGAATCGCCTCTCTTCTACGTTATTCTATGAACTTTGAGTTCGATTTGGGTAAGTAAACCCTAACCCTAATCTATCTTAGGGATTTAAATAGAGCAGATTATGAAATAGCTAACCTATTTCATAAATTAGGTAGCCATTGTGCCATAGACGAAGGTGTCGTAGACGAACCGAGTTCGTAGTCGGCGTACCTGCAAAAGGTATGGACTATAAATGTTTAGGTTATGGTTTTCAAGGCTTTCAACGTCAGCTAATGATTTATAACTAACTTGATTATTATCACATGTGCTTAGATACAAGGATTTTCTGTTTATTACATATATATGTGACTATGTTGAATATAATGCATTTTAAGTGTTTGTTGAAATGTTTGAATGAATATGAAATTATGATTTGTGCTTGTTACGAGTGATGTGTGGGAATACATGATTGTTGTACGTATGACAACTCCAATGTAGAGGGATTTTCCATAATATGTGGTTTAACTAATTTATTACAAGTATGTAATATGTGTAGTCTAGGTGTTTGATAAAATGTCTGAATAAGAAAATGCTTGTCATTATGTATGTAATGAGGGCGTTGAGATAGGATTTTTAACTCCTTTACCTGTAGTTACAGTTCCCTTTATGTAACCTATCTTACTCCTATGTGATTTGTGGATGAAATGCCTATGTAGGATAATATGTACTCTATGTGTTCGTTAAATTATTTATATGAGATTTATAACTGAATTCATTGTTACATGCTATCTTGACTAGTGCATATGAATGCCTATTATAATTGACTGTGATTGTGACTACATGGTAGTCCAGACAATCAATAATAATTCCTATTTGAGTGGCCGAGCTAGTTGCGCAACAATTGATGCGTTCGGTGAATTCGAGTCATACGAGGATCGTCGATAATGGTACCTTGTCGATTAATTTAGTGTACGCTCGTACTAGTTGAACTCGTCTAATAAACCGATTAGCCCAATGTATGTTCACCATGTATGGACATCACTGCTTGAACCTAAGGTACCAAACTTACCAGTGAAAAGCTCCTTTAATCTTGGTACCTCGATCCGCTAAGACTCATGAGCCGGGCATGGTGGTATGGGACACTGTGGTCGAGCTATCAGCCTACGCTGGGGCGACGAGCCTCCCCGTAGTGACCAATGAGCAACCAAAGCTCGTGAGCTGAATACGGTGGTATGCGACACTGTATTCGAGCTGTCGACCTACACTGATAAGGTGATGAGCCCTTTGTAGTGACCTCGAGCATACTCTGAGACTGCGTTGAGGCGACGAGCCTTTCCATAGCAACTAGAGTATAAACTAGGCCTACATTAATCGGGTGACGAGCCCTTTGTAGTGACCTAGAACCACAACATCTATGAGATTTACTAGGACTGACGACCCTAGAATGGATCATTGTTTGAGAATTGATATAAGGGAAGTACCTTAGTTTTCAAATCCTGCTGTATGAAAAGGACTAATAAGAACTTAGTAATCACGTTCATGCACCGCATTGCATGTGCCGTTTGGCATTGGGCAGAGCACTGAGGAAGTGATTGACATGCGTGATCATGAGATGAAGATCGCAGAGGGAGTGCAGGCGAGGGCATGCATCATTACTACATCCCATTCGTGCATTAATCAAAGTACTTAGGACTTGTTTGATTGTACTGCTTTATCATTACTGCTTGACTGAATTGAAAACATGTTAACCTTTGCTTTATTGTTCCACTGAGTTGATCACTCACTCCCATGTTACGGGACTGTTTTAAACACTAACCAGCCCCTGTTTTAGTTTCAGATGATGGCGATGCTTATAAACCGGAGCTGGATTTTTATGATGATGAGGGTTTCTCCTATATGCAGCTATGAGGTGGGTCTATATAGACCATGTCCTAATTGACGGGGTTACAAGGATGCTGATTAGAGGCCATTACACTTGTTATTTTGTACATTTGGAACACCCATGTATCTTCATTTTGTTCATTTTTAGAGTATACATGTATATATTTAACCTGATAACATGTTCACACTTTGGAGACTTACAACAGTTTATATATTTTATATATCTATCGCAATCTTCCGCTTGTAAAATTTAACTGTCTCTGGAGTATGATATGCTATTTTGATATAATCCCACTCATTTTTAATGTACTAATCCAAACAACTTTCAATTATCATTACCTATGCTGCATAAGTGATGAGTTGAAACTCGGGAGCTAAGCTTCTGCTTGACCCCCGATTTTCAGGGCGTTACAAAAACATAATAAGCCAAATATCATATATTGAGGATGCAATGTAATATGTAAATCCTGACGATTCCACGAATACCGTTAGCCATATCTAGGCCATATAGATGCAAAAATATAGTAACCCAAAATATCATATGCCGAGGATATAATGCATTATGTGGTGCAAATGAAATGGCCAAGATGGAGTGTGAAGTCAGGATGATAGTACGTAGTATCGCAGACTATGGGGTCTATCACAAGGGACTTCTATCTAAACTAGTCCCATACTTAAATTTGGATAACCAGACTCAATGTGGTAGACTCTTGATCTTAAGTTGGTCGTGCGCCCTAACTGAAATTCTAGCTATTGCAAAGGTACACATAACAAATTAATTACATACCACCAGCCTGAGTGGATAGTGAATGAATGAATGAATGAGTAATCATACTGAGTATGCAACTTCTTACTTAATAAGTTCACATATCAGTACTGTACATCTCTGGGATCATCACTAGGGTCTAGTACACTCTAGCCATCTTGCTGCCCTATCCAAGCGCACCACTGGATAAGTGGAAGAGATCTCACTATCCTCCTACCAATATCGGGCTCAAATTATTGATAGTAGACCCATTCCTCAGGTTAGCCAAACTCAACCTAGATATTGTCCCGTCACTCAGGTGGTTAAGGTCACACCCCTTTCCAACCGACCATGACACAATGGGAGACACGGCCTACTGGTATACGACTCTCATGCACTCATGTATATTCAATCAGTCTAGACGTTGGAGCATCTCCTAGTTATGAAAGTTTAGGGACTTTCACCTACGGACATCCAACGTGCCCAGATGCTCAAACTAAACATTTTCAGTGTCCCATCTAGCCATCTACGACATGCCTGTAGAGGCCAAAGCCCTGATGTCGCTAGGACATACAGTGGTCATTTCACAAAATGCAAGATGCATGAGTCACACAGTCCAATATGCATCAATCCTATGCATATTGTGCACTCATGTAGGATGACTCCACCTATCAGGGAGTCCCATAAACAACCTGCCCTATAGCATATGCAATGGTTAACCACATCTCATAACAAACATGCAAATGATGCTTATGGGCATGTATCATGATGTTATACTGTCACATACTCATAATCGGTATCGATAACCAGCATTGATAATCAACATCGATAATTAGTCTCGATAATCGGCACCGATGAGAATGGGCCTAACAAAGTCTAATGGAAGGTCATAGTGTGGACATTCAACCATCATTGCCCATCAATGTCGACATTTAACCAACATTGCTCCCAAGGAGTGACCCACATAGAGCCTAACATATAGTGGGCCCATGGCCTCACATAAGGGCCTAATACACATCTCCTTGGGCCATACATATGGGCCACACATACATCATATCGAGCCTCACTCATGGGCCACAAACACATCGTAATGTGTCTCATCAAATGGGCCGCATATAAATCACATTGGGGCTTGATATATGGGCCTCTCACTTGGGCCTCAAATGCATCTCATAAGGCCTCATGCCTGGGCCCCAATTACATCACATCGAGCCTCATCAAATGGGCCACTAATACATCACAATGGGCCACATCTCATGGGCCTCAAATTTGTAACAATGGGCCTCATACCCAGGCCTCAACATCTTAATAGGCCTCACCAATGGGCCTTAAATACATCATATTGGACCTCATATAAGGGCCTCACTTACATCTTATTGGGCCTCAAACAAGGGCCATATATGCATCACATTGGGCCTCACCACATGGGCCACATATACATTAAATTGGGCCTCAAACAAGGGCCACATATGTATATATATCAAGGAAGGCCCCATGATCTAAACGGTCTGGATATCCCAGATGGCTGGACAATTTGGTTAAAGTATACCTCAAGGTGGGCCCCACCGTCAAAAGGGCTGGATGGCTAGAATATAACACATACACACCGTCCATATCTAGATAGTGGACAACATGGATGAACACATGCATCATGATAGAACTCACCGTCCAGATCATAGTGGGTCACGTCCAAAAGAGAAATGGATGGACGACTAAGAATAAAACACATATATCATGGCTAATCACACACAACAGGGACAAAACACATACATCATTGTGCATCCCTCACCACACCATCCAGATGGACGGTGTGGATGCAAAATACACACATCAAGCTGGGTCCCATCCCACACATGCAACATGTGTGGGGTCTAATGAATGGACGACATAGCTAACAGATACATCACGGTGGCATCCCACCATCCCAATCATGTAGATGGTGTGGATATGGAATATATACATCAAGGTGGGTCCACCCCACATGTGTGGCACATGTGGGTGGGTCCCATGTCCTAAAAAGGATGGTTAGATATAACCATACCTCATGTGGGGCCACAGGACTTGCTGCATCAGTACAACAACTATATGTGCCATCAGATGGACGACTAAGAACACATACATCTAGTGGCCCGCAGAACTTTGCTGACGTCAGTCAGTAGCTGAATAGGAGGTTGTCCCCTCCGTTGGATGGCTTGGATAAATGCATAAATCAGAGGTGGGTCCACACGTACATGACCCACCATCCATGACTTAGACAGTCTAGATAAATCACTTACATCATAAGGGTGTCCCACTGTTCAGCAGACTAGACGGTGTGGATAATCAACACATCATCAAGGTAAGCTCCACCATCCATCTAATGGACAATGGATGTCATGGATAAAGAGCATATATCAGGTGGGTCCACACGTGTGGCCCACTTGCTTTACATCAATCTGATATTTGTATTACCCCAGTCATCCAGGCCTGCTAGACATCATTCTAACGGACGGCCTGGATGAAATTTGGGCCTATTGGTCTGCTGTCCCTATCGAGCTAGATGGTGTGGAAATCGTCGACACATCGAGGTGGGCCACAAAGGGGAAAAGAGAGAGAGAGAGAGAGAGAGAGAGAGAGAGAGAGAGAGAGAGAGAGAGAGAGAGAGAGAGAGAGAGAGAGAGACAGTGTGCGTGTGAGGGAGGAGCTTTTCCACTATGAGCTCCTCTCCATTTACATCACGTATATTAAATGGGTCCCACCACAAGTGGGCCCTCACATCATCATTCCATGCAAGAAAACACAAATCTAATCCTATAAAAGCACCCACTATTGGACCTTCTTGGTTCCTTGATCTCCCGAGCTCCTAAGCTTCCTCTTTTATAGGGGATGATGAGAATTGAAGGGTTGGATGGTGAGGATCTTAGGTAGGAAGTGGGCCACACTAGGCTCTCCTTAGAGCTTGGATGGTCCTCTCTCTTGGGATTGCTTGGGAGAAATGGTTAGAGAAAATGAGAGAGAGCATGGGTTGTTGTAAGGGAGATGGGATGGAAGGTATGGGCTCTCTAGACTTGTTGGTAAGAAAGGAATGGCTAAGCATAAGTGTTGTTGACTTTTAAGAGAGAGGGATGGGTAGGGTATGGGTTGTACTTTGATTGATTGATGTGATGTTTCGGTAGAGAGTCTCTCAAGATTTGCAACGTGCCGGATTTTCCTTGAAATAAATACAGGCCCACAACTCCTGACCTGGGTATCGCATCAGTGTGTAAAACGCTATATGGAAACCGCGGCGATGGCACGGTCGCAAGGGCACAAGTCGCTGATTGAGCCGAATCAGATCAACAGGATACGACTCAGGGTAGTGCGCAAATGTCGATTACAAATCGTGGGTCAGTGAAATTCGACAGGGAGGACAATGAGAGTCTATAGAACGGTATACGATCTAGGATATAGGTCTTACAGAGCTCACCCTTTTCAGTATGTCTGTAAGCTGCTTCTCAATTTGAATGTATTTAAGCAGATAGACTTGTCTTCAACCAATTCTCGAATATAATGGTATCAAAAATCAATATGTTTCATACGAGTATGTTAGATTAGATTTTTTAAAATATTAATTGCACTTGAATTATTACAATATGTGAATGCGGTGAAATTGGCACCCATGTAGATTTTACTATTGATGTCCTTAAATGAGGGGGATTAGGCTGATTTGGATTGATGATGCAATAGACTTGGAGTTGCCACTAGCCACTTAACTCAAAATCCCGCAGTTGGCTAGAACCTGCAAAATACGTAAAGCTTAGAAAAACTGAAGATTCTCTTGCTTTAAATTGATTCTTGATCTGCAATTTGAAATTCTAAGGGACCTCAGTTACAAAGAGGGAAGGTGTTAAATACCCTCTCTGCTCAAATGGATATACGGTCTCTACTTCGTGTGGTAAAATATTCTTAAGGGATGGAATGATAAGATTAGATGGGACGAGGCAAACTTAGATTTCTGATGGGGTAAGGTTTGGAAATTTGGGAAGCCACAGAGCATATGTCTAGATAGTGTCTAGAGGAGTTTTTAGATAGATGATGATGATGATGGAATATGGACTAGGCTACCATGAGTTTCTGATGTGACAGGATCCAGAATTCTGGCAAGTCACAGAGCATACATTCAATGGCAGTCTAGAGGAGCAAGGGGGTTGACAAAGGAAGTAATGACGCGATAAGGAGTATGGATGCTAATGATGATTGTGTGATCTTTGACTTGCACATGTTTGGATGTTTTAGTGTACTATGATTGGGAGGTTTAACTGAGATGGAGGTGAGTAAGCTAAGGGATGGTTGAGGAGGCTAAAAAGATAGAGGCTTGAAAACTCAAACCCTTCTCACACTCACTTGCTCACTCTTTCTTTCTTACCCCCCTCTCTTGGTAGTTAATTGGTGTGAAATGAGACCAAGTGAGGGGTATTTATAGCCTCTTTTGGTAATTCTTAGGCCTTTGGAGGGTAAATGATGATGTGACGACTTAGGATTGGTTGAGAGGAGGGTAATGCCACATAGCGCTCCCTCATAAGTCCATGGGCTTCGTAGAATGGTAAATAGGGTGAATTTTGGGGGTAATTTTATGGGAGAGCTGATGTTGGGAGGGAGGAATAACTGTGTGCTTAGAGGGCACATTTGTCGAGAGATGGAGGTAATCGGATTACCGCCGGAGGTATTCCGATTACAGCCCAACCACCGTTAACTCCGGATTTCTTCTCGTGGGCTTTGGTTTGGACTCTGGATATGGACGTTTTGGGCTTTTTAAGGATTTTTTAGGCTTTTTGGGTTTTGAGTAACTTAGGTTTAGTTTGGCTGAGGTTTGGGATAGGATGTGGGGTTCAGGTTCAATTCCTAAGGATCATCCATGCCTTATCAATCTGCTAGCCTAAGTAGGGTGTCTATAGATGCCCCTCTTTGGCAGAAGTTGGGTGCAACCAAATGCCAAAGTGAGTGGCACTCCATCCTTCTGGTCAGAAAAGATTATGATTTAGATTTATTGCCTACGATAGTATCATAGTTAGCTTACTGTTTAAAAAAGAAATAACTCGCACATATCATGAGGGTTTGAGGAAAATGTTATGACTGTCCCTGTGCATTCTGCGACATCACGAGATACGAATCACAACCTTTTCACATCGGATTGATAATAGCATTAGAGGATAAGTCTAAAAAGTAGGGCCACACCACGTTTCCGGCTTTACAAGGATTCCCATACTGTTTGGATTTTGTTGTTCCTTTGCTACACAATCACCCTAAGAGTACTTGTTTTGTCTAATCGTCAAAGTGATTAGCTGCCTTGCACATTCTGCAACCTTGCAAGGAACTCACTATGCCGACTTGGACTCGATCAGACTTTCCAAGTATCCTGGACTAAGTATGTGCAGATGACCTTTTTCATTCAGTCTTCTGATTTTGATATATTGGTTACAGTGGATTTTCTCTACTCTTTAGAATTGGTTTATTTGACCAAAGATGGATCAAGATTGTCACCATTTACATTCGTATTCATACGATTGTCCTGATATGGAGGACCCGACCAATCGTGCTTGCATCACATACGGATTCAATTATCTCCTAGGGAAATAAGAAGAGGTTGAATCTTATTTCACTATTTGCATTGGACGCTACTAGGAAATATAGGAGATTTCTCAGTACTTTTCATGCCAAATGCTAATTTTTTTTTTAAAAAAATTATTTTTTAAAAACTATCCTCTGTGGAGCTATACTCCTTGGGGATTTTACTGCAAATGTCTTTGGAAATTTTAAAAAGATCTATCCGATCTCATGGGAGGGCATCATCATTCGATTTTTATTGTGTATATATATATATATATATATATATATATATATATATATATATATATATATATATATATATATATATATATATATATATATATATATATATATATATATATATGGAATAAGTCCAGATAGTTTTGTTGCCTCCACTAGTGATTTAATGGGGTTGATCAACAAACTTGGCTTTTTTGTATTTTTTGGAATTTTGTTTTTTCTACAATTTCCCTTGTTTTTCTCAAAATTCTCAATTTCTCGTGAGATTTTGCAATTTCATGAGAATCTACCCTTTCTCTCTTGTTTCTTCTCCTTGCCTGCTGGACTAAGGTCTTTTCATGGTTTTTACATCGCATTAAAGGAGACAAGCGCGTAGGGTCGTGCTTGGGGCAGGGAGCGTGTAACGCCCCGTGTTTTCGGAACCCGAGTATATGACTCGTTCTCAAAAAACCCGAGTGTTAACCTTTAAAGATAGTTGAATTTAGGTATATATTTTTTTCTTTTTCTTTCAGAGTTAGTAGTTTAGTAAAAGATAGACAATCAAACATAAAGGAAAATTTGCATTTACATTCAGAATATACAAGCGTCTGTCCATAATGACTTATACAAACTAATGTCCCAATACTTACAATTACAAAATGAAATAATACCTCATGTGAAACCAAGTAAATTATAACAAATTTTGAGCTGTAAAATCACGTAGCAACTCCTGGCAAATACAATCTTGCATCCTCGATAATCATAATCTGCTCCTCATCAATATGAAGACAAATATCATCTAGGCCACCTGTGCTACCTGTACGGTTATATATTCGATGAATGAGTAGTCAACTCAGTGTGAATTTTCCTCAAGATTACACACTACTGCATTAGGTAAGCACAATTATAAACAAAAAGCATTCAAAACAATGCACGATGCAATCTTATTAAATACGTGGATGCGTGAGTGCACATCAATTGGGGATGCTCATCTAATTGGCCTTTGGGTAAGACTCATGCATGTGGCCGGTCTCCAGTGAAAGTACATAGTACATGCATAGTGTCAAAATCACTAAAAGTGGGTCGATAGTTAATGGTCTGTGAGCTAGCAAAAGGATACCACGACTAAGGGCACGTGCTACAACATCTAGAATTAGCCACCCGTTATCACTCGTATGCTATGAATGCATGATTAGCCAACCATTATTATTCTGATTACAACTAACCAATTTAAGAAAACTCAAAGGTCACTATAGGGGGTTCATCACCCAGCTTAGGCCAACAGATCGGACATAGTATCCCATGACCACCATCCCCGGCTCATAAGGCTACCACCTTAGGATGTTTAATGGGAAGCCATCGAGTAGTGGCCAATCAAATTCAATATATGGGACTTATCATCATATGGTTGCACAAAAATAACACATCGAACCCTCATAGGACAAATACTAAAACTAAGCCACATTGGGCAAATATCAAAACTACGTCACATAGGGTAGATATCAAAACTATGTGATAAAAGAAAGTCCTCAAAAACCACTTAGACACAACAACCCATGGATGCTAGGCCCTCATCAATATTCCATTTAACCCATCATTTAAGTTACCACTAAGTCAAGGGTCCATTATAAACACAATCAATTAAGTTACATCCCAAGTTTGGGTGTGAATCTATAAATGGAGTTTTCCCACAATGTACCAGTTCAGATTTTTCAAGCAATCCACAAGCACGAGAAAATATTTAAGTGCAATATGTAGATTCTCATGCAGGATGAATATTGAGCACATAATCTAGGATTCAATTCCAACAACTGGTACAAATAATTATGAGATAAAGATATCAATTATCAATCAAAATTAAAGCATAAACTATCACTTAAGCTAATGGGAAAATGGAAAGCTCAAGGAGAAGAAATCATCACCTTATATTTTGAACCACCTACATTGTCTCTAGAAAGTGCATACGCCCCTGGAGTCGATTCCTACCACAAATTATGAACTTGTATGGTTAGATCAAAGTTCTATAAAACTATCTATGGTCTAGATTATCACTTATGGTTTGGATAACCTAGGTTTAAGCTCCATCTTAGAGTTTAATTATAAACTTAGATTTTAGAATTTAAACACTAATTAATGTACGATTGATTGCAATGTTAATCATAAACTGCCATTAACATTAACTATGTAATTGATATTAGCTACCATAATAGTAATGATCATTATGATGGTAATAAATAGTGTGATCTATTATTAATGATAATGTTTAGGAATGATAAAAAAATACTACTATCTAACATCCAATAGTTGTAATTTTATAATAATTAGTACTAGCATAAATAACCTACTAGTAGCTAATCATATTTAATAACTGCAATAGTTATAATAATACCAATGATAATAATGAATCAAACAATTTACTTTGGGAGAGAAAACTGACCCACATAAGTCGACTAGACGACGAGTCGGGCTTCCAAGCCTAATCTATTTTCAACAACCCCACATGGCCACCACTTTACTCATGCCCCATCTTGTTTCTTCCCTACCTCCTTTCTTCCCTTTCTCCTTTCACTGAAGAAAGACCTAGACACAACTCAATGACTCAGTAGTGAGTCGAGATAACCCGAGTTAATAATGAGTTGATTCACTTCATCTCTCTCTCTCTCTCTCTCTCTCTCTCTCTCTCTCTTCTCCTCACTCAAGCCCACATGTCTAGTAGAGTTGCTAAACTAAACCAGCCCAACTTGACTGATAGCAGCCCCACCTCACACAGCTTGACTCGGCCCGTGACTCACACTCTCACTCTTTCTTCTTCTCCTTCTACATGTTTTCCACCTATTGGAAGTCCAACAAGAATGCTAGGTCGAGGCACACCCCGCTAGACCGAAACACAAACCATAACTCCCCCCATTTCCAACACTGACTCGGCAACAACCCCCAACTCACTAAAATAACCCAAGTACATGTTGGTGCTGCCATTGACGGAGTTTGGAGCTCCAACAAAAAAGAAGACACTCTTCAAGAAGATCCGAAGGGCCTGGGCGACCTCAACTCGCCCATTTTGGACCTAGACTCGGTCGAGTTAGCCATGAGTGGCACAGACTCGGACTTAAGCTCTGCAGCAATTCCTCCCTGGCCTAGCTCGGTGTGACAACACAGTCGCACTTCTCTCTCTCTCTCTCTCTCTCTCTCTCTCTCTCTCTCTCTCCCTCTCTCTCCCCCTCTCTTCCTTTCATTGCCATCCACCAGTCTCTGGATTGAGACAAGGCTCGATCAAACACACCTAGACCCAACTTAAGGCTCGGGTGAGTCGAGTCAATGCAACACAACGAGTAAGATCACCCTCTCACTTTCCCTTCCTTCCTGGTTTCTGGTGAATTTAAAGGTGGGAATTAGGGTTTCCAATGATCCCCTTATATCAATCAGGGAGATCTATTACTTGATTCAAAGACATAACTGGAATTGGAGTCCTATCCTATCTAGTTAGAAGATATCTCAATAAAACTAATTTTGAACTTCCTTTGACCTAATTCTCAACGGATGAAAGTTGTGAGAACTAGAAGTGATTCCATCACTTAGCCATGCCCTGGACACAATGGCAAACAACATGATATACCAATTCCACAAACATAGGAGAATTATGAAGATTAGAAGGGATTCCATCATCCAACCATGCCCAAGAGACGATGGTGAACAATAAGATTTCCTAATTTCATAATCTTAAAGCATGAAAAGAAAATACTCAAAGATATTGCAAATCTATTGTAATTTGAGTCACAATAAACCAATAAAAACTGAAAGTATTCCTTAAATATCAAACTAGAATCAAAGTAAGTTCAATATAAACATGAATCAAAGAAATAAAAACATCTCATCACGCTACAAGCTTCACCTCTTAGCCCTAATTAAGAGGTTTAGACAATCATAGACATGATTGGATCTAAAACCCTAGAAGAAAGCATGAAAAATAAGGAGAAAGAGAAGAAAAATGCTTGGAGATGGCTCTCCACCCTTGTGCTTTGCTCCTCTAAACCCTAGATGGATGTTCAGGGATGCCTGGGGACTCCTATTTATAGTTTTGCAACACTCCTTTCGCACCTCTTAGTAAAAATCTGGAACTTACCTTAAATTTACGCACTCCATGTAATTCTGTGCAACTCTACATAAGTGGTTCAATGACATCAAACTGCCTTCGATGTCATCGAAGGTGACTTTTATATGTGCTTTTTCCGAACTGCGTAACTTTTTCCATACTGTGTAATCTTCCATGTCATCGAACCTACCTTCGATGTCATCAAAAGTGTCTTCGATGTCATTGAATATTGTTCAAAGAATCGATAATGCATCCAAAACAGTCCAGTGAGTTTTGTCAAAAATTCATAGAAAATTCAATGTCATCGAACTGGCTTCAATGTCATCATGGCTTCGAGTCATTGAACAAGTCCTCGAGTCATTAAAAAATGTCTTCAATTTATCCAGCAACCAACTCAATTTTTTCTCATAAATTCGATGTCATCTACCCATGTTCGATGCCATCTACCCATGTTCGATACCATCGAATGTGTCCCGATGTCATCGAACAGTGATCAATGATAGTTAATATGAGTTATGCACTTATTCTTTCACTACAATGGATGATATTTTTGACGAATTGGAAATTGATGATGAGGCGGATCCTAATTTTCAACTGTCTCACTTTGATGAGCATCTTCACTCTCTAGAGGAGAAGGTGAGTGAGTTAAAAATGTCTCAGGACAATCTGACTAAAAGTCATAAATATTTGACAAAGCATATGCACAAATATTTCCAATGCATTACCAAGGGACTTCATCGAATTGACCTGTCCATTCCACCTCCTTCTTCCTCAGGTTCTAATTAGTATTTGAGTTTATCTATGTTGGAACTGTATAACTTAACTTTCACTTTCACTTAGTTTATATGAATTTATCATGGATGACATTCCCTTTTTGTTTACTATTTTTCTAACACTCTCTTAATGCTACTCTCATTATTTTCTCATAATCATATTTGTGATTTAATTAGATTTATGTCTTCCTTTTGTCAAGTTGTGACAAAAAGGGGGAGAGACTTGTTATTATGGTTAGGAGTTTTCGGAGTTGGAGTTTGTTTGACTCACTTGCTTGTTATGATTATGGTAACATATGTGCAAGTGAATTAGATTGTGTGGACTGTATATTTTGGATATATGTATATTTCTTAATATAGGTACACTACACACAAGTCAAAGGCTCAAACTAAGGGGGAGTGTATATTGTGAATGAAAGAGTGTTGTGAATGATTGTGAAGTTGTGATGTTTGTGTATTGTAATCTTCTAAGTTTGTTTTGACATGAATTTGACAAAGGGGGAGATTGTAAGTGTTATGATGTATAAAGCACACTTTATTATCAAAATTTGATGAGACAAAACAATTTAGAGTATGACTTGTTCATATGATGGATAGTTCACCTTCAAGTGAAGTATGATGGAAAGTTCACCTTCAAGTGAAGCATGATGGAAAGTCTACTTCAAGAACAAGAAGTCTATTTCAAGATCAATCTACTAATGCAAGCCTACTTCAAGATCAAGCTATTAATGTAAATCTACTTCACGTAGAAGATCTGAAGCTACTAAATATTTGAGTTCAATGTCCAATGTTTCAAGGATAAGTGAACCTAGAAAGACCGTAGGTTTAGGTCCTTTCCTATGCATATTATCTTCGGGTATTTAAACTTTGTATAGGCTAAAATTTGACTAATCCTAGCTTAAGTTCAACTAGTCCAAGAATTGCTTCGACTGGTCCAAGTTTCCCACTCAAATTCAAAAATTTTCTAGTAGATCCTCGACTAGTCGAGCACACTGCTCGACTAGTCGTGGAGAACTGCTCGACCAATCATGAGGAGCTCGACTCGAACTCTAGCAACATTTTTTTAGCTCCCATGACCAGTCGAGGGCTATGCTTGACTAGTTGAGTAGGCCACTCGACCAGTCGAGCAAGTCACTCGACTAGTCGAAGATTAGTTTTATCCGATCGCCCCAAAAATTTTAAAAATTGGTTGAATCTTAGACCAATTGTAGGGGACCATGGACCAGTCGAAGGAACCATTTTTCAGCCTATAAATAGAGGTCTGTTCTCATTCCAAATCATTCAGAAAAGCCATAGAAAGCCTCCTTTTTGGGAGAAAAGTCCCCGTCATTATCAAGCTATAGTCCAATAAATTTAGATTCTTTAATAGCTTTTTGTTTGTAATTCCTTGATCTCTGTATTGTGAATTTCTTTTAAATGGAGTTTTTACTCTACCCTTTGAGATCCAGGGAATTCAAATAAGCAGCCCAAGGTTTGAGATAATTTAAAAACTGTTTAGAACCTAGAACTCTTGATTATATTTGTTGAACACTGAACATCTACACATCAAGCAAAGCAGTTCTACGGGCTACATTAAGCAAAGCAGCTCTACGGGCTACATCAAGCAACGTCTTCAAGAAGAAGATAAGTACTTTTGTTTATTTGCTTTTCAATTTTTGAGATTAGCCAAAAAATCTCTATATTGATTTTGACTGAGATCAGCCAGAAAATCTCATCACGGGGTTTTGATTGTGATAGCCTAATTGAAAATATAACTATATAAGTCTTAAGGTGAACCTAAGAAAACTTTATTTTATAGTGAATGTCAATATCATGTGGATTGTGATCATTGGGAGTGGAGTAGGGGTGGTTGTTTGAGAACAGTTGGTGTACACACCGAACCACTATAACTCTTGGTGTTTGTGGTGAATGATGATGTATGTGATGGATGTGTGTTGAATGTTTGTAATCTTTTCATTCATGTACGTGTGGTGAATGCTTATAATAGATAGCTTCCTTTATTTGTCTCTTGTTTTAGTTTGCGATCTTGATCCTTATTGTGTTCAAGAAATCAAGTTGTCCTACCATAAACATTTGTTTTTGGTGTAAGGTTGTCCTTTGAACAAGGTTTGAATCAATTTCTCAATGCTACTACAATTGAGATCTTTGATTGTTTTAGTTATATTTAATATTTATGTTCAACATTTTTTATTTTGGCACAGTCTTATTCACCCCCCCTCCCCCCCCCCCCCCCTCCCAAGGACTGAGAGCTCACCCTTTTCAAGTGGTATCAGAGATAAGTTTCTCATTTTCTTGGATTAATTTCCTTGAGCTTATCGATCTAGAGCTTTCATTATGTCAAAATTTGATAGCTTGTCTATTACTAGGCCTCCACCCTTTGATGGCTCAAACTATGCTTTTTGGAAAGCCATAATGAGGATTTTCTTAAAATTCATTGATGAAAGCATTTGACAAGCCACGATAACCAAATGAAAACCACCAATGTCTTAGGTTCTAGGCAATGATGGAACCAAGTCCATTAAAGAAACTCCTTTTTATTTATGGACTATACCTCAGAAAAATGAAAGCAGTGCAAATGCTAAGGCATTAAATGCAATTACATGTAATCTATCACCTAATGAATTCAAAAGAATTATTTCATGTGATACAACTAAACAAGCCCAGGACATTCTTAAAATGACACATAAAGGAATGATTATTGTCAAAAAGTCTAAAGTTCAAATCCTCACTACTATGTTTGAGGAAATTCGGATGGAAGAAAACGAATCTTTCATGGACTTCTATACAAAATTAAATGACATAGTCAATTCTATGTGGGGCTAGGAGATAGTATCCCCAAAAGTAAAGTTTGTGCTAAAATACTACGATCACTTCCTGAGAGCTTTAATTCCAAAGTTACTGCCATTTAGGAACTAAGAGACACAGATCAAATGAAGGTTGAGGAGTTGGTACACTTTAAACCTATGAGTTAAATTTTAAAGCTCCCAAAGTGTAAGACCCGTATCCTAGTCCGCACTGTTCCGTCCACTCCCGCGATTCTTCTCATCAAAGTCTGGCAACCTGCGACATATAATCGATGTTTGCGTGTGACCCTAAGTCGTATCCTGTAGATTTAAGTCGACTTAATCCAAGACTTATACCATTGCGACTGCACAGTCACCGCGGTTCCAACGCTGCAACTCGTATACCGATCCGATACCCTGACAGGGAGATGTGGACCCACGTTCAGTTTGAAGAAAAATACCATGTGTTGAAAATTCTAAAAGAATCTCTACAATATGTCTCATCAATCAATCAAACAATCCATCCATCAATCATCTCATGTCAAGTACAAGCAACCATTCCCATCTTACATCACCCTTACCTAAAGTCAACTCTCTCCCTCTCTCTCTCTTACACACCCATACATGTCAAGTACATGTCCATCACCCCATCACTCACTTCCCATCACTCCATCACTCCTTACATCCCATCTCTCTCTCATTTCTCAACACATCCCAAACAAGAGAGAGCTCACGTCCAAGCCTTCCCATGGAGAGAAAATGCTTGTGTGAGGCCCACTTCTCACTCCAAAACCCATCATCCTAGGAATTCATTTCTCATCCTCTCCATTAAAGTGAAGCACAAGGAGACCGGCTCTCCAATGGACCAAGAAGATCAAGTAGTGGGTGTTGCCATAGCTTAGTTTTTCATATTTTTAAGATGGGCCAAGTGAGGCCTACCGATCAATGGTATGGGTCTCACTTTGGACCCTAAGATGTGGCCGATGGCCCATCTTGATCATCAATACCATTCCATGATGGGGCCATTCTCCATAGACCTCATCATGATGTTTACCTTCCTAACTTGTAAATGGGTCATCTACACCGTCTATTTTTGTGGACAAGGAATCTCCACCGTTAGATTTTAATTTTTTTGGGGCCACATGTTATGGGACCCACTTAATTTATGATGTAGATCATGGAACGGAGGGCCCATAGTGTCGGGGTCCCTCCATCACACGCGTGTCCCACTCTATCTCTCTCTACCTCTCTTTTCATTTTTTTGTGTGATGTAATGGCCGTGTAGCCCACTTGGATGGACCCCACCATTAGGTATGTATTAACCCAAGCCATCTAAAAGTGGGGCCCATCTTATAAGTATTGTACTCACACCAACCATCATGTGGTGGCCCACCAAAATAGGGCCCACCATGAATATGTTGATAAACTCAAAAATGTCCAGCGTTTGGACGTTGCTGGACTTAAAACACAAAATGAGCTTGGCCTTCCAAGCATTGGAGAAGGGCCACTCACATAGGCCCCACCTTGATGTATGTATTCAATTAAAGCCATCCATCCTCTTCCCCAACTCATTTTAGGCGTTGAGCTGAAAAATGAGGATGATCCGAGTATCTGGTGGGCCATAGTTTTAAAAACAGTATCATTACCGTTGAAATCTATCCAGATTTTTCTTACACGCTGAAAAAGGCCCAATATTGGTCTTGATAGAATTGTTATAGGCTGTGGAATCCAATGGTTGGAGTGAATTCATTAGATGCAGGCCCTACACCCGAAAAACCTTGGAAAAACAGGTTTCTTTAAAAAAAAACAAAAGAAGCAGCAGGGTTGCTGCTGGCCAGAGGCGCAGGCAACGCCTGCGCTCGGTGGGTGGGCGGATGCCAAGGCACCCACAGCTCCTCATGTGGGCCCCACTTTGATGTTTATTTGCCATCTAACCCGTCCATATGGTGGGCCCCTACCTTAAGGAGGCCCCACCCAAAAATCAGCTTGATCCAGATCTCAGGTGGCCCACACCACAAGAAACAGCGGTGATTGAACTCTACCATTGAAACCCTTTTTGGGCTCACAGAAGTTTTGAATCAAGATGAAATTTATATTTCCCCTTCATCCAGGTCTGTACGACCTTACTAACAGATTTGATGGAAAATATATGTTATGGTGGGCTCCACGTGGGACCCACAATGACGTATGTGCCTTATTCCCACCGTCTGCCCAGACGGTGGAGTCCACAGGATGTATGTGTTTACCATGTCGTCCAGCCTTCTGGTGGCTGCTGGACGGCTGGTGGGACCCACCAATGATGCATGTGCTTCATCCAAACTGTCCATCCACTTTGTGAGCTCATTGCATAGCATGAGCTAGAGGATGAGGCAGATCTAAAGTTCAAGTGGTCCCCACCATTAAAGTACGGTCAATGACATCCACCCTTCAAAATTTCTAAGGGACCATAATAGTTCCCCATTAAGCTGATATTTGTTTTCACTTAATTCATCACGGTGTTACCTTATGAATAAGTTGGATGGGAAACATATGTTATGACGGGCCTTAGGAATTTAATGGTGGAAATCATTGTCACCACTTATGTTTGGGGACTTAGCCCATTTGATAGGCCCATGGGACTAGGCCCATTTGATAAGGCCGTAAGATTAAGCCCATTTGATACATATAAGGCCCAAGTTGTGAGTCTCATTCTGATGTGCTCATGGGTCATGAACCATTGCAATGTACATAAGGCTCATTGGTGAGGTCCATTATGCAGCCCATTTGATGAATGTAAGGCCCATGTGATACGGCCCATTTGATGTATCTAAGGCCCATGGGTCGAGGCCTAATGGGATGTCCTTAGGGTCCATTGCAATGTGCGTTTTCCCATGGTTCATGTAATGATATTTATGGCGGGCCGTTCCTTAGGAGAAATGATGGTTTGACGTCCACATTGTAAGCACAATATTGGTTAAATGTCTGCATTGTAACTCTCCTTAAGGACCATTGATAGGCCCATACTCGTTAATATTCATCACTTTATAACATGCTTAGTATAATCCCATGACTCATGCCCATACGCATCATATATATGCTTGATATGAGTAGTGACTGATCATAGCATACGCCATTGGGCAAACCATTTATGGGACTTGTTATGAGACAGAGTACCCCACATGAATGCACAGTACACACTGGATTACTACATGATTTGACGGTGTGATGCATGCATCTCGCATATGTGTGACTTGATCACTGCACGCCCTAGCGACATCAGGGTCGTGGCTCCACAGGTACATCGTGGATGGCCGTATCAGATACCGAAAATACTTGTTTCTAGCACTGTGGGCACTTAGGATGTCCTTGGGTGAAAGTCCTAGAACCTTTTTGGTACCAGGAGTTGCTCCAACGTCTAGACCGAGTGGATACACGAGTGCCCGAGTGTCGAACACCAGTAGGCCGCGTCTCCCACTGTGTCGTGGTCGGTTGGAAGGGGGTGTGGCCTTATCTGCCTAAGTGAGGGGGCTATAAGCTAGGTTGAGGTTTGACCAACTCACAAATGAGTCCGCTATCGATGAGCCGGGTAGGTATTGGCAGACTACTGGTCAGGCAGATAGTGAGGTCTATTCCGCTTGCTTGACTGTGCAGCTAGGGAGGTGGCAGTCACTGCAAAGTGTATTAGACCCCGGTGATATCCAGAGAGGAACTGTACTGATATGTTTACTTGATGAGTACCGACTTGCTTGGATTGCATTTCGCATATGACATTCGGCTATGTAGGCCTCGCATTGCATCGGTGTGGCCAATGGTATTCATGTCTCGCATTGCATGGACTTGGTATGGCTGATAACATTCATGCCTTGCATCACATAGTATTGGTATGGTTGGTTTTATTCATGGACTTACCGCATACTTTCACATTACTCTGATATTGTACACTTGGCATTTGCCTTGCGCACACACTTATACCACCCTCTAAGCTTTTGTAAGCTTATGCACGATAGTTGTGTGCAGGTAGCATTGGACAGCAGCAGCGCTAAGGCAGGAGTACGCATCTGACTATTTTGGAGTTTGATCACCTTGTATTTCTCTTTCCTATTGTACTTAAAGTTTTTGATATAGTGAATATGTGGTGATGTTATTTTGTGACTTGGTTACGCTTGTGGCTATGCTCCATTACAAAAAAAAAAAAATTCTGAAAATCCCCCTTGTAGGATCCCAGGATCGGAATCTGGCATACGATTTCCAGGAGCCGAGAATGGGGCACTACGGAGGCCATGGGCACCGGATTCGACGATCAGGATTCTTGTGAATCCGATTTTCAGTTTTGGGGCATGACACAAAGGTAAGTCCATAGCTCTTAAATCATCCAAATCTATTTCGAAAGATAGTGATGTTACTTCATATTTTGAAAACTCAGAGGATGATATGGCTTTACTTGATAAAAAGTTTTACAGGATTTTCAAAAGTAAGAAATGAGTATATTTTCAAAAACCCTCTGAGAAGAGAAAGGGAAAATCTAAAAATTAAAAATCTCTAAAATACAGTCAGTGTTTCAACTGGCATGAATATGGGCATTTGACAAGCCAAAAAGAAAAGGCATGCTAGCCACTTGGGATGAATCATCCAGCTCTGAAGTTTCTTCTGAGTCGAATGAATCTAAACAAGTAACTTCAAATAAAGTAAAGGCTCTAATGACTATGGCTAGAGTCACCTCCTGAGATAGTTACAATTCATCTGATTATGAGAATCTCAAGAGTGAACTTGAAAATGAAAATGAAGAAGATCTTTAGGATGCCTATAATGCCCTATACAGGGAAAGTTATAAGATTGCTGTCAAATTAAAGCTTCAAAAAGAAAAATTTCTTAAATTAAAAGAAGAACTTGAAAATTCTATTTTGGAAAAATCTCATCTTTTTTATTGTTATGAAAAAGCTAAATGTGATTTTTAAGTTTCAAAACTTCTGAACTTGAAAAACTCAAAATAAAAAATGAGAAACTTAAACTCGAAGTTTCTTCTTTATTAAGTTCTAAGGATACTTGGAGGTATGCCCATGGAGACCCTAAGCTTAAAAAATTATTAACCGCATCCAGAAAATGTGACGATAAAACGGGTCTGGGCTATATCAAAGAGACACCTTAGAAAGAGAAGAATGTATCCCCTACATTTGTTAAAGGAGAATCCTCAAACTTAAAAGGAAAGAGCTTGAAAAATAATAACCAAAACAACTTTAAAAATGTAAAACTTTTTCAAGCTTCTAAAGTTAATTCAAATAACATCAGCTTTAAAAAAATAAAGTTATAACCCCTTAGCTGAAAAGATAGTGGGTTTACTCAAAGAGCTTCTCAAATCTAACTCCAATATCAAAGTTGATAAACAGAGAAATTTTAAATCTACTAAGGTAAGGAAAACTAATAGTACTCCAAAACCCAAAACAACAATGAAGTGAGTTCCTAAACTTACTTTTTTTGTTGCCCACACTGCCTTCAAGGCTTTTACCCATTCAAAGTGGTACCTAGACAGTGGTTGTTCAAGACACATGATAGGTAACAAAGATATGTTCACCAACTATAAAAAAATGACTAATGGCTTAGTTACTTTTAGTAATGGAAGCAACTGCAAGATTATTGGCCAAGGTACTGTACAAATTTCTAACCTTCCTCCTTTTGAAAACGTCTTATATGTTGAAGATCTTAAGTACAATCTTCTAAGTATATCTTAAATCTGTGATAACAGACATAATGTTAAATTTACTAATCAAGGATGTGAGATTTCAAATGAGAAAGGTTGTGTGATATTAAATGGTCGTAGAATTTCTGAAAATTTTTATATCATTAATGAGTCTTGCTCGTCTACATTCTCATGTTACATGATCTAAACTGATGAAACTGAATTGTGACACAAGCGCCTTAGACATGTTAACTATTGAAATCTCTACAGACTGAGCAAAATTGATTTTATTAGAGGTCTACCCAAATTAAAGAAAGTGGATAAAATATGTAGCACATGCCAAATTAGAAAATAAATAAGGAGTAGTCACAAGAAAGTGAACTCATCTGCAAATTGGTTGGTTGTACAATAGTACACTCAAATGGAAGGAGTTGATTATGATGAAACCTTTTCTCTTGTAGCTTTCCTTGAATCTATTAGATTATTTATATCCATTGTCTTCTTTAAAAAGTTTAAGATATATCAAATGGATATTAAAAGTTCTTTCTTAAATGGTGATCTACATGAAGAGGCCTATGTTGAACAACCTAAGGGCTTTAAAGACCCTAAACACTCTAATCATGTATATCATCTTAAAAAAGGTACTTTATGGTTTGAAACAAGCTCCCAGGGTATGGTATGAGATGACTAAGTTCTTACTCAGTTACAATTTTGTTATGGGAAGCATTGATAAAACCCTATTTGTTAAAAAATATAATGAACACATACTAATTGTATAAATATATATTGATGATATTATCTACAGTTCTACATGCACTAACCTATCCATTGAGTTTGCAGATCTTATGAAATCCAAGTTCGAGATGAGTATGGTGGAAGAATTGAACTACTTTGTAGGTTTACAAGTTAAATAATAGAAGAAGGTATCTTCATTTTGTCAAACCAAGTACACTTTAAGTCTGGTTAAGAAATTTAGATTCGAAAATGGTAAGAAATTCAATACTCTTATGAGTACGACTCTCAAGATATCAAAGGATGAAACAAGTAAAAGTATATACTCTCAGTTATATCGCAGCATGATTGGTAGTCTCTTATACTTAATTGCAAGTAGACCAGATATTGCAATCAGTGTAGGTATCTATACTAGATATCAATTAGATCCAAAACAATCACCTCTTATTACTGTCAAACACATTATTAGATATGTCGTAAGTACTGTTAATTTAGGCCTTTAGTATTCGCATGATACAAATGTTCAATTAGCTGGATATGAAGATGCTGACTAGGCCGAAAACATTGATGATAGAAAGTCTACCAGTGGTGGATGTTTCTATGTTGGAAATTATTTAGTTTTCAGGCACATAAGAAACAGAGTTCGGTATCATTATCCACAGCTGAGGCTAAATACATTGCAGCAGGTAATGCTTGTACCCAGCTTGTTTGGATGAAAAGAATGCTAAATGATTATGGAAGTGTGCAAGATATAATGATCTTGTATTGCGATAACTATCCCATCCATCATTCTCGTACAAAGCATATTAACATTCGTTATTACTACATTCGAGAATTAGTTGAAGATAAAAGCATTTCTTTAGAATATATCCTGACGAAAAATCAGCTTGCTGACATTTTAACTAAACCGCTTGATAGGAATAGATTTTCTAAATTGAAACTTGATATTGATATGTGTAATTCAAATTAATTGGATTATATTATATTTGCATACTTTAATTTTTATATTTTTATGCAAATATTTAAAAAAAAATTTAAATAAAATTTAATTTTTCGGTGTATCACGTCCACTCGAGCACTTACTTGACCAGTCGATCCTCGACGGGTTAAGCACGTACTCAACCAGTCGTGGAGCACAGGTGGGTGTCTTTAAAAGGGGAAAGAACTTTATTTTCTTCATTTCTTCGTCTTTCACATCCAGCCCTCTTCTCGACTCGTCGAACATAGGATCATTATAAGTGGTCCATTTTCATTTTCCTTCTAGATTTAGGTTATTGTACGCGTATTTTGCAACATTTTGTAGTTGATTTGGGTTTTCCATTCTGTTTTTTATGGTTTTGGCTGAAAAATATGATCCCCTTAAAACCCATCATTCATTTGTTAATTTTCTCTATTATTATCATTCAATGGACATTTAATCTAAGAAGAAAGCAACTCATGCTTCTTCTTCTTCAAGGGAAATTCCTCTTAGGGTGCGAACCCTAAGGCCACCCGAGGAAGCCCCAAAATATGTGCGGGATCTCCATAATAAGGAAATCATTGTCGAATGTACCGTAAATGTTGATCATTTGGCTCCTTTTCATCTTCGTCTCATCCTTAATGCTGTAGGTTGGGAAAACATCCTCAATTGGGGCAAACTGGCATACCGATCTATTGCGCAAGGGATGTATGCATTTATTAGTGAAGCATCCCTTGATAATCTAACTTTCTCTATTAGTTTTAAAGAAGGGACATTTCAAGTTGATAAACATCTCATTTCAGGTTATTAGACATCATAGTTAATGATGACGGAATTCCTATACTAACACTTGTTGAGAGAACGTCTGAATCTGAACGGCGCAAACTTACCCACAAATTATGTCAGTTTAATGCCGAATGGAGCTCTGGTAATTCCCTCTATGCCAAACAGATGTTGCCCAAATACAGGGTTCTTCACCACATCTTTATTGCCAATGTGTATCCAAGATTTGGGAACAAGGCCGAGCTAACCTCTTTCATATGTCACATTCTCCATTCTGTCGTGTCTGACATACCCATTTGTCTTCCTTCCTTGAACTGTTATTGTAACACCCCGCCAAAAAGGGAACGGTGTCCTGAGGCGCATGTGCGAGCTGACACAGGATCGGATAATTCAGTCGCATGTATGGGCCTACTATGGACTAATTAATGACAACTTGGCTACTAATAAGATTAAATTAAATCGTGCTCGAACCGAGCACGAGCATAGAGCCAGATGACTGAGCCATACTTAGCAATTGTCCTTACGGGTCGTGTATCGCCCATGGAAAGGCCAAAAATCTTGAAATTTTGTCAGGCCTTGTGTCTCATTAGGCTTGTGGTCCCACACGGACGTCAGGCTCAAAGGATGCCTAGAAATGGTTGATCAATGTTGCCATGCCGACACTTGCAAACCAAAAGTCGCCTGACGTAAAGAAATTAAATCCTAAAATTAAATCAAATAGCCCTGCTGCTTGAGTCTGTAAATCCAGGAATTCTAGCCATCGAATCTCTTCTAAATTCATGTCGAAAGTTGAAAATAATTCTTGGCCCTCGCCCATAAAATTTGACTGTTGATCGCAAAACAGTGACCGTTGATTGTGAATAAGGCCGCTACGGAAAAACCCCACATCTGTTTGCGATCAAACTTAGCCCAACCCTTCATCGAGCCATGGGGCACCTATCCCAGGTGTCATATGGGATGGGGGTTCATCATAGCAGCTCCAATAACATAAGATGGGCCCCACTTGGCTATTTGGGGAATTACCCAAAAGCCATGGTCAACTAAAATAATCTTGAGCATATAAAAGCTCAATCCTCTCTCAAACCCCATTCTCAGTAGCAGAGAGAGAAAGAGAGAGAAGAGGAGAGAGAAGGGGGCCATTGTGCTTACATGTGGTCCCGGTGCTCAAATTTAGGAAATCTCAACGTCCTCTCCCCTCCTCTGCCGGTAACCTTGATCGTTCTCCACCGTTAGAAGAGAAATTCCAACCCATCTAAGGTGAATTAAGAGCATACACCCTATTTCTTTAATTTTCCACAACATGCATGTAATTGTTGACTATTCTATGCAATGTAGGGACCTGACACCTTGAGCTTGCCAACCCGGCATCGCTAGAACCATCTCAGCAACCTTCAACTAAGAATAGGTGCAGACCATTACCTTTAGGTGACCAATTATCACGCCTAGAGTAGGTTTAATAAATGTGATTGGTGAATTGTTAGTGCATGTGGCTGAATTTATATTTGGATTGCATAACTAGGATAAGGGACTAGTAATTACTAAAATTATGAAAAGGGATGAGACCCTAATATCCCAATCATATGACTTAACAATTTGTATGTCATGTAGGATGTAAATATTTGATTTTTCTCAAATTGTTGCTGATTTACTGTTGATTCCCTAATTTGGAGTTAATTTGCTTGGAAAGAAGACATGAATTGCTGTTTGATGTTTGATTCCCTGATTCCCTGAATTTATGATTGAATATGCTTGAGTATATGCATGTAATGATGAGGATTGGCTGATTGGGTCAAGTCACTAGTTTGGATTTTCAATGCATTACTGAATTATATGATGTATGTTGACCTATGGAAGATTTATTTTAGTGCATTTCTATATAGCTATCCACATAATTGTATAGGCTAAAATATGCTATGTAGAACCTATAAATTTGAGTAGAACTTTGTGTGTGACTGTCCATGTACTAATTATACTAAAATTGTGTCTACCATATATGAATTATATCCAAGGAATCCATGTTTTGTTGTGAATTATTATATATTCCCTTATGGATCGGCTGATTACTTAGAATTTCTTGGGCAGTCCTTGTTGGACCTGTCCGTGAGTGGATCTGGCCTGAATAGTTGAACTATAGGTTGTTGGCCATAGTTAGACTACACGAGATAATTTTCTCAGGATGATTAGCTACGGTTCAACCCGTCGGGGTATATTGATTATAAGTCAACTATCCTTATATGTTAACTATGTTTGATCACGCTTGTATGAACTCAAAATACTCTGAGACCATTGTGCCCACTTCTAATTGTTATGTACGACCCACAAAGTCTTATGAGCCAGGGATGGTGGTATGGGACATTATTCCTGTGCTGTCGACCTGCGCAGGGGTGATGAGCCTCCCCATAGTGTCCATTCAGCACTTAGACTCGTGAGCCGGGAACGGTGGTATGGGACACTATACCAGTGCTGACGGCTTGTGCTGGGGTGACGACCTCCCTACAATGAACGTGAGTAGGACATTTAAGTCCCAATCTATTTCATTTATGTTGATTCTACTTTTCGGTATTGATGACCCCAATATAGGGCTAAGGGTCGCGAGAGTCACATGACCACGACCCTTGAGCCACACGATCGAGTTAGGGCAATAACTCCATTAGGGTATTCCAGTTTTTCCAACTTGTTGAATGATTAAAATTAACTAATCAACCTGGCTAACATGTTCCATATCATTGCATTTATTATTGTTGGCGATTATGCAGTCGATGTCACTTTTGAGGGAGTGTTGTTTTATTACGAACGTTAGATGTCGTCGCTTGAGGGAGTGTTGGTTTGTGAGGAGCATGCATCATATCGTAACCATGTATTTGCATTAATAACAGTGTTTAGGATTTTATATTGTTTGTTGTTTATTAAATGTATCATATGCATGATAATTTGTATGCCTATTACTAATGGTACCATTGAGCTGATCACTCACTCCTACTCTGGGATGGTGTTCTAAAACATTAACCAGAACCAGATATAGATGCAGGTACCCTAGAGCAGCATGCATTGAATGATGTTGGTGCCGGCGATGACGAGAAGCGGGCATACTATCAAGAGTTTAGTAGGGCATATTAGCAAGGTGGATGTCGGCAAGACTGAGCCAAAGTCCAAATCATTTTGGGGTGTGATGAGCATATGGGATTAGATCCCTAGATGATTATTATTCGAATTTATTAAGTTGTTATGCTTGATATGAATTTACAATAGAACTTTATTTGGTTAGTAGCACTTGGAACTTAATTATCTGATTAGCGATTAAACATGCTTAGTCTAATTCATGATCGCTTGCTTATACCTAATTAACTGTATGCATTTGTGACTTTTCATTGCACACATGACACTCAGGAATTCGAGAGCCAAGTAGCTACTCAATCATTGAATTTTGGGGCGCTACAAAGTTGGTATCAGAGCATGATTTGGATTAAGTTGGGCCTAGGGTAATAGGTTTAACATGACGCACTTTAACTTAGGAGGGAGTGATGAGAATTTAGGAACAAATATTAAGATCCCAGGATTTTTCCTAAATGGCGAAATCGACCCTCGTAACCTAGTTAGGGCACTAGTAGAAGAAATTGGGATAGATAAAGTGATTTAAATCACTTCTAATTAGAAAATTGGTGACCTGAACTGACCAAAACGAATGACACAAGTTCGAGCGGCCCGAGTAACTCAATTGAATTCCTTAGCCCGGTTTATGAGTCCAATAGGTTCCGATGAGTGTGGGATCAGTTTAACCTTAACTAGAATAAACCTAGGACTTGCTCGTAACAAATCAAAATCATTCGAGTCAGTGCACGTAGTCTAGAAACCTATTCAGGCAGAAAATAGCTCCTGGACCATGGTACATGGACCACATTCAAACAAAGGTCAAACTAATGCATTTAGTGGGGCCCAGGGGGTCCCACGGAGCATGAACACGACCTGTAACTCCCTGATTTTTAAAACCTGAGTACGAGACTTGTTTTCAGAAATTCGGGAGTTTATAAATTAAAGAAATAACAGAATGAAAAAACTAAGAGTGTGATAGCCAAAAGAAGCATGTATATTCATAAGAGCCCAATATTTAACCCTCTTAGCTGGGGGTCTTAAATACAAAATTTCAAAAGTTTCTAAAATACTATTCCACTGAAAATAAAATATAGAGCTAGTGATTAACACCAAAATATGCCGCTACGTCCTGATGTGGCTCGTCCTCATAATACTCCTCCGTTTGCTCCATGGTGGCATCATCAAGGTCGACACTAACGCCCTCTACATCTGTCCCTACATGTTCTGTACGGTTGGATAGTTGATGGATGAGTGGCCAACTCAATGTGAATTCCTCTCAAGATTACACATCGCCGCCTTAGTAAACATAATTAAAAGGAAACCAAGCAGTAATCTAAAATAGGCAATATGCAGTCTTATTAAATGCATGGATGCATGAATGCACATCGGCCTGGGGATGCACATCTAGCCAGACTTGGGCTCGTCACCCATGCAATCATCGACCTGGAAATGATCATCCAGTCGAACAGGGGTCGATAGTCGATGGTTTAGGAGACAACGAAACGATACCCCAACAACCTTAGGGCACGTGCTATAACATCTAGAATAGCTATTCGTTATTGCCAATATGCTATGAATGCATGATTAGCCAGCCATTATTAATCCAATTACAATTAACCAAATTAAGTAGCTCAATGGTCACTAAGGGGGGCTCGTCACCCAGCGTAGGCCGACAGCTTGGGCATAGTGTCCCATTACCACCATCCCCGACTCATGAGGTCCTCCACCTTGGGATGTTTTAATAAGATACCTTGATCAAAATGACACCAGTTCAGGGTCCCTATTCCCCACACATTTTGTCTAATTACATCCCAAGTGTGGCTTGCATACGATCATGAAATCCTCCATGTATAACATCAAAAGGTTATGTGCAGAGGCCAATCATGTTATCATGTGACAATATATGACTTCAAATAAGGCATGTAAGGAAGCATTTGAAAGTGCACCTACTAGTGCCCTGGTTTGTCAATTACAGTGTAAGTTGAGCAGTCGAACAACAACGCCTAACAAGAAGATCAATTTAAGTGTCTGCCTCAACTGGATGTGTGGAAGCTTGCCATAGGTAAATCATAGCCTCACATCCCATGTCCCAAAACACCAGGTGATTAAAACCCTTAAAACTAAGTAGAACACCTTAGGGTTTTATTGTAAGAAAACTTTTGACCAAACAGGAAAATCTTCAAGTTTTCTTACCCTGTCGATTGTATCGATTCACCTTTCGATATGATCGACCTGCTCTGTCGATGTCCTCGGCATTTCAATCGATACAATTGAGTGAGGACAAAAAGTATCCAGCAATCAAACATTCATCTGGATGATTTATCGATATATCAAAATCTCAATCGATATTATCGATATTCGAATATCTATCGACAGGCAATTTTACGGCACCCCTGTTTTTCTAAAGAAAACTACTATAAGCTTCGATATATCGATAACTGTCCGATTCAATCAGAATTCAAATATAGATCATATCAAAAGTCATTCATTCATATCGACAGTGGGCGCATGTTTTCTCTAATAAATATTTCAGGGTGTTTTAAAAGTTGATTGGGGGCCATTTGAGGAAATAGATATTCTTATGTCGATGCCATCGAGTCCTGGTTGATTGGATCGAGTCTAGCACAAACTGACCAGTGTGCTTATAGGTAAATCTATATGATTTATCGATCTTATCGACAAGGTCTCGATATCATTGACATTCAAATTCCGATGACATCGGCTGTTTTCCGATCACATCTTTAGAACCTGAAATTCTTCAAGGCTTGTCTCTCTTGTTTTCACATATCGATAGATCGATCCCTCTATCAATGGAATCGGAGTTCGAAATCTAATAACAACGATGTGTGTCTCGATCCCATCGACCAGTTGGCAAAAGGTTTCCAAAAGAAAAAATAACATTTGAGTTTATATCATCGAGAGGTCAGTCGATGTTATCGGGAGTATACGCTCGATGATATCGACCCTGCTCGATGATATCGAACTCTGTCATAAATGTGACCGTTTTATATCCGTTGGAACCTTTTGCCTATATATAGAGAGGTTAGTCTTTATTACTGGCAGAGAAAGAAGAGAGTGCTTCTGAGTGTTTTAAACTTCATATCATTTATCTTAAGCCCTTTCTCTCAGGAAGTTCATCCTCCAATCCACCCTCATCATTAATATTCAATAGAGTGGATTGGGGAATGAACTTCCACATTTAAGGATCCTTCAGCTACTACCTTAATGGAAAATCATTAAGCTGGGATGCCTTAAATGCATAGATAATTGGAATCACTCTATCTTCCTAATAAGAAAATCTTTAGAGAGTCGAATTCCATCATAACCTTGACCCGACCTGAAGCCTAGTACTGGTACATCTTTTGTGTTGCGGATCAAGGGAGCAAAAGACTCTTCATCAACAAGAAGGAGATCTTCATCACTACGCTAAAAGGGACTCATCAACTTATCTGTAAGTACCTAGAGTCCAGAGGACACTTGTGATCATTCCTTTCTAGGATTGGGTCTTAAGTGTTACTCACCCTTTAAAGTCCTCAAAGGAGGCCTCCGACGGGAGTCTACGCAATGGGTACGTTGTGTGGACCCTTACTCTGTGGAGAGCATAAACATCTGGGTGCATTGTATGGACCCTTGCTCTGTGTGGGCATAAACATCTGGTTAGGAGTGCGCCAGCAAAACTCCAAGGTTAGAGGTGAACTGAGTAGAAACTTCCATGTAAAGGTTAAAGGTGAAGCTGATTTAAAACCTTAGGTTTGAGGTGAACCATGGGAAACCTCCTTAGTAAAATTCGGTACACTCAAGGGTTGAGTGTGTCAGCCGGGAGTGGAGTAGACAAGTAGTCGAACCACTATAAAAATGACTGTGTCTGTGATTGATTCGTGTGCTTGATCATTTGTGTGATTATGTTAATTGCATTTATATGGGCTCACACTTCACAAACAGTCACATCTATCATAGACTATAACTGCTTCATGCTTATTGATTGAATAGTTCTGTGATTGGATCCTCTACTGGGCTTGGAAGGAAGTAGAGTTACATTTGAGTAATCCTGAAAATTGCATACCTATTAAAATTAGAGTGATGTGATTTTTAATATAACTCATAAATCTTTAAAAAGTCCTATTCACCCCCCTCTAGGACATATTGGCATCTTCCTACTTCAACTCAAGCAGTCTTCATGGCTATTTCAGCATCATGAGTTAATAACTAATAAGGATATATTACCAAGTTTTCTGAATAGTGATCAAGGATTAACTAGCATGTGAGCCTATATAGTGAAAGCAAGTATCATAATAATGGTGATCTAGTACAAACTAGGTTTAGCTAAATTGGAAATGGAAAGCTCAAGGGGAAAGTCATTACCTGTATGGTAGTGTTCTCAAACTTGGCCCGAGCCTTCTAATGGTCCAAGGTTGCTTGAGGAATTTCCTAAAATTATGGTTCATATTTGTCAGGAATTTCTATGGCTTTGTACAAAAGTTCAAAAGGGGTACAACAACATGGCCTTTTAGGCTAGTGTTAGGCTCACCCTATTTACCCAAGCAAGGTGGCCCAACTGGGCTCCAAACTCCTCACCACTATAGGCCGAACTAGGCCCAATTTGGTCCTAGGTGTTGGGTCCAAATTTGACCCAAGTGGGACTAGCCTATGCATCGTGTCGGGTGAACGGTGTACTTATTCTATAGGCCAGTGGGCTCATCATGACATCTATTGCATTTCATCTTTAGAGGCTATGTAGAGCATTCTTCAAAGGGACAGATCAAGCCGAAGGACCACCTAGAAAGTATTTCAAATACTAATGGCAGTAATGATCTTTGCTATTGGACCCCCCCACAGGGCCCATCATGATGTTCTATTTTCCATCCAAGCCACTCATGAGGTCACAAGAATTTGGACCAGGAAAAATAATTAATTATCATGTTGATCCCAAAACTTCTATGACCTGAAAGGTTTCAATGCTGGACATTTAATCTCCACTATGCATTGTAGTCCCCCTAATGGATCTGTCTTATTTTTGCCTCAAACCTTAGGGTAAGCTCACCAAATGAGATGGGCGGTTTGGATTGCAACATAAGTATCGGTGTGGGGCCACTGTCCAGTTATTTGGATGGTGAGGATTACAACGTATACATCATGGTGGTCCATCAATGGGCGGATGGTTTGGATCTAACACAAACATTATGTACAAGGCCCTCATAGGTTGTTGGTGACATACAACAGTTATGTAACTAGTGTGAGGTATGCCCGCCAAACACACCCACCATTCAATGCTATGGATATTTTCATATATCATGGTGGGGTCCACTGCACAGATGGTTGGTATGGATGAATCACCCATATCAGGGTGGGGTCCACATACACGGTCCATTACCATAAATACGAGCTTGAAAAATGGGTAGACGACTAGGATGGAGTACGTCTATCAGTGGAGCTCCTCCCACGTGGTGTGGCCATCATAGAATATATACATATTATATATACGGACATATGCTCCTGTTGGGTCCTACGTGGATGTGGGACCCCATATAATATTTTATTATATGCTACATGCACTGGATGGTATTCCAGCTAGTCACAATAGGTGGGTCCCATGTAGGGCCACCTCATATATACAATACATGTGTATATTATAACAACGTAGGTTCCACATGGGTGTGGGGCCCACATATTATTTTATTATATGTTATATGTAATGGAGAGAGGCTCCATATAATCACAACAAGTGGGTCTCACGTGGGGCCCACCATAACATATATAACATTATATATACGTACTATTTTCTTATTATATTATCATATGTTATTTATGATTACTATTATTTTATAATTATTATTATTTTTTCAACATGTAACGCAAACTGTCCAGGGCCTAACATCTGTTGATGAATGGTCTGGGTGATCCACATCACCAAGGTGGGGCCATATACATGGCCCACCAATCGTGGTAGGGTGAGGTCCACCTGTTGACGCAGGGTGCGGCCTACCAGCACTTGCATAGAGCCCATATTTTGGGCATTCCATCGGTTTTGGGTGAGGCCCACCTGCATTTGTGTAGGGCCCACCTACATTTTAGTGAAGTCCACCTACATTTTGGTGAAGCCCACATACAATACAGCTCCCCTGCAACATGCTTTGGGCTGTCCCCCAGCAAATGACGTGCAACAGCCTCTGTTGCAGGTTATTTTGGAGGCCACTCCTGCCTTATTTTCCTGCTCAAACACGGCCCATTTCCCCACCATTTTATGCTCATGTCGATGCCTAAATGGTGGCATGGTGGCTGCCATCTCTTTTAGCCAAGAAAATGGCCCGAAACGAGGCGTTTCCACTCGCATTTCTAGACTGTTGTTAGTCCCCTCGTTGCTGCTCAAGCAAGGATATTTGTGGGCTAGTTCTGGGCAGGGTCCCAGCCCCTAGCTAAGGATATTTTCATGATGTTATTTGGCCTCAAGCAGGGCCTGAAACTTAGGCCATGCTAAACAATGCCTGAACGCAGGCTGTATTCATCTTCAAAATAAAGCCTGTCCTTGGCCATATACACAGTCCCTACTGCTGGTGTTTCTCAGCCAATGTGAGGTATAATGGAGCTTAGTGTAGGTTTTTTAGAGTTTTTTTCTTAACAAAAATAGAAGGAAGGGCTCTACCTTCCTCAGTTGGGTCCGAACTAGGGCTGACTCATATGCACCCACTGCTCCTCCTCCTTCTATCTTTTCTCTCTTTTCTTTCTCTCTGTTACTCAAGAAATGCTGCTATGGCTCCACACTGACTCGACTCAGTCCAGTTTTCACAGACTGAGTTGGGGCAGTGTGCTCCAAGCTCACTAAGAACACCCTTTATTTTCTTCCTCTCTCAGTTTTCTCTCTCTTATGTGTGGAGTCCATAAGAGGTGGCCACACCTTATATAGGCAGAGAGAGAGAGGAGGCTGACAGTAGGTTTTAATGTAGGCTCGGGAGAAAGCGGTTTCATCGCTGCCCTCCCTAACCTAAAAAGGAGAAGCCTTAGACATTTTTTCCTAGCCTCATGATGAGGGAATGGATAGTCCATCCTCATCTCACTTGTTCCTATGAGCGGGTCAAAACCCTTATACGATTTTGATTAGGGGACCCATGTGAGTGAAATGGACGGTTTGAATTGTCCGGAAAGCGGCCAGGGTGGGCCACTTAGAGGCTTAAAGTCCAACATTTTTTAACAGGGGTTGGCGGGAATGATTTTGAGGGATTTAGTGTTTTGGGTTCGGTCAACTGCTGTTTGACCACAAGGAGTTGTCTAATGCACATCATGCATTAGAGCTTGGGGTGTACATGCACCTGGCTTTGGGGCACATTACGGCTTTGGTGTCTAATCTACTCTGATCAATTGTCTTGGGGTCCAGTCTTAAAGGTCTTAGCCAGGTTTAGGGTGGAGTCGAGGCCCAGGTGGGCCGTATTATTACATTCAGGGCCTTACTTTACCCATATGGCACGTTCCACTGGTCAGATGGGCACGAAGTTTTGCCTCAACAGTGGAATAGATATTTGAGGGGTTTCAAGTGCCTAGTTGGCCATAATTTATCGTGTCAAGGTGTATGGTGTCATTGTGTCTTAGAAATTTTGTCCATAACTTTGCTTTAATCTAAGGATTTTCTGAGTTTTACCTTCCAAGTTGGTGTTGTGTTTGACTTGGCTCATTTGGATCATGATGGCCGAATTTTATCATCGAATGGGAGCTTCAACCTACACGTGTAGAGTTTAAGTTTAATCATCTTTGAACCCTATAACTGGGTTCATCAAGGGTAACACCCGAGTATCAAAGATACGGGGTGTTACACAACCCCAGGGGGGTGACCACCACCAAAAGGTGGCAGCGTTGTCGGAACCTCCACAGGACCGCGGCGGTGCGCCGCCACCATCCAACCATGTAGGTCCCTCCCACGTGCGGGGGTCCCTTTATATGACCCTACACTCCCTTTAAACCCTTTTTCCCCTTTCCCATCATTTTCACTCATCCAAACCCTCCCTAAAACCTCTATTCTCAAATCTGCCTCTTCATGCTTGTAGGACTTCTTTCTTCCTTGCATGCAACCTCCCCTTACTCTCAACCTTCCTAAATCCTCCCTACACATTCCAAACTTCTCTCATTGGGATACAAAATTCCCTTTCTAAGGTCCTATAATCTCCATCTCCTTGAAATCTCTCCATTCCATACACCTTTCCACCTCCATGGCTTTCTTCGAGGTGGTGACTTCCATCTTCTCCATTTCTATGCTCCTTCCCCTCATAGGAAAGAAGCAAGCGGCCCCTGATGAATTTGGGCTAAGCCGCTTGAGCGGTTCTAATAAGAAGACAAATGCTGGTGCGAGTTCAAGCACTGAACAAAGATCAAAGCGAGACCTCGATCCCCAAGTCCCAATAGAAAGGTCTCTACTAGCAGGCATTGAGCTCGGTAATTTTTGCTAATGTAAGGTTGCTTTTGAAGCTCATGTAAATGAGAAGTTATTTGGAGAATATCCGGTGATCGACCACCTTTTGGCGAACGGTTGGGGCCTTATGTTTGAAGGGAAATCTCACACTAGTGTGGGCCTTGTACGAACCTTTTACGCACACATGAAAGACCCAACCCTTGAACCTCTCCAGTTTATCATTCCCCTGGGCAGACAGGAAGCCAGGGTTGATGTTGATGTTATTGCCCGCATTATGGGAGTAGAGCACGACGTTGTTCTTGCCAGTGAGACTAACCTCACTCAGAGGCAGGAGAGAGATTGCCGCATGCATTTCTTATGCGGTCGATTAGTCGAATGGAGGTGAGAAAATAGCCTCAAGACAATAAGGATGACCCTTGACTACCGCCTGTTCCACCATATATGCATGCATAACATGTATCCCAGGTCGAGCAACCACATGGAGTGCACTAGATTCATGGTGGACTTCTTGTACTAGGTAGGACAAGGAGATAAGGTGTGCCTGCGCACTCTTGTCCTGACCCAGATTGTGAAGGTGGCACAATCTGTTCGGGAGAATCAGTCCCTCCCATTCGGCTGACTAATTTACAAGATTGCCCGTAGTTTTGGGTTCAGTTGCAAATGGACCATCTCACCCCTATCCGCTTCATCAATGAAAACACCCTAAAAAATATGAAGATGGGACCCAGGCAACGCATGACCCGACTGGAGGAACTAGGGGATGAGATAGAAGAAGAGACTGAAGAGGAAGAAGAAAGTGAGGATGAAGAGCAGGACGAAGAAGTGGAGGCTCAAGACTATGACTGAGATCCTCCCACAACTCACGCTGAACGCCAGGATCGGGTCACTCACAATGACCATCTGGCCAAGCTAGAAGAGGATCAGGCATACATAAAGAAGAAGCTGAGAAGGTATTTCATACCTTGAAGGAGATCCTGTGCTACATGTAAGACAAGGGAGCGCCTCCTCCGTCACCAGAATCAGAGGAATAGGAGTGTCGGGATGTATTTGTTTCTTTCTTTTTGTAAAAGGCTTGATATAGTTGTTTTGGGTTATAAATGTTAAAGTTCTTTTGTTTGGTTAGTAATCATGCATTCTCAGTCATTGTACATGTAATGTCATAACATATGTAACAATGACAACTTTTGTTTAATGAAATGCATGAAACTACTTTTGTTAAGCAATATGTGGAATGTTTGGAGAACTGATGATGCCTGAATGATATCGCTCTAACTCCATAAATATTGTATAATATGTCCATGGATGTTTGGTGCCTAAATGTTAAGAAAATATCTTTTAGGATGATGAGGCACTAAGGCGACTGCCGTCTTGTCCACCTAGCCTTGGGCGGGAGAGACGACCATGAGCAGATCGCCCCATATGACCTACCTCCTAGTCAGGGCGAAGCCAATCAACTTGATATGGACAATGAGATGTCGAACCAACTTCCTAGGGTGCCACCAAGCCAAGGCGAGACCTCTACTCACCGGATAGCCCTAGTTGGGGGCACTATGGAGAAAATGTTGCATGTGATGCAACAACAACAATAGTTGTTGCATACCTTGGCGGGAGCAATGGCTCATCATATGAATGCACCATCGTCAGGCTAAGTCGAAACATCAGTCGTGCCATACAATTTTTTTAAGAACTTCCAAAGGTTAAGACCACCTACTTTTACCAGTACTCACAGACCCAAGGAGGCCGAGAGTTAGCTAAACCGAGTTACAAAAGCAATCAGGCCTCTTCATTGCTCGGAAGCCAAGCAGCTAGAGTTAATATCCTACTTGTTCAAGAAGGAAGCTGACATTTAGTGGGACAATGTATTGAGAACAATCCCCGAGAAATTTGTGTGGATATGGGAGGACTTTGAGTCGCGATTCTTCCAAAAATACTTCCTACGCACCTACCGAATAAAGAAAGAGAATGAATTTTTGTGCCTCCAACAGGGAGGTATGTTGGTGTCTGAATATGAAAATCAGTTTACCGAATTATCTCGTTATGCTCCGAAGATTGTAGTCGATGAAAAGACGTGGATGAGGCATTTTACGGAGGGTTTGAGAGACGTGATTTGCACGAAAATGTGTTGTGTGAATATTCGGACTTATTTAGAACCGGTGGCGATGTTCCTATGGTCAGAGCAAGATGAGGAAAAGGTTTCTGGGCACGTATACAAGCTGAGTCCCAAGGAAGAACTGGAGGACAATTCTCATCTTCATAAGGAACGCGAGTGCCACCTAATCCGCCTCCCCAACACATGCCTCTTCCACCCTCTTATGCTCATCCCGACCGTGTGTGCGGGTATTGCCGGAAGGTAGGCCATTCAGAGGCCTACTATTTTTTAAGAATGAGAGATCATGGTTATGTACCCCCACAACACATGAGTCGTCCGCCGTAGCTAGCTTCACTTGCACCCCTTCAACGTGCTGCATGCCCATCTCGACAGACACGTAGGTCGTCAACCCCTCAAATTAGGCCTCCGTCTCGACCTATATATTAGCCTAACTAACCTCAGAAAGCACGAGTTCATGCTTTGATAGTCGAGGACGTTGATGTAACTGTGACTACTCCTGTAGCATTTGAGGTTACGACCCATGTTCGAGGTACTCTTCTATTTCTTCCTATGGACACGGGGTCCACAACCTCACTTATATCATCCACAACCATCAAGAATCTAAGACATTTAAGTCCCAATATATTTCATTTATGTTGATACTAATTTTTGGGATTGACAACCCCAATATAAGGCCAAGGTTCGCGAGAGTCACATGACCACTGCCCTTGAGCCGCGCGATCGGGTTAGGGCAATAACTCCATTACGGTATTCTAATTTCTCCAACCTGCTTAATGAATGAACTTAACTAATCAACCTGGCTAACATATTCCATGAAATCACATTTATTATTGTTGGCGATTATGCAGTCGAGGTCGCTTTTGAGGGAGTGTTGTTTCATTGCGAAAGTGAGATGTTGTTGCTTGAGTGAGTGTTGGTTTGTGAGAAGCATGCATCATATCATAAATATGCATTTACATTAACAATAGTGTTTATGATTTTATGTTGTTTATTATTCATTAAATGTATCCTATGCATGATAAATTGTGTGCCTATTGCTAATGGTACCACTGAGTTGATCACTCACTCCCACTTTAGGACGGTGTTCTAAAACACCAACCAGAACCCGATATAGATGCTGGTACCCTAGAGCAGCATGCATTAGACAATGTCGGTGCCGATGACAATGAGGAGCGGGCATACTACTAGGAGTTTGGTGAGGCATATTAGTGAGGTGGATGTCGGCGGGACTGGACCAGAGCCCAGATCATTTTGGGGGTGTGATGAGCGTATGAGATTGGATCCCTGGATGACTGTTATTTGAATTTATTAAGTTGTTATGTTGGATATGAATTTACAATGAAACTTTATTTGGTTAGTAGCATTTAGAACTTAATTATCTAATTAGAAATTAAACATGCTTAGTCTAATTCATCATCGCTTGCTTATACCTAATTAACTATATGAATTTGTGACTTATCATTGCACAGGTGGCACTTGGGAATTCGAGAGTCGAGTAGCGACTCAGTCCTTGAATTTTGTGGCGCTACAGTTATATTATCATTCAATTCTGTCTCCATCTTGGCCATGGTTATATACATTTTTCCTATCCGATGACTACATTAGCACTTCATTGTAATGTGGTCATGCCGCCTGCTGAGGCACCGATAACGGTTCTACCATTTGATAACTCCAACATTAAGAAGATGAACTTGGAGTATTTACCTAGCCAACATGATGAGGAGGACACAGAAGTTGAAGAAGAAGACACTCTACTTGCTGACACTACAATTGACAATATTTTTGATGAATTGGAAACCGATGATGAGGCGGATCCTGATTTTTAATCATCTCACTTTGATGAGCGTCTTCACTCTCTAGAGGAGAAGGTGGGTGAGTTAAAAATGTCTCAGGACAATCTGACTAAAAGTCATGAATCTTTGATGAAGTATATGCACAAATATTTCCATCGCATTACCAAGGGACTTCATCAGATTGACCCGTCCATTCCACCTCCTACTTCCTCAGGTTCTAATTAGTTTTTGAGTTTATCTATGTCGGAACTATATAACTTAACTTTCACTTTCACTTGATTTTTATGGATTTATCATGGATGACGCTCTCTTTTTATTTACTATTTTTCTGACACTCTCTTAATGCTACTCTCATTATTTTCTCATAATCATATTTGTACTTTATTTAGATTTCTGTCTTCGTTTGTCAAGTTGTGACAAAAAGGGGGAGAGACTTGTTATTATGGTTAAGAGTTTTTGGAGTTGGAGTTTGTTTGGCTCATTTGCTTGTTATGGTTATGGTAACATATGCGCAAGTGAATTAGATTGTATGGACTGTATATTTTGGATATATGTATATTTCTTAATATATGTACACTACACACAAGTCAAAGGCTTAGATGGAGGGGGAGTATATATTGTGAATGAAAGAGTGTTGTGAATGATTGTGAAGTTGTGAATTTTGTGTATTGTAATCTTCTAAGTTTGTTTTGTCACGAATTTGACAATGGGGGAGATTGTAAGTGCTATGATGTATAAAGCCACTTTGTTGTCAAATTTTGATGAGACAAAATAATTTAAAGTGTGACTTGCTCATATGATGGATAGTTCACCTTCAAGTGAATTATGATGAAAAGCTCACCTTCAAGTGAAGCATGATGGAAAGTCTACTTTAAGAACAAGAAGTCTACTTCAAGATCAAGCTACTAATGCAAGTCTACTTCAAGATTAAGCTACTAATGCAAATCTACTTCACGTAGAAGATCTGAAGCTACTAAAGATTTGAGTTTAATGTCTAATGTTTCAGGTATGAGCGACCTTAGAAAGACCCTAGGTTTAGTTCCTTTCTTATGCATATTATCTTCGGGTATTTATACTTTGTATAGGCTAAAATTCGACTAGTCCTAGCCTAAGTTAGACTAGTCTAGGCTCTGGTTTGACCAGTCCAAGAATTGTTTCAACTAGTTCAAGTTTTCCACTCAAATTTAAAAATTTTTTGGTAGATCCTCGACCAATCGAGCACTCTGCTCTAAAATAGCGGTGGAGACAACTTGAGTTGAAGTAGGAATATGCCAATATGTCCTAGAGGGGGGTGAATAGGACTTTTTAAAGTTTTTATGAATTATTTATAAATCCTTATCACACTAATCCTATCACAGAGTTTAGATTAGGATTACTCAAAATTAACTCTACTGGCTTCCAAGCCTGGTAGAGGATCCAATCACAAACTATTCAAAAGGGAAACAATTTATAGAAAAGATTGTGATGGATATGACTGTATGAGTGTATAAGATGTGAATTCAGGTAAACAGATATAAAGGCATGTAAAGAAATCACATAAATGAAAGACAATACCAATCTCAAACACAGTCATTTTATAGTGGTTCGACTACTTGTCTACTTCACTACCAGCTTCCACACTCAACCCTTGAGTGACCGAATTTCACTAAGGAGGTTTTTCATGGTTCACCTCAAACCTAAGGTTTTAAATCAGGTTCACCTTCAACCTTTACAGAGGTTTCTACTCGGTTCACCTGGCGCACTCCTAATCAGATGTTTATGCCCACAGAGAGTAAGGGTCCACACAATGCACCCAGATGTTTATGCCCACACAGAGCAAGGGTCCACACAATGCACCCAGATGTTTATGCCCACACAGAGCAAGGGTCCACACAACGCACCCAGATATTTATGCCCACACAGAGCAAGGGTCCACACAACGCACCCAGATGTTTATGCTCTCCATAGAGCAAGGGTCCACACAACACACCCCGCACGTACACTCCCGTCGGAGGCCTCCTTTGAGGACTTCAAATGGTGAACAACACCTACGACCCAATCCTAAAAAGGAAAGATCATAAATGTCCTCTGGACTCTAAGTACTTACAGATAAGTTGATGAGTCCCTTTTAGCGCAGTGATGAAGATCTCCTTCTTGTTGATGAAGAGTCTTCAGCTCCCTTGATCTGCAACACAAAGATGTACCTATGCTAGGCTTTAGGTTGGGTCAAAGTTATGATGGAATTCCACTCTCTAAAGATTTATCTATAAGGAAGATAGAGTGGTTCCAATCATCTATGCATTCAAGGCATCCCAGCTTAATGATTTCTCATTAAGGTAGTAGCTGAAGGATCCTTGAATGTGAAAGTTCATTCCCCAATCTACTTTATTGAATATCAATGATGAGGGTGGATTGGAGGATGAACTCCCTGAGAGAAAGGGCTTAAGATAAATTATATGAAGTTTAAAACACTCAGAAGCACTCTCTTCTTTCTCTACCAGCAATAAAGACTAACCTCTCTATATATAGGCAAAAGGTTCCAATGGATATAAAACGGTCACATTAATGATAGAGTTCAATATCATCGAGAAAGGGTCGATATGATCGAGCGTATACTCTCGATTATATTGATTGACCACTCCATGATACAAACTCAAATGTCATTTCACTTTTGGAAACCTTTCACCAACTGGTCGATTGGATCGAGACATCCATCGATGTTATCAGATTTTGAACTCCGATTCCATCGAGAGATACATCGATCTATCGACAGGTGAAAACGAGAGAGAGAAGCCTTAAAAAATTTCAGGTTCTACAGATATGATCGGGGAATAGTCGATGTCATCGGAATTTGTATATCGATGATATCGGAGACCGTGTTGATAGGATCGATAAATCGTATAGATTTACCTATAAGCATGCTGGACGATTTGTGTCCGGTATCGATCCAATCGACTAAGTATCGATATGATCGAGATATGAATATCGATTTATCGACTGGTCCCCCAATCATCATTAAAAATAACCTAAAATTAATGCTGGAAGAAATATGCGCCCACTATCGATGTGATCGACTGACTTCCGATATAATTGATTTTGAGTTCAGATTGAATCGGACAGTCATCGATATATCGAAGCTTATATTAGTTTTCTTTAAAAAAATAGGGGCGCCAAAAAACAGTCTGTCGATATTATTGATCCTCTTCCGATAGGATCGATATTCGAATATCGATGATATCGACTCACCAGTCGATATATCGATAAATCATCTAGATGATTGTTTGATTGTTGGACGCTTTTTTTCCTCACTCGATTGTATCGATTGAGATGCCGAGGACATCGACAGAGCTGGTCGATCATATCGAAAAGGGAATCGATATAATCGACAGTGTAAGAAAAACTTAAAGATTTTCCTTTTTGATAAAAAATTTTCTTACAGAAAAACTCCTAAGATGTTCTACTTATTTTTAAGGGTTTTAATCACCTGGTGTTTTGGGACATGGGATGTGAGGCTATAATTTACATATGGTGAACTTCCACACATCCAGTTGAGGCAGACACTTGACTTGATCTTCCTGTTAGGCACTGTTGTCCGACTGACTCAACTCACAACGTAATTGACAAACTAGGGCACTCAGTAGGTGCAATTTTAATCTCCCCCTTTGTCAATTACGTGACAAAATAACCAAGACACCCTAGAAAAATATCTAGACAGATACATCTTAAATTGTGTGTACATGCATTAACATAATTTTAAAAATTCTAATCACCCATTACACACCCAATAAATTCTCCCCCTTAATTCAAAAAACTCCCCCTTTCTTGTTGCGGCTGCTCCCCCTAACACCTGCAACACAGATATACAATTTTCCACTCGGGGTGTTTGAATTGTTCTCTCCCTTTTTGTCAGTCATTGGCAAAGGCATAAAATGTGATATTAACTGAAGATTGAAGCATATGGGAGAACCAGAGACAGATAGATGTATATAAATGAGAACAGTGTAAAGCATACATCAATGAAGCCAAGAAGGTAAATCAATGAAGCAGTCAGCACAAGCATTGTATAAGTAAATAGGAATCTCAGTAAAATGAGAATTAAATTCAGCCATACGCAAAATAAACTACCCAAGATTGGCAGAAATATCCACTTTTCAGAGAAGTATACTACTTCAGATAGCAGCAGTTTAACCCAAAAAAATAAAAAAAAGCCCATTTGAGGGCACCCAAACATCAAAGACCAGTATTTTGGCCCAACCAGGGGCATATTCAACCAAAGAAAATAGAAACTATGCATGGTGAAAGAGGCTGTCATACACACCACTGAGAGCATTGAACATCCAAAAAGATACTGATGTTCAACCGCAAGATAAGAGTAAGGTGTGCATGATAGCATACATGAACCCAACTTCACGGAGCAGAATGAGATAGCATCGTGTCATCCCGTCGGCATGTTAGCAGATCTACCAATTGTTGGACCATGCTCTGAACTCCTTAAACCATCCTTTCGAGGACAGTAAGCCGTTCCTTTACTGAGTGCATGTCCTTCTGAGTGGCCCCAATCCTGTCCAGTTTGAGCCTTTTACCATACCCAGTAGTTGATGTGGATGGAGCAACATCTGGTCCATGAGGTGCATCGTCAGCCATTGCATCTCCTTCCATGGGATCACCACCTTCTCCTCGTATCTCTTCTGTATGAATGTCCTCCTCAGTTTCCTCCTTGTACTCATGAAATCTCAGATCCATTTTCTGAATATTCTTCTTATTGAAAACTTTGAGAGGGAAAATCGGATCAGTTGTAAAAGGAAAGCCAATGCTCTAACAGATTCTACTAATAATCCAGGGATATGACAGATGAAAATCTCTGGAAGTATGTATGGCATTGACAAACTGATTGACAATCAAGGTTGGAAGGCAGATATTTATCCCGGTTGCAACAGAGTAGACTATCATCACCATGTGACTTGTTAGATCCGATCGGTTCGTGCTTCTTGGGTACAAATTAGTGGTAAAGATTCCATGCATGACTCTAAACCGAGGCTCCATATACCTAGCTTTCAAGGCATTCCCTTGATGCCATGGAATATATCTGTTATGACATAGGTATTTGGTTATCTTGGAGCGTACATTTGGAAGATCGAGATCCCAGTTTGGAAGGCCTTCTAGAGCCAATTGTAGATTGAGGATATGGGTTACAGTGGCGGGTGTGATAAATGCATCATCACCATCCAAGGATACCATGAAGGAAGGAGGGTCAGCCACCGGGGAATGACAAGCAGCAAAGAAGTTGCGTGTTCTTTCCAGTTGGCATGGTCCACCAAAATTCAGGATGGGCAGCCAACCAATTGCAGCAAACAGGGATTCTAATTTGTAGGGTGTTAAACACTCCCTGTCTACTTTTCTCTCAAAGATTAACTTCCTATTGGCATATTTTGGTGGCTGTTGGACAACAGGAAGAGGCACTGGTTGAGACGGTGCAGGGACTTCGGTTTGGGACCCACTACGTCGTGATCTTTGCCGTGTGGGGGTCCCACTGTCCTGGATCCTTGCTCTTTCCCTTGAGGCAAGGACCTTTTATCGAGTACCTCTTAAAGACTCTCCCGAACCGGATGCTACGTTTTTGTCTTTACCCATGTGGAAGAAAAGGCTATTTGAAGTATTTGGGAAAAATGACAAAAAACGCCCGACAAACCAAGAAAAGATGATTTTGACGATGTTGGAAGAATATTACTTGGTTTGTGGAGAGATTTGGCTAGTCTGACTTGGCTTCTGATGATTGGTCGAGAGGATTGGACAGGGAAGACAACCGAACCGCCTTTTGAAGAAAACCCTTTTTTTTTTGTCCTGCTGACTTTTATCGGGCGTCATCTGTAGATCATATCGGCCAACATATCGATTATATCGAGAAGTTGTCGATCGATGCTATCGAGACAGCCCACAATGTTATCCACGGTCATACGACTTTTCATATTCTGAACAGCCGTCGATTGTATCGATCCTCAGTCAATGAAATCGAAGAAGACCGTCACTTGTATCGAAAGTATGTGTTATTCAGAATTTTCCCAATTCTGACACACTATTGTATATTTCTTGATTTAATCAGTATATGTCAAAAAAAATTTTGCACCAGTTCTATACAAATATAAATATGATAATGTTTATATACAAAAATTCAAGGTCTCCAACCTTAGATGTTATATTGAAGGCTCAACAAAATTGCATCATTTCAGTAAATATCCAGATCTAGATGCATAATCTGGATTTGTTCCTTTTTCTACTTGATATATCAAGGTATATGAGATTTAATCATCAGACAGTTCAGTTTTCCTTTAACTACCCATTTTGAGACAAATTTCTTCATTCTGTTCTTTTCTTTAGGTGGTGATGGATCAGTGCTTCTCCTAGATGGACTTTTAACATTCTGAGTTTCTCTGATTGGTTTGAACTTTCCAATGTGATTTTGATCAGAGCTATGTAGAGTCCTTCTAGGTGTTAAACATTCAAATTTATAATGATCAACATCACCACATAAATTACAGATAGGAGAAATTCCCATATTACTACTTGAGGCCGTAAGTGTTTGGTCTTTATTTCCATTTTTCTTTTTTACTTTTCTCATATCCTAATCCACTCATGTTTCTTCCTAGTCTTCCCATCCCTAACAGTTTTTCCAATTTATCACCACTCTGAGAAAATTTGTAGTTTATCTCTGCAAGTTTCCTGGATTTTTCTAAGTTAATACAAAGTGAGTGGTTCTCATTTTTGAGTTGTGCATTATCATCTCTTAGCAATTCAGCCTGGTTCATAAGTTTTGATAATTTTGCTTTTAGGGATAGGTTTTCTCTTTCTAATTTATCATTGTCTGTGTGATATTATTGGAAATCATTGGCTAAATGTATGTTTATTTCCAAGGTTTTATCCAAGTCTTTCTGTAACAATTTCTTCTTATTTTCAAACATGCTAAGTTTTTTAAGGATATGGATGCTATGAATGTATAGTTGATTATAAGTATCTTGTAGTTTATCCTTTTCAATTTCTTCTTCTTCTTCTTCTTCAGACTCCAATTCCTCATTATCAGATGGAAATGATTCAGTGGTTTGTTGTTCTTCATTTCTTTCAGATTCCATGGGAATGATTGGAGATGTGGAAGCCATAAGAATTTTTAAGAATTTTTGGCCACCATCACTCTCTGAGTCACACGTTCCTGAGTTTGACTCTTTCGTATCATCCCATGTGGTAGCCATTGCCTTGCCTTTGGTTTTTCTTTTTGTGCATTCAGTAGATAGGTGTCCATACTCATTACAGGCATAACATTGTGGTTCTTTGGTTCTTTTTCTAAATTTACCTGCAGAGGGTTTGTCATCCACCTTTCTACCTCTAGAGAGGCGGTCGCGATTCCTTTGAAAGAATCTTATGAATCTTTGTGCCAGAAGAGCCACTTCCTCATCTTCATCTTCTTTTTCACTCTCACTGTCCTCATGTTTTTTTTTCTTAGAGGTTTTTAGGATAGTATTTTTGGATTTTTGGAGTTGTGTGAAGTGTAGTTCAAAAGTTTGTAGGGAACCTACTAGTTCTTTTACTTTCATCTCATTAATATTCCTACACTCCTCAATTGTTGTTACTTTGGGATTAAACCGTTCCGGTAGGGATCGTAAGATTTTCCTACATATTTTAGGTACCGGAACCTTCTCTCCCAATCCACCCATGGAGTTACAAATGATGTTCAATTTGGTAAAAAACTCCATAAATATCTCATGCTCTTCCATCCTGAGATTTTCAAACTGTGAAGTTAAGAGTTGTAGTTTAGATCTCTTCACAGTGCTTGTGCCTTCATGGGTTGTTTCCAATAAGTCTCATGCTTCTTTAGAGGTCCCACCCGTAGATCTCGATTCAGAAACTGTAGATCTCTGATTTTATCGGATTGTTCTTCTCAGGGAATTCACGACGAATTCCTACAGAGGCACCTTATATGGCGTTGGACCTTTAAGATCCAGGTATGTTCAATCCCGCCCTCAGAGAAGAAATTTAATAACCGGTTCCTCTAATTTTCTATAAATCCTTACTTTTGTAATTACTTCGAGGAGAGAAGGCATCAGCGCGAGAGCAGCCCCTGGTTCCAATGAAATACAGTTGCGGATCGATCCGGTGCATGCCGATTTGGACGAAGAGATTGACGGTCTTCATAGAAAGCTCACCTAATTGAAAATCGTTAGTTTTCTTTTTCTTTTCTTTTTTTTACCTCCTTTTCTTTCTTGTTGCCTTTGTTGATTGCGGCATATGTTGGAAATCCTTCTCTTATTCGATTTGATTTATCATGCTTCCATCTCTTTAAAATAAAAAAATTTAAAATAAATAAATAAATAAATTATTTTATGTGGAATCTTGGTTATTTTGAATTGGGTATTTAGAAAGTAATTACTTTTTGTTATGATTTTACGTTTTTATTTGATACTGATATTTTTTTTTGGATTTTATTATTCTTCTTCTTCTTTTTAAAAATTAGGTTATTTTGAATGAATTAGGCTCTGAATTAGTACTAAATTAGTAGTGTTCTTTGTATGAAATGTATTGAAAACTGGAACTTGGCCTTTCGAAAAGGGTACAGATGTCAACTGAGCAGTATTTAAACAGGTGCCCAGTTCATGAAAATGGTGCTTTTTTTGAAAGTTGTAGGTAGAGACCCTGTTTTGTGTCGAGCTTTGTGGAGAAAGTCTGTCTATGATATGTTCCTGTATGCAACAATGGTGTGGATTTGGAGATTAGAGTCGAGAAAATAGAGGGAAAAAAGGTTCACTTAAAAGGGGAACGAACCTCCTTAGACCATGGGTTTTTGTTATTGGCTTTATCAAAAGTGTTTACATGTCACTTTAACAAGACTCGAACCACTTCTTTCTAAGAGAGAGACCCTTTACTAACAATAACCAGTCAAAAGAATCCAACTGTTCTTATTAACTATGATCAATCATTGTAGAATTCTAGTTTAAAAAAGACTTGCTAAATTGGGATAGTTACTAACTTAGATTCCTACTACCTTAAACAAACCCCCACTTAAGAAATGGCAAATATAAGAAAAAAGCATTTTTGGTTCTTCAGCCTCTACACAGTATTTTCTCCCTCTTAATACAACTACTCTGCTCTCTCCGACGAGTTACAATCAATGTCATCTCCCATGTTTTGCAACTGCTCTACTCTCCCTCGACTTACAAATCACTTGCTCTTTCTTCACATCTTACAATTGCAAATTGCTTCCTCTATCTACATGCATTGCATTGCATGTGCCATTCACACTAGTATAATAAAACAAGAGAAGTGCCCCGAGCTTTGTGGAAACTACAGTTTGATGGTGAAAGGAATTTTCACTTGCAACCATCACTCTCAAACTACAACCAAACATTTATTTTTATGTTTTTCTTTTCCTTTCCCCATATATTGTTATTCAAGAATGAGGAGATTAGGCACAAAGTTGAGTGTGTCAACTGGATTATGGGATTGGACATATGACCACTAGCAATGCATTGATTTTTAATTGGATCGTATATGGCCATTAGCAATGCACAAAGTTGAGTGTGTCAATTGTGGATGAATGGTGATTTAATTTCAGAAACAGTGTTGGTAGCACAGTGATAAACATCATTCTTGGCCATTTCTCAAGAGAAATTTCTTGGACAATTTTAAATTTTATGGGAGGATATTTTTGGAAAAATTTTGAGATACAAATATAGTGCCTTTTTACCTTTGAGATGCTTTATTGTTGATTGCCTTTCTATTCTGATCAATATTCTTTAGCTACACTTACCTTAAGGCTATTTAAAGGTCTAAAATTAGCAGGCATGCATCGCATCTATACTGTGGATGGCATGTAGCATTTGGCATTTTAGTGATTGAAAAAACAACCTGATTGACAAGTAAAAATTACATGTTTTCTGGCTTAGAGATATAGAGTGTGTAGCCCACCTGATTGACTGCTATGATCTTTCCCGTATGTCTAACATTGGCATGTGCAATTGGGTATAGATGGACAGGACTGTACATGCATGTGGGCTTAGCAAAAATACTGTCATTATGTTGTCTTTCACAATATATATATATATATATATAAAGAATTTTGTAGGAAACTAATGTGTCCTTGTTTTGGTTCCGTAAATTATGACTTCAACAATAAAAAAAGTGATAAAATCTTGATTATCAACCACATTCCGGTGGTTTTCTAATAGTGACTTCTCTACATGTTTGTTAAACATACAGTCCATCTGGTGCATTTGATAAAATGTGCTTTAACCACATTTTTGCTTTGATTGAATTGTGAATCAAAACTTGGAAGATCTAGGTCTTAGTTTTCCCTGGAAAACATTCCCTGAATCATTCCCTTTGGAATCATTCAACAAATCAACAACATTGGCTTAGATGGAAAGAGAACTAAAATCATGTAGAAATCTTCTATAACTTCTTATTTTTAAGCTCATATATTGTACTCTCTATGGTCTACTGGGGCAATCATTGGAGACTGTTGCTATAAAAACTGTTTTCCTTTGGAAAATAGTGCCTACAACATGTGATCTTTAGAAGGTCATAGTTTAAAGGTTTTCACAAGTAATGATTAGCGGCACAATTGAGTAAAACATGCAGTGTCCTCTCTTCTCTCATATGCAATGCTTGTGTATTCTGTAGGGTGAAGTGGATTGTCCATTCTATCTCAAGACTGGCGGGTGAGATTTATGTCTGTAGGAATTATTTTGGTCACCTGCCTAGTCAGATTTTCATGCATTTATACAACTTAACTCTCGGCACTCAAGTTTGTCTTTTGTCACTCATAAATTGTTTTAAAATGTTTAAGGAAGATTGAGTTTTTTCTATACATATTTTTGGTAGATACCCTGCAGTAGCCATTAAAGAGAAGGAAGTTGAATGTTTCTTCAAGGGCTGTATTGGCCAAGCTAGGAGTGGACCAAAAAACTAGGAAATTTGATGAGGATCAGGTGAATGTTGCCATGTCAAGGTAGCTGGTGGTATTTGTGGTAGTTTGCAGCAGTGTCAAGCATTACTTTTGATTTAATATGTCAGTGGATGTCTTTATTTTGAACTTTTTGTGCATTTGGGTTGGCATGAAATATAAAACTGAAATGGACGGGTTAATGTTTTACCACTTTTGTGCCCCAAAAACTGTATTTTGTTCATTTCACATACCGCCTGAAGTTAATAAAGTATTATGCGGGGGAAAGCATTCTTCCTACTCCATTCTGTTTTTTCTTTTTTTTATTCAAAACATTACATTTCTCTTAGTCTAAACCATTTTCTAACTTCTTCATTTCTTTTGATATCTGGACAGGCTCCACTATATTCATGAATTTCCATCATGGGCGTCAACCCTCAAACTCGAAAGTTTTGCAACCATGTGGTAAGTTATTCTTTTTTCTTTTTTCTTTTTTTCCAGATGGCTTTTTCATTTGTGTAATGCTCGTGCCCTTGTTGGAAAACAATTCTCTGCACGGGGGTCATGAAATTCCCCTTGGATGGGAAGCAGATTTTACTTGTTTGTGATTCTTTTCCATATGCTGCCTCCCTTACACGCCCAGCCAAGACTCGGTGAGTTTGGTATCCCTGATTCAGTGGTTTGTACAAGATTTCATATGGGTATTTAGCAAATTTGAGTTGACTCAGCATGTTTTCAATTGTGCTTGGGTCAGGAAGCTATTAGATTCTTTATGAATTTCTTGTGGTTTTCTAACTAGGGATTGGGTGCAGGACTGGCTATTGGCTTGTATTCTGGCATCACATATGGCCTACAAGAAGCTCGGGGAGCTCATGATTGGGTAACTTTCACATGCTTTAATTTGTTTGCTTTTTATCTTAAAGATTCAATTAGTTACAAGTGTGGACCCATGCATCCATGTGGGAGGCATGATCTTCATGTGGGGCCCATTTAGAAGTTAGGCAGGACCATCCATCAGCTGGGTCAGAGTACAAAAACCAATGAACAGGCCCAAGTCTTGTTAGCAGACCACCCTTTGATTATTACACTGGTGTTGGCTTCTTACAGTGGCCCATAAATCACAGCAATTTCAAGTTACATGCAATGACTAAAGGAGTGAATTTCCTGCAGAAAAACTGTATGGTGGCAGGGGCATTGACAGGAGCAGCATTGGTGCTCACTTGCGAGGACGCTTCTCATGAGTAGGTTATTCATTGCACCATCACTGGAGCAGCGCTCTCAACAGCTGTGAATCTTCTCATCGGGGTATTCTAGATCTTACTCATCTTTGTTTAGTCTCCTTTGAAATCTCTCTCTCTCTCTCTCTCTACCTACACACACACACACACACACACACACACACGAGGCATGTAATGTTTGGAACTTTGAACAATGTCTTTTAAGAACTTGCATTTCCTTCATTTTGACCACGTTTTGACTAACTGGGCATCTGAGTTTCTTTGGGAGAGGAGATGATCTTCTAGCAAAATTCAGACAGCAGCTTATTGTTTTAAATAAGCATCATATAGTACATATGAGAAAATACTGTTTACTTAGATTGCAGATTGCAGATGGAATCTGATGCATGTTCTATCTTTTCTTTAAAATTCGTAGCATACTTGCATTATCACTTTCCTTGCTTGTGAAACGTACCTTTTCTATTCTTAATGAATAGCTACCAATTTGTAATTTGTGCAAGCTTGCTGATTTCCTTGTTTGGAAGTTCTTTGCTCAACTAGATATGAGTTCTAGGCCAGTTCTTCGCATTTTCACTGAGGGCCATAACAGAACTGGTGAATTATAGTCTTCCTAGTTGCATCATGTAATTTGTACAGTTCAATAGAATGATCTAAACTGTTCAGTGAGTTTCAAATAGGTTTCAAGGGGTACCACGTAAAAATAAGACCGATTGGATGATACTAATCCACCTAGATTCAATTTTTTTTTCAGCTTATGAAGGCCTCTCTAAACCAGCCCTTTGCATTGCAGATATTGTCTATTTGTTTCAAAATACCTTTTTAAACAGTAGTTTCTCTTATTCTCTTCTCCATTTCCTTCTGCTCTTGATTTGCAGCCATGTCTTTCTGAATGGTAAGATTCTTCCAATCCTTAATTTGCTAGATATTTCCTTGTTGAGAAGTGATTCTTTTATATCTGACTTCTTTTAGTATCTGTATTAGTTTTTTTTTTCATGTTTCTGCAGTTGAAATATAATTCATGTTTATTTTTTTGATGTCCTTTATTTTTTTAATGTTCTTGTTTGACTTTTCCTTGTATACTTGTGCTGTCCAAGAAACAAGTAGATTTTGTATCATTTTTGGTTTTGCACTAACCTGAACTGATTTTTTTTTCCACATGAAATTGAAAGTCCTTCTGGATAGAGATCCTGCAGAATTAGGATTAAGCTATAATCTCGATTTTGATGACCCAATCTGTTGGACTAAGCCCTACTCCTCTTTCTCCCATGCATTTATACCTTATTTGTTTGGACAACTCATGCATCCTTTCATAGAAAAATTGTGCAACATTATAAGGATTTTCCTTTTCTCAGTGGTTGTGGGTACATCTCACTTGAGAATGTATTATTTTTTGCCAGGACTTATCTGGTAAGTCAGACCAGATTTGTTCCTTCGTCTTTGTAATTGATTTCTCACTAGCATGTTACTTTTGTCATCATGTTATTTTATTTTAAGTTGACTTTGCTGTCAGATTTTTACATTGTTGATTTATTACTAATTTTATGCAAACTCAAAATGAAGGCTTATTTTCAAAGGTTATTGTTCAAACTTGAAGGGAAGCAAGCCATGTGGGAATACCCATTTGCTGTTGCAGGCATCAGTGTTTCATTTATGCTTATTCAAAAGGGGAGTTGCATCGATTAAGAATCACGATCTCCAACTAGCACTGGTGCAGACCTTAAAGGTGCATACCGTAAAGGCTGAAATAGATAGATACATCGAATATACTGGAAAATCCTCTATTGAGTTGGAAAAGTTTGACTGCAAAAACAAATTTTGAGGTATGTTGCAATCTTTTCCTAAATTTTTTTGTTCAAGATCCAACAAATATGGCATGTGATTTTGGTCTTCTTTTACAAGATAGATGCTCCTCTCAAAAAGAAGAAATAGGAAAACTACAACATCAACTAGCACTTAACAACCAGAAATTGCAGTTTCCTTTATTATGCTCTGTAGCTTTTTTCTAGATTGTACAAATCCTTCATGACTTTAAAATTAGCCTAAAGATTTTTTATTTTTTTTGAGATGTATGTTTGCACAAATCCTTGGACCGCTTCACATGATTCTGCTAGACATTGCTTTATTTTGTTTGTTTTTTGTATTATAGGCTCAACAATTGGGTTTGGTTTTCATAATAAACATGGAAAACTATCTTAACCTCAGAATCTCTCTAGATTGAGTTGATTACATTTCCCTTACCATTCGTAGCCCTGCTTGGTCTAAGACGAGCTCCCCTCAGGTTGAGAGTGCATCGAGCATATCCAAAAACTAGGTGAGTCAACTAACAACAGTCTTCCATATATATGTTCAATTGTCACAATTTTTTTCATACTGTTTTGATAGTTGATTGTTCTTTCAATCTGTTCACATGTTTTTGTTCTTATTTTTTACTTGTTGCTTGTTAGTTAGGTACATAAAAGGCCATCACATTGTGGATCTCTTCATCTGCTTGACGGACTTTCATTGAATTATATCTTTTTATTTTGAAGTCTTTCGTTACAGATTTTAGTTTTTACTGTCAGGTTTGTAAGCCAGATAAATAATGTTTCAAATTACATAATGGTTGTTTTTGCTATCTTTTGATTCTTAAATGATTATGGCTTAAATATATTTGTTTCTTTATTTTATTTTATTTTTTACAATAGGTTTTTTGGTTTAAAATCGTTCCGAAATAAGAAAAAATACTGATCCCAATATGACTGTTGGTACTAGAACGGTTTAAAACCGTTTCTAAAATTTCATCTCTGAAATTTTAAACGATACCCAAAATGGTTCTGAGCCATTCCTGATTTTTTACGACACCTCATTTAGGAATGGTTTGAAACCATTCCTGAATAATTTAGGAACGGTTTTAAACCGTTGGTACTAGAACGGTTTAAAACTGTTTCTAAAATTCCATCTCTGAAATTTTAAACGATACCCAAAACGGTTCTAAGCCGTTCCTGATTTTTTACGACACCTCATTTAGGAACGGTTTGAAACCATTCCTAAATAATTTAGGAATGGTTTTAAACCGTTCCTGAATAATTTAAGAACGGTTTTAAACCGTTCCTAAATGGTGTAAGGGAACTCATGTTTATAAATTAATTTAGAAAAAAGAAAAGAAATCTATTAACGGAACACATTCAACTATGTAATCCAATGCTAGGATAATAAATCAAGCCGATGTAATCATATACTGACACTGCCAGGAACGACTCCATGGTGCTTTGTGGGGCCCACCATGATGAATGTGTTTTATTTATATTGTCCATCTATTTTTTCAGTTCATTTTAGGTCATGAGTCCAAAAATGTGGGAAGATCCACTACACTGTAGGTAGGGATGTACATGAACCAAGCTAGCCCCGTTAACTCACTTAACTCAGCCCAACCCGAAACTGAGTTCGGTATGGGACTGACCATTTTCTTCGTCTCGAAACTGAGTTCGGGCCGAGTTCGAACAGGTCCCAGTTCGTCTCGACTCGGTCCGAAACCCGACTCGACCGTTTATATATATACAAATATATTAATTTTTTTTCCTAAATTCTTACCCTAACCATTTATAGCAATCCAGACCATCCAAATTGTGGGTCCCTTTGTAGATGGAGTAAAGTCCCAAAAATCTATGACAAAGGTCTTTCCCAAAAATCAAGGCCATTCAAGTTACCTGCCAAAGCCCTTCCAATAGAGATGGAGCAGAGTCAAAAAATCAAGGCCGCCCAAATCATGGGTTCGAAACTCGCCCGATTACTGACCGGGCCGAGTTCGGGCTAGACATGTTGGCCCAGTGACTGGGGTAGGCCGAGTTCGGGCTAGGTTTAGCTAGTGACCGAGCTGGGCTGGGTTGAGCCCAGTTCGACTCAGTTCAGCCCGATGTACACCCCTAACTGTAGGAAACAATGTTGATTGAACACTCACCATTAAAAACTTCTCAGGAGCCAGGGAAGTTTTGGATCAAGCTGAAATTTGTGTTTTCCTTTCACACTGGTATGTGCGACCTAATCAACAAGTTGGATGGAAAATAAAAGTTACAATGCGCCCTACAAAGTTTTTAATAGTGGGCATCTAATCAATATTATTTCATGTGGTGTGGTCCACTTTAAATTTGGACATACCTCATTATTGACCTCATGTCCTAAAATAATGATCCAAAATATATGGAAAGCATGGATAGAATGCACACATCATGGTAGGGCCCATAGAGCATGGTCCAATAGCCAGGTAATACACAATCCACATTCCAATCAAGCGTAAACACACTAAGAATGTTAACCACAGTAGATGTCAACATGCGTTGGATCCTCATCTTGAGTTTAAAGAAAATAAATAAAATCAGTTCTCAATTACCATATTACCAATAAATAAATAAATAAATAAAAAGTCTGGTTAAAGTTTGCCCAGAAATTGGACTGTGGGATGTGGATTATTTTAACAGGTCTTCATCTTGATATCACTCTACATCAGCCTGAAGGAAAACATAATAAGAGAATTTTACGACTGTACGACCCATTTATGGCCCATTTATGAGATGAAGCCCACCTCACTTTACCTTACAAGAATAAGCCCCAGCTCTACGGATGACTTGCCAAAGGTCGAAAATGCCCCTGCTTTTTCCTTTAAGCGGATCGAAAGACGAGCGCTGATGCTCCTCGCACTTCGAATTGTACGAACGGTTCAAAAGATATCAATGTTACATGGGCCCCACATTTATGTACTTATTATATCCACAACGTTCATCCATATTTCGAGATCATTTCGGAGCATTATCAAAAAAAAAAAAAATCATATCCAAAGATCAACTGGACCACCCCACAAAGAGCAGCAGAAAACTGATTTTCACCGTTGAAACTTTTATAGGGCCCACCGTAACATATATTTTCCATCCAATCTATTCATAAGGTCACAAAGACCTGGATGAAGAGGAAATTTTTTTTTCGTAACGATAGAAAACTTCCATGACCCCTAAAAGGGTTTCAATGGTAAACGTTCAAAGCATAATGGTAAATTCATTTGCTACGGTCAGACCTATGGCTACGGATTATAACCGTAGCCAGAAATACCCTAATCTGTAGCCATAGAAGTCTATCCAAGGTGGGTGTAACGACTTAGGAAAATCCGTACTTAGAACCGAGTACCACCTCTAGTAGAAATCAATTAGAACTAAATCCTTTAGAAATCTAATGTGTTTTGGTTAGCGCTAAACTAGATTACTTATGGAATTAGCACCAATAACTTTCAATGCGATCTATAAGATCCAGAAACCTAGAGAATCCTTGATGCTATATTACCCTGAAATCTAGGATCCAACTCTAAACCCAGTTGCTTCCGGGAATGCTTAGTAATTTTATATTGGATTTAGACCGCGCGTCGAAAGCCTGATAGCTATGAACTTAGACCATTACGACCGCCTAGTTAGACTTGACAATCACTTAGAAAATTAAGCCCAAACGATGTCCTGAGACCATTTTATTGAGCCCGGAGTAAGGAGAGTAGGAAAATAAAAAATTTTAGAAAATTAAATATATTTTTAAGTAATCTGGAACGTTTCACTTGTGCGTTATTTTTAAATGTTTTGACCATTAGATTTCAACCCAAATTCACCCTCAGATCAGGATTAGTGGCCCTTTCATGTCATAGAACTTGTAGCCCTAATTTAAGTTTGGTAACCATTGAATTGAAGCTGGTCCACCACGGACGATCTGGAAACCCGATCGGACTGAAAACTTAACTTACTAAAGATCCGATGCTAATGAGCTTAAGTCCGACCGCATTTGATAAGAGGACCTCCAGAAGTGCTCCGTTGGATCAGAACAGATCCGATTTGGTTATAACTTAAGTATACCTTGGTCTTAAGTCTGTTTTCATCGTGTTCAGGCTTATAAAAAGGCCTTAAACCCTTAGTTCTAAATCCCATATGAATTTCCTAAACCCTAGTTGCTTAAGAGAGAGAAAAGAGAGAGAAAGTGTGGGAGAATCTGTCGAATCTCCGTAGGATTCTTCCTAGTCCATCAATACATCGAATCTGCATATCTGAATCGTTCTTTCGACGATTCTGATTCTGTTTTTGGGTAAGTGAAGCCGACCCTAACCTGTTTTTAAACCTAGAATAGTCTAAATGACGTTATAGCTAACCTGTTTCATGCCATAGGTAGCGTATCTGCCGTTGACGAAGACACATCATCTGAATCATATCGAATACATATTTCCTGGTTTAAGGTGCAGACTATACACGTTTTGGTTATGATTTTCAAGACTTTCAATGTTAGATAATGATTTATTCATGTTGTGATAGCCATTACACATGCCAAATGCGCTATCTGTTTCGATTTTCCGTATATGGATGCCTTATATTGTAAATAGCGTATTTCATGTACATGTTAGAATACCTATATGTGTATGAAATCTGCTGTTTTAATTTTCATGATTAATTGTTGTTGCTATAAGCTTGATATGAATGCGACAACTCCTTAGCGAAAGGACTTACCCTAATATACAATGGAGTCGACATACGTGATGTATGTTGAATAGTATAATCTAAGTGTTTGTATAAATGCCTAAATGAGTTAGAAGTTAGTAAAGTATGATTGCTAAGGTTGTTGAGATATAAATCTCAATCACAACACTTGAGTGTATGATTTCTTCCATGAATCATGTAACTTAGATTCTCCATGTTACATGTGTGTATGATTTCCTCTATGTACTGTATTTAAGTTTCAGTTATATGTCATGAATGTTCATTTGAATGTAGGATATGAATCATGTTAGTTATTGAGATTGTATGTGAGCGGGGCTGTGCTACAGTCCAGGTAATCGGTAATCGTACTCTAAATGGTGGTTGAGGTTATTTTCGCCACACAGGATGAGTCTAACGAATCTGAGTCGCGCTTGGGATGTTCGACAGTGGTTAGGCCACACGGAGTGCTTATACATTCCATGTCGTTCAACTCAATGTGCGCTTGGCTTAGTTGAGCTTATCAACTAACCCGATTGACCGATGTTTGTTCACCATATTTGGTCGCTACTGTTGGAATCTAAGGCACTGAACTTACCAGTGAAACTTCCATTAACCGTGGTACCGTGATCCCCTAAGACTCATGAGCCGGACATGGTGGTATGGGACACTATGGTCGAGCTGTCGGCCTACGCTGGGGCTACAAACCTCCCCGTAGTGACCATTGAGCACTTTATTCTCATGAGCAGATTATGGTGGTATGGGATACTATATTCTTGTTGTCGGCCTACATTAATTGGTGACGAGCCCTCTGTAGTGACCTCGAGAATATCCTGACACTGCATAAGGGCAACGAGTCTTGTTACAGTATTAAGGATATAATTAGTCCTGTATTTATTTGGTGATGGGGGAGTGGTGTAATGATTGCGCGCAACAGCCCTGAAAGCCCTTGCAGCGACCTAGAACCATAATATCATATGAGAATTCCTAGGAGTGATGACCCTAGAATGGATCAATGTTTGAGAATTGATATAAGGGAGGTGTCTTAGCTTCCCAATCCTGCTGTATGAAAAGGACTAATAAGAACTTGATAAGCATGCTCATATCATCGCATTGCATGTGCTATCAGTGTAGTGTAAGAGCACTGAGGAAGTGACTGACATGCACGATAATAAGATGAGGATCGCAGAGAGAGTTTGTGGTGAGGGCATGCATCATTCCTTCATAACATTTGTGCATTAATAAGAGTATCTAGGACATGTTTGAGTATACTGCCTTATCATTACTGCTTGATTGGATTAATAGAATGTTAACCTTTACTGTATAGTACCACTGAGTTGATCACTCACTTCCACATTCTGGGATGGTGCTTAAACACCAACCAGACTCTGATGTAGTTGCAGGTGAAGGCGACGCTGGTGAGGCGGAGCCAGACTTTGATGAGGACGAGGAGGCGTTCTCATATATGCAGTTCTCAGGCAGGTTTATGTGAGCCTCGTCCTGACCAGCGGGGATTTCTGGGATATGTATATGATGATTTTGCTTAGTTTGATACATGTATCTGAGACACAGTTGTATATATTTCCCTGGGCTGAGCATGCATATTTTGGGGATTATTTTTGAATTATATATGTATTGAAGTCTTTCGCTTTCATTTCCTCAATATTCCTGAATTATGTCTACTGATCTGGCTTGATTTATTTCATGTTTTATGCACTAATATAGACAACATACAATCATCATCCATTATATTGCATAAGTGATGTTTTGGAACTCGGGAGCTGAGTTATGCTCGACCCCCAAATTTCAGGGCATTACAGTGGGATCACTGAACTAGCGGCCCCCATGCCAGTTGCTGGCATATCAATGGGGCCACGCCCATCTGGCAGCCCCCATGGCTACGGATTATATAACCTTAGCCATAAAAGGACTACCGTGACGACAGTCTGTGCTTTATTCTACCTATAATTTTCTCTAACACATTTATATAAATATGTATATATATATGCATATAAATTTTTTTCTCTTTTTTCATTTCTTTCTTTATTCATTTAACAAGAATATCTTCTAAATTAAAATTAGTTACTTGATGTACCCTATATGATTTTGGGGTAGGAGAAGCTACTTTAACCAACCAATCTAATTATTTTCCAAGATTCCATCAAGTCGATGGTTGAAAATCCATTTCATTCACTTAGCGGTCAATTTCATTCATTTCATTTACTTCGTGATCAATTCCATGCATTTCACGGTCAATCCCAACGATTCCATTTTGATTCACGGTCATTTCCGTGCATTTCATGGTCAATTCCCTTCACTTCATAGTCATTTTAATGCATTTCATGGTCATTTCCCTACACTTCACGGTCATTTCCATGCATTTCACAGTCATTTTTATGCATTTCACAGTCATTTCCCTACATTTCACGGTCATTTCCATGCATTTCACGGTCATTTTTATGCATTTCACGGTCATTTCCATGCATTTCATGGTCATGCCCGACTATTCTATTTTGATTCACAGTCATTTCCATGCATTTTATGGTCAATTCCCTTCACTTCACAGTCATTTCCATGCATTTCACGGTCAATTCGCTTCACTTCACAGTCATTTCCATGCATTTCATGGTCATTCTCTGTGATTTTGTGTTGATTCACAATAATTTCCACGCATTTCACGGTCAATTCCCTTCACTTCACGGTCATTTCCACGCATTTCACGGTCAATTCGCTTCACTTCCTGATCATTTCCATGCATTTCTCGGTCATCCCCAGCGATTTCGTGTTTGATTCACGGTCATTTCCATGCATTTCACGGTCAATTCCCTTCACTTCATGGTCATTTCCATGCATTTCACGGTCAATTCGCTTCACTTCACAGTCATTTCCATGCATTTCACGGTCGTTCCCGATGATTCCATGTTGATTCATGGTCATTTCCACGCATTTCATGGTCAATTCCCTTCACTTCACGGTCATTTCACAGTCAATTCGTGAAAATGATCGTGAAGTGAAGGGGCATGACTGTGAAATGCGCTGAAATGACCGTAAATCAACACGAAATAGGTGGGAATGACCGTGGTATGCATGGAAATGACCGTGAAGTGAGGTGATTGGACCTTGAAATGTGCAGAAATGACCGTGAAATGCGCCGAAATGACCGTGAATTAACACGGAATAGGTGGGAATGACCGTGGTATGCATGGAAATGACCATGAAGTGAGGTGAATGGACCGTGAAATGCATAGAAATGACCGTGAAGTGAAGGGGCATGACCGTAAAATGCACCAAAATGACCGTGAATCAACACAGAATAGGCGAGAATGACCATGATATGCATGGAAATGACCATGAAGTGAAGCGATTGGACTGCAAAATGCGTGAAAATGACCGTGAAGTGAAGGAGCATGACTGTGAAATGCACTGAAATGACCGTGAATTAACATGGAATAGGAAGGAATGACTGTGATATGCATGGAAATGATCATGAAGTGAGGTGAATGGACCGTGAAGTGCGCGGAAATGACCGTGAAGTGAAGGGGCATGACCATTAAATGCATCAAAATGACCATGAATCAACACGAAATAGGCGGGAATGACCGTGATATGAATAGAAATGACCGTGAAGTGCAACGATTGGTGTAAGACTCGTAACCTAACCCGTACCGTTCTGTATGCCTTCGCGGTCCTCTTGGTCAAATTTCGGTGACCCGTGATCTATTATCGGCGTTTGCGCGTGATCTTGAGTCGTGTTCTATATATTAGAATCGGCTCGACCTAAGGCTTGTACCAATGCGATCGCGCCGTCGCCGCGGTTTTGATGTCGCGTCTCGCGCAGAGGCGATACCCAGGCCAGGAGATGTGGACCCGCGTTCAGTTTGAGGAAAATGCTACGCGTTGCAAGTATCAAGGGAATCTCTATGAAACATCCCATCAATCCTATTAATCAAAGTACACATCACCAATTAATGTCAAGTACAACCACCCCCCCTCAAAAGTCAACATTTTCTTACAATAAAGTACATACATCACTCACCATTACTTCTCTCCCATCACTCTCTCTCTCTCTCTCTCTCTCTCTCTCTCTCTCTCATTTCTCTCTCATTTTTTCAAGCAACTCCCATGGAGCAATCTTCCATGGCTTCCAAGGAGAAGTTTGGTGTCACCCACCTCCAAATCACTCAATCCCCCCATGCAAAGACCATCTCCACCGTTCAAATATATCCCTTGGAGCTCTAGGATATGCTGATGGAAGAAGAAGTCCGAAAAGATAAAGAGGTGGGTGCTTCTCTCTCTCTCCTTCTCTTTCTCTCTCTCCCCCTTCCCTATCTGTGACCCACCTGATAGATGAGTTTACCTACACTGTCCGCAAGTGGGACAGCCTTGCCGTCCATCTGCACAATCTAGATCTGATGATTGGTGGGCTGCACCGTAACAACAGCAACAAGACTGTCCACTTTCTTGGACGGGCCTGTTTGCAAGAGAAACACAAATATTAACAAGATCTCTAGCTTGCAGTCATCGTGTAGACCCCACCTTGATGTACTGTGTTCATGCCATCCAGCTGGGATAGTGGAACCCACCTGATGTGGTACCCTGTCCAGCAGCATGACCGGTTGCCTGGCCCACCTTATGGACTCCACCAGCTATGATTGACCTCTATGATCTGCATCTTCTCAGATCAGCTTCTCATACCCACAACCCACTGATCAGACGGTGAGGACTATTCATCAAGCGGACCATGCTCACGGATCCAGATCAGACAAGAGCCTGGTCTCTGTTTTATGACTGTTAAAGACCCCAAAAACTCAGTTCATCCTCTATGTCCTCACAACTGATCACACCTACTTCTCCACTGTTGACGTTGAAGCTAAGTGCGCTGTGATCAAGTGTTCATTTAGGTAAGAACATAACCCATCAACGGCTAATGTGCATTCACTGACCATCTGCACGATGCCAGATCCGTAATAGCAGCAGCTACCAGTGGCTGCTGTACGTGCAGCAGTAGTAGCTCCGCGGGCCACCAGATGTATGGTTTCATCCAGCCGTCCATTGGCTAAGACGGTGGACTCCACCGGGATGCATTGTTTTATCCAAACCATTCATCCATTTGTTGGTGGGGTCCACCTTATGCTTCGTATCCATGCCAACCATCCATCTCTGGGCCCTACCAACACATACCATTCAACACCTTGGACGGGTGGGACCCACCCCTATGTATTGCACCATCACCGTCCAATCTCTGGACGGTGATTGGCTGGATGTTGTCACCCCTCACTCCCTCCGCACACACAGTCGTATATACACTTATATAATATATTAATTTATTATATAATATTTATATTACGCAATGGAATGGTGGGCCACTCCCACGTGGGACCCACCATAGCGTGTAGATCATCACTGTCCAGAGAGGTCTGGATGGTGGGTTTGGGCAATCCCTGCCTCTAACATATACATATATAATATTTAGTTTTATAATATATACATATATAAATATATATGTTACATACTAGTGGGGGGCCACTATATGGACTGTACCATGATTTATGGTTTTATCTGCACCGTCCAGTTGCTGGACGGTGTAGCTGGCCTAATATCCAAACCGTCCACCCATCTTGCTGGGATGGGCAGGAGCTTTGTGCAGCCACCATGATGTATATGTTGTATCCCTGCCATCCATTTATGTGTGGACGTGGGGCCCACTTTGGTGACATGCTGGGTGCAGCACAGCCCCACCATGATGCACGTGTCGTATACCTATTGCCCATCCATCTGCCGTGATGGGTCACATATGTGGACCCCACTGATATATGTGAATCGTCCATCCTTTTGGCTAACTTACCTCAAGGCTTGAGACTAAAAATAATACAAATCTAGTTATCAATTGGACCACACTGCAACAAATAGTGGGTTTGACCGTCTACCATTGAAATCGTACTTTGGGTTACAGAAGTTTTGAATTAATATGATAATTGTTCCCTCCCCTGTCCGGGTCGTTGTGACCTTGGGAACAGACTGGATGGGAAAATAAACACTATGGTAGGCCCACTGAAAAATTCAACCATGGAAATTATTAACACCACTGTTATTTGTAGTATGGTCTAAATGATCCTTGGAATATGATTTTTAAATAATGCTCTAAAATAATCTCTAATAATGGTTGAAGGGTGTTGTTAGTATGACCCATTTGTATCGGCCCATTGACTCAGCCCCATCTGTATCAGCCCATTTGATTCAACCTATTAACTCAGCCCATTTGTATCGGCCTATTTGATCAGCTCAATTGATGTGGCCTATTTGACTCAACCCATTTAATTCAGCCCATTAACTCGGCCCATTTGTAAAGGCCCATTTGATCAGATCAATTGATGTGGCCTATTTGACTCGACCCATTTAATTTGGCCCGTTGATACGATCCGATGTTATATATATTGGTCCATAAGTGAGGCCCACTGTGATGTGTATATGCCCCATCAGCTAGGCCCTTAATGACGTGTATTAGACCCTTGTGTGAGACTGTGGACCTATTATACGATTGACCTTATGAGCTTCATGCCTTGGGAGCAATGTTGGTTAAAAGTCCATATTGATGGACAATGATGGTTGGATGTCCACATTGTGAACTTTCCTTAAGCCTTGTTATGACCATTCTCATCACTGCCGATTGTCAAGGCTGATTATCGTGACCGATTGTCGATTTCGACTGACGTGACCGATTTACTGATTCTAATTATCACGACCGATTGTCGATTCTGATCGACGTGACTGATTTACCGATTCTGATTATCGATCTATTTCGATTGTCGTGACCAATTGCTAATTCTGATTGTCATTATCGATTGCCAATTCCGATCGACGTGACCGATTTGCCGACTTTGATTACCGATCATTCCGATCAACGTGACCGATTTGCCGACTCTGATTACCGATCGATTCCGATTGACATGACCGATTGTTGATTCCTATTATCATGACTGATTGTTGACCTTGATTATCGATGCCGATTACCGATCGATTTCAATTGACGTGACCGATTGCTGATTCTGATTATCGTGACCGATTGTCGACCCTGATTATCGATGCTGATTACCGATCGATTCTGATTGACGTAACCGATTACTGATTCCGATTATCTTGACCGATTGTCGACCCTGATTATCGATGCTGATTGCTGATTAGCGATCAAGGTTTTTTATCATGACCGATTGTCGATTCCGATTGACGTGACCTATTTACCGATTTTGATTATTGATCGATTTCGATTGTCGTTGTCGATTGCTGATTAGCGATCGAGGCCGTTTATCATGACCGATTGCCGATTCCGATTGATTTGGTCGATTTGCCAATTCCCATTGTCGATACCGATTGTCGATTCCAATTCTGATCTATCGAGGCAGATTGTATAGGCCGATTCTGATTGTCGAGGCCGGGTAGCGAGGCCGATTCCGAATGTTGATTTCTGACTGTTGAGGCCGACCTCGATTGCCGAGGCCGATTTCGATTGCCAAGACCGATTATCGAGACCTATATGATTACATGCGACAAGCAGTTGAGGCCCATTGTGACATGTATTAGGCCCATGATGCATGACCCATTTAATGTATTCAAGACCCATGTGTAAGGCCCACATGTCATGTATTTGAGGCCCATGGGCAAGGCCCATTGTGATGTATTCATGGCCCATGGGCAAGGCCCATTTGTGATGTATTCATGGCCTATGGGCAAGGCCCATGAGCAGGGTCCACCTGTTGTGTATATATGGCCCTTGAGTAAGGCCCATTGTGTTGTATATTAAGCCTTTGTGTGAGGCCGTGGGCCCATTATATGTTTGGCTCTATGTGACCATTCCTTGGGGGCAATGTTAGTTAAATGTCCACATTGTCGAGGCTGATTGTTCATATCGATTATGAGTATGTGACAGCATAACATCATAATACATGCCCATACGCATCATCTGCATGCTTTGTAACATCCCGAAAATCGGGGGTCGGGTAAAAACCCAACTCTCGAGTTTCAAAACGTCACTTATGCAATATAGATAATGATGAATGCATGTTGTCTGTAGAATGACATTAAACAAGATTGGGACTAAGCTAAAATAACATATCATACTCCAGAGACAGTTAAATTAACAAGCGGAAGACTGTGATAAATATATAAAATATATAAATGATTGTAAGTCTCCAGAGTGTGAACATGTTACCAGGTTAACTAATTACATGTATACTCCAAAATAGAAAGAAAAGAATATATATGGGTGTGTAAAAAAAAGGCAAACTGCCAAGGCTATTGGCATATAATCAGTAACCCTGTAAACTCATCGATCAGAACCAGCATATAGGAGAAATCCTCCTCATCATCAAATAAATTCGGCTCCGCTTCACAAGCAGCGCCATCACCTGAAACTAAAATAGGGACAGGTTGGTGTGCGCAACACCGACCCATAACGTGGGAGTGAGTAGCTAACTCAGTGGAATCATAGAGCAAAGGTTAACATGTTATCAAATCAATCAAGCGATAATGATAAAGCAAGAAATTCAAACATTCCTAAATACTGTGATTAATGCAAGAATGAAATGACATGATGGATGCCCTCACCGACGTACTCCCTCATGCGACACCATCTTACGTCCGCGGCATGCATTCTTCCCTCAGTGCTCCACATCTTCCAGGCACATACAGTGCGATATGAATATGATTACCGAGTTGTTATTAGTTTTTTTCATATAGCAGGATTAGAAAACTAGGGTACCTCCCTTATATCAATACCCAAACAATGATCCTGTCTAGGGTCATCACTCCTAGTAATCTCATACGATAATATATTTCTAGGTCGTTGCAAGGGCTGTTAGGGCTGTTGCACGCACTCGTTGCTCCGCTCCCCCATCACCTTATCAATACAGGCATAGTTTATATCCTTAAGACTGCATCAGGACTCGTCGCCCCCATGCGGTGTCAGGATAAACTTAAGGTCACTACAAAGGGCTGTTGCTCTCACTCGTTGCTCCACTCCCCCATCACCTTATCAATGTAGGCCGACAGTAAGAATATAGTGTCCCATACCACCATAATCTGCTCAAAGTAGGGTGCTCACTGGTCACTACGGGGAGGTTTGTGGCCCCAGCGTAGGCCGACAGCTCGACCACGATGTCCCATACCACCATGCCCGGCTCATGAGTCTTAGGGGATCGAGGTACCAAGGTTAGAGGGACTTTCCAATGGTAAGTTTAGTACCCTAGGTTCAAGCAGATATGACGAATACAAGGTGAACATACAATGGTCAGTCGGGTTACTTGATGAGTCCGACTAGCACGAGCGCACGTTGAATCGACCGACATGAAGTGCACAAGCACTTCGTGTGGCCTAACCACTGCCGACGACTCTAGTACGACTCAGGTTCGTCATACACATCCTTCGTGGCGAATAGAATCCAACCACGAATTCTAAACTGTTACCAACTGCCTGGACTAGAGTATAGCCCCAAACACATGTAATGTGAATCAATAATCATATGCGATAAACAAAATTCAAATGACAACTAATTCAAGCATGTTAACAACATGTTATAAGGTACGACATACGCAGTTAAGCATACACAAGCATTTCATACATCAGGAATCAATTCAACAACGTACGTGGAGGACGTCATACTCATCATCAATGTAGTTGAGAATCCTATCTCAACACTAGCCTACAACACTACTCACTAAGAGCTTACTTACGCAAGCATTTATACAAACACTTAGACCACACAACTTCAACGTACTTGACGTATGTTGATTCCAACATATAATATGACAGATCCTTATATCAAGGAGTTGTCTAATACACAACAATGATATTCTTACATTCAAAACATATGGCAGGCATAAATCATATTGATTTAGGCATTTCAACAAACACTTAGTCTACACACATTAGTCTACATAGCATATGTCGACCAATATGTGCATTAGGGTGAATCTCTTCGCCAAATAGATCATACACGTATAACTAGTATAGGTATACGGTAAATACTCATGGAAATCATACCGGCAAAATACGTACGTATACCGTATTTCCTACAAATACCCAAAATACCCTAAATCTCATATTCTTCGTACGTATTTGAAATGAAAAATGAACAGCATGTTCTACATGTCAAACAACATCCTTGTCAACAATCTACCATTAAACGACATTGAAAACTTTGAAAAATGGTAATCTAAGCGTGTAAAATTCTCACCTTACGCCGTAGAAGCGTATCGATTTGAATAGAAAGTCTACGCTTCGTCAACGTCGATATGACGACCTACTTCACAAGATAGATTAGCTATTTCGCTACTGGTATCGTTAGAATCCCCAAAACAGGTTGAGGTTAGGGTTTTCTTACTTAGAACGGAGTTGGAATCGCCAGAATAGCGATGCAGGTGGAAGGATTTGGCACGTGGAGTAGCAGGGAAGAATAGCAGGAAGCTTCTCCCACTTCTCCCACACTTTCTCTCTCTTTTCTCTCTTCTCTCCTAGGGTTTTCTCAAATTCGTATGGGGTTTGTGAGAGAGGGCTTAAGGCCTTTATATAAGCCCAAAAATGACGGGAATAGACTTGGGGCCAAGGTATACTTATGTTATAACCAAATCGGGTCTGTTCCGTGTCAACGGAGCATTTCTGGAGGTCCTGTTACTAAATGCGGTCGGACTTAAGATTTCTAATATCGGATCTAGGTCGAGTTAAGTTTTCAGTCCGGTCAGGTTTCCAGATCGACCGTGGCGGACCAGTTTCAGTTCAACGGCTACCGCTACTCGATCAAACCTACAAGTACTATGACATGTAAGGGCCACCTATCCTGATCCGAGCATAAAATTTGATCGAATTCTGACGCTTAGAAAATGTCACGCAAGAGACACGTGCCAGATTTCATAATTTATATTTAATTTCCAACATTTCTCACACTCTTCACTCTGGACTCAAGGAAATTGTCGTGGGACATCATTTAGTCTTGATTTTCGAGGTGATTGTCAAGTCCAACTAGACGGTCAAGATTGTCTAAGTTCAGGATAATCGGACTTCCGACGTGTAGTCCAGATCCGATATAAAGTTTCCGAATGCTCCCGTGAGCAACCGGGTTTAGAGTTTGATCCTAGGTTTTAGGGTATTGTAGCGTCACCTATTCTATATGTTTTGGCTCTAGTAGATCATATTGAAAGTGATTGGTGATAATTTCATAGGTCATTTAGTGCAGCACTAGCTAATTCATGTTAAATTTCTAAAGACTTAGGTTCTAAACGATTTACTTGGCTTTGGAATTAGGTTCTGAGAAGTTACCAAGGTGTTATGGTTGACCCATTGCCTAAGGACGTTTAACCCCAGGTTGGAAAAAATCCGGGGTGTTACAACCTACCCCCCTTAAAATAAAATTTCATCCCCAAAATTGGCTAAGGGTAATGAGTCCCTAGAAAGACTTCCGTATTGACATTCTAAGGAAGGTTCAATTCCTATTTAATGACCTAACCTTACGTATAACCTAAATCAACTTCTTCGATCCTGGGCCAGTGGGGAGGAGGCCAACCATGCTTTCGTTGTGCTACTCTAATCCAACGGTCGTATTAGCTAATCCTAACTAGATTGGGCTCAATACGTTCTACCCCCCTTAAAACTTAGTCCTACTTAAGGCTCAAGAATCTATGTCTCGATCCGTATATCGGAACGAGATGTAACTTAGGGCCTATCCTTGACATGAAATGGGAAACAACCTCTCACTGCATGGGTCTTTCTTTGTTAATGATGCGTTCTATGGCATTGGTACCTATGGTTATAGGAAAGAACTGAAATGATGAGTGTTGTGGTTGATTTCAAGGACGGATGTGACTACTGGCCATAAGTCCTTGCCATTTCCCAAAGACAGAACTTTTGGTTGTGGGTGGTCGGGACAACACGGAAGAAAAGTTGTGTATGGGTCTGAGCCGGATACATAGACTTTTTGCCTAGGACAGAAAATTTTCTGTATCAGTTCTTAATCCGAGTCGATGTCGATCTTCTGCTTGATCAGACATTGGATTTATTGGTAACCACCAGGATTGAGAAGTCAATTCAAACCGCGAATACTTCGCTTATATGTACAGTTCCTTTACTCCGCATTCCCGAATGCAATAAGCCCTTGGGGAAGGCAATTCTAAGGGGCGTGCTAGTTTATTCTAAGTTCAATCTGAGGGATTTATTAGTTTTCCCTAAGAGTAAATGGTTCTAAGTTAAAACAACTTTCCTAGAGGTTATAACAGAAGTCCATAACTATTAAGGGGATCTATCGAAGGAATGAGGTTCTACTCCAACCAAATCTAACCTACTATTCCTTAGCATATACAGGCTTTACACTACTTAACATAACTAGTGGACTAGTCTATAACTCACTAGCTGTAGTTCAAGGCCTAAGCTTATACGCTAAATGGTTTCATATCATTTCTACTACAGGGAATTGTTCTATTGCTTAGAGTCAAGATTATCTAATTAAAATTGGATTTCCTATATCGTCAGATCTTTCAAATCTAGGAGTACTAACTCTAGGTCCAAAACTCCAAGGGCATATATGGCCAGTGGTCTCAAGTTGTGTTAAATGGGACTGCATTACTAATCCCATGTCGGGATTGGGAGTGGCATGCTTGGCAGGAGGGTGGGGTGGGATAAAAATTAATTTTGTAAGCTTAATCCCTGGATTTACTTTTAATCGTATACATTCCAAACATGGTAGTGGAAACCATAGGATACACCCAATCTAGGGACAATACCTTACAGCGAACAAAATGGCATGCACTTCATTTAACAAATTTATCACAATACATAGAATAAAGTTCCACATGCATTATGATAGGAATGATTGCAGCTATGCTAAGCCCAAACCACTAAACACAAACACATTTTCTACCTATGACATCACTAGACCCAACAGCAACAAAATACAGAAATCCTTAAAACGGTAATCAAACAATCTACAGGACAATGACATAGATGTCTAATTCTACCAAAGGACTTCTACCACGGTCCCGACTTACCTTCTTTAATACTGTTTAGCTTAATACTGTCTGTTGACCATTAGAGCTCTATCGGCCATGTATTCTCAATACTCCTCAAGCGAAGAAAGTGAAGAAATCGGATGGGTAAGTAGGTTTCCACGAGTTTGAGGTTCAAATGAGAGCTTAAGAGCTCAAATGAGCCATAGAAAGTGAAGGAAATGAAGAAAAGGGGCTGACCTATTGGGCTGCCACAAATCTAGGTCCTATAGAGGAGTGAAACAGGCCCCAAAAGGCTGGGGTTGCAAAGGGAAAAGAGTGAAATGGGTTGGGTTAGAAGATCACACGATTTTAAGCCTCAAATGGGAGCTTGGGAGCTCCAATCTTAGAAAATGGAGAGTGTAGGTGCGTGAGGTTAACTATAAACGATAGAGGGGCGTGGGTTATAGCAGAAAATGTTGGAATGGGTGATTGGAGGGACGGTTTGAGAGGGAAAATAGTAATTGTGAAGGAAAGGGAGAGCTTGGAGGGTTAATTTGTGAAGGAGATAAGGGATTCTGAATGAACGGGGGGTCAGACCTTGTACCAAAGGGTCCCACTAGGCCCCAAACTTGGTCGGCCCACCCGACCGAGCCCACTGTACGGCGAGGCCTCGCCGTACATAGTAGTTTTCGGTGATGGCCGGCCAGTTGGGCGAGGTCCTCCTGCCCTGGGGTGCCCAAAAATATGTGGGGCCCACCTTAGATCATTGTGGATTAGCGTGGGTGGGCTCATGACTCTGTTTGAGGCGTTTCGGGGCCAATTTACAAATCGGAATGAGTTTATGCGATGTGTAACATATGATTTTGGGGTAGGAGACACCAATCTATCCAACTAACCTATTTATTCCACGAGATTACATAATTGGAATGGTCAAAAGTCTAATCTACACATATATTTACTATTCATAGTAAATTTTTATTTAAGTATGATTATTCATCATTTACATATTAGGATTTATGTCTATTATGAAAGGACTTAGAAAAAGTTGAAGAATGAGGTGGTGAAAGGAGAGATTTTGGAGGAATTTGGATAAAAAGGGGTTTTAGGCCCTTGAGATTGAGTGTGAAGTGTTATGGTCGACTCACAACCTAAGGACATTCATTTCTAGGTTTAGAATTATTCAGGTAATGACTCAAACCCGTCGACTGACGGCCTAGAGTTGACTTAGGTCGCTTCATGCGACCAACGATACGTTATGGCCTAAATTACCGTATAGTCTCACCTGTCGGTGAAACTTGGGATTCTAAATATGGTTTCTAGGTTTCATCGCCTCCTTATATCCAGAATGATGTGGGTCCCCCCTTGGTCCCCCTAAAACTGCCCCGATTGGGCCCTGCCTCCGTTTTGAGCCCATTCGGGGTAGTTTGGGTCATTTCTGAAGTATAATCGCCTTTAGCGATTTCTGAAGGCTGGGATAGGATCAAAAGGGGTCTAGACCCATCGACACATGAACTAGAAGTGGTCCGGGATCATTTCATGCGACCATGGATGCACACGGACTCAATCAAAATGATCATTTTGGGTAAACTTCGCCAATTGGCGAAACTGAGATCCTATGAGTGTTTCTATGGCTTTCTCGCACCCACCAACATTAAATTGGCGTTAGCGTGCGGTGTGTGACCATAACCCAGGTCTATTTTAATCCAAATCATGCTCTGATACCACCTGTAACATCCCAAAAATCGAGGGTCGGGTTGAAACCCAACTCCCGAGTTCCAAAACGTCACTTATGTAACATAGATAATGATGAATGCATGTTGTCTGTAGAATGACATTAAACAAGATTGAGACTAAGCCAAAATAGCATATCATACTCCAGAGACAGTTAAATTAGCAAGCGGAAGACTGTGATAAATATATAAAATATATAAATGATTGTAAGTCTCCAGAGTGTGAACATGTTACCAGGTTAACTAATTACATGTATACTCCAAAATAGAAAGAAAAGAATATACATGGGTGTGTAAAAAAAGGCAAATCGCCAAGGGTATTGGCATATAATCAGTAACCCTGCAAACCCATCGATCAGAACCAGCATATAAGAGAAATTCTCCTCATCATCAAATAAATTCGGCTCCGCTTCACAAGCAGCGCTATCACCTGAAACTAAAATAGGGACTGGTTAGTGTGCGCAACACCATCCCGTAACGTGGGAGTGAGTAACTAACTCAGTGGAATCATAGAGCAAAGGTTAACATGTTATCAAATCAATCAAGCGATAATGATAAAACAAGAAATTCAAACATTCCTAAATACTGTGATTAATGCAAGAATGAAATGACATGATGGATGCCCTCACCGACATACTCCCTCATGCAACACCATCTTACGTCCATGGCATGCTTACTTCCCTCAGTGCTCCACATCTTCCAGGCACATGCAGTACGATATGAATATGATTACCGAGTTGTTATTAGTCCTTTTCATACAGCATGATTGGAAAACTAGGACACCTCCCTTATATCAATACCGAAACAATGATCCTGTCTAGGGTCGTCACTCCTAGTAATCTCATACGATAATATATTTCTAGGTCACTGCAAGGACTGTCAGGGTTATTACATGCACTCGTTGCTCCGCTCCCCCATCACCTTATCAATACAGGCCTAGTTTATATCCTTAAGACTGCATCAGGACTCGTCGCCCCCATGCGGTGTCAGGATAAACTCAAGGTCACTACAAAGGGCTGTTAGGGCTATTTCTCGCACTCGTTGCTCCACTCCCCCATCACATTATCAATGTAGGCCGACAGCAAGAATATAGTGTCCCATACCACCATAATCTGCTCAGAGTAGGGTGCTCACTGGTCACTACGGGAAGGTTTGTGGCCCCAGTGTAGGCTGATAGCTCGACCACGATGTCCCATACCACCATGCCCAGCTCATGAGTCTTAGGGGATTGAGGTACCAAGGTTAGAGGGGCTTTTCAATGGTAAGTTTAGTACCCTAGGTTCAAGCAGATATGACGAATACAAGGTGAACATACAATGGTCAGTCGGTTTACTTGATGAGTCCGACTAGCACGAGCGCACGTTGAATCGACCGACATGAAGTGCACAAGCACTTCGTGTGGCCTAACCACTGCCGAGGACTCTAGTACAACTCGGGTTCGTCATACACATCCTTCGTGGCGAATAGAATTCAACCACGAATTCTAAACTGTTACCGACTGCCTGGACTAGAGTATAGCCCCAAACACATGTAATGTGAATCAGTAATCATATGCGATAAACAAAATTCAAATGACAACTAATTCAAGCATGTTAACAACATGTTATAAGGTACGGCATACGCAGTTAAGCATACACAAGCATTTCATACATCAGGAATCAATTCAACAACGTACGTGGAGGACGTCATACTCATCATCAACGTAGTTGAGAATCCTATCTCAACACTAGCCTACAACACTACTCACTAAGTGCTTACTCACGCAAGCATTTATACAAACACTTAGACCACACAACTCCAACGTACTTGACGTATGTTGATTCCAACATATAATATGATAGATCCTTATATCAAGGAGTTGTCTAATACACAACAATGATGTTCTTACATTCAAAACATATGGCAGGCATAAATCATATTGATTTAGGCATTTCAACAAACACTTAGTCTATACACATTAGTCTACATAGCATATGTCGACCAATATGTGCATTAGGGCGAATCTCTTCGCCAAACAGATCATACACGTATAACTAGTATAGGTACACGGTAAATACTCATGAAAATCATACCGGCAAAATACGTACGTATACCGTATTTCCTACAAATATCCAAAATACCCTAAATCTCATATCCTTCGTACGTATTCGAAATGAAAAACGGACAACATGTTCTACATGTCAAACAACATCCTTGTCAACAATCTACCATTAAACGACATTGAAAGCTTTGAAAAATGGTAACCTAAGCGTCTAAAATCCACACCTTTCGCCGTAGAAGCATATCGATTTGAATAGAAAGTCTACGCTTCGTCAACGTCGATATGACGACCTACTTCACAAGATAGGTTAGCTACTTCGCTACTGGTATTGCTAGAATCTCCAAAACAGGTTGAGGCTAGGGTTTTCTTAACTAGAACGGAGTTGGAATCACCAGAATAGCGATGCAGGTGGAAGGATTTGGCACGTGGAGTAGCAGCGAAGAATAGCAGGAAGCTTCTCCCACTTCTCCCACACTTTCTCTCTCTTTTCTCTCTTCTCTCCTAGGGTTTTCTCAAATTCGTATGGGATTTGTAAGAGAGGGCTTAAGGCCTTTTTATAAGCCCAAAAATGACGGGAATAGACTTGGGACCAAGGTATACTTATGTTATAACCAAATCGGGTCTGTTCCGTCTCAATGGAGCATTTCTGGAGGTCCTGTTATTAAACGCGGTCGAACTTAAGCTTTCTAATATCTGATCTAGGTCGAGTTAAGTTTTCAGTCCGGTCGGGTTTTCAGATCGACCATGGCGGACCAGTTTCAGTTCAACGGCTACCGGTACTCGATCAGAGCTACAAGTACTATGACATGTAAGGGCCACCTATCCTGATCCGAGGATAAAATTTGATCGAATTCTGATGATCAGAACGCTTAGAAAATGTCACGCAAGCGACACGTCCTAGATTTCATAATTTGTATTTAATTTCTAACATTTCTCACACTCTTCACTCTGGACTCAAGGAAATCGTCGTGGGACATCATTTGGTGTTGATTTTCGAGATGATTGCCAAGTCCAACTAGACGGTCAGGATTATCTAAATTCAGGATAATCGGACTTCCGATGTGCATTCCAGATCTGATATAAAGTTTCCAAATGCTCCCGTGAGCAACCGGGTTTAGAGTTTGATCCTAAGTTTTAGGGTATTGTAGCGTTACCTATTTTATATGTTTTGGCTCTAGTAGATCGTATTGAAAGTGATTGGTGATAATTTCATAGGTCATCTAGTGCAGCGATAGCTAATTCATGTTAAATTTCTAAAGAATTAGGTTCTAAACGATTTACTTGGCTTTGGAATTGGGTTCTGAGAGGTTACTAAGGTGTTATGGTTGACCCATTGCCTAAGGACGTCTAACCCCAGGTTGGAAAAAATCTGGAGTGTTACATGCTTGTTATGAGATGTGATTGACCATTGCATATGTCATAGGGCAGATTGTTCATGGGGCTCCCTGATAGGCGGAGTTACCCCGCATGAGAGCACGACATGAGCAAGATTGAGGCATGATTGGACTGTATGACTCATGCATTTCGCATTTGTGTGACATGACCACCGTACGCCCTAGCGACATTAGGGCCGTAGCCTCCACAGATATTTCATGGATGGCCAGATGGGACAGCGAAAATCTGTTCTACATGGGGTGCTATAGATATCCTTGGGTGAAAGTCTCAGAACCCTCTTAGTTCCAGAGGTTGCTTCAATGTCTAGACCGAGTGGATGCATGAGCGCATGAGGGCCGTATACCGTTAGGCCGTGTAACACCCCGGATTTTGGCCAACCTGGGATTAGACGTCCTTAGGCAATGGGTTAATTAAAACACCTAGAAAATCACTTAGAACCCAATTCCAAAGCCAAAGAGATCACTTAGGGTTAATTCCTTTAGAAACTAAGCATAAGTTAGTTAGCGCAACGCTAGAGTAGCTGGAAAATAGTCCCTGATCACTTTAAATACGTTCTACAAGACCCAAATTGAGTAGAACCAATGACTCTATAATACTCTAAAATCTCGGATCAAACTCTAAGAAGGTTTGTTCTCTGGACCTCTTTAAAACTTTGTATTGGATCTAGACCGCGCGTCGAAAGTCCAATATCTACAATCTTAGACCGTTAGAACCGCCTAACTGGACTTGACAATCATTTCAAAAATCAAGTCCAACCGATAATCACAGCCTATTTCATTGAGCCCGGACTGAAGAGAGTGCGAATAGGGACAGATTTAGAATTTGAAATTCAAATCTGGCACACGACTTGATGTGTCAGTATTAAGCGTGCTGACCATCAGAATTCAGCCAAATTATACCCTCGGATCAGGAAAAATTTCTATTTCATATCATGAGACTTGCAGCCCTGATCTACGTGCGGTGACCGCTGAACTGAAACTGGACTGCCACGTTCGATCTGCGAACCCTGCCAAACTGAAAACTTGATATATGCTAGATCCAGTATGCATGAGCTTAAGTCCGATCGCGTTCGGCCAGGGGACCACTAGAAATGATCTTTTGGACTGAAACAGCCCCGCTTTGGATAAACATCAAGTGAACTTTGTTCCCGAGCCTATTCCGGGCATTTTTAGGCTTATAAAAGGGGTTGAAACCCTCACTCCTCTCTCCCATCCGAATTTGAGAAAAATCCTAGATTGGGAGAGAGAAAAGGTGAGAGTTTGTGAGAGAGAGTAGGAGAGAAATTCCTGCTGCTTGTGCCACCTACTGCAAGTGCTTTAGCAACATACTTTAATCACTTTGCCGGTGATTCCTCCACATTTTTAGGTAAAAAATTACCCTAGAAGTTGCTGATCTATTGTTCCTTCATTTCCATTGCGAGATAGCTGATGCATCTTGTAAAACAGGTTGTCTAGTCGCCGTAGACGAAGCGTATACGCTCCGTTCAAAACGATACGTTTATCAGAGATAAGGTGCGGATATTAGACGCTTTGATTGACTGTTTTCAACGCTTTCAATGTCGTTTAATAGTAGATTATCGACGGCAACGCCGTTTGACATGTACAACATACTGTCCGTTTCCTGTTTTGTAAACCAACGAAGAATATGAAATTTAGGGCATTTTAGTCATTTGTATGAAGTACTGTTTTCATGCATATTTTGCTGATGTGATTGACATGTTTTATTGTCGCATTAGAATGTTAGGAATGCGTGCATAATTAGTTTGGCGAAGAGATTCGCCTAAATGCGCACTTCGGGTCGACATACTATATGTAGACTTAAGTGTGTAGTGTAAGTGTTTGTATAAATGCTTGTATTAGTATGTATTGAACTAAATGGTGTTATGAATTAGTTTGAGATTGGTTTCTCAATTTATATGCTGATGTAAATGATTTCCCACATGTTAGCTATGTGCATGATTCCATTATATGTATGAAATGCATGTGCTTGAATATTTTCTTAAGTTGTATGTTATAACATGTGTTAACATGCTCACCTGGTTGTATTTCATTTCCAATACTCTCACATGATTTGCTGATGTGATTCCATATGTTTGGGACTATGCCTAGTCCAGGCAGTCGGTAACCGAGAAATATCGTGGTTAACTTATCTTTGCCACGAACGACGTGTCGATGAACGCGAGTCGTGTTTGGAGTTGGCGGCAGTGGTTAGGCCACGCGAAGTGTTTTACTCACTTCATGTCATTCGACTTGCGATGCGCTCGTGCTAGTTGAGCCCGTCAAGTAACCCGACTGGCCGTTGTATGTTTACCCTGCATAAGTCATAACTGCTTGAACTTAGGGTACTGAACTTACCATTGTAAACCCTGTTAACCATGGTACCTTGATACACAAAGACTCATGAGCCGGGCATGGTGGTATGGGACATCGTGGTCGAGCTGTCGGCCTACGCTGGGGCCACAAACCTCCCTGTAGTGACCAGTGAGCACCTAGACTCGTGAGCAGATTATGGTGGTATGGGACACTATATTTTTACTGTCGGCCTACATTGATAAGGTGATGGGGGAGCGGAGCAACGAGTGCATGCAACAGCCCTGGCATCCCTTTGTAGTGACCACAAGCGTATTCTGAGTTTACGGGAGGCGACGACGCTTCAGTAACAGTAGAGTACAGTAGGCCAGTATTGATAAGGTGATGGGGGAGCGGAGCAACGAGTGCGTGCAACAGCCCTGGCAGCCCTTGCAGCGACCTACAAAATATACATCGTATGAGATTACTAGGAGTGATGACCCTAGACAGGATCTGTGTTGGGATTGATATAAGGGAAGTACCTTAGTTTCCCAATCCTGTTGTTTGAATGGACTAATAACAACTCGAAAATTATATCACCATAACATTGCATGTGCCTGGAAGATGTGGAGCACTTGAGGGTCGATTGCATGCCACGGTCGTAAGATGGTGCCGTATGAGGGAGATCGTCGGTGAGGGCATACATCACGTCATGTCATATTGCATTAACAACAGTATTAGGATTGTCTGATTTACTGCTTTACTATTATCGCATGATTGATTTGAGAACATGTTAATCTTTGCTCTCTTATCCCACTGAGTTGATCACTCACTCCCACGTAAGGGACGGTGTTCCTGGACACCCACCAAACCCTTTTGTGATTGCAGATGATGGCGCGGCCTGCGAGGTAGAGCCGGACTTGATGATGATGATTATGAGGAGGATCCCTCCTTTATGCGTGTTCTGATCGACGGGATTACACCGTGGTTGATTAGATACGTTGACACTTGTCATTTTATATTTTTAACGCACTCATGTATGTTCGTTTTGTTTATTTTTGGAGTATACATGTATGTATATAACCTGGTAACATATTCACACTCTAGAGACATACAACAGTTTATATATGTTATACCTACTATCACAGTCTTTTGCTTGTTAATTTAACTGTCTCTGGAGTATGATATACTGTTCTAGCTTAATCTCACTCATGTTTAATACATTATCACAGACAACATTCAATCATACATATCTATGTTGCATAAATAATATTTTGGAATTCGGGAGTTGGGTTTTTACTCGACCCCCCGATTTACGGGATGTTACAGATGGTATCAGAGTATGATTTGGATTAAACCGGGCCTGGGTTATGGTCACACGACGTACGTTGTCGCTTCCTTTAACTTAGGTGGGTACGAGAAGGGTCTAGAAATATTTCTAAGATCGCAGATTCGCCAATAGGCGAAGTCTATTCATTTCGATCGCGTGATCGAGTCCTTAACGCATCTAGGGTCACGTGAAGTAACCCGAATAGCTCCTAGGTTGTAGGTGAGTGGGTTGTGACATTCTTTGAACGATTCCAAACCTGTTAATGTGAATCCTTGGGCCGTGGGAAACCACGACTCCTGTATTCAATCGCTAGGGCTTAAAAATCTCGTTTCATCTAAAATCTTCAAAATTCTTCCTCTCACCACTCCATTCTTCAATTCCTTCTTATCCTTTTCATATTAGGCATCAATCCTAATATGAAAATAATAAAAAATCATACTTCCACAAAATTTTACAGTGAATAGTAAAATTTCATGAAAAATATCCATAAGGCCATTCTAAGTTTGCTTTCTTTAGCAACTAATGGGCTAGATGGATGTACTAGCTCCTTCTACCCCAAAATAATATGCTGCATAATAGGAGATTGTATTCAGGTTTACAGACTGGCCCCAGAAATCCCTGAACGCATGTTTGGGCCTATATAGGCCAATATACAATGAACCAAGGTGGGGCCCATAGTTATTTGGGGTCCCTGGACCATGGGGGACCAGACCCATGTGGTCCCACCGACCAAATAGAGAGTTGGTCGGCGATGTCATCGCCAGTTCGGCGATGCATCGCCGCCCGGGGTGGCCCATTGGATCTGGTTTTTGGCACGTGTGGTCGTTTGGGGTAGTACACACCCCCCATGTGGAGTTCGTCCATAGAAAACCCCAAATAGGGGTACATCCTTCACAAACAGCCTCATCCCTAGCTCCATTTGAGTTTTCTAGCTGCCCTCTCCCAAATTTGTGGTTCCAAACCACCCCCAAATCTATCCTTGGCCAAAAACGACCACACTCCTTCACTCTATTGAAGTTTGCAGCCCTCCCTCTTGCAAGTCTCGTCGTTTGGAGCTCTTAAAATCCTCAAATCGAGCTGAAATCGTGAGGTGCTCCATTCCCCCTTTTCATTCTCTTTTCTCTCTGAAAATACATCCTAGGGGAGCTTGATGCATCCCTCTACAACGCCTAGATTTCATTCTGTCCATTTGGGCAACAATTTCTCCGCATTTCCTCCGTTTTCCATGGTTATTGTTAAGCAGTTATGACCGAGAGAGCTCTAGTGAGCAACAGACAGTATTAGACTCGACAGTGATAAAGAAGGTAAGTCGGGACTGTGGTAGAGTCCTTTGGTAGAATTATACATCTATGCCGTTGTCTTGTAGATTGTTCGATTACTGTTTGAGATCTCTGTATTTTGTTGTTGTTAGGTTTAGTGACGTCAGAGGTAGAAAGTGTGGAACTTTGTTCCATGTATTGTGACTAGCATGCCACTCCCAATCCCAACAGGGGATTAGGAATGTAGTTTTGTTTCATACAATAGGCCCTTGGCATTTTGGACCTAGAGTTGGCACTTCTAGATTTGAAGGGTCTGACGATATAAGAAATCCAACTCCATTTAGACAATCTTGACCCTAAGCGATAGAACCCCTGTAGTAGAAATGGTATGGAACCATTTAACGTATAAACTTAGGCTTTGGATTATAGCTACTGCTAGTTACCTTAAGTAGCGTAAAGCCTGTATATGCTAAGGAATTGTAGGTTAGATTTGGATGAAGTAGAACCTTATTCCTTCGATAGATCCCTTTATGACTCGTCGACTTCTGTTGTTGCCCATAGGAAAGAACCATTCACTCTCAGGGAACATTTATAAATCCCTCAGATTGAACTTAGAATGTACTAGCACGCCCCTTAGAATTGCCTTCCCCAAGGGCTTATTGCATTCGGGAACGCGGAATAAAGGAACTCCATGTAAGCGATGTATTCGCGGTTTGAATTGACTTCTCAATCCTGGTAGTTGCCAATAAATCCAATGCTCTGATCAAGCAGAAGATCGGCATTGTCTAGGATTAAGAACTGATACAGTAAATTTCTGTTCTAGGCAGGAAGTTTATGTATCCGGCTCAGACCCACTACACAACTTTTCTTCCGTGTTGACCCGACCACCTACAACCAAACGGGATCACATTGTCTTTGGGAAATGGCGAGGACTTAAAGCCAGTAGAGAATTCGATATCTTGCCACCAACTCATACCTGCCCCTGAACTTAACCACAATAGAGCTTAGGCTCATCTCTATCGCCATAGATACCAATGCCATAGAACGCATCATTAGCAAGGGAAAACCACTGTAATGAGAGGTTATTTCCTAATTCATGTCAAGGATAGCCCCTAAGTTGCACCTCGTTCTGATGTATGGAGCGATACATAGATTCTTGAACTTTAAGTAGAATCAAGTTTTAAGGGGGGTAGAATGTATTGAGTCCAATCAAGTTAGGTTAGTCAACGCTACCGTTCTATCAGAGTGGCGCAGCGGAAGCGTGGTTGGCCTCTTCCCCACTGGCCCAGGATCGAAACATTTGAGATAGGATATACGTAAGGTGAGGCCATTAAATAGGATTGACCCTTTCTTAGAATGTCAAGACTGAAGTCTTACTAGATACTCCTTACCCTTCGCCAATTTCGGGGACGAAATTGTGTTTTAAGGGGGGTAAATTGTAACACCCCAGATTTTGGCCAACCTGGGATTAGACGTCCTTAGGCAATGAGTTAATTAAAACACCTAGAAAATCACTTAGAACCCAATTCCATAGCCAAAGAGATCACTTAGGGTTAATTCCTTTAGAAACTAAGCATAAGTTAGCTAGCGCAACGCTAGAGTAGCTGGGAAATAGTCCCTGATCACTTTACATACATTCTACAAGGCCCAAATCGAGTAGAACCAATGGCTCTATAATACTTTAAAATCTCGGATCAAACTCCAAGCAGATTTGTTCTCTGGACCTCTTTGAAACTTTGTATTGGATCTAGACCGCGCGTCGAAAGTCCGATATCTACAATCTTAGACCGTTAGAACCGCCTAACAGGACTTGACAATCATTTCAAAAATCAAGTCCAACCGATAATCACAGCCTATTTCATTGAGCCCGGACTGAAGAGAGTGCGAATAGGGACAGATTTAGAATTTGAAATTCAAATCTGGCACACGACTTGACGTGTCAGTATTAAGCGTTCTGACCATCAGAATTCAGCCAAATTACACCCTCGGATCAGGAAAAATTTCTATTTCATATCATGAGACTTGCAGCCCTGATCTACGTGCAGTGACCGCTGAACTGAAACTGGACCGCCACGTTCGATCTGCGAATCCTGCCGGACTGAAAACTTGATATATACTAGATCCAGTATGCATGAGCTTAAGTCCGATCACGTTCGGCCAGGGGACCACCAGAAATGATCTTTTGGACTGAAACAGCCCCGCTTTGGATAAGCATCAAGTGAACTTTGTTCCCGAGCATATTCCAGACATTTTTAGGCTTATAAAAGGGGTTGAAACCCTCACTCCTCTCTCCCATCCGAATTTGAGAAAAACCCTAGATTGGGAGAGAGAAAAGGTGAGAGTTTGTGAGAGAGAGTAGGAGAGAAATTCCTACTGCTTGTGCCACCTACTGCAAGTGCTTTAGCAACATACTTTAATCACTTTGCCGGTGATTCCTCCACATTTTCAGGTAAGAAATTATCCTAGAAGTTACTGATCTAGTGTTCCTTCATTTCCGTTGCGAGATAGCTGATGCATCTTGTAAAACAGGTTGTCTAGTCGCCGTAGATGAAGCGTATTCGCTCCGTTCGAAACGATACGTTTATAAGAGATAAGGTGCGGATATTAGACGCTTTGATTGACTGTTTTCAATGCTTTCAATGTCGTTTAATAGTAGATTATCGACGGCAACGCCGTTTGACATGTACAACATGCTGTCCGTTTCCTGTTTCGTAAACCAACGAAGAATATGAAATTTAGGGCATTTTAGTCATTTGTAGGAAGTACTGTTTTCATGCATATTTTGCTGATGTGATTGACATGGTTTATTGTCGCGTTAAAATGTTAGGAATGCGTGCATAATTAGTTTGGCGAAGAGATTCGCCTAAATGCACACTTCGGATCAACATACTATATATAGACTTAAGTGTGTAGTGTAAGTGTTTGTATAAATGCTTATATTAGTATGTATTGAACTAAATGGTGTTATGAATTAGTTTGAGATTGGTTTCTCAATTTATATGCTGATGTAAATGATTTCCCACATGTTAGCTATGTGCATGATTCCATTATATGTATGAAATGCATGTGCTTGAAGATTTGCTTAAGTTGTATGTTATAACATATGTTAACATCCTCACCTGGTTGTATTTCATTTCCAATACTCTCACATGATTTGCTGATGTGATTCCATATGTTTGGGACTATGCTTAGTCCAGGCAGTCGGTAACCGAGAAATATCGTGGTTAGCTTATCTTTGCCACGAACGACGTGTCGATGAACGCGAGTGGTGTTTGGAGTTGGTGGCAGTGGTTAGGCCACGCGAAGTGTTTTACGCACTTCATGTCGTTCGACTTGCGAAGCGCTCGTGCTAGTTGAGCCCGTCAAGTAACCCGACTGGCCGTTGTATGTTTACCCTGCATAAGTCATAACTGCTTGAACTTAGGGTACTGAACTTACCATTGTAAACCCTGTTAACCATGGTACCTTGATCCACAAAGACTCATGAGTCGGGCATGGTGGTATGAGACACTGTGGTCGAGCTGTCGGCCTACGCTGGGGCCACAAACCTCCCCGTAGTGACCAGTGAGAACCTAGACTCATGAGCAGATTATGGTGGTATGGGACACTATATTTTTGCTGTCGGCCTACATTGATAAGGTGATGGGGGAGCAGAGCAACGAGTGCGTGCAACAGCCCTGGCATCCCTTTGTAGTGACCGCGAGCGTATTCTGAGTCTACGGGAGGCGACGACGCCTCAGTTGCAGTAGAGTACAGTAGGCCTGTATTGATAAGGTGATGGGGGAGTGGAGCAACGAGTGCGTGCAACAGCCCTGGTAGCCCTTGCAGCGACCTACAAAATATACATCGTATGAGATTACTAGGAGTGACGACCCTAGACAGGATCTGTGTTGGGATTGATATAAGGGAAGTACCATACTTTCCCAATCCTGCTGTTTGAATGGACTAATAACAACTCAGAAATCATATCACCATAACATTGCATGTGCCTGGAAGATGTGGAGCACTTGAGGGTCGATTGCATGCTACGGTCGTAAGATGGTGCCGTATGAGGGAGATCGTCGGTGAGGGCATACATCACGTCATGTCATATTGCATTAACAACAGTATTAGGATTGTCTGATTTACTGCTTTACTATTATCGCATGATTGATTTGAGAACATGTTAATCTTTGCTCTCTTATCCCACTGAGTTGATCACTCACTCCCACATTACGGGACGGTGTTCCTGGACACCCACCAGACCCTTTTGTGATTGCAGATGATGGCGCGGCCTGCGAGGCAGAGCCGGACTTGATTATGATGAGGATCCCTCCTTTATGCGTGTTCTGATCGACGGGATTACAAGGAGGTTAATTAGATACCTTGACACTTGTCATTTTATATTTTTAGCACACTCATGTATATTCGTTTTGTTTATTTTTGGAGTATACATGTATGTATATAACCTGGTAACATATTCACACTCTAGAGACATACAACAGTTTATATATGTTATACCTACTATCACAGTCTTCCACTTGTTAATTTAACTGTCTCTGGAGTATGATATGTTGTTTTAGCTTAATCTCACTCATGTTTAATACATTATCACATACAACATTCAATCATACATATCTATGTTGCATAAATAACATTTTGGAACTCGGGAGTTGGGTTTTTGCTCGACCCCCCGATTTTTAGGATGTTACAGATGGTATCAGAGCATGATTTGGATTAAACCGGGCCTGGGTTATGGTCACACAACGTACGCTGTCGCTTCCTTTGACTTAGGTGGGTGCGAGAAGGGTCTAGAAACATTTCTAAGATCACAGATTCGCCAATAGGCGAAGTCTATTCATTTCGATCGCGTGATCGAGTCCGTAATGCATCTAGGGTCGCGTGAAGCAACCCGAATAGCTCCTAGGTTGTAGATGAGTGGGTTGTGACATTCTTTGAACGATTCCAAACCCATTAATATGAATCCTTGGGCCATGGGACAACCACGACTCCTGTATTCAATCGCTAGGGCTTAAAAACCCCGTTTCATCTAAAATCTTCAAAATTCTTCCTCTCACCACTCCATTATTCAATTCCTTCTTATCCTTTTCATATTAGGCATCAATCCTAATGTGAAAATAATAAAAAATCATACTTTCAAAAAATTTTATAGTGAATAGTAAAATTTCATGAAAAATAGCCATAAGGACATTCTAAGTTTGTTTTCTTTAGAAACTAATGGGCTAGATGGATGTACTAGCTCCTTTTACCCCGAAATCATATGCTGCATGATAGGAAATTGTATTTGAGTTTGCAGACTGGCCCCAGAAAGCCTCGAACGCATGTTTGAGCCTATATAGGCCAATATACAATGAACCAAGGTGGGGTCCATAGTTATTTGGGGTCCCTGGACCATGGGGGACCAGACCCATGTGGCCCCACTGACCAAATAGGGAGTTGGTCGGCGATGCATTGCCACCCGGGGTGGCCCATTGGATCTGGTTTTTGGCACGTGTGGTCGTTTGGGGTAGTAAACACCCCCCATGTGCGGTTCGTCCATAGAAAACCCTAAATAGGGGTACATCCTTCACAAATAGCCTCATCCCTAGCTCCATTTGAGTTTTCTAGCTGCCCTCTCCCAAATTTGTGGTTCCAAACCACCTCCAAATCCATCCTTGGCCAAAAACGACCACACTCCTTCACTCCATTGCAGTTTGCAGCCCTCCCTCTTGCAAGTCTCGTCGTTTGGAGCTCTTAAAATCCCCAAATCGAGCTGAAATCGTGAGGTGCTCCATTCCCCCTTTTCATTCTCTTTTCTCTCTAAAAATACATCTTAGGGGAGCTTGATGCATCCCTTTACAATGCCTAGATTTCATTCTGTACATTTGGGCAACAATTTCTCCGTATTTCCTCCATTTTTTGTGGTTATTGTTAACCTGTTATGGCCGAGAGAGCTCTAGTGAGCAACAGATAGTATTAGACTCGACAGTGATAAAGAAGGTAAGTTGGGACTGTGGTAGAGTCCTTTGGTAGAATTATATATCTGTGTCGTTGTCTTGTAGATTGTTCGATTACCGTTTGAGATCTCTGTGTTTTGTTGTTGTTAGGTTTAGTGACGTCAGAGGTAGAAAGTGTGGAACTTTGTTCCATGTATTGTGACTAGTATGTTACATTTGGATGAAGTAGAACCTTATTCCTTCGATAGATCCCTTTATGACTCGTAGACTTCTGTTGTTGCCCATAGGAAAGAACCATTCACTCTCAGGGAACATTTATAAATCCCTCAGATTGAACTTAGAATGTACTAGCACGCCCCTTAGAATTGCCTTCCCCAAGGGCTTATTGCATTCGGAAACGCGGAATAAAGGAACTCCATGTAAGCGATGTATTCGCGGTTTAAATTGACTTCTCAATCCTGGTAGTTGCCAATAAATCCAATGCTCTGATCAAGCAGAAGATCGGCATCGTCTAGGATTAAGAACTGATACAGTAAATTTCTGTTCTAGGCAGGAAGTCTATGTATCCGGCTCAGACCCACTATACAACTTTTCTTCCGTGTTGACCCGACCACCTACAACCAAACGGGATCACATTGTCTTTGGGAAATGGCGAGGACTTAAAGCCAGTAGAGAATTCGATATCTTGCCACCAACTCATACCTGCCCCTGAACTTAACCACAATAGAGCTTAGGCTCATCTCTATCGCCATAGATACCAATGCCATAGAACGCATCATTAGGAAGGGAAAACCACTGTAATGAGAGGTTATTTCGTAATTCATGCCAAGGATAGCCCCTAAGTTGCACCTCGTTCTGATGTACGGAGCGATGCATAGATTCTTGAACTTTAAGTAGAATCAAGTTTTAAGGGGGGTAGAATGTATTGAGTCCAATCCAGTTAGGTTAGTCAACGCTACCGTTCGATCAGAGTGACGCAGCGGAAGCGTAGTTGGCCTCTTCCCCACTGGCCCAGGATCGAAACATTTGAGATAGGATATACGTAAGGTGAGGTCATTAAATAGGATTGACCCCTTCTTAGAATGTCAAGACTGAAGTCTTACTAGATACTCCTTACCCTTCGTCAATTTTGGGGACGAAATTATGTTTTAAGGGGGGTAGATTGTAACACCCCAGATTTTGGCCAACCTGGGATTAGACGTCCTTAGGCAATGAGTTAATTAAAACACCTAGAAAATCGCTTAGAACCCAATTCCATAGCCAAAGAGATCACTTAGGGTTAATTCCTTTAGAAACTAAGCATAAGTTAGCTAGCGCAACGCTAGAGTAGCTGGGAAATAGTCCCTGATCACTTTAGATACATTCTACAAGGCCCAAATCGAGTAGAACCAATGGCTCTATAATACTCTAAAATCTCGGATCAAACTCTAAGCAGGTTTGTTCTCTGGACCTCTTTGAAACTTTGTATTGGATCTAGACCGCACGTCGAAAGTTCGATATCTACAATCTTAGACCGTTAGAACCGCCTAACTGGACTTGACAATCATTTCGAAAATCAAGTCCAACCGATAATCACAGCCTATTTCATTAAGCCCGGACTGAAGAGAGTACGAATAGGGACAGATTTGAAATTTAAAATTCAAATCTGACACACGACTTGACGTGTCAGTATTAAGCGTTCTGACCATCAGAATTCAGCCAAATTACACCCTCGGATCAGGAAAATTTTTTATTTCATATCATGAGACTTGCAGCCCTGATCTACGTGCGGTGACCGCTGAACTGAAACTGGACCGCCACGTTCGATCTACGAATCCTGCCGGACTGAAAACTTGATATATGCTAGATCCAGTATGCATGAGCTTAAGTCCGATCGCGTTCGGCCAGGGGACCACCAGAAATGATCTTTTGGACTGAAATAGCCCCGCTTTGGATAAGCATCAAGTGAACTTTGTTCCTGAGCATATTCCGGACATTTTTAGGCTTATAAAAGGGGTTGAAACCCTCACTCCTCTCTCCCATCCGAATTTGAGAAAAACCCTAGATTGAGAGAGAGAAAAGGTGAGAGTTTGTGAGAGAGAGTAGGAGAGAAATTCCTACTGCTTGTGCCACCTACTGCAAGTGCTTTAGCAACATACTTTAATCACTTTGCCGGTGATTCCTCCACATTTTTAGGTAAGAAATTACCCTAGAAGTTGCTGATCTAGTGTTCCTTCATTTTCGTTGCGAGATAGCTGATGCATCTTGTAAAACAGGTTGTCTAGTCGCCGTAGACGAAGCGTATACGCTCCGTTCGAAACGATACGTTTATAAGAGATAAGGTGCGGATATTAGATGCTTTGATTGACTGTTCTCAACGCTTTCAATGTCGTTTAATAGTAGATTATCGACGGCAACGCCGTTTGACATGTACAACATGCTGTCCGTTTCCTGTTTCGTAAACCAACGAAGAATATGAAATTTAGGGCATTTTAGTCATTTGTAGGAAGTACTGTTTACATGCATATTTTGCTGATGTGATTGACATGGTTTATTGTCGCATTAGAATGTTAGGAATTCGTGCATAATTATTTTGGCGAAGAGATTCGCCTAAATGCGCACTTCGGGTCGACATACTATATGTAGACTTAAGTGTGTAGTGTAAGTGTTTGTATAAATGCTTGTATTAGTATGTATTGAACTAAATGGTGTTATGAATTAGTTTGAGATTGGTTTCTCAATTTATATGCTGATGTAAATGATTTTCCACATGTTAGCTATGTGCATGATTCCATTATATGTATGAAATGCATGTGCTTGAATATTTTCTTAAGTTGTATGTTATAACATGTGTTAACATGCTCACCTGGTTGTATTTCATTTCCAATACTCTCACATGATTTGCTGATGTGATTCCATATGTTTGGGACTATGCCTAGTCCAGGCAGTCGGTAACCGAGAAATATCGTGGTTAGCTTATCTTTGCCACAAACGACGTGTCGATGAACGCGAGTCGTGTTTGGAATTGGCGGCAGTGGTTAGGCCACGCAAAGTGTTTTACGCACTTCATGTCGTTCGACTTGCGATGCGCTCGTGCTAGTTGAGCCTGTCAAGTAACCCGACTGGCCGTTGTATGTTCACCCTGCATGAGTCATAACTGCTTGAACCTAGGGTACTGAACTTACCATTGTAAACCCTGTTAACCATGGTACCTTGATCTACAAAGACTCATGAGCCGGGCATGGTGGTATGGGACACCGTGGTCGAGCTGTCGGCCTACGCTGGGGCCACTAACCTCCCCGTAGTGACCAGTGAGCACCTAGACTCGTGAGCAGATTATGGTGGTATGGGACACTATATTTTTACTGTCGGCCTACATTGATAAGGTGATGGGGGATCAGAGCAACGAGTGCGTGCAACAGCCCTGACATCCCTTTGTAGTGACCGCGAGCGTATTCTGAGTTTACGGGAGGCGACGATGCTTCAGTAGCAGTAGAGTACAGTAGGCCTGTATTGATAAGGTGATGGAGGAGCGGAGCAACGAGTGCGTGCAACAGCCCTGGCAGCCCTTGCAGCGACCTACAAAATATACATCGTATGAGATTACTAGGAGTGACGACCCTAGACAGGATCTGTGTTGGGATTGATATAAGGGAAGTACCTTAGTTTCTCAATCCTGCTGTTTGAATGGACTAATAACAACTCAGAAATCATATCACTATAACATTGCATGTGCCTGGAAGATGTGGAGCACTTGAGGGTCGATTGCATGCCACGGTCGTAAGATGGTGCCGTATGAGGGAGATCGTCGGTGAGGGCATACATCACGTCATGTCATATTACATTAAGAACAGTATTAGGATTGTCTGATTTACTACTTTACTATTATCGTATGATTGATTTGAGAACATGTTAATCTTTGTTCTCTTATCCCACTGAGTTGATCACTCACTCCCATGTTACGGGACGGTATTCCTGGACACCCACCAGACCCTTTTGTGATTGCAGATGATGACGCGGCCTGCGAGGCAGAGCTGAACTTGATGATGATGATGAGGAGGAGGATCCCTCCTTTATGCGTGTTCTGATCGACGGGATTACAGGGAAGTTGATTAGATACCTTGACACTTGTCATTTTATATTTTTAGCGCACTCATGTATATTCGTTTTGTTTATTTTTGGAGTATACATGTATGTATATAACCTGGTAACATATTCACACTCTGGAGACATACAACAGTTTATATATGTTATACCTACTATCACAGTCTTCCGCTTGTTAATTTAACTGTCTCTGGAGTATGATATGCTTTTCTAGCTTAATCTCACTCATGTTTAATACATTATCACAGACAACATTCAATCATACATATCTATGTTGCATAAATAACATTTTGGAACTCGGGAGTTGGGTTTTTGCTCGACCCCCCAATTTTCGGAATGTTACAGGCTACATCTCTCACTGTGTCGTGGTCGGTTAGAAGGGGGTATGGCCTTACTTGCCCAAGAGGAGGGGGCAATGCTAGGCTGAGTTTGACCAGCTCAAGGAATGAGTCCGCTATTGATGAGTCGGGCCCGATATTGGCAGGCGGATAGTGAGGTCTCTTCCACTCACCTTGTTGCGCGCAATGGGACGACAATCTGGTTTGGAGTGTAATAAACCTCGGTGATTCCCCAGAGAGGAACCATACTGATATGTGAACTTATTGAGTCGGAGTTACATTCTCATTCATTCATTCATTCATTATCCACTCGGCCTGATGGTGCGTAACTAATTGTTGTGTACCTTTGTTATGGCAAGAATTTCAGTTGGGCGCACGACTAACCTGAGATCAGGAGTTTACCACGTTGAGTCTGACTATCCAAATTTAGGTATGGGACTGGTTTGGATAGAAGTCCCTTGTGGTGGACTCCATAGCCTGCGATACTACGTACTATCATCCTGACTTCACACTCCAGCATGGTCATTTCATTCGCATCGCATATTTCATTACATCCGCATGCATATGACATTTTGGGTTGCTATGTTTCTGCACTTACATGGCCTAGACAGACTTAGCAGGATTTGTATATTGCATTGCATCCTCGGCATCAGATATTTGGCTCTTTATGACTCCTTATCGCATAACTGTTCTATATTGCATATTCTGAAATTGATTGACTTATGGACTTGTCCATACTTCCGCTTACTCTATTATCGTATGATTATGATCTTGTCAGTATTTTCGTTTACTCTGATAATTCCTGATTTTATTAGTATTTCTGCTTACTCTAATTATTCCTGATCTTATTAGTGTTTCTTCTTATTCAGACATTGTATGGTTTATGGATTATCAATTTTTCGGTATTGTATGATTATGGCATTGTATTGAATACTTAGCACTTACCTTGTGCACACACTTACACCACCCTCTAAGCTTTCTATAAGCTTATGCACGATAGATGCGTGCAGGTGATGTTAGGATGCAGTAGTGTTGAGCTTGGAGCGTGCAGTGGTCTTCTGGAGCTTGATTTTCTATTTATGTATTTTCCTTTTAGTGTTGTAATCAAACGATTATATTAGTGGATATGTGATGATGATGTTGCCTTTGTGAATTGGGTAATCTTGTGGTTATGCTTATTACTAGTTAAATGCACATTGGAAAAAAAAAAAATCCTCCTTGTAGGATCCCAGGATTGGAATCTGGCATATGAATATTAGGAGCCGAGAATGGGGTTCTACGGAGGCTGTCGGCACCAGATTCGGCAATCGGGATTCTTATGAATCCGATTTTTGGGTTTGGGGCGTGACAATTGGACCTTGAAATGCGCGGAAATGACCGTGAAGTGAATGGGCATGACCGTGAAATGTGTCGAAATGACCGTGAATCAACACGGAATAGGCGGGAATGACCATGAAGGGAGGTGAATGGACCATGAAGTGCGCGGAAATGACCATGAAGTGAAGAGGCATGACCATGAAATGCGTCGAAATGACCGTGAATCAACACGGAAAAGGCGGGAATGACCGTGATATGCATGAAAATGACCATGAAGTGCAGTGATTGGACCGTGAAATGAGCGAACATGACCGTGAAATGCGTCGAAATGACCGTGAATCAACACGGAATAGGCGGGAATGACCATGGTATGCATGGAAATGACTGTGAAGTGAGGCGATTGGACTGTGAAATGTGTGAAAATGACCGTGAAGTGAAGGGGCATGACCGTGAAATGCGCTGAAATGACCATGAATCAACACGGAATAGGCGGGAATGATTGTGATATGCATGACAATGACCGTGAAGTGAGGCGAATGGACCGTGAAATGCGCTAAAATGACCGTGAAGTGAAGGGGCATGACCATGAAATGCGCCAAAATGACCGTGAATCAACACGGAATCGCCAGAAATGACTGTGATATGCATGGAAATGACCGTGAAGTGAGGTGAATGGACTGTGAAATGTGTGAAAATGACCGTGAAGTGAAGGGGCATGACCGTGAAATGCGCCTATTCCGTGTTGATTCACGGTCATTTCGGCACATTTCACGGTCATGCCCCTTCACTTCACGGTCATTTTCACACATTTCACGGTCCATTCGCCTCACTTCATGGTTATTTCCATGCATATCATGATCATTCCCGGTGATTTCATGTTGATTCATGGTCATTTCGGTGCATTTCACGGTCATGCCCCTTCACTTCACGGTCATTTCAGCTCATTTCATCGTCCATTCGTCTCACTTCACGATCATTTCCGTGCATATCACAGTCATTCCCACCTATTCCGTGTTGATTCATGGTCATTTCGGCGCATTTCACGATCATGCCCCTTTACTTCACAGTCATTTTCGCGCATTTCATGGTTTAATCGCTACACTTCATGGTCATTTCCATGCATATCACGGTCATTCTCGCCTATTATGTGTTGATTCACGATCATTTTGATGCATTTCACAGTCATGCCCCTTCACTTCACGGTCATTTCCGCGCACTACACGGTCCATTCACCTCACTTCATGGTCATTTCCATGCATATCACAGTCATTCCTGCCTATTCCGTGTTGATTCACAGTCATTTCGAGGCATTTCACGGTCATGCTCCTTCACTTCACGGTCATTTCCGCGCATTTCACGGTCCAATCGCTTCACTTCACGGTCATTTCCATGCATATCACGGTCATTCCCACCTATTCCATGTTGATTCACAGTCATTTCGGCACATTTCACAATCATGTCCCTTCACTTCACGGTCATTTTTGTGCATTTCACAATCCATTCACCTCACTTCACGGTCATTTCCATGCATACCACGATCATTCTCGCCTATTCTGTGTTGATTCATGGTCATTTCGGCGCATTTCACGGTCATGCCGCTTCACTTCATAGTCATTTAGCTCATTTTCAATTGGTGCGCTTCACGGTCATTTCCATGCATATCACGGCCATTCCCACCTATTCAGTGTTAATTCACAGTCATTTTGACGCATTTCATAGTCATGCCCCTTCACTTCATGGTCATTTCCACGCACTTTACGGTCCATTCGCCTTACTTCACGGTCATTTCCATGCGTATCATAGTCATTCTCGCCTATTTCGTGTCGATTCACGGTCATTTTGGTGCATTTCACGGTCATGCCCCTTCACTTCACGGTCATTTCTACGCATTTTAAGGTCCAATCACCTCACTTCACAGTCATTTTCATGCATACCACAGTCATTGCCGCCTATTCTGTGTTGATTCACGGTCATTTCGACACATTTCACGATTATGCCCCTTACTTTACGGTCATTTTCGCGCATTTCAAGATCCAATCCCCTTCACTTCACGGTCATTTCCATGCTTACCACGGTCATTCCCACCTATTCTGTGTTGATTCACGGTCATTTCAACATATTTCACAGTCATGCCCCTTCACTTCACGGTCATTTCCACGCACTTTACGGTCCATTCGCCTCACTTCACGGTCATTTCCATGCATATCACAGTCATTCTCGCCTATTCCATGTTGATTCACGGTCATTTCGGCGCATTTCACGGTCATACCCCTTCACTTCACAGTCATTTCCATGCATTTCAAGGTCCAATCACCTCACTTCATGGTCATTTTCATGCATACCATAGTCATTCTTGCCTATCCGTATTGATTCACGGTCATTTCGGCGCATTTCATGGTCATGCCCCTTCATGGTCATTTCTGTGAATTGATCGTGAAATGTGTGGAAATGATCGTGAAGGGAATTGACCATGAAATGCGTGGAAATGACCGTGAATCAACACAGAATCATTGGGAATGACCGTGAAATGCATGGAAATGACTTTGAAGTGAAGCAAATTGGCCGTGAAATGCGTGGAAATGGCCGTGATGTGAAGGGAATTGACCGTGAAATGCATGAAAATGACTGTGAATCAACACGAAATCGCTAGGAATGACCGTGAAATTCATGGAAATGACCGTGAAGTGAAGCGAATTGACTGTGAAATGCGTGGAAATGACCGTGAAGTGAAGGGAATTGACTGTGAAATGCATCGAAATGACCGTGAATCAAAACGAAATCGCGGGGAATGACCGTGAAATGCATTGAAATGACCGTGAATCAAAATGAAATCATCGGAATTGACCGTGAAATGCATGGAATTGATCACGAAGTAAATGAAATGAATGAAATTGACCGCTAAGTGAATGAAATGGATTTTTGACCATCGACATGATGGAATCTTGGAAAAAAATTAGATTGGTTGGTTAAAGTAGCTTCTCCTACCCCAAAATCATATAGGGTACATCAAGTAACTAATTTTAGTTTAGAAGATATTCTTGTTAAATGAATAAAGAAAGAAATGAAAAAAGAGAAAAAAATTTATATACTTATATATACATATTTATATAAATATGTTAGAGAAAATTACAGTTAGAATAAAGTTCTCCATGTAAATAAAAAAATAAAAAATGCACAAACTGCCGTCACGGTAGTCCGTTTATGGCTACGGTTATAATTCGTAGCCATAAAGGCCGCAGATGGGCGTGACCCCGTCGAACAGACTAGCAACTGGTGCAGGAGCCCCTAGTTCGGTGAGCCCACTCTGGATAGACTTTTATGGCTACGGATTAGGATATTTATGGCTACGGTTATAATATGTAGTCATAGATATGACGGTAGCAAATGACTTTATCATTATGCTTTGAACTTCTACCGTTGAAATCCTTTTAGGGGTCATGGAAGTTTTGGATGGTTACAAAATTTGTTTTTCCTCTTCATCCATGTTTTTGTCACCTTATGAATAGATTGGATGGAAAACATATGTTATGGTGGGCCCTACAAAAGTTTCAACGGTGAAAATCAGTTAATCTTTGGATAAGATTTTTTGTTTTTGTTTTTGGATAATGCTCAGAAATGATCTCGAAATATGGATGAACGTTGTGGATATAATAAATACATAACTGTGGGGCCCATGTAATATTGATATCTTTTGAACCGTTCGTACAATTCGGAGAGTGAGGAGCGTAAGCGCTCGTCTTCCGATCCGCTGAAGGAAAAGGCAGGGGCATTTTCGACCTTTGGTAAGTTATCCGTACAACTGGGGCATATTCTTATAAGGTAAAATGAGGTGGGTTTCGTCTCGTAAATGGGCCATGAATGTGTCGTACAGTCGTAAGTTTCTCATATAATTAAAAACAAACATATAAGTTTAGAGACATCTGCTGACTACTGAAGTGGAATACATGTGGCCCACTCTTTAAGTGGGCCAGATGCATTGAGATGACGGTCGTCCTATTCGAATGTATGCTAATGGCCAGTTGGACGCATGGGTCGGTTTGGTTTTTGAAACCAGGGCATGTTCAAAGCGGTTCCGCATTATAAATGGTTCACATTTTGCATCCATATGCACATTCACGTCACTCCATGACACGTGTGATTTGGCACCCCAGCAACCGTGGGAAGCAGATTGTCCGTGACCGCTGGAACAGAGGTACACCTGTGCCAGGGCTGTGTGGGGCCTACCAAGATGTCCGTGGCAAATCCACTCCGTTCATCTGTTTTGAAAGACCACAATAGGACTGGATTTTAAAACTCAGGTGGGACACACCAATCAAATACTGGGAACAGAAACTTTCACCGTTGAAACCTTTCTAGAGTTGACCATGATATTTATATGCCATCCAAACCGTTAATAGAGTTATTACTGTTTATACATGTTTTTTTGGCACACTTATACATGTTAACCAGATGTTGTCACGTGTTGGCATCGTGTGCTAAATGATGGACCAAATCCTCTCACTTACGCATATAAATCAAAATAGTGGTATGATGCTGCCCACGGCATCTTTGAGATACAAGATACCTATTTTGATTGCAAGGGAGGACAGTATATATTATTTGTATTGGGTAATTTACCGGTCTTTTAAAGAAACATGATAAAACATTAGAAAAATGATTAGATTTTCAATGAAACTTATGGTGAGGTTAAAAACAAGACTTTAATATATATTTTTAAATCATAATATCTCAAAAAGAAATCTACATAATAGGTTTCATTTATATAAGGTCCTAAGTTATACATTGTGTGATTGAACTAATGTGACTATATATATTTAAATTGAATGCATAATATTTAGAGTGTATGTGAATATCATTCCATCAAACACTCTTAAATACTTTAAAATTAGTCTCAATTGATAGCAGGTTGAAAAGAAAGTCCAAAAATAATAATATTTTATTAATTTTTAATTAAAATTACTAATTTTTATTTTCTGAAAATTGAGAAAGACTTAACACATCAATAAATCAGCTCTTATACATTTTTTATTTGATGTTTGGAGTACAATATTGTAAGTAATTTGGGAGAAATTAGATAAACTTTAAATTTTTTCAAATCGGACAACGTACACTCGAATGTTGAAATTAGAGTGTAAGTAATGATCATTTCATCAAATACTCCTAAATACTTTGAAATTAGTCTCAATCGACAACTGGTTGAGGGAATATTTCAAAAAGAAAAAAAAATGGAGAAACTAAAGTACCAATGAATATTGAAATCAAAGTTCTAACTCTATGATTTTTCATACAAAACATGAATAACCAATGGACTTAGGACCATTTAACACTAATTTAATATAATTTTAATAAAAAAATGATCAAAAATTTAAAACACTCACTAGATCGAATATGTGATATATATCGGCACTACCTGTATATTTCGTATCATACATGTGGGATGTGGGATAAATCGTAGGATATATTGGCCGATATCGTTAATATTTAAAATATTGCTTTCACGTTCCATTATTGTTTACACGTGATCTGACGTAGCTAAATTAAACGAGTTTAGGAGATGCCATGTAATAGCCATGCTTGTTTGGTAGAGATCAACTTCAAGAGGAGTTAGAGAAGTGCACATGAGAGAGAGTATTAAATGCTCGAATTCTATAAAAAGTATTCTCTTCAAAAGCAAGAATCTCATTAAAACAAAATCCTCTATCTCTCAGCATTAAATACCAGAATCTCATCAAATGAGATTTCTATCTAGCATTAAATGCTAGAGCCTTGTCAAAAACAACTATATGTGCATGCTAAACCAAGTGACATAAGAACTCTAGTAACTTTTCAATGCGAGAGTTCAAAGACGATAGGATTCCAACCAATGCACTAGGGAATCTCTCTTGTACACGTGGCTGCACACGATAGGCTATGCTTACATGAGAGAATTGATGAGATTTGTGAAATTGCGGTAAAGACCACTTTAGTTGAAGTAAGAATATGTCAATATGTCCTAGAGGGGGGTGAATAGGACTTTTTAATAATTTTTTGATAATTTAAAATTCTATTACACCAATCCTAACACTAAGCCTATATTAGGATTACTCAAGAGTAACTCTACTGACTTCCAAGCTCGGTAGAGGATCCAATCACAAACTATTTGAGAGATGAACAATATGCAAACTAGTTTATGATGGATATGACTGAGTATGTGTGTGAGGTGTGATCTCAGATATTCAGATATGAAAATATTAAAGTAAATTACACAAACAAAAGAATAATAATCTCAAACATAATCATTTTTATACTGCTTCGACTACTTGTCTACTCCACTCCCGGTAACCGCACTCAACCCTTGAGTATACCGGATTTCACTAAGGAGGTTTCCAATGGTTCACCTCAAACCTAAAGTTTTAAATCAGGTTCACCTTTAACCTTTACAACCTACACTTAGGCTGATTATTTATGCTCTCACGAGCAAGAGTCCACACATCGCACCTACTTTTAGGCACACTGGCCAAGGATCTTCCACAAGACCCTAAAAGAGGTTTCACACGATTCACCTCTAACTGAAGGTTTTAGATAGGTTCACCTTTAACTAGAAGTTTATGCTCTCCACAGAGTAAGGGTTAACACTACGTACCCACCACGTACACTCCTGTCAGAGGACTCTTAGAGGACTTGCAAGGGTGAGAAACACTTTAGACCCAATCCTACAAAGGAATGATCACAAGGGTCCTTTAGACTCTAATAACTTACAGATAAGAAGATGAGTCCCTTTTTTCTCATTGTTAAAGATCTCCTCCTGTGTTGATGAAGAGTCTTCTGCTTCCTTCAACCGTAACTCAGAAAATATACTGATGCATGATGACAGGTTGGGTCAAGGTTATGATGAAATCCTACTTTTAAATATTTTCCTATAAAGGAAATAGAATGATTTCAATCATTTATACATTCAAGACATCCCAGCTTAATGATTTTCCATCAAGGTAGTAGCTGGAGGATCCTTGAATGTGGAAGTTCATTCCCCAATTCACTCCATTGAATATCAATGATGAGGGTGGATTGGAGGATGAGCTCCGTTAAGAGAAAGGGCTTTGGGTAAATGATCTAAGGTTAAATACTCAAAAGCACTCTCTTCTTTTTCTTACAGCAACTAAAGACAAGCTCTCTATATATAGGTAAAAAGTTCCAACGGATATAAAATGGTCGCATTTATGACAGAGTTTGATATCATCGAGCAGGGTCGATATCATCAATAGTATACTCTCGATTGCATCGACTGGCCTCTTGATGACACAACCTCAAATGTCATATACTTTTGAAACTTTTTGCCAGCTAGTCGAGGGCATCGAAACACGCATTAATGTCATCAGATTTCGAACTCCAATAATATCATATGAGGATCGATTCCTCGATATTTGAAAATTGAGAGAGACTTGCTATGAAATTTTTTAGGTCAAAAGATATAATTAAGGGATACTCGATATCATCAGAATTTGAATGTCGATGATATCGAAAGTCGTGTCGATGCATCGATAAATCCAAAAGATTTTCTAGTAAGCTTGTTGGACAAGTTTATGTCCATTCTCGATGTCATTGATCCAGCCTCGATATCATCGATATTTAAATATCTATTATATAAAGTGACCCTCGATCTGAAATAAAAACCACCTGAAAATTTGTTGCTAGAAAGATTGTGTCCAAGACCGATATCATCGAAGGCCTTCTAATATCATTGAGATTTGAATTTCGATGATATCGAGGGTACTTCGATATATCGAAGGTCTTCATGATTTTCCTATAAAAAATAATGACACATATACTCTATTGTCGATCATATCGAGTCTAGTTCGATAAACTCGATTTTCAAATATCGATGATATCGATAGGGGTATCGATACATTGATAATTCCATCCAGATGAATATGTGGTTGCAGGACACTTTATGTCTTCATTTGATTTTATCAATTGAGCTTTCGAGGACATCGACAACACACATCGATTTTATCGAACCTGATATCGATAAATCGACAGAGCTAGAAAACTTAGCGATTTTCTGATTTTTGTTAAAAAGTTTTCTAACCCAAAAACCTTATGATATTCTAACCAATTTTAAGAGTTTTATTTATCTGGTGTTTTGAGACATGGGATGTGAGGCTTAAATTTACCTGTGGCGAGTTTGGCACACATCCAGTTATGGCAGATAACTGATTGATCTTCCTATGAAGCTTTTCTGTTTAGTTAATTTAACACTCATGCTAATTGACAAACCAGAATACTTTCAATCTCCCTTTGTCAAATACGTGACAAAATGCCAAAACACCTTACAACAGCATCTAGACAAACATATCCTAAATTGCGTGTACATGAATTTTACACAATTTTACAATGTCTAGTGAAACCATACACACAACTCATTAGCTGATCCCCCTAACAACATTTTCCCCCTATCTTGATGCAGCTGATCCCCCCAACACCTGCATCACAATTCAAGTAGATATACAATTTTTCTTTCGGGGTGTTTGAATTGTTCTCTCCCCCTTTTGTCAATCATGGGAAAAGGTATAGAAGTTGATATTAACTGAAGTTAAAGCAACTTTGGAGAACCAACATTCCGAGAGCATATAAAGTATAGATGTATAATGAGTAAATCAGTTTAAGCAGACATCATTTTCAGAAACTATGAATGCATATCAGATCAAATAAAGCAGTGATAAAAGCAGATAAAATAAGTAATAAAACATCACATGCATTCCATATCAGAGACTAGATAAAGCAGGGGATCTTAACTCATAATCATGGCAGAGAATAGAAGTGAAGTATAAGTGGCCATATTCAAAATATTCACAAGCACAAACTGCCCCAGCTTGATAGTAGTATACTAGTCACTCGGTGTAAACAAGAGACCCATCCAATGTGATCCCCAAAACAAACTATACACCAAAAAGGGACCTTTCAACTCTATAAGTTTAGTAATGCATCACACCTATGTATGAGCGAAGAGCACTAAAAACGATATTTATGCCCTACGCATTTTAGGGAGACTCCAGATATAAGATGCATTAGTCGTACGTTAGACAATCAAAAACCTTTACTACGCTGGTAAGACATTTAGAATTTGTTGTGAAGCATGTCGTAGAGTTTCCAGTATGGTTTTGATCTCCAATAGACAGGCTTCACAATCATCCAACCGCTTCATTATATAGGATTGACTGTCAAGTAGGTCCTATATAGTGTCTTGTTCGGTGACAGATTGAATGTTCTCAACTGAGACGGGGATATGCATAGGATGGCCTTTGCTGAATTTGAATCGATTTTTCCCTCACGCTGCGCATTGGCAACAATATTGCAGATATCTTCTTGATTAAATCAGACGCGCGGGTGTGGGAGATCGTTAGTAGGAGGCAGCCCAAATTGTCGTGATAGTTTGGACACAAGACATGGGAATAGAAGTATAGTGATGGATTCATCTGAAGACACCCGAATCAATTGTTGTAGAATAAGAGTGGGTAGGTATACATGAATACCGAGATGAACATCATACAAAACATTTAGAATGTATGAAGAAAGCTTGTTCCCAGAGACTTCACAGGGATAAACATTTTTGCTGAAAATGCTGTGAAGAATCTTGTATGTAGGATTGAGGTATTTAACATGAAGAGCATTCTTTGCATTTCTCGGTATAGTAGCACCACTACATAGTGCATGAATAACTTCTCCCCATACACCAAGACCATTCATATTTCATTCTGATACAGGTATCCTAGTGACTTCTACCCCAATCAGTCGGCTTATCAGTCTAGGAGTGATGTGCTCGGTCCGATTTATGACAGCGACTGAAACAATTGGAGGATTATTTTCAACATTGTAGATTAAACTCAAAAACTGATGCACCGGATTATGCTGAAATCCACCACCAAAATTTATGATATTCTCCCACCCAATTAGTTCTAAGAGACTAAGAATCCAAAAGGGTTCAATGCATCTTCTCTGAACAATTCGTTCTGCCATAAAGTTTAAGTTAAAAATGGAGCAGTTACACTCTTCTTACCTTTCTTGCTTTCCATTGAGAACCGTTGTGGAAGAGTCAGTCCTTTAGACATTTTTTCTTTGAGAAAAAAATTATTCTGAGAAATTACAGTCCCATTCTGAGATCAAACAGTGAGTCTCTTTTTCTATTCTCCCGTCTTTCATTCAGCAGTAACCGTTGATATCATTGAACATCGTTTCGATGACACCGGGGTGCCCTTTTTGATATTTTCAATGAAGATCAGAGGGAAGTCCAACCGACCTGACGATTCAGCTTCTCGAGAGATCGTCGATGGTATCGATTCATGGTTGATGCAATCGAACCATTCACTCGATGTATCGATAAGTATCTCAAAGGTGAATGTTTTCAATTTTCAGCATTTAGACAATCTTTCATATATACTATTAATATATCTATGTATCAACAGTATACTCAAAAAAATTCTGTACAAGCATTGTACAAATCAAAATTATAAACATTAAGATGTTTATACAAAAAAATTGTGGAGAGAGACCTCAGATGTATCATTAGAAGCTCATCAAAAGATGCATCATTTCAACAAATATCCAAATCTTGATGCATGATTTCTCTATGTTCAGTATTTCTAGGCATAAGGATCATCCTTTCATTTACCTTTGATGACATAACGGTGGTTATTTGTGTGAGAACCCTTTATCACTGATTTTCTTGAGAGATCCAGGATTTCACATTTTTCCTTGTTGAATGTAACCACATGCTCATTGTCACATATTTGAGAAATGCTTAGAAGATTGTGTATTAATTCTTTTATGCAAAAGGAATTCTTATTTTTTAGCAACTGTATTCCCTTAATAATTCCCTATCCAATTACCTTAGCGGTGCTTCTGTGTCCATAGGTGACTATCCCGTTATTGAGGTCTGAATAATTTGTAAGGAGAGATTTGTCACCTGTGACATGTCTTGAACATTCGCTATCTAGGTACCATTTTGTTTCATTGCCTGGTATATGAATTGAATGAGTAACCAGACAATTCTTCCTTTCTTTTGGAACCCATTTTGTGACAAGATTTTTAACTATGGTAAATTTAGTTTTCTTGTTCAATTCGACCACTTGATTCAATTGCTCTGTGTTAGTCATTTCAAGTGGTGGATCTATTTTATCCATATTCCTAGGTGGACTCTTGACATTTTGTATTTCTCTGGCTGGTTTGAATTTTCCAACATGCTTTTGACCAGAGTAATGTTGAGTCATCCTAGGTGTCAAACATTCAACCTGATAATGACCCGAATCACCACATAAATGACAAGCTGGAGAAGTTCTTCTATTACTACCTGAGGCAACAGATTTTTCAGCTGTTGGTGCTGCATTTCCAGTTCTTGTTCCATATCCTAAGTCGCTCTTGTCCTTTCTAGGTTTTCCCAAACCTAAGAGTTTTTCTAATTTCCCACTACTCTGAGAAAACTTGTAGTTTAACTTAGCAATTTTTCTGGATTCCTCTAAACTAAACAAGAGTGTATGATTTTCATTTTGAAGGAGCATGTATTTGTCTTTTAATTACTCAACCTGTTTATTTAGTTTTACAGATTTTGATTTAAGCAAGGTGTTAATTCTTTCAAGTCTATCATTATCTGAGTGATATTGCTCTAAATCATTGATTAGGCATGTGTTAATTTTCAGAGTTTTATCCAAATCTTTTTGTAGCAATTCCTTTTTATTCTCAGATATTCCAAGTCTTTTAATAACTTTGATGCTATGAATGTACAACTGATTGTAAGCATCTTGTAGCTTGTTTTTCTCCTTCTTCTTCCTTTTTAGTTTCCTCATTATCTGACGGAAATGATTCGGTGGGTTGTGGTTCTTTCTCGTTTTTAGTTTCAGTGGGCATGATTGGAGTGGTGGATACCATAAGAATTTTCAATGATTTCTGGTCTCCATCACTCTCTGAGTCACTAGATTCTATGTTTGACTCCTCTGTATCATCCCATGTGGCAGCCATTTCCTTGCCTTTAGTTTTTCTGTTTGGGCATTCAGTCGACAGGTGTCCGTACTTCTGACAGGCATAATTTTTTAGTTCTTTGGTATTTTTACCATATTTACCTGCAGAAGGTGTATTGTCCACCTTTCTTCCTTTAAAAGGATGGTCATGATTCTTCTGAAAGAACTTTCTGAATCATTGAGCCAACAGAGCCACTTCCTCATCTTCATATTCTTTTTCACTTCCACTGTCCTCATTTGTTATTTTCTTTGATGTTTTTAGGACAATATTTTTGGATTTTTGGGTTTGTTTGAAGTGTAGTTTGAATGTTTGTAGGGAACCTACCAGTTCTTATACTTTCATTTTATCTATGTTCCTACATTTTTCAATGGTTGTTACTTTAGGATTGAATCGTTCCGGTAGGGATCTTAGAATTTTTCTACAGATTTTAGGTACCGGAACTTTCTCTCCTAATCCACCCATGGAGTTGCAACTGATATTCGACTTTGTGAAAAACTCCATATAGGTCTCATGCTCTTCCATTCTGAGACTTTTGAACTGTGAAGTTAGGAGTTGCAGTTTAGATCTCTTCATAGTGCTTGTACCTTCATGGTTATTTCCAACAAATCCCATGCTTCCTTGGATGTCCCACACATATTGATTTGATTGAAAATATCTTGGGACACAGCACAGTAGATAGCATTCATGGCTTTAGCCTAAGCAGTTTGATTTTCCTTATTGAATGTCGTCCACTTCTCTTTAGGTTTCGGTTTGGTGATAGTTATGCCATTATCAAGTATTATTTGTTCAAATAGTGGCACATATCCTCTTTCAACTATATCCCAAACATCATGGTCCAAGGATCTCAGAAAGTAGTACATTCTAGCCTTCCAGTATGCATAATTTGATCCATCAAATACTGGAGGTCTAGAGACTGATGAGCCCTCTCCTTTGGCCATATTCCCAACTTCAGTTAAGATCAGTCTCTATGCGGTGAAGCCCTTAAAAAGAGACCCTCTTTAATACCAATTGAAATTGTAGTAAAGACCGCTTTAGTTAAAGTAGGAATATGTCAATATGTTCTAGAGGGGGGTGAATAGGACTTTTTAATAATTTTATGATAATTTAAAATCCTATTACACTAATCCTAACACCAAACCTATATTTGGATTACTCAAGAGTAACTCTACTGGCTTCCAAGCCCGGTAGAGGATTCAATCACAAACTATTTGAGAGATAAACAATATGCAAACTAGCTTATGATGGATATGACTGTGTATGTGTGTGAGGTGTGATCTCAGATATTGTAACACCCTGAAATTCGGGGGTCGTGTAGAAACCTGACTCCCGAGTTTCGGACCATCACTTATGCAACAAATACGATTATGATTCAATGTTGTCTGAGTTAGAGCATTTATATGAGTAAGATTATACTAAAACTGCAATTCATACTCCAAATCCAGTGATAAAACGCAAGCGGAAGACTGAAGAATATATATATACCACTGTATGTAAAAACAACACAATCTCGATCTGTCTCCAAAGTATGAATACATCTCTGAGTCACAATATACATATACAAACCAAAAACCAAAATGTCATATGGTCTAACTTGCAAGTCCCGCCGATCCAGGCCACCTACGCAAAGTCATCGTAGAACTGCATATACGAGAACTCGTCCTGGTGCTCGTAGAATTCTGGCTCCAGCTCCTAAATCTCCTCACAACCTACATCTAAGACAGAATCTAGTATGTGTTGCAAACACCATCCCGTAACGTGGGAGTGAGTGATCAACTCAGTGGAATCATAGAGCAAAGATTAACATGTTATCAAATCAATCACGTGATAATAGTAAAGCAATCAATCAGACATTCCTAGATACTGTTGTTAATGCAAGTATGAAATGACATAATGGATGCCCTCACCAACATACTCTCTCATGCGACACCATCTTACGTCCGCGGCATGCTTTCTTCCCTCAGTGCTCCACATCTTCCAGGCACATGCAGTGCGATGTGTACCGAGTTATTATTAGTCGTTTCATACAGCAGTATTGGGAAACTAAGGTACCTTACTTATATCGATCCCAACACAGATCCTGTCTAGGATCGTCACTCCTAGTAATCTCATACGATGTTATTTTTATAGTTCGCTGCAAGGGCTGTCAGGGCTGTTGCTCACACTCGTTGCACCGCTCCCCCATCACCTTATCAATACAGGCCTAATATACTCTTGTTGCTACGGAAGGGTCGTCGCCTCCCGTAGACTCAGAATACGCTCCAGGTCACTACAAATGGCTCGTCACCAATCCGAGTAGGCCGACAGCTCGAATGTAGTGTCCCATACCACTACAATGGGCTCATGAGTCTAAGTTGCTCACTGGTCAGTACGGGGAGGTTTGTAGCCCCAACGTAGGCCGACAGCTCGACCACGGTGTCCCATACCACCATGCCCGGCTTATGAGTCTTTATAGATCAAGGTACCATGGTTATCAGGGGTTCCACTGTTAAGTTCAGTACCCTAGGTTCAAACAATTATGACTCATACAAGGTGAACAATCAACGGTCAATCGGGTTACTTGACGAGCTCGACTAGTATGAACGCATCTCAAGCTGAGCGACATGAAGTGCATAAAACACTTCGTGTGGCCTAACCACTGCCGCCAACCCAAAACACGACTTGCGTTCATCAACGCGTCCTTCGTGGCAAATAGAAGCCAACCACGAATTCAATTTATTACTGACTGCCTGGACTAATATATAACCCCAAACATTTGTAATCAACATCAGTAATCATGTGAGAATAACAGAAATGAAATACAAACAATACAAGCATGTTGACACATGTTATAACATACAACGTAAGCAAATCAACCAACACATGTATTCCATATATATCATGAAATCAATTCATATAACAACATGGAGGAAATCATGTATATCATCATATTGATTGAGAATTCAATCTCAAGACTAGTCTACCACAACATTTACTCAATACATACTAATACAAATATTTATACAAACACTTAGTCTACACACTTTAGTCTACATAGCGTATGTCGACCCAAAGTGCCCACTAGGGTGAATCTCTTCGCCAAACAGATCATACACGCATATCTAATATCATAACACAATAAATAAACATGACAATCATTTTGGCAAAATACAGACGTATACAGTATTGCCTACAAATACCTAAAATACCCTAAATCTCATATTTTCCGTTCATATACGAAATGGAAAATGGATAGCATGTTCGACATGTCAAACGGCACTCTCGTCGATAATCTACTATTAGACGACATTGAAAGCTTTGAAATCAGTCAATCTAAGTGTCTAAAATCCTCACCTTTCGCCGTAGATGCGTATTGATTCTAATAGAAAGTCTACGCTTCGTCAACGGCGATATGTCGACCTATATCACAAGATGAATCAGATACTTCGCTAATTGTATCTATGAAATCTCTAAAACAGGTAGTGGTTAGGATTTTCTTACCTCAAAATGAGTTGGAATCACTGGAAAAGTGATTTGAATGCGGTGATCAAACACGTATAGAAGCTGTAGCAAGTGGCAGGAAGTTTCTCCCGCAACTCTCTCACAATCTCTCTCTTTCTCTCTCTTCTCTTTCTAGGGTTTATTACAAATTCGGATGGGAGAGATATGAGAGGGTTTAAGGTCCTTAAATAGGTTAGAACTCACCTATTTAGACTTGGGACAAAGGTATACTTGGGTTATAACCAAATCGGGTCTTTCCCGATCTAAAAGAACATTTCGGGAGGTCCCTTGGACAAATGCGGTCAGACTTAAGCTCATGAAGACTGGATCCTGCTCACATCAATTTTTCAGTCCAGTAGTGTTCCCAGATCGCACGTGGCGGACCAGTTTTAGTTCAGCAGTCACGGAGACTCGATCGAGGATTCCAAGTACACTGACCTGAGTGAGAAATGTTTCCTGATCCGAGGGTGTATTTGGTTCAGATTCCAACGATCTGAATGCTTATACTTAACCCGCAAGAGAAACGTGCCAGATTTATTTAAATCTCATTTAATTTTTAATAAATTTCACTCTTTCTCACACTCCTTGCTCCAGGCTCAATGAAATACCCTCAGAAAACCTGTTGGGCTTGATTTTTGAAACAATTGTTAAGTCCAGCTAAGCGGTCCTAATGGTCTGAGATTGTAGATATCGGACTCTCGACGCGCGGTCTAGATCCAATACAAAGTTTCAAAGGATTCCTGAGAGCAAACGGGTTTATAGTTTGATCCTAGATTTCAGGATATTATAGCGTCATTAATTCTACAAGTTTTGGGTCTTGCAGAATGTATTTAAAGCGATCTGTGTTAATTTCACAGCTAATCTAACATAGCGCTAGTTAACTTATGCTTAATTTCTAAAGGAATTAATCTTAAGTGATTTCTAATCGAGTTGGCACTCGGATCTCTGTATGAATTTCTTCGAGGCATTACAATCTACCCCCCTTAACAATAAATTTCATCCTCAAAATTTATACCTTTTCGTACTCCTCGAGAAGCTGTAGGTAGTTCTTCTGATCTCAGCTTCTGTCTCCCATGTAGCCTCTTCTTCAGATTGATGCATCCACAGTACTTTCACAAGGGGGATGATCTTGCTACGCAGTACCTGCTCCTTCCTGTCTAGTATACGCGCCGGTTGCAGCATATATGTAACATCCTCACCTAACTGCACCTGCTCCCATCTAATGATATTGGAAGGATCAGGAACGTATTTCTTTAGCATAGAAACATGAAATACGTTGTGTACACTCGCGAGAGGCATAGGCAAAGCCAGACGATAAGCCACTACACTCACACGGTCGAGAATCTGAAACGGACCAATAAATTACGGCACTAGCTTCCCCTTCTTCCCGAACCGAAGGACTCCCTTCATAGGGGAAACTCTCAAAAACACGTGATTCCCAACCGCGAACTCTAGTGGGCGCCGTCTCGTATCGGCATAACTCTTCTGTCTGCTCTGCGCTGTAAGAAGCCGGTGTCTGATGATGTCAATCTTCTCTGATGTCACCTGTACTATCTCTGGGTGTAACACCCCAGATTTTTACCAACCTGAAATTAGACGTCCTTAGGCAATGGGTCAACCATATCACTCTCAAAGCTCAATCCCAAAGCTAAAGAAATCATTTTTCAACTCATTTCCTTCAAAACTCACCTTTCACCACCTCATTCTTCAAAATTCTCTAAGTACTTTCATATTAGACCCGAATCCTCAAGTTTAAATAGTAAAGAACTATACCTAAACTAAAGTTCACTGACAATGATCGCCGAGATTGAGACCGTGCACACTCCTGATCACACACAATGACCCCAAATCACTTCTAGACCGTCAATCGAATGGTTTAGACTATGTTTCATTCCATTCCAAACCTAGAATGAATGTCCTTAGGTGGTAGGTCAACCCCAACATCTTACACTCAATCTCAAAGCCTAAAACCTCTTTTTATCCAATTCCTTCAAAATCTCACCCTCCGCCACTTTATTCTTCATTTATTTTCTAAACACATTCATAATACACACCAATCCTAGGGTATTAACGATGAAGAATAATACCGAAGCTAAAACTTACCGTGAATAGTAAATAAATGGATAAAATGGGTCTTGAACCTTAACCTTTTGCAATATAACAAAATAAATAGGTTAGTTGGATAAATTAGCATCTCCTACCCCAAAATCATATGCTATATGCCGCATAAACTCATTCCAGTTTGTAATTTGGCCCCAAAAATGCCTTAAATAGAGTCGGGGGCCAAACGATCAACTTCCAGGGGGACCCACGGTGGGCCCCATACTTTTTTGGGGCCTAAGGGACAGGAGAACCTCGTCCAAATGGCGAGGCCTGCCGGTAAATGGACCCAGTTGGGCCGGCCTTCAGGCCGATTGTATTTGGGGCCTAGTGGGACCCTATGGTATAGGGTTCGACCCTCCTTTCATCCTAAATCAAGTACTTCCTTTACAAACCACCCCTCCAAGCTTACCTTTTCTTGAAAAATCTCTCAAATCTCTTCAAAATTCCCTCTCCAAACTCTTCCTTTTTTCGTTTCCAAGCACCCTCACTCCACCTTTCAAATCTCATCTCAAACAGAAATCATTATAGGCTACTTCCTTTAAAAATTAGATGAAACTAACTAAGTGTTAGATTAGACGACCTGTGAAATTGTCACCAATCACTTTAAATATGATCTGCTAGAGCCAAAACGTGTAAAATAGTTGATGCTACAATACCCTAAAACCTAGGATCAAACTCTAAACCCAGTTGCTCACGGGAGCATTCGGAAACTTTGTATCGGACTTGGACCGCGCATCGAAAGTCCGATTGTTCCGAACTTAAACAATCCTAACCGCCTAGTTGGACTTGACAATCACCTCAAAAATTAAGTCCATACGATGTCCTGAAACCATTTCCTTGCGTCCGGAGTGAAGAGTGTGAGAAAAGTGAATTTATTTAGAAATTAAATATAATTTATGAAATATGGCACATGTCACTAACGTGACATTTTCTAAGCATTCTGACCGTTAGAATTTGACCAAATTTCATCCTCGGATCAGGATAATTGGCCCTTACATGTCCAGGTACTTGTAGCTCTGATCGAGTTTTGGTGACCGTTGAACTGAAACTGGTCCGCCACGGTCGATCTGGAAACCCGACGAGACTGAAAACTTAGCTTGACCTAGATCCGATACTAGAGAGCTTAAGTCTGACCGCATTTGATAACAAGACCTCCAGAAATGCTCCGTTGGATCGGAACAGACCCGATTTGGTTATAACATAAGTATACCTTAGCCATAAGTCTATTTTCGTGAGTTTTTAGCTTATAAAAAGGCCTTAAACCCTCTCTCATTCATCCCATACGAATTTCAAACCCTACCCAAATCAAGAGAGAGAAAAGAGAGAAAGTGAGAGAGAAGTTGGTGATTCTTCCTGGGATTCTTCCCTGCTGCTCTACGTGCCAAATCCACCTTCCTATATCGCTTTTTCGGCGATTCCAACTCCGTTTTTAGGTAAGAAATCCAAACCCTAACTTGTTCTACAGCCTAGGATAGCTGCAGTGATGTTGTAGCTAACGTATTTCATGCCTTATGTAACCTATTCGCCGTTGACGAAGACTTATCGTCTGAATCAACTCCGTTTCGTAATTTCTGGTTTAAGGTGCGGATTTTAGACGCTTTGGTTACCATTTTTCAAAGCTTTCAATGCCGTTTAATGGTAGATTGTTGACAAGAATGCTATTTGACATGTAGAACATGCTGTCTTTTTTCATTTTGAATACGTACGAAGAATATGAGATTTATGGTATTTTGGATATTTGTAGGAAATACTGTATACGTACGTATTTTATCGATATGATTGCCATGAGTATTTACTGTGTACCTATACTAGTTATGCATGTATGATCTGTTTGGCAAAGAGATTTGCCCTAATGCACATTTTGGCCAACATATGCTATGTAGACTAAAGTGTGTAGACTAAGTGTTTGTATAAATGTATGTATTAGTAAGTATTGAGTAAATAGTGTTGTAGATTAGCATTGAGATTGGATTCTCAACTAATTTGATGATGTACATGATTTCCTCCATGCTTGTCGTAGTTGAATTGATTACTGTATGTGTGAAATACTTGTGTATGGTTAACTGCTTATGATGTATGTTATAACATGCTGATAACATGCTGAAATTACTTGTATTTTCAATTCTGTCTCTCTCATATGATTATTGATTTGGATTATAAGTGTTTGGGACTATACTTCAGTCCAGGCAGTCGGTAACAGATTTAAGCTCGTGCTTGGCCTCTATTCGCCACGCAAGACATGTTGACGAACCCGAGTCGTGTGTTGCCTGTCGGCAGTGGTTAGGCCACACGAAATGCTTATGCAATTCATGTCGTACAACTCAACGGGCGCTCGTACTAGTCAAACTCGTCAAGTAACCCGATTGACCATTATATGTTCAACTTGTATTGGTCATAACTGCTTGAACCTAGGGTACTGAACTTATCAGTGAAAACCCTGATAACCGTGGTACCTTGATCCACTAAGACTCATGAACCGGGCATGGTGGTATGAGACACCGTGGTCGAGCTGTTGGCCTATGTTGGGTTCACAAACCTCCCCATAGTGACCAGTGAGCAACTCAGACTCGCGAGCAGATTATGGTGGATGGGACACTATATTCTTGTTGTCGGCATACACTAATAAGGTGATGGGGGAGCTGTGCAACGAGTGTGAGCAACAGCCTTGGCAGCCCTTTGTAGTGACCTCGAGCGTACTCTGAGTCTACGTGAGGCGACGACCCTTCCATAACAACAAGAGTACAACTAGGCCTGTATTGATAAGGTGATGGGGGAGCGGAGCAACGAGTGCGTACAACAGCCCTGGCAGCCCTTGCAGCGACCTAAAAATATATCATCGTATGAGACTACTAGGAGTGACGACCCTAGACAGGATCCTTGTTGGGAATGATATAAGGGAAGTACCCTAGTTTCCCAATCCTGCTGTATGAAAAGGACTAATAACAACTCGATAATCATATTCATATCGCACTGCATGTGCCTGGAAGATGTGGAGCACTGAGGGAAGAAAGCATGCCGCGGACGTAAGATGGTATCACATAAGGGAGTATGTCGGTGAGGGCATCCATCATGTCATTTCATTCTTACATTAATCACAGTATTTAGGAATGTTTGATTGCCTGCTTTACCATTATCGCATGATTGATTTGATAACATGTTAACCTTTGCTCTATGATTCCACTGAGTTAGCTACTCACTCCCACATTACGGGACGGTGTTGCTCACACCAACCAGTCCCTATTTTAGTTTCAGATGATGGCGATGCTTGCGAAGCAGAGCCGGACTTGATGATGATGAGGAGGATCCCTCCTATATGCAGGTTCTGATCGACGAGTTTATAGGGTTACTGATTAGATGCCAATACACTTGGTTTTTTGCCTTTTATTTACTTACCCATGTATATTCTTTTCTTTCTATTTTGGAGTATACATGTATGTAGTTAACCTGATAACATGTTCACACTCTGGAGACTTACAATCATTTATATATTTTATATATCTATCACATTCTTCTGCTTGCTAATTTAACTGTCTCTGGAGTATGATATGTTGTTTTGGCTTAATCCACTTCATGCTTTATGCACTATTACAGTCGACATTCATCCATCATTGAAAATGTTGCATAAGTGATGTTCTGAAACTCGGGAGTGGAGCTTATGCTCGACCCTTGATTTTCAGGGCGTTACACTGGGCCAATCAATTTGCGCTCACCGACCTCTGCCCAGCAATGTAGTGCTCGGCAAGGACGCCTATACAAGGCCTCGTAAACTGGTCTAAAAAATGTTGTTGTATGCGAACTCCGCATATGAAAGACAATCATCCCAACTGTCTTTGAAATCCAGTACGCAAGCCCGCAACATGTCCTCTAAAATCTGGTTCACCCGCTCTGTCTGTCCGTCTGTCTGTGGGTGGAAGGCAGTACTGAACTTCAACTTCACACCCATAGCTTCCTAGATGTGAGTCCAGAAAATATAAGTAAAGCGTGTGTCTCTGTCCGACACGATCTCTAAAGGAACTCCATGCAGACGCACTATCTCTCTGATATATAGCCTGGCTAACTCGTCTGTAGAGTTCGTAACTCTGATCGGTAGGAAGTACGCTGACTTCGTCAGACGGTCGACGATCACCCAAATAGAATCATGTCCCTTCCTCATCTTCGGCAGTCCTGAAATGAAATCCATAGAGATGAAGTCCCACTTCCACTCAGCTATAGGCATAGGCTGAAGGAGACTAGAAGGTCAGCGATGCTCTACCTTCACCTGCTGGCAAGTGAGACAATGGGACACGAACTCTTTGATGTGGGTCTTCATACCATCCCACCAATAGGTCCTCTTCACGTCACGATACATCTTGGTATTATCCGGATGCATCGCAAGTCTAGAACTGTGCGTAGCCTTGAGAATCTCTCGTCTCAAGTCGGGGATATCTGAGATGCATAGACGGCCACGGTAACGTAAGCCCCCATCCATTCCAATTCACCACTCGGCGTCTGCATCATCACTGGCCTGCTCTTGAAGCTCAATCAGACGCACATCATCCCTCTGTGCCTCGATGACTCTGTCATCGATAAGGGGTCGCACCCGAACATGTGCGATGAACTCATACGGCTCCTCCACAGTGAGTTTCTGCTAAAAGTCTCGCAAAAACTCAACCATGTCCCACTCGGCAACCATCAGTGGAGCCGCAAACTCCACCACCTTCTTGCGGCTCAACGCGTCAGCCACAAGGTTCACCTTGCTATGATGGTAGGAAACTTCGAACTTAAAGTCCTTCAAAGTCTCCATCCATCACCGCTGCCTCATATTCAGGTCCTGCTGCGTGAATATGTACTTGAGGCTCTTGTGGTCGCAAAAGAGCTCGAACTCCTCTCCGTAGAGGTAATGTCTCCACAGCTTTAATGTGAAAATGACGGCTACCAACTCAAGGTAGTGTGTAGGGTAATTCTCCTCGTGTTTCCTTAATTGTCTCGAGGCATATGAAATTATCCTGTCCTTCTGCATAAGGACACAACTTAGACCAACGCTAGACGCGTCAGTGTATATCGTATATTTAACCCCTTACTCTGGTAATACTAGCACAGGGGCGGACATAAGCTTGTCCTTCAGCTCCTGAAAAGCTGCCTCCGCCTTTTCATTCCAGGAGAACTTCACATCTTTCTGTGTCAACTGAGATAGAGGTTTGGCGATCTTTGAGAAATCTCGAATGAAACGTCGATAGTAGCCTGCCAAACCTAGGAAACTCCTTACCTCAGTGACAGAACTAGGCTGCTCCCAGTCCTGCACCACGGCTACCTTAGCAAGGTCCACCGCCATCCCATCCTTGGACACCACATGTCCCAGGAACTTGACTTCCTCCTTCCAGAAGTCGCACTTATTATACTGTGCGAACAACTGGTGCTGCCTCAGTGTATCCAGGACTAATTGCATGTGCTCCTTATGCTCCTCTCGACTCCTGGAATATACCAAAATGTCGTCTATGAACACAATGACGAATCGATAGAGAAATGGCCAAAATACCCAGTTCCTCAGATCCATGAACACGGCTGGTGCGTTCGTAAGACCGAACGACATCACAAGGAACTCGTAGTGGTCAAAGCTGGTCCTGAAAGCTGTCTTCTGCACGTCCTCATCCCTGACGCGCAACTGGTGATACCCTAACTGTAGATCAATCTTCGAGAAGTACTGCGCTCCTCTCAGCTGATCAAACAAGTCATCTATCCTGGGCAAGGGATATCTATTCTTCACCGTAATCTGGTTCAGCCTGCGATAGTCAATACATAATAGCAGTGAACCATCCTTCTTCGTCACAAATAGCACCGGTGCTCCCCAAGGAGACACACTCGGTCGTATAAAGCTAACCTCCAACAGATCATCAATCTGTTTCGTCAACTCCTCCATCTCACACGGTGCCATGCGATACGTCGACAGTGAGATGGGCGTCAAACTAGGTACTAGGTCGATAGTAAAATCAATCTCTCGCTGAGGTGGCAAACCAGGAATTTTCCTGAACAGATCCCCATAATCACGGACTACTGGCGTGTGCTCAAATGTCGGGGCATCAACGTCCCACAATAAGGAAGCGTAGCTAAGTATTCGGAAGGAGATTAACATGCACTGGAAACGAAAAGGGTATGCCCTCCGGCTCATAGACTGTCACTATACGGGTCTCGCAGTCAATCTCGACCCTCCCTGCAGTCAGTCAATTCATGCCAAGAATGACATCGAGATAATAGAGAGAGGGGTCGACGACAAGGTCATGAGCCATCGTCCTATCCCCTAGATCCACCAAACAACCCTTATACATCATGGTGGCATCAAAAAAGGTCCCGTGCGCTGTAAGAACTCGCACCCCATCCGTCCGAATAGTCGGTAGCCCAAGGCACTTGACTACGGAATGCGATATCAATGAAATCGTGGATCCTGTATCCACCATCACAAGTATAGGAGTACCTCCAATGTGGGTTGTGACCTCAAAAGCCAAGGGCTGGACAGTCTCTGTCTCGGATGCCTCTGCTGTCAATGCATGTACCCGAGCCTGTTGTGGACGATTCGGTTGCGATACCATGGGCCGTTAAGGCAACCGGAACTGAGGCACTGGAGGTCGAAAAGAAGGATGTGCAGGAGCCGACCGTAACGGTGGAGCAGATAAAGCCTGTGGGCGAGGACGATCGATCTTCTGCGGCGGTGAAAACCCTCTGTCCCTCATCTGAGCAAAGAAGCTCTCTACAGTGTGGCCCGGTCTCCCACAGTAGGAACATGTCACACCGGGGCGCCTCATCGAAAGTACTGGCACTGTAGCCCTAGGAGGAGGGTCGATGTGAGGCCTCTTGCCAAGAAATGGTCTGTCCTGCGTATTTGGTGGTGGCCTAGTAACCACAGTGCCACGAGATCGTGCAAGTCGATCAACATCCTACTCTGCCCTTATGGATATATGTATTAGCTCTGCATAGGAGGGTATGCTGATGCAGCACATCTTCAACTGAATGTCAGGTCGCAAGCCCTCAGAAAATCATCATATGCGCATCTGCTCATCGGCAAGTATCGTCGGGACGTATCTGCCCAACTCTGTAAACTGATGCTCATACTCTGTAACTGTCATGCCTCCCTGCCTGAGGCGTAAAAACTCGTTCTCCCTCTCGTGCCTGTAGGTCTGGGAATAGTATTTCTCATGAAAACGGAACTTGAATGCTGCCCAAGTCCAGATTTAGCCAGCAGCAACCGTCCGTAATACGCTATCTCACCATAAGCTGGCCTCTCGCTCGAACATAAAGGTGGCCAACTCAACCTGCTCAGACTCCGAGCAGTGCAGCATCCTCAATATCTTCGAAACACGGTCTAGCCAATACTCAGCCTCCTCGGGTCTGTGAGAACCCGTAAAAGTAGGAGGCTGCAAGCGCTGGAATCGCTCAAGTAGGCCCCGTGTATCAGCAGTGTTCCCCGTAGGGTAAGAAGATGTTGCAGGATGAGCCATATCCTCATCCTGAGTCAAAGTCCCAGCATCCTCAACTGGATGCACAAGTGGCACAGGTGGAGTCGCACTCCCACCCTGGGCTAAGGCCCCTGCAATCGTAGTCAAAAGCTGCTGATGTTGCTGTGCATCATGATCATCAACTGCTCAAACCTATCAGGAGGTGGAGCAGGCTGAGGCACATACTGCGTCAAGGAGGATGCACCATACTTCTCTCTAATTGGCGGTGTGAAAGGTGGTGGTCCGACTGTAGGACCTGCAGAAGGCTGAGACTCAGGTACAATCTTAGGAATCAGGCTCACAGCAGGGTTCGTATAATCATCACTCTGGGGAGGAACCCGATCCATCGGCTCACCCAGTGTAAGTCGTGTCATGCTCCGAGTAGTCTTAGGCGGCATTCCCTATATTCAAAATAGGGCGCAACCTTGTCAGTTTCAGCAATAGCACAAATACACCACAATCATTCACATAACACCGAGGAAACTCCATGCATTTCATTAAATCAAAATTTGTCATAATACAAGAGATATATCCTTACGTGCATCATGACAAGAAACACATGGGAAACTAAACTAGTCAAAGCTACAACTGCAACATAAACCAACAATTAAACCTTCTCAGGCTCACACACAGAAAGCATGAAACAAACTAACTATGACCATCTGAAAACCCAATCACTAGTCCGAGTCTGGCGATGGAGGGGGCACCCTTATCTTGCAGACAACACAGGATGGCCTTTAAGGTGCGAGTCACCTTGCCAAATTTTTATTTCATGATGGCCTTAGTATCCTCAAGATCTTGTTTCACCTTGGCCCGGAGTTCTTGGACTTCCCATCACAAAGCAACCTGATTCTCCTTAAGTCAGGCTACATGAGCATCCCTAGTAGCCCGAGTCACAGTAGGAGGACTCTCATCAGTATCCTAAGCCTCCTCTTCTTCTTCTTCCTGGCTTTCTTCCTCTATTTCCGTTCCATCTTCTTCTTCACTTTCATCCTTCTTGCTATCATATTCGCACTCACTATCCTCATCAAGCTGAGCCTCACACTGCCGAGGCTCAATCCTCATCTGGTTCATGGTAGTCTCATCAATGAAATGAATCGGCACAGGCAACTCCGGCCCAAGTCTATAAGTAAACTCAAGTGCGATCCTACATATGAGCCGGCCAAAGGGAAGTGACTCAGACGTTCTTCTCGACTTCGCTATGAGGATGATCTGTAGCAACACAAAGGGGGCATACACACGTTCTCTCCCTAGCCCACCTGATACAGGAAATCAACCATGAGATGCGTACATTCGCTGTGGTTGGTCGACCTGGGATACACATTGAACGTGCAAATGTGGTGCAACAGGTGAAAATCATCTGACATGTGAGTCGCTAGGAGGCTCTTATTATGCTGCCACTCAACTAAGCCACCACATAGAAACCTGGTGCGGCGATCTCGCTCATGAACACTCTTCAGATTCGTAGCACTGGGATGTACCTCACCAAGAGGCACATTCAAAAGTCGAGCTATCAGTCGAACATCGATCATGGCTTCCCGATCTCTATCAAAGAGAATCCTGAACTGCAATGGCTCCAACGTAGGATCCCGTATGTGGGCATAAAAGGCACGAACAGTGCCCACATTTGCAAGAGACTGGCCTTCAAAGAGCGGACCCCACCTGACAGCTTCGATGCGTTCAAACAACAAAAACTCACCAAAGAGCCGCCCATCCACATGCGCCTCAAACAGAACCTTGCGATCAGTATACGCGTCGTGGGCCAAGTTTGCCAACAGTGCTCTTCTTATGTGAGCACGAGGATCCAAATCCAGCTTAGTATGTAGCTCTCTCCCAACACTTGGACAAGCGGCAGCACTGGAACTAACGGTGCCACCTCTCGATAGTTAAATTAGCAAGCGGAAGACTGTGATACATATATATAATATATAATTGATTGTAAGTCTCCAGAGTGTGAACATGTTACCAGGTTAAACATATACATGTATACCTCAAAATAGAAAGAAAGAATATACATGAGTGCTCTGAAAATATAAAATGACAAGTGTCAAGGCATCTAATCAACCTCCCTGTAATCCCGTCAATCAGAACAAGCATAAAGGAGGATCCCCCTCATCATCATCAAGTCTGGCTCCACCTCGCAAGCTGCGTCATCATCTGCAATCACAATAGGGACTGGTGGGTGTCCGGAAACACCATCCCGTAACGTGGGAGTGAGTGATCAACTCAGTGGGATAAGAAAGCAAAGATTAGCATATTCTCAAATCAATCATGCGATAATAGTAAAGCAATAACTCAAACATTCCTAAATACTGTTGTTAATGCAATATGACATGACATGATGGATGCCCTCACCGACGATCTCCCTCACACGGCACCATCTTACGCCCGCGGCATGCTTTCTTCCCACAATGCTCCACATCTTTCAGGCACATGCAATGTGATGGTGATATGATTACCAAGTTATTATTAGTCCTTTTCATACAACAATATTGGAAAACTAAGGTACCTCCTTATATCAATCCCAACACAGATCCTGTCTAGGGTCGTCACTCCTAGTAATCTCATACGATATTATATTTGTAGGTCGCTGCAAGGGCTGCCAGGGCTGTTGCTCACACTCGTTGCACCGCTCCCTCATCACCTTATCAATACAGGCCTAATTATCCTTAAGACTGCATTAGGACTCGTCGGCCCCATGCGGTGTCAAGATAAACTCAAGGTCACTATAAAGGGCTCGTCACCTGATCAGTGTAGGCCGACAGCAAGAATATAGTGTCCCATACCACCATAATCTGCTTAGAGTAAGGTGCTCACTGGTCACTACGGGGAGGTTTGTGGGCCCAGCGTAGGCTGACAGCACGACCACGGTGTCCCATACCACCATGCTCGGCTCATGAGTCTTTGTGGTTCAAGGTACCATGGTTGACAGGGTTTACAATGGTAAGTTCAGTACCCTAGGTTCAAACAGTTATGATTCATACAGGGTGAACAATCAACGGCCAGTCGGGTTACTTGACGGGCTCGACTAGCATGAACGCATCGCAAGTTGAACGACATGAAGTGCGTGAAACACTTCGCGTGGCCTAACCACTGCCGCCAACTCCAAACACGGTTCATGTTCATCGATGCGTCCTTCTTGACAGATACAAGCCAGCCACGAATTTTCTCTATTACCGACTGCCTGGATTAAGTATAGACCCAAACATTAGTGCATCAACATCAGTAAGCATATGTGAGTAACAAAAATGAAATACAACATTATATGCATGTTGATACATGTTATAACATACAACTTAAGAAAATCATCCCACACATGCATTTCATGTATATAATGAAATCAATACATATAGCCAACATGATGGAAATCGCTTACATCAGTATATTACTTGAGAATTCAATCTCAAAACTCCTACACAACACCATTTACTCAATACATACTAATGCAAACATTTATACAAACACTTAGACTACATACTTTAGTCTACATAGCGTATGTCGACTCAAAGTGCGCTTAAGGGAGAATCCCTTCGCCAAACCAATCATGCGCGCCTTCCTAATATTCTAACACGATAAATAGCTATGGAAAACATTTTATCAAAATATGAACGTAAGCAGTATTTCCTACAAATGACAAAAATACCCTAAATCTCATATTTACCGTACGTTTACGAAACGGAAAACAGACAGCATGTTGTACATGTCAAACGGCATTGCCGTCGATAATATACTATTAAACGACATTGAAAGCTTTGAAATTAGTCAATCAAAGCGTCTAAAATCCTCACCTTTTATCGTAGGAGTGTATCGTTTCGAACGGCGCGTATACGCTTCGTCTACGGCGAACAGGCGACCTATTTCACAAGTTATATCAACTACTTTGCTATTTGAATTGACGAAATGCTAAATCAACAAGTGAACAGGGTTTCCCTTACCTAGAAAAGCATCAGAATCACCAACAAAGTGATTGGAATATGTCACTTAAGCACGTGCAGCAGCAGCAGCAGGTGGTAGGAAAATCTCTCCCACCTTCTCTCACAAACTCTCATTTCTCTCTCACTCTTGCTAGGCTTTCTAGAAAATTTGGATGGGTGAGAGAATTGAGGGTTTAAAGCCCTTATATAACCTAAAAACTTTCCAAATTAGGCTTGGGAACAATGTTTACTTGAGGTCTAACCAAATCGGGGCTGTTTCGATCTAAAAGAGCATTTCTGGAGGTCCCCTGGCCGAACGCGGTCGGACTTAAGCTCATGCATATTGGATCTAGCACACATCAAGTTTTCAGACCGGAAGAGTTCGCAAATCGCACGTCGTGGTCCAATTTCAGTTCAGCGGTCACCGCACCTAGATCAGGTCTACAAGTCTCATGATATGAAAGAGAAATTTTTCCTGATCTGAGGGTGTAATTTGGCTGAAGTCTGACGGTCAGAACGCTTAATAATAACGCGCCAAGTCATGTGCCAGATTTGAATTAAAATTTCCAAATCTAACCCTATTCTCACTCTCTTCACTCCAGGCTCAATGAAATAGCCTCTGAACGTCGGTTGGCCTTGAATTTTGAAACGATTGTCAAGTCCAACAAGGCGGTCGCAATGGTCTAAGATTGTATATATCGGACTTCCGACACGTGGTCTAGATCAAATACAAAGTTTCAAAGAGTTCCTGAGAGCAAATCAGTTTAGAATTTGATCCTGGATTTCAGGGTATTATAACACCATTGATTCTACAAGTTTTGGGTCTTGTAGAACGTATTTAAAGCGATCAGGGATAATTTCACAGCTACTCCAGCATAGCGCTAGCTAACTTACGCTTAATTTCTAAAGGAATTAATCCTAAGTGATTTCTTTGGCTATGGAATTGGGTTCTGAGCGGTTACCAAGGTGTTTTGGTTGACCCATTGCCTAAGGACGTTTAACCCCAGGTTGGCAAAAAACTGGGGTGTTACAATCTACCCCCCTTAAAACACAATTTTATCCCCGAAATTGGCGAAGGGTAAGGAGTATCTAGCAAGACTTCAGTATTGACATTCTAAGGAAGGGTCAATCCTATTTAATGACCTAACCGTACGTATAACCTGAATGAAACGTTTCGATCCTGGGCCAGTGGGGAAGAGGCTAACCACGCTTCCGCTGCACCACTTTGATCGAACGGTTGCATTGGCTGACCTAACTAGATTGGACTCAATACGTTTTACCCCCCTTAAAACTTGGTTCTACTTAAAGTTCAAGAATCTATACATCGCTCCGTATATCGGAACAAGGTGCAACTTAGGGACTATCCTTGACATGAATTGGGAAATAACCTCTCATTACAGTGGTTTTCCTTTGCTAATGATGCGTTCTATGACATTGGTATCTATGGTAATAGAGATGAGCATAATCTCTATTGTGGTTGAGTTCAGGGGCAGGTATGAGTTGGTGGCAAGATGTCTAATTCTCTACTGGCTTTAAGTCCTCGCCATTTCCCAAAGACAATGTGATCACGTTTTGTTGTAGGTGGTTGGGCCATCACAGAAGAAAGGTTGTGTAGTGGGTCTGAGCCGGATACGTTGAACCCTCTGTCTAATCAGGACAGAAAATTCGTTGTATCAGTTCTTAATCCGAGTCGATGCCGATCTTCTGCTTGATCAGAGCATTGGATTTATTGGTAACCACTAGGATTAAGAAATCAATTCAACCCGTGAATACTTCGCTTACATATACAGTTCCCTTACTCCGCATTCCCGAATATAATAAGCCCTTGGGGAAGGAAATTCTAAGGGGCGTGCTAGTTCATTCTAAGTTCAATCTGAGGGATTTATAAATTATTCCTGAGAGTGAATGGTTCTAAGTTAAAACCACTTTCCTATGGATTACAACAGAAGTCTATAAGTAATAAGGGGATCTATCGAAGGAATAAGGTCCTACTCCAACCAATTCTAACCTATTATTCCTTAGCATATACTGACTTTACACTACTTAAGGTAACTAGTAGACTAGTCTGCAACTCACTGGCTATAAACCAAAGTCTAGGCTCATACGCTAGATGGTTTCATACCATTTCCACTACAGGGGATTGTTCTATCGCATAGGGTCAAGATTATCTAAATGGAATTGGATTTCCTATGTCGTCAGATCCTTCAAATCTAAGAGTGCTAACACTAGGTCTAAAACGCCAAGGGCCTATGTGGCCAGTAGCATCAAGTTGTGTTAAATGGAACTGCATTCCTAGTCCCATGTCGGGATTGGAAGTGGCATGCTTGGTAGGACGGTAGGTTGGGATAAAAATTAATTTCAAAGATTTAATATCGAAATTTACAACATGGTCGTGGAATCCATAGGATACACCTAATCTAGGGACAATACCTTACAGCAAACGAAACGGCATGCACTCCATTCAACAAAATTAGTCACAATACATGGAACAAAGTTCCACACTTTCTACCTCTGACTTCACTAAATTTAACAACAACAAAACACAGAAATCTCAAAACGGTAATCAAACAATCTATAAGACAATGGCATAGATGCCTAATTCTACCAAAGGACTTTACCACAGTCCCGACTTACCTTCTTTAACACTGTCGAGTCTAATACTGCCTATTGCTCACTAGAGCTCTCTCGGCCATATATTTTCAGTATTCCTTAAGCAAAGAAAATGGAGAAATAGGATTGAGTGTTACACGATTTTGAGACCAAAAGAGTGTAAATGCTCAAATAACAGGGACATGAGAGGGAAGATGGTGGAAAGAGAGAAAAAAGGCTAAAACAGCCTTAACAATAGCCATGGAAAGTGGAGGAAATGCAGAGAAATGGTTGCCCAAATGGACTGAAATGAATCTAGGCCCTGTAGAGGGATGCATCAAGCTCCCAAAGGCTGAATTTTCAAAGGAAAAAGAGAACTATAAAGGGGAATGGAGCTCCACACGATTTCAGCCTTGCATGAAGGTTGTGGGAGCTTCAAACGATGAGATCGGAGAGGAAAAGGGTTGTTAATCACGTTGGAGGGATGGGATAGGGTCATTTTTAGCAATGAGAGGAATTGAGAGTGATTTGGGGTCGCAGTTTTGAGATGGGCAGAAAGAAAAATGAGCAAGGGAGCTTGGGAGGGGGCTGTTTGTGAAGGAAGTACCCTTTTTAGGGGTTTTCGATGGACGGGCGCTATGTGAGAGGGGTGTACTAGCCACATAAGGGCGTGCGCCCGATTTTCACAGCAAGTGGGCCCCACTGTATGGCGATGCATCGCTGGATCGGCGATGGCATCACCGGCCATCTCCAGATCCGGTCGGTAGGACCACATGGGTTGGGTCCCCCTATCCTAGGGACCTCAAATATGTATGGGCGCTACCCCAGTTCATTGTAGTTTGGTCTAGGGAGGCCCAACTCTCCATTTGTGGTGTTCCAGGGCCAATCTGTAAACTTGAATGAACTTATAGGCCATGTAACATATGATTTTGGGGTAGGAGGAGCCAATCCATCCAAATAACTCATTAGTTATAAAATATTTCAAATTTGAAATGGCCAAAAGGCCAATTTTCACGTATTTTTACTACTCATTATAAAATTTTGTCTAAGTATGATTTTATATCATTTTCATATTAATATAAATGCCTAACATGAAAATACTAAAAAAGAATTGAAGAATGGGGTGGTGAGAGGAAGAATTTTGAAGGAATTAGGTGAAACGGGGTTTTTAAGCCCTATCGATTGAATGTAAGGGTTGTGGTTGCCCCACAGCCCAAGGATTCACATTTCTAGGTTTGAAACCTTTCAGAGAACATCTCAAACCCACTTACTTACAACCTAAGAGCTACTTAGGTCACTTCACGCGACCCTAGATGCGTTACGAACTCGATCAAATGATCGATACGAATAGACTTCGCCTATTGGCGAAACTGCGATCCTATAAGTGTTTCTAGACCTTCCTCGCACCCACCTAAGTCAAAGGAGCGACAGCGTACGTTGCGTGTCCATAACCCAGGACCGGTTTAATCCAAATCATGCTCTGATACCATCTGTAACATTCTGAAAATCGGGGGTCGGGTAGAAACCCAACACCTGAGTTCCAGAACATCATTTATGCAACATAAATGTATATGATTGAATTTTGTCTATGTTAATGTATTAAACATGAGTGAGATTAAGCCAGAATAGTATATCATACTCCAGAGACAGTTAAATTAGCAAGCGGAAGACTATGATACATACATATAATATATAATTGATTGTAAGTCTCCAGAGTGTGAACATGTTACCAGGTTAAACATATACATGTATACCTCAAAATCAAAAGCAAGAATATATATGAGTGCTCTGAAAATATAAAATGATAAGTATCAAGGCATCTAATTAACCTCCCTGTAATCCCGTCAATCAGAACACACATAAAGGAGGGATCCCCCTCATTATCATCAAGTCTGGCTCCGCCTCGCAGGCCGCGCCATCATCTGCAATCACAATAGGGACTGGTGGGTGTCCGGAAACACCGTCCCGTAACGTGGGAGTGAGTGATCAACTCAGTGGGATAAGAGAGCAAAGATTAGCATGTTCTTAAATCAATCATGCGATAATAGTAAAGCAATAACTCAAATATTCCTAAATACTGTTGTTAATGCAATATGACATGACATGATGGATGCCCTCACCGACAATCTCCCTCATACGACACCATCTTACGCCCGCGGCATGCTTTCTTCCCACAGTGCTCTACATCTTCCAGGCACATGCAATGTGATGGTGATATGATTATCAAGTTATTATTTAGTCTTTTTCATACAACAATATTGGAAAACTAAGGTACCTTCCTTATATCAATCCCAACACAGATCCTATCTAGGGTCGTCACTCCTAATAATCTCATACGATGTTATATTTGTAGGTCGCTGCAAGGGCTTCCAGGGCTGTTGCTCACACTCGTTGCACCGCTCCCCTATCACCTTATCAATACATGCCTAATTATCCTTAAGACTACATCAGGACTCGTCGCCCCCATGCGGTGTCAGGATAAACTCAAGGTCACTACAAAGGCTCGTCACCTGATCAGTGTAGGCTGATAGCAAGAATATAGTGTCCCATACCACCATAATCTGCTCAAAGTAGGGTGCTCACTGGTCACTACGGGGAGGTTTGTGACCCCAGCGTAGGCCGACAGCTCGACCACGGTGTCCCATACCACCATGCCCGGCTCATGAGTTTTTGTGGATCAAGGAACCATGGTTGACAGGGTTTACAATGGTAAGTTCAGTACCCTAGGTTCAAGCAGTTATGATTCACATAGGGTGAACAATCAACGGCGAGTTGGGTTACTTGACGGGCTCAACTAGCACGAGCGCATCGCAAGTCGAACGACATGAAGTGCGTGAAACACTTCGCGTGGCCTAACCACTGCCGCCAACTCTAAACACGGCTCGCGTTCATTGACGCGTCATTCGTGGCAGATACAATCCAGCCATGAATTTTCTCTGTTACCGACTGCCTGGACTAAGTATAGCCCCAAACATTAGTGCATCAACATCAGTAAGCATATGTGAGTAACAAAAATGAAATACAACATTATAAGCATGTTGATACATGTTATAACATACAACTTAAGAAAATCATCCCACACAAGCATTTCATGTATATAATGAAATCAATACATATAGTCAACATGATGGAAATCGTTTACATCAGCATATTACTTGAGAATTGAATCTCAAAACTCCTACACAAAACCATTTACTCAATACATACTAATACAAACATTTATACAAACACTTAGACTACACACTTTAGTCTACATAGCGTATGTCGACTCAAAGTGCGCTTAAGGACGAATCCCTTCGCCAAACCAATCATGCACGCCTTCCTAATATTCTAACATGATAAATAGCCATGGTAAACATTTTATCAAAATATGGACGTGAGAAGTATTTCCTACAAATGACTAAAATACCCTAAATCTCATATTTACCGTACGTTTACGAAACGTAAAACGGACAGCATGTTGTACATGTCAAATGTCGTTTCTGTCGATAATCTACTATTAAACGACATTGAAAGCTTTGAAATCAGTCAATCAAAGCATCTAAAATCCTCACCTTTTGTCGTAGGAGTGTATCGTTTCGAACGGCGCGCATACGCTTCGTCTATGGCGAACAAGCGACCTATTTCACAAGTTATATCAACTACTTTGCTATTTGAATTGACGAAACGCTAAATCAACAATTGGACAGGGTTTTTCTTACCTAGAAAAGCATCGGAATCACCAACAAAGTGATTGGAATATGTCGCTTAAGCACGTGCAGCAGCAGCAGCAGGTGGTATGAAAATCTCTCCCACCTTCTCTCATAAACTCTTACTTTCTCTCTCTCTTGCTAGGCTTTCTAGCAAATTCGGATGGGTGAGATAAGTGAGGGTTTAAAGCCCTTATATAACCTAAAAACTTTCCAAATTAGGCTTGGGAACAATGTTTACTTGAGGTCTAACCAAATCGGGGCTGTTTCGATCCAAAAGAGCATTTCTGGAGGTCCCCTGGCCGAATGCGGTCGGACTTAAGCTCATGCATACTGGATCTAGTACACATCAAGTTTTCAGATCGGAAGAGTTCGTATATCGCACGTGACGGTCCAATTTCAGTTCAGCGGTCACCGTACCTAGATCAGGTCTACAAGTCTCATGATATGAAAGAGAAATTTTTCCTGATTCGAGGGTGTAATTTGGATGAATTCTGACGGTCAAAACGCTTAATAATAACGCGCCAAGTCACGTTCCAGATTTGAATTAAAATTTCCAAATCTAACCCTATTCTCACTCTCTTCACTCCAGGCTCAATGAAATAGCCTCTGAACGTCGGTTGGCCTTGAATTTTGAAACGATTGTTAAGTCCAACAAGGCGGTCACAATGGTCTAAGATTGTATATATCGAACTTCTGACACGTGGTCTAGATCCAATACAAAGTTTCAAAGAGTTCCTAAGAGCAAACCGGTTTAGAGTTTGATCCTGGATTTTAGGGTATTATAGCACCATTGATTCTACAAGTTTTGGGTCTTGTAGAACGTATTTAAAGCGATCAGGGACAATTTCACAGCTACTCCAGAGTAGCTCTAGCTAACTTACGCTTAATTTCTAAAGGAATTAATCCTAAGTGATTTCTTTGGCTATGGAATTGGGTTCTGAGCGGTTACCAAGGTGTTTTGGTTAACCTATTACCTAAGGATGTCTAACCCCAGGTTGGAAAAAATCTAGGGTGTTACACTCCCGGTAACCGCACTCAACCTTTGAGTGTACCAGATTTCACTAAGGAGGTTTCCCACGATTCACCTCAAACCCAAGGTTTTAAATCAGGTTCACCTTTAACCTTTACAACCTACACTTAGGCAGACTATTTATGTCTCACGAGCAAGGGTCCACACATCACACCCACTTTTAGGCACATTGGCCAAGGATCTTCCACAAGACCCTAACGGAGGTTTCACATAGTTCACCTCTCACCCAAGGTTTTAGATAGGTTCACCTTTAACCGGAAGTTTATGCTCTCCACAGAGCAAGGGTCAACACTACGTACCCACCACGTATACTCCCACCGGAGGCCTCCTAGAGGACTTGGAAGGGTGAGAAACACCTTAGACTCAATCCTACAAAGGAATGATCACAAGGGTCCTCTAGACTCTAATAACTTATAGATAAGCAGATGAGTCCCCTTTTGCTCGTTGTTGAAGATCTCCTCCTTTGTTGATGAAGAGTCTTCTGCTTCCTTCAACCGCAACTCAGAAAATATACCGATGCATGACAATGGGTTGGGTCAAGGTTTTGATGGAATCCTACTCTCAAATATTTTTCTATAAAGGAGATAGAGTGATTTCAATCATCTACGCATTCAAGGCATCTTAGCTTAATGATTTGCCATTAAGGTAGTAGCTGGAGGATCCTTGAATGCTGAAGTTCATTCCCCAATCCATGCTATTGAATATCAATGATGAGGGTGGATTAGAGGATGAATTCCATTGAGAGAAAGGGCTTGGGCTAAATGATCTAAGGTTAAACACTCAAAAGCACTTTCTTCTTTCTCTCACAACAACTAAAGAAAAGCTCTCTATATATAGGTAAAAGGTTTCAATGGATATAAAACGGTCGCAGTTATGACAGAGTTCGAGATCATCGAGTAGGGTCGATATCATCGAGCGTTTACTCTTGATTACATCAACTGGCCGCTCGATGACAACCTCAAATATTATACGCTTTCGAAACTTTTTGTCAGCTGGTCGAGGGCATCGAAACGCGCGTCGATGTCATCGGATTTCAAAGTCTGATAATATTGATACGAGGATCGATTCCTCGATATTTGAAAAATGAGAGATACTTGCTTTGAAAATTTTCAGGTCAAAATATATGATCGAGGGATACTCGATATCATCGAAATTTGAATGTCGATGATATCGAAGGTCATGTTGATGCATCGATAAATCCAAAAGATTTTCCAGTAAGCTTGTTGGACTAGTTTATGTCCATTCTCAATGCCATCGATTTGGCCTCGATATCATCGATATTTGAATAACGATTCTATCGAGTGACCCTCGATTTGAAATAAAAACCACCTGAAAATTGTTACTGGAAAAATTATGTTCAAGACTGATATCATCGAAGGCTTTCCGATATCATCGAGATTTGAATTCCGATGATATCGAGGGTACTTCGATATATCGAAGGTCTTCATGATTTTTCTATAAAAAAGCCGCAACACAATTACTCCACTGTCGATCATATCGAGTCTAGTTCGATAAACTCAATTTTCAAATATCGATGATATCGATAGGGGCATCGATACATCGATAATTCCGTCCAGATGAATATGTGGTTGCTAGACACTTTATGTCATCATTTGATTTTTTCGATTGAGCTTTCGTGGACATCGACAGCACACATCAATTTTATTGAACTTGATATCGATAAATCAACAGAGCTAGAAAACTTAGAGATTTTTTGGTTTTTATAAAAAAGTTTTCTAACCTAAAAACCCTATGATATTCTAACCAATTTTAAGATTTTTATTTACCTGGTGTTTTGGGACATGGGATGTGAGGCTTAAATTTACCTGTGGCGAGTTTAGCACACATTTAGTTGAGGCAGACAGATGATTGATCTTCGTATGGAGCTTTTCTATCTAGTTGACTCAACACTCACGCTAATTGACAAATCAGGGATACTTTCAATTTGCATTGCTAAACATCCAAATCTTTTAAAAAACTGAAGACTATGCATGACCACCACCTCCCAAAAGCATATATAAACAGCACTCCAAGAAGAGTTCCAAGCCTCATGCCATTATAATCAAGCACATCTTTATTTTCTCGCCCACCATAGTCATTTATCATTTTATTTTTTATTTTAATTTAACCCCGTTGTTGTTCATGGCATGGGGCTCGTAGTTAGTTTTAGTTTTTAGTTTACCTATCCACCCTTCATCAGTGGCATCTCGATAGATTATAATAAAAATCGTTAAGTTTCAAACGGAAGGCTGTGGGGCTTTCTTACTACGTGGTTGGTGATTATATTGATCATCTTACCACGAAGTTTGGTCCACACCATATGACGAACTAATGTCGAATTATGACTGACTCGCTATGTGCTTAGTTTCGATTAAGACCACAAACAGACTGTCACCTCCCCATTAATCTCACCATGAAGCTTAGTTTCGATCAAGCAACAAATAGATTGTTGAAAATCTGCCCTTCATCAGCCATCTCGCCATGATGCCCAGTTTTGATCGACTGATGAACAAACATCTATGTAATGCCCCGATTTTCAAAATTCGAGTATATGACTCGTTTTCCAAAAATCCAAGTGTTAGCCTTTAAAATTCAGCATAAATTTAAACCGCTTTGTCATTAATCATAGTTAGTAGCAACGTAGCTAGAGTAAACCATGCATTGTATGAAAATATTTCAAACGCAATAAAAATCCTAATGTAGTACTCATACAGGACTTATACAATCCCAAATAACAAAGTTCATTAAATGAATATATATAAATCTATCATCTAATAATGGAGCTCGATATGGGCTGCAAAGACCCAAACTATATGGAGCTCGATATGGGCTGCAAAGACCCAAACCTTTATCTCAGTTGACATGGAAGGACGTGAAGTTCGCCTGGAATGACAAGGCGGAGTCAGCTTTTCAGGAGCTGAAGGACAGACTTACGTCCGCCCCTGTGCTAGTATTGCCAAAACAAGGGGTTAGGTACACTATATACACTGACGCGTTTAGCGTTGGTCTGGGTTGTGTCCTTATGCAGAAGGACAGGGTAATTTCATATGCCTCGAGACAATTAAGGAAGCACGAGGAGAATTACCCTATACACGACCTAGAGTTGGCAGTCGTCATATTCGCACTGAGACTCTGGAGACATTACTTCTATGGAGAGGAGTTTGAGCTCTTTTACGACTACAAGAGCCTCAAGTACATATTCACCCAGCGAGACTTGAATATGAGGCAGCGACGATGGATGGAGACTTTGAAGGACTTCAAGTTCGAAGTCTCTTACCATCCTGGGAAGACGAACCTTATGGCTGACGCGTTGCGCCGCAAGAAGGCGATAGAGTTTGGGCTCCGCTGATGGTTGCTGAGTGGGATATGGTTGAGTTTTTGCGAGACTTTAAGCAAAAACTCACTGTAGAGGAGCCGTATGAGTTCATCGCATATGTGTAGGTGTGATCTCAGATCGATGACCGGGTCATCGAGGCGCAGAGGGATGATGCGCATCTGACTGAGCTTCGAGAGTAGGCCAGTGATGATGCGGACGCCGAGTGGCGAGTTGGCACGGATGGGGGCTTACGTTATCGTAGTGGCCTATGCGTCCCAGATATCCCTGACTTGAGACGAGAGATTCTCGAGGTTGCGCATTGTACCAGACTCGCGATGCATCTAGGCAGTATGAAGATGTATCGCGACGTGAAGAGGACCTATTGGTGCGAAAGTATGAAGACCCACATAGCAGAGTTCGTGTCCCTTTGTCTTACTTGCTAGCAGGTGATGGCAAAGCATCGCCGACCACCTGGACTCTTGCAGCCTATGCCGATCACAGAGTGGAAGTGGGACTTCATTTCCATGGACTTCATTTTAGGACTGCCGAAGACGAGGAAGGGACATGATTCCATATGGGTGATCATCGACCGTCTGACGAAGTCGGCGCATTTCCTAATGATCAGAGTCACGAACTCTGCAGACGAGCTGGCTAGACTATACATCAGAGAGATCGTGCGTCTGCATGGAGTTTCGTTGGAGATCGTGTCGGACAGAGACACGCAGTTCACTTCTATTTTCTAGACTCGCATTCAGGAGGCTATGGGTGTGAAGTTGAAGTTCAGTACTGCCTTCCACCCACAGACAGACGGACAGATAGAGCGGGTGAACCAGATCTTAGAGGATATGTTGCAAGCTTGCACATTGGACTTCAAGGACAGTTGGGATGACTATCTTGCATATGCGGAGTTCGCGTATAACAACAGTTCCACGCGAGTATCAGTATGGCACCTTACGAGGAGTTGTATGGGCGACCTTGTCGCGCACCGCATTACTGGGCAGAGGTCGGTGAGCGTAGCTTGATTGGTCCAGAGTTAGTACAGGCGACGTTGGAGAAGATTGATATTATTAGACGTCGGCTTCTCACAGCGCAGAGCAGACAGAAGAGTTATGCCGATACGAGACGGCGGCCACTAGAGTTCACAGTTGGGGATCATGTATTTTTATGAGTTTCCCCTATGAAGGGAGTCCTTCGGTTCGGAAAGAAGGGGAAGCTGGCACCGTGATTCATTGGTCCATTCCAGATCCTCGAACGTGTGAGAGCAGTGGCATACCGTTTGGCTTTACCCACGCCTCTCGCGAGCGTTCACAACGTATTTCATGTTTCTATGCTGAAGAAGTACGTTTCTGATCCTTCCCATATCATCAGATGGGAGCAGGTGCAGTTAGGAGAGGATGTTACATATATCCTGCGACCGACACGTATTCTAGACAGGAAGGAGCAGGTACTGCGTAGCAAGGTGATTCCCCTTGTGAAAGTATTGTGGACGCATCACTCTGAGGAAGAGGTTACCTGGGAGACAGAAGCCGAGATCAGAAAGAACTACCCATAACTTCTCGAGGAGTACGAAAAGGTACAAATTTTGAGGATAAAATTTTTTTGTTAAGGGGGGTAGATTGTAACGCCCTGGAAAAATCAATACTTGGGCTCGAGTACCAACTCGACCAAAAATCGCGTAGGATTAATTCCTTTAGAAAATAAGTGTAAGTTAGCTAGCGCAACGCTAGAGTAGCCAAGAAATAGTCCCTGATCACTTTAAATACGTTCTACAAGACCCAAAGGGAGTAGAACCAATGACGCTATAATACTCTAAAACCTCGGATCAAACTCTAAACCGGTTTATTCTCAGGAGCTCTTTGAAACTTTGTATTAGATCTAGACCGCGTGTCGAAAGTCCGATACCTACAATCTTAGACCGTTATAACCGCCTAGCTGGACTTGACAATCATTTCGAAAATCAAGTCCAATCGACGTTCACAGGCTATTTCATTGAGCCTGGAGTGAAGAGAGTGAGAATAGGGTTAGATTTGGAATTTGAAATTCAAATATGGTACACGACTTGACGCGTTATTATTAAGCGTTCTGACCATCAGAATTCATCTAAAATACACCCTTGGATCAGGAAAAATTTCTATTTCATATCATGAGACTTGTAGGCCTGATCTACGTGCGGTGACCGCTGAACTGAAACTGGACCGCCACGTGCGATCTACATACACTACTGGTCTGAAAATGGGATGTGAGCAACGTCTGACGTGCATGAGCTTAAGTCCAATCGCGTTCGGCCAGGGGACCTCCAGAGATGTCTTTTTGGACCGAAACAACCTCGATTTGGTTAGGCATCAAGTAAACATTGTTCCCAAGCCTGTTTTGGGCAAGTTTTAGATTATAAAAGGGGCTTAAACCCTCACTTCTCTCACCCATCCGAATTTGTTAGAAACCCTAGCTGGTGTGAGAGAAAAGGTGAGAGATTGTGAGAGAGAGTGGGAGAGAATTTCCTGCTGCTAGTACTACCTGTTGCACGTGCTTAAGCAACGCGCCTCAATCACTTTCCCGGTGATTTCGCCGCGATTCTAGGTAAGAAAATACTCCAAATACTTGCTGATTTAAGGTTCCTTTGGTTCCTTAGCATGGTAGCTGATGTATCTTGTAAAATAGGTTCCCGGTTCACCGTAGACGAAGCGTACACGCTCTGTTCGGATCAATACACTTATAGGAGAAAAGGTACGGATTTTAGACGCTTTGATTGATTGTTTCCAACGCTTTCAATGTCGTTTAATAGTATATTATTGACGGCAACGCCGTTTGACATGTACAACATGTTGTCCGTTTCCTATTTTGTAAGCAGATGAAAAATATGAGATTTAGGGCATTTTAGTCATTTGTAGGAAATACTGTTTCCATCCATATTTTGCTGATGTGATTGACATGGCTTCTTGTCGCATTAGGATACTAGGAATGTGTGCATAATTAGTTTGGCGAAGAGATTCGCCTAAATGTGCACTTTGAGTCGACATACTATATGTATACTTAAGAGTGTAGTATAAGTGTTTGTATAAATGTTTGTATTAGTATATATTGAATTAAATGGTGTTATGAATTAATTTGAGATTGAATTCTCAAATTATATGCGGATGTAAATGATTTCCTACAGGTTGGCTATATGCATGATTTCATTATATGTATGAAATGCATGTGTTAGGTGATTTACTTAAGTTGTATGTTATAACATGTGTTAACATGTTCACATTATTGTATTTCATTTCCATTACTCTCATATGATTGCTGATGTGAATTCATATATGTTTGAGACTATACCTAGTCCAGGCAGTCGGCAACCGACCAAGTTCATGGTTGGCTTATCTTTGCCACGAACGACGCGTCGATGAACGCGAGTCATGTTTTGGAGTTGGCGGCAGTGGTTAGGCCACACGAGGTGTCTTATGCACTTCATGTCGTTCGACTTGAGATGCGCTCATGTTAGTCGAGCCCGTCAAGTAACTCGACTGGCCTTTGTATGTTCACCTTGTATGAGTCATAACTGCTTGAACCTAGGATATTGAACTTACCACTGTAAACCCTATTAACCATGGTACCTTGATCCATAAAGACTCATGAGCCGGGCATGGTGGTATGGGACACCGTGGTCGAGCTGTCGGCCTACGCTAGGGCCACAAACCTCCCCGTAGTGACCAGTGGCACCTATGACTCGTGATCAGACTATGGTGGTATGAGACACTATATTCTTGCTGTCAGCCTACACTGATCAGGCGACGAGTCCTTTGTAGTGATCGCGAGCGTATTCTGAGTCTACGGGAGGCGACGACCCTTCCGTAGCAGTGAGAGTACAATAGGCCTGTATTGATAAGGTGATGGGGGAGCGGTGCAATGAGTGCGAGCAACAGCCCTGGCAGCCCTTGCAGCGACCTACAAATTATACATCGTATGAGATTACTAGGAGTGACGACCCTAGACAGGATCTGTGTTGGAATTGATATAAGGGAAGTACCTTAGTTTCCCAATATTGCTGTATGAAAAGGACTAATAATAACTCGGTAATCATATCAACATCACATTGCATATGCCTGAAAGATGTGGAGCACTGAGCGGTACGCAAACATGTCGCGGACGCAGATGGTGCCGTATGAGGGAGAATGTCGGTGAGGGCATCCATCATGTCATGTCATATTGCATTAACAACAGCATTAGGATTGTTTGATTTACTGCTTTACTATTATCGCATGATTGATTTGAGAACATGCTAATCCTTGCTCTATTATTCCACTGAGTTAGCTACTCACTCCCACGTTATGGGATGGTGTTTGCAACACCCACCAGACCCTGTCTTAGATGCAGGTGAGGTAGCGATCCAGGAGGCAGAGCCAGACTCTGATGAGGACCAGGACGAGTTCTCATATATGCAGTACTACGACGGCTTTGCTTAGGTGGCCTGGATTGACGGGACTACTCAGTGGGACTATTTTGACATTTAATTTTTATTTATTTATATGTATTTGAGACTCAGGGATGTATTCATACTTTGGAGACAGTTGAGATCTATTTTTTTTCCATACAGTTATATGTATATTCTTTAGTCTTCCGCTTGCTTCTATCACTGGATCTGGAGTATGAATTACAGTTTTGGTATACTTTTACTCATGTGAATGCTTTAACTCAGACAACATTGAATCATAATCATTTTTGTTGCATAAGTGACGGTCTGGAACTCGGGAGTTGGGTTTATACACGACCCCCGATTTTCAGGGTGTTACAAGCATACTTTGTAATCTTGGTGGATAATGAGATGAACTTTCTACTTTGTCCCACTGTATTTTTAGTCTGTCCTGCTATGCTCATCGAAAAGGAAAATGCGCATGGAACTCAATGCAAGGTAATTGCGCATATACTAGAATGAGTAAAAGCAAAAACATACTCGATAAACAAGAACTTCACAGGCATAGAAGTGCTAATTTGTGTATGAAGGCGAATATTAAGAGACTCATATTCATATGTATCCAATATTCAAAGGCCGGGATCATTAATGAAGCATGATAGGTAGATTATGGCTTCCAAATGTTAGGGAACAAGAACGGTTCAGATCATTCAAAGAATGCAATCCTCAAGATAAAGTCCAAAACGAGATTACAGAAAATGAGTTTAGCAAATAATGAAAAACCAATGTGAATTGTTTAGCTGATATAGTAGGTAAAACAAGATCCCATGGTTCTTAAACCAATCCATTGACACCACCATATCATCACCTTAAAATCCATCCCATTCCTCCTAATCTCATTAACCCGGTCGACCCCGTTTCCCTGACAACATACACCCGGTCGACCCCGTTTCCTCCTCCACAACCTCTAACCTGCACCTTTCAAGCTCATTCACAACCTCATAAATTTTATGATAGTCTTCATCAAATTAGACCAATTAATCATGAAATGTCATCAAATTTCATCCAAGAAACACTTGCCTATAAAATTAGATTTCTATAACTAAGTTTTCAAATTGCTTTAAAAAACCCAGAGGGGCTACAATACAGGGCCCTATTCTTTTTTTATTTAATAAAAAAAGAAGCTTAAAACAAATCTTTATCTATGTTTTTGCAAGTTAAAAAGAAGTCCATGTTTCAGCAAACTAAAAAAATCTAGCTTCCCTGGTGATGATAAGATTATTATTTACTAGCGTTTGCTCTTTCCTTGTTGCTAATTAACAAATATTGGGATTTTATCTTGATGAGTTTTTCTTTCATAGTCGTGCATGGAAGCAGTGTTGAGCAGACCGAGATCAAGAATGGCTTTTGTACAGATTTTGATGGAAGCAATGGCGATCATAAATGTAATGATAGTAGCTCATATGTTGTTGGTTCATCGGATAGGGACTTCTCCATCCAAGTTGTCTTTCTACTATTCCCTGGATTTCGAACAAACCATATCTTGTCACATCTGCAAGCCTCCATATTCTTTAGATCATTCCAGATCTCTTTGTTTTTCATGCTTCTCTGTTTAGAGAAGGAAATATCATTGCATTATTATGCTTTTCCTTGAAGCCAGACTATTCCAGGCACATTTTTTATTTTGTTAGTACTGCTTTTCTAACTATGTCTTGTATGGGATTTTTATTTTAGTGCTTGTTTATTTTTCCTTAATTTGCATTACTATGTCACTGAATACATTATGAATGCAGATGTATTATTCATCAGACATTGTCACTTATTTTCATTATCACCTTACAGTCAAGGTTACATGAATTTCTTGATCAGGCTGACTTTATTCAACCCAAAAAATTTTGCACTTGAAAATGTTGTTGCCCAAGTTTTGAACCACCTGATGTGTGGACAGATGATTCTTGGACTAGTAGGCCAAATGCATGGGATGACTGACCTGATTGATAGCTTTGATTTCATACATGTTCCACATTGGAACATGTGAAAACATGTTGAGGGGCCATCTACACCTAGATGGGGTCACAACAAACCTCCATTTCTCTTATGTGTTATCATCCTTAAGAGTCTCAGTATCCCAATCCAAACAGCAAAAATTTCTTTTCTGTTATCTGCTCTAGTTAACAGTCCAATTACCAATGAAATTGCACATTACAAAATATGAAACTTCAAGACTCAAGATTGAATGCATAAAACCATAAAATAGAGGTCTGACATGTGGAATGCCTTATCACTACCAGAAAAATGGGCAAAGGCTACAGATAAAATTCATAGCTATAGATCTATGGCTACAGTTTTAGTCCGTAGCACGTCCGTGGCACGACCGTAGACCTATGACTATGGTTTTAGTCTGTAGCTATTACGTACATTAAAAAAAAAAGGTCATTTGTTCATTCAATTACCACCTGCATTATCATTCATTCATTCCATTACAATCATCCATTCATTCATTCCATTACAATCAATTAAATCATTCATTCATTCAATTACAATCATTCATTCATTCAATTACAATTACAATAATGTTGGAATTACAATTGTGCAAGTCCACTCCTTTTCCTTTCAATTTCTTAGTAACCTGGCTCAAGGATGCTAGGGATGGACTTGAAGTGACTGTAAAAGTTGCTGACCTGCAAAAAAGAAAGGAAAGATACTTAATTGTAAACATGCAAGGCTGAACAAGCCCAAGGATTTGACAGAATCCAGACATATGATATGAACATTTCACCTTTTTTAATTTAGGTCCCAACTCAATAGAAGGGTTTGCTGGATTAGTTCGTGCACTGTTTCTGATTACAAAGCCATCGGCCAAGGTATAAAGATCCGACTACAAAAAAATAAAATAAAATAAAATAAAATTGTTAAGAATGCTCAAGATCCATCCAAGTAACCAAGATCAACTTCAAGAAAAGCATTAACCTAAACGAAAAACAAATCAGATGTTGCCTTCACTGGAAGAAACCGAGATCGAGGAACATTCGCACCAATAGCATGATCAAAGAACTGGTTCCCAGAAAGAAGAAATAAAGAAGTGCATTTGATGAATACCCGTATCGCTACTCCAGCTGCAGTTTCTAGCTGAAGAACTTTCACACCATTCACTTCCTGAAAATATCAGTGACTTCATCAGCACTTCTCACACCAGCAGTAGTGAGTCAGAAATTTTTGTTAGTGTTTGGAATGAAAAATGTTGCCTTAGGGTTTGGAATAATCTCCATTTTAAGGGCATCGGCCTCCACCAACCATTTAATGGCCTTCAAACTCACCCACCTATACAAATAGGTATCAACATTCCAACATTTTACATGTAGCATTAAGACAGCTTGAAGATCAGGGGTCGATATTCACATACAAGTTGGTGGTATTGAAAATCTTGAATTTTTCTATTGATTTAAATTATTTACCTGGCAAACACAAGGGAACATCACAAATCAGTCAAATATGAACCATTTTAAAATTCAAGTAAGCTATGCATCTGATTAGCGTGATATTGAAAGTGTGGTTTGTTATTCAAATGATATTAGAAAATTTCAAAAGAAGAATGAGAAGAAAATCAACATATAGCATGGCTGTTACATGTTCATCAGGAACCTGTGCAACTTCTAGGAGCTGCATTACATTATGGGAAGAATAATGTCGACAAAGGCCAACCATTAAACATACCAGTAAAATACAATTAACTCAGAGAGGCAGTGGATAACTAGTGAATAAAATGCATCTCATTTAGTCAATTTTAGAATGAGAATAGAAAAGGAAGTTCAGTAAACCTGAGCAGCAGATCAAATAAAAGGTTCAAGGTTTGCTACAACCACTCACATGTGGATCCCTCCCTAGCCATCCACACGAAAGCACACATGTGCACACATGACAGATCATCTACCCAAAACAGACAACCATCACCAACAACTCATTGTGTAATTTAACAAGGAGAACATTAGAAGCTTATGACTGCACCTAAAAGGAAAGAAATGAAAAGCATCTATAATCAAATGTAGAGAAATGTATACTTGTATCATAGCTCCAAGAAGATCATTTGTCCAATGAAGCCCCAAACAACTGATAGCCAAATCTAAAGACCTTTAAAAATAAAATTCATTACTGAATAAAAATATATGCACCCCTCAATCAACCCATTTTATGAAGGAATTTGCAAAGGTCCTACGTATTTTCTTGACAACATGGTCTCCAGTCATATGCTGGACCCAGCATACCTTTCCTTTATAGGGAGGAAGTCTTCATCACCAACCACAAAATGATTGGATAAAGTGTTGGCTGAGTGGATGATTGAATCAATGTCATTTATCTAATATAAAAGAGTGGTTTTCCCAATTCAGCCTGAAATCTTCGAACATGGTTCATAAGTCATAACAAACCTTTCATAAACATGAAAAAGAATAGCTAAAAAATAGCTGGCAACCATGATCTGCCAATCATAATTCTGATTGTAATTACTATGAAAGATCTTCAATGAGATCAAGGACTCACAACAAAGAGTAATAGAAAGTTAGTAGGAAGAATTTGTAAAGAGGATGAAGACCTGTACCAACACATGCTATTAAGAACCTCGAAGAAAAAACCACACAGCCTAGCAGTTTAAGAAACACATGCCCCAAAAAAGATAAACAATTATAAAAAGGATGCAAGGGTACATACAATTTCCCTTTTTTAGGTCCAACTTCAGAGGCTAGGACCATGTGTGAATATTTTTGTTACATCAGCAACATCACATTAGGCCATTTACTTTGAAGCAACAAAAATTTTAATTTAGGTTTGTTGTTTATGACCAATAAAAGGCCCATAATCACGACCAAGTCCTTCAGACACATACACATTGCCTCATTCAGTCCTAGGATGTTATGACATCGAGTAATTTACTAGGGAAAGGACAAAGGAAGGACACTTCAACCCTTCTTGAAGAGAGGCATGAACCTCACTTCTTTTTTCCTGAATTTTTTAACTGAAAATACCAAGAACTGAGGAAAATGCCCAAAAAAAGGTAAAAGGAAAGAACATGAAAATGAGAAATATTTTAATAAAAAAAAAGTTTGGTGCATGAGTTTTCAGGTACAAACTGTCTAAGATGTCTAAGATACTAGAGTTGTTAGGTACAAACTAACTAAACAACAAACAAACCAAAAGCTTAGAAGATTAAAGCCCTGCTCGTAGAAAATCTGACCACCCAAAACCCCTGGCTTACTGGAACATTTCACACTCAATAGTTGTTAGCTTTCTCTTGCAGGAAATATCAAAGAAACTAAAACTTAACATAGTTGCATGCCATCTCTGGCAAGAAATTTCAAATGAGTAGAAATAGCTGAGTCTAGACATAATTGACACAGCCTAGCAGTACTCATAAGTCAAGAATTACTCACTGTATCATACCATATTTCCCAAATAGATGATTTTCTTGACAACAACTAATATATTCTTATAGTCTCAGTACCTTCCAGCTGTCTTCCTAAATATTGGATTCACGCAGCAATTACTAGAACTACATTAATGTGCACAAAACCAAGCAACCAAAATGATCAATAACTGGTCAATATTACTTGAACAATTTTATGATTAATATCATGACAGGACAGCAAACCAAGATTTAACCAACAATCCAATGATTGAGTTGCATGAACAAATTAAGCACAAATGTGTTATAAAATGGAGAAGCAAACAAAACAACAAGAGATAGGACTAAGGTCAAGTAAATAATGGAGAAATGTAGTGTATAAACAATAAAGGGAATGCCAAACTATAGATGATACATACTCAATGGAGAAGTCAAAAGCAACATCCTTTAAAGTGACCTTTTTTCAAACGATTCTGAACTAAATATGCTGCATTCTCCTTGCAATGCATATTCCCGCAGAAGCACTCATTCAAATATAGAATAACTCTTGATCAATAATATCATTCTTGAAGTTAACTTTACACAAAAGTATTTCCTGGAAGAGAAAAATATAACATAATCACAAGAAGCAAACATGTTTTGTTACTGAAGAAGAATAAATTAATGCAAAGATAAATGAAAAATGGACATACTGAAAATAAAATACTATCATATCGATGGTACCTTCATCGATTCCCATGAAGAGTTATTGCTCTGAGAAGAATCAAGAACTGTTTTATATGGCAGGATTTGATACTGCAGTAGCAGCTAATACACTAACCAGTTCACCAGCAAGAGAACTTCTAGGACTATTTTCGTCCACCTGTCCATACTCAAATTGAATTATAGAATTGCTGCAGAGGTTTCTCACTATCCCATCATAACAGATAATAACATCTCGTAGTGTGGCCATTATATTTTTAAACAAAGTTCCTGGTTTAGTAAGTCCTCTGGAAGAACGGATCAACACTTCCCTGGATTATATGGAATGGACCCACTCTTCATAGGGGGTAAGACCTTGAAAAAAGGAGCTCTTAACTAACCAAAATGCCTCGGTAGGATAGTTAACACCATTAAAAGAATACTTATTTTGGAAGTGGAAACTCATATCCTCAACCAAACACCTTGAATAAAACTTCCCTCGGTCATAAAGTTGAAGCCCTAAAAATCCAAGTTGTTGAACAACCTTACTGATAGCTGAATCATTTTTAGAATCTATCAAATTACCAAAAGTAGATAACTTTAGAATACGAGTCACGATAGGCAGTTTTATAATTTTCAGGTAGCTTTCCACTCGTAACTCTACAAGTTCATTGTAATTTGATCACAAGTGAAGCAGCAAAGGTGATATGTCCTGAATCTTCTTCTTTATATCTTTAGTAACAGCCTCGGGAATGTCAAAATCATTCAAGCCAACACTATATCCTTCTAAAAAGAGAATCTCCATCAACAACGACGGCAACATATTAAAGAACTCACACTCACACCCACACCACAAGGGAAATCAATCTCATGACCTCCCAATTAAACATCTTAAAATAATAAATAAATAAACAAACAACTATATTGCAGTTGTGGCTCCTGACAAACAGAATTCTAGATATTAAAATAATCAGTAGCTACTTTAAATGCCAGATAAATCAAACTCACAAGTACATGTCTAGAAAAATCAGAGTCAAGATTTATTGTTGAAACCCTCACTCTACCATTATCGGTATAACACGAAATGTCAAGAAACTACATGTGAACAGTTGGGGAAACTATATCGTTTAACATATATACCTGAAGTATGGTTGTTTTTTACTGTGCTGATGAGGCTTTACCAGAAGTGGAAATGACAACTATCACCCGAAACATAACTACATCCATACATTGTTCCCACACATTCCTAACATAGAGAAAAACATAAAGAACCCAACTACTAACTACTAAACTACCAGGTGGAAATTCCCACTTCTTACAACCCATAAAAAAACAAAACACATAACCACATCCATGGCTTCACCTGAAACCTAATGGTCCTGTGAAACAGTCAGATGTGGCACTGCTCCATCCTTTTGAACGTAGCATAACAATTCCTTCAAGGTGCATAAGATCTTCTTGTTCCATTATTCTTGTTCGGTCATTTTGGTCTTCATTGCAGCCTTGAAATCAGTTAATTCAGACCGAACTGATGTCAACTCCTCTTCCACCCGACTGAAGCTCTCATGTATAAGCGGGGGGGCCACAAAATCTTCGTCGATGTCCTCATCATCGTCTTCCTCTTCCTCCACTTCTTCTTCCTCCTCTCCTTCTTCTTCCTCATATCCTTCTCTTCTTTCAACCTCTTATTCCTCAATCAATTTCATCCTTTTAATGGAATGAGTGTCAATGAAATTCTGCGGCTCAAGCCTCTGATTGCGAATGAAACCAAGCTCACATTCCTTCACCATCTTACAGACCAACTGACCGAAGGGTAAGGACAGATTGGAATTGGTGGTGGCCGCCATCAAGATATGCCGCATTACAATAGATGGCTAGCAAACCCTCTTGCCCATACCCACTGAATGCAGAACCTCCAACATATATTGTGTTAGTTGTGTATGAAGACATTGTACGTGAAGACAAGGTGGAGGAACCTGTAAACTGGAAGCATCTTTGTTACCTTCAAACAATTATCATCTTGTATCCAAGGCTTATTTTCGCCATAAACAAGAACAGTCCTCTCCTCCCTGTACCTAGACCTCTTTGAATCCTTATATGGAACAACCACTTTCCCACGTGGCACCCTAGAAATCCTCTCAATGTTAGTAACACTAAAAGTTTTCAAGGATTTACCGATTAACACATCGAATGTCAATGATTGTAGGCAAGGATTTTGAATGGAAGCGTAGAAATGTTGCACAATATCAACATCGGCATTGTTGTAGGGTGTCAATATGGGATTCCACCCTATTGAGGCAAGCAACTTGCGCTCTTGGGTATCGGTGAACAAGTCCTGATCCACGTACCGCTCAAAGCATATCTTGCGTTTGGCGAATCTTCCCAAATTCACGGCTTGAGCCACATCGACTCCCCTCCTGCGAGTCGTTGACGGACCCGCCCTAGACGTGGATGGACCCTTTCGAGGTCCTAAGACCAGTCTCTTCTCCCGGGTAGCCGCGACCGCTGATGTTGACGTTCCAATGTCCTCCTTTTGCTTGGAGCGACGATTGTATTGTTATTCTTCCGCTTCCTTTGCACCACGCTTCTTAGCCATAAGGCTCACCATTAATAGGAGAATAACCATGAAGAAACGAGAATAGGGAAAGCCCCCGTTGGAAAGGTAAATGGGTTTTGTTTGGAATTTTATAGATTTCAGTGGAATAAGATAGAAAAATGAGGAAAATGGAAGGAAATGAAAGTGGGTTTTAGGATTTGTATGGGAGTAAAGAAGGTTTTGAGCAAATGGAAGAAAATTGGGAAGGATTTTTAGATTTATGGAGGATTTGTAGAGAAAGATTTTAGAAAATAGAAGGAAAGATGATGGATTTGTGGATTGTGGAAGAAGAGGAGGTGTGGAATGAAATGAAAATGATGATTTGTTTTTGGATTTGTAGAGAATGGAGTGAAAATGATGTTGGGTTTAAGATTGTGGAAGAAGGGGAAGTGTTTTGTTGAAGAGAAGGTGTGTGGAAGAAGAGGAAGTGGGTTTTAGGCAATGGGTTTAAGGTGACATAATGTGGGTATCGACCGGGCTTCGGGCCTGTTACAAGGTGAAGGGATGTGAGAGATGGGGGACTGGCTAACGCATGACAGAGAGATGGGGTCGACCGGGTAGACTAGCTAACTCAACTTATCGGGTCCTTGGACCAAGATACCTATGGCTACGGATTAGTGGTACCTAGGGCTACAGTTGTAATCCGTAGCTATAGAAACCATAAATTCGTAGCCATATGCTTAATCAATTAAAAATGAAGCCAGCTAGTTGGGGTCGACCAGGTTGGGACCTGGTCGACCGGGTCAGAGCTTGGCCTATCACTACGGATTAGAACCGTATCCATAACTGTAATGCTATGCGCTTTTTTCTCTTGTTATTTTTTATTTTTTACATGGAGAAAATTTTCCCCCTTACATTTTTCTATAATACATAATTATGTAAATATGTATATATAAGTATATAAAAATATTTTGATATCTTTTAATTCATTTCTTTGTCTATTTATTTAACAAGCATATCTTTGGAATACAATGGAATCATAAGGGCCCAATCACATCAATGATTGCATACAATTAAATCACAAGGGCCTAATCACATCAATGATTGCATACAATTGAATCACAAGGGCCCACTTGTACAAATTGAAATTCAGAGTATATTGCACAATGCACTCATTTCACCCTTCTTCAGAATCTTGAGCCCCTTCATCTTGCTCCAGATCTTGGCAAGGCGCCTGTACTCCTCCAACATCTCTGCCACCTCTTCCTTGGGACGACCTGCACCTCGGGCTATCCGCATAATCTATGAGTCATTCATAAGCTTCAGGTTTGAGCTGTCCAACTCTGCAATGTTGTTTAAAGGGAATCAGATGAGAGTAATTTCTCTTCCAATGGAAACAAGGATGGAAAACGAATACCAAATAGTAGTAACATGAACAGAAAATTTGTTTAGAGAAGATGAGGACATCATAAACAAGTCCAAGTAGCCCAACTCAGCACTGTTCTTAACAATTTCTAAGTGACATTTGGATTTAAAAACCCAAATTAGACATCAAGTAACTCTTTAAAAAAATACCTTTCAAAGAATCTCACAAACATGTTAAGCTTACATAAAACGATGCTTTTCATGCAAGTTCAGTATTATAGAAAGAGATCAGAATTAAATCATGTCCAAATTTGAGGATTTGGAATATAATTTTGCATATGAACTTTGAAAACATTCTTAGCGTGTGCAATTTGCTTTGGAACATAGAAATGCAATTTCCAGGACAAGAGAACAACAAACAAATTATAAATTCGCATAACACAGTTTAATCTGAAAATCTCCTTTAAAAAAAATAGTAGAATCACACTGAACATAGACTGTCTGTTGACATGAATGCAAATATAATCAAGCAAAGGCTTAGAACAAGAACGTACAGATTTGGACACAAATCCAACAGATCCAGGCCTGTAGAGCTTGCATTGAATTATATTGTCAATTGTCCCTGCTGTGTCACCAATTTTGAATGCTCCAGCTTGAACGCCTCCGACAATAGCAGGGCCAATAACAACCTGCAATTACCATCATTTATAAAAAATATATATTAAGATCTGATACGAGGTGAAATTTTCCAATTCCAATAAAGTTTGGTGAAGAACCAACTGCAAAATACCATGTCAACTGGAAATATTATGCAAATTTTCCAGAATTTATTATGTAACATTGCTTTTGATTTAACCTTAAAAAGTGTCCAGAATTTTACATGATTTTACCACCTTATTAATAGCCCGTGCATATGCAATCAACTGCTTGGTATCTGCTTCTGGAACAACTTCATAAGCATCAGATGGGAATCATGATGGAAAGCACCCACTAGCACTTTCTAAATCTTTTATCAAACTACCGTCCACTTATGACCTTGATTTTTCCATAGGTGTAGGCTAAGTGGGCCATGTGATGGGCGACATGAAGATGTGTATCATCTACACCTCATCCCTATTAACTGGCATAATATGCACAAAAACCACAATTTTAACTAGCATTTACCTTCATTTGTTATGGAATCCATGATGGTCATGAAACGCTTGATCCTGCTTGACTTTTCTTCTCATGACTCTTTGGCATCAATTCTTGACCAAAGCCAAGAATCATAGAGAAAAACTACTTGGGCCAGAAGTTACGGTCTACTTTGAGTATTCATGCATCTTTGCAAATGAAAATCAATAAGAGGTAGAAGCTAAAATGTACTGGTTGCAAAAATATTTAGGCATACAGCTCAACTATAGGTGTGACCAACTCAAAGGGACTACTAGGTGGTACATAATTGCCACAAGGTGAGAAGTTAATGTGAAGAAAAGGAGAGATAAATCCAAAGAAGAGAAAAATCACAACTACGAGGAAAAGGAGAGATTTTACTCTATAGATAACCACCCAATTCAAGGGCCAAGGAGAAATGCTCTATCAAAGCACAAGTTTGTCAGTATAAAGTGAGGATCAGATTGATGAAATTCGTTTTCCCCCTTGCACCTCATATAGAACCACCGAAAATACTCATTTACGAGCCAATGCAACTGTTTTTTAGTATGGCCGATTTACCTCGGCATATCACATTTCAGGGGATTATCAATACAGATACAATATGGCACTAGTGTATCCAATATTTGGAACCATTCCCATGCACCTAACGAGTGGACCAGAGTCATCAGATTGATTTTTGGTTCTAGGCATGTTCATAGGTATGTTCACATAGGCCCCACATAAAGAAATAGCGCAGATCTATCAGAAATGTGCCACATTAAAATAGGGCCTGTTCACCATAGGTCCCACATAAAGAAATCGCATATGGAAGACACAAAATACTCTAGAGGTTTACAATTATTTGAATACTACAAAAGTCAAGAGGAACTATCTCTAAAGGTTGACATAGTTAACCTATATTATGGTGAACTAAATCATTACCAAAAATATCACTAATGAAAAGTGCTAACATAATTGTTAGATTTATCATTCTTCTAAGGTTTCAAATAGGTATGAGGGAGCATGAAAGATTAGTTAGGGAAATAGTCCCTAATGCATGTCAAACAAGGGAAAAACAGAGTTTGAAGTGTTATTATAGTTGGGCATAGAAGTACAACTGATCAACTGTTTGAGATGGTTGAGAGTGGTGACCAAGGGCAGATGCAGTATAAAAATTCCTATGAATGAATTAAACAACTTCAGCTCTTAGTTACTAGGAACTGGGAACTTCCAGTGGCGCTGTGTCTTTTTCAAAAGTGACACATTTTGAATAAAGAATGTCGTATGAGTAACAAACAATAATATAGTTGCTGAATCGTAGCATTGATATACTTTCTAGCAAGAATGACAGCCAAAACAGAAATAATGGGGCGATCCAGGTTCAATTTTAACTTGCAATACATCCTAATGTATAGAGAATACATAGCAAATAAAGAACACACAACTAGTTACTTTTTCAACCATAAATTCACTTGGAAGTTATTTCTGCCCAGTCTTACATAACTTGTTTGGTTTACAGTCAAAGTTTTTTTTTTTTTTTTTTTTTTTTAACCAGTGCCTGAAGTATAAAGTTAAAAATGATTAAAGGTAAACTCACCAAAAAAAAAAAAAAAGGCTGAGCAACCACTATCACAAGCAACAAGATACGGGTTTTGGGACCAAAAAAAGGTTTAAGATAACAAACCTGGCCAATAGGACCCATTTTGAGTATGTTTTAGAATTGCTCATACATTATCTGTAAAGTAAAGTTCCCTTCGAAAAGTTTTTGTAGAAGCTCCGGTTGTTGATCCATAGGCACAACTTCATGAATTTTGTCCATAAATCCAAACCAGTCACCCATGCCTAATTAAAAGAATGTAAAAAATAAATATGTAAAATAAACGAAGCATATGAATAAATCTTTCAAGAGCATGAAAGAAAGGGCGAATTAGCAGATCACCTAAAAGACGGCTGACAAAGGGCTTAACGTCAAAAACCTCAAACTCATCCATGTGTTCTCCAGTACCAATGAATATAACTTGACTCTTCGTTGCAGCGAGACTAAAAATATAAGTAAAATTTATTTTAAAGTTTGACACCAATAAGAGGTTTATTAGCATCTTAACACAATAAAAATAAACATTAAAGAAGAACTATACAATTGGTGGTGTGTTCAAGGTCAGTGGTTCAGTGCCAACCAAAATACAGTAAACAACTAACAGTAAATACCAATGACAGAATAAAAATATAAAAAATATTTTATTAAGAAAACAAATGGATAGACTTCGCAAGAGAGAGATTTTGATTCATAGAGGAAAATTGTGTAGTAATTTTCAAAACTAAATATTCCTAGTGGACCATTTGTATCAATGAAAGATTGGAAGTTTCTTATCTGATTCTAGTCCAAATGTTTTGCAAAGACCCCAAAGTATTATGTAAATAAAATATAAAAAACATGTGAGAATAAACCCTTCCATAGAAAATACTTGCTGATGTGATTTCAATGAGCCATGAGAGTAAATCCTTCAAAATACTTTCTGATGTTATGTCATGCACACAATGTCCAATAGCAGTATCTACTATTTTGAATCTTAAAAAAAATAAAATAAATAAATAAAAGAAGAAGAGGAAGAAGAAAGATGCGACTAAATACAATTTGATCCCACCTAAACCCAACCTTTCCCATCCTCTCCAAATGCTGGATGGAATTGCATAAGACCAAATGCAAATCTATCCCACATAATCCCATCTAATACCCTGTGTTAAACACCCCCTTATAGTTTAAGGAATAGCATGATGAAGGTTTAGCCATAGGCTTACGACTGAAGGCTCAGAAATATCAAACCAATTCAGTGAGCCTTAGATGTGATGCAAATCACAAGATCAAGTTTTTTCCTAGCACTCAACTGTTTTCATGAGCTGATATCTAGCTAAAATTTGACTCTGACTTGGCCAAGTTATCATCATCATATGAGGCTCATGCCATCCTAACTGGAGACAACTATACAAATCCTGTTCCACTAGTCCACCCTATCAATGCTTCGATTGAGTGGGAGACATAGCAATTTTTCCTTCTTTACTTTCATTGAAACCTCAGGTATGAGGTAGTCGAAGAGTTTTAGTCTGGATGATGGCACTCAAAATCTCTTTGCATCCCCTCAAATAATTGATAGGTAGTTCTTGGAATACAATCCCTCAAGGAACTTTATGGTCAAGTCTTTTTGCCAAGTGCTCAAGAGAAGTGGTGAGGATGGTTAGGTAGCCTGTTTAATAACACTATGGTCCACCCTGGCCACCCAAAAGTGGTGGGTCATTGCAATCAATAACATTCTAACCGTTGAAAAATATTTGCTGAAGAAAGATACTGGTTACAAACGGTTGCATCATGTGCTTCAACGATGCATAATCGGTGAACCAAATATTCATCCATTATTACTTAGCTTCTGCAATACAGAGGTGCACCTCGGCTCTCTTTTGCTTGAGTTGGCCTATACCTATCAAGATTGACAACAATGTCCAAGCTTGGAACTACAGGGCTTGGGGTAAAATGAAGACCAATAGCACATACTCTTGCAGTGCTATGGTCATTGTGGAAGGAATTTAACAACGTGACTTTTAATAGTGAGTCCAAACCAGATGAAGTGATATCTCAAAAGACTAAGGGAAGCGTGATATCTTAGGCTCTGGGGATTTCATATTTTAAGGGTTGTAAAAAAGAAGATTTTATAGGTTCCAAGAGGGGGGTCTCCAAATCTTGTTTGAAGACAGGGATTATATCTAAGCACCCCTCCCTTTTGTTATCTGTTGTTGTCTTCACTTTCCTTCAAGCCGTAATAAAAGTTTAGCCAACCTTTTTTAAAAAAATCGAACTCAAAACTGCCTTCTGCTCAAACTGCAATATCTTCAATAATCACATCTTTTAGTGCCACTTTTAGCCTTCAAAAAAGCCAATTCATAAAGATCTTGTAAAACCTAAACAACAGACTGTCACATGACCCCAACCAAGGCTCTAGACAGAAATAGTACAAATAACCGGTAATATGGTGTGAATTTGTGGTAAATTCAAAACGTAAGATCAGTATGAACATCTTATTAGGCAGAAAACATGCCTACATGTGCATCACGATTCAATTCAATCTTTTCATTTTTGGTTATACATTCCCATTAGTTTCTAAATATGGTAAAATAGTTGGAAGTCCGGCCAACAATATCCAAGTCCAAGGTATCCAGAAAATGAATTGCTTAAACACTACAATTGCCTCTCCAATTTCTTACATATTTCTATCAAAACCAAGAGAAGCTACCCCTGCTAAAGGTACACAGTTCTGAAATTTTCTTTACTAAACAAATAAAAAATGGAAGAAAAAGAACTCGATGTTTTTAAACTTCTATAGCAGTATTAAATATGTAACCCTCCAACCTACCAATTTTCTAATAGACAGGTAAAGCCAGAATAATTTGAAAAGGAACTGCTTGAGAAACATAGAAACAAAAACATGAATGCCTTAAGGGCTCGATTGGGAGCTTCCAAATGGAAGTAAATGGGAAATGAATTTGGAGGTAAATGAATAAAGAGTAAATGGCTTACAAAGTTGTGTTTGGATTGGAGAAAATGAAATGCATTTGAAACCAAAATATTTTGTTTGGATGGGAGTATATGGGAGGATTTGCAATGCACTTAAAATTTTCAAAATATTCACAGGAATATATGTGATATCCCAAATCAGCTTGAATATCCCAACTTAATGAACATATGTGATATTTAATAGAAGGATTGTAATAAGCACATTGAAATATATACGTTGTAATCCCAACCTTGCTCGTTTTTGTGAGCTTTTTTAATGAAATTTGGTCATCTCTCAAAAAAAATAAGCCCATTGAAATACACACTTTAGCCAAAAATGAGGAAATTTTGAGTCTTGGGTAGGCCGCAAACTTGCCAACATTTTTTAATCATCCATTTAGATAGCCATCCTTTGGACAGTTAGGATCATTTATTATTATTATTAATTTTTATTTTTATTTTTGTGTGTGTGTGTGTGTGTGTGTGATTTTAGTGATATAGCCAATATTTTCTTTGTTTTGGAGTATCATTAATGTGACACATCACACATGTATGGTGGACATGTGCATAGCGGCACCTTTGTTTACACATGCAACTCTCCAAGGGAGCTCAAATAGGCATTGCATCCCATTTACTTCCAAATCCTCTCTATTGGAGAAGATTTCATTTACATACACATTTACTCTCATTTCATTTACATGCATTTACTTCCATCCAAAGATACTTCAAATACCATTTACTCCCAATTCCACCCATTTGTCTCCATTTACTTCCATCCAAATGGTCCTTAAAGGCAACGTAGAATGGCAGAGGCAACTCACCACTAGTATAAGGAGGCATTTCAAGTATGGTCTCTCTGTCCGCTGCAACTGATCAATTGTGATTTTGAGATACGGCCCATTGATCCACCTGACCTTTGCAATTTTGAAACACAACTTCAATAAGCTTAGGAGCAGGCTCAATATCATGGTCCTCCATATTTTTATCAGCCATAATCTGCATATCAGAAGAGCCACACATATTCTATATCAACATAAACAACCCATAGTAGTCAAAATGACAACTAACTCTCATGTTCCTTTTCAAATAATAGTGAGATAAAACACTGTAATGGTCCCATACCCTTTTCTAGCCTTACCTTAAGTTACGAGCACAGAAATTGACAAGAATTTTAATGACAAATACCAAATTTTTGATTACTCACAGATAACAGCATATGCCAAAGGCTTTGCTGGTAGTTCGGATCTTTGCATGTGAGGAAATGTGTAGTACTCCGGGATATGTAATTGTACAGTGGTATCATAATATCTACAAGAAAGTATGTTAGTAAAACTTGTAAGCATGCTGAAGGAAGTTTATACAAAGAGTATTTGGAATATGTTTCTACAGAAGATTGAAACAAGGATGCCTTTATATACCACACATGTATCTAGAACATGAATCCTATGAGACAAAAGGAAAAGTATAACAAACAATTTTCAGCACTCAAAAGAAAAGGAAAGAGAAACAGTTATACATAGGCATCCACCAAGTCCAGAGAAGTACTTTTTTGAAGTGAATAACCTCCAACTATATCATTACAAATGTGAATGAAAACAGATTTACATACCAAACCAAACATTCGTCATCAAGTGAACCTAATTTATCAGGAAGAAAGAAGGTAAACATGTAATCTCAATCTCCTAGACAGAGGTGGGCCTCAACTACCAGGTACAAGGATTAAAAATCCCAATCAAAGGACATCAATTGGTGCAATTTTAATGTGAAGAATGGAACATAATTAGTCTATTGAACTTCCAGGAATGGCGTTCTTAATTTGTGGAGAATGTCGCCTCCTACACTTTTAAGTCATGTTATTCAATGATGCTGGCGCACACTGCTATGAGGGATGAAATTCCCATCCTAACTGGAGACAGCTATACAAATCCTATTCCACTAGTCCACCCTATCAATGATCAATTATCCTCAGTTAAACAATGGGTCATCATATCATTTCTTACTACCACCGCCCACATCCTTTTGGACCTTCCCCTTGCCCTTTTATATCCTTCAACTTGAACCAACTCACTCCTAACCGGTGCAGTTCCTAGGCTCTAATGCCCATGGCCAAACCATATGAGTCTACCTTCCATCATCTCAACATCCTTATTTCAGACACAAGCATGCTAACACACTCTTCAGTGCCATTCTTAAGATCAACTAAACAATGAAATACATTTAAAATCCCCAGGAACATTTACCGGCAAAAATAAAGTAATAAGGAAATACAACAGTACAACCAGATACATTTAGTATTGGGAAAGAAGAAAAACAAGTTACTAAGCACATAAAACAACACTTACGCATTAAGTGCACCGCCTCCTTTTGCATGGCCATCCATTTTAGAAACAATCACAGCACCAACCGTGACACTTTGTTTAAAAGCTTGAGTTAGTCAAATGCAGTTTGGCCAATACTGCTATCCATAACGAATATAACAAGATCTGGTTTCTACAACATCAAGGAACTTAAAATTAGATAACATAAATGGATAAGAGTGATAGACATTCAGGATAAGAAAATGAATACCGTTGCGTCAGACACTTGGCACATTTCTTCAAACAGAGCCGCTTCCTGTTTGTGGCGTCCACTTGTGTCTACAATTATCAGATCGCAATTTTCCTTCTTAAACCGTTCTACACCTTCTACTGCAATTTTTAGAGGGTCTGACTCCATGTTGCTGTGGATACAGCACAAATGATTTGGAAACAATGCCATCTCGAGCTGCCTGATATTACTAACCTGAATCTGACTCTAAAACATCAAAACTTTAATATTTAGGCTTCTAAATATCTAATATCAAAAAAAAATAACGATTATAAGTCTACACATGAGTAATGATGAATTGGTGACAATTATAGGTCTATTATGTAAGCACTATTTAAGCACCAAAAGTCAAGCATGATTTGGTGGATTAGGGCCTATGATATATAAGTACAACAACACAAAGATGGGAAAAAAAAAAAATAATAAGGTGAATAGTATATCCCTTTCAATATGTCTCAATATGGTCTACTTCACATCAGCTCGTTGAATCCCACTAAAATTATAAAGTACGCTATACATCATAACTTACAATTCTGGCAAATATACAAAAAATTTTCAAAGTATGCTATCCACCAAAATTACAAAGTATGCTATACATCAAAACTTACAAAGTATGCTATACATCATAACTTACAATGTATATTCAACGATGTATATAATACAATGTATACAACATCTTTCCAAAATTCATCCCATGCCCTGGACAAATATCATCTAGAAATTAGAGTCAAGCAATCATATGCAATTGACTTCCTCCAATCGGCTGTGAATTTTTGCATGTCTATTCCTGCCAAGGTGAGACTGCTACACAAAATTTCGATGTATTTCATTACGAATATACCACAGTCATAACCATTGTTCTGCTTCGGTGCGGATTCATCAACTCTGACGGTCCACTGCTTCCCTTCAAGTGCAGTGTTGTCTCCAGAGGTATGGAAGAGAATAGGGAGTGCATCAATCAAGTTCTTCATCTTTTGCTTACCTCGGCAATAAATTTGTGCACAAGCTATCTACAACAATGATTTCTCTTGCTCTGGGATAGATGACTAGTAGAAACCAATGTGAATTCTCATGGTTTATGAGCGCATAGACCTATTCATGATTCTCGAAATAATATATTCGTCAAACATGATAGAAGACATAACAATAAGAGATGATGTTCTGTGACACGTGCATTACCCGTTCATAATACCAAATCACTTTGGCGTATGGTTTATCTCGCTGCTTGGCAATTGCGTAGGCTGTACCCATCTAACCTAATAGCTTGGCCCTTTTTTACGTCGATTTGGAGGCCCGATATGCAATTAAAATCGGCAAACACCCCTCAAGGCTTTGCTGTTACAAACATGATGCAAGTTCAATACATTTAAGAAAATTAAATTTTTAAATAGATTACGGATTAGCGTAATGAACAGTTACTGTAAAATACGTAGGATAAAACTTGCAATCCTGAGGATATGCTATTGAAAAGTTGTTATGCCTTTTCTCAAGGAACTCGATGTATATGTCGATAGCCTAATCAATAGGATAGTACGATTTAGTCATAGATTAATATAACACATAATTATATGTCAATCAATGCATATAGAGAACAAATGCATAATGCTTACCTCGCTATCAACCCAGGCATCCTTTGTCCATATCGTACTGAATCATTCCCCGCTGCCATGACCTTATTTGCTTCATACCAGTCCTCTGCCTCTTTCACCTCCTGCGCGGATAGTATCCTGAAAGGATCCATCTGTAGAGGAAATGATATCAGAGAAGTTATAAAAGTTGTTACTTGCTCGGGTTCGAGAACCGCCGCAAGGGTTGTATCAAATGCGGACAGGGATACGTATGGAGAAATCTTGTAATATGACGGCTTCGGCATCCGTTTAGCTCTCCTTTCATAAACAGGATGAGAAGTGGATGCCTTCGATACATTACCAGTGACATTACTATACGATTGCATGTCTAGATCCCCATGTCCAGGTTCTTTATCTTCAATATCATTTACTTTCCCTCTCTTACTTAACTCCTCACCCTCCTCCTCCATCACAAAATGTCCCCTCCATGTACGACTACATTCCTTTTCCTTAATAAACTCCTCCCTCTCATTCGCTAACTTCTCCTTATCCTAAAAAAATAATCCTTCTCCCTCTTCAATTATTCTTTCTCATTCAGTAACCTCTCCCTCTCAGCAAACATTGCTTCTTTCCTTCTTATCTTTTTCCTCTCTTTTCTCAATTCGTCCCTCTCCTTCTTCAATTCTTCTCTCTCCTTCTTCAACTCATCCCTCTCAATTCGAAATTCCTCCATCAAAACAACATTCTTCTTAATACCCCCCCTTGGTTCCTCTCCCTCCACGCCCTTCTCATCATTATCATCTGACTCCCCATCCTCCTCATGATCAGTCTTATTACCCTCATCATCATCATCTTCTTGGGTCTCAGTGAGCCACAAGATGTATAGATAGATATGTAAGAGTAAGGATAACTATACAATGGCAAACTAGTTCATTTTTCATGACGCCTCACTTGAAAACTGTCACAGACCGAGCGAACAACATCTGTTTCCCATTCTTGTAGCGTTGGCTCCAATTTCATTACAACTGATGTCTGAAAAAGAACAAAGAGTAATGTTAAATAATTAAGCATATACGTCAACTTAAACAAAGTAAATGCCAGAGATATATATAAACTTATAGCTTTATTATCGAAAATAGCAGTTATTCTATTGTACCTCTAACATTTCTAGCCTCGGTATTGAATGAAGCGTGGAATTTGATGTGGAACATATGAAATAATACACGCTTGCAGGGCCGAAATTATTTCTACTGCCCATACCTGTTAAAATGAATTTGTATGTGGTTAAAAATTCAAAATTAACTATAGAGCGAAAACATATAGAAAATAAAATGTGTTCTTACTTGTAGGGGAAGGACGCAACCACATACAGTGTACCGTTTGGAACTTGATGCAGCAACGGCAGATTCGATTCCTTGTGACATTGTATAGTATCCCAGACTACCCCAGGGATACGTATAGAAATCATCTAACAAGTCCACTAGGTGAATATAATCCAAGTTGCACATAGTTTTCAGTTCGATTCCCCTAAGAAAGCACTCTACAACTAGAAGTAGGGCAACCTTCATGATGTCCTCATGCTTATTGGTGTTAACTAATCTCTCAAACACATCCATTAAGTGCTTCTTTAAGACTGGATATTCTTTGAAGTATTTGTCTCTTAGTGTACTCGTAATGCAACGATTCTTCGGTATAGTTAGATCTCCAATCTTAAGACTGGTAATGAGGGTGAAGTCCATCTCTGAAAATTGCAATCGCCTCCCCCTGATCTTAAATACTAAATCACCTTTGTATCTTAATAAAAGAACATGAAATATAGCCCCTATAAATCTAAAGGATGTAACATCCAATAGAAATGAGAAAGGGGATTGCTTAAACAACTTTAGGCGACTATTGTGCTTTTCCACTCCACTCTTCCCCTTATCAAACCACCATGTCAGTGTACACCTAGATGTTGGGTTGGAAATTACGGCAGAATATTCGTCACCTGCAAAGATGATTTGAAAAACACATCAAAAATAAAATTCATAAGATAAACATAGTGTACAAAATCAGACATAATTGAAAACAATGTAGCATTTCACTAATTTGAACAAGATTCATATGAAATATAAATAGAAATTGAGCAGAGAAATACTGAAAATCGTACGGAGAAAAACCATCAACATGAAAGATCAGCGGGAAAAACATGAAAGATCAGCGGGGCAAACTAGAAGATCAGCGGGAGAAACTAGGAGATCAGCGGGGGAAACTAGAAGATTAGCCAGAAAAACTAGAAAATTAGCAGGACAAACATAACAAATAAAAAATATAAACATATCAAATGTTCAAATGAACCACACCACACGAAATTTCGAATCGAACTTCTAATGTTGATCATTTCTTGGGTGTCACAAAAGTTTTCGATCAATAACTATATTTTTTATTGATCCATATCTGTATGATCTTATGAATAGGTTTGATAAAAAACAAACATCACTGTTGAGCTGACTATGGTTTCAGCGGTGGAAATCACTATGCCCACTGTTTCCCTGGTATGATCCACTTGATCTTTCAATATGCTTCAATTTGAAATATGGGGGCTAATCCCCTTAAAATAAATGGAAAAACGGATGAACGGCGTGGATATAATACATACATTCAATGTGGGCCCAACTGAGTTTACTTGTGCAATGGGAGCGTACTGACTAACTCAGTACGCAATCTAATTACGCTTGCTACGCCCCATAAAGATGTTTTATTTGTAATATATCATGTTTATCGGATTATGTAATACCCCTCCTTTTCATCGCAATATGTATACACCAAAACCCCATATGTGGAAGGGAACCTAGACATTGAGGGAGGGAACTTAGACATTTCGCGGGACAAACATGAAATTGAACGCGACAAACATGAAAGATCAGCGGGGGAAACATGAAAGATCAGCGGGGCAAACTAGGAAGATCAGTGGGGCAAACTAGGAAGATCAGTGGGGGAAACTGGAAGATCAGCGGGGGAAATTAGGAGATCAGCACGAAAAACTGAAAAATCAGCAGGACAAATATAACAAATGATTTCATGGCTTGAGCCAAAAAATTTAAATATATCGAATGTTCAAATGGACCACACCACACGAAATTTCGAATTGAACTTCTAATGTTGATCTTTTTTGGGTGCCACAGATGTTTTCGATCTATAAGTGTATTTTCTATTGATCCATATCTGTATGATCTTATGAATGGGTTTGATAACAAACAGAGATCACTCTTGGGCCGACTATGATTTCAGCGGTGTTAATCACTATGCCCACTGTTTCCCGTGGTATGATCCACTTGATTTTTTGATATGCTTCAATTTGAAATATGGGGGCTAAACCCCTTAAAATAAATGGAAAAACTGATGAACGGCGTGGATATACTACATACATTCAATGTGGGCCCAATTGAGTTTATTGTGCAATGGGAGCGTACTGACTAACTCAGTACACAATCTGATTACGCTTGCTATGACCCATAATGATGTTTTATTTGTAATATATCATGTTCATCGGATTATGTAATGCCCCTCCATTTTTATCACAATATGTATACACCATAACCCCATATGTGGAAGGGATCCTAGACATTGAGGGAGAGAACTTAGACATTCAGCGGGACAAACATGAAATTGAATGCGACAAACATTCAAGATCAATGGGGGAAACATGAAAGATCAGGGGGCAAACTAGGAAGATCAGCAGGGCAAACTGGAAGATCAGTGGGGGAAACTAGGAGATCAGCTGAGATTAGGATACAAAAGTTTTAGGTTAGGGAGTTGAGATTAGGATTAGGTGTAGGTTTAGGTTTAGGGATTTGAGAATACATTTAGGTTTTAGGTTTAGGTTTTAGGTTTAGGTTTTAGGTTATAGGTTTAGGTTATAGGTTTAGGTTTTAGGTTTTAGGTTTAGGTTAAGGTTAGGTTATAGGTTATAGGTTAAGGTTTTGGTTATAGGTTTTGGTTTAGGTTAAGGTTATAGGTTTAAGTTTAGGTTAAGGTTTAGGTTTAGGTTTAAGTTTAGGTTATAGGTTATAGGTTATAGGTTAAAGCTTTAGGGAATTGAGAATAGGTTAAGGTTTAGGTTTAGGGAATCGATTTCAGGTTTGAGATCGGGTTTAGTTAGGATTTTTAAGTTTAGGTTTAGGTTAAGGAGTTGAGATTAAGATTAGGTGTAGGTTTAGGTTTAAGGATTTGAGAATACATTTAGGTTTTAGGTTTAGGTTAAGGTTATATGTTTAGGTTAGGTTTAGGTGTAGGTTATAGGTAATAGCTTTAGGGAATTGAGAATAGGTTAAGGTTTAAGTTTAGGAAATTAGGTTCGGGTTCGGGATCGGGTTTAGGTTTGGGTTTTCAAGTTTAGTTTTAGGTTAAGGAGTTGAGATTAGGATTAGGTGTAAGTTTGGGTTTAAGGATTTGAGAATGGGTTCGGATTTAGGTTATAGGTTTTAGTTTTGGTTTAGGTTATAGGTGTTTGGATTTGAGAATGAGTTATGGTTTAAGTTTAGGAAATCAGGTTTAGGTTTGGGATTGGATTAAAGTTTGGGTTTTCAAGTTTAGGTTTAGGTTTAGGTTTAGGTTAGGGAGTTGAGATTAAGATTAGGTGTAGGTTTAGCTTTAGGGAATTGAGTTAAGGTTATACGTTTAGGGAAAGGTTAGGTCTAGGTTATAGGTTTTGAGATTTGGGAATAGTTTTAGGTTATAAGTATAGGTTTAGGTTAGGTTATAGGTTAAGGTTTAGGGATTTGAGTTTCGGTTATAGGTTTAGGTTTAGGTTTAGGTTTAGGGAATTGAGTTTAGGTTATAGGTTTAGGGAAAGGTTAGGTTTAGGTTATAGGTTTTGGGATTTGAGAATAGTTTTAGGTTATAAGTATAGGTTTAGGTTAGGTTATAGGTTAAGGTTTAGGGATTTGAGTTTAGGTTATAGGATTAGGTTTAGGTTTAGGTTTAGGGATTTGAGTTTATATTATAGGTTTAGGTTTTGGGATTTGAGAATGGGTTCGGGTTTAGGTTATAGGTTTTGATTTTGGTTTAGGTTATAAGTTTTGGGATTTGATAATGGATTCCGGTTTAGGTTATAGGTTTTGGTTTTGGTTTAGGTTATAAGTTTTGATTTAGGTTTAGGTTATAGGTTTTGGTTTAGGTTATGGGTTTATGTTTAGGTTATAGGTTTTTAGATTTGAGAATGGGTTTGGGTTTAGGTTATAGGTTTTGGTGTAGGTTATAGGTTTTGGGATTTGAAAATAGGTTCGGGTTTAGGTTATAGGTTTTGGTTTTGGTTTAGGTTATAGGTTTTTATTTAGGTTTAGGTTATAGGTTTTGGTTTAGGTTATAGGTTTTGATTTAGGTTTAGGTTATAGGTTATAGGTTTATGTTAAGGTTTAGGTTTAGGTTATAGGTTTTGGTTTAGGTTATAGGTTTTGATTTAGGTTTAGGTTATACGTTATAGGTTTATGCTAAGGTTTTGGTTTAGGTTATAGGTTTTTGGATTTGAGAATGGGTTCAGGTTTAGGTTGTAGGTTTTGGTTTTGGTTTAGGTTATAGGTTTTGAGATTTAATAATGGGTTCGGGTTTAGGTTACAGATTTTGGTTTTGGTTTAGGTTATAGGTTTTGATTTAGGTTTTGGTTATAGGTTTTGGTTTAGGTTATAGGTTATAGGTTTATGTTAAGGTTTAGGTTTAGGTTATAGGTTTTTGGATTTGAGAATGGGTTCGGGTTTAGGTTTAGGTTATAGGTTTTTGGATTTGAGAATGGGTTCGGGTTTAGGTTATATGTTTTGGTTTAGGTTAAGGTTTAGGTTTTGGTTATAGGTTTTTGGATTTGAGAATGGGTTCGGGTTTAGGTTATAGGTTTTGGTTTTGGTTTAGGTTATAGGTTTTGGTTTTGATTTAGGTTATAGGTTTAGGTTAAGGTTTAGGTTTAGGTTATAGGTTTTTTAGATTTGAGAATGGGTTCGGGTTTAGGTTATAGGTTTTGGTTTTGGTTTTGGTTATAGGTTTTTGAATTTGAGAATGGGTTCGGGTTATAGGTTATAGGTTTTGGTTTAGGTTATAGGTTATAGGTTATAGGTTATGGTTTTGGTTTTGGTTTAGGTTATAGGTTTTGGTTTTAGTTAAGGTTATAGGTTTTTGGATTTGAGAATGGGTTCGGGTTTAGGCTATAGTTTTTTGTATTGGTTTAGGTTATAGGTTTTGGTATATAAGAATGGGTTCTAGTTTAGGTTATAGGTTTTAGTTTTGGTTTAGGTTATAGGTTTTGGGATATTAGAGTGGGTTCTAGTTTAGGCTATAGGTTTTGGGATATAAGAATGGGTTCTAGTTTAGGCTATAGGTTTTGGCTTAGGTTATAGGTTTAGGTTTTAGGTTTTGGGATTTGAGAATGGGTTCGGGTTTAGGTTATAAGTTTTAGTTTTAGTTAAGGTTATAGGTTTTTGGATTTGAGAATGGGTTCGGGTTTAGGCTATAGGTTTTGGTTTTAGTTTAGGTGATAGGTTTTGGGATATAAGAATGGGTTCTAGTTTAGGCTATCGGTTTAGGTTTTGGTTTAGGTTATAGGTTTTAGTTTAGGCTTGCTACGCCCCACAATGAAGTTTTATTTGTAACATATCATGTTCATCGGATTATATAATTTTCTTCCGTTTTCATCGCAATATGTATATACCAAAACCCCATATGTGGAAGGGAACCTAGACATTCAGCGGGAAAAACATGAAAGATCAGTGGGGGAGACATTAAGATCAGCGGAGAAAACATGAAAGATCAGTGGGGGAAACATGAAAGATAAACGGGGCAGACTAGGAAGATCAGTGGGGCAAACTAAGAAGATCAGCAGGGCAAGCTGGAAGATCTGTGGGACAAATTGGAAGATCAGCGGGGGAAACTATAAGATCAGCGGGGAAAACAGGAAATCAGCGGGACAAACATAAAAAATGATTGCATGGCTTAAGCCGAAAAATCTAAACATATCTAATGTTTAAATGGACCACATCACACGAAATTTCGAATGGAACTTCTAATCATTTCTTGGGTGCCACAGAAGTTTTCGATCTATAACTATATTTTCTATTGATCCATATCTGTATGATCTTATGAATGGGTTTGATAACAAACAGATATCACAGTTGGGCCGACTATGGTTTCAGCGGTGGAAATCACTATGCCCATTATTTTCCGTGGTATGATCCACTTAATCTTTTGATATGCTTCAATTTGAAATATGGGGGCAAATCTCTTAAAATAAATAGAAAAATGGATGAACGACCTGGATACTACATACATTCAATGGGGGCCCAACTGAGTTTACTTGTGAAATGGGAGCGTACTGACTAACTCAGTACGCAATCTGATTACGCTTGCTACGCCCCACAATGATGTTTTATTTGTAACATATCATGTACATCGGATTATGTAATTCCCATCCATTTTCATCGTAATATGTATATACCAAAACCCCATATGTGGAAGGGAACCTAGACATTCAGCGGGACAAACATGAAAGATCAGCGGGGGTGACATTAAGATTAGCGGAGAAAATATGAAAGATCATCGAAGAAAATATGTAAGATCAGCTAGGAAAACATGAAAGATCAACGGGACAAACTAGGAAGACCAGCGAGGCAAACTAAGAAGATTAGCAGGGAAAACTAAGAAGATCAGTGGGGCAAACTGGATGATCAGCGGGGAAAACTAAGAGATCAGGAGGGGAAACTATAAGATCAGCAGGGGAAACTAGGAAATCAGTGGGACAAACATAATGAATGATTTCATGTCTTGAGCTGAAAAATCTAAACATATCTAATGTTCAAATGGACCACGCCACATGAAATTTTGAATTGAACTTTTAATGTTGATCATTTCTTGGGTGCCACAGAAGTTTTCGATCTATAACTGTATTTTCTATTGATCCATATCTGTATGATCTTATGAATGAGTTTGATAACAAATAGACATAGACATCACTGTTGGGCCGATTATGGTTTCAGCGATGGAAATCACTATGCCCATTGTTTCCTGTGGTATGATCCACTTGATCTTTTATACTTCAATTTGAAATATGGGGGCAAATCCCTTAAAATAAATGGAAAAATGGATGAACGGCGTGGATATACTACATACATTCAATGGGGGCCCAACTGAGTTTACTTGTGCAATAGGAGCGTATTGACTAACTCAGGACGCAATCTGATTACACTTATTACGCCCCACAATGATGTTTTATTTATAACATATCATGTACATCGGATTATGTAATTCCCCTCCATTTTCATGGCAATATGTATATACCAAAACCCCATATGTGGAAGGGAACCTAGACATTCAGCGGGACAAACATGAAAGATCGGCGGGGGAGATATTAAGATCAGCGGGGAAAACATGAAAGATCAGTGAGGAAAACATGAAAGATCAGTGGGGGAAACATGAAAGATCAGCGGGGAAAACTAGGAAGATCAGCGGGCCAAACTAAGAAGATCAGCAGGGCAAACTAAGAAGATCAGCAGGACAAACTAGAAGATCGGCGGGGGAAACTAAGAGATCAGCGGGAGAAACTATAAGATCAGCGGGGCAAACTAAGAAATCAGCGGGACAAACATAACAAATGATTTCATGACTTGAGCTGAAAAATCTAAACATATCTAATGTTCAAATGGACCACATCACACGAAATTTCGAATTGAACTTCTAATGTTGATCATTTCTTGGGTGCTACAGAAGTTTTCAATCTATAACTGTATTTTCTATTGATCCATATCTGTATGATCTTATGAATGGGTTTGATAACAAACAGAGATCACTGTTGGGCCGACTATGGTTTCAGCGGTGGAAATCACTATGCCCACTGTTTCCCGTGGTATGATCCACTTGATCTTTTGATATGCTTCAATTTCAAATATGGGGGCAAACCCTTTACAATAAATGAAAAAACGGATGAATGGCGTGGATATGCTACATACATTCAATGGGGGCCCAATTGAGTTTACTTGTGCAATGGGAGCGTACTGACTAACTCAGTACGCAATCTAATTATGCTTGCTACACCCCACAATGATGTTTTATTTGTAACATATCATGTTCATCGGATTATGTAATTTCCCTCTGTTTTCATCACAATCTGTATTCACCAAAACCCCATATGTGTAAGGGAACCTATACATTCAACGGGACAAACATGAAAGATCAGCAGGGGAGACATTAAGATCAGTGGGAAAAACATGAAAGATCAGCGGGGCAAACTAGGAAGATCAGTGGGGCAAACTGAACGATTAGCAGGGCAAACTGGACGATCAACGGGGGAAACTATATGATCAGTGGGGCAAACTAGGAAATCAGCAGGACAACCATAACAAATGATTTCATGGCTTGAGCCGAAAAATTAAACATATTTAATGTTCAAATGGACCACACCACACGAAATTTCAAATTGAACTTCTAATGTTGATCATTTCTTGGGTGCCACAGAAGTTTTCGAACTATCACTGTATTTACTATTAATCCATATTTATATGATCTTATGAATGGGTTTGATAACAAACAGACATCACTGTTGGGCCGACTATGGTTTCAACGGTGAAAATCACTATGCCCACTGTTTCCCGTGGTATGATCCACTTGATCTTTTGATATGCTTCAATTTGAAATATGGGGGCTAAACCCCTTAAAATAAATGAAAAAATGGATGAACGGCGTGGATATACTACATACATTCAATGGGGGCCCAACTAAGTTTACTTGTGCAATGGGAGCATACTGACTAACTGTAACACCCTGAAAATCGGGGGTCGTGTATAAACTCAACTCCCGAGTTCCAGACCGTCACTTATGCAACAAAAATGATTATGATTCAATGTTGTCTGAGTTAAAGCATTCACATGAGTAAAAGTATACCAAAATTGCAATTCATACTCCAGATCCAGTGATAAAAGCAAGCGGAAGACTAAAGAATATATATCACCGTATGGAAAAACAAAGTAGATCTCAACTGTCACTAAAGTTTGAATACATCTCTGAGTCTCATATACATATACATGAACAAAATCAAATGTTCAAAATAGTCCCACTGAAATCCCATCAACCTAGGTCACCTAAGCAAAGCCATCATGGTACTGCATGTACGAGAACTCATCCTGGTCCTCGTCAAAGTTTGGCTCTTCCTCCTGGATCTCAGCATCACCTGCATCTACAACAGGGTCTGTTGGGTGTTGCAAACACCATCCCATAACGTGGGAATGAGTGATCAACTCAGTGGAATCATAGAGCAAAGATTAGCATGTTCACAAATCAATCATGCGATAATAGTAAAGCAGTAAATCAGACAATCCTAATACTGTTGTTAATGCAATATGACATGACGTGATGTATGCCCTCACCGACGATCTCCCTCATACGGAACCATCTTATGACCGTGGCATGTAATCGACCCTCAAGTGCTCCACATCTTCCGAGCACATGCAATGGTATGGTGATATGATTTTCAAGTTGTTATTAGTCCATTCAAACAGCAGGATTGGAAACTAAGGTACTTCCCTTTTATCAATCCCAACACCGATCCTGTCTAGGGTCGTCACTCCTAGTAATCTCATACGATGTATATTTTGTAGGTCACTGTAACGGCTGCTAGGGCTGTTGCTCGCACTTGTTGCACCACTCCCCCATCACCTTATCAATACAGGCCTACTGTACTCTACTGCTACTGAAGGGTCATCGCCTCCCGTAAACTCAGAATACGCTCGCGGTCACTACAAAGGACTCGTCGCCTGATCAGTATAGGCCGACAACAAGAATATAGTGTCCCATACCACCATAATCTGCTCACGAGACTAGGTGCTCACTGGTCACTACGGGGAGGTTTGTGGCCCCAGCGTAGGCCGACAGCTCGACCACAGTGTCCCATACCACCATGCCCAGCTCATGAGTCTTCGTGGATCAAGGTACCATGGTTAACAGGGATTACAATGGTAAGTTCAGTACCCTAGGTTCAAGCAGTTATGACTCATGCAGGGTAAACATATAATGGCCAGTCGGGTTACTTGACGGGCTCGACTAGCGCGATCCATCTCAAGTCGAACGACATGAAGTACGTAAAACAATTCGCGTGGCCTAACCACTGCCGCCAACTCCAAAACACGACTCGCGTTCATCGACGTGTCGTTCGTGGCCAAGATAAACTGACCACGAATTCGCTCGGTTACCGACTGCCTGGACTAAGTATAGTCCCAAACAATTATGAAATCACATCAGTAAATCATATGAGAGTATTGAAATTGAAATACAACCATGTGAGCATATTAACACATGTTATAACATACAACTTAAGTAAATCTTCAAGCACATACATTTCATGCATATAATGAAATCATGCATATAGTCAACATGTAGGAAATCATTTATGTCAGCATATTAATTGATAAATCAATCTCAAACTAATTCATAACATCATTTAATTCAATACATACTAATACAAGCATTTATACGAACACATACACTACACACTTAAGTCTACATATAGTATGTCGACCCGAAGTGCGCAATTAGGCGAATCTCTTCGCCAAACTAATTATGCACGTATTCCTAACATTCTAATGCGACAACAAACCATGTTAATCACATCAGCAAAATATGAATGAAATCAGCACTTCCTACAAATGACTAGAATGCCCTAAATCTCATATTCTTCGTTGATTTACGAAACAAGAAATGGATAGCATGTTATACATGTCAAACGGTGATGCCATCAATAATCTACTATTAAACGACATTGAAAGCATTGGAAACCGTCAATCAAAGCGTCTAAAATCCTCACCTTGATCTTATGGATGTGTAAATTCGAACGGAGCATATACGCTTCGTCTACGGCGAATAGAGAACCTAATTTACGAGTTACGTCAGCTAACATGATATGAATCCTAGTAAACCTCAAATCAGCAACTTCTAGGGTTATTTCTTACCTGAAAATGCGGAGGAATCGCCGGCTGAGTGGTGGAAGTGTGTTGCTTAGGCACTTGCAACAGGTGGTGCAAAGGCAGGAAAATTCTCCTCCAATCTCTCTCACAAACTCTCACCTTTTCTCTCTCCCAATCTAGGGTTTCTCTCAAATTCGTATGGGAGAGAGGAGTGAGGGTTTCAACCCCTTTTATAAGCTTAAAAATGTCCAAAATAGGCTCAGGTACAAGGTTTACTTAGGGCATATCCAAATCGGGGCTGTTTCGGTGCAAAAGACCATTTCTGGTGGTCCCCTGGCCAAACACGATCGGACTTAAGCTCATGCATACAGGAACTAGCACGCATTAAGTTTTCAGTCCGGCAGGGTTCGCAGATCGCACGTGGCGGTCCAGTTTCAGTTCAGCGGTCACCTGACGTAGATCAGGGCTGCAAGTCTCATGATATGAAATAGAAATTTTTCCTGATCCGAGGGAGTAATCTAACTGAATTCTGACGGTCAGAACGCTTAATACTGACACGTCAAGTCGTGTGCCAGATTTAAATTTTAAATTCCAAATCTGTCCCTATTCGCACTCTCTTTAGTCCGAGCTCAACGAAATAGCCTATGATTATCGGTTGGACTTGATTTTCGAAATGATTGTCAAGTCCAGCTGGGCAGTTCTAACGGTCTAAGAGAGTAAGTATCGGACTTTCGATGCGCGGTATAGATCCAATACAAAGTTTCAAAGTGGTCCAGAGAACAAACCTTCTTAGAGTTTGATCCGAGGTTATAGAGTATTATAGAGTCATTGGTTCTACTCGATTTGGGTCTTGTAGAACGTATTTAAAGTGATCAGGGACTATTTCCCAGCTACTCTAGCGTTGCGCTAGTTAACTTAGTCATATTTTCTAAAGGAATTAATCCTACGCGATTTCGGGTCGAGTCGGTACTCGAGTAATTTCATCCTCGAAATTTGTACCTTTTCGTACCCCCCTTAATAAATAATTTCGTCCTCGAAATTTGTACCTTTTCGTACTCCTCAAGAAGCTGTGGGTAGTTCTTTCTGATCTCGGCTTCTGTCTACCAGGTAGCCTCTTCCTCAAAGTGATGCGTCCACAATACCTTCACCAGGGGAATCACCTTGCTACCCAGTACCTGCTCCTTCCTGTTTAGGATACGTGTCGGTCGCAGGATATATGTAACATCCTCTCCTAACTGCACCTGCTCCCATCTGATGATATGGGAAGGATCAGAAATGTACTTCTTCAGCATAGAAACATGAAATACGTTGTGAACGCTCGTGAGAGGCGTGGGTAAAGACAATAGGTAAGCCACTGCTCCAACACGATCGAGGATCTGGAATGGACTAATGAATCGCGGTGCCAGCTTCCCCTTCTTCCCGAACCGAAGGACTCCCTTCATAGGAAAAACTCACAAAAACACATGATCCCCAACTGTGAACTCCAGCGGCCTCCGTCTCGTATCGGCATAACTCTTCTGTCTGCTCTGCGCTGTGAGAAGCCGATGCCTAATGATGTCAATCTTCTCTGACGTCGCCTGCACCAACTCTGGGCCAATCAAGCTACGCTCACCGACCTCTGCCCAGCAATGCGGTGCGCGACAAGGTCGCCCATACAGCGCCTCATAAGGTGTCATACCGATACTCGCCTGAAATCTGTTGTTGTACGCAAACTCCGCATATGCGAGACAATTATCCCAACTGTCCTTGAAGTCCAATGTACAAGCTCGCAACATATCCTCTAAGATATGGTTCACCCGCTCTGTCTGTCCGTCTGTTTGTGGGTGAAAAGCAGTACTGAACTTCAACTTTACACCCATAGCCTCCTGAATGCGAGTCCAGAAAATAAAAGTGAACCGCGTGTCTCTATCCGACACGATCTCCAACGGAACTCCATGCAGACGTATAATATCTCTGATGTAGAGTCTAGCCATCTCGTCTGCAGAGTTCGTAACTCTGATCAGTAGGAAGTGCGCCGACTTTGTCAGACGGTCGACGATCACCCAAATGGAATCATGTCCCTTCCTCGTCTTCGGTAGCCCTGAAATGAAGTCCATGAAAATGAAATCCCACTTCCACTCTGCGATCGGCATAGGCTGCAAAAGTCCAGGTGGTCGGCGATGCTCTGCCTTCACCTGCTGACAAGTGAGACAACGGGACACGAACTCAGCTATATGGGTCTTCATACCTTCCCACCAATATGTCCTCTTCACGTCGCGATACATCTTTATACTGCCTGGATGCATCGCGAGTCTGGTACAGTGCGCAGCCTCGAGAATCTCTCGTCTCAAGTCAGGGATATCTGGGACGCATAGGCAGCTACGATATCGTAAGCCCCCATCCATACCAACTCGCCACTCGGTGTCAGCATCATCACTGGCCTGCTCTCGAAGCTCAATCAGATGCGTGTCATCCCTCTGCGCCTCGATGATCCGGTCATCGATCTGAGATCGCACCTGTACATGTGCGATGAACTCATACGGCTCCTCTACGGTGAGTTTCTGCTCAAAGTCTCACAAAAACTCAACCATATCCCACTCAGCAACCATCAGCGGAGCCGCAAACTCTATAGCCTTCTTGCAGCTCAATGCGTCAGCCACAAGGTTCGCCTTCCCAGGATGGTAAGAGACTTCGAACTTGAAGTCCTTCAATGTCTCCATCCATCGTCGCTGCCTCATATTCAAGTCTCGCTGCATGAATATGTACTTGAGGCTATTGTGGTTGCAAAAGAGCTCGAACTCCTCTCCGTAGAGGTAATGTCTCAAGAGTCTCAGTGCGAATATGACGGCTGCCAACTCTAAGTCGTGTGTAGGGTAATTCTCCTCGTGCTTCCTTAATTATCTCGAGGCATACGAAATTACCCTGTCCCTCTGCATAAGGACACAACCCAAACCAATGCTAGACGCGTCAGTATATATAGTGTATCTAACCCCTTGCTCTGGCAATACTAGCACAGGGGCGGACGTAAGTCTGTCCTTCAGCTCCTGAAAAGCTCACTCCGCCTGATCGTTCCAAGCGAACTTCACGTCCTTCCGTATCAACTGAGATAAAGGTCTCGCGATCTTCGAGAAGTCCTGTATGAAGCGCCGATAGTAACCAGCGAGACCCAAGAAACTCCTCACCTCAGTGACAGAACCAGACTGCTCCCAGTCCTGCACCGCAGCTACCTTAGACACGTCAACTGTCATGCCATCCTTAGACACCACGTGTCCCAGGAACTTCACTTCCTGCTTCCAGAAGTCGCACTTCTTGTACTGTGCGAACAACTGATGCTGTCTGAGCGTATCCAGGACCAAACGCAAGTGCTCCTCATGCTCCTCTCGACTCCTGGAGTACACCAAAATGTCGTCAATGAATATAACGACGAATCGATAAAGGAAAGGCCAAAATACCCGGCTCATCAGATCCATGAACACGGCTGGTGCGTTCGTAAGACCGAACGACATCACAAGGAACTCGTAGTGGCCAAAACTGGTCCTGAATGTTATGTAAGACCCGTATCTTGGTCCGTACCTTTCCGTACACTTCCGCGGTCGTACCGGTCGAATTCCGGCAACTTTCGACCCTTAAACAATATCGACGCGCGACCTGGATTCATGTACCGACAACCCGAGTCGACTCAACCCGAGACCAATACCATAGCGACCGCGCTGTCGTTGCGGTTCCGATACCGCGACTCGCGCGCCAAGGCGATACCCTGATTAAGAGATATGAGCCAACGTTCGGTGCGAGAAAACGCTGCGCGTTGCGAAAACCAAGGGAATCTCAACGATGTGTCACATCAATCACATCAATCCCATCAATCAATCACCCATCAACCCATCAAAGGTCAAGTACACATCACTTCCATCCCTTTTCCCAAGCAACCACCAAAGTCTTCTCAACCCATACCTTTCTTACACAAAAAGCCACAAAAGTCTTCCTAACCCATACCTTTCTTACACAACCATCACTCACCCATCCATCCATCACTCTCTCTCTCTCCCTTTACATCACTCTCTCTCTTACTCTCTTTCTCATTTCAAAATTTCCAAGCAACAACAATTCCAAAGGGCTCCCACGTATGGAATTTCCCAAGTCCCTCTAAGCTTCAAGTGGCCCACCTTCCTACCCCAAAATCTCCCATCTCAACCCTCCATTCTTCATCCTAACCGTTGAAGTTGAAGCCAAGGTGCCAAGGAACCCCTAGGAGCGAGAAGATCGGACGGTGGGTGCTTCTATAGGGTAGATTTTCTTGATTTTATGGTGGACCAAGTGAGGCCCACCGATCAATGGTGTGGATCTCACTTGGGATCCTAATATGTGGCCGATGGACCACTTGGATCATCATGATCGGTCCATGATGGGGCCATTCTCCATGGACCCCATCATGATGTTTATTTGCATTTAGAAAGGTCATCTAGACCGTCCATATCGGTGGAGAATGGATCTCCACCGTTGATTTACATTTTTAACGGTCCCATGTGCAAGGGACCCATTTCTTGTATGTTTCATTGCAAGGGAGGGCCCATAATGACGGGGTCCCTCCATCACAAGCCGTGTCCCACTCTCCATCTCTCTCTCTCTCTTTCATTCATTTTATTTTATTTTATTTTATTTTAATGGAATAGGATGGTGTGGCCCACTTGAATGGATCACATCTTGATGCACTTATTTTATTCAAGTGGGGCCCACCTTAGACGATATTTCCATGCCGCCCATCATGTGGTGGCCCACTTCATCAGGGCCCACCTATCAAAAAAATAAATAAATAAATAAAAAATATATGCAAAGGAGCCGTCCAGCGTCTGGGACGCTGGACGTTGTAAAAGGGAAGAAGGAAAAAAAAGAAAAGAAAAGGAGTGTTTGGGGGTGGTCCCCTTGCATAGGCCCCACCTTGATGTTTATGTCCTATCCAAGCCGTCCATCCTCTTACCCACGGTATTTTAGCCGTTGGGTAGAAGTTTGGAGCTGATCCAATCACCTGGTGGGCCATAGCGCCTAATATTGCGCCATTACCATTCAAACACTAAATTCTTAATTTTTTTCACTTTCTAAGCGTTTTAAAATTTGAACTCTGGACTCTTTGGGTTCGTCTTGGGCCAGGGCAGCTAATGGGCGGTGTGGATTTTCGTGATGTGGACCCCACATATGAAAAACCACGAAAAAACGTGATTTCCAAATTTCTTAAGAGGCAGAGCCTCTGTACTTTTGTGGCAGCGCTGCAGCTGCAGCGTGCAGCCGTCCCACGGCGGGCGGGCTGCCGTGCAGCCACCCACGGCTGTTGCCGTGGGCCCCACGTGATGTATATGTTTTATCTATACCGTCCATCAGGTGGGCCCCCTTCTCAGGTGTGCCCCCTCCAAATTTCAAGTAAATCCAAAACTCAAGTGGCCCACACCGCATGAAACAGTGGGACTGTACCTCTACCATTAAAAATCATTTTTGGGCCCACATAAGTTTCGGATCAAGATAAAATTTATGTTTTCCCCTCATCTAGGTCCGAGTGACCTTATGAACGGATTAGATGTCATTTATGCATTTGGGTGGGCCACATTCGTGGAGCCCACGATAATGTATGTATTCTACTCACACCGTCCACAGGCCGTGGACGGTGATTCCCACTGTGATGTTTGTGCTACGACTCCACCGTCCAGCAGACGGTGGAGCCCACCTCTCACATGTGCTGATTCATACCACCTCCCCTTCCTGGCTGCATATTTGGGTGGAAATAAACTCTACAGTGGGTCTCCCCCTGGCCCATACTCACACTGGGTGATATATAAACATTACAGTGGACCCTTGCCATTTCTAATGGCAAACAATATTTCAGTGGGCCTCTAGGCCATGAGATTGGGCCCACTTGATATGTTTCAAGGCCCTGTGATTAGGCCCATCTAAATTAAATATAAGGCCTAGGGGTTTCGGCCTATTGACTAATATAAGGCCTATGAGTTAGGCCCATTTGATTTGAAAAAGGCCTATGTGTTTAAGCTCATTTAATTTATATAAAGGCCTACAGGATTAGGCCCACTTGGTAGGTACAAGGCCCATGTAATTGGACCCATTTGATGCAATTTTAAAGCCCATGAAAGTAGGCCCATTTGATATATGTAAGGCCTAGGGGTTTAGGCCCAGTTGATATGCATTTGGGGGTCCAATTGGTGTGGCCCATTTGATACATATTAGACTCATGTGACTAGGTCCAATTGGTGCAATCCAAGGCCCACGGGTTTAACCCATTGTAATGCACTTAAGGCCCATTGGTTTGGCCCATTTCTGTGGCCCATCTGATGAATAAGAGCCCATAAGCTATGGCCCATTTGATATATATGTAAGGCCCAGTGGGAGGAACATAAGGTCCATTGCAATGTGTAAGCCCAATACCGATTATGTAGCGGTGTTTTAAGAAGATTGTGCCTGGGAAGTAATGCTGGTTTGATGTCCACATTGCGAGTGTAATGTTGGTTGGATGTCCACATTACGACTCTCCTTAGGGCCCATTACTGGACCATGTTTATCGTATTTAGGCCGTTCAGGCTCATCTGCATTGTAAGATAATGCATTTTATTATAACATGTTTAGTATAGTTTCATGACCCATGATCATACGCATCATATGCATGCTTAATATGAGGATTGACTGATCATGGCATATGCCTTCGGGCAGGTTGTTTATGGGCTCCCGGTTAGGCGGTGTTGCCCTACATGAGCGCACGGTATGCGCAGGATTGGTTGCATGACTGGATAGCGTGATTCATGCATTCCGCATTTGTGTGATATGGTTGTTGTACGCCCTAGCGACATCAGGGCTGTAGCCTCCACAGACGCATCGTGGTTGGCAGGATTGGATACCGGAAATCTTGTTCTACATGGGGTACTATAGATATCCCTGGGTGAAAGTCCCTAAACCCTTATGGTACCAAGAGGTTGCTCCAACGTCTAGACCGAGTGGGTAGATGAGCGTTGAGTGCCGATTACCAGACGGTTACGCTCTCCACTGTGTCGTGGTCGGTTGGAAGGGGGTGCGGCCTTACCCGCCCGAGAGTAGGGGGCAATGCTAGGCTGAGTCTGACCAGCTCGAGGAATGGGTCCGCTATCGACGAGTCGCGCCCGATATTGGCAGACGGATAGTGAGGTCTCTTCCACTTACCTTATTGCGCGCGATGTGGCGGCAATCTGGTTTAGAGTGTACTAGACCCCGGTGATATTCCATACTCTGAGCTGTACTGATATGTGGACATTGATGAGTATCTGTATGCTTGAGTTGCATTGTACATTGCATGGCCTTGGGATGGCCGATACCATTCATGTCTTGCATTGCATAGCCTTGGTACGGCTCATGACGTTTTGGTTCCATCTGCATATTCCGCATTACTCTGACATTGCATTCATATTACTACCTTGCGCACACACTTTCACCACCCTCTAAGCTTTCTGTAAGCTTATGCACGACCGTTGCGTGCAGGTGACGTTGGACTGCAGCAGCGTTGAGGCAGGAGCGCGTCGCTGATCATTTTGGAGTTTTCTGTTATTTATCATTGTATTTCCCTTTATGCTCATTGTACTTGTAAAAATTTTTGATCATAGTGGAAATGTAATGGAGTGCTTGGTTGTTGTTTGTGGGTTATGCCTTTGGTTATGCTTATTACGAATCAAACTGATATTTAAAATCCTCCTTATAGCATCCCAGGATCGGAACCTGGCGAATGGGAGCTAGGAGCCGAGAATGGGGTTCTACGGAGGCTGTCGGTGCCGGATTCGGCGATCGGGAATTTTGTGAGCCCGGTTTCCGAGTTTGGGGCGTGACAGAAGTTGGTATCAGAGCATAGCTTGGGAATAACCGAGAACAACATTACATGTTTGCTATGAGTGAAGAATGGCTAAGTTCTGAAGTTCGGATAACTTCACGACCTTCCGAATCAGACCATTAACATGCGTACATTCGAGAGTTCTAGAAGATGATAGGCGCTTTCGCTCTTTCCTGTAGGGTATGGCGCCTGTTACTCGATCGACTCCCGCACCACCACCTGAGGATTCTACCTCACCATCGGAGACTCCAGCTCTACCACCTGCGTCTCCCATTCCACCCTCAGAGATTCCTGCTTCTTCCCATGAGGATGACATTCCTCCACCTGAGACTGATGAGGAGCCGACTGTGACTGTGAGTGCCTCTCAGTTACAGCAGATGTTGCAGGCTGTGACAGCTGCACTACAGGGACAGGGTAGACGCCCAGCTGTTTCACCAGCTCAGGCGGAGCAGGAGCGCGCGAGCGCTGTACTTCGTGAGTTCCGACGGCATGATCCCCCTCGTTTCCAGGGCGAGCCAGATCCGACCGCTGCTGAGAGATGGCGCTCCGATGTGGAGAAGATATTCGATACCATGTTATGCACGACCGAGCAGCGCGTCCGGTTAGTAGTATTTCTCTTCCACGGTGAGGCCGAGCATTGGTGGACCTCTGTCGCCCGTGTCGCTGGACCTGACTATGTCTGGACATGGGAGGACTTTGTGGACCGATTCGAGGAGCAGTACTTCCCTGACCACATCCGTCGTCAGCGAGCCTTAGAGTTCGAGACTCTGGTGCAGGGAGACATGACCGTGGCACAGTACGCTGCCCGTTTCATGGCACTGTCGAGATTCGCACCATATATGGTTGATGATGAGGGGCGGAAGGCCCGCCGTTTCGAGCACGGCTTACGTTACGGCCTTCGAGGTCGTGTCATTGGGCATGAGCTTCCTACCTTCCAGGCAGTGGTGTGGAAGGCTCAGATATATGAGACTGAGTGGGCCGGTTCTCAGTCTGATCGTGGTCAGAGGGGAGACCGGAAGAGGCAGGCTCCTTCCAGTCATTCTCAGCAGGGTCGACCACAGCAGCAGAGGCGCACTGGTCGCCCAGCTTTCCGTGCACCATCAGCACCATCAGCACCTCCACCACCACCTCAGAGACAGTTCACCGGCACTTGCTTCAGGTGCGGTGCGACGGGACACCGTTCATGGGAGTGTCCCAGTCCCCAGCAGCAGCAGAGAGGTCCACAGCAGCAGAGACCTCCACCGCAGCAGCAGAGACCCCCACAGCAGCAGCGACAGCAGCAGCGACAGCAGCCTCTACCACCGAGGCCACCTCAGCAGCAGCATCAGCATCAGCACCAGCCCCAGAGGCCACAGCAGCAGAGGCAGCAGTTTCGACCACTTCAGCGACCCCAGCAGCAGCAGCAGCACGTTCAGAGGGGACAGGCACCTCCCCAGCCAGCTCAGGCTAGGTTTTATGCGGCTCAGCAGGATCCGCAGTCATCTGGGGGAGTCGTTGAGGGTATACTGCCAGTTTCTGCATGCATTGCACGTGTATTGTTTGATTCTGGTGCATCACATTCTTTTGTGGCCGAGAGCTTTTGTCGATCGGCTGGCTTACCGTTGGAGTCTGCTGATGTGAGCCTATCAGTGTCGACTCCCTTGGGGAGGACTGCAGCGCTAGGACGATTTTGCTCGTCATGCCCCGTTCTAGTTGGGGATACCTTCCTGCCTGCTGATTTGTTTGTTTTGCCGATGTCCGAGTTCGACGTTATCTTGGGCATGGATTGGCTCGTTGAGTATTATGCCATTTTGGACTGCGCCGCGAGGACCGTCACATTTTGTATACCCGGCGTGCCTCAGTTCCAGTTCGTTGCAGAGGCCAGAGGAGAGCAGTTGTCTTGTTTGATGTCGTGCGCCATAGAGGAGCATGTCGCCGTTGACATCGACCATTTGCCGATAGTTTGTGATTTTCCCGATGTGTTCCAGGAGATTCCGGGATTACCGCCTCGTCGACTCACCGAGTTCCAGATCGATCTCGTGCCCGGTACCGCGCCTATTTCGAAGGCCCCGTATCGTATGGCACCGTTGGAGTTACGGGAACTGCAGAAGCAGTTGGACGAGTTGCGTGAGCTGGGCTTTATCCGTCCGAGCAGTTCTCCGTGGGGAGCACCGGTACTCTTCGTGAAGAAGAAGGATGGTTCGTTGAGGCTCTGCGTTGACTATCGCGAGCTCAACAAAGTCACGATCAAGAACAAGTACCCGCTCCCTAGGATTGATGATTTGTTTGACCAGCTGCAGGGTGCACAGTTCTTTTCGAAGATTGACCTGCGTTCCGGTTATCATCAGATTCGGGTCCGAGATGAGGACATTCCGAAGACAGCATTCAGGACGCTTTACGGTCATTTTGAGTTTCAGGTCATGTCCTTCGGACTGACCAATGCACCTGCGGTCTTCATGCAGCTGATGAACGAGGTTTTTCGCCCATATCTAGATCAGTTTGTTGTAGTCTTCATCGACGACATTCTGATCTACTCGAGGACTCGTGAGGAGCATGAGCAGCACTTGGAGACTACCTTGCAGACCCTCCACGCACACCAGCTGTATGCAAAGCTGGAGAAGTGCGAGTTCTGGCAGGAGGAGGTGAAGTTCCTCGGTCACGTGGTGACGAGGGAGGGCGTCGCAGTGGACCCCTCGAAGGTCGAGGCAGTGCGTCAGTGCGGCCAGCCCACTACTGCGACAGAGATCCGTAGTTTCCTTGGTTTGGCGGGCTACTACCGGCGTTTCATTGAGGGTTTCTCTCGTATTGCAGCCCCGCTGACCAGGTTGACTCGGAAGGGCGCAGAGTTTATTTGGAGTGACGCCTGCGAGCGAGCATTTACGGAGTTGAAGGACCGTCTGACGTCCGCTCCTGTCCTCACTCTTCCATCTGGGAGTGACGGCTTTATTGTATTCACTGATGCCTCGCACATTGGTTTGAGTGCTGTCCTGATGCAGCACTGGAGACCAGTGGCCTTTGCGTCTCGTCAGCTCAAAGTCCATGAGCTGAACTATCCGACACATGATCTGGAGCTGGCTGCAGTTGTCTTCGCACTGAAGGTGTGGAGGCACTACCTTTACGGGATTAGGTTCGAGCTCTTCTCTGATCACAAGAGCTTGAAGTACCTCTTCTCGCAGTCTGAGTTGAATATGAGACAGAGGCGCTGGATGGAGCTCCTGAAGGACTATGATTTCGACCTTCAGTACCACCCGGGCAAGGCGAACGTGGTGGCAGATGCCCTCAGCTGTCAGCCACGAGGCCTAGTGGCGCACATGATGATTCAGGAGTGGCGGATGCTTGAGGATATTGCTGCGTATGACTTTGAGTTCGGCCTGCAGTCTTCCATTGTACAGTTATCGAGCTTGTCGATTCGACCCTCTCTTGTCGCTAGGGTGATCGAGGCTCAGCAGGCTGATGAGTCGTTGCAGGGTTATGTGGCTGAGGCAGCATCTGAGGGTCAGGTTGATTGGCAGATCGGTACAGACGGTGGACTTCGCTTCAGAGGCCGATTATGTGTCTCGGATATTCCAGAGTTACGCAGAGATCTTATGACCGAGGCACATCGATCGCGGTTTTCTATCCACCCGGGCTCGACGAAGATGTATCGTGACATGAGGCGACAGTATTTTTGGGCGGGGATGAAGCGCCAGATCGCCAGTTTTGTGGCCGAGTGTGACACGTGCCAGCGTGTCAAGGCCGATCATCAGAGACCTCCTGGTCTTTTGCAGCCGTTGAGCGTCCCGATGTGGAAGTGGGAGCACGTGTCGACTGATTTCATTATGGGTTTGCCGAGGACTAAGCGCGGTCATGACTCCATTTGGGTTGTTGTGGATCGTCTGACGAAGTCGGCACATTTCCTTGCGATGCGTGCGACTTGGTCTATGGACCGGCTTGCGAGACTGTTTATCGAGGAGATTGTGAGACTGCATGGCGTTCCAGCCTCGATCGTTTCTGATCGAGACTCGAGGTTCACGTCTCAGTTTTGGGGGAGCTTCCAGCGTGCGATGGGGACTGATTTGCAGCTCAGCACCGCGTACCATCCGCAGACCGATGGCCAGACCGAGAGGGTCAATCAGATACTTGAGGATATGCTTCGGGCCTGCGCGATTGACTTCGGGGGTAGCTGGGATGAGCATCTGCGATTGGCTGAGTTTGCGTACAATAACAGCTATCAGACGACCATCGGCATGGCTCCTTTTGAGGCACTATATGGCAGACCATGCAGATCACCGAGTTGTTGGACCGAGGTTGGAGAGCGCCGTCTCCTAGGTCCCGAGCTTGTGCAGGAGACTTCAGAGGCTATTGACATCATCAGGCAGAGGATGCGCACAGCTCAGAGCCGACAGAAGAGTTCTGCTGATCGTCGGCGTCGTCCCTTGGAGTTTGATGTAGGGGACCATGTGTATCTCAAGGTCTCGCCTATGAAGGGCGTAGTTCGATTTGGAGCGAAGGGCAAGCTTGCCCCGAGATTTATAGGACCTTTCGAGATCACTGGGCGCGTTGGCGCCGTGGCCTATCGGCTTGCCTTGCCGTCTCAGTTGTCTGGCATCCACAACGTGTTTCACGTCTCCATGTTAAGGAAGTGTGGGTCAGACATAGTTCCCGTTATTGATTGGCAACCGTTGGAGGTTCGTGAGGACGCTTCTTACATTGAGCAGCCAGTTCGTATCCTTGATAGGAAGGAGCAGGTCCTCAGAACCAAGGTCATTCCGTTGGTGAAGGTGCAGTGGGGTCACCATTCTGTTGAGGAGGCTTCTTGGGAGCGTGAGGCTGAGATTCGAGAGCGATATCCTCATCTCTTTGATGGTTGATGATCATGTATTGTATTTTGTACGCTGTCCCTGATTTTATATGATGACGTTATGTTTCTCATTTCTCGCGAGTTATGCTTAGTTGCGACGCTTGTGTAAATTTCGAGGACGAAATTTTTATAAGGAGGGGAGAGCTGTAAGACCCGTATCTTGGTCCGTACCTTTCCGTACACTTCCGCGGTCGTACCGGTCGAATTCCGGCAACTTTCGACCCTTAAACAATATCGACGCGCGACCTGGATTCATGTACCGACAACCCGAGTCGACTCAACCCGAGACCAATACCATAGCGACCGCGCTGTCGTTGCGGTTCCGATACCGCGACTCGCGCGCCAAGGCGATACCCTGATCAAGAGATATGAGCCAACGTTCGGTGCGAGAAAACGCCGCGAGTTGCGAAAACCAAGGGAATCTCAACGATGTGTCACATCAATCACATCAATCCCATCAATCAATCACCCATCAACCCATCAAAGGTCAAGTACACATCACTTCCATCCCTTTTCCCAAGCAACCACCAAAGTCTTCTCAACCCATACCTTTCTTACACAAAAAGCCACAAAAGTCTTCCTAACCCATACCTTTCTTACACAACCATCACTCACCCATCCATCCATCACTCTCTCTCTCTCCCTTTACATCACTCTCTCTCTTACTCTCTTTCTCATTTCAAAATTTCCAAGCAACAACAATTCCAAAGGGCTCCCACGTATGAAATTTCCCAAGTCCCTCTAAGCTTCAAGTGGCCCACCTTCCTACCCCAAAATCTCCCATCTCAACCCTCCATTCTTCATCCTAACCGTTGAAGTTGAAGCCAAGGTGCCAAGGAACCCCTAGGAGCGAGAAGATCGGACGGTGGGTGCTTCTATAGGGTAGATTTTCTTGATTTTATGGTGGACCAAGTGAGGCCCACCGATCAATGGTGTGGATCTCACTTGGGATCCTAATATGTGGCCGATGGACCACTTGGATCATCATGATCGGTCCATGATGGGGCCATTCTCCATGGACCCCATCATGATGTTTATTTGCATTTAGAAAGGTCATCTAGACCGTCCATATCGGTGGAGAATGGATCTCCACCGTTGATTTACATTTTTAACGGTCCCATGTGCAAGGGACCCATTTCTTGTATGTTTCATTGCAAGGGAGGGCCCATAATGACGGGGTCCCTCCATCACAAGCCGTGTCCCACTCTCCATCTCTCTCTCTCTCTTTCATTCATTTTATTTATTTTATTTTATTTTATTTTATTTTAATGGAATAGGATGGTGTGGCCCACTTGAATGGATCACATCTTGATGCACTTATTTTATTCAAGTGGGGCCCACCTTAGACGATATTTCCATGCCGCCCATCATGTGGTGGCCCACTTCATCAGGGCCCACCTATCAAAAAATAAATAAATAAAAAAAAAAATATGCAAAGGAGCCGTCCAGCGTCTGGGACGCTGGACGTTGTAAAAGGGAAGAAGGAAAAAAAAAAAAAAGAAAAGGAGTGTTTGGGGGTGGTCCCCTTGCATAGGCCCCACCTTGATGTTTATGTCCTATCCAAGCCATCCATCCTCTTACCCACGGTATTTTAGCCGTTGGGTAGAAGTTTGGAGCTGATCCAATCACCTGGTGGGCCATAGCGCCTAATATTGCGCCATTACCATTCAAACACTAAATTCTTAATTTTTTTCACTTTCTAAGCGTTTTAAAATTTGAACTCTGGACTCTTTGGGTTCGTCTTGGGCCAGGGCAGCTAATGGGCGGTGTGGATTTTCGTGATGTGGACCCCACATATGAAAAACCACGAAAAAACGTGATTTCCAAATTTCTTAAGAGGCAGAGCCTCTGTACTTTTGTGGCAGCGCTGCAGCTGCAGCGTGCAGCCGTCCCACGGCGGGCGGGCTGCCGTGCAGCCACCCACGACTGCTGCCGTGGGCCCCACGTGATGTATATGTTTTATCTATACCGTCCATCAGGTGGGCCCCCTTCTCAGGTGTGCCCCCTCCAAATTTCAAGTAAATCCAAAACTCAAGTGGCCCACACCGCATGAAACAGTGGGACTGTACCTCTACCATTAAAAATCATTTTTGGGCCCACATAAGTTTCGGATCAAGATAAAATTTATGTTTTCCCCTCATCTAGGTCCGAGTGACCTTATGAACGGATTAGATGTCATTTATGCATTTGGGTGGGCCACATTCGTGGAGCCCACGATAATGTATGTATTCTACTCACACCGTCCACAGGCCGTGGACGGTGATTCCCACTGTGATGTTTGTGCTACGACTCCACCGTCCAGCAGACGGTGGAGCCCACCTCTCACATGTGCTGATTCATACCACCTCCCCTTCCTGGCTGCATATTTGGGTGGAAATAAACTCTACAGTGGGTCTCCCCCTGGCCCATACTCACACTGGGTGATATATAAACATTACAGTGGACCCTTGCCATTTCTAATGGCAAACAATATTTCAGTGGGCCTCTAGGCCATGAGATTGGGCCCACTTGATATGTTTCAAGGCCCTGTGATTAGGCCCATCTAAATTAAATATAAGGCCTAGGGGTTTCGGCCTATTGACTAATATAAGGCCTATGAGTTAGGCCCATTTGATTTGAAAAAGGCCTATGTGTTTAAGCTCATTTAATTTATATAAAGGCCTACAGGATTAGGCCCACTTGGTAGGTACAAGGCCCATGTAATTGGACCCATTTGATGCAATTTTAAAGCCCATGAAAGTAGGCCCATTTGATATATGTAAGGCCTAGGGGTTTAGGCCCAGTTGATATGCATTTGGGGGTCCAATTGGTGTGGCCCATTTGATACATATTAGACTCATGTGACTAGGTCCAATTGGTGCAATCCAAGGCCCACGGGTTTAACCCATTGTAATGCACTTAAGGCCCATTGGTTTGGCCCATTTCTGTGGCCCATCTGATGAATAAGAGCCCATAAGCTATGGCCCATTTGATATATATGTAAGGCCCAGTGGGAGGAACATAAGGTCCATTGTAATGTGTAAGCCCAATACCGATTATGTAGCGGTGTTTTAAGAAGATTGTGCCTGGGAAGTAATGCTGGTTTGATGTCCACATTGCGAGTGTAATGTTGGTTGGATGTCCACATTACGACTCTCCTTAGGGCCCATTACTGGACCATGTTTATCGTATTTAGGCCGTTCAGGCTCATCTGCATTGTAAGATAATGCATTTTATTATAACATGTTTAGTATAGTTTCATGACCCATGATCATACGCATCATATGCATGCTTAATATGAGGATTGACTGATCATGGCATATGCCTTCGGGCAGGTTGTTTATGGGCTCCCGGTTAGGCGGTGTTGCCCTACATGAGCGCACGGTATGCGCAGGATTGGTTGCATGACTGGATAGCGTGATTCATGCATTCCGCATTTGTGTGATATGGTTGTTGTACGCCCTAGCGACATCAGGGCTGTAGCCTCCACAGACGCATCGTGGTTGGCAGGATTGGATACCGAAAATCTTATTCTACATGGGGTACTATAGATATCCCTGGGTGAAAGTCCCTAAACCCTTATGGTACCAAGAGGTTGCTCCAACGTCTAGACCGAGTGGGTAGATGAGCGTTGAGTGCCGATTACCAGACGGTTACGCTCTCCACTGTGTCGTGGTCGGTTGGAAGGGGGTGCGGCCTTACCCGCCCGAGAGTAGGGGGCAATGCTAGGCTGAGTCTGACCAGCTCGAGGAATGGGTCCGCTATCGACGAGTCGCGCCCGATATTGGCAGACGGATAGTGAGGTCTCTTCCACTTACCTTATTGCGCGCGATGTGGCGGCAATCTGGTTTAGAGTGTACTAGACCCCGGTGATATTCCATACTCTGAGCTGTACTGATATGTGGACATTGATGAGTATCTGTATGCTTGAGTTGCATTGTACATTGCATGGCCTTGGGATGGCCGATACCATTCATGTCTTGCATTGCATAGCCTTGGTACGGCTCATGACGTTTTGGTTCCATCTGCATATTCCGCATTACTCTGACATTGCATTCATATTACTACCTTGCGCACACACTTTCACCACCCTCTAAGCTTTCTGTAAGCTTATGCACGACCGTTGCGTGCAGGTGACGTTGGACTGCAGCAGCGTTGAGGCAGGAGCGCGTCGCTGATCATTTTGGAGTTTTCTGTTATTTACCATTGTATTTCCCTTTATGCTCATTGTACTTGTAAAAATTTTTGATCATAGTGGAAATGTAATGGAGTGCTTGGTTATTGTTTGTGGGTTATGCCTTTGGTTATGCTTATTACGAATCAAACTGATATTTAAAATCCTCCTTATAGCATCCCAGGATCGGAACCTGGCGAATGGGAGCTAGGAGCCGAGAATGGGGTTCTACGGAGGCTGTCGGTGCCGGATTCGGTGATGGGGAATTTTGTGAGCCCGGTTTCCGAGTTTGGGGCGTGACATGCTATCTTCTGCATGTCCTCATCCCTGACGCGCAACTGATGATATCCTGACTGAAGATCAATCTTCGAGAAGTACTGCGCTCCTCTCAACTGATCAAACAAGTCATCGATCCTGGGTAAAGGGTACTTATTCTTCACCGTGATCTGGTTCAGCCTGCGATAATCAATACATAATCGCATCGAACCATCCTTCTTCCTTACAAACAGAACTGGTGCTCCCCAAGGAGACACACTAGGCCGTATTAGGCCAAGATCCAGTAGACTATCAATCTGCTTCCTCAACTCCTCCATCTCACACGGTGCCATGCGATACGTCGGCAGTGAGACGGGCGAGGAACCAGGAACCAGATCGATAGTAAAATCAATCTCTCGTCGGGGCGGTAAACCAGGGATCTTCCTGAACAGATCCCCGAACTCAGAAACGACTGGCGTATGCTCAAGTATCTGGGCACCAGCATCCCACAATAAAGTAGCGTAACTAAGTATGCGGAAAGGGAGATTTACCCGCACTGGAAACGTGAAGGATGCTCCCTCTGGCTCGTAGGCTGTCACTATACGAGTCTCACAGTCAATCTCGGCCCTCGCTGCAGTCAACCAGTCCATGCCAAGAATGACATCGAGTTAAACCAAAGTGGGGTCAATGATGAGATCTAGAGCCATCATCTTGCCCCCCAGATCCGCCAAAAAACCCTCACACATCTAGGTGGCATCTATAAAGGACCCGTGAGCTGTATAAACTCACACCCCATCCATAGTAATGGTCTGTAACCCAAGACGCCTGACTATAGCACGTGATATCAAAGAAATAGTGGAACCAGTGTCCACCATCATGAGTATAGGAATACCTCCAATATGGACAGTGACCTCGAAGGCCTAATGCTGAGAAGTCGGTGTCGCAGCTGCCTCAGCTGTCAAGGCATGAACCCGTGCCTGCTGTGGCCGGTTCGACCGCTGTGTCATGGGCCGTGGAGGCTGTCTGATCTGTGATACCGGAGGTCTGAAAGAAGGGTGCGCAGGAGCCAACCGTATAGGCGGTGCTGATATCGCCTGTGGACGTGCACGGTCGATCTTCTGCGCGGTGAGAACCCACTATCCAGTATCCGGCAAAACAACTCTACGCCAGGTGGCCCGTCCTCCCACAATATGTACATGATAACTCGGGGCACTGAAACGATGGTGCTGGCGCTATAGCCCGAGAAGGAGGGTCGACGCGAGACCTCTTGCCCGCAAAGGGCCTGTCCTGCATCTCTGGTTGTGGCCTAGGAGCAACAGGGCCATGAGATCGTGCAAGTCGATCCACATCCTGTTCTACCCGCATAGACATGTGAATCAACTCCGCATAGGAGGGAATGCTCACGCAGCACATCTTCGATCGAATATCCGGTCGTAAACCCTCCGAAAAGCGCCGTATGTGCATCTGCTCATCAGCCAAAATAGTCAGGACGTATCTACCCAACTCCGTGAACCGATGCTCATACTCCGTGACTGTCATGGCTCCCTGTCTGAGGCGGAGAAACTCATTCTCCCGGTCATGCCTGTACGTCTAGGGATAATACTTCTCGTGGAAGTGGAACTCAAACGCTGCCCATGTCCATATAAAGTCGGCGGCAACGGTCCGCAATACGCTATCCCACCACAAGCTGGCCTCTCTCTCAAACAGGAACGTAGCCAACTCTATCTGCTCAGCCTCTGTACAGTGTAACATCCGCAGTATCTTCGACACACGGTCGAGCTAATACTCAGCCTCCTCGGGTCTATGAGAACCCGTAAAAGTGGGAGTCCGTAAGCGTTGGAATCCCTCTAATAAGCCCCGTGTATCTGCGGCATTCTCCGCAGGATAAGCAGGTGGTACAGGATGAGCCATGCCCTCATCCTGGGCATAAGTATCAGCATCCTCAGCTGGATGCGCAGATGGTGCAGGTGGAGTCACACCCCCACCCTGGGCTAGTGTCCCCACAATGGTAGTCAGGAGCCGCTGTTGCTGCTGCATCATAGCCATCATCTGCTCAAATCTGTCAGGAGGTGGAGCAGGCTGTGGTGTGTGCTGCGTCGAAGTAGACGCACGATAGGCTCTCTGACTGGCGGTGTGAACGGCGGTGGTCCAACTGCAGGACCAGCAGTAGGCTGAGACGCACGCACTGTCTCAGAAATCGGGCCCACAGCAGGGTCCGCATGGGTGTTAGGCTGCGAAGGAGACTGATCCATAGGCTCACTCAATGCAAGCCGATCCGTGCTCCGCGTAGCCTTAGGCGGCATTCCCTATATTCAAAATAGGGCGCAACCTTGTCAGTCTCAATAGCACAAATACACCGCAATCATTCACACAAGGAGTCAAAGGCATTCCATGCATTTCATTTAATCAAAATTGTCACAATACAAGGGATATGTCCTTACAAGCATCATGACGAGAAATACATGGGAACTAAGACAGTTAAAATTTACAACAGCAATATAAGCAAAGCACTAGCCTTAACAGGCTTACACAACTTAAAGCAGGAAACAACTAACTACTAACAACAACATCAAAGGTCGCATCGCTAGTCTGAGTCAAGTGACGGAGGAGGAGCACCCTTATCCTGTAAACAGCACAGGATCGCCTTCAAGGTGCAAGTCACCTTGCTGAATTTTCTCTTCGTCACGGCCTTGACATCCTCGACTTCAGCGTGAAGTTTTTGAACTTTCCTTCGCAAGGCGATCTGGCTCTCCTCAATCCGGGTAATGCGATTATCGCCAGTAGCCTGAGCAGAAGGAGGAGGGCTCTCATCTGTATCCTGAGCCTCCTCTTCTACCTCCTCCTGGACTTCTTCCTCAACTTCTGCTCCAGGTTCTCCTTCACTTGGATCCTCTTCATCATCAAAGTCATCCTCGCTATCCTCCTCAAGCTGATTCTCATGGTACTAAGACTCGATCTTCATCTTGACCATAGTTGACTCATCAATGCTATGAATCGGACTGACCTTTCCGGCCCAAGTCTGTAGGAAAACTCAAGCGCGATCTTGTATATCAGTCGGCCAAAAGGAAGCGATTCGGACGTTCTTCTTGACTTTGCTATGAGGATTATCTGTCGCAAGATGAAAGTGGCCATACATACATTCTCTCCCTGGGCCACCAGATACAAGAAATAAACCATAAGGCGCGTACACTCAATGCGATTCGTCGACCTGGGATACACATTGAACGTGCAGATATGGTGTAGTAGGCACAAATCATCAGACATATACGTCACCTTGAGGCTATTATTAGACTGCCATGGAACCAGCTTACCGCATAGGAACCTGGTACGGCGATCTCGCTCACGCCTACTCCTCAGATTCTTCTCACTAGGATGAACATCACCAAGAGGCACGTTCAGAAGTCGCGCAATCAACCGCACATCGATCGTAGCTATCCGATCTCTACCAAAGGGAATTTTGAACTGCAATGGCTCCAAGGTAGGATTCTGGATGCGAGCGTAGAAGGCACGAACAGTGCTCACATTAGCACGAGCACGAGCTTCAAAGATCGAACCCCAATGCGCAGCTTCAATGCGCTCGAACAACAGAAATTCACCAAATAATCGTCCTTCCGAGTCCACCTCAAACAACACTTTACGGTCAGTGTATTGGCCATGAGGCATCTCTGCTAGAATCACTCGCCCAAGTTGAGTATGGGGATCCAAATTCCGCTTTGTATGGAACTCTCGGGCTGTGGTTGGACCTGCGACGGTGCTTGAACTTGCGGCACTACCCCGCGGCCTTCTTGATTGAGCAGGGCAACTTGGCCCAGCCTCATCCGCTGTGATTTTTCTTTTACCCATTAAAGATAGGATGGTGGAGAGTGACAAAAGGCCTAAAATGGCTTCAACAAAAGCCATGAAAAATGGAGAAAATGCCAAGAAATGGCTGCCCAAACTAGAAAAGGGAGATCTAGGCGTTGTAGAGGGATGCTTCAAGCTTCCCTAAGATGTATTTTCAAGGAGAAATAAAAATAAAAAAGGGAAATGGAGCACCTCACGATTTCAGCTCGATTTGGGGGTTTTTAGAGCTCCAAAAGATGAAATCTGTTAGGGGGAGGGCTGCAAACCAAAATAGAATGATGGAGAGTGGTCATTTTTGGCCAAGGATGGATTTAGGGGTGGTTTGGAATCACGGATTTTGGAGATAGCAGCTGGAAAACGAGAATGGAGCTATGGGAAGGGCTGTTTGTGAAGGAAATGCCTCATTTTGGGGTTTTCTACACACGAACCACACCTGGGGGGGGGGGGGGTGTATTATCCAAAACACCCTCACATAACAAAGCACACATCAAATGGGCGATGGTGGTCGGCGATGCATCGCCGGATCGACGATGGCATCGCCGACCATCTCCCTGGTCGGGCGATGAGACCACATGGGTTTGGTCCCCCATGGTCCAGGGACCCCAAATAACTATGGACCCCACCTTGGTTCATTGTATTTTTACCTATATAGGCCCAAACATGAGTTCGGGGCCTTCCGGGGCCAGTCTGCAATCCTGAATACAAAACCCTATCATGCAGCATATGATATTGAGGTAGAAGGAGCTAGTACATCCATCTAGACCATTAGTTGATAAAGAAAGCAAAGTTAGAATGGCCTTATGACCATTTTTCATGAAATTTTACTATTCACTGTAAAATTTTATGAAAGTATGATTTTATGTTATTTTCACATTAGGATTGATGCCTAACATGAAAAGGATAAGAAATAATTGAATATTGGAATGGTGAGAGGAAGAATTTTGAAGATTTTTGGTGAAACGGGGTTTTTAAGCCCTGACGATTGAATACAGGAGTCGTGGTTGTCCCACGGCCCAAGGATTCACATTTATAGATTTAGAATCATTCAAAGAACGTCTCAACCCACTCACCTACAACCTAAGAGCTATTCGGGTTGCTTCACGCGACCCTAGATGCGTTACGGACTCGATCACGCGATCGAAATGAATAGACTTCGCCTATTGGTGAATCTGCGATCTTAAAAATGTTTCTAGACCCTTCTCGCACCCACCTAAGTCAAAGGAAGTGACAGCGTACGTCACGTGACCATAACCCAGGCCCAGTATACTTTTATTCACGCTCTAATACCAACTTGTAATACCCTGAAAATCGGGGGTCGTGTATAAACTCAACTCCCGAGTTCCAGACCGTCACTTATGCAACAAAAATGATTATGATTCAATGTTGTCTGAGTTAAAGCATTCACATGAGTAAAAGTATACCAAAACTGCAATTCATACTCCAGATCCAGTGATAAAAGCAAGCGAAAGACTAAAGAATATATATCACTGTATGGAAAAGCAAAGTAGATCTCAACTGTCACTAAAGTATGAATACATCTCTGAGTCTCATATACATATATATGAAAAAAATCAAATGTTCAAAATAGTCCCACTGAAGTCCCATCAACCCAGGTCAGGTAAGCAAAGCCATCATGGTACTGCATGTACGAGAACTCGTCCTGGTCCTCGTCAAAGTCTGGCTCTACCTCCTGGATCTCAGCATCACCTGCATCTACAACAGGGTCTGGTGGGTGTTGCAAACACCATCCCTAACGTGGGAATGAGTGCTCAACTCAGTGGAATCATAGAGCAAAGATTAGCATGTTCACAAATTAATCATGCGATAATAGTAAAGTAGTAAATCAGACAATCCTAATACTGTTGTTAATGCAATATGACATGACGTGATATATGCCCTCACCAACAATCTCCCTCATACGGCACCATCTTACGACCACGGCATGCAATCGACCCTCAAGTGCTCCACATCTTCCAAGCACATGCAATGGTATGGTGATATGATTTCCAAGTTGTTATTAGTCCATTCAAACAGCAGGATTGGGAAACTAAGGTACTTCCCTTTTATCAATCCCAACACAGATCCTGTCTAGGGTCGTCACTCCTAGTAATCTCATACGTGTATATTTTGTAGCTCGCTGCAAGGGCTGTCAGGGCTGTTGATCGCACTCGTTGCACCGCTCCCCCATCACCTTATCAATACATGCCTACTGTACTCTACTGCTACTGAAGGGTCGTCGCCTCCCGTAGACTCAGAATACGCTCGCGGTCACTACAAAGGACTCGTCGCCTGATCAGTGTAGGCCGACAGCAAGAATATAGTGTCCCATACCACCATAATCTGCTCACGAGACTAGGTGCTCACTGGTCACTACGGGGAGGTTTGTGGCCCCAGCATAGGCCGAAAGCTCGACCACGGTGTCCCATACCACCATGCCTGGCTCATGAGTCTTCATGGATCAAGGTACCATGGTTAACAGGGTTTACAATGGTAAGTTCAGTACCGTAAGTTCAAGCAGTTATGACTCATGCAGGGTGAACATACAACGGCCAGTCGGGTTACTTGACGGGCTCGACTAGCGCGATCGCATCTCAAGTCGAACGACATAAAGTGCGTAAAATACTTCGCGTGGCCTAACCACTGCCGCCAACTCCAAAACACGACTCGCGTTCATCGACGTGTCGTTCGTGGCCAAGATAAGCCGACCACAAATTCGCTCGGTTAACGACTGCCTGGACTAAGTATAGTCCCAAATAATTATGGAATCATATCAGCAAATCATATGAGAGTATTGGAATTGAAATACAACCATGTGAGCATGTTAACACATGTTATAACATACAACTTAAGTAAATCTTCAAGCACATACATTTCATACATATAATGAAATCATGCATATAGTCAACATGTAGGAAATCATTTATGTCAGCATATTAATTGAGAAATCAATCTCAAACTAATTCATAACATCATTTAATTCAATACATACTAATACAAGCATTTATACAAACACATACACTACACACTTAAGTCTACATATAGTATGTCGACCCGAAGTGTGCAATTAGGCGAATCTCTTCGCCAAACTAATTATGCACATATTCCTAACATTCTAATGCGACAACAAACGATGTCAATCACATCAACAAAATATGAATGAAATCAGAACTTCCTATAAATGCCTAAAATGCCCTAAATCTCATATTCTTCGTTGATTTACGAAACAGGAAACGGATAGCATGTTGTACATGTCAAACGGCGATGTCGTCAATAATCTACTATTAAATGACATTGAAAGCGTTGGAAACCGTCAATCAAAGCATCTAAAATCCTCACCTTGTCTCTTATGGATGTGTAAATTCGAACGGAGCGTATACGCTTCGTATACGGCGAATAGAGAACCTAATTTACGAGTTACGTCAGCTAACATGATATGAATCCTAGTAAACCTCAAATCAGCAACTTCTAGGGTTATTTCTTACCTGAAAATGTGGAGGAATCACCGGCTGAGTGGTGGAAGTGTGTTGCTTAGGCACTTGCAACAGGTGGTGCAAAGGCGGAAAAATTCTCCTCCAATCTCTCTCACAAACTCTCACCTTTTCTCTCTCCCAATCTAGGGTTTCTCTCAAATTCATATGGAAGAGAGGAGTGAGGGTTTCAACCCCTTTTATAAGCTTAAAAATACCCAAAATAGGCTCAGGTACAAGGTTTACTTAGGGCATATCCAAATCGGGGCTGTTTCGGTGCAAAAGACCATTTCTGGTGGTCCCCTGACCGAACATGATCGGACTTAAGCTCATGCATATAGGATCTAGCACGCATTAAGTTTTCAGTCCGGCAGGGTTCGCAGATCGCACGTGGCGGTCCAGTTTCAGTTCAGCGGTCACCGCACATAGATCAGGGCTGCAAGTCTCATGATATGAAATAGAAATTTTTCCTGATCCGAGGGTGTAATCTGACTGAATTCTGACGGTCAGAACGCTTAATATTGACACGTCAATTCGTGTGCCAGATTTGAATTTCAAATTCCAAATCTGTCCCTATTCGCACTCTCTTCAGTCCGGGCTCAACGAAATAGCCTTTGATTATCGGTTGGACTTGATTTTTGAAATGATTGTTAAGTCCAGCTGGGCGGTTCTAACAGTCTAAGATAGTAAGTATCGGACTTTCGACGCGCGGACTAGATCCAATACAAAGTTTCAAAGTGGTCCAGAGAACAAACCTGCTTAGAGTTTGATCCGAGGTTATAAATTATTATAGAATCATTGGTTTTACTCGATTTGGGTCTTGTAAAACGTATTTAAAGTGATCAGGGACTATTTCTCAGCTACTCTAGCGTTGCGCTAGTTAACTTAGTCATATTTTCTAAAGGAATTAATCCTACGCGATTTCGGATCGAGTCGGTACTCGAGTCCAAGTACGAATTTTTCCCGGGCGTTACACTAACTCAGTACGCAATCTGATTACGCTTGCTACGCCCCACAATGATGTTTTATTTGTAATATATCATGTTCATCGAATTATGTAATACCCCTCCGTTTTTCTCGCAATATGTATACACTAAAACCCCATATGTGGTAGGGAACTTAGACATTGACGGAGGGAACCTAGACATTTAGCGAGACAAACATGAAATTGAATGCGAGAAACATGAAAGATCAGCGGGGAAAACATGAAAGATCAGGGGGGAAAACTAAGAGTTCAGCGAGGCAAACTAGAAGATCTGCGGGGCAAACTAGGAAATCAGCAGGGCAAACTGGAAGATCAGTGGGCCAAACTAGGAGATCAGTGGGGCAAACTAGAAATTTGATGGGTGTCGAATACCATCACTGTGCATTTGATGGGTCCCCTTTAAATTATGGAATATCGTAAAAATCAACCGTATACGGAACTCAAGTAGGCCATACCATCTAAAATCATGTGAAGACAATGTTAAAACATATAAAAGCACTTGGTGGGGCTCACCTGAAATTTTCATGCGTCTGAAACTTGGTTTGAACCCTCATCCAAGTGATGGTGGTGCACATGTGTCGTGTGTGTATATATATACACGTGTGTGTGGGAAAAAGGTTTTATATGGTCGAGCTCATGTGAACTACCCATGAGTTTGAGTTGTGTGGGCGCTATCGTGAAGTATGTCAAATATCTACCCCATCAGTCAGATACACCATTCCATGGTGGGCCTAGAACTTAAAAATCAAGTTAATCCGTGACTATTGTAGGCCACACCACGTACAAAAGTTGAGAGGGGTTACCTTCCATTAAAACATTCATATTTATTTTTTGGGCCCACTGAGAGGTGTTTCTCAAATCCAGCCCATCCATAATGTGTGTCCCACTTGGATGAGGGGTCAGACCAAGTTATTCAAATTTCAGGTGGGCCCCACCAAGTAATTTTATATTTTTTAGGCATGCCTTCACATGATTTTAGATGGCATGGCCCACCTTAGTTCCGTATAAGGCTGATTTTTCTGCTATCCCATAATTTAATGGGGACCCATCGAGTTCACGGTGTTGATGTTCGACATCCGTCATGGTGGGGCCCACACGGCTAGACCTCATGGGGAGTTCGCATGAGCTCGACCGTATAAAACCTTTTCCTTTAGTATGAAAATAAAAAAGAACTACATACATTCTATGTGGGCCCAACTGACTTTAAAATATACCTATGCTGCATGCTTTTTTCACTAGACCGTCCATTTTCAGCAGAAAACAAAATGCTGATGAGAGGGGACCCACAAAAAGGTTTTTTTAGGTCTTTCTACCGGAAACGCCATGAGGAAAGGAGGTGAAAGCAATGGTAGTGAAAGCAACAATGGAAAGGGAGAGGAAAAGCAAGCAGTGAAAGCCATAGCCGTGAAAGCAACAGTGGAAAGGGAGAGGAAAAACAAGCTGTGGAAATGGGAGAGGAAAAGACACAGCCGTGTAAGAAGGGGTATTTTCGTCCTGAAATTCTGACTCCGTACGAGGAGGTCGAGTTACGTATTCAAACTTTGTATTGTTTCAAAAAAAACTGCTGGATAAATGGTGGGGTCCACAGTCGTAAATTTCTCTATTGCAAATGGGCAGAACGGAATCATCTACAACACCTGTTCTAGGCAGTCTGTAAATCACCCAATCTGTGGGGCCCACCACTTTTGCATGACTAAAAATCCCCTTAATCCAGCCTGTGCTATCCTTGATTCATAGAACCTGAGGCCAAAAAATCAGTCAGATTACAACTCAGGTGAGCCACACTAGGGGGAACATTGGGGATGGGATGCATAGGTTTGAGAGCAGGGCCACAGCGGTGGATATCTTTCATCAAACTGTTTAATCAGGCGTAACTCATTAGGATGAAGAGAAGGAATACAAATCAGCTTGATCCAAAACTCAAGTGGGCCACATCACGTGTACTTAGAGATTTTAGTAGGTTTTCACATATTATTTGTATTGATGTAGCGAAGCTGTGTTTTCATTGGGCTGATCTTTTTGAATGCACGGTGAACATAATGCTTCTCACCCAATGGACGGAGTGGATTTCACATATATAACGTATGGCCACACAGAGATTTGGGTCTGGAAAACCGGTTTTGTAGACATTTCCAGTCCCAAATGAAGTAACATCGAAGCCTTAATCATGGTTTTGAACCTCTACTTAAGGAAATAAATCAGTCACCTTCATTCTAATTCAATTCAGCCGTAGCCGCATAAAGTAATTGTGGTCGGAAGCTATGTGAGGCCCACAGAGATGTAGGTGAAAAATCCACTCCGTCCATCAGTTTCTCAATGCAACAATAGTATACTAATCTAAAAATCAAGAAAATCCAAAACTCAAGTGGTCCACACCTTACAAAACAGTGAGAACGGAAATGTCCACTGTTAAAACATTCCTGGAGCCAACATCATGTTTATATCCCATCCAAACCGTTCATATGATTATTACCATTCATATTAAACTATAGGGAGAAATATCATCCTGATAAAACTTCCGTGGCCCCCACAAATTTTCCTGTAGTGAGAGTTCAATCTCCGCTGTTCCGTTTGGTGCGGTCAACATGCATTTTAGATCTGCCTGATTTTTGGAATCTTGCCATATTGTTGACTTTACAAATTGATGGACGGAGTGGATTTTTCCCAGGCATATCTTTAGGCCCCATATAACTCAGGCAATTTGCGTCGGGCCAGAAACACATGGGTTTGTGCTAGAGTTGGAGATAGGCCACGTCACAATCAGCCAACCTGGGCTGCTAAACCCATTTGTCAATCAACCTGAAGTTTTGGCCTGGCCACATTCTGGCCCATTCCTGAAGTCAGGAGTTATAAATTATAGCCCTTGATGTGTTAGGCCAAGAAGACTCGTGGGCCCATTGCTAACCTAACGCGAAGATCCAAAATGCATTATTTTCATTTTTTTAGAAATACGTGTATGGTCATGTCCATTTAAAAATGAAATGGGTTACACTACATGGCTATTGATTTTAATAGATATTAACAATTTCCCAAGATGGAAAACATACCTCTTCTGGCAACTTATGCAAATTATTATATTTTGTTTTAAAATAATAATAAAATTTGAATTTTTAAATTTTCGGTGTTTTCCCTCCAAGTTTGAAAAGTTGAAGTACTTTTGAGTTGTCGGTTTTGTTCTACATCGGATTTGACAAAGTAAACTATCTTTTATATAAAATAGTATTTTTTCCTAGCTAGGGCTTGAGCCCCTTTCAGGGGGCATGTGAATTTCGTCCTGGGGGGCTATGCCAATAGCTCTAATCTATACCATTGACCACACACGCACGCGTGCACACCGAGCCGAGCCGTGCCATGATGTGTCGAGCCGAGCCGAGTCTAAGTCCGAGTCCGAGTCCGTGTGCGTGTGCACGTGCGCATGCGTGACGCGACGAGACAGGATGGGACGGGCTGGGCGTGGGCGCGGGTGCGGATGCGGTGTAAGTGTACTGCGTGGGTGTGTGTGTGTGGGTACTCGCAGACTTTATGTGCGAGAGTGTACTCGCACTTGTGCCTTTTCATTTTAAACCAGAGAGATGAATCCCTTCCGGTTGGTCGCCCCTGTTGGGTTTAAACCACACAGACCTAACCTTTTATAAAGGGTGCTTATGCACCATTTCGGAGTCTATATAAAGACTTCCGATTCCAATTTCAAATATACGAAAATACTTTCTCGTATAAAACTCTCTCTGATACGGTTTTAAGCATTTTTACTGAGTTCATTGCTAAGTCAACTCAGCACTTTCGGATTAACTGTAAGTGGTTCGAGCCCATGTACAGTGAGTGCACCGCTGGGATCGGGTCATAGTCGTTGTATCCTGGAGGTTGATTGCTCTGGAAACCTGATGCACTTGGGATGCTGTCCAAGGGGAGCAAATTCGATTTCAAGTCGAGTGACTCAGTCATGCCTTGACTCAATTCAATAAGTTCTTCTTTCTCAAAAATTTTATTTTCCTTCTTTTTGTTCTCGATTTTAATAGTCTATTTAATTTAACCAAATTTTTCAACAATCTTGAAATCGAAGTTTGTTGAATTACATAGACTATGGCTATAGTAACAGTAAATGCTTCTACTGAGTTAGCCAAAATCGAACCGTTCGCTGGACAATCCTTTAAACGGTGGAAATAGAAATTGATGTTCGCTCTGACCACCCTGAAAGTTTCATACATTTTATCTGAATCATTTACTATAGATCCAGCAAATCAAAATGAAGTGACATATGAAAATAATTGTAAAAATTATATTCTAAACTCTTTATCCAACGAACTATATGATGTGTATGCTTCTTACGCGTCTGCTAAGGACATATAGACTGCTTTAGAAAAGAAATACATATTGGAAGATGCAGACGCTAAGAAATATGCAATTGCTATTTTCCTTCATTATGAAATGACAAATGATAAATCTGTCACAAATCAAATTCACGATTTTCAAAGTCTACTTTACGAACTATCGACAGAAGGAATTAAGTTGGATGAAGTGTTTTTGTTAGGAGCGTTAATAGAAAAGTTACCGCTCTCCTGGAAAGAATATAAGAATAGAATGAAACATAAAAAGAATGGTGTTTCTTTAGAAACCACTATTGTACACATATGAATAGAGGAGGCCAATAGAATCAGGGACCAAAAAGAAAATAAAAATGATATAGATTCAAAATCCAATCTTATGAAATTAAGTCGAGCAAATAATAAGAAAAAAGGACAACTGTCATAACTGTGGCAAACCTGGACATTACGCAAATGAATCCAGGCTCAAAAAAAGAACGCAAACAATCAATTCAAGAAAAATGGAAACTGTTACAACTATGAAAAGTCTGGGCGTCGTGTTAAAACTTGTAGGCTTTATAAAAATAAAGATAAGCCGCAGGCTAATCTTATAAAAACAGGAAATGAGTCTGACATGGTAGTAACTGTGGTGTTAGAAGTCTTCCTTGTAAACAACTTGGAGTGGGTGCTAGACACTGGTGCAACTAGGCACGTGTGCAAGGATCGTAGCATGTTTACCTCCTACCAAGTATCAGGAGATGATGAACAAGTGTTCATGGGTAATGCTAAAATGTCTCCAGTTGTAGGGAAAGGGAAAGTACTTCTGAGACTCACTTCTGGAAAGACTCTAATGTTGAATGATGTCATACATGTGCCTGACATTAGAAGAAACTTGGTCTCTGGTTCACTCCTCAATAAGGCTGGTGTCAAGTTAGTTTTTGATTCAGATAAGTTTGTAATGACTAAAAATGGAACCTTTGTTGGTAAGGGGTACTGTAGCAATGGTTTATTCATTGTAAATATATCCAATGATAATAAGAAGACATCTAGTTTTGTTTATATCGTTGAACCTTTTTATCTATGGCATAGTAGATTAGGTCATGTGAATGTGACATCTTTAAAGAAAATGAAAAGATTAGGTTTATTACCTAATATATCTAATGAAGAGTTTGAAAAATGTGAAACATGTGTAGAATCAAAATTTATTAGAAAACCCTTCAAACAAATAGAAAGATCATCTATTCTATTATAGTTGATACACAGTGACTTAGGTGATTTTAGAAATCACATGTCTATAAGTGAAAAAAAATACTATATAACTTTTGTAGATCACTACTCTAGGTTCACTAAAGTATATCTATTAAGGAACAAAGATGAAGCTTTAGATGCTTTTTCTAAATATAAAATTAAAGTTGAAAATTAGTTAAATATAAAAATTAAAAGACTTAGAACAGATAGACGAGGTGAATATGAATCTTCTTAATTTAGAGAATTATGTGAAAAGAATGGAATAATTCACAAAACTACAGCTCCTTATACACCAGAACAAAATGGAATAATAGAACGTAAGAATCGAACTCTAAAAGAGATGATAAATGCCATGTTAAACAGTTCAAGCTTACCTTCAAATATGTGGGGAGAAGCAATTCTGTCTGCTTGTTATATCCTAAATAGGATTCCTTCTAAATTTTCTGAACAAACACCATATGAACTTTGAAAGAATTATGTTCCTAGTTATAAATACATTAAAGTGTGGGGGTGTCTTGCTAAAGTAGAATTGCCTAAAACTAAGAAAAGAAAATTATGTCCTAAAATGACCGACTGTGCATTTATAAGATACGTACAAAATAGTGCGGCCTATAGGTTTCTAGTTTTAAAAACTAGGGATAATATTATAGATCCTAATACAATTATAAAAGCTAGGGATGCAGAGTTCTTTGAGAACGTATTCCCTATGAAATCTAAATTTATAGGAATAGAAGAAGTTAATAAATCATATATTGCATCTACTAGTAAAAATGCGTAAGAGAAAGTAGTAGAAGAGATACAATAAAAAAAGTACTAGGGTTAGAAGAGAAACTAACTTAAGAGATGGTTTTTTCACCTTCTTAGTAGAAGATGATCGTACAAATTATATAAAAGTTATTAACTCTCTAAATGCAACCTTTTAGAAGGAAGCAATAAATGATGAGTTAGAATCTATTATATCTAATAATACTTGGAAACTTGTAGACCTTCCAACTGGTAATAAACCAATAGGCTGTAAATGGGTGTTTAGAAAGAAACTAAAACCAGATGGAACTATTGTAAGTTTAAGACTAGGTTGGTAGCGAAAGAATTTAAACAAAAGGAAGGAATAGATTACTTTGATACATATTCCCCTGTAACTAGAATTACAACTATTAGAGTCTTAATACCGATAGCCTCCATATATAAACTACTGGTACACCAGATGGATGTTAAGACGACTTTCCTAAATAGAGACTTAGAAGAAGAAATATATATGGAGCAACCTGAGGGTTATAAGATATCAGATAAAAAAATAAAGTATGTAGACTAATTAAATCACTATATGGTTTAAAACAGGCTCCTAAACAATGGCATGAAAAATTTGATGGTGTTTTAAAATCAAATAGTTATCATATAAATGATGTAGATAAATATGTATATAGTAAAAATTTTAAAAATGATTATGTTATTATATGCCTTTATGTTGATGGCATGCTTATTTTTGAAACTAATATTAAATTAGTTAATGCAACTAAGAAATTCTTGTCATGTAAGTTTAACATGAAAGACTTAGGAGAGGCTAGTGTAATCTTGAGTATTGAAGTAACTAGTAAAAATGGTGTTATTATATTATCACAATCTCATTACATTGAGAAAGTTTAACCATTTTAACTGTCTACCTGTCAGTATTCCTTATGATTATAGTGTGACTTTCATGAAGAATACAGAAAATAGTGTGTCTCAATTGGAATATTCCAGAATAATTGGTAGCCTCATGTATCTAACAAATTGTACTAGACCAGATATAGCTTTTGTAGTAAGAAGGCTAAGTAGATATACACATAACCCTGGAAAAGTGCATTCAAATGCTTTGTCTAGGATTTTGAGATACTTAAAAGGCAATATAGCCTATGGTTTACATTATAATGGTTATCCTGCTGTATTAGAAGGATATAGTGATGCTAACTGGATCAGTGATTCAGATGAGACAAAATTCACAAGTGGATATGTCTTCACTTTTGGTGGAGGAGCAGTCTCTTAGAAGTGTACCAAGCAGACATGTATCGCTCGGTTGACTATGGAATCCGAGTTTATTGCCTTAGAAAAGGCTGGATCAGAAGCCGAATGACTTAGAAATCTCTTAGCTGATATACCATTGTGGCCAAAGCCTGTATTGGTCGTGTCTATTCATTGTGACTGTCAAGCAGCTATAGCGAAGCAAAGAGTAAAATATATAATGGAAAGAGAAGACATATTAGACTCAGACACAATATTGTGAAACACATGTTGCGTGATGGAGTCATATCTATTGACTTTGTGAGGTTAGAAAAGAATGTAGCAGATCCTCTAACCAAAGGACTATCTAAAAAGTTAGTCAATGATACATCGAAGGGAATGAGGCTGAGCCTAATATATGAGCTGCCAGTGTCGGCAACCTAACCTATACAAGTGGAGATCCTGTGAGATAGGTTTAATGGGTAAACAACAAGACACGAAGTACACGATTGCACTGAGTTGTATGAGCCCTTTCTATAGTATACAGTGCGAGCAACAACGCAGAAGGATGAGTTTTTTTGAACTCTTAATAGATCGATAACTATATATTTGGTGGTGTATACAGTTGCTGCATACACTTAATGGAATTCACTTATATGGGTGTGGAGGTGGAGGCCGCTTCCTATGAGAATCTAGGCGAATTCTTAAGAGCACTCATGAAATTCAGGTAATGGTGTATGGCTGAAACGCACCAAACCGCAGAATCACTTGCAGAGGAAGAGTTGTGTGAGTGACATGTACTTGTGATCTACATTAAAAGGATTTAAGTTCAAGACTATGGTGTCACCTGATTCCTGTAGACCTGTCTTGTTTACTCTAATGTTGGTTCAAGTCTATGGCGACACCGGCACCATTGCACAACTATTACGCTTTAATCCGAAAGAGTTTTATTTTAAAACATGTGGGGGATTGTTATATTTTATTTTAAAATAATAATAAAATTTGAATTTTCAAATTTTCGGTGTTTTCCCTCCAAGTTTGAAAAGTTGAAGTACTTTTGAGTTGTGGGTTTTGTCCCACATCAGATTTGATAAAGCAAACTATCTTGTATATAAGATAGTATTTTTGCCTAGGGCTTAAGCCCCTTTTAGGGGGCATGTGAATTTGGTCCTGTGTGGGGGCTATGCCAATAGCTCTAATCTATGTCATTAACCACACACGTGCGCCCGCGTCGAGTCGAACCGTGCCGAGCCGAGCCGAGTCCGAGTCTGTGTGTATGTGCGTGACGAGACGCGACGGGCTGGGCGTGGGTGTGGGCGCGGGCGCGGGTGCGGTGTAAGTGTACTCGCGTGGCTGTGTGTGTATGGGTACTCGTAGGACTTTATGTGTGAGAGTGTACTCGCACTTGCGCCTTTTCATTTTAAACTAGAGAGATGCATCCCTTCCGGTTAGTCGCCTCTGTTGGGTTTAAAACTCTCTCTGATACGGTTTTAAGCATTTTTACTGAGTTCATTACTGAGTCAACTCAGTACTTTCGGATTAAACTGCAAGTGGTTCAAACTCGTGTACAGTGAGTGCACCGCTGGGACCGGGTCATAGTCGTTGTATCTTGGAGGTCGATTGCTCTGGAAACCTATTGCACTTGGGACGCTGTCCAAGGGGAGCAAATTCGATTTCAAGCCGAGTGACTCAGTCACGCCTCGACTCAATTCAATAAGTTCTTCTTTCTCAAAAATTTTATTTTCGTTTTTTTTGGTTCTCGATTTTAATAATCTGTTTAATTCAACCAAAATTTCCAACACAAATTACATATGTTGAAGATCCAAGTACTATATCCAATATGGTTAGATAAAAATCGTTGATTTATGGTCTGCCAAATGGGCGAATCTTACCTTTTCCCACATGGCTTGATTAGATATAGTAAGTTACTGCATTTGGTAAAGTGAATAATAATAATAATAATAATAAATCTGAAATTAATTTAAGTAGAGTATCCATTGCGTATTGAATTGCCTGTTTGGTAAATTATCTGAAAAAATATTAAAATTTAATACTGAATTCAAAAACTGTTGCTTAGTAAAATATTTGAAATTTAACAATTTTATCAAATAACCCTTCATTTTGACCCTAACCTAACATGATATGAAAAAAAAAAAAAACGTATGAACGGGGGTGGATTTCTTACCAACATCACGGTGAGTCCGACATGGTTGGCGTCCTAATAAAATTGGAGTGGATTAGGTGTCATTGGGGTAACATTGAACTGTGGGGTCCACCTTGATGTATATATTGTATATCCACAAGGTCCATCCATTTTTACTAGATCATTTTAAGATATGGTGATAAATTTGAAGAAGATCTTGATCTCAAGTGGACCACACAACAGGGATTAAATTCCCATCATTAAAAACATTTTGGGGGCAACAAAAATTTTGAATCAGGCTAATATTTGTTGGTTCCTTCATCCAAGTCCATGTGACCTTATAAACAGGTTAGATGGCAAATAAAGATTATGGTGGCTATAGGATGTTTTTAGTGGTGTGTGATACACTTAAGATTTAGATCTACTTCATTTTTGGGCCTATACCATAAAATGGGTTAGAAAAACTGATGAACGATGTGGATATAACATATAGTTCTCAAACTGGACACCACATTGGGACAACACTCACTATCGATTGACTTGGGTAACACTTAATCCACTCCCCCTCATAGTTGAAGGACGTGGATTTCCTGGAAAAGCCTCTCCTAAAAGTTCCTATGACAAAAGGGTGAGGCCCATCGTTATGTTTGCGAGAAATCCACACATCTATTTGCTTTTTCACATCATTTTAGGGCGTGGGACAAAAATGAAGTAGATTTAAAACTCAAGTGTGTCTCACCACACAACTCAGCAAGGCTTGAACATACACCATTGACACATTTGTTGGGCCACAACAGTTTTGAATTGGGCTAATATTTCTTGTGTTTTCAATTCATTCTAAGTAGGAATGATCTTATGAATGGTATGGATGGCATATAAACATAGGTTTCAACGGTGGGCATTTCCTACCTACTATTTTCTTGTGTGCAGCTCGCTTAAAATTTTAATATGCTTCATTTTTTATTTTTTATTTTTATCTCATGTCCTATAATGATTGGAGAAATGGATGGACGTGATGGATAACTCGCAAACATCGCTTTGGGCCCAACCTAGCTTAACCATGACATGACATCTATGTTGTTACCATGAGGATGTAACCAAGTTCTATGCGCCTCACCATGATGTATGTATTAGATCTGTACTGTTCACACATTTTGTCATATTATTTTAGGTCATAAGCTAAAGTGAACCACACCACAAAAATCAGAAACTTCTTGGGCGCCATGAAAGTTTTGGATCACGTTGGCATTTGTGTTTTCCCTTCATCTAGGTCCATGTGACCTTATGAGCATGTTAGATGGCAAGAAAACATCATGGTGGGCCCTAGGAGTGTTTCAATGGTGGGCGTCATTATTCCCACAACTTTTTATGGTGTGGTCCACCTGGGCTTTGGGTCTGCCTCATTTTTTGGCTCATGCTCTAAAACCATGTGGCAAAATGGATGGGCATAGTGGATATAACACATTTCACATGATGGCCCAAAGAACTATGCCACGTCCACACAAAAACTATGCAATTAATTCTGAAAGCTTTCACTACGGAGAGTTAATTACTTTGAAAAGGATATAATTGTTATTGAGAAAAAAATGTTTTAACTTAAAATCACTGACTGCATTATGTCAAAATTACCAGGGGGTCTTCATCAGGGAGATCCCCTCTTTCCTTTCCTCTTCTAATCTTCATAAAGGAATCGATACTGGCTTAATAGAGTCCTTACTCTTGCTACAGTAGTAGACTCTTAGAAGTTTCAACACCTGGTCAAGGGTTGAAGTATCCATTGGTGGTGAAATCTCCATCAGAGGTATGTGCGTGTTCAAAGAAAAAAAAAAAAAAAAGAAGAAGAAAAAAAGGTGGCTGCTCCATTAGAGGTATGTCTCCTATCTCTGATATTCAATTTGCAGATGACTCTCTCCTCCTCTGCAAAGCCAATCAGGAAAAGGCGAGCAATCTAAGAACCAACATTCATTGCTTCGAGGAGGTATCGGACCTAAAAGTTAATCTAGTAAAGTCCACCCTCATCGGTGTCAACATGGAAGATGCAAAGATCTCCGAGTTCACCGAGCTCTTCAACTGCTCCCGACCACATTCGTAGGCCTCCCACTGTGCATGGGTAAGCCTCTAAATATTCTATGGGAAAAAGTTATAGACAGATTTGAAAGGCACCTTGCCTCTTGGAAATGCAAATATCTTTCTATAGGGGGACATCTTACAATGATAAAAGTGGTTCTCTCGAGCCTCCCATTATACTTTTTGTCTCTATTCAAATGACCTCAAGCCGTGCTGGATGAGACTTCCTCTGGTATGGTAAGGAGGATAAGAAAAATCTCCACCTAGTTAAATGGAATCAGGTGGGCCAACACATTCGTGATGGCAGAGTAGGCATTAGAAACCTCAAAATCATGAACTGCGCTCTTCTCGGCAAATGGAATTAGAGACTCGCAACAGAATCTGGAACTCTATGGAACACCCTGGTCAAATGCAAATATGGTCAATCAGTTGGAGGTTGGTGGACTAGAGAATCCACTGCCTATAAAGCTTCATCCTTATGGAAAGGAGTGCGCGAGACGAAACAGGCAGTTCTAAAGGGTATTCGCTTCACTGCAGGTAAAGGCAAAAAGATTCTCTACTGGGAGGATCTATGGGTGGGAGAATCTTCTTTAAAAGAAGCTTTCTCAAACATATATCAGCTGGTCCCCAATTGCCTCACCTTGGTAGCTGACAGTTTCTCTCTCATCGGTACGGAGATTGTTTTGAATATCCCATGCAGAAGAAATCTTCTTGATAATGAAATCAATGAGCTCGCGAACCTCCTATCAGTCCTCATAAACAGTATTCAATACCATCAGGTCAACGACAGACCGACATGTAGATTCAAGAAAAAAGGTCTTTTCTCAGTCAAGTCATTCTATAACTGTATCTACAAGAACCCCTATGTTTTAGAAGATCCTACATTAGAAAAGGTTTGGAAATACTGGGTTCCTCCAAAGATCGTTGTATTCGGGGGGTTGGTTAGTATTAGGAAAGTCCTGACTGTCAATAACTTAAGGAAAAGAGGTACGTACATCACTAACATATGCTTATGTTGTATGGCAGGGGCAGAAACTGTGGACCACCTCTTTGTCCACTGCCCCTTTATCAGTTAGATTTGGCCATTCATTTTTTCTTCGTTCAAACTGAATTCTCCAAGTAGTCTTCTCAAATCCTGGCATGGAGCATATCTCGAAAATCATCAGAATCAAATATGGAGAATATCTTTACCAGCTATCTGGTGGGCGATATGGGAAGAGAGAAATGGGAGATGTTTTAATGGGGAGTTGCATGATGCATGGTTTGTTGTGAGAATAATCCATTATTTGATAGTGGAATGAGCTTCCTCTTCCCCCTTTTCCTTTGTCTATGATCTTTTTTCATTTTCCTAGGTGCCTTGGGCTGTTACCTCAGCGGGCCAAGCTCCTCTTTTGTATTCTATTTTTTTTTTTTTTTTTTTTTTTAAAATTTTAAATTTTTATTTTTAAATATAATCTTCTTATCTCCTTTCAAAAAAAGAAAAAAAAAATATTGGGCACATACACCATCCCTGAATTAATTTCATGATTAATTTCCATTTAAGATTATATGAAATCTGATTTTAAGATTTTGATAACATATTAAGTGGTAAACAAACAGCCCCTAAGTAACTTAACTAGACTTCTACTTAATCTGCTAAGTATGTTTGGTAAGTACTTTTTTAAAACACCTCACTGAAAAAGTCTCAGTATTAGGTTGTTAAAACACATCAGTCTGGTAATGCTGTAACTGTGGGGCCTAACTTGATGTATGTGTTGTGTATCCACTTTGTCTATCCATTTTTCCAGCCCATTTTATGATATTAATATAAAAATGAACTAAATTCAAGACTTTGTTGGACCACACTAAATTGAAAACAGTGGTGAATAAATGCCTATCATTAAAAACTTTTCAGGGCTCATTGTAATGTTTATTTGTGTAACGCCTTGAAAATCGGGGGTTGAGCATAAACTCCACTCCCGAGTTTCAGAACATCACTTATGCAACATTTTCAATGATGGATGAAAGTCGGCTGTATTAATGCATAAAACATGAAGTGGATTGAGCCAAAACAACAAACATAATTCAGGGACAATCTGAAAACACGAGCGGAAGATGAAAATACATATATAAATCAACATAAGTTTCCAAGATATGTATGCTCTGCCAGGTCATAATTACAAGTCGTGTCTCAAAATACATATATCAAAAAGTGGTAAATCATTACCAACATAGCCCTGAATCTCCGTCAATCAGGGCACCCGCCTGAGAACTGCATACAGGAGAAATCCTCCTCATCGCCATAAAAGACCGGTTCTGCCAAGCATCGCCACCATCTGAAACTAAAACAGGGACTGATTGGTGTTGCAAGCACCTTCCCGTAATGTGGGAGTGAGTGATCAACTCAGTGGAAACTATACAGCAGAGGTTAACATGTTATTAATTCAATCAAGCAGTAATGACAAAGCAGTACAATCAAACATGTCTTAAATACTCCTATTAATGCAACAATGATATGAGGGGATGATGCATGCCCTCACCACAATCTCCCTCTGCGATCTTCATATTACGGTCGCGCATGTCAGTCACTTCCTCAGTGCTCTTACACCAACACCGATAGCACATGTAATGCAATGTTATGATCATGATTACCAAGTTCTTATTAGTCCTTTTCATACAGCATGATTGGGAAGCTAAGGTACCTCCCTTGTATCATTACCCAAACGATGATCCATTCTCGGGTCGTCAGTCCGAGACAATCTCATACGATAGTATAGTTCTAGATCACTGTAAAGGGTTCGTCACCAATCAATACAGGTCTAGTTATATCATAAATACTGCAACAAGACTCGTCGCCCCTATACAGTGTCAGGATATACTCGAGGTCACTACAGAGGGCTCGTCACCAATCAATGTAGGCCGACAGCGCGAATATAGTGTCCCATACCATCATAATCGGCTCACGAGTATAGGTGCTCACTAGTCACTACAAAGGGCTCGTCACCAATCAGAATAGGCCGACAGCTCGAATATAGTGTCTCATACCACCATAATCGGCTCATGAGTCTTAGCGGATCGAGATACCAAGGTTAGAGGGATTTTCCAATGGTGAGTTTGGTACCTTAGGTTTAAACAGTAGCGTCCAAATATGGTGAACATACATCGGTCAATCGAGTTAGTTGATAAGCTCAACTAGACCAAGCGCTCGTCGAAATGATCGACATGGAATGCATAAGCACTCCGTGTGGCCTAACCGCTACGGAACATCCCAATTACGACTCGGGTTCGTCGAACACATCCTGCGTGGCGAAAACAATCTCAACGACCAGTTTAAAGATTGTTACCGATTACCTGGGCTATACAATAGCCCCAATCACATTCAATTATGACAGGTTATCCGATGATATAGTCAAAGAAGTAAATGAATCATATTTCAAATTATATAATCAAAGGTCCGACATTGTCCGCTTTAGGGCTGTCAGGGCTATTGCACGGAATCGTTACACCACTCCCCCATCACCCTTCACGACATTATTTCTACATGTTATGGAAAACAACCTAAACATAAATCCACATATATGCAATATAAAATACATGGCGAAAATCATACACATCATTGATGTAGTTGAGAATCATATCTTAACCGGTATATAGGTACACCTTACTAACTACTAACTCATTTAGATACTTTTACATATACTTAGTTTACACATTATATCATACATATTATGTATTCATTAGCATACGTATTAGGACAAATCCTTTCGTTAAAGAGTTATTGCCTATACAACAATCATATATCCATGACAGTTAGCCATGGTGAGCACGAAAGTGAATTCTATACTCATTCAGTTATTTTCACAAACACTTAGACTACACAATGTAACATACCCAACGTATGTTGATAAAACATGTATTAGGCTAATTCATTCACCCAGAAGTTGATACACATGCATCTAGCATACGTAAACAATAATTAATCATGACAAGTACAAATCTGAATTTCATACGTATACAGTGTTTTCTACAAATACGAGGAATACAGTATATTAAACATAGTTAACGTATAACTGACAAACGAAACAGACAACACTTTATACATGTGAAATAGCATCCACATTAGTAATATATCATTGACCGGCATTGAAAGTCTTGAAAACTATAACCTAAACGTATATAGTCTGCACCTTAAACTAGAAAACGTGCAATAGATATAATTCAGACGATAAGTCTTCGTCAACGGCGAATAGGCTACCTGAGGCATGAAACAGGTTAGCTAAAACATCACTTAAACTATTCTAAGCTAGAAACAGGTTAGGGTTTGATTAACTTACCCAAGAACGGAATTAAAATCGCCGGATTAACGATTCAGAGACGATGGATTTGATGTGCAGAAGAACTGGGAAGAATTCCAAGAAGAAACACCAGGTTCTCTCTTACTTTCTCTCTCTTTTCTCTCTCTTGATTTGGCTAGGGTTTGAAATTCGTATGGGATTTGGAAATGAGGGTTTAAGGCCTTTTTATAAGCTCAAAAGCGACGAAAATAGCCCTAAGGCTAAGGTATACTTAGGTTATAACTAAATCGGGTCTGTTCCGATCCAACAGAGCACTTCTGGAGGTCCTGTTACTAAATATGGTTAGACTTAAGCTTTATAATATTGGATCTAGGTCAAGCTAAGTTTTCAGTCCGGTCGGGTTTCCAGATTGACCGTGGCGGACCAGTTTTAGTTCAACGGTCATCGAAACTCGATCAGAGCCACAAGTACTTTGACATGTATGGGCCACCTTTCTTGATCCGAGGGTCAATTTGGGTCAAAATCTAACAGTCAGAACGCTTAGAAATAACGCGCAAGCGAAACGATCCAGATTACTTAAAATTATATTTAATTTTCTAAAAATCTTCGCTTTCTCACTCTCTTCACTCCGAACTCAAGGAAATGGTCTCAGGACATCTTCTGGGCTTGATTTTTGAGGTGGTCGTCAAGTCCAAAAAGATGGTCGTATTCGTCTAAGTTCATCACTATCGGACTTTCGACGTGCGGTCCAGGTCCGATACGAAGTTTCACAATGCTCCCAAGAGCAACTGGGTTTAGAGATTGATCCTAAGTTTCTAGGTAACGTAGAATTAGTAGTCCTACTCATTTTGGATCTTCTAGTTCATATTAGAAGTGGTTCAAGTTAATTCTACTGAGTATTCAGTTTAGTACCTAACCAAATTCTACCCTAATTATGGGAGAATACTGTCCTAGGGCCATTATATGCCCCATTGTTGGAACTTCTAGTTGTTACATTATTTTAATTATTTTTTTAGTGGTTCATCATCAAGTTTACCCCATCTTCAGCAAATTTCATGAGATTTTGTGTTGTAGAAAAATTTTAAAAATTCCAGAAGCAGTAGCTGTCCAACAAGTGATTTTTGGACAGTTGTCAAAATAACCTACTTTAAACTATATTAAATATTTTATTATATTTTTTTACATATTTTTATATAAAACTAAACTCATTTAGGTTCAATCTAGTTTTTGAATCATCTAAATCGGAGTTATAATGAAGGAGATATGATTTTTTAAAGTTAGATGAAATGTGTAGATAAAATGCAGAAACTGGGTTGCCTGACCACTGTACGGACGAGGCCTCGCCGGTCACTGACCAATTTGGTGAGGGCTCACCCAAGGGGCGATGTCCCCCCCCCCCCCTCCCCGGGGATGCCGAAAACATGTGGGACCCACCTCGGGTCCTCCTGAATTGAGCGGTTTGGGCCCACGAGTCTGTCGAGTCATTTATCGAGTCTCATTTGCAAACTGAAATGAGTTACACAACATATAATATATGATTTTGGAGTAGAAGAAGCTAATCCATCCAAATAACTTATCTATATTATGAAATTCTAAAAATTAAATAGTCAAAATCTCATTTTATGCATCTATGTACCATTTATAGTAAGTTTTAGTTTAAGTATAGTTCTTCACCATTTAAACTTTATGATTTATGTCTAATATGAAAGTACTTGGAGAAATTTAAAGAATGAGTTGGTGAAAGGTGAGATTTTGAAGGAAATGGGTTAAAAAATAATTTTTAGACTTTGGGATTGAGCTTTGAGAGTGATATGGTTGACCCATTACCTAAGGACGTTTAACTCTAGGTTGGCAAAAATCCGGGGTGTTACAATCTACCCCCCTTAAAAATAATTATCCCCAAAATTGGCAAAGGGCAATAAATAAAGATTCTATTATTCATGTTGCCTAAACTGCACTGATTTCATGTTTATATGCGTGGTAAGATGTGTGACGATTCCTTGGCGAAAGGGTTCACCCTAATGCATGTCTTGGTCAATATACGCTATGTATGTTAGTATGTGTAATCTAAGTGTTTGTGATAATGACCAAATGAGTATAGAAACTGCATTCGTGCTCGCCACGACTAACTGTCGTGGATATAAGATTATTTTTTAGGCAACAACCCTTTGATGAAAGGATTTGTCCTAATATGTATGTTAGCCGATATATAACTTGTATGATGAATTGTGTAGGATAAGTGTTGATAAAAATGTCTAAATGAGTTGTAGTTAGTAAGGTGTACATGTATGCGGATTGAGACATGATTCTTAATCTCCATAGTAATGTGTATGATTTCCTCCATGTATGCCATATGCTGATGACTGTTTGTTTATGAATTGAATATGTGAGAATTCATGTTTATATTGCTCTTCAGAACATGCTCAAATGATAGTATAATTTGAATTATTACTCTGCTATTGCTTTGAGTATTTCATATGAATATTTGATGTAATGGAATGTGGTTGGGGCTATTGTATAGTCCAGGTAATCGGTAATACGCCTTGAGTTCATGGCCGAGACCTATTCGCCACATAGAACGTGTTTGATGAGCCCGAGCCGTGCGTTGCTTGTCGATAGTGGTTAGGTCACACGAGGTGCTTATGCACTTCATGTCGATCAACTCAAAGGGTGGTCGTACTAGTCAAACTCGTCAAGTAACCCGATTAGCTCGATGTATGTTAACCATGTATGGACGCTACTGCTTGAATCTAAAGTACCAAACTTACCAGTGAAATTCCTATCAACTGTGGTATCTCGATTCGCTAAGACTCATGAGCCGAGCATGGTGGTATGAGATACCGTGGTCAAGCTGTCAGCCTATATTGGGGCGACGAGCCTCCCTGTAGTGACCAGTGAGCAACCTTGTCTCGTGAGCCGATTGTGGTGGTATGGGACACTACATTCGAGCTGTTGGCCTACACTGATTTGGTGATGGGGGGAGTGGTGTAACGATTACGAGTAACAGCCCTGGAAGCTCTTGTAGTGACCTCGAGCATACTCTGAGTCTATGTGGAGGCGACAACCCTTCCATAGCAACAAGAGTACAAACTAGGCCTGTATTGATTTGGTAATGGGGGAGTGGTGTAACGATTCCGTATAACAACCCTGACAGCCCTTGCAGTGACCTAGAACCGTACTTCATATGAGATATGCTAGGACTGACGACCCTAGACTGGATCATTGTTGGGAAATGATACAAGGGAGGTACTTTAGCTTCCCAATCCTGCTATATAAAAATGACTAATAACAACTCGATAATCATGTTCATATCGCACTGTATGTGCCTGGAAGATGTGGATCACTGAGGGATGAAAGTATGTCGCGAACGTGAGATGATGTCACATGAGGGAGTATGTAGGCAAGGGCATGCATCATTATTGCATCTCATCCTTACATTAACAAGAGTATCTAGGAATGTTGATTGTACTGCTTTATCATTATCGCTTAACTGATTTGATAACATGTTAATCTTTATTCTATTGTTCTACTGAGTTAGTTACTCACTCCCACGTTACGGGACGGTGTTGTACACACTAAGCAGACCCTATCTTAGTTTCAGGTGAGGGCGATGCTTGTGAAGCGGAGCCGGACTTTTCTTTTTGATGATGAGTTCTCCTACATGTAACTCTCTAGCGGGTCTATTTGAGAGTTGCACCGATGGGGCTTCGGTATTTGGGATAGAAGACAGTACATTTTTCTCATTTTGTGCATTTTGTAATCAAACTTGTAATTGTTAACCTAGTGACATTCATACTCTGAGGACTTACTATCACTCTTATCTAGTTTATATACTTATCAAAGTCTTCCGCTTGCATAATTTAAAGGCCTGTGGAGTATGATATGCTGTTTTTGGTATAATCCCAATCATGTTTAATGCCCTTCTACAGACAACATTCATTCATCATTATCTATGTTGCATAAGTGATGTTTTGGAACTCGGGAGTTGGGTTTCTACTCGACTCTCGATTTTCAGGATGTTACACATTGATGATGTATACTATGGCATTGGTACCTATAGTTATAGAAAAGAGTTAAAATGATGGGTGTTGTGGTTGATTCTAGGGACGGGTGCAAGTTTATGGCATGATGCCTAATTCTACCATGGAAGGACTCTTACTACGGTCCTGACTTATCCTCTTTAATCATGTCCAGTTTAATACCGTAATATAATCTACACATTATTAACACATAAGGAAGTTGGACAAAATGGGTTAACGGGCAAACTATCTCTCTAAGTTCATATGAACAATATATATGCCAAAATAGTCTGCGATTTGGGACCTAATTCCTAACTGTCTATTGCCCATTAGAAAAATCTCTATTGGCTATATGTCCTTAACATTTTCTAAAGGCAAAACAATAACTTTTGGTTGTAGGTGGTCGAGTCAAAATGGAAGAAAAGTTGTGTAGTGGGTCTGAGCCGGATACATAGACTTTCTGCCTAGCTAGGACAAAAAATTTGTTGTATCAATTCTTAATCTTAGTTGATCCCGATCTTCTACTTGATCAGAGCATTGAGTTCATTGGTAACTACTAGGATTGAGAATTCGGTTCAAACTGCGAATGCTTCGCTTATATATAGTTTCTCTCCTCTATGTTCCCAATTGTATTAAGTCCTTGGGAAGGCAATTCTAAGGGGCGTACTGGTTTATCATAGCATTTAATCTGAGGAATATATAAGTTTTCCCTGAACATGACTAGTTCTAAGTTAAGCAAGTTTCCTGAGAGTTACTAAAGGAGCCTATGAGTATTAAGGGGATCTATCGAAGGAATGAAGTCCTAGTCCATCCCAATCAAACCTACTATTCCTTAGTATATTCAGTTATCTTTCAATTGTCTTAGCATATTCAGTCTTTACACTGCTTAATATAACTAGTAGCCTAGTCTGTCATTCACTAGCTGTAATCCAAAGTCTATGTTTATACGCTAGATGCTTTCATACAATTTCTAATACAAAGAATTATTTTATTACTTAAGGTTAAAGGTCATCTGATTAGAATTGAGTGGCCCGAACCTGAATTTAATTGCACTCGAGTACTTCACATATGCACATACCAGCTAAGGAGGGCCTAGGAGTTACGTTATTAATTTATTAGGATTTTCTATACTGTCAGATCCTTCGAAATCTAGGAGTACTAACTCTAGGTCCAAAACTCTAGATGTCCTAGCACGAAGAATTTAGGATTTGGGAATGAGGGTTTAAGGCCTTGTTATAAGCCCAAAAGCGACGGAAATAGCCCTAAGGCTAAGGTATACTTAGGTTATAACCAAATCGGGTCTGTTCTGATCCAACGGAGCACTTCTGGAGGTCCTGTTACTAAATGCGGTCGGACTTAAGCTCTCTAATATTAGATCTAGGTCAACCTAAGTTTTCAGTCCGGTCGGGTTTTCAGATTGACCGTGGCGGACCAGTTTCAGTTCAACGGTCACCGAAACTCGATCAGGGTCATAAGTACTTTGACATATATGGGCCACCTTTCCTAATCCGAGGGTGAATTTGGGTCAAAATCTAATGATCAGAATACTTAGAAATAACGCGCAAGCGAAACGATCCAGATTACTTAAAATTATATTTAATTTTCTAAAAATCTTCGCTTTCTCACTCTTTTCACTCCAGACTCAAGGAAATGGTCTCAAGACATCGTCTCGGCTTGATTTTTGAGATGGTTGTCAAGTCCAACAAGATGGTCATATTCGTCTAAGTTCATCGCTATCGAACTTTCGACGTGCGGTCCAGGTCCGATACGAAGTTTCACAATGCTCCCAAGAGCAATTGGGTTTAGAGATTGATCCTAGGTTTCTAGGTAACGTAGAATTAGCGGTCCTACTCATTTTGGGTCTTGTAGTTCATATTAGAAGTAGTTCAAGTTAATTCTACTGAGTATTCATTTAGTACCTAACTAAATTCTACCCTAATTATGGTAGAATACTGTCCTAAGGCCATTATATGCCCCATTATTGGCACTTTTAGTTGTTATATTATTTTAATTATTTTTTTAGTGGTTCATTATCAAGTTTACCCCATATCCACCAAATTTCATGAGATTTCCTGTTGTAAAAAAAGTTTAAAAATTCCAGAAGCAGCAGCTGTCCAACAAGTGATTTTCGGACAGTTGTTACAACGACCTAATTTAAACTATATTAAATATTTTATTATATTTTTCACATATTTTTATATAAAATTAGACTCATTTATATTCAATTTAGTTTTAAATCACCTAAATTTGAGTTATAACGAAGGAGATATGATTTTTCAAAGTTGGATGAAATGTATACAAAAAATGTTGAAACTGGGCTGCCTGACCGCTGTACGGACGAGGCCTCGCCGGTCACTGACCAGTTTGGTGAGGGCTCGCCCCAGGGGTGATGTCCTCCCCCCCTCCCCAGGGGATGTCAAAAACATGTGGGACCCACCTTTGGTTCCCCCGAATTGAGCAGTTTGGGCCCACGAGTCTGTCGAGGCGTTTATCGAGTCTCATTTGTAAACCGGAATGAGTTATGCAACATACAATATATGATTTTAGGGTAGAAGAAGCTAATCCATCTAAATAACCTATTTACATTATGAAATTCTAAAAATCCCATTTTATGCATGTATGTACCATTTACAATCAGTTTTAGTTTAAGTATAGTTCTTCACCATTTAAACTATAGGATTTATGTCTAATATGAAAGTACTTAGAGAAATTTGAAGAATGAGGTGGTGAAAGGTGAGATTTTGAAGGAAATGGGTTGAAAAATGATTTTTAGACTTTGGGATTGAGCTTTGAGAGTGATATGGTTGACCTATTGCCTAAGGACATCTAACTCTAGGTTGGCAAAAATCCGAGGTGTTACAATTTTCCATCCAACCTTTTGATAAAGTCGCATAGACTGGGATGAAGGGAAAATAAAAATATAACGTTAATCCAAATTTTTTGTTTGTCCTCAAGAAGTTTTTAATGATGTGTATTCAATCACCATGTTTCCTATGGTGTGGTGATGTAGCGTGAGTCGTGGACAATTACATGGCCAAGATGGATCGAAAAAGGCCCGGTCAACGACAAAAGTGATCCAGACCATCAGACCTTAAATTGGGCGTATCTCACAATCTGGAATGAGTTATCTAACGTAAAGTATATGATTTCAGGGTAGAACGAGCTAATTTAGCCAACCAACCTTGCTATGCTGGGTTACCCAAGCCAAATTTTCTAAAGACCACCAGATCGACAGTCGTTTCCCTATTTTAATTTCGCTTTTACTATAAATAGTAAGTTTTAGTTTGATTATAACTCTTCATCCGTTGTGCTTTAGGAGTTACATCCAACGTGAAAAGAGCTTAGAAAAATTAGGAGAACAACTTGGTAAAAAAAAAAATAGGACACTTACTATTTTTGGTTGAAAACCTTGGGCACTAGTAGACATCACGACCGTCTATAAATAGTAAGTTTACTATTTATAGTAAGTCATGAATTCTAGGAGTTTTAGTTGTAGTTTGATTCTGATTTCTTTCTCATTGCTTGGTACCCCTATTTAAAAGGGTTGTGAACTTATTTTTATTCATTCATTAATCAATTTTAAATTTATTAGAATTTATTTCTATTTTCTGCTTTCTTTCCTTGTGGATTCGGGAAGTCTCTGTGAGGAGTCTAGAGAAGTTCTGTGGATTCGGATTAGTTATCCTCTTGAAGAAGACGGTGCTCAACCTCACGTCTTTTCCTGCATCAATTTGGGATCAAAGTGAGGTTTTTCCTTGGATAGATGACTTCTAACGACTGGTCAGGCGACAACCATATGGGAAGTGCTCCAGAGAATTTACCTTTAATGATAGCAGCTTTTGATGCAGCATAGTAAGAGAATTGGCAAGCCATGTAAGGGCTGCAGGTTTTCATTGACCGCATATCAAATCTCTTGGCAGAAACCCTAGGGTAACTCCGTGTTCAGTGAGAAAATATGTGGAAGAATTTTACCGCCTGGTGGCCCGTAACGCTTTGGTCGAGACTGAATCACAGCAAGTCGCTCGATTCAACGGTGGATTGCGTATGATGATCCAAGATCAGGTCTAGATGTATTCCTTCTGGATGATGAATGATACGATCAAGTTGGCTACTTGGGCGAAAGTGTAACTTGAACATCCTAACACACGGACTTATCCTACGGCAAGGATCGCTGCAGCAGGTCCGCCCCAGGGAGCTCCATAGCCCAAAGGGGAAGGAGCCCGTAAGAGCACGCACTCAACTTCCTACATCTGAGAGTCATGATCAGGGAAGCGGATAAGCTACTCCCCAAAAGAGAGTATCGACTGCTGCTGGTTTAAGTAGAATCCCGAACCCCTATGTTCAGCCAAGGCCCGACAACTACTATCGTTGTGGCCAACCGAGCCACCTATCAAATACTTATCCCTAGCGAAAAGTGACGAACCTCACCATCAATGATGGTAGTGCTAATAACACCTATGAAGATTTAGATGTTAAAGAATAAGAACATACCACCAAGGACGAGGCAGATGATTCAAGTTGGGTTTAGCAAGATTGTGGGGAGTTGCTTGTCGTGAGGTGACTATTATATGCGCCAAGAAAAGAAGTGCATCCATAGCAACATAACATCTTCCGCACTAGGTGTACGGTAAATCGAAAGGTTTGTGACTTGATCATTGAGAGTGAAAGCAGCGAGAACATCATTTCCAAGGTCATGGTGAAAAAATTGTAATTAAAAATGGAGCATCATCCCTCCCCATATATAATCGATTGGATCAAGAAGGTTTGTAAGATATGCCTATTTTAAGGTTTTAATGGTCTTGATGACTTCTGCCTCTGATCGGTCCTTCTCTGGTCTATCTTGGACATGAAAGTGTCAGTGACCCACTCTACATCAACAACCCAAAATAAGCTAACAAAAACATGTTTTTAAAAATATTTCAAAAGATTAATCATTGAAATTGATCAAATGTGGCCCAAATGGGAGAATGTAAGAATTCTATAAGGTGGGCCTTATTGATCAATGGTTTGGATTGTCCTAAGAGTTGGATAATGTGATCGAGTATACTAGTGGGCCCCAGTAAGTTGTGATAAATTCAGAAATTTATGTAAGGGGTGGAGTGCTACAACTGTGATACACACACAGTGTTTTAAAAGAACTAGGATTATCAAATTCGTGTGGAGCCATAGGGAGAGGAGTTTTGATCGGTTTCAAAGTCCTCCACCCGCTGTGACTATAAAATTAGGTTGGGTCTCCAATCCAACACCATCGACTGAAGTTACAGCCCCATCATAGCTTCTATAAAGGGTGTAAGGAGAGGAAGACCTTAGCATCCTATCTTCAGCAATGACATCCCAATAAGGTACGCCCTATATTTCTATAAATCTCCATATCCGATGTACAAAAAGGTCCTTTCTATTCCACATATGGTCTCACAGTTGGTATCAGAGACACTGTGCATTAGGTATGGAGGATCAATTCAAACCATTAGGGATTCTTATTCCCAAACTCATATATCAGGGACCTTGATTCCAAATTAGTGATTTTTGAATCCCTGAATCTAGAGATTGGGATCTCATATTTTGAATCCCTTAGTCCAACGATTGGGATTTTAAATTCCCAAAATCATAAGAATTAGGCTTTTCATATTGAAATCCCAAATCCAGACAGATTGTGGATTTCAGATTCCAATCCCCAAATCAAACAGTTAAGTTTTTTTTTTTTTTTTTTTTTTTTTTTAAATTCCCATATCAGGATCAATTGGGGATTTCAGATTCAAATACCAAATTAAGACATTAGGGTTTGAATGCCAAATCAGGTATTAGGGATTTTAATCCCCAAATCAGGAATTATGATTGTTTTCGACTCCCAAATTGAAAATAAAGGGGAAGGATGAATTCACACCTCAGCCTACTCAGGTCGTAATTTCCTACCATCCATCTTTTTTTATGGTACTGTTATCCAACCGGGATTGTTGCAGCTGTTGTCATATACCTTTTGGTGGTCAAGACAGATGGCTAGTGTAACATCTGGAGTATAGGGTTTCTTCTGCCTTTGCCTAAGTGCAAATCGTGGATTCCTCCCAATGTAACATCACCTTCAGCAAATGGGTTCTGCATCAAAGGTGTGCTGACCCTCGATTGGTGAGGCGTGCGACTGCTGTAGTAAGTTTCCTCCTCTCCCATCGCTGAAATCCATGTCTACTGCTCCCATGTCCTGAATCGCCGATAGTAACTCTTAGTCTCTCTCTTCCTCCTCCGTTCTTAGCCGGGACAACTGCAACAACATCAATAACCACCCATAGTAATTGCTTGCTCCTTGTTGGGATGGAGATGTTAGAAAGAAAGGAGAGGATACTGTTGAGTGTCAAATATTGCATATTTTTTCCATTTATATCTTGATTTTATGAATATGATAAGGCTTAATGGTATATTTTATACATGTTTGTGTTGCAAGGTGAGTTTAAGAGCTTAGATTGAAAAGAATGTTAAAAGTACAAATTTAATGCTCAAAAATTACCAAGGAAAATAATAGATGTTTGGAGACCAAGACTGAAGATTTTAAGACCTTGAGATCCAAGGAAATAAGGTGCAGAAGGAAGGAAGTTCGTAGTGCAAAGTGTAGAAATTAACAACACTGGAACTGATCTTATCATCGACCATTGTTCGATGACATCGAATTTTTACATGAAAATCAAGTTGGTTGCTGGACACATTGGATGTAATTCTCAAGAACTCAAAGCCTCGCTCAATGACATCAACGAATTTCTCGATGACATTGAAGTATGTTCGATGACATCGAATTTATCGAAGAATTTTGAAGTAACTTGTTGGACTGTTTTGAACACTTTTTCAATTACTCGAAGACTCTTTGATGCCATCGAAGGAAGGTTCGGTGACATAAGAACTAACGCAGTGCATAAAGGCGCGACTTTCGGAATTCAAAGTATGTTCGCTGACATCAAAGGTTGTTCAATGTCATCGAACGCGTTATGCAGAGTTACACGAACTGCATAAATTGAGGCGGTTTTTCGAAACCGACCAGATAAGGCTATAAATATAGGTTTCCCAAACACTTTTTAGGATATCTAGGGTTTCAAGGAGTAGAGCTAGAAGGTGGAGGAGCCTCTAAAGAGTTTTTCTTCTTTCCTAGTTTATTTTTAATGCTTTCTTCTAAGGTTTTAGATCTAATCATGCTTATAGTTGACTAAATCTCTTAGCTAGGGCTAAGAGGTAAAGCTTGTAACGTGTTGAGATATTTTTCTTACTTTGATTCTTGTTCTTGTTGAACTTCTTTGATTATAATTTGATATTTAAGGAAAACTTTCAGTTTTTAATAGTTTGTTGTGACTCAAATTACATTGGATCTGGAACAACTTTGAGTATCATCTTTTCTTATTTGAGATTGTGGGATTGGTAAATCCTATTGTTCTCCATCGTCTCATGGGAATGGTAGAGTGATGGAATCCCTTCCAACATTCATAATTCTCCCCCATTGAGAATTAGGTCAATGAAAGTTTAGATTTCATCTTATTGATATATATTTCAATTGGATAGGATAGGACTCCAATTCTAATTGTGTTACTTGAATCAAATAAGGAAACATGCTAATAGTTATAAGTGGATCCTTGGCACCCTAGTTCCCACTTTTAAACTCATTGGTTTTAATCATAATATTCACAATTATCCCTTTCTATTATTCAGATTTAGATTTGCATCTTCTTCTAATTCAACTTCTAGTTACATACAAGTTCAGTCCCTGTGGATTCGACGTCGGTCTCACCGAGATTATTACTACATCGCGACCCTACACTTGGGGTTGTGAACGAAGACTTTGCGGCCGATCATCAATTTTGGGCTAGAGTTCTCACGATCATTGGATAGGGTTAGGGTTTCAGCCCTTTACCCTATTCGATTACTCTTTCACCACATATGTGTTATTTTAGTTTTAACTGAGGATGGTGTAAATGTTATTCTATCTAGCTCCTATGATTGTCAAATTTTGTAGTGCCAAAACTTCTTGAAATCTATATCATGTGTAGCTCATCTTCATATTCAAGATCAAGCTCTACATTCAAGTATAAGAACAAAGGTCTTTACTTCAAGAGCTTCAAGTGTAAGAATTAGATGTTCAAGTACAACATTAAGTGATAGATTAAGCTTTCAAGCTTCAACTATGTCAAGACAATGTGCTTTACTTTGGAACTCATTGCTCAAGTTAAAATATAAGTCACAAGTATTTCAAGTTTAAGCTTCAAGGTAGTTCAAGTTCAAGCTTCAAAGTACTTCAAGATGTCAAACTTCAAGTACTTCAAGATCAACTATCAACCGAAGTGAAATGATGTTTCAATGTTCAAATATCACTTATAAGATATGAATGACCCTAGATTGACCATAGGTTAGGTCATATTTATTGTATACTTAAATTGGATCATTATATAATTTTATACGCTATTTTCTCGACTAGTCTTAGCCTATGTTCGACTAGTCCAAATACTGGCTCGACCAGTCCAAGGTTTGTTACTAATTTTTGAGATTTTTTTTTTAGACCCTCGAACAGTCGTGCAGGCCACTCAACCAGTTGTGGAATAGTCTTATCTTATCGCACCCAAAATTTTAAAAGTTTGTTGGTCCTTTGACCAGTCGATCTGACCTCTAAGCCAGTCAAGTGAACAATTTCTGCACTTATAAATAGAGCACGATTTTTACAGTTTGATAAGTCATTCAATCAAAATTAAGACACCACTCTGAGAGATAAGTTTGTGATATTCTTAAGCTATTTAGTGTTCATTTAATATTCTTTTTAATTTATCTTTTTACATTTGATTTTGAGTTCTATATTCCAATCTTATTTGAAGAAGAGATATAAGTTTTCCTCTTTCTTGGAATCAAAATCAAATCAAGCTAGTCCAAGGTGATTTAATGTAAAAACCATTTAGAAATTAGAACATTTTCATAAGAGAGTGTGGACATTGAACATCTACACCGAACATCTACTTTGAATTGGTTCTACTGGGCTTCATTAAAGGAGAATATCTAAATACATATATTTACATTTCTGTAAATCTATTTTTGGATTTTTTGAGATTGTGTCAAAAAATCTCTCTTTCTTTTTAGTTTGTCTAAGGTGATCCAGAAAACTCAATGTGGGGTTTTTGAATTGTGTAATCCCTCTTGAAAGACACAATTGTGAAGGTTTTAGGTGAACCTTGAAAAACTTATTTGATAATGAACGCCAATATCCACTGTGTGAGGATATTGGGAGTGGAGTAATTGCATGGCTATTTTTCTAAATAGTTGGTGTACACACAAGCGAACCACTATAATTTCTGGTGTTGTGGTGGATGGTTGATTGTGACTTTGTATGAATATTGTAATTTCTTTTTAAGCCTTTATGGTGAATGTTGTAATCTCTTTTACGCAAGTGTAGGAATGTTGTAATAGCTTAGTTTATTTTCTTTACTATTTTTATTCTTTATTCCTTTATATCGGTTTGAGATTTTGATACACAGACCATTTTAGGAATTAGGTTGTCCTACCATAACCTATTGGTTTTTGATGTAAGGTTGTCCTTAGAATAACATCTGTATCAACCTATCAATACTCGTACATTTGAGGTTGTCATTCATTTCTACTTTGTGGGATTGTTAAGTGCTATCTTTATTTATATTTGTCTTATTTCGCATTTAATTTTTTAATTTGGCATAGTCCTTTTGTCATGCCCCAAACTCAAAAATTGGATTCACAGGAATCCCAATTTCCGAACCTGGTGCCGACAGCCTCCGTAGTACCCCATTCTCGGCTCCTAGCGTCCATATGCCAGGTTCCGATCCTGAGATTCTGCAAGGAGGATTTTTTCAATGTACATTTGTCTCATAAGAAGCATAACCATAAGTATACCCAAATCATAAAGGTAACATCATCATCACATATCCACTAATATAATCATTTGAATGCAATGTTGAAAGGGAAATACATATATCGAAATCAAAGCTCCAGAAGATAGTTGCATGCTCCAAGCTCAATGCTGCTACAACCTAACGTCACCTGCACGCATCTATCGTGATTAATCTTATAGAAAGCTTAGAGGGTGGTGAAAGTGTATGTAAGGTAGGTCCCAAGTATAAAATAAAGCCCATAAATCATACATCATCGGGATAAGCGGAAATACTAACAAGATCATGAATCATACGATATCAAAGTAAGCGAAAATATATTAGTAATTCCATGAGTCATATAATATTAGAATACGCAATACAGATTAGCTATGTAAATGAGGAGTTATTGAGAGCCAAATATCAGATGCTGAGGGTACAATGCAATATGTAAATCCTACTAAGTCCGTCTAGGCCATATAAGTATAGAAAACATAACGACCCAAAATGCCATATGAATGCAGATGCAATATGTGATGCGAATGAAATAACCAAGCTGAGTGTGAGGTCGAGATGATAGTACGTAGTATCACAGGCTACAGGGTCCATCACAAGAGACTTATATCCAAACCAGTCCCATACCTAAATTTGGATAGTCAGACTCAATGTAGTAAACTCCTGGTCTCAAGTTAGTCGCGCACCCAACTGAAATCTTGGCCATGTGAAGGTACACATAACAAATAGTTACGCACCACCAGCCTGAGTGGATAGTGAATGAATGAATGAATATGCAATTCCTGCTCAATAAGTCCACATATCATTACAGTTCATCTATAGAATTATCATCGGGGTCTAGTACACTCCACGCCACCTGCCGCACCATCAAGCATATAACTGGGTTAGTGAAAGAGACCTCACTATCTGCTTGACCAGTAGTCTGCCAATACCTACCTGGCTCATCGATAGTAGACCCATTCCTCGACCTGATCAAACTCAGCTTAGCTATGCCTACTACCTCAGGCAGGTAAGGCCACACCCTCTTTCAACCGACCACGACATAGTGAGAGACGCGACCTCCTGGTATTCGGCACTCGGGCACTCATGTATGTCTACTTAGTCTCGACATTAGGGCATCCTCTGGTACTAAGAGGGTTGTAGGAGTTTTCACCCAGGGCATCTATGGTAGCTCGATGCTTGAACCAAACATTTCTGGTGTCCCATTTGGCCATCCACAATATGCTTGTGAAGGCTACGACCCTAATATCGCAAGGGTGCACAGTAATTACAACACATAATGCAAGATTCATGAGTCATACAATCCGGTCATGCATCAATCCTATGCAGATCGTGCGCTCATATGAGATAACCTTCGCCTATCAGGGAGTCTCACAACAACCTGCCCAATGACATATGCAATAGTCAACCACATCTCATAACAAACATGCTGATGATGTATATGGGCATGTATCATGATGCCATGCAGTCACATACTCATAATCGGTATTAATAACTGACATCGACAATCAACCTCGACAATGTAGACATTTAACCAACATTGCCCCCAAGGAATGACCCATATAGAGCCTAACATATAGTGGACTCATGGCCTCACATAAGGGTCAAATATACAACATTATGGGCCTCACCCAAGAGCTTAATACACATCAGATGGGCCTCACTTATGGGCCACATATACATTAAGTGAGTCGCATCTCACGGGTCTAATGTATATTGCAATGGGCCGATCACATGGGCCTAATATACATCAAGTCGAGCTTCATCATATGGGCCGAAAATATATCATAATGGGACACGTCCCATGGGCCTCAAATACATCACAATGGGCCTCGACAATCGGCACTGATAATCAGCATCAATAATCGGCATCGACAATCAACATATAAACAAGGCAAGGTCCATAGATGGACAATTGATCAACCATAATATAAAGATCGGCCCACGACCGTAATTATATCAAATCTGATGGCACAGAACCATCTGTCTATGACAAATAGGGGCCACTTATTTGGGTTAACCCACTTAGAGAATGGTGCGAATAGGCCTAACAAAGACTACGGGAAGGTCACAATGAGGACATCTAACCATCGTTGCACATCAGTGTGGACATCTAACCAACATTACTCCCAAGGAGTGGCCTACATAAGGGATTCATACACAACGTAACGGCCACACATACATCACATTGAGCCTCATTCATGGGCCTCTCATATATCACGTTGGGCTTCCTATAAGTACCTCACACGTATCACAACGGGCCATGCCCATGGGCCTCAGATACATCTCAACGGGTCGCGCCCATGGACCTTGCATACATCACAATGGGCCATGTCCCATGGGCCTCATACAATCTCAATGAGCCACATATACATCACATCAGGCCTTACTCCTGGGCCTCAAATACATCACATTGGGCCTCATCCATGGGCCTCGAATATATCACAAGTGGGCCTCAAATATACTTCACGGGTGGGCCACATACCTGGGCATAATACACATCACTATGGCCACATGACATGGGCCTAATATACATCACTATGGGCTACAACCCATGGGCTTTAAATACACAATAGATGGGCCCTACACATGAGCCTTAAATATATACAACAGGTGGGCCTCAATGGACAGACCGCAAATACATCAAGATGGGCCTAATCACATGGACCTCATATATATTGAATAGGCCACACCAATTGGGCCTCATCTATATCAAATCAGGCCCACCCTTATGTATTTTTAAGATCCGACCTATTCATAAGCTAACATAGAGATAGATGAATGAAAACAATTATCAACTTAATTAGAAACTATCGTGGCCCTTAGGAGTTGAATAGTGGATGTCACGGTCCACTATTTAAATGGTGGGGTCCACCTGTACTTTAAATTTAACCCATCCCTTTTGCTCTTGCCATGAAATGATATCTCAATATAGTTGGATAGTTTGGATACAACATATGCATATTGGTGGCCCCACCGTCCAAACAATGAATGGTGTAGCTGAAATACACACATCAATTGGGGGCCTGCGGGCTTACGGTCATCCAAAGGAGCAACTAATGACTGTTGTACATGCGGCTCACTGCACAAAAGGGCAGAGGTGGGTCTCATGCAGGGCCCACCCTCATGTATATATAATATATATGCACATATATATATAGTATTATAATATAATATAATATATAATATATCATATGATATATTAATATAATATAATAATATTATATTTATTATATACCACGTTCAGGCCCTAGACGTCCTGAACATACACATACACCACACCATGGTAGCCCCACATGTGGGGTGGGTCCCACCGTCCAGGGACGGTGGACGGTGTGGATAGAAACACATACATCATTGGGTCCCACGTGGGGCCCACCCAATCTGTTGATAAGGTCACGTGGACCTAGATGTAGATGAAAAAAAAAATTCAAAATGATCCAAAGCTTCTGGATGCCCAAAAGAGTTTCAATGGCAGACATTCAATCCATACTGTTTCCTGTGATGTGGGCCACCTGAGCACCACATATGAATGATTTTCGGAGGGCCCACCGAATGCATGGTGTTGATCCCCAACACACATCACAGTGGGGCCCACGGCTGGGACCATAGGTCCCTGCCCGCCCGTCGTCTAACAGTGCAATAGGCGCTACTTGTGTGCCCTTTGGCAGCAGCAGCATCCTTCTGCATATTTATTTATTAAAAAATTATTTTCATGTGGTTTTTCACAGGTGGGGCCCACATTAGGGAAATCTGATCCGGCCATTGGATCCCATGGCTCAAGATAGACCTATCAAACCCAATATTCGAGGTATTTTGGTGTATAGAAACATCAAGTGAATTTCAATGGTAGAAAATACTGTTTGCTATGCTATGGCCCACCAGAATCTCGGATTAGCTTCATTTTTCAGCTCAACACCTAAAATGAGCTGAGGAATAGGATGAACGGTGTGTATTAGATTTATACATCAAGGTGGGGCTTGCATTAGCGGCTCACCTAAGAAGTTTGAAAATATATATATATATATATATATATATATATATATATATATATATATATATATATATATATATATATATATATATATATATATATATATATATATTTCTTTTTTATTGTTTGTTGGGCAGTACACAACGTTAGTTCACACTTCTCTGTCTGGCAACATTTAGCATCCCTGGACACTGGACGGTTTGAGTAACACTTATATGAGGTGGGCCCCACCTACAGACGCACTACAGGTGGGTCACCAAATGGTTGGATGGTATAGATAAGACGCACATCAAGGTGGGCTCTATTTAGGTGGGCCACACAGCCCCATCATCACATATAATAAAAAAAGAAAAAATGAAAAAAATGAAAGAGAAGGGGAGAGAGAGAGAGAGAGAGAGAGAGAGAGAGAGAGAGAGAGAGAGAGAGAGAGAGAGAGAGAGAGAGACGTGTGATGGAGGGACCTCGACACTATGGGCCCTCCGTTTCAAGCATTCAATCATACATCAAGTGGGTCTCAATACATGTGGGCCCACCAAATCAAAAATCAAAGGTGGAGATTACTTCTCCACCAAAATGGAAGGTCTAGATGACCTATTTAAATCTTTGAAAAGTAAACATCATGATAGGGTCAATGGAGAATGGCCCTATCATGGAACGATCATGTGAATCAAGGTGGGCTATCGACCACACCTAGGGTCCAATGTGAGATCCATACCATCGATCGGTAGGCCTCACTTGGCCCATCATTAAAAAAAATAAAATCTAAGCCTATAGAAGCACCCACCTTAGATCTCTTCTTCCTTCTTCCGCCAATGCATGCTAGAGCTTCAAAGGAATAATTTCAACAGTTGAAATGGTCTTTGGAGGGTGGGATTGGATGATAGGAAGGTGGGCCACACTAGTTTCTCCTCCTAGAAGCCATGGACGTTAGGTGCATGGGAGCAAAATGAGAGAGAAATGAAAGTGAGAGAGGTTGTAAGGAGTGAGAGGGATGGGTGATGGAGTGATAGGTGATGTGTACTTTGACATGTGAGGGATGGGTTGCTTTGACTTTGGGGTTGCTTGGGGATGGGGTGAAAGGTGATGTGTACTTGACATGAGATGGGATGGAGTACTTAACATTTGATGTGATTGATGAATTGATTGAGGTGACATGTTGTAGAGATTCTCTTGAGTATTGCACGCACGGCTTTTTCCTCGAACCGAATGCGGGCCCACATCTCCTGGCCAGGGTATCGGATTGGTGTGCAAGACGCGGCGTTGGAACCGCAGTGACGGTGCGGTCACAATGGTACAAGTCTCGGATTAAGCCAACTCAAATCTATGGGATACGACCTAGGGTCATGTGCAAACATCAATTACAGGTCGCGAGTTGCTAGAATTCCTTGGGAAAGATCGCGGGAGTTGATGGAATAATACGGATTAGAATACGGGTTTTACACCTATTCACCCCCCTCCCCTCTCTAGGACTCTTAGCTCGACCTTTTCAAGTGGTATCAGAGCCTAATAACTCGCTTTAATTTTTGGACTAATTTCCTAAGCTAATCGATCTGTGCTTTTTACGATGTCGAATTTTGATAGCCTTTCAGTCACTAGGCCTTCACCTTTTAATGGCTCTAATTATGCCCATTGGAAAGCTAGAATGAGAATTTTTAAAAAATCCATGGATGAGAGCGTGTGGCAAGCCACAGTGACCAATTGGACCTCTCTTACCACTGAAGTGACTGGTATGATGGATCTAAAACTATAAAAGTCACACCTTACTTTTCTTGGAACTCTCTTTAGAAAAGTGAGAGTAGTGTCAATGCAAAGGCTTTAAATGCAATTACTTGTGCACTATCACAAGATGAATTCAAGAGAATTATATCATGTGATACTACAAAGCAAGCCTGGGATATTTTAGAAATGACACACGAGGGTACAACAATTGTCAAGAAATCTAAAGCCAAAATCCTCACAACTAAATTTAAGTAAATACGTATTGAAGAAAGTGAAACTTTCATGGACTTTTATAAAAGATTGAATGACATTGTCAACTCTATGTAGGGTCTTAGTGATAGAATCCCAGAAAGTAAAGTCTGTGCAAAGATGTCACGCCCCAAACTCAGAAATCGGATTCACAGGAATCCCGATCGCCGAATCCGATGCCGAAAGCCTCCGTAGTACCCCATTCTCGGCTCCTAGCATTCATATGCCAGATTCTGATCCTGGGATCCTACAAGGAGGATTTTTTTTTTATGTACATTTAACTAGTAATAAGCATCACCACAAGATTACCCAATTCACGAAGGCAACATCATCATCACATATCCACTAATATAATCATTTGAGTACAACACTGAAAGGGAAATACATAAATAAAAAATCAAGCTCTAGAAGACCACTGCACGCTCCAAGCTCAACACTGCTGTAACCTAACATCACCTGCACGCATCTATCATGCATAAGCTTATAGAAAGCTTAGAGGGTGGTGAAAGTGTGTGTACAAGGTAAGTGCCAAATATTCGATACAATGCCATAATCATACAATAACTGAAATACTGGTAATCCATAAATCGTACAATGTCTAAATAAGAAGAAATACTGATAAGATCATGAATTATTAGAGTAAACAAAAATACTAACAAAGTCATAAATCACACGATAACAAAATAAGCGAAAATACTAACAAGTGCATAAGTCATACAATATTAGAATACGCAGTATAAATCAACTACGCAATTAAGGAGTCATAAAGAGCCAAATATCAGATGCAGAGGATGCGATGCATATACATTCTTGATGAGTAACACAAACATCGTTAGCCGTACCATATGCCACGGATGTAATGCAACATGCAGTGCGAATGGAATGACCATGCTGGAGCGTGAAGTCGGGATGATAGTACGTAGTATCGCAGGCTATGGGATCCATCACAAGGGACTTCTATCGGTCTCATACCTAAATTTGGATAGTCAGACTCATGTGGTAAACTCTCGATCTCAAGTTAGTCGCGCGCCCCAACCGAAATTTTGACCATTGTGAAGGTACTCGTAACAAATAGTACGCACCACCAGTCCGAGTGGATAGTGAATGAATGAATGAATCAGTATGCAACTCCTACTCAATAAGTCTACATATCAGTACGGTTCATCTCTGGGATCATCACCGGGGTCTATTACACTCTACGCTAGCTTGCCGCCCCTATCAAAGTGCACAACTGGGTAAGTGGAAGAGACATCACTATCCTCCTGCCAATATCAGGCCCGGCTCGTCGATAGTGGACCCATTCCTCAAGCTGGTCAAACTCAACCTAGATATTTCCCCCTCACTCAGACGGGTAAGGTCACACCCCTTCCCAACCGACCACGACACAGTGGGAGACGTGACCTACTGGTATACGACCCTCATGCGCTCATATATCCACTCGATTTCGACGTTGGGGCGTCTCCTGGCCACGGAGGTTTAGGGATTTTCACCCAGGGACATCTATGGAGCCTGTATGCTAGAACCAAACATTTTTGGTGTCCCATCTGGCCATCCACGATATGCCGATGGAGGCTACGGCCTAATGTCACTCGGGCATACAGTAATCACAATACACAATGCAGGATGCATGAGTCATATAATCCAGTCATACATCAATCCTGTGCATACTGTGCGCTCATGTGAGATAACCTCCGCCTATCAGGGAGTCTCAGAACAACATGCTCAATGACATATGCAATGATCAACCACATCTCATAACAAACATGCAGATGATGCGTATGGGCATGCATCATGATGTTATGCTGTCATATACTCATAATCGGTATCAACAACCGGCATCGACAATCGACCTCGACAATGTGGACATTTAACCAACATTTTCCCCAATGAATGACCCTCATGGATCCTAACATATAGTGGACCCATGACCTCACACAAGGGCCAAATATACAACACCATGGGCCTCACGTAAGAGTTTAATATACGTCACGATGAGCCTCTCACATGGGCCTAGCATACATCACAATGGGCTCCATCGCCTGGCCCTCAAATGCATTGCAATGGGCCTCATCACATAAGCCTCATATACATCACATTGGGCCTTAAACACGGGAAGAATACATCATAACAGGCCTCAAATACGAGCCGCATATCCATCATATTAGGCCTCGACAATTGAAATCCACAATCGGCCACGATGATTGGCCTCGATCGATAATCGGTCAATCGACCATGACAATAATAATCGGCCTCGATCGATGATCGGTCAATCGACCATGACAATCATAATCAGTAATCGACCACGACAATCGGCCTCGATCAATAATTGGTTAATTGACCATAACAATCATAATCGGTAATCGGCCACGATGATCGGCCTTGATCGATAATCGGTCATTCGACCACGACAATCATAATCGGTAATCGGCCACGATAATCGACCTCGATCAATAATCGGTCAATCGACCATAACAATCATAATCGGTAATCGGCCACGATAATCGGTCAATCGACCATAACAATCGTAATCGGTAATTGGCCATGATGATCGACCTTGATCGATAATCGGTTAATCGACCATAACAATCATAATCGGTAATCGGCCTCGATCGATAATCGATCAATCGACCATGACAATCATAATCGGTAATCGGCCATAATAATCAGCCTCGATCGATAATCGATCAATCGACCATGACAATCATTATCGATAATCGGCCTCGATCAATAATCAGTCAATCGACCATAACAATTATAATCGGTAATCAGTCACGATGATCGGCATTGATCGATAATCGGTCAATCGACCACGACAATCATAATCGGCAATCGGCCACGATAATCGACCTCGATCGATAATCGGTCAATCGACCATGACAATCATAATCGGTAATCGGCCACGATAATTGACCTTGATCGAGAATCAGTCAATCGACCACGACAATCATAATCGATAATCGGCCATGACAATCGGCCTCGATCAATAATCGGTCAATCTACCGACGATGATTGGCCTTGATCGATAATCGGTCAATCGACCACGACAATCATAATCGGTAATCGACCATGATAATCGGCCTCGATCAATAATCGGTCAATCGACCATAACAATCATAATCGGTAATCGGCCACGATAATCGACCTCGATCGATAATTGGTCAATCGACCATAACAATCATAATCGGTAATCGGCCACGATGATCGGCCTTGATCGATAATCGGTCAATCGACCATAACAATCATAATCGGTAATCAGTCATGATAATTGGCCTCGAATACATCACAATGGGCCTTATCCATAAGCCACGAATACATCACAATGGGCCTTGCCCAAGGGCCTAACATATATCAAGTCGGGCCTCATAGATGGGCCACAAAATACATCTAGGTGGGCCTCATGGATGGGCCACAAAATACATCACAATGAGCCGTATCACGTGGGCCTAAAATACACAATAGATGGCCTGCACCTTCCAAATGGGCCCACCAAATGAACAACATGGATGCACAACACATATATAATAGTGTCCCACGAGGCTGTCTACGGCACAGATGAAACACATGGACGGCGTGGCTAAAAATACATGTATCAAGGTGGGCCATATGTCCATCAAAATGGACAGACAGTGGGGATATACCCATACATCATGGTGCAGCACATATAGCACCGTCCACAAGTGGGCGGTTATGGATACATAATACAAGCAGCAAGGTGGGTCCCACCTGCCCACACGTGCCACACGTGTGGGGTGGCCCCACGTCAAAATAAATGAATGGCTGGCGTGGATAATCACATACATCATGGGAGGTTTTCGCGTGTGGTGTCCACACTCCATGGCAACATGGACACAGCACTACATCACGGTGGATCCCACGGTCCTTGCTAGACGGTGAGGATGCCACACGTGTGGTCAGGTTCCACCGTCTAAAAAATACTGGATGGTGTGGATATGTACATGCAGCAAAGATGGGTCCCACGTGGGGCCCACCATATAATATTATGTACTTTTATTTATATAATATTGTAACTATTATTATTATTATTATTATTTGAAAAGGGGAGGTGCTCCCACGCTAGCGTCCAGACTACGGACGGTCTGGATTATTGTTGGCCCCACGTGTGGGTGCCACAAAAACATCCTAGCGGGCCCCACCGTCGATCCCAACTCGATGGCAGGGATGAAACATATATATCTTAAGGGGCCCCACAGGTGTACGGTTGGGACAACACATTTCTCATGTGGGCCACATGCTGTGGACAAAACACATATACTAGGTTGGTCACACCATCCACTTTGGACGGTGAGGATGAAAAACATACAAGTGGCTCCCACCGTCTTGGCTGCTGGACGGTGGAGACACATCACATACATCAAATGGGTGGGGTTCACGTGTGGCCCACCATCTGAAAGACCAACAGATATTTGTACTCACCTTCATTCCAACTGCATCGGCCTCATACCCAGGCCCACGGCCTGATTAAGCTGGGGATTAGATGGACGGTGTGGATACAACACATCATGGTGGCCCCCACACAACACCGTCCTGATACATATACATCATAGTGGCCCACAGATCTGCTGAGGTCAATCAGCAGCTGTAGCTGCTGGGACCCATCGCCTGGATGGACTGGGTGGATGAAATACATTCAACATGGTGGGGTCCCACTGTACTGACAGTGCAGGTAAGAACCTTAAATCACGGTGGGTTTCCACCATCCAGAAAACTAAACAGTGTGGATATAAAATATATATATCACGTGGGATCCACGTGTACGGCAGATGCATCAAGGTGGGATTCACACTGGTGGCCCACAAGCTTATGACCCAACTGATATTTGTACTTTCCTTCATTCAGTCCAGTAGCCTCAGTTGCTGGACGGTGTGAATACAGTACCGATATTAATGTGGGGTCCATGTACACGTGGCTCACCAATCACGCACATCGAGGTGGCCCCACATATGGATGGCATGGATCTAATACATACATGATGGGGGTTGCATCAGGGTGGGCCACATATATCAAGAGAGAAAGAGAGAGAAATAGAGAAAAAGAGAGAAATCAGAGGAAGTAAGAGGGACGCCGCCACTATGGGCCCCTCTAGGTTACAATCACATACCTCAAGATGGGTCCCACCATATGTGGGACCTCAAATCATAAAAATAATGGTAGAAAAATCACCCACCTCGAGATCTCTCCTTCCTTCTTCCGCCAATGCATGATGGAGTCCCAAAGGGACAATTTCAACGGTTGAGATGGGCTTAGGATGGTGGGATCGGGTGGTAGAAAGGTGGGCCACACTACTCTCTCTCATGGAAGCCATGGACGTGAGTTGCTCCCATGGAGTGTAACGACTCAGAAAATTTCATACCAAGACCCGAGTATCACCTCGATCAGAAATCACTTAGGACTAATTCCCTTAGAAATTAAACATAAGTTAACTAGCGCTAAATTAGACTAGCTATGAAATTAGCACTGTTTGCTTTAAATACGATCTGTTAGAGCCAAAACGTGTAGAATAGTTGATGCTACATTACCGCAAAAGCTAGGATCCAACTCTAAACTGGGTTGCTCATGGGAGCATTCGGAAACTCCGTATCGGACCTGGACCATGCGTCGAAAGTTCGATAGTGATAAACTTAGAAGATATTGACCGCGTTGTTGGACTTGAAAAGAACCATGAAAATTACATCCAAACGATGCTCTGGGATGATTTCCTTGAGTCCGGAGCGAAGAGTGTGAGAAAATGTAGCTTTCTTTATAAATTAAATCTAATTTAAGTAATCTGGAACGTGTCGCTTGCGCGATGTTTCTAAGCATTCGGACCGTTGGAATCTGATACAAATACACCCTTGGATCAGGGATGATGGCCCACTCATGTCAGTATACTTGTAGTCCTAATCGAGTTTCAGTGACCGTTGAACTGAAACCGGTCCGCCACGGTCGATCTGGAAATCTGATCGAGCTGAAAACTTAACTTGATCAAGATCTAGTATCTATGAGCTTAAATCCGACCGCACACAGTAACAGGACCTCCAGAAGTGCTCTTTTTGAGCGAAACAGTCCGTATTTGGACATAACCTAAGTATACCATGGCCCTGAGTCTAATTGGGTGAGTTTTGGGCCTATATAAGGGCCTTAAAACCCCTCTCTCATATCCCATACGAATTTCTTAAACCTAAGGGAGAGAGAAGAAAGAAAAAGAAGGAAAGAGAGAGAGAGAGAGAGTAGGAGATTCAACCAAGGATTCTACCCTGCCACTCCACGTGCTTCAATACCACTACCGTATCGCTACTACGGCGATTCTGACATCATTCTTAGGTAAGAAAACCCTAACCCTAATCAGTTCTAAGGTTTCAGCTAGTTAAAGTGAAGTGATAGCTAACCTATTTCATGTAATAGGTTGCCGTTGGGCCGTAGACGAAGCGTGAGTGAACAAACTGAATTCGTTACGCGTTTATCGGCGTAAGGTGCGGACTATAGACTTATAGGTTATAGTTTTCAAGGCTTTCAATGTCAGTTAATGGTTTATTCTTGACATGGATGCTATTTCACATGCAAAATGTGTCATCTGTTTCGTTATACGTGTTCACATGAACCATGTAGAATATAGTGTATTCTATGCATATGTTGGAATGTTTGAATATGTTTGGAATTTGGAATTATGCTTGACATGTTTATTTGTCGTGAATATATGCCTAATACATGTGCGATAACTCCTTAGCGAAAGGACTTTCCCAAGATCACGTCACGACAAAGATACGTTATATGTGGCTAAGTGTGTAGCCCAACTGTTTGTAGAAATGTTTGAATGAACATGGAGCTCGGATCCATACACACCATGGTTATCCGTCATGGGTATATGCACATGGTATTACGGGGCAACTCCCTAGTGAAAGGATTTGGCTTAACACATGTGTAATCCTCATACATCATGTAAGGTGATGTATGTAGTCTATGTGTTTGTGAAAATGTCTGAGTGTGCTAGTGATCACCTAGAATACTTTGTAGGAGGATCGAGATACAAATCTCGGTTACCTCAACTATGTAGATGATTTTCTACATGTATGCTACATTGTAATGTCTGTTTATTTCATGAAGTGAATGTGTGTGAAATCTTGTTGGTGATGTATTTTCATAACATGCTTCTTGATTGTAAGAATTGAATTACATGTTTATTCCTGCTCTACCTATCTCATATGATTCTTGATTGAAGTTGGGACTAAGATTTAGTCCAGGCAGTCGGTAACGGGATTGAAATCGTGGTTGAGATTCATTCACCATGTATGATGTGTTCGACGAACCCGAGTCGTACTGTAACACCTCAAATTTTTTCTAACCTGGGGTTAAACGTCCTTAGGCAATGGGTCAACTAAAACACCTGGGAAATCACTTAGAACCTAATTCCATAGCCAAAGAAATCACTTAGGATTAATTCCTTTAGAAACTAAGCATAAGTTAGCTAGCGCTACGCTGGAGTAGCTGTGAAATAGCCCCTGACCGCTTTAAATACGTTCTACAAGATCCAAAACTTGTAGAATCAATGGTGCTATAATACTCTAAAACCTCGGATCAAACTCCAAACCGGTTTGTTCTTAGGACCCCTTTGAAACTTTGTATTGGATCTAGACCGCACGTTGAAAGTCTGATACCTACAATCTTAGATCGTTATAACCGCCTAGCTGGACCTGACAAGTCCAATCGACGTTCAGAGGCTATTTCATTGAGCATGGAGTGAAGAGAGTGAGAATAGGGTTAGATTTGGAATTTGAAATTCAAATCTGACACATGACTTGGCGCGTCAGTATTAAGCGTTCTGACCGTCAGAATTCAGCCAAATTACACCCTCGGATCAGGAAAAATTTCTATTTCATATCACGAGACTTGTAGACCTGATCTAGGTGCGATGACCGCTGAACTGAAACTGGACCGCCACGTGTGATCTGGGAACTCTACCAGTCTGAAAACTTGATGTGTGTTAGATCCAATATGCATGAGCATAAGTCCGATCGCGTTCAGCCAGGGGACCACCAGAAATGTCTTCTTGGACCGAAACAGCTCCGATTTGGTTAGGTATCAAGCAAACATTGTTCCCAAGCCTAATCTGGAAAGTTTTTATGTTATAAAAGGGGTTTAAACCCTCACTTCTCTTACCCATCCGAATTTGCTAGAAACCCTAGCTGGTGTGAGAGAAAAAGTGAGAGATTGTGAGAGAAGGTGGGAGAGATTTTCCTGCCACCTGCTGCTGCTGCTGCACGTGTTTAAGCCACGTAATCCAATCACTTTGCCAGTGATTTCGTCGCATTTGTAGGTAAGAAAATACCCTAACCACTTACTGATTTGGAGTTCCATCGATTCCTTAGCGATGCAGCTTACGAATCATGTGTATTAGGTTGTCTGTTGGCCGTAGAAGAAGCGTACACGCTCCGTTCGAATCAATACACTTCTAGGATAAAAGGTACGAATTTTAGATGCTTTGATTGACTGTTTTCAACGCTTTCAATGTCATTTAATAGTAGATTATCGACGGCAACGCCGTTTGACATGTACAACATGCTGTCCGTTTCCTGTTTCGTAAGCAGACGAAAAATATGAGATTTAGGGCATTTTAGTCATTTGTAGGAATTACTGTTTTCATTCATATTTTGCTAATATGATTGACATGGCTTCTTGCTGCATTAGGATATTAGGAATGCGTGCATAATCAGTTTGGTGAAGAGATTTGCCTAAATGCACACTTTGAGTCCACATACTATATGTAGACTTAAGTGTGTAGTCTAAGTGTTTGTATACATGTTTGTATTAGTATGTATTGAATTAAATGGTGTTGTGAATTAGTTTGAGATTGAATTTTCAAATACTTCGCTGATGTAAATGATTTCCTTCATTTTGGCTATATGTATGAAATGCATGTGTTAGATAATTTACTTAAGTTGTATGTTATAACATGTGTTAACATGCTCATGTTGTTGTATTTCATTTCTATTACTCTGATATGAGCGATGAAGTGGATTCACAAATGATTGGGGCTATACTTAATCCAGGCAGTCGGTAACTGAATCAATTTATGGTTGGCTTATCTTTACCACGAACGACGCGTCGATGAATGCGAGTCGTGTTTTGGAGTTGGCGGCAGTGGTTAGGCCACACGAGGTGTTTTACGCACTTCATGTCATTCGACTTGAGATGCGCTCATACTAGTCGAGCCCGTCAAGTAACCCGACTGGCCATTGTATGTTCACCATGTATGTGTCATAACTGCTTGAACCTAGGGTACTGACTTACCATTGAAAACCCTGTCAACCATGGTACCTTGATTCATAAAGACTCATGAGCCGGGCATGGTGGTATGAGACACCGTGGTCGAGCTGTCGGCTTACGCTGGGGCCACAAACCTCCCCGTAGTGACCAGTGAGCACTTAATGACTCGTGATCAGATTATGCTGGTATGAGACACTATATTCTTGTTGTCGGCCTACATTGATAAGGTGATGGGGGAGCGGTGTAATGAGTGCGAGCAATAGCCCTGGCTGCCCTTTGTAGTGACCTCGAGCGTATTCTGAGTCTACGGGAGGCGACGACCCTTCCGTAGCGACAAGAGTACAAGTAGGCCTGTATTGATAAGGTGATGGGGGAGCGGTGCAACAAGTGCGAGCAACAGCCCTGGCAGCCCTTACAGCAACCTACAAAATATATATCGTATGAGATTACTAGGAGTGACGACCCTAGACAGGATCTGTGTTGGGATTGATATAAGGAAAGTAGCTTAGTTTCCCAATCCTGCTGTATGAATGGACTAATAATAACTCGGTAATCATATCACCATCACATTGCATGTGCATGGAAGATGTGGAGCACTGAGCGGTATGCAAGCATGCCGTGGACGTAGATGGTGCCGTATGAGGGAGAATGTCGGTGAGGGCATCCATCATGTCATATCATATTGCATTAACAACAGTATTAGGAATGTTTGATTTACTGCTTTACTGTTATCGCATGATTGATTTGAGAACATGCTAATCTTTGCTCTATTATTCCACTGAGTTAGCTACTCACTCCCACGTTACGGGATGGTATTTTCGGACACCCACCAGTCCTTATTTTGGTTGCAGATGATGGCGCTGCTTGAGAAGCGGAGTTGGACTTGATGATGATGAGGAGGATCCCTCCTTTATGCGTGTTCTGCTTGACGGGATTATAGGAAGGTTGATTAGATACCTTGACACTTGTCATTTTATATTTTTAGAGCACTCATATATATTCTTTTTGTTTACTTTTGAAGTATACATGTATGTATATAACTTGGTAACATGTTCACACTCTGGAGACATACAACAGTTTATATATGTTATACATACTATCACAATCTTTCGCTTGTAAATTTAACTGTCTCTTGAGTATGATATGTTGTTCTGGCTTAATCTCACTCATGTTTAATACATTAACACAGACAACATTCAATCATACACATTTATGTTGCATAAGTAATGTTCTGGAACTCGGGAGTGGAGTTCTTACTCGACCCCCGATTTTCGGGATGTTACAGATGGTATCAGAGCATGATTTGGATTAAACCGGGCCTGGGTTATGGACACGCGATGTACGCTGTCACTCCTTTGACTTAGGTGGGTGCGAGTAGGATCTAGAAACATATGTAGGACTTCAGTTTCGCCAATAGGCGAAGTCTACTCAAGTCGATCATTCGATCGAGTCCGTAATGCATCTAGGGTCGCGTGAAGCGACTTAAGTAGCTCCTAGGTTGTAAGTACGTGGGTTGAGACGTTCTTTGAATGGTTCTAAACCCGTAAATGTGAATCCTTGGGCAGTGGGACAACCACAACCCTTACATTCAATCGCTAGGCTTAAAAAACTCCATTTCACCTAATTTCTTCAAAATTCTTCCTCTCACCGCTCCATTCTTCAATTCTTTCTCTGAATTTTCATGTTAGGCATTGATCCTAATGTAAAAATGATATAGAATCATACTTCAAAATTTTTTTACAGTGAATAGTAAAATTTCATGAAAACTGGCCATTAGGCCATTCTTAGTTTGCAATCTTTAGCAACTAATGGGCTAGATGGATGTATTAGCTCCTTCTATCCTAAAATAATATGCTGCATGATAGGGAATTGCATTCAGCTTTACAGATTGGCCCCGGAAAGCCCTGAATGGATGTTTGGGCCTCTCTAGGCCAATCTACAATGAACTAGGGTGGGGCCCATATATATCTGGGACCTCCAGGGCAGGGGGGACCCAGCCCACCAGGCCAGACGGGCCGAATCCACCACCGGTCGGTGATACCATCGCCGATCTGGCGATGCATCACCGTACAGTGGGGTCCACTTGCTATAAAATTTGGGCACATGCCCTTATGTGGCTAGTACATCCCTCCCACATAGCGTCCGTCAGTCGAAAACCCCTAAAAAGGGTACTTCCTTCACAAACAGCCCATCCCAAGCCTCCATTTTCATTTTTCTTGCTGCCCTATCTCAAAACGTAGCTCCAAATCCCTTCCAATCCCATTTCTTAAGAAAACCGACCCTATCCCATCCCTTCATAGTGATTTGCTACTCCTCCTCTTTCAAAACTCGTCCATTGGAGCTCCTACAACCCCCAAAACGTGCTGAAATCGTATGGAGCTCCATTCCCCTTTTTCCTTCTCTTTTCTTTTTGAAAATCCACCCTAGGGGAGCTTGAAGCATCCCTTTACAACACCTAGATTTCTTTTTTTCTGTTTGGGCAGCCATTTCTCTACATTTTCCACATTTTTCATGGCTTTTGTTGAAGCCATTTTGGGTTTTTTCTCTCTCTCCACCATCCTCTCTTTGATGGGAAAGAGAAAGACCACAGCGAATGAGACTGGGCCTAGTTTCCCTGCGCAATCAAGAAGATCGAGGGGTGGCACCGCTAGTACAAGCGCCGTCGCAAGTCCAAGCACAGCCCGAGAGTTCCATACAAAGCGAGATTTGGATCCCCATACTCAAATTGGGCGAGTAATATTAGCGGAGATGCCTCACGGTGAATATACTGACCGTAAGGTGTTGTTTGAGGTGGACGTGGAAGGGTGACTCTTCGGCGAATTCCTATTATTCAAGCGCATTGAAGCTATACATTGGGGTCCGCTTTTTGAAGCCCGTTCTCGTGCTAATGTGAGCACCGTTTGTGCCTTCTACGCTCGTATCCAGAATCCTACATAGGAGCCATTGCAGTTCAAGATTCTCTTTAGTAGATACCGGATGGCTACAGTCGATGTTCGGTTGATAGCACGACTTCTGAATGTGCCCCTTGGTGATGCTCATCCCAGTGCAAAGAATTTGAGGAGTAGACGTGAGCGAGATCGCCGTACTAGGTTCCTATGCGGTAGTCTGGTTCCATGGCATCCTAACAATAGACTCAAGGCGTCTCATATGTCTGATGATTTATGCCTGTTGCACCACATTTACACGTTCAACGTGTATCCCAGGTCGACAAATCGCATTGAGTGTACGCGCCTTATGGTTGATTTCTTGTATCAGGTGGCCCAGGGAGAAAATGTGTGTATGGCCACTTTCATGTTGTGACAGATTATCCTCATAGAGAAATCAAGAAGAACGTCTGAGTTACTTCCTTTTGGCCAGCTTATATGCAAGATCGCGCTTGAGTTTGCTTACAGACTTGGGTCGGAGTTGCTAGTTCCAATTCACTGCATTGATGAGTCTACCATGGTCAAGATGAAGATCGGGTCTCAGTACCGTGAGGCTCAGCTTGATGAGGATAGCGAGGGAGATTTCGATGATAAAGAGTATCCAAGTGAAGGAGAACCTGGAGCGAAAGAAGAGGAAGAAGTCCAGGAAGAGGTAGAAGAGGAGGCTCAGGATACCGATGAGAGTCCTCCTGCGACTCGGGCTACTAGAGATGATCACATTTCCAGAATTGAGGAGAGTCAGGTCGCCTTGCGAAGAGAAGTTCAGGAACTTCGGGCCGAGGTTGAGGATACCAAGGCCATCATGCAGAAGAAATTCGGCAAGGTGACTCGTACTTTGAAGGCTATCCTGTGCTGTTTGTAGGATAAGGGTGCTCCTCCTCCGTCACCCGACTCAGACTAGCGATGAGATTGTAGATGTTGTTGGTATCAGTTAGTCGTTTCCTGCTTTATGTTGTGTAAGCCTGATAAGGCTAGTCATTTTCTTATGTTGCTGTAGTAGCTGACTGGCTTAGCTCCCATGCATTTCTTGTCATGGTACATGTAAGAATATGTCTCCTATATTGTGGAAATTTTGATTTAATGAAATGCATGGCATTTTTTTTTCAGCTTGTTATGTGAATGTTTGTGTTGTGGTTTGGGCTTAATATAGCCAAATTTGGTTAGATGGAATGCATGCCGTTTCGTTCGCTGTAAGGTGTTGTCCCTAGTTTGGATGTATCCTATGGTTTCCACTGCCATATTGTAAATCTTGGGATTAAGCCTACAAAATTAGTTTTTATCCCACCCCACCCTCCTACCAAGCATGCTACTTCCAATCCCGACATGGGACTAAGAATACCGTTCCATTAGGCTGTAGATTACAGACTAGTCTACTAGTTACCTTAAGTAGTGTAAAGCCTGTATATGCTAAGGAATAGTAGGTTAGATTTACTTGGAATGGGACTCCCTTCCTTGGATAGATCCTCATAACATCTATAGACTCCTTTAGTAACTCTTAGGAAGCTTATGTACCTTAGAACCATTCACTCTTAGGGAAGACTTATAAATCCCTCAGGTCGAACTTAGAATAAACCAACACACCCCTTAGAATTGCCTTCCCCAAGGGCTTATTGCATTCAGGAACGCGGAGTAAAGGAACTGCATGTAAGCGATGTATTCACGGTTTGAATCGACTTCTTAATCCTAGTGGTTACCAATAAATCCAATGCTCTGATCAAGCAGAAGATCGGCATCGAGTCGGATTAAGAATTGATATAATAAATCTTCTGTCCTAGCTAGACAGAAATTCTATGTATCCGCTCAGAACTACTACACAACCTTTCTTCTGTGATGGCCCAACCACCTATAACCAAACGTGATCACATTACCTTTGGGAAATGGCGAGGACTTAAAGCCTAGAGAATTCGACATCTTGCCACCAACTCATACCTGCCCCTGAACTCAACCACAATAGAGATTAGGCTCATCTATATCGCCATAGATACCAATGCCATAGAACGCATCATTAGCAAAGGAAAACCACTGTAATGAGAGGTTGTTTCCTAATTCATGTCAAGGATAGCCCCTAAGTTGCACCTCGTTCCGATATACGGAGTGATGCAAAGATTCTTGAATTTTAAGTAGAACCAAGTTTTAAGGGGGGTAGAACGTATTGAGTCCAATCCAGTTAGGTCAGTCAACGCTACCGTTCTATCAGAGTGGCGCAGCGGAAGCGTGGTTGGCCTCTTCCCCACTGGCCCAGGATCAAAACATTTGAGTTAGGATATACATATGGTTGGGTCATTAAATAGGATTGACCCTTCCTTAGAATGTCAATACTGAAGTCTTGCTAGATACTCCTTACCCTTCGCCAATTTTGAGGATGAAATTGTGTTTTAAGGGGGGTAGATTGTAACACCTCAAATTTTTGCCAACCTGAGGTTAAACGTCCTTAGGCAATGGGTCAACTAAAACACCTGGAAAATCATTCAGAACACAATTTCATAGCCGAAGAAATCACTTAGGATTAATTCCTTTAGAAACTAAGCATAAGTTAGCTAGCGCTACGTTGGAGTAGCTGTAAAATAGCCCCTGACCGCTTTAAATATGTTCTATAAGACCCAAAGCTTGTAGAATCAATGTTGCTATAATACTCTAAAACCTCAGATCAAACTCCAAACCGGTCATGTTTGGGTATGATATAAGGGAGGTACCTTAGTTTCCCAATCTTATTGTATGAAAAGGACTAATAACAACTCGGTAATCATGCCTATATCGCATTGCATGTGCCTGGAAGATGTGGATCACTTGAGGGATGAAAGCATGCTGTGAGCGTAAGATGGTGTCGCATGAGGGAGTATGTCGGTGAGGGCACGCATCATGATTTCTCCTCATCCTTGTATTAATTACAGTATTTAGGAGTGTTTGATTGTAATGCTTTATCATTACTGCTTGATTGAATTAATAACATGTTAACCTATGTTTTATTGTTCCACTGAGTTAGCTACACACTCTCACGTTACGGGACGGTGTTCTGGACACCCACCAGACCCTATCTTAGATGCAGGTATTGACGAGGCGCAGGAGGCTGAGCCTAACTACTATGAGGATCAGGATGAGTTCTCCTACATGCAGTTCTCTAATGGTTTTGCTTAGGCCATTCGGAGTGACGGGGCTACAGGGCTTACCATGCTAGTGGAACTATTCTTTTGACATTTTAATTTTTGTATTATGACATGTATATGATAGCTCAGTGATGTATTTATACTCTGGAGACCGATCATGATTTTTGACTTATATACATTTCTATACATCTTTTAGTCTTCCACTTGCGCTTTATAACTCAATCTGGAGTATGAATTACTGCTTGGGTATAATCCCACTCATGACTGATGCACTAACGTAAACAACATTCAATCATAAGCATTTATGTTGCATAAGTGATGTTCTGAAACTCGGGTGTTGAGTTGCTACTTGACCCCCGATTTTCAGGGTGTTACATGGAGCTTGGGAGATATGAGTGAGAAATGAGAGATGAGAGATGAGAGAGAGAGGTGTAAGAGAGAGAGAGATGGGTGTGATGGGTGTGAGTGAGTGATGTGTACTTGTGTAAGAGAGTGTTGACTTTAGAAGAGGGGTGGTTGTACTTGGGGATGGGTGAGTGATGAAGTGTGATGTGTACTTTGATTGATGGGATTGATGTGACATTTGGTAGAGATTCTCTTGGGTTTCACAACGCGCGGTGTTTTCCTCGAACTAAACACGGGCCCACATCTCCTGGCCTGGGTATTGCCTCGGCACGTGAGACGTGACATCAGAATTGTGGCGACGACGGGGTCGCTAGGGTACAAGTTTTTGGTTGAGTTGACTTGGATTGACAGCGTGTGAATCAGGGTTGCATGCAAATGCCGGTTAATGGTCGTAGGTTGCCAAAATTCGACCGAAAAGATCGCGGGAACCTACGGAATGGTACGGTATATGATACGGGTCTTACAAAAGATACTGTGCTCATTGCCTGAACGGTTCAATTCAAAGGTGACCGCGATCAAGGAACTTCTTGATACGAATAATATGAGGGTAGAAGAATTAGTTGGTTCTTTACAAACCTACGAGTTAAAATTTAAAGCTCCTAAAGGTAAATCCATCGTCCTTAAGTCTTTTAAAATTATTTCTCAAGAAAATAGTAATAATTCTGATTTAGAAACTTCTGAAGATGATATGGGTCTTTTAGTTAAAAAGTTTTACAAGATTTTTAAAAGTAAAAAGAAGGTTGATTTGTAAAAACCTACTGATATGAAAAGATCTAGATCTAAAACTTGAAAATCTTTAAAAGACTGTCAGTGCTACAACTGCCATGAATATGGGCATCTAGCAAACAAATTTCCTAAGAAGGATAAGTCTATAAAGAAAAGTATGTTGGCTACATGGGATGATTCTTCTTGGTCTGAAGTCTCTTCTGAGTTAGAAGATTTTGACACTGAGTTGGCTAACGATGTTAAAGCCCTAATGACTTTAGCCAAGTTCACGTTTTCAGATAATGATGATTTAACCAATGAAGAAAATCTGAATAGTGATCATGAAAATGAAGAAGATCTTCAAGATGCTTATGATACCCTGTACAAGGAAAATTGTAAAATTATTGTAAAGCTAAAACTTCAGAAAGAAAAGTTTTCAAAACTAAAAGAAAATTTTGATAATCTAGTCTTAGAAAAGTCACACATTTCAGATTGCTTTGAAAAAACTAAGTGCGACTTAGATTTCAAAAACTCCCAAGTTGAAAACCTAAAATCTAAAAATGAAAAGCTAAAACTAGAAGTCTCTTCACTTTTAAGTTTGAAAGACACACAGAGGTATGCCCAAGGTGATCCTAAATTAGAAAACTTTTATCCAGACCTAGAAAATGTGGAGATCGATCTGGATTGGGATATGATAAAAGTATTCCTCCTAAAAATAAGAATACTCCACCCAAATTTGTGAAAGAGGAGTCTTCTAACTCAAAAGGGAAAATTCTGAATCAAAATTATTCTAAAAATTCTAAAAATTTTCAAACTTTTAACCCTAAAAGCAATCATATCAACTATAAAAATTAGAATCATAATCGTTTAGTTGAGAAAATTGTTGCTTTACTTAAAGAGCTCTTATAATCTAACTCAGTGGGTTAGACTTATAACAACTACAAATATAAGAAGACCAATTATACTCCTAAACCCAAAAGTGTAATGAAATGGGTTTCTAAGGTTACGTGTTTGGTTGCCCACACCACTTTCAAAGGTTCAAGTCATTTAAAGTGGTACTTAGACAGTGGTTGCTCTAGACATATGATAGGTGACAAAGGTCTGTTCACTAATCTTAAAGATATGACTGATGGTTCAGTCACATTCGGTGATGGTAGCAACTGCAGAATTGTTGGTCAAGGTACGGTTCAACTCTTTAACCTCCCTTTATTTCAGAATATTTTATATGAAGAAGGGTTAAAATATAATTTATTAAGTATCTCTCAAATATGTGATAATAATCATAGTGTAAAATTTACTAACCAAGAGTGTGAAATTTTAAATAAGAATGGTTCTATAACATTAACTGGTCATAGAAATTTTAAAAACTGCTACATTGTTTGTGATTTAAGCTCATCTAATTTATCATGTTACATGGTCCAAAACAATGAGACTGAAGTATGGCATAAGTACCTTGGACATGTACACTACCGCAACTTGTAAAAATTAAGCAAAAGAGAGTTAGTAAGAGATCTACCCAAAATATAGAAAGTAGATAAAATATGTGGTAAATGCTAGATTGGTATACAAACCAGGAGTACTCACAAAAAGGTGAACTCCAATGCCACATCTAAACCACTCGAACTTCTCCATATGAATCTCATTGGACCAATTAGAATGGAGAGTCGAGGTGACAAGAAGTATATTTTAGTAATAGTAGATGACTTTACCAGATATACTTGGGTAGTCTTCTTGAGAGAGAAATCAGAAACTCTCGATGAAGTAAAAAAGGATACTTAAACATATCAAAATGGAAAAAGAATTACAAGTTTGTAAGATCTGTAGTGATCATGGCTCTGAATTTGAAAATAGTGGTTTTGAAAATTTTTACAGTGATTAGGGAATATCACATGAATATTCTACACCCAAAACACCATAACAAATTGGGGTAGTGGAAAGAAAAAGTAGAGTGCTTTAAGAAATGGCAAATGTAATGTTGAATAGTATGAAACTTCCTAAAAATCTTTGGGCTGAAGCTATAAATACTTCTTGTTATATAATTAACCGCGTTTATACTAGAAAACCAAATGGTAAAATGGCTTATGAAATGTGGTTTGATAAGAAGCCTACTGTCAAATACTTTCAAGTTTTCGGCAGCGAGTGCTACACTTTACGTGACAGAGAAATCTGGGTAAATTTGATACCAAAAGTGATGAAAGGATGTTTTTAGTGTATGCTCTGAATGGTCGAGCGTATCGGGTTCTTAACAAGAGGACTGATGTAATTCAAGACTCCATTAATGTGGTTATAGATGATCACTTGAATACACCTTGCCTCAAGTTTAGAAAATGATGTTCTTTTAATTGATAAACTCAACTCTTCATCAAGTCAAAATAACATTGAACTGAGGACAGTTAAAGACCATCCATCTAATTAAATCCTTAGAAATCCTCTCACTGGTGTGCACACTTGTAAACAAATTGAAGATATGTGTAACTATGTGTGCTTTACATCTTAGATAGAACCGGCTAACGTAAAAGAAGCTCTTACTGATGAAAACTAGATTGTAGCAATGCAAGAAGAACCCAATTAGTTTGTAAGAAATGATGTTTGGAACTTAGTTCCAAGACCAAAAGATAAACACATTATCGGAACAAAATGAATTTTCAAAAATAAGTCTGATGAACTTGGTAATAGTATTAGAAACAAGGCTAGGCTGGTTGTACAAAGGTACACTTAAATAGAAGACATTGATTATGATGTGACCTTTTTCCCAGTAGCTCATCTTGAATCAATCAGACTACTTATATCTATTGCGTGCTTTAGAAAATTTAAAATATACCAAATGGATGTAAATAGTGTGTTCTTAAACAGTGACTTGCATGAAGAAGTGTATGTTGAACAACCAATAGGTTTTAAGACCCTAAGCATGTTAATCATGTCTATCGCCTGAAAAAGATACCCTATGGTTTGAAACAAGCTCCCAGGGCATGGTATGAAAAGTTGACTAAGTTTTTACTAAGTCATAACTTTATAATGAGAAGTGTTGATAAGACATGATTTGTAAAGAAACCTAATGATCACATACTAATAGTTCAAATCTATGTTGATGACATTATCTATGGATCTACCTCTGCTAACATAACTATTGAGTTTGCATATCTTATGAAGTCTAAATTTGAAATGAGCATGGTTGGAGAACTAAACTATTTCCTAGGGTTGTAAGTCAAACAGCTCCCTGATGAATTCTTTATCTCTCAAACTAAATATGCTTTAAATTTAGTTAAAAAGTTTGGATTTGAGAGTGGAAAAAATTTTGATACTCCAATGAGTATTACTCTAAAAATCTCTAAGGATTCAAAAAGAAAGAGTGTGGATCATAAGTTGTATCGCAGTATGATAGGTAGTTTACTTTATTTAACTGTGAGCCAACCTAATATGACATTTAGCATAGGAATTTGTGCTAGATATCAATCTGACCCTAAAGAGTTACATCTAATTGTTGTTAAGCTCATTTTACGATATATCGCTAGTTCAGCTAATCTTGGTCTTTGGGATCCACATGATACTGGTGTGCAATTAGCTAGTTACACGGATGTTGATCGGGCTAGTACCATTGATGATCATAAATCGATAAGTGGTGGTTGTTTCTACCTTGGGAACTATTTAGTTTCTTAGCTAAGTAAAAATAAAGTTTCATATCACTCTCCATAGCTGAGGTTGAATATATTGCTGTAATTGCTGTAAAGCATGTACTCAGCTTGTGTGGATGAAAATAATGCTAAGAGATTATGGAATTGCACAAGAATCCATGATTTTATATTGTGATAATTCAAGCACAATTAATATCTCTAAAAATTCAATTCAGATTTCACGAACCAAGCATATTGACATTAGATATCATTATATTTGTGAACTGGTGGAAGACAAGATGATTTCATTAGAATATATTCCACCGAGACTCAACTTGTAGACATATTCACAAAATCGCTCGACAAAAATAGGTTTACAAAATTAAAATTTTAACTTGGTATGTGCAATATGAACTGATGATTTATGTCTATATGTATCATAATATATATATTTTTATTTTAAAATTTTTAGAATTCAAATTTTATGCAAAATTGCATATTTATGTACTGCATGACCAGTCGAGTACAAACTCGACCAGTCGTGGCTCGACCAGTCGAGTATGTACTTGACCAATCATAAAACACGGGTTTGACCATATATTTGGGAAAAATCTTCTTTTTCTTCATTTGGGTCTTCTTCTCCAACAAGCCCTACCATGACTGGTCGAACCCATCTTCGATTCCTCTATGGTTAGTGCATTATTTTTAATTTTTTTCAGAAGTCATTTGCACTTCCTTTTCTTCATTTGTGTGGTTTATTTCATGTTTTATGATTGTTTTGGGAGTTTTCTATCAAAAAATCTGATCTACTAGAAACCCTTCTAGCATCTTTCACAATCTCTTTATTCCTTGATTTCTTTATTGCAATGGAAGGTAGAATAAAAAAGAAAGGATCTCGTGGTCCCTCTTCTTCTTGTTTAGCTCTTATCATGGTGCGCCATCTTTGGTCACCCGAGGAAGATCCCGAGTATGTACGGGATATTCGCTTGTGCAATGTCATTGTAGAACAGACTGTTAATCCTGATCATTTGGCACCATTTGATGTTGTTCCTCTCCTTCAGTCTGTAGGATGGGATAACGTATTACATTGGGGTGGACCAGCATACTACTCCATTGTGCAGGCTATGTATGCTTACATTATTGACTTCTCTTCTGAGAATCTGACAATTACTATTACAACCAGAGAAGGTCCAATTGATGTGGACCATCATCCTATTTCTGGGTTAATGCATATACATGTCAATGACGATGGTATTCTCATTAGTTCTCTTGTGACAAAACCTTCTGAATTTAAGAAACGAATGCTCACTAGAGATTTATGTAATATGGATGTGGAATGGAGTACTGGGAATGCGCTTGCCTCTAAGTTTATGTTACCCAGATATAAAATTCTTCATAGGATTTTCATTTCAAATTTCTATCCTCGATCTGGTAACGAAATCGAGCTTACTACATTCATGGTTTGTATTCTTCATTCTATCATTTCTGGAGTCTCTGTGTGTCTTCTTTCTCTGATTTGTTATATCATGATTCAGTTCCGTCTCCACCCAAGTCACAGTGACATACCCTTTATTTATCTTATGACTGTGTTAGCCACCCATAGTTTAGTGGCTATGCCTGTTGGAGAAGCTCCCATTCACTATCTACCCTTCAATAATTCTAACATTAACCAAATGAATTTGAAGTTGGCCCAAGGCTAAGTTGATGTGGGTGCTAGTGTAGTTGCTCAAGCAAATGAAGAGGAGGGGGATTTGCCTCCAGATGATGTCAATATGGATGACATTTTTAATGAAATTGAATCTGATTCTGCTGTTGATCCTGATTATCAACCATCTAATTTTGATATGCATTTGCGCTCACTTGAGGAGAAGGTTGAAGGTATGCATGTGTCCCAAGAAATGAAATTTAAATATATGCGCAAATATCTTAGGCATATTAACAAGGGACTTTATCAAGTTTATCCATCCATACCTGCTCCTTCTCTTGGTTTGGATTAGTTTTGACTATCTGATATGTAATAACTTTTGCATACTTGAATTTCTCTTATTTTTATGTGCTTGGACATGTTTTCATATTATTATGGACATATTTAGTTGGTTATCTTGCCCTTATCTTCTCTTATTACTCATTGCTCTTCTATTTACTTCCATTATCATTTATCGGTTCTTTCCTTTGTCATATTGTGACAAAAGGGGGAGAATTTATTTCATTATGATAAATTTAGAGAATGAATGTGGAACTGTGTGAAATTGTGATAATGACCGCTTTAGTTGAATGAGAATATGCCAATATGTCCTAGAGGGGGGGTGAATAGGACTTTTTAATATTTGATGGTAGTTTAAAATCCTAACAATCTTATCCTAAGTAAATATGCATGTATCAGGATTTCTTCAAACTAACTCTAATGGCTTCCAAGTTAAATAGAGGATCTAGTCATAAAACTATTTGAAAGATAAATAAGATGCAAATCACAGTTTATAATGGACGTGATTGTTTGTGAGGTGTGATCTCAGATAATCAAATATGAAAACATTTAAGGAAATTACACAAGCAATAGAAAAAAATAACAATCTTAAATATAGTTATTTTTATAGTGGTTCGACCACTTGTCTACTCCACTTCCGGTGGACGCACTCAACCCTTAAGTGTACCAGATCTCACTAACGGAGGTTTCAAATCAAGTTCACCTCAAACCAATACAACCTACTTTAGGATGACTCTAACGTATCTACATGACACAAGTTTATGCCCTTGTTCACTCCCTAAGTATAGGGTTATGATGTAGTAATAAAATCAGTGAGACCAAGGTCGAATCCCTAGGGACTAAAACCTGTACGTAATCTAAAACTAGGTAGAAGTAGAATTAGACTAAGACGAAATCTAAATCAAATAAATTTAAGGAGTAATGGTGAAATATTTATCTAAAATTTAAAAAATTCAGAGGAAGGAAACTAGGGATTCAGAGGATCGACGTGCAGAGATCAGGGAGAGCTTATGACTGCTTGAAGAACTCAACTAGACTTAGAGTCCCATCTTCATCCAGTTGAAGAATGTAACCATGGAAATCAAGACTGAACTTTCTTTGATATAGTTTTCAAGATATGAAAGGTACATGAATTAGAATGGATTCTATCACCAAACCATGCCCAGGAGACAAAGTAAACAACATAATTAAACTAATTACTAACTATAACGACTCGAAAAATTCCATACCAAGACCCGATTACCACCTCGATCAGAAATCGCTTAGGATTAATTCTCTTAGAAATTAAACATAAGTTCACTAGCGCAAAGTTAGACTAGCTGTGAAATTGGCACTGTTCACTTTAAATACATTCTACAAGACTTAAAACTTATGGAATCGTTGACGTTATAATACCCTGAAATCTAGGATCCAAATCTAAACCCAGTTGTTCCCAGGAATGTTTGGTAACTTCGTATTGGATCTAGAATGCACGTCGAAAGTCCGATATCTATAATCTCAGACCATTATGACCGCTTAGTTGGACTTGACCATCCTTTCGAAAATCAAGCCCAAAAGATGTCCTGAGACCATTCTATTGAGTCCGGAGTGAAGAGAGTGAGAAAAGGAAGATATTTAGAAAATTAATTCTATTTTTAAATAATCTAGCACGTGTCACTTGCGTGACATTTTTAATCGTTCTGACCGTTAAAATTCTACCAAATTTCACCCTCGGATCAGGAAAGTTGGCCCTTACATGTCCAAGTACTTGTGGCCTTGATCGAAGTTCGGTAACCATTGAATTGAAACTGGTCCGCCACGGACGATCTGGAAATCTGATCTGACTAAAAACTTAACTTACTAAAGATCCGATGCTAGTGAGCTTAAGTCCGACCACAATTGATAACAGGACTTCCAGAAATGCTCCGTTGGATCAGAAAGATCCCGATTTGGTTATAACCTAAGTATACCTTGACTTAAAGTCCGTTTTCGTTATGTTTAGGCTTATAAAAAGGGCTTAAACCCTTAGTTCTAAAACCCATATGAATTTCTAAACTCTAGTCTTTCAAGAGAGAAAAGAGAGAGAGTGAGGGAGAATCTGCCGAATCTTCGTAAGATTTTTCCTAGTACATCTATACATTGTACCATCTTTTCTGAATCATTTTCCTGACGAATTCGATTTCATTTTTGGGTAAGTTAACCTAACCCTAACCTGATTTAAGACCTAGAAGAGTTTAAGTGACATTATAGCTGATTTGTTTCATCCCATAGGTAGCGTATCCGCCGTTGACGAAGACACATCGTCTGAATCATCTTGAATACGTATTTTCTGGTTAAAGGTGCGGACTATATATGCTTAGGTTATGGTTTTCAACACTTTCAATGTTAGATAATGATTTATTCTTGTTGTGAATGTCGTTGCACATGCCAAATGTTCCATCCGTTTTGTCTTTCGCATATGTATACTTTATATTGTAAATACCGTATTTCATGTATATGTTAGAATACACGTATGCGTATGAAATCTGTTGATTTTCTTGCCATGATAAATTGTCATTATTATATGCTTGACATGTATGCGGCAACTCCTTGGCGAAAGGACTTGCCCTAATATATAATAGAGACGACATACGTGATGTATGTTGAATAGTGTAACCTAACTGTTTGAATAAATGCCTAAGTTAGTAGTTAGTAAAGTGTGATTGCTAAGGTGGTTAAGATATGGATCTCCATCACAATACTTGAGTCTATGATTTCCTCCATGAATCATGTAACTTAAGTTATCCATACTAAATGAGTGTACGATTTCCTCCATGGATTGTGTACTTAGTTGAAGCATGTTAAATGTGTGTATGAATTCCTGCATGTGCTTTTTACATTCAAGTTATACTTTATGATTGTTTATATGGATGCAGGATATGGATCATATGGTAGTTATTAGATTTGTATGTGAATGGGGCTGTACTATAGTCCAGGCAATTGAAAACCGTTCTGCAAATAGTAGTTGAGGTTGTTTTCGCCACACAGGATAAGTTTAGCGAATCTGAGTCATGCTTGGGTTGTTCGAAAGTGGTCAGGTCACGCGGAGTACTTATGCATTCCATGTCGTTCAACTCAAGGTACGCTTGGCCTAGTTGAGCTTATCAACTAACCCGATTGACCGATGCTTGTTCACCATGTTTGGTCACTACTGTTTGAATCTAAGGCACTGATCTTACCAGTGAAACTCCCGTTAACCATGGTACTAAGATCCCCTAAGACTCATGAGCCGGACATGGTGGTATCGGATACCGTGGTCGAGCTGTCGGCCTATGCTGGGGCCACAAACCTCCCCGTAGTGACCAGTGAGCACCCTACTCTGAGCAAATTATGGTGGTATGGGACACTATATTCTTGTTGTCGGCCTACACTGAATGGTGACGAGCCCTCTGTAGTGACCTTAAGTTTATCCTGACACTGCATAGGCGCAATGAGTCCTGTTGTAGTCTTAAGGATATAAATAGGCCTGTATTGATAAGGTGATGGGAGAGTGGTGTAACGATTATGCGCAACAGCCCTGACAGCCCTTGCAACGACTTAGAACCATAATATCGTATGAGATTCCCTAGGACTGATGACCCTAGAATGGATCAATGTTGGGAAATGATACACGGGAGGTGTCTTAGCTTCCCAATCCCGCTGTATGAAAAGGACTAATAAGAACTTGGTAAGCATATTCATAACACCGCATTGCATGTGCTAACAGAGTTGGTGATAAAGCATTGAGGAAATGAGTCATGCTGCCATCGTTAGATGATGTCGCAAAGGGGATTGTGGTGAGGGCACACATCATTCTTCATGGCATCCTTGCATTAACAAGAGATATAGAACCTGTTTGATTGTACTGCCTTATCATTACTGCTTGATTGGATTGATAACATGTTAACTTTTACTATATAGTACCACTGAGTTGATCACTCACTCCCACATTCTGGGACAGTGTTTAAACACCAACCAGACTCTGACTTAGCTGCAGGAGATGGCGATGCTTGCGAGGCGGAGCCAGACTTCAACGAGGATGAGGAGGCGTTCTCATATATGCAGTTCTCAGGTGGGTTCTTGTGAGCCTCGTCCTGACCAGTGAGGATTATTTTTGAGAAATGTATTAGATCATTTTGAACAGTTCATATATATATTTTGAGACACAGATGTATGTATATTGCCCTCGGCAGAGCACGCATCATTTGGGGATTTATTTTGAATTATATATGTACTTAAGTCTTCCGCTTGCATTTCCTAAATATCCTTGAATTATGTCTGCTAATCTAGCTTGATCTATTTCATGTTTTATGCATTAATACAGACAACATACAATCATCATCAAATATGTTGCATAAGTTATGTTTTTGAACTCGGGAGCTGAGTTGTGCTAACCCCTGAATTTCAGGACGTTACAAGTTGGTATCATAGCATGATTTGGATTAATCTGGACCTGGGTTAGGGTCACACACCGCACGTTGACACCACTATACCGTAGGAGGGTGCGCGAAGAACATAGAAACCTTTATAGGATCCCAGTTTCTCCAATTGGCGAAGCTCACTCAAATCGATCATTTTGATCAAGTCCGTGTGTATCCATGGTCGCATGAAATGACCCCGGACCACTTCTAGTTTGTTTATTGATGATTCTAGACCCTTATTAATCCTATCCCAGCTGTTAAAGATCGCTAAATGCGAATGTGCAACAGTTAGTATCCAAAACGACCCGAAATGGTTCGAAACGGAGGTTGGGCTCAAATCTAACATTTCCAGGGGGACCCAGGGTGGGCCCCACATGTTTTTGGCCATAGGGGGTAGGAGGACCTCAACCATTTGGCGAGGGCTCGCCAAACTGTCCAGAGAGTTGCGAGGACCTCACCGATTCGGCGAGGCCTCACCGGTCAGCGGGCTTTTTGGGCTGGGCCGCCCGGGCCGATGTTGTTCGAGGTCTAATGGAACCCCTTCATACAGGGTTCGACCCTCTGTTTATTCTAAATCCCCTACTTCCTTCACAAATTAGCCCCCCCAAGCTCTCTTTTTCTTCTAAACTTGTTGGTTTCTCTCTCAAACCTCCCTTCCAATCACTCCTTCTTCCGTTTTTCATTATTTCCTTCATCCCTCTACTGTTCTCAATCATACCCAACACCTACACTCTCCATTTTCTACGATTGGAGCTCCCAAGCTCCCATTTGAAGCTCCAAAACGTGGCAACCCTCAACCTCTCTTGTCTTTGGCTTTTCCCTTCTTCTATTTCTTCTTTTCTTGGCCCATTGCACCCCTGTATTTGACCCAAACTCATGGGAACCCATTAGGTCAGCCCTTTTTCTTCCCTTTCATCACTTTTTCATGACCTTTATAGAGGCTATTGTAGCCTTTTTCTCCTTTTCCACCATCCTCTCGTTGATGGGTAAGAAACGTGCCCCTATGGATGAGGCTAGGCCTAGTTGTCCCGCTCGTTCAAGGCAGCCTAGAGGAGCTACCGTGAGTCCTTTAAGTGTTGGGAGAGAAATACATACGAAGCAGGATTTGGATCCCCAAGCACCTTTTAGAAGGGCGTTGTTGGCAGAGTTGGCTCATGGCGCGTATACGGATCGTAGGGTTCTTTTTGAAGCGCATGTGGATGGGCGGCTCTTTGGCGAGTATTTGTTGTTTGAGCGTATTGAAGCTGCCGGGTGGGGTCCGCTATTTGAAGGTGAGTCTCGTGCTAATGTGAGCACTGTTCGTGCCTTTTATGATCATATTCGGGACCCTACGCTGGAGCCACTACAGTTCAAGATCCCCTTTGGTAGAGATCAGGAAGCCACAATCGATGTTAGGTTGATAGCTCGACTTCTGAACGTTCCACTTGGCGAGGTACATCCAAGTGCTAAGAACCTGAACAGTGTTCGTGAGAGAGATCACCGCACCAGGTTTCTATGTGGTCATTTATTTGAGTGGCAGTGTCAGAAGAGCCTCCTAGCGACCCATATGTCAGGTGATTTTCGTCTGCTTCATCACATCTGCATGTTCAATGTTTATCCCAGGTGGAGCAATCGCAGTGAATGCATGCGTCTCATGGTAGATTTTTTATATCAAGTGGGGCAGGGAGAGAATGTGTGCATGCCTACGTTCGTGCTGCGACAGATCATCCTCATAGCATGATCGAGAAGAACGTCTGAGTCACTTCCCTTTGGCCGGCTCATATGCAAGATTGCACTCGAGTTTTCCTATAGGCTTGGGGCAGAGTTACCTGCATTGGTTCATTATATCAACGAGACTACTCTGAACCAGATGAAGATGGGACCTTAGCAGCTTGAGGCCCAACTTGATGATGATAGCGAGGGTGAGTATGATAGTGAAGAGGAGGAAAGTGAAGAAGAAGGTGGGGCAGAAATAGAGGAAGAAGTCTAGGAAGAAGAGGAAGAGGAGGCTCAGGATACTGATGAGAGTCCTCCTCCTGCGACTCAGGCTGCTAGGGATGCTCATATAGCCTGACTTAAGGAGAGTCAGGTTACTTTCCGAAAAGAAGTCCAATAACTCCGGGCTGAGGTAAAACAAGAGCTTAAAAAGACTAAGGCCGTCATGAAGCAAAAATTTGGCAAGGTGACCCGCACCTTGAAGGCCATCCTGTGTTGCTTGAAGGATAAGGGTGCCCCTTCTCCGTCGCCAGATTTCGATGCATAGACTTATGTAGTTGTTGTTTGCTTGTTTGATGTTTATTTTTATGTGTGTTTTGCTTATCATTTATCATTTGGTAGTTGTTAGTGTTGAAGCTTTGTGTGTGAAGCTTAGGTGTTTTGTTCACATGCTTTCTCTGTCGCGATTCATGTAATGCTGCAAATCACGTATTGTGACAATTTTGTTCATGAAATGCATGTGGTTTCCTTGGCTTGTGAAGTTAATGCGTTGAATGGACTGTGTGAATGCCTAATCTCTTTGGTTGCTACCCTATATTGTGTGTAGGGTATGCCACCCAAGGGTTCGACATCTTTGACCCGTCTTTCTCTGGGTGATTCACTTGACGTGGCCCTTGCCCTGTACGATACTCCTATGGACCCTCATGCGAGCCCATCTCGATTAGATCTCAGGCTGAGTTCTCAGCCTGCTTCTGGCCCTGCTGCTGGGCCACCTTCTGTGACACCTTCTGTGGTGCCTCTTGTCACACCTGTGCCTCCTGAGCAGCATCGTACGTCTGCGTCGATGCCTTCTACATCACAGTCCGCTCTGCCTCCTGATAGGCTAGAGCAAATGATGTTGTTGATGCAGCAGCAACAAATATAGCAGTAGCAGTTCTTGTCCTCCATGGCTAGAATTTTTACTCAGTCGATGGCTGTGACTCCACCTGCCTCGCCTCTACACCCTGTTGGTTATGCTAGTGCGAGCGGATCTTTCAAGCGATTTCAGCGCTTGAGGCCTCCCACATTTTTAGGTACTCACAGACCTGAGGAGGCTGAGTATTGGATAGACCGTATCTCGAAGATTCTAAGACCGTTGCACTATTCTGAGGTGAAAAAGGTTGAGCTGGCCACCTTCGTGTTTGAGAATGAGGCTAGCCTATGGTGGGACAGTATTCTCCTCACAGTTGCTGAGGGGTATGAGTGGACGTGGGCAGCGTTTGAGGCGTGCTTCCACGAGAAGTATTTCCCTGTCACATACCGGCACGAGAAGGAGAGTGAGTTCCTTCGCCTTCGCTAGGGAGGCATGTCGGTGACAGAGTATGAAAACAGGTTTATGGAGTTAGGGAGGTATTCTCCTTTAATTTTGAGTGATCAGCCGATGAGGATGAGGCATTTTTCTGAGGGCTTGCGGCCCGAGATTAGATCGAAGATGTGTTGTGCGAGCATTTCTTCTTATGCAGAACTGGTGAGTATGTCCTTACTTACAGAGCAGGACGGGGACAGGTCGGCCGCGCGTGTGCACTTATGGTTCCTACGTCGTGACCTGAGTTCGAGAGTATGCCTTTCCTCGTTAAGAGGCCTCGATTTGAGACACCGCAAGGGTCTTCTGCATCTCCTGCGTATATAAGGCGTCCTGATGTGCAGTGCGGCTATTGTAGGAAGCTTGGCCACACTGAGACTACATATTTTTCCAGGATGCGAGACAGTGGGTTCTCGCCACCTCAGTGGACTGGTCGTCCGATGCCTCAGACTATTTCACCACCACCTCTATGGACAGTGCCTGCACATCCGTCCTTCAGACCTCCAGCACCTCATTTCATGTTGCCGCAACGGCCTATGGTACCACAGCTGAACCGTCCTCAGCAAGCTCGGATACACACACTGACAGCTGAGCCATCCGAGACAGAGACTGCACCACCTTTGGCCTTTGAGGTCATAACTCACATTGGAGGTACTCCTATATTCCTATTGGTGGATATGGGATCCACTGTCTTATTGATATCTTATTCAGTAGTCAAGCGCCTCGGGCTACAGACTACTCAGATAGTTGGGGTGCGAGTTCTTTCAGCACATGGGACCTTTTCTGATGCCACTATGATGTGTGAGGGTTGTTTACTAGATCTAGGGAGCAGGATGATAGCCATTAACCTTATCGTTGACCCCTCTCTCTATCACTTCGACGTCAATCTTGGCATGGATTGGCTAACTGCAGGGAGGGCTGAGATTGACTGCGAGACCCGTTTAGTGATAGTTTATGAGCCAAAGGGCACGTCCTTTACATTTTCAGTGCAGGTCAGTTACCCCTCTTGAGTGATTTGTTATGCTTCCTTCTTAAGGAATGTTGATGTCCCAACACTTGAAAGCACGCTAGTAGTCCGTAATTATGAGGATGTGTTCAGGAAGATACCTGGGTTGCCACCTTAGTGCGAGATCAATTTAACTATCAACCTGGTACCCGGTTCGACGCCCATCTCATTGCCGACGTATCGCATGGCCCCATGTGACATGGAGGAGTTAAGGAAACAGATCGATGATTTATTAGAGGCTGGCTTCATATGACCGAGTGTGTCTCCTTGGGGAGTACCTGTTCTGTTTCGTGACGAAGAAAGACGACTCATTGCATTTGTGTATCGATTACTGTAGGTTGAATCAGATTACTGTAAAGAACAAGTACCCTTTGCCTAGGATAGATGACCAATTTGATTAATTGAGAGGAGCGCAGTACTTCTCAAAGATTGATTTACAGTCAGGGTATCACCAGCTGCGCGTCAGGAATGAGGACGTATAGAAGACGGCTTTCAGGACTAGCTTTGGCCATTATGAGTTGCTCATGATGTCGTTCGGTCTTACGAACACACTAGCCGTGTTCATGGACCTGATAAACCGAGTATTTCGATCGTTCCTCTATTGATTCGTCATCGTATTTATAGATGACATTTTGATATACTCCAGGAGTCGAGAGGAGTATGAGGAGCACTTGCGATCGGTCCTGGATACTCTGAGACAGCACCAGTTGTTCGCACAGTACAAGAAGTGTGACTTCTGGAAGGAGGAAGTCAAGTTCCTGGGACATGTCGTGTCCAAGGATGGGATAGCAGTGGACCTTACTAAGGTAGCCGCGATGCAGGATTGGAAGAAGCTTGGTTCGGTTACCGAGGTGAGGAGTTTCCTGGGACTTGTTAGCTACTATCGAGAATTCATTCGGGACTTCTCCAAGATAGCCAGACCCTTGTCTCAGTTGACACGGAAGGATCTGAAGTTCGCCTGGAATGAGAAGGTGAAAATAGCTTTTCATGAGCTGAAAGACAGGCTGACGTCTGCTCCTGTGCTAGTTTTTCCATAGCAAGGGGTTAAATATACGATCTATACGGACGCGTCTCACGTTGGTTTAGGTTGTGTCCTTATGCAGAAGGACAGGGTGATTGCATATGCCTCGAGATAATTAAGGAAGCACGAGAAAAATTACCCTACACACGACCTAGAGTTGGCAGCTGTCATTTTCGCATTGAAGCTCTGGAGACATTACCTCTACGGAGAGGAGTTCGAGCTGTTTTGTAACCACAAGAGCCTCAAGTACATATTCACACAATGAGACCTGAATATGAGGCAGCGACGATGGATGGAGACCATGAAGGACTTTAATTTTGAGGTTTTCTACCAAATGGGCAAGGCGAACCTTGTGGCTGACACGTTGAGCTGTAAGAAGGTGATAGAGTTTGCGGCTCCGCTAATGGTTACCGAGTGGGACATGGTTGAGTTTTTGTAATATTTTGAGTAGAAACTCACTATGGAGGAGCCATTCGAGGTTATCGCACACGTTCGGGTGAGACCTCTTGTTGATGACAGGGTCATTACGACGTAGAGGAACGATGAGCGCCTGACTGAGCTTCGAGAGCAGGCCAATGATGATGCAAATGCCGAGTGGAGAGTTAGAATGGATGGGGGCTTACGTTATCGTGGCCGCCTATGCGTCCCAGATGTCCCAGACTTGAGACGAGAGATTCTCGAGGCTACGCACAGTTATAGACTTGCGATGCATCCGGATAGTATGAAGATGTATCGTGACATGAAGAGGACGTACTGGTGGGATGGTATGAAGACCCACATCAAAAATTATGTATCCCATTGTCTCACTTGCCAGCAGGTGAAGGCAGAGCATCGCCAACCTCCTGGTCTCCTTCAACCTATGCCTATAGCTGAGTGGAAGTGGGACTATATCTATATGGATTTCATTTTGGGACTGCCGAAGATGAGGAAGGGACATGATTCTATCTGGGTGATCGTCGACCGCTTGACGAAGTCGGCGCACTTCCTTCCGATTAGAGTTACGAACTCTGCAGACGAGTTGGCTAGATTGTACATTAGGGAGATTGTTCGTCTGCATGGAGTTCCCTTGGAGATCATGTCAGATAGAGACACACGGTTTACTTCTATTTTCTAGACTCGCATCCAGGAAGTGATGGGTGTGAAGTTGAAGTTCAGTACTGCATTCCACCCACAGACCGACGAATAGACAGAGTGGGTGAACCAGATTTTGGAAGACATGTTGCGGGCTTACGTGTTGGATTTCAAGGACAGTTGAGATGATTGTCTTCCATATGCGGAGTTCACGTACAATAACAGTTTTCAGGCTAGTATTGGTATGGCACCTTATGAGGCCTTGTATGGACGTCCTTGTCGAGCACCGCATTGTTGGGCTGAAGTTGGCGAGTGAAAATTGATTGGTCCTAAGTTAGTATAGGTGACCTCAGAGAAGATTGACATCATTAGGCGTTGACTTCTCACAGCACAGAGCAGGTAGAAAAGTTATGCCGATACGAGACGGCGACCACTGGAGTTCACGGTTGGAGATCACGTGTTTTTGAGAGTCTCTCCTATGAAAGGAATTCTTCAGTTCTGAAAGAAGGGAAAATTCATGCCAAGATTTATTGGCCCATTCTAGATACTTGATCGAGTGGGGAGAGTAGCGTATTGTCTTGCTTTTCCCACACCACTCGCAGGCGTGCATAATGTTTTCCATGTGTCCATGCTGAAGAAGTATGTTCCTGATCCTTCCCATATCATCAGATGAGAGCAGGTGCAGTTGAGCGAGAATGCAACTTATGAGCTGCGCCCGACACGTATCTTAGACAGGAAGGAACAGGTATTGCGTAGCAAGGTTATCCCCCTTGTGAAGGTATTGTGGACGCATCATACCGAAGAGGAGGCTACCTAGAAGACCGAAGCTGATATCAGAAAGAACTACCCACAGCTTCTTGAGGAGTATGAGAAGGTACAAATTTCGAGGATGAAAATTTTTTTAGGGGGGTAGATTGTAAAGACTCGAAAAATTTCGTACCAAGACCCGAGTACCACCTCGATCAAAAATTGCTTAGGATTAATTCTCTTAGAAATTAAACATAAGTTCACTAGCGCTAAGTTAGACTGGCTGTGAAATTGGCACTGTTTGTTTTAAATACGTTCTGCAAGACTTAAAACTTATGGAATCGTTGACGCTATAATACCCTGAAATTTAGGATCCAACTCTAAACCCAGTTGTTCCCAAGAATGTTTGGTAACTTTGTATTGGATCTAGACCGCACGTCGAAAGTCCGATATCTATACTCTCAGACCATTATGACCGCTTAGTTGGACTTGACCATCCTTTTGTAAATCAAGCCCAAACGATGTCCTGAGACCATTTTATTGAGTCTGGAGTGAAAAGAGTGAGAAAAGGAAGATATTTAGAAAATTAATTCTATTTTAAAATAATCTGGCACGTGTCACTTGCGTGATATTTTTAAGCGTTCTTACCGTTAAAATTTGACCAAATTTCACCCTCGGATCAGGAAAGTTGGCCCTTACATGTCAAGTACTTGTGGCCTTGATTGAAGTTCGGTAACCGTTGAATTAAAACTGGTCCGCCACGGACGATTTGGAAATCCGATCGGACTAAAAACTTAACTTACTAAAGATCCGATGCTAGTGAGCTTAAGTCCAACCGCAATTGATAACAGGACCTCCAGAAAGGCTCCGTTGGATCAGAAAGATCCCGATTTGGTTATAACCTAAGTATACCTTGACTTAAAGTCCATTTTCATTATGTTTAGGCTTATAAAAAGGGCTTAAACCCTTAGTTCTCAAACCCAAACGAATTTCCAAACTCTAGTCTTCCAAGAGAGAAAAGAGAGAGAGTGAGGGAGAATCTGCCGAATCTCCGTAAGATTTTTCCTAGTACATCTATACATTGTACCATCTTTTCTGAATCATTTTCCTGGTGAATTCGATTCCATTTTTGGATAAGTTAAGCTAACCCTAACCTGATTTAAGACCTAGAAGAGTTTAAGTGACATTATAGCTAATTTGTTTCATGCCATAGGTAGCGTATCCGCCATTGACGAAGACACATCGTTTGAATCATCTTGAATACATCTTTTCTGGTTAAAGGTGCGGACTATATACGCTTAGGTTATGGTTTTTAACACTTTCAATGTTAGATAATGATTTGTTCTTGTTGTGAATGCCGTTACACATGCCAAATGTGCCATCCGTTTTGTCTTCCGCATACGTATACTTTATATTGTAAATACCGTATTTCATGTATATGTTAGAATACACGTATGCGTATGAAATCTGTTGATTTTCTTGCCATGATAAATTGTCATTATTATATTGTTGACATGTATGCGGCAACTCCTTGGTGAAAGGACTTGCTCTAATATGCAATAGAGATGACATACGTGATGTATGTTGAATAGTGTAACCTAAGTGTTTGAATAAATGCCTAAGTAAGTTAGTAGTTAGTAAAGTGTGATTGCTAAGGTGGTTGAGATATGGATCTCCATCACAATACTTGAGTCTATGATTTCCTCCATGAATCATGTAACTTAAGTTATCCATACTAAATGAGAGTATGATTTCCTCCATGGATTGTGTACTTAGTTGAAGCATGTTACATGTGTGTATGAATTCCTGCATGTACTGTTTACATTCAAGTTATACTTCATGATTGTTTATATGGATGCAGGATATGGATCATATGGTAGTTATTAGATTTGTATGTGAATGGGGCTGTACTACAGTCCAGGCAATCGAAAACCTTTCTGTAAATAGTGGTTGAGGTTGTTTTCGCTACACAGGATAAGTTTAGCGAATCTGAGTCGTGCTTGGGTTGTTCGAAAGTGGTCAGGCCACACGGAGTGCTTATGCATTACATGTCGTTCAACTCAAGGTACGCTTGTCCTAGTTGAGCTTATCAACTAACCCGATTGACCGATGCTTGTTCACCATGTTTGGTCGCTACTGTTTGAATCTAAGGCACTGAGCTTACCAGTGAAACTCCCGTTAACCATGGTACCAAGATCCCCTAAGACTCATGAGCTGGAGATGGTGGTATGGGACACCATGGTCGAGCTATCGGCCTATGCTGGGGCCACAAACCTCCCCGTATTGACCTGTAAGCACCCTACTCTGAGCAGATTATGGTGGTATGGGACACTATATTCTTGCTGTCGGCCTATATTGATAAGGTGATGGGTATCGTCAATGTATAAAGGTTAGGAAGGGTATCGTCACCCGACCATGCCCAGGAGACGATGGTGAACAATAGGGCTTCTTGACGTCGTAAACATAAAAAGGAAAGGAACATGTTCAAAGCTATCACATACTCATTGTAATTTTAGTCACAACAGACCATTAAAAACTAAAAACATTCCCTTAATTAAATTAAAATCAACATCAGTTCAGTTTAAACAAAAGGTACAAGCAAGAAGTCTCCCATCACGCTACAAGTTTCACCTCTTAGCCCTAGCTAAGAGGTTTAGCCACACATAGACATGATAAGGCTAAAATCTCTTAGAAAAAGAAAGGATAAACAAAGAAAGAAAAGGAAGAAGGAAAAAGAAAAAATCTCGTCGGCCTATTCCATGCCTCCACGACTGCACAGAGATGCCTTCCCCACGTCCAAGATTGGATTGCTCTCTTCTCTCTTCTCTCTTCTCTCTTCTGTTTATAGGCAGGGGAAGCTGATGGAGAGCCGGTCGGCTGGTGGGAATGGTGGAGTCGGTGCGCGTAAAGCTTTCACAATTCGCGACCAAATAGGACTCTATTTTTGTGCGAGAAAATGCACCAACTCTGCGTTTGATTCATTCTTGGGAAGACAAATTGCTCCACTCAAGCAATCCAACCACGTAGTGATGGTAGAAAACCTCATATCAAGCTTATAAATGGAAAGGATCATCATCTTGATGTACGGGTTTGATGCGCAATGCACCAAATCTCATGGAGTTCTCGGACGTCCGAGTGACATACCTTGCGCTGGTCTTTGGTGGGGTCCTCAATCAAGTTCTAATGAGAAATCCATGTCATCCATTTGATTCCCAGTGAAACTAGTTAGGAAAGGTGGGTTTGTTTCAAGTTTGGCGTGGCACATTGTACCAGATCTTCTCACCGTCCATTCTTACTTTTGGATGATCAAAAATGGATCTCCGATGCCTTTGGAAATTCACCACCTAGGCCTGAGTGATAGGGTCCTTGTGAATCTCATGGACAGTTTAGATTGTCCATATGGATAATGGGAGGGGCCCACTGCATGAAAACGAACGGATAACATCTGTCCGCTGTTTCCTGGTGTGAAACGGATCGTGTTAGCTCCCACTGACCCGATTTCTTGGTCCAGTGCACCTTGAATGCACCTGTGCACTGTGCACAAGCACGGCCAGTGGGGCCACTTGAGATATGTATGATAGATCTATTCCATTCACCTGTTTTACCACCCCCTTTAAGGGGTTGAAACCAAAATTAAAGCGTATCCAAAGATCGGGGCCCCAAATGAAGATTTTATTGGCTGATCTATCATTTTACCCACTTTTATAGGGATACGGGAGCTAAAATTCAACATGTACGGTTCATTTATGGTCCTCAGGCCATGTATGAAGTTTTAAGCTGAACAGATGGCGGGAACCCTGTGATCTTCCATTCTGGATGCCATTCAAGCCATTTAAGCTTCAGTTTCTCGATTTTCTCGGATCTCTGGTATGTAAATCCATCGATCTTAGTCTCATGGGGTCCGTCCCTTGCCTTGGTGACTTCAGAACGTTAAATCCATGCTTTTAACACCCTATTTCAGTCTAAGCTCGTAAATACACCTTGCAGCACAAACATGATTAAATCGGGCCGTTAAACAGTACCATATTCATAAATCCAGGCAATAACTGGGGTCTGATATGTAACATTTGATCCTCAACAGTCCCACACAGGAGCAAGCACCCAAATTTTAGGCCACACATGGAACCTCACCAGTTTATGCTCTCATGAGCAAGGGTCAACACACAACACCTAAGTTTTAGACCACACAGGTTAAGGACCTACACAAGGACCTAAGAGTTTATGCTCTCCACAGAGCAAGGGTCAACACAAAGCAACCCACGTATACACCCATCAGAGGCCTCTTATAAGGACTTGAAAGGGCTGAGAATCACCTTTGACCCAATCCTATAGAAGGAATGATCACTTGGGTTTTCTGGACTCTAATGACTTACAAATAAGTAGATGAGCCCCATTCAGCATGTTGATGAAGATCTCCTCCTTTGATGCTGAAGAATCTTCAACTCCCTAAAAACACAACTCAGATGATATACCAATGTAAGGCGATGGGCTGGGTCAAGGTTATGATGGAATCCTACTCTATTAAATGTTTTTCTATAAAGGAGACAGAGCGATTCTAATCATTTATGCATTCAAGGCATCCCGACTTAATGATTTGCCATTAAGATGGTAGCTGCAGGATCCTTAAATGTGGAAGTTCATTCCCCAATCCACTCTATTGAATGTTAATGATGAGGGTGGATTGGAGGATGAACTCCCATGAGAGAAAAGGCTTAAGGTGTATGATCTGGGTTTAAGCTCATAAAAGCACTCTCTATTTTCTCTACCAGCAACCAATGGTAAGCACTCATTAAATAGGCAAAAGGTTCCAATGAATATAAAACAATCATATTTTTGACAGAGTTTGATATCATCGATCGTATACTCTCGATAACATCGACTGGCCGCTCGATGATATGAACTCAACTGTCAAACGCTTTTGAAACTTTTTGCCAACTGGTCGAGGAGATCAAACATGCTTCGATGTCATCGAATTTTGAACTCCGAATTCATCGACACGAGGTTCGATTCCTCAACATTTAAAAATGAGAGAATAGATGCCTTTGAAACTTATCAGGTATGAGATATGATCGAGCATCACACGATATCATTGGAATTTGAATATCGATGATATCGATGACAGTGTCGATTCATCGATAAATCTAAGAAATTTTCCTATCAGCTCATTATACAGTTTTTATCTTATTTTGATGACATCGACCACACCTCGATATGATCGATATTTGAATATCAATTTTATCAATTGATCCTTGATCCAAAAAAGATTAACATAAAAACTTGCTGGATAACTAGTGTCTCAATCCAATATCATTGAAGGTCTACCGATATCATCGAGATTTGAATTTTGAGGATATCGAGGATCCCTTTGATATATCGAGAATCACATGTTTTTGACTTAGAAGTATATTGGACACAACTGACCAAATGTGGATTATATCAAGTCGACTCGATGGACTCGAGATTCAAAATTCGATGATATCGAACAGTTCATCGATTCATCCATAATTTAGTCCTGAGTTCTTTGTGGTTTCTAGACATCTGAAGTCTTCAATTCGATAATATCGAGTGAGCTTCGAGGATATCGATAGCAGGGTTCGATTTCATCAAGCCATGTATCGATAAATCGACAGAGGTAGAAAACTTAAAGATTTTTCTGATTTTGTAAAATAGTTTTCTTACCAAAAGCCCTGGGATGTTTTATCCAATTTTTAAGGGTTTTATATACCTGTTGTTTTGGGACATGGGATGTGAGGCTAAGGTTTACCTTTGGTGAGTTCGGGCACACATCCTGTTGAGGCAGATGCTTGAACAATCTTCCAATGGGGCTCCCTTATCTTGCTGACTCAACGCTCATGCTAATTAACAAACCAGGGCACTTTCAATCTCTCCCTTTGTCAATTACGTGACAAAACACCCTAGAACAACGTCTAGACAACATCCTAAATTGTGTATACATGAACTTTTGTAACGCCCTGAAAAAATCCGTACTTGGACTCGAGTACCAACTTGACCAGAAATCGCGTAGGATTCATTCCTTTAGAAAATAAGTGTAAGTTAGCTTGCGCAACGCTAGAGTAGCTAGGAAATGGTCCCTGATCACTTTAAATACGTTCTACAAGACCCAAAGCGAGTAGAACCAATGACGCTATAATACTCTAAAACCTCGGATCAAACTTTAAACTGGTTTGTTCTCTGGACCTCTTTGAAACTTTGTATTGGATCTAAACTGCGCGTCGAAAGTCTGATACCTACAATCTTAGACCATTATAATCGCCTAGCTGAACTTGAAAATCATTTCAAAAATCAAGTCCAACCGACATTCACAGGCTATTTCATTGAGCATGGAGTGAAGAGAGTGAGAATAGGGTTAGATTTAGAATTTGAAATTCAAATCTGGCACACGACTTGACGCGTTATTATTAAGCGTTCTGACCGTTAGAATTCAGCCAAATTACACCCTCGGATCAGGAAAAATTTCTATTTCATATCATGAGACTTGTAGACCTGATCTACGTGCGGTGACCGCTGAACTGAAACTGGACCGCCACGTGCGATCTACGAACACTGCTGGTCTGAAAACGGGATGTGAGCGACATCCGACATTTATGAACTTAAGACCGATCGCGTTCGGCTGGGAGACCACCAGAAATGCCTTTTTAGATCGAAATATCCCCGATTTGGTTAGGTTTCAAGTAAACATTGTTCCCAAGCCTGTTTCGGGCAAGTTTTAGGTTATAAAAGGGGCTTAAACCCTCACTCCTCTCACCCATCCGAATTTGCTAGAAACCCTAGCAAGAGTGAGAGAGAAAGTGAGAGAGAGTGGAAGAGAATTTCCTGCTGCTTGTGCCACGTGTTGCACGTGCTTAAGCAACGCGCCTCAATCACTTTCCCGACGATTTCGCCGCGATTCTAGGTAAGTAAATACCCTAAATACTTGCTGATTTGTTGTTCCCTCATTTCCTTAGCATGTTAGCTTATGAATCTTGTGTATTAGGTTCTCAGTTCGCCGTAGACGAAGTGTATATGCTCCGTTCGAATTAATACACCTATAGGAGAAAAGGTATGGATTTTAGACGCTTTGATTGACTGTTTCCAATGCTTTCAATGTCGTTTAATAGTAGATTATCGACGGCAACGCCGTTTGACATGTACAACATGCTCTCTGTTTCCTGTTTCGTAAGCAGACGAAAAATATGAGATTTAGGAAATTTTAGTCATTTGTAGGAAATACTGTTTTCATCCATAATTTGCTGATGTGATTGACATGGCTTCTTGTCGCATTAGGATACTAGGAATGCGTGCATAATTAGTTTTGTGAAGAGATTCGCCTAAATGCGCACTTTGAGTCGACATACTATATGTAGACTTAAGTGTGTAGTTTAAGTGTTTGTATAAATGCTTGTATTAGTATGTATTGAATTAAATGGTGTTATGAATTAGTTTGAGATTGATTTCTCAATTAATATGCTGATGTAAATGATTTCCTACATGTTAGCTATATGCATGATTTCATTATATGTATGAAATGCATGTGCTTGATGATTTACTTAAGTTGTATGTTATAACATGTGTTAAAATGCTCACATTGTTGTATTTCATTTCCATTACTCTTACATGATGGCTGACGTGGATTCATAATTGCTTGGGATTATACCTAATCCATGCAGTCGGTAACTGAGTAAATTCGTGGTTGGCTTACCTTTGCCACGAAAGACGCGTCGATGAACGCGAGCCGTGTTTTGGAGTTGGCGGCAGTGGTTAGGCCACACGAGGTGTTTTACGCACTTCATATCATTCGACTTGAGATGCGCGCGTGGTAGTCGAGCCCGTCAAGTAACCCGACTGGCCATTGTATGTTCACCTTGTATGAGTCATAACTGCTTGAACCTAGGGTAGTGAACTTACCATTGTAAACCCTGTCAATCATGGTACCTTGATCCATAAAGACTCATGAGCCGGGCATGGTGGTATGGGACACCGTGGTCGAGATGTCGGCCTACGCTGGGGCCACAAACCTTACCGTAGTGACCAGTGAGCACCTATGACTCGTGAGCAGATTATGGTGGTATGGGACACTATATTCTTGCTGTCGGCCTACGAGTCCTTTGTAGTGACCGCGAGCGTATTCTGAGTCTACGGGAGGCGACGACCCTTCCGTAGCAGTGAGAGTACAGTAGGCCTGTATTGATAAGGTGATGGGGGAGCGGTGCAACGAGTGCGAACAACAGCCCTTGCAGCGACCTACAAAATATACATCGTATGAGATTACTAGGAGTGACGACCCTAGACAGGATCTGTGTTGGGATTGATATAAGGAAAGTACCTTAGTTTCTCAATATTGCTGTATGAAAAGGACTAATAATAAGTCGATAATCATATCACCATCACATTGCATGTGCATGGAAGATGTGGAGCACTGTGTGATGAAAGCATGCTGCGGGCGTAAGATGGTGTCGTATGAGGGAGATCGTCGGTGAGGGCATCCATCATGTCATATCATATTGCATTAACAACAATATTAAGATTGTTTGATTTACTGCTTTACTATTATCACATGATTGATTTGAGAACATGTTAATCCTTGCTCTATTATTCCACTGAGTTAGCTACTCACTCCCACGTTATGAGATGGTGTTTGTAACACCCACCAGATCCTGTATTAATAGCAGGTGAGGCAGCGATTCCGGAGGCAGAGCCGGACTATGATGAAGACCAGGATGAGTTCTCATATATGGAGTACCACGACGGCTTTGCTTAGGTGGCCTGGATTGGCGAGACTTCTCAATGGGACTACTTTTGACATTTTGATTTTGTTTATTTACATGTATATGAGACTCAGAGATGTATTCATACTTTGGAGACAGTCGAGATCTACTTTGTTGTTCATACAGTGATATATATATTCTTTAGCTTCCGCTTGCTTTTATCACTGGATCTGGAGTTTGAATTACAGTTTTGGTAAATTTTACTCATGTGAATGCTTTAACTCAGACAACATTGAATCATAATCATTTTTGTTGCATAAGTGACGGTCTGGAACTCGAGAGTTGAGTTTATACACGACCCCCGATTTTCAGGGTGTTACAACTTTACACAATTTTACATGTCTATCTAGTTCACACACACGACTATATCAGTCACGCCCCAAACCCGAAAATTGGATTCACATGAATCTCAATTGCTAAATCTGGTGTCGACAGCCTCCGTAGTGCCCCGTTCTAGGCTCCTGACAATTAAATGCCAGATTTTGATCCTGGGATCCTACAAGGAGGATTTTTAGAATGATTTTTTTTAATGAAGCATATCCACAAGTATAACCAAGTCACAAAACAATATCACCACATATCCACTATATCAAAAACTTTTAAGTATAATGCGAAAAGGAAAATACAAGGTGATCAAAAAGCTTCAAAATGGTCAATGCACACTCCTGCCTTAGCGCTGCTGCTATCCAACGCTACCTGCACGCAACGATCGTGCATATGCTTACAAAAGCTTAGAGGGTGGTGTAAGTGTGTGTGCAAGGCAAACGCCAAGTTTACAATATCAAAGTAATGTGAAAGTATGCAGTAAATTCATGAATAAAACCAACCATACCAATGCTATGTGATGCAAGGCATGAATACCATCGGCCATACCCAGGCCATGTGATATGAGACATGAATGCTATCGGCCACACCGATGCAGATGCGAGGCCTACATAGCCGAATGTCATATGCAAAATGTAATCCAAGCAAGTCGGTACTCATTAAGTACACATATCAGTACAGTTCCTCTCTGGTTATCACCGGGGTCTAATACACTTCGCAGTGACTACCACCTCCCTAGCTGCACAGTCAAGCAAGCGGAATAGACCTCACTATCCGCCTGACCAGTAGTCTGTCAATACCTACCCGGCTCATCGATAGCGGATTCATTTGCTAGCTGGTCAAACTTAGCCTAGCTTATAGCCCCCTCACTCAGGTGGATAAGGCCACACCCCCTTCCAATAGACCACGACACAGTGGGAGACGCGGCCTAATGGTATTCGGCACTCGGGCGCTCGTGTATCCACTCGGTCTAGACGTTGGAGCATCTCCTGGTACCAAAAAGGTTCTGGGACTCTCATCCAAGGACATCCTAAGTGCCCACAGTGCTAAAACCATATATTTTTGGTATCCGATACGGCCATCCACGATATACCTGTGGAGTCATGGCCCTGATGTCGCTAGGGCGTGCAGTGATCAAGTCACACATATGCGAGATGCATGAATCACATGTCAAATCATGCAGAAATCTAACGCATACTACGCGATCATGTATGACACTCTATCTCATAACGAGTCCTGTAAATGGTCTGCCCAATGGTGTATGCTATGATAAGTCACTACTCATATCAAGCATACATATGATGTGTATGGGCATGAGTCATGGGATTATACTAAGCATGTTATAAAGTGATGAATATTAACGATATGGGCCTATCAATGGGCCCTAAGGAGAGTTATAATGCGGACATTTAACCAACATTGTACATACAATGTGGACGTCAAACCAACATTGCTCCTAAGGCACGACCCACCATAAATATCATTACATGAATCATGGGAAATCACACATTGCAATGGACCTTAGGCACCTCCCATTGGGCCTTAAATACATCAAATGGGCCTTCTGGTTATCAAGCAAGTGGGCCACATTAATGGGCCTGATGTACATTGCAATGGGCTATAACCTGCGGGCCATAGGGTACATCATAATGGGCCTTAGCCCACGACCTTGGAATACATCATAATGGGCCTAATCCCATAAGCCTTATATATACTAAATGGGCTTAACCCCATGGGCCTTATATATGTCAAATGGGCTTAGTCCCATGGGCCTTATATATACCAAATGGGCTTAATCCCATGGGCCTTATATATGCCAAATGGGCTTAATCCCATGGGCCTTACATATGTACCAAGGTGGGCCTCAATGGATGGCCATAGGTAAATCAAGATGGGCCCCATACATATGTCAAGGTAGAATCCATTTGAACTTTAAATCTGCCCCATTCTTTAGCTCATGCACTAAAATGATCTATTAAATGGTTGAGGGAGAATAGGATGTAGCACGTGCATCAAGGTGGGTCCCACCAGTCATCCAGTAGCCAAAGGAAGTGGCTGGACTGGCATGGAAATGCATATAGTGGTGTGGCCTCCACCGTCCGTACGGACGGTGGTAATAAAACACATATATCATTGTGGGTCCCATGTGGGAGGGGGCCCACCATAATATTTACTCACCATCCAACCTGTTAATAAGGTCACAGAGACCTGGGTGAGGAGGAAAAACCAATTTCAGCTTGATCCAAAACTTCTGTGGGCCCCAAAAAAAAAGATTTCAATGGTAGACATTCAATATCACTGTTTCTTACAGTGTGGGCCACCTGAGCTTTGGATGATCCTCATTTTTGAAGAGGGTCTGCTTCAGAGGGTGGCCCACCATATAAACGGTTTAGATCGCACATAAACATCAAGGTGGGGCCCACGGCAGGGGCCGTGGGTCGGACTCCGTCCCCCCGCCTGCCAGCCGCTAGCATGGCCAGCGTCCCTGACACAGCAGCATTGCTGCTTGTTTTATTTTATTTTATTTTTTTTGAAAACCCATTTTTCTGAGGTTTTTCATATGTGGGGTCCACTCCAAGTGAATCCATTCCATCCATTGTATTCCCAAGCCCAAAACAAATCTATCAAGACCAATATCGGCCCCTTTTCAATGTGTAAAAAAAATCTAAATAGATTTCAATGGTAATGGTAATGTTTTTAAAACCATGGCCCACTAGATACTCGGATCATCCTCATTTTTCAGCTCAATGCCTAAAATGAGTCAGGGAAGAGGATGGATGGCCTGGATTGAATATATACATCAAGGTGGGTCCTATACAAATGGCCCACCTCAATTGCCTTAACCAAGGCAATATATGTGCCTTCACATTCACGTCCAGAGACCATGTCTCTGGACTCTCTTTTTTTTTTTTTTTTTTGGCCTGCACGTACGTTAAGGTGGGTCCTTCATAGGTGGGCCACCACATGCTGAGGTGGTGTGGTTACAATACATATGTAAAGTGGACCCCACCTTTAGATGGTTTAGATCCAATACATGCCCCATTGTGGGGTCCATCTAAGTGGGCCATAAGGCCAATTAATCACACAAAAATAAATAAATACATGAAAAGAGAGGGGGAGAGAGAGATAGAGTGGGACACGTGTGATGGAGGGCTCTGCCACTATGAGCCCTCCCTTGCATTCAATCATACATCGAGTGGGCCCTAATACAAGTGGACCCACCAATTCAAAGATCAACGGTGAAGATCTTTCTCCACTAAAAATGGACAGTCTAGATGACCTCTTTAATGCAAGGAAAGTAAGCATCATGATGGTGTCCATGGAGAATGGCCCCATCATGGAATGATACTGATGAGCAAGATGGGCCATCGGCCACATCTTAGGGTCCCAAGTGAGATCCATACCATTGATCGGTAGGCCTCACTTGGCCCATCTTAAAAATATAAAAAAGTAGTCTATGGAAACACCCACCACTTGATCTTCTTGGTCCGTTGGAAAGCTACTCTCCTAGAGCTTTACTTTGATGGTGGAGATGGAAAATGGATAGCTAGGATTAGAGATTTTGGGATGGGAAGTGGGCCACCAAAATCACATTTTCTCTCATGGGAAGAGCTTGGACGTGGGAGCCTCTCTTGCTTGGGGTTTGTTGCTTGGGAAATGAGAGAGAGAGAGAGAGATGAGATGTAAGGAGATATGAAATATGGGTGATGGTGTAAGTGATGGGTGAGGTGATGGTGTACTTGAAATGAGAGTTGACTTGGTGGTTGCTTGGCCTGTGGAGAAAGAAAGCATGGGTGCTTTGTACTTGACATGAGAGGTGATTGATGGGATTGATGGGACATGATGTAGAGATTCTCTTGGGATTTGCAACGTGTGGTGTTTTCTCGAAATAAACGCCGGCTCACATCTCTTAGTCAGGGTATCGGATTGGTACATGAGTCGCGACGTTGGAACCGCGGTGACTGTGTGGTCGCAATGGTACAAGTCTCGGATTAAGCCGACTCAAATGATAGGATACGTCTTACGGTCGTGCGGAACGTCGATTACAGGTCACGGATTGTCGAAATTCGACGGGAAGGATCGTGGCAGTCGACGAAACAGTACGGACTAGGATACAAGTGTTACAGTATCATCAGTGGCTAGTTTCCTTATCTTCTTGCAGTAGCTCCCCCTATCACCTGTCTGCTCCCCCTTATCACCTGTACCATCATTAACAAACAGATACACACAATTTTCCTCCAAGTTGGAATTTGTTCTCCCCCTTTTTGTTAGTCATTGGTAAAGGGTAATATATAAATAGAGGTTGACTGAAGTTGAAGCATATGGGAGAACCAGGACCCAGAGAGTATCTTAAAAGAAACTGCATAATCAGAAGAGATAGATTGTAGCGAAAACATTAATGCAAAGGTTGTAACAGGCAATAATAAGATGGATATACATAATAGACAAATCAAGGAATATGCAGCAGGAAAGTCAATCACAATTCATATCAGCATTCCACAGAATATTAGAGCATAATATGACAAAAAATAAATATATATATATATGAATAATCACACAGCCATTAACAAAATATCTAAAAGAAGAATCTTGCCAAGCTTGACAGTCTTGTAACATCCATCCCAAAATAACAGACACAAATATCTAGCCCATCCATGGACATATAAAACAAAGTATTTTCCTCACTCATAGGATATCCAAACAAAAAGAAACTTGTCAAACTTTGCAAGTTAGAAATCCATCAAATACACTCATACAATCGTAGGGCATTCAAAAAGATACCCATGCCTATACGTTGAGATGAGAATAGGGTGTAGGTGACTTTACGAAGATTTTTGATACTATGGTGGAGGGGCAGAGGCAGACGGTGTCGTATCGTTGCGTCGACAGGTGATCAAATTCACTAGTTGTTACACCGACTACTGCACTTCGGCCTCTAAATGTTTCAGGGCAGTGAACCTTGCATTCATCCTCTCCTTCAGTTGAGTGACTTCTCACAATGTCATTCCAATCCGATCTTGGTATAGCTTGAATCTTTTTGCATGCACGGGGTCGGATGGAGACTAAGCAGGCTGCGATATGAGAGAGTCACCTTCGGCCATTCCTGTGCCCTCGGCTTGTGCAGCCCCTTCACCAAGTTCACCTTCTTCATGAATTCCTTCCTCGGGTTGGTCTTCTGGATATTAGTGGAACTTTAAATCCATCTTTCTAATGTTGTTCTTGTTGAAGTGTTGAAGAGGAAGTTCATGATCGTTTGTTATCGGAAGATCGATCGTATTACATAGCACGTGAATAATCCAAGGATAGGGCAAATGGATGTCTTGATAAGTGTGAATCACATACACTGACTAGTGAAAAATTAGAGTGGGAAGGCAGATCTTGATCCCAGTTGCTACAGAATAAACTACCATGGCCATGAATCTTGTAAGGTCTGAATGATTAGTACTCCGAGGATACACGTTTGAAGCGAAGATGTCATGCAGAATACGATACCTTGGTTCCATGAATTTTGCCTTTAACATGTTGCCTTGGTGTTAAGGAATATCTCGACAATGACAAAGAAATCTTGTGACCATAGATCGAGTGTCAACATTTTCAAGGTCCATGTCAGGGAGACAGAGTGAGGCCAAAGATGTTTGCAATGGATGTAGGGGTAATTTCTACATCGTTACCCCTAACAGAGACAATAATAGACGGAGGTTCAACCACTGGAGAGTGACTGGAAGCAAAGAATTTATAGGTTCTTTCATAATGACATGGACCACTAAAATCGAGGAGAGGCAGCCAGTTTATTACGGCTAACAGTGGTTCCAGATTGTATAGTTTTAGGCACTCCCTGTCTATTTTCCTTTCATGAAACATCTTTCTTCTAGTATATTTTTCTAGAGCCAGATTTACCCTAGCAGGGGGAGGGATCGGTGCATCAGGTTGGGACCCGCCACGCGATGTTTGTCATGTTCGCTGACTTGTTGGGGTCCCAAGATCAGGTGCCCTCGCCCTCTCCTTTGGAGCAAGGAACTTTTGTCTGTAGGATCTTGAAGATTCTCTAGGACCAGACGTTTTGCCCTTGTCCTTTCCCAATGACCGGTAACCACTAAGAAAGATTTGATGAATTTTAGATTTTACGAATAAAGCTTCTGTCAAAAATTTAGAAATACCTGAAAGACAAAAGATCTAATCTTAAGGATTTAAGGAAATAGAAGAGGTATTACTGAATTTTAATGACCTTGTAGGACTCTCAGATGAAGCTTCGTGTAGAATGGCTGAGAGAGATGAGCAAAGGAAAGAAAACGATCTTTGAGAAGGGAAATTAAAATTTTCCTGCTTGTCTGCCTTTTATCGAGCGGTATACTTCGATATCATCGAACATGGCTTCGATGATATCGATATACCCCATTCGATGTTATCAAAGATGTCCTTGATAACATTCTCAATCATATGACTCTTCTGATTCCAAAGGGGCGTCAATGATATCGATTCTAGTTGGATTTAATCGAGGATCTACACGATTCATCGATAGACATATCAAAGATGTAAATCTTTCATTTCGGTATTTCGACAATCTTTCATATATGTGAAATTCAACATATTTTTATATCAGACAATATACACATCAAAAATTGTACAGACATTGTACCAACCAAAATTATAAACATCAGAATGTTTATACACAAAAATTTGAGATGAGAGACCTCAAATATATCATGAAAATTCATCAAAATTGTATCATTTTAAAGGTCATCTAGATTTAGATGCATGACCTGGACATGTTTTTCAAGCTTACTTGTTGCTAAGCATATGGATCAACCTTTCCATTGCCTTTAATGACATAGCAGTGGTTATTTGTGCGACAACCCTTCATCACTGATTTACTTGATAGGTGTACGATCTCGCATTCTTTTTTGTTAAATGTAATCACATGCTTGTTGTCACATATTTGAGAAATGCTTAAAATATTATGCATCAATCCTTTTATGCAAAAAGCATTCTCATTTTATAGCATATTTATTCCTTTGATAATTCCCTATCCAATTACCTTAACAGAGCGTCCATCTCCATAGGTAACTATCCCATCATTAAGATAAGTGTAACACCCCAGATTTTTACCAACCTGGGGTTAGACGTCCTTAGGCAATGGGTTAACCAAAACACCTTGGCAACCAGTCAGAACCCAATTCCATAGCCAAAGAAATCACTTATGATTAATTCCTTTAGAAACTAAGCATAAGTTAGTTAGCGCTACGCTGGAGTAGCTGTGAAATTGTCCCTGATCGCTTTAAATATGTTCTACAAGACCCAAAACTTGTAGAACCAATGATGCTGTAATATTCTAAAACCTTGGATCAAACTCTAAACCCGTTTGCTCTCAGGAACTCTTTGAAACTTTGTATTGGATCTAGACCGCGGGTCGAAAGTTCGATACCTACAATCTTAGACCGTTATGACCGCTTAGCTGGACTTGACAACTGTTTCAAAAATTAAGGCCAACCGACGTTCAGAGGCTATTTCATTGAGCCTGGAGTGATGAGAGTGAGAATAGGGTTAGATTTGAAATTTTTAATTCAAATCTTGCACGTGACTTGGTGCTTTATTATTAAGCGTTCTGACCGTCAGAATTCAGCCAAATTACACCCTCGGATTAGGAAAAATTTCTCTTTCATATCATGAGACTTGTAGACCTGATCTAGGTGCGATGACCGCTGAACTGAAATTGGACCGCCACGTGCGATCTGTGAATTCTTTCAGTCTGAAAACTTGATGTGTGCTAGATCCAGTATGCATGAGCTTAATTCCGACCACGTTCGGCCAAGGGACCTCCAGAAATGCTCTTTTGGACCAAAACAGCCCCAATTTGGTTATAACCCAAGTAAACATTGTTCCTAAGCCTAATTTGAGAAGGTTTTAGGCTATAAAAGGGCTTGAAACCCTCTCATTTCTCTCCCATCCGAATTTGCTAAAAACCCTAGATTGAGAGAGAAAAAGTGAGAGTTTGTGAGAGAAGGTGGGAGAGATTTTCCTGCCACCTGCTGCTGTTGCTGCACGTGCTTAAGCGACATATTCCAATCACTTTGTTGGTGATTCCGACACTTTTCTAGGTAAGAAAAACCCTGTCCACTTGCTGATTTAGCATTTCGTCAATTCAAATAGAAAAGTAGTTGATATAACTTGTGAAATAGGTCGCCTGTTCGCCGTAGACGAAGCATATACGCTCCGTTCGAAACGATACACATCTAAAGCAATAAGTGCGGATTTTGGACGCTTTGATTGATTGATTTCAAAGCTTTCAATGTCGTTTAATAGTAGATTATCGACGGCAATGCCGTTTGACATATACAACATGCTGTCCATTTCCTGTTTCGTAAATGTAGGAAAAATATGAGATTTAGGGCATTTTAGTCATTTGTAGGAATTACTGTATACATCCATATTTTGCTGAAATGGTTGACATGGATTTTTGTCACACTAGGATATTAGGAATGCGTGCATAATCAGTTTGGCAAAGAGATTCGCCCAAGTGCACATTTTGCGTCGACATACACTATATAGACTTAAGTGTGTAGACTAAGTGTTTGTATAAATATTTGTATTAGTATGTATTGAGTATGTGGTGTTGTGAAATAGTTTTGAGATTAAATTCTCAAGTAATATGCTGATGTAAATGATTTTCATCATGTTGGCTAAGTTATGGATTTCATTGTATGTGTGAATGCATGTGTTGAATGAATTGCTTAAGTAGTATGTTATAACATGCGATAACATGCTTATATTGTTGTATTTCATTTCCATTACTCTTATGTGATTGATGATGTGGATTCACAAATGTTTGGAGCTATAAAAGAGTCCAGGAAGTCGGTAATAGTTGAGAATTTGTGGTTAGTTTCTATTTACCACGAAGGACGCATTGATGAACGCGAGTCGTGTTTGGAGTTGGCGGCAGTGGTTAGACTACGCGAAGTGTTTTATGCACTTCATGTTGCTCAGCTTGAGATGCGATCGTACTAGTCAAGCCCGTCAAGTAACCCGACTGGCCATTGTATGTTCACCATGTATGAGTCATAACTGCTTGAACCTAGGGTACTGAACTTACCATTGGAAACCCTGTTAACCATGGTACCTTGATCCATAAAGACTCATGAGCCGGGCATGGTGGTATGGGACACCGTAGTCGAGCTGTCGGCCTACGCTGGGGCCACAAACCTCTCCGTAGTGACCAGTGAGCACCCTACTCAGAGCAGATTATGGTGGTATGAGACACTATATTCTTGTTGTCGGCCTATACTAATAAGGTGACGAGCCCTTTGTAGTGACCTTGATTTTATCCTGACACCGCATGGGGGCGACGAGTCCTAATGTAGTCTTAAGGATAATTAGGACTGTATTGATAAGGTGATGGGGGAGTGGTGCAACGAGTGCGAGTAAAAGCCCTGACAGCCCTTGCAGCGACCTATAAATATAACATCGTATGAGATTACTAGGAGTGACGACCCTAGACAAGATCTGTGTTGGGATTGATATAAGCAAGGTACCTTAGTTTTCCAATCCTGCTGTATGAAAATAATTAATAATAACTCGGTAATCATATCACCATCACATTGCATGTGCCTGGAAGATGTGGAGCAGTGTGGGAAGAAAGCATGCCGCGGGCGTAAGATGGTGCCGTATGAAGGAGATCGTCGGTGAGGGCATCCATCATGTCATGTCATATTGTATTAACAACAGTATTTAGGAATGTTTGATTTATTGCTTTACTATTATCACATGATTGATTTGATAATATGCTGATTTCTGCTCTATTATTCTACTGAGTTGATCACTCACTCCCACGTTACGGGATGGTGTTTCCGGACACCCACCAGTCCCTATTTTAGTTGCAGATGATGGCGCTGCTTGTGAAGCGGAGCCGGACTTGATGCTGATGAGGAGGATCCCTCCTTTATGCGTGTTCTGATCGACGGGATTTCAGGGAGGTTGATTAGATGCCTTGATACTTGTCATTTTATAGTATTGGAGCACTCATGTATATTCTTTTGATCATTTTTGGAGTATACATGTATATATTTAACCTGGTAACATGTTCACACTCTGGAGACATACAACAGTTTATATAGGTTATACATACTATCATAGTCTTCCGCTTGCTAATTTAACGGTCTCTAGAGTATGATATGATGTTTTGGATTAATCTCAATCTTGTTTAATGCCTTTTTATAGACAACATGCATCTAACATTATCTATGTTGCATAAATAACATTTTGAAACTTGGGAGTTGGGTTTCTACCCGACCCCCGATTTTCGGGATGTTATAATAAGAATAGTTTGAGAGAAGGAATTTGTCACCTTTGACATGTCTTGAGCATCTGCTATCCAAGTACCACTTAGCTTCATTTCCTGTTATATGGTTTGAATGAATAACAAGGCAATTTTTCTTTTCTTTCACTACCCATTTTGTGACAGGATTTCTTATCGTGGAGTTTTTATTTCTTTAATCAAATTAGGCAACTGAATCGTGTTTCCTTGTCTCACAAATTCATTAGTTTTCTTGTTTAATTCAGCCACTTGATTTAATAACTCATCATTCTGTCAGTCATTCTGGGTGGTGATGGATGTATATTACCTCTATTCACATTCCTAGGTGGATAGCTGACATCTTGTATTTTTTTCTAGTTGGTCTGAATTTACCGGCATGCTTTTGACCAGAGTTGAGTTGGGTCCTCCTAGGAAATATGTATTCAAACTTATAATGACCAGAATCCTCACATGAATGACACATAGGAGTAATTTTTGTTTTACTTCTTGAAGCAGCAGATTTTTCAGCCATTGGTGCTACATTTTCAGATTTTGTTTTAAACTTATCATATCCTAAGTCACTCTTGTCTTTTTCGAGTCTTCCCATCCCCAAGAGTTTTTCTAATTTTTCATCACTCTAGGAAAATTTATAGTTTAGTTCAGCAAACTTTCTGAATTTCTCTAAATCAAACAAGAGTGTGTGATTTTCATTTTGAAGGTGTATGCTCTTATCTTTTAATAGCTCAATCTCTTTGTTTAGTTTTTCAGACTCAGATTTAAGAAAAGTATTAATTCTTTTGAGCCTATCATTTTTTGAGTGGTATTGCTGTAGATCATTAATTAGATGTGTATTGATTTTCAATGTTTTATCTAGATCTTTTTGCAGCAATTTTTTTTTTTTTTTCAGTTATTCCAAGTCTTTTAAGGATTTTGATGCTATGAATGTAGAGTTGATTATAGGCATCCTGTAGTTAATGCTTTTCTTCTTCTTCTTTCTCAATTTCCTCATTATCTGATGGAAATGATTTAGTGGTCTGAGGTTCTTCAACGTTCTCAGTTTTGATGGGAATGTTTGAGGCAATAGAGACCATAAGAATTTTCAGAGATTTTCGGTCTCCATTGTTCATGAGTCACTGCATTCTGAGTTTGACTCTTCCGTGTCATCGCATGTGGCTACCATCACTTTTCCTTTGGTTTTCCTATTCAGGCATTCAATGGACAGGTGTCCAAACTTTTGATAGGTATAACATTGTGGTTCCTTGGACTTTTTACCAATTTTACTTATAGAATGTTTGTTGTCCACCTGTCTTCCCTTAAATGGATGACCACGATTTTTCTGAAAGAACTTTCTAAACCGTTGTGCCGACAAAGCCACCTCCTCATCTTCATTCTCTCTTTCACTTTCATCATCCTCATTTGTTGTATTCTTTGAAGTTTTGAGGATAGTAGTTTTGGATTTAGGGTTTTGTTTGAAGTATAGTTTAAATGTTTGTAGGGAACCTACTAGTTCTTCTACTTTTATTTCATCCATGTTTCTACACTCTTCAATGGTTGTAACTTTGGAATTAAACTGTTCCAGTAATGATCCTAGTATTTTTCTAGAGATTTTAGGACCGAAACTTTTTCACCTAATCCACCCATGGAGTTACAAATGATGTTCAGTTTTGTGAAAAACTCCATGAAGGTCTCATGCTCTTCCATTCTGAGACTTTCAAACTATGATGTTAGGAGTTGTAGTTTGGATCTTTTCACTGTACTGGTTCCCTCATGGGTTATTTCTAACAAGTCCCATGCTTCTTTAGCTGTTCCACACATACTGATTTGATTGAAAACTTCTTGGGACACAACACAGTAGATATCATTCATAGCTTTAGCTTTAGAGGTTTGTTTTTCTTTATCGAATGTTGTCCACATATCTTTGGATTTTGGCTTAATGATAGTTGTGCTATTTTCAAGTACTATTTGATCAGTTGGTGGCACATATCCTCTGTCAACAATATCCCAAACAACATGATCCAAAAATCTCAGAAAGTAGTGCATTCTAGCTTTCCAATATGCATATTTGATCCATCAAATACCTGAGGTCTAGTTACCGATGAGCCCTCTCCTTTATCCATATTACCAACTTCAGTCAAGATCACTCTCTAGGCAGTGAAGCCCTTGAGAGAGACCCGATCTGATACCAATTGAAATTGCACTAATGACCACTTTAGTTGAAACGGGAATATGCCAATGTGTACCGGAGGGACGAGAGGGGGGGGGGGGGGGGGGGGGACTTTTAAATATTTGACGATAATTTAAAAACCTATCAATCTTATCCTTAGTAAATATACTTGTATTAGGATTTCTTCAAAGTAACTCTAATGGCTTCCAAGCCAAATAGTGGATCTAGTCATAAAATTACTTGAAAAATAAACAAGATACAAATCACAGTTTATGATGGATGTGACTGTGTGTGAGGTGTGATCTCAGATAATTAAATATGAAAACACTTAGCGAAATCATAGAAGCAATAGTAGAAATAACAATCTCAAACACATTTGTTTTTATAGTGGTTCAACTACTTGTCTACTCCACTTCCGGCAGACGCACTAAACCCTTTAGTGTACAGGATCTCACTAATAGAGGTTTCAAATCAAGTTCACCGCAAACCAGTACAACCTACTCTAGGTTGACTCTAACATGTCTACACGAAATAAGTTTATGCCACACACAAGAGCAAGGTTCAACACATAACACCCGAATTTTAGGCCACACAGGCCAAGGATCCACATAAGGAACCTCACCAGTTTATACTCCCATGAGCAAGGGTCAACACACAGTACCCAAGTTTTAGACCGCACAGGTCAAGGACCTACATAAGGATTTAATATTTATGCTCTCCACAGATCAGGGGTCAACACAAAGCACCCCCACATATAATCCTGTCGGAGGCCTCCTATGAGGACTTAAAAGGGGTGAGAAGCACCTTTGATCCAATCCTACAGAAGGAATGATCACCAGGGTTCTCTGGACTCTAATGACTTACAAATAAGTAGATGAGCCTCATTCAGTACGTTGATGAAGATCTCCTCCTTTGACGACGAAGAATCTTCAGCTCCCTTGAACCACAACTCAGATGATATACCAATGTAAGGCGACGAATTGGGTCAAGATTACGATGAAATCCTACTCTATTAAATGTTTTCCTATAAAGGAGATAGAGCTATTCCAATTATCTATGCATTCAAGGCATCCCAGCTTAATGATTTACCATTAAGATGGTAGCTGAAGGATCCTTAAATGTGGAAGTTCATTCCCCAATCCACTCTATTGAATGTCAATGATGAGGGTGGATTGGAGGTTGAACTCCCATGAGAGAAAAGGCTTAAGGTGTATGATCTGGGTTTAAGCTCACAAAAGCACTCTCTATTTTCTCTACCAGCAACCAAGGGTAAATAGGCAAAAGGTTCTAATGGATATAAAATGGTCATATTTTTGACAGAGTTCGATATCAGCGAGCTGGGTTCGATATCATTGAGCATATACTCTCGATAACATCGACTGTCCACTCGATGATTTGCACTCAACTGTTAAATGCTTTTGAAACTTTTTACCAACTGGTTGAAGTAATTGAACATGCTTTGATGTTATCGAATTTTGAACTTCGATTTCATCGACACGAGATTCGATTCCTCAACATTTGAAAATGAGAAAGCAGATGCCTTTGAACTTATCATGTATTAGCATCACTCAATATCATCAGAATTTGAATATTGTTGATATCGATGACAGTGTCGATTCATAAATAATTCCAAGGAATTTTCCTTTCAACTTGCTAGAAAATTTATGTCCTATTTCGATGACATCGACCACACCTCGATATGATCGATATTTGAATATCGATTTTATCGAGTGATCCTTGGTCCAAGAAAGATTAACTTGAAAACTTGTTGGATAGCTAGTGTCCCAATCCGATATCATCGAAGGTCTACCGATATCATCGAGATTTGAATTTTGAGGATATCGAGGATCCCTTCGATATATCAAGAATCACATGTTTTTGCCTTAGCAGTATATTGGACACAACTGACCAGATGTCGATTATATTGAGTCGACTCGATGGACTTAAGATTCAAAATTCGATGATATCGAACAGTCCATTGATTCATCGATAATTTAGTCTAGAGTTCTTTGTGGTTGCTGGACATCTGAAGTCCTCAATTTGATAATATCGAGTGAGCTTCGAAGACATCAATAACAGGGTTCAATTTCATCGACCCATGTATTGATAAATCAACAAAGGTAGAAAACTTAAAGATTTTTCAGATTTTGTAAAATAGTTTTCTTACCAAAAACCTTAGGATGTTCTATCCAATTTTTAATGGTTTTATATACCTGGTGTTTTGGGACATGGGATGTGAGGCTAAGGTTTATTTTTGGCAAGTTCCGGCACAGATTCTATTAAGGCAGATGCTTGAACAATCTTCCTATGGGGCTCCCTTGTCTTGCCGACTCAACGCTCACTCTAATTAACAAACCAGGGCACTTTCACTGTGGAGAAAAAGGTTAGGTGTGATAGGTAGCAACCTCTTAGATTCTATGCATTAAGGTATTAAGGGGGAGTATTGATGTGTATTGATTCTTTGACTAGGTTGTAACTGGTGCATGATTCTTTATTATGCGTATTATGCTTATTTTAATGTATTATGTTTTGTCAAAAATTTAACAAAGAGGGAGATTGTAAATGCTATTCTATCGACCTCCTATGATTGTCAAATTTTGTATTGTCAAAACTTAGAATCTGTATCATGTGTAGGTCATCTTCATATTCAAGATCAAGCTCTACATTCAAGTACAAGAATAAAGGTCTTTACTTCAAGAACATCAAGTGCAAGAATAAGAGGTTCAAGTACAACATTAAGTGATAGATCAAGCTTTCAAGCTTTAACTATGTCAAGACAATGTGCTTTACTTTGAAACTCAAAGCTCAAGTTGAAATATAAGTCACAAGTACTTCAAGTTCCAGCTTCAAGGTACTTCAAGTTCAAGCTTCAAAGTATTTCAAGATGTCATGCTTCAAGTACTTCAAGATCAACTATCAACCGAAGCGAATAATGTTTTATTATTCAAATATCACTTATAAGGTATGAATGACCCTAAATTGACCATAGGTTAGGTCATATTGATTACATACTAAAATTGGGTCACTATATAATTTTATAGGCTGTCTTCTCGACTATTCTTAGCCTATGTTCGACTAGTCCAAGTACTGACTCGACAAGTCCAAGAATTTCCTCGACCAGTCCAAGGTTTGTTACTAATTTTCAGAATTTTTTGTTGGACCCTCGACCAGTCCTGGAGACTGCATGACTCAAAGTCGAGTAACCTTTCAGGGTCCCACACGACCAGTCGAGTGCAGGGCTCGACCGCTCGTGCAGGCCACTCGACCAGTCGAGCAAGCCACTCTTGAAGAAGGGATTTAAGTTTTTTGCATTTGATTTTGAGTTCTATATTCCAATCTTATTTGAAGAAGGGATTTAAGTTTTCCTCTTTCTTGGAATCAAAATCAAATCAAGCTAGCCCAAGGTGATTTAATCTAAAAATCATTTAGAAATTAGAACCTTTTATAAGTGAGTGTGGACATTGAACATCTACTTCGAATTGGTTCTACCGGGCTTCATCAAAGGAGAATGTCTAGATAAGTATATTTACATTTCTATAAATCTATTTTTAGTTTTTTTGAGATGGTGCTAGAAAAATCTTTCTTTATTTTTGGTTTGTCTGAGGTGATCTAGAAAACTCAGAGTATGGGGTTTTTGAATTGTGTAACCCACTTGAAAGGTACAATTGTGAAGGTTTTAGGTGAATCTTGAAAAACATATTTCATAGTGAACGCCAATATCCATAGTGTGAGGATATTGAGAGTGGAGTAGTTATGTGACTATTTTTCTAAACAGTTGGTGTACACACAAGCAAACCACTATAATTTCTAGTGTTGTGGTAGATGTTTGATTGTGGCTTTGTGCGAATGTTGTAATTTCTTTTTAAGCCTTTGTGGTGAATGTTGTAATCTCTTTTATGCAAGTGTGAGAATGTTGTAATAGTTTAGTTTATTTTCTTTACTATTTTTATTCTTTATTCCTTCGTATCAGTTTGAGATTTTGATACACAGACCATTCTAGGAATCAAGTTGTATTACCATAAGCCATTTGTTTTTTGTGTAAGGTTGTCCTTAGAAAAACAACTGTATTAACTTGTCAATACTCATTCAATTGAGGTCGTCATTCATTTCTACCTTGTGGGAATGTTAATGCTATCTTTATTTATATTTGTCTTATTCTGCATTTAATTTTTTAATTTGGCATAGTCCTATTCAAATCCCCCCTCTCTCTAGGACTCTTAGCTCGGCCTTTTCAGATGGGATAACATGTGATTTTTTTAATCATGGGCCTTTCACGATTTAGTAGTGAGCTAGCTGGCCCGCTGAATGAGCCTAGTACCACTCTAGATTTTTATGGTCCATCCATGTGGGCCGAGTGATCCAGTGGGACATCCTTGCAGGCCACAAATTAGCTTTGATATTGTTGCGTTAATTATGAATGGGCCAACACCTAATAGTGTTAGCCATCAAGCAAACCCACTAGCCATTTCATTCCATTAGTGGACCACATCAGTAGGCCATGTGTTCCAGGCATTGGTTGGGCCTATCTTTTGGGGCTAATTTGGTTCACATTCATTTGATAGTTTATGAACACACTACAATTAATTTTGGGCACAATTAAGGCCTGGTGGTTGACTAAATGAAGCTTTTATTCTAGACCCATTTGAATGCACATTTAATGTTTGTGCCTTCCCTTTAGGACTAATTTTGGGATCCATTTCTTAGATCCAAGCCATCCATTTAGTTTAAAATGAGCGTATAATCTAGATCACTCACTAGATGGACAATAAATCATATGGACCTTTCATCATGTGGATCTTAATTATTAGATTTGATCTGTCCATCTTATGGACACTAATGTAAGGTTCTAACCATCCATCTGAATCATTCCATACCAACTGTCTATCCTGTGAGTGTTAAAGGCTAGACTTGCCATGCTCATTGATGATGACAAGATCATACAGAGTCTTGATTGGCCCTAATGCAGGCCCATTACCCTTCCTCTAGGAGTTGATATAGACCAATGGAATAAGGAAGGTGAAACCTACTTGCCTATTTTTCTTTAAGGCTTCTTATTTTCCCAACGATCAATATCAACGGCTTTGTGGGCTAAATCAGATTGATTTACATAGTTAATCCATTGAGGACAGGATTAAAAATTGTAATCTTAAGTCAAAATTTATGGGATTGAATCCGGTTGTGTTAGCCACCACAGTGACCTCAATCGGTGAAAATTTTCACGAATTAGGACTTGTGATATTAGGAATTCAGTTAAAGGATTGCATTCAGTTGTTTTTATGTCCAATGCGAATGGTAACGAAAACATAAACGATTACCGTTTGGTAGGGGCATGAATGAGATGGAGTAAATGGTGCTGATAATGTAAAGTTGAAAGACTCTTCCTGCCCACAGGTGTTGAGTTTCTAAGATTTACATAATTGACAACGCTTAGATTCAGGTTTAGGATAGTCATTACATTTTATGATTACCTCCCACAGGAGGAGTGATAATGATATAACCGATTCTCACCAGGATCGAATGTTTGGGCCTATATTCATCCTAGATAATTCAGTTGAAAGTCCTAATCAATTGAATTAATTTTTTTATAATATGCTAATGTGAGTATATTTTGCAACCAATTAAATTTCCAACTCAAACACATTAAGTTCTCATCTTAACTGGGTTTGATTATGTTCAACAGATAGAGTCCATATAGACAGTCCTATGATGGTTACATTTGGAAATTATTCCAAAAAAATTTGAACCTTTAAAGTCCTGTGAAAATAGTTAGAATATTAATCTTGTGACCTCAGGACATGTACCTGAACATAATGGAAACAAAAAAAGAAAATATGTTTGTAACGCCCTGCAAATCGGGGGTTGAGCAAAGCTTAACTCTCGAGTTCTAATGCATCACTTATGCAACATAAATAATGATGATTAATGTTGTCCATATTAGTGCATTAAACATGAGTGGTATTACACCAAATTAGCATATCATACTCCAGAGTTACTGAATTTAGGTAAGCAGAAGACTAAGATAGGTATGTAAAGTATATAAGATTTTCTCATTCCCTAGAGTATGAGTATGTTACCAGGCTGAATATATACATGAATTGTTTCAAAATTTACAAAATATCAAGGTGTGAATATCCAACTAATCCATATTCCCGTAATCTCGACGATGGAACTCTAGGTCTACATAGAACTGCCTAATAGTTGCATGTAAGAGAACTCCTCGCATAAGCCTCATTATAATCTGCATCTAAAACAGAGTCTGTTTAGTGTTTTAAAACACTGTTCCAGAGTGGGAGTGAGTGATCAACTCAGTGGTACTATAAGGTAAAGGTTAACATGTTATCAATCCAGTCAAGCAGTAATGATAAAGCAGTACAACAATCATATCCTAAGTACTCTTATTAATGTAGGAATGGTATGCTGTAATGATGCATGCCCTCGCCTGCACTCCCTCAACAACATCATCTCATGATCGCGCATGATAAACTCCCTAAACGTGCGCTTCCTCGCCAAAGCACATGCAATGCGGTGCATGGTCATGTTAGCCAAGTAATTTATTAGGCTTATTCATACAACATATTCAGAAAGCTTGGGTACCTCCGTTTTTATAATGCCCTGGAAAAATCCGTACTTGGACTCGAGTACCAACTCGACCAGAAATCACGTAGGATTAATTCCTTTAGAAAATAAGTGTAAGTTAGCTAGCGCAACGCTAGAGTAGCTGGAAAATAGTCCCTGATCACTTTAAATACGTTCTGCAAGACCTAAATCGAGTAGAACCAATGGTGCTATAATACTCTAAAACTTCGGATCAAACTCTAAGCCGGTTTGTTCTCTGGACCTCTTTGAAACTTTGTATTGGATCTAGACCTCGCGTCGAAAGTCCGATACCTGCTATCTTAGACCGTTAGAACTGCGTAGCTGGACTTGACAATCATTTCGAAAATCAAGTCCAACCGACATTCGCAGGCTATTTCATTGAGCCTGGACTGAAGAGAGTGAGAATAGGGTTAGATTTGAAATTTGAAATTCAAATCTGGCACACGACTTGACGTGTCAGTATTAAGCATTCTGACCGTCAGAATTTAGCCAAATTACACCCTCGGATTAGGAAAAATTTCTATTTCATATCATGAGACTTGCAGGCCTGATCTACGTGCGGTGACCGCTGAATTGAAACTAGACCGCCACGGGCGATCTACGAACACTGATGGTCTGAAAACGGGATGTGAGAGACATTTGACATGCATGAGCTTAAGTCCGATCGCGTTCGGCCAAGGGACCACCAGAAATGGTCTTTTGGACTAAAACAGCCCCGATTTGGATATACCTCAAGTATATTTTGTTCCTGAGCCTATTTTGGGCACTTTTGGGCTTAAAAAAGGGGTTGAAACCCTCACTCCTCTCTCCCATCCGAATTTGAGAAAAACCCTAGATTGGGAGAGAGAAAAGGTGAGAGTTTGTGAGAGAGTAAGAGAGGATTTTCCTGCTGTTGTGCTACCTGTTGCACGTTCTTTAGCAACACACTCCAATCACTTGGACGGTGATTTCTCCACGTTTCTAGGTAAGAAAATACCCTAATAAGTTGCTAATTTGAGGTTCCTTTCGTTCCATAGCATGTTAGCTGATAGATCTTGTAAATCAGGTTGTCTAGTTGCCGTAAACTAAGCGTATACGCTCCGTTCGAAACGATACGCTTCTAGGAGATAAGGTGCAGATTTTAGACGCTTTGATTGACGTTTCCAACACTTTCAATGCCGTTTAATAGTAGATTATCGATGACAACGCCGTTTGATATGTACAACATGCTGTCCATTTCCTGTTTCGTAAACCGACGAAGAATATGAGATTTAGGGCATTTTAGTCATTTGTAGGAAGTACTGTTTTCATTCATATTTTGCTCATGTGATTGACATGGTTTATTGTCGTATTAGAATATTAGGAATACGTGCATAATTAGTTTGGCGAAGAGATTCGCCTAAATGCGCACTTCGGGTCGACATACTATATGTAGACTTAAGTGTGTAGTGTAAGTGCTTGTATAAATGCTTGTATTAGTATGTATTGAATTAAATGATGTTATGAATTAGTTTGATATTGATTTCTCAATTAATATGCTAATGTAAATGATTTCCTACATGTTAGCTATATGCATGATCTCATTATATGTATGAAATGCATGTGCTTGAAGATTTGCTTAAGTTGTACGTTATAACATGTGTTAACATGCTCACATGGTTGTATTTCATTTTCAATACCCTTACATGATTTGCTGATGTGAATTCATATATGTTTGGGACTATACTTAGTCCAGGCAGTTGGTAACCGAGAAATCTCGTGGTTGGCTTATCTTTGCCACGAACGACGCGTCGATGAACGCGAGCCGTGTTTTGGAGTTGGCGGCAGTGGTTATGCCACACGAAGTATTTTACGCACTTCATGTCGTTCGACTTGAGATGCGATCGTGCTAGTCGAGCCCGTCAAGTAACCCGACTGGCCGTTGTATGTTCACCCTGTATGAGTCATAACTGCTTGAACCTAGGGTACTGAACTTACCATTGTAAACCCTGTTAACCATGGTACCTTGATCCACGAAGACTCATGAGCTGGGCATGGTGGTATGGGACACCGTGGATGAGCTGTCGGCCTACGCTGGGGCCACAAACCTCCCCGTAGTGACCAGTGAGCACCTATGTCTCGTGAGCAGATTATGGTGGTATGGGACACTATATTCTTGCTATCGGCCTACACTGATCAGGCGACGAGTCCTTTGTAGTGACCGTGAGCGTATTCTGAGTCTACGGGAGGCGACAACCCTTCAGTAGCAGTGAGAGTACAGTAGGCCTGTATTGATAAGGTGATGGGGGAGCGCTGCAACAAGTGCGAGCAACAGCCCTGGCAGCCCTTGCAGCGACCTACAAAATATACATCGTATGAGATTACTAGGAGTGATGACCCTAGACAGGATCTGTGTTGGGATTGATATAAGGGAAGTACCTTAGTTTCCTAATCCTGCTGTTTGAATGGACTAATAACAACTCGGCAATCATATCACTATTACATTGCATATGCCTGGAAGATGTGGAGCATTGAGCGGGATGCAAGCATGCCGCGGGTGTAAGATGGTGCCGTATGAGGGAGAACGTCGATGAGGGCATCCATCATGTCATGCATATTACATTAACAACAGTATTAGGATTGTTTGATTTACTGCTTTACTATTATCGCATGATTGATTTGAGAACATGCTAATCTTTGCTCTATGATTTCACTGAGTTGATCACTCACTCCCATGTTACGGGATGGTGTTTGCAACACCCACCAGACCCTGTCTTAGATGCAGGTGATGCACAAATCCATGAGGCAGAGCCAGACTATGATGAGGACCAGGACGAGTTCTCATACATGCAGTACCACGACGGCTTTGCTTAGGTGACCTGGGTTGACGGGACTCTTCAGTGGGACTATTTTGAACATTTTATTTTGTTTATTTACATGTATATGAGACTTAGTGATGTATTCATACTTTAGTGACAGTCGAGATCTACTTTATTTTTCTATACAGTGATATATATATTGTTTAGTCTTCCGCTTGCTTTTATCACTGGATCTGGAGTATGAATTGCAGTTTTGGTATACTTTTACTCATGTGAATGCTTTAACGCAGACAACATTGAATCATAATCATTTTTGTTGCATAAGTGACGGTCTGGAACTTGGGAGTTGAGTTTATACACGACCCCCGATTTTCAGGGTGTTACAAGTTGGTATCAAAGCATGAATAAGATTATACCGGGCCTGGGTTATGGTCACACGACATACGCTGTCGCTCCCTTTAACTTAGGTGGGTGTGAGAAGGGTCTAGAAACACTTATAGGATCGTAGATTCGACAATAGGCGAAGTTTATTCGTATCGATCGCGCGATCGAGTCCCTAACGCATCTAGGGTCGCGTGAAGCGACCTGAGTAGCTCCTAGGTAGTAGGTAGGTGGGTTGAGACATTCTTTGAATGATTCTAGACCTGTAAATATGAATCCTTGGGTTGTGGGACAACCACAATCCCTGCACTCAATCGCTAGGGCTTAAAAACCCCGTTTCACCTAAATTCTTCGAAATTCTTCCTCTCACCACTCCATTCTTTAATCCTTTCATATTATTTTCATGTTAAGCATTGATCCTAATGTGTAAATGAAACAAAATCATACTTCGATAAAATTTTACAATGAATAGTAAAATTTCATGAAAACTATCCATTAGGCCATTCTAAGTTTACTTTATTTAGCAACTAATGGGCTAGACGAATGTATTAGCTCCTTCTACCCCAAAATCATATGCTGCATGATGGGAGATTATATTTGAGTTTACAGATTGGCCCCGGAAAGCCCCGAACGCATGTTTGGGCCTCTATAGGTCAATATACAATGAACCAAGGTGGGGCCCATAGTTTTTTGGGGTCTCTGGACTATGGGGGACCAGACCCATGTGGTCCCACTGACCAACTAGAGAGGCGGTCGGCGATGCCATCGCCGGTTCGGCGATGCATCGCCGTCCGTTGGGGCCCACTTGATTTGAAAACTAGGCGCATGCCCTATTTTGGGTAGTGTACACCCCCCATGTAGTGTTCGACCATAGAAAATCATAAAAATGGGTACTTCCTTCACAAACAGCCCCTTCCCTAGCTCCATTTTCATTTTCTTGCTGCCCTAAACCAAAACTGTGATTCTAAATCACTCCCAAACCCATTCTTGGTTGAAAACGACCACACTCCATCACTCCATTGAAGTTTGCAGCCTTCCCTCTTGCAAATCTCGTTGTTTGGAGCTCTTACAACCTCCAAAATGAGCTGAAATCGTGAGGTGCTCCATTCCCCTTTTTCATTCTTTTTTCTCTTTGAAAATACATCCTAGGGGAGCTTGAAGCATCCCTCTACAATACCTAGATCTCCCCTTTTCAGTTTGGGCAGCCATTTCTTAGCATTTTCCCCATTTTCTATGGCTTTTGTTGAAGCCATTTTGGGTCTTTTGTCACTCTCCACCATCCTCTCTTTGATGGGTAAGAGAAAGACCGCAGCGGATGAGGCTGGACCTAGTCACCCTGCTCAATCAAGAAGATCGAGGGGAGGCGCCGCTAGCTCAAGCGCCGCCGCAAGTCCAAGCACAGCCCGAGAGTTCCATACAAAGCGGGATTTGGATCCCCATACTCAACTTGGGCGAGTGATTTTAGCAGAGATGCCTCACGGCCAATACACTGACCGTAAGGTGTTGTTTGAGGCGGATGTGGAATTACGACTATTCGATGAATTCCTGTTGTTTGAGCGTTGAAGCTGCGTATTGGGGTCCGATCTTTGAAGCGCGTGCTCGTGCTAATGTGAGCACCGTTCGTGCCTTCTACGCTCGTATCCAGAATCCTACACTGGAGCCATTGTAGTTCAAGTTCCTTTTGGTAGAGACCGGATGGCTACGATCGATGTTCGGTTGATTGCGCGACTTCTGAACGTGCCTCTGGGTGATGTTCATCCTGGTGCGAAGAATTTGAGGAGTAGGCGTGAGCGAGATCGCCGAACCAGGTTTCTATGTGGTTAACTGGTTCCATGGCAGCCTAATAATAGCCTCAAGGAGTCTCATATGTCTGATGATTTGTCCCTGCTGCACCACATTTGCACGTTCAACATGTATCCCAGGTCGACAAATCGCATTGAGTGTACGCGCCTTATGGTTGATTTCTTGTATCTGGTGGCCCAGGGAGAGAATGTGTGTATGGCCACTTTCATCTTGCGATATATTATCCTCATAGAAAAATCAAGAAGAACGTATGAGTCGCTTCCTTTTGGCCGACTTATATGCAAGATCGCGCTCGAGTTTGCTTACAGACTTGGGCCGGAGTTGTCAGTTCCATTCACAGCATTGATGAGTCTACCATGGTCAAGATGAAGATCGGGTCTCAATACCGTGAGACTCAACTTGAGGAGGATAGCGAGGATGACTTTGATGATGAAGAGGATCCAAGTGAAGGAGAACCTGGAGCAGAAGTTGAGGAAGAAGTCCAGAAAGAGGTAGAAGAGGAGGCTCAGGATACAGATGAGAGCCCTCCTCCTTTTGCTCAGGCTACTGGCGATGATCGCATTACCTGAATTGAGGAGAGCCAGGTTGCCTTGCGAAGGAAAGTTTAGGAACTTCGAGCTGAGGTCGAGGATACTAAGGCCGTTATGAAGAGAAAATTCGGCAAGGTGACTCGCACCTTTAAGGCGATCCTGTGCGGCTTGCGGGATAAGGGTGCTCCTTCTCCGTCACCCGACTCAGACTAGCGATGAGATCTATGATGTTGTTGTTAGTAGTTAGTTGTTTCCTGCTTTATGTTGTGTAAGCCTGTTAAGGCTAGTAGTTTACTTATGTTGCTGTTGTATCTTTAACTGCCTTAGTTCCCATGTATTTCTTGTCATGATGCTTGTAAGGACATATCTCTTGTATTGTGACAATTTTGATTAAATGAAATGCATGGAATGCCTTTGACTCTTAATGTGAATGATTGCAGTGTGTTGTGCTATTGAGACTGACAAGGTTGCATCCTATTTTGAATATAGGGAATGCCACCGAAGGCTACACGGAGCACAGCTCGGCTTACATTGAGTGAGCCTATGGATCAGGCTCCTTCGCAGTCTGATGCACATGCAGACCCTGCTGTGGGCCCGATTCCGGAGACAGTGCGTGCATCTCAGCCTACTGCTGGTCTTACAGTTGGACCACCTCCGTTCACACCGCCCGTCAGAGAGCCGTATTGTGTGTCTTCTTCGACACAGTACACGCCACAGCCTACTTCACCTCCAGATAAATTTGAACAGATGATGTCCAGGATGTAGCAGCAGCAGCAGCTCCTGACTACGATTGTGGGGACTCTAGCCCAGGGTGGGAGTGTGCCTCCACCTGCACCACCTGCGCATCCAGCTGAGGATGCTGATACATATGCCCAGGATGAGGGCATGGCTCATCCTGTACCACCTTCTTACCCTGAGGGGAATGCCGCAGATACACGGGGCTTGTTAGAGCGATTTCAGCGCTTACGGCCTCCCACTTTTACGGGTTCTCATAGACCCGAGGAGGCCGAGTATTGGCTCGACCGTGTGTCGAAGATACTGCGGATGTTACATTGTTCAGAGACTGAGCAGGTCGAGTTGGCCATGTTCCTGTTCGAACGAGAGGCCATCTTGTGGTGGGACAGTGTATTACAGACCGTTGCCGCCGATTATATATGGACCCGGGCAGCGTTCGAGTTTCGCTTCCACAAGAAATACTATCCCCAGACGTACAAGCATGACCGGGAGAATGAGTTCCTACGCCTCAGACAGGGAGGCATGACAATCACGGAGTATGAGCATAGGTTCACAGAGTTGGGCAGATACGTCCCGACTATTTTGGCAGATGAGCAGATGCGCATACGGCGCTTTTCAGAGGCTCTGCGACCGGATATTCGGTCGAAGATGTGTTGCGTGAGCATTCGCTCATATGCAGAGCTGATTCACATGTCTATGCGGGTAGAGCAGGATGTGGATCGACTTACCCGATATCGTGGCCCTGTTGCTCCTAGGCCACGACTAGAGATGCAGGACAGGCCCTTTGCGAGCAAGAGGCCTCGCGCCGACCCTCCTACTCGGGCTACAGCGCCAGTACCACCGTTTCGGTGCCCCGAGTTATCATGTACATACTGTGGGAGATTGGGCCATTCGGTACAGAGTTGTTTTGCATGGATGCGGGACAGTGGGTTCTCGACGCCGCAGAAGATCGACCGTACACGTCCATAGGCGATATCAGCACCGCCTATACGGTTGGCTCCTGCGCACCCTTCCTTCAGACCTCCTGTATCTCAGATCAGGCAGCCTCTACGGCCCACGACAAAGTGGTCGAACCAGCCACAGCAGGAACGGGTGCATGCATTGACAGCTGAGGTAGCTGCGACGGAGACTTTTCAGCATTCGGCCTTTGAGGTCACTACCCACATTGGAGGTATTCCTATTCTCGTGATGGTGGACATAGGATCCACGATTTTATTGATATCACGTGCCATAGTGAGACGCATTGGGCTACCGACTATTACTATGGACGGGGTGCGAGTTTATACTGCTCACGGGTCCTTTACAGATGCCACCCTGATGTGTGAGGGCTATTTGGTGGATCTGAGGGGCAAGACGATGGCTCTAGATCTTGTCGTCGACCCCTCTCTGGTTTATCTCGACGTCATTCTTGGCATGGACTGGTTGACTGCGGCGAGGGCCGAGATTGACTGCGAGATTCGTATAGTGACTGCCTACGAGCCAGAGGGCGCATCCTTCACATTTTCAGTACGGGTAAATCTCCCCTTCCGCATACTTAGTTACGCTACTTTACTGTGAGACGCTGGTGCCCAGATACTTGAGCATACGCCAGTCGTTTGCGAGTTCGGGGATCTGTTCAGGAAGATCCCTGGTTTGCCGCCTAGAAGAGAGATTGATTTCACTATCGATCTGGTTCCTGGTTCCACGCCCGTCTCACTGCCGACGTATCGCATGGCACCATGTGAGATGGAGGAGTTGAGGACGCAGATTGATGGTTTGCTGGAGCTTGGCCTTATACGGTTTAGTGTGTCTCCTTGGGGAGCACCGGTTCTATTCGTGAGGAAGAAGGATGGTTCGATGCGATTATGTATTGATTATCGCAGGCTGAACCAGATCATGGTGAAGAACAAGTACCCTTTACCCAGGATCAATGACTTGTTTGATCAGTTGAGAGGAGCGCAGTACTTCTCGAAGATTGATCTTCAGTCAGGATATCATCAGTTGCGCGTCAGGGATGAGGACGTGCAGAAGACAGCATTCAGGACTAGCTTTGGCCACTACGAGTTCCTTATGATGTCGTTCGGTCTCACGAACGCACCAGCCGTGTTCATGGATCCGATGAACTGGGTATTTCAGCCCTTTCTCTATCGATTCGTCGTTGTGTTCATTAACGACATTTTGATATACTCCAGGAGTCGAGAGGAGTATGAGGAGCACTTACGTTTGGTCCTGGATACACTCAGACAACATCAGTTGTTCACACAGTACAAGAAGTGTGACTTCTGGAAGCAGGAAGTGAAGTTCCTGGGACACGTGGTGTCCAAGGATGGCATGACAGTTGACCTGTCTAAGGTGGCTGCAATGCAGGACTGGGAGCAGCCTGGTTCTGTCACTGAGGTGAGGAGTTTCTTGGATCTCGCTGGCTATTATCGCCGCTTCATTCAGGATTTCTCGAAATCGAAAGACCTTTATCTCAGTTGACACGGAAGGACGTGAAGTTCGCCTAGAATGACAAGACGGAGTCAACTTTTCAGGAGCGGAAGGATAGACTTACGTCCGCCCCTGTGCTAGTATTGTCTGAGCAAGGGGTTAGGTGCACTATATACACTGACGCATCTAGCGTTGGTCTGGGTTGTGTCCTTATGCAGAGGGACAGGGTAATTTCGTATGCCTCGAGATAATTAAGAAAGCACAAGGAGAATTACCCTACACACGACCTAGAGTTGGCAGCCGTCATATTCGCACTGAGACTCTGGAGACATTACCTCTATGGAGAGGAGTTCGAGCTCTTTTGCGATCACAAGAGCCTCAAGTACATATTCACGTAGCAAGACTTGAATATGAGGCAGCGGCGATGGATGGAGACTTTGAAGGACTTTAAGTTCGAAGTCTCTTACCATCCTGGGAAGGCGAACCTTGTGGCTGACGCGTTGAGCCGCAAGAAGGCGATAGAGTTTGCGCTCCGCTGATGGTTGCTGAGTGGGATATGGTTGAGTTTTTATGAGACTTTGAGCAGAAGCTCAATGTAGAGGAGCCATATGAGTTCATCGCACATGTGCAGGTGCGATCTCAGATCGATGACCGGGTCATCGAGGCGCAGAGGGATGGTGCGCATCTGACTGAGCTTCGAGAGCAGGCCAGTGATGATGCAGACGCCGAGTGGCAAGTTGGTATGGATGGGGACTTACATTATCATCGCCGCCTATGCGTCCCAGATATTTCTGACTAGAGACGAGAGATTCTCGAGGCTGTGCATTGTACCAGACTCGCGATGCATCCAGGCAGTACGAAGATGTATTGTGACGTGAAGAGGACTTATTGGTGGGAAGGTATGAAGACCCATATAGCAGACTTCGTGTCTCGTTGTCTCACTTGTCAGCAGGTGAAGGCAGAGCATCGCCGACCCCCTGGACTCTTGCAGCCTATGCCGATTGCAGAGTGGAAGTGGGATTTCATTTCCATGTACTTCATTTCTGAGCTGCCGAAGACGAGGAAGGGACATGATTCCATATGGGTGATCATCGACCGTCTGACAAAGTCGGCGCACTTCCTACCGATTAGAGTTACAAACTCTGTAGACGAGCTGGCTAGATTGTACATCAGAGAGATCGTGCATCTACATGGAGTTCCGTTGGAGATCATGTCGGACAGAGACACGAGGTTCACTTCTATTTTCTGGACTCGCATTCAGGAGGCTATGGGTGTGAAGTTGAAGTTCAGTATTGCCTTTCACCCACAGACAGATGGACAGACAGAGCGGGTGAACCAGATCTTAGAGGATATGTTGCGAGCTTGCGCATTGGACTTCAAGGACAGTTAGGATGATTGTCTTTCCTATGCGGAGTTTACGTACAACAACAGTTTTCAAGCGAGTATCAGTATGGCACCTTACGAGGCGCTGTATGGGCGACCTTGTCACGTGCCGCATTGCTGGGCAGAGGTCGGTGAGCGTAGCTTGATTGGCCCAGAGTTAGTGCAGGCGACGTCGGAAAAGATTGATATTATTAGACGTCGGCTTCTCACAGCGCAGAGCAGAAAGAAGAGTTATGCTGATACGAGATGACGGCCGCTAGAGTTCACAGTTGGGGATCATGTATTTTTATGAGTTTCCCCTATGAAGGGAGTCCTTCGGTTCCGGAAGAAGAGGAAGCTAGTACCGCGATTTATCGGTCCATTCCAGATCCTCGATCGTGTGGGAGCAGTGGCTTACCGATTAGTTTTACCCACGCCTCTCGCGAGCGTTCACAACGTATTTCATGTTTCCATGCTGAAGAAGTACGTTTCTGATCCTTCCCATATCATCAGATGGGAGCAGGTGCAGTTAGGAGAGGATGTTACATATATCCTGCGACCGACGCGTATCCTAGATAGGAAGGAGCAGGTACTGCGTAGCAAGGTGATTTCCCTTGTGAAGGTATTGTGGACGCATCACTCTAAGGAAGAGGCTACTTGAGAGACAGAAGCCGAGATCAAAAAGAACTACCCACAGCTTCTAGAGGAGTATAAAAAGGTATAAATTTCGAGGATGAAATTATTTATTAAGGGGGGTAGATTGTAACGCCCTGGAAAAATCCGTACTTGGACTCGAGTACCAACTCGACCAGAAATCGCGTAGGATTAATTCCTTTAGAAAATAAGTATAAGTTAGCTAGCGCAACGCTAGAGTAGCTGAGAAATAGTCCCTGATCACTTTAAATACGTTCTACAAGACCCAAATCGAGTAGAACCAATGGTGCTATAATACTCTAAAACCTCGGATCAAACTCTAAGCCGGTTTGTTCTCTGGACCTCTTTGAAACTTTGTATTGGAACTAGACCGCGCGTCAAAAGTCCGATACCTGCTATCTTAGACCGTTAGAACCGCCTAGCTGGACTTGACAATCATTTTAAAAATCAAGTCCAACCGACATTCGCAGGCTATTTCATTGAGCTTGGATTGAAGAGAGTGAGAATAGGGTTAGATTTGGAATTTAAAATTCAAATCTGGCACGACTTGACTTGTCAGTATTAAGCATTCTGACCGTCAGAATTCAGCCAAATTACACCCTCGGATCAGGAAAAATTTTTATTTCATATCATGAGACATGCAGGCCTGATATACGTGTGGTGATCGCTGAACTGAAACTGGACCGCCACGGGTGATCTACGAACACTGATGGTCTGAAAACGGGATGTAAGCGACATCCGACATGCATGAGCTTCAGTCCGATCGTGTTCGGCCAGGGGACTACCAGAAATGGTCTTTTGGACCGAAACAGCCCCGATTTGGATATACCTCAAGTATATATTGTTCTTGAGCCTATTTTGGGCACTTTTGGGCTTATAAAAGGGGTTGAAACCCTCACTCCTCTCTCCCATACGAATTTGAGAAAAACTCTAGATTGGGAGAGAGAAAAGGTGAGAGTTTGTGAGAGAGAGTATGAGAGGATTTTCCTGCTGTTGTGCTACTAGTTGCACGTGCTTTAGCAACACGCTCCAAGCACTTGGCCGGTGATTTCTCCGCATTTCTAGGTAAGAAAATACCCTAATAAGTTGCTGATTTGAGGTTCCTTTCGTTCCATAACATGTTAGCTGATAGATCTTTTAAATATGGTTGTCTAGTCGCCGTAGACGAAGCGTATACGCTCCGTTCGAAACGATACGCTTTTAGGAGATAAGGTGCGGACTTTAGACGCTTTGATTGACTGTTTCCAACGCTTTCAATGTCGTTTAATAGTAGATTATCAACGGCAACGCCGTTTGACATGTACAACATGCTGTCTGTTTCCTGTTTCGTAAACCGACGAAGAATATGAGATTTAGGGCATTTTAGTCATTTGTAGGAAGTACTGTTTTCATTCATATTTTACTGATGTGATTGACATGGTTTATTGTCGCATTAGAATGTTGGGAATACGTGCATAATTAGTTTGGCGAAGAGATTCACCTAAATGCGCACTTCGGGTCGACATACTATATGTAGACTTGAGTGTGTAGTGTAAGTGCTTGTATAAATTCTTGTATTAGTATGTATTGAATTAAATGGTGTTATGAATTAGTTTGAGATTTATTTCTCAATTAATATGCCGATGTAAATGATTTCCTACATGTTAGCTATACGCATGATCTCATTATATGTATGAAATGCATGTGCTTGAAGATTTTCTTAAGTTGTACGTTATAACATGTGTTAACATGCTCACATGGTTGTATTTCATTTTCAATACCCTTACATGATTTGCTGATGTGAATTCATATATGTTTGGGACTATACTTAGTCCAGACAGTCGGTAACCGAGAAATCTCGTGGTTGGCTTATCTTTGCCACGAACGACGCGTCGATGAACGCGAGCCGTGTTTTGGAGTTGGCGGCAGTGGTTAGGCCACACGAAGTGTTTTACGCACTTCATGTTGTTCGACTTGAGATGCGATCGTGCTAGTCGAGCCCGTCAAGTAACCCGACTGGCCGTTGTATGTTCACCCTGTATGAGTCATAACTGCTTGAACCTAGGGTACTGAACTTACCATTGTAAACCCTGTTAACCATGGTACCTTGATCCACGAAGACTCATGAGCCGGGTATGGTGGTATGGGACACTGTGGTCGAGCTGTCGGCCTACGCTGGGGTCACAAACCTTCCCGTAGTGACCAGTGAGCACCTATGTCTCGTGAGCAGATTATGGTGGTTGAGACACTATATTCTTGCTGTCGGCGTACACTGATCAGGCGACGAGTCCTTTGTAGTGACCGTGAGCGTACTCTGAGTCTACGGGAGGCGACGACCCTTCAGTAGCAGTGAGAGTACAATAGGCCTGTATTGATAAGGTGATGGGGAAGCGGTGCAACGAGTGCGAGTAACAGCCCTGACAGCCCTTGCAGCGACCTAAAAAATATACATCATATGAGATTACTAAGAGTGACGATCCTAGACAGGATCTGTGTTGGGATTGATATAAGGGAAGTACCTTAGTTTCCCAATCCTGCTGTTTGAATGGACTAATAACAACTCGGCAATCATATCACCATTACATTGCATGTGCCTGGAAGATGTGGAGCACTGAGCAGCATGCAAGCATGCCGCGGGCGTAAGATGGTGCCGTATGAGGGAGAACGTCGGTGAGGGCATCCATCATGTCATGTCATATTGCATTAACAACAGTATTAGGATTATTTGATTTACTGCTTTACTATTATCGCATGATTGATTTGAGAACATGTTAATCTTTACTCTATGATTCCACTGAGTTGATCACTCACTCCCACGTTACGGGATGGTGTTTGTAACACCCACCAGACCCTGTCTTAGATGCAGGTGATGCAGAGATCCAGGAGGCAGAGCCAGACTATGATGAAGACCAGGATGAGTTCTCATACATGCAGTACCGCGACGGCTTTGCTTAGGTGACCTAGGTTGACGGGACTCTTCAGTGGGACTATTTTGAACATTTTATTTTGTTTATTTACATGTATATGAGACTCAGTGATGTATTCATACTTTAGTGACAGTCGAGATCTACTTTGTTTTTCCATACAGTGATATATGTATTGTTTAGTCTTCCGCTTGCTTTTATCACTGGATCTGGAGTATGAATTGCAGTTTTGGTATACTTTTACTCATGTGAAAGCTTTAACTCAGACAACATTGAATCATAATCATTTTTGTTGCATAAGTGACGGTCTGGAACTCGGGAGTTGAGTTTATACACGACCCCCGATTTTCAGGGTGTTACACTTTTATATCATTAACCCAAGCAAGGATCCATTTACGGTCGTCAATCCTAATTAATCACATATGATAGGCAAGTTGTAGGGCATCACCCCTGATGAAAGCAGTAGATAGGTAAGTTCATGAGTTTACACTCGAGGTCGCTAAAGAGAGGCTCGTCACCTCAGCGTAGGCTGACAGATGGAATACAATGTCCCATACTACCGTATTCAGCTTACTAGTTTGGGTTACTTACTTGTCACTACGGGGAGGCTTGTCACCCTAGCATAGCCGACAGCTTGACCACGATGTCCCATACCACCATGCCAGGCTCATAAGTCTTAGCGGATCGTGATACCATGGTTGAAACGGGCTTTACAATGGTAAGCGGTACCTTAGATTCAAGCAGTAACGTCCATACATGGTAAACACACATTAGGCCAATTAGGTTATTTGACAAGTTCGATTGGTACATGCACACGCTGAATTAATCGACATGGAGGCCATAAGCTCTCCATAACGCCTAACCACTGTTGACAATCATCATACGACTCGGATTCATCGAACGTATTTAAGGTGGTGAGGCTAGTTCGGCCACTCGATCAAAAACTGTTACCGATTACCTGGACTACGTAGTAGTCCCAATCACACTCAAATGTAATAGATAGTCACATGTGATAATCATAATAGCATTTAACAAGCAATTCAAACACAAATCTCATTTGAGCATTCTATCAAACACATAAAACATGTTATTATACATATGCATTTTCTACATAAATCACGTATTTGAAATCGAAGTTACATGAAGGAATTTATACATATAGCTAAGGTAGTTGAGAATCCTATCTTGAAACCCTCGGTAAATGCAATTCGTCAAATAATTACTCATTCAGACATATTATCAAACACTTAGCCTATACATTATTACATACATGACCTAAAGTAGTTAAAGCATATATTATGGAAAATCCTTTCATAAGGGAGTTGTCCTACATACAAAAAACATATAACCAAGATTTATAGTCATGGAAGCAATTTCATTTAAACATTTCAACAAACACATGGAATGCATTATATATTCAACATAGTTCATACACATGTATAGTTTATCAAACACGTCGTAACTATGATCATATGGCTGTAATTAAGTCAGACATAAATCATTGTTGACATTGAAAGCCTTGAAAACCATAACCTAAATGTTTATAGTCTGCACCTTTCATCGGTATGCCCATTACGAACTCGTTTTATACACTACGTCCCTGTCTATAGCACAATGGCTACCCAAATCACGAAATAGGTTAGTTATTTCGGTGATTCCTGTATTTGGATTCCTAAAACAAGGTTAGGGTTAGGTTTTCTTACCTAAGTCGAAGCTATAATCGATGGTGAGGTAAAGATTCGGTACGTGGAGTAGTGGGAGTGAATCCCAGCAACGATCTCTCTATCTCGCTCTCTTCTCCTCACTCTTTCCTTCTCTTTTATCTCTTCTCTCTTTTCTCTCCTAAGGTTAGAGAAATTCGTATGGAATGAGAGAGAGGTGGTTTAAGGTCCTTAAATAGGCCCAGAACTGGTTTAAATGGCCACAAGACAATGTTATACTTAGGTTAAGCCAAAGGGTGTCCGTTTCGGGCAAACGAGACTCATTTAGAGGACTATTACCTATCAATGTTACAGCGTAAGTTATCTGACCATGGATCTAGGCCAGGATATGATTTCGGTCTGATCATATTTGTAGATCAACAGTGGAGGACCTATATGAGTTCAACGGTCATCGTCATTCGATCAGGGCCACAAGTATACTAACATGTGCAGGAAAATTTTCTTGATCCAAGGGTGTAGTTTGGTCAGAATCTAATGGTCCGAAGTCTTCAATTTTTCCTGTAAGTGAATGGTTCAATTGACTTAAGTTCTAGTTCATTTTCTAAAGATATTCGTATTTCTCACACACTTTGCTCAGGGCTCAAGTTGTGGGTTTCTAGATACCATTTAGGTTCGATTCTTGCGATGGTTGTCAAGCCCAATAAGGTGGTCATAACCTTATAGTTTTGTGGTAATCGGACTTTCGATGCACGATCCAGCTCCGATACAGAGTTTCAATGTACTCCCCAGAGCAACTGGGTTTTAAGATTGCTTATAGGTTTTTAGGTAATGTTGAGTTAGTGATTCTAATGGTTTTGGGTCTTGCAATTCGTATAGACAGTGGTCCAAGCTAATTCCACTAATTATTTAGTTTAATACTTAATTAATTTTTGTCTAATCTCCATAGTATATGGTCTTTAAGGATTTCTACCTGAGGTGATACTCGGGCCCTTGAATGGATTCTTCTTCTTGCGGCTCAACGCATCTGCCACAAGGTTAGCCTTATCAGGATGGCAGGAGACCTCAAACTTAAATTCTTTCAAGGTTTTCATCCATCGCTGCTGCCTCATATTCAGGTCCCTCCGCGTGAATATGTACTTGAGGCTCTTGTGGTTGCAAAAGAGCTCAAACTCCTCTTCGTAGAGGTAATGTCTCTAGAGCTTTAATGCGAAGATAATTGCTACCAATTCTAGGTCGTTTTCTGCATAGGGTAGTTTTCTTCGTGCTTCCTCAACTGTCGCGAGGCATAGGCGATCACCCTATCCTTCTGCATAAGAACACATCCTAAACCAACACGAGATGCGTTGGTGTATGTCTTATATTTGACCCCTTTCTCTGGTAATACTAGCATAGGTGCGGACGTCAAATTATCCTTCAATTCCTTAAAGACTGCTTCTGCCTTCTCATTCCAGGAAAACTTAAGATCCTTTCGAGTAAGTTGAGACAACGGTCTAGCTATCTTAGAAAAATATTTAATGAATTAGTGATAGTAGCCAACAAGTCCCAGAAAACTCTTCACTTCTGTAACCGAACTGGGCTGCTCCCAGTCCTGAACTGGGGCCACCTTAGTAAGGCCCACAACGATACATTCCTTAGATACCACATGTCCCAAAAACTTGACTTCTTCCTTCCAGAAGTCGCATTTCTTGTACTGAGTAAATAACTGGTTCTTCTTAAGAGTATCGAAGACTGGTCACAGGTGCTCTACGTGATCCTTTCGGCTCTTGGAGTATATTAAAATATCATCTATAAATATGATGATGAACCGGTATAGGTACGGCCAAAACACCCCGTTCTTGAGGTCCATGAACACTGCCAGTGCATTTGTGAGTCCAAACAACATCACAAAGAATTCATAGTGCCCAAAACTGATTCTGAATGCCGTCTTCTGCAAGTCTCCTCCCCGACGTGCAACTAATGGTACCCGAAAAGTAAGTCGATCTTCGATAAATATTTTACCCCTTTCAATTGGTCAAACAGATCATCTATCCTGGGCAAAGGATACTTGTTCTTGACTGTCGCTTGGTTTAACCTGCGATAATCAATACACAATCGCAGTGATCCATCCTTCTTCTTCATAAACAGTACAGGTGCTCCCCAAGGAGACACACTCAGTTGTATGAAGCCTGAATCCAATAGGTCGTTGATCTGTCTCCTCAATTCTTCTATTTCACATGGAGGCATGCTATACGTCGATAAAGAAATCAGTGTCGTACCAAGCACAAGGTCGATAGTAAAGTCGATCTCGCGTCGAGGAGGTAGTCTAGGGATCGTCTTAAACACTTCCCAGAAGTCCTGGATCACATGCATGTTTCTAAGTATCGGATCATTATTATATTTTAATAGGGAAGCATAACAAAGAAGCCAGAAGGGGTAACTGACCTGAACAGGGAAAGTGAAGGTCATGTTTTCGGGTCGGTTTGTCATCACCAATCGGGTTTCACAATCGATCTCTGCCTTCATTTCAGTAAGAAAATCCATGCTGAGGATGACATCATAGTGGTATATCGTGATGACAATCAGGTCAATAGACACCACCCTTCTTCCTAAGTCTACCAAGCAACCCTTATAAAGCTTAGTAGCATCTGTGAAGATTCCTACTGCCATAATGACTCTCACCCCAACCATAGGGGTAATATTCAACCCTAAATGCTTGACCGTAGAGTATAATATTATCGAAATAGTGGACCCGGTATCTACCAATAGAAAAACTGGTATACCTTAGATGTGGGCAGTGAATTTGAAGGCTAAAGGCACTGTAGCTGCTGACTCAGATGCTTTAGCTGCAAGCGTGTGCACACGTGCTTGTTGAGAACGATTTGGTTACGCAGCCATAGGTCGTTGAGGTGGCCTACTTCAAGGTACATTCTATCTGTAAAAAGGTTGTACTGGTGGTGCTGATCATAGAGGTGGAGCCGAAATGGCTTAAGGTAACTGACGATTGATCTTCTGAGGCAGCGTAAAGCCGTTATCCCTCATCTTAGTAAAGAAATAAGTGTCTATATGGCCCATCCTCTTACAGTAGGTGCAACACAAATTTGATCACCTCGGCTGGGTCAGTGGAGTACTAAGCCTAGGAGGTGAATTTGCACGTGGCCTCTTACCGAGGAATGGTCAGTTCGGCAAGTCAGGTCGAGGCCTTGGGCCCATGGACACACATGTATGGGACAATTTGTCCCCATCCTACTCAGTTCGTAGAGACATGTTCACTAGTTGAGCATAATTGAGAATGCTAGCGCAACACATATTTGTTCGGATCTCAGGTCGCAGACCCTTTAAAAATTACCGCATCTTCATCAGCTCATCTACTAGTATAAAAGGAGCATATCTGGCTAGCTCCATAAATTTGTTCTCATGCTCTGACACAGACATTCCTCCCTGTCAGAGGCGGAGGAACCCACCCTCCTTTTCATTACAGTAAGTGAGGGGGAAGCGGGTCTTAAACGCATCCCACGTCCATATGCATCTAAGGGTAACTGTTTATAGGATGTTGTCCCACTAGAGACTAGCCTCCTTGAACATATAAGTGACCAACTCTACCTGCTTTGCCTCAGTGTAGTACAGTGGCTTCAATATCTTAGAGATCCGATCAAGACAGTATTCGGCCTCCTCGGGCCTATGAGTGCCTACAAAAGTGGGAGGTCGAAAAAGTTGGAAAAGTTTGAACAGACTGTTAGCATTCAAATTTCTAGCAGGCTATACAGATGGTGTAGGCGGGACCATATTCATGCTTTGGGCAAGGGTCCCCACAATCATGGTCCAAACCTACTGCTGTTGTTGTATTAGGAGCATTATCTGCTCTAACCTATCAGGAGGAGGAGCCGTATGAGGCATGTGTGGCGTCGAGGTAGATGCACAGTTCTATTCTGGAACCGATGGTGTACTAGGTGTTGGCCCATTGGTGGGGCTAGTGGTCGGCTGTGAACCCGGCATGGTGTCACTATCAGGGCCTAAACTAGGGTCTGTGTGGCTATCGTTCAGGAGAGGTGCCCCGTCAAATGCACTACAAAAAAGAGGGTTTTTAGTGACGAAAAAAATATTTTCGTAGTTAAAAGGTCACCTTTAGCGATGAAAATTTTCGTCGCTAAAGGTTCTTATTTGAAAAGTTACTTTTAGCTACGAAAATTTTCGTAGCTAAAAAATGTGGATAAGACTTTTAGCGACGAAAATTTTCGTCTCTAAACGCTGTAAACAATTTTTTTTTAAAATTGAAAGGTTTACTTTTAGCAATGAAAATTTTTGTAGCTAAAAAACATGGATGAGACTATTAGCGACGAAAATTTTCGTCACTAAAGGCTGTATATAGTGTCGCAAAACATTCGAAAGGTTTACTTTTAGCTACAGAAATTTTTGTAGCTAAAAAACATGGATGAGACTTATAGCGATGAAAATTTTCATCGCTAAAGGATGTAAACAGTTTTTTATAAAATTCAAAAGGTTTACTTTTAGCTACGAAAATTACGACAAAAAAATGTGGATGAGACTTTTAGTTGCCGCTAAAGGCTGTAAATAATTTTTTAAAAATTCGAAAGGTTTACTTTTAGCTACGAAATTTTTTGTAGCTAAAAAACATGGATGAGACCTTTAGCGACAAAACTTTTCATCGCTAAAGGCTGTAAACAATTTTGGTTTACTTTTAGCTACGAAAAGTTTCATAGCTAAAGGACGTGGATGAAACTTTTAGCAACGAAACTTTTTGTCGCTAAATGCTGTAAAAAATTTTCTTTAACTTTGAATGGTTTACTTTTAGCTACAAAAATTTTCATAGCTAAAAAACGTGGATGAGACTTTTAGCGACGAAACTTTTCGTTGCTAAAGGCTGTAAACAATTTTTCAAAAAATTTGAAAGGTTTAATTTTAGCTACGAAAATTTTTGTAGCTAAAAAATGTGGCTACGAAAATGTTCTTCGCTAAAGGCTGTAAACAAATTTTAACAAAATCGAAAGGTTTACTTTTAACTACGAAAAATTTCGTAGCTAAAAAATGTGGATGAGACTTTTAGCTATGAAACTTTTTGTCGCTAAAGAATGTAAATAGTTTTAAAAAAAGTCGAATGGTTTGCTTTTAGCTATGAATATTTTCATAGCTAAAAAACATGGATGAGACTTTTAACTATAAAACTTTTTGTCGCTAAAAGCTTTTTAAAAAATTCAACTTTTACCTATGAAATATTTCGTAGGTAAAAGTCTCTTCTTTTTAAAAATATTCCATCTCAAATTTCCTGATATACACCTATTAGAATATAATTCATCATATTATGCCTGATATACACCTGTTATATAATATATTTCATCATATTCATATTCACATCCATATAAACCCAAACTACGTAAATCTAATTGACATAAACTACATTCATCCAAACATAAACAACATCCATCCAAACACAAATAATCCTATGGAAAAAAATAAATGAAAAGAGAGAGAACATATGAGAAGTGATCCAAACAAATGAAAAGAAAAATAACCTTAACTTAAACCTAAACATATAACCTACTGTCACGCCCCAAACCTGGAAATCGGATTCACAAGAATCCCGATCGCCAAATCCAGTGCCAACAGCCTCCGTAATACCCCATTCTTGGGTCCCAGTACTCATATGCCAGATTTCGATCCTGGGATCCTACAAGGAGGATTTTCAACATGAATTTGTCTCATAAGAAGCATAACCACAAGTATACCCAAATCATAAAAATAACATCATCATCACATATCCACTAATATAATCATTTGAATACAATGCTGAAAGGGAAATACATATATCAAAATCAAAGCTCCAAAAGACAGCTACACACTCCAAACTCATTGTTGTTGCAACCTAACGCCACCTACACGCATCTATCGTGCATAAGCTTATAGAAAGCTTAGAGGGTGGTGAAAGTGTGTGCGCAAGATAAGTGTCAAGTATACCATAAAGCCCATAAATCATACATCATCAGAATAAGAGGAAATACTAACAAGATCATGAATCATACGATATCAGAGTAATCAGAGTAAGCGGAAATATACTGGTAAGTCCATGAGTCATATAATAGCAAAATACGCAATACAGATCAACAATGCAAATGAGAAGTCGTAGAGAGCCATATATCAGATACGGATGGTATAATGTAATATCTAAATCCTGTTAAGTCCGTCTAGGCCATATAAGTATAGAAAACATAACAACCCAAAATGTCATATGAATGCGGATGCAATATGTGATGTGAATGAGATGACCAAGATGGAGTGTGAGGTCGGGATGGTAGTATGTAGTATCGCAGGCTACGGGGTCCACCACAAGGGACTTTTTATCCAAACCAGTCTCATACCTAAATTTGGATAGTCAGACTCCATGTGGTAAACTCCTGGTCTCAGGTTAGTCGGGCGCCCAACTAAAATTCAGGCCATGCGAAGGTACATGTAACAAATAGTTACGCACTGCCAGTCCGAGTAGATAGTGAATGAATGAATGAATATGCAATTTCTACACAATAAGTCCAGATATCAGTCTGGTTCCTCTCTAAGGAATCACTGGGGTCTATTACACTCCAAACCAGGTTGTCGCCCCATTGCGCGTAACAAGGTGAGTGGAAGAGACCTCACTATTTTCCTGGCAATATCGGGTCCGGCTCGTCGATAGCGGACTCATTCCTCAAGCTGGTTAAACTCAGCTTAGCATTATCCCCTCCTCTCCGGCAAGTAAGGCTGTACCCCCTTCCAACCGACCACGACACAGTGGGAGATACGGCCTAATGGTATACGGCCCTCATGCGCTCATGCATCCATTCGGTCTAAACGTTGGAGCAACCTCTGGAACCAAGAAGGTTCTGGAACTTTCACCCAAGGATATCTATAGCACCCCATGTAGAACAAATTTCTAGTGTCCCATCTGGCCATCCATGAAATACCTGTGGAGGCTACGACCCTGATGTCGCTAGGGCATATGGTGGTCATGTCACACAAATTTGAGATGCATGAGTCACACAGTCTAATCATGCATCAATCATGCACATACTATGCGCTCATGTCGGGCAACTCCGCCTATCAGGGAGCCCCATGAACAACCTTCCCTGTGGCATATGCAATGGTCAATCACATCTCATAATAAACATGCAGATGATGCGTATGGGTATGTATCATGATGTTATGCTGTCACATACTCATAATCGGTACCAATAATCGGCATCATCATTCGGCCTCGATAATGTGGACATTTAACCAACATTGCCCCCAAGGGCTAGCCCACATAGAGCTTAACATATAGTGGACCCATGGCCCCACATAAGGGCTAAATATACAACACCATGGGCCTCACTTAAGAGTTTAATACACATCACGATGGGCCTCTCACATGGGCCTAATATACATCACGATGGACTCCATCACCAGGCCCTCAAATGCATCACAATGGGCCTCATCACATAGACCTCATTTCATTACATTAGGCCTTAAACATGGCCGAATACACATCATAATGGGTCTCAACTACGTGTCGCATATGCATCATATAGGTCTCGACAATTGGCCTTGACAATCGAAATTGATCGACAATCAGAATCGATAAATTGGTCATGTCAATCGAAATCGGTGATCGGTCATGATAATTGGAATCGCCCTATATGATCGGCCTCGATAAATTAAAATCGGCCTCAACAATCAGCATTAATAATCGGCACCGATAATCAGGGTCGATAATCGACGTCGGCCTCGGTAATCAGTATATATAATCGGCATCACCCTCGATAATCGGCACTAATGGCCCACATCATCAATCGGTACCGATAATCAGCAAATAAATAAGGTGGGGGTCCATAGATGAACAATCGATCAACCATAATATAAAGATCGGTCCGCCGTGGTTTTATCAAATTCGATATTATGGAGTCATTCGTCTACAGTGAATGGGGTCCACTTATTTGGGTTAACCCACGAAGAGAATGGGTCTAACAAGGCCTAAGGAAAGATTACAATGAGGACGTCTAACCATCATTGCCCCTCAATGTGGACATCTAACCAACATTGCTCCCAAGGAGTGGCCCACATAAGGGATCTATACGCAATATAGGGGCCACACATACATCGCATTAGGCCTCATTCATGGGCCTCACATACATCGCATTGGGCTTCATACAAGGGCCTCAAGTGTATCATAATGGGCCATGCCCATAGGCCTTGAATACATCACAATGGGCCTCGCCTATGTGCCTTGAATACATCATGTGGGCCTCGCCCATGGACCTCGAATACATCATAATGGGCTGCACCAATGGGCCTCACCAATGGGTCTAAAATACATCACATGTGGGCATATAAACATATACATCAGCAGGGCCCACGTCCAAGGATGAACGACCTAGATATACAATACATACATACAAGGTGGGTCATACGTGCCATCAAGATAGGGGCTGCCATAACGTTTATTTTCCATCTGATCTGTTCAAACGGTGACAAAGACCTGAATCAAAAGAAAAAAAATAAATATCATACTGATCCAGAACTTCCGTGATCCCTAAAATGCTTTCAATGGTGAGGATTTGATCCTCTACTGATTTTTTTATAGTGTGGTCCACCCAATAAGCAAATCTATCTTATTTTTAGTCTCAAGCCATGAGACGAGCTCACCATATGGATGGGTGGTTTGAACGTAACACATACATCATGGAAAGGCCCACCGTTTAGATGGTGCGAATAAGACCCATACATCTCGGTGCGTCCACGCCACCAGTAGGATGTCCATGCAAATGGAAGGTGGGAATATAACACATATATCACGAGGGGCCCCACAGATGGACGACGTGGATGAAATAAATACATCACAATGGCCCCTGCACAACAGATGAACGATGTGGATTATTCCTTCTTCAGCATCAACATAGCTGGTGTACGGTCGCTAGCCAATCTTCTTACATTCAAAGAAGGTCGACGTGGCAGGTGGGTCCACATGTGTGGGACCCACCAGCAAAATGGCTAGATGGTTGTGGATAAAGTGCGAACACCAAGGTGGTTTCCACCAGAGGTTTGAATCCATTTCATTAGATGGACAGTGTGGATGCACACGTCCATCAAGTGCATCCACGTCTGATGTACGGATGGCGTGAACACATACATCATGTTGTGGCCCATTGTCCAGCCATATGGATGGTGGGGATGCAAAACAGGTGGACGGCAAGGATCTAAAATGGATGGACAGTGTTGATAAATCACACGCTCCTCGTGGTTTTCCACGTGCGTGTGGGTCCCACGGCTGCTGTGTAGCAAGGTAAAACACATATCATGGTGCCCACATAGGGACAAAACACATACATCAAAGGAGGGCTGCACAGATAGGTGATGTGGATTAAATCCATACGCCACACACAACAACTGGGACCTATCGTCTCAATGGACGGTGTGGGTAAAACCCAACATTTCGTGGGGTCCACAAGGCCGGTGATGTCACTGCAGCTAGATAGCTGGTTTGCATCAGCCAACCATGCCTAGAGATGGACGGTTGACATGCAAAAGACACGTATATAATGGTGGGTTCCACCGTCTAGCAGGCTGGACGATGGACAGCAAGATGGATGGACGGTTGAGATTAACACATGCCTCGTGATCAGGCCTCAAAACTGCTGAGTATGCATCCCAGCCAATCAGTTCCCACAGAGGTGGGTCCTACGTAGGGCCCACCATATGCTAATATATATAATATATAATATTATTTAAATATTACAAGTACCAGTGTCCAGGTGTGGTGGACAGACCGTTGGGATGTACAGTACATCCTTCCAGCCACATACATCACAATGCATACATCTGTGGGCCCACCTCCACACGTGCAGCACATGTGAAGTGGGTCCCACGGCAGCCCAAAGATGGATAACAGTTGGATGGAAAAAACATCACTGTGTGCACCACCATCCAGTAGCTGGACGGTGGGTACAACACATACATTATATGTGTGGCCACCAGAATTTGGATCTGCTTCATTCATGGATGGTGTGGATGCACCACACGTGCTAAACAGGTGGGTCCCACGGGATGGACGGTGTTGATATACACCATACTGGTGGACCCACCTTAACTTGCTGATGTCTACCATAAGCTATACAGCTGGTGCGGTACTCCAGCCGGTCTGCTCCCAGCAGCAGGTGGATCACATGGTTTCAACGGTGGACGTTCACCCTCTACACTATTTTCTGTGGTGTGTCCCACTTGATCATCAGATCTACTTCATTTTCTGTCCCAAGCCTCAAGATGAGCTTGCTAAATGGATGGATGGCTTGGATGTAACACATACATCAAGTAGGGGTATAACCCATGCCTTGGGATCAGACCCCAGAAATAGTTAACGTCAATACAGTAGCCGTCCCATGCTGCTGAGCTAATAGTCCAGCATCCAGGTGGTATTCCCACCGTTCCAACAGTGGACGGTGTGGACATCATATGTGTACGATGGGCCACACTGTTAGATGGACGGATGGACGAATTAGATATGACACATATATCAGTGGGGCCCACAACATCAAAAGGAGAGAGAGAGAGAGAGAGAGAGAGAGAGAGAGAGAGCATGAAGGGGAGGAACCCTGTCACTATGGGCCCTCCCTAACTACAAAGCATACATCAAGCTGGGTCCCACCACATGTGGGCCCTCAAATCGCAAAATCGATAGCAAATCACCCACCTTTGATCTTCTTGGACTTCTTCTTCCATCAACGCATCCTTGAGCTCTATGGGATAAACTTCAACGATTGAGATTGATTTTGGAGGGTAGGGATGGGAGGTAGGAAATGGGCCATGCCAAGCTTCTCTCATGGAGCTTGGATGTGGGTTGCTTGGGAGGAAAAATGAGAGAGAGAGAGATGTGTAAAAGAGAGAGAGAGAGAGAGAGAGAGAGAGAGAGAGAGAGAGAGAGAGAGAGAGAGATGGGTGAGAAGTGATGGGGTGATAGGTGTACTTGACATGTATGTGTTGCTTTGACTTTGGGGTTTCTTGGGGATGGGTGAAAGGTGATGTGTACTTGACATGAGATGTAATGTGGTACTTGATTGATGGGATGCGATGTGATTGATTTGAAAGATTGTCTTGGGTTTGTAAAATGGGCAGTGTTTTCCTCGAACTGAACGTGGGCCCGTATCTTCTGGCCTGAATATCGCCTCGACGCGTAATACATGGCGTTGAAACCGCGGTGACAGCGCAGTCACTAGGTTACAAGTCTTGGGTTTAGCCGACTCTGAAAAATAGGATACGACTCAGGATCATACGCAAACATCGGATATAAATCGTGGGTCACCAGAATTCAACCAGAAGGACCCTGGAAGCATACGGAATGGTACGGGCTAGGATACGGGTCATACACCTACACTTATAAGTTTAGGTTTAAGTTTTAGGTTTAGGTTAAGGTTAGGTTATAGGTTATAAGTTTAAGTTATAGGTTATGGGTTATAGGTTATAGGTTAAGGTTTAGGTTATAGGTTTTGGTTTAGGTTAAGGTTATAAGTTTAGGTTTAGGTTAAGGTTTAGGTTTATGTTTAGGTTTAGGTTATAGCTTTAGGGAATTGAGAATAAGTTAAGGTTTAGGTTTAAGAAATCTGGTTCTAGTTCGGGTTAGGTATCGGGTTTAGGTTTAGGTTTAGTTTTTCAAGTTTAGGTTTAGGTTTAGGTTAAGGAGTTGAGATTAGGATTAGGAGTAGGTTTAGGTTTAAAGATTTGAGAATACATTTAGATTTAGGTTTTAGGTTTAGGTTAGGGTTATAGGTTTAGGTTATAGGTTTAGGTTTAGGTTATAGGTTATAGGTATAGGTTTTGGGATTTGAGAATAGGCTTAGGTTTAGGTTATAGGTTATAAGTATGGGTTTATGTTTAGGTTAAGGTCTAAGTTTAGGTTATAGGTTTAGGTTAGGGAGTTAAGATTAAGATTAGGTGTAGGTTTAGGTTTAGGGATTTAAGAATACATTTAGGTTTTATGTTTAGGTTTTGGGATTTAAGAATAGTTTTAGGTTATAAGTATAGGTTTAGGTTGGGTTATAGGTTAAGGTTTAAGGATTTGAGTTTAGGTTATAGGTTATGGGTTGTAGGGTTTAGATTATAGGTTATAGGTTTAGGTTTAGGTTTAGGTTTTAGGTTTAGGTATAGGCTTAGGTTATATGTTTAGGTTAAGGTTTAGGGATTCGTGTTGGGGTTCGGGTTTGGGTTCGAGTTTAGGTTATAGGTTTTGGTTTAGGTTATAGGTTATAGGTTTAGGTTATGGGTTTTGGGATTTGATAATAGGTTTAGGTTATAAGTATAAGTTTATGTTGGGTTATAGGTTAAGGTTATAGGTTTTGAAATTTGAGAATAGGTTTAGGTTATAAGTTTAGGTTTAGGTTAAGGTTAGAGGTTTAGGGATTTGAGAATAGGTTTAGGTTTAGGTTTAGGTTTAGGTTATAGGTTATAGGTTATAAGTATAGGTTTATGTTTAGGTTAAGGTCTAGGTTTAGGTTAGGGAGTTGAGATTAGGATTAGGTGTAGGTTTAGATTTAGGGATTTGAGAATATATTTAGGTTTTAGGTTTAGGTTTTGAGATTTGAGAATAGTTTTAGGTTATAAGTATAGGTTTAAGTTGGGTTATAGGTTAAGGTTTAGGGATTTGATTTTAGGTTATATGTTTAGGTTATAGGTTATGGGTTATGAGGTTTAGGTTAGGGTTTAGGTTATAGGTTATAGGTTTAGGTTTAAGTTATAGGTTTAGGTTTAGGTTTAGGTTTTAGGTTTAGGTATAGGCTTGGGTTATATGTTTAGGGATTCAAGTTTGGGTTCGAGTTTAGGTTATTGGTTTTGGTTTTGGTTAGAGGTTATAGGTTTAGGTTAAGGTTTAGGTTATGGGTTTTGGGATTTGAGAATAGGTTTAGGTTATAAGTATAAGTTTATGTTGGGTTATAGGTTAAGGTTTAGGTTATAAGTATAAGTTTATGTTGGGTTATAGGTTAAGGTTTAGGTTTAGGTTATAGGTTTTGGGATTTGACAATAAGTTTAGGTTATAAGTTTAGGTTTAGGTTAAGGTTTAGGTTTAGGTTATAGGTTTTGGGAATTGAGAATAAGTTTAGGTTATAAGTTTAGGTTTAGGTTGGGTTATAGGTTAAGGTTTGGGTTTAGGTTATAGGTTTTGGGATTTGAGAATAGGTTTAGGTTATAAGTTTAGGTTTAGGTTAAGGTTATAGGGTTTAGGTTATAGGTTTAAGGTTATAGGTTATAGGTTTAAGTTTAAGTTATAGGTTTAGGTATAGGTTTAAGTTTTAGGTTTAGGTATAGGCTTAGGTTTTAGGTTATAGGTTATATGTTTAGGTTAAGGTTTAGGGATCCGGGTTCGGGTTCGAGTTTAGGTTATAGGTTTTGGTTTAGCTTATAGGTTATAGGTTTAGGTTAAGGTTTAGGTTTATGTTATGGGTTTTGGGATTTGAGAATAGATTTAGGTTATAAGTTTAAGTTGGGCTATAGGTTTAGGTTTAGGTTATAGGTTATAAGTATAGGTTTATGTTTAGGTTAAGGTCTATGTTTAGGTTATAGGTATACGTTTTGGGATTTGAGAATAGGTTTAGGTTTAGGTTAAGGTTATAAGTATAGGTTATAGGTTAAGGTTTAGGTTTAGGAAATCAGGTTTGGGTTTGAGATCGGGTTTAGGTTTGGGTTTAGGTTATAGGTTATAGGTTTAGTTTATAGGTTAAGGTTTAGGTTATAAGTTAAGGTTTAGGTTATAGGTTATAGGTTATAAGTATAGGTTTAGATTTAGGTTAAGGTCTAGGCTTAGGTTATAAGTATAGGTTTTGGGATCTGAGAATAGATTTAGGTTAAGGTTATAAGTTTAGGTTAAGGTTATAAGTATAGGTTATAGGTTAAGGTTATAGTATAGGTTAAGGTTATAAGTATAGGTAATAGGTTTAGGTTTAGGTTATAGGTTATAAGTATAGATTTATGTTTATATTAAGGTATAGGTTTAGGTTATAGGTATAGGTTTTGAGATTTAAGAATAGTTTTAGGTTAAGGTTATAAGTATAGGTTATAGGTTATGGTTTAGGTTTAGGAAATCGGGTTTGGGATCGGGTTTAGGTTTGGGATTAGGTTTTAGGTTATACATAGGTTTAGGTTTGGGTTATAGGTTAAGGTTTAGGTTATAGGTTATAGGTTATAGGTTAAGCTTTGGGTTATAGGTTAAGCTTTAGGTTATAGGTTATAAGTATAGGTTTAGGTTTAGGTTAAGGTCTAGGTATAGGTTATAGGGTTTGGGATCGGGATCGGGTTTAGGTTTGGGTTTAGGTTTTATGTTATAGGTTATATGTAACGCCGTGAAAAAATCCGTACTTGGACTCGAGTAGCAACTCGACCAGAAATCGCGTAGGATTAATTCCTTTAGAAAATAAGAGTAAGTTAGCTAGCGCAACGCTAGAGTAGCTGGGAAATAGTCCCCGATCACTTTAAATACGTTATACAAGACCCAAATCGAGTAGAACCAATGACTCTATAATACTCTAAAACCTCGGATCAAACTCTAAGCAGGTTTGTTCTCTGGACCTCTTTGAAACTTTGTATTGGATCTAGACATCACGTCGAAAGTCCGATACCTACAATCTTAGACCGCTAGAACCGCCTAGCTGGACTTGACAATCATTTCGAAAATCAAGTCCAACCGACATTCACGGGCTATTTCATTGAGCTTGGACTGAAGAGAGTAAGAATAGGGACAGATTTAGAATTTAAAATTCAAATCTGGCACACGACTTGACGCGTCAGTATTAAGCGTTCTGACCATCAGAATTTAGCCAAATTACACCCTCGGATCAGGAAAAATTTTTATTTCATATCATGAGACTTGTAGACCTGATTTACGTGCGGTGACCGCTGAACTGAAACTGGACCACCACGGGCGATCTACGAACACTACTGGTCTGAAAACGGGATGTGAGCGACATCCGACATGTACGAACTTAAGTCCGATCGTGTTCGGCCAGGGGACCACTAGAAATGTTCTTTTGGACCGAAACAGCCTCGATTTGGATATACCTTAAGTATACATTGTTCCCAAGCCTGTTTTGGGCACATTTGGGCTTATAAAAGGGGTTGAAACCCTCACTCCTCTCTCCCATCCGAATTTAGAAAAAGCCCTAGGTTGAGAGAGAGAAAAGGTGAGATTTTGTGAGAGAGAGTGGAGGAGAATTTTTCTGCTGTTATGCTACCTGTTGCACGTGATTGAGCAACACGCTCCAATCACTTTGCCGGTGATTTCTCCACTTTTCTAGGTAAGAAAATACCCTAATTAGTTGCTGATTTGCTGATCCTTTCGTTCCATAGCATGTTAGCTGATAGATTTGTAAATCAGGTTGCCTAGTCGCCGTAGACGAAGCGTATACGCTCCGTTCGAATTAACACACCTATAGGAGAAAAGGTGCGGATTTTAGATGCTTTGATTGACTGTTTTCAACGCTTTCAATGTCGTTTAAAAGTAGATTATTGACGGCAATGTCGTTTGATATGTACAATATGCTGTCCGTTTCCTGTTTCGTAAGCAGACGAAGAATATGAGATTTAGGGCATTTTAGTCATTTGTAGGAAGTACTGTTTTCATTCATATTTTGCTAATGTGATTGACATGGCTTCTTGTTGCATTAGAATACTAAGAATGCGTGCATAATTAGTTTGGCAAAGAGATTCTCCTAAATGCGCACTTTGAGTCGACATACTATATGTAGATTTAAGTGTGTAGTGTAAGTGTTTGTATAAATGCTTGTATTAGTATGTATTGAATTAAATGGTGTTATGAATTAGTTTGAGATTGATTTCTCAATTAATATGCTGATGTAAATGATTTCCTACATGTTAGCTATATGCATGATTTCATTATATGTATGAAATGCATGTGTTTGAAGATTTACTTAAGTTGTATGTTATAACATGTGTTAACATGCTCACATTGTTTTATTTCATTTCCATTACTCTTACATGATTTGCTGATGTAGATTCATCATTGTTTGGGACTATACCTAGTCCAGGCAGTCGGCAACCGAGCAAGTTTGTGGTTGGCTTATCTTCGCCACGAACGACGCGTCGATGAACGCGAGCCGTATTCTAGAGTTGGCGGCAGTGGTTAGGCCACGCGAGGTGTTTTACGCACTTCATGTCGTTCGACTTGAGATGCGATCGTCCTAGTCGAGCCCGTCAAGTAACCCGACTAGCCGTTGTATGTTCACCCTATATGAGTCATAACTGCTTAAACCTAGGGTACTGAACTTATCATTGTAAACCCTGTTAACCATGGTACATTGATCCACGAAGACTCATGAGCCAGGCATGGTGGTATAAGACACCGTGGTCGAGCTGTCGGCCTACGCTGGGGCTACAAACCTCCCCGTAGTGACCAGTGAGCACCTATGTCTCGTGAGAAGATTATGGTGGTATGAGACACTATATTCTTACTGTCGGCCTACACTGATCAGGCGACGAGTCCTTTGTAGTGACCGCGAGCGTATTCTAAGTCTACGGGAGGCGACGACCCTTCCGTAGCAGTGAGAGTATAGTAGGCCTGTATTGATAAGGTGATGGGGGAGCGGTGCAACGAGTGCGAGCAACAGCCCTGTCAGCCCTTACAGCGACCTACAAAATATACTTCGTATGAGATTACTAGGAGTGACGACCCTAGAGAGGATCTGTGTTGGGATTGATATAAGGGAAGTACCTTAGTTTCCCAATCCTGCTGTTCAAAAGGACTAATAACAACTCAGAAATCATATCACCATTACATTGCATGTGCCTAGAAGATGTGGAGCACTTGAGGGACGATTGTATGCCGAGGTCGTAAGATGGTGCCGTATGCGGGAGACCGTCGGTGAGGGCATCCATCACGTCATGTCATATTGCATTAACAACAGTATTAGGATTGTTTGATTTACTGCTTTACTATTATCGCATGATTGATTTGAGAACATGTTAATCCTTGCTTTATTATTCCACTGAGTTAGCTACTCATTCCCACATTTCGGGATGGTGTTTGCAACACCCACCAGACCCTGTCTTAGATGCAGGTGACACAGTGATCCAGGAGGTAGAGCCGGACTACGATGAGGACCAGGACGAGTTCTCATATATGCAGTACCACGACGGCTTTGCTTAGTTGGCCTGGGTTGACGGGACTTCTCAGTGGGACTATTTTATACATTTGATTTTGTTTATTTACATGTATATGAGACTCAGAGATGTATTCATACTTTAGAGACAGTCGAGATCTACTTTATTTTTCCATATAGTGATATATATATTCTTTAGTCTTCCGCTTGCTTTTATCACTGAATATGGAGTATGAATTGCAGTTTTGATATACTTTTACTCATGTGAATGCTTTAACTCAGAAAATATTGAATCATAATCATTTTTGTTGCATAAGTGACGGTTTGGAACTCAGGAGTTGAGTTTATACACGACCTCCGATTTTCAGGGTGTTACAAGTTAGTATCAGAGCATGAATGAGATTATACCGGGCCTGGGTTATGGTCACGTGATGTACGCTGTCACTTCCTTTGACTTAGGTGGGTGCAAGAAGGGTCTAGAAACACTTGTAGGATCGCAGATTCGCCAATAGGCGAAGACTATTTGTATCGATCGCGCGATCGAGTCCGTAACGCATCTAGGGTCGCGTGAAGCGACCTAAGTAGCTCCTAGGTTGTAGGTGGGTGGGTTGAGACATTCTTTGAACGGTTCTAAACCTATAAATGTGAATCCTTGGGCTGCGGGACAAACACAACCCCTGCATTCAATCGCTAGGGCTTAAAAACCCCGTTTCACCTAAATTCTTCAAAATTCTTCCTCGTACCACTCCATTATTCAATTATTTCTTATTATTTTCATGTTAGGCATTGATCCTAATGTGAAAATAATATAAAATAATACTTCGATAAAATTTTACAGTGAATAGTAAAATTTCATGAAAACTGGCCATTAGGCCATTCTAAGTTTGCGATATTTAGTAACTAATGAGCTAAATGGAAGTATTAGCTCCTTCTACCCCAAAATCATATGCTGCATAATAGGGGTTTGTATTTAGGTTTGCAGATTGGCCACAGAAAGCCCCGAATGCATTTTTGGGCCTCCATAGGGCAATATACAATGAACTAAGGTGGGGCCCATAGTTTTTTGGGGTCCCTGGACCAGGGGGGACCAGACCCATGTGGTCCCACCGGCCACCTAGAGAGATGTCCGGCGATGCATCGCCGATCGATGGGGTCCACTTGCTGTAAAAGTTGGGGCGTGTGGTCTTTTGGGGTAGTACACCCCTCCCACATGTGGGCCGTCCATAGAAAACCCCCAAAAGGGGTACTTCCTTCACAATAGCCCCCTTTCCAAGCTCCATTTATGTTTTCTTGTTTCCCTCCCTCTAAACCGTGGCTTCAAATCACTCCCAAATCCATTCTTGGCTGAAAACGACCCCACTCCATCACTCCATAGTGATTTTCAACTCTCCCTATTGTAAATATCATCGTTTGGAGCTCTTACAACCCCCAAAATGAGCTAAAATCATGAGGAGCTCCATTCCTATTTTTCATTCTCCTTTCTCCTTAAAAATCCATCCTAGGGGAGCTTGAAGCATCCCTCTACAACGCCTAGATCTCCCTTTTCCAGTTTGGGCAGCCATTTTTCTACATTTCTCCCATTTTTCATGGCTTTTGTTGAAGCCATTTTGGGTCTTCTATCTCTCTCCACCATCCTCTCTTTGATGGAAAAGAGAAAGACCGCAGCGGATGAGGCTGAGCCTAGTCGCCCTGCTCAATCAAGAAGATCGAGGGGTGGCGCCGCAAGCTCAAGCACCGCCACAAGTCCAAGCACAGCCCGAGAGTTCCATACAAAGCGGGATTTGGATCCCCATACTCAACTTGGGCGAGTGATATTAGCAGAGATGCCTCACGACGAATACACTGACCATAAAATGTTGTTTGAGGCGGACGTGGAAGGATGACTCTTCGGTGAATTCCTGTTGTTCGAGCGCATTGAAGCAGCACATTGGGGTCCGCTATTTGAGGCTCGTGCTCGTGCTAATGTGAGCACCGTTCGTGCCTTCTACGCTCATATCCAGAATCCTACACTGGAGCCATTGTAATTCAAGATTCCTTTTGGTAGAGACCGGATGGTTACGATCGATGTTCGGTTGATAGCGCGACTTCTGAACGTGCCCCTTGGTGATGTTCATCCCAGTGCGAAGAATTTAAAGAGTAGGCGTGAGCGAGATCATCGTACCAGGTTCCTATTCGGTAAACTGGTTCCATGGCAGCTTAATAATAGCCTCAAGGCGTCTCATATGTCTGATGATTTGCGCCTGCTGCATCACATTTGCACGTTCAACGTGTATCCCAGGTCGACAAATCGTATTGAGTGTACGCGCCTTATGGTTGATTTCTTGTATCTGGTGGCCGAGGGAGAAAATGTGTGTATGGCTACTTTCGTCTTGCGACAGATTATCCTCATAACAAAATCAAGAAGAACGTTTGAGTCACTTCCTTTTGGCCGACTTATATGCAAGATCGCGCTTGAGTTTGCTTACAGACTTGGGCCGAAATTGCCAGTTCCGATTCACAGCATTGATGAGTCTACCATGGTTAAGATGAAGATCGGGTCTCAGTACCGTGAGACTCAGCTTGAGGAGGATAGCGAGGATGATTTTGATGATAAAGAGGATCTAAATGAGGGAGAACCTGGAGCAGAAGTTGAGGAAGAAGTCTAGGAAGAGGTAGAAGAGGAGGCTTATGATACAGATGAGAGCCCTCCTCCTTCTGCTCAGGCTACTGGCGATGATCGCATTGCCCGAATTGAGGAGAGCCAGGTCACCTTACGAAGGAAAGTTCAGGAACTTCGGACTGAGGTCGAGGATACTAAGGCCTTTATGAAGAGGAAATTCAGTAAGGTGACTCGCACCTTGAAGGCGATCCTGTGCTGCTTACAGGATAAGGGTGCTCCTCCTCCGTCACCCGACTCAGACTAGCGATGAGATCTTTGATGTTGTAGTTAGTAGTTTCCTGCTTTAAGTTGTGTAAGCCTGTTAAAGCTAGTGCTTTACTTATGTTGTTGTTGTAACTTTAACTGTCTTAATTCCCATGTACTTCATGTCATGATGCTTGTAAGGAGATATCCCTTGTATTGTGACAATTTTAATTAAATGAAATGCATGGAATGCCTTTGACTCTTTATTGAATGATTACAGTGGGTTTGTGCTATTAAGACTGACAAGGTTGCGCCCTATTTTAAATATAGGGAATGCCGCCGAAGGCTACATGGAGCACAGCTCGGCTTACATTGAGTGATCCTATGGATCAGGCTCCTTAGCCGTCTGATACTCATGCGAACCCCGCTATGGGCCCGATTCCTGAGACAGCGCGTGCGTCTCAGCCTACTACTGGTCCTGCAGCTGGACCACCGCCTTTCACACCGCCCGTCAGAGAGCCATACCGCACGTCTTCTTCGATGCAGTACATGCCACAGCCTGCTCCACCTCCAGATAGATTTGAGCAGATGATGGCCATGATGCAGCAGAAGCAGCAGCTCCTGACTACGATTGTGGGGACTCTAGCCCAGGGTGGGAGTGTGCCTCCACCTGCACCACCTGCGCATCCAGCTGAGGATACCGATACATATGCTCAGGATGAGGGCATGACTCATCCTGTACCACCTTCTTACCCTGCGGGGAATGTCGCAGACACACGGAGCTTGTTAGAGCGATTTCAGCGCTTACGGCCTCTCACTTTTACGGGTTCTCATATACCTGAGGAGGCCGAGTTTGGCTCGACCGTGTGTCGAAGATACTACGAATGCTACATTGTTCAGAGGCCGAGCTGGTCGAGTTGGCTACGTTCTTGTTTGAATGAGAGGCGAGCTTGTGGTGGGACAGTGTATTGCGGACCGTTGCCGCCGATTATATATGGACCTGGGCAGCGTTCGAGTTCCGCTTCCACGAGAAATACTATCCCCAGACGTACAGGCATGACCGGGAGAATGAGTTTCTACACCTCAGACAGGGAGGCATGATGGTCACTGAGTAGGAGCATCGGTTCACCGAGTTGGCCAGATATGTCCCAACTATTTTGGTAGATGAGCATATGCGCATACGGTGCTTTTCAGAGGGTTTGCGACCGGATATTCAGTCGAAGATGTGTTGCGTGAGCATTCCTTCTTATGCAGAGCTGATTTACATGTCCATGCGGACAGAGTAGGATGTGGATCGACTTACCCGATCTCGTGGCCCTGTTGCTCCTAGGCCACGACCAGAGTTGCAGGACAGGCCCTTTGTGGGCAAGAGGCTTCGCGCCGACCCTCCTACTAGGGCTACCGTTCCAGTACCACCAATGCGGTGCCCTGATTTACTATGTACATATTGTGGGAGAGCGGGCCATTTGGCACAGAGTTGTTTTGCCCGGATGCGGGACAGTTGGTTCTCGCCGCAGCAGAAGATCGACCGTACACGCTCACATGCGATATCAGCACCACCTTTACAGTTGGCTCCTGCGCACCCTTCCTTCAGATCTCCAGTGTCTCAGATGAGGCAGCCTCTACGGCCCACGGCACAGCGGCCGAACCGACCACAGCAGGCACGGGTGTATGCCTTGACAGCTGAGGCAGCTGCGATAGAGACTTCTCAGCACTCGGCCTTTGAGGTCACTATCCACATTGAAGGTATTCCTATACTCGTGATGGTGGATATAGAATCCACGATTTCATTGATATCACGTGCCATAGTCAGACGCATTAGGCTACCGACTATTAGTATGGATGGGGTGCGAGTTTATACAACTCACGGGTCCTTCACAGATGTCACCCTAATGTGTGAGGGCTGTTTGGTGGATCTGGGGGGCAAGACGATGACCCTTGATCTTGTCGTCGACCCCTCTCTTTTTTATCTCGATGTCATTCTTGGCATGGACTGGTTGACTGCAGTGAGGGTCGAGATTGACTGCGAGACTCGTATAGTGACTGCTTACGAGCCAGAGGGTGCATCCTTTACATTTTCAGTGCGGGTAAATCTCCCCTTCCACATATTTAGTTACGCTACTTTACTACGGGATGCTGGTGCCCAGATACTTGAGCATACGCCAGTCGTTTGTGAGTTTGGAGATCTGTTTAAGAAGATCCCTGGTTTACCGCCTCGATGGGAGATTAATTTCACTATTGATCTGGTGCCTGGTTCCACGCCCGTCTCATTACCAACGTATCGCATGACACCGTGTGAGATGGAGGGTTGAGGACGCAGATTGATGGTCTGTTCGAGCTTGGCCTTATACGGCCTAGTGTGTCTCCTTGGGGAGCACCAATTCTGTTCGTGAGGAAGAAGGATGGTTCGATGCGATTGTGTATTGATTATCGCAGGCTGAACCAGATCACGGTAAAGAACAAGTACCCTTTACCCAGGATCGATGACTTGTTTGATCAGTTGAGAGGAGCGCAGTACTTCTCGAAGATTGATCTTCAGTCAAGATATCATCAGTTGCGCATCAGGGATGAGGACGTGCAGAAGACAGCGTTCAGGACCAGCTTTGGCCACTACGAGTTCCTTGTGATGTCGTTCGGTCTCACGAACGCACCAGCCGTGTTCATGGATCTGATGTATTTCGGCCTTTCCTCTATCGATTCGTCGTTGTGTTCATTGAAGACATTTTGGTATACTCCAAGAGTCGAGAGGAGCATGAGGAGCACTTGTGCTTGGTCCTGGATACACTCAAACAGCATCAGTTGTTCGCGCAGTACAAGAAGTGCGACTTCTAGAAGCAGGAAGTGAAGTTCCTGGGACACGTGGTGTCCAAGGATGGCATGGCAGTTGACCTGTCTAAGGTAGCTGCAGTTCAGGACTGGGAGCAACCTGGTTCTGTCACTGAGGTGAGGAGTTTCTTGGGTCTCGCTGGCTATTATTGACGCTTCATTCGGGATTTCTCGAAGATCGCGAGACCTCTATCTCAGTTGACATGGAAGGACGTGAAGTTCGCCTGGAATGACAAGGCGGAGTCAGCTTTTCAGGAGCTGAAGGACAGGCTTACGTCCACCCCTGTGCTAGTATTGCCAGAACAAGGGGTTAGGTACACTATATACACTGACGCGTCTAGCATTGGTCTGGATTGTGTCCTTATGCAGAAGGACAAGGTAATTTCGTATGCCTCGAGATAATTAAGGAAGCACGAGGAGAATTACTCTACACACGACCTAGAGTTGGCAGCCGTCATATTCGCACTGAGACTCTGAAGACATTACCTCTATGGAGAGGACTTCGAGCTCTTTTGCAACCACAAGAGCCTCAAGTATATATTCACGCAGCGAGACTTGAATATGAGGCAGCGACGATGGATGGAGACTTTGAAGGATTTTAAGTTCGAAGTCTCTTACCATCCTGGGAAGGTGAACCTTGTGGCTAACTCGTTGAGCCGCAAGAAGGCGATAGAGTTTGCGGCTCCACTGATGGTTGCTGAGTGGGATATGGTTGAGTTTTTGCGAGACTTTGAGCAGAAACTCACTGTAGAGGAGCCGTATGAGTTCATCGCACATGTACAGGTGCGATCTCAGATCGATGACCGGGTCATCGAGGCGCAGAGGGATGATGCGCATCTGACTGAGCTTCGAGAGTAGGCCAGTGATGATGCAGACGTCGAGTGGCGAGTTGGCATGGATGGAGGCTTACGTTATCGTGGCCGCCTATGCGTCCCAGATGTCCCTGACTTAAGACGAGAGATTCTTGAGGCTGCGCATTGTACCAGACTCGCGATGCATCCAGGCAGTACGAAGATGTATCGTGTTGTGAAGAGGACTTATTGGTGGGAAGGTATGAAGACCCACATAGCAGAGTTCGTGTCCCGTTGTCTCACTTGTCAGCAGGTGAAGGCAGAGTATCGCCGACCACCTGAACTTTTGCAGCCTATGCCGATCGCAGAGTGGAAGTGAGATTTCATTTCCATGGATTTCATTTCAGGGCTTCCGAAGACGAGGAGGGGACATGATTCCATATGGGTGATCGTCGACCGTCTGACGAAGTCGGCGCACTTCCTACCGATCAGAGTTACGAACTCTGCAGACGAGCTGGCTAGACTGTACATCAGAGAGATCGTGCGTCTGCATGGAGTTCCGTTGGAGATCGTGTCGGACAGAGACACGAGGTTCACTTCTATTTTCTGGACTCGCATTTAGGAGGCTATGGGTGTGAAGTTGAAGTTCAGTACTGCTTTTCACCCACAGACAGACGGACAGACAGAGATGGTGAACCAGATCTTAGAGGATATGTTGCGTGCTTGCGCATTGGACTTCAAGGACAGTTGGGATGATTGTCTTGCATATGAGGAGTTCGCGTAGAACAACAGCTTTCAGGCGAGTATCGGTATGGCACCTTACGAGGCGTTGTATTGGCGACCTTGTCGCGCACCGCATTGCTGGGCTGAGGTCGGTGAGCATAGCTTGATTGGCCCAGAGTTAGTGCAGGCGACGTCGGAGAAGAGTGATATTATTACACGTCGGCTTCTCACAGCGCAGAGCAGACAGAAGAGTTATGCTAATACGAGACAGCGGCCGCTAGAGTTCATAGTTGGGGATCATGTATTTTTACGAGTTTTTTCTATGAAGGGAGTCCTTCGGTTTGGGAAGAAGGGGAAGCTAGCATCGCGATTCATTGGTCCATTCCAGATCCTCGATCGTGTGGGAGCAGTGGCTTACCGATTGGCTTTACCCACACCTCTCACGAGCGTTCACAACGTATTTCATGTTTCTATGCTGAAGAAATACGTTTCTAATCCTTCCCATATCATCAGATGGGAGTAGGTGCAGTTAGGAGAGGATGTTACATATATCCTGTGACCGAAACGTATCCTAGACAGGAAGGAGCAGGTACTGCGTAGCAAGGTGATTCCCCTTGTGAAGGTATTGTGGACGCATCACTCTGAGGAAGAGGCTACCTGGGAGATAGAAGCCGAGATCAGAAAGAACTACCCACAGCTTCTCGAGGAGTACGAAAAGGTACAAAATTTGAGGATGAAATTATTTGTTAAGGGGGGTAGATTGTAATGCCCTGGAAAAATCCGTACTTGGACTCGAGTACCAACTCGACCAGAAATCGCGTAGGATTAATTCGTTTAGAAATAAGAGTAAGTTAGCTAGCGCAACGCTAGAGTAGCTGGGAAATAGTCCCCGATCACTTTAAATACGTTCTACAAGACCCAAATCGAGTAGAACCAATGACTCTATAATACTCTAAAACTTCAGATCAAACTCTAAGCAGGTTTGTTCTCTGGACCTCTTTGAAACTTTGTATTGGATCTAGACATCACGTCGAAAGTCCGATACCTACAATCTTAGACCGTTAGAACCGCCTAGCTGGACTTGACAATCATTTCGAAAATCAAGTCCAACCGACATTCACGGGCTATTTCATTGAGCTTGGACTAAAGAGAGTAAGAATAGGGACAGATTTGAAATTTAAAATTCAAATCTGGCACACGACTTGACGCGTCAGTATTAAGCGTTCTACCTGTCAGAATTCAGCCAAATTACACCTTCGGATCAGAAAAAATTTCTATTTCATATCATGAGACTTGTAGACCTGATCTACGTGCGGTGACCACTAAACTGAAACTGGACCACCACGGGCGATCTACGAACACTACTGGTCTGAAAACGGGATGTGAGCGACATTCGACATGTACGAACTTAAGTCCGATCGCGTTCGGCCAGGGGACCACCAGAAATGTTCTTTTGGACCGAAACAGCCCCGATTTGGATATACCTTAAGTATACATTGTTCCCAAGCCTGTTTTGGGCACATTTGGGCTTATAAAAGGGGTTGAAACCCTCACTCCTCTCTCCCATCCGAATTTGGAAAAATCCCTAGGTTGAGAGAGAGAAAATGTGAGAATTTGTGAGAGAGAGTGGAGGAGAATTTTCCTGCTGTTATGCTACCTATTGCACGTGATTGAGCAACACGCTCCAATTACTTTGCCGGTGATTTCTCCGCTTTTCTATGTAAGAAAATACCCTAATTAGTTGCTGATTTGCTGATCCTTTCGTTCCATATCATGTTAGCTGATAGATCTTGTAAATCAGGTTTCCTAGTCGCCGTAGACGAAGCGTATACGCTCTGTTCGAATTAACACACCTATAGGAGAAAAGGTGCAGATTTTAGATGCTTTGATTGACTGTTTTCAACGCTTTCAATGTCGTTTAATAGTAGATTATCTACGGCAACGCCGTTTGACATGTACAATATGCTGTTCGTTTCCTGTTTCGTAAGCAGACGAAGAATATGAGATTTAGGGTATTTTAGTCATTTGTAGGAAGTACTGTTTTCATTCCTATTTTTCTGATGTGATTGACATGGCTTCTTGTCGCATTAGAATATTAGGAATGCGTGCATAATTAGTTTGGCAAAGAGATTCGTCTAAATGCGCACTTTGAGTCGACATACTATATGTAGACTTAAGTGTGTAGTGTAAGTGTTTGTATAAATGCTTGTATTAGTATGTATTGAATTAAATGGTGTTATGAATTAGTTTGAGATTGATTTCTCAATTAATATGCTGATGTAAATGATTTCCTACATGTTAGCTATATGCATGATTTCATTATATGTATGAAATGCATGTGTTTGAAGATTTACTTAAGTTGTATGTTATAACATGTGTTAACATGCTCACATTGTTGTATTTCATTTCCAATACTCTTACAGGATTTGTTGATGTGGATTCATCATTGTTTGGGACTATACCTAGTTCAGGCAATCGGCAACCGAGCAAGTTCGTGGTTGGCTTATCTTTGCCACGAACGACGCGTCGATGAACTCGAGCCGTATTCTAGAGTTGGCGGCAGTGGTTAGGCCACGCGAGGTGTTTTACGCACTTCATGTCGTTCAACTTGAGATGCGATCGTCCTAGTCGAGCCCGTCAAGTAACCCGACTGGCCGTTGTATGTTCACCCTATATGAGTCATAACTGCTTGAACCTAGGGTACTGAACTTATCATTGTAAACCCTGTTAACCATGGTACCTTGATCCACGAAGACTCATGAGCCAGACATGGTGGTATAGGACACCGTGGTCGAGCTGTCGGCCTACGCTGGGGCTACAAACCTCCCCGTAGTGACCAGTGAGCACCTATGTCTCGTGAGCAGATTATGGTGGTATGGGACATTATATTCTTACTGTCGGCCTACACTGATCAGGCGACGAGTCCTTTGTAGTGACCGCGAGCATATTCTGAGTCTACGGGAGGCGACGACCCTTCCATAGCAGTGAGAGTACAGTAGGCCTGTATTGATAAGGTGATGGGGGAGCGGTGCAACGAGTGCGAGCAACAGCCCTAGCAGCCCTTGCAGCGACCTACAAAATATACTTCGTATGAGATTACTAGGAGTGACGACCCTAGACAGGATCTATGTTGGGATTGATATAAGGGAAGTACCTTAGTTTCCCAATCCTGCTGTTCGAATGGACTAATAACAACTCAGAAATCATATCACCATTACATTGCATGTGCCTGGAAGATGTGGAGCACTTGAGGGACGATTACATGCCGCGGTCGTAAGATGGTGCCGTATGAGGGAGACCGTCGGTGAGGGCATCCATCACGTCATGTCATATTGCATTAACAACAGTATTAGGATTGTTTGATTTACTGCTTTACTATTATCACATGATTGATTTGAGAACATGTTAATCCTTACTCTATTATTCCACTGAGTTAGCTACTCATTCCCACGTTTTGGGATGGTGTTTGCAACACCCACCAGACCCTGTCTTAGATGCAGGTGATGCAGCGATACAGGAGGAAGAGCCGGACTACGATGAGGACCAGGACGAGTTCTCATACATGTAGTACCACGACGGCTTTGCTTAGGTGACCTGGGTTGACGGGACTTCTCAGTGGCACTATTTTGGACATTTGATTTTGTTTATTATGTATATGAGACTTAGAGATGTATTCATACTTTAGAGATAGTCGAGATCTACTTTATTTTTCCATACTGTGATATATATATTCTTTAGTCTTCCGATTTCTTTTATCATTGAATCTGGAGTATGAATTGCAGTTTTGGTATACTTTTACTCATGTGAATGCTTTAACTCAGACAACATTGAATCATAATCATTTTTGTTGCATAAGTGACTGTCTGAAACTCGGGAGTTGAGTTTATACACGACCCCCGATTTTCAGGGTGTTACATTATAGGTTTAGGTTTGGGTTATAGGTTAAGGTTTAGGTTAGGTTTTAAGATAATGTTTAAGTTATGTTTTAGGTTAAGGCTATAAGTATAGGTTATAGGTTATAAGTATAGGTTTATGTTTAGGTTAAGGTCTACGTTTAAGTTATAAGTATAGGTTTTGGGATTTAAGAATAAGTTTAGGTTAAGGTTATAAGTATAGGTTATAGGTTAACGTTTAGGTCTAGGAAATCGGGTTCGGGTTCGGGATCAGGTTTAGGTTTGGGTTTAGGTTTTAGGTTATAGGTTATAGGTTTGGGTTTGGGTTATAGGTTTAGTTTATAGGTTAAGGTTTGGGTTATAGGTTAAGGTTTAGGTTATAGGTTATAGGTTATAAGTATAGGTTTAGGTTTAGGTTAAGGTCTAGGTTTAGGTTATAAGTATAGGTTTTGGGATTTGAGAATAGATTTAGGTTAAGGTTATAAGTATAGGTTATAAGTTAAGGTTTAGGTTTAGAAAATTGGGTTCGGGTTCGGGATTGGGTTTAGGTTTTACGTTATAGCTTACAGGTTTAGTTTATAGGTTAAGGTTTGGGTCATAAGTTAAGGTTTAGGTTATAGGTTATAAGTATAGGTTTAGGTTTAGGTTAAGGTCTAGGTTTAGGTTATAAGTATAGGTTTTGGGATCTGAGAATAGATTTAGGTTAAGGTTATAAGTTTAGGTTACAGGTTAAGGTTATAGTTTAGGTTAAGGTTATACGTATAGGTTATAGGTTAAGGTTTAGGTTTAAGAAATCAGGTTTGGGTTTAGGTTTGGGATTAGGTTATAGGTTATAGGTTATAGGTTTAGGTTTGGGTTATAGGGTTAAGGTTTAGGTTAGGTTTTAGGTTGTAGGTTAAGGTTTGGGTTATATGTTAAGGTTTAGGTTATAGGTTGTAAGTATAGGTTTATATTATAAGTTATAAGTATAGGCTTATGTTTAGGTTAAGGTTTAGGTTTAGGTTTTAGGTATAGGTTTTGAGATTTAAGAATAAGTTTAGGTTAAGGTTACAAGTATAGGTTATAGGTTAAGGTTTAGGTTTAGGAAATCGAGTTCAGGTTCGGGATCGGGTTTAGGTTTGGGTTTAGGTTATAGGTTATAGGTTATAGGTTTAGGTTTGGGTTATAGGTTAAGGTTAAGTATAGGTTTAGGTTATAGGTTTAGTTTATAGGTTAAGGTTTGGGTTATAGGTTATAGGTTATAAGTATAGGTTTAGGTTTAGGTTAAGGTCTAGGTTTAGGTTATAAGTATAGGTTTTGAGATTTGAGAATAGATTTAGGTTAAGGTTATAAGTATAGGTTATAGGTTATGGTTATAGTTTAGGTTTAGGTTATAAGTATAGGTTTTAGGTTTAGGGTTAGGTTTAGGTTATAGGTTATAGCTTTAGGGAATTGATTTAAGGTTTAGGTTATAAGTTAAGGGTGTGATACTTGTAAATACAAATATAAACATGGCCTGTCCAAATGGTCATGCCCCTTCAATGCTGTTCATAGGAAATGGACAACTTCATCATGGTCATAACAACGTTCCCACCTTCTAGGGACCCCCGCTCATCCAGATATCTCTGACGCACATCTGGGTCTGCTCCATTAATTTCAAACAAATACATAAACACGTTCTGTCCAAATGGTCAGGCCCTCCAATGTTGTCCATAGAAAATGGACAGCTTCATCATGGTCATAACAGCGATTCCCACCTTCCAGGGACCCCCGCTCATCCGGATATCTCCGACGCACATCCGAGTGTGCTCCATTAATTTTGAGCAAACACGTAAACACGACCTGTCCAAATGGCCAGACCCCTCCAATGTTGTCCATAGGAAATAAAACGTGGATCTGGGAAACTCAGCGTCATCCACTCCCTATTCATTACAGTCGAATCTCGATTAACCATGGGGTCCATTTTCAACCTGCACCTTACCAAAAATTAAAGTTAGAAATTAAGACTAATGCACCATCCTCCTCAAAGTTGGAAATGAAGGAAGTGTTATCAGATGATTGGACCCAGACAGATATTATCTACCACATACAATGTGTTAAGGAGTTTACAATCATTATATTTTTACAATAAATTAATAATGTAATTTATAAGTAAAATCTTAAACCACTTACATAGATGAAAAGTCTCGCATGCAATTCTAATATATTAAGTACTATAGTATTAGCTATAAAATGTATAATTAGTATAATACCATGTGGACTCTTCGGATATTTCCAGGCAAGTCCTGCTATTGACACTATTCCTATAACACTTCCAGTGGCAGTAATTTCCATTTCTTTACATGTATGTTTGGTTTGCTTTTAGTAGTCAGCATGAAAAAATAACATATCAAACATGCAATTTCTTGAAGTCAACATAATTCTACTCTTGAAAAGAAATTGTACCACATGCTAACTGTGAATATGATTAGCGCAGTAATCGAACATCAAGCTTTTAATAGAAACTTCCCATAGAGGAACATGTGTTAGCAGATTATTGTTTCCATTAAAAAAAAAAGGGAAAAATATTTTAGTCTTGCTCAAATACCACTAAATTCACCTTCTAAACAACTCTAGGAACATAAAATGGTCTAATGAACTCCAAAATGCTATAATACAGGATAAGTTATGATAAAATGAAAAGTTCTTTAGCAACAGCTATATTTGAACATTAAGTGCATCGAGTGAAAAGATTCACTAGGTCAAATGCTCCAACTTTTCCTCTCTTGTCAATATGTTGTTGAGCAAAGAAGCAAGAATTGAACAATTTCTTCACAAAAACATCCACCATACCACTCTTCTCACCTCTACAGGTTGTGGTCATGGACACGGTTCATTTAATTCACATCAGTGTGGTCTACTACTCCATGGACCATACAATCATGGCCATGTAAATTATAAAGGTTGTGGTAGAGGTGGCCATGGTGAATATGGTGGTGGTTGTATACAAATCTGGGGTCATCTTTTCAAATAACCATTGATGGTGAAGAATTTATTTATTTTTTGAACGGTAACACTACCAAGGATTGATCCCTGGATCACTCATACACACTACGCTATCTCTACCATCTCATCTAACGAGCGGGAGACAATGGGGAAGAATTTATCTTAAGGATTCTTCAAAACATAAGTAGTTACCAGTCTATACCTTGTGTAACAACCTACAGAATAGCCTTCTTCCTGTAGAATGTTGAAGAAGGAACTGGTTGGAAAAAAAAAAAGGGAACCATTTTTAGAGAAGCTAAAAAGAATGCTCAACTGAGTAAACCACATGACCAAATGACCCTTGCATCATGCATGTCAAGGCATATAAATTATCTAAGAAATACATTGGATGAAAATCAGTTGAGTCAATCATACATGAACAAAATGGATAGTCAGTGTTAAACACATATGTATGGCACATTTAATGAGCAGATGGCCGGAATTTGTGCAAGGGAAGCTGCATGGTGGCATTATAATAATAACATAATAAATTGTTCGCTTACAGTTCAAGATAAAATCCAGGAGCATTACCTTCATGTACATGCAAAGATGCAGGCTTATTTTCCAATGGGCAAGGGACCTAATGAATAATATACAACAATGAAATTATACATTTAGATCAACAAAGGAAACCATGTGTCATTTAGATGAGATTTAGACCACTTATCTGGTAGGGCATACAACTGAGGGGCCCATAGCTCACAAATCTGGTGGATGATGACCCTTGCCCATAGGATTGTCTAATCATTTTTTTACTATGGACCTTGAATGGAAGGAACACTTGATGAGTAGTTTCTCTCATTCCAAAATGCAACTATATCAATAAAATTACTCGTCCTTATTTCCATGAGATCAATGTTCTATGGGATTCACTAGACAATCAAGCAAACTCCAATTCTTTCATAACTAAAAGCATGGTTTAAATCTCTATATTGGAACATCTACAGGCACAAGCAGTACCAATGTATGTATTGGATGACATGCACACTGTATAATCTTATTGGGGTAAACTATGGACAATTTAGTGTTATAACAGTCATACACGCAGACATCAAATCATATGGGCCACATCTGAATATTGACCAGTACTTAAACAATGACTAGGAAACAATTGAAAATCACAATATAATTTAGATTAATAGAAAATGTAGTGTATTGCTTCATATAAGAACAATTCAAACAAATACAAAACTTACATACACAAAACAGTTTCCTTTTTAAAAATTGCATGAACAAAGGAAAACCATGAGTCATTTGGATGAGATTCAGACCACTCATCAGCTAGGGCATACCACGGGGAGCCATAGCTCAAAAATTTGGCAGATGAGATGATCTGACTATACATTTTGTGCCAAGAAAATAAAAGCTAAAAAGACCAAATAATTAATGGTTAACATTGGATGTGTCATCCAATAAAATGATTAGGATTGTTTGATCATTTCCATTTTTGAACTATTGACCTTGAATGCAAAGATCACCTGGTGAGTTGTTTCTCACATTCCAAAATACAAGTATAGAAATACAGTTACTTATCCCTTTTTCCATGAGATCCATGTTCTATAAGATTCACCAACCAATCAAATAGACTCCAATTCTTTTATCACTAGGGGCATGGTTAAGTCTATGTGTTCACATTTGAAGAAGCAAATCTGAATTTAATATAACTTCTTTGAATTTTCTAAGCCATCCACTAGTTTCTAACACTATATATAACCTTTAGATTCTAAAACATACCTTCATAGTTGTAGATGTGTTCACTCACTATATAACCTCTAGATTCTAAAACACACCTTTCAACAGAAGTTTCAAACTGAAATTGACATAGCAGCCATAGATCTCACACATGGAGAATCATCAACAACAAAAAAGTGGTGGGAAGATGATGGGCTAGCTCACAATAATTTCAACAAACACAATGATTGCAGGAATTTATTAAGAACGCAAATTCAACTACTTTTCAGATTGACTTGTGCATCACACTTCCTCTCTCACCAAGATGAAGGAACTCTCAACAAGTCACCGTAGTCCAAAACTCTAGTGGACCACACCGCATGAATTTAGAGATTTTAAGTCGATGTATCCCAATATGGAAATTAGTAGAATTAAGCTCATAATTTCCATTTCTAAGAACAAAAATCTATAAAAACTAAGCTTTTAGAAACATTCATTCAAATCTTATTACAAACCCTATATCATTAAATAAAAATAAATAAATAAATAGATAAATAAAATCAAATGGAAAATAGAAAAATTGAAGCATAAGAATACAAAGAGAAGGAGATTGGCTAAGAAAACGATAAGATCAGATGGGATGCTGAAATTACCTCTGCGATTCTGGAAAGTTTCAAAGAAATCTCATATCCAGAGAGATGAAAGAGGAATAGCTTCAGCCCTTTAAATAGATTTGAAAACATAAGGATGAAATCTGAAAAGGAGTTAAGAAAGATTTTTCATACATGGTGAAACAGGTGATTTGGGCGGCCAAAGAAAATCAGACGATTACCATCGATTGTCATTGCATTATGTAGGGAAAGAGAGGAACAGCTGTTGTGTGTGAGAGAGAGAGAACAGAGGTTCTCTGCTGGATGCTGGACAGGTTGAGAGAGAGAGAGAGGGAGAGGACTAAGGTGAGAGAGAGAGGAAAGGGGAATGCAGATTAGCTATTGACGAGAGAGAGAGAGAGAGAGAGAGGATTAGGGTGAGAGAGAGCAGAGGTTCTCTACTGGACGCTGGACATCGGACGCGGATTAGATACAGGTTAAGTAGCGAGTTGGCTACTGAAGTGACATCACCAATTTTTGTGGGGCCCACTATGATGTATGTGTTGTATCCACACCGTCCATCCACTTTAAGATATTATTTTCGGGCGTGACCCAAAGAATGAGGCAGATAACAACATGCAGTAGACCTCACCACAAAAAACACTGGAGACAGTGATTCCCACCATTGAAACTATCCTAAGGCCCACCATAATTTTTATTTGAAATCCAACCTGTTCAAAAGTTTAAAAAAGACATGAAATAAGGTAAAACACAAATATCAGCTTGATCTAAAACTTTCGTGGCCTTTAGAAGTTTTTAATGGTGGGTGTCACTGTCCCCATTGTTTTCTGTGCTGGGGTCCACTGGAGCTCTGGATTTAACTATGGATATTACCCAAAAATGATCTCTCCAAATGGATGGAAGGCATGGATATAAAACATACATCATGATGGGGCCCAAAAGTGAGAGGTATATAAATATCAGGTGGACCACACCACATGAAAACAATAGTGATTAGATATCCATCATTAAAATCCTCATAAGGCCCACTGTACTGTTTATTTAGCATCCAATCTGTTTATTAGGTCATACATGCCTAGATGAAGGGTAAAAACAAAAATCATCTTGATCCAAAACTTTTATGGCCCACAGAATGTTTTAAATGGTTGACGCTCATTCAACACTTTCTTGTAATGTGGTCCATTTCAAATTGGTACATGCCTCATTTTTTGTCTCATGTCATGAGATGATCTTTAAAAATAGATGGACAACATGGATTAAACACAAACATCAGCTTGATCTGGGACTCAGATTGGGTAGTGATGGCCCTTACCATGGGGCCCGTCCAGATATGTAATTGGTTGAAATGGTAGGTGATTGTACATTTCCTAGTGTTATAGCCTACTTGAGATTTTTCATCTCACATCATAACATTAATCAGCAAACATGTGTGATATGGATTTTACAATGCCACTGCAATGGCCCTGCAATGACTCAGTTACACAATATACCTATTTCTATGCTCCTTGATGGCTCCACACAGAGAAGAAGTTCGGGGACTCTACTTACATCAAAAAATTGAAAAGATAAAAATACTTGGTTGCAAATCAAATATAGGGCACATACGGTAGCCTATAAATGAAGTTAAATGGAAAATGAAAATGGAGGTAAATGAATTTGGAATAAATGACTTACTAGTTGTGTTTGGATGGGAGTACATGAAATGTGTTGATGCAGTTTTCCAGCAGACCCTTTATATAGACCTTTCGTGGGCTTGCACAAGTAGAAAGAAGAACAGAGGAGGCCCTAGCCAATATAGGGGACTCTCCGATGCCTAAGTCAGTATTGAGGTCTTATAAAGTAGGGTAGGATCTCCAAAAAGAGATATCAGTCAAGTATTTAAGGTTTCTCAATGAACGTACCTTGGATAGTGGGAGGTACCTCTATATTTATAGGAGAACTAGAATACAATTTCAGGAGGACTCTTGCCTGATATCTTGGTTGTAATCTAGGATGTCCGCGAGATGAGTGGTTCTCAAGATCGTCGGGATCCGATATTATCCTCTAAAGATCTTAAGTGAGATCTTTTAGGATGTCAAAGGATATCCCGAATCTTGGTGGATGTTCCATCAACACTGTTTCTTGGGGCACACAGCAGTGGATGTTCCATCAACACTATTTCTTGGGGCTGACACACAACAGTTTTGGATTAAGTTGATGGTTACGTTGTCCCAAAACCATGTTTATGTGACCATAATTCAATGTGGCCCACTGATGAGCTGACTTGGCCTGGGCAAGTTCATGATGTGACATCCCTGATTAATGTCCTGGATCTTCCTTATAAATGTATCTTTTAAATATTTTTTCTGAAGGTGACTGAGCAAGACATGGTGGAAACGTTCCTCCATCCATTCGAGACTTGTGTGAAGGAAGGAGACGTTAGCAGCGTCATGTGCTCTTACAACCGTGTCAACGGCATCCCCACATGCACCGACCCAAAACTCCTATCTCAAACGATATGAGGAGATTGGGATCTTCATGGGTAATGTTGTTTTATTTATTTATTTTTAAACTTTAAAAAAATTAAAAAAATAAAAGCTATGTTGGTATTTTCTTATTTCAATCATATAAATGAAAATGATTTTGAAGTATCCACATATAGATACGAAAATCAATAAATTTTTTTTTTTTTTCACTTAGTTAATTTAACTTGTAAATTTCTACTGGCTATTTTGTTAATCATTTTCTGAAATATTTGGCACTTCTTCGCATGATCCAATCATTGTGATTTTTTCAAGAGCATTGCCCATTATTGTATGAAATGAATGGAAAGTCTACATCGAAGATTGGATCATCCAAAATGCTCTAATCAACTAGTTGAGAAATTGGGTATGATCCATCCATGATGGGGAATAAGTCCAATGGTCTAGATCAACAAACTATTAGGCCTATATATACAAAATTTTAGCACAATAAGGAATTCCATGTTATCCACTAATTGAGAAATTAGACTCTTAAGAGCCTGTTTGTGTGCCAATTAAAAATGAGCTGAACTCATTTTTTTTAATTTTCATTTTTAAGTGGCCACGAACCATTGAATTTAATTACAATAGACAACTTGTGGCATCAAAAACCATTGAATTTAATTACAATATACATAGATTTTTATATTTATTAATATTGTGTGTGTGTGTGTGTATCATTGATGGCATTCTTCCAGCTTAAGCCATCAATGATATCCTTCATAGCGGTGTTTTCAAAGTGGGAATTGATGTGTTTGATGGGAAAAAGTTTTGAAAAATTCAATCTTGTGCCTTTTTTTCCTATATTTTGTGTGTTTTTGCCGGAATTGTGGAGTTTTTAGAAATCGTTTTTGATTTCGTTAGGGAAAGTTAGGCTTTGGAATTGTTGAGTATTCATGCAACAGGGATTTTCTTACTGATTGGTCATGGTGTTTCCTATTTATTCTTCTCAGGTACCTACACAGTAACAAGCTTAGTGGGTCAATTCCACCTTAATTGGGGAACATGTCCAAGCTAAGCTATCTGTGTAGATTCTTACTTTAAAATAAAATTTCCATTTCGGGGATATTTGTGTGTAAATTATTTATAATAGTTTCCTTCTACAGGAAATTGAACAATAATGAACTGGTTAATAGTATTTCGGCCGAGCTTGGACAGCTGGAGTTGTTTGAATTGTGCATGGCAAAGATCAAATGGTTCCATTCCATCTGAATTCCTGAAGTTGGAGAGTCTAACATATTTATAAGTCTTGACCAAAAGATATTAGATATGGGCTAGTCACTTGTGAACAAATTCTAATTTACAATGACGTCTTTATACGGAGGCTTGCAGTTCACTACTAAAAATAGGGTATAGCCAATGGATGTGTGGCAGCTTTAGCTACGGATTTATCTGGAATTACTAGCGGATAAAATTTGTAGCTACTATAATCCGTAGCTAAAAGATATGCTTTTAAGGGTGGACGTTCAATCGCTACTGTTTTCCTGTGGTGTTGTTCGCCAGAGAATTATTTTAAGTTGATTTTTTGGTATCAACCTAAAAAGATTGCTTACAAATGGATCTATTGTGTGGATTAAACACAAACATTATGGTGGGGCCCGTAGAGCCCTACCAGATCCAAAGCGAAGATACCGTTTTCATTTGTATAGTGAAATCCTGTTAGTTTTGCATTTTTTGTTAAATAGTTGTGACTTATTCATAGAAAATGTGGGTTTGATATATGGCTATCCAGACCATCCAAATAATGGGTCTTGTTGTAGATGGTTTATAATTATAATTATATTATGTAATATTATCTTAACCATCCACTAAATGGTACCTATATTGTATGGCTGTGAATACAGTTTATGTTATAAAATATGGAAAACTCACATTTTTTGAATTTGATCTCTTATCCCATTTCAAAAGAGGAAATTTCATTTTCCTCTTTTGACCGCCATTTTCTTCGTCTCCCTTCGCTCTTTTGAGCGCCAGCTTCATCACCAGTCGATCGCCCTTTTAAGGTGAGTCATGTGATTTTTTTATCTCAGAATGTTATTTGTTTAATCCAGAAGCTCCCACCTGAAATGCCCTAATCCCTCTCTCTCTCTCTCTCTCTCTCTCTCTCTCTCTCTCTCTCTCTCTCTCTCTCTCTCTCTCTCTATCTATCTATCTATCTATCTTCTTGCAATGAAAAGAGGGAGAAAATGGCATGGAAGATCCATTCCATTCCCTTCATTCTCTCGCTCTGTCCTTCTCTCTCATTCCCACAGATGCCTTCATACACAACTCCTCGGGTCTGAGATTCATGAGCAGGGCAACACTTTTGTTGTCCATGGAGGTAGCGAATGCCTCTATGCCACCTCCATTTCTACCCACAACAGAAGTTTCACAGCGGGCAACAATGATTCTTATATACGGTAATTCCATCTATAACCCTTAATCCTCTTCAGATTATTCTAGGTTGTGCCGCAAATGCTGCCTTGGCACATGTGTGAGTGATCTAGGATGCCGATTGAGTGGTCCTGTGGTGTGTATATTGGGATGGACCGTTCATCATGTGAATGATGTGTGCATGTTGAGTGTAGGTTGTTGGTTGTGATTTTCTTTTAGGGACGTGCAGGTGTGGCAGTAGATTTTCAGGCTGAGGGGCATTTCTCATGTGGATGTTGCGTGAATGCTTCAGATCTGACACGGTTTTGAAAATGGAGCATTCGGGATTACTATTCCTCAATTTTACATTGTCTTAATGTGATTTTTTAACTAGGGTTTGGTTGGGGAATGTTTTGAAAACTTGAAATTAGTTAGACCAAACAATTTGAGTCTAGCCTGTGATTTTGAACATTGCATGTCCTAAATAGATAAATGATGAGGTTTGTATGAAGACATGGGATTTTTAATTTTGCAAAAAGGTTGGCAACAAACCCACTCTTTTCTTTTCTTTTTTTAAGAAATGAAGAAATGTTGGTTCTTCAATTCATTTTGATTAAATATGAAATGGGATTTTGATTAATTAAGTTTTTCTTCTTCTAGGATGAATAAGAATAGTGTTCGATGAGTTGAAGAGATGAATAATGAGGGTTGGGTTTTATGGGTTTTTAGTTGGGATTAATGTACAATTGTTGGTTTCTGAATCCATTTTGATTGAATGTGAAACGGGTTTTTTATTACCATATCAGAAGGTGAAGATAGGGCTGCGAGAATGCCTAAGCTGAAGTGGCACAAGGTAATCGTCTTGCTCATGCATAGAATGTAGCTACTGCATTATGAGCTCATTGAGTGCTGAAGAGATGCAACCTTTTCTTTTCGTAGAAACTTTCGGCTGTCAAGAACCTTAATAAAAATTGATTGCTACTTCAAAAGAAGAAGAATGCTCTTATGTCTCTTTTCCTGGTTAAGTTGATGGAATACTCTCCAATTGTATCGATACTTTAGTTTCAAACTCAGTTCTTGGCCCAGCCAAACTAAATCAAATTAGCCAAATACTGATGTGATTAGCAATTCTCAAGAATTGCTTACTATAATTTGATGCTTTATAGGATCCAACACAATAGGCTAGCATCCATTACTTTATGGTACAAGAAATTGATGGAACTGTAAATGAGTGGTGTTGGTGAAAACAAAAGGTATTTAAGTGTGTGGGGGTGGTAGACTCTCAGGATCCTTGCTCTTTTTTTCTTTTTTTCTTTTTTTTATTAGCTTGTTAGTACACCCACTGTCAGTTCACACTTCATTGTTAGCCACATTCATAATGCAAACCTAGTTAGGGGAGATTTCCTCAAATTCATGCAGGTAAAATTGTTGATCAGTAGAACCGACTTCTCGTAACTTTGATGAATTGGTTCTTAAAAGCAAAGAACTCTGAATTGTGGAATTTTTGCACCTTGGTAAGTTTGTTCTCACGTCCAATTGATGATTTAGTTAGTGGAGATTTTGAATATGTTGGACAATTGAGATATTTTCTTCCTTTAATTGGTGCTTATTTATTAATTTGTCAATGAAGAACTATGAATTCCCATAAGTTTGATCTACTCTTCTTTTTTTTTTTCTTTTTTTTTTTCCCGTTCTTTTTTTAGGTGTGGCCACTGTAAAAAGTTGGCACCAGAATGGAAGAAAGCTTCAAATAACCTGAAGGGGAAGGTGAAGCTGGGCCATGTTGATTGTGATGCTGAGAAGGTAATTATACGTTATCCTACATAAATAAATAAAATCATCGGAAGCAATTACCACCATGGGCTCTATTTTAGCTACATGTACATGGAAGTCATCGCTTTAGGGAACAGAAAAAGTACTTTGAATACTTTAGGGTGACTTTGTTTTGCAATTCATTCAGTTCATTGTAGTTAATGGAGGAAATGGTGAAACTGGGGTCATTTTAATTTGTAATGACTCCCTAATTCCTAATTTAAGTTCCTCGCATTTCAAGTTAGACATTCAGTAACACGGGCTTCTACATTATTAATTCATAATTACTTATAGGACTGCTAAGTACTGCTTGGCATTAAATAATTCTGGAAAGTCTATTGGAGCATTCAGTCACACGGGCTTCTACATTATTGATTCACAATTAGTCATAAGACTGCTAAGTATTGCTTGGCATTAAATAATTCTGGAGAAGTCTATTGGAGCATTCAGTCACACGGGCTTCTGCATTATTGATTCATATTTACTCATAGGACTGCTAAGTACTGCTTGGAATTAAATAATATCATTATCAAGATTGTTAACCTTTCATTTCCAAATACTTTTCATGAACATAAACTACAGTTGTATCTTAAAAGAAGAAGAAGAAAGAAAGAAAAAAAAACATAAACTTTAGTTGCCTTTTATACTTCTAATTCTTATATATGTATGTGGAAATCAGGATCGTTTGCTCCTATTTTCCACACTATGGGTATCAAGATACACTTAATTCATTTGACACAGTAAGTAAAAGTACACTTCCTCTTATTCCCGTAGCACAAGAAAATGGTGTTGCTGAAAAAGGAGACATGTATGCACTTAGCCATCGAAAGATTCTTCGTCAGGTGAGAAGATATATTTGCTGTGAAGGTGTTAGTGTATTGGCTTTAAGAGAAATTAAGTAGGTAATTGACAATCACATGAGCTTGAACTAACATTTCAGAAACAATGTCATTGTTGGCATTCTAAACTAACGCCACCTATTCATGGAACTTTCTTCTGGATTCTGTTCAGTGTTTATAGTTGTTATATGTCATCTTCTATTATTTTCCAGATTAGCTACCACAAAAAAACAGCCTTGTGATGTTGATTTTATTTTGTAAAAGATTTTGATTCATATGTCTAATCTATTGTATCCTCTAATGAAGCTCATCAGGAATGGAGACATTGATTCTGCATTGGATGAGCTTCGGGGATGGTATCCACATCTTGTGCAGGTAAACTGTTTACGACACTAAATTATTGTTGCCTCTGTTGGTCATGATATTGTTTTCATTTATTTATTTAAAAGCCCTTTTGTAGTCTTACATGATAAATTTGAATTCCAGCTGGTTTAGGATGTATTGTTTTTTCCTTTCTTATGCCATTGGGTGTGAATTAATGCCACAGTATGACTTGTTTAACTTGGAACATTAAGTTCCCTCGTAGATTATTTGGGATGATTACATGGTCTAAAAGCCGGTGTAATTTGTATTGCTACATGTTATCCTGTCTTTGCTTTCATGGTATTAGGGGAAGTTGGACTGGGGTTTGAATGCTGGTGTCATATATCCAGCTGTTAATATGAACTCTATGTAACCTGCATAATGGATATGCAAACAAAATTGTCACCTTATCTGATTTTTTTCCTTTTCCATTCAAATACTCCAAACCAAATAATTTCCTACCAATTCATAGCACTGCTGGACTTTTTCATCAGGTACACGAGAGAACGAGCCCTTATAGGAAATTACATGAGGAAAATCATCCAACTAAGCATCCTTCTATTTGAGAAAGGCCATTAATGATGTTGATCATGTGCCTATCATTTGATAGGGCAACAAAAATCCGAATTGAAGGAGCATGGTGTAGATTGTGCTCTTTAATTCAGTGGATATTCCTGCTTTTCAAATGGTTGCACACTGTAGGTTTTCTAGTTTTAACCTCTTGTTTAGAAAGCCTTGGAGATCAATGCCTTGACTTATTTTTTAAGGATTCCAAAATTTTATTCTAAAGCAAAAGGAGAAACAAAAGGATGACAAGAAATCCGAAAATCACAATTACAAAAACCTGGACCTTACATCAAACTCCTAGAAAAACCCCTTTGATATGGGCTGCGTTGGCCCATTCTGCTAACATCCACTTGACTTTTAAGGAGAACTGCTCCTGGGGAGCATGACTTGCCCTTGAAAGAACGAGCATTGTGCTCCAGCCAAACTTCCCACATCATGGCCATGGCCGAAAGCCTCCATACAGCTTCCTTACTTTATCTCCTCTTCCCTCTATGCTATGCTTACAGGAATGATGAAAAAGACTGTGGCATCATCACCCATTCCTTCTTGAACATACAAAGAATCAACCCACATATTTCTAGAACAAATGGGCACCACAGGAAACTATGTTTGACTGACTCCGCATCTGCAAGACACGTGGGACTCCTATTCGTAATGATCATATTTCTTGTCAGCAGGTTGTCTAGAGTAAGAAATTTGCTTTTCCTTACTAGCCAAACAAAGGCAAGAACTTGGAGAGGCCCTTTGTATTTCCAAATGAAGAATAGAGGATCCCCATAATAAATGGGAGGTAAAGCCACATAACAAGATTTGCTGGAGAAACGACCAACCTTTTATCTTGGGTACTAATCCAGCTGTCCCAAGAATTCCCAGCAACCTTGACCTGCTGCACATTGCTTAAAATGCCTTGAGGTTGTCCCTTGAAATGCCATCTTGATTTTTTGGTTTTGAAAGTTGAAACCATGGGCTAAAAATTTAAATTTTGGTGTGAATTTATTCTTCCTTCTGGAACTTTCACTAGCATAAATTGACATTTGGTGCAAATTTATCAATCTATTTACAATTAAGTTCTTCTACGACCATAGATTCATTTTGTTACTCAATAGCATTCTTACAATTTTCTATTACCGCAGACACTACCTTCATTATAGACTGATTGAATTACTATTATCCATTATATTTGGGATGAGTCTCCCACTAGATTATAGTTTGTTCTTTTGTTCGCTCTCTATGTAACTATTTGTTCTTTCCTTTGCTTTTACTAATCGATGAGAAATGTGAGAATGCAGTTTTAACTTTTATGGTTCAACAATAATGTTATATCAATCATAAGATATACAAATGCCCATGCATTTCATAAAGATGACCATGTGTAAGGTTGTTATTGTTTAATACCCCTTGTGTTAGTTGAAGTTGGATATTGTTAATAATAAAACTGCTGCATTTGAGAGTTAAACTTAGTTCCATGCTTCTTGGTAGTGTATAGTTACTAACCCGCAAGGTCATGCAATCTCTAATGAGCAGATTCAAGGTTCAAGGATTCCCTACCATTTTGTTTATTTTATGACATCTTTGTTTAGAAACTTGAAATTTTGTTTGTTTTATGACATCTTTGTTTCAGAGTTCTGAATTTATTTCCCCAAAAGCAGATTTTGGATCTGAACTAGCTATAATTACTAGAATAAAGCTTGAGCCAGGTGATAAGATTAAAGTGCTTAGTCACTCAATCAGTTGTTCTCGATTATTTATATGAATGCAATGATTAAATTTTTATATACGTAATGATTGTTTTATTGGTGATAATAAGATACTTTTCTGCTTGACTTATTAGTTACTTGGTGGCAACAACTTGGGATTAATTTCTTATAGCTCCCACGGATTGCCATAGGGCTATTAAGGCAGAGATGCTCTTCATTTGTTTGTGAACACAGCTGGAGTTCATTTGAATTTCATTTCTCATGCATTCACGTTTGCTAACCTTGCAAATTGAAAAGCTTGTGCAAATTTTCTCATGATGATTGTTTTATACAAGACTAATGTAGTAGGACAGTACAAGGGATGAAGAGATTGAGTGTGCACATGGTGAGCAACGTGTAAAATGCAACCATAATATCAAGTTAGTGTATTGTATTGTTCAATGGGCTGATATGATGCTCTAGAGCGATATTTTGCATCCTAATGTTGCTATAATTTTTTAAATGGATTCTTGGTGGCAGTTTGAGTGTTACATCACCTAAAAGGCATTCTCAGTGCGAATGTGAATGAAAATAAGAAACTTATAATATATATATATATATATATATATATATATATATATATATATATATATATATATATATATATATATATATATATATATATATATATATATATGTTATCAATGGAGGATACCTTAATTAGGGGGACAGGAAATTCTTGTAGCTTATGGTATGGTGCCCCAATATTGGTTGTATGTTACTAGTATGTAGTAGACAATACTAGGTTCAATATTTTTTGTATGTGCCTAAATTTTTTTTCTCAACTACTTATATAACCTAATACTAAATCTATAACCTAAACCCAAACCCAAAACCTAAACACCTAAATGTATTCTCAAAAGTCAAATTCCTAAACCTAAACCTACACCTATTTGTAATCTCAACTCCCTAACCTAAACCTAAACTTGAAAACCCAAACCTAAACCTAATCCCGAACCCGAACCCGATTTCCTAAACCTAAACTTATAACCTTAACCTAAACTTATTCTCAAATCCCAAAACCTATAACCTAAACCTTAACCTATAACCTTAGCTTATAACCTAAACCTATAACCTAAACTCATTTCCCTAAACCTTAACCTATAACCTAACCTAAACCTAAACCTATAACCTACACTTATAACCTAAACCTAAACCTGTAACCTAAATATAAAACCTAAACCTAAACCTATTCTTATAACCTAAACCTATACTTATAACCTAAACTTATTCTCAAATCCCAAAACCTATAACCTAAACCTAAACCCACACTTATAACCTATAGCCTAAACCTATAGAATAAATCTAAACCTAAAATCCAAACGTAAACCCGATCTCAAACTCGAACCCAATTTCCTAAACCTAAACCTTAACGTATTCTCAAATCCCTAGACCTAAACCTACACCTAATCCTAATCTCAACTCCCTAACCTAAACCTAAACCTAAACCTGAAAACCCAAACCTAAACCTGATCCCGAACTCGAACCCGATTTCCTAAACCTAAACTTATAACCTTAACCTAAACCTATTCTCAAATCCCAAAACCTATAACCTAAACCTAGACCTTAACCTAAACCTAAACCTATAACCTAAACCTATAACCTATAACCCAAACCTAAAACCTAAACCTAAACCTACACTTATAACCTATAACCTAAACCTAAATCTAAAACCCAAACGTAAACCTGATCTCGAACCCAAACCCGATTTCCTAAACCTAAACCTTAACGTATTCTCAAATCCCTAAACCTAAACCTACACCTAATCTTAATCTCAACTCCCTAACCTAAACCTAAAGTTAAACTTGAAAACCCAAACCTAAACCCGAACCCTATTTTTTAAACCTAAACTTATAACCTTGACCTAAACCTAATCTCAAATCCCAAAATCTATAACCTTAAACTATAACCTTAACTTATAACCTAAACCTATAACCCAAACTCAATTTCCTAAACCTTAACCTATAACCTAACCTAAACTTAAACCTATAACCCAAACCCGATTTCCTAACTTAAACCTTAACGTATTCTCAAATCCCTAAACCTAAACCTACACCTAATCCTAATCTCAACTCCCTAACATAAACCTAAACTTAAACTTGAAAACCCAAACCTAAACACGATCCCGAACCCGAACCCGATTTCCTAAACCTAAACTTATAACCTTAACCTAAACCTATTCTCAAATCCCAAAACCTATAACCTTAAACTATGACCTTAACTTATAACCTAACCTAAAACTTAACCTACAACCTAAACCTTAACCTATAACCTTAACTTATAACCTAAACCTATGACCTAAACTCAATTTCCTAAACCTTAACCTATAACCTAACCTAAACCTAAACCTATAACTCGAATCCGATTTCCTAAACATAAACCTTAATGTAGTTTCAAATCCCTAAACCTAAACCTACACCTAATCCTAATCTCAACTCCCTAACCTAAACCTAAACTTAAAAACCCAAACCTAAACCCAATCCCAAACTCGATTTCCTAAACCTAAACTTATAACATTAACCTAAACCTATTCTCAAATCTCAAAATCTATAACCTAAACCTAAACCTAAACTTGAAAACCCAAACCTAAACCCGATTTCGAACTCGAACTCGATTTCCTAAACCTAAACTTATAGGTTATAGTTTAGGTTTAGGTTTAAGTTATAGGTTATAGGTTTTAAGTTTAGGTTTAGGGTATTTTTGTCTATGATGTTAAGCTTATATGTATTTATGCGTGAATGAATGTGATGTGGATAAGATTGTTTGTGTTTAGACGAATGTAGTTTATGTTTGGATGGATTTACTAGTATAGGTTTAGATGGATGTGAATGTGAATATGATGAAATATATTATATAATAGTTGTATGTTATGATGAATATGATGAAATATATTATAACAGGTGTATATCAGGAATTTTGTGTTGGAATATTTTTTTAAAAAAAGAGACTTTTAGCGACGAAAATTTTCGTAGCTAAAACTTTTGCAAAATATTTTTAGCAACAAAAACTTTCGTAATTAAAAGTTATGCAAATATTTTTTAGCGACAAAAATTTTCGTAACTAAAAGTTATGCAAATATTTTTTAGTGATGAAATTTTTTGTAGCTAAAAGTTTTGAAAAATATTTTTAACGACGAAACGTTTCGTAGCTAAAAGTTTTACAATTATTTTTGGCCACAAAAATTCTCTTAGCTAAAAGTTTTGTAATTATTTTTAGCGACAAAAATTTTCGTAGCTAAAAGTTTTGCAAATATTTTTTAGCGACTAAATTATTCTTCGCTGAAAGTTTTTTTGCGACGAAGAAAATTTTCGTCGCTAAAAAGCTTCCCTTTGGGGACAATTGAAATTTTTCGTCGCTAAAAACCATTTACTTCGGTCTTTTAGCGATGAAAATTTATCTTTTAGCAATGAAAATTTTCGTCACTAAAGGTGGGATTTCTTGTAGTGAGGATTCGCCAAGTGCAAGACGTGTCATATTCCGAGTGGTCTTCAGAGGCATTCCCTATATACAACATGGGGTGCAACACGTGTAAGATTTCTAAATAACAACATTCAAATTTTACCAAGCATTCTACACATTCCAAATCAAAAGAGACTTCTTGCATTTTATTTTACCAAAATTGTCACAATACACGAGATGTATGTGGATCATGACAGAAGATGCATGTGAGCTAACCTAACAAAAGCTTTAAAACTAACTACTAATATCCAACTAAGACAACAAGGGCTATTACATAGAAAGCAAAGAACAAAACAACCCAAAAGATGACTACAACATACAACTACTCGTCCGACTCTGGTGAAGGCGGAGGCGCACCCTTGTCCTGCATATAGCATAGGAGAGCCTTCAAGGTGCGAGACATCTTCTTAAATATTTGTTTCATATAAACCTTATTCTTGTCAAGCTTTTACTTCAGTTCGGCCTAGGTCTCCTTGACCTCCTGTTTTAGGGCGGCCTGGTTCTCTTTAATCTGAGTCATGCAAGCTTCTAAGGCGGCCTGATCATAGCGGTGCTCATGTATAGCAGTAGGAGGTCCCCCATCAGAATCTTGGGCTTCCTCCTCTTCTTCCTCACTTCCTTCTATTTCATTTTCTTCCTCTTCTTCATTAATTTCTTCCTCTATTTCTTCACTTTCTGTCTCGCCCCCATACTCATTAAGTCGGGCTTGACGTTATCGAAGCCAATTCCTATGTTGTTGAGCGTAGTGTCATTAATGAAGTGGATCGGTGCAAGCTTATCCATGTTAAGTCTGTAGCCGAACTTTCGAGCAATCTTGCATATATAGTTGGCCGAATGGGAGTGAAACATCTCTCCTAACAGAGTATGCAGTCTGGATTATCTATAGTAGGGCGAACGTAGGCAGACACAGCATGTCTCCCTACCCAGCTCTGTACTGGAAGTCCACCATCAAACGAGTGCATTCGGTATGGTTGCTCCAACTAGGATACACATTGCATGTGAATATGTGGTGGAGTAGGTGGAAGTCTACTGTCAGCTTAGTTGATGGAGGCAATTGCCTCGCTTTCAGTGAACCAGTTGGCCACAAATAAATCGCGTGCAAAGATCTCTTTCTGACATACTCTTGAGATGAGATTCATTAGCATGCACTTCACCACGTGCAATTCCCATCATTCGGGCCATCACATCTACATTGACTATTTCTTCTCGCCTTCCCATGGGTATAGTAAACTATAGAGGCTCCAGTAGTGGATCTCGTATGTGGGCATAGAAGGCTCGAACAATGCTTTCACATGCATGAGACTTGCCTTCAAATATGGGACCCCACCTGGATTCTAATAAGAGGTCCATCACCAGATATAGCCCAAATAGCCTTTCGTCCACATGTGCTTCAAACACAACTTTACGGCCACGAAACTTACCATGTCCGATGTCCGCAGGTAGAGCTCTTTCGAGTGGAATCTTGGGATCAAGATCTCACTTCATCCTTCGCTCTTGCTCAATGCCTATGCTTGCTTTGGCACCGGTCTTCTTCCTTGGATGGGTTAGGCAGGTAGGCCCAACTTCATCTATGGACGCCCTTCTCTTTTCCATGAGAGAAAGGAGTGTGGAGAGGGAGAATATTGTAACAATTAGCTCAAAAAGAGCCATAAGGTTGAGAAAGCTTGAAGGATGAGATGGGTTGGTGGGTTTTAGGGTTTATGAAACACAAAAGTGAGTTTGTGTACTCAAATGAGGAGAAATGAAGGAAATGGATGGTTGTAGGAGATGGGCTTAAGAAAATAGTGAAGGTGGGTACAAGATTTTGAAGAAAATGAAGCTAGGAGTAACGGTATGAAGGTTTGAGAGGGAAAAAGGAGGATTTTTAGAGGTTTTGAGAGTTTTGAGAGCTAAGGGAGGGGTGAAATGATCAAAGGGAGTATGAGGGGACCCAAATAGGGTGGTCCCACACAAAATGTAGGCCCCACACATGTGCAAAGGGGTGGCGGGCCACCATACCCGCGGGCTCGCCTTGGCTTGTTGGAGAGGGGTGTCATGCGCCGCGGTCAACGCGGTGGCACTGGGTCCCACTATTTCTTGTGGTTTGGGCCCCCTCATCCGTTTAAGGTAGTTTCGAGTCCCGTCTTGTACACACCCACACTTTTTGTGTCATTTAAGTCTGGGATTCGCTGAATCATCGTCGAAACCCATTGATTGATAGTCTAAAAAGGAATTGGGATCATTTCACATGATCACAGATGCATACGGGTCACATTTCAACGGTCAGTTTCACCCATCGGTGAAACTTCGGATCCTATGATCATTTGTACGTTTTATCACCCCCACCTAAGTCAAAGTACACCAATGTACATCATGTTACCATAACTCAGGTCCAGTTTAATTCAAATCATGCTCTATTACCAACTTGTAATGCTCTAAAAATAAGGGGTCAAGCAAAGCTCAACTCCCGAGTTCCAACACATCACTTTTGCAACATAGATATTGATGATTAAAAGTTGTCCATATTAGTGCATTAAACATGATTGGGATTACACTAAATCAGCATATCATACTCCAAAGTTACTGAATTTATGCATGCGAAAGACTAAGATAGGTATGTAAAGTATATAAGAGTTTCTCAATCCCCAGAGTATAAGTATGTTACCAAGCTTAATATATACATGAATTGTTCCAAATTTTACAAAATATTAAAGTGTGAATTCCAACTAATCCATATTCCCGTAATCCGGTGATGCAACTCTAGGTCTACATAGACCTGCTTAAGAGTTGCATGTAGGAGAACTCCTCCTTGTCGAAGAAGTCCGGCTCAGTCACATAAACCTCACCATACTCTGCATCTAAAACAGAGTCTGGTTGGTGTTTTAAAACACCATCCCAGAGTGAGAGTGATCCAACTCAGTGGTACTATAATGCAAAGGTTAACATGTTATCAATTCAATCAAGTAGTAATGATAAAGCAGTATAATAATCATATCCTAAGCACTCTTGTTAATGTAGGAATGGTATGCTGTAATGATGCATACCCTCGCCTGCACTCCCTCAGCAACATCATTTCACGATCGCGCATGAAAAACTCCCTAAATGTGAGCTTCCTCGCCAAAGTACCTGTAAAGTAATTTATTAGGCTTATTCATACAGCATATTCATGAAGCTAAGGTACCTCCTTTTTATATTATTTACCTGACCAAGGATCCATCTAGGGTCGTCAATCCTAGTTAATCACATACGATGGGCAAGTTGTAGGGCATCACCCCTGATGAAAGCAGTGGATAGGTAAGTTCATGAGTTTACACTCGTAATCTTGATGGAGAGGCTCATCACCTCAACGTAGGCCTAGTTTATACTCGAGGTCACTACGGGAAGGCTCGTCACCTTAGCATATGCTAACAGCTCGAATATAATGTCTCATACCATCGTATTCAACTCACGAGTTTGGGTTGCTCACTGGTCACTACGGAGAGGCTCGTCACCCCAGCGTAGGTCGATAGCTCGACCATGGTATCCCAAACCACTATGCCCAGCTCATGAGTCTTAGCGGATCGTGGTACCATGGTTGAAACAGGCTTTATAGTGGTAAGCGGTACCTTAGATTCAAGCAGTAGTGTCTATACATGGTAAATATACATTAGGCTAATCGAGTTATTTGACAAGTTTGATTGGTATGAGCGCATGCTGAATTAATCGATATGCAGCGCATAAGCTCTCCACGTGGCCTAACCACTGTCGACAATCATCATACGACTCGGATTCATCGAACATATCTAAGGTGGCGAGGCTAGTTTGGCCACTCGATCAAAAACTGTTACCGATTGCCTGGACTACGTAGTAGTCCCAATCACACTCAAATGCAATAGATGGTCACATGTGATAATCATAATAGCATTTAACAAATAATTCAAACACGAATCTCATTTGAGCATTCTATCAAACACAGAATATGTTATTATACATATGCATTTTTTACATAAATCACGTAGTTGAAATCGAAGTTACATGAAGGAATTTATACATATAGCTAAGGTAGTTGAGAATCCTATCTCAACACCCTCGGTAAATGCAATTCATCAAACAATTACTCATTTAGACATTTTATCAAACACTTAGCCTGCATATTATTACATACATGACCTAAAGTAGTTAAGGCATATATTATGGCAAATCCTTTCATAAGGGAGTTATCCTACATACAACAAACATATAACTTAGATTTATAGTCATGGAAAGCACAAATCATAATAGAAATTTCATTTAAACATTTCAATAAACACATGAAATGGATTATATATTCAACATAATTCATACACATATATAGTTTATCAACACATTGTAACTACAATCATATGGCAGCAATCAAGTCAAACATAAATCATTGCTGACATTAAAAGCCTTGAAAACCATAACCTAAACATTTATAGTCCACACCTTTCGTCGGTACGACCGTTACAAACTCAGTTCGTACACTACGTCCCCGTCTACAACACAATGACTACCTAAATCACAAAATAGGTTAGTTATTTTGTCGATTCCTCTATTTGGATTCCTAAAACAAGGTTAGGGTTAGGATTTCCTATCCAAGTCGAAGCTAGAATCGATGGTGTAGCGATGGTGTGGTGGAGATTCGGTACGTGGAGTAGTGAGAGTGAATCCCATCAACGATCTCTCTATCTCACTCTCTTCTCCTCACTCTTTCCTCCTCTTTTCTCTCTTCTCTCTCCTAAGGTTAGAGAAATTCGTATGGAATGAGAGAGAGGTAGTTAAGGTCCTTAAATAGGCCCATAACTTGTTTAAAAGGCCCCAAGGTCATGGTATACTTAGGTTATAGCCAAAGGATGTCCGTTTTGGGCAAACGAGACTCATCCGTAGGTACTTCTAACTTATGTTGTAGCCAAAGGCTATCAATTCTACTATCCTTCTCACTCTATCAGGATCATTGAGACTAGGGAATATCGAATTCATTGAGGACACTAAAAATAGTAGGAGCATGAAACTGTGACTCCGGTCATAGTCACTCAAGATCACAAGGATATAAATGTTGCAGGCAACCCTGCAATAAGTGCAGAACACCACGTTTAACCTCATGTATAACCCTCTGATGAAGAAAATCAAAATCACACCTAATAAGTGAACCATTGAGAACATCCGAAAGAGAGAGAAGACCTATAATTCGAGATGATCACATCGTATACTTACAGGAGCATGAGTTTGACATTATAATAAAAAAGGATCTTGAATCCTTTGCACTAGTCAAATAAAGTGTTGATCAGTCTCATTAGTTTGATGCCGTAAAAGATGAGTTGAAATCCATGAAGGATAATAAAGTATGAGATCTTGTTAAGGTACTCTCTGGAATAAGGCTAATTGGTTGTAAATGGATATTTAAAACCAAGCGGGACTCCAAGGGTAATGTCAAAATATATAAAACTAAACTTTTTACCAAGGGTTTTAGTTACGCATTAACTTTAAGGAGACTTTCTCACCAATATCTAAAAAAAAACTCATTCACGATCATAATGGGTTTTGTAGATCATATGGATTTAGAGTTACATCAGATGGATGTAAAGACAATATTTCTCGATGGGGATCTGAATGAGAATATATATATGTTACATCCCTAAGGTTTTATAACTCATGTCTCAGAACATTTGGTTTGTAAACTAAAGAAATCCATATATGGGTTCAAATAGGCATCACAACAGTGGTACCTAAAGTTTCATGAAGTAATTTCCTCATATGGTTTTGTAGAAAACACTGCAGATGAATGTATCTACATTAAAATTAGTGGGAGAAAGTTCATTATGATGATTTTGTATGTTAATGATATTCTATTAGCTAATAGTGAGTGACATAAAGAAATTCTTATCTCAAAGATTTGAAATGGAGGACCTTATTTCATTGGCATTGAGATTTGTCATGATAGATGTTATGGACTGCTCAACTTATCACAGAGAACTTTCATTACTAGAATACTCGAAAGGTATAGCATGTAAAATTGTGCTCCTGTACAGTCACCCATTGTAAATGGTGATAAATTTGGCCAATTCCAGTGTACAAAAAATGATTTGAAAAAAAATTGAATGAAGGAATTTCAGTACGCATCAGTGGCAGGGAGTGTCATGTATGCTCAAGTCTGCATGTGACCGGATATTACGTTTGTTGTTGTAATGTTGGGCGGATATCTATCTAATCCAGGACTGTAACATTGGATAGTTGCAATGATAGTGTTGCAATATCTATAGAGAACAAAGAACTTTGAACTCACGTACAGGAAATCTGATCATTTGGAGTTGATTAGATTCTCAGACGTAAATTTTACAGGATGTGTTGATACTTATAAGTCCACCTTAAGCTACATATTCATGATGGTTGGAGGAGTTGTGTCTTGAAAAAGCATGAAACAGTCTACTACAGCCTCATCCACCATGGAAGCTGAATTCGTCGCCTGTCACGAGGCATCAAATCAGGCGTTATAGTTACAACGTTTCTTCTCAGGTTTGCGAGTACTGGAGCATATCCCAAAACCATTAGGAATATTTTGCGATAATTTAGTTGCAATTTCCTTTTATGGTAACAAAAAGCATTTATCAAGGTCGACGCATATCGACATCAAGTATTGTGTTGTAAATGAAAGAATTCAAAATCGTCAAGTGTCTGTGAAATTCATCGACACTAAGTAAATGATTGCAGATCCGCTCACTAAAGGGCTCCCTATCACGCCATTTCAGGAGCATATTACATCCATGGGAATCATTGATCCCATAGAAGTTTTTAGTTAGTGGGAGTTAAGTGTATTTTAATTTCACAAACATTAAAGAGATCTCATTTGATAAAGTTATTTGATGATTCTGATATAAAGTTTATTTTTACTTCTCTCTAAGTATGTGTAATCTATTTTAAATAAGTATAACTACAATCATGTCTAATTGAAGACATTTGAAAGCTTCGGGACCTCCTAAGGATAAATACACATCATCACATTACGTGTATAATCCTTATACCACACTTCCTAATTTCAGATCTATGTTGTTAAGACTATTAGTATTTGCAACTGCGTTTAGCCTCACTTCACTTAGATTGAATGTTGTGATGACTACCACGATTTGATACTAACAGTCTTAATGGACCAAATTGATATAGCACTACCCGTATTATCCTACAATGTAATCGGTTAACCATTTAGATATTTCTTCAAATCAAAACATGTTTTTCAAAATATTTCAAAAGATTAATCATTGACATTGATCAAATGTGGCCTAAGTGGGAGAATGTAAGAATTCTGTAAGGTGGGCCTTATTGATTAACGGTCTGGATTGTCCTAAGGGTTGGATAATGTGATTGGGTATACCAGTGGGCCCCATAAGTTGTGATATATTCAAAAATTCGTATAAGGGGTGGAGTGCTACAACTGTGATACACACACAGTGTTTTAGAGAAACTAGGATTATCAAATTTGTGTGGAGCCATAGGAAGAGAAGTTTTAATGGGTTTCAAACTCCTCTGCCCTCTGTAACTATAAAATTAGGTTGGGTCCCCAATCTAACACTATCGACTGAAGTTACAGCCTCATCACAGCTTCTCTAAAGGGTGTAAGGAGAGGAAGACCTTAACATCCTATATTCAGCAATAACATCCCAGTAAGGTATGCCCTATAGTTCTAAAGATCTCCATATCCGATGCACAGCAAGGTCCTTTCCATTCCCCATATTATCTCACATTAATCACATAATTTCAAGTTGTGTGGCTCACTTGAGTTTTACATTTTGATTATATCTGAGCATATCGCTTAAATGAGTTGGAAAAACAGGTGGAAGGGGTGAATATCTTAGAAATATCATGGTGGCCACCCAACAACCAGTGTTGAAACAATATGGATTTAACACCACTTCGTATGGCCCACTTGTGTGGTGGACCTACCTCATATTTAGGCTCATCACCTAAAACATGACACAAATAAAGATCCCATTCATTTATAACATAGAGGCTTCGTTACATTGGAGTCTACCTTGAGCTTGTTTAAGTTACTTTCAAAAGCTAAAAAGAAAAATAAATATAAGTTACTTTATCTAATAAGTTATTTATTCAAGTTTAATGACCAAACTAACTAAATTAAGAAAACCAGCTTATTAACTAATTAGTAGTACTTATTGTAGTGAAAACCCACTATATTGTGAGTCTGTGGGGGTGTGAACGCGTGTGTAAAAAAATTAAAAATTAAAAAACATTTTAGAATAGAAAAAAAGATATAAAAACCAGCATTGACAATCAGAATCGGCCTCGACAATTAGAATCAGCCTCGATAATCAAAATCGGCCTCGACAATCAGAATTGGCCTCAACAATCAAAATTGGTCTTGACAATTAGAATCTACCTCAACAACCAGAATCAGCCTCGACAAATGACCTTGACAATCGGAATTAGCCTCTACAATCAGCATTGACAATCGAAATCAGCCTTGACAATCAGAATCGGCCTCAACAATTGGAATTAGCCTCGATAATCGGAATCGGCCTCCACAATCGAAATCGGGCTCGACAATTCAAATCGACCTCAACCATCAAAATCGGCCTCAACAATCAGAATCGGCCTTGATAATCAGAATTGGCCTCGACAATCGGAATCGGCCTCGACAATCGAAATCGGCCTTGACAATCAGAATCGGCCTTGACAATCAAAATCAGCCTCGATAATTAGAATCGGCCTCGACAATCAAAATTGGCCTTTACAATCAGCCTTGACAATCAGAATCGGCCTCAGCAATCAGAATCGGCCTCGATGATCTGCCGAACAAACACTAAGGGAAGGTCACATTGTGGACATTAAACCATCATTGCCCATCAATGTGGCCATTTAACCAACATTGCTCCCAAGGAGTGGCCCACATAGAGCTAAATATATAATGGGCCCATGGCCTTACACATTGGTCTAATGTACATCGCAATGGGCCTCATACAAGGGCTAAAAAAACATCACAATGGCCACGCCATATGGGCCGAAAATACATCACAATGGACCATGACATATGGGCCTAAAATACATCTCCATGGGCCACGACCCATGGGCCTTAGTACATCATGATGGGTCGCAACCCATGGTCCTCAAATACATCAAGTGAGCCACATCAATGGACTGCATTAATGGGCCTCATATAGAAAATAGTTGGGCCTTACAAATGGGTCTCATATACATCAAATGGCCTACGTATTTGGGCCTCGAATACATCAAATGGACCATGCGTCATGGGCCTAATACATACCACAATGGGCTTTGCCCATAGGCTACGAATACATCACAATGGGCCTTACCTATGGGCCTTAAATTCAAGCAGGTGGGCCCCATCATATGGGCCTTAACTACAAGGTAAGTGGGCCCTATCACATGGTCCTCAAATATACATCATGATGGGCCTCATGGATGGGCCACACCAATGGGCCTCAAGTGGGCTTGAACCACACCAAAAATCATTTCCATAGTTGTAGGTGTAACATGTGTATCACTGTACACTATCATTCCATGGGGCACATGACCCACTAATGATGATCATCACTGTCCAAACATTGTCTATATAAATCAACACCATCCAAACATTAGACAGCACTGTCCAAACATAGTCCATGTAAATCACCACTATCCAAACATAGTCAAGCTCTGTCCAACATTGTCCAGCACTGTCTAGCACAATCTAGACGGTGTGGATGAAATAAATACATCATGGTGGTCCCATGCTGGTAAAACAGATGGATGGCTTGGATTAAAAACACATCAAAGGTGGGTCCACCACATGAATCGTCTAGATGGACGGCTAAACACATAAATCAAGGTGGGGCCTCACATGTGTGGATGCAAGGCATCCATCAAGGTGGGCCCACATTCGTGTATATGGACGAACAGTTTGGATCTAATACATACATCGTGGGAGGGCCCACCGTCAGATGGTTGGATGGTGCGGTATAATACATAGCTCATGGGGACCACAAATCTTGGTGACATCATTCCACCAGATATATGGCTAGTATGAGACACACCAACCTATCGACTTCAAGAAGGTGGGTCCCACGTGGGGCCCACTAGATATATATACAGTGTATATATATATATACACACACACATTCTATATTATATTATATTATATTTCATTTTTCATTTCATTTCATTTTTTTATTAGAATATCTCTAGCGTCCATGCCCTGGACAGCCTGGACGTAAAACACATAAATCATGGTGGTGGACCCCACCGTCCATACCATTGGACGGTGTGGATGTAAAACATATATATTTCATATGGGGTCCAATCGGCCCTTGGATAAAACACATCTATCACGGGGGTCCACATGGTGGCCAACCACCATTTGGATCAAGCTGACATTTGTATTTTCTCTTCTGTCTAGGTCTGTCCAAGCGGACAGGCAGGTTATCACGCCCCAAACCCGAAAATCGAATTCTCAGGAATGTCGATTACCGAATCCGGTGCCGACAGCCTCCGTAGTACCCTATTCTTAGCTCCTAACGCCTAAATGTCCAGTTCCGATCCTGTGATCCTACAAGGAGGATTTTTTTCCAACGTGCATTTATCTCGTAAGAGGCATAACTACAAGTTTACCCAAATTACAAAGGCAATATCATCATCACATATTCACTAATACAATCATTTGATTACAGTACTGAAAAGAAAATACATGCATATAATAAACTCTTTAGAAGCTTTGCTGCACATTCCTACCCCAGCTCGACTGCGTCCTATCATTACCTGCACGCATCTATCGTGCATAAGCTTATAGAAAGCTTAAAGGGTGGTGTAAGTGTGTGCACACGATAAGTGCCAAGCATTCAATACAATGCCTTAATCATACAATATCGGAATTACTAGCATGAATCATACGATATTAAAGTAAACGGAAATACTGCAAGTCCATGAGAATATCATCAACCTCATCCAGGATATGCAATGAAAAGACATATCAAGTCAATATCATATACTAAGAAAGTAATGTAAATCAGCTATGTAATGTGGAAACACAATGAATCAGATATCAGATATCGACGATGCAATGAAATATGTAATTCGGTAGAGCTACGAATACCATTAGCCTTATCTAGGTCATATAAATGCAGACATAAAGTAACCCAAAGTACCATATGTCATGGATGTAATGCAATATGAGATGCCAATGGAATGACGATGCTGGAGTGTGAAGTTGGGATGATAGTACGTATTATTACAGACTATGGGGTCCATCACAAGGGACTTCTATCCAAACTAGTCTCATACCTAATTTGGATAGTTAGACTCAATTTAGTAAACTCATGATCTCAGGTTCGTCATGCACCCCAACCGAAATCCTGACCATTGTGAATGTACACGTAACAAATAGTTACACATCACCAGCCCGAGTGGATAGTGAATGAATGAATGAATGAATATACAACTCCTACTCAATAAGTCCACATATCAGTACTGTTCATCTCTGGGATCATCACCAAGTCTAGTACACTCCACACCAGGTTGCCCCCCATCAAGCGTACAACTGGGTAAGTGGAAAAGACCTCACTATCTGTCTGGCCAGTAGTCGGCCAATATGTACCTAGCATGTCGATAGCGGACCCATTCATTAGCTGGTCAAACTCAGCCTAGTTATGACTACTCCCTCACGCGGGTAAGGTCGCACCCCCTCCCAACCGACCACGACACAAGGGGAGACGCGACCTACTGGTATATGGCCCTTATGCGCTCATATATATACACTCGATCTCGACATTGGGGCATCCTCTGGTATCAAGAGGGTTTAGAAATTTTCACCTAGGGCCATCTATGGTAGCCCGATGCTAATAACATATTTCTGGTGTCCCATCTGGCCATCCACGATATGCCTATGGAGGCTATGGCCTTGATGTCGCTAGAGCGTACAGTAATCACAACACACAATGTCAGATGTATGAGTCATACAATCCAGTCATGCATCAATCCTGCATATACCGTGCACTCATGTGAGACAATCTCCATCTATCAGGGAGTATTATAACAGCCTGCCCAATAACATAAGTAATGGTCAACCACATCTAATAACAAACATGCAGATGATGCATATGGGCATGTATCATGATGTTATGCTGTCACATCCTTATAATCGGTATCGATAATTGATATTGATAATCGACACTGATAATCGGCCTCGACAATCGAAATCAGCCAAACAAGACCTAAGGGAAGGTCACAATGTGGACATTAAACCATCATTGCCCAATAATGTGGCCATTTAACTATCATTGCTTCCAAAGAGTGGCCCATATAGAGCCAAATATAAAGAGGACCCATGGCCTCACATAAGGGCCTAGTATACAACAAATGGACCATGCAACATAGGCTTAATACCTATCACAATGGGCCCTGTCCATAAGCCATGAATATATCACAATGGGCCTTACCCATGCGCCTCGAATACGTCACAATGAGCCTTGGCACATGGGCCATAAATACATCATAATCGACGAAATCACATGGACCAAAAGTATATCATAGTGGGCCACAACATATGGGCCAAAAATACATCACAATGGGGCACGACATATGAGCCGGAAACACATCACAATGGGCCACGACGCACGGGCTTTAAATACGCAACAGGTGGGACTTACTCATGGGTCAAAAATACACCCTGATGGGCCACATATATATCAAAGCGAGCCTCTCGAATGGGCCACCAAATACATCATGGTGGGCCGCATCACCTAGTCTGGCATAAATATACAATACATGCATCACGACAGACCACACAAATAGACGGCATAGATATACAATACATACAACACGACAATGATAAAATAAATACGCCATAGTGCATTCCATGGACGAATAGCAGGGATAAGACATACATTATGGTGGTCCCCACCACCGTCAAAGGAATATACATATGCCATCGAGGTGGGCCCTACTCAGTACCCTCTAAATGAATGGTGGGGATACAAGGCACATCAATATGGGCCCCACCCATCCAGGATGGACGAACACTTGAATAAAACACATATATAATGGTAGGGTCCCACTGCACGTCCATGCACGGACGGTGTGGATATAAAATAAATACATCAAGTTAGGTCCCACTCCCACACATGTCACACATGTGGGGTGGGCCACGCCCTAAGCAAACAAACGGGGGCAGATATAGAACACATACATTAAGATGGGCCTAATCACATGGGCCTCATATATATATCGAATAGGCTACACCAATTGGGCCTTACATACATTGTAATGGGCAATAACCCATGTTCTTTAGTATGCAACAAGAGGGCCCCATCACATGGGCCTCAAATATACAATAGGTGGGCCCTGCACATGGGCCTAATACATATCACAATGAGCCTCAAAATATACATCATGATGGGCCTTATAGATGGGCCACACCAATGGGCCTCAAGTGGACTTGGACCACACTAAAATCATTTCAATGGTTGCAGGTGTAACATGTGTATCACTGTACACTATCATTCTATGGGCACATGGCACTCTATGTAACACCCTAGAAAAATCCGTACTTGGACTCGAGTACCAACTCGACCGAAAATCGCGTAGGATTAATTCCTTTAGAAAATAAGAGTAAGTTAGCTAGCGCAACGCTAAAGTAGCTGGAAAATAGTTCCTGATCACTTTAAATACATTCTACAAGACCTAAATCGAGTAGAACCAATGATGCTATAATACTCTAAAACCTCGGATCAAACTCTAAGCCGGTTTGTTCTCTAGACCACTTTGAAACTTTGTATTGGATCTAGACCGCGCGTCGAAAGTCCGATACCTACTATCTTAGACCGTTAGAACCGCCTAGCTGGACTTGACAATCATTTCAAAAATCAAGTCCAACCGATAATCACAGGCCATTTCATTGAGTCCGGACTGAAGAGAGTAAGAATAGGGACAGATTTAGAATTTGAAATTCAAATCTGGCACATGACTTGACGTGTCAGTATTAAGCATTCTGACCATCAGAATTCAGCCAAATTACACCCTCGGATCAGGAAAAATTTCTATTTCATATCATGAGACTTGCAGACCTGATCTACGTGCGGTGACCGCTGAACTGAAACTGGACCGCCACGTGCGATCTACGAACACTGATGGTCTGAAAATGGGATGAGAGCAACATCCGACGAGCATGAGCTTAAGTCCGATCGCGTTCAGTCAGGGGACCACCAGAAATGTCCTTTTGGACCGAAACAGCCCCGATTTGGATGTAACTTAAGTAAACATTGTTCCCAAGCCTATTTCGAGCATATTTGGGCTTATAAAATGGGTTGAAACCCTCATTCCTCTCTCCCATCCGAATTTGAGAAAAACTCTAGATTGGGAGAGAGAAAAGGTGAGAGTTTGTGAGAGAGAGTAGGAGAGAATTTTCCTGTTGCTGCCCTACCTGTTGCACGTGATTTAGCAACACGCTCCAATCACTTGGCCAGTGATTTCTCCACGTTTCTAGGTAAGAAAACAACCCTAATATTTGTTGATTTGCTGTTCCCTTGGTTCCATAGAGAAATAGCTGATAGATCTTGTAAATCAGGTTGCCTAGTCGCCGTAGACGAAGCGTATACGCTCCGTTCGAAACGATACGCTTCTAGGAGATAAGGTGTGGATTTTAGACGCTTTGATTGACTGTTTTCAATGCTTTCAATGTCGTTTAATAGTAGATTATCGACGGCAATGCCGTTTGACATGTACAATATGCTGTCCGTTTCCTGTTTCTAAATAGACGAAGAATATGAGATTTAGGGCATTTTAGTCATTTGTAGGAAGTACTGATTTCATTCATAGTTTTCTGATGTGATTGACATGACTTCTTGTCGCATTAGAATGCTAGGAATGCGTGCATAATTAGTTTGACGAAGAGATTCACCAAAATGCACATTTTGAGTCGACATACTATATGTAGACTTAAGTGCGTAGTTTAAGTGTTTCTATAGTATGTATTGAATTGAATGGTGTTATGAATTAGTTTGAGATTGATTTCTCAATTAATATGCTGATGTGAATGATTTCCTACATGTTAGCAATATGCATGATTTCATTATATGTATGAAATGCATGTGCTTGAAGATTTACTTAAGTTGTATGTTATAACATGTGTTAACATGCTCACATGGTTGTATTTCATTTCCATTACTATTACATGATGGCTGATGTGATTCCATAATTTTTTGGGACTAGACCTAGTCCAGGCAGTCGGCAACCGAGCGAGTTCGTGGTTGGCCTGTCTTTGCCACGAACGACGCGTCGATGAACGCGAGCCGTATTCTGGAGTTGGCAGCAGTGGTTAGGCCACGCGAGGTGTTTTACGCACTTCATGTCGTTTGACTTGAGATGCGATCGTGCTAGTCGAGCCCGTAAAGTAACCCGAATGGCCGTTGTATTTTCACCCTGTATGAGTCATAACTGCTTGAACCTAGGGTACTGAACTTACCATTGTAAACCCTGTTAACCATGGTACCTTGATCCACGAAGACTCATGAGCCGGGCATGGTGGTATGGGACACCGTGGTCGAGCTGTCGGCCTACGCTGGGGCCACAAACCTCCTCGTAGTGACCAGTGAGCACCTATGTCTCGTGAGCAGATTATGGTGGTATGGGACACTATATTCTTACTGTCGGCCTACACTGAATAGGCGACGAGTCCTTTGTGGTGACCGCGAGCGTATTCTGAGTCTACGGGAGGCGACGACCCTTCCGTAGCAGTGAGAGTACAGTAGGCCTATATTGATAAGGTGATGGGGGAGCGGTGCAACGAGTGCTAGCAATAGCCCTGGCAGCCCTTGCAGCGACCTACAAAATATACATCGTATGAGATTACTAGGAGTGATGACCCTAGACAGGATCTGTGTTGGGATTGATATAAGGGAATTACCTTAGTTTTCCAATCCTTCTGTTTGCATGGACTAATAACAACTCGGAAATCATATCACCATAACATTGCATGTGCCTGGAAGATGTGGAGCACTTGAGGGACGATTGCATGCCGCGGTAGTAAGATGGTGCCGTATGAGGGAGACTGTCGGTGAGGGCATCCATCACGTCATGTCATATTGTATTAACAACAGTATTATGATTGTTTGATTTACTGCTTTACTATTATCGCATGATTGATTTAAGAATATGTTAATCCTTGCTCTATTATTCCACTGAGTTAGCTACTCATTCCCACATTTCAGGATAGTGTTTGTAACACCCACCAGACCCTGTCTTAGATGCAGGTGAGGCAGAGATCCAGGAGGCGAGCCAGACTATGATGAGGACCAGGACGAGTTCTCATACATGCAGTACCACGACGGCTTTGTTTAGGTGGCCTGGGTTGATGGGACTTCTCAGTGGGACTCTTTTTAGACATTTTATTTTGTTTATTTACATATATATGAGACTCAGAGATGTATTTATACTTTAGAGACAGTTGAGATCTACTTTGTTTTTCCATACAGTGATATATATATTTTTTATCTTCCGCTTGCTTTTATCACTGGATCTGGAGTATGAATTTTAGTTTTGGTATACTTTTACTCATGTGAATTCTTTAACTCAGACAACATTGAATCATAATCATTTTTTTTTTGCATAAGTGACGGTCTGAAACTCGGGAGTTGAGTTTATACACGACCCCCAATTTTCACGGTGTTACAAGTTGGTATCAGAGTATGAATAAGATTATACCGGGCCTGAATTATGGTCACGCGATGTACGCTGTCGCTTCCTTTGACTTAGGTGGGTGCGAGAAATGACTAGAAACACTTATAGTATCCTAGATTCACCAATAGGTGAAGACTATTCGTATCGATCGCGCGATCGAGTCCGTAACGCATCTAGGGTCGCGTGAAGCGACCTAAGTAGCTCATAGGTTGTAACTAAGTGGGTTGGGACATTCTTTGAACGATTCTAAACCCGTAAAAGTGAATCCTTGGGCTGTGGGACAACCACAACCCTTACATTCAATTGTCAGGGCTTCAAAACCCCGTTTCAACGAAATTCTTCCTCTCACCACTCCATTCTTCAATTCTTTCTTATCCTTTTCATGTTAGGCATTGATCCTAATGTGAAAATGACCTAAAATCATACTTCGACAAAATTTTACAGTGAATAGTAAAATTTTATAAAAACTGGCCATTAGGCCATTTTAAGTTTGCATTCTTTAGCAACTAATGGGCTAGATAGATGTATTAGCTCCTTCTACCTTAAAATCATATGCTGCATGATAGGAAATTGTATTCAGGATTGCAGATTGGCCCCGAAAATCCCTGAACACATATTTGGGCCTCCATAAGGCAATCGGGAATGAACTAAGGTGGGGCCCATAGTTTTTTGGGGTCCCTGGACCATGGGGGACTAGACCCATATGGTCCCACCGACCAACTAGAGGGATGGTCGGCGATGCCATCGCCGATCCAGCGATGCATCGCCGGCCGGTGGACCCCACTCGATGTGATTTTTGGGATCTGGGGGTATTTTGGGTAATACACCCCCCCATGTAGGGTTTGTCCAAGGAAAACCCCAAAAAGGGGTACTTCCTTCACAACAGCCCCCTTCCCTAGCTCCATTTTTGTTCTCTTGCTGCCCATCTCCAAAAACGTGATTCCAAATCACTCCCAAACCCATTCTTTGTTGAAAATGACCCCACTCCATCACTCCATAGTGATTTGCAGTCCTCCCTCTTACAAATCTCGTCGTTTGGAGCTCTTACAATCCCCAAAATGAGCTGAAATCGTGAGGAGCTCCATTCCCCTTTTTCATTCTCTTTTCTTTCTAAAAATCCATCCTAAGGGAGCTTGAAGCATCCCTCTACAACACCTAGATCTCCCTTTTCCAGTTTGGACAGCCATTTCTTTGCATTTCCCCCATATTCCATGGCTTTTGTTGAAGCCATTTTGGGTCTTTTGTCTCTCTCCTCCATCCTCTCTTTGATGGGAAAGAGAAAGACCGCAGCGGATGAGGCTGGGCCTATTTGCCCTGCTCAATCAAGAAGACCGAGGGGTGGCGCCGCTAGCTCAAGCGCCGCCGCAAGTCCAAGCACAGCCCAAGAGTTCTATACAAAGCGGGATTTGGATTCCCATACTCAACTTGGGTGAGTGATTTTAGCAGAGATACCTCACGACGAATACACTGACCGTAAGGTGTTGTTTGAGGCGGACGTAGAAGGACGACTCTTCGGTGAATTCCTGTTGTTCGAGCGCATTAAAGCTGCGCATTGGGGTCCACTGTTTGAAGCTCGTGCTCGTGCTAATGTGAGCACCGTTCATGCCTTCTACGCTCCTATCCAGAATCCTACGCTGGAGCCATTACAGTTAAAGATTCCTTTTGGTAGAGACCGGATGGCTACGATCGATGTTCGGTTGATTGCGCGACTTCTGAACGTGCCTCTTGGTGATGTTCATCCTAGTGCGAAGAATTTAAGGAGTAGGCATGAGCGAGATCACCGTACTAGGTTCCTATGCGGTAAACTGGTTCCATGGTAGCCTAATAATAGCCTCAAGGCGTCTCATATGTCTGATGATTTGTGCCTGCTGCACCCCATTTGCACGTTCAACGTGTATCCCAGGTCGACAAATCGCATTGAGTGTACGCGCCTTATGGTTGATTTCTTGTATCTGGTGGCCCAGGGAGAGAATGTGTGTATGGCCACTTTCATCTTGCAACAGATTATCCTCATAGCGAAATCAAGAAGAATGCCTGAGTCGCTTCCTTTTGGCCGGCTTATATGCAAGATCGCGCTTGAGTTTGCTTACAGACTTGGGCCGAAATTGCCAATTCCAATTCACAGCATTGATGAGTCTACTATGGTCAAGATGAAGATCGGGTCTCAGTACCATGAGACTCAGCTTGAAGAGGATAGCGAGGATGACTTTGATGATGAAGAGGATCCAAGTGAGGGAGAACCTAGAGCAGAAGTTGAGGAAGAAGTCCAGGAAGAAGTGGAAGAGGAGGCTCAGGATACAGATGAGAGCCCTCCTCCTTCTGCTCAGGCTACTAGTGATGATCGCATTGCCCGAATTGAGGAGAGCCAGGTCGCCTTGCGAAGGAAAGTTCAGGAACTTCGAGCTGAGGTCGAGGATACTAAGGCCGTTATGAAGAGGAAATTTGGCAAGGTGACTTGCACCTTGAAGGCGATCCTGTGCTGCTTGTAGGATAAGGGTGCTCCTCCTCCGTCACCCGACTCAGACTAGCGATGAGATCTTTGATGTTTTTATTAGTAGTTTGACGTTTCCTGCTTTAAGTTGTGTAAGCCTGTTAAGGCTAGTGCTTTACTTATGTTGTTGTTGTAACTTTAACTGTCTTAGTTCCCATGTACTTCTTGTCATGATGCTTGTAAGGAGATATCCCTTGTATTGTGACAATTTTGATTAAATGAAATGCCTTTGACTCTTTATGTGAATGATTGCGGTGTGTTTATGCTATTGAGACTGACAAGGTTGCGCCCTATTTTGAATATAAGGAATGTCGTCGAAGGCTACACGGAGCACAGCTCGGCTTACATTGAGTGAGCCTATGGATCAGGTTCCTTTGCAGTTTGATACTCATGCGGACCCTGCTATGGGCCCGATTCCTGAGACAGTTCATGCGTCTCAGCCTACTACTGGTCCTGCAGCTGGACCACCGCCTTTCACACCGCCCATCAGAGAGCCGTACCGCGCATCTTCTATGACGCAGTACATGCCACAGCTTGCTCCACCTCCAGATAGATTTGAGCAGATGATGGTCATGATGCAGTAGTAGAAGCTCCTGACTACGATTGTGGGGACTTTAGCCCAGGGTGGGAGTGTGCCTCCACCTACACCACCTGCGCATCCAGCTGAGGATGCTTATACTTATGCTCAGGATGAGGGCATGGCTCATCCTGTACCACCTGCTTACCCTACGGGGAATGCCGCAGACACACGGAGCTTGTTAGAGCGATTCCAGCGCTTACGGCCTCCCATTTTTATGGGTTCTCATAGACCCGAGGAGGTCGAGTATTGGCTCGACCGTGTGTCGAAGATACTGCGGATGCTACATTGTTCAGAGGCCGAGCAGGTAGAGTTGGCTACGTTCTTGTTCGAGCTAGAGGCCAGCTTGTGGTGGGACAGTGTATTGCAGACCATTGCCACCGATTATATATGAACCTGGGCAGCGTTCGAGTTCCGCTTCCACGAGAAATACTATCCCCAGACGTACAGGCATGACCGGGAGAATCAGCTTCTACGCCTCAGACAGGGAGGCATGACGGTCACTGAGTATGAGCATCGGTTCACCGAGTTGGGCAGATATGTCCCGACTATTTTGGCAGATGAGCAGATGCGCATACGGCGCTTTTCAGAGGGTCTGCGACCGGATATTCGGTCGAAGATGTGTTGCGTGAGCATTCCTTCCTATGCAGAGCTGATTCACATGTCCATGCGAGCAGAGCAGGATGTGGATCGACTTACCCGATTTCGTGGACCTGTTGCTCCTAGGCCACGACCAGAGCTGCAGGATAGGCCCTTTGTGGGAAAGAGGCCTAGCACCGACCCTCCTACTAGGGCTACAGCGCCAGTACCCCCGATGCGGCGCCCTGATTTATTATGCACATATTGTGGGAGAGCGGGCCACTTAGCGCAGAGTTGTTTTGCTCGGATGCTGGATAGTGGGTTCTCGCCGCCGTAGAAGATCGACCGTACGCACTCATAGGCGATAACAGTACCGCCTTTACGGTTGGCTCCTACGCACCCTTCCTTCAGACCTCCGGTGTCTCAGATCAGGCAGCCTCTACGGCCCATGGCACAGCGGACGAACCGACCACTGCAGGCACAGGTGCATGCCTTAACAGCTGAGGCAGCTGCGATAGAGACTTCTCAGCACTCGGCCTTTGAGGTCACTGCCCACATTGGAGGTATTCCTATACTCGTGATGGTGGACACAGGATCCATGATTTCATTGATATCACGCGCCATAGTCAGGCGCCTTGGGCTATCGACTATTAGTATGGATGGGGTGCGAGTTTATACAGCTCACGGGTCCTTCACAGACGTCACCCTAATGTGTGAGGGTTGTTTGGTGGATCTGGGGGGCAAGACGATGGCCCTTGATCTTGTCGTCGACCCCTCTCTTGTTTATCTCGACATTATTCTTTGCATGGATTGGTTGACTGCAACGAGGGCCGAGATTGACTGCGAGACTCGTATAGTGACTGCCTACGAGCCGGAGGGCGCATCCTTTACATTTTCAGTGCGGGTAAATCTTCCATTCCGCATGCATAGTTACGCTACTTTACTACGAGACGCTGGTGCCCAAATACTTGAGCATACGCCAGTCGTTTGCGAGTTTGGGGATCTATTCAGGAAGATCCCTGGTTTGCCGCCTCGACGGGAGATTGATTTCACTATCGATCTGGTGCCTGGTTCCACGCCTGTCTCACTGCTGACGTATCGCATGGCACCGTGTGAGATGGAGGAGTTGAGGACGAAGATTGATGGTCTGTTGGAGCTTGGCCTTATACGGCCTAGTGTGTCTCCTTGGGGAGCACCAGTTCTGTTCGTGATGAAGAAGGATGGTTCGATGCGATTGTGTATTGATTATCGCAAGCTGAACCAGATCACGGTGAAGAACAAGTACCCTTTACCCAGAATCGATGACTTGTTTGATCAGTTGAGAGGATCGCAGTACTTCTCGAAGATTGATCTTCAGTGAGGATATCATCAGTTACGCGTCAGGGATGAGGACGTGCAGAAGACAGCGTTCAGGACCAGCTTTGGCCACTACGAGTTCCTTGTGATGTCGTTCGGTCTCACGAACGCACCAGCCGTGTTCATGGATCTGATGAACCCGGTATTTCGGCCTTTCCTCTATCGATTCGTCGTTGTGTTCATTGACGACATTTTGGTATACTCCAGGAGTCGAGAGGAGTATGAGGAGCACTTGCATTTGGTCCTGGATACGCTCAGACAGCATCAGTTGTTCGCACAGTACAAGAAGTGTGACTTCTGGAAGCAGGAAGTGAAGTTCTTGGGACACATTGTGTCCAAGGATGGCATGGCAGTTGACCTGTTTAAGGTAGCTGCGGTTCAGGACTAGGAACAACTTGGTTCTGTCACGGAGGTGAGGAGTTTCTTGGGTCTCGCTGGCTACTATTGACGCTTCATTCAGGATTTCTCGAAGATCGTGAGACCTCTATCTCAGTTGACACGGAAGGATGTGAAGTTCGCCTGGAATGAAAAGGCGGAGTCAGCTTTTCAGGAGCTGAAGGACAGACTTACGTCCGTCCCTGTGCTAGTATTGCCAGAGCAGGGGGTTAGGTACACTATATACACTGACGCGTCTAGCGATGGTCTGGGTTGTGTCCTTATGCAGAGGGACAGGGTAATTTCATATGCCTCGAGATAATTAAGGAAGCATGAGGAGAATTACCATACACACGACCTCGAGTTGGCAGCCGTCATATTCGCACTGAGACTCTGGAGACATTACCTCTATGGAGAGGAGCTCGAGCTCTTTTGTGACCACAAGAGCCTCAAGTACATATTCACGCAGCGAGACTTGAATATGAGGCAGCGGCGATGGATGGAGACTTTGAAGGACTTCAAGTTCGAAGTCTCTTACCATCCTAGGAAGGCGAACCTTGTGGCTGACGCGTTGAGCCGCAAGAACGCGATAGAGTTTGTGGCTCCGCTAATGGTTGCTGAGTGGGATATGGTTGAGTTTTTGCGAGACTTTGAGCAGAAACTCACTGTAGAGGAGCCGTATGAGTTCATCGCACATGTGCAGGTGCGATCTCAGATCGATGACCGGGTCATCGAGGCGCAGAGGGATGATGCGCATCTGACTGAGATTCGAGAGCAGGCCAGTGATGATGCAGACGCCAAGTGGCGAGTTGGCATGGATGGGGGCTTACGTTATCGTGGCCGCCTATGCGTCCCAGATATCCCTGACTTGAGACAAGAGATTCTCGAGGCTGCACATTGTACCAGACTCTCGATGCATCCAGACAGTACAAAGATGTATCACGAGGTGAAGAGGACTTATTGGTGGGAAGGTATGAAGACCCACATAACAGAGTTCGTGTCCCGTTATCTCACTTGCTAGCATGTGAAGGCAGAGCATCGGCGACCACCTGGACTTTTGCAGCCTATGCCGATCGCAGAGTGGAAGTGGAATTTCATTTCCATGGACTTCATTTCAGGGCTACAGAAGATGAGGAAGGGACATGATTCCATATGGGTGATCGTCAACCGTCTGACGAAGTCGGCGCACTTCCTACCGATCAGAGTTACGAACTCTGCAGATGAGCTGGGTAGACTGTACATCAGAGAGATTGTGCGTCTGCATGGAGTTTCGTTGGAGATCGTGTCGGACAGAGACACGCGGTTCACTTCTATTTTCTGGACTCGCATTCAGGAGGCTATGGGTGTGAAGTTGAAGTTCAGTACTGCCTTCCACCCACAGACAGAGCGGGTGAACCAGATCTTAGAGGAAATGTTGCGAGCTTGCGCATTGGACTTCAAGGAAGTTGGGATGATTGTCTTGCATATGTGGAGTTCGCGTACAACAACAGTTTTCAGGCAAGTATCGGTATGGCACCTTACAAGGCGTTGTATGGGCGACCTTGTCGCACACCGCATTGCTGGGCAGAGGTCGGTGAGCGTAGCTTGATTGGCCCAGAGTTAGTGCAGGCGACGTCCGAAAAGATTGATATCATTAGACGTCGGCTTCTCACAGCGCAGAACAGACAGAAGAGTTATGCCGATACGAGACGGCGGCCGCTAGAGTTCACAGTTGGGGATCATGTATTTTTGCGACTTTCCCCTATGAAGGGAGTTCTTCGGTTCGGGAAGAAGGGAAAGCTAGCACCGTGATTCATTGGTCCATTCCAGATCCTCGATCGTGTGGGAGCAGTGGCTTACCGTTTGGCTTTACTCATGCCTCTCGCGAGCGTTCACAACGTATTTCATGTTTCTATGCTGAAGAAGTACCTTTCTGATCCTTCCCATATCATCAGATGGGAGCAGGTGCAGTTAGGAGAGGATGTTACATATATCCTGCGACTAACGCGTATCCTAGACAAGAAGGAGCAGGTACTGTGTAGCAAGGTGATTCCCCTTGTGAAGGTATTGTGGACGCATCACTCTGAGGAAGAGGCTACCTGGGAGACAGAAGCCTAGATCAGAAAGAACTACCCACAGCTTCTCGAGGATTACGAAAAGATATAAATTTCGAGGACGAAATTATTTGTTAAGGGGGGAAGATTGTAACGCCCTGGAAAAATCCGTACTTGGACTCGAGTACCAACTCGACCGAAAATCGCGTAGGATTAATTCCTTTAGAAAATAAGAGTAAGTTAGCTAGCGCAACGCTAGAGTAGCTGGAAAATAGTCCCTGATCACTTTAAATACGTTCTACAAGACCCAAATCGAGTAGAACCAATGATGCTATAATACTCTAAAACCTCGGATCAAACTCTAAGCCAGTTTGTTCTCTAGACCACTTTGAAACTTTGTATTGGATCTAGACCGCGCGTCGAAAGTCCGATACCTACTATCTTAGACCGTTAGAACCGCCAAGCTGGACTTGACAATCATTTCAAAAATCAAGTCCAACCGATAATCACAGGCCATTTCATTGAGTCTGGACTGAAGAGAGTAAGAATAGGGACAGATTTGGAATTTGAAATTCAAATCTGGCACACGACTTGACCTGTCAGTATTAAGCATTCTGACGTCAGAATTCAGCCAAATTACATCCTCGGATCAGGAAAAATTTCTATTTCATATCATGAGACTTGCAGACCTGATCTACGTGCGGTGACCGCTGAACTGAAACTGGACCGCCACGTGCGATCTACGAACACTGATGGTCTGAAAAAGGGATGAGAGCGACATCCGACGAGCATGATCTTAAGTCCGATCGCGTTCGGTCAGGGGACCACCAGAAATGTCCTTTTGAACCGAAACAGCCCCGATTTGGATGTAACTTAAGTAAACATTGTTCCCGAGCCTATTTCGGGCATATTTGGGCTTATAAAATGGGTTGAAACCCTCATTCCTCTCTCCCATCCGAATTTGAGAAAAACCTTAGACTGAGAGAGAGAAAAGGTGAGAGTTTGTGAGAGAGAGTAGGAGAATTTTCCTGCTGCTGCCCTACCTGTTGCACGTGATTTAGCAACACGCTCCAATCACTTGGCCGGTGATTTCTCCGTGTTTCTAGGTAAGAAAACAACCCTAATAGTTGCTGATTTACTGTTCCCTTGGTTCCATAGTGAAATAGTTGATAGATCTTGTAAATCAGGTTGCCTAGTCGCCGTAGACGAAGCGTATACGCTCCGTTCAAAACGATACGCTTCTAGGAGATAAGGTGCGGATTTTAGACGCTTTGATTGACTGTTTCCAACGCTTTCAATCTCGTTTAATAGTAGATTATCGACGGCAACGCTGTTTGACATGTACAACATGCTGTCTGTTTCCTGTTTCGTAAATAGACGAAGAATATGAGATTTAGGGCATTTTAGTCATTTGTAGGAAGTACTGATTTCATTCATATTTTTCTGATGTGATTGACATGACTTCTTGTCGCACTAGAATGCTAGGAATGCGTGCATAATTAGTTTGGCGAAGAGATTCGCCGAAATGCGCATTTTGAGTCGACATACTATATGTAGACTTAAGTGCGTAGTTTAAGTGTTTGTATAAATGCTTGTATTAGTATGTATTGAATTGAATGGTGTTATGAATTAGTTTGAGATTGATTTCTCAATTAATATGCTGATGTGAATGATTTCCTACATGTTAGCAATATGCATGATTTCATTATATGTATGAAATGTATGTGCTTGAAGATTTACTTAAGTTGTATGTTATAACATGTGTTAACATGCTCACATGGTTGTATTTCATTTTCATTACTCTTACATGATGGCTGATGTGATTCCATAATTGTTTGGGACTAGACCTAGTCCAGGCAGTCGGTAACCGAGCGAGTTCGTGGTTGGCCTGTCTTTGCCACGAACGACGCGTCAATGAACGCGAGCCGTATTCTGGAGTTGGTGGCAGTGGTTAGGCCACGCGAGGTGTTTTACGCACTTCATGTCGTTTGACTTGAGATGCGATCGTGCTAGTCGAGCCCGTCAAGTAACCCGACTGGCCATTGTATGTTCACCCTGTATGAGTCATAACTGCTTGAACCTAGGGTACTGAACTTACCATTGTAAACCCTGTTAACCATGGTACCTTGATCCACGAAGACTCATGAGCCGGGCATGGTGGTATGGGACACCATGGTCGAGCTGTCGGCCTACGCTGGGGCCATAAACCTCTCCGTAGTGACCAGTGAGCACCTATGTCTCGTGAGCAGATTATGGTGGTATGGAACACTATATTCTTACTGTCGGCCTACACTGATCAGGCGACGAGTCCTTTGTAGTGACCGCGAGTGTATTCTGAGTCTACGGGAGGCGACGACCCTTCCGTAGCAGTGAGAGTACAGTAGGCCTATATTGATAAGGTGATGGGGGAGCGGTGCAACGAGTGCGAGCAACAGCCCTGGCAGCCCTTACAGCGACCTACAAATTATATATCGTATGAGATTACTAGGAGTGACGACCCTAGACAGGATCTGTGTTGGGATTGATATAAGGGAAGTACCTTAGTTTTCCAATCCTGCTGTTTGAATGGACTAATAACAACTCCAAAATCATATCACCATAACATTGCATGTGCCTGGAAGATGTGGAGCACTTGAGGGACGATTGCATGTCGCGGTAGTAAGATGGTGCCGTATGAGGGAGACCGTCGGTGAGGGCATCCATCACGTCATGTCATATTGCATTAACAACAATATTAGGATTGTTTGATTTACTGCTTTACTATTATCGCATGATTGATTTGAGAACATGTTAATCCTTGCTCTATTATTCCACTAAGTTAGATACTCATTCCCACGTTTCGGGATGGTATTTGCAACACCCACCAGACCCTGTCTTAGATGCAGGTGAGGCAGAGATCCAGGAGGCAGAGCCAGACTATGATGAGGACCAGGACGAGTTCTCATACATGTAGTACCACGACGGCTTTGCTTAGGTGGCCTGGATTGATGGGACTTCTCAGTGGGACTCTTTTTGGACATTTTATTTTGTTTATTTACATATATATGAGACTCAGAGATGTATTCATACTTTAGAGACAGTTGAGATCTACTTTGTTTTTCCATACAGTGATATATATATATTTTTTATCTTCCGCTTGCTTTTATCACTGGATCTGGAGTATGAATTGCAGTTTTGGTATACTTTTACTCATGTGAATGCTTTAACTCAAACAACATTGAATCATAATCATTTTTGTTGCATAAGTGATGGTCTGGAACTCGGGAGTTGAGTTTATACACAACCCCCGATTTTCAGGGTGTTACGCTCTAATGATGATCGGCACTGCCCAAACATTATCTATGTAAATCAGCACTATCCAAACATTGGACAACACCGTCCAAATATTGGACAGCACCGTCCAAACATTTCCAACACATCCAAACATTGTCCAGCACCATCCATCATAATCTGGATGGTGTGGATTATAATAAATAAATCAAGGTGGGTCCCATCCCTCGCGACCTGCCAAGGGAATGGATGGCGTTGATTAACACAGACATCATGGTAGCCCACAAACAATGTTGACATCAATCAGCAATGGGTCCACCATCCAAAATGAATAAATGGTGTGGATACAAAACCCATACACCAATGAGGTCCCCACACACAACTACAACAGCTAAATAGCTGGTTGCACCAGCCAACCACGTCCAGATAAGTGGACGATTAGGATACAACACAAGTATCAGGTGGTACCACCGTTCATGGATTGGACGGTGTGGTATAATACATACCTCACGGAGACCACGTAACTTGGTGATGTCAATTCACCAGCTATATAGCAGGTGTGAGGTACACCATCCCATCCGTTTCCAGTAAGTGGGTCCCATGTGGGGCCCACCATAACGTTTATTTTCCAACCCATCTGTTCATAAGGTAACAAAGACCTGAACAAAGAAGAAAAACAAATTTCATTTTTGTCCAAAACTTCAGGGATGTAAAAAGGGTTTTCAATGGTAGATGTTAAATCCTCAGCTGCTCCTTGTAGTGTGGACCACCTGAGTTCCTTGTACTGCTGATTTTTGGGGTGACTCACTGATTAAAGGGGACCCATCAAATGTACGGTGTTGATGTTGAATACACATCATGGTGGGGCCTGAGGTAGGGCCCACTGAATCTGCATACAACCAATCAACGGTCGCTGCTTGCTGCAGCGTCCTCTGGACGCTGACAACAACAGTGTCTGCTGTTTAGTTTTTTTGTGTTCTTATAGAATTTCATAGGTAGGGCTCACATCAGAAGGATCTGATCCACTGGTTGGATTCCTGGGCTCGGGATAGTTCAAATGAGTCCAATATTGGACATATTCAAATGCACAGAAACATCACGGTGGCCCCTAACAATTTCGATCACCTAAATTACTACTTTCTATAATAATGCCCAGCAGAGATTCAGTTCAACTTCATTTTTCAACTCAAACCCTAAAATGAACTGGGAAATTGGGTGGATGGTGTGGATTAAATACATCAAGGTAAGATCCACGTGAGTGGGCCATCAAAATTTGTGGATTAAGCTACCTCTTTTTTTTTCCTCCAACAGCGCCTACTGCTGGCGGTGAATATGCAACACATAGCAAGTGGGCTTTGAAAGTGTCCTTGTTTGTCAATTTGTGTGTGTGTTGAGTTTAGTCGGACTGCAGAGCCTCACAGGAAGATCAATTCAAGCGTCTGCCTCAACCAGATGTGTGAAAGCTCGCCATAGGTAAATCTAAGCCTCACATTCCATGTCCTAAAACACCAGGTAAATAAAATTCTTAAAACAAGATAGACATCATAGTGTTTTTAAGTGAGAAAACTTCTTTCAACAATAAAAAAAATCTCTAAGTTATCTTACTCTGTCGATTGTATCGATACACATCTCGATATGATTAACCTATGCTGTCGATGTCCTCGGAAAACTAATCGATAAAATCGAATGAGGACTTAATGTGTCCAACAACTGCATACATATCTAGGCGGAAGTATCGATGTGTTGACATACGTATCGATATCATCGATATTTAAATCTCGAGCCCATCGAAGGTGGCTCGATAATATCGACAGGCAGATCCGGTACCCATGTTTTTACTCAAGAAAGTAATATATGCTTCGATATATCGGAGCTCTCATCAATACCATTGGAGTTCAAATCTAGATGATATCGGTGGGCTCTCGATGATATAGGGCATGGGCGCGAAGTTCTCCAGCAACATTTTTCAGATGGTTTTCAACTCTGATCGGGGGTCACTCGATAGAATCGATATTCTAATATCGATGATATCGGGACCAGATCGATTGCATCGAGAATGGACAAAACTATCCTGCAAGCTCACTAATAAAATCTTTGAATTTATTGATGCATTGACATGACTTATGATATCATCGACATTCATATTCTGATGATATAAAGTATCCCCCGATCATATCTGATAACCTAAAAAATTTCAAAGCAAGTCTCTCTCATTTTCAAATGTCGAGGAATCGACACTCGCATCGATAAAATCGGAGTTCGAAATACGATGGCATCAACACAAGTCTCGATCCCCTCGACCAGCTGGCAGAAAGTTTTCCAAATGCGTATAACATTGAGTTTGTGTCATCAAGCAAACCATCGATACGATCGAGAGTATACGCTCGATGATATCGAAACTTCTCGATGATATCGAAATATGTCATAAATGTGACCGTTTTATATCCGTTGAAACCTTTTTCCTATATAAAAAGAACTTGTCTTTAGTTGTTGGTAGAGAAAGAATAGAGTGCTTTTGTGTGTTTAACCTTAGATTATATATCCAAAGCCCTTTCTCTCATGGGAGTTCATCCTTCAATCTAGCTTCATCATTGATCAATAGAGTGGATTGGAGAATGAACTTTCACATTTAAGGATCCTCCAACTACTACCTTAATGACAAATCATTAAGCTGGGATGCCTTGAATGCATAGATGATTGGAACCTCTCTACCTTCCTGATAGAAAAACATTTAAAGAGTAGGATTCCATCATAACCTTGACCCAACCTGTCGTCACATATTGGTACATCATTTGTGTTGCGGATCAAGGGAGTAGAAGATTCTTCATTAACAAGGAGGAGATCTTCGCCATCGTGCTGAATGAGACTCATCAACTTATTTGTAAGTATCTAGAGTCCAGAGAACCCTTTGATCATTCCTTTGTAAGATTGGGTCTAAGGTGTTTCTCATGCTTTGAAGTCCTCAAGGAGGCCTCCGGTGGGAGTGTACGTGGTGGGTGCGTTGTGTGGACCCGTGCTCTATGGATAGCATAAACATCTGGTTAGGATTGAACCAGTTAAAACCTTGGGTTTGACGTGAACCGTGTAAAACCTTGGGTTTGAGGTTAACTGCATAAAATCTTTGTTAAGGTCTTAGGGAAGATCCTTGGCCAGTGTGCCTAAAAGTGGGTGCGTTGTGTTGACCCTTGTTCGTGAGAGCATAAACAGTCAGCCTCAATGTAAGTTGTAAAGGTTGAAGGTGAACCTGATTTAAAACCTTAGGTTAGAGGTGAACCACTGTGAAACCTCCTTAGTGAAATTCAGTACACTCAAGGGTTAAGTGCGATTACCGGGAGTGGAGTAGACAAGTAGTCGAACCACTATAAAAATGACTGTGTTTACGATTGTTATTTCTTTGTGTATGTGTGTGTGTGTGATTTATGTCAATGCTTTCATATCTAATTATCTGAGCACACCTTACACACATACACAGTCATACCCATCATAAACTAAGGTATATATATTGTTGTCTCTTGACTAGTTTGTGATTGGATCCTCTACTAGGCTTAGAAGCTAGTAGAGTTACATTTGAGTAATCCTGATAATTGCATATTTATAAGGATTAGTGTAATGAGATTTTTTAATACATTGTATAAATTTTAAAAAGTCCTATTCACCCCCCTCTAGGACATTTGGCAAATTCCTACTTCAACTCATGCGGTCTTCACCACTATTTCAATTGGTATCAGAGCAGGTCTCTCTTTAAGGGGTTTACCGCCTAGAGAGTGATCTTGACTGAAGTTTGGAATATGGCCAAAGGAGAGGGCTCATCAGTTACTAGGCCTCCAATATTTGATGGTTCAAATTATGCATACTAGAAGGCTAGGATGCACTACTTTCTGAGATCTTTAGATCATGAGGTCTAAAAAATTGTTGCAAATGGATATGTGCCACCATCTAAACAAATTGCACTTGAGAGTGGGACAACCATTACAAAACCCAAATCCAAAGAAAACTGGATGACGTTCGATAAAGAAAAATAAACTGTTAAAGTAAAAGCTATGAACGTCATCTACTATGTCGTGTCTCAGGATATATTCAATCAAATAAGTATGTGTGGGACATCCAAGGAAGCTTTGGATTTATTGGAAACAACCCATGAAGGTACAAGCACTATGAAGAGGTCCAAACTCCAACTCTTAACTTCACAGTTCGAAAGTCTCAGAATGGAAGAGAATGAGACATTTATGGAGTTTTTCACCAAGTTGAAATTATTTGCAACTCCATGGGTGGATTGGGAGAGAAAGTTCCGGTACTGAAAATTTGTGGGAAGATTCTAAGATCTCTACCGGAACAATTTAATCCCAAGATTACAACAATTGAGGAGTGTAGAAACATAGACGAGATGAAAGTAGAGAACTGGTAGGTTCCCTACAAACTTTCGAACTACACTTCAAACAAACCCAAAAATTTAAAAATAGTATCCTAAAAACTTCTAAGAAAATAATACATGAGGACAGTGAAAGTGAAAAGGAATTTGAAGATGAGGAAGTGGCTCTGTTAGCACAAAGATTCAGAAGATTCTTTCAGAAGAATCGCGGTCATCCCTCCAGAGGAGGAAAAGTGAACAACAAACCCTCTATAGGAAAATTTGGTAAAAAGACCAAAGAACCACAATGTTATTCCTGTCATAAGTATGGACACCTATCAACCGAATGTCCAAATAGAAAAACTAAGGGCAAGGCAATAGTTGCCACGTGGGATGATACAGAAGAGTCAAATTTAGAATCCAGTGACTTAGAGAGTGATGGAGATCAGAAATCATTGAAAATCCTTATTGTCTCCACTACTCCAATCATTCCCAGTGAATCTGAGAATGAAAAAGAACAGCAAGCCACTAAATCATTTCTGTCTGATAATGAGGAGACTAGAGAAGAAAAAGAAGAAGAAGAGGTCAAAAATGACAACCTGCAAGATGCTTATAATCAACTCTACATCTATAGCAACCACATCCTTAAAAGACTTGGTATGTCTAAAAAGAAAAAGGAATTTTCATAAAAAGATTTGGACAAAACTTTGAAAATCAATACTCATTTAATTAATGATTTACAACAATATCATTCAAACAATGACAAGTTAGAAAGAGTCAATCTATCCCTGAAAACTGAATCATCAAAGCTTACTAAACAAGTTGAACTATTAAAAGATGAAAATACGCAACTCAAGAATGAGAATTACTCGCTCCATATTGATTTAGAGAAATCCAGAAAATTCACTAAAATAAACTACAAATTCTCTCAGAGTGGTGAAAAGCTAGAAAGATTGTTAGGAATGGGAAGACAAGGAAGAGACAAGAGTGGCCTAGGGTATGAGAAAATTAAAAAGAAAACTGGAAATAAAGCTCCAACAATAGAAAATCTAGCTACTTCAGGTAGCAATACGAGAACTTCTCCAGTTTGTCATTTATGTGGTGATATGGATCATTATAAGTTTGAATGCTTGACACCTAGACGGACTTCATATAACTCTGATCAAAATCACATTGCTAAATTCAAATCAATCAGAGAAACATAGATTGTTAATAGTTGTAACGACTCGAAAAAATTTGTACAAAGACCCGAGTACCAAATCAGGCAGAAATCCCTTAGGACTAAATCCATTAGAAATTAGATGAGTATTAACTAAGTGCTAACCTAGATTACCTGTGAAATTAGCACTAATCACTTTAAATACGATCTGCAAGACGTAAAACCTGTAGAATCGTTAACGCTATATTACCCTAAAATCTAGAATCCAACTCTAAACCCAATTGCTCTCGGGAGCACTTTGAAACTTCGTAACGGACCTGGACCGCACATCGAAAGTCCGATAGAGATGAACTTAGACGGTTATGACCACCTAGTTGGACTTGACAATCACCTCAAAAATCACGTCCAAACGATGTCCTGAGACTGTTTCCTTAAGTCTGGAGTGAAGAGAGTGAGAAAGTGAAGAATTTTAAAAAATTAAATATGAATTTAAGTAATCTAGGTCGTGTCGCTTGCACGTCATTTTTAAGCATTCTGACCATTGGTTTTTTATCCAAATTCACCCTCAGATCAGGGAAGATGGCCCACACATGTCAAAGTACTTGTGGTCTTGATCGAGTTTCGGTGACCGCTGAACTGAAACTGGTCCGCCACGGTTAATCTGGAAACCCGATCGAACTGAAAACTTAACTTGATCAAGATCCAACATCTATGATCTTAAGTCCAACCGCACTCAGTAAAAGGACCTCGAGAAGTGTTCCGTTGGATCAGAAAGAACCTGATTTGGCTAGAACCTAAGTATACCTTGGCCTTAGGGCTAATTCCACCAGTTTTAGGCCTATATAAAGGGCTCAAACCCTCTCTCATTTGTTCCATACGAATTTAAGAGAAACCCTAGGAGAGAGAAGAAGAAAAAGAGAGAGAAAGTGAGAGAGTAGTTGGTGATTCATCTTGGGATCCTTCCCAGTTGCACTACGTGCCAAATCCATCCATCTGAATCGTTATTCTGGCGATTTTGACTCTGTACTTAGGTAAGAAAATCAAACCCTAACCTATTTTAAGGTTTGGTATAGTTGGAGTAATGAAATAGCTAACCCAGTTCGCGTTATAGGTTGCTAATCCGCCGTTGAAAAAGGGTTACAGTTTGAATAAGATTCGTTACGCTTCTACAGCGTAAGGTGCAGATTATAGATGTATAGGATGGTTTTCAAAGCTTTCAATGTCAAATAATGATTTATTATTGACTTGGATGCTATTTTGCATGCAAAACGTGTTGTTTGTTTCGCGTTAGGATACGTATGAAATATGTATACCGTAGTGTATTTTATGTATTTGTTGAAATACTTGTATATGTATAAATTTTGGATCTGTGATTGCCATGATAAATCATTGTTAATACATGCTTGTTATGTATGCGACAACTCCTTAGTAAAAGGATTTGCCTAAATATGCAATATGCCAACATACGTGATGTATGTTGAATAGTGTAGTCTAAGTGTTTGTGTAAATGCCTGAATGAGTTATAAATAGGTAAAGTATGATTTTAAAGGGAATTAAGATATGAATCTCAATCACCTTACTTGTGTGTATGATTTCTTCTATGTTATATTTAGTCTATTTCATTCATGCTAAGTGTGTGTATGATTTCTTTCATGTTATGTTTAGCTTATTTCATTCCTGCTAATTGTGTGTATGATTTTCTCCATGTATAGTATTCATATTTAAGTTATATTTCATATCATGCTTATATGAATGTGGAGGTTGAATCACATGTCTATTATTGAGGTTGTACGTGATTGGGGCCATATTATGGTCCAGGCATTCGGTAAAAGGCTTAAGTTCGTGGCTGAGATTTATTTGCCACATAGGACATGTTTGACGAACCCGAGCCGTACTAGAGTTTTTGGCAGTGGTTGGCCACGCGAAGTGTTTATGCACTTCATGTTGATCAACTCAACGTGCGCTCGTGCTAGACCCAATATATGTTCACCATGTATGGACGCTTCTGTTTGAATCTAAGGTACTAAACTTACCAGTGAAATCCCCTCAACCTTGGTACCTCGATCTGCTAAGACTCATGAGCCGGGCATGGTGGTATGGGACACCGTGGTTGAGCTGTCGACCTACGCCGGGACGACAAGCCTCCACGTAGTGACCAGTGAGCAACCTAGACTTGTGAGCCGATTATGGTAGTATGGGACACTATATTCGAGCTATCGGCCTACTCTGATTGGTGACGAGCCCTTTGTAGTGACTTTGAGTATATCCTGAAACGACATTGGGGCGACGAGCCTTGTTGTAGTCTATAGGATATAACTGGACCTGTATTGATTGGTGACGAGCCCTTTATAGCGATCTAGAACTATACTATCGTATGAGATTATCTAGGACTGACGACCCTAGAATGGATCCTCGTTTGGGTAATAATACAAGGGAGGTACCTTAGCTTCCCAATCCTGCTGTATGAAAAGGACTAATAATAACTCGGTAATCACGTTCATAATATCGCACTGCATGTGCCGTGGTTAAAGTGCACAGAGGGAAGAAAGCATGTTGTGAATGTAAGATGGTGTCGCATGAGGGAGTGTAGGTGAGGGCATGCATCATGAAAACATTTTATCCTTGTATTAATAAGAGTATCTAGGACATGTTTGATTGTACTGCTTTATCATTACTACTTGACTGAATTGATAACATGTTAATCTTTACTCTATGATTTCACTGAGTTGATCACTCACTCCCACGTTCTGGGACGGTGTTCTGAACACCCACCAGACTCTGTCTTAGTTGCAGATGATGATGCGACTCATGAGGCAGATCATGATTACTATGATGATCAGGACAAGTTCTCATATATGCAGTTCTCTGGTGGTTTCGCTTAAGCCGTTCTGATTGACGGGGCTACAGGGTTTATCATTTTAGTTGGACTATTCTTTTGACATTTTATTTTTGAGCTATTACATGTATATGATGACTCAGTGATGTATTCATACTCTGGCGATCGACAGCGATCTTTTGGATTTATATTCGTTTATATACATCTTTCAGTCTTTCGCTTGCGTTATATAAACTGATCTGCAGTATGAATTACTGTTTTGGTGTAATCTCACTCATGTTTAATGCACTACCATGAACAACATTCAATCATCTTTATCTATGTTGCATAAGTGATGCATTGGAACTCGGGAGCTGAGCTTCTACTTGACCCCCAATTTTCAGGGCATTACAATAGTCCACCTAGGAGAAACACTCATCCATCACCACCTAAAGAAAAAGACAGAATGAAGATATCTGCCTCAAAATGGGTAGTAAAAGAAAAATTGAACTGTCTGATGATAAATTTTCATATACCCTGAAATATCTAGCATAAAAGGACAAGTCTAGATCATGCATCTAAATCTGGTTATTTGCTAAAATGATACAAATTTTTATAAAGCTTCAAATGATATATCTGAGGTCATTCACCTCCATCTTTTGTATATAAACATTCAAATGTTTATACTTTTATGTGTACAATGATTGTACATAATTTTTCTTATATACTTGACTCATAAAAATTCTAAAAGTATACTTGAGAGATCATCTCGATGTTGATAAAGTAAAATCATTCACCTTTGATACGACTATCAATTAGTCATTCTCGATTAAATCGATTAAAGGTCGATATAATCGATGACTCTTTAGAATGTGAAAGGCCGCATGATCGAAAATGATATCGAAGAGGGGATTGATGAAATCAATCAGGGTTCCTCGATATACTCGATACAAGGATCTATGATATCGATGAATGCGGCCCGATATAAACTAATGGAACGCGAAAAAGGGGATTTTTGTTCCAGGGCTTCAAGCTCTCTTCCCTGCTCGCACATCTCAATCGGACGGTTCAAAACCTTGTCAAACCAACCTAGAAGCTTAAAAAAATTCAGTAATATTCTTCTAATCATCGAGATTCTAAATTTTTGTTGGGTATTTCCGGTTCTGTTGGTATTTGTTCTCTTTTCCAAATACCTTTAAACTCTTTTTGTCCACATGGGAAAAGACAGGGAAAAAGTGTTTGGTCTGGGTGAGTCATTAAGATCCACCTAACAAAAAGTAGTTGCTTAAGCACACGAGCCCTGGAACGTGGAACCCCCACTAGGCATCGTACAAGGCAGCGTGGGCCCCAATCTGAGGAACGTGCACCTCCACCAGCACCTCCTCCAACTCGAGTGACTTCACGTCCACCTAAATACATGGGAAGAAAGCTTATCCACAGAGAAAAGTAGATAGGGAATGTCTAAAGCCATACAATCTGGAACCCCTGTTTGCTGCAATCGACTGGTTGCCAGTTCTAGATTTCGATGGGCCTTGTCAGCTCGAATGTACACGCAACTTCCTTGCCACGTGTTACTCACCTGTGTTTGATCCTCCCTCTTTCATGGTCTCTTTGGATGGTGATGATTTGTTAATCACGCCTGCTATAATGGCTAATATTCTCGGACTGAACATGGCCCCAGAAGGTCTCCTTGAACTGGACCTTGACGACATGAAAATTCAGTTTATGGTAACTAAGTACCTTTGTCATGATAGGGACATCCCCTGGTATCAAGGGAATGTGTTAAAATCTAGGTACATGGAACCAAGATTTTGGGTTATGCACGGTATATTTTTCACCAATCTATATCCCAGAAGTACCAACCGATCCGATCTCACCGGCTTTATGACCATGCTAGTTTCCTCAGTTGCCAAAGGGATAAGGGTTTGTCTACCTACTCTGCTTGTCCATCATTTGGTAAATTCCATACATACATCCAAGGACCTTCATCTGTTGTATCCCTGGATCATAAGCATGATCTACAATACCATCGGTTTCCCACCAACCATTGATCAGGTACATCCTCTTCAAGTTCTTAATAAAAGCAACATTCGTAAAATGGACTTGAGGTTTCACGACCCAGAGGAAGATATTTGAGTAGAAGAAGCTGGAGGTGAAAGTGGAGCTCCCATGGAAAGAAATGCTATGGATAGAGATGAACCTTCTAGACCTGATCCAGCACCATCAACGTCAACGCCCGGGTATGCCAAACGGTTCAAGCTGGATAGGGTTGGCACAATTCAGAGAGACATCCACTCTGTGCAAGAAAGGCTTACTGTCCTAGAACGGTTGGTCCAAGGCGTGCAGCAGACTGTCCAACAACTAATCGATCTGATGACTTGTCGTCGGAACGACACGACGCCATCTCTCTCTGCTCCATGATGCCGGTCCTTGAATACTATCACACACACCTCACTCATATTTTCGCATACGAACATTAGTATTTTTTTGGATGTTCTACGCTCTCATGGGCATATGTGATAGTTGATAGCTCTTTCTCTCTAACCTGCTTAGTTTTTTTGTTATATATGCCCCCAGTTGGGCTGATGCTGATGGTTATGGTTAAGTACTCATGCATGGGCTTGATGATTTTGTTTAGGATATCTGTTAATCTACTAATGTCAGGGGTAGTACCTTTTTTTTTGTTAGAAGGTTTTGTTGGGATGGACGTTACACATCTATCAACCTGAGGGGCAGTGTGTTGTTGGATAATTTGTTGAATGTGTTGCACCTAATTCTATTCTTATGGCCACTCTGATATATACGACCCATGGTTTCTGATATTTACTCTCACATGTGATGCATATGATTTCAGTGAATACTCTATCTGTTTTATAACTACTTTATGTGCTTTACTCTGCATCCATTGTGTCTGCAAATGATGTATGCTTTAAAACTAATCTCATCTTTATACATATATATCTTATTAGTTCTCCCACATGTCTTTAAACTTCAATCAATATCTGTTGAATTGTTATGCCTTTGCCAATGACTGACAAAAAGGGGGAGAACATTTTAAACACCCCGGATCGAGAATTGTATATCTGTTTAAATGTGTTGCAGGTGTTAGGGGGAGCAACTGCACCAGGAATGGGGGAGTTTTACAGAAAGGGGGAGCAGATACTGGGTTATGTACATGGGTTCTTTAGGCATTGTAAAATTGAGTAAAATGAATGTACACACAATTTAGGATGTGTCTGTCTAGATACTGTCCTAGGGTGTTTTGGATATTTTATCACATAATTAACAAAGGGGGAGATTGAAAGTGCCCTTATTTGTCAATTTACGTGTGTGTTGAGTCAATCGTACTACAGAGCCTCACAGGAAGATCAATTCAAGTGTCTGCCTCAACCGGATGTGTGAAAGCTCACCATAGGTAAATCTAAGCCTCACATCTCATGTCTCAAAACACCAGGTGAATAAAACACTTAAAACAAGATAGACATCATAGGATTTTTAAGTGAGAAAACGTCTTTCAATAATTAGAAAAATCTCTGAGTTTTCTTGCTCTGTTGATTATATCGATACACATCTTGATATGAACAACCTGCACTGTTGATGTCCTCTGAAGACCAATCGATAAAATCAATTGAGGACTTAATGTGTCCAGCAACCACATACACATCTGGACGGAATTATCGATGTATCGACACTTGTATCGATATCATCAATATTAGAATCTCAAGCCCATCGAAGGTGGCTTGATAATATCGATAGGCAAATCTGACGCCCCTGTTTTTACTTAGGAAAATCATATATGCTTCGATATATCGGAGCTCTCATTGATACCATCGGAGTTCAAATCTCGATGATATCGGTAGGCTCTCGATGATATCGGGCATGGGTACGAAGTTCTCCAGCAACATTTTTTAGGTGGTTTTTAACTCTAATCAGGGGTCACTCGATAGAATCGATATTCTAATATCGATGATATCGGGACTGGATCGATTGCATCGAGAATGGACAAAAATGTCCAGCAAGCTCACTGATAAAATATTTAGATTTATTGATGCATTGACATGACTTACGATATCATCGACATTCAAATTCCGATGATATCGAGTATCCCCTGATCATATCTAATGACCTGAAAATTTTTAAAGCAAGTCTCTCTCATTTTCAAATGTCGAGGAATTGGCACTCGCATCGATAAAATCGGAGTTCAAAATATGATGGCATCGACACGAGTTTCGATTCCCTCGATCAGCTGGCAAAAGGTTTTTCAAAAGCGTATGACATTGAGTTTATATCATCGAGCGGACCATCGATACGATCGAGAGTATACGCTCGATGATATCGAACTCTGTCATAAATGTGACCGTTTTATATCCATTGGAACCTTTTACCTATATAAAGAGAACTTGTCTTTAGTTGCTGGTAGAGAAAGAAGAGAGTGCTTTTGTGTATTTAACCTTAGATCATATATCTAAAGCCCTTTCTCTCATGGCAGGTCATCCTCCAATCCACCTTCATCATTGATATTCAATAAAGTGGATTGGGGAATGAACTTCCTCATTCAAGGATCTTTCATCAACTACCTTAAGGACAAATCATTAAGTTAAGATGCCTTGAATGCATAGATGATTAGAACCACTCTACCTTCCTAATAGGAAAATATTTAGAGAGTAGGATTCCAACATAACCTTGACCCAACCTGTCGCCACATATTGGTACATCATTTGTGTTGCAGATCAAGGGAGCAGAAGATTCTTCATCAACAAGGAGGAGATCTTCGCCATCGTGCTGAATGGGACTCATCAACTTATCTATAAGTATCTAAAGTCCCAAGAACCATTTGATCATTCCTTTATAGGATTGCGTCTAAGGTGTTTCTCACCCTTTGAAGTCCTCAAGGAGGCCTCTGGTGGGAGTGTACATGATGGGTGCGTTGTTTGGACCCTTGCTCTATGGAGAGCATAAACATCTAGTTAGGGGTGAACCAGTTAAAACCTTGGGTTTGAGTTGAACCGTGTAAAACCTTAGGTTTGAGGTGAATCGTGTAAAACCTTGGGTTTGAGGTTAACCGCGTAAAACTTCCGTTAGGGTCTTATGGAAGATCCTTGGCCAGTGTGCCTAAAAGTGGGTGCATTGTGCTAACCCTTGCTTGTGAGAGCATAAACAGTCAGCCTCAGTGTAGGTTGTAAGGGTTGAAAGTGAACCTGATTTAAGACCTTAGGTTAGAGGTGAACCACTGTGAAACCTCCTCAGTGAAATTTAGTACACTCAAGGGTTGAGTGCGGTTACCAAGAGTGGAGTAGACAAGTAGTTGAACCACTATAAAAATGATTGTGTTTGTGATTGTTATTCCTCTCTGTGTGTGATTTATGTCAATGCTTTCATATCTAATTATCTGAGCACACCTCTCACACACACATAGTCATATCCATGATAAACTAAGGTATATATATTGTTGTCTCTTGACTAATTTGTGATTGGATCCTCTACCAGGCTTGGAAGCCAGTAGAATTACATTTGAGTAATCCTGATAATTGCATATCTATAAGGATTAGTGTAACAGGATTTTTAAAAACATTGTATAAACTTTAAAAAGTCCTATTCACCCCCCTCTAGGACATATCGGCGTATTCCTACTTCAACTCAAGTGGTCTTCACCATTATTTCAAGCTTCACCGTCCCTGGATAGCATGGATGAAATACATATATTAGATGGGGTCCACGTCAATGTGGCCCACCCGTTTAGGATCAAGGCTGATATTAATATTTTCCTTTATTTGAGCCTATCTAAGTGGACGTGCAGCAATCCTGTCAGCTGGACAGTCCAGCAAGGTGGGCCCATTACATGGACGACATGGATATGATGCATACTTCAAGGTGGGCCATGAAACAGGGAAGAAGGAAGAGATAGAGAGAGAGAAAGGGAATACGAGAGGGAGAAAGAGAGAATGGTGGAGATGGGAGGGATCCCGCCACTCTGAGTCCCTCAAAATACAATGTATACATCAAGTGGGTCCCATTACCAGTGGGACCTAAATCAAAAACTAAGATGATGAACACCCACCTTTGATCTCCTCTTCCTTCTTACTCTAACTGGTACTAGTGCTCCAAGGAAATAAGATTCAATGGTTGAGATTGATTTTAGAGGGTAGGATTAGGTGGTAGGGAGTAGGCCATGCCAAGCTTCTCTCATGGAGCTTCGTCATTGGAGTTGCACTCATAGAGCTTGGGAGAAAAGTGAGAGGGAGAGGTGATGTGAATGATGGAGTGATGGGGAGAGGGATAGGTGAAGTGATGGAAAGTTGACTTTTGAGGATAGGTGTGAGAAATGAGAGTGATGGGGTGTGTACTTGACATTTGATGGAACATATTCTCTTAGGATTTGCAATGCACAGCATTTTCTTCGAACTGAACGCGGGCCCACATCTCCTGCCCGGGTATCACCTCAGCGCGCAAGATGCGGCATTGAAACTGCCGCGACGGTGTGGTAACAAATGTATAAGTCTCGAGTCGAGCTGACTCTGATAAATGAGGCATGACTTAAGATCGCGCACAAATGCTGATAATAGATCGTGGGTCACCGGAATTCGACCGGGAGGACCGCAGAAGCCTACAGAATGGTACGAGTTAAGATACAGGCCTTACATAGGTGACATGCCACTAGACGTCAGTAAAGTGGGTCCCACAAATGGGACAACTTGGATAAGATCATGGTGGGCCACATATTAAGAGAGAGAGGGAGGGAAAGGGAGATGTGAGTAGCGAAGGGATGCCACCACTATGGGTCCCTCTTTAAACAATGCATACATCAAGATGGGTCCCACTAATGTGGGCCCTTAAATCACAAAAAGATAAATGCAAGATCACCCACCTTTGATCTCCTCTTCCTTCTTCCGCCTATAGCCTTTAGAGCTCTAAGGGAACGATTTCAAGGGTTGAGATGATCTTTGGATGGTCGAGATGGGAGGTAGGAAGGTGGGCCACACTAGCTTCTCTCATGAAATCTTGGACTGTTATTGTCATGGAGCTTGGGAGGAAAATGAGAGAGAGATGAGAGAGAGAGAGAGGTGATGTGATGTGAGTGATGGAGTGATGGGGAGAGGGATGGGTGAAGTGATGGAAAGTTGACTTTCAGGGATGGGTATGGTACTTGGGGATAGGTATGAGTGAAGAGAGTGATGGGGTGTGTACTTAACATTTAATGGGACATATTCTCTTAGGATTTTCAATGCATGGCGTTTTCCTCCAACTGAATGCGAGCCCACATCTCTTGGCTAGGGTATCGTCTCAGCGCGCGAGATGCGGCTTCAGAACCGTGGCGACGGCGCAGTCGCAATAATATAAGTCTCGGCCCGAGTTGACCCAGATTGAAAGGATGCAACTCAGAGTCACGTGCAAATGTCGATTACAGGTCACTGGTTGCCGAAATTTGACCGGGAGGACCGTGGAAGCTTACTGAATGGTACAGTCTAGGATACGAATCTCACATAATTGGTGCAATTCTTAGTCTCTATTGCACATGACCAAACCGTCTAAGTCTACTTTCCATCATCTTATTACGTATTGGTACAACTCTTAAGTTTCCTTAAATGCATTCATTTCTAATTCGATCCTTCCTCATCTTGTTACTCATCCATCTGCTGATTTCAGATACACTCATCCTATTAACATGTTGTTCTTTAATTACCAACATTCTCTCCCATAAAGCAATGATGGTCTAATAGCTATCCTACAAAATTTCTCTTTTAGTTTGAATGGTAAACAATGATCCAATGAAACTCTAGAGGCACATCTCCATTTATTCCACTTAGCTTAAATTCTATGAGCAACATCCTTTTCAATCACTTCACTCTCCTAAATTATTGACCCAAGGTATCGAAAGTGGTCATTTTGGGAACTTCTTAGTCAACAATCTTAACTAATTCTTCATTTTTGCTCTTAATATTACTAAAATTGCACTTTGTATACTCTGTTTTAGTCCATGTAATTTTAAATCCTTTACATTTTAAAGCGTCATTCCATAAATCTAGCTTTGTGTTTATGCCCTCCCACGTCTTGCCAATCAGAACTATGCCATTTACAAACAACATACACCTTTAGATCTTAACTTCTTAGTCAACAATCTTAAGCAATTCCTCATTTTCAATCCTATTATTACAAAATTGAACTCCATATACTCTGTTTTACTCTGAGAAATTTTAAATCCTTTAGATTCTAAACTGTCATTTCATAAATCTAGCTTTGTGTTTATGCCCTCCCTTGTCTTGTCAATCATAACTATGTCATTTCCAAACAACATACACCTTGAGATCTCTTCCTACAAATGTCTCATTAACTTGTTCATAACCAATGTGAAAAGTCACGGGCTCAATACCGACCCTTGGTGCAAGCCTACACTAATTGGGAGCTCACTTGTCACTCCACTATTAGTCCTCATAAGGGTTAGTTGTTTACACTAATACCAGACAACCTTATTGATTTCATTATCTTCAAATATTCTTTCAAGTCCTTGTACCATCTTCAAAGTAAGATGCTTGGAACAAAGACCATCGCTGCTGGTCTCACTTTCCTTTCCCTTATAATATAGCTTGTTATAGAGGTCTATCATGCTTCTGACTTGGTGCTCCTTGTTGGGGGCCTTTGCACAAAACCTTAAGATCTAACCTCCTAAATACCACCAGAATTATGGGATAATAAAGCAATGAACTAAATCAAAGAATAAACCACACAACACAAAATAATTTTATGTGGAAAACCCTCAAAGAGGTAAAAACCATGGGACTAGTCCAAAGCAATAATCCACTATAAAGTAGAACGTTATAACCGATCACAAGCACACACCGCTTGGATCAAACCTTCTTCACTCATGCAGGAGTGGAAAAACAATAACAGAATAAAGAAAATGGAGATATCTCACCGATCACGAGGACGTAGAAGCGCTGAGATGTTAAGTGCATAGTAGATCACCTCTACGAGCAGAATCTCCCTTCCACAAGCTTCCTCTCGCTTTTTCTCTCTTTCTCTCTCTTACCTTTGATAGCCCTAAACCTTTTAGAAAACCCTTAAAAAGCTTTAAGAAACTCTCTTGCATTCCCTAAAATAGCCTTAGGGACCCTTATTTATAGTTTAGGCAACTTCCTTCCACACCTCTTACAAAATCACCTCAAATTTATGCAGTCCGCAGAAAATTCAGACATGAATCTGCGTAACCTCGACTGGTCGAGTAGAGTCCTCGACCCGTCAAGCAGCCCACTCGACCGGTCGAGCACCTCCCTCGACTGGTTAAGAACCTAAGAATTTCTAAACTAATTGCTCGCTAGACTTTGAGTTGAGGGCCACTCGACTAGTCGAGCACCGACCAGTCGAGCTATGAGGAGAAAATCCCCATCAAATCTCTTCCTTTTCAACTCAGGAAGAATTCATCTTCTTCAAGCCAGCCCGGTTTCTACAAACCTCAAACTTGCCCTTGAGCAAAGTCTTGGTCATCATGTCTGACCCATTATCGTCTATATGGACCTTCTCAAACTATAAAACCTTCTGTTCCAAAGTATCCCTGATCCAGTGATACTGAATCTCAATGTGCTTCAACTTGGAATGCTAACTTGGATTCTTGCTCAAGTGAATAGCACTTTGACTATCAAAATAGACCACGTGCTTCTCCTACTTCAGGCTGAGTTCCTGAAGGAACCTCTTCATCTAAAGCATCTCTTTATATGCCTCTATGACTACAATGTAATCAGCCTTTGTCGTTGACAATGCTAAGACCTTTTGTAGCTTGCTTTACCAAGAGACCGCTCCCCCTACAAACGTGAACATGAACTCCGATGTAGACTTCTTGGAGTTTATGTCACCTACCATATCTGCATCTGTGTAGCCCTCTAACTGTCACGTCCCAAACTCAGAAACCGGGCTCACAAAATTTTTAATCATCGAATCTAGCATCGACAGCCTCCGTAGTACCTCATTCTAGCTTCCCAATGCCCATTCATTAGGTTCCGATCCTAGGATGCTACGAGGAGAATTTTCAACATCAGTTTGATTCGTAATAAGTATAAGCAAAGGCATAACCCACAAACAACAATCAAAAACTCCATCAAATTTGTACTATGATAAAAAATTTATAAGTACAGTGCGCGTAAAGGAAAATACAATGATGATAAAAAAAAGTTCCAAAATAATCTGTCACGTACTCAAGCCTCAGCGCTGCTGCGATCCAATGTCACCTGCACGCAACGGTCGTGCATAAGCTTATGGAAAGCTTAGAGGGTGGTGAAAGTGTGTGCACAAGGTAGTAATACAATTATGTAGTATCAGAGTAATGTGGAATATGCTGATGAATCCATGAATACTATTAGCCGTACCAAGGCCATGCAAGTCATGAATGAAATTGGCCATACTAAGGTCATGCGATGTGAGTTACAATTCAAGAATACAAATCCTCATCTAAGTCCATATATTAATACAGTTCAACTCTGGAATATAACCAGGGTCTAGTACACTCCAACCAGATTGTCGCCCTATCGCGCACAACAAGGTGAGTGAAAAAGACCTCACTATCTTCCTACTAATATCGGATTCGGCTCGTCGATAACGAACTCATTCCTCGAGCTGGTCAAACTTAGCCTAGCTTTGGCCACTCCTCTCGGGTGGGTAAGGACACACCATTTTAACCGATCATGACACAGTGAAAAGCGTGGCCTCCTGATGATTGGCACTCAACGCCCATGCATCCACTCGGTCTAGACGTTGGAGTAACCTCCTAGTACCATAAGGGTTTAGGGACTTTCACCTAGGGATATCTATAGCATCCCATGTAGAACAAGATTTTCAGTATCTAATCCTACCAACCACAGCATGCCTGTGGGGGCTATGGTCCTGATGTCACTAGGGCATATAGTATTGTAATGTCCTGAAAAAATCCGTACAAAGACCCGAGTACCACCTCGAGCAGAAATCACTTAGGACTAAATCCTTTAGAAATTTAATGAGAATTAACTAGAGCTAAATTAGATTACCAAGAAAATTATCACCAATCACTTTAAATGTGATCTGCAAGCCCTAAAACTTGTAGAATTGTTAATGTTACATTACCCTGAAACCTAGGATCCATCTCTAAACCCAGTTGCTCTCAGGAGCACATTGAAACTCCGTATCAGACCTGAACCGCACATCAAAAGTCCGATAGCGACGAACTAAAACAATTATGACCGCTTGGTTGGACTTGACAACCACCTCCAAAATCAAGTCCAGACAGTATCCCATGGCAATTTACTTCAGTCTGGAGCGAAGTGTGTGAGAAATGTGAATGTTTTTAGAAATTAAATCAGAATTTAAGTAATCTGAGTCGTGTCATGTGTGGGCCAACTATAAGCATTCAGACCGTCAGAATCTGACCTAAATATACCCTCGGATCAGGGAAAATGTCCCACACATGCCAATGTACTTGTGGCCCTGATCGAGTGTCGGTGACCGTTGAACTGAAACTGGTCCACCACGGTCGATCTGTAGACCCGATCGGATTGAAAACTTAACTTGACTAAGATCCAATATCAGAGAGCTTAAGTCCAATCGCGTTCAATAAAGGGACCTCTAAAAATGCTTCGTTGGATTGGAACAGACCTGATTTGGATATAACCTAAGTATACCATGGCCCTGGGGTTATTTCCGTCAGTTCTGGGCCTATATAAGGGTCTTAAACCCCCTCTCACATAATCCATATGAATTCTAAAACCCTAGAAAAAAAAGAGAGAGAAAGAGAGAGAGTGAGTTGGAGATTTATCCTAAGGTTCTTCCCAGCTACACTACGTGCCAAATCCATCCATTCGTATCGCTATACGGGCGATCCCGATTCCATACTTGGGTAAGAAAACCTAACCCTAATTTATTCTAGGATTTTAAATAATCTAAGTGATGATATAGCTAACCAAATTCGTGCTCTAGGTTGCTAATCCGCCATTGACGAAGACTAAACGTCTAAATCAAATTTATTTCGCGTTTACAGGCATAAGGTGCAGACTATATACATTTAGGTTATGTTTTTCAAGGATTTTAATGTCAGTTAATGATTTATTACTAACGTGGGTGCCATTACACATGCCAAATGTGACATCTGTTTCGTTTTACGTATACGTATAAACTATGTTGTGAATAGGGCATTTCATGTGTTTGTTGAAAGTTTGTATGCATTTGGAATTTAAATTCATGATTTTCATAATTAACTATCGTAGGTACATGTTTTTTATATATGTGACAACTCCTTGACAAGAGGATTTGCCCTAAGACATATTATAACCAGCATACATGATGTATGTTGGAAGGTGTAGTCTAAGTGTTTCTAAAAACGTCTGAATGAGTTAGTAGTTAGTAAATTAAGATTTATTAGGGAGTTGAGATATAAATCCCTATTTCCTTAGCTGTGTGTAAGATTTCCCCATGTACTGTATAGCTTGTTTATTCATGTTTAACTGTGTGTATGATTTCCTCCATGTACTGTATATTCATGTGTAAGTTATATTCCATAACATGCTAACATGATTGTAGGATTTGACTTATGTATTCATTACTGCTTGTTTATCTCATATGCTTATTTGTTGTGATTGCATGTGGATGAGACTATATCATAGTCTAGGTGATCGGTAACAGGCCTCGAACTGGTGGCTGAGGTTGTTTCACCACACAGGATGTGATCGATGAATCTGAGTCATACTTGGGATGTCGGCAGTGGTTAGGCCACACGGAGTGCTTATGCACTTCATGTCGATCAACTCAACATGCACTAGTCAATTAACCCGATCGACCCGATATATGTTCACCATGTTTGGACGCTACTACTTGAATGTAAGGTACCAAACTCACCAGTAAAATCCTGTTAACCTTGGTACCTCGATCTGCTAAGACTCATGAGCCGGACATGATAGTATGGGACACCATGGTCGAGCTGTCGGCCTACGCTGAGGTGACGAGCCTCCCCTTAGTGACCAGTGAGCAACCCAAACTTGTGAGCTGAATACGGTGGTATGGGACACTGTATTCGAGTTGTCAGCTTACACTGATTTGGTGACGAGCCCTTTGTAGTGACCTCGAGCATACCTTGAAACTACATTGAGGTAACGAGCCCTTTCGTAGTAACTAGGGTATAACTAGGCCTGCATTGATAAGGTGACGAGCCCTTTACAGCGACCTAGAACCATAACTTCGTATGAGATTTGTTAGGATTGACGACCCTAGAATGGATCATTATTTGGAAAATGATATAAGGGGGGTACCTTAGCTTCCAAATCCTGCTGTATGAAAAGGATTAATAAAAACTCAATAATCATGTACATGCACCACACTGCATGTGCCGTTTGGAGTTGGGCAGAGTACTGAGGAAGTGACTGACATGCACGACCGTGAGATGAAGATCGCAGAGGGAGTGCAAGTGAGGGCATGCATCATTTCTTCATACATTCTTGCATTAATTGGAGTACTTAGGGATGTTTGCTTGTACTACTTTATCATTTCTACTTGACTGAATTGATAACATATTAACCTTTTCTATATAGCTCCACTGAGTTGATCACTCACTCCCACATTCTCGACGGTGCTTAAACACCAACTAGATCCTGTCCTAGTTATAGATGACGATGCAACACCCGAGGCAGAGCCAAATTTTGAGGAGGATGAGGAGGCGTTTTCCTACATGCAATATTTAGGCGGGTTCATGTGAGCCGTGTCCTGATCGACGGGAATTCAGGGCTATACTTGTAATGGACTATCACATTTTGATATTTATATTTTGAACGAATACTTGTAACTATTGACCTGACAACGCATACATATTTTAGGGACTTATATTGGTTTATATATTTATTTCAGTCTTTCGCTTGCGTATTACAACTGTCCCTTGATTATGTTTTGCTGATTTGACTTAATCTAATTCATGTTTTATATACTAATACAGAAAACATACATCCATCATTAAAAATGTTGCATAAGTGATGTATTGGAACTCGGGAGCTGAGTTATGCTCGACCCCCGATTTTCAAGGCGTTACAAGTTAGTATCAGAGCATGATTTGGATTAAACTGGACCTGGGTTATGGTCACACGATGCACAACCCCTCATTGATGACCGGATTATCACGTCTCAGGCAGACGATAAGCTATTGGCGAAGATGAGAGAGAGGGTTAGTACAGATGAGGACTCAGAGTGGAGTGTTACTACGGATGGGGGCTTAGGTTATCATGGCCGCCTTTGCGTCCCAGACGTTCATGACTTGAGACGGGAAGTTCTCGAGGCAGCCCACAGTTTGAAGCTTGTGATGTATCCTGGGAGCATGAAGATGTATCAAAACATGAAGAGGTTGTACTGGTGGGACAATATGAAGGTTCACATTACAGAGTTTGTGTCTCGTTGTCTCACATACAAGCAAGTTAAGGCAGAGCATCGCTGACCTCCTGGACTACTTCATCCCATGCCCATAGTTGAATGGAAGTAGGATTTCAACTCTATGGATTTTATTCCAGGACTACCGAAGACGAGGAAGGGAAATGACTCCATTTGGGTGATCGCTAACTAATTGACGAAATCAGCTCATTTTCTACCGATCAGAGTTATAAAATCCGCAGACGAGTTGGCCAGGTTGTACATCAAGGAGATTGTACATCTGCATGAAGTTTCCTTGGAGATCATGTCGGATCGAGACACATGATTCACATCTAACTTCTGGACTCGTATCCAGGAAGCGATGGGTGTGAAGTTGAAGTTCAGCACCGCGTTCCATCCACAGACAGATGGGCAGATGAAACGTGTGAATCAGGTGCTAGAAGATATGTTACGAGCTTGTGTGCTGGATTTCAAGGACATTTGGAATGACTATCTTCCTTCTGCAGAGTTCGCGTATAATAACAGTTTTAAGGCGAGTATTGGCATGGCTCCCTATGGGGTACTGTATGGTCGCTCGTGTGGAGCACCGCATTGCTGGGCAGTAGTGGGCGAGAAGACTTTGATTGGCCCAGAGTTAGTTTAGGCGACCTCAGAGAAGATCGAATTATTAGGCATCGACTTCTATCAGCACAGAGCAGGCAGAAGAGTTATGCCGATACAAGACGGTGACCGCTTAAGTTTGAGGTTGGAGACCATGTATTCCTTAGGGTTTTCCCCATGAAGGGAGTCCTTCGATTTGCTAAGAAAGGGAAGCTCACGCCGAGATTCATTGGCCCATTTCAGATACTTGAACGAGTGGGGGCAGTAGCATATCGCCTTGCTTTGCCCACACCACTTGTAGGTGTTCATAACGTATTTCATGTGTCCATGTTAAAGATGTACGTCCCTGATCCTTCGCACATCATTAGTTGGGAGTAGGTGGAGTTGAGCGAGGATGCTACATATGTACTGCGATCGACGCGTATCCTGGATAGGAAGGAGCAAGTATTGCGTAGCAAGGATATCCCACTTATGAAGGTACAATGGACACATCACAATGAGGAAGAGGCTGCTTTGGAGACTGAAGCTAAGGTCAGAAAGAACTACCCTCAAATTCTTGAAGAGTACGAAAAGGTATAAATTTCGAGGATGAAATTTTTTCTTTAAGGGGGGTAGATTGTAACGTCCTGGAAAAATCTGTACAGAGACCCGAGTACCACCTCGAGCAGAAATCACTTAGGACTAAATCCTTTAGAAATTTAACGAGAATTAACTAGCGCTAAATTAAATTACCTGGAAAATTATCACCAATCACTTTAAATATGATCTACAAGACCTAAAACTTGTAGAATTGTTAATGCTACATTACCCTGAAACCTAAGAACCATCTCTAAACCCAATTACTCTCGGGAGCACATTGAAACTCCATATTAGACCTGGACCGCACATCGAAAGTCCGATAGCGACGAACTAAGACAATTATGACCACTTGGTTGGACTTGAGAACCACCTTGAAAATCAAGTCCAGACAGTATCCCATGGCGATTTACTTGAGTCCAGAGCGAAGTGTGTGAGAAATGTGAATATTTTTAGAAATTAAATCCGAATTTAAGTAATCTGAGTCGTGTCGTGTGCGGGCCAACTATAAGTATTCAGACCATCTAAATCTGAGCTAAATACACCCTCAGATCAGGGAAAATATCCCACACATGTCAGTGTACTTGTGGCCCTGATCGAGTGTCGGTGACCGTTGAACTGAAACTAGTCTGCCACGGTCGATCTGTAAACCCGATCAAACTGAAAATTTAACTTGACCAAGATCTAATATTAGAAAGCTTAAGTTCGACCGCATTCAGCAAAGGGACCTCCACAAATGCTCTGTTGGATCGGAACAGACCCGATTTGGACATAACTTAAGTATATCATGGCCCTAGGGCTATTTTCGTCAGGTCTAGGCCTATATAAGGGTCTTAAACCCCCTCTCACATATTCCATACGAATTCTAAAACCCTAGCAAAGAAAGAGAGAGAAAGAGAGAGAGTCGAAGATTCATCTTGAGGTTCTTCCCAGCTACACTAAGTACCAAATCCATCCATTCGTATCGCGATACAGGCGATCCCGATTCAATACTTGGGTAAGAAAACCCAACCCTAATTCGTTCTAGGATTTCAAATAGTCTAAGTGATGATATAGCTAACCAAATTCATGCTCTAGGTTGCCAATCCGCCGTTGATGAAGACTAAACGTCTAAATCAAATCCGTTACGCATTTACAGGCGTAAGGTGCAGACTATATACGTTTAGGTTATGATTTTCAAGGTATTCAATGTCAGTTAATGATTTATTACTGACGTGGGTGCCATTACACATGCTAAATGCGACATCTGTTTCGTTTTACGTATACTTATAAACTATGTTGTGAATAGGGTATTTCATGTGTTTGTTGAAATGTTCGTATGCATGTGGAATTTGAATTTGTGATTTCCATGATTAACTGTCATAGTAGGTATATGTTTGTTATATATGCGACAACTCCTTGACTAGAGGATTTACCCTAATACGGATTATAACCGACATACATGATGTAGGTTGGAAGGTATAGTCTAAGTGTTTCTAAAAACGTCTGAATGAGTTAGTAGTTAGTAAATTGTGATTTATTAGGGAGTTGAGATATAAATCCCAATTTCCTTAGCTATGTGTATGATTTTTCCTATGTATTATATAGCTTGTTTATTCATGTTTAACTGTGTGTATGATTTCCTCCGTGTACTGTATATTCATGTGTAAGTTATATTCCATAACATGCTCACATGATTGTAGGATTTGACTTACGTATTCATTACTGCTTGTTTATCTCATATGCTTATTTGTTGTGATAGAACGTGGATGGGACTATATCATAGTCCAGGTGATCCAAAACAGGCCTCAAACTGGTGGCTGAGGTTTTTTCACCACACAAGATGTGATCGATGAATCCGAGTCGTACTTGGGATGTCGACAGTGGTTAGGCCACATGGAGTGCTTATGCACTTCATGTCGATCAACTTAACGTGCGCTCGTCCTAGTCGAGCTCGTCAATTAACCCGATCGACCCGATGTATGTTCTCCATGTTTGAATGTTACTGCTTAAATCTAAGGTACCAAACTCACTAGTGAAACCCCATTAACCTTGGTACCTCGATCTGCTAAGACTCATGAGCCGGACATGGTGGTATGGGATACCATGTTTGAGCTGTCGGCCTACGCCGAGGTGACGAGCCTCCCCGTAGTGACCAGTGAGCAACCCAGACTCATGAGGCGAATACGGTGGTATGGGACATTGTATTTGAGCTGTCGGCCTACACTGATTTGATGATGAGCCCTTTGTAGTGACCTCAGCATACCTTGAAACTGCATTGAGGTGACGAGCCTTTTCGTAGTAACTAGGGTATAACTAGGCCTGCATTGATAAGGTGATGAGCCCTTTGCATCGACTTAGAACCATAACATCGTATGAGATTTGTTAGGATTGACGACCCTAAAATGTATTATTGTTTGGGAAATAATATAAGGGAGGTACCTTAGCTTCCAAATCCTACTGTATGAAAAGGATTAATAAAAAATCGACAATCATATACATGCACCACACTACATGTGCCGTTTGGCGTTGGACAGAGTACTGAGGAAGTGACTGACATGCGCAACCATAGGAAGTGCAGGTGAGGGCATGCATCATTTGTTCATACATTCTTGCATTAATCAGAGTACTTAGGGATGTTTGATTGTACTACTTTATCATTTCTACTTGACTGAATTAATAACATGTAAACCTTTGCTGTATAGCTCCACTAAGTTGATCACTCACCCCGCATTCTGGGACGGTGCTTAAACACTAACCAGACCCTGTCTTAGTTACAGAGATGATGCAACACCCGAGGCAAAGCCGAATTTCGAGGAGGATGAGGAGGGGTTCTCCTACATGCAGTATTCAGGGGGGTTCATGTGAGCCGTGTCCTGATCGACGGCGATTCAGAGCTATACTTGTAGTGGACTATCACATTTTGATATTTGTATTTTGAAACAATACTTGTAACTATTGACCTGACGGCGCATACATATTTTGGGAACTTATATTGGTTTATATATTCATTTTAGTCTTCCACTTGCGTATTACAACTGTCCCTGGATTATGTTTTGCTGATTTGGCTTAATCTAATTCATGTTTTATGCACTAATACAGACAACATACATCCACATTAAAAATGTTGCATAAGTGATGTATTGGAACTCGGGGGCTGAGTTATGCTCGACCCCCGATTTTCAAGGCGTTACAAGTATACACGTCACATAATGCGATATGCATGAATCACACAATCCAGTCATACAAAAATCATGCACGTACTGCGCTCTCATGTGGGCATCTCCCTTTACCAGGGATTCCCATAACAATCTACCCAATGGCATGTGCTATGATCAATCACTCATCTCATCATAAGCATGCAGATGATGCGTATGGGCATGTATCATGATGTTATGTTATCATATACTCATAATCGGTATCGATAGCTGACGTTGGCCTCGATAATTGGTACCGATAATCAGCATTGATAATTAGCATCGATAATCAGGGTCAATAATCGACGTCAGCTCAATAATTGGCACTGATAATCAGCATCAATAATCGGCACCAATAATCTAGGTCGATAATCAGCGTCGGCCTTGATAATTGGCATCGATAATTAGCATATATAAGCAAGGAGGGGTCCATAAACAATCAGCTGATCAGCCATATATAAAAATCGGCACTCGGTCGTGGTTATATCAAATCCGGTAACATAGAGTCATCCGCCTATGGCGAATGGGGCCCACTTATTTGGGTTAACCCACGAAGAGAATGGGCCTAACAAGGCCTAAGAAAAGGTCACAATGAGGACATTTAACCATCATTGCCCCTCAATGTGGACATTTAACCAACATTGCTCCCAAGGAGTGGCCTATATAAAGAATTCATAAACAATGTAACGGCCACACACATACATTACATTGGGCCTCTCTCATGGGCCTCACACACATCGCATCAGACTTCGTATACATCAAATGGGCCGATCGAATGGGCCAATTCAATGAGCCGATTCAAATGGGCCGATTCAAATGGGCCTATTCAAATGGGCAACCAAATGGGCCAAATGCATATCAAATCGAGCCCACCCTTATGTATTTGAGATCCGACCTATTCATAAGTTAACATAGAGATAAATGAAATGAAAACAATATCAACTTAATTGAAAACTACCATGGTCCTTAGAAGTTTGAACGGTGGATGTCACTGTCCACTATTTAAATGGTGGGGTCCACTTGAACTTTGGATCTAACTCACTCATTTTCTCATGCCATAAAATGATCTCACAAGTGGTTGGACGGTATGGATACAACACATGCGTCATGGTTGGCCCCACCACCCAAACAGTGGGCCGTGAAGATAAAACACATCATCCTGATAGGGCCTACACATCGAATAGAAATGGGACCCATAGAGCTAGATGGTGTGGATTGTATCCACATGTGTAACAGGTCCCACGGACCTAGCTGACGCTAAGGGAGCAGCTTGCTGCCTTAAAATGAACGTAAGGCCCACCACAATATGTAATATAAAACATATATATTTAATATATTAAAAAGAGTCAGCTGTTGTACATGCAGCTTTTCTGTATTAAAAGGGAGAGGTGGGTCCCACGTAGGGTCCACCCTCATAAATGTACAGAATATATATATATATATATATATATATATATATATATATATATATATATATAATATTATAAATTAATATAATATAATATATTAATATTATATTTAATATATCACCACCTCCAGGCCATGGACAGCCTGGACATACACACACATCATGGTGGCCCCACATGTGGGGTGGGTCCCACTGTCCAAGGATGATGGATGCCCCACACCCATCACGGTGTGGCCCAGCCAAATGGGTGGACGACATGAGTGGCTCCAATGGACCCCACCATCCGTACACACTTCACTGCTGGCCACCCATACTAGGTAATACTTTCAAGACCTCAACGTTGAAACGAGGTATCTTTCACCTAGTCTATTAGTTAAGCGATGGATCTGGGTGTGGATAAATGCATCTAGAAGGGCCCCACATGGACGTGGGTCCCACCGTCCAGGGGCAATGGATGGTTTAGATAAAGTACATACACCATGGTGTGGCACATAGAAAGGGATGGAGGGCATGGATGGGTCTCATGGACCCCATTGTTAGCCCACACTTCACTATTAGTACACCCATTGTCAGTACACACTTCACTGCTAGCCCCACCCCACGTTAGTCCACACTTCACTGTTAGCCCATGTCCAGCATCCTTGGACACTGGACAATGTGGATACAACACAGGCATCATGGTGGGTCTCACATGGACGTGGCCCACCTGATGGGATCAATCTATTATTTGTGTTTTTTCCTTTCGTCCATGCCCGGTAACGGTTTTGACAATGTAGATCCAACTCATCCATCGGGTGGGTCCCATGAAGGTGAATGGCATGGATAAAATATATACTTCACGCTGGGCCATAATCATAGAAAGCAAGAGGGAGAGAAAAGAAAGAAAGAGAGATCGGAGATAACGAAGGGGCCCCACCACTATGGGCCTCTCTTGGATATAAACATAAATCAAAGTGGGTCCCACCATATGTGGCCCTTCAATCACAAAATAAAAAAATGAAAATGTGGGTCCAAGATCATCCACCGTCCACTTCTTCTTGCTCCCTTGGCTTCCTTTACTCCTTAGCTTCGATCCTAACAGAATAGATGGAGTTTTGATGGTTGAGATCAGAGATGAGAGGGTAGGAAGTGGGCCACACATAAAGTTCTCTTAGAGGTTAGAAAATGCTTGGACATGTGATCTTTTGGGGTTGCTTGGAAAATGGTTTGAGAATGAGAAAGAGAGGGTTGTAAAGAGAGAGAGAGATAGAGAGAGAGAGAGAGATAAGTGATGGAGTGATGGATGTGGTGAGTGATGGGTGTGTAAGAACTTTTTGACTTTAGGGGTAGATGGTGTAAGAAGGGTATGGGGTGTGTAAGAACTTTTTGACTTATGGGGTTGCTTGGGGATGCGTGTGTGGTGATGTATACTTGACATGTACTTGACCATTGATGGGATTGATTGATTGATTGAGGTGACATGTTGTAGAGATTCTCTTAGATTTTGCAACATGCAGTGTTTTCCTCGAACTGAACGCGGACTCACATCTCCTGGCTTAGGTATCGCCTTGGTGAGCGAGACGCGGTATCGAAACTGCGGCGACTGTGCGGTCGCTAGGGTACAAATCTCAGGTTGAGTTGACTCAAGTTGACGGCGTGTAACTCAGGGTCGTGTGCAAATACCGATTACAGGTCATGGGTTGTCAAAATTTGACAAGGTGGATCGTAAGAATCTATGGTATGGTACGAACTATGATACGGGTCTTATACTAATATAGGTTTTTCATCACCATAGCATAGGCTCAACCTGGATGAGCCTCTTAAATATCGCAATATCCATTTCACCACTACCTAATGTTCTTTATTAGGATTGGCAAGATACCGGCTAACAACACCAACCGCATATGCTATGTCTAGGCGCGTACACACCATAACATACATCAAACTTCCTACTGTTGATGCGTAGGGTATCTTCTGCATCTCATCCACCTCTACCTTCATCTTGGGACACTGCCTTTGCTCAATCTGAAGTGACCATCCAATAAAGTACTAACCGGCTTCATTACATTCATATTGAACCGCTGTAAGACTTTCTCAATATACCGCTCTGTGACAACCAAAGCTTCTTGTTGCTTCTGTCACGGGTTATCTCTATTCCTAGGATATGCTTAGTTGGGCCTAAGTCTTTCATCGTGAAAGACTTGCCCAACTCCTGTTTCAGCCTGTCAATCTTCTTGATGTCTTTTCCCATGATAAGTATGTCATCAACATATAACAGAAGAACTAAGAAATCACTATCTGAGAACTTGCGCGTGAACACAAAGTGGTCCGACTCCGTTCTGTCATATCCATGCTTTAATATGAACAAGTCAAACTTCTTGTATAATTATCGTGGAGCTTGTTTCAGCCCATATAAGCTCTTCCTCAGCCTACACACTATATAATTTTTTCCCTTGACTTCGAACCCCTCTAGTTAATGCATGTAGATGTCTTCTTCCAGGTCACCATGAAGAAAGGTAGTTTTAATATCTAATAGCTCTATTTCCTAATTCATGCTAGCTGTTAACCCAAGTAACACTCTTATGGATGTCATCTTCACCACTGGTGAGAATATCTCTTCAAAGTCTATACCTTTCCTCTGACCAAACCCTTTCGCTACAAGTCTGGCCTTGAACCTCATTTGTGAATTCTTCTGCTCAATCTTCTTTCTAAACACCCACTTTTTGCTCAGAGTTTTCTTACCCTTAGGTAATTTCACCATATCATAGGTGTGTTGCTTATGCAAGATTTCATCTCCTCTTATATAGCTTTCAACTACTCCCGCTTATGCTCATCGGTTAGGGCCTAAGAATAATCTTCTGGTTCTCCCCCATTAGTGAGCATAATGTACTCATATGGCGAGTACCTCTTGGATGACTGTCTATCCCTAGATGATTTCGTCACCTATGGCTCAACAAGTGGATCAAGTGAGGGCTACTCCCCAGGTCCATCTTCTATAGGAACTCTCTCGTCCTCTGTACCTTACTGTACTCCCTCATCATTAGGCACAATGAGAGAAATAACTGAATCAATGTCCTCTAACTTACTTAAACTGGGCTGGTTCTTCTCTGGCTTACTAATGTCTTTTATACACAAATCTTCAAAGAATACCACATCTCTGCTCCTGATGAGCTTCTTCTCAGTTGGATCCCATAATCTGTAACCGAACTTTTCATCACCGTACCCTAAAAACACACACTGTTTGATCTTCATATCGAGCTTGGACCTTTCATCCTTTGATACATGAACGGATGCCCTACATCCAAATACTCTAAGATGACTGTACAATAGATCCTTTCCAGTCCACACCTTCTCAGGCACTTCTCCATTCAACGGGGGCGATGGAGACCTATTTATCAAATACAATACTGTGTGCATTGCTTCTCCCCAGAACATTTTGGGCAACTTTACATGGGATAACGTGCATCTGATTCTCTCTACAATTGTGCGATTCATTCACTCAGCTACACCATTATGCTAGGGGGTCTTGGGAAGCGTCTTTTATGTTCTATACCCAGGGACTTACAGTACTCATAGAAGTCATCAATGTATTCAGTACCATTGTCAGTGCAGATGCACTTCAATGATCTACCCGTCTCCGTCTCGACCATAGCATGAAACAATTTAAACACACCAAAGACCTCATACTTAGATTTCAAAGTATAAACCCAAACCTCCTAGATGCATCATCTATAAAAGTGATCAAATACAATGCCCCACCCAAGGTTTTTGTCCTCATAGGACCACAAACATCATAATGAACCAAATCTAATGCATGCACTTTATTAACATGAGAAGTAGATTTAACAAATAAAACTCTATGTTATTTTTCTGATAAACAATCAATACAGGTTTTGAGAGGTATACCTATCACGTCTGGAAGAAGCCACTTCCTCGCTAGTAGCTGAAGCCATTTTTTACTCATGTGGCCTAGACGTCTGTATCACATGTCAATAGTTGAATCTTCCGCAGCGTTCAACCCACCCTTTCATATACTGACACTTACCTTGTAAAGGGTGTAACACTTCTTTCCTCTGATTGCGATCAATGAACCCTTGATGAGCTTCCAATGCCCACCAATAAATCGACTTTCATATCCATCATCATCCAACCTTTCCATCGACATCAAGTTAAAGCGAAGGTCTGAGATATGCCTCACATCCCTGAGAACCAATGTGCAACCAACATCGATCTTCAGACAAATATCACCGACCCCTATGATTTTTGATACACTAGAATTTTCCATCTTCATTGTCTCATAGTGTCACGCCCCAAATCCAGAAATCGGATTTATAGGAATCTCGATCGCCGAATTTGGTGCCAACAGCTTCCGTAGTACCCCATTCTCGGCTCCTAGCATTCATATGCCAGATTCCGATCCTGGGATCCTACAAGGAGGATTTTTTTTTTTTGAAATGTACATTTAACTAGTAATAAGCATAACCGCAAGATTACCCAATTCACAACGGCAACATCGTCATCACATATCCACTAATATAATTATTTGAATACAATACTGAAAGGAAAATACATAAATAGAGAATCAAACTCCAGAAGACCACCGCCCATTCCAAGCTCAACACTGCTGCAGCCTAACATCACCTGCACGCATCTATCGTGCATAAGCTTATAGAAAGCTTAGAGGGTGGTGTAAGTGTGTGCACAAGGTAAGTGCCAAGTATTCAATACAATGTCATAATCATATAATACCAAAAATACTGATAATTCATAATTCGTACATCATCGAAATAAACAGAAATACTGACAAGTCCATAAGTCAAAAAATATCAGGATACGTAATATAGAACATTTATGCAATAAAGAATCATAAAAAGCTAAATATCAGATGTCAAAGATGCAATGCAATATACAAATCCTGCTAAGTCTATTTAGGCCATATAAGTGCAAAAACATAGCAACTCAAAATATCATATGCCTGCGGATGTAATGCAATATGCAATGTGAATGAAATGACCATGCTTGGAGTGTGAAGTCGGGATGATAACACGTAGTATCGCAGGCTACGGGGCCCACCACAAGGGACTTCTATCCAAACCAGTCCCATACCTAAATTTGGATAGTCAGACTCATCGTGGTAAACTCCTGATCTCAGGTTAGTCGCGCGCCCAACCGAAATTCTTGCCATAACGAAGGTACACAACAATTAGTTGTACACCACCAGCCCGAGTGGATAATGAATGAATGAATGAATGAGTATGCAACTCCTACTCAATAAGTCCACATATCAGTATGGTTCCTCTCTGGGAAATCACCGGGGTCTATTACACTCCAAACCATATTGTCATCCCATCGCGTGCAACAAGGTGAGTGGAAGAGACCTCACTATCCGCCTGTCAATATCGGGTCCGGCTCGTCGATAGCGGACCCATTCCTTAAGCTGGTCAGACTCAGCCTAGCATTGCCCCCTCCTCTCGGGCAGGTAAGGTCGCATCCCCTTCCAACAGACCACGACACAGTGGAGACATAGTCATCTGGTAATCGACGCTCGACGCTCATCTACCCACTCGGTCTAGACGTTGGAGTAACCTCTGGAACCAAGAGGGTTCTGAGACTTTCACCCAAGGATATCTATAGCACCCCATGTAGAACAGATTTTTGGTATCCCATCTGACCATCCACGATATGCCTGTGCATGCTACGACCCTGATGTCGCTAGGGCATATAGTAATCACAACACACAATGCGAGATGCATGAGTTATACAATCCAATCATGCATCAATCTTATGCATACCGTGCGCTCATGTGAGACAATCACCGCCTATCAGGGAGTCTCATAACAACCAGCACTATGACATATGCAATGGTCAATCATATCTCATAACAGATATGCAGATGATGCGTATGGGTATGAATCATGATGTTATACAGTCACATACTCATAATCAGTATCAATAACCGGCATTAACAATCGGCCTCGATAATGTGGACATCTAACCAACATTGCTCCAAGGAGTGATCCTCATAGATCCAAACATATAATGGGCCCACGGCCTCACACAAGGGCTTATTATACAACACAATGGGCCTTACTCAAGGGTTACATGTAGACAACAGGTGGGCCCTTCTCATGTGCCTAACGTACATCACAATGGGCTCCTTTACCAGACCCTCAAATGAATCACAATGGGCCTCATCACCTAGGCCTCAATATACATCACATTGGGCCTCGACAATCAAAATCGGCAATCGGCCATGACATTCAAAATCGATAATCGGCCTCGATCGATAATCAGAATCGACAAACCGGTCACGTCAATCGCACCGGTAATCAACAAATAAACAAGATGGGGTCCATAGATTATCAGCCAATCAACTATAGTATAAGGATCAACACTTGACCGTGGTTATATCAAATCCGATAACACGGAGCCATCCATTTACGGCGAATGAGGCCCACTTATTTGGGTTAACACATTGAGGGAATGATGAGAATGGGCCTAACAAGGTCTAAGGGAAGGTCACAATGTGGACATCCAACCATCACTGCCCATCAATGTGGACATTCAACCAACATTGCCCCTAAGGAGTGGCCCGCATAGGGTCAAGCATACAGTGGGCCCACGACCTCCTACAAGGGTCTAATATACATCATAATGGTCGAATACAAGGCCTAATATACATCACCATGGGCCACGACCCATGGTCCTCAAATACATCATGATGGGCTATAACCTATGGGCATCAATACACATTAAGTGGACCACAATAATGGGTCTCATATACATGACAGGTGGGCCCTGCACATGGGCCTCATATACATAGCATGCGGGCCCTACACATGGGTCTTATACGCATTAAGTGGGTTACATCAATGGGTCGCACTAACGGACCTCATGCACATTAAGTGGGCCGTATCAATGGGCCGCACTAATAAGCCTTATACACATCAAATTGGGCCTTAACGGATGGGCCACAAATACATCTGGGTGGGCCGCATGTACATCATATCAGATCGTAACAACGGGTCGAATTAAATGGACCAAATCAAAGGGGACGGTACAAAGGGGCCAAATCAATTGTGCCGATCAAATGGGCTGGGTCAAATGGGCAACACTCATAGTATTTTGTTTATCATGTTGGGCTTCAAGAGACGGCCCATGGTCTACATGCATCAAGGTGGACTACTTAGGATAACCCATAGCCTAAAAGTATAATGGCCAAGGGAACATACAATACATGCATCATAGTGAACCTCATGGGCAACCCATATACAACACATATATCATAATGGGCCTCATGGGCAGCTCATAGAAACCAACAAAATAGATGGGCAACATATGCAACACATATATTATAACAAGCCCTCATAGGGTAGCCCATGGCCTAAAAAAAACTAAAATAGATGAGCAGGGTACATACATCATAATGGGCCTTACAAATCAGCCCATGGCCTAGAAAATGGGCAAACAGTATGTTCGTAACTCATACATCATGGTGGGCCTTATAGGACAGTCCCAATAGTGGACATATAATCCATAAATCAGGGTGGGCCTCTCAAGGCGATGGGGACCACGACTTTAGAGAAATGGGTGAACTTGTATCTAACACATACATCAAAGTGGGCTCCTAAGGCAACCCACGGTGGTTACTCCACCACCACTATTCATGGTAGGGTCAACTTGGGATTGGGCCTGCTTCTCAATGGGGCCCATTGCCCTGAGAAAAGGGATGGCCAGCATGTATATAACACTTACAATTGGGTGGGCCTCGTCAAACAACCCCAAGGTGGGACGCCCCAGCCCAACACATATACTAATGGGCGTCCACCCTAGATTTGGATCTAGTACATAATTAGGGTGGCCGCACAAGGCAATTGGGCACACAGCCCCGATAAAGTGGATGGACAGTGTGCATTTAAAACATATATCATGGTGGGCCTCACAATGCAGTGGGGCCCACAGTGGGACGCCTCAGCCCAACCAGTCCCTAGTGGGCGTCCACCTTAGATTTAGATCTGTTGCATCATGGTGCGCCCATTGCTGAAGAGTGGGCTAGGGATAAGTTGCAGGAAGATGTGAGAGAGGTCCCACACATCATAAATGGGCCCCACAGAGAGTGGACATCGAGGTTATACAACACATACATTATATGGGCCTATGGTGGGCGACCAGCCCAGCAGGGTCACTTGGAACTGCTGGACGGCTTGGAAAACACATATATACAAGGTGGGCCTTACTGCCCCTGGCTGGGAATCCTGCTGATGGGTGGCCTGGATATAGATACACCCCATGGAGGGCCGACACATAATTGATGGGCCTCCACTATATATGGCCAACGTGGACATATAATACATACAACAGGTGGGATGACAGCAGCCACCAGCACATTGCTGGCCTGTTGGGCATTCCCTAGGTGGAGGACCAGGACAAAACACATACTGATGGTGGCCTTAACTGGGGAAGACCCATCAGAAAGTGGGACCCGCCCAGATGGGCCACCAAATGACCAAATAGTGTGGATAAAACATATACATCACGGTGAACCCAGCAGACTGCTAGACGGTTAGCAGGCCAGTGGTTCTGCCTGAAGTTTGGGCCAGATCCATGGCTGTGTGGGCCACAATCAATATCATAGCGGGTCCCACAAAGGCGTAGGCCACCCAGGTGGTGAGCCTGCCCCATATGTCCATCCAAAAGTTGCTGGACTGGGCAGATATAAAACAGATACATCACAGTGGTCTACTGGACAACACCCTGCTGCTGGGTCTGTCTAGATCTTGGGCCCATCCTAAATGATCTCTCCTCATGGATGGTGTGAATGCATTTCACATAGGTGATGAGTTCCACCGTCCTCAGCTGGATGGGGAGAATGGAACGCACACATCAAGGTGGACCCTACAGCTGCTGGACGACAATCCAGCAGTGTCCACATCCTCTGTCAGGCAACGTTAATACAATACTCAGAAAGAGAGAGAGAGAGAGAGAGAGAGAGAGAGAGAGAGAGAGATACATCAGTGGGCTCCACGTCCTCTAGATGGACCGTGGATAAAACAAATACATCAAGGTGTGTCCAGCACCGTCCCTTGCTGGACGGTGTGGGAAAAACACACCCATCAAGGAGGGTCCCACTGCCCAGTTGCAGGATGGTGGAGATATGACGTATACATCAAGGTGGGTCCACATGAGTGGCCCACCAGCTTGGGATATCAAGCTGATATTCGTGTTTTCCCTTCATCTAAGCCGGTCCAAGCAGGCTAGTGATTAGCGTCAGACACATCACGGTGGGCCTGCTGGATCTAGACAATGGGTCGCAGGGTGGGCCGATCCCATTGGACGGACAGCACGAATGCTGCTCATACTGAAGGTGGGGTCCACATCAATGGGCCACCCCATGAAAAGTCCAGGTGGTATTTGTGGTTTCCCTTAAAACAGGGCCTCCCCAAAATGGGCAGCAATGAGTTGTTGAGCATTGTGCAGTGTGGGCCCTGCTTGAAGAACAATTTAGATAAAATACATATATCCTAGTGGGGCTCTCACAGGTGGTCCACACGGCTAGGGATCAAGAAAATCTTCAGGTTTCCCTTCATCCGAGCCTGTCTAAACGGCCCAGCAAGGTGGACCGGCTGATGGACAACATCACACCCAAAGGTGTGGATGGCGTGGATAAAACCCACACAATCAAGATGGGCCACAAGATGGGAAGGAGAGAGAGAGAGAGAGCAATAGATAGGGAAGGGAAGAGAGAGAAACACCCACATTTGATCTTCTTGGATTTCTTCTTCCATGAACTCCTTTTAAAGCTCCAATGGTGCTCCTTCAACGGTGGAGATGGACCTTTAATGGTTGGATTGGAGGAGATCTAAGGTGAATGTGAGTAGAAATGGGAGGGTTGCCATGGACGTTTTTAGTTTCTCTCTTGTTATGTGAGAAAATGAAGAAGAAGAGAGAGAGAAAGAGAGAGAGAGAGAGAGAGAGAGAGAGAGAGAGAGAGAGTAATAAATTCATGTAAGGCCATAAATGCTTGGGTTGACTCATGGGGAAAAGGAAATGGGTGGTTGCTTGTAAGGATTTAGGGCTAGGGGTAGGGTAGGTGGTGTCACCCCTAGGGTGACATCATAGTAATTATGTTTCTAGGGAAGTTAAACAATGATAATAGGTGGGTCCCATAATCAAGCGATCAACGACCGAGATAATGCATGGGCCGGATCTCATAATCTGAGCGTCACATTGAAGCATGAGATACTTTGTCGGAACCGCGGCGATGGCGCGGTTGCAATAACATAGGTCTCGGTTTGAGTCGGCTCGGATTTATAGGATGTGACTCAAGAGTATGCACCAATGCTATCTACGCGTTGAGAGTCGTCAAAATTACAGAACGGTACAGCTAGAATGCGGCTCTCACACATAGTCACCTGTCTTGTAGCTTATGAAGAAGTCCCTCCATGGAGTTACATGAAACGAGGCTCCCGAGTCTATCACCCAGTCAGGGTCCTGACTCATAGCCGTGAGATAAACATCATGATCTTCTGAAAGAATAACTACAATGTCACCATCTGAAGCGACTATAGTAGAGTCTGATTCATCTTCCTTCTCCTTTGTTTTTCCTTTCTTATTTGTTCTTCTTATCACGACATTCATGCTTGTAGTGGCCCTTCTTATCACAATTCCAACATTCAACATCTTTCCTAGTACTCGACTTGCCTCTTGATTTATCTCGGGCCTTCTCGCCCTTTCTGTTCTTTTCTCTCCCACGTTCTTGTGTCACAAGGGTCTCTTGCTGAGTAGACCCCTGAGACTTCCTACTTGTCTCCTCATTGAATAGACAATTAGTTACCTGTTCCATGGACACCTTTCCATCTGGCGTGGAGTTACTCAGAGACACTACCAATGTCTCCTAACTATCAGGCAATGAACTAAGTAATAGTAAAGCCTGTAATTCATCAACTAGGACTATCTTCATAGCGGAGAGCTGGTTCAATATATTGCTGACTTCATTCATGTGCTCAGCCACAGAACCACCATCTTAGAACTTGAGATTCACATGTCGTCTTATCAGAAAAAATTTATTGTCAGTTATCTTCCTCTCATATAGCCCTTGCAGTTTCAGTCATAAGCTAGTTGCCGAGGTCTCCGTAGACACATGGTGGAATACAAAATCATCCAGCCATTGTCTAATAAACCCCACCGCCTTCCAATCCAACTTCTTTCAATCATCATTGGACATATCCTTTATTTTTGTTGATATGCCAAGGATTGGAGCATACAAGTCCTTGCAATAAAGTAAGTCTTCAATCTTAGCCTTACATATAGTCTAATTAGAACCATTGAGAATGATCATCCTTGATGAGCCACCTTCCATAATTCAAATGGATCCCACTCCGTTCAACCAACTTGAACACTTTGATACGACGTTGTTGGGGGCCTTTGCACGAAACCTTAGGATCTAGCCTCCCAAATGCCGCCAGAATTATGAGATAATAAAGCAATGAACTAAATTAAAGCATAAACCATACGACATAAGAGAATTTTATATGAAAAACCCTCAAAGAGGTAAAAACCTAGGGACCTAGTTTAGAGCAACAATCCACTATGAAGTAGAATGTTACAACTGATCACAAGCACACACCACTTGGATCAAATCTTCTTCACTCACATAGGAGTGGATAAATAATAAAAGAATAAAGAAAATGGAGAGATTTCACCGATCATGAGGATGTAGAAGCACTGAGATATCAAGTGCACAGTAGATCACCTCTACGAGCAGAATCTACCTTCCACAAGCTTCCCTTCTCTCTTTCTCTCTCTCTCTCTCTCACATTTGATAGCCCTAAACCCTTTAGTAAACCCTTGCAAAGATTTAGAAAACTCTCTTGCATTCCCTAAAATAGCTCTAGGGACTCCTATTTATAGTTTAAGCCGAGCACCTCCCTCGACTGGTTAAGAACCTCAGAATTTCTAAACTAATTGCTTACTGGTTGTCACGCCCCAAACCTGAAAATCGGATTCACAGGAATCCCGATCACCGAATCCGGTGCCGACAGCCTCCGTAATACCCCATTCTCGGCTCCTAGCATTCATATGCCAGATTTTCGATCCTGGGATCCTACAAGGAAGATTTTTTTTTATATACATTTAACTAGTAATAAGCATAACCACAAGTTTACCCAAATCATAAAGGCAACATCATCATCATATATCCACTAATATAAGCATTTAAATACAATGCTGAAAGGGAAATATATATGTCAAAATCAAAGCTCCAAAAAACAGCTGCATGCTCCAAGCTCAATGCTGCTGCAACCTAACATCACCTGCACGCATCTATCGTGCATAAGCTTATAGAAAGCTTAGAGGGTAGTGTAAGTGTGTGCACGAGATAAGTGCCAAGTATTCAATACAATATCATAATCATACAATACCGAAAAGCTATTAATCCATAAACCATACAATGACTAAATAAGCAGAAACACTGATAAGAATAGGAATTATCAGCGTAAACAGAAATACTGATAAGATTATAATCATGCGATAACAGAATAAGCGGAAGTATGAACAAGTCCATAAGTTAATCAATATCAGAATACGTAATATAGGACAGCTATGTAAATGATGATTCACAAATAATCAAATGTCGAATGACAAGGATATAATGTAATACACAATTTGAAAGAGCTAACAAATATCATCACTCTCATCTAAGTCACAGGAATACAGAAACATAATAATCCACAATGTCACACGTCGAAGATGTAATGGAATATACAGTATATGGTGCTAATGGAATGACCATGCTGGAGTGTGATGTCGGGATGATAGTACGTAGTATCGTAGGCTACAGGGTCCACTACAAGGAACTCATATCTAAACCAGTCCCATACCTAAATTTGGATAGTCTAACTCAACGTGGTAAACTCCTGATCTCAGGTTAGTCTCGCGCCCAACCGAAATCCTTACCATAACGAAGATACACAACAATTAGTTGTGCACCACCAGCCCGAGTGGATAGTGAATGGATGAATGAATGAGTATACAACTCCTACTCAGTAGCCTGTCAGCACAGTAGCTTATCAACCGCTGGTAGCTCGCCCAGTGTGGTAGCTTGCCCAGGCCTCAGCCCCGTCCACATCACACCCGCCCACATCAGCGTCCACCCACGTGCGCCCGTTCACATGCACAACAGTGACGGGGTATCATAATATCATGTCAGTCCTCATATCAATACGGTTCCTCTCTGGGAAAATCACCGGAGTCTATTACACTTCACACCACCTGCCACCCCAATCATGCGCACAACTGGATAAGTGAAAAAGACCTCACTATCCGCTGTCAGTAGTCTGCCAATACCTATCTGGCTCGTCGATAGCGGACCCATTCCTCGAGCTGGTCAAACTCAGCCTAGCCATGCCTACTCCCTCGGGCGGGTAAGGCCGCACCCCCTTCCAACCGACCACGACATAGTGGAGAGCGTAGCCATCTAGTAATCAGCACTCAATGCTCATCTACCCACTCGGTCTAGACGTTGGAGCATCCTCTGGAACCAAGAGGGTGTTTAGGGATTTTCACCCAGGGCCATCTATGGCGGCCCAATGCTCAAACATATTTTCAGTGTCCCATCTGGCCATCCATGATATGCCTGTGGAGGCTACGGCCCTGATGTCACTAGGGTGTACAGTAATCACAACACAATGCAAGATGCATGAGTCATACAATCCAATCATGCATCAATCCTGCGCATGTCATGCGCTCATGTGAGATAATCTCCACCTATCAGGGAGTCTCACATCATCCTGCCCAATGACATATGCAATGGTCAATCACATCTCATAATAAACATGTAGATGATGTGAATGGGCATGTATCATGATGTTATGATGTCACATACTCATAGACGGTATCAATAACCGGCGTCGACAATGTGGACTTTTAACCAACATTACCCCTAAGGAATGGCCCACATAGAATCAAATATATAACGGGCACATGGCCTCACACAAGGGCCAAATATACGAAACAGGTGGGCCCTGGTCATAGGCCTAACACATATCACAATGGGCCTTGCCCATAAGCCTCAAATACATCTAGATGGGTAGCACCCATGGGCCTCAGATATATCACAATGTGCCTCAAATATACTTCGCAGGTGAGTCACATACCTGGGTCTAATACACATCAGTATGGGCTACATCATATAGGCCAATATACATCATTATGGCCACAACCCATGGGCTTTAAATACACAATAGGTGGGCCCTACACATGGGCCTCAAATATATATCACGGGTGAACCTCAATGGACGAGTCACCAATACAACAGGATGGGCCTAATGACATGGACCCCATAAATATATCGAATAGGCCGCACCAATTGGGCCTTACATACATTGCAATGGGCAATGACCCATGGGCCTTGCATACATCACAATGGGCCTTACAACATGGGCCTCATATATATTTAAGGTGGGCCTTAACAACGGGCCTCATACACATCAAGGTGGGACTCAACAACGGGCCTCATACACATCAAGGTGGGCCTCAACAACAGGCCTCATACACATCAAGGTGGGCCTCAACAACAGGCCTCATACACATCAAGGTGGGCCTCATACACATCAAGGTGAGCCTCAACAACAGGCCTCATACACATCAAGGTGGGACTCAACAACGGGACTCATACACATCAAGGTGGGCCTCAACAATAGGCCTCATACACATCAAGGTGGGCCTCAACAACGGGCCTCATATATGACCTTAGCAACAGGCCACAAATATATCAAGATGGGCCTAATCAATCATATGGGCTATATTGATCAAATGGCCGATACGAGCAGGCCGATCAAATGGACCGATACAAATGGGCTGTGCGTCATGGAGTTATACTAAGCATGTTATAAAGTAATGCCCTATCCTTACAACGCAGCTGGCCTAGACGGCTTGCATACAACAAGTACGGGCCTACCAATGGGCCCTAGGGAGAGTCGCAATGTGGACATTTAACCAACATTATACTCTCAATGTGGACGTCAAACCAACATTGCTCCCAAGGTGTAGCCCGTAGTGAATAACATTACGTAAACCAGGTTGGGATCACACATTGCAATGGACCTTAGGTACATCCCATTGGGCCTTAGGTACATTAAATGGGCCATGTCATATGGGCCTTTTACTCATCAAATGGGCCACATCAATGGGCCGCACCAATGGGCCTTATGTACATTGCAATGGGTCATAACCCGTGGGCCTTAGATTGCATTAAATGGTTCTCGACCCATGGGCCTTATACATATCATATTGGTCTAATCCCATGGGCTTTAAAATACATTAAATGGGTCCAATCCCATGGACCTTGGAACACATCAAATGGGTCCACTCTATGGGCCTTAAATTACATCAAATAGGCCTAATCCCATGGGCCTTGGAACACATCAAATGGGTCCACTCTATGGGCCTTAAATAGTTCAACAACTAGCTACATTCATGGACCCAATTAAATTCAACTGTGGTGGGCCTCAAAAGTGCATTCATTAAGCCCAACATTTAAGGAACTAAAGGTATAAATCATTTCCTCTAAGATCTTTATAATATGGTGGGCCCCACTCCTCAAAATTTCAGCCCAAGGCCAGCATAATTATAACATGTTGCTGTCCTAAATTTGGGCACTCTATTGGAGTGGGTCCAAGGCCTCTAAAACTCTAAAAATTGAGGGCCAAGGGCCCTCATCATGCATACAATGAGAGAAAACCCAAAAATGTGGCCCACCATCAGAAGAAATATTTTCGAATTATGGTTTTTTATCAAGGCATATTGCTGGACTGCACAGCAGAAAAAATCTGGGAGTCCAACCATCTTGGTCCATTCTTTTGAATACCCAAACGGGGTCACTTGAGGCTGAAATTTCACAGATTAATACTTCCATAGGTATTCCATACCTCCAAAAATTTTTATAATTTTTGGATATCTCTAAGTATTTTAATTAATTTAAACAAAACAGACTATCTAGAAAAATTGGACAAACCTGGACGTCCCAACGTGGTGGGCCAGTCTGACCCTCACCACGGTGTGTACAGGGGTCCATTGGCCTTGAAATTTGCTAAGTGGGTTCTAACATAAGTGGACCAAACTCTTAAAAAATTTTAAAATTTTTGGACATCTGTAAATATTTTAATTCATTTACATAAATCAATCTGTCCTGAAAATCAAACTGATCTGGACACCATATTATAATGGGCCGGTCCCGCCATCACCATGGTGTGTACAGGAATCCATTGGCCCCAAAAATTTGTAGTTGGGTCCTACCATAAGTAGGGCACTCTCCTGAAAATTTTTATAATTTTTAAATATCCATAGGTATTTTAATAAATTTCAAAAATCCAACTGTCCATGGTGGAATGTTGCTGGAACAGTGCTGAAAATCCAGACTGTCCACCTCACTTGGACCACACCTTTGGGACCCCAATGAAGGTCAGTTGGGGCTGAAATTTGGGGGACATTAAGATGAGATCCCCACCTTTCAGAAAAGTATATTTAATAGGTATGAATAGTCCCCCAAACGGTCCCAAAATCTAGTCCAAAAACAACCAGAAACTGTCCAGAAAATTCTGGACAGCAACATGTACTTAGATAAAATTTATTATATAAGTTAAATAAAAAGGGAAATAAATTAATGGGCCACACACATCAGGAAATAAAATGAGAAAAAATACAGATAGAAGGATAACCGGCCATAGGGAAAGGGGCTCCACTACTATTGAGCCCTCCCGAGATCAATCACACCCCCCATATCATACCTAGATTTACATTTACAACATGGATCTTGCACATGCATGGCCTATAATTAAAATGCATGGTGAGGATGTCATCCCCACAATGGTTATAAGGTCTAGATGACCCAAACATAATATGATATGAAATAAAACTACCATGATGGGGCTCATAGAGAAAGGCCCCATGCATGGATCATGCATGCATAAGGTAGGCCATTAGGCCACAACCATGGGATTGTGTGGGATCTTCACCATTGATTGGTGGATCCTACACTTCCCTCATGAAAGAAAGAAAACATCTAGGCTATAGAAATCAGATTTTTTACATCTAGAGGAGCACCCACTGTTCGATCTTCTTGCTCGTATGAGTTCCTTAACACCTTAGCTTTGATTCCAATTGAGGAGATGGGGAATGGATGGTTAGGATGGGAGATCATGGGGTAGGAAAGTGGGCTACACTTGAAGTTTTGAAAGAAAGGGAGAGGCTTGGAGAATTCTCATACGTATGGGATTTCTCTCGTTAGATTTTTTTGAGTTTGAAAATGAGAAAGAGAGAGAGAGAGTTGTAAAGGGAGAGAGAGATGGGTGATGGATGTGGTGAGTGATGGGTGTAAGAAAATCTTGACTTTTATGACTATTTGTGTAAGAAAAGCATGTGTGGTGTAAGAACTTTTTGACTTTGAGGGCTTTTGTTGTAAGAGAGGTATGGGCTTGTAAGAGATTCTTGACTTTTGTAGTTGCTTGGGAATGGGTGAAAGGTGATGTGTACTTGACATGTACTTGACATGTGATGGATTGATGGATTGAGCGATTGATGGATTGATGGATTGATCGATTAATGGATTGATGGGATTGATGTGACACCTCGTAGAGATTCTCTTAGGTTTCGCAACGCGCGGCGTTTTCTTCGCACCGAACGTTGGCCCACATCTCTTGACCAGGGTATCACCTCGGTGCACAAGTCGCGGCATCGGAACCGCAGCGACTGCGCGTTCGCTATGGTAAAGGTCTTGGGTTAAGTCGATACGGGTTGACGGCATACGAATCAGGGTCGCACGCAAATATTGGTTAAGGGTCGACCGGTAAGACCGCGGAAGTCTATGGAACGGTACGGTATAGGATACGGGGCTTACACTGGTCTTTAAGTCAAGCACCACCCTCGACCAGTCGAGCCATGAGGAGAAAAACCCCATCACTCCTGACTTGGTCTGGGTTCTCAACAAACATGTCTTTAATGCACATAATTTCTTATGAATATGTCTTTGCAAGTTGAGTTGAGTTTTGTTGTGCCAACCAAGTCTTGTACTAAGTCTTAAACGAGTACTGACCAAATTGAGTTTTTTTCCCCCTTTTTTTAGCCTAGATGTAGTATGATTGAGTTGATTCGTATGCATCAAGTTGAGTTTTCAAATATAATTATAAGCATGTTCTGTATGATCAATAGACTCACGTATAGATACATATTTTGCAACACTTTAATCCTGTCCAATGGATGAATGAACTAGAGAAAAGTAAATAAAATAAAATAAAAAAAAGAAGAAGATCCAAATGATAGAGAAAAGTAAAAAAAGTAGAAGATCAAAATGATAGCGTGAACTAGAGAAAAGGGGAAAAAAACGTATAACTTTGCTGAAAGGGCCATGGCATCACATTACTCTTCTCGATACTATTTGTACTTGTTGGAAAGACAAGGGATTCCCTACACTCAACAGTATGATCAATGTCCCCAGGCAGTCCATGCAGAGTGTGTAACCGTGGTTTTCAATATCGTCCAAAGGCTGAGTCGACTTGGTCTAGGTAAAGAATGAAATGAGGAATTGGCTGTCACACTAGAACCAGACCGGGTCAGAATGTTTCGGAGACTCGTACTATTTTCAGTCTCTGGACCATGTGTGTGTATGTGGAGCTGGGTTAACATACCATTTAAACAACTCCAACTTAGCAGTTATTTTCTACTTTTTCTTCAAGGAAATTACAGTGAGCACATGTAGAAGCATCCACAAATTTCAAAGCTGCACAACTCCATTGACTAGGAGGTTCATGTGTACCCCTTTCATATTTGTTTTGGATTTTAAGCTTCCTGCTTGATGTTTTTCCTTAATGTGTGGATCTGCTCATGTCTATAGTGACTCTAGATGGGGTGCATCTTGTTTTAACTGATCTTGCCCTCCTGCAACTCTAGCTGAGCATATTTATGTGTTATTAGTTGCTCTTACCCTCCCATTTTTAGCTTCATGTAAGTACTCTCTCATATATCTGGTTAATGTCAAAGCACCTTCTTGCACCTTAACAGGTGGAATCCAGCGCCATCTAAAAGTTATCGAATATGCCTATATTCTTTGCTTCTAGTTTGATCTATTCTATCTTTACCTGAAGTGCATTGCTGACCATATGTTTCTCACTGCAGTGGAGCTTCTATTGTATTCTCCTAGACAGCCAGTTGTGGATTTCTATGAGATATTCTTGTGGCTGATAGCCGATGGCTGATGGCCGATGGGACCATTGCTTGTGCTTCCCTTTGGGGTGACTTTATTGCAGACTGATGAGTGTTATAATCAATTGGTGAGAAACGTTTATTCTATAGATTTACTCATCATATCAAAGTCCATGTAGACTTAGATAATTTCTTACACGGGATTCACTATATCCAAGCTTGCTATTACATCACAATCTAGACATTCACTAGCTGCAAGAGTAATTGATTACTTTATAGGAATATCCTTCACATGGACGTTTAAAAGATGCATGTCCTGATCACTTAATCCAATCTGTTCATGTGCTAAGGAGACAGTTACCAACATTCTCTGATTGACACCTCATTCTTCGTCATACCTTTTCATAGGTCACAAATGTACATGATAATTACTGTTAAGAGGTTTGCTTAACTACATCCCGACATATTGCGATATGTTACATTTGAACTTTAGCTGTCAGAATTATGTTCCTTTCAATGACCCAAACCGTTTATGTGAGAGGGCTTCTCTTGGGTGGGGGATGCCCTCAAAATCTCTTAGATTGAATATTGCAATCCATCGATTATACAAAGGCCATGGTGCTAGGTTTTTTGCATTTGTAGTGGGACCTGGACCTTATGATCTCCGTTAACCTTGCCATGATGCTTCACTACCCCCATTAACCATTGTCATTGTCGCATTGTATGTTATGCTTGCATGGTCTAAACATGGAACCCTCTCTTCACGGGCTTCTACTTGGAGTTGTTTCTATGCTGGTTTTGCTGCTCAAAAGGAATTTTGTGGGGGTGAAAACGGGGTTCCTTAAAGTTGTGGTCCCAAACCTGCAAAGGTCTCTCATTATAGAGTGGAAAAATAGGCTTGTAGCATCATCTTTTATATTGTGCTTGTCTTTGATTTTCAAGTTGCATGATTCATGCTGTTCATGTCGATACTACCAAGTTTCAGTTTCAAGTTCTGTTTGAAGTTCAGTTTTATTCTTCTCCTCCTCTATTTATTTATTTATTTTTATTTTATTTTTTTTGCCTCTAAATTTTATGGCAGGTAATTGCAAATGGCGAAGCTCAAGGAATGGTGAGCAAGTCTCTTGGCATTATGCTTGGGATAGCCTTCACTAACTACATTGGATTCTCCACGACTTCCACTACAAGAAATATCCGTATCAGCGGCGGATTCTCACTGGCAGCCCAAACGAAACGCCCGTGTACATACAAAATGTGCGGCGATTTTACGTGGCCGCCCGTGTACGGATAAGCCACCGCCGCTGGAATTAAAAAAAAAAAAAATAGGTCCTTTCCCCTCCCGAATTTTCCCCAAATCGCGCCCGCCTTATTTCTCTCGAAACCCTTTTTTCCCTCCTCTTCCAAATCGCTCCATCTCCGAATCGCGCACGCCAATATTTCTCTCGCAAAAATCCTTCTTCCCTCCTCTCCCAAAATCCCTTCTTCCCTCGTCTCCCAAATCGCCCCATCCCCAAATCCCGAAAGTCTCTCTCTCTCCAACGTCCCTCCACTCCGGCCTCGATTCTCGTCTCTCTTGCTGCATTCTTTCTGAGATTGTTCTTCCATTGAAGGATCCGATGCTGATATCTATGGCAGTTTTTTCCCTCATCGTTCTTCCATTGAAGGATCGATGCTGATATCTATGGCAGTTACATATATTTACATGCGTTTGTTCTAGATTTTTTACAGCTTATGTTTGGATTATATTTCTTTGAGTCGGAGGATTTTTCTGTGATTTTCGTTGCAGATTATGCAGAAGATCCTTCGTTTTCTCTGTAGGAGGGAGATCTGGATTTTAGGGTTTTTCAATAGAGCTGAGAATAGGAATAAGATGTCGTAGATGCTTCTGTTTGCATATATGAGACATTCTAATATTACTATATATGGATTTCTTGTTTAAAAAAAAAAAAGTTGTTGCAGATGCAGAGAAAGAGGAAGCTGGCAGAGGAAGAAGAGGCAGTTGTGCTACTGATGGCTCTCTCATGTGGTTTTGTATCTGCTGCCTAATCCAAAAGCATACGGCTAATCTCTCTCCCTCTCTCTGTTTTATTACTGTTGGTTTTGTTCGTTTTGGTTTCTTTCAGGAGAGAAAAAGGGGGCAAAGATCAATCGTCTATCTCTCTCTTTACAGATCGGTCAAATGCAAGGAATGTTCCTGTAATGTATAATGTTACTTTTGGAATATAATGGTTGCATTTTGACTTTTTGGCATTCATATCACCTACCTGAACCAGCCATTAGGTCCAATCCCCTTATTGTGTTACTGGGAAAAAAAATTGACAGCAATCAGATGGCTCTATAAATCCGTGACTGGGCCTATCTTCTATGAAAAATCTTATACATCTATTTTGTATGCCACTAACTGGCTGTTTGGATCATCTGACCAGTATGTATTTTTCAAGGTGGCTTATGAAGAGTGAACTAGACCTAATGGATGGTCAAAATAGGTGATATGGATGCCACTTAGTCCAAATGAAACTATGTGCATGGAAATGTGGTGGGAAATTTTTATGGTGCGTTTATATATCATGAAATTTAAACAGAATTGAACTAAAAGATTAGATATTGTGTATTCATGTTGTAATCTGAACAAATCTGACATGTGCTCTTTACTTCTAGAGAATTCGTTGCAACAATGGGCAATTTTCCATTCATGTTTCCTTTCTTCTATATCAATCAATGGAATCTATGGGCAAGTATGTTGTCCAGCATCCATGTTATACGCATGTCAGACACACATCAACATTTCTATTTGGAAAAACCTTAGTTTAACTTTTCTTCTTGTGTTTTAGTGTTATTTGTATAGTTGTTTCCCAGATCCTAGTCTGTTTTTAGTTATGTACATGTGTGTCTTTGTCTTATGCATATACACAGTAATATCTATGTAACAGTCAATATCATTATATATTCAAGCTGGGGCGTTCTCTGAAAGCGGCACACTCAATTGGAACCTGGGTGCAGTGAGAAATGTGCAAGGCCCTTGCTAGAGTGGAATGTTGGAACATGATTCATGTAGCCAACCCAGTTAGTTGGGATAAGGCTTAGATGATGATAATGATGATTATGCATTCATACAGATGTCTTGGTGTGTTGGATTTTTCTTGGTCCCCATGTTTGCTACCATGTGTTAATATCCAACACTTGGTTGCACAATCTTTCTAAATAGGTGTCACTCCTGTTCCGAGTCATGCTTTGTATGCACACTCCTGCTCTAATTTCTTAGTAGTTGATACTTGGTAACATTTTGAAGTATGTGCTTCCACACTCGCACACCAGAATTTGTTGCCCCTTGGTGTCCTCATGCAACCATAGTCCAACACCTATACGTGTTTGTGACCAGGTTGCACAAACAAGAAATGATGTGAAACATGTTCTTGTCTTTCTGTAAATGACTGTCATTGCCTTGCAGGAAGGAGCAATTTGCGTCTTAGTTGGCCGATCCGCTATAATATTTGCTTGGGGACAACAAGAGGTCTGACTTATTTTCACGAGGAGTCGAGACCCCATATCATACACAGGGATGTCAAGGCCAGTAATATTCTGATCGATGCAGATCTCAATCCCAAAATTTCAGATTTTGGTCTGGCCAAGCTGTATGATGAGAATGAGACCCACATTAGGACACATGTCGCAGGGATGACGTAAGCACTGGTGGACCCTTTCCTTGATTTTTTCCACTGCAGAAGTAGTACCATACATGTAATCCAATCCAGACCACCCAAATCACACACCCTAACATGGTGAAAGCAAAACTTAGTTAAATTGTGCCCTACAAATAGACATGTCATTGAAAGTTACAAGATAATTGCCATATTGCTGTTGTAAAACACTGTAGAAAGTTATGTGAAGGCTCTCCATGTAAAATTATTTCATTGTAACAGTTTTGCAGATGACATGTCTGTCAATTCAAAATCATGTCGTTTAAGACGATGTGTGGCCCTTGATTGAGTGGAATGGTGGAACAGGATTCATGTAGTCAACCCTAATTAATTGGGATGAGGCTTCATCATCTGAGATTATGGATGATTGTAAATTTAAAATCACGTAATTTCCTTGCTATGTCTCTAAGCATACCTATACATGCATACCAGCGTCTACTAGCATATCTAGCTATCCAAGAATTTAGCTTGAACCAAGAGGCTTAATGGGTAGTTGCCACTTCAGTTTTGATGGTTTGCTTTTCAATTTTTACAAGGACGTGGAACTGTTGTCACAGGCCGTGTTGAACAAGGGACTATTAAAGTTGGAGAAGATGTAGAGATTTTAGGTTTAATGCAGGTTTGGGCCAAAATTCCATTTCTCAAATTATTTCACCATTTTGAAGCTGGTCTGCTGATTTTCTTGCACCTCTGTTTGGTTGTTTTCGGGTTGGACAAGCACAGGCAACTTGTACTGCAAAGGAACTACGTGAAATTCCTGGTAGTTTTCACTTGTCCTTTTGCATTGTGACCAAAAAATCAGTTTGTTTGACTATCAGGTAGGCCACATGTACAAAAAAAAAGAGGATGGTGTAGAGAGAGCTTGCAAGTTTTTTAAGATTGTCCATTTGTTTTCTTACATGTGTCCTATGATTAAACAACCTGATTTTTTGGCCAAATTATCTGCTACCAGGTAGTTCCCACCTGATACACGATTTGGATGTCTAATTAACATGGGAAGGTGACACTTGTCGATGCACGTGGAGGGACATGCTTGTGGAGCTATATATCTCTTTGGAGAAATGCAACAAGAAAGGGTTAAAGAGGATGAATATAGAAAATAAGACGTGTCAGGTAATCTATTTATGATTCTTGCTGTTTGATTATGGACTGCTATGGTCTATCCTCATGGTGGCCTATCAGAAGGATGGTGTAGGTCCCTAGTTCAAAAACCTGAAACTTCGTACTTGATGTTCGGCAGGTCATGTTTTATACCCACTTTGCCCATCCATTGCACTAGCTAATGTTAGAACATGAGACAAAAGTTGTTTGCTAAAAGATACTCTGTGAATATTTTTACAGATTAATTTGAAACTCGTTTGACTGACCAAGCTTTTGATCTGGTTTGCAACACTGTTTTCATGTTTGTTTTAAAAATCAAGCTCTTTCACTCCTCTGGTGGGGCACGGTTAAATTTTATTTTACTTTCTAGCCATCCACCTGTTTTGCATGTTATGTCCTACCTGATGTGTAAAATGGTCTGTTTTCTAGGACAAGATCCAAAACAGTGTAGGCAATTTGATGGAAATATCATATTTTACCTGATGTGTAAAATGGTCTATTTTCTGAGACAAGATCCAAAACAGTGTAGGCAATTTGGTGTAGACATATGTTTGTTTTATTGGAATAGAAGACAATCAATCAATTTTACAATGAATTAATTAATGACACCAAATAAATTAATTAGTATTTTATTGGGATGAATTATTGGCAAATTTTATGATCCATGTGCAAATCTAGTACTTTTTTTTAATGTCATTCACTTTACTAACCATGTGATATCTGGTGATAGTGAAATAAATGAAAATTTCATATTCTCTTTTCAAAAAAAAAAATCTTAATAAAAATCTTAGTTAGTAACTTAATAGTCACTTTTAACTAGTAACTTGGGCATTTGAAATATTATAACTTTTTTACTTCTTTTTTTTCAATATTTAGGAAAGAATCAAAATAATTAAGACTAGGTCATTTGAATAATTGAAACTTTTTTATTTGATTTTTTTCCAATATTGGAGAAAGAATGAAAATAATTAAAAATTAAAAATCATATTTAAACCCTTTTATATCTTGATTTTTTATTTAATTGATCATCATTGTTATGTTGGAAACATGGAAGAGTCTGAAGAATAGAATCAATTAACAAGAGTAAAAACTTGTGATTTTTATCATTGAAGATATGTATGGATCAGTCAATAGATGGGGACTTCAATATCAGTCCCATCCAAATTTCAGTAAAAACTTGTGATTTTTATTGTAAGCGTAATTTATGTATCTTAATTCATCTGATTTTGGGGCACAAGTTGGATTATCCATCTTGAGTTACTTGCGCACACTGTATAGCTTTTACTGATTGCACATCAAGCTTCACACTTTGGTTTCATATCAAAGACTTTCTTAATAGCCCTAAGCCCATATGCTTGTAAGAGCCACTTCCTATGACGCCACCTCATGTGCCAATGTGGGTTATGGACATGAATTCCAAGCTATACATCAAGTAGAAGCCATCATTTAAATCTCATGGTCATGAAATTTGGCCTGTACTCTTATTAGGTGGGCTGCAATATCATCAAAACCTGGACTGCTTATAAAACTGCTTGAACTTGTTCCACCCATTCATTTCTTTTGTAAATTGTGGTGAATCTGCTGATCTTTGGCCTAACTTTTCTTCTATACCATTGAAATTTTTTTTCAAGCACACATGTATATTATATGAGATGTATAATATGAAGATGTCATATACATGTGTGCTTCATATATGAGATGTCTTATACATGTGTGCCACTTTGATGTATGTGTTTCATCCACACCGTCCATCCATTTTTCCATATCATTCTAGTGTATACGTCCAAACATGAGCAGATCCAATGCTCAAGTAAACTATACATTATGGATTAAACACTTACAATTGAAAACTTCTTAGGCTGCAGAAGTTTTGGATCTAGCTGATATTTATGTTTTCCCTTTGTCCAGTCCATGTAATCAGGTTAGATTGAAATTTTAATTCTTCCACATCCTCTAAATGTTATACTTTCATGTTTTGCTTTTTGTGTTCCTGTAATACAACTCTGGTATTTTGTGAATGGTTCAAAGCTTTCAAACATTCTTTTTTTAACTATGGATTATTTATTTATTTATTTTGTCCACAATAGGGGAATCGAGTTATTGCGGAAATTCAGTTTGCAGATTACATTTTCCCTGCCTTTGATCAGGCATGTTTCCTATCATGTTTAAAATCCTTTTACAGCTGTGATCCCTTTTTTCCCCTATTTCAATTCAGGAACTCATTCTTGGATGCCTTGCAGTGGTTTTCTACTCTTGTTCTTTGTGTTAAAAAAATTTCCTTGGGAATCTGAATCCGAATCTTGCTTTTTGTGCATGTGTACATATATATGTAATCATTACTTGGATGTAGGAGCACGAGAGAGTTAAATATCCATGTGCAGAGATTTATGTTCTGATACTTTTTGACTATTTTGCAATGCTAATTAGAAAAAACATGTTCAGCATTTTCAACTTTGTATCATCTTTCTTGTCACAATTAATAAGAAATATGAGTTTGTGACTTGCAAATGGAAAATTATAATAGGGTTCTGTTCACCTTTTATCAATGTAATTCCGAATATAAGCATACTGACTCTTCAAATACTTGGGAAAATCCTCTTCCAACCAAGGACGAGCTCCTCTCTTGAATCCATTCCACTTAGGGCCTATTTGGATACGTGTTTTCGGTTGTATTGTATTGTATTAGATGGTATGATGTGAGGTTTACCGTGTTTGGATGGTCACAATCCAAAAGGCGGTAGAGTATTGTCAGGATGGTCACAATCCATCAGTACTACACTCTTCATTGCGCTGTATTCGGCAGGGGACGAGTTTTTCAAAGAGTATTGCATTTTTATGGTCATGATGGTGCAAAATGAAGTGGACCAACATCTCTTCTTTTTCTTTTTCTTTTTTTCTTTTTTTCTTTTTTTTCTATTTCCTATGCTTCATTGCTTGCTCTATCTTGTTCTCGTCAGAGGAATAGATCCATGAATCCACCATACCTTCACCTCTTAAAGATGCATTCTCTGCCCCTTTCTCTGTATGGAAATCAAACGAGGATGCTGTGAAGTTCATCTTGCAACTGCTAACTTGCTGTAGAAGAATAATAAAGAGTATTGCATTTTTATGGTCATGATGGTGCAAAACAAAGTGGACTTCTTTTTCTTTTCTCTTTTTTTGCTTTTTTTTTCTTTTTCCTATGCTCCATTGCTTGCTTTATCTTGTTCTCATCAGAAGAACAGATCCATGAATCCACCATACCTTCACCTCTTGAAGATGCATTCTCTGTCCCTTTCTCTGTATGGAAATCAGACGATGATGCTATGAAGTTCATCTTGCAGCTACTAACCTGCTGTGGATTCCCATAATTCCCATTGAAAGTCTTCAAATAACCTTGATCACCATCATTCAATCCAATTCCATCACCCCAACTTGGAGAATTGCTACCTCTTAATGGCATTGCATCTGAAGTAGTCAGATTCGGAAGTGAACCAAGATGTGCACCGACGAACCCATGGTTTCCAGCAAATTCATCCATCATCGGATTCGTCATCGACCGTCCTTGAGATTTTGCACCGAAGATGGGTAGATCAGGGTTTAGGGTTTAGGGATTAGGGTTTAGGGGTCCACATATCACAGGTGGGTTTCTACCCAAACATGGGTTGACCATCCGCACTAGTAGAGTTGAAATTTGTATGATTGTACAGTACCCAGTTTTAATACCTCCTATCCAAACATTGATCTGTATAAGGTATTGTATACTATGCCAACCAATACCTCCAATCTAAACATTGATTAGTATTTGCTTAATTTGGATGTATTCTGAAAACCGTCCAATGTATACATGAACAATACCCAAATACAATACAATACAATACTATACATGAATCCAAACAGGCCCTTATTGTCAGAAGCACCTCTTCTACCTCCTACAGAGATGTTTCTCTCTCTCTCTCTAATTTTTTTTGGGAAGATAAGAGCAATTATATTAATCCCAAATACACTTGACTCCAGAAGAGGAGTCTGAATTTATTGCTCTGTCAAACAATCTCTCAGGTGTAGAAGGAAAGGGATGGGATGACATGGACCCTGGATAAATCTGGTTCATTCACAGTGAGATATTTCTACAAATCCAGTCCCGGCACATTCCTAGCTTGCCCTCTATTCTAGTTATACAGTGAAAGAGTCGATCATTTATTTTTGCATGCATTCCACTTTTGCTAGGGGAATTTATTGAGCATGTTTAGGAGTTTGTAAAACTGAGAAGAAAGTCTGATGACTATCTCTACTTGCAGGTCTATGATCACTATGGTTGGAGAGAAATTCTCACTGCCTTAACAACAATTCTGATTCTGTAGCTGGGTTTTTTGCTAAGGAGAAATACTTGGTCATTGGATGGGCTTCTGTTTGTCTTGAAATAGAGGATTCTCATTTTGCTTCAGAGTGCTTGGATAAATGTAACTTTGATATTAGTTTAGCCCTGTAGGGAGTTGTATGTGCTGGTTCTAGCTCTTGGTTTATGTTTTTGTTTTCTCTGTTTCTGTTGGCTATTTTAGCCTTTTCAATAAAGTTTTTTTTATCTCTTAATTTTTTTAAATTAATCCCAAAGGGCCAATAATCCAAAAAATACATAGCCAAAAGCAGGAAAGAACCCACACCTCAAGCCAGGGACAAAAGAAAAGGCAAAAGATTTTATTTTATCTTTTTTAAATAAAAAAAAATTTAAAAAAAAAAAAAAAAAAAAGAAAGAAAGAAGAAGAAGAAGAAGAAGAACCCACATCCCAAGCCAAGAAAAAAAACCCCCATTACGGATAGAACTAGTGCAAGAACCCACACCTTGAGCTAGGGATTAGGCAAGAAGCCTACACTAGTAAAACACACCCACTCACACTAGCAAAGGGCGCTCACAAGCAGATGAGAGGTGAGCTCCACGAAAGATATGGGACGAGGGAGCCGGCCATAGGGAAGACCAACTAGCCTAGCAATAGGGGCTCTACACTATGCAAGAAGTTATTCCCATGCCTGTGGCCCACCCTAGGCACGGAATTTCATCATTTTGGGCCAAAGTATATATTTCAATTGGCTTATTACAATTATTTTGTCAAATATAACATATGTACAGTAATTTGGGATATTAAAGTTTTTAGTAATCAACTTCCTGTGAATATACTATGGAATTTCAATGCATTCCTTCTTCTTTTTTATAGTGCATTCTAATTAAAAGCTGTCAAACACAATTGAGGATTCAGAATCACCTTGATTTGTGATTTGGATTCCAATGCATTCCAAATACAAGCTCCCAAGCAAGCCATAGGAGGCAGATGTTGCCCTTTTGCACTTTCTTCCTAACAAAAGATGGTACAGCAAGAGAGTACGCAAGATGTTGCCTACTTGTGCTGTGTGTTGTGTGCTGTGAAATCTATACAAGAAAAAGAAGAAGACTCGGATGCTTCATGTTGAACTCTCTTCCCAATAAAAGGTCTAAGAATTTTCATGTTAAACTCTCTTCCCAAACATCTCTTGCGTGTTGATGTTTTCCGTGGGAATGTTGCTGTATATTTCCAATATTATGCAATGATTTCCCAGGGGTGTGTCTTTACAAAAAAGTGGGCGGTCATCAGCACGTTGAACAAAACCTTCTCTAAGTAATGCGGTTCAGAAGCTAGCCAGAAAACTAAGCTATGTGGCCATCTCATATATAATTTTTTGCAACATCAAACTGAGTTATGTGACCCGCTCATAGTTTTCTGCAAAAACATCTTCATGATGGCAAGAACATTGTTTAGAATCTGGAACAATATGATGCATATTGTATGAGACATCTTCTATTAGGCTGGAGATGGACACAACTATTGTTCAATTTGGACTTGTGCCAATCTGTACCTATGAATATTGCAGATTTGTTCATCTCGGGCACTACAAACATCTCATGGTTGGGTTGCATATAAACACAACACAAACTCAAACTTCATTACATAATTCTCAAAATGCTAGACTGTTGGCAATCTTATTGGTCAATTACTCAACTTCCATTACTACCAAAGTACCATTCAGGTTATATACATGTACTAAGCTGTGTCTGCACATGCATTACTTAGAAATTTGTGCTCATGTTTCTCCTTCCTGTCCATGGACTGCCAGTGTTTGTTAGATGTGTACGGTTTGCTTTGTTGATTTACATACCATCATTCACTAAGTTGCAATGTTCTGATTTTTTTCTTGATAATGTTTTTTCTCAAGACGGATGTAATGTATACGATATAAATATCAGGCCATGAATATCTAGAATTTAGCTATTTGATCTAGGATCAGGCAACAATAAGAAATATGTGCTATTTTCACTTCCATGATTGAGTAAAGGAACACCATATGTGCATCCATTTGACATCATTGTTGTTTATGTCATCTTGCAAATCTATGGCTTTTAATTTTCCTTTGCATTTGTGGTTATTCTAAATTACCCATTTTTAGCTTTACACTGATTATATGATATCAATTGTAATCTATACTTTGTTTTATTGCAGTCTTTTGCAACATATTGATGTTAATTGCATGCATTCATAGCATCTAAAGAAAGAAGTTATGATCATCTATGCTTTGTGCAATAACTGTTTTTCAATTGATCTTTGGCTATAATCTCATCCTTTTAGTTTAATCTGTAGTGGTAGCAATGATCACACAACAAAATTTTGATGTAGAAATAGGTCAGGTGATCCTTGCAGTGATAAATACAACATCAGCTACAATCAAGGTACCTCTTGTTTCCTTCCTGAAGATGCTTTAGAGAAGAATGATACTGATGCAAGACCGATGCATGAAATAAGTAACATGTGAGATCAAATAACTGAATTAAGATATTTAACAAAAAAAATACAAACATCACTATATTCATCACAAATATCATAAAAATCAAAAGAAAATCATGCATAATCCTAACCTAAGCTACCAACGTTGTAACACATAATCATTAAATAAAAAGAAACTAGGATCTAATGGATGTAGGGACATCTAATTAGCATAGGATATAATCTATTTCAAAATAGGAAACCTAATACAATATAGGGTGAAAATTAGGGTTTGGGTAATTTGAAAAAGAAGAAAAATTGGTAATTTTATGTTTAAGGTAGGGTTTGGATTGTCGATGGCTATGAGAAGGTTCAGTTTGGGAGAAGATGAAGATCTATAATGGGGAGAATGAAGAACATGAGGAAAATACCTGAATGGAGGAAAAAATGGTGTGGGGATAGATGGAGACCTCGCACCTCCGTTGATGAAGATTAGCCCCGCACCAATCTTTCTTTCAAATTAAATGGAAGTATCTTCAAATTGCATGAAGATGAGAGAAGAAAGCAAGAGCTTTTCTCTCTCTTTTTTAATCATGAAATTCAATGTAGGTACTTTCTGACCGATGTTTAATTTTAAGTTTTAAAAGTCTTGATTTAAATATATGTGAGTATTGTATATATGGTAAACAATCTAGATTATCTTTTAAATATGAAAAAACGTATGTAAAGGAGTACTTGATTATGTGCATTCTGATGTATGGGGGTCATCGCCCATGGTTTTCGCCAGAGGGTCATCGTGGTTTGTTACATTCATTAACGACTACTCCCGAAAAGTTTGGATTTATTTCATGAAACATAAATCTGAGATTTTTACCTATTTTAAACAATGGAAGGCCATGCTTGAAAAATAGATAGGGCGAAAGGTGAAAGTTTTAAGGACTAACAACGGTGGTGAATTTACTTCTACTAAATTTAATCAATTTTGTAAGGATAAATAGATCATTGGACACAACATAGTGTGCCACACACCCGAGCAAAACGGTGTGAATTGGTCTCATTCTACAGCTATTGAATGTAAAATTTCAAAGGAAATATGGAGTAATCAGAAATTAGACACTCGAGATTACATATATGTATTTGGTTGTGAAGTTTACTCTCGTATACTGTCAGTTAAGAGAGATAAGTTAGAATAAAAAACTAAAAAGTATATCTTTATTAGTTATGGTGGTGGTGTGAAGAGATACAAGTTGTATGACAAGGTCACACGTAAAATCATCATTAACCGTGACGTCAGATTCAACGAAGATTCCTTATTTCGTAAGAATGAGCATGATGAGTATAAACAACCGAAAAGGTTAGTCGTGGACGTTTGTGAGAAGAAATCCGCCTCGAGATCGCAAGCTACTGGCAAGATACATAGAAGACTCTAATATCGTATATTCCCTCATTACAGATGATGGGGATCATTCTACTCTTTAGGAGGCTCTTAATGAGCCTAATGTAGAAAATTAAAAGGTGACAATGGACGATGAGATGAACTCCTTATATAAGAACGAGACACGGGAGCTGGTGGAGCTTCTAATGGGCCGAAATACAATGAGGAACAAGTGGATCTTCAAGAAGAAACATGATAGATACAAAGCAAGGTTGGTAGTAAAGGGTTATGCTTAAAGAGAAGGTATGAACTTCACAAAGATATTTCTGCCAGTAGTAAAGTAAGTGCCTATCAGATTCGTGTTGGCGCTGATTGCCCAATACGATCTCGAGATGAAACAAATGGATATGAAGATTGTATTCCTACATGGGGAATTGGAAGAGCTGATCTACATGAAGCAACCAAAGGGTTACGAAATTAAAGGGGTAGAGAACAAGGTTTACATGTTAAAGAGCTCGGTATACGGCGTGAAACAGTCGCCTAGGCAGTGGTATAAAAAGTTTAATTCTTTCATGTTAAGTCAACAATTTAATATGAGTGAGTATGATCATTGTCTATACTTCAAGACACCGAGTGATGGTAAGTTCATTATCATAGTATAGTATGTTGATGACACATTGATTGCCAGTAATAACATATCTGAAATCGATGTACTGAAGACTCAGTTATCAGGAACATTCGAGATGAAAGATGTAGGGGTTGCAAGGAGTGTTCTCGGCATAGATATTCATAGAGATATAAAGAGGAGCAAGCTTTGGTTATCACAGACAGAATACCTTGAAAAGGTATTGATCAAGTATGGGATGAATAAGGCAAAGCCGATTATTGTTCTCCACGCGGCTCACTTCAAGCTTTCCTCAGAACAATATCCTAAATCAAATAAGGAATAGCAGGATATGTCTTTTGTGCCTAATTCGAATGTTGTGGGCAATTTAATATATATCATGGTTTGTACGAGACTAGATATTTCATAGGCAGTTAGTGTTGTGAGACTAGATATTTCATAGGCAGTAAGTAACATTGGGAAGTGATGAAATGGCTAGTTCGATACATTCAAGATATGAAAGATTACATCTTAACTTTTGAGAAGACAAGAGCCAAGTTAGTCGGGTATGTGGATTTAGATTACGCAGGCAGTATGGATTCCAAAAAGTCAACTTCGGGTTACTCGTTTATACTAATGGGTGGAGCAATCAGTAGGATGTTGAAGCTTCAGTCTGTGGTGACTCTTTCCACAACCAAAACTGAGTATATGGTGGTGATAGAGGCTTTCAAAAAAGGTGCTTGGTTGAGAGGCATGATAAATTAGTTTGGACTTCAACAGGAGGCCATACTGGTTAATTGTGACTGCGAGAGCATTATCAATTTCACTAAAAACTCATTTTATAATTCGCGTACTAAACACAATGATGTTCGTCACCATTTTATTCGACAGGTGCTTGAGGAAGAAGGCATGACTCTGGAGACGATTCACACTAGCATAAATCTGACAAACATGCTCACTAAAGTGGTTCCTATAGAGAAGTTCAAATTTTATACGACTTCTCTGGGCTTGACGATGGTATAAAAGGAGGACGGAGTATGTACAAGAAACAATGATGGAGCTATAATTCAAGGCAGGATTAGAGAATGACAAAGGAAGCTATGAAGGACAATGATTGAAGGCATCGTAATTCGCAAATCTGTACGAAATTGTTCGGAATAAATTGATTTGGTTACTGGACACTTTGGTGGCCTTTATGATGCCATCGAAGACCATTCAGTGTCATTGAAGGCTGTTCGATGCCATCAAAGGCCTAGTCAATGTCATCGATAATATTCGAATTTTCATGTTTGGTCGCTAGAACATTTTGGTATTTTTTTCAATGCCATTAAAGTGGCTTCGATGTCATCAAAGGTTAAGTTTCGATGACGTCGAAGTGTGTTCGATGTCATCGAACAATTCGCGCAGATTTCCGAATTTGCGGGATTTTTTTTCGATTTTGATTGGGATTATGCTAGAGGTTATATATTTGGGTGTAGTTTGGATTAAGAGGTACATAAGGCTTTTTAATTCATTCCTAGGATTTCAAGGGCTTGTAAAGGGAGATTCAAGGCTTGTTCGAATTGGGTATTCTCTCTAATTCTTATAATTTCTACTTACATAGTGCTTCCTATTGCTTTGTGCCATAGTTTTTCACTCGTAGGGGTTTTTTCTACATTAAATTTAGAGTGTTTGCATTGTTCTTTCTTAGTGTGATTGGATTACTTCACTTGATTCATCATTGTGTGCTTTCATAATCCCCCCAACACATTTAAGGAGGGCCACCCATTATTTAAGGCACATCTTGATGTGGCTATCCATCATGCGAAGCCCAACATCAATGTTAAGGGGGTGTTTAGCGCATGGAATTAAATGGTATTAAGTGGGAGAAAACTTTAAATCCCTTAGTTTAAAAAATCATCCCTGTTTGGTTCATCATAGGTTTTCAACATTGGATTTTATGCAATGAGTAGGGAGGGCTATGGAGGGCTTTCCACAATTCAACCAGTATTTGTGAAATCCATTCCATTCAAGGTTGATTCGGATCTAACCGAGTCGGACGAGTCGAGTCGTCCCTTGCCCAGGTCTAGCTTCAATGACTTCTTTAATGGCTGTTTTTGTCTCCTATGTCGGGCAGCATGTCAGCATGTTGGAAATCTTTAGGACACCTCAAGCAGTACCTCCGGGTAAATTCCCACCCTCGGACCTTATATATATCTCAATTTCTTTCTCTTTGCTTTCTCCCTCTCTAGCTTTCTTCCCGTGCTCCTATATCTTTGTATCTATATATTTTCCTCCATCCCTTGGATCCCTTATATAAGTGTTGGCAGTCGAATTCTACTACTAACAGATGTAATTCCTCGGGTTGCGTTATGGGCAGCTGTAGTTTAAAACGTAAGGTATAATATATAATATAATATTATATATATAAATATAAGTTAAAAAATAATGATTACTTTTATATAAAATAATAAATTTATATATATATTAATATATAATAATAAAACTAATTAATTAATTTATATATATATATATATATATATAATGTAATGATTAAATTTTTTTTCTGTAAATTGTTTGAATACTTGTATCTTGGTCATTATTTGTCCATTTTCTATAATCTTAGCCTCGTTGGAAAGATAATCATATATGCTTCTTAACAAGACTAGAATCACTTTGATAGGACCACATTTACCATATAGAAAGTACAACCGTCCAAAATATCAAATCAATTATTTGTAATTTGACCGATGGTCTATTTTTTATGATCTTGGGATCATTGAAAATATCGCCTGTTAAGATTTTTAATACAATTAAAATCACTTCAATCAGATCATGTTTGACTATTTAAAAGTGCATACAAAATTTTTATGGCTTTAGTCACTCGACAATGCATGGTTTTGATAAACGGGCCGGATCTTCCTCATCATAACCTGAATTGGAGGAAATTTAAGTTCGTTAGGAAGATCATTTGGCCACATTTCCAATGAATCATTAATCATCTTGATAGGTCAAAATTTTCTCTCAATAATACCATGGCCACTTTGTGAAAAAGGATGACTGTACTTTCCTCAATCTTGAAGATATGACCTCTCATGCCTCGACAAAACATTATTCGGGAAGTCTAACTAATATAAATAGCAATCCATGGGTAGAAAGAGTTCATTTTATCCTCTTTCGCACATTGATTTTTACATACAGAGAGTTTGTGGGGTTTTAGAGTTCGGATGCACGGCCGTGACCGAATCGCTACTGGATTTGGTGTTAACCGATCAGATCCGTTAGTTGTCTCCGACACATGTTGAGTATCCTTCAAGTTTGACCCATTTAGATTTTTAATGATTTTTAGGTCAGTGGAAGATAATTTATTTAAGTCAAGCTGAAGCTCAAATAGTGGTGTGTCCTCGTTTTAGGTGGGGTGTATACACTTGATAATTGTCTCAACGGAGAGATCCATCCTCGGACTGAACCAAACTCGAGCTGAGCTCGCCCAAGGCAAAGCTTGGCGTCAAGAACCATTCTCCTTGGATGAGAAGGTCAACCACCAGGGCAAGGTGAGGATCTCGAAGAATATTCTGTCCCGAATCAAGAGAAAATATTGTGCAATATCTTTAGATATTTGGAGATCATGTTGACCGAGTTGGGTTCGACTATAAATTCAGAGATTTATATTCAAATAAGATTTCCCAGCGAATCTTAAGAATCCCACAAGATACAGGACATCAACATTACTCACCGAACCCTATAAATATTCTCATTACAATTGAAGAGAGGTAAGTAATAAAAACCCCATCTCAAGTATTCCTTCAACATTAAGTCTTCCGGCCTAACTTAGGCATTAGAGGGTTGGCCATGATCGCTACCCCGCTATCCTCTACACATTAACTGTGCAGGTATATTCAACGTGACCACTTCCATGACTGACTACACCTGGTGCACCTCACCACTTTGAACTTAAATTTTGAGATAAACCATTTCAGAACTCAGGCAAGGCCACACCACTTGAACTTATAGATTTCAATGATATTTTTACATTATTCCTATGGTGTGGCACCCCTGAGTTTTGGATCGGATTTTTTTCTGGGACTTGCACGTACGCCGCCACAACTGGTGGATCGAAATTATTCCAGTAATTTAGGGCCAACAACTATGATATAATTCCTCACATGTATAACGCTAGAAAAAGGATGAGGCGTGGCAGATGCATGTTTATCTAGACTGTCAAAGCTATGACCTCGTAGTAGATGGGCCATGGTCTAAAATCACACAGCCATAGGCTCCTAAGGGCTAACCATGATGATTTTATCCATCCGACCGTTCATTAGGTGAAGATACATTCCAAAAATCGGCCTGATCCCCTGATCCAAACGGGCAGACCACATCAATTGTAACTTGGAGGTTTCAACCGTAATTTTACACGTTACACTTGGTGTGGTCCATCTGATTTAGATCGCCCTTATTCTTGGGATGTAAGGTGAACGGCTATGATGAAATTCCTCACATGATGTCTATGGCTAGAACTTGCGGATTGTGTTCTAACCCTGCCTCGATCAAAACTTCTGGGGACACAAGTTTTTAATCAACCTAGCATGATTTTTTCTAGTTTGATCATCTGTTATTTAGTAAACAGGGATTTCCTAATTGCCCAATCCTAATTGGTCCACGTCATCACTCACTCAAAAAAAAAAAGAAAAAAAGAAAAAGCAAACGGGAAGGGAGGGCTCTTTCCAAAGACCCACTTCCAGTCATCATTGTGAGTTAACCAGCATTTTTCAAACAGCCATTAGAAGCATCCAAACGAGCCCTCAGGGTAGAGGAATCCCCCATTAGAACAATACCCATCATATCAACGGTCTCGATTACCAAACCACGGGTCCAGACTATCAAGAAGTAACAGTCGAGGACACTACACGTATCCTCTGTTCGAGGTTGATATAGTTTCAAGGACGAGCGACGCGACTGCCCTTTTACAAGTGAGACAAAGGGCGCGGCAGAGGGATTGAGCTTGCAAAAGCAAGAAAGAAGCATCCAAAGGTATGCATGCATGCAATGCATCCATACCATGCATACATGTATATATCTGTATTTTATTCTTTCATCTATGTGCTACATGTAAGGTGAGGCAGACTCTTGACTGTCACGCAGTGAACCAGACATGCTTCGTTGCCGCTGCACCGTACACGTGGTTGTACGTTTGGTGATACTGGACCATCCATGAAGTGGTCCCTCTGAGGGGTCGACTTAGTGGTAGAGAAAGCCTCGAAAATCAATGCTCTTGATTTAAAAAAAGGGAATATTCTGTTCATTAGCTGTTGGTATTTTTCAAGATTCACCAATCATCCGTATCAGGGCCCGCCAATCGGACGGTCCAGATTTACCTATCATAGGGATTCCATAGAGTAGCAGCAGGCCAACTGTAACTGGTTGGCTGAAAGATGAAGTGAGCCCACATTTAACTATGCATCTGGATTCCCAAATTGTGATGGATTTTTAGAATGCGTTGATTTTCTGTTTTTTACGCAGCACCCAAGCTCTGTAGGGGGCCACCGTGTTTTTTATGTAAATCCACCCCATACATCAAGTGAGAAATCTTATTTTAATTAAAATACACAAGATCCTCCTGATAAAAAGCTCTGATGGGCCATTCCAATGGAAACAATGTGAAATTGCTCCCAAAAATCTAGGCTGAGATGGTGTGGCCCACTTGATTTTTTTTTTATCATGGTGTTTTTATATTTAACTTCATCCCGGTGAATTACACCTGATCAATGGATTTGATGAAAGATTCACACCAGTGCAGCCCCACAAACAAACCCATACTTGGCATACCATCCCCAATTGTCTCCTGTTGTGTGGCCCATATAAGTCACGTATCCAGTTGATATTTTCTCCAACGGCCTAGAATATATCATAGAACCTAGTGGACGGAGTGGATGTTTCATATATAATACGGTGGCCCCACAGAGCAAGGGAATCTTACGCACTTATGTCAAACAGGTGTTGCGAACATAAGTATATTGGGGTGACCCAACACCACGTGTTCTTCGGTGTTGTGTGGCCCACTATGATGTATTTATTTTATCCATAGCCATCCATCCACAGCCAGATGAAATAGATCAAAAGCTCAGGTAGCCCATAGGAAACAATGATGATTGGGGGCCCTTGTTAAAAACTTCTTAAGGTCATTTTCCCTTCTCTAAGTCATTGACCTTATCAACAGGTTAGATAGTAAATAAACAGTGGGTGTGGTCCACTCGGGCTTGGGCTTATTTATTTATTTTTTGGGCTCATGCCCTATAAAGCTAGCAAAATGAATGGAGGCTTAGAATATAAAACACATATATTGGGGTGGGTCCCACATTGCCCAATACACTGGTTGAGTGGTGCTGAAGTCACTATCCAATCCGCCCTGAGTTATTTGGTAAACAGGGATTCCCTGATTGCCTAATCTTCATTGGTCCACGGCACCACTCACTTTGAAAAAAAAAAAAAAAAACTAAAAGAAAACTTCGGACTCCAAACCAGCTCTGGCCGCGTGACCAGCACCACCTTGAGCCAGCCCACTTTTTGAATGTCATTTCCTCCAGCAGTAGCAACAGCTAACGTCATTCAACAATTCAAATCTTCTCCCACTCGATCTCATCCACAAATACACACTTTGATGAAAAAAGCATTAAAAAATCACATCTATGCTGATAGTCTGATTTCATCCTCAAGCTCTGCACAACACAAGCTCAACAATGTAGACCAGTCCTTTTATATTTGTAATTCTTTGTAGTTGCATAGCAACTACGTTGTAAATTTAGTGAGAAGGAAACAAAGACATGCAAATACTTCCAATATTGTAAGAAATTGAAGTAAACCCGCTTATAAAGTGGTTATATCAATTTATTGTAATCTTCTCTTCAGTAGCCACATTTTATAAGTTGTAACCTTCGAGAAGTTAGAAACTGTGGAACATCCCAATAATTGGGTTCTAGTGTGCTTATAGAAGTTTTAACACTTATTGGATAATTTCTATTACTTACGGATGTGTTTGTCTACAAACCATTTAAATGCTTAAATGGTTCACATAGAAAATTATATACATAGGAGTCCATTACATATGTAAGAAATTTACCACATTTATGATTTTGATCTAATTTATATATTCAAGTCACTTTCCCAGGTTGGTTCCCCCCCTAGAAACAAATGTGAATGGCCAACCATGACTTCTTAATACGGCCCAAAGTATAAGAATTGGTCACATGATGGGCCCGCTATCCGACAACATCAATGCACATGGGGCATAACAATTGTCTCAATCAGAGTATCCTCGATATTAAGCTCGGCAATACCGATAACACTAATAGTATCAAAAATTCTATGTATCAGCAATATATCACTACATATCACAAATGTATCGCCAATATTTTCGACGGTATAAATTCCAAGTCTCTTGTATTGCCAATATTTTTGACTATGTAAATTCCAGGTGTTGCTTGTATCACTAGTGTATCAGCAATATTTCGATAATATTGAATATATGTCGACGTCACCAAAAATCTGTTTATATATGAATCGGAGTAATTTTTTTTCTTATGTTATCATCAAGTTTTTTCTCATCATTTATTTGTCTTATAAACAGGATTATATTCTCATATTATGACATCATATTGAAGTGATTTTTGGTATGCCATGATGAGTTATTTTACCATCTCTTTCAGATAATATCAATCAAATTAAGAATTATTTAATATACAATATAAAAAAGGTATGTAATAAACTCATTATGATTGTTTCTCATTAAATGTAGGAGAATATTCACTCATAAAAAGTCAATTATACTACTAGATGTGCGCCGTCAAAGTTTTATAATTTTATCAAGAAAGTGAATTTGAAGGATGAACATATTAAAGTGATAGAAAATACTTCATTTAAAGGATTTATGCATTTTTCCAAGTTTCTACTTCAACGTATATTTCTAAATACTCTTCTTACTAGAGGGGATGCTGAACATAATTATTTCCTCCTTTGAGGAAAGAGGATCTTTCTTAAACTCCAGGACATTGCCATTATAATGGAATTGAGTATAAATGGAGAACATATGGATTTGAGAAGGGAATTGAGTGCGAGGGAAAAAAAACTAAACAAAAAATATTTTGCAAATGTTCTTCTCAAGAGAGTTAATAAATGAGAATATTAAAAATTTATTCGAAGAAAATTCGGAAGAATCTATATCTGATTTTATGAAATTATTTATCCTGTATTTATTTAATACAATTCTTTTTCTAATCGCCAGCGAGACAACTATATTTCTGTTACACTATGTGAATGAGTTACAAAATTTGCATAGTTATGCATGGGGCCACTGCCATTTAGGCATTTCTAGTTATGAGCATTTCTGAAAGCGTGAGGAAGAAGAAAAAATATGTGAATGGATGTGTCATGGTTTTGGAAGTAACTATTACTTCTTATATTAATGAAGTTGTTTTCAATCAATCAAAATATATATATATATATATATATATATATATATATATATATATATATATATATATATATATATATATATATATATATATATATATATATATATATATATATATTGTTTTGCATATTTTTCTCATCAATGATATTGTTTTCAACAGCCATGGTTACGCGAGCATATTATTCTTCCATCATGGTTATCAGCGAAGATGGTGTATCCACATATTTTAAGATGGGTCGATAACAATTATCAACAGACAGGCACACATAAAAAATTCTTAAACAATCTTATCTGCACACAGGTATATACATTTATTAAAGAATTATTTGTTTAAATATTCATGACTATTATATCTAAGTGTATATTTATATTGATATATTTATCTCCATCAGATTATTGAAGATATAACCCCTACAAATGAGGAGAGTCACCATTTACCTCTCATTGTAAGCACTTTATATTTATGTTTTTTGTAACATCCCGAAAATCAGGGGTCGGGTATATAGGATCTATATAAGTCTGATTCCTTTTGGTCTACCTCCCTTAAAACTTACTTCTTTATGCATTACTTATACCCTAACGGTTTGCTACAATTTATTTCCTTACCTGTTTGGCATCTTGGCGACAATTCTCATCTACTTAGAGTAAGATATATATTTTCAGTGGTTAACTAGTACAGAGAGACGGTTGTAGTGGGCTTGATCCCGATACGTCGAATGTCCGCCTGGCCAGGGTAGACAACGTTGTATCCCTTCCTTATCCTGGTGGATCCTGGTCTTCTTGTAACACCCCGGATTTTTACCAACCTGGGGTTAGACGTCCTTAGGCAATGGGCCAACCATGACACCTTGGTAACCTCTCAAAACCCAATTTCAAAGCCAAAGAAATCATTTAGAACCAAATTCTTTAGAACTTTAACGTGAATTAGCCAGCGCTACGTTAAATTAGCTGTGAAATTAGCACCAACCACTTTAAATACGATCTGTAAGACCCAAATCCTATGGAATCATTGACGCTACCTTACCCTGAAATCTAGGATCAAACTCTAAACCAGTTTGCTCTCAGGAACCCTTTAAAACTTCGTATTGGATCTATACCGCACGTCGAAAGTCGGATATTCACAATCTCAGACCATTAGGACCGCTTAGCTGGACTTGACAATCATTTCGAAAATTAAGCCCAACTGATGTTCTAAGGCTATTTCCTTGAGCCTGGAGCAAGGAGTGTGAGAAATAGTGAAATTTATTAAAAATTAAATGAGATTTAAATGAATCTGGCACGTTTCGCTTGCGGGTTCAGTATAAGCATTCAGACCGTCAGAATTTAACCCAAATACACCCTCGGATCAGGGAACATTTCTCACCCAGGTCAGTGTACTTGGAATCCTCATTCGAGTCTCCGTGACGCTGAACTGAAACTGGTCCGCCACATGCGATCTAGGAACTCTATCGGACTGAAAACTTGATATATGCTAGATCCAATGTCCATGAGCTTAAGTACGACCGCATTCGGACAGGGGACCTCCCAAAACACTCTTCTAGATTGGAAAAGACCCGATTTGGTTATAACCCAAGTATACCTTGGTTCCAAGTCTAAATAGGTGAGTTTCTAACCTATATAAGGGCTTTAAACCCTCTCATATCTCTCCCATCCGAATTTATAAGAAACCCTAGAAAGTGGTGAGAGAGAAAGAGAGAGTTAGGGATAGAATTGTGAGAGAACTTCCTGCCGTTTGCTGCAGCTTCTACACGTGCTTAACCACCGCATTCAAATCACCTTCTCAGTGATTCCAACTCATTTCTAGGTAAGAAAACCATAACCTATATCTGTTTTAATGATTCTTTCGATCAAATATCGAAATGGCTTATGTATCTTGTGCTTTAGGTCGCCATAACGCCGTTGACGAAGCGTAGACGTTCTATTCAAATCGATATGCATCTAAGGCGAAAGGTGAAGATTTTAGACGCTTAGATTGACTAATTTCAAAGCTTTCAATGTCGTTTAATAGTAGATTATCGACGAGATCGCCATTTGACATGTAAAACATGCTGTCCGTTTTCCATTTCGTATACGTATAGTGAATTTGAGATTTAGGGTATTTTGGTCATTTATAGGAAATACTGTATACGTCTGTATTTTGCTGAAATGATCACCATGTAATTTTGTCATGTTATGATATTAGATATGTGTATATAATCTGTTTGGCGAAGAGATTCGCCCTAATGCGCACTTAGGGTCGACATACGCTATGTAGACTAAAGCGTGTAGACTAAGTGTGTGTATAAATGTTTGTATTAGTATGTATTGAGTAAATGGTTTTGTGAATTAGTTTTGAGATTGAATTCTCAATTAATAGGCTGATGTATATGATTTCCTCCATGTTTGCTATATGAATTGATTTCCTCATATATATGGAATATATGTGTTGATTGATTTGTTTACATTGTATGTTATAACATGTGTCAACGTGCTTGTATTGTTTGAACTTCAATTCTAGTACTCTCATATGATCATTGATGTTGATTTACAAATTCTTGGGGCTATATCCTAGTCTAGGCAGTCGGTAAGGGATTGAATTCGTGGTTGGCTTTTATTTGCCACGAAGGATGCGTCGATGAACGCGAGTCGTGTTTTGGGCAGGCGGCAGTGGTTAGGCCACACAAAGTGTTTCATGCACTTCATGTCGCTCAGCTTGAGATGCGCTCGTACTAGTCGAGCCCGTCAAGTAACCCTACTGGCTATTATATGTTCACCTTGTATGAGTCATAACCGCTTGAACCTAGGGTACTGAACTTACCATTGAAAACCAACCATGGTACCTTGATCCATAAAGACTCATGAGCCGAGCATGGTGGTATGGGACACTGTGGTCGAGTTTTCGGCCTACACTGGGGCCACAAACCTCCCCATAGTGACCAGTGAGTACCCTACTCTGAACAGATTATGGTGGTATGGGACACTATATTCTTGCTGTCGACCTACACTGATTGGTGACAAGCCCTTTGTAGTGACCTTGAGTTTATCCTGACACCGCATGGGGGCGACGAGTCCTGATACAGTCTTAAGGATATAAATAGGCCTGTATTGATAAGGTGATGGGGGAGCGGTGCAACGAGTGCGAGCAACAGCCCTGGCAGCCCTTTCAGCGACCTATAAATATAACATCGTATGAGATTACTAGGAGTGATGATCCTAGACAGGATCTGTGTTGGGATTGATATAAGGAAGGTACCCTAGTTTCTCAATCCTGCTATATGAAAAGGACTAATAACAACTCGGTAATCATATTCATATCGCACTGCATGTGCCTGGAAGATGTGGAGCACTGAGGAACGCACGCATGCCGCGGGCATAAGATGGTGCCGTATGAGGGAGTATGTCGGTGAGGGCATCCATCATGTCATTTCATGCTTGCATTAACAACAGTATCTAAGAATGTTTGATTGCCTGCTTTACTATTATCGCGTGATTGATTTGATAACATGTTAATCTTTGCTCTATGATTCCACTGAGTTGATCACTCACTTCCACATTATGGGACGGTGTTGCGCACACCAACTAGTCCCTGTTTTAGTTGCAGATGATGGCGCTGCTTGTGAAGTGGAGCTGGACTTAATGATGATGAGGATTTCTCCTATATGCGTGTTCTGACCGACGGGATTACAGGGAGGTTGATTTGACGCCATGACACTTGTCATTTTATATTTTTAGAGCACTCATGTATATCCTTTTTATCATTTTTGGAGTATACATGTATATGTCTAACCTGGTAACATGCTCACACTCTGGAGACTTACTATCAATTATACATTGTTAAATATTTATCACAGTCTTCCGCTTGTAAAATTTAACTGTCTTTGGAATATGATATGCTGTTTTGGCTTAATCTCAATCTTTTTTAATGTCATTCTACAGACGACATGCATGTATTATTATCTATGTTGCATAAGTAACATTTTGGAACTCGGGAGTTGGGATTCTACTCAACCCCCGATTTTCAGGATGTTACACTTCTGCTCGGCTAAGCAGTGAGTCCATTGATAGTCGTCCAGGATTGAGGATTTGGGTCAAGCTGTGAATATTTCACAATTGTATAATTCAGTAACTCCGTAGTCCGATCACTCTAAAAGCTTAGGGAATGCCCATCACTGAAAGGTTCAAATTTCCTATTTCTAAGGTCGCCCTTTAGGTCTTGGTCTAAGAGAGTCCTAGTTATAACCTATGTCCAAGGAAAAGGTGAATCACTATCTTAATAGATCATCGTAAAGAGGTTTCCAATAGTGTAGGATTGGCTAAGGTTTCTATTAACATTTGCGAATACACTAATTTTGTTTATTGTGACTTAACTCGTAACTATTGTTAAGTCTATTCTTTAATACGAAGGTTCAACTCCTATTTAGTGACCATTTAGTGACCTATCCTTTCGTCTAACCTGGATCAATTTCCTTCGATCCTGGGCTAGTGGGGAAGAGGCCAACCACGCTTTCGCTGCGCTACTCTGATCTAACGGTTGTATTAGCTGACCTAACTAGATTGGGCTCATAATGTTCTACCAACCTTAAAAATTATTTCTACTCTAAAATGTCAAGGATCTATGTCCTGATCCGTATGTCGGAACGAGACGTAATTTAAGACCTATCATGAGTGTTGTGGTTAATTCCAGGGATGGGTGAGAGCTTGCGGCAAGATGTCTAATCTTTATTGGCTATATGTCCTTAACATTTTCCAAGGGCAAAGCAATGACCTTTGGTTGTAGGTGGTTGGGCCAACACGGAAGAAAAGTTGTGTAGTGGGTCTGAGCCGGATACATAGATCTCCTGCCTCGTGATAACGGAAAATTTGTCGTATCAGTTCTTAATCCAAGTTGATGCCGATCTTCTTCTTGATCAGAGCATTGGATTTATTGGTAACCATTAGGATTAAGAATTCGATTCAAACCGCGAATACTTCGCTTATATATAGTTTCTCTACTCCGTGTCCCCGGTTACAATAAGTCCTTGGGAAGGCAATTCTAAGGGGCGTGCTAGTTTATCCTAGTGTTCATCTGAGGGATTTATAAGTCTTCCCTACACGTGACTAGTTCTAAGTGAAGCAAGCTTCCAGAGAGTTACTAAAGGAGCCTTTGACTATTATGGGGATAAGGAAAGAAGTTTTACTCCAACCAAATCTAACCTACTATTCCTTAGTATATACAGGCTTTACACTACTTCATATAACTAGTAGCCTAGTCTATAACTCACTGACTGAAATCCAAAGTCAAAACTCATACGCTAGATGGTTTCATACCTTTCTACTACAGGGGATTGTTCTATCGCCTTAGGGTCAAGATTGTCTAATTGGAATTTGATTTCCTATATTGTCAGATCCTTTAAATTCTAGGAGTACCAGCTCTAAGTCCAAAACTCCAAGGGCCTATGTGGCCAATGGTCTCAAGTTGTGTTAAATGGGACTGCTTTCCTACTCCCACCTTAGATTTGGGAGGGGCATGTTTGGTAGGTGGGTGGGTTGGGATTAAAAATCGATTCATAGACTTTGAAAAATGCGTCTTGTGTTGGAAAGTGTGAGATGGAATTTTCAAATCCCATGATGATAAATTTCCAAGTGAAATTTGAAAGGAATCCTAGGATTTACCTTTAATTATATACATTCTGAACATGGTATTAGAAACCATGGGATACACCTAATCTAGGGGCAATACCTTACACATACATTTATTGTAACTTTTACAATTCCATCCGCCCTAAGTGCACCTAATGCAGTTGGTTGAACGAGCCCTACATGTCCCAACATTTGGAGGTTGAGAAGGTTATGGGACTCAAAGGTGTGGGTTCTGTGCCCACATGAGGGGGGTATAAGAAAGGTGAAGAGTTGTAAGATGTAGAAGAGGATGGAAGATTGGGTGAATAGATACGAGGATATGAGATCATTTTACATGGTCTCAGCTACGTATGGTGTAACGCCCGTGAAAAAAATCCGTACTTGGAATCGAGTACCGATTTGACCCGAAATCGCGTATAAATAATTTCCATGGAAATTAAACGTAAGATAGCTAGCGCAACGCTAGAGTAGCTGGGAAATAGTCCCTGATCACTTTAAATACGTTCTACAAGACCCAAATCGAGTAGAACAGACAACTCTACAATACTCTATAACCTTGGATCCAACTCTAAGCAGGTTTGTCCTCTGGACCATATGGAACTTTTGTATTGGATTTAGACCGCGCGTCGAAGGTCTGATACCTCCTATCTTAGACCGTTAGAACCGCCCAGCTGGACTTGACAAACATCTCAAAGATCGAGTCAAACCGATAATCATAGAGTATTTCATTGAACCCGGACTGAAGCGACCGCAAATAGGGACGAATTGGGAATTTCAAATTTAGATCTGGCACACGACTTGACGCGTCAGTATTAAGCGTTCTGACCGTCAGAATTCATCCAGATTACACCCTCGGATCAGGAAAAATATCTATTTATTATCACGGAACTTTCAGTCCTGATCTATGTGCGGTGACCGCTGAACTGAAACTGGTCCGCCACGTGCGATCTGCGAACCCTGCCAGACTGAAAACTTAATACGAGGTACATCTGGTGCCCATGAGCTTAAGTCTGATCGCAATCGACCAGGGGACCACCAGAAATCAGTTTTTGGACCGAAACAGCCCCGAAATGGATAGGCAATAGGTAAACTTCGTCCCGGAGCCTATTTTCGGCGTTTCCAAGCTTATAAAAGGGGTTGAAACCCTCATTCCTTCCTTGCATACGAATTTCACAAACCCTAGCATAAGAGAGAGAGAGTTTAAGATAAAGGGAAGAGGAGATTTTTCCCGCTTCCGAGCCACCAACGGTTGCTGCTTCAACACTTCATTCCAATCACCTGGCTGGTGATTTTTCCACTTTTTCAGGTATAGAAAAACCCCAAAAACTTGCTGATTTAGGGTTTACATAGATTCTGAATATGTTAGCTAACTAAATCCACAAATCAGGTTCTCCTACTGCCGTAGACGAAGCGTACACGCTCCGTTCAAATTCTCGCGACCGTAAGAGATTAGGTGAGGATTTTAGACGCTTTGATTGACGGTTTACAACGCTTTCAATGTTGTTTAATAGTAGATTATCGACGGCATCGCCGTTTGACATGTACAACATGCTCTCCGTTTCCTGTTTCGCAAATTAACGAAGAATATGAGATTTAGGGCATTTTAGTCATTTGTAGGAAGTACGGTCTCCATGCATATTTTGCTGACATGATTGACATGATTTGTCGCCGCATTAGAGAGTTAGGAATGCTTGCATAATCAGTTTGGCGAAGAGATTCGCCAAGTTGCGCACTTTGGGTCGACATACTATATGTGGACTTAAGTGTGTAGTGTATGTGTTTGTATAAATGCTTGTAATAGTATGTATTGTATTGAATGATGTTATGTAGTAGTTTGAGATTGATTTCATGATTAATATGCTGACCTAAATGTTTTCCTACATGCTTACCTTATGCATGATTACACTACATGCATAGAAAGTACGCCTTGAAGATTTGCTTAAGTTGAATATACATGGGAAGTATGCCTTGAAGATTTGCCTTAGTTGAATGTTATAACATGTGCTAACATGCTCACATGATATGTTTCAATTCCAATACCCTGATGTATAGTGTTAATGTAATTCCATAGATGTGTGGGACTTAACTTAGTCCAGGCAGTCGGTAACCGAGCGAATTCGTGGCTGACTGGTCATAGCCACGAACGACGCGTCGATGAATGTGATTCGTGTTGAGAGTTGGCGGCAGTGGTTAGGCCACGCGAAGTGTTTTACGCACTTCATGTCGTTCAATTCGAGATGCGATCGCGCTAGTCGAGCCCGTCAAGTAACCCGACTGGCCGATGTTTGTTCACCTTGTATGTATCATAACTGCTTGAACCTAGGGTACTGAACTTACCATTGTAAACCCTATTAACCGTGGTACCTTGATCCACGAAGACTCATGAGCCGGGCATGGTGGTATGGGACACCGTGGTCGAGCTGTCGGCCTACGCTGGGGCCACAAACCTCCCCGTAGTGACCAATGAGCACCTTGACTCGTGAGCAGATTATGGTGGTATGGGACACTATATTCTAGCTGTCGGCCTACACTGATCAGGCGACGAGCCCTTTGTAGTGACCGCGAGCGTATTCTGAGTTCACGGGAGGCGACGACCCTTCCGTGCAGTAGAGTACAGTAGGCCTGTATTGATAAGGTGATGGGGGAGCGGTGCAACGAGTGCGAGCAACAGCCCTGGCAGCCCTTGCAGTGACCTACGAAATGTACATCGTATGAGATTACTAGGAGTGACGACCCTAGACAGGATCCGTGTTGGGATTGATACAAGGGAAGTACCTTAGTTTCCCAATCCTGCTGTCTGAATGGACTAATAACAACTTGGTAATCATATCACCATAGCATTGCATGTGCCTGGAAGATGTGGAGCACTCTAGGGAGTGTGGCATGCCGCGGTCGTAAGATGTTGCCGCATGAGGGTGATCGTCTGTGAGGGCATACATCACGTCATATCATCTTGCATTAAACAACAGTATTAGGATTGTCTGATTTACTGCTTTACTATTATCGCGTGATTGAATTGTGAACATGCTAATCTTTGCTCTATGATTCCACTGAGTTGATCACTCATTCCCACGTTACGGGATGGTGTTTGCAACACCCACCAGACCCTGTTGTAGTTGCAGGTGACGACGAGATCCAGGAGGTGGAGCCGGAGATTGACGAGGACCAGGATGAGTTCTCGTATATGCAGTATCACGACGGCTTCCCGTAGGTGACCTGGATCGAGGGGGACTTCAGTGGGACTATTTTGGAACTTATTCTTTTGTCTATTTACATGTATATGAGACTCAGAGATGTAGTCATACTTTGGAGACAGTCGAGATTACTTTGTTTTTCCATACAGTGATATATATATTGTTTAGTCTTCCGCTTGCTTTTATCACTGGATCTGAAGTATGAATTGCAGTTTTGGTATACTTTTACTCATGTGAATGCTTTAAATCAGACAACATTGAATCACAACCATATTTGTTGCATAAGTGACGGTCTGGAACTCGGGAGTTGAGTTTATACACGACCCCCGATTTTCAGGGTGTTACATATGGACTATTCTACACTAATTAATCTCGCCCGTTGGTGAAACTTGAGATTCAAATGTGGTTTCTAAATTCCATCGCCCCCTTCCTAAGTCAGAGTACGTCAATGTGCGTTGTGTTACCATAATCCAGATCCGGTTTAATCCAAATCATGCTCTAATACCACCTGTAATGCCCCGAAAATCGAGGGTCGGGAAGAAACCCAACTCCCGAGTTTCAAAACGTCACTTATGTAACATAGATAATGATGAATGCATATTGTTTGTAGAATGGCATTAAACAAGATTGGGACTAAGCCAAAACAGCATATCATACTCCAGAGAAAGTTAAATTAGCAAGCGGAAGACTGTGATAAATATATAAAATATATAAATGATTATAAGTCTCCAAAGTGTGAACATGTTACCAGGTTAACTAATTACATGTATACTCTAAAATAGAAAGAAAAGAATATACATAGGTGTGTAAATAGAAGGCAAACCGCCAAGTGTATTGGCATCTAATTAGTAACCCTGTAAACCCGTTGATCAGAACCAGCATATAGGAGAAATCCTCCTCATCATCAAACAAGTCCGGCTCCGCTTCACAAGCAGCGTCATCACCTGAAACTAAAATAGGGACTGGTTGGTGTGCGCAACACCATCCTGTAACGTGGGAGTGAGTAGCTAACTCAGTGGAATCATAGAGCAAAGGTTAACATGTTATCAAATCAATCAAGCGATAATGATAAAGCAAGCAAATCAAACATTCCTAAATACTTTGATTAATGCAAGCATGAAATGACATGATGGATGCCCTCACCGACATACTCCCTCATGCGACACCATCTTACGTCCGCGGCATGCTTTCTTCCCTCAGTGCTCTACATCTTCCAGGCACATGTAGTGCGATATGAATATGATTACCGAGTTGTTATTAGTCCTTTTTATACAGCAGGATTGGAAAACTAGGGTACTTCCCTTATATCATTCCCAACAAGGATCCTGTCTAGGGTCGTCACTCCTAGTAATCTCATACAATGATATATTTCTAGGTCACTGCAAGGACTGTTAGGGCTATTGCACGCACTCGTTGCTCCACTCCCCCATCACTTTATCATTGTAGGCCGACAACAAGAATATAGTATCACATACCACCATAATCTGCTCAGATTAGGGTGCTCACTGGTCACTACGGGGAGGTTTATGGCCCCAGCGTAGGCCGACAGCTCGACCACGGTGTCCCATTGTAACACCCTGAAAATCGGGGGTCGTGTATAAACTCAACTCCCGAGTTCCAGACCGTCACTTATGCAACAAAAATGGTTATAATTCAATGTTGTTTGATTTAAAGCATTCACATGAGTAAAAGTATACCAAAACTGCAATTCATACTTCAGATCCAGTGATAAAAGCAAGCGGAAGACTAAACAATGTATATATCACTGTATGAAAAAAAACAAAGTAATCTCATCTGTCTCCAAAGTATGACTACATCACTGAGTCTCATGTACATATACATAACAAAAGAATAATGTTCAAAAAGAAAAGTCCCACTGATGTCCCCTCGATCCAGGTCGCCTACGGGAAGCCGTCATGATACTGCATATACGAGAACTCATCCTGGTCCTCGTCAACATCTAGCTCCACCTCCTGGATCTCGTCCTCACCTGCAACTACAACAGGGTCTGGTGGGTGTTGCAAACACCATCCCGTAACGTGGGAATGAGTGATCAACTCAGTGGAATCATAGAGCAAAGATTAGCATGTTCACAATTCAATCACGCGATAATAGTAAAGCAGTAAATCAGACAAATCCTAATACTGTTGTTAATGCAAGATGATATGACGTGATGTATGCCCTCACCGACGATCACCCTCATACGGCAACATCTTACGACCGCGGCATGCCACACTCCCTAGAGTGCTCCACATCTTCCAGGCACATGCAATGCTATGGTGATATGATTACCAAGTTGTTATTAATCCATTCAAACAGCAGGATTGGGAAACTAAGGTACTTCCCTTGTATCAATCCCAGCACGGATCCTGTCTAGGGTCGTCACTCCTAGTAATCTCATACGATGTACATTTCGTAGGTCACTACAAGGGCTGTCAGGGCTGTTGCTCGCACTCGTTGCACCGCTCCCCCATCACCTTATCAATACAGGCCTACTGTACTCTACTGCACGGAAGGGTCGTCGCCTCCCGTGAACTCAGAATACGCTCGCGGTCACTACAAAGGGCTCGTCGCCTGATCAGTGTAGGCCGACAGCTAGAATATAGTGTCTCATACCACCATAATCTGCTCACGAGTCAAGGTGCTCATTGGTCACTACGGGGAGGTTTGTGGCCCCAGCGTAGGCCGACAGCTCGACCACGGTGTCCCATACCACCATGCCCGGCTCATGAGTCTTCGTGGATCAAGGTACCACGGTTAATAGGGTTTACAATGGTAAGTTCAGTACCCTAGGTTCAAGCAGTTATGATACATACAAGGTGAACAAACATCGGCCAGTCGGGTTACTTGACGGGCTCGACTAGCGCGATCGCATCTCGAATTGAACGACATGAAGTGCGTAAAACACTTCGCGTGGCCTAACCACTGCCGCCAACTCTCAACACGAATCACATTCATCGACGCGTCGTTCGTGGCTATGACCAGTCAGCCACGAATTCGCTCGGTTACCGACTGCCTGGACTAAGTCAAGTCCCACACATCTATGGAATTACATTAACACTATAAAAAGGTATTGGAATTGAAATACATCATGTGAACATGTTAGCACATGTTATAACATTCAACTTAAGCAAATCTTCAAGGCATACTTCCCATGCATATTCAACTTAAGCAAATCCTCAAGCACATACATTCCATGCATGTAATGAAACCATGCATTTTGTCAACATGTAGAAAATCATTTAGGTCAGCATAATAATTGAAAAATCAATCACAAACTATCAAATAACATCATTTAATTCAATACATACTAATACAAGCATTTATACAAACACATACACTACACACTTAAGTCTACATATAGTATGTCGACCCAAAGTGTGCAACTAGGCGAATCTCTTCGCCAAACTAATTATGCACGCATTCCTAACTTCCTAATGCGACAACAAACCATGTCAATCACATCAGAAAAATATGAATGTAAACAGTACTTCCTACAAATGACTAAAATGCCCTAAATCTCATATTCTTCGTTAGCTTACGAAACGGGAAACGGAGAGCATTTTGTACATGTCAAACGGCGATGCCGTCAAGAATCTACTATTAAACGACATTGAAAGCATTGGGAACCGTCAATCAAAGCGTCTAAAATCCTCACCTAGTGTCTTGTAGACTCGGGAATCGAAGCGGAGCGTATATGGTTCGTCTACGGCGAGTAAGGAGCCTAATACATAAGATCCATAAGCTACATCGCTATGGAAACAAGGAAAACTCAAATCAACAACTATTTAGGGTTTTTACTTACCTAGGATCGCGGTGGAATCGCCGGGAAAGCGGTAGAGGAGTGTTGCTTAAGCACGTGCAACACGTAGTACAAGTGGCAGGAAGAACTCTCCCACTCTCTCACAATCTCTCACTCTTTTTCTCTCTCCCAAGCTAGGGCTTCTCTCAAATTCGGATGGGAGAGAGGAGTGAGGGTTTCAACCCCTTTTATAGCCTAAAACATTCTCAAAATAGGCTTGGGAACAATGTTTACTTGGTGCCTAACCAAATCGGGGCCGTTTCGGTCCAAAAGAGCATTTCTGGAGGTCCCCTGGCCAAATGCGGTCGGACTTAAGCTCGGGTATACTGGATCTAGCACACATCCAGTTTCCAGACCGGTTGGATTCCCAGATCGCACGTGGCGGCCCAGTTTCAGTTTAACGGTCACCGCACCAAGATCAGGCCTATAAGTCTCGTGATATATAATAGATATTTTTCCTGATCCAAGGGTGTAATTTGGCTGTATTCTGACGGTCAGAATGCTTAATACTGATGCGTCAAATTTGTGTGCCAGATTTGAATTTGAAATTCCAACTATGTCCCTATTCACACTCTCTTCGGTCCGGGCTCAATGAAATAGCCTGTGATCGTCAGTTGGACTTGATATTCGAAACGATTGCCAAGCCCAGCAAAGTGGTCATAACGGTCTAAGATGGTAGGCATCTGACTTACGACGCGCGGTCTAGATCCAATACAAAGTTTCAAGGAGGTCCCGAGAACAAACCGGCTTAGAGTTTGATCCGAGGCTTTAGAGCATTATAGCACCCTTGGTTCCACTCGCTTCGGGCCTTGTAGAACGTATTTAAAGTGATCAGGGACCATTTCCCAGCTATTCTAACGTTGCACTAGCTAACCTAGTCATATTTTCTAAAGGAATGAATTCTACGCAATTTCGGGTCGAGTTGGTACTCGAGCCCAAGTATGGATTTTTCACGGGCGTTACACCCATACCACCATGCCCAGCTCATGAGTCTTAGTAGATCAAGGTACCACGGTTATCAGGGTTATCACTAGTAAGTTCAGTACCCTAGGTTCAAGCAGTTATAACGAATACAAGGTGAACATACAATGGTCAGTCGGGTTACTTGATGAGTCTGACTAGCACGAGCGCACGTTAAATCGACCGACATGAAGTGCACAAGCACTTCGTGTGGACTAACCACTGCCGACGACTCTAGTACGACTCGGGTTCGTCATACACATCCTTCGTGCCGAATAGAATCCAACCACGAATTCTAAACTGTTACCGACTGCCTGGACTAGAGTATAGCCCCAAGCACATGTAATCTAAATCAATAATCATATAAGAGACAAAATTGAAATACAAGAAATTCCAGCATGTTATCAACATGTTATAACATACATCCTAAGCAGTTAACCATACACGAGTATTTCACGCCCAAGGTAATCAATCCAAATACAATAAGCATAGAGGAAATCATGTGCATCATCAAAGTAGTTGAGAATCCAGTCTCAACGCTAATCTACAATACCATTTACTCAATACTTACTAATACATACATTTATACAAACACTTAGACTACTCAACTCCAACGTACTTGACGTATGTTGATTCCAACACATAATATGACAAATCCTTATATCAAGGAGTTGTCTAATACACAACAATCATGTTCTTACATTCAAAACATATGGCAGGCATAAATCATATTGATTTAGGCATTTCAACAAACACTTAGTCTACATAGCATATGTCGACCAATATGTGCATTAGGGCGAATCTCTTCGCCAAACAGATCATACACGTATAACTAGTATAGGTACACAGTAAATACTCATGGCAATCATACCGGAAAAATACGTACGTATACCGCATTTCCTACAAATACCCAAAATACCCTAAATTTCATATTATTCGTATGTATTCGAAATGAAAAATGGACAGCATGTTCTACATGTCAAACTGCATCCTTATCAGCAATCTACCATTAAACGGCATTGAAAGCTTTGAAAAATGGTAACCAAAACATCTAAAATCCGCACCTTAAACCAGAAATTGTGAAATGGAGTCGATTCAAACGATAAGTCTTCGTCAACGGCTCAACGGCAACCTATACCATGAAATAGGTTAGCTACATCATCACTGCAGCTATCCTAGGCTGTAGAAGAAGTTAGGGTTTGGATTTCTTACTTAAGAACGGAGTTGGAATCGCCGGAAAAGCAATACAGGCAGGTGGATTTGGCACGTAGAGCAGCAGGGAAGAATCCCAGGTAAAACCCCCAACTTCTCCCTCACTTTCTCTCTCTTTTCTCTCTTCTCTCTCCTAGGGATTTCTCAAATTCGTATGAGGTTTGTGAGAGAGGGCTTAAGGCCTTTTTGTAAGCCTAAAAATGACAGGAATAAACTTGGGGCCAAGGTATACTTATGTTATGTCCAAATACGGACTATTCCATCTCAACGGAGCACTTCTGGAGGTCCTCTTATCAAATGTGGTCGGACTTAAGCTCCCTGACATTGGATCTAGGTCAAGAAGAGTTTTCAGTCTGATCAAAAATTCAGATCGACCGTGGCGGACCAGTTTCAGTTCAACGGCTACTGGTACTCGATCAGAGCTACAAGTACTATAACATGTAAGTGCCACCTATCCTGATCCGATGGTAAAATTTGATCAAATTCTGACGGTCAGAACGCTTAGAAAATTTCGTGCAAGTGACACGTGCCAGATTTCATAATTTATATTTAATTTCTAACATTTCTCACACTCTTCACTCTGGACTCAAGGAAATCGTCGTGGGACATCATTTGGACTTAATTTTTGAGGTGATTGTCAAGTCCAACTAGGTGGTCAGATTGTCTAAGTTCGGGATAATCGAACTTTCGATGTGCGGTCCAGGTCCTATACAAAGGTTTTGAATGCTCCTGTGAGCAACCGAGTTTAATGTTTGATCCTAAGTTTTAGAGTATTGTAGCGTCACCTATTCTATATGTTTTGGCTCTAGCAGATCGTATTGAAAGTGATTGGTGAGAATTTCATAGGTCATCTAGTGCAGCGCTAGTTGATTCTCGTTAGATTTCTAAAGGAAGTAGCCTATAATGATTTCTATTTGAGATGAGATATGAAGGGTGGAGTGAAGGTGTTTGGAAACGGAAGAAGGAAGAGTTTGGAGAGGGACTTTTGGAGAGATTTGAGAGGTTTTTCAAGAAATGGAAAGCTTGGAGGGGTGCTTTGTGAAGGAAGTAATAGATCGGAGGGGTTTTGATCGACGGCCCACACCTCAGGGGGTTTCCCTAGCCCCCAAACATGATCGGCCCGAAGGTCCGCCCGATTGGGGCCCACTGTACTGCGAGGCCTCGCCAAACCGGCGAGGTCCTCGCCGACCGTTGTGGTTTTTAGCGAGGGCTCACTGATGGGGCGAGGTCCTCCTGCCCCCTAGTCCCAAAAACATGTGGGGCCCACCTTAGATCATTGTGGATTAGTGTGGGTGGGCCCACGACTCCATTTGAGGCGTTTCGGGGCCAATTTGCAAACCAGAATGAGTTTATGCAACGTATAGCATATGATTTTGGGGTAAGAGATGCTAATCTATCTAAGTAACTTATTTATTTTGTTAGATTCCAAAAGGTTAAGGTTCAAGACCCATTTTATCCATTTATTTACTATTCACGGTAAGTTTTAGCTTCGATATTGTTCTTCATCATTAATACCCTAGGATTGGTGTGTATTATGAATGTGTTTAAAAACAAAATAAAGAATAAAGTGTCGGAGGGTGAGATTTCGAAGGAATTGGATAAAAAGAGGTTTTAGGCTTTGAGATTGAGTGTAAGATGTTGGGGTTGACCTACCACCTAAGGACATTCATTTCTAAGTTTGAAATGGAATGAAACATGGCATAAACCCTTCGATTGACGGTCTAGAAGTGATTTGGGGTTGTTGGGTGTGATCAAGAGTGTGCACGGACTCAATCTCGACGACCGTTTACAGTGAGTTTTCATTTAAGTATAGTTCTTTACTATTTAAACTTAAGGATTCGTGTCTAATATGAAAGTACTAGGAAAAGTTTGAAGAATGAGGTGGTGAAAGGTGAGAGTTTGAAGAAAGTGGGTTGAAAAGTGATTCTTTGGCTTTGGGATTGAGCTTTGAGAGTGTTATGGTTGACCCATTGCCTAAGGACGTCTAATTCCAGGTTGGCAAAAATCTAGAGTGTTACATTTTTGCCCATTATGTAATTACTACATAGTTACACACTTGAGATATATAAGTCTTTATTGTGATTAGCATACAGGAGACATCAAATTCAATCAAAGAGATACGTTAGTGGTTAGAACCATGTCTTGTGAAGATTGAAGAGAAAATAATAAATATTCCTCATATAGTGATGTAACGCCTTGTACTTTCCAGTACTCGGGTGTTATCATGGAGGCCAAGATTAATATAAATATGAATCTAACTCGATTTGATGATATTAACCTAAATCGGACCAACAGAGCCAAACCATTGATGACTCTAATTTAAAGACAAGTCTCACAAAAATAAATAAATAAATAAAATAAAAAGATACATAAATAACCACGTGTATAGGTGGTAACAACGATGATAATAATAATAATAACATAAAATCATGAGATAGATAGTCCTAATAACCTACATAGCGAGACCCACAATAGAAGATACATGCATATGTGAAAATAATAATAAAAATAATAAAGTGAAATAATTTATGATAATAACAATAGTAATAAAATTTATATTAATATTAGTAATTAGTATAGTGGTATACTATGAAGGTCTCGAATGTACACGTGACCCAGTAAGACTCTTTTAACCGTTGACATCCAATTTTAAAATGATCCAACCATTAGATAAACAGAAATTCACCGTTGGGACTTGAAGTTTAGGGTATGGCCCACTTAAGATCCCATCTTTGGTTAGAAACTATGACAAGGCCCACCTTATGGGATGAACGTAGTGGATTTATCACAAACATCACTCTGGACGTGTAAGACCCGTATCCTAGCCTGTACTGTTCCATAGGCTTTCGCGGTCCTCCCGGTCGAATTCCGGCAACTCGCGATTTATAATCGGCAGTCGCGCACGACCTTGAGTCATATTCTGTATTCCAGAGTCGACTCACCCGAGACTTATACCCTAGCGACCGCACCGTCGCCACGGTTCTGACGCCGCGTATTACGCACCGAGCCGATACCCAGACTAAAAGATGTGGGCTCGTGTTCAGTTCTAGAAAATGTCACGCATTTTGCAATCCCAAGAGAATCTCTACAACATGTCAAATCAATCCCATCAATTGCCACATCATGTCAAGTACAACCACCCCTCCTTTAAAGTCAACTCTGTCTCTTACAAACCCATCCCTTACAAGTACCCATCACCCATCACTCACACCCATCCCTCTCTCTCTCCCTCTCATTCTCTCTCTTTCATTCTCTCTCTTTCATCCTCCAAGCAAGAAACCATCCATGGCTTCCATGGAGAAGCTAGGTGTGACCTACCTTCCTACCATCAAATTCAACCCTTGGATCATCATCTCAACCATTAAAAATGTCCTCTTGGAGCTCTAGGGTGCATAGACGGAAGAAGGAATAAGCGATCAAAGGTGGGTGCTTCTTTCTTTCTTTATTTCTCTCTTTTTCTTTTGTTTTGTGATTGATTTATTTTCTTAATTTGTGATTTAAGGGCCCTCATACGTGGGACCCATCTTGATGTATGTGTTGTATCAAGAGGGACCCATAGTGGCGGGTCCCTCCGCTACTTCGATCTCCATTTCTCTCTCTTTCCCTTTCTTTGTGGCCCACCTTGAAGTTGATCCACACCGTCCACGTTGATGTGGTGTGGACCCATCACGACGTATTTATTATACTTGCACCATCCAGTAAAACTGGACGGTGGAGATCCACCCACCTGATGTGTGTGCACGTGTGAAGCACACTGGTCGTGGGGCCACCTTGATGTGTATGCTTTACGCACACCATCCAGAGCAATCTGGATGGTGCAGCCCACCTGTCATGTATGTGTTTCATCCCTATTGAGGGACCCTGTTGCTGACGTGCTGCAGCCCGGCAAGAGGGAGCCACATATGGTAGAGTGTTTTATCCTTGCTCCGTTGTGTCTGTGGGACCCACACACATGTGAACTCCACCATACTATATGCATTTCATTAACACCGTCCAAACGGTGGGCCCCACATCCACAGCTGTAGCCGCTAATGCAGCAAATCCTCTGGGTACATTCATGGGGTCTATGTTTCATCCAGACTGTCCCTTGGACCAACGTCTAACCTCCTGGGCACTGCCTCATTCTAGCAAAAATAAAATAAAAATAAATAGAAGAAAGAAATAATAATAATAATAATAATAATAATAATAATAATAATAAATATGATATTATATTAATATATATAATATTATAATATATATGACGGTGGGCCCTGATGTACGTGGGACCCACTTCATATGGAAGCAGGTTGGCTACTGTACTCACACCTGGCGATGTTATGATGTCAGCAGGCCCGTGGGTCTCACCAAATGTTTGGGTCTAATTCAGACCGTCCAACATTTCTAAACGGACGGATCCACCTTAAAGAATGTGTTTTATATCCATCTCGTGCACCTGTTGTGGACGCGGGACCTGTCTCACACGTGTGATACGTGGGGGTAAGTGGGACCCACTTGTTGCACATGTCTTATATCCACAACGTCCATCTGTGTGGGACGCACTTGACGTGTGTATTCTGTCCACCATCCAGGGACATGGATGGGCTGGTACACCTCACACGTGGGACCCACCTGCTGGACGATTTGGCTATTACACCTCACACAGCTAGGTGTTGTTGCTAATGGCATCAGCAAGCTCTGTGGGTCCCACGAAATATATACTCCCCACCATTCATCCTTAAGGCCCACCTTGATGATCATACTCCACATCGTCCAGCAGTTGCTAGACGGTGGGGTCTACCTTTGATGAATATGTCATATATCCACGCTATCTATCAGGTGGACACACTACAATTAGTGGGGATTGAATGTCTACCATTGAAAACTGATTTTGGGGTCATAGAAGTTTTGGATTAGTATGAAATTTATTTTTTTTCCTCTTAAGTCGGGTCCATGTGACTTTACAAATAGATTGGATGGAAAAAAAACGTTACGGTGGGCCCACTTAATGTATATGAAGCCCATTGTTGAGGCTCATTTGGTAAGGCCCGTTTAATGTATATTGGCCCAATTAGTGCAACCCATTGATGTAGCCACTTGACTGTATATGAGGCCCATTGGTGCGGCCTGTTGATGCAGCCCACTTAGCGTATATGAAGCCCATATGATGAGGCCGACTTGATGTACACAGGCCCATTATAATGTGTATTAGGTCCTTAACGTGTGGTCCATTGTGACGTGTATTAGGCCCATGACGCGTGGCCCATTTGATGTAATCGAGACCCCGATACATGGTCCATTTGATGCATACAAGACCCATGTGTAGGGTCTACATGTTATGTATTAAGGCCCATGAGCAGGGCCCACCTGTTATGTATTTGTGGCCTTTGCGAGGCCTAATATGATTTTTTTTATGGCCCACCTCGATATATTTGTGGCCCATCTCTGAGGCCCACCATGATATATTAATGTGATCCATTAATGCAGCTCACTTAATGTGTATGAGGCCCATTAGTGCGGCCCATTGGTGCAGCCCACTTGATGTGTATGAGGCCCATGTGCAGGGCTCACCTGTGAGATGTATATTAGGTCCGTGTAATAGATCTCACCTGCCTTATATTTAAGGCCCATATGATGGGGCCCACCTGCTTGAATTCGAGGCTTATGGGCGTGGTGTATTCTTGGCCCACGGGCAAGGCCCATTGTGATATGTATTAGGCCCATGGATTTTGGCCCCTTGTGATGTATTTTCAGCCCATGGGCAAGGCTCGATGTGATGTACTTACGGCCCATGTACAGGGCTCACCTGTTATGTATTTGAAGATCATATATTTTGACCCTTGAATGAAGCTTAACTTGATGTATTCATGGCCCATTGTGATATATTTTTGGCCCATGTGATGAGGTTCATAATGTTGTGTATGAGGCCCTTGTGAGAGGCCAAGGGCTCACCATATGTTTAGCCCTATGTGGGCCACTCCTTGGGAGCAATGTTGGTTAAATGTCCATATTGATGGGCAATGATGGTTTAATATCTACATTGTGACCTTCCCTTAAGCCTTGATCGATCGATCATCGAGGCCGATTATCGATTCTGATTTATCGTAGCCGATTGTCGACTCTGCGTGTCGTGGCCGATTGACCGATTACCGATCGAGGTCGATTATCATGACTAATTACCGATTAGCGATCGAGGCCGATTATCATGAATGATTACCGATTAGCGATTGAGGCCGATTATCATGATCGATTGCCGATTAGCAATCGAGGCCGATTATCATAACCGATTACCGATTAGCGATCGAGATCGATTATCATGACCAATTGACGATTAGCATTCGAGGACGATTATCATGACCGATTGCCGATTTACGATCGAGGCCGATTATTACGACCGATTACCGATTAGCGATTGAGGCTGATTATCATGACTGATTACCGATTAGCGATCGAGGCCGATTATCATGACTGATTACCGATTAGCGATCGAGGCCGATTATCCTAACCGATTGTCGATTTCGAGTGACGTGACCGATTTGATAACTGATTGTCGATTATCGATCGAGGTCGATTACCGATTCTGATGGACGATTACCGATTTCGATTTGTCGTGGCCAATTGACGATTATCGATCGAGGCCAATTATCATGGCCAATTGCAGATTCTGATTGTCGTGGCCAGTTGACCGATTATCGATCGAGACCAATTATCGTGGCCGATTACCGATTATGATTATCATGGCCGATTGTCAATTCTGATTATCGAGGCTCAATGCGATTTATATGCGACTCGTATTTAAAGCCTGTTGTGATGTGCATTCTACCCGTCCTTAAGGCCCATTGTGATGAATGTTAGACCCTTGTGAGAGGCCCATGTGATGTATATTAAACTCTTGAGTGAGGCTCATGGTGTTGTGTATTAGGTCCTTGTGTGAGGCCATGGGTTCACTATTTGTTAGGCTCTATGTGGGCCCTTTCTTGGGGTAATGTTGGTTAAATGTCCATATTGTAGAGGTCGATGGTTGATGTCGGTTATTGATATCAATTATGAGTATGTGACAGCATAACATCATGATACATACCCATACACATCATCTGCATGTTTGTTATGAGATGTAATTGACCATTGCATATGCCATAGGGCGAGTTGTTCATAAGGCTCCCTGATAGGCGGAGTTGCCCCACATGAGAGCATGACATGCACAGGATTGATGCATGATTGGACTATGTGACTCATGCATTTTTTATTTTGTGTGACATGACCACTATACGCCCTAGCGACATCAGGGCCGTAGCCTGTACAGGTATTTCGTGAATGCCCAGATGGGACACCAGAAATCTGTTTTACATGGGGTGCTATAGATATCCCTGGGTGAAAGTCCTTAAACCCTCTTGGTTCCAGAGGTTGCTCCAATGTCTAGACCGAGTGGGTAGATGAGCGCCGAGTGCCGAATACCAGATGGCTGCGCTCTCCACTGTATCGTGGTCGGTTGGAAGGGGGTGCAGCCTTACCTGCCCGAGAGGAGGGGGCAATGCTAGGCTGAGTCTGACCAGCTCGAGGAATGGGTCCGCTATTGACAAGCTGGGCCTGATATTGACAGGCGGATAGTGAGGTCTCTTCCACTCACCTTGTTGCGCGCAGTGGGGCGACAATCTGGTATGGAGTGTAATAGACCCCGGTGATTTTCGAGAGAGGAACCGTACTGATATGTGGACTTATTGAGTAGGAGTTGTATGCTCATTCATTCATTCACTATCCACTTGGGCTGGTGGTACGCAACTAATCGTTGTGTACCTTCGTTATGGCAAGAATTTCGGTTAGGCGCTCGATTAACCTGAGATCAGGAGTTTACCACGTTGAGTCTGACTATCCAAATTTAGGTATGGGACTAGTTTGGATAGAAGTCCCTTGTGGTGGACCCCGTAGCCTGCGATACTACGTACTATCATCCCGACTTCACACTCCAGCATGGTCATTTCATTCGCATTGCATATTGCATTGTATCCTCAGCATCTGATATTTGGCTCTTCATGACTCCTTGTTGCATAGTTGTTCTATATTGCGTATTCTGCTATTGATTTACTTATAGACTTGTCAGTATTTCTGCTTATTCCGATATTGTATGATTTATGGATGACCAGTAATTTCGATATTGTATGATGATGGCACTGTATAGAACATTTGATACTTACCTTGTGCACACACTTACACCACCCTCTAAGCTTTCTATAAGCTTATGCACGATAGATACGTGTAGGTAATGATAAGCTGCAGCAGTGTTGAACTTGGAGCATGCGGTGGCTTTCTGGAGCTTGATTCTCTATTTATGTATTTCCCTTCCAGTATTGTATTCAAATAATTATCTTAGTGGATATGTGATGACGATGTTGCCGTTGTGAATTAGGTAATCTTGTGGTTATGCTTATCACTAGTTAAATGTACATTTCAAAAAAAATAAAAAAAAATAAAAATCCTCCTTGTAAGATCCCAGTACCGGAATCAGGCATATGAATGCTAGGAGCCGAGAATGGGGTACTACGGAGGCTGTCGGCACCGGATTCGGCGATCGGGATTCCTATGAATCCGATTTCTGGATTTGGGGCATGACAGGACGCCACTCAAATGAGGTGTGTGCGTAGGGTGTGTGCACACGCAGTGCACGGGACCATGGCGCTCGGTCAGGTGGGTTTGACCCGCGTCTTTCCAAAAATGCAGAGATTTCTCTCTCATCTCGCTGTTTACAGTGGACGGACGGAAGTCCTTTTGTTATAATCTGTGGCCCACCATGAGGAACCATCAAGATGATCCGAACCGTTCATCATGTTAGGAGTGAAGATGTTACCAGACCCTAGGTGATTTTACATGTAGTTGCATGCATATATGGACACGAATTCAGACGCTTTTGGTCTGAGGAAAACTAAGTTTCTAAAAATGGAAACTGTCTGCTCCCTTCCTTTCTTCCAACTCAGCAATCCGCGTGAAGCTCTCTCTCCCTGCATCTTAGCCTTCCCTTGGAGGGCTATCTCAACCGTCCATTTGCTTATGGTTTTCTAAACAAAACCATGTTTAGTTTCAGTTTTTGCCCACCGTATTCGGAGGCAATTTCAGCCAGAGAAGATCCAGGCCACTCGTTGTTGATCTGATGGTTCAAGAAGGATTAGGGCGAGCATAAAAGGGCGTGGATTGAGCAACAAGAGCTCACCCTCCATTATTACAGCTACCCGAGAGAAAACCATCCGCCTCCTTTGTTTTAACGAACCCACCGCCCAAATCTCTCCCGACCTCTGAAAACCTTTACTTATAAGCTTCCTAGGATTGATACAAACCTTCCCAAAGGAGTGGATTGGAGGAAAGAGAGGAGGTTTTCAAGATGCCATTAACAGCGGGTCTTCTTCCTCAGCTATCCTCGATTGTTAATCTATTGTTGATAGAGTTTTGGGTGCAGCAGAGAAAGAGAAACAGGGAAAGAAGAAGGAAAACAAAAGGAGAGAATGGAAAGAGAAGGGAAGAAAGAAGAAAGAACGAGAGACAGAGAGAGAGAGAGAGAGAGAGAGAGAGAGAGATGGAGAGATGATATTTTCGATGTTGCTACCGTCAGTGGGCCGCACCACGTACATGATGGACCGCACCACACACACCACGTGGGTCTCCTGGCAGCCGTCCATTCACCCATGCCCAGGTGCTTGTCAGGTAACTATTTCACAGTGGGCTGCACCATGGTTAACAGAGCCATTTGATCTTCTTAACCAAGCCCTGTTTGGCTACAAAATGGGCTGATAGATGCACAGGAGTTGGGTCCGATCCAGGCCAGCAATGGACCCAGGTTGGCCTAGCTCGAGTGTTGTTGGGTTCTAGCAAAGCTAGGATAAAGAGAAGATAGGCAGAGGAAGTGTGTTAGTCTGCCATCTAGCTTGATTTGGACTAAGCCGTGATTCACTGTGTCAACTTAGCTAGGCTAAGACTGGGATGTGGCTAATCTCAGTCTCTGTGGAGTTTGGTAGGAAGAAAAGAGGAAGAAGCAAGGAAGGAAAGAGAAGGAATGATGGAAGAGAGTAGCGGTGGCATTGCGCCACACGTTGAGTCGAATTGAGTCGACTCAGCTGACTTACGGAGGTACTGCGCTACTCTGTCTTAACTCCCTGACGAGTTGAGTTGAGCCTTAGCTGAGTTAAAATGAAAGGAAAGGAGAAGATGAGGCAAGGAGAGAGATGGGTGCTTAGCCGAGTCAACCTAGGTGAGCCACATTTCTTTTCCATATAAAGAATATTTCGATTATAGTGTTATCAACTTATCATTACAAACATCATTAGATTTGTTAAAACTAAACATGATTGATCATTAATAAACTACCTATACTAATGTTAGTTACAATGGTTAAATTTAAATGCTTCAATTGTCACTCCTAAATGTTGTTATTAATCATGAATAGCCATCAGCACACCGTCTACGTTAATATTAGAAACTACTATTAAATGATATTAGTATGGCATCCATCACTTGAAAATCTATTATCATTAATAATAGATTTTAATATTTGTTACCATTGTAATACTTGTTACCACCATGATTGTAAGTACTAATCATATAGATTCATCAACGATGAATGGTGACTAACAATATTATTACATTTTACTAAAATTACACACATGTTATAGTTCAACCCCTAGGACTAAACCCTAAAAGCCTAAGCAACCTAAACCATAGGTTGAGACCTTAACCATAAGTAGTGTGTTAGGGTTGGGTCTAATTGTAAAACCTCATAATTCATGGTAAATCATAGTATCCATTATCATGACTGGAATTGATAGTTATGATTTAAAATCATTAGAAAATATAATCATTTCCCTTATGGGATTAGTCAAATACTTGTTAATATAATTATTAGTATTAGTCCTTATTGTATTATCATTGAAAAATGTCCTACTATTATTTTTTGTATTATTTAAGAGGTTATTGGTCATTATAAAGATGTTAGGTAATGTCGATACATTCAAACGTAAACTTATAAACCACCATTACTAATATTAATGGATTAATACTCTCATTAGGAATATTATTTGACCCATTGCACAATACTAATAATAATAATAACAATTGGAATACTAGTATAGGATTCAAGTCCTAGAATCTAAAGCCTATAACTAAACTCTAACTTAAAGCTCTAATTCTATACTAAAACCCTAAAAGTAATCTGAACCCTACGTTATGATCTTGAACCCTAGGTAGCATGTAGAATTTGAATCTAATGTGCATCCTGATTTATGGTAAGATTTGATTGTAAGAAAATACGCATTCCTTAACAATGCTGGTAGGTGATTCAAAACATAAGGTGATGATTCTTCCCCTTGAACTTTCCATCTTTCCATTAGCTTAAGTTATAGTTTTTGTTTAGATTTATAATTGATATCTCTCTTATAATCACATGTGTTAGCTATTGAAAATTGAATTGCTATATTACCTACTTAATGTTCATCCTCAATATTTGTTCATGAATTATTTGTGGATTGCTTATGGAACTTAAACTGGTGCATTAGTGGGAAACCCCTACTTATATATGTACACCTATGCTTGGGATGTAACTCGATTGACGGTGATTGCAATAGACCTTTGCTCTAGTGGTTATTGAGTGGTGGTCTAAATGGATCATTGATGTGGGCCTACCATCCAGCGTTGTTGTGTCCAATGGTTTTTAAGGATGGTCTTTATCGTATAGTTTTGATATTCGCCCTATGTGGCATATTTTGATACCCACCCTACATAGTTTTGTTTTGATATTTTTTCTATATGGGTTCGATATTTTATACTGCGCAATCATGAGATGGTAAGCCCCATATGTTGTAATAAGACTGACCACTAGTCGATGAGTTTTCATTAAACATCCTAAGATGGTAGCCTCATGGGCCAAGAATGGTGATAATGAGATACTATGCCCGAGCCGTCGACCTACGCTAGGCAATGTGCTCCCCGTAGTGACCTTTAAGCTTATCTAAATTGGTTGCTTGTAAATGGACTAATAATACTTGGCAAATCATGCATACATGGCATATTTATGATGACTTTGATCATTATGCCCATACGATTACACTGAGTGTTGCGCTAATGACCAGTCATTCGATTTATAATAATGACTTAGATCTTCATACCCATGTGATTACGCCGAGTGTTGCGCTGATGACCAGTCTCATCTATGGGTGACGATCCCAATGCCCGTCTGGATGTTTTTTCCGAGGCACAAACCGTCTGGATATTTTACCCGGGTCCACGATTGCATCCATGCATCTAATAAGATTGCATTTACTCTGTTTTGGTTGTTTGATTGTTTTATAACTATGCTTACCTAATGCGGCAGTGTGTAATCTTAAGAGAAATTCACACTGAGTTGGCCACTCATCTATCAAATATACAACTGTACAGGTAGTACAGGTGACTTTAGTGATATGTATGTTCAGACTAGATGAGGAGCAGAGTACGATCGTCAGGGATGCAAGGCTGGATTTGCCTAGAGGTGCTGCATGATCTTGGGGCATATATTTATATACTTTATACTATTTTTCATGCATTAAATTCTTGTAAATCTTGTACTTGTTAAATTTAGAGACATTGGTTTGTATAAGTCATTATGGGCACTCTCTTGTATATTTTAAATGTAATTAAAAAAAATTTTTATGTAGATTTGTCCACACTACGCTTATTTGCTTACTTTGATGAAGAAAAAAAAATGTACATTCGAATTTGACCATCCTTTAAGGTTAACACTCGGGTTTTTACACACGAGTCATATACTCGGGTCTTAAAAAGTCGAGGCATTACAAGTGATTATTTTATTTATATCAAAGATTCTTAGTAATATAAATAATCTCACACTTGATCATATAAGTAATGGTTGTGATATTCATATAGGGCACCTCAAGCTTGAATAGAAAAATATGTTAGTGATTGGAACCCATACTTCTAAAGATTGATGAGAAAATTATAAGTAAAATTTTATATATTTTCTATACATATTTTTAAATTATATAACTAATTTCACATTACTTTATATAAGGTAACCTCAAATACAAATAAAGAAATTCGTCAGTGGTTGAAACCCATACTTACAAGGATCAAGAGAAAATCGTAAGTACTTTTCACATAATGGTTATTTCATTTATATACATGCACATATTTCTAATTAGAAAATCATTTTGAAATACTTTATTTTTATTACGATTTATTTCAACTTGTGTTGAATTTTATGCTATTGAAATAGGACCAGTCTATGACTCAGAATAGGAATCACGAAGAGAGCTTACATTACAAAGAAATATTTATGGAACGTGAACAATTATTGGAGGTGTTAAAAAGAATGCAAGATAAGCTAGATACGCAGAAAACACTCATCACAAAGATATTTGATAAATTGACAAAGTCAGAGAAGAAATACAATTATGTCAGTCCAATGTGTAAGACGATGGAGGATAATTGGATGGCAGTATGTACTCCACAACTTTTCCCTCCTATAAATATAATATCGGATACACCATTAGCTGCAAATGAGCCACATATTTTCTCTCTTATGAATGTGATGGCCACCAAGAATGATTTCGTACTTATAAGTCCGAGTTCCATAGTGAAGCGTGTGAAAGAGGGTGGTAGGATTAGAGATGCTTCAAAAGTCTTAAAATCATCGTACATGATAACATATCATAAACGTAATACTAAAAGCAAAGTAAAATCACCTGATAATGATTGAACAATGGAAGAGAGGGCGGCTGGGCTTATGTTGTCTCAAGAAGAGGATGTTGTAATTAAAAATTTCGTTCACATGACTAATTATAAGTATGACACATAAATTAATTAGTTTGTCATTATTCACCTACTTTCATTGTAGTAGTTTCTCACACTAATATCCTATACATGTCTTTAAGGAGGATTCTTGTGGACCACTTTATGTCTTTCGAAGTTCATTAAACTTTTTCATTGATCGTAAAGGATGGCTTGATGATGAGGTATAACCACACATACTGTTTTCATTCTCTTACTACCTCATGTAGCAGCATATATTAATCTACTATTAATGGATACAAAGAGTATAAACATTTGACATATTATATATATATATATATATATATATATATATATATATATATATATATATATATATATATATATATATATATATATATATATATTTAAAATTGTGTTTCAGGTTATAGACAAGTATAATGAATTGCTGAAGAGTCAACAAAATAGAGATAGACAGGATTTATTCAAATGTTATTTTTTTAATACCTGGTTTCATGTAATTTTTTTATATAAATGCGCAATGTTCATACAAATATTGATGTGTTTAGCAAGCATTTTAATTTGTTCATGATTGAACTATTTCAGCAATTTATATGTTCAAGGAGAAATGATAAGGCAAAAAAAAAGTGAAAACACAGATAATAGTTTTAGTCGTAAAATTTCATTAAGATATAATTCAAATCAAAGTTCAAATTGATTAACAACTACTTTTTAATTACTAAAATATCTAAGTTTACAAAATACATATGCATACATTTTCATTTTACAAAACTAAGCCATATCAGCTTTCTTTAAATGTTACTAATTACCTGGAGTAATTGAGTGAAGTTGAAATTATCAAGTATATGAAAATTTGAATTAACTTCATGCTGGATATATGGATGTGACTGATCCATGGAAGGAAACAACTGTGGTTGACACCAAGAAGGAGAGAGTTATGGTTGGATCTGTGCTTCTGGTATATACTACGTGGTCATAGGGAGTGGCCCGACATTATTGTATCCCTAGCATTATGTATAAGTAAATATTAAGTTCATCAGAAAATTTCAATTTCACTATGAAATAAAGTTTCATTACGCTAAGGGTAATCAAAATACTACCTAAGCAAATGCAGATTGAACATTAGAGTGTACTAATGTGGGTTGTTTATTGGGATGGACTGAATTTTTTGTATCTCTCTACTCTTTCTGTCGATGTCTCTTTGATTTTCCATTCTCCAAGCTACTCTTAATTATACGTCTACCACGACAATTCTCTTTTCTTTAAATTTCATGAGTTTTTTCTCTTACTTTAATGATTTCAGCGTTTTTTCTTTTGATATAAAAACTTTTTATTACTTTCTCATGAGCTTCTTTTTAAATTTTAATGATTTCACTTCTTTATTGCACATCATCATCTTCGAATTTTACCCGATAAGCTCGAACGCCTTTTTCATTACTCAGGCTTTCAACATGGGATAAGGGTTCTTTTTCATTCTCGTTTTCTTTCAAAATCTTTTTCAAATCTTGCAACATCCATTCTAAATGCTTGAAAGCACATTCAAATGCTTCTTAACTTTCACAACCCCTTGTTGCCAATTTCATAAAATTGTAAAGTAAACTATTGTAACTTCGGGATTGTGATTAGTCACATCCACTACTTAATGAGGAAAATGAAATTGAAGTAGCTTCTCGAGTCCACCTTTTAAAGATGTATTTAGCCGGGATATTTGTGAGGTTATGATTGTAGTTTTTAATGCATAGGAACACAAAATACCCATAAATTCAAACTTTCTATAGCTGCAAGTGATGGACTCGTCCATTAAGTCAATGGTAACAATGTGAAGACTCTGATTTCTTCTATTCAAAACTTGATATTTTCTAACTATACGAGACTCATCTACCTTTTCCACTATTTGATCAAGGCTATCACTAAATTCTTCTTGAAATAATTTGAAAATAGTTAGTGTATATACATTAGTTGCGTGCTTTATGATACTAAAAGGAAAAGTCACAATTGGTGAACTTTGGGTCATTTTGAAATTGGATTCTAATTCTACATTTCGTCTATCATCCACGAAACGTTCGAAATGTTCAAAAAATCTAATTATATTTTGGTCAAGATGTTAGTATTTCTTCAAATCCTTATTTAAACTTGCACAACGCTGCGTGCTCTTCATATCTGCGCAAAAACTGTTCTTTCCATATACTAATGCCCACTTCTCTTTTTCATTGAATAACTGTTATAACCATATATTATCTGTGAGATTATATTTCATGATCATTCTTTCCCACACTTCAAGAAATTCATGTTCCTCATCAAAATCATATACACATCTACCAAAATCATTGTCAAATGACTTAGAAGAACAAAATAGTGACTTAGATGTTTGCAAGTGTTCAGAAACATATGTCATACACAAAATATGGCGAACCGTTCTAGGTAACTCTGTCTTGATGGCATTTAACATAGCCTTATCCTGATTTGTGGGAATGGTTTGTGGTTTTTTTCTACAAATTACATCACAAAATGTTCTAAACAACCATCTGAAAGAATCGATTGTTTCATCATAGAGGAGTGCAGCCCCAAAGATAATTGTCTGTCTATGATGATTAACACTGATGAATGATGTGAATGGCCATCCATACTCATTTGTTTATATGTTGTGTCAAAGCAAATCACATCTCCAAAACGTTCATAATCTAAAATAATTCTTCCATCAACCCAAAAAAAAGTTAGTGATATAATCTTCAACATCAAATTGAATACAATAAAAGAACATTGAATCTTTAGCTTGCTTTCTTTTAAAAAATATCAAAAGACGTTTTTCATCAAATTTCTTCATTGCTTTTGCCCTTCTTGTCCGTAAATAATTCTTGTAATTTACCAAATTATATCCAACATTCTGTCGACCAACGGCTCGTTTTGTCATGAAATCATATGTTTCTTTTAGCTTTATACCTGTATTATCACAGTTATCAGAAATAACTTTTTAAGCAAATTTTCGTTGTGATCTCAACAAATGAGCTTCTTCAGAAGATGCAAGAATATGATTATGATCAATCTTAATATCAGTAACACGATATTTTTCATCAACTCCCAATCTAATTTTCATATGTGCCCCACAACCTATTCTTGTTACATCCCGATGATGCTTCATATTAACATCACGTTTATCAAATGAACGTTTACCTTCTTTGGAATAAAAAAAATCTCTCATTTTCAAAACACATGTCTCTTTGTCTTTATTTATACTATGCTTTGGAATACTGAAACTAACTTTCCATTCAAAACTATTGTATAAATCATATGCATCTTTCTCTATTTTAAACTTCATAATAATTTCTGGATTCAGTAGCTTCTCATCCATGTCTAGATCATCCATACCAACTTTCACTTCTAAGTCGAAGTCTATATCATGTCATGAATGAAGCATCGAATCTAACAGGCATGGTGTGCGAAAAGCCATAAGAGCTCTATTTTCCATTGATCTATAATGCCAAGAAAATTTTAACATGAAGACTATAATTTAAAAAAAAAAAAAAGTAATATAATATATATATATATATAATCCGTCATCTAACATAAAACACTTCAAATAAATCTAAAAAATCTTTAAATAAATCTACGGGGTCACCATTAAGAGCAATCAACAAAAAATATCCCCAAATCCTATATAACCTGTGGGCTACTATAGTTTTGAATGGCCTAATGAATGCCCTAAAATGATCCATCAAAGTGGGCTTGTGAACATTTTAAGAGGAGACATCCTTTCTTTGCATCATGGTTTAAGTTGCAAATGATTTGCAAGTGCTTGTCCTGTTTGGCTTTAAGCAGTAAATGATTTACAGGTAAATGATTGTGTGCGCTTGAATAGCCCGTAAAAAATTTAAAGTCCTGTAAATGGAGAACCAATCGAGCCTGTAAATGAAATCCAAACTTTTTACCTGTAAATGCTGTAAATCATTTACAGTCTGTAAAATGATTTACGGACAAAAAAGGCCATCCAAAAGCAAGAGGATTAGGCAATCAGGGAATCCCTATTTACTAAATAATAGAGGATCTGGACTCAAAAAAAATATTATTATACTCGTATTGAATGTGTACAATCCATCTTCTTTATTCCCAACCATTTATGTCGCGAATTAAAGAAGGATTCAGATATATTCCAACGGGGAGACTTGGGGGATCCACCATCCATTGTGAGGCCCATCATTCCAACTATAGGGATTTCAATCAGTGGGCCTTATTTACACAAAAAAGCCATAGCAATAGTATGCAAATCCTTAGTTGTAGGACCATCATACAGAGTAATTGATGAGTTACAGCCGTAAGGACGCAGCTTTTTCCTGGCCACAGGAAATCCGTAATGTTAAAAATGGTAGCCCGCAGCATGAAAATCGGCTTACACAAAAATCTAGCTGGCCCTCTAATAAGATGGGCCACATTGATGGAATCAATGAACAATCTACGATTTGACTCAGAGCCTGATTTTTGTGCAATGTGATCTTTATGGTAAGGTGGTGAAATGAAAAGAAGAATCCAACAACTTGCCAATGGAAGCAGTCGTCACTTTCCTCTAAAGCAATGAATCTTTTTAAAGCATGTCGAGTCCAAATTTAAAGGAAAACCCAACTAAAATATATGAAAATTAAAATACCAACCTCGTAAATCTTCTGCAATTTCTATAACTCTCGCTTTTTAGCCAGAAAGGAAAATGACCCAACAGAAGAGAGAGAGAGAGAGAGAGAGAGAGAGAGAGAGAGAGAGAGAGAGAGAGATGAGACTCTCCCCCTTTTCTTCCTTTTCTTTTCCCTCCCTTCCCTTTTTCTTTTTTTATTTTTTTCCTTTATTTTTATTTTTTTAATTGTTTAGAGTCCGTAGTTTTCTTTTAGTTTTTTTAAGTGAGTGGTGACGTGGACCAATCAGGACTGGGCAATCAGGGAATCCCTGTTTACCAAATAATAGAGGATCCAGACTCTCTTTTTTTTATTTCCTTCTTTCATCCAAATCTTTATGACTTCATGAACAGGTGCAATGGCAAATAAACATCACGGTGGTGTCATTATCGGACACAGATTAGCTACTGATAGGTTGAGTAGCGATACTTAAACTGGCTACTGAAGTGACGTCACCAAGTTTTATGGGCCCCACCATGATGTATGTTTTGTATCTATTCATCCATTTGGAGAGATCATATTAGCGCATGATCCAAAGAATGAGTCGGATTTAAGGGTCCAGTGGACCCCACCACAGAAAACAGTGGGGAGAGTGACGCCCACCATTAAAAAGTTCTAAGGGCTACAAAAGTTTTTGATCAATTTAATATTTATATTTTTCCTTCTTTAATGTCTACGTGAATATGTGAACAGTTTGGATCTCAAATAAACATCATGGTGGACCTTAGAAAGGTTTCAACGGTGGGCGTCACTCTCCCCTCCATTTACTGTGGTGAGGTCCACTCCAGCCTTGAATCTTCCTCATTCTTTGGATCATGCCCTAAAATGATCTCTCCAAATGTATGGACAGTCTGAATACAACACATACATCATGATGGGCCCCACAGAACTTGGTGACGTGACTTCAGTAGGGAGTCTCGTTACTCAACCTATCAGTAGTTAATCCACGTCCGTCACTATCCTCACTGCTTCTTGTGGTGTGGCCCACCTGAGCCTGATCTACCTTTGAGCTCGTGCCTTAAAATGATCCGATAAAATGGATGGAGGTGGACCCCACAGAGCCACTGCCAGGACTGAGTTTATCCTCTTAATGGTGGGATGCAGACACATAGTCCAAACTATGGGTCTTATTCTAGATGGATAATGATTCTAAAAATCACACCGTCCATCAGTCCTCACCATCTAAGGAATGTCATTGTAACGCCCTGAAATCGGGGGTCGAGCATAACTCAGCTCCCGAGTTCCAAAACATCACTTATGCAACATATTTAAAGATGGATGTATGTTGTCTGTATTAGTGCATAAAACATGAGGTAGATTAAGCCAAATCAGCAAACATAGTTTAGGGACAATCTGAGAACGCAAGCAGAAAACTGAAATACATATATGAACCAACATGAGTCCCCAAGATATGTAAGCTCTGCCAGGTCATAGTCATCAAACATGCAGAATCAGATGTTCATTATCATCTTTACCGACATGACTTTTTGACCATAATCCACCGTCAATGGGTCAATGGCATGCATGTGGGGAAATTGACTATACTCATCTCGAAGTTTGGGCAAATTACCTCGAACGCTACGACACTCCATATATTCCCTAAAGGGCCTTCTGACAGCTTTCGAACTTTGTTTCGGACGTAAATGCCCTTAACCTTGGTTCAGGACTTGTACGGTCCTGGAGTGAAGCAGAAGTCACCCGCTGTTACAACCCCCGAGAAATGGACGGATCGGCTACTCCCCAGGACATCGGCCAATGGCTGGTTCTCAGTGCTCTGTGGGCCCCACCACCATGTACATGTTTCATCCATGCTGTCCATATATTTCTCCAGATCATTTTATGGTAGGAGACCAAAAACAAGCATAATCCAATCACGGTGGGCCCTAGGAGGATTTTAATGGTGGACATCTAATAATTATAATTTCCCAGCAGTGTGGCCGTCGGAGAGTTATATCACTCTCGCTTTTCGATTCAAGCCATAAAATGATATTTTAAACTGGATGAATGGCCTGGACGAAGCACATACATCATGGCAAAGCCCACAGACCACCGATCACCTACACCACGAGCTTTGGAAGGGGCAAATGTCGCACTTATGTACATTTGAAAGATCCCCTCCTTCCTCTTCTTTTGTTTTCCTATAAAAGCCAAGATCCAGGGACCAACAGCTGGAGAGTGACATTATTTCTACTTGTCATTTCGCTCGTTTGAAAGCCTCTTCCACTACGAGGTTTGTATTTTATTTTGTTTCAACTGTAGGTGGGCATTTGCCAAGGTAAAGGAAGGACAGAGTCGAGAAGCCGAGGGCTCCGGTTGTCACGTGAAAGGGAGTGTAACATAGGGCACACTTTGATCAAACCTCCACCATTGGATGGTGACAACCACAGCATCATGTTTGTGATGGTATTTGGATTGTGACTACCACTTGTCACGATCGCGGTTGGGATGTTATATGAATCGTGCTCGTCAGGGATATGGCATTGGATACAACTACGACCCAGTGTTCTTCATTACCACGATCCAATGTGTATAAGAACCATGATCCAGTGTGCTTCATTACCATAAGATTACGACCCAATGTGCTTCATTACCATAAGATTACGAAGACTACATCGATTGAATTCAATCTGATAATTAAAGTTGTGTATGATGATGCAACTCGAAAGTGCGAAAGACACAATGTGTTGCGATTTCAGCGGATGAGTTCCAAGTCACCACACACGGGGAATGACCGATGTAGTGAATCTAAGATAAATGAAGTGTACGTGGGGTTAGTTTATCGAGTGCTTGAGATGACATAAAGGGACATTTCAACCAAGTGAAGGTTTTATTTAAGAATATGAGCCTCTAGAAACTAGAAGATCTAATGGGAGAACTAAAAAGGTTTTTATTACATCCCAATGAGAAGATAGGCCAACACCCAGATGTTGGAGATGGAAGCGAATAGGTGACAACCGGCCTCAATGCAATTTCATCCCTGTTGGCTGAGGAGGAGGTGGAGGTTGATGATGACTTATTGTTTTTATTGCTTGTGATAGGGAAATGTGAACTGTAATATACTTATTGACTCATGAACTTTGCCACATGATAACCACTTTCCAATGTGGATGTTAACCACGATCCATTGTGCGTTTAAACCACAATCCATATAGGAAATCGTGAACTTAACAATAGGTCATGGTTATCATGACAAAAGGACCGTGACTGAAATGTTATATGGGTCATTTTTTTCATTAGGGTCATGGTTATCATGACAAAAGGATCGTGACTGAAATGTTATATGGGTCATTTTTTTCATTAGGGTCATGGTTGTCAACACTGGATCAACAAGGACGACAACCACGATCCATTATATGCTATGACCATGACCTATTTAACATTACAGCCACGACCCATATCAACTACGACCAGTGATTAATGCATACCACGACCAATATAACATGACAACAATGACCCTCATACATCCAGGGTCTATGTATCATGACAAACGCGACCCAATGTGGATGATAATCAAGAGCCTTTATGCATATGAACCACAAACCCAAAGATTGGAATAGTGTATATAACATTGGTCATGGTTTTCGTGATATATGGATTCTGGTTGTCATTTAATCGGTCGTGGTTTACTTAGTGTCATGGTTATCAACATCGATCCAGTACGAATGATAACCACGATCCATTACAATTATGACAACCACGACGGATGTGAATCGTCAACCACATTCCATGCAAAATGATAACCATGACCTATATAACATGACATACAGGATCCATATTTCATGACAATCACGACCTATACAACATTACAATCATGATACATATTCCAGGCCGATGTGAAATGGCCTATTCTGGCTTCTAGGCAAACGAACTAGATATATTGTAAAATGACAACAATGATCCATACAACACAACAAAACCGTGATCCATATGACATGAAAAAAATGATCCGCATAATACAACAAGGATCCATAATACATGAAAACCACTACCCATAGAAACCGACACCACGACCCATGTAACTTTGACAACCACGATCCATATACCATAACAATCCATTTTACATGAAAACCACTAAAAAACTATAAAATAAAAAAACAAAAAAAAAAAAATAGACAGAGTCAACAACGATCTGTTGTCAACGTGAAGGATCGTGGTTGTCTTCTACGAAGGGTCGTGTTTGTCATTGTACAAGGTAGAGATGACTTTGATAAAGTTGTGACAACGAAAGCCCTCACCATATCCAATTTAAAGCCCATGTCTCTAGTCCACAACTCTGTATCGTGGTTATTATGTTATATGGTTCGTGGTGTCAATGTTCGATGGGTCATAGTTGACATGACGATATATATCGTGGTTTTCATTGCATATATCGTGTGGTTGATCACACCGAAATAAATGGTTAGAAGGTGTTGAGAACTACATGGGTCGTACATCCACCCGATAAAACTTACTTTTATGATAGGCCTATATACACGCACATTACATACGATGTTCACTTTAGATTACATTTATATATCACCGTGGACCTCATATATCTTAGTTTGTACTAAATTAATATGTCGCATGTACATACATTAAAGATGGCGTGCTAAAGGCGGGAAGTTCGCTTACGATTCCAAATGCAAAACATCAATCGTCGATCATCTGGTTCAAGTCTATGGTCCATCATAAACCGAATCTAATCCGTTAAAATTATTCATGGATGATGGATTCCTTTAAAAAAAAAATTAGTGAAACATATCGAGCCATCAGTGGCCCACACTACGTAAAGATGATAAATTATGGGTTTTTACGGAAACTATTGGTTGAACTATTGTGGTCCATTGGATTCGAATATTTTGTCCATTATTTGGATTTCTTGATGTAACAAATTAAATGGATGGTGCGGATCAAAGAATATCTGCAGTTTGATGTGACTTATGGAACACCGACTATATCTTGGATGCTTATGGACGCTTTTACAGATGCTTATGTTTCCAATCGCAAAACATTAACGGACGCTTTTACAGACACTTACAATTCCAAACTCAAGAACATCAACAGACGCTTTTACCGGCGCTTATGATTCCAATCGCAGAACATCAACGGACACTTTTACAAACACTTACGATTCCAAATGCAAAACATCAACGGACGCTTTTACAGACGCTTACCATTCCTAATGCAAAACATTAACCACTTGTGCCCGTACGGAACGCTGACTATATACTGGAGCTTCTTCTCTAAGACCCCTTCACTTTTTATCCATAACCCTATTCTTTTTACTGGTTTTGAATCTTCTTCACTAGGCCCCTCCATCGCCACTCAATGAGTACATCTACAAGTTCAGTGCAACTCAGTCAATATAAATGGCAAAGCAAGGTAATGGTTGACAGGGACGGTCTATGGTAGTTATTATGTTATGTGGGTTGTGGCTGTGAACCACGACCCAATGTATATGACTATAATGATATGTATAGCATGAAAATTACGAACGTTGTTATGATCGGTGTCGATATGCTGAATGGATTGTGGTTAACAGGGTCAGTGTATCGTGGCCCACCTATTATGTGGGTCATGGCTGTGAACCACGACTCAATGCAAATGACATCAACGATATGTATCGTGGCCCATCTGTTATATGGGTGTAGCATGATAGTTACGTTCCTTTAGAAGTCGTGATGAACACGACCCTTCGTGGATTATAACCCCGATCCACTATGTATTACAATTACGACCCATGCTAGATTTTGCAAGAACATCTTATTATTGATTAACAATCCATGACCATATTGGAATGCAGGTCGAAAGAAGTTAATCATGACTACATGTTTAGACTTTGAAAAGGCACAGGTCTCTCCCAAGTGCTCCGTCAGTTTTTTAAAAGTCTTAGTTGAAGATATGGAGAAGAAACCTGATAGAAAGAAACTATTTAGAGACACCTGTTTTGGATTTCTACTTGACTGGCCAGTGGCCAAGTGGACGGCATAATCTCAGATCATGAATTGCCTGATGCAAAGGCATGTTGGTGATCTAAAATTTGCTGTTCAAGGCACCAAGATAAAATTTACAAAGCTCAATTTTGTACTAATAATGGGTCTTAGGTTTGGACCACTTAGGATAGATGGCGGCGGTCGTGCCGAGGCCAGAAGAGCAGATGCAGAAAAATGCATTAGGGAGACTACTTGAGAGCAGGGGGTGTTGGTAAAAAAAAACTAAAAGAAGCCTATTTGTCACTCGCCGATAAAGATGAACATATAGACGTGGTGAAGCTGGCTCTATTAATTTTTGTTGAGAGTCTATTAGTTGGATCCCCACAAAAGAATAACTGTGTTGATAAGTTTATCCACATGGTCGATGACTTGGATTATTTTAATAACTACCCTTGGGGTAGTGTGGGGTATGATTATTTGAAGAAAGGGGTTAATGCTGCGTTTGGCATTATTTGGGGGGAAAGGGCGACTAGCCAGTACCTCGAATCATACAGCATATGCGGATGCGCGTTTTCCCTACAAGTACGTTATTCTTGTCCTGATTCATACATTAAGTTTGAATTTTTTCATTTTTCATCCATACATGTCAACCAATATGTAATGCATGATAATTGTTCTTAAACAAATTTGGGCCTACGAAAGGTTCCCTCAACTCACTGGTGACCGTAGGTGGGCCGTTAGAAGACTGCGTATAAGGATTCCTCAAATACTAAATTGGGATACCAAGAGAAAAGGCAAATATGAAACCATATCCATCATCTTCACAGCTGTGCCGGTAAGATTTATTCAGTTAGTAGTGTAATTTGAATCATGCAGTATATTTATAATTAATATATTAATTTTGCTCCTGCAAGTGGTGCTAGCTCCACAGCTTCAACCAACGGTCGAAGAAGCAGAGGTCGAGGCTGTCAGGAGTATAACTAACGATGACTTTCATACAAAGGATAAGGCTCTGTGGTCAGTAACCATGGCGGAGACAATGGAGGATGAAGAAAGAAATAACATTGAGGCTGATCTTACAGCCTCTCTCTTGGAAATGAAAAATACAATTGAGCTTGATGAAAAATCTACCCAGCTTAGGTATGTATTGAAAGATAATAAAAAATACAAGATCCACAATAAGGAAATGTAATAAGCGGAATGATTTTCTCACCACTGAATTGCAAAGAATAAAGGGTTAATTGAAGCAGATTGATGAGTTTGGAGTAGAAATAAAGCACCTCAAGGAGGATTATGCTTTTATACGAGAAGTGACGTCGATGAGAGATTATATTAATACAAACTAGGTACGTGAAATCACTTTTCTTTATCTAACCTAATTGTTAATAGCTCACTGTGAAGGAAAATGGAAAATGGATCATGGTTGTCATCTACACAAGATCGTTGTTACCATACGGGAAGGGTCATCCTTTTCATGCAACTACGGTCCACGACCCAACATTGATGGCCTAGGGTCGTGGTTTTCGTTTAACGTGGTTCGTGGTTTAAATGAAATATGGATCATTGGTTATCATACATAGTGGATCGTGGTGGTTTTCATCCACGATGGTTCGTGTGGATGAACCACGACCTAACATGGACAAAAACCATGCCCCATTGGTCGTAATAACTACGACCCTAATCTTAATCATAGCTATCACCCACATCTATTTCAACCACAACCCAATACGGTCGAGAAACACGATCCACTGTTTGTAATGGCCACGACACTTAGTTCATCGTTGTTATCATCCACAGTGTGTCGTGGTTCACATACACGATATCATGGTTGGGTTCCTTGTAGAAAGACATATTGAAATACATAATAATAATAATTTTATTATAGGACATTATCTCTTCGATCAGCTCTCTCAGAGCAGAAAATGCTTCACTGCATGAGCAGGTGAAGCAACATAGAGAGGAGATCAATGCTTCACTGCAGGAGAAGGTGAAGCAGCATATAAAGGAGATCAGTGCTTCACTACAGGATCAGGTGAAGAAACTCAGGGCAGAGATTAATGCTTCACTGTAGGAGCAGGTAAAGCAACTCAGAGAGGATATCAATGCTTCATGTAGGAGCAGGTGAAGCAACTCTAAGAGGAGATCAATTCTTCACTGCAGGAGCAGGTGAAGTAACTCAAAGAGGAGATCCGGGCAATGAAGGTATACAAAGTTGAATCTATCCAGAATTGTTGTTATCATACACCAGGGATCATGATTGACATGCATACTGGATCGTGGATGAGTCGCGATCGATATAACATGATAGTCTTCTATCTACACAAGTGACGTGGTTTCTACGAAATGTGGATCGTGATTATCATTCAGTGTGGATTGTTATTATCATCCATCACGATCATTATTCTCATCCAATGTAGATTGTGATTATCATACATAGTGGATCATTGTTGACTTCCACGAACCTCCATGGATGTGAACCACGACCCATTATGGACGACAACTAGGCTCTAGTGGCCGTAATAACCATTTTTGATATACGATTTCATTATAGGACAATGTTCCTTGTACCAGCCCTCTGACCATAGAGAATGCTTCACTGATGGAGTAGATGAGGCAGCTTGGGGAGGAAATATAAGGAATAAAAGTATATAAAATTGAATGTTTCTCTTATCATATTTGGTCGTTGTTGTGTTCATTTTTTGGTCATGGTTATTGTAAGACCTGTATCCTAATCCGTACTGTTCCGTCAACTCCCGCGATCCTTCCTGTCGAATTTCGGTAACCTGCGACCGATAATCGATGTTTTCGCATGACCGTAAGTCGTATCCTATATATTTGAGTCAGCTTAATCCGAGACTTATATCATTGCGACCGCACAGTCATCGCGGTTCTAATGTCACGACTCATGTACAGATCCGATACCCTAACTAAGAGATGTGAGCCGGTGTTTATTTCGAGAAAACGTCGTGCGTTTGCAATCCCAAGAGAATCTCTACAACATATCCCATCAATCCCATCAATCACCTCTCATGTCAAGTACAAAGCATCCATGCTTTCTTTCTCCACAAGTCAAGCAAACCCAAAGTCAACCAATCCATCACCTCACCCATCACTCACCCACATCCATCACTTTTACAACCACCCCTTTTCTCTCTCTTTCTCTTCATGAATTCCAAGCCACACCAAGCAACAAGAGAGCTCACGTCCAAGCCCTTCTCAAGGGAGAAAAGAGTTTGTGTGGCCCACCTTCCCATCCCAAATCTCTCATCCTAACCATCCATTCTTCATCTTTCACCATCAAAGTGAGGCGTAAGGAGATAGGCAATCCAACGAACCGAGAAGATCGATAGGTGGGTGCTTCTATAGGTGTATATTTCTTGTTTTAATGATGGGCTAAGTGAGGCCTACCGATCGATGGTATGGATCTCATCTTGGACCCTAAATGTGGCCAATGACCCACCTTGATTTCAAGATCATTCCATGATGGGGCCATTCTTCATGGACACCACCATGATGTTTATTTTTCTTGCATAACTAGGGTCATCTAGACATTTCATTGTGGTGGAGAAAGGACCTCCACCATTGACTTTGAACGGTGGGCCCACATGTAGTGGGACTCGTTTGATGTATGATTGAAGATATGGATGGGAGGGCTCATAGTGGCGGAGCCCTCCGTGCACGTGTGTTCCTTTCTTTCTCTCTCTCTCCCTTTCCTTTCATTATTTTGTGGCTTACATGATGTGCATGTGGAATCCAAACCATCCATCAAGTGGACCCCATGGCCATCCAAGCTATATGGACCCCACTTTATGGGGATGGAAAAGCACAAATAACATATTTTTATGGGTGGGCCACGTCCACATGGGGCCCACCTTAATATGTGTTATCTCCAAAAACTGTCCAGCGTCTGGGACGCTGGACGTCAGAGAAGAAAAAACGTAAATATCAATTTTTTTTATAATAATAATAAATAAATTTGATGGGCCACTTGTGTAGGCCCCACCTTGATGTATGTACACAATCCACACCATCTATTCCATTTACCAACTCATTTTAGGTGTTGAGCCGAAAAATGAGGTTGATCGGAGTATTTAGTGGGCCGTAGTGTTGAAAACAGTATTATTACCATTGAAATCTATCCAAATTTTTTTTATATACGCTAAAAAAGGCCCGATATTGGTCTTGATAGATTTATCATTGACAGTGGAATCTAATGGCTGGATGGATCTATCTGATGCGGGCCCTACACGTGAAAAACCGTAAAAATTCTGTTTTTTTTTTTTAAAAAATAAAAAAATAAATAACAAAGCAGCAGCCGCTGCTGCTGACGCTAACAGCGAACGGGCGGGCGAAGAGGCAGGGACCCACGGTCTTAGCCATGGGCCCCACCATGATGTGTGTGGAAAATCCACTCCATGCATTAGGTGGGCCCTTAGGGCGTGGGGCCCCCCTCTAAATATCAGCTCCATCGGGAACTTAGGAGGCCCACACCATAGGAAAAAGTGAGGTTGAACATTTACCCTTGAAACTCTTTTGGAGCCCACAGAGGTTTTGGATCAAGATGAAATTTGCATTTCCTGTGCATTCAGGTCAGTGTGACCTTATCAACAAGTTGGATGGAAGATAAGCATTATGGTGGGCCCCACGTGGGACCCACCTCTTTCTAGAGGGTTGGCTAGTGTACGCCACACACACCAGTAATTTTGCTACTGCAAAGGACATCAGCAAGTCCTGGGTCTGTGATATCCACACCGTCCATTGACGGTGTGACCCCACCTTAATATACATGTATTAGCCATGTTGTCCACCTTGATGTACATACCATCCAACCGTCCAAGATGGTGGAGCCCACCATATATGTGAATTTTATCCACCCGTCCAATGGTTGGATGTATTTGCTAGTGGATTAGTTGAAGTATCCCCAATAGCTATGTCAGTAAGTTCAGTGGGTCCCCTTGAGTTATATGTTTTATATCCTGGCCATCCTATGCACATGGGGCCTGCCTTGATGGGCCGTCCAAACTATGGACTATATTATGATGTTGGTGTTTTATCGAACCGTCCAGCTATTTTGCTAGCATGGGACTGCCACGATGTATATATTTAATTCAAAATTGTCCATCCATTTTGAAAGTTCATTTTTTGGCATGAGCTAAAAATGAGTTAGATCCACTTATTTAGTGGGACCCACTCCATAATGCATGTGTTGCATCCAAACCATCCAAACATTTTGAAAGCTCGTCTTAAGGCGTGAGAATAAAAATAAGATAGATCTATAGTTCAAGTGGACCCCACCTTGTATATGTATGAGGCCCATTTGATCTATTTGTGGCCGTCCTTTAGGGCCCACCTTGGTATGTGGATGAGGCTTATCTTAATTTATTTATGGTCATCCATTGAGGCCCACTTAGTATATATAAAGCCCACATGATTAGGTCCAGCTCGTTATATTTATGGGCCATTGTTGAGGCTCACCTTGATGTGTATGAGGCCGTGTTGAGGCCCATTTTTGATATTGTAACACCCCGGATTTTTGCCAACATGGGGTTAGACGTCCTTAGGCAATGGGTCAATCCTAACCCTTGATTAACTTCTCAAAACTCAATCCAAAAGTCTCAAATCCCTACTTCCTTCGAAAATCTCACCTTTTACTACTTTATCCTTTAAAATTTTCTAAGATCTCTCACATTAGACACAAATCTTAAAGTTTAGGTGATGTTGATCAATACTTAAGCTAAAAAAGTACTATGAATAGTAAATAAATAAATGAAAAGGATTTTTAACCATTAACCTTTTGAAGTCTCACTAAATAAGTAGACTAATTGGATAGATCAGCTTCTCCTACCCCAAAATCATATATTGCATGTCAAATAACTCATCCCAGGTTCTAAAATACACCCATTTCAAATATCAGACGGAGAAATCACCCCAAACAGGTCAGTGGTCGGCGATGCCATCGCCGGTTTGGCGATGCATCGCCGAACTCGTTCGTACAACGAGTTTCTGCACCTTTTTTCCTGCACGTTTCTTCAGACTTTGAAAAATCATATCTCCTTCGTTATAACTCCGATTTAGGTGATTCAAAACCAGATTGAAGCTAAATGAGTCTAGTTTTATATAAAAATATGTGATAAATATAATAAAATATTTAATATAGTTTAAAGTAGGTCATTGTGAGCAACTATCCGATAATTACTTGTTGGACAGCAGCTGCTTCTGAAATTTTTAGAATTTTTTTACAACTCGAAATCTTATGAAATTTTGTAGAGTTAGGGTAAACTTGATGATGAACCCTCAGAAAAATAATAAAAATTATATGATACCTAAAAGTTCCCAAAATGGGGGATAGAATGGCCCTAGAACCGTATTCTGCCGTAATTAGGGTAGAATTTGGTTGAGTACCAAACTGAATACTCAGTAGAATTAACTTGGACCACTTTAAATGCGTTCTACAAGACCCAAAACTTGTAGAACCAATGGTGCTATAACACTCTATAACCTCGGATCAAACTCTAAGCCGGTTTGTTCTCTGGACCACTTTGAAATTTTGTATTGGATCTAGACCGCGCGTCGAAAGTCCGATACCTCCTATCTTAGACCGTTAGGACCGCCTAGCTGGACTTGATAATCATTTCAAAAATCAAGTCAAACCGATAATCACAGGCTATTTCATTGAGCCCGGACTGAAGAGAGTGCGAATAGGGACAGAATTGAAATTTCAAATTCAAATCCAGCACACGACTTGACGCGTCAGTATTGAGCGTTCTGGCCGTCAGAATTCAGCCAGATTACACCCTCGGATCAGGAGAAATTTCTTTTTTATATCATGAGACTGCAGAACTGAAACTAGTCCGCCACGTGCGATCTGCGGACCCAGCCGGACTGAAAACTTAATACGTGCTAGATTTGGTACGCGTGAGCTTAAGTCCATCGCATTCGGTCAGGGGACCACCAGAAAGCATCTTTTGGACCGAAACAGCCCCGATTTGGGTATGCACTAAGTGAACTTTATACTGGAGCCTATTTCGGGCAAGTTTGGGCTTATAAAAGGGGTTGAAACCCTCACTCCTCTCTCCCATCCGAATCTACAAAAATCCCTAGATTGGGAGAGAGAAAAGGTGAGAGTTTGTGAGAGAAGGTGGGAGAGAATTCCCTGCTGCTTATGCCACGTGCTGTACGTGCTTGGGCAACGCACTCCGATCACTTTTCCGGCGATTTCTCCACGTTTTCAAGTAAGAAAATACCCTAGAGGTTGCTGATTTGAGGTTCCTTTTGTTTCCTAGCGAAGTAGCTAATAGAACTTGTGTATTAGGTTCTCTAATCGCCGTAGACGAAGCGTATATGCTCTGTTCGAATTTACGCATCCATGAGAGACAAGGTGCGAATTTTATACGCTTTGATTGACTGTTTCCAAAGCTTTTAATGTCTTTTAATAGTAGATTATCGACGGCATCGCCGTTTGACATGTACAACATGCTGTCCGTTTCCTGCTTCGTAAACCGGCGAAGAATATGAGATTTAGGGCATTTTAGTCATTTGTAGGAAGTACTGTTTTCATGCATATTTTTCTGATGTGATTGACATGATTTGTTGTCGCATTAGAATGTTAGGAATACGTGCATAATTAGTTTGGCGAAGAGATTCGCCTAAATGTGCACTTCGGGTCGACATACTATATGTAGACTTAAGTGTGTAGTGTAAGTGTTTGTATAAATGCTTGTATTAGTATGTATTGAATTAAATGATGTTATGGATTAGTTTGAGATTGGTTTCTCAATTAATATGTTGGTGTAAATGGTTTCCTACATGTTAGCCATATGCATGATTTCATTATATGAATGAAATGCATGTGCTTGATGATTCACGTAAGTTGTATGTTATGACATGTGCTTGATGATTTCATTATGATTTAGTTTGATATTGAATTCTCAATTAATTTGCTGATGGAAATGATTTCCTATATGTTGGCGATATGTATAATTTCCTTATATGTATGAAAGGCATGTATCAGGTGATTTGTTTAAGTTGTATGTTACAACATGTGTTAACATGCTTACATGATTGTATTTCAATTCCAATACCCTTGCACGAATTGCTGATGTGAATTCACATGTGTTAAGGACTATACTTAGTCCAGGCAGTCGGTAACCGAGCGAATTCGTGGTTAGCTTATCTTCGCCACGAACGACATGTCGATGAATGCGAGCCGTGTTTTGGAGTTTGAGGCAGTGGTTAGGCCACACGAAGTGTTTTACGCACTTCATGTCGTCCGACTTGAGATGCGGTCATGCTAGTCGAGCCCGTCAAGTAACTCGACTGGCCGTTGTATGTTCACCCTGCATGAGTCATAACTGTTTGAACCTAGGGTACTGAATTTACCATTGTAAACCCTGTTAACCATGGTACCTTGATCCACGAAGACTCATGAGCCGGGCATGGTGGTATGGGACACCGTGGTCGAGCTGTCGGCCTACGCTGGGGCCACAAACCTCCCCGTAGTGACCAGTGAGCACTTAGTCTCGTGAGAAGATTATGGTGGTACGGGACACTATATTCTTGCTATCGGCCTACACTGATCAGGCGACGAGTCCTTTGTAGTGGCCGCGAGCGTATTCTGAGTTTACGGGAGGCAACGACCCTTCAGTAGCAGTAGAGTACAGTAGGCTTGTATTGATAAGGTGATGAGGGAGCGGAGCAACGAGTGCATGCAACAGCCCTGGCAGCCCTTGCAGCGACCTACAAAATATACCTCGTATGAGATTACTAGGAGTGACGACCCTAGATAGGATCTGTGTTGGGATTGATATAAGGGAGGTACCTTAGTTTCTCAATCCTGCTGTTTGAATGGACTAATAACAACTTAGAAATCATATCACCATACCATTAATGTGCCTGGAAGATGTGGAGCACTTGAGGGTCGATTGCATGCCGCGGTCGTAAGATGATGCCGTATGAGGGAGATCGTCGGTGAGGGCATACATCACGTCATGTCATATTGCATTAACAACAGTTTTAGGATTGTTTGATTTACTGCTTTACTATTATCGCATGATTGATTTGAGAACATGTTAATCCTTGCTCTATTATTCCACTGAGTTAGCTACTCACTCCCACGTTACGGGACGGTGTTCCTGGACACCCACCAGACCCTTTTGTGATTGCAGATGATGGCGCGGCCTGTGAGGCGGAGCCGGACTTGATGATGATGAGGTGGATCCCTCCTTTATGCGTGTTCTGATCGACGGGATTACAGGGAGGTTGATTAGATGTCTTGACACTTGTCATTTTATATTTTCAGAGCACTCATGTATATACTTTCTTTCTATTTTGAGGTATACATGTATATGTTTAACCTGGTAACATGTTCACACTCTGGAGACATATAACAATTTATATATGTTATACATACTATCACTGTCTTCCGCTTGTTAATTTAACTGTCTCTAGAGTAGGATATGCTGTTCTGGCTTAATCTCACTCATGTTTAATACATTAATACTGACAACATTCAATCATACATATCAATGTTGCATAAATAACATTTTGGAACTCGGGAGTTGGATTTTTGCTCGACCCCCCAATTTTTGGGATGTTACAGATGGTATCAGAGTATGATTTGGATTAAACCGGGCCTGGGTTATGGTCTCGCGATGTACGCTGTCGCTTCCTTTGACTTAGGTGGGTACGAGAAGGGTCTAGAAATACTTATAGGATCGCAGATTCGCCAATAGACGAAGACTATTCGTATCAATCGCGCGATCGAGTCTGTAACGTATCTAGGGTCGCGTGAAGCGACCTGAGTAGCTCCTAGGTTGTAGGTAGGTGGGTTCAGACGTTCTTTGAATGACTCTAAACCCGTTAATGTAAATCCTTGGGCTGTGGGACAACCACAACCCCTGTATTCAATCGTCAAGGCTTAAAAACCCCGTTTTACCTAGAATCTTCAAAATTCTTCCTCTTACCACTCCATTCTTCAATTCTTTCCTATCCTTTTCATGTTAGGCACTGAACCTAGTGTGAAAATGATACAAAATCATACTTCGACAAAATTTTACAGTGAATAGTAAAATTTTATGACAACTGGCCATTAGGCCATTCTAAGTTTACTTTCTTTAGCAACTAATAGGCTAGATGGATGTACTAGCTCCTTCTATCCCAAAAAAATATGCTTCATGATAGGGGATTATATTCGGGTTTGCATGTTGGCCCCGAAAAGCCCCGAATGCATCTTTGAACCCATATAGGGCAATCTAGAATGAACCAAGGTGGGGACCATACATTTTTGGGGTCCCTGGACCATGGGGGACCAGACCCATGTGGTCCCACCGACCAACTAGGGACTTGGTCGGTGATGCCATCACCGGTTCGGCGATGCATCGCCGACCGTTTGGGAGAGGGAAAGCTTGGACGTGTGAAGCTCTTTTGCTTGGGATTTTTTTTTTTAGAATGAATGAGAGAGAGAGGGAAGTGATGGGTGAAAAAGGGTGATGGAGTGATGTGGTGTGATGAGTGATGGGTGGAGTGGTGTGTTGTAAGAAGGGATGGGTGGAGAGAGAGGTGAAGTGATGTGAGGGTTGACCTTGGGCTTACTTGTGTAAGAGAAAGGTATGGGTTGTTGTACTTGGGTATGGAGTAACTTGACTTATACTTGACATGAGTGATTGATTGATTGATGGGACATCTCATAAAGATTCCCTCATAATTCGCAACGCACGATGTTTTCTTCGAATTGAACGTAGACTGACATCTTTTAGCCTGGGTATCGGGTCAGTGTGCGAGTCACAATGTTAGAATCGCGGCGACGGCGCAGTCACTAAGGTATAGGTTTCAATTTTAGCCGTCTTTGGCATACAGGTCTCAGCTTAGGATCGGGTGCAAACATCAGAAAGTGGTCGAGGATTGCTGAATTGGACCGGAAGGATCGCGGGAGTCGACGGAATAGTACGAACTAGGATACGGGTCTTACAGCTCTCCCCACCTAATAAAAATTTCATCCTCAAAATTTACACTATGATTGCAGCTAAACACAACTCATAATAGGATAGGGAACTTAACATCATATATGATCAAAACACAATATATCATCAAATTCAAACACCTAAAAGATAAGGATGATGGTCACGAATCTCAAGCTCTAACTCTCAAGACGCATCATGGCGGCGTAGGGGTCAAGTCACGTGAATCGTCGACAACTGCTCCTGATGACTGGGGGTCCTGCTGGACGGCATAAAATCTGCCCCGAGCCTGCTGGGGAGGTGTAGGTCCCCTCTGAGATCTCTTCTGCTGCGGGGGAGGTCCCAGAGGCTAGTGCTGGGGTCGCTGCTGCTGCTGTCGGGGCTGTCACGGGGGTTGATTCGGTGCTCTCGGCTATTACTGCCGAGGTCGGGGACACTCCCACCTACGGTGTCCTATCCCACCGCATCCATAACAGGTGTCAGAAAGCTGTCTCTGTGGTGGTACCGCTGGGGGTGCTGACGGCGCTACTGGTGCTCTGGCTGATGGGTGACTCCTGAATCTCTGTGGTCGTCGATGCTGCTGTGAGCTACCGGAGGGGGCCTGCCTCTTCTGACCCCTCCTCTGATCTCGGTCAGCCTGCGTGCTGGCCCACTCAGTCTCATAAATCTGAGCTCTCCACACCACTGCCTGAAAATTCGGGAGCTCATGCCCAATAACACGGCCTCGGAGACCGTAACGTAAGTCATTCTCAAAACGGCGGGCCTTCCGCCCCTCATCGTCAACCATATATGACACAAACCTCAATGGCGCCACAAAACGGGCCGCGTACTGTGCCATGGTCATGTCTTCCTGCGCCAGAGTCTCAAACTCTAATGCTCTCTGACGACGGACATGGTCGAGGAAGTATTGCTCCTCGAATCAGTCTATAAAATCATCCCATGTCCAGACGAAATCGGGCCTTACAACACGGGTAACGGAAGTCCACCAATGCTCAACCTCTCCCTGGAAGAGAAATACTGCTAACCGAACTCGCTGCACGGTCGTACATGACATGGTATCGAAAATCTTCTCCATATCAGAGCGTCATCTCTCTTCTGCAAGTGGATCTGGCTCACCCTGGAAATGTGGGGGATCAAGCCGTCTGAACTCACGAAGAAGGGAACTCGCATGCTCCTTCTCTGCTTGAGCTGGAGAAATAACTGGGCGCTTACCTTGTCCTTGGAGTGCGACTGTCACAGCCTATAAATCTGCTGTAACTGAGAGGCATTCACAGGTACAGTCAGTTCTGCATCGGCCTCAGGTGGAGGAATGTCATCCTCAGGCAAGGGAGCAGGGATCTTTGGTAATGGAACGGGAGACGCAGGTGGTAGAGCTGGAGCCTCGGGTGGTGGATCGGGGTGCGCTCGGGTCTCTCTCCTGGGCAGCATGTCCTATAAGAAAGAACAATAACGCCAATCAACCTTAAGAATCACGCGTTGGGGAACTAAATCGTAAGGTTGCGCACTCGGAACCTAATCGTCCTAAACTCATAGCAAACATGTGATGTTGTCCTCAGTTATTCCCAAGTTATGCTCTGATACCAACTTCTGTCACGCCCTAAACTCGAAAACTGGGCTCACAAAATTTTTGATCACCGAATCTGGCACTGACAGCCACCGTAGTACCCCATTCTCGGCTCCCGACACCTATATACCAGGTTTCGATCCTGGGATGCCACAAGGAGGATTTCTACTATCCATTTAATTCGTAATGAGCATAACCCATGAACAATAACCACAAGAACATCACAAAATCTACTATGATCAAAAACTTTGAGTACAAGGTGTATAAAGGGAAATACAAGATAGTGCTAATAACAAAACTCCAAAAGCTCGACTGCACGCTCCTGCTTCTACTACGCTACGGCTGCGTCCTGACGTCACCTGCACGCATCAATCGTGCATAAACTTATAGAAAGCTTAGAAGGTGGTGTAAGTGTGTACGCAATATGAGCGTCCTCGGAATGTAAATGCAGAAGCATGATGATGGGTATATGAATGCAATCAGTCGTACCAAGGCTATGCGGTGCAAGATATGAATGTTATCAGCCATATCGAGACCATGTGATGCGATGTGATGCGAGATACAACTCAAGCATGTCAATCCTCATCATACATTAGTACAGTTCTCATTTTGGATAATCACCGGGGTGTAGTACACTCTACGCCAACTTTTCATCCCTATCTGAACGCACAACTGGGAGAGTAAAATAGACCTCACTACCCGCCTGAGTGAGGGGGCAACTTATAGGTTGAGTTTGACCAGCTTGAGAAATCGGTCCGCTATCGACGAGCCGGACCCGATATTGGCAAGTGGATAGTGAGGTCTATTTTGCTCTCCCAGTTGTGCATTCGAATAGGGACGGCAAGCTGGCGTAGAGTGTACTAGACCCCGGTGATTATTCAAAATGAGAACTGTACTAATGTATGATGAGGATTGACATGCTTGAGTTGTATCTCACATCACATGGTCTCGATATGACCGATAGCATTCATATCTTGCACCGCATAGCCTTGGTACGGCTGATTGCATTCATATACCCATCATCATGCTTCTGCATTTACATTCTGAGCACGCTCATATTGCGCACACACTTACACCACCTTCTAAGCTTTCTAAAAGCTTATGCACGATTGATGCGTGCAGGTGACGTCAGGATGCAGCCATAGCGTAGTACCAGCTAGAGCATGCAGTCGAGCTTTTGGAGTTTTGTTATTAGCACTATCTGGTATTTCCTTTTATGCACCTTGTATTCAAAGTTTTTGATTATAGTGGATTTTGTGATGGTGTTCTTGTGGTTATTGTTCATGGGTTATGCTTATGGTTATGCTCATTATGAATTAAATGGATAGTAGAAATCCTCCTTGTGGCATCCCAGGATCGAAACCTGGTATATGGGTGCCGGGAGCCGAGAATGGGGGATAAGGAGGCTATCAGCGCCAGATTCGACGATCGGGAATTTTGTGAGCCCGGTTTCTGAGTTTGGGGCGTGACATATATACCCACGACGGATAATCATGACATGCATGAATCCGGCTTCCGTATTCATTTAAACATTTTCCCAAACACGTGGGCTACACACTTTAACGTATATGGCGTATATTGGTCGTGGCGTTATTTAGGGCAAGTCCTTTTGCTAAGGAGTTGTCGCACATGTAACAAGCATATATTTACGGCAAATAAGCATGTTAAACACAAATCCAAATTCTGTACATATACAGGTATTCCAACAAATACATAGAATACGCAATACTATACATTTTCCATACGTATTCGAAAAGCAAAACAAACAACACGTTAGACATGTGAAATAGCATCCATGTCAGTAATAAATCATTAACTGACATTGAAAGTCTTGAAAACCATAACCTAAGCATATATAGTCCGCACCTTAAACCAAAAAATGCGAAATGAATATGATTTAGACGATAAGTCTTCGTCAACGGCGGGTTGACAACCTAGAACATGAAATAGATGAGCTTCATCATTACTTAAACTATACTAAGTCTTCATCATTACTTAAACTATACTAAGTCCTAAAATAGATTAGGGTTAGGATTTCTTACCTAGAATTGGAGTCAAAAACATCAGAATAGCAATACGGGTAGGTGGATTAGGCACGTAGAAAAGATAGAAAGAATCCTAGGAAGAATCACCAACTTCTCTCTCTCTTTCTCTCTCTTAGCTACGGTTTGGAAATTCGTATGGAATTTAGGAATGAGGGTTCTAAGCCTTTTTATAAGCCTAAAAGCGATGGAAATAGCCCTAGGGCCAAGGTATACTTAAGTTATAACCAAATCGGGTCTGTTCCGATCCAACGGAGCACTTCTGGAGGTCCTGTTCCTAATGCGGTCGGACTTAAGCTCTCTAATATTGGATCTAGGTCAAGCTAAGTTTTCAGTCCGGTAGGATTTCCAGATCGATCGTGGAGGACCAGTTTCAGTTCAACGGTCACAAAAATTCAATTAGAGCTACAAGTGTTATGACATGTATGGCCCACCTATCCTGATCCGAGGGTGAATTTGGGTCGAAATCTAGTGTAGCGCTAGTTAATTCACGTTAAATTTCTAAAGAATTTAGTCCTAAATGGTTTCTTTCCCTTTAGAATGAGTTCTGAGAGGTTAGAACGCTTAGAAATAATGCGCAAGAAAAACTATCCAGATTACTTAAAATTATATTTTTTTTCTAAAAATCTTCATTTTCTCACTCTCTTCACTCCAGACTCAAGGAAATGGTCTCAGGACATCGTTTAGGCTTGATTTTCGAAGTGATACTCAAGTCCAACTAGGCGGTCATAATGCGCTAAGTTCATCGCTATCGAACTTTCGACGTGCGGTTTAGATCCAATACAAAATTACAAAGCATTCCCGGGAACAACTGGGTTTAGAGTTGGATCCTAGATTTCAGGGTAATATAGCGTCAACAATTCTATAGGTTTTGGGTCATACAGATCACATTTAAAGTGGTTGGTGCTAATTTCATAGGAAATCTATTGTAGCGCTAGTTAATTCACGTTAAATTTTTAAAAAATTTAGTCCTAAATGGTTTCTTTGGCTTTGGAATGAGTTCTGAGAGGTTACCAAGGTGTTATGGTCGACCCATTGCCTAAGGACATCTAACTCCAGGTTGGCAAAAAGCTGGGGTGTTGCACACAGTCGTCATCTTTCCCCAAATCATGATGTGTATCGTTATATGAAGGGCCACCTATATCACAGTCATTAACTCCTCGGTCTTGATATCTAACAGAAGGGTCAAGTATATCAGAATCATCGACTATTCGATCATTGCCAGAAGGTTACGAATGAAGGGATGATGGGTTTGAATGTAAGGTATAAACTCTATTGTAATCCTCAACGATAGGACAACGCCTCACTTTCTCCACATACAATGGTATTTGTGTTGAAAGAGTCTGTCCATAGAATAACATGTATGCTTCAAGATCTTCATCTTCTTTGATTGTAGTTGGGTTTAGGAATCCATGAATTGCATCACCGTACAAAACTTCAATTATCAAATCGAATTCATCTAACGTAGTCTTCGTAATCTAATGCATTTTATTGAGCAATTGTCGAGAAGTGATATCATCACTCATAACAAATCTCTTTGAGTCTCCACCATCGTAGGAAAACATTCCCTTGTCATACATACTCTCTCCATCATTATAGCATAATATAGCCCGGTGACCCATACTCATTCCAATATTAGTTATTCTGTTAAAAAATGAATGGGTTCAACTTGTGAGTAATGTAGGATACTGGTTGTCAATTAAATGAGTCGTGGTTATCATCCACATTAGTTCGTGATTGTAATCCACAATGGGTCATGGTTGACGACAATGACCTACTGTAAATGACAACAACAAACCACTCAAAGGGTTGTGGTTTTGACCCAATGACAACAACGAGACCTACAATGGGTCGAGGTTGTGTTGTTATAAGGATCGTCCCGTTCACTGGACTATGCGATGCCGAAATTGTTAGGGCGTGGTCGTTATGTTATATGGTTCATGGTTTTTAAGCTAGAGAGGTCGTGGTTGTCAGCTGATGAGGATCGCAATTCTTACGTTACGTGGATCATGGTTATTACGATATATGGATCATGGTTGTCAACCATGTTCTACGACCCATTCCAACATCTTAATCATTCATGGATTTCATTTATCTTACAGTCAAAATAATGGAGAAGATATTCGATGAAAGGTTCGAGTCCTCCCTGCATTCTTCCTTTATAGCAACCACGTTCAATGACCGATATACAACTACGATCCGTTATTTATCTTAATCATGATCCTCATTTGATGACAACAACGGCCAATTGTGCATGTGAACCACGATCACACGTTAGAGGGGTCGTGGTTGTTAGCTGATATGGGTTGTGGTTCTCATGTTACATAGGTCGTAGTTTTCACAGATGTTATATGGGTCAGGGTTGACATGCTATATAGGTTGTGGTTCACAGTTATATAGGTGTCATGATTTACACTTAGGAATCACTCACAGGGTCATGGTTTTCAACCAAAATCGTGGCTCATAGGGCAGTGAAAAGCACGACCCTTATAACATGATGACCACCACTGTAACACCCCAGATTTTAGCCAATCTGGGATTTGACGTCCTTAGGCAATGGGTCAACTAAAACACCTGGAAAATCGCTCAGAACCCAATTCCATAGCCAAAGGAATCACTTAGGATTAATTCCTTTAGAAACTAAGCATAAGTTAGCTAGCGCAACGCTAGAGTAGCTGGAAAATAGTCCCTGATCACTTTAAATACGTTCTACAAGACCCAAATCGAGTAGAACCAATGACTCTATAATACTCTAAAACCTCGAATCAGACTCTAAGCCGGTTTGTTCTCTGGACCTCTTTGAAACTTTGTATTGGATCTAGACCGCGCGTCGAAAGTCCGATACCTACTATCTTAGACCGTTAGGACCGCCTAGCTGGACTTGACAATCATTTCAAAAATTAAGTCCAACCGACATTCGCAGGCTATTTCGTTGAGCCTAGACCGAAGAGAGTGAGAATAGGGCTAGATTTGGAATTTGGAATTCAAATCTGGCACACGACTTGACGCGTCAGTATTAAGCGTTCTGACCGTCAGAATTCAGCCAAATTACACCCTCGGAACAGAAAAAAATTTTATTTCATATCATGAGACTAGCAGACCTGATCTACGTGCGGTGACCGCTAAACTGAAACTGGACTGCCACGTACGATCTGCGAACCCTGCCGGACTGAAAACTTGATGTATGCTAGATCCAGTATGCATGAGCTTAAGTCTGACCGCATTTGGCCAAGGGACCTCCAGAAATGCTCTTTTGGACCAAAACAGCCCCGATTTGGATAAACCTCAAGTGAACTTTGTTCCCGAGCCTATTTCGTGCATTTTTGTGCTTATAAAAGGTGTTGAAACCCTCACTCCTCTCTCCCATCCGAATTTGAAAAAAACCCTAGATTGGGAGAGAGAAAAGGTGAGAGTTTGTGAGAGAGAGTAGGAGAGGATTTTCCTGCTATTGCCCTGCCTGCTGCACGTGCTTAGGCGACTGTAACACCCCGGATTTTGGCCAATTTGAGATTAGACGTCCTTAGGCAATGGGTCAACTAAAACACCTGAAAAATCGCTTAGAACCCAATTCCATAGCCAAAGAAATCACGTAGGATTAATTCCTTTGAAAAATAAGTGTAAGTTAGCTAGCGCGACGCTGGAGTAGCTGGGAAACAGTCCCTGAACACTTTAAATACGTTCTACAAGACCCAAATTGAGTAGAACGTATGACTCCATAATACTCTATAACCTTGGATCAAACTCTAAGCCGGTTTGTTCTATGGACCACTTTGAAATTTTGTATTGGATCTAGACCGCGCGTCGAAAGTCCGATACGTCCTATCTTAGACCGTTAGAACCGCCTTGCTGGACTTGACAATGATTTCAAAAATCAAGTCCAACTGATAAACACAGGCTATTTCATTGAGCCCGGACCGAATAGAGTGCGAATAGGGACAGATTTGGAATTTAAAATTCAAATCTAGCACACGACTTGACGTGTCAGTATTAAGCGTTCTGACCGTCAGAATTTAGCCAGATTACACCCTCGGATCAGCAAAAATTTCTATTTCATATCATGAGACTTTCAGCCCTGATCTACGTGCGGTGACCGCTGAACTGAAACTGGCCCGCCACGTGCGATCTGCGAACCCTGCCGGACTGAAAACTTAATACGTGCTAGATCTGGTACGCATGAGCTTAAGTCCGATCGCATTCGACCAGGGGACCACCAGAAAATATCTTTTGAACCGAAACAGCCACGAATTGGATATGCACTAAGTAAACTTCGTTCCGGAGCCTGTTTTCGGCGTTTTTAAGCTTATAAAAGGGGTTGAAACCCTCATTCCTCTCTCCCATCCAAAATTGCAAAAATCCCTAGATTGGGAGAGAGAAAAGGTGAGAGTTTGTGAGAGAGAGTAGGAGAGAATTTCTTGCTGCTCGTGCCACCTGCTGTAAGTGCTTAAGCAACGCACTCCAATCACTTTTCCAGCGATTCCAACGCACTTCTAGGTGAGGAAAACCTTCAACACTTGCTGATTTAAGCTTCCGTCAATTCCATTAGCGATGTAGCTTATGTAGCTTGTGTATTAGGTTCCCTATTCGTCGTAGACGAAGCGTATACGCTCCGTTTGAATTTACACATCCATAAGAGACAAGGTGCAGATTTTAGACGCTTTGATTGACTGTTTCCAACGCTTTCAATGTCGTTTAATAGTAGATTCTCGACGGCAACGCCGTTTGACATGTACAACATGCTGTCCGTTTCCTGTTTCGTAAACCAACGAAGAATATGAGATTTAGGGCATTTTAGTCATTTATAGGAAGTACTGTTTTTATTCATATTTTGCTGATGTGATTGACATGGTTTATTGTCGCATTAGAATGTTAGGAATACGTGCATAATTATTTTGGCGAAGAGATTCACCTAAATGTGCACTTCGGGTCGACATGCTATATGTAGACTTAAGTGTGTAGTGTAAGTGTTTGTATAAATGTTTGTATTAGTATGTATTGAGTTAAATGGTGTTATGAATTAGTTTGAGATTGATTTCTCGATTAATATGCTGATGAAAATGATTTCCTACATGCTAGCCATATGTACGATTTCATTATATGTATGAAATGCATATGCTTGATGTTGTACTCAAGTGGTATGCTATAACATGTACTTGATGATTTCCTTATGATTTAGTTTGAGATTGAATTCTCAATTAATATGTTGATGGAGAGGATTTCCTATATGTTGGCGACATGTGTAATTTCATCATATGTGTGAAAGACATGTGTAAGATGATTTGCTTAAGTTGTATGTAATAACATGTGTTAACATGCTCACATGGTTGTATTTCATTTCCATTACCCTTACACAACTGCTGATGTGATTCTATGATTGTTTGGGACTATGCCTAGTCCAGGCAGTCGGTAACCGAATGAATTCGTGGTTAGCTTATCTTCGCCACGAACGACGCGTCGATGAACGCGAGCCGTGTTCTGGAGTTGGCGGCAGTGGTTAGGCCACACGAAGTGTTTTACGCACTTCATGTCGTTCGACTTGAGATGCGATCGTGCTAGTCGAGTCCGTCAAGTAACCCGACTGGCCGTTGTATGTTCACCCTGCATGAGTCATATCTGCTTGAACCTTGGGTACTGAACTTACCATTGTAAACCCTGTCAACCATGATACCTTGATCCACGAAGACTCATGAGCCGGTCACGGTGGTATGGGACACCGTGGTCGAGCTGTCGGCTTACGCTGGGGCCACAAACCTCCCCATAGTGACCAGTGAGCACCTGTCTCGTGAGCAGATTATGGTGGTATGGGACACTATATTCTTGCTGTCGGCATACATTGATAAGGTGATGGGGGAGCGGTGCAACGAGTGCGAGCAACGGCCTTGGCAGCCCTTTGTAGTGATCGCGAGCGTATTCTGAGTCTACGGGAGGCGACGACCCTTCAGTAGCAGTAGAGTACAGTAGGCCTGTATTGATAAGGTGATGGGGGAGCGGTGCAACGAGTGCGTGCAACAACCCTGGCAGCCCTTGCAGCGACCTACAAAATATACATCGTATGAGATTACTAGGAGTGACGACCCTAGACAGGATCTGTGTTGTGATTGATATAAGGGAGGTACCTTAGTTTCCCAATCCTGCTGTTTGAATGGACTAATAACAACTTAGAAATCATATCACCATAACATTGCATGTGCCTGGAAGATGTGGAGAACTCTAGGGAGTGTGGCATGCCGCGGTCGTAAGATGTTGCCGTATGAGGGAGATCATCGGTGAGGGCATACATCACGTCATGTCATATTGCATTAACAACAGTATTAGGATTGTTTGATTTACTGCTTTACTATTATCGTATGATTGATTTGATAACATGCTAATCTCTGCTCTCTCATCCCACTGAGTTGATCACTCACTCGCACGTTACGGGATGGTGTTTCCGGACACCCACCAGTCCCTATTGTGATTACAGATGATGGCGCAGCCTGCGAGGCGGAGCTGGATTTGAAGTATACATTGACAGATGATGAGGAGGATCTCTCCTTTATGCGTGATCTGATTAACGGGATTATAGGGAGGTTGATTAGATACATTGACACTTATCATTTTATATTTTTAGCGCCCTCATGTATATTCATTTTGTTTACTTTTGAAGTATACATGTATGTGTATAACCTAGTAATATATTCACACTCTGGAGACATACAACAGTTTATATATGTTATACATACTATTACAGTCTTCCGCTTGCAAATTTAACTGTCTCTGGAGTATGATATGCTATTCTGGCTTAATCTCACTCATGTTTAATACATTATCACAGACAACATTCAATCATACATATCTATGTTACATAAATAACATTTTGGAACTCGGGAGTTGGGTTTTTGCTCGACCCCCCAATTTTTGGGATGTTACAGATGGTATCAGAGCATGATTTGGATTAAACCGGGCCTGGGTTATGGTCACGCGACGTACGTTGTCGCTTCCTTTGACTTAGGTGGGTGCGAGATGGGTCTAGAAACACTTCTAGGATCCCAGATTCGCCAATAGGCGAAGTCTATTCATTTCGATCGCATGATCGAGTCCGTAGCGCATCTAGGGTCGCGTGAAGCAACCCGAATAGCTCCTAGGTTGTAGGTAAGTGGGTTGAAACGTTCTTTGAATGATTCTAAACCTGTAAATGTGAATTTTTGAGCCATGGGACAACCACGACCCCTGTATTCAATCGCTAGGGCTTAAAAACCCCGTTTCACCAAAAATCTTCAAAATTCTTCCTCTCACCACTCCGATCTTCAATTTTCTCTTATCTTTTTCATATTAGGCATTAATAATAATGTTAAAATAACATAAAATTATACTTTCATAAAATTTTACAGTGAATAGTAAAATTTTATGAAACATGTCCATAAGGCCATTCTAACTTCGCTTTATTTAGCAAATAATGGGCTAGATGGATGTAATAGCTCCGTCTACCCCAAAATCATATGCTGCATGATAGGGTTTTGTATTCGAGATTATAGATTGGCCCCGAAAAGCCTCGGATGGATGTTTGGGCCTCCCTAGGACAATCTACAGTGAACCAAAGTGGGAACCATACCTTTTTGGAATCCCTAGGGCAAGGGGAACCCATCCCATATGGCCTCAATGGCCAATTTGCAAGTTCACCGGCGATTCCATCGCCGGTCAAACTCGTCAGATGGGTCTGGCCTTTAGGCTGGAGGAGTTTGGGGGCTAGGGTAGCCCCCTGGTATGCGGTCCGTACCTTGAAACCCCCTAAAAGATGTACCTCCTTCACAAAATTCCCCTCTAAGCTATCCTTTCTTCACATTTTTGTTGCCTTCCCCTCAAATCTCGATGTCAAACCTCTCCCAATCTCATTTTCGGTCACAACCGACCACTCTCCACCATTCTATTTCGGTTTGCAGCCCTTCCTCTTGAAGATTTCATCGTTTGGAGCTCTTACAACCCCCAAATCGAGCTAAAATCGTGAGGTTCTCCATTCCCCTTTTTCATTCTCTTTTCTTTCTGGAAATACATCCTAGGGGAGCTTGAAGCATCCCTCTATAACGCTTAGATCTCCCTTCTCTAGTTTGGTTAGCCATTTCCTTGAATTTCTCCCATTTTTCATGACTATTGTTAAGCTGTTTTAGCCTTTTTCTCTCTTTTCACCATCCTCCCTCTCAATCCTATTTCTCCATTTTCTTTGCTTAAGGGATACTGAAAATATATGGCCAAGAGAGCTCTAGTGAGCAACAGACAGTATTAGACTCGACAGGGATAAAGAAGGTAAGTCGGGACTGTGGTAAAGTCCTTTGGTAGAGTTAGGCATCTATGCCTTTGCCCTGTAGATTGTTTGATTTTTATTTTAAGGATTTCTGTGTTTTGTTGTTATTGGGTCTAGTGATGTCACTGGTAGACAATGTGTTGCGTCAGTGGTTTGGGCTTAGCATAGCCGAATGCATCTCTGTCATAATCCATGTGGAACTTTATTTCATATATTGTGACGAAATTTGGTTAGATGGAATACATGCCGTTTCATTTCGCTGTAAGGTATTGTCCCTAGATTGGGAGTATAGTAACTCCCGGGATTCAGTTTACAAATGAATTTTTCTCCCACCCCACCCTCCTACCAAGCATGCCACTCCCTATCCCAACATGGGATTAGGAATGCGGTTCCATTTAATACAACTTAATGCTACTGGCCATATAGGCCCTTGGCGTTTTGGACTTAGAGATAGCACTCCTAGATTTGAAGGATCTGACTATATAGGAAAGCCTTCTACCGTATAATCTTAGGCTTTGGATTATAGTTTTCTTAGGCTTTGGATTATAGCTGCTGAGTTACAAACTAGCCTATTAGTTACCTTAAGTAGTGTAAAGCCTGTATATGCTTAGGAATTGTAGGTTAGATTTGGTTGAAGTAGAACCTTATTCCTTCGATAGATCCCCTTATGACTTATAGACTTCTGTTGTTGCCCATAGGAAGGAACCATTCACTCTCAGGGAACATTTATAACTCCCTCAGATTGAACTTAGAATGTACTAGCACGCCCCTTAAAATTGCCTTCCCCAAGGGCTTATTGCATTCGGGAATGCGGAATAAAGGACTACATGTAAGCGATGTATTCGCGGTTTGAATCGGCTTCTTAATCCTAGTGGTTACCAATAAATCCAATGCTCTGATCAAGCAGAGGGTCGGCATCGGCTAGGATTAAGAACTGATACGAAGAATTTTCTGTCAGAGTCTCGGCAGAAGGTCAATGTATCCGGCTCAGACCCACTACACAACCTTTCTTCCGTGATGGCCCAACCACCTACAACCAAACGGGATCACATTGCCTTTGGGAAATGGCGAGGACTTGAAGCCAGTAGAGAATTCGACATCTTGCCACCAACTCATACCTGCCCCTGACCTTAACCACAATAGAGATTAGGCTCATCTCTATGATCATAGATACCAATGCCATAAAACGCATCATTAACGAAGGGAAAACCACTGTAATGAGAGGTTGTTTCTATTTTAGATTAAGGATAGCCCCTAAGTTGCACCTCGTTCCGATATACGGAGCGATGCATAGATTCTTGAACTTAAGTAAAACCAAGTTTTAAGGGGGGTAGAACGTATGGAGTCCAATCTGGTTAGGTTAGTCAATGCTCCCGTTTGATCAGAGTGGCGCAGCGGAAGCGTGGTCGGCCTCTTCCCCACTGGCCCAAGATCGAAACCTTTGAGTTAGGATATACGTACGATTAGGTTATTAAGTAGGATTGAACCGCCCTTAGAAAAGTATTCCTTGCCCTTCGCCAATGTCGGGGACGATATTGTGTTTTAAGGGGGGGAGATTGTAACACCCCGAATTTTGGTCAATCTGGGATTAGACGTCCTTAGGCAATGGGTCAACTAAAACACCTGAAAAATCGCTTAGAACCCAATTCCATAGCCAAAGAAGTCACGTAGGATTAATTCCTTTGAAAAATAAGTGTAAGTTAGCTAGCGCGACGCTAGAGTAGCTGGGAAACAGTCCCTGAACACTTTAAATACGTTCTACAAGACCCAAATCGAGTAGAACGTATGACTCCATAATACTCTATAACCTTGGATTAAACTCTAAGCCGGTTTGTTCTCTGGACCACTTTGAAATTTTGTATTGGATCTAGACCGCGCGTCGAAAGTCTGATACCTCCTATCTTAGACCGTTAGAACCGCCTTGCTGGAATTGACAATCATTTCAAAAATTAAGTCCAACCGATAAACACAGGCTATTTCATTGAGCACGGACCGAAGAGAGTGCGAATAGGGACAGATTTGGAATTTGAAATTCAAATCTGGCACACGACTTGACGTGTCAGTATTAAGCGTTCTGACCGTCAGAATTCAGCCAGATTACACCCTCGGATCAAGAAAAATTTCTATTTCATATCATGAGACTTTCAGCCCTGATCTACGTGCGGTGACCGCTGAACTGAAACTGGCCCGCCACGTGCGATTTGCGAACCCTGCCGGACTGAAAACTTAATACGTGCTAGATCTGGTACGCATGAGCTTAAGTCCGATTGCATTCGACCAGGGGACCACCAGAAAACATCTTTTGAACCGAAACAGCTCCGAATTGGATATGCACTAAGTAAACTTCGTTCCGGAGCCTGTTTTCGGTGTTTTTAAGCTTATAAAAGGGGTTGAAACCCTCATTCCTCTCTCCCATCCAAAATTGCAAAAATCCCTAGATTGGGAGAGAGAAAAGGTGAGAGTTTGTGAGAGACAGTAGGAGAGAATTTCTTGTTGCTCGTGCCACCTGCTGCAAGTGCCTAAGCAACGCACTCCAATCACTTTCCCGACGATTCCAACGCACTTCTAGGTGAGAAAAACCTTCAACACTTGCTGATTTAAGCTTCCGTCAATTCCATTAGCGATGTAGTTTATGTAGCTTGTGTATTAGGTTCCCTATTCGCCGTAGACAAAGCGTATACGCTCCGTTCGAATTTACACATCCATAAGAGACAAGGTACGGATTTTAGACACTTTGATTGACTGTTTCCAAAGCTTTCAATGTCGTTTAATAGTAGATTCTCGACGGCAACGCCGTTTGACATGTACAACATGCTGTCCGTTTCCTGTTTCGTAAACCAACGAAGAATATGAGATTTAGGGCATTTTAGTCATTTGTAGGAAGTACTGTTTTTATTCATATTTTGCTGATGTGATTGACATGGTTTATTGTCGCATTAGAATGTTAGGAATACGTGCATAATTAGTTTGGCGAAGAGATTCGCCTAAATGCGCACTTCGGGTCGACATGCTATATGTAGACTTAAGTGTGTAGTGTAAGTGTTTGTATAAATGTTTGTATTAGTATGTATTGAGTTAAATGGTGTTATGAATTAGTTTGAGATTGATTTCTCGATTAATATGCTGATGAAAATGATTTCCTACATGCTAGCCATATGTACGATTTCATTATATGTATGAAATGCATATGCTTGATGTTGTACTCAAGTGGTATGCTATAACATGTACTTGATGATTTCCTTATGATTTAGTTTGAGATTGAATTCTCAATTAATATGTTGATGGAGAGGATTTCCTATATGTTGGCGACATGTGTAATTTCATCATATGTGTGAAAGACATGTGTAAGATGATTTGCTTAAGTTGTATGTAATAACATGTGTTAACATGCTCACATGGTTGTATTTCATTTCCATTACCCTTACACAACTGCTGATGTGATTCTATGATTGTTTGGGACTATGCCTAGTCCAGGCAGTCGGTAACCGAACGAATTCGTGGTTAGCTTATCTTCGCCACGAACGGCGCGTCGATGAACGGGAGCCGTGTTCTGGAGTTGGCGGCAGTGGTTAGGCCACACGAAGTATTTTACACACTTCATGTCGTTCAACTTGAGATGCGATCGTGCTAGTCGAGTCCGTCAAGTAACCCGACTGGCCGTTGTATGTTCACCCTGCATGAGTCATATCTGCTTGAACCTAGGGTACTGAACTTACCATTGTAAACCCCGTCAACCATGGTACCTTGATCCACAAAGACTCATGAGCCGGGCATGGTGGTATGGGACACCGTGGTCGAGATATCGGCCTACGCTGGGGCCACAAACCTCCCCATAGTGACTAGTGAGCCCCTGTCTCGTGAGCAGATTATGGTGGTATGGGACACTATATTCTTGCTGTCGGCCTACATTGATAAGGTGATGGAGAAGCGGTGCAACGAGTGCGAGCAACAGCCCTGGCAGCCCGTTGTAGTGACCGCGAGCGTATTCTGAGTCTACGGGAGGCGACGACCCTTCAGTAGCAGTAGAGTACAGTAGGCCTGTATTGATAAGGTGATGGGGGAGCGGTGCAACGAGTGCGTGCAATAGCCCTGGCAGCCCTTGCAGCGACCTACAAAATATACATCGTATGAGATTACTAGGAGTGACGACCCTAGACAGGATCTGTGTTGGGATTGATATAAGGGAGGTACCTTAGTTTCCCAATCCTGCTGTTTGAATGGACTAATAACAACTTAGAAATCATATCACCATAACATTGCATGTGCCTGGAAGATGTGGAGCACTCTAGGGAGTGTGGCATGCCGCAGTCGTAAGATGTTGCCGTATGAGGGAGATCGTCGGTGAGGGCATACATCACGTCATTTCATATTGCATTAACAACAGTATTAAGATTGTTTGATTTATAACTTTACTATTATCGCATGATTGATTTGATAACAAACTAATCTCTGCTCTCTCGTCCCACTGAGTTGATCACTCACTCCCACGTTACGGGATGGTATTTCCGGACACCCACCAGTCCCTATTGTGATTGCAGATGATGGCGCGGCCTGTGAGGCAGAGCTGGATTTGATGATGATGAGGAGGATCTCTCCTTTATGCGTGATCTGATTGACGGGATTACAGGGAGGTTGATTAGATACATTGACACTTGTCATTTTATATTTTTAACGCCCTCATGTATATTCATTTTGTTTACTTTTGAAGTATACATGTATGTGTATAACCTGGTAATATATTCACACTCTGGAGACATACAACAGTTTATATATGTTATACATACTATTACAGTCTTCCGCTTGTAAATTTAACTGTCTCTAGAGTATGATATGTTGTTCTGGCTTAATCTCACTCATGTTTAATACATTATCACAGACAACATTCAATCATACATATCTATGTTGCATAAATAACATTTTGGAACTCGGGAGTTGGGTTTTTGCTCGACCCCCTAATTTTCGGGATGTTATAGCGACGCACTCCAATCACTTTCCCGACGATTCCAACGCACTTCTAGGTAACAAAAACCCTAACCACTTGCTGATTTAAGCTTCCGTCAATTTCATTAGCGATGTAGCTTATGTAGCTTGTGTATTAAGTCGCCTGATCGCCGTAGACGAAGCGTATACGCTCCGTTCGAAACGATACATATATAAAGTGAAAGGTGCGGATTTTAGACGCTTTGATTGACTGTTTCTAACACTTTCAATGTCCTTTAATAGTAGATTATCGACGGCATAGCCGTTTGACATGTAAAACATGCTGTCCGTTTCCTGTTTCGTAAACCGACGAAGAATATGAGATTTAGGGTATTTTAGTCATTTGTAGGAATTACTGTTTTCATTCATATTTTGCTGATGTGATTGACATGGTTTATTGTCGCATTAAAATGTTAGGAATTCGTGCATAATTATTTTGGCGAAGAGATTCGCCTAAATGCGCACTTCTGGTCGACATACTATATGTAGACTTAATTGTGTTGTATAAGTGTTTGTATAAATGCTTGTATTAGTATGTATTGAATTAAATGGTGTTATGAATTAGTTTGAGATTGATTTCTCAATTAATATGCTGGTGTAAATGGCTTCCTACATGTTAGCCATATGTACGATTTCATTATATGTATGAAATGCATATGCTTGATGTTGCACTTAAGTGGTATGCTATAACATGTACTTGATGATTTCCTTATGTTTTAGTTTGAGATTGAATTCTCAATTAATATGCTGATGGAGAGGATTTCCTATATGTTGGCGATATGCATAATTTCATTATATGTGTGAAAGACATGTGTAAGATGATTTACTTAAGTTGTACGTTATAATATGCGTTAACATGCTCACATGTTTGTATTCCATTTCCAATACCCTTACCTGATTGCTGATGTGAATTCATATGTGTTTGGGACTATACCTAGTCCAGGCAGTCGGTAACCGAGCAAATTCGTGGTTGGCCTATCTTTGCCACGAACGACGAGTCGATGAACACGAGTCGTGTTTTGGAGTTGGCGGCAGTGGTTAGGCCACCAAAGTGTTTTACGCACTTCATGTCGTTCAACTTGAGATGCGATCGTGCTAGTCGAGCCCGTCAAGTAACCCGACTGGCCATTGTATGTTCACCCTACATGAGTCATAACTGCTTGAACCTAGGGTACTGAACTTACCATTGTAAACCCTGTTAACCATGGTACCTTGATCCACAAAGACTCATGAGCCGGGCATGGTCGTATGGGACACCGTGGTCGAGCTGTCGGCCTACGCTGGGGCCACAAACCTCCCCGTAGTGACCAGTGAGCACCTAGTCTCATGAGCAGATTATGGTGGTATGGGACACTATATTCTTGCTGTCGGCCTATACTGATCAGGCGACGAGTCCTTTATAGTGACCGCGAGCGTATTCTGAGTCTACGGGAGGTGACGACCCTTCCGTAGCAGTATAGTAGGCCTGTATTGATAAGGTGATGGGGGAGCGGAGCAACGAGTGCGTACAACAGCCCTGGCAGCCCTTGCAGCGACCTACAAAGTATACCTCGTATGAGATTACTAAGAGTGACGACCCTAGACAGGATCTGTGTTGGGATTGATATAAGGGAAGTACCTTAGTTTCTCAATCCTGCTGTTTGAATGGACTAATAATAACTTGGCAATCATATCACCATTACATTGCATGTGCCTGGAAGATGTGGAGTACTGAGCAGGATGCACGCATGCCGCGGGCGTTAGATGGTGCCGTATGAGGGAGAACGTCGGTGAGGGCATCCATCATGTCATGTCATATTGCATTAACAACAGTATTAGAATTGTTTGATTTACTGCTTTACTATTATCGCATGATTGATTTGATAACATGCTAATCTCTGCTCTCTTATCCCACTGAGTTGATCACTCACTCCCACGTTACCGGATGGTATTTTCGGACACCCACCAGTCCCTATTGTGATTGCAGATGATGGCGCGGCCTGTGAGGCGGAGCTGGACTTGATGATGAGGAGGAGGATCTCTCCTTTTTGCGTGATCTGATTGACGGGATTACAGGGAGGTTGATTAGATGCCTTGACACTTGTCATTTTATATTTTTAGTGCACTCATATATATTCGTTTTGTCTACTTTTGGAGTATACATGTATGTATATAACCTGGTAACATGTTCACACTCTGGAGACATATGACAGTTTATATATGTTATACATACTATCACAGTCTTCCGCTTGTAAATTTAACTGTCTCTGGAGTATGATATGATGTTTTGGATTAATCTCACTCATGTTTAATGCATTAACACAGACAACATTCAATCATACGCATTTATGTTGCATAAGTGATGTTCTGGAACTCGGGAGTGGAGTTTTTACTCGACCCCCCGATTTTCGGGATGTTACAACCACCCACCTAGCATGACAACCACAACCCATAACATCTGCCAACTACGACCCATGTATCACGATCTAATGTGCATGGGAATCCGATCCTTATAGCGTGACAACCAAGATCCTGTAACGTGACAACCAAGATCTAATGTGCATGGGAATCCGATACCACAATCCGTCGCATGTGAACCTTCTTGACTCTACCTTTGCCTTAGAAAAATCACCTTCTAGTAGAAGAGGATTACAGACAAGGACAAATGACGTGCCGCTCTGGTAATTGGGACCTATGGATCTCCTCTTTTCTTCTTTTTCTATAAAAAACACGAAAGAAGAAGAAGGTCTGCAAAAGTTTCATGTGAAATGATACATTTGGCCCTTTCAACGCTCATATATTCTTCCGTTTAGTCTACGGGATAACGGATTGGTTAATCCCCTGTCACCGGCCATGGGCCCAACCATGATGTCTGTGTTACATCCATTCCATTCATCTGCATTTACAGTGAAAGGCACGATCGTTCGTTAGCTTTTACAAATCATTTGTGGGCTTGATCCTAAAAATGAGAGGGATCATTTTAATGGTCTACGACAGTCAATCATCTTTGTTTCATGTAATGTCCACAGTCCGTGATTAGAGTATTGTTCATTTTTAGACTCCTACCATTAAATCATCTACAGAAATGTATGGATGGCATGGATGAAACACATACATGGTGGTGGGGCCCATAGAGCGTCGAGCAGCAAGTGACCTCTGCTTCACTCCAAGTCCGTACATCTTCTGAACCAAGTTCAAGGGCATTTTCATCCAAACTAATCGCAGAAAGGTGTCAGAAGGCCTTCATGTATGGACGCAGATTGCATACTACCCCCACAAGACCCTAGCTCCGAACGGGCAGTTCTGTGGGCAGGCCCACCATGATGTATCAATACATCCAAGCCGTCTATCCCTTTTAAAGCAACCAAGCTTATTATTTGGTGTGGTCCACTTGAGTGTTGGATCTGCTGCATTTTTTGTGCTCATTCCTTGTCCATCATGTACGTATTTCATCCACACCGTCCATATATATATTTCAAGATCATTTTATAGTAACCATAAAATGAGTTATATCACAATAGAAAGTGGACCACTTCACAGGAAACAGTGGTGAATGAGCATCGTCAGTAATCCCTCTTATTTTTTGGATCAAGCCCTAAAATGTTTTGTTAGAATAGATAAACGATCGTGCCTAACGAAAATTCCCCTGACCTCGGTTCAGGAGATGCACAGACATGGAGTGAAGTAGAGGTCACCTGCTGTTGCAGCCCCTAAGCCACAGATGAAGCGGCTACTCCCTGGGACACCAGCTAATGGCTAGTGCTCGGCGCTCTGTGGGCCCCACCACCACGTATGTGTTTCATCCATGTCATCCATACATTTCTCCAAATGATTTTACGGTACGAGTCTAAAAATGAATGATACTTCAATCACAGGCAGTGGACATTACATAGAACAGTGATGATTGACCGTCGTAGACCATTAAAATGATCCCTCTCATTTTGGGATCAAGCCCACAAATGATCTGTAAAAACTGACGAACGATCATGCCTTTCACTGTAGATGCAGATGAACGAAATGGATGTAACACAGACGTCATGGTTGGGCCCATGGCTGGTGATAGGGGCCATAATAGAAAATAATGGGGACAATGAAACCCACTGTTAGAAGTGTACATGTAACAACCGCGAACCATATAAAATGACAACCACGACCCATATGGGCCCGGATTGAAGTATGGTTATTGTCCGTATCGCCCATCCGTTTGTCTTGTGATTTTAGGGCTATGACCCACTTCACATTAGAACCACGATCCATATTACATGAAAACCACGATGCATATTACATTACAATCACGACCCATATTACATTGACAACAACGATGCATGTTACATTACTGCCACGACCAATATTACAAGATAACAATGACCCATATTACATTATAACCACGGCTGATGTTCACCATGACCCAAATAACGTGATAACTACGACCAATGAGCACCATGAAAAACAATTGCAATATTATGAAAAGCTACGTTTATTGCATGTTCACCGGGACCCATAACATGGGATTTTCGATATCTCAAATGCCATGTCCTAACATTGATGGGCAGATTTCCATTCTTTTCAATGAGAACATATCAAAATATGTGGATGGGCAGATTTTCATACACTTATAGCTCATAACATCATTTCTCAGCCACACCTCTCCTCTATAAACACGACAGCTGGAAGAAAACTCTCTACCCCTTCAGAGGGAGAGGGAGAGTAACCTTGTTATGTTTTTCATGGTGCTCCATCCTCAGTCGTCCATGTGATCAACTCATTGACTGTTGAATGACCATTGAAACACCACGACCCATATTTCACAATAACCATGACCATAAAACATGACAACCATGACCATAATTAAAATACAATGCGAAGAATAGTTCTCTTTGATCAGGCACCCAGTGAGCTGCAAAGCACTTTTGGGAGTGTCTTGTTTAAGCCTCACCTTCTCAACAGAGTTGTTGGTCACGCTAAAACAAGACACTCTCAAAGGAGTTTTTAATCTCGCTAGGTGCCCTTCGAAGAGAACAGTTCTTCACATTGTATTTTAATTATGGTCGTGGTTGTCATGTTTTATGGGTCATGGTTGTCATGAAATATAGGTCGTGGTGTTTCAATGGTCATTCAATACTCCGGTCATTCAATGGTTAACGAGTTGATCACACAGACAGCTGAGGATGGAGCACCATGAAAAACACAGCAAAGTTACTCTCCCTCTCCCTCTGAAGGGGTAGAGAGTTTTCTTCCCCCCGTCATGTTTATAGAGGAGAAGTGTGGTTTATGAGCTATAAGTGTATAGAAATCTGCCCATTCACATATTTTGATCTATTCTCATTGAAAAGAATGGAAATCTACCCATCAAAGTTAAGACATGGCATAAGTAGATATCAAAAATCCGATGTTATGGGTCGTGGTGAACATGCAATAAAGGTGACCCATGTAACATGACAACCACGACCATATTACATGATAACCACGACCCATGTTACATGACAACCACAACACATGACAACCAACTCTCATTCCTCTGGTTAGAAATTTGGATCGTGAACTTATTGTCACCGTGACAATAAAGTTTAAGAGATCTTCAAAAAGAACACGAAATTAAGTGGGAGATACTATGGGATGGAGACGTTTATCTTGAAATCGTTGATGACAACTATAAGCCACAATTATGAAGAACAGTTCTCTTCAAAGGAGACTCAGGGAGCCGAAGACATCTGTTGAGAAGGAGTCGTTGACCTTCCATGGGCACCAAACGGTCTTCGAAATTTCAGGTAGAGGCCATTGATCTTCAGGAAGATCGTTAACATTCTTGGAGAAAGGGATGGGATCACCCATGAAGGAAGAACGCAAGGACTTATGGTTCAGATTGGCTTCTGAAAAAATGTAACCCAAGTACCATTTTTATAGGTTGTTCAACTAGTGGTTAATGTGGGGTGGTGATTCCAAAGGGTCGCTTTGATTCCGAATGATTCTGGGTAGGTATCGTCATTAATGCGATTTCCTGCATTTGAATGTGGCACTAATTCCGAAGGGAAGGGTCGTGGATAAAACCAACGTTGGGTTGTGGATGTGAACCACAACTCAACGTAGATAACAACAAGGATCTCTATAGCATGACAATCACATTCATGGTTAACCGCACGGAAACTCGTGGATCAGATGGTGGATGGTCTTGATTTTTGACTTTGACCCAGCATAGATGATAGCAATGAACCATGTAGCAGGACAGCCACAACCCTTTAGAACTCATAATAACCTCGACCCTTTGTTGGTTACATCAGCGATTAACTATGTAGTACAATCACGATCATGTTAGATTTTGTAAGAAATTCTTATTATTGATTAACAATCCACGACCATTTATATTGTCATTCAATGTGCTGGTCATTCAATTGTCAGCTGAGGATGGAGCACCATGAAAAACAAAGCGAGGTTACTCTCCCTCTCCCTCTGAAGGGGTGGATAGTTTTCTACCGCCGTCATATTTATTTATAGAGAGGTGTGCTTGAGACAAATAATCTAATGGGCTAGAATTGTATGTAAATGTGCCCATCCACATATTTTGACATATTCTCGTTGAAGTGTATAGAAAAATTCCCATCAAAGTTAGGAAATGGCATACGTAGATATTGAATATCCCATGTATATATGTGTGGTAGTTATAAACATGCGGAGAACATGTTCATCGGTGAATTTATTGTTGTCGCGAGAGTAGTTTTTGAGATATTTACAAAAAGAATAACTGGATTGTTGGTTGTGTTAATATATGTCATTGTTGGGTTTTAATATTTTCATGGATCATATACGTAATAGATTGTGATTGTCATCCATGCTCGATAGTTGTTGTCAACAACGGCCTTAAGAGAAACACGATCCATACGTTATGGAAGCCACGATCTATACGTAAGGGCAACAACGATCCTCATGTCACGGCAACCACAACTGGTTAAAGTGGTTATAAGGGTCATGTCTTCTTGTTATATTGTAAACTTCAGAGAAAGAAACTTGTGGAGTCTTGCGCATTAATGAGCTTCTCTTCTACTAGTTACTGTGTTATATAAGTCATGGTTGCAATGTTATAAGGGTCAATGTTTTCATGCTACATTGTTGTGATTGTAATGTTATATGGGTTGTAATTGCCACGTTAAACGGATCGTGATTGTCATAATGACTGGATCGTTATTGTAGTGAACAAAGATCTGCAAGTTGAATTAGTCGTGGTTGTCTTTAACAATGGATCAAGGATTTAACAACAGATCGTGGTTCTCAGTATATACGGATCATGGTTTCCATGTTGTAAGGGCTGTGCTCCTCATATGGTCATTGTTGTCGAATACAATTCAACATGGACGAGGACCACGATCCGTTACAACTGTGAACGACGACCAATTTAACATGAGAACACAACCCGTATCAACTACGACCCGTTCGTCACGTATATCACGACCCATATAACCCGGCAATAACGACCCATATATCATATCATTCAGGGTCCATGTATCATGACAACCATGATCTGTAAAACATGACAGCCTTATCAAATGACAACTGCAATCAATGCTTCACATTAATCACGAACCATATAACACGACAACGACGATTTTTATTAGGCGACAACCACGACCCATTTTCATGATCCATAATTCATAACAACCATGAATTATACGAAATTATTACCACGACTCAACATGCAGACCACGACTCATATAACATGATTCGTATGTTTTGTGGTTGTGATCATTATTGATGTGCCCAGTGGATCATGGCTCATATGTTTTGTGATTCGTTGAGTTGGATTACGCCATAACAGAAGCCCCCTACCCTTCTAGTTCGAGCTCGGACTTAGAGAGTAAATTCCTGGGGAAATAAGATGACCTCTACATGTCCCTGCTATCGACTGGGATGATCAGATGCGAATTGCATCCTACCCCCACCTGGTAGTAATCCATCCGGGCAGGGATCTGTGGGGTCCACCATGATGTAAGTGTTTTATATACACTGTTCATCACTTTTATAGGATCATTTTAAGATATAAGACATAAATTGAAGCACATACACAGCTCTAGTGGACCACATCAAAGGAATCTGCAGTGATAATGACACTCACCGTTGAAACCTTTCTAAGGTCCACTGTGATGCTTTTTTTTACCATCAAACATATTAATAAGGTCATGTAGATGTGGACGAAGTGAAAACACAAATATCAGCTTGATCCGAAACTTCTCCAGATCCCAAGAAGCTTTTAATGGTGAACGTTAAATCCCCACTGTGTGGTCCATTTAAGCCCTAGACCTACTTCATTTTTTGTATCTCACATTTTAATGATCTAAAAAAATGATTAACGGAGTGGATAAAAAACTCACATCATGATGGGCCCCAAGATCCCTGCCCGGACGGATTACCGTCTAGGCGGGGGTAGGACGCAATCCTCGTCCGGGATGATTGGGGTGTAATTAATGCGATTCGCTTCTCTGACCTCACGTGTTGTGTAATGGCTAAATCCCTTCGACTTCCATCCTCTCGGGAAAGGACATGTGGTGACAGTTACGCTTTACAAACGGCGGGGCGAAGGAATGGCGGCATGTGTAGCAGAGGATCGAAGAGACCCCGCACTTTCAAATGGCATTAAATGCTAGGAAAATTCTGACCTTGAAACATGGGCTTGGGTATATTGCACCATTCCACATGTCCCGTGGCACTGATGCTTCTTTTTTACAGGGATGGTGGTAAGTGACTCAAAGAGGAGGTGGCCTCTGCACCCTCCGATGGATGTCGTCCTCTCCTCTGAACCAAGGATAACAGCGGTATTGAAGAAGTGGAAGGTTCCTGAGGACGAGGCCGAGGCCGCTCCAGTTGTAGACTCGACTAGGACTGTGCCTGTTACAACCCTTCCAGAGGCTGCTCCTGTTACTGCTCCGACACCCGTTCCTAAGGCTTCAAAGGTTGGAGCTCCTGCCCGAGTTGAAGCCATCACCATTTCATCACATTTTGCGGAGGAGTAAGCCCCCAAGGCGACTTATAGGTCACGGAGGGAGGTAGTCGGGGAGACCCTTAGTGCAGTAGCCTCTTCGCAATCTGTGAGTCCCTGTGTTGATGTTGAGCTCATGGTCAGCCACGCAGATGCACTTGAACCAGCTGTCCATGCTTCTACGGCTAGCGGGATCAGAGGAGCTTTCGTATCCTCTCCAAGGGGGGAAGCTTCCGAATCGTCTCCAAAGGGGGGAGATTCCGCATCCACTTCAAGGGTCCTGCCGCCCAATTTTCACATGGCTCAGCTGAATCCTTGGGCAGCTAAGCATGCACTAGAGGTGCAGATCGCTGACACCCTTTTCCGCAGCCACATCAACTTCATGGATGATTTTTCAGTTGTATATTACAAGTCGCTGCCGAAGATGTTGGAGGTGAAGGAGAGGCTGAAGGAGATGGATCAGCTCGAAGCTGAACGGGCCAAATTTGTAGGCAAAAGGGTTAAGCAAGAAGCAACATGGACCAACTTTATGGTGGAGAAGGCCGAGCAAGACGCTCAACGAGTCGAGCTCGAGAAGAGGCTGAAGGAGCTGAGGAAGGCTATTGCGGAAGGCCGGGTGAGAGAGCATGCGCTCCGAGGTGAAGTTAACCAACTTCAAGCTCGCTTGGACATGGTCAAGTGTAACACCCCGGATTTTGGCTAACCTGGGATTTGACGTCCTTAGGCAGTGGGTCAATTAAAACACCTGAAAAATCGTTCAGAACCCAATTCCATAGCCAAAGAAACCACTTAGGATAAATTTCTTTATAAACTAAGCATAAGTTAGCTAGCGCAACGTTGGAGTGGCTGGGAAACAGTCCCTGATCACTTTAAATACGTTCTACAAGGCCCAAAGCGAGTGGAACCAATGGTGCTATAATGCTCTAAAACCTCGGACCAAACTCTAAGCAGGTTTGTTCTCTGGACCACTTTGAATCTTTGTATTGGATCTAGACCGCACGTCGAAAGTCCAATACTTCCTATCTTAGACCGTTAGAACCGTCTAGCTGGACTTGACACTCATTCCAAAAATCAAGTCAAACCGATAATCACAGGCTATTTCATTGAGCCCGGACCGAAGAGAGTGAGAATAGGGTTAGAATTGGAATTTGAAATTCAAATCTGGCGCACAATTTGACGCATCAGTATTGAGCGTTCTGACCGTCAGAATACAGCCAAATTACACCCTTGGATAAGGAAAAATATCTATTATATATCACGAGACTTATAGGCCTGATCTTGGTGCGATGACCGTTAAACTGAAACTGGACCGCCACGTGCGATCTGGGAGCCCTACCGGTCTGAAAACTGGATGTGTGCTAGATCCAGTATGCATGAGCTTAAGTCCGACCGCATTTGGCCAGGGGACCTTCAGAAATGCCCTTTTGGACCGAAACGGCCCCGATTTGGTTAGGCACCAAGTAAACATTGTTCCCAAGCCTATTTTGGGCATGTTGTAGGCTATAAAAGGGGTTGAAACCCTCACTCCTCTCTCCCATCCGAATTTGAGAGAAGCCCTAGCTTGGGAGAGGGAAAAAAAAAAGTGAGAGATTGTGAGAGAGTGGGGGAGTTCTTCCTGCCACTTGTGCTACGTGTTGCACGTGCTTAAGCAACACACCTCTACCACCTTCTCGGCGATTCCACCACGATTTTAGGTAAGTAAATACCCTAAATAGTTGTTGATTTGAGTTTTCCTTGTTTCCATAGCGATATAGCTTATGGATCTTGTGTATTAGGCTCCTTATTCGCCGTAGACGAAGCGTATACGCTCCGTTTCAATTCCCGAGTCTACAAGACATAAGGTGAGGATTTTAGATGCTTTGATTGACGGTTTACAACGCTTTCAATGTCGTTTAATAGTAGATTATCGACGGCATCGCCGTTTGACATGTACAACATGCTCTCCGTTTCCTGTTTCGTAAATTAACGATGAATATGAGATTTAGGGCATTTTAGTCATTTGTAGGAAGTACGGTCTACATGCATATTTTGCTGACGTGATTGACATGGTTTGTCGCCGCATTAGAGAGTTAGGAATGCTTGCATAATCAGTTTGGCGAAGAGATTCACCAAGTTGCGCACTTTGGGTCGACATACTATATGTGGACTTAAGTGTGTAGTGTATGTGTTTGTATAAATGCTTGTATTAGTATGTATTGTATTGAATAATGTTATGTAGTAGTTTGAGATTGATTTCATGATTAAAATGCTGACCTAAATGATTTCCTACATGCTTACCTTATGCATGGTTGCACTACATGCATAGAAAGTATGCCTTGAAGATTTGCTTAAGTTGAATATGCATGGAAAGTATGCCTTGAAGATTTGCTTAAGTTAAATGTTATAACATGTGCTAACATGCTCACATGATGTATTCCAATTCCAATACCTTGTATATAGTGTTAATGAAATTCCATAGATGTGTGGGACTCGACTTAGTCCAGGCAGTCGGTAACCGAGCGAATTCGTGGCTGACTGGTCATAGCCACGAACGACGCGTCGATGAACGTGATTCGTGTTGAGAGTTGACGGCAGTGGTTACGCCACGCGAAGTGTTTTACGCACTTCATGTCGTTCAACTTGAGATACGATCGCGTTAGTCGAGCCCGTCAAGTAACCCGACTGGCCGATGTTTGTTCACCTTGTATGTATCATAACTGCTTGAACCTAGGGTACTGAACTTACCAATGTAAACCCTATTAACCGTGGTACCTTGATCCACGAAGACTCATGAGCGGGGCATGGTGGTATGGGACACCGTGGTCGAGCTGTCGGCCTACGCTGGGGCCACAAACCTCCCCGTAGTGACCAGTGAGCACCTAGACTCGTGAGCAGATTATGGTGGTATGGGACACTATATTCTAGCTGTCGGCCTACACTGATCAGGCGACGAGCCCTTTGTAGTGACCGCGAGCGTATTCTGAGTCCACGGGAGGTGACGACCCTTCCATGCAGTAGAATACAGTAGGCCTGTATTGATAAGGTGATGGGGGAGCGGTGCAACGAGTGCGAGCAACAGCCCTGGCAGCCCTTGCAGTAACCTATGAAATATACATCGTATGAGATTACTAGGAGTGACGACCATAGACAGGATCCGTGTTGGGATTGATACAAGGGAAGTACCTTAGTTTCCCAATCCTGCTGTTTGAATGGACTAATAACAACTTGGTAATCATTTCACCATAGCATTGCATGTGCCTGGAAGATGTGGAGCACTCTAGGGAGTGTGGCATGCCGCGGTCGTAAGATGTTGCCGCATGAGGGTGATCGTCGGTGAGGGCATACATCACGTCATATCATCTTGCATTAATAACAGTATTAGGATTGTCTGATTTACTGCTTTACTATTATCGCGTGATTGAATTGTGAACATGTTAATCCCTGCTCTCTTATCCCACTGAGTTGATCACTGACTCCCACGTTACGGGATGGTGTTTCCGGACACCCACCAGTCTCTTTTGTGATTGCAGATGATGGCGCGGCCTGTGAGGCGGAGCTGAATTTGATGATGAGAAGGAGGATTCCTCCTTTATGCGTGTTCTGATTGACGGGATTGCAGGGAGGTTGATTAGATACTTTGACATTTGTCATTTTGATTTTTAGCGCCCTCATGTATATTCATTTTGTTTACTTTTGAAGTATACATGTATGTGCATAACCTGGTAATATATTCACACTCTGGAGACATACAACAGTTTATGTACGTTATACATACTATTACAGTCTTCTGCTTGCAAATTTCACTGTCTCTGGAGTATGATATGCTGTTCTGGCTTAATCTCACTCATGTTTAATACATTATCACAGACAACATTCAATCATACATATCCATGTTGCATAAATAACATTTTGGAACTCGGGAGTTGGGTTTTTGCTCGACCCCCCGATTTTCAGGGTGTTACATCAAGCCTGAAGTCAGGAGTTTACACCGGGCTAACGAGGACCTAGAGTTCAAGTCCTTGGAATCTGAGTTGAGGGTTGAAACAGTGAAATAGGAGCTTCATTCGGAGTGATTGATAGTAGCAAACCGTCTAGTCCAATAGCAGAAGATCCTTGAGTCTGCTGTTTCTGCGGAGAAGGCTTCCTTACGAGCAGAGCTCGAGGCTCAAGCTGTCTCACAGGCGGCCACGGAAGTAGTGGAATACAAGGACTCTTCTGAGAGGGATAAGGAGCTAGATAAATTATATTATTTCAGCTATGACACTAGCTTTGATGCTTTCCTAGTCGAAGTTTGGAAGCTTTACCTGACCCTCAACTTTGGTGCCCTCACGACAAACACCGCCGGTGACACCGAGCCTGTCATGGTAGACATGCCCGAGAGCACTCTTCCTGCTGCGGAGATTGCCTAAGATGCCCCTGTCGTCGATGCTCAACCCCCCAGTTCAGAAGATGGTCCCTCTGCTCGGAGGGGATAACAAGTTTACGTTATTTTTTTAATTTTTAATTTTTTATGTATTTTTTATTTTTGATGTAAATAAACCTCTTTTATGTCAATGACGATTGTTTGCATGGTTGTGGTTGTCATGTTGCATGGATCGTTGCTTACAACCACGATCTTATGAAAAACACGACCCAAACAATGACAACAACAACGCATTCTAAATGTCAACTATGACCCATGCAACACGACAACCACGATCCGTATAACATAACAGCCATATCGAATGACATCTGCGATCAATGCTTCACGTCAACCACAAACCATATAACATGACAACTATGATTTTTATTAGGCAACAACCACAACCCAATCCTCATTAGATTCATGATCCATAATTCATAACAACCACGACCTATACAAAATTATTACCACAACCCATATTCAATGAGAGTTACGACCCATATATCGTATTTCAAGCGCGATCATATGGCTTGTCGCTGTCCGAGCCCGGCCTTATAATCTGAATCAATCCCTCTCCGCTTTTCTGAGCTCCAGGCCGATGTAAAAGCCCTATAAAAGATGTTGAAATTTTATCGATGAGCACCTACTCGCAGTTGGGGGACCAGGTGTGTAATGGTCTCTTCGGGATTCGAGGCTGATATAACCTCTTCCAGGTTCTAAGCTGACATCAAAGCTCTACAAAAGAACTCATTATTTTGTAGCTTGACAACAATGATCCATACAAAATGGCAACAATGATCCATAAAACATGAAAACCACAACCCTTAACAACCGACTCCATTGCCCATGTTACTTTGAAAACCACGATCCATATATCATAACAACCACCTTTAAATTTACATGAAAAGCATGATAAATAAAAACTGTATACAACGATCCTTTGCCTTTGTTTGGGTCATGTTTTACCAAAGTGAAGGATCGTGGTAGTGATATACGAAGGGTCGTGTTTATTAGCTTAAAATGTTGAGATGACTTTGATCAATGGGCGCCATACAGTAAGCTCCCTTCACTTGACCACAAAAGCCCTCACCATACCATGTTTGATCTTCGTGATCTGTATTAAGTATCTGCAAGAAGGTCTGATAAATAGATACACCCCCAAATAGGAAAACGGTCCTTTTCCACTGGTAAATCCACTACATTACATTCCTTGTATGGGGAACAGTAGTTTTCCTTTTCCCAGAACATTCCAGGTACGGGGAATCAGTCATTGTATGACGGAGTTTGGGTCATGGTTGTCATGTGAATGGATTCGTGATTGTCGTGTTAATGGGTCGTGGTTGTCATGTTAATGGGTTAGTGGTTGTAACATGCAAATACAACTCATATAACATAACATGAACGAGCCATATCTATTAGAACCCACGAACCATATTTTGTCATAACCATGACCCATGTTCGGGGGCGTGTTGAAGCCCAATTCTTTGGCCCACATCTTTTTAACTATGTTATATGGTCATGGTGTTAATGTTCGATGGGTTGTAGTTGGCATGACAATTTATATCGTGTTTTCATTGTATATGGCTCATTATAGTTATGATATATGGACATTGTATTCGAATTTTATGGACAAATACGCCGTCGACACGAAAAAAGATGTAATGTGAAAATGTAAGGTCGGTGCAGGCGCACTTTCCTGCGAATGCCTTTAACAGGAAGTTCCTTAGCTGGAATCCGAAGTGGGCCCCACCCTAATGTTTGTGAGAAATCTATCCCATTCATCCATTTTTTAAGTTCAATTTAGGGCATGAGACAGAAAGTGAGTAGGATCCATGGCTCAGGTGGACAGCATTAAAGGAAAATATGGGTAGGGAAATTCCAGCCATTGAAACTTCCCTGGGGTAGACAGTTATGTTTATATGCCATCCATACCGTTCATAATGTATTTCCTAATGGGATGAACTAAAAACACAAATATTGTCCTGACTCAACAATTCGGCTGCCTCATAAATATTTCAACTGTGGAAGTTCAATCCTCACGTTTTAAGCACATTAGAGTCTCAGATCCAGTTCATTTATGGTTCAAAGCCCTAAACTGAGCTCAAGAAGCAGATGGATGGAGTTAATTTCTCACAAACATCACGGTGGGAACCCACAATCTTACTTTCTACAGAAAAAATATGTCGCATGTACATACATTACATTCAAATGGTGTGTAAAAGGCGCCAGGTTCGCTTACGATTCCCAACATATAACATCAATCGTCAATCATCTTGGTCAAGTCCACAGGCCCATCATAAATCGAATCTAATCAGTTGTAATAGTTTATGGCTGATGGATTCCTTCGATAAGTTTACTAGCGACACGTATCGAGCCATCAGTGGCCCACACTAGTAAAGATGAAAAATTATGGGATTTTACAGAACCTGTTAGTTTGAACTGTTGTGGTCCATTGGATTTAAATATTCTGATCATTGATTGGGTAATTCTGTTTTTTATCATTACAAATAAAATGGCCGGTGCGAATAAGAAAAAAGGCAGTTCGGTGTGGCTTTGAAATGACTGAGCTTAGAATGTGTACAGTGTAAAGCAACCGCTTCTCCCCATACAGAACACCGATTTTATATATTTTATATAATTATATATTTAGAGCTTCTTCTCTGAGACCCCATCACTTCTTATCCCTACCCTTTTGCTTTTTACTGGTTTTAAATCTTCTTCACTAGGTGAAAAGGTTGAGCTATATGTCCTAGAGGGGGGGTGTGAATAGGACTATCCCAAATTAAAATGAAAACAGCAGAATTTAATCAATTAAAGAAAAGATAGCACTATAACTAATTCACAATACGAAAATGTAAAGCAACCTCAAAATTTTAGTTTTGAGAGGTTGATACAAATATTGTTCTAAGGACAGCCTTACACCATAAAAACTAAGGGTTTATGGCAAGAAAACCTTACTAGAACGGTTTGTGTATCAAAAACTCAAACTGAAGAGGAATAAAAAGGAAATAGCAAGAAAGGAAATCTAAGTTATTCCAACATTCCCCACAATGCTGAAATGAAAAGATTACAACATTCACATCCAATATTGAATGATAAAAGATATAGAAAATAAACCACACATCCACAAAATACAAAGAATTATAGCGGTTCGCCTGTGTGGACACCAACTGTTAAACAACAGCCACACAGCTACTCCACTCCTAATATCCTCACACAGTGGATATTATCGTTCACTATGAAAAAAGGTTTTTCTAGGTTCACCTAAAACCCTCACAATTGTGGCTTTCAAGTGGGCCTACATAATTTAAAAAACCCCACACTCTGAGTTTTCTAGATCTCCTTAGATAACCAAAAGAGTGGATTTTTCTAGCACAATCTCAAAAGAAACTAAAACAAAGAAAATTTTAATAATGTAAAATACCTGGATATTCTCCTTTTGTTGCAGCCCGGAAGAAGCAAGATGGAGTAGAAGTTTGAATACTCATTTATGAAATGGTTCTAAGTTCTAAATTGATTTTAAATTAAATCAATTTGGGCTAACTTTATTTGATTTGATTCCAAGAAGTGGGAATTCTTCAATCCCTCTTTCAAATCAAATTGGAATGCAGAATACAAAATCAAATATAAAAAGTTAATGAAAGAGTATATTAAATATGCACAATATAGCTTAAGAAGTTTACAAACTTATCTCTAAGAGTAATGTCTTGATTATACTTGAATTGGATTACCAAATTCTGAAAATCGTGCTCTAATTATAAGTGCAGAAGTCGCACCTTCGACTGGTGCTGTGGACACTATGACTGGTCGTAGGACCAACGGATTTTTAAAATTTTGAGCACGATCAGATAAAGTCGATCCACAACTGGTCGTATGCCTTGCACGACCGGTCGAGGAACCTCCACAACTGGTCATGTGGAACCTAGAATAGTTTATGGACTTTGCGTCGTAGCTGCAGAACTGGTAGTGAACGAGTCGTGCACTGTTCACACAACTGCTCAAGTAATCTCCAGGACTGATCGTGGCTTAACAAAAAATTCTGAAGATTTTCAACAAACTTAGGACTGGTCTTGAAATTTCTTGGATTAGTCAAGTCAGTGCTAGGACTAGTTGAACAGAGTCCAGGACTAGCTGAAGAACAGTCCAAACACTTATAAAATGATTCAACTTGAATTATGTATACAAAATGATTTACCCTAAGGTTAATCTAAGGTCTTTCATACCTTAACCATGATATACGAACATTGAACCTTCTTTTCTTCAAATGACAGATGATCTTTGAAGTTCATGAAGCTTGAGATCCCAACACATAAAGAAGCTTGAACTCGAGATCTTTTGAAGATTGAGTTCATAGTACATGTGTTGTCCTTCACCTTGAGTCTTAAGTATGAACAGTTCACTTGTCTTTCGATGTCACTTTAAAACATTGACCTTTGAAGCTTAAAGGAGTGAACAATGTAGTTGATCTTGCATTTCTTGGAAATAGATCTTTGTTCTTGACTTGAAGCATTGTCCTTGTACATGTGATGCAGTGCCTTGAAAATATATACCAATGTACTACACAAGACACAGATTGTGATTTTGGCACTACAAAATTTGACAATCAAAGGAGCAAGAAACCATAGCACTTACAATCTCCCCCTTTGTCAAATTTGTGACAAAACACACTCCAATAAAAATAAGAGAAGTATTACATGCTCAATAAAGAATCATGCACCATATATACACAAGAGAGTATAATACACCAGTTACAATACCAGAACACATCATCATAAAATAGTTAAAACACCTCCTTGCTTACTCGCCCTAAGTAGCACACATACAAATAAAAATGCTAACAAAAATGTGACTACCCAGAATCCATATCCATAAGCAAGCACAAGCATAATAAAATATTCTCCCCCTTTTTGTCACAATTTAACAAAGGAAGAAACTAAGATATGGAAGAGGAAAATAAATAAAAGAGGAATAAGGGAGCAAACTAAACAAGATATAAGCAAATAATGTGCTCATATAAGTAACCAACATGAACCAAGTTCATCCAAAGTCAGTCTCACAAACAGAAAGAAAGCAAAGTATCATAAGATTTTTTACAGGCCATATAAGAAAACACATAATCAGATCAAGTAGAGGGAGCAGGAATAGATGGGTCAATTTGGTGTAAACCCTTATTAATGTGTCTCATATATTTACGCATATAAGCAAATCGAGAATCCTGGGTTACACGAATCTGAGTCACCAGTTCCTCAAGAGAATGCAACATCTCAACAAAATCAAAAGGCTGATAATCAGGATCAGCCTCAGAATCTGATTCGAGCTCATTAAAGATATCATCCATGTTTATATCATCTGGAGGTAAATCGTCACCTTCTTCTTCATTCGCTAATTCAGCTCCACCACCACCCACATCCACTTGGCCATTAGCCAGCCTCAATTTCATCTTGTTTATATTTGAGTTATTGAAAATAAGGTGATGAATATGAGACTCTCCAACAGGCATAGCTACTAACATATGAGTGGCTAACACAGTCATAAGATATACAAATGGAATATCACTGTGTCCAAGATGGAGACGAAATGTATAATGGAATGACAGATTAAAGAAGGAAGACAGACATTTGTACCAGAGATGATGGAATGCTAAATTCGAACCATGAAAGAAGTGAGTTCAATTTTGTAACCAGAACGTGGATAAAGATTTGAAATAAATATCCTGTGAAAAACCCGGTATCTAGGTAACAAGTACTTGGAAGAAAGTGAATTCCTATTTTGACTCCATTGTACATCTAAGTTGCATAATGCTCTAGTGAGTATATGTTTTTCTAATTCAAATGGCTTATCAACTAGATTACTAATGGGAATACATTCATCATTGACAGGTATGTCCATTAAGCCATAAATTAAATGTCGATCAACATCAAATGGACCTTCTCTAGTTCCTATTATAAACGTTAAATTTTCAGCTGAAAAATTAGAAATACAAGCATACATAGCCTACGCAATAGACTGGTATGCCAGCCCACCCCAATATAGAATGTTAGCCCATCCTACAGATTGGAGAAGAGGAAAGAGATCAAAAGAAGTAAGATGTTCAACATGCACAAGTTGCTCAACTATCACATTACACAACCTCAAATCTCACACATAGGGAGGATCATCTTCGGGTGACCGAAGTTGGTGCCTTGTGATAGGTGTCGATCTAGATGTTGAAGGACCTTGAGAACTTTTCTTTCTACCTCTAACATCCATTTGTAACTAGGAATACAAGAAATCAAGAAGTTGTAAATGATGTAGAGTGAGGTTTCTCTAATTCAAATTTTGGTGAAGAAAACCCCAAAAATTTTAAGGAGACAAGAAATAAATCATTCCAAGTGTGAAAATGAAGTGATATGAACTTGCATCTACAAGAAAAATAGAAATAACGGACTAACCTTGAAGAATCAAGAAGTTAGTTACGAGCGGTCGAGCTTAAACTCGTTGGAGAGGAAGAGCAAATGAGGAAGAAAAGGGTTTTTCCCCAAATTAAAAGTACCAGCGTGCTACACGACTGGTCGTGGGACGTCCTCAACCGGTCATGCCAGATTGGTCAAGTACATTCTCGACTGGTTGTGCATAGCCAAAAATATGCATTTTTCAAATAAAATTGAAATTTAACCAAATAAATTAACAAATATATATACTATAATACAGAAATGCATGAATAATTAATTTAAATTACACATACCAAGATCAAATTTTAATTTATTAAACCTGCTTTTGTCAAACGGTTTAGTGAAAATGTCAGCAAGTTGAGTCTCAGTCGGAATATATTCAAATGAAATTGTCTTTTCTTCCACTAATTCACGAATGTAGTGATATCTAATGTTAATGTGCGTAGTTCGTGAATGCTGGATTGGATTTTTAGATATATTTATTGTACTGTAATTAGACAATATAAAATCATAAAATCCTATGCAATTCCGTAATCACTTAACATTTTTTTCATCCATACAAGTTGAGTGCATGCATTACCTGTTGCAATGTATTCAGCCTCAACAGTTGAGAGTGATATGAAACTTTATTTCTTACTAAACCAAGAAACTAAACAGTTTTTAATATAGAAAAAACAACCACTGGTTGATTTCCTATCATCGATATTACCAACCCACTCAGCATCTGTGTAACCAACCAATTGAACACTAGTATCATGTGGATACCAGAGACCTAAATTTACTGTGCTTGCGACATATCGTATAATCGGCTTAACAATAGTTAAATGTGACTTTTTAGGGTTAAATTGATATCTAACATAAATTTCAACACTAAAAGCAATATCAGGTCTACTTACGGTTAAATAAAGTAAATTGCCAATTATACTACGATATAATTTTGGATCCACACTTTTACCTGTAGAGTCTTTCGAGAGTCTTAATGTTGTACTCATACGAGAATAAAAAATTTTCCCATTCTCAAATCTGAACTTTTTAATTAAGTTTAGAGCATATTTGGTTTATGTAACGCCCTGGAAAAAATCCGTACTTGGACTCGAGTACCAACCGACCAGAAATCGCGTAGGATTAATTCCTTTGGAAATTTACAGTAAGTTAGCTAGTGCAATGCTAGAGTAGCTAGGAAATAGTCCCTGATCACTTTAAATACATTTTACAAGACCCAAATCGAGTAGAACCAATGACTCTATAATACTCTATAACCTCGGATCAAACTCTAAGCCGGTTTATTCTTTGGACCACTTTGAAACTTTATATTGGATCTTGACCGCGCGTCGAAAGTCCGATATCTACTATCTTAGACCGTTAGAACCGCCTATCTGGACTTGACAATCATTTCAAAAATCAAGTCCAACCGATAATCACAGGCTATTTCATTGAGCCCGGACTGAAGAGAGTGCGAATAGGGACAGATTTGGAATTTAAAATTTAAATCTGGCACATGACTTGACGCGTCAGTATTAAGCGTTCTGACCGTCAGAATTCAGCCAAATTACACCCTCGGATCGAAAAAAATTTCTATTTCATATCATGAGACTTGCAGGCCCGATCTACGTGCGGTGACCGCTGAACTGAAACTTGACCGCCACGTGCGATCTACAAACACTGATGATCTAAAAATGGGATTTGATCAACATCCAACGAGTATGAACTTAAGTCCGATCGCATTCAGCTAGGGGACCACCAGAAATGTCCTTTTGGACCGAAACAGCCCCGATTTGGATATACATCAAGTAAACTTTGTTCCCGAGCCTATTTCGGGCATTTTTGTGCTTATAAAAGGGGTTGAAACCCTCACTTCTCTCTCCCATCCGAATTTGAGAAAAACCCTAGATTGGGAGAGAGAAAAGGTGAGATTTTGTGAGAGAGAGTAGGAGAGGATTTTTCTGCCGTTGCCCCACTTATTGCACGTACTTTAGCAACACACTCCGATCACCTGGCCGGTGATTTCATCACATTTTCAGGTAAGAAAATACCCTAGAAAGTTGCTGATTTAGTGTTCCCTTGGTTTCATAGCATGTTAGCTGATAGAACTTGTGTATTAGGTTCTCTATTCGCCTTAGACGAAGCGTATACGCTCCGTTCGAATTCACACACCTAAAAGAGAAAAGGTAAGGATTTTAGACGCTTTGATTGACTGTTCCCAACGCTTTCAATATCGTTTAATAGTAGATTATCGATGGCATCGCCGTTTGACATGTACAACATGCTGTCCGTTTCCTGTTTCGTAAATAGACGAAGAATATGAGATTTAGGGCATTTTAGTCATTTGTAGGAAGTACTGTTTTCATTCATATTTTGCTGATGTGATTAACATGGATTATTGTCGCATTAGAATACTAGGAATACGTGCATAATTAGTTTGGCGAAGAGATTCGTCTAAATGCGCACTTTAGACAATCCAATCACGCGATAATAGTAAGGCAGTAAATCAGACAATCCTAATACTGTTGTTAATGCAAGATGATATGACGTGATGTATGCCCTCACCGACGATCACCCTCATGCGGCAACATCTTACGACCGCGGCATGCCACACTCCCTAGAGTGCTCCACATCTTCCAGGCACATGCAATGCTATGGTGATATGATTACCAAGTTGTTATTAGTCCATTCAAACAGCAGGATTGGGAAACTAAGGTACTTCCCTTGAATCAATCCCAACACAGATCCTGTCTAGGGTCGTCACTCCTAGTAATCTCATACGATGTATATTTCGTAGGTCACTGCAAGGGCTGCCAGGGCTGTTGCTCGCACTCGTTGCACCGCTCCCCCATCACCTTATCAATACAGGCCTACTGTACTCTACTGCACGGAAAGGTCGTCGCCTCCCGTAGACTCAGAATACGCTCGCGGTCACTACAAAGGGCTCGTCGCCTGATCAGTGTAGGCCGACAGCTAGAATATAGTGTCCCATACCACCATAATCTGCTCACGAGTCTAGGTGCTCACTGGTCACTACGGGGAGGTTTGTGACCCCAGCGTAGGCCGACAGCTCGACCACGGTGTCCCATACCACCATGCCCGGCTCATGAGTCTTCGTGGATCAAGGTACCATGGTTAACAGGGTTTACAATGGTAAGTTCAGTACCCTAGGTTCAAGCAGTTATGATACATACAAGGTGAACAAACATCGGCCAGTCGGGTTACTTGACGGGCTCGACTAGCGCGATCGCATCTCAAGTTGAACGACATGAAGTGCGTAAAACACTTCGCGTGGCCTAACCACTGCCGCCAACTCTCAACCCGAATCACGTTCATCGACGCGTCGTTCGTGGCTATGACCAGTCAGCCACGAATTCGCTCAGTTACCGACTGCCTGGACTAAGTCAAGTCCCACACATCTATGGTATTACATTAACACTATATACCAGGGTATTGGAATTGAATTACATCATGTGAGCATGTTAACACATGTTATAACATTCAACTTAAGCAAATCTTCAAGGCATACTTCCCATGCATATTCAACTTAAGCAAATCCTCAAGCACATACATTCCATGCATGTAATGAAATCATGCATTTTGTCAACATGTAGAAAATCATTTAGGTCAGCATAATAATTGAAAATTTAATCACAAACTATCAAATAACATCATTTAATTCAATACATACTAATACAAGCATTTATACAAACACATACACTACACACTTAAGTCTACATATAGTATGTCGACCCAAAGTGCGCAACTAGGCGAATCTCTTCGCCAAACTAATTATGCATGCATTCCTAACTTCCTAATGCGACAACAAACCATGTCAATCACATCAGCAAAATATGAATGTAAACAGTACTTCCTATAAATGACTAAAATGCCCTAAATCTCATATTCTTCGTTAGCTTACGAAACGGGAAACGGAGAGCATTTTGTACATGTCAAACGGCGATGCCGTCAAGAATCTACTATTAAACGACATTGAAAGCGTTGGGAACCATCAATCAAAGCGTCTAAAATCCTCACCTAGTGTCTTGTAGACTCGGGAATTGAAGCGGAGTGTATATGGTTCGTCTACGGCGAGTAAGGAGCCTAATACATAAGATCCATAAGCTACATCGCTATGGAAACAAGGAAAACTCAAATCAACAACTATTTAGAGTTTTTACTTACCTAGGATTGCGGTGGAATCGCCGGGAAAGCGGTAGAGGAGTGTTGCTTAAGCACGTGCAACACGTAGCACAAGTGGCGGGAAGAACTCTCCCACTCTCTCACAATCTCTCACTCTTTTTCTCTCTCCCAAGCTAGGGCTTCTCTCAAATTCGGATGGGAGAGAGGAGTGAGGGTTTCAACCCCTTTTATAGCCTAAAACATTCTCAAAATAGGCTTGGGAACAATGTTTACTTGGTGCCTAACCAAATCGGGGCCGTTTTGGTCCAAAAGGGCATTTCTGAAGGTCCCCTGGCCAAATGCGGTCGGAATTAAGCTCATGCATACTGGATCTAGCACACATCCAGTTTTCAGACCGGTTGGGTTCCCAGATCGCACGTGGCGGCCCAGTTTCAGTTTAACAGTCACCGCACCAAGATCAGGCCTATAAGTCTCGTGATATATAATAGATATTTTTCCTGATCCAAGGGTGTAATTTGGCTGTATTCTGACGGTCAGAATGCTTAATACTGATGCGTCAAATTTGTGTGCCAGATTTGAATTTGAAATTCCAACTATGTCCCTATTCACACTCTCTTCGGTCCGGGCTCAATGAAATAGCCTGTGATTATCGGTTTGACTTGATTTTTGGAATGAGTGTCAAGTCCAGCTAGACGGTTCTAACGGTCTAAGATAGGAGGTATCGGACTTTTGACGTGCGGTTTAGATCCAATACAAAGATTCAAAGTGGTCCAGAGAACAAACCTGCTTAGAGTTTGGTCCGAGGTTTTAGAGCATTATAGCACCATTGGTTCCACTCGCTTTGGGCCTTGTAGAACGTATTTAAAGTGATCAGGGACCGTTTCCCAGCTATTCTAACGTTGCACTAGCTAACTTATGCTTAGTTTCTAAAGAAATTTATCCTAAGTGGTTTCTTTGACTATGGAATTGGGTTCTGAACGATTTTTCAGGTGTTTTAATTGACCCACTGCCTAAGGACATCAAATCCCAGATTGGCCAAAATCCGGGGTGTTACAATCTACCCCCCTTAAAACACAATGTCGTCCCCGACATTGGCAAAGGGCAAGGAGCACTTTCTCTAAGGAAGGTTCAAATCCTATTTAATAACCTAATCGTATGTATATCCGAACTCAAAGGTTTCGATCTTGGGCCAGTGGGAAAGAGGCCAACCACTCTTCCGCTGCGCCACTCTGATCAAACGGTAGCGTTGACTAACCTAACTGGATTAGACTCAATACGTTCTACCCACCTTAAAACTTGGTTTTACTTAAGGTTGAAGAATATTTGCATCGATCCGTATATCAGAACGAGGCGCAACTTAGGGGCTATCCTTAACCTAAAATGGAAACAGCCTTTCTCTATATGTTATGTTTATATATAGGCTACGTTGATTTATAATGCATTCTAAGTGTTTGTTGAAATGTCTGAACGACTATGAAAATATGATTTGTACTTGCCATTCTTGTAAATTGAGAACATATGATCGTTGTATGAGTGGCAGCTCCTTTGTGAAAGGATTTGCCCTAATGTCTGTTGAAACTAATATATTACACATATGTGTCATATGTAGTCTAAGTGTTTGACAAAATGCCTGTATCAGTAATTGCTTGATGCTTTGTATTTACGAGGGTTGTTGAGATAAGATTCTCGACTACCTTAGTTATATGTACACTTTTCGTCATGTAGTTTTAATTTCAAGTTCATGTTTTGTGTAGCAAATGTATATGTAAAATATCATGTTATATGTGTTGAATAATATGCTCAAATGATATTTATGTTGGAATTGGTTGTTAAATCTCGTATGATTATCACGTATACTTACTTCTTGTATTTGACTGTGATTAGGACTATGACGTAGTCCAGGCAATCGATAACCATTCCTGTTTGAGTGACTGAGCTAGTCTCACCACCGTTGTTGTGTTCAATGAATCCAAGTCGTATGATGATTGTCGATAGTGGTTAGCGCTTCATGTCGATTAATTTAGCGTATGCTTGTACCAGTCGAACTTATCTAATAAATCGATTGTCTTATTGTGTGTTTACCATGTATGGTAGCTACTGCTTGAATCTAAGGTACCAAACTCACCAATCAAAACTCGTTCAACCTTGGTACCTCAATCCGCTAAGACTCATGACTGGACATGGTGGTATGGGACACCGTGGTAGAGTTGTCGGTCTACGCTGGGGTGACAAGCCTCCTCGTAGTGATCAATGAGCAACCCAAACTCATGAGCTAAATATGGTGGTATGAGACACTGTATTCAAGCTGTCGGCCTACACTGATTAGGTGATGAGCCCTTTGTAGTGCCCTCGAGCATACTCTGAGACTGCATTGAAGCGATGAGCCTTTCCGTAGTAACTAAAGTATAAACTTGGCCTACATTAACGCAACCTAGCTGTGGTCCCCAGTCGGGTTTATGATGAGCCTTCAAAAATAGACTGCCAGTTGGTAGGGCATTGGTGGTAGTGACCTAAACTTGCCTATCGTATGTGATTAACTAGGATTGATGACCCTAGATGGATCGATGTTGGATAAATGATATAAAGGGTGGTACCTTAGCTTCTCAACACTGTTGTATGAATAAACCTAATTAATTATTGGCTAACATGATCATGCACCGCATTGCATATGCTTTGGTGAGGAAGAGCATTTTTTAGAGGTTATCATGCGCACTGTAAGATGAAGACGTTGAGGGAGTGCAGGCGAGGGCATGCATCATTATCTCATATTATTCTTATATTAACAAGAGTACTTAGGACCTGATTATTGTATTATGTTATCATTACTACTTGACTGAATTACTAACATGTTAACCTTTGCTTTATTATTCCACTGAGTTGATCACTCACTCCCACGTTACGGGACGATGTTTTAAACACCAACCAGACCCTGTTTTAGTTTTAGATGATAGCAATGCTTGTGAAGCGGAGCCTGACTTTTATGATGATAAGGAGGGTTTCTCCTATATGCAGCTATTAGACGGGACTATGTAGACTCTGATTGACGGGGTTACAAGGATGCTGATTAAATGTCATTACACTTGTTATTTTGTACTTTTGGAACACCCATGTATATTCTTTTTGTTCATTTTTGGAGTATACATGTATATATTTAACCTCGTAACATGTTCACACTCTGGAGAATTATAAGAGTTTATACATTTTATATATCTATCACAGCCTTCCGCTTGTGAAATTTAATTATCTTTGGAGTATGATATGTTGTTTTAGTATAATCTCATTCATGTTTAATGCACTAATAGGGACAACATTCAATCATCATTATCTATGATGCATAAGTGATGCGCTAGAACTCAGGAGGTGAGCTTCTGCTCGACGCCCGATTTTCAGGGCATTACACTATGACTAGTCGTAGGAGAAATGGATTTTTAAATTTTTTAGCACGATCGGATAAAACCATTCCATGGCTGGTTGAAGGTCATCCACGACCGATTGAAAGTTGTCTACGACTGGTCGAAGGCAATCTGATTTAGTCACTGTAGTTTGAATCGTAGTTTCAGGACGGGTCGTGAACGAGTCGTGCACTGTTCACACAACGGGTCGAACAGTCCCTAGGACTGGTCGTAGCATAACCTAAAATTCTAAAAATTTACAACAAACTTAAGACTGGTCCTGAAAAATCTTCGACTGGTCAAGCCAGTGTTAGGACTAGTCGAACAAAGTCCAGGACTAATCTTAGAGCAGAATACAACACTTATAAAAAGAGTAATTTAATTATATATCCAAAATGACCTACCCTAAGGTCAATCTAAGGTCTTTTATACCTGAGACATGAAGTATGAACATTGAAACTCCATTTCTTCAAATAATGGTTGACCTTTGAAGATTATGAAGCTTGAGATCTCTACATGATGTAGCTTGTACTTCGAGATCTTCAAAAGCTTGGATTGATCATTCTTGAGTTGTACTTCATCTTGAGTTGAACATTATCTTGAGTCTTGAACAAGAACTCATCTTTTCAATGTAGCTTTAAAAACTCTGAACATTGAAGATTACAAAAGTGTACCAAAATACTTGACTTTGCAGTTGAAGTAGATCACCGTACTTACCTTGAAGCATTGTGATGCAGCGTCTTGAACATATATATATCAACATACTACAAAAGACACAAATAGAGGTTTTGGCACCACAAAATTTGACAACATAAAGGAGCTATCAGTCATAGCACTTACACTCTTGAATTACACCGGTCCTCTTATTCAGTACTCGATACGCTCGACTGTTCAAAGCATATCCTAAAAAGATCCCTTCATCACTTTTGGTGTCAAACTTGCCCAGATTTTCACAGTCACATAAAATATAGCACTTACTACCAAAAACTTGAAAGTATTTGACACTAGGCTTCTTATTAAACCACATTTCATAGGTCATTTTATTGTTTGACTTACTTGTATAAACCCGATTGATTATATAGTAAGAAGTATTTACACCTTCAGCCCAAAGATTTTTAGGGAGCTTCATACTATTCAACATTACATTTTCCATTTCTTGAAGCACTCTATTTTTTCTTTCAACAATTCCATTTTATTGTGGTGTTTTGAGTGCAGAGATTCATATGATATTCCCTGATCACAACAGAATTTTTCAAAACTGTTATTCTCAAATTCTGATCCATGATCACTGCGGATCTTACAGACTTGAGAACCTTTTTCCATTTGGATCTATTTGAGAACTCTTTTTTACTTCATCAAGGGTTTCTGATTTATCCCCTAAGAAGGCTACCCAAGTGAATATGGTAAAATCATCCACGATTACCAGTATGTATTTTTTACCACCTCAACTCTCCATCCTGGTTGGTCTTATCAGATCCATGTGGAGAAGTTTGAGCAGTTTGGATGTGGCATTAAAGTCCACCTTTTTGTGAGTACTCCTTGTTTGTTTCCAAATCTGGTATTCACCAAATATTTTATCTACTTTCTGTAATTTAGGTAGACCTTGTATTAGTTCTCTTTTGCTCAATCCATATAAATTGCGGTAGTGTACATGTCCAAGGCTGTAACACCCCGCATTTTTACCAACCCAGAGTTAGACGTCCTTAGGCAATGGGTCAACCATAACACTCTCAAAACTCAATCCCAAAGTCTAAAAAATCACTTTTCAACCCATTTCCTTTAAAATCTCACCTTTCACCACCTCATTCTTTAAATTTCTCTAATTACTTTCGTATTAGACACAAATCCTAAAATTTAAAAGGTGAAGAACTATACTTAAACTAAAACTTACTATAAATGGTACATACATGAATAAAATGGGATTTTAACTATTGAATTTTTATAATTTCATGATTTAGATAGAACATTTGGATAGAATAGCTTCTCCTAACCCAAAATCATATATTGTACATCGCGTAACTCATTCTGGTTTGTAAATGAGACCTGATAATGCCTCGAGGGACTCGTGGACCCAAATGACACATTTTGGGGGGACGTGGGGTGGGTCCCACATGTTTTTGACATCCCTGGGGGGGAGGACATCCCCCCTGGGGAGAGCCCTCACCCAACTGACTAGTGACCGGCGAGGGGCTCGCCGGTTTGGTGAGGCCTCATCCGTATAGTGGATGGGGCTGCCCGTTTTCTGCATTTTTCTACGTATTTTGTTCAACTTTGAAAAATCAACTCTCTCGTTATAACTTCGATTTAAGTGATTCATAAATCATATTGAATCTAAATGAGTCTAATTTTATATAAAAATATGTGAAAAATATAATAAAATATTTAATATAGTTTAAAGTAGGTCGTTGCGACAACTGTGCGAAAATCACTTGTTGGACAGCTGCTGCTCCTGAAATTTATAGAATTTTTCTACAATACGAAATCTCATTAAATTTGGTGGAGACGGTAAAATTGATGATGAACTATTGTAACACCCCAGATTTTTGCCAACCTGGAGTTAGACGTCCTTAGGCAATGGATCAACCATAACACCTTGGTAACCTCTCAGAACCCAATTCCAAAGCCAAAGAAATCATTTAGAACCAAATTCTTTAGAAATTTAACATGAATTAACCAGCACTACACTAGGTTTCCTGCAAAATTAGCACCAATAACTTTAAATACGATCTGTAAGACCTAGAACCTATAGAATCGTTGACGCTACGTTACCCTAAAACCTAGGATCAAACTCTAAACCTGTTTGTTCTTAGGAACCCTTTGAAACTTTGTATTAGATCTAGACCGCACGTTGAAAGTCCGATATCTATAATCTTAAACCATTATGACCGCCTAGTTGGACTTGACAATCATTTTGAAAATCAAGCCCAACCGATATCCTGAGACCATTTTACTGAGCCCGGAGTGAAGAGAGTGAGAAAAGGAAAATATTTAGAAAATTAATTCAATTTTTAATAAATCTGGCATGTGTCGCTTGCGCGACATTTTTAAGCATTCTGACTGTTAGAATTCGATCAAATTTCACCCTCGGATCAGGAAAGTTGGCCCTTACATGTCATAGCACTTGTGGCCCTGATCGAGTTTCGATGACCACTGAACTGAAACTGGTCGGCCACGGTCGATCTGGAAACCTGAACGGACTGAAAACTTGGCTTGACCTAGATGCAATATTAGAGAGCTTAAGTCCGACCGCATTTGATAACAGGACCTCCAAAAATACTCCGTTGGATCGGAACAGACCCAATTTGGTTATAACATAAGTATACCTTAGCCATAAATCTATTTCCATGAGTTTTTACCTTATAAAAAGGCCTTAAACCCTCTCTCACAAATTCCATATGAATTTCAAACCCTACCCAAATCAAGAGAAAGAAAAGAGAGAGAAAGTGGAAAAGAAGTTGGTGATTCTTCCTGGGATTCTTCCCAGCTTTGCTACATGACTAATCCACCCCTCCGTATCACTTTTTCACGACTCCAGCTTCATTCTTAGGTAAGAAACCCTAACCCTAACCTATTTTAGGGTTCCTACGGGTACAAGTAGCTAAATAACTGACTCACCTTATTTTATAGGACGTCATATTGACGTTGACGGAAGTGTAGAGTACCTATTCAATTCATTACGCTTTTACGGCATAAGGTGCAGATTTTAGACGCTTAGGTTGTCATTTTTCAAAGCTTTCAATGTCGTTTAAAGGTAGATTTTGACAAGGATGTTGTTTGACATGTACAACATGCTGTCTGTTTTTCATTTCGAATACATACGAAGAATATGAGATTTAGGGTATTTTAGGTATTTGTAGGAAATACTGTATACGTACGTATTTTTCTGATATGATTGCCATGAGTATTTGCCGTGTACCTATACTAGTTATGCGTGTATAATCTGTTTGGCGAAGAGATTCGTCCTAATGCACATTTTGGCCGACATATGCTATGTAGACTAATGTGTGTAGACTAAGTGTTTGTATAAATGTTTGTATAAGTAAGTATTGAGTAAATGAGGTTGTAGATTAGTGTTGAGATAGGATTCTCAACTATTTTGATGATGTATATGATTTCTTCCATGGTTGTTATATTTGAATTGATTATCTTATATATATGAAATGTTTGTGTCTTGTTAAATTTCTTATATTGTATCTCATAACATATTGCTAACATGCTTGAATTACTTGTTGTTTCAATTTTATTTATCTCATATGATTACAGATTCAGATTACATGTACTTGGGACTATACTCTAGTCCAGGCAGTCGGTAACAGATTAGGATTCGTGGTTAGAGTCTATTGGCCATGAAGGATGTGTATGACGAACCTGAGTCGTACTAGTGTTGTCGGCAGTGGTTTGGCCACGCGAAGTGCTTGTGCACTTCATGTCAGTCGATTCAACGTGCGCTCGTGCTAGTCGAACTCATCAAGTAACCCGATTGACCATTGTATGTTCACCATGTATTGGCTATAACTGCTTGAACTTAGGGTACTGAACTTACCAGTGATAACCCTAATAACCATGGTACCTTGATCCGCTGAGACTCATGAGCAGGGCATGGTGGTATGGGACACCGTGGTCGAGCTGTCGGCCTACGATGGGGCCATGAGCCTCCCCGTAGTGACCAGTGAGCAACCTAGACTCGTGAGCCGAATATGATGGTATGGGACACTATATTCGAGCTGTCGGCCTACACTGATAAGGTGATGGGGGAGTGGTGCAACGAGTGCATGCAATAGCCCTGGCAGCCCTTTGTAGTGACCTCGAGCGTACTGTGAGTCTATGTTAGGCGACGACCCTTCCGTAGTAAGAAGAGTACAACTAGTCCTGTATTGATAAGGTGATGGGGGAGCGGTGCAACAAGTGCGTGCAAAATCCCTGACAGCCCTTCCAGTGACCTAGAAATATATCATCGTATGAGACTACTAGGAGTGACGACCCTAGACAGGATCCTTATTGGGAATGATATAAGGGAAGTACCCTAGTTTCTCAATCCTGCTGTATGAAAAGGACTAATAACAACTTGGTAATCATATTCATATCGCACTACATGTGCCTGGAAGATGTGGAGCACTGAGGGAAGAAAGCATGTAACGGACGTAAGATGGTGTCGCATGAGGGAGTATGTTGGTGAGGGCATCCATCATGTCATTTCATGCTTGCATTAATTACAGTATTTAGGAATATTTGATTTGCTTGCTTTATCATTATCGCTTGATTGATTTGATAACATGTTAACCTTTGCTCTATTATTCCACTGAGTTGGCCACTCACTCCCACGTTAAGGGATGGTGTTGTACACACCAACCAATCCTTGTTTTAGTTTCAGATGATGGTGTTGCTTTTGAAGTGGAGCCGGACTTGTATGATGATGAGGAGGATTTCTCCTCCGTGTTCTGATCGACGGGATTACAGGGAGGTTGATTAGACGCCATGACACTTATCATTTTATATTTTTGGAGCACTCATGTATATTCTTTTTGATCATTTTTTTAGAGTATACATGTGTATGTTTAACCTGGTAACATGTTCACACTCTGGAGGCTTACAATCAACTATACATGCTATATATCTATCACATTCTTCTGCTTGCTAATTTAACTGTCTCTGGAGTATGATATGCTGTTTTGGCTTAATCCACTACATGTTTTATGCACTATTACAGCCGACATTCATCCATTATTGAAAATGTTGCATAAGTGATGTTCTAGAACTCGGGAGTGGAGTTTATGTTCAACTCCCGATTTTTAGGGCGTTACAACTATTATAAAAATAATTAAAATAATATAATAACTAGAAGTTTCAAAAATGGGACATAGAATGGCCCTAGGACCGTATTCTACCATAATTATGGTAGAATTTGGTTAAGTACTAAACTGAATACTCAGTAGAATTAGTTTGAACCACTTTAAATATGAACTATAAGACCCAAAATGAGTAGGACCGCTAATGCTACGTTACCTAGAAACCTAGGATCCAACTCTAAACCGCGTTGCTCTCGGGAGCATTCAGAAAGTCTATTATGGACCTGTGCCGCACGTTGAAAGTCCGATAGCGATGACCTTTGACAATTATGACCACCTAGTTGGACTTGACTATCACCTCAAAAATCAAGTCCAGATGAGGTCCTGAGACGATTTGTTTAAGTCCAGAGCGAAGAGTGTGAGAAAGGTAAATCTATTTAGAAATTAAATATAAATTTAAGTAATCTGAGTCGTGTCATTTGCACACCATTTATAAGCATTCTGACCGTTGGATTCTGACCCAAATTCACCCTCAGATCTAGGAAGATGACCCACATATGCCAATATACTTGTGGCCCTGATCGAGTTTCGATGACTGCTAAACTGAAACTGGTCCGCCACGGTCGATCTGAAAACCCGATCGGACTGAAAACTTAACTTAATCAAGATCTAATAATTGTGAGCTTAAGTCTGATTGTATTCAATAAAGGGACCTCCAGAAATGTTCCGTTGAGTCAAAACAGATGGGTCTTGGCCATAACCTAAGTATACCTTGGCCCTGGGGCCATTTCCATCAATCCTGGGCATATATAAAGGCCTAAACCCACCCCATTTCTATTCCATTCGATTTTGCTAAAACCCTAGGAGAGAGAAGAGAAGAAAGAAAGAGAAAGTGAGAGAGAGAGTTAGGGTTTTCTCCTGGTATCCTTCCTTATCGCTCCTCGGGCTGCATCACTGCTTCTGTATCGCTATTTCAGTGATTCCAACTTCGTTCTTAGATAAGAAATCTTAACCCTAGTTGGTTTTAGGGATTTGAATAGAGTGTAGGGTGAAATAGCTAACCTATTTCATGCCACAGGTTGTCATCGTCTCGTAGATAAAGACTTATGGTTTAAACTGAATTCGTTACGAGTCTACCAGCGTAAGGTGCGGACTATAGATGTTTTAGGTTATGTTTTTTAAAGCTCTCAATGTCAGTTAATGATTTATGACCGACTTGATTACTATCACATGTGCTTAAATGCAAGGATTTCCGTTTATTACATATATATGTGACTATGTTGAATATAATGCATTTCATGTGTGTGTTGAAATGTTTGAATGACTATAAAATTATGATTTGTGCTTGTTACGATTGATGAGTGGGAATACATGATTGTTGTCCGTATGGCATCTTCAATGCGAAAGGATTTGCCATACTATGTGGTTCAACTAATTTATTACAAGCATGTAATGTGTGTAGTCTAAGTGCTTATAAAAATGTCTGAATGAATATAGAATTTGGATATGTGCATTCCATGATTATTAACTATGAATATATGATTGTTGTGTATGTGAAAACTCCTTTGAAAAAGGGGGCTTGCCAGGATGTATGTTATAATATGTTGAAATGTGTAGCTTATTTGTTTGATAAAATGCCTGAATAAGGAAATGCTTGTCTTTATGTATGTAATGAGGGAGTTGAGATAGGATTCTCAACTCCCTTACTTGTAGTTATAGTTTCCTTCATGTATCCTATCTTACTACTATGTGTTTTATGTATGGGATGCCTAGATATGATAACATGTACAGTATGAGTTTGTTAGAATGCTTAATGCAATTTATTCCAGAAACTAGTTGTCACATGTTGCTTAACTATTGCATATGAATGCCTACTGTGTTTGAATGTGATTGGGGCTATGATGTAGTCCAGGCAATCGGTAATGATTCTCGAATTAGTGGCCGAAGTCGTCTCACTACAATTGACGAGTTCAGTGAATCCGAGTCGTACGAGGATCATCGACAACGGTACCTTGTCGATTTATTCAGCGTGTGCTCGTACCAGTCGAACTCATCTACTAAACTGATTGGCCCAATGTATGTTCACAATGTATGGATGCCACTGCTTGAACCTAAGGTACCAAACTTACCAGTGAAAAGTCCCTCTAACCTTGGTACCTCGATCCGCTAAGACTCATGAGCTGGACATGGTGGTATGGGACACTGTGGTCAAGCTGTCGGCCTACGCTGGGGCGACGAGCCTCCCCGTAGTGACCAGTGAGCAACCTAGACTTGTGATCCGATTATGGTGGTATGGGATACTATATTCAAGCTGTCGGCCTACTCTGATTGGTGACGAGCTCTTTGTAGTGACCTCGAGTATATCCTGAAACTGCATTGGGGCAACGAGCCTTATTGTAGTATATAGGATATAATTAGACCTGTATTGATTGGTGACGAGCCGTTTACAGCGATCTAGAACTATAATATCGTATGAGATTGTCTAGGACTGACGACCCTAGAATGGATCATTGTTTGGGTATTAATATAAGGGAGGTACCTGAGCTTCCCAATCCTGCTGTATGAAAAGGACTAATAATAACTCGGTAATCATACTCATAACATCGCACTGCATGTTCCCCAGGTTGAAGAGCACAGAGGGAAGAAAGCATGCCGCGACCATAAGATGGTGTCACATGAGGGAGTGTAGGCAAGGGCATGCATCATGAAAATATTTCATCCTTGCATTAATAAGAGTATCTAGGAATGTCTAATATGTCTACTTTATCATTACTACTTGACTGAATTGATAACATGTTAATCTTTGTTCTATTATTTCACTGAGTTGATCACTCACTCCCACATTACGGGACGGAGTTTGCAACACCAAATAGTGCCTGTTTTAGTTTCAAATGATGGCGATGCTTGCGAAGCGGAGCCGGACTTTTATGATGATGAGGAAGGTTTCTCCTATATGCAGCTATCAGGCGGATCTATGTAGACTATGTTCTGATCGACGGGGTCACAAGGATGTTGATTAGACGCAATTACACTTGTTATTTTACACTGTTGGAAACACCCATATATATTCATTATGTTCATTTTGGAGTATACATGTATATATTTAACCTAGTAACATGTTCACACTCTGGAGACCTATAACAGTTTATATATTTTATATATCTATCACTATCTTCCGCTTGTAAAATTTAACTGTCTTTGGAGTACGATATGTTGTTTTGGTCTAATCCCACTCATGTTTAATGCATTAATATGAACAATATTCAATCATCATTATCTATGTTGCATAAGTGATGCGTTGGAACTCGGGAGCTGAGCTTTTACTTGATCCCCAATTTTCAGGGCGTTACAAAGGCGTTTATGCCATAACACAGTTTCATCGGTATGGACCATGTAACATGATTGATTAGATGAGTTAGAATCACTTACAATGTAGCAGTTTTCAGAAGTTCTACGACTTGTTAATATTACAAAACTCTTTTTGTTTAAAATTTCACAACCTTGGTTAGTAAATTTTACGTTATGATTATTATCACTTATTTGAGATATGTTTAACAAGTTGTGTTTTAACACTTCAATGTATAAAACATTCTCAAATAAGGGAAAGTTAAAGAGTTGAACCGTACATTAGCCAATAATCTTGTAGTTACTACCATCACCAAATGTAATTGATCCATCAGTCATGTCTTTAAGATTGGTGAATAGATCTTTGTCACCACTCATATGCCTGGAGCATCCACTGTCTAGGTACCACTTTGAATGGCTTGAAGCTTTGAAAGTCGTGTGGGCAACCAAGCAAATAACCTTAGGAACCCATTTCATTACAGTTTTGGATTTAGGAGTATAGTTGGTCTTCTTGTGTTTGTAGTTGTTGTAAGAATGACTTACTGAGTTAGATTTTAAGAGCACCTTAAGTAAATCAACTATTTTCTCAACTAAAGGATTTTGGTTCTGATTTTTATAGTTGATATAGTTTCTTTTAGGTTTAAAAGATTAAAAAGTTTTGATATTTTTAGAAAAATTTTGATTTGAGCTATTCCCTTTTGAAGACTCTCCTTTCACAAACTTATGAGGAGTATTCTCCTATTTAGGAGGAATATTCTATCGTAGCCCAAACTGGATCGGTCACCACATTTTCTTGATTTAGACAAAAGTTTTTCTAACTTTGGTTCACCTTGGGCATACTTCCATGTATCCTTTAAACTCAAAAGTGAAGAGATTTTAAGTTTAAGTTTTTCATTTTCAAATTTAAGATTTTCAATAAGGGAGGTTTTGAAATCTAAATCACCTTTTGATTTTTCAAAAGAATCTGAAATGTGGGATTTTTCTAAAACAAGATAATCAAAATTTTCTTTAAGTTTCAAAAACTTTTTTTTCAAAAGTTTTAATTTAACAATAATTTTACAACTTTCCTTGTAAAGGGCATTATAAGCATCTTGAAGATCATCTTCATTTTCATGATCACTATTCAGATTTTCATCACTAGTTGAATCATCATTATTTGAAAAAGTGAACTTGGCTAGAGTCATAAGGGCTTTAAATTCATTGCCCGACTCGGTTTTAGAATCTTCTGATTCAGAAGAGCTTCAGTGACAGAAGATTCATCTCAAGTAGCTAACAATCCTTTCTTTTTAGGTTTGTCCTTTTTAGAACACTTATTTGCTAAATACTCATATTCATGGCAGTTGTAACACTGACTGTCTTTTAAATTTTTTTGACTTTTAGATTTAGATCTCTTCTTAACATTAGACTTTTGAAAATCAACTCTCTTTTTACTTTTAAAAATTTTGTAAAACTTTTTAGCTAAAAGGGCCATATCATCTTCAGAATTTTCTAATTCAGAATTACTACTATTTTCTTAAGAAACATTTTTTTAAGATTTAAAGGAAATAGATTTACCTTTAGGAGCTTTAAAAGTTAACTCATAAGTCTATAAAGAGCCACCTAATTCTTCTACCCTCATATTATCTGTATCACGAAGTTCCTGTATCGCAATTACCTTAGAATTGAACCGTTCAGGAAATGAGCGTAATATCTTTACACAGATTTTACTTTTTAAGATTGTATCACCAAGACCCCACATAGAGTTCACAATATCATTTAATCTTATATAGAAAGTCCATGAACATTTCATTTTCTTCCATACTTATTTTCTCAAATTTGGTTGTGAGGATTTGGACTTTAGATTTCTTGACAATTAATGTTCCCTCGTGTGTCATTTCTAAAATATTTCAGGCTTACTTTGCAGAATCATAAGATATAATTCTTTTGAATTCATTCGGTGATAGTGCGCAAGTGATTGCATTTAGTGTTTTTTCATTGGCACTACTTTCACTTTTCTGAAGAGTGGTCCAAGAAAAATAAGGAGTTACTCTCATAGATTTTGATCCATCGATATCAGCCACTTCAGTGGTAAGAGGGGTCCATTCAGTCACTGTGGCTAGCCACATACTCTCCTTCGTGGATTTTAAGAAAATCCTCATTCTAACTTTCCAATAGGCATAATTGGTGTCATCAAATGGTGGAGGCCTAGTGACTAAAAGGTTATCAAAATTTGACATCTTCTAAATAGCTCAGATCGATTAGCTCAGGAAATAAATCCAAAAATAAAAAAATAATGAGCTATTAGTCTCTAATACCACTTGAAAAGGCCAAGCTATATGTCCTAGAGGGGGGGTGAATAGGACTATGCCAAATTAAAATGATAACAGCGAAATTTAATCAATTAAAGGAAAGATAGCACTATAAGCAATTCACAATATGAAAATGTAAAGCAGCCTCAAAATTCTAGTATTGAGAGGTTGATACAAATGTTATTGTAAGGACAACTTTACACTATAAAAACCAAGGGTTTATGGCAGGACAACCTTACTAGAACGATTTGTATATCAAAAACTCAAACTGAAGAGGAATAAAAAGGAAATAGCAAGAAAGGAAATTTAAGCTATTACAACATTCCCCACAATGGTGAAATGATAAGATTACAATATTCACATCCATAAATACATCCCACAATATTGAATGATAAAAGATATAGAAAATAAACCACACATCCATAAAATACAAAGAATTATAGTGGTTCGCCTGTGTGTACACCAGCTATTAAACAAAAGCCACACAGCTACTCCACTCCTAATATCCTCACACAATGGATATTAGCGTTCACTATGAAAATAAGTTTTTCCAGGTTCAGTGAAAACCATCACAATTGTGTCTTTCAAGTGGGCTTACACAATTCAAAAAATTTCACACTCTGAGTTTTCTGGATCTCCTCAGATAACCAAAAGAATGAGATTTTTCTGGCTCAATCTCAAAAGAAACCAAAACAAAGGAAATAACAATAATGTCAAATACCTGGATATTCTCCTTTTATTGTAGCCCGAAAGAACCAGGTCGGAGTAGAAGTTCGAATATAGAAGTTCAATTTTCACACTTACTTATGAAATGGTTCTAAGTTTTAAATTGATTTTAAATTAAATCAATTTGGGCTAGCTCTATTTGATTTTGATTCCAAGAAGTGGGAATTCTTCAATCCCTCTTTCAAATCAAATTAGAATGCAGAATACAAAATCAAATATCAAAAACTAATAAAAGAGAATATTAAATATGCACAATATAGCTTAAGAAGTTTACAAACTTATCTTTAAGAGTGATGTCTTGATTATATTTGAATTGAATTACCAAACTCTGAAAATCGTGCTCTATTTATAAGTGAAAAAGTCACACCTTTGACTAGTCCTGTGGACACTACGACTGGTCGTAGGACCAACAAATTTTTGAAATTTTGAGCGCGATCGTATAAAACTGATCAATGACTAGTCGTAGGCCTTGCACAACCGGTCGAGGGACCTCCACGACTAGTCGTGTAGAACCTGGAATAGTGGTTGGACTTTGAGTCGTAGCTGCAGGACTGGTCGTGAACAAGTTGTGCACTCTTCACATGACCAGTCGAGCAGCCTCCAGGACTGGTCGTGGCTTAATAAAAAGTTCTAAATATTTTCAACAAACTTAGGACTAGTCTTAGAATTTCTTGGACTGGTCAAGCCGGTGCTAGGACTAGTCAAACAGAGTCTAAGACTAGTGAAAGAACAGTCTGAACACTTATAAAATGATTCAACTTGAATTATGTATACAAAATGACCTACCCTAAGGTCAGTCTAAGGTCTTTCATACCTTAACCATGATATATGAACATTGAATCTTCTTTTCTTCAGATGATAGACGATCTTTGAAGCTCATGAAGCTTGAGATCCTGACACAGAAAGAAGCTTGAACTTGAGATCTTTTGAAGCTTTAGTTTGTAGTACATGTGTTGTCCTTCACCTTGAGTCTTGAATATGAACAGTTCATTTATCTTTTGATGTTGCTTTAAAACATTGACCTTTGAAGCTTAAAGTAGTGAACAATGTACTTGATCTTACATTTCTTAGAAATACATTTTTGTTCTTGACTTAAAGCATTGTCCTTGTACATGTGATGCAGTGCCTTGAACATATATATCAATGTCCTATACAAGACACGGATTGTGGTTTTGGCACTACAAAATTTGACAATTAAAGGAGCAAGAAACCATAGCACTTACACTAGGCCCCTCCATCCCACTCAGTGAGTACATCTAAACAATTCGAGTGCAACTCAGTTCTTATAAATGGAAAAGTAAGGTAATGGTTGACAGGGACAGTATGTCATTGTTCACATGTTCTTGTGTAGTGCTGTCAACCATGACCCAATGTATATGACTGCAATGATTTGTATAGCATGACAATAACGATCGTGGTTGTATGCCGAATGGATCGTGGTTGACAAGCACAGTGGATCGTTGCTCACATGTTATTTGGGTCAGGGATATGAGTCATGGTAGTCATGCTATATGGGTAGTGGTTATGCCCACTTAGATGACAACAACGAACCGTATAGCATGACAACCACGATCGTAGTTGTGATTCATTGTAAATGACAACAACGATCTGTATAGTATGACAAGCATGATCATGGTTGTAATCATTGTTGAAGTGCCTAGTGGATCATGGCTCACATGTTATATGGGTCGTAGATGTGAACCATAACTCAATGGAATGTGGTTAACAAGAACAGTGGATCGTTGCTCAGATATTATTTGGGTTGGGGTTGTGAGTCATGGAGTCACGCTATATGGATAATGGTTATGCCCTCAAAGATGACAACAACGAACCGTATAGCATGATGGGTCGTAAATGTGAACCACAACTCAACGGATCGTGGTTGACAAGCACAATGGATCGTTGCTCACATATTATTTAGGTCGGGGCTATGGGTCATGGTACTCACACTATATGGGTATGGTTATGCCCACATATATGACAACAATGAACCGTATAACATGACAACTAAGATCGTGGTTTTGATTCATTGTAAACGACAACATCGATCTGTATAGCATGACAATCATGATCATGGTTGTGATCGTTGTTGATGTACCCAGCAGATCGTGGCGCACATGTTATGTCGGTCGTACATGTGAACTAGAACTCAATGGATCGTGGTTGATAGGGATCGTTTATGTCTGAAGTGGATGTGAACCACAACCTATTGTATATGACTACAACGATATATATAGCATGACAATCACGATCGTGGTGAGTTATGATCATGGTTAATATGCCCAATGGATTGTGTTGACATGACGTGGATGGGTGGTTAGTTTGCCTATTGGATCATGGTTAATAGCACGGTGGATCGTGGATCACATTATGGGTGGGTAGTCTTGACCGTCGACCTCGACCCAGAGTAGATGACAACAACGAACCGTGTTGCATGACAACCCCGATCCTTTAGAACATGTGATAACCACGACCATTTGTTGGTTACATCAACGATCAACTATGTAGTTCATTTACGATCATGTTAGATTTTGTAAGACCTTATTATTGATTGATTAACAGTCAATGACCATATTGGAATGTAGGTCGAGGGAAGCCAATGATGACCACGTGCTTAGACTTTGAAGAGGCACGGGTCTCTCCCATGTGCTCCGTCAATTTTTTGGAGCATATGATTGTAGATATGGAGAAGAATCCTGATAGATAGAATATATTTAGGGACAGCTGTTTCGGATTTCTTCTTCACTTTTCATTGATTGGATTTTGTAACACCCCAGATTTTTGCCAACCTGGAGTTATACGTCCTTAGGCAATGGGCCAACCATAACACCTTGGTAACCTCTCAGAACCCAATTCCAAAGTCAAAGAAATCACTTAGGATTAATTCCTTTAGAAAATAAGCGTAAGTTTACTAGCGCTACGTTAGATTAGCTGTGAAATTGTCCCTGATTTCTTTAAATACGTTCTGCAAGAAACAAAACTTGTAGAACCAATGATGCTATCTTACGCTGAAATCCAGGATCAAACTCTAAACCGGTTTGTTCCCAAGAACCCTTTGAAACCTTGTATTGGATCTATATCGCGCGTCGAAAGTCCGATATCTACAATCTTAGACCGTTATGACCACTTGGCTGGACTTGACAATCGTTTCGAAAATCAAGCCCAACCGATGTTCTGAAGCTATTGTACTGAGCCTGGAGCGAGGAGTGTAAGAAAGAATGAAATTCATAAAAATTCAAATGTGAATTAAATAAATCTGGCACCATTCGCTTGCGGGTTCAGTATAAGCATTCAGACCGTCAGAATCTGACCCAAATACACCCTCGGATCAGGAACACTTCTCATTTAGGTCGGTGTACTTGCAATCCTTGATCGATTCTCCGTGACTGCTGAACTGAAACTGGACCGCCACGTGCGATCTGGGAACTCTACCGGTCTAAAAACTTCAGGTGAGCCGGATCTGATATGCATGAGCTTAAGTCCGACCGTGTTCGGCCAGGGGACCTCCCAAAACGCTCTTTTGGATCGAAAAAGTCCCGATTTGGTTATAACCCAAGTATACCTTTGTCCCAAGTCTATTTAGGTGAGTTTTTAGCCTATATAAGGGCTTTAAACCCTCTCATATCTCTCCCATCCGAATTTGCAACAAACCCTAGAAAAAGAAGAGAGAGAAAGAGAGAGAATGTGGAGAGTTGTGAGAGAATCTCCCTGCCACTTGAACCAGCTTCTACACATGTTTATCCACCGCCTTCAAATCACTTTTTTGGTGATTCTAACTCACTTTTAGGTAAGAAAAACCCTAACCACTTGCTGTTTTAGGGATTCCTTTGATACTTTAGCGATGTAGCTTACGTATCTTGTGCATTAGGTCGCCTTAGCGCCGTTGACGAAGCATAGAAATTCAGTTCGAATCGATACACGTCTAAGGCGAAAGGTGAGGATTCTAGACGCTTTGATTGACTGATTTCAAAGTTTTCAATGTCGTTTAATAGTAGATTATTGAAGAGAACGCCGTTTGACATGTAGAACATGCTGTCCGTTTTCTATTTCGACTGTGTACGGGAAATATGAGATTTAGGGTATTTTAGGTATTTGTAGGAAATACTGTTTACATCCATATTTTGCTGAAATGATTGCCATGGCTATTTGTCGTGTTGTGATATTAGGAATGCGTGTATAATCTGTTTGGCAAAGAGATTCGTCCTAATGCGCACTTTGGGTCGACATACGCTATGTATGCTAAAAAGTGTAGACTAAGTGTTTGTATAAATGTTTGTATTATTATGTATTGAGTAAATGGTGTTGTGAATTAGTTTTGAGATTGAATTCTCAATTATTATGCTGATGTATATGATTCCCACCATGTTGGCTACATGAATTGATTTCATTATATATATGGAATGCATGTGTTGGTTGATTTTCTTACGTCGTATGTTACAACATGTGTCAACATGCTTGGATTGTTTATATTTATTTCGGTTACTCACATATGCTTACTGATGTTGATACACAAATGCTTGGGGCTATGACATAGTCCAGGCAGTCGGTAATGGATTGAATTTTGTGGTTGGCTTCTATGTACCACGAAGGACGCGTCGATGAACGTGAGTCGTGTCTTGGGCAGGTGGCAGTGGTTAGGCCACACGAAGTGTTTTATGCATGTCATGTCGCTCACCTAGAGATGCGCTCGTACTAGTCGAGCCCGTCAAGTAACCCGACTGGCCATTGTATGTTCACCATGTATGAGTCATAACTGCTTGAACCTATGGTACTGAACTTACCATTGAAAATCCTGTTAACGATGGTTCCTTGATCCATAAAGACTCATGAGCCAGGCATGGTAGTATGGGACACCATGGTCGAGCTATCGGCCTACGTTAGGGCCACAAATCTCCCCGTAGTGACCAGTAAGCACCATTGACTCATAAGCCGATTGTCGTGGTATGGGACACTACATTCGAGCTGGCGGCTTACAATGATTGGTGACGAGCCCTTTGTAGTGACCTCGAGCGTATTCTGAGTCTACGGTAGGCGACGACCCTTTCGTAGTGACAAGAGTACATTAGGCCTGTATTGATAAGTTGATGGGGGAGCGGTGCAACGAGTGCGAGCAACAGCCCTTGCAGCGACCTACAAATATAACATCGTATGAGATTACTACGAGTGACGACCCTAGACAGGATCTGTGTTGGGATTGATACAAGGAAGGTACCTTAGTTTTCCAATACTACTGTATGAATGGACTAATAACAACCCAGTAATCATATCCACATTACACTGCATATGCCTGGAAGATGTGGAGCACTGTGGGAAGAAAGCATGCCACGGGCGTAAGATGGTACCGTATGAGAGAGAATGTCGGTGAGGGCATCCATCATGTCATTTCATGCATGCATTAACAATAGTATCCATGAATGTTTGATTGTTTGCTTTACTATTATCACGCGATTGATTTGATAATATGTTAATCTTTGCTCTATGATTCCACTGAGTTGATTACTCACTCCCACATTACAGGATGGTGTTCCGGACACCCACCAGTCCCTATTTTAGTTTCAGATGATGGCGCTGCTTGTGAAGCGGAGCCGGACTTGATGATGAGGAGGAGGATCCCTCCCTTATGCATGTTCTGATCGATGGGATTACAGGGAGGTTGATTATGAAAGTGCACCTAATATGTGCCCTGGTTTGTCAATTACGTTGTAAGTTGAGTCAGTCGGACGATAGCACTTAACAAGAAGATCAAGTCAAGCGTCTACCTCATCTGGATGTTTGGAAGCTTGCCAAAAGGTAAATCATAGCCTCACATCCCATGTCCCAAAACACCAGGTGATTAAACCCTTAAAAAGAACTAGAACATCTTAGGGTTTCTGTGTAAGAAAGTTTTTTATCAAAAAGAAAAATTAGTAAAAATTTTCTTACACTGTCGATTATATCGATTACCCCTTCGATATGATCGGCCAGCTCTGTCGATGTCCTCGGCATCTCAATTGATACAATCAAGTGAGGACAAAATGCGTCCAGCAATCAAACCAATCTTCCGGACAATTTATCGATATATCGACTTAAGTGTCGATATCATCGATATTCGAATATCTATCATATCTAAAGTGGATCGATATAATCGACAAACTGCTTTCCGGTGCCCCTGTTTTTCTAAAGAAAACTAACATATGCTTCGATATATCGATGACTGTCTGATTCAATCTGAACTCAAATATCGATCATATCGGGAGTCAGTCGATCATATCGACTGTGGGGCGCATGTTCTCACCAGCATGAATTTCAGGTTGCTTTTAATGTTGATCGGGGTGCCTGTCGATAAATCGATATTCACATATCGATCATATTGAGACCAAGTCGATTGGATCGAGTCAGGACATAAATCGTCCAGCAAGCTTACATGTAAATCTATACGATTTATCGATCCCATCGACAAGGTCTCCGATATGATCGGTGTACAAATTCTGATGACATCGACTGTTTCCCCGATCATATCTATGATCCTAAAATTCTTCAAGGCTTCTCTCTTATTTTTCACCTGTCGATAGATCGAACCATCACTCGATGGAATCGAAGTTCAAAATTTGATAACATCGATGTGTGTCTCGATCCCATCGACTAGTTGGAGGAAGGTTTCCAAAAGCAAAATGACAATTGAGTTCTTATCATCGAGAGGTCGACTGATACAATTGAGAGTATACACTCGATCATATCGACGACTGCTCGATGATATCGAACTCTGTCATAAATATGACCATTTATATCCGTTGGAACCTTTTGCCTATAAATAGAGAGACTTGTCTTCATTGCTGGTAGAGAAAGTAGAGAGTGCTTTTGAGAGTATTAACATTCCTATCATTTACCTTAAGTCATTTCTCTCTAGAAGTTCATCCTCCAATCCACCCTCATCATTGATATCTCATAGAGTGGATTGGGGAATGAACTTTCGCATTCAAGGATCCTTCAGCTACTGCCTTAATGACACATCATTAAGTTGGGATGCCTTGAATGCATGAATGATGGGAACCACTCTATTCTCCTTATAGAAAAATCCGTAGAATGGTATTCCATCATAACCTTGACCCAACCTAAGCCTAGCATATATACATCTTTGTGTTGTGGATCAAGGGAGCGAAAGATTCTTCATCAACAAGTAGAAGGTCTTCATCACTGTGCTGAAAGGGACTCATCAACTTATCTGTAAGTACTAAGAGTCTAGAGGACACTTGCGATCATTCCTTTTTAGGATTGGGTTTTAAGTGTTGCTCACCATTTGAATTCCTCGAAGGAGGCCTCCGACGGGAGTGTACGTGAGGGGTGCGTTGTGTGGACCCTTGCTCTGTGGAGAGCATAAACATCTGGTTAGGAGTACGCCAGTAAAACTTCAGGGTTTGAGGTGAACTGAGTAGAAACCTCAGGGTGCATTGTGTGGACCCTTGTCCTGTGTGGGCATAAACATCTGGTTAGGAGTACGCCAGCAAAACTCCAAGGTTTGAGGTGAACCGAGTAGAAACCTCTGTAAAGGTTGAAGGTGAACCTAATTTAAAACCTTAGGTTTGAGGTGAACCATGGGAAACCTCCTTAGTGAAATCCGGTCACTCAAGGGTTGAGTGTGGAAGTTGGGAGTAGAGTAGACAAGTCGTCGAACCACTATAAAATGACTATGCTTGAGTTTGATATTATCTTTCATTTATGTGATTGCCTTGCATGTCTTTATATATGATCACATCCTATGCACACACAATCATATCCATCACAATCTCATCTATACATTGTTTATCTTTTAAATAGTTTGTGATTGGATCCTCTATTAGGCTTGGAAGCCAGTAGAGTTAAGGTTGAGTAATCCTAATCAATACTCTGCGATAGGATTAGTGTAATAAGGATTTTTAATCATTTATAAAAACTTTTTAAAAAAAATCATATTCACCCCCCTCTAGGATATACTGACATATTCCTACTTTAACTAAAGCGGTCTTCACCGTAATTTCAATTGGTATCAGAGCAGGTCTCTCTTTAAGGGCTTCACCGCCTAGAGAGTGATCTTGACTGAAGTAGAAATATGGCCAAAGGAGAGAGCTCATCTGTCACTAGACCTCCAGTATTTGATGGATCAAATTATGCGTACTGGAAGGCTAGAATGCACTACTTCCTGAGATCCTTGGATCATGAAGTTTGGGATGCAGTTGAAAAAGGATAAGTGGTACCATCTGAACAAATTGTACTTGAAGATGAAACCACAAACACTAAACCCAAACCTAATGAGAAGTGGACGGCGTTCGATAAAGAACAGTGAAATTCTGAAGCAAAAGCAATGAACGTCATCTACTGTGTCGTGTCCCAAGATATTTTCAATCAAATAAGTATGTGTGGGACATCTAAGGAAGCATGGGATTTACTGGAAACAACCCATGAAGGCACAAGCACTGTGAAGAGATCTAAACTACAACTCTTAACTTCACAGTTTGAAAATCTCAGGATGGAAGAGCATGAGACATTTATGTAGTTCTACACCAAATTAAACATTATTTGTAACTCCATGGGTGGTTTGGGAGAGAAGGTTCCGGCACGTAAAATATGTAGAAAAATCTTAAGATCCTTGTCGGAACGCTTCAATCCCAAGGTAGCAACAATTGAGGAGTGCAGGAATATTGATGAGATGAAAGTAGAACTAGTAGGTTCCCTACAAACTTTCGAACTACACTTCACACAACCCTAAAAATTCAAAAACACTGTCCTAAAAACCTCCAAGAAACCAAAACATAAGGACAGTGAGAGTGAAAAGGAAGATGAAGATGAGGAAGTGGCTCTGCTGGCACAAAGATTCAGAAGATTCTTTCAAAGGAATCGCGGCCGCCCCTCTAAAGGTAGAAAGGTGGATGACAAACCTTTAGCAGAAAAATTTGAAAAAAGAAACAGAGAACCACAATGTTATGCCTGTCATGAGTATGGACATCTATCTACCAAATGTCCAAACAGAAAAATCAAGGGTAAGGCGATGGCTGCCTCATGGGATGATACGGAGGAGTCAAATTCAGAAAACATTGACTCAGGAAGTGATGGAGATCAGAAACCTTTGAAAATTCTTATGATCTCCACCACTCCAATTATTCCCATGGAATCTGAAGAAGAACAACAAGCCACTGAATCATTTTCATCTAACAACGACAAAATTGAGGAAGAAGAAGATAAAGAGCAAAATGAATTACAAAACGCTTACAATCAACTTTACATCCATAGCGTTAATATTGTCAAATGACTTGGAATAGTTGAAAACAAAAAGGAAATGCTACAAATAGATTTGGATAAAGCTTTAAACATTAATACTCATCTAATCAATGATTTGCAGCAATGCCACTCAGACAATGATAGACTTAAAAGAACTAACAACTCATTGAAATCTGAGTCAAAGAAATTAGAGGAACAAGTCAAAAAACTAAATGAGGAAAACCTGATTCTTCAAGATAAAAATTATACACTTCAAAATGATATAGAAGAATCTAGAAAAATTGTCAAAATAAACTGTAAATTTTTCCAGAGTGGTGAGAAATTAGAAAAACTATTAGGAATGGGAAAATATGGAGAAGACAAAAAGGGATTAGGTTATGGAAATGCTAGAACAAAAACTGATGCACAACCATTTAGAAAATCTATTGCATCCAGTAGTAACACCAAACCTATTCCAGCTCATTGCAAAAATAAGGAGTCAGTTTATGAACTAAATAAAAGAAGTGTGCAATCATCACCCCTTGAGATAGTTGACAGGATGAAGGAGCAGTTAAGTCATGTGGACAAATCAAATAAGAAAAACAAATCGACCACAAGTTAAACTCCTGTCACAAAGTGGGTGATTAAAGAAAAGACAAATTGCCTTGTTACTCAATCAGATCATTTATCAGGCAATATGGCTAAATGGTACCTAGACAGTGGTTGCTCAAGACACGTCACAGGTGAAAAGTCTCTCCTTTCAAACTATAAAGATCTTCACAAAGGGATAGTCACCTACGGAGGTGGAACCACTGCTGAAGTAATTGGTCAGGGAATTGTAGAAGGAATTAGTCTGTTTAAAGATGAGAATGCTTTTTGCATAAAAGGATTGACACATAACTTACTGAGCATCTCTCAAATCTGCGATAATGGGCATGTGGTAAATTTCAACAAAGAAGAATGCGAGATTCTAGATCAAACAGGGAAATCAATTATAAAAGGTCTTCGCACAAATAACCACTACTACATTATTGTAGGAAAAAGAAGGAATGATATTGAGAAACACTGAGAGAGAAGAAATTGATCTAGGTTATGCTTCAAAATCTGAATATTTGTTGAAATGATGCAATTTTGCTGAGCTTTCAAAGAAACAATCTGAGACATCTCACTTCACCTTTTGCACATAAATATCCATATGTTTATACCTTTTGATGTACAGAAGATATGTGAAATTTTGTTGATACTCTTTGCTAGGAGCTTCAATGTGATACTATTCTGAATATGAACAATCGTTAGACGAAAATATATATATATATATATATATATATATATATATATATATATATATATATATATATATATATAACTCGTAAAAATCTACCTTCGATATGAGTACCGATTGGGCACTTGAGAATATCGATCACATTGACTTATAATCGATAGAATCAACGACTCTCTAGGTAGTTGAAACGTCGAGACGGTTGTTCTTCCCTAGAACTTGGAATTAAAAATTAAAATTTTTGGAATTAGAGAACATGATCAAAGGGATAGATTGTAGCTACTTGGTAAGAATCAGAAGATCAAAAAGAAAGCCGCATCTGGTGTTTTTAAGACGTAGACATCTCATCTCCCCAAGATGGAAAAAGAGACAGAATTGTTCCATCCACAGCGTGCATCAACTGAAAAGAAGAAAGGTAAGGACGATGCAACAACCTATTCTTCCTTATTCAAATTAAACTTTGTGGCAGAGCGAATGGTTCACAAAAAGAGCATTGAACCCTTCAGAATTATCGATCTTCTGAAAAAAATTGAATGGAAAAATGTTGTGAATCTTGGTGGAACGTTTCAACATGATCTGGAACATCAGCTTACTAGCTTAATCTTCAATGTTGATAACAATCCTCCAATCATCTCAGTTGCAGTCGTCAATCGAGTTGAATATATCACGCCCAAACTGATAAGAAGGCTTGCTGACATCAGATTTACTGGAATATCTATAACTGATCGCAACATGAATGGTCTCGGTGTATGGGGGGAAGTTACTCGTGCATTGTGCAATGGTGCCACAATTCCCAGGAATGCTAAAAATATTCTCCACATCAAGTACCTTGATCCTACCTATAGGATTCTTCACAGCATTTTCAGCACTAATGTCTATACCTGTGAAATCTCCAGTAACAAACTCTCACCATACATTCTGAACATTCTGTATGACATTCATCTGAGAATTCCAATATGCTTACCCACTCTGATTGTACAACAGCTGATTCGTGTGCTTACAGAAACATCCATTACTGCACTGCCATTTCCATGTCTTCTTTCTAAGATTTCACGTCAATTCGGACTACCACCGACGTATGATCTTCCTCATCCTTGTGCGTGGTTCAACTTTGAAGACATACATAAACTAAACATCTTTGAAAATGTGTTTTGTGGTGGAAGAACTGCTTCAATTCCTGGCAGTAGCAGGTTGGTGCAAAATTCTGATTCTGATATCCCTGTGCGAGATAGCATACAAGATTTTTTGAATGAACAAGCTCACATTTTAGAGAAACTAAAAGATTGAGAAGCCTATCTTTCTGACGTTCAACAGCGACTGATGATCCTGCAACGTGCAACTAAACGAGTTCTGAAACGTCTATCTGCACCATAAGCAGGCTCAGGATAAACATCCATCACATTCCTAAAGTCCTTTTGACATAATGGGTGTGATGAATTTCAGACTTGCTAAGGTTGTTTCTTTTTGGTTTGAGTATACCTTGTATGGATTGCTTGTGATAGATTCTTATTGACTGTTTTTCTCTGTCTTATCTCAATGCATCCATAGTTTTGCATGGCATATGCTGTTTTATATATATATATATATATATATATATATATATATATATATATATATATATATATATATATATATATATATATATATATATATATATATATATATATATATATATATATATATATATATATATCTTTACTGCCATCTTGGTTTATCTGGGGAATTATTGCAATGTATGAGATTTTAAATGACTATCTTAACTACTATTTGCTCTCGTAATGTTCTCGTAATGCTCTATCATTTATACATTTATCTCTCTCTGGTTCTCCTATATGCTTCAATCTTCAGTCAATATCACGTCTTATACCTTTGCCAATGACTGACAAAAAGGGGGAGAACAATTCAAAACACCCAGAGCAGAAATTGTATATCTTTGTTGCAGGTGTTAGGGGGAGCAGCCGCAACAAGAAAGGGGGAGTTTTTAAATTAAGGGGGAGAATTTGTTTGTTGTGTACATGGGTGTTTAGAATTTATAAAATTGTGTTAATACATGTACACACAATTTAGGATATATCTGTCTAGATATGTTCCTAGGGTGTTTTGGAGATTTTATCACGTAATTGACAAAGGGGGAGATTGAAAGTGCACCTATTATGTGCCCTGGTTATTCAATTACGTTGTAAGTTGAGTCAATCGGACGACAGAACTTAACAAGAAGATTAAGTCAAGCGTCTGCCTCATCTGGATGTGTGGAAGCTCGCCAAAAGGTAAATCATAGCCTCACATCCCATGTCTCAAAACACCAGGTGATTAAACCCTTAAAAAGAACTAGAACATCTTAGGGCTTCTGTGTAAGAAAGATTTTTATCAAAAAGAAAAATCAGTAAAGTTTTTCTTGCACTGTCGATTATATCGATTACCCCTTCGATATGATCGGCCAGCTCTGTCGATATCCTCGGCATCTCAATCGATACGATCGAGTGAGGACAGAATGCATCCAGCAATCAAAACAATCTTCTGGATAATTTATCGATATATCGACTTAAGTGTCGATATCATCGATATTCAAATATCGATCATATCTGAAGTGAATTGATATAATTGACAGACTGCTTTTTGGCACCCCTATTTTTCTAAAGAAAACTAACATATGCTTCGATATATCAATGACTGTCCGATTCAATCTGCACTCAAATATTGATCATATCGGGAGTCAGTCGATCATATCGACTGTGGGGCGCATGTTCTCACCAGCATGAATTTCAGGTTGCTTTTAATGTTGATCGGGGTGCCTGTCGATAAATTGATATTCCTATATCGATCATATCGAGACCAAGTCGATTGGATCAAGTCAGGACATAAATCGTCCAGCAAGCTTACATGTAAATCTATACGATTTATCGATCCCATCGATAAGGTCTCCGATATGATCGGTGTACAAATTCCGATGACATCGACTGTTTCCTCGATCATATCTGTGATCCTGAAATTCTTCAAGGCTTCTCTCTTATTTTTCACCTGTCGATAGATCGAACCATCACTCGATGGAATCGGAGTTCGAAATTCGATAACATCGATGTGTGTCTCGATCCCATCGACCAGTTGGCGGAAAGTTTTCAAAAGTGAAATGACAATTGAGTTCTTATCATCGAGAGGTTGGCCGATACAATTGAGAGTATACGCTCGATCATATCGACGACTGCTCGATGATATCGAACTCTGTCATAAATATGACCGTTTATATCCGTTGGAATCTTTTGCCTATAAGTATAGAGAGTTGTCTTCATTGCTGGTAGAGAAAGCAGAGAGTGCTTTTAAGAGTATTAACCTTCCTATCATTTACCTTAAGCCCTTTCTCTCAGGAAGTTCATCCTCCAATCCACCCTCATCATTGATATCTTATAGAGTGGATTGGGGAATGAACTTTCCCATTCAAGGATCCTTCAGCTACTGCCTTAATGACACATCATTAAGCTGGGATGCCTTGAATGCATGAATGATGGGAACCACTCTATTCTCCTTATAGGAAAATCCTTAGAATGGTATTCCATCATAACCTTGACCCAACCTAAGCCTAGCATATATACATCTTTGTGTTGTGGATCAAGGGAGCAGAAGACTCTTCATCAACAAGTAGAAGGTCTTTATCACTGTGCTGAAAGGGACTCATCAACTTATCTGTAAGTACTAAGGTCCAGAGGACACTTGCGATCATTCCTTTTTAGGATTGAGTTTTAAGTGTTGCTCACCATTTGAAGTCCTCGAAGGAGGCCTCCGACGGGAGTGTATGTGCGGGGTGCGTTGTGTGGACCCTTGCTCTGTGGAGAGCATAAACATCTGGTTAGGAGTATGCCAGCAAAACTCCAGGGTTTGAGGTGAACCGAGTAGATATCTCAGGGTGCGTTATGTGGACCCTTGTCCTGTGTGGACATAAACATCTGGTTAGGAGTACGCCAACAAAACTCCAGGGTTTGAGGTGAACTGAGTAGAAACCTCTGTAAAGGTTGAAGGTGAACCTGATTTAAAACCTTAGGTTTGAGTTGAACCATGAGAAACCTCCTTAGTGAAATTCGGTCACTCAAGGGTTGAGTGTGGAAGCCGGGAGTGGAGTAGACAAGTCGTCGAACCACTATAAAATGACTGTGTTTGAGTTTGATATTATCTTTCATTTATGTGATTGCCTTGCATGTTTTTATATATGATCACATCCTATGCACACACAGTCATATCCATCACAATCTCATCTATACATTGTTTGTCTTTTAAATAGTTTGTGATTGGATCCTCTATTAGGCTTGGAAGCCAGTAGAGTTAAGGTTGAGTAATCCTAATCAATACTCTCTGATAGGATTAGTGTAATAAGTATTTTTAATAATTTATAAAAACTTTTTAAAAAAAATCCTATTCACCCCCCTCTAGGATATACTGACATATTCCTACTTCAACTAAAGTGGTCTTCACCGTAATTTCAGATTAGACGCCATGACACTTGTCTTTCTTTTGTACTTTTGGAGCACTCATGTATATTCTTTTTATTCATTTTTAAAGTATACATGTATTTATTTAACCTGGTAACATGTTCACACTCTGGAGGATTACAATTGATTATATATTTTATGTATCTATCACAGTCTTTCGCTTGCTAATTTAACTGTCTCTGGAGTATGATATGTTATTTTGGCTTAGTCTCAATCTTGTTTAATGTCATTCTACAGACAACATACATTTATCATTATCTATGTTGTATAAATGACGTTCTGGAACTCGGGAGTTGGGTTTCTACCCGACCCCCGATTTTCATGATGTTACAGATGGTATCAGAGCATAATTTGGTTAAACCGGACCTGGGTTATGGTAACACAACGCACACTGACGTACTCTGACTTAGGAAGGGGGTGATGAAAACTTAGAAACTATATTAGAATCCCAAGTTTCGCCGACAGGTGAGACAATACGATAATTTAGGCCATACATATCTTCAGTCGCCTCTAGGTCGTAAGTCGATGGGTTTGAGTCGTTTCCTGAAGGATTCCAAACCTAGCAATGAATGTCCTTGGGTTGTGGGGCAACCACAACACCCTTACACTCAATCTTAAGGCCTAAAATTCCTTTTCATCCCATTCCTTCAGAATCTCTCCTTCCACCACCCCATTCTTCAACTTATTCTAAGTCCTTTCACACTAGACATAAATCCTAATGTTTGAAGGATATTGAATCATACCTAAACAATAATTTACTATAAATAGTAAATATATGTATAAATTAGACTTTTAGCCATTCCAATTAGGGAATCTCAAGGAATAAATGGGTTAGTTGGATGGATTAGCCTCTCCTACCCCAAAATAATATGCTACATGATGCATAAATTCATCCCGATTTACAAATTGGCCCTGAAACGCCTCGATCAGAGTCGTGGGCCTACCCACGCTAATCTAGAATGATCCAAGGTGGGAGCCACATATATTTGGGACCCCTAGGGCAAGGGGGACCCAGCCCATATGGCCGGCCTCACCGGATTGGAGTTTGGTCGGCGAGGACCTCACCGGTTCGGCGAGGCCTCGCCGTACATCAGGCCCCATTTGGTTGGGCCTTTAGGCTGGAGGTGTTTGGGGGTTAGGTTAGCCCCCTGGTATGTGGGCCATCCATTAAAACCCCTCCAATCTAGTACCTCCTTCACAAACTACCCCTCCAAGCCCTCCTTTCTCTCTCAAACGTCTGATTTTTAGCAAAAACTGCCCCTCCAATCACTCTCATTCCCGTTTTCTGCCACAACTGACGCCCCTTCATTGGTTGCTGTAGTACGCACTTCCTTCTCTCTCCATTCTCGTTCGTTTGGAGCTCTTACACCCCCCATTTGAAGCTCGAATCGTGTGAGCCTTCATCCCAACTTATTTTGCTCTTTTCCCTTTGAAAATCCAACCTTTAAGGGCCTAATTCACCCCTCTATAGGGCCTAGATTCATTTTATCCCATTAGGTTAGCCCTTTCTCCCCCTTTTCTTCATTTTCCATGGCCTTTATAGAAGCTATTTTAGCTTTCTTCTCCCTTTCCACTGTCCGCTCTCTCATGTCCCTTTTGTTTGAGCCTCAAACTCGTGGAAACCTACTTACCCATCCCATTTCTCCACTTTCTTCGCTTGAGGAGTATTAAAACTACATGGCCGATAGAGCTCTAATGGGCAACAGAACTAGACAGTAAGAAAGAAGGTAAGTCAGGACCGTGGTAGAAGTCCTTTAGTAGAATTAGGCATCTATGCCATTGTCCTGTAGATTGTTTGATTTCTGTTTTAAGGATTTTTGTGTTTTGTTATTGTTGCGTCTAGTGATGTCATAGGTAGAAAATGTGTGTAGAAGTCCTTTAGTAGAATTAGGCATCTATGCCATTGTCCTGTAGATTGTTTGATTTCTATTTTAAGTATTTTTGTGTTTTATTGTTGTTGCATCTAGTGATGTCATAGGTAGAAAATGTGTTTGTGTTTAGTGGTTTGGGCTTAACATGGCCGCATGCATTCCTGTCATAATGCATGTGAAATTTTATTCCATGTATTGTGACAAATTTTGTTAAATGAAGTGCATGTTGTTTCGTTAGCTGTAGGTATTGTCCTTAGATTGGGTGTATCCTATGGTTTCCACTACCACGTTGTAAATCCCGGGATTAAGCCTACAAAATTAATTTTTATCCCACCCCACCCTCCTACCAAGCATGTCACTCCCAATCCCGACATGGGATTAGGAAGGCAGTTCCATTTAATACAACTTAATGCTACTGGCCATATAGGCCCTTGGCGTTTTGGACCTAGAATTAGTACTCCTAGATTTGAAGGATCTGACGATATAGGAAATCCAATTCCATTTAGACAATCTTGACCCTAAGCGGTAAAAGAATCCCCTGTAGTAGAAATAGTATGAAACCATTTAGCGTATAGGCTTAGGTTTTGGATTATAGCTAGTGAGTTACAGACTAGGCTACTAGTTGAATTAAGCAGTGTAAAGCCTGTATATGCTAAGGAATAGTAGGTTAGATTTGGTTGGAATAGTACCTCATTCTTTCGATAAATCGCCTTAATAGTTATAGACTTCTGTTATAACCCTTAGGAAATTTGTATTAACTTAGAATCATTCACTCTCAGGGAAAACTTATAAATTCCTCAGATTGAACTTAGAATAAACTAGCGCGCCCCTTTGAATTGCCTTCCCCAAGGGCTTATTGCATTTGGGAACACAGAGTAAAGGAACTGTACATGTAAGCGATGTATTCACAGTTTGAATTGACTTCTCAATCATAGTACTTGCCAATAAATTCAATGCTCTGATCAAGCAGAAGATCGGCATCGTCTAGGATTAAGAACTGATATGACGAATTTTCTGTCAGAGTCTAGGAAGAAAGTCTCTGTATCTGGCTCAGACCCACTACACGACTTTTCTTCCTTGTTGGCCAACCATCTACAACCAAAAGTTATTGCTTTGTCTTTAGAAAATGTTGAGGACATACAGCCAATAGAGATTAGACCTCTTGCCACAAACTCACATCCGTCCTTGAAATCAACCACAACACCCGTCATTTTAGCTCTTTTCCACAACTATAGGTACCAATGTCATAGAACGCATCATTAGCAAAGGAAGACCAATATAGTGAGAGGTTGTTTCCTATTTCTTGTCAAGGATAGGCCCTAAGTTACATCTCGTTCCAATATACGGATCGAGACATAGATTCTTGAACCTTAAGTAGAACTAAGTTTTAAGGGGGTAGAACGTATTGAGCCCAATCTACTTAGGATTATCTAATACAACCGTTGAATCAGAGTAGCGCAGGGAAGCGTGGTTGGCCTCTTCCCCACTGACCCAGGATCGAAACAGTTGATTTAGGTTATGCGTAAGGTTAGGTCACTAAACAGGATCTGAACCTTTCGTAGAATGCCAATACTAAAGTCTCTCTAGGGACTCATTACCCTTAGCCAATTTTGGGGACAAAATTTTATTTTAAGGGTGGTAGATTGTAACACCCTGAATTTTTGCCAACCTGGGGTTAGACGTCCTTAGGCAATGGGCCAACCATAACACCTTAGTAACCTCTCAGAACCTAATTCCAAAGTCAAAGAAATCACTTAGGATTAATTCCTTTAGAAAATAAGCATAAGTTAACTGCGCTACGTTAGATTAGCTGTGAAATTGTCCCTAATCGCTTTAAATACGTTCTGCACGACCCAAAACTTGTAGAACCAATGACGCTATCTTACCCTGAAATTCAGGATCAAACTCTAAACCGGTTTATTCCCAGGAACCCTTTGAAACCTTATTTGGATCTAGACCACGCGTCAAAAGTCCGATATCTACAATCTTAGACCGCTATGACCGCTTGGCTGGACTTGACAATCCATTCAAAAATCAAGCCCAACCGATGTTCTGAGGCTATTGCACTGAGCTTGGAGCGAAGAGTGTAAGAAAGAATGAAATTCATAAAAATTCAAATGTGAATTAAATAAATCTGGCACCATTCGCTTACGGGTTCAGTATAAGCATTCAGACCGTCAGAATCTGACCCTAATACACCCTCGGATCAGGAAACATTTCTCATTCAAGTCGGTGTACTTGGAATCCTCGATCGATTCTCCATGACTGCTGAACTGAAAATGGACCGCCACGTGCGATTTGGGAACTCTACCAGTCTAAAAACTTTGCGTGAGCCAGATCCGATACGCATGAGCTTAAGTCCGACCGTGTTCGGCCAGGGGACCTCCCGAAACGCTCTTTTGGATCAAAAAAGTACCGATTTGGTTATAACCCAAGTATACCTTTGTCCCAAGTTATTTAGGTGATTTTTTAGCCTATATAAGGGCTTTAAACCCTCTCATATCTCTCCCATCCGAATTTGCAACAAACCCTAGAAAAAGAAGAGAGAGAAAGAGAGAGATTGTGGAGAGTTGTGAGAGAATCTCCCTGCCACTTGAACCTACATGGTGAACATTTAGGTGAGTTTTATGCACTTCTTGTCGCTCACCTTGAGATGCACTCGTACAAGTCGAGCCCGTCAAGTAACCCGACTGGTCATTGTATATTCACCATGTATGAGTCATAACTGCTTGAACCTAGGGTACTGAACTTACCATTGAAAACCCTGTCAACCATGGTACCTTGATCCATAAAGACTCATGAGCCGAGCATGGTGGTATGGGACACCGTGGTCGAGCTGTCGGCCTATGCTGGGGCCACAAACCTCCCCGTAGTGACCAGTGAGCACCATTGACTCGTGAGCCGATTGTCGTGGTATGGGACACTGCATTTGAGCTGTCGGCCTACACTGATTGGTGACAAGCCCTTTGTAGTGACCTCGAGTGTATTCTGAGTCTACGAGAGACGACGACCCTTCCATAGTGACAAGAGTACATTAGGCCTGTATTAATAAGGTGATGGGGGAGCGGTGCAACGAGTACAAGCAACAACCCTTGTAGCGACCTACAAATATAACATCATATGAGATTACTAGAAGTGACAACCCTAGACAGGATATGTGTTGGGATTGATACAAGGAAGGTACCTTAGTTTCCCAATACTACTGTATGAATGGACTAATAACAACTCGGTAATCATATCCACATCGCACTGCATGTGCCTGGAAGACGTGGAGCACTGTGGGAAGAAAGCATGCCGCGGGTGTAAGATGGTGTTGTATAAGGGAGAATGTCGATGATGACATCCATCATGTCATTTCATGCATGCATTAACAACAGTATCTAGGAATGTTTAATTATTTTCTTTACTATTATCACGCGATTGATTTGATAACATGCTAATCTTTACTCTATGATTCCACTGAGTTGATTACTCACTCTCACGTTACGGGATAGTGTTCCGGACACCCACCAGTCCCTATTTTAGTTTCAAATGATGGCGCTGCTTGTGAAGCGGAGCCAGACTTGATGATGAGGAGGAGGATCCCTCCCATATGCGTGTTCTGATCGTCGGAATTACAAGGAGGTTGATTAGACGTCATGACACTTGTCTTTCTTTTGCACTTTTGGAGCACTCATGTATATTCTTTTTATTCATTTTTTATGTATACATGTATTTATTTAACCTGGTAACATGTTCACACTCTGGAGGCTTACAATTGATTATATATTTTATGTATCTATCACAGTCTTCCGCTTGATAATTTAACTGTCTCTGAAGTATGATATATTATTTTGGCTTAATCTCAATCTTGTTTAATGCCATTTTACAAAAAACATGCATTTATCATTATCTATGTTGCATAAGTGACGTTCTAGAACTCGGGAGTTGGGTTTCTACCCGACCCCCGATTTTCGGGATGTTACAAATTTAGGGCACACTCCCAGATCTTGCATTGCCTAATGCAAAGGCATGTTGGTTATCTGAAATTTGATGTTCAAAGCACCAAGATAAAATTTATTAAGCTCGACTTTGCTTTAATAATGGGTCTTAAGTTTGGGCCAGTTAGGATAGATGGTGACAGTTTTGCCGAGGTCGGAAGATTTGTTAGGGAGACCTACCTAAGAGCAGGTAGTTTTAGTAAAAAAGGACTGAAACAAGCTTATCTGTTACTCGCCGAGAAAGATGAACATATGAATGCGGTGAAGCTAGCTTTAATAATTTGTGTTGAGAATCTATTAGTTGGATCTCTGCAAATGAATAACTGTGTTGATAAGTTTATCAACATGGTCGATGACTTAGATTATTTTAATAACTACCCCTAGGGTAGTGTGGGGTATGATTATTTGAAGAAAGAGGTTAACGTTGTAACTGGCATTATTCGGGCGACTAACCGGTACCCCAAATCATATAACATATGCGGATGCACGTTTTTCCTATAAGTATGTTATTCATGTCCTGGTTCATAATCTAAGTTTGAATTTTTACTTCATACATATCAATCAATATGTAATGCATGATAATTGTTCTTAAGCATATCTGGGCCTACAAACGATTCCCAAAACTCACTGGTGACAGTGGGTGGGCAGATAGAAGACTACCTACAATGATTCCTCGAATCCTAAACTGAAATCTGAAGAAATCAGGCAGATACCAACCCACATCTGTCATCTTCACAGCTGTACCGGTAAGAGTTATTTAAATAATAGTGTATTTTAATTATGTGGTGTATTTATAATTAATAAATAAATCAATTTTACCCATGCAGGTGATGTTAGCTTCAACCGATGGTCGAAGAAGCATAGACTGAGGTTATCGGGAGTATAACCGATGAGACTTATACGAATGATAAGGCTCAGTGGGTAGCACCCACGGCAGTGACAACGGTGGTGGAGGATGAAATAAGAAATAAAATGGAGGCTGATCTTACAACCTCCCTCTTGGAAATGAGAAATGAATTTGAGGCTGAGGTTAGAACCTTCTTCCAGGAAGATATTAGCAACGTATTTAGAGATAATAAAAATTAAGATCTGCAATAAAGAAATTTAATAAGCGGATTAAGTTCCTTATCACTAAAGTGGAAAGAATAAAGCAAGAGTTTTGTGGAGAAATAAAGAACCTCAAGGCGGATAATGCTTCTTTACGTGAAGAAGTAGAAGGAATAAAGGAAGAGTTTGGTGGAGAAATAAAGAACCTCAAGGCGGATAATGCTTCTTTACGTGAAGAAGTGAAGTCGTTAAGAAACGATATTAATACAAAATACATATGCGAAATTGCCCTGTTTTACTATTCGTTAATAGGTCTCTGTGAATGTATTGTCTTATATAATGATTTTAATATAGGTCAACAACAAAACAACAACAACAACAACTATTGATGATGGGATGGACCATCTCAAACGTTTTAAAGATTGGATGAACCATCCCAAAGATGACATTGCTTCACTCCAAGGGCAGATGAATCAGCTAATAGTTGAGTTTCAGTCAACGAAGGTAAATGAAAAATGGATCGTGGTTATCATCCACATATGATCATTGTTACCATCTAGTAAAGGTCATGGCTACCATGCACATCGGGTCGTGGTTGATACATGACCCAACATTGGTGGCAACCATGATTCAGCAGAGAGTCATAGTTTCATGTAAAATGGGTCGTGGTTTCTATGAACTATGGGTTGTAGTTATTATACATGGAAAATACACAATAATATAGTACTCCATCACAGGAATTTGTTTAGGAGAGAATGCTTCAGTGCAGGAGCAGGTGAAGCAACTTAGAAAGGAGATCTCGGCCATGAGGTACATGAAATTGAATTTATCAATTTATCCTGAATCTTATTTGGTCATTGTTATGTCTTATTTTGGCTCATTTCTGGTGTATGATTTTATTATAGAACAATGTCCCTTTGACCAGCCCTCCGATCGTGAAGAATGCTTCGCTGATGGAAATACAAGGGATGAAGGTATATGAAGTTGAATTTTTCCTGAATCTTAGTGGTCATTGTTGTGTCCCTCTTTGGGTCGTGGTTATGATACAGTGCGGGTCATTGTGACAAGCCCATGTCCAATCATTGGGCAATCTCAAGGAAGAGAATGTGTATATGAATGAGCAGATGAAGCATATGAAGAGGAGATACAAGCAATAAAGGTATATGAAATTGAATTTTGGTCGTAGTTGTGTTCCACATTTGATCGCGGCCATTATGAAGGTCAAATCATTATTACCATGTGTGATTGGTCATATTTATTATCCATATGGGTCGTGGTTGATGTTACGACCCAATGTTGATGATGTAGGATAATATGTACGTGGTTTTCCTTTGCATTATTAATATTTAGTAGGTCACTATGAATCTAATGTCTTATACTATACAAGTTTATAATAGGTCAACAGCTCCACCGTTGAGGACGGGATTAGCCAGCTCACTAGTGAATCGTGGTTTCCAGCCACAATGGGTTGTGGATGGTTAGTGCATGACCCAATTTGGATGAAAAACACAATCCAATGAGGACCATTTTGTTATGGCCACATTTCGAGTCATTGTTATCATCTACTTGTTGTGGTTATCATGTAATAATTAGTCATGGATATAGCCCAGTGTAGATCGTGTATGAACAACCACACAATATGGATAACAGATATGATTCACGAACCAGGTCAAATGTGAAGCTCGACCTTACGTGGACAACAACCACGATCCATGTCACTGCATGGATGACAGCATGACTTCACTACATGAGGTGTTAAAATACGTAAAAATCAAATAATATGCATATGTTACAGGAGAAAATCACTTCGGTGCAAAGCAACGAAGAAGAAATTCTGAATCCGAAGGAGCTCCATACTGCGTTGATCCAGGATATGAATCTACTAAAGGATGAAGCTAATAAGACAACTATACGTGAAATTGCATTTAGATCATAGTTTTCAATGGACATTATGTTGTGAATTGCATAGATAATATATCATTTTATTACAGCTCAACATTGGTACTTCGCAAGTGTGTGAGGAAGGGAGACCACACCGCAATGCAGCAGAACCCCACTGAGCTCTACCTGTAAGGGAGAGCCGTCAGGGGTACGTGGATCCGCACTAAGCTCTAACTGAAGCCGAAGACAACAAGTTGAGAGTTGTCAAGTTGTAACGCCCTGGAAAAATCAGTACTTGGTCTCGAGTACCAACGCGACCAGAAATCGCGTTGGATTAATTCCTTTAGAAAATAAGTGTAAGTTAGCTAGCGCAATGATAGAGTAGCTAGGAAATAGTCCTTGATCACTTTAAATACGTTCTACAAGACCCAAATCTAGTAGAACCAATGACGCTATAATACTCTAAAACCTTAGATCAAACTCTAAACCGGTTTGTTCTCTGGACCTCTTTGAAACTTTGTATTAGATCTAGACCGCACGTCGAAAGTTCGATACCTGCAATCTTAGACCGTTATAACCGCCTAGCTGGACTTGACAATCATTTCAAAAATCAAGTCCAACCGACATTCACAGGCTATTTCATTGAGCCTGGAGTGAAGAGAGTGAGAATAGGGTTAGATTTGGAATTTGAAATTCAAATCTGGCACACGAATTGACGCGTCAGTATTAAGCGTTCTGACCGTTAGAATTCAGCCAAATTACACCCTTGGATCAGGAAAAATTTCTATTTCATATCATGAGACTTGTAGACCTGATCTACGTGCGGTGACCGCTGAACTGAAACTGGACCGCCACGTGCGATCTACGAATACTACTGGTCTGAAAATGGGATGTGAGCGACATCCGACGTGCATGAACTTAAGTCCGATCGCGTTCGGCCAGGGGACCACTAGAAATGTCTTTTTGGACCGAAATAGCCCCGATTTGGTTAGGTATCAAGTAAACATTATTCCCAAGCCTGTTTTGGGCAAGTTTTAGGTTATAAAAGGAGCTTAAACCCTCACTTCTCTCACCCATCCGAATTTGCTAGAAACCCTAGCTGGTGTGAGAAAAAAGGTGAGAGATTGTGAGAGAGAGTGGAAGAGAATCTCCTGCTGCTTGCACTACGTGTTGCACGTGCTTAAGCAATGCGCCTCAATCACTTTCTCAGCGATTTCACCCTGATTCTAGGTAAGAAAATACCCTAAATACTTGCTGATTTGAGGTTCCGTCATTTCCATAGCGAAGTAGCTTATGGATCTTGTGTATTAGGTTCCCGGTTCGCCGTAGACGAAGCGTACATGCTCCGTTCGAATCAATACACTTATATGAGAAAAGGTGCCGATTTTATACGCTTTGATTGACTGTTTCCAATGCTTTCAATGTCGTTTAATAGTAGATTATCGACGGCAACACCGTTTGACATGTACAACATGCTGTCCGTTTCCTGTTTCGTAAGCAGACGAAAATATGAGATTTAGGGAATTTTAGTCATTTGTAGGAAATACTGTTTTCATCCATAATTTGCTGATGTGATTGACATGGATTCTTGTCGCATTAGGATACTAGGAATGCGTGCATAATTAGTTTGGCGAAGAGATTCGCCTAAATGCATACTTTGAGTGACATATTATATATAGACTTAAGTGTGTAGTTTAAGTGTTTGTATAAATGCTTGTATTAGTATGTATTGAATTAAATGGTGTTATGAATTAGTTTGAGATCGAATTCTCAATTAATATGTTGATGTAAATGATTTCCTACATGTTAGCTATATGCATGATTTCATTATATGTATGAAATGCATGTGCTTGATGATTTACATAAGTTGTATGTTATAACATGTGTTAACATGCTCACATTTTTGTATTTCATTTCCATCACTCTTACATGATTGCTGATGTGAATTCATAAATGTTTAGGACTATACTTAGTCCAGGCAGTCGGTAACTGAGTAAATTCATGGTTGGCTTATTTTTGCCACGAACGACTCGTCGATGAACGCGAGCCGTGTTTTGGAGTTTGCGGCAGTGGTTAGGCCACACGAGGTATTTTACGCACTTCATGTCGTTCGACTTGAGATGCGCTCGTGCTAGTCAAGCCCGTCAAGTAACCCGACTTGTCGTTGTATGTTCATCTTGTATGAGTCATAACTGCTTGAACCTAGGGTACTGAACTTACCACTGTAAACCCTTTTAACCATGGTACCTTGATCCATAAAGACTCATGAGCTGGGCATGGTGGTATGGGACACCATGGTCGAGCTGTCGGCCTACGCTGGGGCCACAAACCTCCCCGTAGTGACCAGTGAGCACCTATGACTCATGAGCAGATTATGGTGGTATGGGACACTATATTCTTGCTATCGGCCTACACTGATTAGGCGACGAGTCTTTTGTAGTGACCGCGAGCGTATTCTGAGTCTACGGGAGGCGACGACCCTTCCGTAGCAGTGAGAGTACAGTAGGCCTGTATTGATAAGGTGATGGGGGAGCAGTGCAACGAGTGCGAGCAACAGCCCTGGCAGCCCTTGCAGCGACCTACAAAATATACATCGTATGAGATTATTAGGAGTGACGACCCTAGACAGGATCTGTGTTGGGATTGATATAAGGGAAGTACCTTAGTTTCCCAATCCTGCTGTTTGAATGGACTAATAATAACTCGGCAATCATATCACCATCACATTGCATGTGCCTGGAAGATGTGGAGCACTGAACAGTACGCAAGCATGCCGCAGACGCAGATGGTGTCGTAAGAGGGAGAATGTCGGTGAGGGCATCCATCATGTCATGTCATATTGCATTAACAACAGTATTAGGATTGGTTGATTTACTGCTTTACTATTATCGCATGATTGATTTGAGAACATGTTAATCCTTGCTCTATTATTCCACTGAGTTATCTACTCACTCCCACGTTACAGGATGGTGTTTGCAACACCCAGCAGACCCTGTCTTAGATGCAGGTGAGGCAGCGATTCAGGAGGCAAAGCCGGACTATGATGAGGACCAGGACGAGTTCTCATATATGCAGTACCACGACGGCTTTGCTTAGGTGGCCTGGATTGATGGGACTACTTTTGACATTTTGATTTTTCTTATTTACATGTATATAAGACTCAGAGATGTATTCATACTTTGGAGACAGTTGAGATCTATTTTGTTTTCCATACAGTGATATGTATATTCTTTAGTCTTCCGCTTGCTTTTATCACTAGATCTGGAGTATGAATTACAGTTTTGGTATAATTTTACTCATGTGAATGCTTTAACTCAGACAACATTGAATCATAATCATTTTTGTTGCATAAGTGACGGTCTTGAACTCGGGAGTTGAGTTTATACACGACCCCCAATTTTCAGGGTGTTACAAGTTGGTATTAGAGCATGAATGAGATTATACTGGGCCTGAGTTATGGTCACGCAACGTACGCTATCGCTTCCTTTGACTTAGGTGGGTGCGAGAAAGGTCTAGAAACACTTATAGGATTGCGGATTCGCCAATAGGCGAGATCTATTCGTATTGATCGCGCGATCGAGTCCGTAACGCATCTAGGGTCGCGTGAAGCGACCTAACTAGCTCTTAGGCTGTAGGTAGGTGGGTTGAGACATTCTTTAAACGGTTCTAAACCTGTAAATGTGAATTCTTGGGCTATGAGATAACTATAACCCTTACATTCAATCGCTAGGGCTTAAAAACCCCGTTTCACCTAATTTCTTCAAAATTCTTCCTCTCACCACTCCATTCTTCAATTCTTTCTTATTATTTTCATGTTAGGCATTGATCCTAATGTGAAAATGATATAAAATTATACTTTGACAAAATTTTATAGTGAATAGTAAAATTTCATGAAAATTGGCCATTAGGCCATTCTAAGTTTGGAATATTTAGAAACTAATGGTCTAGATGGATGTATTAGCTCCTTCTACCCCAAAATCATATGCTGCATAATAGGAGATTGCATTCATTTTTACAGATTGGCCCCAGAAATCCCTGAATGGAAGTTTGGGCCTCCCTAGGTCAAATTACAATGATCTAGGGTGGGGCCCATATATATCTGGGACCTCCAGGGTAGGGGGGACCTAACCCACCATGCCAGACTGGCTGAATGCACCACCGGTCGGTGATGCCATCGCCGATGGGTGGGACCCATTTGCAATGAAACTCGGGCACACGCCCTTATGTGGCTAGGGTACCCCTCCCATGTGTAGGTCGACCATTGAAAATCCCTAAAAAGGGCAGTTCCTTCACAAACAGCCCCCTCCCTAGCTCCCTTGCTCATTTTCTTGCTGCCCAATCTCAAATCGCGACCCCAAATCACTCCCAAATCCTCCCATTGCTAAAAACGACCCTATTCCATACCTCCAACGTGATTAGCAACCCTCTCCCTCTCTGATCTCGTCTGTTAGAGCTCCTACAACCCCCAAAACGTGCTGAAATCATGTGGAGCTCCATTCCCCTTTTTTCTTCTCTTTTCTTTTTGAAAATCCACCCTAAGGGAGCTTGAAGCATCCCTCTACAACACCTAGATTTCCTTTTTTCTGTTTGGGCAGCCATTTCTCTACATTTTCCACATTTTCTATGGCTTTTGTTGAAGCCATTTTGGGTTTTTTCTCTCTCCACCATCCTCTCTTTGATGGGAAAGAGAAAGACCGCAGCGAATGAGGCTGGGCCTAGTCGCCCTGCGCAATCAAGAAGATCGAGGGGTGGCACCGCTAGCTCAAGCACCGTCACAAGTTCAAGCACAGCCCGAGAGTTCCATACAAAGCAGGATTTGGATCCTCATACTCAACTTGGGCGAGTGATATTAGCAGAGATGTCTCACAGTAAATATACTGACCGTAAGGTGTTGTTTGAGGTGGACGTGGAAGGATGACTCTTCTGTGAATTCCTGTTATTCGAGCGCATTGAAGCTGCACATTGGGGTCCGCTATTTGAAGCTCGTTCTCGTGCTAATGTGAGCACCGTTCGTGCCTTCTACGCTCGTATCCAGAGTCCTACATTAGAGCCATTGTAGTTTAAGATTCCTTTTGGTAGAGACTGGATGGCTAGATCGATGTTCGGTTGATAGCGTGACTTCTAAACGTACCCCTTGGTGATGTTCATCCTAGTGTGAAGAATTTGAGGAGTAGGCGTGAGAGAGATCGCCGTACCAGATTCCTATGCGGTAGTCTGGTTCCATGGTAGCCTAAAAATAGCCTCAAGGCATCTCATATGTCTGATGATTTGCACCTGCTGCATCATATTTGTACGTTCAACGTGTATCCCAGGTCGACAAATCGCATTGAGTGTACAAGCCTTATGGTTGATTTCTTGTATCAGGTGACCCAGGGAGAAAATATGTGTATGGCCACTTTCGTGTTGCGACAAATTATCCTCATAGCTAAATCAAGAAGAACGTCTGAGTCGCTTCCTTTTGGCCGACTTATATGCAAGATCGCGCTTGAGTTTGCTTACAGACTTGGGCCAGAGTTGTCAGTTTCGATTCACTGCATTGATGAGTCTACCACGGTCAAGATGAAGATCGGGTCCCAGTACTGTGAGACTCAGCTTGAGGAGGATAGCGAGGACGATTTTGATGATGAAGAGGATCCAAGTGAGGGAGAACCTGGAGCAGAAGTTGAGGAAGAAGTCCAGGAAGAGGTAGAAGAGGAGGCTCAGGATACAGATGAGAGCCCTCCTCCTTCTGCTCAGGCTACTAGTGATGATCACATTGCCCAAATTGAAGAGAGCCAGATCACCTTACGAAGGGAAGTTCAGGAACTTCGTCCTGAGGTCGAGGATACCAAGGCCGTTATGAAGAGGAAATTCGGCAAGGTGACTCGCACCTTAAAGGCGATCCTGTGCTGCTTGCAGGATAAGGGTGCTCCTCCTCCGTCTCCCGACTCAGACTAGCGATGAGATTTTAGATGTTGTTTAGTAGCAGTTGTCGTTTCCTGCTTTATGTTTTGTAAGCCTATTAAGGCTAGTAGTTTACTTATGTTGCTGTTGTGGCTTTAACTGTCTTAGTTCCCAAGTACTTCCTGTCATGATGCCTGTAAGGAGATATCCCTTGTATTGTGACAATTTTGATTAAATGAAATGCATGGAATGCCTTTGACTCTTTATGTGAATGATTGTGGTGTGTTTGTGCTATTGAAACTGACAAGGTTGTGCCCTATTTTGAATATAGGGAATGCCGTCAAAGGCTACACGGAGCACAGCTCGGCTTACATTGGGTGAGCCTATGGATCCAACTCCTTCTCAGTCTGATGCTCATGCGGACCCTGCTGTGGACCCGATTCCTGAGACAGCACATGCGTCTCAGCCTATTACTGGTCCTATAGTTGGACCACCACCTTTCAAACCGCCCGTCAGAGAGTAGTATTGTGCGTCTTCTTCGACGCAGTACATGCCACAGCCTGCTCCACCTCCAGATAGATTTCAGCAGATGATGGCCATGATGCAGCAGCAGCAGCAGCTCCTGACTACTATAGTGGGGGCTCTAGCCCAGGGTGGGAGTGTGCCTTCACCTGCGCATCCAGCTGAGGATGCCGGTACATATACTCAGGATAAGGGCATGGCTCATCCTGTACCACCTGCTTACCCTGCGGGGAATGCCGCTGACACACGGGGCTTACTAAAGTGATTCCAGCGCTTATGGCCTCCCACTTTTACGGGTTCTCATAGACCCGAGGAGGCCGAGTATTGGCTCGACTGTGTGTCGAAGATACTACGGATGCTGCATTGTTTAGAGTCCGAGCAGGTTAAGCTGGTTACGTTCTTATTCGAGCGGGAGGCCAACTTATGGTGGGACAGTGTGTTGCGGACCATTGCCGCTGACTATAAATGGACCTGGGCAGCATTCGAGTTTCGCTTCCACGAGAAATATTATCCCCAGACGTATAGGCATGATCGGGAGAATGAGTTTCTACGCCTCAGACAGGGAGGCATGAAGGTGACTGAGTATGAGCATCGGTTCACTGAGTTGGGCAGATACGTCCCGACTATACTGGCAGATGAGCAGATGCGCATACGGTGCTTTTCTGAGGGTTTGTGACCGGATATTCGGTCGAAGATGTGTGGCGTGAGCATTCCCTCCTATGCAGAGCTGATTCACATGTCCATGCGGGAAGAGCAGGATGTGGATCGACTTACGCGATCTCGTGGCCCTATTGCTCCTAGGCTATGACCGGAGTTGCAGGACAGGCCCTTTGCGGGCAAGAGGCCTGGCGTCGACCCTCCTTCTAGGGCCACAGCACCAGTACCACCGTTGCAGTGCCTCGATTTATCATGTACTTATTGTGGAAGATCGGGCCATTCGGCACAGAGTTATTTCACTCGGATGCAGGACAGTGGGTTTTCACCGCCGCAGAAGATCGACCGTACACGCCCACAAGCTATATCAGCACCGCCTTTATGGTTGGCCCCTGCGCACCCTTCCTTCAGACCTCCAGTATCTCAATTCAGGCCGCCTCTACGGCCCACGGCATAGCGGCCGAACCAGTCACAGCAGGTACGGGTGCATGTCTTGATAGCTGAGGCAGCTGCGACAAAGACTTCTCAGCATTTGGCCTTTGAGGTCACTGTCCACATCGGAGGTATTCCTATTCTTGTGATGATGGACACAAGATCCACGATTTCATTGATATCACATGCCATAGTCAGGCGCATTGGGCTACCGACTATTAGGATGGATGGGGTGCCAGTTTATACAGCTCACGGGTCCTTTACAAATGCCACCCTGATGTGTGAGGGCTGTTTGGTGGATCTAGGGGGCAAGATGATGGCTCTTGATCTTATCGTCGACCCCTCTCTTGTTTATCTCGACGTCATTCTTGGCATGGACTGGTTGACTGCAGCGAGGGCCGAGATTGATTGCGAGACTCGTATAGTGACTGCCTACGAGCCAGAGGGTGCATCCTTTACATTCCCAGTGCGGGTAAATCTCTCCTTCCACATACTTAGCTACGTTACTTTACTACGGGACGCTGGTGCCCAGATGCTTGAGCATACGCCAGTCGTTTATGATTTTGGGGATCTGTTCAGGAAGATCCCTGGTTTGCCGCCTCGACGAGAGATTGATTTCACTATCGATCTAGTGCCTGGTTCCACGCCCGTCTCATTACCGACGTATCGCATGGCACCATGTGAGATGGAGTAGTTGAGGACGCAGATTGATCGTTTGTTGGAGCTTGGCCCTATACGGCCTAGTGTGTCTCCTTGGGGAGCACCAGTCATGTTCGTGTTGAAGAAGGATTGTTCGATGCGATTGTGTATTGATTATCGCAGACTGAACCAGATCACGATGAAGAATAAGTACCCTTTACCCAGGATCGATGACTTGTTTGATCAGTTGAGAGGAGCGCAGTACTTCTCGAAGATTGATCTTCAATCAGGATATCATCAGTTGCGTGTCAGGGATCAGGACGTGCAGAAGACAGCATTCAGGACCAGCTTTGGCCACTACGAGTTCCTTGTGATGTCGTTCGGTCTCACGAACGCACCAGCCGTGCTCATGGATCTGATGAACTGGGTATTTCGGCCTTTCCTCTATCAATTCGTCGTTGTGTTCATTGATGACATTTTGATATACTCCATGAGTCGAGAGGAGCATGAGGAGCACTTGCGCTTGGTCCTGGATACACTCAGACAGCATCAGTTGTTCTCACAGTAGAAGAAGTGCGACTTCTGGAAGCAGGAAGTGAAGTTCCTGGGACACGTGGTTTCCAATGATGGCATGGCAGTTGACCTGTCTAAGGTGGCTGCAGTTCAGGACTGGGAGCAGCCTGGTTCTGTCACTGAGGTGAGAAGTTTCTTGGTCTCGCCGGCTATTAGCGATGCTTCATTCTAGATTTCTCGAAGATCGCGAGACCTTTATCTCAGTTGACCTGGAAGGACGTGAAGTTCGCCTGGAATGACAAGGCGGAGTCAGCTTTTCAGGAGCTGAAGGACAGGTTTATGTCCACCCCTATGCTAGTATTGTCAGAGCAAGGGGTTAGGTACACTATATACACTAACGCGTCTAGCATTGGTCTGGGTTGTGTCCTTATGTAGAAGGACAGGGTAATTTCGTATGCCTCGAGACAATTGAGGAAGCACGAGGAGAATTACCCTACACACGACCTAGAGTTGGCAGCCGTCATATTCGCACTGAGACTCTGGAGACATTACCTCTATGGAGAGGAGTTCGACCTCTTTTGCGATCACAAGAGCCTCAAGTACATATTCACGCAGCGAGACTTGAATGAGGCAGCGGTGATGGATGGAGACTTTGAAGGAATTCAAGTTCGAAGTCTCTTACCATCCTGGGAAGGCGAACCTTGTGGATGACGCGTTGAGCCGCAAGAAGCCGATAGAGTCTGCGGCTCCGCTGATGGTTGCTAAGTGGGATATGGTTGAGTTTTTGAAGGACTTTGAGCAGAAACTCACTGTAGAGGAGCCTTATGAGTTCATCGCACATGTGCAGGTGCGATCTCAGATCGATGACTAGGTCATCAAGGCGCAGAGGGATGATGCGCATCTGACTGAGCTTCGAGAGCAGGCCAATGATGATGTCGACGCCGAGTGGCGAGTTGGCATGGATGGGGGCTTACGTTATCGTGGCCGCCTATGCGTCCCAGATATCCCTGACTTGAGATGAGAGATTCTCGAGGCTGCTCATTGTACCAGACTCGCGATGCATCCAGGCAGTACGAAAATGTATCGTGACGTGAAGAGGACCTATTGGTGGGAAGGTATGAAGACCCACATAGCAGAGTTCGTGTCCCGTTGTCTTACTTGCCAGCAGGTGAAGGCAGAGCATCACCGACCACCTGGACTCTTGCAGCCTATGCCGATCGCAGAGTGGAAGTGGGACTTCATTTCCATAGATTTCGTTTCAGGGCTACCGAAGACGAGGAAGGGACATGATTCCATATGGATGATCGTCGACCGTCTGACGAAGTCGGCGCACTTCCTACCGATCAGAGTCACGAACTCTGCAGACGAGCTGGCTAGACTATATATTAGAGAGATTGTGCGTCTGCATGGAGTTCCGTTGGAGATCGTGTCGGACAGAGACACGCAGTTCACTTCTATTTTCTGGACTCGCATTCAGGAGGCTATGGGTGTGAAGTTGAAGTTCAGTACTTCCTTCCACCCACAGACAGACGGACAGAAAGAGCGGGTGAACCAGATCTTAGAGGATATGTTGCGAGCTTGCGCATTGGACTTCAAGGACAGTTGGGATGACTGTCTTTCATATTCGGAGTTCGCGTACAACAACAGTTTTCAGGCGAGTATCGGTATGGCACCTTACGAGGCGTTGTATGGGCGACCTTGTCGCGCACCGCATTGCTGGGCAGAGGTCGGTGAGCGTAGCTTGATTGGCCCAGAGTTAGTGCAGGCGACGTCGGAGAAGATTGATATTATTAGACGTCGGCTTCTCACAGAGCAGAGCAAACAGAAGAGTTATGCAGATACGAGACGGCGGCCGCTAGAGTTCATAGTTGGGGATCATGTATTTTTGTGAGTTTTCCCTATGAAGGGAGTCCTTCGATTCGGGAAGAAGGGGAAGCTGGCACCGCGATTCATTAGTCCATTCCAGATCCTCGATAGTGTGGGAACAGTGGCATACCGTTTGGCTTTACCCACGCCTCTCGCGAGCGTTCACAGCGTATTTCATGTTTCTATACTGAAGAAGTCGTTTCTGATCCTTCCCATATCATCAGATGGGAGCAGGTGCAGTTAGGAGAGGATGTTACATATATCCTGCGACCGACACGTATCCTAGACAAGAATGAACAGGTACTGCGTAGCAAGGTGATTCCCCTTGTGAAGGTATTGTGGACGCATCACTCTGAGGAAGAGGCTACCTAGGAGACTGTAAGACCCGTATCTTGGTCCGTACCTTTTCGTGCACTTCCGCGGTCTTACCGATCGAATTCCGGCAACTTTCGACCCCTAAACGATATCGACGCGCGACCCTGATTCATGTGCCGACAACCCGAGTCAACTCAACCCGAGACCAATACTCTAGTGACCGTGCCGTCGCCGCGGTTCCAACACCGTGACTCACGCACCGAGGCGATACCCTGATCAAGAGATGTGGGCCAACGTTCGGTGTGAGAAAACGCCACGCGTTGCAAAAACCAAGGGAATCTCTACGATGTGTCACATCAATCACATCAATCCCATCAATCAATCACCCATCAATCCATCACATGTCAAGTACACATCAGTTTATTCCATTTTCCCAAGCAACCACAAAAGTCTCCCCAAACCATACCTCTCTTACACAAAAAGCCACAAAAGTCTTCATCTCCCGTACCTCTCTTACACAAAAGCCTCAAAAGTCAAGCTTTTCTTACACAACCATCACTCACCCATCCATCTATCACTCTCTCTCTCTCTCCCTTTACATCACTCTCTCTCTTTCTCTCTTTCTCATTTCAAAAAAATCTCCAAGCAAAAACATCCCACGTATGGAATTTCTCAAACCCTCCTAAGCTCCAAGTGGCCCACCTTCCTACCCCAAAATCTCCCATCTCAACCCTCCATTCTTCATCTTAACCATTGAAGTTGTAGTTAAGGTGCCAAGGAACCTCTAGGAGCGAGAAGATCGGACGGTGGGTGCCTCTATAGGGTAGTTTTCCTTATTTTTATGGTGGACCAAGTGAGGCCCACTGATCAATGGTGTGGATCTCACTTGGGACCCTTATTTGTGGCCAATGGACCACTTGGATCATCATGATCATTCCATGATGGGGCCATTCTCCATGGACCCCATCATGATGTTTATTTCACTCAGAAAGGTAATCTAGACCGTCCATATCGGTGGGGAATGGATCTCCACCGTTGATTTACATTTTTGATGGTCCCTTGTTCAAAGGGTCCGTTGATGTATGATTTCATGTAAGGGAGGGCCCACAATGACGGGGTCCCTCCATCACAAGTCGTGTCCCACTCTCCATGTCTCTCTCTCTCTCTCTTTTATTTTATTTTATTTTATTTTATTTTATTTTATTTTATTTTATTGCAATAGGATGGTGTGGCCCACTTGAATGGATCCCACCTTGATGTAATTTTTATTCAAGTGGGGCACACCTTGGACATTGAGCCCATGGCACCCATCAGTGGTGGCCCACTCCATCAGGGCCCACACTCAAATAAAAAATAAAAAAAATAACAAAAGACAGTCCAGCGTCTGGGACGTTGGACGTTTCAACAGAAAGGGGATAGAGAAAGAAAGGAAAAGAAGGGAAATAGTGGGCCACTCTTGCAAGCCCCAACTTAATGCATGTATTTAATCCAAGCCTTCCACCATCTTCCTCAGATTAATTTAGGCGTTGAGCCAAAATTTGGGACCAATCCGGAACTCAGGTGGGCCATACCATCTAAAATCATGTGAAGACATGCCTGAAACATACAAAAGCATTTGGTGGGGCCTATCTGAAATTTGGACGTGGCTGAAACTTGGTTTGGATGCCTAATTTTGTGGAACACATGCAATGGATGGGGTAGATCTAGTTAATGTGGGTCCCACCTAGGATAAAAAAATAATTTTCTTTTTTTTTTGGCATGACTTTGTGCCATGAGTCCAGAGACGTCCACGTTAAAAAGGGTGGCCCCATTGGCCCACTTGTAGACTCCACCATGATGTATATTTTACATCTATACCGTTCATTTAATAGGTCCCCTTGAATGGTGCGTTGACTCCAAAAATCATCCACAAACTGAACTCAGGTGGGCCATACCATCCAAATCATGTGAAGACATGCCTAAATCATATAAAAACACTTGGTGGGGCCTACCTGAATCTTGAATGTGGCTGAAACTTGGTGTGAACCCTCAAACAGGTGGGACACACGTAATGGACGGGTTGGATTGCAAATAAACACTTTGGTGGGCCCTACATGGGACCCACTGTGGTATGTGTGGCTTAACACACCGTACACAACAGTGGGTGGTGACACCCACTGTGATGCAAGTGTTTTACTCACGCCATCCGTCCACGGCAGTGAACGATGGCCCCCACTCAGATGTATGTGTTGTGTCCACGCCGTCCATCACGTGGGCCCCTGGCCACGTGACGTTGTGAACAGGTTTGGATGGCAATAAACATTACAGTGGGCCCTAGGCCATATGATTCAATGAACAGTTTGGATGCAAATAAATAGTACAGTGGACCCAGGTTGGGTAGAAAATATACATTTCGGTGGGCCCTGGGTCTATATGACCTTATCAATAGGTTTGAATGGAAAATAAACATTTTGGTGGGCCCCTTGCTACATGGCCTTATCAACAGGTGGGATGTAAAATAAACATTTTGGTGGGCCCCTTGCCACACGGCCTTAACAATAGGTTGGGTGACAAATAAGCATTTCAGTGGGCCCAGGATTGGCTGGAAAAAAATGTTATAGTGGGCTCACATGGGAGTCTACCATGATGCATGAGTTTCATCCAAACCGTCCAACCATTTTGAGATCATTTTAAGGCCATCGTTGAGGCCCATCTTAATGTATTTGTGGCCCGCCCACTAAGTCCCACTTTGTTATTTATGAGCCCATGTGTGTAGGCCCAATTGATGTATTTGTGGCCCATTGTTGAGGCCCACTTTGGTATATATAAGGCCTATGTGATTAGGCCCATAAAGCTCATGTGATTGGGCTCATTTTTAATGAATTCTAAGGCCCATGGGTTATGACCCATTGCAAAGGACCTCAGGCCCATTGGTGAGGCTCATTGAGGTGATCCGCTTGATGAATGTAAGGCCCATATGATACGGCCTAATTGATGTACTTAAGACCCAATTGAGTGCAACTAGGTCCATTGCAATGCATGATCCCTCCATGGCATATAACGATATTTATAGTAAGTAATGCCTTAAGAACAATGATGGTTAGATGCCCACATTGTAAGGATAACGTCGGTTAAATGTCCGCATTGTCACTCTCCCTAAGGCCCACTAATAGACCCATACTTATAGTAAGTAGGCTATCTCGGCCCATCTCAGTTATACGCAGAGCCCATCTTTATTATAACATGTTAGTACAGTTTCATGACTCATGATCATACGCATCATATGTATGCTTGACGTGAGAGTTGTCTGATCATAGCATTTGCCTTCGGGCAGGTTGTTTATGGGCTCCCAGTTAGGCGGTGTTGCCCTACATGAGCGCACGATATGCGCACGATTGGTTGCATGACTGGATAGCGTGATTCATGCATTCCGCATTTGTGTGACATGGTTATTGTACGCCCTAGCGACATCGGGGCCGTAGCCTCCACAGACAGATCGTGGTTGGCAGGATTGGATACCGAAAATCTTATTCTACATGGGGTACTATAGATATCCCTGGGTGAAAGTCCCTAAACCCTTATGGTACCAAGAGGTTGCTCCAACGTCTAGACCGAGTGGGTAGATGAGCATTGAGTGCCGATTACCAGACGGTTACGCTCTCCACTGTGTCGTGGTCGGTTGGAAGGGGGTGCGGCCTTACCCGCCGAAGAGTAGAGGGCAATGCTACGCTGAGTTTGACCAGCTCGAGGAATGGGTCCGCTATCGACGAGTCGCGCCCGATATTGGCAGACGGATAGTGTGGTCTCTTCCACTTACCCTATTGTGCGCGATGTGGCGGCAAGCTGGTTTATAGTGTACTAGACCCCGGTGATATTCCATATTTTGAGCTGTATTGATATGTGGACATAGATGGGGGTCTGTATGCTTGAGCTGCATTGCACATCGCATGGCCTTGGGATGGCCGATACTATTCATGTCTTGCATCGCATAAGCCTTGGTACGGCTCATGATATTATAGATCCATCTGCATATTCTGCTTTACTCTGATATTGCATGTTCATATTACTACTTTGCACACATACTTTCACCACCCTCTAAGCTTTCTGTAAGCTTATGCACGACCGTTGCGTGCAGATGACGTTGGATCGCAGCAGCGCTGAGGTAGGAGCACGTTGCAGAGTATTTTGGAGTTTTTGTTCTACACCACTGTATTTCCCTTTATGCTTATTGTACTTGAAAAGTTTTTAATCATAGTGGAAATGTAATGGAGTTCTTGGTTGTTGTTTGTGGGTTATGCCTTTGGTTATGCTTATTACGAATCAAACTGATGTTGAAAATCCTCCTCGTAGCATCCCAGGATCGGAACCTGGCGAATGGGAGCTAGGAGCCGAGAATGGGGTTCTACGGAGGCTGTCGGAGCCGGATTCGGCGATCGAAAATTTTGTGAGCCCGGTTTCTGAGTTTGGGGCATGACAGAGACAGAAGCCGAGATCAGGAAGAACTACCCACAGCTTCTCAAGGAGTACGAAAAGGTATAAATTTCGAGGATGAAATTTTTTTTGTTAATGGGGGTAGATTGTAACGCCCTGAAAAAATCAGTACTTGGTCTCGAGCACCAACTCGACCAGAAATCATGTAGGATTAATTCCTTTAGAAAATAAGTATAAGTTAGCTAGCGCAACGCTAGAGTAGCTGGGAAATAGTCCCTGATCACTTTAAATACGTTCTATAAGACCCAAAGCGAGTAGAACCAATGATGCTAAAATACTCTAAAACCTCGGATCAAACTCTAAACCGGTTTGTTCTCTGGACCTCTTTGAAACTTTGTATTGGATCTAGACCGCGCGTCGAAAGTCCGATACCTGCAATCTTAGACCGTTATAACCGCCTAGCTGGACTTGACAATCATTTCGAAAATCAAGTCCAACCGACATTCACAGGCAATTTCATTGAGCCTGGAGTGAAGAGAGTGAGAATAGAGTTAGATGTGGAATTTAAAATTCAAATCTGGCACACGACTTGACGCATCAGTATTAAGCGTTCTAACCATCAGAATTCAGCTAAATTACATCCTTGGATCAGGAAAAATTTCTATTTCATATCATGAGACTTGTAGGCCTGATCAACGTGCGGTGACCGCTGAACTGAAACTGGACCGCCACGTGCGATCTACGAACACTATTCGTCTGAAAATGGGATGTGAGCGACATCCGACGTGCATGAACTTAAGTCCGATCACGTTCGGCCAGGGGACCACCAGAAATGTCTTTTTGGACCGAAACAGCCTCGATTTGGTTAGGTATCAAGTAAACATTCTTCTCAAGCCTGTTTTGGGAAAGTTTTAGGTTATAAAAGGGCCTTAAACCCTCACTTCTCTCACCCATCTGAATTTGCTAGAAACCCTAGCGGGTGTGAGAGAAAAGGTGAGAAATTGTGAGAGAGAGTGGAAGAGAATTTCCTGCTGCTTGCACTAGGTGTTGCACGTGCTTAAGCAACGCACCTCAATCACTTTCCCGGCGATTTCACAGCGATCTAGGTAAGAAAATATCCTAAATACTTGCTGATTTGAGGTTCCGTCATTTTCATAGCGAAGTAGCTTATGGATCTTGTGTATTAGGTTCCCGGTTCGCCGTAGACGAAGCGTACACGCTCCGTTCGAATCAATACACTTATAGGAGAAAAGGTGAGGATTTTAGACACTTTGATTGACTATTTCCAACGCTTTCAATGTCATTTAATAGTAGATTATCGACAGCAACGCCGTTTGACATGTACAACATGCTGTCCGTTTCCTGTTTCGTAAGCAGACGAAAAATATGAGATTTAGGGCATTTTAGTCATTTGTAGGAAATACTGTTTTCATCCATAATTGCTGATGTGATTGACATGGCTTCTTGTCGCATTAGGATACTAGGAATGCGTGCATAATTAGTTTGGCGAAGAGATTCGCCTAAATGCATACTTTGAGTGACATATTATATATAGACTTAAGTGTGTAGTTTAAGTGTTTGTATAAATGCTTGTATTAGTATGTATTGAATTAAATGGTGTTATGAATTAGTTTGAGATCGAATTCTCAATTAATATGTTGATGTAAATGATTTCCTACATGTTAGCTATATGCATGATTTCATTATATGTATGAAATGCATGTGCTTGATGATTTACATAAGTTGTATGTTATAACATGTGTTAACATGCTCACATTTTTGTATTTCATTTCCATCACTCTTACATGATTGCTGATGTGAATTCATAAATGTTTAGGACTATACTTAGTCCAGGCAGTCGGTAACTGAGTAAATTCGTGGTTGGCTTATCTTTGCCACGAACGACGCGTCGATGAACGCGAGTCATGTTTTGGAGTTGGCGGCAGTGGTTAGGCCACACGAGGTATTTTACGCACTTCATGTCTTTCGACTTGAGATGCGCTCGTGCTAGTCGAGCCCGTCAAGTAACCCGACTGGCCGTTGTATGTTCACCTTGTATGAGTCATAACTGCTTGAACCTAGGGTACTGAACTTACCACTGTAAACCCTTTTAACCATGGTACCTTGATCCATAAAGACTCATGAGCCGGGCATGGTGGTATGGGACACCGTGGTCGAGCTGTCGGCCTACGCTGGGGCCACAAACCTCCCCGTAGTGACCAGTGAGCACCTATGACTCGTGAGCAGATTATGGTGATATGGGACACTATATTCTTGTTATCGGCCTACACTGATCAGGCGACAAGTCCTTTCTAGTGACCGCGAGCATATTCTGAGTCTACGGGAGGCGATGACCCTTCCGTAGCAGTGAGAGTACAGTAGGCCTGTATTGATAAGGTGATGGGGGAGTGGTGCAACAAGTGCGAGCAACAGCCATGGCAGCCCTTGCAGCGACCTACAAAATATACATCGTATGAGATTATTAGGAGTGACGACCCTAGACAGGATTTGTGTTGGGATTGATATAAGGAAAGTACCTTAGTTTCCTAATCCTGCTGTTTGAATGGACTAATAATAACTCGGCAATCATATCACCATCACATTGCTTGTGCCTGGAAGATGTGGAGCACTGAGCGGTACGCAAGCATGTCGCGGACGCAGATGGTGTCGTAAGAGGGAGAATGTCGATGAGGGCATCCATCATGTCATGTCATATTGCATTAACAACAGTATTAGGATTGGTTGATTTACTGCTTTACTATTATCGCATGATTGATTTGAGAACATGCTAATCCTTGCTCTATTATTCCACTGAGTTAGCTACTCACTCCCACGTTACGGGATGGTGTTTGCAACACCCACCAGACCCTGTCTTAGATGCAGGTGAGGCAGCGATTCAGGAGGCAGAGCCGGACTATGATGAGGATCAGGACGAGTTCTCATATATGCAGTACCACGACGGCTTTGCTTAGGTGGCCTGGATTGATGGGACTTCTCAGTGGGACTACTTTTGACATTTTGATTTTACTTATTTACATGTATATGAGACTCAGAGATGTATTCATACTTTGGAGACAGTTGAGATCTATTTTATTTTCCATACAGTGATATGTTTATTCTTTAGTCTTCCGCTTGCTTTTATCACTGGATCTGGAGTATGAATTGCAGTTTTGGTATACTTTTACTCATGTGAATGCTTTAACTCAGACAACATTGAATCATAATCATTTTTGTTGCATAAGTGACAGTCTGGAACTCGGGAGTTGAGTTTATACACGACCCCCGATTTTCAGGGTGTTACACAAGGTATCATCAGATTCACCTGTCTGGTTGAAGAGCATTTCTGACCTAAAATCATGGGTCAACTCAGAGGTAAGTTTCTAAATATTGACTTTCTTTATTTATTTATTTAATATCGATGTATGAAAATTATATCACACGACTTCCTCATTGTGAAAGCCATCGATAATTACCTACACTACCTAGCAGTGTGTCAGGAAAAGAGACCATGAGTTAGACAATACTGTGCATTCGTCCCGTCGATATTTACGGTAATGTGAATTTGAGAACCATAGTTATCTTTAAAACATCATTAATTATTTGTGTTTAAGCCTTTCCAATATATCAACAGCAAATCATGGAAGTCCAACTTAGCGATTTGCAAACTTATGGAGCTGGCAACCATATGGATCAATAGACCATCATCAAGAGTGGCAAATTGAATGAAATGCTTATAGAAATAGTCAACGGTCGAGGTAGATCGAAGCCTCTATGGAAGTATGAAGTGGTAAGAGCTTATTTACTTGCACATATACATGAACTTAAATGATATTATTCATTTTAGAAAGGCACGTCTTTTAACTATTATCATATTTCTTATACTTGACAGTTATACATCCCACTCAACGTGAGGGCCCAACACTGGTTCTTGGCTATTGTTAATCCGAAGAAGAGAGATGTCACTTTGTACGACAGCCGGAGTACCGAGTTGAAAGAGAACACCGAGTTGATTGTCGCGCAGGTAACGGACGGACTGAGATGGCTATTCCATATTCTTGATAATGGATCTAAGAACTGGGAGAAGCCATGGAGTTTGGAGACAATCAGTAACAGACCTGGGTAAGACAACTCAGATGATTGTGGCGTATTCATGCTGAAATATATAGACTTCTTGAGTAGCATGCGTAAAATTGACTTCACGAAGGTCAGTGTATATTTATATATTCTTCTACATTAAATATTGACTGCTCTGTCCTTTGATTTAATATTACTTCGTTCTTTTTCCATAAGAGGACATTACTAAATTTCGACAGACAATTGCATACGATTGTCTGCAACTCAAGAAGTCAGAAGATGAGGCTGTTAACCCAAAAAAATAGGATGAGACGATGTGTAGACCACCGAAGAGGGTCATATATTGATTAGTAATTAAATGTTGAATGGATTGGTGTATTTGATGTTTATTCTACATATTTTCTATTATAGTTTAGTGAATGAGATGGGTCGTGGATATGACGACCGATGTATCGTGATTAACATCCACAATTGATCGTGATTGGAAACCATCACCAAGTTTGTATGACAACAACGACCCCGTGTTGTGATCGTGATTCATATGCACAATGGATCGTGCTTGTCAGACAGGTTGGTTGACATCCATAATGGATCATTGTTATATACGAGTGGTTGAATGTGGATGCAAGCACGATCCATATATCGTGACAGCCACAGCCCACATAGCATTAGAACCGTGACCCATACCAACCACAACAAACTCGAACGTTCGTGGATGTGACAAACATTGGATGGTGATGTAATGCATGATGGATAGTTGTTGGAATACATAATCCATTGTGTATGTCAACTACGACCCTGTCGTTAGATCACATGGTACACAAGAACAACTACGACCATGTAGTTGGATCTCGTGGTTGACAAGTACAATGGATCGTTGTTGTGAATATATATGGGAAGTAGTTATTATCACGTGGTGAGCTGCCAAATAGAAGGTAGTTAGTTAATCCTATTCTTCAACAACGTTTTTCCACTGGTTGGGTGCCAGTTGAAATTATCGTGTTGTCAAAACTCAGAATTTATCTTCAGAACTTCTTGTGGAGGCAGTTAATCTTCTTGGATATCGTTAACAAAAGGGAATGGATCACCCGTGAAGGAAGAAAGCGAGATGGACTCGATGCCTTCTTTAAATATCGAGCAAAGCAGTCTGAAAAAATTGTATTAGGTGTTGCAATAAGATAAGGTTTTGATAGTGGTTTTATACATATTGGATCATGGTTTTATCCAGTTGGATCGTGGTTGTCATCCAACACAGGATCATGGATCTGAGTAAAGAGGAAAGGAAACCATGACGCATATAAGACGAGAACCATGACCCATTTAAATGGGTCATATTCGTTAAGTTATATGGCTCATTTTCTAATGTTATATGGTAGATGTTGTCATGTTATGTGGGTGGTGGTTGTTACGTTACATTTCCTTGGTTGTTGGCAGATTTTCTGTGGTTTGACCAGCATATAAGGTGTAACACACCACATGAAATCAGCAGACAGCGATGACCCATGTAGGGTAACAAACCCGACCCACAGAATATGACAAGCACGACCAATATAACACATCAACCATGACCCATATAGGTTGGTCACACCACACGAAATAAGCAGACAACCATGATCCATGTCATCTTCATGACACTTCTGTCATTCAAACCTCGACCAATATCGGCTGACAACCACGATCCTTATAATTTCATAACATTGTTAGTGTATATTGCCATGTAAATTTACAAATAAGGACCAACATAACATGAAAATCACGACCAATATAGCATTAAAATAACAATCCATGACAAGTACAATCCATATAACATAGTAACTACCAGAAAAGGAGCTCAGTGATGCACAAGACTCTTCCACTTAACCCTGCAAATGGGGATATTATCATCCTCCTCACTCTCATCATCACTAGTTAATAACTATGACCTTCCCTTTGGATTCAGCATGACCACTTCATTCATATTCACCATGACCCTTCGCAAAAAATGTCACATGCAATATGCAAGCCATGACCCATTTAACATGACAACCATGGTAAATGAATCATCAGACTACTTCCTTTCCAGTATGACAACCACAATAGATTTAACATGACAACCACAACCATATTCACGGTGACAATCCGAAGAGCAGATCTCTTCAACGAGTACTCAGCCAGCGGAAAAAACTCTGTTGAGAATGTCTTATTTTAAACTGATCTAAAACTCTATTGAGAACGTCAGTCTCAAACAAGACATTATCGCCAGTATTTTTTCAGCTCGCTGGGTCCCATTGAAGAGACTGTCCTTCCTATTGTGTTGTGATTATGGTCCTAATTATCATGTTATAGCGGTCATGTTTGGCATGTTGTAAGGGAACCACTTATTATCATGGGGTGCACTGATTACTAAGGGTCGAAAAAGCTGCGAAGATTGTCTTCAAAACTTCCTGCGGAGGTGGTTGAGCTGCAGGAAAATCATCAAATCCCTGCGAAAAGAGATGAAATCACCATTAAAGGAAGGAGACGATAGGGAATTGATGGCTTCTTTGACTTTCTCCTCCATTATTTTGAATGAAAGAGCGAAAAAATACATTAATGAGAAAGGTGTTGCAATAAGGTTCGGATTGGTTTATGGATGAAGTATCGCTCTTATAGGGTGGTCATTCAATAGTCAAGGCGCCGATTCTGAAGGGCCACGCTGATTCTGAACAGTCGCACGAATTCTGAAGGATCATGCTCGGTGCCCAATGGATCATGAAGAAGTAGCGAGTCATTCAATGGTTAAAGCACCGATTCTGAAGGGTCGTGCTGATTCTAAATAGTCGTGAGGATTTCGAAGGATTACGCTCGGTGCCTGTAAGACCCGTATCTTGGTCCGTACCTTTTCGTAGACTTTCGCGGTCTTATCGGTCGAATTTCGATAACTTTCAACCCTTAACCGATATCGACGCACGACCCTGATTCATGTGCCGACAACCCGAGTCGACTCAACCCGAGACCAATACCATAGTGACCGCACCGTCGCCGCGGTTCTGATACCGTGACTCGCGCGCCGAGGCGATACCCTGGTCAAAAGATATGGGCCAACGTTCGGTGTGAGAAAATGCCTCGCGTTACGAAAACTAAGGAAATCTCTACGATGTGTCACATCAATCACATCAATCCCATCAATCAATCACCCATCAATCCATCACATGTCAAGTACACATCACTTCCATCCCTTTTCCCAAGCAACCACAAAAGTCTCCCAAACCCATACCTCTCTTACACAAAAAGCCACCAAAGTCTTCACCACCCATACCTCTCTTACACAAAAGCCTCAAAAGTCAAAGATTTCTTACACCCCCCATCACTCACCCATCTATCCATCACTTTCTCTCTCGCCCTTTACATCACTCTCTCTCTTTCTCTCTTTCTCATTTAAAACATTCCAAGCAACAAGAGCCCCACGTATGGAAATTCTCAAGCTTTCCTAAACTCCAAGTGGCCCACCTTCCTACCCCAAAATCTTCCATCTCAACCCTCCATTCTTCATCTTAACCATTGAAGTTGAAGCTAAGCTGCCAAGGAACCCCTAGGAGCGAGAAGATCGGACGGTGGGTGCCTCTTTAGGATAGTTTTTCTTATTTTTATGGTGGACCAAGTGAGGCCCACCGATCAATGGTGTGGATCTCACTTGGGACCCTAATATGTGGCCGATGGACCATTTGGATCATCATGATCGTTCCATGATGGGACCATTCTCCATAGACCCCATCATGATGTTTATTTTCTCTTCAAAAGTCATCTAGACCGTCCATGTTGGTGGGGAAAGGATCCCCACCATTGATTTTAAATTTCGATGGTCCCACATGCTTTAAGGCCCACTTATTGTATGATTTATTGCAAGGGAGGGCCCATAATGACGGGGTCCCTCCATCACAAGCCGTGTCCCACTCTCCATGTCTCTCTCTCTCTCTCTCTCTCTCTCTCTCTCTCTCTCTCTCTCTCTCTCTCTCTCTCTCTCTCTCTCTCTCTCTTTTATTTTATTTTATTTTATTTTATTTTTTAAGGATTGTGTGGCCCACTTGAATGGATCCCACCTTGACGTAATTTTTATTCAAGTGGGGCCCATCTTGGACGTTGAACCCATGGCACCCATCAGTGGTGGCCCACTCCAACAGGGCCCTCACTCAAAAAAATATATATATATTATAAGACCGTCCAGCGTCTGGGACGTTGGACGTCTCAACAGAAAGGAGAAAAAGGAAGAAAGAAAGGGAAGTTTGTGGGGTGGTCCCCTTGTGTAGGCCCCACCTTGAGGTGTATATTCGATCCAAGCCGTCCATCCCCTTACCTACAGTGTTTTAGCTGTTGGGTAAAAGTTTGGGGCTGATTGGGAGACCTAGTGGGCCATAGCATCAAAGAATGTACCACTACCATTCAAAGATCCTTTTTCTTATTTTACTCATTTTCGATCATCAAAAAAATTCGAACTCTGGACTCATTTGGACGGCCTCGAGCCGCTGATCGCAATGACCAGGGCGGATTTCACTTTAGCGGGCCCTAAGTGTGAAAAACCGCAGGAAAACGGTTTTTCCCAAAAATTAAAAAGAGACAAAGCCTCTGCCTTTCACGTCAGCGGCCAGCAGGCTGCACGCTGCTACGTGCAGCCATTTCCACGGCGGGCGGTCGTCTAGCAGGGGCCCACGGCCCTGCGTGTGGGCCCCACCGTAATGTTTATTTGCAATCCAATCTATTCATGAGGTGGGCCCCCTTCTCAGGTGGGTCCCCTCCAAGTTTTGGCTCAATCCAAGGCTCAGGTGGTCCACACCACGTGGAACAGTGTGGATTGAATTCTACCATTGAAAAGTTTCTATGGCCCACATAAGTGTTGGATCAAGCTGAAATTTTTGCTGTCCCTTCATACAGGTCTGAGTGACCTTATGAACGGGTTGGATTTCAAATAAACATCACGGTGGGCCACATACGTGGGACCCACAGTGATTTATGTATTTTATTAACACCGTCCACGGTCCGTGGACGGTGACGCCCACTGTAATTTGTACTGTATCCACACCGTCCCCACTGGATGGTGGGGCCCACATATATATATTATTATATTATATATATATTACATGTAATATTGTATATATTACATATATTATATTATATGTAGTTTATATATTATATAATATACACGATTGTACGCCTTCATGTGGGCCCCACCATTGTCACAGGCGATGCATCCAGACCGTCCATCCACTTGAAAAGATCATTTTAGGCCTATGGGTTAGGCCCATTTGAATTTCAAAAGGGTTATGGGCTAGGCCCATTTGGTTTATGAAATGCTTATGGGCTAGGCCCATTGGATTCATTTAAGGCCTAAGAACTTAAGCCCATTTGATGTGTTGCAAGTCCATGGGACTAGGCCCATTTGATGTACTTCAAGGCCCATGTAATTGGACCCTTTTGTTGAAATTTTAAAGCCCATGGAAGTAGGATATTTGATATATTGTAAGGCCCATGGGACTAAACCCATTTGATTATAAAAGGGTCCATGGGATTAGGCCCACTGGATTTATTTGAGACCCATGAGTTAGGCTCATTTTATTTGATTAAGGCCTAGGGATTTAGGCCCATTTGACTCATGTTAGTTCTATGGGTTGAGGCCCACTTGATCTACATATGGGGCCTAATTGGTATGGCCCAATTGATACATATTAGACTCATATGACTAGGTCCAATTGATGCAATCCAAGGCCCACGGGTTTTGACCCATTGCAATGCACATAAGACCCATTGGTGTGGCCCATTTATGTGGCCTATTGAAGAATAAAAGGCCCATAGGATATGGCCCATTTGATATATATGTAAGGACCAATGGGGACAACTTACGGTCCATTGCAATGTGTGAATCCATTATAGTCTAAGTACTGAGGTTTACAAAGATCGTGCCTTGGGAGCAATATTGGTTTGACGTCCACGTTGCGAGTTTGATGCTGGTTGGATGTCCACATTACGACTCTCCTTAGGGCCCATTACTAGCCGTACTTGCTGTGTATAGGCCGTCCAGACCCATCTGCATTGTAAGAATGGATCATCACTCATTGACATGTTTAGTGTAGTTTCATGACTCATGATCATACGCATCATATGCATGCTTGATATAAGGATTGACTGATCATAGCATATGCCTTCGGAAAGGTTGTTTATGGGCACCTTGTTAGGCAGTGTTGCCCTACATCAGCGCACGATACGCGCAGGATTTGCTGCATGATTGGATAGTGTGAATCATGCATATCGCATTTGAATGACATAAATATGGTACGCCCTAGCGACATCGGGGTCATAACTTCCACAGATGTATCGTGGTTGGCAGGATTGGATATCGAAAATCTTATTCTACATGGGGTACTATAGATATCCTTGGGTGAAAGTCCCTAAACCCTTATGGTACTAAGAGGTTGCTCCAACGTCTAGACCGAGTGGGTAGATGAGTGTTGAGTGCCGATTACCAGACGGCTATGCTCTCCACTGTGTCGTGGTCGGTTGGAAGAGGGTGTAGCCTTACCCGCTCGAGTGTAGGGGGTAATGCTAGGCTGAGTCTGACCAGCTCGAGGAATGGGTCCGCTATCGACGAGTCACGCCCGATATTGGCAGACGGATAGTGAGGTCTCTTCCATTTACCTTATTGCGCGCGATGTGGCGACAATCTGGTTTAGAGTGCACTAGACCCCGGTGATATCCCATATTTTGAGTTGTATTGATGTATGGACATAGATGAGGCTATATATGCTTGAGTTGCATTGTATATCGCATGGCCTTGGGGTGACCGATACCATTCATGTCTTGCATCGCATAGTCTTGGTACGGCTCATGATATTATGGATCCATCTGCATATTTCGCATTACTCATGCTCATATTACTACCTTGCGCACACACTTTCACCACCCTCTAAGCTTTCTGTAAGCTTATGTACGACCGTTGCGTGCAGGTGACGTTGGATCGCAGCAGCGCTGAGGCAGGAGCACGTTGCAGAGCGTTTGGAGTTTTTGGTTCTTTACCATTGTATTTCCCTTCATGCTCATTGTACTTGTAAAGTTTTTTATCATAGTGGAAATGTAATGGAGTTCTTGGTTGTTGTTTGTGGGTTATGCCTTTGGTTATGCTTATTATAAATTAAACTGACATTGAAAATCTTCCTCGTAGCATTCCAGGATCGAAACCTAGCGAATGGGAGCTAGGAGCAGAGAATGGGGTTCTACGGAGGCTGTCGACGCCGGATTCGGCGATCGGGAATTTTGTGAGCCCGGTTTCCGAGTTTGGGGCGTGACAGTGCCCAACGGATTGAAGGGAAGTAACGAGTCATTTAATGATTAAGGCATCGATTCCAAAGGGTCGCGCTGATTTTGAATGCTCGTGCAGATTTGAAAGGATCATGCTCGTTGCCCAACGGATTGTGGTGAAGTAGCGAGTCATTCGATGGTCAAGGCACCGATTCTAAAGGGTCGCACTAATTCTGAATGATCACGTGGATTCTAAAGGATTACGCTCGGTGCCCAACAGATTACGGAGAAGTAGCGAGTCATTCAATGGTGAAGGCGACGATTCCAATGGGTCTCACTGATTCTGAACAGTTGCACGAATTTTGAAGGATTGCGCTCGGTGCCCAACAGATTACGGGGAAGTAGCGAGTCATTCAATGGTCAATGCGCTAATTCAAAGGGTCGAGCTAATTTTGAACGGTGTGCAAATTCAGAAGGATTGCTCTCATTGCCCAACGGATTAAGGGGAAGTAGTGAGTTAATGTCCTCTCCTGAAAAGGTAGAATGTGGCACTGTTTACAGAGGATTGCGATCAATTTGAAGGGAATGTTCATGGAAGTGACCAAAAATTGGTCGTGGTTATCTTCCATGATGGATCATGATTCATGTGTACACTGGATCGTATTTTTATCCATGTTAGATCGTTGTTGTCATCCAACACTAGGTCATGGATCGTTGAAAAAAGGAATGGCAACGACGACCCATATGATATTCTAACCACAACCAATATAACAGGAGAACCACAAACCAGGTTATATGGGTCGTGATTGTTACTTTATATGTGTCGTGGTTCTATGTTATGACATCTCCACACAATCCGTTGGTAACACAGTGTGACCCTTCGGAATGGTGCGATTGTTCAGATTCAACACGTCCCTTCGGAATCAACACATAGACCTTTAAATGACCATCCTATAAAAGTAGTACTTTGGCTTTATATTATTACTTCCACAAGCCAATCCGAACCACAATCCTTATTTAATGCATCACCTTACGCATTCATGGATTTCTTTGCTCTTTCATTCAAAAAAATGGAGGAGGATCATTGAATGACTAGCCTATAGAAGTGGTACTTAGGCTTCATATTGCTTCCACAAGCCAATCTGAACCAGAATCCTTATTTATTGTATCACCTTATGCGTTCATGGATTTTTTTCCTCTTTCATTCAAAATAATGGAGGAGATATTCGAAGAAGCCATTGAGTCCCTCTCTCGTTCTTCCTTTATTAGTGATCCATTCTCTTTCCTCAGGGATGTTGACGATCTTCCAGAAGCTCAACGGCCTTCACAAACAGTTTCGAAGATAATTTTAGAACTTCAACTACTCGACAATTTCAACTAGCACTCAGCCAGTAGAAAAACATTTTTGAAGAATAGTTCTCTAAAATGACATGGGACTACTTACCTTCAGCGTGGCAGTAGTGCTACACTTTAGAATCAGTGTGCTGCATGATAAATTTTATCATGGTGCCCTGAACATCGAGAGGGTCGTCACTTGCTTGCTGTGCGGCTCTGATTTCAAAGGGTCGCACTGAATCCGAAGTGGAAGGAATAAAATATGGTAATATCTCCATTTACAAACTTAAGTGGTAAAAACTTGCAGAGTCTTGCACATCACTGAGCTTCTCTTCTAGCAGTTACTATGTTAGATAGGTTGTGGTTGCAATTCTTAAGGGTCGTCGTTTTCATGTTATATGGGTCGTGATTGTAATGCTATATGGTTTGTAGTTGCCATGTTATATGGATCGTGGCTGTGGTTTTTAACGTGTTCTCTTCCTTTTTCTATCAAACCATTCGTACCGATTCATCCACCTTGTGGTTTTTAATGTCATGTTCATGCTCAATCTACACGTTGGATCATGTTTCACATGCACAATGGATCACGGTTTTTATCCGTTATGTGTCGTGGTTGTCATCCACCGTTGGATCGTGGACCGTTGGAAAGACGACTGGCAACCACGACCCATATAACATTCTAACAGTGATCAATATAACACGATAACCACAAACCATGTTATATGGACCTTCTCAACAGTGTTTTTCAGCTCCCTGGATTCCTGTTGAAGTGACCCATTATTCATATGTATTGTAATAAGGGTCATGGTCGTCATGTTATATAGGGCATGATTCTTACTTCATCTGTGTCGTGGGTTTATGTTATGACACTATCGACCCATATGGCGTAAGAACCATGATCCATATAACAAAAAAACCATGACCCCTGTAACCTGACAGCCACAACCGCCATAGTCTTCTCAGGAAATCGCATTAATGTCGCTTCTTCCACGCAATTCGTTGGGAACCAGTGACCATTCAGAATCATGCACGACCCTTAGACCATTGAATGACAAAATATAAATGTGGTAATTGGGTTTCGAGTCTTTTTAAACCAGAAACTGTACCGATCGTGGTTCACATGCACACTGGATCATGTTTTTTATCCACATTACATCGATGCTCAAGGGATTATAGGAAGTAGCGAGTTTTAATGTCCTCTCCTGATAAAGTTGAGTGTTTGGCGCTATTCCCAAAGGATCGCACTTAATCTTAAGGGACGAGTTGTGGATATGACCGAGAATTTGTTGTGGTTATCTACACAATGGAACAGGGTTCACATACACACTGGATCATGATTTTTATCCACATTGCATCGTTGTTGTGATCCAACGCGGGATCATGGACCGTTGGGAAAAGATGTGGCAACTACGACCCGTATAATATTCTAACAATGACCAATATAACATAAGAACCATGACCCTTATTATATGGACCTTCTCAACAGTGTTTGTCAGCTCGTTGCATTCCCGTTGAAGTGACCTATTATTCATATTGTATCGTAATAATGGTCATGGTTGTCATGTTATATGGGTCGTAATTGTTATTTTATGTGTCATGGTTTTATGTTATGACACAATCAACCCATATAGCGTAACAACCGCGATTCATATAACATAGAAATCACGACCCCTACAATGTAACAACCACAACCATCACAATTTTTTCAGGAAATCGTGTTAATGTCGCTTCCTCCACGCAATCCGTTGGGAACTAGCAACCATTCAGAATCATGCGCGACCCTTTAGAATCAGAGTCTTGACCATTGAATGACAAGATATAGATGTGGTAATTGGGTTTTGAACCAATTTGGACTAGAAACAGAATCGATCGAGGTTGACATGCACACTGGATCGTGGTTTTTATCCACATTGCATCGTCGTTGTCTTCCAACGCTTAATCATAGATCGTTGAAAAAAGAATGTCAACCATGACCCATATAACATTATAACTACGACCAATATAACACAAGAACCACGAACCATGTTTTATGGATCATGATTGTAACTTTATATGCATCGTGTTTTATGTTATGACATCCCTGACTCATATAACGTAACAACCACAATCTATATAGCATAACAACAATGACCTTGTAACAAAGTAGCCACAACCGCCACAGTCATTTCAGGAAGTCATATTAATGTCGCTTCCTCTACGCAATCCATTGGGAACTAAGCGTTTGAAATCCCTGCTACCATTCAGAAAATGTGCGGCCATTTGGAATCGGCATGTTGATCCATCTACCTGTCAGCCTATAAAAGTGGTACTTGGGTTTCAAGAACTTTAAAAAAAACATGAAGGAGATATTCAAAGAAGGCATCCAGTCTTTCTGGCGTTCTTCATTTACATGTGATCCCTTCCCTTTCCTCGGGGATATTTACGATCTTCCGGACGCTCAACGGCCTCGACAGGAAGTTCTGAAGACATCTCCGAACTCTGACATCTCGACAATATCAATGGGCACCCAGCCAGCAGAAAAGAAACCATTTCCTTTGGAGATATGTGGAGAGGGAAAAGGAAGCTTCACTGTATAAAATTCTTCATTGGATTTAGAAAGTAAGCAACTAAAAGTGGAGCTTCCATACACTTCTTGCTCATGAGATAATTTCTCAGCCAAGCTTTTTGTAAATACGATGTTGGGGGAGGAAATTGTACCAGAAACAGACATTAGATTTGGAAAGTGAGCGAGGCAACCTAGAATGTACGGGTCATGGTTTCATGTTGTATGTGTTTTAGTTCTCATGTAATGTGGTTATCATGTTACAGGGGTTGTGGTTCTCACCTGATTTCCTGCGTTACTATCCTATGAATGAGTAGTGTAATATATACTAAATTTACCTCTGTTACTGTCGTATGTATGTGTCACGTCCCAAGTCCAGGAACGGACAACTTTCATGACGCCCCGAATCCTGCACTCGACTTCTATACACCAATTCCCGAGTTCGGTGCACCACAAGGAAGATTTTTGACTGAATTTTTTTTTGTATGTACATATAATAATACCTGAGCATGAAAATTCATGATCAAAATACCAAGCAACACTTTCCAATATAAATCCTGATGGTTACAAGTATAATGCTTTCCAAAGTTACACGACGTCAACATTGCCAAATCGAAAAATAAATACAATGCATCGAGAAAGCTAAGTCTGCCAAGCTAGTCCTGCCCTGAAAAAAAATAAAAAATAGGAAGCTTAGGCAAAAAGTCTAGTGAGTACACACATGTGAACAGTGTGTCCTACATATAAGTAAGACAAATATGCTACAAGAAAATCATATATGTAAAGACATGTAGCACGTAAGGTATGATGTCAATGCCAATGCATATGTATTATAGTAATACTTCGAGTCAATGCTACCAGCGTCACCAAGTCATATTTTCTTTTCTCTTATACCACAGTCATAACTGTATTACACGCATCTGCAATCACATCATCATCATCATATTGTCATACCATATCATAACTGTATATCTCGAGAAGAACTGTGGTTGATACCATGCACCAGACACTATTAATCGACCTCGCATACCCGCCCTGTGGTGGACTTCTATCAACTGCATATCATGGGAAACACCGTGGTCGACACCAATGCACCAGACACCAGTAATCGACCTCACATACCTGCCTTGTGGTGGACTTCCACCATGTATGCTAGTAACGGACTTCATTCGTTCTTCTTCTCATTGGCGAGTCTAACCGGTCCCCATTTGCCCCTCAGCCCTTAAGCAGGTTGGACTCACCTCGTCTCAACCCGATCTCGTCAGTGGGAGTCAAATCCATGACCCATGTATCCACTCAGCCCGACGGTGAGGCAACCCTAGCTAGCATCAGGGTTTAGGGACTTTCAACCCAAAGGGCACATCATCCCCTACTATTTCCACACTTTCGATGTCCTATTCATTTTCAGGGATAGCCTAAATCATCATCATAGATGCACATTTCATCATTAAGATCCAACTCATGTTATATAGCACGACTGTGGTAGATCATCATGCATGTCATGATTATGCATGAATTCAAGCAATTATGATAAGGCATACGTTCGAGTGCATGTGGTATGCATATAATACCATGAGTTTAGGGTCTGCTTAACCTTTAAGCCAAAATGATATACAATCATCATGTGTCAATATCAACTATATTAATCCATAATCATGTGACTAAACTGAAGAGGACATTCTTACACATGAACAAATGTATTGAAGTATACCTGCATATACCATCATTCCATGGTGCATGAGTATGATCAATAACGTGGTCAAGTAAATAAATTTAGTATACTAGGAAATGGAACAACATTAATCAAGATATTAAATCACATATTTCCATTAACCTTAATCACTGGCATCACTAATATCATCCATAGCTATCATAGTCACGAGCATTAATTGTATTCAGAATTACACCATATCCTTTGCAAGATAGATATTCCATTAGTGGCTTGGCCAAACATTAATTTCTTCAGTTAGGACCACGTGACTATGCCCTAACTGGGCCTTATGATTAATGAGTGGTGGTGATGCAAAGTACATGCACCAAGTGGTCATGAAATGAAAGGTATATAGTAAATGAGTCACAGGATGGATGGTGCTGGTGAAACTCATATAATGTAGAGGGTTCACCTTCAAGTGAGCTATTAGTAGGTTAGATTTACAAATAATTATCATAGTAGTTCTACAGTGGTTTGGAAGGCACAGGTAAACCTTATAAGATACAATGAGTTCTAAGTTGAACGGCTAGGTATATAATATACACATAAGAGTTAGTCATGGTTGGATAATGCGGGTTTGTCACATACAACGTAGTGGGTCCTACTTCCAAGTGGTACCGCAAGCAGATGGGTCCACACACAAATATTACGGTGGCTTCCAATAAGTAGATAGTATAGGTAACTGTTCGGTTGGCAAATTGAACAATGCGGATAAAATACGTACATTGAGTGGCTTCACAAGTGTTCGAAAGTTATACATTCATATCATCTGACTTATTTAGGATTTGAATCTAGGTCATTTTGGAATCATGTTCTAGAGTTAGTTAGCTTAAATGGTAAAATATGCAATACTTACATCAAGGTAGGGTCCATAATCAATCTGATACACGTCTTAAGTTCACATACCCAAGAGGTGATACCATTAGCATAGTCCATGAGTCTGAGCAATCACACGATCCTCATATGTCCACTTGGTCTTATGGCCACTCCATTATTAAAAGTCCATATGGTTGAGTGGTCACACAAATGTCACTCTACTAGTCATAACAAGGGACTTAAGGTTAGATGGTTATGTGTGTCCACATTTCAAAATATTCAAACATAATTGAGCAATCATAATCCTACACACAAATACAAGGCTACACCAATTATGATAAGTCTTATACTACAACCACTTCACACGTCACATAGTTAATAACTCATATTCGATGTCACATGGTTAAGGGCCAAGAGCCACATTTCATCATATCATTTACGGTTTAGGGATCACATCGCGTAGAATCCAGGACTTTGATAGCATTAGCTTGGGTAACATAACCCTACATCACATTCGGTTTAGTGTACAACTTGGTCATATGTGATTCAAGTGGCGGTATCTATATTGATAAGCACAAACATATGTTATTGAATGGCCATCAATGCTACTTGATTTCATACGGCTAGGTGGCCTTGTACGTATTTCACATTCATACAGTTAGATGACTACATATACTACATATACTCCACCTTTGCTTATGATTAAGTGGCTATACATACGTCAAATACCCACATGATTAATGGGCCAAACAGGTATATCACACCCTCACACCACTAGAGTTTACATATATGTTATAATTAAACAGGTTTAAGGGTTTAAACACAAATCACATGATCCTATTACATGGGGCCGCACTCTAACCAAAGTGCCAAGTGATCAAGGGTTGTCCACAATCAGCCCATTTAAGGGATTAATCACCATTATTTTAAAAATTACAATACCAGTTCGTCATAAATTCAACACATGGAGATTACAAACTCCTATCGAAGAGGCCCAATGGTTGGCCCAAACAAGGCTACCACTGATGGGCCCACATGGCATTCACTCAAAATGGGCTTTAACATTCTTAGGCCCACACATCAATGGAATTTACAAGGAGTTTTATGTGGTGGAACTCATGGGGATTTCCCATGAGGTTGATTTGTGTGTGACCCACTTAAGACTTAGGTCTGCTTTGATTTTATTCCAACTCCTAAAATGATATGAGGAAATAGATGGTCCACATAGATTAAATAGATACACTATGGTGGCCTTAGGTTGGATTTAATGGTTAGGCATTAATTCTCTCAGCCTTGTATTGTATGGTCCATTTCAAGTTAGATTAACTTTTTAGGACAATGATCTAAAGGGAACTCGGTATATGGGTTGAACGAGTTGAATATCTAATACATCGCCAGGATGGCCCATAACAAATTTTCAATTATGAGAGTTCAATTTGCATTATTTCAGAATGTACGACTATCTAATCATTGGATGGGCCTAAGTCTTGGTAACATATCATCAAAAGGGTCGATAAAATAGATAAACGATGATGATCTTAAATGTATATCATGTCATAACCATGGTGGATTAAGTGGCATAACACATACATCAAAGTGGGCCATTCCACACACAAGTTGAGAGGTTTACGCTCCATTAAATATTCATAATCATGTGTTGGGCCCATAGAGACGTGGTTCATAAATCCAGTCGATCCATTATGTGTGTCCCACTTGGTTAAGGGGTCAGACCAAGTTTCAGATACATCCAAATTTTAAGTGGACGCCGACAGTGTTTTTATATGATTGGGCTCACTTCGAGTTGTACAAATGGTTCAAGGTGATCAAAGTTACATGGATCCTAAAGTGATGTATTTGTTACATTACATAGTTCATCTATTTTTATTTCTTTTATTTTTATTTTATTTTTATTATTATTATAGAGATCATTTTATAGCATTATCCAAAAATGAATCATATCCAAAGAGTATATGGACCTCACCACAAGCAGTAGTAGAGATAATGATTTCACCATTAAACAATTTACAGGGCCCACCTTAATGTTTATTTTCCATCCAAACTTTTCATAAGGTCACAAAGACCTGAATTAAGGGGAAAAACTAATTTAATATTGGTCTAAAACTTTTATGACCCAAAAAGGGTTCCAATGGTAGACGTTCAATCCTGCTACTTTCGTAGTGTGGCCCACTTGATAGTTAGATCTATCTTATTTTTTTTATTATTTTTTTTAAAGCCTTAAGACAAACTCACCAAATGAATGGACAATTTGGATAAAACACATACCTCATGATCAGATTCCTATTTTTTTATATTTTATTTTTATTTTTTTAATGGTGTGGACCACCTGAGTTCCATGTAAGGCTGAATTTTTGGGGTGACCCATTTTTAAAGGGGATCCATCAAATGCACGGTACAAATGCTCGACATGCATCATGGTGGGGCCCACTTCCTCCAGCGTCTAGCAGTAGACGCTGTTTATTGCAGCGTCATCTGGACACTAACAGCAACAGCGTCATAGCACTACTCTTTTTTTAACTTTTATTTTTCGATGGATTTTCATAGGTGAGGCCCACATCATGACGATCTACTCTGTCTACTGGGTTCCTAGGCTCATAACAAGTCTAAAGAGCCCAATATTCAATATTTTTTTACGTACAGAAACATCACAGTGGGCCCTAACAATTTATCACTATTAAAATAATATTTTTGATGGTGTGGCCTACCAGAGATCTGGATTGGCTTCATTTTTTGGCTCAACGCCTAAAATGAGCTGGGGAATCAGATGGACGGAATGGATTAAACATGTACATCATGGGTGGGGCCCATTGTGGGCCCACAGCCCCTCCCCCTTTAATTCAAAAGCAGCTGGACACTGCTTGTTGCAGCATCCAGCGTCCATTCTCTATTTTTTTTAATTAATTTATTTATTTTAAACGTGGTGTGTGTCACATGCGTGTATGTGGCTAGCCCAATGGGCCACACTTTAGACAGTTTGGATGGCCTACAAAATTCTGGTGGAGCCCACAATCAATGGGTCTCACATAAAGTCTATAAAAAAATTAATTTTATTTTATATATATATATATATATATATATATATACACACACACACACACACATATATACATTCCCCCATGGATCCACACCATTAAACACAGCATTATCATCATATCATCACCATTTTTTTATCATATCTTTATATGTACTCTCTTATGTATCCACACCATTGATCACATCAAATCGTCACCGCTAATAATCATACAAATAATCAAAAAGAAAACAAACCAAGAGTGGAGTGGGTGTACTCACCTTGATGAATTAAATGGATGGTTTAGATGGATGGAAGGGATGAGATTGATGGAGTTGATGGCCCGCCCACCAAGATCTCTCTCTCTCTCTCTCTCTCTCTCTCTCTCTCTCTCTCTCTCTCTCTCTCTCTCTCTCTCTCTCTCTCTCTCTCTCCATGTGTAGAAAATGGATAAATGCTAAGGGATTGAGGGGTATTTGTAGAGAAATTGATAAAATTTTGGTTAAGTTAGGTTAATGTGATTAATATTAGCTTAGGCTAGAATTATAACATTTAATTCATGATTTGTATTTAATGGTGGATTAAAGGAGCATGGTATGGCATGGTGTGATGATGCCATGCTTAAGGTGTGGCATGGAAAAGAGTTGACTTGAGGTGTACATGAGAGAGGGAGAGGTATGGGTGTATGACATCACAAACATGGGTAGAGATTCTCTCACCCATGTGTGGCATGTGCATGTGTGTATGGCATGTGTCGTGCACATGTACGGAATGGGGTACATGCCGTATTGCGCACATGATATACTAATGATTCTTCATGGAGTATCTCATTAACGGAGTATCGTATAGATGCACGGGTGGTACATACTCGATCGCAGCGATGGGGCGGTTGATATGAGATAGGTTTTGAGGTCTTAGGGTCCCGGTCAGTTAGGTGTGTACTATGAATGGCCAATCCAGGTCTAGCTAAGGGCATCAATCATCGTGTACATATGCATAGGAAATTGTACAGAATGGACGGGGTGTTACAGTATGTGCACATTACATTTACTAATTTGTATAGTATAGTTCGGAAGGGTATACGTGAAGCATTGATCAGGGTCGATATGGGTCGTGGTTGTCATGGTAAAATTTTCGTGGTTCACAGTTGTAATGGATTGTGGTTGTCATCCATGTTGGGTCGTTGTTGATAACCATGACCTTAAAAGAAGCAACCACTATCGTGGTTGTCATGCTATACGATTTGTTATTGTGATATACGTTTGCATAACCACGACCCATATAGCATTACTACCATGATTCACAGCCACGACCCACATGAGATGTGAGCAACGATATACTATGCATGTAAACCATGAACCATTTGCATAACTACCACGATCGTCACTTAATGTGTTAGTTTATATTTTTATTATTTGCGATAATGTAATTTGAACTGTAATATATATACTTATTGATTCACGAACCTTGTTGCATGTTAACCACGATCCACGAACTCTTGTGCATTTGAACCATGACCAATAGAGGAAATAGTGAGCTTAACAACGGGTCGTGACACTCATAATAGGTGGAAGGTGGTTGTCATTTTCTATAGGTCTTGTTTCTCATAAGATCATGGTTGTTTACGACGATCCAACATGGACAGCAACCACAAACAATTACAACTGCGAACCACAACCAATTTAACTTGACAATCATGATCCAGATAAACTACGATCATTGCTTCATGATAGCACAACCAAAATAAAATGACAACAACCGTCACGCTCCAAACTCAGAAAACGGGCTCACAAAATTCTCGATTGTCGAATCTTGCGCCGGCAGCCTCCGTAGTGCCCCATTCTCAGATCCTAGCACTCACATGCTAGATACCGATCCAGGGATCTTATTAGGAAGATTTTCAGTAAGAATTTTTTTTTGTAATGGAGCATAACCATAAGCATAACCAAGTTACAAAATAACATCACCACATATCTACTATATCAAAAACTTTAAGTATAATGCGGAAAGGAAAATACAGGGTGATCAAAAACTCCAAAATGATCTGATGTGAACTCCTGCCTCAGCGCTGCTGTGATCCAATGCCACCTGTACGCAACGATCGTGCATAAGCTTACAAAAGCTTAGAGGGTGGTGTAAGTGTGTGTGCAAGGCAAGCGCCAAGTGTACAATATCTGAGTAATCTAGAAATATGCGGTAAGTCCGTGAACGCTATCAGCTGTACCAAAGCTATGTGATGTAAGGCATGAATGCTATCAGCCATACCAAGGTCATGCGATGCGAGGCATATGTAACCAAATATCATATGTGAGATGCAAAGCAAGCATGCTAGTACTCATCAAGTACACATATTAGTACAGTTCCTCTCTGGGATATCACCGGGGTTTAGTACACTCCACACTGACTGCCAGCTCCCTAGCCGCACAGCCTAACGAGCAGAATAGACCTCACTATTCGCCTGACCAGTAATCTGTCAATACCTACCCGGTTCATCGATAACGGACTCATTTGTGAGCTGGTCAAACTCAGCCTAGCTTATAGGCCCCTCACTCAGGAGGATAAGGCCACACCCCCTTCCAACCGACTATGACACGGTGGGAGACGCGGCCTGCTGGTATTTGGCACTCGGACACTCGTGTATCCACTCGGTTTAGATGTTAGAGCACCTCCTAGTACCAAAAAGGTTTTAAAACTTTCACCCAAGGACATCCTAAGTGCCCATAGTGCTAGAACCAAGTATTTTTGGTATCCGATACGGCCATCCATGATGTGCCTGTGGAGCCACAGTCCTGATGTCACTAGGGCGTATAATGATCAAGTCACACATATGCGAGATGCATGAGTCACACCGTATAATCATGCAGCAATCTCGCACGTACCATGCGCTCATGTGGGTAACTCCTATCAATGAGTCTCATAAGTAATCTGCCCAATGGCATATGCTATGATCAGTCACTACTCATAATAAGCAAACATATAATGCGTATGGCATGAGGCATGGAATTATACTAAGCATATTATAAAGTGATGAACCATCCTTACAGCAAAGATGGGCCTGAACGACCTACACACACAATAAGTACGGGCCTATCAATGGGCCCTAAGGAGATTCGTAATGCGGACATTTAACCAACATTACCTTACAATGTGGGTCCTTACTCTTACCCGGGTGGTAGACTCCTTGGAGTTTCAACATCGGGTCAAGGGTTCGAGTGCCCATGGTGGTGAAAATCCCACGGTGTGCGTGTGTGGGGGTGTGTGTGCATGTGTAAATTTAAAAAAAAAAAAAAAAAAAAAATTTATTACCTTACAATGTGGACGTCAAACCATCATTGTTCCCAAGGCATAGCCCCCATAAACATCATTACCTAAACCATGGTAAAACCACACCTTGTAATGGACCTTAGGTACACCCCATTGGGCCTTAAATAAGTCAAATGGGCCATATCACATGGGCCTTATATTCATCAAGTGGGCCACATCAATGGGTCGCACCAATGGGCCTTATATACATTGCAATGGGCCATGACCCATGGACTTTAGATACATCAAATGGGCTGATAACATGGCCCCCATATATATCAAAGTGGCCTCAATGAACGGGTACAAATACATTAAGATGGGCCCAATTACATGGGCCACATGTATATCAAATGGGCCACACCCAAAAATAAGTGGTGATAGTGATTCCCACCATTAAAATTCCCAAGGCCCACCATAATATATATATATATGCCATCAGTCTGATCATAAGGTCACACAGACCTGAATTAAGAGGAAAGCAAATTTCCTACTGATCCAAAACTTCTATACTCCCGAGGAATTTCAATGGTAGACATTCAATCCTCACCGTACAATGTGGTCCACTTGATACATAGATTTGTCTTATTTTTTACCTTAAGCCTTGAAATTATCCATCAACATGGTTAGACGATTTGGATGCAACACATGCATCATGGTGGACCCCACTGTCCAAACAGTGGACGATGTGGTGAGATCACGGTGGGTTCCACCGTCCACTGTGGATGGTGTGAATGAACACATACATCATTGGTGGGTCCCACGTGGGCCACCATAATGTTTATTTGACATCCAACCGTTGATAAGGTCGCACGGACCTGGCTGAATAGGAAAAATAAATTTCATATTGATTTAAAACTTCTGTGAAACCTAGAAGGGTTCAATGGCAGCCATTCAATCACTGTTGTTTCCTATGATGTGGGCCACCTGAGCCACATATACGGCTGATTTAAGGGGGTGGCCCCCTGCCCTAAGGGGCCCACCAATGCATGGCATGAATGAAAAATACACATCATGGTGGGGCCCACGGCTAGACCGTGGGTCTCACTGTCCGTCCACCTAATGCCGCAGGCGCTGTCTGAGCGCCTCTGGCAATAGCAGCGTCTGCTGCATATTTATTTTTTAAAATCTTATTTTTTCTAGGTTTTCCATGCGTGGGGTCCACGTCGGAAGAATTCACCCTATCCATTGCTTCCCGTAACTCAAGACAAGCCAAACGAGCCCAATATTCGAGGTGTTTTGGAGTATAGAAACATCAGGTGATTTTTCAACGATAAAAATCCCATTTTCCTTGTGTTATGGCCCGCCAGAAGGTCGGATCAGCTTCATTTTTCAACTCAACACCTAAAATGAGGTGGGAAAAAGGATGGATGGCTTGGATTGAATTTATACGTCAATCTGGGACTACACAAGTGGCCCATCAAAAAGCTTATGAATCAAGCTAATATTTGTGTTTTCCCAGTTCACGTCCAGCGTCCCTGGACGCTAGACGGTTTGGACATGATACATACATTTGAGGTGGGCCCCACATATGGATGTGGGCCACTAAAAGGAAGGGTTGGATGGCATGGGTAATACATACATTACAGTGGGGTCCATCCAAGTGGGCCACACAACTACATCATCACAAAGAAAAGGGACAAAGAGAGAGAGAGAGAGAGACATGACACATGTGATGGAGGGCTCCGCCACTATGAGCCCTCCCTTCATTCAATCATATATCAAGTGGGTCCCAAAACATGTGGGCCCACCAAATCAAAGAACAACGGTGGAGGTTCCTTCTCCACCTAAAATTAACGGTCTAGATGACCTCTTTTTATGTAAGAAAAATAAACATCATGATGGGGTCCTTGGAGAAAGACCCCATCATAGAATGATCATAAGGATCAAGGTGGACCAAAGGCCACAACTAGGGTCCAAAGTGAGATTCATACCATTAATCGGTAGGCCTCACTTGGCCCATCATCAAAACATGAAAAATCTAGTCTAATAAGCACCCACCGTTCGATCTTTTTGGTTTGTTAGAAACCCGATCTCCTTATGTCTCACTTTGATGGTGGAAGATGAGAAATGAATGGCTAGGATAAAGGTTTTTGGGATGGGAAGGTGGGCCACCAAAATCACTTTTCTCTCTTAGAATGCATGGATGTGCACTTCTCTTGCTAGCTTGGAATTTGTGTTGAGAAATGAGAGAGAGAGAGAGAGGGTTATAACGAGAGAGAGTGATGGGTGATAGAGTGATGGATGTGGTGAGTGATGGGTGTGTAAGAGCTTTTTGACTTTAGGGGTAGATTGTTAAGAAAGGTATGGGGTGTGTAAGAACTTTTTGACTTATGGGGTTGCTTGGGGATGGGTGTGAGGTGATGCGTACTTGACATGTACTTGACCCTTGATGGGATTGATTGATTGATGGATGTGACATTCGGTAGAGATTCTCTTGGGTTTTGCAATGCACGGCAATTTCCTCAAACTGAACACGGGCCCATATCTCCTGGCCTGGATATCGCCTCGGCGAGTGAGACGCGGCATTGAAACCGCGGCGACGGCGCAGTCGCCAGAGTACTAGTCTTAAATTAAGCGACTGAAGTTTATGGAATACGACTTAAGGTTATGCACAAACATCGATTATACGTCGCAGGTTGCTGGAATTCAATGGGAAGGATCGCGAGAGTTGACGGAATAGTACGGACTAGGATACAGGTCTTACAACAAGACCTGTCTATCAATCCATTTCAGGATCCATGTATCATGAAAACCAAGACCTATCCAATGACAGTCACAACCTATGTTTCATATCAACCACGCCCAACATGGATGATAATCATGGGCCTTTATGCATCTCAACCACGAACAGAATGATGAAAATAGTGTACACAATAATAGGTGATATAATGATCGTATTGTAAACGGATAGTGCAAAAAATCAATGCAAGAAACTAAGATCTTACCATATCAAATGACAACTACGATCAATGCTTCACATCAATTAGGAAACATATTATACAAAAACCACGATCGAAATAAGAAGAAAACCACAACCCTCTGATACTTTCATTCAGGATCGAAATTTCATCAGAACCAAGACATATATAACGTTACAACAACGACCCATATCAAACGATACCACAACCCATGAAACTTTGATCAATAGTGGGTCGCGATTGTCCCTTGTGTTGTGTCGTGGTTATGATGAATAGTGGATCGCTGTTGTCAAATAAGAATGACAACCCATATGTCGTAACAGTCATGACCCACTATTCATCTGAAATACGACCCATTGCATCTTCATGACCAATCTTCCATGCAAACCACGACCAAACCTTGTTGGGTGCACATTGAAGAGAATTGTTTATGGTAAGACAGCCACAACCAATCTAACATGATAAATACATCTCATATTACATTACAAACCATGAACCATATAAACTGAAAATCATGATCCATTGTAAGACAGCCACAACCAATTTAACAAATAAACTACAAATATTGTAAGACAGCCACGACCGATTTCACTGACAATCACTCTCATCTTTGGTGGTTAAAAACTATGACCCTTTCATTTGGATTCAGAGCGAGCGTCCGAAGTAAACGTCACATGTAGCATTCAAGTCACGACCCATTTAACATACAATGGGGAACGTAACGCCACTGTTCTAATTTATACTACATGAACAAAAGCCACGAACCAGTTAACGTTTTTCCACTTGTTGGGTTCCCGTTGAAATTGTCGAGTTGGCGGAATTTTAAAATTGTCTTCAGAACTTCCTGTGGAGGATGTTAAGCTTCAGGAAGATCGTGAACGTCCCTGGGGAAGGAGAAGGGATCACGAATAAAGGAAGAACGCGATAGGGGCTCTATTATTTCTTCAAATATCTGCTCTATTTTTTAAAATGAGAGGGCAAAGAAATGCATGAATTGGCTTGTGAAAGTATCACCAAAGTACCACTCTTATAGGCTGGTCATTCAATGGTCAAGGCGCCGATTCTAAAGGGTCCCTGTAATTCGGTACAATTGCATGGATAACAAAGGGTTGTGCTCGGTGCCCAATGGATTGTAAGGAAATAGTGACTTTAGTGTGATTTCATGAAGAAGAAGAATGTGGCGCTATTTCTGGAGGGTCGCGCTCAATTCCAAGGGAATGGTCGTGGATGGGATGAACAAAGAGTCGTGCTTATCTTCCACATCGATAGTGGTTAGGAATCAAAACCCAATGTGTATGACAACAATGATTGTTCCGTGTGATCGTGATTGTAAGAAGAACACCTGTCACTAAGTGGTGGGTTATGGGTTTTATGTTATATGCCTCGTAATTTTCCATGTTATATGGGTCATGGGATGCTTAGGTCGTAGTCCCATGTTGCATTGAACGTGTTTGTCATGTTATATGGGTCATGTTTCTCATGTTATATGGGTCATGATTATAATATTCTATGGATTATGTACGTCATGGACGAAACACATAAGCACGAATCCCTTTTACACATGGGTCCACCGCAACCCCCTTCCAACCGACCATGACACAGTGGAAAGCACGACCGTCTGGTAATCGGCACTCGGCGCTCCTGTACCTACTCGATCTAGATGTTGGAGCAACCTCTTGGTACCATAAGGGTTTAGGGACTTTCACCCAGGGATATCTATAGCACGCCCTGTAAAATAAAATTTTCGGTATCCAATCCTATCATCCACGATATGCCTGTGGAGGCTATAGTCCTGATGTTGCTAGAGCGTACAGTACCATATCACACAATGCGAATGCTGAATCACACTATTCAGGCATGCAGCAATCCTGCGCGTAACGTGAGCTCATGTAGGGCAATGCCACATAACCGGAAGCCCATAAATAACCTGTCTGAAGGCATATGCTATGATCAGTCACTTCTCATATCAAGCATACATATGATGCGTATGATCATGAGTCATGGAACTATACTAAACATGTAATAAAGTAATGAACTATCCTTACAACGCAGATGGGCCTAGACGGCCTACACATAACAAGTATGGGCCTATCAATGGGCCCTAGGGAGAGTCGTAATGCGGACATTTAACCAACATTATACTTGTAATGTGGACGTCAAACCAACATTTCTCCCAAGACACGATCATCGTAAACACCATTACATATCCGTGTTAGGATCACACATTGCAATGGACCTTAGGTACATCCCATTGGGCCTTAAATACATCAAATGGGCCATATCATACGGGCCTTATGTTCATCAAGTGGGCCACATCAATGGGCCGCACCAATGGGCCTTATGTACATTGCAATGGGTCATAACCCGTGGGCCTTAGAATGCATCAAATGGGCCTAATCTCAAGGGTCTTATATGTAACAAATGGGCCACACCAACTGGGCCCCATGTGTACATCAAATAGGCCTCAACCCATAAGCCCTAGTACATCTCAATGGGCCTTAATCCAAGGGCCCCAAATACATCAAATAGGCCTCAACCCATGGGTGTAACACCCTGAAAATCGGGGGTCGTGTATAAACTCAACTCCCGAGTTTCAGACCGTCACTTATGCAACAAAAATGATTATGATTCAATGTTGTCTGATTTAAAGCATTCACATGAGTAAAAGTATACCAAAACTGCAATTCATACTTCAGATCCAGTGATAAAAGCAAGCGGAAGACTAAACAATATATATATCACTGTATGGAAAAACAAGTAAATCTCATCTGTCTCCAAAGTATGATTATATCTCTGAGTCTCATATAATATACATGAACAAAATAAATATCCAAAATGGTCCCACTGAAATCTCATCGATCCAGAAAGCCTACGCGAAGCCATCGTGATACTGCATGTACGAGAACTCGTCCTGGTCCTCGTCGATGTCTGGCTCCACCTCCTGGATCTCAGCCTCACCTGCATCTACAACAGGGTCTGGTGGGTGTTGCAAACACCATCCCGTAACGTGGGAGTGAGTGATCAACTCAGTGGAATCATAGAGCAAAGATTAGCATGTTCACAATTCAATCATGCGATAATAGTAAAGCAGTAAATCAGACAATCCTAATACTGTTGTTAATGCAAGATGACATGACGTGATGTATGCCCTTACCGACGATCTCCCTCATATGGCAACATCTTACGACCGCGGCATGCCACACTCCCTAGAGTGCTCCACATCTTCCAGGCACATGCAATGCTATGGTGATATGATTTTCAAGTTGTTATTAGTCCATTCAAACAGCAGGATTGGGAAACTAAGGTACTTCCCTTGTATCAATCCCAACACAGATCCTGTCTAGGGTCGTCACTCCTAGTAACCTCATACGATGTATATTTCGTAGGTCACTGTAAGGGCTGTCAGGGCTGTTGCTCACACTCGTTGCACCGCTCCCCCATCACCTTATCAATACAGGCCTACTGTACTCTACTGCAACGGAAGGGTCGTCGCCTCCCGTGGACTCAGAATACGCTCGCGGTCACTACAAAGGACTCGTCGCCTGATCAGTGTAGGCCGACAGCTAGAATATAGTGTCCCATACCACCATAATCTGCTCACGATTCTAGGTGCTCACTGGTCACTACGGGGAGGTTTGTGGCCCCAGCGTAGGCCGACAGCTCGACCACGATGTCCCATACCACCATGCCCGGCTCATGAGTCTTCGTGGATCAAGGTACCATGGTTAACAGGGTTTACAATGGTAAGTTCAGTACCCTAGTTTCAAGCACTTATGACTCATAAAAGGTGAACATACATCGGCCAGTCGGGTTACTTGACGGGCTCGACTAGCGCGATCGTATCTCAAGCCGAATGACATGAAGTGCGTAAAACACTTCGCGTGGCCTAACCACTGCCGCCAACTCTAAACACGAATCTCGTTCATCGACGCGTCGTTCGTGGCTATGACCAGTCAGCCACGAATTCGCTCGGTTACCGACTGCCTGGACTAAGTCTAGTCCCAAACACTTATGGAATCACATCAGCAATATATGTAAAAGTATTGAAATTGAAATACAATCATGTGAGCATGTTAACACATGTTATAACATTCAACTTAAGCAAATCTTCAAGCACATATATTCCATGCATGTAATGAAATCATGCATTTAGTCAACATGTAGAAAATCATTTAGGTCAGCATATTAATTGAGAAATCAATCATAAACTATCACATAACATCATTTAATTCAATACATACTAATACAAGCATTTATACAAACACATACACTACACACTTAAGTCTACATATAGTATGTGGACCCAAAGTGCGCAACTAGGAGAATCTCTTCGCCAAACTAATTATGCATGCATTCGTAACTTTCTAATGCGACAACAAACCATGTCAATCACATCAGCAAAATATGAATGTAAACAGTATTTCCTACAAATGACTAAAATGCCCTAAATCTCATATTCTTCGTTAATTTACGAAACGAGAAACGGAGAGCATTTTGTACATGTCAAACGGTGATGCCGTCAAGAATCTACTATTAAATGACATTGAAAGCGCTGGGAACCGTCAATCAAAGCGTCTAAAATCCTCACCTTATGTCTTGTAGACTCGGGAATTGAAACGGAGCGTATACGCTTCGTCTACGGCGAATAAGGAACCTAATACACGAGATCCATAAGCTACATCGCTATGGAAACAAGGAAAACTCAAATCAACAACTATTTAGGGTATTTACTTACCTAGGATCGCGGTGAAATCGCCGAGAAAGCGGTAGAGGTGTGTTGCTTAAGCACGTGCAACGCGTAGTACAAGTGGCAGGAAGAACTCTCCCACTCTCTCACAATCTCTCACCTTTTTTCTCTCTCCCAAGCTAGGGTTTCTCTCAAATTCGGATGGGAGAGAGGAGTGAGGGTTTCAACCCCTTTTATAGCCTAAAACATGCCCAAAATAGGCTTGAGAACAATGTTTACTTGGTGCCTAACCAAATCGGGGCCGTTTCGGTCCAAAAGGGCATTTCTGAAGGTCCCCTGGCCAAATGCAGTCGGACTTAAGCTCGTGCATACTGGATCTAGCACACATCCAGTTTTCAGACCGGTAGGGTTCCCAGATCGCACATGGCGGTCCAGTTTCAGTTTAACGGTCATCGCACCAAGATCAGGCCTATAAGTCTCGTGATATGTAATAGATATTTTTCCTGATCCAAGGGTGTAATTTGGCTGTATTTTGATGGTCAGAACGCTCAATACTGATGCGTCAAATTGTGTGCCAGATTTGAATTTCAAATTCCAATTCTAACCCTATTCTCACTCTCTTCGGTCCGAGCTCAATGAAATAGCCTGTGATTATCGGTTTGACTTGATTTTCGGAATGAGTGTCAAGTCCAGCTAGGCGGTTCTAACGGTCTAAGATAGAAGGTATCAGACTTTCGACGTGCGGTCTAGATCCAATACAAAGATTCAAAGTGGTCCAGAGAACAAACCTGCTTAGAGTTTGGTCCGAGGTTTTAGAGCATTATAGCACCATTGGTTCCACTCGCTTTGGGCCTTGTAGAACGTATTTAAAGTGATCAGGGACCATTTCCCAGCTATTCTAACGTTGCACTAGCTAACCTAGTCATATTTCCTAAAGGAATGAATTTTACGCAATTTCGGGTCGAGTTGGTACTCGAGCCCAAGTATGGATTTTTCCCGGGCGTTACAATGGGCCTTACATATATATCAAAGTGGGCCTCAACCATGGGCCACAAACACATCGAATGGCCCCATAACATGGGTTTTACATCCATATCAAAGTGGGCCCCAATGGACTACCACAAATATATTAAGACGGGCCCAAAACATGTCAAGGAGGGGTCCACTTAGACTATGGATCTGGCTCATTTTTTTACCTCAAGCCATAAAATGAGCATGCAAAGTGGATGGACGGATTGGATGCAAAACATGCATCATGGAGGGTCCCACCATCCAAGTGTGGACGGTGGAATGAAACAAATACATTACAATGGGTTCCACCATCTGCTGGACCATGGTAATTCAACACATGCATCACTGTGGGCTCCACGTGGGGCCCACCATAATGTTTATACACCATCCAATCTGTTGATAAGGTCGTACAGACCTAGATGAAAAGGAAAAAAATAAATTTCATCTTGATCCAAAACTTCTGTGGCCCATAAAAGGGTTCCAATGGTAGATATTCAATCACACTGTTTCCTATGATGTGGGCTACCTGAGCGTTGGATGAGGCTCATTTTTGGAGGGGGCCCACCTGAGGAGGGGGTCCACCATATGAATGGATTAGATGACAAATAACATCAAGGTGGGGCCCAAGGCTGGAGGCCGTGGGTCCCTGTCGTCCGCCCACCCGCTTGACAACAGTGCAGGTGCTGCCTGCGCTGTCTGACACCAGCAGCGGCTGCATTGCTGCTTCCTTTCTTCTTCTTCTTTTTTGTTTTCCTATGGTTTTTCACAGGTTGGGCCCATATTCAGAAAATCCATCCCAGTCATGAGTGACTACGGCTCCTAACAGGCGAAATGAGTCCCAAGTTTGAGATTTTTGGGTGTATAGATGTAAGACCCATATCCTAAATTGTACCATTCCGTTGACTTTCGCGAACCTTTCGGTCGAATTCGGACAATCTTCGACCTGAATTCGACGTTTACGCTCGAACCTAAGCCGAGTCCCGCATATCAGAGTCGACTCGACCCGAAACCTATACCTTAGCAACTGCGCCGTCGCCGGGGTTCTAACGCCGTGACTCGTGCACCGACCCAATACTCAGGGTAGAAGATATAGGCTCGCGTTCAATTCGAAGAAACACCGCACGTTACGGATTACGAGGGAATCTCTACGAGATGTCCCATCAATCAATCAATCAATCCTATCAATCAAGTACACATCATACATCAAGTCAAGTACAACAACCCATACCTCTCTCTTACACAAGCAAACTCAAAGTCAACTCTCTCTCTCATCACCCATCACTTTCTTACAACCCACCACTCCACCCATCACCCATCACACCACATCACTCCATCACCCATCCCTTTAACCCATCCCCTCACTCTTTCTCTCTCATTTTCTCCAAGCAACTCCCAAGCAACTCAAAAATTCACACGTCCAAGCTCTCTCCCCCTCTCCCAAATGCCAAGTGTGGCCCACCTTCCCTACTCTTTCATCTCTCATCTCAACTGTTGATCCATCATCTACCACCGTTAAAATTCAAGCAAAAGAGCTAAGGAGGCTAGGGAGCAAGAAGGAGGCTTAGTGGTGGGTGATCTTTGAATTTTCACCGTTGATTTCATGATTTAAGGGCCCACTTATCAATGGAGGGCCCATAGTGGTGGGGTCCCTCCTCTCCATTACCGTCTCTCTTGTTCTTTCTCTCTTTTCTCTTTCTTTCTCTCTCTCTTATCCTTCCCCTAGAATGAAGTGGGCCCCACCAACTCATGTTAAATCTACTTCATCCATCAAACGGTGTGGTCCATCACATTTTTGGATGAAGTGATGCATAATATATATATATATATATATATATATATATATATATATTATGTTATATTATATTAATAATATATATATATGGTGGGCCACGTCCCATGTGGGACCCACCTCGATGCATGTTTTTGGACGCTGGACGGGTGTGGTTAACTTGGAGTGTGTGCACTCACATGGGTGTGTACTTGCATGAAAAAAAAAATAAAGAGAAAAAGGTACTCTTTTAGAATCGGCCACTCATGCAAGCCCCACCTTGATGTTTATACATGATCCAAGCCATCCATTCTATTCTCGGGATCATTTTAGGCATTGAGCTGAAAAATGAAACCGATCCAATCATCTGGCGGGCCATAGTATTAACAATGGTAGTATTTTTCGTTGAAACTTGGAAGAATGATTGCTAGGGTCAACCAGAAGCTTGGACCCACCTGAAACTTGTTTTGGACCCCTATTTTTATGGGACACATGCAATGGACGAGATAGATCTAGTTAACGTGGGTCCCACCTAGGATAAAAATCAAGGTGGGGCTTGCACTTGGTGGGTCATACCGTCTATAAACATGTGGAGACATGCCTGAATTTATAAAAGCACTTGGTGGGACCTACTTGAAATTTGGATGCATTTTAAATTTGGGTTGAACAGTCCAACACGTGGGGCACACACAATAGACAGATTGGATCATTTTTGTGGGCCCCATATTTTTAAAAAAGAAAGAAAGAAAAAGAAAGAAGCAGTTACTGCTGCTGTGCTAAGGACGCCCAGCGTCCAGCGCTAGGGCAGGCGGACAAGTTGGCTGGGGCTCATGGCCCCAGCAGTGGACCCCACGTGATGTGTTTCGAACATCCATCCCATTCATCTAGTGGCCCCTTAGGGCAGTGGGCCCCCTTCAAAATTCCAGCCATAAACAGAACTCAGGTGGGCCACACCATCTAAAATCATGTGAAGACATGCCTAAACCATATAGAAACACTTGGTGGGGCCTACCTGACATTTGGATGCAGTTGAAACTTGGTCTGGACCCTCATCCAGGTGGGACTCGCATTATGAGTGGACTGGATTGGTGGACCACATCACTGTTAGCCCCTGACCATGTGGTCTTACAAACAGGTTGGGTGGTAAATAAATATTACAGAGGGTCCCATTGGCCTGTGACCCTATCAACGAGTTACATGGGAAATAAACATTGTGGTGGGCCCCTGGCCCACGTATCTTTATAAACAGATTGGATGGAAATAAACATGGTGGTGGGCCCGGATGAAAATAAACCTTGAGGTGGGCCCCTGGTTCATGTGCTCTCACCAACAGGTTGGTTGGAAAATAGATATTACAGTGGTCCCTAAGCCACATAAGGTTGGAAAAATAAACGTTGCAGTGGGCTCCCGGTCCACGTGACCTTATGTACATGTTGGATGACAAATAAATATTATAGTGGGCCCTACCCTAGTCCACGTGACCTTATGAATAGATTGGATTGCAAATAAGACATTTCAGTGGGTCCTAGGCCCATGTGACCCTATGGACAGTTTGGATGGAAAATAAACATTATATTGGGCCCTAGATTGGGAGGAAAATAAACATTATGGCGAGCCTCACATGAGGCCCACTTCGGTATATATATGGGCTAATATATTTAGGCCTATCCTAGCATGTGAGAGACCCGTCTTAAGGTATTTGTAGTCCATTGTTGAGGCCCACCTTAATTTATATAAGGCCCATATCGTGAGGCCATTGTGATGTATGCAAGGCCCATGGGTTATGACCCATTGCAAAGTACCTAAGGCCCATTGGTAAGGCTCATTAAGCTGGCCCACTTGATGAATGTATGGCCCATGAGATACAGCCCATTTGATGTATTTGAGGCCTAATGAGATGTACCTAAGGTACATTGCAATGTGTGATTCCGCCATGATTTATTGAGGCGAGCCGAGCCTTGGGAACAATGATGGTTTGACGTCCAAATTGTATGGATGATGTCGGTTAAATGTCCGCATTATCACTTTTCCTAAGGCCCATTGATAGACCTGTATTTGTAGTCTACAGACCATTTAGGCCCATCTTCGTTTTAAGCAGAGACCACTATCATATCATAAGGTTAGTACCGTCTCATGATTCATGATCATACGCATCATATGTATGCTTGAGATAAGTAGTGACTGATCATAGCATATGCCTTCGAGCAGACTGTTTATGGGCTCCTTGATAGACGGGGTTGCCCTACATGAGCGCGTGCTTCACGCAGGATGGTTGCATGACTGATAGTGTGATACATGCACTTGCATATATGTGGTTGTGATATGCCCTAGCGACATCAGGGCCATAGTCTCCACAGATATACCGTGGGTGGCTGGTTGGATACCGAAAACCTTGTTCTAAGCAATTGGAGCGCCATAGATGTCCCTGGGTGAAAGTCCCTAACCCGATGGTACCAGAGGATGACTCCAACGTCGAGACCGAGTGGATATAAGAGCACACGAGGGCCGAATACCAGGAGGCCGCGTCTCTCACTGTGTCGTGGTTGGTTGGAAAGGGGTGTGGCCTTACTCGCCAGAGGGTAGCGGGCAATACTAGGCTGAGTTTGACCAGCTCGTGAATGGGTCCGCTATTGACGTGCCGGATAGGTATTGGCAGACTATTGGCTAGGCAGATAGTGAGGTTTCTTATGCTCGCTTGGACTGTGCGGCTAGGATAGCGGCAGTGCCATTTGGAGTGTATTGAACCCCGGTGATCATCTAGATTGAGAACTGTACTGATATATGATGAGGATTGATATGCTTGACTTGCATTCTACATCGCATGGCCTGGATGTGGCTGATCGCATTCATATCTTGCACCGCATAGCCTTGGTACGGCTGATTGAATTCATGTACTCATTAGCACATTACAGCATTATTCTGACCTTGCATTCTGAGCACGCTCGTATTACGCACACACTTACACCGCCCTCTAAGCTTTTTATAAGCTTATGCACGATTGATGCGTGCAGGTGACGCCAGGATGCAGCCTTAGTCTCGCCACTATTGGAGCGTGCAGTCGAGCTTCCAGAGTTTTTGTTATTGTCACTATTTTGTATTTTCCTATCCTACGCATTGTACTTAAAAGTTTTTGTTCATAATGGATTTTGTGGTGGTGTTCTTGTGGTTATTGTTCGTGGGTTATGCTTATGTTATGCTCATTACGAATTAAATAGATATTAGGAATCCTCCTTGTAGCATCCCAGGATCGGAACCTTGTATATGAGTGTCGGGAGCCGAGAACGAGGTACTACGGAGGCTGTCGGCGTCAGATTTGGCAATCAGGAATTTTGTGATGCCGGTTTCTGAGTTTGAGGCGTGACAGAAGTTGGTATCAGATCATAACTTAGGAATAACCGTGGACAACATCACATGTTTGTTATGAGTTTAGGATGGTCAGGTTCTGAGCGTGCGACCTTACGATTTAGTTCCCAACGCGCGATTCTTAAGGTTGATTGGCGTTATTGTTCTTTCCTATAGGACATGCCGCCCAGGAGAGCGACCCGAGCGCACCCCGATCCACCACCCGAGGCTCCAGCTCTACCACCCGCACCTCCCGTTCCACCGCCAGAGATCCCTGCTCCCCTGTTTGAGGACGACATTCCTCCACCTGAGGCCGAGACGGAGCCGACTGTGCCTGTGAGTGCCTCTCAGTTACAGTAGATATTACAGGCTATGACAGCCGCACTCTAAGGACAGGGTAGGCGCCCAGTTGTTTCACAAGCACAGGCAGAGCAGGAGCGCACGAGCGCCTTACTTCGGGAGTTCCGACGGCTTGATCCCCCACGTTTCCAGGGTGAGCCAGATCCGATTGCAGCAGAGAGATGGCGCTCCGATGTTGAGAAGATTTTCGATACCATGTCATGTACGACCGAGTAGCGAGTCCGGTTAGCAGTATTTCTCTTCCAGGGTGAAATCGAGCATTGGTGGACCTCTGTTACCCGTATTGCCGGACATGAGTATGTCTAGACATGGGAGGACTTTATTGACCGATTCGAGGAGCAGTACTTCCCCAACCATATTCGTCGTCAGCGAGCTTTAGAGTTCGAGTGTAACACCCCAAATTTTGGCCAACCTGAGATTAGACGTCCTTAGGCAATGGGTCAACTAAAACACCTGGAAAATTGCTCAGAACCCAATTCCATAGCCAAAGAAATCACTTAGGATTAATTCCTTTAGAAACTAAGCATAAGTTAGCTAGCGCAACGCTAGAGTAACTGGAAAATAGTCCCTGATCACTTTAAATACGTTCTACAAGACCCAAATTGAGTAGAACCAATGACTCTATAATACTCTAAAACCTCGGATCAAACTCTAAGCCAGTTTATTCTCTGGACCTCTTTGAAACTTTGTATTGGATCTAGACCGCGCGTCGAAAGTCCGATACCTACTATCTTAGACCGTTAGGACCGCCTAGCTGGACTTGACAATCATTTCGAAAATCAAGTCCAACCGACATTCGCAGGCTATTTCGTTGAGCCTGGACAGAAGAGAGTGAGAATAGGGCTAGATTTGGAATTTAAAATTCAAATCTGGCACACGACTTGACGCGTCAGCATTAAGCGTTCTAACCATCAGAATTCAGCCAAATTACACCCTCGGATCAGGAAAAATTTCTATTTCATATCATGAGACTTGCAGACCTGATCTACGTGCGGTGACCGCTGAACTGAAACTGGACCACCACGTGCGATCTACAAACCCTGCTGGACTAAAAACGGGATGAGAGCAACATCCGATAAGTACAAACTTAAGTCCGATCGTGTTCGGCCAGGGGACCACCAGAAATGATCTTTTGGACCGAAACAGCCCCGCTTTGGATAAGCATTAAGTGAACTTTGTTCCCGAGCCTATTCCGGGCAATTTTAGGCTTATAAAAGGGGTTGAAACCCTCACTTCTCTCTCCCATCCGAATTTGAGAAAATTCTAGATTGGGAGAGAGAAAATGTGAGAGTTTGTGAGAGATTAGGAGAGAATTTTCCTGCCTTTCCACCGCCTGTTGCACGTACTTTAGCAACACGCTTCCATCACTCAACCGGTGATTTTTCCACATTTTCAGGTAAGAAATAACCCTAATAAGTTTTTGATTTGGGATTCTTTCTGTTCCATAGCATGCAAACTGATAGACTCGTAAATTAGGTTCTCTATTCGCCGTAGACGAAGCGTATACGCTCCGTTCAAATTCACACGTTTATAAGAGATAAGGTGCGGATTTTAGACGCTTTGATTGACTGTTTCCAACGCTTTCAATGTCGTTTAATAGTAGATTATCGACGGCATCGCCGTTTGACATGTACAACATGCTGTCTGTTTCCTGTTTCGTAAACCGGCGAAGAATATGAGATTTAGGGCATTTTAGTCATTTGTAGGAAGTACTATTTTCATTCATATTTTTCTGATGTGATTGACATAGTTTATTGTCGCATTAGAATGTTAGGAATACGTGCATACTTAGTTTGGCAAAGAGATTCACCTAAATGCGCACTTCGGGTCAACATACTATATGTAGACTTAAGTGTGTAGTGTAAGTGTTTGTATAAATGCTTGTATTAGTATGTATTGAATTAAATGGTGTTATGAATTAGTTTGAGATTGATTTCTCAATTAATATGCTGGTGTAAATGGTTTCCTACATGTTAGCCATGTGCATGATTTCATTATATGAATGAAATGCATGTGCTTGATGATTCACTTAAGTTGTATGTTATAACATGTGCTTGATGATTTCATTATGATTTAGTTTGAGATTGATTTCTCAATTAATATGCTGATGTGAATGATTTCCTACATGTTAGCTAAATGCATGATTTCATTGTATGTATGAAATGCATGTGCTTGATGATTTACTTAAGTTGTATATTATAACATGTGTTAACATGCTCACATGGTTATATTTCATTTCTAATACTCTTATATGAATTGCTGATGTGAATTCATATGTGTTTGGGACTATACCTAGTCCAGGCAGTCGGTAACCGAGCGAATTCGTGGTTGGCTTTTCTTGACCACGAACAACGCGTCGATGAACGCGAGTCGTGTTCTGGAGTTGGCGGCAGTGGTTAGGCCACACGAAGTGTTTTACGCACTTCATGTCGTTCGACTTGAGATGCGATCGCGCTAGTCGAGCCCGTCAAGTAACCCAACTGGCCGATGTATGTTCACCCTGCATGAGTCATAACTGCTTGAACCTAGGGTACTGAACTTACCATTGTAAACCCTGTTAACCATGGTACCTTGATCCACAAAGACTCATGAGCCGGGCATGGTGGTATGGGGACACCGTGGTCGAGCTGTCGGCCTATGCTGGGGCCACAAACCTCCCCGTAGTGACCAGTGAGCACCTAGTCTCGTGAGCAGATTATGGTGGTATAGGACACTATATTTTTGCTGTCGACCTACACTGATCAGGCGATGAGTCCTTTGTAGTAACGGCGAGCGTATTCTGAGTCTACGGGAGGCGACGACCCTTCAGTAGCAGTAGCGACCTCATCAGCAGCCCCCACAGCAGCAGCGACCCCATCAGCAGCGTCCATAGCCACCTCAGCCGCCGATGCCCCAGCAGCAGCAGAGACAGCAGTACAGGCCACCGCAGAGACAGCAGCAGCGCCAGGGACCTCAGAGGGGATAGGCACCTCCTCAGCCAGCTCAGGCTAAATTTTATGTGGCTCAGCAGGACCCGCAGACCTCTGGAGGAGTCGTAGATGGTATGCTTCCAGTCTCTTCATGCATCGCACATGTACTGTTTGATTCTGGTGCTTCGCACTCATTTATGTCTGAGGATTTCTGCCGATCGACTGGATTACCGACAGAGTTTGCTAGTAAGGGATTGATCATATCGACGCCCTTGGGAAAGATCACAGTATTGGGCCGTTTCTATTCGTCTTGCCCTGTTCTGGTCGGTGACATCTTTTTGCCTGTCGACTTGTACGTGCTGCCGATGTCAAACTTCGATATTATTTTGGGCATGGATTGGCTTGCTGAGTACTACGCCATCTTGGATTGCTCCGCAAGGACAGTCACATTCTGCATACCAGGCTTGTTGCAGTTCCAGTTTGTCACCGAGCCCAGAGGAGAGTCGTTATCATACTTAATGTCCTGCGCCATTAAGGAGCCTATCTTCGCTTGTATCGATCAGTTGCCGGTTGTCTGTGACTTCCCTGATGTGTTCCAGGAGATTTCGAGATTGTCGCCGCACCGTCATATTGAGTTCCAGATTGACCTTGTGCCCGGTACCGCGCCTATCTCGAAGGCCCCATACCGTACGGCACCGATGGAGTTGTATGAGCTGCAGTAACAGTTGGACAAGTTGCATGAGTTGGGATTCATTCGTCTGAGCAGTTTGCCTTAGGGAGCGCCGGTACTCTTCGTCAGGAAGAAGGATGGCTCGTTGAGGCTCTGCATAGACTACCACGAGCTCAACCAGGTCACAATTAAGAATAAGTACCCGCTCCCGAGGATAGATGATTTGTTTGACCAGCTGCAGGGTGCACAGTTTTTTTTAAAGATTAACCTGCGATCCAGTTATCATCAGATTCGAGTTCGAGAGGAGGACATCCTAAAGATAACTTTCAGGACGCGTTATGGTCATTTTGAGTTTCAGGTCATGTCCTTCGGACTGACCAATGCACCCGCGGTGTTCATGCAGTTGATGAACGAGGTCTTCCGTCCATATCTCGATCAGTTTGTGGTGGTCTTCATCAACGACATTCTGATATATTTGAGGACCCGTGAGGACCATATGCAGCATTTAGAGATTGCATTACAAACCCTCCGTGCCCACTAGCTGTATGCGAAGCTGGAGAAGTGTGAGTTTTGACAGGAGGAGGTGAGGTTCCTCGGTCACATGATGACGAGGGAGGGTGTCGTAGTGGACCCCTCGAAGGTTGAGGCAGTGTGTCAGTGGAGCCATCCCACTACTGCATCTAAGATCCGCAGTTTCCTTGGCTTAGCGGGATATTATCGGTATTTCATTGAGGGCTTCTCCCGTATTACTGCCCCGATGACCAGGTTGACTCGGAAGGGCGTAGACTTTGTTTGGACTGATGCATGTGAGCGGGCATTCGTGGAGCTAAAGGACCGTCTGACGTCCTCTCCTGTCCTCACTCTTCCCTCTAGGAGTGATGGATTTGTTGTATTTACCGATGCCTCACGTATTGGACTGGGTGCTGTCCTGATGCAGCACGGCAGACCTGTAGCCTTTGCGTCTCGTCAGCTCAAGGTCCATGAGCTGAACTACCCCACGCATGATTTAGATCTGGCAGCTGATGTCTTCGCACTGAAGGTGTGGAGGCACTACCTCTATGGGGTTAGGTTCGAGCTCTTCTCCGACCACAAGAGCTTGAAGTATATATTCTCTCAGTCCGAGCTGAACATGAGACAGAGACGCTGGATGGAGCTTCTGAAGGACTATAATTTTGACCTCCAGTACCACCCAGGCAAGGCGAACGTGGTAGCGGATGCCCTCAGCCGTCAGCCACGAGGCCTGGTGGCACATATGATGATTCAGTAGTGGAGGATGCTCGAGGATATAGCAGAGTACGACTTCGATTTTGGTCTGCAGTCTTCTATCGTTCAGTTTTCGAGCCTGTCGATTTAACCCTCTCTTGTCACAAGGGTGATCGAGGCTCAGCAGATAGATGAGTCGTTACAGGCTTACCGAGAAGAGGCAGCATCTGAGAGCCGGACAGATTGGCAGATTGGTTCTGATGGTGGACTTCACTTCAGAGGCCGATTATGTGTCCCGGATATTCCCGAGTTGGGTAGAGATCTTATGACCGAGGCACATCAATCGCGGTTTTCTATCCACCCTGTTTCGACGAAGATGTATCAAGACATGAGGAGACAGTATTTTTGGGCGGGAATAAAGTGCCAAATCACCAGTTTTGTGGTCGAGTGTGACACATACCAACGTGTCAAGGCCGATCATCAGAGATCACCTGGTTTGTTACAGCCGTTGAGCGTCCCGATGTGGAAGTGGGAGCACGTATCTACCGATTTTATCATGGGTTTGTCGAAGACTCAGCGCTGACATGACGCTATCTGGGTTGTCATGGACCGTCTGACGAAGTCGGCACACTTGTGATCCGTGAGACTTGGCATACGGACCGACTCGCCAAGCTATTTGTTGAGGAGATAGTGAGACTGTACGGCGTTCCAATCTCGATCGTTTCTGATCGAGACCCGAGATTCACATCTCAGTTTTGGAGGAGCTTTTAGAGAGCTATGGGTACTGATTTGCAGCTCAGTACTGCGTATCATCCGCAGACCGATGGCCAGACCGAGAGGGTTAACCAGATACTTGAGGATATGCTTCGGGCCTGCGCGATTGATTTCGGGGGTAGTTGGGATGAGCATCTGCGATTGGCTGAGTTTACATACAACAACAGCTACCAGGCGATCATTAGCATGGCTCCTTTTGAGGCATTGTATGGCAAACCGTGCAGATCTCCAAGTTGTTGGACCGAGGTAGGAGAGCGGCATCTCCTAGGTCCCGAGCTTGTGCAGGAGACATCAGAGGCTATTGATATCATCAGGCAGAGGATGTGCACAACTCAGAGCCGGCAGAAGAGTTTTGCTGATCGCCGGCGTCGTCCCTTGGAGTTCGATATAGGGGACAGACTGTATCTCAAGGTCTCGCCCATGAAGGGCGTGGTTCGATTTAGAGTGAAGGGCAAGCTTGCCCCGAGATTTATAGAACCTTTTGAGATCATTGGGCGTGTTGGAGCCGTGGCCTACCGGCTTGCCTTACCATCTAAGTTGTCTGGCATCCACAACGTTTTTCACGTCTCTATGTTGAGAAAGTGTGGGTCAGACATAGTTCCTGTTATCGATTGGCAGCCGCTAGAGGTTCGTGAGGATGCTTCTTACATTGAGCAGCCAGTTCGTATCCTTGATCGCAAGGAGCAGGTCCTCAGGACCAAGGTCATTCCCTTGGTGAAAGTTCAGTGGGGTCATCATTCTATTGATGAGCCGTCTTGGGAGCGCAAGGCTGAGGTTCGAGAGTGTTATCCCCATCTCTTTGTTGATTGATCATACATTTTATCTTGTATATTGTCTCCGATTTTATATGACGATGCCTTATGTTTCCCTTCTATTATGAGTTTGTTTTCTTACGATAATTGTGCAAATTTTGAGGATGAAATTTTTATTTAGAGGGGAGAGTTGTAAGATCCGTATCCTAAACTGTACCATTCTGTTGACTTCCGCGAACCTTCCGATCGAATTTCGGCAATCTTCGACCTGTATTCGACGTTTATGCTCGAACCTAAGCCAAGTCCCACATATCAGAGTCGACTCAACCCGAAACCTATACCTTAGCGACTGCGCCGTCGCCGCGGTTCTAACGTCGCAACTTGTGCACCGACCCGATACTCAGGGTAGAAGATATAGGCTCGTGTTTAATTCGAAGAAACACCGCACGTTGCGGATTACGAGGACATCTCTACGAGATGCCCATCAATCAGTCAATCAATCTCATCAATCAAGTACACATCATAACTCAAGTCAAGTACAACAACTCATACCTCTCTCTTACACAAGCAAACTCAAAGTCAACTCTCTCTCCCATCACCCATCACTTTCTTACAACCCACCACTCCATCCATCACCCATCACACCACATCACTCCATCACCCATCCCTTTAACCCATCTCCTCACTCTTTCTCTCTCATTTTCTCCAAGCAACTCCCAAGCAACTCAAAAATTCACACGTCCAAGCTCTCTCCCCCTCTCCCAAATGCCAAGTGTGGCTCACCTTCCCTACTCTCTCATCTCTCATCTCAACCGTTGATCCATCATATACCACCGTTAAAATTCAAGCAAAGGAGCTAAAGCGGCAAGGGGAGCAAGGAGGAGGCTTAGAGGTGGGTGATCTTTGAATTTCCACCGTTGATTTCATGATTTAAGGGCCCACTTGTTATGGGACCCACTTGATGTACGTGTTGTATCAATAAAGGGCCCATAGTGGCGGGGTCCCTCCTCACCATTACCGTCTCTCTTGTTCTCTCTTTCTTTTCTCTTTCTTTCTCTCTCTCTTATCCTTCCCCTAGAATGAAGCCCCACCAACTCATGTTAAATCTACTCCATCCATCAAACGGTGTGGTCCATCACATTTTTGTGTGAAGTGATGCATAATATATATATATATATATATATATATATATATATATATATATATATATATATATATATATATATATATATATATTATGTTATATTATATTAATAATATATATATATGGTGGGCCACGTCCCATGTGGGACCCACCACGATGCATGTTTTTATCCATACCGTCCAGCGTCCCTGGACGCTGGACAGGTGTGGTTAACTTGGAGTGTGTGCACTGACATGGGTGTGTACTTGCATACAAAAAAAAAGAAAGAGAAAAAGGTACTCTTTCAGAATCGGCCACTCATGCAAGCCCCACCTTAATGTTTATACATGATCCAAGCCATCCATTCTATTCTCGGAATCATTTTAGGCGTTGAGCCGAAAAATGAAACCGATCCAATCATCTGGCGGGCTGTGGTATTAACAATGGTAGTATTTTCTGTTGAAACTTAGAAAAATGATTGCTGGCGTCCACCAGAAGCTTGGACCCACCTGAAACTAGTTTTGGACCCCTATTTTTGTGGGACACATGCAATGGACGAGATAGAACTAGTTAACGTGGGTCCCACCTAAGATAAACAAAAATATTTTTTTTGGCATGACTTTGTGCCATGACGTCCAGAGACGTCCACGTTAAAAAAAAAAAAAGGAGAAGAAAAAGATGGCCGCATTGGGCACAGTTGTAGAACCCACCATGATGTATGTGGATCATCCACCCCGTTCATCCTGTGGCCCCTTGGGGCAGTGGGGTCCATGCCAAAAATCAACCGTATACGGATCTCAGGTGGGCCATACCGTCTATAAACATGTGGAGACATGCCTGAACTTATAAAAGCACTTGGTGGGACCTACTTGAAATTTGGATGCATTTTAAATTTGGGTTGAACGGTCCAACACGTGAGGTACACACAATAGACGGATTGGATCATTTTTGTGGGCCCCATATTTAAAAACATTAAAAAAAAAAAAAAAAAAAGAAGCAGCTATTGCTGCTATGCTAAGGACGCCCATCGTCCAGCGCTGGGGCGTGCGGACGAGTTGGCTGGGACTCACGGCCCCAGCAGTGGACCCCACGTGATGTGTTTCGAACATCCATCCCATTCATCTAGTGGCCCCTTAGGGCAATGGGCCCCCTTAAAAATTCCAGCCATAAACAGAACTCAGGTGGGCCATACCATCTAAAATTATGTGAAGACATGCCTAAACCATATAGAAACACTTGGTGGGGCCTACCTGACGTTTGGATGCAGCTGAAACTTGGTCTGGACCCTCATCCAGGTGGGACTCGCATTATGAGTGGACTGGATTGGTGGACCACATCACTGTTAGCCCCTGACCATGTGGTCTTACAAACAGGTTGGGTGGTAAATAAATATTACAGAGGGTCCCATTGGCCTGTGACCCTATCAACGAGTTGCATGGGAAATAAACATTGTGGTGGGCCCCTGGCCCACGTATCTTTATAAACAAATTGGATGGAAATAAACATGGTGGTGGGCCCGGATGAAAATAAACCATGAGGTGGGCCCCTGGTTCATGTGCTCTCACCAACAGGTTGGTTGGAAAATAGATATTACAGTGGGCCCCAAGCCACATAAGGTTGGAAAAATAAACATTGCAGTAGGCTCCCGTCCACATGACCTTATGTACAGGTTGGATGACAAATAAATATTATAGTGGGCCCTACCCTAGTTGTAACATCCCGAAAATCGGGGGTCGAGTAAAAACCCAACTCCCGAGTTTCAAAATGTTATTTATGCAACATAGATAATATTAGATGCATGTTGTCAGTAAATAGGCATTAAATAAGATTGGAATTAAGCCAAAACAACATATCATACTCCAGAGACAGTTAAATTAACAAGCGGAAGACTGTGATAGTATGTATAACATATATAAACTGTTGTATGTCTCCAGAGTGTGAACATTTTACCAGGTTATATACATACATGTATACTTCAAAAGTAAACAAAAAGAATATACATGAGTGCTCTAAAAATATAAAATGACAAGTGTCAAGGCATCTAATCAACCTCCCTATAATCCCGTCAATCAGAACACGCATAAAGGAGGGATGCTCCTCATCATCATCAAGTCCAGCTCCGCCTCTCAAGCAGCGCCATCATCTACAACCAAAATAAGGACTGGTGGGTGTCCGAAAATAGCATCCCGTAACGTGGGAGTGAGTGATCAACTCAGTGGAATAATAGAGCAAAGATTAGCATGTTATCAAATCAATCATGCGATAATAGTAAAGCAATAAATCAAACATTCATAAATACTGTTGTTAATGCAATATGACATGACATGATGGATGCCCTCACCGACGATCTCCCTCATACGGCACCATCTTACGCCCGCAGCATGCTTTCTTCCCACAGTGCTCCACATTTCCAGGCACATGCAATGTGATGGTGATATGATTACCGAGTTATTATTAGTCCTTTTCATATAACAAGATTGGAAAACTAAGGTACTTCCCTTATATCAATCTCAACACAGATCCTGTCTAGGATCGTCACTCGTAGTAATCTTATATAATGTTATATTTATAGGTCGCTGCAAGGGCTGTCAGGGCTGTTGCACGCACTCGTTGCTCCTCTCCCCCATCACCCTATCAATACAGGCCTATTATATCCTTAAGGCTACATCAGGACTCGTCGCCCCCATGCGGTGTCAGGATAAGCTCAAGGTCACTACAAAGGGCTCATCACCTGATCAGTGTAGGCCGACAGTAAGAATATAGTGTCCCATACCACGATAATCTGCTCAGAGTAGGGTGTTCATTGGTCACCACAGGGAGGTTTGTGGCCCCAGCGTAGGCCGACAGCTCGACCACGGTGTCCCATACTACCATGCCCGGCTCATAAGTCTTTATGGATCAAGGTACCATGGTTGATAGGGTTTCCAATGGTAAGTTCAGTACCCTAGGTTCAAGCAGTTATGACACATACATGGTGAACATACAATGGCCAGTTGGGTTACTTGACGGGCTCGACTAGTACGAGCACATCTCAAGCTAAACGACATGAAGTGCATGAAATACTTCGTGTGGCCTAACCACTGCCGCCAACCCAAAACACGACTCGCGTTCATCGATGCGTCCTTCGTGGCCAATAGAAGCCAACCACGAATTTACTCTGTTACCGACTGCCTGGACTAAGCATAGTCCCAAACATTTATAAATCAGCATCAATAATCATGTGAGAGTAATTGAAATGCAATACAACAATACAAGCATGTTATCACATGTTATAACATATAACTTAAGCAATTCATTCAACACATGCATTTCATACATACAATGTAATCCCTACATATTGCCAACATAATGGAAATCATTTACATCAGCATATTACTTGAGAATTCAATCTCAAAACTATTTCATAACACCATATACTCAATACATACTAATACAAACATTCATGCAAACACTTAGTCTACGCACTTAAGTCTACATAGTGTATGTCGACTTAAAGTGCGCCTTTGGGCGAATCTCTTCGCCAAACCAATTATGCACGCATTCCTAATATCCTAATGCAACAAAAAGCCATGTCAACCATTTCAGCAAAATATGGATGTATACAGTATTTCCTACAAATGACTAAAATGCCTTAAATCTCATATTTTTCGTCTGCTTACGAAACAGGAAACGGATAGCATGTTGTACATGTCAAACGATATTGTCATCGATAATCTACTATTAAACGACATTGAAAGCGTTGAAAACAGCCAATCAAAGTGTCTAAAATCAACACCTTTCACTTTAGATGTGTATCGTTCTGAACGGAGCGTATACGCTTCGTCTACGGCGATTAGGCGACCTAATACACACTTACATCAGCTACTTTGCTATTTGAATCAAAGAAATTCCTAAATCAGCAAGTGGTTAGGATTTTTCTTACCTAGAAGTGCGTTGGAATCTCCGAAAAAGTGATTGGAGTGCGCTGCTTTAGCACATGTAGCAGCAGCAGCAAGTGGCAGGAAGATCCCTCCCACACTCTCTCACAATCTCTCACTTTTTCTCTCACTCTGCTAGGGTTTCTAGCAAATTCGGATGGGTGAGAGAAGTGAGGGTTTAAACCCCTTTTATAAGCTTAAAACTTTCCAAATTAGGCTTGGGAACAATGTTTACTTGAGGTCTAACCAAATCAGGGCTGTTCTGGTCCAAAAGAGTATTTCTGGAGGTACCCTGGCCTATTAGGGAGTCTCATAACAACCAGCACTATGACATATGCAAAGGTCAATCGTAGCTCATAACAGACATGCAGATAATGTGTATGGGCATGTATCATGATGCTATGCAGTCACATACTCATAATCGGTATCAATAGAAAGCATTGACAATCGACATCGACAACGTGGACTTTTAACTAACATTGTCCCCCAAGGAACGACCCACATAAAGCCTAACATATAGTAGACTCATAGCCGCACACAAGGGCCAAATATACAACACCATGGGCCTCACTCAAGAGTTTAATATACATCACGATGGGCCTTTCACATGGGCCTAACATACATTATAATGGGTTTCATCGCCTAGTCCTCAGATGCATCACAGTGGGCATCATCACATAAGCCTCATATACATCACATTGGGCCTTAAACACGGGCTGGATACACATCACAACGGGCCGCATACACATCACATTGGGCCTCGACAATCGAAATCGGCGATCAGCCGGAATCGACAATTGCCCACGATAATTGGCCTCGATCGGTAATCGGCCTCGATAATCAGAATCGGTCAATCGGCCATGACAAGAAGAATCGGTAATCGGCCACGTCAATCGACAATCGGCCATGATCGGTAATCAGTCTCGATAACCGGCCTCGATCGGTAATCGGTCAATCGGGCACGACGCGCAGAGTCGACAATCAGCCACGTCAATCGATAATCGGCCACGATCAGTAATCGATCACGATAATCGGCCACGATCAATAATCAGTCAATCGGCCACGACAAGCAGAGTCAGAAATCGGCCACGTTAATCGATAATCGGCCACGATCGGTAACCAGTCACGATAATCGGCCACGATAGGTAATCAGTCAATGGGCCATGGCAAACAGAATCGGCAATCGGCCATGTCAATCGACAATCGGCCACGATCGATAATCAGTCTCGATAATCGGCCTCGATCGGTAATCGGTCAATCGGCCACGACAAGCAGTGTCGGCAATCAGCCACGTCAATCGATAATTGGCCACGATCGGTAATCGATCACGATAATCAGCCACGATTGGTAATCAATCAATCACCCACGACACGCAGAGTCGGCAATCGGCTACGTCAATAGATAAGGCCATGATCGGTAACCGATCACGATAATCGGCCATGATCGGTAATCGGCTCAACACTTGGATGAACAAGGCCTAATGGAAGGTCACAATGTGGACATTAAACCATCATTGCCCAATAATATGGCCATTTAACCAACATTGCTCCCAAGGAGTGGCCCACATAGGGCCAAACGTATAGTGGGCCCATAGTCATACACAATGGCCTATTGTACATCACGATGGACCTTACTCAAGGGCCTAATACACGTCATAGCAAGCTAAATACATGGGCCTAATATATATCACCAGGGGCCACGACCCATGGTCCCCAAATACATCATAATGGGCTACGACCCATGGGCCTCGATATACGTCATAATGGGCCGTAACCCATAGGCCTCAATATACATCATGTGGGATACATCAATGGTCACACCAATGGTCCTCATATACAACGAATGGGCTGCATTAGTGGGCCGCACCAATGGGCCTCATATACTCAACAGGTGAGCCCTGCTCATGGGCCTCAAATACATAACATGTGGGTCCTACACATGGGTCTCATATGCATCAAATGGGCCATGTATCTGGGCCTAACAATACAATCAGGTGGACCCCGCACATGGGCCAAAAATACATCATGATGGGCCGCGCCAATGAGCCTCAAGTGGGCTTGGACCACACCAAAAATCATTTCAACAGTTGTAAGTGTAACATGTGCATCACTGTACACTATCAGTCCATGGGGCGCATGGCACACTAATGATGATCAACACGGTCCAAACATTGCCCAGGTAAATCGGCACCAACCAAACATTTTTCCATGTAAATCAGCACCACCCAAATATTGCCCATGTAACCCGGCACCATCCAAACATGTTTAGCAACGGGTCCCACCATCAGGATGGCTGGGATGTTGTATACAAAACATACTTCAAAGTGGGCCCCCATGTGCGAACGATGTTGATGAAACCCATACGTTGTGGTGGATGTCGACGTGGCATCATGGTGCATCCCTCAGCACCGTCCAAGCGACGGACGGTGTGGATGCTAAGCACATACATTTAGGTGGGTCCCACATACGTGGCAGGTGGGCTGACACGTGATGGGCAGCGCGGTTGGAATGCATACATCGAACAGCGCCCCACCGTCCAGCTTATCTGGACGGCAAAGATAACACATACATCTAAAGTGGGTCCCACCGTCCTGCGGTGGATGGATGGCATGTATAGAATACATATATCAACAGAACCCCATCCATCACCATCCAATTTGGGTGGATCCGATGGATGGATCAAACACACTATCAAGGTGGGTCCCACAGCACTGTCCAGATGCTGTCAGAACAGATGGACGGTGTGGCGTTTCACATGTGCAGGGTGGGACCCTGACTTGGACCGTGTAATGACCGTTGGACGGTGTGGGTATTTTCATACGTCAAGGTGGGTCGCACGTGGGGCCCACCAATAATAATATCTAATATGAATTATATTGTATTATACATATAATATATATAATATATAATATTACATACCATCCAGTGTCCAGATGGATGGTCTGGACGGTGCAGATTACGCAGCAAGGTGGGTCCCGTCCTTGCTGGACGGTCTGACTACAACACTCTCATCAGGTGGGTGTCCATATGTGTGAGCGGGTAGGATGGGACACATGTATAGAAGATGGGTCCCATGTCCAGTCCAGCTGGATGGTGGACATAAAATACGTACAGGAGGTGGTTTCTGCACGTCTCACCCAATGGACGGCGTGGCTACCAACACATCACGGTAGGGCTGCACACAATGAACGGTGTGGATGCTGTACACGTGCAGCGAGTGGGGCCACACATGGACAGACGGTTGGGTATAACGCACACCTCATGATCAGCCCACCGTCCAGAAGTCTAGACGATGGGGATCTGCACCAAACATCACGGTGGTCCTCACAACAAAAGAAAGGATGGACGGTGGATAAAAACCATGCGTTGGTGGGTCCCACGTAGCCCACCAGATATATGTTAGTATATATATCTATCTATATATATTATATTATTATATCACGTATCAATGTCAGAGCATATATATTATTATATTATATAACATATATACATCAACGTGCAGCTCTGGACGTCCTTTAACGGACGGTCTGGATTGTAGCAACTATACAGCTGCACGCCCACATGGCAAGTGGATCCCACGTATGTGTGGGCCACACGTGCCATCAAAGTGGGCCCACACGCATCAAGCCAACATTTGTATTTTTTCCTTCATCCAGATCTGTCCAAGCGGACAGGCAGTGGACTATCCACTAGATGCCAGCGACGTGGGCCCCACGAATGGGACGGTATGAATCAACATCGAGGTGGGTACCCACCGTCCAGACTTGTTGGACGGCTAGGATATGCAACAAATCATAAAGGTGGGCCCCACAGCCTGCTAACGTTACAGCAGCAGCTGTAACTACTGTCTGCTGGCAGCTGGCCCACCAGCAGAGTGGATGGATGGTTTACATGTAAAACATATGCATCTCAGTGTGTCCCACCGTCCAGATCTTCTGGACGGTGCAGATGTGATAAATACATCGGGGTGCAGTCCACAGAACAGATGGACGACCTGGAGAAACAGTACATCAAGTGGGTCTCACATATTCCAAGGTGGGGTTCACTTTCCTGGACGGTGGTGACCCCACACGTGCAGAGTGGGTCCCACCGTCCCAAGGACGGATGACGTGTATTAAGGCACATGCATCACGGTGCGCTCCACCCAGCACCGTCCAGATGGACAGTGTGGATGCAAAACACATACATTGCAGTGGGTCACACGGACCGGCTGACAATTGTGTTTTCTCTTCAATGGGCCTGTCCAAAATGGACAGGCTGGGTGATCCGTTTGGATGGCAGTCCAACAACAGGTGAGCCCAAAATGTCGACAGCGGGTGGCCCTCTTAAATGGACGGCATGGATCATCATAAAATTTCAATAACGGGCCATCAAACTAAGGAGAAGAAGAGAGAGAGAGAGAGAGAGAGAGAGAGAGAGAGAGAGATAGGGAGCAATGCATACATCAAGATGGGTCCCACATATGTGGGTCCTTAAATCACAAAATCACAACATAAAATCACCCACCTATCATTCTTCTTCCTCCCTAGCCTTCCAATGCTTCAAAAGTGCTCCTTCAACGGTTAAGATGATGATCCAAGGGTGGAGATGGGAGATAGGGTAGTATGGAGTGGGCCACACATGGCTCTTCTCATGGAGAGCTTGAACGTTTCCTCTCCTTGGGAGTTGCTTGGGAGAGTGAGAAATGAGAGAGGAGTGGTGATGGAGTGGAAAGGGATGGGTTCTTTTGACTTTTGTAAGAAAAGAATGGGCTAAGCATGGGTTGCATTAACTTTGGGTAAGGAGAGGTAAGGGTGAGTGATGGCTTGTGATGGGATGTACTTGATTTATGATTGATGTGATTGATGGGACATATCGTAGAGATTTTATCAGAATTCGCAAAGCACGGCATTTAACTCAAATTAAACGCGGGCCATATATCCTAGCACGGGTATCACCTCGACGAGCGAGATGCCGCGTCGGAACCGCAGCGACGAGCGGTCCCAAGGGTACAAGTCTCGGGTTGAGCCGAATATGGAATGCGAGACACGACACCGGATTGAGCGCTAACGCCGATAACAGATCGCAGGTCACCGGAATTCGACCGGGAGGACTGCGGAGGCCTATAAAATGGTACGGGTTGGGATACGGGTCTTACACCTTTTAATGTAAAGAAATAAACATCATGGTGGGGTCCATGAAGAATGACCCTATCATGGAATGATCATGATGATCCTAGTGGGCCATCGGCCACATCTTAGGGTCCCAAGTGAGATCCAAACCATTGATCGATTGGCCTCACTTGGCCCATCTTAAAAGTATGAAAACTACTCTATCAAAGCACCCACCATTCGATCTTCTTGCTCCTATGGGTTCCTTAGCTGCTTAGCTTTGATTCCAATGGAGGAGATGAGGTTTGGATGGTTGAGATGGGAGATCTTGGGATGGAAAGGTGGGCCACACTTGTGGCTCTCTTGGAGAGATGGGAGAGGCTTGGACGTATGGAGTTTGGTTGCTTGAGAAAATGGTTTGAAAATAAAGGAGAGAGAGAGTTTTAAAGAGAGAGGAGTGATAGGTGATGGATGTGGTGAGTGATGGGTGTAAGAGACCTTTTTGACTTTTGTGGCCATTTGTGTAAGAAAGGCATAGGCTTGTAAGAGACTTTTTGACTTTGAGGCTTGCTTGGGAAAGGGTGAAAAGTGATGTGTACTTGACATGTACTTGACATAATAGGATTGATTGATGTGATAAGTCGTAGAGATTCTCTTGGGTTTTACAACACGCGGCGTTTTTCATGCACCGAACGTTGGCCCACATCTCTTGACCAGGGTATCGCCTCGGCGCGTGAGTCACGGTATCAGAATCACGGCGACAGCACGGTCGCTATGGTAAAGGACTTGGGTTGAGTCAACTCGTGTTGACGGCATGCGAATTAGGGTCACGCGCAAATATCGGTTAAGGGTCGAAGGTTACCAAAATTCGACCGAGAAGACCTTGAAAGTCTACGGAACGGTACGGACTAGGATACGGGGCTTACAGCTCTCCCCTCCTAATAAAAATTTCATCCTTAAAATTTATACAATCATCGCAATTAAACAAAACTCATGAGAAAGGAGAGACATAACATCATTATATAAAATCAGAGACAGCATACAAAATACAATACAAAATCAACCATCAAAGAGATGGGAATAACGCTCTCGAATCTAGGCCTCGCGCTCCCAAGAAGCCTCCTCTGCAGAATGGTGACCCCACTGAACCTTCACCAAAGGAATGACCTTGGTCCAGAGGACCTACTCCTTCCGATCAAGGATACGAATTGGCTGCTCGATGTAAGAAGCGTCCTCACGAACCTCTAGCGGCTGCCAATCAATAACAGGAACTATGTCTAACCCATACTTCCTCAACATAGAGACATGGAAAACATTGTGGACGTCAGACAACTGAGATGGCAAGGCAAGCCGATAGGCCACGGCGCCAACGCGCCCAGTGATCTCAAAAGGTCCTATGAATCTCGGGAAAAGTTTTTCCTTCGCTCCAAAACGAACCACACCCTTCATGGACAAGACCTTGAGATACACATCGTCCCCTACATCAAACTCTAAGGGACAATGCCGACGATCAGCAAAACTCTTCTGTCAGCTCTGAGCTGTGCGCATCCTCTGCCTGATGATGTCAATAGCCTCTGACGTCTACTGCATAAGCTCGGGACCTAAGAGACGACGATCCCCAACCTCGGTCCAGCAACTCGGTGATCTGCATGGTCTGTCATATAGTGCCTCAAAAGGAGTCATGCCGATGGTCGCATGATAGATGTTATTGTATGTGAACTCAGCCAATCACAGATGCTCATCCCAGCTACCTCCGAAATTAATTACGTAGGCCCGAAGCATATCCTCAAGGATCTGGTTGACCCTCTCGGTCTGGCCATCGGTCTGCGGATGGTACGCGGTGCTGAGCTACAAATCAGTCTCCATCGCTCTCTGGAAGCTCTCTCAAAACTGAGATGTGAACCTCGAATCTCAATCAGAAACGATAGAGACTGGAACGCCATGCAGTCTCACTACCTCAGGTTAACGGCGTACGAATCAGGGTCACGCGTAAATATCGGTTAAGGGTCGAAGGTTGGTGGAATTTGATCGAGAAGACCATGAAAGTCTACGGAACGGTACGGACTAGGATACGGGGCTTACAAATCGTGTTTGTCATGTTGCCTGGATCGCTATTGTTATTTCAACGTGTACGGCAGGGCATCGATTATGTACACCATGGGAAAAACAGATAAACACCGAGCCGTCTATGAGCTATGTCGTGTACACATATCATACAGGCTTTTCAGGGGACCGGACTAGGGCTATAGTTGTGAACCACAATCCAACATGGACAATAACCACGATCTAACATGCATGTGAATGACAGGATCAGATCACGTGACAGTTTCATGGTTGTCATACAGATTGTGTCATTGATCGTGGTTTTCATTTTAGACGAGTTGTGGTTATAATGTTAGATAGATTGTAGTTGTAAGATGATATGTGTCATGGTTCTGATGTTACAGGGGTCGTGATTGTCACGATATATGGGTCTTGTTTGGCATCCACGTTCAACCACCCATATATAACAACGATCCATTGTGCATGTCAACCAACTTCAAATTATTCATGAACAATTACGACCCATCTCATTCACCAACCAATTATAGACAATAATAAGTACAAGAAACATCGAATGCATCAATCCATTCATCATTCAACGTCAAATCAATGTTTGACTTTCTTCATTGGTGTACCCGACGCCTCTTCTGTCAACTACAATCCATTATGCAATAAACCACGATGACGAACATGGTTGTGGTTGTCATACCATGCATATCGTTGACGTCATCTACATTGAGGCGTGATTCACAGCCACGACCCATATAACATGTGGGCTACGATACACTAACCATTGACCATGTCAACCACGATCCATTGGGTGTTAATTGTCATGCTATACATTTTGTTAAAGTCATATGCATTGGGTCATGGTTCACAGTCACGACCTGCATAGCATAATAACCACCATACACCGACCCTATCAACTATTACCTTGCTTTACACTAAGATGCACTGAACTCGTAAATGTGCTCACTAAGTGGCGATGGAGGGGCCCAACGAAGAAGATTCAAAATCAGTAAAAATAAAAAATAATGATTAGGGATAAAAAAAAGTAAAGGGGTAAAGTGAAGGGGTCCCAGAGAAGAAGATCCAAGATATAGTCGGTGATCTGTATGGGGACAGCTTGTTGATGTTCTGCGTTTGAAAACATAAGCATCTGTAAGCATCCAAGATATAGTTGGTGTTCCATAAGTCACATCGAACTGCAGATATTCTCTGATCCGCACCGTCCATTTAATTTGTAACATCAAGAAACCCAAACAATGGATAAAATATTCAAATCCAATGGACCACAACAGTTCAACCAATAGTTTCCATAAAAGCCCATAATTTGTCATCTTTATGTAGTGTGGACCACCGATGGCTCGATACGTGTCACTATAAAAAATTCTAAAGGAATCCATCATCCATGAACAATTCTAATGGATTAGATTCAATTTATGATGAGCCCATAGACTTGAACCAGATGATCGACGATTAATCTTCTGTGTTTGGAACCGTAAGCGAACTTCCCGCCTTTAGCACACATAATATATGTACATGCGACATATTCGGTATGAACTAAGATATGGGGTCCACCGTGATATATATGTCATCTAAACTGACCATCGTATGTAATGAACGTGTATAAAGGCATAGCATAAAAATAAGTTTGATCAGATGGATGTACGGCCCACGTAGTTCTCAATGCCTTATAATCGTTTATTTCGGTATGATCAACTATGCCTATAAGGTTCAAATTTTTAGATAAAGATTAGTACATATTCTAACAACTAACAATCGGTGTAGATTGAAATTTTACATAAGATCTGTCCCACAGCCGAGAGATAACTAAAATCTTATGAGACATACAAGCACAGCACAAATACGGCACCGACCTCACCCTTCATCGTTACCTCTATTTACGTGTCAAGGGCATACTAGTCCGTAAAATTCACATACAGCGATCCATAACTGCAGCAATCCATATACAAAGAAAACCACGATATATATCGTCATTTCAACTACGACACATCGAACATTAACACAACAACCCATATAACATAATAACTACGATACAGAGATGTGGGCCAAGGACTTGGGCTTCAAACAGGATATGATGAGAGCTTTGGTTGTCACAACTTGCTCAAAGTCATCTCTACCTTGCACAATGACAACCACGACCCTTGGTAGATGACAACCACGATCCTTCACGTGGGCAAGAAACGACCCAGGCACAGGATCGTTGTTGACTCTCTGTTTTTTTATCGTGTTTTTCATATAAAATGGATTGTGGTTATTATGATATATGGATCATGGTTGTCAACATTACATAGGTCATAGTGTCAGTTGTTATGGGTTATGGTTTTCATGTTTTATGGATAGTTGTTCTAGTATTATACGGATCATTATTGTCATGCTACAAAATAACGAGTTCTTTTCTAGAGCTTTCACTTTAGGCTGGAATCTGGAAGAAGACAGATTACATCAGCTTGGAATTCTGAAGAAACCATTACACACCAGGTCCGGCAACTCTGAGTAGGTGCTCATCGATAAAATATCAAGTTCTTTTATAGGGTCTTTAAATCAGCATGGAACTTAGAAAAGCTGGGATGGAAGAATTCAGATTATAAGGTCGTGCTCAGACAGAGACAAGCCCTATGATCGCGCTCGAGAGGCGATACATGGGTCGTGACTGTCATTGTATATGGATCATGGTTGTAACGTTGCATGGGTTGTGGTTGTCATAAAATATGGATCCTGAATGTAATGATATATGGGTCGGGGTTATCATCTAATAAAATTCATGGTTGATGTCTTATATGGTTTCTGGTTGACGTGAAGCATTGGTCTAGTTGTCTTTCAATATGGGTTCGTGGTTGTCATGTTATACAGGTCGTGGTTGTCGAGATGATTGGGTCGTGATTTATTTTTTTAATGTTTGAGATGATGTAATTTGAACTGTAATATATATACTTATTGATTCATGAACCATGGTGAGTTTTTACCACGATGTCATGTGGATGATAACCACAAATTCTTGTGCATTTGAACCACAACCCATAAAGGAAATGGTGAGCTTAGCGACTGGTCGTGACACCCATGACAGGTGGATCGTGGATCTCATATTTCCTGGGTCGTGTTTCTCATAAAATCGTCGTGTTTGCTACAACCACGAATCATTACGACTGTGAAGCAAAACCATTTTAACATGACAAACACGACCCAGATCAACTATGACCAATGCTTCACGTATATTTTAAAATAACAACAATGACCTACATATCAATCCATTTTCAATTCCATGTATCATGACAACTAATACCTATCCAATGTCAGTCACGACCCATGTTTCATGACAACCACGACCCAAGGTCGATGATAATAACGAGCCTTTATGCATCTAAGCCATGAACACAGATGGAAATCGTGTACATATAATAGGTCGTGGTTTTCATGATATAATGATTGTGGTTGTCATGTAAATGGGTAGTGCAAAAAAACAGTGTCGTGGTTGTCAAAAACAACACATGAAACAAAGCAACAACGACCATGCAAAACGATTAACACGAACCCATTTCAAAATGACAACTATGATCAATGCTTCACATCAACTACGAACCATATTACACAAAAATCATGGTCCGTATAACAGGACAATCACGACCCTTTAATAATTACATGAAGGATCTAAATTTCATCACGGCCAAGACTTATACAACATTACAACCACGACCCATTTCAAAGGATACAACAACCCATGAAAAGTTGATCAATAATGGGATGTGATTATGCATTGCGTTTGTCGTGGTTATTATGAATAATGGATCGTTGATGTTAAATTACAACCACGACCCATATACCGTGACATACACTACCCATTGTTCATGTGAACTATGACCCATGTCATCTTCACAACCAACCTGTCATGCAAACCACGACCAAACCTCACTGGGGCCGTTTGAGAATATTGTTGTTATTCATATGACATGACAAATACATCCCATATTACATTACAAACCATGACTGTAAGACCCATGTCTTAGTCCGTACCATTTCGTAGCCTTCTGCGGTCTTTCCGGTCGAATTCCGACAACCTTCGACCCTTAATCGGCATTTACATGCAACCCTGCATCACACGTCGTCAACCTGAATCGACTCAAACCGAGACTTGTACCCTTGCGACCGTGTCGTCGCTACGGTTCCGATACCGCGACTCGCGCTCCAATCCGATACCCTAGTCAGGAGATGTGGGCCAGCATTCGATGCGAGGAAAATGCCATGCATGCGAATTCTGAGAGAATCTCTAAATATGTAACATCAATCAATCCCATCAAGGATTAAGTACATGTCAAGTACACATCACCTCACACTCATCCCCAAGCAACCCCATAAGTCAATAAAGCCTTACACACCACATACCTTTCTTACATAAATTACCTCAAAAGTCAAAAAGCTCTTACACACCCATCACTCACCACATTTATCACCCATCACTCTCTCTCTCTCTTTACAACCACCTCTCTCTCATTCTCAAACCATTTTTCTAAGCAACCCCAAAAGATCACACGTCCAAGCATTTTCTAACCTCTAAGAGAACTTTGTGTGTGGCCCACTTTGCCACTCTCTCATCTCCCATCTCAACCATCAAAATTCCATCTCCTCTGTTAGGATCGAAGCTAAGGAGCAAAGACAGCCAAAGGAGCAAGGATAAGATGGCGGGTGATCTTGGTCCCACATCTTTATCTTTTTTTTTAATTTAAGGGTCCCCCTTGTTGTGGGACCCACTTGATGTATGTGTTATGCAAGGGAGGGCCCAATAGTGGCGGGGTCCCTCCACTACACGTCTCTCTGTCTTTCTTCCTATGAGCAATCGCCCACCTATGATGTGTGCATTTTATCCATGTTATCCAACAAGTGGGCCACTTTGATTTCGATTCGGAGTTCGCATGGTCGGACGGTCACACCAACCCGGATGGAAGGGAAATATAAATATCAGTTTGATCCGAATCTAGTGGCCCACTACGTGGGACCACCTTGATGCATGTGTTGTGGTAATGTATGTGTGTGCATATGCTACACGTGTGAGCCCCATGTGGGACCCACCTATTTTCAAGATGTGCAGCAGCAGTGAAGCTGCTGTACTGGCACTGCCCAGCAACAAGAAGCCCACCTCATATGTACATGTTGTATATTCCCACCGTCCATGGCCTAGGACAGAGGTTTTGTCATGGGGCGCGTGTTATATACACACCGTCCATCATGTTGGACATCCAAGCCGTCCACCACCCCCTAGTCGGTGGGACCCACCCACGGCTCCACTCACACCAGATCCATAGCTCATTGGCAGACTAAGTGGAGGTACCTCGTTTCAACGGTGGCCCCCCTGTCTCACATAGCAGACGAAGTGGAGATATCTCGTTTCAACACCTGAGATCTTGGTAACGGTCCCTAATGTGGTGGCTGACAGTGCAGTGTGCACTGATGGTGGGTCCATGGAACCCACCTCCACCACCATCCGTCCATCCGTTTAAGATGGCCCCACCGTGATGCATGTATTGTGTCCGCCGTCCATCTGACGGTGGGACACATCCCATGAGTGGGGCCCTCCTTGATGTAGGCAACGATGAACGGCCTGGACGTTATCAAATTTTTTTGTATATATTATTAAATTTTTTTGTATATAACATTAATAACGGCCTGGACGTTATCAAATTTTTTTTTATTTTCACTTTGTTTATCTCTATGTTAACTTATGAATAGGTCGAATTTCAAATATACATGAGGTTGGGCCCAAATAAGGCCCATCAATGTGGCCCATTTGATATATATGAAGCTGTTGGTGCGGCCCATATAATGCGGCCCATGTAATGTGGCCCGCTTGACATAAGAGGCCCAGGTGCAAGGCCCACCTAATGTGTATTCAGGACCCGATGCTATGTATATGAGGCCCATGTGAATAGGCCCATCTTGATGTATTTGTGGCTCGTCCATTGAGGCCCACCTGTTGTATATATTTGAGGCTCATGTGTAGGGCCCACCTATTGTATATTTAAAAGTCCATGGGTTGTGGCCCATAGTGATGTATATCAGGCCCATGTGAGGTAGCCCATAGTGATGTGTATTAGGCCCAGGTATATGGCCCACCCATGAAGTATATTTGAGGCCCACTTGCGAGGTATTCGAGGCCCAATGTGATGTACTCGAGGCCCAGGGGCAAGGCCTGATGTGATATATATGTGGCTCATTGGGATTGTATGAGGCCCATGGGACGTGGCTCATTGTGATGTATCTGAGGCCCATGGGCACGGCCCATCGAGATGTATCTAAGGCCCATGGGCATAGCCCATTGTGATACGTTTGAGGCCCTTGTAGGAAGCCCAACGCGATATATGAAAGGCCCATGAATGAGGCCCAATGAGATGTATGTGTGGCTGTTACGTTGTTTTATGAATCCCTTATGTAGGCCACTCCTTGGGAGCAATGTTGGTTAGATGTCCATATTGAGGGGCAATGATGGTTAGATGTCCTCTTTATGACCTTCCCTTAGGCCTTGTTAGGCACATTCTCTTCGTGGGTTAACCCCAAATAAGTGGGCCCCATTCACCAGAGACTGATGACTCCATGTTATCGGATTTGTTATAACCACGACCGAGTGCCGATCTTTATACTATGGTTGATCGGCTGATCATCTATGGACCCCGCCTTGCTTATATATGTTGATTGTAGGTGCCGATTATCAATGCTGATTATCGGTGCCGATTATCAAGATCGAGGTCAATTATCGTGGCCGATTACCGATTATGATTGTCGTGGCTGATTGACCAGTTATCGATCGAGGTCAATTATCGTGGCCGATTACTGATTATGATTATCGTGATCGATTGACCAATTATCGATCGAAGCCAATTATCATGGCCGGTTACCGATTATGATTGTCGTGGTCGATTGACCGATTATCAATCGAGGTCGATTATCATGGCCTATTGCCGATTATGATTGTCGTGGTCGATTGACCGATTATCGATCGAGGACAATTATCGTGGCCGATTGTCGATTCCGATTGTTGAGGCCCAATGTGATGTATATGCGGCTCGTATTTGAGGCCTGTTGTGATGTGTATTTTTCCTGTATTTAATGCCCAATGTGATGCATATGAGGCCTATGTGATGAGGCTCATTGTGATGCATTTAAGGACCAAGCGATGGAGCTCATTGTCATGTATGTTAGGCCCATGTGAGAGGCCCATCGTGACGTATATTAAACTCTTGAGTGAGACCCATGGTATTGTGTATTAGGTCCTTGTGTGAGGTCATGGGTCCACTATCTGTTAGGCTCTATGTGGGCCCTTCCTTGAGGGCAATGTTGGTTAAATGTCCACATTGTAGCGGTTGATTGTCGATGCCGGTTATTAATACCGATTATGAGTACGTGACCGCATAACATTATGATACATGTACATACGCATCATCTGCATGTTTGTTATGAAATGTAATTGACCATAGCATATGTCATAGGGCAGGTTATTCATGGGGCTCCCTGATAGGCAGGGTTGTCCCACATGAGCACACGGTATGCACAGGATTTACTCATGATTGCACTGTATGACTCATGCATCTCGCATTTGTGTGACATGACCACTGTACGCCCTAGCGACATCAGGGTTGTAGCCTCCACAGACATATCGTGGATGGCCAGATGGGACACCGGAAATGTTTGGATCAAGCATCGGGCTGCCATAGATGGTCCTGGGTGAAAATTTCTAAAACTCTCTTGGTACCAGAGGATACCCCAATGTCGAGACCGAGTGGATACATGAGCGCCCGAGTGCCGAATACCAGGAGGCCGCGTCTCCCACTATGTCGTGGTCGGTTGGGAGGGGGGGTGTGGCCTTACCCGCTCGAGCGCAAGGGGCATTATTAGGCTGAGTTTGACCAGATCGTGAATGGGTCCGCTATCGATGTGCAGAATAGGTATTGGCAGACTATTGGCCAGGCGGATAGTGAAGTTTTTTACGCTCATTTGGATTGTGCGGCTAGGGAGATCGGCAGTGCCATCTGGAGTGTACTAAACCCCGGTGATGATCCCAGGGATGAACAGTACTGATATGTGGACTTATTAAGCAGGAGTTGCATAATCATTCATTCATTCATTCACTATCCACTCGGGCTGGTGGTGCGTAATTAATTGTTGTGTACCTTCGTATGGCCAGGATTTTGGTTGGGCACGCGACTAACCTGAGATCAGGAGTTTACCACATTGAGTCTGACTATCCAAATTTAGGTATGGGACTGGTTTGGATAGAAGTCCCTTGTGATGGACCCCATAGCCTGCGATACTATGTACTATCATCCCAATTTCACTCCATCTTGGTCATTTCATTCGCACCGCAATTACATTGCATCCATAGTACTTAGCATTTTGGGGTTTGGATAGAAGTCCCTTGTGATGGACCCCATAGCCTGCGATACTATGTACTATCATCCCAACTTCACTCCATCTTGGTCATTTCATTCTCACCGCATATTACATTGCATCCATAGTACTTAGCATTTTGGGTTGCCATGTTTATGCATTGATATGGCCATTAGTACTCATGCCTTGCATCGCATAGCCTTGATACGGCTGATGGCACTCATAGACTTATCAGTTAATTTTTGTGTTATTTTGATATTGTATGATTTATGGCATTGTATCATCGGCATCTAATATTTGACTCACTTTGACTCCTCATTTGCATAACTGATTTGCATTGTGTACCCTGATATCCTATAACTCATGGACTTGTCAGTACTTCTGCCTATTCTGGTTACTGTGGTATTGTTTACTTGGCACTTACCTTGTGCACACACTTTCACCACTCACTAAGCTTTCCATAAGCTTATGCACGATAGATGCGTGCAGGTGGCGTCAGGTTGCAGCAGCATTGAGCTTGGAGCGTGCCGAGAACTTATGGAGCTTTGATTTTTGGCATATATATTTCCCTTTCAGCACTGTATTTAACTATTTATATTAGTGGATATGTGATGATGATGTTGTCTTTGTGACTTGGCTAAACTTGTGGTTATGCTTATCATGAACTAAATGTACATTGTAAAATCCTCCTTGTAGGATCCCAAGATCGGAATCTGACATATGGACACTGAGAGCCAAGAATAGGGTACTACGGAGGCTGTCGGCACCGGATTAGGTGATCGAGAATTTTGTGAGCCCGGTTTCCGAGTTTGAGGCGTGACAATGACCCCCCATGGGATCGGAGATACTCTCACCCGGCTATCATATGTCTCTCCTGGTCGACTGGGCAGCAAATCAATCGCCAATACTCTTACTCGCCTTCTCGAGTCATTCATCAATGACTAAGCCTCAGTCTGTTATACGGTAAGCTCTCAAGCTTACTCGAATTGTTGGCTCTGATTGTCAATTTATACTTTCTAACTCTTTTCTTTCTCAGGCGTAGCCGATGTTTCTGTTGATTCAGGAGAGGCTAAAGGCGATGACTAAGATTAAAAGGAGAAGGGTAGGCTGAAAGAGCTCCTGAAGACTTCTGGCGAAGAATAGGAGAAGCTGAAGGGCCTGGTAGGAGAAGGCCAACTAAGGGACATGATGCTCCAGGAGAAGGCCAATTCAGTCTCGTTTGAACTCGGCTAAGTCCGAACTGACAACCACAAAGGCTCATCTTGAATGGGCAGAGGAGGACAATATGCGGGCGGCTAAACTGGAGCAAGTTACGCTTAACCCATAAACCTGAACATCACGATCCATTGTAAAGTTAAACAAACGATCCATAACAACTACGATCCATAACAACTATAATCCATATAACATTATAACCACGACCCATATAATATAGTGACTTTCAGAAAAGAAGTTCGGCATACAAGCCAAGACTCTACAAGTTTCCTCCACCTAAGTTTGCAAATGGGGATATTATCGTCCTCCTCACTCTCATCTTCAGTGATTAAAAACTACGACCTTTTTCCTTCGGTCCAGAATAAGCGCCACATGCAGCATGTAAGCCACAACCCATTTAACATGATAAACACTATAAATGTATCTTGGCCTCCTTCCAGCAAGACAACCACGACTGATTTAACATGACAACTATGACCATAATGACATTTACAGTAAGAAGAAGATCTCCCTTCAGTCGGCAACCAGCGATGGTTGAAGAGACTGTTCTTCCTATTATGTTGTAATTATGGTCTTGGATGTCATGTTACAGCGGTCGCGGTTGTCATGTTGTATGAGAAGTATTTCAGCTCAACGGTGATGATTCCGAAGAAACATAAGAGCTGCAAAGGGCAGGGCAGAAGGAAATGAAAGTAGCTAACGTTTTTTCGCTGGCTGGGTGCCCGTTGAAATTGTCGATTTGGTGAGCTTCAGAAGTTGTCTTCAGAACTTCTAGTGGAGGCTGTTGAGTTTCAGGAAGATCGTGAACGTCTTTGAGGAAACAGAAGGGATCACGAATAAAGGAAGAACGTGATAAGGGCTTTATGGTTTCTTCGAATATCTGCTCCATTATTTTGAATGAAAGAGCAAATAAATGCATGAATGCAGATTAGCTTGTTTCACGTGACCACCAAAGTACCTCGGCTTCTCAACTTTGTTCTTTCTTTACCTTGGCAAATGCTTACATACATTTGAAACAAAATAAAATAATAACCTCATAGTGGAGGAGGCTTTCAGACGAGCGAAACAACAAGAAGAAGCAACATCGCTCTCCAGCTGTTGGTCTCTGGATCTTGACTTATGTAGGAAAACAAAAGAAGAGGAAGGAGAGGGTCTTTTAAATTACATAAGTGCAACATTTACCCCTTCCGAAGCTCATGGTGCAGGTGATCGGTGGTCTGTGGGCCCCACCATGATGTATGTGTTTCGTCCAGGCCGTTCATCCAGTTTAAAATATCATTTTATGGCTTAAACCGAAAAATAAGAGTGATATAACTCTCCGGTGAACCACACTGCGGGAAAATTATAATTATTGAATATCCACCATTAAAATCGTCTTAGGGCCCACCATGATTGGATTATACTCATTTTTGGTCTCCTACTATAAAATGATGTAGAGAAATATATGGACGGCATGGATGAAACATGTACGTAGTGGTAGGGTCCACAGATCGCCGAGCACTAGCTATTGGCCGGTGTCCCGAGGAGTAGCCGATCCATCCATTTCTCCAGGGTTGAAATAGCAGGTGACTTCTGCTTCAACCCGAAACTCTACTATTCTTACACAAAGGCTAGGGGCATTTTCATCCGAAACAAAGTTCAGTTGGCAGCTTAAAGGTAATTTTCCCAAACTCCGTGACAGGTACGGTCAATTTCCCGTGAATGTGTTACCGCCGCCGATGCCTGTTCACATTGGACGAGCTCGTGGCAAACAAACATTGTAAAAACCCAGCTCGGGACAGGCGTGGGAAGCGCCGAACGGATTGGCTGCTCCCCTGCCACCTGCCATGTATGTATCTCATCCATTTTTACTGATCATTTTAGGGTTTGATCCTAAGAATGAGAGGGATATAAATCTCTAATGGCAACACCGTAGGAAAATAATAGTAATTGGATATCCACCATTAAAATCATCTTAAGGCCCACTGTACCGTTTATTTGGCATTCAATCTGATGGTTATATCATACAGACCCAGATGAAAGGAAAAAGCTTTTAATGGTCTACCTTCATTCAACACTGTTTCCTGTAATGTGGTCCACTTTAGAATTAGATATAACTCATTTTTTGTCTAATAAAATAAAATGATCTATAAAAATAGATGGACGGCATGGATGAGGTGGGTCCCACAGAGCACCGACGGGGAGTAGCCAATCTGTTTCCGGGTAGGGCGTAATCCGCGTCCCATAATAATATAATATCTGACGAGTAATTGCCATACGACGACTCTCCCATCACCAACTGATAAAAAACAACGCATTTCTAATTGGAGAAATGAACACATACAACGGCTGTATACCAACTTTTCCATACCCTTTCCACCAATACACTATATATCTAGAAAATCCAATCCGTAAAAAAGGTGGACCACACCTTGATGTTTACCTAAAATGAAATAAATTTCCTATTCATCCACTATATATGCCATAACAGTACATTAACTCACACCAACAGCTGTTCGTTGATTTTAATAGTGGATCCCGGTCAATAAATTGACCAGCCTGATTTTCATACCAGATGATCATCAAGATGTGGGCCACATTTTTCAAAAATCAAATATCATCCACGTAAGACATGATGGTGGGAAAGATACGGGTATATATGAAAGCTCACGTACACCAAATGCATACAAACGTTTCTGTACAAAAACTTGGTCAACCCACGAGAAGTCTGCCATTGTGTGGACGTCCCACGAGCTTCTCGCTGAGAAAGTGTATATATTATCAGTAACTAAAAAGCTAACCATACATAGTGGCTGTTGTGATTTGTAGTGGCTAGGATTGTAAAAAGATTGAGTGGAGATGGCCGATCATTCCTTGCATGATCCACTTCTTGATGATGTGGCCGATATTCAAGAGATCACAAGCTGCCACGTGTTAGTTAAGGAGGTGATCTCAGAGAACAAGAAGCTATGGTACCTGGCGGGGCCCGCAATCTTCACAGCGATTGCCCAGTATTCACTGGGAGCATTCACGCAGGTATTTGCTGGGCATCTGACAACACTCGAGCTGGATGCTGTGTCAACGGAGAACATGGTCATCGCCGGCCTCGCTTTTGGCATCATGGTATGACTCATTTACTTGTGTTTAAGGAATTTAAGTGGTTGAATTTTAACATTTGGGGGTGGCGCCGAAAATGAAAACTGTATGGACAGGTTATCAATTTTCCACCTTCCCACTCTTAAAATATTAAACTTGTGAATGTTTAAGCAGCACATTGACTGATTTGATTGAATTCTGATATTTAATTTATGTGGAATTTATTAGAAAAATAAAATAAAAACTACAAAAGTTTGTTTTTGTGTGTGTGTGCATATTGTACATTTTTTTTTCATTTTTTTAACCATCTAGTGAATTTTCATAGTTATTTATTAAATAGAAAAATAAGCTTTGAAAACTAATTAACTTAAACTAAATGTGGAATTGCCAAGACTGTATTATGCATCGGATATGGAGATCTGAAGAACTTAAAGGTATATCTAGCTGAGATGTCATTGTTGTATGTGAATGCCACAGTCTTTCTCTCTTTATACATTTCGAAAAGTTCCGATGGAAATTCTAGCTTCAGTTGATATGTTAGATTGGGACTTAGTTTAATTTGGTAATTCCAATTCAACTAAAACACCGTGTGTATATTACAATTTTAACATGTCACCTCTTATATGATTTTAGATGTATCATAACTGAATGAGGTCCATTGCTATGCCTGATCACATTATTGAAATCTCAGGATAATATAGACCATTGATCAATAAAGCCCATCTTATAGAATTCATACAATTAATAATTAAAAAATTATATTGCTAAATTATAATTTTAAAAATATTTTAATGAAAAGTGAAAAGAAATTATAAATCACCACCATTTTCAATATCCAACCTTCAACATTGAGTAAAGGAAGGTGAGCTGACAAAAAGACTAATGTTCAGTTTTTTTTTTTTTTTTTAATAAGTTGAATTTATGTTAAAAATATCAAAATTCAATTACAAGTGCTGAAAATAAGTTTTAATAAATGACCCTTGAGTGTAATTTTGGTTTAGGATATATTTAAATTAAGAATTATAATTTACACAACTAAATTCGACCTATATGCCAAGCATAAATATCGTCCATCATTCCACTCTGACAGAGCAACAATGCCCCTTTTCACTTTAACCCATATATTCACGGGTCTCAAAGTAGCATCATCTACCAATGTATTAAAATCAATTATCTATCCACCCCCATTTTCAACTTTTTTTCTTATTCTTTTTTTAACACACACACCCCCGACGTACTTATCCCACACGCACATACACCGTGGGATTTCACCACCATGGGTACTCGAACCCTTGACTCGGCGTTGAAACTCGAAACTCCGAGGAGTCTACCACCCGGTAGGAGCAAGGACCCACCCCCCTTTTCAACTTGTATGGGCGATGTTGAGTGAATCTAATGGTCGTCCTAGTACCTGAAAACAGTCACGTGGCCTGTGCAAAGGTGCCGCCTGTGCTTTCCAGATGGGCAACTAATCACTTCTGACATTCCGTATAAAATAAAGATTTTTGGACTTTGCATATTACGCACTCATGTCCGTGGCTTATTTTCATCGGGCCACGTAGATTCCTGTTACCGGCAATAGTCTCTCACGTGTGGCAATGGTCCCACTTGTGAAATATTCAATCGGTTCATAATATAACGGCCCAACATTGCTGATTCCTTGTTCTGAGAGATTAGACACGTCAGATTTTCAGGTGGCCACGAATATATAAATAGACAAACGGTTTAAGAGGAATGTGATGACTTCAATTTGAACACACGCGCGTGGCCTATCTAATAATTAGATCAGCGTAGATTCTCGAGAAAAAAAAAATTTATGTTCGTTGAAAACCACTAGCGGCTTCAATCTTTTACACGTGGGAAGTGAATGCCATAAATTAAATAATAATAATAAAAAGATGTGAATTTCTGCTTTTGAAAGCCTGTTGACTTACTTTGGTGGGGCCCATTCTATCAATACGACGGATACGTCCGCTGGAAATAATGTTAGGTTGAAAAAGGACACGTGGGATTACTTTCAACCAAAGATGCGGTTGACCACTGGCTGTAGATTTCCTTGGCCCTATCGAATGTCATCTCTGGTCGGACAGTTGGGACCGTCTGATCAGTGGGGAGTTTATCACATTCGTTTGTTCAATATGGACGGTTAGTCTTATTTTCCTGACCTTCCATTTCTCCCGCGCACATGTGAACCACCTAATAAGTGGACTGGTTCATGTTCCCTGTGGAGCCCAGCGGATGAATGTCCCAGATTTCTCAGACGTGTGAATATCAACACGTGTGCTTTGATCAGAACACTCATGTCAGACGGACAGATTGTTCTGTTTTTTTTTTTTTCCCAATGATATTTATTATGAATAAACCATATACAGAAGGCTCAATGAATATAAACCATCTCAACCGTCCAATCCAGAGCATTACATAGATTGTCCGTCCACCTTCCTCGATGGGCCATATATATACAGAAAGCTCGGTGTTGATGCATCCTGATCAAAGGAACCAAGTGTTTTGTTCGGCCCCTAGTGTCCATGCATGTGGGACTCTCCTTCCTGTAATCTGAACCATCTTATCGAATGAAATGAATGATCTTAGCCATCAAGGGGGCCATATTGAATTATTAGGAGCAGATGATGCAGATCATTACATCCATATCAATGATCCAACGTGGGTGGGTTCCATCACATGAACGATTCAGATCCCCAAAAGGAGGGGCCCATATTGAATTATTAGGAGCAGATGATGCAGATCATTACATCCATATCAATGATCCAACGTGGGTGGGTTCCATCACATGAACGATTCAGATCCCCAAAAGGAGGGGCCCACATGAACTTATAGGGCCGAACAAAAGTTCAATCAAGACCGTTAATCGGCATCAATCATCCAAGCCACGATGAAACAAACCCATTACAAAAATTAAAAAAAATCAATTCCAAAAGATTTTAACGGTTGAGATGATGCAGTTAGGGATGGGAAGTGCACTGGAGACGTTATGTGGGCAAGCGTTTGGTGCAAAGCAGCTACACATGCTAGGCGTGTACATGCAACGTTCATGGGTCATCTTAAACATAACGTGTGTAGTACTATTGCCAATATACATATGGGCCACACCAATCTTGAGATTTTTCGGTCAGGATGAAGAGATAGCGAAGCTGGCAGGGAAATTCTCCTTGTACATGATACCACAGTTGTTTGCATACGGGTTTAATTTTCCAATACAAAAGTTTTTACAAGCACAGAGCAAGGTGTTGACAATGGCATGGGTATCTGCAGTGGCATTGATCTTCCATCTAGCACTCAGCTGGCTGTTGATAGTTCAATTGAAGTGGGGATTGGTTGGAGCTGCAGTCTCATTGAATGTATCATGGTGGCTTGTTGTTTTAGGCCAGTTTTTATATATAGCCATGGGCTATTGCCCTGGTGCCTGGACTGGCTTTAGCTGGGGTGCATTCAAGGACTTGGGTGCTTTTGCTCGCCTATCTATTGCCTCTGCTATCATGATGTGGTCAGCTCTCTCTCTCTCTCTCTCTCTCTCTCTCTCTCTCTCTCTCTCTCTCTCTCTCTCTCTCTCTAATTTCTCCAGCAATATCTGCTTTGGTACTAGTACTACTGGCAGAGGACCATTATATACCGGAGGATGAGAAAGAACTGTTTATTTAGCTGGACAAATAGTTGGTGGGCCACACAATACTCACACACGTAGTGATATAAATGTACATTTTAATAGTTTGCTAATCTTAATAAATCTATGCAGCCTGGAATTTTGGTATTACATGCTCCTGGTTGTATTGGCGGGTCGCCTCCAGAATCCTGAGATAGCAGTAGCTGCCATATCTATCTGGTAAATTTCAGGCCCTTCATCTTGTTTGCATGCATGTTTTGTTTGTATCTATGTATCTTTTTTACATTTTCTTTTTAACCTTGTCTTTAATGGGCCAGGTTAGTTTGGGCCCAAATTCTGATTTGGTTGATCTAGGCTAATTAGAAAATTTTGATTTGGTGGGCCCAGGGCCAGCACATTGACAGTCCAACATCTAACTTTTTTTCTTTTTTTTTAAATGTCTCTACCATGGCAGTACCAACCTAAACGGATGGGAGATCATGATCTTTTTAGGATTCAATGCAGCAATCAGGTAGGTATTCATAACCCACCATGCAATTATAACTGATTGGGTGAACCAAATTCATCAGAACCATCAAATTATATATATATAAAAGCTGATATACCATCCGATTGTTTCTAAGTTGCTTTTTTCTTTCTTGTAATAGTGTGAGGATATCTAATGAACTTGGAGCAGGGAGGCCAAGAGCAGCTAAGTTCTCTATACTAGTTGTGGTGCTGTCTTCAGCGCTGATAGGTGTGTTTTTCCTCGCCCTTGTGTTGGGACTGAGGAATGTATACGCACACCCGTTCACCAACAGCCCGGTTGTTGCACACGCCGTTTCCAAGCTTGCAGTCATCTTTGCTTTCACACTCCTCCTCAACAGCGTTCAACCCGTTCTAACAGGTAACAAATTAAAAATATTTAACATGCCCATTTGATCTGGGCCTTGATGAGGCCATTAGGATTAGTATGACTTACTTACCCAGGTTCTAAGCACAGACCAGGGTGGGTTGGACCCATAAGGCCAATGGACCATGTTGATAGAGAGAACACCTTTTGATTAGAAATTTCTGTGACATGAGGTTGTTGTTGAATGCAGGTGTTGCTGTAGGGGCAGGATGGCAATGGTTGGTGGCTTATGTTAATATCGGATGCTATTATGTTGTGGGCCTTCCTCTCGGATTCTTGCTAGGTTCTAAGTTGAACATGGGAGTACAGGTATTGCCTTGTCATGGACACTCCAGATCACCACTTTCGCTGCTTAATAATTTTTGTTAAGGCTTATCTCTCATCTGTCATGCTGGACTTTCATTGCCTGGCAATTGATTGATAACAGATGGGACCCACTTGGATGTATGGATAAATGGCCTAGACCATCCATCAGGTGGGCCCTGCAACTTTATAAAAATCACATAGTTCTAAAACTCACTGACTCAACTCAAAACTCAGCAGAGTCGACTTAACTCAGTGGAGTCATTGCAAAACTCACTCTTGAGCATGAACCCTAATAAAAAAGACTACAAATCTAAGTCGAGACGTTACTTCTTTTTTTTCCTTTTTTTTTTCTTTTTTTTTTAAATTATGAAGAACATCCAAAGCTTTCATCATATTCACATTACTGACAGAAGAAAATTGGGCTTTTGAATACTAGGGAATATGGACAGGGATGGTCAGCGGAGTGGCCCTCCAGACAGCGATCCTCACAGGCATAACGTACTTCACCAACTGGAATAAGGAGGCCATGGCAGCTGAATCAAGGATACAAAAATGGGGTGGCTCTGTGGACCCACCAGTGAATGGCCACAAGGTTGTAGTATTTCTAACTCTTTTTCATGGAAAACTTTCAAAATTCAATCTACTTTCTGATTTCCAAACTTATTTAAATAGAAACTAGATTTACCCAAGTGAAATTTTTATTTAAATAGAAACTAGATTTAGCCAAGTGAGAAAATCTCACTTGGAAAATGCTTTAAGATTGTTTATCTAATCTACATTTTTCATTTGTGGATGGCAGGCTTCCAATCACAAAGAGGTCCCAGTTTAAGCTTGTTTGATTGGCGAAAATCTCCTCCTAGATTAAGAAAATTGTGCGTGAGCGAGCAGCTGATCCATGTAAAATGCGGTCGCTATGATGAGAGGGGTTTTTTTTTTTTTTTTTTTTTAAAAAAATCAAATCCAACATCTTGAGATTGCTCGACAGATGAAGATTGCAGTTTTATAAATTCAAATAAACCTGTATTGATATTGAATTAGGCATTTTTCAGGATGTTGAAATAAGCTATTAAAAGGGTTTCACGACAGCCAATTTGTGTTATGGAAATGGAAGGGAAAATGCTTTCTAACACCAACTTGAGACCAACAAACGGCATTATGACTTATAATGCAACATGGTCAATTCTTTTTAAGGTAGTGGGCCCACAAAATGAGTTAAGATGAGCTTGACCTTGACCCGATCATTAAGCACTACACTCTCCAGCAACCTTGAATTGAAAGAAGAAATTTATTATTTGGCTTAACCCAGGCGTCCGTTAAAAGCTGAGAGCCAAGACCCCTACTTGATAACCCGTGCCACAAATGGCCCATAAAAAAGAAGTTAGAATGATCTGTACATATGGCAAAAAAACACAGAAATTAAGGGTTCAATATTGATTTGTACATATGACATAAACAGATGGGTCCTAATTATTTTAAATTAAGCAAAATAAGCAAAAAAAAAAAAAAAAAAGTGTGGAGTCCTGGCCATTTAAAATTCCATTGGGTTCAATGTAGATAGTAAATAGCCATGAAATCATATTGATGTTTAATTTGAGGAAATATATAATCGTGTGTGCATAGGTTGCGTGTATAACATAGAGGCCAGAGGATAACAAATCAATTGGAACCATCCACCCACCTAGGCCTCCTATAATGGATGGTTCCTTTCTTTTATAAAAATAAAAACCATGCGATGCTTACCAATTAGTTAATTATATGTTAAAAGATGTCTTAAATCTAGAAAAGTTTGACTAGTTCAAAAAAGTTCGGTTCAAAGTCCAGCAACAAAATATATTGGAATTATCTGTGATCCTCAACTCGTCGAAGGTCACGCAGACAGGACACGGATTGCTTAAATTTAAAGCGGTTTCCGAACTATTCCAAGTCAGTGCAAAAGTAGGGTTTTCTAAACTATAAATAGAAGTTCCTAGGGCCTTTTTAAAATATGTTAAGACTTTCTAAAGGTATTCTAAAGGTTTTTAAAAAAGTTTTAAGATTTGCAAAGGGTGTAGCAAGAGTGAGATTAAAGGTTGTTCGAATTGGATAAGTCTTCTCTCTTTGTAATTTATGCTTTCATAGTGGATTTTTGTCGCTTTGTGCATGGTTTTTTCCCGAAATAGTTTTTCATGTTTAATCTTTGTATTCTCTTGTGTTTGTTTGGTACCCTTGGATTGTTATCCCAGATCCATCTTTATGTGATTCCGCAGAACAAATCCCGACAAGTGGTATCAGAGCTATCATTGGGTCACAGATCTGGATCTGCAGGATTAACAACAGTGGGAAGCACTAAGTATGATATTGAGAAGTACTCAAGAAAAAATAACTTTGAATCATGGAAGATCAAGATAATCAGTTCCTTAACCAAGTAAGGTGAAGATGGTGCTCTTGAGGAGCAAAAGTCTGCTATGACTAATGATGATTGGAATACCATTGATAAGAAGGCCTTATCCTCGATCCGTTTATGTCTTACAGATGAGGTTCTCTACAGTGTTTTAAAGAAAAAAATTACGACTAGTTTATGGGCGAAGTTAGAAGATATCTATGCAAAAAAAATCTTTGAAAATCGCATACACTTGAAACTACAGTGGTATAATTTCAAGATGGCATAAGGTGGAGATCTGGAGGCCCACATCAACAACTTTAATAAATTAGTTTGTAAAATGTAGGATATGGAGGAAGTAATCAAATCGAGGAATAAGCATGTATGTTGTTGAATTCTCTTCTGACATCGTATAAATCATTCAAAGACACGATGTGCATCACAAAAAAAAAAAAAAAAAAAAAATCCTGAGTGTCGACGCCGTTATCTCAGCCCTTTAAGGGATGACCATGAGAAAGCTAAACGGTAATATGGAGACATCTTCCGATGCACTGATTACGAGAGGCAAGAATTCTGATCGAGGTACAGGATCTTCAGGGTCAAGATCTAAGTCCATGGGCAAGGGCAAGGGCAAAGGAAAATTAAAGTGCTGAAATTGTGAGATGAAATGGCACATGAAGAAGGATTTTACAAATCCTAAATCTAAGAGATAAGAATCTAAAGCTTCGTACAGGGAGGCCAACGCTGCCACGTCTGATAAAAGAACGAGTGGATGCGAAGGTGATGCCTTGTCCGTGTCTACGATTAGACACTTATACGATGATCGTAGGGACAAGTAGATTCTAGACACAGGGGAATCTTTTTACATATCTCCTCATTGAAGTTGGTTCACTAGCTACAAAGAGTGCGATGGTGGACAGGTGTTTATGGGCAATGACATTGCCTGTAATGTTGTGGTTGTTGGTACGGTGCGCGTCAAGATGTTTGATGGGACAAAGTGTACCCTGACTGAGGTGAGGCACGTTCACGACATAAAGAAGAGTCTGATTTCTCTCGGTGCACTCGAGGCTATAGGGTGTAAGTTCACGAGTATTGATGGTGCCCTTAAAGTATCTAAGGAGGCACGTGTAATCATGAAAGCGCAACGACTCGATAACATTTATATGTTGATCAAGAGCACTTCAACGGGTGGAGCTACAGTGGTTATAGCAGATTCCACCTATGCACGTGTGTGGCATATTGGGCATGACCACATGAGCAAGCAGGGCATATAGGTCGAGACACGGGAACAAAGATACGGAACAGGTAGATCAACTAGTTGTGAGAGGAATTACACAACATAATCTCAGGATATCGGCGAGGTACATGAACGACTCTAATATCGCATATGCTTTCATTACAGGCAAGGGGGATCCGTCTACTGTTCAGATGGCTCTAGGTAAGCCTGGGGTTGAGAAGTGAAATGTGACTATATACGATGTGATGGACTCGTCGTACCATATCGACACATGGGAGCTGGTGGGGCTTCCAGTGGACCGAAAATTGATTGGATACAAGCGAATCTTCAAAAGGATACAACATAAATACAGAGCAAGGCTGGTAGCGAATGGTCATGCTCAGAGAGAAGGGATCAACTTCTCAGAGATATTCGCGCCGGTAGTAAAGTAAGTGTCTATCAGATTCGTATTGGCGCTGGTTGCCCAATACGATCTCGAGCTGGAACAGATGGATAAGGAGACTGCACTTCTGCATGAAAAATTTAAAGTGTTGTTATTCATGAAATAACTAGAACGGTTCGAAGTTAAAAGGGCAGAGAACAAGGTTTGCAAGAGGTCATTGTACGACCTGTCACCTAAGCAGTGGTATAAAATTTTATTCTTTCATGGTCAGTCAGAAACCTTCTAGGAGTGAATACGATCACTGTGTCTATTGCAAGACACTGAGTGATGGCACGTTCATTATCCTGAAATTATATGTTGATGACATGTAAATCGGCAATCATGACATGTCTAAAATCAATGTACTGCAGACTCGGTTAACAGAGACATTCAAGATGAAAGATCTGGGGGCTGCAAAGATAATCCTCGGCATTGATATTCATAGAGACTAGAAGAGGAGCAGGTTTTGGTTAGGCAGAATACCTTGAGTAGGTATTAATCAAGTATGCAATGGACTAGGCAAAGCCGGTGAGCATTCCCTATGCGGCTCACTTCAAGCTTTCCTCAGGACAATGTCCTAAAACAGATGAGGAAAAGCAGGATGTCTCACGAGCCTTATTCGAATACGGTTGGTAGTGCATGTCATGGTCTGTATCAGACCGGTTATTTCACGGACAATCGGTGTTCTGAGCAAATACCCCGACCAGCAACATTGGGAGGCAGTGAGATGTTTACTTCGATACATTCGAGGTACAGAAGACTACGTCTTTACTTTTGAGAAAACAGGAGTAAAGTGGGTAAGGTAGGTGGATTCAGACTGTGCAAGCAGTGTGGATTCTAGAAATTCGACTTCAAGTTACTCGTTTGTACTAGTGAGTGGAGCAATTAGTTGGATGTCGAAACTTTAGTCCGCGGTGGCTCTTTCCATGACCAAAGAAGAATATATGGCAATGACAAAAGCGTTTAAAGAAAGTGTTTAGTTAAGAGGCATAATAAATCAGTTGGAACTCCAACAGGAGGTCGTGCTGGTTAATTGTGACAGCGAGAGCGCGATCGATTTGGCTAGAAATTTTGTTTATCAGTCACGTATTAAACACATTAATGTTATCCGACAGGTGCTTGAAGAAGGAGATGTAACTCTAGAGAAGATTCACACCAGCGTGAATCCAACAAACATGCTCACCAAAGTAGTTCTTATAGAAAAGTTCAAGTTCTATGTAACTTCTCTAGGCTTGGCGATGTCGTAAAAGAAGGACAAAGTATGCACGAGAAGCATTGATTGAAGTTATGATGCGTTGCAAAGAGAAGAGAAGAGGACAAGAAGTTACATGTTTAAAGATTGAAAACATGGTGGAGATTGTTGTTAAAAAAAAGATGTCTTAAATCTGAAAAAGTTCAACTAGCCCAAGAAAGTTCGACTCAAAGTCCAGCAACAAAGTATATTGGAATTGTTTGTGATTCTCGACTCGTCAAAGATCTACGTCAACTTGTCGAAGGTTATGCAGACAGCACACGGACTGCGTAAATTTGAGGCGATTTACGGACTATTTCAAGTCGGTGAGAAAGTGGGATTTCTTAAAATATAAATAGGAGTTCCTAGAGCCTTTTTAAAAATGTTAAGACTTTCTAAAGATATTCCAAGGATTTCTAAAAGAGTTATGGGGTTTGCAAAGTATGTAACAAAGATGAAATTCGAAGTTATTCAAATCGGATAAGTCTTCTCTCTTTGTAATTTATGCTTTCATAGTGAATGTCAATCGCTTGTGCCATGATTTTTTCACGAAATGGTTTTTCACGTTAAATCTTTATGTTCTCTTGTGTTTGTTTGGTGCTTTAGATTGTTATCCTAGATCCATCCCTGTATGATTCCGCAAAACAAATCCCAACAGTACACATTTAACTAGGAAAGAGAGGGAGAGATCAAGAACAGTTCAAATCATCATTTAGGATTCAGTCAAGCCATGACAGTGGAGCCAACCTTAATAGATGTTTTTATATCTACACCGTCCATCAATTTTGGCTACTCGTTTTAGGGCATGGCTCCAAAATCGCAAAAGATCCAAATCTCAGGTGGGCCACCCCCACAGGAAACAATGGTTATTGAATGCCCACCAATAAAATCTTCATGTGCGCCACAAAAGTTTTGGATCAAGTTAATATTTGTATTTTCCATTCATCCCAGTTCGTGTGACCTTATCGACATTTTGGATGGAAAATAAACATTACAACAAGCCCTGGGAAGTTTTTAATGGTGGGGGATCAGAGTCGGACACCTCTGTTTCAGGCAGTATGGCCCACCTGAGATTTGGATCTGCTTCATTTTTGGGGTCCATGCCCTAAAATGAGCTAGCGCCCGCCTGAGATTTGGATCTGTTTCATTTTGGGGGTCCATGTCTTAAAATGAGCTAGCAAAATTGATACAAACATTAAGGTGGACTCGCTGTCGATTGGGGCCCAATTCAAATAAAAGAATAAAAAAGATGTCGTGCCCTACAACCCAGCCGATTGGAGAGAGGGAGAGAGGCGCACGGTGCCGATTGGAGAGAGGGAGAGAGAGAGAGAGAGAGAGCTTTAAGATGCAGTATGGATAGTTGCTTGTGTTTCACCTTCTTTCGCTCTATTAAAAAATCAGAACATTAGGTTTGTGAGTAACTTATGGGAAAGTGACTTCAAATCCCTAGCCCTTGGGAAGTTGTTTCAGTTTTCCTGCAGTTTTGTGTATGAGGAATTTCCTCCCCCAAAAACCACGTGACTTCCCTGTAAGTCACTTCACACAAAAGACTACCCCTAATAAGCATTTAATTTTACATAATACAATATTAGTAGAGGCTTTTGATGTGATATTCACTCAATAGAAATGGATCATGAAATTTGAATTCATAAATGCATTTGCAACAAATGACTTTTTAAGAGAAATAGCATACCCATGATGAATGGGCATCATCGGACTAAAATGTTTAGCTTTTTGGGGCAAGTAACATTGCTAAAAATAGTGTTCCAACTTGTCAAGCCTTTTGAATGGCCCAATTAGTTATGGGGCCTCAAAAAGACTCTCCCTGCTCACAAGCCTTAGCCTCTGCCATGGGCTAGGCCAATGCCAAACATACGAACACTTGTACCTGCAACAAATGAAGAATGAAGAATGAAGAACACCCAGATCCATAGCTCAAATGGTAGACTGAGTGAAAGATACCTAATTTCAACACTGAGGTCTTGGTATCAATTCCCTAGTGGGGGTGGCTAACAGTGAAGTGTGAACTGACAGTGGGTGTACTAGCAAGCTTTTTAAAAAAAAAACAAAGAAAAAAAAAAACACAAAACAAAACAAAACAAAACAAAATGAAGAATGAAGAATGAAGAAGCTCTTGGAACTCAAAACTGTGTTGGCAGCAGCACTTGTTCTTGGCATTATGCACTTCAAAAGGTGTGTGAGAGAGAAAAAAAAAAAAAAAAAAGTACCTTATGAGATTTTCACGCATGAGGAAATAATAAGGATGTTTCTAGTGATGGTACATATTAAACCCATATAACTATGGCTATTAATGGGTTGGGTTAGCTCTCTGGCTTTTAGGCCTGACCCACCTTCAGGCAAGGCAAGGCAAGGCTAAACCTAGCTTTTAGGCCTGGCCCACCTTAAGAACTTGCACGAGTCGTCAAAACCTAAAACAATAAAGACAAATTAAGTCCCAACCCAGCCTCAAATATAAGGATTAGTCAAAAGTGGTAAATGATAAAAGTTAATCCAGTCTCATAGAGAAGAGACTTGATGTGGTTCTCCAATGCCAGTGCTCAACCAAGTTTAAAACCCAACAACCTGCATTCAGTGAACACCTACACTACTACTATGTGGGGTAGGGCCAAGGAACCATTAACCTTCTCAACATGTTGCTGGTTCCCACACCGTTAAACACAACTATTGTTACAACAACAACAACAATCATTTATTCCTCTAAGACAACTCAGGAATCCCTCCCTGTTAACTCAAAATCATAGATAGTTTACCCCGCACATATCATTTTTTTAAGCATTTATTGTAATAAAAATAAATAAATAAAAACAAAATCTGTATGTGATTATTACAATCATTATTGGCTCTCCAGGGCACACTATACCAACATCAGCTTGCCGTTTCAAGCCCAAAAGCAATGAATCAGGACAGGCCCAGACCACACATAGAAGCCCATCAGCTCAGCCAGAGCCATAACATCCAGGGTTTCAAGGGCATATTTGTAATAGCGACATTGTTATGCTCGAATCAGGCAGCCCAAGGGTAATCAAGCCCATCTTGTAAGCAGATGAGGCAGGCACAGATCACAAAAACCCACCCACCATCCAGGGTTTCAACGGCATTTTTGTAATATGCCACATTGTTTGCTCTGAAAATTTGGTTCCTTTGTAAATGTGTAGCACAACTCATGGACTGGGCTAGCAGGCACCCATAATGAACAGACTGGATTCTGAGGAAGAGAAGAAAAAGAAGCTGCCTGAGTCCCCACCATCTAAGTTTTTCAAGGGCATTTACAAAGAAGCATGTGGATACATAATCAACAAGATAAAGCAATGAGGGAACTAATCAAAACCAGCAATCATTTCCACCTTTCCATGCTTCAAAAACATGGGATACCTAAAATTGCTAGGCATTTAGTTTACATGGGCAATAATGCCCATTTGGCCTATCCAACACATTTGCATGGATTACAAGAGTAAATCAAACAGGATACAAAAACGGGAGAAAATCTTCCAAGAAAACCAAACTCTTTACCCACTACAAAAACTTGCCTGCAAGGACCAGATACAGTTCTTGGAATCTAACCAAGGAAGGTTATCATCGCCTACGCATGCCTCGTCCACGGCCACGAAAAGCAGCTCCACCACGCCCACGACCCATGGCACCTGCAGCAGCCTCTCCTTGTGCACTCTCCGACTGCATTGATATAGATAGAAACCACAAAAACTCTTTTCAATTGGAACCCCAAAACCATTACATTCACTGGGACCAGATATTGCAACAGAGTTTCACAGCGGTGAGTTTCAATTAACAGGATGATCAAGGGACGCAATATTTGCAACACTGCTGTGCATGCACCCTGCTTTTAGTGTTATTTCTAGTACAGTAATAGTAAACAGGGGGGTGCATAAGAAAACATAGGGTGTAAATATCAGTTCCATTAACTACAGGGACTATGAATGGTGGTGAGACAGCATGACTTGTTCCCATTTCCATTATTTATTTTTTATTTTTTATTTGGTTTGACCAACTCATATTAAGAAATTAAGGAATAGAGCCCTCAATACAAAGGGGCAGAGCACAAAGATTTTAAATGATATGGGGGATGCCCAATCGTGGATCTGAACCGTTCGTTTGTTCATACAACTAGGCACAATCCAAGATGCAAAAAATCACACCCATCTGATCATCCTAAACATCTGATCAAATAGCATGAAAAATGGACAATAGAGATTGAGCGGACAACAAAGATAGGTCCAATCATCTTGAAACATCTATTTAATGGATCCAATTTGTATTGCTTGTGATTCCAAAGTAGCACTTTGGTTTAATGATTCTAACCATGTGACCCATGGCTCATAAACAACAGATGGTTCTAGCAAATTGGCCCCACGCAAATGGTTAGCATCATCCAATCAGCATGATTCTTGCACCATGGCTTGCTCCCCATGGTAATATTGAACGAACTGTCTCAATTTATGATTGTGCATCCCTCGTCTGATTTTAAAGGTCTTGGGAGATTGCTAGCATCCCTGTAAAGGTGAAGACGCTAGCAAAACACACACACACACAAAAGAATGTCTCAATCCATGGTCTCAAGTCCAACTGTTTGGACCACAAGGTACAGAGCACCCAAGTGCATGTGACATCTAGCCCCCTTCCAATAGGTTGGCCCCACCATGAGGATAACCTAGGTGCAAAAATCAGCCTTAACTCGTCAGGTGGCATCCGGCAAGACTCACTCCCTCCCTCCCTCACATCCTTTCAGGCCTTTCCCCTTGCCCTTTAAGAACCTTCAACTTGCACTCACTCCTCCCAACCATCACAGTTCTCAGTCTCCCTTGCACATGAGCAAACCATCCAAGTCTACTTTCCTTCATCTTATTTACATATTGATGTTACTCATAAGTCCCCTGGAATGCATTCATTTCTAGTTAAGAACATGTTCATAAGATAAGTGTAGCTGAAATGAGGATGTTGAAATGGATGAGTGGCAAGACGAGGAAGGAAAGAATTAGAACACGCACACACACACACACACACACACCCCTATGTAGGGTTTTGCTAAGTAATCACCTTCATGAGAACATTAGCAACATCCCCAGAGCATTTAAATGACAAGGTATGACATATCATCAATTTGAACCATTCATTCATTTACGCAACCAGGAGCAAGCCATGGTTCAATCACGTGAATCTAATGTTCCTAAAGATCCAATCAATAATATGGAAAATGGACAGTCAAAGTGGAGGAACAAATTGGTATAATCATCATTTTGAACCATCTATTTAACAGATCCCACTTTGTATTGCTTATGATTCCAAAGCAGCACTTTGGTTTGATAATTCTAAATATGGGGTCTATATGGGTCATCAAAAAACATATGGTTGTAACAAATTGGCCTCATTTGCATATGACCAAACCATGCAGATAAGTTCAACACAAGGAAATCTTTTGCAGCACGCCCATACTGAGCTCTAAAGTGAGTGGTCTGAAGCCCCAAAAGGTGGGCCCCTGCTGCTAAGTGCTGGATTGAACAAAACAAGATATTTCTTTCAAGCGAACATTATAAAATACAACCATTTAAACAGGGATACAGAAACAAATACAGAGTCCCAACTCCCAAATTACCACTCCAATAAACATAACATGAAGGATTAGTCTGGAACAGGGAAACCACAGCATGAGCACACAACAATGCATGCACTTTTTGTAAAAGCAACAAATCTATTAGACCTAAAGGCAATTCAGAAAATGCAATACTCATTTTTATTATTATTAAAAGGAAAAAAAAAAAAAAAAAGCAGGTTTGAACAACTGAATTACCTTGGGATTTTTCACCGTCTCATCCACGCTTAAAATAAGACAAGCTGCTTCAGTTGCAGCATTTATAGCATTTATCTGCAATATGAGGTTTGTTTTGTTATAATCAACAGTTAAATGTCAAGTTGTCAACAGTCAGATTAAGGGTACACTTCGATGTTCATGGTTCCCAAGGCACTGCACAAGAGACAAATCATGATTGAGATAAGAATGGAATCATCTCAACTATGACTTTCGAGCAGAAATGTGGGGAAATGCCCAGTTCACTTGCTGCCAGTGCACTTTCCGTGCACCCCAAACACCAAGTACAGTTCACTTCGGAGCATGGGTGAAGACCCAGAGGAGCCAAGTGTGATTCGTTTGAGTCAATTTGGACACAGTCGGACCCATCCAGTTCGACAACATGAGTGACCCCCAACTCGAGTGAGTCACGAACTTGACTTGAGACTGGATGAGTTGGTCCCAATCACCAAGTCTTAAAACCATTCTTAGGAGTGATATTCTGGTACACGGTACACCCAAAGGCCCCAAGAGGGACATAAATTCCTGATAAAGAAGGCAAAATAAGTGAGACATGCTTTACCTTTACAACTGAAGGTTCCCACACAAAGTTTGCAAATGAATCTGCAATCCCGCCAGTGTTGATATCCACCCCATAAAGTGCACCTTCACCTGTTATGAGTAGCATAGCTAATTAGTAAATGAAATTTTGTTTGCATTCACATACTTGAAATGGGGAGAGTCGAAACTCGAACCAGATGGGAGTGCATGCTTCTGCCTGAGTTTGTTCAGTACATCAGTCGCATCAAATCCGGCATTGTCACAGAGCTGGCGTGGGATGACCTGCAAGGATAGTACAACATTGGCTATCATTATCCATCAAAGCTAAGAAAATAATGTCAATACTGTAAATATTGTCTGAAACTTGAGTAGCAAAGTTATGGTTGGCTTGGTTTGTGGTATAGGCAAGCTCATTTGAACTGAGAAAGATTTCTTTAGCTTCTTTCAGAAGAAACAGTAAGACCTTTAAAGATGGACTGAAAGTCCGAATTGAAAAGGATGCAAACAATGCAAGCTTACATATTCCTTTTCTGACCAGAAACACACTGCCCCATGTAGTGGTCAGAGATGTTTGGGACCTTCCTGTATGTATCTCAGTTTGTGAGTTGGGCTGGAAAAGGCAGGTAAATTGTTAAAGGTCAAATATTGTATATTAGACCCCAGTTATTACTTGGTTTTACGTACATAATAATGCTTAAACGTTCTATTTTAATGATGTTTTTGTTGCAAGGTGAATTTAAGAGCTTGGACTAAAAGGGGTGTTAAAAGCATGGATTTTATACACAAGAATTACCAAGGCAAAAGACGGATCTTAGGGGACCGAGATCGAAGAATTCACACACCAAAGATCCGAGAAAATCGAGTGATTCACGCTAAAGAGGCCTGAAAATCGTCCTGAATGCAAGATCACAGGGTTCCCACCATCCGTTTGGCTCGAAACTTTATATCTGGCCTGAGGATCATAAAGTAATCGTACACGTAAAATTTCAGCCATTGGATCCTTGTAGAAGTGGCCCAACGGACAGATCAGCTCATAAATCACTCATCTAGGACCCACCAGATATCTGGATATGCTTCAATTTTGGTATCAAACCTTTAAATGGGATGGCAAAACGGATGGACAGAGCGGATTTCTCACGAACATCACAATGGACCCCACCTTGAGGGGTGTGTGCACTTGCTGTGCACCGTGCAAGCAAAGATGGTCAAACGTCTTCTCTCTCCCGCGTGAGAGAGGAAACTAGCCTCTTACGCACGTGCTCCCGCTGGGACGTGTAATGGGCCATCGTGCAAGCAAAGATGGTCCCAAATTGCGTGAAAGCTCCTAGCCACCGACTACCAGCCACCCACCGACCTATCCTTGCTACCTTTATAAAAGGGAGAGAGAAAGAGAGAGGGCATATTTGGGACATGGTGGAGAACAAGAGAGAGAGCGAGAGTGGACGGCACTAGGAGTTTTCTTCTCCTTCTTCTTAGTTTCCTTCTTTTCCTTTCATGTTTTCCTGAGTTTTAGTTTGATCATGGCTATGACAGGCTAAACCTCTTAGCTAGGGCTAAGAGGTGAAGCTTGAAGTGTGATGGGAGACTTTTTTTTATGCCTTTGATTCATGTTTAAGTTGAACTGATTTTGATTCTAACTTGATTATAAGAAATGTTTTTAGTTTTTAATGGTGACTTAAATTATAATGGATCTGCAATAACTCTGAGTATGTCCTTTTCAGTATTATGATTGTGAAGTTGGGAAGCCCTATTGTTCAACATCGTCTCATGGACATGGTTGGATGATGGACTCCTTCCTAACATTCATAACTCTTTCAGATTAGTTGTGGATTGGTTAAATTCAGTTGTTTGCTTTGTCTCATGGGCATGGTTTTGTGATGCAATCAATTCTAATTCTCATACCTCTCATCCCTTGAAAACTGGATCAAAGGAAGTTCAAATTTGATTTTTAATGTTATATCCTCCAACTGGATGAAGATGAGACTCTAAATCCAATTGTGTTCTTGAATCAAGCATAGATCTCCCCGATCTCTACAAGAGGATCCTTAGCACCCTAGTTTCCCACCTTTGAATTTACAAGTTTTAGTTACTTTAATCAAAATTACTTTCTCAATCATTCCATATTTAGATTTCATCTTTTTCTAATTCTAAGTTCTAGTTACTTTCAAAATACGTACAAGGTTCGGTCCCTATGGATTCGACCTCGGTCTTACCGAGATTATTACTACATCACAACCCTATACTTGGGGTGTGAACAAGTTTTTGGCGCCGTTGCCGGGGACTGACGGTTGCATTTTTTTGAGATTAACTGGTTTTAGAATTAGGTTAAGATTAGTGTTTTTCTAGGTTTAAGGTTTTCCTGTTTGATTTTTAGAAACTAACCTAACTTTTTTGTTTTGTAGGACCTTGATATAGACTTTCTAAATTGGTAATCTCTTTCTGATTTTTCTATTTTTAAGATTAGGGTTTTATTTTTTATTCTTAGAAACTTTCTAATTCTAGGTTTTCTTTTATTTTTAGAAACTAACGTACTTTCTAATTTTAGGCTTAGAACTTTCCTAATTTGTTTTTAGAAACTTTCTAGTTTTTTATTTTTAGAAATTTTTCATTTTTAGAAACTAGTTTACTTTCTATTTTAGGAATTCTATTTTTAGAAACTAATTTCTTTTGTTTTCTTTTGCAGGATCTAAACATAGGAACTTCTAATTTAGTAACTTCCTTCTAACTTTTCCTCTACTTACTTGCCATATTTGTTGTAAGATTTTTTTTTAGGATTAGGTTCAGGATTAGGGTTTCACCGTGTATATGCACGAGTGGGAATGTCAATATGCTGGGATAGCTTTTGAGAATGCGAAAAAGTGTGAAGGGATGTATGATGATTATGTTAGAAATCAACATATGTCTCAAAACTTTTCTGAAACCATCATTGAGAACCGACTGGAATATATTGCTCCACTCGTTAAGAAGTCTTCACGTGATCATATGCAGGAGAACAATTACACCCCACTAACAGTACGTGAGTATTGGGGTTATCAGACTTATGGGAGTGAGAATTATAATCAACCATCAAACAAGAAGAAGACAATGAGAGATTATATTATGGGTGATAATATGTATCAACAACCATCGTATTCTCCCACCTATGATCCGTATGACTATGATCCGTGGAAACATCAAAATTGGAAAGATGAACCAACAACTAGTTATAATGATTATTCTCTTGGATCTCCTACCTTTGAAATCCAACTAGAATCGATCCAAGAGAAGTCGCTTCAGAGTGACACAGACTCTTCTGCAGACATGAGAAAATTATTAGAAGAGCTTGAATCACACCTCGATAGGTTAATGGAGGCTAGTGTGGCCCAGCCTCAACCCAATCCAGAAACACAATATGAGGAAGGTACATTAGAAGCACTTGCAGCGCGCCTCGATAAGCTAATAGAGGCTCGTTTACTCCAGCCTCAACCCAGTCTAGGAATACAATGCGAGGAAAGTGATCCCAACTCGCTTTTGAAGAACTCTGAAATTTGGAATGAAGAGTTGGATTATGTTAATAAGCATATGGTTCAATTTCTCAAAGAGTCGATCTCAATGACAGTCTAAAGGAATAATCAAGAGACGTGGGTGTCTTTTAAATACAATGATAATGACACACTTCACTCCCATGACACACTTGGTTTCAATGATGAGGGAGAGGTTAGTTTATTCGAACCTCAACCCAAACTAGGAATAAAATGTGAGGAAAGTGATTCCATCATAAGTGTGCACTGCACTGAATTGGAAGATTATGCGTATTGGGATGACAATCATGAATGTGCAGCCCAACTTCCACTAGAATCAATCTCAAGTTTGGCCAAGTCAAGGATCAAGAGATTCAGGAGGTTGTTGACTAAAGTGATCTACTCCACCTATCTGACATGGCCAATTTAAATGTGGAGGATGAGCCCCTTACAACCGACTCTTCTAACTCTTATGAGACATGTTTGGACCACTCCACTGAACTGAATGATGATATGATTCGGGAGAGGGATGAGTTGCTCGATATGACTCTAGAATTTGAAACCATCCAGTTAAGGCCACCATCTGAGCTGTACACGTGTTCACATCAATGCTTCCCCTATTGATTTCCAATCTGTCTGTGCAGGGTAAGAGCAAGAGAGCATGCGTTCATCCACTTCCAGAGACAATGGAATCCTTGGGCAGATCATCACAAGCTTCAATGTGGAAAATGAGTCACTCTCAACTAAATTTTTCAACTCTTTGAACGATTGCTTGGCACACTTTGCGGATTCAAAGGATCTCATGATAAAAGACATAGTAAATGCCTTGCAAGACAATATCTCAGTAGTTATCACGAACCAAAAGTACCCTTATTCTGAAGCTCCTCCTTCTCCAGATCCTAAATGTCTATCATTAAAAGGAGCTGAAAATCGAACCGGAGTCTGAAACTTCAAAATATGTCGAGACTGCATCATCTTCTGAGAATTTTCATGAATTTTATCTACTTGTAGTCTTCAATTCACCATGGGGTACTATCTCTGAAACTCTCTGTCACAGGTGAATCATATATACTTTGGATACCTCAAGCGATTCAACGAAAATTTTATGCTGAGGTCTATAAATTCCTCTGAAAATTCATGCTTCAGGGCATCCAAGCCTATTGGAAAAGGGGCTTTTGGATGATCTTGTTAAGAAACCCACTGAGAAATTTATCAAGATATTTGTCGGAAGAGGAACCTTGCAGCATGACTGAATAGCTTTTCCCTTGCTTTCCTAGTTTAGGATTAGTTTACTACTTTCATAAGACTAGGGTAGTTTGTTTTATATCGTTCTAGGATAGTCAGCTTTATGTTGTTAGGATAGTTTGCTTTCCAAGTTGCTCTAGGATAGTTTGCTTTTTGCTGGTTTCACTCTTGTACTGACCCGCGCTTTCACACTAAGATCTCTTTGGAAAAAGCCTCCTAATTCCTTCTTCAGGTACTATCTTTCCATCACTTCTCCTTCAATTTCGTTGTCTCATGTACATTGCATGCTTATATCTTTTACATTGAGGACAATGTAGATTTTAGGTTGGGGATGAGAGATTAGGTTACCTAATCAGTGTTTTCTCAGTCTTGAGGAAAAATTGTGAAATTTTTTCTGAAAATTCATATGAATTCGAGTGATTTTGAAGGATAGTCTTGATTTAAGAAGTAAAAGATGCGTACTGTTGGTGATTTACGACTCTTGGATTTAGTTATCTGTTAGATTTCACAGTTAAGTTCAAATTATTAATCCATGATTAGAAGTTTTAAACATTGATTGAGTTATGATTTCACATGTCACATCTAGCGTACACATTAAGATTTCACTTGGTAATCACTAGGCATGGAAAGAGCCAACCTAGGGAATTTGCCCATCATGTTCATTGAAAAAACAAGAGAATTCCCAACTAAAAAAAAAAAAAAAACAGTTGTGTTCGAAAACGGCTACCTGTTAACGATATTTAAAAAGGTTGACACAGCATGAAGCCATCGATGGAAAAATCAAAAGCTGGAAGAGTAAAAAAGGCTGAACTGTAAGGCAAGTTTCGGTTTAGGTTGGGTTATTCTGGAATACTTTTTTTTATTACTAATGATATCCTGAAAATTGATGATTGGACCTTTAATTGTGATAAGTCGAGATTGCACTATACACCCATGGAACTCGATGTTTAGAATTGTTCTAATTGATGGATTAGTACTTTAAACTTGACTATGAAGTTTACCGTGCGCTTGAGTCTAGGAGAAAGTGATGCCCAACATGCATGAATCTTAGAATTCTAGTACCTGGATTGTTTTTCAAAAATCACTCTGGTTTATAGAAATTGTCCCGTAATTCTTAAAATATTTTTCGCATACTTTGCTCGGGACTAGCAAAATGTTGGTTGGAGATTGTGTTGAGGGTCAAATATTGCATATTAGACCAAAGTTATTACTTGGTTTTAAGTACATGATAATGTTTAAACGTTCTATTTTAATCATGTTTTTGTTACAAGGTGAATTTAAGAGCTTGGACTGAAAAGAGTACTAAAAGCATGGATTTGATGCTCAAGAATCACCAAGGTAAGGGATGGATCTTAAGGGACCGAAATCAAAGAATTCACATGCCAAAGATCCGAGAAAATTGAGTGATTCACACTAAAGAGGCCTGAAAATCGTCCTGAATACAAGATCACAGGGTTCCCAACATCCGTTTGGCTCGAAACTTCATATCTGGCCTGAGGACCATAAAGTAACCGTACAGGTAAAATTTCAGCCATTGGATCCTTGTAGAAGTGGCCCAACGGACAGATCAACTCATAAATCACTCATCCGGGGCCCACCTGATATCTGGATATGCTTCAATTTTGGTCTCAAACCTTAAAATGGGATGAAAAAATGGATGGACGGAACGGATTTCTCATGAACATCACAGTGGACCCCACCTTGAGGGGTGTGTGTGCATAGTGCACTTGAGGGGTGTGTGCACCGTGCAAGCAAAGACGGTCAAACGTCTTTGACATGAGCTCTCTCCCGCGCGAGAGAGGAAACTCGCCTCTTACACACGTGGTCCTGCTGGGACGTGTAATGGGCCATTGTGATTGTCCATTCGGACGATCCGAACCATCCAAAGTGTTCAGGGGGTGGGGACGACCATACCCATGGTGACCTTTTGGTCCCATGCACGTGTACACACGCAGATCGTTGTCAAACACAGGATGAACGGCGAGGTTATTTGATACAATGGGCCACATCAAAACTCGACCAAAACCACTCCTTTCCAACTGAAATTTCGCCAGGAATCCAATGAACAGGGTGGATTTATCCAAAAACATTACTATGGGGCTCACCGAACATTCAAACGCAGGGACATGCACAATGTACATCAGGCCTCCGTGGGCCATTGTACGATCAAGGGAAGGGTCAAATGCACAATCTGAACCATCCAGAAGAGAGAGAAGGTGGCCACGACTACATCCATGAAGTCAAAATCGCGATCAGGCCTTCCACTGTCCCACAAACACCGTCCAAACGCAATGAGTTTGCGTTTTCTGTTTCGCGGCTGCGTAAAGAGCTGCGTAAAAGCTCCCAGCCACCGACTTCCAACCTCCCACCGACCTATCCTTGCTGTCTTTATAAAAGGGAGAGAGAGAGAGAGAGAGAGAGAGAGAAGCCATCTTTGGGACGTGGTGGAGCATGAGAAAGAGAGCGAGAGTGGACGGCACTAGGAGTTTTCTTCTCCTTCTCAGTTTCCTTCTTTTCCTTTCATGTTTTCCTGAGTTTTAGTTTGATCATGGCTTTGACAGGCTAAACCTCTTAGTTAGGGCTAAGAGGTGAAGCTTGTAGTGTGATGAGAGACTTTTCTTTATGCCTTTGATTCATGTTCAAGTTGAACTGATTTTGATTCTAGCTTGATTATAAGGAATGTTTTTAGTTTTTAATGGTGACTTAAATTACAATCGATCTGCGATAGCTTTGAGCATATCCTTTTCAGTATTATGATTGTGAAGTTAGGAAGCCCTGTTGTTCACCATCGTTTCATGGACATGGTTGGATGATGGACTCATTCCTAACGTTCATAACTCTTTCAGATTAGTTGTGGATTGGTTAAATTTTGTTGTTCGTTGTGTCTCATGGGCATGGTTTTGTGATGGAATCAATTCTAATTACTCTGCTATCCTACAATTTCAAGAAAACAGCCCTTATTGTTTTATGTGTGTTATTTGTGAAGTGTGTGTTAATCGTGATTGAGTTGCTGTTACTCCAACAAATTTGGTATCGAAGCCAAGTTCCGTAGCAATCTGGAGCAAGGTAAAAGGTAATGGCAACCACAAGTAGCACGGTAAGTGTTAATCAAAATTTTGTTCCCATTTTCAAAGGAGAAAATTATCCATTTTGGGCTATTAAAATAAGAACAATATTTATGTCTCACGATTTATGGGAATTAGTAGAGACTGGTTTTACAGAGTATAATGATCAAGAAGGAAGGGTGACCGCAGCTCAAAAAGCGAAGATGAAAAAAAATAGAAAAAAAGATGTAATGGCCCTGCCATATATCCAGCAAGCTCTGGATGACACAATCTTCCCAAGAATAATGGGAGCTAAAACATCTAAAGAAGCATGGGACTTGCTTCGAAATGAATTCCAAGGGTCAAGTAAAGTAATCACCGTAAGATTACAATTTCTCCATCGCGATTTTGAAACCTTATTGATGAAAAATTCAAAATCGGTTCAAGAATTTTTCACTCGAGTCACCTCAATAGTAAATCAAACTAGGTCTCTTGGTGAAGACCTATCTGAACAAAAAATTGTTGAAAAGGTGCTTTGGAGTCTTAATTCAAATTTTGATTCCATTGTTCCTGCAATAGAGGAATCTAAAGATCTAAGCACTTTGCCTTTAACTCAATCAATGGGATCTCTTCAAGCTTATGAAGAGAGGTTACGAAAAGACACAGAAAATTCTGTTGAGCAGGCATTGCGGACAAAACTCACTTTGAAGGGAAGCTGGAGTAAAGGTACTGCAACTCACCTATTTAAAAATGGTCATGGTGGTGAAGCTCGATCAAACCAATCCTTTAAGGGGAAAGGAAAAGGCCACTACAACAACTCTAAAAACTCCAATCGAGGTAATTGTGAATCCCCTATTCAATATAATAAGTGCAAAAAGAAAGGGCATATTGAAAGAGACTGTTGGTATAAAAATAAGGATTCCAATGTGCATCATTGCTCAATTTGTAAAAAAATTGGGCATGCTGGAAAAGATTGTTGGTATAGGCCAAAAGATAGAACAAATTTCCATGAAGAAAAATGTGATGATCAAAAAACTGATGAAGAAAGCCTGTTTCTTTCATGTTTTACTGCATGTACTGAAAATGTTTGGTATCTAGATAGTGGTTGTAGTAACCATATGACAGGTGATAAATCATTATTTGTTGAGATGGATGAGACTATTAGGTCTCAAGTACTGATGGGAGATGATAATCAAGTTCAAGTGCAAGGTAAGGGAACTATTTCCATAGATACCAAATCTGGTAAGAAGCTTATTCATTATGTTATGTATGTTCCTGGCATTGCTCAAAATTTAATCAGCTTGGGACAATTGATGAAAAGAGGACTTTATGCTATTTTTGATGAAAATAAATGCATGATATTTTATAAGAAAAACAAAGAATTAATAGTTTCAGTTGAAATGACTGATACTAAAATGTTCCCTCTTAAATTTTCTGATCTCACCATCAATGCTTTTAATGTTGAATCTAGTGATGCCTCTAGGCTATGGCATAAACGATATGGGCATCTAAACTTTGGCGGACTAAATTTACTGCATAAAAATACAATGGTTGTTGGTTTACCCATGGTGACAAATGATGGAAAGTTGTGTGAAGCATGTGTATATGGAAAACATCATAGAACTCCCTTTCAAGTGGATAAATCTTGGAGGGCAACTGAACCTTTGATGCTTGTACATGCTGATATCTGTGGTCCTATGAGGACATTCTCTTTTGGTGGATGTAGATATTTTCTATTATTTGTTGATGACTTTACTAGAATGTCATGGTTGTATTTTCTTGAAAAAAAAGTCTGAAGCTCTTTCATTTTTCCTACAATTTCGGGCTTCTGTTGAAAAACAAAGTGGCTATTCTATTAAAAAAATTGTGTACTGACCAGAGTGGAGAATTTACATCCAAAAAATTATTTATGATGTGTAAAAATGCAGGTATAAACAGAGAACTCACAGCAAGCTTTACCCCACAACAAAATGGGGTCACAGAATGAAAAAATCGAATAATCGTTGAAACCGCAAGGTGTATGCTGAAAGAAAAGGAACTACCAAAGACCTTTTAGGCTAAAGCCATCGCAACGTCGGTTTATTTATTAAACTGATTTCCTACCAAGGCTGTCACAGGAAAAACCCCATATGGAGCTTGGTTTAGGAGAAAACCAAATTTGAGCCATCTTAAAGAATTTGGATCCATAGCCTATGCTCATATTCCTTCGCCAAAAAAAAGGCAAAAATTAGATGATAAGAGCAAAAAATATATTTTTATTGGTTATAGCGATGAAACAGAAGGTTATAGGCTCTATGATCCAAAAAATAAGATTTTGAACATCAGTCGAGATGTTATCTTTAATGAAAATGGTGCCTGGAATTGAGAAAGTAGTGCCGAAAATACTCATTTGGTTGTTGATCATGAAGAAACCACATCTTGTATGCCACCAAATGAGTTTCATCCACCACCTTCACCACATATTGAATCAAGTGAATCGCCTCCAAGAACGGTAAGAAGTCTTACTGATATTTATCAATCATGTGATTTTGCCTTCTTTTCTTCAGAACCCACGTGTTTTGAAGATGCAGTGACAAAGGAAGAGTAGTATAATGCAATGAAGGAAGAAATTGATGCTATTGAAAAAAATAAAACATGGAGATTGGTTGATTTGCTCCCAAGAAAAGAAGCCATTGGACTGAAATGGATTTATAAATCCAAATTCAATCCTGATGGATCTTTGAAAAGGCATAAAGCTCGTTTAGTAGCAAAAGGTTATGCTCAAATTCCAGGTGTTGATTTTTTTAAACTTTTTCTCATGTTGCTCGATTAGAAACCATTAGAACTGTTTTATCTTTGGCATCTCAAGAAAGTTGGCATGTTTATCAATTTGATGTCAAATCAACTTTCTTAAATGGTGAGTTACAGGAAAATGTATATGTAGAACAGCCTGCAGGATTTAAACTCAATGGGATGGAAAATAAAGTTTACAAATTGGAGAAAGCTTTGTATGGACTCAAACAAGCTCCAAGAGCATGGTACAGTAAGATCGACAAGTACTTCCTTGAAACTAATTTTAAGAGTGAAAGTGAACCTAGTCTTTATATGAAAACTCAATGTATGGAAATCCTTATAGTTTGCTTGTATGTTGATGATATGATATATACAGGCAATTCTATAAGTCTGATGAAGAAATTTAGAGAAAATAAGATGTCTAAATTCGAAATAACTGACTTGGGCCTTTTACATTATTTTTTAGGCATGCAAATTATTCAAGATTCCAATGGTATTTTTGTATGTCAAGAAAAGTATGCTCATGATATATTAAAAAGAATTTTTATGACTAATTGTAATCCTGCAAAAACTCCCATGAATACAAATGATAAACTTACGTTAGAAGATGGAGTAGATAAAACTAATGGAAAAGATTACAGAAGCTTAATTGGTGGTCTAATCTATCTCACTCATACAAGGCCAGATATACTGTTTGCAGTGAGCCTTCTATCCATATTCATGCAAAATCTAAGTAAACAACATATAGGAGCAGCAAAAAGAGTCCTACGATATATTCGTGACAGATTGAACTTTGGAATAAGGTATCGCAAGGTGAGTGATTTTAAATTTGTGACTTATACTGATAGTGATTAGGCCGATTGTGCAGATGACGGAAAAAGCACTCCTGGATTTTTGCTTAGTCTTGGATCCGAAATGATATCATGGGCGCCTAAGAAGTAAGAAACTACCGCACTATCAAGTTCGGAAGCCGAATACATTGCTACCACAAGTGCCGCTTACCAAACAGTATGGCTTAGAAGGATCTTATCCGATTTGAAGGCAAAACAAGAAGAAGCTACGGTAATCTACTGCGACAACAAATCTACCATTGCAATGACAAAAAATCCAACATTTCATGCAAGGACTAAACACATAGAAGTACGTCATTACTTCATAAGAGAACACATGGCGAAAGGAGAAATCAAGTTGGAATACTGCAACACCAAGAGTCAAATTGCAGACATTTTCACTAAAGCGCTTTCCTAGCAGAAATTTGTCAAGTTACGAGAAATGCTCGGAGTTGAGGTTGTTTGAATTAAGGGGGAGTATTGAGAATAATTCAAACCCAACGGTCATAAGAATGTTTTAAATTCCACTATTTTCTCACTATTTGTTATAACTAAGCTGAATTTGGTCAAGCCACATGTCAGTTGCTGATCAATTCTTTTAGCAAGAATCTCTCAAGTGTTCGGTGCCTACATCATGTCTATAAAAGAGTCTTTTATGTAGTGTAGATGTACAGAAAAAATTTAATATACTCTGCTATCCTACAATTTCAAGAAAACAGCCCTTATTGTTTTACGTGTGTTATTTGTGAAGTGTGTGTTAATCGTGATTGAGTTGTTGTTACTCCAACACAACGGAAGTTCAGATTTGATTTTTAATGTTATATCCTCCAACTAGATGAAGATGGGACTCTAAATCCAGTTGTGATCTTGAATTAAGCATAGATCTCCCCGATCTCTACAAGTGGATCCTTGGCACACTAATTTCCCACCTTTGAATTTACAAGTTTTAGTTACTTTAATCAAATTACTTTCTCAATTATTCCATATTTAGATTTCATCTTTTTCTAGTTCTAATTACTTTCAGAATACGTACAAGGTTCAGTCCCTGTGGATTCGCCCTCGGTCTTACCGAGATAATTACTACATCACAACACTATACTTGGGGTGTGAACATAAATAAAGCACTCTTAATTTGGGTTCCGTTTCTACAAAGCCCAACCACAAATGGAACCTTGCTAGCTTGAAGGCCCTACCAACCGCTATTTAGCAAGAGATCTAAAGTCCAAATGCTATCTCATGAAGACCAAAAAAGGGGGATTTCTTTTTTTTTTTTATTTGGGGGGGAAGAGTTGTCAACTTCCAATTAAGGGCAAGAAACAAAAGGAAGAAAAAAAAAAAAAAAAAAAAAAAGAAGATTAAAAGTAAAAGATTTCTATGTTGCCTACCTCAAGCGCTTTGGCATATGAATTTATAAACAATTGTGATTTCCCAGCTATTGTCCGGGCATGCTGTCTCAAATACCGACTAATCTCCATCTGCCAAGAGCATACTAGATTAAGTAGCAAGTCAAGAATACAAACCACAATGGGTTACCAAGTTCTGAATAGGTTGCTATAAGTTGCATACATCAATAGCACCACCACCAGCAACAACAGTCGAGTTCTTAAGAGCCCTTCTGACTATCATTATAGCGTCATGCAGACTCCGCTCCGCCTCCTCGATGAACTGAGAATATTAAAATGAATTTCTTGAGCCATAACCTCGAAATTAGAGCTATCAACATGGTATCAAAAACAGTTACGTAATGGCTTTTACATACCCGCGACAGTGGGAGCCATTACATGATACAGAGCTGTAATGCCATCCCATAATGGGCCCGTAACGGCCCGATATGGGTCCTAAACATTTTCTTCATTTAAAATTTTTTTAAAAAAAGAAAAAAGAAAATGACTGCTAACAGGCATAAGGCTGGTCATTACAGCCACCGTTACTGTTATTGTATACCTTGGCTATCAAGCAGATAAGTTCAGTGGACTACATACTAATGGCCTACCTGATCTGCTCCACCACGGAGAACAATGGTTGCTGTCAGACCAGAAGGGCATCCGCTGAATATGTTGAAACGTTCATTTCCTACTTGCTTTTCCTCAAAAACTTCACATGAGCCAAGAACCTTGTTCATGCAAAACACACCCACTATAATCACAAGTTGAGCTTATTGAATTTTATTATTAAATGAAAGGAAAGAAAAAAAGAAGTAACCAATTATTGCTAACAACTGCCAAAATCATCCTACTAATGCTTTAAAAATGTCAAAATGACACATACAATGCTAGATTTGCTGACAAAGGAAACCAAAAAGTGTTTTTTTTCTAGCAATAAACTAAATAGTATTGTTACCACAACAATGCAATGTTACAGTAAAAAGGTTGACATAAAAGAACCTCATCAATAATGTTGTTGACAGATGTCTGCACAGTTCCACCAGTCGCTTTAGCAACACGCCGCAAGTCCTCTTCTGTTACACGACCAGCACAGAAAATATCCCGATCTGCAAAGTACTGCAAAAACCCAGATGGTGGAATCATATGACAGCTTACATTGATGAATATGTTAGGGAAGAGTATACCGGAGGGACTTGCCCTACACAGACATGTGCGAGATGCAGAACATTCAATCATGTAGCTAGTTCGCCTATCAAGGGGGCCACACATGTAGATGCTACTTAAGGAATTGATCAATGGTCCACAATGCACACATGTAGTCCATGTGATGGGCGGAACGGCCAAGTTTTGGGGGATGACCTTATTCACATTCTCTTTGAGGGACAGTAATGAATGGCCAAGTTTTTAGGGCCATAGTAATGCTTGTTCCTCCCGATTCCTTCTGCACACATTAGCACATTTGTGGCAAGTCTAGATGCACAAGCCCTGTTAACATTTCCCAACAAGAAAAATTACCTGTGTTGCAAGATCACCAATTGGCAGCCGAGAGAGGACAATTTTGGCTCCACTTTGCACACATTTATCCAACTTATCATAGATGATGTTCCACTCGGCATCAACAATTGATTGATACTGTAAAGGATCAGATAGTCTGCAAGCAGACAAGAAACCATACAACTATGTTACAAAGAATCACCTAATTAGATGGTGTGCAGAACAAAAGAACAGATCAAGACCTACCTAATTTCTGCATTTTCTTTCTCTGACTTCAGCTCTAATTCGACGTTCAAGAGAAGAATCTTTGGACTCAGAAACTTCTTTGGTTGCTGCTCAAAACCAGCATAGGAAAATGTCTTCTTAAAAGCAACACCATTGACAAGGAAAGAATCGCGCATGGTACCTCCTGGAACCTACAGAAAGAAATATGAGCTTATTTACCTTCTGCACTAATGAAAGCATGTCAAGAGTTTCATCAAGTCTCGCTGTCTAAATTTTAGAGTTGGACACAAACCAAGCCAGCTCGAAAGCTCTCAGCTTGAATTGGCTTGAAAAAGCTCAGGTTGGATTGGTTCGAATAAAAGTTCAAACCAGACGAAGGCTCAGAGTCAAACTCGTTTAAAAAATTAAAAATTAAAAATTAAAAATTAAAAAAAAAAAAAAAAAAAAAAAAAAAAAACAAACAAACAAACAAACCAAGCTCAAACCAGGGCAGTATGCACATTGTTTCCTGTGGTGTGATCCACTTGAGCTTTGGATATGATTCAATTTTGGGATCATGTCCGAAAATTATATGTAAAAACGGTCATTGGATGGATGGCATGGATAATACATATACATGATGACGTGGATAATAAATAATACAGATACATGAATGCACACAGTTTCCTGGGTTTGGTCCACTTGAGCTTTGGATATGATTCAATTTTGGATCATGTCCTAAAATTATATGTAAAAATGGATGGACCTCAACACCTGCCACGTAGCTGGTGTCAAAGCTCTGTAGGCCCCACCATGATATCTTTTATCCAGCCATCCATCAAAACTTTAGGTTATTTTTTAGTGTTGTTGCTTTTGTATTTAATATATATATATATATATATATATATATATATATATATATATATATATATATATATATATATATATATATTGTTTATTTAACAAAAAATAATTATAAAAAAAAAAAAACCGAGCTGACCCCTATTCGAACTTGGCTCGGTTCAACTCGGCTCAGCTCGGATATTTGGACCCAACCAAGCTCAAGCTCGTATAATCTGGACCAAACCAAGCTCACACAATAAGGATGGGCTCGAAGCCTGGCTCATGTAAAGCTCAAACAGGGGGTGTCACATAAACAAGCCAAACCAAACTTGAGTCAAACTCGGTTCGACTCCGCTCGCATACAGCTCAATGTCTAATTGACTTCCAAGAGGTTTCTAACCCAACATGTGCATAGAAGGTGGCTCATTTACATGACATCACATGCAGAAAAATGGCTTGCAAGTGCCATGTTCAAGCCATCCATCAGGTGAGTCCCAACATGTAGATGCCCTTTCCCTATCAGGCCAGTCCACTGATCAGATGGGCTACAATTTATGAGACACAGACGCCAGAGAACTGTTTCTGTTGGATGGCAACAGTACATCAGGGGCCTGTGGGAACTTGAGACAGCTGAGAAAAACTTAGAGAGTAATTTAAGTCATCCATTTGTTTCTAACAATGCAGCCCCTGTGATGAGTGAACTAGCCTGATCTTCAGCCAGAGCAGCAACATGGTGAGACACAAATAACGGGTGGCTCAAATTCACACCCATGTGCCACATTGACACGTGTATATGAGCTTCCTTCTTCACATATACTTCTGAATTGGAAAATTTTGATTCCACTCAGTTGCTTAAGTGTGCAAAGTACACAAAGCAACAATGCAGCATCAGAAATCGACACACTTCCTCGAATATGTGTACAAATAGCCACTTTTGAATATCCAGACTTAGGGGGTGTGGGAAAGAACTCAGACTAAAACCTTCAGAAAGAAAACGAAGGGTGCCCATTGCTCTGAATTATATACTTCTAATAGGAACAGAAGAAGGCCTGAAACATTCCTGGGAAGTGCTGCTGCAACTTGTGCAGGGTCAACCCTAATCCGGATTGGCCCAACCTGAACTTTAGTCAGGTGGGTTGAGGTTAAGTTGGGCTTAGGCTGAAAATCATTAACCTGACTCCAACCTGACCCATATTGGGCTGGGGCTGTTGGGCTCAGTTTGAGGCCTCCAGCAATCCAACCCAACCCAACCCAACCCAACCCAAACTCAACCATATATGCAGTATTGACATATGAATTATGACTAACATGCATGATATAAATGTAAATAATGACCAACATGGTAATAGAGTCCATGACTGGACCCGTCCAGGCAATGGACTCTGACATATAGGGTTAATGAAAGGAACTGTCCATGCAACGAAAATAACTGACATGGGCCCACGAGTGGTCTGATGAATGGAACTGTCCAAATTAAAAATAAAAGACAACGAAATTCTCTAGTAGCCCAAACTAATGAGAAGATAGATCAAATCATGGGACCATCTCGCCTTAGGCCCCATTGGGTAGACACATCCTGGATCAGTGGATCTTGAGGCATGTCCAGAGGCAAAACCAAACTCATACAGTGAGGAAGAGTCACTATCCAATGAAGGACCTCATGTTAGAGGGTAGAACACGTATCAAGGATCCTTGAGGATGGCACACTTGTCAAAGATCCAGGACATTCATCAGGTATTGTGCATGTAAACAAGCTGTGTACCAAAAAATCAGGGCAGTACACTCATCAAGGAAGTACACATGTACATTGACTTTGGACCATTAGTGAGTTGTTTTATCCTACTCTATACTTTCATTAGTTTATAAGTGGTGCTTGTAGACTTCATCTTGCTAGTGTTATTTCACTAGTAACACGTGTTACTTTAATAGTGCTATTCGATGGTCGGATATTTCATTTTGTGCTAGTTTACCAGTTACAAGTGTCAACTCAATCCAACCCTACCCAACTTGACCCAAGCCAATCTAACCCAAACCAACCCAAAATTTATTAGGTCAAGTCTTAATACCTCCGTTTGAGCTTGGGTTTGGTAGCTTGGGTTAGGATTGGATTAGGCCCCGGGCTTGAATCCTCTTGAAGTTGGGTTGGGCTTGGGTAAACCCTCAACCTGACCAAACCCGTCTGAGTTGCCCCCCTACCAGAAGAATACAAAAGGAAGCTTAAGAAACCAAGATCAACCACCCAATTTCATACAACATGGTAAAGTTCTTACAATTAGAGTTTTGTTGGAAAAGATGTAAGCAAAAGGAGGAAAATCGTTATTGACAAAATTTGTATGTAAACTGATCTTCCATAATTTTGTTTGCATGTGAAGGGACATCATGAACACTTCCTTCTTGAATCCATGATAATAGTTGTAAAATTGGGCTCTGAGAACCATGCTGAACCAAAAGTTGCATTAAGGCATGTCACAGTCAACATTTTTCTTGGAAAGTAAACATCAACCAGTGTTTATAACAGACCCCGTGCACAAAAACATATGGCATATGACCCTAGCAATGTTGTCAAAATCATTATCATATCGCAAATCGTAAGAGGGGTTGAATCATATCAAATCGCAAATTGTATCGTAAATCATAAGCTTGTTTTCTGATTTACAATATATATTTAAGGCATATGAAAATATATAAGTAAATCATAAAGATTAAAAACTCATCAATCATCCATTTACCATCAACATGTACCAAAAAAGTAACATATATCATGGATTCATGATATTATCAATTGAGAAAATGTATATGGTATACATATTGTGATGGTAAAGGCTTCTTGTCTTTTTCCTTTGTTTTTGTTGTTGTCTTTCAAAAAAATTACCTTAAAAAACATACAAGAGTCCTTAAAAAAATGTTTTGTACCTTTCTTAAGTGTAGAATCATGTTAGGAACAATGGCATTCAATTCCATTGTGAATAAAAAGATATCTTGATTTCTTCTTTGTTTTGAGTTTTTGAATATCAAAATACCTCTCTCTCTCTCTCTCAAGGGAAAAAAAAAAGGACATTTTTAATAGGGGAGAGCCTTTTTCATATTTTATGAGCAAAGGGGTACAATGAAAAGAAAAAAATTGAACAAAAAATAATAAATTGATTTTTTTAAGTATTTTTTTACCCATTTACGCAGTCTACAATTATCTTACGATTTGTATGATTCGATATGATTATTTAGTATTTACAATTTGGGTTCACAATTCAAATCGTACACCCATACGATACAACTTTACGATATGAATCGTGAATCGTACAATTTGGATAACATTGGACCCTAGGACTAAATCAGTGTGAAACCAGACTCTTAGCGAAGGCCTCTAAATTCCTTGCACCCTTAATGATGCCAGGGGATCCCCATAATGCCTTGTAATGGGTGTCACTTTTGAATCCACGACCTTGGAGCCTGCCTTCATTATTAGCAATGATTGGCATACTTCTTCCCACTTAGATGCATCCTTTAGTCGAGATTGTTGACTCCTTTGCTCTAGAGAGAGAGAGAGAGAGAGAGAGAGAGAGAGTCAACTTGTTGGAACTTGGAATCCCACTACTTTCCTAGTCCGCTTATATTCCTCGTTGCTTTCTTTTCTTCCTTTTTTCAAGTCATTTTAGTAAATAGAAAAAAAAAAATACAACATTAAAATGTGTCCAACTTACTAGCTATAAAATATAAGGCAAATAAACACACTGCTCCATAATATATATGTATATACACAATTACATAGTCCACATGTCACGTGACAACAGTGTTCAAGTTGTTGATATCGCTACAAGTTTCACTGGCCGGAAATAAAGATAAAATATCGTTATCACCAATAATGTCGCCAATAACCAAAAATGCAAAGAAAAAGGGAGAAACTTGTAGAATTTTTCAGTGAAACGTCAGGAGATGTCTAAATACATATATTTGCATATTTAGGAATCAAAAAATTGCAAAAAGAATGCATACATAATAAGTTTCATCCATTCATCCAACCAACCCATCCCATCCCAACCCATCCCTATAACCATCCATAAAACCATCCATCTCATCCCATCCATCCATCCAACCATCCCATACCATCCCATCCATGCATCCATCAAAAACTTTTGTGGCTTTAAAGAAGTTTTTAATGGTGGGCATTTAATGGCCATTATTTCATGTGGTGTGGTCCACTTGAGACATCAAATTTGTGGGCATTAATATACTTGTCCTACGTGATGAGAAAAGCCTATCATTTGACATAAGACATCTACATAATGGTTCCAATCTAGTTAGTGGCTCAGATCTCACAGGTATTCTAGGATTCCACATGTAAAGGGTCGGTGCCATAAACAAAATAAAAAGAAAAAGGAAGGGAAAAAAAAAAAAAGCATACATGGTCAAATTAAAGACCAATAATACAAACAAGAAAAACTGCGCGATTGAACTCTTACCGTTTAAAACCTTTCCACAATCCATTGTGATGTTCATAAGGTCACATAGACCTGGATGAAGGGAAAAGGTAACAAATATCAGCTTGATCTAAAACTTTTGTGGCCCTCAAGAAGTTTTCAAGGGTAGGCTTTCAATTCCCACTACTTCTTGTGGTATGGTCCACTTGAGCCTTAGATCTACCTCCTTTTTAGGAAATGATATGTCAAAATGGATAGACGACATGGATCGAACATACACATCATGGTGGGCCCCATAGATCCCATGACAAGATTGTCCGTCTCTAGCTAGGTCCTAGTGACGGAATGCCCAATCCGCGTCCTTGCCTACCGCAGCTTGGCTGCCACATGGAAACCAATGACGTGGGTGGGACCCTGACCATATGGCCCACCTTGATGTATGCATTGCATATCCACGCTATCCATTTATTTTGCCAACTTATTTTTAGGCATGGTCCCAAATCTGAAGCAAATACAAATTTCAAGTAGACCACACAACAGGAAACAATGGTTATTGAACATTGAAAACCTTTTGTGGGCCACAAGTTTTTTATCAAGATGATATTTGTTTTTTTTTAATTTCATCCAGGTCTGTGTGACCTAATCAACGAGTTGGGTGGTCAATAAACATTACAGTGGACCCTGTAAAGTTTTTAATGATGGGCGTTCAACGACCACTATTTCCTGTAGTGTGGTCCACCTGAAATTTGTTTCTTTATTTTTGGGACCACACTCTAAAATAAGTTGGTAAAACAGATGGACGGCGTGAATATACTATAAATGCATCAAGGTGGGCCCTATGGTCAAGGTCCCACCCACATCACTGGTTCCGAGGTCACATCCAAGCAGTGTTTTAAATATCGACAATATCGGCCAATATATCCCACGATATATCTTGTATCCAACCTATGCGATACGAAACTCACAAGTAGTACGATATATCTCACATGTTTGATAAATCGGTATCAAATTGTTACAAATCCATGGTTTTTCATGTTTTACATGAAAAATCATATATTGGGAGCTTCAATTTCGTGATTTGGAAGAGATGGGCCCAGTTGCAGAAAATTTAAAAAAAAAAAAAAAAAATCAAAATTTCCCACTTTCTTGCAAATCGACTACAATCAAGGTATTCTGTATCGGTATCGGTGGGTGTAACGGTGCCCACCGTTACCTATACGAATACGCCCCTTATCGGCCGATACGGATCCTGTAACGGTGCAATTTTTTTCGTCAAAAAATTATGAAAAAATGTCCATTAAATCCGGAATATTCTAAATATTTCAAATATGCATTCATTTATAATTTGGAACATGTTTATGGTGGTGTAAAGGTCCACTCTTTGGTGAGAAGTTATATCGGACTACCTAATGAATTTATGAACCTGACAACCTAGTATTGGCTATAGATCTTTTATATTTTATTATCTAACTATATAATATCAATATGAATTAATTAGAATGAATCTAATACCAAAATATCTCATATTTGTACGTATTGGCGTATTAATACCTTGTGATTTGTGTACATTTTATTTCAACATACAATCTAGGGACTTTTATGTCCAATTATATAATTCATATATCTAACAAATTAATATAATTTTTCCCAATAAATCTTAACAAAAAAATTGAAATTATATTCAAGTAAATAGTGTTGTCGATTTAGAGCTGATTTGGTGGACCATTTGATGCCCCAAATCAACGTTAAATTCATGCAATCTATTAGCACTTATCTCACTAATGGATTGGTGTATATTTATTGAACGGTGAAGAATGAAAAATATCAAATGATCCTATTTCAGAAAAACAAGTGTTTGCAAATTAACAGTGAAAATTATTTAAATAATTTAATTTTGGAATTGTGACATGGCAACAATAGTGCCATAATTTAATTTATTAATTTTGAGTTAATGTATGCCTCATGGACAATTTTTATGGCCATGTACATAGGGCCCAGCACGATGTATGTATTGTATATCAATGACACCCATCCGTTTTATCAAATTTAAGGCATGGTCCAAAAATGAGGTAGATTCATATCTAAGGTGGACCACTAGTGGGTGAGGCCTTGAAATTGGGGTCCACCTTAATGTATTTATATATCCGTGTCGTCAATCTATTTTGTCAGCTCACTTTAAAGCATGATCCAAAAAAAAACAGGCTAATTTAAACCTTAGGTGGACCGCTAGTGAATCACGCCCTGAACATAGGACCAACCTTGAATCCTTAATGCATTTGTTGTATATCCATGTTGTCCATCCTTTTTGCCAACTCATTTTAGGGGATGGTCCAAAAATGAGGCAAATCCAAATCTTTGGAGGACCACACAGTAGGGATTGAATTCCCACAATTAAAACTTTCATTATTATTATTATTATTCATTATTTTAAAGTTGCGACTTTTGTTTTCCTTGATCCAGGTCCATGCAACCTTATCAGTAGTTTACTATAAATAAACATTACAGTGGGCTATAATAAGTTTTTAACAATGGGCATTCAATCCTACTATGCGGTCCACTTGAGACATGGATCTGCATCATTTTAAGGAACAAGCCTTGAAATGATCAGGAAAAACTGATGGGTAGCATGGATACATAATACAACACATAAATCAAGGTGGGTCGCATGCACTAAAACAATGCAAGTGCATAGTGGGCATTCAATCCTATTGTGCGGTCCACTTGAGATCTGGATCTGCTTCATTTTAGGGACCATGCCTTGAAATGATCAGGAAAAACTGATGGGTGGCATGGATATATAATACAACACATAAAGCAAGGTGGGCCACATGCACTAAAACAATGCAAGTGCACAGTGGGCATTCAATCCTGCTATGCGGTCCACTTGAGATCTGGATCTGCTTCATTTTAGGGACCATACCTTGAAATGATCAAGAAAAACTAATGGGTGGCATGGATATATAATACAATACATAAATCAAGGTGGGCCGCATGCACTAAAACAGTGCAAGTGCACTAAACGGCATGTGCCGCAGACCACTTAAACAAATAAGGTGTGTGGCTGTTTTCCAGCCACGCACCCATTCATTTTTTTTCAGACCGAGAGGGAGGGAGAGTGAAATGAGAGGGAAAAAGAAAAAATGAGAGGGAAAGAAAGGGAAAATGAGAGAGAAGAAGAAAACGAGAGGGAAAGAAAGGGAAAACAAGAGAGAAGGAGAAAACGAGTGGGGCAACTGCAGCAGGGCCGCAACCACAACCCGAGGAGGAGGAGAAAACGAGAGGGGCAGCTGCAGCAAGGCCACAGCCACAGCCCCAGCCGAAGAAGAAGAAGAAGAAGTAAAAGAAAAAAAGAAAAAAAATATATATTTTTTTCTTTTTTTCCTATTTTCTTTAGGCCCGTAACAGTTGTTACAGTACCATAACGGTCGTTATGGGCCGTAACGGCCGTTACGGGCACAAAAAAGAGGGGGTGGCTGTTACGACCCCGTAACGTGTAACGGTCACGGCTGTTACTGTTACGTATCGGCCGTTATGGCCGAAACGTAACCGTTTTCGAACACCATGATTGCAATCCTTGTGTCCAAACATAAAATCAAACATGTATATAACATGATCTAGTGATTCTTCTTTTGCTTTTGAATGTATTATTTGTGTTTCCACATGTCTTCTTACATTTATAAATTATATGAATAGATTTTGAATACACTTGCATCAATTCAGTTAGACAACACATGGATTAGGACCCCATACAAAGAAAACATATTATGTGCACTTATTTATTTTTGTAATGTTTTGATTTATAAATTTGTTGATGTCTTTTTTAACAATCACTGGAGTTTCACTGAAAAATTCGACCAATTTCCCCATGTTTCCAACAACAACGATACATTACGCGATATAACCGATATATCCCATGCGATAATCGATGCGTATCCGTATCCCAAGGGTGTGATACATAACGCGATACTGATATTTCGAACACTGCATCCAAGTCGCGATCAAATAAGTGAAGATATGTCCCGATTTCTCTCTCTAATCTCAAAATAAAGACAAATCTGAAAGGGGGGGGGGGGGGGAGGGGGGAATTGGCCTTCCAGTGAAAGTTGAAGGTATGTTTTGGAAATCTGACAATTGCAAGGTATTTTTGGGGAAAATTCCTTTGATCTAAGAAAAATATGATTTTTGGGGGGATTTTTTTCATATTTTCCAATTCTGGCCCAACTAAGCTTCAATCCTCAATTTCAGCCCCACTTTGTGCTCGAATCCATTGATTTTGTAAAGCAGTTGCCGAATTTGTCTTTACAACTTAGATTTGTAAATAGATTTTTTAAATCCTTTGTTTTTCTTCTTTCTTTCTTTTTTTTGAATTTTCAGTATTTACACAAGCTACGAAATATCTTTTGAGTTTTGAAGTTTTCGGAAATCTTGGCGAAATAGTCCAAAAATTTTGACGAAGTTAGAATTTTGAATTCTTCGAAAATTTCAGCGATATCTCATTGATTTCCGTAAGAGAAACGATTAAAGGGACTATCGGTATCGTCGCTGGTTTGGCGATACTGATAATATCAACATCTCACCAATATTTTAAACGTTGCGTGCCAATAAACATAATTCTTGTATTATCACGTGCACATTCTGTGCTTTTTTACGCAACATAAAGGTGGACCTACACTTTTGGCATTAAAACACCAATTTTTGGAGGCCAATTAGTTCTTGGAGAGATTATATAGTAAGAAGCAATTTAGAGGATTAGAAAGTCTAAAGAAGCAATGCATGTGTTCTTCTAACGATAGCTAAAGACTCAAAAACATAAAACTACTCCATTGCTACTATCTCTAAAGTAGCAGAAGATTGTCTGAAAAACTTTCACACAATCAGTCTCATCAGGAGTCCTTACAAGATCCTAGCTAAGATTCTTGCTTCACGCTTTCATGAGGTGATTGGTAATGTCATCTCAGATAGCCAAGGGGCCTTTGTAGGAGGACGTCAAATTATGGACAATGCTCTCATAGTTCATGAGTGCAAAGACTCCAGATTCAAAGAAAAAGTCAAGGATTACTTGCAAACTTGATATCGAGAAGGCACATGACCATCTCGAATGGAACTTGATTATTTGTTGGAGATGATGGGATGCAATGCCAAGTGGAGAAGATGAATTCAAGTGTGTGTCAGCTCCTCATTTTTTTCGTTGCTTGTTAATGATTGTCCAAAAAGGCTTTTTCAAGCCATTTAGGGGCCTTCGGCAAGGGCACCCACTATCTCCCTTTCTATTCTTTATCGTTACAGAAGCTTTCAGCCAGATGTTATCAAGAGGTCAAGAGACCAATCTCATTAGCAAATTCAATGTGTCCAAGTTGGGAGAGCCCATTTCTCATCTCCAAATCGTTGACGGCACCATTATATTCTGCGATGCTAATCCATATATGATGGATAATTTGCGAAAGATAGTTGTGTGTTTCGAGGTAGTTTCAGGCTTGAAGGTTAATTTGGGCAAAAGCAAGATCTTAGGTATCCATCTATGTAAAGACAAGGTGTCCTATTTGGCTTCAATTTTCAGATGCAAGGCTAGATCCCTTCCCTCATTATATTTGGGGCTCCTGTTGTTCATTGGGAAGCCTACCACGTATCTATGGGATAAGGTGGTTGAAAGAATCGAAAGAAAACTGTCAAAATGAAAGAATCTCGACGCTCGTGTGGTTTGTGGGTAAGAAGAAAGTATTGACAATTGACATTCCATGACCATCCCAAACATGTGTTCCCTATGTAAGCAGGTTGTGAAGTCAGTCAATGATCTCTTCATTTTCTGCCCCTAAACATCCAAAGTGTGGCCTCACTTCCTCTCTCATGTCAAGACGCCATAGGCAACGCCAAGCAACATTGGGGATCTCCTTTGGGCCTGACACAGGATTTTGGGAAGAAAGGAAGGGGCCATATGGCATTTGGTCATCCAAGATGTTGTTTGGTGGGCAATGTGGGCTAAGAGAAACAGGCGTTGTTTTTGCAACAGCTCTAGCTCCGTTGAGGCAGTGATGGCTAACATCACAGTTTTCGTTTCCGAATGGGCATCCCTCTTGAAGAATTTTGATTCTGCTAATGAGATTGTGCTTAGGGGGTTCCCCCTCTCTTGTATTCTTTTCCCACTAGCTGTTGCTTGTGGGCCTTTAATAAAATCTCCATTATCCTTCACAAAAAAAAAAACACCAAGATCATCCATACCCATATCCTAAATGCCTAGGTTTATCAAATGTTGGTTGTGTTGAAGGAGTTCACCTTATGCATACTCCTCCAGAGTACTATACAGATTTGGGCATCCTTTCTTATATACTCCTCAAATGTACCATTCTTGTAATATATTGTATTTAAGTCATTCTTATCATGTATCAATTACGTCTTACCCTGTATTTTCTGAAGTTAGAATATTCTCTCCCTATAAGTTGTATCCTTCCCAAGAAATGAAGTGGAATATAAGAATCTTCTTCATCATTCAAGCATCCTCTCTTCTTCTTTTCCTGTATTTCTCTGTGAGATTTAGATCTCATTACATGGTATTAGAGCTAGAGATTACTCCCATATCCATCGATTTTAAACCCTCTACTTCTTGAAGACTGTATGATCGCCTAAATCAAGTAGGCCCACTTCCACTGATCAAAGATGAAGAAGATCAGGGGCACATTTGACTAGATGTGAATTTATTGTGATTTACTCCATTTTTAAGGCATTTTTTACTACTTTTTTTTCATTTTTCTTCTATTTTCAGGAAAAAAAAAAACTTTCTGGAATCAATCTCAACCATTGATTTGTCAGATTCCTTGGAGAATGGACCTTAAACTTTACCCTTCTAGTCGGTTTCTTGTGTAGAATCTATCCATGATTACCAATGTTTGAAGGAAAAAAAAAAATAGTTTCTTTGGGTTTTTTGTTCAATCGTTCATTTCCTATCAAGCAACTTTGGACTGTTTATGCTTCTTTTCATGTTGTTCTTTATTCATACTGTTTGGTTGTTCATTACAGGTTGTTGTGTGGAATACATCTGTCTACCTGGTTGATCTTGAAGGTATGATCAGACCTAGACTTGATCTTCATCCCCTTGTTGAGTTTCATCATTCATTTTTTTCTCTGATTCACATGCTTGAACTCAATGGATGATGCAGGACAACTAACCACTTGCTCTAAAAGCTCAAACTGATAGAGAATGGTGAATCAATCTCTTTATCCCATAGCCCAGGCCCCACATCCCATGGGTTAGGTCCTCGGCTGAAACCCCCCTTGTGGGCCCCACATCACATGGGTTCCGCCTCACACGGGCTACCCACACCGAGTGTGCCTCTGCATTAATCACCCTCAGTGAGGAGTCTCAAACACGAAACCTCCCGCTCTGATACCACTTTGATACAGGACAACTAATCACTTGCTCTAATAGCTCAAACTGATAGAGCATGGCGAATCAATCCCTTTATCTCATAGCCCAGGTCCCACATCCCAAGGGTTAGGTCATTGGCCGAACCCCCCTTGTGGGCCCTGCATCACATGGGGTCCACCTCACACAAGCCACCCGCCTCACACAGGTGGGGCCTACCTCACACAGGCCGCCAACCCCGAGTGTGACCCTACATCTCACAAGCCACCCCACTCAAGCCTAGTGTGAAAATGCCCCTGCGTTACTGGGCTTTAGCTTTCTTTTTTTTTTGGATACTCCATTACTGGCATTGCTATTGCTGCATTTACAGCTGTCCCATTTGCATTATTACATCTAGGCCCTTTTTACAGTAATTTTGCCTCGATGGCTGTCTTTTCCCAAAATTACATCTGGGATATCTGAATAGACCTCTAAAATGCATCATTCTGAAAATCCAAGTCCCCAAATAATGAAACTAAGCTAACCAAAAATAATTCCCTGCAATGGTCATGAGCATAACTGGGCTTTAGCTTTCTTTTTTTTTGGATACTCCATTACTGGAGTTTCTATTGCTGCATTTACAGCTGTCCCATTTGCATTATTACATCTAGGCCCTTTTTACAGTAATTTTGCCTCGATGGCTGTCATTTCCCAAAATTACATCTGGGATATCTGAATAGACCTCTAAAATGCATCATTCTGAAAATCCAAGTCCCCAAATAACGAAACTAAGCTAACCGAAAATAATTCCCTGCAATGGTCATGAACAGTGAAAATGTTTATTAGAGGCAAGCAAAAACTTGGATATATTGATGGGACCTTAGTTAAACCAATTTATTTGTGATGTCATGGCTGTTGAATTTTATGAGTGAAGATATTAGCAAGGGGTTGTGCTTACTTTCCTCTGCTAAATAAGAATGGGACAGTACATGAGTTATATTCGGATCAAAATAACATTGCCTAGTTCTACCAACAACATCAGGAGATAGCTTCTCTTCGCCAAGGGGATAAATCAGTTGCAGCAAATTACACAAAACTTCGTAGTCTCTGGTAGAAATTGAAATATTCTGAGGATGCCAAGTTCTTTTGTTTGAAAGATACTAAAGCATAGAAAACAAATAACAAAAAAATGAAGGATAATTTAGTTATTAGCAGGGGTTCAATAATGATTTTGAACCCATTCATGCTCATATCTTCGGGCATCAAACCCTGTCCAGTCTCGACAGCACGTACGCCCTTCTTCTCAAAGATGAGCGGCATAAGAGGCTAATGGAAACACCACTTCCCGCCATAGGAAAATCGGCACTTATCTTCAAAGGCCCCTTGGGTCGAGATAATAAGTTTAGCCATGTCACAGGAGAGCGCGATATCGGTCGTAGTAAAGGAGTACGTTTTTGTACTCATTATAAGCAGAAGAATCATTTTGTCGAGAGTTATTGGAAGCTTTATAGTAAGCTGCCTTCAATGACCAAACAAAGTGCTCATTATATGTCTATTGAAACAAGGGAACCTTCCATTTCTGATCGTACAACTGACTGCAATCCCTCTATATGGTTCAAATCTCTCGGACCAAATATAACTCTATGCTCCATAAGATAGCTAGCCTCCAAGGTAATTTTGCATCTGAGTCCTCCAACCTCGTGCAGACAGGTATTCTGACCTTCACATTACTTCTACTGGTAGTCCCTGGGTGATCAACTCAAGTGCCACCAATCACATGTCTACACTACAAAGCGTGTCCTGCCATCTGCGACAGCTCACAGATGCTGGTCTCTTCATCAACTTGACATGAATAATTCCCTTCTTCATGGCGATCTTCACAAGGAAGTTTACACGTCCCCACCTAGTTTTCGATTATTGAACACGAGGAAAAGTCTGCAAGTTGAAGAAGATTTTGTATGGTCTCAAACAATCACCTCGAGCATGGTTTGAGAAGCAAAGTATCAATCTATAGCTCATGATACTTGTGAGGCTATTTGGCTCCAATAGCTTCTTCTCGGCATGTGCATATATCCATTTCTACTCCGATTCCATTGTATAGAGACAATCAGGTAGCTATTCACATTGCATCCAATCCCGTCTTTCGTGAAAGAAAAAAGCACATAGAGGTCAATTGACATTTTGTTCACAAGAAGATTTCCTTCTGGCTTTCTTCATACACATGTTCGAACAAATGATCAGCTCACAAATTTTCTCATAAAAACTATTCATCCTTCTCATCTTCAAGCTATTATGGGCAAGCTGGGCCTGTGTAACATCTTGCCCTACAATTGGTACTCCCTCAGGATACTATCATTTATGTTCGCTAGGTTTAATAAAATATCATTAAGGTGTGAGAGGAGAGAGAGTTCTCTAAACAACCATTTGTCTAAAATTCCCTTCTTCCTTTTCTTCTTTCTTCTCCAACATATGATTGATTACAGGCTACAAGACCAAAGCTCTTAACTAAGTTCCCTCAGAGCCTGAAAATCCTCCCGCTCCGTTCTGACCAGATGCATCATAGAGAAGCTTTAACTACATAATTCCATAGTAATTTACTGATTGGGGCCCATGCTGGACCTCCAACTAGAAAGATGCTCCCGACAGAAAATGAAATGACTTACCGAATACTAAACTTACCGAGAATCGACGGTCAAACACAACCAGCAAAACGACAATAACGGAATAAATGTGGGACATTTTCTTCCACTTTGCAGCACATGGAGCAACAATTGGGCAGCGCGAAGCCCCTATTCTGAAAGGTGGTTCAGCGTCAAAACATTATCCAAACACCATCAAACAGAAAGCCTCTACCTTCACTGGAGCACCACCTGACCAAAATGCTGAGGATCTAAGATCCAACCCAATTCAAGACCAGGTTTAGCCTGCAGGGATTGGGAAAGTGACAAGACTGAGAAATCTCCAACAGCCTCAAGCTCCTAGACTCTCCTACCAGTGCCACCCATGCAAAGGAAAGTTGCTTCTAACTTTAAACAATAATTGAGACAACAAGATGATCTATTTACTTTTGGGATTACACCTGAATCTTGGTGACCAAACCATTTGCCTTGCCACCTGCCAGAAAAATGGGAAACTTTACCACCTCGGTGAAGCGCCATCACATACAAGATTCGCACAGGAGGCAAAGAGGCACCTCTGAGCACCAGCAACCCTCCCAGAATCTCGCCTTGAACCCCTCGCTGGCCCTAAATCTGGTGAGCTTCGAGAACAAGCCATGAACTGAAGATATGCCTTCCAAATTACAGAACCCTTCCTGCCAGAAGCCATATTAACATCCCACCCATTGGTTGGCATGCCATACTTAACTGCTAGGATGTTTTCAAAAAAAGTATGTTGTGATTTATAATCCTCCACCATTTTACAAGCAAAACAGTGTTTCTTATGCCAAGGGCTGTCTTGATTGGCATGCAAATTGCATCCCAATGCACTAGATGAAACTCGTGACCAGCTTCAGTGTTATTCCAAATGAACTGCTTTGAATTGATTCAAGCTTGTTTGTGACCTTGGAAGGGCATTTGAAAAGAGACAGGTCGAAAGGCATATCAGCAAGGAAAGTAAGCCACAACCTGGAAGGACTAAAGTTTTGATTGATGGAGGTCTACATGACCTTGGGCAGCACAATGCCATTTTCTCCATTTCACTCTTGTCACAAAAACCACTATATCTTCAGAAGGCTTCAGTTGTAGACAATTTGAGGGGTTTAGAGCTAGGCAAAGAGGCCTATGTAAACATAAATCACTACGCATACACATATACCATCATCATCCATACCTTATCCCAACTAATTGGGGTAAGCACTATACAGACACAGACACAGACACAGGCACACACAGACACAGACACAGACACAGGCACACAGACACAGACACAGGCAGACACACACACACACAAAAACATATAGATATGAATACTATAGAGAGACATGAATACATGGACACAGAATTCTATACATCATCGCCACAGCTTTATCCCAACTATTTCAAGAGACTTTTTTATACATGTATAACTATAAAGTCTATGATATAATAAATCAATATATAAGTAACATAAGTGTTCGCATTTTGTGTTTTACCAGAATGTCATGTCCGAATCAACAAATTTCTTCATGTTCTTAAAAGTAGGTTTTAAAGCAAAGAAGTTGTTAGAAATTGGTGTGCCCAAAAGCTGTTGACGGAAGAAAGAATGTTGTAGTCAGTGCACAAGTTCAAAGAATGTTGTAGTCAGTGCGCAAGTTCGAGAAGCTAAATCATAAAACATCAATTTATATCAATGACCTCTATCAAGTAGAAATAAATAAGGGAAACATCTAGACCCAGAAAAGGTGTTTCTTTGAAGCAAAGGTTTTCAGTTTACGCAGCTAAATAATTTGAAAGGAGAGAAACTGCCGGACCTATGGGTTCATGTTGAGGCGGAAGCAAAATCATGGTTTTGTTTGGATTGGGGGAAAACCTCAGAAATCTGTGGGAAAGAAAGTAGAGGAAACAGTGGAAAGTGTTTCCTTTCCAAGTAATCCTCAAAAAGTGAGGAAACAAGTGCCCAATATATATATATATATATATATATATATAATATTTCCTCAGTTGGTGGGAAAATGCTATGACTCCCTAATTCATTATAGCACTTTTCCTTAGTGTAGGTAGATAACCAACAATGGGAACGGAAAAGGAAATACATTTCCATAGAATATCAAGTTACTAAAAAAAACATTGGAGATGGAAATGAATTTCCTTTTCCCCTACATCTCCCTGATTTGCAGATTCCAAGGGGGTTTCCATTTCCACGTTTTGGTTTCACCCAATCCAAACAGGCTAACTTATCTTTTGGGAAATCCAAAAGCACTTGGATTGGTGCCAACAGTTCCTGGCATGAATCTGTCCACTTTTCACAATAAATTTTTTGCCCTTCTGAAATTTCCACCAAAAGCATAAATTTCAATAATCCCAGTAGAACCTTTTCAGTTCCCACAAACCAACCACCACAACAAACCTGCTCTACCAGACATGAAAGAAGATTGTTTCAAGAACAAGTTCAGTGAAATCATTCTGATAACTTGACAAGCTGCTCATCCAATTGAGTACTTGGCTGCCGTCTGATAAACTGAAAAATAAGCTCTGAAAATTAAATCAAGTACTGAGAGCTTAAAAGTGCTGAATTTTAGTACTTATTAAGTACTGGAAATTTTGTTTGGTAATTTGTCTGAAGAAGATGTTAATATCTAAAAATAAGCACTTTTTTTCAAAGACTTTTTTCGTAAACACAAATCACAAATGTCTGAAAATTAGCAATTTGTCATATTTGCCCCTATCGCTCAATTTCTATCTTTTATAAAGTAAACTACGAAACATAATATTGCCCATCCGAATTAGCCCATTGACATTATACCCCGGCCAATTTAGTTTTAGCCATCCATTTGACAGCCACAAATTGAATTGTTAGACTCTAGATGACCTTGATTTTGAGGCTATGATCCATTTACAACGGGACCCACAGCTTGGATGGTCTGGACGGACATACATCTATGCAACGCAACGTGTATGATAGACGAGTCACCACCATTTTAAATATCGTGGCAAGCTACCAAAGTAGCCTTCAACGAACCTGGATCAAGCTACAACCCAACCAAGTGGGTGTGACCCTGATCATGTGGCCCACCTCGATGCATGTGTTGTATATCCATGCCGCCCATCTTTTTGCCAGCTCATTTTAGGTCATGGGCCCAAAAATGAAGCAGACTCAAATCTCTAAGCGGACCATGGTTCTGAATGTCGGCATTGGTTGGCATATCAACCTGGTGGGAAAATAATACAATACAACATCGTGTATTGGTATCAGGGCCATATCGGCTCGTATCAGTCAGATTTTTTTTAAGCCAAAGAATTAAGGAAAATATCAGGAAAACAAGAGAATAATAAGATATTCAAGAATCAATCTCTTTTTTTTTGTATTTTGGACATACATATGATGGTGTATCAAACCATTCTTTGATGAGAATATTACCTATCAATTTGACTTGTTGAAGGTAAAATAAATAGGCCCTAATTGTACACAAATCAAACATGATTGGTGAACTAGGGCCCATTACATTGAAATAAAACAAAAAGATGATGAAAGATATCAAAAAGAAGTGAAGGTTTATCCTTCTATCCGATTTCTCCCATAATCATCCACTTCGCTTCGATTTGTCAAATCTCATTCAAATCATTTGTTTTGATCCCAAAATAGGTCTGGATCTAGCCTAAAATGAGTTTTTAAGTTTCTTTCGTGGTTTAAATGAGAGAGAGAGAAGATACATGAGTAAAAGTTTGTGGGAAAAAAAAAAAAAATCAAAATTGGACTTTTATGGGCATATCAGCCCTACAGCGATGTTGATCCACCCCGTATCGGCCGATACAGGCTGATATATGTCAATTTTTCCATATCAGGCTGATATGACCCCATATTGCATATCATCTCGTGCTGATACAGATACAATACAACCGTATTGGCCAATACAATACCAATATTCATATCTATGGGTGACCCACACCACAAGAAACAGTGGTGATTGACCATAAAAGCCTTTTAAGGGCCACAAAAGTTTTGGATCAAGCTGATATTTGTTTTTTCCCTTCATCCAGGTCTGTGTGACCTTATCAACAGGTTGGATGGCAAATAAACAATAGGGAGGACCTTAGGAAGTTTTTAATGGTAGGCATTTAATGACCACTGTTTCCTGTGATGTGATCCACGTAAGATTTGCATCTGATTCATTTTTAGGACCATGCACTAAAAGAAGCTGGAAAAATGGCTGGACAGCATGGATATATAATGCATACATCGAGGTGGGTCCACTGTCAAGGTCACACCCACCTGGCTGGATGGGGGTCATGGCTAATCCGCATTCGTCTTGGGAGCAGATTAGGTGTTACCCATTAGGGCCTATTTGTTTTTCAAAATCCACCGTAAATGAGTTGTAAGTGAGCTATTATTACTTTTACAGTTGTTTGGAAAAGAATAATTTTGGATGCAATTTGGCCTCGAAAACTGTGGCGCAAAGGCGTTGTTATCGGACGAAAATTATAGTGGTAGCATTTGTGGGGCCCATCGTTATGCATGTGTTTGATCCACTCCTTTCAAATGTTCTGTGTTCATTGTATGGCATGAGCCAAAAAACGAGGCAGATACAAGGCTCGAGTGGCCCACACCACAGGAAATAAGAGGAATTTAACACCTACCATTGAAAGTTAAAACAAGCGTAGGGCCCACAGGAATGAGTATCTACCATCCAACCTGTTCATAGCGTCACACAGACATAGATGAAGGGAAATCAAAAAAATAAGCTTGATCCAAAACTTTTGTGGCCCCAAAAAAGAAAATTCATTTTCCCATTGTTTTATGTGGTGTGGTCCAGCTGAGCTTTGGATCTGCCTCATTTTTGGGCTCATGGGCTAAAATTAAAGGGAAAAATAATTGGATGGTAGGATCAAGCACATACATAATAGTGGGCCCCACAGGTTTTAGTGGAAAAAATCCACTTTTCCTCAGTTTCAATGCACTGTCAACATCAAGTCAATGTCAAAGGCGTCTTCCCAGCATAAATACAAGGGTAAATAATAATTAGCCATTTACGCTTCATTTACCCAGGGAATTGAAAAAAAAAAAATAGGCCCTTAGTGTAAGTTACCCTGACCGTGGGGCCCACTTTGATGTATGCTTGCATCTCCACGCCATCCATCAGTTTTTACTGCTCATTTTAGGCCATGCTTCCAAAGCTAAAGCAGATCCAAATCTCAAGTTGACTAAACAGTAGGGATTGAATGCCCACCATTAAAAACTGTTCGTGGGCTACAAAAGTTTTGGATCAAGTTGATATTTTCTGTTTCCCTTCATCCAGGTCTGTGTGACACCATCAATAGATTGGATGACAAATAAATATTACGGTGAGCCTTACGAAGTTTTAATGGTGGGCATTCAATGACCATTGTTTCTGGTGGTGTGGTCCACATGAGAATTGAATTTGCTTCATTTTTGGAACCATGGCCTAAAGTAAGATGAAGAACCAATGGACGGCGTAGATACAACACATACTTCAAGGTAGGTCCCACGGTCAGGGCAACATCCACTAATGTATTACCAGGGTATCACATAATCTCCTCCCCTTCGTGATCCGGTTTTGATGGACTCCAATTCCGTAGCATAGAGAACTGCACGTAGGTTGCTCCCATGTTGACAAGGCAAAGTTCTGTGGGCCCCACCATTATATATCGTTATATCCACACCGCCCATCCATTTTGTCAAATCATTTTAGTGCATGAGCCCAAAAAATGAGGTAGGTCCAAAGCTCAAGTGGACCACACCACATAAAACAGTGGTGATTGAACGCCTACCATTGAAAACTTCTTAAGGGTCATAGAAGTTTTGGATCAAGCTGATACTTTTGCTTTCCCTTCATCCAGTTTTGTGTGACCTCATGAACAGGTTGGATGGAAAATAAACATCATGATGGGCCCTAGGAAGGTTTCAACGGTGGGCGTCATTGCCCCATTGCTTTCCATGGTGTGGACCACTTGAGCCTTGTATCTGCCCCATTTTTTTGGCTCGTGCCCTAAAATGATCCGGTAAAATGAATGAACGGTGTGGATATAACACATACATCATGGTGGGGCCCATAGAACTTTGCCACATAAAAGTACTAAGATTTCACTGGAGTCACTTGAAAAAGGGCAAAGTTGTCACTTAGAATAAGTTTTAAGGATATTCTAGTCAAAATTGGCAAAAGATTTTAATGCAAATCACTTACAGACTGCATTTCACATGTTAAGTCAAGGCCCAAGGGAGGGAAGCTTTTTTTTAAAATGAATGAACGGTGTGGATATAACACATACATCATGGTGGGGCCCATAGAACTTTGCCACATAAAAATACTAAGATTTCACCAGAGTCACTTGAAAAAGGGCATAGTTGTCACTTAAAATAAGTTTTAAGGATATTTTAGTCAAAATTGGTAAAAGATTTTAACGCAAATCACTTACCATCTGCATTCCAGGTTAAGTGTCGAGTCAAGGGAAGGAAGCTTTACAAAAAAAAAAAAAAAAAAAAAAAACCCTTTTTTCAGTGAAAATCCAAATTAGGCACTTAATTTGGAGGGATTTGTCAAACAATCTAAATCAAGGAAAATCATTGACAATGGTTCACTTCAGTGATAAGTACTGAAAATAAGTTCTACCAAACAGGCCCCTAGTCTTAATACAAATAAACTACCTGTTTGGATAGGGAGAAGTCAAAAAGTGGACATGGAAAACCACAGTCGAATGCCAAGGATATGGAAAACCATGGAAATCAATCCAGTTTACACTTTTTCTTTAATCAGCAACCCAGTATACACTTTTTTTTAGCAAGGTTGTTTTCCATGGAAACCAACGTTTAACAGTTTTTTAAAAAAAAAAAAATTTAAGAAGAAATTGGTGTCCATGTTTTTTAAGGGAAGAGTGTGGAAATGGAAAATGATTTCAACAGCTACTTTTTTTTTCTTATTTTCTTAAACAGCACAGAAGTAGATTTCCTGTAAGCCTTTTTTCTTTTCCATGGTTTTCAAACAAGCGGAAATCAGTAATCAATAGCAAATGGAAATCAGTACTATATAACAATCACGTCAGGAAGAAAAGGCATACCTTCTTTATGCCAATTAAATTTAATCTATCATCATCGCCGATTGCAATGACAGCCTTCACAACCATAGATGCAAAAAACTCCTTTTCACCACCAATGAGCTTTGAGGAGAGTGTTGTAGCAGCACATTTAGCCAGTAAGCTTTTCTTTTCTTCAAGACTTTTCCCTTCTATGCTTACAGCGAGCTCTTTGATTTTGTTAATTGCCTACAGTAGATGTCACAAGGCTCCTGACTCAGAGAACCCAGAATTGAATCCCTAATAACACAAAAGAATGAACTATGAGAGAGAGATATATATACCAAATAACATGCAGTCCGGTAACTGCGGATAAGATTCTGAGGATGGACCCCATCCTCAATAAAGGGCTTTGCCTCCTTCAAAAACTCCCCTGCAAGGAGCACCACAGTTGTGGTTCCATCACCAACCTGAACACAAACAGAACAAATCGTCAAACTTCCAAAACATATTAACATATTGCTCTTCAGAATGCAGTGACAAACAAAAACATCTAAGAGATCAGGAAAGCCAGACTGCCTGGTCCCACAGATATTCAACGTAAATTGACTTCTTAAGAAAATCTTTTGACATATGAAAGGGATTATGCTTTCCCAGCTTACTGTTACGCTTAGAAAATAAAAATGACTGGTTACCTTCTTTTTTTTTAACACACGCACACACACCCCCACACACTCACACTAGGTTACCTGCTACTTCATATTTTCCAAAAGAAAAAACTGTTCATCCATGCGGATAAAGCGAATGCACTGGCCATCAGAATTCAAGGGCTATGACTCAGTCAAGATGCATTGTAGGAACAATGAAGGTGTAAATTTTACATTTCCATTACATTGGGCTACTTGGTCACAACTGAAACTGAGTTGACTTACCAAGATACACAGTACCTTAAAAAAAATAAAAAATAAATAAAATAAAAAATAAAAACTAGAGAATTAAGGGAACTTATAAAAGGGGTATCATCCACAAGCACAAAACAACATTTTTAGTGGGAGGTCTAACAAACACAGTTTTCTGACCATGCATGTAAGAGCTAAGTTGCCCATCTCTTCAACCCAGTCTTTAGGCACACCGATTGCACAGCCGGTACAAATAAATACCAATCAAAACATGCTGGGTCAATGTCTTGGTATGCGATAACATCACTGGATTTTGGTCCTATCATGCTGGTTTTCAGGCTCATCAGGCATTGCATGAGTGTGTTAGCATGCGTATAATGTTGGGAAAATAAATTAAATGCATGTTGGTTCCCTGCTATTCTGAGCAGACGACTACTGAAGCATGACCTTTCCAGTGTGTGGACTGCTTGCTGCTTGGTGGTCAGTCTGACAAATAGCCCTCCATGACACTAATTGCTTGTAATTTGGGGCATGCATGTAATAGTTGAGCTGGGGCTAATATTGGCTGGGAACATATTAACATGTGAATGGTATCAATGTGAACCTTTACTGTGGTCGGTACCAAGATCCTAGATAAAAGAGGAAGGTAGATGTTTGGTGAGCAGCCAGTTATGTCTTATGCCAATATACTGTTTAAAAGCAAACCCCAATATGCTGTGGGAAACGCTGAAATAATGATGATGGTAACATCATCATCATCATCGAAGCCTTATCCCAACTAACTGGAGAAGGCCAATGAGAAAAGGTAGTGGTCAAAGTTTGATGCCAGCTGCCAACCCGATGCAAACCTCTTCTTTATCCAGGCTTTGGAGGAGCAACAAGGGTGCAAAAATCCCAGACGATGATGACAATCCAGTAAATATTAACCACCTATGGTATAGGCAACTCATGGCGGTGGTAGCCAGTGACACCCTTTCCTTAAACCTTCATAAGGCCTCCTTAATGAATCAAGAAGTACAGATCAACATCAGGCCAGCTTACGTAAGCACTGGTAAACTTCTGCAAAGGCCATCCATGATCTATCCTCGAATTTGGATGAAAAACAATCATTATTAATTTTCTTTGCCTTGAACCACTAAAAAGTTTTTAAAAAATTATGAGACTGTTTGTATAGAGTGCAAACTAGGGGACAGCAAAGCAAAGCAAGTATGTGACATAAGCAGAAAGTAAATTGACATCAACGCCAGGGGAAACAAATTCTTTTGCACCCATTTGTTTTGCAAAAGAGAAGTCTACGCATTTGAAATTGTTTGGATTGCAATGCCACAAAGGGAAACCTTTTTTCTCTCCAAATTTGCCATTTACTGGTGTTTTAAATAGGGAATAGCGTGTAGCATAGTGTTCACCCCTCTAAAGTGAGAGGAGTAAGCTACATGCTACTTCTAGATTTTTAATGAAGGTTGCGCTGGATTGCACCAATTTCATCATATTCGCCAAATTAGACTGCTTGATAATGAAGTTTAACAAAATTTCATAATATTTGGTGCAACTAAACACAACCTAAAGTGATAGGAAAAGGTAATCATTAAGTATAAATTTAAAAAAAGAGCAATGAAACTGATTTAATATTGTTACTTATATCATTTTTACTAAAAGCATTGAAAAGATTAACTAATTTTTATTGAAAATAGAAAAATACAACAATCATTAAAAATATTAATTGATTTTAATGCAGTGAAAAATAACTCGTAATGAGAGCTACATAGCGTGTAGCATATGTAAATTATCATGTAGCGTAGGTTACATGTGACTTGAGCTATTTACATGAACTACGCACTGTTAAGGCTAAGCGATGCTACGTAGCATTAAGGCTAAGCAACGCTATGTAGCTTTAAGGCTAAGCGACGCTACGTAGCATAAGCTACATGCTACATAGCGTAGCTATTTTAAACACTGCCATTTACACATCACGGGCAAACTCTTTTCCATCTATTTGACTTTTTGAAAAAAAAAAAAAGTTTGTCCTGCCTTCTCGAGGGAAGTGCAAAGACAAATTGTTTGCTGCAACATCCTCCGCATTCCAAGCAAGTGCAAACATCCTATCAATGTAAATTGAATGCTTCCCCTGGTTTGCATTCTATACAAACAGACCCAAGTGGAAATTTGGGACTTCTCAACATCCAAGCACGTGGAAAAGAAAATTTCACCCCACAAAATTGATAGTCTATGGATGGATAAATAAAGAGCACTGCCACCTTTGATTTTTTCACACAGAAGGATGCAAAAGAGTAGACCCCGAGTGTTTCCTCACAAAAAGACAGTGGGAAGGAGTTCTCTAATACAAACCCTTTTGGATAAAGGTTAGCAAACGGTTGTTTATGGTGCTCATGAATCTCAACCACCCATGTTTCTCCCAAAAATAGAGCTATACACAAACCGAGTTAGTTTGGTTAACTCGCTAGACTCGACTCGAAAAAGCTCGATTCGACTCAATTCGAAACTGAGTTCGAGCCGAGTAGAGATGATTTTGTTAGCTCGAAAAAATTTCGAGCCGAGTTCAAGCTTGCCCGAGCTTGACTTGACTCGGATCGAATCGGCTCGGTGACTCGGTTATGTTCATATTTATGTTGCTCGCCAAGTGTTTGATGAAATGACTCAATAATAATACATTCTCCGCGGGATCAGCTAGTGGCAAAGAAGGAATGGATACGAAACAAATCACAGCAAAAAAAAAAAAAAATCACAATATAAAACTACACTCAAATCATGATTTTGATGTTGCCCGCCCAATGTTTGATGAAATACCTGTGAGATGTTATTATTTTGCATTCTGTAAAAATTTGAAGATGCGCTCTACATGTTTGAGAAAATGTCGCATAGGCTCGAACTGGCCCGAGCTGCTGACCGAACCGAACCAAGCCAAGTTGGCCAGTTAGGCTCAAGGAGCGAGCCAAGTTCGAGCTGGGTTTAGCTATTGGCCAAGCTAATTCGAGCTGGGCCAAGCTCGACTCGTGTATAGCTCTACCCAAAAACCCATCCAAATGCCAACTTCATATGACACCCATAATGTTGGAAATTAATATTTCTTGGCCACATATATCTAGCATCCCCCTGTCTAACCCAATGTTCAAAGTATCAGTATTGTTACAAGTACAAATGATTGGGGATACAGAAACATGTATCAGTATTGCCGATACTCAAAAAAAGTATTTTTGTTTGAGGGGAACCTTAGGAAGACGGTGGAATTTTCAGCAAAACTTCAAGAGATGGTAAATAACACATGTTTACATATATAGAAATCAAAATATAGCAATATACACACACACACACATAATAAAAATCCATTTTCTAAGGGCCTAACCATGTGTTATCAATATATATATATATATATATATATATATATATATATATATATATATATATATATATATATATATTGTATCAAATAAATACATAAAATTTGTAGTCAATTAATAGCTCAGCCAACACTCATTAATATACAGAATTTCCACACTAATTAACAGGGAAAAACATATTTTCCATTTTTTAGCATTATCTAAAAATGGAAAAAGTAGAATTTCACCAAATTCCTCCATCTTTCACTTAAATGTTAATTTTCGCCACAAATCTATGTCAACGCACGAGAATCATGCATAGACATGGATTTCCATTACAATATATGCTAACATTTGCAGCTATGAATTTTTCATCACCTTTGAGCTCCATCCCATCCTCATTTCAAGTCAAGATTTCGCCCCAAATCCAAACTTTGATTCAATAAAAACCAAGAGTAATAGAAATCACCTGAAGGAAAAAAAAAAAAAAAAAATCCAAAAAATAAGGTCCCTAAAAAATGGAGATTTTTTGGGTTTCAAAAAATTTACCAATTTTCTCCTAATTAGGGAAAGTGTTATAAGGGATTCTTCTCAAAATATGGCTGAGATCAATAATATCACCAGATATAGCCGATGTCACTGAAAATATTGGTGATATTTGGACATTTTTAAACTTCCAGCAGTTTTGGAGATAACTTACTGTTAGAGGTGTGACCCTGAAGGACGTCAACACATGACATAGTCCAAGCATGTAAAGAGTGCTCTCGAGGTGCAGGTAGAAAAGGCCTTTTGTGTCAGGAATCAGTTCTATCTTCCTTAATGTTATGTCTTAGATTGTTTCTTCAATAAAATTTCATCACCCATCGGAAAAAAATTAAAAAATTAAAAAAAAAGGATCAAAAACAAAAAAGATTTGCTAGCTCCAACTCGAGATAGGAATTGCCGCTAGTAAGCGGAATAACATGATCCATTACCCAAGGCTTCCATCAGTACAATTCGTACAGAATGGGGCCCAGGGTTTGTTGATCCGTGTCATTGACTGTTTAGGCCTCATCACGGATTAACAAGTCACCGAAAACCTCCTGACTAGGACAATACTTCCCTTTCAATGTGTTGCCTGCAAATAGACGGCCAAGAAGAGATGTACAGCAATGATCCACAACTGAAAAGAAATACCCGATCTGTGATATTTTCAGGCTACCACAATGTGGCCCAACGAACCAATGGTATTGATCACTGAACCATGGGCCCCACATATATTGACTGAAAACCATCTAGTTGCATCACACAATTCACCTAATAGTGATTAGTACACTCTGTTCAAAACAATACAAGTAATTTTATTTGTTAATCTGTTATTTGCAATTTACTCATCATAGGAAAGCAAGAAGACCATGAGGTAGAATGGACGGCCCAAATTCAATAATTCACATATCCAATTGATATCAGGTTTACAAGATGCAGTGGCATTAACGTAAGTATGAGGAGAGGGCATTTATACCTCAGAGTCCTGTGACTTGGCGATGTCAACAAGGATCTTGGCGGCAGGGTGGACAATGTCAAGGAGCTTCATGATGGTAGCACCGTCGTTGGAGATGGTGGTATTTCCCTTGTCGTCGTGGATGAGCTTGTCCATGCCGCGGGGTCCGAGGGTGGTGCGGACAGCATCGGCCACGATTGTGCAGGCGTTGATGTTAGATACCAGCTGGGCCTTCCCTTGGGATGTATCCGTCCCTTCCTTCAACAGTATGATCTGAGGTTGCTGCAAAACCCATCACCAAAAATTTATAAAATCATCCCACAACATACTCCGTTATGGTAAAAAGAAAAAACAACTGTTGATTGCAAGAAATGTGAGAGAAAGGGAAAGAGAGCACGAGTACCAGCATCGCCGCCATTGGAGGGAGAGAGAGAGAGAGAGAGAGAGTGAGAGAGAGAGAAATTAGGGATTTCAGTGAAAAGGAATGGGGGAGAGGTTTATATGAGGTTTTGAAGGGGTGGGGCGGTTGAAAAGGGAGCGTGGAGGGACTGAGGAGAAGCAAAACTGGACCCGTGGCCACACGTTCCAACTCAATGCTAGTGTGCGAGTTGCACCCCGGTCATCGGGTGGGGTCCTGAGAACCAGACCGGTCTAGTCCACTGGGACGTAGCTAGGGATGGACAGGGTTTTTGTGGGGCCCACCGTGATCTATATATTTTAAGCACGTCGTCCATCTAGTTTGAAAGATCATTTTAGGGCACAAACCAAAAACAAAGTCTGGTCGAAGGCTCAAGTAGACTACACCACATGAATCGGTGTGGAGATATAAAGCCTGCCGTTGAAATTTTCTCGGGGGTCACGGAGTTTTGGATCAAACTTATATTTATGTTTTCCCTCTTCACATATTCTACGTGACCTTATGAATGGGTCGGATGGCAAGTAAAAAATTACGGTGGGCATTGGGAAGTTTTCAACCATAATAGTTTAATCCCCACCGCTTTACGTAGTGCTGTCCACTTGAGCTTTCGATCTACCTCTTTTTTTAAGATTACCCTCTAAAATAATCTATCAAAATATATATAATGCAATAGATAAAACGTATAAATCAGGGTTGCCCAATGAACCCCCTGACATGACCATCGGTCTCTAGATAGGTCCTGGTGGGGGTACCACCTAATCGGTGGCCACAGTTGTCACGGCCGGTGGAGCCCACTGTGATCCTTACATCCACGGACGTAGATTGCATCGTGCCCCCGCCTGTCTCTAACCATGAACAGGCAGTTCTTTGGGCTGGCCAACTTTAATTTATCTATCTATATACGCCATTCATCCCTTCTATCATATTATTTTAAGGTATATGCATAAAAATGAGAGAGATTAAATGCTCAAATAAGCCACACCAAATAATAAGTTTGATTGCATTAAATGCACAAAACATGAAATGCAAGTTACATTAAATACAAGAGTCACCTGTGGTGTGATTCACTTGAGCATTGGATCCACCTCATTTTATTTTATTTTTGCTCATACCTTAAAATGATATGAGAGAAGGGATATATGGCGTAGATAAACAGATAAATCACAATGGGCCTGCTCACATAACCTCCCATCCATGGCTAGAGGCAGGGTAGGATGCAATCCAAGTCCTACATTGACACTCTCCAGCCATTTTGACAGCTCATTTTTTGGCATGATCCAATAAATGAAGCAAATCCAAATCTTAGGTGGACCACACCACGCGAAACGGTGATGATTGAATATGGCCTATTAAAAAACTCTTGGGAGCCGCTGGAGTGTTTATTTCCTGTGTCCAACTCGTTGATAAGTTTTCAAAGACCTGAATGAAGGGACCATGTGTAAGACCCGTATCTTGGTCCGTACCTTTCCGTACACTTCCGCGGTCTTACCGGTCGAATTCCGGCAACTTTCGACCCTTAACCGATATCGACGCGCGACCTGGATTCTTGTGCCGACAACCCGAGTCGACTCAACCCGAGACCTATACCATAGTGACCGCGCCGTCGTTGCGGTTCCGATACCGCGACTCGCGCGCCGAGGCGATACCCGGATCAAGAGATATGGGCCAACGTTCGGTGCGAGAAAACGCCGCGCGTTGCGAAAACCAAGGGAATCTCAACGATGTGTCACATCAATCACATCAATCCCATCAATCAATCACCCATCAAGCCATCACATGTCAAGTACACATCACTTCCATCCCTTTTCCCAAGCAACCACAAAAGTCTCCCAAACCCATACCTCTCTTACACAAAAGCCAACAAAGTCTTCTCAACTCATACCTTTCTTACACAAAAAGCCACAAAAGTCTTCATAACCCATACTTTTCTTACACAACCATCACTCACCCATCCATCCATCACTCTCTCTCTCCCTTTACATCACTCTCTCTCTCTTTCTCTCTTCCTCATTTCAATCTCCAAGCAATCTCCAAGCTCCATACGTATGGAGTTTTGTAAAACCTCCTAAGCTCCAAGTGGCCCACCTTCCTACCCCCAAAATCCTCCATCTCAACCCTCTATTCTTCATCTTAACCCTTGAAGTTGAAGCTTAGGTGCCAAGGAACCTCTAGGAGCGAGAAGATCGGACGGTGGGTGCTTCTATAGGGTAAATTTTCTTGATTTTATGGTGGACCAAGTGAGGCCCACCGATCCATGGTGTGGATCTCACTTGGGACCCTTATTTGTGGCCGATGGACCACTTGGATCATCATGATCGTTCCATGATGGGGCCATTCTCCATGGACCCCATCATAATGCTTATTTTCATTTAGAAAGGTCATCTAGACCGTCCGTATCGATGGAGAATGGATCTCCATCGTTGATTTACATTTTTAATGGTCTCATGTGCAAGGGATCCATTTATTGTATATTTCATTGCAAGGGAGGGCCCATAATGACGGGGTCCCTCCATCACAAGCCGCGTCCCACTCTCCATGTCTCTCTCTCTCTCTCTTTTTATTTTTTATTTTTATTTCTGTATTATTTTTATGGCATGTGATAAGGTGGTGTGGCCCACCTGAATGGATCCCACTTCGACATATTTATTTTTATTCAAGTGGGGCCCACCTTGGCCGTACTCCCATGCCACCCATCAGTGGCGAGTCCACTTCATCAGGGCCCACATACAAAAAAAAAATAAATTTTAATGCATCGTCCAGCGTCTGGGACGCTGGACGTTATTTTTTTTGGAAAGAAGAAAATGGAAGAAAAGAAGGTTTTTGGGTGTTCCCTTGCATAGGCCCCACCATGATGTATTTGAGTAATTCAAGCCGTCCATCCTCTTACCTACGGTGTTTTAGCCGTTGGGTAGAAGTTTGGGGTTGATTGGAAGATCTGGTGGACCATAATATCAAAGAATGCATCACTACCATTCAAGATTATTATTTTGTTTTATTTCACTGTCTGAGCATCAAAAAAATTCAAACTCTGGACTCATTTGGACGGCCTCGAGCCGCTGAACACAATGGCCGGGATGGATTTCTGAAAAACGGACCCTACGTACACAAGACCTCAGAAAAATGAGATTTTCCGATTTTATTTTTTTTGAGGCTGCCTCCCTCTCTGTCCTTGGCAGCACGCTGCACGCTGCAGCGTGCAGCGCCCGGGCGGGCGGACGTCCAGCAGGCTACCCACGGCTGCTGCCGTGGGCCCCACCTTGATGTATGTGACTCTTCCACACCGTTCATCGGGTGGGCCATCCCCTAAAGTGGCCCCCCTCCAAGGATCAGCCTGATCCAATGCTCCGGTGGCCCACATCATTGGAAACAGTGTGAATGAACCTCCTCCATTGAAATCTTTTTCGAGGCCCACAAAAGTTTTGAAACAAGCTGAAATCTATATTTCACCTTCAACCGGGTCTGTTTGACCATATCAACGGGTTGGATGCCCAATAAATACTACAGTGGGCCCCACATAGGACCCACAGAGGAGACATGTGTCTTACGCCCACCGTCCAGTGGACGGTGGCGCCCACCTTGATGTTATATTAACTTTACCGTCCGCTGGACGGTGGAGCCCTCCTTGGTGCTTGCGCCATCTCTGTTGTTCAGCAGCAATGGGACCCACCTGTGATGCATGGGCTGCATCCAAACCGTCCATTCATTTTAAGAGTATATGTTATGACATAGGCATAGAGAATGAGTTAGATCCTTAGCTCATTTGGATCCCACCTTGGCCTGTTTTGAGGACTATCTTAATGTAGTTCCAGTAGTTCGTTAGGCCCCACTTTGATTTATGCAAGAGTCCATGAGATTGGGCCCAAATTGGTATGTTCTAAGGCCATAAGACTAGGCCAGTTGATATAGTGTAAGGCCATGAGACTAAACCCATTGATTATAAAGGCGGTCCATGGGGTTAGGCCCATTGGACTTATTTGAGGCCCATGTAATTGGGCCCCTTTTTGTTGAAATTTTAAGCCTATGGAGGTAGGCCAATTGATACATGTAAGGCCTACGGGTTTAGGCCCATTTGAATTTATGATTAGGTCTATGGGTTGAGGCCCACTTGATCTACATATAGGGACCAATTGGTGTGGCCCATTGGTCTTATATAAGACCCATGAGACTAAGCATTTGATGTAATCCAAGGCCCTCGGGTTTTGACCCATTGCAATGCACTTAAGACCCATTGGTGTGACCCATTTATATAGCCCATCTGATGAATAAAAGGCCCATAAGATATGGCACATCTGATGAAGAAAGGGCCCATGAGATGTGGCCCATTTGATATATATGTAAGGCCCAATGGGAGGAACCTAAGGTCCATTGCAATATGTAAACCCAATACCGAATATGTAACGGTGTTTAAGAAGATTGTACCTGGAATGCAATGATGGTTTGACGTCCACATTGCGAGTGTAATGTTGGTTGGATGTCCACATTACGACTCTCCTTAGGGCCCATTACTAGCCGTACTTGCCTTGTATAGGCCGTCCAGGCCCATCTGCACCGTAAGATAATTCATTTTGTTATAACATGTTTAGTATAGTTTCATGACCCATGATCATACGCATCATATGTATGCTTGATATGAGGATTGACTGATCATAGCATTTGCCTTCGGGCAGGTTGTTTATGGGCTTCCGGTTAGGCGGTGTTGCCCTACATGAGCGCACGGTATGCGCAGGATTGGTTGCATGACTGGATAGCGTGATTCATGCATTCCGCATTTGTGTGACATGGTTGTTGTACGCCCTAGCGACATCAGGGTCGTAGCCTCCACAGACGCATCGTGGTTGTAAGGATTGGATACCAGAAATCTTATTCTACATGGGGTACTATAGATATCCCTGGGTGAAAGTCCCTAAACCCTTATGGTACCAAGAGGTTGCTCCAACGTCTAGACCGAGTGGGTAGATGAGCGTTGAGTGTCGATTACCAGACGGTTACGCTCTCCACTGTGTCGTGGTCGGTTGGAAGGGGGTACGGCCTTACCCGCCCGAGTGTAGGGGGCAATGCTAGGCTGAGTTTGACCAGCTCGAGGAATGGGTCCGCTATCGACGAGTCGCGCCCGATATTGGCAGACGGATAGTGAGGTCTCTTCCACTTACCTTATTGGGCGCGATGTGGCGGCAATCTGGTTTAGAGTGTACTAGACCCCGGTGATATTCCATACTATGAGCTGTATTGACGTGTGGACATTGATGAGTATCTGTATGCTTGAGTTGCATTGTACATTGCATGGCCTTGGGATGGCCGATACCATTCATGTCTTGCATTGCATAGCCTTGGTACGGCTCATGACGTTTTGGTTCCATCTGCATATTCCGCATTACTCTGACATTGCATTCATATTACTACCTTGCGCACACACTTTCACCACCCTCTAAGCTTTCTGTAAGCTTATGCACGACCGTTGCGTGCAGGTGACGTTGGACTGCAGCAGCGCTGAGGCAGGAGCACGTTGCTGATCATTTTGGAGCTTTTGTTATTTGCCATTGTATTTCCCTTTATTCTCATTGTACTTGTAAAATTTTTGATCATAGTGGAAATGTTATGGAGTGCTTGGTTATTGTTTGTGGGTTATGACTTTGGTTATGCTTATTACGTATCAGACTGATGTTAAAAAATCCTCCTCGTAGCATCCCAGGATCGGAACCTGGTGAATGGGAGCTAGGAGCCGAGAATGGGGTTCTACGGAGGCTGTCGGCGCCGGATTCGGCGATCGGGAATTTTGTGAGCCCTGTTTCCGAGTTTGGGGCGTGACACCATGCATATCAGCTTGATCCAATTAATCACCATCGTTTCCCTTAGTATGGTCCACTTAAGATTTGGATCTATTTCATTTTCTTATCGTGCCTTAAAATTAATTGTCAAAACAGATGGTATTGTGCATATAAGGCACATAATATTGTTGGGGATTTGTGCTGCAGAATCACACAAATTTAGATCTAGGATAGCAATCCAAGAGCACCAAGCAATCACAAGAGAACACAACGATTTAACGTGAAAAACTCTTGCATGAAAAAAATACGGTACAAAGCGACAAATTTCCACTATGAAAATAGAAATTACAAAGAGAAAGGACTTACCCGATTCGAACAACCTCGAATCTCACCCTTGCTACACCCTTTAGAAATCTTACAACCCTTTTTAAGAACCCTTTGAACCCCTTTAGAAAGTCTTAGCGTTACTTAGAAAAGCCATAAGGACCCCTATTTATAGTTTAGGAAACTCCACTTACGCACTTTCTAAAAAATTGACTCAAATTTATGCAGTCCGCATAAATCCGCACTGCATCTGTGTAACCCTCGACTAGTCGAAGGAGGGCCTCGACTGGTAGAAGGACCCCTTCAACCAGTCGAGCCTGACCCTCGACTGGTCGAGCACCACGGGATTCCAAAAAACTTCACCGCTGGACTTCAAGTTAAACAAGCCTCGAGTAGTCGAGCAACCCCCTCGACCGGTCGAGTGACCCAAGGTACAGATTTAAGACATTACTTTCAACAATCTCCACCATGTCTTCAATATTCAATCATGTAATTGTTAAACCTCTTCTTTTAGCTGTACATCACATTATAACTTCTCGTGCACACTTCGTCCTTCTTTTTCGTCATCGCCAAGCCCAGAGAAGTCTCTCTAAATAAACAAATTTGGTGATCATGTCTTCCGGATTTACATAGGTGCGAATCTCCTCCAGAGTTACGCCTCCTTCCTCAAGCACCTGTTGGATAACATGGACATCCAACCAATTTCTCCACCCGTTAGTACAAACAAGTAACCTGAAGTCAACCATTTGGAATCCACACTGCCTACGTAATCTAAATCCACATACTCTTCCAACTTTGTTCTGATCTCACCGCTACCCAATATTGCCTGTTGGGGTATTTACTCACAATACTAATAGCCTGTGAAATAATCGGTCTAATCCAGACCATGACATACACTGTCAATTTGTAACGTCTCGGAAAAATCCATACAGAGACCCGAGTACCACCTCAGGCAGAAATCACTTAGGATTAATTCCTTTAGACATTAAGCGTAAGTTAACTAGTGCTATGTTAGATTAGCTGTGAAATTAGCACTGATCGCTTTAAATACGTTCTGCAAAACTCAAAACTTGTGGAATCATTAACGCTATAACATCCTGAAACCTATGATCAAACTCTAAACCCGTTTGTTCTCAGGAACCCTTTGAAACTTTGTAATGGACTTAGACCGCACGTCGTGAGTCCAGTAGCAATGAACTTAGACCATTATGACCGCGTCGTTGGACTTAACTACCACCCCGAAAATCAAGTTCAAATGATGTCCTGAGACTATTTCATTGAGTCCGGAACAAGGAGTGTGAGAAAGAGTAGAATTCTTTATAAATTAAATGTGATTTAAATAAATCTGGCACGTATCGCTTGCGGGTTAATTATAAGCATTCAGACCGTTGGAATTTAACCCAAATACACCCTCGGATCAGGGAACATTTTCCACTCATGTCAGTGTACTTAGAATCTCTGATCGAGTCTCAGTGACCGCTGAACTGAAACTGGTCCACCACGTGCGATCTGGAAACCCTATCGAACTGAAAACTTAATGTGATCAGAATCCAACATCCATAAGCTTAAGTCCGACCGCATTCAGTCAGGGGACCTCCAGAAATATTCTTTTGGATCGGAAAGGATTCGATTTGGCTATAACCCAAGTATACCTTGGTTTAAAGTCTAAATAGGTGAGTTTCTAACCTATTTAAGGACCTTAAACCCTCTCACATCCCTCTCATACGAATTGCAAGAAACCCTAGGAAAGAGAAGAGAGAAAATAGAGAGATTGTGTGAGAGTTGTGAGGGAAAGTTCCTGTCACTCGATCCTGCTACTACACGTGCTTAGCCATCGTGTTCTAATCACTCTTCCGGTGATTCTGACTTCATTCTAGGTAAGAAAACCCTAACCTTAGCCTGTTTTAAGAATTCTATCGATGTAAGTAGCGAAGTAGTTGACTTACCTTGTGTACTAGGTGGTCATATCGTCGTTGATGAAGGCGTATAGTTTCTATTCGATTCATTACGCTCCTACGATGTAAGGTGCGGATTTTAGATGCTTAGGTTACCTGTTTTCAACGCTTTCAATGCCGTTTAATAGTAGATTAGTGACAAGGATGTTGTTTGACATGTAGAACATGCTGCCTGTTTTTCATTTCGAATACATACGAAGAATATGAGATTTAGGGTATTTTAGGTATTTGTAGAAAATACTGTATACGTACGTATTTTACTAATATTATTGCCATGTGTATTTGTCATGTACCTATGCTAGTTATGCGTGTATGATTTGTTCGGCGAAGAGATTCGCCCTAATGCACATTATTGGCCGACATACGCTATGTAGGCCAATGTGTGTAGATTAACTGTTTGTATAAAGTTTTGTATAAGTAAGTGTTGAGTAAATGTTGTTGTAGATTAGTTTGGAGATTAGATTCTCAACTAGTATGATGATGTACATGATTTCCTCCATGTTTGTTATATTGAATTGATTTCCTTATATATATGAAATGCTTGTGTTTGGTTGAATTGCTTATGTTGTATGTTATAACGTGTCGCTAAAATGCTTGGATTATTTGTGCTTCATTTCTGTCACTCTCATATGATTATTGATTTAGATGACAAGTGCTTGGGGCTATATTCTAGTCCAGGCAGTCGGTAACAGATTCGAATTTGTGGTTGGCTTCTATTCGCCACGAAAGACGCGTCGATGAACTCGAGTCGTGCTTGGGTTGACGGCAGTGGTTAGACCACACTAGGTGTTTATGTACTTCATGTCGTTCAGCTTAAGGTGCGCCCGTACTAGTCGAGCTCGCCAAGTAACCCGACTGACCATTATATGTTCACCTTGTATTGGTCATAACTCTTGAACCTAGGGTACTAAACTTACCAGTGAAAACCCTGATAACCATCGTACCTTGATCCATTAAGACTCAAGAGTCGGGCATGGTGGTATGAGACACCGTGGTCGAGCTGTCGGCCTACGCTATGGCGACGAGCCTCCCCGTAGTGACCAGTGAGCACCTTAGACTCGTGAGCCGATTGTGGTGGTATGGGACACTACATTCGAGCTGTCGGGCTACTCTGATTGGTGACGAGCCCTTTGTAGTGACCTCGAGCGTATTCTTAATCTACGAGAGGCGACGATCCTTCCGTGGCAACAAGAGTACAACTAGGCCTGTATTGATAAGGTGATGGGGGAGCGGTGCAACGAGTGCGAGCAACAGCCCTGACAGCCCTTGCAGTGACTTGGAAATATATCATCGTATGATACTACTAGGAGTGACGACCCTAGACAGGATCTTTGTTGGGAATGATATAAGGGAAGTACCTTAGTTTCTCAATCCTGCTGTTTGAAATGACTAATAACAACTCGGTAATCATATTCATATCGCACTGCATGTGCCTAGAAGATGTGGAGCACTGAGGAAAGAAAGCATGCTGCGGACGTAAGATGGTGTCACATGAGGGAGTATGTCGGTGAGGGCATACATCATTACTGCATCTCATCCTTGCATTAATAACAGTATCTAAGAATGTCTGATTGTTTGCTTTACTATTATCGCGTGATTGATTTGATAACATGCTAATCTTTGCTCTATGATTCCACTGAGTTGATCACTCACTCCCACGTTACGGGATGGTGTTTGCAACACCTACCAGACTCTGTCTTAGATGCAGATAGCGAGGCGATTCAGGAGCTGGAGTTGGACTACTACGAGGACCTGGACGAGTTCTCGTACATGCATTTTTCTGACGGCTTCACATGGGTGGCCTGGATCAGCGGGATTTTGCTAGTTAGACTATCGCATGACATTTGATTTTTGGTTTGGTATATGTATATGTGACTCAAAGATACATTCATACTTTGGAGATAGATCGAGATTATTTTATTTTTCAGATAGTGATATCTATATCTTCTATTCTTCCGTTTGCGTTTTATCACTGGATCTGGAGTATGAATTGAAGTTTTGGTATAATCTCACTCATGTTAATGCACTAACCCAGACAACATCTAAATCATAATCATATTTGTTGCATAAGTGACGTTTTGGAACTCCGGAGTTGGGTTTCTACACAACCCCTGATTTTTAGGGTATTACACAATTGTATTCTAATAAGGCTTATGAGATATATCTTGTTTTTCCTCATCTGATTTGGGACATATCCTAAGGAAAACTTTGAGGAGAGATGCGTAGGGAACGCTCTCCTGCCTTGCCTGATTCATCACATCTTTGGTCAAAACCTATCCAAGGGATAACCAAAGCCTACTCCTCTTCCAGTCTAAACGCTGAGAACCATCTTTGCAGTCCCCCGATCCTTCATCCTAAATTTCTCACTTAACTGAGTCTTCGGTATATTGATATCAAACATGTTATAATTGACGATGTACATGTCATCAATATACAATATCTGACTCACCATGAAGGAATCAAACTTTTTACCACTGCCTAGGTGACAGGTCATATCACGACCTCCTGTAAACTTTTATTCTCAACTCTAATAACTTCGAACCGCTCTGGTTGCTTCATGTAGATCTGCTCTTCCAATTTCTCATACAGAAGTGCAGACTCCACATACATCCTTCCAGCTCAATATCACATTGGCCAACCGGTGCCAATCACGGATCTAATAAACACCTCATATACCATCGGCGCGAATATCTTTGAGAAGTCGATCCCTTCTCTATGAGCATAACCTTTCACTACTAACCTTGCTCTGCGTTTATGTTGCATCCTTCTGAAGATTCACCTGTATCCAACCGCTTCCCGGACCACTGAAAGCTCCACCATCTCCCATATGTCAATTTGGTATAACGAGTTCATCACATCGCACATAGTCACCTTCCACTTCTCAGCACCAGGCTTACCCAGAGCCATCTGAATAGAAGACGAATCCCCTTCGATATTGGAGTCATCCATGTACATCGTCGATATCTTGCGATTATGTTGTGTAATTCTTCTCATAGGTGGCTGCTTCACCTTCTCTGTATCCCTCTCCACACGTCTCAACCTTCCTGGGCTGCCCGCTCATGTGGCCATGCCCAACATGGCACATAGAGCTGTACACAAGTCGAGCCGAGCCGAGTATCACCCTACCCGTACTCGACTTGCAATGCACGAGTCCTGCTTGTACTCGGCTTTACTCGGCCAGTGAGCATGGATTCCCTGCTCGTGCTCTACTCGTCCGAGTACAAGCTGAGTACGAGAAGAAATCGAGTAGTTTTCAAGGTGAGTTCTTTTGATGGATCTGTTGCTGTAATGAGCTTGAAATTCGTTGATATGAGAATGGTTTTTATTTTTTTCAATTTGGTTCTTTCATTTTATTTTTTATAGCCGCAAGAATCCATTTTTAATGGGTTTGATAAAATGGGTTTTATTTTTTATAATGATTTATGGAATTCTGGAGAGAAAAAAAACTACTTTTGACAGATTTTTCTTGCTATTTTGCAGTAATTGGTGAAGAACTAAATTTGGTTTTTGAGAATTGTTTGTAAGATTTGAAAAAAAGGAAAAATAAATAAATTTGTTTCTTACTAATCTATTGCTATAAATAGATTGAAATTCCCTCGTCAGATGAGAATAGATTTTTTATTTTGAATTTTTTTGTGTCTTTGAGATTGGGAGCGAAAAAGATTGAAATGTGCATTATTTTCATTTTTTACTTTTTCTGAGAATTTCCTCTTTTGATTCTTTGTTCTTTCATTTTCCTTTCTGCAAGATTGGCATGAGAAGAAAGCAGCTTTGAATTTCCTTTTCTGTTTTTGGATTTTTTGAGTTTTTTTTTTCCCTTTTTTTTTTCATCCCTACAACTATGATCGGAAAGGAAGAAAGAGTGTAAAATGTCCAAAATATCCATCTTTCCAAAAATCTTTCCATATCTCCTGCTACTCGTGTTCTATCACTCGAGGTGTGCTTGTGGTATTGGTACTACCGCAAGTTACAGTGATACTGGTAAGATGTGAGGCCCACGTGATGCGTTAATGAAATCAAGGTGATTCGTGATTCAGGTGGGCCACAGCATCAAACATAAGTTGGGAAGGAAAGCGATTTGAGTAGGAGTCTTAAGTATGAGTCCAGCACACGAGTCGAGTACCGCCCAGCTCGTACTTTACTCATAATTAAAACGAGTATCAAATTCGTGCTTGTGCTTGGCTCAAACTCATGACGAGTCGAGTCGAGTAATTGCAAGTCAAGTCGAGCGAGTAATCGAGCTTTTTCTGCTCGTGTACAGCTCTAATGGCACACATGTACAAAGGTGGAATCCACTACATCCATTGCAGCTCCACCTTTTGAAGTTATCCTAATAAACTTGTACATGTTATCGAGTCGTTGTGCTTTCATGATTACCTGTGCCCCCTTATATACTTTAAGAGCACCATTAATATCTGTGAACTTGCAGCCATTACCTCAAGAACACCAAGAGAAATCAGATTATTCTTCAATTTAAGAACGTGCCTGACATCAGTCAAAGTACGCTTCACCCCTTCAAACATTTTGATGCGCACCACATCAGCAACTACAATATTACAGAAAATGTCATTGCCCATAAATACTTGTCCACCATCACACTCCCTGTAACTAATGAACCAACTCCGATGAGGAGTCATGTGAAAATATGCCCCTGTGTTTAGAGTCCACTCATCCTTACGATCATCATATGGTCATCTAATCATAGATACAAATAAAACATCACCATCACATCCACTCGATCCATCTGACGTTGCAGCATTGGCCTCCCTGTATGAAGCCTTAAAATCTTCTCTCTTAGATTTAAGATTTGTACAATCCTTTTTCACATGTCATTCCATTTCACAATTCCAGCACTTTACCCTTTACCTTTCATTTGCCCTTACCCTTGGATTTGGATCTAGAACCTGAAGAATATGTACCTTGTTCAGAATTCATACCCCTTATAAGCAGTGCATCAGTAGATATCCTCATGTCGACGTTAAACTTTTACATAGCCTTTTCTTGAAGGGCTAAGATAACAATGTTGACACTTAGGGTTTTATTCGTGGTGCACATTGTGTCCCTGAATACCTCATAAGACGCCGGAAGAGAATTCAGCAACATACATGATTATTCTTCATCTTTCATCACTTCCTCCATATCCAATAATTTGCAAACCAATTTATTAAAGTTGCTGATGTGAGACTCCAAATCTTCACCCTTTGCCATCTTTAAATTATACCATTGTCGCTTCAAGTGTAGGCGATTTTTAGAGAATTTTTTTACATAGACATCCTCTAACTTCCCCCATAACTTAGCTGCAGTTTTCTCCCTTATGTCATTTAAAGAACCTCATTCGTGAGACATAAACGGATCGATGATAAGATATTCTTATCAAGAGTATTCCAATCATCATCAGTCAAAGTAGACTTTCGCTCCTCAAGAGCACCATCTTCGCCTTGCTTGATTAAGGAACCGATCATTTTGATCCTTCATAACTCAAAATTATTTTTCCCTGAGTACTTTTCAATCTCATACCTAGTGCTTCACATTGATGCTAATCCCTCATATTCAGATCCATGCCCCAACAATTGCTTTGATACCAGTTGTTGAGGATTTACGCTGCAAAATCACACAGATCTTGATTTATGATAGCAATTCAAGAGCACCAAGCAATCACAAGAGAACACAATGATTTAACATGGAAAACCCGTATGAGAAAAATCCACGGCACAAAGCAACAGAAATTGATTATGAAAATAGAAATTGCAAAGAGAAAGGACTTACCCGATTCGAACAACCTCGAATCTCACCCTTCCTATACCCTTTATAAACCCTAAAACCCTTTTAGGAACCCTTGAAAACCCTTTAGAAAGCCTTAATATTACTTAGAAAAGCCCTAGGGACCCCTATTTATAGTTTAGGAAACTTCTCTTACACACTTTCTAAAAAACCGACTTAAATTTACGCAGTTTGCACAAAATCTGTGCTGCATCTGCGTAACCCTTGACTAGTCGAAGGAGGGCCTCGACTAGTCAAACACCACCGGATTCCAAAAAACTTCGTCGCTGGACTTCGAGTCGAGCCGCCCCCTCGACCAATCGAGTGACTCAGGGCACAGATTTAATACATTTATTTTCAACAAATACATCATGGTGGCCCACGATTAGGGATCCACCCACGATTCACCAAAGCTGCGCCCTGGTCTACTGGCCTGGTGGACCTCAACAGTATGCTTTTATGAATGTGGATTACGTATCAAGTAGCGTGTTGAGTAAACTCTGAATGGCTCACTTGTGATGTATGTCTCATCCACGATGTCCATCCATTCTTCCAACTCATTTGAGAGCATGAGCTTAAAATTAAAAAATATCCAAAGCTCAAGTCGACCATATATACCATAGGAAACAATAGAAAACCAGCAAATAATTTTGAAAACTACTTGGGCCGCATAAGTTTTTAATGAAGTTTATATTTGTGTTTTACTTTCATTTATGTGTGTGACCTTATTAACAGATTGGATGTAAATAAACATGACAATGGGCCTTAGGAAGGTTTTGAGAGTGGACTTATCCCCATTGTTTCCTATAGCGTGGTCCACTTAAGCTTTGGATATACTTTAATTTGGGACTCATGCCATAAAATGAGCTGATAAAATGGATGGACAACATGGATAAAATGGATATCCATGTCATCCATCTATTTTTCAAATCATTTTAGGGCAAGAGGTTGCCCTAAAATGAGGCGAAGCCAAATCTCAAGTGGACCAGATCACATGAAAATAATGGTGATCGAATGCCCACCATTAATGTTTATTTGCTTTTTAACTTACTGATTAGGTCACAGAAGCCTAAATAAAGGGAAAACACAAACAACAATTTCATCTAAAACTTTTATGGCCCTGAGAAGTTTTTAATGGTGGGAAACACAAATAAACATGCATACAACATGGTGAGGCCCACAAAGCATTGACCAGTGGTGACTACTGGAAACATCGGTGGGCAATCCACATCCCCTAGATCAATTTTTTAGTTGTCTACTTCTGCACATCTATGGATAGCCCTTGCTTTCCTTTTGGTTGCTTTTAGATGAGGTTGATTAGATAGAACCCTTGCAACCGACTCTTTCAGTGTCACACCATAAACTTGAAAACCAGACTCACAAAATTCTTGATCACCAAATCCGGTGCCGACGGCCTCCGTAGTAACCCATTCTCGGCTCCTAGCGTGCATATGCCAGATTCCGATCTTAGGATCCTAAAAGGAGGATTTTCCAACGTACATTTAAATCGTAATAGACATAACCACAAGTTTACCCAAAGCACAAAGATAATATCACTATCACATATCCACTAATATAAACAGTTGAATACAATGCTGAAAGGAAAATGCATATATTGTAAATCAAAGCTCCAGAAGACCACTGCATGCTTCATGTTCAACGCTGATGCAACCTAACACCACCTGCACGCATCTATCATGCATAAGCTTATAGAAAGCTTAGAGGGTGGTGTAAGTGTATGCACAAGGTAAGTACAAAGTATATAGATATTAGAGTAAGTGAAAATACTAACAATTCATAAATCGTATAATATCGGAGTAATGTGAAAACATGCTGGTAATTCCATAAATATCATCAGCATTATATAGGCTATGCGATGTAAAATCATAATAGACCAACATCATATGCTGAGAAAATAATGTAGGTTGACTATGCAAATGCGGAATCATAGAGATAAATATTAGATGTCGATGATGCAATATAATATGCAAATCCTGAAGAGCAACAAATACCATAAACCTTATTTAGGCCATACATCAAACCTGTGCGTATTGCGCGATCATGTGGGGATAACTCCGTCTCACAAGGAGTCTCATAAACATCTTAACCCAACGACATCTGCTTTAATGAATCATCCATCACAACATGCATATGAATGATGGGGGTCCATAGAAGGACGGTGGATCTAGTACGAATATCAAGATAAGCTCACTGATTTAAAACGCATCATGATAGTTAATGAAAGAATCCAACTTATAGCTAGGGGTGGGCATCGAGCAGAGTCGAGTCGAGGTGGGCCAATCTCAGCTCGGCTTGTCCATGCTAGACTCGAGTTCGAGCTCGAGCTCGAGCTCAACATTGAAGCTTGGCTTGTTTGTCAAAGTTGTCGAGTCAAGTTCAAGTCGAGCTAGTGGTTCGAGTCGAGTCGAGCTCGAGCTTGTTGGGTGAGAAAGTAGTGGATTCTGTTCTTAATCCTCCTCCATTGATTTAGAAGAGAAGCTAAATAAAAAATAATCAAAGAGGCATTTTATATGACGCTCCACCAAGCAAAATTCATTTTTGGTTTGGTCCGGCAACCGAAACAGGGTGTAGTCCATCTTTCAGCAGTCCAAAAAATCCCCTATGATAGAAAAACCATGGGGCCAAAAACATCCTCAATTGTATGCTCTGAATTACCCATCATCAAGGCCATACTTTCCAATGGATAGGATTTTGAACAGACTTAGGACCACAGAAAAGTGGGACCCACCTGTATTGTTGCTGCGCAGAAAAAAGCGTAGTTTCCATTACCTTGCAGATGATTTGAGGACTTGTAACTCACAACATATTCAGGAAGGATATGTCTATTAATGTGAGTGCTCCATACAATATACTATTTTGAATTCAAGAGATCATCAACACCAACATCAAACTCTTCACTGCTGGGGTGAAAGCAAAGAGATATCACTTCAACTTTCTCTGCTTTCCCCATAACATTAATATATTTATTAATCGAGCCGAATCAAGCTCTTGTTCAAGCTTTGAGTTGAGTCGGGTTGAAATGCCCCCTAGTCGAACTTGGCTTGAACTCAACTCGAGCTTCAAATAATTAACTTGAATCAGCCCGAATCAGTCATTCAAGCCAAGTCAATCCGAGCTGACTCGATCCGAGTCGAGCGATTTTTTCAAGCTAGCTCGACTCGTGAACAGCCCTACTTATAGCCACCACAACATCGGATGATGCTCCCGATGTGAGACAAAGTTCTGCCTTCACTGTATGCATAGTAGCCTGCTAATCATTGGTAGCTTTCTCAGGTCTTCATGCCCCACCCACTCAGTGTCCACCCACGTATGGCCGCCCACATGTGATCACAGTGATTGAGTGTCACAATATCCCCCATCGAGGGCAGGTCCGAGTCTAAGTACAATAAGTGGGCTTCCTTACCCTCTTTATCACATGATAAACTAGACTTCCTTATGGGGCCCAATATATACACAAGGTGGGCTCCAAGGTGTAGGTATCATGATCCAATACTTCACATACTCATAATCGGTATTGATAATCGGCCTCGACAATCAGCCTCTGTAATTGACCTTGATGATGGGCCTCGACAATCAGAATCGGTAATGGCACCAATACATCATCGATTATCAGCCTAACAAAGGGCCTAAGGGAAGGTCACAATGTGGACATCTAACCATTATTGCACATCAATGTGGACATTTAACCAACATCTCTCCCAAGTAGTGGCTCACATAAACATCATTACATACATTATAGTAAAATCACACATTACATCAGTCCACACATTCATCGCATTGGGCCTCATATACATCAATTGGGCCGCACTAATGGGCCCATACACATCAAGAGGGCTGCATCAATGGGCTGAAAATATATCACAATGGGTCACGCCCATGGGCCTCAGATACATCACAACAGGCCTCATCCCATGGGTCTCCAACATATCACAATGGGCCTCATGTACATCAAGTCGGGCCTCATCATATGGGCTTCAAATACAAAACAGGTGAGCTCCATATAATCACAATGGGTCACAAACAGTCACGAGAGAGAGAGAGAGAGAGAGAGAGAGAGAGAGAGAGAGAGAGACTTGTAGGGGAGGGACCCCGCCACTATTGGGCCCTCCCTTATACAATGCATACATCAAGTGGGTCGTACAATAAGTGGGGCCTTAAAACAAGAATCAACGGTGGATCACCCACTGTAACACCCCGAACTTTTCAATACCGAGTATTGAAAGTCCTTGAGTGTTACCATAAATTTAACCTATTATATATACATGTACGGTACCAATCTAGTCAACCTAACCCTACATCCATCCTCCAACTTGAATCTGACCGATTATGAATGATATTCATTCATAAATCAAGTCATCTGATCATTGCCCATATAGTTTGATATATGTACCTTCCTTTAACTAAATCAGTGAATAAGTCTTTATTTATAATAATTTAAATATAAGTCATTTTGTAAGAATTGTTTAGAAAATGACATATAATCATCTAGAACCATTAGATTTCACAAAACTCTTAAATCAACAATAATTATGAAAATGTCATCAACCTATACCCTGAATTCCAACTCACAAGGTTTTCATTATCTATTTCGAGTGAAACTTTATACTAGGCCTGATCATCATAAATTAACCGTACACATCAAATTTCAGCCCTTAGATCAAATTAATTTAGCTACTTGATCCCTACATCCGTTCGTACACTTATCAGATCAATATTCTGATCTGTCCATCTCGTTCACACCATATGAATATGCTTAACCTACCATTAGAATTACAATCCGAGGAGCTTACACATGTGAACAAGTCACTCGAATCCAACACTATACGTGTTCGGCCCCCTTGATCACTCTAAAAACCCATTTGTGTACATTCATTTACAAAATTGATCGTACAATCACCTAAATACGTGATTAGAATACTAACCACCAAGTTTACTTATTTTTAGAAAGTCATCTTACCACACATCAGGTTTGGATCCGTCAAATGGGCCATATAAATTTTAAGATGAATCGGGCATTTTGAAGATCCTAAAGTATATGACCAAACTACTAGGTAATAGTTCAACTAGACGTGTACAATTGACATTCTGAAACACAGAGTGTGTTGGCCATTTGAAAGAGTACCTTGGGCATCCTCGGGAGATCGGGGCCCAAACTTGACCGATGGAAAGAGAACGAAAAACGAGGAACATCTGCCAAATTTTAAGGCGTTTGAACGGTGCAATAAGATATAACTGATAGTAGAAAGTGGTTAAAGAATTGATGGCAAATTTATAATTATGAATGCATGACACATACGCATAAGTGAGATTGTTTTAACGGTGAATACCATTTAGCGCATTAATAGGTCGTGCGGCCCACCTAAAGTTTGAATCTACTTCAAATTTGGGACCATGGGTTAACACGGCGTGCCAAAGACGGTGAATGGAGTGGATCTTCTAGAAGATCATCACAGGTGGGCCCCATCTATTTTGAACAACAAGATAGAAAAAAAACTTCTTTGCATGCTGTAACAGGGATGATGAAACTAGAAGTTACCTTGGTTTCCACCCCCATGTCCCTGCAACATGTGGACCCAATCTTTTGGTAAATTTCAGGGACTATTTTAGCCGTTGACATTCAATTTCAGAACAATCTGACCATTAAATCGATGAGAATCCACCGTTAGAGCTAGGAATGACCCGTATGGCCCACCTAAAGCTTAAATCTTCTTGATTTTTGGTAAGAGGCCCTGGTTTAGAACAAGAAATAGATTGGACGGTGTGGATTTCATCCAGAAATTATGATGAATCCCACACATGCATTGCATGTGCACCAGAGGCATGTACGCACCGTGCACTAAGCCAAGAAGCTCGGTCAGGCGGGTCTAACTCGCGTCTTTCCAAAAAATGGAGAGACTTCTCTCTCTGGTTCTCGTCAGCGGACGGACTGATGTCCGTGATTTCAGTATGTGACCCATCGTATGACCCCTTTAGTTCGATCCAATCTATCCATCTGGTGAGGGCGTGAATTTTGATCAAACCCCACTTTTCCTCACACTTAGAAGGGAAAGTTCACGCGCACAACCTTCGACCCAAATAGGCCATACAAACACAGTTTCCATAAATGGGAACTGTCTTCCCTGCAACCTGTTGGCGATCTGCGTGAAGACGGATCTGCCCATCCTAGCCGTCTCCTTTTCTGAGGCATCTCAGTCACCCAATCTCTTAGGGTTTCCCAAGCAAAACTGGGGTCCGATTTCGGTCTCTACCCACGGTTTTAAGAGGCGGACTCTACAAGATTTAATTCGGGACGCTCGTTGAATATCCAACGGCCTAGGGGGTTTAGGTTTTCTTATAAGAAGAGGAGAAAACATCTCCTCTCAGCAAACACACCTTATCTCCTCTTCCCACAACTGCTTGAGAAAACGGCTGAAACTTTCAAAGTCCGAACCCACCACCCAAAACTCTTTGAAACTTCGAAAGGCCTCTCTCACAAGCTCTCTAGTGGCCATTCTAATGTTTTCCGACAGCTAGATCGGAGAGGAGCTCGACAATAGATGATCCACCATTTACAATGGGTCTTCTTCCTCGTCCCAGCTCCAAGCCTAACTAAGTCAGGTATTCTCTCTCTCTCTCTCTCTCTCTCTCTCTCTCTCTCTCATGTTGTGAACCCAACCATGATGTACACGTGAGTCCATGCCGTCGGTGTACATCCAGGCCGTCCAGGGCCTGGACGTTAGCAGGAAACAACAAAAAAAAAAAAAAAGAAGAAGAAGAAGAAGAAGAAAAAAAGAGAAAAAGAAATAATAAAATTATATATATATATATTATTATATGCGGTGGGTCCCACGTGAGGCCCACCTGATGAGGAAGCCGATTGGCCGCAGCTGTATTGCTGCTGCATTGATGTTACCAAGTTCCGTGGTTCTGTGAGCGTAACTGAGGTACGTGTTATTCAACACTTTCCATCCATTTTGCTTAAAGTGGGACCTCACCTAGATGTATGTTATGTTCCCACCGTCCATCCCATTTACTACCTCATTTTAGGCGTTGACTCGAAAAATGAAGCCAACCCAACTCTCTAGTAGGCCACACCAGCAGAAAGACTAATTTAATAGTGGTAAATCATTAGGGTCGCTGTGATATTTTGGTGCGTCAAGACATATCCATATTAGACCCATTGGACCTTTCCTGACTTGGAACCCAACCGACAGAGTAGATCCTCCTAATGCGGGCCCCACCTATAAAAAAAATAAAAAAATACAAGCAACATGCATGCACGTAAACGTCCAGAGGACGCTGCCTCCTATGAATGGAAATTTTGGCTAGGACGATGGCCCCACCACAAGCCCTACCATGATGTGTGTTGAACATCAGCACCGTGCATTTGATGGGTCCCCTTTGTATATGGGGTGTCCCCAAAAATCAGCCACATATAGAGCTCAGGTGGCCCACACCATCTGCAATCTTGTGAAGACATGCTAAACTGTATAAAAGCACTTACTAGGGTCCATCTGAGATCCGGATGCACCTGAAACTTGGTTTGACCCATTAACCTAGTGGGACATACATAATGGATGGGTTGGATTTGTGAACCACAACTTAGTGGGCCCAACAAATGATTATGAATGCTTTAATGGCAGATTATAGTATCTGTTATCGTAATTAAACCCACTATTAATACTTGATATCCATTATTTTATCATTAGTATTATGATAATGATTGTGATTATTAAACACAGCTAACCATTAGCAGTTTATCCATGCTAATAGTAATGCTTACAAACAAAATTATCACTATTACATACTAATCATTTAATTATCATTCTTAGGTGCAATCATTAATAGTAGAATTATAGCATCACTAGCGTCATAATGATGATTATTAATAAATTGACTAACGTTAATTATAACACTAATGTTAACCATTACTTTTCAATTATTAAATTAATATGGTAAATTGATGCCAACCACAATCGAAATCCTAAAAGAAATCTATCATATACCTAAACTCGAGGGTGAACCCTAGGCATAGGTAATCTAAACCCCAGATTAAAATCTCAACCATGAATAGTATGTAGGACTTGATCTAACCATACAACTTACAATTCCTGATAGGATCTAAGTCTAAGGACGTGCGCTCTATCTAATAACATTGGAAGGCGAGTCGACAAATAAGGTGATGATTCTTCCCCTTGAGCTTTCCATCTTTCCATTAGCTTAAGTTATAGTTTTTATTTAAATTTATAATTGATATCTCTCTCTTATAATCACATGTGTTAGCTGGTGGAAATTGAATGGTTATATTGCCTGCTTAATGTTTATTCTGCATATTTATTTATGCTTGTGGATTATTTGTAGTTTGCTCATGGAACTTAAATTGGTACACTAGTGGGAAACCCCCACTTATATGTGTATACCCATACTTGGGATGTAACCCGACTGATTGTGATAGTAATGGACTTTCAGCTTTGTGGTTATTGAATGATGATTTAAATAAACCATTGATGTGGGCTTACCATCCAGGGTTGTTGTGTCTAACGGTTTTCAAGGATAGTCCTTTATCGCATGGTTTTGATACTCGCTCTATGTGGCTCATTTTGGTGTTTGCCGTATGTGGCTTATTTTGGTATAGTCTTATGAAGTTTTGTTATGGTATTTTTCCTATATGGTTTTGATATTTTATATCGTGCAACCATGCAATGGTAAGCCTCATGTACAATAATATGATTGGCCACTAGTCGACAGGTTTCCATTAAACATCCTAAAGTGGTAGTCTCATGAGCCGTGGATGGTGGTAATGGGACACTATGCCTGAGCTGTCGGCCTACGCTGGGCTCTAAGCTCCCCGTAGTGACCTTGAGCTTACCTAAATTGGTTGATTGTAACTAGACTAATAACGGTTTGGCTAATCATGCATTCATAACATGTTGGCGATGACGGGTGGCTAATTCTGGATAATGAGCACGTGCCCTTAGGATCATCGGGGTATCATTTTGTTAGCTCTCAGACCACCGACTATCGACCTCTATCCGACTGGATGATTTTCCCAGGTCGATGACTGCATGGGCGACGAGCCCAAGTCTGGCTGGATGTGCATTCCCAGGCTAATGTGCATTTATGCATCCATGCATTTAAAAAGACTGCATCATGTATTATTTTGATTGCTTTGTCGTTTTATAACTATGCTTACCTAATTCAATAGTGTGTAATCTTGAGGAGAATTCACACTGAGCTGGCCACTCATCCATAAAAAATATAACCGTACAGGTAGCACCGGTGGTTTAAGTGGTATGCAGGTTCAAACTGATGAGGAGTCATCTTGGTGGTCAAGGATGCATGACTGTATTGCCAAGAGGAGCTGCATGATCTTGCGGCTAAGATTTTATATACATTTTGTTATCTCACTTGTAGAAAATGTGAAATTCATGTATTTGTTATTTCGGAGACATTAGTTTGTATAAGTCATTATGGGCAACCACTTGTATATTCTAAATGAAATAATTTTTTTTTTTTTTTATGTTGATTTGTCCATTTTACACTCATTTGCTTACTCTGATGAAGGAAACAAAATAATTATACACTTGAATTTGACCATCCTTTATGGTTAACACTCGGGTTTTTAGAAAACGAGTCATATACTCGAGTCCTGAAAACACGAGGCGTTACACCCACCTATCCTTCTTCTTCCTCCCTAGCCTTCGAATGCTCTAAAAGTGCTCCTTCAATGGTGGAGATCACGATCCAAGGGTGGAGATGGGAGATAGGGTGGTAGGGAGTGGGCCACACATGCCTTTTCTCATGGAGAGCTTGGACATTTTCTCTCCTTGGGAGTTGCTTGAGAGAGTGAGAAATGAGAGATAAAGAAGTGGTGATGGGATGAAAAGGGATGAGTTCTCTTGACTTTGGTAAGAAAAAAAATGGGCTAAGCATGGGTTGCTTTGACTTTGGGTGAAAGAGGGATGTGTGTGTGGTAGAGATTGATGTGAAAGGTTATAGAGATTCTCTCAGAATTCGCAACGCACGGTGTTTTCCTTGAAATGAATGCGTGCCCATAACTCTTAGTCAGGGTAGCGCATTGGTACACGAGATGCAGTGACGGCGTGATCACTATGGTATAAATCTCAAGCTGAACCGACTCAGATCGATAGGATGCAAATCAGAGTCGCGCGCAAATGTTATCAACGTGTCGTGGGTTGCCGGAATTCGATCAGGAGGATCGCAGGAGTTTAAGGAATGGTACAATTTAGAATACGGGTCTTACATTTGGTGTCCTAGCTCACCCTCCTTTTGGCCCACTACTCGTGTGAGAGTAAGCTCTCAAAGTAGAGGACTTTTGGTTTAGACGAGTGCAGGAGGGTAACACATGGAGATACACATCTTTTAGCTCTCCTTTAGCTAGTGGGGGATCAGCCTACTTCACATTTGATTTAGACGAGTCACCTTGTCATCGAAACCTCCTTAATCAAATGATAAAATGGTTGTTTCAAATACAGAACCCTTCATTTTTTTCTCCCGTGTGGTACCTCTAACCGGTGAGTTTGAGGGGCATAACTTGAAGTCACATATGTTATATATATTTACACCTGGCCTAGCTAGTCCACATTAATCAATAAGAAGCCGCCATGTGTTGGCACACTTGTATGAAAAACGGGAGAGAAATGCACTCACGTTAAGAGAAACAACCAGCACTAATTTCTCAACGACACGTAGCCTACAAAAAAAGCCAATGCTCATTATAACTGTAAGAACGCATACACCCGAAAAGGTGGTCATATTTTCATAGGGCACACGACTGATGTACGCAAAACCTGCATGACCCCTAGTACGAGGAAAAGAAATGAGGAGAGAAAAATGGAAGAAGTAGAAGAAAAGAGTGAGAGAGAATGAGGAGAGGAAGCCAAGTTATGTCAGGTGAGCAATGTAATGTTGAGTTAACTCAGTGCGGTCGATGAGTCTAACAGTGGATTGGCCTTGCTTGGGCCAAGTTTTTTTTCTTTGTTTCACCACTAGTCATTCAGTTTAATGGAGGACCCAATCGTAGATCTAAAACGCTCATCTATGGGTCACATAATCAGTCTTTAATCTCAATTCTCGAGCAAGATCAAGTTGACCATCTAAATCAGCAAGCCCATGCCATCAACATCAATTTTGTGTGTTTGTCCATACCGCACCGAGTCTGCACCTCGACCCAACTGAGTCACGGGTTTGAGTATGTTAAGCATGAGCATTCCATTAAAGAAGTGGGCCGACACTTAAAGATGAACAACTATACAAATTTCGGCATTAAAATTGATTTCTCATGCTAAAGTACAAATCGAGTCATGACTCATTCGACATCAGATAGACTCTGACGTTCATTGCTAGACCAATCAGAGTGAGAAAGACAAAAAAAAAAAAAGAAAAAAAAAGAAAAGAGGGAGCGTTAGGAAAACTATCAAGTTTAGCTGAGTTGACTCAACCTTTCAGCGAGTTCAGTTCGTGTCAGGCCTTTTTTATAAGACGTTTCAACCCAGAAATGTGGGCCCTGCATCATGTCCAAGCTATCAATTTTTGTTGCCCAGCTTGTGCCGAGAAATCTCGGTTTCAAACCAAGTTGTGGTGAACCAGCCATCATTTTCATTGTTAAGTTTACTGGGTCAAGTTCACCGAGTCTGGCGTGCAAGGTAGATTTATTTCCGGTCTCTTTCAACTCATCCGCATCTGAGTCTCTATTAGAGAGGTCTCAACTCCATTAGATTATTCTTTACTCGGTTTAAATTTGTATCTATAGCGGAGTTAATGTGGAGTTACATTGCTTTATATGTTTTGTGGTCAAATGACTTGAGAGAGATATCACATCGCTTCCATTTTATATCGGTTATGACGACATTGAGTTCGACCAAAGTTAACTTAATCGATCAATCAAGTAAGCTTACATTGATTATTCTTTCCTTTCTTTTAAATTGACAATCATACTTTGTTGCCATATGAACATTAGTAACCCTAACACGCAAATCAAGAGTCTTTTAATATGTCAAATTCAAATTCTTCACATTTAACATCTAACAATAATCCCAATTGTATAACTCTTGTAACTCATGTTAGGATTTGATCTTAAAGCTCAATTCGCGTCCTCGCAACACGTGTAACAATCTGACACTTGTAAAGTAAGTATCACCCTTCAAGCTTTCTAACATTATAATAGTTAGTTTAGTTTATTAATCGCTATTACATGCTTAATGTAGTATTCAATGAAATGAATGATAAGTGCTAGTTTCCATTTGGATAATTCTTTATATATGATTATGTTTAGATTAAAATTCAAATGTTATAATTAGTTATGGATCTCAAAATTCTATATTATGGTTATAATAATACTTTGCATGTGCATTTGCTATTGATAATATATATTGAATTCATTACACCTTGATTTACCACTTAGATATTACTGGATGGTGTTCTGAGAGTTCTTCGAATTAGTGGTCATTTATGAAATGGATTAAATGGAAATTGGGTTTTAGACTTACTATCTCGTGAATCATTTGTGTATATGTGGCTTTTGCATTAACCAAATTTTGTTGTGTCCTTGATTGGACTTGTTGCTCAATGTGGTTTTAATAGACTATTTTTTTAATAAACATACAATGGTAAGTTCTACTTATTATATCATGATAGGCCACTGGTTATAAATGTTAACATTAACATCATATTTGTTAAAGTCTCATAAGTCGGGCATGGTGGTATGGGACGCTATGCTCGAGCTATCAACTTATGCTAGGTGACAAGCCCCCCATAAAGACCTTTAAGCTTCCTTAAAATAGTTTTTTGTAATTGAACTAATAACGGTTGGGCAAATCATGCATTTCATGGCATACGGGCGATATCGCGTGGCTAATATGGATTATGTGGTAGCACATACCATTTCTTGAGATATCTTCGCTAACTCCCAAACTACTATTGATTGACCCAATTTGTGTAAGCCCGTACTTGTTGTACTTTACTGGTGACTAGCCACTTGAAATTTGATATAGATTTTACTCCAGCTCGTAGGTTTTTGCCCTAATTACCAGCCGGATGATCATCCCCAGACTGATATGCATATGCATATATCTATGCATTTAAATAAGATTGTATTATGAATTATCTTGTATGATTCTTATTCTAAAACTATCATTGGCTAATATGATAGACCGTAATCTCATTTGTTATGATCACTATGAATGGTTCAGTGTATACTGCCTTAGCAAACAATGTTTAACTACTGTGATGGCTTGGTAAATCTTGAGGGGTATTCTTGCTAGGATAACCATTGGCGCCATTAAACCATATTTAGTAGTGCAAGAGACGTAAATGATGTATAGGTTGGTGCTCATGTGGAGCAAAAGGAGCTGAATGATCTTGCAATTCTAGATTATAGGTTTCATTATATTGATTTTGTAATTTCTTGTATTTATAGATTTTAAGACATTAGTTTATATAAGCCATATAAGCAGCCACTTGTATCTCTTGTATATATGTAATGTATATTTGGACATTCCGTTTACACTTAATTTGTTTCTCTTTCGTTGCAATGCTTATTTTAAAAAATATATATTATTAAATATGAGTTATCTTTAAAGGTCAACACTTTGGAAAACGAGCAATAAACTCGAGTTACGAAATTCCTTGGCGTTACAACACCCTCTTCCAACCGACCTCGACACAGTGAGACATAGTCTATTGGTATTCAGTACTCATGTGCTCATAATTCTACTTGGTCCCAACATAAAGGGAAAAATTACAGATTATGCCTCGAGATGTCTCACTTGTCAGCAAGTCAAGGCTAAATATCGCTAACCACGAAGACTTTTGCAGCGTATGCCTATAGTCGAATGGAAATGGGATTACATTTTAATAGATTTTATTTCCATGATTCTAAAGATAAAAAAATGTCATGATTCTATTTGGGTAATAGTCGATCAACTAACAAAGACAAACTCATTTCTTACCTATTCGCTTGATGACATCTGCATATGACTTAACTAAATTGTATATAAAGAAAATCGTGCAATTGCACAAGGTGTTGTTGGAGATTGTTTCGGATAGAGATTCCCGATTCATGTCTATCTTTTGGACGTGAATTCAACAAGCTATGCGTACGACCTTGAAGTACAATACTACATTCCACCCCTCAAATCAATGGATAAACCAAATTTTGAAATATGTGCTCCGAGCCTGTACACTTGATTTGAAAGATAGTTGGGATGATTGTCATTTGTATGCCGAATTTGTGTACAACAAGAATTTTCGAGTTAGTATCGGCATGGCACCGCCTATGTTGAGCCCTGCGTTGTTGGACAAAAGTTGGAGAGAGAAACCTAATTTGAATAGAATTAGTACAAATAACATCTGAGAATATTGATATTATCAAGCATCGCCTTCTAATAACCAAAATAAGTAGAAAAACTATGCAGATACTTGAAGAAAACATTTAAATTCGTCGTAGGAGACCACATTTTTTAAAATCTTTCCCATGAAAGGAATGTTGCACTTTAGTAATAAGGGAAAGTTGAGACTGTGCTAGATCGGCCATTTTCAGATCTTTGATTATATAGGTGCAGTTGTGTATCATCTCATGCTACCCACATCTATCTCAAATGTATACAATATATTTCATATGTTAATATTGAAAAAAGTATATTCCCGATTATCGCATATCATCAAGGAGGACATGTAGAACTTCAAGAAGATACCACTTACGTCCTTCAGCCAACTCGTATTCTCGATCGAAAGGAACAAATGCTTCGCAACAAAGTCATTCCATTTGTTAAAATATTATGGACACATCATACAGACACATGAGAAATGAAGGCTGAAGTCCGTAAGAAGTACCCGCAATCACTTAATGAGTATGAAAATGTAAAAATTTTGAGAATAAAATTATTTTTTAGGAGGGAGATTGTAATACCTCGCATATTTCACCACACTTGATCGTAGCAAATACGTGGGTGTTCCCACTAAAGAACCGTACAAAGTTGATTAAATACTCATAAGAACCAAATGAATTCACCTGCTTACCAAAATCTTGGACCTAACCATGTGATCTATTAATTTAAAGCAAAGATCTAGGCAACCCACCACCATTTAATAAAAATAACCATAGTCTAGTAAAGATCCACGTGAAACCAACATAACTAATGGATTAGATATTGACTATCCCATACATCAAAATTGAATTGATTGAAATATCCTTATTAACTTTAACCAATGACATAACATAATTGGGGCTAAATCGCCCTTTATTTTATTCTCGTGAAGAACAAAATGCAAAAATCATAGTATTGTCAATCGAATTGGCAACTATCAATTCGAGTCGATCGAATCGACAGATCAATTGATTCGATTCGATCAATAACTATTAATTGTTATGTATCTGTTGGAGCACTTTTCTTATAAAATGGGCACTCAGTCTTTGCAAAGTTGATGAGTTTTTTTATTTTTTTTATTTTTATTTTTATATAAATTTAGTTTTAAAGCCTTTATGTATACAACTCCTAACCAACACTTTGAGTTCATGTTATCTTCCTTGCGATTTATCACTTTATATGAGTATTTTCAACTCATCTTAAGGATGCACATATTTTCTTGTATTATTTAAGGATTAAAACACTAATTCTATAAGTAAATTTCTGTCTATCATCCTCTAAAATGTCCATTCAAGTGAATCATAATTGGAACCAATCATCCCATTAGTTGTAGAAGATTTGACTAATCATTCTCTCATTACCTTGATATCCTCATAGGTAGATCAATTGTAAGGTAGTTAATCTTAGAGTTAAAGAAGAACAATTTCAAATATCAGGAGAGCTGAAGAGAAACCGCATCAAGTTTGATTGAGCATATAAAGACTTGTGATATCAAGGAGCTCATCCAACTAGTAAGAGTTTTATTTAGAGTCTATTTCATACTCAATTCTTGTGTAAATTTGAATATAGATTTTGAAATCCAAACTTAATTAAGTCTTTGTATGAGACATCAAAACGGGCATGTACATGTGTAAGTCTCTGTGTGAGCCACTGGCATAGGTGTGTACGTGCGTGAGTATCTGTGTGAGTCATTGATGTGTGTGTACGTGTGAGTCTCTGTATGAGCCACTGACGGGTGTGTACGTAAATCCTTGAGTATGATTGTAAATGTTAATGGTGAACCTATAGAAAACTATTAAGATAGTGAAATTCAAAAAACTTGATTAATTCGTCATCCGAGATTGGAATATGGATTTAGCCAAACCACTATATATCGTTGTGTTTGTGATTATTAATATATGTATGGAATCTTATTTATGCCAGTGATTGATTCGTTTAGTTTATATCGATGCATGAATAGATTATATGCTAGGAGTTTAATTCATTATACAAATTAGATATCTCTATTTCACATCATAAACTACTTTGCACACATAGTTGCATATTTTATAGTTTATAATCTTAGACTTGATTCACCTTGTGGCTGAATTTATATTAATTGATAAATAAATTTAAAATGTTCTATTTGCCCTTATAAGACGTAACCATACTTTTTAAGTTTCTTAAAGTTTCCGCTTTGTGGTATTGTGTTTATAATTGCACAATTTAAGGTGCAACTTACAAATCTAGCCATTACATCCACATATCAAGTGAAGGCATGGAGAAATTCTTTTGAACGGATCAAATCATCATTTCAAGCAGCCAATCACGAGGTTCAATGGCCCACACCAATGGGGCATATGACAAAATAATCAAATTGTGTGAAAATGACAAGCCACCATCATAATCGGTTGTGGTGGGCCACGCAAGATTTGGCCCAATCAAAAGCCATGGGAATCCTTTGGCAATGGAGAGAAATCCCATTCATGCATAGGTAAGCCACCTACAATTTCAATGGAACGTTGCCACGAGTGGGCTCTATTGGGTCCTTAGTGTATATACGCAACAGAATTGCATACAATACAATTTTTAATCTAGGTGCAATAAATTGTATGACAATATCCGCATTATAAATTCATGTGTGAGGATCTCACAAATGAAGGAGTATCATCTTTATCCATCAACAATCTTAGATTATAGTAAGTTTTCAACGATGGGTGTTTATTCTTCACTATTTATGTGATATGGTCTAACTGAGATTCCAATTTGTCACATTTTTGGGCTCATGCCTATGGTGACAAGAAAAAATAGATAGTTGGCTTAGATAAAACAGAGCACTGTACAATAGCTACCTTGTTGCGGCTGCCAGTATGCAATTGCATTTGATATAAGGAACAAGGGGTGTCAATGGGTCGGGCTCGGGCCTTTAAAAAAAATCAGAATTTGAGTAAGCCTAGCCTGACCTAAAATAGTTCAGAATCTGGACTGAGACTAGAGCTATACATGAACCAAGTTAGCTTGATTAGCTTGCTCAACTCGACTCCAAAAAGCTCGATTCGACAAGGTTCGAAATTGAGTTCGAATTGAGTTAAGCTGATTTTTTGAGCTCAAAAAAATTTCGACCCAAGTTTGAGCCTGCCCAAGCTCGACTCGACTTGGATCAAACCCTAATAAGAATCGAACTGGAATCAAACAGTTCTGTGATTTAGTTACTTTGATATTGATGTTGCTTACCAAGTGTTTGATGAAATGACTCAATGAAGTGTCGGCTGATGGCAATGAAAATATGCATATGAAACAAATACCATTTTTTCTTGATTTTGATGTTGCCTAAAAGTATTCGATGAAATACTTGTAAATAACTGTTGTTGTTTTACATATACTAAGAAATTGAAAGTATATTACATTACATGTGTTTGTAAAAATGCTGTAGAGGTTCGATTTTGGCTCAAACTCGCTCAAGTTGACCAAGTTGAGCTGGCCATTCAAGCTTGACAACCAAGCTGGGCCAAGTTTGAGCTGGGGTCAACTAGAGGCCAAGCCAAATCGAGCTGTGCCGAGACTTCCCTCGGGCCAAGCCCAAAGATAGCCCTAATAAGAAATTATGCAGTAAAAAGAAAAAAACAGTACAGTTGGGGAGCAGATTAAGTGCGGCCCTGGCGTCACCCAAGATGGTGTGACCCTCACTTTGGGACCCACTTTGACGAACGTATCCAATATACAAATCCATGAAGATTCAAATCTCAGGTGGACCATAGCATAGGAAACATTGGTAAGTGAAGGATCCACCGTTAAAAACTTCCTGGGTCCCACCAACTTCCTAGGGCCACGTAACATTTTGGTAATGTTTATTTGCCATCCAGCCTGTTGATAAGGTCACGCAAACATGAATAAAACTGAAAATAAATAAATAAATAAATCAGCTTGATCGAAAACTTATGTGGCCCATTAATGGTCAATCACCACTGTTTCCTATATGGTCCACCTAAGAGTAGCATCTGCTTCAATCTTATTATCTCATACCCTAAAATGATCCTGAAAAACTGGATGGACGGCATGGATATATAATACATACATCAAAGTGGGCCCCCCTGCAAGGGCTGTACCTAATCCGCTCCCGTACATCTGAGAATGAGCTGGAACCAAGAGTTTGAGTTCGGACATGCTAAATGCACATGCGCAAATACATTGCCCACACGTGCCGACATGGCGCACTGCTCATCCGGTCGGACCGGAGTCGTCTTCAAAACCTGTTTTACACAGCGACTAAAACATTGGTGCTCTTTGGGCCTACCATTTTGTATATGTGAAATCCTGTCCGTCCATCAGGTGATAAACCTTATTTTCATCTTTCCAGCTTAATCAGAAATATTCATGGCGCCTCCTACTGGATGGGACACATTACCCATTAATATCAATCATCCAATCAGCGGTCTCAGAATGGACGGTTGAGCTGGCCCATGCATCCAATACTAAGAGATGACCAATGGTCCAGATATAACAGGAAAAGATATATGAGCTGAGCAGTCAGGATCATCTAACCAACTTAAATTTTGGGTGCTGGCCCATCTACGGTGGGGCCCACCAAATGGGGTGTAAAGATTACCAGTAAGTTGTCAATGTAAAATAAAAATAACGAATTCTTGTACTTGACGGTTGGACGACCAAGTGATCCATACATGAACGGGAACATGCGAGTAGAAAGACTTTGGAATTCAACTCAACTGGTAAAACACCATCCTACATCTGCTCTCAGCCAACCAAATGTAAATCTTCCCTACTCCAACGGTCAGTAAAATCCAACATTGCATTCTCATGGGCCCACACCCATGTATCAAAAGTCCTCTTTTTCTCCTTATGATTTTGCGTGGCTGATCTTCTTCTTCTTTTTTTTTTTCTTTTTTTTTTTTTTGTTTTTTCATTAGTGGTGTCATTAACATTGGGATTACTAATACATAGGTGATTACGATAAACAATATGATTATTGCATTTATTTGTTTTGTTTTTCTCCCTCTTCAAAAATAAAATAAAATAAAAAATGCATCATTTTGGAGTACAGAGTAATATTGTCGATTCAGGTTCGGAGATGTCGAAGCTAAGGTTCGGAAGAGATGAGCTGCCGTTTTGTCCCAAGCCTCGCAGGCTCGTAGCCGCTCCGCCTGAGTTTCTCAAGCCACTTGCATGTAACCACGGGTCAGTCAGTTTCTTCATATCCTCTCCTTTACAAAAAGTTAAAAACCTTTTAAAAAAAAAAAAAAAAAACTTTTTGAATTTAAATTTTGTAAGCATGGGTTTTTATGAATTCGCCGAGTTGTTTATTTCAATTTACTTTAATTTTCAATTATACAAGAGTTTTTAAGATTAGGTTTAGATGCCACCCATTTTTATTATTTATTTTTCATTAAAAATCTGCATTCAACATGAGATGTTGGGAATGCTGCTCCCTCGTCCGTCCCCGTCTTAGAAAGAAAGGAGGCAAGCACGGCAATGCTTATCTGTCTACGTCAGACTCCTGGCTTCCGAAATTTCAAGGTTGTTGGATACTTGAGTGGGCAGCAATCTCATATTTAATCCTAGCCGTTGGAAGCTAACACTAAGGGAAAAATTTATTAAGTTTGTTTGTATCTCCGAATGTTACATTGAAGTAATGCAGTGCAAATGAGATATTTTCGTTATTTTCGAATGTTTATTTAAACAAGCATTAAGACATAAAATAAGAATGAAATCCATATATATATATATATATATATATATATATATATATATATATTATAAAATCTAAATTTATAGAATATTTCATACTTGCAACAAATGCTGAAAGCATTCATTGTGATCAAACGTGATTTAAATTACCGGATAAGTAAAATAAATTGTAATCATTGTTCATTTTCTTCGGCTTAGTAAAATAATTGGAAAAAATGCTCGAAAACACAATTGAGTGACATCCATAATAACAAATCTTATTCCTAACAATTTCTTGGCACCAAAAATTTTGGGATGATTTTCTAGTCGAAAATAAAATATTTACAAACATTTATTTAAGATTATTAAATTAGTTTTGGATTTACACATATTATTTATATAACAAATTCCTTAACCTTTTAGGTTAATATCACCTTAAAAATGCAATATTTTAAAACTTGCTAAGATTTTGAAAATCTCGCCTCTGGGTTGTGTATTTCATTTTCTACAATTATCATTGTATGTAAATGGGTAATGATTATTTATTAAGAGAAATGCATGTAACTTTAGGTTTCGAAGTCAATTTGAGGTGAGGAAGAAGGAAATACATAAAATTAATGGAGCTAACTTTGATGCATGTGCTTGATCTAGATTGACTCTTTGTTTTATCAGTTCATATTAGGGCATGAGCCCAAAATTGAGGTAAATTTGGAGCACTCGAATTTACACTACACACCATAAGGAAATTAAACAACTATAGTTGAAAACTTGTTGGGTCATAAAATTGAGAAATTTAGGATTGTGGACCCCACCTTTTATCCAGTTGAGTTTTACGAAAGAAGACAAACTTTGTTTTGCAACTTAGACCTGCTCGTACGGACAACAAATTTGAGGACGAAAATACTCCTCCCTTTCGAAGACGAGCTCTGACGCTCCTCCAGCCGAGAGTTGTACGAACGGCTCAAAAGAGGTCAAAGTTACATTGCCCCACAACTATGTATTTATTATATCCACAACGTTCATCCATATTTTGAGATCATTTTGGAGCATTATCCAAAAAAAAAAAAAAATCATATCCAAAGATCAACTGGACCACACCACAAAGAGCAACAAGAAAATTGATTTTCACCGTTAAAAATTTTGTAGGGCCCACTATAACATTTATTTTCCATCCAATCTATTCATGAGGTCACAAAGGCCTGGATGAAGATGGAAATTTTTTTTTCATAATGATCCAAAACTTTCGGAACCCCTAAAAGGGTTTCAATGGTAGACGTTCAATTCCTGCCTTTTACGGTGTGGTCCATAAGATAGTTAGATCTATCTTATTTTTCGTCTCAAGCCTTAATATGAGCTCTCCAAATAGATGGATGGTTTGGATATAACACAGACATTATGATGGGACCCACAAAAGCAACATAGCAAAAAAAAAAAAAAAGATGGTCGCGGCGCTGCTTGTCTGCTACGGTTATAATCCGTAGCTAAAGTGTATCGAAAATTTCAGATTTTTAAGACAAACTTGCTGGACAGTTCTGAACTTTTTCGATAATATCGACAGATCATTGATATATCGACGCAATTTTAGCTACGGTTATAATCCATAGTTAAAGTGTATCAAAAATTGTTATATATGACTAACGTCGATATATCGATGATATGTAGATAATATTGACAACTTATGTCGATAATATCTACAATATGTATATAATATTGACAATTTATGTCGATAATATCGACGATATGTAGATAATATTGACGTTTGCATCTTTTACAATTTTTTATTTTTTTATTTTTGTTTTTGTTTTTATTTTCGTTTAAGTTATAGGTTTTGGTTTAGGTTATAGTTTTTAATTTAGGTTATAAGTTAACGGTTTAGGTTAAGGTTATAGGTTTTTGGATTTGAGAATGGGTTTGGGTTTAGGTTATAAGTTTTGGTTTTGGTTTAGGTTATAGGTTTTGGAATTTGAGAATGGGTTCGGGTTTAGGTTATAGGTTTTGGTTTTGGTTTAGGTTATAGGTTTTGGTTTTGGTTATAGGTTATAGGTTTAGGTTATAAGTTTTGGGATTTGAGAATGGGCTCAGGTTTAGGTTATTGGTTTTGGTTTTGGTTTAAGTTTAAGTTATAGGTTATAGGATTTGAGAATGGGTTCGGGTTTAGGTTATAGGTTTTGGTTTTGGTTTAGGGTATAGGTTTTGATTTAGGTTTTAGGTTAACGGTTTAGGTTAAGGTTTAGGTTTAGGTTATAGGTTTTTGGATTTGAGAATGGGTTCGGGTTTAGGTTATAGGTTTTGGTTTTGGTTTAGGTTATAGATTTTGGGATTTGAGAATGGGTTCGGGTTTAGGTTATAGGTTTTGGTTTTGGTTTAGGTTATAGGTTTTGGTTTAGGTTATAGGTTATAGGTTTTGGAATTTGAGAATGGGCTCGGGTTTAGGTTATAGGTTTTGGTTTAGGTTATAGGTTATAGGTTTAGGTTTTGGTTTAGGTTTAGGTTATAGGTTATAGGATTTGAGAATGGTTCGAGTTTAGGTTATAGGTTTTGGTTTTGGTTTAGGTTATAAGTTTTGGTTTAGGTTATAAGTTAACGATTTAGGTTAAGGTTTAGGTTTATGTTATAGGTTTATGTTTTGATAGTATTTTTTCTTGGGTTTTCAAATTTAAGTTTAGGTTAAGGAGTTGATATTAGGATTAGGTGTAGGCTTAGGTTTAGGGATTTGAGAATACATTTAGATTTTAGGTTATAAGTATAGGTTATAGGTTTAGGTTTAAGTTAGGTTATATGTTAAGGTTTAGGGAATTGAGAATAGGTTAAGGTTTAGGTTTATGGATTTGAGAATACATTTAGGTTTTAGGTTACAAGTGTACAATATAGGTTTTGGTTTAAGTTAGATTATAGGTTAAGGTTTAGGGAATTGAGAATAAGTTAAGGTTTAAGTTTAGGGATTTGAAAATACATTTAGGTTTTAGGTTTAGGTTTAGGTTTAAGGTTTATGTTTAGGTTTAAGTTTTGAGCGAGGGCAAACATGAAATTGAGTGGGGGTAAACTAGAAAATCAACGGGGCGAACATGAAATTGAGTGGGGCAAACTAGAAATTGAGCGGGGGAAACATGAAAAATGAGTGGTGCTTGTTTAATTTTGTGACGATATCTATCATGTCATTGAGCAAGGGAAACATTATCAGTTTGAGCAGGGCACACATGAAATTCAGCAGGACAACCTGAAAATTAAGTGGGTCAAAATAGAAATTTAGTGGGGTAAACAAGAATTCAGCAGGAGTAACAAGAAATTGAGCGGGGCAAACTAGGAAACGAGCGGGGTAAGCATGAAATTGAGTGGGGCAAACTAAGAAACGAGCGGGGTAAGCATGAAATTAAGCAGGATAAACTAGGAAATGAGCGGGTCAAGCATGAAATTGAACGGGCAAACATGAAATTGAGCAGGGCAGACTAGAAAATGAGCAAGGAAAATTTGAATTTTGAGCGAGGGAAACTTGAATTTTGAGTGGACAAACTACAAAATCAGTGGGGCAAACTAGAAAATCAACGAGACAAATATGAAATTGAGCGGAGGAAACATGAAATTTAGCGTGGGAAACTTGAATTTGAGTGGGGAAAACTACAAAATTAGAGGGGCAAACTAGGAAAGCAGCAAGGCAAACATGAAATTGAGCAGGGAAAACATGAAATTCAGCAGGGCAAACTAGAAAATCATTATGCCCACTGTGTTCGGTGCTCTGTGGGCCCCATCATGATGTATGTGTTTCACCCATGCCGTCCATCTATTTTTATAGATCATTTTCTGATATTATACAAAAAATGAGGTATATCTCGATCTCAATTGGACCACATTACACAAAACAGTGTTTCATGAACATTGACCATTAAAACTTTTTGGGGTCATAAAAGTATTGGATCAAGATGATCTTTATTTTTAGACTTCATCTGGGTCTTTATGTGTAACACCCTGAAAATCGGGGGTCGTGTATAAACTCAACTCCCGAGTTCCAGACCGTCACTTATGCAACAAAAATAGTTATGATTCAATGTTGTCTGATTTAAAGCATTCACATGAGTAAAAGTATACCAAAACTGCAATTCATACTTCAGATCCAGTGATAAAAGCAAGCGGAAGACTAAACAATGTATATATCACTATATGGAAAAACAAAGTAATCTCATCTGTCTCCAAAGTATGACTACATCTCTGAGTCTCATATACATATACATAACAAAAGAATAATGTTCAAAAAAAAGAAAGTCCCACTGATGTCCCCTCGATCCAGGTCGCCTACGGGAAGCCGTCGTGATACTGCATATACGAGAACTCGTCCTGGTCCTCGTCAATCTCTGGCTCCACCTCCTGGATCTCGTCCTCACCTGCATCTACAACAGGGTCTGGTGGGTGTTGCAAACACCATCCCGTAACGTGGGAATGAGTGATCAACTCAGTGGAATCATAAAGCAAAGATTAGCATGTTCACAATTCAATCACGCGATAATAGTAAAGCAGTAAATCAGACAATCCTAATACTGTTGTTAATGCAAGATGATATGACGTGATGTATGCCCTCACCGACGATCACCCTCATGCGGCAACATCTTATGACCGCGGCATGCCACACTCCCTAGAGTGCTCCACATCTTCCAGGCACATGCAATGCTATGGTGATATGATTTCCAAGTTGTTATTAGTCCATTCAAACAGCAGGATTGGGAAACTAAGGTACTTCCCTTGTATCAATCCCAACACAGATCCTGTCTAGGGTCGTCACTCCTAGTAATCTCATACGATGTGTATTTCGTAGGTCACTGCAAGGGCTGCCAGGGCTGTTGCTCGCACTCGTTACACCGCTCCCCCATCACCTTATCAATACAGGCCTAGCGTACTCTACTGCAACGGAAGGGTCGTCGCCTCCCGTGGACTCAGAATACGCTCACGGTCACTACAAAGGGCTCGTCGCCTGATCAGTGTAGGCCGACAGCTAGAATATAGTGTCCCATACCACCATAATCTGCTCACGAGTTTAGGTGCTCACTGGTCACTACCGGGAGGTTTGTGGCCCCAGCGTAGGCCGACAGCTCGACCACGGTGTCCCATACCACCATGCCCGGCTCATGAGTCTTCGTGGATCAAGGTACCATGGTTAACAGGGTTTTCAGTGGTAAGTTCAGTACCCTAGGTTCAAGCAGTTATGACACATACAAGGTGAACATACATCGGCCAGTCGGGTTATTTGACGGGCTCGACTAGCGCGATCGCATCTCAAGTCGAACGACATGAAGTGCGTAAAACACTTCGCGTGGCCTAACCACTGCCGCCAACTCTAAACACGAATCACGTTCATCGACGCGTCGTTCGTGGCTATGACCAGTCAGCCACGAATTCGCTCGGTTACCGACTGCCTGGACTAAGTCTAGTCCCACACGTCTATGGAATCACATTAGCATTACATGTAAAAGTATTGGAATTTAAATACAATCATGTGAGCATGTTAACACATGTTATAACATTCAACTTAAGCAATTCTTCAAGGCATACTTTCTATGCATGTAATGCAATCATGCATAAGGTCAACATATAGGAAATCATTTAGGTTAGCATATTAATCAAGAAATCAATCTCAAACTACTACATAACATCATTTAATTCAATACATACTAATACAAGCATTTATACAAACACATACACTACACACTTAAGTCTACATATAGTATGTCGACCCAAAGTGCGCAACTAGGCGAATCTCTTCGCCAAACTGATTATGCAAGCATTCCTAACTCCCTAATGCGGCGACAAACCATGTCAATCACGTCAACAAAATATACATGTAGACCGTACTTCCTACAAATGACTAAAATGCCCTAAATCTCATATTCTTCGTTAATTTACGAAACAGGAAACGGAGAGCATGTTGTACATGTCAAACGGCGATGCCGTCGATAATCTACTATTAAACAACATTGAAAGCATTGTAAACCGTCAATCAAAGCGTCTAAAATCCTCACCTAGTCTCTTACGGTTGCGGGATTTTGAACGGAGCGTGTACGCTTCGTTTACGGTAATAGGAGAACCTGATTTATGGAATACATTAGCTAACATGCTATGAATCTAGGTAAGCCCTAAATCAGCAAGTTCTAGGGTTATTTTATACCTGAAAAAGTGGAGAAATCACCAGCCAGGTGATTGGGAAGAAGTGCTGAAGCAGCAGCAATCGGCGGCTCGGAAGCGGGAAAAATCCCTTCTTCTCTTTCTCTCAAACTCTCTCTCCTTTTCTCTAGGGTTTGGAATTTTCGGATGGGAGGGAGAAATGAGGGTTTCAACCCCTTTTATAAGCTTAAAAATGCCGAAAATAGGTTCCGGGACGAAGTTTACTTGGTGCCTATCCATTTCGGGGCTGTTTCGGTCCAAAAACTGCTTTCTGGTGGTCCCCTGGTCGATTGCGATCGGACTTAAGCTCATGTGTACCAGATGTAGCTCGTATTAAGTTTTCAGTCTGGCAGGGTTCGCAGATCGCACGTGGCGGACCAGTTTCAGTTCAGCGGTCACCGCACGTAGATCAGGGCTGAAAGTCTCATGATAATAAATAGAAATTTTTCCTGATCCGAGGGTGTAATCTGGATGAATTCTGACGGTCAGAACGCTTAATACTGACGCGTCAAGTCGTGTGCCAGATTTGAATTTGAAATTCCAAATCCGTCCCTATTCGCGGTCGCTTCAGTCCGGGTTCAACGAAATAGTCTGTGATTATCGGTTTGACTTGATTTTCGAGATGATTGTCAAGTCCAGCTGGGCAGTTCTAACGGTCTAAGATAGGAGGTATCGGACCTTCGACGCGCGGTCTAAATCCAATACAAAAGTTCAACGTGGTCCAGAGGACAAACCCGCTTAGAGTTTGATCCGAGGTTATAGAGTATTGTAGAGTTGTTTGTTCTACTCGATTTGGGTCTTGCAGAACGTATTTAAAGTGATCAGGGACTATTTCCTAGCTACTCTAGCGTTGCGCTAGCTAACTTACGCTTAATTTCCATGGAATTTATTTCTACGCGATTTCGGGTCGAGTTGGTACTCGAGCCCAAGTACGAATTTTTCACGGGCGTTACATTAAGACCTAATAAACAGATTGGATTTCAGATAAACAGATGATTCAATTGATATTTTGATATGCTTCAATTTAGGGCTCAACCGCTAAAATTAGATGGACGGCGTGGATATACTACATACATTCAATGTGGGCCCATCTAAGTGTAGGTTATAAGTGTAGGTTATGGGTTTAGGTTTAAGTTAGGTTATAGGTTAAGGTTTAGGGAACTAAGAATAGGTTAAGGTTTAGGTTTAGGAAATCGGGTTAGGGACTGGGTTTAAGTTTGGGTTTTCTTGTTTAGGTTTAGGTTAAGGAGTTGAGATTAAGATTAGATATAGGTTTAAGTTTAGGGATTTGAGAATACATTTAGGTTATAGGTTTAGGTTTAGGTTATAAGTGTCGGTTATATGTTAAGGTTTAGGGAACTGAGAATAGGTTAAAGTTTAAGTTTAGGAAATTGGGTTCGGGACCGAGTTTAGGTTTGGGTTTTCAAGTTTAGGTTTAGGTTACGGAGTTGATATTAGGATTAGGTGTAGGTTTAGGTTTAGGTTTAGGGATTTGAGAATACATTTAGGTTTTAGGTTATAAGTGTAGGTTATAGGTTTAGGTTTAAGTTAGGTTATAGGTTAAGGTTTAGGGAATTGAGAATAGGTTAAGGTTTAGGTTATAGGTTTTGGGATTTGGGCCCATTGTGATGTTTATGAGAAATCCTCCTTGTCTAAGTTCATTCATAAGGTCAAAAAGACCTGGATGAAGAGAAAAAATAAATTTCATAATCATCCAAAACTTCTGTAACCCCTAAAAGGGTTTTAATGGTAGATGTTCAATTCCCCACTGCCTTTTACAGTGTGGTCCACTTGATAGTTAGATCTATCTTATTTTTCATCTCAAGCCTTAATATGAGCTTGTAAAATATATGGACGGTTTGGATATAACACATACATCATGATGGGACCCACAAAAGCAACATAGCAAAAAAAAATAATTTTGAGCGGGGCAAATTGAAAATTAAGCGAGGCAAACTAAAAATTGAGCGGGGCAAACTGAAAATTGAGCGGGGAAAACTAGAAATTGAGCGGGGCAAACATGAAATTGACCCCTCTATTAAAATATAGTTTGCCCACCTTTTATCTAGCTATTTTTATGAAAGAATACAAACTTACTTTTGCAACTTAAACCTTCACGTGCGGAAACCCAATTCCAGGATGAAAACACCCCTTATTTTCATTGCTGTCCACTTTTCCTCTCCCTTTTCAGGATAAGGTTTAGGTTTAGGTTTGGATTTTTAAGTTTAGGTTTAGGTTTGGGTTAGGGAGTTGAGATTAGGATTAAGTGTATATTTCGCTTTAGAGAATTGAGTTTAGGTTATAGGTTTAGGGAAAGGTTAGGTTTAGGTTATAGGTTTTGGGATTTAAGAATAGTTTTAGGTTATAACTATAGGTTTAGGTTAGGTTATAGGTTAAGGTTTTTGAGATTTGAGAATGGGTTCGGGTTAAGGTTATAGGTTTTGGTTTTGGTTTATGTTATAGTTTATAGGTTTAGGATAAGGTTTATGTTTAGGTTTAGGTTATATGTTTTGAGATTTTAGAATGGCTTCGGGTTTAGGTTATAGGTTTTGATTTTCGTTTTGGTTTAGGTTATAGGTTTTTGGATTTGAGAATGAGTTATGGTTTAGGTTTAGGAAATCGGGTTTAAGTTCGGGATTGAGTTTAAGTTTGGGTTTTTAAGTTTAGGTTTAGGTTTAGGTTAGGGAGTTGAGATTAGGATTCGTTGTAGGTTTCGCTTTAGGGAATTGAGTTTAGGTTATAGGTTTTGGAAAATGTTAGGTTTAGGTTATAGGTTTTGGGAATTAGGAATAATTTTGGGTTATAAGTATAGGTTTAGGTTAGGTTATAGGTTAAGGTTTAGGGATAGGTTATAGGTTTTGGGATTTGAGAATGGGTTCGGGTTTAGGTTATAGGTTTTAGTTTAAGTTATAGATTATAGGTTTTGGGATTTGAGAATGGGTTTGGGTTTAGGTTATAGTTTGGTTTTGGTTTAAGTTATAGGTTATAGGTTTAGGATAAGGTTTATATTTAGGTTTAGGTTATAGGTTTTGGGATTTTAGAATGGGTTCGGGTTTAGGTTATAGGTTTTGGTTTTAGTTTTGGTTTAGGTTATAGGTTTTTGGATTTGAGAATGAGTTATGGTTTAGGTTTAGGAAATCGTGTTCAGGTTCAGGATTGGGTTTAAGTTTGGATTTTTAAGTTTAGGTTTAGGTTTAGGTTTAGGTTAGAGAGTTGAGATTAGGATTAGGTGTAGGTTTCACTTTAGAGAATTGAGTTTAGGTTATAGGTTTTGGGAAAGGTTAGGTTTAGGTTATAAGTTTTGGGATTTGGGAATAGTTTTAGGTTATAAGTATAAGTTTAGGTTAGGTTATAGGTTAAGGTTTAGGGATAGGTTATAGGTTTTGAGATTTGAGAATGGGTTCGGGTTTAGATTTTGGTTTAAGTTATAGGTTACAGGTTTTAGGATTTGGGAATGGGTTCGGTTTTAGGTTATAGGTTTTGGTTTAGGTTATAGGTTTTGAGATTTGAGAATGGGTTCAGGTTTAAGTTATAGGTTTTGGTATTGGTTTAGGTTATAGGTTTTGGTTAAGGTTATAGGGTTATAGGTTTAGGTTTAGGTTAAGGTTAAGTTTAGGTTATAGATGTTGAGATTTGATAATGGGTTCGGATTTAGGTTATAGGTTTTGGTTTTGGTTTAGGTTATAGGTTTTGATTTAGGTTATAGGTTATAGGTTTAGGTTTAGGTTATAGGTTTTGGGATTTGGGAATGGGTTCAGGTTTAGGTTATAGGTTTTGGTTTTGGTTTTGGTTAAGGTTATAGGGTATAGGTTTAGGTTTAGGTTAAGGTTAGGTTTAGGTTGTAGGTTTTGGGATTTGGAAATAGTTTTACGTTATAAGTATAAAACTCCCAATTTCCTAACAAATACGACCCTTTTGATCATTTCTTCACATGTACACTCCCGAAAAGGACATTATGTGGACTAGATTAGAAGGATCAGTCATCCTAAATTAGGATGCATTTTTTGTCTCAAATATTCACTTGTAGCGTATCATATATAAACGGATTGACGTAACTTTTTTTACCATGTGTACATTCCCATAGTGATGGTACTTTTTTAAAATCAAACTTTGTTGTTCAACATCTATTTCATAACCATTTTTACTAGGGACCACATGTTCTTCACCTACCTCTGCTTCACATTTTGTCACTTGAAGCACGAAGGAGAAGAAGTCTACAAGCAGAAGTAGAGAGCAGCCACAACTCTACTTTCATTTAACGATGATGGTAAGGAAAGAGGGGAGGGGGGATTATGTGCCTCTTCAATCTATCCCCTTGCTATAGGGCTCTTGCTTGCCTCGATCCTTAGTCAATGGGATCAGGGCAATTTAAGTGAGTATACGACGATCACATAAAACTTCAGAGGCACATCTCCATTTCTTCCACCTCGCCTGAATTCTATGCGCAACATCCTTCTCAATCTATCCACTCTCATGAATTGTCAATCCAAGTAAGCAATCTTAACTAATTCCTCATTCTCATTCTTATTATTACTAAAATTGCACTCCATATTGTAACATCCCGAAAATTGGGGGTCGAGCATAAACTCCACTCCCGAGTTCCAGAACATCACTTATGTAATATTTTCAATGATGGATGAATGTCGGCTGTAATAGTGCATAAAACATGAAGTGGATTAAGCCAAAACAACATATCATACTCCAGAGACAGTTAATTTAGCAAGCGGAAGAATGTGATAGATATATAAAATATATGAACTGTTGTAGGTCTCCAGAGTGTGAACATGTTACCAGGTTAAACATATACATGTATACTCCAAAAATGGTCAAAAAGAATATACATGAGTGCTCCAAAACTATAAAATTATAAGTGTCATGGCGTCTAATCAACCTCCCTGTAATCCCGTTGATCAGAACACGGTCTACCTAGACCCGCCTGATAACTGCCTATAGGAGAAATCCTCCTCATCATCAAACAAGTCCATCTCTGCATCGCAAGCAACGCCATCATCTGAAACTAAAACAGGGACTAGTTGGTGTGTACAACACCATCCTGTAACGTGGGAGTGAGTGGCCAACTCAGTGGAATCGTAGAGCAAAGGTTAACATGTTATCAAATCAATCAAGCGATAATGATAAAGTAAGCAAATCAAACATTTCTAAATACTGTAATTAATGCAAGAATGAAATGACATGATGGATGCCCTCGTCAACATACTCCCTCATGCGACACCATCTTACGTCCGCGGCATGCTTTCTTCCCTCAGTGTTCCACATTTTTCAGGCACATGCAGTGCGATATGAATATGATTACCGAGTTGTTATTAGTCCTTTTCATATAACAGGATTGGAAAACTAGGGTACTTCCCTTATATCATTCCCAACAAAGATCCTGTCTAGGGTCGTCACTCCTAGTAGTCTCATACGATGATATGGTTCTAGGTCACTGCAAGGGCAGTCAGGGCTGTTGCACGCACTCGTTGCTCCGTTGCCCCATCACCTTATCAATACAGGCTTAGTTTGTACTCTTATTGCTACGGAAGGGTCGTCGCCTCATGTAGACTCAAAGTACGCTTGAGGTCACTGCAAAGGGCTGCCAGGGCTGTTGCACGCACTCGTTGCACTGCTCCCTCATCACCTTATCAGTGTAGGCCGACAGCTCGAATATAGTGTCCTATACCACCATAATCGGCTCACGAGTCTGGGTTGCTCATTGGTCACTACGGGGAGGCTCGTGGCTCTAGCGTAGGCCGACAACTCGACCACGGTGTCCCATACCACCATGCCCAGCTCATGAGTCTTAGTGGATCAAGGTACCATGGTTATCAGGGTTATTACTGGTAAGTTCAGTACCCTAGGTTCAAGCAGTTATGACCAATACAAGGTAAACATACAATGGTCAATCGGGTTACTTGATGATTCCGACTAACACGAGCGCACGTTGAATCGACCGACATGAAATGCAAAAGCACTTCGTGTGGCTAACCACTGCCGATAACTCTAGTACGACTCGGGTTCTTCATACACATCCTTTATGGCGAATAGAATCCAACCATGAATTCAAATCTGTTACCGACTGCCTGGACTAGAGTATAGCCCCAAACACTTGTAATCTAAATCAATAATCATATGAGAGAGACAGAATTGAAATACAAGTAATTCCAGCATGTTATCAGCATGTTATAACGTACATCATAAGCAGTTAACCATACACGAGTATTTCACACATAAGGTAATTAATTCAAATACAACAAGCATGGAGGAAATCATGTACATCATCAAATTAGTTGAGAATCCAATCTCAACGCTAATCTACAACACCACTTGCTCAATACATACTAATACATACATTTATACAAACACTTAATCTACACACATTAGTCTATATAGCATATGTCGGCCAATAATGTGCATTAGGGCGAATCTCTTCGCCAAACAGATCATACATGCATAACTAACACAGGTACACGATAAATACTCATGACAATCATATCAACAAAATACGTACGTATACAGTATTTTCTATAAATACCTAAAATACCTTAAATCTCATATTCTTCGTACGTATTCGAAATGAAAAACAGACAACATATTCTACATGTCAAACAACATCCTTGTCAATAATCTACCATTAAACGACATTGAAAGCTTTGAAAAATGGTAACCTAAGCGTCTAAAATCTGCACCTTATGCCGTAGAAGCGTAATGAATTGAATAGGTACTCTACGCTTCCGTCAACGTCGATATGACGACCTATAACACAAGGTGAGTCAGCTACTTAGCTACTTGAACCCATAGGAACCTTAAAACAGGTTAGAGTTAGGGTTTTCTTACCTAAAACGAAACCAGAATCGTCGGAATAATGATACAGAAGGGTGGATGAGGCACGTAGAGAGACTGGGAAGAATTCCAGGAAGCAGCACCAACTTCTCCTTCACTTTTTATCTCTTTTCTCTCTTCTCACTCTTTAGGGTTTGGAAAATTCGTATGGGTTAGAAAGCGAAGGGTTTAAGGCCCTTTTATAAGCCCAAAAATAATGAAAACGGACTCCAAGTCAAGGTATACTTAGATTATAACCAAAGTGAGTCTGTTTCGATCCAACGGAGCATTTCTGGAGGTCCTGTTATCAAATGTGATTGGACTTAAGCTCAACAATATTGGATCTAGGTCCAGCTAAGTTTTCAGTCTGGTCGGATTTCCAAATCGACCGTGGCGGATCAGTTTCAGTTCAGTGGTCACCGAAACTCGATCAGGGCCATAAGTGCTATGACATGTAAGGGCCAACTTTCCTGATCCGAGGGTGAAATTTGGTTGAATTCTAACGGTCAGAACGCTTAAAAATAGCGCGCAAGTGACACATGCCAGATTTATTAAAAATTGAATTAATTTTTAAAATATTTTTCTTTTCTCACTCTCTTCACTCCGGACTCAGTAAAATGGTTTCAGGATATCGGATAGGCTTGATTTTCGAAATGATTGTCAAGTCCAACTAGGCGGTCATAATGGTCTAAGATTATAGATATCAGACTTTTGACGTGAGGTCTAGATCCAATACAAAGTTTCAAAGTGCTCCCGAGAGCAACCGGGTTTAGAGATTGATCCTTGATTTCAGGGTAAGGTAGCGTCAATGATTCTATAGGTTCTGGGTCTTATAAATCGCATTCAAAGTGGTTGGTGCTAATTTTACAGGTAATCTAGTTTAGCGCTAATTAATTCACGTTAAATTTCTAAAGAATTAGGTTCTAAATAATTCCTTTGGTTTGAAATTGAGTTCTGAGAGTGATATGGTTGACCCATTGCCTAAGGACGTCTAATTTCAGGTAGGCAAAAATCCGGGGTGTTACACATATACTCTATTTTAGTCTTGACCAAGTTTAGGTTTAGGTTTAGGTTAAGGAGTTGATATTAAGATTAGGTGTAGGTTTAGGTTTAGGGATTTGAGAATACATTTAGGTTTTAGGTTACAAGTGTACGATATAGGTTTTGGTTTAAGTTAGATTATAGGTTAAGGTTTAGGGAATTGAGAATAAGTTAAGGTTTAGGTTTAGGGATTTGAGAATACATTTAGGTTTTAGGTTTAGGTTTAGGTTTAAGTTTTGAGCAGGGGCAAACATGAAATTGAGTGGGGGTAAACTAGAAAATCAGCGGGGCGAACATGAAATTGAGCGGAGGAAACATGAAATTGAGTGGGGCAAACTAGAACTTGAGCGGGGAAAATATGAAAAATGAGTGGTGCTTGTTTAATTTTGTGACGCTATCTATCATGCCATTGAGCGAGGGGAGCATTATTAGTTTAAGCGAGGCATACATGAAATTCAGTAGGACAACCTAAAAATTGAGCGGGTCAAAATAGAAATTCAGTGGGGAAAACTAGGAAATGAGTGGGTCAAGCATAAATTGAGTGGGGCGAACATGAAATTGAGCAGGGCAGACTAGAAAATGAGGAGGGGAAATTTGAATTTTGAGCGGGAGAAACTTAAAATGATGGATATCCAATCACTATTGTTTTCCTGTCGCGTGGTACATCTAAGATTTATATCCCTCTTATTTTTAGGATGAAGCCCTGAAATGATCTTTACAAATGGATGAACGGAATGGATGAAACACATACATCATAGTTGGGCCCACAGAGCACTGACCACTAGCCATGGGGCTGGTGTCAAGGGGAGTAGCCAATCCATTTCCTATACTCCATACATTCAATGTGGGCCCAACTAATGCGTGATTTCTTCCCTGGACTGACTATTTTCAGAAGAAGACAAAATGCTGATAAGGGGGGCCCACAAAATGAGTTTTTTTCATTTTTCTTGTGGAACCAGAGGGTGAAAAGGGAGGTGAAAGCAGCAGTGAAAAGGGAGATGAAAATCAAACAGTGAAAATGAAGAGAAAAAGTGGACAACAGTGAAAAGGCGGGATATTTTCATCCTAGAATTGGGTCTCCACACGTGGAGGTCTAAGTTGCAAAAGTAACTTTGTATTCTTTCATAAAAACAGCTAGATAAAAGGTGGGCAAACTAGATTTTGACATTAGGGTCAATTTCATGTTTGCCCCGCTCAATTTTCAGTTTGCCCCGCTCATATATGGACGGTTTGGATCTAACACATACATCATGATGGGACCCACAAAAGCAACATAGCAAAAAATAAATAAATTTCAGTTTGCCCCGCTCAATTTCTAGTTTGTCCCGCTCAATTTTCAGTTTATATCCAAACCGTCCATATATTTTACGAGCTCATATTAAGGCTTGAGATGAAAAATAAGATAGATCTAACTATCAAGTGGACCACACTGTAAAAGGAAGTGGGGAATTAAACGTCTACCATTGAAACTCTTTTAGGGGTTACAGAAGTTTTGGATCATTATGAAATTTATTTTCCTCTTCATCCAGGTCTTTTTGACCCTATGAATGAACTTAGACGGGGAGGATTTCTCACAAACATCACAGTGGGCCCCCTAAAGGTTTCTAATGGTTGACGCTCATTCAACACTGTTTCCTGTAATGTGGTACACTTGAGATTTGGATATATCTCATTTTTGGTCTCATACCATAAAATGATCAAGAAAATATATGGACGGCATGGATGAAAAGCACACATCAAGGTGGGGCCCACATACCACCAACCATCCGCCATTGGCTGGTGGCAGGCGGAGTACCCAATCCGTTTCCTTAAAAGGAGGGGTATTTTTATCTTGAAATTTCAAATTCGCACATGCGGGTCTAAGTTGCAAAACAAAGTTTGTATTCCTCCATAAAAACAATTGGCTAAAAGGTGGGGTCCACAGTCCTAAATTTCTCCATAAAATTTTTAGATCAAGTTGATATTATGTTTATTATTCATCCATGGCTCTCTAACATTTTAAATAAGTTGGATGATAGATACACATCATTGTGGGCCCTACATAAATATCCTCTTTTAACAGTGGTGGATGTTATCATCCTCTTCTTTTCTGCAGTGTGGTCCACTTGAGCTTACAATCTGTGCCTCAAAATGAGTGGTAAAGCGGATGAATGGCATAGATCAAACATTTACAATATGTTGGGACCCACAAAATTCCCATTTCTCAAATGCATGTTTACCTTATGAATTCCATCTCTAGAAACATAGATAAAGAAGTAATCATTATCTATTTATTAATGATGACTGTAGTAAAGGATTAATCAAATAAGCAGTTATTGTATTTCTCTAGTGCTGTTATAGATATAGTGATGTTTTCAAAATGTGGGCAATGGTGCCACGATGGTGACATCCAATCCTGTCCGAGTAACTTTCAAAACAAGTTTGTTGAAATTAAACAATAAATAAAAATACCAGCAGTCCACATTCACATACAAGTGTGACCTGCCTGGTGAGCAGATGCCTTGCTCTTTCTACGTGCATTTCTAACACAAAGAAGGAAGTGAGGTTGAGCACCGCCTTCGTTGGGGGATAACTGTTCTAAATCCATGGAACTTCTCTGAACTCCTCATAGAGAGATCTTGAATCCACAAGGAAAAGAAAATAAAATTTTTTTATAAAAAATTCTTAATTTGATTGATAATCTCAATAAACGAGTTCACACCCTTTAAATAGGAATACTAAGCCATGGAAGATGTTTCAGAATCAAACTACAACTAAAAATCTTAGAAATCGTAACTTACTATAAATAGTAGACAGTTGTGATGTCTACTAATATGCATAGTTTTCGGCAAAAAATAGTAAGTGTCCTATTTGGCTTCACCATGATGTTCTCCTAGTTATTCTAAGCACTTTTCATGTTGGTGCAACTCCTAAAGCCCAAGGGATGAAGAGTCACACTCAAAATAAAACTTATAATAAATAGTAAAAATGAAAATAAAACGAGAATTCTACCGTTAATCTAATGATATTTCACGATTTGGCATGCGCAACCTAGCGTAGTAGGGTTAGGTGGCTAAAGTAGCTCGTCCTACCTCAAAATTATATATGGTATATTAAATAACTTATTCTGGATTGCGAGATATGCCTAATTTAAGGTTTGATGGTCCGGATCACTTCTATCATTAACTGAGCCTTTTCTAATCTATCTTGGTCATGAAGCTATTCGTGACCCGCTCTACATCAATTTTTCATTCCTTATTTCACTCTAGATGCTGAATCTCTCTCTCACACTCTCTCTCTTTGTGCTTTTGAAAACAGCCATTCAAACCATGAAGCGAGCAACAAAATTCTGGACATGATCTCAATCAAGGTTACAACTGTTTCCAATTCCTGTTTACATTTGTTGATTATTTATCTGAGAGCATTGTGGCGATTGCCCAATCTCCGTTCATTGTGATAACGCTCTACCAAGGCAACAGACGAAAGCAAATGTGGCCCACATGATAGAAATGGTACTGGGAGTGGTAAATCCCAGCAGGTTCTCATAAGTTAGATAATGAATTTTTTTTAATAGTTTCAGCTATTAGAACCATGTATTGATGAGTCGGTCAAGTCAAGTCAGATTTGTTTGAGTTGGATCTGGTTTGTCACCACGAGACGGTAATGACAATAGGGCTGAAAGTTGTGCAGGTTGGAGCTCAACCCTAGCCCAACCTAAGGTTCTTATAACTCAGCCTAATCCAACCCAAGTAGGCTCGGTCGAGTTGGATGGGTGGATACATGCTAATATTTTTATTATTACATTAACCTATTATATTTCAATACACATCTTATTTTTTCTACTTATGATTTTATTAATTATATATGAAGTTATTTATTCTAGAGAACTTCATTTTTTCTAAACAAACAAACTAAAATATAAGACAACTACTCCTTTAAAAGTCATGTTGTGTAGCACATAATCTATTTGGGAGAGTGAAATCCAACATATTTTGGTAGCTTAAGTCATCACAAATGGTGTGGACCAATGAGACATGATGACACTGGAATTTCTTGTACCTTCGACATAAATGATCTATACTCAATTACAATTTATAAGTAACTTATATACATCGATCAGGTTCAGGTTGGGTTGGGCAACCTAAGACCTCAACCCAAGTTTTATCTAGTTAATGTTTATATAGCCTAAGCTCGAGACTAAACCTGATACATTTTTCCCAAGCCTAACCCAGTGTCGGGCCGATCAAGTTAAACCTGCCCGACTTTCAACCCTAAATGAGAATAGAGGGCCCGACCCAACTTGTACAAGTCATCACCTGACTCAGTCAAGTCAAGATTCAACTCAGGACCGAACAAGTTGGTCTGAGCCATCTTATTGATGTCATTTTATAAGATGGTCCCATTCAGAAGGTTTGAAATTTGTTGAATGGTCTGGATTGATATGAAATGTTGATAGGAATGGGGCACATTGTACACTTTCGTGAAATGCTGTTCCAAAGGGGGGGGAAAGAATATCAAATTCGGACTGTCCAATTGATAGGATCCCCACTGTTTTCTGTGGTGGGGTTCTCTTAAGTTTTGGACCTGCCTCATTCTTTCTCTCATGCCCTAAAATGATCGCTTTAAAATGGTTAGACGGTGTGGATACAACACACATACATACATCATAGTGGGGCCCACAAAACATGGTGACGTCACTTCAGTAGCGAGCGCTACTGTCAGGTTCAGTGACGAGAATTTTAGGGGCATGCGTCTTGAGTCGAGCTAGGATTCAGCCAAATCTTCAGCGGATCACACCACAGGAAACAACTATGATTGACCATAAAAAACTGCTTGTGGCCCACGAAAGTTTTGGAACAAGCTGATATTTGTACTTTCCCTTCATCCACGTCTGTTTGACCTTATTAATAGGTTGGATTGCAAATAAAAATTACAGTGAGCCCTATCTAGGAAATTTTTAATTGTCAATTACTACTGTTTTCTATTGTGTGGTCCACTTGAGATTTTGATCTACCTCATTTTTTGGCTCATTGACTAAAATGAGCTTGCAAAATGGATGGACAATATGGATATAAAACACATACATCAAGGTGGGCCCCATCTGACTGAATATTGTAATAAGCTATAATGGCAAATTTGCAGTGCATGACTGCATACTGGTCTATGCAGACCAAGTACCAATTACAAGCATAACCACATGACTATCTTGTGGCAATTCGTTGGTTTCGCTTCAAAGCCAGCATAGCATGTAAGGAAAATTGAAGAACTGATTTGCCAGACACATTCCAACCTGGCACATGTGTGGAATGCCAGGCCATTTATCAGGTAGGTCCCACTATATACATCCCTTGGCCCAAAAACTAGGTGGGCTAAATGGTTACAATGAATTAGACTAGCGGTCTTTCTTTTTAAGCATATGAGGACCACTTGAAGAGTACACCAACCTGATTTTTGGGCTGACAGCATGTACATTGAGGCCTCGCCTGACAAACGAACAGGATCGTCACACAGACAGGCATGACTAACCATTTAAATACATCCTCATGCAATACATTACGCCTTTTATTAGCAATCTAAACAGGCCTTGGCATCTCTTCTATTCAAATATGGAGTTACTATACAATCATGTATGACACAAGACTCCCATCTTAAATAAAAGAGGAAGGCAATGTGTGTAGAGAAAAATGGAAACACTTCCTTTAATCACTTCTGACAGAATTTCATGACCTGGTTCTGCTCAGAGACATGATGGGCGGGAGCCGACAAGCACCACCGGAAGTTCTCCTTCTTGTTACTGTGGATCTCCTCCAAGCAGATCAAACAACCCATTAGTTCATGACATTCAATTCGTTCACCAGGTGGAGCTTCTTTCACCATTCACACGGACAAAATTATCGGACAGGTTGGGAATGTAATCTGCCTCTCAAGCTCAAAGTTCCGAACAATAACTGATTACCCATCTAAATACATGATGATGGTAATTGGAAATGCATCCATCAAACCATAATCGACCTTTGGGGAATTTTTTTTATTTTTTTTTATTTTTTATTTTTTATTTATAACAGTACTAATTTGTACATGGTTGAATTTCAGCTGAGGAATTTTTGTAAATATGGAAAGAGAAGCGAACTCCTGCTGAAACTTGTACATGTCTTTAATCAACTTAAACTTTTTGTTGTCAATTGGGAAATTCAATTGTTGAATGGCTTTGTTTCTCCAGGTATTGGGAAATGCAAAATAAAAATAAAAATAAAAATGGACATGTCGACAATACAGTGGAAGAAAAGTGAATTTTTTTTTTTCTTTCGAAAATCCAATTCAATGCATTGAAACAAAAATCCCCATTACAATAATTTCATACTTAATCTAAATCAAATCCTTAAATAGAAAGCTATGTTTGATATCAATGGTTGAGGATGAAACATGACCTTCCATACCTTACACCTTTTCAGAAAACTGAGATAAGAGCAAAGGTTTTTATATATATATATGTGTGTGTGTGTGTGTGTGTGTGTGTGTGTATGTGTGTGTGTGTGTGTGAGTTGACCAAGACTATAAGAATTGAGGTAGTTGTTTAACCAACCACAAGTACTCCTCTAAGGGTCTCCACACCATAAGAGTTGATGTCTCTCTGAAATACTATGCATACTTAGTATAGTCCAAGCACATCGGCAGCGGATTAGGTGCAACCATAGTCTCAGCCAAGATGCTGTGGTCCTTATCATGGGGCCCATGATGGGGACATCACCGCGCACACATGCACGCACGCCGCCCCCTACGCACGTATGCTAGAAGAAGGATGATCCCACTGTCAATTTGGATCGATGACCATGTTCAGGGAGGACATCTTAGTTAGGAGACGAAGTTTTGATTCAAAAGAGTGGGCCCAACAATCAAGAAAAGCTCACCATGAGATCTTATGATCGTGGCCCACTAGTCGGATTGATTTCATATTTTAGGTTTTGCTTATTGTTATTATTTAGAAAATCATGTACACTTTAGATTTCTTTATTTGATTTTTATTTTAGTTTACTTCATCGCCAAATAATAGGTTATGCATATGGCGCGAGTTTTGGGGTATAAGGTTTTCCTATAAATAGGCACCCCTTGTAGTTCTTTTGATTCATTGAAAATTAATAAAAATTCTACGTTTTTCTACTTTATGAGTTGTGAAGCCTAATTGGGTGCAAAGCCCTTCCTTCATCGAAGGGTTAACTACCATGGTGTGAAGCCATATCTATCCCGATTCACCCCCATCCATCGCCATCTCTACTACCTATCTTCTACCATCCCTTCTTCTCATCTCACCCTATCATTTACACTTCGAATCAATCATCTATTGCGGCAATTCTCTTTCCCACATCAGAATTTCAGAATCTGGCCCTACGTGAGGGCTGAAACTTCGGCGGAGCACCACACACAAACAGTACATCAGATTGAGTTGAGATTTGGAGGTTTTGGAGTCTATCCTTGGCCGACCAGGGCCAAGGTGGCCTTTTTTAAATAGTGGGCCCCACACATGTGCGGCCGGGATCACACGCACGTGCGTCTAAGCCATTGTTGTTGTTCATGCGTTCGGTACTTCTCTGGTTCATCTCTCTCCTCTCTTTCACTCCGCTTTCGTCCAAAATCCTTAAACCTAATCCTAAATTACTTAAATCTTCAATTTTATGCCGCTTTTCTTACCCTAGGGTTCCTCGAATTGGAATTTCTGAATCTCTTTGATTAGAGACTGATTACTATGCATGTGTGGGTGATTATTTCTTATCTTTGAGTATCGTTTAGTTCATAATTTTTATTGATCCAGCCCTATCATGTGTAGGCTTGGACCCGCATAGATTCCCGTTAATTGAATGTTTGGATTTTCATGTGGGATATGAAATTTGTGTAATTGTTTATGAACTAACAGGATCTTAAGCCTGAAATCTCGCACATCATATTTAATTTTCATATCCTGCATCAAATTTGGTATCAAAGCCTAGGATTTTTGTAGGGGAATTCATTACATGTTTAGGGTTTGGTTATTTATGTCCATTACGCATCAATTCTCATCATATATGGCTGTTTAGAGGTCCATAAACCCTGACATGAGATGCTGAAATTTTCTGTCATCCCCTTATTTGAATTATTTTAGAAATTAACTTAGTTTTCTATTTCTAGGTTTAGAAACTTTCCTTTTTTATTTTTTAGAAACTAATTTTTTAGAAACTTTCTTAATCTATTTTTAGAAACTAATTTCCTTTCCTTTTTCTTTTTTAGAACTAGTTTACTTTCCTTTTTCTTTTTTAGAAACAAACTTACTTTCTATTTTAAAAAACTTTCCCTTTTCTTTTTCTTTAGAAACTAGGTTGTTTTCTTAAGAAACTTTTCTAATTTGTTTTTTTTTTTTAAGAAGCTTTCCTAATTTATTTTTATAAACTTTCCTTTTTCGGTTTTAGAAACTAGGTTACTTTTTTATTAGAAACTTTCCTAACTTGTTTTAAAAACTTTCCTTTTTCGTTTTTAGAAACTAGGTTGTTTTTATAATTTTTTTTTTTTTTAAATCCTTATATTTTGACAACTATATTGCTGAATTTTAATTAGCAACCTACACTAAACATGAAATAATTGCAAGAGTCACTAAACAAGCTGTCCCAAAAGTTAAAGTTTTTGATTAAGCGCTTGGAAATGGACCAATGCTTTGAACAGCATGATGTACGCATTACCCGACTAAAGACCATCGCCAGGACAAACCCCACCATTGGGGTAGCTGTCCAATCTCAGGCAAGTGGCTTGAAGGATAGACTAATGAATGGAGTTGGTTAAGGAATCAATTATGGGTGTGCACCCGTACACCTATTTTATGAGAGACATCAAAACCACTATTTTGAGGGGTACAACATGTGTGGCCTTATGGCTGGAGAGAGTGCACCAGAGGCTAGTGTAGAGTTACCCACTGAGTCATTCTAGTAATGGATGAGTTATGTGATGTCTTTCCTGATGATCCACCTGATGAGTATCCCCCTACGTGGGATATAAAGCACACCAGGACATGGGACACCGTAATACCTACAGTCGAGTTTGCATTTAATAGTTCTGTCATTAGGTCCACAGGTCTCAGTCCTTATGAAGTCGTTACTGTTTATAAACTTGAGATAACTATTGATCATGTCCCTATGTCACTATCTCATAGGGTGTCAGAGCCTGTAAAGTCTTTTGCGCATCACATTCATTTATGACATCAAGAAATCAGGTAGAAGATCACTACTAGTAATGAACATTATAAATTTTCTGCAAAGCAACATAAACGTTTCAAAGAATTTAATATTGGGGACTCTATAATGGTCCACATTTATCCAGAGCGGTATCCTTCGGGGGTTGTTCATAAGTTACACGTGCGTAGGAATGGACCCTTTAAAATTATAAAATGAAACGGTCTCAATGTGTATGAGGTAGATCTTCTACTTTTCATGGGAATTAGTTTCACATTCAATGTGAAGGATCTAGTTACTTTTCAGGAGACCACTGATACTTTGTCTGGCCTTTCGCCCACCCATCCTGATTTTTCATATTTATCCCTTGAACCATGACCCCTTCCCGACTCATTTTCTCAGCCTTTATCTCTCATACTTACTCTTCTTGACCTTTCTTCCCAGCCTCTACCTTTCATACCTACCCATCTTGACCTATTTTTCCAGCCTCTACCTCTAATACCTACTCTTCCTGACATTTCTTCTCAGCCTCTGCCTCCCATACCTAATCTTCACACACCCAGAGAGGAAATAGAAGATATCCTGGACCATCAGATAATTTCAACGTTGGACGACGGGTTTCAGAAGTACCTAGTTAAACGAAAGTCATGCCCAGTTTCAGACAATAGGTGGTTCATTAAGAAGGAGCTTCGGAGACTTGAACCTGACATCTTGGAGCGATTTAGTAGTTTTATTTCGCCAGTGGTAAAATCTTCGCAGCCGGGGAGAATTGATGGGGACATCATCGCGCACACATGCACGCACACCACCCCCTATACACGTACGCCAGAAGGAGAACCTCTTCGTCGATCTGGATCGATGATAACATCCAGGGAGGGCCTCTTAGTTAGGAGATGAAGTTTTAATTCAAAAGAGTGGGCCCGATAATCAAGAAAAGCCCACCATGTGATCTCATGATCGTGACCTATTTAGTCAGATTGATTTCATATTTTAGGTTTTGCTTATTCTTATTATTTAGAACATTATGAATGCTTTAGATTTCTTTGTTTGATTTTTATTTTAGTTTACTTCATTGCCAAGTAATAGGTTGCGCACATGTTGTGAGTTTTGGGGTATAAAGTTTTTCTGTAAATAGGCACCCCTTGTAGTTCTTTTTATTCATTGAAGATTAATAAAAATTCTGTGTTTTCTTCCTCAGAGTTGTGAAGCCTAATTGGGTGCGAAGCCCTCCCTTCATCGAAGGGTTAACTACCGTGGTGCAAAGCGACATCTATCCTGATTCTCCTCCCCATCGATCATCATCTCTACTACGCATCTTCTACCATCCATTCTTCTCATCTCAACCCATCATCTACACTTTGAATCAATCATCTATTGTAGCAATTCTCTTCCCCACATCAGAATTTCAGAATCTGGCCCTACAGGAGGGCTGAAACTTCGGCGGAGCACCACGCACAAACCGTACATCGAATTGAGCTGAGATTTGAAGTTTTTGGAGTCCATCCCTGGCCGACCAGGGCCAAGGTGGCCTTTTTTTTTGAATACTGGGCCCCAGACACGTACGGTAGGGATCACACGCATGTGCGTCTGGGCCATTGTTGTTGTCCATGCGTGTGGTACTTCTCTGGTTCATCTCTCTCCTCTCTTTCACTCCACTTTCACCTAAAATCTGTAAACCTAACCCTAAATTACTCAAATCTCCTATTTTATGCTCCTTTTCTTACCCTAGGGTTCCCCGAATTGGAATTTCTGAATCCTTTTGATTAAGGACTGATTACTATGCATGTGTGGATGATTATTTCTTATCTTTGAGTATCATTTGGTTCATAATTTTTATTGATCTAGCCTTATCATGTGTAAGCCTGGACCCGCATAGATTCTCCTTAATTGAATATTTGGACTTTCATGTGGGATATAGAATTTGTGTAATTGTTTCTGAACTAACGTGATCTTAAGCCTGAAATCTCGCATATCATATTTAATTTTCATATCATGCATCAGCCCTCCTTGATGTAGGTGTTCTATATCCACTCCGTCCACGTTTCACTAGATCCTTTTAGCTCATGAGCCTGAAAATGAAGAAGATCCAATTCTCAGGTGGACCATACTATAACAAGTAGTAGTGATTGAACACCCTATCATTAAAAACTTCCTAGGGTCCACCATAATGTTTTCCTAATGTTTATTTTCCATCCAACCTATTGATGAGCTCACATAAACCTGCATGGAGGGAGAAAAAAAATATCAGCTTGATCTAAAACTTTTGTGTTCCATTATTGTCAATCACCACTATTTCCTATGGTATGGCCCACCTGAGAATTGGATCAGTTTCATTCTTGGGCTCATGCTCGAAAATGATCCTGCAAAACAAATGGGTGACATGGATATAAAATATATGCATTAAGGTGGGTTCCACGATAAGGGCCACACCTAATCTGCTCTTAAGCGCATCATCCTTATGTATCTGAAATGATCACCACTACTATGGGGCCCATCATTATGCACAGTCCAAAGATCCAATAGTTAATAGGTTTGATCAATTTGGGTCATTGATCAAGTAGGCTCACCTAATAGAATATTAGGATCTCCCACTTAGGTTGTAATGATCAATTTCAAAACATTTTTTAAAAATATTTCATAAAGCATATTTGTTTGAGACTTCTTAATAGTTACCCACTAAAATTTAAAATCACTATTGTTAAATAATAAGAGAAACTCTTCTTAAATCTCATCCATAAATATTACTAACTTTGGATCCTGATTGTTAGCACAACATTTAATCTTTTTAGAGTGAGATGAATCACAATCATGAATACTAGTACTCTTAACGATGTCGATCAAAGACATGGAATGTGATATGGAGATTGCACACCTATTGTGATCACGTGTTGATCTCCAACAGTCTAATTGTCTCCGTTAAAAGCTCTATATGTCTCTAATGAGACCCAAAATTTCAAATACATAAAAATAATTTGCACATTAAAATAGAAGCAGAAAAATAAATTGTATAAAAAAAATCATTAAAATAACTGAGATATTGTATCACCCCTAGCCTTCCAATACTCAGGTATTGCATGTCATTAGGCATTCCCCATCAGTTTTTTGAATATAATACATTGCACATGCACCCACATGTCCCGGAACTCAAGAGACATTTAGATTTCTAATAAAACCTTAGCATTATAACACCTTGGACCCTTAGACTGACTTGAAACACTTAGTTAATTGACCTCAGAATCCTTATAGAGAGAGAGAGAGAGAAAGAGAGAGAGAGAGAGTGAGAGAGAGAGAGAGAGAGAGACCTTTTACAAGTCAATTTCATGATTTGTCGGTTCGACTGACCTAAGAGAACCAGGAAATTGGAAATGCATGTTTGGTTGGTCCGACTAGCTAGATTATCGGTTCTTGCCAGTCCAATTGAAATCATCATTGGTCCGACCGATAGAGTGCGTTTAATTGTGAAATGCTTCACATGCAGACTACTTAACGCGATCCTTGAGACTATAAAAGCCAACCCATTCAATTTCCCTTCACATTATACCGTTTTTCAGCCTCTAAAGAGAGGGAGAGAGAGGATTTGAGAGAGAGTGCTAGATTGGGGGAAAACCCTTGTCGATTTGCCCCTTAACTCATTGATCGAAGCTGCCTGATGCCTCCCTCGTCACCATCCTCACGTGTGTGAGTCGTCCACTGTCCGAATTCGTTAGGTGAGACCCTCTCCAGCCTTGCATGTGTCTCTTTGGTGAATTTCCTTTGATTCTCAACATCTCACAGTCCTAACCCCTCGTTTTCCTGTGCATGCTAGGTTTCGAGACCTTGGCGGGTGCCCGATGCGCTCTAACCTTGTCGGGCAGCGATGGATCATCGATTCAAGTGATCTAAGTCGTTAGGTGAGCCAATTCCCTAATTTTCCCAATTAATTGAGGTTAGAATTAGTAATTAACGTACCTTAACCTAATTAATGTGGAATTGATTATAGGAATAGGGTTTTCCCAAATTAAACCCATCGGAGTGCCGGATTCCTCAAAACCCTAATCCAAAAGGGTGAAGATATACCCTCGAGTTTTCTCTTGACATTCTAGCTTAACGATTGCTTTTGTGTCTGTTCTGTGCTGTTGATCTAAGCTTCAATTAGTCATAATTTCATTACAATTGTGTAATTATGATCAATCTCCATTCCTAATTCATGGTTGTGACTTGCTATGTCGATTATTGTATTTAAAATTATAAAACTGGGAACTATTGAAATCATTCCTGGACTCATGGTCTCAACCCCTTAGGAAACTTATGGTGGATTTTAAATAGAAGCATGGGCCATGGTGGCATTTCTTGAAAATTACCCTATTATTATTCCGACTCGGCCCTTTGCTAGTACAGTTGGAGATGGACCACCAGTCGAGGGAATGGTTAACAATTATGCTTGTTGTAGATCGTATTGTTTATGAATCAAATTGCTTGTATGATGAGTGTATGTAAACTGGACTAATAATGGTTAGGCTAATCACGCATTCATGGCATGTAGACTTCACCGGGTGGGGGGTAAGACATGAGATTTCCCGAGTCCTTATGGGTGTACCTTAAGTATTTTACCATGTGACTTAGGGTTGTTGGCATGTCCTATCGTGAGCTATGGGTGTACTTTCTCATGAATTTTACCAAGTGGCTAATCACTGTGGGTGTACTAGAGAGTATTTTACTAGGTGATCAGTTTACTATGAGTGTCCTTTCTGGCTAGTTAGTAGGGTGTCCCTGAGAGTATTTTACCGATTGGTTAGTTCACTATGAGTGTCCTTTTTATCTGGATGCGCATTCCTAGTATGATTGCATTTTATGTATTCATGCATCTAAACAAGATAATTATGTGTGTGTAGCATATTTAAAATTTGTATGCCTATGATAACATGCTTAATATAACATGCTTAGTGTTATAAGCTAGGTATAACAAGCTTAGTGTCATATACTATGTATAACATACTCAGTACTTGTATGCTAGGTATAACATGTTTAAAATTTGAATACGTAGACATCACATGCCCAGGTATACTATGCTCAGTGTACTATAGCTAACCTATGCTTGCTAACATGATGTGGGATTAATCTTGGGGGTGTATCTTTACTATGTTGGTGGCTGATGCATTTCATTTGACAAATGCAAATGATTCAACTGTAGTCCAAGATGCGAGCCCTGTCGAGAGTGCCCCTGTGGAGCCTAGTGAGGAGTTGGGAGATGCATAGCTCGTGAAGAGTGTGGCTGAGCTCTACGAGCTCAACCAGTAGCTTGTTAGCATTTTGATGGGTTTAGCTAGTTCTGGTTTTGTAGAAACACCTTGGGTTTGTACATACCTTGATGGGGTTATTATATATTTTGGACTCAATATTTTGGATATTGTCCTATTACACTATGATACATCGTAGTTATCTTTACTTATCTCTTGATACCTACTTTGCTAATGCGTGTGACTTTGATTGTTAATTTGTTTGGAGAGAATCTAACCATGTAGACATGTGGGAACTCCTCTACATGTACTCCCACATAGTAACTCTCGGAATTTCCGCTACACGAGCTTCGTACTCTGGGTAGCCAAAATTTGGGGCATTACAAATATCTATATATACATACATAAATCAGATCGAACTAAGACTCTCACTAAAAAAATGCTTATCTAGATCGACAACTCCCATAGAAGACATGTTCTTTATATAGTGTTATAGAGGGGCCTTTCGTGAATTGGTCTTCTATCATTTACTTTAAGCGGATGAGTTTCATAGACACTTGACGATTCTGTACTCTCCTTCACAATATGATACTTTTATTTCAATGTGCTTTGACCTAGATGAATTCTTGTAGTTATTGGAGAAGTAAAATACAATTCAGTTGTCACAAACATTTTCAATGGTTTCAAGATTTGCTTTATAACCCATAACCAAAAACTTTGAAGCAAAAATTACGTTCGAGTATCTAATTACACCCAAATGATCAGATCTTTTATATATGAGTCTGATCTCCTTTGTCTGTTATAAGTAGCACAATACCATTCTTGATACTAAAGTCTCCTTAAAATAATGCCTCTGTGCCAATGATTTAAGTATCAACCATAGTATCAATAACATCTTCGTTATTATCGGTATCGCCACACCAATTCCTGGAATTTTTAATATTTTTATGTTACTGGCACCAATAACACAAAAACTACTAGAAATTTTAGGTATTGACTAAATATTACCTTTACATCATTATGCATTAATACATGAGTGATACATTTAAAACATTACCAAATTTTCCTTTCGATAAATACCAAGAGTTGCTTGTGTCAGGGATATTATTGTTGACACAAGTCAAAACCCTTCCCATGGCAGTGTACATACATAAATCGTAGAAATTTGAGAAAAAAAAAAGAAAATTAACTTTTTTGGAAAATTTTTCCAAATTTTAGTAGGGGTGGCTTTGGGCACCTCATTTTCCTTCTTAGTGGATAAAACCTCCCATTTGGAGGAGAAATCAGGAACTGAAACCTCAGCTTGTCAGAATCAACAAATGAAGGAAAAAAATTGGAAAAAAAAAACTCTCTCTCTCTCTCTCTCTCTCTCTCTCTCTCTCTCTCTCTCTCTTTTAATAAGAAATTTATTATTGGGAATTTGGTTCGAGAGTGGATTTCGACTAGTCCTCTTCCATTTTCATTAATCAAATCCCTCAATGTGGGAAGAATTTTGGGAAATGGTGAAAATGTATGTAAATAAAAATTTTAAAAATAGATTTCAATCACTACTTTTCCACTTGCATGAATCAAATCTATCCACTTGGGAAAGAAATGAGAAATGTGGAAACTGTGCACAAATATGTGAAAAAAAAATAAAATTTGTTTTTAAATTTTTTATTTTATTTTTATAAAGGATTTGGGTGAGGAGTGGATTTCGACCACTCCTCTTTAGTTTTTGTTTTAAATTTTGAAATTGAAAAAAAAATATGTTTTATTTTAAAAAATAATGACATTATTTCATGAAAAATTTATTAATATCTTCTTTTTATGAATGGATGCTGACTAAGTAATTTGTTGCATTTTTAATAAAATATTATTTTTTGAGTTTTAAAAATTATGAAAAAAAAATCAGTGCACTTTTAAAAAATAATTATTTTATTTCATAATATGTATGATTGTTTGGATTGATGTATGTGTGAATGTATGCATTGATGGATGGATGGATGATTGTGTTATATATGTATGGATGGATCATGGATGATGTTTGTATCCACACATGTTTGTATGGATCTTGGTCCACTATCTTGATGCATGTTTATATCCATACATGTTATACATGCATTGATGGCTTGGGAAAGCTGTTCCCAAGTCTTGATTTAGTGGTAATTGAGCGACATGCATCAATCAAGCATGTCACCCTTAAGGAAAAGAGGTGAATCAACACTACGTCATTGCCTACCACGACATCAAGCTCATCGCATAAGACTTTGAGGTTGGTTGTGAGGCACCTGCACTATCGTACCTCTTGAACTTGGGTACCTCAAAGTTATCGTGTACCTAAGCATCAGGGAAGGGACAGAGGTCCCTAAACTTGGCTGATTGAAGATCCATACCCTGCTGCCATTGTAGGTTATTTTCCACCGTACGAAGTTGTTGTTAGAAGTGCTCTCGGAGTTGCTCAATTTCTAAGGAACCAGTTTGGAGGTGTTTTCCCCCCTGCAACACTATGTGGGAGGTCCCTACATTTGGTGGATAGAAAATTCATACCCTTCTGCCTTCACAACTTATTTATCACTGTATGAAGTTATCGTTGGAAGTGCTCTCAAAATTGCTCAATTTTTGTGGAACTTGAATGGGGGTGTTTTGTCCCCTGCAACACTATATGGATTGCTTTTTCTTCATAGCGGTCGATCTCACCCTTATGCCCCCTGGAGAAGGCTGGATATGACTCTTGTTAGGGGGAGATTGTTGGACTTGGCTCCTGGTTGTGGGAGACAAAATCTGAAAGTGGCTCCTGCTAGGGGGAGGTTGAAACAGAAAGTGACTCTAATTAGGAGGTTAAGATTGGAAGTGACTCCTATTAGGGGGAGGCCGAGACTTGATGTGGCTTTCATTAGGGGGAGGTGAGACTGAAACAGGCTCCCATTAAGGGAGGTTATTTATAGAATTGACTTCTGTTAGGGGGAGGTTGAGTCTGAAACTAAGTTGGAGGAAAACTGAAGCCTGAAGTAGAAGTAGGAGGAAGGTTGATAACTGGGGAGATTGTGATAGTCGACTGAATGGGACGTATGGTGATTGTGTCGGCGCATTTTGGATAAGTGAGGCGGCCCTGCCTTGGAGAAATCATTTCATTAGGTCTTGTAACCTTTTGATGTTATGGGCCATGTCAGCTATGAAAGGGTTTGCCGAAGTTTTATCAATTATATGCATGGGATGATTATGAGGCTAGCAAGGGTATGGGCATGTGCTCTTCGGCTGCTACGTGCGCATGAGATTGAGTGAGAACTGGACTGTGGGGAGTGGTCACTGCTGACATTTGAGGGCATCAGACTTGAAAGTTGCATATGAGCCCAATGATGGTGATGGATGCTCTTGTTTTTTCTTTTCTTTTTTTTTTTCTCTTATTTTTGCCTTATTTTTTGTGTCTTACAAAAAATATCAAGAGCATGTGAATGTGTGAATAAAAGTAAATTTTCCTAACTTCATATAGGTCCCTTAAGCGATGCATATCTTGGGTTGGATGGACCGATCTTCAGGTATGTGATTAGGTGTTACCTTTCGGAAAGCCTTCCAAATGACAAGATCAGTGGTGTTCGCATTATGAATGCTAGTGGTGTAAGGGTTCTTGATTTTTTTTTTTTTAAAAAGAAGAAAAAAAATAAATGTAAGGTAAAGATACAAAAAGTACTGGAATGTAAATTGTTGAAAAGTAAATAGACTAGAATTAAAAATCTCCAAAAATTTAAAAATCATGTGTTACAAGTCAAGCTTGGCTAGTGGCTAGCTGTAGAGACCTCACCCAGAATGAGAGAGACTACTTCATGAATTTTCAATCGAATTTCAGAATCAACCTCTGATCAACTCTAAAAAGTACCACAAATCCAACCAGGTCAGACAGGACCTCCTAGAACCAACCAATAACTCACATCAATAGAAAGACACTGAAGGGAATCCAATTCCCACCAATAATCCTAGCCCACCTGAATCCCCCGATCGATGTATCTATTGGTCAGTGAATAGAATGCCTTGAAAAATGTGCAAGAAAGCACGATGGGAATCCAATTCCCTGCCGGTGCAATCTACAAATTCTGGTCTCTCTATTCGTTTGGGGAGGTGGGGAGCCAAGGAGGTTAGAAAGCGGTTGGAGGGTCCTGAGGCCATTTTGAAGGTTCAGGACACTTTGGGGAAAGGTCAGAAAGTTGCCCAATCTAGGAGAGGAGAAAAAGTCTAAAAAAGAGAAGTCCATTGGAGTCTAGAGTAGGGTTAGGATTTGGGATATCTGACCATCTCTTTACCTAAAAGAGTGTTTCATTGCCCATTTTCCTTCTCACATCTCAATTTAGCTTGTATTACATTCCACATATTGCACCCTACACTTCCACCACTTCCCGCTTTCTCTTCCCATTTTCTTACTCCGCTTAGTTAGCTTGACGTTGAGTAAAGCATTTCTACAAATTGACCTTGGATGTATACCTTTAATAACTTAGTTGAACCCCCAAAATTCTGTAAGTAGAAACCTTACATAGTGTGGACGGAAAATGGTGCCTAATCCCTTAGTTTTCCGTCACTGAGGCCATAAATCAACCACAAAAATCACTTAAGTGATTCTATGGTTTCTAGTCGGCCGAAGATTCTAAGTTTTACTGGTTGCCTGGTTATCTAATATGATAACACAATGTGGAAGCTTAGAATTATGGCCAAGTCTTGCGGGAGGTGAATAATATCGTTTAAAATTATTTATCAATTAATGCAATTTATGTCACAAGGCGAAGTAGGTCCAAGATCATAAACTATAAAATATACAACTATATGTGCAAAGTGGACTATGATGTGATATAGAAATATCGAGTGTGTGTTCACTAAACTAAACACCTAGCATACAATCTATTCATGCATCCATATGCAATAAACAACTCAAATCACAAGCATAAATAGAATTGCATACACATCAACAATCGCAAACACAATGATATATAGTGGTTTAGCTAAATCTCTACTCTACTCTACTCCCGGATGACGAACTCAAACTCAAGTTTTCTAGATTTCACTATCTCATATAGTTTTCTATAGGTTCACCATTAACCTTTACAATCATACTTGAGGATCCACATATATACCCGTCGGTGGCTCACACAGATACTCTCACAAAGTTTTCTATAGGTTCACCAGTAACCTTTACGATCCTACACAAGGATCCACATACACACCTGTCGGTGGCTAACGCAGAGACTAACAAGTTTACACCCGTCAATGGCTCACACAGAGACTACACGTACAAACCTATCGGTGGCTCACACAGAGACTTAATCGAGTTTGGGTTGCAAACTCTATACTCAAATCTACACAAGAATTGAATATACAATAGACTCTTAAATAAACCCTTACTAGTTTGGATGAGCCCCTTACTAGCACTTGTCTTGAGATACTTGATCAACCTTGATGCAACTTCTCTTTAGCTCTCACGATCATGAAGTCGTTCTTCTTCAAATACAACGATCAGCTACTTTGCAATGATCTTTCTATGAAGATGCCAAGGTGATAGGAGAGTTGGATGGTGGTGGAATCTCTTATAATAACGAGATAGTTGGTTCCAATTAGGGATTCACTTAGATGTGCATTCAAAGGCTGTTAGACTAAGGATTTACCTATGAGATGAAAGTCTAGCTTCTATAGAATGCAAGGGAACATGTTCATCTTCAAGGTGAGCTTGGAAAGCTCATGTCGAATGATGAATCACAAGGAAGATGACATGATCACCTTAGATTAGAGCCTAAATGAGAAATAAAAAGGTTATATGCATAGGGCTTCTAAAACCATAAAAAAAACCCATCTACCTAGCAAAAATTCGGATGCTCATTTATATAGAAAAATGCTCCAACGGATCTGTAATGTTGGTCGAACCTAAGAATGTTCAGTCAACTAGGTTGGACAAAAAATACTCTATTTTTTCAATTGCTTGCTGGACTGTTTCAGTCATTTTCAGTCCGAATACCTCTGCCAGCTTGATGAACTTGTGCAATTTTGGTTTTAAGGCTTTCATGATCTAAACAGATGTTTTCTTATAAAAGTGGTGGATCATCTAGAGGTAGGTTGTTTTGGAACTAAATGGGTCTAGGGCTAGTTTTACTAAAAGCACCTCAATTTACCTATCTTCACGCCTTGATAATGCAAGTTTTCAAGTCTTCGGTTGTGTTTGTCTTCCAATGGGGCTTAACCAACTCGAGACATAAAAACATGTTATTGACAAACCGAGGTACTTATAGTGGCGACTCCTAATTGCAAGCATTATTACATTTGAGTCAACACCCCGCCCCATAGGCACAACAAAAAGAAAAAGCTGGTAGTGAGCCTCCCACTTGCGTGGAAGCGTTCACACTAGGATATACTCACCAATGGAGTTGCCAAATTTGTCTATATGCATGCAAGCGGGTGCCAATCGAGAGTCTTTCACTCTATTTTTCTCATGATGTGGGTTGTGATCGACTTTTTAAATGATTATTGTTGACTTGGAGTCCCCAATAGCCGATAAAGCTCAGAATCTATGGCTGGCTAGACACCATAGAGTCATTATGAGTTGGGGAATCAAATACTCCCAACTTGAATGACTCCTATGGTTGGTCTGTGTTTGGAGATTCTGAGTAAGGGCTTCATTGATAGAGAATGAAGAGGTTAGATACCCTTCTCCATTTGCACGAACGTGCAATCTTTACTTATAGGATTTAGATTTTTTTTTTCTTTGGGATTAGTATGCTCTAGAGAATTATTGCTCGATGGTATTACAACCGTGGAGATAGAGTGCTCAACATTACCTGTAACCATGGAGACCATAAGCAAACAAGCCAAAAAGAGAAAGAAAGAAAGAAAAGAAAAAGGAAACTAAAGTAGCTCGACTACAATAATAACCGTGGAGATGGAGTGCCCAACATCGATCATGACTGAAGAGAAAATCAATGCGAGAAATTAAAAGATGAGCAATTTCTTGGTGTCTTTTGTGTCAGGTTATGAGTAATCGGCAAGATGAGAGAATACACTAGAAAATCAGGTGAAGGTTATATACAAGAAGAAATAAAATTTTGCAATTGGAAGCAAAGAACCATAGGTGTGCACCTGGAGATGTGAGAGGGAAAAGGGGGGATTCATAATTTTAAAGTAAGAGATGTCAAATATCCTCAATCATGACCCTATTTCGATTGATTTGAACCATCAAAAGGGGGGGCGGATTAACCTCTCTCTCTCTCTAGCATGGGACCATGGTGTGCCATAACAGCCGTAATGGAAAAATAACCTATAGTGGCTTCGTAACAGTCTGTTATGAGACCAATATAGGTTTTACGGGAAAAAGAGCCATAATAACTTTGTACCATTATGGGATATAGGTTTTCTTATATATATATTGTTGATTGATGTCTTAAATCTGTAAATCAACATGTCTGCAGATGACAGGTTCGATGCCACCGCAAAAATTAAGAATTTCCCATGTTGGTTGTTGGACACTTTGGGTGTCTTGCTCGATGCCGTCGAAGGCTATTCAATGACATCGAAGTCCTGCTCGATGCCATCGTAAAAATTTAGATTTTTTTAAATTTAATTGTTGGAACGTTTTGATGTTTAGTTTGATGCCATCGAATACTGTTTAATGACATCGAAGGTTGTTCGATGTCATCGAAGTCCCATCGAACTATTGCGCAGAGTTATGCAGAGTTGCATATATGCATGATTTATTTCTTATTTCGATTGTGATTCTCCTATAGACTAAATATATGGGTGTAATTAGATTTAGGGAGTATTCTAAGGCTTTCTAATTCATTCCTAGGGTTTCAAGGGCTTGTAAGGGGAGATTCAAGGCTTGTTCGAATCGGGTATTCTCTCCATGTCTTGTAATTTATGCTTTCATAGTACACTATTGTCGCTTTGTGCCGTGGTTTTTTTCTTGAAAGGGTTTTTCCATGTTAAATTTAGAGTATTTGTGATTGGACTTGGTTGTTGCAATTGGAGTACTTTACTTGGTTCATCTCTGTGTGCTTTCGTGGTCCCCCAACAAGTGGTATCAAAGCAAATGTTGGGGTACGGACTGAATTTGAAAGCATAGTATCAATGGCTTATAATCCTAAGTTTGATGTTGAGAAATACTCTGGGAAAAATAATTTCGAATTATGGAAGGTTAAGATGACTGGTCTCCTAGTTCAACAAGGATTGGATGATGCACTTATTGAGAAGTGACCGAAATTTATGACAAATAATGAATTGAACAAAATGGATAAGAAAACAAGAACCTCTATCCAATTGTGTCTAACGAATGAGGTCCTCTATAATGTCATGAGAGAGAAGACTGCAACAAGTACATGGGTGAAGTTAGAGGACATCTATGCAAAGAAATCTCTTAAAAATCGCCTGTACTTGAAGCTTTAATTGTTCAATTTGAAAATGGCAGAGGGAGGTGATGTTAAGGCTCACGTTAGTAACTTTAACAAGATAATTTACAAATTGCTGGATGTGGAGGAAACGGTGAAAGATGAGGATCAAGCATGCATCCTGTTGAATTCTCTCCTAGCTTCGTATGAGTCATTAAAGGACTCGTTGTGTACTGGTAGATCGTCCTTAAGCATCGATACCGTTATCTCAGCCCTTCATGGAAAGACGATGAGAAAGAAAAATGGCGGTGACGTGGGCGCTTCTACTGATGCACTGGTTAGGAGGGGGTAAAATTCTGATCGAGATAATGGGTCTTCTCGATCGAGATCTAAATCTAGGGGTAAGGGCAAAGAAAAGTTAAAGTGTTGAAACTGTGGGATATCTGGGCACATGAAGGAGGATTGTAAAATTCCTATGGTAAGAAAAGAGAACTCAGAGGCTTCTTCTAGGGAGGCCAACACCACAAAGTCGTTCGATGTAGGAACTAGTGGAAGCGATGTGTTGTTAGTGTCCATGATCAGACACTTATACAATGATCTTAAGGATGAGTGAATTTTGGATATTGGGGCATCATATCACAAGACTCTTATTGGAGTTGGTTCACCAGTTACAAAGAGTGAGATGGTTGGTGGGTATTTATGGGCAATGACAATGCCTGTAACGTGGTAGGTGTTGGATCGGTGTGGATCAAGATGTTTGATGGCATGGAGAGTACTTTAACTGAGGTAAGACACATTCCTGATATGTGGAAGAGCTTGATATCTCTTGGATCACTCGAGGTGCTTGGGTGCAAATTCACCGGTTTCAATTATGTCCTTAAAGTTTTAAAGGGGGCACTCGTAGTCATGAAGGCATAAAGGAATGAAAACCTTTACAGGTTGATCGGGAGCACTTCATTGGGTGGAGCTAAGGTGACTGTAGCGGATTCTACGTCTGCACCTATGTGGCATGCACGCCTGAGCCACATGAGTGAGTGGGGCATGAAGGTATACTTTTTGACCAATGTTTAATTCTAGTTTTTAAAAGTTTAGCTTTTAATATATGTGAGCATTGTATATATGATAAAAAATCTAGGTTGTCTTTTAAATCTAGTAAATAAGTATGTAAGGGTGTTCTTGATTATGTGCATTCTGATGTATGAGGGCCTTCATGGTTTGTCACGTTCATTGACGACTATTCTAGAAAAATACGGGTTTATTTTATAAAAAATAAATTCAATATTTTCATCAACTTCAAGCAATGGAAGACTATAATTAAAAAATAATCAAGGTGAAAGGTGAAGGTACTAAGGACAGATAACAATGAAGAATTTATTTCAAGTGAATTTAATCAATATTGTAAGGATGAAGGATCGTGAGGCACAATGCGTCATACACCAGAGCAAAATGGTGTGGCTGAGCGGATGAATCGGACTCTCATGGAGAGTGCCCGATGCATGATTAAAAATGCTGGGTTGGGTAAGAAATTGTGGACTGAGGCCATTAATGTCGCTTATTACTTGGTGAATTAGTCCCCTTCTATGGCCATTGATTGTAAAATTTCACAGGAAGTATGGAGTGGTCAACAAGTAGACTAATCAGGATTGCGCATGTTTGTTGTGAAGTTTACTCTCATGTTCCATCAGTTGAGAGACATAAGGTAGACCAAAGAGCCAAAAAGTACATCTTCGTTGGCTATAGTGGTAGTGTGAAGGGGTACAGGCTGTATGACCGGGTCACATGGAAAATCATCATTGCCGTGATGTTAAGTTTGATGAAGGATCCTTGTTTCATAAGGATGAGCAAGAGGAACGAGAAAAGTTGGTTGTAGATGTTCAGGTAGACACAGTTACACAGACGATACTCGGGGTGATACAAATACTCGGACAAAGGTGCACGAGTAGGTGAAGTAGCCACCAGTGAGCAGTGTTTTAAATGTCGATGATAGTGGCTGATATATCCCACGATATATCTTGTATCCTACCTGTGCGATACGAAACACATAAATGGTGTTGATATATCTCACATGTTCGATCCGGTGAGCATTTCCAATTTCTGATCCTTCTTTTTTTGTTGAAATTATGTTCAATCAATGTCAAATTGTTACAAATCCATTGGTTCTTCATGTTTTGCATGAAAAATCATGGAGTTTGAGCTTTGATTTTGATATCCATTAGTTCTTCGTGTTCTCCATATTTTTTTTTCAAAATTTTCCTTCAACTAGTTATCAATTGAGACTAATTTCGAAGTATTTAGGAATATTCAATGAAATGATCATTACATACACTCTAATTTCGAAATTTGAGTGTAGGTAGTCCAATTTAAGAAAAATTGGGGGAAATTCAAAAATTTCCCAATTTCTTCGAAATTGCTTGCCATGTTGCATTCCAAACATGAAATCAAGCATGGATGAGGGATGATATGCTGATTTGTAAAGTCCTTGTCAATTTTCAAAAAATAAATATCATTTTTTAATAAAAATATTAATTTTTTTTAAAATTTCCCTTTAACTAGTTGTCGATTGAGACTTATTTCGAAATATTTGGGAGTGTTTGATGAAATGATCATCATGTATATTCTAAATGTTATGCATTTAATTTGAATATAGTTGCATTAGTTCAATCAAACAACGCATAACTTAGGACCCTATACAAAGGAAACCTATTATGTGTACTTATTTTTTGAGATGCTATGATTTAAAAGTGTGTATTAAGGTCTTATTTAAAAATCTCTGAAGTTTCATTGAAAAATTCAACCATTTTCCCAATGTTTCCTCATGTTTCCCAAAAAGTACGATAAATTCCTCGATACAAACTATATATCCTGTGTGATAACCGATATGTATCTGTATCCCAAGGGTGCAATATGTAATGCGATACCGATAAGGTGTTCAGTATCGGTATCAGTAGGCATAATGGTGCCCACCGTTACCAATACGGATACGCCCCGTATCAATCGATACGGGGGCGTAACGGCCCGTAATGGTGAATTTTTTTTTTTTGCAAAAAAAAAATGAAAAAATATGGATTAAATCTGAACTATTCTAAATATTCTAAATATGCATTCATTTATAATTTGGAACATGTTTATGGTGGTGTAACGGTCCACTCTTTAGTAAGAAGTTGTATCAGACAGTCTGATGAATTTATGAACTAGACAACCTGGATTTGACTACAAAACTCATATATTTAATTTTCTAGTAATCTACTATCAATGATAGATATATTAGAATGAATGTAATATCAAAATATCTTACGTGTAGGTGTTTGTAATTATTTTTCATAATTTATTCTATATTAAGTTATTAACAATTTAACTTACTTGAGGACTGAGGTCTCTACTCTAGAGTCTAGACTAGAGTGAGTCCAGACTTGCATAAATTACAATGTTCATTCTATTTTAAAGTCTTCATTCTTCAACATGTCAGAGACTTCTCCTCATATCCTGTTCCTATGGTGAGTCATCCTCTAGTCAAGAATATAAAAATAAATAAAAAATAATAGTGTCTGATATACTCCCCTGCAACTTGATTAAGGATTACTTTATTGGTTGTCAGGGGAGTTATTTTAAATTCAAGTTCAGCAGTGTGTGTGCTTGCAACAATACTGCTGCAAATACTTACCTCAATACAAATATATACTTACAATTACCATAATAAAATTCACAAGTCACTAGTCACTACCAAAATGAAAATTTATTTTTTTGTGGTTGCTCGACCTCCACATCATGGTCATCATCAGGCTGAGGTTGTACAATAGGTGGATGTGCTGCATAGGCAACGACTTCGACTTCGAGTAAGGATATCTGCCAGTGTCTGTCAAATAGCCATACTGGTGCTCGTACTCAGGCTGTTAAGAATCTTGAGATTGAGAATGTGTCTATGATGAGTAACTTGGATTTAGATTTGGATCTGAATATCTATAATCATATGGATATGAATCGTGAGGACTACTCCAACATGAATGTGATGGAACAGGCTCAGTATAACCATAACTATAATCCAATTGGTCATAAGAATATCCATCACAATGCCTAGGACTGTGGGCCTGCTGATGTTCTGGACCTCCCGAACTCGATGCACCACTAAACCTACCCCTCCTCCTGCTGGCTGTATCGTGACTCAGTACACTCATAAGTCCGACCTCGTATACAAACTTGTTGATGTTCATCGGCCTCGCGATTTGTAGACAATTGTATGGTGTGTTGAACAACACTAGAAGTGCCACACCAGGGGCATGGGCGTTATCATCACCATCATCTGACACGGTCACGCTACCACTACTCATACTCTTCTGTTGATCTTGAGCCGTACTTGGCATAAAAGTTGCCCCTCTTTCTGGGTCCAACACAACTGCTCTTACTACGATGTGTATATTAGTGGATCATCAATTTCTAATTCTTCACTTTTCTCTTCAATTTACTTTTCCCTTGTTACAACCAAGGTAGAAGCGGGTCGTACTCATCATAAATATTGTCCAAGTTTATTGGACAGTAGTCTGTGTCATCGGCGGTTGTAATGCTTTTATGATGTCGTCGCCTTCTTAGCTTCATATTGTAATGCATGAAGACAAGTCAATCTAACGTCCTAGTCTGCAATCTATTCCTATTATTTGCATGAATAAGTGCAAAACAACTCCAATTCCTTTCACGGCTAGAAGAAGATGCTGTCTGGTTTAAAACTTTTACTGTAATTTTTTGGAGAGCCTTCGTACTCTTTCCAAAATTCATCCACCATTCATCCGGTTGTAACCTAGATACTGCATGTTGTGCAAGAGCATCTCCAAAGCTAGGCAATTTTCAAATGTATCTAATTCATTCAACGCTTTTATTTACATATCCAAGTCAGGCTCTAATCTCTTTATCACATTCTTTAGCCCGACATGTACTTCATTATCCGTAACAAATGATTAAGTATATTTGTACCTATGATTTAGGTAGTAACCTACTGCATGAAGATCGTAATGGAGTTATCTTATTCATCTCTTGTCAATCATCCTCCAATACGACTCCTATCTTTTATAATTACGTTGAATTGCCAACTTCGCCTTATCCATGACATCGTATAGGAAGCTCATGGTAGGTGTTTCATCGGTTTCAACAAGACGGAGTACCCTCATTAGTGGCTCCATCACCTTTATAATCGACTTGACCCTCTTTTAATATTTTTTTTCTCATATGGCGTTCACAACTTCAACCAGTATCTCTGATGTCTTCTACCCATGTTATTTTGAGCCAACCTTGAGAAGCGAACATATTACTCAACTCTCCATGTTGGTATAAACTCTCTAATGCTATAAAGTTTGTTGCGAATCTAGACGTCGTAGGCCTCAACAATTCTTATCCTTTTATGAACTTTCTCATTATTACGACTAGTTGATTATGGTTGTAAATAAACATCGTCACTTCTCTTACCCTTTCGACCATTTCCTTAACATTCTTCTTCCCAATATCTTTCAATATAAGATCAATACAATTGGCACCACATGGTGACAAAAAAATATGTGGTCTCTTTCTCATCAACTTATGTCCTGCAAGCTTATATGATGCTTCATTATCTGTCATAATATGCACCACATTCTACTCTCCAATCTTATCCACAACTTTATCCATTAGTCTAAGAATATAATCAGATTTTTTTGTTGCAGCTAAGGCATCGATTGACTTGTGGTATACAGTTTCTAAGTGGCAGTACACCATGAAGTTGATTATGCTACGTCCGATTAGGCCAGTCTAACCATTGCACATGATTGTGCATCCTCTGGCCTGCCATATAGGTTTAAAGATAGCCACGTATGCTTTCACATCTGCATACTCTGCATTTGACCATTTCCCCCTAATATCCCTAGTCGTGGGAACTTTAATTCCTTCACCTGCTTTTGCTACGGTATCAATTACCACCTGCCAATATGGAGAATTGGCCACGTTAGGAGGTATGTTGACATGTATAAATAACTTTGCTGCTATCCTAACTAGCTTCTCAATGGAAGTTCTACTCCATATTTAGTTTATCTTCTTTTATTTAGTTGATTCTTTCCTAAACAGGATTGAATCAATAGAGGGTCTCTTAGGCTTATTTACTTTTTCATCCCAATGTATAGGGGCATCATGTGAAGATGCCTCTCGTCGGCTCCCAAACATACGTCGTAACCCACCAACTCCCCCCCTCACCTGCAGAAGCAGTCGCACTCCCAGCTGCACTCCCACTCCCACTGCCCCCCCTGTATCACGTATTGACTCACTCACGTCAAACATGTGACGACATTCTTCCTCTTCACGAGCAAGACGCAAGCTCTCTCCTAACTATAATTAATTCTCGATTTTAATCTTCGTCAGAATCAATAATATCTTCATCACGAATGCCCTTATATTCAGGACCAAACACCTCCTATTGGGCCGCATCCAAAATCTCATCTTTTTTCTTTTGTCCAACAACACGTTTATCCTTCGACTCATCTAGACTGGCTTGCATTAAAATCATTATCTCTTTTAGTACTCTAGTACATTCCGCAACTTGACCCTTTTGATGTGCCAAATGTTATTTGAGACGTATAATTCTACCAGTTACTAGTCTATCACAATAGTTGGACTTCATTTGGTGCCTAGTACCACCAACTCTTTAACAATGTTGTCATCCAATATCCTCACTTATTGGCCAGACCCAGACAATTCCTTAGGTTGATTAGACATGACCTATGTCTATGTGAGATTGTGACTCTACTCGCTACTCTAAATTTATATACAGTATTTACTTTTTATAAGAGAATTAATTAATTAATTAATTTAAATCTCAAAAACCTAATGTAAATAGATTAATAACAGAAAGTTCAAACTACTAAATCTAATCAATAAAGATGATTTTATGTTCTAAATTCTATACTCTAAGACGCTCTAAAGCCTGTCCAAAATAAGAAAATATAAACATAAATTGCTAACTCAAACACAGTAAAAAAAATATAAAATATAAAATCACAACAATAATCTGTTAAATGGACATTAATATGTTCTACTATGATTAACGCATCGTATTCTACCATTAAAACGTCAACAAATTGAATAAGAAATTATTTTTAATTTTTTTTTTTAAAAGGTCAAAAATAGTGTAAAAATAGAAAAAATATAAAAAAATATAAAATCACAACGATAATCTATTAAATAGATATTAATATGTTCTACTATGATTAACACATCATATTCTACCATTAAAACATCAATAAATTGAATAAGAAATTATTTTTCAATTTTTTTTTAAAAAAGGTCGAAAATAGTGTAAAAATAGAAAAAATATTAAAAAATATAAAATCACAACGATAATCATTAAATAGACATTAATATGTTCTACTATGATTAACATATCATATTCTACCATTAAAACAACGACACATTGAATAAAAATGATTTTTCGAATAAAAAAAGGGCCAAAAATAGTGTGAAAATGGAAAAAAATATAAAATCACAACAATAATATGTTACATGAACATTAATATGTTCTACTACGATAAAAACATCATATTCTACCATTAAAACAATAAAACATTGAATAAAAAGATTTTTCAAATTTTTTAAAAAAATGGCCGAAAATAGAAAAATAGAAAAAAAAATAAAATCACAACAATAATCTGTTAAATAGACATTAATATGTTCTAATATGATTAACATTTCATATTTTACCATTAAAACAGTAACACATTGAATAAAAATTAATTTTTCAAAATTTTTAAAAAAGGGCCCAAAATAGTGCGTAAATAGAAAAAATATAAAATCATAACAATAATCCGTTAAATAGATATTAATATGTTCTACTATAATTAACACATCATATTCTATCATTAAAACAACAACACATTAAATAAAAATTAATTTTTTGAATTTTTTAAAAAGGGCCTAAAATAGTGTATAAATAGAAAAAAATATATAAAATCATAATAATAATCTATTAAATGGATATTAATATGTTCTACTATGATTAACACATCATATTCTACCATTAAAACAGCAACACATTGAATAAAAATTGATTTTTTGATTTAAAAAAAAGGCCAAAAATAGTGTGTAATTGGAAAAAATATAAAAGTACAACAATAATCTGTTAAATGGATATTAATATGTTCTACTATGATTAACACATCATATTTTACCATTAAAACAACAACACATTGAATAAAAATTGATTTTTTGAATTAAAAAAAAGGTTAAAAATAGTGCGTAAATAGAAAAAAATATAAAATTACAACGATAATCTATTAAATGGGTATTAATATGTTTTACTATGATTAACACATCATATTCTACCATTAAAATAGTAAAATATTGAATAAAAATTAATTTTTTGAATTTTTTAAAAAAGGGCCAAAAATAGTGCGTAAATAGAAAAAAATATTAAAAAAATATAAAATCATAATAATAATCTGTTAAATGGACATTAATATGTTCTATTATGATTAACACATCATATTCTACCATTAAAACAATAATACATTGAATAAAAAGTATGAATACATATTTTTAAGAAATTTTTAAAAAAGACCCACGGAGCTTCGAATCAAGAAAATCCTTAATATAACTTGTTTTGATCCTTAATTTCAAGCTAAGGTTGGTCAAAAATTGCAATAGAATGATTTAGGAAGAATATGGAAGAAAAAAGTATAAAAAAAAAGGTGAAAAATCGGAGCATAAAAAGAAAGAAAAAAAAAACTAGTCATTTTCTGACCGTTACTAGGCAGTAACTATCGTTACGGTCACAAAATCCCGGGGGGGGGGGGGGGGGGGGGGGGGGATCGATATTAAATTTCTTAGATACCGATATTTCAAATATTGCCTGTGAGAAGGAATCCGCCGTGGGATTGTAGGTTACCGGCGAGATACAATGATGACTTAAGTGTCGCATATGCCCTCATTACAGATGATGGAGATCCGTTTACTCTTCAAGAGGTTCTTAATGAGCTTGATATAGAGAAGTGGAAAACAACGATTGATGATGAGATGAACTCCTTGTACAAGAATAAGATGTGGGAGCTGGTGGAGCTTCTCGTTGGTTGAAAAGCGATCGAGTGCAAGTGGATCTTCAAGAAGAAACAGGATAGGTACAAGGTAAGGTAGTGAAGAGATACAGTTAGAGAAAATGTGTCGACTTCACTGAGATATTCACGTCATTTGTTAATCAAGTATCTATCAGATTCGTTTTGGCACTGGTTGCCTAATATGATCTCGAGCTGGAACAAATGAATGTGAAGATTGCCTTCCTGCATGAGGAATTAGAAGCGCGAATCTACATGAAGCAACTAGAAGACTTTGAAATAAAATGGGCAAAGAACAAAGTTTGTAGGTTGAAGAGGTCATTGTATAGCCTAAAACAATCGCTTAGGTAGTGGTACAAAAAGTTTGATTCTTTCATGGTGAGTCAAAAGTTTACTGAGAGAGAATATGATCACTGTGTCTATTACAAGACACTGAGTGATGGGGAGTTCATTATCTTGGTGTTGTATGTCAATGGCATGCTGATCGTCAGTCATAGCATGTCTGAAATCAATCTAGTGCATCGCAGCCCTACACTTGGTGCTGTTAACCCTTAGGATCGGGGAGTTCATTATCTTGGTGTTGTATGTCAATGACATGCTGATCGTCAGTCATAGCATGTCTGAAATCAATCTAGTGCATCGCAGCCCTACACTTGGTGCTGTTAACCCTTAGGATCGATTAGAACACGTTGTGTGTTTTTCTGTATATTGTTACTCATCGTAATTGGCCTCTTCACCAGTTGGATGTGAAGAATACGCACCTTCATGGAAATCTTCATGAAGAGGTGTATAGCATAGTTTAAACAGTTCAATAAACCAATCTCAAGTTGGTTTCCGTCATAGGATCATTCCATGTGCATAAAAGGACACAATCATCTTTGACATATTGTTTGACTATGTCAATGATATTGTTACTTTTAGTGATAGTGAACTTAAGATTACTACTGTAAAGGAGTTGTGGCTGCAGGTATCATTTAGATTAAGGATTGTGGTGTGCTTAAGTACTTTCTTGGTATTGAGGTTGCTGCCAAGAAAGGCATCTTCATCTCTTGAAAGAAATACACCCCTTGATCTCCTTCAAGAGAGGCATGCTCGGTTCTCGTCTTGCGGAGACCCTCCAATCGAGGTGAATCATCGCCTTCATACTAAGGACTCGAAGTGCCTAAAAAAGACTCAAGAATGTCTCATCGATTTAACTGAAGTCTCATTTATTTAATAATACTCATCCAAATATTGTCTATGTTGTCAGTGTCCTCAATCATTCATGCAAGTGCCACGTACTGACCACCTAGAACTGTTTATAGAATTCTCTGCTACCTAAAGTCAGCACCTCAAAAGGGATTCCTGTACTCTAATCATGGGCATCTTCATGCTCATGTATTTTGTGCATTATGATGCAAATTGGACTGAGTCCTCTAATGATAGAGGTCTACCATAGGTTACTGCACCTATAGGGAGGCTGATGTAGGACCAATGCATGAACTCAATTAGTGTGAGAGATCAATTAACAAGATTAAATTAATTAATGAAAATCACAAAGCTTGCTACCATCATCACAGATACCAAGATTCCAAAACGAGATCTTGCATAGTTTAAGCCTAAGTTGCCAAACATCATCCTAAAAGACATTAAATATGGGAAGATGGGATCTAATGGATGTAAAAACATCCAAATAGCATAGGGCTAAGACTATTTTAAAGATGAAGGTCTAACACTACCTAAGGTTTATGGAAATTTGGGAAATTTGGAAATTAGGGTTTAATCGGGTAAATTAGGCAAAGGGATTGGTTGTTTAGGATTTAATTATAGGGGAATTAGGGTTTTGGGTGTAGGGAAGTTAGGGATTTTAGGTGAATTAAAGGATTTGAAGATCTGAGGTTTGGGAATTTGGGAAATTTTGGAGATTTGGGAAATTTATGGTTAGGGTTAGGGTTTATGGGTAGGAAGGAAGGGTTTTTTTCGTAAAGGTAGTGGGAGGCCAAAGGGACAAGCGTGGGACCATACAGGCAGTCCTATGGGTTCACATGTGTGGCCGTAGGGTCACACGTGTGGACTAGGTAGGTTGGGTTTTGGGATTTTATGGTTCGGCTTGTTGAGAAGGTATAAAGGAGGAGAATATGAAGGTTGTTGATAGATTTGGAGAAATGAAGAAAAATAAAAGAAGAAACTTGAAGAAATACCTCGATTGTTGATAAAGAGATGTGAGTGTGGAGGAAGCCCCACACTTCCGTTGATGAAGATAGGCTTCGCACCGATCTTCCTTCCAAGTCACATGGAAGATATCCTCACATCATATGAAGATTATGGAGAAAACAAAGGAGTTCTCTTTTCTTTTCTTTTTTAATCACAAAAGCAACTAATGAGGAGGTTAACCCCCCCCCCCCCCCCACCAAATTAACCTTGTTTAGTGATTTTTTAAATTAAAATAACCCTAGTCAAATGAAAAATTAAATAAAATCACTCATAAGGTGTCCAAAGCATAAATCAATCATTAACTAAATCCTAAAACATAATTATATCCTAGGATGAAGAAAATGGTCCACGATCAATGACCCGATCATATAATCCATGCAATCCAACGGCCTAATCGTCACGTCCCTCAAATCCAACGGTCCAAATCACTTTCAAAAGGAACCCATGTGCATCTTCCCAATGTGGGTCTTTCAAATGCTTGCACATCCACATGAGGTCTTCAACATGAACATGGGTACTCTCCAAGCCATAGAGAAATCGGTGCGGCATGCTTCCTCCTCCAATATGTACGCAAAGGTGTATGTGATGTGATGTCCTCATTAAATGCAATCTTTTCTCTTGGAAGATAAAAAACCAACCTCCTATCACTCTCTCATCAGCCAAAGTAAAGTATCATTCCATGGGTCATGTTACCAGTGAAGTCCTCTCTGACTTTGGTCCCCCTTCCAAGAACTGGGAGTTGACATTTCTATCCATATTCTATTACATTGTGACAATTAAGTGGCTACTCATATTGCTTCTAATCTTATCTTTCATGAGTGGATGAAGCATAGTTAGAAAGTCTCTTCGGGTCACAGTCTACACCTCGCGTTCACTCAAGGACGAGTTGATGGGTTTTCTTACCGAGGTTGTTCATTCATTGCATCTTCATGAGACTTTGTGCAAGCTGGGCATGTGTGACATCTATGCTCTAGCTAAAGGGCGAGTTGGAATAGATAGTTCTATTTTTCCCATCATTAATTTGTATTTAGGTACTCCCTTGGAGCACCATACTATTTTGTATTGGGGCTCTTCTAATAAAATAGATTAGGAGAGGAGAGATGGCAATCTCTCATAGTTCTTACCCAAATTCTTCCTCTGTTCTCCACAGCACATACGAACCTCTCTCCACTTGATTATTAGCCAAATCTAAGCAAATGAGCTCACCGGCCTATGCAAGTGTGGGAGTGCTTAAGCACATTGAAACAAATCATGATGTCCAACTGTCTAAGTATATCATCAAGTTATGATTAGGATCCAGGAACTTGATTATAATGGAGTGGATGTTCAACATATAAAAGTGTAACAAGAACTATCTTCTGTGTCCACACTCAACAGAAAATAGTCCAAAGACTGAAGGGAGAGGATCCTCCAAGTTGGATGATCTTTGGAGCATCAACCATCAATAGAGGGGTCCATTAGATAGAAATCCATGATTGACTAAGGATGGGCCCCACATACACAACGTCTTTCTTAGGAATGTATGCAGTTATTGAGGCTCTAGACCAATAATTCCTCTAAAATGGGAGGTTTGACATCAGAAATCCTCTCTTTTGAGTTAGAACCTGAATTTATATAAAATTCTGTGTGGTGTGTTTCCAAAGTGGAATACCAAAAAGTAGGAACTTCTACTCCGGAAAGCAGAACACCCGCCAAAATGGAATGGAGTTAATTGACCACGAAGGCTTGTATATATAAAGCACACGATAACCAAATCTCCCAAAAGGAATGCCATCCACTCATAGAAATGAGAAATTAACAAAAGAACAAGACAAAAATACCTTCAATGCTGCTTGAAAATTGGTATCTTGCTATTTTTATCTGATCTTTCTTCTAGTACTCCAGAGTGATGTGCAGCGTTACTTTCTAGCAAGCCGTGAATGATTAACATACTTTGAATACATTAAAGATGGAGGTAGGAGCCGATGTGTACCAACACCTTCATGAATAAACTTCATCATCATTTTTCCCTGCTTAAACTACAATTCATGTAAAACTTGTGACTCCAGAGTGATGTGCAGCGTTACTTTCCAGCAAGCCGTGAATGATTAACATACTTTGAATACATTAAAGATGGAGGTAGGAGCCGATGTGTACCAACACCTTCATGAATAAACTTCATCATCATTTTTCCCTGCTTAAACTACAATTCATATAAAACTTGTGATCAGATGCATTTTCTCCCACATAAAGCTACGATTTACCATAAAAGCAAGAAGCTGACCATCACCTCCAGTCTCTGTAGAAGCTTCTAATCGGGTTATTAACACAACTAACTAAACTGAAAAGATGGAAGTGCCCTCCCTGGCATCTGTTGTGATGAAGGTCACATGTGATTTTCACATTGTCTACCACCATGCAACACTGAAAACTAGACATTAAGGAGACCCATGATCACTCAAGTACCCCAATGTCAAACAGCGTCTGTGAGCCACAGAGGGCTTATGATGACTCTTCGTCTGCACTGAACATCATTGCTCACCAGTAATCCTCGCAAGAACACACTCCATTCTTAAAATGGTGAAACCGATTCGTATCCCTGATGAATATTTCTCTCTCTTCAAAGCTTGAAATGAATTTTATTACCACATGGCAATCTCCACAAATTCAGAGGTTCTTAATGACACGAAGAGGGGACCGAGGTGGTGTGTTCAAAAGCTCCAACCCAATTGCTAACTTCTCATTGTGCCCGCACAAGATATGCTCCTTCTCTTGTTCCTCAACGTCCTGCAGGACAAAGTTAGTATTTGGTAGGTAACCCAATTTCTTAATCTCCATGTTCAACCTACCCAATCTCTCAAGGATTTGGGTCATCTGAGGATGAGATGTGTCCCCCGCTAGAAGTGTGTGCACCTTGTTCTTCATCTCAATCTATCTACAACCAGGGTTCTTCCTCAAACCCATGCACTTCATCATTTCCCTAACCCTATCTACTCCATCCCACATGCCTTTAGCAGCATATATATTAGAAAGAAGAACATAGTTCCCAGCATTTCTTGGCTCCAATTTGAAGAGGCTCTCAGCTGCCTTTTCACCCAAACTCACATTCACATGAACTCTACATGAACTAAGCAACGCTCCCCAAATACAAGCATCTGGCTCAAACGACATCTCTTTGATCATGGCAAATGCCTCTTCTAGCTTTCCTGCACGACTTAGGAGACTAACCATGCAATTAGGAGACTAACCATGCAAGAGTAGTGCTCCATTCTAGCCATAATACCATACTCTTAAGACATGTTGTTAAAATAATAATATCCTTCTTCTGTTAGGCCAGTTTGGCTGCAGGCAGATAGCACGCAAGTGAAGCTGATAAAATCAGGCTTTTGCCCACTCTGCTCCATCAAAGAAAATATCTCCATAGCTTCCTTACCCTTCCCATTCATCGCATATCCACCCATGATGGCATTCCATGAAACAACATTCCTGGATGGCATCCCATCAAAGACATGCTGAGCATCTCCGATTCTCCCGCACTTGGCGTACATATCAATCAAAGCATTGCCAATGTACACGTCATCCAAAATCACCCTCGTGAGAGAGAAGCCATGGACCGCCTTTCCATGAATCAATGCCGCAATGTTCGCACATGCCGGTAGCAAGCATGGAATAGTCACTAAATTGGGCTTCACACCCACAAGCTGCATCTCTTTAAAAAGCTCTAACGCTTCAATATCCTTCCCATTCTGTGCACAAGAAGCGACTATGGAGGTCCATGACACAACATTCAACTCTATTCCTCCATCATTGAATTGCCTGAACACTCTCAACTTATCATCAACAAGGCCATTATGAGAGAGACCCGCAACCAGTGCATTGCACAAGCCCACATCAATTTCAACCATCTCATCAAACAATTGCAACATCTCTGTTGTGCACTGGCACTTCCCATACATATCGAAAAGTGCACTAACAACACAAGCATCTGACCCATACCCTTGCTTGATCACATAGCCATGAATCTGCTTGTCGGTTGCCAAATCCTCTTAATCCCCTACGATAGGAAGCGTACTTGAGATGCTAGTCCCGTCGGGCTTGAACCCTTGCATATGCATCTTCTTTAACACGACCACTGATTTAGACGAGTGCCTATTTTGGTTAAACCCTGAGATCAAACCGTTCCAAGACACCAAGTTGGGTTCTACTCCGGAATCCTGCATTTGATAAAAAAGGTGGATCGTCTCATCTATGAGCCCCTGCCGAGCATATCTTGCGACCATTGCACTCCAACTAACCACATTTGGTTCCATCATTCCATCAAACACCCGATGAGCATCCCACATTTCACCACACTTCACATACATATGAACGAGGGAGGATTGCTCAAAGCAATCCGAATTGAACCCACTTGCCCACGCAAGCCCATGGACCTGTCGGCCAGTATCAATGGCCGATAGGCCTGCACAGGCCTTGAGGGTGCTGGGAAAGATAAAGCTGTCGGGTGGGAGGCCGAGGGAGAGCATTCGGCGGAAGAGGCAGAGAGACTAGCCGAAGTGGCCAGATTTGGAGCAGGCGGATATGAGGGTAGAAAAGGAGAAGGCATCGGGGTCAGTGAGGGAGTCAAGGAGGAGAACGACATCAGAGAAATGAAGGAGATGGGCATAGAGGGAGAGAAGCTTGGTGGTGAGGTGAGTGTGACTGGAGAGGCCTGTTTTAAGGATGTGGCCATGGGCTTGTTGGGCTTGTTGGATAGAGGCTGTAATTGGGTTGAGGCTGTGGAGGAGAATGGTGTGGGAATCTTGAAGAAAAGGACGAGCTTGCGTCGCCATGGCTGCTTCCGACCCAGTTTGGAAATTTTGAATTGGAATGCATTAACGTCTCTCCTGAAATACTACTGAAGAAAGGGAATCAGATTGTGTGCTGAGTAACTCAGTACGACGTGGCAGCATTGTATTGACTCTCGGAGCCCGTTTCACTCCTCCAGATGGCAGAATAAATGGCTTTACCCCGTTTCTCTCTCCAGACTTACGTAGAGAGATTCTCGCTCTAGCCGATACATTTTTAGTATAGACCCAACGAACTACCCATGTATTTCATTCTACCACAAAAAAAATCTTAATTACTAAAGTAAACTATTATTTGTAGGATAAATCCAGAAAGATAAAAATATTCTTACTTTTTTCAGCTGCTTACCCTAACAAGTAAAGTTATTTTCATCAAAAAACTAATGTTCATACCTTAAAAACTATTTTTGGTGAGATAAGTTTCCAGACAGTGAATAAAAAAATAGCATTGTATGGACTCATCTATAGTGCTAATTTTTTCCTCTCTTGCCCTTGTAATATCTCCAATTTTTGTCAATTGGGAGTTAGACATCCTTAGGCAATGGGTCGATCGTCACACCTTATTGACTTCTCAAAAACTCAATCTCAAAGTCTCAAATCCCCTTTTAACCTATGTCCTTCAAAATCTCACCTTTTACCACCTTATTCTTCAAATTTTTCTAAGTACTTTCATATTAGACACTAATCTTAAAGTTTAAATGATGAAGAATAATAATGAAACTAAAATTTACTATAAATAGTGAATATATAAACAAAATGAATTTTTGACCATTAACCTTTTGGAATCTTATAAAATAAATAAGTTATTTGGATATATCAGCTTCTCCTACCCCAAATTCATATATGGCACGTCGCATAACTCATTTCGGAGTGGAAGATACGTCCATTTTAAGAAAATAAGTAGCAGAACCACCACCAGGCAAGCGTGATGCCATCGCGCCTACCGCGAGGCCTCATGGTCGGATCTCCAGTGGACCATGATGCCATCGCACCAACCGCGAGGCATCACCGGTGCACCAAAAATTCGTTGCACCCTTAATGCAGTTTTCTGCAGTTTTTGACCGACTTAAAAAAAGTCATATCTCCCTCATTATAACTCTAATTTATGTGATTCAAAGGCTAGAGTGAAGCTTGATAAGTATAGTTTCATATAAAAATAAGTGAAAAATATAATAAAAATTTTTATATTGTTGAATTTAGGTTGATGTGACAATTGTTCAAAAATTACTAGTTTGGATAGCTGCTACTTCTAGAATTTTTAAAATTTTTCTACACCACGAAATCTAATGAAATTTGGTAGAGATAAAGTAAACTTGATGACTACTAGAATAATAATTAAAATAATATACTAACTAGAAGTGTCAAAAGGAGGCATAGAACTATCCTAAGACCTTATTCTGTCGTAATTAGGGAAGAATTTAGTTAAGTACTAAATTAAATAATCAATGAATTTGGCTTGAACCACTTTCTATACAAACTATAAGATCCAAAACTATTAAAATCGCTAACTCATCATTACTTAAAAACCTATGAGCAACCTCAAAACCCAGTTGCTCTTAGGAGCACATTGAAACTCTGTATCAGGCCTGGACCGCGCGTTGAAAATCCGACTACCGCAAAACTATGGGGTTATGACTGCGTTATTGGGCTTGACAATCATGGTGGGAATCGAGTCCAAATAGTATCCAGAAATGCACAACTTGAGCCCTGAGCGAAGTGTGTGAGAAACATAATATCTTTAGAAAATGAATCAGGACATAAGTGAATTGGGTCATTCGCTTCTGGACGAAATTGAAGACTTCAGACCGTTAGATTCTGACCCAAATACACTCATGGATCAAGAAAATTTCCCTGCACCTATCAGTATACTTATAACCCTAATTGTAAGACCCGTGTCCTAGACCGTACCATTTCGTATTCTTCCACGGTCCTTCCGGTCGAATTCCGATAATCTTCGACCTGTATTTGACGTTTATGCTCGAACCTAAGTCGAGTCCCGCATATCAGAGTCGACTCGACCCGAAACTTGTACCTTAGCGACCGCACCGTCGCCGCGGTTCTAACGCCGCGACTCTCGCACCGACCCGATACCCAGGGTTGAAGATGTAGGCCCACGTTCAATTCGAAGAAAATATGACACGTTGCGAATTACGAGGGAATCTCTATGAGATGTCCCATCAATCAAGTACACATCACACATCAAGTCAAGTACAACTAACCCATGCCATGCCCATACCTCTCTCTTACACAAGCAACCTAAAGTCAACTTTCACATCACTTCCATCACTCCACCCAACCACCACATCACCCATCACTTCTCTCAAACATCACATCTCTCTCTCTTTCTCAAAATCAAAATCCCAAGCAACCCATAAGCCTCACACGTCCACAATTTTTCCAAGGAGAGAAAAAGAGAAGTGAATAGTGTGGCCCACTTTCCATCCCAAAATCTTCCATCCTAGCCCTTGAATCTTCATCTCCCTCCATCAAAGTGAAGCACGAGGAGGTTGGCTTTCCAACGGACCAAGAAGATCAGGCGGTGGGTGCTTCTATAGGTGTAGACTTCTTATTTTGATGATGGGCCAAGTGAGGCTTACCAACCGATGGAATGGATCTCACTTTGGACCCTTGATGTGGCTGATGGCCTACTTTTATTTCAAGATCAATCTATGATGGGGCCAATCTCCATGGACCCCACCATGATGTTTACTTTCTTTGCATAACATGGTCATTTAGACCGTTCATTTCGGTGGAGAAAGGATCTCCACCGTTGATTTTGATCGGTGGGCCCATTTGAAATGGGACCCACTTAATGTATGTTGTAGATCATGCAAGGGAGGGCCCATAATACCGGGGTCCCTCCATCACTCGAATTTCTCTTTCTCTCTCTCTCTCTGTCTCTCTCTCCCCTTTCTTTCTTTATTTTGTGGCCCACATGATGTGTATGTAGCATTTAAACCATCCATCAAGTGGACCTTATGGCCATCCAAGCCATGTGGGTCCTACATTAAAGATGATGGGTGAGCACAAATATCAGATTTGTATGGGTGGGCCACGTTCATGTGGGGCCCACTTAATATGTGTTATATTCAAAATCGTCCAGCGTCTGGGACACTGGACGTCAGTGAACGGAAAACACATATATCAGCTTGAATTCAAGCTTATTGGCTGGGCCACTTGTGTAGGTTCCACCTTAATTATTGGTTTAATCCATGCCGTCCATCCCATTCTCCACCTAATTTTAGACGTTGAGCCAAAAGATGAAGCTGATCTGATAAACAAGCGGGCCATACCGTAGTAAATAGTGGTATTACCATTAAAATCCACATTGATCCTTCCATTGGTCAAAAATATATCACGTATTGGTCTTGACTGGCTCGTCTGGAGCCGTAGAAGCCAATGAGAGGGACGGATACCTTTGATGTGGGTCCCACCTGGGAAAAACCCCAAAAATTTCTATTTTCTTTAAAAAAAAAAAGCTAAAGAAGCAGCAGTTGCTGCTGCTGTGGACGCAACAGCGTCCAGCGTTGAGCCCCAACTGTGGACCCCACGTGATGTGTTTCTAAAATCCATTCTGTTCATTAGGTCGCCCCTTAGGGCAGTGGGCCCCCTGCCAAATATCAGCCGTATACAGATCTCAGGTGGGCCATACCATCTAAAATCATGTGAAGACATGCCTAAGACATATAAAATCACTTGGTGGGGCCTACCTAAAATTTGGATGCAGTTGAAACTTGGTCTGGACCCTCAACCAGGTGGGACACACATAATGAGTGGGCTGGATTGGTGAACCACCTTGTGGTGGGCCCCCGACCATGGCCTCATGAATTGGTTGAATGGCTAATAAACATTACGGTGGGTCCCTGGTCCTACGTGACCTTATGAATAGGTTTGGATGACAAATAAACATTCCGGTAGGCCCCATCGGACGGCCCTACTGTGATGTGTGCACGGCTCACCATGATGTATGATTTGTATATATCTACGTCGTCTATTATGGTGGGCCCAGAAACATGTGACCCTATGAACAGGTTTGAATGACAAATAAATATTACAGTGGGCCCTACCCTGGTCCACGTGACCTTATGTACAGGTTGGATGAAAAATAAATATTATGGTGGGCCCTCCATGCCCCAATCAAAGAGCTGCATGGAAAATGAATATTATGGTGAGGCCTCTATTTATGTAGCCTTATCAACAGATTATATGGGAAAATAAACATTTTGGCGAGCCTCACATGAGGCCCACTTCGATATATATGGGCTGATGTATTTAGGCCCATCTTGACATGTGATTAGGCCCATCTTAATGCATTTGTGGCTCGTTGTCGAGGCCCACTTTGATATATATAGGCTCATGTGTTTAGGCCTATCATGATGTGCTTATAGGCCCATTGTTGAGGCACACTTCGATATATATGGGCCCATTTGAGAGGTCCATCTTAAGGTATTTACGGCCCGTTGTTAAGGCCTACCTTAATATATATATAAGGCCCATATCGTGAGGCCATTGTGATGTATGTAAGGCCCACGGGTTATGACCCATTGCAAAGTACCTAAGGCCCATTGGTGAGGCTCATTGAGGTGATCCGTTTGATGAATGTAAGGCCCATATGATACGACCCAATTGATGTACTTAAGGCCCAATTGGGTGCAACTAGGTCCATTGCAAACGTGATCCCTCCATGGCATATAATGACATTTATAGCAAGTAATGCCTTGGGAACAATGATGGTTAGATGCCCACATTGTAAGGATGACGTCGGTTAAATGTCCGCATTGTCACTCTCCCTAAGGCCCACTAATAGGCCATACTTGTAGTAAGTAGGTCGTCTAGGCCCATCTCAGTTATACATAGAGCCCATCCCTATATACATGTTTAGCATAGATCCATGATTCATTATCATACGCATCATATGTATGACTGCTATGAGAAGTGACTGATCATAGCATATGCCTTCAGGTGAACTGTTTATGGGCTCCCTGATAGGCGGACTTGCCCTACATGAGTGCATGGTACATGTAGGACTGTTGCATGACTGGTAGTGTGACTCATGCACTAGCATTTGTATGATTGTGATTATTGTATGCCCTAGCGACATCAGAGCTATAGCCTCCACAGATGCATCGTGGGTGGATGGATTGGATACCAGAAATATTTGGTTCTAGCATACGGGCGTCATAGATGTCCATGGGTGAAAATATCTAAACCCGATGGTACCAGAGGATGAATCCAACGTCGAGACCGAGTGGATACACGAGCGTGCGAGGGCCGTATACCAGTAGGCCGCGTCTCCCACTGTGTCATGGTCGGTTGGAAAGGGGTGTGACCTTACCAGCCTGAGTGAGGGGGCGACTTCTAGGTTGAGTTTGACCAGCTTGAGGAATCGGTCCGCTATCGACGAGCCGGACCCGATATTGGCAGGCGGATAGTGAAGTCTCTTCTGCTCTCCTAGTTGTGCATTCGGATAGGGACGGTAAGCTGGTGTAGAGCGTACTAGACCCCAGTGATTATCCAGAATGAGAACCGTATTGATATATGATGAGAATTGGCAGGCTTGAGTTGCATCTCGCATCACATGGTCTGGATATGGCCGATATCATTCATATCTTGCACCGCATAGCCTTGGTACGACTGATTGCATTCATGTATTCATCAGCATGATTCCGCATTTTTCTAACCTTACATTCTAAGCACGCTCTTATTGCGCACACACTTACACCACCCTCTAAGCTTTCTATAAGCTTATACACAATTGATGCATGTAGGTGACGCTAGGACGCAACCATAGTATAGTAGCAGTTGGAGCGTGCAGTCGAGCTTCTGGAGTTTTTGTTAGTGTCACTATCTTGTATTTTCCTTTCCTACGCATTGTACTTAAAGTTTTTGATCATAGTGAATTTTGTGGTGGTGTTCTTGTGGTTATTATCCGTGAGTTATGCTTATGTTATGCTCATTACGAATTAAATGGAATTAGGAATCCTCCTTATAGCATCCCAGGATCGGAACCTGGTATATGGGTGCCAGGAGCCGAGAATGGGGTACTACGGAGGCTGTCGACGCCAGATTCGGTGATCGAAAATTTTGTGAGCCCGGTTTCCGAGTTTGGGGCATGACACTGATCGAGTATGTATGACCGTTGAATTGATACAGGTCCTCCATGGTTGATCTGCTAATTCGATTAGACTAAAATCGTATCCTGGCCTAAATCCATTGTCAGGGAACTTACTCTGTGATATAGACAAGTAATGGACCTCCAGATGAGTCCCGTTGGCCCGAAATAGATGCCTTTTGGCTATAAATCAAGTATACCATGGCCTTGGGGCCATTTACACCAATTCTGGGCCTATATAAAGCCCTTAAATCACCCATTCTCTCCCTCATACGAATTTCTGAGAGAAAAGAAGGAGGAGGGATTCTTGGGGATCATTGTTGGGATCTTTTCCTACAACTCCACACGCCAATTCGCCTCTTTACTACGCTACTCAACCTATTTCGATTCTGATTTGGGTAAGAAATCATAACCCTAATTTCGTTTTAGGAATACAAATAGAGGAATCGATGAAATAACTAACCTATTTGATGATTTAGGTAGCCGTTGTTCTGCAGACGAAAGCATAGGATTCGAACCGAGTTTGAAACTAACAATTTGACGAAAGGCGCGGACTATAAACATTTAGGTTATAGTTTTCAAGGCTTTCAATGTGAGCAATGATTTATGTATGACTGAATTGCTGCCATATAATGTTAGTTACGATGTTTTTGATAAATTATATATGTGTGTGAACTATGTTGAATATAGATGCATTCCATGTATTTTTTGAAATGCTTGAATGAATGTGAAATCCTAATTTGTAGTTGATATGATTTCTAATGTAAGATATATGTATGTTACATACTTTTTGATCGATGTTGTGTTATGAATTGCTATTTCACATGTTGTAACTAATTTAGTCTATGTATTTACTGAGGTGTAGTCTAAGTGTTTGATAAAATGTCTGAATGAGAATCTGTCTATGGATTGTATTTATTAAATGGATTACGATAAGATTCTTAATTTCCTTAATCATATGAATAGCTCTTTCCTGGAATCACATCGCCACTACGCGATTTATCGATAAAATGCATATGTATGACAACATGTTTAATGTGTTTGATAAAATGCTCAAATGAGAATTATGCTTGAATTGTTTATCAAATGTTGTTATGATTAACATATGTGACTACTTATTGTATTTGAGTATGATTGAGACTACAATGTAATCCAGTTAATCGGTAATGGTTCCTGTTTGAGTGGCTGAACTAGTTTCGACACATTGAATACGTTTGATGAATTCGAGTTGTATGGTAATTGTCTATAGTGGTCAGGCCACGTGGAGTGCTTACGTGTTCTGTGTCGACTAATTCAGCGTACGCTCGTACTAATCGAACTTGTCAAGTAACCCGATTGGCCTATTGTATGTTTACTATGTATGGATGCTATTGTTTGAATCTAAGGTACCGCTTACCAATGTAAAACTTGTTTCAACCATGATACCACGATCTGCTAAGACTCATGAGCCGGACATCGTAGTATGGGACACCGTGGTCGAGCTGTCGGCCTACGTTGGGGTGATGAGCCACCCCGTAGTGACCAGTGAACAACCCAAACTCATGAGCCAAATACGGTGGTATGAGACACTGTATTCGAGCTGTCGACCTACACCGGCGCAGCCTGGCTATGGTCCCAGTATGAGTTGGGGTGAGCTGTCTAATCCGGACCCTTTTGAAAATAACGCTCCAGTTGATAGAGCGTTAGTAGAGTAACCTCGAGTATAAACTCATAAACTTGCCTATCCACTGCTTTTAACCAGGAGTGATGACCCCACAACTTGCCTATCGTATGTAATTAACTAGGATTGATGATCCTAGGTGGATCGTTATTTGAGTAAATGTTATAAAAGGGAGGTACCTTAGCTTTCCAAATCTATTGTATGAATAAGTCTAATTAAGAACTTCGCTAACACGAACATGCACCGCATTGCATGTGTCTTTGGCAAGGAAGTGCACAGTGGGAGTTTACCATGCGCGACCGTGAGATGATGTCGCTGAGGGAGTACAGGCGAGGGCATGCATCATTAGAACATATTATCCTTGCATTAACCAAAGTAGCTATGAAATGCTTTATTACTGCTTGATTGAATTGATAACATGTTAATCTTTATTTTATAGTTCCACTGAATTAGCTACTCATTCCCACCTGGGATAGTGTTTTAAAATACCAACTAGACTCTGTTGTAGATATATGTAATGGCGGAGTCTATGCAGCTGAAATGGACTTCATGGACAAGGAGGAGGAATTCTCCTATGTTCAGCTATCAAGCGGGTCTTCGTAGACCTTGTTCTGATTCGACAGGATTATAGGGTTACATGGATTAGTTGAACAATTACACCTTGATTTTTGTATATTTTGAAACAATACTTGTATATGTTCAGCTTAGTTACATATTCATACTTTGGAGTTGGTAAAACACCCACATATTTAAATATATATATATTTTAGTCTTCCGCTTGCTTAATTAAATTATTTCCAGAGTATGATATACTATTTTAGTATAATCTCACTCATGTTCAATGCACTCATATGGACAACATTTAAACATTATTATCTATGTTGCATAAGTGATGCGTTAGAACTTGGGAGTTGAGCTTTGATCGACCCCCCGATTTTCAGAGCATTACAAGATAGTATCAGAGCATGATTTGGATTAAACTGGACCTACGTTATGGTTACACGACGCACACTGACGCACTCTTTAGGAAGGGGACGATAGAATTTAAAGACAACATTAGGATCCCAAGGTTTCATCGACAGGCGAGATTGAATACTGTAATTTAGTCCATAATGTATCTTTGATCACATGAATCGACCTGTGTAAGCCCCGTATCCTAGACTATAAAATTTCATAGACTTTCGCGGTCTTCTCGGTTGAATTTCGGCAACCTTTGACCCTTAACCGGTATTTGCGCATGACCCTGATTCACACGCCGTCAACCCGAGTCGACTCAACCCAAGACCTTTATCATAGCGACCGCACTGTCGCAGTGGTTCCGATGCCGTGACTCGCGCGTCGAGGCGATACCCTGGTCAGGAGATGTGGGCCCGCATTCAATTCGAGGAAAAAGCCGTTCATTGTAAAAACCCAAGAGAATCTCTACGACTTGTCACCTCAATCAATCAATCGATCCCATAATGTCAAGTACAACACATTAATCAACCCATCACCCAACACATCACTCACCCCATCACAACCCATACCTCTCTTACACAACAACCCCAAAAGTCAACATTCCCATCTCATCTTCTCTCTCTCTCCCTCCCATCCATCACTCCATCCCATCTTCTCTCTCTTACTTCTCCCTTCTCTTCCAAGTAACCAAAGAAGAACCCAACGTCTAAGCTTCCCAAGCTCCATGAGAGAGCTAGGTGTGGCCCACCTTCCTATCATCCAATCCCACCCTCTAAAGACCATCTCCACCATTGAAATGCATCTCTTGGAGCTCTATGATGTGTTGATGGAAAGAGTCTAAGAAGATCAAAGGTGGGTGTTCATTATCTCATTTTTTGTGTTGATTTAGGGACCACATGGTGGGACCCACATGATGTATGCATTATATCTTGTATGGAGGAGCTCATAGTGGTGGAGTTCCTCCCACCTCATCTGGTCTCCCTCTCTTTTTCTCTATCTCTCTCTCTCTCTTGTGATGGGTGTGGCCCACTTGATCCATTTCGTGCAGCCGTGTGGACCCATCCGTTGAATGTGATTCATCTAGCCATCCAGCTAGGACAGTGGAGCCCACCGTTATGTATGTGATTTACATCCAACCCATCCAACTGGACGCTGGACTCAAGCAATTTAATATCATAATAAATATAATACATTGTATTATATTATATTATATGGTGGGCCCCACGTGGGACCCACCTTGCCGGCGGAATGGCTGGTGTATTTACATAGCTATATAGTTGTTGTACTGACGTTAGCAAGTACTGCAGTTCTGATCATGAGATATCCAAACTGTTCATCCGCTGGGGGGACCACCGTACCTAGCAATTGTATGGCATCACCAAGTTCGGCCCCACCGTAGGCAGCCGTTAGATCATGACTGTCCAATCTTGGGACGTCTAGCAGCAGTTGCTGTTGGACCGTTTAAAGGAGAGAACACTGAGTCCCACATGTGTGGACTCACCTTTAAAGTATGTATTTCATCCATGCATGGGTCCCACCTTCAGTGACGTCACCAAGTTCTGTGGGGCTTGCGTGATGATGTGGGCCATCTGATGCCCATCCAGACCATCCAGGTCATGTGGGACGTGAATCCCACATGAGGTAAGTATTTAATCATACCGTCCATCTGCTGGTAGGCCAGTAGCCCACTCAGCAGCTGTGATTGCTGGTGACGTTAGAAGTTCTTTGGGCCCACATGATGTACGTGTTTCTCCACCATCTATTCATCTCCAACGTTGTAGGCTGGAGAGCCCAACCACGATGTATGTACTTCTCTTGCCATCCACATAGCCCACGTGGCATGTGTTGCATCTGACCGTCCATCTGTTGGACGAGCAGCAACAGCAGCTGCTGTGCAACATCATCGAGTTCTGTATGTCTGCATGAGGTATGTGTTATATATCCTACACCGTCCGTGTGGGACCCACTCCACACGTGCTGCACGTGTGGAGGTGGGGCCCACTAAATGTATGCGTTCCACCCATGTAGTCCACCGTTCAGATATGGACGGTGGGACCCATACAATATGTGTGTTTTTTTTTACACCGTCCATCCACCTTTCAGCACATATAATAATAATAATAAATATATATATATTATTATATATATAAGTAGTGGGCCACTCGTATGTGGGACCCACCTCTCTAATGTGTACGATCCACACCATCCACTGCTTTGTGGCACCCACTATGATGTATGGTCTTACCTTCACCGTCCAGCGTGCTCGCCATGAAATATATGTTTTATCCCAGTTGTCCACTGTTTGGATGGTGGTCCAGCAGGCCACATCAGTAGCAGCAGTTGTTGCATGGACGTCAGCCAGTTCCGTGGGTCCTGTATGATGTATGTGTTAATCCAAACCGCACATCTGCTTGGACAGCAGCTGTGTGGGATTGATCATGCAATAAGTTTTAATCCAAACTGTCCACCCACCTTGGATGCATGTATTATATAGCCACGTCGTCCATCTATTTTGTTGGGGCCCACCTTGATGAGGAGTCGTATATTTGTACCATCCAATGGACATGAACTCCACCTTGATGCAAGTGTTGTATTCACATTGTCTATCCGTTTCATTGGACGTGTGGTCCACCTTGATGTATGATTTCATACACGCCGTCTAGGGATGGGAGACCACCTTGATGTACATTCCTATCCACATCATCCATGCGACGTGAACCCCACACAATGCATATTTTATCCACACCGTCCATGGGACGTGTGACCCACCCCTGATGTATTTATTCTATATCCACGCGGTCTATCAGGTAGACCACATTGCAACTAGTGAGGGATTGAACGTCTACCATTGAAACCTTTTTGGGAGTGCAGAAGTTTTGGATCAATATGATATTTGTTTTGTTATTCGGGTCTTTGTGATCGTACGAATAGGTTAGAAAGAAAATAATGTTACAGTGGGCCCTACCTTGATGGCACATGTGGCCCGCCTTGTATGTTGTATTGTATATCTACGCCGCCTATTGATGTGGCCCGCTTGCCCATTGGTGCGGCCCAAGTGCGGGGCCCACCTATTGTGTATTTGAGGCCCGTGTGATGAAGCCCATATGATGTATTTGAGGCCCAAGTGCGGGGCTCACCTATTATGTATTTGAGGCCCGTGTGATGAAGCCCATATGATGTATTTGAGGCCCAAGTGCAAGGCCCACCTATTATGTATTTGAGGCCCATTGTGATGTATTCGAGGCCCATGGTTGTGGCCCAATGTAATGTATTTGAGGCCCATGGGCGAGGCCTAATGTGATGTATTCGTGGCCTATGGGCAAGGCCCATTGTGATGTATTTGAGGCCCAATGTGATGTATTCATGGCGTATGAGCAAGGCCCATTGTGATGTATTCGAGGCCCATGGTTGATGCCCAATGCGATGTATGTATGGCTCGCTGCGTTGTGTATGAATCCTTTGTATGGGTCACTCCTTAGGAGAAATGTTGGTTAAATGTCCACATTGATAGGCAATGATGGTTGAATGTCCACATTGTGACCTTTCATTAGGCCTTGTTAGGCCCGTTCTCACTGATTTCGATTATTGAAGCCGGTTGTCGAGGTTGATTATCATGACCGATTGCCGATACCGATTGACGTGACCAATTTGTCGATTCTAAATATCGAGACTGATTATCGATCGATTCTGATTGTCGTAACTGATTGTCGATTAGAGATCGAGGTCGATTATCATGACCGATTGATGATTCTGATTAACATGGCCAATTTGTTGATTCTGATTATCGAGGCCGATTATCGATCGATTCTGATTATCGTAGTTGATTGCCGATTAGTGATCGAGGCCGATTATCATGACCGATTGTCGATTCTAATTGACGTGGCCGATTTGTCGATACCGATTATCGAAGCCGATTATCAAGGCTGATTTCGATTGTCAAGGCCGGATATTGAGGCCGATTATCGAGGCCCAATGTGATGTATATGTGACCCATATCTGAGGCCCATTGTAATGTGCATTCGGCCCGTGTTTGAGGCCCAATGGGATTATATGTGACCGATGTGATGAGGCCCATTGTGATGCATTTGAGGGACAGGCGATGAAGCCCATCGTGATGTATGTTAGGCCCATGGGAAAGGTCCATCGTGATGTGTATTAAGATCTTGAGTGAGGCCCATGGTGTTGTATATTTGGCCCTTGTGTGAGGCCATGGGTCCACTATATGTTAGGATATATGAGGGTCATTTCTCGGGAGTAATGTTGGTTAAATGTCCACATTGTCGAGGTCGATTGTCGATGTCAGTTATTGATACCGGTTATAAGTATGTGACAACATAACATCATGATACATGCCCATACGCATTATCTGCATGTTTGTTATGAGATGTGGTTGATCATTGCATATGTCATTAAGTATGTTGTTATGAGACCCCTTGATAGGCAGAGGTTATATCACATGAGTGCACGGTATGCGTATGATTGATGCATGACTAGATTGTACGATTCATGCTTCTTGCATTATGATTACTGTACGCCCTAGCGACATCAGGGTCTTAGCCTCTACATGCATATCGTGGATGGCCAGATGAGACACCAAAAATGTTTGGTTCGAGCATCGGCCTGCCATAGATGGCCCTGGGTGAAAGTTCCTAAAACCCTCTTAATACCAGAGGACGCCCCAACGTCGAGACCGAGTGGATATATGAGCGCTAGAGTGCCGAATACCAGGAGGCTGGGTCTCTCACTGTACCGTGGTCGGTTGAGAGGGGATGTGGCCTTACTCGCCCGAGCGCAGGGGGCATTGCTAGGCTGAGTTTGACCAGCTCATGAATGGGTCCGCTATCGACGTGCCAAATAGGTATTGATAGACTATTGGCCAGGCGGATAGTGAGGTTTCTTACGCTCACTTGGACTGTGCAGCTAGGGAGAGCGACAGTGTCATTTGGAGTGTACTACACCCCGGTGATGATCCTAGAGAGAAACCGTACTGATATGTGGACTTATTGAATAGGAGTTGCATGTTCATTCATTCATTCATTCACTATCCACTCGGGCTGGTGGTGCGCAACTAATTGTTGTTTACCTTCGTTATGGTAAGGATTTCGGTTGGGCACGTGACTAACTTGAGATCAGGAGTTTACCACGTTGAGTCTGACTATCCAAATTTAGGTATGAGACTAGTTTGGATAGAAGTCCCTTGTGGTGGACCCCGTAGCCTGCGATAATACGTATTATCATCCCGACTTCACACTCCAGCATGGTCATTTCATTCACATCGCATATTACATTACATCCGCATACATATGACATTTTGGGTTGTTATGTTTCTGCACTTATATGGCCTAGACAGACTTAGCAGGATTTGTATATTGCATTACATCCTCGGCATCTGATATTTGACTCTTTATGACTCCTTATTGCATAGTTATTTTATATTGCGTATTTTGATATTGATTGACTTATGGACTTGTCCATACTTCCGTTTACTCTTGCATCATATGATTTATGATCTGGTCAGTATTTCTGTTTACTTTGATAATTCATGCTCTTATCAGTATTTCTGTTTACTCTGATAATTCATGATCTTATCAGTGTTTCTGCTTATTCAAACATTGTATGGTTTATGGATTTCTGATTTTTCAGTATTGTATGATTATGGCATTGTATTGAATACTTGACACTTACCTTGTGCACACACTTACACCACCCTCTAAGCTTTCTATAAGCTTATGCACGATAGATACATGCAGGTGATGTTAGGTTGCAGCAGTGTTGAGCTTGGAGCGTGCATTGGTCTTCTAGAACTTGATTTTCTATTTACGTATTTCCCTTTCAATGTTGTACTCAAATAATTGTATTAGTGGATATGTGATAATGATGTTGCCTTTGTGAATTGGGTAATTTTGTGGTTATGCTTATTACTAGTTAAATGTAAAAAAAAAAAAAAAGATCCTCCTTGTAGGATCCCAGGATCGGAATCTGGTATATGAATGCTAGGAGCCGACAATGGGGTACTACGGAGGCTGTCGGCACCGGATTCGGCGATCGAGATTCCTGTAAATTCAATTTTCAGGTTTGGGGCGTGACAACCTAGGTCGTCTCTAGGACATTAGTCGACGGGTTTGAGTCGTTAGTTGACGAATTTCAAACCTTAGATACGTTCGACGAATCCGAGCCGTACGGTGATTGTCGACAGTGGTCGAGCCACGTGGACTGCTTACGCACTCCGTGTCAAGTAATTCAGCATACGCTCATACCAATCGAATTTGTCAAGTAACCCGATTGACTTATTGTGTGTTTACCATGTATGGATTCTATTGTTTGAATCTAAGGTACCGCGTACCAATGTAAAACCTGTTTCAACCATGGTACCATGATCTACTAAGACTCATGAGCCAAGCATGGTGGTATGGGATACTGTGGTCGAGCTGTTGACCTACGCTGGGGTGACTAGCCTCCCCGTAGTGACTAGTAGGCAACCCAAGCTCATGAACTAAATATGGTGGTATGGAACACTGTATTCGAGCTGTCAGCCTACATTGGCACAGCCTGGTTGCGGTCCCAGCATGAGTTGGGGTGAGCTGTCTAATCCAGACCCCTTTCAAAAATAGCGCTCCAGTTGGTAGGGCGTTGGTGGAGTGACCTCGAGTATAAACTCATGAACTTACTTTTCTACTGCTTTTAACCGGGAGTGATGACCCCACAACTTGCCTATTGTATGTGATTAACTAGGATTGATGACCCTAGATGGATCATTGTTTAGGTAAATGATATAAAGGGAGGTACCTTAGCTTCCCGAATCTACTGTATGAATAAGGTTAATTAAGAACTTGGCTAACACGACCATGCACCGCATTGCATGTGCCTTTGGTGAGGAAGAGCACAGTGGGAGTTTAGCACACGCGACCATGAGATGATGTCGCTGAGGGAGTGCAGGCGAGGGCATGCATCATTAGAATATATCATCCTTGCATTAACCAAAGTAGTTAGAAAATGTTTGTTGTATTGCTTTATCATTACTGCTTGATTGAATTGATAACATGTTAACCTTTGCTTTATAGTTCCACTGAATTGGCTACTCATTCTCACATAGGACGAGGTTTTAAAACACCAATCAGACTCTGTTATAGATGCAGGTAATGGCGGACGAGGAGGAGGAATTCTCCTATGTTCAGCTATCAGGCGGGTCTTCGTAGACCTTGTTCTGATTCGATGGGATTATATGGTTACATGGATTAGTTGGACGGTTATACCTTGATTTTTGTATATTTTGAAACAATACTTGTATATGTTCAGCCTGGTTACATATTCATACTCTGGGTTGGTAAAACACCCACATATTTAAATATATATGTTATAGTCTTCCACTTGCTTAGTCAAATTATATCCAGAGTATGATATGCTATTTTAGTATAATCTCCCTCATATTTAATGCACTCATATGGACAACATTTAAACATCATTATCTATGTTGTATAAGTGATGCGTTGGAACTTGGGAGTTGAGCTTTGCTTGAGCTCCCGATTTTCAGGGCGTTACAGCCCTACAAGGAAAAAAGAAAAAAAAAGTTGCTCTCTCGTTATCTCTCCCGAACTCTCCATTTCCCTCTTTCTCTTGTATCAGCATCAACCCATTTCTCTGCGTGGTGATGATTTAAAATTAGGGATTTTGCTCCTTTCCTTTCTCTCTTTACATGGTGATGTTGATTTAAGATAAGGGATTTTACTCCATTCAATTAATAGTTTGATGAGAGATTAGAGATTAGGGTTTGAAATTAAAAATCCGTAGTAAGGGATTTTTCAAATCTCTAATCATAACTTGAGATTCTTCAAATTTCTAATTCTTAATTAGCGTTTTTATATTATAAGTTGAAAATCCATATTTGGGGATTTTTCAAATCCCTAATCCATAACTTGAGATTCTTCAAATTCCTAATTAGCATTTTTATCTGAGAAATTAAATTTCATATTTTGAATGTCTGCCCTAATTTTCATAAACCCTAATCCCTAATTTTCCCAATAGATGGAATGTTTAGATTTAGTAAATGTGTGCATAGATGTGTATGAGATATTGAGTCATTTCTCTACTAATTCAGATTTTATTGATATAAACTATTAATCTTTATGAATTTTTAGAAACGAATTTTGAGGCTCGAAATATGAATTCTATGTGAAGAAATTTCTTAGTTCTTAGACCTAGAAAGCAATTGGTGATTTAATTTGGAATAGGACCATTAGATGGTTTTGGTTATCGAATTTTTAAATATACTTTTTATTAGGTTTTTTCTTAGATTGTTTTTTATTGTTCATGTTTGGCACCCTACGGTAGATAGAAAATAGATAAACTTTTACGTGAGTGACTCCAAGTGATCTAGAAACTCTACTGAATTTATTTTAATTTTAGTATTTGTGTTCTAGGAATTTGGATAGTGTTGGTGTTGGGATGGTTTTGTTTTAGATTATGTATGTCATAGCCATAACTATTCAAGCATATTATGGAATTATTAGCTTGATGTAAGTTGATACTTTTCGATTATTCCAAATAGAGCTTTGGTAGAATTTTCAAAATATCTGAAAATAAGTTCTTTTTTGTTCAATTGGAAAGACCTCTTCCTTAGTCATGCAGTACAATTCCATGACTTTTTTTGTATTTCTCTAAAACTTAACCTTAAAGACACGTTTGAGTTTTGTTTATCTAGTCGTATTACCTATGTTTCTGTGCATAAGTATAACCATTTTTGTTATATCCCACATACATATTTTACAATGTGAACTAAATTGTTTGCATGGTTTGTACGCCTTTTACTTTTGAAGGTCAATTATTGAAATTGATGATAAAATCTTGAAAAGTCAATCATCTTCTCAAACACATCGAAGGTTACAGTTTGATATTAAAATAGATGTTTAAGATGCAAGCCATTGCAATGAAGATGTAAGGCAAGATGTTAGATGAAGAACCAAAACTAGGAATGGAGTTTTCTTCTGATGAAAGTGCATATAATTTTTATAATAGCTATGCTAAAAGGATAGGGTTCAGTGCTCAAAAGGGATCGGATGAAGATGTCAGGGTTTTCAGAGAATTTTGTTGTTCTAAAGAAGGTCAAAAACGTGAAAAGAAACAAATCGATCTCCTAAGGTCTACCCGTCCGATTACAAGAATGAATTGTAAAGCAAACATGATGATTAAGCTTAGAAGAATGGAAAATACAATGTGAATAAGTTTGTGGCAAAGCATAACCATGAGGTTGTTACACCAACGAAGGTGTCACGCCCTGAACCCGAAAATCGGATTCACATGAATCCCGATCGCCGAATCCGGTGCAGACAGCCTCCGTAGTGCCCCATTCTCGGCTCCTGAAAATCATATGCTAGATTCCGATCCTGGGATCCTACAAGGAGAATTTTCAGAATGATTTTTTTTTTGTAATGGAGCATAACCACAAGTATAACTAAGTCACAAAACAACATCACTACATATCCACTATATTAAAAACTTTAAGTACAATGCAGAAAGGGAAATACAAGATGATCAAAAAGCTCCAAAATAGCCTAATATGCGCTCCTGCCTCAGTGCTGCTGCTGTCCAACGACACCTGTACGCAAGACAAGTGTCAAGTATATAATATCAGAGTAGTGTGGAAACCTGCAGTAAGTCCATGAATAAAACCAACCATATCAATGCTATATAATGTAAGACATGAATGCTATCGGCCATACCAAGGCCATGCGATGCGAGACATGAATGTTATCGGCCACACCGATGCAATGCGAGGCCTACATAGCCTAATGTCATATGCGAAATGCAATCTAAGCAAGTCGATACTCATCGAGTACACATATCAGTACAGTTCCTCTCTGGATATCACCGGGGTCTAATACACTTCGCAGTGACTGCCACCTCCCTAGCTGCACAGTCAAGCAAGCGGAATAAACCTCACTATCCACCTGACCAGTAGTCTGCCAATACCTACCCGGCTCGTCGATAGTGGACTCATTTGTGAGCTGGTCAAACTCAGCCTAGCTTATAGCCCCCTCTCTCAGGCGGATAAGGCCACACCCCCTCCCAACCGACCACGACACAGTAGGAGACGCGGCCTACTGGTATTCGGCACTCGGGCGCTCGTGTATCCACTCGATCTAAACGTTAGAGCATCTCCTGGTACCAAAAAGGTTCTGGGACTTTCACTAAGGACATCCTAAGTGCCCACAGTGCTAAAACTAAGTATTTTCGGTATCCGATACGGCCATCTACGATGTACCTGTGGAGACACGGCCCTGATGTCGCTAGGGCGTGCAGTGATCAAGTCACACATACGCGAGATGCATGAATCACACGTTAAATCATGCAGAAATCCAGCGTGTACTGCGCGATCATGTAGGGCACTCTATCTCATAACGAGTCCCGTAAATGGTCTGCCCAATGGCGTATGCTATGATCAGTCACTACTCATATCAAGCATACATATGATGTGTATGGGCATGAGTCATGGTATTATAAAGCGAAGAATATTAACGAGTATGGGCCTATCAATGGGCCCTAAGGAGAGTTACAATGCGGACATTTAACCAACATTGTACATACAATGTGGACCTCAAACCATCATTGCTCCTAAGGCACGGCCCGCCATCATTACATGAACTATGGGGAAACGCACATTGCAATGGACCCTAAGGACATCCTGTTGGGCCTCGACCCATGGGCCTTAGATACATTAAATGGGCCGTATCACATGGGCCTTACATTCATCAAATGGGCTACATTAATGGGCCTCACCAATGAGCCTTATGTACATTGCAATGGTCCATGACCCATGGGCCTTGAAATACATCAAAGTGGGCCTCAAAACTTGGGCCTTATATGTATCAAATGAGCTTAATCTTATGGCCTTATCGAATGGGCCTAATCCTATAGGTCTTATATATGTCAAATGGGCTTAGTCCCATAGGCCTTATACATGCCAAATGAGCTTAATCCCATAGGCCTTATATATGCCAAATGGGCTTAATCCCATAGGCATTAGATATATACCAAGATAGGCCTCAATGAATGGTCACAGTTAAATCAATAAGAGCCCTATACACATGCCAAGGTGGGCCCACTTGAACCATAGATCTGACTTATTTTTAGCTCTCAAAATGGATGGATGGTTAGGATACAACTCATACATGATGGTGGGGGTCCACTGACCGTCCAACAGCCAAAGAAATGGCTGGACGGTGTGGAAATACTTACAATGCAGTGGGCTCCACCGTCCGGATGGACGGTGGAATTAAGGCACATATATCATTGTGGGTCCCACGTGGGGGGGCCCACCATAATGTTTACTCACCATCCAACCTGTTGATAAGGTCACAAAGACCTGGGTGAAGAGAAAATACAAATTTCAGCTTGATTCAAAACTTCTGTGGGGCCCAAAAAGAGTTTCAACGTAGAGTTCAATCACTGCTGTTTACTGTGGTGTGGGCCACTTGAGATCTGGATCAAGCTGATTTTTGGGTGGGGCCTACTTAAGGTAGGGACCCACCATATGGACGGGTTGGATTGGCAAATAAACATCAAAGTGGGGCCCACATGAGGAGCCGTGGGCCCCTGGCGTCCGCCCGCTGTGAGCACAGGACGCCTGCGCGTCTGACACGTCCAGAGGCAGCAGCCTCTGCTGCTTGAATTTTTATTTTTTATTTTTTTAAAAGAACCCATTTTCTGGGGTTTTACTCATGTGAGGCCCGCATCTGATGAATCCACTCCAGTCATTGGATTCTACAGCCCACAACAATTCCATCAAGACCAATATTGGGCCTCGTTCAGCGCGTAGGAAGAATTTTGGTAGAGTTCAATGGTAATGATACCATTTTTAAAACTATAGCCCACCAGATACTCGAAAAATTCTCATTTTTCGGCTCAATGCCTAAAATGAGTTAGGGAAGAGGATGGACGTCTTGGATTGAATACATACATCAAGGTGGGTCCTGTACAAATGGCCTATCCTATAGGCTTGTAGAATCAAGCCAATATTTGTGTTTCCTTTCCACATCCAGCATCCAGACGCTGGACGTTTCTTTCATTTTATTTTTTTTATTTTTTGTGTGTAGGTGGGCCACCACAAGATGGATGATACATCTAAGATGGGCCCCACTCATGGACGGCTTGGATAAAATACATATTTCATGGTGGGGCTCATTCAAGTGGGCCACATGGTCACATCAACATATAAGAAAAATAAATAAAAAGGAGAGGGAGAGAGGCGTGATGGAGGGACCCCGACACTATGGGCCCTCCCTTGAGATCAATCATACATCAAGTGGGCCCCATTGCATGTGGACCCATCAAATCAAAGGTCCACGGTGGAGATCCTTTCTCTACTAAAAATGGACGGTTTAGATGACCTCTTTAATGCAAGGAAAGTAAACATCATGGTGGGGTCCATGGAGAATGGCCCCATCATGGAATCATATTGATGATCAAGATGGGCCATCGGCCACATCTTAGGGTCCAAAGTGAGATCCATACCATTGATCGGTAGGCCTCACTTGACCCATCTTAAAAACTTGAAAAAGTAATATATGGAAACACCCACCACTTGATCTTCTCGGTCCGTTGGAAAGCAACTCACCTTATGCTTCACTTTGATGGTGGAGATGAGAAATGGATGGCTAGGATTGGAGCTTTTGGGATGGGAAGTGGGCCACCAAAATCACACTTTCTCTCATGGAAAACCTTGGACGTGGGAATGCTCTCTCCTTGCTTGGAAATGGTATGAGAAAAGAGAGAGGGAAAGATGGGATGTAAGGAGATGTGAGAGATAGGTGAGGTGATGGTGTAATTGACATGAGGGTTGACTTGGTGGTTGCTTGACTTATGGAGAAAGAAAGCATGGGTGCTTTGTACTTGACATGAGAGGTGATTGATAGGATTGATTTGACATTTTGTAGAGATTCTCTTGGGATTTGCAACGCATGATGTTTTTCTTCGAACTGAACGCGTGTCTGCATCTCCTCGTCTGGGTATCGGATCGGTGCGTGAGTTGCGGCGTTGGAACCGCGGCGACGGTGCAGTCGCAATGATACAAGTCTCGGATTAAGCCTACTCAAATATATAAGATACATCTTACGGTCGTGCGCAACGTCGATTACAGGTCGTGGATTGTCAAAATTCGACAGGAAGGATCGCGAGAGTCGATGAAATAGTACGGACTAGGATACGGGTCTTACAGAAGGTGCACATGTTAAGGTCACACAGAAGCATGACTGATGATCATAAAGCTAACATAGATATCATAAATGATTCAGGAATAATACCGCGAGCAAGTGTCAAATATTTTAGTAGACAAGATGGAGGTCGAGAGAATATGGGTTTCACGCCAGTTGAATACAAGAACTACTTACTGAGAAAGCGATGGAAAATGGTGATGCAGGAGTTGTATTAGAGTACTTTCAACAAAAATAAATTGATGATCCATCTTTCTTTTATGTTATAAAAGTAAATAAAGATGATCAAATGTCGAACATGTTCTGGGCAGATGGAAGGTCTATAGTGGACTATAGTGTTTTTGAGGATGTCATTTTCTTTGATACTACATATAGGATAAATAGTTATGAACGACCTTTTGCTCCACTTATTGGGGTAAATCATCATAAGCATTCTGTAATATTTGGTGCAGCCTTACTATACGATGAAACGATTGAATCTTTCAATGGTTGTTGTAAACATTTTTAAGTGTGATGTCTAGAAAACAACCAATGACAATACTAACAGACCAAAATGTTGCAATGGCCAATGCAATAGCTTCAGTGATGCCAAATACATATCATCGTCTATGTATTTGGCATATATACCAAAATGTTGCAAAACACCTTAGCAATGTATTTAATGGTTCAAAAAGTTTTGATTCTAATTTTAGTGTGTATATTATTATGAGGAAGAGAAAGAGTTTCTAGTTGCATGGAATAACTTACTTGAGAAATATGATTTAGTGCAGAACAAGTGCCTACAAAATTTGTTTAAAGAAATAGAGAAATGAGCTATGGTTTATAGAAGAAATACATTTTGTGCTGACATGAAGAGCACACAACTGAGTGAGAGCATGAAAGGCGTATTGAAAAAATATTTGAGCTCCAAATATAATATTTTACATTTCTTCACTCATTACAAACAGGTAGTTGTAATCGTTGAACGACGATATAAGGAATCTAAAGCTGATTTCAATATGATGCAGAGTATCCCAGTATTGTTTTCCGATGTCACGATGTTAAAGGAAGTAACACAATTATATACTCCAGAAATATTTGAAATTTCAAGATGAGTATAAGAAGTGGCTAAGTCATGCAATATTTAAATGTAGTGAGTTTAGAACAGTTGTCGAGTTTCGAGTTGTTTCTAAAGGTAAAATAGAAGGGCATACCATTAGATTTGACCCGTTAGATAGTACAATGAGGTATAACTGCAAGAAATTTGAATTTATGAGGATCTTATGTAGTCACGCATTAAAAGTTTTAAATTATTATAATATAGATGTGCATCATCCTCATTATATTTTAAAGATATGGCAAAGAGATGTAAAGGTAGGTTATGCTAAAGATTATACTGGGTTAAGAATACAAGTTGACCGCAATGTTATTTTAGGTAAACAATACAATCACTTGTGTCGCAAGCTTCTGAAAGTTGCAGAAATTGTTGGGGAACATGAAGAGGTCTTCAAAGTAGTTGATAAATATGTGGATATATATCATGATCAAGTGATGGAATGTATGAAAAGAATCAAAGAACTTTCTTTAATGTCTGATGAAGTTGTTAAAGAAAGCGAAGATGATGAACCTGCATGCCATTTGCTATCCAAAAGTTTAGATACCGAACATGCACACTCTGAGCCTATAGAAAGTTTACATACCGAAGGTGCACCTTCTAATCTGACCGCAAGTGTACATATTGAAAGCACACGCCCTGAGCCAATTGAAATTGAAAACACTGAAAGCGTTCACCTTAGGCTAATTGATAAACAAGTTACTGATGGGGTTTTTCTCCTCAGGTCAGAGGAGAGTGGTGCGGTTCGGATGCCACAAACAGTGGAATCACCGCACTGCTCAATCAATCAAGATCACTGCTCGACCGGTTAAGTGAACAGTGCTCGACCAGTCGAGGGTCACTTGACTCAAAGTCCACCGAGCTTAGTGAATAGTGCTCGACCAGTCGAGGGACCGACTCGACCAGTCGAGTGAACAGTCTCGACCAGTTGAGTGAATAGTCTTGACCAGTCGAGGAATCTGCTCGACCAGTCGAGGTTACGTAGATTTGAGTCTGAATTTTGTGCGGACTGCAGAAATCTAAGGCGGTTTCACAAGAGGTGTGAAAGGGAGTTTCCTAAACTATAAATAGGAGGTACCTAGGGCTTTCTAGGTAATGCAAGAGGGTTTCCTAAAGATTTACAAGGGTTTGCTAAAGGGTTTAGGGCTATCAAAGATGTGTGAGAGAGAGAAAAAAAGAAAGATAAAGGAAGCTAATAAAAGGGAGGTTATGCTCGTGGAGGTGATTTACTGTGCAATCAACATCTCAGCGCTTCTACGTCCTCGTGATCGGTGAGATCTCTCCATTTTTCTTTTATTCTCTTATTATTTATCCACTCCTGCGTAAGTGAAGAAGGTTATAACGTTCTACTTCATAGTGGATGGTTGATCTAGACGAGGTCTCGTGGTGTGGTTTTTGCTTTGATTTATTTTATTACTTTATTATCCCATAATTTTGGTTTGTTTTGGAGATCCCAAATTTTTGTGCAAGGCCCCCAACAAAGTGGTATCAAAGTTAAGTTTATTGAATGGAGTGGGATTGGTTCTGAATTATGGAAGGTGGCTCATCAAGGATGATCAACCTCAATGGTTCTAACTGGACGATATGGAAGGCTAAGATGGAGGACTTTCTTTATTACAAGGACTTATATTCTCCAATTCAAGGCATATCAGCAAAATCAAAGGATATGATAGATGCTGATTGAAAGAAATTGGACCGGAAGGCGGTGGGGTTTATTAAACAATGGTTGGACGATTCCTTATTCCACCATGTGTCTACGGAGACCTCATCCACTAGCCTATGGCTAAAATTGCAAGGGCTGTATGAGTGGAAGACGACTGGGAATAAAAAATTTCTGATAAGACGACTTGTGAATCTCAAGTTCAAAAATGGTGGTTCTATGGCTGAATACATGAATGAATTCAATAATATATTGAACCAACTCTTCGCTATGAAGATGATCCTGGACGATGAATTACAAGCTTTACTACTGCTTAACTCATTGCCTGATAGTTGGGAGATATTAGTGATGTTTCTAAGTAACTCCGCTCCAGATGAAAAGGAATCCATGGAACAGGTTACTAGTTATCTCTTTAATGAGGAGAAAAGAAGGAAGTTTCGGGGGTCTACTCAGCAAGAGGCTCTTATGATACAAGAATGGGGGAGAGGAAAGAACAGAAAGGGCAGAAAGGCTCGAGATAAATCAAGAGGTAAGTCAAGTACCAGGAATAATATTGAATACTGGAATTGTGGCAAGAAGGGTCACTATAAGTATGAATGTCGTAAGCATAAGAACGATAAGAAGGAAAAAGGAAAGGAGAAGGAAGATGAATCAGATTTCACTGCAATCGCTTCAGATGACAACATTTTAGTTATTCTTTCAGCAGATCTTGATGTTTGTCTCACAGTTACAAGTCAGGACATTGACTGGGTGATTGACTCGAGAGTCTTTTTTCATGTGACCCCACGCAGGGACTTCTTCACAAGCTACAAGTCAGGTGACTATGGGACCGTGAAGATGAGAAATTCTGGTGTATTGAAGATCATAGGGGTTGGTGATATTTATGTGAAGATCGATGTGAGCTGCACATTGGTTATCAGGGATGTGAGGCACATTCCAGACCTTCACCTCAAGTTGATGTTGATGAGAAGGTTGGATGATGATGGTCATGAAAGTCGGTTTGCTAGTAGGCGCTGGAAGCTCATCAAGGGTTCGTTGATCGCAGCTAAAGGAAAGAAGTGTTGCACCATTTACAAGGTAAGTGTCAGTGTGTACAAGGATAGTTTAAATGTAGTGAAAGATTCAGCTATTGACATGTGGCACAGGCGTCTAAGCCACATGAGTAAAAAGGGCCTTCAGGTACTAGCGAGGAAGCTACTCCTTCCAAACGTGACTGGTATACCTCTCAAAACTTGTATTGATTGTTTATCAAGGAAACAATATAGAGTTTCATTTGTTAAAATTGCTTCTCATGTTAATAAAGTGCATGCATTAGATTTAGTTTATTTTGATGTTTGTGGTCTTATGAGGATAAAAACCTTGGGTGGGGCATTGTATTTTGTCACTTTTGTATATGATGCATTTAGATGATGCATCTAGGAGAGTTTGTGTTTATGCTTTGAAATCCAAGGACGAGGTCTTTGGTGTTTTTAAATTGTTTCATGCTATGGTCGAGAGAGAGAGAGACATGTAGATCATTGAAGTACATTCGCACGAACAATGGTGGTGAATACATTGGTGACTTTCATGAGTATTGTAAGTCCCTATGCATACGATATGAACAAATGGTTTTCAAAATCTCTCAGTATAATGGTGTAGCTGAGCAAATGAATCGCACCATTGTTGAAAGAATCAGATGCATGCTATCCCATGTGAAATTGTCTAAGATATTCTAGGGAGAAGCAATGCACAAGGTAGTGTATTTGATAAACAGGTCTCCATCAGCCCCATTGAATGGAAAAGTACCTGAGAAGGTGTGAACTGGACATGTTCTATCGTACAGTCATCTCAGGGTGTTTAGATGTAGGGCATCCGTTCATGTACCAAAGGACGAGAGGTCCAAGCTTGATATGAAGATCAGGCAGTGTGTGTTCTTGGGGTACGGTGATGAAAAGTTCAGTTATAGATTGTGGGATGCGACTGAGAAGAAGATCGTTAGGAGTAGAGATCCGGTATTCTTTGAAGATCGGTGTATAAAAGACATTGGTGAGCCAGAGAAGAACCAGCCTAGTTCAGGTGAGCTAGAGGACATGGATCTGGTTATTCCTCCCATGGCGCCTGATGACAGGGGAGTACAATAAGGTGCAGAGGATGAGAGATTTCGTACAGAAGATGGACCAGGGGAGCAACCCCTATCTAATCCACTTGTTGAGCCATAGGTGAGGAGGTCATCTAGGGACAGATAGTCATCCAAGAGGTACTTGCCGTATAAGTACATTATGCTCACTGATGGGGGAGAGCCAGAAGATTATTTTGAGACTGGGGAGTGGTTGAAAGATATGCAAGAGAGATAGAATCCTTGCATAAGAACCACACCTATGATATGATGAAATTACCTAAGGGCAAGAAAGATTTGAGTAAAAAGTGGGTGTTCAGAAAGAAGGTTGAGCAGAAGAATTCATAGACGAGGTTCAAGGCCAAACTTGTGGTGAAAGGAGATGGTCAGAGGAAAGATATAGATTTCAAGGAAATATTCTCACCAGTGGTGAAGATGACATCCATAGGGGTGTTGCTTGGGTTGGAAGCTAGCATGGATCTAGAGATAGAGTAGTTAGATGTTAAAACTGTCTTTCTCCATGGTAACTTAAAAGAATAAATCTACATGCACCAACCAGAGGGGTTCAAAGTCAATGGAAAGGAACATATGGTGTGTAGGCTGAGGAAGAGCTTATATGGGCTGAAACAAGCTCCACAGCAATGATACAAGACGTTCAACTCATTTATGTTGAAGCATGGGTATGACAAAATGGAGTCGGACAACTGTGTGTTCACGCGCAAGTTCTCAGATGGTGATTTCTTAGTTCTGCTGTTATACGTTAATGACATGCTCATCATGAGAAAAGACATCAAGAAGATTGACAGGCTGAAACAAGAGTTAGGTAAGTCATTTGTGATGAAAGACTTGGGCCTGCTTAAATAGATCCTAAGAATGGAGATAACCCATGACAGAAGTAGCAGGAAGCTTTGACTGTCACAAGAGCGGTATATTAAGAAAGTCCTAGAGTGGTTTAATATGAATGCAGCGAAGCCGGTCAGTACTCTACTGGATGGTCACTTCAAATTGAGTAACAGGTAGTGTCCCAAAATGAAGGTAGAGGGGGATGAAATGTAGAAGATACCCTACGCATTAGTAGTAGGAAGTTTGATGTGTATTATCGTGTATATGTGCCCAGATATAGCATATGTGGTTGGTGTTATCAGCCGGTATCTTTCCAATCTTGGTAAAGAACATTGGGAAGCGGTGAAGTGGATACTGTGGTATTTGAGAAGCTCATCTAGGTTGAGCCCATGCTATGGTGATGGAAAACCCATGTTAAAGGGCTACACAGATGCAGATATGACAGGTGACATAGACTCCAGGAAGTTTACATCGGGGTTCATGTTCACATTTGTAGGAGGAGCGGTATCATGGCAGAGCAAGCTACAGAAGATCATAGCATTATCGATGACAGAGGCCAAGTACATTGCAATCACAGAAGCATGTAAAGAGATGCTTTAGATGAAGAGGTTTCTACATGAAATTAGCTTGAAGCAGGAGCAGCATGTGATCTATTGCGATAACCAAAGTGCTATACACTTGAGCAAGAATCTAAGTCAGCATTCCAAGTCGAAGCACATAGAGATTCGGTATCACTGGATCAGGGATACTTTGGAACAGAAGGTGTTATAGCTTGAGAAGGTCCACACGAACGATAATGGGTCAAACATGATGACCAAGGCTTTGCTCAAAGGCAAGTTTGAGTTTTGTAGAAACCAGACTGGCTTGAAGAAAGTGAATTCCTCCTGAGTCGAAAAGGGAGATATTTGATGGGGTTTTCCTTCTCAGGTCAGAGGAGATGTAGTGCGGTTCGGATGCCACAAACAGTGAAATCATCGCGCTGCTCAACCAGTCGAGAGCACTGCTCGATTGGTCGAGTGAGCAATGCTAGACCAGTCGAGGGTCACTCGACGCAAAGTCCAGTGAGCTCAATGAACAGTGCTCGACCAGTCAAGGGAATAGTCTCGACCAGTCGAGGACTCTATTCAACTAGTCGAGGTTACGCAAATTTGAGTCTGGATTTTGTGCGGGCTGTGAAAATCTGAGGCAGTTTCGCAAGAGGTACGAAAGAGAGTTTCCTAAACTATAAATAGGAGATACCAAGGGCTTTCTAGGTAATGCAAGAGAGTTTTCTAAAACTTTATAAGGGTTTGTTAAAGGGTTTAAGGCTGTCAAAGGTGTGAGAGAGAGAGAAAGAAAGAGAGAGAGGAAGCTTGTAGAAGAGAGGGTATGCTCGTGGAGGTGATCTACTGTGCAATCAACATCTCAGCGATTCTACGTCCTCGTGATCGGTGAGATCTCTCCATTTTTTTTTATTCTCTTATTGTTTATCCACTCCTACATGAGTGAAGAAGGATGTAACATTCTACTTCATAGTGGATTATTGATCTGGACGAGGTCCCATGGTTTTTACCTCTTTGAGGGTTTTTCACGTAAAAATCTCTTGTGTCGTGTGGTTTGTGCTTTGAATTATTTCATTACTTTATTATCCCATAATTCTGATTTGTTTTGGGAGGCTAGATCTTAAGGTTTTATGCAAGGCCCCTAACAGCTACTCTTGTTGATAGTATGGGTACACAAATTGTAAGAGGGATTAAAGTAAAATCCAAAGTTCGAGGAATTATTGTGCGTTTAAAAATCCACTAGATCAAGTGAGGAAGAAAAGATCCTTACCTGAAATCGTTCAACCACAAGCAAGTCAAATGTTGATGGTGATGGGAAACAATCATGCACCAAATGTCATGCACTATGCTTCATTTTAACCTTCACATTATATGGTGATGGGCTACCTTCCTAACCCTAGTGGATCTATCAATGCATTAGTGGCTCAATGTAGGTACTAACTACATGATGCTAGCATGTTCCAACAAAACCTTTTTAACGTCGGATATCAGGTATAAATGAAGGTTAATTTAGTAAACTTGCAATATTCTATATTGTGATCTTAGAAAGAAAATTGAAAAAAAAGAACTTATAATATCACATATAACATTTATATCATTTCTGCTTATTGGAGTTTTTATTATTGTGTTATCGCTCTTTTAGAATTTAAATATTACTGGAGTGAGTTGTTCCGGATCCCAACCAAGTATTAACTTCTACCAGAAAAATCCCTCAAGCACCCCACATGAGTCATCTACAGGAAGTGTCTTGCTTAGCCAGGTAAAAAGGATCATTTGTATTTGGCATACTATCGAATATACCTTTTGAATTTATGGACATCAAAAAATCGTATTAACTAATATGTGAATTTTTATATGCAGCCATCATTACCATCATATGATAACAATAAATCTTTGGCATGTGAAGATTGCCACCCACGTTCGAGTAATTAGTATTTCTTTTTCTTAAAGGTAAGCATGTGTTCTAAGTAGTGTTCTATGTTGATAGTGCAAATTTTGGTATAACCTAATTTCTTTGAAATGCTTTTTTTTTTTTTTATCATTACTTATCTTGCACTTAATTTTTATCCTTATTTTATCTTGGATGCAGGTGGAGATGCAACTGTTGTCGGTGGTAGGCCAACTCTTTTTGTTAGGCCCACCTGATTGATTCTTAAAAAAATAGTGATTGTCTTATACGATAGGTGAGGCCCATTTCTTTTTGGGGCACTTGCCTGAATGATTTTATAGCTATACAAGAAAGGGAGTAGAACAACCATCTAGCAGTTTTTTGTACCCATTATTTTAAAGGTCAGGATTTCCAAGCTCATCATTCGAATCAAAAGACAGGGAGCACAAAGTGAAGAAAGATTTTTTTTTCTTTCTTCTTTTGAATTTTGCAAAGTAGGGGTTGCAAGGTTTGCATCTTTAGTAAGTGATGGGTTGTAAGGTTTTCATCTTTGTTCAACAGGCATGGATAAGGAAATCAAAAAGCATTTAAAATGCAATGTTTTATGATCTTAATACAAATACTAAAATTGAATTTGTTTGAGAGGTTTCAACTTTCCATCTATACTTGCATTTGTACTTTTGCACAATAATTATTGAAAAAATGTAAGGTGAAACAAAATCATTGAATGTATTTTTGCTTCCAGTTTATGTTGAGATGATTTTCAATGGGCAAGGAATGGAAGATTTTGAAATGCTTTCGGTCACTACAATCATTGTAATGTTTGAAGCCTCACTTAACCCAATGAAAAAGATAGGATCATTGAGAGATTGATCTCCAAATCATAATTGAGTTTATTTCAGGTTGGACTTGAAAGGAATGTGATCATTGAGAGATTGATCTCCAAATCATAATTGAGTTTATTTTAGGTTGGACTTAAAAGGAATGTGATCATTAAGACATTGAGCTCCAAATCATAATTGATTTTCTTTCAAGTAGGACTTGAAAGGAATGTTATCATTCAGAGATTGAGCTTTAAATAATTATTGATTTTATTTCAGGCTGCACTTGAAAGGAATGTGATCATTGAGAGATTGAGCTCCAAATCATTATTAATTTTATTTCAGGCTGCACTTGAAAGGAATGTAGTCATGATTTGAGGATTACTATGCCATTGTTATGCAATTCAATTCACTTCTGCATCCAAATACAGCCTAAAGCAATTTTACACATACCTACATATGGAAAACCTTAAACAATTCCATTACTGTGCAATTCAATTCACTTATGCATCTAAATGCAGCCTAAAGTAATTCACACATACCATCGTATGGAAAACCCAAAAGAGCCCATGAACATCCAAATTTCAGAATGCTCTCTGATCCGCAACCTAATATCCAAAACAAAGTTAACATCCAAATATCAAAATGCCCTCATATCCCCAACTTTAGATCCAAAGCAAGGTTGGATGAAGGGTTCCAATTCTCTAGGGTTCCCTGGACAAATGTCATACTTGTGGCCCAAACATCCTCTTACAACTAGAGCATTGGAACCTACAGTTCAAGGCCAAGTGGGTGACATCCATGCTATCCATCATCACCACTGGTCCAATAGAGCTGCCCAATTGAGGCAGGCACTAATCAACCAAATCAGAAGATGCTTCGCCTTTGATATGAAAGTGTTTTCCAGCAAATCTAGACACAAGACCACCTCGTGAGCATCATTTATCATTTTTAAGGGCGATGTATACAAACACAATCTAATTCAATTCCATGTTAAAGCCACATTTAATTCACTACATAAAATTCACATCACACTCATTGCTTGTGATCATACATTGATAGATATTCAAATCAAACAAGAGAAATGTATTCTCCTAATTACAACCACCTTAATTTCACTAATAAAAAAAATTACAGCTAAAAGATAGGCTACAATGCATAACAGAAGAACCTTTCCAATACAACTCAAATTACACAATTCATAGATACTACAAAATATATGTGAAGCCAGCATCCTTAAAAAGCATTCACGGATTCAATAAACAGCCATCTCCAACACATTGGAGGGCAGCTAATGTGAAGATTACAGTCATGTTCAGTATTTACAACTCACAACTAGGGACCCGCTCATCATAACTAAAAAATCACTTTGACCATATAGTTCTTTGCTCTACCAAAATCTGTAGTTCTAAACAACACCAATCTCCAAAGTTACCAATTATTTAAAAAATAGTAGACGAATGTAGTCAATGAGATTTTGTAAGAACATACGTACATTTAAAAAAAAAAAAAAAATACATTCCAGATGGTTAAATACAATTGTATATACTTAAAAAAATGAGCATATTATTGTTGGAATAAGAAAATGTAACAACTTTCCTCCCCACAATCAAACTTGAGCCGATTTTTTTTTAGAGAGAACATTTAAGGTGGAGGTAACTCACTAAAACAATCATATTACTGCTCAAATGAAAAACCCTAATCAAAATCGTAAAAAAATCTTAATCAAAATTGTAATGAAGATCTTAATCAAAACCCTAATCAAATGTTTAGAAAAACCTAATTTAAATTTTCAGTCTACAATCTCTAATTAATCTGTAATCCCTAATTAGGGATTAAAAATTGAAAACCGTAACTGGATTTTTCTTTTTTTTTAAAAGGAAGTCCCTAATTAGATTTACAAATGCAAAATCCTAATTAGGGATTGAAAATGGAAAAATCCCCTACTATGGATTAGGGATTTGAAAATTGTTAATTAGGAATTTGAAGAATCTCAAGTTATGGATTAGGGATTTGAAAAATTCCCTACTACAGATTTTCAATTTCAAATCCTAATCTCTAATCTCTCATCAAACTATCAACCAAAGAGAGCAAAATTCCTAATCCTAAATCAACATCACCATGTAAAGAGAGAAGAGAAGGAAGAGCAATATCCCTAATCATAAATCAACATCGCCATGCAGAGAAATGGGTTGATGTCGATCCGAGAGAGAGGGAGGTCGAACTCAAGAGGGAGGCGAAGAGGTTGACAGGAGAGATAACGAGAGATACCAGTGGAGCTCTCTCTCTCTACTTTTTTTTTCCTGCATGGCAGGAGAGTTTTTTTATGCACGGCAGGAGAGAGAATCTCTCTACGCAAGTCTGGAGAGAGAAACGGGTTGACGCCATATGCTTTGCCGTTTGGAGGAATGAAATAGTCCCCACATATGAGAGCCAATAGAATGTTGCCACATCAACTCGTCAACTCAGTACCCCTTATGGTACTGAGTTACTCAGTACACAATTTGATTCCTGAAGAAAGCCTTCGCGCTAGGGTGGTCATGTGTGTACATCTAAACGGTTGACGAGGTGGCTTTTTGATGGAATTAATGTGGATGAGATCCGCTACGTCCATCAGGTGCACCATCCTGGGCATGTTTAGGGTATCGAAATTTAGGCCGATTCAACACTCAACTGGGCTACACCATGGGAAATAGTTAAGATGGGAAACCCGCCGTTAAAAATTGTTCGAATTGAGTGTGGGTCTATCGTAGTCTGTATATACGACCAATTACACTGGAATCATGGTAAACCAACTCACATGCAGGTAAAGGCAAAACATAACTGACTTAGATTAGTGACCTTTCATCCCAATTCAAGTCAATACCCTCACATAATATGACTGTACATCTCAAACATCGATATATGTATGAATGTGTCTTAATCATATGTGTCACTTATGTAACACTAGGATGATGATACCAATAAAATACAACACTAGGATGATGACCCACTCATATAATACCAGCTTAAGAAAACACAATATATAGTCAAAGGGATATCACATATGTCCAAAAGGACCTGTGGTCATTAAGATCAATGGCTGGAAATAAACTCATCATATCCACATGACTTGTGGATTAAGGCTCACATTGGTTTTTCAGGACACAACTTGAATATATGGGATATACTTTGTTTACCTGGGACATGAATGGGTGATTTTGTCTTATGATTTGGACTATCCATCAAGTGCTTAAAAGGTTATGTGACATCTTTGAGGTTTTTAATTAGTTAATTATGGTTTTTCAACCATTAACTTTTGTTTTTAAATCACGCTTGATAGATATCAAATGACTAAGATTTGTTTGATCATCTTGGGTAGCATGGGAATTGCTAAGAAATTATGATCACAAATAGTGGAGGAATTTGGACAGTTGAGGTACATGGATTAGGAACGTAAATAAACATCCTTCATAATTGGGTATAGATGTCTATAGGGTGGTGGAGTAGGTGAGCCATGCCCACATGCCCTCACATCCATACGTTGTTACATGTGGCATTTACCTCACCAATGACTCTAGTCTGATCTAGCCCTTACTAAGATTCGAACAATGATTCTCATTTCACCATTATTCTCCATGGCATGGAATTGCTCAATCTCCGAGAGTCTAGACTAGGGGTGTCCTGCCCCTAGCAATGAGGTGTGGATTGCTTCTTCTTTGTAGTGGCTGACCTTGTCAATATTGTTCTCTCATTTGGGAGAGATCGTCATTCAGCATTGAAACCACACAATGCTCTAGTAATAATTTGCTTTTCAGTGTTAGACATTTTCTCTGAAAGTGTGACGATTGGAATTCCATCATCTGCAACGTCTATTTCCATTAAGCCAGATATGATGTAAGGCGTAATCGTGAATGTTTCTTCTACAAATTTAACAGAGAATGATAAATTCTCAAGAGAATCACATATAGACGCATACATGCCTTGCATGATGAACTGGTAAGCCGTTCTACCCCAGTTCAAAATGCGGTCCCAACCAACCTAAAAAAGAATAGGAACTAGACCAAACCGAGTAATGTGGTCTACATTTACAACTTTTTCAATGATAATGCCACTTGTGCAGAAGTCCCGTACATTTTCTGGATTATCATCCGGTTATTGTAAGGTCTGTACACTAAGAGGAGTTGATCTAGAAGATGAACTGGCTCGAGCCTTACAAATAGATTTTTTAGCTCTACATTCCATTGTAAATGCACAAGAAAAATTTCAAGGACATATATAAGGAATAGAGTAGATCAAATTTTGATGAAAAACTCACAAGAAAAGGGTTTCAAATTGAAACAACTCTACTCAAACGTGTAAATCTAACAGTAAACAACCTAAAACTTGAAGAAATTTGAACACAAATTACTTACAAGAGAGTTTGGTTGATGGGTTGGTCGAATAGGGCACCGGCTAGCTGAGGACGATGAAGTAACGTGAAAACAAATTGGGGATTTTTTCCCTTTTTTTGTGCAATCCACGTGATCTTCAGCTAGCCCAAGGTTGTGCTCGACTTATCAAAGATTTCGATCAGCTACAGGCTGGCCAAAAAAATCCAATTATTATTATTATTTTATTTTATTTTTAATTATTCTTTTCATGCATTTTATAATTATAAAATAAACATAAACATAAATTCAAAGAAAACAATAATTATTTAACACTACACAATCCAATATCATGCTTTAAAGTTGAAAACTTAACATTGTTAAGCGGCTTAGTCAGTATATCTGCAAGCTTCTTCTCAATTTGAATGTATTCCAGCATGATAATTTTATCTTCAACTAATTTTCGGATATAATGATATCGTATGTTAATATGCTTTGTACAAGAATATTGAATAGAATTTTTAGAAATATTTATTGCACTAGAATTATCACAATATAATATCATCGTATCTTGCGTAATTCCATGGTCAAGTAATATTCTTTTAATTCACATTAGCTGAGTGCAAGCATTTCTCGGCGCAATATATTCAGCTTCAATAGTAGAAAGGGGTATGAAATTTTTTTAAGCCATGATATTAAGCAGTTTCCAACATAGAAACAACCACCATTGGTAGATTTTCTATCATCGATATTTCCTGCCCAGTCTGCATCTGTATAACCTATGATTTGTATTGACATATCATGTAGATACCATAATCTTAAGTTCACAGAACTTGCGACATATCTGATTATCCATTTAACAATAAAAAAGTGAGATTCTTTAGGATCAAATTGATATCTAACAAAGATTTCAGCACTGAATGCAATATCGGGTCTACTAGCAATTAATTACAGAAGACTACCGATCATACTGTAATATCATCGAGAGTCTACACTTTTACCTTATTCATCTTTTTAGAGTTTAAAAATCATACTCATCTAAGTATTGAAATTCTTACCATTTTCAAAGCCAAACCTTTTTACAAGGTTCAAAGCATATTTGGTATGTGAGATGAACATCCCATCTTCAAGTTGTTTGACTTATAATCCAAAGAAATAGTTTAGTTCGCCAACCATACTCATTTCAAACTTAAATTTCATCAAATCTATAAACTCAGTAGATAGGTTAGCGCACGTAGATCCATAGATAATATTGTCAATATTAATTTGAATAATCAGGATATCATCATTATATTTCTTGATGAACAGGGTTTTATCAACACTACCTGTCATGCCCAAAACTTGAAAATCGGATTCACAAGAATCTCAATTACTGAATCCGGTGCTGACAGCCTCCGTAGTACACCATTCTCGACTCCTAGCGTTCATACGCCAGATTCTGATCATGAGATCCTACAAGGAGGATTTTTTTTGGTACATTTAACTCGTAATAAGAATAACCATAAGATTACCCTATTCACAAAGGCAACATCATCGTCACATATCCACTAATATAATCATTTGAGTACAATGCTGAAAGGGAAATACATAGATCGAAAATCAAGCTCCAGCGGACCGCTGCACGCTCTAAGCTCAACATTGCTGTAACCTAACATCACCTGCACGCATCTATCGTGCATAAACTTATAGAAAGCTTAGAGAGTGGTATAAGTGTATGCACAAAGTAAGTGTCAAGTACTCAATACAATGTCATCATCATACAATACCGAAATTACTAGTAATATATAAATCGTACATTATCAGAATAAGCAGAAATACTGACAAGATCATGAATTATCAGAGTAAGCAGAAATACTGATAAGAACAAGAGTTATCAGAGTAAACAAAAATACTGACAAGATTATAAATCATACGATAACAGAGTAAGCGGAAGTATGGACAAGTCCATAAGTCAATCAATATTGGAATACGCAATATAGAACAACTATACAATAAGGAGTCATAAAGAGCCAAATATCAGATGTCGTGGATGTAATGCAATATACAAATCCTGCTAAGTCTGTCTAGGCTATATAAGTGAAGAAACGTAGAAACCCAAAATGTCATATGGCTACAGATGTAATACAATATGCGATGCGAATGAAATGACCATGCTGGAGTATGAAGTTCATGCCTAAATTTGGATAGTCAGACTCAACATGGTAAACTCCTAATCTCAGGTTAGTAGCGCACCCAACTGAAATCCTTGTCATAACGAAGGTACACAACAATTAGTTGCGACCACCAGCCCGAGTGGATGAATGAATATGTAACTCCTACTTAATAAATCCACATATCAGTATGGTTCCTCTTTGAAAAATTACCAGGGTCTATTACACTCCAAATCAGATTATCGCCTCATCACGCGCAACAAGGTGAGTGGAAGAGACCTCACTATTTGCCTACCAATATAGGGTCTAGCTCTTCGATAGTGGACCCATTCCTCGAGCTAGTCAAACTCAGCCTAGCATTGCCCCCTCCTCTCCGGCAGGTAAGGCCGTACCCCCTTCCAACCGACCATGATACAGTGGGAGACGCGGCCTAACGGTATACGGCCCTCATGCACTCATGCATCGACTCGGTCTACACGTTGGAGCAACCTCTGGAACCAAGAGGATTCTAAGACTTTCACCCAAGGATATCTATAGCACCCCATGTAGTATAGATTTTCAGTGTCCCATTTGGCCATCTACGATATGCCTGTGGAGGCTACAGCCCTGATGTCGCTAGGGCGTACGGTGGTCGTGTCACACAAATGCGAGATGCATGAGTCATACATTGTAATCATGCATAAATTCTGCGTATACCATATGCTCATGTGGGGCAACTCCGCCTATCAAGGAGCCCCATGAATAATCTGCCCTATGACATATGCGATGGTCAATCATATCTCATAACAAACATTCAGATGATGCGTATGTATTATGATGCTATCCTGTCACATACTCATAATCGGTATCAATAACCGGCATCAACAATCAGCCTCGATAAAGTGTACATCTAACTAACATTGTCCCAAGGAATGACCCTCATAGGGCTAAACACATAGTGGGCCGACGGCCTCACACAAAGGCCTAATATACAACACAGTGGGCCTTACCCAAGGACCATAGATGCATCACAATGAGCCTCAACTACGGGTCATATATACATCATATAGGTCTCAGCAATCGGCCTCGGCAATCGAAATCGGCCTCAACAATCGAAATCAGAATCGAAATAGGCCTCAGTAATTGGAATCGCTCACGACAATCAAAATTTTCAATTGGCCACGACAATCAGAATTGATGGATAATCGGCCTCAATACTCGGAATTGACAATCAGTCATGATAATCGGCCTCGATCGCTAATCGATCAATTGGCCACAATAATCAGAATCGGCAATCGGCCACGACAATCGGAATAGATCGATAATCGACCTCGATAATCAGAATCGACAATCGGTCACAATAATCGGAATCAATTAGTAATAAGAATCAACAAATTGGTCACGTCAATCGGAATCGATCGGTAATCAGAGTTGGTAAATTGGTCACGTCGATCGGAATCGACAATCGGTCACGACAATCGAAATCGGCAATCGGTCATGACAATTGGAATCGACAATCGGTAATCAGAGTCGATAAATCGGTCATATCGATCGGAATCAACAATCGGTCACGACAATCAGAATTGGCAATCGGTCATGATAATCAAAATCAACAATCGATCATGACAATCGAAATCGATCAATAATCAGAATCAGTAAATCGGTCACGTTAATTGGAATCAATAATCGGTCATGACAATCAGAATGACAATCGATCATGACAATCGGAATCAATCGATAATCAGAATCGATAAATCGGTCATGTCAATCGCACCGATAATTAACAGATAAACAAAAGGGGTCCATAGATGATCAGCCTATCAACTATAGTATAAAGATCAGCAGTCGGTCGTAGTTATATCAAATCCGATAACACGGAGCCATTTGTTTACGACAAATGAGGCCCACTTATTTAGATTAACCCACTGAGGGAATGATGAGAATGGGCCTAACAAGGCCTAAGGGAAGGTCACAATGTTGACATCCAACCATCATTGCCCATCAATGTGGACATCTAACCAACATTACTCCTAAGGAGTGGCCTACATAGGGTCAAACATATAGTGGGCCTATGACCTCACGTACAATCATGATGAGCCTCATTTACGTCACATAGGCCTCGTCATATGGGCTAACATACGTCTCATCGGGCCTCGAATACACAACAGGTGGGCCTCGCACCTGGGCCTCAAATATATCATAACGGCCTCGCATCTGGGCCTCATAGGTTAAGTGGGCCACATCACATAGGCCGCATTATATGGGTCGCACCATCAGGCTTCATGTATATCAAATAAGTTGCGCCGGTGGGCCTCATATATATCAAGTCGGGCCTGCCCTTATGTATTTTAAAACCTGACATATTCATAAGATAATATAGAGATAGATGAAATGAAAGCCAAATATCAGCTTGAGTGGGAAGCACTATAGCTCATAAGAAGTTTTAAACGATGGGTGTCACTGCACCCCATTATTATTGCAAATGGTGGGGTTCATGTACACTTTTAGATCTGACCCATTCTTTTGCTCATGCTGCCAAAATAAGATCTCAAATGGTTGGATAGTTTGGATACAACGCATGCGTCATGGTGGGTCCCATAGATAAACAACATGGATGGAGTAGGTGAAACCTACAGAGCTTGCTGTCGTGTACAGCAGCAAGTCTACACGTCACAGGGCAGCCATATAGCTACGGTACATGCAGCTAATGTTGCCTTAAAGAACAGCAGAGGTGGGTCCCTCATAGGGCCCACCCTTAAGTATGTTATAAAATATATAATATATATAATTAAAGTACAGGTGTTGCCAATGCATCTTTATGCATTGAAGGGAGAGGTGGGCCCTGGACGGCCTGGACATATACACATCACACATGGGTGGGTCCCACGTAGGGCCCACCATATTATACACACACACACACACACACACACACATGACATAATATATAATATATAATATATATATATAAGATAATATATATATATATATATATATATATATATATATATATATATATATATATAGATATTAATATAATACACATGGATGCTGATGTCCAGGCGCATGGATGGCCTGGACAGTCGCATGCATCAAGGAGGGCCCCACACGTGGGGTGTTTCCCACACCAAGCATGGTGGACACCACACATACATGATGGTGTGGTCCACCTCAATGGATGGACGACCTGGATGGGTCCTATGGACCCCACGATCAGGTCACACTTCACTGTCAACCACCCCCACTAGGCAATCAATGTCAATACGCCTGCGTTGGAAGGAGGTATCCTTCACTCTACCTACCACTGGAGTTAGGGTCTGGCCCTAGCGTTGAAACGAGGCGTCTTTCACTCAATCTACCACAAGAGCTATGGATCTAGGCGTGGATAGATATCGAGGGCCCCACATGGACGTGGGTCCCACCATCCAGGGGCGGTGGACAGCGGATAAAACACATACATCAGAGTGGGTAACACCGTCTAATGGTGTGGACGCTGGATAAAACACATACATCAAAGTGGGTCCCACGTGGGGCCCACCATAATGTTTATCTGTCATCCAGTCCGTTGATAAGGTCACACGGACCTGCATGAAAAGGAAAAATAAATTTCACAATGATCCGAAACTTCGGTGACACCTAGAAATGAGCTCAATCACACTGTTTCTGGTGACGTTAGCCACTTGGGCTTCATATAAGGCTGATTTTTGGAAGGCCCACTGTCCCAAAGGGGACCTACCAAATGCACGGAGTGGATGTCCAACACACATCATGGTGGGGCCCACGGCTAGGACCCAACAGTCCTTGCCCATTCAGGCCTAACGCAACAGGATGGTGTTGTCGTCCTTTGGACGTTAGCAGCATCACTTGTTGCATCTTACTTCTAGTTTTTTAAAAAATAATAATCATCATTTTTCTAAGGTTTTTCCCATGTGGGGCCCGCATCAAGTGAATCCACTCCATCCATTGGATTCCATAGCTTGATACCGTTCAAAAGAGCCCAATATCCAATATGTTTTGGCAAGTAGCACATCAAGGTGGGTTTTCAACAGTAACAATATTATTTTCTATGGTATGGCTCGCCAGGAAATCGGATTAGGCTCATATTTTGGCTCAACGCCTAAAATGAGCTGGGGAATGGAATGAATGGCGTGGATTACACCCACACTTCAAGGTGGGGCCTACATGAGTAGCCCACCCAAAAGCTTTAAACCAAGCTGATATTTTTATTTTCACATGGCACGTCCAGACGTGCATCCCACTATCTAGTCACCCCTTACTACACATCTAGCATCCAGGGACGCTGGATGGTGTGAATAAAAATCATTCTAGGTGGGTCCCACATGGACAACGTGGATCACCATCAAGGTGGGCCACACCTCATCAGCAACATAAAAAAATAATAAAAAATAAAAGAAAGCGAGAGAAGGAGAAGCACCCACCTTCCTTATTCCTCCCTAATGCTCCAAAGCTCCAATGGGGCTCCTTCAACTGGGGAGATGAGTTTTTGATGGCTGGATATGGGGGATCTAAGGTGAGAAAGGGCTAGGAATCTTAGAGAGCTTAGGATGTCCAAGGTCTTGCTACAATGGTGGAAATGGAGAATGAAAAAGGGAAGAGAGAGATGAAGGAGAGAGTAATGGTGATAGCTCTCTCTCTTTTAGCTAGGTAATAAGTGTTTTGGGGAAAAGGGAGAAATTATGGGCTAGGGTCATTATTACTTTGACTAGTAATTATGGATGGCTTAGGGTGATGTCACCCTAGCCTTGGGAAAAGTACCATTATTATAGGTGGGTCCCACCAAAACACAAGCAATGGTCCAAATAGAGCGCAACTTATATCTTTTGATGTACAACTCAGATTGCTGTAGAGACGCGGCGTTGGAACCGCAGTGCCGACGTGATTGCAATGACATAGGTCTTAGGTCAAGCCGACTCAGAATTACAGGATGACACTCAAGGTCGCGCGTAAATCTACATGTCACAGATCGTCGAAATTTGGCCGGAAGGATCGCGGGGGCCTATGGAACGGTACGGACTAGGATATGGATCTCACACTACCCATAATAAAATTATGACTAATTAAAAATTTAGTTAATTTTTCATACCATGCTCTAGGAGATTATTTTAAACCATAAAGAGCCTTTTTAAGCCAGTAAATATGATTGGGAAGTTTGAGATCTTCAAAAAACCCTTTGGTTGTTTAACATAGACTTCCTCATTTAGATCACTATTTAAAAAAGTACATTTTATATCCATTTGATAAATTTTTTATTTTTTTATAGCATGCAATGAAAATAAATAATCTGATTGATTCAAGGCGCGCAACTGGTGCAAAGGTTTCGTCATAATCAATACCTTCTATATGAGTATAACCTTTTATAACCAGTCGTGCCTTATTTCTGATAATATTCCCTATTTCATTAGTTTTATTTTTTAAAATTCACTTGGTTCCAATCACATGTTTGTCAGTAGGTCTGGAAACCAAATATCATACATCATTTATAATAAATTAATTTAATTCATCTTGCATGACATTTATCTAAATTTTATCAGCGGGCGCTTCATTTACATTACCGGTTCAATTTGGGAAGTAAAGTAGACATGATTACATATATTTTCCAGTTGTCTTCTTGTATGAATGCTAGTGTGAGGGTTACCAAGTATTTGATTAGTCGGTTGGTCTTTGACTAACCTTAACCCAGTATTGTCAAATTTAGATGAAGATTCAGGTATATTAACCAAATTGATATCATTATCATCATCTTGGTCAAGACTGGGTATGGTCGATTGATCATTTATCACAACATTTATAGATTCTTATATAACTCCAGTTCTTTTGTTAAGAACACAGTATACCTCGTCTATTTAGAGGATAACCTATAAAGATTCCCTCATCGCTTTTGGCTTCAAATTTTTTCAAAATTTCACAGTCACATAAAATAAAATATTTGCTTCCAAAAGTCTGAAAATATTTAACAATGGGCTTTTTGTTAAACCATAATTCATAAGCTTTTATTGTTTTTAGCTTTTCTAATATTAACACGATTAATTATATAGCATGTAGTACTAACAGATTTAGCCCATAAATTTTTAGGTAGGTTCATGCTATTTAACATTACACTAGCCATTTTTTGTAGAATTTTATTTTTTCTTTCAGCAACCCCATTTTGTTGTGGTATTTTTGGAGCAGAAAATTCATGCAATATACTATGATTATTACAGTATTTCTTAAAATTACTATTTTAGAATTCAATTATATGATCACTTCTAATTTTGACCATAGATAATTCTTTTTCACTTTGGATACATTTTATAAGTTTTCTAACTTCATCAAGAGTATCTAATTTTTTTCTTAGAAAGGCTACCCAAGTATATCTAGTATAGTCATCAACTACCATCAGAAAATATTTCTTTCCACCTCTACTCTCTGTTCCAGTTGGTCCGACTAAATCCATATGGAGAAGTTCGAGAGGTCTAGTTGTGGCTAAGGAGTTTACTTTCTTGTGACTACTCCTAACTTTCTTGCCTATTTGACATGCGTCACAAACTTTTTTTTTATCTTTTTAAGTTTGGGTAAGCCACGTAAGTGATCTCTTTTGCTTGATTTATATAGTTTTTTTTAATTTACATGTCCAAGACGTTTATGTTATAGTTCAGTCTCGTCTGATTAGATCATGTAACATGAATAGTTTATTGAGCAAGAGTTATCAATTATATAACAATTTTCAGACGTTCTGTGACCATTTAATATTACATTTCCTTTCTCATTTATTATCTCACATCCATGATCTGAAAATTTTACGCTATGTTTATTATTACAAAAATGAGATATGCTAAGAAGATTATGTTTTAATCATTCAACATATAGAATATTTTCAAAGAAAGGTGAGTTAGGAAGTTGTACATTACCATAGTCAATTATCTTGCAGTTGCTTCCATCTCCGAATGTAACTGGCCGCCATTTACTTTGTTGATGTTTGAGAGTATAGCCTTATCACATGTCATATGTCTCAAACATCCACTATCCACGTACCATCTTGAATAGCTATTTGCTTTGAAAGTTGTGTAGATTACAAGACACTTAACCTTTGAAACCCATTTCATTATGGTTCTAGGTTTAGGAGGATCTCTTGCTTTACACTATGTTTAGGAGTTAAGATTTCTCTTTTTTCTACATACTCCAGTCTTATCAAAGTTGGATTTTAATAGCTCTTTAAGCAAGCCCATAAATTTTTCATCTAAGAGGATTTCTGTTATTATTCTTTTGATTTTTATAGATGTTGGTATTATTATTTATTTTAAAGACTTGAAAAGGTTTTGAGTTTTTGAATTCATTCCTTTTATAGTTTGAATCTTTTAAAGTCTCTGCTTTAGAGTTCGAGGATTCTCCTTTTATAAAGGTAGGAGCAGAATCCTTAGATTTCAAAAAGTTATTTTTAATATAACCTAGTTTAGACTTGTCACCACATCGTCTCAATGAGGTTAACAATTTTTTAAGTTTCTACTCACCAAAGGTATATTTCCAAGTGTCCTTTGAACTCTGAAGAGAAGAAACTTCAAGTTTTAGTTTCTCAATTTTAGTTTTAACTTTTTACATTTAAGAAGACTTAAAACTTAAATCTAATTTAGTCTTCTCAAAACAATCGGAAAAAAGAGATTTTTCTAAAACAACTTTTGCAAGTTCTAATTATAGTTTAGCATAAATTTCTTTTTGAATTTTCAATTTGGCCGCAATTTTACAACTATCTTTGTATAAGGCACTATATGCATTTTGAAGATCATCTTCATTTTTAGAATCACTTCTTGGAGTTTCATACTCAGATATATCACAGTTATCTGAATAAGTGATTTTGTCTATAGTCATAAAGGCTTTCAAATCATTTGTATTTTCTTAGTCTGATTCATCAGTTTCAGATTCTGATGATTTATCCCAAGTAGTTATCATGCCTTTTCTTTAGATTTATCCTTTTTATGACATTTAAAAGTTAAATGCCCATATTTAGAATAGTTGAAACATTGGCTGTTTTTTGTTTTAGATTTTTAAAATTTTAATTTTCCCTTTCTTTTATCAAATAATTTTTAAAATTTTTTTTTTTTTTTTATTTTTAAAATTTTTATAAGATTTCTTTACTAACATAGCCATATTTTCTTCATTTTCTTCAAAATCAGAATTTACATTAGATTCCTTTAAATTAGATTTAGAAGATTTAAGAGCAATGAACTTGATTTTAGGAGCTTTGAAATTCAACTCATAAGTTTTAAGAGAACCAACTAACTCATCAACTTTCATAATATTTGTATCCTTTAATTCCTATATAGTAGTAACCTTTGAATTAAACCTATCAGGAAGTGATTGCAGTATTTTTAAGCAAACCTTGCTTTCAAGAATTTTGTCTCAAGACCTCACATGAAATTTACTATGTCATTTAGTTTCGTATAGAAGTCCATAAAAGACTCATTTTCTTCCATCGAAATTTTCTCAAATTTAGTTATGAGGATTTTGATTTTAGATTTTTTAACAATAATAGTTCCTTCATGTAAGCCATAGCAAAAACACTTGTAAAAACCCATGATAAAGAATTTTTGAAAGCACGTAATCCTAAATTCTTTCTAGGGTTATACCACTTAAGATATATCAAATATCTGAGTCACTTTGACTTATACTTTGTCGTTGAACTTTGACTTTGATGAACTTTGTCTTGAACTATGTCTTGGACTCTATCTTGAATACAAGCAATGATTTCTTTGAGAAGATGTACTGATCTTGTCTTGACCATAAGCCGATCTTGAGCTAATCTTCGGGTTCTACCTTAAAGCGCTTTTGTCTCATGAAATTTGACAGTCTATGTGTGCTTTACATCATAACACTTATACTAACGAAGCCCACCATTGGGAACCATTTTTTCCCTCCGTAGTGTATGTAATGTGGACGCACCATAGGCCGCCTTGTTGTATGTATTACGGCCATGCCGTTGGCTGACCTTGACTTATGTATTTTTACCATGTAACCTACCTTGATGTGTTTATGACACTTTTCTATGGGTTTACCTTAATTTATGTTTTGTATCCACACTTTGAGGTCTGTTCTTGTAGATTATGGCTAGTCCTCTTTGGCCTTGCTTGGGGTTGGTTGTAGGGCTCACTTTGATGTCCGTCTCAGGCCTATTGTGATCGTTTGTGGACCCTATAATGGCCGCCCCATTTGGATGCCGATAATAGCATGTTTGGCCACTTGTGTACGGGCTTGTTGAGTGGGCCCATTAGCTTGAAAGACCACTCAAGTATAGACTGGTGGGCCTCGATAAACTTGGTTTTTAAGTAGGTTCTACCTATTGTAAATGATGCATTTTCCTTATCATGTAGTGCGATATTTTACATTTGTGTTGGTATGACACTTCCTCAATTATTTATGTGGCATTATATTAGTGATTGATACAAAGTTTACACTTATACTTGTTATAGTACTTTCTTTACATTTGATGTGATGCCTTCTTATATTGAGGATGCACTTAGTCTATGCTAGATGTAAAATTTATGTTACTATTGATTTAGCATTGCTCTTATGTTTGGTATAGTAATACTCTTATACTTGATACGGTATTATGTTATCATTTCTCATACACATCATGTTTGCTTGACTTGGATAATGGCTAATTCATAATTTTTGGCTTCCTGATGCATGACAAGGCCGCATTGACCACTTACAACTAAGGGTATTTTTAGGGGACCCATATGAGATGAGGTCATCCTGCATGTATATACAACTTACATGACATGGTTGCATGACTCGGATGATGGACTCATGCATTCATGAATTGCATGATGCATTTACATCCACACCCTAGTGACATTAGGGTTGTGGCCACCACAAGATCATCATGATTAGCCGCTTGAGTATGGACATCAAAAATTTGGTTACGTCTATTGGGCATGTAGGATGTCCCTGGGCGAAAGTTTCTAAACCCTATGGGCCAACAGGATGCTCGAACATCGAGAATGAGTGGATAACATGAGTGCCCGAGTGTCAAATACCAGTAGGCCACATCTCTCACTATGTCGGGATCGGTTGTGTCATGCCCCAAATTCAGAAATCGGATTCATAGGAATCCTGATCGTCGAAGCCGGTGCCGACAGCCTCTGTAATACCCCATTCTCGGCTCCCAGCATCCGTACGCCAGGTTTCGATTTTGGGATTCTATAAGGAGGATTTTCTAACGTACATTTGTCTCATAAGAAGCATAACCACAAGTATACCCAAATCATAAAGGCAACATCATCATCACATATCCACTAATATAATCATTTGAATACAATACTGAAAGGGAAATACATATATCGAAACCAAAGCTCCAGAAGACAGCTGCATGCTCCAAGCTCATCGCTGCTACAACCTAGCGCCACCTGCACGCATCTATCGTGCATAAGCTTATTGAAAGCTTAAAGGGTGGTGAGAGTGTGTGCACAGGATAAGTGTCAAGCATACCATAAAGACCATAAATCATACATCATCGGAATAAGAAAACAAGATCATGAATTATACGATATTAGAGTAAGTGAAAATATACTGGTAAGTCTATAAGTACTATCAGTCATACCAAGGCTATGCGATGCAAAACATAATAAGACAATAACGGATGCTGAGGATGCAATGTAATATACAAATCCTGAACCACGAATACCATCAACCTCATCTAGGCCATATAAGTACAAAAACATAGTAACCCAAAATGCTAAGTGCTACAGATGCAATGTAATACGCGGTGCGAATGAAATGATCATGTTGGAATGTGAAGTCAGGATGATAGTATGTAGTATCGCAGGCTACGGGGTCCACCACAAGGGAATTCTATCCAAACCTTTCTCATACCTAAATTTAGATAGTCTGACTCAATGTAGTAAACTCCTGATCTCAGGTTAGTCGTGCACCCAATTGAAATCTTGGTCATGTGAAGGTACATGTAACAAATAGTTACGCACCACCAGCCCGAGTAGATAGTGAATGAATGAATGAATGGATATGCAATTTCTGCTCAATAAGTCCGCATATTAGTACGGTTGCTCTCTGGGATCATCACCGAGGTCTAGTACACTCCACGCCTCCTGTCGCCCCATCAAGTACACAAATGGATAAGTGGAAGAGACCTCACTATCCGCCTGGCCAGTAGTCTGTCAATACCTACCTGGCTCGTCGATAGTGGACCCATTCCTCGACCTAGTCAAACTCAGCCTAGCTATGCCTACTCCCTCGGACGGGTAAGGCCATACCCCCTCCCAACCGACCACGGCACAGTGGGAGATGCGGCCTCCTAATATTCGGCACTCGGGCGCTCATGTATATCCACTCGGTCTCGACGTTGGGGCATCGTCTGTACTAAGAGGATTTTAGGGATTTTCTTCTAGGGCCATCTATGGCAGCCTGATGCTCGAACCAAACATTTTTGATGTACCATCTGGCCATCCATGATATGACTGTAGAGGATACCCTGATGTCGCTAGGGCGTACAGTAATCACAACATAATGCAAGATGCATTAGTCATACAATCCAGCCATGCATCAATCCTACGCATACTATGCGCTCATGTGAGATAGCCTCCGCCTATTAGGGAGTCTCATAACAACTTGCCCAATGACATATGCAATGGTCAACCACATCTCATAACAAACATGCAAATGATGCATATGGGCATGTATCATGATGCTATGCGGTCACATACTCATAATCGATATCAATAACCGGTATCGATAAACAACCTCGATAATGTGGACATTTAACCAACATTGCCCCCAAGGAATGACCCATATAGATCCTAACATACAGTGGACTCATGGCCTCTCATAAGGACCAAATATACAACACCATGGGCCTCACTCAAGAGCTTAATACACATCACGATGAGCCTCACTCATGGGCCACATATACATCAAGTGGATCGCATCTCACGGGTCTAATATACATCGCAATGGGCCACTCACACGGGCCTAATATACATCAAGTTAGGCCTCATCATATGGGCCGAAAATATTTCATAATGGGCCACGTCCCATGGGCCTCGAATACATCACGATGGGCCTCACTCATGGGCCTCATATACAACAGGTGGGTTGCATCAATGGGCTGTAATAATAGGCCTTATACACATCAAGTGGGTTGCATCAATGGGCTGCACTAATGGGCCTCATACACATCAAGTGGGTTGCATCAATAGGCTGCACTTATGGGCTTCATACACATTAATTGGGTTGCATCAATAGGCTGCACTAATGGGCCTTATACACATCAAGTGCGCTCCATCAATAGGTCGCATTAATGAGCCTCATACACAGCAAATGCGTTACATCAATGGGCCGCACTAATAGGCCTTAAGTATCTCAAAGTGGGCCTCATCACATAAGCCTCACTTGCATCACATTAGTCCTCACACAAGGCCATATGTAACATCATAATGGTCCCCATATACGGGCCGCATGTACATTACAATGGACCATATCCCATGGGCCTCGAATACATCGTAATGGGCCACATCCCATCGGCCTCGAATACACCACATTGGGCTACATCCCATGGGTCTTAAATATATCACAATGGGCTACAACCCATGGGCTTTAAATACACAATAGGTGGGCCCTACACATGGGCCTAATATACATCATAGGTGGGCCCTGCACATGGGCCTCATACACAACAAGTTGGGCCTATTAATTGGCCCTAGGGAGAGTGACAATGCGGACATTTAACCAACATTAATCTTACAATGTGGACGTCAAACCAACATTGCTCCCAAGACATGGTTTGCCATAAACATCATTATATAACTAATGTGGAATCACATATTGCAAAGGGCCTTATCCACATCCCATGGGCCTTAGATACATCAAATGGGCCGCATAACATGGGCCTCATATATTTCAAGGTGGGCCTCAACAACGGACCACAAATACATCAAGATGGGCCTAATCACATGGGCCTCATATATATACCAAGGTGGGCCCCAACGGATGGCCACAAGTACATCAATTTATATATCTATATATGTATATATATATACATACATGAATCATCTCAAAAGATCAACTGGACCGCACTCCAAATGACAGTGGTAACAATGATTTCCACCATTAAAATTCTTAAGGCCCACCATAGCATTTGCTTCCCATCCAATCTGATCACAAGGTCACATTAACCTAAAAAGGTTTTAATGGTGGACGGTTAAACCCACTATTTATACAATGTGGTCCACTTGATCCTAGGCCCATCTTACTTTTTTTCTTCTAGTCTCAAGCCTTAAAATTATTTATTAAAATGGTTGGATGGTTGGATGCAACACATGCATCATGGTGGGTCCCATAAGGATGGACAGTTGAAACAGGTGGGACCCACGGAACTCACTACCATCTCCACAACAGCTAGTGGTGGGGCCCACATAACTGAAGCAGGTCCCACGGAACTACTGACACTCAAAAGAGCAGTTGTATAGCTGTGGTACATGCAGCTTTGCTACTTTTAAAGCGGGCAGAGGTGGGTCCCATGTAGGGCCCACCATAGCGTTTATTTATTATACAATATATAGTATATATAATATAATATATATAATCATCCAGGCCCTGGGCGGCCTGGACAGTGCATACATCAAGTGTAGCCCCATGCCAGGGGTGGGTCCCACTGTCCTGTGGTGAATAAAACATAAACATGATTGTGGGTTCCACCGTCCACCTGGACGGCGTGAATAAAACACATACACAGCTGTGGGTCCCACGTGGGGCCCACCATAACATTTATTTGACATCCAACCGTTGATAAGGTCACACGGACCTGGATGAAAGGGAAAAAAAATTTTCTTATTATTTCAAAACTCCTGGGCCACCGAAAATGGTTTCAATGGCAGTCATTCAATCATGTTGCTTCCTGTGATGTGGGCCACTTGAGTTCCAGATATGACTGATTTTTGGGGTGGTCGCTGGTTAGAGGGAGGCCCACCATTTCAACTGTTTTGATGTCCACATACATCACAATGGGGCCTACAACTGGGACCCGTGGTCCCTGCCTCCTTTCACGCCCAATGCAGCAGGAAGCTATGCGTCCTCTGGACGGCAGCAGTTATATTTTTTTAAAAAAAAATGGTTTTCTTGTGGTTTTTCTCATGTGGGGTCCGCATCAGGGAAATTCACTCTGCCCATTGGCTCTCATGGCTCAATATAAGCCAAACAAGACCAATATCGGGTATGTTTCGGGGTACAAAACATCAAGGTGGATATCAACGGTAGAAAATACTGTTTACTAAGCTATGGCCCGCCAAAAAGTTGGATTGACTTCATTTCTCGGCTCAACACCTAAAATAATCTGGGGGAAAGGATGGACAGGTTGGATTAAATACATACATCAAGGTGGGGCCTGTATAAGTGGCCCACCCAAAAAGCTTGAATCCAGCTCATATTTGTATTTTCATTCCTAGACGCTGGATGGCCTAAGCCTAACACATGCACAAGGTAGGCCTGGCTCAGGTGGGCCACCAAATGCATGGTTGATGTGGATAAGACATACACCAAGGTGGGGTCCATCCAAGTGGGCCACACAGCTACATCTTCATACACAATAGAAAATGAAAGAGAGGGAGAGAGAGAGAGAGAGAGAGAGAGAGAGAGAGAGAGAGAGATAAACAGTGATGATGGGAGGAGCTCCGCCACTATGAGCTCCTCCATGATATAATGGATACATCAAGATGGGTTCCACCATAAGTGGGCCCTCAATTCATCAAAATCACACAATCAAAATCTAGAAAAGAAACACCCACCTTTGATCTTCTCCTCCTCCTTTTGCCAAAGCATCCTAGAGCTCTAAAGGACGGACTTCAACGGTTGAGATTGGTTTTGGAGGGTGGGGATGGGAGATAGGAAGTGGGCCACACAAACTTCTCTCCTCTCCCTTAGGAAGCCATGGACGATTGTTCTCTCTTTCTTGGGAGAATGGGAGAAAGAGAGATGAGAGAAAGAGAGGTTGTAAGGGAGAGGGATGGGTGTGATGGGTGAAAAGGTAAATGATGGGTGATGTGTACTTTGACATGTGAGGGATGGGTTTCTTTGACTTTGGGGTTGCTTGGGGATGGGGTTTTGTACTTGACATGAGAGGTGATTGATGGGATTGATTGATTGATTGAGGTGATATATTGCAGAGATTCTCTTAAGTTTTGCAACGCGCAGTGTTTTCCTCGAACTGAACGCGGGCCCACATCTCCTAGCTTAGGTATTGCCTCCGCGTGTGAGTCGCGGCATCAGAACTGCGACGATGGCACAGTCGCTAGGGTACAAGTCTCGGGTTAAGCCGACTCAAATCTACAGAATATGACTTAGGGTCATGCGCAAACGTTAATTATAGGTCGCAAGTTGCCGAAATTCGACGGGAATGATTGGGGGAATTGACGGAACAGTACAGACTATGATATGGGCCTTATAGGTTGGAAAGGAGTATGACCTTATCTGCTCAGGTGAAGGGGGCTATAAGTAAGTTGAGCCTAACCAACTCGTGAAATGGGTCCGCTATCGATGAGCCAGTTGGGGATTGACATACCACTAATGAGGCGAATAGTGGGTCTCTTCCACTCAATGGGTCGTGCGTGCGATGGGGCGGCAAGCCAGTGTCAGAGTGTATTAGACCTCGATGATTCCATATGGGAATCATACTAAGATATGGATTAGACATCATGATTGGCATGTTACATCGTAACCTTAGCATATGACATTTAGCCGAAAGTGTCATTATCTGTTAATTAGCATGACGTTCGACTCATAGAGTCAAGTGAGCCCCAATGAAGATACAAGACCAGAGACTCAGCAAGTTAGAAGCTTCAAAGTGCAAAGATAAGGTAAAACTAAGCCAACAAACTTAACCAAAACCCTCACCTAAAACCTCCAAAACATGGACTATTCTTGACCAAAAACCTCTAGAAATATACCTTGTTAAGTATAGTAAAAGGTTAAGTAGCTTATTGAGTTAAAAGATCATCTGAAAAAATCAGCTACTTTCAATGTCATTGGAGTGACATCGAAGACAGCTTATTGAGTTAAAAGATCATCTGAAAAAATCAGCTACTTTCAATGTCATTGGAGTGACATCGAACTGTCTTCGATGTCATCATAGATGGCTCTGTAATAGTCCACCAACCAAACTCACATTTACTGGAAAATCTTGATGACATCAAAACTTAAGTTCCGATGACATCAAACCTATTTCGATGCCATCTTAAATGGCGCAAATCACACTAGCGAGTTTTCAAGGTAAATCCAGATATCTTCGATGACATTAAAACTTAAGTTTCGATGACATCGTAATTGAACCAATTTGGTCCAGTGAACTTTCAAGTTAAATCCGGGTATCTTCGTGTAACACCCCGTACTTTCAAGAACTCGAGTGTTACCAAAAGTACTTAGCTTTTTAAGTTGTTCACTTACACTCTATACATTAAGAGTAATATTTATCCATAAATCTAACCATCCGACTATCTAATTATAAATCAAAGCTAGATTTCCAACCTAGATAAGATTTACGACACTCAGAACCAATAGGAATCGATTTTAGAATAATTTTATAGTAGGGCTTCAAGACTTGATCATCAAATTATCAATTAATCGATGGGTGTGAGATTAGTTATTAGAATTAGAGCTTGCATTATTCGATAAACGGTCAGACCATTAAAACCAGTCATTAGATTCATCTAGATTGTTTAAATGACCCCTAGACCTTAGAGGATCAATTATGAATCGATCTAGTCAATTAATCTCGTAACTGCTCATTTAATCAAGTTGTAGGGTTGCCCAATCTACTCTAAATTAGACTACAAACCTTGATGACCATTGACGATCAAATCAAATGCGATCTAACCATAGAATCGACAAGAATCTACAATTATAAGGCCAAAATGCAAATGTATGGCCCATCGAGCCTTGGATTTGCTTGACTGCTGGCCAAGGGCCCTGATTAGACCCATAGTATCAAATGGATGGAGCAGATTTCTCACAAGCATTACAATGGACCCCACCCTAGTTGCGTGTGTACCAGCATGCACATGCACTCGTAGTACACTGAACCAGCTAGCTGGGCAGACGAGTATTGACCCGGGCATTGCTTTTAAAAAAAGAGAAAATTTTCTCTACTTTTGTTCCCGCCCGAACCCGATTTGAATGGGCATCATCCAGGCATATTTTTTGTGGTCCACTAAAAGCGATCACTCAAGAAATCCAAGCAGTTCATCTTGTTCAAAAGAAAATTTTGAGTAGACCCTGATACTTCCAACAGTATCCATACACCTGTAGACTCACAATCTCAACTGCAAAGCGAGTTGCGTGCGGCTGGGTGTTCCGAAAGTGGAAATTCCTCTCCTAGTTGAGTTGGCAAGCCATGTGCGGCTGTCATGGACAATCGCAGCCCTCCATTTCGAGAGATCCCAACCCTCCAAGATAGGGTTTTCCTAGCTAGAAAGGATTAGGACAAAATCTTTTCTGTTTCGGCTTGGCTATTGGCGCGAAGAGTGGAATCCCATCCTCATACGTGGCTCCTCTAACCAATCCCGTGCATCCAGGTAAGCCCTAAACTAGAGCCTAGAAGCTTCCAAGGAAATGATTAGGGCTCCAGCCGTCGTTGGAAGCTTTGCTTCATAGCCATAGGATTAAGCTCAAACCACCCAAAAACCACATCCGTTATTTAAGAGATGGGTCCCACAAGTTCTCTATGACTTATCTGCACTTTGATGACCATTGGTTTAAAGAATGATGGGGTCGATCGAAATTCACCATGAGCATCCCCATCCTCTTCTCCGTTTAACGGTGGACACCCATCTTTAGGAAATGGGTCCCATTCCTCGATCTAAACCGTCCATCTGGTGACTCATAGCCTCAGATGATCATCCAAATAGTCTGATCGTAGCCTTGCTAACAGAATGCAATAAAATCATCTCATGTCTTATCGGCTTATGCGACTAAACCTGTAACTAATCCGCATATTTGTGGCAATAAAAACATCTAGAAACAGGTTAGCATAGCCTATTAAAACCTGTCTTTTAGGGCATCACTTTCTGGGGGAAAAGGAAAGCCAGTAAGAGAATGAGAGAAAATCGAGAGAGTAGCGCCGTTTTCCACCTTGTCGTCGGCATGTTGTGTCGCACTGAGTCAAGATGACGCAGTTCGAGTCCGAGTCTTCCCTGGTCTATTCACAAGGTTTCAAGGGGAGAAAAGAGAAGGAAGCCAGAAAAGAGAAAAGGTAGCAGAAGAAGAAAAGCTTGAGAAATGGTGGGATGGGTGAGTCAACTCAGTAACTTGCTGAGTCCGAACCTGTTTGACTTAGTTGCAGGTCGTTCTCATCCAACGAATTGTGTTCCGATCATAAATGCTCCATTGATGGTGCATCTTCAGTAAGTTACAGAGAAACTCAACCGAGAATCGAATTGGGTCTGAAACTGAATCGTTCAGGGCACTCCACACTGTAGCCAAGTTAACTCTCTGTATTCCACCAAGTTGAGTTCTGTTGAGACCAACAAGCTAGATGGATGTGAATTGAATGGAGAAGAAGAAAGAAAAGAGAAGAAGAAGATGATGGAGAGTAAGAAAGAGAGAAGAAGGGGAAGTGAGGCGAGTCACTGAGCTGACTCGGTTCAAAATCGAGTTAGGTCTTTGACTCACTGATTGGTCGATTTCAGACGTTATCAGGTTGAGTTTCGCCACAAGGGTGTGTACAACTATCTCTAGCATTACCGGGAGATGAACCGACTCTTGAATGTGAGGATCAACCTTGTCTACATCTTGATAGTTAGCATAGTTGTTTATTTCATCTATTGCCTAACATGATACATGGTGAAATTGATGATAAATGCTAGCTTTATTTGTGTAATTCTTCATAATGATTGATCATTGGATTTACAATCAAACATCAATATGCGATGGTCTTAAATATCTCACTTTATATGTGTGTATGCTTTTAATATTATGCATGGCTTGCTTTACCACTTTCGATTATTTATTAGTGTTTTGGAAGCCTTTAAACTAGTGGTCATTCTGTCTAATAGATTAAATGGAATTTATTTGTGGTGGACTTATCATCTAACGTACCGTTGCACCTTTGTGGCTTTTGGGGTCAATCCCTTTTACTGTATCCTGAAATAGATCATTTATGCTTATGTGGCTTATAGGGAATAACCCCTTCTTATCGCACCATTAAATGGAATATTTGGCCCTTGAGACTTTTAAGGAACAATGGCCTCATATGGCTTTAATTGATTGTCTTTGTATAACTTTGCGATGGTAAGTTCCACTTGTTGGACTATGTTGGCCATTAGTTGAGTAGCTTACCTTAAAAACATCTCATTTGTTAGTCTCATGAGTCAGGGATGGTGGAATGGGACATTATGCCTAAGTTGTCAGCCTATGCTGGATGACAAACCCCCCATAGTAACCTTTGAACTTTCCTAAATTGATTGTTTAAAATTGGAATAATGGTTGGGATAATCATACATTTTCATGTCATGCGGTTTTTTTCGGGTGACTAGTTCTCCTTGGGCATACCTTGAGTACTTTTTCGGGTGGTTAGATCTCCATGGGTGATCTATATATCGGTATGGTCTTTTCTAGGTAACTAGTTCTCCTTGGGCGTACCTTGAGTATTTTTCCAAGTGGTTAGATCTCCTTGGGTGATCTATATCTTATTATGATTTTTTTTGGGTAATTAATTCTCCTTGGGCGTACCTTTGTGTACTTTTCCAGGTGACTAGTCCTCCTTAAGTGATCTATATATCATAGTCTTTACTGGGCAACTAGTTCTCCTTGGGTGACTTTTTACCAGCTGGATGTGCATCCCTAGGTCTATGAGCATGTGCATACATCCATGCATTTAAATAATATTATCTTGTGTGATTTATTTAATGAATGTGTATCTGATGAACCTTATCTGATTCTCATGATAATCTTTGTGCAATTAGTAATCTTTGTGCAATATTCGTTATACACTGCATTTGTTAACTATACTTATTATCTTGGCGATACGATAAATCTTGAGGGGTATACTTCACTGCGATAGCCATTGACACTATCGAACCGTACTTAGTGTACAGGAGACGTAGAAGATGCATATGTTGGTGTTCATGTGGAATGGGAAGAGCTAAATGATCTTGTAACTCTCCATTCCTGATTTTATTTGTATTTAATTTATACTGTTATGTTTGTAAAGGTTAAGACATTGGTTTGTATAAGTTTTTGGGTAACCACTTGAAATATTGGTTATGTATACATGGACTCCCTCTTATACTTGATGTACTTCAGTCCTGCTAGTTTATTAACTCTAAAAAAAAGAAAAAATATACGTGAAATTTGAGGAATAGTTAAAGGTTAACACTCGGGCTTTTGGAAAACAAGCAGTGTACTCGGGTTTCGAGAATAGGGGTGTTACACTTTGAGGACATCAAAGCTCCTTCGAAGACATCAAAATTCAAATTCCGATGACATCGAAGGTCAGTTTGATGTCATTATAAATGGACCAAATCTGTCTAGCAACCTCGGGTAATTTTTGCCAAAAATTTGGATGGCATCAAGTCATCCTTCGATGACAATCAAAGGACACTTGATTACATCGAGCAGAAACTTCCAACAACTATTTGAACATCTAGTTGCATGGTTTGATGTAATCAAAGAAGGTTTGATGACATTGAAGGAAACTTCAATGACATCTAAGACCCTTCAATGACATCAAACATGTCAGTTTTCTACCCATTTTCTAACCATTGGGATTTTATTTTATAAAGCAAATGGGGTTGCTCTTGGGTTTCTTAGTGAGAATAGAAGAGAGTCTTGAGAGAGTGATTGCAGGAGTAAATACCCATCCTCTCAAACCCTCTTTCCTCATAGGAATTCATCATTCAATCCATTTTTAATGGCAATCATTATAACACTCATTGTTTGGTTTGAACTATGAACTCCGTCATTCATTGATGATCCGACAACTCTTCTTAAAGGCAAATATATAGGTTGGATACATTGAATGCTTAACTTGGGAATCACTTATAGCTCATAAAGAAACAGCATTAACTAAATAAAATTTACCCAAAACTCTTGTTCTACCAACCTCAATATCAACATTGGAGCATCAACAATCGGTTACAGTTTAAAGGAGCTGAAAACTCCTCAACAACTTGGAAGATCTTCAACAAATGTGCTTAATGGGGTTCACTCGCTTATAGGGAAGTACTCGAGTCCAATTTGTGTCTTGAGACCTTTCCTTATGTAAAATTGGATTCAGAGTTTAGTTACCCCAAACTCGCCAAGTCCTTTAATAGGCCTCCAATGGGAGAATATGTGCAGTGTCCTTGTGTAGGACAGTTTAAATTCTTGTGTAGGACTTATTAGTTCTTGTGTAGAACTTGTTGTCCTTGTGTAGGATTTGACAGTGCCTTTTGTGGGAAATTTCAGTAATCTTCTATAGGTTGTGAAGGTTTATGAATAACCTCATTTAAAACCATTGGACAGTGAAATTTGGCACACTCTAGGCGAAAGTGGGTCAGCCAGGAGTAGAGTAGGCACGTAGCCGAACCACTATATATCATTGTGTATTGTGGAGAATGCTTTGCTTCATACTTTGTGGTGATTGATTGCTCTCTATGCTTTATTCATTTTCTGCACATTACACATTTGATAAAATGCAGCATCAATATATATATATATATATATATATCGTTGTCTTAATTTTGTTTGCACACTTTTCCTGCTTAAACCTCTTTACTTAATCGATTAGAAGTAAGTGTTGTAAAAAGAGTAATTAAATTTTGAAAAGTCCTATTCACCATCCTCTAGGACAATTAGACATACCCCCAAGCTTCGCTTATAGTGGTTTAGCTGCAATTTCATTAGCCTTGTAGGCCTTTACACCGCATAGCTTGGGTATGGCTGATAGTATTTATAGACTTGATAGTCTAGCCCTCCATCATTCCGATTACTCTGACATTTGTATGTTTAACACATGCATCGCGCACGCACACACACTCTCTCTAAGCTTTGTAGTAAGCTTGCACACGTTCTTTATGTGCAGGTTAAGCTAGACCGCAGCAACATTGAGGCAGGAGCATATATCTGATTTTTTGGACTTTTATTATATTATGTATTTCCCTTCCAATACTATACTCAAACTAATATTATAGTGGAAATGTGATGATGTCTTTAGTTTTGGTACACTTGTAGTTATACTCATGTGCCAAAAAAATACACCTTAAAAATCCTCCTTGTGGAATCCCAGGATCGAAACCTAACGTATGGGAGCTAGGAGCTAAGAATGGGCTACTACAGAGGTTGTCATCGCCGGATTCGTAGCTCGGGAATTTTGTAAGCCCGTTCACCGAGTTTGAGGTGTGACAGTTACCTCAAGCATCCTTCAATTAACATATATCTGAATAAACCAAAGGACCCCACCAAAGTTGTAATACTCCATCTACTGGAGCTCAAAGTTTGACAAGCTCCTGACCCAGGATTGCAACCGATCAAAGAAAACTGAATGCGGATGGAGTCGGAAAGTGTGCACCGGAAAACCTCAATGATCATCATCTTATAAGAAACTGACAACTCATCAAAGTGCAGTATAGCCTCATCTCGAATAACAACATCAACCTGAAGGGAGTAGGCAAATACAATCTCTTAAGTCAGGAACTGCCCAGGGGCCATCTCGGCATCAACTTACACAGCACCACCCTACCCAACTGTCGCATCAAGCACTCTAGGGTTCATGGTTAACAGCTCAACTCTACCCTTAGCTGCCTAGGAAGACTCACCTATATCATAGGTGGACCGCATAGATGCATCATCCACTGTAAATGATAAAGAAAGAGGATCCAGAAACAACGGACGATCACCACCAACGAAACTGACCATCGGGATGTCATAAAAAACTGCACCATAAGCGGGATTGATCCGACCGTCCAAAACTATGTCGCAATCCATCAAAGCTACCAAATAATGATTTTAGTAATCTAATGCATCATCTAGTTGACTAAAAGTGTTGTCTAGGGCCCGATCGTAACATCAATGCTAAAATCTCCACCGATCGGCCCATCCTGAGAAAAGGTATGCATCTAAGTATCATCTTGACCAACCAAAAGAGCCATTAAGTCATCCACACAGTCTGATGTCAGAAGAAGAGCTACGTCACCATCTATGTCACACCCTAAACTCAAAAACCGAGCTCACAGAATTTTCGATCGCCGAATCCAATGCCGACAGCCTCCGTAGAACCCCATTCTCGGCTCCTAGCTCCCATTCGCCAGGTTCCGATCCTGGGATGCTACGAGGAGAATTTTTAATGTCAGTTTGATTCGTAATAAGCATAACCAAAGGCATAACCCACAAACAACAACCAAGCACACCATTACATTTCCACTATGATCAAAAACTTTACAAGTACAATGAGCATAAAGGGAAATACAATGGTAAAGAACGAAAACTCCAAAACCATCAGCAACGTACTCCTGCCTCAGTGCTGCTGCGATCCAACGTCACCTGCATGCAACGGTCGTGCATAAGCTTACAGAAAGCTTAGAGGGTGGTGAAAGTGTGTGCGCAAGGTAGTAACATGAACATGCAATGACAGAGTAAAGCGGAATATACAGATGGATCTATAATATCATGAGTCATACCAAGGCTTATGCGATGCAAGACATGAATGGTATCGGCCATCCCAAGGCCATGCGATGTGTAATGCAACTCAAGCATACAGATCCTCATCAATGTCCACACATCAATGCAGCTCAAAATATGGAATATCACTGGGGTCTAGTACACTCTAAGCCAGATTGTCGCCACATCGCGCTCAATAAGGTAAGTGGAAGAGACCTCACTATCCGTCTGCCAATATCGGGCGCGACTCATCGATAGCGGACCTATTCCTCGAGCTGGTCAAACTCAACCTAGCATTGCCCCCTACACTCAACCGACCACGACACAGTGGAGAGCACAGCCAACTGGTATTCGGCACTCAGCGCTCATCTACCCACTCGGTCTAGACGTTGGAGCAACCTCTTGGTACCATAAGGGTTTAGGGACTTTCACCTAGGGATATCTATAGTACCCCATGTAGAATAAGATTTTCGGTATCCAATCCTGCCAACCACGATGCGTCTGTGGAGGCTACGGCCCTGATGTCGCTAGGGCGTACAATAACCATATCACACAAATGCGGAATGCATGAATCACGCTACCCAGTCATGCAACCAATCATGCACATAACGTGCGCTCATGTAGGGCAACACCGCCTAACCAGGAGCCCATAAATAACCTGCCCGAAGGCAAATACTATGATCAGACAATTCTCACGTCAAGCATACATATGATGCGTATGATCATGAGTCATGGAACTGTACTAAACATGTTATAATAAAATGAACTATCTTACAATGCAGATGAGCCTGGACAGCCTATACACGATAAGTACGGTCCATAATGGGCCCCAAGGAGAGTTGTAATGTGGACATCCAACCAGCATTACACTCGCAATGTGGACGTCAAACCAACATTGCTTCCCAGGCACGATCTTTGTAAACAGCGCTAGATAGACTGTATGGGAATTACACATTGCAATGGACCGTAGGCTCATCCCATTGGGCCTTACATATATATATCAAATGGGCCATATCTTGTGGGCCTTTTATTCATCAGATGGGCCATATAATGGGCCACACCAATGGGTCTGACGTGCATTGCAATGGGTCAAAACCCGTGGGCCTAGGATTGCATCAAATGAGCTTAGTCTCATGAGTCTAATATGTGACCAATGGGTCACACCAATTGGGCCCCACATGTAGATCAAGTGGGCCTCAACCCATAGACCTAACATGAGTCAAATGGTCCTAAACCCCTAGGCCTTAATCAAATAAAATGGGCCTAACTCATGGGTCTCAAATAAATCCAATGGGCCTAATCCCATGGGCCCTTTTTTATAATCAAATGGGTTTAGTCCCTTGGGCCTTACAATATATCAAATGGGTTCACTTTCATGGGCCTTGAGTACATCAAATGGCCTAGTCACATGGCCTTAGATCATATCCATTGGGCCTAAACCCATAGGCCTTAAATATCAAGTTAAGCCCATAGGCTTTACATATCAAGTGGGCCCAAGTTCTTAGGCCTTAAATGAATCAAATGGCCTAGCCCATAAGCATTTCATAAATTAAATGGGACTAGCCCATAGGCCTTTTGTAATACAAATGGACCTAGCCCATAGGCCTATTGCAAACCAAATGGGCCTAACCCATATGATATAAAATGTAATATTATATTATATATTAATATAACAATATATACTATATTAATATAATTAAATTTAAAGAAAATGAAACGTCCAGGCCCTGGACGGCCTGGACATGCGCCCGCATCAAGGGAGGCCCCACACGTACACACACACCCACATGCATGCACACGTACACACACACCCAGCTGTACGCACACACGCATGCACACTCACACGCACGCACGCACGCACACCCCATGAGCTCCACCGTCACAACACCAGAGCTCCACCGTCCACTGGACGGTGGAGATAAAATGCATACATCATTGTGGGCTCCACGTGGGGCCCACCCCGTGACATTTATTTGACATCCAACCCGTTGATAAGGTCAAACAGACCCGATTGAAGGAAAAACACAAATTTCAGCTTGGTTCGAAACTACAGTGGGCCCCAAACAGATTTTTAATGGTAAATACTCAATCTCACTGTTTCATGTGGTGTGGGCCACTTGAGTTTTTGATCGTCTTGAAATTTGGAGGGGGCCCACCTGAGAATGGGACCCACCTCATGGACGGTTTAGAAGGTATACAAACATCAAGGTGGGGCCCACGGCAGCAGCCGTGGGTGGCCACTCGCTGCCAGCCTGCCCGACGTGCAGCGCCTGCTGCACGTCTCTGTACTCTGTCAGATAGAGGCAAGCCTCTAGTTTTAGCAAAACTTTGGAAAAACTTGATTTTCAGAAATTTTCGCGCATGGGACCCACATTTCATAGATCCACTCCGCCCATTATGTTCAGTAGCCCAAAAAAAACCTAAAGAGTCCAAGGTTGGACATTTTTCAGCGTATAGGACAATAAAATGGGCTTTATAAGCCTTTAAAAGGTTAGAAATATCATTTTCTATGGTATGGCCCGCCTGATCATCAGATTGATCTCATTCTTTGGTTCAACGCCTAAAATGACCTTGAAAACGGAATAGGCGGCGTGGATTGAACATAAACATCAAGGCAGGGCCTATGTAGGGGGCTCATCCTAAAAGCCCTTTCTTTCTTCCTTTTTCTTCTTTCCTATTGAAACGTCCAGCGTCCCAGACGCTGGACGGTCTTAAATTTATTTATTTTTTTTTAGTGTGGGCCCTGATGGAGTGGGCCACCACTGACGGGTGCCATGGGTTCAACGTCTAAGGTGGGCCCCACTTGAATAAAAAATAATTACATCAAGGTGGGATCCATTCAAGTGGGCCACACAATCTTAAAAAAAATAAAATAAAATAAAATAAAATAAAATAAAATAAAATAAAATAAATAAAAGAGAGAGAGAGACATGGAGAGTGGGACACGCCTTGTGATGGAGGGCTCTGCCACTATGAGCCCTCCCTTGCAAGAAACTATACAACAAACGGACCCCTTTATATATGGGATCATCGAAAATGTAAATCAACGGTGGAGATCCATTCCCCACCGATATGGACGGTCTAGATGACCTTTCTAAATGAAATAAACATCATGATGGGGTCCATGGAGAATGGCCCCATCATGGAATGATCATGATGATCCAAATGGGCCATCGGCCACATTTAAGGGTCCCAAGTGAGATCCACACCATTGATCGGTGGGCCTCACTTGGTCCACCATAAAAATAAGAAAAATTACCCTATAGAGGCACCCACCGTCCGATCTTCTCGCTCCTAGGGGTTCCTTGGCACCTTAGCTTCAACGTCAATGGTTAAGATGAAGAATGGAGGGTTGAGATGGGAGATTTTGGGGTAGGAAGGTGGGCCACTTGGAGCTTAGGAATTTGGAGAAATTCCATACGTATGGACTCTTGTTGCTTGGAATTTTTGAAATGAGAAAGAGAGAGAGTGATGTAAAGGGAGAGAGAGAGAGTGATGGATGGATGTGGTGGTGATGTTTGTGTAAAAAATCTTTGACTTTTGAGGCTTTTGTGTAAGAGAGGTATGGGAGATGAAGACTTTTGTGGCTTTTTGTGTAAGAGAGGTATGGGTGGTGAAGACTTTTGTGGTTGCTTGGGAAAAGGGATGGAAGTGATGTGTACTTGACATGTGATAGATTGATGGGTGATTGATTGATGGGATTGATGTGATTGATGTGACACATCGTAGAGATTTTCTTAGTTTTCGCAACGCGCGGCGTTTTCTCGCACCGAACGTTGGCCCACATCTCTTGATCAGGGTATCGCCTTGGCGCGCGAGTCACGACATCGGAACCGCAACGACGGCGCAGTCGCTATGGTATTGGTCTCGGGTTGAGTCGACTCGGGTTGTCGGCATATGATTCAGGATCGCGCGTCGATATCGTTTAAGGGTCGCAGGTTGCCGAAATTCGACCGGTAAGACCGCGGAAGTCTATGGAAAGGTACGGACCAAGATACGGGTCTTACAATCTACCATGGTCGGGATCACATCAAGACCACTCAAGCAAAAGGATATCGCATCTAGACCATCCATACCATGATTTGAGTCGTCCAAAGTGATCCCAATGCCATCCAAACCATCGAAATGGTAGATTAGCCCCTTTACATTAATCATGACTTCATCCTCACATTCAAATCCACATCTACATAGCCTCTCTATAAAGCTCATCTACACCATCAAAACCTTCATCAAGGACATCCTCATTAATGGTGGAAAGTTTAGTAAGTTCCCCATTAATGGTGGCACTTAATTCAACCTCAACCAACATTTCCAAACATTCATTAGTCCCACCATTAATACTTCCCACCAAAGCATCATCCAAGCCATTAATGAGAGAAGCATCTTCAACATCCAAAGCCATTAACTCATTCAATGATGAGGGTCCACCCACTCCAACAACAATGTCATACAGCAAACCATCTTGGGTGGCCCATGAAAGGAATGGCCAAGATGAAAGTAAAGCAAAAGGGAAGAAGAAGACAAAGTGGGAATCCATTTAGAATCAAAGCTTCGGAGAGCAGGAGACGATGGAGACAATGACCAGAAGCATGTTTGCATTACCCAAAGCGGAACGGGCCAAAAAAATCTTGCCAAATGGAGGACCGGCAGTAGCCAGGTTGTCGCCGATCTATATTTTTTGACCCCACTTCTGCAGGATTGGCTTTGGGCCATACGGTAGGTGAAAATGACAAGTGACAACGGCCAAAGGCACTCCGATTGTTGCCAGTACCTCAATGGACCTTTACTTTAGTCAAAATGTGACCTACACCGGTCAAATTCTTTCCTAAGTGACCAATTGTGAAGATGTGAGCCCGAAACAGGCATGTCAAACCCAAAAGTGCTCAAATGATGATTAAGGTGGACCCGGAAGATCTGAACCATCAAAGCATCACCAAAACATGATTTATTCCATCAAATAACTTCCTCAAAACCAAAAACATCAAGAATATGTATCAAGTGACCAAGATATAGAGCAAAAAAGCACATTTCATTGACCAAGACCATCTAGGCCATACAAATGTAAGTACATGATCCTTCAAAGAGGAATACAAGAGAAATCATATAAAAAGGTTATAGAAGAAGGATTGAATGCTAGTTGAAGCCCCTATAAGTGACCCACGTAATCATCATCATCACCTCTCTCTTGCTACCCTGCATAAAACTCATCAGCCAGAGGCACCATCACCAAACCACCAGTATATTAGTGAGCCCGTCGAGGAGCGAATAGAGGAGGAAAGATCAACCACGTGCCAAAATGATGATACTACGAAGCATAATCTCAAGCAAGCATGATGAAGTCTCGCATCGGCATCTCGGTGAAGCTACCTGCAGAGACCAGAACAAATCAGCTCCAGGGGTGGTGAAAAAGGCAATATGGAACCCCGGTAAGCTGACCAAATAGTCACTCACCTAGATACCATCTATAGGTATCAGGGTCAGAGAGTAAGCAATGCTGAAGAGATGCCTCAAACGCCATCCCGTTTGATAAGGTCGAGAACATGTGAAGGTAAGCGTATGGTGTCATTCGAAACTGTGCAAGGGTTAATAAGTCATCACTCGATCAAGGGTTAAGGTTGTCAAATTTTGTAAGATAAAAATGATACCAGACAGATCGCAAGAACTGCCAGATCGCAATACTCTACATGTTTGAACATCAGCTCAAGATCAGTTTATCATCTCGAGAGATGACATCATTCATGACAAGTTGAACTCTATATTTGTTAAACTACAGGTGGTATAACCTTAAAAAGACCTTAGTTTAGGCTCTTTCAAAAATTCATTTATTTGGGTTATTTATAGTGTATTTGTTTTGGAGTTCGACCATCCTAACTTCTGACTCGGCCAACATAACTTCCTCGGATAACCTAATTTTAAATTTGGGCGAAAAATTAAAATTGGTTGAAAATTTGTCTAGCCTAACTTTTGGTTCGGCTAGCCTAACTTGAAATTCGTCCAGCCTGAGTGAAGTTCAGGTCAAAATCCAGTGATGCAAACTTTTTAAATTCATGAAAATTTAGCCAAATGAATTTCACATCAGGCTAGCTGAATTTTGGATAAATCTTATCTCACGCAATTCGATAGCCATTGGAATAAATCCGGTGGAATTCGGCCAGCCAAAACTATTCTTAGGCTGGCTAATTTCCAATTCTTTGGCTATAAATAGGGACCTTCTCTCATTCATTTTAATAACAAAAAATCACTCTAAACCTTCTGCATGTGAGAGAAAAGCTTAGGTCCTCTGCAAGCTAATTATGTGGTATTTATAATTTCTTTTAAACTTATTCAATTCCCTTTCTCAAGATCATTTCAATCTTATTTTAAATGAGTAATCTATACTCCTCTTGAGATATAAGAGAATTGAATTAATAGCATTTGATTTTTTCATTTCTAAAAATCTTTAGAACCCTATACTCTTTCTATTTGAGTGAATATTACCTCTTTTACATACAAGAAAGAAGATATCTGCTACAAGCTTCGATTGCATCTTCAAATCGTCATTTGAAGATAAGTTCTCTATTACTTTATTTCATTTAGGTTTTTTTGAGATAGCCTGTGAAAATCTCAGTGGGTTGATCTATGATAGCCCATAAAAATCACAAAAGGAGTTTTTGTTGGTGATATCCCGTCAAAATCACAAAAGGGTTATTGTGGTGAACCCGTGAAAATCACAAGGAACTGTATAAGATTGTTAAGGTGAACATGTGAAAACTTTGTTATAGTGAAAGAAAAAATTATAAGGGTAGTAATTTTGGGAGTGGAGTAAGTGTGGTTTTTAAAGCACCGAAGCACTATAACTCCTTGTTCCTTATGGTGAATTCTTTATTCTTTTTGTGGTGATTGCTATTTATTTCATTCGTGTGGTGAATGTTATTTTCGTGTGGTGAATGTTATTTATTTCATTCTCGTGGTAAATACTATAATTATTTTATCTTATCTTGCTAGTTTGAAAGATTGATTTTAAAGACATTCATGAAATAACGTTGTCCTGCCTAATATTTTAGGTGAAGGTTGTTATACGAATTATGTAGAATCAAGGTTTTAATACTTGGGTGATTGAAAAATTATATTTGTATATATTCCACTTTTATTTCGATTATTAGGCATTATCATATTCACCCCCCTCTAAGACATCGATAGCTCGACTTTTCAAAGAGCAAGTAGAAGACAACAATCATAGATCAAAAATCAACACTTACATCATTCTGGGTGAGGCCGTCAAGATAAGTCCACCAATTATCTTCTGATATATGTGGGACATGATAGTGATTCTTTGGCCGCCACAACATAAAGCGTGGCGAGGAGGGTCCTGATCCTTTAAGGGTGGGGCAAGATGGGGAAAATAGTTATAGAAACATGTCTGAGGATAAAACAAAAAGAGAAATGAGCATAGTCATCATTCAAAGGATTAAGAAATCAGGGCTAAGGAAGTGGCAACCACCTCAATGATAGACCATAATCCAGTCAGAGAGTGGCTGTCATAACTGACTTTATCCAGGGCATCATAAAGACAAGCCAAGAGAGTCATGTCCAAGTTATAAGGGAACGAGATGTCCTCCAACAAGAAGATTAACAGGGGATTCATCCTCTACTTACCATGACAAAATATGAGGGAACCAAGGAGGAACATCATCATGGCTCTAACCCTGATAATGGTCATCTAATCATCCTCTGGGATAATGTGCTCGAAGGTGGCCGTCAACCATCAAAATTTTAATTTATTATAATAGAACTCTGAGCTGAGGAGAATAGCGCCAAGAAGATTCATCCAGTCATCATTAGTAACAGTTGGTAGAGTCTTCGCATTCAGCACATGCCACCTTAGGATGAAAGGCACATGTTTGTAAAGATGTCCAATGAGGTAATCCCCCACTCACCAAAGGGCGGCTAGATTGTGTGAGTGTTGTCCCACCAATGCTCACATAAGGCCACCACCAACATCCAATCGGCCTAAGGGAATCAAAGACTTAAGAAGCCGACAAATGGGGAAGCCTCCAAGATAGCATCAAGACGAGGCTGAGGACTAGGGAACCAATCTTCCCGATTATCACAAGCTCCCCATCATCTGATAGAATGCAAATAAACACCAAGGCGAGCTCCCAAAGAAAGGTGGTTATTCCCATGAGGGATGTCTGTAGGATTGATATCGGATGACGATGAAGCACTAGTTGAATTACAAGATCTACGCGGCATATATATAAACAAGAGCAGGTCGAGGTAAGTATCTGTAACACCCTATCTCCCTAATACTTGGGTGTCAGATACCCCAAGCTGACACTAAGAAGTTTCTTCTTAAGAATTACATAAGCTTGATAATACCCATGGGTTAAAGGTTCAAACAATGAGGAGAGGGTATATGAAAACTTAAGCCCAAGTAACCTAAGATCTAGTGGGCTCCACCATTCAGCTAGGCAGGTGGAATAGGACTGCCCGTTCTCAAAATCAAAACCCTTCCATATTGACTATGGGAGGTCCTAATCGTAGGCCATCTTAAAATTTAGGCAAATTTTCTAGATCTACCTTTTATTGAGCCTAAAACACCTGAGTTACAACCCATCACTCTTACCTTGGCCTTTGACAATGAAGTTTACTATTAGTGTTCACTTGTTAGGCCCTGGAGACCTTTATAACTGTTGATGTTTAAAACAAGGGAGATTTGCCCGTCAGATCGGTGGAAATCTTGAGATTTAGATAAAGATCACCTAGTGTGGCCCACCTAGGCCTTAGATCTACCTGATCTCCACTCAGAGACCCAGGTTGGTGGGGCCTTACCAGTGAATGGGTGGTATGGATTGGACATCCCACCACGGTGGGCCTCACACGAGGCTCGAGTGCGCATGGGAGGACGTGTGGCCGCAGACCATCGGACCAGTAAGGGCGGTCAAACCGCTGACCCGATAGTATTCAAAATCATTTTCCCGCCCAGCGCTGTTCGAATGAACATCATTCGTCTAATCAATTCAGGGGCAACTATCCTAACTGATCACACAATATGAACTGTCCATTGGGCATCGCCCTCGAAACTAACCAAAACCAACCCTGCTCTGCGCACGGAGAGGCCAACGTGTGCGTGCAATCAAACTAGCAAATGTGCAGTAAGCCTTCAAAAATGGAAGAACCATTACATTGCCTCACTAGAAATCTAAGGTAGTAGGCTACCTTCAATCTCAGCCACACAATGGTGTAAATCTCGGCCTCCCGTTTGTCATCGGAAAGGAGCCTCTACCACAATTGGAGGAAAGGCAGGAGGATTCTTTCCTATTCAGGCAAGGCTCGATCCCAGCTATTCGTGGGCCTCTAGAAGTTTCCCCAGACGCATCTGAAGCATATGTTCTAGGGCTGGGAGTAGCCCATCCTATGGGAGAAAAGAGTTCCATGAGAAAACACCTTCGCATGAGATTTTGGCTGCAACCGAAGATATCAAAGGTATCCCACTTGTACGAAGAATGTGGTGGTAAATGATGGACCTCACAATAGTCAATGGACCCATCCAGTCCAATAAGATTCTTAGATCGTCAAGTTAGACCTTCGATGAGAATCCGCCATAGGCGGCGATCCCATCTTCCTTGCCCAACTGGGGAAGTCCACCATGATGATGTGGGCCCCATTTTCTAATCAAAGGAACTCATCCGGTGACCATGATGGTGGGAATCCATCCCATAAGACAGATGAGTGACATGCAAAGAAAATCAGCGGGTGCAGCCACAATATCCAAAACATTTTATGGTATAAGGTGGAAATGGTTGGCACCAATCGGAAGGGATCCCTAGGCCTATAAAGGACCCCCTTTTATCTTAGCAAAAGTTCCAGCGAGAGCTTAAAATTTAGAGGGAAAGAGAGGGTGAGAAGAGAGAAACATGTGGGCGGTCAAGTCAGGTGTCGCACTGCACCGAGTCGATTGAGTAGCCATGATTCTAGGCTGAGCCTAGGTGAGTCCAACACCTCTAGGCATCCGAGAGAGAGGGGGAGAGAGAGAGTGTGTAAACTGGCCTTTGTAACTCACTGAGAAGGAGGTCGTGCGATCACTGAGCTGGCAGGTCGACTCAGTTGACTGTCAAGCACAATTAGGACGACCGAGTCCTGCTCGAGTGAATCCAAATGCCCCCGTTCCTCCGCCAAACAACAAAGTAGTTTGGGTTGAAGTCGAATGGGCCCACCCATTTTGATTCATCCCAGCAACATAGGCCTGGGATAGTTCAACAATAAGGGGTGTAACAACTGACCAAATAAACTCGCCTATCCGTCCGGTCACGGCAGCAGGTGTGAACAAGGCCACTATTGAAGCACACCTGGGACCCAACTCAAGAGAACTCGACCTAGCGAAGCATGTTGGGGTCAATTCGAATGATGCACTAAGTAGGGAAGGACCCACCTCAGCCAAGGCAGGCCTAAACTCGATCATCAAGCTGGTTCGGGTCGTATCGAGACTGACTCAGTGGGTCATGATGTTGCGGATGGGCCGACTAGATATGGGGACTATGCCTGAACTGGGTCAACCCATTCCAGCCGCCTTATCATAATAACAATGACCGTGAGCTGATAACTCCAGCTGAGTCAACTCGGGATGACCCGGTTGGAAGCCCTAGACTGAGTCCATGAAATTAGAGTTCATTGGAGAAAACTAATGGTCAAGATAAGATCCATGGATGGAATAATACCACCATCTCACATGGTAGGTAGTCGGTGTGGGCAACTTCTACCCCATGATTATGCTTTCTCAATCTAGGATAGAAGCTTCCTATCACTCCTAGGCTACTAGACTTGCGGGTGATAAGGTAGGCTAATTAGCAAGAAGTAATTTGAAACTCAAACCTAATGAATCCCAATCCTATTTGAATGTTAGTTGATCTAATTTTCCTAAAAGTTCTAGGTATCTCTGAGATGAAAGCATTCCCTCAGGAGGTGATGATCTTTCCCCTCGAGCTTTCCGCCTTCAAGTTAGCTTTAAAAATGGTTGTTATTTCAATTGATAACTGATATTTTCATTGCATAATTACTTATGATAGTTATTGATTTTTAACTCATATGATCTATGTTATCTATTCTGAACACTTACATGTTAAACATGAATATCTCTTCATACTTGAGAAATGTTGGTGGAAATAGCATCACTATATTTATTAGTGGGGGAATTTTACTTATGAATATGCTCATCCAAACTTGAAATGTAACCTGACTAATTATGGTTAAAATGGACCTCGACCTAGTGGCCATTTCAACTAATGAATTAAATGAAATGTTGTGTAAACTTACCATTTTGCGGATCATTATGCCTACGTGGATCTTGGGGATAATCTTATTGCATCCCTTGATAGACTATTTGCCTTATATGGCTTCGACTTGATAGCTGCCCCACATGGCTTCAATCTCATATTTGCCCTAAGTGGCTTGATGTATATATTTGCATAACCATGCAACGGTAAGTCCCACTTACTAAACTTTGATTGGCCACTAATTGAGGAGGTTGCATTAAACATCCTCATGTTGGAGTCTCATGAGTCGAGGAGGGTGGAATAGGATAATAGGTTCGAGCTATCGGCCTATGCTGGGTGATGAGCCCCCTATAGTGACCTTTGAGTTTTCTTAAAATGGTTGGTTGCAAATTGAAATAATAATGGTTGTGCTAATCATGCATTCATGACACTGGAGCATTATCGAGTGCCTGGTTGGCTGTTTAAAAGATCAGTGCACCGTTCGATGACCATTTTTGCATTTGGAGTGTCAATTATTTGAAAGACCCATTCTCTTTGCAAATTGAATAATTCAAATGTTTGAAAGGCTCATTCTTTTTGTGTAAATGGACCAACTGTTTAAAAGGATCATTTATTTGTCGAACTAGATGAGCATCCCTAGTTAATGTATATTCACACATCCATCCATTTAAATAAGATTGCATCGTGAATTTTTTTGTATGTTTTACTGTTTAATCTATGCTTAACTGATGAGGTGGTGTGTAATCTTCAGGGGAATTCACACTAATCTGGCCACTCATCCTTTAAATATACAAGGGTATAGATAGTGCAGGCCTAGCTCTAGATGAGGGCGCTTATGAAGCAGACTCGAACGCTGACCCCACTAGGGTGGGAGAGGAGTTCTTCAAGGAGGAGCCCTGTCAGGAGGTGGTGGAATTCTACGGGCTCAACCAGTAGATCACATTTTATTTCTTTCTTAGTTTTGGGTTACAACATTTTGTGAACATGGGTTTTATACTAAGTCCTAAGTAGAGTAGACTAGGATTTGATGATATGTGATATTTGATAGCGTGTCATGCTTAGTTTCTCTCTCACACTCTGATTTCAATGTGTTTGCATAATATGTACATTTTCATTCCAGGTTAACACCCGGGTTTTTGAGAAGGAGTGTTATATTCGAGTTTTGAAAAATGAGGCATTACAGTATCCTATCACATATCTTTTCCGGTCTTTGAGTGAATAGCTTAAAGTGAGACATGGGAAAGGCTCCACAAGATACAACAAGTCCAAAAATGCTTCACAGCAGCTTGTCCTATAACCCACTTCAAGATAATAAATGTGTAGAAGGAGGAACCCAATGAGAAAAAGGAAAGCCCATAAAGGATACAAGCCATAAAAATGAGCATACGAGTGGTCTTAAGGATGAAAATGAGGCACCTTAAGTCACGATGAACTTAACTCACCATCAAGAGTGAACTTTGTCAAGTGCCACACAATCAGACCAATCCTTTCAAAAAAGAAAAAACTATACATGACAAATGATAAGACGACCAAAGGTCTACTAGTGGGACACTTGAGAAAGGCCAAGTGCAAGTCCATCCAAGTACTAGAAAATCCAAATCAAGGATACCCCATTTCCCACACTTACAAATAACTTCCTATGAACTAGGTTATGATCTACCTATAAATAAGATCGGCAAGGTAACATATTCACATGTGGAAATGAGATGGGGATTTCCAAGTCAAGGGCCGAAAGAGGCTCACACCAAAGTAAACAATCTTCCCAAAAAAGTAAACAATCTTCCCAAAGTGAGCCCACTTGGGCTTGGCATAGGCAATAAGAAGTTGAACCTAACATTGACATGGGCCACTAAAGTTGTCCAAGGCCCACCAAAGAAGGCAAGAGGATGTAACTATCTTAGCTCAAATCAAATCCTCAACCCTAAAGAGGGATGGGTCACTTATCTCACTTAGGCCCTATATCAAATCCCCAGCCCATTTGAACATGAAAGCATAATGCGGATCATTTTCTTTTGTCCATAAGATTCCCAAAAGACACTTGGACCATCATGGAGAATTTTGAAGGCAAAAAATCTGATGTAAGCCATCCCACCTCAATAGGCTCAATCCCTTGTGAAAGAGGGAAAAAAAGCATGTAAACAAAAGCAAGAAGAGCATGAAAAGGGGAGCCAAAATGAAGCTTAGGCCCACTTAAATGCACATGGGGCCCAAGTAATCACTTTGAATCCATTATTTACATAACACAGAAGCTCCTAAAGAAAATAATACTCCTTATATGTGGCTTAATGTGTACGAAAGAAAGCATTGTTTGTACGTGTGGGAAAATGGGAACCAAATGAGCAAAAAATGGAAAAATAAAAATTCTTGAAAGTGCAACTCCATGCACCACTTAAGTCTCAAAATACTACATTTGTCCACCACTTAAAACCTCAAAGGAGCATATGTGAGAGAAAATAAAGGAAGCATGAGAACAAATGAAGGAAAAGACGGGACAAATGGAAGGAAGGGAAAGCATAAATGAGCCTTACCTTTGCCTTTACCTCCTCACATCAAGAGGGCACCACCCTTGTTGTCCATACTTCAGAAAAAGCCCCAACTTAAAGACCAAAGAGAGGGAAAGAAGATTGAAAGGGAGAAAGGAAAGAAAGAGAGAGGAGAAAACTTGGAAATGTGGCTCACTAGAAGGGCCACCTCAAGCTAGAATAATAGGGGAAGAGGCCACACTCCATTACTCGACACCTTGAAGAAACCAGGGGCCAAAGGGAGGACCGACGGTAGTTAGGATGTCGCCAATCCCTATTTTGTTGATGAGACTTGGCTTAGCCCTCTCCAATGGGAAGACCTCCCTATAAGGAATTTTGCACAAATTATCCATGGTGAGGTGATGGAAGAGAGAAAAGAAAGTAAATGATGAAAATGGTGGGAAAAATTCAAATTTTAATACCAAAATTTAACAAGTCATGAGAAACTAGAAGGATGATGTGGAGGAGAGAAAATCTCATGCATTTTCAAATTTCAAAAAATACCAGCAACAATCACAACTGTCAATTAGTGATCCAATGGACTTGATCCTTTTCAAAAATTAAAAAAATAGCATCGATCGCCACTATCGATTTGCGATCCAATAGACTGGATCGTTTTCAAAATTTTAAAAAATACCAGCATCGATCACGACTGTCAACTCGCGATTAGATGCATTGGATTAAATATATATAGCATTGATCACGACGGTTGATTCACTATCCGACAGATTGGATCCTTTTTAAAAAATTTAAAAAAAATTAACATTGATCGCGACCATCATATTGCGATCTGATGGACGGGATCTCCCAGTAAAAACATGCATCGATCGCAACTGTCAATTCACGATCCGATGAACTAGATCTTTTTTGTAAGCGTTACTATGTTAAGCACACATAGATTGTCAAATTTCATAAGACAAAAGTTTGTAAGACAAAAGCGATTTGAAATCAATTCACCAGTATGGATTCACAACAATTCTACACGCCTCAATATCGACTTATGATCAAGTCAAGTTGGCACATCTTCCTAAAGAAATTGTCGCCCGTATTCAAGTTAAAGTTCAAGACTAAATTCAAGACAATGTGACTTAGATATTTACTATATCACAGGTAGTATAACCCTAGAAAGACCTTGGGAATAGGTGCTTTCAAAAATTCTATATTTTAGGTTTTTATAAGTGTTTTTGCTATGTTATTCGACCAGCCTAACTTGTGGTTCAGCCAACTTAACATCCTCAGCAAGCCCAACTTCAAGTTCAAGCTAAATAACAACTTCTGTTAGAAATTCGGCTAGCCTAAGTTCTAGTTTAGCTAGCCTAAGCTTCAAATTCAACCAGCCCAAGAAAGTTTGGATGAAATTTCAGCAGCTCTAAACTTTGGATTTTGGAGGAATTCGGCCAGCCAAATTTGACCTCGAGCCAGCCGAATTTTGGATAATTCTTATCCCGCGCAGCAGAATCCGATGAACTTGAGCTAGTCGGAGCCTATCTTAGGCTAGCCGAAGTTCTAACTTCTTTGCCTATAAATTGAGTCTTTCTCTCATTCCAAATTACAACAAAAATTTACTTTAATCCTTCTACAAGATAGAGAGAAGCTCAATTCCTTAGCAAGCTATCTATTAATATTTTCATATTTTATTTTAAAAGCTTATTCAATTCAATTTTTCTCAAGATCATTTTAGACTTAATCTAAGAGAGTAAACTATACTCTTCTTTGAGATCTACGAGAATTGAATCAAGTAGCATTTGAGTTTTTCTTTTTTAAAATCTATAGAACCCTAGAATCTTTCTATCTGATTGAATACCATGCTATCTACGTTCAAGAAAAAGGTCCTTCTACTACAACCTTCTGCCATGTCTTCTATATTTGAAGATAAGTATACTTTCTGAAATTCTTTTGAGGTTTTGTTTGAGATAGTCTATGAAAATCTCAATAAGGTTTTTATTGTGATAACCCGTGAAAATCACAAGGAACTGTATCAAGTTGTTAAGGTGACCCTGTGAAAACTTTTTTATAGTGAAAGCCAAAATTACAAGGGTAGTAATTTTGGGAGTGGAGTAGGTATGGTTGTTTTAAGCATTGAACCACTATAACTCCTTGTGTCATGTGGTGAATGCTTTATTATTTTTGGTGATTGGATATTATGTATTATTTTATTCTTGTGATGAATGTTGTAATTCTTTTATATACTCTTGCTAGTTTGAAAGATTGATTTTAAAGACATTCGTGAAATAAGGTTATCCTGCCTAATATTTTAGGTGAAGGTTGTCCTACGAATTATTTAGAATCAAGGTTTCAAAACTTAAGTGATTGAGATTTTTGTAATCTTTACATATTTTATATTTTTTTCAATTATTTGGCATTGTCCTATTCACCCACTGTGAGACCCGTATCCTAGCCCATATCGTTCTGTAGGCTTCCACGGTCCTCCCAGTCGAATTCCAACGACCAACGATTTGTTATCAGCATTTGCACACGATCCTGAATCGTGTCCCGTATATCAAAGTCAGCTTAACTCGAAACTTGTATCCTTGCGACCGCGCCGTCGCCGCCATTCCGATGTCGCGCCTCGCGCGCTGAAGCGATACTCAGGATAGAAGATGTGGGCCCACGTTTAGTTCAAGGAAAATGTCGTACATTACGAATCCCAAGAGAATATGTCCCATCAAATGCCAAGTACACACCCCATCACTCCTATCACTCACACCCATCCCCAAGTACCATACCCATCCTCAAAAGTCAACTTTTCATCACTTCACTCATCCCTCTCCCCATCACTCACATCACCTCTCTCTCTCAACCCTCTCTCATTTTTCTCCCAAGCTCCATGTGAGCAATCCAACGCCCAACCTCCATGAGTGAGAAGATGGTGTGGTCCACCTTACTACCTCCCTCCCCACTATCCAAAGTCCATCTCGACCGTTGAATCACACCGCTTGTAGCTCTAGATCGCATTATCGAAAGAAGGAAGAGGAGATCAAAGGTGGGTGATTTTTATGTGATTTTGATGATTAGAGGGCCCACATATGGTGAGACCATCTTAATGTATGCATTATTTATGGAGGGGCCCATAGTGGCGGGGTCCCTCCCATTTCCATCGATCTCTTCCTCTTTTTCTCTATTTCTTTCTCTCTTTCTATTTTGGTGTTGGAACGTGGCCCACCTTGCTGCTGAATTTTTGGCAAGCCCTGGATGAAGGGAATTACAAGTATCAGTTTGATCTAGTGGTAGGCCACGCTGATGTGGACCCCACCATATTTATATGAGGAATGTGTACCGTATAGCAGCAAGCGTTACTGGACATAACCTCAGCTGATCCAAAACTCTGGTGGGCCACACCACGTGGACCCACCCATCATGTTATATTACATCCATACCGTCCAGATAGTCTGGACGGGAGGACCTCTTGGTACATGTGTTGCATACATACACCTTCCATACCATCTAAGGGAGTGACGCCAACAGGTTTTGGTGGGCCCTGATCATGAGGTATGATGTATACCCAAACCATTCATCCGTGTGGGGCCCACACGTGCTGTATATCCACACCGTCCGATGGTCTAAACGGTGGGGATCACCCCGACTTAAGTGCCCTGTATCCAGGCCATCCAGGCTCTGGACGTAAGATGCAGGCTTGATGTATTTAAATAATAATAATAATAATAATAGATATATATTTATATAATGATGTAATATATATTATATGATATATATATATATACGCAATATATATACCCAGTGGGTCCCACGTGGGACCCACTACTGAGAGCATGGATTGGCTGGACGTCCATACACTAGCTATATAGTTGATGTATTAACATTAGCAAGTAGGTGGGACCCACCCCCTGTGTTAGTCCACCGTGCAACGGTAGACCATGCCTGATGTATTTATTATATATCCACACTGTCCATAAGCCAGGACGATGGGATCCCTGTGATGTATGTGCTTTATTCACGCTGTCCATCCAGGCCGTCCATCTGGACGGTGCTCTGACCATACACACTTGCTGTATAATTACTGCCCCAACCCACCTTTGATGTACTTTCTATCCACACCATCCATCTGGATTCCATCAGCAAGTTCTGTGGGCCAATCATGAGGCATGTGTATGTTCAAACCGTCCATCCATTGGACGTGGACCCCACCTTGGTAGCGAGTGGGGCCCACCTTGAGTTGATGTGTTTTGCATCCACACCGTCTGTACATGGACAGTGATGTGAGACGCACCCTGATTGTATGAGGCCTACCTTGATGAATGTGTTGTATTCACACTATCTGTCCATTTTGATGGATATATGGCCCACCTTGATGCGTGCATTTTAACCACGCCGTCCATTTGATGGCTGGCCCAGTAGCCATTGCTAGTATACAAACGTCAGTAAGTTCTATGGGTCCCAATTGGACCGTGGACACCACTATGATGTATTTATTTCATCCACACCGTCTAGATTGTGTTGGATGGTGCTGGACAATGTTTGGACAGTGTTGATTTACATAAACAATGTTTGGACAGTGTTGATCATCATTAGTGGCCATGTGCCCCATAGAATGATTGTGTATGTTACACCTGCAACTAATGAAATGATTTTTGGTGTGGTCCAAGCCCATTTGAGGCCCATTGGTGTGGCCCATCCATAAGTTCCATTATGATGTATTTTTGGCCCATGTGCCTGTTTGTATTTTTGGCCCATGTGCAGAGCCCACCTATTTTGTATTTGAAGCCCATATGATGGGCCCGACCCGATGCACATGAGGCCTATTATGATGTGTATTAGGCCCTTATTGTGCGGCCCATTGTGACATGTATTAGGCCCATGATGCGTGGCCCATTTGATGTATTCGAGACCCAGGTACGTGGCCCATTTGATGCATACAAGACCCATGTGTAGGGCCCACATGTTATGTATTTGAGGTCCATGAGCAGGGCCCACCTGTTGTGTATATGAGGTCCATTGGTGTGGCCTATTGATGCGGCCCACTTGTTGTATTTGAGGCCCATGGGTTACGGCCTATCATGATGTGTATTAGGCCCATGTGATGCGGCCCACCATGACGTGTATTAGGATCATGTGATGTGGCTCATAGTGATGTGTATATAGCCCTTGTATGAGGCCCATTGCAATGTGTATTAGGCCTTTGTGTGAGACCATGGGCCCACTTTATGTTTGGCCCTATGTGGGCCACTGTTGGGGAGCAATGTTGGTTGAATGTTCACATTAATGGGCAATGATGGTTAAATGTCCACATTGTGACCTTCCCTTAGGCCCTTTGTTAGGCCGATTCCGATTATCGAGGTCGATTCTGATTATCAAGGTTGATGCTGATTATCGAGGTAAATTGTTGATACTGATTATGAGTATGTGACAGTATAGCATCATGATACATGGCCATACGCATCATCTGCATGTTTATTATGAGATGTGGTTGACCATTGCATATGTCATTGGGCAAGTTATTATGAGACTCCCTAATAGGTGAAGGTTATCTCACATGAGCACACAGTATGTGCAGGATTGATGCATGACTAGATTGTATGACTCATGCATCTTGGATTATATGTTATGATTACTGTATGCCCTAGCGACATTAAGGTCGTAGCCTCCACTGACATATCGTGGATAACCAGATGGGACACCAGAAATCATTATTAGCATCGGGTTGTCATAGATGGCCCTAGGTGAAAATCCTTAAACCTTCGAGGCCAGGAGACACCCCAACGTCGAGACTGATTGGATATATATGAGCATATGAGGGTCATATACCAATAGGTCGCATCTCTCACTCTGTCATGGTCGGTTGGGAGGGGGTGTGGCCTTACCTGCCTGAGGGTAGTGGGCATAGTTAGGCTGAGTTTGACCAGCTCATGATTCGGTCCGCTATCGAGGTGCCGGGTATATATTGGCTGACTATTGGCCAGGCGGATAGTGAGGTTTGTTCCACTTGCATGGTTGCCCGTCCAGTGGGTGGCGATTGCATGTCGAGTATACTAGACCCCGATGATGATCCTAGAAATGTATAATATTAATTTATGGAGTAGGAATTACATACTCATTCATTCACTATCCACTTGGGCTGGTGGTGCGCAATTATTTGTTATGTGTACCTGAGCAATGGCCAGGATTTCGGTTGGGGCACACGACTAACTTGAGATTAGGAGTTTACCATTGAGTCTGACTATCCAAATTTAGGTATGAAACCAGTTTGGATAGAAGCCCCTTATGGTGGACCCCATAGCTTGCGATACTACATACCATCATTCCGACTTCACACTCTTGCATGGTCATTCACACTGCATATTGCATTGCATCCTTGCTATCTGATACTTGACTCTTTATGACTAATCATTTATATAGCTGATTTATATTCTAATATCGTATGATTCACGATCTCGCCAGTATTTCCGACATTGTATGATTATGACGTTGTATTTGTGTGCTTAGCACTTATCTTGCGTACGCACTTTCACCACCCTCTAAGCTTTCTATAAGCTTATGCATGATAGATGCGTGCAAGTGGCATTGGTCGCAACGGCATTAAGCTTGGAGCGTGTACCTGTCTTCTGGAGCTTTAATTTTATTTTGACATATTTATTTCCCTTTCAGCATTGTACTCAAAGTTTATATTAGTGGATATGTGATGATGATGTTACTTTTGTGATTTGGATAAACTTTTGGTTATGCTTCTTACGAGATAAATGTAAGTTGAAAAATCCTCTTTGTATGATCTTAGGATTGGAACCTGGCATGCGGGCGCTGGGAGCCGAGAATAGAGTACTACGGAGGCTGTCGGCACTGGATTCAGTGATCGGGATTCCTGTGAGTCTAATTTCCAAGTTGGGGCATGACACCCCCCCTCTAAGACATCTCTAGCTCTCTCCATTTCACTTTTTAATTTTTCAAAAACACCAGCATCGATCATAACCATCAACTCACGATCCGATAGACTGAATTTCAATAAAAACCAACATCAATCTTGACCATTGATTTGCAATTTGATGGACTAGATCCTTCTAAAAAATCTCAAAAGCATTAGCATTGATCCCGACCGTCAACTCGCGATCTGGTGGACTGGGTTCCAATAAAAATCAACATTGATCGCGACTATCAATTCGCGATCCAATGGCACGGGATCCTTCTAACAAATCTCGAAAACACTAGCTCGATCGCGAATGTCAACTTACGATCCGATGGACTGGATTCAAATAAAAACCATCATCGATTGCGATTGTTAATTCACGATCAGATGAATTAGATCCTTCTTAAAATCTTCAAAAAAAAAAATCACTTCCCCAAAGAGTCAAAAAACAGTTGATGACAGATTCGATCAATTATAGATCGGAATCTTAACCACAAAACAGTGGGACGACGAATCTGATCAATCATGGATCGAAATCTTGACCACGAAATAGTGGGACAACAGATCTAATCATCATGAATTGGAATCTTGACCACATACCCGCGAGATAATGGAATCGATCACAGATCGAAATCTTGACCACAAACCCACGGGACAACGGATTTGAATGGTCGCAAATCGAAATCTTGACCGTCATCCATGGACAAATCTGCATCATTTAAGCCAAAGTTAATCACAATCAACCATCCAGATTAGCCCAAAAATAATCAAGTCTGATTACCCTGTGAGATGATATAATCGATCAACCATTAGATTATTAATCACGATCACTAACAAGACTTGCATTAAATGAACCATCCCCAGTAGATCTCAGTCCCAATCACGATAACCAAAATCCAAGCAATAAAATATAACATCTTAAAAATCCATAATCCTAAGCTAAGTCAATCCCCATCATGACCACCATGCACACTAACCCCTCATATATTTTCAATAAAAACCATCTTACTCGAAGCCGGATAGGCATCCCCTGTGGAGATGACTAATAAACTGGGCATATTTCATCATGTAATAAAAACCCTCACAGAGTATCACTCTCTAAAGTGGGGAGGCTTTTACAAAATATTTTCAAAATAAAGCGTCAGAATCCCGAGGCACTAAGAGATCTTCCATATCTCTGGCTAAGAGTCAATGCAAAATCAAATAATATCCGATATCTCACAATTTCCCCAGAGATTATTGGATCCAAATGTACATCAAAATACAATCAGACTGAAGTCCAGTGTCAACTCTATTGTATCAAATGTCAATACTCTGAAAAGATAATAGGCCAAGACTGGTAAGAATAAATCATCAAAATGATGAAAAAGAGAAATTGTAACCTAAATGTCAAAACCAAAATATTGCCTGAAAAAAGGCCATCTGCACATAGCTAGGCGTTAATGCTTGTAGAATTTGATCGAGTCCAAGCCGGCATAGTGATTTCCCCATAAGGTCGTAGAAAGTGTAAGGCAGTTAATCACTTTGATGATTAAATAAAATAAGTACTCCTGGGTTGATCTGGGAAGCAACAGACAATCAGTACTGGGTCGGTATCCTCATAAGGCTGTAGAAAGTGCAAGGGTTCTACTGTACCTTTTAGAAGTTAGTACTAATCAGGAGTGAAAGGGTTGCAATTGACAGCCCACGCATGGACAATCACAATATTTTCCTTTAACTCTCGCGATATGTGTGAGTTATCTATTTCCAAGCAACCGGCTGACACAGACATAAAGGCATGCAACGAATTCATATCGCAATTCACAACTGACTAGCAAAGGCAGGGTGTTCACTCACTTTGGCATTTGGTTGCACATAACCTCTTCCAAAGAGCGGCATATATAGACACCCCACCACAGAATAATAAACTGATTGAGTTTGAACTGATGGATGGACAACCGAACCCCAATCCTAAACCCTGAACCTTAGGAACTTGAACTCAAGGAACCCAAAACCTCGAAGCCTTAAGTCGGCTCGACGATCCAACTCACCCAGTCAACTCATTGAGTCAACTCACACGATCAGCCTGCCCAACTATAACACCCCGAAATTCTGAGGCCCAAGTCTTTGCTCGTCCTAGGAATTCTAAGCGTTAATCTCATACGCACATCATTTTGATTGTGTGATTTTGATTGATTTCACGCACTTTGTGCATACAAGTACAATTCATGAGAAAGAAATTTAGTGCATTTATTATTCCATTTAAAAGGAGAAAAAAGTTCAATGAATCATGAAATGCTCTTTCAATGGGAGCTTTTTACATTATACTATGTAAGCATCATAAAAATAAATAAAAATCAAACTATAGTGCCCTTCTCTTTCCCTATTCGTTCGCATACTCCTCAGAGCGGTTATCATCCCATTCGTCACCCTGTATGTCACCTACAAGGTCTATGAGATTGGAGAGGGTCAATGCCCTACTCATAGTGGTGGTTGTCCTTTAAGGTTTACAATAATTCCAGTAATTCATAATAATAACAAAAAGGTATCGATACATCTCATACTCCACAACTAAGAGAGGTATCGATATGTGCAACATTCTATATGAAATGCATGCCTAACAAAATATGTATAGTCCATCACACTCAGCGATTAGGATCATAATATGAAATATAGTTAAAGATATCCGGCTCACCCTGCATTCTCACACTACGGAGATTCGTCGGTGTGTGCAACATTAATGTGGATTTATAAGAACATCTCAAGGTGACACAACAACATGATTGGGGGATTTACATGATACAACGTGTTCATGGAGTGACTATTTGCGACATCCAATCCCGAGAAGTGATGTAACATGCATGGCAGTTTACTTACATCGATTGTACACTACTCACCAACCTATGGGATTACGTGTCGACCAAGAGGGCCGCTACCTGAAACACATTACATCCATGATATTATATTGATCACTAGAAGTGGGATTTCCAGCATAATACTTGTGTGTAAAGTAGTAATAAAGTGAGGGAAAGTACGTTATAAGAGTTCAAAATGAATAATATAACGTGAAGCAGGTAATAATAAGATAAAATTTATCTCATCACAAAATTTAAAGGAAAACCCTTGCCTTAATTTGTTTGGATGTTTTATGGTCAAGTGTCTCGAGGTGTGTTATAAGACCAACCTTTATTCTAATCTTCTTAGTTTGAGTTTTGTTGGTATGAAGATTAAATTTTCGTGAGTATAAGTGTAACGCCCTGGAAAAATCAGTACTTGGACTCGAGTACCAACTCGACCATAAATCGCGTAGGATTAATTCCTTTAGAAAATGTAAGACCCGTATCCTAGACCATATCGTTCGGTAGACTTCCGCGATCTTCCCAATCGAATCCCAGCAACCTCGACCCCTAACTGGCATTTGCGCACGACCCTGATTCACACGCCGTTAACCCGAGTCGACTCAACCCGAGACTTGTACCCTAGCAACCGCGTCGTCGCAGCGATTCCGGTGCCGCGTCTTGCGCGCCGAGGCAATACCCAGGCCAGGAGATGTGGGCCCGCGTCCAGTTCAAGGAAAAACGCCGCGCGTTGCAAATATCGAAGGAATCTCTACGACCCGTCACATCAATCAATCAATGTACAAGTCAAATACATATCCCATCACACCCATCCCTCTCTCACCCACAAGTCAACAACACCCATACCTATCCCATCCTATTTCTACCAAAAAGTCAAGGTAACCCATACATTCCCATGCCTTATCCCTTACACAACCCTCTCTCTCATCTCTCTCCCTCACCCTCCAAGCACTCCAACGTCTCAACCTCTCCATGAGAAAAACCTTGAGTGGCCCACTTTGTACCCCTCATCTCCACCATCCAAAGAACATCTTAACCATTAAAATCGTCTCCTTGGTGCTCTAGATCGTGTTGGCGGATGAAGGAAGAAGAAATCAAAGGTGGGTGCTTCTTTCTCCCTCTCTTTTTTTCTTTTGTTTTGTGGGTGTTCGTATCTCTAAATAATGATTTTGATTTAGGGCCCACTTATGATGGGACCTACTTTATGCATGTATTGTAATGCATGAGGGGCCCATAGTGGCGGGGCCCCTCCCACGACCGTTTTCTCTCTCTCTCTCTATTTTTTTTATGTGTGCGTGGCCCACCTGATGAGCACAACACATCCACCCCGTCTAGGCCATGAGGCCACGTGATGTATGTGTTTTACCCACGTTTGTCATCAGCCATGCGGCCCACCTTGATGGCATGTGGTGTCCACTCGTGTGGACCCACCAAATCTGCACCGTCCATCTGTTGGGCTGCTGGGCAGTAGCCCAGCAGCATATAGCTACTGCAAATGGCGTCTGTAAGCTCTCTCTATGGGCTGACTGATGTATGTATCTTGTATACGTCCATCTATGATATGTGGACCCCACAACCAAGGCATGTATTTCACGTGTGGGGTGGCCACGTGTACATGGACCCCACCTGAAGCATGCGTCCATCCATGCTGCCACCGTCCACACGTGGGACGATGGAGCCCACATGATGTATGAGTTTTATGTTAACACCATCCAAAGTCCATCCCTGGACGGTGGGAACCCACCGTGATTTAAGTATGTATTCACACTGTCCACCTGCTTCGTTGGATGTGGGGCTCCACTTTGATATATGTTATATCCCTACCGTCCATTCTATTTTTCAGTTCATTTTAGGCGTTGAGCTGAAGAATGAGGCTGATCCAAAACTCTGGTAGGCCACACTGTCTAGAACATTATTTTAATAATTAAAATTTATTAGGACCTTCTGTGATGTTTCTGTGCATCAAAAATATCCAATATCAGACTCATTGGGTGTACCATGAACCATAGAATCTAGTAAATGGAGTGGATTGTCCTGATATGGGGCCAACATATGAAAAACTACAAGAAAACTAAATAAAATAAAATAAAATAAAAGTTTATAGCCAAGGGGGCTGACACCCCTGGCTGCTGACGTCCAGCGTCTAGGACGCTGCAGCTCCTGCTGCGTGTAAAATGGGCAGGACCGTAGGCCCCACTACAGGGCCCACTTTGATGTGTGTTGAATATCAACACTATGCATTTGATGGGTCCCCTTTATATATGGGGTGCCACCAAAATCCAGCTGTTCACGGCAATCAGGTGGTCCACACCACCCAACAGCATGAGGTTAAATGTCTACCATTAAAACTTTCTTTTGGGTCACAGAAGTTTTGGATCTATATGAAATTTATTTTTTTTCCCCTTTATTTAGGTCTTTGTGACCTTATAAGCAGATTGGACGGAAAATAAACGTTATGCTGTCCCATGGTGGGACCCACCTTGTTCACGTCCAGCAGCATTGCTGCCTGGACTGTTCTGGTACAAACCTTGGTGAAGGAAAATTACAGATATCAACTTGTTTCAAAATGGGTGGGCCACACTAACGTGGACCCCATCCTGATGTATGTGTCCTATACCCCCAACCGTCCATATGAGCATCGCCCAGATTTTTTGGGTCCAGATCCAGGGTTCTTGTGGGCCGCAACACAGCAATAGTAGTGACGTTCCTGGTGCTGTTGAACCCAGGCCCACTATAGTTTTATATGCTACCCAATCCAAGGGCTGTGGGACCCACCTTGATGTATTGTATCCACACCATCCATGGCCTGGAAGTGAGGCAGATCCAAGTCTCAGTTGATCCACACGCATGATATGAGTGTTTTATTCTGCACGTGGGACGCACCTTGACTTTGTCCAGAGTGTCCAAATCAGGGACAGTGGGTCCCACGCAGCTAGTGCTGCTCTATTGACGATGGATCTAGCACGAGGTATGTGCTGCATATCCTACATCGCCCATCCATTCTCTTTTGCAGACGTGTGGGGTGGAGCCACCTTGATATATATTGTATCCACGCCGTCCATTAGTGTGGACCCACCTTGATGCACGCATCTTACATCCTAGCCGCCCATCCATTTTCAAAACGGTGGACCCCACCGTATTGTATGTGTCTTATACATCTCGTCCATCTGTTGGGATGTAGGGGCCACCCCACAGTGTGACACGTGTGGGGGTGGGACCCACCTTATGGCATGTATAACATCCCATCCATCTGCTCCAGAACGGCGGGACATCGCCCACTCTGACGTGTGTGTTGTATACACACCATTCATCCTTTTTCTAGTGGGTCACATCTGCGGACCCCACCCTAATGTATCTGTTGTATCTGCACCATCCAGAATGCTGGACGGTGAGATCCACCTTGGCTGAATGCATGAGATCCACATTGTCCACCCATTTCTACTGACAGATGGTGAAGCCCACCTATGCCTGCCCTGCCCACGTGTGATGTACCCTACACGATCCCCTCTCATATATATTTATGTAATATAATATAATAGTATTTTTAGATAACGTTATGGTGGGCCCTACCTTGATGGTTTGTTGTATTCACACTATCTGTTCATTTTGATAGACATGTGGTCCGCCTTGATCTATAATTCCATCCACACCATCCATTGATAGGGACGATGGGTCTCACCTACTGACTGATGTCAGCAAGCTTTGTGGGTACCGTGATGTATGTGTTTTATTTCCCACCGTTCATCTTTTGTCTTGACGATGCATATGTGGGGCCAGCCATGATGTATATTTTGATCCACACCATCCAGAATGTCTTGACGGTACCGGATCACCTTTGGACGATGCTGTGGACCCCGCCTCGGTATATGTTTCATGTCCACACCGTCTAGGGTGTTTGGACAGTGCTGGACAGTGTTTGGGTAGTGTTGATCATCATTAGGGTGCCATGTGCCCCATAGAATGATGTGTACGATGATACACATGTTGCACCTGCAACTACTTAAATGATTTTTAGATGTAATCCAAGCTCCCATCTATGAGGCCCACTTTGATGCATTATGTGGCCAATTTTTCATGCCCACTTTGATGTATTTTGAGGCCCATCAGTGCGACCCATCATAATGTATTTTTGGCCCATGTGAGGGGCCTACTAGCTTGAGCCCGAGGCCCATGGGCAAGGCCCATGGTGATGTATTCGAGGGCACTGGGTAGTGACCCATGGTGATGAATGTTAGGCCCATATGTTAAGGCCCACATGATTATTAAGGTCCATTGGTGCGGACCATTGACGCGGCCCACTTGTTGTATTTGAGGCCCATGGATTGTGGCCAATTATGATGTACTAAGGCTCATGGGTCATGGCCCATTAAGATGTATTTTCGGCCCATATGTCGTGGCCCATTTGATGTATTCGAGACCTATGTGTAGGGCCCACATGTCATGTATTTGAGGCCCAGGTGCGGGGCCTACCTATTGTGTATTCAAGGCCCGATGCGATGTGTGATTTTACCATGACGTTTATGTGGGCCACTCCTTGGGAGCAATGCTGGTTAAATGTCCACATTGATGGACAATGATGGTTGGATGTCCACATTGTGACCTTCCCTTAGGCTTTGTTCGACCGATTCTGATTTGTCATGGCCCATTGTCGTTTATCGATCGAGCCCGATTCTGACGGCCGATTTACCGTTTATCGATCGAGGCTAATTATCGATCAAGGCCGATTACCGATTCTGATTTGTCGTGGCCGATTGCCGATTATTGATCGAGGCCGATTACCGAATTTGATTTGTCGTGGTCGATTGCTGATTCCGATTATCGAGGCCAATTATCGAGGTCGATTGTTGAGGCCCGATATGATATATACGCGGCCCATATTTGAGGTCCATTGTGATGCACATTCAACCCGTGTTTAAGGCCCAACGTGATGTATATGAGGTTTATGTGATGAGGCCCACTGTGATGTATTTGAGGGGTAGGCGATGGAACCCATTATAATGTATGTTAGGCCCATGTGAAAGGCTCATTGTGATGTATATTAAACTCTTGAGTGAGGCCCATGGTGTTGTATATTTGGCCCTTGTGTGCGGCTATGAGTCCACTATATGTTAGGCTTTATGCGGGTTGTTCCTTGGGGGACAATGTTGATTAAATGTCCACGTTGTCGATGTCGATTGTCAATACTTTCTATTGATACCGATTATGAGTATGTGACTGCATAGCATCATGATACATGTCCATACACATCATCTGCATGTCTGTTATGAGATATGATTGACTATTGCATATGTCATAGTGCTGGTTGATATGAGACTCCCTGATAGGCGGAGATTGTCTCGCATGAGTGCACGGTATGCGTAGGACTGATGCATGACTGGATTGTATGACTCATGCATCTTGCATTGTGTGTTGTGATTACTGTATGCCCTAGCGATATCAGGGCAGTAACCTCCACAGGCATATCGTGGATGGCCAGATGAGACACCGGAAATCTGTTTTACATGGGGTGCTATAGATATCCCTGGGTGAAAGTCCCTAAACCCTCTTGGTTCCAGAGGTTGCTCCAATGTCTAGACCGAGTGGGTAGATGAGCGTCGTGTGCCGATTACCAGATGGCTGCGCTCTCCACTGTTTCGTGGTCGGTTGGAAGGGGGTGCGGCCTTACCTGCCCGAGAGGAGGGGGCAATGCTAGGCTGAGTCTGACCAGCTCGAGGAATGGGTCCGCTATCGATGAGTCGAGCCCGATATTGGCAGACGGATAGTGAGGTCTCTTCCACTTACCTTATTGCGCGCGATGTGGCGGCGATCTGGTTTAGAGTGTACTAGACCCCGGTGATTTCTCAGAGAGGAACCGTACTGACATGTGGACTTATTGAGTAGGAGATGCATGCTCATTCATTCATTCACTATCCACTCGGGCTGGTGGTGCGCAACTAATTGTTGTGTACCTTCGTTATGGCAAGGATTTCGGTTGGGCGCGTGACTAACCTGAGATCAGGAGTTTATCACAATGAGTCTGACTATCCAAATTTAGGTATGGGACTGGTTTGGATAGAAGTCCCTTGTGGTGGACCCCATAGCCTGCGATACTACGTACTATCATCCCGACTTCACACTCCAGCATGGTTATTTCATTCGCATCGCATATTACATTACGTCCGCAGGTATATGGCATCTTGGGTTGCTATTTCTGCACTTATGTGGCCTGGATAGATTTAGCAGGAATTGTATATTGCATTGCATTCTCGACATCTGCTATTTAGCTCTCTATGACTCCTTATCGCATAGTTGTTCTATATTGCGTATTCTGATATTGATTAACTTATAGACTTGTCCATACTTTCACTTACTCTGTTATCAAGTGAGTTATATCTTGTCAGTATTTCTGCTTACTCTGATAATTCCTGCTCTTGTCAGTGTTTCTGTTTATTCAAACATTGTATGGTTTACGGATTACTTGTTTTCCGGTATTGTATGATTATGACATTGTATTGAATACTTGGCACTTACTTTGTGCACACACTTACACCACCCTCTAAGCTTTCTATAAGCTTATGTACGATAGATGCGTGCAGGTGATGTTAGGTTGCAGCAGTGCTGAGCTTGGAGCGTGCAGTGGTCTTCTGGGGCTTGATTTTTATTTATGTATTTCCCTTTCAGTATTGTACTCAAACGATTATATTAGTGGATATGTGATGATAATGTTGCCTTTGTGAATTGAGTAATCTTGTGGTTATGCTTATTATTAGTTATATGTACAAAAAAAAAAAATCCTCCTTGTAGGATCCCAGGATCGGAATCTGGCATATGAATGCTAGAAGCCGAGAATGGGGTACTACGGAGGCTGTCGGTACCAGATTCGGTAATAGGAATTCTTATGAATCCGATTTCCGGATTTGGGGTGTGACAGAAAATAAGTGTAAGTTAGCTAGCGCAACGCTAGAGTAGCTGAAAAATAGTCCCTGATCACTTTAAATACGTTCTACAAGACCCAAAGCGAGTAGAACCAATGACGCTATAATACTCTAAAATCTCGGATCAAACTCTAAACCGGTTTGTTCTCTGGACCTCTTTGAAACTTTGTATTGGATCTAGACCGCGCGTCGAAAGTCCGATACCTACAATCTTAGACCGTTATAACCGCCTAGCTGGACTTAACAATCATTTTGAAAATCAAGTCCAACCGACATTCACAGGCAATTTCATTGAGCCTGGAGTGATGAGAGTGAGAATAGGGTTAGATTTGGAATTTGAAATTCAAATCTGGCACATGACTTGACGCGTCAGTATTAAGCATTCTGACTTTCAGAATTCAGCCAAATTACACCCTTGGATCAGGAAAAATTTCTATTTCATATCATGAGACTTGTAGGCCTGATCTACGTGCGATGACCGCTGAACTGAAACTGGACCGCCACGTGCGATCTACGAACACTACTGGTCTAAAAATGGGATGTGAGTGACATCCGACATGTATGAACTTAAGTCCGATCGCGTTCGGTCAGGGGACCACCAGAAATGCCTTTTTGAATCGAAACATTCCCGATTTGGATATAACTTAAGTATACCTTGACCTGGAGCCTATTTTGGACATGTTTGGGCTTATAAAAGGGCTTGAAACCCTCACTCCTCTCACCCATCCGAATTTGCTAGAAACCCTAGCAAGAGTGGGAGAGAAAGTGAGAGTTTGTGAGAGAAGGTGGGAGAGAATTTCCTGCTGCTTGTGCCACGTGTTGCACATGTTTAAGCCACGCAATCTAATCACTTTCCTGGTGATTTCTCCGCGATTCTAGGTAACCAAATACCCTAAATACTTGCTGATTTAAGGTTCCTTAGTTTCCATAGCGAAGTAGCTGATGCATCTTGTAAATTACGTTACCTATTCGCCGTAGACGAAGCGTATAAGCACCGTTCGAATTGATACGCTTCTAGGAGAAAAGGTGCAGATTTTAGACGCTTTGATTGACTGTTTCCAACGCTTTCAATGTCGTTTAATAGTAGATTATCGACAACAACGTCGTTTGACATGTATAACATGCTGTCCATGTCCTGTTTCGTAAGCAGACGAAGAATATGAGATTTAGGGCATTTTAGTCGTTTGTAGGAAATACTGTTTTCACTCATAATTTGCTGATGTGATTGACATGGCTTCTTGTCGCATTAGGATACTAGGAATGTGTGCATAATTAGTTTGGCAAAGTGATTCACCTAAATGCGCACTTTGAGTCGACATACTATATGTAGACTTGAGTGTGTAGTTTAAGTGTTTGTATAAATGTTTGTATTAGTATGTATTGAATTAAATGGTGTTATGAATTAGTTTGAGATTGATTTCTCAATTAATGTGCTGATGTAAATGATTTCCTACATGTTAGCTATATGCATGGTTTCATTATATGCATGAAATGCATGTGTTAGATGTTTTACTTAAGTTGTATGTTATAACATGTGTTAAAATGCTCACATTGTTGTATTTCATTTCCAATACTCTTATATGAATTACTGATGTGAATTCATTATTGTTTGGGACTATACCTAGTCCAGGCAGTCGGCAACCGAGTAAAGTCGTGGTTGACTTATCTTTGCCATGAACGACGCGTCGATGAACGCGAGCCGTGTTTTAGAGTTGGCGGCAGTGGTTAGGCCACACGAAGTGTTTTACGCACTTCATGTCGTTCGACTTGAGATGCGCTCGTGCTAGTCGAGCCCGTCAAGTAACCCGACTGGCCATTTTATGTTCACCCTGTATGAGTCATAACTGCTTGAACCTAGGGTACTGAACTTACCATTGTAAACCCTGTCAACCATGGTACCTTGATCCATAAAGACTCATGAGCCGGGCATGGTGGTATGGGACACCGTGGTCGAGCTTTCGGCCTACGCTGGGGCCACAAACCTCCCTGTAGTGACCAGTGAGCACCTATGACTCGTGAGCAGATATGGTGGTATGGGACACTATATTCTTGCTGTCGGCCTACACTGATCAGGCGACGAGTCCTTTGTAGTGACCGCGAGCGTATTCTGAGTCTACGGGAGGCGACGACCCTTCCGTAGCAGTGAGAGTACAGTAGGCCTGTATTGATAAGGTGATGGGGGAGCGGTGCAACGAGTGCGAGCAACAGCCCTGGCAGCCCTTTCAACGACCTACAAAATATACATCGTATGAGATTACTAGGAGTGACGACCCTAGACAGGATCTGTGTTGGGATTGATATAAGGAAAGTACCTTAGTTTTTTAATATTGTTGTATGAAAAGGACAAATAATAACTCGGTAATCATATCACCATCACATTGCATGTGCCTAGAAGATGTGGAGCACTGTGGGATGAAAGCATGCCGCGGGCATAAGATGGTGCCGTATGAGGGAGATCGTCGGTAAGGGCATCCATCATGTCATGTCATATTGCATTAACAACAATATTAGGAATGTTTGATTTATTGCTTTACTATTATCGCATGATTGATTTGAGAACATGTTAATCCTTGCTCTATTATTCTACTGAGTTAGCTACTCACTCCCACGTTACGGAATGATGTTTGCAACACCCACCAGACCCTGTCTTAGATGCAGGTGAGGCGGCGATTCAGGAGGCAGAGCCGGACTATGATGAGGACCAGGACGAGTTCTCATATATGTAGTACCATGACGGCTTTGCTTAGGTGGCCTGGATTGGCGAGACTTCTCAGTGGGACTACTTTTGACATTTTAATTTTATTTATTTACATATATATGAGACTCAGAGATGCATTCATACTTTTGAGACAGTCGAGATCTACTTTATTTTTCATACAGTGATATATATATTCTTTAGTCTTCCGCTTGCTTTTATCACTGGATCTGGAGTATGAATTGCAGTTTTGGTATATTTTTACTCATGTGAATGCTTTAACTCAGACAACATTGAATCATAATCATTTTTGTTGCATAAGTGACGATCTGAAACTTGGGAGTTGAGTTTATACACGACCCCCAATTTTCAGGGTGTTACAATAAGAGATTGATTTATATTGTGTATCACCTAAATTCTAATTTAAAAGGTTTGGATATATCCCTCCATCTAGTCAACCTAGTTTGATAAGGTGGGATTCTCCACCACCTTCATTGGAAGGGATTTGAAAAGAAAAATAAAAGAGCATGAGGGCAAGAACGAGAGTCGGTCTGGTTATGCTCGGCAGCAACTTTGTGAGTTGTCACCCGCATCGACCTCTCCTACCACTTTCTTCCCGATCAGTGGTGTATCGGGTTCTTCTTGTTCAGTCTAAGTTGTTGCTGTCGGTGGTGGACTTCCGCACAGAGGCTTCCATCTTCTCCTTCTTTCTTCCACTCTTTCTTCCTCCCCATTTCTTTCTCGTTTGCGTGCATCCTCTGAATAGGTGGTGGGAGGCTTTTATAATGCATTTAGGCTTCTAGAGCCTTCATGCACATCTCTTCCATAGTGCGGTGTGCGAAATGAATGGCATAACTCGTTCAACATGGAGTGCAGAGAGAGTAACGCATTTGTTTTTGGTCTTCAGTTTCTAGTTTTTTTTTTTGTTCTTCTTGATTGTCTTGATTTTCTTTCATTCTATCGTAGCCTTTACGTGGGCCATAAGATAGTGGTTTTGATCGTTAGGACTAGTGCCTACCATCCAGCATTCACTCGGGCAGGCGGGCTCTATTTTAATGGTAGATTTTTCCTAATAATTCTCTATCCGATCGGTTCCCCTGGACAGCATGGATTTGCTGTCCTATGATCTTTGGCCCTTGGAATCGATGGTTTGGATGGGCTTTATTAGAAGGTTTCTGAGAAGCGTCTTTCCGCACGGCAGAATTGTGTTGGAGTGAAAGACGGCAACACTCCTCTTCTTCCTTGTTCGGCCCGACTTTTCTCTTATTGGCAAGGATCGAGATTGCCATCTTTAGAGGTTTGACGGTCCAGATCATCTCTAATTAGCAGTGTGCGACAGTCCAGAGTCCCCCACCTTTGCCACTCTATTTGTTGTGAAGCTCCATTCGTTTGAAGTGGTGGGAACATCCCTGATTCTCTTCGAGCATGGTTTATTAGGTTTTGTTTGGAGGTGGGAGTTGCATCTGATGGACGGTTCAGATTCACTCACTTCCTCTTGGTGGTGGGCCCCATCTACATTTGTGGTTGTTGTTGGTTTGAATTCCCGAAGGCAGGAGAGAGAAAGGAGGATGAGGACCTTCCTCTTCGGGAGCAGTGTGTTTGACTGGGCTTTGGTTCGGGTGGTTTGTGGCTGCAACTAACAGGTGCACATGCACCTTCTATTGTGGGTCCTTCAGTCATGTACTTGATGGATCCCCTTCATCCGTCAGATGTGTAAGGCCCTCAAGTTCAAGGATGGGGTTGGTCTAAGTTTCAAGTGGTTATGCTTTATCATGTTTGGGCTTTAACTGTGGACTTTCTTGTCAATATGTCGATCGAATTCTTCTAAATATGGTTGTCAGCATGCTTAAATGGTTTGTAATTCATTTTAAAGTAATATTGACGGTCGCTTGTATCTTTTTATGGTTAGGAAAACCATTTTATGGTTGAGGGTTGCCTCAAACGGCTGGATTCATGAGAGAATTAAACTGTTTGTTTATGTTTCCTTAGGTCTTTATGAAGGCGTTCAGGTATTGATTGAAAAGATTTTGAGGTGTTACACCAACCCCACAACCCAATCAACTCACCTAATTAAGTCCGAACCCAAGCCCAAAAGGAAGCCCAATTGGAGAAATGGTTAAAACCTCAAAGCAACGACCTTCACAACAGAGCCTTCACATCTTGGAGGATGCTACCTCCCAAAGCATGGAGTCCAAGTGAGGATCGACGATGGTCAGGCTGCCATCGGCCATGTGGCACTCCCCCACTTTGGGGTAGCATCCCTCAAGCATGTGGAACTATCATTTTCAAACCTTAAGTGTGCAGTTGAATTGTATTTACTTTGATGCCCATCTCCTTACCCAAAATTACCCTTTTTACCATCTCATCCAATTCATGAGATGATGCCATGTGGCAATCTCAAATCTCAGCCCTTTAACCACTTTTACCCCCAGGATCACCAAGAATTACCAGAAAACTGGGTTACGAGGCCATAAATAACCCCCTCCCCTTCTCATTTTAAGCATCTATTCTTATTTGGATCCACTAGCATTTCCAACCATCCCTTCTCACCCTTAGTCATTTAGTCATCCCTCCACCAAGGAGAGTGAGAGAGAGAGAGAGAGAGAGAGAGTGAGAGAGAGAGAGAGAGCCCAGCCCTGGTCTAGCATAGCCTAGCCAGAGTCCAAGCCTCCTAAGCCACCTATTCACAACCCCAAGTATAGGGTCGCGATGTAGTAATAACTCGTTAGGACCGAGGTTGAATCCACGGGAACTAAACTTGTACGTATTCTGAAAATAACTAGAACTGAAACTATAAAATGATCTAAATTGAAATTTGAATGATTAAGAGTAATTGTGAATAATGTTGATTAAAACCTATAAATTTAAAGGTGAGAACTAGGTGAGTCCAATTCTAGCTATCAAGATGCTACCTTACTTGATTCAAGAAACACAATTGGAATTGGAGTCATATTTTATCCAATTGGAAGATAAAGCAATTTAAATCAAATCTAAACTTTTCATTGACCTAATTCTCATTTGAAGAGAATTGTAATGATCAGAACAAATTCCATCACCATACCATGCCCAGGAGATGATGGTGAATAATAGAATTTACCAATCTCACAAACTCAAAACAGAAAAAGAATATATCCAAACCTATCACAGTATCTATTATAATTTGAGTCACAATAAATAATAGAAAACTAAAAATATTCTTTTAATATTAACCTAGAAGTCAATGAGGTTCAATAAAAACAAGAATCAAAGTAAGATAAACATCCAAATACATTACAAACTTTACCTCTTAGCAAACAAATCATGAAAAATAAACTAGGGAAGAAGAAAAACTCTTTGACGGCTACTCCACCCTTGTGTTATGCTCCTTGAGACCTTTCCAAACCCTAGAAGATGCTTTGAAGCATCATAGGGATTCCTATTTATAGTTGTAGAACTCTAACTTTCGCACTGAGAAATTTTCCAAAATAGACTTTTAGAACTTTCATTTTTTAGACTCGGAGTTTCAGAATATGTTTTTTAATGAAATTTTCAGGAATATATTTTTTAGGACAATTTTCAGGATTCCTTTTCATTTTCTTCACTTCAAATCTTTAATTCTCTTCATTTACTTGGTTTCTTTGAATCTTTGGCATGTGAATTCTTCATTAATGACTTTTAAATATTCATTTAGTAATCTTTTGAGCATAAATCTTCCTTTTGGCATCAATTTCACCTTAAGCTCTCGAAATTACCTCGCATATGAAAACATGCATAATTATATCGATTAAGCATTATCATGTTTATAAAACTAAGGTATAAATAGGAGAAAATATGTAATATTTCACACTCAACACACCCCTCAACCAGCATTTTGCTAGTCCCGAGCAAAACATGCATGAAATAATCAACAATATTCAATGTTCAAATCACTTTCAAAAAATAATCTTTTATACAATCAAGTATAAATGAGTACAATATAAAGAAGCAAGAATGTAATTTAAAAAACCTAAGTTGAATTACACGAGCAATCAATTAAAAAGTTTCTTTATCAATCATTTAAGAGCAAATGTTCATATATCAAAATTTTTTAATGTGCCTTGTGAATTATATTTACTTTCCATAACATACTACTATTTCATAATGTTAGCTATGCTCATCACCTCAAGTTTTATTAAATAATCAAGTATTGATTCCGAGCTTATCACATTTTTCTTCTTTTTTTAATTTTTAATTTTATATCGACGAACCCTTTTATTTAGTCATTCTTTTCAGACTTTTCATTCATTTCCAGTCTTTTTATCATACATGATCTTTTTGTCGATCTCTCTATTTTTTAACTGGTTCTTTTCATCTTTTTAAGGTGGATAAAATTCTTCAGACTTAATTCTCAATATCTATCAATGATATACATACTAACAATGAGAAATTCTAGTACAATTCACATAAAGCAATTTGAATGTGGCTTGTGACTTAGATTAACATGATATTTAAACTTCCTCTTAATCGATTAAATGAAACAACTTAAGCGATAGTCTTACTCAGTTGATCAAACTCCAGCAATTTTAAATTCAATCTCTTATCTTATCATCATACTCAAAGCATTCTTAATTTTATAAGTTTTCATTTTCCAAACATGTTTTCAACTTGAAAATTTAAAAACTTTCACAATTTTCACTTAAAACTAAAAAACACTGATTAGTTTACCTAATTCACCAACTTAAAACCTACATTATCCTCAATGTAAAAGATATGAGTATATAATGCATATGAGACAACGAAATGAAATGGGAAGTGATGGGAGGATAATATCGGAAGAAAAAGAATTGAAGCTTTTCCAAAGTTCTTAACATGTAAATGGGTTAACACGAAGACTAAATAAACTGAAATCAAATTATCTTAAACCTAATGAAAGCAACAAACCTAACTACACCTCCATCAGATTAGGAGGTCAATCCTGGTACATCGGATTAGTTAGAAGCATGGACATATCCTCTGAATCAAACTTCTCAATAAATGGCTTGAGATGATGTCCATTCACTTTGAAAACATTGTCATTCATCGAATTCTTTATCTCGACGACCTCATGAGGATAGACATTATAACAATAAAGGGACTGGTCTAACGAGATCGAAGTTTACCAGAAAAAATATGTAACTGAGAATTGTACAGAAGGACTTTTTGACCGGTTATGAATGATTTTCAAAGGAAGTTCCTATCATGGAATACCTTCATCATGTCCTTGCAAATTCTTGAGTTTTTATAAGCATCGTTTCGAATTTCTTCGAGTTCATTCAATTGAACTTTGCGCAGTGAGCCAGCGTTGTCCAAATTAAAGTTTGGATTTTTAATAGCCCGTAGGCTCTATGCTCCAGTTTCACAGGTAGGTGGCAAGCTTTCCCATAGACGAGTTTAAAGGAAAACATTCCAATAGGGGTCTTAAAAGCTGTATGGTAAGCCCAGAAGGCATCAATCAAGAAAATTGACCGATCTTTACGGTCAAGGTTAACCATTTTTTTAGAATTTGTTTAATTTTTCGGTTAAAAACCTCCGCTTGCTCGCTTGTCTGCAGGTGGTATGGAGTGCTCACTTTATGAGAGATGTCATATTTCTTCATTAAGTTCTCAAATGGTCTATTACAAAAGTTTGAACCTCTATCACTAATGATGGCTCGAGGCGTTCCGAACCAGGAAATTATATTTTCTTTTAAGAATCTAGTCATCATTTTTATGATCATTGTTTCAGCTCGGATCGCTTCGACCCATTTAGTGACACAGTCTACTGCCAATAATATGTAAATATTTTCAAAGGATTAGGAGAATGGCCACATGAAATCAATGCCCCAACAATCGAATGCCTTGATGATAAGAATTGGGTTTACTGGCATCATATTTCGACGGGACAATCCTCCCAATTTCTAACAACGCTCACGATCTTTGCAAAACTCATGAGTGTCCTTGAACAAAGTGGGCAGTAAAAGCCACAATGCATAATTTTAGTTGTGGTCTTTTTAGCAGAAAAGTGACCACCACAAACCTGAGAGTGACAAAAGGAGATTAAACTTTGATGTTCATTGTCTGGCACACATTTCCTTAGAATTTGGCACGACAATAGTTAAATAGATAAGGATCGTCCTAGAAAAACTTATGTATCTCGACGAAGAATTTTTTCTTATCTTGCGTAGTCTAATATGTCGATGTGAAACCTGTGGCAAGATAATTCACAATATCAACAAACCAAGGTAGTTGGAAGAGTTTAAACAATTGTTCGTCAAGGAAAATATCATTTATCACTGTCGGCTCAAGGGAATCAGGGAGGTCAAGTCAAGAAAGGTGGTCAGCCACTATATTTTCTACTACGCGAGGCTTGGCATCAGTCTTAGAAAGAAGATACTTTAGCGCCACATGGTCTATGTAGATGATGATCTTGGATCTGATTGGGTAGAACCTAAATTTGTTAAAAGTAAACACAACGACTAAGAGTTCCTTCTCCATAATAGAGTAGTTCACTTGGGCAGAATTTAGAGTTCTACTTGCATAGTGAACAACATAGGGCTTCTTTTCTTTTCTCTAGCCTAACACCGCCTCAATAGCATAGTCAGATGCATCGCACACAATCTCAAAAGAGATGCTCCAATCGGGTGGCTATATGATAAGTACGGTAGTTAATATGCCCTTGATCTTAGTGAAAGCTTTTTGGTATTGTTCAATCTACTCGTATGGTACATCCTTTTGAATTAGATTACATAAAGGACGAGAAAGATGACTAAAGTCCTTTCTGAATCATCTATAAAATCAGGCCTATCCTAGGAATGATTGCACGTCACGTACGCTCTTAGGTGGAGGTAGGTTAGAGAAAAGATCAATTTTTGCCTTTGTAACACCCTGAAAATCGGGGGTCGTGTATAAACTCAACTCCCGAGTTCCAGACCGTCACTTATGCAATAAAAATGATTATGATTCAATGTTGTCTGATTTAAAGCATTCACATGAGTAAAAGTATACCAAAACTGCAATTCATACTTCAGATCCAGTGATAAAAGCAAGCGAAAGACTAAACAATATATATATCACTGTATGAAAAAACAAAGTAGATCTCATCTGTCTCTAAAGTATGAATACATCTCTGAGTCTCATATACATATACATGAACAAAAGTAAATGTCCAAAATGGTCCCACTGAAGTCTCATCGATCCAGGTCGCCTACGCAAAGCCATCATGATACTGCATGTACGAGAACTCATCCTGGTCCTCGTCGAAGTCTGGCTCTGCCTCCTGGATCTCAGCCTCACCTGCATCTACAACAGGGTCTGGTGGGTGTTGCAAACACCATCCCGTAACGTGGGAGTGAGTGATCAACTCAGTGGAATCATAGAGCAAAGATTAGCATGTTCACAATTCAATCATGGGATATTAGTAAAGCAGTAAATCAGACAATCCTAATACTGTTGTTAATGCAAGATGACATGACATGATGTATGCCCTCACCGACGATCTCCCTCATACGGCACCATCTTACGACCGCGGCATGCAATCGACCCTCAAGTGCTCCACATCTTTCAGGCATATGCAATGGTATGGTGATATGATTTTCGAGTTGTTATTAGTCCATTCAAACAGCAGGATTGGGAAACTAAGGTACTTCCCTTGTATCAATCCCAACACAGATCCTGTCTAGGGTCGTCACTCCTAGTAATCTCATATGATGTATATTTTGTAGGTCGCTGTAAGGGCTGCCAGGGCTGTTGCTCGCACTCGTTGCACCGCTCCCCCATCACCTTATCAATACAGGCCTACTGTACTCTACTGCTACTGAAGGGTCGTCGCCTCCCGTAGACTTAGAATACGCTCGCGGTCACTACAAAGGACTCTTCGCCTGATCAGTGTAGGCCGACAGCTAGAATATAGTGTCCTATACCACCATAATCTGCTCACGAGACTAGGTGCTCACTGGTCACTACGGGGAGGTTTGTGGCCCCAACGTAGGCTGACAGCTCGACCACGGTGTCCCATACCACCATGCCCGGCTCATGAGTCTTCGTGGATCAAGGTACCATGGTTAACAGGGTTTACAGTGGTAAGTTCAGTACCCTAGGTTCAAGCAGTTATGACTCATACAGGGTGAACATACATCGGCCAGTCGGGTTACTTGACGGGCTCGACTACCGCGATCGCATCTCAAGTCGAACGACATGAAGTGCATAAAACACTTCGCATGGCCTAACCACTGCCGCCAACTCCAGAACACGGCTCGCGTTCATCGACACGTCGTTTGTGGCTAAGACCAACCAGCCACGAATTCGCTCGGTTACCGACTGCCTGGACTAAGTATAGTCCCAAACACATATGATTCCACATCAGCAATTTATGTAGGAATATTGGAATTAAAATACAATCATGTGAGCATGTTAACACATGTTATAACATTCAACTTAAGCAAATCTTCAAGCACATACATTTCATGCATAGTATGGAATCATGTACATAGTCAACATGTAGGAAATCATTTATGTCAACATATAAATTGAGAAATCCATCTCAAACTAATTCATAACATCATTTAATTCCATACATACTAATACAAGCATTTATACAAATACATACACTACACACTTAAGTCTACATATAGTATGTCGACCCGAAGTGCGCAATTAGGCGAATCTCTTCGCCAAACTAATTATGCACGTATTCCTAACTTCCTAATGCGACAACAAACCAGGTCAATCACATCAGCAAAATAAGAACGTAATCTGTACTTCCTACAAATGACTAAAATGCCCTAAATCTCATATTCTTCGTTAATTTACGAAACAGGAAACGGAGAGCATGTTGTACATGTCAAACGGCGATGCTGTCGATAATCTACTATTAAACGACATTGAAAGCGTTGTAAACCATCAATCAAAGCGTCTAAAATCCTCACCTTATGTCTTGTAGACTCGTGAATTGAAACGGAGCGTATACGCTTCGTCTACGGCAGTAGGAGAACCTGTTTTACGAAGTATGTTGGCTAACACGCTACGAATCCAAGTAATCCCTAAATCAGCAACTTTTAAGGTCGTTTCATACCTGAAAAAGTGGAAGAATCACCGGCCAGGTGATTGGGAAGAGTTGCTGAAGCACGTGCAACTAGCGGCACGAAGGCGGGAAAAATCCCTTTACTCTCTCTCTCTCAAACTCTCTCCTTTTCTCTCCCAAAGCTAGGGTTTTGCAATTTTCGGATGGGAGAGAAGAATGAGGGTTTCAACTCCTTTTATAAGCTTAAAATTGCCAGAAACAGGCTCCGGAACGAAGTTTACTTAGTGCATATCCATTTCGGGGCTGTTTCGGTCCAAAAGATGCTTTCTGGTGGTCCCCTGGTCGAATGCGATCGGACTTAAACTCATGCGTACCAGATATAGCACGTATTAAGTTTCAGTCTGGCAGGGTTCGCAGATCGCACGTGGCGGACCAGCTTCAGTTCAGCGGTCACCGTACGTAGATCAGGGCTGAAAGTCTCACGATATAAAATAAAAAAATTTTCTGATCCGAGGGTGTAATCTGGATAAATTCTGACGGTAAGAACGCTTAATACTGACGTGTCAAGTCGTGTGCCAGATTTGAATTTCAAATTCCAATTATGTCCATATTCGTACTCTCTTCAGTCCGGGCTCAATGAAATAGCCTGCGATTGTCGGTTTGACTTGATTTTCGAAATGAGTGTCAAGCCCAACTAGGCGGTTCTAACGGTCTAAGATAGGAGGTATCGGACTTTCGATGTGCGGTCTAGATCCAATACAAAAATTCAAAGCGGTCCAGAGAACAAACCTGCTTAGAGTTTGATCCGAGGTTATAGAGTATTATATAGTCGTTTGTTCTACTCGATTTGGGTCTTGTAGAACGTATTTAAAGTGATCAGGGACTATTTCCCATCCACTCCAGCGTTGCGCTAGCTAACTTACGCTTAATTTCCATAGAAATTAATTCTACGTGATTTCGGGTCGAGTTGGTACTCGAGCCCAAGTACGGATTTTTCACGGGCGTTACATCCTTGTCTACCTCAATTCCCTTTGACAAAATTATGTGTCCAAGTACAATTCTCCTGGAAACCATGAAATGACATTTCTCTCAATTCAGAACCAAATTCTTTTCCTCACATTGCTTCAGTACACATTTAAGATTTTCCAAATACTCGTTAAATGACAGACCAAAGACAGAGGAGTCGTCCATGAAGACCTCTAAATATTGCCCCACCATGTTAGAAAAATACTCAACATGCACACTGAAAAGTGGTGGGGGCATTACACAGTCCGAATGACACCTTCAGTAAGGAAAGGTGTCATAGGGGCATGTGAACGTTGTCTTTTCTTGATCTTCAAGGGCTATCTCAATTTGGTTATAGCCCGAATAGCCGTCAAGGAAGCAATAATAAGAGTGACCAGCTAGCATTTCCAAAATTTGATCAATAAAGGGCAAAAGAAAGTGGTCATTCTTTATGACAGTATTCAATTTTCTGTACTCAATGCACATTCTCCAATCAATAGTAACTCTAGTTAGTATGAGTTCATTATCGACATTGGCTACAATGGTGATTCTAGACTTCTTAGGAACCACCTGAGTTGGACTCACTCATTGACTGTCAGATATAAGGTATATTATACCCACATCCAACAACTTAAGTACCTCAGCCTTAACCACATCTCTCATATTTGGATTAAGTCGACATTGTGGTTGTCAAGAGGTTTTCACATTATCCTCAACATGAATGCGGTGAGTACAAATCAAAGGATCAATTCCCTCGAGGTCGCAATTGACCATCCAAGGGCTCTTTTATGCTCAATAAGAGTAGAAATAAGCATAATCTCTTGTTCTTTCTCTAGGTGGAAAGAAATCACCAACGGATATGTCTCATCTTGACCTAAGTAGACATATTTAAGATCAGCAAGCATAGGTTTTAGATCAAGCTTTGCTGCTTTGAGGCTAGACAGTAGAGGTACTACATCGGTTTGGGGCAATTTCTCAAATTGTGGCATCCACCGATTAACTTCGAGTATTGGCATAGCATCAAGCAAAGCATCTATCTCCCTAATCATGTCATCATCTAAATTAGAGGAGTAGGCCAAGCATTTCTCTGAAGTATCAGAGTATAGAGTCAAAAGTGCTCTATCTTCCACGAAAGAATCGATCATGTTAATGTCGTGGGTATCGTCGTCATCCTCTGATTGTTTGTTCATATTGAAAAATATGTTAAGTTCCAATCTCATATTTTCGAAAGATAAATTCATAATTTCATTCCTACAATTAATGATAATATTTAATGTAGCAAGAAATGGGCGACCAAGAATGATGGGTATTTGAGTTCTCATATCTATGATGGGTTGAGTATCCAGGACAATAAAATATACTGGATAATAGAATTTATCAACTTAGACCTACACATTCTCAATCATCCCTCTCGGTACATGAATTGAGCGATCGGTAAGTTATAATGTGGTCTAGGTGGGTTTCAATTCTCCTCGACCTAATTGTTCGTAAACCGAGTAAAAGATCAAGTTAACACTCGCCCCCAAGTTAAGAAGTGCGTGCTCAATCCAGTGGTTCCCAATTGCATAAGTGATGGTTGGGCTACCGGGATCTTTATATTTTTGTGGCACGTCTTGCTTGAGGATGTCACTCACTTTTTCTGTTAGAAAGAGTTTTTTTTAATGTTTTGTCATCTTTTAGTAGTGCATAGATCTTTTAGAAATTTGGCATATGAAGGTATTTATTTAATGGCATCCAGTTGAGGAATATTGAATTCACTTGCTTAAGCACCTCTAGAATATCTTGAGAGTTAAGAGAGGTTTTGGTGCAATCAACCGTTGAGGGAATGGTACAATAGACTTACTTTGAGGTTTCGGTTTTATCCTATGTGGAGCATTGGTAGGTTTATCATTCTCGATTTCTTACGAGTCCTTAGGTTTTTCAGCCCTCACTGAAATAGTTTTGTCAATAATCTTCTCTTGTAAGAATAGTGATAGACTTAGCTTGCTCCATCTGATTTGAAAAGCTTGGGTCACTTATTTCATATTGCGGTTTTGAATTGGGAGGGGTTGGGCTGGAAGCATCCCTTTCTCCTCATTCGTTAAGTGTGACTCAATCTTTTGAATTGATGATGTAAACATTCTCATTATTGTTTTAAGATCTTAAAATGCTTACACCGTTTTTTGGTTGAATAGCTCTAGGCTTTGCATGAACTTTAAAACCGTATCCTCTTGAGGCTTCTTTTGATTTAAGAATTGCGTAAGGGCCTCTTGTGGTTTAGCCGTTTGTCCATTCCTCCAACTGAAATTTGGGTGGTTCCTCTAGCTGGAGTTGTATGTATTTGAGGTAGGTCCTCTGAAAGGTCTTTGGTAGTTATTTATGGCATTTGACTGCTCATTTAATCTCTCAAAAAACATGAATTGTTGAGAAATTCTCAGTTGTATGCATGTTACAAGCACAAATACAACAAATAACTTTCGCAGCCTTTTTCGGTTCTACCTTTTTAAGTTTCATGGCCTTAACTTTTCTTACGAGTTTGGTCATTCTTGCATTTATATCATCTTTCTCTTTTAAAACATAAATTTCTCTCATTTTCTTTGATTGAGTAGGCTTAAAAGTGATAGTTCTTGAGGAGATATCCCATAATTGTGCATTTTCAGTAAGTTTATCAAAATAATCTTACGCATCATCGACTTCCTTGTTCATGAATTCCCCATTACACATCGACTTTCTTGTTCATGAATTCCCCATTACACATCATTTTCACAAATTGGAGCATGGGTGAGGTCAATCCCTCATAGAAAAAGCTTTTTATACGCCATGTTTTGTAGTCATGTCGTAGACATGAATTTATGAGATCTTCAAAATCGCTCCCAATATTGGAAAAAGGTCTCATCATCTTTTCGCACAAAATTCATGATTATTTTCCTTAAGATATTTGTTTTATGATAGAGGAAGAACTTTTTAAGGAACTCACTTGTCATCTCAACCCATGTGTTAATGGACCTTGGTCTTAAAGAATGTAACCATGACTTAGTTTTTTATTTTAAAGAGAAATGAAACAATTTCAGTCTAACTATGTCCTCAGACATGTTTGAGAAGTGTAATATTGATATGATCTCATCGAACTCTTTCATATGCAAGTATGGACTTTCAGATTTTAGTTCATGAAACTTAGGGAGGAGTTGAATTACCCCTAGTTTAATATCCACAGTTCCTGCATTCAATTGAAATATCATGCAGGAAGGTGTACTCACTCCCACCGGTTGTAAATAATCTTGTAGAGTATGAGGCGGGGGTGCATTATGCACCTCGTTTTCATTTTGAACTTCCTCAACTGGTGGTTGAGGTTGATTTGCAGCCATTACTTCAATTAACTAAGAGGATCTCGAGTGGTGTATAATCCTGTGATGGATAGGCAACCTTTAGACTAATCCTCCTTCACTCAAAAGACAGAAGGTGTTGTCACGAACCCTGTAACGACCTAGAAAAATCTGTACTTAGACCTGAGTACCATCTTTAGCAGAAATCATTTATGCCTTAATCCCTTAGAAATGTAATGTGTTTTAGCTAGCGCTAAACTAGATTGCATGTGAAATTAGTACCAATAACTTTCAATACAATCTGTAAGACTCAAAACCTATAGAATCATTGACGCTATATTACCTTGAAATCTAGGATCCAACTCTGAACCTAGTTGCTCCTGGGAATGCCTTGTAATTTTGTATTGGATTTAGACCGCACGTTGAAAGACTGATAGCTATGAACTTAGACCATTACGACCGCTTAGTTGGACTTGACAATCACCTCGAAAATCAAGGCCAAACGATGTCCTGGGACCATTTTATTGAGTCCGGAGTAAAGAGAGTGAGAAAACGAAGATTTTTAGAAAATTAATTATGATTTTAAGTAATTTGAAACGTTTCACTTGTGCGTTATTTCTAAGCATTATGACCGTTAGATTTCGACCCAAATTCACCCTCGGATCAGGATAGGTGGCCCTTACACGTCAAAGTATTTGTGGCCTTGATCGAATTTCGATAACTGTTGAATTGAAGCTGGTCCACCACGAATGATCTGGAAATCCGATCGAACTGAAAACTTAACTTACTAAAGATCCGATGCTAGTGAGCTTAAGTCCGACCGCATTTGATAAGAAGACCTCTAGAAGTGCTCCGTTGGATCAGAAAGAGCTCGATTTGGTTATAACCTAAGTATACCTTGATTTTAAGATTATTTCCGTCGAGTTTAGGCTTATAAAAAGGCTTTAAACCCTTATTCTCAAATTTCATACGAATTTTCTAAACCCTAGCTTTCCAAGAGAGAGAAAAGAGAGAGTGTGTGGGAGAACTTGTTGATTCTCCGTAGGATTCTTCCCAGTTCATCTATACATCGAACCTGCATATCTGAATCATTCTTTCGGCGATTCTGATTCCATTTTTGGGTAAGTTAAGCCAACCCTAACCTGGTTTGAAGTTTAGAATAGTTTAAATGAAGCTATAGCTAACTTGTTTCATGCCATAGGTAGCGTATCCGCCGTTGACAAAGACATATCGTCTGAAGCATATTGAATATGCATTTTCTGGTTTAAGGTGCGGACTATATACGTTTAGGTTATGATTTTTAAGGCTTTCAATGATAGATAATAATTTATTCATGATGTGAATGCTATTAAACATGCCAAATGCGCTATCCGTTTCGATTTATGTATATGTATACTTTATATTATAAATAGCGTATTTTATGTATATGTTAGAATACCTGTATGCGTATGGAATATGTTGTTTTGATTGTCATGATTAATTGTCGTTGTTATATGCTTGATATGTATGCAGCAACTCCTTGGCAAAAGGATTTGCCCTAATATGCAATAGAGTCGACATACATGATGTATGTTGAATAGTGTAATCTTAGTGTTTGTATAAATGCCTAAATGAGTTAGTAGTTTGTAAAGTGTGATTGCTAAGGTTGTTGAGACATGAATCTCAATCACGATATTTGAGTGTATGATTTCCTCCATGAATTATGTAACTTAGTTTGTTCATGTTGAGTGTCTGTATGATTTCCTCTATGTACTGTATTTAAGTTCCAGTTATATGTCATGAATGATCATATGAGTGTAGGACATGATTCATATGCCTGTTATTGAGTTTGTACGTGATTGGGGCTGTGCTACAGTACAGGTAATCGGTAATCATACTCTAAATAGTGGTTAAGGTCGTTTTCACCACACAAGATGAGTTTAACGAATCTGAGTCGTGCTTGGGATGTTCGACAGTGGTTAGGCCACACGGAGTGCTTATGCATTCCATATCGTTCAACTCAATGTGCGCTTGGTCTAGTTGAGCTTATCAACTAACCCGATTGACCGATGTTTGTTCACCATGTTTGGTCGCTACTGTTCGAATCTAAGACACCGAGCTTACCAGTGAAACTCCTGCTAACCTTAGTACCGTGATCCCCTAAGACTCATGAGCCGGACATGGTGATATGAGACACCGTGGTCAAGCTGTCGGCCTAAGCTGGGGCGACGAGCCTCCCCGTAGTGACCAGTGAGCACCCTACTCTCATGAGCAGATTATGGTGGTATAGGACACTATATTATTGTTGTCGGCCTACCTTGATTGGTGACGAGCCCTCTATAGTGACCTCGAGTATATCCTAACACCACATAAGGGCGACAAGTCCTGTTGCAGTATTGAGGATATAACTAGGCTTGTATTGATTTGGTGATGGGGGAGTGATGTAACGATTTCGTGCAACAGCCCTGGCAGCCCTTGCAGCGACCTAGAAACGTAACATTGTATGAGATTTCCTAGGACTGACGACTCTAGAATGGTTCAATGTTTGGGGATTAATATAAGGGAGGTGTCTTAGCTTTCCAATCCTATTATATGAAAAGGACTAATAAGAACTAAGTAATCATATTCATGAATCGCACTGCATGTGTCATTGGCGTTGGTGTGAGAGCACAGTGGTAGTGATTCATGTCGCGATCGTTAAATGATGTCGCATGAGGGAGTTTGTGGTGAGGGCATGCATCATTATCTCATTCATTCTCGCATTAACAAGAGTATCTAAGACATGTTTGATTGTACTGCTTGATCATTACTGCTTGATTGAATTGATAACATGCTAACCTTTGTTATATAGTACCACTAAGTTAATCACTCACTCCCACGTTCTGGGACGGTGCTTAAACACCAACCAGACTCTGATTTAGTTACAGGTGACGGCAATACTGGCAAGGCGGAGACAGACTTTGATGAGGACAAGGAAGCGTTCTCCTTTATACAGTTCTCAGGCGGGTTCATGTGAGCCTTGTCCTGACGAGCGGGGATTTTTGGGATATGTATATGACGATTTTGCACAGTTGATCCATGTATTTTGAGACACTATTGTATATATTGCCCTGGGCAGAGCACGCATATTTTGGAAATTCTTTTGAATTATATATGTATTTAAGTCTTCCGCTTACATTTTCTCAATATCCCTGAATTATGTCTGTTGATCTGGCTTGATCTATTTCATATTTTATTCACTAACACAGACAACATACATTCATCATCCATTATGTTGCATAAGTAATGTTTTGGAACTCGAGAGCTGAGTTATGCTCGACTCCCGAATTTTAGGGCGTTACAAACCCACTTGGGCATGAAACACTCCCAATCCTCAAGTAACTAAACAATTAAACCTAAAAAAAAAATTAGAAAAACTAAAACAAATAAGAGATCTAAAAAAAAAAAAAAAGAGAAAGGGTTCGAACAAAAATATCGAATAAGAGTTTCTATGTTAAGATCCTACAAAATAAAAAATAATATTAGTTTTTTAAAATAATTTAAGAAAAAATCCTAACCTAAAAACATAGTAGAAAAATAAATCTTAATCTTAATCTTAACCTAATTATAATACCAATTAATTTCAGAAAAAATGTAGCCGCAGTCCTCGGCAACAGCGCTAAAAACTTGTTCACAACCCCAAGTGTAGGGTCATGATGTAGTAATAATTCGGTAGACCGATGTTGAATCCACAATGACTAAACTTGTACGTATTATGAAAATAACTAGAACCAGAACTTTAAAAAAAAAAAAAACTAAATAATTGAGAGTAATTATAAATAATGTTGATTAAAACTTATGAATTTAAATGTGAGAATTAGGGTACCAAGGATCTATTTGTAGCTATCAAGATGCTACCTTACTTAATTCAAGGAACACAATTGGAATTAGAGTCATATCCTATCTAATTGGAAGATAAAGCAATTTAAATCAAATCTGAACTTTTCATTGACCCAATTCTTAATAGAGGAGAATTGTGATGATTGGAAGGAATTTCATTACCCTACCATTCCCATGAGACGATGGTGAAGAACAAGATTTACCAATCTTATAATCTCAAAACAGGAAAAGAAGATATCTAAATATATCACAGTATCTATTGTAATTTGAGTCACAATAAATCATAGAAAATCAAAAATATTCCTTTAATATCAAACTAGAAATCAATGAAGTTCAATAAGAACAAGAATCAAAATAAAATAATCATCCAAACATGCTACAAGCTTCACCTCTTAGCCCCAGTTAAGAGGTTTAGCCAACCATAAACATGATTGAAACCAAATCTCTTAAACAAATGATGAAAAATAAACTACAAAAAAAGGGAAACTCTTTGGCGGCTGCTCCACCATTGTATTATAGTTGTGGAACTCCAACTTTCGCACCAAGTTAGAAAAATCTAAAAACTGCCTCAAATTTATACATTTTGCACAGTTTTTTAAAATAGATTTCTAGAACTTTTATTTTTTAGACTCAGAGTTTCAGAATATATTTTTAAGGACAATTTTCAGGAATATGTTTTTTAGGACAACTTTCGGGATTCTTTTTCATTTTCTTCACTTCAAATCTTCGATTCTCTTCATTCCTCACTTGGTTTCCTTGGATCTTTGGCATGTGAATTCTTCATTAATGACTTTCAAACCTTCAAATCTTCATTTAGTAATCTTTTGAGCATAAATATTCTTTTTGGCATCAATTTCACCATAAGCTCTCGAAATCACCTCGCACATGAAAACATGCATAATTAGATCGATTAATCACTATCATGTTTATAAAACCAATACATAAATAAGGAAAAATATGCAATATTTCACACTCAACACCACCTAAGTTCAAATTCGAGTCACTCAATCTAGCTTTGCAACACTATCATTCAAGCTTCTATCAATTTCATCAAACTTGTATTAGCATTGTGCAACATTCATTTCATTTTCAAACTATTTACTCCTGGTATACATTAGCATTACAGTGCATTCCATCATTTTTCTCACATCTAATTGGCAAGTGTATGCTCCGAGGCTTGTCAATATAATTAGATCTTGTCGACAAAAAACCTTAGCCAGTTAGACGTTGTTTAAGCATTTACATTACATTCCATCGTTTTCTCATATATAAACTGGCAGATGTATGCTCTGAGGCCTGCCGATATAATCGAAGCAAATCTCTTAGCCAGTTGGCTGTCGTTTTATTATAAACATCTATATAGCATCAAACATCTCATGTATACATATATTGCACCCTGCACTTGATCGTTTTGAACGTCTGCTCTGTGGCTTACCGATATAGTCATATCCTGCCCATAGAAATTCTAATCAGTCAACCATCACTACCATTGCATCACATTATATTTTTCTGCATATAAGAACTATCTTTATTCCTTAGAAATTAGTCATATCTTGTGAAGTAAAGACCATACGTCTGTACGATCAAAGTGAGTGCCTAACATTTTCCCTCTCTATAACCACAGTCCCTTTCTTGAAATTTCTGGAACATAAACTCACAAGTCATCTTGGGGTTAAGAATCTTCGGGTCCTTAATCGTAAGTGTTTCTACAGAGTCTAACTAACTATAGAATCGTAATAATTGGTTAGTGGCAACTTTGGTCAAATATTACACCCTCTTGCCCCTTTTACGAAAGCCCTCAAGCGAGGCAACTGGTGGAAGAAGTGAGAGTCAATCTCCTATCCCCTTAGGAAATCCGCCCTCCAGCTTTCACAAGTGGTGACTTGAAAATGATTTCATTGGTGAATTTTTAGGAAAGAACTTCCAATGCATGTATTAGGTCATTTTGTTAGAAGGTTGGAGAGACAGAGGATGAGGAAGCAACCATTGCTGGTATGAAAGATAGTTAGGGTTTTAGAGCAAAGAAACGAGGAAGAAAGCTTGGGAAATGGAAAAACATTTCGAAATGGGGTATATATCGGTCGAAATCGGTGCATTAATTAAGGTGTAATCATGATCTCGTATGATATGAAGCTTCTACACGCGTTGCCATGGGAATAACTCTCTGTCTAAAAAAAAAAAAAAGCATGACCATCATTCAGAATTGTCTCAATCATGTGTGGTAAATGAGGTATCGCCATGTGTCGTACAGAATGACCGCATTTATGAGGTGTAACAAGTCACTTTCACCTTTTACTAAAGGCAAAGCGGCGTGGGGGCAATGTTGTACCCTATTTTTTTCTGTTCCTACGAGAGCCAATTAAAGATAGACGCATGTAATTTTACAAGTGTTATGTGGTGTATTTAAAATCTGTGGAGATACTTAAAGAGGATTGTCTGGGTATACAACTGGCGTCTATCGAGTGATGTCACGTCATCCATAAAAAGTAATAGTGGCTGAGCAGAACATGGCTGATCGGCAAGGAAGCTTAGAACGGTTATCTGTACAGGTGGCAAGGTAAGAAGAAAATATTCTAGGAGGTCAGTAGTGCTGAAACTTTTATAACAACCGTTAGAACATGTGAAGTATCCAAATGTTCAAATTAAGGCTATAAATAGCAACTGAATTCAGCATAAGAAGTCATCTCATACCAAACCAAATATATCTTTCCATTATCTGTCATTTACATTCCTTATTGTAATATTTTATTTTTATTTGTCATTTACATTCCTTAGTGTAATCCACAACAATAATTAAATAGTTGTTAACTTTAGATATAATTTGAGTCTACACTTATATACTGGATTCAGTTCAAATATCAAGCAAAGTTCTTCATCTAGAGAGGCGTTCTCCAATTGTTCTCCGATGACGACTGTAAGAAATTTTTTTTTTGTTTTATTTGTACTAAAGAGAATAAGTCCCTTCATACGGAAGGTAGATGTGTGACCCATTTTCACAAGATGAACCCCACCCTTTGATAATAGCCTGATTATCTTAAGTAACATTATGCAAATGGTTCAATATGTAACTGATCTTATTAGATGTCAGCCATATACAATCGATTTCCGATGTATCTGCCTCTTTTGACACTTAGGCTCGTAGTTGTTCGTTTTGAATTGAGCTGCACATTCAATTCTGGCATGCCCGCACTAATCACGTGACCGATATTAAAATAACGACATCTACGACTTCTTTTCTTAAACAACTGTCCAAGATCAGATAATATTATATAAATAACCTGCTCTTGCTACCTTAACTTACCTACAGTGGCTTTGACAATTTATTTGGGTTAACCTAAGTTAATCATACATGTCCACCAAGCCTTAGGGAGCGTTTGACATCTCCATGAATAACAGCTTGTTAGCTTATTTCTAAAAAAAAATAAAGAATTTAAATTGTTTGGTAAAACTCCAATTATAGGGCTTGTTTTGTGTTAGAAATTGGTAAATAATCTTCGATTTTATAAGTTGGGGAATTGTTACTCTTTGAAAAGGAGCTTATCCGGCTTAAGTAGGTAGACATTTTTGACAAGTTTATTATCAAACTTTTAAATTAATTTCTATATTACCCTCTTATTGTCTCTTTACAATCTCTTCGAGGTAGGTGCACATGATGAACGACTCATATTAAAGGTGGGGCTCCACATGATGAATGATCCACATTAAAAGTGGGCCCACATAATGCACAATCACATCAAAAGTGAGCCACACATGATGGATGACCCAGATCAAAGTTTGGCCCTACATGATGGACGATTCACATCAAAGGTGGGGTCCACATGATTGGCGGTGGACATTGAACGTGGTTCCACATGATGAAAGGTTGGCATTAAAGGTGGACCACATGATAAGTGCCCTATATTGAAGGTTGGGCCCCACATGATGGACAATCCATAGGAAAGGTGAGGCTTACATGATGGATGGTGGACATTAAGGTGGGTCCCACATGATAGATGACTCAGATCAAAATGTAGCCCCGCATAATGGACTATCCACATTAAGTGAGCCCCACATGATAGATGATCCACAACCAATGTGAGACCCATACAATGGATGGTGGACATCAAAGGTGTTACCCTCATGATGAACGACCCATATTGAACATAGGGCCCTATATGATGTATGATTCACAGTAAGGTGAGCCCACATAATGAGCGATCCATATCAAAGGTGGGCCCCACAAGATGGATGACTTGCATCAAAGTGTGGCCCAACATGGCAGAATATTTACATCAAGTGGGCCCCATTTAATGGGCGGTCCATATGAAAGGTGGGACCCACATGATGGATGATGGGCATTGAAGGTGGCCCAAATGATGGTTAGTAGACATCAAATGTGGGCCCACACGATGAACAACCCATATTGAAGGTGGGGCCCCAAACAATTAAACGCCCACATTAAGGTGTTCCTACATAATGGATGGAGTAGGCTTCACATGGTAGATGACTCACATCAAAGTGTGGCCCTGTGTAATGGATGGCGCACATTAAGTAGGCCCTGCCTAATGGTGGTCTACATTCAATGTCTCGCATGATGGATGACCCACATCTAAAGTGGGCTACACAATGGATGATCTACATAAAAGGTGTGCCCCACACAATGAATGGTGGATATCAAAAGTGGGCCTCACGTGATAGAAAATCCACTTCGAAGGTAAGGCCCACACTATGGACACATCAAATGTGGGCTTTACATGATAGGTGATGGGTAATGAATGGTCTACATTCAAGATGGATCTTTTATGATGGACAATCCACTTTCAAGGTTTGGCTTACATGACTCCCGGTCCATGCTCCTTACCGTGTATGGTCCACAGCCAATATCCAACATAATGGATGGTTCAAATATCTTAAAACATAAAGATTGTAAGCAACTATTCAATCTTTTGTCATTCCTAATGGTCCATCTAAAGTGATATCCACAAAACAACCATATGAATTTCAGAGCTTCCATAATATTTAAAAATAAGATCAACTACTCATATAAAAAAATAATAAAAAAAAGGTTCCTTTTGCTAAACAAGCTTATTTCATGTAGTAAATTCTTTTTGATTACTATTATTATTATTATTTTTTTAATTTTATGAAAAACAAGTGTCAAAAGAAAAAAAGAGCTTATTAATAGTTCTTACTGTAAAACTCATTACGACTCCCTTTTAGATTTGAGGTCTCAAATTCAACGCGTGGGATCTCAACTTGCGGTCCCCTAGCCAATAACTTCTAACCTTTCTTGTACGCCTTAAATCCAATCCATCCAATAGGATGGTCCTTGGATGAGAATTTCCTGAGGTAAAAATCAGTCAAATCTACTGGATGAATGGACCACGCTTGTAATTTTACTATCTATCAATGTCTAGAAATTATTCTCTGTGATGTGTCACATACGAAGAGTGGATGGGGCTGAATCCTCATGGTCTGTCTAACCTATTGAGGGGTTGGATTTCACATTAACATGATAACTTAGAAGCTTGTGATCCAACCGGTTGGACTTGACACCATCTCTCTAGATAATACCGTCTAGGATTTATTCAGTAAGACGCAATCGCAGCCGTTTTAATGTTAGGGTTTCTGCTACTCACGTCCTTGAGGAGCCCCACATAGAACGTCAGTGGACAGAAGAAGACTCCAGGAAGAACCAAAGTCGAGAAGAGGCTTTGGAACGTTCAGGCCTTACACTTTCTTCTCTCTCTTCCGAAAGAAAAACGCTTTGATTAGATTCGTGAACTAGGTAACTATGAAAGCCTCAGTTCTTCTCAAAAAAACCCCAATTCCATAATGATAAATTTCTAGGGTTTTCTTTCTCTTCCATTGAATTTCCTCTATCTATGTTTTTTTTTTTTCATCAGATGCTCTTTCTTTTTACCTTTCATGTTTTTGAAAATTTTTAGATTTTGATTTTCGAGAGTTTTATTTCGTGCAGTTTATCACACCGTTTCGATTCGGTAATATCTTTCAAGGTCTTTTACGACCTTGTTCGGTGATGGATTTCGACGAGTACGATTACCTAGAGAAGACAGTGGAAAATCCAGAGCCTCCGAGAGAGAAGGACTCTGCAAATGGCGATGCAGTGAAGTCAGAGGAGAGGGAGAGGGACCGGAGCCGCGGTTCGAAGCACAGGAGCGAGGACGCTGACCGCGATGCGGACCACCACCGCAGCTCGAAGCGGCCAAGATCGGAGGATGAGCCCAGAGACCGCGATCGCGACCGGCATCGGGAACGGGAGTCGAGGTCGGAGCGGAGCGAGAAGGACCGGCATAGGAGCAGCAGGGAACGGAGGGATAGGGATTGGGAGGAGAGGAATGGAAAGGAGAAGGACCGGGAGAGGGATAGGGAGCGGGAACGGGATCGCGACCGGGACCGGGATAGAGAACGAGAGAAGGAGAGAGAGCGGGAGCGGTCCCGCCGAAGCAGGAGCCACTCTGAGAGGCACCGCAGTGAACGTGATAAGGATGTGGAACCTGTGAGGGAACGTGAGAAGAGCAGAGATAGGGAGTTTAGAGAAAAAGAGAGAGAAAGAGAGAGGGAGATACGAGATCGAGACCGGGATTCAAGGTATTTTCTTTTCTTCTCTACACAGCAGACTATCATGTTTAGATAATGCCTCTTATTTTATCATGCAATGCAGTTTATTTCAAATGATAAGTTGTTGGTAATGTGGAAATCTCTATATAAGTAATGTGTAGATACACCAAAAAAAAGTAGTGCACAGTATTCTTTTGGTGAACAATTTACTGAACAAGGAATTATTATCATGTATGGATCAAAGACCTGAGAGAATAGAATAGTATTCTTTCACTAATTATTTGATTTATATGGATACACATTTATAGATAGACACCGATCACTCATGTTGTATCCCATGTGCTTTCAGAATGTGTTCAAGAGTGTTTAGTCATTAGGCTACGAAAATGGCATTTTCTTTCCATTCCTTTGGCAATGCGAAAATAAAGTGCAGATTTCATTGAAGTGCTTGTTTCACGTTCAGGATGAGTACCCAATATGGTTGTGGCATCTTGCTTTTGCGTTTTTATGAAAGATAAAACAATAATAAGAAAAAGGCAGGTGGAAATTGCATCCACACTAAATAGCAATGAACAATGAGCTTCTTTTCTCATTTTTCTATGTTGTCAGATTCGATGTACTTGAGTGACGATCTGGGCCAGTGATTCCCATTCTGGAGATCGAAAGTTTTTAGACTTGGGCTGCTCAAGGTTGATGCCTAACCATCTAGTGTGCGGAGTTGCATGTCAGGTGGCCTTTGCCCCTCCCATGAACACTTTCTTGGTAGGGAAGGATCTTTGGTGGATTCTTGACTCTCATATGATATTGGGTGAGAGATGGTTCCATGGTATTGGCTTGAGACATCCATTCATGAAGTTGACTCCATTTGTTGTATTTGACCGAGCCCATTGGACCAACTTGGTGTCACACTACAAGGGATGTCAAGCCGTGCTTGGTGATGTTGGGGTCTAAAATAAATACAAAGGTTAGAGGGGCTGAAGGTCAGGAGAGGCTGGGGCAGCACAGTTGCAGAGGGAGAGTTGGTCCATCACAATGTCACAAGCATGGTCCTACGAAGAACGTTAATGAGCTAAAGTGTCAATTCCATTGTGGTTGTCAAACTCATTTGTGAGGATAGCCTAGGAGATTAAGGAGACTGAGCTACCCAAAGGCTCAATGTCACCTCCCCATTGATGGGTTTTCACACTCTATGAGCCAAAGTTGACCTTTCTCCGTTTCCTAAACTCTTTTCAGTATTGGTTCCACATACAAGGCGTGCAGCGTCTTTGAAGCACACCCATCTTTTGGGGTGAAGGGGTCACTACAATTTATTCAAGTGCACAGCCTTGCTTCATATTAAGCTTCTTGTGAAGATTATTATTATTATTATTTTTGCCATTTCCCACTAACACTAACCTCTTTAGTTCTGTTGATGTCTATGTTGGATGCAAGTTGGGACAAACACAAGAAGTGTGTGATGAAGATTTGGGTTCCAAAGGTCTAACCTATGGGTCCCGTGGCTATCTGTAGCTTCCATGTGTGGTACAGGTGTTTCTGTTTGCAAAAGACATTTTTTTTTCTATGAATTGAGTTTTTAAAAGTGTTTTAGGATTTTTTTTAAAATTTTTTTTATTAACAGTTGGTGTTCTTAGTAACAATGCATGTTTTGCACCCATGGGATTCGAAAATATATGGTATCGCTAGTGCATGTATTGGGGAATTAATGCTGTCTAATGTAAACATTGTGAAAATGATGGAAATTTTCAGCTACATCTTCCTAGTGATTGTTAGTTAGATGGAGACATTGCGAAAATAATGGAAAATTTTAACTACATTTTCCTAGTGATTGTTAGTTAGATAGGTTTTCCAACAAATCTTATATACCTTCCTATGTCTTCAAGCATATTTCTTTGATTACTTACTAGTTTATAATTTTGATCCATTAGTCTATCAACTGGCTTAGTACCGACTACCAAGAAAGCTTGTTTCTATGAGCAAATTCAAAACATATTTCCTTTAGAATAGATTAATGCCTTCCTTTGATCTAACAACTGATCTAAGGAAATATTGATGATGGCCTAAATCTTTAGCTAGGAAGTGGCGTTTGAAGATAATTCTTAAGATCCTCAATTCCTTTACAATCAGACAAGATGCGCCTCTTTGAATGAAGAAAAAATTATCAACATGACATAGAAGAAAGCTGTAGGGCAATACAATCTTTCTAAATTTATCAAACCATGCATGCAGTGACTACGTTAACCTATAAATTACCTTAGCTTACAAACCTTATTCGACTTAGCCGAGCCTAGGTGGTTGCTCTATAAAGACCTCCTTGAGAATATCATGAAAATGGCATTTTTAACATCGAGTTGAAAGAAGGGCCACCCGTGATCAACAAGAATAAAAAGAATGACCTGAATGGAATTAAGCTTAGTAACTGGAGAGAAGGTTTTGGTATAGTCGGTGTTGGGAATTTGAGTGTATCCCTTAGCAATTAAGCGAGCTTTCAATGATTCAACTATGCTATCATGCCAAAATTTAATGTTAAAACACTCATTGACAACCAACCATATGTTTACCGGTTGGAAGACCAGTAAGCTTCCAACTGTCATTTTGATGAAATGCAACAATCTCTTCTGCTATAGCTTGCTTCCACCCATGGAATGCCAAATCGGTTACGTATCGGCTGATACGTAACGGTAACGGAGGCAACCGTTACGCGATTCGGCCCGTATCGGCCGATTTATTTTTTTGCACCGTATCGGTCGATACGGCCGTTACGGGCCGTTACAAGCTCGTATCGACCTTTTTCCATTTTAAGCTTTGTTTTTGATATTTTTTTGAAACCTCTTGCTTCCAAACTGTTTCTCACTGCTTCTACTACTAATTTTGACTAACCTTGGCTGAGTATTTGAGATAAAACCATATTATATTATGGATTTTCTTGAATCAAAGCTCGGTGGGCCATTTTTCAGAAATTCATCAAAAATAGGTATTTATACTTTTTTTAATATGTTTTGTTGTTTTAATCATACCATATGATGTGTTAATCATAGTAAAACATGTTAATGTGCATTTTACAGATTTGGGGTGCCATTTAATTTTTTTTTTATGTTTTTTTCTATTTACGCATGAATTTTGGCCCCTTTTTTTAAAATTTGAAAAATCAATTTTTAATGGCTGTATTGCTGTTTAATCATGCCATTTGATGTGTTAATCATAGTAGAACATGTTAATGTGCATTTTACAGATTTTGGGTGCCATTTTATATTTTTTTCTATTTACGCATTTATTTTGGCCCTTTTTTTGAAAATTCGAAAAATCATTTTTTAATGATTCTTTTGCTGTTTTAATGGTGCCATATGATGTGTTAATCATAGTAGAACATGTTAATGTGCAGTTTACAGATTTGGGGTGCCATTTTATATTTTTTTTATATTTTTTTCTATTTACGCATGAATTTTGGCCCTTTTTTTAAAATTCAAAAAATCAATTTTTAATAGTTGTTTTGTTGTTTTAATCATGCCATATGATGTGTTAATCATAGTAGAACATGTTAATGTGCATTTTATAGATTTGGGGTGCCATTTTATATTTTTTTATTATATTTTTTTCTATTTACGCATTTATTTTGGCCCTTTTTTTGAAAATTTGAAAAATCATTTTTTAATGATTCTTTTGTTGTTTTAATGATGTTATATGATGTGTTAATCATAGTAGAACATGTTAATGTGCAATTTACAGATTTGGGGTGCCATTTTATATTTTTTAATAATTTTTTTCTATTTACGCATTTATTTTGGCCCTTTTTTTGAAAATTCGAAAAATCATTTTTTTATCATTCTTTTGCTGTTTTAATGATGCCATGTGATGTGTTACATGTTAATGTGCATTTTACATATTTGGGGTGCCATTTTATTTTATTTTTTTATATTTTTTTCTATTTACGCATGAATTTTGGCCCTCAAAAATAATTGCAAACACCTAAATGTAAGATATTTTCATATTACATTCATTCTAATATATCCATCATTGATAGTAGATAGTTAGAAAATTAAATATATGAATTTTGTATTCAAATTCAGGTTATCTGGTTCATAAATTTATCAGACAGTTTGATACAACTTCTGACCAAAGAGTGGACCGTTACACCACAATAAACATGTTCCAATTTATAAATGAATGCATATTTGGAATGCTTAGAATATTCCGGATTTAATCCATATTTTTTCATATTTTTTTGGCAAAAAAAAAAAATTTGCACCGTTATGGGCCGTTACGCCCCCGTATCCGTATCGGTTTCGGAGGGCACCGTTACGCCAACCGATACCGATACGGGACACCTTGCTTCCACCCCTTATTTGATAAGGCTTCCCATGGATATCCCAACATTTCTCAATAGTGTGAACTTCTTACATCCACAACCTCTAACAGGACCTCCCCCTGCATCACTAGTCACTACCACTATTTTGATTACCTCGAATAGCTTTGCTATCTCCTTGATTACCTTGGCCACTACGACCACCACCTCTACCTCATACGACAAATGATGCTAAGTCATTGGTTCCACATGTAGAGCCAAGTGATACACATTGAATGTGAGCATAAACTTCATTTAGGGATGGAACATCCTTGCCACCCAAGATTTACACACATTGGCTCATATTCTGGTTTTAAGCCAGATAGGAATTTAGCCACTTGAAAATCCTTACATTGTTGATGTTTTTTTTTCTCCAAATCATTATTAAGTGGCTGATACACATTTGGCTCCTACATTCCTAGTTTCGAAGAATTGCCCTTTTGGGAATGCAAAAATTTCTTCAAACAACTGATAGATGAATGCATCTCTCGTACCTCCATTGTAGTGTCTAGAAATATCACATTCGTACTAACAGATGTTTCCATATTGTTCTACAACCACTTCAAGATCTGAGCATTTTCCTGGATCCCCTGTTTGTATGTGTTACTGGCTAATGTTATTACTCTCATTTGGTTTCTCCATAGTTAGATGTTTAAATTTTCCTTAGGTTGTAAAAAACACTTGGATATATTTAGACCATGGGAGATCATTTGCTTCATTTAGTTTTAGAGGTTATTTGAATCCCTAGAAAATTAGATAGATTTAAGAAGAAAAAAATCATATGGTTATTTGAATCCGATTTTTCATCACCCTTAATTTCCATTAGAAGAAGAAATTAAAGAGAATGACGCGGTGCTTGCGCGAATGAGGGTTGACTCTTCCAGATATAAGAACTCTCCAGTTGCACGCTCCACACAATCTACACAATGGCCATTCATACATGTTCCAACAGAACACGAGTAGAGCGATGGCTGTTCACGCGCTCAACGCAAATCATTACAAAGGCCTGGCACACTCCAAAATAAAGAAGAAACCAGCTTTCTTAGAGAACTTTCAGCACAAGGGAAATGCGAAGAGCAAAGAGGAAAAGAGAAGGAAGAATTTATGAAATAGAAGAGAAGAAAGCGGCGTAAATATAAACGAAACCCACTCTGATACCACAAAGAGTTTTGTAAAAGTAAAAGGAAATAGAAAAGAGGAAGAAAGGAGATGGGAAAAAGAGAATGGAGAGAGAACACTAAGGTTGTGCATACCTACTCTCTCCCTTGTTAGATTAAGTAAAAAAGAAAAAAAAATGAAAAAATGCCAAAGGTATCCCTTACTAACAATATGATGTGCATATTAATTGTACCAAATAAACTAAATAAAGAGCACATGGACAAACTAAAAACTAGGTGGGCTGTACAACCGTAAGACCCCTTATTATAGTCATCCAGGTGGGCCGTACTAACAGCCCACATCCACAGTCATTAACAATAGCATTGGAAGGGGTATTGATAGGGTAATCATCATGGTATTAAAAAACAGTTATGTAAACAAGTGGCCCACACCCACAGTCATTAACGATAGCAGTGGAAGGGGCATTGATAAGGGCAATCATCATGCTATTAAAAAACGGTTATGTAATGGCTGGAATGACGGTTGCATAACAGTAACGGTGGGATCTGTTATGCGATATGGGGCTGTAATGGCCGTTCTGAAAAAATATCTGGCAACAGGCTGATACGGGGTTGTGACAGACCAAGACGGGGCTGATACAGGTTCTTACTTCATTTTTTTAATTTTATTTTTTATTATTACAAGGACGTAAGGGCCATTACGGCCCATATCATAACGGCCACATGGTTGGCTGGTGGTTACAACCATTATTACCATTGTTGAATTCCTTGGTAATTATAAGATACATAGGAAGATAGGTAAGATTTGGGTCGATATGAAGGACAATTGGGATCATCATGATAACATATTTTGAAAGGCATGTTGATCAGGAGAACTTCGATAGAATCTGGCAATGGATATGGAAGGTAATAATGAGCATATGAGTTTCGGTAGGAATAATCATAAGCATATGAATTCCTCTTGAAGACATCTCTAAGATAAAACATGAGTTGGGTTTTAGGTTTGGGTTCAAGATCTAAACATTTTCGGTTGGTATGGTCTAGATGTAATGATTTTGGGGGACTAGGAATAGTTAGGGATTTGTTATATTTGGAGAGTGGAACTATTGGAGTTTTGATGGGCTTGGGATGGATTTGGGAAGGAAAAGGGAAAATGTATTGATGGCTCCGTGATGGGTTTGGGAAGAAAAAAGGGGAAAATGTATTGACGGCTCCCTGATGGGTTTGGGAAGAAAAAAGGGGAAAAGGTTTTGATGGGTTTGGAGCGGAAAATGGAAAGAAACGGAAAAAGGACCTTATTTTTCAAGTTCCCTGGGACAAGACTTGCTATGATGCCAAATGATGCGAATGGGTCAAAGAACAATAAACTAGAGATTGTGGGGAGAACCCAATAATCAACTAGTGAACTGCTAGTGATCACAGTCCGCTATGTCTTTTCCTATTGAATGGAAGTGGAACTGAAAGAAACTAAAGAATATGGGAAGAATCCAACGATCAACTAGCCCACTGCTGGTGATCACAACCCCTTCTCTCTTCTTCTACCAAATGAAACCAAAAGAAAAACCCCTAACTGTAAAATTCCGAAGGATCATTGTCGGCTGTTACAGGAAATGATGTCTTTTATATTGACTTCGACAACTAAAGAAAATGCTAATATAATGGGAAATGACCAAAATGCACTTGAATTTTGTCACAACCATATGGTTCTTATGAGATAGGCCTCTTTTCATCATTTTGACATTCTTTGATGCCCAAAAGGCGGTCCACAACAAAGTGATGAAAATACAGAAGGGAAACTTATTAAATCATGACTCAATCTAACCCTAAGAGTAATTAAAATGAATAAATACTATGAAAGTGATGACCAATTGATTCCATAGGCCCTACTGTGTAAGATGACTGTTGGTCTTATCAAATTTATCATTAGACCATGGATCTGGTCCATATCCTAGATTAAGACAATCTGATGGTTGGATTAGCTAGACCTTCGATTGATCAACTTGTTTGGCCTTCTAGTTATATCGAAGCATACGATGGAGTGGATCCTAAAGGTCCCATTCATGGGTCCTATATCTAGTCTGAGCTACTTGTTGCTACATGCATTTGAGTTTGTAAGAGGGTAACTTTTTCAATTAGTTAGGGTTTTTAAACAATTATTAAATAGTTTTTTAGCCATTTGAAGGTTTTAGAAGTGTTTTTTTGAAAGGCAATGCAATTATATTAAGAAACAAGGTGGGAACATCGCTATGCAGAACTGCAAGACTGAGGACTAAAAGGACTAAAAAAAGCTCCAGAGGGTAACTAGTGAAAGGCTTGAACACCAAGGTCGAAGCTACCACATCCGGCTTGGCCTTCCTAAATGCCTCATCTGGGCTACAAAGCCTTCTAATAAAACACCTATTTTTATGTTCTTTCCAAATTGACCGTAAACCTGACAAAAGAGACGGCCACCAAAGAGCCTTCCATTTTTTCGGAACATCGACCCATGCCAACCGGTGAAAAACAGACTAGTTGATGAGGGCATCACCCAAGGAGCTTGAGTATTTTTTTTAAGATCATGGAATGTCGGCCGAGATCTGTGGGCCCCACTGTGATGTGTGACGGACATCCAACCCATCAATTAGATGCACCCTTCCATGGTGGGCCATGGGCCTAAACATTAGGCCAATCCATGACTTATGTGGGCCACACCATACACAACAGTTGGGAGTGGATATCCACCCATTGAAATCTTCACGATTGATTATAGGGCCCACTAAGATGTGGTTTAGAAATCCAGACCATCCATTGTGTGTCCCACTTGGATGTGGGCTCACGCCAAGTTTCAGCCGTATCTAAAAATTAGGTGGCCCTAACAAGTGTTGTTAGACGTTTTATGCATGATTTCACACTGTTTCCGATGGTGTGGCCTAGTTGAGTTCCAGATACAACTGGTTTTTGGGATATCCCATAACCTAGAGGGGACCCACCAAATGCACGGTGTGGATGTTCATCACACATCACAGTGGGCCCCACAGATTTCAACCTCATGGAAGCTTCTCATGAGGTCGACCTCATAGTACCATTTCCCTGTATGTATATATGTATATGTGCATGCACACACCTTATAAAGATGGGATATATGGATAAATAGACAAATAGAAGCATGGCATATGGGTTTGGATTATTGGATAAAAATAGGAAGTGTGATCTTAGGAAAAATGTTTCCTTGTAGATAGGGGTGTACACCGAGTCGAGCTGGCCTCAGCTCGGCTCGGCTTGGCTCAGCTCGGTCCTCGAGCCTGACTGGCTAGCTCAGCTCGGTTCGGTCAGCAGTTCGAGACGAGTTCGCCTATGCAACATTTTCACAAACACATGGACCGCACCTTCAAAATCTCACTATATGTAAAACAACAACAGTGGTTTTATATGTATTTTATCAAACACCTTCTAAGCAACATAAAAATCAAGAAAAAAGGGTATTTGTTTCATATACATACCTTCCTTGCCACCAGCCACACTTCGTTGAGTCATTTCATCAAACACTTGGTGAGGAACATCAATATCAAAGTAACCGAGTCACCAAACTGGTTCGATTCGAGTTGGGTTCGATCCGAGTTGAGTCGAGCTGGGGCCAGCTCGAACTTGGCTCGAACTCATTTTCGAGCTCAAAAAATCAGCTCAACTCGGCCTAAACTCAGCTTCAAACCGAGTTGAATAGAGCTTTTTCAAGTCGAGTCAAGCGAGCTAACCGAGCTAGCTCGGTTCGTGTACACCCCTACCTGTAGAGGGAAAAACCTAAAAATCAATCTTTTCCATGGAAGCTTGTGATCGTTTTGTGGTCCATTCTCATTATCTTCTTTTCCTTCTAATAAAATCCTGTCCCACCCTACATCACTTGGGCATGTTGATTACTTAGTCCTTAGGCATAATGTTGGTATTTGGTAAGTGATAAGTTGTAGAAAATTACTTAGTACTACCTTGTCATCATTTCTAATTTATGGACTCCAAATGGTCCGTATAATATAAAATGTGCTTCTCGAACTTGTATACACAAAGTTGTTTCTTTTTCTCATCTCTTTCCCCCCATCATCCACATCGTTAATTTTCCTATCATTTCGTGCTTGCACCTTTTCTTCCAATTTCACATTGAAAAATATGTTAACATTTTGACTTGCATGTACTGGTTGCAAGTCAACTCACTCTTTGTCAAATATTTGTGTTGAATGGGTGAATCCCAGGTCTGGTTAAATAATCTCAAATAGTGTAGCTGGATGAATAGTATAGTTGGTGTCTTGGTACTCTTTTCTTTTTCTTACCTTGTCCTTCTCTTCTGAGTTTTGGGTTTGATTGCATTTATTAATGGTTTCCTAGGCTCATCCCTTGTTATTGGGTCTTTGGAAATGAGATGGATCAGCAGAAAACTTGGCCTACAAAGATCTCTACACTATGAGATGACTGTCATATGCATAGTTCTATGCGATATGATCTCCCCTTTTTATAGTCAAATAACTACATTTTATTTCATGGTCCTAGTTTTCTACTAGTGGTAAGTCTAGATAACAGGGAATGATGTTGAAATTTGGGGAACATTTGTTGGGTTGAGCCAGTAGGCGCACTCACTCTAACAGCGTACCTTTCGCATGATGGGTCTGCGAGGAAATGGGAACGACGGCTTAAAGCCACTAGGTGTAGGCACTTTCCAGAGGTGGAATGTTCTAATCAGCAAATTCTTCGAGCCCCTCTTTAATCAGCGTTGTGGTTCCCTCTATCCAATCGATAGTGAGAGCCAATACCTCCATGTGCCTCTACTGTTTTTCCTGGAGCAACACTGAAGAACTTCATCCCAACACATCAACTGATCATTAAATGACAGAGACCTAGCTAGGGAAGATGGGGGATGGCTACTTGAGGTAGCAATTCTTGCTTTGCTGTTGTATCCGACATAGGCCCAGATATAATGCACCTACCTACCCTTTGTCGCCGTGATGGTGGATAGATGAACCTATGACCTACCCAATAGTACCCACTAATAGCATTAAGGAAGGGAGGAAAAAGGCACAAACCTCCCCCAACCAGACACTATACCTCATAGGTCGAGGTCATGACCTGCAACTTCAACACTAAAGCCAGACAAGTCAATCCCCTACCTGTTTCATGCCTTAGGGTGATTGATGAAGGCTAGGTTGGTGAATTGGAAGTGATGTGGGTGAATAGAACAAGGAAACAAGTCGAGCAGATGAGGGGCACCTGGATGCTACTACAGTGATGGATGAGTTGGATGGTCACCTCGTGCGCATTGTGGTATTGAATATGGTGGAATGGATTCAAATGTTGAGTTCCTCCCAAGCGTTGATCTCACGATGGCCCTCCAGCATGTCCTCATATCGCGTCTGCCACCACAGCTTCGCATCCCCTAAGAGAGACATTGTTGCCATTGTCACTTGGTCGTCCTCAGGGGCATGAAGCTGTACTGAACCACGCTCCTAATTAGTGTAACATAGTTGAAGTTAGTTGCTTGATCAACCGAGCAAGCACCGTCATTTCAATTGCTTTCGTGAGCAATGTTGAATGGTGAATTATGCCATTTTGATCTTCATCTATGAATCCGACCATCCTTACTAAACCTAAAACTCTCCATCCATCCAAATCCCATCGCTGAGCGAGACTTCATCCAAATCCTAAGGCGATTTCGCCACTCATAAAGTGAGTCTGATGTAGGACAATTAACCACTTGCTCTAAAAGCTCAAACTGATAGAGCATGTCGAATTAATCACTTTATCTCATAGTACAAGTCCCAAATCCACGGGTTAAGTCCTCGGCCGAACCCTCCTCATGGGCCCCAAATCCTTGGGTTCTGCCTCACACGAGCTACCCGCCTCACATGGGCCATAAACGTATGGGTTCAGCAAACCGCCTACCCCGAGTGTGCCCCTGCATCCTACATTCCACCCCACTTGAGCCCGGTGTGAAAATGCCCTCGCATTAATCACCCTCGGTGAGGAGTGTCGAACATGAGACCTCCTGCTCTGATACCAATTTAATGTATGCCAATTAACCAATTGCTTTAAAAGCTCGAATTGGCGAATTAATCCCTTTATGTCATAGTGCAGGCGCCAAATCTATGGGTTAGGTCCTCGGCTGAACCCTCCTCGTGGGCCCCAAATCCATGGGTTATGCCTCACATGAGCCACCCGCCTCACATGGGCCCCAAATCTATAGGTTCAGCGGGCTGCCCACCCCCAGTGTGCCCCGGCATCCCACAGGCCACCCCACTCGAGCCCGGTGTGAAAACCCCTACATTAGAGTCCCCACCGGCACATGGTAGGCTGTCAAAAGACCTGATTCCAGTAATCTGCTGTCATACCACAGAGTTACTAAGAGCACCGTCGCTCTTGCTAACAGTGGCCTGACCATGAGCAGTTGCTAACACCGACCACGCAGTTAGCAACAGTGTCTTACTGCTGTCAGTTTCAAAATTTCCATTTTTGCTGTGATTCGCTCTGATTTTCGGCACTGTTTCCACCCAGAAATTTTGACAAAGCCTTTTGACTTAGGATTTGCATTTTCAGGATCTTCCAGAGCCTACCCAAAGGTTCAGGCTGGATTGTAGGAAGTGGGTGATACATTTTTGTATATCTATGAGAAGCTCTACGGTACTCACGATTCCTAGTAGTGAGTCGTATCGTGCGTAACAAATTCTTATTAGGTAATAGTAATTTAAGAGGGCCAGCTTACGGGCCAGGCGTCTCTCTGACCTTGATTTGGATTGTCAAAGTATGTGATGCTTACACTTGCATGCCTGGTGTCTAATAGCCGATGAAAACTAGCTACCGTTGGTACTGTGGCATCTAGAGCTGGTGGAGACTGATGCTCATTTTTTCTGTTAATGTTGATTAATGGCATTAGATGTCTTGTTGTGTTCGGGTTGTATTCTTTTCTCGCTTTGGTGCAGTCTTCTAATAAATTTGCTGTTCTTTCCCTCTCTCAAAAAAAGAAAAGAAAAGAAAAGAAAGATGTCTTCCTCCTAAATTCTCTGGGCAAAATTTAGACTTCTTTTGGTTGTTGGTGGATCGATTTTCTTCATTATCTGTAGATATTACCATAAGTTTTTGATGGTTGCCTTTGTTGGGTCAAATATCCTTTGTTTGAGAAGATCTTTACATACTTTCGCTTTAGCCGTGTTAGTCTTAATAGTCTAATATGTAGCACCTGCAGCTTTTCTATGGTTAGTCTATGCTTATGCTGCTGTTGCTGCATAACTTTTTGCACTTGTTGGTCGAGGAAGATGTCTTGCCAGAGATAAATATAAATTTAATTTTGCATTTCTCTAACCTTAGCTGAAGTGCTTCTGGGACTTGACATTTTCTTCTATTCCAATTTTTCTGCCCTTTCATTTTCCTGCAAATGCAAGCTTGCTTCTCACAGTTTTTTATTTTAGCCAATCATTTGGGATTGTCACATTATTTCTGACACCACTAGCTCAAGTTTCATGTAATTTCTTCTATTTATCAAGATTGAAATTTCTGAATATTGAACATTAGATTCTGGGAACTCGCAGATATGCTAGAGCAATCTTCAGATGGTCATTCTGGCAACTGAGCCAGGCTCAGGAACTCAGGTCATGGGTCTTAAAAATTCATTCTCCCTAGAATTTCTGAAATCTATTTAGAAGCTTGCATTGCAAGATTGGGGTTGGTGATGTCAGAGGTCTTGAAGAGGAGTGGATGATGTCATGTTATAATTTTGGTTATCCTCCAGCTCGGAACACTATGGCTTAATTGTATTTATTCTGTTGCAGAAATGCTGGTGAGGAGAGTCATGGGCTTTGCTTCTCAGAAGCACTTCATCTTCTGATGACTGTGAGGAAAATGGGTATCCGGATGACAACCAGGAAAAAACCATAAATTCTTTTGCAGGATCAGATGTACCATTATCACTTTCTGTGGTTGATGATGTCCATTGTGAAGAACTAGGTCTTTGGGCGTTAATAGCATGTTCCATTAATGGTCTTTTGGGAGGTCAAGTTTTACAACATCATAGGATCTGTGCTACATTTGAGTCCAAGTCTTCTGACTTTTATGCAACTGATGATAGTGGTTTATCTCACCACCTCTTGGGAATTAATAGCATGTCCCATCTATGGTCTTTTGAGAGGTCAAGTTTTACAACATCATGGGGTCTCTGCTACATTTGAGCCCAATTTCTCTGAATTTTATGCAACTGATGCTAGCTGTTTACCTCATCACCTCTGAAAGGATCTTTTGCTCCTTTAGGTTCCAGAATTTCCCTGCCTTCAAATTTTTTTTTGGGCTGTCGTACATCCAACTTGCATTTCCTCGACTAGTTTTCCCCATGAAGCATTTGCATGCGTTGCTGTTCCATCACCTTCCTATTTTATTCACCGCTCTATACAAAACTGCTGGACAAAATTGGCCTCTCCCCTCCCAATTTTTTTTGCTATTGCATAGGTTTGTCTTCAGCTCTGCATTAACAACAAATGTAATGCTTACTTGATAGATATCCAACATAGGATCTGGCTGCTTAAGATTTGCAGGTTGATCTTACATGGTGATAATCTACTTCCACATTTGATTTTGGTACCACGAGTAGCTTGGTAAGCTATCGAATTTTGGTGGCTTGATTGCTCAGTACATATCTGACACTATACGTACATATACATGCGTGCGTGTTTGTCCTCAACTACTAAGCGCTTAAGTACAGGAATCACCAGTTGTTAAGTTTCAAATTTCAATTGACGATGCTCTTCAAAAAAAATAAATTCAATTGATGACAGGTGTGCTAGATGGAGAGGCTTTTCTTGGAGGGGTTGGCACAACTGCATGATATTACTTACCTTTGTCCTTCTTCATCCATTGCACAACATGTTTGGCTACTTTAGATTTTAGGTTGCTTCATACAATATAGTGACATTCTCTAGTCTCCTTGTTTATCCTTTTGTGAAATGCAAATATGGAATTTACAAAACAATTAGGAATTTTTTTTCATTTATAGTTATTGCCTACATTTGCATCATGTTGACCTCTTGTAGTTCCCTGCAGGAATATATTAGGTGGATCAGTACTTTGTACACATGTTGGAGAAAGAATTTGCTGTCATTTCTGGATTTATTTATTTATTTATTTATAAATATCTTGGCATTCTGATCACATTCATACACTGTTTCAGTTCAAGGAGCGATCAAATCCTTTTTAGTTATGCAACCTAGAGCTAATTAGAGTTATGGCTGGTGATCGTGTGGCACAAGGTTGGTTTGCTATTACTTTTTTCTGGTGGCATGAACTTTAAGGCTTCTATTTTCATGCAGACGATATAAAGAGAAGAAAGAAGAAGTTGCAGAGCCAGAGGCCGACCCGGAACGGGACCAAAGGACTGTATTTGCATATCAGGTCTTCATTTATATTTTTATGATTGATCTTTCTTAAAAGTATTTTCCTACTTGTACCATTTTATTTTTTCGAGGGTTACGAAGTGATGTCTCTGCTCTCAATTTTGACAGATTTGCTTGAAGGCGGATGAAAGAGACGTGTACGAATTTTTTTCAAGGGCTGGAAAGGTTAGTATTGAGATTGATCTTTGTTCTTATTTCTGGAGGGATACTATTTGCTATGTAACTCTCATGTACTTCTTAATATGATTACATGCATTATTTTAGTTTGTGTTCATCTTGTCTTCTCTCTAAGGCAAGGGAAATGGTCTAAACAAACATGAATAACTTGATGCATGGTTATAAGCAAAAAAGCATATAAGAAACCTACAGAAGACTGTCAAGTTACTCCATGGTGATGATGATTTCAGGCTCCTATGAGTTAGATCACCATATTTTCTCGGGAAACTGGTGAACTCATGATTGTTTCTAATCTGTGCTTGCCATCTTGTATATTCTCTGATAATACCTATATATTTGACAAATGAGAGGCGGCTCAAAAAAGTTTTTTATGCAAGATTGATATAAATTGGTTCTTATTACATGAAACTCTGCCTTTTGTTTAGTGTAATTGTTTTTGCATTCTAATATTCTCGTATTTGGTGAGTTTAATGGTGCACTTAAAACGTGACAGGCAATCATATAGGCTGCCTCTCATGGTGCAATAATATAAACTATAATATGACAGGGGAACATCGTTTGTAAGTTGAAGCTTTTGAGGATGTTGTTATACTTCTCCACCCATCGTCCTGCTAATGTCTTCATATTTTCTGCAGGTGCGGGATGTTCGTCTCATTATGGACCGTAATTCAAGACGTTCCAAGGGTGTTGGGTATGTTTCTTTCTTCCCCTTTTGACTTCATTTACAATTTTAAAATGACGTTCTGGCCATTGCACGCGTTCACAGCTGGCACTTGCAATGCACTTGTTGAGAGCATGAAGCAGTTTGCTAGACATGGTAAAGAAGGGTAGAGAAGTGATCGGAAAAGAAAGGGGGTTATTTGATGCTCTGGTAGAGAGAATGACACTTCTGTTTTCAGAACCTGGACATGTTGCATATACCACTCAATTTAACCGTCAACGCTGGAAAACACAATGTGAATGGGCTATCATCCAAAAATCAGATTGTCTAAGCAATCCTAACCTTTGATTAGTGGACAAATGTTTGGTTAATTCAAACCACAGGATATTTCTCATTGAACTGTCCTCAAAAGTCCATTCGGCTGTCTAGATAATCAAATCAGTACAATATTTTGGTTTATGGTCCATCGATTTATGTGCAAAAGTTTGAGTGGTCTGATTTAAGTTAATTGTATGCCAAGTGTACAATTTCTCCATGCATGTGTATCAACTGTTGTCCCCAACCAGAGATCAAAAATATCCTCTATCGTAAGCACAAATGTGCTCGGTGCAAAGCACTTTGTTGGCATCTAAATTACCTAAATGCCCATACATTTAATTGAAAACCTTTCTCATGCCCTTGAATAATGTATAGTTTTAGCGATATGTAAAATGAATTTCTCCAAGACTTTTCACCCTCGTGACTCTGTGACTTCTACCTAAATCACTTAAATGTCCCCTTGTTATTGAAGACCATGGCATCAACATTTCTGTGTAATTTATCTAAATGGTACGTACTAGAAACAATTCTGTGTATATAACTGGTCATAAGACCTTCTCTTCAAGATTGACATGCAATTTTGTTCTACAGGTATATTGAATTTTATGATGCGATGTCAGTTCCAATGGCTATAGCACTCTCTGGTCAACCTCTTCTTGGTCAACCAGTGATGGTTAAACCATCAGAGGCTGAAAAGAATCTGGTTCAATCAAATACGGCTGTTGGGGGTGCAGGTGGTCTTATTGGACCTTATTCTGGGGGAGCTAGAAGGCTATATGTTGGCAATCTGCATTTCAATATCACAGAAGATCAACTTCGACAGGTATGGATTTAACTTTGGACTGTTGAGGGCAATGACTGCTAAGTGTTTACTTTTGTGTTCCTTTTTAAAAACTTGTTACTACTTGATGGATGTAACATGATTAGTTTCTCTTATAGTTGCACAAAAATTCTCCAATTAAGAATAAATGGGGCTTCTGTGTCTATTTGTCCCAAAATAGTCTTATTTTGTTTCTTCTTGCTCTTGTCAGTGTCTATTGCTGCCTCTATTAACACTCTCTGGCACATGTTGATTGTGGGATTCCTGGTCTTTTTTGGGTTGAGCTAAGCATGGTTTCTAGGAGGTTTATAATTTCTTTAATCAACTTGTTTTGTGTCATTATGGGGGCATTTAGATAGTTACTTAAGATAAGCTACTTATGCCATAAGTAGCTCATCTTGGTTTCTACTTATTAAGTAGATAAGTACGTTTGGTAAATAACATACTTAGCAGGCAAAAAGTAAAAAAGCATGTTTGGCTTCCAACATCATAAGTAATTATCCCTCAAGTTTGTTTGGTCCCCCTCACAACCACTGATGCAGGGACATGTGATGATCTGACCCTAGATGCATGTATAATTAGGTAAAAGAATATTCAAATAAATACACTAAGTAACTAACCGTTTCCAATCAAATGGATTAGGTAAATCTCAATACAAAGATGAGATTATTCTGTCAGGATCATGCCCCTTGTCATAAGATCACGTAAACAGTAAAAATGGAGGACCTAAGGATATGAGGATATCTCAGATTTAGCATAAGTTAGTCCACGGTCAAGTTTGGATATGATTTTACTGACTAACCATCTCTCTTTTCTATTCAAACTAGAAAGGGGGTATTCAGAGAGGAATGAAAGGGGTTAAGAATGAAGGGTTCGAGATGAAAGTATGGGTCCTTTCGTCGTCAAAAGAAAAGGAAGATGATTCTTACTTTTTCCTGCACTTCGAACATCTAGAAAGAAGGAAACCTAAAATCCGGGTGAAATCATCAACACCCATGGGCCAATCCTGAAACCCTAATCTCTTGAATAAAGTGGAAGAAAAGAAACGAATTTCTATTCATTCAATAATAATGAAAATAGGGTTTCTCATAACGTATATATAAGCTATGAAAAAAGTAAAAGCGTACTAAAGTCTTTGAAAATAAGAAAAATATCAAAAAAAGACGAAAAGTAAAGAAAGTGCAATAAAGCCCCTGAAATAAGGAAAAGAGCGAAAAAAGGCCTAAAACTAAAACACCCGTGTGGTAGGGTGTGAAATTCGACCCATGGATCTATGGTCAGGGTGCCATCATGCTGCTCCTGCACTCGTAGCGCGTCAGAAAATGGGTCTGATAGACCCAACGTCCATCCACATCAACTCCTTCGCTCCGGTACTCTTTCGGCGACGCCTCTTCCTCTGGTACACTCTAAATGGTGCACCACTGATGTCCGCATCAACCACCATCCATCATTTGGGGCCAACCTTGATGTGGTCCATTCATCATGCGAGGCCTACCTTGGATGTGGGCCATCCATCATGCGAGGCCCACCTTGGATGTGGGCCATTCATCACTAGGGACCGACTTTTTAATGTGGGCCCATCTTTGATGTCGGTCATCCATCATGTGGGGCCCACCATCAATGTTATTGTCCATCATGTGGGGGCCACCTTCAATATCCACCGCCCATAATGTGGAGCCTACCTTTGATGTGGACTGTCCATCATGTGGGCCCTACCTTTGATGTGGGTCGTCCATCATGCAAAACCTGCCTTGGATATGGGCCACTCATCATTAGTGCCGACCTTGATGTGGACTGTCCATCATGTGGGGCCCACGTTGATGTGGATCATCCATCATGTAAGGCCTGCTATTATTAATTGCCCATCATGTGGAGCCCAACTTTGATGTGGACTATCCATCATGTGTGCCCCACCTTCAGTGTGGGTTGCCCATCATGTGGAGCTCGCCTTGGATGCGGGTCATTCATCACTAGGGGCCGACCTTTGATGTGGATTGTCCATCCAATGGGGCCACCTTAGCATGGGCCATCCATCATGTGGGGTCCAGCTTCAATGTCTAGTGCCCATCATGTAGAGCCCACCTTTGATGTGGATTGTCCATCACATAGGCCTCACCTTTGAAGTGGGTTGTCCATCATTTCAGCCAGCTTTGGATGTTGGCTTTTTATCATTATGGGCCAACCTTTGATGCAGACCATCCATATGTGGGCCCACATTAATATGGGATCATCCATCACGTTGGGCCCACCTTTTATGTGGACCATCCACCGTGTGAGCCCCACCTAATGTCGACAGTCCACCATGTGAGGCCTCCTTTGATACGGACCGTGAGAGAGAAGTAAAAAAGTCATAAGTTGAAAAGCTAAAAAAATGACTAATTAAGATAGGTAGCTTTTAGCTAATAAGTTATTTTTACAATTATCCTTACCAAACTAACTAAAGTGAAAAAAGTAACTTAATTACTTAAGTTAAAGAGCAAGTTATTTGGTAGTATCCAAATAGGCCCTATATATCCATGCTGCTGGTTGTTAGATGAGTTTTCAAAAGGGTCTTATGTTCCCATTGGACTTCATTATATTTTATTGGCACAACCTGAAAAAAAGAAAAGAAAAGGAGGAAGGTCCCAACGGTAAAAGATACGAATGAGCATTGGGCATTATGCCGTTGCATATTGTGTATGCGATGGCATAATCGCATACTCAACCACATACAAACTGTGTACAAAAAGTTTGCCACCGCATACTCTCAAAATTGCATATGCCATCATGGGCCATATTCCTGGGCCATTTATGTGATTGCATATGACTTTCTTTTAGAGATGATAAATTTATTAATGAAGGGCCAAAGCCAAAAATTACAAGAACCGAAAACCAAAGAAAAGGAAAATTGCAACTGGAGCCAACTGATCGGGAATTGGGAGACAACTTTCAACACAATTGCCCAATCCATTACACGTGATTTTCTCCTTCTAAAATCCTCCAGTACATCCCCCTTCTGATTCCTAAGGCATCGATCATTCCTTTTTAACCATATGAACCATATTCGCGCTACTAAAATGCCACACTTTTTGTTTCCAATCTTCCCTTTACCTCCACCATGCCACGTATATGATAACACTAGGCAAAACACAAATTTTCTATGAAAAAAGGGGTAATTAGATTAATTCAAGCTAATATTGTAGAGAGACGCAGATGGGGTGGCTGATTTTCTTGTGTGAAAGGGAGTGATGAGGGTCCCTTGTTATTGGCTCCTCAATTCCACTCGCCTAAGGAATCATCTTCTTTGTTTTGAATAAAATTAGTTGTCATTCAAAAAAGCAAACTTGAAAACTTAGATTTGGGCTGATGTAAGGGTATTGGATATAAAATGTCAAGAGCCAAATGAAACCATGATTGTTAAACTGGGAAAAGAGGTGTACTTCATCTTCAAATCCCATAGGGACCTAAGAACTTCTAGGAGGCATTAATTTGGCATCTTGATGTTCATTTTCACATCATTGGCCTGTTTCCAAGGTCAATTTGAGGTCTACAATGACTATTCTGCATGCTGTTTTGTGAGATTTTGTCATTTCAGGCCTTGCAATATAGCTGCAAGATTAGTAGTTAAATTATGACAGGTTTGAGTATTTTATGTTTTCAAGGGAACTCTGTATTTTGAATAGTTAGGTTATAATTAAAAGTTGTAGGGTTAAAAGTTAGTAGGTTTGATAGAATTAATGGTTAAAAGTGTTTAACTAACTTACACTATGTTAATGTAATGGGATTTCTTTCTCCATGTGCTTTATTCCGCGTGGGTGTTGCCGAGTTCGATCACGGATTTCTTTTGGGCACAACAAGGAGTTGGGGTGGGTAAAGAAAGGAAAGCTGTTTGGCATCTTTTGTTTCTAGTGGTGCTTTGGTCCATCTGGGGTGAGCATAATAGAAGATGTTTTAGGAATAGAAGATCTTCAATTGAGGAGGTTATTAAAGAAATTAAATGTAATGTTGTTGTGGGTTGGGCTTCTCTTGTAAAGGCATTTAATCCTGCCATTCTCTCCTATGTTTTTGAGTAGTATAGTTGGGCTGTATTCTTTGCGCTTTTGGCGCTTCTCTAATCAAGTTTTGTTATCTCTCTCTCTCTCTCTCTCTCTCTCTTTCTCTCTCAAGAAAATGATAATAATAATAATTAATAAATAAAATAAAAAAGTAATGTAGGTTATCCTATATGCCGTAGCTTAACCTTAAGGCTATGTAGCTCATGATAATAGCTTGAGTGATGTGTTGCCTATGCTACATGCTCATTTTTATATGCTACTCCCTACATAACCTACGTTGATGCTAATTTGCATAAGCTACATGCTACTTAGATTACACTAAAAGTTAATTTTCAATAAAATATTAAAATCAATTAATGTTGTCAACAATTTCTCACAATTTTTATATTTTCATTAAAAATTTGTTGATCTTTTCAATTTTAGTTAAAAAGAAAAGGTACAAGTAACAATTTCAAATCAGTTCCATTGCCCTTTATCTTTGTACTCAATCTTTGACCTATTTTTCCTATTGTTTTAGGTTGTGTTTGGTTGCACCCAATATCATGAAATTTCATTATTAATTGATAATTTGGTGCAAAATATCATGAAATTTCATTATTAATTGATAATTTGGTGCAAAATATCATGAAATTTCATTATTAATCAGTAATTGGTGCAGAATATCATGAAATATCATAATATTTGGTGCAATAAACCACAAACTTAATTAAGGATCTAGAAGTAGCATGTAGCATCAGCTACATGCTTATGTAGCTTATGCCTCACACTTCCGAGCAGCGAATGCTATCCTACATGCTATTCGCTATTTAAAACACTGGTTAATACTAGATGTTGGGCTTTTCTTAAAAAAAGATGTAAGGGGTAAAAAGGAGAATTGTGTTATTGTTGAATGATAATGTATTCTTCTAGTGATTGAGATATTTCCATTGTTAAGGTGTGCGTGTTTGTGCTGTTATTGCAGAAGGTTTACAAATCCCTTCAAGAGACCTAGGCATTGATTAGGATTGCTGTTTTTATCCCTCATTAATTAAACCCATTGATTTTGTTGCATAGGCAAGAGATTTGCTTCTTAAAAAACCAAGCAAAGATGTAATGGCAGGTCACTAATGGTATCCTGATCTCAGTATGCTGATATCCATGCTGTCCTGGATGTTGAGAATGGGGATCCATGCCTCAGCCGCATGCACCTGTGTATGTATATTTGGATCTCAGAGGATGGCTGCTTGAGGAGGGTATCAAACAAACATGAGCAGTAGAAATAACTTTTCTAATTGAAATTAGAATGGTTAGTCGCTGGTGACTAGATTGGTAGTTTTTGGTTTCCCAAGATGGAACCCCTATTTTAGAACACAAACATTGGTGTTTGCATTTCAAATATTCACAAGCAAAGGTGGATGTGAAGTGCATCCAAATGGTACCTAGAACTCAAAAAATAAAGTAAATAGGAGGGCTTGAGTTGTGAGAGGAAATGTGTTCCCAAATTTGAGTTGCAATTCCTGAAATGCCCCTATTTCCATTTTAACTTGACGAATACAAGGACAAACTGAATTTCCATTTTAAACCATTGACACAAAAAAGAAAAGAAAAGAAAAAGAAAACTGAACTTGCTTTGCATTCAAATGGTACATAAACCTCTAATGATGAAGTAAATAGGTTCACTGAAAAAGTCTAAAGTCAGCATTGGAGACTGGACAAACACAGAACACAAATGCATTCATACAAACATATTGAAAACAGAACAAATATAAAAACTGGTAATTTCCATTTTTTCCTGATTTGTATCACATTTTTTAGACTCTTTTTTTTTTTTTTTGTTTGTTTGTTTCTTTCAATGAAGTATTCAGACTGATTTGGCTGACATGTGCATCAATATGGTCAATGTGCATCAATTCATGTTGGTTTTTTAGCCAACCTATACAAAAATACTGTTACTTTGACTGCAAATTCTAGATGCATCAACCACTTTTCTTTTTTTTTTCCTGGCACTTGAAGTTCAAGGTGTCTTCTTTTATTGATGATGGACCTGATTTTTGATTATGTTTGAGTCCAGGTGTTTGAACCATTTGGTCCTGTGGAGCTGGTGCAATTGCCTCTTGATCCAGAGACTGGGCAGTGCAAAGGTTTTGGTTTTGTCCAGGTGTGTGTGAATCTTAAGATATGTGTTTCTTGTTATTCAGGATAGCTGATTGATTGTTTCTTTTGGGCTTCTGCAGTTTGCCCGTCTCGAAGATGCTAGGGCTGCTCAAAGTTTGAACGGGCAACTCGACATTGCTGGCAGGATAATAAAGGTCAGTTTCTGCCATGATGCAACCATCATATACCTTAATCTACGCTTTTTCATTACATACACCTTTCAATGCCTCCAGGTGTCAGCTGTTTCTGATCAAGTCGGAATGCAAGATGTTGGGGCAAATGCTGGTGATTTTGATGACGACGATGGTGGAGGCTTGGTTAGTGATTTCTTCTTCCTCTATTCATTTTCTGTAGACACGGTTGTAGTAGCATGGCTTTGTCCTCGTCTTCGTAATATTTGTCATTGGTTGTGCTCTGTGCTGGTATATCAATTTTTTTAACCATCTGCTTCAGTCTGTTATCTCCTGCTTTAGGACTTCTTTTTAGCTCTTATAAATTCAATTCAACTGCCGAAAAGAATCAGTAACTTGAAAAAAGGTCTATTTCTTCAAAATCATGCAAGGAGGGAACTGCATTATTGTTAGTTATGCCAATCTGGAAGCTGGTCATTGTTGTGGTCCCACTTTCCATCTTGCATGCACTTGTGAGCGTCGTATGGACTTTTCTTATGAAAAATGGTGAATGCAAGTTAAGTTCTCCATATATACTTGTTTGGATTGCTATCTACCTGTATGCATGTAAATGCTTGTGTTTGTCCATCAACCAGGAAAAACACCAAATAAGAATGAAGTTGTATCAATGTATCTTATCTTACTGCTCATGTCTTTGAGCTGTTTGTTTTTTTAGTTGCATTTATACATGCATTCGTGCAGACCTACAAACATGTCTATTCATGCATGGGTGCTTTTAGCATTATGAATTTGTGCTTGGAAATTCTAAGTATTCATTGGAGGTCAAATTAACTTATGAAAGGGTGTACTACCAAGGCGTGCTGAAGCCGTTAATGGTATTAGCGGACCTTAAAATGCGTTACGGGGTCGTAATGATGTGACCCTGGAAAAGTGAAATGTAACTGCTGTTATGGGCGTAATGGCCAATGGTGTCCGTGACATCGAAAAGTGGCCTTTAAAAAAAATAAATTTAAAAGCCCTTCTCAATCTTCTTTTTTCTACTTTCTTTCCATTTCTCCTCCTTACAATATTGACCACCCTGTGCACAAAAACAAGATTAAAAACTTTTCATTTAAGGGTTTTGAACATAATTAATGGATCAAAGCTCTGGGGGGCCATTTGGGAAAAAAATTTCAAAAATAAAAGTGATTATTTTTCTTTTAAAAAAAAACAAATTCTTGCTGGAAACTGTTTGTATGATGGTTAGAAGACTAAATCAACTACATTTTGCTATATTTGTGATTGATTTAGTACTTTGCTAGCCCTGTTTATTTCATTTTAATTTATTGCTGTTTTTATACTGATGGCTCAGTGGTAGAAACTGTGTTTCTACCTTGAGGTCAGGGGACAGTTTCTACCTTGAGGTCAGGGGTTCAAGAACCCATATGGTGTGTGTGGGGGTGTAAGAGTGTGTACTCACCTTTCAAAAAATATAAAAAAACAACATATATATATATATATATATATATATATATATATATATATATATATATATATATATATATATATATATATGTATATTGTCTAGTATTCATTTTGGAAAATGATGTGGGATGATTAGGCCTGCAACACCATGCCTTAGTATTGATATGCTCTTTTTGTATTTATTTTTTAAAATTTTCCAATGGGAAAAAGACCACAAAAAAATTTATTTTTACGTTCAAAATCTAACGTTGATGCTTGGAAGAGATGTGCCATGATTAGATGTACAAAAACATGCCTTAAATTAGGGGTGATATGGTAATTTAGTATTTTTAATTTTTAATTTTTTTCAATTTTCTGGCTATTTTCGTGTGAACAGTAACTATGAGCAAAAATCCCCCCCAAAAATTTAATTTGTCCAATATTCATTTTGGAATAATCTTAACATGTGTATGATGATTAGGCGTAGAAAATCATGCCTTAGATTATTCTTGATATGCTAAGTTACTTTTTTTTTTTTTTTTGGCTATTTTTGGATGAACAGTAATTATGTGTTATTCCCTCATCTAACATTCATTATGGAGCACTTCAACATATGTAGGATGATTAGGTGTACAAAACCATGCCTTAGATTATTCTTGATAACATCATTTCGTATTTTTCTTCATTTTTTTTGTTTAATTTTCTGCTGAATAATTGATTAGTGAGTGAGAGTAAACATGTGGAATCTGGAGTTGTTCTTCTGTGCAAGGTAATACACTGGAAAAAGGTATTTATTAGTCATTATTGGCATTACATTCATGCTAGTATCTTTATCATTGATATTGCATATTTGACAAATCATGTATAGGAAAATCAAAAAACAGTGCGAGATAGCATTCCCACTGAAGAGTGAACTGTTACTCCACATGGTGAAATTTTAAAAAGGATACATATTTGGAATCTTCATGTATTTTTGGATTTTTGGGATATTTATTTGGATTTTTTTTTATTTTTTAATTTTAATTTTAATTTTTACAAAAAAAAAGAGAGCCATCTTATGCCCTGTATAGGCCACATCAGCCAATACAAGCAACGGTATCTGTTGGCACTGTTTTGCCCACTGATACCATTTCATCATACATTGGGTACTACTGAAGACCGAAATGATTCTAGCCATCCTACTTTAGGTCTTCGTGTTGATGTATATTCTTAGTCACCGCACAAATGATATTTTCAATCAAAATAGTTCTAGTAGTCTATGCTATCGTGTCAACAAGTTTCCCTTAAAGTGTGGTATGTGATTCAGCACTTCAGGCAGGAAGGAATTTCATTAGTGCTGGGATTCCTAACCTTAGTTACAGGATCCTTCTAACTAGGTGCTGCTCTTGCTTTCGAATCACACTTCAGACTCGCACTTCCACTCCCTACCTTTTATACTTAATAACATTTTGAAAAGGATGCTTCCTCGATCCCACACATAAATCTCTTGCTGCTTCCCGTCACGCTTCATGCAACTATGTTCCTAACCCCTAAAGGATTTATTGAGATCCTTCCTGGTCAGGTGGCAACCTGGGATTGGATCTCATGTCCTTTCTGGAAGGGCGTTTTGAGCCCTTGGCTGGGAATGATGGTAGAAATGGCTCTCGACTGTTAGCTTGAAGGCCCTTTAGGGTCTAAAAACATCCGGTCTGGCAACCTAGCATACCAGGAAACACAACAGCAAAATTGAGTGCTTGCTTACCTGCCATCTTGTGGTTTTCTGCTCAAGATACTCTCTTTATCATTGCCAGTTTCATTCACGACAGTGCCCACTCTGGCGAATCCAGTCTATCTTTTCACTGTGATGTGCCTATGACATATGTAAATGGTGTTGGACTAACCTATGATTGTGATCCAGTTGATTAAATATTAAGGTTTGGTAGCAAATTCTTCTTAAAGATTTAGCAGTAAATTCTTGTTAATAGGTCACTTGTGCATGTATGCGTGTATCTTGTCATTGATCCCATGTTATCTAGGAGTTTTTGCTCATTATGGGAATGGACTAGTAATAAAATCCCACTTAATGGTCAAACTTGAATTGATCTTCAGATGACAATGAGGAACCTCACTTTTTACTAGAGCTACTAGTGAGAATATTGGAGGCTGAAGAGGGGCTCCTAGCATGGTTTAGATTAAAGATCATACTCTCATTTTCAGCCCAATCCCCCACTGCCCCCCAGTGCAAGCTGAATCCAAAGCAGTCAGTGAGACCTGCATATAATTGGTGCAGCTCACAATGTCCAGTTTATTGTTGAGGGATATTCAGTTATCATTGGGCAGTGGATCTCTTCAAGGACTAACTGAGGGGGCTTTGTTTTCTTTTCAGGGGCATTAGGTCCCATGCTGCTAGATTAAACATTTTGTTCACTCACATGAGAAAAGAGTCTAATGTTGCTGCTCAGCATCCAGTGGTTGAGGGTACAGCTTGTTCAGCTCTTTGTATTGTGGGATCTGTTCTGTATCTTTGATTTTAATATATTTTCAGTTGCCTCAAAAGAAAAGGAAAAAAAGAAACGGAAAAAAGTATGAGTTTTCTTTTGAAACCAACAGTTGATTTGATTTGTCTGTTTTGCCTAGTGTTGTCATATGTGATCACATAAGTGATTATGTGATCATTATGTGGTTTTAGGACCTCTCTCTCTCCCCCTTCTCCAAAACTCATTCTCTAAATCTCTCTTAACTCACTTTCTTACTCTCTCACACTAATACTCTCAATCTCTCCTTCATCTATCATTCTATCCGACACTACTAGTCCAGAGGCTAAGTAGAAGGCTCTCACTCTTTAAAGTGTCAAGAATTTGGGCTCACACTCCAAAAACAATTTCCTACACTCAAAGCATTTTGACACTTTTTTTTCTTTTCAGATTTCTTTTTTAAAAAAGTTTCAGGGGCCATGTGATCGCATATGCGCACAGTCCTCCTGGATCTCACAGGATTGCCTAAGCCATTTGACAACATTGGTCTTGTCAATAAGGTGCTAAATAGGTGAAAATTTACATCCAGTATGGATGGCACGTTCTGCATAACAGCCAATTCACATGGGTGGAGATGACTTTTATGCAGTTGGACACTGGGATGTTAAACCATGATGTCAAGTGGTTTCCTAATCCTACTAAGATATAAAAACTAATGATACTGCGTTAGTTCTAGAAATGTAGTATCATGTGCATGACTAGCTTCCAGAACTGCACTAATGGTTAGTTTTGGGGTGAGCCTTGTCTTTAATTTTATTGGAATTAGTGCCACGGTCCGAATGATGGTTGTTGACAAACTATGGATGTGCCCTGTCCGGACAAGGCTATCTGAATGGAACTTTTTCAGTAACCAAACGGTCCAGTTTATATTACTCTGCATTCTCATGTGGGGTTGTATTTTAGGCTTTGGCTTGCAATTTGCAAATGATTTTACATCAGTTAGAAGCCTAAGCTATTTGCTTTAAAATTAGATGTACTCCTGATGTCATGTTGATGCTCATTTTTTAGGCCGGCATGTTTATGCCCAGTAACTTTTTATGCTGTACTGCACGTCTGGTAGTGCAAACGCATTGCGTGGTTACCAATTTGTCATGACCTTGTTCGCCTTTAGGCATTTGAAGCTTGGATCTGTTTTTTTAATACTTTGAACCTATATATTTTCTTTAGATGAATTATATGGATCCTAGACCTCAGCTAGTGTACTCCAGTGATACAGACAGTATGCTTGGGTTTCCAGTTTGAACAAATAGGGTCCATGGTCCAGGGATTGAATCCATTGATATGTTGGGTCCCACCATGGATGAACCATGCACCTAATATCTCATCAATGGGCAATAACAGTCCACATTCAAATGATCAAAGGCCTAAGATTTGTAGCCAGGTCCCCAGGATCTTTCAGTCTGGAATATTGGATCATGATCCATCCACTATGGGACCCAGCGGATCCTTTGATCGAAGGTATAAGTGATAGGTTCATCTAGCTCGCCCACAAAGATCGGCATAGGTTTAATCGCTAGCCAACACCATCAGAGATGATTTGGGAGAGGGAGTTGCAAATGCTAATCAGCCTGAATTCCTCTGCCTTAGTAGTGCAATGTCATGGGCTTCCGAACCACGAGGCCCGTCCTACAAACTGAAGTACACTGTTGGGTTTAAAAACTGAAAGTCTGAGTATACTGTTGGGTTTACAAACTGAAAATCTGAGTATACTGTTGGGTTTACAAACTGAAAATCTGTGTACTGTTGGGTTGAGGATCATATAACTTCTCTCCTTCAATTATATATGTCATGCCTAAATTGTATGATTTTCTTCCATTAAAGCTTTCACTCCTTTGAATTTGTGGTGTTGTTTCAAACTTCTATTGCAGGTATTCTTAGGTACCATTTCTCTCTGTTCATCTTGCAAGCAAACATTTTCAACTGATGCAAGTTTCTGATAGTCATATGATGTGGGGCATTTCTGAATGTTTTTTTTTCAGGCTCTGAATGCTCGTTCTAGAGCTATTCTCATGCAGAAATTGGATCGGAGCGGCGCCACAAGGTTAGTTATGCCTGAGCTTGAGCAATGCCTGCCACCTGTTATTACCAACAATGGTTTTATTGACTCCATCCCATCTCATATACAGTATAACTGGATCACTTGGCACTGCTGCCGTCAATGGTCCTTCTCTCACTGTACCGACGGCGCCAATCCTTGGCGTTGCTCCAGCTGTTACTCCCCTTTTACCTGCACTTGGCGGACAGGCAGCTGTGCTTTCGGCTTTGTCAAATCCAAGTCTTCCAATTCTTCCTTTGCCTACTGCTCCAGTCGATACCATTGGAGTCCCCAGTGAATGTCTACTACTGAAGAATATGTTTGATCCTGAGAATGAGGTTTGTTGGCTACTACACAGTTGGATTTTACCCCATCTTCCTCCCATTTTCACTTTGGTGTACTTAATTCATGTTGTAATGTTCTGCTGCAGACTGAACCTGATTTTGATTTAGATATCAAGGAAGACGTTCAGGATGAATGCTCAAAATTTGGCAGCGTGAAACATATCTTTGTGGACAAGTGAGTAGCCAAAAGCAGTCAAATATTCCTATTTTTCTTTACTGTTATGTCATATGTGAAAAAATGATGAATTTCTACTTATGTTTCCCATTTAAATTGGTATTGATTCCAACTGCATTTTGGGGTGGACACGAGTTCACATCTGATTGATTCGGTGATGCGAGAATGGTGAAATTGCATGAAGCGGGCTTCTAATTTACTGTGTTGTCTACCTAAATTTGCTCCTGGTTTATCTGTTTCCTCCACCCTAATTCGATAGTCCCTGAGTGTCCTCTAGATGTGCCCTGAACATTCTCTAGACATCCAAAACATATCTTCTTAATGTTCTTTCTTTCTTTCTTCTTCTTCTTTTTGTGTGTGTGTGTGTGTGGGGGGGGGGGGGGGGGGGGGGGGGGGGGGGGGGCAGAAGTCAATCTTCAAGTATGCATTATCCAGACACCAAAACATACCCCTAATGATTTTGCACCTCATTTAGGATTCATTATCAATGAATCATGATTCATCATAAGGTTTCTTCAATGGTCTCATTGTTGGATGTGGGTTGTACAGGAATAGTGCTGGCTTCGTGTATTTACGATTTGAAAATGTAACAAGTGCCATGAGTGCACAACGTGCCCTCCACGGGCGGTGGTTTGCTGGGAAGATGATCACGGCCACATACATGGTTTGTTCTCTTCTTGCAGTCCTCTCTTGCAATATGATTTTATTTTATCAGCATCTTATGTTTTGTTTTCCTGTGTTTGCAGCTACCTCAGAATTATGAGGCAAAGTTTCCAGAGAGCAAATAAGCAGAGATGCAAACGAAAGGAATGAGAAAGAGTAGATACCATAGTCAACACTGTTAAAAGTACTTTGGAATCCGGTTCCTTGTGGTTGTTTTAATCCATCTGTGTTTTAATCAATCAATTGTTACGAATTATGTTGAATTTGTTGAAAGTGGTGAAAAAGAAGGGTAAAATTGTTTTTGTGTAGTCCAGCTCTATTGTCTTTTGACATCTTGAAGTTTTGTGGTGTTATTTTTCCTGGAGAGCTACCCAAATGCAACCGAATTGGCTACCTAAGCTGGTTGATTAAATGAGCTGACCCAGTCTAATCGTTCAGATTTGTCCTGATTGATAATCTGGACTAGATCCCTAAATCTGATGAGATGAACAGTTACATTTGGGGCCACCGTGATGGATGGGATAAATTATGTTGGATTTGTTTTTAATTAGCCTATAAGGTTAGATTGAGCTCCCTTTTTAAAAAAAAATTATTTTTCTCCTTGGTGGGCCATGTTTTGGGCATGGAACGATATTGTTAGAATGACGTGTGAAATGTCATGTTGTTTGATAACCTATCGAGTTGATCATGAATGCATGCAATCATACACCCAGAGCGGTCCCGTCTGAAAATTAGTCCTGTTGATGACTTTTGACTAGGCTTTTGAACGAGCCTGAGATAATGCAATTTGGGCACTGTTTTAAGTGAGTGAAGGCTGATTTACATTTAAGGGCCATGTATGGTTGTAACAAATTCAAGACATTTTGCACATTTTGGATCAACAGATTAGATCATAATGTGGTGTAATACTGTAATGATTATAGTGTCAGGGTGTATTAGGTGGAAGTAGGTTGTTATAGCAGTTGACAAAAAATCGGATAGACCAACAACTGGTGGTGCTGCACAATCGACAATTGGTCAAAGCCACGTGAAAAGCTAAGAGAGTGAGGGGACTGTGATTCCCATGATTCCCTGGTAGCAAGTACATATGCTGGGTGGATCTGTGGAGCCACTGCGATGGATTGCAAGGGTGGTGAATTGCATTAGATAAAAAAGAAAAAAAATAAAAATAAAATGAGGTGGATCCAAACGTCAAGTGGGCCAAAAGAGTGGATGAAGTAGAGATTAACGCACATCATTGATATACAATTGTTTTATATCAGGCTATGTTTCTTGTTGTTTCAGTACATCCCACTGGAACCGACTCTATAGAACAGATTGGGTGGCATTTAAACATGCAGGTGGACCCCTATCTAATGTTTCATTGGTAGGCATTTCTTTCCCTGGTAAAAAAATTTCTCATGTCCTACAATGAACACATATATTTGGACGGACGGGGTTGGATTTACCACAAACAAACATGATTGTGGGCCTTCACCTACATCCCAACTCCCAAGCGCAGGAACATCATTCATATATGTAAAACAAACCATTCCGATGGAAACACAATCATGAATAATTTGTACAGCCATATCTTGTAGTGTGGTCCCTTCACCCTGTACACATTTTGATTTATATTAAGTTAGAAGTGGAAAACCATGTAAAATGTAATCCACAACACAAATACTATCACCATCAATTAGACAAATCGCTCGCTCAATTTCTCCTGAGTGACATAGCTCTACGAGTGTGATGGGCTATTTCACCCACTGTTCTCCAACATCTCAACCTCTGCTCCCATCTGCTCATCCTTGGGGTTTTTTTTTTTTTTTTTTACACTTCAGATTTGGAGGTGGTACCCATCAGTATGAACAATTTCCGATAACGGTATGTTATCCATCCGCCTCACATTATCGACTTGGATATTATTTTAATCTCCAAATTGTAGCTGCCGTGCAGCATGTGAGGTGTATGATCGGTAGTTGTTCCTCGGATACCTGATCACTTGTCGTTGACACTCTTCCCAACTGCCAAATATGCCCTGTCTTCCTGCCCACAAATACAACATAGAACTTGCCCATTGTAATACTTGTGCAGAGAACATTTAATGTTGTTAGTACATATGAATAAATGGTTTGGTTAGTAGAAAGTTTACATTAAATTCAAAAAATGTATATATTTTACACAAATAATAGGGAGACCCCGAGTAGAGAGATAGCAGATGCCATTAACAAATAATGTAATAATCATTTCTTATACTACCCAGCAGACGAAATAACTGAAATGTACCTATTTCAAGTAGCATCAATTTTATAACAGACACATTGTAATAAGCAATCCACATTCAATTAACATGAATGGAAAAATAATGCAAATATATCTGGATCTAACAAAAAAAAACAAAAAAACTTGATGCATCTGAACTTCCAATCCCAAGAGAAGTTGCAACAGTACATACACATATTTATCTTCTCCACCTCCACGGATTAGTTTAGAGAGTGTCAGGCCCTCCTATTTATATTCCACGCACGGTATGTGCGTAAAATTCCAATCATGTCCAAAATAATCAATAGTAATAGTTACATTCTCACAAGATTTATCAAAATAAAATTGCAACATAATATCATCTGTCACGTATGTGTCCAAAAAGGAGAATGTTCACATAAGTTAGTTTATCAAATAGCAGACGTGATGTATGACTACACCAGCCAATGAATCCACTTGAGTCACTTATATGGCTCCATATTAAGGAAATGTGTTGTCGAAGAGTTGTTGCTCGACAATATGGATCCCACGTTCTTCACTTCTTCTTTTTCTATGCCTTGCATTTCATCCACTAATACATTAACCCTCCTCTCATATGTGTTAGTTCATTGTCATCCGCCACTTTTGATGTCAGATGATTCACATGCAATGATTGTCATTCCTTTATTGACGATCCTATAGAATATTAGAAGCAAGCCCAACCTTTGCTTTCTTCCTTGATGATACCGTTAATTGCATATTCACAGATGTGGGTGTCTTGCATGCGACCATCCTAGAATTCTCCATTCCAGGAGTCCCGATATTATATGCGACTTGAATCTCTAATCAGTTGTTGCATCCGCCATCCATTTTTAAACGCATAGTTTTCTCAAATTTCCTTTTCAAACTGTAGAAATCTCTAACTCATCTCTCTTACTTCAGATTCAAAGAAATGTAGAGTAAGCAATAACTAACTACTAACCAGTGGCTTGGTCAACACCACTAATGATATCTAGATCATTGAATATGGGCATCTACGTTTTTTTAAATTTTCACAACATACCTATGGGGCTACATGTGGGTAGACATGTGTGTCATTATTATACACATTTTCACATTAAATTCTACAATTGCTTAATAAGTATCAAGAGTGGAAATGTTACCTTTATTTGCTCGTCCTATACATCATCTGATGTGACGACAACGATATTAAGGTTTGGATCCCACACAAACCCATATGCATGTAGTATGTCTTTCACAGTATTGTAGTATGTTTTTTTTTTTTAACACACACACCCCTGTGATTTTGAACATTATCCTTATTAACACAAATGTCAAGACTTTTCTCCATCTCAATCATCACTGCGTTGTATACATCAGTACGAAAACTATTATTTGCTCTCCTTCCTAAACCAACTTGTTCTAATAGAGTGTCTATCAAAACGTCGTCCATTGCGGTGGTGTGATATATTTTGCATCTAGATGTATCACATTTAGATGTTGACTTCGTATTAAACTTACGAGGGGGCTGTCGGGTAAGTTCGGGCAAGTATTTGAATTTATTAATGGTTGGAGTTGACTATGCCTTTTTGTGGGCGTATTCATTTTCATATGTGGAAAATATCCTCAGAGTATATTTTTAACTCACACATACAATAAAGCATAGTAGCTAAGAAAATTGATAAGTATACAAATATAATTGTTACTAAGGAGTTTGAATGAAGTACATAGAGGTTTACAAAAACCTTAATGCAATAAATCGTAGAAGAATATTTATGGCTCTTCAAAATATCATAGTAGAATGAAGTATAGAGAGGTTTACAAAAACAGTAACCACATCCACTCTGCAATATCATTGCACTTCCATGCCCATGCCTCTCACTCCACGTTCGTCATGTTAATTAGAAAAATTTCTTTATCGGCAACATTAATTTCAACCAGAGACGGGTTTACCTCAACCATCCTAGAACTGTCGGCATTCATCTTCTCAAAATCTCCCTCCCTCTCTCTCTCTCTCTCTCTCTCTCTCTCTCTCTCTCACCAGCTGAATAATGAAATTATGCATGACAACGCATGCGAGAACAATTTTCGCTTGTCTGAAACTTAAATTGTGGAGTTGCCCTCAATATTGAGAATATGCCCATTCGATATCAAGGAGACGTTCAATTACATTACGTACTTGGGCATGCTTGTAATTGAACAACTCATTGTTTGAAGGATTTCCAGTATGAAATTCTTGCAAATGATATTTAACACATTTGTATGGTGCTATAAAATTGGGGCTTTGGGCATATCCGATGTCCACAATATAGTATTTTTCAACAATTGTCTATATATGGAGTTGATGAAGAATAAATATATGTTTATGGTAAAGTAAATGGATTGCTTATATGGAAAACTGTAAGTGCTATAATGTATAATGATGTTTTATTTAAAGCAATCTAATTTAAATAATTTTTAAACTCACAAGTATACGAATTGGGTGTAGATATGAAACGTATTACGAGATCATTCCCACGAGGACTGGTTGTCGCAATCGAAATTTATGACTTGTCTTAACTAATTCAACGAATAGTTTAACAAACTATTAAGTAAACTATCACAAATCTATGTGAAAAATAAACGAAAGCAATAAGAAAAATTCAATCAAGGAGAAGATTAGGACTTTCGAATCCACCCCTAATTATCCTTACCCTTGTTTTACCTGTTAATTCACCCTAATTCAGATTGATATAAATTTAATAAATAAAGCACACTCTATGTCCTTGGTCGGGCACACAGAATGTATAATCCCTTAAAGCATATGGATCACATCTTTCCATCCATGGTCAAGCATGGAGAGATGTAGATTCTTATTTCTTTCTCTATAGGAGAGTTGTACATGGTCAGACACAAGCTCCTAAAATAAGATTCCAAACAACATCCACATCTAGACTTTGATTAAGCTCATAGAATGGAAAAGTACAGAAATTTCAGTTAAGCACACTAGAGAAAGAAACAAATCAATTAAATTCAAGATGAAATCAACAAAGAAAAATAAGCATCATTCAAATTAGGGGTTTCATCTTAGCCCTAGGTAAAAAAATTGTCTATTCATGAATTCAAATAAAAAGAAGAAAAAAAAAATTGAAGAAAGAAGAAACATAAAGGTCTCTCTCTCTCTCCCTCTCTCTTTCTCTCTCTCTCGCTTCTTTCTTCTCTTTCTTCTCTCTCTCCTCTGGCGTGGATCTGCCCTCCAAGCTCTCCGTATCTCCCCGTCCCAATTTGATCTATCCCCCTTTTCATCTCTCTCTCTCTCTATCTCACGTTTTATAAAGGCAGCAGGGTTGGTCGAGTGCCAGAGGCGGTGACTGGAGTTTTATGCATCAAGAGTGTGTACGTAGCAACAAAACGCAAGTGAGTTGCGTTTGGATTAAAAACAACAAAGCTGACCGTCCCAAAACTCCTTTATGGCTCCATGGTTATGTTAAAGACCACCCTCTGGTCATATTGGACGGTTCGGATCAGAGATCCGATCATCATCTGGGCCGTATAACGCCCCACGACAATCGGACACATGTCCGTGCGTAATGCATGCCTACGACTTGTCTTGTGTAAATGGTGGGGCCCACATTCCATGTTTTTTGATGAATCCACACCGTCCATCATATTCATGATGAAATTTCAATAGGATGGATGGTTTTTTTGTCTTTTAATGCGGCCCACCCAATCAATCTCATAGCCGTTTAACTTGTGTTGGAACGGTTGGGATGCTATTATTGCTATATTTATGAAATTTCTTCATCTAGGCCGTAGTGAGAGGGGCTGTGTGATTCTTATAGACGGTCCGGATCTGACCGTTGATACACGGTGGTGGCCCACAAAGATCCGTCCGCCACCTCTGTTGCGAAACAGAGCCTGCCTATTTGGCGCTATGACGATCTGTGGGCCCATGATCAGTTTATTCAAGAAAATCTAATCCGTTAAATGAGTTCACAACGAAAAATCACTTGGAATGGATGGGTTAGATTCGGGGTGACCCATGAAATCTGTAAAGCCACCGTCCATTATACGTTTACAATTGCATCCGTATGTGAACTTGCATGGGTCCCAAAAAACACGTGTGGTATACGGCCGATTTTGCCTCCCAGGAACGTTGGATGGATCAGATCTGTAAAATGTACGAGGGGTTGGCCCCACTATTAACCAATCGGACGGACAACGTTAGACGTTGTTGCGTCTTTGAGCTTCCTTTGAGAAATCCTCGGTCAACGCTTGCTGACCGAGTTCTTGAAAACTGGTGCATGGCTGGAGCACTACCCTATACACGAGCAATGCTCATATGGGTCCCAAGGTGATGTATATGAGAAATCTGATCCGTCCATCCTTTTTCTCATCTCATTTTAGGCGTTGAGTCCAAAATTGAAGCATATCCAGAGATCAGGTGGGCCCCACTTAAGGATTTAAGGGGATGATCTATCCATTGGGCCACTTCTACAATGATCCAATAACTGAAATTTGACATGTACGGTTAATTATGTCCCTCAGACTATGTATGAAGTTTCGAGCCGTACAGATGGTGGGAACCTCGTGATCTTGCATTCTGGATGATTTTTGAGCCACTTGAGCTTCAATTTTTCAATTTTCGTGGATTCTTGGCGTGTAATTCCGTCGATCTTGGTCCCCTAGAGTCCATCCCTTACCTTTGGTGTCATCAGAGCGTTAAATTCATGCTTTAAGCACCCTTTTTCAGTCCATGCTCGTAAATACACTCTACATCACAAACATGATTAAATTGAGCCATTAAACAGTATCTTGTTTGTAAATCTAGGCAATAACTGGGGTCTAATATATAATATTTGACCCTCATCACAACCCTCAACAAACATTTTGCTAGTCCCGAGCAAAACATGCGAAAATAATTTTAGAAATAAAAGGGTAATTCCTGTAAACCCGAGTGACTTGTGAACAAATAGTCGAGATGTGAGAATTCTAAGATTCATGAATGGTAAGTAGAATTTTTTTTCCTAGAATTAAGCTCACAGTAAACTACATAATCAAGTCTAGAATATTAATCCATTAATTAGAAAATTCTAAACGTTGAGTTCCATGAGTGTATAATGTAATCTCGACTTATAATCATTAAGAGATCCAATTGTCAATTTCATGATATCATTAGTAATTAACAACGGAATTCATGACAATCAAAACCGAAACAAACACTTGCCTTACAAATTAACTTCTCATTCCATAAGCCTTTGATTTTTTTTGAACAGTAACGCTAAGGAGGAGAATCAAATCTTCACCTATAGGGAGAAAACCTATGGTGAAAATTGTCGCTTAACTTTTTGTAAAAGTCAACCATGGGGAATCGAATCTACACTCATAGGGAGCAAACCTATGGTGAAGATTATGCGACTTACCCTTTCAATTCTTCTTATAAACTGATGCTATTTATTTTTTTATTATATATATATATATATATATATATATATATATTCAAGCTGGTTCCTTTCATGCTTAGTGATTACCAAGTTAATCATTCAATATTGAACCGGAACCTTAATGTGTAAGCGAGATGTGATATGTGAAATCATGACTCAATCAATGTTTACAACTTCTAATCATGGATTAATAACTCGAACTTAACTGTGAAATCTAACAGACAACTGAATCGAAGAATCATAAATTACCAACATCATGTCTCTTTTAATTCTAAATCCAAAATGGTCATCAAAATCACTTCAAATTCACAAGAAATTCTAGAAAAATTTTAAAAATTTCACAATTTTTGCTCAAGACCAATAAAATATTGATTAGGTAACCTAATCTCCCACCCCCAACCTAAAATCTACATTGTCCTCAATGTAAAAGAAATAAACATGCAATACACATGGGACAACGAAAATAAAAGAGGAGTGATAGAAGGATAATACCTGGACGAAAGAATCACGAGGCTTTCCAAAGATATCAGCGTAAACGCGAGTCAACACAAAAGAGAAATCAACAAAAGCAAAATAATAAAAATAAATTCACAAAAAGAAGATCTTACCTATACCACTTTCGCAGGTGCTCTCAATTGCATTTAGCGTATGCAACAAGCCTTTATACCCCTAGGTTGCCCCTAGTGGATGAGTTGTAGTCTCGTGAGGGTTTGCAGCAATGTTACCCACAAACATTGAACTAACTAACTAGGAAAATGAAATGGAATGAAAAGTTGGGTTGCCTCCCAGGAGCGCTAAGTTAAACATCTTCAGCCAGACAAGAATGGACCATGAATTAATAAATCTTGATATCCTGGGTCCGCCAACTAAATTTTCTCAACACCTTGATTATCAAATCCCAGACTTTATGGGAACGACTTGAACCGTGCTATCTGAAATGGGGTAAATGATGCCATCGTCTAATAATTTAACTACTTCCGCTCGAACAACTTCTTCCATGTTAGGGTTAAGCTTCGCTTGCATTTCATGCGATGTTTCTGCATTTTCTTTAAGAACAGTATGATGCATACAAAAAGTGGGGCTTACTTCCTTCATGTCTTCTATCGTCCACCCAATAGCTGCCTTATATTCTCTAAGCACTTTAAGCAACTTGCTCTCCTATTTTTTCTCAAGGTTAGAAGCTATGATGACAGGAAGAATCTTAAAAGGACCTAAAAATGCATACTCAGATTTTCAGGTAATTGTTTAAGGTCAAGTTCAAATAGTTTCTCAATAGATGGGACCGGTTTAGACTCAAAGAGTGGAAGAGGTTCAACTTTCGCTTTCCATTTTGCAGTCTCTAGTTTAGGAGTAGAGTCCAGCAATGCATTAACTTCTTGGATGGAACTCTCTATGTCAAAATTCATGTTAAAATGTGTTAAGCAAGTCTCAAGTGCGTCTTCAGAAGATTGAAGAAAAGATTCATGCACTAGATTCTCAATCATGTTGTAACGCCTTAGAAAAATCAGTACTTAGACCCGAGTACCACCTCTAGTAGAAATCATTTAGAACCAAATTCCTTAGAAATTTAATGTGTATTAACTAGCGCTAACCTATATTATTTGTGAAATTAACACCAACCACTTTTAATACGATCAATAAGACCCAAAACCTATAGAATCATTGACGCTATTTTACCCTGAAATTTAGGATCCAACTCTAAAGCCAGTTGCTCTTGGGAGCACTTTATAACTTCGTATTAGATCTAGACCGCACGTCGAAAGTCTGATAGCAAGGAACTTAGACTAGTATGACCGCTTAGTTGGACTTGACTATCACCTCGAAAATCAAGGCCAAACGATGTCCTGAAACTGTTTCCTTGAGTCTGGAGTGAAGAGAGTGAGAAAGCGAAATTTTTAAAGAAATTAAATATAATTTTAAGTAATCTAGATCGTTTCGCTTGCGCAATGTTTCTAAGCGTTTTGACCATTAGATTTTAACCCAAATTCACCCTCAGATTAGGAAAGGTGGCCCATACATGTCAAAGTACTTGTGGCCCTGATCGAATTCCGGTAACCGTTGAATTGAAACTGGTCCACCACGGACGATCTGGAAATTCGATCGAAATGAAAACCTAACTTACTTAAGATCCAATACTAGTGAGCTTAAGTCCGACCGCATTTGATAAAAGGACCTTCAGAAGTGCTCGTTGGATCAGGAAGAGCCCGATTTGGTTATAACCTAAGTATACCTTGGCCCTAAGGCTATTTTCGTTGACTTTAGGCTTATAAAAAGGCTTTAAACCCTCATTCCCAAATTCCATACGAATTTTCTAAACCCTAGCTATTCAAGAGAGAGTTAGGAGAGAGAAAGTGAGAGAGAACCTATTGATTCTCCGTGAGATTCTTCCCTGTTTATCTACACATCGAACCTACGTATCTGAATCATTATTACCACAATTCTGATTCCATTCAGGGGTAAGTTAAGCCAACCTTAACCTGTTTTGAAGCTTAGAATAGCTGTAGTGAAGTTATAGCTAACCTGTTTCATGCCATAGGTAACTTATCCGCCATTGATGAAGACTTATCGTCTGAATCACATCTAATACGCATTTTCTGGTTTAAGGTGCGGACTATATACGCTTAGGTTATGGTTTTCAAGACTTTCAATGTTAGCTAATGATTTATTCATGAAGTGAATGCTATTACATATGCCAAATGCGCTATCTATTTCGATTTGTGTATATGTATAAGCTATGTTATAATTAAAATATTTCATGTATATGATAGAATACCTGTATACGTATAGAATATGCTGTTGTGATTGCCATGATTATTTGTCGTAGACACATGCATGATATGTATGCGGCAACTCCTTGGCGAAAAGGACTTGCCCTAATATGTAATGGAATCGAAATATGTGATGTATGTTGAATAGTGTAGCCTAAGTGTTTGTATTAACGCTTGAATGAGTTACTAGTTAGTAAAGTATGATCGTTAGGGTTGTTGAGATATGGATCTCAATCATGTTAACTGCGTGTATGATTTCCTCCATAAGTTATGTAACCTAGATTATTCATGTTCACCATGTGTATGATTTTCTCCATGTATTGTATTTACATTCAAGTTAGATATCATAACTGTCCATATGAATGTAGGATATGAATCACATGCCTGTTATTGAGCTTGTACTTGATTGGGGCTGTACTACAGTCCAGGTAATCGGTAACTATTCTTCAAATGGTGGTTGAGGTCGTTTTCACCACGCAGGATGAGTTTAACGAATCCGAGTCGTGCTTGGGATGCTCGACAGTGGTTAGGCCACACGGAGTACTTATGCATTCCATGTCGTTCAACTCAACGTGCGCTTGGCCTAGTTGGGCTTATCAACTACCCCGATTGACCGATATTTGTTCACCATATTTGGTCGCTATTGTTTGAACCTAAGGTACCAAACTCACCGTTGGAAAGCCCCTCTAACCTTGGTACCTCGATCCGCTAAGACTCATGAGCCGATTATGGTGGTATGGGACACTATATTTGTGCTGTCGGCCTACTCTGATTGGTGACGAGCCCTCTGTAGTGACCAGTGAGCACCTATACTCGTGAGCAGATTATGGTCGTATGGGACACTATATTCGTGCTATCAGCCTACATTGATTGGTGACGAGCCCTCTGTAGTGACCTCGAGTATATCCTAACACTGCATAAGGGCAACTAGTCTTGTTGCAGTATATACGATATAACTAGACCTATATTGATTGGTGACGAGCCCTTTACAGCAATCTAGAACCGTACATCGTATGAGATTTCTTAGGACTGACGACCCTTGAATGGATCAATATTTGGGTAATGTTATAAGGGAGGTACCTTAACTTCCTAATCCTGCTGTATGAAAGTGACTAATAAGAACTTGATAATCATACTCATATCATCGCATTGCATGTGCTATTGGCGTTGGTGTGAGAGCACTGAGGAAGTGACCGACATGGGCGACCGAAAGATGAAGATCGCAGAGGGAGATTCTGGTGACGGTATACATCATTATCTCATTCATTTTTGCATTAACAAGAGTATCTATGACATATTTGATTGTACTGCTTTATCATTACTACTTGATTGAATTGATAACATGTTAACCTTTGTTGTATAGTTCCACTGAGTTGATCACTCACTCTCACGTTCTGGGATGGTGTTTAAACACCAACTAGACTTTGACTCAGCTGCAGGTGACGGTGATGCCTGCGAGGTGGAGCTAGAGTTTGACGAGGACGAGGAGGCGTTCTCATTTATGCAACTTTCAGGCGGGTTCATGTGAGTCTTGTCCTGACTAGCGGGGATTTTGGGATATGTATATGTTGATTTTGCACAATTTGATACATGTATTTTGATACACAGTTGTATATGTTGCCCTGGGCAGAGCAAACATCTTTTTGAGATTATTTTTGAATTATATATGTACTTAAGTCTTTTGCTTGCATTTTCTATCTATCCCTGAATTATGTCTGCTGATCTGGCTTAATCAACTTCATGTTTTATGCGCTAATACAGCCAACATACATCCATCATTATTTATGTTGCATAAGTGATGTTTTGGAACTCGGGAGCTGAGTTATGCTCGACCCCCGAATTTCAGGGCGTTACACATGTCCACTTCAAATATATCATTCGAGTCTGCTAGTTGTTGTCCAGCATTGAAAACATTGAGTTTTATCTTCATGTTACCAAAAGACAACTTCATAACTCCATTCCTACAATTTATAATATCATTGGTTTCAGCTCATCAAGTCCTAGCTGCTCATATACAGAATACGGTAACAAATTAACACTAGCCCCTAAATCAATCAATGTCTTCTCAATCTTATACTCTCCTATGACGCAAGAAATGGCAGGAGCTCCTGAGTCCCTAAATTTAGGAGGGGTGTTATTTTGAATCATGGAGCTGAGTTGCTCTGCAAGGAAGACCTTCTTGTGAACATGCATTTTACGCTTTTGAGTGCATAAATCTTTAAGAAACTTAGGATACGCAGGGACTTGCTTGATAACATCAAGCAATGAAATGTTAATTTGTACTTGCTTAAACATGTCTAATATCTTATTAAAGTTGTTTCCTTTCTTAACTAGTGCAAGACGTTGAAGAAAAGGTGCTTTAAACACATAAGCTGGCACATGAGTGGTTCCTGGAGAGTCAGAGTTCCTTTGGACTTTGGATGCACTAATATGTCTTTCTACTTCATTTTGGTCCTTCGGTTTGGAATTTAATTCTTCCCTAGACATCTCTACTTTGTTCTCGATCTGTTTACCTGACCTAAGGGTAATTATTGATTTGGCTTGCTCATGATATTGTTCTTGATTTGAGTTAGAGCCAATCTCATATTGTCCTTTTGGATTTGCCACAGGTTGACTAGGGAACTTGCCCTTCTCTGTCTCACTCAATGTGGCAACAAGTTGATCCAACTGTAGTTCCAGCTTAGCAATGGATTGTGCATTTTCATGTAAGCTTTGTTGGTTAGCTAGTAAAGTTTGTTGAGTATCTTTTTGAAATTGAAGTGAACTCTGCACAAAAAGATTGAGTGTATCCTTAAGAGATAGTTTCCTAAATTGTGGAGGTACTTGTTTTTCAGATGATCCTCCTTGTTGTGGTCCTTTTGCCCAAGAAAAATTTGGGTTGTAAGTGTCTAAGTAAGGATCATTCCCAGGTCTCCGAAAAGTGTTCATAGCATACACTTGTTCAGAGAGAAATTCTGAAAATGCTGCACCCGATGGATAATACTGCGTAGGATGGGTGGGACTGGAACATATGGCGCATAACTCGATTTGAGTTGATTACGTAGGTCCATTATTTAACATCAACGCATCAACTTTCTGTGTCAGTCTATCAATTTTGGCATAAAGATCTGGCATGACTCCTATCTCATATATACCACCTTTCTTCGGTAGTTGGAGACTTACTTTCACCTCTATTTGAATAGTCCCATTGCTGAAAATTTTCACACAAGGTTTCAAAGAAATTTCACGCTTCGACATCACTTTTGGTCATGAATGACCCTCCACTGGTGGCATCAACCATGCAACGATTTTGGGGTGTCAAACCGTCATAGAAGTATTGAACCCATTGCCACTTCTCAAAACCATGGTGTGGATATTTAAGAAGCAAGTCTTTCCATCTTTTTCAACATTCATGAAAGTGTTCACCCTCTTTTTGTGTGAAATTAGTTATTTCCCTATGAAGAGCATTAGTTTTGTGAACAGGGAAGAACTTGTTTAAAAATTTCTTAGACAGTTGATCCCATGTATTGATACACCCAACTCCTAAAGAATTCAACCATGCTTTCGCCTTATCTTTCAAAGAAAAAGGAAGAAAGCGAAAACGGATTGAATCATCTAAAAAGTTTTGAAACCTAAAGGTAGAGCAAATGTCTAGAAATTCTTTTATATGATGATATGGATCCTCTTTGTTTAAACCATAGAAAGACGGTAACAACTGTATGACCCCTGGTTTAAGTTCAAAGTGTGCTGCCATGGTGGCTGGCAACACAATGCATGAAGGTGCATTAAATTGGACAGGAGTTAAATAATCTCTAAGAGCTTTAATTCCATTCTCGTCCGCCATTTCAAATCGGATGTTTCTAAATCTTCTACGAAGCGTTCTTTCTATTTCAGGATCAAAATGAGTTAGTTCTATGTTCAGAGATCTATGTCCTAGCATAAACCGAATTATTGCTATGTAAGAAAGAAAACTAAACTAAGATGCAACCTAAAAGATATAAAAGTAGAGCTAAAAATTATGAATTCTTAAAAACAAGAGAAAACTATGTAAACAAGAAAAGAAAGAATCCGGAAAAGGAGATGATGAATGTCTAAAGATTTGGGAACTCCTTCTTTTGAAGACAATCGCATTTAGCAGCTTCCTTCTACAATTCCTGTAAACAAAATAAAAATAAAAATAAATTAAATTTCTTAAAATACTGCTAGAGAAATCCTAAGGTTATGAATTATTATAAGAAAGAATCCTAAATCCAATTTGGATAGAAACAGTCCCCAGCAACGACACCAAAAACTTAATGTCTTATCTAAACCAATCTAATTTAAATGATTTTTAAACTCGCAAGTATACGAATCGGGTGTAGATATGGTACGTATTATGAGATCGTTCCCACGAGGACTGGTTGTCGCAATTGAAATTTATGACTCTTCTTAACTAATTCAATGAATAGTTTAGCAAATTATTAAGTAAACTATCAAAAATCTATGTGAAAAATAACCAAGAAAAATAAGGAAAATTCAATCAAGGAGAAGAATAGGACTTTCGAATCCACCCCTAATTATCCTAAACCTTGTTTTACCTGTTAATTCACCCTAATTCAAATTGATATAAATTTAATAAATAAAGTACACTCTATGTCCTCGGTCGGGCACACAAAATGTATAATCCCTTAAAGCATATGCATAACATCTTTTCATCCATGGTCAAGCATGGAGAGATGTAGATTCTTATTTCTTTCTCTATAGGAAACCTGTTCATGCTTAGACACAAGCTCCTAAAATAAGATTCCAAACAACATCCACATTTAGACTTTGATTAAGCTCATAGAATGGAGAAGTACAAAAATTTCAGTAAGCACACTAGAGAAAGAAACAAATCAATTAAATTCAAGATGAAATCAACAAAGAAAAATAAGGATCATTCAAATTACGGGTTTCATCTCAACCCTAGCTAAAAAAATTGTCTATTCATGAATTTAAATAGAAAGAAGAAGAAAATTGAAGAAAGAAAAAACATAAAGGTCTCCCTTCTCTCTCCCTCTCTCTCTCTCTCTCTCTCTCTCTCTCTTCTCTTCTCTTCTCTTCTTTCTTCTCTTTCTTCTCTCTCTCCTCTGGCATGGATCTGCCCTCCAAGCTCTCCGGATCACCCCGTCCCAATTGTATCTCTCCCCCTTTTCATCTCTCTCTCTCTCTATCTCACGTTTTATAAAGGCAGTAGGGTCGGTCGAGTGCCAGAGGCGGTGGCTGGAGTTTTACGCATCAAGAGTGGGTACGCAGCAACAAAACACAAGTAAGTTGCATTTGGATTAAAAAAAACAAAGTTGACCGTCCCAAAACTCCTTTATGGCTCCATGGTTAGGGTAAAGACTACCCTCTGGTCATATTGGACGGTTCGGATCAGAGATCCGATCGTCATCTGGGTCGTACAATGCCCCACAATAATCGGACGCATGTCCGTGCGTAATGCATGCATACGACTTGTCTTGCGTAACTGGTGGGGCCCACATTCCATGTTGTTTGATGAATCCACACCGTCCATCAGAAATTTTGGTAGGATGGACAGTTTTTTTGTCTTTTAATGCGGCCCACCCGATCAATCTCACAGCCGTTTAACTTGCGTTGGAACGGTTGGGATGCTATTATTGCTATCTTTATGAAATTTCTTCATCTAGGCCGCAGTGAGAGGGGTCGTGTGAGTCTTATAGACGGTCCGGATCTGACCGGAAAAAAAATACGGTGGTGGCCCACAAATATCCGTCCGCCACCTCTGTTGCGAAACAGAGCTTGCCTATTCGACGCTGTGACGATCGGTGGGCCCATGATCAGTTTATTCAGGAAATTCCAATCCATTAAATGAGTTCACAATGAAAAATCACTTGGAATGGACTAGTTTTGGGTTAGATTCGGGGTGACCCATGAAATTTGTAAAGCCACCGCCTGTTATACATTTGTAATTGCATCTGTATGTGCGCATGCATGGGTCCCAGAAAACATGTGTGGTATACGGTCGGTTTTGCCTCCCATGAATGTTGGATGGATCAGATCTGTAAAATGTACTAGGGGTAGGCCCCACTATCAACCAATTGGACGGACAGCGTTAGACATTGTTGCGTCTTTTAGCTTCCTCTGAGAAATCCTCGGTCAGCGCTTGTTGACCGAGTTCTTGAAAATCGGTGCATGGCTGGAGCACCACCCTATACACGTGTAATGGTCATGTGGGTCCCAAGGTGATGTATATGAGAAATCTGATCCGTCCATCCTTTTTCTCATCTCATTTCAGGGGTTGAGTCTAAAATCAAAGCGTATCTAGAGATCAGGTGGGCCCCACTTAAGGATTTAAGGGGCTGATCTATCCATTGGGCCACTTCTACAATGATCCAATGGCTGAATTTGACATGTATGGTTAATTTATGTCCCTTAGATCATGTATGAAGTTTCGAGCCGTACAGATGGTGGGAACCTCGTTATCTTGCATTCTGGATGATTTTTGAACCACTCGAGCTTCAATTTTTTGATTTTTGCAGATCCTTGGCATGTAATTCCGTCGATCTTGGTCCCCTTGAGTCCGTCCCTTGCCTTTGGTGTCATCAAAGCGTTAAATTCATGCTTTAAGCACCATTTTTCAGTCCATGCTCGTAAATACACTCTACATCACAAACACGATTAAATTGAGCCATTAAACAGTATCATGTTTGTAAATCTAGGCAATAACTGGGGTCTAATATGCAATATTTAACCCTCATCATTTAAAGAATACTCTTATTTATTAAATTTTGATGAGACAAAACAACTTATAATATTTTTCACACAATGTGAATCAAGAAGGAAAGTTCACCTTCAAGAGAATCAAGATGAATGAAGAAAGTTCATGTTCTACTAAAAACTAGTAGAAGTTCAAACTCTTACTTCAAGTTCTATTAAAGATTCAAGAACAAGTTCTGAGAATTTCAAGTTACTTCAATGTTTAGTCTTTTCAGGTATAATAGACCCTAGAAAGACCTTAGGCTTAGGTCCTTTCAAAACATAATCATATATGGGTTTTTATACTTTAGATAGGCTTAACTTCAACTAGTCTAGGCTTAGGTTCGACTAGTTTAAGTTGTGGCTTGATCAGTCTAAGAAATTTTTGACTAGTCTAAGTTCAAAATGTAAAAAATGGATTTTTCCGTTGCTTCATCGACCAGTCGAAGAGGGACCTTCAACCAGTCGAGGGTTGTTTTACTCAAAGTCCAGCAACTATATTTTGGCAGCCTCGACCAGTCGAGCAAGGCCTTCGACCGTCGAAAATTAGTTTTATTCGATTGCGCCCAAAATTTGAAATTTCGTTAGATTTTAGACGAGTCGAAGCAACAACATTTTTAACTATAAATAGAGGCATTCTCTCATTCTAAAATTATTCATTCAAGCTAAGAAAAGCCTTCAACAAGAGAGAGAGAGAGAAGTCCCCACTATCTTCAAGATATTGCATGGTATTTTAATATTTTGTTTAAATAGCTTTTTATTTTAATTCCTTGATCTCTTTTCATAAATCTTATTTTTTAAAAGAGGAATTTCTCTTCTTTGAGATCTTCAAGAATTCAAACAAGTAGTCTTTGGTTTGAATTAATTTAAAATCAATTTAGAACCTATAACCCTTGTTTATGTGACTGGACATTGAACATTCTACTTCAAGCAAAACGGTTCTACATGTTACATCAAGAACGTCTTCAATGAGAAGATAAATACATTTCTATTCTTTGTATTTTGGTTTCTTTAAGATAGCCAGAAAATCTCATGTGTTGGTTTTGACTGAGATAGCCAGAAAATCTCAGTGTGGGCTTTTTGTTTAGGATAAGCCCTTTAAAATCACAACTGTGTAAGGTTTTAAGGTGAACCTGTGAAAACTTTATTTTTAGTGAATGTCAATATCACGTCGGTTGTGATTATTGGGAGTGAAGTAAGTGTGGCTGTTTGAGAATAGTTAGTGTACACACCGAACCACTATAAATCCTGGTGTTGTGGTGAATATTTAATTTTTGTATTCATGGTGAATGATTGAAATTTTATTTCTGCACAAGTGGTGAATGTTTATAATAGATAGGTTTATTATCTTGTAACATCTCAGAAAAATTCGTACAAAGATTCGAGTACCACCTCAGGTAGAATCATCTAAGGACGTATCCTGTCGTAATTTAGACAGAAATTAATCAAGTGCTAAACTAAATAATCGATGGATTTAGATTAAACCACCATCTCCACAAATGAGAAGACCTGTAACGTCTCAAAAAAATCCGTACAAAGACCTGAGTACCACCTCATGCAAAAATCGCTAAGGATCAAATTATGTAGAAATTAGACAAAAATTAATTAAATACTAAACTGAATTAATTAGTAGATTAGCTTGAACCACTTTATCTACGAACTGCAAGACCCAAAACCAGTAGAATCGCTAACTCTATATTACCTAAAAACCTAGGAGAAATCTCAAAACCCAGTTGCTCTCGGGAACACATAGAAACTCCGTATCGGACCTGGATTGCGCGTCGAAAGTCCAACTACCACGAAACTATACGGTTATGACTGCCTTACTAGGCTTGACAACTATCGAGGGAATCAAGCCCAAATAGTATCAAAAAATGCACAACTTGAGCCTAGATCGAAGTGTGTGAGAAATGCGAATATCTATAGAAAATGAACTCAAACTCAAGTAATTTTGGCCGTCCACTTGCAGGCCAAATTTAAGGTTACGATAGCCGTTGAACTGAAGCTGATCCTCCATGGTTGATCCACAAATCCAATCGAACTGAAATCTTAACCTGACATAAATCCATTGTCAGAAAACTTTCTCCGGACCGTATACATGTAATAGACCTCCAAATGAGCTCCGTTGGCCCGAAACAAGTGCCTTTTGGCTATATCCTAAGTACACCATGGCCTTGGGGCCATTTGAATCACTTATGGGCCTATATAAGACCCTTAACCCACCACTCTCTCATTCCATATGAATTTTCCTAACCCTAGGAGAGAGGAGAGAAAAAAAAAAGAGAAAAGAGTTAGGAGAAGTGAGAGAGATCTGTGATTTGTTGATGAGATTCACTCTCACTGCTCCACGTGCCGAATCATCTCTCCCGTGTCACTACACCGTTGAATCTAAATCCATTTTTGGATAAGAAATCCTAATCCTAATTTATTTTAGGAATTCAAATAGGTGAATCGGTAAAATAGTTAACCTATTTCATGTTTAGGTAGTCATTATGCTGTAGATAAGGATGTGGTGTACGAACCGTGTTCGTAACGAGCGTACGACGCAAGGTGCGGACTATAAATGTTTAGGTTATGATTTTCAAAGCTTTCAATATCAGTTAATGATTTATGACTGACTTGATTACTATCATATGATCTTAGTTACAACGTTCTCGATATATCATGTATGTGTAAATTAGGTGGTATATTAAATATGTTTCATGTGTTTGTTGAAATGTTTTGTATGAATAAAAAATTATGATTTATGCTTGTCATGATTTTTAATCTAGTATTCATGTGTGTAGTACATATGATAACTCCGTTGTGAAAGGATTTGCCATAATACATGATATAATTAATTTATTACATATATATTGAAATGTGTAGACTAAGTGTTTGATAAAAAATGTCTGAATGAGAAATTGCTTGTTGAAAGGTACTTAATGAGGGTGTTGAGATAGGATTCTCAATTACCTTATCTATAGTTACAGTTTCTTTCATGTAACCTGCTTTACTACTACGTAAATTATGATGAAGTACATATGTATGATAATATGCTTTATGTTTTGTTAAAATGCTCAAATGAGATTTATATTTGAATTGGTTGTCACATGCTGTTTTGACTATCACATATGAATGCCTATTGTGTTTGAGTATGATTAGGACTAATACGTAGTCCAGGCGATCGGTCACGGTTTACGATCAGTGGCCGAACTCATTTCGCCACACAAGACATGTTCGATGAATCGAAATCGTATGCTATTTGTCGACAGTGGTTAGGCCACATGGTGCTTACGCGTTCCATGTCGATCAATTCAACATACGCTCGTACCAGTCGAACTTGTCAAGTAACTCGACTGGCCTAATGTGTGTTTACTATGTATGGACGCTACTACTTGAATCTAAGGTACCACTTACCAATGTAAAGCCCATTTCAACCTTAGTACCACGATCCGCTAAGACTAATGAGCCGGACATGGTGGTATGGGACAACGTGGTCGAGCTGTCGGCCTACGCTGGGGTGACGAGCCTCCACGTAGTGTCCATTAAGCAACCCAAACTCGTGAGCCAAATACGGTGGTATGGGACAATGAATTCGAGCTATTGGCCTACGCTAAGGTGACGAGCCTTTCCCATAGTGACCTCGAGTATAAACTAGGCCTACGCCGAGGTGATGAGCCTCCCACAGTGACTTGAACTTGCCTGTTCACTGATTTTTTTTAAATCAGGAGTGATGTTGCCCTATAACTTGCTTATCGTATGTGATTAACTAGGATTAACGACCTTATATAGATCATCATTTGGATAAATGATATAAAGGAAGGTACCTTAGCTTTCCGAACCTACTGTATGAATAAACCTAATTAAGTATTAGCTAACACAATCATGCACCGCATTGCATGTGCTTTGACGAGCAAGCGTGTCATGCCCCAAACTCGAAAATTGGATTCACAGGAATCTCGAATGCCGAATTCGGTGCCGACAGCCTCCGTAGCATCCCATTCTCGATTCCCAACATCCATACACCAGATTTCGATCCTGGGATCCTACAAGGAGGTTTTTTTTTTCAATGTACCTTTAACTCGTAAGAAACAATACCATAAGTTTACCCAAATCACAAAGGCAACATCATCATCACATATCCACTAATATAATCATTTGAGTACAATGCTGAGAGGGAAATACATAAATGAAAATCAAGCTCCAGAAGTCTGCTGCACGCTCCAAGCTTAATACTGTTGCAACCTAACATCACCTGCACGCATCTATCGTGCATAAGCTTATAGAAAGCTTAGAGGGTAGTGTAAGTGTGTGCACGAGGTAAGTGTCAAGTATTCAATACAATGCCATAAGCTTACAATACCAGAAATACTGATAATCCATAAATTGTATAATATCGGAATAAGCAGAAATACTGACAAAATCATAAATTATCAGAGTAAGCACAAATACTTACAAGATCAAAAATTATCAGAGTAAGCAGAAATACTGACAAGATCATAAATCATACGATAACAGATTAAGCGAAAATAATGGCAAGTCCATGAGCCATACAATATCAGAGTACGCAATACAGATCAGCTATACAAATGAGAAGTCATAAAGAGCCAAATATCAAATGTCGAGAATGTAATGTAATGTAATGTACAATTTCTTATGTGTTCACAAATACATCAGCCGTATCTAGAAAATGCAGAAACACTATAACCCAAAATGTCATATGCCGCGGATGTAATATAATATGAGGTGCAAATGGAATGACCATGCTGGAGTGTGAAGTCGGGATGATAGTACGTAGTATCGCAGGATATGGGATCCATCACAAGGGACTTCTATACAAACCAGTCTCATACTTAAATTTGGATAGTCAAACTCAATGTGGTAAACTCCTGATTTCAGGTTAGTCACGCACCCCAACAGAAATTCTGGCGATTGCGAATATACATGTAACAAATAGTTACGCACCACCAGCCCGAGTGAATAGTGAATGAATGAATAAATAAGTAAGCAACTCTTGCTCAATAAGTACACATATCAATACAGTTCATCTTTGGGATCATCACCAGGGTTTAGTACACTCCAAATGGCACTGTCCCTCTCCCAGCAGTACAGTCCAAGTGAGCGTAAGAAATCTCACTATCCGCCTGGCCATTAGTCTGTTAATACCTATTCGGCACGTTGATAGCGGACTCATTTACAAGCTGGTCAAACTCAGCCTAGCTATGCTCCCTACCATCGAGCAGGTAAGGCCACACCCCCTCCCAACCGACCACGACACAATGAGAGACGCGGCCTCCTGGTATTCGGCACTCGGGCGCTCATGTATCCACTCGGTCTCGACGTTGGGGTGTCCTCTGGTACCAAGAGGGTTTAGAAATTTTCATCCATGGCCATCTATTGCAGCCCGATGCTAGTAACAGATTTTCGGTGTCTCATCTGGCCATCCACGATATGCCTGTGGAGGCTACGACCGTGATGTCATTAGGGCGTGCAGTAATCATAACACACAATGCAAGACGCATGAGTCATACAATCCAGTCATGCATCAATCATGCACATACCATGCGCTCATGTGAGACAATCTCCGCCTATCAGGGAGTCTCATGACAACCGACACTATAACATATGCAAGGGTCAATTAAATCTCATAACAAACATGTAGATGATGCGTATGGGCATGTATCATAATGATAGGTTGTCACATACTCATAATCGGTATCAATAACCGTCATCGACAATCGACCTCGACAATGTGGACATTTAACTAACATTGCCCCCAAGAAATGACCCCATATTGAGCCTAACATACATTGGACCCATGGCCTCACACAAGAGCCAAATGTATAATACCATGGGCCTCACTCAAGGGCTTAATACACATCACGATGGGCCTCTCACATGGGCCTAACATACATCACAATGGGCTCCATCACCTGGCCCTCAAATGCACCTCAATGAGCCTCATCACATAGGCCTCACATACCTTACATAGGCCTCAAATGCATCAAGCTGAGGCCAAATGCTCATCAGAATGGGTTTAAAATACGAGCTGCATATACATCACAATGGGCCTCGATGATTGGCCTCGATATCTGACCTCAACAATCGAAGTCGGCCTTGATAATCAAAATCAGTGATCAGCAATCGAAATCGGCCTCGACATAAGGTGGGGTCCATAAATGGACGGCCGATGATGGATCAAGCAATGTCAATGGGGTCCAAGCGCCACCTAACCAACTAGAGAACGCTGAGAATGGGCCTATCCAGGCCTAAGGAAAGGTCAAAATGTGGACATCTAACCATTATTGCCCATCAATGTGCCATTTAACCAACATTGTTCCCAAGGGGTGACCTTCATAGGGCCAAACATATAGTGGGCCCATGGCCTCACATACAATCACGATGGGCCTCATTTACGTCACACCAGCCTCGTAATATGGGTCGACATACATTACATTGGGCCTCGAATACACAACAGGTGGGCCTTACGCCTGGGCCTCAAATATATCATATGAGCCTCATCGCACGACCTCAATACTAGGCCTCATATATCGAGTGGGCCTCATTACATGGGCTTAACAATAGAAACAGGAGGGCCCCACCCATGGGCCAAATTACATCATGATGGGTCGCACCCATGGACTTCATATATATCAAATCGGGCCGCACCGATGGGCCTTATAAATATCAAGTGGGCCGTATTAATGGGCCGCCCCAATGAGCCTCATAAACATCAAGTGGGCTGTATCAATGAGCCGCTCCAATCAAACATGTACGTCACGGTGGGCCACATCACATGGGCCTAATACACATCATGATGGGCTGCATCACCTAGACCTTGACTACATCACAAAGGGCCTCACTATGGCCTTAGATTCATACAGGTGGGCCCTATCATATGGGCCTTAGATATACATCATGATGGGCCACATTACATGGGCCGCACCAATGGGCCTCATATATATATCAAGTGGACCGCGTCCACGGGCCGCAGCGATGGGCTTAATATACATCAAGGTGAGCCTTAATGGATGGGTCACAAATACATCAAGGTGGCCTCATGAATGGGCCATAAACACATCAATCGCGCCCACCTTTCTAAGTCAACTATCTACACTATTCATCTATTTTTTAGAGATTATTTTAGAATATTACCCAAGGAATAAATCATATCAGAAGATCATTTGGACCATACCACAATAGCAGTGATGATAATGTTTCCCACGGTTAAAAATTCACAGGGCCCACCATAACATTTATTTCCAATCTATTCATAAGGTCATAAAGGCCTGAATTAAGAGGAAAGACAATCTTCATGTTAATCCAGAACTGCTTGGATTCCTAAGAGGTTTCAATGGTAGGCATTCAATTCTCCACTATTTTTTGCGATGTGGTCCACCTGATAGATTTGCCTCATTTAGTGGATGGACGGTTTACATATAACACATACCTCGTGATCGGCCCACCGTCTAGAGGTTGGGACGGTGTGGAGTTACCACACATCAAGGTGGGTCCATGCACATGGACGGAATGGCATGGATGGAAGTCATGCATCAGGTGAGTCAACACCATCCCAGTTAGATGATGCAGGTAAAATACACACATCATTACGGTGGGTTGCACAAATAGGCGGTGTAGATCAAATCCACACTCTACACATAGCAGCTACATAGTGAGTGTGCGGTAGACCAGCCAATCCATTTCGCTGTGAGTGGGTCCCATGTAGTGGCCCACCGGCCGGAGGGATCCCGCTGCTATTAGTGTTTTCCCTTCGTCCAGACGGACGGCGTTGAAGAAACACATGCAACACGGTGGATCCCCACCGTTGACGTACTGGACGGTGGGATGTAACAAATACATCAGTGGGTCCCACCTAGTGGGACATTGAGAACAAAGCACTGCCATCAGGTAGGTCCCACGTAGGTGGGCCATCCCACCTCTTTATATCAATATAATATTATTAGTATTATATATATACACACACACACACACACATGAAACGTCCAAAATCGACGGCCAGGGATAAAAACCTAAGCATTATGATGGAATTCCACGTGGGGCCTATCTCACATACCACTTATATTAGTTTTATTATTATTATTATTATTATTATTATTATAATATCAAAACAGGACAGTGTGCACCAATGAGGTCCATGGATGGACGGTCTGGATGACCCACAAGACTGCTGACATGACACAGCAGCTGAGGCTACTGACCGTCTAGCGAATGGACGGTCCAGATATTACACATGCATCAAGGTCAGCCCATAACTGCTGACGTCAATAGCAGCATGAGCTACTGGATGGCTCAGATACAACGTCATAAGGTGAGCCCCACCATCTAAAACCAACGGACGGTGTAATCAACCCTAGCACGTGCTAACGTCATGTGGGTCTCATGTGGTGGACAAATGGATGGCAAGGATGTACGGCATATGCATCAAGTGGCCCACGTCGTGTAATGGATGGTGTGGACACAACACCAAAGCATGGTGGGACCCTCGAAGTGGGTGACGTCACTCAACAGCTAATAGCTGGTGTGACTTACCCAGCCAATATGTCCAGTAGGTGGGTCTCATATGGGGACCACCACATGCATCCATGAGTATATATAATATTATATTATATATAAAAAAAACAAAGCATCATCCAGAGGGTCTGGATGCCCAGGACGGACTGTGTGAATTTAAAACACTTACATCAAGGTGGTTCACACCTCACATGTGTCACATGTGTAAGGTGGGCCCCATCATCCAAATCAATGGACAGGCAGGGGGATACACATTACAAGCATCAGGGGTAGGGTCCCACCATCCGGAGTGCTGGACGGTGCGGATCTGACCCACACATACCTCCAATCAGACCCGTAGCACTTGCAACGTACGAACAACAGTCATACAGCTAGTGTAGATGTACACCAACTCATGTATTTCAAAGCAGGTGGGTCCCACGTGGGGCCCACCACATAATATTTATTATTATTATTATATTAGTTCTTTTTTTTAAAGGGCTATAATGGTCCAGTGCTTAGCGTCCTGAACTGACGGCCTGGGTAAGACACCTGTACCATGTGGGTCCCACGTCCAACCACTAGACGGTGTGGACACCACACATAGATCATGGTGGGGCCCACACGTCAAGGTGATATTCATGTTTCTCTTGCAAACAGGCTCGTCCAAGCAAGTGGACGATCCTACGGCTGCTGTTACGGTGCAGACCACAAATCATCGGATTTAGGCCATGTAGATGGATAGCTGAGGATATAGAACACATACATCAGGGTGGGGTTCACGTCACTGGGCCACTCCACTCCAAAAACTGAGCAGAGATTTGTGCTTTCCCATCATCGTAGCCTACCCCAAAAATGGGCAGCAATGGTGCTACTGGATGATCAGTAGGGAGGGCCTTGCTTGATGGACGGCAAGGCTGTCCCACTTACGGATAGTGTGGATAAACTCATATATCAGGTGGGCTGCAAACAAGGAAGGGAGAGAGAGAAAGAGAGGGAGAGAGAAGCACCCACTTCAAGATCTTCCCCTTCAACTTCTACCCTTATGATCCAATGTACTTACGAAGCTTCTTCAACGGTGGAGATGATGATATAAAGGTTAGATTGGTGAGGATCTAAGGTAGAAGATGGTTGAATTTTTGAGATGGGTTGGACGTCCATGGCTCTTGCAATGGAGAATGAGAAAGAAAGAGGGAGGGAGAGAGAGATAAGAAAGAGAGAGAGAAGTTATTGCTTGAATTAATGATGTAAGGCTATCATTAATTACTTGGTAAGGGAGGGTGTTGACTTTTGAAAAAAGGATAGGAAATGATTACCTAACACATCACCCCATGATGGCTTAGAAAATCATGTCATTGCAATAGGTGGATTCCACAACATGTAGTCTACAGTCATTACAATGCGCAGGCCACAACTTATGATCTAAGCGTCGCATTGACACACGAGACGCAGCGTTGAAACCGCGGCGACGGCGCGATCGCTAAGGTACAAGTCTCGGGTCGAACCGACTGTAGAATGCGTGTGTCGTTAGGCCACGCGAAGTATTTTACGCACTTCATGTCGTTCGACTTGAGATGCGATCGCGCTAGTCGAGCCCGTCAAGTAACCCGACTGACCGATGTATGTTCACCTTGTATGAGTCATAACTGCTTGAACCTAGGGTACTGATCTTACCATTGTAAACCCTATAAACCATGGTACCTTAATCCACGAAGACTCATGAGCCGGGCATGGTGGTATGGGACACCGTGGTCGAGCTGTCGGCCTACGCTGGGGCCACAAACCTCCCCGTAGTGACCAGTGAGCACCTAGACTCGTGAGCAGATTATGGTGGTATGGGACACTATATTCTAGCTGTCGGCCTACACTGATCAGGCGACGAGTCCTTTGTAGTGACCGCGAGCGTATTCTGAGTCCACGGGAGGCGACGATCCTTCCGTTGCAGTAGAGTACGGTAGGCCTGTATTGATTAGGTGATCGGGGAGCGGTGCAACGAGTGCGAGCAACAGCCCTGACAGCCCTTGCAGTGACCTACGAAATATACATCGTATGAGATTACTAGGAGTGACGACCCTAGACAGGATCTGTGTTGGGATTGATACAAGGAAAGTACCTTAGTTTCCCAATCCTGCTGTTTGAATGGACAAATAACAAACTTAGAAATCATATCACCATACCATTGCATGTGCCTGGAAGATGTGGAGCACTTGAGGGTCGATTGCATGCCGCGGTCGTAAGATGTTGCCGTATGAGGGAGATCGTCGGTGAGGGCATACATCACGTCATGTCATATTGCATTAACAACAGTATTAGGATTATTTGATTTATTGCTTTACTATTATCGCATGATTGATTTGAGAACATGTTAATCCTTGCTCTATTATTTCACTGAGTTAGCTACTCACTCCTACGTTACGGGACGGTGTTCCTGGACACCCACCAGACCCTTTTGTGATTGCAGATGATGGCGCGGCCTGTGAGGCGGAGCTGGACTTGATGATGATGAGGAGGATCCCTCCTTTATGCGTGTTCTGATTGACGGGATTACAGGGAGGTTGATTAGATGTCTTGACACTTGTCATTTTATATTATTAGAGCACTCATGTATATTCTTTCTGTTTACTTTTGGAGCATACATGTATGTATATAACCTGGTAACATGTTCACACTCTGGAGATATACAACAGTTTATATATGTTATACATACTATCACAGTCTTCCGCTGGTTAATTTAACTATCTCTAGAGTATGATATGCTGTTCTGGCGTAATCCCACTCATGTTTAATACATTAACACAGACAACATTCAATCATACATATCTATGTTGCATAAATAACATTTTGGAACTCGGGAGTTGGGTTTTTACTCAACCCCCCGATTTTCGGGATGTTACAGATGGTATCAGAGCATGATTTGGATTAAACCGAGCCTGGGTTATGGTCACGCGACGTACGCTGTTGCTTCCTTTGACTTAGATGGGTGCGAGAAGGGTCTAGAAACACTTCTAGGATCGCAGATTCGCCAATAGGCGAAGATTATTCGAATCGATCGCGTGATCGAGTCCGTAACACATCTAGGGTCGCGTGAAGCAACCCGAATAGCTCATAGGTTGTAGGTAAGTGAGTCAAGACGTTCTTTGAACGATTCTAAACCCATAAATATAAATCCTTAGGCTGTGGGACAACCACAACCCCTGTATTCAATCGCCAGGGCTTAAAAACCCTGTTTTACCTAGAATCTTCAAAATTCTTCCTCTTACCACTCCATTCTTCAATTCTTTCCTATCCTTTTCATGTTAGGCACTGAACCTAGTGTAAAAATGATACAAAATCATACTTTGACAAAATTTTACAGTGAATAGTAAAATTTTATGAAAACTAGCCATTAGGCCATTCTAAGTTTACTTTCTTTAGCAACTAATAGCTAGATAGATGTACTAGCTCCTTCTACTCCCAAAACATATGCTGCATGATAGGAGATTGTATTCGGGTTTGCAGGTTGGCCCCGGAAAGCCCCGAACGCATCTTTGGACCCATATAGGGCAATCTAGAATGAACCAAGGTGGGGACCATATATTTTTGGAGTCCCTGGACCATGGGGGACCAGACCCATATGGTCCCACCGACCAACTAGGGAGTTGGTCGGCGATGCCATCGCCGGTTCGGCGATGCATGGCCGACCGGTGGGGCCCACTTGAAGTGATTTTTAGGCGCACGCCCTATCTTGGGTCGAGTACACCCCCCATGTAGGGTTCGTCCATAGAAAACCCCAAATAGAGGTACTTCCTTCACAAACAGCCCCTCCCCTAGCCCCATTTACATTTTCTTGCTGCCCTAACCCAAAACCGTGATTCCAAATCGTTCCTAAATCCATTCCCTGCTGAAAACGACCACACTCCATCACTCCAAAGTGATTTGCAGCCCTCCCTCTTGAAGATTTCATCGTTTAGAGCTCTTAAAACCCCCAAATCGAGCTGAAATCGTGAGGTGCTCCATTCCCCTTTTTCATTCTCTTTTCTCTCTGAAAATACATCCTAGGGGAGCTTGAAGCATCCCTCTACAACGCCTAGATTTTGTTCTGTCTAATTGGGAAACCATTTCTCCACAATTTATCCATTTTCCATGGCTATTGTTAAGGCTGTTTCAGCTTTTTCCTCCCTTCCCATCGTCCTCTCTCTCATGTCCCTTTTATTTGAGCCTTTACCCTCTTTTTGAGTCTCAAAATCGTGCTAACCTCAAATCCCATTTCTTAACTTTCTCCGTTTGAGAAGTATTGAAAATACCTGGCCGATAGAGCTCTAATGGGCAACTGACAGTACTAAACTAGATAGTATTCAAGAAGGTTAGTTGGGACCATGGTAGAAGTCCTTTGGTAGAATTAGGCATCTATGTCGTTGCCCTGTAGATTGTTTGATCTTTGTTTTAAGGGTTTCTGTGTTTTGTTGTTATTGGGTCTAGTGATGTCACCGGTAGAAAATGTGTTTGTGTTGTGGTTTGGGCTTAATATAGACGAATTTTGTTGAATGGAGTGCATTCCGTTCATTTGTTGTGAGGTATTGTCCCTAGATTGGGAGTATTGTAACTCCCGGGATTCAGCCTACAAATTAGTTTTTATCCCACCCCACCCTCCAACCAAGCATGCCACTCCCAATCCCAACATGGGATTAGGAATGTAGTTTCGTTTCATACAATCGGCCCTTAGCGTTTGGACCTAGTGTTAGCACTCCTAGATTTAAAGGATCTGACGATATAGGAAAGCCAGTTTTATTTCGATAATCTTGACCCTAAGCGATAGAGCAATTCCCAGTATTAGTAATGGTATGGAACCATTTACCGTATAATCTTAGGCTTTGGATTATAGCTACTGAGTTACAGACTAGCCTACTAGTTACCTTAAGTAGTGTAAAGCCTGTATATGCTAAGGGATTGTAGGTTAGATTTGGTTGAAGTAGAACCTTATTTCTTCGATAGATCCCCTTCTTACTTATAGATTTCTGTTGTAACCCATAGAAAAGTGTTTTTAACTTAGAACCATCACTCTCAGGAAAAATTTATAAATCCCTCAGATTGAACTTAGAATGAACTAGCACGCCCCTTAGAATTGTCTTTCCCAAGGACTTATTGCATTCGGGAACGCGGAATAAAGGAAATGCATTTATCAGCGAAGTATTCGCGGTTTGAATTGACTTCTAAATCCTGGTAGTTGCCAATAAATCCAATGCTCTGATCAAGCAGAAGATCGGCATCGTCTAGGATTAAGAACTGATATGGTAAATTTTCTGTTCTAGGAAGAAAGTCTATGTATCCGGCTTAGACCTACTACACAACCTTTCTTCTGTGATGACCCAACCACCTATAACCAAATGTGATCACATTGCCCTCGGGAAATGGCGAGGACTTAAAGCTAGTAAAGAATTCGACATCTTGCCACCGACTCATACCTGCCCCTGAACTTAACCACAATAGAGATTAGGCTCATCTCTATGATCATAGGTACCAATGCCATAGAACGCATCATTAGCAAGGAAAACCATATAAAGAAAGGTTGTTTCCATTTTAGGTTAAGGATAGCCCGTAAGTTGCGCCTCGTTCTGATATACGGATCGATGCAAAGATTCTTCAACCTTAAGTAAAACCAATTTTTAAGGGGGGTAGAACGAATTAAGTCCAATCCAGATAGGTTAGTCAACGCTACCGTTCGATCAGAGTGGCGCAGCGGAAGCGTGGTTAGGCTCTTCCCCACTGGCCCAAGATCGAAACATTTGATTTAGGTAATATGTACGGTTAGGTTATTAAATAGGATTTGAACCTTCCTTAGAAAAAGTACTCCTTGCCCTTCGCCAATTTCGGGGACGAAATTTTGTTTTAAGGGGGGTAGATTGTAACACCCCGGATTTTGGCCAATCTGGGATTTGACGTCCTTAGGCAGTGGGTCAACTAAAACACCTGAAAAATCGCTCAGAACCCAATTCCATAGCCAAAGAAACCACTTAGGATTAATTCCTTTAGAAACTAAACATAAGTTAGCTAGCGCAACGTTGGAGTAGCTGGGAAATAGTCCCTGATCACTTTAAATACGTTCTACAAGACCCAAATCGAGTAGAACCAATAGCTCTATAATACTCTATAACCTCGGATCAAACTCTAAGCAGGTTTGTTCTCTGGACCACTTTGAAATTTTGTACTGGATCTAGACCGCGCGTCGAAAGTTCGATACCTTCTATCTTACACCGTTAGGACCGCCCAGCTGGACTTAACAATCATTTCAAAAATCAAGTCCAACCGATAAACACAGGCTATTTCATTGAGCCCGGACTGAAGAGAGTGCGAATAGGGACAGAATTGGAATTTTAAATTCAAATATGGCACACGACTTGACGCGTCAGTATTGAGCGTTCTGACCGTCAGAATTCAGCCAGATTACACCCTTGGATCAGGAAAATTTTCTATTTCATATCATGAGACTTTCAGCCCTGATCTACGTGCGGTGACCGCTGAACTAAAACTGATCCGCCACGCGCGATCTGCGAACCCTGCCGGACTGAAAACTTAATACGTGCTAGATCTGGTACGCATGAGCTTAAGTCCGATCGCATTCGACCAGGGGACCACCAGAAAGCATCTTTTGGACCGAAACAGCCCCGAATTGGTTATGCACTAAGTGACCTTGTACCGGAGCCTATTTTGGGCGTTTTTAAGCTTATAAAAAGGGTTGAAACCCTTACTCCTCTCTCCCATCCGAATTTGAAAAAATCCCTAGATTGGGAGAGAGAAAAGGTGAGAGTTTGTGAGAGAGAGTAGGAGAGAATTTCTTGCTGCTTGAGCCACGTGCTGTGCGTGCTTAGGCAACGCACTCCAATCACTTTCCCGGCGATTCCTCCGCGTTTTCAGGTAAGAAAATACCCTAGAAGTTGTTGATTTGAGGTTCCTTTCGTTTCCTAGCGAAGTAGCTAATAGAACTTGTGTATTAGGTTCTCTAATCGCCGTAGACGAAGCGTATACGCTCCGTTCGAATTTACACATCCATAAGAGATAAGGTGAGGATTTTAGACGCTTTGATTGACGGTTTCAACGCTTACATGTACAATATGCTCTCCGTTTCCTGTTTCGTAAATTAACGAAGAATATGAGATTTAGGGCATTTTAGTCATTTGTAAGAAGTACTGTTTACATTCATATTTTGCTGATGTGGTTGACATGGTTTGTTGTCGCATTAGGAAGTTAGGAATACGTGCATAATTAGTTTGGCGAAGAGATTCGCCTAATTGCGCACTTCGGGTCGACATACTATATGTAGACTTAAGTGTGTAGTGTATGTGTTTGTATAAATGCTTGTATTAGTATGTATTGAATTAAATGATGTTACGAATTAGTTTGAGATGGATTTCTCAATTAATATGCTGACCTAAATGATTTCCTACATGTTGACTATACGCATGATTTCATTACATGCATGAAATATATGTGTTTGAAGATTTACTTAAGTTGAGTGTTATAACATGTGTTAACATGCTCACATGATTGTATTTCAATTCCAATATTCCTATATAAATTGCTGATGTGATTCCATAATTATTTGGGACTATACTTAGTCCAAGCAGTCGGTAACCGATCGAATTCGTGGCTGGCTGGTCTTGGCCACGAACGACGCGTCGATGAACGCGAGTCGTGTTTGAAGTTGGCGGCAGTGGTTAGGCCACGCGAAGTGTTTTACGCACTTCATGTCGTTCAACTTGAGATGCGATCGCGCTAGTCGAGCCCGTCAAGTAACCCGACTGGCCGATGTATGTTCACCTTGTATGAGTCATAACTGCTTGAACCTAGGGTACTGATCTTACCATTGTAAACCCTGTTAACCATGGTACCTTGATCCACGAAGACTCATGAGCCGAGCATGGTGGTATGGGACACCGTGGTCGAGCTGTCGGCCTACGCTGGGGCCACAAACCTCCCCGTAGTGACCAGTGAGCACCTAGACTTGTGAGCAGATTATGGTGGTATGGGACACTATATTCTAGCTGTCGGCCTACACTGATCAGGCGACGAGTCCTTTGTAGTGACCGCGAGCGTATTCTGAGTCCACGGGAGGCGACGACCCTTCCGTTGCAGTAGAGTACGGTAGGCCTGTATTGATAAGGTGATGGGGGAGCGGTGCAACGAGTGCGAGCAACAGCCCTGGCAGCCCTTGCAGTGGCCTACGAAATATACATCGTATGAGATTACTAGGAGTGACGACCCTAGACAGGATCTGTGTTGGGATTGATACAAGGGAAGTACCTTAGTTTCTCAATCCTGCTGTTTGAATGGACTAATAACAAACTTGAAAATCATATCACCATACCATTGCATGTGCCTGGAAGATGTGGAGCACTTGAGGGTCGATTGCATGCCGCGGTCGTAAGATGTTGCCGTATGAGGGAGATCGTCGGTGAGGGCATACATCACGTCATGTCATATTGCATTAACAACAGTATTAGGATTATTTGATTTATTGCTTTACTATTATCGCATGATTGATTTGAGAACATGTTAATCCTTGCTCTATTATTTCACTGAGTTAGCTACTCACTCCTACGTTACGGGACGGTGTTCCTGGACACCCACCAGACCCTTTTGTGATTGCAGATGATGGCGCGGCCTGTGAGGCGGAGCTGGACTTGATGATGATGAGGAGGATCCCTCCTTTATGCGTGTTCTGATTGACGGGATTACAGGGAGGTTGATTAGATGTCTTGACACTTGTCATTTTATATTATTAGAGCACTCATGTATATTCTTTCTGTTTACTTTTGGAGCATACATGTATGTATATAACCTGGTAACATGTTCACACTCTGGAGATATACAACAGTTTATATATGTTATACATACTATCACAGTCTTCCGCTGGTTAATTTAATTGTCTCTGGAGTATGATATGCTATTCTGGCGTAATCCCACTCATGTTTAATACATTAACACAGACAACATTCAATCATACATATCTATATTGCATAAATAACATTTTGAAACTCGGGAGTTGGGTTTTCACTCAACCCCCCGATTTTCGGGATGTTACAGATATAGAGAGGGTGCACGAAAATGGAAGAAGAAAGGGTTTAGAGAGGGATTTTGTGGAGTTTTGAGAAAAAATTTGAAGAAAGGAGAGCTTGAAGGGGTGATTTGTGAAGGGAAGATAATTTTGGAGGGGTTTTAATCGACCAACCATGGAGGAGTGGGCCACACTAGGCCCTAGGAGCATCGGCCCGAGCCGGCCCTCCCGGCTTGGCCCGTTGGGCGGCGAGGGCCTCCCCGGTCTCTGGACTAACCGGCGATGGCTCGCCGGTGGGGTGAGGTCCTCCCCCCCTAAGTCCAAAAATACATGGGTCCCACCCTGGGTCCCCTGGAAGTGCCCTGATTGGGCCCCTACTCCGTTTCGACTCGTTTCGGGTCATTTCGATTAGAACCTGATACACATTTACGTTTACCGGTTTTTAACGATTGAAATAGGATGAAACACGGCCTAAACCCATCAATCGATGGTCTAAATGTGGTTTAGGGTCGTTGTGTGTGAGCATGAGTGTGCACGGACTCGATCTCGGCGACCGTTTTCAGTAAACTTTCGCCAATTGGTGAAATTGGGAATCCTACACTTGTTTCTAGATTTTTCTCGCACCCTCCTACGTTATATTGGCGTCAGCGTGCATTGTGTGACCATAACCCAAGTCCGGTTTAATCCAAATCATGCTCTGATACCAACTTATAACGCCCTGAAAATCGGGGGTTTAGTATAGCTCAGCTCCCAAGTTCCAAAACATCACTTATGCAGCATTTTCAATGATGGATGAATGTTGGCTGTATTAGTGCATAAAACATGAAATAGATTAAGCCAAATCAGCAAACCATAATTCAGGGACAATGAGAAAATGCAAGCGAAAGTCTAAAATACATAAATACATCAATACAAGTTCCCAAAATATGAGTGCTCTGTCAGGTCAATAAGTACAAAGTTTGCTTTAAATACATGTGACAAAATGTAATGGTCCTCTATAAAGTGTAAACCCTGAAGTCCCGTCGATCCGACTCGGCTCACGCGAATCCGCCCGAAAACTGCATAAACGAGAATGCCTCCTCGTCATCATCAAACTCCGGCTCCGTCTCGCAGGCATCACCATCACCTGCAGCTACGTTAGAGTCTGGTTGGTGTTTAAGCACCGTCCCAAAATGTGGTAGTGAGTGATCAACTCAGTGGAACTATACCGCAAAGGTTAACATGTTATCAACTCAATCAGACAGTAATGATAAGCAATACAATCAAACATCCCTAATTACTCTGATTAATGCAAATATGTATGACGTAATGATGCATGCCCTCGCCTACACTCCTTCTGCGATCTTCATCTTACGGTCGCGCATGTCAGTCACTTCCTCAGTGCTCTGCCCAACGCCAAACGGCATATGCAGTGCGGTGCATGTACATGATTACCAAGTTCTTATTAGTCATTTTTCATACAGCAGGATTGGGAAGCTAAGGTACCTCCCTTATATCAATACCCAAACAATGATTCATTCTAGGATCGTCAGTCCTAGACAATCTCATACGATATTATAGTTCTAGGTCGCTGTGAAGGGCTCGTCACCAATTAATACAGGTCTAGTTATATCCTCGATACTACAATAAGGCTCGTCGCCCCAATGCGGTTTCAGGATATACTCGAGGTCACTACAAAGGGCTCGTCACCAATCAATGTAGGCCAACAGCATGAATATCGTGTCTCATACCACCGTATTCAGCTCACGAGTCTAAGTTGCTCACTGGTCACTACGGGGAGGCTCGTCGCCCCAACGTAGGCCGACAACTCGACCACAGTGTCCCATACCACCATGTCCGGCTCATAAGTCTTAGGGGATCGAAGTACCCAGGTTAATAGGGTTTCACTGGTGAGTTCGGTACCTTAGATTCAAATAGTAGCGGCCAAACATGGTGAACATACATCGGTTAATTTGATTAATTGATAAGCTCGACTAGGACGATCGCACGTTGTGTAAGACCCGTATCTTAAACCGTACCGTTCCGTAGACTTCCGCGGTCTTTCCGGTCGAATTTCGACAACCTTCGACTCTTAACCGATATTTGCACGCGACCTTGAGTCACACGTCGTTAACCTAAGTCGACTCAATCCAAGACCTTTACCATAGCGACCGCGTCGTTGCCGCGGTTCCGATGCCGCGACTCGCACGCCGAGGCGATACCCTGGTCAGGAGATGTGGGCCAACGTTCGGTGCGAGAAAAATGCCGCGTGTTGTAAAACCAAAGAGAATCTTTACGACTTGTCACGTCAATCCATCAATCTCAACATGTCAAGTACACATCACCTTTCACCCATTCCCAAGCAACCACAAAAGTCAAAAAGTTCTTACAAAGCCCATGCCTTTCTTACACAAATGACCATAAAAGTTAAAAATCTCTTACATACCCATCACTCACCACATCCATCACCCATCACTCCTCTCTCTTTACAACCCTCTCTCTCTATCATTTTTCAAACCACTTTCCAAGCAAGAGAGAACTCCACACGTCCAAGCCCCTCCCTCTCTTCCAAGCTCCAAGTGTGGCCCACTTTCCTACCCCTCATCTCCCATCTCAACCATCTAAACCCCATCTCCTCCATTGGAATCGAAGCTAAGGAGCAAAGGAAGCCTAAGGAGCAAGAAGGAATAGTGGGTGATTTTTGAAATTTTGTTTTCATTCATTTGTTTGATTTAAGGGCCACATCTACTGGGACCCACCTTTGATGTAGGCTTTGTATCAAAGAGGGGCCCATAGTGGTTGGGCTTCTCTTGTAAAGGCATTTAATCCTGCCATTCTCTCCTATGTTTTTGAGTAGTATAGTTGGGCTATATTCTTTGTGCTTTTGGCGCTTCTCTAATCAAGTTTTGTTATCTCTCTCTCTCTCTCTCTCTCTCTCTCTCTCGAAAATGATAATAATAATAATTAATAAATAAAATAAAAAAGTAATGTAGGTTATCCTATATGTCGTAGCTTAACCTTAAGGCTATGTAGCTCATGATAATAGCTTGAGTGATGTGTTGCCTATGCTACATGCTCATTTTTATATGCTACACCCTACATAACCTACGTTGATGCTAATTTGCATAAGCTACATGCTACTTAGATTACACTAAAAGTTAATTTTCAATAAAATATTAAAATCAATTAATGTTGTCAACGATTTCTCACATTTTTTATATTTTCATTAAAAATTTGTTGATCTTTTCAATTTTAGTTAAAAAGAAAAGGTACAAGTAACAATGTCAAATCAGTTCCGTTGCCCTTTATCTTTGTACTCAATCTTTGACCTATTTTTCCAATTGTTTTAGGTTGTGTTTGGTTGCACCCAATATCATGAAATTTCATTATTAATTGATAATTTGGTGCAAAATATCATGAAATTTCATTATTAATCAGTAATTGGTGCAGAATATCATGAAATATCATAATATTTGGTGCAATAAACGACAAACTTAATTAAAGATCTAGAAGTAGCATGTAGCATCAGCTACATGCTTATGTAGCTTATGCCTCACGCTTCCGAGCAGCGAATGCTATCCTACATGCTATTCGCTATTTAAAACACCGGTTAATACTAGATGTTGGGCTTTTCTTAAAAAAAGATGCAAGGGGGAAAAAGGAGAATTGTGTTATTGTTGAATGATAATGTATTCTTCTAGTGATTGAGATATTTCCATTGTTAAGGTGTGCGTGTTTGTGCTGTTATTGCAGAAGGTTTACAAATCCCTTCAGGAGACCAAGGCATTGATGAAGATTGCTGTTTTTATCCCTCATTAATTAAACCCATTGATTTTGTTGCATAGGCAAGAGATTTGCTTCTTAAAAAACCAAGCAAAGATGTAATGGCAGGTCACTAATGGTATCCTGATATCAGTATGCTGATATCCATACCGTCCTGGATGTTGAGAATGGGGATCCATGCCTCAGCTTCATGCACCTGCGTATGTATATTTGGATCTCAGAGGATGGCTGCTTGAAGAGGGAATCAAACAAACATGAGCAGTAGAAATAATTTTTCTAATTGAAATTAGAATGGTTAGTCGCTGGTGACTAGATTGGTAGTTTTTGGTTTCCCAAGACAGAACCCCTATTTTAGAACACAAACATTGGTGTTTGCATTTCAAATATTCACAAGCAAAGGTGGATGTGAGGTGCATCCAAATGGTACCTAGAACTCTAAAAATAAAGTAAATAGTTCCAAATTTGAGTTGCAATTCCTGAAATGCCCCTATTTCCATTTTAACTTGACGAATACAAGGACAAACTGAATTTCCATTTTAAACCATTGACACAAAAAAAGAAAAGAAAAAGAAAACTGAACTTGCTTTGCATTCAAATGGTACATAAACCTCTAATGATGAAGAAAATAGGGTCACTGAAAAAGTCTACAGTCAGCATTGGAGACTGGACAAACACAGAACACAAATGCATTCATACAAACATATTGAAAACAGAACAAATATAAAAACTGGTATTTTCCATTTTTTCCTGATTTGTATCACATTTTTTAGACTCCTTTTTTATTGTTTGTTTGTTTCAATGAAGTATTCAGACTGATTTGGCTGACATGTGCATCAATATGGCCAATGTGCATCAATTCATGTTGGTTTTTTAGCCAACCTATACAAAAATACCGTTACTTTGACTGCAAATTCTAGATGTATCAACCACTTCTTCTTTTTTTCCTGGCACTTGAAGTTCAAGGTGTCTTCTTTTATTGATGATGGACCTGATTTTTGATTATGTTTGAGTCCAGGTGTTTGAACCATTTGGTCCTGTGGAGCTGGTGCAATTGCCTCTTGATCCAGAGACTGGGCAGTGCAAAGGTTTTGGTTTTGTCCAGGTGTGTGTGAATCTTACGATATGTGTTTCTTGTTATTCAGGATAGCTGATTGATTGTTTCTTTTGGGCTTCTGCAGTTTGCCCGTCTCGAAGATGCTAGGGCTGCTCAAAGTTTGAACGGGCAATTCGACATTGCTGGCAGGATAATAAAGGTCAGTTTCTGCCATGATGCAACCATCATATACCTTAATCTACGCTTTTTCATTACATACACCTTTCAATGCCTCCAGGTGTCAGCTGTTTCTGATCAAGTCGGAATGCAAGATGTTGGGGCAAATGCTGGTGATTTTGATGACGACGATGGTGGAGGCTTGGTTAGTGATTTCTTCTTCCTCTATTCATTTTCTGTAGACACGGTTGTAGTAGCATGGCTTTGTACTCATCTTCGTAATATTTGTCATTGGTTGTGCTCCGTGATGGTATATCAATTTTTTTAACCATCTGCTTCAGTCTGTTATCTCCTGCTCTAGGACTTCTTTTTAGCTCTTATAAATTCAATTCAACTGCCGAAAAGAATCAGTAACTTGAAAAAAGGTCTATTTCTTCAAAATCATGCAAGGAGGGAACTGCATTATTGTTAGTTATGCCAATCTGGAAGGTGGTCATTGTTGCGGTCCCACTTTCCATCTTGCATGCACTTGTGAGCGTTGTATGGACTTTTCTTTTGAAAAATGGTGAATGCACGTTAAGTTCTCCATATATAATTGTTTGGATTGCTATCTACCTGTATGCATGTAAATGCTTGTGTTTGTCCATCGACCAGGAAAAACACCAAATAAGAGTTCGTATGAAGTTGTATCAATGTATCTTATCTTACTGCTCATGTGTTTGAACTGTTTGTTTTTTTAGTTGCATTTATACATGCATTCGTGCAGACCTACAAACATGTCTATTCATGCATGGGTGCTTTTAGCATTATGAATTTGTGCTTGGAAATTCTAATTATTCATTGGAGGTCAAATTAACTTACAAAAGGGTGTACTTCCAAGGCGTGCTGAAGCCGTTAATGGTATTAGCAGACCTTAAAATGCGTTATGGGGTCGTAATGATGTGACCCTGGAAAAGTGAAATGTAACTGCTGTTATGGGCGTAATGGCCAATGGTGTCCGTGACGTCAAAAAGTGGCCTTTAAAAAAAATAAATTTAAAAGCCCTTCTCAATCTTCTTTTTTCTACTTTTCTTTCCATTTCTCCTCCTTACAATATTGACCACCCTGTGCACAAAAACAAGATTAAAAACTTTTCATTTAAGGGTTTTGAACATAATTAATGGATCAAAGCTCTGGGGAGCCATTTGGGAAAAAAATTTCAAAAATAAAAGTGATTATTTTTCTTTTAAAAAAAACAAATTCTTGCTGGAAACTGTTTGTATGACAGTTAGAAGACTAAATCAACTACATCTTGCTATATTTGTGATTGATTTAGTACTTTGCTAGCCCTGTTTATTTCATTTTAATTTATTGCTGTTTTTATACTGATGGCTTAGTGGTATAAACTGTGTCTCTACCTTGAGGTCAGGGGTTCAAGAACCCATATGGTGTGTGTGGGGGGGTGTAAGAGTGTGTACTCACCTTTCAAAAAATATAAAAAAAACAACATATATATATATATATATATATATATATATATATATATATTGTCTAATATTCATTTTGGAAAATGATGTGGGATGATTAGGCCTGCAACACCATGCCTTAGTATTGATATGCTCTTTTTGTATTTATTTTTAAAATTTTCCAATGGGAAAAAGACCACAAAAAAATTTATTTTTACATTCAAAATATAACGTTGATGCTTGGAAGAGATGTGCCATGATTAGATGTATAAAAACATGCCTAAAATTAGGGGTGATATGGTAATTTAGTATATTTATTTTTTATTTTTTTTCAATTTTCTGGCTATTTTCGTGTGAACAGTAACTATGAGCAAAAATCCCCCCCAAAAATTTAATTTGTCCAATATTCATTTTGGAATAATCTTAACATGTGTATGATGATTAGGTGTAGAAAATCATGCCTTAGATTATTCTTGATATGCTAATTTACTCTTTTTTTTTCTGGCTATTTTTGGATGAACAGTAATTATGTGTGATCCCCTCATCTAACATTCATTATGGAACACTTCAACATATGTAGGATGATTAGGTGTACAAAACCATGCCTTAGATTATTCTTGATAACATCATTTCGTATTTTTCTTCATTTTTTTTGTTTAATTTTCTGCTGAATAATTGATTAGTGAGTGAGAATAAACATGTGGAATCTGGAGTTGTTCTTCTGTGCAAGGTAATACACTGGAAAAAGGTATTTATTAGTCATTATTGGCATTACATTCATGCTAGTATCTTTATCATTGATATTGCATATTTGACAAATCATGTATAGGAAAATCAGAAAACAGTGCGAGACAGCATTCCCACTGAAGAGTGAACTGTTACTCCACATGGTGAAATTTTAAAAAGAATACATATTTGGAATCTTCATGTATTTTTGGATTTTTGGGATATTTATTTGGATTTTTTTTAATTTTTTAATTTTCATTTTTATTTTTACAAAAAAGGAGCCATCTTATGCCTCGTATAGGCCGCATCAGCCAATACAAGCAACGGTATCTGTTGGCACGGTTTTGCCCACTGATACCATTTCATCATACATTGGGTACTACTGAAGACCGAAATGATTCTAGCCATCCTACTTTAGGTCTTCGTGTTGATGTATATTCTTAGTCACCGCACAAATGATATTTTCAATCAAAATGTTTCTAATAGTCTATGCTATCGTGTCAACAAGTTTCCCTTAAAGTGTGGTATGTGATTCAGCACTTCAGGCAGGAAGGAATTTCATTAGTGCTGGGATTCCTAACCTTAGTTACAGGATCCTTCTAACTAGGTGCTGCTCTTGCTTTCAAATCACACTTCAGACTCGCACTCCCACTCCCTGCCTTTTATACTTGATAACATTTTGAAAAGGACGCTTCCTCGCTCCCACACATAAATCTCTTGCTGCTTCCCTTCACGCTTCATGCAACTATGTTCCTAACCCCTAAAGGATTTATTGAGATCCTTCCTGGTCAGGTGGCAACCTGGGATTGGATCTCATGTCCTTTCTGGAAGGGCATTTTGAGCCCTTGGCTGGGAATGATGGTAGAAATGGCTCTTGACTGTTAGCTTGAAGGCCCTTTAGGGTCTAAAAACATCCGGTCTGGCAACCCAGCATACCAGGAAACACAACAGCAAAATTGAGTGCTTGCTTACCTGCCATATTGTGGTTTTCTGCTCAAGATACTCGCTTTATCATTGCCAGTTTCATTCATGACAGTGCTCACTCTAGCGAATCCAGTCTCTCTTTTCACTGTGATGTGCCTATGACATATGTAAATGGTGTTGGACTAACCTATGATTGTGATCCAGTTGATTAAATATTAAGGTTTGGTAGCAAATTCTTCTTAAAGATCTAGCAGTAAATTCTTGTTAATAGGTCACTTGTGCACGTATGCGTGTATCTTGTTATTGATCCCATGTTATCTTGGAGTTTTTGCTCATTATGGGAATGGACTAGTAATAAAATCCCACTTAATGGTCAAACTTGAATTGATCTTCAGATGACAATGAGGAACCTCACTTTTTACTAGAGCTACTAGTGAGAATATTGGAGGCTGAAGAGGGGCTCCTAGCATGGTTTAGATTAAAGATCATACTCTCATTTTCAGCCCAATCCCCCACTGCCCCCCAGTGCAAGCTGAATCCAAAGCAGTCAGTGAGACCTGCATATAATTGGTGCAGCTCACAATGTCCAGTTTATTGTTGAGGGATATTCAGTTATCATCGGGCAGTAGATCTCTTCAAGGACTAACTGAGGGGGCAGTGTTTTCTTTTCAGGGGCATTAGGTCCCATGCTGCTAGATTAAACATTTTGTTCACTCACATGAGAAAAGAGTCTAATGTTTCTGCTCAGCATCTAGTCGTTGAGGGTACAGCTTGTTCAGCTCTTTGTATTGTGGGATCCGTTCTGTCTCTTTGATTTTAATATATTTTCAGTTGCCTTTAAAAAAAAGGAAAAAAAGAAAAGGAAAAAAGCGTAAGTTTTCTTTTGAAACCAACAGTTGATTTGATTTGTCTGTTTTGCCTAGTGTTGTCATATGCGATCACATAAGTGATTATGTGATCATTATGTGGTTTTAGGACCTCTCTCTCTCTATCCCCCTTCTCCAAAACTCATTCTCTAAATCTCTCTTAACTCACTTTCTTACTCTCTCACACTAATACTCTCAATCTCTCCTTCATCTATCATTCTATACGACACTACTAGTCCACGAGGCTAAGTAGAAGGCTCTCACTCTTTAAAGTGTCAAGAATTTGGGCTCACACTCCAAAAACAATTTCCTACACTCAAAGCATTTTGACACCTTTTTTTTTTTTCAGATTTCTTTTAAAAAAAAGTTTCAGGGGCCATGTGATCGCATATGCGCACAGTCCTCCTGGATCTCACAGGATTGCCTATGCCATTTGACAACATTGGTCTTGTCAATAAGGTGCTAAAGAGGTGAAAATTTACATCCAGTATGGATGGCACGTTCTGCATAACAGCCAATACACATGGGTGGAGATGACTTATATGCAGTTGGACACTGGGATGTTAAACCATGATGTCAAGTGGTTTCCTAATCCTACTAAGATATAAAAACTAATGATAGTGCTTTAGTTCTAGAAATGTAGTATCATGTGCATGACTAGCTTCCAGAACCACACTAATGGTTAGTTTTTGGGAGAGCCTTGTCTTTAATTTTTTTGGAATTAGTGCCACGGTCCGAATGATGGTTGTTGACAAACTATGGATGTGCCCTGTCCGGACAAGGCTATCTGAATGGAACTTTTTCAGTAACCAAACGGTCCAGTTTATATTACTCTGCATTCTCATGTGGGGTTGTATTTTAGGCTTTGGCTGGCAATTTGCAAATGATTTTACATCAGTTAGAAGCCTAAGCTATTTGCTTTAAAATTAGATGTACTCCTGATGTCATGTTGATGCTCATTTTTTAGGCTGGCATGTTTATGCCCAGTATCTTTTTATGCTGTACTGCACGTCTGGTAGTGCAAACGCATTGCGTGGTTACCAATTTGTCATGACCTTGTTCGGGCCTTTAGGCATTTGAAGCTTGGATCTGTTTTTTTAATACTTTGAACCTATATATTTTCTTTAGATGAATTATATGGATCCTAGACCTCAGCTAGTGTACTCCAATGATACAGACAGTATGCTTGGGTTTCCAGTTTGAACAAATAGGGTCCATGGTCCAGGGATCGAATCCATTGATATGTTGGGTCCCACCATGGATGAACCATTCACGTAATATCTCATCATTGGGCAATAACAGTCCACATTCAAATGATCAAAGGCCTAAGATTTGTAGCCAGGTCCCCAGGATCTTTCAGTCTGGAATATTGGATCATGATCCATCCACTATGGGACCCAGCGGATCCTTTGATCGAAGTTATAAGTGATAGGTTCATCTTGCTCACCCACAAAGATCGGCATAGGTTTAATCACTAGCCAACACCATCAGAGATGATTTGGGAGAGGGAGCTGCAAATGCTAATCAGCCTGAATTCCTCTACCTTAGTAGTGCAATGTCATGGGCTGCTGAACCACGAGGCCCGTCCTACAAACTGAAGTATACTGTTGGGTTTAAAAACTGAAAATCTGAGTATACTGTTGGGTTTACAAACTGAAAATCTGAGTATACTGTTGGGTTTACAAACTGAAAATCTGTGTACTGTTGGGTCGAGGATCATATAACTTCTCTCCTTCAAATATATATGTCATGCCTGAATTGTATGATTTTCTTCCATTAAAGCTTTCACTCCTTTGAATTTGTGGTGTTGTTTCAAACTTCTATTGCAGGTATTCTTAGGTACCATTTCTCTCTGTTCATCTTGCAAGCAAACATTTTCAACTGATGCAAGTTTCTGATAGTCATATGATGTGGGGCATTTCTGATTGTTTTTTTTTTCAGGCTCTGAATGCTCGTTCTAGAGCTATTCTCATGCAGAAATTGGATCGGAGTGGCGCGACAAGGTTAGTTATGCCTGAGCTTGAGCAATGCCTGCCACATGTTATTACCAACAATGGTTTTATTGACTCCATCCCATCTCATATACAGTATAACTGGATCACTTGGCACTGCTGCCGTCAATGGTCCTTCTCTCACTGTACCGACGGCGCCAATCCTTGGCGTTGCTCCAGCTGTTACTCCCCTTTTACCTGCACTTGGCGGACAGGCAGCTGTGTTTTCGGCTTTGTCAAATCCAAGTCTTCCAATTCTTCCTTTGCCTACTGCCCAGTCGATACCATTGGAGTCCCCAGTGAATGTCTGCTACTGAAGAATATGTTTGATCCTGAAAATGAGGTTTGTTGGCTGCTACACAGTTGGATTTTACCCCATCTTCCTCCCATTTTCACTTTGGTGTACTTAATTCATGTTGTAATGTTCTGCTGCAGACTGAACCAGATTTTGATTTAGATATCAAAGAAGACGTTCAGGATGAATGCTCAAAATTTGGCAGCGTGAAACATATCTTTGTGGACAAGTGAGTAGCCAAAAACAGTCAAATATTCTTATTTTTCTTTACTGTTATGTCATATGTGAAAAAATGATGAATTTCTACTTATGTTTCCCATTTAAATTGGTTTTGATTCCAACTCCATTTTGGGGTGGACACGAGTTCACATCTGATTGATTCGGTGATGCGAAAATGGTGAAATTGCATGAAGCGGGCTTCTAATTTACTGTGTTGTCTACCTAAATTTGCTACTGGTTTATCTGTTTCCTCCACCCTAATTCGATAGTCCCTGAGTGTCCTCTAGATGTGCCCTGAACATTCTCTAGACATCCAAAACATATCTTCTTAATGTTCTTTCTTTCTTTCTTCTTCTTTTGTGTGTGTGTGTGTGTGTGTGTGGCAGAAGTCAATCTTCAATTGTGCATTATGCAGACACCAAAACATACCCCTAATGATCTTGCACCTCATTTATGATTCATTATCAATGAATCATGATTCATCATAAGGTTTCTTCAATGGTCTCACTGTTGGATGTGGGTTGTACAGGAATAGTGCTGGCATCGTGTATTTACGATTTGAAAATGTAACAAGTGCCATGAGTGAACAACGTGCCCTCCACGGGCGGTGGTTTGCTGGGAAGATGATCACGGCCACATACATGGTTTGTTCTCTTCTTGCAGTCCTTTCTTGCAATATGATTTTATTTTATCAGTGTCTTATGTTTTGTTTTCCTGTGTTTGCAGCTACCTCAGAATTATGAGGCAAAGTTTCCAGAGAGCAAATAAGCAGAGATGCAAACAAAAGTAATGAGAAAGAGTAGATAACATAGTCAACACTGTTAAAAGTACTTTGGAATCTGGTTCCTTGTGGTTGTTTTAATCCATCTGTGTTTTAATCAATCAATTGTTACGAATTATGTTGAATTTGTTGAAAGTGGTGAAAAAGAAGGGTAAAATTGTTTTTGTGTAGTCCAGCTCTATTGTCTTTTGACATCTTGAAGTTTTGTGGTGTTATTTTTCCTGGAGAGCTACCAAAAAACAACCGAACTGGCTACCTAAGCTGGTTGATCAAATGAGCTGACCCAGTCTAATCGTTCAGATTTGTCCCGATTGATAATCTGGACTAGATCCCTAAATCTGATGAGATGAACAGTTACATGTGGGGCCACCGCGATGGATGGGATAAATTATGTTGGATTTGTTTTAATTAGTCTATAAGGTTAGAGTGAGTTCCCTTTTTTAAAAAAAATTATTTTTCACCTTGGTGGGCCATGTTTTGGGCATGGAACGATATTGTTAGAATGACGTGTGAAATGTCATCTTGTTTGATAACCTATCGAGTTGATCATGAATGCATGCAATCATACACCCAGAGCGGTCCCGTCTGAAAATTAGTCCTGTTGATGACTTTTGACTAGGCTTTTGAACGAGCCTGAGATAATGCAATTTGGGCACTGTTTTAAGTGAGTGAAGGCTGATTTACATTTAAGGGCCATGTATGGTTGTAACAAATTCAAGACATTTTGCACATTTTGGATCAACAGATTAGATCATAATGTGGTGTAATACTGTAATGATTATAGTGTCAGGGTGTATTAGGTGGAAGTAGGTTGTTATAGCAGTTGACAAAAAATCGGATAGACCAACAACTGGTGGTGCTGCACAATCGACAATTGGTCAAAGCCACGTGAAAAGCTAAGAGAGTGAGGGGACTGTGATTCCCATGATTCCCTGGTAGCAAGTACATATGCTGGGTGGATCTGTGGAGCCACTGCGATGGATTGCAAGGGTGGTGAATTGCATTAGATAAAAAAGAAAAAAAATAAAAATAAAATGAGGTGGATCCAAACGTCAAGTGGGCCAAAAGAGTGGATGAAGTAGAGATTAACGCACATCATTGATATACAATTGTTTTATATCAGGCTATGTTTCTTGTTGTTTCAGTACATCCCACTGGAACCGACTCTATAGAACAGATTGGGTGGCATTTAAACATGCAGGTGGACCCCTATCTAATGTTTCATTGGTAGGCATTTCTTTCCCTGGTAAAAAAATTTCTCATGTCCTACAATGAACACATATATTTGGACGGACGGGGTTGGATTTACCACAAACAAACATGATTGTGGGCCTTCACCTACATCCCAACTCCCAAGCGCAGGAACATCATTCATATATGTAAAACAAACCATTCCGATGGAAACACAATCATGAATAATTTGTACAGCCATATCTTGTAGTGTGGTCCCTTCACCCTGTACACATTTTGATTTATATTAAGTTAGAAGTGGAAAACCATGTAAAATGTAATCCACAACACAAATACTATCACCATCAATTAGACAAATCGCTCGCTCAATTTCTCCTGAGTGACATAGCTCTACGAGTGTGATGGGCTATTTCACCCACTGTTCTCCAACATCTCAACCTCTGCTCCCATCTGCTCATCCTTGGGGTTTTTTTTTTTTTTTTTTACACTTCAGATTTGGAGGTGGTACCCATCAGTATGAACAATTTCCGATAACGGTATGTTATCCATCCGCCTCACATTATCGACTTGGATATTATTTTAATCTCCAAATTGTAGCTGCCGTGCAGCATGTGAGGTGTATGATCGGTAGTTGTTCCTCGGATACCTGATCACTTGTCGTTGACACTCTTCCCAACTGCCAAATATGCCCTGTCTTCCTGCCCACAAATACAACATAGAACTTGCCCATTGTAATACTTGTGCAGAGAACATTTAATGTTGTTAGTACATATGAATAAATGGTTTGGTTAGTAGAAAGTTTACATTAAATTCAAAAAATGTATATATTTTACACAAATAATAGGGAGACCCCGAGTAGAGAGATAGCAGATGCCATTAACAAATAATGTAATAATCATTTCTTATACTACCCAGCAGACGAAATAACTGAAATGTACCTATTTCAAGTAGCATCAATTTTATAACAGACACATTGTAATAAGCAATCCACATTCAATTAACATGAATGGAAAACTAATGCAAATATATCTGGATCTAACAAAAAAAAACAAAAAAACTTGATGCATCTGAACTTCCAATCCCAAGAGAAGTTGCAACAGTACATACACATATTTATCTTCTCCACCTCCACGGATTAGTTTAGAGAGTGTCAGGCCCTCCTATTTATATTCCACGCACGGTATGTGCGTAAAATTCCAATCATGTCCAAAATAATCAATAGTAATAGTTACATTCTCACAAGATTTATCAAAATAAAATTGCAACATAATATCATCCGTCACGTATGTGTCCAAAAAGGAGAATGTTCACATAAGTTAGTTTATCAAATAGCAGACGTGATGTATGACTACACCAGCCAATGAATCCACGTGAGTCACTTATATGGCTCCATATTAAGGAAATGTGTTGTCGAAGAGTTGTTGCTCGACAATATGGATCCCACGTTCTTCACTTCTTCTTTTTCTATGCCTTGCATTTCATCCACTAATACATTAACCCTCCTCTCATATGTGTTAGTTCATTGTCATCCGCCACTTTTGATGTCAGATGATTCACATGCAATGATTGTCATTCCTTTATTGACGATCCTATAGAATATTAGAAGCAAGCCCAACCTTTGCTTTCTTCCTTGATGATACCGTTAATTGCATATTCACAGATGTGGGTGCCTTGCATGCGACCATCCTAGAATTCTCCATTCCAGGAGTCCCGATATTATATGCGACTTGAATCTCTAATCAGTTGTTGCATCCGTCATCCATTTTGAAACGCATAGTTTTCTCAAATTTCCTTTTCAAATTGTAGAAATCTCTAACTCATCTCTCTTACTTCAGATTCAAAGAAATGTAGAGTAAGCAATAACTAACTACTAACCAGTGGCTTGGTCAACACCAATAATGATATCTAGATCATTGAATATGGGCATCTACGTTTTTTTAAATTTTCACAACATACCTATGGGGCTACATGTGGGTAGACATGCGTGTCATTATTATACACATTTTCACATTAAATTCTACAATTGCTTAATAAGTATCAAGAGTGGAAATGTTACCTTTATTTGCTCGTCCTATACATCATCTGATGTGACGACAGCGATATTAAGGTTTGGATCCCACACAAAACCATATGCATGTAGTATGTCTTTCACAGTATTGTAGTATGTTTTTTTTTTTTTTTTTTTAACACACACACCACTGTGATTTTGAACATTATCCTTATTAACACAAATGTCAAGACTTTTCTCCATCTCAATCATCACTGCGTTGTATACATCAGTACGAAAACTATTATTTGCTCTCCTTCCTAAACCAACTTGCTCTAATAGAGTGTCTATCAAAACGTCGTCCATTGCGGTGGTGTGATATATCTTGCTTCTAGATGTATCAAATTTAGATGTTGACTTCGTATTAAACTTACGAGGGGGCCGTCGGGTAAGTTCGGGCAAGTATTTGAATTTATTAATGGTTGGAGTTGACTATGCCTTTTTGTGGGCGTATTCATTTTCATATGTGGAAAATATCCTCGGAGTATATTTTTAACTCACACATACAATAAAGCATAGTAGCTAAGAAAATTGATAAGTATGCAAATATAGTTGTTACTAAGGAGTTTGAATGAAGTACATAGAGGTTTACAAAAACCTTAACGCAATAAATAGTAGAAGAATATATTACGGCTCTTCAAAATATCATAGTAGAATGAAGTATAGAGAGGTTTACAAAAACAGTAACCACATCCACTCTGCAATATCATTGCACTTCCATGCCCATGCCTCTCACTCCACGTTCGTCATGTTAATTAGAAAAATCTCTTTATCGGCAACATTAATTTCAACCAGAGACGGGTTTACCTCAACCATCCTAGAACTGTCGGCATTCATCTTCTCAAAATCTCTCTCTCTCTCTCTCTCTCTCTCTCTCTCTCTCTCTCTCTCTCTCTCTCTCTCTCTCTCTCTCTCTCTCTCTCCAGCTGATTAATGAAATTATGCATGACAACGCATGCGAGAACAATTTTTGCTTGTCTGAAACTTAAATTGTGGAGTTGTCCTCAATATTGAGAATATGCCCATTCGATATCAAGGAGACGTTCAATTACATTACGTACTTGGGCATGCTTGTAATTGAACAACTCATTGTTTGAAGGATTTCCAGTATGAAATTCTTGCAAATGATATTTAACACATTTGTATGGTGCTATAAAATTGGGGCTTTGGGCATATCCGATGTCCACAATATAGTATTTTTCTACAATTATCTATATATGGAGTTAATGAAGAACAAATATATGTTTATGGTAAACTAAATGGATTGCTTATATGGAAAACTATAAGTGCTATAATGTATAATGATGTTTTATTTAAACCAATCTGATTTAAATGATTTTTAAACTCACAAGTATACGAATTGGGTGTAGATATGATACGTATTACGAGATCGTTCCCACGAGGACTGGTTGTCGCAATCGAAATTTATGACTCTTCTTAACTAATTCAACGAATAGCTTAGCAAACTATTAAGTAAACTATCACAAATCTATGTGAAAAATAACCGAAAGCAATAAGGAAAATTCAATCAAGGAGAAGACTAGGACTTTCGAATCCACTCTTAATTATCCTGACCCTTGTTTTACCTGTTAATTCACCCTAATTCAGATTGATATAAATTTAATAAATAAAGCACACTCTATATCCTTAGTCGGGCACACAGAATGTATAATCCCTTAAAGCATATGGATCACATCTTTCCATCCATGGTCAAGCATGGAGAGATGTAGATTCTTATTTCTTTCTCTAAAGGAAACCTGTTCATGGTCAGACACAAGCTCCTAAAATAAGATTCCAAACAACATCCACATCTAGACTTTGATTAAGCTCATAGAATGGAGAAGTACAGAAATTTCAGTTAAGCACACTAGAGAAAGAAACAAATCAATTAAATTCAAGATGAAATCAACAAAGAAAAATAAACATCATTCAAATTAGGGGTTTCATCTCAGCCCTAGCTAAAAAAATTGTCTATTCATGAATTCAAATAGAAAGAAGAAAAAAAAATTTTGAAGAAAGAAAAAACATAAAGGTCTCCCTTCTCTCTCTCTCTCTCTCTCTCTCTCTCTCTCTCTCTTCTTTCTTCTCTTTCTTCTCTCTCTCCTCTGGCGTGGATCTGCCCTCCAAGCTCTCCGTATCTCCCCGTCCCAATTGGATCTCTCCCCCTTTTCATCTCTCTCTCTCTCTATCTCACGTTTTATAAAGGCAGCAGGGTCGGTCGAGTGCCAGAGGCAGTGGCTGGATTTTTACGCATCAAGAGTGCGTACGCAGCAACAAAACGCAAGTGAGTTGCGTTTGGATTAAAAACGACAAAGCTGACCGTCCCAAAACTCCTTTATGGCTCCATGGTTATGGTAAAGACCACCCTCTGGTCCTATTGGACGGTTCGAATCAGAGATCCGATCGTCATCTGGGCCGTATAACGCCCCACGACAATCGGACGTATGTCCGCACGTAATGCATGCCTACGACCTGTCTCTTACTCATCAGCTTATGTCCTGCAAGCTTATATGATGCTTCATTATCTGTCACAATCTGCACCACATTCACCTCTCTCACCTGCCAATATGGAGAATTGGCCACATTAGGAGGTACGTTGGCATGTATAAATAACTTTGCTACGTCCTAACTAGCTTCTCAACAGAAGTTCTACTCCACATTTGTTTTATCTTCTTTTGTTTAGTTGATTCTTTCCTAAACAGGATCGAATCAATAGAGGGTCTCTTAGACTTATTTACTTTTTCATCCCAATATATAGGGGCATCATGTGAAGATGCCTCTCGTCGGCTCCCAAACATACATCGTAACCCACCAACCCCCCCCCCCCCCCCCCCCGTATAACGTATTGACTCACTCGCGTCAAACATGTGACGACATTCTTCCTCTTCACGAGCAAGACACAAGCTCTCTCCTAACTATAATTAATTCTCGATCTGAATCTTCGTCAGAATCAATAATATTTTCATCACAAATGCCCTTATATTTAAGACCAAACACCTCCTATCGGACCGCATCCAAAATCTCATCTTTCTTCTTTTGTCCAGCAACACGTTTATCCTTCGACTCATCTAGACTGGCTTGCATTAAAATCATTATCTCTTTTGGTACTCTAGTACATCCCACAACTTGACCCTTTCAATGTGCCAAATGTTGTTTGAGACGCGTAATTCCACCAGTTACTAGTCTATCACAATAGTTGGACTTCATTTGGTGCCTAGTACCACCAACCCTCTAACAATGTTGTCATCCAATATCCTCACTTACTTGTTGGTCAGACCCAGACATTTCCTTAGGTAGATTAGACATGACCTATGTCTTTGTGAGATTGTGAGTCTATTCGCTATTCTAAATTTATATACAGTATTTACTTTTTATAGGAGAATGAATTAATTAATTAATTTAAATCTCGAAAACCTAATGTAAATAGATTAATAACAGAAAGTTCGAACTTCTGAATCTAATCGATAAAGATGATTTTATGTTCTAACTTTTAAACCCTAAGATGCTCTAAAGCCTGTCCAAAATAAGAAAATATAAACATAAAGTTGTTAATTCAAACATAGTAAACAAAATATAAAATATAAAATCACAACAATAATCTATTAAATGGACATTAATATGTTCTACTATGATTAACACATAATATTCTACCATTAAAACGTCAACAAATTGAATAAGAAATTATTTTTCAAATTTTAAAAAAAGGCTGAAAATAGTGCAAAAATATAAAAAATATAAAATCACAACGACAATCTGTTAAATAGACATTAATATGTTCTACTATGATTAACACATCATATTCTACCATTAAAACAGCAACGCATTGAATAAAAATGATTTTTCAAATAAAAAAAAGGGCTGAAAATAGTGTGAAAATAGAAAAAAATATAAAATCACAACAATAATATGTTACATGAACATTAATATGTTCTACTACGATTAACACATCATATTCTACCATTAAAACAGAAAAACATTAAATAAAAATTGATTTTTTGAATTTTAAAAAAAAAAATGACCGAAAATAGTAAAATAGAAAAAATATATAAAATCACAACAACAATCTGTTAAATGGACATTAATATGTTCTACTATGATTAACACATCATATTTTACCATTAAAACAGCAACACATTGAATAAAAATTGATTTTTCGAATTTTTTTAAAAAGGGCGGAAAATAATGCGTAAATAGAAAAAAATATAAAATCACAACAATAATCTGTTAAATGGATATTAATATGTTCTACTATAATTAACACATCATATTCTACCATTAAAACAACAACACATTGAATAAAAATTGATTTTTCGAATTTTTTAAAAAAGGGCCAAAAATAGTGCGTAAATAGAAAAAATATATAAAATATATAAAATTACAACAATAGTATGTTAAATGGACATTAATATGTTCTACTATGATTAACACATCATATTCTACCATTAAAACAGCAACACATTGAATAAAAATTGATTTTTTGAATTAAAAAAAGGCCGAAAATAGTGCGTAAATAGAAAAAATACAAAAGTACAACAATAATCTGTTAAATGGACATTAATATGTTCTACTATGATTAACACATCATATTTTACCATTAAGACAGCAACACATTGAATAAAAATTGATTTTTCGAATTTTTTTAAAAAAAAGGCCGAAAATAGTGCGTAAATAGAAAAAAATATAAAATCACAACGATAATCTGTTAAATGGACATTAATATGTTCTATTATGATTAACACATCATATTCTACCATTAAAACAACAAAACATTGAATAAAAATTGATTTTTCGAATTTTTTAAAAAAGGGCCGAAAATAGTACGTAAATAGAAAAAAATGTTAAAAAAATATAAAATCATAACAATAATCTATTAAATGGACATTAATATGTTCTATTATGATTAACACATCATATTCTACCATTAAAACAGCAATACATTGAATAAAAAGTATAAATACCTATTTTTGAGAAATTTCTGAAAAATGACCCACGGAGCTTCGAATCAAGAAAATCCATAATATAACTTGTTTTGATCCTTAATTTCAAGCTAGGTTTGGGGGGGGGGGAGGACCGATATTAAATTCCTTGGATACCGATATTTCGAATATTGCTTGTGAGAAGGAATCCGCCGTGGGATTGCAGGTTACCGGCGAGATACAAGGATGACTTAAATGTCGCATATGCTCTCATTACAAATGATGGAGATCCGTTTACTCTTCAAGAGGTTCTTGATGAGCCTGATATAGAGAAGTGGAAAGCAACGATTGACGATGAGATGAACTCCTTGTACAAGAACAAGATGTGGGAGCTGGTGGAGCTTCCCGTTGGTCGAAAAGTGATCGAGTGCAAGTGGATCTTCAAGAAGAAACAGGATAGGTACAAGGCAAGGTAGCGAAGGGATACAGTCAGAGAAAATGTGTCGACTTCACTGAGATATTCGCGCCAGTTGTTAACCAAGTATCTATCAAATTCGTTTTGGCGTTGGTTGCCTAATACGATCTCGAGCTGGAACAAATGGATGTGAAGATTGCCTTCCTGCATGGGGAATTAGAAGAGTGAATCTACATGAAGCAACTAAAAGACTTCGAAATAAAATGGGCAGAGAACAAAGTTTGCAGGTTGAAGAGGTTGTTGTATGGCCTAAAACAGTCGCTTAGGTAGTGGTACAAAAAGTTTGATTCTTTCATGGTGAGTCAAAAGTTTACCGGAAAAGAATATGATCATTGTGTCTATTACAAGACACTGAGTGATGGGAAGTTCATTATCTTGGTGTTGTATGTCAATGACATGCTGATCGTCAGTCATAGCATGTCTGAAATCTATCTAGTGCATCATAGCCCTACACTTGGGGCTGTTAACCCTTAGGATCGATTAGAACACGGTGTGTGTTTTTCTGTATATTGTTACTCATCGTAATTGGCCTCTTCACCAGTTGGATGTGAAGAATACGTACCTTCGTGGCAATCTTCATGAAGAGGTGTATAGCATAGTTTAAACAGTTCAACAAACCAGTCTCAAGTTGGTCTCCGTCATAGGATCATTCCATGTGCATAAAAGGCCACAATCATCTTTGACTATATTGTTTGACTATGTCAATGATATTGTTACTTTTAGTGATAGTGAACTTAAGATTACTACTGTGAAGGAGTTGCGGGCAGTGTTCGAGTTGTCGGTATCGCTACAAGTTTCGTTGGCCAAAGATAAAGATATAATATCGTTATCGCCAATAATATCATCGATAATCGGAAATGCTGGAAAAAAGGGGGAAACATGGAGAAAATGGTGGAATTTTTCAGTGAAACTTTAAGACATGCATGAATACACATATTTACATATTCGGGAATGAAAAAATTGCAAAAACAAATGCATTACATAATAAGTTTTCATTTAATGGGACACAAAAAGCATGCGATGCCATAAAAAATCACTTTAATAACAACCAAAATGAGTTTATATATTACAAATGCAGCTGGCATACAGTAATTAAGACATGTAAAAGCGAATGAACTCAAAGATGCCAAATCAAGGATGGATTGGATTATCCAATCAGTGTGGTTTTTGCATAATAGAGATGTACATCACAAATCCACTCCTACCATCTGTTTTGATAGGCCACAATAGGACAATGTTCTAAAAGTTAGGCAGATCCAAAAATCTGGTGGGCCATACCATTGTTTTTAATGGTGGGCATTTAATCACCACTGTTTCCCTTAGTGTGGTCCACTTGAGATGCAAATCTGTTTCATTTTGGACTCATGCCTTCAAATTATCTATTAAAATGAATGGACAACATTGATAAAATATTTATCATTATGATGGGCCCACAGAACATCGACCCATCAATCCACAGATACGAACAAGTGACACATGCGCACTGTATAAATTAGTATGCTTACCATACTGAATCAACTGTGTGGGGCCCATTGTGATTTATGTATTTTATCCACCCCATCCATCCATTTTACAAGATAATTTTAAGGCTTGATCCCAAAGATGAAGCATATCCAATGCTCAAATGGACCACACCACAGGAAACAATGTGAATTGAACATGCCTACCGTTGAAAAATCATTAGGGGCCACAAAAGTTTTGGATCCATGTCATTTTTGTATTTTACCTTCATCTATCTCCGTGTGATCTTATGAACAACTTGAATGACAAATAAACACCACTGTGGGCCATAGCTCCTAAGAAGGTTTCAACTTGGATGACAAATAAACCTCCCTAGTCCACCGTGATGTTTATATACATTCAAACCGTTCATGGTCCCATTCCTGCTGGGATGAATTGAAAATAATAATAATAATAATAATAATAATAAATAGCCCCGACCTACTGACTCTCACCCACTTAGTGGTGCAGGGGAGTAGAGTGGATTATGTGCAACCTTAGCCTGACGTAAGACAGTACAACACTTATGGTGGGGCCCACCTTAATATATTTATTGTATATCCATCCTGTTCATCTATTTTTAAAAATCAATTTATGGTATAATCTCAAAAATGAAGCAGATTCAAATCTTTGGTGGACCTTTACATAAGAAACAGTGGTGATTGACCATTAAAACCTTCTCATGGGTTACAAAAGTTTTGGACCAACCTGATATTTGTTCTTTTCCATTCATAAAGGCTTACGTGACCTTATCAACGGGTTGGATGACAAATAAACATTACAAAAACATTAATGTGGGCTCGAAGAAGTTTTTAATGGTGGAGGTTCAACCACCACTCTTTCTTAAAATATGGCCCAACTTAGATTTCGATCTGCTTCATTTTTGGGCTAGTGTCCTATAATGATCAGGAAAAACCTGTGGTCGACATGGATAAAAAATAAATACATCAAGGTGGGCCCTGCCATGAGGGCTGCACCATCGTTTGTAAAGCCGTAGTAGTTGCACTGAGTTCACTCTCTCAAAAGAGAGCTTTCATCTTGGCTGGTGTACCAAGTAGCTGGGTGTATTGACGTTAGCAAGTTTTGTGGGTCCCATCATGAGGTATGTGTTAGATCCAAACCGTCCATTCATTTTATGAGCTCGTAGTAAGGCTTGAGTCGAAAAATAAGACAGATATAAAGATCAAGTGGACCACACCGCAAAAAGCAGTGGGGGATTGAACGTATACCATTGAAACCCTTTTGGGGGTCACAAAAGTTTTGGATCAATATTATATTTGTTTTTCCTCTTAATCCAGGTATTTTTGACCTTATGAACAGATTGGATTGAAAATAAACTTTATGGTGGGCCCTACGAATGTTTTAACGGTGAAATCATTACCCACTACTATTTCTGGTGTGGTCCATTTGAGCTTTGAATATGATTTATTTTTTGATTCATGCTCTAAAATGATCTTGAAAAATGGATGAACGGTATCGTAATAAATACATCATTTTGGGGCCCATTTAACTTTGATCTCCTTTGAACCGTTCGTACAACTCGGAGCTCGAGGAGCGTCAGTGCTCGTCATTGCATGACACGTACCCACACAACTACGCTAGTGTATACACTAGTCAATCCGCTTCCCTTTCGTCTCATCTTCTCCGGAAAACCTTCAATCGTTTTTTCCGCATCAAAAAAAAAAAATCCCGAATATCTTTCCCTAAATTTCTCTTTTTTTCAAATCCCAACCCAATTAAATCCCCTTCAACCTCGCCGAAATTGGGCTTCTTTCAAATCTATTCTTTTCCAAGAAAAAAAAAGAAAGGAGATTTCTTACCGCTGAAAATCTGGCGCTATTGACCATGATTGGCGCACCAAATCCATCCGAAAGCCACTCCCGCGGGCAGATTTTGAGAAAAAAATGGTAAGAGATTTTTTTTTTTCTATATCTATTTTGTTTTTTTGAAATAATAGGAAGAATTGTCGCTGATAACTTTTTTTTTTCCTATAAAATCGAAAATATCGCCGATATTTCGTCGACATTAGGAAGAGAAACGAATTTTTGGCGTTCCGGTATCGCCGGTCCAGCGACACTGATAATATCGGCGATATTATCGATTTTTCATCGACAATGGAAACACTGGTTGCGAGTATCATTTAGATTAAGGATTGTGGTGTGCTTAAGTACTTTCTTGGTATTGAGGTTGCTGCCAAGAAAGGCATCTTCATCTCTCGGAAGAAATACACCCCTTGATCTCCTTCAAGAGATTGGCATGCTCGGTTCTCGTCTTGCAGAGACCCTCCAATCGAGTTGAATCATCACCTTCATACTAAGGACTCGAAGTGCCTAAAAAAGACTCAAGAATGTCTCATCGATTTAACTGAAGTCTCATTTATTTAATAATACTCATCCAAATATCGTCTATGTTGTCAGTGTTCTCAATCATTCATGCAAGTGCCATGTACTGACCACCTAGAACTATTTATAGAATTCTCTGCTACCTAAAGTCAGCACCTCAAAAGGGATTCCTGTACTCTAATCATGGGCATCTTCATGCTCATGTATTTTGTGCATTATGATGCAAATTGGACCGGGTCTTCTAATGATAGAGGTCTACCATAGGTTACTGCACTTATAGGGAGGCTGATGTAGGACCAATGCATGAACTCAATTAGTGTGAGAGATCAATTAACAAGATTAAATTAATTAATGAAAATCACAAAGCTTGCTACCATCATCACAAATACCAAGATTCCAAAAGGAGATCATGCATAGTTTAAGCCTAACTTGCCAAACATCATCCTAAAAGACCATTAAATATGGGAAGATGGGATCTAATGGATGTAAAAACATCCAAATAGCATAGGGTTAAGACTATTTTAAAGAGGAAGGTCTAACACTACATAAGGTTTATGGAAATTTGGGAAAACTGGAAATTAGGGTTTAATCGGGTAAATTGGGTAAAGGGATTGGTTGTTTAGGCTTTAATAGGGGAATTAGGGTTTTGGGGGTAGGGAAGTTAGGGATTTTAGGTGAATTAAAGGATTTGAAGATCTAAGGTTTGGGAATTTGGGAAATTTTGGAGATTTGGGAAATTTATGGTCAGGGTTAGGGTTTATGGGTAGGAAGGGTGGGTTTTTTTCGTAAAGGTAGTGAGAGGCCAAAGGGACAAGCGTGGGACCGTACAGGCAGTCCTATGGGTTCACATGTGTGGCCGTAGGGTCACACGTGTGGGCTAGGTAGGTTGGATTTTTGGATTTTATGGTTCGGCTTGTCGAGAAGGTATAAAGGAGGAGAATATGAAGGTTGTTGATAGATTTGGAGAAATGAAGAAAAATAAAAGAAGAAACTTGAAGAAATACCTCGATTGTTGATAAAGAGATGTGAGTGTGGAGGAAGCCCCGCACTTCCGTTGATGAAGATAAGCTTCGCACCGACCTTCCTTCCAAGTCACATGGAAGATATCCTCACAACATATGAAGATTATGGAGAAAACAAAGAAGTTCTCTTTTCTTTTCTTTTTTTAATCACAAAAGCAAGCAATGAGGAGGTTACCCCCCAAAAAAAAAAATTTAATAATAATAAAAAACCTTGTTTAGTGATTATTTTAATTAAAATAACCCTAGTCTAATGAAAAATTAAATAAAATCACTCATAAGGTGTCCAAAGCATAAATCAATCATAAACTAAATCCTAAAACATAATTATGTCCTATGATGACGAAAATGGTCCACGATCAATGACCCGATCATGTAATCCATGCGATCCAACGGCCCAATCGTCACGTCCCTCAAATCCGACGGTCCAAATCACTTTCTAAAGCAACCCATGTGCATCTTCCCAATGTAGGTCTTTCAAATGCTTGCACATACACATTGGGTCTTCAACATGAACATGGGTACTCGCCCAGCCACAGAGAAATCAGTGTGGCGCGCTTCCTCCTCCAATATGTACGCAAAGGTGTATGTGATGTGATGTCCTCATTAAATGCAATCTTTTCTCTTGGAAGATAAAAAAGCAACCTCCTATCACTCTCTCATCAGCCAAAGTATCATTCCATGGGTCATGTTACCAATGAAGTCCTCTCTGGCTTTGGTCCCCCTTCTAAGAATTGGGAGTTGACATTTCTATCCATATTCTATTACATTGTGACAATCAAGTGGCTACTCATATTGCTTCTAATCTTATCTTTCATGAGTGGATGAAGCGTAGTTAGAAAGTCTCTTCGGGTCACAGTCTACACCTCGCGTTCACTCAAGGACCAGTTGATGGGTTTTCTTACCAAGGTTGTTCATTCATTGCATCTTCATGAGACTTTGTGCAAGCTGGGCATGTGTGACATCTATGCTCTAGCTAAAGGGCGAGTTGGAATAGATAGTTCTATTTTTCCTCTCGTTAATTTGTATTTAGGTACTCCCTTGGAGCACCATACTATTTTGTATTGGGGCTCTTCTAATAAAATAGATTAGGAGAGGAGAGATGGCAATCTCTCATAGTTCTTACCCAAATTCTTCGCCTGTTCTCCACAGCACATACGAACCTCTCTCCACTTGATTATTAGCCAAATCCAAGCAAATGAGCTCACCGGCCTATACAAGTGTGGGAGAGGTTAAGCACATTGGAACAAATCATGATGTCCAACTGTCTAAGTATATCATCAGGTTATGATTAGGATCCAGGAACTTGATTATAATGGAGTGGATGTTCAACATATAAAACTGTAACAAGAACTATCTTCTGTGTCCACACTCAACAGAAAATAGGCCAAAGACTGAAGGGAGAGGATCCTCCAAGCTGGATGAACTTTGGAGCATCAACCATCAACAGAGGGGTCCATCAGATAGAAATCCATGATTGACTAAGGATGGGCCCCACATACACAACATCTTTCTTAGGAATGTATGCAATTATTGAGGCTCTAGACCAATAATTCCTCTAAAATGGGAGGTTTGACATCAGAAATCCTCTCTTTTGAGTTAGAACTTGAATTTATATAAAATTCTGTGTGGTGTGTTTCCAAAATGGAATACCAAAAGGCAGGAACTTCTACTCCGGAAAGCAGAACACCCGCCAATATGGAATGGAGTTAATTGACCACGAAGGCTTGTATATATAAAGCACACGATAACCAAATCTCCCAAAAGGAATGCCATCCAATCATAGAAATGAGAAATTAACAAAAGAACAAGACAAAAATACCTTAATGCTGCTTGAAAATTGGTATCTTGCTATTTTTGACTGATCTTTCTTCTAGTACTCCAGAGTGATGTGCAGCGTTACTTTCCAGCAAGCTGTGAATGATTAACATACTTTGAATACATTGAAGATGGAGGTAGGAGCCGATGTGTACCAGTGCCTTCATGAATAAACTTCATCATCATTTTTCCCTGCCTAAACTACAATTCATGTAAAACTTGTGATCGGATGCATTTTCTCCCACATAAAGCTATGATTTACCATAAAAGCAAGAAGCTGACCATCACCTCCAGTCTCTGTAGAAGCTTCTAATCGGGTTATTAACACAGCTAGCCGAATTGAAAAGATGGAAGTGCCCTCCCTGGCATCTGTTGTGATGAAGGTCACATGTGATTTTCACATTGTCTACCACCATGCAACACTGAAAACTGGACATTAAGGAGACCCATGATCACTCAAGTACCCCAATGTCAAACAGTGTCTCTGAGCCACAGAGGGCTTATGATGACTCTTCGTCTGCACTGAACATCATTGCTCACCAGTAATCCCCACAAGAACACACTCCGTTCTTAAAATGGTGAAACCGATTCGTATCCCTGACAAATATTTCTCTCTCTTCAAAGCTTGATATGAATTTTATTGCCACATGGCAATCTCCACAGATTCGGAGGTTCTTAATGACACGAAGAGGTGACCGAGGTGGTGTGTTCAAAAGCCCCAACCCAATTGCTAACTTCTCACTGTGCCCGCACAAGATATGCTCCTTCTCTTGTTCCTCAACGTCCTGCAGGACAAAGTTAGTATTCGGGAGGTAACCCAATTTCTTCATCTCCATGTTCGACCTACCCAATCTCTCAAGGATTTGGGTCATCTGAGGATGAGATGTGTCCCCCGCTAGAAGTGTGTGCACCTTGTTCTTCATCTCAATCCAACTACAACCAGGGTTCTTCCTCAAACCCATGCACTTCATCATTTCCCTAACCCTATCTACTCCATCCCACATGCCTTTAGCAGCATATATATTAGAAAGAAGAACATAGTTCCCAGCATTTCTTGGCTCCAATTTGAAGAGGCTCTCAGCTGCCTTTTCACCCAAACTCACATTCCCATGAACTCTACATGAACTAAGCAAAGCTCCCCAAATACAAGCATCTGGCTCAAACGGCATCTCTTTGATCAGGGCAGATGCCTCTTCTAGCTTTCCTGCACGACTTAGGAGACTAACCATGCAAGCGTAGTGCTCCATTCTAGCCATAATACCATACTCACGAGACATGTTGTTAAAATAGCGAAATCCTTCTTCTGTTAGGCCAGTTTGGCTGCAGGCAGATAGCACGCAAGTGAAGCTGATAAAATCAGGCTTCTGCCCACTCTGCTCCATCAAAGAAAATAGCTCCATAGCTTCCTTACCCTTCCCATGCATTGCATATCCACCCATGATGGCATTCCATGAAACAACATTCCTGGATGGCATCCCATCAAAGACACGCTGAGCATCTCCGATTCTCCCGCACTTGGCGTACATATCAATCAAAGCACTGCCAATGTACACGTCATCCAAAATCACCCTCCTGAGAGAGAAGCCATGGACCGCCTTTCCATGAATCAATGCCGCAATGTTCGCACATGCCGGTAGCAAGCATGGAATAGTCACTAAATTGGGCTTCACACCCACAAGCTGCATCTCTCTAAAAAGCTCTAACGCTTCAATATCCTTCCCATTCTGTGCACAAGAAGCGACTATGGAGGTCCATGACACAACATTCAACTCTATTCCTCCATCATTGAATTGCCTGAACACTCTCAACGCATCATCAACAAGGCCATTGTGAGAGAGACCCGCAACCAGTGCATTGCATGAGCCCACATCAATTTCAACCATCTCATCAAACAATTGCAACATCTCTGTTGTGCACTGGCACTTCCCATACATATCGACAAGTGCACTAACAACACAAGCATCTGACCCATACCCTTGCTTGATCACATAGCCATGAATCTGCTTGCCGGTTGCCAAATCCTCTAAATCCCCTACGGCAGGAAGCACACTTGAGATGCTAGTCCCGTCGGGCTTGAACCCTTGCATATGCATCTTCTTTAACACGGCCACTGATTTGGACGAGTGCCTATTTTGGTTAAACCCTGAGATCAAACCGTTCCAAGACACCAAATTGGGTTCTACTCCTGAATCCTGCATCTGATCAAAAAGGCGGATCGCCTCATCTACGAGCCCCTGCCGAGCGTATCCTGCGACCATCGCACTCCAACTAACCACATTCGGTTCCATCATTCCATCAAACACCCGATGAGCGTCCCACATTTCACCACACTTCACATACATATGAACGAGGGAGGATTGCACAAAGCAATCCGAATTGAACCCACTTGCCCACGCAAGCCCATGGACCTGTCGGCCAGTATCAATGGCCGATAGGCCTGCACAGGCCTTGAGGGTGCTGGGAAAGTTAAAGCTGTCGGGTGGGAGGCCGAGGGAGAGCATTCGGCGGAAGAGGCAGAGAGACTGGCCGAAGAGGCCGGATTTGGAGCAGGCGGATATGAGGGTAGAAAAGGAGAAGGCATCGGGGTCAGTGAGGGAGTCGAGGAGGAGAGCGGCATCGGAGAAACGAAGGAGATGGGCATAGAGGAAGAGAAGCTTGGTGGTGAGGTGAGTGTGACTGGAGAGGCCCGTTTTGAGGATGTGGCCATGGGCTTGTTGGGCTTGTTGGATGGAGGCTGTAATTGGGTTGAGGCTGTGGAGGAGAATGGTGTGGGAATTTCGAAGAAAAGGACGAGCTTGCCTCGCCATGGCTGCTTCCGACCCAGTTTGGAAATTTCGAATTGGAATGCATTAACGTCTCTCCTGAAATACTACTGAAGAAAGGGAATCGGATTGTGTGCTAAATAACTCAGTCCGACGTGGCAGCATTCTATTGACTCTTGGAGCCTGTTTCACTCGAAATCGGATTGCGTACTGAGTTACTCAGTACGGTCTTATCGTACTGAGTAAACTCAGTTGGGCCCACCCTGAATGTATGTAGTCTATCTACACCGTCCATCCGTTTTTGCAATTAATTTAAGTTGTTGCTTCCAAAATTGAAGCATATCCAAAGATTAAGCAGTTCATACCACAGGAAATAGTGGGAATAATGATTTCCACGATTGAAACCTTGCTAGGCCCCACAGTGATGTTTATTTGTCATCCAGCATGTTTATAAGACCACACAGACATGGATGAATGGAAAACATAAAAATAAGCTTGATCCAAAAATTATGTGGCCCCAAGAATTTATCATCGGTGGATATTTAATTCAAACTGTTTCCTATTATGTGGTCCATTTGAGTGTTGAATATCTTGAATTTCTAAGTTCAATCCTAAAATTATCCGATAAAATGGATGGACAGAGTGGATCGAGTACATAAATCATGGTTTACCTCATAAAGTTTACTCAGTACATACGCAATCCGCTTCCGTTTTACTCCTCCAGATGGCAGTACAAACGGCTTTACCCCGTTTTTCTCTCTAGACTTACGTAGAGAGATTCTCGTTCCAGCCGGTATGTTTTTAGTATAGGCCCAACGAACTACCTACGTATTTCATTCCACTACAAAAAAATCTTAATTACTAAAGTAGGCTATTATTCGTACGAATAAATTCAGAAAGATAAAAATACTCTCGATTTTTTTAGCTGCTTACCCTAACAGGTAGAGGTATTTTCATTAAAAAACTAATATCCATACTTTAAAAATCATTTTTGGTGAGATAAGTTTCTGGACAGTGAATAAAAAAAGGGCATTGTATGGACTCGTCTATAATGCTAATTTTTTCCTCTCTTGCCCTTGTAACATCTCAGATTTTTGCCAATTGGGAGTTAGACGTTCTTACACAATGGGTCGATTATAACACTTATTGACTTCTCAAAAACTCTATTTCAAAGTCTCAAATCCTCTTTCAACTCATTTCCTTCAAAATCTCACCTTTCACCACCTTATTCTTCAAATTTTTCTAAGTACTTTCATATTAGACACTAATCCTAAAGTTTATTTCAATATCAAATTCTTGAAGTAAGATGATCCATTTTATCAGGCGAGACTTGACATCAGTTTTAGAAAGAAGATACTTTAGCGCTACATGGTCCGTATAGATGATGATCTTGGATCTGATTAGGTAGGACCTAAATTTGTCAAAAGTAAATACTACGACTAAGAGTTCCTTCTCCATAATAAAGTAGTTCACTTGAACAGAATTTAGAGTTCTACTTGCATAGTAAACAACATAGGGCTTCTTTTCTTTTCTCTAGCCTAACACTGCCCCAATAGCATAGTCAGATGCATCGCACACAATCTCAAAAGAGATGCTCCAATCGGGTGGCTACATGATAAGTGCGGTAGTTAACACGCCCTTGAGCTTAGTGAAAGCTTTTTGGCATTGTTCAGTCTACTCGTATGGTACATCCTTTTGAACTAGATTACATAAAGGACGAGAGAGATAACTAAAATCCTTTATGAATCGTCTATAAAATCGAGCGTGTCCTAGGAATGATTGCACATCACGTACGCTCTTAGGTGGAGGTAGGTTAGAGAAAAGATCAATTTTTTCCTTGTCTACCTCAATTCCCTTTGACGAAATTATGTGTCCAAGCACAATTCTCATGGGAACCATGAAATGACATTTCTCTCAATTCAAAACTAAATTCTTTTCCTCGCATCGCTTCAACACACATTTAAGATTTTTCAAACACTCGTTAAATGATGGACCAAAGACAGAGGAGTCGTCCATGAAGACCTCTAAATATTGCCCCACCATATTAGAAAAATACTCAACATGCACGCTGAAAAGTGATGGGGCATTACATGGTCCGAATGACACCGTCAGTAAGCACAGGTGCCATAAGGGCATGTGAACGTTGTCTTCTCTTGATCTCCAAGGGTTATCTCAATCTAGTTATAACCCGAATAGCCGTCAAGGAAGCAATAGTAAGAGTGACCAGCTAGCATTTCCAAAATTTGATCAATGAAGGATAAAGGAAAGTGGTCATTCCTTATGACAGTATTCAATTTTCTGTAATCAATGAACATTCTACAATGAATAGTAACTCTAGTTAGTATGAGTTCATTGTCGACATTGGCTACAATAGTGATCCCGGACTTCTTAGGAACCACCTGAGTTGACTCACCCATTGACTATCAGATATAGGGTATATTATACCCACATCCAACAACTTAAGTACCTCAGCCTTAACTACATCTTTCATATTTGGATTGAGTCGACATCGTGGTTGTCAGGAGGTTTTCGCATTATGCTCAACATGAATGCGGTGAGTACAAATCAAAGGATCAATTCCCTCGAGGTCGCAATTGACCATCCAAGGGCTCTTTTATGCTCATTGAGAGTAAAAATAAGCATAATCTCTTGTTCTTTCTCTAGGTGGGAAGAATTCATTACCGGGTATGTCTCATCTTCACCTAAGTAGACATATTTAAGATCAGCATGCAGAGGTTTTAGATCAAGCTTCGTTGCTTTGAGGCTAGACAGTAGAGTTACTACATCGGTTTAGGGCAATTTCTCAAATTGTGGCATCCACCGATTAACTTCGAGTACCGGTATAGCATCAAGCAAGGCGTCCATCTCCCTAATCATGTCATCATCTAAATTAGAGGAGTAGGCCAAGCATGTCTTTGGAGTGTCAGAGTATATAGTCAAAAGTGCTCTATCTTCCATGAAAGAATCGATTATGTTAATGTCGTGGGTATCGTCATTATCCTCTGATTGTTTGTTCATATTGAAAAGGATGTTGAGTTCCAATGTCATATTTTCGAAAGATAAATTCATACTTTCATTCATACAATTAATGATAACATTTGATGTAGCAAGAAATGGGCGACCAAGAATGATGGGTATTTGAGTTCTCATATCTATGATGGGTTGAGTATCCAAGACAATAAAATATACTGGATAATAGAATTTATCAACTTGGACCTACACATTCTCAATCATCTCTCTCGGTATACGAATTGAGCGAACGACAAGTTATTTTATTATTATTATTATTTTTTTTTTACACACGCACACACACCCCCACACACTCACGCTACACGCGCACACACCCCCTCGATCGGCAAGTTATAATGTGGTCTGAGTGAGTTTCAATTCTCCTCGACCCAATTGTTCGTAAACCCAATAAAGGATCAAGTTAACACTCACCCCCAAGTTAAGAAGTGCGTGCTCAATCCAATGGTTCCTGATTACATAAGTGATGGTTGGGCTACCGGGATCTTTGTATTTTTATGGCATGTCTTGCTTGAGGATGTCACTCACTTTTTCTGTTAGAAAGAATTTCTTTTATATGTTTTGTCGTCTTTTAGTAGTGCATAGATCTTTTAGAAATTTGGCATATGAATGTATTTATTTAATGACATCCAGTTGAGGAATATTGAATTCACTTGCTTAAGCACCTCTGGAATATCTTGAGAGTTAAGAAAGGTTTTGGTGCAATCAACCGTGGAGGGAATGGTGCAATAGACTTACTTTGAGGTTCCGGTTCTATCCTATGTGGAGCATTGGTAGGTTTATCATTCTCGATTTCTTCCGAGTCCTTAGGTTTTTTAGCCCTCGCTGAAATAGTTTTGTCAATAATCTTCTCTCCTAAGAGTAGTGATAGACTTAGCTTGCTTCATCTGATTTGAAAAGCTTAGGTCATTTATTTCATATTGCAGTTTTGGATTGGGAGGGGTTGGGCTGGAAGCATCCCTTTCTCCTCATTCGTTAAGTGAAATGCTTACACCGTATTTTGGTTGAATAGTTCTAGGCTTTGCATAAACTTTAAAACCGTATCCTCTTGAGGCTTCTTTTGATTTAAGAATTGCATAAGGGCTTCTCGTGGTTTAACTGCTTGTTCATTCCTCCAACCGAAATTTGGGTGGTTCCTCCAGCTGGAGTTGTATGTATTTGAGGTAGGTCCTCTGAAAGGTCTTTGGTAGTTATTTACGGTATTTAACTGCTTATTTAATATCTCGCGAAAAACATGAATTGTTGGGAAATTGTCAATTGTATGTATGTTACAAGCATAAATACCACAAATAACTTCCGCAACCTTTTCGGGTTTTACCTTCTAAAGTTTTATGGCCTTAACTTTTCTTGCGAGTTTGGTCATTCTTGCGTTTATATCATTTTCCTCTTTTAAAACATAAATTTCTCCCATTTCCTTTGATTGAGTAGGCTTAAAAGTGATAGTTCTTGAGGAGATATCCCATGATTGTGCATTTTCAACAAGTTTATCAAAATAATCTCACGCATCATCGACTTCTTTGTTTATGAATTCCCTATTGCACATTGACTTCCTTGTTCATGAATTCCCCATTACACATCATCTTCATAAATTGATGCATGGGTGAGGTCAATCCCTAATATAAAAAACTTTTTATACGCCATGTTTCGTAGTCATGTCGTGGACATGAATTTACGAGATCTTTAAATCGCTCCCAACATTGAAAAAAGGTCTCATCATCTTTTTGCACAAAATTCATAATTGTTTTCCTTAAGATATTTGTTTTATGATAGAGGAAGAACTTTTTAAGGAACTCACTTGTCATCTCAACCCATGTGCCAATGGACCTTGGTCTTAAAAATGTAACCATGACTTAGCCTTTTCTTTTAAAGAGAAATGAAATAATTTCAGTCTAACTGTGTCCTCAGACACGTTTAAGAAGTGTAATGTTAATATTATCTCATCGAACTCTTTCATATGTAAGTATGGACTTTCAGATTCTAGTCCATGAAACTTAGGGAGGAGTTGAATCACCCCTAGTTTGATATCCACAGTTCCTACATTCAATTGAAATATCATGTAGGAAGGTGTACTCACTCCCGTCGGTTGTAAATAATCTCGTAGAGTACGAGGCGGGGGTGCATTATGCACCTCGTTTTCATTTTGAACTTCCTCAACTGGTGGTTGAGGTTGATTTGCAGTCATTACTTCAATTAACTGAGAGGATCTCGAGTGGTATATAATCCTGTGATGGATAGGCAACCCTTCGACTAATCCTCCTTCACTCAAAAGACAGAGTGTATTGTTACGAACTTGCTCGGACATGAAACACTCTCAGCCCTCAAGTAACTAAACAATTAAACCTAAAAAGAAAACTAGAAAAACTAAAACAAATAAGAGATTTAAAAAAAAAAAAAGATAAGAGAAAGGGTTCGAACAAAAATACTGAATAATAGTTTCTATGTTAAGATCCTACAAAACAGAAAATAATATTAATTTTTAAAAATAATTTAAGAAAAAATCTTAACCTAAAAACATAGCAGAAAAATAAATTTTAATCTTATCCTAATTATAATACCAATTAATTTCAAAAAAAAATGTATCCGCAGTCCCCAGCAACAGCGCTAAAAACTTGTTCACAACCCCAAGTGTAAGGTCATGATGTAGTAATAATTCGGTAAGACCGAGGTCAAATCCACAATGACTAAACTTGTACGTATTATGAAAAATAACTAAAATCAGAACTAAAAAAAAAAAAAATCTAAATTGAAAAGTAAATAATTGAGAGTAATTGTAAATAATGTTGATTAAAACTTATGAATTTAAAGGTGAAAATTAGGGTACCAAGGATCCACTTATAGCTATCAAGATGTTACCTTACTTAATTCAAGGAACACAATTGGAATTGGAGTCCTATCCTATCTAATTGGAAGATAAAGCAATTTAAATCAAATTTAAACTTTTCATTGGCCTATTCTTAATGGAGGAGAATTGTGATGATTGGAAGAGATTCCATCACCCTATCATTCCCATGAGACGATGGTGAACAACAGAATTTACTAATCTTACAATCTCAAAACAGGAAAAAAAGATATTCAAAGCTATCGCAGTATCTATTGTAATTTGAGTCACAATAAATCATAGAAAACTGAAAATATTTCTTTAATATCAAACTATAAATCAATGAAGTTTAATAAGAACAAAAATCAAAACAAAATAATCATCTAAACATACTACAAACTTCACCTCTTAGCCCTAGCTAAGAGGTTTAGCCAACCATAAACATGATTGAAACAAAATCTCTTAAACAAAGCATGAAAAATAAATTAGAGAATAAGGAGAACTCTTTGACGGCTGCTCTAGAAACCGTCTCAAATTTATGCATTCTGCATAGTTTTCCAAAATAGACTTCTAAAACATTCATTTTTTAGACTCGGAGTTTCAAAATATGTTTTTAAGGACAATTTTCATGAATATGTTTTTTTAGGACAATTTTCAAGATTCTTTTTTATTTTTCTTCACTTCAAATCTTCATTCTCTTCATTCCTCCCTTTGTTTCTTTGGATCTTTGACATGTAAATTTTTCATTAATGACTTCCAAATCTTCAAATCTTCATTTAGTAATATTTTGAGCATAAATTTTCTTTTTTACATAAATTTCACCATGAGCTATCAAAATTACCTCCACATGAAAACATGCATAATTATATCGATTAAACACTATCATATTTATAAAACCAAGATATAAATAAGAAAAAATATACCATATTTCATACTCAACACCACCTAAGTTCAAATCCGAGTCACTCAATCTAGCTTTGCGACACTATCATTCAAGCTTCCATCAATTTCATCAAACTTGTATTAGCATCGTGCAACATTCATTTTCAAACCATTTACTCCTAGTATACATTAGCATGACAGTGCATTCCATCAATTTTCTCGCATTTAATTAACAAGTGTATGCTCCGAGACTTGTCGATATTTGCATTCCATCGTTTTCTTGTATATAAACTGGTGGACATATGCACTAAGGCCTGTCGATATAATCAAAACAAATCTCTTAGCCAGTTGGCTGTCGTCTTATTATTAGCATCTATATAGCATCAAGCATCTCATGTATACATACATTGCACCCTGCACTTGATCGTTTTGAACGTCTGCTCTGTGGCTTACCGATATAGTCATATCTTACGCATAAGAAATTCTAATCGGTCAACCATCACTACCATTGCATCACATTATATTTTCTGCATGTAAGAACTAACTTTATTCCTTAGAAATTAGTCATATCTTGTGAAGTAAAGACCATAGGTCTGTACGATCAGAGTGAGTGCCTAACACTTTCCCTTTCTATAACCACAGTCCCTTTCTTGAAATTTCTGGAACATAAACTCACAAATCATCTTGGGGTTAAGAATCTTCGAGTCCTCAATCGTAAGTGTTTCTACGGGGTCTAACCAACTGTAGAATTGTAATAATTGATTAGTGCCAACTTTGGTCAAATATTATACCCTCTTACCGCTTTTATGAAAGCCCTCAAGCGAGACAACTGGTGGAAGAAGTGAGAGTCAATCTCCTGTTCCCTTAGGAAATCCGCCCTCTAGCTTTCACAAGTGGCGACTTGAAAATGATTTCATTGGTGAATTTTTAGGAAAGACCTTCCAATGCATGTATTAGGTCATTTTGTTAGAAGGTTGGAGAGACAAAGGATGAGGAAGCAGCCATTGCTGGTATGAAAGATAATTAAGGTTTCAAAGCAAAGAAATAAGGAAGAAAGCTTGGGAAATGGGAAAACATGTTGAAATGGGATATATATCAGTCGAAATCGGTGCATTAATTAAGGTGTAATCATGATCTCGTATGATATGAAGCTTCTACACGCGTTGCCATGGGAATAACACTCTGTCTAAAAAAAAGAAGCATGACCATCATTCAGAATTGTCTAAATCATGTGTGGTAAATGAGGTGTCGCCATATGTCCTATAGAATGACCGCATTTATGATGTGTAACAAGTCACTTTCACCTTTTACTAAAGGCAAAGCGACGTGGGGGCAATGTTGTACCCTATTTTTGTTTGTTCCTACGAGAGCTAATTAAAGAGAGACACATGTAATTTTACAAATGTTACGTAGTGTAAATCTATGGAGATACCTAAAAAGGATTGTCTGGATATACAGCTGGCGTCTATCGAGTGATGTCACGTCATCCATAAAAAGTCATAGTGGCTGATCAGAACATGGCTGATCGGCAAGGAAGCTTGGAACGGTTATCTATACAAGTGGCAAGGTAAGAAGGAAATGCTCTAGGAGGTCAATAGTGCTGAAACTTTTATAACAACCGTTAGAACATGTGAAGTATCCAAATGTTCAAATTAAGGCTATAAATAGCAAATGAATACAACATTAGAAGTCATCTCGTACCAAATCAAATATATCTTTCCATTATCTGTCATTTACATTCCTTATTGTAATATTTTATCTTTATTTGTCATTTACATTCCTTAGTGTAATCCACAACAATAATTAAATAGTTGTTAACTTTAGATATAATTTGAGTCTACACTCATATACTGGATTCAGTTCAAGCATCAAGCAAAGTTCTCCATCTAGAGAGGCATTCTCCAATTGTTCTCTGATGGCGACTGTAAGAATTTCTTTTTTGTTTCATTTGTACTAAAGAGAAAAAGTCCCTTTATACAGAAGGCAGATGTGTGGCCCATTTTCAAAAGATGAACCTCATCCTTTAATAATAGCCTAATTATCTTAAGCAACATTATGCAAGTGGTTCAATATATGACTGATCTTATTAGATGCAGGCCATATACAATCAATTTCCGATGTATCTGCCTCTTTTGGCACTTAGGCTCATAGTTGTTCAGTTTGAATTGAGCTGCACATTCAATTATTGCATGCCCTCACTAATCACGTGACCGATATTGAAATAACAACATCTACGACTTCTTTTCCTAAACAACTGTCCAAGATCAGATAATATTATATAAATAACCTGCTCTTGCTACCTTGACTTACCTACAGTGGTGTCGATAATTTATTTGGGTTAACCTAAGTTAATCCTACATGTCCACCAAGTCTTAAGGAGCGTTTGACATCTACACAAATAACAGCTTATTAGCTTATTTCTAAAAAAAATAAGTATTTAAATTGTTTGGTAAAAGTCTAATTATGGGGCTTGTTTTGTGTTAGAAAGTGGTAAATAATCTTCGATTTTATTAATCGGGGAATTGTTACTCTTTGAAAAAGAGCTTATCCAGCTTAAGTAGGTAGACATTTTTGGCTATTTTTTTGACAAGTTTATTATCAAACTTTTCAAGTAATTCCTATATTACCCTCTTATTTTCTCTTTACAATCTCTTTGAGGTAAGTACACATGATGAACGACTCATATTGAAGGTGGGGCTCCACATGATGAATGGTCTACATTAAAAGTGGGCCCACACAATGCACAATCACATCAAAAGTGAGCCACACATGATGGATGATGTAGATCAAAGTGTGGCCCTACATGATGGACGATCCACATCAAAGGTGGGGTCCACATGATTGGCGGTGGACATTGAACGTGGGACCACATGATGGAAGGTTGGCATTAAAGGTGGGCCACATGATGAATGCCCTATATTGAAGGTTGGGCCCCACATGATGGACAATCCATAGCAAAGGTGAGGCTTACATGATGGATGGTGGACATTAAGGTGGGTCCCACAGGATGGATGACTCAGATCAAAATGTAGCCCCGCATAATGGACTATCCACATTAAGTGGGCCCCACATGATAGATGATCCACAACCAATGTGGGACCCATACAATGGATGGTGGACATCAAAGGTGTGACCCTCATGATGAACGACCCATATTGAACATAGGGCCCTATATGATGTATGGTTCACATTAAGGTGAGCCCACATAATGAGCGATCCATATCAAAGGTGGGCCCCACAAGATGGATGGCTTGCATCAAAGTGTGGCCCAACATGGTAGAATATTTACATCAAGTGGGCCCCATTTAATGGGCGGTCCATATGAAAGGTGGGACCCACATGATGGATGATGGCCATTGAAGGTGGCCCAAATGATGGTTAGTAGACATCAAATGTGGGCCCACACGATGAACAACGCATATTGAAGGCGGGGCCCCAAACAATTAAACGTCCACATTGAGGTGTTCCTACATAATGGATGGAGTAGGCTTCGCATGGTAGATGACTCACATCAAAGTGTGGCCCAGTGTAATGGATGGTGCACATTAAGTAGGCCCTGCTTAATGGATGGTCTACATTCAATGTCTCGCATGATGAATGACCCACATCTAAAGTGGGCCACACAATGGATGATCCACATAAAAGGTGTGCCCCACACAATGAATGGTGGATATCAAAAGTGGGCCTCACATGATAGAAAATCCACTTCGAAGGTAAGGCCCACACTATGGACACATCAAATGTGGGCTTTACATGATAGGTGATGGGTAATGAATGGTCTACATTCAAGTTGGATCTTTTATCATGGATGGTCCACTTTCAAGGTTTGGCTTACATGACTCCCGGTCCAGGCTCCTTACCGTGTTTGGTCCACAGCCCATATCCAACAAAATGGATGGTTCAAATATCTTAAAACATAAAGATGGTAACTATTCAAACTTTTGTCATTCCTAATGGTCCATCTAAAGTGATATCCACAAAACAACCATATGAATTTCAGAGCTTCCATAATATTTAAAAATAAGATCAACTACTTATATAAAAAAATAATAAAAAAAACGGTTCCTTTTGCTAAACAAGCTTATTTCATGTTGTAATTTTTTTTTGATTAATAATATTATTATTATTATTTTAATTTTATGAAAAACAAGTGTCAAAGGAAAAAAAGAGCTTATTAATAGTTCTTACTGTAAAACTCATTACGACTCCCTTTTAGATTTGAGGTCTCAAATTCAACGCGTTGGATCTCAACTTGCGGTCCCCCAGCCAATAACTTCTAACCTTTCTTGTACGCCTTAAATCCAATCCATCCAATAGGATGGTCCCTGGATGAGAATTTCCTGAGGTAAAAATCAGTCAAATCTACTGGATGAATGGACCACGCTTGTAATTTTACCATCTATCAATGTCTAGAAATTATTCTCTGTGATGTGTCACATACGAAGAGTGGATGGGGCTGAATCCTCATGGTCTGTCTAACCTATTGAGGGGTTGGATTTCACATTAACATGATAACTTAGAAGCTTGTGATCCAACCGGTTGGACTTGACACCATCTCTCTAGATAATACCGTCTAGGATTTATTCAGTAAGACGCAATCGCAGCCGTTAATGTTAGGGTTTCTGCTACTCGCGTCCTTGAGGAGCCCCACACAGAACGTCACTGGACAGAAGAAGACTCCAGGAAGAACCAAAGTCGAGAAGAGGCTTTGGAAAGTTCAGGCCTTACACTTTCTTCTCTCTCTTCCGAAAGAAAAACGCTTTGATTAGATTCGCGAACTAGGTAACTATGAAAGCCTCACTTCTTCTCGAAAAAACCCCAATTCCATAATGAGAAATTTCTAGGGTTTTCTTTCTCTTCCATTGAATTTCCTCTATCTATGTTTTTTTTTTTTTTTTTTTGTTTTTTTTGTTTTTTGTTTTTTGTTTTTTTCATCATATGCTCTTTCTTTTTTCCTTTCATGTTTTTGCAAATTTTTAGGGCCAGTTTGGATGCCTGTAACTTTTTTAAGTTGTAAGTAAGTTACATGTGACTTACTTACAGGTGTAAGTAAGTTACAGGTAACCCTGTTTGGATGTAAGTTGTAACTTACTTACAGGTAATTTTGTTTTTGTGTTTGGATAACCTGTAACAAAGTTACAGGTAATAAGTTGGATATTCAAGCTAGATAGAGTTTGAAATAGAGAATCGTTGAAAAATCAAATTGACTCATAAAAAAGATTGAGATAAAATTATTCCATTTTATTAAGCACATGTAAATGAATAGTTTGGCCAATTCTTAGGCTAAACCAATCAACAGGTGGACTATAAAAGCGGCCCCATGTTTTCAAAATGCTAGTAATGTGGGCGAAAAACTTGAGATAACATATCCAAGTAAAAATTTAGCTTTAAAATTGTGTTTGAACCTAACCCCTAACAAAGTTGTGCCCTTTTGATAACCAGTCTCTACAACTGGAAAAAAAGACAAAAAAAAAAGAAGAACAAAAATAAAATAAAAAACACTAAGGCAATAGAATGAGCAAGGAAAACATGAATAAACAACAAGAAAAACAGCGTATTAAGAGAAACACAGTTCATTTTTTAACCAAAATCAATTGAGATATTAACACAAGTGAAACCAATCAGTAAAATTTGTACTTATTTCCTTAACCAAGGCAATATAATGAGCAAGGAACGAGTATACAACAACAGAAAATCAATATCATTTGCAAATCCTCATTTCCTACAACAAAATCCTTGGAAACAATGGTGGACTTTTAATCATTATTGTTTTCGGTGGTGTGGTCCACCTGAGATTTAGATATCCCTCGTTTTTGGAATCAAGCCCTAAAAAGATCCAAAAGAATGGATGGACGGCATGGATAAAACAAATACAATATGGTGGGCCCCACAGATCATCTGCATTATCCACGCCACCTCACCCAACTGCCTCCGTCAACGCAAAAGAAAAAAATAAATAAATAAAGGAAAGAAAGGAAAACGCAGAAGAGAGAAAGGGGGTTTCGTACTTTGCGGAAGCTCGATGGAGAGCGAGAAGTTGACTGAGAGAGGGAGAAGGAGACTTGAGAGAGGGAAACGGAGGCGAGAGGGAGATGAAGACATTGGAAAGGGATGGATGTGCAGGTGCGATTCTTCCCAACTGATTTCATTTCAAAATTTTTGACCGTTAGTTACAGGTAACTTGAAAAACGACTCTAGCGCCTGTAAGATTTTCGGCTCTTTCTCTTGTAACTTAGTTATAGGTTGAGAGAAAGTCACAGGTGACTTTTCTCCCCCAAACGCCAACTGTAATTAAGTCACCCGTAACTTACTTACATTTTAGAAAAGTTACAGGCATCCAAACAGGCCCTTAGATTTTGATTTTCGAGAGTTTTATTTCGTGCAGTTTATCACACTGTTTCGATTCGGTAATATCTTTCAAGGTCTTTTACGACCTTGTTCGGTGATGGATTTCGACGAGTACAATTACCTAGAGAAGACAGTGGAAAATCCAGAGCCTCCGAGAGAGAAGGAATCTGCAAATGGCAATGCAGTGAAGTCAGAGGAGAGGGACCGGAGCCGCAGTTCGAAGCACAGGAGCGAGGACGCTGACCGCGATGCGGACCACCACCGCAGCTCGAAGCGGCCAAGATCGGAGGATGAGCCCAGAGACCGCGATCGCGACCGGCATCGGGAACGGGATTCGAGGTCGGAGCGGAGCGAGAAGGACCGGCATAGGAGCAGCAGGGAATGGAGGGATAGGGATTGGGAGGAGAGGAATGGAAAGGAGAAGGACCGGGAGAGGGATAGGGAGCGGGAACGGGATCGCGACCGGGACCGGGATAGAGAACGAGAGAAGGAGAGAGAGCGGGAGCGGTCCCGCCGAAGCGGGAGCCGCTCTGAGAGGCACCGCAGTGAACGTGATAAGGATGTGGAACCTGTGAGGGAACGTGAGAAGAGCAGAGATAGGGAGTTTAGAGAAAAAGAAAGAGAAAGAGAGAGGGAGATACGAGATCGAGACCGGGATTCAAGGTATTTTCTTTTCTTCTCTACACAGCAGACTATCATGTTTAGATAATGCCTCTTATTTTATCATGCAATGCAGTTTATTTCAAATGATAAGTTGTTGGTAATGTGGAAATCTCTATATAAGTAATGTGTAGATACACCAAAAAAAAGTAGTGCATAGTATTCTTTTGGTGAACAATTCACTAAACAAGGAATTATTATCATGTATGGATCAAAGACCTGAGAGAATAGAATAGTATTCTTTCACTAATTATTTGATTTATATGGATACACATTTATAGATAGACACCGATCACTCATGTTGTATCCCATGTGCTTTCAGAATGTGTTCAAGAGTGTTTAGTCATTAGGCTACGAAAATGGCATTTTCTTTCCATTCCTTTGGCAATGCGAAAAGAAAGTGCAGATTTCATTGAAGTGCTTGTTTCATGTTCAGGATGAGTACCCAATATGGTTGTGGCATCTTGCTTTTGCATTTTTATGAAAGATAAAACAATAATAAGAAAAAGGCAGGTGGAAATTACATCCACACTAAATAGCAATGAAGAATGAGCTTCTTCTTTTCTCATTTCTCTGTGTTGTCAGATTCGATGTACTTGAGTGACGATCTGGGCCAGTGATTCCCATTCTGGAGATCCAAAGTTTTTAGACTTGGGCTGCTCAAGGTTGATGCCTAACCATCTAGTGTGCGGAGTTGCATGTCAGGTGGCCTTTACCCCTCCCATGAACACTTTCTTGGTAGAGAAGGATCTTTGGTGGATTCTAGACTCTCATATGATATTGGGTGAGAGATGGTTCCATGGTATTATTGGCTTGAGACATCCATTCATGAAGTTGACTCCATTTGCTGTATTTGACCGAGCCCATTGGACCAACTTGGTGTCACACTACAAGGGATGTCAAGCCGTGCTTGGTGAGGTTGGGGTCTAAAATAAATATAAAGGTTAGAGGGGCTGAAGGTCAGGAGAGGCTGGGGCAGCACAGTTGCAGAGGGAGAGTTGGTCCATCACAATGTCACAAGCATGGTCCTACGAAGAACGTTAATGAGCTAAAGTGTCAATTCCATTGTGGTTGTCAAACTCATTTGTGAGGATAGCCTAGGAGATTAAGGAGACTGAGCTACCCAAAGGCTCAATGTCACCTCCCCATTGATGGGTTTTCACACTCCTATGAGCCAAATTTGACCTTTCTCCGTTTCCTAAACTCTTTTCAGTATTGGTTCCACATACAAGGCGTGCAACGTCTTTGAAGCACACCCATCTTTTGGGGTGAAGGGGTCACTACAATTTATTCAAGTGCACAACCTTGCTTCATATTAAGCTTCTTGTGAAGATTATTATTATTATTATTATTTTTGCCATTTCCCACTAACACTAACCTCTTTAGTTCTGTTGATGTCTATGTTGGACGCAAGTTGGGACAAACACAAGAAGCGTGTGATGAAGATTTGGGTTCCAAAGGTCTAACCTATGGGTCCCGTGGCTATCTGTAGCTTCCATGTGTGGTACAGGTGTTTTTGTTTGTAAAAGACATTTTTTTTTTCTATGAATTGAGTTATTTATTTATTTATTGATTACTGACTAGTTTATAATTTTGATCCATTAGTCTATCAACTGGCTTAGTACTGACTACCAAGAAAGCTTGTTTCTATGAGCAAATTCAAAACATATTTCCTTTAGAATAGATTAATGCCTAACTTTGATCTAACAACTTCTGATCTAAGGAAATATTGATGTTGGCCTAAATCTTTAGCTAGGAAGTGGCGTTTGAAGATACTTCTTAAGATCCTCAATTCCTTTACAATCAGACAAGATGCGCCTCTTTGAATGAAGAAAAAATTATCAACATGACATAGAAGAAAGCTGTAGGGCAATACAACCTTACTAAATTTATCAAACCATGCATGCAGTGACTACGTCAACCTATAAATTACCTTAGCTTACAAACCTTATTCGACTCAGCCAAGCCTAGGTGGTTGCTCCATAAAGACCTCCTTGAGAATATCATGAAAATGGCATTTTTAACATCGAGTTGAAAGAAGGGCCACCCGTGATCAACAAGAATAAAAAGAATGACCTGAATGGAATTAAGCTTAGTAACTGGAGAGAAGGTTTTGGTATAGTTGATGTTGGGAATTTGAGTGTATCCCTTAGCAATTAAGCGAGCTTTCAATGATTCAACTATGCTATTATGCCAAAATTTAATGTTAAAACACCCATTGACAACCAACTATATGTTTACCGGCTGGAAGACCAGTTAGCTTCCAACTGTCATTTTGATGAAATGCAACAATCTCTTCTTCTATAGCCTGCTTCCACCCCTTATTTGACAAGGCTTCCCATGGATATCCCAACATTTCTCAATAGTGTGAACTTCTTACATCCACAACCTCTAACAGGACCTCCCCCTGCATCACTAGTCACTACCACTATTTTGATTACCTCGAATAGCTTTGCTATCTCCTTGATTACCTTGGCCACTACGACCACCACCTCTACATCATATGACAAATGATGCTAAGTCATTGGTTCTACATGTAGAGCCAAGTGATACACATTGAATGTGAGCATAAACTTCATTTAGGGATGGAACATCCTTTCCACCCAAGATTTACACACATTGGCTCATATTCTGGTTTTAAGCCAGATAGGAATTTAGCCACCCGAAAATCCTTACATCGTTGACGTTTTTTTCTCCAAATCATTATTAAGTGGCTGATACACATTTGGCTCCCACATTCCTAGTTTCGAAGAATTGCCCTTTTGGGAATGCAAAAATCTCTTCAAACAACTGATAGATGAATGCATCTCTTGTACCTCCTTTGTAGTGTCTAGAAATATCACATTCGTACTAACAGATGTTTCCATATTGTTCTACAACCACTTCAAGATCTGAGCATTTTCCTGGATCCCCTGTTCGTATGTGTTACTGGCTAATGTTATTACTCTCATTTGGTTTCTCCATAGTTAGATGTTTAAATTTTCCTTAGGTTGTAAAAAACGCTTGGATATATTTAGACCATGGGAGATCATTTCCTTCATTTAGTTTTAGAGGTTATTTGAATCCCTAGAAAATTAGATAGATTTAAGAAGAAGAAAATCATATAGTTATTTGAATCCGATTTTTTATCACCCTTAATTTCCATTAGAAGAAGAAATTAAAGAGAATAACGGGGTGCTTGCACGAATGAGGGTTGACTCTTCCAGATATAAGAACTCTCCAGTTGCACGCTCCACACAATGTACACAATGGCCATTCATTCATGTTCCAACAGAACATGAGTAGAGCGATGGCCATTCACACGCTCAACACAAATCATTACAAAGGCCTGGCACACACCAAAATAAAGAAGAAACCAGCTTTCTTAGAGAACTTTCAGCACAAGGGAAATGCGAAGAGCAAGGAAGAAAAGAGACGGAAGAATTTATGAAATAGAAGAGAAGAAAGCGGCGTAAATATAAATGAAACCCACTCTGATACCACAGAGTTTTGTAAAAGTAAAAGGAAATAGAAAAGAGGAAGAAAAGAGATGGGAAAAAGAGAATGGAGAGAGAACACTAAATTTGTGCATACCTACTCTCTCCCTTGTTAGATAAAGTAAAAAAGAAAAAAAAATGAAAAAATGCCAAAGGTATCCCTTACTAACAATATGATGTGCATATTAAGTGCACCAAATAAACTAAATAAAGAGCACATGGACAAACTAAAAACTAGGTGGGCTGTACAACCGTAAGACCCCTTATTATAGTCATCCAGGTGGGCCGTACTAACAGCCCACGTCCACAGTCATTAACAATAGCATTGGAAGGGGTATTGATAGGGTAATCATCATGGTATTAAAAAACAGTTATGTAATGGCTGGGCCCAGGTCAGCTGTACAAGTGGCCCACACCCACAGTCATTAACGATAGCAGTGGAAGGGGCATTGATAAGTGCAATCATCATGCTATTAAAAAACGGTTATGTAATGGCTGGAATGACAGTTGCATAACAGTAATGGTGGGATCTGTTATGCGATACGGGGCTGTAATGGCCGTTCTGAAAAAATATCCGGCAACAGGCTGATACGGGGTTGTAACAAACCAAGACGGGGCTGATACAGGTTCTTACTTCATTTTTTTTAATTTTATTTTTTATTATTACAAGGACGTAAGGGCCATTACGGCCCATATCGTAACGGCCATATGGTTGGCTGGTGGTTACAGCCATTATTACCATTATTGAATTCCTTGGTAATTATAAGATACATAGGAAGATAGGTAAGAATTGGGTCGATATGAAGGACAATTGGGATCATCATGATAACATCTTTTGAAAGGCATGTTGTTCAGGAGAACTTGGATAGAATCCGGCAATGGATATGGAAGGTCATAATGAGCATGTGAGTTTCGGTAGGAATAATCATAAGCATATGAATTCCTCTTGAAGACATCTCTAAGATAAAACATGAGTTAGGTTTTAGGTTTGGGTTCAAGATCTAAACATTTTCGGTTGGTATGGTCTAGATGTAATGGTTTTGGGGGACTAGGAATAGTTAGGGATTTGTTGGATTTGGAGAGTGGAACTATTGGAGTTTTGATGGGTTTGGGATGGATTTGGGAAGGAAAAGGGAAAATGTATTGATGGCTTCGTGATGGGTTTGGGAAGAAAAAAGGGGAAAATGTATTGACGGCTCCATGATGGGTTTGGGAAGAGAAAAGGGGAAAAGGTTTTGATGGGTTTGGAGAGGAAAATGGAAAGAAACGGAAAAAGGACCTTATTTTTCAAGTTCCTCCGGACAAGACTTGCTATGATGCCAAAGGATGCGAATGGGTCAAAGAACAATAAACTAGAGATTGTGGGGAGAACCCAATAATCAACTAGTGAACTGCTAGTGATCACAGTCCGCTATGTCTTTTCCTATTGAATGGAACTGAAAGAAACTAAAGAATATGGGAAGAACCCAACGATCAACTAGCCCACTGCTGGTGATCACAACCCCTTCTCTCTTCTTCTACCAAATGAAACCAAAAGAAAGACCCCTGACTGTAAAATTCTGAAGGATCATTGTCGGCTGTTACAAGAAATGATGTCTTTTATATTGACTTCGACAACTAAAGAAAATGCTAATATAATGGGAAATGACCAAAATGCACTTGAATTTTGTCACAACCATATGGTTCTTATGAAATAGGCCTTTTTTCATCATTTTGACATTCTTTGATGCCCAAAAGGCGGTCCACAACAAAGTGATGAAAATACAAAAGGGAAACTTATTAAATCATGACTCAATCTAACCCTAAGAGTAATTAAAATGAATAAATACTATGAACGTGATGACCAATTGATTCCATAGGCCCTACTGTGTAAGATGACTGTTGGTCTTATCAAATTTATCATTAGACCATGGATCTGGTCCATATCCTAGATTAAGACAATCTGATGGTTGGATTAGCTAGACCTTCGATTGATCAACTTGTTTGGCCTTCTAGTTATATTGAAGCATACGATGGAGTGGATCCTAAAGGTCCCATTCATGGGTCCTATATCTAATCCGAGCTACTTGTTGCTACATGCATTTGAGTTTGTAAGAGGGTAACTTTTTCAATTAGTCAGGGTTTTTAAACAATTATTAAATAGTTTTTTAGCCATTTGAAGGTTTTAGAAGTGTTTTTTTGAAAGGCAATGCAATTATATTAAGAAACAAGGTGGGAACATCGCCATGCAAAACTGCAATACTGAGGACTAAAAGGACTAAAAAAGGCTCCAGAGGGTAACCAGTGAAAGGCTTGAACACCAAGGCCGAAGCCACCACATCCCGCTTGGCCTTCCTAAATGCCTCATCTGGGCTACAAAGCCTTCTATTAAAACACCTATTTTTATGTTCTTTCCAAATTGACCGTAAACCTGACAAAAGAGATGGCCACCAATGAGCCTTCCATTTTTTTGGAACACCGACCCATGCCAACCGGTGAAAAACAGACTAGTCGATGAGGGCATCACCCAAGGAGCTTGAGTATTTTTTTTAAGATCATGGAATGTCGGCCGAGATCTGTGGGCCCCACCGTGATGTGTGACGGACATCCAACCGATGAATTAGATGCACCCTTCCATGGTGGGCCATGGGCCTAAAAATCAGGCCAATTAATGACTTATGTGGGCCACACCATACACAATAGTTGGGAGTGGATATCCACCCATTGAAATCTTCACGATTGATTATAGGGCCCACTAAGATGTGGTCTAGAAATCCAGACCATCCATTGTGTGTGTCCCACTTGGATGAGGGGTCACACCAAGTTTCAGCTGTATCTAAAAATTAGGTGGCCCTAACAAGTGTTGTTAGACGTTTTATGCATGATTTCACACCGTTTCAGATGGTGTGGCCTAGTTGAGTTCTAGATACAACTGGTTTTTTGGGATATCCCATAACCTAGAGGGGACCCACCAAATGCACGGTGTGGATGTTCATCACACATCACAGTGGGCCCCACAGATTTCAACCTCATGGAAGCTTCTCATGAGGTCAACCTCATAGTACCATTTCCCTGTATGTGTATATATATACACCTTCCCATGAGGTCGACCTCATAGTCCCATTGCCCTATATGTATATATGTATATGTGCATGCACATACCTTATAAAGATGGGATATATGGATAAATAGACAAATAGATGCATGGCATATGGGTTTGGATTATTGGATAAAAATAGGAAGTGTGTTCTTAGGAAAAATGTTGCCTTGTAGATAGGGGTGTACACCGAGTCGAGTTGGCCTCAGCTCGGCTCGGTCCTCGAGTCTGACTGGCTAGCTCGGCTCGGTTCGGTCAGCAGTTCGAGACGAGTTCGCCTATGCAACATTTTCACAAGCACCCGCACCTTCAAAATCTCACTACATGTAAAACAACAACAGTGGTTTTACATGTATTTTATCAAACACCTTCTAAGCAACATAAAATCAAGAAAAAAAGGTATTTGTTTCATATACATACCTTCCTTGCCACCAGCGACACTTCGTTGAGTCATTTCATCAAACACTTGGTGAGGAACATCAATATCAAAGTTAGCGAGTCACCAAACTGGTTCAATTTGAGTTGGGTTCAATTCGAGTCGAGTCGAGCTGGGGCCAGCTCGAACTCGGCTCGAACTCATTTTCGAGCTCAAAAAATCAGCTCAACTCGGCCTAAACTCGGCTTCAAACCGAGTTGAATAGAGCTTTTTTGAGTCGAGTCGAGCGAGCTAACCGAGCTAGCTTGGTTCGTGTACACCCCTACCTGTAGAGGGAAAAACCTAAAAATCAATCTTTTCCATGGAAGCATGTGATCGTTTTGTGGTCCATTCTCATTATCTTCTTTTCCTTCTAATAAAATCCTGTCCCACCCTACATCACTTGGGCATGTTGATTACTTAGTCCTCAGGCATAATGTTGGTATTTGGTAAGTGATAAGTTGTAGAAAATTACTTAGTACTACCTTGTCATCATTTCTAATTTATGGACTCCAAATGGTCCTTATAATATAAAATGTGCTTCTCGAACTTGTATACACAAAGTTGTTTCTTTTTCTCATCTCCTTCCCCCCATCATCCACATCGTTAGTTTTCCTATCATTTCGTGCTTGCACCTTTTCTTCCAATTTCACATTGAAAAACATGTTAACATTTTGACTTGCATCTACTGGTTGCAAGTCAACTCACTCTTTGTCAAATATTTGTGTTGAATGGGTGAATCCCAGTTTTGGTTAAATAATCTCAAATAGTGTAGCTGGATGAATAGTATAGTTGGTGTCTTGGTACTCTTTTCTTTTTCTTTCCTTGTCCTTCTCTTCTGAGTTTTGGGTTTGATTGCATTTATTAATGGTTTCCTAGGCTCATCCCTTGTTATTGGGTCTTTGGAAATGAGATGGATCAGCAGAAAACTTGGCCTACAAAGATCTCTACACTATGAGATGACTGTCACATGCATAGTTCTATGCGATATGATCTCCCCTTTTTATAGTCAAATAACTACATATTTTATTTCATGGTCCTAGTTTTCTACTAGTGGTAAGTTTAGATAACAGGGAATGATGTTGAAATTTTGGGAACATTTGTTGGGTTGAGCCAGTAGGCGCACTCACTCTAACGGCGTACCTTTCGCATGATGGGTCTGCGAGGAAATGGGAACAACGGCTTAAAGCCACTAGGTGTAGGCACTTTCCAGAGGTGGAATGTTCTAATAAGCAAATTCTTCGAGCCCCTCTTTAATCAGCATCGTGGTTCCCTCTATCCGATCGATAGTGAGAGCCAATACCTCCATGTGCCTCTACTGTTTGTCCTAGAGCAACACTGAAGAACTTCATCCCGACACATCAACCGATCATTAAATGACGGAGACCTAGCTAGGGAAGATGGGGGATGGCTACTTGAGGTAGCAATTCTTGCTTTGCTGTTGTATCCGACATAGGCCCAGATATAATGCACCTACCTACCCTTTGTCGCCGTGATGATGGATAGATGAACCTATGACCTACCCAATAGTACCCGCTAATAGCATTAAGGAAGGGAGGAAAAAGGCACAAGCCTCCCCCAACCGGACACTATACCTCATAGGTCGAGGCCATGACCTGCAACTTCAACACTAAAGCAGACAAGTCAATCCTGTTTCATGCCTTAGGGTGATTGATGAAGGCTAGGTTGGTGAATTGGAAGAGATGTGGGTGAATAGAACAAGGAAACAAGTGGAGTAGATGAGGGGCACCTGGACGCTACTACAGTGATGGATGAGCTGGATGGTCACCTCGTGCGCATTGTGGCATTGAATATGGTGGAATGGATTCAAATGTTGAGTTCCTCCTAGGTGTTGATCTCACGATGGCCCTCCAGCATGTCCTCATATCGCGTCTGCCACCACAACTTCGCATCCCCTGAGACTGAGAGAGACATTGTTGCCATTGTCACTTGGTCGTCCTCAGGGGCACGAAACTGTACTGAACCACGCTCCTAATTAATGTAACATAGTTGAAGTTAGTTGCTTGATCAACCGAGCAAGCACCGTCATTTCAATTGCTTTCGTGAGCAATGTTGAATGGTGAATTATGCCATTTTGATCTTCATCTATGAATCTGACCATCCTTACTAAACCTAAAACTCTCCATCCATCCAAATCCCATCGCCGAGCGAGACTTCATCCAAATCCTAAGACGAATTCGCCACTCATAAGGTGAGTCTGATGTAGGACAATTAACCACTTGCTCTAAAAGCTCGAACTGATAGAGCATGTCGAATTAATCCCTTTATCTCATAGTACAAGTCCCAAATCCATGGGTTAAGTCCTCGGCCGAACCCTCCTCATGGGCCCCAAATCCTTGGCTTCTGCCTCACACGAGCTACCTGCCTCACATGGGGCATAAATCCATGGGTTCAGCGGACCGCCTACCCCGATTGTGCCCCTGCATCCTACATTCCACCCCACTTGAGCCCGGTGTGAAAATGCCCCCCGCATTAATCACCCTCGGTGAGGAGTGTCGAACATGAGACCTCCCGCTCTGATACCAATTTAATGTATGCCAATTAATCACTTGCTTTAAAAGCTCGAATTGACGAATTAATCCCTTAATGTCATAGTCTAGGCCCCAAATCTATGGGTTAGGTCCTCGGCTGAACCCTCCTTGTGGGCCCCAAATCCATGGGTTATGCCTCACATGAGCCAACCGCCTCACATGGGCCCCAAATCTATAGGTTCTGCGGGCTGCCCACCCCGAGTGTGCCCCGGCATCCCACAGGCCACCCCACTCGAGCCTGGTGTGAAAACCCCTACGTTAGAGTCCCCACCGGCACATAGTAGGCTGTCAAAAGACCTGATTCCAGTAATCTGCTGTCATACCACAGAGTTACTAAGAGCACTGTCGCTCTTGCTAACAGTGGCCTGACCATGAGCAGTTGCTAACACCGACCACGCAGTTAGCAAGTGCGTCTTACTGCTGTCAGTTTCAAAATTTCCATTTTTGCTCTGATTCGCTCTGATTTTCGGCACCGTTTCCACCCAGAAATTTTGACAAAGGCTTTAGACTCAGGATTTGCATTTTCAGGATCTTCCAGAGCCTACCCAAAGGTTCAGGCTGGATTGTAGGAAGTGGGTGATACATTTTTGTATATCTATGAGAAGCTCTACGGTACTCACGATTCCCAGAGTGAGTCGTATCGTGCGTAACAAATTCTTATTAGGTAATAGTAATTTAAGGGGGCCAGCTTATGGGCCAGGCGTCTCTCTGACCTTGATTTGGATTGTCAAAGTATGTGATGCTTACACTTGCATGCCTGGTGTCTAATAGCCAATGAAAACTAGCTACCGTTGGTACTGTGGCATCTAGAGCTGGTGGAGACTGATGCTCATTTTTTCTGTTAATGTTGATTAATGGCATTAGATATCTTGTTGTGTTCGGGTTGTATTCTTTTCTCGCTTTGGTGCAGTCTTCTAATAAATTTGCTGTTCTCTCCCTGTCTCAAAAAAAAGAAAAGAAAAGAAAAGAAAGATGTCTTCCTCCTAAATTCTCTGGGACAAAATTTAGGCTTTGAGTTGGGGAATGGCGCCGCAATTCGTTTTTGGGAGGACCTTTGGCTGGGGGAATCGTGTCTGAAGGACAGATTCCCTTCTATATATCGTCTCAGTGCTACTAAAGATGCTCCTATCGCCAGATTTTATTCCATCTCCAGCGCTGGTATTGTTTGGGATATTCCCTGTCGCAGAAATCCTACCGAAAGGGAGGTTGAAGATTATGTGGGGCTCATTTCAAGTCTCTATTCTGTTAATCCGACCCAGACGGAGCAAGACCATGTCATCTGGATGAGAGACAAAAGTTCTCGTTTCTCGGTCAATTCGCTATATGCAGCCATTGCCCCATCCACATCACAAGTATCCCATGCAAATCATTTCATTTGGAAGCATAAAGTTCCCCCAAAATTCATTTGTTTCACTTGGCTGGCGTCTAAAAACAGGATCTTAACGATCGATAATCTGAAAAAGAGAGGAATGCAGCTCCCAAACATTTGCCTTTGTTGTATGGATAATGAGGAATCAGTCGACCATTTACTTATTCACTGTCAATTCATCTCCCAGATTCGGGATAATTTCTGGGGCAGATTTAATGTCAGCGGCTGTGTTCCTGCTTCTGCTGCTCATCTGCTGTCTTCTTGGCATGGCGTGAATCTGGGGAAGATCAGATCCATTGTTTGGAGAATGGCTCTCATAGCCATCTGGTGGGCGGTCTGGAACGAAAGAAATGATAGATGTTTCAATAACCCTCAATCGTCGGTTGCTGTCGTGGGGTCCAGGGCGAAGAGTTTACTAATTGAATGGGCTGCTAATGTTCCTTCCCTTAAGGATTTTAATTTTATGTTCCTAGGCAGTTAGCTGTTTTCCCCTTTTCTTTTTCTTGTTTCTGCCATCTCGGCAGTCGCTGTTCTTTTCTTCTCTTTAATGATTTCCGTTACTTTAAAAAAAAATAAAATAAAAAAATTTAGACTTCTTTTGGTTGTTGGTGGATCGATTTTCTTCATTATCTGTAGATATTACCATAAGTTTTTGATGGTTGCCTTTGTTGGGTCAAATATCCATTGTTTGAGAAGATCTTTACATACTTTCGCTTTAGCTGTGTTAGTCTTAATAGTCTAATATGTAGCACCTGCAGTTTTTATATGGTAAGTCTATGCATATGCTGCTGTTGCTGCATAACTTTTTGCACTTGTTGGTCGAGGAAGATGTCTTGCCAGAGGAAAATATAAAATTTATTTTGCATTTCTTTAACCTTAGCTGAAGTGCTTCTGGGACTCGACATTTTCTTCTATTCCAATTTTTCAGCCCTTTCATTTTCCTGCAAATGCAAGCTTGCTTCTCACAGTTTTTTTATTTTAGCCAATCATTTGGGATTGTCACATTATTTCTGACACCACTAGCTCAAGTTTCATGTAATTTCTTCTATTTATCAAGATTGAAATTTCTGAATATTGAACATTAGATTCTGGGAACTCGCAGATATGCTAGAGCAATCTTCAGATGGTCATTCTGGCAACTGAGCCAGGCTCAGGAACTCAGGTCATGGGTCTTAAAAATTCATTCTCCCTAGAATTTCTGAAATCTATTTAGAAGCTTGCATTGCAAGATTGGGGTTGGTGATGTCAGAGGTCTTGAAGAGGAGTGGGTGATGTCATGTTATAATTTTGGTTATCCTCCAGCTCGGAACACAATGGCTTAATTGTATTTATTCTGTTGCAGAAATGCTGGTGAGGAGAGTCATGGGCTTTGCTTCTCAGAAGCACTTCATCTTCTGATGACTGTGAGGAAAATGGGTATCCAGATGACAACCAGGAAAAAACCATAAATTCTTTTGCAGGATCAGATGTACCATTATCACTTTCTGTGGTTGATGATGTCCATTGTGAAGAACTAGGTCTTTTGGGCATTAATAGCATGTTCCATTAATGGTCTTTTGGGAGGTCAAGTTTTACAACATCATAGGATCTGTGCTACATTTGAGTCCAAGTCTTCTGACTTTTATGCACCTGATGATAGTGGTTTATCTCACCACCTCTTGGGAATTAATAGCATGTCCCATCTATGGTCTTTTGAGAGGTCAAGTTTTACAACATCATGGGGTCTCTGCTACATTTGAGCCCAAGTTCTCTGAATTTTATGCAACTGATGCTAGCTGTTTACCTCATCACCTCTGAAAGGATCTTTTGCTCCTTTAGGTTCCAGAATTTCCCTGCCTTCAATTTTTTTTTTTGGGCTGTCGTACATCCAACTTGCATTTCCTCGACTAGTTTTCCCCATGAAGCATTTGCATGCGTTGCTGTTCCATCACCTTCCTATTTTATTCACTGCTCTATACAAAACTGCTGGACAAAATTGGCCTCTCCCCTCCCAATTTTTTTTGCTACTGCATCGGTTTGTCTTCAGCTCTGCATTAACAACAAATGTAATGCTTGCTTGATAGATATCCAACATAGGATCTGGCTGCTTAAGATTTGCAGGTTGATCTTACATGGTGATAATCTACTTCCACATTTGGTTTTGGTACCCCGAGTAGCTTGGTAAGCTATCGAATTTTGGTGGCTTGATTGCTCAGTACATATTTGACACTATACGTACATATACATGCGTGCGTGTTTGTCCTCAACTACTAAGCGCTAAGTACAGGAATCACCCGTTGTTAGGTTTCAAATTTCAATTGACGATGCTCTTCAAAAAAAATAAATTCAATTGATGACAGGTGTGCTAGATGGAGGTGCTTTTCTTGGAGGGGTTGGCACAACTGCATGATATTACTTACCTTTGTCCTTCTTCATCCATTGCACAACATGTTTGGCTACTTTAGATTTTAGGTTGCTTCATACAATATAGTGACATCCTCTAGTCCCCTTGTTTATCCTTTTGTGAAATGCAAATATGGAATTTACAAAACAATTAGGAAATTTTTTCATTTATAGTTATTGCCTACATTTGAATCATGTTGACCTCTTGTAGTTCCCTGCAGGAATATATTAGGTGGATCAGTACTTTGTACACATGTTGGAGAAAGAATTTGCTGTCATTTCTGGATTTATTTATTTATAAATATCTTGGCATTCTGATCACATTCATACACTGTTTCAGTTCAAGGAGCGATCAAATCCTTTTTAGTTATGCAACCTAGAGCTAATTAGAGTTATGGCTGGTGATCGTGTGGCACAAATTTGGTTTGCTATTACTTTTTTCTGGTGGCATGAACTTTAAGGCTTCTATTTTCATGCAGACGATATAAACAGAAGAAAGAAGAAGTTGCAGAGCCAGAGGCCGACCCTGAACGGGACCAAAGGACCGTATTTGCATATCAGGTCTTCATTTATATTTTTATGATTGATCTTTCTTAAAAGTATTTTCCTACTCGTACCATTTTATTTTTTTGAGGGTTACGAAGTGATGTCTCTACTCTCAATTTTGACAGATTTGCTTGAAGGTGGATGAAAGAGACGTGTACGAATTTTTTTCAAGGGCTGGAAAGGTTAGTATTGAGATTGTTCTTTGTTCTTATTTCTGGAGGGGTACTATTTGCTATGTATCTCTCATGTACTTCTTAATATGATTACATGCATTATTTTAGTTTGTGTTCATCTTGTCATCTCTCTAAGGCAAGGGAAATGGTCTAAACAAACATGAATAACTTGATGCATGGTTATAAGCAAAAAAGCATATAAGAAACCTACAGAAGACTGTCAAGTTACTCCATGGTGATGATGATTTCAGGCTCCTATGAGTTAGATCACCATATTTTCTCAGGAAACTGGTGAACTCATGATTGTTTCTAATCTGTGCTTGCCATCTTGTATATTCTCTGATAATACCTATATATTTGACAAATGAGAGGCGGCTCAAAAAAGTTATTTATGCAAAGATTGATACAAATTGGTTCTTATTACATGAAACTCTGCCTTTTGTTTAGTGTAATTGTTTTTGCATTCTAATATTCTCGTATTTGGTGAGTTTAATGGTGCACTTAAAACGTGACAGGCAATCATATAGGCTGCCTCTCATGGTGCAATAATATAAACTATAATATGACAGGGGAACATCGTTTGTAAGTTGAAGCTTTTGAGGATGTTGTTATACTTCTCCACCCATCGTCCTGCTAATGTCTTCATATTTTCTGCAGGTGCGGGATGTTCGTCTCATTATGGACCGTAATTCAAGACATTCTACGGGTGTTGGGTATGTTTCTTTCTTCCTCTTTTGACTTCATTTACAATTTCAAAATGACGTTCTGGCCATTGCACGCGTTCACAGCTGGCATGTGCAATGCACTTGTTGAGAGCATGAAGCAGTTTGCTAGACATGGTAAAGAAGGGTAGAGAAGTGATCGGAAAAGAAAGGGGGTTATTTGATGCTCTGGTAGAGAGAATGACACTTCTGTTTTCAGAACCTGGACACGTTGCATATACCACTCAATTTAACCGTCAACGTTGGAAAACACAATGTGAATGGGTTATCATCCAAAAATCAGATTGTCTAAGCAATCCTAACCTTTGATTAGTGGACAAATGTTTGGTTAATTCAAACCACAGGATATTTCTCATTGAACTGTCCTCAAAAGTCCATTCGGCTGTCTAGATAATCAAATCAGTACAATATTTTGGTTTATGGTCCATCAATTTATGTGCAAAAGTTTGAGTGGTCTGATTTAAGTTAATTGTATGCCAAGTGTACAGTTTCTCCATGCATGTGTATCAACTGTTGTCCCCAACCAGAGATCAAAAATATCCTCTATCTTAAGCACAAATGTGCTCGGTGCAAAGCACTTTGTTGGCCTCTAAATTACCTAAATGCCCGTACATTTAATTGAAAACCTTTCTCATGCCCTTGAATAATGTATAGTTTTAGCGATATGTAAAATGAATTGCTCCAAGACTTTTCACCCTCGTGACTCTGTGACTTCTACCTAAATCACTTAAATGTCCCCTTGTTATTGAAGACCATGGCATCAATATATTTTACACAAATAATAGGGAGACCCTGAGTAGAGAGATAGCAGATGCCATTAACAAATAATGTAATAATCATTTCTTATACTACCCAGCAGACGAAATAACTGAAATGCACCTATTTCAAGCAGCATCAATTTTATACCAGACACATTGTAATAAGCAATCCACATTCAATTAACATGAATGGAAAAATAATGCAAATATATCTGGATCTAACAAAAAAAAAACAAAAAAACTTGATGCATCTGAACTTCCAATCCCAAGAGAAGTTGCAACAGTACATACACATATTTATCTTCTCCACCTCCACGGATTAGTTTAGAGAGTGTCAGGCCCTCCTATTTATATTCCACGCACGGTATGTGCGTAAAATTCCAATCATGTCCAAAATAATCAATAGTAATAGTTACATTCTCACAAGATTTATCAAAATAAAATTGCAACATAATATCATCTGTCATGTATGTGTCCAAAAAGGAGAATGTTCACACAAGTTAGTTTATCAAATAGCAGACGTGATGTATGACTACACCAGCCAATGAATCCACTTGAGTCACTTATATGGCTCCATATTAAGGAAATGTGTTGTCGAAGAGTTGTTGCTCGACAATATGGATCCCACGTTCTTCACTTCTTCTTTTTCTATGCCTTGCATTTCATCCACTAATACATTAACCCTCCTCTCATATGTGTTAGTTCATTGTCATCCGCCACTTTTGATGTCAGATGATTCACATGCAATGATTGTCATTCCTTTATTGACGATCCTATGGAATATTAGAAGCAAGCCCAACCTTTGCTTTCTTCCTTGATGATACCGTTAATTGCATATTCACAGATGTGGGTGTCTTGCATGCGACCATCCTAGAATTCTCCATTCCAGGAGTCCCGATATTATATGCGACTTGAATCTCTAATCAGTTGTTGCATCCGTCATCCATTTTGAAACGCATAGTTTTCTCAAATTTCCTTTTCAAATTGTAGAAATCTCTAACTCATCTCTCTCACTTCAGATTCAAAGAAATGTAGAGTAAGCAATAACTAACTACTAACCAGTGGCTTGGTCAACACCAATAATGATATCTAGATCATTGAATATGGGCATCTACGTTTTTTTAAATTTTCACAACATACCTATGGGGCTACATGTGGGTAGACATGTGTGTCATTATTATACACATTTTCACATTAAATTCTACAATTGCTTAATAAGTATCAAGAGTGGAAATGTTACCTTTATTTGCTCGTCCTATACATCATCTGATGTGACGACAACGATATTAAGGTTTGGATCCCACACAAACCCATATGCATGTAGCATGTCTTTCACAGTATTGTAGTATGTTTTTTTTTATTTTTTTATTTTTAACACACACACCTGTGATTTTGAACATTATCCTTATTAACACAAATGTCAAGACTTTTCTCCATCTCAATCATCACTGCGTTGTATACATCAGTACGAAAACTATTATTTGCTTTCCTTCCTAAACCAACTTGCTCTAATAGAGTGTCTATCAAAACGTCGTCCATTGCGGTGGTGTGATATATCTTGCTTCTAGATGTATCACATTTAGATGTTGACTTCGTGTTAAACTTACGAGGGGGCTGTCGGGTAAGTTCGGGCAAGTATTTGAATTTATTAATGGTTGGAGTTGACTATGCCTTTTTGTGGGCGTATTCATTTTCATATGTGGAAAATATCCTCGGAGTATATTTTTAACTCACACATACAATAAAGCATAGTAGCTAAGAAAATTGATAAGTATACAAATATAGTTGTTACTAAGGAGTTTGAATGAAGTACATAGAGGTTTACAAAAACCTTAACGCAATAAATAGTAGAAGAATATATTACGGCTCTTCAAAATATCATAGTAGAATGAAGTATAGAGAGGTTTACAAAAACAATAACCACATCCACTCTGCAATATCATTGCACTTCCATGCCCATGCCTCTCACTCCACGTTCGTCATGTTAATTAGAAAAATCTCTTTATCGGCAACATTAATTTCAACCAGAGACGGGTTTACCTCAACCATCCTAGAACTGTCGGCATTCATCTTCTCAAAATCTCTCTCTCTCTCTCTCTCACCAGCTGATTAATGAAATTATGCATGACAACGCATGCGAGAACAATTTTCGCTTGTCTGAAACTTAAATTGTGGAGTTGTCCTCAATATTGAGAATATGCCCATTCGATAAAGGAGACGTTCAATTACATTACGTACTTGGGCATGCTTGTAATTGAACAACTCATTGTTTGAAGGATTTTCAGTATGAAATTCTTGCAAATGATTTTTAACACATTTGTATGGTGCTATAAAATTGGGGCTTTGGGCATATCCGATGTCCACAATATAGTATTTTTCTACAATTGTCTATATATGGAGTTAATGAAGAACAAATATATGTTTATGGTAAAGTAAATGGATTGCTTATATGGAAAACTGTAAGTGCTATAATGGATAATGATGTTTTATTTAAACCAATCTGATTTAAATGATTTTTAAACTCACAAGTATACGAATTGAGTGTAGATATGATACGTATTACGAGATCGTTTCCACGAGGACTGGTTGTCGCAATCAAAATTTATGACTCTTCTTAACTAATTCAACGAATAGTTTAACAAACTATTAAGTAAACTATCACAAATTTATGTGAAAAATAACTAAAAACAATAAGAAAAATTCAATCAAGGAGAAAACTAGGACTTTCGAATCCATCCCTAATTATCCTGACCCTTGTTTTACCTGTTAATTCACCTTAATTCAGATTGATATAAATTTAATAAATAAAGCACACTCTATGTCCTTGGTCAGACACACAGAATGTATAATCCCTTAAAGCATATGGATCACATCTTTCCATCCATGGTCAAGCATGGAGAGATGTAAATTCTTATTTCTTTCTCTATAGGAAAGCTGTACATGGTCAGACACAAGTTCTTAAAATAAGATTCCAAACAACATCCACATCTAGACTTTGATTAAGCTCATAGAATGGAGAAGTACAGAAATTTCAGTTAAGCACACTAGAGAAAGAAACAAATCAATTAAATTCAAGATGAAATCAACAAAGAAAAATAAGCATCATTCAAATTAGGGGTTTCATATTAGCCCTAGCTAAAAAAATTATCTATTCATGAATTCAAATAGAAAGAAGAAAAAAAAAATTGAAGAAAGAAAAAACATAAAGGTCTCCCTTCTCTCTCTCTCTCTCTCTCTCTCTCTCTCTCTCTCTCTTCTTTCTTCTCTTTCTTCTCTCTCTCCTCTGGCGTGGATCTGCCCTCCAAGCTCTCCGGATCTCCCCGTCCCAATTGGATCTCTTCCCCTTTTCATCTCTCTCTCTCTCTCTCTCTCTCTCTCTCTCTCTCTCTCTCTCTCTCTCTCTATCTTACGTTTTATAAAGGCAGCAGGGTCGGTCGAGTGCCAGAGGCGATGGCTAGAGTTTTTCGCATCAAGAGTGCGTACGCAGCAACAAAACACAAGTGAGTTGCGTTTGGATTAAAAACAACAAAGCTGACTGTCCCAGAACTCCTTTATGGCGCCATGGTTAGGGTAAAGACCACCCTATGGTCATATTGGACGATTCGGATCAGAGATCCGATCGTCATCTGGGCCGTATAACGCCCCATGACAATCGGACGCATGTCCGTGCTTAATGCATGCCTACGACCTGTCTTGCGTAACTGGTGGAGCCCACATTCCATGTTGTTTGATGAATCCACACCGTCCATCATATTCATGATGAAATTTCGATAGGATGGACGGTTTTTTTGTCTTTTAATGCGGTCCACCCAATCAATCTCACAGCCGTTTAACTTGCGTTGGAACGGTTGGGATGCTATTATTGCTGTCTTTATGAAATTTCTTCATCTAGGCCGTAGTGAGAGGGGCCGTGTGAGTCTTATAGACGGTCCGGATCTGACCGTTGATACATGGTGGTGGCCTACAATGATCCGTTCGCCACCTCTGTTGCGAAACAGAGCCTGCCTTTTCGGCGCTGTGACGATCGGTGGGCCCATGATCAGTTTATTCAAGAAAATCCAATCCGTTAAATGAGTTCACAATGAAAAGCCACTTGGAATGGACTAGTTTTGGGTTAGATTCGGGGTGACCCATGAAATCTGTAAAGCCACCGTCTGTTATACGTTTGCAATTGCATCCGTATGTGCGCATGCATGGGTCCCAGAAAACACGTGTCGTATACGGTCGATTTTGCCTCCCAGGAACGTTGGATGGATTAGATCTGTAAAATGTACGAGGGGTGGGCCCCACTATTAACCAATTGGACGGACAACGTTAGACGATGTTGCGTCTTTGAGCTTCCTCTGAGAAATCCTCGGTCAACGCTTGTTGACCGAGTTCTTGAAAACTGGTGCATGGCTGGAGCACTACCCTATACACGAGCAATGCTCATGTGGGTCCCAAGGTGATGTATATGAGAAATCCGATCCGTCCATCCTTTTTCTCATCTCATTTTAGGCGTTGAGTCCAAAATTGAAGCATATCCAGAGATCAGGTGGGCCCCACTTAAGGATTTAAGGGGATGATCTATTTTTGGGTAAGAATCCAAATCTGTTTTTGGGTAAGAAATCCTAACCCTAATCTGTTTTAGGAATTCAAATAGATGAATCGGTGAAATAGCTAACTTATTTCATGTTTAGGTAGCCATTGTGCTGTAGACAAGGATGTGGTGTACGAACCATGTTCGTAACGAGCGTACGACGCAAGGTGCGGATTATAAATATTTAGGTTATGGTTTTCAAGACTTTCAATATCAGTTAATGATTTATGACTGACTTGATTGCTATCATATGATCTTAGTAACAACATTCTCGATATATCATGTATGTGTAAATTGGGTGGTATATTAAATGTGTTCCATGTGTTTGTTGAAGTGTTTTGTATGAATAAGAAATTATGATTTATGCTTGTCATGATTATTAATCTAGTATTCATGTGTGTAGTACGTATGATAACTCCGTTGTGAAAGGATTTGTCATAATACATGATATAATTAATTTATTACATATATATTAAAATGTGTAGACTAAGTGTTTGATAAAATGTCTGAATGAGAAATTGCTTGTTGAAATGTACTTAATGAGGGTGTTGAGATAAGATTCTCAATTACCTTATCTATAGTTACAGTTTCTTTCATGTAACTTGCCTTACTACTACGTAAATTATGATGAAGTACATATGTATGATAATATGTTTTATATTTTGTTAAAATGCTCAAATGAGATTTATATTTGAATTGGTTGTCACATGCTGTTTTGACTATCACATATGAATGCCTATTGTGTTTGAGTATGATTAGGACTAATATGTAGTCTAGGCGATCGGTAACGGTTTACGATCAGTGGCCGAACTCGTTTCGCCACACAAGACATGTTCGATGAATCAAAATCGTACGCTGTTTGTCGACAATGGTTAGGCCACGTGGAGTGCTTACGCGTTCCATGTTGATCAATTCAACATACGCTCGTACCAGTCGAACTTGTCAAGTAACTCGATTGGCCTAATGTGTGTTTACCATGTATGGACGCTATTGTTTGAATCTAAGGTACCACTTACCAATGTAAAGCCCATTTCAACCTTGGTACCACGATCTGCTAAGACTAATGAGCCGGACATGGTGGTATGGGACAACGTGGTCGAGCTATCGGCCTACGCTGGGGCGACGAGCCTCCCCGTAGTGTCCATTAAGCAACCCAAACTCGTGAGCCAAATACGGTGGTATGAGACACTGAATTCGAGCTGTCGGCCTACGTTAAGGTGACGAGCTTTTCCCATAGTGACCTCGAGTATAAACTAGGCTTACGCCGAGGTGATGAGCCTCCCGCAGTAACTTGAACTTGCCTGTTCACTAGTTTTTTTAAATCAGGAGTGATATTGCCCTATAACTTGCTTATCGTATGTGATTAAATAGGATTAACGACCTTATATGGATCATCGTTTGGGTAAATGATATAAAGGGAAGTACCTTAGCTTCCTGAACCTATTGTATGAATAAACCTAATTAAGTATTAGCTAACACGATCATGCACCGCATTACATGTGCTTTGACGAGGAAGCGTGTCACTCCCCAAATTCGAAAATCGGATTCACAGGAATCCCGAATGTCAAATTCGGTGCCGACAGCCTCCGTAGCACCCCATTTTTGGCTCCCAGCATCCATACGCTAGATTCCGATCCTGGGATCCTACAAGGAGATTTTTTTTTCCAATATACCTTTAACTCGTAAGAAATATAACCATAAGTTTATCCAAATCATAAAAGCAACATCATCATCACATATCCACTAATATAATCATTTGAGTACAATGCTGAGAGAGAAATACATAAATGAAAATTAAGCTCCAGAAGTCTGCTACACGCTCCAAGCTCAACACTGTTGCAACCTAACATCACCTGCACGCATCTATCGTGCATAAGCTTATAGAAAGTTTAGAGGGTGGTGTAAGTGTGTGCACGAGGAAAGTGTCAAGTATTCAATATAATATTATAATCCTACAATGCCAGAAATACTGATAATCCATAAATTGTACAATATCGGAATAAGCAGAAATATTGACAAGATCATAAATTATCAGAGTAAGCAGAAATACTTACAAGATCATAAATTATCAGAGTAAGCAGAAATACTGACAATATCATAAATTATCAGAGTAAGCAGAAATACTGACAAGATCATAAATCATACGATAACAGATTAAGCGGAAATACTGACAAGTTCATGAGCCATACAATATTAGAATACACAATACAGATCAGCTATGCAAATGAGAAGTCATAAAGAGCCAAATATCAAATGTCGAGAATGTAATGTAATGTACAATTCCTTATGTGTTCACAAATACATCACCCGTATCTAAAAAATGCAGAAATACTATAACCGAAAATACCATATGTCGCGGATGTAATGTAATATGCAGTGCAAATGGAATGACCATGCTGGAGTGTGAAGTCGGGATGATAGTACGTAGTATCGCAGGCTATGGGGTCCATCATAAGGGACTTCTATACAAACTAGTCCCATACTTAAATTTAGATAGTCAGACTCAATGTGGTAAAACTCATGATCTCAGGTTAGTCACGCGTCCCAACCGAAATCCTGGCCATTATGAAGGTACATGTAACAAATAGTTGCGCACCAACAGTCCGAGTGAATAGTGAATGAATGAATGAATAAGTACGCAACTTTTGCTCAATAAGTACACATATCAGTACAGTTCATCTTTGGGATCATCACCAGGGTTTAATACACTCCAAATGGCATTGTCCCTCTCCCAGCAGCACAGTCCAAGTGAGCGTAAGAAACCTCACTATCCGCCTAGCCAATAGTCTGCTAATACCTATTCGGCACGTCGATACCGGACTCATTTACAAGCTGGTCAAACTCAGCCTAGCTATGCTCCCTACCATCGGGCGGGTAAGGCCACACCCCCTCCCAACCTACCACGACACAGTGAGAGACGCGACCTCCTGATATTCGGCACTCGGACGCTCATGTATCCACTCGGTCTCAACGTTGGGGTGTCCTCTGGTACCAAGAGGGTTTAGAGATTTTCATCCATGACATCTATTGCAGCCCGATGTTACCAGTAACAAATTTTCAGTGTCCCATCTGACCATCCACGATATGCCTGTGGAGGTTACGACCCTGATGTCACTAGGGCGTGCAGTAATCACAACACACAATGCAAGATGCATGAGTCATACAATTTGATCATGCATCAATCCTGCGCATACTGTGCGCTCATGTGAGACAATCTTTGCCTATCAGGAGTCTCATGACAACCGACACTATGACATATGCAAGGGTCAATTAGATCTCATAACAAACATGCAAATGATGCGTATGGGCATGTATCATAATGCTATATTGTCACATACTCATAATCGGTATCAATAACCGTCATCGATAATCGACCTCGACAATGTGGACAATCGACTAACATTGCCCCCAAGAAATGACCCCATATTGAGCCTAACATACAGTGGACCCATGGCCTCACACAAGGGCCAAATGTATAATACCACGGGCCTCACTCAAGGGCTTAATACACATCACGATGGGCCTCTCACATGGGCCTAACATACATCACAATGAGCTCCATCACCTAGCCCTCAAATGCACCTCAATGAGCCTCATCACATAGGCCTCACATACCTTACATAGGCCTCAAATGCATCAAGCTGAGGCCGAATGCTCATCAAAATGAGCCTAAAATACGAGCTGCATATACATCACAATGGGCCTCGATATCTGACCTCAACAATCGGAGTCGGCCTCGATAATCAAAATCGGTGATCAACAATCGGAATCAGCCTCGACACAAGGTGGGGTCCATAGATGGACGGCCGATGATGGATCAAGCAATGTCAATGAGGCCCAAGCGTTTGGATTAACCAACTAGAGAACGCTGAGAATGGGCCTATCCAGGCCTAAGGGAAGGTCACAATGTGGACATCCAACCATTATTGCCCATCAATGTGCCGTTTAACTAACATTGCTCCCAAGGGGGTGACCTTCATAGGGCCAAACATATAGTGGGCCCATGGCCTCACATACAATCACGATGGGCCTCATTTACGTCACACCGGCCTCATCATATGGGTTGACATACATTACATTGGGCCTCAAATACACAACAGGTGGGCCATCATATGAGCCTCATCGCACGACCTCAATACTAGGCCTCATATATCTAGTGGGCCTCATTACATGGGCTTAACAATAGAAACAGGCGGGCCCCACCCATGGGCCAGAATACATCTTGATAGGTCGCACCCATGGACTTCATGTATATCAAATCGGGCCGCACCGATGGGCCTTATAAACATCAAGTGGGCCGTATTAATGGGCCGCACCAACGGGTCGCACCAATGGGCCTCATAAACATCAAGTGGGCTGTATCAATGGGCCGCTCCAATCAAACACGTACGTCATGGTGGGCCTCATCACATGAGCCTAATACACATCATGATGGGCTGCATCACCTAGACCTCGACTACATCACAAAGGGCCTCACTATGGCCTTAGATTCATATAGGTGGGCTTTATCATATGAGCCTTAAATATACATCATGATGGGCCACATTACATGGGCCGCACCAACGGGCCTCATATATATATATATATATATATATATATATATATATATATATATATATATATATATATATATCAAGTGGACCGCGTCCACGGGCCGCACCGATGGGCTTAATATACATCAAGGTGAGCCTTAATGGATGGGTCACAAATATATCAAGGTGGCCTCATGAATGGGCCATAAACACATCAATCGCGCCCACCTTTCTAAGTCAACTATCTACAATATTCATCTATTTTTTAGAGATTATTTTAGAATATTACCCAGGGAATAAATCATATTGAAAGATCATCTGGACCATACCACAATAGCAGTGATGATAATGTTTCCCGCGGTTTAAAATTCACAGGGCCCACCATAACATTTATTTTCTATCCAATCTGTTCATAAGGTCACAAACGCCTGAATTAAGAGGAAAGACAATCTTCATGTTAATCCAGAACTGCTTGGATTCCTAAGAGGTTTCAATGGTAGGCATTCAATTCTCCACTATTTTCTGCGGTGTGGTCCACTTGATAGATTTGCCTCATTTAGTGGATGGATGGTTTACATATAACACATACCTCGTGATCGGCCCACCGTCTAGAGGTCTGGACGGTGTGGAGTTACAACACATCAAGGTGGGTCCATGCATATGGACGGAATGGCATGGATGGAAGTCATGCATCAGGTGAGTCAACACCATCCCAGTTAGATGATGCAGGTAAAATACACACATCACTACGGTGGGTTGCACAAATAGGCAGTGTAGATCAAATCCACACTCTACACATAGCAGCTACATAGTGAGTGTGCGGTAGACCAGCCAATCCATTTCGCTGTGAGTGGGTCCCATGTAGTGGCCCACCAGCCGGAGGGATCCCGCTGCTATTAGTGTTTTCTCTTCGTCCAGATGGACGACGTTGAAGAAACACATGCAACACGGTGTATCCCCACCGTTGACGTACTGGACGGTGGGATGTAACAAATACATCAGTGGGTCCCACCTAGTGGGACATTGAGGATAAAGCACTGCCATTAGGTGGGTCCCACGTAGGTGGGCCATCCCACCTCTTTATATCAATATAATATTATTAGTATTATATACACACACACATGAAACGTCCAGAATGGATGGCCAGGGATAAAAACCTAAGCATTATGATGGAATTCCACGTGGGGCCCATCTCACATACCACTTATATTAGTTTTATTATTATTATTATTATTATTATTATTATTATTATTATGATATCAAAACAGGACAGTGTGCACCAATGAGGTCCATGGATGGACGGTCTGGATGACCCACGGGACTGCTGACATGACACAACAGCTGAGCCTATTGACCGTCTAGCGAATGGACGGTACAGATATTACACATGCATCAAGGTCAGCCGATAACTGCTGACGTCAATAGCAGCATGAGCCGCTGGATGGCTCAGATACAACGTCATAAGGTGAGCCCCACCATCTAAAACCAACGGACGGTGTAATTAAACCCAGCAGGTGCTAACATCATGTGGGTCTCATGTGGTGGACAGATGGATGGCAAGGATGTACGACATGCTTCAAGTGGCCAACGTCGTGTAATGGACGGTGTGGACACAACACCAAAGCATGGTGGGACCCTCGAAGTGGGTGACGTCACTTAGCAGCTAATAGCTGGTGTGTCGTACCCAGCCAATATGTCCAGTAGGTGGGTCTCATATGGGGACCACCACATGCATCCATGAGTATATATAATATTATATTATATAAAAAAAACAAAGCATCATCCAGTGGGTCTGGATGCCCAAGACGAACGGTATGAATTTAAAACACTTACATCAAGGTGGTTCACACCTCACATGTGTCACATGTGTAAGGTGGGCCCCATCATCCAAATCAATGGACATGTAGGGTGGATACACATTACAAGCATCAGGGGTAGGGTCCCACCGTTCGGAGTGCTGGACGGTGCGGATCTGACCCACACATACCTCCAATCAGACCCGTAGCACTTGCAACGTACGAACAACAGTCATATAGCTGGTGTAGATGTACACCAACTGATGTATTTTAAAGCAGGTGGGTCCCACGTGGGGCCCACCACATAATATTTATTATTATTATTATTATTATATTAGTTCTTTTTTTTTTTTAAAGGGCTACAGCGGTCCAGTGCTCAGCGTCCTGAACTGATGGACTGGGTAAGACACCTGTACCATGTGGGTCCCACGTCCAACCACTGGACGGTGTGGACACCACACATAGATCATAGATCATGGTGGGGCCCACAGGTCAAGGTGATATTCATGTTTCTCTTGCAAACAAGCTTGTCCAAGCAGGTGGACGGTCTTACGGCTGCTGTTAGGGTGTAGACCACAAATCATCGAATTTAGGCCATGTAGATGGATGGGTGAGGATATAAAACACATACATCAAGGTGAGGTCCATGTCACTGGGCCACTCCACTCCAAAAACTGAGTAGAGATTTGTGCTTTCCCATCATCCTCGCCTACCCCAAAAATGGGCAACAATGGTGCTACTGGATGATCAGTAGGGAGGGCCCTGCTTGATGGACGGCAAGGCTGTCCCACTTACGGATAGTGTGGATAAACTCATATATCAGGTGGGCTGTAAACAAGGAAGGGAGAGAGAGAGAGAGGGAGAGAGAAACACCCACTTCAAGATCTTCCCCTTCAACTTCTACCCTTATGCTCCAATGTCCTTACGAAACTTCTTCAACGGTGGAGATGATGATATAAAGGTTGGATTGGTGAGGATCTAAGGTGGAAGATGGTTGAATTTTTGGGATGGGTTGGATGTCCATGGCTCTTGCAATGGAAAATGAGGAAGAAAGAGGGAGGGAGAGAGACATAAGATAGAGAGAGAGAGAGAGAGAGAGAGAGAGAGAGAGAGAGAGAGAGAGAGAGAGAGAGAGAGAGAGAGGTTATTGCTTGAATTAATGATGTAAGGCTATCATTAATTGCTTGGTAAGTGTAAGATCCGTATCTTAGTCCGTACCGTTCCGTAGACTTCCGCGGTCTTACCGGTCGAATTCCGACAACCTTCGACCCTTAACCGATATCGACGTGCGACCCTGATTCATATGCCGTCAACCTGTATCGACTCAACCCAAGACCAATACTATAGCGACCGCGCCATCGCTGCTGTTCCGATGCCGCGACTTGCGCGCCGAGGCGATACCGTGATCAAGAGATGTGGGCCAACGTTCGGTGCGAGGAAAACGCCGCGCGTTGCGAAACCTAAGAGAATCTCTACGAGATGTCACATCAATCCCATCAATCAATCAATCCATCAATCTATCACATGTCAAGTACACATCACCTTTCACCCATACCCAAGCAACCACAAAAGTAAAAAAGGGTCTTACAAGCCCATGCTTTCTTACACAAAAGGCCACAAAAGTCAAGGATTTCTTACACCCCATCTCTCTCCCATCCATCACTCCATCACCCATCACACACTCTCTCTCTCTTAACAACTCTCTCTCTCTTTCTCACTTCAAACTCATTTTTTAAAGCAACCAAACCCCCTCCATACATTGGAGCTCTCCAAGCTTCCCAAAACTTCAAGGTGGCCCACTTTCCTACCCCATCATCTCCCATCCTAGCCATCCATTTCTCATCTCCTCCATTGAAATCAAAGCTAAGGTGCTAAGGAATCCCTAGGAGCAAGAAGATTGGACGGTGGGTGCATGATCATAGTAGTTTTTTCTATTTTTGAGATGGGCCAAGTGAGGCCAACCGATCAATGGTTTGGATCTCACTTGGGACCCTAAGATGTGGCTGAAGGCCCACTTTGATCATCATGATCATCCATGAAGGGGCCATTCTCCATGGATCCCATCATGAGTTTATTTCATTACATTTGAAGGTCATCTAGACCGTCCAAATTGGTGGAGAAAGGATCTCCACCGTTGGATTTGATTTTGTTAGATCCGTGTGTAAATGGACCTGTTTTATTGTTCGATCTCTTTAAGGGAGGGCTCATAGTGGCGGAGCCCTCCATCACAAGCGTGTCCCACTCTCCTCTCTCTCTCTCCCTTTTTATTTCATTTATTTTTATTTTTATTTTATTTTATGGAATTATAAGGGGATTGTGTGGCCTATTTGGATGGACCCCACATGTGGCTTTTATTTTGCTCAAACCGTTAAGTATGGCCCACTTTTTGAACAATGGACTCATGCTATTTTCCATGAGGTGGCCCACCTCAATGCATTATTATTATTTTTTTTATAAACACCCAACCGTCCAGTGTCTGAGACGCTGGACGTCCCTGCCAAAGAAAAGAAAAAGGAAAGGTTTAGGTGGGCCGGCTCATGCAGGCCCCACCTTGATGTATGTATTCAATCCAAGCCGTCCATCCTCTTGCCCATATCATTTTAGGCGTTGAGCTAAAATGTGAAGCTGATCCGACTTTCAGGCGGGCCATACCTTAGAAAACAGTGATCTCTACTGTTTAAAGTCTCCTAGATTTCTTCTACGCGCCGAAACAGGCCCAAGTTTGGACTCTGTTTGTCGGTATCGAGCCGGTGAAGCCAATGGACGGGTTGAATTTTCTGATGGTGGGCCCTACCTGTGAAAATCCACAGAATTTCATTTTTTTCAAAAAAAAAAAAAAAAAACCTTGTTGCTACTGAAGGGTCGTCGCCTCACGTAGACTCAAAATACGCTCGAGGTCACTACAAAGGGCTAGTCACCAATCAGAGTAAGCCGACAGCTTGAATGTAGTGTCCCATACTACCACAATCGGCTCACGAGTCTGAGGTGCTCACTGGTCACTACGGGGAGGTTTGTGGCCCCAACATAGGCCGACAGCTCGACCACGGTGTCCCATATCACCATGCCCGACTCATGAGTCTTCATGGATCAAGGTACCATGGTTATCAAGGTTTTCACTGATAAGTTCAGTACCCTAGGTTCAAGCAGTTATGACCCATACAAGGTGAACATACAATGGCCAGTCGGGTTACTTAACGGGCTCGACTAGTACGAGCGCACCTCAAGCTGAACGACATGAAGTGCATAAAACACCTCGTGTGGCCTAACCACTGCCGCCAACCCAAAGCACGACTCGCGTTCATCGACACGTCCTTCGTGACAATTTGAAGCTAACCACGAATTTGAATCTATTACCGACTGCCTGGACTAGAGTATAGCCCCAAACACTTGTAATCAACATCAGTGATCATATGAGAGCAACAGAAATGAAATACAAACAATCCAAGCATGTTAACAACATGTTATAACATACAACGTAAGCGAATCAACCAAACACATGTATTCCATACATATGAGGAAATCAATTCAATAACAACATGGACGAAAATCATGTACATCATCATATTAATTGAGAATTCAATCTCAAGACTAATCTACAACAACATTTACTCAGTACATACTAATACAAACATTTATACAAACACTTAGTCTACACACTTTAGTCTACATAGCGTATGTCGACCCAAAATGCGCATTAGGGCGAATCTCTTCGCCAAACAGATCATGCACGCCTAACTAATATCATAACACGACAAATACACATGAAAATTATTTCAGCAAAATATAGACGTATACGATATTTCCTACAAATGCCTAAAATACCCTAAATCTCATATTCTCCGTACGCAGTTGAACTGGAAAACAGACAGCATGTTCTACATGTCAAACGGCGTTCTTGCCGATAATCTACTATTAAACGACATTGAAAGCTTTGAAAACAGTCAACCTAAGCATTTAGAATCCTCACCTTTCGCCGTAGAAGCGTAACGAATCGAATAGAGACTCTACGCTTCGTCAACGTCTGTATGACAACCTATATCACAAGATGAATCAGCTAGTTCGCTAATTGTATCGATGGAATCCCTAAAATAGGTTGAGGTTAGGGTTTTCTTACCTAGAATGAAGTTGGAATCACCGGAAGAGTGACTGGAATACGATAGCTAAGCTCGCTTGGTAGCAGGTTCGAGTGACAGGAAGCTTTCCCCACAACTCTTACAGAATCTCTCTCCTTTCTCTCCTCTCTTCTCTAGGGTTTTAGCAAATTCGTATGGGAGGGAAGTGAGAGGGTTTAAGGTCTTTAAATAGGTTAGAAAGTCACCTATATAGACTTGGAACAAAGGTACACTTGGGTTATAACCAAATCGGGTCTTTCCCGATCCAAAAGAGCATTTCTGGAGGTCCTCTGACCAAATACGGTAGGACTTAAGCTCATGGATATTGGATCCGGATCACATTAAGTTTTCAGTGCGGTAGTGTTCCCAGATCGCACGTGGCGGACCAGTTTCAGTTCAGCGGTCACGGAGATTCGATCAAGGATTTCAAGTACACTGACCTGAGTGAGAAATGTTCCCTGATCCGAGGGTGTATTTGGGTCAGATTCCAACGGTCTGAATGCTTATACTTAACCTGCAAGCGAAACGTGCCAGATTTATTTAAATCACATTTAATTTTCAATGAATTTCACTCTTTCTCACACTCCTTGCTCCAGGTCAATGAAATAGCCTCAGAACATCAGTTAGGCTTGATTTTCGAAGCGATTGTCAAGTCCAGCTAAACGGTCATAATGGTCTAAGATTGTAGATATCGGACTTTCGATGAGCGATCTAGATCCAATACAAAGTTTCAACGGGTTCTTGAGAGCAAACGGGTTTAGAGTTTGATCCTAGGTTTCAGGACGTTATAACGTCATTGATTTTACAAGTTTTAGGTCTTGTAGAACGTATTTAAAGCGAACAGTGCTAATTTCACAGCTAAACTAGCGTGACACTAGTTAACTTACGCTTATTTTCTAAAGGAATTAATCCTAAGTGATTTCTGATCGAGTTGGTACTCGGGTCTCTGTACGGATTTTTTTGAGACGTTACAATATCATTCCTACATTAACAAGAGTACTTAGGATATGAGTGTGGTACTGTTTTATCATTACTACTTGATTGAATTGATAACATGTTAACATTTACCTTATAGTACCACCGAGTTGATCACTCACTCCCACTCTAGGACAGTGTTTTAAAACACTAACCAGACTCTGTTGTAGCTACAGGTGATGGAGAGGCTTACGAGATGGAGCCTGACTTTTATGACGACGAGGAGGAGTTCTCGTACATGCAACTCTCTGTCGGGTCTATGTAGACCTGGAGTTGCCTCGACGGGATTACAAGGATACAAATTAGTTAGACATTACATTTTATCATTTTGTATATTTTGGAACAAACATGTATATATTCAGCCTGGTGACATGGTCATACTCTGGGAGTTTACAGCCACTTATATGCTTTATATATTTATCACAGTATTCCGCTTGCGTAATTTAATTGTTTCTGGAGTATGATATGCCGTTTTAGTATAATCTCACTCATGTTTAATGCACTAATATGGACAACATTTAAACATCATTATCTATATTACATAAGTGATGCGTTGAAACTCGGGAGTTGAGCTTCTGCTCGACCCTCAATTTTTGGAGCGTTACAAGACCTAAAACCATTAATATCACTAACACAACATCCCTTAAAGACCTAGAAAAAATTCTAAATGTCTGTCACTCTCGGGAGTACATTGAAACTCTGTATCGGACCTAGATCGCACGTTAAGATTCTGATGATCGCGAAACTATAGGGTTATGTCCGTCCTACTTGGCTTGAAAACCATCGCAGGAATCAAGCCCAGAGAGTATCCAGAAATGCACAACTTGAGCCTTGAGTGAAGTGTGTGAGAAACGTGAATATCTTTAGAAAATATAATAAAACTTAAGTGAATTGGGTCATTCGTTCACATACGAAATTGAGAATTTTAGACCGTTAGTTTCTAACCAAACTTTACTCATGGGAATTTTTTTTTTTTTTTTTGCACATATCCGTATACTTGTGGCCTCGATTGAGTAAGTATGACCATCGATTTGACATAGGTCCTCCGCGGACAATCGGCTTATCCGATCGCATCGAAACCACATCCCGACTTAGATCCATTGTCAGGGAACTTACCCTATGATGTATGTGAGTAGTGGGCCTTTCTATGAGCCCTGTTTGACAGAAACAGTCGCCCTTTGGATATAACCTAAGTATACCAGGGCCCTGGAGCCATTCGCATCACTTTTGGGCCTATATATAGCCCTTATACCACCTCACCTCTCTCTCATACGAATTTCTCCAAAACCTAGGAGAGAGAAGAGAGAAAAGAAGAGAAAAGAGTAAGTAGAGAAGAGAGAAAAGAAGAGAAAAGAGTAAGGAGAGAAGAGAAACCTTGGGAAATCGTTGTCGTGATTCTCTCCCACGACTCCACGCACCAAATCGCGGTAATACACCAGAACAACTACCAAAAAACTACCAAACTACTACGCCTATAAAGGCTACATACCAGAACAAGCAATAAAACAAACAAACAATGACTACATAAAGGACTATTCATCGGAATCTGGCGATGGAGGAGGGGCACCCTTATCCTGCAGACAGCATAAGATAGACTTTAAAGTGCGGGTTACTTTCTTAAACTTGTGCTTCATAAGGCCCCGCAGGTCGATAATATCTTACCGCAGAGTGGCCTGACCCTCCTCAAGTTAACTAAATGGGCTTCCCTATCAGCCTGATCAGGATCATCCTCCTGAGTCGCGGGAGGAGGACTCTCATTCGTATCCTGGGCCTCCTCTTCTTCCTCGTTCTGCTCTTCTTCTTCTTCTATTTCGGCTCCACCTTCTTCATTACTCTCTTCCTCCTCGCTTTCTGTCTCATCCTCACTCTCCTCGAGTAGGGCTTGTCGTTGCCGAGGCCCGATATCCATCTGATTCAGAGTAGTCTCGGTGATGTAATGGATCGGCGCCGGCAATTCCGCCCCAAGTTTGTAGCTAAACTTGAGTGCAATCCTGCATATGAGTCGGTTGAATGGGAGCGATTCAGTCCTTCTATTCAAACGTACGATAAGGACTATCTGTCGCAAGATATACGTAGGCACACACAACTTCTCTCCCTGTCCCACCTGATATAGGAAATTCACCATTAGGCGCGTGTACTCACTGCGGTTGCTCCACCTAGGATAGACGTTGAATGTGCAGATGTGGTGAAGCAGACGGAAGTCGTCCGTCATATTGGTCACTAAAAGGCTTTTGTTAGGCTGCCATTGAACCAGACGACCAGAAAGGAACCTTGTGCGGCGATCCCTTTCACGTGCACTACTCAGATTCTTCTCACTGGCATGAACCTCGTCAAGTGGTACGTTCAGAAGCCGAGATATCAAAGCAACGTTGATTGTGGCCTCCCGGTCTCTTCCAAATGGAATCTTAAACTGCAAGGGCTCCAATGTTGGCTCTCGAATGTGGGCATAAAAAGCTCAGACAGTTCCCACATTTGTACGATGCTCACCCTCAAATAGCGGACCCCACTTGGCTTCAACCAAGCGTTCAAATAACAAGAATTCTCCAAATAGCCGTGCATCTACATGAGCTTCAAAGAGGACCCTACGGCCCTCATAAACTCCATGAGACAGCTCTGCCAAGAATGCCCTTCCTATGGGAGCATGGGGATCTAGATTCCGCTTTGTCTGCAACTCTCGGGTGGCGCTTGAACTCGCGGCGGCACCTCTCGGCCTTCTTGAACGAGTGGGGTGACTAGGCCCGACTTCATCTACGGGAGTTATCTTCTTCCCCATGAAAGAGAGAATGGTGGAAATAAAAAATATGTCCGTAACAAGCTCGAATAGGGCCATAGAAAATGAAAGAAACAAGAAGAATGAGATGAGATAGAAGATTCCCACGAATTTGAGACTCGAAGTAGGGATTTGAGTGCTCAAATGGAAAGAAAAGAAAGAGAAATCAACAATGGACGTGGGTTTTGAAATGGGTATAGAGAGGGTGCACGAAAATGGAAGAAGAAAGGGTTTGGAGAGGGATTTTGTGGAGTTTTGAAAAAATTTTTGGAGAAAGGAGAGCTTGGAGGGGTGATTTGTGAAGGGAAGATGATTTGGGAGGGGTTTTAATCGACCAACCATGGAGGAGTGGGCCACATTAGGCCCTAGGAGCATCAACCTGAGCCGGCCCGCCCGGCCTAGCCCACTGGACGGCGAGGGCCTCGTCGGTCTTTGGACTAACCGGCAATGGCTCATTGGTGGGACGAGGTCCTCCCCCCCTAAGTCTAAAAATACATGGGTCCCACCCTGGGTCCTCCTGGAAGTGCCCTGATTGGGCCCCTACTCCGTTTCGACTCGTTTCGGGTCATTTTGAATAGAACCTGATACACATTCACGTTTACCAATTTTTAATGGTTGGAATGGGATGAAACACGGCCTAAACCCGTCAATCGATGGTCTAAATGTGGTTTAGGGTCATTGTGTGTGAGCAGGAGTGTGCACGGACTCGATCTCGGCGACCGTTTTCAGTAAACTTTCGCCAATTGGTGAAATTAGGAATCCTACACTTGTTTCTAGATTTTTCTCACACCCTCCTACGTTATATTGGTGTCAGCGTGCATCGTGTGACCATAACCCAGGTCCGGTTTAATCGAAATCATGCTATGATACCAACTTTTAACGCCCTGAAAATCGGGGGTCGAGTATAGCTCGGCTCCCGAGTTCCAAAACATCACTTATGCAGCATTTTCAATGATGGATGAATGTTGGTTGTATTAGTGCATAAAACATGAAATAGATTAAGCCAAATCAGCATACAATAATTCTGAGACAATGAGAAAACGCAAGCGAAAGTCTAAAATACATAAATATATAAATACAAGTCCCCAAAATATGAGTGCTCTGCCAGGTCAATAAGTACAAAGTTTGCTTCAAATACATGTGACAAAATGTAATGGTCCTCTATAAAGTGTAAACCTTGAAGCCCCATCGATCCGACTTGGCTCAGGCGAATCCGCCCGAAAACTACGTAAACGAGAATGCCTCCTCGTCATCATCAAACTCCGGCTCTGCCTCGCAGGCATCACCATCACCCGCAACTAAGTCAGAGTCTGGTTGATGTTTAAGCACCGTTCCAGAACATGGGAGTGAGTGATCAACTCAGTGGAACTATACCGTAAAGGTTAACATGTTATCAATTCAATCAAGCAGTAATGATAAAGCAATACAATCAAACATCCCTAATTACTCTGATTAATGCAAATATGTATGACGTAATGATGCATGCCCTCGCTTACACTCCTTCTGCGATCTTCATCTTATGGTCACGCATGTCAGTCACTTCCTCAGTGCTTTGCCCAATGCCAAACGACACATGCAGTGTGGTGCATGTACATGATTACCAAGTTCTTATTAGTTCCTTTTCATACAGCAGGATTGGGAAGCTAAGGTACCTGTAATACCCTGGATTTTTGCCAACCTGGGGTTAGATGTCCTTAGCCAATGGGTCAACCATAACACCTTGTTAACCTCTCAGAACCCAATTCCAAAGCCAAAGAAATCATTTAGAACCAAATTCTTTATAAATCTAATGTGTTTTAGCTAGCGCTAAACTAGATTTCCTGCAAAGTTAACACCAAACACTTTAAATACGATCAATAAGACCCAAAACCTCTATAATTGTTATCGCTACGTTACCCTAAAATCTAGGATCCAACTCTAAGCCCAGTTGCTCTCGGGAGCACTTTGAAACTTTGTATTGGATCTATACCACACGTTGAAAGTCTGATATCTATAATCTTAGACCATTATGACCGCCTAGTTGGACTTGACAATCATTTTGAAAATCAAGCCCAACTGATGTCCTGACACCATTTTACTGAGTCCGGAGTGAAGAGAGTGAGAAAAAGGAAAATATTTAGAAAACTAAATACATTTTTATGAAATTTGGCACAGTTCGCTTGCGCGTTATTTTAAAGCATTCTGACTGTTGGAATCTGACCTAAATACACCCTCGGATCAGGAAACATTTTCCACTCAGGTCAGTGTACTTGAAATCCTCGATCGAGTCTCAGTGACCGCTGAACTGAAACTGATCCGCCACGTGCGATCTGGAAACCCTATCGAACTGAAAACGTAATGATCAGGATCTAGCATCCACAAGCTTAAGTCCGACCGTATTCAGTCAGGGGACCTCTAGAAATGTTCTTTTGGATCGGAAAAGATCCGATTTGGCTATAACCCAAGTATACCTTGACTTAAAGTCTGTTTTGGTTCTGTTTGAGCTTATAAAAGGGCCTTAAACCCTTAGCTTTCTAACCCATACGAATTTGGAAAAAACCCTAGGAGAGAGAGGAGAGAAAAGAGAGAGAGAAAGTGAGAGAGAGTTGGAGCTTTCTCCTGGGACTCTTCCCTACTGCTCCACGTGCCAAAGCCATCCACCTGCATCGCTATTCTGGCGATTCCAACTCCGTTCTTAGGTAAGAAAACCTAAACCCTAACCTGATTTGAAGCTTAGACTAGCTGTACAAGAGTTCTAGCTAACCTGTTTCTTGCCATAGGTAGCGTATCTGCCGTTGACAAAGACTTATCGTCTGAATCAACTCCGTTTCGTAATTTCTTGTTTAAGGTGCGGATTTTAGACGCTTAGATTACCTGTTTTTAAAGCTTTTAATGCTGTTTAATGGTAGATTGCTGTTAAGGATGTTGTTTGACATGTAGAACATGCTGTTCGTTTTTCATTTCGAATACGTACGAAGAATATGAGATTTAAGGTATTTTAGGTATTTGTAGGAAATACTGTATACGTAGGTATTTTTCTGATATGATTGCCATGAGTATTTACCGTGTACCTATACTAGTTATACGTGTATGATCTGTTTGACGAAGAGATTCGCTCTAATGCACATATTGGCCGACATATACTATGTAGACTAATGTGTGTATACTAAGTGTTTGTTGAAATGCCTAAATCAATATGATTTATGCCTGTCATATGTTTTGAATGTAAGAACATGATTGTTGTGTATTAGACATCTCCTTTATATAAGAATCTGTCATATTATATGCTGAAATCAACATACGTCAAGTACGTTGGAGCTGTGTAGTCTAAGTGTTTGTGTAAATGTATGTATTAGTAAGTATTGAGTAAATGGTGTTGTAGATTAGCGTTGAGACTGGATTCTTAACTAATTTGATGATGTACATGATTTCCTCCATGCTTGTTGTATTTCAATTGATTACCTTATGTGTGAAGTACTCGTGTATGGTTAACTGCTTATGATCTATGTTATAACATGCTGATAACATGCTGGAATTTCTTGTATTTCAATTCTGTCTCTCTCATGTGATTATTGATTTAGATTACAAATGTTTGGGGCTATACTCTAGTCCAGTCAGTCAGTAACAGATTAGGATTCGTGGTTGGACTCTATTCGCCACGAAGGATGTGTATGACGAACCCGAGTCGTACTAGAGTTGTTGGTAGTGGTTAGGCCACACGAAGTGCTTGTGCACTTCATGTCGGTCGATTCAACGTGCGCTCGTGCTAGTCGAACTCATCAAGTAACCCGACTGACCATTTTATGTTCACCTTGTATTCGTCATAACTGCTTGAACCTAGGGTACTGAACTTACCAGTGATAACCCTGATAACCATGGTACCTTGATCCATTAAGACTCATGAGCCGGGTATGGTGGTATGGGACACCGTGGTCGAGCTGTCGGCCTACGCTGGGGCCACAAACCTCCCCGTAGTGACCAGTGAGCAACCCAGACTTGTGAGCAGATTATGGTGGTATGAGACACTATATTCTTACGGTCGGCCTACACTGATAAGGTGATGGGGGAGTGGAGCAACGAGTGCGTGCAACAGCCCTGACAGCCCTTTGTAGTGACCTCGAGCGTACTCTGAGTCTACGTGAGGTGACGACTCTTCCGTAGTAACAAGAGTACAACTAGGTCTGTATTGATAAGGTGATGGGGGAGTGGAGCAACGAGTGCATGCAACAGCCTTGGCAGCCCTTGCAGCGACCTATAAATATATCATCGTATGAGATTACTAGGAGTGACGACCCTAGACAGGATCCTTATTGGGAATGATATAAGGGAAGTACCTTAGTTTCTCAATCCTGCTGTATGAAAAAGACTAATAACAACTAGGTAATCATATTCATATCGCACTGCATGTGCCTGGAAGATGTGGAGCACTGAGGGAAGAAAGCATGCCACGGACGTAAGATGGTGTCGCATGAGGGAGTATGTCAGTGAGGGCATTCATCATGTCATTTCATTCTTATATTAATTACAGTGTTTAGGAATGTTTGATTGCTTACTTTACCATTATCGCTTGATTGATTTGATAACATGTTAACCTTTGCTCTATGATTCCACTGAGTTAGCTACTCACTCCCACGTTGCGGGACGGTGTTGCGCACACCAACCAGTCCCTATTTTAGTTTCAGATGGTGGCGATGCTTGCGAAGTAGAGCCGGACTTGATGATGATGAGGAGGATCCCTCCTATATGCAGGTTCTGATTGACGGGGTTACAGGGTTACTGATTAGATGCCAATACACTTGGTATTTTAACTTTTATTTACACACCCATGTATATTCTTTTCTTTCTATTTTGGAGTATACATGTATTTAATTAACCTGGTTACATGTTCACACTCTAGAAACTTACAACAGTTCGTATATTATATATATCTATCACATTCTTCCGCTTACTAATTTAACTGTCTCTGGAGTATGATATGCTGTTTTGGCTTAATCCACTTCATGTTTTATGCACTGTTACAGCCGACATTCATCCATCATTAAAAATGTTGCATAAGTGATGTTCTGGAACTCGGGAGTGGAGTTTATGCTCGACCCCCAATTTTCAGGGCGTTACAGTACCTCCCTTATATCAATACTCAAACAATGATCCATTCTAGGGTCGTCAGTCCTAGACAATCTCATACGATATTATAGTTCTAGGTCACTGTAAAGGACTCGTCACCAATCAATACAGGTTTAGTTATATCCTCGATACTACAATAAGGCTCGTCGCCCCAATGCGGTTTCAGGATATACTCGAGGTCACTACAAAGGGCTCGTCACCAATCAATGTAGGCCGACAACACGAATACCGTGTCCCATACCACCGTATTTGGCTTACGAGTCTGAGTTGCTCACTGGTCATTATGGTGAGGCTCGTCGCCCCAGCGTAGGCTGACAACTCGACCACGGTGTCCCATACCACCATGTCCGGCTCATAAGTCTCAGGGGATCGAAGTACTAAGGTTAATAGGATTTCACTAGTGAGTTCGGTACCTTAGATTCAAATAGTAGCGGCCAAACATGGTATATCGGTCAATCGGGTTAATTGATAAGCTTGACTAGGACGATTGCATGTTGTGTAAGACCCATATCTTAGACCGTACCATTCCGTAGACTTCCGCGGTTTTTCCGGTCGAATTTCGACAACCTTCCACCCTTAACCGATATTTGCGCGTGACCTTGAGTCACACGTCGTTAACTTAAGTCGACTCAACCCACGACCTTTACCATAGCGACCGTGTCGTCGCCGCGGTCAGATGCCGCGACTTGCGCGCCGAGGCGATGCCTTGGTCAGGAGATGTGGGCTAATGTTCGGTGCAAGGAAAACGTCGCGTGTTACAAAACCCAAGAGAATCTCTATGACTTATCACATCAATCCATCAATCTCAACATGTCAAGTACACATCACCTTTCACCCATTCCCAAGCAACCACAAAAGTCAAAAAGTTCTTACAAAGCCCATGCCTTTCTTACACAAATGGCCACAAAAGTCAAAAATCTCTTACACACCCATCACTCACCACATCCATCACCCATCACTCCTCTCTCTTTACAACCCTTTCTCTCTCTCTCTCTCTCATTTTTCAAACCACTTTCCAAGCAAGAGAGAACTTCACACGTCCAAGCCCCTCCCTCTCTTCCAAGCTCTAAGTGTGGCCCACTTTCCTACCCCTCATCTCCCATCTCAACCATCTAAACCTCATCTCGTCGGTTGGAATCGAAGCTAAGGAGCAAAGGAAGCCTAAAGAGCAAGATGAAATAATGGGTGATTTTTGGAATTTTATTTTCATTCATTTGTTTGATTTAAGGGCCACATGTAGTGGGACCCACCTTGATGTAGGCTTTGTATCAAAGAGGGGCCTATAGTGGCGGGGCCCCTCCATCTTTGCCGGTGTCTTTCTCTTCCTCTCTCTTTCTATGATTATGACCCACTTAGAATGTATGTATTTCATCCATGCCACATACCGGTGGACCCCATCTATGTGGGACACACCATGATGTTTATATGCCATCCCAACCGTCCATAGGGAGCCCCCCCTTGATATGGCTAATAGTGGGTGTGGCTACCAGTGAAGTGTGATCTGACATGGGCCCAGCTCCATATCTCACGGGTGGACTGAGTGAAAGATAGATCGTTTCAACGCTGGACCCACCCAGTTCCACAGCTCAGGTAGTAGACGGAGTGAAAGATGCCTCGTCAACACTTGTGGTCTTAGTATCGATCCCTATGGAGGTGGCTAATATGGTGTGTGTCCTAACATGGGTGTGTTCTGGCATTGGTGTAACTGATGGCGGGGCCCAGGGGACCCATCCTCGTTGCCCATCCATTTTGGTGGGCTACACCATACTGTATGTGTTTTATCCAAATTGTATAATACCCCTGGACAGTGGGGCCATGTCCGTGCAGACCCTCCTTGATGCGTGTTTACACCCAGATCCATAGCTCAACTGGCAGACTGAGCGGAGTTACCTCATTTCAACATTGAGGTCTTGACATCTAACCCTAGTGGCGGTGGCAGCAGTGAAGTGTAAGCTGGCGTGGGGTCCATGGGACTCACTCATGTCGTCCATCCATTTTGGGTGGTGCTGGTGTACTTGGACAAGTTTGAAAGGTGCAGGTTTACATGGATAATGTCTAAGCAGTGCTGGTCCTCTTTGATATGCCATGAGCCCCATGGATTTACAGTGTATGATGATACATGTTATGGATAAGAATGGCCTAACTAAAGAGAAGAGGTCAGCTCAGACAGCTTTATGGGACATGAGATCGGCCAGCACCGGTCATGACTAATGAGCTCCTCAATGGCCAAAGTAGAGATGTCAGTCAAGTCACCTCGGCTCGGCTCGGCCCACCTGATGGTATTGTTAGGTCAGGTCAGTTCAGCCCACCTGATGGTATTGTTAGGTCAAGTCGGCTCGGCCCACCTGTATTGTTCAGTTAGGTCAGGTTGGCTCGGCCCACCTGATGGTATTGTTAGGTCAGGTCGGCTCGGCCCACCTGATGGTATTGTTCAGTTAGGTCAAGTCGGCTCAGCCCACCTGATGGTATTGTTCGGTCAGGTCAGGTCGGCTCGGCCCACCTGATGATATTGTTCAGTTAGGTCGGCTCAACCCACCTGATGGTATTGTTCGGTTAAGTCGGCTCGGCCCACCTGATGGTATTGTTCAGTCAGGTCGGCTCGGCTCGGCCCACCTGATGGTATTGTTCGGTCAGGTCTTTTCGGCCCACCTGATGGTATTGTTCGATCAGGTCGGATCGGCCCACCTAATGGTGTTGTTCGGTCAAGTCTTTTCGTCCCACCTGATGTTATTGTTCGATCAGGTCGGATCGGCCCACCTGATGGTGTTGTTCGGTCAGGTCGGCTCCGCTCGTCCCACTTGATTGTGTTGTTCGGTCAGGTCGGCTCGCCTCTCCCCCCCCCCCTTGTGGTATTGTTAGACCAAGTGGTGTGGACCATTTGTTGTATATATAAGGCCATATGTGAGGCCCATGGTGATCCATTTGAATCGGCCCATTTAAACCGCCTGATGCGAGGTATGTGAGGCCCATGAGCAAGGCCCAATGTGATGTATGTGTGGTCGTTACATTGTGTACGAATTCCTTATGAAGGCCGTGCCTTAGTAGCAATGTTGGTCTGACGTACACATTGTATGAATAAATGTTGGTTAAATGTCCGCATTATAATTCTCCCTAGGGCCCATTTTTAAGCCCATACTTGTAGGCCGTCTAGGCCCATCTTCGTTATGAACAACATCCCTCACCATATAACATGTTAGTATAGTTCCATGATTCATGATCATACGCATCATATGTATGCTTGATATGAGAAATGACTGATCATATCATATGCCTTCGGGCAGATTATTTAGGGGCTCCCGGGTAGGCGGTGTTGCCCCACATGAGTGCACGATACGCGTAGGATTTGCTGCATGAATGGATAGTGTGAATCATGCATTTTGTATTATGAGACATGGTTACTGCATGCCCTAGCGACATCAGGGTCGTACCCTCCACAGGCGTATCGTGGTTGGCAGGTTTGGATACCGAAAATCTTATTCTACATGGGGTGCTATAAATATCCCTGGGTGAAAGTCCCTAAACCCTTATGGTACCATGAGGTTGCTTCAACGTATAGACTGAGTGGGTACAGGAGCGCCAAGTGCCGATTACCAGACGGTCGCGCTTTCCACTGTGTCGTGGTTGGTTGAAAGGGGGTGCGGCCTTACCCGCCTGAGAGGAGGGGACAAAGCTAGGCTGAGTCTGACCAGCTCGAGGAATGGGTCCGCTATCGACGAGCCGAGCCCAATATTGGCAGGCAGATAGTGAGGTCTCTTCCACTTACCTTATTGCGCGCGATGAGGTGACGATCTGGTTTAGAGTGTACTAGACCTCGGTGATATCTCAGATTTGAGCTGTATTGATATGTGGACTTAGATAAGGACTTGTATGCTTGAGTGTATTTCGCATCGCATGGCCTTGGTATGGCCGACATCATTCATGTTTTACATTGCATGGCCTTGGTACGGCTAATGGTATTCATGGATTCATCAGCATGTTTCGCGTTACTCTGATACTGCATAACTGTATTACCACCTTGCGCACATACTTTCACCACCCTCTAAGCTTTCTATAAGCTTATGCACAACCGTTGCATACAGGTGACGTTGGATCACAGCAGCGCTGAGGCTTGAGCCCGTGGCAGATTATTTTAGAGTTTTTGGTCTATCATCATTGTATTTCCCTTTATGCTCATTGTACTTGTAAAGTTTTTGATCATAGTGAAAATGTAATGGAGTTTTTGGTTGTTGTTTGTGGGTTATGCCTTTAGTTATGCTTATTATGAGTCAAGAACTGATGTTGAAAATCCTCTTCGTAGCATCCCAGGATCGGAACCTAGTGAATGAGCGGTGGGAGCCAAGAATGGGGTTCTACAGAGGCTGTCGGTACCAGATTCGGCGATAGGGAATTTTGTGAACCCGGTTTCCGAGTTTGGGGCGTGACACGTTGAGTTGAACGACATGAAATGCATAAGCACTTCGTGTGGCCTAACCACTACTAAACATCCCAAGTACGGCTTGGAGTCGTCGAACACATCCTGCGTGGCGAAAGCGATCTCAACCACTAGTTCGAGAGCAGTTACCGATTACTTGGACTGAGATATAGTCCCAACAACGTACAATTAAAATAATAAACATGCAAGGTAAATCCTACAGTTATATGAACATGTTATGACATATAACTTAAACATGAATACACCATACATTGAGGAAATCATACACATAATTAACATGGATAGTTAGACTAAACAGTTCATGGAGGAAATCATACACACAAGTAAGATAGTTGAGATTTCATATCTCAACTCCTTCATAAATCACACTTTACTAACTACGAACTCATTCAGATATTTTCACAAACACTTAGACTACACTTTTCAACATACATCACGTATGTCAGCCATATTACATATTAGGGCAAATCCTTTTGCCAAGGAGTTGTCGTATACATTACAATCATATTCCTACGACAATTAATCATGGCAACCACAACATTAGATTTTAAATGCATACAAACATTTCAACAAAATCATGAAATCGTCTATACACAACATAGATCGTATATATACGTAAAATGAAATAGATATCGTATTTGGCATGTGTAATGGCAACCACGTCAGTAATAAATCATTATCTGACATTGAAAGTCTTGAAAACCATAACCTATACGTATATAGTCCGCACCTTAAACCAGAAAATGCGAAACGGATATGATTTAGACGATAAGTATTCGTCGACGGTGAATAGGCAACCTAAGGCATGATTTAGGTTAGCTACATCAACACTTAGACTATTTTAAGTTCCACAACAGGTTAGGGTTTGATTGTCTTACCCAAAAATGGAATTAAAATCACCGGAATAACGATTTAGATGCGATGGATTAGGCACGTAGAGTAGTTGAAAAGAATCTCAAGATGATTCACCAACTTCTCTCTCACTTTCTCTCTTTCTTAGCTAGGGTTTGAGAATTCATATGGAACTTGTGAGAGAGGGTTTAAGGTCTTATATAGGCCCAAAACTGACGAAATTAGTCTCAGGGCCATGGTATACTTAGGTTATAACTAAATCGGGCTTATTCCGATCCAACGGAGCGTTTTTAAAGGTCCCTTTACTGAATGCGGTCGGACTTAAGCTCACAGATACTGTGTAACACCCCGAAATTTTGCCAACCTGGAGTTAGACGTCCTTAGGTAATGGGTCAACCATATCACTCTTCGAGCTCAATCCCAAAGTCTAAACATCACTTTTCAACCTATTTCCTTCAAAATCTCACCTTTCACCACCTCATTCTTCAAATTTCTACAAGTACTTTCATATTAGACACAATCCTAAAGTTTAAAAGGTGAAGAACTATACTTAAACTAAAACTTACCGTAAATGGTACGTACATGCATAAAATAGGATTTTGATTATGGAATTCTTAGAATCTTATGATGTAAATAGGTTATTTAGATGGATTAGCTTCTTCTACCCCAATAACATATATTGTACATCGCGTAACTCATTCCGGTTTGCAAATGAGACTCGATAAACGCCTTGACAGACTCGTGGGCCCAAATGGCTCAATTCGGGGGGATCTAAGGTGGGTCTCACATGTTTTCGACATCCCCGGGGGGTGAGGACCTTGCCCCTGGGGCGAGCCCTCGCCAATTTGGACAGTGACCGACGAGGACCTCGCCGAATCGGCGAGGCCTCGTCGGTACAGCGGACAGGCAGCCCGGTTTCTTCATTTTTTTTGCGCATTTTGTCAAACTTTGAAAAATCATATCTCCTCAGTTATAAATCTGATTAGGTGATTCAAAAACCAGATTGAAGTTAAATGATTATAGTTTTATATAAAAATATGTAAAAAAATATAATAAAATATTTAATATAGTTTAAAGTAGGTCGTTGTGACAACTGTCCAAAAATTTCTTATTGGACAGTTGCTGTCATGCCCCAAACTCGAAAATCGGGCTCACAAAATTCCCGATTGCCGAATCCGGTGCCGAAAGCCTCCGTAGAACCCCATTCTCGACTCCTAGCGCCCATTCGTCGGGTTCCGATCTAGGATGCTACGAGGAGGATTTTCAACGTCAATTTGATTCGTAATAAGCATAACCAAAGGCATAACACACAAACAATAACCAAGAACTCCATTACATTTTCACTATGATCAAAAACTTTACAAGTACAATGAGCATAAAGGAAAATACAATGATGAAGAACAAAACTCCAAAATGATCTCTAAAGCACTCCTGCCTCAGCGCTGCTGCGCCCCAACGTCACCTGTACGCAACGGTCATGCATAAGCTTATAGAAAGCTTAGAGGGTGGTGAAAGTGTGTGCGCAAGGTAGTAATATGAACATGCAATATCAGGGTAATGCAGAATATGCAGATGGATCCATAAATATCATGAGCCGTACAAAGGCTATGCGATGCAAGATGAAAGTCAAGCATACAATCCTCATTTAAGTTCATATGTCAATACAGCTCAAATCTGGGATATCATCGGGGTCTAGTACACTCTAAACCAGATCGCCGCCTCATCGCGCGCAATAAGGTAAGTGGAAGAGACCTCACTATCCGTCTGTCAATATCGGGCTCGACTCGTCGATAGCAGACCCATTCCTCGAGCTGGTCAAATTAAGCCTAGCATTGCCCCCTACACTCGGACGGATAAGGCCGCACCCCCTTCCAACAGACCACGACACAGTGGAGAGCGCAACCGTTTGGTAATCGGCACTCAACGCTCATCTACCCACTCGGTCTAGACGTTGGAGCAACCTCTTGGTACCATAAGAGTTTAGGGACTTTCACCCAGGGATATCTATAGCACCCCATGTAGAATAAGATTTTCGGTATCCAATCCTGCCAACCACGATATGCCTGTGGAGGCTACGGCCCCGATGTCGCTGGTGCGTACAATAACTATATCACACAAATGCGAAATGCGTGAATCATGCTATCCAGTCATGCTTCAAATCCTGCGCATATCGTGCGCTCATGTAGGGCAATACCGCTTAACCGGGAGCCCATAAACAACCTGCCCGAAGGCATATGCTATGATCAGTCAATTCTCATATCAAGCATGCATATGATGCGTATGATCATGAGTCATGAAACTATACTAAACAAGTAAATAAGTGATGAACTATCCTTACAATGCAGATGGGCCTGGACGGCCTATACGCAATAAGTACGGGCCTAATAATGGGCCCTAAGGAGAGTCGTAATGTAGACATCCAACCAGCATTATACTTGCAATGTGGACGTCAAACCAACATTGCACTCAAGGCGCGATCATTACATAATCCGAGTTGGGGTCACACATTGTAATGGACCTTAGGTACATCCCATTGGGCCTTAAATATATCAAATGGGCCACATTCAATGGGCCTTATATTCATCAAATGGTCCACACCACGGGGTCGCACCAATGGGCCTTAAGTGCATTGCAATGGGTCATAACCCGTGGGCCTTAGATTGTATCAAATGTGCCTAATCTCATGGGTCATATATGTAACCAGTGAGCCACACCAATTGAGCCCCATATGCACATTAAATGGGCCTCAACCCATAGACCCGAGTACATCTAAATGGGCCTTAACCCACAGGCCTTTATTCATCACAATGGGCTTCGACCCATGGACCTTAGAATATCAAATGGGCCTACCAATTGGGCCCCATGCACATCAAATGGGCTACATCCAAATATAAGTGGTGATGGTGATTTCCACCATTAAAATTTCTAAGGCCCATCGTAACATATGTTTCCCATTCAATTTATTCATAAGGTAACATAGTGATGAAATAAATGGAAACAAATATTAGCTTATAGGGAACCACTATGCCCCTTAGAAATTTTAAACGGTGGACGTCATTGTCCATTAAATTGTGGGGTCCACTTGAAATTTAGATCTGACTTATTTTTAGTCTCAAGCTTGTTGAGACGAGCTTGCCAAATGGTTGGATTGCTTGGATGCATCACATGCCTCAAAGGTGAGGTCCACTGCACTATGGACCTGACTCACTCTTTTAGCCAAGCCATAAAATGGCTCTCCAAGTGAATGGACGGTTCGGATGCAGCTCACGCATTAGGGCGGGTCCCACTGTTATTGGACAGTGTGAATGAAGCACATGCATCACAGTGGGCTCCACCGTCCACTGGACGGTGGAGATAGAACGCATACATCATGGTGGCCTTCCACGGTCCGCCTGGACGGTGGATGCGACATACATGCATCATTGTGGGTCCCATGTGGGGCCCACCACAGTGTATATTTTCCATCCAACCCGTTCATAAGGTCACTTAGACCTGGATGAAGTGAAAACACAAATTTCAGATTGTTTTGAAACTTAGGTGGGCCCAACGATGGGTTTCAATGGTAGAGGTTTAACCCCACTGTTTCCTGCAACGCGGGCCACTCGAGTTTTGGATCGGATTAAGATTTGGAGGGGCCCTGCTGCTGGGGACGGCCCACCTCGTGGACAGGTTGGATGATAAATAAACATCACGGTGGGGCCCACATGCAGGGCCATGGGCCCCTTACTTCCGCCAGCCCAGATGCTGCACACAGCAGCGTGTAGCTTGCTGCCGCTCGTTAGAAGTGCAGAGGCTCTGCCTCTTGCTAATTTTTTAAAGAAAAATTGAAAACCCATGTTTTTGGGGTTTTCCATGTCTGGGGCCCACATCAAGTAGATCCACGCCGTCCATGGGATTCTACGGCTCGTAACAGGCGGAAAGAGTCCAAAGTTTAGGATTTTTGGGTGCAAAAAAAAATATTATACGATCTTTCAATGGTAACCACCGGAGTTTGCTATGTTATGACCCACCAAAAATTCGAATCATCTTCATTCTTGGGCTCAACGTCTAAAATGATCTGGGAATCGAGATGGACGGCGTGGATTGGATACATTCATTAAGGTAGGGCCTATGCAGGTGGCCCACCCCAAAAGCTCTCTCTCTCTTTTTTTTATACAGGGATGTCCAGCGTTCCAGACGCTGGACGGTTCGGTCCAAAAAAAAATACATTATGGTGGGCCCTGGTGAAGTGGGCCACCACTGATGGATGATGTGGTTACAACATATAAGGTGGGCCCCACTTGAAGAACGCTTGGACAAAATAAATACTTCAAGGTGGGGTCCATTCAAGTGGGCCACACAAACACAATATGATTTAAAAAAAAGGAAAATGAAGTAGAGAGAGAGAGATAGAGGGTGAGACACGATTGTGATGGAGGGCTCTGCCACTATGAGCCCTCCCTTGAAGAAATTATACAATCAAATAGGTCCCTTTTACACATGGGACCACCTAAATCAAAATCAACGGTGGGGATCCTTTCCCCACCAATATGGACGGTCTAGATGACCTTCCTAATGTCATGAAATAAACATCATGATGGGGTCCATGGAGAATGGCCTCATCATGGAATGATCATGATGATCAAAGTGGGCCATCGGCCACAATTTAGGGTCCCAAGTGAGATCCAAACCATTGATCGGTTAGCCTCACTTGGCCCATCTCAAAAACATGAAAAATTAGTATTAACTAGCACCCACCGTTCGATCTTCTTGCTCCTATGGGCTCGTTAACTCCTTAGCTTCAACTTCAATGGAGGAGATGAGAAATGGATGGCTAAGATGGGAGATGATGAGGTAGGAAAGTGGGCCACACTTGGAGCTTGGGAAAGCTTGAAGAGTTCATACGTATGGAATTTCTCTCCCTTGGAGATTTGAAAATGAGAAAGAGAGAAAGAGTTGTAAAGGGAGAGAGAGTGAGTGATGGATGAATGTGGTGATGGGTGTGTAAGACACCTTTGTTGACTTTTGAGGCATTTGTGTAAGAAAAGTATGGGCATGGAGGACTTTTGTGGCTTGCTTGGGAAATGGTGAAAGTGATGTGTACTTGACATATACTTGACATGTGATGGATTGATGGATTGATTGATTAATGGGATTGATGGGATTGATGTGACACATCATAGAGATTCTCTTGGGTTTCGCAACGCGCGGCATTTTCTTCGCACCGAACGTTGGCCCACATCTCTTGACCAGGGTATTACCTCGGCGTGCAAGTCGCGGCATCGGAACCGCAGCGATGGCGCGGTCGCTATGGTAATGGTCTTGGGTTGAGCCAATACAAGTTGACGAAATATGAATCAGGGTCGCGCGTAAATATCGGTTAAGGGTCGAAGGTTGCCGAAATTCGACCGGTAAGACCGCGGAAGTCTACGGAACAGTACGGACTAAAATACGGGTCTTACAGCTGCTGCTTCGGGAATTTTTATAATTTTTTTACAACTCAAAATCTTATAAAATTTGGTGGAGATAGGGTAAACTTGATTATTAACCACCAAAAAATAATTAAAATAATATGATAACTAGAAGTGCCCAAAATGGGGCATAGAATAGCCCTAGGACCGTATTCTGCCATGATTAGGGTAGAATTTGGTTAAGTACTAAACTAAATACTCAGTAGAATTGACTTGAACCACTTTAAATATGAACTATAAGACCCAAAATGAGTAGGACTGCTAACGCTATGTTACCTAGAAACCTAGAATCAATCTCTAAGCCTAGTTGCTCTTGGGAACATCGTGAAACTTCGTATCAGACCTGGACTGCACGTCGAAAGTCCGATAGCGATGAACTCAGACCATTATGAATGCTTAGTTGGACTTGACTATCACCTCGAAAATCAAGGCCAAACGATGTCCTGGGAATGTTTCCTTGAGTCTGGCGTGAAGAGAGTAAGAAAGTGAAGATTTTTAGAAAATTAAATATATTTTTAAGTAATCTGGAACAGTTCACTTGCACGTTATTTTTAAGCATTCTGACCGTTATATTTCGACCCAAATTCACCCTCGGATCAAGATAGGTGGCCCTTACATGTCATAGTACTTGTAGCTCTAATCGAGTTCCCGTAATCGTTAAACTGAAACTGGTCTGTCACGGTCGATCTGGAAATCCGATCAGACTGAAAACTTAGCTTGACCTAGATCCAATATTAGAGAGCTTAAGTCTGACAGCATTTAGTAATAAGACCTCCAGAAGGTCTCCGTTGAGACGGAACAGTCCGTATTTGGACATAACCTAAGTATACCATGGCCTTGAGTTTAATTTAGAGAGTTTTGGGCCTATATAAGGACCTTAAACCCTCACTCTCTCATTCTATACGAATTTGGGAAGACCTAGGAGAGAGAAGAGAGAAAAGAGAGAGAGAGTGTGAGAGAAGTGGGAGGATCTTCCTGCTATCCTACCCTGCTATCCTACGTGCTTAACTATCACGATCTAATCGCTTTTTCGGTGACTTCGGCTTCGTTCCTAGGTAAGAAAACCCAAACCCAAACCTTTTTTGAAGCTTAGAATAGTCTAAGTGATGTTGTAGCTAACCTGTTTCATGCTTTAGGTAACCTATTTGCCGTTGACAAAGACTTATCGTTTGAATCACATCCGTTATGCATTTTCTAGTTTAAGGTGCGGACTATATATGTTTAGGTTATGATTTTCAAGACTTTCAATGTTAGATAATGATTTATTCTTGCCTAAGATGATATTTCACATGTATAAAGTGTTGTCCGTTTCTTCTTTCAGTTATACGTTAACTATGTTGGATATACTGTTTTCCTCGTATTTGTAGAAAATACCGTATACATATAAAATTCGGACTTATGTTTGCCATGATAAACTGCCGTCTATGTATGCTAGATGTTTGTGTAATAACTCTTGGGCTAAAAGTTTAGCCCAAATACATGATATATCAATATATGATATGTATTTAGTATGTATAGCCTAAGTGTTTGACAAAATGCCTGAATGAGAAAATGCATATTGTAATGTATTTAACGAGGATGTTGAGATGCGATCCTCAATCCCCTCATGCATAGTTACAGTTTCCTCTATGTGACTCATCTCACTACTATGTGATTCATGGGCGAATTACCTATATATGATAACATGTCTTATATGTGTTTGTTGACATATTTGTATGCGTAAGGAATTTGATGCTATGATTGTCGTGATTAATTGTCATTATTACATGATTGTTATGTATGCGATAACTCCTTGGCAAAGGGATTTGCTCTAATATGTGATATGGTCGACGTACGTAATGTATGTTGAATAATGTAATCTAAGTGTTTGTATAAATGCCTAAGTGAGTTAGTAGTTAGTAAAAATATGATTGCTAAGGTTGTTGAGATATGAATCTCAATCACAATACTTGAGTATATGATTTCCTCCATGCATTGTGTAACTTAGATTATTTGTATTAACTGTGTATATGATTTTCTCCATGAATTGATTAACTTAGATGAATCATGTTAAAGGTGTATATGATTTCCTCCATGTACTATATTTACATTTAAGTTATACTTCATGAATGTCCACATGATTGTAGAATATGCCTCATATGCCTGTTATGGAATTTGTATGTGATTGGGGTTGTGCTACAGTCCAGGTAATCGGTAATCGTTCTGTAAATAGTGGTTGAGGTCGTTTTCGTCACATAGGATGAGTTTAATGAATCTGAGTCGTGCTTGGGATGTTCGGCAGTGGTTAGGCCACACGGATTGCTTATGCATTCCATGTCGTTCAACTCAACGTGCGCTTGGCCTAGTTGAACCTATCAACTAACCCGATTGACCGATGTTTGTTCACCATGTTTAGTCGCAACTGTTTGAATCTAAGACACCGAACTTACCAGTGAAACTCCCGTTAACCGTGGTACTGTGATCCCCTAAGACTCATGAGCCGAATATGGTGGTATGGGACACCATGGTCGAGTTGTCGGCCTACGCTGAGGCCACAAACCTCTCCGTAGTGGCCAGTGAGCACCCTACTCTGAGCAGATTATGGTGGTATGAGACACTATATTCTTGCTGTCAGCCTACATTGATTGGTGACGAGCTCTCTGTAGTGACCTTGAGTTTATCCTGACACTGCATAGGGGCGACGAGTCCTGTTCCAGTCTTGAGGATACAAGTAGGCCTGTATTGATTTGGTGATGGGAGAGTGGTGTAACGATTGCGTGCAATAGCCCTGAAAACCCTTACAGCGACCTAGAACCATAACATCGTATGAGAATCTCTAGGACTGACGACCTTAGAACGGATCAATGTTGGGAATTAATACAAGGGAGGTGTCTTAGCTTCCTAATCCTGCTGTATGAAAAGGACTAATAAGAACTTGATAACCATGGTCATATTATCGCATTGCATGTGCTAACGGGGTTGGTGATAGAGCACTGAGGAAGTGATTCATGCCGCGATCGTTAGATGATGTCGCAGAGGGAATTGTGGTGAGGGCATGCATCATTCTTCATATCATCCTTGCATTAACAAGAGTATCTAGGACCTGTTTGATTGTACTGCCTTACCATTACTGCTTGATTGAATTGATAACATGTTAACCTTTGCTGTATAGTTTCCACTGAGTTGATCACTTACTCCCACATTACGGGACGGTGTTTGCAACACCAACCAATCCCTGTTTTAGTTTCAGATAATGGCGTTGCTTGCGAAGCAGAGCCGGACTTTATGATGATGGGGAGAATTTCTCCTATATGTAAGTTCTGATCGACGGGGTTACAGGGTTACTGATTAGATGTCATTACACTTGTTATCTTGCACTTTCAAAATACCCATGTATATTCTTTTTTGTTCATTTTTAGAATATACATGTATATAGTTAACCTAGTAACATGTTCACACTCCGGTGACTTATAATAAATTATACACTTTATATATTTATCTCAGTCTTCCGCTTGCGAAATTTAACTGTCTCTGGAGTATGATATGTTGTTTTGGCTTAATCCACTTCATGTTTTATGCACTACTACAACCGACATTCATCCATCATTAAAAATGTTGCATAAGTGATGTTCTAGAACTCAGGAGTGGAGTTTATGCTCGACCCTCGATTTTCAGGGTGTTACATACTAGATCTTGATCAAGTTAAGTTTTCAGTCCGATCGGGTTTTCAAATTGACCGTGGCGGACCAGTTTCAGTTCAGCAGTCACCGAAATTCGATCAGGGCCACAAGTTTATTGGCATATATGGGCTACCTTCCCTGATCCGAGGGTGAATTTGGGTTAGAATCCAACGGTCAGAATGCTTATAAATGGCGCGCAAGCGACACGACTCAGATTACTTAAATTTATATTTAATTTCTAAATAGATTCACTTTTCTCATACTCTTCACTCCGGACTCAAGCAAATCGTCTCAGGACCTCATCTAGACTTGATTTTTGAGGTGATTGTCATGTCCAACTAGGCGGTCATAATTGTCTAAGTTCATCGGCTATCGGACTTTCGACGTGAGGTCCAGGTCCGTTACAGAGTTTCTGAATGCTCCCGAGAGCAATTGGGTTTAGAGTTAGATCCTAGATTTTAGGGTAACGTAGCGTTAATAATTTTATAGGTTTTGAGTCTTGCAGATCGTATTTAACGTGGTTGGTGCTAATTTCACAGGTAATCTAGTTTAGCGCTAGTTAAGTCTCGTTAAATTTCTAAAGGATTTGGTTCTAAAGGATTTCTACTTAAGGTGGTACTCGGATCTTCGTATGGATTTTTCCAGGACGTTACATCTTTGTGCGAGGGCATATGTCATTACTTGTATTCCATTCATACATTAATAAGAGTAGTTAGGAAGTGATTATTAATTTGCTTTATCATTACTGCTTGATTGACTTGAAAACATGTTAACCTTTACCTTATAGTACCACCGAGCTGATCACTCACTTCCACACTGGGACGGTCTTTTAAAACACCAACCAGACTCTAGTTTAGATGCAGGTGTTGATGAAGTCTATGCGACGGAGCAGGACTTTATAGATAAGGATGAAGAGTTCTCCTACATTCAGCTCTCGGGCGGGTCTATGTAGACCTCATGCCGATACGTAGAGACTACAGGGATATTGGCTTAGTTGAACATCTTACATTTTCACATTTTGTATATTTTGAAACAAATCATGTATATATTCAGCTTGGTTACATACTAATACTCCGGAGGTTGCGAAACACTTTCATATTCAAATATATATGCTTCAGACTTCCGTTTACTTAATTTAATTATATCTGGAGTATGATATACTATTTTGGTATAATCCCACTCATGTTTAATTCATTAATATGGATAAAATCTGAACATCATTATCCATATTGTATAAGTGATGTGTTAGATCTCGGGAGTGAAGCTTCACTCGACCCTCGAAATTCAAGGCGTTACATATCTCTTACTTGGTTTGAAGTCTTAATCCTTACAAACGTTCATGAAATCATATTATCCTACTTAAAACTTTATTTTTGGTGTAAGGTTGTCTTACGAACTAAGTTTGAATCAATTTTTCAATACTAGTGCTATTGAGATTTCTACTTTATTCTGATTTATTTATTATTTCAGTACTTTAAGTTTTTATTTGGCATAGTCCTATTGACACCCCCCCCCCCCCCCCCCCCCCCCCTCTAAGACTATTAAGCTCACCCTTTTCAAGTGGTATCAGAGCTAAGTTGCTCATATTTTTGGATTAAGTTCCTTGAGTTTAAAGATCTAGAGCTTTCATTATGTTAAATTTCGATAACTTGTCTATTACTAGGCTACCACCTTTTGATGGCTCTAATTATGCATACTGGAAAGCTAGAATGTGGATTTTTCTAAAATCTTTAGATGAAAGCGTTTGGTAAGCCATTGTAACTAAATGGAAACCCCCTATGTCTGAAGTTCTACGCAGTGATGGAACTAAATCTATGAAAGAAACTGTGTTCTATTTATGGACTATACCTTAAAAAAGCGAAAGCAGTGCAAATTTAAGGCCTTAAATGTTATTACTTGTACTCCATCACCTGATGAATTAAAGAGAGAATTATTTCATGTGATACAACTAAAAAAGCCTGGGATATTCTTGAGATGACACATGAAGGAACTTCTATAGTCAAGAAATCTAAAGTTCAAATCCTCACTACAAGATTTGAGGAAATATGTATGGAAGAAAATGAAACTTTCATAGACTTTTATATGCAACTAAATGATATGGTAAATTTCATGTGGGGTCTAGGAGATGGAATCCCAGAAAGCAAGGTCTGTGCTAAAATATTGCAATATCTTCCTGAAAGATTAAATTCCAAAGTAACTGCCATTCAAGAATTAAGAGATACTGATTAAATGAAAGTTGAGGAGTTAGTTGGTTCTCTCCAAAACGTATGAGTTAAATTTTCAAGTTCTTAAAGGTAAGTCCATTGCTCTTAAATCATCTAAATTTATTTCAAAAGATAACTGTGTTAATTCTAATGTTGAAGATACAGAAGATGATATGGCTTTACTCGTTAAGAAATTTTAGAGAATTTTCAAAAACTTAAAAAGATTTGATTTTAAAAAACCATATGACAAAAGAAAAGGAAAATCTAAATCTTAGAAATCTGTAAAAGACAATTAATGGTTTAACTGTCATGAATATAGGCATTTGGTGAATAAATGTCCTAAAAGGGATAGATAAAAAATAAAGGGCATGATAGCTACTTAGGATGAATCATCAGGCTCTGAAAGTTCTTCTGAGTCAGATGAATTAGAAAAAGAAAATTCAAATGAAGTGAAAGCCCTAATGACTATAGCTAGAGTCACCTTCTCAGATAGATATAACTTATCTGATTATGATCATCTCAGGAGTGAAAATGAGAATAAGGATGATCTTCAAGACGCCTACAATGCCTTATACAGGAAAAGTTATAAAATTGTTGTCAAACTAAAATTCAAAGAGAAAAATATCTTAAGTTAAAAGAAGAACTTGAAAATAATATTTTAGAAAAATCTCATCTTTCAGATTGTTTTAAAAAAGTAAAACTTGACTTAAATTTCAAAACCTCAGAGTTAGAAAAACTCAGAACTGAAAATGTGAATCTAAAACTTGAAGTTTCTTCCCTTTTGAGTTGTAAGGATACTTGGAGATATACCCACGATGACATAAAAATGGAAAAATTATTATCATCATCCAAAAAATATGGTGATAAATCAGGTCAGGGTTATATCAAAGATAACTTTCAGAAAAAGAAGAATTTATCTCCTATATTTGTAAAAGGAGAATCCTCAAACTCTGAAGATAAGAACTTGAGAAATTTTGATCGAAATGATTTTAAAAATCTAAAACCTTTTCAAGTTTCTAAGATTAATTCTAATACTATTAGCTATAGAAATCAAAGATTTAATAAACCTCCTTTAACTGAAAAAATAGTGGACTTACTTAAAGAGCTTCTTAAATCTAACTCAAATGGAATCAGAGCTAATAGACAGTGGAGTAATTCCAACTCCCCAAAATGGAGAAAATCCAATGAAATTCCTAAACCTAGAACCATATTGAAATAAGTTCCAAATGTTACATGTCTTGTTGCCCACACAGCCTTCAAAGCCACTAGCCATTCAAAATAGTACCTGGACAGTGGATGTTCAAGACATATGATAGGTGACAAAGAAATATTCACCAACTTCAGAGAAGCAAATGACGGCTCAGTTACTTTCGATGATGGAAGCAACTGCAGAATTATAAATCAAGGTACTGTTAAACTCTCTAATCTCCTTCCCTTTGAGAATTACTATATGTTGAAGGTCTAAAACATAACCTCCTAAGTATATCTCAAATCTGTGATAACAAATATAGCATGAAATTTACAAATCACGGATGTAAGATATAAAATGAGAAGGGAAGTGTGATATTAAATGGTCGTAGGACTTCTGAGAATTTCTATATTATTAATGACTCATGCTCTTCTAATTTTTCATGTTACATGGTCCAAATATACGAAATAGAATTATGGCATAAACGTCTTACACATATCAACTTTAGAGAGCTTTATAGCTTGAGTAATAGAGAGCTTTATGGCTTGAGTAAGAGAGATCATACTCGTGGGTTACCCAAATAAAAAAAGGTAGAAAAGATTTGTGGCGCATGTTAGATTAGCAAGCAAATTAGGAGTAGTCACAAGAAAGTGAACTCCTTAGGCACATCCAAACCTCTTGAACTACTTCATATGGATTTAGTAGGACCAACGAGAATGGAGAGTAGAGCTGGAAAGAAGTATTTTCTAGTTATTATAGATGATTTTACCAGATATACTTGGATAGCCTTCTTGAGGAAAAAAATGAAACTTTTGATGAAGTTAAAAGAATTCTAAAACGTATTCAAACTGAAAAAGAAGTACATGTGATTAAGATCAGAAGTGATAATGGCACTGAGTTTGAAAATAACAGTTTTAAGAAGTATTGTACAGACCATAGTATATCACATGAGTTCTCAGCTCCTAAAACACCTCAATAGAATGAGGTTGCTGAAAGAAAGAAAAGAGTGTTACAGAAAATGGCCAATGTAAGGCTAAATAGCATGAATTTACCAAAAAACTTATGAGCTGAAGCTGTTAATACTGCCTGCTATATTATAAATTGTGTGTATATTAGAAAAGTAAAAGATAAAACAAATTATGAGCTATGGTTTAATAAGAAGCTAACTGTTAAATACTTTTGAACTTTTGAAAGTAAATGTTACAATTTACGTGACCAGAAAAATTTGAAAAAGTTCGAAGCAAAGAGTGATGAGGGAATATTCTTGGGTTATGCTCTGAATAGTCGAGCATATCCTGTTCTTAATAAAAGAACAGGAGTGATTCAAGAATCTATTAACGTTGTAATTGACGATCATCTGATCATACCCATACCAAGTCAAGATGATGATGAAGTCAACATTATTGAAAAACCTGACTCTTCATCTAAATCAGATAATTCTGAATTAAGATCAATCAATGACCATCCGATTGATTAGATATTAGGTAACCCTCGTACTAGTATTCAAACAAGAAAACAATTAGAAAATATTTGTAATTACGTCTGCTTCACTTCCAAAATTGATCCGGCAAATGTAAATGAAGCACTTGCCGATGAAAGTTGAATTTTGGCTATGCAAGAAGAGTTAAATCAATTCGTTAGAAATGATGTTTGGTATTTGGTTTGTAGACCTTCTGATAAACATATAATCAAAACTAAATAAATTTTTAATGACAAATCTGATGAAATGAGAAATATCATTAGAAACAAGGCTCGACTGGTTGTACAAGGCTACACTCAGATAGAAGGAATTGATTATGATGAAATCTTTGCACCAGTTGTATGCCTTGAAACCATTAGATTATTTATTTCAATTGCTTACTATAAAAAATTCAAGATATATCAAATGAATGTTAAAAGTGCGTTTCTAAACGATGATTTACATGAAGAGGTATATGTTGAACAATCTAAGGGTTTTGAGGACCTAAAACTCTCAGATCATGTATATCGTCTTAAAAAGGCACTTTGTGGATTAAAATAAGCTCCTAGGGCATAGTACGAAAAGTTGACAAAATTTTTGCTAAGTCGCAACTTTATCATGGGAAGCATTGATAAAACTTTATTTGTCAAAAGATATAATGAACATATATTAATTGTACAGATCTATGTTGATGATATAATTTACGGCTCTACATGCTCTAACTTGTCTGTTAAGTTTGCAGAATTGATGAAATCCTAGTTTGAAATGAGTATGGTTGGACAGGAAGATGCAATATTCATCTCTCAAACCAAATATGATTTGAGTTTAGTAAAGAAATTTGAGTTTGAGAATAGAAAAAAGTTTAATACTCCTATGAGTACAACTCTCAAACTTTCTAAGGATGAAACAGGTAAAAGTATAGACTCTTGTTTATATCAAAGCATGATTGATAGTCTTTTATACTTAACTGCTAATAGATCTGATATTGCTTTTAGTATTGGAATGTGCTAGATATCAGTCTGACCCTAAGGAATCTCATCTAATTGCTGTTAAATGGATAATTCGATATGTCGCAAGTACAACTAATTTTTGTCTATGGTATCTGCATGATACAAATGTACAACTTGCTGGATATACCGATGCTGACTGGGCAAAAAACATCAATGATAGAAAATCTACCAGTGGTGGATGTTCTACGTAAGGAATTGTATAGTTTCCTAGCTTAGTAAGAAATAAAATTTTATATCTCTCTCAACTACTGAAGCTGAATATATTACAGCTGGTAATGCTAGTACCCAGTTGATTTGGATGAAAAAGATGTTAGCTGATTATGTGATTGCGCAAGATACAATGATACTATATTGTGATAACTCAAGCGCTATTAATATTTCAAAAATTCTCATTCAACATTCTCGTACGAAATATTTCAACATTTGATATCATTATATTCGAGAATTAGTTGAGGACAAGAGCATTTCATTAAAATACATTCAGACGGAAAAGAAGCTTGCGGACATTATGACCAAACCGCTTGATAGGAATAGATTTTCTAAATTAAAACATGATATTGGTCTGTGCACTTTTAATTAAATCATGTTGTTTATGCATTTTTATTATTTGTATGTTTATAAAATAAATTTTTAAATACAAAACATATAAATTTGAAAAACTTATTAAAAATATATTTGAAATTTTCTTGTTGAACGATCGGTCGAGCACATCCTCAACCAGTTGAGCTTCGACGGGTCGAGGACCATACTCGACCAGTCGAAGTGCGTGGGTGGGTGAAACGCCCTGTACTTTTAGTACTCGGGTGTTGCCATGAAGACGTAGATTAGTATAAACACCAATCAAGCCATCCATTTTCAAGATAAATTATCGAGTCATCAGATAAGCCTAATTTATGAGTTTAATAAACTTGCTAGACAATTGAATTTCACGGTACTTATCGAATGCCTTAGACCATACGATCCACTAATTGTTCAACTTACGCTACAATCATTAATAATCCAACCATACAATTGTAAGAGCTATCATAGGTTTAGATTATACACATGTTCAACCACAAGATCGACCATCTAATTATTCATTGTGGATCATGGAACTTCTTGATTAGCTAGTGCTAGGGTCCTCTTAGATGGGACTTAAGGGTTCAAATCATTATGATCACCATTGATTTCCATATGAGCAGTATCCAAGGCCACTTGATTACTAAATTTTCTAATGATTTTCACCTAAACTAGGCAGAGAACCCTAGGAATCATCACTGATCATATTTGGTAATGATCTGACTGTCAGAACTTCATAGATCTTAAAATAAACTATGTATTTCGAAAGCATGACTCACTTACAAATTTAAATCTTTCTTATCAAGCCCTATAAATGGCATTGATCAAGATGCAAGCCATGATAAACAACTTTAGAAATAATAATGGTAATATAATAATAATAATAATAAAAATAAGGATAGTAATAAAGGAAAATAAATAATGATATATAGTAATAATAATAACAATAGCATTAATGTTAATATCTGGTTAGTAAATCATTACAAAAGACATAAAAATATCCATGGGACTCTTTCAGCCGTTGACGTTTGATTTCAGGGTGATCTGACCGTCGGATTCACAGAAATCTACCTAGAAGACCAAAATCAAGTAGTGGGCCCTACCTAAATTTTAGATCTGCCTGATAATTGGCCAAAGGCTATACATTATTTTCTAGAAGCAAATGGATGGAACGGATTATGCAAAACGTAAAGTGGACCCTACAATATAGTGCCTGTACACATAGAATACGTGCACGCGTGGTGCACTGGACAGTAAAACACGGTCAAAGAGCCTTGACCCGATTTCCACCCGTAAAAGAGAGTTTTTCTCCCCTTTTTCTTCCTTTCTCCGCTTTTTCTCCCGCCAGCAATGGCATTTGAAAATGCCGCTCGTTGCTTCGAATGGCGGCCCACCATAATCATGTGTTTGGAGGATCCGGACCATCCATCGTGAAGGGACGTAAAAACCTACCAAGACAATGCCTTTCTCACACATGGAAATACACTTACGTGGCCACAGAAAGTTGTCAAGAATGCAAGCGAGGTTTGTGTTTTCTGCCGCGCAAAAACTCGACCATTGTGATCAAGGCGGGACACCTTAACTCAATCCAAACCGTTCATCCTGTAGAGGGTTAAAATTAGATCCAACCTCAAAATTTCCACATATGTATGGGAGGATACATGTGCACGAGCTGTGTCACACGTGCGGCCTGCTTCCAAAAGTGGAAAGCACATCTTTCCTTGCCACGCTGGCGATCCGCGCCGCTGCCTTCCTTCAATCCCAGTCGTTTCTCCCTGCGTCAATCATAGCCCTGCGTCCAGCACCGGGAAAGAGGAGACATCCTTCTGTCGGGCGGAAGTCTGTCAAGCAGTTTCCTCTTAAGGAAAGCTTATTGGCTCGATCCAAACCATCCGACGGGCCACGTAGAGAAACCTCCACCACACCCTCTAGGGCAACGACTCTCTTGTTAGAAGGAAAATCCCATCTCTTGAGAAGGAGATGTCGGCGGAAATTCTCACGAGATGGTTGAAACTCCAATGAACTGCCTGAAAAGTGGGCCCTGCGGTGATCAGCAGCCCCATCCTATCCATTCAAATGGACCAGATCATCAGGATACTCCTTAGATTAAAATCTGCCATGGGAGATGCCATCATCTTCTCCGTCCAGCTACAAGACCCATCACGATGTTGTGGGCCTCATTTTCAGATCTAAAACGCCCATTCAGTGGGCCATGGTATTAGGAAATCTATTCCATAGGCGGATTGTTCCCATGCAAAGCAGAAAGTAGAGGGGAGAACGTGAGAATGACCGTTATCCTGGCCGTTCGTTGTAACGGCTAGGGCAGCCGTGAAAGACCCTACGTTTATAAAAAGAGTCATATTTTCTCGGGATTCCCACCGAGTAACCAGGAGAAAAGTGAGAAAATAGGAAAGAAATAGAGGGAGGGTAGAGTCCAGCGTTGCACCCTTATGCCACACCGCATTGACTCATTGAGTCATGGGTCGAGTTCCGGGGCTGTTCTGAATCCAGAATCCCATCCGGTCTCCCTAATAGAGGGTGGAAGAAGAAAGAAGGAGGGGAAGAAAGGAAAGGTTAGAAAATGAGAGAGGGATTGAGGATGAGCGATTGCTGTTACCGTGTGTGCACCAGCTTAACTTGGCCGAGCCGACGTTGTTCGATTCGAGTTGAACGTGGCTCGGTCCAGGTTGTCTTAGGGAGAGAGATAGGAAGAGGAGAAAGAAAGAAAAGAGAAGGAAGAAAGAGAAGGGAGAGGAATGCTGATGAGGAGAGTAAGTGAAGGCCCTTCTTCACGAGCTGGTGGCGTGGGTTGCCGAACTGCCGAGCTGACTCAACCAACCCCTGTATTCACCAGAGGCATTGGGTGTTGCTCCCGTGAGTTCGTGCAGCCTAAGTCCTTCGCTCATGCCGAAAAGACCTCAGAATTAGGTCGATTCTGTCCACGGGTCGTGGTCGTGTTTGCAAGGCGATGAGGGCTGGTCTGGTTGCAGTGGGAGCGGCTGTTACCCGAGTTTGCTCTCCTAGTGGCTGAGTCATATCACTCACTCGGTGGATGTGATTTAATTTCCGGTTTGATAAGTAATAAACCAGTCAAGTTGAACCATCGACTGTTGAAACAAGCTGAGTCAACTCGGTAATCACCAACTCCCTGTCGGCTCCGGAAGGAGGACTCCAGTTTCGACTCACCAGCAGCCATGTGTCCTTGGATTGGGTTGTGAACAGAGTTGGATTCCGTCAGTAGGTCTCAACCAAGTCGAGTTGGAAGGCAACTCGGTCCAGGTCAAGCTCGGTGGGCCATGACCTCGTCAATGAACCACCCTGTGAGGCATTCTACACTGGTTTAGGATGGTTCATCTCAGCGGCCTAGTGCTTGCGATGAAGGTCGTTTGACTCGAACGAGTTAACTTGGATGCCGAGTTGTGTTGATTCAAGTCGAATCAATCATAGGTGCGCTTTCTCTCAAACATTTTGCATTGGAATTCTAATGAGAACATTAGTAGATTATTTAGGCTATAACTAGCTATTATAAACAAGATTGTATTTACCAAATAATAGTAGCCTTTAGGGTCATCATTAATAGTAGATCTTAGTATTTAGTTATTATCATTAGTATTTGCAATTATATCACATGATTAACTATTAAAAGATTATCCATGCTTATATTAGTTATTATAAATAAATAAATTTTTTTACAGTTATTTGATATTAACATTTTATTCATTATGCTCAAACATTATCATTAATAGTAGATTGTACAATTTGATATCATCATAATGGTTATCATTGTTACGATAGCTAGCATTACTCGTAACAGGCATGCTAATAAATATTTTATAACTATTAAGTTAACTTTATAATTAATTACGCACCACTAGGGTTCGACCTTAAAAATCTAGATGTTAATAAATATTATAGAATTATTAAATTAACACTAAAATTAATTGCACACCAACTAGGGTTCAAACCCTAAAAATCTAGCCTGGCCTAAACCCTAGGTAAAAACTTTAAACATAGATGGTGTGTTGAGCTTGGATCTAGGTGTAGAATCTAATGTCGGTATATTTAAACGTGAACTTATAAACCATCATTATTAACATATTAGCTAATATAAGTTATAAAATTAATGCTAATAGTATTCTTGTAATTATTAAGATTTAATTTTAACTAATACACCAAGTAGAGTTCAAATCCTAGAATCTAAGTTTAAGACTAAATCCTATGATAAAAATCCTAATTCTACACTAAAACCCTAAAAGATAACCCTAGGCTATGATTTTAAACCCTAAGTAGTGATTAGAACATGTACCTCATTGTACAAGTTCATAATTTGTGGTAGGATACAATTTTAAGGGTGCAAGAACATAACGACACTAGAAGGCAATTCAAAGTATAAGGTGATGATTTCTTCCCCTTGAGCTTTCCATTTTTTCATTAGCTTAAGTTATAATTTTTATTTTAATTTATAATTGATATCTCCATTTCATAGTCACATTGTTAATTGTTGGAATTGAGTTGCTACTTCACATGCTTAATGTTTATCCTATATATTTAATTCATGCTATTGAATTACTTGTGGATTGCTTCTACGATTTAAACTGGTACATTTGTAGGAAACCTCCACTTATAAATGTACACCCATACTTAGGATGTAACTCGATTGGTTGTGATCGTAATGGACCTTCGACTTAGTGGTTATTTAGTGGCGGTTTAGATGGATCATTGATGTGGGCCTACCATCCAGGGTTGTTGTGTCTAAGTGATTTTTAAGAATGTTCTTTTATCGCATGGTTTTGATACTTGTTATATACAGCTTATTTTGATATTTACCTTATGTGGCTGTTTTGATATTGCCCTATGTAGCTTTGTTTTGAGTATTTTTCCTATATAGGTTTGATGTTTTATATTGTACAACCATGCAATCGTAAGCCCCATATATTACAATATGATTGACCACTAGTCGACGGGGTTCCATTAAACATCCTAAAGTAGTAGTCTCATGAGCCGGGGATGGTGGTATGGACCTATGCCCGAACTGTCGGCCTACGCTGGCAACTTGCCCCTATAGTGACCTTTGAGCTTATTTAAATTAGCTAGTTATAATTGGACTAATAATGATTTGGCTAATCATGCATACATGGCACAGATCAGCATATATTGCTATAGTATGGGTGATGTGCCCAATGTCTGTCTAGATGCTTTACCCAGGATAATGATTGCATGGGTGACGAGCCCAATATCCGCACGGATGAGCATCCCTGGGGCGATGATTGCATTCACGCATCCATGCATATGATAAGACTACATTTACTCTATTTTGATTGCCTAGATGTTTTATACTATTTCTTATTTAATGCGGCGGTGTGTAATTTTGAGAAGAATTCACACTGAATTGGTCACTCATCTATTAAATATATAATCGTACAGGTAACACAAGTGGCCCAGGTGACATTCATGTTTATATTGATGAGAAGCAGGCTATAATTGACAAGGATGCATGATTGTAATTGCTAAAGGTTGCTACAGGATTTCACATCCCAAGATTGTTGTAATTTACTTTATTTCACATGTAATATTATTTCATTTTGTAATTATAAGAATGAGAGCATTAGTTTATATAAGTCATTATGAGCAACCTTTTGCGCGTTCTAAATGTAAATGCAAACTTTCTTTTATGTTGATTTGTCCATCCTACGCTCATTTGCTTACTCTAATGAAATATATATATACACACACACACACACACACACACACACACACACTCGAATTTGACCATCCTTTAAGATTAACACTCGGGTTTTTGGGAAATGAGTCATATACTCGGGTCTTGAAAAGTCGGAGTGTTACAGTGGGCCTCTTAAAAGAGAAAAAAACTGATTTTTATTCCTCATTTCACTCTTCTTCCTCGCTAGACTTTGCTCGACTCGCTGAATTCATCTCCATAGAGTCTTTGTAAGTGGTTTATTTTCAATTTCTTTCTAGATTTGGGTTTCTTGTTGCTAGGTATTCTTCATTTTATGATTGATTTGAGATTTACATCCTTTCCATAGAGGGTTTTTGTGCAAAAATCTGATTTAAGCCAAACTCATCTTTAGTATCTTCTTTTGCAAACTCTACGTTGAGCATCGGTCTAAGAGGAAGGCTACACATAAGGGCCCTAGCGGCTCCTCCTCCTGGACGACTCCAGTTATGGTGAGAACCTTGAGAGCTCCTGAAGATGATTCGGATCATGTAAGGGATCTCTACACTAGAGATATTATTATAGAAAGTACTATGAATATTGATCACAATACTCCATTCAAACTCATGCCTATTCTGTCGACCATCGGTTGGAAAAATTATCTGGGTTGGGACGGAACGACATACTGCCCCATAACTCAAGGGATGTATGCATCAATAAGAGAGCTGTCTCTTGAAAACCTTAGATTCTCTGTTAATTTTAGAGAAGAGACAGTTCCGGTTGATAGGCACCTAATCTTAGGATTGCTTGATGTGAATGTAAATGATGAAGGCATACTCATTGCCCCATGTCACGCCCCAAACTCAGAAACCGGGCTTACAAAATTTTCGATCACTGAATTCGGTGCTAACAGCCTCCATAGTACCCCATTCTCGGCTCATAGCACCCATATGTCAGATTCTGATCCTGGGATCCTACAAGGAGAATTTTCTGTGTAAATTTATTTCATAAGAAGCATAACCATAAGTATAACCCACAAATAATACTTAGAACATCACCACATATCCACTATATTCAAAACTTTTGAGTACAAGGTACAAAAGGAAATACAATATATAGATATCAAAAGGAAACTCTGGAAGCTCAACCGAACGCTCCTACCTCAACTCGATTGCGTCCTATCGTCACCTGCATGCATCTATCGTGCATAAGCCTATAGAAGCTTAGAGGGTGGTATACGTGTGTGCACAACACAGGTGCCAAGTATACAATGCAAGCCCACAAATCATACAACGTCAGAAAATACTGGCAATTTCATGGGTTAGACGATATCAAAGTAAACAGAAATACTGACAAGTCTATGAGTCATACAATATCAAAGTAAGCAGAAATACTGACAATCCATGAGTCATACAATATTAGAGTAAGCAGAAATACTGACAAGTCAGAGTAAGTAGAAATGCTGACAAGTCCATGAGTTATACAATATCACAGTAAGAAAAAATATTGACAAGTCCATGAGTCATACAATATCAGAGTCGGTAATACAAATCGGCTAAAATTGACTATGCAATGAGGGGTCATGGTAAACTAAATGGCATGTGCTGGAGATGCAATGCAATATGCGGTGCAAAAGAAATGACCAAGCTAGAGTGTGAAGTCGGGATGATAGTACGTGGTATCACAGGCTATGGGGTCACTCACAAGGGACTTCTATCCAAACCAGTCCCATACGTAAATTTAGATAGCCAGACCCAATGTGGTAAACTCATGCTCTCAGGTTGGTCGCGTGCCCCAATCAAAATCCTGGCCATCGCGAAGGTACACAACAATTTGGTAGCACACTACCAGCCCAAGTGGGATAATGAATGAATGAGTCAAATACTGAGTATGCAACTCCTGCTCAGTAGGTCCTCATATCAGTACCGTACATTTCTAGGATCATTACCGGGGTCTAATACATTATACACTATATTTTCGCCCTACACTGGACGCATAACCATGCAAGCAAAAGAGACAGAAGGGACCTCACTATCCGCCTAGCCAATAGTCAGTCAATATTTATCCGGCACGTCGATAGCGAACTCATTTACGAGCTGGTCATACTCAGCCTAACAATTGCCCCTACCCTCAGGCGGGTAAGGCCACACCTCCTTTCAACTGACCATGACTAACGCAGAGAAGGACGTGAGGTCGAGCACCGTCTTCCTCAAGAAGATAATTATTCCGAATCCATGGAACTTCTCTGGACTCCTCACAGAGACTTCTTGAATCCACGAGGAAAGAAAGCAGAAAATAGAAAGAATTTTTAATAAATTTGAAATTGATTAATGAATCATTGATAATCGTCTAATGCATTCCCTTACACCATTAATAAAGAAAAAATAAACTAAAATTCGTAATTACCAAAAATAGCAAAATTTCAACTCTAATAAAAATCCTAATTCTAATAAAACTCTTTTAATACTTAATTTCTAAAAATAAAATTTTAAATAAACTTTTTCTAGAAGAGTCCTAGTATAATTAAAAGTTATTTCTAAAAGGAAAGAAAATCTAAAACTCTAAAAATATTAAAAAAATTAAAAAAATTAGAATTACTAAAAATAGTAAATTTTTCCTAAAAATTTATTTTTGAGCTGCAAGCGCGCATTTTCTGACGAAACAGACAGATGTGACTCACTTTATGGGTCGGTTCACCTCGGATGGCCCGTTTCAGTAAAGATTGATAGGTTGTGCGCCCCGTAACGATACCCAGATCAAAAGTTATGGTCAATTTACGATCCATCTTCTTTTGGCCCAACTATGTTAGGAACATATCTGCGACACGTTTTACATCAGACCCCTCCACTTAAAAAAAACTTGTCCTTGAGTTACGCAAGAGACTTGGCACATGAGTTTGAGATAATTTCTAATGCTGATGTTCATTAGCCCTTTTTTTGTACTTAGCATTAAGCTCTTGAGTTGACACAATACATGTACTCATGTTTCCTTGACTTAACTAATATCAATCAGTTCCTTCACATTTACCTTCAAGATCTCATATTTTTTCTGATAATGTGGGCAATTAGGTAGACTTGCCCCTGAGATGGGATCAACGTGATTTTGTATATCTCGTATAAGAGGTAATTTATTAGGGAGTTCATTGAGCACGACCCTCTTGAACTCTTGCGATATTGGTTCCAAATCCTCTAGGATATTCACAGGCTCCACATATTTTTTCTTTTCAACTAATGGATATATATTTCCCGTTTCCTCATATTGTTTAACAAAGGCCTGTTCAGTGATGAGATATTATCCCTCCACTTTAGAAGTCTTGGGTTGGTTCTCCATTCTTATAGAGGTCACATGTTCACCACTGATGAATCCTGTGGTCTGTTGCAACTCCGTTTTGCTAAAATCATTTCTCGCGGACCAATAATAGAATTTTTCTACATAACCTTTTACTGATCGACTATCTTGATAATAATTTTAGTTTTGTTGGAATAATACCTGATCGTAATCTCGAGGGAGGAATTACATGCACAATAACTTCTTCATCCACGACCACGTGCGGATTGATGCCTTCATCTGTCTCATCTGCTCGAGTTGAAGTTGTTCCCACCAATCTGAAGCTCTGCCCGTCAACTTGTAGGCCACGAGTTTAACTTTCTTTTCTTCTACGATGTTCATATAATCGAAGAAACGTTCGACTTTAAGCAACCAATCGAGAAAGTCCTTGAAGTAGAGTTGGCCATTAAAACTAGGAAGATCGACTTTCATCTTGAATTCTTGACTCATTCGATCTATCTGATCAATGCCTTGTATAGGATATTGTGAAATCATGTTGCTAGATCTCACCTTCTCAGGAGTGGTCCTGTGGTTCACTGATAACATCGCCCTACGATCAGTATGATTACGAATTCTAGCAATTGCTAGTGGAGGATTACCACCAGGAACATGGAGTTGTCATAGGATTTCTGCCAAGAGATCTGCTATGCGGTCCATGGAAGCCTGCAACCCTTGCATGGCCTACCGATTTTCTTGTTGCGCTGCTTCGAAAGCTGCCGCCATTAAATATAATTTCCCTAGAGCACCACCCATGGGATTGTTGTCCGACCCATCGTTAGAAGCCATCGATTCGAGGAGAAACCTCGCTTTAATACCAACCTGACGCAGGAAAGGATGTGAGGTCGAGCACCGTCTTCCTCAAGAGGATAATTATTCCGAATCCACAGAACTTCTCTGGACTCCTCAAAAAGACTTCTCGAATCCACGAGGAAAGAAAGCAAAAAATAGAAAGAATTTCTAATAAGTTTGAAATTGATTAATGAATCATTGATAATCGTCTAATACATCCCCTTACACCATTAATAAAGAAAAAAATAAACTAAAATTCGTAATTACCAAAATTAGCAAAATTCCAACTCTAATAAAAATCCTAATTCTAATAAAACTCTTCTAATGTTTAATTTCTAAAAATAAAAATTTTAAATAAACTTTCTCTAGAAGAGTCTTAGTGTAATTAAATGTTATTTCTAAAAGGAAAGAAAATCTAAAACTCTAAAAATATTAAAAATATAAAAAAATTGGATTTACTAAAAATAGTAAAATTTTCCTAAAAATTCATTTTTGAGCTGCAAGCGCCCATTTTCTGATGAAATACATAGATGCGACCCACTTTGTGGGTTGGTTCACCTCGGATGGCCCGTTTCAGTAAAGATTGATAGGATGTGTGCCCCGTAACGATACCCGGATCAAAAGTTATGGTCAATTTATGGTCCATCTTCTTTTGGCCCAACCATGCTAGGAACTTATCTGTGACACGTTCTACATCAATGACACAGTAGGAGACGCGGCCTACTGGTATACGTCTCTCATGCGCTCATGTATATCCACTCGGTTTAAACGTTGGAGCATCCCCTGACCTTAGGGATTTAGAGAATTTCACCTAAGTATATCTATCGCGCCTATATGCTAGAACCAAACATTTTTGGTGTCCTATCTGGCCATCCAGAATATTCCTGTGGAGGGCATGACCCCGATGTACTAGGGCATATGGTGGTCATATCATAAAATACAAGATGCATGAGTCATACCATCCAGTCATGCATCAAACTTGCACGTACCGCGCGCTCATGTGGAGCAACTTCGTCTCTCAATACGGTTAATCTCTGGACAATCACCGGAGTCTAGTACACTCTAAGCCAACTTTTCGCCTCATTTAAACACACAACTGGGTAAGTGGATGAGACCTCACCATCTGCCTGCCAATATCGGGTCTGGCTCGTCGATAGCGGACTCATTCCTCAAGCTGAGTCAGGCTCAGCCTAGTCATTGCCCCCTCACTCGGGCAGGTAAGGCCACACCCCCTTTCAATCAACTACGACACAATGGGAGATGCGGCCAACTGGTATCCGGCTCTCATGCGCTCACACATCCACTCGGTCTAGACATTGGAACATCCTCTTGTACCATAAGGGTTTGAGGACTTTCACCCTAGGACATCTATGGCGCCCCATGCTTAACAAGTATTTTCGGTATCCAATCCTGCCATCCACGCTATGCCTGCGGAGGCTACGGCCCTGATGTCTTTAGGGCGTACAACAATCGAATCAAACAATGCAAGGTGCATAAATCACACTATCCAATCATACATTAATTTGCGCGTACCGCGCGCTCATGTGGGGCAACTCCGTCTATCAGGGAGTCTCATAAACAATCCACCCAATGACACATTCTATGATCAATCACTCCTCGTGTCAAGCATACATATGATGCGCATGAGCATGAATCATGAATTTATACTAAGCATGATCTACAGTAATGAGGTACTCTCATATATATATAGTGGCGGCTTAGATGTCATACTACATCAAGGATGGACCTCATGGGGTGAATCATATAATAGTGAGAGTCAAGATGATGACTCTAAGTATATTAAGTGGGCTTTCTCACCCACTCTATCATATGGTAAGTTAGGCTTTCTTATGGGGCCCGATACAAACAAGGTGAGTCTATAAGTTATGGTGATTCCTACAAGGGTGGTGGAGAGCACTAGCATGAATGGGGGCCTAATGATTTGGGATAACCCAATAAGGTAAGATGGTTATGGGCTTAACAACGGGACCTAGGGAGATGTACAACGGGGACATTTAACCACCGTTTACAACGTGGACATTTAACCACCATTGTTCCTAAGGTGTGGCCCATTTGGAACCTAGAATCTAACTGCAATGGGACCCGCGACCCTTATACTAGCTAGAAAATGGATGAGCTACATAAATATTATCACATACATCATGGTGGAATCATACATAACAATTGGCCTCACTCAGGAGCCTCATATACATCACGATGGGCCTCACACAAGGCCCTCACATACATCACAATGGGCCTCACACAAGGGCCTCATATACATCACAATGGGCCTCATCATAAGGGCCTGATATACATCATAAATGGCCTCATCATAAGGGCCTCATATACATCATATTGGGCCTCACTACATGGGCCACATATACATCACATTGGGCCCAATGGGGCAGCCCAAAATCCAGGAAAAACGGATGGGCATCCTGTATATACAATAAGTTGGGCCCTACACATATGGCTAGTGGGCCCTACTCTTATAACAGATGAGCCCTTGTGTGTACAACAGGTGGGCCCTGCTCGGACGTCCAGTAAGATGGATGACATGGGTATCATTAAGGTGGGTCCCACACGTACAGATATGGATGGTGTGGATGCACAACACATACATCATGGTAGGTCCCACAGTCCAGGGTCTAGACGGTGTGGATGAAATATATAAATCATGGTGGGGTCCACGTCCAATGGACTGGATAGCTGGATAAAACACATGCAGCATGGTGCGTCTAGCACTGTCCCACGCTGGACAGTGTGGACAGCACACACATGCCACAACATGCCCACCGTTCATGACCAAACGATGTGGATAGAATACATATACCAAGGTGGATCCCACCGTCCAGAGATACTGGATAGTGAGGATATAAACATATACATCAGGTGGGTCCACATGTGTGGCCCACCAGTCGAGCAAAATGGATGGACGGTGTGAATACAACACTTACAGCACGGTGGATCCCATGTCCAGTAAAACGGACGGACGATGTGAGTACAACACCTACATCATGTGGGTCCCACTGTCCAGGGACTGGACGGTGGACGGTGTGGATATGAAATACATACATCATGTGGGCTCCACCCTCCCTTGTTGGACGATGGATAGCATGGATGGACGCATGTTTCAGGTGGGGTCCATGTACACGTGGCCCACTTGATTGAATGAAGCTGATATTTATTTTCCTTCATCTAGGCTTGTCCCAACGGATAGGTAGCAAGCCTGCCCGCTGGACAGGCAGTGAGGTGGGGCCCAATGCGTTGACAGCGTGGATCAAATACATCATGGTGGTAGCCATGTGGTGGGCCACACGGTCTGCACCAAGCCGATATTTGTGTTTTTCCATAGCTAGGCCGGCCTAAAAATCAGGCTGCAAGGCTGCTGGATGGTGGGCAACAAGGTGGGCCGGTCCCACTGGATGGACGGTCTAGATGTTACATGCATCATCAGGTGGGCCACACATCATCATAAAAGAAAGGGAAGGGGAGGGAGAGAGAGAGAGAGAGAGAGAGAGAGAGAGAGAGAGAGAGAGAGATGTGGAGGGGAGGGACGTGTGGAGGGGAGGGACTCCACCACTATGAGCCCTTCCTTTACTCAATACAATGCATATATCAAATGGGTCCCACCACATGTGGGCCCTCAAATCATAAAAATCAATGGTGGAAATCTCTTTCCAACTAACAATGAAGATTCACTCACCGATTACACTTCTTCTTAGTTCCTTGGGATGCTAAGTTCCTTGGCTTCTTCTTTGATGAAGGATGATGAAGATTGAAGGGTTAGGATGAGAGATTTGGGGTAGGCAGTGGGCCACAAACTTGGCTATCCTTGGAGCTTCTCTTGCTTGGACGGTTGCTCTCTTTGGTTGCTTGAAAATGGTAAAGAGAATGAGAGGAAAAGGGGATGTGATGGGATGAAAATGGATGGGTTGTGTAAGAGAGGAATGTGTGTGATGGGTTGTACTTGACTTGTACTTGATTAATTGATGTGATAGATTGGGTAGAGATTCTCTCGGGATTCGCAAGGCGTTTTCTCAAAAATACGTGAGCCCATTACTCCTAGCCTGGATATCACATCAGTGCGCAAGACATGACGTTGGAACCATGGCGACGGCACGGACGCTAGGGTACAAGTTTTGAGTTGAGCCGACTCAGATCTACGGGATGCGACTTAGGGTCACGCGCAAATACCGACTACAGGTCGCGGGTTGCTGAAATTCGACGGGGAGGATCACAGATATTTAATGAATGAAAAAATACTAGGACACAGGCCTGACACACATTTTAAATGCTAATTTCTCATGCTTATAATTAAAACTTGTGTGCACTGGCTAAAAATATGAAGAGAACAGGGAAGCGAATGTATGATCTATTCATCAAATCTACTTGACATCACATGTGCCATTAAAACATGAGTGTAAGATTTAGGTGGGCCTTATTGGAATAATGTCGTGGATAAAAAAATAACTAGTTACTTATCTTGTGAGTAATATGTGCATGTCAAGTGTGCACTACTAGTATTCTCTTTGAACATTGAATTTATTATACATGTACAACCCATTTGATGAATAGATTAAGAATTATATGATGAGTGGCTTGCACCATTGACACAAATGTTTGATTCTGATAAGTGGGCCTCATTGCCGGTCAATCTAAGTATTGGCCTTTTGTGTCCAGATTATGCATCAAGATCTTTATTGAAGATCACCTTTAAGCCATGTTTGGATGTCACTGATTTCATGAAATCCAATGGAAATATAAAAAAAATGTTTTCCAATGATGTGCTAATTTAACATATTTAGATATTGAAGAAAAGAGAGGATTTCGTAAAATAATTTTACACTTTTCTATGGTTTGAATTCTCCAGCACAAGAAACTAGGTAACCTATATTTCACAAAAATGAAATTTTCAATGATTGTCCAAATATCACTCCTAAAAAGAAATCCATGTTCTGATAATTCTCAGAAAATAACAATTGCATAATTATTATATTTTCTTCTCTTTCTCTTATAATAAATGTATCCAAACATGGTCATATTTGTGGCCTATGAATAGATGGTTTAAAATAAAGATAGAGCACTAATCCAAATTCAATTCAAAAGTGAGTTCCTAGCACTAAAAGCTTGGATCTTCTAATTTGGGAGGCTCTTGAAGCATGCTCCATCAACTGTGGTTCTCAATAAACCAATGGTCTGGATTACTCAACTAAGTGTCGCATTTATTTGGACCATTAATCGCTAATATTTGAAGAAGAAAAATCAAATCTAAAATCCTACCATTTAGTAAAAATAATCCAAACAATAATGATCAATATCAATCCCTGGGCTGCAACATTCAATTCGATCAAGTGGTGGAGACGAGATGAGACAAGGAACTCAGCATGGCTTAGGGCCACTATGACCATGATCAACTTCACAATGTATTTTGTAACGTCCTGAAAAAAATCCATACAAAGACCCGAGTACCACCTTTAGCAGAAATCCTTTAGAACCAAATCCTTTAGAAATGTAACGTGACTTATCTAGCCCTAAACTAGATTACCTGTAAAATTATCATCAATAACTTTAAATACGATCTGTAAGACCCAAACCCTATAGAATTGTTAACGCTACATTACCCTGAAATCTAGGATCCAACTCTAAACCCAGTTGCTCTCGGGAGCATTCAGAAACTTCATATCGGACTTAAACCGCACATCGAAAGTCTGATAGTGATGAACTTAGACAATTATGACCGTCTAGTTGGACTTGATTATCACCTCGAAAATCAAGACCAAACGATGTCCTGAGATGATTTTCTTGAGTTCGGAGTGAAGAGTGTGAGAAGTGAAGAATTTTATGAAATTAAATATGGATTTAAGTAATTTGAGTCGTGTCGCTTGTGCACCGATTGTAAGCATTCTGACCGTTGGTTTTTGACCTAAATTCACCCTCGGATCAGGGAAGATGGCCCACACATGCAATTACTTGTGGCCCTGATCGAGTTTCGGTGATCGCTGAATTGAAATTGGTCCGCCACGGTCGATCTGAAAATCCGATCGGACTGAAAACTTAACTTGCTTAAGATCCAATATTAGTGAGCTTAAGTCCGACTGCATTTAGTAAAAGGACCTCTAGAAACATTTCGTTGGATCAGAATAAGCCCAATTTTGTTATAACTTAAGTATACCATGGCCCTGGGACTGTTTTCGTCAGTTCTGTGCCTATATAAGGGCCTTAAACCCTCTCTCACATATTCCATACGAATTCTAAACCCTAGTTAAGATAAGAGAGAGAAAGTGAGAGAGAAGTTGGTGTTTCATCTTGGAATTCTTCCCAGTTTCTCTACGCACCAAATCCACCTATCTGAATCGTTATTCCAGCGATTCTGATTCGATATTTGGGTAATTCAATCAAACCCTAATCTGTTTTGGAGCTTAGAATAGTCTAAGTGTTGATGTAGCTAACCTATTTCATGCCTTAGGTTGCCTATCCGCCGTAGACGAAGACTTATCGTCTGAATCATATCTGTTACACATTTTTTGGTTTAAGGTGCGGACTATATACGTTTAGGTTATGATTTTCAAGACTTTCAATGTCTGATAATGATTTATTATTGACGTGGACACTATTACACATGTCAAATGAGCTATCTGTTTTGTTTTACATATATGTATAACTGTTTCGACAAAGAAACAAATGCATTTGATTTAGGAGATTGTCTTATTCAAACAAAACAGAGAAAGAGTACTAGGAGGAATGTCTTATTCAAACATTCATCATATTTCATTGATACTGAGTTCATTTACATCCTCTTTATATCCCTTGATTCTAAGATAGATCATTTAGAAATAAAGGATTTGTGCTTTAAACATCAAAAGTTCATTTCGACAGCCTTCCAGCGCCTGATTCGATCATCTCCTAAGACTTAGGAGGAATGTAGATTCGATCGATGGATCTTTAATGAAATAAAGATTTCAGCAGCATAACAGCGCTTGTTTCAACCATCCCCTGGGACTTAGGAGGAATGTCGATTCGATCGACTGATCTTTTTCCTTTGAACCCATGAATAGGAGAAAATCCGGAGAAAGGAAGCTTGCCCTACGGACTTCGGCAGCATGACGGCCTTTGGACTTCACAGACTATAGGGCAGCCTGGTTGTGCGAACCCGCGTAACCAGTATCGGTTGCGCGGTCCTGCGCAACTACCAGGAGATTCTCTTCTACCTTCTGTCTTCTGCTCTGCTCCTCTCCTCTTGAAAATCTTCAATTACCTTTAATAAAGGAGAGAAGGGGTATTTATAGACCCTCACACGTGTGAAAATCCTGATTTTAGTGATGTACGACTATTTTTCAGTGCTTTAGATCATTCTGAACGAAGCCCTTTGTGCAGTACACTCCGAAGTCCCGCGCAACTGATACTTTCTTTACGCGGACCTGCGTAACTGAGATTGATTGCGCGGAACTGCGCAACCTATAATGGCTGTGCGGACCTGCGCACTCTCATGAAAGCTATCTATATTTTCTTCTTTTTGAAAGTTCTTCTTATCTCTTTACCTCTCCTTGCTCGATTCTTTCACCAATTTTTATGCCTCAACAATAACCTATGTTGTAAATAGAGTATTTCATATATTTGTTAAAATGTCTGTATGCATATGAAATCTGATGTTGTGCTTGTCATGATTAATTGTCATTATTACATGATTGTTATATATGTGACAACTCCTTGGAAAAAGGATTTGCCCTAAAATGTTATATAGTTGACATACGTGATGTATGTTGAATAATGTAGTCTAAGTATTTATATAAATGTCTGAATGAATTAGTATTTAGTAAAGTGTGATTTATAAGGGTATTCAGATATAAATCTCAATTACCTTATTTAAGTGTATGATTTCCTCCATGAACTGTTTATTTAAGTGTATGATTTCCTCCATGAACGGTTTATTTAAGTGTATGATTTCCTCCATGTACTGTATCTATGTTTAGGTTATATTTCACAACATGTTCATATGAATGTAGGAATTAATTTAATTGTCTATTATTGAGATTATACATAGTTGGGACTGTATTACAGTCCAGGTAATCGGTAACAATTCTCGATCTGGTGGCTGTGATTGCTTTCGCCACACTGGATGTGTTCGACGAATGCGAGTCGTGCTTGGGATGTTCGACAGTGGTTAGGCCACACGGAGTGCTTATGCATTTCATGTCGATCGACTCAATGTACGTTTGTCCTAGTTGAGCTCGTCAATTAACCCGATTGACCAATGCAAGTTCACCATGTTTGGACGCTACCATTTGAATCTAATGTATCGAACTCACTAGTGAAATCCCGTTAACCTTGGTACCGCGATCCGCTAAGACTCATGAGCCAGACATGGTGGTATGGGACACCGTGATCGAGCTGTCGGCCTATGCTGGGGCGACAAGCCTCCTCGTATGACCAGTGAGCAACCTTGACTCGTGAGCCGATTATGGTGGTATGAGACACTATATTCGTGCTGTCGGCCTGCATTGATTGGTGATGAGCCCTCTGTAGTGACCTCGAGCATACCTTGACACTGCAGATAGGCGACGAGCCTTTTGTAGTAATTAAGGTATACTAGGCCTGTATTGATTGGTGACGAGCCATTTACAACGACCTAGAACCGTAATATCGTATGAGATTGCCTAGGACTGACGACCCTAGAATGGATCATTGTTTGGGTATTGATATAAGGGAGGTACCTTAGCTTCTTAATACTGCTGTATGAAGGGGACTAATAAGAACTTAGTAATCATGTTCATAATATCGCACTGCATGTGCCGTTGGTGTTGGTGTAGAGCACGGTGGTAGTGATTCATGCCACGATTGTTAGATGATGTCGTAAGAGGGAGTTTGTGGTGAGGGCATGCATCATTTCCTCATACCATTCTTGCATTAACAAGAGTATTAGGACATGTTTGATTGTATTGCTTTATCATTACCACTTGATTGAATTGATAGCATGTTAACCTTTGCTGTATAGTTCCACTGAGTTGATCACTCACTCCCACGTTCTGGGATGATGCTTAAACACCAACCAAACTCTGACTTAGCTGCAGGTGATGGTGCTGCCTATGAGGCGGAGCCGGAGTTTGATGAGGACGAGGAGGCATTCTCATTCATGCAGTTTTTGGGCGGATTCACATGAGCCGTGTCCGAATCGCCAGGGCTTCAGGATTTACACTTTTTAGAAGACTTATACATTTTGTTGGACTAATACATTTGGTTATATGTAATTTGAAATAAGATGTGTACTTTTGACCTGGCAGGGCACTCGTATTCTGGGGACTTATACTAGCTCATATACGTATTTCAGACTTCCGCTTACATTTTCAGATTGTCCCTGGACTATGATTTGCTGATTTGGCTTAATCTATTTCATGTTTACTCCACTAATACAGACAACATTCATTTATCACCAAAAATGTTGCATAAGTGATGTTTTGGAACTCGGGAGCTGAGTTATGCTCGACCCCAGAATTTCAGGGCGTTACACATTTAGTGAGTATACTGATGGATTTGCAACAATATTTGTAATAGCAACAGCGATATCCTAACGACTGAAGATTCGAATTGATGGTTGACATTATTGAACAGATGAGACTATATGCAAGGAATGATGATGGTTTGAAGCTGGATCACTAAACCTGTTTTTTTAAAATATATTATAAACATAAAATCTATTTTTGGTGGTGTTATAGAGTCTACAAAATGTCATTCTATAGACATGTAGCACATAGTTATTATTTAGCTTTAATTAGTGATACTAATGCTAATTAATAAAGTTAATTATAACTTTTAAAAAATAAAACAGATGCACTCCTAAATGTGCATATGGCATGCTTGTGGCTTAATCTTCAATTTCATTATGGCCTAAGTATAATTTTAAAATCAAATTGGTTGAATCCTAATCTTCTTTTAATGGATGTCTATGGGATGAATTTCAACTTTCGATTTGTCTCGCTTTCTCGTCCGTTTGTTACCCACCAATCAGCTAATTATGATCTATTTAAGAAAAATTTTACAAAATACTTCCTCATCAATATTATATTTACATCCTAATACCTTTTAAAATTAAAGTTTCATTAAGCTCCCTCAATAAGTAAGATAATTGTCAAGAGGTACCTTAGTTTTCTCTTCCATCACATATTTTTCATAAATGGTAAAAATGTCCACATTTATAATTAGCTTATTTTCTTGAATGTACATAGGGATTGGGGTACAGGTTAGTGTTAACGTGGTAGCAAAGTTATGTGACTTAATCATATTATATGTTTTTATCCCGGCAGTTCATCTATTTGGCTAGATTATTTTAGGGCATGAGCCTAAAAATGAGGTAAATCCGAAGCTTAAGTAGACTACACCACAGAAAGCAGTGAGGATAATGGCGCCCACTGTTGAAATCTTTGTAGAGCCCACCGTAATGTTTATTTGTCATCCAAACTGTTCATAAGGTCACACAAGCCTAGATTATGGAAAACATAAACGTTAGCTTGATCCAAACCTTGAATTGTATGGCATTTATCTAACCAAAAAAATGAAGAAAAATCCAATAATCAAAGTGTTCAACAATCATAGGATAGGATCGTTTAACCAATCTTAGTGTGACTATGGATTTTTCAAAGTCTCTTCCACAATTTAGTTTAATTTGAGTTCGTGCATACCATGTGCACAATTCCTAAGTGCTTGTGTATCAAGTGTCATATGATGCCTTGAGTATCATATAACTCCCCGTAAGGTAAACATACGTTATTCTAAAAAGAAATGCTATCAAAACACCAAGTTTATAGTGCTATTAGTTGAATTGTTACACATAGACAATTCAATTCACTTATCTAGATTCTTCATTATGTTACCATGAAAATATTATACTAATCTTACAAATATTAAGGGTTTGATCAATGTCCCTAAATATGGACGGTTAAGATTATTACATGAAAAGAAATCTATGAAAGAATTTGTTCCATTTATTTATCAGAGATCATCATGGATTGCTTATGATTTTAAAGAATGCCATTTTTAGGCAATCGTAATTATCCTATCCATGGCTTGGAAAAAATTTGGCTAAAGAAAATAGGGCCAAACCAATGATTGATTGGACAACCTGATTAGTGCTATTTTTTGCATGATGGTCCAGAAATATGCTATGAAATTAATGAACAGTTCAGATCGATCAATTAAATTGTCCAAGTGAACCACTGAAACTATAGAGCACTATAATTGATGGTGCTATGCGAGCACTGGAATATTTCTCTATTTTTTAAAGCTATTAACTTCACTAAATAGTAATTATTAATTAAGGCTAAAGGAAAAAAAAAAGTGATATCCGCCTCATGGGAGCTTCACATGGAGTTGATCTTGACCGGCACCACCGTGATGTGTCTCGGACATCCACACCGTGTATTTGGTGGGTCCTCTATATTTTATGCAATATCCAAAACATCAGCCGTATCTAAAACTTAGGTGGTTTACATAATCTAAAATCATGAGAAATCATATCTAAAATATCTAAAAGCACTTAGTGAGACCCATTGATGTTTGGAATGGCCTAAACTTTGGTGTGACCACTCATCAAAGTGGATCACACATAATGGATGGGTGGGATGTCTGAACCACATCTCAGTGGGCCTTATAAACAATTAAGAAAGTTCCAATGGGTGGCATCCACTATCAACTGTTGTCTATGGTGTGGCCTACCTAAGTCATGGATTGGAGTAATTTTAAGGCCCATGGATCAAATGGAATGGTGAATCTAATGCATGGTGTGGATGTTTAATAAATGTCATGGTGGGACCCACAGAGCTCGACATCATGGGAAACTCCCATGATGCGGACCTCATAGAATCTTTTCCCAAGTCTAGAAGCAAAAATGTAACGGCCATTCTAATACACGTGTATAAAAATGAGATTTGGTGATATTGGAAACATCACCACCAAAGAGATTTAAGTTTAAACTTGTTTAAATTATTTCTGTTTTAGTGGATTAGATGGATCTATATCAGAGAGTAGATAAGTGCAGAGACGAAACAACAAACGAAGAGATGCAGATTAACAATAACGTGATTCCAATCACAACTCAAGGGAGCATTTCCAGTTATGTAACCAATGCCACCAAACTGTTTCGGGTAAATAAGCCACTTTGATTAGTGATCCAGAGTGTTTTACTTAATAGGTCCCTTTGATTAGTGATTCAGAGTGTTTACTTAATGGATCCCTTGTGGATTGAAAATGTCCCAAAAGTTTGTCAAGTTGGTTTATTATAGCTATCCAAATCTTTTTCACCATCAATGTTGGCCGTTGCTTCTTTTCTTTCTTAACCATTTGCTTCTTAGCCACGGATTGAAATTTTTGAATCTTCCTAGTAAAAAAACCTCTGCGTGTTGGGACCTTATAATTTCTCTCTCATAAATCATTACTTATTTTTCTGTTTTGTTTTAAAATTTCTTTAGTCACTTGTTTTTTTAAATACAAATTAGTAAATTTCTAAATGTTATAGGTCAATTAGGTTTTTCACTCCACAAAATCATATCTCGCGCTAATCAAAATCATACACTTAATAGGCCTAAACATGGTTTGGTTACAAAAAAGAAAGAAAAAAAGGAAAAAACAAAAGACCTGATGCTAACAGTAGAATTGGATGGATAAAATAAAAGGGCTTGCATGACCTGGTTCTCATTGCCAAGACCTCAATATGATGTGATTATTGTGAAAGTGGTCACTCATTGTGGGTCAACTAGTTGTACGGTTCCGATCATTGTAGGGTAGAACAATATAGGTGCAATTGCCACAAGATCCAACCCATCCATCAGGTGGGTCACATGGAATTTTCCTTACTCAAGGTTGTGTGCCATACCCACAGCAGGTAGGTATACTGATCTAACCAAAACTTGATTGGCCATTAGCAAACATTTACCTTGCTTGTACCATCATAACTCTGTAAGATGAATAAATTAACTCTTTTTCTCACTTAATGCCTATAACTTTAACATGTTTAGTAGCTCAATAACCATTGAAACTTAATGAATAAAGTCTCTAATTATGTCCACGAATGCCACATAATTCACAAATAACATGGGCCACCATAACCCTTATGTGTGTAAATGCACTGGATTAGCTCTCATGACATAAACCACTGTACCTCTCATGCATCCAAATTGACCAGGACTAGGAGTAGCTAATTTAGTAATGACCAGGAGACATGGAAGTTACCAAAAGCACTCTTGAGGTCAGTTCCTTTACTGGTCCTTGTAGGAGAAGATAATCCTAAGAGTATTGTAAGTGGGGCCATAGGTCCAATCTACGACATCCATCCTCTCTAGTAAGATCACCTTACCACAAAGGTCCAATGACCCAAAAATCAAGCTAACTCAACCATCGTGTGGGCTACCATAAAATTTGGAGGTTTTTTTTTTAAAGTTATTCATTATTCTTTATCGTGTGACCCATCTAATAATTATACTACTTCGATTTTTTATGCATCTCATTATCAAGCTGGGTTTTACAAATTCATAGTATGTTTTTCATGTATAAATCACATGACAATTGTCCAAATACTTTTAAATTCATGTGATAGCCCATGTGATAGTTTGATAGGAATGCTTTTTGGGGGCATTCAACTATCATGGTGGGGTGACCTTGATGGACAGGTTAAATGTCATACACATGACTTGCAGGCCCATGTAATACTTTAAAGACAAGCTTGTCCTACAAAGACTTATAGAGGAACTGCGTTCAGAACTTGGTAGCCTCACTCATATCAAACTTAAAGGGAAAAACTGCTTACTGCCATGTTTGTATTAGAGAATCTCTAACGTAGTACAATATTACTCACAAGCCACTATAGTTTAGCCCACACTACAAAACCTTAATATCAAGTGTGAAGAACATTTAAATGGTGCAAAAGGTGGGCCTTGCCATGACCATTATTGGATCATGATGGGGCCTACCATTTGAGTTGCTCAGATGTTGTAGGCACATGACCCAAGTTGTAGCTTAAGCTAACCTATAAATAGGAATTACTATCAAATTCCACTCTTCTAATTGACATTTCAATCTCCTTCTAACCTCTAGCAGGCGTCCTGCTACCGATGTTATCACATCAACGACTACGAATGGTCGGCACATTCATGAAATACATTATGAAATTTGTCATTTTTGGTGCAGCCATAAGTCATGCTAATTTTCTTATAATGTCGTACCTCTCCAATGAAGTGTATTTGCCGTTGTCAGTGACTGTCCTGATGCTATTGATTATCACCATCTGGTACGTTCTTATTAAGTGGTAGTAGAAATACTTTAGATTTTTCTTTTTTTTCTTTTTACTTATACTACCTTTTGTTCTAACAAAATACTTTATCATTGTCATTCGTCTTTTTTTTATTGATCAATAACTTTTCAATTCAAATATTGTTTTTTTCTTTTTGTTGTTTCATTTTTCTTTTATGCTTTAGGGTGCATTTAGTAAGACTAAATATCATGAAATTTCAGAATTGTTTGTACTAAATTAAACTAATTATAATCATGGACTATTATGAAATTTCTTCATATCAACCTCTTATAAAATGAAGAAAGTTAGCAGGAGCTTTTATCTTCAAGACTCATGAATTGGGCCCATACTAGAATTGGTTGAAGCCATTGTATTGAATTGGGCGGGCTTCAGGTTTATTTGAACTTGATGTATATAATAGGATTGATCGCTTAAAAAATTGTATTCTACAACCAATATTTTAAAATGCAAACTAAATTTTGACATTTTTTATGGGTGGTTCGGTTCAATTGTGGTATAACCAGTCTAACATGTAGGGGGCGTTTAGATCATAAGTTACTTAAGATAACTTACTTATCTTAATTTCTACTTATTGTCTTAATTTCTACTTATTAAGCTAAAGTGATTAACTTTAAGAAAAAAAAGTTACTTATAATTGATCTTAAACCAAACTTGATCTCAAATAAGTTACTTAAAATTGATCTTAAACTAAACTTACTTGATCTCAGATAAGTTATTTATCTACTACTGTAAGTGGAAAAAAATAACTCATTTAGTGGTATCCAAATGAGCCCGTAATGACACTAAAAAACTGTAGATATAAAGTGGAGGTACTTATAGCAATCTGTCTGAAATATGAGTCTCAATCTAAATGGGTAAAAACAACTATCAAACTAGTCGATGAGTGAACAGTTGAAATAAGACAAAGCTAACAGTCCAACTTCTACAAACACAGGTGTGTACAGATCAAAGGTTAGAATATTTTAAAATAATCTTATCTTGTCATCATGGTCTATTTATATTGGATTATGTAATTTTAATGGTTTAATTTGAATTCCGTTGAGAATCATACCACGTCTTAATTAAATTAGGTTTTTAGTTATTAAGCATTTTTTGTTCGACCAAATTAAATTTTTTTGGCTTAGTTAAAAAATAATAATTTAGAGTCGTGGAGTTAGTATATAAATAATATATGTACAAAAACTCTCTCTTTCTCTCTTTCTCCTTTTGTCATTTTCTATTTTCTCCTCCATGAATACTGAGATTCTCTTCTCTATAGCCTTGCTTATATGATTTTCACAAGTTAATGTAAAGTTAGAATATAACTTAATTATAATTAAAGAACTCACTCTTTCACTCTCCCTCCCTCTCCATTTCTCTCTATCTTTCTCTGTGCAATCATTGTATAAACTTTAATACTTTCGAACTTTATTAAGTAGTTTTCATTTTTTTACACAATGTAGGTAATGTCTCAATTATTTTATAAATAATATTGTTAATATCGATATGTACAATTTATCCCAGTATCATAGTTGATATGTAAGCTCTCACTACGTGAAAAATGACAATATTCGATGGCCTAATACCATTGAATTTTTGAAAATTTGTCAGACATAGGTATTGAAAACAGTCGTTGAATTTTTGAAAATCAAAAACCCAATTTTACGGTCTGAAACCATTGAATTTTTTCGACTGCCCTGAATTGTCATTTTGGAGTCCAATTTTGGCAACTTAGGGCCAATAAGAAACCGTCGATTTTCTAGGCTGTCAAATTTTGATTTTATATTGAAAAAATGGCAAATTTTGATAAATTTAGAGCCTCAAGGCTATGACTATGCATGTACACCTGATAAACACATTTGAATATAATCTAATTTTTCTTGTTTATTCTTAATGGTGTTAATATCTATTTAGACCATGGTTGTCATATAGAGCATATTTCTCATTCTTACTTTCATATAATTTGATATGTAAACTATATACAAATTCATAAAACAAGAACAGAAAACTGCATACATGGACTCCTGATCAACTATTCAAATGTCTTAACTTGTGTAAGCTAGAAAGGACCATCATTTGAGTTGAAGGGAGCATGAATACCTAGAACCTAATGAATACTCATTCAAAAGATACAAAGTGGATACTCATTCAAAAGACTAAGTGTTCAAGATCTTTAACAATAAACTGATAGGAATTTTGAACAATGGAATGTTTTCATCTACAAGTCAATACTAGATGTACAGATCATTTTATTTCAACATTCAATTTTGAACGAAAAGTAAATAGATGTCTAGCAAAAGAATAAAAACCTGAGTCATGTAGATGTTCAGAATTTTCATATACAAGCTTAGTAAACTAATAACAGGATTTAACATTCATTCAGTAACTCAATTTCAGTCATTCCATAAAAAAGTTGTGGACCAACAAATGGTTCCTGCAATAAGTACTTTGTTTCTAACTAATAGAAAAAATGTCTAAGGGAAAAACACGCATGATTCTTTGGGAAAGTAGAAATATGCTAATAAAAATAACTTAAAACAAACATAAAACACCAATTTCAATGATAATAAGAAGAAACTTCACTCAAATTAACCATTAACTTGCTTTATTACTTGAAAATGCACATAGAACATTGTATTGCTATATAGGTGACCGGCTAGAAGCATATAAAATTGACAAAAATGTAAATGCATACCCAACAAAGAAAACAACGACATGATTTTTTTCTCTGAAACATTTTAAGTAACCGTGAACTCGAACATATATTTCATTCCTGATAGCAAACATGAATAACTGACACAAGCCATCTAATGCATAAATAGCCCAACATACAAACAATATTAGCAAGATCAATAATTAGTAGATAGAATAAAAGAGATGTTATATACAATGTGGGATACTAATTGAATAAAATGTAAAAGTCTTATACAATTAAATAATAACAATGGTAATAAAGTAATTACTTTTCCAATGTTATCTTAAAGTTTTCCTGAATAAAAATGAATAAATAAAATTTTACAAGTTTGATTAAGATTTAGAGATAATCACAAATCCATTTGGAAGAACATATACAATTAACTGCGGAACATGATAATATTATAACCATTTGGAGGAACCCATCAATAGTAGAACACTATTATATACAAAGCTCAGAACTTGTTCACACATATGGACTAATACTAACCAATAGAACATGTAACAGAATATTCGAGACATGCTTTCATCCAAAAGTAGTGATCAACCTCCACCATAGTTTTATGACAATCCATAGAGTTGATATCTCAAACCTAATAGTATTAGCATTTCCAATCAGACCTACATAAGCAAAAAGTATTTCACCCATATCATTGGTAAAGACACCATTAAAACTGGCTCAACCAGATTAAAGCAGTGTTATGACTCTGGAAGGCCCGTGCATGGATGAAGTCTATGTGACTACATATTTAGATGATCCAAAGCATTAAAATTGATAAGATGATCTTGAGCATCTGATCAATGGCCTCCAAACAGATGATTGTTGCATCCCTACATCATTTTAAATTAAAAACATTTGTGTCAGGAGAGTCCTTAAGGTCCTCTAATTGGACCATACATTAATGAGTGCTACATAACTACATATATGGATGATTGAAAACATCTTTCTTGTAACATCTTGAAAAAATCCGTATAAAGACCCGAGTATCACCTCAAGCAGAAATTACTAAAGATCGAATTCTGTAGAAATTAGACGAAAATTAATTAAGTGCTAAACTAAAATAATCAGTGAAATTAGCTTGGACTACTATTTATACGAACTACAAGACTCAAAACCATTAGAATCTTTAACTCAACATTACCTAAAAACCTAGGAGCAATTTCAAAACCCACTTGCACTCGGGAGCACATTAAAACTTCGTATCGGACCTGGACAGCACGTTGAAAGTCTGATTACCGTGAAACTATAAGGTTATGACTGCCTTATTGGGCTTGACAACCATCGTGGGAATCAAACCCAAATAGTATTCAGAGATGCACAACTTGAGCCCTGAACAAAGTGTGTGAGAAACGCGAATATCTTTAGAAAATGAACCAGAACTTAAGTGAATTGGACCATTCACTTACGGGCGAAATTGAAGACTTTGGACCATCAGATTCTGACCAAACTATACCCTTGGATCAGAGAAATTTTCCTGCACATATCAGTATACTTGTGGCCCTGATCGAGTGATGATGACTGTTGAACTAATACAGGTCCTCCACGATCGATCCACAAATCTGATCAAACTCAAATCATAATCTCACTTAGATCCATGATCAGGGAACTTACTCCATGCTGTAGGTCAGTAATGGGCCTCCAGATGAGCCTCCTTTGCCCGAAACAGACAACCGTTGGCTATAACCTAAGTATACCATGGCCCCGGGGCCATTTAAACCAGTTCTGGTCCTATTTAAAACCTTAAACCACCCTATTCCCATTCCATATGAATTTTCTCCAAACCCTAGGAGAGAGAAGAGAGAAAAGAAGAGAAAAGAGTGAGGAGAATAGAGAGAATTTGGGTGATCGATGCGGTGTTTCCCTCTTACGACTATACGCACTAGATCGTCTTTGCATCTAGCTACACGAGCCATTCCAACTCTGATTTGGGTAAGAAATCCTAACCCTAATCTTATTTTACGAATCCAAATAGAGGGATCGATGAAATAGCTAACATATTTCGTGATTTAGGTAGTCGTTGTGTTGTAGACAGGGGCATAGTGTACGAACCGAGTTTGCGATGGGCGTACCGACGAAAGGTGCAAACTATAAATGTTTATGTTATGGTTTTCAAGGCTTTAAATGTTAGCAATAATTTATGTCTGACTTGATTGCTGCCATATGATCTTAGTTACGATGTATTCGATAAATTATACATGTGTGTAAACTATATGAATATATAACGCATTTCATGTGTTTGTTGAAATGATTGAATGAAATTGAATTTATGATTTATGCTTACCATGACTATTAACCTATAATACATGTTCGTTGTATGTATGACAGCTCCTTTATGAAAGGATTTACCATAATATATGCTATAACTAATTTATGTCATATATGTAGTAATGTACAATTTAAGTGTTTGATAAAAAGTCTGAATGAGAAATTTTTTGTTGAATTGCTTTTAATGAAGGTGTTGAGATAGAATTCTCAACTATCGTATCCATATCTATAATTTCCTTCATGTAATATAAGTTACTACTATGTGATTTATGGATGAAATACATGTATATAATAATATGTTTAATGTGTTTGATAAAATGCTCAAATGAGATTTATTTTTAAATTGTTTGTTAAATGTTGTTATGCTTAACATATGTGACTACCCATTGCAATCGAGTATGATTGGGACTACTATATAGTCCAGGCAATCGGTAACGGTTCCCGATTGAGTGGTCGAATAGTTTCTCCATATTGGATACGTTCGATGAATCCGAGCCATACGGTGATTGTCGATAGTGGTTAGGCCACGTGGAGGCCTTACGCGCTCCATGTCGATTAATGCAGCGTGCGCTCGTACCAATTGCACTTGTCAAATAATTCGATTGGCTTATTATGTGTTTACCATGTATGGACATTACTGTTTGAATCTAAGGTACCGCTTACCAATGTAAAGCCTATTTAATCATGGTACCAAGATCTGATAAGACTCATGAGCCGGACATGATGGTGTATGGGACACTGTGGTCGAGTTGTTAGCCTACGCTGAGGTGACGAGCCTCCCCGTAGTGACCAGTGAGTAACTTAAACTCGTGAGCTGAATACGATGGTGTATGGGACACCATATTCGAGCTGTCGGCTTGCTTCAGGTAACAAGCCTCCCGTAGTGACCTTAAGTATAAATTAGGCCTACGCTAAGGTAACAAGTCTCTCCGTAGTGACCTCAAGTGTAAACACATGAACTTATCTATCCACTACTTTTCATTAGGGGTGATGCCCCTATAACTTTCTTATCGTATGTGATTAACTAGGATTGACGACCCTAAATGGATCATTGTTTAGGTAACTAATATAAAGGGAGGTACCTTAGCTTTCCGAATTTGCTATATGAATAAGCCTAATAAATTACTTGCCTAACAAGACCATGTATCGCATTTCATGTGTTTTGACAAGGAAGTGCACGTTTAGGGAGTTTTTCATGCGTGATCGTGAGATGATGTCACTGAGGGAGTGCAGGCGAGGGCATGCATCATTACAGCATACCATTCCTGCATTAACAAGAGTACTTAGGATATAATTGTTGTATTGCTTTATCATTACAGCTTAACTGAATTGATAACATATTAATATTTACCTTATAATACCATTAAGTTGATCACTCACTCCCACCCTGGGACGGTGTTTTAAAACACCAACCAAATTTTATTTTAGCTACAGATGGCAATGAGGCTTATGCGACGGAGTCAGACTTCTTTAATGAAGAGTTCTCCTATGTCACGCCCCAAACCCAGAAATTGGATTCATAGGAATCCCGATCGCCGAATCTGGTGCCGATGGCCTTCGTAGTACCCCATTCTCGGCTCCCAGCACGACATACGCTAGATTCCGATCCTGGGATCCTACAAGGAGAATTTTTTAACACACATTTATCTTGTAATAAGCATAACCACAAGTTTAACCAAATTATAAAGGCAACATCATCATCACATATCCACTAATATAATCACTTGAATACAATGCTGAAAGGAAAATACATATATCAAAATCAGAGCTCCTGAAAACTGCTGCACGCTCTAAGCTCAACGCTGCTATAACCTAACGCCACCTGCACGCATCTATCGTGTATAAGCTTACAAAATCTTAGATGGTGGTGTAAGTGTGTGTAAGGTAAGTGCCGAGTATACAATAGAGTCCGTAAATTATATATCATCGAGATAAGAAGGAAAAATGATAAGGTCATGAATCATACGATATCAGAGTAAGCAGAAATATACTGGTAAGTCCATGAGTCACATAATATCAGAGTACGCAATACAGATCATAATGAGCCAAATATTATATACTGCAGATGCGATGCAATATGCAGATCCTGTCAAGTCCTTCTAAGCCATATAAGTGCAGAAACTTAGTAATCCAAAATGCTAAGTACTGCGAATGCAATGTAATATGCAGTATGAATGAAATGCTATGCTGGAATGTGAAGTCGGGATGATAGTACGTAGTATCGCTAGTTACGGGGTCCATCCAAGGAAATTCTATCCAAACCAGTCCCATACCTAAATTTGGATAGTCAAACACAATGTGGTAAACTCCTGTTCTCAGGTTAGTCACGCACCCCAACTAAAATTCTAGCCATTGCAAGGGTACACGTAATAAATAGTTACGCACCGCCATCCCGAGTGGATAGTGAATGGATGAATGAATGAGTATGCAACTCTTACTCAGTAGTCTGTCAACACAATAGCCTGCCAACCACTAGTAGCTCGCCCAGTGTGGTAGCTCTCCCAGGCCTCAGCCCCGCCCACATCAGCGTCCGACCAAGTGCGCCCGCCCACCTGTACAACAGTGACGGGGTGTCATAATATTATGTCAGTCCTCATATCAAGTCCACATATAAGAACGGTTCCTCTCTGAGAAATCATCGGGGTATATTACACTCCACTTCGATGCCTCCTCCCTAGCTGCACAGTCCAGTGAGCGTAAGAGACCTCACTATCCGCCTGGCCAACAGTCTGTCAATACCTATCCGGCACGTCGATAGCGGACCCATTTACGAGCTGGTCATACTCAGCCTAGCTTATAGCCCCCTCACTCGGGCGGATAAGGCCACACTCCCTTCCAACCGACCACGACACAGTGGGAGACACGACCTCATGGTATAGGCATTGACGCTCCTATTTCACTTGGTCTATACGTTGGAGCATCTCCTGGTACCAAGGAGGTTTTAGAATTTTTATCCAAGGACATCCTACGTGCCCAATAGTGATAGAACCAAGCATTTTCGGTGTCCCATCTGGCCATCCACAATGTGCCTGTGGAGGCCACGGCCCTAATGTCGCTAGGGCGTACAATGATCAAGTCACATATATGTGAGATGCAGGAGTCACACTAACCAGTCATGCAACAATCCTGCGTGTATTGTGCAAAATGTGGGGCACTCCGTCTCATAAGGAGTCCCATAAATGGTCTGCCCAATGGCGTATGCTATGATCAAACATTTCTCATATCAAGCATACATATGATGCGTATGTGCATGAATCATGGAGTTATACTAAGCATTTTATATGGTGATAAACTATCCTCACAACAAAGATGGGCCTTGATGGCCTACACACAATAAGTATGGGCCTATCAATGGGCCCTATGGAGAGTTATAATGTGGACATTTAACCAACATTATTCTTACATTGTGGAAGTCAAACCAACATTGCTCCCAAGGCACGATCTGCCATAAACATCATTGCCTGCATTATAGTGAAATCATACATCACATCGGGTGCACATTCCTCGCCTTAAGCTGCATGTACACCACATCGGGCCTAGCCATACAGGCCACAAATATCTCAAGATGGGCCTCATCGCATAGGTTGAAAATATATCAAATTGGTCACAACGCATGAGCTAGAAACACATCATAATGGGCCTTAACCCATGGGCCTTGATACGTCACAATGGGCCTTAACCCATAGGCTCCAAATATATCACAATGGGCTTCAACCCAAAGGCCCTAATACATCACAATAGGCCTTAACCCATAGGCCTTAGAATCCATCAAAATAAGCCTAATCACATGGGCCTTATATATATATATATATATATATATATATATATATATATATATATATATATATATATATATATCAAAGGGTTTTAACGGACGACCACAAATGAATCGAGGTAGGCCTCATATATATACCAAGGTGAGCCTCAATGGACGACTACAAATAAATCAAGATGGGCCTCATACATATACCAAAGTGAGCCACATCAATGGGCCACACCAATGGGCCTAATGTTCAATGCAATGGGCCATAACCCATGGGGCTTTGAATACATCACAATGGGCCTCGTAACATGGGCCTTACATTCATATCAAAAATGGGCCTTAACACAACCTCATACACATCAAGGTAAGCCTCAACAAAGGCCCATAAATACAACGAGCTGGGCTTAATCACGTGGGCCTTATATATACTAAGTGGGCCTCAATGGACGGCCACAAATAAATCAAGATGGGCCTCATACATATACTAAGGTGAGCCACATCAATGGGCCGCACCAATGAGCCTTATATTCATTGTAATGGGCCATAACTCATGGGCCATAGAGTACATCATAATGGCTTTGCTAAATGGCCGGAAGTATATCACAATGGGCCCTTACCAATGAGCTCTAAGTACATCATAATGGGCCTCAACCCACGGGCCCTAATACATCACAATGGGTCTCACCCCATGGGCCTTAATACATCACAATGGGTCTCACCCCATGGGCCCTAATACATCACAATGAGCCTCATAAATATGAAGGTGGGCCTCAACAATAGGCCATAAATACATCAAGGTGAGCCTAATCATATATTAAATAGGCCTACTTACAGAGGCCTTAAGTATATCAAATGGGCCTGCTCACATGGGCTTTAAATATATCAAATGGGCCACACCAAATAAAAGTGGTGATAATGATTTCCGCCATTAAAATTCCTAAGGTCCACTATTACATATGTTTCCTATCCAACCTATTCATAAACTACCATAGTGGTAGATGAAGTGGGAAACAAATATCCACTTGTTGGGAAGCTACATTGTGTATTAGATATAATATAATATATAATCTATACATTGTGTATTATATATAACATAATATTATATATATATATATATATATATATATATATACACACACACACACACACACATACACCGTCCCACACGTGGGGGAGGACGATCCCACCGTCCAGTGGACGGTGTGGTGTATAACACATACATTATTGTGGGCTCCACCATCCGCCTAGACGGTGGAAATAAAACCCATACATCACTATGGGTCCCATGTGGGGCCCACCATAATGTTTATTTTCCATCCAAGACATTGACAAGGTCACTCGGATCTGAATGAATAGGAAAAACAAATTTCACCTTGATCTGAAACTTCTGTGGGCCCCAAAAAGGTTTCAAGAGTAGACATTCAATCCCACCGTTTCTAATGATGTGGGCCACCTGAGCGTTGGATGCATCTCATTTTTGGAGAGGGCCCACCTCAGGGGGTGGGCCACCTCATGGATGGGTCAGATGGCAAATAAACATCAAGGTGGGGTCCACGACTGGAGCCGTGGGTCGCTGCCTTACGCCAACCGTCCGAGCGCAGGACACCTGCACGTCCTCTCCTATCAGCAGCAGCAGTAATGCTGCTTTGTTTATTAATTTTTTTTTTTTTGAAACCATGCTTTCTAGTGGTTTTTCCTAGGTAGGGCCTGCATCCGAAAAATCCAAGCCATCCATTACACCCCTCAGCTCAAGACGGATCAAACGAGCCCCATATCCAATGTATTTTAGCGTGTAAGAAGAAACCAAGTGAATTTAAATGGTGAAGATCATTGTTTTCTAAGGTATGGCCCATCAGAAAGTTGGATTAGCTTCACTTTTTGGCTCAACGCCTAAAATGAGCTGGTAAATAAGATGGACGGCGTGGATTGAATACATACATTCAGGTGGGGCCTATGTGAGTGGCCCTTCTCCAATGCTTGAAAAAAGCTCATATTTGTGTTTTCTTTCCAGCAACGTCCAGACGCTGGACGTTGTTGGGCTTAACAACATATTCAAGGTGGGCCCTATTTAGGTGGGCCACCACATGATGGATGGTGTGAGTACAATACATATAAGATGGGCCCCACTTATAGATAGTTTGGGTAAAATACTTACTTCATGGTGGGGTCCATTCGGGTGGGCCACATGGTTATTCCATCATACAAAACAGGAAAAGGAGAGGGAGAGAAAGAGAGATCGAGGGACAAACGTGCATGGAGGGCTCCGACACCATAAGCCCTCCCTTCCATTCATCTAATCATACATCAAGCAGGTCTCATTGCTTGTGGGGCCATAAAATCACAATTCAATGGTGGAGATCCCTTCTCCACTAAAATGGTCTAGATGACCTCTATTCAAGCTAGGAAAGTAAACATCATGATGGGGTCCATGGAGAATGGCCCCATCATGGAATGATATTGATAGTCAAGGTGGGCCATCGGACATCTTAGGGTCCAAAGTGAGATCCATACCATTGATCGGTAGGCCTCACTTGGCCCATCTTAAAAATATGAAAAACTAGGCTATGGAAGCACCCACCTTATGATCTTCTCGGTCCGTTGGGATGCCGGTCTCCTTGTGCTTCACTTTGATGGTGGAGATGAGAAATAGATGGCTAGGATAAGAGCTTTTGGGATGGGAAAGTGGGCCACACAACCCACTTCTCTCCCTTAGAAATGTTGGACGTCCACCACTCTCTCCCTTGGAATGTTGCTTGGAAAAATTTGAGAGAGAAAGAGAGTTGTAAGAGAGATGAGGGATGGGTGTGATGGGTGAAAGGGTGAGGTGAGTGATGGATGTGGTACTTGACATGTATGGTGGTGTAAGAGAGAGGGTGAGAAAGAGTTGACTTTGGAGAGAGAAAACATGGGTTGCTTTGTACTTGACATGAGGTGATTGATGGGATAGATTTGACATGTTGTAGAGATTCTCTTGAAATTTACAATGTACGGTGTTTTTTCTCGAACTAAACGCAGGTTTGCATCTCCCTGCCATGGTATCGGATCGGTGAGCGAGTCGCGGCGTTGGAACTGCGGCGATGGTGCGATCGCAATGGTATAAGTCTCGGATTGAACCGACTCAGATATAAAGAATACGACTTAGGGTCGAGCGCAAACGTCAATCATCGGTCGCAGGTTGCCGGAATTCGACCAGGAGGATCACGGGAGTTGACGGAATAGTACGGACTAGGATACAGGTCTTACATCCTACATTCAGCTCTCAGGCGAGTCTATGTAGACCTAGAGCTACGTCGTCAGGATTACAGGGATATTGGATTAGTGGAACATTTACATTTTGATATATTGTATATTTTGAAAAAAGATTATGTATATATTCAGCCTGGTAGCACGTTCATACTCTAGAGGTTATGAAACACGTATATACTATTTATATCAGTTTTTCGCTTGCTTAATTACATTAATTTTAGAGTATGATATGTTGTTTTAGTGTAATCTCACTCACGTTTAATGCACTAATATGGACAACATTTAAACATCATTATCTATGTTGCATAAGTGATGCGTTGGAACTCAAGAGTTGAGCTTTGCTCGACCCTCAAATTTCGGGGTGCTACACTTCTGGTAAGTTTTATTATGGATGATCACAATTCAAAAGTCAAACTGATAAGATCATCTAAGCCATTTGATTGAAGGCCTTCAAATAGATGGCTGAAAATAAAAATAGTCATCAGGAAAAAGTTTTCATGATCGAAAAACTAAGACTTTCAATCATTGTGAATTTTAATAATGGTCAACTAAAGAAGGTATAACTATACAATGACTTTCGCCTCATTTATATAGAGTCGAAATGTTAGACCTATAGCATGATAAACACAAAAAGTTTATTGGTCGAGTCATTTTCTAGAACAATTAGTATGCAAATTTTCATATAAAAAATAATGGAATGCTTTAGTAAAATAAAATAGAAATTCATTTGACCATATTCCTTTCTTTATTTTTTGATAGGTTACAAAAAATTTCATATGATTATATTAACTTCGTTTATCTATTAACAATGAAATGGAAATGGTGAGGGTAGAGAAGTCTCACCAACATTGTTCACAAGTAGAGAAAATGTATGTGATGAATTCAATGCCACTATATCTTAATGATCACCTACATCAATGGAAGGTATGTGATGAATTTTATGCCAAAATTTTTTTCCATCTTCTAGAACTGGAAGGTGTGTGATGAATTTTATGCCAAACTTTTTTTCCATCTTCTAGAACCATCTTAAATCAAAGAATCCATCAATCCACAAATGTAAAGGATGTGGCATTGATGCTTCCTTTACTCTCCACTCCTCTAATTCACCTTCGAGTGGAGCCTTGTGCAGAATCATCAATCTAATCTAATCTACTATCCAGGATAATAATAATAATAATAAACCAAAAACATAAAATAAGAAGGAAATCATTATATTTAAAACCAACACCTCAATCCATCACGTGGTAGTTGAAAACCTATAAATGAATAAATCAAACCCTAATCAAGACCAAATCAACATAATAATGATAATAATTATAAGTAAGAAATTTAGAGAACGAAGATCCAAACACAAATTCAAACAGATCTAACCAAAAATGATACAAAAACACCACATCAAAGTAAGAAACTTAAAAGAAATGAAATCGAAACTTTAGAGCCAAAATCAAAACCCTAAAGCAATGAAAGAAAACATACCTATTCTACTTAACGAGATCAAGAGGCATGATGACCACATGAGTTGGAAGGGGAAATTAGAAGAAAAAACATTAATGGAATGAATAAAAACAAAGAATGGATGATTAAATAGATAGATATAAAATAACACACCTTAAAGAGGGAAAGGCCGAAATCATTGATGATATTGGATTGGGTTGTGGAAGACTAGCGGCCATGTAAAAGAAGAAAAAAAGAGTGAGGAAGGGAGCCAGGCTAGGCTGACAAAGAAAGAAGTATCGACAATAATGGAGAGAGAGAGAGAGAGAGAGAGAGAGAGAGAGAGAGAGGTAATCCTAATTCAACTAATTTTTTTATCCCCAAATTAAAAAAATTCAACGGTTCATGATTGTTAAATAATAAACCCTAAATATCGACAACCAAGGGCCATTGAATAACTAAAAAACATAAATTGTTGATCAATTTTACACTATTTTCACGTAGTGTCTAAAAAAGTTGTATGTAAGACAAAAAATACTCAAATTTAATTGCTAAATCATGAGCACCTAGTTAGGTAGATGATAAATCATAATTTACTCTGTTTCATTTTTTAACCAGCATATTAGTAGACAATTAATGAATAAAATAAAAAAATATTCAACAAATTGAATTTAACCAACCATAGTTTAAAAAGCCAAAAAAAAAAAAAAACTTAACTAAACTTGACTGAGTCAACTCGAATTAACTAGATTTCATTAAGACTCAAGAAAAAGTTAATCTTGCCATGATTGTAAAACTCAGGAAAACCCTCACTGGACTTGAAAAAACTCAACAAAGCTCGAAAAAATCCACAAAATATGATCTCACGTTATAAAACTTACATTATTTATATATTATTTGTACTTTTAAATATTTAATTATATTGAAAAAAATTGAGAAAAACTTATTAAAGCTTTTGATTTACATTATTTATATATTATTTGTATTTTTATATATTTAATTATATTGAAAAAAAATCTTATTAGAACTTTTGAGAAACTCACAAGAATTTTGAGTCTACTCAACTCAACAAGATTTGAGTTGAGTTTTTCGTGTTTTGAATTTATGCAACCAACAAACTCCCCATTAATGTCATGAAAACACCCAGATGAATGAGAAGAAATAAGAGAAGAAGAATGTAGGGAAAAAATTAGGTATATTAATGGGAAGATATATTGGTGAAAGAAATTTGTTGACAGAATGATTGTAATAAGCTTCTTGAAATATATAATTTGGCATAAAATAATGAAATTCCAAGCCTTGGGTGGGGCTTAAAGCATAGGATACTAAACAAGGTATTGGGGGCCTTGCACAAAACCTTAGGATCTAGCCTCCTGAACAAACTAGAATTATGGGATAATAATAGCAATGAAATAAATCAAAGCAACAATCACACACCACACAAGAAATTTTTATGTGGAAAACCCTCAAAGAGGTAAAAACCACAGGACCTCGTCCAGATCAACAATCCACTATGAAGTAGAACGTCACAACCTTCGTCACTCATGCAAGAACAAATAAATAATAAAAGAATAAAAGAAAAACAGAGAGATCTCACCGATCACGAGGACGCAGAAGCGCTAAGACGACGACTCCCTTCCACAAGCTTCCTCTCTCTTTTATTTCTTCCTTTCTCACACCCTAAGCCCTTTAGGAAATCCTCTTGTGCTTTTCTTCATACAACATGATACCCTAGAAAATCCTAGGAACCCCTTTTTATAGTTTTAGGAAACTCCTTTCCGCATCCCTGTTGCGAAAGGACTCAAATCCACAATTTCACGCAAAAACTGCGTAACCTACGACTAGTCGTAGCTCTCCTACGACTGGTCGTAGACCCCTACGACTAGTTCTAGACCCCGAAAAAAAAATAGCACAACTCGCTGGACTTTGAGTCGTGCCAAGACTCTAACCTACGACCGGTCGAGCGCCTCCCACGACCAATCGTGGCTCCCCCACGACTGGTCGAGCAACGCGGTGAATGACTCCGATATTTCACCCATTGCTCCATCTCTCCTCTGATCTGAGGAAGAAAATCCTATCAAATCTCTCCCTTTCTGACTCAGGAGGAATTCACCTTCTTCAAGCCAACCTGGTTTCTGTAAACCTCAAACTTGCCCTTGAGCAAATCCTTGGTCATCATGTCTGACCCATTATCGTCCGTGTGAACTTTCTCAAGCTGTAACACCTTCTGTTCCAAAGTATCCCTGATCCAGTGATACCGAATCTCTATGTGCTTTGACTTGGAATGTTGACTTGGATTCTTGCTAAAGTGTATAGCACTCTGACTATCACAATAGATCACGTGCTGCTCCTGCTTCAAGCTAAGTTCCTATAAGAACCTCTTCATCTAAAGCATCTCTTTACATGCCTCTATGACTACAATGTACTCGGCATCTGTCGTCGACAATGCTACGACCTTCTGTAGCTTGCTCTGCCAAGAAACCGCTGCCCCTGCAAAAGTGAACATGAACCCCGATGTAGACTTCCTGGAGTCTATGTCACCTGCCATATCTGCATCTGTGTAGCCTTCTAACATAGGTTTACCGTCACCATAGCATAGGCTCAACCTGGATGAGCCTCTTAGATACCACAATATTCACTTCATCGTTGCCCAATGTTCTTTACCAAGATTGGCAAGATACCGGCTGACAACACCAACCTCATATGCTATGTTTGGGTGTGTACACACCTTAGCATACAGCAAACTTTCTACAACTGATGCATAGGGTATCTTCTGCATCTCTTCCACCTCTGCCTTCGTCTTGGGACACTGCCTGTCGCTCAATCTGAAGTGACCATCCAGTGGAGTACTGATCGGCTTCGCTGCATTCATATTGAACCGCTCTAAGACTTTCTCAATATACAGATCTTGTGACAGCCAAAGCTTTCTGCTACTTCTGTCACGGGTTATCTCCATTCCTAGGATCTGTTTAGCCTGGCCCAAGTCTTTCATCGCAAAAGACTTGCCCAACTCCTGTTTCAGCCTGTCGATGTTCTTGATGTCCTTTCCAATGATGAGCATGTCATCAACGTATAAGAGCAGAACTATGAAATCACCATCTGAGAACTTACGCGTGAACACACAGTGGTCCGATTCCATTCTGTCATACTCATGCTGTAACATGAACGAGTCGAACTTCTTGTACCATTGCCGTGGAGCTTGTTTCAGCCCATACAAGCTCTTACTCAGCCTACACACTATATGCTCCTTTCCCTTGACTTCAAACCCTTCTGGTTGGTGCATGTAGATCTCTTCTTCCAGGTCACCATAGACAAAGGCAGTTTTAACATCTAACTGCTCTATCTCCAGATCCATGCTAGCTGCCAACCCAAGCAACACCCGTATGGACGTCATCTTCACCATTGGTGAGAATATCTCCTCGAAGTTTATGCCTTTCCTCTGACCAAACCCTTTTACCACAAGTCTGGCCTTGAACCTCGTCTGTGAATTCTTCTGCTCAACCTTCTTTCTGAACACCCACTTGTTACTCAAAGCTTTCTCGCCCTTAGGCAATTTCACCATGTCATAGGTGTGGTTCTTATGTAAGGATTTCATCTCCTCTTGCATAGCTTTCAACCACTCCTCCTTATGCTCATCGGTTAGGGCCTCAGAATAATCTTCTGGCTCTCCCCCATTAGTCAACATAATGTACTCATGTGGCGAGTACCTCTTGGATGACTGCCTGTCCCTAGATGACCTCCTCACCTGTGGCTCAACAGGTGGATCAAGTGAGGGCTGCTCCCCTGGTCCATCTTCTGAAGGAATTCTCTTGTGCTCTGCACCTCGCTGTACTCTCTCGTCATCAGGCACCACGGGAGGAATAACTGGATCCATGTCCTCTAGCTCACCTGAACTAGGCTGATTCTTCTCTGGCTTACCGATGTCTTCAATACACTGATCTTTAAAGAAAACCACATCTCTGCTCCCGACGAGCTTCTTCTCGGTCGGATCCCACAATCTGTAACCAAACTTTTCATCACCATACCCCAAGAACACACACTGTCTGATCTTCATATCGAGCTTGGACCTCTTGTCCTTCGGTACGTGAACGGATGTCCTGCATCCAAACACCCTAAGATGACTGTACGATGGATCCTGTCCAGTCCATACCTTCTCAGGTACTTCTCCATTCAATGGGGCTGATGGAGAGCTGTTTATCAGATACACCGTCGTGTGCATTGCTTATCCCCAGAACGTCTTGGGCAACTTCGCATGGGATAACATGCATCTGATTCTCTTAACAATGGTGCGATTCATTCGCTCAGCTACACCATTATGCTGAGGGGTCTTGGGAACCGTCTGTTCATACCGTACACCTAGGGACTTGCAGTACTCATGAAAGTCGTCGATGTATTCACCACCATTATCAGTGCGGATGCACTTCAATGATCTACCTGTCTCTCTCTCGACCATAGCATGAAACAACTTAAACACACCAAAGACCTCGTCCTTGGATTTCAAAGCATAAGCTCAAACCCTTCTAGATGCATCATCTATAAAAGTAACAAAATACAATGCCCCACCCAAGGTTTTTGTCCTCATAGGACCACACACATCAAAATAAACCAAATCTAATGCATACACTTTATTTACATGAGAAACAGTTTTAACAAATGAAACTTTATGTTGTTTCCCTGATAAACAATAAAGACAGGTTTTGAGAGGTATACCTGTCACGTCTGGAAGGAGCCGCTTCCTCGCTAGTAGCTGAAGCCCTTTTTCACTCATGTGGCCTAGATGCCTGTGTCACATGTCTATAGCTGAATCTTCCGCTGCGTTCAACCCACCCTTGCATACACTGACACTTGCCTTGTACAGGGTGCAACACTTCTTTCCTCTGGCTGCGATCAACGAATCCTTGATGAGCTTCCAGCGCCCACAAGCAAACCGACTTTCATAGTCATCATCATCCAACCTTCCCGTCGAAATCAAGTTGAGGCGAAGGTCTGGGATATGCCTCACATCCTTGAGAACCAATGTGCAGCCCACATCGGTCTTCACACAAATATCACTGATCCCTACGATCTTCGATACGCCAGAATTTCTCATCTTCACGGTCCCATAATCACCTGACTTGTAGCTTGTGAAGAAATCTCTGTGTGGAATCACATGAAAAGAAGCTCCTGAGTCAATCACCCAGTCGGTGTCCTGACTCGTAGCCGTGAGACATACATCGTGATCTTCTGAAAGAATAATAACAATGTCGCCATCTGAAGCGACCGCAGTAGAATCAGATTCATCTTCCTTCTCATTTACTTTTCCTTTCTTGTCGTTTTTAGCCTTACGAAATTCATGCTTATAGTGGTCCTTCTTGCCACAATTTCAGCATTCAACATCTTTCTTGTTACTCAACTTGCCTCTTGATTTATCTCGGGCCTTCTCGCCCTTCCTATTCTTTCCTCTCCCTCGTTTCTGTGTTACAAGTACCTCTTGCTGAGTAGACCCCTGAGACTTCCTCCTTGTCTCTTCATTGAAGAGACAGTTAGTAACCTGTTCCATGGATATCTTTCTGTCTGGCGTGGAGTTACTTAGAGACACCACCAATGTCTCCCAACTGTCAGGCAACAAACTAAGCAATAGTAAAGTCTGCAATTCATCATTCAGGACCATCTTCATAGAAGAGAGTTGGTTCATTATATTGCTGACCTCATTCATGTGTTCGGCCACAGAACCACCATCCTTGAACTTGAGATTCACAAGTCGCCTTATCAGAAAAATCTTATTACCGGCTGTCTTCCTCTCATACAGCCCTTGTAGTTTCAGTCATAGGCTAGCGGCTGAGGTTTCCATAGACACAAGGTGGAACACAGAATCATATAGCCATTGTCTAATAAACCCCATCGCCTTCCAGTCCATCTTCTTCCAATCATCATCAGTCATATCCTTGGATTTTGCTGATATGTCTAAAATTGGAGAATATAGGTCCTTGCAATAAAGCAAGTCCTTCATCTTAGCCTTCCATATGGTCTAGTTAGAACCATTGAGGCTGATCATCCTTGATGAGCCACCTTCCATAATTCCAAACCGATCCTATTCATTCAATGAACTTAAGCTCTAATACCACTTTGTTGGGGGCCTTGCACAAAACCTTAGGATCTAGCCTCCCAAACAAATCAGAATTATGGGATAATAATAGCAACGAAATAAATCAAAGCAACAATCACACACCACACAAGAGATTTTTGCGTGAAAAACCCTCAAAGAGGTAAAAACCACGGGACCTCGTCCATATCAACAATCCACTATGAAGTAAAACGTTACAACCTTCGTCACTCACGCAGGAGCGGATAAACAATAAGAGAATAAAAGAAAAACAGAGAGATCTCACCGATCACGAGGACGTAGAAGCGCTGAGACGACGGCTCCCTTTCACAAGCTTCCTCTCTCTCTTATTTCTTCCTTTCTCACACCCGAAGCCCTTTAGGAAACCCTCTTATGCTTGTCTTCACACAACATGATACCCTAGAAAATCCTAGGAACCCCTTTTTATAGTTTTAGGAAACGCTTTTCCGCATCCCTGTTGCGAAAGGACTCAAATCCATAATTTCGCGCAAAAACTGCGTAACCTACGACTAGTTGTAGCTCTCCTACGACTGATCGTAGACCCCTACGACTAGTCCTAGACCCCGAGAAAAAAAAAAATAGCACAACTCGCTGGACTTTGAGTCGTGTCAGGGCTCGAACTTACGACCGGTCGAGCGCCTCCCACGACCAGTCGAGTGCCTCCCACGACCAGTCGAGCAACGCGGTGAATTACTCAGATTGTTCACCCGTTGCTCCATTTCTCCTCTGATATGAGGAGGAAATTCCCATCACAAGCAACACGACGTATTATTTATTTGTTTTAGGATGTCATTAGCATGTTGCATGTATATATATTGGTTCTCTAGTGGCATTTTTATTACACTTGTGACTCTTAGTATTTAAATTTAAATAAAAAGTACAAAAATGTATTTGATTTGAATCACAAGAAAAAGAAAAGATTTCAAAACACATAAAACTGCGTATTTTAAATATCTTCGATTTCAAATCCTTCTAAATTCACGCTGCCAAACAACTTTAGAATTTCAAATCTACGGGCAAATGAACCCTAAATAGCTATCCATACAAGTTCATTGAGATACACTTGGTAAAACAAATGTGTCTAAAAAAATAAATTCCGCACACAACTTGATGGTAACCCAAAAAAAGCCTAAACATGCCAGCAGTGCTATTCTTATGCAAACGGTACTGTAACACCTGCCTATCATCATCAATTTAAAACTACTTTTAAATTTAAATCTCATATAATACCACCAAACAGCTATTAATAAATTGTTTAGAATTGAATAAAGTATAATACATTCTCAACATAAACCAATGCAGTTTTAATTGCTGTCCAAAGGAGACTTGATTCTCAATGTATAAATTGCTTTTGTGATGAATCAGCCACACGTAGACATCTAACATAATCCAATATCCACTTCGGGTCCCCACAAGATAGGCACTGTTGATCATGAAGAGAGGCAAGCTGGACCGTCAGTTGACATTGGATCGGTCAAAAGTTAGGTTGTAGTTGTAGTTGTAGGCAACTTTCCCCACATCCGACTGATTTACAAAGTGGCACGCTGGTGCAAAATCCAGGCCGTTCATCGTCATTCCCACTACACTTGACTTAGCCCAAAGATCAGGCTGGTTCACTTGTTGGGTGAACCATACTTGTGAATCCAATATGGACTGTTGGCTGCCCACCTGGTGGGCCCATTTTGATGCTTTTTCGACATTGTATCCATCAGTTGAACCACTTGATATTGGTATATGAGAGCAAAATCAGGCCGATTCAAAACTTTGATGGGCCACACCACAAGAAACAATGGGGATGTGGATGCATGCCATCGGAACCTTTCCAGGTCCACCTCGTTGTTTATAAGCCATCCAACCCCTTAACCATGTGAGCCCTGCTAGGATGAAGAGATTTTGTAAAATTCAGCCTGAGACAAAATTCCGTGGGTCCTAATGGCTGAATGTAGAGGTTCTAGTCGTGGCTTTACATTGTTTCTGTAGTGTGGGCCACCTGAATTTTGTATAGAGATTAATTTTGGTATGTACGGCTTAGATGAGGTGATGTAACTGTTGAACGGAATGGATTTCGCACATATACTATGGTGTGAGGGTGTTGCATGCGCTTCCTACAGCAATGGTTGAAGAGGATTCGGGTCCGCATTTATAGGACCAGCAGATATCCAATGGGACCCACCGTAGGAAGGACTCAGATATCACATCCTCAATTAGGTTGTGCCGGAATAGACGTGGATGACCTTTTATCAGGCGTGGATTGCGTATTAACATTGCCAATAGCGATCTCTCTGCTGGACGGTGCTATGTGGGCCCCAAAAAGATTATCTATTTTATCCACGCCGTCTATCCATTTTGGATCATTTATTATTATTATTATTATTATAGAAATAATGCCGAAAATGAGGTAGATTCAAATCTCAGTTGGACCACACCACAGGAAAACAGTGGTGATTGGACGAACATAATTAAAAACTTCCTAGCACCCACTCCATCCAACCTGTTGATTAGTTAAAAAAATAAAAATACATGGATGAAGGGAAAACACTAGTATCAGATTTATCCAAAACTTTTGTGGCCTCCAGAAGTTTTTGATGGTGGGAGTTCAATCACTACTATTTCCTGTAGTGTGGTCTACCTTAGATTTTGATCCAACTCATTTTTTGTCCTCGTGCTTTAAAATGAGATGGAAAAATCGATGGATGGCGTGGATAAACCTCATACATCATGGTGGGCCTACAGAGCACCGTTCAAAAGCCAGTTGCTATGGGCAGTGTGAGTAGGCAATCCGCCTTCCCTTTGCCAAGGCTCTGAAAGAACAAATCAAAGTGCATCCTTTCCGGAATTGGACGGCCTGGATCTTTCATCCGTGCATTGTCCCGCCTAATCTGGACGCGGTTAGACTAATATGAATCGTTCGTGCTACGGATTAATAGGGAAAAGCTTTCCTCTCCTATAAACAGAACTACGCATCTCATGGGAATCTGATAGTGCACGTTCTCCTCTCCAATTTCTCGATTCCTGATAAACTCGCGAGTTAATTAGGAAACCCTGCCTTGTGGCCCCAGATCTGGACCATTCATCATGTGTTTCGAAAAGTGGATGGCCGATTATCTGAGCAACAACTTGGAAATAATCCTAACCATCGCAACACTAGGCCTTTATCCATTGATCATGGAACGCCCTTCATCTGTATTTCCAATCATATGGTCAATATTATCCAATCAATGCAATTTTCTACATATTTCCCGTGGTGAATTCACATTATAAATGGTTCAGATTTTTACGTTTTCACATCTACGGCTTGCATTGACGGGCCACCAGATATTTATTCGCTCCGCGAGAAATTGAAATTATCGTGATATTTCTTGTTGTACCGGTCAACATATATCCCTTGAAAAGTGACCACTCCACTCTCCGCTGCAGCGATGTCTCCACAAAAGTCAAATATACCTTGCTCGGCCCGAGGACAATACCGCTTGCCTTGGGCCCGAGTTCCTAGAAGTGGGGCCCAGCTGTTTTGATGTGACGACCCCATCCAGCCATCCAATTTTAGTATTTGGATTTTTATTTTTAACCGAGCCATGGCCATGGCTGGTTGGAAGAAGTGGATTCGATGAACATAACGACCCGACTACTGATTTGGGGCCAGGGTTCATGTAAATTCTCGAACCTTGAATTGATTCAAGAAGGCCCAAGTTTAGATGATCCCAACCGTTGATCTGAAGGGCCCCAACTGGTCCGTATATTGAAAATCTTTGGATCAAAGTACATCTATGGTAAGATCAACGTTATGATCATCAGAATGTGGTGGGCCCTCCAACGGGAAACTCAAAGGCGGCAAAGACGGTGCATATTCTCGTGCCCTTGATCATGTAATTACTTCCAGATGTTTGCTAGCCCCATAAGGTACAGGTGCCGGTTTACTACGCACGTGGGACATCTGAGTCGTGCACGAGTGGGCCCACCATGCAGGTGACGTTGAGTAATTCAGGCCTTTGGTCCATCCCTTGTTATCCAGTAGGGCTCGTTTGGACGGTGGGATTGAAAGGGATTCGGTTGGAGTGCGCTGGAGTGCACATAAATCGAGATCAGGCATGAACGGTAGGGTGTTTGGACGGGCAATGGATTGAAAGCTGATGGGATTCAGCAGCGATCTAGCTGGATTCGACAGCCAGATTGGATTTCTGCTGCTGGATTCGGCAGGTGGATTTTATTTCTTTGCTGGATTCGGGACAGTGGCTTGTCATCTCATCTCTCTCCCTCTGGATTGCGCCTCGAGCCCGAACCCCATCCCTTTCGTAGTCGTCCGTACGGTCAATGAGAAATGAAGACTGCATGGATGCGGAGGTAGTGGCGGGAGTTATTTTCTGCGCCCTTTCTTCTTCGTTATATAATCTTTATCTCCTCCTTGTCATATTTCCATTACATCTCAAGCAACGCCTGTAAACTTCTGTTGGAAAAGGTACAAGACCTTAATGAAGCATGAAATTTTGTTGCTGACAATATTGATGATACGATAGATCTATCAGAGGATTATGTAACAGACTCCACAGGAATCATTCCATTACCATCGGGCAGTCCTGTGATGGGACATCATGGGTCCCGTGACACTCCCACTCGCACCCCTGATTTTGATGGTACTCGCGGAGGGATATTAACAAGGAAACGATCGCGCCCGGCTCGTCCATGTGATGTACTCGAGGCCTCATTAAATACCGTTGCCGAGTCAATGATGAAATTTGGGCTCGGCAAACAGGTTAATCGTACTAACAAAGTCCTTGATGTGCTCGAGGAGGTGAAAGGCCTGACCACCAAATAATTTATCGATGTTGGTGAGATCCTGAGTAAGGACAAGATGCTGGCATCGTTCTTTGTTAGTCTTCGACCCGAGCGCCGAATGGAGTGGTTAAAGGAAAAACTGCGTGATCACTTCGGTATGGAGGTGATGGTTCTGTTTGACAGGGTGTGGTTATTGGGGTTTGTTATGCTAGTTTCCATTTTGGGGGCATGTAATAACTTATACTGTTGTGATGTTTAGACCGTATACTCTCACATGTTTATATATATATATATATATATATATATATATATATATATATATATATATATATATATTGAATTTTTGTGTGCTGGTACATATGCCTAATGTATATCATGATGACTGCGGTTTGAATGACAATATATATTCCGGATGTTTTTCATGTATATGTACTAACATTTTTTTGGAGTACGCGCATTAACTCGGATTGGATTAGTCAGTTCATATAATGCAGGAAGGGTACATACACACGACATTTGATATTCAGAAAATAGGATTAGAATTGTTTATTTGAATTACGAATGTTGATTTTTTGATATATCAGAAAAATAATCCATGCATGCCATTGCAGATGGGTAAATCAAAGTTCTACGTTGTCCTTGTCAGACGACGCCCAGGGATATATTCCACTTGGGATGAGGTGTGAGTAGAAGTTGAGGGATATAGTGGCGGTAGACACTGCGCGTTTCGTAACTGGAAGGAGGCCGTAACATACTGGGAAGAATTTTTCCGTCCGGCATGTGAGCCAGAGTCTCCGTATTTTCAAGTTGGCACTGCAGCTCCTGAGATCGATATCCAGCACGCTACGATTTCGTCTACTCATCAGTCGACCCAGACGAGACAGGAGGTGGTGGAGAGGGTGATATCGACTGATGATCTTGCTCTATTGGATAACGAGAAAGTAGTTGCGATTTTCGTGGCCTGTTGGTTCTTTTTTTTGCATTGCTTATTATTATTAAATTTTAAATATGGTGTCTGTATCACAGATTATTTCTTTAGACTTATGTGTTCATGTATTTTTGTGGATGATGGACTTATGCCTTTTTTTTTTTCTTTTCTTTTAACTAATGTTTTTTTTTTCTTTCTTCTTCATGAGGATTGCTTACTTTATGTTTGGTGTGTAGCAATGAGATGATGCATGAAGAAATGCTCTACCAGGGATTAAGACCAGACTTTCTGCTTCATCAGAGTGATAGTTGTATGCACATTATTTTTAAAATAGAAACTTGATCTTTGGTAATTTCTTTTACAATTGTAAAGTCTAATGGACATCAGAGACAAAAAAAAATGCTCTGATATTTTCATACACAAGTCAAGCATATCCAAATATCATGTGGACCATACCATAAGATACGGTATGGTCGTATGGGTATAATGGCTAGACCGAGTGGATACTCTCTGAAAATTGCGGTGGGGCCCACAGAGTTTAGTATGCAATCCGTATCTTAGCCAGCGCCACTTTCCAAACACGTCAACGGCTGGAACTGTCACGCCCCAAACCCGGAAATCGGATTCAAAGGAATCCCGATCATCGAACCCGGTGCCGACAGCCTCCGTAGTACCCCATTCTCGGCTCCTAGCATTCATATGTCAGATTCCGATCCTGGGATCTTACAAGGAAGATTTTTTTTTTTTTTTTTTTAAATTAGTAATAAGCATAACCACAAGATTACCCAATTCACAAAGGCAACATCATCATCACATATCCACTAATATAATCATTTGAGTACAACACTGAAAGAGAAATACATAAATAGAAGATAAAGCTCCAGAAGACCACTGCACGCTCCAAGTTCAACACTGCTGTAATCTAATATCACCTGCTCGCATCTATCATGCATAAGCTTATAGAAAGCTTAGAGGGTGGTGTAAGTGTGTGCACAAGGTAAGTGTCAAGTATTTAATACAATGTCAGAATCATACAATACTGGAAAACTAGTAATCCATAAACCATACAATGTCTGAATAAGCAGAAACACTGATAAGATCATGAATTATTAGAGTAAGCAGAAATACTGACAAGAGCAGGAATTATCAGAGTAAACAGAAATACTGACAAGATCATAAATCACAGGATAACAGAGTAAGCAGAAATACTGACAAGATTATAAATCATACGATGACAGAGTAAGCAGAAGTATGGACAAGTCCATAAGTCAATCAATATTAGAATGCGCAATATAGAACAACTATACACTAATGAGTCATAAAGAGCCAAATATCATGTGTCGAGGACGTAATGCAATATACAAATCCTGTTAAGTCTTTCTAGGCCATATAAGTGCAGAAACATAATAACCTAAAATGTCATATGCCTGCGGATGTAATGTAGTATGTGATGCGAATGAAATGACCATGCTGGAGTGTGAAGTCGGGATGATAGTACGTAGTATCGCAGGCTACGGGGTCCACCACAAGGGACTTCTATCCAAACCAGTCTCATACCTAAATTTGGATAGTCAGACTCAACGTGGTAAACTCCTAATCTCAGGTTAGTCGCGCGCCCAACCGAAATCCTTACCAAATGAAGGTACACAATAATTAGTTGCGCACCACCAGCCTGAGTGGATAGTAAATGACTGAATGAATGAGCATGCAACTCCTACTCAATAAGTCCACATATCAGTACGGTTCCTCTCTGAAAAAATTACCGGAGTCTATTACACTCCAAATGGTACTGCCGCTCTCCCTAGCCGCACAGTCCAAGTGAGCGTAAGAAACCTCACTATTTGCCTGGCCAATAGTCTGCCAATACTTATCCGGCACGTCGATAGCAGACCCATTCCTCGATCTGGTCAAACTCAGCCTAATAATGCCCCCTACGCTCGGGCGGGTAGGCCACACCCCCTACCACAACACAGTGGGAGACGCGGCCTCCTAGTATTCGGCACTCGGGTGCTCATATATCCACTCGGTCTTGACGTTGGGGCGTCATCTGGTACCAAGAGGGTGTTTAAGGATTTTCACCCAGGGTCATCTATGGCAGCCCGATGCTCAAAAAGATTTTCGGTGTCCCATCTGGCCATCCACGATATGCCTGGGGAGGCTACGGCCCTAATGTTGCTAGGGCGTACAGTAATCACAATGCAAGATGCATGAGTCATACAGTCCAGTCATACATTAATTCACCGCATGCCGTGCACTCATGTGAGATAACCTCCACCTATTAGGGAGTCTCATAACAATATACTCAATGGCATATGAAATTATCAACCACATCTCATAACAAACATGCAGATGATGCGTATGGTCATGTATCATGATGTTATGCTGTCACATACTCATAATCGGTATCAATAATCTGCATCGACAATGTGGACATTTAACCAACATTACCTCCGAGGAATGGCGCTCATAGATCCTAACATATAGTGGACCCATGGCCTTACACAAGGGCCAAATATATAACACCATGGGCCTCACTCAAGAGTTTAATATACATCAGGATGGGCCTCTCACATGGGTCTAATATACAAAACAAAGGGCTCCATCTCCAGGCCCTCAAATGCATCACAATGGGCCTCATCACATAGATCTTGGATTCATCATATTAGGCCTTAAACACGGGCTGAATACACGTTACAACGGGCCTCAAATATGGGCCGCATATACATTACATTGGGCCTCGTGAATCAGAATCGGCTATCGGCCATGACATTCGGAATCAGTAATTGGCCTCAATCGATAATCGACCTCAATAATCGGCCTCGATCACTAATCGGCAATCGGCCACGACGACTCAGAATTAGTAATCGGCCTCTATCGATAATTGGTAATCGGCCAAGGAAAATCAGAATCGGCAATCGACCTCGATCGATAATCGATAATCAGCCTCGATCGATAATTGGTAATTGGCCAAGACAAATCAAAATAGGTAATCGGCCTCGATCGATAATCGATAATCACCCTCGATCGATAATTGGTAATCGGCCAAGACAAATCAGAATCGGTAATCGACCTCGGTCGATAATCAGAATTGGCAATTGGCCACGTTAATCAGGATCGGCAATCGGTCACAATAATCGGCCTCAATCGCTAATCGGCAATTGACCACGATAAATCAGAATCAATAATCGGCCTTGACGTAAGGCGGGGTCCATGGATGGACGACCGATGATGGTCCAAACAATATCAATGAGGGCTCATTCGTTTGGGTTAACCTACTAGAGAATGATGAGAATGGCCTAACCAAGCTTAAGGAAAGGTCACAATGTGGACATCCAACCATCATTGCCCATCAACGTGGACCTTTAACCAACATTACTCCCAAGCGGTGGCCTACATAGAGTTAAACATATAGTGGGCCCATGGCCTTACACAAAGGCCTAATGTACGCCTCATACAAGGGCCACATATACACCACATCGGCCTCACCAAATGGGCCACAAATACCTTACAACGGGCCACATACCTGGGCTTATATACATTACAATAAGCCACATCTTATGGGCCGAAAATATATCTCATTGGGCCTTACCAAATGAGTCTCAGATACATCATACCAGGCCTCATCATATGGGACACAATTACATCACGATAGGCCTCATATCTGGGCTTCAAATATACATCACAATGGGCCACGACCCATGGGCCTCAATATACATCAGTTGGGCCGAATCAATGGCCGCACCAATGGGTCTAACATATATCACAATGTGCTGCACCAATGGGCCTAACATATATCACAATGGACCGCTCAATGGGCTACACTAATGGGCCCTATACACATTAAGTGGGCCCTGCTCATGAGCCTCAGATTCAAGTAGGTGGGCTCCATCATACGAGCCTCAAATACACAACAGGTGGGCCCTATCACACGGGCCTAAAAGTATAAGGCAGGTGGGCCCTATCACATGGGCCATAAAATACGTCACATGTGGGGTCCGTGGGTTGGACGGTATTGATAAAACACTCACATCATGCAGGGGCCATGTGGATGGATGATGTGCATATACAACACGACACAAGGTGGGCCTCACGTCCAAGGGACGGACGGCGAGGGTATATAGTACATACATCATGTGGGAGTCCGCCACCATCCCAACCCAATGGACGGTGTGAATAAACAATACATCAAGGTGGTTACTCAAAGCTCCTGCCCGTCCCAACTAAGTGGATGGACGGTGTAGATAAGACCATACATCACAGGTGTGGCCACCGTCCAGAAGATTTGGACGGTGCAGATACAACAATTACACCAATGTGGATCCCACCCACATGTACCAGTAGGTGCATCTAGCACATGAGGTGGGTCCCACCCTCTGGACAAACAGGGTAGATAAAACATTGCATCATGGTAGGCCCCATAGCCTGCTGTCAACAACCAGCAATGGGACCCACCGTCCAGATACTGATGGTGTGGAGAAATAGATGGACGGCTGGGATTTAGGACAGATACATCAAAGGTGGGTCCCACGGACCTGCTGCATCAATACACAGCAATACAGCTAGTGTGAGGTACTCCAGCCGCGTTGCTTCCCACCGTCCAGTGATTGGACGGTGGATACAGCACATCCTCATGGCAAGTCCCACAGAGATGGATGGACAGGGATGGGTGCAACACACATATCATGTGGGGCCAGGTCCTAGACAGTCTGGATATAACACTCATATCATGCTGGGGTCCACGTCCAGCACTGTTTGGAAGGTGGACGGCCAGGATGAAATGCATATATCATGGTTAGGTGCCACATGGGTGGCCCACCAGTGTCCAACCCACGTCCAGTAGGTCTGGACGGTCTGGCCAAAACACATCTAGTATGGTGGGCCACGCAGATGGACAAGGTGGATACAACGCATACCTCCAGGTGGGCCCCACCCCAGAAAAGCAAATGGACGGCATGAAAAAAATAAGAATAAAAATTCATACATCATGGTGTGGATTCCACCGTCTGGACGGTGAGAATGAGAATACACGAATCATGTGAGGTCCACCATTCATCAGGGCAAGCCCCACACACACGTGGTAGGTATGATTCCACCGTCTAGAGTACTGGACGGTTTAGATATAGCACATACTTCATGTGTGGGCCACAGGACCTATTGACGTCCATTCAGATGGATGGTTTGGATCATACGTCACAGGATGGTGGGCCACGTGGACGGGATCTAAAGATGGACGAGACACATACATTGAACGTGGGTCCCATTGAACTCGCTGATGTCACTACTACAGCAGCTTTGCAGCTGCTGGGACCCACCATCCCCATCAATGGACGGTGTGGGCCTACCCCACTACAGCAACGCAACAACGTAGCTAGTGCAGTATGTCAGCCAATCTACTTCACGGCCAAGGTGGGTCCCACGTGGTCGGACCGTTAGAACTTGCTGGTGCCACTGCAGCAGCAGCTGTTGGCCATTGGCTGCTGGGCCATCAATAAATGGATGGACGGTTTAGATGAAACACATACATCACGATGGCCCCACACCACCCATCTAGATGGATGGGTGATGATTTAGAACATATATATCAGGGTGGGCTCCACCGTCCCAGTTAGACGGCTAGATGGAAAACATAAATCAGGTGGGCTCCATCGGGATGGTTGGCATGCACGCATTAGGTGAGCCACACCTACCATCAACGCCACACACATAAAAAAAAAAGAGAAAAAGGGAGAGAGGGAAAAGAAGTGAGAGAGATTGGTTGTGGGAGAGGCCCCGCCACTATGCGCTCCTCAATACAATGCCTACATCAAGATGGGCCCCACATATGTGGGCCCTCAAATCATAACTTAACAAATAAAAACACCCACCTCGAGATCTCTCCTTCCTTCTTCCACCAATGCATGATGGAGTCCCAAAGGGACAATTTCAACGGTTGAGATGGGCTTAGGATGGTGGGATCGGGTGGTAGAAAGGTGGGCCACACTACTCTCTCCCATGGAAGCCATGGACGTGAGTTACTCCCATGGAGCTTACGAGATATGAGAGAGAAATGAGAGATGAGAGAGAGAGGTGTAAGAGAGAGAGACGGGTGTGATGGGTGTGAGTGAGTGATGTGTACTTGTGTAAGGGAGAGTTGACTTTAGGGGAGGGGTGATTGTACTTTGGGATGGGTGAGTGATGGAGTGTGATGTGTACTTTGATTGATGTGATTGATGGGATTGATGTGATATTTTCTAGGGATTGTAACGCGCGGCGTTTATCCTCGAACTGAACACAGGCCCACATCTCTTGGCCTGGGAATCGCCTTGGCGCGTGAGACGCAGCGTTGGAATCGCAGCGACGGAGCGGTCGTAAGGGTACAAGTTTCGAGTCAAGCCGACTCAGATATACAGGACACGATTCAGGATCGTGCGCAAAATGTTGAAAAATGGATCGAGGGTTATGGAATTCGACCGGAAGAACCGTGGAAGCCTACAAAATGGTACGGGCTAGGATACGGGTCTCACAGGAACGCATGCAATGCAATCCCATACCCGGCCATCTTAGCCAGAGCCACTTTCCAAACACGTCAACGGCTGGAACGCATGTAATGTAATGCCTGGACAAATAGGAGACGTACATGTTCACTGGATTTACCCTGACCGTCCAAACAGAAGGCTCCCTTTCACGCTGGATTGCAAAAAATAGTGGGATTGGAGACAATTCCCTGACACACCATAAAGACAGTTGGTATCTGTGTAATCCACCTCACTCCAACCGAATCCCTTTCAATCCCACCGTCCAAACGAGCCCTTATTAGATAGGCGTGGCCGAAAGCGGATTGCGTACTGAGTAACTCAATGTACTGAGTAAACTGTGGCCCACTGTAATTCATGTATTTTGTCCACTCTGTTCATCCATTTTAACCGATAATTTTATGGATTTTGACTCAAAAATGAAGTATATCTAAAGCTTAAATCGACCATACCATAAGAAATAGTGTGAATTGAATGTCAACCATTGAAAAATCCTAATCTGATATATATAATTTTAATTCTCCACATGCAGGCTGTCTTTTTGGGCTATGGATCTAAAACTTCCTGCTTTTAAACTACTTACCGGAACTCTAGTTTTTAACCGTTAGGCATTGCACCACCTAGAAATAATTTTTTGTATTTTCATATTAATGAAACTGCCCTCCCATTACTGTACTTAATTTCCCCTCCTAAATATATGATCATGTGCAAACCTAGCCCTGTCCATACGTGGAGCCCATTTTGATATTTGTGATAAATCCCATTTAGCTGTTTCTCTAGGTCATTTTATAACATAGGCCCAAGAATGAAATGGATCCAAAAGCTCGACATATTCTCCAATATGGACTTAATATGTTTCAATGGCAAGAGTTTAATCTCACTATTTCTATTGTGTGGCATACTTGATATTGGTATTGGCCATGTGTTTTAGGCCCATGGCTTAAAATGAGCAAAAAAAACATATGGACAAAGTGAATTTGTAATAAACATTGTATGCTTTGCAAATGTTACAACAATGGGCGTTCAATACTCGTTGTTTCATCTTTGTTGTAATCATCCTCATTTTTGTGACTTGCCCTAAATTGAGAAGAAAAATCCACTGGATGAAAATGGATTTATTATAAATATCATGGTGGGCCCCACTTATGGTCAACTAACTCTCACTCTTAACTTGAATTTCCTCTGAGCCCCCAACGGCATATCGATTGATATGGATTGTCATGCCAACCTAACCTTATCCATAAGTGGGGCCCACCTTGATGTTTATTCGAAATGCACCTCGTCCATATGTTTTTCTAGCTCATTTTATAGCATATGTGAAAAAATAAAAAACAAAAAATGAGCCGCATCCATGGTTCAAAGTGGGCCCCTTAATGGCCTTTGTATGTTTCAATGGTCGATGTTCAATCCTGTTGTTTCCTATTATGTGGACCACTTAAGCTTTAGATTTGCGTTATTTTTTTATCTATCGCCTAAAATGATCTGGAAACACAAATGGACACAGTGGATTTATTATAAACAATCTGTGATCCCACGACTGTCTTAATAGTAGCATTCAATCCTCTACCATTCATTTGGCCCACCTGAGCTTTGAATCACCCTCATTTTTGGGTGCAAGCTCTAAAATGATATGAAAAATCCAATGGACAGAGTAAATTTGTCACAAACATCAATGGTGGGGCCCCACCTAATGCCCAACAACCTTCGTTGTCTGTACTCAAAATGTCCAGAACCTTTACGAAAACTTTATTGATATTTGATTGCCGAGTCCGGATTGTCTGTTACCTGGTAAACAGGGATTTCCTGTAACCTGATCCTCATTGGTCCACGTTATCACTCACTTAAAAGATTAAAAAAATAATAGAAAGCTTCGGACGCCAAACCGTTATTAAAAAAAACAAAGGAAAAAAAAATGGAAAATGAAAACGCTGCTTTCAATCTCTCCACAGACTCCCTCACCCACGATCAGTAAATCCCCTAAGTACCCTTCTCCCTCTTCCAAATTCCTCAGCACCTCCCTTTCTCACTACCAAATTGCCCTTAAGTTTCCTTCAATTTTCCATTAGGCTGCGGTTGTTGCAATGTAAGTGGGCCTTTTAGAGAATCTCTGCAGCGGATTGTCGATAGCAAGCACAATTTCGACTGCCTCCTCATCGAGGTATTGTTCCTTTGTTGGTTCCATCGCCTACCTCACTTGCATACATTCAAAGTCCAATTTTTTGAATTTTTACCAGGTAACAGAGGATCCAGACTCCATAAAATATAGATTCCTCAGGGATTCCGGGGTAAAAACCCCATATATATTCCTCTGAGATTTATCGAGTTACTACTGGAAATCTGACTTCCAAGGACTTGAGAGCTTTCACAAATATCATATTCCTATTGAAATTTTGAAGAAGTTTGAGTGGCAGATCTTATTCTTTGTTTTCTTGGTATGTCATTTTCCTACTCTAATTTCCACTGTATTTGAATTTCTCCTTCTAATTTTCTTTGCAAAAATAGAACATTATATCGTTCATATAGAAGCTTGGAATGTTCGGTAGTCATTTTTTTTTTTTTTTTGTATTGGTTGGTCTTGGTGGGGTTTGCTTTGGATGTGATTATCTTTTGAGGAGTTAATAGCTACAGCCACCTTGATTGATTTTGCAAACACCCATTTATCCGTTTTGGGTAGTGAAAATGGGTGTATACATACATGGCAAATGCTGATTTAACTATTTATGACTTGATTAGAAAAGAAAAGGAAAAAAAAATTACAAAAAGATGAAAGTGGCCATCAGTCAGGGGTTGGAAACTAAATTATGATGGTTCTCATTGGAGCTCGAAATGGTGGTTATAAGAAATGACATGGGTGAATTCTTTTTCAGGATCTCGATTGGAAAATGGATCATTGGATTGTTTTTCTTTTTGGTTAGTGGCAGCGTTTTTTCTTTTTCTTGAGAATTGCCCTGCAGCTTTCTTTCTTTTCTTTTCTTTTTGTCCAGTTTTTCTTAATGATTTTTGGTTTATCTTTAAAAAATGTCACAATATTGGGGTTGTATGATTGTGTCAACTGAAAGAGAAGTCGAACAACACTTTTCAGATCAAAACCTGTGTCAGGGTCCTTGCATTTTCTATTTTCAGAGTTCCATGCAACTGTCTTGGAAAAAAAAAAAATAAAATTCTGTAAGCGTAAGGAATGTATAAAAAAAAATAAAAAAATAAAAAAATAATTATGTAAGCAGGAATTTTGTTTTCAAAGTTCCACCTTTCCTGCACATTTTACATGTATATTTTCAATTTTATTTTCTTAAATTTCTTATTTTTGTGACAATGCAATTTGACAAAGAAAGTGTGAGCATTTTAACCCAAGTAAGTCCTGTACAATGGGTTGAAAGAATGATTTTTTTTTTTTCCTTCTCATTAATATTATGTTTTCATTGTTTGTATTGTAAAAGCTAGTTTTGAAAATTGTCCATCACAATGACACTTTCTCTTGAAAAGTTGTTCTTTTAATAAGCTAATCCATACACATTTTCATGAAAATCCACTTAAAGAACAAACGATGTACATTAACAAGTCCTCTTAGTTTATAATCATTATAACCAAAAATTATACTTTTCTAACCATATATACCTATGGGAATGGTGGACATTTGAGTTGATATATGTCGTGCATGCAATTTGTGTCCTGTTTCTGTTCTTTCTTTTGTATATGTTTTATTCCTCATATGAAGTCATGCCTAGTTTTATGTTTGTGGCTGGTTCCTCTGCTTACCAGGTTAACAGTTGGAGAAACACCGCAGAGAAAACATGGGTTCAGTTCGCTATTTTTTAAAATTTTTATAATTATGATTTTAAAAAAAATAAATAAATTTACATAAATTTCTTTGGTAGTCCCATCTGTTAAGCATGGTTGTTCAATATTTTTCTTCATGCAGATTTTGTTCCTCTATCAGAAGGTGGCAAAAAGATATCTGCTGGTGCTGTGGTGGGCATTATAGCTTCTGCTTTGTTTCTTACTTTTTGATTCTGGGTATTCTTTGGTGGAAAGGCTGCCTGAGATGAAAAGACGCCATGGACTGAGGTAAGAAGAATTTAATTGCACAGTCCTAAATCATCATCATCACAGCCTTGTCCTTAAAAAAAGTATGTCAACCACATAAACAAAGAAAAAGAAAAAGAAAAACAAGCATATACTATTGTGTTCTGCTTTACCTTGATTGCTTACAATGAATAAATGTCAATTGTTAAAGGAGGTCGGTATTTTCGTCTCTCTTTTAAGAAAAACCAAAACCATCTTCTCTAACACCAATAAATAGGATTTTTTTTGGAAAGATCTTTACTTCACCACTTCCACTTTGAGCACTTATTGACAATGATCAACTCTAGATTTCATCCCTTTCACATGATTTATTTTATATTAGTGTTTGACTTTTATTCTCTATGACTACAATATGCGTGCACAAGCAACAAAGCACGTGCTTTAAATTGGCAACTTGGTCAGATGAGGTATTCCGTTATGCCAAAGTGTCATTAGACATTTGTAGATTGGAAGTCAATAAGCTTGAAGGCCCCACATGAAAATCTTTAAGAAGGCCACATGCCTCTGCTTCAAAAAATAATCTGCTACGACCTTCTGCCACTATTGAAAGCAAAGGAAGATAACAGATCATGTTGTCTAAGACACCCTGAGCTACCAAAGTATCTATAGGGGGAGCCATTGAGAAGTACAAAAACAAATGTTACACAGGTCCATATGCTTGCACTTGAAGAAGATTGTTAAATACCTGATTCAGTCTTTTCTGCGAACAATCGAGGGACATGAAAACCAAATTCATGAAAAAATCCACAATGGAACTCGTAGTTTTTTAAAATATCAAAATTAATGATTTTTTTTTCTTAAAAGAATTTTATTTCATAACACAAACAGGATATTTTGGAATTTCTTGAATACCAATTTTGATGGGAAATCATGGTTGCTATGGTATGATCTGAAGGTGAAGGCTCATGATTTTTGCAGGTTGGATTGGCTAAAATTCTGGATTTATATTGTGAATCTGTACACCCTCCCTAACAAACAGCTCTCATCTGGGTTGGTTTCAGAAATTTCAAAATTATCAAAGAGTAAGGTATTGAAGTTCCCTTCTTCTTCTTCTTCTTCTTCTTCTTAAGGTCTGAGCATTGAGTGATGAGTGGAACCTGTATAATGACATTGAAAAAATACGCATTGTTAACATCAGCATCTAATCTTTAGATGACTATTTTATTTCGTGGTAGAGGAGATCTTCATCGTTGCGAATGCTATCTATTACATTTGCTGGTGGATGTCAATTGTTAAAGGAGGTCTGTTTTTGCAGGGCGTAATTGAAGTGCATAGAAGGATTTTTTTTTTTTTTTTCATTCATCAATTGCTTGAAGGTGGTGTAAAATATTCGTTGGTCTTTTTTCTTTTTTGTTTGGGTGAAATTGGGCAAGTTTAAGCTACTTAGTTCTCCTATTTAATCACCATCAACTGCAGATTGAATTCATCTCATTCATTCGTCTTGTTTGTTTGCGGGATACATAGTTTTGCTAATTATGTGGACTTAACAATTTTAAGTAAATGGGTTGGGCTTGGATTGAGCCCTAGTCAACTTGTCCTACCACTATAAGTTATCAATGGGTTACGTTGCAAGGTTTGTCAATTCATGAGTTGACTGTTTCTCCACTTGTTGGTGAACTTGTGCTATCTGAAAATATTATCTTTCTAAAACAGAACATTATTTACTTTAATCTTGCATCTAACTTCAAAATTTCTCTCTCCTTTTCTTGTTACTATCAAAATTTTCTATTCATACTTATCGAAAGGAAAATAAAAAATATTTTTTCAGAGATGATGAAGCTCTTTAATGTTGCATATCACTCCTAAATGGCACATGACGCATGGCAGATCCTAAAACCCCCTATAATTGTCACTCAAGAGCCACCATTTCATAATACCACTTTTTATACATACATCATGTTGGAAATGCATGCAATCTTGACTTGGAATAGACATTACTTGGTGTCACCTTGAGTCACTCTGTGATCATTCCACCAATCCAAACAGCTATGTAATTCAATCACCACCCTATATGGCCTTATGGAAGCAACAAGCACACGACATCTCTTTATGAAAGCATTTAGAAACAAACTTGAAAACTAACCCTGAAGCTTGAATCTAAGCAATTGCAAATGAAAATCTCTGCTTTCCCTAACAGCTCACTACCTCTACCTTAATAGATTCCTCAATCTGTGGTATCTCATCAGCCAACCGCATCTGTGAAAATATCTGCTTTCCCAAACAACTCACTAACTCTGCCTCTTTTTTTCTTTTTCTTTTTTTCCTTTTCTAATTGTAATTGTATTCTGTGAAGAAGATTTGGATAAGGCTACACTATTGAAGTTGAGATCCATGATGGCCCGTACAACGTCATCAAGAACTGGAACTACATTGACGCCATCCACAATGGAGAAGGCAAATGTTGGACAGCCAAGGTAAGTAGGAATTGCTTTTAGTCCTATTTGAGGGATGTCATTCCGATGATAAAAATGCAATTGCCAAAGTAAATTTCAGTCTGTCCAAATACACAAGGATCCATCAAAGGGATGTTTCAGATCATCAAAATATACAATCATGTGTGCTTGGCTTGTCCATAATTGCTTGAGCCAAGAAATGGACCTCAACCACTAATTATCCTTATATTGAATGCTTACACAGATGCATTGAGGTCGGAAAGCCTTGAGCTTGTGCAACCCAGCTCTCTTACAATCCAACACAGGCCTGGATAGAAGGTGTGCAATATCCAAGCTCTCCATCAGGTGGTTCCCCACTTCTTGATGCCATGGTCCAAAAATCAGGCAAGTCCACTCCATGTGAGGATCACCAAAAGCAAGGGCCTCACACCCTTGCTTATTATTATTATTATTATTATTATTTTTCTTACCAATCTTCATTGCTTCAATATAACGAAGGGTTTCCATAATGTTTGACTTGTATTGTGTATTTATCTTTGGTTGTAAGATGCTTATTCAAAGTGGAAGTAACTATATAGAGTGTAGGCTCAGGGGTCCACAATGCTTACATGGATGCATGATCAAAGCTGCTCATCAGGTACAAGCCACTGTATGGCTTTCCTTGTGCTGAATTCAGGTCCATCCATATTGAGTTGCATGCTAGTTAATGCTTCTATAAAAAGGCTCATATTGAGTTTCATGCTATGATGCTTATGATGCAGTTTTATCCTTGAAGAAAAAGGGAAGAAAAATCTGTCCACATATTTATATAAAAAAAATCCATAGCTATTCTTCTCCATCTACTAGTTACAAGTATTTATTGGTTCCTTTTACTTTATATCAAATTTGTTTTTTAGTTATTTTATTTTGTTTTGTAAACTTTTGTCTTTGCATTAGTAACTAAAGGTGGAGCATTGGCAACAGAGGGGGGCTTTGCTGCTTCATATGGGGATGGATATGGCCTTCATTCGTTATGGTTGTTTTTGCAGGAAATATTTATGACTGAAAATTTAATTTTAGATAGTGTAACTCAGATTATGAGTGTACATACTGTTTTATTACCTGACCTCTATGCATGGCAGGGTGGTGCTGACAAAGATCCTCTATATGGCATGAGTTTTGGTTCTTGGGGTACATTTGAGAAGTCTCGCCTCGGGCGTCGCTGAAGTCCGTTGATTTTTTATTTTTTTCCTTTTGCTTTTCCTCGTGTCTCAATTTGTAAATTTTGTCCATTATGTAACCTTTTATTCTCAGGCCCCCCAATAAATGAGGCTGGTTGTAAATGATTTACAGGTTGTATTAGAATTCTAATTTAAGCCTATAAAGGTCTTGTGATTTAAAAGATTCAGTTTAGCAGAATTTTTAATTGTTTCTATTATTTTTTCTTTTACACTATGAATGATTAATTGACATTTTAAACAGATTTTACTGGCATTTTTAATCTCTCATTAGCATTTGTTAGAAAATTTACCTGCATTCCTCATATCTTTTATCGACGTTTCTAAAGTTTTTAGGGGCGTTTCATACAGTTTTTGCGGAGCTTAATACCGCTTTAGTGGCGCTTTGATAGTTTCTACCAGTGCTTGTATAGACTTTTGTTGGTGCATTTTCGTGAGTAAAAGTGTCTGGAAACCATGCTTTTGCCGGCACTTGGATAGACTTTTGCTGGCGCTTTTTTCACTTTTGTCAGCGCTTCTATTAGAAATACAAGCAGCCAGCAAAAGCACCGGGCCATGATTAGGCTAGAATTACAGGAATTGCTAGGCTTGATTTCTGCAATTTAATGAATATACAAAAGACTATATGCATGGTCGAAACTGCCTTCCATCAACATTAGTTTTTACGAAGGAGTACTACAAAGCTAACATATTTTCTGGTGCTTTTTTGAGAGTTAACAATTGTGAAAATGCTGATTCGAGTATGGCAAGAAAATTGACATTGAAATTTATATAATATTAATGGAATTTATATAATATTATCCGTTAAATTTTAAATATGTAAAAAAAAAAAATATAAGTTACAATCAAATATTATAAATATTGGCTTGCACATATACAGACCTTTTACCAACACTTTCACATGCCTTTACTGGCTGTTCCATAAGCACTTTTACCGGCACTTATAAAAGTGAAGTCCGGATCCTCTGTTATTTAGTAAAGTTAAGTTATGCAAGTGATTGAAAGCACATCACACTATTGTCTCAACCATGTCATGCGATCAAGTGCAACCTAATCACATAGTCCATCAACCATATCATATCTTCAAGTGTAACCACATCATATTATCATACAACCATTTCATATCCTTGGGTGCAAACTCATCACGCTGTCCATCAATCGTATCACATTCTCAAGTGGATATATACCACATCCTTAAGTACAACTCCATCACATTGTCCATCAACTGTATCACATTCTCAAGTCGACACATCACACTCACACAATCACGTATCATATCCTCAAGTGTAACATCATCGCATAGTCCTTCAATTTCTTTCAGTCTTAAGTGTAACATCATTACATTATCACACTACAATATCATAACCTCATTACATAATCCATCAATTATATCATATTTTTCAAGTGTAACATAATCACACTGTGATACAACTTTGGATTATCCAACGTCATGATATAGTCCATCAACCATATCACATTCCCAAGTGGAGATCATTTATCACACTATAACACAATTATATTGTATTCTCAAGCGCAAATAGTCCATGAACTGTATCATATTCTTCAATTTGGAACCACTTCACGCTGTCACATATACAACCTAATCACATAATATATCAACTATATCATATTCTCAAATGTAACCACATCATACTATCACACGACCATATCATATCTTCTAGTGTAACCTCATCACATAGTATGATAACCATATCACATTCTCAAGTGGAACAATATCACACTGTCACACAACCATATCATATCCTTAAGCACAACTTCATCATATAGTTTATCAACCATATCATATCCTCAAGTAGAACCACTTCATGCTATCACACAACTACATCATATCCTTAAGTATAATCTCATCACATAGTCCATCAACTGTATCACTTCCACATATGCATGTACTTATTCTGATATAGATTGCACTCTCTTACATGGTATCTATCACTTCTTTCATTTATATTGGGACGCCTTCTAATAATCCAGGTCATCAATCTCAACTAGTTATTAGTTTCAGTACACATTCATGGGCTGTCATGCAAATATCATACATCTTACTCCTACAAACACAAGACCAGGCCTTTCGAAAGTAAATTTCTTTTTCTTACTATGGAGCATTCCTTTAGAGTTGTAATAGTAGTGCATGGGTAAGGAAGAGTGAGTTAAAAGTAGATAAATTTAAATAGCCAAGAATATTGATAAATATGATAAAATTACTCATCCTAGAATACCCTCTACAAGTTAACTTGGAAAAATTAAAAGTTTCTATGTACATTTTAAATCCATTTAGCATATTCAAAATTTCAATTCTAGTCCAATTCAGAAATCATTCACCAATTATTAAGGCATTCGGTAAAAGGAGTACTACAACAAAACTGGCCTTTATCGACAGTTAAAACTGCCGGCAAAGGCCTAGAAAATCGCAGGTCAAGCCTTTCCCGACGATCAGGCAAGCGCCGACAAAAGTGTCGTCAGTAAAGGCTTTACTGGTAATCAAAGACTTTTATCGACGGTTGTGCTAGACACTCTTATAGGTAAGATTTACCATCACTTTTATAAGCGCCAGTAAAGGCACTTATGGAACAGCCGGTAAAGGTATGTGGAAGTGTCGGTAAAAGGTCTGTATATGTGTAGGCCAATGTTTATAATATTTGATTGTAACCTGTATTTTTATTTTTTTTACATATTTAAAATTTAAAAGATAATATTATATAAATTACACATTTTCATGAGTGTGTAATGTGATGAGGTTACACTTGAGAATGTGAAACAGTTGATAGTATAATATGGTTACACTTGAGGAGGTTACACTTGAAAATATGATACGGTTGATGGATTATATGATGAGGTTATACTTAAGGATATGATAGGGTTATGTGGTAATGTATAGTGGTTCCAAATTGAATAATGTCATATGATTGAAGGACTATATGATGAAAATTCTCAAACTTGAGGATATGATATGATTGTATGACAATGTGAAGTGGTTCTACTTGAGAATGTGATACGGTTGATGGACTATGTGATGAGATTGTACTTGAAGATTTATGATATGGTTGTGTGAGAGTGATGTGGCTCCACTTAAGAATGTGATACGGCTGATGAACTATATGAAGTTGTTACACTTGAGGATATGATATGGTTGAGTGATAGTGTGATATGGTTACACTTGAGAATATGATATACTTGATGGATTATGTGATGAGGTTATACTTAAGGATATGACAGGGTTGTGTGGTAATGTGTAGTGGTTTCAAATTGAATAATGTCAAATGATTGAAGGACTATATGATAAAAATTCTCAAACTTGAGGATATGATATGATTGTATGACAATGTGAAGTGGCTTTACTTGAGAATGTGACACGGTTGGACTATGTGATGAGCTTGTACTTGAGGATTTATGATATGGTTGTATAAGAATGATGTGGCTCTACTTGAGAATGTGATACGGCTGATGAACTATATGAAGTTGTTACACTTGAGGATATGATATGGTTGAGTGATAGTGTGATATGGTTACACTTGAGAATATGATATGTTTGATGGGTTATGTAATGAGCTTATACTTAAGGATATGATAGGGTTGTATGGCAATGTGTAGTGGTTTCAAATTGAATAATGTCATATAATTGAAGGACTATATGATGAAAATTCTCAAACTTGAGGATATGATATGATTGTATGACAATATGAAGTGGTTCTACTTGAGAATGTAATACGGTTAGACTATGTGATGAGATTGTATTTAAGGATTTATGATATGGTTGTGTGAGATTGATGTGGCTCCACTTGAGAATGTGATACGGCTGATGAACGATATGAAGTTGTTACACTTGAGGATATGATATGGTTAAGTGATAGTGTGATATGATTACACTTGAAAATATGATATGCTTGATGGATTATGTGATGAGGTTATACTTAAGGATATGATAGGGTTGTGTAGCAATGTGTAGTGATTCCAAATTGAATAGGGTTGTGTGGCAACGACCTTAGCTAGTGAGGTATCAACAATTTCTTTGCTTTGAGTTAGGATTTATATTACTTATGCGAGATTAAACTATTTTAAATATCTATTAGCAATCTTAGTATATAATAAATTAAATATCAAGTCAAGTTGGGTCAAGTCTTCAAGTCAACCCAACCTAGTTAAACATCGAGTCGAGTAGAGTTTTGGATTTTTGAACAGTGATTTACAGCAAATGAAGAAATCAAAAGAACTAGAGGTCAACAGCTAACAACTCCTTGTCCTTTTTTTTCTTCATAGAACAACCAAGTCAAAACCAAGCAATGAGTTTTCATCACCACGTAAGAATAAGGATGGAGAAATGGGAGAATAAGGAATATTGCAAAACGCTATTTTATATTGAAATGAATTTGAAACATCATGTTACTGCAGGGGTGGCTTGTGAAATGTCACAAACAGAAGCTTTTAATTCTTCATGCACTCCAAAAATGGATGGAAAGAACTTTGCGATATGATTTATATTAACAGAAGAAATACTAAAACCATACATTTTCTTATGGTTTCTCTGCAACATTAATAGAATAGGCTAATTTTACAATTGGAGGATATAATATGGTTGTGTGATAGTATGATGTGGTTACATTTAAAAATATGATATAGTTGATATATCACGTGATTAGGTTGCACATATGCATATGATATGATTATGTGACAGTGTGAAGTGGTTCCAGATTAAAGAATGTGATACGGTTGATGGACTATTTGCGATTGAGAATATAATATGATTGTCTAATGTGATAAATGATCTCCACTTAGAAATGTGATATGGTTGATGGACTATATCATGACGTTGGATAATCCAAAGTTATGTGATAGTGTGATCATGTTACACTTGAAAATATGATATAATTAATGGACTATGTGTTGATGTTATGCTTGAGGATATTATATTGTAGTGCGACAATGTAATGAAGTTACACTTGAGAAAAAAATTAAAGGACTATGCGATGAGGTTACACTTGAGGATATGATATGTGGTTGTGTGAGTGTGATGTGTTCACTTGATAATGTGATACAGTTGATGGACAATGTGATGAAGTTGTACTTAAGGATGCAGTATGGTAGTGTGGTAGTTTGATGAGGTATATATCAACTTGAGAATGTGATATGATTGATGGACAGTGTGATTAGTTTGTAACTGAGAATATGATATGGTTGTATGATAATGTGATGTGGTTACAATTGAGGATATGATATGGTTGATGGACTATGTGATTAGGTTGTACTTGAGCACATGATATGATTAAAATGATAGTGTGATGTGATTTCACTTGGAATTATGATACAGTTGATGGACTATATGATGAGGTTATACTTAAGGATGCATATCATATGATTGTGTGATAGTGTGATATGGTTCCACTTGAGAATTTAAAATACTTTATGGACTGTATGATGAGGTTGCACCTGAGTGATCAATTAAAGTTACAAGTGGCGTGCTTCCACTTTTTTGGGAAAAAAGTATTGTATTTTTTGTGAGCATGGTATCTTTTTTTAAATAATTTTTTTTTTTTATGTTGACTCCTACTGATAACATTGTATTTACTATTTGCATAGGAAAAGGGCTCAGATGAAATTGTCTTCAAGGTGATGGGAAGAGCTATAAATAAAATTGTTATGATCGTGGAGCTGATTAAGGTGGAGTATCTTATATCAATATTTTATGTTTCCTTTTTTTTAGGAGGTTTTTAGTAGTTCAGTTCCAAGTAGTAAAGATGGGAAGGACCACCTGTATTCATTTGCAACTCATGTTGCTGGATGCATTCTCATTCCTTTTATGCAGAGAAGGATTGTTGGTCTTCATCAGAATATATTAGTTGGATCAACTGACATAACTGACAAAACTGTTTCTTATCACTTCTTATGTTGTTAGTCTCCCTATATATTGTTACACATACAATTTGTTATTGGTAGAGTCTCATGTCTTATCTAATGGCATAATACACACTAATAATTAGCCATTTGCATTTATTAGTTGGTGTCAGGTGTCACAGAGTTCGTGATAGCAGAACTGTTTTACTTGCAATGGATGGGATCCAAACCAGCCAATTTATCTTTACATCAATTCAATTGGAACGACTCGTGATGATGGTGAAATGGTATGTTAGTTCTCGTTTCCAACTTGGTTTAGTCTTAGACTCAGCTGGACAAGGTTATAGGTGCTTCAAATTTAAGTTTTCGAATCTCTACTGTTCCAATTTTTAGAGTAACTGTTGAATTTGTTCAATGCAAACCTGAATCTTGATTTTTTTTCTAGATTTTGTTAATATTTGTAGATTTACCAGTCTTAAGTCTTCTTCTTCTTCTTTTTCTTCTCCTTCTTCTTCTCCCTCCCTCCCTCCCTCCCTCTTCTTCTTCTTCTTCTTTTTTTTTTCTAGTCTGGAATGTTGGGTTCCCGGATGCATCAGGCTTTTTGAATGCACAATCTGTATAATTGTGAATGGGAAGTAAACATTTTGTCTCATTGTAAAGACAATTTCTCTGATATATGCTATTGATCAATCTTTCAGACTCTTCGCCAAAATAAACAACCATATCACATTTCTAAGTGAAATTACTTCACACTCACACAACCATATCATATTCTCAAGTGTAACCTCATCATATAGTGTATTAATTGTATCACATTTTCAAGTGGATCCACCACACTAACTATTAAACAACCATATCATATCCTCAAGTGCAACCTCATCATACAGTCCATAAAGTGTTTCACATTCTCAAGTGGAACCAGATCACACTATCACACAACCATATCATATGCATCCTTAAGTGTAATCTTATCATATAGTACATCAACTGTATCATAATCTCAAGTGAAATCACATCACATTATCATCTCAACCATGTCATGTGCTCAAGTGCAATCTAATCACATAATCCATCAACCATTTCATATCCTCAAGTGTAACCACATCACATTATCATACAACCATATCATATCCTCAGGTGCAAACTCATTACAGTGTCAGCCACTTCTTTCATTAATATGGTTGTGTGATAGTACGATGTGGTTACACTTGAGAATATGATACGGTTGATGAACTATGTGATTAGGTTGCACTTTACGATATGATATGGTTGTGTGACAATGTGAAGTGGTTCCAAATTGAATAATTTCATATGGTTAAATGATTATATGATGGTGTTAAACTCGAGGATATGATTTGATTGTATGACAATGTAAAGTAGTTTCACTTGAGAATGTGATACGGTTGATAAAGTATGTGATGAGATTGTACTTGAGGATTTATGATATGGTTGTATGAGAGTGTGATGTGGCTCCACTTGAGAATGTAATACAGTTGATGAACCATGTGAAGAGATCGAACTATGTGAAGAGGTTACACTTGAGGATATGATATGGTTGGGTGATAGTGTGATGTGGTTACACTTGAGAATATGATATGGTTGATGGGTTATGTGATGAGGTTGTACTTAAGGATATGATATGGTTGTGTGATAGTGTGAGTATATCAACTTAAAAATGTAATACGGTTTATGAATTATGTGATGAGGTTACACTTGAGGATATGATATAGTTGTGTGATAGTGTGATAAGATATATCCACTTAAGAATGTGATACGGTTGATGGACTGTGTGATGATTACATTTGAAGATATGATATGGTTATGTGACAGTGCGATGTGATTCCACTTGAGAATGTGATATGGTTGATGGACTACGTGGTGATGTTGTGCTTGAGGATGTGATATGGTAGTGTGATAGTGCGATGATGTTACAGTTAAGAATGTGAAATAGTTGATGGACTATGTGATGATGTTGCACTTGAGGATGATATAATTATGTAACAGTATAGTGTGGTTGTTCTACTTGAGATTGTGATACGATTGATGGACTACGTGATGAGGTTGCACTTAAGGATGTACTATGTTTGTGTGATACTGTGATGTGGTTCTGGTTGAGAATGTAATAGGGTTGTTTTTTTTGGCAAAGATTATAATTTATTTTTATATACTCAAATTTCAATATTCATTTATTTAAATCCCTCAAAAGAAATAATCGAAAAGAAAAAAATAGAGCCATATTGTTACATAAATTTTAAAAAAGAGCTGGTAAATCCCTAAAATGTGATACGATTGATGGATTATTTACGCTTGAGAATATGATATGATTGTGTGAGAGTATGATAAATGATCTCCACTTGGGAATGTGATACGGTTGATGGACTATGTCATCACGTTGGATAATCCATAGTTGTATGACAGTGTGATCATGTTACACTTGAAAATATGATACAGTTAATGGACTATTTGATGATTATGTGATAAGGTTACACTTAAGGATAAAATATTGTAGTGTGACAGGGTGATGAGGTTACACTTAAGAATGAAATAATTTGAAGGACTATGTGATGAGGTTATACTTGAGGATATGATGTGGTTGTGTGAGTGTGATGTGTCCACTTAGGAATGTGATATGGTTGATTGACAACGTGATAGAGTTACACTTGAGGATGTGGTATGGTAGTGTGATAGTGTGATGAGGTATATATCCACTTGAGAATGTGATATGATTGATGGATAGCGTGATAAGTTTGCACTTGACACTACTGTATCACATTCTCAAGTGAATCCACCACACCATACTGTCACACAACCATATTATATCCTCAAGTGCAACCTCATCACAGTCTATAAGTGTTTCACATTCTCAAGCAGAACCATATCACACTATCACATAACCATATCATATGCATCCTCAAGTGTAACTTCATCATATAGTCTATCAACCGTATCACGTTCTCAAGTAGATCCACCACATCATACTGTCACATAACCATATTAAGTGCAACCTCATCATAGTCCATAAAGTGTTTCACATTCTCAAGCGGAACCACATTACACTATCACACAACCATATCATATGCATCCTCAAGTGTAACCTCATCATATACTCCATCAACTGTATCATTTTCTCAAGTGGAATTATATCACACTATCGTTTCAACCATGTCATGCGCTCAAGTGCAACGTAATCATATAGTCCATCAACAATATCATATCATCAAGTGTAACCACATCACATTATTATACAACCATATCATATCCTCAGATGCAAACTCATCACGTTGTCCATCAATCGTATCACATTCTCAAGTAGATATATACCTCATCACACTATCACACTACTATACCACATCCTCAAGTACGACTCTATCATGTTGTCCATCAACCGTATCATATTCTCACAGTAAAGCCAAAAAGTTGATTTTAGCTCAATCGGTGAGTTTTAAACCAATTGCAAACTTTCTTCATGAACATTGAACTTTACAAGACATTATTTCAAAGAGAAACAACAATAGCAAGAAGGACTATACCTCCATAAATTTTAATTTGAAATCGAGGCTTCTGAAATGTTGCGCAAGCTCATACTCATCTCGAAGGTATTCCAATATCTGGGCATAGTTTGCATCGTGCCAAGCAATTTCAGATTTGAACGATGAGAGTAGACAAGCATGAGATGCATCCAATTATGTGCTAGCTTATAATTCTAATTTGATATTTTTGGAAGTCAATTCAGAAAATTGATATTTTGATTTTGCAGTCCAAGTGAACTGTCAGAAGAAATTTACTAGGTTGGTAATGTAATAGGTCAATTTTGGACTCAAGAGGCCAGGCCAATTGAAAGGACCTGGTTGAGCTGCAAGTAGATCAATGAGTTCTCAAGATTTTATATTACTTTGAGCATACACTTCTTGGAAAAAGAAATTATGTTAAGGACTCTCACTCTACACCAATTTACTCTAATAACGGTCCAAAAAAGAAAATTAATATAAATTGTCATAATTCCACTGTAGATCAATTGTACCTCTAATTTATAATACAATGAAGACTTGAAATTTTGAGACACTTTTTATAACCTCTAGTAGTTGATCAGAAGTAGCAGGAATGACAATTATTTTTTTTTCTTTTTAATGACCTACAAAAGAAAAGAGAAGAAGCCTATATGCATCATACTATCATAGCCCAACAGTCCATGTCCGGTATGAGCATCTTCCAGTAATTCTAAGAGTTAAATCCCTCTATAGTTGCATTTCTAGAGAAAATAATTGAAGCAAAAATTGTGAAAGCTCACTACTTCATTTGCACATTCTCCAGAAAGAACAGTAATATAATACAAAAGCCCACAATTAATTATAAACCAAGACAAAGTTCTCCATATGACCAGGCCTGGAGCATCTAATACCATAGTGGTTGAAATTCATAGAAAAAAGAAAATTGTAGCAGCATCATAACTTCAAATGGGAAAGGAAGCAGGAGTGGCATCTTGAGCAAAAAGTTCCTATAGCTAAACTCATATCACTTCACAAGTTATGCTTAAGACTAAAAAGTGGGCATAGAATCCCTGAAAAATCATCAATTAGCACCCACATTCGGTTTATACCATTGAAAACTAACCTTCCACTTTAATCTTGCCAACTACTTTCTTTGTCGCCCCATATATTCGCTCATATCCAATCGTATCATGGCTGCCTCCTACTACAATGTCAGCAAAAAAATGAAATTAGCTATTTGTCACTTCATGCATTGCCTGAACAGCTCTAATTTCTTGCCAATATTCATTTGGCGACTTTGAAAGTAGAAAATATTAAAAGTTGCTAAATAGATAAAAGTAGCGACATGCAAACCAATATGTGGATAGGGCTAAAGGAGGCTTGATGTCAAGTGGCATTAGTTTGCTGGATGTCAAACTTTTGTCCCCAGTCCACATAAAAGTGTTAATCTCAGGTGGCACTGATTTGCTAGTTGTCAAACTTTTGCTAGCCAACCAACCATGATAATTGTCAGAAAGCCAACATCAAATAGATGGGACAAGGTTATGGTGATGATGATCATGATGCAACCAAATGTACCTTTGGCCATGTGATGCAACCAAATGCTATAACGGAGACTTTTACCAACAAAAATAAATAAATAAATAAATAAGATATAAGATCAGCAAAAAATAGGCAATTACTACAATTTTAATCTTTTTGTTGTTGCATACCACCCAATCTTTGAAGATCATCAATGTCTCTTCGAACCATGTCCTCTCTAAAAATTGCCTACAACAGTAAACCAACAAATGAATCATTTTTTGTTACTTAGTGAAATTATGAGCCAAGAATCAGGATCAAATAAATACCTGCTACTCTGTTCTACTAAGAGTCTGCCTCAGTTATTCAAGTGCTTGAACAAGGGTAGCTTCTCACTCCCCAGCTTCTCTCAGTTTTGGCTTCATTGTTCGCTCATGCCTCTCTCATATGATTTCTTCCTGAACAAATTCCATTCCCAATTGTATTTTTAAAGCTGAGAAATGGACCTGGGGAGCATGGAATTTGATGGAAATTGAAGAACATTTTCTAAAATCTTTGCATAACCCGTTATAAACTCTGATGCTAGTATGTTCCTAGCAAGTAACTTTTCAGAGTAAGCAACTACATGAGCAAATTTAGATAGCTTCATGTCCGATACTAAAATCGAGAAAGCTTTACACTATCTTCTTAGGTTCACGTGCTTGAAAAATCAAACCATGGACTCCGTTAACAACCTGTATTAAGATGGATTTTTTAATAAATATAAATAAAAAATTGCGAACTTCAGTCATGTAAATGTAAAGGAAACAAGGATGAGTTTAAATGTCACTAAACTCACATATCTTTTTATGCTAGCCAAGTCAGGAGCAATGATGGGTACTTCAAGGGAACCATAAAGAACAATGTCAGCCATTAATAACACTATTAACATCAACATCCAGACCACAGTGGCTTATAGAACCATCAGAAAAGCCCAGATGTGAAGCAATTTTCTGCACAAAAAATGTAATGAAGCAATTTATCTTCTCATATCTAAGAACATCAATAAACTTATATAGACTGCAGGACCATCACTGTCCAACATCAATGCTATAGATAACAAATACCAAACTACTGCAGTCCCCTCAAAATCTAAGTAGCCCACATGAGTTTTGGGTATAGCATCCAATCCACATTGTTTACTAGAGATGTTAGATGAATGCAGACCAAATGACAAAAATAGTTGTAATAAAAGGGAATATTTGTAAACATCTCCCATGGTTTGAAATATTTCAAGTACCTCTTCTCTACTAGAGATGTTAGATGAATGCAGACCAAATGACAAAAATAGCAGTAGATAATTGTATGATGCCTGGACAGAAGTGTTGCAATTTAATGCAATACCTCAATTCGAGTAAGCATCCCATTCACTAGATAATTTAAATGTCTGATTGATGGACATTTGTTGGATAACTTTGAATTGTTGATTGTATTTCCATTTTAAAGTGTTTGTATGATGGCCGCTGAATAGTTGGTTAGGATGGTCTGTGAAGTGTTGTTTCTGGGTTAAGCACTATCTGCAGTGTGGCTCATAATTCCAACGGTTTGGATTCAGGTACATGCATGCCATGTATTTGTGTGCACGTGGTGTGTGAGTATGGTACAATTACTCTATTAGTATTGTTGTTATGAGGGGATCTAGTCCTACCAGATGGATATGACCCACTAAGAGAAGGGAAAGGGCATGCTCCTGTGTGTAGACAAGTTAATGGCAGAATGTAATACCTTTATATTCATCGAAAAACTAAACACATAGCAAATCTCTAAATTTACTTCACCAATCTTGGTGACGTTGACCTTCTAATTAGGAAACTGAATTATTCTCATAATATCAACGAATCCATAACTACTAGTAGAGATAGTAACAATAACAAAATTTAAATTTTAATTAATTATTAGGAGGGGCATGGGATGTACCCCCTGCCTCTAGCCATATTCTCATGGCGTGAAAAGAGGAAAACATTGTTGGAGATCATGCCATAGCTTCCATGTATCCTCTTCGCATGGCATGCCAGGAAACCTCCATTGTCGAATCAGGGTCAGATTCCGCTAGCAACAAGTCCAGTGCTTCCGGATCCTCAATCATGAATATTTGAATTTATTTACAATGATGGCCCAGTGTGAAGTGTTCATCACAGTAGTAACAAAGAACTTGATCAGATTTGACCCTCATCTCTTTAGGTGTGACCTTTTTAATAGGAGTTGTGACGTGTAAGACCTGTATCTTGGTCCGTACCTTGCCGTAGACTTCCGCGGTCTTACCGGTCGAATTTCGACAACCTTTGACCCTTAACCAATATCGACGCGCGACCCTGATTCATGTGCCGACAACCCGAGTCGACTCAACCCGAGACCAATACCATAGCGACCGCGCCGTCGTTGCGGTTTCGATGCCGCGACTCGCGCGCCGAGACGATACCCTGGTCAAGAGATGTGGGCCAACATTCGGTGCGAGGAAACGCCGCGCGTTGCGAAACCCAAGGGGATCTCTACGATGTGTCACATCAATCACATCAATCCCATCAATCAATCAATCCATCAAGCCATCACATGTCAAGTATACATCACTTTCATCCCTTTTTCCAAGCAACCACAAAAGTCTCCCAAACCCATACCTCTCTTACACAAAAAGCCACAAAAGTCAAGCTTTTCTTACACCTCTCATACCTCTCTTACACAAAAGCTCCAAAAGTCAAGCTTTTCTTACACAACCATCACTCACCACATCCATCCATCACTCTCTCTCTCTCCCTTTACAACTCCTCTCTTTCTCATTTGCAAAAAACTCCAAGCAACCAAAAATTTCCAAGCTCCATACGTATGGAATTCCTCCAAGCCTCCTAAGCTCCAAGTGACCCACTTTCCTACCCCACCATCTCTCATCTCAACCCTTCATTCCTCATCTCATCCATTAAAGTTGAAGCTAAGGTGCCAAGGAACCCCTAGGAGCAAGAAGATCGGATAGTGGGTGCCTCTATAGGGTAGTTTCTCTTTGTTTTTATGATGGGCCAAGTGAGGCCCACCGATCCATGGTGTAGATCTCACTTGGGACCCTAAGTTGTGGCCGATGGACCACTTGGATCATCATGATCATTCCATGATGGGGCCATTCTTCATGGACCCCATCATGATGTTTATTTCTTTAAGAAAGGTCATCTAGACCGTCCATATCGGTGGGGAATGGATCTTCACCGTTGATTTTCATTTTCGATGGTCTCATGTACAAAGGGATCTATTTATTGTATAGTTTCTTACAAGGGACGGCCCATAATGTTGGGGTCCCTCCATCACAAAGCGTGTCCCACTCTCCATGTCTCTCTCTCTCTTTTATTTCTTTTTATTTTGTTTTATTTTATTTATGTGATAGGGTTGTGTGGCCCACTTGAATGGACCTCACCTTGAGATTTATTTTGTTCAAGTTTTCATTCAAGTGGGGCCCACCTCATACGTTGTACCCACGTCACCCATCGGTGGTGGCCCACTTCATCGGGGCCCACCACAATGTGTTTTTTTTTAAGGGACTAAGCTGTCCAGCGTCTGGGACGCTGGACATTTCAAAAAAAAAAAAGGGAAGAAAGGGAAAGAAGAAAAGAAGAGTCTTTGGGTGGTCCGCCTGCTGAGGCCCCACCGCGATGTATGTAATTAATCCACGCCGTCCATCCCATTCTCCGCCAAATTTCATGCGTTAGGCCAAGATTTGGAGCTGATCCAATCACCTGGTGGGCCTTAGTGCCAAAAATTGTATCCTCACCATTCAAATATTATTTTCCTATTTTATTTCACTTCCTAAGCATATAAAAATTTGAAGTCTGGACTCATTTGGACGGCCTCGAGCCGCTGAACGCAATGGCCGGGACGGATTCTGGTGAAGCGGGCCCCATGTGCGAAAAACCCAGGGAAAACGGGTTTTTCCCAAAAATGTCAAGAGGCAGAGCCTCTGTCTTCTCTGTCAGCGGGCAGCGCCAGCATGCGCCTGCGTGCAGCCTTGGTGACGGACGGACGCAGGGGCCCACGACCCTGCATGTGGGCCCCACTATAATGTTTATTTGTTATCCAACCCGCTCATTAGGTGGGCCACCCCAGTGGTGGGCCCCCCTCCAAAAATGAGACAGATCCAAAACTCAGGTGGCCCACACCACATGAAACAGTGAGATTGAGTATCCACCGTTGAAATCTCTTTGGGGCCCACAGTAGTGTTGGATCAAGCTGAAATTTATGTTTTCCCTTCATCCAGGTCCGAGTGACCTTATGAACGGGTTGGATGGCATCTGGGCATTTCAGTGGGCCCCACATGGGACCCACAATGATGTATGTGTTATAAGACCACCGTTCAGGCGGACGGTGGCACCCACCACGGTGGCGCCCACCTCATGTATGTGCTGCCTCCACCGTCCAGCGGACGATGGGGCCCTTGTGATGTATGTGCTGCCTCCACCGTCCAGCGGACGGTGGGGCCCTTGTGATGTATGTGCTCTATCCGCACTGTCCACTGGGCAGTGGGACCCGCCATGATGCATGTGATGCACCCAGACCGTCCATCCACTTGATGTGATCATTTCTAAGCCTGAGCTGTTGGTTGGGTGGGCCCCTCATGTATGGGTTAGGCCTATTTAATTGCAAAAGGCCTATAGGTTAGGCCCATTTGATTTATGAAATGCTTATGGGTTAGGCCCATTTGATTCATACAAGGCCAATGGACTTGGGCCCACTTGATATGTAAAGCCTATGGGTTAGGCCCATTTGATTCATACAAGGCCTATGGACTTGGGCCCACTTGATATGTAAAGCTTATGGGTTAGGCCCATTTGATTCATATAAGGCCTATGGACTTAGGCACACTTGATATGTTTCAAGTCCGTGGGACTAGGCCCTTTTGATGTATTCCAAGGCCCATGAATTTGGACCCATTTGATGCATTTTTAAAGCCCATGGAAGGAGGCCCATTTGATATATGTAAGGCCTAGGGGTTTAGGCCACTTTGATATGCATGCAAGGCCTAAGGGTTAAGGCCCATTTGGCGCACATATGGGGTTCAATTGGTGTGGCCCATTCGTTACCTTTAAGACCCATGAGTTAAGCTTATTTGATGCAATCCAAGGCCCACGGGTTTTGACCCATTACAATGCACCTAAGACCCATTGGTGCGACCCATTTATGTGGCTCATCTGATGAATAAAAGGCCCATAAGATATGGCCCATTTGATATATATGTAAGGCCCAATGGGATGAACCCATGGTCCATTGCAATGTGTAATTCCAATACAGACTAACTAGCGATGTTACAAACATTGTGCCTTGGGAGCAATGTTGGTTTGACGTCCATATTGCGAGTGTAATGTTGGTTGGATGTCCACATTACGACTCTCCGTATGGCCCATTACTGGGCCGTACTTGTTGTGTATAGGCCGTCTAGGCCCATCCGCGTTGTAAGAATGGTTCATCACTCATTTATATGTTTAGTATAGTTTCATGACTCATGATCATACGCATCATATGTATGCTTAATATGAGGATTGACTGATCATAGCATATGCCTTCGGGCAGGTTGTTTATGGGCTCCTGGTTAGGCGGTGTTGCCCTACATGAGCGCACGATATGCGTAGAATTTTTTACATGACTGGATAGCGTGAATCATGCATTTCGTATTTGTATGACATAGTTATTGTACGCCCTAGCGACATCAGGGCTGTAGTCTCCACAGACGCATCGTGGTTGGCAGGATTGGATACCGAAAATCTTATTCTACATGGGGTACTATAGATATCCCTGGGTGAAAGTCCCTAAACCCTTATGGTACTAAGAGGTTGCTCCAACGTCTACACCGAGTGGGTAGATGAGCGTTGAGTGCCGATTACCAGACGGTTACACTCTCCACTATTTTGTGATCGATTGGAAGGGGGTGCGGCCTTACCCGCCCGAGAGTAGGGGACAATGCTAGGCTGAGTTTGACCAGCTCGAAGAATGGGTCCGCTATCGACGAGTCGCGCCCAATATTGGCAGACGGATAGTGAGGTCTCTTCCACTTACGTTATTGTGCGCGATGTGTCGGCAATCTAGTTTAGAGTGTACTAGACTCCGGTGATATCCCATATTTGAGTTGTATTAATGTGTGGACATAGATAAGGATCTGTATGCTTGAGTTGCATTGCACATCGCATGGCCTTGGGGTGGCCGATACCATTCATGTCTTACATCGCATAAGCCTTGGTACGGCTCATGATATTATGGATTCATCTGCATATTCCGTATTACTCTGATATTGCATGATCATATTACTACCTTGCGCACACACTTTCACCACCCTCTAAGCTTTCTATAAGCTTATGCACGACCGTTGCATGCAGGTGACGTTGGGTCGCAGCAGCGTTGAGGCAGGAGCACGTTGCAGATCATTTTAGAGTTTTTGTTCTTTACCATTGTATTTCCCTTTATGCTCATTGTACTTGTAAAGTTTTTAATCATAGTGAAAATGTTATGGAGTTCTTGGTTGTTGTTTGTGAGTTATGTCATTGGTTATGCTTATTACGAATCAAACTGACATTGAAAATCCTCCTCGTAGCATCCCAGGATCGGAACCTGGCGAATGGGAGCTAGGAACCGAGAATGGGGTTCTACGGAGGCTGTCGGCGCCGGATTCGGTGATCAAAAATTTTGTGAGCCCGGTTTTCGAGTTTGGGGCGTGACATGATGGTTCTAAGCCAAGTTGTTGAGTCCGGATCCTCTATTATTCGGTAAACAGTGACTCCCTGTTGCGTAATCCTCATTGGTCCACATCACCATTCACTTGAAAAAAAAAAACTAAAATAAAAAATCGGACTCCAAACTATTATGAAAAAAAAAAAACAGAAAAAGAAAACAAGAAGAAAAAACTCAAGGATCCGAACTCCACTCGTTGCTTCTGCCCATTCCTCTTAGCTGCATTTCTTTCTCAGGTTTTCTTAGAGAAACTCAATTCCATTTACTTTTTTATATGTTTATAATGTTAGATGATGAGTTTATAGGTTTGAATCTTTCATATCGTCTTGGGTTTTAATCCAAAACACCAATTTCTTCACTGGAATCGATATTAAATCTTAATGAAATTAAGTTTTGGATGTAAAACCAATAGTAATTTGAAATCTCTCTTATTGTTGGTAGATTATATTGAAGTTTTCTTTGTGTCTAAGTTCCTAGAGCTTGTGGAGGCAAGCCGTGTGGCCAAGGAAGTCAAGCACCCATTCAGGAACCTCCTCAAGCGACGCAACCGCCTGCAATTGATTATTGTTGTGGTCATGCTAGTCACCTACCTCACAAGTCTCTGCCTTAAGTATAAAACACCCACAACAAATGACAAAACGGATCATTTTCATATCCATTGTGGGAATTTCGTAATAACCTACATGACCACAGATAACCATACAATGATTAACAAGGTGGTCTACAGGCTGCTCTTGTTGGAAGCCTAATTTACAATTCTGACAGCTGGGCCTCACATTTCAACAATCTATTTATTGGGTTGTTGAAGTCTCACCATGTATTTCATTTATAGGTAGCCTATTTTACATGCATCCAAACAACCCCTTACATTAATCTTGTAATAATTGGGGCATCAATCTCTCCCTCGTGTAGTAGTATTAACAAAAGTACAAGTATTTATTATTTACAAATTACAACATAAGTATTCTAAGACCTTGGCCAGCCAAGTTCAATATTTCCTGTACGGTAGAAGGTTTGCTCATGCCATGCTTGTTATATAACAGTATTTTTCTGGTCCTTATATTTTTGTAAGTCAATTTACTTATGTCTCTGTTGAGAGCAGACATGTCAGAGGCAGGTCAATAAACCACTATAATGGTTGTAACAACCACTATCGAAATTGTTTACTCAGTGCATGCATTAATGAGGTCAAGTGACTTGTATGTTGATGTACAACCATGCTTTGATAAATTTTTGCAGTAGAGTTGGCTACCGAAAGTTTAGATGAGAATGCAAACAAAGAGCGATCAGAGAAGGTTTTCCAGATGACTGAAATTGATGATATGTAGGGCCCTCGTGACCTTTTGCTTGCACAACTTTTATCAAGGTTTGATTCATCATCTTGAGTTGTTTTTATTTTTGTTGACAACTTAAATATTTAAACATGTTTGTTGACAACTTAAATATCTAAATAGTTTTGTTGACAACTTTTATCTAGGATTGCAACTACTATCATGTTGATCATATAGTTGTCTTTAATTGTCTACATAGTACATTGCATCTACACATAGGCATTGTGTTGGATTTATCTGTTGTACTGCATCTCATGGCATGGATGCCGCTTTTATGCATGCACACATTTTACTAATTAATGTTCCAAATGGGGATCATCATCATTTAAGACTCATCCAACTATGAACATGTTGTGGTCTGATAATTAAGCTAGTTGCTCATTTACTTGGTCATACATGCCTCATTCAATGTCCTTCACAAAACAACCCAAAATTTAAAAAATATATATATAATCAAGTGAAAGAACCAAATCAGTGGCCAACAAATGAAAGAATTATTGGGTTTTAATGTGTCAAATGTGCTCATTCCATACATATGGATAATATCAATTGTCTTGCCTTCCAAACACAAACACCGTGCATTCAAATTTAGCAACGAATGTTTTTGCTACACAGGCCATTTGAAGACATTAATCCATGGTTGAATATTTGTTTTGTAGCTCCCATTTGTTATTACTTGAGAGGTCATATGCAATTCATGAAGATTATTCTACTCTTGTATTAGGCAGAAGCTCTTGATTTGGAGAAAATTGTATTTCAAACAGTAGCAGAAGTTGCAAAGGACCGGAGAATAGATGATATAAGCGGGCTCTTGGGTCGTTGTAATTTTAAAGCCAACATGCTTGAAAGAAAAGTCTCACTTTTGAGTGGTGATGAGAAGGTATGTGAAATGTCTTCTACATGGTATTTTTATTTTGATTTCTTACATCTACCGGTTTTAATAGATTAGGTGAAGAACATTGTTCTTGTTTTATTTCCCTAATTAAGATCATGCCATTTTTCAATCATCTGAGTTTTTTTAATTGCAACCATATGTTATGGGAACAGTAGCTATCTTTTGAACTAACAAAAAAAAAAAAAAAAAACAATGAGACCTACAGCTTTCGTGAGCTGTGCACTATATAAATTCTTAGGGCCTTATTTCATCAGTACTTAATCCATGTAAAGATCCAATCTGTTAAAATTTAGTTTCATTTGTACTTGCTTTAGCTTCACTTTGCCAAGTTGTTTATTGTGTTGATAGGCCAACATGTCGGTAAATTCTGACCCAAGCCCATTGATAGTCTTGCATTATTTTCAGTCCATGGCACATAGAAAGCAGTGCCGAACTGATGGATAGTTGAGATTTGGCATGTACAGCATGGGCATGTGGTAAGAGTAGGATTCTCCATCATGGTCAAACAAGCAGCCTTTGTAATCTTGTCATTTTTCCATTAAGATGTGTTGCTTATTTATTTACTGGCGGAGCTGCTTCTGTGATGTGGTGCAGCAGAAGAATGGACCCGCTTATATGCAAGTGGCGTGTGATGGGACAATGCTGCTTCTGGCAAATAACGTCTACTATGTAAGTTTATGTATCTTCTCTCTGTTTTCACATGGAAAATGGAAGTATTGAACGTCTGAATTTGCCAGGATTAACCTCTCAAACTCTTAAGTTATATGTCGCTTGTCATTTTTCTTCATCCAAAGGGCTACCTTGGATTGGGGATGCCCAATTGAGCATAGGAGCATTAGCATCAAATGTTTCCTGTTTCATGGAATTGATTCTCACTTTGATTTTGAATGCGAGGCAAAAAAATATGGATGCAAGAGACGCATGAGATAAACATGTGTTATTTGGCTTTTAAAATATTGCAACTCTTCTGAAACATCATAATAAATATTTCATGTTTGTGGAGGATGTTGGTGAAGTTATGGTTAATTAGCCAGAGTGGCCTGATTTTTGGGCCAAGGTACATGGTGGACGCCATTAACATGTGTGTGCTGAGTAAGAATTGAAATCCCATTCTTGGTGCTATCCTTCACCGATATAAATATATATATATATATATATATATATATATATATATATATATATATATATATATATATATATATATATATATATATATATATATATATATATATATATATTATTTTGCACAATACCAATATTAATTTTGGCTTTTGGGGTTGGCTTCTCTTTGCGTCAGTACTGATATTTTATATTCTCAGCACACAACTTCTGAATTTCATGTTTATCAGGAGATAGGTGTCAAGGATAAGGAAAGATACAGGTGTGCTAACCTAGCAGCGGCCAGCAGTGCCGGTGGCAACAGTTCTGAAGAAACATCATATCCCGAATTGTCTGATTGGTGCATCAAGCTACATGACTAAATCTCAAGGCTGATTGCTTTTCTTCACATTGGCTAAATTCTTAAGCGATGATCATTCTCTTTATATGAACATTATGTCTTGTTTGACTCACTTCTTTACATGTTTGTTTTCTTATATTTGCAGATGGAGACTTTAGCAATAACTATTTAAGATAGGTTCCAACGCTGCTTTGTTGAAATGATGTGTGGACAAAGTGGCTGGAGATAGCTATATTGGCCAAGCTAGTAGTAGACCACAGACTGCAATTTTTTTCTAATGTATTTGGATAATTTTCAACTTATCGTTGTAAATATTATATATCTTTTATTGTAAAGTCGTACAATATTTATTTAATATTTATTTTTTATTGTACTGCAACATCCTTTGGGTTTACGACAATGGTTGAAATTATAAGATATGTATCCAAATCACAGGAAAATGATTGATAAAAATTTTAGACAATCTTTTTATTTTGTCTTGCAATTTACAGGCAAAGACAAATGGTGATTGGCAAGGAAGTTTTTTATTTTTTATTTTTTTATTTTTTAATTCAAAATATTTTCAACTAATTATTGTAAATATTATATTTTTGTCATGGTAAAGTAATACAACTTTATTCAATATTCACTCTTAATTGTGTTGTACAACATTTTTTAGGTTCTAAATATTTAAAATAATACATTTTCTATTTAAATATATATAATCAAATGGATTAAGAAAAAAAATTAACTCTCTAAATTTCGTGAGTTCAATCTTTCACAAAACGACGAATCAGTCCTACGTTTGTGGTTCGAACATGATAGACGGGTTATCTAAAATGTTCATCGAATTGATACACTTGCTTGAGGAGAAAGATGATGTAGGACAAGCAAAAGTCACAGATTGAAGTGTCCCTAGCCCAGCCATCCTTCAAAAAGCAAAAGGGATTTGATACTAAAATGTCCATATGTACATCAAATCATTTGTTGAGAACTACCAGTGTACATACAAGTTTTGAAGTATGCATGCTGAATTTTTCCAGGAGTTCCAGTGCATACTTCCTTTGCCCAAGATGCATTCTTGAACCTGTATAAGAGATCTCAAGACCAGTGTAGATGCTAAGATGCCTAGTCAATATGTATTCTAAATGTAAAAACGGTTATCCATCTCCATGGAGTCATTCCCAACTATTATTTATATTTTTTGAGTGATAACGATAATTTTATTTAAAAGACCCCAAAAGCCAAACAAAAAAGATTGAGATGATGAGTAATCATCAACCAAAGTTGAAAAGTGGTGTATCAATAGAAGAGCAGTTCATCAAAGACATTTCTTGTATAATCATTGACATGTAATGCAATGTAGAAAGGTTCGAACCTAGCATGAGATGCCTGTTTGAGGCGATATTTAGAATGATGAAGTCTGTAAACATAATGATGCGAGTCCCATGCAACAAAACTAGATGGTTGCTCTCGATAGACTTCCTTGTTGAGAGTACCATGAAAAAAGGCATTCTTCTCATTAATTTGAAACAAAGGCTAGTTTGATTGGCTAATGGAAGTATAAGACAAGCATTCCTTGTTAGGATTTGTGCTGCGGAATCACACAGATTTAGATCTAGGATAACAATCCAAGAGCACCAAGCAAACAAAAGAGAACACAAAGATTTAACGTGGAAAATCCTTGCGAGAAAAAACCACGGCACAAAGTGACAGATCTTCACTATAAAAATAGAAATTACAAAGAGAGAAGACTTACTCGATTCGAACAACCTCAAATCTCACCCTTACTACACCCTTTAATAACCCTAGAACCCTTTTAAAAACCCTTAGAATACCTTTAGGAAGCCTTAGAATACTTTAGAAAATTCCTAGAGACCACTATTTATAGTTTAGGAAACTCCACTTACGCACCTCTCTTGGAAAAGTCTGGAAACCGTCTCAAATTTATGCAGTCCGTGCGTGGTCTGTGTAACCTTCGACTAGTCGAGCCATGCACTAGTATTACAAATTTATCTACTTTTAACTCACTCTCCCTTGCCCATGCACTACTATTACAATTCCAAGAGAATGCTCCATCGTAAGAAAATGAAATTCACTTTCGTAAGGCTTGTTCTTGTGTTTGTAGGAGCAAGTTGTATGATGTTTGCATGGCAACCCATGAAATGTGTACTGGTACTAATAGCTAGTTGAGATCAATGAATTGGATTATTAGAAGGCGTCCCAATGCAAGTAAGATAAATAGTTTTTAGTTATTTTTTATATGGTTGGAAAATTTCCAAATAGAAATGAAAGAAATAGCAGACACCATATAAGAGAGTATAATCTATATCAGAGTAGGTACATGCATTTGTGGAAGTGATACAGTTGATGAACTATGTGATGAGATTATATGCGCGACATTGATATGATATTGTCACAATATGATGGGGTTACACTTGAGAATGTGATACAGTTGGTGGATTAAGTGATGAGGTTACCCTTGAGGATATGTTGTGGTTGTGTGATAGTGTGAAGTGGTTCCACTTGATAATATGATATGGTTGATAAACTATATGGTGAGGTTAGTTTTGAGGATATGATGTTGTAGTGCGACGTTGTGATGAAGTTACACTTGAGAATGAAAGAAATTGAAGGATTATGCAATGAGGTTACACTTTGAGGATATGATATGTGGTTGTGTGAGTGTGATGTGAGTCCACTTAGGAATGTGATACGGTTAATGGACAATGTGATGGAATTGCACTTGAGGATGTGGTATGGTAGTGTGATAGTGTGATGAGGTATATATCCACTTGAGAATATAATATGATTGATGGATAACGTGATGAGTTTGCACCTGAGGATATGATATGATTGTATGATAATGTGATGTGATTACACTTGAGGATATGATATGATTGATGGACTATGTAATTAGGTTGCACTTGAGCGCATGACATAGTTGAGACAATAGTGTGATGTGATTCTACTTGAGAATGTGATACAGTTGATGGACTATATGATGAAGTTACACTTGAGGATGCATATGAAATGATTGTATGATAGTGTGATATGGTTCCGCTTGAGAATGTGAAACACTTTATGGACTGTGTGATGAGGTTGCACTTGAGGATATGATATGCATGTGTGACAGTATGATGTGGTGGATCCACTTGAGAATATGATACGATTGATAGGCCATATGATAAGATTACACTTAAGAATGTGATACAGTTAGTGGACTAAGTGATGAGGTTACCCTTGAGGATATGCTATGGTCGTGTGATAGTGTTAAGTGGTTTCACTTGAGAATATGATATGGTTGATAGACTATATGATGAGGTTATTTTTGAGAATATGATATTATAGTGCGATAGTGTGATGAGGTTACACTTGAGAATGAAAGAAATTAAAGGACTATGTGATGAGGTTACACTTGAGGAGTCCACTTAGGAATGTGATACGGTTAATGGACAACGTGATGGAGTTGCACTTGAGGATGTGATATGATAGTATGATAGTGTGATGAGGTATATATCCACTTAAGAATGTGATACGATTGATGGAGAACGTGATGAGTTTGCACCTGAGGATATGATATGGTTGTATGATAATATGATATGGTTACACTTGAGAATATGATATGATTGATGGACTATGTGATTAGGTTGTACTTGAGCACATAACATAATTGAGACAATAGTGTGATGTGATTCCACTTGAAAATGTGATACAGTTGATAGACTATATGATGAGATTGCACTTGAGGATGCATATGATATGGTTGTGTGATAGTGTAATATGGTTCCGCTTGAGAATGCGAAACACTTTATGGACTGTGTGATGAGGTTGCACTTGAAGATATGATATGGTTGTATGACAGTATGATGTGGCGGATCCACTTGAGAATGTGATACATTGATAGACTATATGATGAGGTTACACTTAAGAATGTGATACAGTTGGTGGACTAAGTGATGAGGTTACCCTTGAGGATATGTTGTAGTTGTGTGATAGCGTGAAGTGGTTCTACTTGAGAATATGATATGGTTGATAGACTATATGATGAGGTTATTTTTGAGGATATGATATTGTAGTACAATAGTGTGATGAGGTTACACCTGAGAATGAAAAAAATTAAAAGACTATGTGATGAGGTTACACTTAAGGAGTCCACTTAAGAATGTGATACGGTTAATAGACAACGTGATGGAGTTGCACTTGAGGATGTGGTATAGTAGTGTGATAGTGTGATGAGGTATATATCCACTTGAGAATGCGATACGATTGATGAAGAACGTGATGAGTTTGCACATAAAGGTATGATATGGTTGTATGATAATATGATGTGGTTACACTTGAGGATATGATATGATTGATGGACTATGTGATTAGGTTGCACTTGAGCGCGTAACATAGTTAAGACAATAGTATGATGTGATTCCACTTGAGAATATGATACAGTTGATAGACTATATAATGAGGTTGCACTTGAGGATGTATATGATATGGTTGTGTGATAGTGTGATGTGGTTCCACTTGAGAATGTGAAACACTTTATAGAATGTGTGATGAGGTTGCACTTGAGGACATGATATAGTTGTGTGACAGTATGATGTGGTGGATCCACTTGAGAATGTGATACGGTTGATAGACTATATAATGAGATTACACTTGAGGATATGATATAGTTGTGTGAGTGTGAAATGATTTCACTTAGAAATGTGATATGGTTATTTATTTTGACGAAGATTATGGTTTATTTTTCTATTTTCAATTTTCAATATTCATTCATTTAAAACCCTCGTAAAAAAGAACAAAAGAAATTAGCAAAAAGTTATATATAAAAAAATAGAAAAATCTTAGATGATAAAGCAAAGGTAATGGTTACCTAGGTAAATTCAAGTTACAAAATTTTGTTAAATAAGAGGTCATGTCGGTTGATAAATAAAAGGTCATGTTTAGATGTTGATTTAAATTATGACAATACAATGCAATAAAATAAATAACGAAAGTGAGTTTCATTCTATTCACAGTTGAGGCTAATGTGGTTAGTAAATATTAAAGTTCATTCCATAATTTCTCAAGAACTTGTACCTTACTGTGGTTACTTGCATCTTCAACTATCAGGATAGACCAAACTATTTAGCTTACCATTTTGCTGAGAACCATTTCATATTATTTTGGCAAAGATTATAATTTATCTTGCTGAGAACCATTCCATATTAGCATCTTAACAAACATTAGCCTCAACCTGCATCAATTGTAATTCAACTTCTAAGCTTGGAGATGTGATATTCATTATACAAGTATGTTGCATTTATAAATCATCAAAAGTAAACACCAATTCAATTGAAGAGCCTCAAGAGCCTCTAACAGTCTCCAAACTTGTCATTTACATGACTTCAACTTCTTTTATCGTTATCATATCTCAAAAGTGAAATTTCAATATATAGACGACATTCCATTACATTCATACGTGAAATTTCAATATGTAATTTCATCATTTTTTGAATTTATTGTACATGAATTCTTGAAGACCCACAAAAACGAAACATGCCTCACCTATTTACTAATGCACTTAAACAACACAAAATGTACATCAATTCAAGCGGCCCCATGAAAAAAGTAATGGGATTCATCTTTCTTGCGTATCATATAATGCACCTAAAAAGTAAAAAATGTACATAGACTAAGACAGACCCCACAAAAAAAAAAGAGGGCCCCACCTATCGTATAAGGTACGTATATAATACAAAATGTACATTTGTTATAAACAAATATATATATATATATATATATATATATATATATATATATATATATATATATATATATATATATATATATATATATTCTGAGTTCTTCAAACATGTCAAAATTTGAGCATCCTTTGACTTGAACAATGATCCTTGACACAATTGAATTAGCCTCCCGCGGCATATAACGAAGGAGTTGTTGTTGCTTAAACTTCTTATCTGCACAAGCCCATCCATAACTGAATTGCCCTCTCGTAGCATATAATTCAAAATGAAGTTCACCCTCGTGAAAATCTTATTCATAACAACACACCATTCCTAATTCAAAGCAATATCTGGAAAAATGAATGAAAGTAATATATAATTACACATTTAATCCACATTTTGTATATTTTTGTTATACAATAGGAGATGCATATATTTACATTGTACATGAGAATGCAAAGATGTTTGAAGAAAAAGATGATAGAGTTTTAATGATAGTGTGATTAGGTTGCCCTTGATCATATGATATGCATTTATATTTAGGAGTGTAATGAAAATGAAGGTGTGTGTGAGTTGGTTACACTTAAGAATGTGATGTGGTTGAAGTGTATATCTGAGTTAGAATATGTGATGGGATTACCATTGATAGCATATCTTATGACTTTCAATGGCCTGGTAAGAATGCGTTCCTTCTCATACAAACTAATGAAAGGAGGGGTCACTACAAGAAAAAAAGGCTTTTGCCTCAGTTCAAAACTGTGGCTAAATGGGTTAAAAACTAAGGCTAAAGCCTCTAGCCTCAGTTTTGCCTCAGTTATCCAAACCGAGGTTGGAAGCGCCGTGGATGAAGGCATTGACCTCAATTTTAGCAAGTGAGGCTAAAAAGACTTCTATTGCCTCGGTTCTTCAAGTGAAGCTAAAAGAATAATTTAGCTTCGGTTGTTTCCAACCGATACTAAATCCAAATTTTAGCCTCGGTTGCCTATAACAGAAGCTAAATCTATTTTTAACTTCAAGTCTCAAGAACCAAGGCTAAAGCCTTTTAGCCACAGGAGTTGTAGTCTCAGTTTGGGTAATTGAGGCTAAAGATGGATTTAGCCTATGTTGGCATCAACTAAGGCTAAATTCATTTTTTAACCTCAATTCACAACAACCAAGGCTAAATCATCCATTCTAATATATTCATAAACCTATGCATAATCATTCATTCAATCAACCAAATTTATTTTAGGGTGCATTTGGTTCCACCAAATATGCAATGGTATTTCATGGTCATTTAGTCAATTTGGTCCAAAATATCATCCAATTTCAGTAATTTTGATGCAACCAAATGTACCTTTGGCCATTTGATGCAACCAAATGTACCTTTTCAAGTTGAACTATGTCTAGCTCTAGTTGTGGATAGGCTCCTTGCCCTTGCATGGCTTTAAGGGTTGACAATGTTTCCTTCTACCTAGATAAGTCCCAAAACTGATTTTACACATTAAATAAATACTACCAAAAGAAACTCCACAATGTTAGATTCACTTTATGCAAACCATAGATCAAGTTATTTTTATTTTTAATACAAGATGCCAAACCTTGTATACTTACCTTAAACTTGATTCTTCAAAACTAGGCAACAAATCCATTCCAGTTTAGGGGGTGAGCTAACCTAAGCACAGCCAAACACAAAAGCCATGATCAATATCTTCAAGGTAGAAAGAAAATACCAACAAAAAGATAAAAAACTCTCCAAGTGGGTAGTGGACCCACATATATCACAGTTCTCCAAAAAAAACAACAACAACTAAATGATTGAGGGCTTAAATATTCCAATAAGAGATGTCTTTTTAATCCCCAGGCTCACCGATCTTCACGTAAAATTTATGAAAACATGATCCAGGATCTTATGGATATCGCTTAGGGCATTCTATAACAATACATCAGGACTTACCATGACAAACCTCAACAAACAAAACAAAAACAATAAAAAAAACAAAAAAATCAAATCTATAGTTTTGAATAGATAAAGATAGGGTAACAATACATCAGGACCTACCATGACAAACCTTAACAAACAAAACAAAAACGATAAAAAAACAAAAAATCAAATCTGTACTTTTGAATAGATAAAGATAGGGCACCCTCCATGGTCCTACCCACCCGTTGAGTTTCCATAGTTGGGATCTCGACATGTGGCAGCCACTTATATTATGTAATGGACACCCTTTATTCTCCACAACGACATCGATATGGATCCAAGATGTCACTGAAAGCAAGCTGATGTGGAGGGCCCCTCCCTTCCACTCACTCCATTACTTTCTTCCTCTTTCTTCCTCGTTCTCTCTTAAACTCACCCTATCTTATTAGTGTAAAAACCATAATCTGTTTAACAGTCAATGCATTTCAATGTGAGCTGATACACACCACAATACTTCCAGATAAGCAATTTGTGCCTTTTAAAATAAGCTAAAAGGCGTACAAAATAAATGGATGACCAGAAATTTTGTTTTAATTATGAATTTACTACATTGTGGCCTACTTGAATAATTAAATCATACTATTTTTAAAGCAGAAAATCTAATAATTCATTGCTTTTAATCAGATGGAAAGCTCAAACACTGCAAACATGCTAAAAAAACAGGATTCGATCAAACCTTAGATAATTGCAAGTACTTTGGGTGAAATTTCATGAAATTTGATGCAACCAAACTCACCCTTAACAATGCCTGGGTCTATCTAAGATGGGGAATTAATCACCTGATTTTTAAGCCTTTATTGGGCCTGGACTACTATTGAAGCCCCACCCAAGAACAGGTCTATGACCACTTATCAGAGTTTTGGGTCGACCCCTACCGGAATTTAGGCACGATTAACAATTGGACACCTTACCAAATTTATTTTACGGTACATTTGGTTCCACCAAATATCACAAAATGCGATGGTATTTCATGATCATTTAGTCAATTTGGCACAAAATATCATCCAATTTCATTAATTTTGATGCAACCAAACGCACCTTTGGCCATTTGATGCATCCAAAAGCTATAACGGAGACTTTTACTGGCAAATTTTTTTTAAAAAAAAAGACATGAGATCAGTAAAAAACAGGCATTTGTACTCAAACAACATCCCTTGGTGATGAGTCTACTATACATGAAACAAAAACAACTGAGGGATCATACGGAGGCCATTGGCGATTCATGTAAAGAGGCATCCATGTCACACAGGACCATTTCCAGAATAGTGCAACACAAAGCCCCATGATCATATCAAATTATTCCACTACTACCCTTACAGAAGGCAATAAAATCAATCATGGCTGTCATTGAGAATGCATGAGATCATATATCACAACACAAGCATCTAAGATTACAAATTCAGTATACTCCCCACCCACCCAAAAAGGATCAAAATACCCCTCAGGACCTTGCAATTTCCCAACAATGGAACTAACTCTATTACTGAAAAACCAATGGAGAAAAACACAATAAAGAGAAAAGGGTAGGCAGAAGAAGAGAGTTTGAAGTACCTTGACCATTTCCTCCGTTTTTCTGTAGCTGTTGATGCTTTTTTAAGCTGAAAAATACCAAAAAGAGGATTTTCTTCACTTGGGTTTTATGGGAAAACGCTAACAAATCGAAAGAGGAAAACGAGATTGGATTCGTTTCTTAGGAGAAGCGATCGTTTTTTATTTTTTCTTCTTGTGAAAGGAAAAGAGAGTTGAAATTCGATAGTCGAAGTGTCCAAGAAGAAGCTTGTTCGGTCGGGAGACGAATGGCTCCTCAGCTCTGGTGCTTTCTGTTTTTTTTTTAAAAAAAATAAAATAAAATTGATAATATATATATTTTTTCCTTTTTTTCTTTTTTTTCTTTTTTTATAATGGTTTGGCGTCCGAAGTTTTCTTTTATTTTTTTAATTTTTTAAGTAAGTGGTGACGTGGCCCATTGAGGAAGTGGGTAACAGGAAATGTCTGTTTACCGGATAACAGAGGATCCGGACTCTTTGATTGCCATGCCATGTTGGATAAAATGTTGAATTAAATAGACTATAAAATTCGTGAACCAAAAAAGGAAAATAAATTTAGAGAAAGAAAAACTTATTGAATTGAGTCGAGGCGTGACTGAGTCACTCGGCTTGAAATTGAATTTGCTCCCCTTAGACAGCGTCCCAAGTGCAACAGGTTTCCAGAGCAATCGACCTCCAGGATACAACGACTATGACCCGGTCCCAGCGGTGCACTCACTGTACACGGGCTCGAACTACTTGCAGTTTAATCCGAAAGTGCTGAGTTGACTCAGCAATGAACTCAGTAACAATGGTAAAACCGTATCAGAGAGAGTTTTATAAGGCAGGAAATTTTTCGTATGTTAAAACTGGAATCGGAAGTCTTTATATAGACTCCGAAATGGTGCATAAGCACCCTTTACAAAAGGTTAGGTCCGTTGGGTTTAAACCCAACAGGGGCGACCAACCAGAAGGGAAGCATCTCTCTGGTTTAAAAACGAAAAGGCGCAAGTGCGAGTACACTCTCGCACATACAGTCCTGCGAGTACCCATACACACACACCCACGCGAGTACACTTACACCGCACCCGCACCCGCGCCCAGCCCAGCCCGTCCCGTCGCGTCGCGCACGCGGACGCGGACACGGACTCGGCTCGGCACGACACGACTCGGCTCGACGCGCGCGCGCGCGTGTGTGGTTAATGGCATAGATTAGAGCTATTGGCATAGCCTCCCCACAGGACCAAATTCACATGCCCCCTGAAAGGGGCTCAAGCCCTAGGCAAAAATTCTATCATATAAATAAGAGAATTTCTCTTATCAAATCCGATGTGGGACAAAACCAACACCTCAAAAACACCAAAATTCAAATGTGGAGGAAAAACACCGAAATTTAAAAATTCAAATTTTTAATATTATTTTAAAACAAATACAACAATCCCCCACATGTTTTAAAATAAAATGCTTTCGGATTAAAGCGAAATAGTTGTGCAATGGTGCCGGTGTCACCATAGACTTGAACCGACATTAGAGTAAGCAAGACAGGTCTACAGGAATCAGGTGACACCATAGTCTTGAACCTGAATCCTTTTAATGTAGATCGCAAGTACATGCCACTCACACAACTCTTCCTCTGCAAGTGATTCAGTGGTTCGGTGCGTTTCGGCCATACACCATTACCTGGATTTCATGAGTGCTCTAGAGAATTCGCCTAGATTCTCATAGGAAGCGGCCTCCACCTCCACACCCATATAGGTGAATTCCATCAAGTGTATGCAACAACTGTATACACCACCAAATATATGGCTATGGATCCATTAAGAGTTCTAAAAACTCATCCTTCTGCGTTGCTGCTCGCACTGTACAGCATACAAGGGGCTCATATAACTCAGTGCAATCGTCTACCTCGTGTCTTGTTGTTTACCCATTGAACCTATCTCATGAGATCTCCACTTGTATAGGTTGGGTTACCGACACTGGCAGCTCATATATTAGGCTCAGCCCCATTCCCTTCGATGTATCATTGACTAACTTTTTGGATAGTCCTTTAGTCAGAGGATCTGCTAGATTCTTTTCTGACCTCACAAAGTCAATAGATATGACTCCATCACGCAACATATGTTTCATTATATTGTGTCTGAGCTAATATGCCTGCTTTTTCCATTATATATTTTACTTTTTGCTTTCGCTATAGCTGCTTGACAGTCACAATGAATAGATACGGCCGATACAGGCTTTGACCACAATGGTATATCAGCTAAGAGATTTCTAAGCCATTCAGCTTCTGATCCAGCCTTTTCTAAGGCAATAAACTCGGATTCCATAGTCGACCGAGCAATACATGTCTATTTGGTGGACTTCCAAGAGACTACTCCTCCACCCAAAGTGAAGACATATCCACTAGTTTATATATGAAGGCTATCGCTATTAAGACTCTAATAGATGTAATCCTAGTTACAGGGGAATATGTATCAAAATAATCTATTCCTTCCTTTTGTTTAAAGCCTTTCGCTACCAACCTAGCCTTAAACTTATCGATAGTTCCATCTGATTTTAGTTTCTTTCTAAACACTCATTTGCAGCCTATTGATTTGTTACCAGGTGGTAGATCTACAAGTTCCCAAGTATTATTAGATATAATAGATTCTAACTCATCATTTATTGCTTCCTTCCAAAAGGTTGCATCTGGAGAGTTAATAGCTTCTGTATAAGTCGTAGGATCATCTTCTACTAAGAATGTGAAAAAACCATCTCCTAGGTTAGTTTCTTTTCTAACTCTAATACTTTTTCTTGGTTGTATCTCTTCTACTACTTTCTCGTAAGCATTTTAACTAGTAGACGCAATATCTGATTCATTAACTTTTTCTATTCCTATAGATTTAGATTTCATAGGGAATACGTTCTCAAAGAACTCTGCATCCCTAGCTTCTATAATTGTATTAGGATCTAGAATATTATCCTTAGTTTTTAAAACTAGAAACCTATAGGCCGCACTGTTTTGTGCATACCCTATAAATACACAATCGGTCGTTTTAGGACCTAATTTTCTTTTCTTAGTTTCAGGCAATCCTACTTTAGCAAGACACCCCCACACTTTAATATATTTATAACTAGGAATATGATTCTTCCAAAGTTCATATGGTGTTTGTTCTGAAGATTTAGATGGAATCCTGTTTAGGATATAACAAGCAGAAAGAATTGCTTCTCCTCACATATTTGAGGGTAAGCCTGAACTATTTAACATGGCATTCATCATTTCTTTTAAAGTTCTGTTCTTACGTTCTGCTATTCCATTTTGTTCTGGTGTATAAGGAGCTGTAGTTTCGTGAATTATTCCATTCTTTTCACATAATTCTCTAAATTGGGAAGATTCAAATTCACCTCCTCTATCTGTTCTAAGTCTTTTAATTTTTATATTTAATTGATTTTCAACTTCAATTTTGTATTTATAAAACGCATCTAAAGCTTCATCTTTGTTCCTTAATAGATATACTCTAGTGAACCTAGAGTAGTCATCTACAAAAGTTATATAATATCTTTTTCCTCCTCTAGACATGTGATTTCTAAAATCACCTAAATCACTATGTATCAACTCTAATAGAACAGATGATCTTTCTATTTGTTTAAAGGGTTTTCTAATAAATTTTGATTCTACACATGTTTCACATTTTTCAAACTCTTTATTAGATATATTAGGTAATAAACCTAATCTTTTCATTTTCTTTAAAGATGCCACATTCACATGACCTAATCTATTATGCCATAGATAAAAAGGTTCAACGATACAAACAGAACTAGATGTTTTCTTATTATCATTGGATACATTTACAATGAATAAACCATCGCTACAGTACCCCTTACCAACAAAGGTTCCATTTTTAGTCATTATAAGCTTATCTGAATCAAATACTAATTTGACACCAGCCTTATTGAGGAGCGAACCAGAGACCAAGTTTCTTCTAATGTCAGGCACATGGAGGACATCATTTAACATTAAAGTCTTTCCAGAAGTGAGTTTCAGAAGTACTTTCCCTTTCCCTACAACTGGAGACGTTCTAGCATTTTCCATGAACACCTGTTCATCATCTCCTGATACTTGGTAGGAGGTAAACATGCTACGATCCTTGCACACGTGTCTAGTTGCACCAGTATCTAGCACCCACTCCAAGTTGTTTACAAGGAAGACTTCTGACACCACAGCCACTACTATGTCAGACTCATTGCCTGTTTCTGTAAGATTAACTTGCGGCTTATCTTTATTTTTCTTAAGCTTGCAGGTTTTAACATGATGCCCAAGCTTTCCACAGTTGTAGCAGTTTCCTTTTTTCTTGAATTGATTGTTTGCATTCTTCTTTTTGAGCCTGCATTCATTTGCATAATGTCCAGGTTTGCCACAGTTATGACAGTTGCCCTTTTTCTTATTATTTGTCCGACTTGATTCCACAAGATTCGCTTTTGAATCTATCTCATTTTTATTTCCTTTTTGGTCCCTGATTCTATTGGCCTCCTCTATTCGTATGTGTACGATAGTGGTTTCCAAAGAAACACCGTTCTTCTTATGTTTCATTCTATTTTTATATTCTTTCCAGGAGGGCGGTAACTTTTCTATTAACGCTCCTGACAGAAACACCTCATCCAACTTAATTCCTTCTGTCGATAGTTCGTGAATTAGACTTTGAAAGTCGTGAATCTGATTTGTGACAGATTTATCGTCTGTCATTTCATAGTGAAGGAAATTAGCAATTGCATGTTTCTTAGCGCCTGCATCTTCTAATATGTATTTCTTTTCTAAAGCAATCCATATATCTTTAGCAGAGGCGTAAGAAGCATACACATCATATAATTCGTTGGATAAAGAGTTTAGAATATAATTTTTGTAATTATTTTCATCTGTTACTTCATTTTGATTTGCTGGATCTATAGTAAATGATTCAGATAAAATGTATGAAACTTTCGGGGTGGTAAGAGCGAACATCAATTTCTATTTCCACCGTTTAAAGGATTGTCCAGCGAACGGTTCGATTTTGGCTAACTCAGTAGAAGCATTTACTGTTACTGTAGCCATAGTCTATGTAATTCAACACAAAATTCGATTTCAAGATTGTTGGATAAAATGTTGAATTAAATAGACTATAAAATTCGTGAACCAAAAAAGGAAAATAAATTTAGAAAAAGAAAAACTTATTGAATTGAGTCGAGGCGTGACTGAGTCACTCGGCTTGAAAACTAATTTTCTCCCCTTGGACAGCGTCCCAAGTGCAACAGGTTTCCAGAGCAATCGACCTCCAGGATACAACGACTATGACCCGGTCCCAGCGGTGCACTCACTGTACACGGGCTCGAACCACTTGCAGTTTAATCCGAAAGTGCTGAGTTGACTCAGCAATGAACTCAGTAACAATGGTAAAACCGTATCAGAGAGAGTTTTATAAGGCAGAGAATTTTTCGTATGTTGAAACTGGAATCGGAAGTCTTTATATAGACTCCGAAATGGTGCATAAGCACCCTTTACAAAAGGTTAGGTCCGTTGGGTTTAAACCCAACAGGGGCGACCAACCGGAAGGGAAGCATCTCTCTGGTTTAAAAACGAAAAGGCGCAAGTGCGAGTACACTCTCGCACATACAGTCCTGCGAGTACCCATACACACACACCCACGCGAGTACACTTACACCGCACCCGCACCCGCACCCGCGCCCAACCCAGCCCGTCCCGTTGCGTCGCGCACGCGGACACGGACTCGGACTCGGCGCGCGCGCGCGCGTGTGTGGTTAATGACATAGATTAGAGCTATTGGCATAGCCCCCCCACAGGACCAAATTCACATGCCCCCTGAAAGGGGCTCAAGCCCTAGGCAAAAAGTCTATCATATAAACAAGAGAATTTCTCTTGTCAAATCCGATGTGGGACAAAACCAACACCTCAAAAATACCAAAATTCAAATGTGGAGGGAAAACACCGAAATTTGAAAATTCAAATTTTTAATATTATTTTAAAACAAATACAACATGCCAAACTAACCTCAACTGTGCAGGGCTTACCTTAACTGTGCAGGGCTTACCTTGAGATTGTGAGAAATCTATACTGTTTCATTTGTTTTGCTAACTCTTGTCAGAGGACGTGCCCAAAAATGAAAGAAATCCAAGGCTAAAAGTGAGCCCCCGTGATAGCTTCAAAATGTTTTGCTTACATTGAGATTGTGAGAAATCCATACATTATCATTTGTTTTGCTAGCTCCTGTCAGAGGACGTGCCCAAAAATGAAAGAAATCCAAGGCTAAAAGTGAGCCCCCATGATAGCTTCAAAATGTTTTGCTTATATTGAGATTGTGAGAAATCCATACATTTTCATTTGTTTTGCTAGCTCCTGTCAGAGGACGTGCCCAAAAATGAAAGAGATCCAAGGCTAAAAGTGAGCCCCCGTGATAGCTTCAAAATGTTTTGCTTACATTGAGATTGTGAGAAATCCATACATTTTCATTTGTTTTGCTAGCTCCTGTCAGAGGACGTGCCCAAAAATGAAAGAGATCCAAGGTTAAAAGTGAGCCCCCGTGATAGCTTCAAAATGTTTTGCTTACATTGAGATTGTGAGAAATCCATACATTTTCATTTGTTTTGCTAGCTCCTGTCAGAGGACGTGCCCAAAAATGAAAGAGATCCAAGGTTAAAAGTGAGCCCCCGTGATGGCTTCAAAATGTTTTGCTTACATTGAGATTGTGAGAAATCCATACATTTTCATTTGTTTTGCTAGCTCCTGTCAGAGGACGTGCCCAAAAATGAAAGAGATCCAAGGCTAAAAGTGAGCCCCCGTGATGGCTTCAAAATGTTTTGCTTGCATTGAGATTGTGAGAAATCCATACATTTTCACTTGTTTTGTTAGCTCCTGTCAAAGGACGTGCCCAAAAATAAAAGAGATCCAAGGCTAAAAGTGAGCCCCCGTGATAGGTTCAAAATGTTTTAACAATGAGCGTTCAATCTCACTATTCCCTTATGGGTTGCCCTTAATGTTGGCTTCATTTTTGTGCCCATCCTATAAAATAAGTTGTCAAAATAAAAGGACCATGTGAATTTCTCCCAAGCATCCGGTGCCCCATGAATTTTACAACTATGGATGATCAATCCCCAGTCATATGGCCTAGTTGAACTATAGATCTACCTCATTTTTGGGCATGAACAATGTATGGCAGCAACCATGAGATTATTGGTCCTGGGAATTATACAAAACAGGTACAAAGATGGCATGCATGACACATTCGGCTCCCACTGGTGAAAATGTAGAAATAATGGACACAAGTTTTAGTGAGTGAAATTTTCTGTTATTATCCATCTATGATTAAATCAGCGATTTGGACGGGTTGGATTATCCATCAATCATGACACGTGTACATTTGATAACTGCATGTGTGTAGACCAATACATTCCACCAAACACCTAAATCCACTCCCCTCATTCTTGACTGTGACTATAGCCGGGAGTTGGTTGCTTTGCATACGGACGATGGAAGCGACTGCGTCCAGCCTCCGCCCATCTCTCACAAGGAATGGGAAGATGAGATCTGTGTTGAGGCCCTATGTGAAGTTTTCACTGGTGGGTGTTAGTATCACCACTGTTTACTTTTGTGTGACCCACTTGAGCTATGGATATACTTAAATTCTGGGCTCATGCCCTTAAATGATGGGGCAAAATAGATGGACGGCATAGATAACCCACAACATCATGGACAGCAGGAATGGAGAGAAAAGGGAGGGTAGTGCTGTCATTTGGCAAAGGTAAAAAAAGCATGAAAAGATCATAAGGTAATATCAGCTGTTAACAGAGGTAATAAGCATTTTTCCGCGGTTAACATCTCCACCTACTAAGAATCTGTTGGTGGGATTGATAGTGGAAGCGGCCTTGGGACTTATTTGAAATAGATAGATGGGTTCGGTCATAGCCAAAAAGGCAAACAGTTATATGAAAATATTCCTTCATCCGTGTGTATGTGATCCCATGAATAGGTTTGGTGAAAAATAAACATCACTTTAGGCTCCATAAAAGTTTCAACAGTGGTTCTCACTGTTTCCTTAAGTATGATGATGCACTTGAATTTTGGATATGTTTCAATTTCGTGATCAACCCTTAAATGAGCTGTGAAAAATGAATAGCAGCACGAATAAACACCATACATTCACGGTGAGCCCAGCAAAGTAACTCACTAAGCAATCCGTTTTAGGCGTGGCTTGTATGCCTATTTTTTGTACCGGGTCATCTCTAAGTTGGGGACGCAATTTTTTATTTTTTATTTTTTATTTTTTGCACAGCTCATATAGACACAGCTTTGGTGGATCACCGGCTCATTGTGGCCCAGGGTGATGTATGTCACTTGTATCAATGCTGTCCATCTGTGAGCCTGAAAATGGGACAAATCTAAATCTCAATGGACTACATCACAAACTTTGGTGATTGAACACTGGCGGACCAAAATGCTTTTTAGCCATCCAACTTGTTGATAAGGTCACAAAGGCTTGGATGAAAAGACCACTCAAATATCAGCTTATCTAAAATTTTTGTGCCCCCACAAGTTTTTTGGGTCAATCACTAGTGTTTCTTGTTGTGTAGTCCACTTGAGATTTTTATTTACTAAGTTTTTGGGTTCATCCTAAAATGATCTGAATATATGGATGAATGGAATGAATATAAGACACATACATCAAAGTGGGCTCCAAAGTCAGGGATCCACCGGCCTTGGTGGATTAAGCTGCGTCAGGCTCAATTGTCTTCTTGGCACACGACCCATGGTTAATTTGAATGATGTCCTTGCGTAAGCGAACATCATTCCTCTCACGGGAGGGTGTATATCGAGTTGAGCTGAGGCTAGCTTGACTCAACTTGGCCACTAGCTGACCCCAACTCGAACTTGGCTCAGTTGAGTCCTTGAGCCTGACTGGCTAGCTCAGATCCATTCGGTTAGCAGCTTCGACCAGTTCGAGCCAAGTTCAAGTCAAGTTTACCTGTACAACATTTTCACAAACATATGGATTGCATTTTCAAAATTTCACTGTATGTAAAACAACATTAATGGCTTCACATGTATTTTATCAAACACCTTCTAAGCAACATAAAAATCAAGAAAAAAAAATGATATTTATTTCATATATGTATCTGCCTTGCCACCCGCCACAATTCGTTGAGTGATTTCATCAAACACTTGATGAGTAACATTAATATTAAAGTAATTGAGTCACCGAATTGGTTCGATCCAAATGTGATTTGAGCTGGGTTTGATCCAAGTTGAGTCGAGTCGAGTTGGGGCTAACTTGAACTCATTTTCAAGCTCAAAAAATTAGCTCGAACTTAGATTTGAATCGAGCTTTTTCGAATCGAGTTGGAGCCAACTCGAACTCATTTTCAAGCTCAAAAAATCAGGTCAAACTTAGATTTGAACCGAGCCTTTTCAAATCGAGTCAAGCTAGCTAACTAAGCTAGCTTGGTTCAGGTACACCCCTACTCATAAGGTAGTTCAAACTCTAAGCATGCCATGCCCTCAAAACTAAACAATCAACTCATCAAGCATGCCAATGCTCGTACCATAAAATTGGACGGTCATAAGAGAATAACCAAAGGCAGATACTCAACACGCTCCTGCGGCTGGGAGAAGATTAAATGAGACCCTGGATCCACCAGGGTAGATGGGACCTGACTGTGGGGCTCACAATGATGTATGTGCCTTAAATCCTCGTCCAACCATTTTGACTGCTCATTTTAGGAGATGAACCCAAAAATAAAGCTGGTCCATATCTTAGGTGGACGAAACAATCATGATTATTAAAAACTTCATAGGTCTATTGAAATGTTTATTTGCGATACTGTTGATAAGGTCACAAAAGGTCACAAAGACTTATCTGAGCAGCCTATACAAATATCATCATGATCCAGAGAATTTGTAGCTCACAAGAATACTTCTACTTAATTTTTTTAGATCATGTCCTAAAATGAGTTTTCGAGACGGATGGCTGGCATGGATGTAGTCACGTACATCAAGGTGGGCCTCAAGTCAGGGGTATCCGAAGATTCACCGAAGCCGCGTTCCCTGTTGCTCGCATTACAACTGCTACCCGCCAAATTTGGGCCGGATCATGCTAAAAAAAGTGCCTATCGGAGGCACTCGTGCCACAAACATCTCCACACGCGCGCGAGCACATCAAACCATTTTGTACAGTGATGGCGTCGTACACCATCTCCACTTGGGAACGGGCATGTATTGAGTATTATCCGCACCATCCATCCTTTTTTTTTTTTTTTTTCATATCATTTTATAAGATAAAAACAAAAATAAGATAGATCCAAGGATCAAATGGACTACACTATAGGAAGCACCAGTTATTATAATTCTCACCGTTGAAACTTTTATAAGGCTTGCCATGATGTTTATTTTCCATCCAACCTATCCATAAATATTTACTTTTCATCAACTTATTCATAAAGTTATATAGATTTGGATAAAAATAAAATACAAATATGAGTTCCATCCGAAAACTTCTGTAACCCTACGAAATTTTCAACGGTAAGAGTTTAATCCCGATTATATAGTTCACTTGGGTGTTGGATCCGCCTCATTTCTTATAACATAATTTGAAATGATACGAAAAAATTTATGGACGTTGTGGATAATACCCGTACATCATGGTGGCTACTCAAAGCTGCTGCCCGTTCCCGGCTAGAGACGGGCGGGGTATGACGCAATCCGCGTCCGGCCAGGTCGCCATCGTCAACAACCAGTTATTTGGGTAATTTTCGTCGAAAAGAAGGGCGCTTTAGTAATTTGGCATTAACAAGGAGAGGGGCTCCACCCATATAAAATGCGAAGATTAGAGCGGCAAAGAGTTAGGGCGGAAAAGGAAGAAAAACCAAAGCCGGAGTATAAGAAGGAAGAGAACCCTCTCTCCCTGTCTCAAAGTAGAGCTTACATCGTTTCAAAACCATAACTACACGAAAAGGTAAAACCAGGAAGAAAACCCTAACCCTAACTCTCTTCCAACAGATGTATTTTAATTTTAATTTTTTTAAAAAATTTGGAGTGGAGTAGATGGATCGGTACCAGAGGGTGGAGAAGCCGAGGGCGGAAACGCCGATCAACGAGAACGAGATTCGGATTACAACTCAAGGGCGGATGCGCAACTACATCACCTATGCCACCAGTCTTCTTCAGGTTTTCTTCTTCTCTTCTGAAGTGGTTATCTTCTTCGTGTTTGTTTTGGATTGGAATCATAAAACTAGTTACGGAACCAGATAATTTTATTATGAATGGGATGCCTTATAATTGAAATTCAAAGTCTTTTTATTGTTAACTGAATCAGGTATATTACAATGTGCGGTAACGAGAACTTGCCAGTACGTCCATGCCGATCCTAACCATCTGCTACATAGGTCCCATTGAAAATTAGATCGATTGGATGATCTTGACTAAGACCAGATGGCCACTGATTGGACAGTTGGGATCCTCAAATCAGTGTTATTTCTGGTAGGGCTGAAAGTCGGGCAGGTTGGGTCGGGTTGGTGCCCAACCCTAACCCAACCCAACCCAATCTCGGGTTGGGAATTCTCAACCCAAGCCCAACCCAAGCGGGCTCAGTCGGGTTGATCGGGTTGGTCGGATATATACGTGCTAATATTTTCGTTATTACATTAATTTATTATATTTCAATATAGGGCTTATTTTTTGTATCTATAATTTTATTAATTATATATGTAACTATTCATTATAAAGACTTCATTTTTTTTCAAAAAAACAAGCTAAAATATAAGACAACTCCTTTAAAAGTCATGTAGCATAGCACAAATTCTATTTGGGAGAGAAATCTGGCATATCTTGTTAGCTTGAGTCCTTGGAAATGACGTGGACAAATGAGACTTGACATCACTAGTGTGCCTTCGACACAAATGATCAACACTCAATTATAATGTACAAGTAACTTATATATCATGATCGGGTTCGGATTGGGTCGGGCAACATGAGACCTCAACCTGAGCCCAACACAAGTTTTGTCGGGTTGGGGTTTGTATAGCCCAAGCTTAAGATTGGGCCCGATATATCCTACCCGAGCCCAACCCAATGTCGGGTCGGTCACGGGTCGGTCGGGTTGAACCCGCCCAACTTTCAGCCCTAATTTCTGGACTATTCTCCAGCCATAATGGTGCCTGTAGTTTTTATGGTTTTGGATTGGACTGCTTCTATGCAACACATAGACTGGATGAGCTGTGGCATACATGCATTGGAGTCTAGATCTAATCATCAATATGCTGATGAGAAAGTATAGTTAAGCTTAAAGAGGTGTGGAGTTATAAGCAAGCATCTGCTATACTCAACTATTCTCAAATAGAAGCACATGGTTTTATTTATTTGTGCGTATGTGTTCTTGCAAATATGTTTTGTGCTTTAGAAAATTTATGGTTTTTATTTATTTATTTATTTTTAGTGCATTTGATTTTGTTTATATCATACACTTGGATACCTGACCTACTGATCTTCTTCTTCTTTGTCCCCATGTCTTGTTTGTTTGTTTGTTATTTATTTATTTATTTATTATCTTTCTTTCTTTCTCTCTTTCTGGTATGTGTCTTTTGTTATTGAGAGATTCTATGATTTCCTTGCACTCCTTTTCCGCAATATCCTGTCGTCAACACAAAAATTAGAGTATCATGGTTTGTGTTATCAAATATTTAGAAGGAATCATTTTGGTTGGATTTTTTTTGATACACTGTGTTTATTTGTTTATTTCCATGCTTTTAACCACTATCTTGTATGAAGCACTTAGAAGCCCTGTTCTCAGACAAGAAAACAAGCACATGCCCTGAGCACCGCATGCATATTTACGAGTGCAGTTATTGGGAAATATGTATTTAAATTTGTATGATTTTTAATCTTTGAAGCTTCTATGAATTTGCACTGAATAAAAACTTCTCTTTCTTTCAGTGGTCACAAATCCTGACAAATCTCTAAAAGTTGCTAGTTTCCCTGGTTTTGTTCGCAATGCTAGATGCACTCTTGAACCAAGTCTTGATCATTTGCAATTATTGTATTTTTGGTAAGCATGGTGTTGTTTTTGTTGCTTCCTGCTGATAACATTGTATTCACTATTTCATAGGAAAAAGGCTCAGATGAAATTGTCTTCAAGGCGATGGGAAGAGCTATAAATAAAACTGTTATGATCGTGGAGCTGATTAAGGTGGAGTATCTTATATCAATATTCTTAGTGTTTCTTTTTATGATTATTATAGAAGTTCAGTTCCAAGTAGTAAAGACGGGAAGGACCACCTGTATTCATTATCAACTCATGTTGCTGGCTGCATTCTCATTCCTTTTGCGCAGAGAAGGATTGTTGGTCTTCATCAGAATACATCAGTTGGATCAACTGACATAACTGACACATGGGAGCCACTAGAGGAAGGCTTACTTCCGTGAGAACATTTTTCATCATGATTTGAAATGGATGGTTGCATTGCCTTTTATATAATTATGTGCATACCCTATTTATTATTATGGTCTGTTACAACTATTACTAATATTATTATTATTGTTTCCTTTGTTGTGGTTATTATATTGGTATCTGATGAGTGTCTTTTGCACACCTTTCAGCCTTGAAACCACGAGGCACGTGTCAATGATCACGATAACTTTGTCCAAGAAGGAGCTGGATACATCCTCTGTTGGGTGAGTGTGAAATAGTTATTTGTTTTCTATTTACTTATGTTCTTCATGCTTGTGCTTGAATGTGTTGAGCATTTTTTGGCAGAGATGATGTTATGCTTTTGCATGTTAGCAAGCAACTTGAGGTGGTTCAAATGGGTTCAAAGTTCATTCTTTTGTGTTGATTGAATTGTAAATTTGTCTAATTGTAAATGTAGGCTTGATTAAGTAACCTCAGAAACATAGATTTATATGTTGAATGTTTAATTCTTTAAACTCTATTGAGCTATATGATTGTTCATTTCAAATTCACGGCATTGGACTTGATTAAGTAGATTAAGGCACTTGTAAATTTTTTAGTTTAGAAGTTCCCTCTCGTTTGTGTTATCTAGGAATCATTAAAGATTTGTTTATCTAGGAAGATGAATCGCTTATCTTAAACTTGGGAATATGACTGTGATCTTGAATGGTTGGGAACTTTGCTCTCTGTGCTTGGATGCAATATGAAGTTTAAACGCAATAAATTTTTTTTTTTTTTGTTTTGAGAGAATGACAAATTTTATTAAGACTTAAGAGACGTGCCAAATAGGCAAAAAAACAACTAGAAAGGAAAAATACAATCCCTTAATCCATTTATACAAGAATCCCACTCAATGACTAAATATGTAGTCCTACCCAACACTTTATCCACATTGTTGCTAACATTACAAAAGTATCTCCCATTTCTTTCAGCCCATAAAGCTCAAACTTGTCTTGCTTTCGAAGCCCCACCCAATTCCAAGTGAAAGTAGAACACCCGCAGAGTTTGGCATCGCCCAAAGAACATGAAAACGTCCTAAGAAACTCGACCAAATATGAGATGCAAATTGGCAATGAATGAAAAGATGATTCACCAAATCAGCATGAGCCATACACATAAGACATGTTCGGGATGATCATTTTACGCTTTTGGAGGTTTTCACCGTCAACACCTTCCCCCTTCTAACTAACCATCCAAAAGCTGCAACCTTCGAAGGAGCTCTATACCTCCATACATATTGAGTTTGTGCTTCATAGCTTGCCCCATAAGGATCAATCATATTACAAAAGAGCGGCTGTGAACCCGCCAGACTTATCTCCTTTCCAAATCGATTTAACTCGATTCTCAACCATTGGGTGACAAAGTTGAACAAAGTTTGAAAGCGATACAAATTCCACACCATCATCAGACAAAAATCTACGACACAGGGGATACCATACCACATTGCCGCCACAAAAGGAATAGCATTGGGAAACCAAAATATTAGGATCTGTTGACAATTGAGTTGATGTTGGAAACATCTTTCCAAGGAATTTTGCCTAGCAACACGTCCTCCCAAAACCTGATTCTCTCCTCATTCCCAAGAGAAAAACCAACCCTTATAGCGAACTTCCCCCTCACATGTCACCCCTTTCCAAAGAGCCGACTCTTTATATGGAGATGAATTTTGGGTACACTACCTGCTGTCATTACTACTATACTTTAAAGCAATAAATTCCATCCAAAGTGCATCTTCCTCTCTAAATCTCCACAACCACTTCCCCAAGAGAGCCAAATGCATTTGCTCTAGATCCTTAATACCTGCACGTCCCCTGTCAAAAAGGCTTGCACGCCTCTCCCCAAGATTGAAGGTGAAACCTTTTCTTCTCTTCCATGCCCAGCCATAAAAAATCTTGCCTTAACCTCTCCAACCTATTTGACACTGCCTTTGGGCATTTAAATAGGGACATACAATAAAATGGGGATATTGACTTTTCCACGTGCCAAGCTTTTGTTCAAATCTTTCCACAATTAAGTCCCACAAATGGCTAGCCAGCTTTCCCACAGAAAGGGGTAAACCGAGATAGGTGGAGGGAAAAGAATCCACCCCACACCTAAAAATCCCAGCCAATTGATCGGCCTCCTCTTCAACCAAACCGACCCCCATCGTGACACTATTAACAATGTTAACCTTTAACCCTGATACAACTTCAAAGCAACAAATCATCATATGCAACCTCTCCACCATATGTACATTGGTGTTGCAAGAAAAAGTCATATCATATGCATATTGAAGATGGGAAATCGGCCGTCTCATCCTACAAACACTGAACCCATGAGACAACCCAATTGTTTGCGCATGTTCCAACATTCTACTTAGATTATCCACCACTACCACAAATTAAAGCGGAGAGAGTGGATCCTCTTGCCTCATACCTGTCGAACTTTTAAAATAAACTTTTGGAGATCCATTGTTCAATAGTTGAACTAATACACTACTTAATCCATACCCTTCATTTGCTTCCACACCAAAATGAATCAAGCAGGTAGGTATAGAAACTTCTAGTTGACGTGATTGTAGGCCTTTTCAATGTCTAACTTGCAAACTAGACCTTTTCTCCTCCTTATGTCTTGAATCAACGCATCGGTGAGCTAGTATGGTACTATCCAAAATTTGGCAACCTTGAACAAAAGCACATTGTTTTTAAAGTCGAACCTAGAAAGGCCAGCCAAAATCTTGAAGCTATGACCTTAGTTAGAATTTTGTATAGACTGCCAATCAAGCTGATGGGGTGGAAATCTTTTAAATTCTTGGCACCTTACACCTAAGGGATTATGACAATAAAGGAAGCAACTATTTCCTTTGAAAGCCGACCCCTTTCATGAAACTCAAAAAACAACAATATATCTTTCTTTACAACCTCCCAAAAAATATGAGAGAACACCAGTGGGAACCCATCTGAGCTCCGGGCTTTATTCCTCTCCAAAGCCTTCACTACCGCTTTGATTTTCAAGCGCCACAAAACCATCAATGGGAATGCTCGGAGAGTGTAGATCATTTTACTTTGGTCTTAGCCATCCCTCATCTGATAACAAATTTTTATAATGCTCAACCACTTTCCTGCACGCTTCCTTATCTATTTGAATCCCATCTACTTCAATGCTATTAATCTTGTTACATTTGGTGTGCATACTTGCTATGTTATGGAAAAACTTGATATTTTTATCCCCCTCTAGCCATGTAGCACGAGACCGCTGCTTCCACTTGAGATCTTTTTCCTTTAGGCAGCTAGAGTAATCTGCCTTGAGCTTTTCTCGAAGTTCTTTATTATCCTTAGAGAGGCCCCCCTCTGCCATCACATCTAACTCTTGAATTTTGCATAAAATCTTGTCTCCAATTCTCTTTTCCCTAGCACTTTCCTCTTCCATTCTTGAATTTTTCCTTTTAATAGCTTTAGCTTTTGACTTATAATAAAACCTGTGTATCCTTGTATGGTGAAAGATTCCCACCAACTGCTTATGAGACTTGAGAATCCCTTCACCTTTAACCACATGAGCTCAAAATCTAAATGGTTTGGGATAGGAATTTTCTTCCTTGACCTCCAACAAAATTGGGCATTGCTTAGACATTGTTTTCGGCAAACTATGCCACAAAACAAGAGGGAAATGCTCCACCCAAGTAGAGGATATGAGAAATCTATCGATCTTAGTCATGATGGCATTTTCTTATCCATTCGACGAAGTGAACTTCATGTTTCCCATTGGAAGATCAATGAGCTCATGAGAATTAACCCAGTCTAAGAAGCCTCTCATACTACTCGTAATCCTGCCCCCATTTGATTTTTCATAGATAAACCTAGTGACATTAAAATCGCCTTCCACACATCATGGGTAACTACCCTTAGCCTCATTCAACTCTTACCAAAATTTGGACCTTTGACGTGCAACATTCGGCCCGTACACTGCAATGAACATCCATATAAAATTCTTTGACAAATGTCTCAGCACCATTGTAACAAAGAAAGATCCCCTCACCATCTGACCATGCCCAAAATATTGTCCCAAGCCACGAGCAAACTGCCATCAGAACTAGACGTGTTAGTGGCCACCCAATCCTTGAATCTAACCCCCTATAGAGAATCCGAGAGACTTCTCCCAATAGCCTAGGATTCTGTCTCTTAGAAAGCAATCACCGACTACATCACTAAAATCACACCAATAGAATCATCCAAACCATCCAAAGGTTGGCCATCTAAATGGATAGTTAAAAAGCGATAACAAGTTGCTTGTTTGTGATCCTTACATTTGTGGCCCACTCAGTCTCAAAATTTTCTCATTTTTGGCTAAAGTATATATTTCAATGGGCTTCTTACAAGCATTCTGTTAAATATCACATACGTACGCTAATTTGAGATATTAAAGCTGACTTGGGTTATCACATATGTTCCTCTGAATATATTGAAAAATTCCAATGCATTCCGATTCTTCTCATTTACTCCCTTCCAAACAGAATATTTGGATTTCAAATGCATTTCATTTACTCCAATCCAAACACAACCGAGTAAGCCATTAACTCCCAATTCATTTATCTCCAATTCCATTTCCCATTTACCTCCATTTACAAGCTCCCAAATGAGCCCTAAAGAGAGCCCCATAAACAAGTTCACATGGTATCCATTCATAGAGAAAATTGGGAATGTTTAGCCCATTGCAATCTATTTTTGGGCTTCTCATTAAGTATGTAATTTTGGGGTTTGTCTGTTGGTTTTTTAGAATTAAACTACAATGATATATTCTGCGGGTATGAAAACAAAACCATACTTTCGGATTTTTTGGCACTTTTGAATTAAGAAGAGATCTCTTTGAGTTTAGGCATGTGGTGCCATTATTTAGCATTTGTTGCTTGGATTTACCCTCACGGTTGCATAGTCTATATCTTTGGGTCCTTCTCAATGACTGAAATTGTTTATACAAGGAGGCCCATGATATAAACTTGTAGATAAAGATATTTCAACCCTTTGATTATTCAAAGTTCATGGAGACTGTCCATATTCAAAGGAATATCCTAATGCACTGCGGCTGGATGTATTCTAGGAAACCTCCCAAACAAAAATCCGAAAAGTCTGTCCCATTTAGGCATCCATAATTTCAAACAATTTTCTGAACTCAACTCTTAGCTTAACCTTAAACCTGAACTGCTGCCTAACCATAGCTTTTACACTATTTATGAGACATCAACTACAGGAACCCAAACCCTAGTCTTAACCCTCTACAGCCAAAACCCAGTTCGTAGCTCTTCTCGCTATATTTTTGTATAAGGGAAGCCTGTTTGCAGCCCATTTTTCTCTCTTGCACGATGAAGAAAATTGTGTACCTGAACTTTTTGCCAGGTCCGCCTGCTGAATTTTGCAAGCGTGGGTATTGTTATACCTGGCTAAATTCAGCACTGTACAAGAACAAGGAAACATGTGGTAATTCTTATCCTGCTGCATCATCATCATAATCATCAGAGCCTTATCAAAACTAACTTGGGTCAGCAAGAATCCTGTTAGATCAAATCCTTCTCCCTTATATTCTTTAGGCCTCTTGATAAGCCCCTCCATTAAAATCATATAGGTGGAGCCACTTGTAGACATTCCCTTCTGCATCATCTCATTCAAAATTCATTCAACTTCTTTGAACTTCCAGTCATTGCATAGCTCATCAATGTGCTTTGAATAAGTGGCAGAACTAGATTTGGAATCTACCATTGGAGTTTTATCAGGCAACTCTTGATTCTCATCCAAACCTCCTCTAGGGTGCACTTTCTCTAATGCAGCAAAAGTAAATCTATTATCCAACCTTCCAGTTTGACCTAATGCCTAAAATCCTAGCATATATATGTCTCCATTTCAGGACCACAATTCCAAATTTCAATCAGAAATCCTAAATCAGCCTAAACATACTGCAGCCACCCCATACCTGTAAAAGATCCCCAACCGATAGATAATTTCAGCTGGACCGGGTTCCCATTTAACAGCTTGTTACAATCTTCTCCTGTTCCTAGCTTTAGTGTTGAATCATTGCTTCGGATCAAATAGCAATCCTCATACCTTTAAAGTGGAAAATCAGATCTCTAGTATAGCCTTGCATCCCATATGCCATTGGAGGTGGATCATGACTGTCCATACCCACCGTAGATTAACAGTTGTCATTAATCCACATGAGTTGGCAATCCTAGTTATCTCTAACATATATAATGCATGGACAATTTTACCCATTAAATTAGTCATGAACTTTGGCTTTCCACAGCTAGTGGTTGAGGTAGTGCTTCTATTTCCAGATCACAAGTACAGTTCTTTTGAGTCGTTTGTTGTGATTTTCTCAGATTTATGATTGAGCTAGATCAGGATGGGAAAAAACATGCAGGTTTATTTACATATCGAACCTTAAAGTTTGGTGAAAATTCTTGCAGTCAACTGCACACGAAAAGTTGGGACTTAGCAAGAATATCTACTGAAGGTTCTCCTCTCACTTCGATATCTTATGTCTGCTCCTGCTTTATTGAGACCCTTTGATCAGGGCAAACTAAGATGTAATTGAATCCAATGGAAAAATAGGGGATATCCAACAACTTGAAGACCAATCTCCACCTTCAGATGCTCCAACCTCTGTGATCTTCAAGTGCAGCAAAAATAATGGAAAAATAGAGAAGAAAGTGAATAAATGTGGAGTCTTGCCAGACAAACCTAGGAAAGTCTCTCCCATAGGGTTTCTAGAGGACTCCAACTCTTAGAAATTGTTTCCAATCAGAGGAAAAAAAGAAAAGGAATTCATTTAATAAAAAATCTCATAACATTATTGCATGTTCTGTATGTATGGCTATATTTATATCCTCTGTGTGCAAACACTATGTAATTGGAAAAACCCAGGCACAAAACCTATGGGTCCATTCTTTCTTTCTGAAATTAACTCAACCCAACACTAAAGAGTTATAATAAAGGAAGAAAATTAGGAAACCGAGTAGATCAATAATGATTAGGTCAACTCTTTGGCCTCGTTGTGGATTTCAGATTGTGGTGTTAATTTCATGGGTGGCTAGCTCTAGCTGTATAATTTTTCCTTGTTCCTGTTTGATCAGGGTCCCTCATGTTTTTATGTCAGGACCTGCCCCTGATGATTGTATTTCTTTTTCCTGAATAAAATATATCCATTTATCCAAAAAAAAAAAAAAACAAGAGAAAAAAGAAAAGAAGAAGAAGAAAGGAAACTAAGAGACCTAGTGACACGTAACTATGAACAATCAGGAAAGTCTTACAACCGGATGGGCTAACTGGCCCATTCAATTTGTATGAAGCTCTATCTTCTTACAAAGTTTGTATGTGATTCCCCAAAAGGCCGTTAATTGGAACTATGGGCCCCACATTACAATCTATTGGTAATCTAGGAGAGGTTGGACCTGTGTACCACATAAGTCCAATTGGACCATTGATCTAGTCCAGATCTCTATCATCCCAACTTTAGATATGGTCTAGATCGTCAATGAAATCAATCTGAACCCTTGATGTCAGATTACAATCAAGGCCCTTGGTTTGATCTGATATTTCATTAGGACCCTTGGATGGGCCTGATCTTCATTCATCTACCAGTGGGATGGCTCTTGGTCTCCATTGGATGATTGGATGAGCTTGCATCAAGCTTGCTGCTCCTATCGACTCTTCTAGTCACAATTCTAGCAAGGGTTCGATCAGTTTGTACATATATGCAGTTTATGCCATTTTTTAATCTGCGGTTGTAGATTTATATATTCAAAATTTCTAAATAAGATAATTTCTATATTTTATCAGTGATATATGCATATATTAAATTCTACATTATCGAACAATCACAGGTATGCTGACAACATGAATTTTTGAGAACCACCAATTTTTTTTTGTTTAATCAAGCAATGATGCAGGACAATTAACTACTTGCTTTAAAAGCTCGAACTGTTAGAGTATGGCGAATTAATTCCTTTATCTCATAAGCCCAAGCCTCATATCTCATGGGTTAGGACCTCGGCCAAACCCCCCTCGTGGGCCCCAAATCACATGGGCTGCCCACCCCGAGTGTGCCCCCGTATCCCACGGGCTACCCCACTCGAGCCTGGAGGGAAATGCCCCCCTCCATTAATCACCCCCGGTGAGGAGTCTCGAATACGAGACCTCCCCCGTGGGCCCCAAATCATATGGGTCACCCACCCCGAGTGTCTCCCCACATCCCACGGGCTACCCCACTCGAGCCTGGTGTGAAAATTCCCTTGCATTAAGCAATCAAATCTGCTTTCAACTGTGTGCAACTTGTTTAATCCTTATTCACCATGCTTGATGCAAAAATTGCCTGCATGGTGTACTTAATGGTTTAGCATATCAACATCATATCACATATTAGCTAGGTTCGAACCCATACTTATTAGTGTACTTCATATGATGTGTATCAAAGTGTTTACAACCTTATCTGCTAGGAGAGTTACTTGGGGGTACTGCAGTTGGGTTCTTCCTAGTCGCGCATTGGATCACATTCCAATTTGCTTGGAGGCAAATGACATATCAGGTGCCCTAAATCATCCAGATTTGAGAATTGGTCACTGGAATATAATGGTCTTGTGCAATTGGTAGATAAGTGGTGGAAAAAAGTATAGTGTGGAAGGTTAAGCTAGGTTTAGAATTATGAAGAAGCTCTAGATGATCAAGAATAAATTAAGTGTGGTGAGTAAAGCCTTCGGGGATGGATGCTATTAAAAAGGAAGAATTGAATACACTGATATGGACAAGGAGAGTGGGTGAGCTCTATTAGGCTTTTGTAGGAAAGGGAAGTCTTACATAATGATTACCAAGTCATTCTGAGAAGTAGAAGTGTGGAGGAAAAATTCAAGGGCCATGTGGCTTAAAGAAGGGGATAAAAACACTGTTTTCTTTATTCATCCAAAAAAAAAAAAAAGGAAAAGAAAAGAAAAAGAAAGGCACTCTTTCTTCCATAGAGTCGTGAATGACAGGCAAAGAACAAACAACATCCACAAGTTGCATATAAATGACGGGTTGTTTGAGGCTCAGTGTCAAGTGAAAGAGCTATAGTCGATTCTTATGAGAAGTTTTACTATGCCTAGCAAGACACTATGGGGTCGTTTGGCAGCGTGGATTGGGGGTGATTGGAGGGTATTAGAGGGTATTCGGAATCCAGGCGTCGTTTGGCAGCATGTATTGGGGGATATTTGGAATCTAGGGGTTTGCCAATCCTCACTTTTGCTGAGTTTTGCAATCTCTCCCTTTTGCTGAGATTACCAATCCTCTTCCTTATTTACTCATTTTTAACTCTTCCTTATCTACTCATTTTTAAAGGCAGGCGTCGCTAGGCTACTAATCCATTGTACACATGGCCCGCTGATGATATCCCAAAACAATTAGATTATCGACTGCATCACCAAAATTACATCTATAAAATGATTTGAGCAGTCCAAACATTGGCCATGTAAATCAATGGTTAAAAAACATTGGTTAGTGGCTCAGTTGCGATCCTATGCTTGTGGCCCATCCCAGGCTTGGAATTTCATCATTTTTGGCTGAAGTATATATTTCAATAGGCTTATTACAATCATTGTGTCAAACATCACATATGTACCCTAATTAGGGATATTAAAGTTGATTTAGTAATTAAATTCAAACTCCCGTAGACATACTACATAATTTCAATGCATTGCTATTTTTGGATTACGGGGGATTCCGAATACAAGCTGCCAAACACAATTGAAGGATTCGGAATCTCCATTTATTACGAATCACCTTGATTCAGAATCCAGGCATTTGAAATCCAAGCTCCCAAACAGGCCCTATGCCTATTGTTTGGGAAGATGGAGGCCTTCCAATTGGATCTTCATCACAGCAGGTTTACTTGGTGGTTTCCCAAAATTCGAGGAACCAAGAAAACATTGGAACACATTGGTTCACTTGTGGATTAACCACTTTGCTAAATTGTAGCTTAACCACTTGATATTTTGAGCTTGTAGTGTAACTCTAACCAAAGGTATTCAATAATGGTAACGGTGGCCGTAATGGCCACCATCATTATAGTTAGATGCAGGCCTAACAGCTGTTATGGCCAAATATGTATTTAAAAAAAAAAACTTTAGCGGCCCTATAATGGTCGTTATGGGCCATTTTTTTATTTAAATTTTTTTTTTTTTTCCGTGATGGCTGTTGCAGCCCTGTAACACTTAATGGTACCCACTGTTACCATTAAGTAATGCCCATTATGGTTGTTACATAACCATTTTTGGATACCGTGACTCTTAACTGTGTGCTTGTACAAATGATCTACTGAGTGGATTAATCCCATTCTAAATCAATTTTGCCCCTCTTCATACTCAACTTGGTGCTAGTACAAGTTATTCATTTTACAATTTTCATCACCATCATCATCTATGCCTTGTTCCAACTAATTGGGGCCAGCTATATGAATCCTGTTCTGCCATTCCACTCCATTATATAGATCATATCCTTAGTTAAACCATAGGTCGTCAAGCCTTTTTTTTTTTTAAAACTACCTCCACTAGTGTCTCCTTTTCTTTTCTTTTGTTTTCTTTCTTGGATATTCTCCACCCGTGTCCTTTTTGGCCTTCACCTTGCCCTTCTAGAATCATTCATAACTGCTGCAGTTCTTGGTTTCAGTTGCAAATGGACAAACCATCTGAGTCCATTTTCGACCATCTTGTTACCTGTTGGTGCTACTTCCAAGTTCCCTTGAATGCACTCATTTCTAATTCTATCCATCTCTTGCTTTTCATCGATCTCAGCATCCTCATTTCAGCGATGCTTATCGTTTGAAAATATGTTGCTTTCCTTGACTGCCCAATATTCTGTTCCATAAAGCATGACTGGTCAGCTATCCCATAAAATTCCTTGTTCAGTTTCATTGGTATGTGGCTATTACATAAAACTCCGGAGGCACATCTGCATTTCATCCATCCAGCTCTAATTCTCTTAGCAACATCCTTCCCAATCTCTCTGCTCTCCCGAATTATTGGTGCAAGATATAAAAATGGTCATTTCGAGATACTTCTTGGTTAGCAATCTTAATTAATTCCTCTCTCTTTCTTTCTTTCTTTTTTTTTTTCAAACTCCTATTGTTACTAAAATTGCTTTCCATGTACACTCTGTTTTAGTCTGACTAATTTCAAACTTTTAGATTCTAAAGCATCCCTCTCTAGCTTTGCACTTACCCCTTCCCTGTCTGTCAATCAAAATCATGTTATCTGGAAACAACATGCACCATGGGACCTTTTCCTGGAAGCGCCTTTTCACAATTCTGCATTAAAAAAAAAAAAAAAAACAATTCTACATATGCAACATGCCTGTCCATGCTGTACTCAAGACCCAGTCTCAATGTCTGACACAAGCTAGCACCAAATTATCAGCAAAATATTGAGATCTTCAGTGCATATCTTGGTTGTGATTTTCAGCATCAAGAGGGGAAATGTAAGCCCACAGGTTCGGTTTCCACACTGCCTAGAATGCCAAGTGTACCAACCACAATTTGGCATTGCTTACAAGCCAAGCCTACTCTTAGGTTTCTGATGTATCCAATATGATTCAAATCAAACATTTGGTGCTTAAGAATTCTCCCTGCATGCCTTCTAGCCTACATCATGCTTCATAGTGATGCTTTTGTTTGGAAAAGAAGCAAAAATAAGGGCCTATATGTTATCATAGTTCTTGAAAGAATTCATATTCATGGGGAATTGTTCCATCTACAAAAGTTAGTGGTGGAAGTTAAAAGGCTTGCCTTTGCTTATGCATATCTACCTTGTCCAGGTACCAGTCTCCTTTACCAGCTGAGCATGTGAAGCCGTGGACTGAGTTGGACTATGAGGGAGGAGGTAAACCAGTAATTCACTATCTGTTTTTTTTTTTTTTCCTTCCAAATATTCAATCGATCCATGACTTCTTTAACATCTTTCCCAATCTAGAGGGTTCTCCTGGTGGCCGAGGCAGGGGACGTGGTGGCAGAGGAGGCAGGGGGAGGGCTAGAGGTATTTTCCATTTATAGCTGCAGAGGGCCTTGTTTTAGCTTTTCAAATGGTGGATTATATCATATGCATGCACATGTTCCAAAATGTGCGCAAGAATAGTAGGATATTGATATTGGCACCGCCCTTTTTGGTACACATCTTTTGTTCCCACATTTATAATAAGAAGTACGTAGAAAGAAGTGTGTATCTGCCAAAAAGTGTGGGTATTAATAGTGGCCTGAAAGAAAATGGAACTCTGCTGTAGATATCCATTGAGCGAATATTTGGTCAATAATTAGTAATATGACATTGTGATAATGTTTATATTACCCAAAGAATTATTTTTTTTTTTTGGTCAGGAAATGGTAACATGGGTGGCGAATATGGAGATGGGGCTTGGGATAGGGGCCGTGGCTATGCTCGTGGTTGGGGTCGTGGAAGGGGCCGTGGCTTTCGCGGTCGTGGAAGAGGTGGATATGGTGGTCCAGTTGATTCACAGCAAAATGCAGGTGGCTATAATGATGAAGCGCCTGTTCATGTTCGAGGTGCAAATTTAATTTTATTGGAATTGTCTGGTAGTGCAAGTGAACAAACATTATTCCTCATTATTCCTGAATACCAACCATCTTCATGCCACCAAAAAACAAAAAGAAAAAGAAAAAAGGAACAATATTCTAGTCCCACAGGGGCCCGAGTCAAGCATATGATAGGTAGTATCAATTTTCTTTTGCAGATGTGATAATTTCCTACTCTAGGAAAACTGAAGTACCAGGAGAATGTCATCATGTTCCCATTTTTTGTTGATATTGTAATTAGCTGATCCTACATGTGTTTGTATATGTCACCACTATATGTGGAGGCACACATGCCTAGCTAACCCATGTGTGAAATCTGAGGGTCTATAAGGTACTTCACTGTTTACACTCCAGGAAAATATATGGCTTGCCTAATGAGTGGACTGGCCTGATGTTTGAGCAAGGTTATCTACATGGTTTGTCCTGCCCAATGGCCGGCTTGAATTGTCACTCGCCAGCTTGTCAATGCCTTTTGCAAGTTCGTAGGGGTTGGACATATGCCTGTGTGGAATCAAAGTATTACTTCCATATGATAACATTTTCTTTCTTTAATTTAAAGACCAGGGGAATGATCAGAAACAATCATGAAATGCTCTAAGCTTACCATGCGCTACACTATCTTTCCCACAACTGTTCACATGTGTAGGATATTGGAGCCATGCAAATGGTAGGACTCATCACAAAGACCACCTTCCATGAAATTCTGCTCAGCAAGTGGACTAAACTTGTACTTTGGCACAGTTGCATGTCCATAGATCTTGATGGTGCGGCCTACATAATGAATCGATCGGCCTGATTTTCATTTTAGATGTTCTTCATAGTGGGGCCACCTTCAAGTCTTGGATGTGCTACACTTGACATGGTTGACCTTTTGCAAGGCTTGGATGTGCGACATGATGGAAAAAAATAGATGGTATAGTATGGGAACTGTAGCTCGCTGTGGTTGCATGTGATTGTTTTTATAAAAAGTATTTATTTATTTTCCCATATAGTTTATAATTTATTTTTGTTTGTTGTGATATGTTTATGAATGCATGCTAAGAAAGACGCCCAACATTTTATTTCCTTGAAAAGAAAGAGAAAAAAAGATCGTAGTATTTTAAAATCTCCTGAGAAATTCCCATGCAGTCCTGATGTATTAGTTTCCATATAGTTTATAATTTATTTTTGTTTGCGTAAACCGCTTGATTTTTGTACTCTAATTTTGGGTCTGCTTGCTTTCAGGTCGTGGTCGTGGGAGAGGACAGAACCGTGGGAGGGGTCGTGATTTCAGATCAAATGGGCCAACCCATGCTGCTCCAGTTGGGGATGTAGCTGATTGATCTCGATTTATGCAAAGCCTCTGCTTCATAAAATGCCGGATGCCTGCTCTTTTTACTTTTTCTTTTTAAAATTTTTGTAGTTTTTTTTTTTTTAAAATTTTTTTATTGCCTTTTCTCTTTGGATATAACCCTAATTTCTATAAACTATTAGGCCGTGGGTGATGAATGCCATGGCTGATGTTTTTGTAGGTAGGTTTCTATTCTCTTCTGATTTTGTACCAAACTAATTGTAGAGATTACTAACAGAGCAGCACATTCTTTCATTTGTTTTATATATTTTTGTGCAATCAATGACAGATGAGATCCGCCCTTCTTGCTTATCAAAGTGAACTATGCATTTGGTATGATATGGTTGGAGAATTGAAGAGCAGCTTTTGGAATTGGGGGCAATGCATCTTCTGCAGGGCTGTCAATGGGGTGGTCTTGGGCCGAGAAAAATTGGAATTTTGAATTAACTCATCCCAGAAAGTTCAAAAATCCAGGCCGTAGTCGATCCAGGGCCTGGCCTGTTGATAGTGGATGAGAGATGTGGGAAAATACCAAGGTCAGATCATCAGGAAATCTGGCCCATCCTGCGATGTTGAGTAATTTTGGGGCATGCCATGTTATTTCTTCTTCTTGACGCACCTTTATATTGTAGAAAACACTCAAAAGATGATAATCATTGTGTTGGTCGTGCAGAGGAATAAGAAATCTGACGCCTAAAAATGAATTGATCTCATTTTTGCTAACAGTAATTATGTATTATTCATTAGAGATCATGATCTCATTTTAGCTAATATTAATTATATATTAGTCATTAGATATTAAGATCTCTGGTCGGTCTTGTGTTTTTATATTAAGAAAAGATTTTAAAAACAAAAAGTTTATTTTTAGAAAGTAAATATATTTATTATATATAAAACCTTCAAAAAAAGTACTTATTAGATTGGTGGTAAGAGGAGTTTTTGCTATTGGAACCAAGGTTCAAATCACCACAAGGCACGGTCCACGCTCGTGTGCGTGGGTTGCTTTAGTGTTTTATTAAGCCAATTCTGAATTTCGATTGTCGCAAGGAGCCAAAATATCCTAATCTTTTTGACATGTGGTTTGGACCTATTTATGCTCGAGTCATTGTGCAATTAGGAGTAAACAAGGGTCGAGTTAGAGGATGATATGTGGTTGAACCCATCCGAGTCATGTTGCAGTTGGGAATGAACTAGGGTCTAGGTTGAGGTTTGACCCTCTGATGCTTAGGGTTTAAACTTTTTTTTTTTTTTTTTTTTTAAATTTTTTACACGCACTCACACCACGGTGGTATTTTTCCACAATGAGTACTTGAACCCATGACAACCTGTTGAAAGTCTTGTGAGTCCTTCCACTGAGGCACGAGTAAGGACCCTTAGGGTTCTAACCTAGTATTGATTGTGAGAGTGACTGATACATGATTGTATATATGGCATTGGTGCCATGTGTTCGACATGTGTAACAGTTGTGATTATTAGGACCTCTGTTACATGTCGCAATACTTAGTTATGCTATTGGATAACAGTCTTAGTCCAAAAAGTGATAAAAAAGATTGTCACAGGACAAAGACCTGCAGTCCTTTTATGGCAGCCTGATTGTTGCTATGAATGGGTGCAGATTTCTTGAAGCTGCATATGAGCGTCTCTCCTCGATGGACAATATGTTCCTTCAATATCTATATACCCTGGATATTATAGTCCAGAGTGTATATATTACATCTCCCAGATCAAGCCATCTATAGTTTACTGGTCTTAAATATGTCATTTTGTTGTATTTTTTGAGAATGTTTTAAGCGGCATATTAGTCTCAAAACTAGATATCTATTCAACACCTAAAGTTGTAAATTTTTATGTTAAAATTTGGATACGTAAGTTTATTATATTTTGAAGAAAATTTGTTATTTTATATATATATATATATATATATATTTTTTTTTTTTCTTTTGCATTTCCTGAAAATTTCAGAAAAAGAATAACAAATCTGTCTTGAGATATTAAGATTTGAACCCACAAATATGATTATATTCCTCTGGTTTCTTTCGTTCCTCCATGTTAGATGTCTATGAAAAATGGCCTTAGCATTGACATGAATGTTTTCTAGCTGCGGCTGTGGTAAGATTCATCCTCTACCTAAACAGCCCATTAATAATAATAATAATAATAATAATAATAATAATAATAAAGATAAGAATGAGATGGTAGCGTTTGGTTCTTGTGATTTTGCTCATGCATTGCTATTTTAGCTGTTGGATGTGGGGTCATGTTGCCATGCTCTACGATGGGTTTCACCAATTGATTATTGAACTCTTTTCCTTTTTGAGTATGGTGTATTAATTCCTTTCGGGTATGGATTGTGGACATGGCCATTGATTGATCTTCCAATCTACGAAACCTTTTTGGGTACCGGCTACAATCCTAATGTGAAAGACAACAATGCTTGTGCATCTACTGTAGTAGAAAAAACAAGAGTAACTAATGGCTCATAGGATTATTTATTTATTTATTTTGGGTGGGGTCTAGATTCAGGAAGGCCACATACTTTTTAATCAGTGGGGTCTGGATTCAGGAAGGCCACATACTATCTTGAAAGTGAAAGAAAATATTTGAAATTGCCATTTTCATGGAAGAAAGATTTTATCGGCTCGTGGTGGGGTCCGTTGCTGTCATTCTTTCTTTGAGCTTTTTATTCTTGTATCCGGGTGTTGTGTTTTATTTTTGTGCTTTAATATCATTTGGTGCAAAAATCTTATTATACATAGAAGCGTAAGGTATTCAATAATGCTAATGGCCCAGGTAATAGCCAGTTGTTCAACCGCAACATTATGGACTACAACGGTTGATATATATATATATGTAGAGAGAGAGAGAGAGAGAGAGAGAGAGAGAGAGATTAATAAATTTTTTTAGAGAGAGAGAGATTAATAAATTTTAAAAAAATGAGATGATTCTAAATATATATGTTTTTTTGGTTTTGAACATATTTATAATGGCATTCTTTAGTAAGAATGTTGTCTTGAGTTGTTTGATGATTTTATTACCTAAGAGGCTTTTATTGATTTTAAAATTTTTATATTTAATTTTTTAAATATTAAATATTAATGATTCAATAGATATAAGATATGAATATGAATATAATGATGAAAAAATTATAAATTTATTTATATAACCATTTTACCTCATACAACTATATAATCTAGGGTAAAGTTAAGTTGAATAACTAACGTATATGCAAAAAACATTAATCACTAATGGAGTTGGACATCGTGCTGAACTGAGTGAGTTGGCATAGCTCAGCTGCGGTCGGTTCAGCCAACAACCTACCTAACTCAAGTTTAGCCTGGCACGCACTTCAACGGGCTAGCTTGGCTTGGTTCAATCAATAACTCTAACTAGCCAGCTCGGCTTGATTTGATCAATAACCAATTTGTGCTCTAGCTTTCGAGCCAGTTTGAGTTTTCCTTTTTGGTTTTATACTAGTAGGGTCTTTTTATTTATTTATTTATTTTTATTTTAATTTAAAATTTTAAATCACCCTCTTCAAATGATCCAATCCATCCTTGATTTGGTCATTTTCTATGAACACCCATTTTACAATCCATGGATGAAATGGTTAGGATTGCATAACAAAAATAATTCTTTAGAATAGCTAGGAATCCATGATGGACCCTAACAAATAGATTGATTAAAATGTTGATTGGACCTATTTTTGTGTAAATGGTATCGACCACTCCTATTAAAGGTCATTGATCGAATGGTTAACAATTGTCAGATTGGTATGATATTTGAATGCTAGCCCTATGTTAATGTGCGTTTGATTCAATGGACAATCTAGATCAATGGACTGGATTGTCTAAACGTCTATGCAACTAGGAGCAGTGTAAACCTACAGTGCTCTAATGGTATTGGAGCATTTCTCCAAAATTTATGCTTTTTTCATCATTCGATTATCCGATAGGGGGACATTTATTGGAGAGTCAAGAATGAAAAATATTTAGCCGCCTTTCAACAAACCATTAGAGTGTGAACTGTCAGTGGGTGTACTAACAAGTGGTAGATTGTGTGAAAGATACATGTTTACGTTTCAACACTGAGGTCTTGCTATCGATTGCCTCCAGGGGTGGCTAACAGTGAAGTGTGAACTGACAGTAGGTGTACTGACAAGCTAACCCAAAAAAAAAAAAAAAAAAAAAACCATTAAAGTAAGTCCTATTTGGGGTCCCAAAATACAATAGATTCGACGGTATTTGCTCAATATAATGAGCATTTGTTTGTTGCATACTCGATGGTTTTTACTCGAAACTGTTGATTAATGGTAACTAATTGGACGGTTATTATCATCCTTTCGAGTGTTGATTTTAGGTTTTCACCCATCTATAGTGGAGCCCACTATTTGAACAGTGGTGATTGGGGTACTGTATGCCACGTGTACAGTTTACAGTTCAGGTGCTTGGATGGAGTCAGTCCGGATCGAGGTTTTGACGTGGGCTCATATGGTTACCGGTGCCACCAAAATTTGTAAGGGTAACAGATCCTGTGGCCCCTCCCGTCAACTGTGCATCTGATCCACCCCGTCCACTAGTTGTACCCTTTCTTGTTAGGTTATTGGGCCAAATTTTATTATGAAAGGAAACTCAGGTAGGCCACACACAAAGGAAGAGTTGAATGATGACAACAAAAATCAGGGCAAAAAAAGAAAAAAAAAAGATTTTTTTTTTTTTTTTTTTTTTTAAAATTAAAAAAAGGCCATTCCAAAGCCCAGGCATGTCACACCAGGTGAATTTAGAAAGTCTAATGTATGTTTTGACATTGTTCCCCGTGTTGTGGCCCACCTAAGTTTTGGATAAGCCTTTTTTTTAAGGCTTGGGCCCCCAACAGCCCGGTACCAGCAATGTGGTGGTACTGTATCAGATGTGGGACCACCTCCTATGTTTTCTCTTAGTAACTCAAGAAGTGTGATTTTACTAAATGGTGGACCTAGCCATGATGATCATACAAACGAAAATTCATAATGGTCCAATTATCATGTGGGCCACACATGAAATCAGGCCCTCTAGGGTGGTGTATATTGTTTTCTATGGTACTAGGTCCGAACTGATGATTGAGCCGTCCTGATTCTGGGGTTATCAAATCATCATCATGGTGAGATGAACCTGTTAGATGAATTGGATTTCATGCACCCACCGTCTGGGACCTTAGTGCTCGCCTTTCACATGTTTTAAGAGGAATAAAAAAATAAAATAAAAAATAAAAGTAGTAATTTTGTGGTCATTAGGTGTTACTCTTGGCTAGAGGATTTTAATATAATAGAATTTGATTGGATGGCAAACTGCTCTTGAAAACTATACAAGTAGACTTAAATTGAGTACTACCCACATGATGGGATAGGATCAGAACCTAGGCCACTGCTAGAGATGGGGCCCATTGACTACCGAACTATTTCAAATACTAAACCTGCCAGTAGCAACATTACTACTGAGCATTGCTCCGTGGGCTCCAACATAATCTATTTGTTTTATTGACACTGTCCACCCATTTTGGATCATTATTCCCGGACGTGAGCTAAAAAATGAGGCAGTTCAAAATCTCAAGTGGACCATGCAACAGAAAACAATGGTGATTGAATGCTCACCATTAAAAACTTTTTAGGGCATGTTTGGATTCATGTATAGTATTGTATTGCGATGTAATACAATACAACGCAAATACTCCGGACATTGTACACTGTAGATATGAGTATTACATGTATTTTGTAGAATGTTTGGTATAGAGTGACCGTGGATATGTATTCAACGGATAATCCGAATTCAATGTTTGTTCAAGGAACGGACTCCATAGTGTGAGGGAACGGATTGGCTACTCGCCCTGACACCAGCCATTGGCTGCTGGTCGGTGCTCTATGGGGCTCGCCATAATGTATGTGTGTCATCCATGTCATCCATCTATTTTTATATATCAATTTATGATATGGTAGAAAAAATGAAGTATATCTCAATCTCAAGTGGACCACATTACAGGAAACAATGTTGAATGGATTTTGACCATTAAAAACGTTTTGGGAGCCATAAAAGTAATGGATTAAGCTGATATTTATTGTTTCCCTTATTCTGGGTCTTTATGACCAAATCAACAGATTGGATGTCAAATATATAGTACAGTGGGCCTTAGCAGGATTGTAATTGTGAATATCCATTCATTAATTTTGTCCTATGTTGTGGCCCACCTAATATTTATATCCCTATCATTTTTTGTATCTAGTCCTTAAGTGATCTGTAAAATTGGATGAACGGAATGGATGAAACACATACAGAAAATGGTGGGGCCCACAGAGCACCGACCACCATAGACGGGGTTGGTGTCAGGGGGAGTAGCTGATCCTTTCCCCTACTGTGAAAAGTCCGTAACACGTACATCATAGTGGGGCCCACAGAGCACCGACCACTGACTAATTTCCATTCACTTCACAACACATAGATAACCCAAAACAAAAAATAAAAACTTCATTATAGAAAACACTGTAATGTATTACATTTAATACAAATACCTAATCACGTACTTCCATTAACTAAAAAAAAAATTTACAACAAAAAAGAAAAAAAATAAACGATCACCAAGTTAAACCCAAAAAGGCTATTTCTTCAAAGCGAACAATTATATGTTCTATGCCCTAGTCATCCAGCGAAGCAATTGTTGCACATTGTTATCATCAAAGCGAGGAAACAAACCAAGATATGACTGCGTATATGAGCATCACTCCAATAATCACCTTTAAAATGGCATGCATAATCCCTCCTTCTGTATCAACCCTATTGTCTTCCGAGTTGAGCTCTTCAAGAAGGTGCATCCCAACTTCATCAACAGGTCTTGAAGGCAAACGATGAAGCGATGCAAACTCACTTTCAACTCTTCTGGTGAGGCCTTTGCTCCTGAATTTTGACGCCCTATACGAAGTTACTGGATTGGTTAAAGATCCAATATTATGCTGAGTGGCCTACAATCATTAAAGACGAATGTCCATCTGATATTTTCGAAAGGTAATATGCTGTACAAAGCTGGTCATGGCAAAAAAAAATATCGAAGGTGAAACAGACCAACGCAGAAGAAATGTAAATCCATACCATGAATTTCATCCACTCTGTCACAGCAGCTGCGTACGATTTAAATGATTGGTGTTTGCACCCACTGTATCCCTCTACTTGTGCCCGAGCAAACTCCCAATTCTCATAAATTCTAGGTACCCTGCCGACAAATGCCACATAGTATTTCCCCATTTGTACCCATAAAAAACCCAATTACCGTCAGTTTGGATGTGCAATGACTGATGAAGCTGTGTTTTTCCAACTAGTATAGATCTCAAAACATCTCTCTTGAAAATTATGCAATGAATATTTATAAATAGAAAGCCAAATTGAAAATCTATGAACAAAATGAACATACTCTTTCTCACCTGATAGTCACCCTTCAAACCCAAAATGACATATTAATACCCATCAGACGGATGGATTCACATCCTGGTATCTGTGAAAAGAATATTACAGACCCTGCTTACTTGAATGAAGAATTATACAAGTTCCATTTTGATGATATGAAATCAGTCTTCAAAACCAACACTGATCAGATGCAGAAAAATAACATACAAATTTAGGATTATCTCAAACATAACATTTGACTAATATAGAGGAATGGAAGATTGTTAGAATCAACATCTTCACAACAGTAAGTACAACCACTGTAATTAATCCAACAGCTCTACAACAACAAGTAAATCCACTGTAATAGATTCCTCCACATCTGCACAACTGAAAGTAGAACCACTGTAATAGATTTAACATCTCCACAACTGCATGCATGATCCTTTGGAATAGATCCAACATCTCCACAACTGTAAGTAAATTTCTGTAATAGATCCAGACAGATTGAAATGCAGGTCATTGCTATTTATCGGATTTGCATACAGTGGTTGGTATATCATATGAAGTCAATTGAACTAGAGTAACATCTATGTAAATGACAAGTCACACACACACACACACACACACACACACACACACACACACACACACACATATATATATATATATATATATATATATATATATATATATATATATATATATATATATATATATCATCAAAATTACTGATGGTGCAACTATCAGTTTCACCACAATCCAAAATTAACAACAAACCAGAGTAATTTGTGCTCAAATGAGCACCCATCCAATCCACCTTCACCACCCATCCAGACCCATTCTAGTATAACGCTTTTACAAAACAAACAGAAACACAAAAAGTTCATCTATCAGACTTCATCACTAAAGTTTATTAAACACAATTTCATTTATCAAATTGGGCCACTACGTTCAAGGAGTTTCTGTACCCACTCCTTCCTCCTCTCATGGCCCATCTTCAAGAAATATTCAGCGCTAACAAGATCCCCCTGCATCAACCGGGTAGCCCGTATTTGGTCCTTGGGACTGAGACCATCGACTTCTTCAAGTATGGCCCACATTCTTTGCAATTTAGTCATTGTTTTGCCCTCAGACATTGTGATAGTAAGGGACTTGACAGCTTCAGCCACTTCTCCCATTTTGTCACCGATAACATCACTCGACTTATCCCTTTTTTGTCGGGTATAGCCTGTTGCGTTTGAGTTAATACTTCTTGAGCCCCTAGAGGTCTCTACAGGTACTGTTTTACCACTGTTGAGCCACTGTGATCCATCGATGGCACAAAAGGCTGAACCACTGTCGTGGTCATCCCCAGAATCAGAGGAAAGGCGAACTATCTCAGTCCCAATATCATCAGATTCAAAATCACTATTGAATTCATTTCTAGATCGACGACGACCAGATAATGGTGATGAATAAGCAGTGCTCGTAAATGAGTCATGGGCATAGTCGCTATCGAACATTCTAGCCAGATCGGAGTATCTCTCGATATGTTTGCCACGGACTTTTTTAACGAACGGATGTGACTGAAAAATAGAGTTAATGTAGTCTCCTTAGTAACTTTTCAGTAATTTTCAATGATTAGATATAATAGAAAAATGTAAAAGCTATTACTTACCAAAATGTACCCATCTCATACTTCTTCAGTTGCTATCACCATTTTCTTATGACTGTCCCAGCCAAACCTGGAAGCGTTGAGCATGTCTTGGATTTCCTAATAAAATCTCTTCAATGTACGCAATCTATTTGAGATGTGTTTATTCTCTAAAAGAACACCACATTTAGTAGAGATTTCGGATATTGTGGCCTTGTACGCCTCAGGTTTGAAACCGATATCACTCTTTCTTCCGAGATTCACCTATTCCACTAATGCATCCACTAGTGCATTGTCCATATCATCCGTCCATTGAACCCGACCACATATCCTACTACCTGTATTTTTCCTACTTTTGCTCGGTGTGACATTCTCTTACTTGGGCTACCAATTTGTTTACTCGGTATTGCAAATGATTTTTTAGGGGAGCATGTCTCCCGTGCAGGGGAACCCGATTGAAACAGAGATCTTTTCCCCTTGTACGAACTGCGTAGGAAATACATATTATCTACGCATTAGTAACAGTTAATGAGAATAGGAAAAAATAATATTAAAAAACATTGCAGATCTTATCCTCACATAATGGAGCGATGATGATAGGATATTGAAAGTACCACTTAAAACACATATAAAGTACATATACCATAACATCCATGCATGATTCATCACTACATTAACCATAAATTCAACAACTACACCAAACTAAAACAGATGATTATAAAAAAAAAGCAGTGCTGTTACACAAAATAACAATATACATGTCTAAAAATTTAGAATTGTCAACGTCGCTGCCGGGTCCTTGGGATACTGTCATTCCACATCCTATCTGTAATGTCATCCCTCTTTTTCACTCAGTCTTCCCTTGCTTTATCAGTCACGCAAGATAAAGCGTGATCTTCTTCGGCTGCATTCACGTCCACAGGAGATGGTGACATTTCATCATCACTGTCTACAATATCCTCAACTGTCTCTGAAAATCCATCATCACCACACACACAAATGAAGTTGTGTATAACACAACAAGCTGTAACAATCTTTACTTGAGTTATAAAATTGAACTGTGGTGCTACATGTAGTATAGGAAAATGACCTTTCAAGAGACTAAAACAACGCTTAATGACATTTCGCAGCTGTGCATGACGATAATTAAAGAGTTCTTTCTTGTTAGTAGGCTTTCATCATTTACGATACTCATTCAAATGATATCTGACACCTCGAAAGGTGCCATAAACCTAGGAGAATGCGCATATCCCACATCAATGACATAGTATTTTCCTACACAAACTAAGTTTTGTATATTAAGGATCTGACAATTGCCATTGTCTTACTCTTTAGATGAAATAACAGTAATCTGTATTTACCATGAGGAATAAGAAAACAATCTGGTCGACGGGTTAGCGCATTTTGTAAAACACGGGCATCAGAGGCCGAACCATCCCAACCGACAAGCACATATACAAATTTCATATCAAACGTACAGGCTGCCATTACATTCAGAGACAAAACCTTTCTAATTTCGAAAGGTGGCACTGGCTTCCTTGGCTAAATATGTAGGGATATGAGTCCCATCAAGTGCCCTAATACAATCCTACAAGAAATTTATTGTGACCTTTAGGTTATTATTTACTGTTTAACACACATCTTATTTAATTTATTTTTAAATTAAGAAATGTTTTACCTGAAAGTATGGCGACCACATAGGATTATTGGATATCTCTTTCGGAGTATGTAAACCTGGAAACTTCACATATTCGGGATATAGTCCAATTACAACGTCAAGTGCTCTATGAAAATAACGACTGATTGTTTCACCAGACCTTGAAAACGATAACCAATGACACGATTTCTCAAATTATGACTGATAGTGTGAAGAAACAATACCACCTGTTCCTCTAAGCTACACCTCTTTGAATCAGAAAGTAAATTTCTTTCTCTCATTAGAGAGCACAATTCGAAAAACTTATCCCGACTCATTCTCAGCTGTGCTAGGCAGTCAGCATCACTTTTCCTAATGATTCCATTTATGAATCTATTCCTCTTTATATTACTACGTTTAGGCAAAGCCTTTATACAATAACGTCGATAATATTCGGCAGCTCCCATGACACACGTAGACGCTGCAATCGTCGTTAATACAGTTGCTACTTCGTTTTCATTCCATTCACTATTGGAGGATTGATCACAGCTAGATTCACCACTATTAGACCCCATAAGACAGAAGGGTCTGTCACCTGTTATTCTTTTCAAGATTTTCTATTTATTAGTGCAATTGATAGTATGACATAATTAATACAGATTAGAATTTAAGTACACAGAAGATGAGTTGATTTAAAATATAAATTATATTTAACAGTTCAACAAATTACAGTCAAGTCTCAGATATTACACATGATAAATCTCCAATGAACATCTCTAAATAATACTATCAAGAAAAATCATCTGAGTACAGAGTTAAAATGATAAATGTGTATTTATCAAATATAGTATACAAAATGTGATATTCAATGTTGGTCCTTCAGAGATCTATCAAGCAAATGAACATCTCAAAATAATACATTGGATAAAATCAGTATAGAAAATCATAGGAAGATGCATCCAATTAGCCATATGTGAAAACGAGATCTATGCAATTTAAATCATGCAAGAAAGAAGATAAAATATTACCTTTGACAATGAAGTACCCTTTGGATCTTATAGACGCAGTTGAAAAAATTTTCAAAACTTAGATCTCTCTTCTCTTTTGAAATTTCTAGGCAGAATATAGAAGACAAAGGTGTCTTTTATAAGCAACCAAGAAATGAAGTTAATTTCAGTCGGGGGAGTTCATCTCCTCACACACTCTATGACATGCATAAGTCATGTCGATGGTGTCGGGAGGTAAATCCATCTCCGGATACTTTGCTGATATGTAGTTTACAAATAAAGATTTCCTTCCGAAGAATATTGTCTCTTTCTAGGGTATAGGGGAGAACTGTCTCCATAACCCTAATCGACTGCTCCAAGAATAGAAGGTGAATGGGGAGAAATGTATATCTAGAAGACAAAGAATGCATGCAGTCAAAGAAAACAGTGATCAGACTTTGTCCGAGTATGGCAAATGATGGAAGAAACAATACCTGATCTTTCAAAGCCTGTGAGAATGAAGAGTATACGGACGAGGAAGGGTAATTTTTTCTCAGGAAGAAATAGTACAAAAGTTTATTGCATCAACGATGAAGCGAATAATGAACGAGTGTACATCCCGGCTAACATCCAAGATTCAAACTCACCGGCACGATCTCCTCTTTCGCAGAACACCAGACGAACGGAGAAGAGGGATTTCATGTATACAGTCGTGTAATGGTCTCTCAAGACACCGTAGGAGAGGGAGATTTTTTTCTTCAAAGCCTTCTGAGTGCAACGAAGACGGTTGCACTACCCGATATATGAGAAGACGTAAGAGCAGTGACGCGTGCCCGCTTGTTTCAGTTTGGAGACGTACTTAGGGTGGCGAGTGTATATTGGATTTCAAATCCGATTCAAACATGCCCTAATATAATATTTTATATTAACACAATACTGTATGTTCTGGGCCTGCGATCCAAACATGCCCTTAAGGCACACTATATTGTTTATATTCCATCCAAACTGTTGATTAGGTCATATGAATTTGGATTAAGAGAAAATAAAAATATTAGCTTGATCCAAAAGTTTTGTGGGCTTAAAGAACTTTTTAATGGTGGGTGTTTAGTTAATACTGTTTTCTGTTTTGTGGTCCCTTGATATTTAGATTTGTCGATTTTTGGGCTCATGACTTTAAATGAGTTAAAAAAAATAAATAAATGAACAGTGTAGATAAAACACACATCATTGTGAGGCCGCAGAGCAGCATCTAATAGGGAGTCATTACTAGCAATCAACGTCCTTTTCTTTGGACGCGGTTTGCATGGGCCCCATCTACGACCTGCATCTAGGTAGCTCAGTCACGGGCAGTACCCCATGCCTGTTTATACAGAACATATTGGTTTGAAAGTTGTTGGGTCCAGTAGGCTCATATCTGACAGTGGCCTACTATCGAATAAAATTATGCCACATTAGCTGTGGAGAAAGCTCGGTCGAGGTGGGGTAAGTACTCAACCCACATCTTGAGCATTTTTTTATTTAGCATTACACCGATCAAGTATAATAACCATAAAACTTAGAGATCTCTTCTAGCCTGTTGGTCTGAAAATGGCCTGATTTCTTATAATCGGTGGCTGGAAAAACAACACTTATCTTAGGTAATGCCTGAAACACACAAATACGTGTGCCAATCAAGTTATTTATGTGATATCGCTTCGTATATTATGTTCCATACTCAATGCCAGGCCCAAAAACCAAGAGGGAGTTAGACTTAATGTTGGCGTCAATTTCGACACACGACTGCACGTGGAGTGTTTGAACGGAATTCGATTATGCATGTTGCATGCATATACGTATATTATGATACCACGAGTTAAAATAGACCGATTAAGACCACATATAAGAAAATCAGCTATCTACCTAGCCACCGAATATAAGGAATCGGGCCATTTATAAAGGAAATGATTAGTCCATAAGATAAATATGTTTTATTTTGAAAATAAGGATTATTTATTTATTAATTATTATTATTATTTTTTAAATCAATAGCTTATATTGTTTAATAGCAATGCAATACTCAAAGGCAGGAAATAAAGTTAAGTGCCAATTTTATTAAATTAATTAGGAATGTAATATAATCGGCAAGAAAAAGAAAACAGAGAGGATAAATTACCAATGACACCTTGAGCTGGTGAAGTGGCCATAGATAGTTGACGATCGTTTAAACTTGAATGGTAGAGAGATGGTCGATAATGCCTCAGTTCTTGAAACCTGAGTATATGACGGTCTTCTGAAATCCTAAATGTTAACCTTTAAAGATAGCTAAATTTCACTTGTATGTGTGTGTGTGTGTCTATATATATATATATATATATATATATATATATATATATATATATATAGTCATGCTCACCTGTGCACTTACGCACATGCACACCTTTACACACGTGTCACAGTCTAATTTGAATGGTCCATGTGATGCGAAATCTCATGGAATTCCAAGGGAAAAATTTTCACCTTGATCTAAAATTACAGTGGGCCATAGCAAAGAGAAATGCAAATCAAGGGAGGAAACTGTTTTCATTTTTCATGGCCCACCAAAGTTTTGGTTCAAAGTAAAAATTAGGACCGGGGTGTTTCATGAGGTGCTGCTTCATGTGGAATGTTTAGATTTTGGAGTCACAACACGTATGATAAGTTCTCAAAAAAGTTTGCACGAGTTTCGTACGAACTAGTGCGCGACTAAGCATTCAGATATATCTATATATATATATATATATATATATATATATATATATATATATATATATATATATATATATATATATATATATATATTCTTTTTAAATTTAGCAGTTTAGCGAAAGATTAACAAATCAAGCATAAATGAAATTTACATACACATTCAGAATATACGAGCGGTTGCCCACAGGGCTTATACAAATCAATGTTTCAATACTCACAAATACAAGAAGAAAATAATTTAATACATGAAATAAGATACATTACAACTAGGCTTGAACTATAAGATCACGCAGCTCCCCTTGGGCAGATACAACCATACATCCTTGGAATTTGTACCCCGCTCCTCATTAGTATGAACATGAATATTATTTAAACCACCTACACCACCTGTATGGTCACATATTTAAAGGATGAGTGGCTAGCTCAGTGTGAATTCTCCTCAAGATTACACACCACCACATTAGTTAAGCATAGTTTAAACCAAAAATTATACAAAATAATCCAAATGCAATCTTATTTAAATGCACGGATGAGTGAATGCACATCAAACTCATGTAGTTGGCTTTTGGGCAAAACCTATGTATGTGGCCAACTACCAATGAAAGTACATCAAGTACATGCGTAGTGACCCGCACACCAAACTGGGTTGATTGTCGGTGGTTTGGGAGCTAGCGAAACGATACCACAATAAAAGGCACTTGCTACAACATCTAATATTAGTCACTCATCATTGCCCACATGCTATGAATGCATGATTAACCCAACCGTTATTATTCCAATTGCAAACAACCAATTTAGGATAGCTTAAGATCACTATAGGGGCTCGTCACCTAGCATAGGTTGACAATTTAGGTATAGTGTCCAATCTCATCATTCCTGGCTCATGAGACTTAAACATTAGGATGTTTAATGGTAACCTCTTCAACTAGTGACCAAGGATAGTTTAACAAGTGGAACTTAACATCGCATTGTTATACAAAAATAATCCATCAAGCCACGTAGGACAAATATCAAATCAGAGCCACATAGGGCAAATAGTCCATCAAGGATTGCGTTAAAAGGGGATTATCCCCAAAAGCCACATAGGTGCAACGATCTATAGGATGGTAAGTCCACCACAAAATTCTATCTAATCCATTAGGCAAAATGAACACTAGGTTGACGGTCCATTATAATCACAATCAATTAAGTTACAACTCAAGTTTGGATGTATATATATAAGTGGAGATTTTTACTTGTAGATGTAGCAATTCAATTTCCACAAGTAATCCACAAGTATGAGAATATATTCAAGTGCAACATATAAATGTCTATATAAGATAAATGTTCAACATATAATTTTGAGGATCAATTCCAATAAATAGCACAAGTAATAATGAAATAGAGATATCAATGATCAGTCAAAATTAAAATAGAAACTACCACTTAAGCTAACATGAAAGTGGAAAGCCCAAGGGAAAAAAGTCATCACCGTATGAGTCGAATCGCCTATTGATGTCGTTAGGAAGTGTACGCACCCTTATAAACGAATTCTATGACAACTCAAACATGAATCAGCCCCGTTTTGGATGTGATCAACTAAACCCAAGTTAACAACCAAAATTTGCAAACCAACCCTGAGCCATCGCATGAACTCGGTGACCTAACTTACTTCAAATTGGCCCCATCGAAGGGTGCCTACCCTCAAATCCAACCTCCACGCTGCAATCCTCTTAAACGTGACTCTTAGCAAAACTTCCAAATGATGCTGGACCAAAGTAAACCCCAAATCTAGACCCTTATGATGCTAAACTCAGTATAAATTACTGAGCCAATTGGTAATGAGTTGAATCATCTAAATCTGGCTTTAACTGAGTCAACTCGACACTAGATTGTACTTCGCGGCCACTAAGCTGAGGCATTATTTATTAGTCGAAAGAGTAAATGTAATAGTGGTTACCGATTTAGTGAAATACATGCTAAACTGGCCGATTTTAAATGGCCAAATTGGTAAATGGGTATTGGCTTTATTTGAGTTTGATTTGCATTACGTACCACAAAAGGCAGTGAAAAGTCGAGCCATAACAGACTTTTTGGTTGACTATCCTTTGGACCTCGAGAACAAATTCCCTCGGGTATCTTAGATTTATACTATGTGCACCTCACGCCATGAAAATTAATTTTTAATTAGTCAAGGACACATGAGATGTCTGGAGTGGGAATCATCTTAGTTGCCCCTAATGGGAATCAACAAGAATTTGCATTTCAATTAGAGTTTGAATATACTAACAATCAGGAATAGTATGAAGCCATGATAATTGTCTTAGAACTGTTGTTAGAATTGAGAGTGAAAAGTGTGACCATTATTGGAGATTCGTAGTTGGTGATAAATTAGATGACAGGATTGTTTAAGTGCACTAACCCATCTTTATTACCATATTATGCCTTAGAGGTTCGGTTACTCGTCCAATTTGAAGAGGTTGAGTTGATGCACGTCACTTGGGAATATAATGTGGATGGCAACGAAATGACACAGTTAGTTGCGGGACTTAAAGTCTTGAGTGGATCAGCTGATCGGACGATTGCTGTCCAAAGGAAAGCTTTGCCTTCTGTATTTGAGAGGGAGAGTGTTGGGGCACAAAAAATGCACGAGTCAATAGGATTTTGATTTGTCGCACATCAAGGTTCCAAGATAGGCAGGCTTGCCCATTGCGCGACCCTCTCTATCTCCTTGGATCTCTCATTTGTGCAGCATTCTCCTATTATGCGGGCCTCTCTCTATCATCCCTCCCTCTGGGAATAGTGTTGTGCATGAATAGTATTACATGTGAATAGTGTTGTGCGAGAATAATGTTATGGGTGAATAGTGTTGCGCGTGAATAGTTTGCATGGGTTTGTTGCATGGAATGGGCCCTTGGCACATAGATCGAGGTCTCACATGTGTGAAAGCCTATAAATACCCCATCTCCTTCTAATTTGCATGATTTAGAAGTTTCAAAGGTGCTAGAAGCAAGGGGAGAGAGAGAGAAGGAGCAGGTACTGGGAAGAAGTGTTGTGCGGACCTGCACAAGAGAAGATGTGTTGTGCAGACCCATGCAATAGAGAGTTTGATGGAAGTGTGCCGAATAGAAGTAGAGGAGGATGATTGGAGAGCTCCTTTCATGGGATATTTGTAGAGACCACATATTAGGATTGACAGGAATGTATGAAGGTCGGCCGCAAATTATGTGATGGTTGATAGTGAACAGTATAGAAAAATGGCTGACAGAGTTTCACTTTGGTACTTATTAAAGAAAGAAGCTATGTCTGTCATGGAGGGGGTCCATGAAGGGATTTGTGGGGCGCATCAGGCAGGAAGAAAGGTGAAACTTACACTTAGGTGTTATGGCTACTTTTGACAAAAGTTAATGGCCAACTGCATACAATATGTGAAGGGTTGTGAGGCGTGCCAAAGAAATGGACCAGTCCAACATGTACCTGCGACCGAAATGCATCCCATAATAAAGCCATGACAGTTTTGAGGTTGGGCGATCGACTTAATCGGTCAGATCCACCCACCCTCAACTCACATGGATTCGTTCATCATAGTAACGACTGATTACTTCACCATGTGGGTGGGGCAGAGCCTCTGATGGAAATCAGATATAAAGAAATCATTGGTTTCATTGACACTAACATCATCCATCGTTTTGGGATACCAGGGTCCATTATCATGGACTGAGGTGAGGCTTTTTCGGCCAAGTAAGTGTGAGCAATGGCCGATAGATATGACATCAAAATTCTACATTTGACTCTGTACTATGCCCATGCTGATGGATAGGCCGAGGCTAACAATAAAGTGATAAAAAATATTTTAAAGAAAATGATTCGAGTGAACTCTCGAGAGTGGCATATCAAACTGTTTGAGGCTCTTTGGGCCTATTGGACATTGCCTCGTGCTAGCACTGGAGTCAGTCCATTTATATTAACCTATGGGAATGATGCAGTCTTTGTCACGTCCCAAACTTGAAAACTGGGCTCACAAAATTTTTGATCACCGAATCTGGCATTGACAGCCTTCGTAAAACCCCATTCTTGGCTTCCAGCGCCCATTCGTCAGGTTCTGATCCTGGGATGCTATGAGGAGGATTTTCAACATCGGTTTGATTCGTAATAAGCATAACCAAAGGCATAACCCACAAACAACAACCAAAAATTTCATTACATTTTCACTATGATAAAAAACTTTACAAGTACAATGAACATAACTGGAAATATAAAGATAATGGACAAAAAGCTCCAAGATGATCTGGTAAGCGCTCTTGCCTCAGCGCTGCTGCGGTCCAAGGTTACCTGCACGCAACGGTCATGCATAAGCTTATGAAAAGCTTAGAGGGTTGTGAAAGTGTATGCGCAAGGTAGTAATATAATTATGCAGTATCAGAGTAATGCGAAATATGCCGATGAATCCATGAGTACTATTAGCCGTACTAAGGCAGTGCGATGCAAGTCATGAATGATGTCGGCCGCACCAAGGCCATGCGATGCGAGATACAACTCAAGCATACAAATCCTCATCTAAGTCTACATATCAATACAACTCAACTCTGGAATATCACCAGGGTTTAGTACACTCTAAGCCAGATTGCCCTCCCATCACGCGCAACAAGATGAGTGAAAAAGACCTCACTACCCGCCTGTTAATATCGGGCTCGGATCGTCGATAGCCGACCCATTCCTTGAGTTGGTCAAACTTAGCCTAGCTTTACCCCTTCCTCTCGGGCAGGTAAGTTCACACCCCCTTTCAACCGACCACGACACAGTGGAAAGTGTGGCCTCCTGGTAATCGGCACTCGGCGCTCATGCACCCACTCGGTTTAGATGTTAGAGCAACCTCCTGGTACCATAAGGGTTTAGGGACTTTCATCCAAGGATATCTATAGCACTCTATGTAGAACAAGATTTCTGGTATCCAATCTTGCCAACCATGATACGCCTGTGGAGGCTACGATCCTGATGTCGCTAGGGCGTATAGTAACCATGTCACACAATGCGAATGCATAAATCACGCTATTCAGTCATGTAGCAATCATGCGCTCATGTAGGAAAACTCTCCTTACTAGGGAGTCTATAACAATCTACCCAGTGGCATGTAATGTCTTGAAAAAATCCGTACAAAGATCCGAGTACCGCCTTAGGCAGAAATCACTTAGGACTAAATCCTTTAGAAATTAAACGAGAATTAACTAGCGTTAAACTAGATTACCTGGAAAATTAACACCAATCACTTTAAATACGATCTGTAAGACCCAAAACTTGAAGAATTATTAATGCTACATTATCTTAAAATCTAGGATAAATCTCTAAACCCGGTTGCTCTCGGGAGCACATTGAAACTCCATATCAGACCTGGACCGCACATCGAAAGTCCGATAGTGATGAACTTAGAAACATACGATCGTCTTGTTGGACTTGATGACCACCTCAAAAATCAAGTCCAGATGATGTCCTGGGATGATTTACTTGAGTCCGGACTGAAGTGTGTGAGAAACATGAAGGTTTTTAGAAATTAAATACGAATTTAAGTAATCTGAGTCGTGTCACTTATGGGCCGATTATAAGCATTCTGATCATCAGAATCTAACCTAAATACACCCTCGGATCAGGAGAAATGTCCCACACATGCCCGTGATCGTTGAACTGAAATTGGACCACCACGGTCGATCTGTAAATCCGATCGGACTGAAAACTTAACTTGATCACGATCTAATATCAGAAAGCCTAAGTCCAACCACATTCAGTAAAGGGACCTTGAGAAATGCTCCGTTGGATCGGAACAGACCCGATTTGGCTATAACCTAAGTATACCATGGCCCTGGGGTTGTTTTCATCAGTTCTGGGCCTATATAAGGGCTTTAAAACCTCTCTCACATATTCCATACGAATTCCAAAACCCTAGCAAAGAAAAGAGAAAAAAAGGAAGGGAAAAAGAGAGAAAGAGAGAGTGAGTTGGTGATTCATCCTGGGATTCTTCCCAGCTACAGTACATGACAAATCTACCTATTCATATCGCTATACGGGCAATACTGATTCCATACTTGGGTAAGAAAGCCTAACCCTAATCCGTTTTATGGCTTCAAATAGTCTAAGTGATGATGTAGCTAACTTACTTCGTGCTTTAGGTTGACGAAGACTAAACGTTTAAATCAAATCTGTTATGCGTTTATCGGTATAAGGTGCGGACTATATACGTATAGGTTATGGTTTTCAAGGCTTTCAATGTCGGTTAATGGTTTATTACTGACATGGATGCTATTTCACATGCCAAATGCGATATCTGTTTCGTTTTACGTATACATATGAACTATGTGGTATATAGGGAAATTCGTGTGTTTATTGAAATGTTTGTATACATTCGGAATATGAATTTGTGATTTCCATGATTAATTTTCATAGGTACATGATTGTTATATATGCGACAACTCCTTGGTAAAAGGATTTGCCCAAATATGTAATATAACCAACATATGCGGTGTATGTTGGTAAGTGTAGTCTAAGTATTTGTAGAAATGTCTGAATGAGTTAGTAGTTAGTAAAGTGTGATTTATAAGGGAGTTGAGATATGACTCCTAACTACCTTAACTGTGTGTATGATTTCCTCCATGTACTGTATATTCATGATTAAGTTATATTCCACAGCATACTCACATGATTGTAGAATTCGACTTGTGTATTCATTACTACTTGCCTATCTCATATGTTTATTTGTTGTGAATGCACGTGGTTGGGACTATATCGTAGTCCAGGCAATCGGTAATAGGCCTTATTCTGGTGGCTGAGGTTGTTTTCACCACGCAGGATGTGTTCAATGAATCCGAGCTGTACTTGGGTTGTTGGCAGTGGTTAGGTCACACGAAGTGCTTATGCACTTCATGTCGATTAACTCAACGTGCGATCGTCCTAGTCGAGCTTGTCAATTAACCCGATTGACCTGATGTATGTTCACCATGTATGGACACTACTGCTTGAATCTAAGGTACTAAACTACCAGTGAAACCCTGTTAACCTTGGTACCTCAATTCGCTAAGACTCATGAGCCGGACATGGTGGTATGGGACACCGTGGTCTAGCTGTTAGCCTACGCTGGGGCAACGAACCTCCCCGTAGTGACCAGTGAGCAACTCAGACTCGTGAACTGAATATGGTGGTATGAGACATTACATTCATGCTGTCGGCCTACACTGATTTGGTAACGAGCCCTTTTGTATGACTCAGAAAAATTCGTACAAAGACCCAAGTACCAACTCAGGAAGAAATCCCTCAGGACTAAATCCTTTAGAAACTAGACGAGAATTAACTAAGCGCTAACCTAGATTACTGGTGAAATTAACACTAATCACTTTAAATACGATTTGCAAGACCTAAAACCTATAGGATTAGTAACGCTATATTACCCTGAAATCTAGAATCCAACTCTAAACCCAGTTGCTCTCGAGAGCACTTTGAAACTTCGTATTGGACTTAGACCGCACGTCGAAAGTCCGATAGCGATGAACTTAGATGATTATGACCGCCTAGTTGGACTTGACAATCACCTCGAAAATCAAGTCCAAATGATGTCCTGAGACTGTTTCCTTGAGTCCGGAGTGAAGAGTGTGAAAAAGTGAAGATTTTTAAGAAATTAAATATGAATTTAAGTAATTTAAGTCGTGTCGCTTGCACACCATTTATATGCATTCTGACCATTAGTTTTTGACCCAAATTCACTCTCGGATCAGGAATGATGGCCCACACATGTCAATATACTTGTGACCCTGATCGAGTTCCAGTGATCGCTAAACTGAAACTGGTCTACCACGGTCGATCTGAAAACTCGATCAAACTAAAAATTTAACTTGATCAAGATCTAGCACCTATGACCTTAAGTCTAACCGTGTTCAGCAAAGGGACCTCCAAAACTGCTCTGTTGGATTGAAACAAGGCCGATTTGGTTATAACCTAAGTATACCATGGCCCTAGGACTGTTTCCGTCAGTTCTGGGCCTATATAAGGACCTTAAACCTTCTCTCACATATTTCATATGAATTTTAAAACCCTAGCTAAGGAAGAGAAGAAAAAGAGAGAGAGAGAGTAAGAGAGAAGTTGGTGATTCATCATGAGATTCTTCCCAGCTTCACTACGTGCCTGATCCACCTTTTCGAATCGTTATTTCAGTGATTCTAATCTCATACTTGGGTAAGAAAATCCAACCCTAACCTGTTTTAGGGCTTAGTATACTTGGCGTGATGAAATAGCTAACTTAGTTCGTGCTATAGGTTGTTAATTCGCCATTGACGAAGGCATACCGTTTAAATCATATTCGTTACGCTTCTACGGCGTAAGGTGCGGACTATAGATGTATAGATTATCGTTTTCAAAGCTTTCAATGTCAGATAAATATTTATTACTAACATGGATGCTATTACACATGCTAAATGCGCTGTTTGTTCTGTTTTACGAATATGTATAGTCTATGTTGTAAATAGAGTATTCCATGTGTTTGTTAAAATATTTGTATGCATATGAAATTTGATGTTGTGATTGCCATAATTAATTGTTGTTTATACATGCTTGTTATGTATGCGACAACTCCTTAGCAAAAGGATTTTTCCAAATATGCAATATGCCAGCATACGTGATGTATGTTGAATAGTGTAGTCTAAGTGTTTGTATAAACGCCTGAACGGGTTAGAAATTGGTAGAGTATGATTTTTAAGAGTATTGAGATATAAATCTCAATCACCTTGTGTGTATGATTTCCTCTATGAAATGTTTAGCCTGTCTTATTCATGCTAACTGTGTGTATGATTTCCTCCATGTACTGCATTCATGTTTAAGTTATATTTCATAACATGCTCATATGAATGTAGAATTTGAATCAAATGTCTATTATTAAGATTGTACGTGACTGGGACCATGTTATGGTCCAGGCAATCGGTAACAGGCTTTGAGTTCGTGGCTGAGATTTATTTGCCACGTAAGACGTGTTTGACGAACCTGAGCCGTACTAGAGTTGTCGGTAGTGGTTTGGTCACACGGAGTGCTTATGCATTTCATGTCGATCAACTCAACGTGCGATCGTGCTAGTCGAGATCGTCAAGTAACCAGATTGACCCGATGTATGTTCACCATGTATGGACGCTTCTGTTTGAATTTAGGGTACCAAACTTACCGGTGTAATCCCATCAACCTTGGTACCTCGATCTGCTAAGACTCATGAGCCGGACATGGTGGTATGGGACATCATGGTCGAGCTGTCGGCCTATGCTGGGGCGACGAGCCTCCCCATAGTGACCGGTGAGCAACCTAGACTCGTGAGCCGATTATGGTGGTATGAGACACTATATTCGAGCCGACGGCCTACTCTGATTGGTGACGAACCCTTTGTAGTGATCTCGAGTATATCCTGAAACTGCATTGGGGCGACGAGCCTTATTTTAGTATATAGGATATAACTAGACCTGTATTGATTGGTGACGAGCCCTTTACAGCGATTTAGAACTATAATATCGTATGAGATTGTCTAGGACTGACGACCTTAGAATGGATCATTGTTTAGGTAATGATATAAGGGAGGTACCTTAGCTTCCCAATCCTGTTGTATGAAAAGGACTAATAATAACTCGGTAATCATGTTCATAACATCGCACTGCATGTGCCTTGGGTTGAAGAGCACAGAGGGAAGAAAGCATGTTGGGAACGTAAGATGGTATTGCACGAGGGAGTGTAGGCGAAGGCATGCATCATGAAAACATTTCATCCTTGCATTAACAAGAGTATCTAGGAATGTTTGATATGTTTGCTTTATCATTACTACTTGACTGAATTGATAACATGTTAATCTTTGTTCTATGATTCCACTAAGTTGATCACTCACTCTCACATTCTGGGACGGTGTTTTGAACACCCACCAGACTCTGTCTTAGCTGCAGATAATGATGTGACTCAGGATGCGGAGCCGGATTACTACGACGATCAGGATGAGTTCTGGTATATGCAGTTCTCTGACGGTTTCGCTTAGGCCGTGATGATCGACGGGGCTACAGGGCTTTTCATTCTAGTTGAAACTATCTCTCCACATTTTGATTTTTTTTTAAAACTAATACATGTATATGGTGACTCAGTGATGTATTCATACTCTGGGGTTCGACGGAAATCCTTTGAACTCATATACGTTTAGATACATTTTTCAGTCTTTCGCTTGCGATATATAAATTGATCTGGAGTATGAATTACTGTTTTGGTATAATCCCACTCATGTTTAGTACACTATTATGAACAATATTCAATCATCATTATTTATGTTGCATAAGTGATGCGTTAAAACTTGGGAGCTGAGCTTCTGCCTGACCCTCAATTTTCAGGGCGTTACACCTTTGTAGTGACCTCGAGCATACCTTGAAACTGCATTGAGGCGACGAGCCTTATTGTAGCATCTAGGGTATAACTAGGCCTGTATTGATTGGTGATGAGCCCTGTACAGCGACCTAGAACCGTAACATTGTATGAGATGTACTAGGACTGACGACCCTAAATGGATCATTGTTTGGGAATTGATATAAGGGAGGTACCTTAGCTTCCCAATCCTATTGTAAGAAAAGAACTAATAAAAACTCGATAATTATGTACATGCACCGCATTGTATGTGCCGTTTAGTATTGGGTAGAGCATTGCGTGTGCCGTTTGGTGTTAGGTTGTCACATAGGAACCGTTGCGACGGCACGGTCGCAAGTGTACAAGTATTGGGTCGAGTCGACTCGGGTTGACGGCGTATGACCCAGGGTCGTGTGCAAATACCGGTAAGGGTCGAAGGTTGCCAAAATTCGACTGAGAAGACTGTGGAAGCCTACAGTATGGTATAGTTTAGGATATGGGGTTTACAGCTCTTCCCTTCTAATAAAAATTTCATCCTTAAAATTTACATAATTATCGCAACTAGACATAACTCATGAGGAAGAAGAAACATAACATCATCATATAAAATCAGACACAACATATAAAATACAATACATAATCAATCATTAAAGAGATAGGGATAGCGCTCTCGAATCTCGACCTCTCACTCCCAAGAAGCCTCTTCAACAGAATGGTGACCCTACTGAACCTTCACCAACGGAAGGACCTTGGTCCGGAGGACCTGCTCCTTCCGATCATGGATACGAACCGGCTGCTCAATATAGGAAGTGTCCTCACTAATCTCTAACGGCTGCCAATTAATAACAGGAACTATGTTTGACCCACAGTTCCTCAATATAAAGACATGAAAAATGTTTTGGACGCCAGATAACTGAGATGGCAAGGCAAGTCGATAGGTCATAACTCTAATGTGCCCAGTGATCTCTAAAGGTCATATGAATCTAGGGGCAAGCTTGTCCTTCGCTCCAAACTGAACTTCACCCTTCATAGGCGAGACCTTGAGATACACATGGTCCCCTACATCAAATCCAGGGGACGATGCCGGCGGTCAGTAAAACTCTTCTGCTAGCTTTGAACTGTGCGCATCCTCTACCTGATGATATTAATAGCCTCTGACGTCTCCTGCACAACCTCGGGATCTAGGAGACGACGCTCTCCTACCTCGGTCTAACAACTCGGTGATCTGCATGGTCTGCCGTATAGTGCCTCAAAAGGAGCCATGACGATGGTCGCCTGATAGCTGTTATTGTACACGAACTCAGCCAATCACAGATGCTCATCCTAGCTACCCCCGAAATCAATCACATAGGCTCAAAGCATATCCTCAAGGATCTAGTTGACCCTCTCGGTCTGGCCATCGTTCTGCAGATGGTACACAGTACTAAGCTGTAAATCAGTCCCCATCGCTCTCTGAAAGCTCCCCCAAAATTGAGTCGTGAACCGCGGGTGTCGGTCAGAAACGATCGAGACTGGAACGCCATGCAGTCCCACAATCTCCTCGATGAATAATTTCAAAGCCGGCCTATAGACCAAATCGTATGCATCGCAAGAAAATGTGCCGACTTCGTTAGACGATCCACAACGACCCAGATGGCGTTGTGATCTCTTTGAGTCCTCTGCAAGCCCATAATAAAATCTGTCGATATGTGTTTCCACTTCTGCATCGGGACACTCAATGGCTGCAATAGACTAAGGGGTCTCTGATGATCGGCCTTGACACGTTGGCATGTGTCACACTCGGCCACAAAACTGGTGATCTGGCCCTTCATCCCCACCTAAAAATACTGTCGCCTCATATCGCAGTACAACTTCGTCGAGCTGGGGTGGATAGAAAACCACGATTGATGTGCCTTGGTCATAAGATTTTTACATAACTCAAAAATATCTGGGAGACATAATCGGCCTCTGAAGTGAAGTCCACCGTCTGAACTAATCTGCCAATCTGTCTGACTCTCGGATGTCGCCTCAGCCATATAACTGTACAATGACTCATCAACCACCTGAGACTTGATCACCCTTGCAACAAGAGAGGGTTGAATCGACAGGTTTGATAACTGCACGATAGAAGACTGCAGGCCAAACTCAAAATCATACTTTGCTATATCCTTAAGCATCCGTCACTCCTGAATCATCATATACGCCACCAGGCCTCGTGGCTGACGGCTGAGGGCATCTGCCACCACGTTCACCTTACTTGCGTGGTACTGAAGATCGAAGTCATAGTCCTTCAAGAGCTCCATCCAGTGCCTCTGCCTCATGTTCAACTCAGACTGTGAGAAGAGGTACTTCAAGCCTTACGGTTGGAGAAGAGCTCGAACCTAACCCCATAGAGATAGTGCATCCACCCCTTTAGTGCGAAGACAACTGCAGCCAGCTTCAAATCATGCATGGGGTATTCAGCTCATGGATCTTGAGCTGACGTGACGCGAATGCCACTGGTCTCCCGTGCTACATCAGGACAGTTTCCAAACCAATATGTGAGGTATCGGTAAGTACAATAAATCCATCACTCCCAGAGGAAAGAGTGAGGACAGAAGCTGACATGAGGCAGTCCTTTAAGTCCATAAATGCTCGCTCTCAGACGTCGCTCCAAATAAACTCTATGTCCTTTCGAGTCAGCCTGGTCAGAGGGGTTGCAATATGAGAGAAGCCCACAATGAAATGACGGTAATAGCTCGCTAAACCAAGGAAATTACGGATCTCAGACGCAATCATGGGCTGGCCCCACTGACGCACTACCTCAAATAAATCATCAATCCTAAGGAGTGGATACTTGTTCTTAATCGTGACTTTGTTGAGCTCACGGTAATCCACACAGAGCCTTAATGAGCCATCCTTCTTCTTCACAAAGAGTACTGGTGCTCCCCATAGTGAACTGCTTGGACGGATAAAGCTTAACTCGTGCAACTCGTCCAACTACTTATACAGTTCCTGCAACTCTAATGGTGCCATGTGATATGGGGCATTCGAAATAGGTGCAGTACCCGTAACACCCCAGATTTTTGCCAACCTAGAATTAGATGTCCTTAGGCAATAGGTCAACCATAACACTTTCAGAGCTCAATCCCAAAGTATAAAAATCACTTTTCAACCCATTTTCTTTAAAATCTCATCTTTCACCACCTCATTCTTCAAATTTCTCCAAGTAATTTCATATTAGACACAAATCCTAAAGTTTAAAAGGTGAAGAACTATACTTAAACTAAAACTTACTGTAAATGGTATATACATGAATAAAATGATATTTTGACTATTAAATTTTTATAATTTCATGATATAGATAAAATATTTGGATAGATTAGCTTCTCCTACCCCACAATCATATATTGTACTTCACGTAACTCATTCCAGTTTACAAATGAGACCCAATAATTCCTTGATGGACTCATGGGCCCAAATGACTCAATTCAGGGGGACCCGGGGTGGGTTTCACATGTTTCTAGCATCCCCAGGGGGGGGGAGGACATCGCCCCTGCGGTGAGCCCTCACCCAACTATCCAGTGACCAGCGAGGGGCTTGCCGGTTTGGCGAGGCCTCGTCCGTACAGCCGATTAGGCAGCCCATTTTTTGTATTTTTTTTATGCATTTTAACTAACTTTTAAAAATCATATCTCCCTCGTTATAACTCCAGTTTAGGTGATTCAAAAATTAGATTAAAGATAAATGAGTCCAGTTTTATATAAAAATATGTGAAAAATATAATAAAATATTTAATATAGTTTAAAGTACGTCATTGTGACAACTGTCTGAAAATCACTTGTTGGACAGCTGCTGCTTTTAGAATTTTTAAAATTTTTCTACAATACGAAATCTCATGAAATTTTGTGAAGATGGGGTAAACTTGATGATGAACTACTAAAAAAATAATTAAAATAATATAATAACTAGAAGTTCTAAAAATAGGGCATAGAATGGCCCTAGGACCATATTTTGCCATAATTATGGTAGAATTGGGTTAAGTACTAAACTGAATACTTAGTAGAATTATCTTGAACCACTTTAAATATGAACTACAAGATTGAAAATGAGTAGGACCACTAATACTACGTTACCTAGAAACTTAGGATCCAACTCTAAACCCAGTTGCTCTCGGGAGCATTCGGAAACTCTGTAACGGACCTGGACCGCACGTCGATAGTCCGATTGCGACGAACTTAAAAAAATATGACTGCCTAGTTGGACTTGACAATCACCTCAAAAATCAAGTCTACATGATGTCCTGGGACTATTTTCTTGAGTCCGGAGTGAAAAGTGTGAGAAAAGAGAATATATTTAGAAATTAAATATAAATTTAAGTAATCTGAGTCGTGTCGCTTGCGGACCAATTATAAGTGTTCTAACCATTGGATTCTGACCCAAATACACCCTCAGATCAAGGAAGATATCCCACACATGTCAATCTACTTGTGGCCCTGATCGAGTTTCGATGGCCATTGAACTAAAACTGGTCCGCCATGTCTATCTGGAAGCCTAATCAGACTAAAAACTTAACTTGATCAAGATCCAACATCTGTGAGCTTGTCCAACTGCATTCAGTAAAGGGACCTCCAAAAATGCTCTGTTAGATCGGAACAAGCCCAATTTGGATATAACCTAAGTATACCATGGCCCTGGGGCTATTTTCGTTTGTTCTGGGCCTATATAAGGACCTTAAACCTTCTCTCACAAATTCCATACGAATGCTCAAACCCTAGCTAAGAAAGAGAGAGTAAAGAGAGAGAAAGTGAGATAGAAGTGGGAGCTACTCGTAGGATTCAATCTCCATTACTCCTCGTGCTTAAACATCATTACCGAATCGCTATTCCCGCGATTCCAACTTCGTACTTGGGTAAGAAAAACCTAACCCTAAGCTGTTCTAGGGTTTCTATTGATGCAAGTAGCGAAATAGCTGACTTAACTCGTGATATAGGTTGTCATTTCATCGTTGATGCAGACTTAGAGTCTCTATCGAATTTGTTACGCTTCTACGGCACAAGGTGTGGACTATAGATGTATAGATTATGGTTTTCAAAGCTTTCAATGTCGGTTAATGATAGATTCCTGACATGGGTGTTATTTCACATGCAAAATGCGATGTCTGTTTTGCATTTCTGTTATATACGAACTATGTGGAGTTTAGCTTATTTTTTATAATCGTAGAAAGTACCGTATGCGTATGAAATTTGAAAGTGTGCTTGCCATAATTAACTACCATGTGTATACTCTAGTTATGTGTATAACAACTCCATGGCAAGAAAATTTGCCCTAATACATGTTTCGGCCAACTTACGTTATGTAGGCAAATAAGTGTAGTCTAAGTATTTATGAAAATGCTTGTATAAGTAAGTACTTAGCAGATAGTACTTTAGATGGGTGTTGAGATAGGATTCTTAACTACCCTAGGGATGTGTATGATTTTCTCCATGCAAGTTGTTTAGTTTTATCGCTTTACTTATGAAATGCATGTGTATGGATTCTTGTTTATGTTGCATCTTATAACATGTTTGCTACTATGATTGGATTACTTGGTTACTCCTGTTTTGACTACTTCATATGCTTATTGGTTAAGGTTGAATGTGTATGGGGCCATGTTATGGTCCAGGAAATCAGTAACAAGCTTTGAGTTTGTGGCTGAGATTTATTCGCCATGTAGGACGTGTTTGACGAACCCGAGCCGTACTAGAGTTATTAGTAGTGGTTTGGCCACACGGAGTGCTTATGCACTTCATGTTAATCAACTCAGCGTGCGCTCGTACTAGTCGAGCTCGTCAAGTAACCCGATTGACCCGATGTATGTTTACCATATTTGGACGCTACTGCTTAAATTTAAGGTACCAAACTCACCAATGAAACCCTATTAACTATGGTACCTCGATCCGCTAAGACTCATGACCTGAACATGATGGTATGGGACATCATGGTCGAGCTGTCGGCCTACGCTGGGGCGACGAGCCTCCCCATAGTGACTAGTGAGCAACCTAGACTCGTGAGCTGAGTATAGTGGTATGGGACACTATATTCGAGCTGTCGGCTTACTCTGATTGGTGACGAGCCTTCTGTAGTGACCTCGATCTTACCTTGACGCTGCAGACAGGGGATGAGCCTTTTTGTAGTAACTAAGGTATACTAGGCCTGTATTGATTGGTGACGTGCCCTTTACAATGATCTAGAACTATAATATCGTATGAGATTGTCTAGGACTAACGACCCTAAAATAGATCAATGTTTGGGTATTGATATAAGGGAGGTACGTTAGCTTTCCAATCCTGCTGTATGAAAAAGACTAATAATAACTCGGTAATCATACTCGTAACATTGCATTGCATGTGCCCCGGGTTGAAGAGCATAGAGGGAAGAAAGCATGCTACGAACGTAAGATGATGTCGCACGAGGGAGTGTAAGCGAGGGTATGCATCATGAAAACATTTCATCCTTGCATTAATAAGAGTATCTAGAAATTTCTGATATGTCTGCTTTATCATCACTGCTTGACTAAATTGATAACATGTTAATCTTTGCTCTATTGTTCCACTGAGTTGATCACTCACTCCCACGTTATGGGACGGTGTTTGCAACACCAACCAGTCCCTATTTTAGTTTCAGATGACGGCGATGCTTGTGAAGTGGAGCCGTACTTTTATGATGATGAAGAGGGTTTCTCCTTTATGCAACTATCAGGCGGGTCTATGTAGACCATGTTCTGATCGACGGGGTCACAGGGATGTTTATTAGACGCCATTTCACTTGTTATTCTGCACTGTTTGGAACACCCATGTATATTCATTTTATTCATTTTGAGTATACATGTATATATTTAACCTGGTAACATGTTCACACTCTAGAGACTTACAACAGTTTATACATTTTATATATTTATCACAGTCTTCTGCTTATGAAATTTAACTATCTCTAAAGTATGATATGCTGTTTTGGTCTAATCCCACTAATGTTTACTACACTAATATGAACAACATTCAATCACCATTATCTATGTTGCATAAGTGATGCGTTGGAATTCTGGATCTGAGCTTCTGCTCGACCCTCGATTTTCAGGGCGTTACAAGTTGGTATCAGAGCATGATTTGGATTAAACTATACCTGGGTTATGGTAACACAACCCACACTAACACACTTTGACTTAGGAAGGGGGCGATGAAATCTAGAAACCACATTAGAATCCCATGTGTCGCCGACGGACGAGATTAACTACCGTAGAATAACCCATACGTAATTGAGACCATGTAAAATGATCTCACATCCCCACTTCTATTCACTCAAGCTTCCATCTTCTTCTACATCTTACACCCATCCACTACTATTCTTTACAACTCTTCACCTTCCTTATACAATTTGGGTACAAAACCCACATTTTATGTCTCAGAACCTGCACAGCCTCCAAATGATGGGACATTTAGGACCCGTTTGACCAACTGCATTAGGTAAGATTAGGGCGGATAATAAATGCATGTGTAAGGTATTGTCCCTAGATTGGGTGTATCCTATGGTTTTCAATACTATGTTTGGAATGTATGTAATTAACAGTAAATCCTGGGATTTTCTTTCAAATTGTACTTGGAATTTCATCATCATGGGATTTGCAAATCCTATCTCACACTTTCCAACGCAAGACTCATTTTTCAAAGCCTATAAAATTAAATTTTAATCCCATCCCACCCTCCTTCCAAACATGTCATTTCCAAATCCCGAGGTGGGATTAGTAATGCAATTAGCAGGTATAGTCCTAGGTGTAGTACTCGAGCGCAATCACATTTAAGTCCGGGTAACTTAAATTCCATCTAGGGTATAAACATAGACTTTAGAATACAACCAATGGATTACCGCTACTCATAAGTTAAGACTAGGCTACTAGTTATACTAAGTAAATGATTAATTATGCTAAGGTAATTGAATGATAGACTTAGTTAGTTGACTCGATTAGCTTGGAGTGGGGCCTCATTCTTTCAATGAATTCCCTTGATACTTAGGGAAGCTGTTTTGATTTAGAAACTATTCATGCATAGAGAAACTTATATATCCCTCGGATTGAATGTTAGGTCAAATCAACATACCCCTTAGACTTAACTTCTTAAGGACTTGTTACAATTGGGAACACGGAATAGAGAAACTACATATAAGCGATGTATTTGCGGTTTGAATCGCATTCTCAATCCTAGTAGATTACCAATGAACTCTATGCTCTGATCAAGCAGAAGATCGGGATCGACTAGGATTAAGAACCGATACGACAAATTTTCTGTCCTAGCTAGGCAGAAGGTCTATGTATCCGGCTTAGATCCACTACACAACTTTCCTTTTGTGTTGGCCCGACCACTTACAACCAAAAGTTTATTATTTCGTCTTTGAGAAGTGCTAAGAACCTATAGCCAATAGAGATTTTTCTTTTTAGGCCCAAGAAATGTCTCAAATGGGCAATAAACAGTTAGGAATTAGGTCCCGAATCATAGACTATTTTGGCATTCACATTGTGCATATGAACTTAGAGAGATAGTACTAATAATGTATAGATTATATTATGGTATTAAACTGGACATGATTAAAGAGGGTAAGTCAGGATCGTAGTAAGAGTCCTTCTTTGGTAGAATTAGGCACCTTGCCACCAACTCACACCCGTCTCTGGAATAAACCACAATAGAGATGAGGTTCATTCTTATAACCATAGGTACCAATGCTATAACACACATCATCGATGGGAGGAAGACCAATGTATTTGGAGATCGTATCCCATTCCATGTCAAGGATAGGTCCTAAATTATACCTTGTTCCGATATACGGATCAGGACATAGATTCTTGAGCCTTTAGCGTAGAAATAAATTTTAAGGGGGGTAAAACATTATGAGCCCAATCTAGTTAGGTCAGTTAATACAACCGTTGGATCAAAGTGGCGCAGCGGAAGCATGGTTGGCCCTTTTTCTACTGACCCAGATTGAAGGAAAATGATTCAGGTTAGATGAAAAGTTATGAATTCGGTCGAGTTAGAAACCTTTTTAGGATGATCTATAAGATGTTTATTAACTCCTATCTTGGACATAGATTCAGATGAGGACTCTCCTAGATCAAGACCCAAGGGCAACCTTATACATAGGAAATTGGAACCTTTCAATGATGGACATTCCCTAAGCTTTGGAGTGATCGGACTATACGGAGTTACTGAAATATACAATTGCGAAGCATTCACGGCTTGACCCAATTCTCAATCCTGGGCGACTACCAATGGACTCACTGCTTTGACCGAGCAGAAGACCAGGATCTACCAGGACTAGGAAGGGATATGATGAGCCTTCTACCTTGGTTTGGTAGGTGATCAAAGTATGAGGATCAAGCCCACTACAATCGTCTCTCCGTATTGGTCGACCATTGAAAACATATATCTTACTCTAAGCGTCGTCAAGACTCTAAATAGATAAAGAAATAAATTATAGCAAACCATCAGGGTATAAGCAGCAGATAAAGAGTAAATTTTTAAGAAGGATAGACAAAAATACGCCAGATTAGTATAGATGTACATACCCCACTATGTATATAAACTTGAAATCAGAAAAGCTTTAGCGAAAGGAATAATAAAATCTTTACTCATTACCCTTAGCCAATTTTGGGGACGAAATTATTTTTAGGGGGGGTAGATTGTAATAACCCAGATTTTTAACTTGACTGTCCTCACAGAGCAGTCCAATATGGCATAGTACTCGGCAAGCCAATCCATGCCCAGGATGACATCGAACTCGGACATCGGCAATGCAAATAGATTGGTAGGCAAAAAAGATATCCCCAACCAGAACGGGGTAAGACGACCAAAATCAGCCCAACATTGTAGTCTTCCCCAAGGGAGTTAATATTGATAGGTCCTTATGAGAAGACTCCAACGATAAACCAGTCGATTGATAAAAACTCTCGGCCACAAAAGAATGTGATGCACCAGAATCAAACAACACACGTGCAATGCATGCAGAGACTAAAAACATACCCTTGATGACCCCTCCAGATGACTGCGGATCCTGTTGAGCCACGTAGAACGTAGCCTGAGCCGACTAGAGAGGTGCCTGTCCCCTCTGAGCGTGCTGCTGCTGGTGGGGTCGCTGAGGTGATCAGAACTACAACCTCTATTGGTGCGACCTCGGCGGCTGGTGCTGAAGTGGCCTCGGTGGTGGGGGATGTTGTTGTTGCTGCTGTGGAGGTCTCTTCTGCAGTTGTAGTGGAGGCTGCTGTGGACCTCACAGCTGCTGCTGCTGCTGGGGGTGAGGACACTCTCACATACGGTGCCCCATCGCACTGCATCCAAAATAGGTGTTGGTGAACTGCCTAGGAGGTGGCGGAGGAGGTACTGCTTGCGCTCAGAAGGCTGGGCCACCTGGGCGCCTCTTCTGTGTTCAACACTGCTGAGAATCACTAGTAGAAGCCTACCTCTTCCGGTCCCTCCTCTAACCGTGATCAGAATGAGAACTGGCCCACTCAGCCTCATAAATCTGGGCTTTTCGTACTGCCCCCTTAAAAGTTGGGAGCTCGTGCCTAATAACAAGGCCTCAAAGACCATAATGCAAGCCATCCTTGAATCAGCAGGCTCTCTGCTGCTTACAATCTACCAGGTACGGTGCAAATCTAGACAGCGCTACAAAATGAGTCACATACTAAGTCACTGTCATATCACCCTGCACTAGGGCCTCGAATTCCAACGCTCGCTGTCATCGGACGTGATCAGGAAAATACTGTCAGTCAAATCGATCAACAAAATTCTCCTAGGTCACAAGAATTTTGAAGATTTTTGGTGAAATGGGGTTTTTAAGCCCTGGCGATTGATTACAGGAGTCGTGGTCATCCCACGGCCCAAGAATTTACCTTTGCGGGTTTAAAATCGTTCATAGGACGTCTCAACCCGACTTCCTACGGCTTAGAAGCTATTCGGATTGCTTTACGTGACCCGAGATGCGTTACAGACTCGATCGTGCCATCGATCCGAATAGACTTCGCCTAATGGCGAATCTGCGGTCCTAGAAATGTTTCTAGACCCTTCTCGCACCCACCTAAGTCAAAGGAAGCGACAACGTACGTCGCGAGATCATAACCCAGGCCCAGTATACTCTTATTCATGCTCTGATACCAACTTGTAACACCCTGAAAATCGGGGGTCGTGTATAAACTCAACTCTCGAGTTCCAGACCGTCACTTATGCAACAAAAATGATTATGATTCAATGTTGTCTGATTTAAAGCATTTACATGAGTAAAAGTATACCAAAACTGCAATTCATACTTCAGATCCAGTGATAAAAGCAAGCGGAAGACTAAACAATATATATATCACTGTATGGAAAAATAAAGTAAATCTCATCTGTCTCCAAAGTATGACTACATCTCTGAGTCTCATATAATATACATGAATAAAATAAATATCCAAAATGGTCCCACTGAATCCCATCGATCCAGGTCACATACGCGAAGCCATCGTGATACTGCATGTACGAGAACTCATCCTGGTCCTCGTCAAAGTCTGGCTCCACCTCCTGGATCTCAGCCTCACCTACATCTACAACAGGGTCTGGTGGGTGTTGCAAACACCATCCCGAAACGTGGGAGTGAGTGATAAACTCAGTGGAATTATAGAGCAAAGATTAGTATGTTCACAATTCAATCATGCGATAATAGTAAAGCAGTAAATCAGACAATCCTAATACTGTTGTTAATGCAAGATGATATGACGTGATGTATGCCCTCACCGACGATCTCCCTCATACGGCAACATCTTACGACCGTGGCATGCCACACTCCCTAGAGTGCTCCACATCTTCCAGGCACATGCAATGCTATGGTGATATGATTTCCAAGTTGTTATTAGTCCATTTAAACAGCAGGATTGGGAAACTAAGGTACTTCCCTTATATCAATCCCAACAAAGATCCTGTCTAGGGTCGTCACTCCTAGTAATCTCATACGATGTATATTTCGTAGGTCACTGCAAGGGCTGCTAGGGCTGTTGCTCGCACTTGTTGCACTGCTCCCCCATCACCTTATCAATACAGGCCTACTGTACTCTACTGCAACGGAAGGGTCGTCGCCTCCCGTGGACTCAGAATACGCTCGCGGTCACTACAAAGGACTCGTCGCCTGATGAGTGTAGGCCGACAGCTAGAATATAGTGTCCCATACCACCATAATCTGCTCACGAGTCTAGGTGCTCACTGGTCACTACGGGGAGGTTTGTGGCCCCAGGTAGGCCGACAGCTCGACCACGGTGTCCCATACCACCATGCCCGGCTCATGAGTCTTCATGGATCAAGGTACCATGGTTAACAGGGTTTACAATGGTAAGTTCAGTATCCTAGGTTCAAGCAGTTATGACTCATACAAGGTGAACACACATCGGCCAGTCGGGTTACTTGACGGGCTCGACTAGCGCGATCGCATCTCAAGTCGAACGACATGAAGTGCGTAAAACACTTCGCGTGGCCTAACCACTGCGGCCAACTCCAAACACGAATCGCGTTCATCAACGCGTCGTTTGTGGCTATGACCAGTCAGCCACGAATTCGCTCAGCTACCGACTGCCTGGACTAAGTCTAGTCCCAAGCACATATGGAATCACATCAGCAATATATGTAAAAGTATTGGAATTGAAATACAATCATGTGAGCATGTTAACACATGTTATAACATTCAACTGAAGCAAATCTTCAAGCACATATATTCCATGCATGTAATGAAATCATGCATTTAGTCAACATGTAGAAAATCATTTAGGTCAGCATATTAAGTGAGAAATCAATCACAAACTATCACATAACATCATTTAATTCAATACATACTAATACAAGCATTTATACAAACACATACACTACACACTTAAGTCTACATATAGTATGTCGACCCAAAGTGCGCAACTAGGCGAATCTCTTCGCCAAACTAATTATGCACGCATTCCTAACTTCCTAATGCGACAACAAACCATGTCAATCACATCAGCAAAATATGAATGTAAACAGTACTTCCTACAAATGACTAAAATGCCCTAAATCTCATATTCTTCGTTAATTTACGAAACGGGAAACGGAGAGCATTTTGTACATGTCAAACGGCGATGCCGTCAAGAATCTACTATTAAAAGACATTGAAAGCGTTGGGAACCGTCAATCAAAGCGTCTAAAATCCTCACCTTATGTCTTGTAAACACGTGAATTGAAACGGAGCGTATACGCTTCGTCCACGGCGAATAAGGAACCTAATACACGAGATCCATAAGCTACATCGCTATGGAAACAAGGAAAACTCAAATCAGCAACTATTTAGGGTATTTACTTACCTAGAATCGCGGTGAAATCGCCGGGAAAGTGGTAGAGGTGTGTTGCTTGAGCACGTGCAACACGTAGCACAAGTGGCAGGAAGAACTCTCCCACTCTCTCACAATCTCTCACCTTTTTCTCTCTCCCAAGTTAGGGTTTCTCTCAAATTCGGATAGGAGAGAGGAGTGAGGGTTTCAACCCCTTTTATAGCCTAAAACATGCCCAAAATAGGCTTGGGAACAATGTTTACTTGGTGCCTAACCAAATCGGGGCCGTTTCGGTCCAAAGGAGCACTTCTGATGGTCCCCTGGCCAAATGCGGTCGGACTTAAGCTCATGCATACTGGATCTAACACACATCCAGTTTTCAGACCGGTAGGGTTCCCAGATCGCATGTGGCGGTCCAGTTTCAGTTTAACGGTCATCGCACCAAGATCAGGCCTATAAGTCTCGTGATATGTAATAAATATTTTTCCTGATCCAAGGGTGTAATTTGGCTGTATTCTGACGGTCAGAATACTTAATACTGATGCGTCAAATCGTGTGCCAGATTTGAATTTCGAATTCCAATTCTAACCCAATTCTCACTCTCTTCGGTCCGGGCTCAATGAAATAGCCTGTGATTATCGGTTTGACTTGATTTTCGGAATGAGTGTCAAGTCCAGCTAGGCGGTTCTAACGGTCTAAGATAGGAGGTATCGGACTTTCGACGTGCGGTCTAGATCTAATACAAAGATTCAAAGTGGTCCAGAGAACAAACCTGCTTAGAGTTTGGTCCGAGGTTTTAGAGCATTATAGCACCATTGGTTCCACTCGCTTTGGGCCTTGTAGAACGTATTTAAAGTGATCAGGGACCATTTCCCAGCTATTCTAACGTTGCACTAGCTAACCTAGTCATATTTTCTAAAGGAATGAATTCTACGCAATTTCGGGTCGAGTTGGTACTCGAGCCCAAGTATGGATTTTTCACGGGCGTTACAATCTACCCCCCTTAACAAATAATTTCATCCTTGAAATTTTGTACCTTTTCGTACTCCTCGAGAAGCTGTGGGTAGTTCTTTCTGATCTCGGCTTCTGTCTCCTAGGTAGCCTCCTCCTCAGAGTGATGCGTCCATAATACCTTCACAAGGGGAATTACCTTGCTACGCAGTACCTGCTCCTTCCTGTCTAGGATACGTGTCGGTCGCAGGATATATGTAACATCCTCTCCTAACTGCACCTGCTCCCATCTGATGATATGGGAAGGATCAGCAACGTACTTCTTCAGCATAGAAACATGAAATACGTTGTGAACGCTCGCGAGAGGCGTGGGTAAAGCCAATCGGTAAGCCACTGCTCCCATACGATCGAGGATCTGGAATGGGCCAATGAATCACGGTGCCAGCTTCCCCTTCTTCCCGAACCGAAGGACTCCCTTCATAGGGAAAACTCGCAAAAACACATGATCCCCAACTGTGAACTCTAGTGGCCTCCATCTCGTATCGGCGTAACTCTTCTGTCTGCTCTGCGCTGTAAGGAGCCGACGTCGAATAATATCAATCTTCTCTGACATCGCCTGCACTAACTCTGGGCCAATCAAGCTATGCTCACCGACCTTTAACTAGCAATGCAGTGCGCGACAAGGTCGCCCATACAGCGCCTCATAAGGTGCCATACCGATACTCGCCTGAAAACTGTTGTTGTACGCAAACTCCGCATATGCAAGACAATCATCCCAACTGTCCTTGAAGTCCAATGCGTAAGCTCGCAACATGTCCTCCAAGATCTGGTTCACCTGCTCTGTCTGTCTGTCTATCTGTGGGTGGAAGGCAGTACTAAACTTTAACTTCACACCCATAGCCTCCTGAATGCGGGTCCAGAAAATGGAAGTGAACCGCGTGTCTCTGTCCGACACGATCTCCAGCGGAACTCCATGTAGACGCACAATCTCTCTGATGTACAATCTAGCTAGCTCGTCTGCAGAGTTCGTAACTCTGATCGGTAGGAAGTGCGCCGACTTCGTCAGACGGTCGACGATCACCCAAATGGAATCATGTCCCTTCCTCGTCTTCGGCAACCCAAAAATGAAGTCCATGGAAATGAAATCCCACTTCCACTCTGCCATCGGCATAGGCTGCAAAAGTCCAGGTGGTCGGCGATGCTCTGCCTTCACCTGCTGACAAGTGAGACAACGGGTCACGAACTCAGCTATGTGGGTCTTCATACCTTCCCACCAATACGTCCTCTTCACGTCACGATACATCTTTGTGCTGCCTGGATGCATCGCGAGTCTAGTACAATGCGCAGCCTCGAGAATCTCTCGTCTCAAGTCAGGGACATCTGGGACGCATAGGCGGCCACGGTAACGTAAGCCCCCATCCATACCAACTCGCCAGTCTGCGTCAGCATCATCACTGGCCTGCTCTCGAAGCTCAGTAAGATGCGCATCGTCCCTCTGCGCCTCGATGACTCGGTCATCGATCTGAGATCGCACCTGTACATGTGCGATGAACTCAAACGGCTCCTCTACGGTGAGTTTCTGCTCAAAGTCTCGCAAAAACTCAACCATATCCCACTCGAAAACCATCATCGGAGCTGCAAACTCTATCGCCTTCTTGCGGCTCAACGCATCAGCCACAAGGTTCGCCTTCCCAGGATGGTAATAGACTTCAAACTTGAAGTCCTTCAACGTCTCCATCCATCGCCGCTGCCTCATATTCAAGTCTCGCTGCGTGAATATGTACTTGAGGCTCTTGTGGTTGCAAAAGAGCTCGAACTCCTCTCCGTAGAGGTAATGTCTCCAGAGTCTCAGTGCGAATATAACGGCTGCCAACTCTAGGTCGTGTGTAGGGTAATTCTCCTCGTGCTTCCTTAATTGTCTCGAGGCATACGAAATTACCCTGTCCCTTTGCATAACGACACAACCCAAACCAACGCTAGACGCGTCAGTATATATAGTGTATCTAACCCCTTGCTCTGGCAATACTAGCACAGGGGCGGACGTAAGTCTGTCCTTCAGCTCCTGAAAAGCTGACTCCGCCTTGTCATTCCAGGCGAACTTCACATCCTTCCGTGTCAACTGAGATAAGGGTCTCGCGATCTTCGAGAAGTCCTGTATCAAGCGCCGATAGTAGCCAGCAAGACCCAAGAAGCTCCTCACCTCAGTGACAGAACCAGGCTGCTCCCAGTCCTGCACCGCAGCTACCTTAGACAGGTCAACTGCCATGCCATCCTTGGACACAACATGTCCCAGAAACTTCACCTCCTGCTTCCAGAAGTCGTACTTCTTGTACTGTGCGAACAACTGATGCTGTCTGAGCGTATCCAGGACCAAACGTAAGTGCTCCTCATACTCCTCTCGACTCCTAGAGTACACCAAAATGTCGTCAATGAATACAACGACGAATCGATAGAGGAAAGGCCGAAATACCCGGTTCATCAGATCCATGAACACGGCCGGTGCATTCGTAAGACCGAACGACATCACGAGGAACTCGTAGTGGCCAAAACTGGTCCTGAATGCTGTCTTCTGCACGTCCTCATCCCTGACGCGTAACTGATGATATCCAGACTGAAGATCAATCTTTGAGAAGTACTGCACTCCTCTCAACTGATCAAACAAGTCATCGATCCTGGGTAAAGGGTACTTGTTCTTCACCGTGAGCTGGTTTAGCCTGCGATAATCAATACACAATCGCATCGAACCGTCCTTCTTCCTCACGAATAGGACTGGTGCTCCCCAAGGAGACACACTAGGCCGTATAAGGCCAAGCTCTAGCAGACCATCAATCTGCGTCCTCAACTCCTCCATCTCACATGGTGCCATGCGATACGTCGACAGTGAGACGGGCGTAGAATCAGGAACCAGATCGATAGTGAAATCGATCTCTCGTCGAGGCGGCAAACCAGGGATCTTTCTGAACAGATCCCCGAACTCGGAAACGACTGGCACATGCTCGAGTACCTGGGCACCAGCGTCGCGCAATAAAGTGGCGTAACTAAGTATGTGGAAAGGGAGATTTACCCGCACTGAAAATGTGAAAGGCGTGCCCTCAGGCTCATACACCGTCACCATATGAGTCTCGCAGTCAATCTCGGCCCTCGCTGCAGTCAACCAATCCATGCCAAGAATGACGTCGAGATAAACGAGCGAGGGATCGACGACAAGATCAAGAGCCATCGTCCTGCCTCCCAGATCAACTAAACAACCCTCACACATCTGGGTAACATCCGAATAATCTCCATGAGCTGCAAAGACTCGCACGCTATCCATAGTGATAGTCTGTAACCCAAGACGCCTGACTACAGCACGTGATATTAAGGAAATCGTGGAATCAGTGTCCACCATCACAAGAATGGGAGTACCTCCAATATGGGCCGTGACCTCAAAGGCTGAATGCTGAAGAGTCGGTGCCGCAGCTGCCTCAGCTGTCAATGCATGAACCCGAGCCTGCTGTGGCCGGTTCGGCTGCTGTGTCAAGGGCCGTGGAGGCTATCTGATCTGCGATACCGTAGGTCTGAATGTAGGGTGCGCAGGAGCTGACCATATAGGAGGTGCTGATATCGCCTGTGAACGAGCACGGTCAATCTTCTGCGGCGGTGAGAACCCGCTGTCCCGCATCCGAGAGAAACAGCTCTGCGCCAAGTGGCCTGTCCTCCCACAGTATGTACATGTCAAATCAGGGCATCGAAACGGTGGTACAGGCGCTGTAGTCCTAGCAGGGGGATCAATGCGAGGCCTCTTGCCCGCAAGGGGCCTGTCTGACAAGTCTGGTCGTGGCCTAGAAGCAACAGGGCCACGAGATCGCGCAAGCCGATGCACATCCTGCTCTGCCCGCATGGACATGTGAATCAACCCCGCATAAGAGGGAATGGTCAAACAACACATCTTCGACCGAATATCCGGTCGCAAACCCTCCAGAAAGCGCCGTATGCTCATCTGCTCATCAGTCAAAATCGTCAGGACGTATCTGCCCAACTCCGTGAACCGATGCTCATACTCTGTAACCGTCATAGCTGCCTGTCTGAGACGGAGAAACTCATTCTCCCTGTCGTGCCTGTAAGTCTGGGGATAATACTTCTCATAGAAGCGGAACTCAAATGCTGCCCACGTCCATACATAGTCGGCGGCAACGGTCCGCAGTACGCTATCCCACCACATGCTGGCCTCTCTCTCAAACAGGAATGTAGCCAGCTCTACCTGCTCGGCCTCAGTGCAATGAAGCATCTGTAAAATCTTCGACACACGGTCGAGCCAGTACTCAGCCTCCTCGGGTCTGTGAGAACCCGTGAAAGTAGGAGGCCGCAAGCGCTGAAACCGCTCCAATAGGCCCCGTGTATTGGCGGGATTTCCCGCAGGGTAAGCAGACGGCGCAGGATGAGCCATGCCCTCATCCTGGGCGTATGTATAAGCATCCTCAACTGGATGCGCAGGTGGTGCAGGTGGTGTAGATGGAGCCGCACCCCCACCCTGGGCTAATGTCCCCACGATGGTAGTCAGAAGTTGCTGCTGCTGCAGCATCATAGCCATCATCTACTCGAATCTGTCAGGAGGTGGAGCAGGCTGTGGCAGATGCTGTGTCGAAGTAGATGCACGATATGACTCTCTGACTAACGGTGTAAAAGGCGGTGGTCCAACTGTAGGACCAGCGGCAGGCTGAGACGATTGAACTGCCTCAGGAATCGGGCCCAAAGCAGGGTCCGCATGAGTGTCAGACTGTGAAGGAGTCTGATCCATATGCTTAGTCAATGCAAGCCGAACTGTGCTCCGCGTAACCTTAGGCGGCATTCCCTATATTCAAAATAGGGCGCAACCTTGTCAGTCTTAATAGCACAATTACACCGCAATCATTTACACAAGGAGTCAAAGGCATTCCATGCATTTCATTTAATCAAAATTATCACAATACAGGGGATATATCCTTACAAGCATCACGACGAGAAATATATGGGAACTAAGATAGTTAAAATTGCAACAGTAACATAAGCAAAGCACTAGCCCTAACAGGCTTACACTCATAAAGCAGGAAATGACTAACTACTGACAACTACATCAAGGTCGCATCGCTAGTCTGAGTCTGGGGACAGAGGAGGAGCACCCTTATCCTGTAAGCAATATAGGATTTTCTTCAAGGTGCGAGCCACCTTGCCTAATTTCTTCTTTGTAACGGCTTTGGCATTCGCGACTTCTGTTCGAACTTCTTGAACTTCCCTTCGCAAAGTGGTCTGACTCTCCTCCATCCGAGTAATGCGATCGTCGATAGTAGTCTACGCAGAAGGAGGAAGACTCTCATCTGTATCCTAAGCCTCCTCTTCTGCCTCTTCCTGAGCTTCTTCCTGAACCTCTGCTCCAGGTTCTTCTTCACTTTGATCTTCCTCACCATCAAAGTCATCCTCGTTGTCTTCCTCAAGCTGGTTTTCACGGTACTGCGACCCAATCTTCATCTTGACCATAGTCGACTCATCAATGGTATGAATCGATACTGGCAATTCTGGCCCAAGTCTATAGGCAAACTCAAGCGCAATCTTGCAAATCAGTCAGCCAAAGGGAAGTGATTCGGATGTTCTTCTTGACCTGGCTATGAGGATTATTTATCGCAAGATGAAAGTAGCCATGCATACATTCTCTCCCTGGGCCACCAGATACAGGAAATCAACCATAAGGCGTGTACATTCAATGCGATTCGTCGACCTAGGATAAACATTGAACGTGCAGATATGGTGCAGCAGGCACAAATCATCAGACATATACGTCACCTTAAGGCTGTTATTAGGCTGCCATGAAACCAACTTACCGCACAGAAACCTGGTGTGGTGATCTCGTTCACGCCTAGTCCTCAGGTTCTTCTCACTAGGATGAACATCACCAAGAGGCACGTTCAGAAGTCGCGCAATCAGTCGCACATCAATCGTAGCCATCCGATCTCTACCAAAAGGGATTTTAAACTGCAATGGCTCCAAGGTAGGATTCTGGATACTAGCGTAGAAGGTATGAACAGTGCTCACATTAGCACGAGCGCGAGCTTCAAAGATCGGACCCCAATGCGCAGCTTCAATACGTTCGAACAATAGATATTCACCGAATAGTCGTCCATCTACGTCCACCTCAAACAACACTTTTTGATCAGTGTATTGGCCGTGAGGCATCTCTGATAGAATTGCTCGCCCAAGGTGTGCATGGGGATCCAAATCCCGCTTTGTACGGCACTCCAGGACTCCAGCTGGACCTGCGGCGGCGCTTGAACTTGCGGCACCACCCCGCGGTCTTCTCGATTGAGCAGGACGGCTTGGCCCAGCCTCGTCTGTTGCAGTTTTCCTCTTACCCATCAAAGATATGATGGATGAGAGTGATAAAAGGCCTAGAATGGCTTCCACGAAAGCCATGGAAAATGGCAAAAATGCGAAGAAGTGGCTGTCCAATATGGAAAAAGGAAATCTAGGCATCGTAGAGGGATGCTTCAAGCTTCCCAAGGCTATATTTTTAAGGAGAAATGTAAACGAAAAGGTGGAATGGAGCACCTCACGATTTCAGCTCGATTTGGGGGTTTTTGGAGCTCCAAATGGTGAAATCTTCAAGAGAAAGGGCTGCTAACTCCAGAGAAGTGATGGATGATGGTCGATTTTGGCCAAGGAGGGATCTAGGAGTGATTTGGGATAATAAACTTTGGAGATAGTTGCTGGAAAATGAAAACGGAGCTAAGGGGAGGGCTGTTTGTGAAGGAGATGCACATTTTAGGGGTTTTTGTGGGACAGGAGCTATGTGGGGATGATATGCACCTCATTTAAGGGAGTGTGCCCAAAAATCAGAGCCAACGGGCCCCACCGGTAAGCGATGCATCGCCGAACCGGCGATGACATCGCCGGCCAACTTCTCAGTTGGTCAGTGGGACCATATGGGTCTGGTCCCCCATGGTCCAGGGACCCCAAAAATGTGTGGTCCACCCCCTGGTTCATTGTATTTTGACCTATATGAGCCCAAACATGTGTTCGGGGCTTTCTGGGACCACTCCCCAATTTCAAATACCAAACCCTATAATGTAGCATATGAATTTGGGGTAGAAGGATCTAGTACGTCCATCTAGATCCTTATTTGCTAAAGAAAGTGAAGTTAGAATGGCCTTATGGCCATTTTTCATGAACTTTTACTATTCACTATACAATTTTGTGAAAGTACTAATTTGCATTATTTTCACATTAGGTTTGATGCCTAACATGAAATGGATAAGAAGAAAATAAAGATCGGAGTGTTTAGAGGAAGAATTTTGAAGATTTTTGGTGAAACGGGGTTTTTAAGCCCTGACGATTGATTACAGGAGTCGTGGTCATCCCACGGCCCAAGAATTTACCTTTGAGGGTTTAAAATCATTCATAGGACGTCTCAACCTGACTTCCTATGGCTTAGAAGCTATTCGAGTTGCTTTACGCGACCCGAGATGCGTTATAGACTCGATCGTGCCATCGATCCGAATAGACTTCGCCTAATGGCGAATCTGCGGTCCTAGAAATGTTTCTAGACCCTTCTCGCACCCACCTAAGTCAAAGGAAGCGACAGCGTACGTCGCGAGACCATAACCCAGGCCCAGTATACTCTTATTCATGCTCTGATACCAACTTGTAATACCCTGAAAATCGGGGGTCGTGTATAAACTCAACTCCCGAGTTCCAGACCGTCACTTATGCAACAAAAATGATTATGATTCAATGTTGTCTGATTTAAAGCATTCACATGAGTAAAAGTACACCAAAACTGCAATTCATACTTCAGATCCAGTGATAAAAGCAAGCGGAAGACTAAACAATATATATATCACTGTATGGAAAAACAAAGTAAATCTCATCTGTCTCCAAAGTATGACTACATCTCTGAGTCTCATATAATATACATGAACAAAATAAATATCCAAAATGGTCCCACTGAATCTTATCGATCCAGGTCGCCTACGCGAAGCCATCGTGATACTGCATGTACGAGAACTCATCCTGGTTCTCGTCAAAGTCTGGCTCCACCTCCTGGATCTCAGCCTCACCTGCATCTACAATAGGGTCTGGTGGGTGTTGCAAACACCATCCCGAAACGTGGGAGTGAGTGATCAACTCAGTGGAATCAAAGAGCAAAGATTAGCATGTTCACAATTCAATCATGCGATAATAGTAAAGCAGTAAATCAGACAATCCTAATACTGTTGTTAATGCAAGATGATATGACGTGATGTATGCCCTCACCGACGATCTCCCTCATACGGCAACATCTTACGACCGCGACATGCCACGCTCCCTAGAGTGCTCCACATCTTCCAGGCACATGCAATGCTATGGTGATATGATTTTCAAGTTGTTATTAGTCCATTCAAACAGCAAGATTGGGAAACTAAGGTACTTCCCTTATATCAATCCCAACACAGATCCTGTCTAGGGTCGTCACTCCTAGTAATCTCATACGATGTATATTTCGTAGGTCACTGCAAGGGCTGCCAGGGCTGTTGCTCGCACTCGTTGCACTGCTCCCCCATCACCTTATCAATACAGGCCTACCGTACTCTACTGCAACGGAAGGGTCGTCGCCTCCCGTGGACTCAGAATACGCTCGCGGTCACTACAAAGGACTCGTCGCCTGATGAGTGTAGGCCGACAGCTAGAATATAGTGTCCCATACCACCATAATCTGCTCACGAGTCTAGGTGCTCACTGGTCACTATGGGGAGGTTTGTGGCCCCAGCGTAGGCCGACAGCTCGACCACGGTGTCCCATACCACCATGCCCGGCTCATGAGTCTTCATGGATCAAGGTACCATGGTTAACAGGGTTTACAATGGTAAGTTCAGTATCCTAGGTTCAAGCAGTTATGACTCATACAAGGTGAACACACATCGGCCAGTCGGGTTACTTGACGGGCTCGACTAGCGCGATCGCATCTCAAGTCGAACGACATGAAGTGCGTAAAACACTTCGCGTGGCCTAACCACTGCGGCCAACTCCAAACACGAATCGCGTTCATCAACGCGTCGTTTGTGGCTATGACCAGTCAGCCACGAATTCGCTCAGCTACCGACTGCCTGGACTAAGTCTAGTCCCAAGCACATATGGAATCACATCAGCAATATATGTAAAAGTATTGGAATTGAAATACAATCATGTGAGCATGTTAACACATGTTATAACATTCAACTGAAGCAAATCTTCAAGCACATATATTCCATGCATGTAATGAAATCATGCATTTAGTCAACATGTAGAAAATCATTTAGGTCAGCATATTAAGTGAGAAATCAATCACAAACTATCACATAACATCATTTAATTCAATACATACTAATACAAGCATTTATACAAACACATACACTACACACTTAAGTCTACATATAGTATGTCGACCCAAAGTGCGCAACTAGGCGAATCTCTTCGCCAAACTAATTATGCACGCATTCCTAACTTCCTAATGCGACAACAAACCATGTCAATCACATCAGCAAAATATGAATGTAAACAGTACTTCCTACAAATGACTAAAATGCCCTAAATCTCATATTCTTCGTTAATTTACGAAACGGGAAACGGAGAGCATTTTGTACATGTCAAACGGCGATGCCGTCAAGAATCTACTATTAAACGACATTGAAAGCGTTGGGAACCGTCAATCAAAGCGTCTAAAATCCTCACCTTATGTCTTGTAAACACGTGAATTGAAACGGAGCGTATATGCTTCGTCCACGGCGAATAAGGAACCTAATACACGAGATCCATAAGCTACATCGCTATGGAAACAAGGAAAACTCAAATCAGCAACTATTTAGGGTATTTACTTACCTAGAATCGCGGTGAAATCGCCGAAAAAGCGGTAGAGGTGTGTTGTTTGAGCACGTGCAACACGTAGCACAAGTGGCAGGAAGAACTCTCCCACTCTCTCACAATCTCTCACCTTTTTCTCTCTCCCAAGTTAGGGTTTCTCTCAAATTCGGATGGGAGAGAGGAGTGAGGGTTTCAACTCCTTTTATAGCCTAAAACATGCCCAAAATAGGCTTGGGAACAATGTTTACTTGGTGCCTAACTAAATCGGGGCCGTTTCGGTCCAAAGGAGCACTTCTGATGGTCCCCTGGCCAAATGCGATCGGACTTAAGCTCATGCATACTGGATCTAGCACACATCCAGTTTTCAGACCGGTAGGGTTCCCAGATCGCACGTGGCGGTCCAGTTTCAGTTTAACGGTCATCGCACCAAGATCAGGCCTATAAGTCTCGTGATTTGTAATAGATATTTTTCCTGATCCAAGGGTGTAATTTGGCTGTATTCTGACGGTCAGAACGCTTAATACTGATGCGTCAAATCGTGTGCCAGATTTGAATTTCAAATTCCAATTCTAACCCTATTCTCACTCTCTTCGGTCCGGGCTCAATGAAATAGCCTGTGATTATCGGTTTGACTTGATTTTTGGAATGAGTGTCAAGTCTAGCTAGGCGGTTCTAACGGTCTAAGATAGGAGGTATCGGACTTTCGACGTGCGGTCTAGATCCAATACAAAGATGCAAAGTGGTCCAGAGAACAAACCTTCTTAGAGTTTGGTCCGTGGTTTTAGAGCATTATAACACCATTGGTTCCACTCGCTTTGGGCCTTGTAGAACGTATTTAAAGTGATCAGGGACCATTTCCCAGCTATTCTAACGTTGCACTAGCTAACCTAGTCATATTTTCTAAAGGAATGAATTCTACGCAATTTCGGGTCGAGTTGGTACTCGAGCCCAAGTACGGATTTTTCACGGGCATTATAGGTGATGGTGATGCCTATGAGGCGGAGCCGGAGTTTGATGATGACGAGGAAGCCTTCTCTTTTATGCAGTTTTCGGGCGGATTCCCGTGAGCCGAGTCTGGATCGATGGGGCTTCAGGGTTTACACTTTATAGAGGACCTTTACATTTTATCATATGTATTTGAAACAAACTTTGTACTTATTGACCTGGCAGAGCACTCATATTTTGGGGACTTGTATTGATGTATTTATGTATTTCAGACTTTCGCCTGCATTTTCTCATTATTTTTGAATTATGATTTGCTGTTTTAGCTTAATCTATTTCATGTTTTATGCACTAATACAACCAACATTCATCCATCATTGAAAAAATTGCATAAATGATGTTTTGGAACTCAGGAGCTGAGCTATACTCGACCCCCAATTTTCAGGGTGTTACAACGTGGGAACCCACCAGATATAGTATTATATATATATATATATATATATATATATATATATATTAAAAAACACAACGTCCAGGCCATCCACGGCCTGGATAGTCACGTGCATCAAGGAGGGGCCCACACGTGGGGTGGGTTCCACTATTGAAACGAGGCATCTCCACCCAGTCTGCCAGTTGAGCTATGGGTCTGGGCGTGGAACACATTAAGGAGGGCCCCACAGGGACGGGGTCCCACCGTCCTAGAGCGGTGGACGGTTTGGATAAAATGCACACTATGGTGTGGCCCACTAAGATGGATGGACGCCGTGGGTGGGTCCCATGCACCTCACAGTCAGTCCACACCCCATGTTAGTCCACACTTCCCTGTTAGCTACCCTTAGGCCATTAATGCCATGATCTCAACGTTGGAACGAGGTATCATTCACTCAGCCTACCATTTGACCTATGGGCCTGGGTCCCACCATCTGGATGGTCTTGACCTCACGTGGGACCCACAGAACTGCTAACATCATATGGAAGTGGGTCCCACCATCAAAATAGATGGACGGAATGTGTAAAACACCTACATCATGTGTGGGATCCACCGTCCATTGGATGGACGGTGGATGCAGTGCATCCTCAAGGTTGCCCCACTGTCAGGATGGATGGAAGGCTTGGATGGGTCCCATGGGCCCTGATGACATTACTAGAGTAGCTGCTGCACGATGCAGCTTTTAACAAAAGAAGAAGGTGGGTCCCATGCAATGGTCAACCCTCTTTGATAATAACATAATATATATTATTATTTATAATCTGCTTGATGCAGCAGGTGAGTACACCCCACTAATAGTTAACACTTTACTCTCAGCCACCTACACAGTCAGTTCACAGTTCCAGCGTCCCTGGACGGACGGTGTGGATGTACACCTCATCAAGGTGGGTCCCACATGGCCCACCTATTTTGGATTAGCCTGATATTTGTGTTTTTCCCATGGCAGTACCAGCCATGAAAACAGTGGGGTCCACATCAATGGATGGCGTGGATAAGGTCATGCATCAAGTGGGATACTGGTCATCATACACAAAAAAATGGAGAGAGAGAGAGAGAGAGAGAGAGAGAGAGAGAGAGAGAGAGAGAGAGAGAGAGAGAGAGAGAGAGGATGGAGGGGCCCCGCCACTATGGGCCCCTCTTTGATACAAAGCCTACACAAGGTGGGTCTCACATATATGGACCCTTAAATCAAATAAATGGATGAAAGAAAAAATTTAAGATCACCCACCGTTCCTTCTTTCTCCCTAGGATTCCTTTGCTCCTTAGCTTCAATTCCAACGGAGGAGATGGAGTTTGGATGGTTGAGAAGGAAGATGAGGGGTAGGAAGTGGGCCACACACAAGGCTCTCTCTCATGGAGGTTTGGGAGGGCTTGGACGTATGGTGTTTTCTCTTGCTTGGGAGAGTGGTTTGAGAATGAGAGAGAGAGAGAGGGTTATTAAGAGAGATGGGTGATGAAGTGATGGATGTGGTGAGTGATGGGTGTAAGAACTTTTTAACTTTTGAGGTAATTTGTGTAAGAAAGGTATGAGCTTGTGTAAGAACTCTTTTGACTTTAGGGTTGTTTGGGAATTGGTGAAAGGTGATGTGTACTTGACCCTTGATTGGATTAATTGATGGATTGAGGTGGCATGTCGTAGAGATTCTCTTACGTTTTACAACGTGCGGCGTTTTCCTTGAATTGAACGCTGGCTCACATCGATCTCCTGGCTAGGGTATCGCCTCAGCACACGGGTCGTTGCATTGGAACCGCCGCGACGGCACGGTCGTTAGGGTACAAGTCTCAGGTCAAGTCGACTCGGGTTGACGGCGTGTGACCTAGGGTCGTGTGCAAATACCGGTTAAGGGTCGAAGGTTACCAAAATTTGACCGGGAAGACCGCGGAAGCCTACAGAACGGTACGGTTTAGGATACAGGGCTTGTAGTCTTACCTATGGAAATTACGGTCCCATCATTGTGAACTGCGTATTAAGCTCAGCTGACCCCTCCAGAGTTCACAGAGGCAATGCTGGCCAAGCTTGAGGAGCTGGTTAAAGTCCACATCAGGGCTCTAGACTCAATCATTGCCAACAAAGTGGTCATGGCACAGACATACAATAAAAGTGTAAAAGGAAAGTTTTTCAAAGTAAGCGATATGATCTGAAAAATGGTGTTGCTTTTCGATCAGAAAAACCAAGCACTATGCAAAAATTGTCACCCAGTTGGGAAGGACCATATGTTGTCGAGCAAGTCATTAAGGGAGGAGCTTATGCCCTGAAAGATATGAACGAGAATATTGTAAGGGCTCCTATAAATGGCCATTTCTTAAAATATCATTTCCCTTCATTGTAGAAAGTTATTAGGAATTGGGCTGAACCAAGTTAGTAAAATAAATGTTTCATTTAAATAAAGGTCCTGAAACAAGGGCTAGTTGATAATTATGAATTTTTTTTTAGTAAGTCGGATAGTTGAGCTATAAACGGGTTGACTTGAGCCTTTTGAATTCCCTACAGCCAAGGCTCTAGCTTCCCTCGCCAACTTTCACCTCTCCATCCATGAGGCATGCTAGCTCACGAGCTCTTTTGAGGTGCACTTGATATATGCAAGATGGTGGGCGATAGCCGCGTGCTCTAGGTCAACTGATTTCTTTTTAGCTTCACTAGATTCAACACAGTCCTAATAAAGAGCGATTTGGGACTCGATTAATGCGATCAGCTCAGTATTTTCTAGCTGATTGTGGTTCAGATGAAGCTGACGAGTCTCGACCAAGTTGGCAGATAGATTGTTGCATGCAGTTTCTAGCGACCGTAGCATTGCTTCATTGAAGTTATGCTCACGAGTCCAATGCAGCCTGTTCGTACAAGCTGCTTCGTGGCGGGCCAGCAGAGCCCCGCATTTAACACTAGGGGCTGACACACATGACAAGGTGGAAATGTAGTGCTCATTCTCTTGAACAACTTCAGAGTATTCATCTCCTAGTTTTCGGGGTTCTGAGAGAATATTCAGGATTTCCTAGGGAGGCTGTTGATCTTCATGAAGATCATCAACATCCCTGAGGAAAGAAAAGGGATCACCTAGAAAGGAGGAGCACGAGAAGGATTGCCTTCTTCAAATATCTACTCCATGATTTTAATTGATAGAGCTAAGTAATCCATGGGGGTTGAAGTAGTGGTGACAAAGATTCTAGTTCGAATTGGTTCATTGTGCATCCTAAAAGATTAAGGGTTGCTTTTATAGATGAGGGTTCATCAATTCATGCACGTAGGGTGCGGTGTGATGGTTGGTTACTCGAGGCTTAGCGAACCATTTTCGGGATCATGGGGAACATAGCGGAATAAATGCGATTTCCTTAAAAAAGAATGTGACAATGTTACTATAGATGAGGTACGACGTGCATGTATAAGGAAAGGCTAAGTACCACACATCCTTACCGTAATACTAGGATCAGGTCAATAGCTAAAGTACTAAGATACCATCGCAGTCAAAGGGCATGGCCAAAAGGGAGGTACGTCTTATCGCTTAAGTGTTTATTTATAGCCTTGTCAGTCATCGACCGTATTGCTATAGAGGAAAAACATATACATAGAATATAAAAGTGGTCGACTGACCTAAATTTTCATCCCTTTAAACTCTTTAAGGAGGGTCTGCATCCTTACTTTGTCCTTCTCCTTGAGCACTGCCCAGGTAGCTCATTCTTTAATGATGAGTGGTAGGAGATGGAGTATGTAACGCCCGTGAAAAATCCATCCTTGGGCTCGAGTACCAACTCGACCCGAATTTGCGTAGAATTCATTCCTTTGGAAAATTTGACTAGGTTAGCTAGTGCAACGTTAGAATAGCTGGGAAATGGTCCCTGATCACTTTAAATACGTTCTACAAGGCCCGAAGCGAGTGGAACTAAGGGTGCTATAATGCTCTAAAGCCTCGGATCAAACTCTAAGCCGGTTTGTTCTCTGGACCACTTTGAATCTTTGTATTGGATCTAGACCGCACGTTGAAAGTCCGATACCTCCTATCTTAGACCGTTAGGACCGTCTAGCTGGGCTTGACACTCATTCCAAAAATCAAGTCAAACCGATGATCACAGGCTATTTCATTGAGCCCGGACCGAAGAGAGTGTGAATAGGGACATAGTTGGAATTTCAAATTCAAATCTGGCACACAAATTTGACGCAACAGTATTAAGCATTCTGACCGTCAGAATACAGCCAAATTACACCCTTGGATCAGGAAAAATATCTATTATATATCACGGGACTTATAGGCCTGATCTTGATGCGGTGACCGTTAAACTGAAACTGGGCCGCCACGTGCGATCTGGGAACCCAACCGGTCTGAAAACTGGATGTATGCTAGATCTAGTATGCATGAGCTTAAGTCCGACCGCATTTGGCCTGGGGACCTCCAGAAATGCCCTTTTGGACCGAAACGGCCCCGATTTGGTTAGGCACCAAGTAAACATTGTTCCCAAGCCTATTTTGGGAATGTTTTAGGCTATAAAAGGGGTTGAAACCCTCACTCCTCTCTCCCATCCGAATTTGAGAGAAGCCCTAGCTTGGGAGAGAGAAAAAGAGTGAGAGATTGTGAGAGAGTGGGAGAGTTCTTCCCGCCACTTGTGCTACGTGTTGCACATGCTTAAGCGACACTCCTCTACCGCTTTCCCGGCGATTCCACCGCAATCCTAGGTAAGTAAAAACCCTAAATAGTTGGTGATTTGAGTTTTTCTTGTTTCCATAGCGATGTAGCTTATGGATCTTATGTATTAGGCTCCTTACTCGCCGTAGACGAAGCATATACACTCCGCTTCAATTCCCGAGTCTACAAGACACTAGGTGAGGATTTTAGACGCTTGGATTGACGGTTCCCAATGCTTTCAATGTCGTTTAATAGTAGATTCTTGACGGCATCGCCGTTTGACATGTACAAAATGCTCTCCGTTTCCCGTTTCGTAAGCTAACGAAGAATATGAGATTTAGGGCATTTTAGTCATTTGTAGGAAGTACTGTTTGCATTCATATTTTGCTGATGTGATTGACATGGTTTGTTGTCGCATTAGGAAGTTAGGAATGCGTGCATAATTAGTTTGGCGAAGAGATTCGCCTAATTGCACACTTTGGGTCGACATGCTATATGTAGACCTAAGTGTGTAGTGCATGTGTTTGTATAAATGCTTGTATTAGTATGTATTGGATTAAATGATGCTATATGATAGTTTGTGATTGATTTTTCAACTATTATGCTGACCTAGATGATTTTCTACATGTTGATAAAATGCATGATTTCATTACATGCATTGAATGTATGTGCTTGAGGATTTGCTTAAGTTGAATATGCATGGGAAGTATGCCTTGAAGATTTGCTTAAGTTGAAAGTTATAACATGTGTTAACATGCTCACATGATGTATTTCAATTCCAATACCTTGTATAGTAATTCCATAGATGTGTGGGACTTGACTTAGTCCAGGCAGTCGGTAACCGAGCGAATTCGTGGCTGACTGGTCATAGCCACGAACGACGCGTCGATGAATGTGATTCGTGTTGAGAGTTGGCGGCAGTGGTTAGGCCACGCGAAGTGTTTTACGCACTTCATGTCGTTCAATTCGAGATGCGATCGCGCTAGTCGAGCCCGTCAAGTAACCCGACTGGCCGATGCTTGTTCACCTTGTATGTATCATAACTGCTTGAACCTAGGGTACTGAACTTACCATTGTAAACCCTATTAACCGTGGTACCTTGATCCACGAAGACTCATGAGCCGGGCATGGTGGTATGGGACACCGTGGTCGAGCTGTCGGCCTACGCTGGGGCCACAAACCTCCCCGTAGTGACCAATGAGCACCTTGACTCGTGAGCAGATTATGGTGGTATGGGACACTATATTCTAGCTGTCGGCCTACACTGATCAGGCGACGAGCCCTTTGTAGTGACCGCGAGCGTATTCTGAGTTCACGGGAGGCGACGACCCTTCCGTGCAGTAGAGTACAGTAGGCCTGTATTGATAAGGTGATGGGGGAGCGGTGCAACGAGTGCGAGCAACAGCCCTGGCAGCCCTTGCAGTGACCTACGAAATGTACATCGTATGAGATTACTAGGAGTGACGACCCTAGACAGGATCCGTGTTGGGATTGATACAAGGGAGGTACCTTAGTTTCCCAATCCTGCTGTTTGAATGGACTAATAACAACTTGGTAATCATATCACCATAGCATTGCATGTGCCTGGAAGATGTGGAGCACTCTAGGGAGTGTGGCATGCCGCGGTCGTAAGATGTTGCCGTATGAGGGTGATCGTCGGTGAGGGCATACATCACGTCATATCATCTTGCATTAACAACAGTATTAGGACTTGTCTGATTTACTGCTTTACTATTATCGCGTGACTGAATTGTGAACATGCTAATCTTTGCTCTATGATTCCACTGAGTTGATCACTCATTCCCACGTTACGGGATGGTGTTTGCAACACCCACCAGACCCTGTTGTAGTTGCAGGTGACGATGAGATCCAGGAGGTGGAGCTAGATGATGACGAGGACCAGGATGAGTTCTCGTATATGCAGTATCATGACGGCTTCCCGTAGGTGACCTGGATCGAGGGGACATCAGTGGGACTTTTCTTTTTGAACATTATTCTTTTGTTATGTACATGTATATGAGACTCAGAGATGTAGTCATACTTTGGAGACAGTTGAGATTACTTTGTTTTTCCATACAGTGATATATATCTTGTTTAGTCTTCCGCTTGCTTTTATCACTGGATCTGAAGTATGAATTGCAGATTTGGTATACTTTTACTCATGTGAATGCTTTAAATCAGACAACATTGAATCATAACCATTTTTGTTGCATAAGTGACGGTCTGGAACTCGGGAGTTGAGTTTATACACGACCCCCGATTTTCAGGGTGTTACAAGTTGGTATCAGAGCATGAATGAGAGTATACTGGGACTGGGTTATGGTCTTGCGACGTACGCTGTCGCTTCATTTGACTTAGGTGGGTGCGAGAAGGGTCTAGAAACACTTCTAGGATCACAGATTCGCCGATAGGCGAAGTTTATAAGGATCGATCGCAAGATCGAGTCTGTAACGCATCTCGGGTCGCGTAAAGCGACCCGAATCACTTCTAAGCTGTAGGAAGTCGGGTGGAGACGTCCTATGAGCGGTTTTAAACCGCAAAAGTGAATCTTTGGGCCGTGGAATGACCACGACTCCAGTAATCAATCGCCAGGGCTTAAAAACCCCGTTTTGCCAAAAATTCTTAAAATTCCTTCTCTAAACACTTCAACCTTCAGTTCTTTTGTATCCATTTCATGTTAGGCATCAAACCTAATGTGAAAATAACACAAATTAGTACATTCACCAAATTTTACAGTGAATAGTAAAATTTCATAAAAAATGGCCGTAAAGCCATTCTAACTTCACTTTCTTTAGCAACTAAGGAGCTAGAAAGATGTACTGGATCCTTCTACCCCAAATCCATATGCTGCATCATATGGTTTGGTATTCGGGACTGCGATGTGGACCCGGAAAGCCCCAAAAATATGTTTGGGCTCATAGGGACCAAAATACTATGAACTAAGGGGTGGGACTAGACTTTTTGGGACCCTGGGACCATGGGGGACCAGACCCATGGGGTCCCGCTGGCCAACCTGGAGGTTGGCCGGCGATGCCATCGCCGGCCGGGCGATGCATCGCCGGCCGGCCACCTCGGACGGTGCTGCCCTTTGGGCGCACCCACTTAAATACACCCCCCATCACCCCTATGTACCTCCCATCCCACGAAAACCCCTAAAACACCCCTCTCCTTCACAAACAGCCCCCTTGCATGCCCTAGATTTGATTTTCAGCGCTCCATTCCAAATCCCGGCGACCCAAACCCATCCTAATCCCTTCCTTGGCCAAAACCGACCACCACCCATCGATTATTGGGTGTTGGCAGCTTCTTTCCTTGAAGATTTTCCCATTTGGAGCTCCAAAATCCCCCAAATAGTGCTGAAATCGTGAGCAGCTCCATTCCACCTTTTTGTTCTTATTTTTCCCTGAAAGTACAGCCTTGGGAAGCTTGAAGCATCCCTCTACGATGCCTAGATTTCCTTTCGTCAGATTGGACAGCCATTTCTCCGCATTTTCGGCGTTTTCCATGGCTTTCGTGGAAGCTATTTTGGGACTTTTGTCACTCTCATCCATCCTGTCTTTGATGGGTAAGAGGAAAACTGCAACAGACGAGGCTGGGCCGAGCCGCCCTGCTCAATCGAGAAGACCGCGGGGTGGTGCTGCAAGTTCAAGCGCCGCCGCAGGTCCAGCTGCAGTCCTGGAGTGCCGTACGAAGCGGGATTTGGATCCCCATGCACACCTTGGACGAACCATCCTATCAGAGATGCCTCATGGTGAATACACTGATCGTAGAGTGTTATTTGAGGCGGACGTAGATGGGCGATTGTTCGGCGAATATCTGTTGTTCGAACGCATTGAAGCTGCGCACTGGGGACCGATCTTTGAAGCTCGCGCTCGTGCTAATGTGAGCACTGTTCGTGCCTTCTATGCTAGCATCCAGAGTCCTACCTTGGAGCCCTTGCAGTTCAAAATCCCTTTTGGTAGAGATCGGATGGCTACGATCGACGTCCAGTTGGTTGCGCGACTTCTCAACGTGCCTCTAGGTGATGTACATCCAAGTGAGAAGAATTTGAGGACTAGACGTGAACGAGATCGCCGCACCAGGTTTCTGTGCGGTAAGTTGGTTCCATGGCAGCCTAATAATAGCCTCAAGGCGACGTACATGTCTGAGGATTTACGTCTGCTGCATCACATCTGCACGTTCAATGTTTATCCTAGGTCGACGAACCGTATTGAATGTACACGTCTTATGGTCGATTTCTTATTTCTGGTGGCCCAGGGAGAGAACGTATGTATGGCCACTTTCATCTTACGGCAGATAGTTCTCATAGCCAGGTCGAGAAGAACATCCGAATCCCTTCCCTTTGGCCGACTCATTTGCAAGATTGCGCTTGAGTTTGCCTATAGGCTTGGACCCGAGTTGCCGGTATCGATTCACACCATCGATGAGTCGACGATGGTCAAGATGAAGATTGGGTCGCAATATCGTGAAAATCAACTTGAAAGGGATAGTGGGGACGACTTTGACGAAGAGGAAGATCAAAGCGAAGGAGAACCTAGTGCAGAGGTTCAGGAAGAGACTCAGGAAGAAGCAGAAGAGGAGGCTCAGGATACTGATGAGAGCCCTCCTCCTTCTGCGCAGACTACTATTGACGATCGCATTGCTCGGATGGAGGAGAGTCAGACCGCTTTGCGAAGGGAAGTCCAAGAACTTCGAGCAGAGGTCGCTGATGCCAAGGCTGTTACGAAGAAGAAATTTGGCAAGATGACTCGCACCTTGAAGGCAATCCTGTGTTGCTTACAGGATAAGGGTGCTCCTCCTCCGTCGCCAGACTCCGACTAGCGACGCGATCTTTGATGTTGTTATGAGTAGATAGCCATTTTCCGTTTTATGTGTGTAAAGCCTATTAGGGCTAGTGCTTTGCTTATGTTGCTGTTGCTTAACTGTCTTAATTTCCATGTCATTCTAGTCATGATGCTTGTAAGGATATATCCCTTGTATTGTGACAATTTTGATTAATTGAAATGCATGGAGTGCCTTTGACCCTTTAGTGAATGATTGTGGTGTATTTGTGCAATTGAGACTGACAAGGTTGCGCCCTATTTTGAATATAGGGAATGCCACCTAAGACTACGAGGAGCGCGGTTCGGCTTTCATTGTTAGAGCAGATGGATCAGGCTCCTTCTCAGTCTGGCACTCGTCCGGACCCTGCTGTGGGCCCGATTCCTGAGACTGTTCGATCGTCTCAGCCTGCTACTGGTCCTACAGATGGACCACCGCCATTTACACCATCAGTCAGAGAGCCACAGCGCGCATCTGCTTCCGCACCTCATCCGCCACAGCCTGCTCCACCCCCTGATAGATTCGAGCAGATGATGGCTATGATGCTACAGCAGCAGCAGCTTCTGACCACCATAGTTGGGACTTTAGCCCAGGGTGGGGGTGCGACTGCATCTACTCCGCCTGCACCACCTGCGCATCCAGCTGAGGATGCCTATGCTTACACCCAGGATGAGGGCATAGCACTTCCTGCGCAGCCTGCTTTCCCTGCGGGGAACCCTGCCGACACACGGGGCCTTCTGGAGCGATTTCAGCGCTTGCGGCCTCCTACTTTCACGGGTTCTCACAGACCCGAGGAGGCTGAGTTTTGGCTCGACCGAGTGTCGAAGATTCTGCGCATGTTGCACTGTACTGAGGCAGAGCAGGTAGAGCTGGCTACCTTCCAGTTTGAGAGAGAGGCCAGTATGTGGTGGGATAGTGTATTGCGGACTGTTACCGCAGACTTCGTATGGACATGGGCAGCATTCGAGTTTCGCTTCCATGAGAAGTATTATCCTCAGACCTACAGACACGAGAGGGAGAATGAGTTTCTCCGTCTCAGGCAGGCAGCGATGACGGTCACCGAGTATGAGCATCGGTTCACAGAGTTGGGCAGGTACGTCCCGACGATTCTAGCTGATGAGCAGATGCGCATACGGCGCTTTTTGGAGGGCTTGCGACCGGATATTCGGTCGAAGATGTGCTGCATCAGTTTCTCCTCCTATGCGGAGTTGGTTCACATGTCCATGCGGGCAGAGCAGGACGTGGATCGACTTGCGCGATCACGAGGCCCGACTACTTCTAGGCCGCGACCGGAGTTGCCAGATAGGCCCTTCGCGGGCAAGAGGCCTCGCATTGATCCTCCTACCAGGACCACGGCGCCAGTAGGACCGTTTCGACGCCCTGATCTATCATGCACATACTGTGGGAGGACGGGCCACCTAGCGCCGAGTTGCTTTGCGAGGATGCGGGACAGTGGGTTCTCGCCGCCGCAGAAGATTGATCGTGTACGTCCACAGGCGATATCAGCACCGCCTATACGGTCAGCTCCTGCGCAGTCCTCTTTCAGACCCACAGTATCACAGATTCGACAGCCCCCACGGCCCTTGACACAGCGGCCGAACCGGCCACAGCAGGCTCGAGTTCATGCACTGACCGCTGAGGCAGCTACGACGCCGACTTTCCAGCATTCAGCCTTCGAGGTCACGGGCCATATCGGAGGTACTCTCGTTCTTGTCATGGTGGACACTGGTTCCACGATTTCTTTGATATCGCGTGCCGTAGTCAGACGTCTTGGGTTGCAGACTATTACTATGGATAGCGTGCGAGTCCTTGCAGCTCATGGAGATTATTCGAATGTCACCCAGATGTGTGAGGGTTGTTTACTTGATCTGGGAGGCAGGACGATGACTCTTGATTTGGTCGTCGATCCCTCGCTCGTATATCTCGACGTCATCCTTGGCATGGACTGGTTGACTGCAGCGAGAGCCGAGATTGACTGCGAGGCTCGTGTGGTGACGGTGTACGAGCCTGAGGGCACGCCTTTCACATTTTCAGTGCGGGTAAATCTTCCTTTCCGCATTCTTAGCTACGCCACCCTGTTGCGCGACGCTGGTGCCCAGGTACTTGAGCAGACGCCAGTTGTTTCTGAGTTCGGGGATCTATTCAGGAAGATCCCTGGTTTGCCGCCCAGACGTGAGATCGATTTCACTATCGATCTGATCCCTGGTTCTACACCCGTCTCACTGCCGACGTATCGCATGGCACCATGTGAGATGGAGGAGTTGAGGACGCAGATTGATGGTCTACTAGAGCTTGGCCTTATACGGCCTAGCGTATCTCCTTGGGGAGCACCGGTCTTGTTCGTGAAGAAGAAGGATGGTTCGCTGCGATTGTGTATTGATTATCGCAGGCTGAACCAACTCACAGTGAAGAACAAGTACCCTTTGCCCAGGATCGATGACTTATTTGATCAGTTGAGAGGAGCGCAGTACTTCTCGAAGATTGATCTTCAGTCAGGATATCATCAGTTGCGCGTCAGAGATGAGGACGTGCAGAAGACAGCGTTCAGGACCAGTTTTGGTCACTACGAGTTCCTCGTGATGTCGTTCGGTCTCACGAACGCACCGGCCGTGTTCATGGATCTGATGAACCGGGTACTACGGCCTTTCCTCTATCGATTCGTCGTTGTCTTCATCGACGACATTTTGGTATACTCTAGGAGTCGAGAGGAGCATGAGGAGCACTTGCGTTTGGTCCTTGATACGCTCAGACAGCATCAGTTGTTCGCACAGTATAAGAAGTGCGACTTCTGGAAGCAGGAGGTGAAGTTTCTGGGACACGTGGTGTCCAAGGATGGCATGGCAGTTGACCTGTCTAAGGTAGCTGCGGTGCAGGACTGGGAGCAGCCTGGTTCTGTCACTGAGGTGAGGAGTTTCTTAGGTCTCGCTGGCTACTATCGGCGCTTCATTCAGGATTTCTCGAAGATCGCGAGACCCTTATCTCAGTTGACACGGAAGGACGTGAAGTTCGCCTGGAATGATAAGGCGGAGTCAGCTTTTCAGGAGCTGAAGGACAGACTTACGTCCGCCCCTGTGCTAGTATTGCCAGAGCAAGGGGTTAAATACACTATATACACTGACGCGTCTAGCGTTGGTTTAGGTTGTGTCCTTATGCAGAGGGACAGGGTAATTTCGTATGCCTCGAGACAATTAAGGAAGCACGAGGAGAATTACCCTACACACGACCTGGAGTTGGCAGCCGTGATATTCGCACTGAGACTCTGGAGACATTACCTCTATGGAGAGGAGTTCGAGCTCTTTTGCGACCACAAGAGCCTCAAGTACATATTCACACAGCGGGACTTGAATATGAGGCAGCGGCGATGGATGGAGACGCTGAAGGACTTCAAGTTTGAAGTCTCTTACCATCCTGGGAAGGCGAACCTTGTGGCTGATGCGTTGAGCCGCAAGAAGGCGATAGAGTTTGCGGCTCCGCTGATGGTTGCCGAGTGGGATATGGTTGAGTTTTTGCGAGACTTTGAGCAGAAACTCACCGTAGAGGAGCCATTTGAGTTCATCGCACATGTTCAGGTGCGATCCCCGATCGATGACCGTGTCATCGAGGCGCAGAGGGACGACGCGCATCTTACTGAGCTTCGAGAGCAGGCCAGTGATGATGATGACGCCGACTGGCGAGTTGGCATGGATGGGGGTTTACGTTACCGTGGCCGCCTATGCGTTCCTGATGTCCCTGACTTGAGACGAGAGATTCTCGAGGCTGCGCATTCTACTAGACTCGCGATGCATCCTGGCAGCACGAAGATGTATCGTGACGTGAAGAGGACGTACTGGTGGGAAGGTATGAAGACCCACATTGCTGAGTTCGTGTCCCGTTGTCTCACTTGTCAACAGGTGAAGGCAGAGCATCGCCGACCACCTGGACTTTTGCAGCCTATGCCGATTGCAGAGTGGAAGTGGGATTTCATTTCCATGGACTTCATTTCTGGGTTGCCGAAGACGAGGAAGGGGCATGATTCTATTTGGGTGATCGTCGACCGATTGACGAAGTCGGCGCACTTCCTACCGATCAGAGTTACGAACTCTGCAGACGAGCTGGCTAGATTGTATATTAGAGAGATCGTGCGTCTGCATGGAGTTCCGTTGGAGATCGTGTCGGACAGAGACACGCGGTTCACTTCTATTTTCTGGACTCGCATTCAGGAGGCTATGGGTGTGAAGTTGAAGTTCAGTACTGCCTTCCACCCACAGACGGACGGACAGACAGAGCGAGTGAACCAGATCCTGGAGGACATGTTGCGAGCTTGCGCATTGGACTTCAAGGACAGTTGGGATGACTGTCTTGCATATGCGGAGTTTGCATACAACAATAGCTTCCAGGCGAGTATCGGCATGGCACCTTATGAGGCGCTGTACGGGCGACCTTGTCGCGCACCGCATTACTGGTTAGAGGTCGGTGAGCGCAGCTTGATTGGCCCAGAGTTGGTGCAGGCGACGTCAGAGAAGATTGATATTATTCGACGTCGGCTTCTTACAGCGCAGAGCAGACAGAAGAGCTACGCCGATACGAGGCGGAGACCACTAGAGTTCACAGTCGGGGATCATGTGTTTTTGCGAGTTTCCCCTATGAAGGGAGTCCTTCGGTTCGGAAAGAAGGGGAAGCTGGCACCGCGATACATTGGTCCATTTCAGATCCTCGATCGTGTGGGAGCAGTGGCTTACCGATTGGCTTTACCCACGCCCCTCGCGAGCGTCCACAACGTATTTCATGTTTCTATGCTGAAGAAGTATGTTGCTGATCCTTCTCATGTCATCAGATGGGAGCAGGTGCAGTTAGGAGAGGATGTTACTTATATCCTGCGACCGACACGCATCTTAGACCGGAAAGAGCAGGTACTGCGTAGCAAGGTGATTCCCCTTGTGAAGGTACTATGGACGCATCATACTGAGGAGGAGGCTACTTGGGAGACAGAAGCCGAGATCAGAAAGAACTACCCACAGCTTCTCGAGGAGTACGAAAAGGTACAAAATTTCGAGGACGAAATTATTTGTTAAGGGGGGTAGATTGTAACGCCCGTGAAAAATCCATCCTTGGGCTCGAGTACCAACTCGACCCGAATTTGCGTAGAATTCATTCCTTTGGAAAATTTGACTAGGTTAGCTAGTGCAACGTTAGAATAGCTGGGAAATGGTCCCTGATCACTTTAAATACGTTCTACAAGGCCCGAAGCGAGTGGAACTAAGGGTGCTATAATGCTCTAAAGCCTCGGATCAAACTCTAAGCCGGTTTGTTCTCTGGACCACTTTGAATCTTTGTATTGGATCTAGACCGCACGTTGAAAGTCCGATACCTCCTATCTTAGACCGTTAGGACCGTCTAGCTGGGCTTGACACTCATTCCAAAAATCAAGTCAAACCGATGATCACAGGCTATTTCATTGAGCCCGGACCGAAGAGAGTGTGAATAGGGACATAGTTGGAATTTCAAATTCAAATCTGGCACACAAATTTGACGCAACAGTATTAAGCATTCTGACCGTCAGAATACAGCCAAATTACACCCTTGGATCAGGAAAAATATCTATTATATATCACGGGACTTATAGGCCTGATCTTGATGCGGTGACCGTTAAACTGAAACTGGGCTGCCACGTGCGATCTGGGAACCCAACCGGTCTGAAAACTGGATGTATGCTAGATCTAGTATGCATGAGCTTAAGTCCGACCGCATTTGGCCTGGGGACCTCCAGAAATGCCCTTTTGGACCGAAACGGCCCCGATTTGGTTAGGCACCAAGTAAACATTGTTCCCAAGCCTATTTTGGGAATGTTTTAGGCTATAAAAGGGGTTGAAACCCTCACTCCTCTCTCCCATCCGAATTTGAGAGAAGCCCTAGCTTGGGAGAGAGAAAAAGAGTGAGAGATTGTGAGAGAGTGGGAGAGTTCTTCCCGCCACTTGTGCTACGTGTTGCACATGCTTAAGCGACACTCCTCTACCGCTTTCCCGGCGATTCCACCGCAATCCTAGGTAAGTAAAAACCCTAAATAGTTGGTGATTTGAGTTTTTCTTGTTTCCATAGCGATGTAGCTTATGGATCTTATGTATTAGGCTCCTTACTCGCCGTAGACGAAGCATATACACTCCGCTTCAATTCCCGAGTCTACAAGACACTAGGTGAGGATTTTAGACGCTTGGATTGACGGTTCCCAATGCTTTCAATGTCGTTTAATAGTAGATTCTTGACGGCATCGCCGTTTGACATGTACAAAATGCTCTCCGTTTCCCGTTTCGTAAGCTAACGAAGAATATGAGATTTAGGGCATTTTAGTCATTTGTAGGAAGTACTGTTTGCATTCATATTTTGCTGATGTGATTGACATGGTTTGTTGTCGCATTAGGAAGTTAGGAATGCGTGCATAATTAGTTTGGCGAAGAGATTCGCCTAATTGCACACTTTGGGTCGACATGCTATATGTAGACCTAAGTGTGTAGTGCATGTGTTTGTATAAATGCTTGTATTAGTATGTATTGGATTAAATGATGCTATATGATAGTTTGTGATTGATTTTTCAACTATTATGCTGACCTAGATGATTTTCTACATGTTGATAAAATGCATGATTTCATTACATGCATTGAATGTATGTGCTTGAGGATTTGCTTAAGTTGAATATGCATGGGAAGTATGCCTTGAAGATTTGCTTAAGTTGAAAGTTATAACATGTGTTAACATGCTCACATGATGTATTTCAATTCCAATACCTTGTATAGTAATTCCATAGATGTGTGGGACTTGACTTAGTCCAGGCAGTCGGTAACCGAGCGAATTCGTGGCTGACTGGTCATAGCCACGAACGACGCGTCGATGAATGTGATTCGTGTTGAGAGTTGGCGGCAGTGGTTAGGCCACGCGAAGTGTTTTACGCACTTCATGTCGTTCAATTCGAGATGCGATCGCGCTAGTCGAGCCCGTCAAGTAACCCGACTGGCCGATGCTTGTTCACCTTGTATGTATCATAACTGCTTGAACCTAGGGTACTGAACTTACCATTGTAAACCCTATTAACCGTGGTACCTTGATCCACGAAGACTCATGAGCCGGGCATGGTGGTATGGGACACCGTGGTCGAGCTGTCGGCCTACGCTGGGGCCACAAACCTCCCCGTAGTGACCAATGAGCACCTTGACTCGTGAGCAGATTATGGTGGTATGGGACACTATATTCTAGCTGTCGGCCTACACTGATCAGGCGACGAGCCCTTTGTAGTGACCGCGAGCGTATTCTGAGTTCACGGGAGGCGACGACCCTTCCGTGCAGTAGAGTACAGTAGGCCTGTATTGATAAGGTGATGGGGGAGCGGTGCAACGAGTGCGAGCAACAGCCCTGGCAGCCCTTGCAGTGACCTACGAAATGTACATCGTATGAGATTACTAGGAGTGACGACCCTAGACAGGATCCGTGTTGGGATTGATACAAGGGAGGTACCTTAGTTTCCCAATCCTGCTGTTTGAATGGACTAATAACAACTTGGTAATCATATCACCATAGCATTGCATGTGCCTGGAAGATGTGGAGCACTCTAGGGAGTGTGGCATGCCGCGGTCGTAAGATGTTGCCGTATGAGGGTGATCGTCGGTGAGGGCATACATCACGTCATATCATCTTGCATTAACAACAGTATTAGGACTTGTCTGATTTACTGCTTTACTATTATCGCGTGACTGAATTGTGAACATGCTAATCTTTGCTCTATGATTCCACTGAGTTGATCACTCATTCCCACGTTACGGGATGGTGTTTGCAACACCCACCAGACCCTGTTGTAGTTGCAGGTGACGATGAGATCCAGGAGGTGGAGCTAGATGATGACGAGGACCAGGATGAGTTCTCGTATATGCAGTATCATGACGGCTTCCCGTAGGTGACCTGGATCGAGGGGACATCAGTGGGACTTTTCTTTTTGAACATTATTCTTTTGTTATGTACATGTATATGAGACTCAGAGATGTAGTCATACTTTGGAGACAGTTGAGATTACTTTGTTTTTCCATACAGTGATATATATCTTGTTTAGTCTTCCGCTTGCTTTTATCACTGGATCTGAAGTATGAATTGCAGATTTGGTATACTTTTACTCATGTGAATGCTTTAAATCAGACAACATTGAATCATAACCATTTTTGTTGCATAAGTGACGGTCTGGAACTCGGGAGTTGAGTTTATACACGACCCCCGATTTTCAGGGTGTTACAGAGTAGTTGGTCGACACGAAGCCCGGTTGAAGAGACTTCAATCTTGGCCACTTTCCTGGCATTGAGACTTGCCTTCGACTGTAACACCCCGGATTTTTGCCAACCTGGGATTAGACGTCCTTAGGCAATGGGTTAACTAAAACACCTGGGAAATTGCTCAGAACCCAATTCCATGGCCAAAGAAATCACTTAGGATTAATTCCTTTAGAAATTAAGCGTAAGTTAGCTAGCGCTATGCTGGAGTAGCTGTGAAATTGTCCTTGACTGCTTTAAATACGTGCTACAAGACCCAAAACTTGTAGAATCAATGGTGCTATATTACCCTGAAACCTCGGATCAAACTCTGAACCGGTTTGCTCTCAGGAACTCTTTGAAACTTTGTATTGGATTTAGACCGCGCGTCGAAAGTCCGATATCTACCATCTTAGACTGTTATGACCACTTGGCTGGACTTGACAATCTTTCGAAAATCAAGCCCAACCGACGTTCAGAGGCTATTTCATTAAGCCTGGAGTGAAGAGAGTGAGAATAGGGTTAGATTTGGAAAATTTAATCCAAATCTGACACGTGACTTGGCGCGTTATTATTAAGCATTATGACCGTCAGAATTTATCCAAATTACACTCTCGGATTAGGAAAAATTTCTCTTTCATATCATGAGACTTGTAGACCTGATCTAGGTGCGATGACCGCTGAACTGAAATTGGATCACCACGTGTGATTTGCGAACTTTCTCGGCCTAAAAACTTGATGTGTGCTAGATCCAATATGCATGAGCTTAAGTTCGACCGCGTTCGGCCGGGGGACCTCCAGAAATATCTTTTTGGACCGAAACAGTCCTGATTTGGTTAGGCATCAAGTGAACATTATTCCCAAGCCTGTTTTGGGCATGTTTTAGGTTATAAAAGGGGCTTAAACCCTCACTTCTCTCACCCATCTGAATTTGCTAGAAACCCTAGCTGGTGTGAGAGAAAAGGTGAGAGATCGTGAGAGAGAGTGAGAGAGAATTTTCTGCTGCTTGCACTACCTGTTGCACGTGCTTAAGCAACGCACCTCAATCACTTTCTCGGTGATTTTGCCGCATTTATAGGTAAGAAAAGACCTCAAACACTTGTTGATTTAAGTTTCCATCGGTTCCTTAGCATGGTAGCTTATACATCTTGTCAAATAGGTTGCCTGTTCACCTTAGACGAAGCGTATACGCTCCGTTCGAATCAATATACTTCTAGGATAAAAGGTGCGGATTCTAGACGCTTTGATTCGCTGTTTTCAATTCTTTCAATGTCGTTTAATAGTAGATTATCGACGGCAATGCCGTTTGACATGTGCAACATGCTATCCGTTTCCTGTTTCGTAAGCAGACAAAAAATATGAGATTTTGGGCATTTTAGTCATTTGTTGGAAATACTGTAAACATCCATATTTTGCTAAAATGATTGACATGGCTTTTTGTCACCTTAGGATACTAGGAATGCGTGCATAATCTGTTTGGCGAAGAGATTTGCCCAAATGCGCACTTTGAGTCGACATACACTATGTAGACTTAAGTGTGTAGACTAAGTGTTTGTATAAATGTTTGTATTAGTATGTATTGAATTAAATGGTGTTGTGAATTAGTTTGAGATTGAATTCTCAAATAATATGCTTATGTAAATGATTTCCTTCATGTTGGTTATATGTATGATTTCATTATATGTATGAAATGCATGTGTTAGATGATTTACTTAAGTTGTATGTTATAACATGTGTTAACATGCTCATATTGTTGTATTTCATTTCCATTACTCTGATATGATTGATGAACTGGATTCACAAATGATTGGGGCTATACTTAGTCCAGGCAGTCGGTAACCGAATCAATTCGTGGTTCGCTTATCTTTGTCACGAACGACACGTTGATGAACGCGAGTGTGTTTTGGAGTTGGCGGCAGTGGTTAGGCTACGCGAAGTGTTTTATGTACTTTATGTCGCTCAGCTTGAGATGCGCTCGTGCTAGTCGAGCCCGTCAAGTAACTCGACTGGCCATTGTATGTTCACCATGTATGTGTCATAACTGCTTGAACCTAGGGTACTGAACTTACCATTGAAAACCCTGTCAACCATAGTACCTCGATCCACAAAGACTCATGAGCCGGACATGGTGGTATGGGCACCGTGGTCGAGCTGTCGGCCTACGCTGGGGCCACAAACCTCCCTGTAGTGACCAGTGAGCAACCCAGACTCGTGAGCAGATTATGGTGGTATGAGACACTATATTCTTGCTGTCGGCCTACATTGATAAGGTGATGGGGGAGCGGTGCAATGAGTGCGAGCAACAGCCCTGACAGTCCTTTGTAGTGACCTCGAGCATATTCTGAGTCTATGGGAGGCGACGACCCTTCCGTAGAAATGAGAGTACAGTAGGCCTGTATTGATAAGGTGATGGGGGAGCGGTGCAACGAGTGCGAGCAAGAGCCCTGGCTGCCCTTGCAGCGACCTACAAAATATACATCGTATGAGATTACTAGGAGTGACGAGCGTAGACAGGATTTGTGTTGGGATTGATATAAGGGAAGTACCTTAGCTTCCCAATCCTGCTGTTTGAATGGACTAATAATAACTCGGTAATCATATCACCATCACATTGCATGTGCCTGAAAGATGTGGAGCACTGTGGGATGAAAGCATGCCGCGGGCGTAAGATGGTGCCGTATGAGGGAGATCGTCGGTGAGGGCATCCATCATGTCAGGTCATATTGCATTAATAATAGTATTAGGAATGTTTGATTCATTGCATTACTATTATCGCATGATTGATTTGAGAACGTACTAATCTTTGCTCTATTATTCCACTGAGTTAGCTACTCACTTCCACGTTACGGGATTTGTTTCTGGACACCCACCAGTCCCTATTTTGGTTACAGATGATGATGAGGACGATCCCTCCTTTATGCGTGTTCTGATTGACAGGATTACAGGGAGGTTGATTTGATGCCTTGACACTTGTCATTTTATATTTTTAGAGCACTCATGTATATTCTTTTTGTTTACTTTTGGAGTATACATGTATGTATAGAACCTGGTAACATGTTCACACTCTGGAGACATACAACAGTTTATATATGTTATACATACTATCACAGTCTTCCTCTTGTTAATTTAACTGTATCTGGAGTATGATATGTTGTTTTAGCTTAATCCTAATCTTGTTTAATGCCTGTTTACTGACAACATGCATCTAATATTATTTATATTGCATAAATAACATTTTGGAACTCGGGAATTGGGTTTTTACTCGACCCCCGATTTTCGGGATGTGACAGATGGTATCAGAGAATGATTTGGATTAAACCGGGCCTGGGTTATGGACACGCGACGTACGCTGTCACTCCTTTGACTTAGGTGGGTGCGAGAAGAACTTAGAAACACTCGTAGGATTGTAGTTTCGCCAATATGCGAAGTCTACTCAAGTCGATCATTTGATCGAGTCCGTAACACATCTAGGGTCGCGTGAAGCAACCTAAGTAGCTCATAGGTTGTAAGTAGGTGGGTTGAGACGTTCTTTGAGCGGTTCTAAACCCGTAAATGTGAATCCTTGGGCTGTGGGGCAACCACAATTCTTACATTCAATCGCTAGGGCTTAAAAACCCCGTTTCACCTAATTTCTTTAAAATTCTTCCTCTCACCACTCCATTCTTCAATTCTTTCTTTGACTTCTCATGTTAGGCATTGATCCTAATGTGAAAATGATATAAAATCATACTTCGACAAAATTTTACAGTGAATAGTAAAATTTCATGAAAACTGGCCATTTGGCCATTCTAAATTTGCAATCTTTAGCAACTAATGGTCTAGATGGATGTATTAGCTCCTTATACCTCAAAATCATATGCTACATGATAGGGGAATGTATTCAGGTTTACAGATTGGCCCCGGAATGTCCCGAATGGAAGTTTGGGCCTCCTTAGGCTAATCTACAATGAACTAAGGTGGGGCTCATACATATTTGAGGTCCCTAGGGCAGGGGGACCCAATCCATGGGGTCCCACCGGCCAGATCAGAGGATGGCCGGCGATGCCATCGCCGATCCGGCAATGCATCGCTGTACGATGGGCCCCACGTGGGCTGAATTTTTGGCACGAGTGGTTTTAGGGGTAGGGCACCCCTCCCATGTGCGGTCCGTCCTTCAAAAACCCCTAAATGAGGTACCTCCTTAATAAACAACCCCCTCCCAAGCTCCCTTTCACATTTTTCTTGCTGCCCCTTCTCAAATCGCTGCTCCAAATCCCTCCTAATCCCATTTCTTACTGAAACCGAACCCATTCCATCCCTCCATTACTGTTTTCAACTCCTCCTCTTGCAAATCTCATCTGTTGGAGCTCCTACAACCTCCATTAGTGGCTGAAATCGGGTGGAGCTCCATTCCCCTTTATTCTTCTCTTTTCTTTTTAAAAATCTAGCCCTAGGGAGCTTGATGCATTCCTCTACAACGCCTAGATTTCCTTCTGTCCGTTTGGGCAGCCATTTCTCCCCATTTCCCTCACTTTCCATGGCTATAGTTGAAGCTATTTTAGGTTTTTTATCTTTCTCCACCATCCTCTCTTTGATAGAAAAGAGAAAGACCGCAGCGGATGAGGCTGGGCCTAGTCGTCCTGCGTAATCCAGAAGACCTAGGGGTGGCGCCGCTAGCTTAAGCGCCGCCGCAAGTCCAAGCACAGCCTGAGAGTTTCATACAATGCGGGATTTGGATCCCCATGCTCAAATTGGGCGAGTGATATTAGCAGAGATGTCTCACGGCAAATATACGGACCGTAAGGTGTTGTTTGAGGCGGACGTGGAAGGGCGACTCTTCGGTGAATTCCTATTATTCGAGCGGATTGAAGCTGCACATTGGAGTCCGCTCTTTGAAGCCCGTTCTCGTGCTAATGTGAGCACCGTTCGTGCCTTCTATGCTCGTATCCAGAATCCTACATTGGAGCCATTATAATTCAAGATTCCCTTTGGTAGAGACCGGATGGCTACGATTGATGTTCGGTTGATAGCGCGACTTCTGAACGTGCCCCTTGGTGATTGTAATTCCATGGAAAAATTCGTACTTGGACTCGAGTACCGACTCGACCAGAAATCGCGTAGGATTAATTCCTTTAGAAAATAAGTGTAAGTTAGCTAGCGCAACGCTAGAGTAGCAGGGAAATAGTCCCTGATCACTTTAAATACGTTCTATAAGACCCAAATCGAGTAGAACCAATGACGCTATAATACTCTAAAACCTCGGATCAAACTCTAAGCCGGTTTGTTCTCTGGACCACTTTGAAACTTTGTATTGGATCTAGACCGCGCGTCGAAAGTTCGATACTTACTATCTTAGACCGTTAGAACTACCTAGATGGACTTGACAATCATTTCAAAAATCAAGTCCAACCGATGATCACAGGCTATTTCATTGAGCCCGGACTGAAGAGAGTGAGAATAGGGTTCGATTTGGAATTTGAAATTCAAATCTGGCACACGACTTGACACGTTATTATTAAGCATTCTGACCGTCAGAATTCAGCCAAATTACACCCTCGGATCAGGAAAAATTTCTATTTCATATCATGAGACTTGCAGGCCTGATCTACGTGCGGTGACCGCTGAACTGAAACTGGACTACCACGGGCAATCTACGAACACTGATGGTCTGAAAACGGGATGTGAGCGACATCCGACACGTACGAACTTAAGTCCGATCGCGTTCGGCCAGGGGACCACCAGAAATGCCCTTTTGGACCGAAACAGCCCCGATTTGGATATACTTTAAGTATATTTTGTTCCTGAGCCTATTTTGGGTACATTTGGGCTTATAAAAGGGGTTGAAACCCTCACTCCTCTCTCCCATCCAAAATTGGAAAGAGCCCTAGATTGAGAGAGAGAAAAGGTGAGAGATTGTGAGAGAGAGTAAGAGAGAATTTTCCTGCTGTCGTGCCACCTGTTACACGCGATTGAGCCACGCAATCCAATCACTTGGCCGGTGATTTCTCCACGTTTCTAGGTAAGAAAATATCCCTAATAGTTGCTGATTTGAGGTTCCCTTGGTTCCATAGAGAAATAGTTGATAGATCTTGTGTATTAGGTTCACAGTTCGCCGTAGACGAAGCGTATACGCTCCGTTCGAATCGCTTCACCTATAAGAGATAAGGTGCGGATTTTAGACGCTTTGATTGACTGTTTTCAATGCTTTCAATGTCATTTAATAGTAGATTATCGACGGCAATGCCGTTTGACATGTATAACATGCTGTCCGTTTCCTGTTTCATAAATAGACGAAGAATATGAGATTTAGGGCATTTTAGTCATTTGTAGGAAGTATTGATTTCATTCATATTTTTCTGATGTGAATGACATGACTTCTTGTCACATTAGAATGCTAGGAATGCGTGCATAATTAGTTTGGCAAAGAGATTTGCCGAAATGCGCATTTTGAGTCGACATACTATATGTAGACTTAAGTACGTAGTTTAAGTGTTTGTATAAATGCTTGTATTAGTATGTATTGAATTGAATGGTATTATAAATTAGTTTGAGATTGATTTCTCAATTAATATGCTGATGTAAATGATTTCCTACATGTTAGCAATATGCATAATTTCATTATATGTATGAAATGCATGTGCTTGAAGATTTACTTAAGTTGTATGTTATAACATGTGTTAACATGCTCACATGGTTGTATTTCATTTCCATTACTCTTACATGATGGCTGATGTGATTCCATAATTATTTGGGACTATACCTAGTCCAGGCAGTCGGCAACCGAGCAAGTTCGTAGTTGGCCTATCTTTGCCACGATCGACGCGTCGATGAACGCGAGCCGTATTCTGGATTTGGCGGCAGTGGTTAGGCCACGTGAGGTGTTTTACGCACTTCATGTCGTTCAACTTGAGATGCGATCGTGCTAGTCGAGCCCGTCAAGTAACCCGACTGGCAGTTGTATGTTCACCCTATATGAGTCATAACTGCTTGAACCTAGGGTACTGAACTTACCATTGTAAACCCTGTTAACCATGTTACCTTGATCCACGAAGACTCATGAGCCGGGCATGGTGGTATGGGACACCGTGGTCGAGTTGTCGGCCTACGTTGGGGCCACAAACCTCTCTGTAGTGACCAGTGAGCACCTATGTCTCGTGAGAAGATTATGATGGTATGGGACACTATATTCTTGATGTCAGCCTACACTGATCAGGCGACGAGTCCTTTGTAGTGACCGCGAGCGTATTCTAAGTCTACGGGAGGCGACGACCCTTCCGTAGCAGTGAGAGTACAGTAGGCCTGTATTGATAAGGTGATGGGGGAACGGTGCAATGAGTGCGAGCAACAGCCCTGACAGCCCTTGCAGCGACCTACAAAATATACATCGTATGAGATTACTAGGAGTGACGACCCTAGACAGGATCTGTGTTGGGATTGATATAAGGGAAGTACCTTAGTTTCCCAATCCTACTGTTTGAATGGACTAATAATAACTCGACAATCATATCACCATCACATTGCATGTGCCTGGTAGATGTGGAGCATTGAGCGGTACGCAAGCATGCCACGGACGAAGATGGTGCCGTATGAGGGAGAATATCGGTGAGGGCATCCATCATGTCATGTCATATTGCATTAACAACAGTATTAGGATTTTTTGATTTACTGCTTTACTATTATTGCATGATTGATTTGAGAACATGTTAAACCTTGCTCTATTATTCCACTGAGTTAGCTACTCATTCCCACGTTTCGGGATGGTGTTTGCAACACCCACTAGACCCTGTCTTAGATGCAGGTGAGGCAGAGATCCAGGAGGCAGAGCCAGACTATGATGAGGACCAGGACGAGTTCTCATACATGCAGTACCATGACGGCTTTGCTTAGGTGGCCTGGGTTGACGGGACTTCTCAGTGGGACTCTTTTGACATTTTGATTTTGTTTATTTATATGTATATGAGACTCAGAGATGTATTCATACTTTAGAGACAGTCGAGATCTACTTTTTTTTACCATACAGTGATATATATATTCTTTAGTCTTCCGCTTGCTTTTATCACTGAATCTGGAGTATAAATTGCAGTTTTGGTATACTTTTACTCATGTGAATGCTTTAACTCAGACAACATTGAATCATAATCATTTTTTTTGCATAAGTGATGGTCTGGAACTCGGGAGTTGAGTTTATACACGACCCCCGATTTTCAGGGTGTTACAAGTTGGTATCAAAGCATGAATAAGATTATACCGGGCCTGGGTTATGGACACGCGGCGTACGCTGTCACTTCCTTTGACTTAGGTGGGTGTGAGAAGGGTCTAGAAACACTTATAGGATTGCAGATTCGCCAATAGGCGAAGACTATTGATATCGATCGCTTGATCGAGTCCGTAACGCATATAGGGTCGCGTGAAGCGACCTAACTAGCTTCTAGGTTGTAGGTAGGTGGGTTGAGACGTTCTTTGAATGATTCTAAATCTGTAAATGTGAATCCTTGGGCCGTGGGACAACCACAACCCTTGTATTCAATCGCTAGGGCTTAAAAACCCCATTTCACCTAAATTCTTCAAAATTCTTCCTCTCACCATTCCATTCTTCAATTCTTTCTTATCCTTTTTATGTTAGGCATTGATCTTAATATGAAAATGACCTAAAATCATACTTTGACAAAATTTTATAGTGAATAGTAAAATTTTAGGAAAACTAGTCATTAGGCCATTATAAGTTTGTAATATTTAGTAACTAATGGGTCAGATGGATGTATTGGCTTATTCTACCCCAAAATCATATGCTGCATGATAGGGAATTATATTCGGGTTTACAGATTGTCCCTGAAAATCCCTGAACACATGTTTGGGCCTCCATAGGGCAATATACAATGAAATGAGGTGGGGCCCATACAATTTTGGGGTCCTTGGACCAGGGGGGACCAGACCCATGTGGTCCCACCAACCAACTAGAGGGATGGTCGACGATGCCATTACCGATCCGGCGATGCATCGCCGCCCGGTGGACCCCACTCGATGTGATTTTTGGTACGTGTGGGTTATTTGGGTAGTACACCCCCCCATGTAGGTTCCGTCCATAGAAAATCCCAAAAAGGGGTACTTCCTTCACAACAACCCCCTTTCCAAGCTCCATTTACATTTTTTTGCTGCCCTCCTTCTAAACCGTGGCTTCAAATCACTCCCAAACCCATTCTTTGTTGAAAACGACCCTACTCCATCACTCCATAATGATTTACAGTCCTCCCTCTTGCAAATCTCATCGTTTGGAGCTCTTACAATCCTCAAAATGAGCTGAAATCGTGAAGTGCTTCATTCCCCTTTTTTATTCTTTTTTCTCTTTAAAAATACATCCTTGGAGAGCTTGAAGCATCCCTCTACAATGCCTAGATCTCTCTTTTCCAGTTTGGACAGCCATTTCTTTACATTTTCCCCATTTTTCATGGCTTTTGTTGAAGCCATTTTGGGTCTTTTGTCTCTCTCCACCATCCTCTCTTTGATGGGAAAGAGAAAGACCGCAGTGGATGAGGCTGGGCCTAGTCGCCCTGCGCTATCAAGAAGACCGAGGGGTGGCACCGCAAGCTCAAGCGCCGCTGCAAGTCCCAGCACAGCCCGAGAGTTTCATACAAAGTGGGATTTAGATCCCTATACTCAACTTGGGTGAGTGATATTAGCAGAGATGCCTCACGGTGAATACACTGATCGTAAGGTGTTGTTTGAGGCAGACGTGGAAGGACGACTCTTCAGCGAATTCCTGCTGTTCGAGCGCATTGAAGCTGTGCATTGGGGTCCGCTATTTGAGGCTCGTGCTCGTGCTAATGTGAGCACCGTTCGTGCCTTCTATGCTCGTATCCAGAATCCTACACTGGAGCCATTGCAGTTCAAGATTCCTTTTGGTAGGGATCGGATGGCTACGATCGATGTTCGGTTGATTGCGCGACTTCTGAACGTGTCCCTTGGTGATGTTCATCCCAGTGTGAAGAATTTGAGGAGTAGGCGTGAGCGAGATCGCCACACCAGGTTCCTATGCGGTAAACTGGTTCCATGGCAGCCTAATAATAGCCTCAAGGTGTCTCACATGTCTGATGATTTACGCCTGCTGCACCACATTTGCACGTTCAACGTGTATCCCAGGTCGACAAATCGCATTGAGTGTACGCGCCTCATGGTTGATTTCTTGTATCTGGTGGCCCAGGGAGAGAATGTGTGTATGGCCACTTTCATCTTGCGACAGATTATCCTCATAGCGAAATCAAGAAGAACGTCCGAGTCGCTTCCTTTTAGCTGACTTATATGCAAGATTGCGCTTGAGTTTGCTTACAGACTTGGGCCGAAATTGCCAGTTCCGATTCACAGCATTGATGAGTCTACCATGGTCAAGATGAAGATCGGGTCTCAGTACCATGAGACTCAGCTTGAGGAGGATAGCGAGGATGATTTTGATGATGAAGAGGATCCAAGTGAGGGAGAACCTGGAGCAAAAGTTGAGGAAGAAGTCCAGGAAGAGGTAGAAGAGGAGGCTCATGATACAAATGAAAGCCCTTCTCCTTCTGCTCAGGCTACTGATGACGATCGCATTGCTCGAATTGAGGAGAGCCAGGTCACCTTGTGAAGAGAAGTTCAGGAACTTCGAGCTGAGGTCGAGGATACTAAGGCCGTTATGAAGAGAAAATTCGGTAAGGTGACTCGCACCTTGAAGGCGATCCTGTGCTGCTTGCAGGATAAGGGTGTTCCTCCTCCGTCACCCAACTCAGACTAGCGATGCGATCTTTGATGTTGTTGTTAGCAGTTAGTCATTTTCTGCTTTATGTTGTGTAAGCCTGTTAAGGCTAGTAGTTTGTTTGTGTTGCTGTTGTAACTTAACTGCCTTAGTTCCCATGTATTTCTTGTCATGATGCTTGTAAGGACATATCCCTTGTATTGTGACAATTTTGTTAAATGAAATACATGGAATGCCTTTGACTCTTTATGTGAATGATTGCGGTGTGTTTGTGCTATTGAGACTGACAAGGTTGCGCCCTATTTTGAATATACGGAATGCCGCCTAGACGAGAGATTGATTTCACTATTGATCTGGTGCCTGGTTCTACGCCCGTCTCACTGTCGACGTATTGCATGGCACCGTGTGAGATGGAGGATTTGAAGACGCAGATTGACGGTTTGCTAGAGCTTGGCCTTATACGGCTTAGTGTGTCTCCTTGGGGAGCACCAGTTCTGTTCGTGAGGAAGAAGGATGGTTCGATGCGATTGTGTATTGATTATCGCAGGCTGAACCAGATCACGGTGAAGAACAAGTACCCTTTACCCAGGATTGATGACTTGTTTGATCAGTTGAGAGGAGCGCAGTACTTCTCGAAGATTGATCTTCAGTCAGGATATCATCAGTTGCGCGTCAGGGATGAGGACGTGCAAAAGACAGCATTCAGGACCAGCTTTGGCCACTACGAGTTTCTTGTGATGTCGTTCGGTCTCACGAACGCACCAGCCGTGTTCATGGATCTGATGAACCGGGTATTTCGGCCTTTCCTCTATCGATTCGTCGTTATGTTCATTGACGACATATTGGTATACTCCAGGAGTCGAGAGGAGCATGAGGAGCACTTGCGCTTGGTCTTGGATACGCTCAGACAACATCAGTTGTTCGCGTAGTATAAGAAGTACGACTTCTAGAAGCAGGAAGTAAAGTTCCTAGGACACGTGGTGTCCAAGGATGGCATGCCAGTTGACCTGTCTAAGGTAGCTATAGTTTAGGACTGGGAGCAGCCTGGTTCTGTCACTGAGGTGAGGAGTTTCTTGGGTTTCGCTGGCTATTATCGACGCTTTATTCAAGATTTCTCGAAGATCGCGAGACCTCTATCTGTTTTCCAATCCTGCTGTTTGAATGGACTAATAATAACTCGGTAATCATATCACCATCATATTGCATGTGCCTGGAAGATGTGGAGCACTGAACGGTACGCAAGCATGCCGCGGACGAAGATGATGCCGTATGAGGGAGAATGTTGGTGAGGGCATCCATCATGTCATGTCATATTGCATTAACAACAGTATTAGGATTTTCTGATTTACTGCTTTACTATTATCGCATGATTGATTTGAGAACATGTTAATCCTTGCTCTATTATTCCACTGAGTTAGCTACTCATTCCCAAGTTTCGGGATGGTGTTTGCAACACCCACCAGACCCTGTCTTAGATGCAGGTGAGGCAGAGATCCAGGAGGCAGAGCCAGACTATGATGAGGACCAGGACGAGTTCTCATATATGCAGTACCACGACGGCTTTGCTTAGGTGGCCTGAGTTGACGGGACTTCTCAGTGGGACTCTTTTAACATTTTAATTTTGTTTATTTACATGTATATGAGACTCAGAGATGTATTCATACTTTAGAGACAGTCGAGATCTACTTTGTTTTACCATACAGTGATATATATATTCTTTAGTCTTTCGCTTGCTTTTATTACTGAATCTGGAGTATGAATTGCAGTTTTGGTATACTTTTACTCATGTGAATGCTTTAACTCAGACAACATTGAATCATAATCATTTTTGTTACATAAGTGACGGTCTGGAACTCGGGAGTTGAGTTTATACACGACCCCCGATTTTCAGGGTGTTACAGTGATGTTCATCCCAGTGCAAAGAATTTGAGGAGTAGGCGTGAGCGAGATCACCGTACCAGGTTCCTATGCGGTAGTCTGGTTCCATGACAGCCTAACAATAGCCTCAAGGCATCTCATATGTCTGATGATTTGCGCCTGCTGCACCACATTTGCACGTTCAACGTATATCCCAGGTCGACAAATGGCATTGAATGTAGGCGCCTTATGGTCGATTTCTTGTATCAGGTGGCCCAGGGAGAAAATGTGTGTATGGACACTTTCGTGTTGTGACAGATTATTCTCATAGCCAAATCAAGAAGAACGTCTGAGTCACTTCCTTTTGGCCGGTTTATATGCAAGATCACGCTTGAGTTTGCTTACAGACTTGGGCCGGAGTTGCCAGTTCCGATTCACTGCATTGATGAGTCTATCATGGTCAAGATGAAGATCGGGTCTCAGTACCGTGAGACTCAGCTTGATGAGGATAGCGAGGGCGATTTTGATGACGAAGAGTATCCAAGTGAAGGAGAACCTGGAGCGGAAGTAGAGGAAGAAGTCCAGGAAGAGGTAGAAGAGGAGGCTCAGGATACCGATGAGAGTCCTCATCCTGCGACTCGGGCTAATAGAGATGATCACATTGCCTGAATTGAGGAGAGTCAGGTCGCCTTGCGAAGAGAAGTTCAGGAACTTCGGGCCGAGGTTGAGGATACCAAGGCCGTCATGAAGAAGAAATTCGATAAGGTGACTGGTACTTTGAAGGCTATCCTGTGTTGCTTGCAGGATAAGGGTGCTCCTCCTCTATCGTCCGACTCGGACTAGTGATCTAGATCCAGATATCTCGGGTTGTAGTTAGTTGTTTTCTGCTTTTTGTGTGTAAGCCTGATAAAGCTAGTAGTTTGCTTATGATGCTGTAGTAGCTGACTGGCTTAGCTCCCATGCATTTCTTGTCATGGTACATGTAAGAATATGTCTCCTATATTGTGGCAATTTTGATTTAATGAAATGAATGGCATTTCTTTTTGGCTTGTTATGTGAATGTTTGTGTTGTGGTTTGGGCTTAATATAGTTGAATTTGGTTAGATGGAATGCATGCCGTTTCATTTACTGTAAGGTATTGTCCCTTGTTTGGGTGTATCCTATGGTTTCCACTGCCATATTATAAATCCTGGGATTTAGCTTACAAAATTAGTTTTTATCCCACCCCACCCTCCTACCAAGCATGCCACTTCCAATCCCGACATGGGACTAGGAATGCCGTTCCATTAGGCTGTAGATTACAGACTAGTCTACTAGTTACCTTAAGTAGTGTAATGCCTGTATATGCTAAGGAATAGTAAGTTAGATTTGGTTGGAATGAGACTCCCTTCCTTGGGTAGATCCTCATAACATTCCTAGGCTCCTTTAGTAACTCTCAGGAAGCTTATGTAACTTAGAACCATTCACTCTCAGGGAAGACTTATAAATCCCTCAGGTCGAACTTAGAATAAACCAACACACCCCTTAGAATTGCCTTCCCGAAGGGCTTATTGCATTCAGGAACGCGGAGTAAAGGAACTGCATGTAAGCGATGTATTCACGGTTTGAATCGACTTCTTAATCCTAGTGGTTACCAATAAATCCAATGCTCTGATCAAGCAGAAGATCAACATCGACTCGGATTAAGAATTGGTACAATAAATCTTCTGTCCTAGCTAGACAGAAAGTCTATATATCCGGCTCAGACCTACTACACAACTTTTCTTCCGTGTTGGCCCGACCACCTACAACTAAAAGTTATTGCTTTACCTTTGAAAAATGTTGAGGACATCTGGCCAATAAAGAGTAGGCCTATTTCTACAACCATAGGTACCAATGCCATATAATGCATCGGTAATAAAGAAAGACCAATGTAGTGAGAGGTTGTTTCCATTTTATGTCAATGATAGCCCCTAAGTTGCGCCTCGTTCTGATATACGGATCGATGCATAGATTCTTGAACCTTAAGTAGAACTAAGCTTTAAGGGGGGTAGAACGTATTGAGTCTAATCCAGTTAGGTCAGCCAATGCAACTGTTCGATCAGAGTGGCGCAGCGGAAGTGTGGTTGGCCTCTTCCCCACTGGCCCAGGATCAAAACATTTGATTTAGGTTATACGTACGGTTAGGTCATTAAATAGGATTGACCCTTCCTTATAATGTCAAGACTGAAGTCTTGCTAGATACTCCTTACCCTTTGCCAATTTCAGGGACGAAATTGTATTTTAAGGGAGGTAGATTGTAACACCCCGGATTTTTGCCAACCTGGGATTAGACGTCCTTAGGCAATGGGTCAACTAAAACACCTGGGAAATCGCTCAGAACCCAATTCCATGGCCAAAGAAATCACTTAGGATTAATTCCTTTAGAAATTAAGCGTAAGTTAGCTAGCGTTACGCTAGAGTAGCTATGAAATTATCCCTCACTGCTTTAAATACGTTCTACAAGACCCAAAACTTGTAGAATCAATGGTGCTATAATACCCTGAAACCTCGGATCAAACTCTAAACCGGTTTACTCTCAGGAACTCTTTGAAACTTTGTATTGGATTTAGACCGCGCGTCGAAAGTCCGATATCTACCATCTTAGACCGTTATGACCGCTTGGCTAGACTTGAAAATCATTTCGAAAATCAAGCCCAACCGACGTTCAGAGGCTATTTCATTGAGCCTGGAGTGAAGAGAGTGAGAATAGGGTTAGATTTGGAAAATTTAATCCAAATCTGGCACATGACTTGGCGCGTTATTATTAAGAGTTCCGACCATCAGAATTCATCCAAATTACACTCTCGGATCAGGAAAAATTTCTCTTTCATATCATGAGACTTGTAGACCTGATCTAGGTGCGATGACCGCTGAACTGAAATTGGACCGCCATGTGTGATCTGCGAACTCTCTCGGTCTGAAAACTTAATGTGTGCTAGATTCAGTATGCATGAGCTTAAGTTCGACCGCGTTCGGCCAGGGGACCTCCAGAATGTCTTTTTGGACTGAAACAGCCCTGATTTGGTTAAGCATCAAGTGAATATTATTCCCAAGCTTATTTTGGGCATGTTTTAGGTTATAAAAGGGGCTTAAACCCTCACTTCTCTCACCCATCCGAATTTGCTAGAAACCCTAGCTGGTGTGAGAGAAAAGGTGAGAGATCGTGAGAGAGAGTGAGAGAGAATTTTCTACTGCTTGCACTACCTGTTGCACGTGCTTAAGCAATGCACCTCAATCACTTTCTCGGTGATTTTGCCGCATTTCTAGGTAAGAAAAGACCTCAAACACTTGCTGATTTAAGTTTCCGTCGATTCCTTGGCATGGTAGCTTATACATCTTGTCAAATTGGTTGCCTGTTCGCCGTAGACGAAGCGTATACGCTCCGTTCGAATCAATACACTTTTAGGATAAAAGGTGCGGATTATAAACGCTTTGATTGGCTGTTTTCAACGCTTTCAATGTCGTTTAATAGTAGATTATCGACGACAATGCCGTTTGACATGTACAACATGCTGTCCGTTTCCTGTTTCGTAAGTAGACGAAAAATATGAGATTTAGGGCATTTTAATCATTTGTAGGAAATACTGTAAACATCCATATTTTGCTAAAATGATTGACATGGCTTTTTGTCGCCTTAGGATACTAGGAATGCGTGCATAATCTGTTTGGCGAAGAGATTTGCACAAATGCGCACTTTGAGTCGACATACACTATGCAGGCTTAAGTGTGTAGACTAAGTGTTTGAATAAATGTTTGTATTAGTATGTATTGAATTAAATGGTGTTGTGAATTAGTTTGAGATTGAATTCTCAAATAATACGCTTATGTAAATGATTTCCTTCATGTTGGTTATATGTATGATTTCATTATATGTATGAAATGCATGTGTTAGATGATTTACTTAAGTTGTATGTTATAACATGTGTTAACATGCTCATATTGTTGTATTTCATTTCCATTACTCTGATATGATTGATGAAGTGGATTCACAAATGATTGGGGCTATACTTAGTCCAGGCAGTCGGTAACCGAATCAATTCGTGGTTGACTTATCTTTGCCACGAACGACGCGTCGATGAACGCGAGTCGTGTTTTGGAGTTGGCGGCAGTGGTTAGGTCATGCGAAGTATTTTATGCACTTCATGTCGTTCAGCTTGAGATGCGCTCGTGCTAGTCGAGCCCGTCAAGTAACTCGACTGGCCATTGTATGTTCACCATGTATGTGTCATAACTGCTTGAACCTAGGGTACTGAACTTACCATTGAAAACCCTGTCAACCATAGTACCTCGATCCACAAAGACTCATGAGCCGGACATGGTGGTATGGGCACCGTGGTCGAGCTGTCGGCCTACGCTGGGGCCACAAACCTCCCCGTAGTGACCAGTGAGCAACCCAGACTCGTGAGCAGATTATGGTGGTATGGGACACTATATTCTTGCTGTCGGCCTACATTGATAAGGTGATGGGGGAGCAGTGTAATGAGTGCGAGCAACAGCCCTGACAGTCCTTTGTAGTGACCTCGAGCATATTCTGAGTCTATGGGAGGCGACGACCCTTCCGTAGAAATGAGAGTACAGTAGGCCTGTATTGATAAGGTGATGGGGGAGCGGTGCAACGAGTGTGAGCAACAGCCCTGGCTGCCCTTGCAGTGACCTACAAAATATACATCGTATGAGATTACTAGGAGTGACGAGTGTAGACAGGATCTGTGTTGGGATTGATATAAGGGAAGTACCTTAGTTTCCCAATCCTGCTGTTTGAATGGACTAATAATAACTCGGTAATCATATCACCTTCATATTGCATGTGCATGGAAGATTTGGAGCACTGTGGGATGAAAGCATGCCGCGGGCGTAAGATGGTGCCGTATGAGGGAGATCTTCAGTGAGGGCATCCATCATGTCACGTCATATTGCATTAATAACAGTATTAGGAATGTTTGATTCATTGCTTTACTATTATCGCATGATTGATTTGAGAACGTGCTAATTTTTGCTCTATTATTCCACTGAGTTAGCTACTCACTCCCACGTTACGGGATGGTGTTTCCGGACACCCATCAGTCCCTATTTTGGTTGCAGATGATGGCGCTACTTGAGAAGCGAAGCTGGACTTGATGATGATGAGGAGGATCCCTCCTTTATGTGTGTTCTGATTGACGAGATAACAGGGAGGTTTATTAGATGCCTTGACACTTGTCATTTTATATTTTTAGAGCACTCATGTATATTCTTTTTATTTACTTTTGGAGTATACATGTATGTATAGAACCTGGTAACATGTTCACACTCTGGAGACATACAACAGTTTATATATGTTATACATACTATCACAGTCTTCCTCTTGTTAATTTAACTGTATCTGGAGTATGATATGTTTTTTGGCTTAATCCTAATCTTGTTTAATGCCTGTTTACTGACAACATGCATCTAATATTATCTATGTTGCATAAATAACATTTTGGAACTCGGGAGTTGGGTTTTTACTCGACCCCCGATTTTCGGGATGTGACAGATGGTATCAGAGAATGATTTGGATTAAACCAGGCCTGGGTTATGGACACGCGACGTACGCTGTCACTCCTTTGACTTAGGTGGGTGTGAGAAGAACTTAAAAACACTCGTAGGATTGCAGTTTCGCCAATAGACGAAGTCTACTCAAGTCGATCATTTGATCGAGTCCGTAATGCATCTAGGGTCGCGTGAAGCGACCTAAGTAGCTCATAGGTTGTAAGTAGGTGGGTTGAGACGTTCTTTGAGCGGTTCTAAACCCGTAAATGTGAATCCTTGGGCTGTGGGGCAACCACAATTCTTACATTCAATCGCTAGGGCTTAAAAACCCCGTTTCACATAATTTCTTCAAAATTCTTCCTCTCACCACTCCATTCTTCAATTCTTTCTTTGACTTCTCATGTTAGGCATTGATCCTAATGTGAAAATGATATAAAATCATACTTCGACAAAATTTTACAGTGAATAGTAAAATTTCATGAAAACTGGCCATTTGGCCATTCTAAATTTGCAATCTTTTGCAACTAATGGTCACAAATAAGCTGAGTTCACCTAGTGAGTAAAGGTCATATCACAGTACCATGTTCCCATGACATACAAACGTTTTAATTTTTGAATAAGCTCCCTGAGTGCAATGTTTGATTCAGCCGTGGAGGAAACATCTAATGCAAAGCCATTAGCATCAAATAACATGCTATAAAAGGAATAATCCTTTAGGCCCCATTCGAGGATTTCTTTCAGATAAGACTCAACACCTGTAATAAGCTATGATGAATTAGAAGCCATTAAGACAGAGCAAGATCGTAAGAAGTGTTAATGAGATGGGGGTTAGATGTTGTTTAAATAGCAGGTATTCGGTACCTATGATCTGTAATGATCCCGACGATAAAACTGACACACGTTCCTATTTGTTAAGAATGTGGGGGTAGTTAGAATTCTGAATTCGGGAGTAACCCACGATCCACCGAATTTTCAGGAATGAGTCAACAATCGGTTACACACAATAAGAGCAAGAAAAAAAATAGATGGATGACAAGTTGTAAAAGTGGCTCAACGATTGTATATATATGAAGGGAAATGTATGATTACAACTCAGAAATGGGAAAATGACAAGCGTTGTAACGTTTCCTTCGTTGTCCCCAACTAGCCCTTTACTACTTGTAATGAAGACTCCTTCTTGGCCACTAATTGAGAAAGTCGGCCGATATTTATTGTCTGAGAATGAATAACATATGCTAATTAGATGACATTCTCCTTGCGCTGAAGATGTTCTGTGTTAGTCTCCAAACTCCTACTTTAACGTTGTCAATTTTACTTCCAGAGCCATTGTTCGGATCTCAAGGCTATCCAGCTTTGCCTGAGAAGCATTTAGACCGGTATGTTCAGTCTCAAGCTCTTGAGAAATGGCGTCTACAGAGGTTGTAACATCCTGAAAATCGGGAGTCGGGTAGAAACCCAACTCCCGAGTTCCAGAACGTCACTTATGCAACATAGATAATGATAAATGCATGTTGTCTATAGAATGACATTAAACAAGATTGATACTAAGACAAAACAACATATCCTACTCCAGAGATAGTTAAATTAGCAAGCGGAAGACTGTGATGAATACATAAAATATATAATTAATTATAAATTTCTAGAGTGTGAACATGTTACCAAGTTAATTAAATACATGTATACTCCAAAAATGAAAAGAAAAGAATATACATGAGTGCTCCAAAAATATAAAATGACAAGTGTCAAGGCGTCTAATCAACCTCCCTGTAATTTCGTCGATCAGAACACGCATAAAGGAGGGATCCTCCTCATCATCATCAAGTCCGGCTCCGCTTCACAAGCCGCGCCATTATCTGAAACTAAAATAGGGACTGGTGGGTGTCCGGAACACTATCCCATAATGTGGGAATGAGTAATCAACTCAGTGGAATCATAAAATAAAGATTAACATGTTATCAAATCAATCACGCGATAATAGTAAAGCAAACAATCAAACATTCCTATATATTGTTGTTAATGCATGCATGAAATGACATGATGGATGCCTTCACCAACATACTCCCTTATATGACCCCATCTTATGCCCGCGGCATGCTTACGTTCCTCAGTGCTTCACATCTTCCAGGCACATGCAATGCAATATGGATAATGATTACCGAGTGGTTATTAGTCCTTTTCATACAGCCAGATTGGGAAACTAGGGTACCTTCCTTATATCAATCCCAGCACAGATCCTGTCTAGGGTCGTCACTCCTAGTAATCTCATACGACGTTATATTTGTAGGTCGCTGCAAGGGCTGTTGCTCACACTCGTTACACCGCTCCCCCATCACCTTATCAATACAGGCCTAATATACTCTTGTCACTACGGAAGGGTCGTCGCCTCCCGCAGACTCAGAATACGCCGAGGTCACTACAAAGGGCTAGTCACCTGATCAGTGTAGGCCGACAGAAAGAATATAGTGTCCCATACCACCATAATCTGCTCACGAGTCTGGGTTGCTCACTGGTCACTACGGGGAGGTTTGTGGCCCCAGCGTAGGCCAACAGCTCAGCCACGGTGTCCCATACCACCATGCCCGGATCATGAGTCTTTATGGATCAAGGTACCATGGTTAACAGGATTTTCAATGGTAAGTTCAGTACCCTAGGTTCAAGCAGTTATGACTCATGCAAGGTGAACATACAATGGCCAGTCAGATTACTTCATGGGCTCGATTAGTACGAGCGCATCTCAAGCTGAGCGACATGAAGTGCATGAAACACTTCATGTGGCCCAACCACTGCCACCTGCCCAAAACACGACTCACGTTCATCGACGCGTCCTTTGTGGTAAATAGAAGCTAACTACGAATTCGATCCATTACCGACTGCCTGGACTAAGTCATAGCCCCAAGCATTTGTATATTAACATCAGTAAGCATATGTGAGTAATAGGAATGAATATAAACAATACAAGCATGTTGACACATGTTATAACGCACAACGTAAGCAAATCAACCAACACATGCATTCCATATATGTAATGAAATCAATTCATATAGCCAACGTGGTGGAAATCATATACATCAGTATGATAATTGAGAATACAATCTCAAAACTACTTCACAACACCATTTACTCAATACATACTAATACAAACATTTATACAAACACTTAGTCTACACACTTTAGTCTACATAGCATATGTCGACCCAAAGTGCGCATTAGGGCGAATCTCTTCGCCAAACAGATCATACACGCATTTCTAATATCATAACACGACAAATAGCCATGGCAATCATTTTAGAAAAATACGGACGTATACTGTATTTCCTACAAATGACTAAAATGCCCTAAATCTCATATTCACCGTACGTATGCGAAATGGAAAACGGACAGCATGTTCTACATGTCAAACGGCGTTCTCGTCGATAATCTACTATTAAACGACATTGAAAGCTTTGAAATTAGTCAATCAAAGAGTCTAAAATCCTCACCTTTCGCCTTAGACGTGTATCAATTCGAATAGAACATATACGCTTTGTCAACGGCGTTATGACGACCTAATACACAAGATACATAAGCTACTTCGCCATTTGTATCAAAGGAATCCCTAAAACAATGATAGGTTAGGGTTTTCTTACCTAGGAGTGCTTTGAAAATCACCGGGAAAGTGAATCGAATGCGGTGCTTCGGTACGTGCAATAGCTGGTGCAAGTGGCAGGAAATTCCTTCCACAACTCTCTCACAATATCTCACTTTTTTTTTTTCTCTCTCTCTTTCTAGGGTTTAATCCAAATTCGGATGGGAGAGATATGAGAGGGTTTAAAGCCCTTATATAGGCTAAAACCTAACCTAAATAGACTTGGGAATAAGGTATACTTGAGTTATAACCAAATCGGGACCTTTTCGATCCAAAAGAGCGTTTCGGGAGGTCCCCTAGCCGAACGGGGTCGGACTTAAGCTCATGTATATCGGATCTAGCACACATCAAGTTTTCAGACTGGTAGAGTTCCCAGATCACACGTGGAGGACCAGTTTCAATTCAGCGATCACGGAGACTCGATCGAGGATTCCAAGTACACTGACCTGAGTGAGAAATGTTCCCTGATCCAAGGGTGTATTTGGGTCAGATTTCGATGGTCTGAATGCTTATACTGATCCCGCAAGCGAAACGTGCTAGATTCATTTAAATCCCATTTAAATTTTTATGAAATTCGCTCTTTCTCACACTCTCTGCTCCAGGCTCAATGAAATAGCCTCAGAGCATCGGTTGGGCTTGATTTTCGAAACGATTGTCAAGTCCAGCTAAGCGGTCATAACGGTCTAAGATTGTAGATATCGGACTTTCGACGCGTGGTCTAAATCCAATACGAAGTTTCAAAGGGTTCTTGAGAGCAAACGGGTTTAGAGTTTGATCCTAGATTTCAGGGTATTGTAGCATCATTGGTTCTACAAGTTTTAGGTCTTGCAGAACGTATTTAAAACGATCAGGGACAATTTCACAGCTAATCTAGCGTAGCGCTAGCTAATTCACGTTAAATTTCTAAAGAAATTGGTTCTAAATGATTTCTTTGGCTTTGGAATCGAATTTTGAGAGGTTACCAAGGTGCTATGGTTGACCCGTTGCCTAAGGATGTCTAACACAGGTTGGAAAAAATCTGAGGTGTTATAGAGGTGCTCTTGGATTCGACCGCGGCTCGCTTCACTTCAAGTCGGTTGACAACAACACCAACATGGAAATAGGCCTTCAGCAACCCCCGAAGTTCCTGGACAATACGCATATTGTCGACAAGGGCCGAGTCTGACCTAGAGAAAGTGAAAAGGCCTAGTTATATGTCTTAGAGGGGGGGGGGGGGGTGAATAGGACAATGCTAAATAAAACTTGTAACAACGGAAATTAAACAAATACGATAGCCAACAATTAAAGTAAACCAATCCTAATGTAGGAATATAAAGAATGTAAAGCAACCTCAAAATTCAGATCTTGAGAGGTTGATACAAATATTATTCTAAGGACAACCTTACACCAAAAACCAGAGTTTATGGTAGGACAACCTTATTTCTAGAAAGATCTTTGTATCAAATCTCAAATCGAAGAGGAAAAGAAAATTAAATGCAAACTGCACTGAAGAATAAACTGCAATCAATCATATACTATTCTAAGGACAACCATACATCATAGAAATGGCAAGGCAACCTTACTAGAATAAATAAGAATGCTGATAAAGGAATCGCAAGAAATAATTACTAAATTATTACAACATTCCCACAATGCTAGAAATAAATGATTACAGCATTCACATCCATATATACATCCCACAAATGAATAATAAAAGATATGAAATATAAACCATTCAACCACGAGACACAAGGGATTATAGTGGTTCACCTATGTGTTCACCAACTGTTTAATAACAGTCACACAGAATGCTGCTCCACTCCTAATATCCTCACACAGGGGATATTAGAGTTCACTATCAAGTTAGGTTTTTATAGGTTCACCTAAAACCTTGTAATTGTGTCTTTCTATGTGGGCTTACATAATTAAAAAAACCTCACTTCTAAGTTTTCCTGGCTTTCCTCAGATAACCAATACAATGAGATTTTTCTAGCAAATCCCAAACAAAATCAAAAATAAAAAGGAATTTACAATTAAATGTAAAATACCTGAATATCTCTTTCGTTGTAGCAGCCCAAAAGAACCAAGTCAGAGTAGATGATTGAATGTCCAAGTTCAATGTCCAAACTCACATTACAATGGTTCTAGTTCTAATTGATTTTAAATTAAATCAAAATGGGCTAACTTTAATTGATTTTGATTCCAAAGAAAGGGAAATAACAATTCCTCTTTTCAGATTATATTGGAATACAAGAAATAAAATCAATTAAAAAAGCTAATGAAAGAGAATAATAATTATGCACACTTAGCTTAGAACGGAGCACAGTCTTATCTCTCAAAAGGCTGAATTAATTAGCTTGAATTTCTGTTTTAATCTGAGATTCGTGCTCTATTTATAGCTGAGCGAAACACGTCTTCGAATGGTCTTAAGACCTCTACGACTGGTCTTATAACCAACAGAAATTTGAAATTTTGAGCGGGATAAGATAAAACGGTTTCATGACTGGTCGTGGGTACCCTACGACTGGTTGTAGGTCATTTTTTACTGGTCGTAGGTTCCACACGACTGGTCGTAGACCAATGAATGTCATTGCTGGACTTTGAGTCGAAGATCTATGACTGGTCGAAGAACCAGTTGACACTATTCCTATGACTGGTCAAACAGTCACCAGGACTGGTCGTAGTGTAACCAAAAAATTCTGAAAATCCTCAACAACTTAGGACTGGTCGAACCAGTGCTAGGACTAGTCGAATAAGGTCCAAGACTAGTCTTAGAATAGACCAAATTAATGTATAAAATATATATGGATTATGTATCCAAAATGACTTACATTAAAGGTCAACCTAAGGTCAGTCTTACCTTAATAGTGAAGCAAGGACATTTGAAACTTGAAGACAAGTGACCTTTGAGTATAACAAAGCCCGAGATCTTTGAACTTGAACACTTCTGAGATCTTTAAAGCTTCTTGAACTTGAACACTTTTGAGATCTTGAAAGCTTCTTGAACTTGAACACTTCTGAGATCTTAAAAGCTTCTTTTGTTCATCACATATACAAGCTTCAAAGTAGTGTCTTTGTCACAACGAATTTAACAATAATAAGTGGCTATAAACCATAACACTTATAGAAAGCACAATAAGCTTCAACCAAGAGGTTAAGTCTGTCGATCGACTCAGCACCGAGAGACCCCTCTAGACCCTTCTCTAGAAGAACTTAGAGTTTGACCCTCACATCTTGTAAACTGCCAGAAAGAGAAGTAGATTCAGCCATTGTGGTCTCCTTTGCTAAATCCCTTTGAAATGAAGAAATGATATCCGTCACTGGATGAAGTTTTTCACTAACGAAGGCAGGAACAGTCTTGGTCGCAACTATCTCAACCAAAATTGTCTTAACGATCTCGACCGTAGCAGGCTTTGTAGCTTCAACCAAAACTGTCTCAGTGACTTCAATCGAGGTGGCAGCAGTTTTCTCAACAATCTCGACCGCGGTTGGCTCGTTGACCTCGGATGAAGTTGGCTTAATGACCTCAACTGAAGTGCCTATGACTCCCTCCTCCTCAGTCACAATTGTCTTGGTCTCGACTGTTTCCATGACCACCTCTTCGACAACTGTAATCTCAGGTTTGGTTGAAGTGGGGATCTTCTCGGCCATTGCGGTGGTGGGAGGAGCAACAATGGATGGGTGAATTTCATAATGAAGGGTTGAGAGGGAGGCGTTGTGACCTCGCTCGGGCTAACTAGTGCAGGACTCAGGGGAATTTGTGTCATGTACTCTGAGTCATCAAGAAGATTGTTGACTTCAGGTGGGCTATTGGAATTGAAACCCTGTATATTGACTGTTGTTTCTGAGTCAATGATCATAACCTCAGTAATCACATGGTCTGGAACTTCTAGAGTCACCGAGGTTGTTGGAGTTGCTGCTACTATTGTTGCCGATATTACTGAAGCTACTGTTAAAAGAATTACTAATATTGGGACTATTTCTATTGCCATTGTTGGTTGTTGTTACGGTTGGGCCATAATCATATGTTTCTCGGCCGATATCAATTCCTGAGTAACTACAAGAAAAATAGGAAGGGGTCAATAGGTGCATAAACAAGTAAGTCAATGAAAATAGATATATGAGCAAGAGATCTCCACCTAAGTCAGACCGAATGACATATATGATGGGCCGATCTCTAACGGCCTGAGGATTTTTTATTACGGCCACTAACAGTCGAGTGGAAATAGGGAATGGTGGCGGATTATGACAATATGGTGCATGATACTTCTCATCAAAATGAAGATCAGGGTTAGTTAATTTCTCTTTATCCCACCACCATTTTATCTAGCATTTATTAAAATGGGCTTCTTTGTGCCATTTCAGGCCTTCGTCGATATCTTTTGAATTATCTGCAACGGTAAGACCAGGCCAATACTTTTTTCTGAAATAAGTTTCGAAGGAAGAGATGGCCTTGGTTGAAGATGTACTTGAGGGTCGATGAGGCATAATAAATGGCGATAGCGGTCGAGCCTCTGTTTGTTAAGGAGGTTCGAGAGGGCTGACGTGCTGGTGTGAAAGAACATGGACTTTGGGGGGTTGACTGGAGAGATATCCTAGGTATGATATCTTCCTCAGAGCCATTATTTGTTGCAAAGCAAGAGTTGGAGCAATCGGATCTTCCACTGCGACTTCCTGGCTAGCGAGATAGTACCCTCAGTCGAGGTGGTTGGAACAGGAGTGGAAGTCGATCTTGTCTTAAGTTGGCTTGCTATCCTCCTGGCGGTAGGAACGACAGGAGGAACAACAATTATTTTCTTTCTCTTCACCTCTAAATGGGAGGTGAATTGCTTGATACGCTCAAGTGTACTTTTGGAACCCAACAACTTGTCATAGTGAAGATCCCACCATCCAAGAAAGCTGTCCACTACTATTAGAGAGTTAGGATAGCTTGGGATCACCAGGGCTAGTGCTTCTTTGCAATATGTGTTGCTGAGAGACACATAGAGCTCCACATTGGTCATTGCAAGGTGATCGTAAGGAGGTTGGTTGCAAGTTTTGTGGGTGAGGGGGCAAGAAAGGCATTGAATGAGACTGAATTACCAAGCAAATAATGATGGGTAATATTGCTCGATCCTAGACTTAGAATTTTTTCCCATCTCGATCATCCCTTCATAGGTAAGGTCTCGACCAAGAATATAACTGGCCTAGGCTTGGTGTGATCGACCAGCTAAATATGTGTCCATTGGCTCGAATTGTTTAGTGAGCCATGCTATTCCATATATCTTTCCCTTAGAGAAAGGCATGAAGGACTGGTCCTCCTTAGTCTTGCAGAAAAGGAAGAAGCCCTTGAAGTATTACTCGATCGTAAGATTTTCTGGTAGGGTATGGAGGAGTCGGTCGCTAAAGGAAGAATATGGTTTCCCTTTGTACATGGAATGATGGAAGAAAGTAGGACAAAAATATGGGTAGAACCACATCTATAGGAGCTACAACAGCCCTCCCCCAGAATGTAGTCCCTTGTGGGTAGCCTCTTAGAGACCTCGATATAAGTGCTCGAGAACATATATTGTGAGGGTAATCCTGTAACCTTGAGCAAGTTGCTTGGCCAGAGTAACATATTCTTTAGCGACTTGCTGAGCACTCACGCAGAGAAGGTGTCGGCAGATCTAAATGAGAAGGAAGGCCGTATGTTCATCATCGTCGACCGGGCCCTCCAACTTATGGTAGGTCTTCATGAAGGTGGTGTAGGCCTTGATTAGGAAATCCTTATGTTATCTGGGAACAACACCTGCATAGTATGTCATACCGAAGGGTAGTAGTTTGCTCAAATGACGTATGTCCTTGATGGTGGGGCATATTGGACTAAAGTTAAAGAGGAAGGTGTTGGTCGACGTGCTCTAAAAGGGCAAAAAAGTAAGAAGAAGGTCTGGTTATTAGTGCACTCATTTTTGCACCCTGGTTTGTTAATCACCTGAACTGTTGTGTCTATAGTCGGTTAAGCCTTTAGAAAGTGAAGACCAAAGACATAAGTGGAGTAGAAGCATCGAGGAGCATGTACAAGTAAAAGAGATGCCTTGGTGACCTTAACCCTTGACCAAAATAATCCTATAACCTTTAGATGATCTCATCCTAATTAGGTATATTAATTTGATTATCCCTTAGCCTTAGAAGACTAAGAAAAACACGATAAAGAACGCTGAAAGAGGTGTGAATTCGCTGAGTAGAAGATACCCCAAAATAGTAGATTTTAGGACATGTTCGATGACATCGAGCAACAATCGAACAACCTTTGATGATATCGAAGACCTGGTCAATGACATCAATTGATTGTCGGGAATGTCCAACAATCAAATTGGATTTATGACTGGAATTCTCAATGGTATTGAGGTCCAGTCAATGGAATCGAAATTTAAGTTTCAATGACAAATAAGTCCCTTTGATGACATCGATTGAGATCTTAAAATATCTAACAAGGTTTTGAGATTTTCCCCCTAACTCTCTCGATGGCATCGAACAATGATTTTCGATGCAATCGAATGTCGTATCGATGCAATCCAAATGGGTCCAGAATTGTCCAGCAAGCAAATATGATTTTTGGCTAGAAATTTTGATGGCATCGGGAATCCCTTCGATGGCATCGAAGGAATCCTCGATGGCATTGAAGACCCTTTGATGACATCGACAGGACCGAAATCTACCCGTTATTTGACTGTTAGAGCTCGAACTGTTTATAAAGGGGATTCGATCCTTGGGCTTTTTGGAGCAACCAGAGGTAAGGTGATTCTATAGGTAAATCCCTCACCCTATGCCTCTATTCGTATAAGTTTCAAACAATCTCCCTTGAGATTTTAACTCTAATGAGGATTCCATCCTCACCATTAGAGATATGCTTAAACTCGTATATTTCCTAGAGATTGGACTTAAGCATCTTGGTAAATCATTGTCCAGACCTTTTAGAAGATCCATCTAGTTGAATCCCCTAGGAAACCAACTACCTATTAGTTGTAGGAGATTTAACCCGCTCCTATCACCTTAGGCATCTTAGAGGAACATCTTCAGCAAGGTGATTTATTATGGAGCTGATGATGTGACGAAGCTGTAGCAACATGATTGGGGGAGCATTGGGGATCTAATTAAAGCACGGGAGAGCAGACATCAAGCAACCCACAAGGCGTAACAAGCGGGGCTTAATCAGATAATTGAGTTGTCATTTTTAGAGTCCATTGTTATACTCCTTCCTTGTGTAGGTTGTAGTGCATGAGTTTGTGTTTAAACTCACCTAGGTTCTTTCGTAGGACCTTGGCTCTTCTGTAGGGCCTAAATCCCATGGTTCTTGTGTAGGACTAAAGTTGTTGATTAACCTAAAGAGAAACCAACTCAAGTCCTTTTGTAGGCCTCCGACAGGAGTAAACGTGTCGGGTTCAGGATTAGGACATTTATCCTTGAGTAGGGCATAAACCTCAGGTTCTTGTATATGATCTTGGCATGTGTGGCCTAAATTGTCTAAGTTCTTGTGTAGGGCCTTTGCTCTTATGTAGGGCATAAAGTTTAAGTTCTTGTGTAGGACCTTTGCTCTTGTATAAGGCATAAATTATAGAGAGTCTTTGTCTAGGGCTGTAAAGGTTTGAGGTGAATCTGATTTAAAACCTCTAATAGTGAAATCTGGTACACTCACGGGTTGAGTGCGTTGTAACATCCCAAAAATCGGGGGGTCGAGCAAAAACCCAACTCCCGAGTTCCAAAATGTTATTTATGCAACATAGATATGTATGATTGAATGCTGTCTGTGATAATGTATTAAAAATGAGTGAGATTAAGCTAAAACAGCATATCACGCTCCAGAGACAGTTAAATTTACAAGCGGAAGACTGTGATAGTATGTATAACATATATAATCTGTTGTATGTCTCTAGAGTGTGAACATGTTACCAGGTTATATACATACATATATACTTCAAAAGTAAACAAAAGAATATACATGAGTGCTCTAAAAATATAAAATGAAAAGTGTCAAGGCATCTAATCAACCGCCCTGTAATCCCGTCGATCAGAACACACATAAAGGAGGTATCCTCCTCATCATCAACACCATCAAGTCCGGCTCCGCCTCACAGGCCGCGCCATCATCTGCAATCACAAAAAGGTCTGGTGGGTGTCCAGGAACACCGTCCCGTAACGTGGGAGTGAGTAGCTAACTCAGTGGAATAATAGAGCAAGGATTAACATGTTCTCAAATCAATCATGCGATAATAGTAAAGCAGTAAATCAAGCAATCCTAATACTGTTGTTAATGCAATATGACATGATGTGATGTATGCCCTCACCGACGAACTCCCTCATACGGCAACATCTTACGACCGCGGCATGCCACACTCCCTAGAGTGCTCCACATCTTCCAGGCACATGCAATGTTATGGTGATATGATTTTCGAGTTGTTATTAGTCCATTTAAACAGCAGGATTGGGAAACTAAGGTACTTCCCTTATATCAATCCCAACACAGATCCTGTCTAGGGTCGTCACTCCTAGTAATCTCATACGAGGTATATTTTGTAGGTCACTGCAAGGGCTGCCAGGGCTGTTGCACGCACTCGTTGCTCCTCTCCCCCATCACCTTATCAATACAGGCCTACTGTACTCCACTGCTACGGAAGGGTCGTCGCCTCCCGTAGACTCAGAATACGCTCGCGGTCACTACAAAGGACTCGTCGCCTGATCAGTGTAGGCCGATAGCTAGAATATAGTGTCCTATACCACCATAATCTGCTCACGAGACTAGGTGCTCACTGGTCACTACGGGGAGGTTTGTGGCCCCAGCGTAGGCCGACAGCTCGACCACGGTGTCCCATACCACCATGTCCGGCTCATGAGTCTTCGTGGATCAAGGTACCATGGTTAACAGGGTTTACAATGGTAAGTTCAGTACCCTAGGTTCAAGCAGTTATGACTCATGCAGGGTGAACATACAACGGCCAGTCGGGTTACTTGACGGGCTCGACTAGCACGATCGCATCTCAAGTTGAACGACATGAAGTGCGTAAAATACTTCGTGTGGCCTAACCACTGCCGTCAACTCCAAAACACGGCTCGCGTTCATCGACGCGTCGTTTGTGGCAAAGATAAGCCAACTACGAATTCGCTCGGTTACCGACTGCCTGGACTATAGTCCCAAACACATATGAATCCACATCAACAATCATGTGAGAGTATTGGAAATGAGACACAACCATGTGAGCATGTTAACACATGTTATATCGTACAACTCAAGTAAATCATCTGACACATGCCTTTCATACATATAATGAAATTATGCATATCGCCAACATATAGGAAATCATTTCCATCAGCATATTAATTGAGAATTCAATCTCGAACTAAATCACAATGAAATCATCAAGCACATGTTATAACATACAGCTTAAGCGAATCGTCAAGCACATGCATTTCATTCATATTATGAAATCATGCATATGGCTAACATGTAGAAAACCATTTACACCAACATATTAATTGAGAAATCAATCTCAAACTAATTCATAACACCATTTAATTCAATACATACTAATACAAACATTTATACAAACACTTACACTGCACACTTAAGTCTACATATAGTATGTCGACCCGAAGTGTGCATTTCGGCGAATCTCTTCGCCAAACTAATTATGCACGTATTCCTAACATTCTAATGCGACAATAAACCATGTCAATCACATCAGTAAAATATGAATAAAAACAGTACTTCCTACAAATGACTAAAATGCCCTAAATCTCATATTCTTCGTTGGTTTACGAAACAGGAAACGGACAGCATGTTGTACATGTTAAACGGCGTTGCCGTCAAGAATCTACTATTAAACGACATTGAAAGTGTTGGAAACAGTGAATCAAAGCGTCTAATATCCGCACCTTTTCCCTTATAGGTGAAGTGATTCGAATGGAGCGTATACGCTTCGTCTACGGCGATCAGACAACCTGATACAGATGTACATCAGCTACTATTCTATTTGAATCGAAGAAATCCCCAAATCAGCAAGTGGTTAGGGTTTTCCTTACCTAGAAGTGCGTTGGAATCACCGGGAAAGTGATCGGAGTGCGTCGCCTAAACATGTGCAGCAGCAGCAGCAGGTGGCAGGAAAATCACTCCCACTCTCTCTCACAAACTCTCACCTTTTCTCTCTCCCAATCTAGGGCTTTTTGCAATTTCGGATGGGAGAGAGGAGTGAGGGTTTCAACCCCTTTTATAAGCTTAAAAACGCCCGAAATAGGCTCGGGAACGAAGTTTACTTAGTGCATATCCAATTCGGGGCTGTTTCGGTCCAAAAGATGCTTTCTGGTGGTCCCCTGATCGAATGCGATCGGACTTAAGCTCACGCGTACCAGATCTAGCACGTATTAAGTTTTCAGTCCGGTTGGGTCAGCAGATCGCACGTGGCGGACTAGTTTCAGTTCAGCGGTCGCCGCACGTAGATTAGGGCTGAAAGTCTCATGATATAAAATAGAAATTTTTCCTGATCCGAGGATGTAATCTGGCTGAATTCTGACGGCCAGAACGCTTAATACTGACGCGTCAAGTCGTGTGCCAGATTTGAATTTGAAATTCCAATTCTGTCCCTATTCGCACTCTCTTCTGTCCGGGCTCAATGAAATGGCCTGTGATTATCAGTTTGACTTGATTTTCGAAATGAGTGTCAAGTCCAGCTAGGCGGTTCTAACGGTCTAAGATAGGAGGTATCGGACTTTCGACGCGCGGTCTAGATCCAATACAAAATTTCAAAGTGGTCCAGAGAACAAACCTGCTTAGAGTTTGATCCGAGGTTATAGAGTATTATAGAGTCATACGTTCTACTCGATTTGGGTCTTATAGAACGTATTTAAAGTGATCAGGGACTGTTTCCCAGCTACTCTAACGTTGCGCTAGCTAACTTACACTTAATTTCTAAAGGAATTAATCCTAAGTGGTTTCTTTGGCTATGGAATTGGGTTCTGAATGATTTTTCAGGGGTTTTAATTGACCCACTGCTTAAGGACATCAAATCCCAGATTGGCCAAAATCCGGGGTGTTACATGCGTCTACCGGGAGTGGAGTAGGCACGTAGCTGAACCAATATATATATGATTGCGTTTGAGATTGTCATTTGTGCAATTTTTTAATTATGCTTATAATTTTGAATGTTTACATTATGTTAACATGATTAGATAAATGCTTGGTGATTGATAGGTAGCACATCCCACACACTCATATATACTATCTTATATAGGCTAGTTGCTTATCTTGCATATCTGGTGTAGCCTATCTGATTGGACCCTCTAATTGCTTGGAAGCCTTAGAGTTATATTGCCTTACTTAGTTTAATTGTAAATTAGTTTAAGTTAGATAATTTGTATTTTTAATAATTGGTACTAATCACTTCCCTCAAAGACTTAGCCTAAATTCTATAGCTTCACCATATTTCGCATTTAGACGCATTGCGACCCATTCGGTGTAATTTCATTGGTTCAGCCATGTACTCTCAGATGGAGAGTTTTATGCATTCATAAATGCTAGCGTCCCTCTATGATGCTTCATATTGGGAGGACACTCGGATGAACCATATCTCCCAATCTTGGAGAGGCTTCGGCCATGTCCGAGGGGTCTTCAGAGCATTTTTAGCATCAGGCATAGATCCAGATCGGATCAAAATCTCTTCTCCCAGGTAGATTGGAAAAAAGTGATTAAGAGGTTGAACCTCATCAACCGTAACTTTGGCGAAAAATGCTGGACTTAAGTAGAGGATCTCATCACCTAAAGGAGATTTGAATATCGTATTTTTAGTACATTTCTTCGTAAGAAGTTCCATGGTGCCCATGATGTCATGTTGATCGAATGTAGGAGCAGAGGAAGAAGAAGCAACAATTACAGAAGGAAAACTAAGAAATGAGGGTTTTGTGAAGAAGATTGCAAGAATGAAGAAAATTTGAACAACGTAAGTGGAAAACATTTGAGGTATTGCTTATATTGGACGAAGAGAGAGAAAGAGAGAGAGTATTTATTGGAGCATAATTACTATTTTGGTATGATATCTAAAGTGGACACGTGTAACCACCGGGTTCATCTAAAGCCTTGATTCGACGCGATCGATACTGATGAAAACAGTCGAAGGTGGTTCACATTCGGATGACACGTGTGCATATTTATTGTAGTATTAATGAGGACTCAAACGTCACTGTTACTTTCATCGAAAGGACAGTGACGAGGGGGGTAATGTTCGTACCCGTGTCGGCCGTAGTCTGCCTCGGCCAATTAGAGTAAGTTACGTGTGATCTGTACGAACATGCATGGTGTGCCAGGAGATTTTCCTGTGGATATGTACGGTGAATCCTTGAAAAGTGGAATTACAATGTATCAACTGCTACAAAACATCACTAAAGCGGTCAAAAAGGGAAATAATCGAGGTTGGATGATTGCATGACATAGGGAGAAGCGATCGAGTTCGCACAGTCGCGTGACAAATGTCTCGAAGATAGTAGAAAAAGCAGAATGTGAGAAGCATCTAGAATCCAAGTGATGGAGAGCGGTTATCATAACTATCAGAACATGGGAAGGATCCAGAATGACTTGATTAAAGCTATAAATAGAAGGAGAATTCAACAAAAAAACCTGTCTCATACCAAACCAAACAACCAAACACTATCTTTCAATTATCCTTTCAATTTACCGGTCAATTTACATTTCAGAGTTTAATCTTTTACTCTCCTTATTAAGCGAGTTATATTTCTTAGTGTAATCATTTACTTTTTAACCTACTGATTTATATTCCTTAGTGTAATCTATAGTGATAATTGAGTAGCTAATAATCCTTAGTTGGAATTGGAGTTTACACTCGCGCGTTGGACTTCGTTCAATCACCGAAGTGGTGTCCTTTAGCAGTTCACAACGGCCGACTATAATGATTTCTTTACCATTCCACTTTATTTTATCTTCTCTTATTAGTTTGAAAGATTGATTTTAAAGACATTCGTGAAATAATGTTGTCCTACCTAATATTTTAGGTAAAGGTTATCTTACGAATTATTTGGAATGAATGTTTTAATACTTGAACAATTGAGATTATATATTTCACTTTATTTCGATTATTTGGTATTGCCCTATTCACCCCCCTTTAGGACATTGATAGCTTATCTTTTTATCCTTTTAAAAGAGAGCTAAAACGACAAGGGATATTGACAGGATGCAGATAAGAAGAGTCGGGGTGCAGCTTTTTCTTTCTCCTTCTGTGTTGTTATTTTTCTTCTCCAAATGAATGGGGTATCATATATATATATATATATATATATATATATATATATATATATATATATATATATATCTCGATAATGTGTATGTACAGTGATAATGTCCGAGAGCCTTTTGGGGACTGTTTCTTTGGGTATATATATATATATATATATATATATATATATATATATATATATATAAAATGTGTATGTACAGTGATAATGTCAGGGAGCCTTTTGGGGACTGTTTCTTTGGCCTATTTTTCAGGAACGGGCTACCATGATCCAATAACGCATAATGGCATTAACTTTTACTAATGACCGTTTTTAAATACCTGTGTAGACTAACAGTAATTGTCTCAATGCTGTGGGAAAAGTGTACTAAATTGTCTCAATGCGGCAGCTGTAGGACTTCATTATTGCCTGCCTCATGATTTTAGTTTAAATGACTTCATTGCTTACCTCATGATTCCTTCTCTTTATCTACCCATCTTCCTCCATCTCTATTCATCAGACATATTTCGGAGTTGGGACATAGATGTGGTTGAAGATATTGTCATCGTGGGTGCAGGGATAGCTGGCCTTGCAACCTCGTTAGGACTTCACAGGTAAAGATAATCTTCTTTTAGTATTACCTTGTACTTAAATGTGATCGAGTCTGCTTACCATTCATTTCTCTTAAATAACAATGATTATGATTTCTGTCCGCACTATATTTAGGATGGGATTGAGAAGCTTGGTTTTGGAATCATCGGACAGCCTAAGAGCAAGTGGGTTTGCACTCTCAACATGGACCAATGCTTGGAAGGCCTTGGATGTTCTTGGCATTGGCGATTCCCTTAGGCAAAGACACGTCCAGGTTAATGGGTAATCAACGATTACTCAATGTCCTTCTCTGAATTGGTGCGAATCTAGTATGTACAATGCTGTGTTTGGATGCACTATTGGAATGAATTGCAATAATATAGTCTGATTTTCAACTATAAAAATGTTTGGCATATATATGTCTTTTAGCTGGGATCTGGTTTTTATGGTTGGAATGAAATAATCGTTGATTCAGAAATTGAAAAGTGATTTTTTGGAGGTTTGGCATTGGCCCAGTTCCTGATATTTGGGCGAATTTGTAGATTTTTTTTTTTCCTGTTCTTTTTTTGCTTTTTGTAAATCTTTTGTATTTGGCCTTTTTACAATAAAATTATTATTATCCCTTGAGCTGATTCGAAGCTGAGTTTGAGCCGAGTTGAGCTGATTTTTTGAGCTCGAAAATGAGTTCGAGCAGCCCCCAGCTCGACTCGATTCAGATCGAATCCAGCTCGAATCGAACTCGGATCGAACCAGTTCAGTGGCTCGGTTACTTTGCCATTCATGTTGCTCACTAAGTGTTCGATAAAATGACTCAACAAAGCGTGGCTGGTGGCAAAGAAGATATGTACATGAAACAAATACCCTTTTTTTCTTAATTTTTCATGGTTTTTATGTTGCTTAGAAGGTGTTTGATAAAATACTTGTAAAACCATTGCTTTTGTTTCGCATACAGAAGGATTTTGAAGGTGCAGTCCAGGTGTTTGTGGAAATGCTTCAATGGCGAACTCGGCTCGTATTCGGCCCGAGTTGGCCCGAGCTACTGACCGAACCGAGTCGAGCTGGTTAGTCAGGCTCGATGACTGAGCTGATAGAGTTCGAGTTGAGGTTAGTTACTGGCCGAGCCGAGTTGAGCTGAGGCCAGCTCGACTCGGTTCAACTCGATGCACACCCCTATATATAAGGAAAAACTAGCCCAGAAAATGGCTATTAATTATGCTTAATTACTGTTAATAAATACGATGGGGAGAAGGAAAATGGTGGCCGGCTCAGGTGGGCCATCTTAGTGTTTTTGGGAAATCCACACTGACCACCAAGAGCATCAGTACCCCATGTTAGGGTGATTTTTAATAAATCAGCTCTGCCCATTATTCAGGTGGACCTCACGATTATAGAAAATATATAGGACGACATTCACCTTCTAAATTTTTTTCCCTGGTGTGGCACACTTGAATCATGGATGGAACTAATGTTTAGACCCCGAGATTAAATTGTAGTGTGACATCTAATGGTTGGAGTGGATTGATAATCATAATGGGACCTCTAAAAATAAAGGGTGAACGTTTCTTTACCGACTGTTCTCTTGGTGTGGGCAACCTGAATCATAGGTAATCTTAATTTTTTATTTTTTATTTTTATTTTTATTTTTATTTTTATTATTTTTTATTTTTTCTTTTTTTGGCTATGAACCTAACATGCGATTACACATCTCATGCTTGAGGTGGATCTTATCTGCACATCATGGTGGGTCTCATAAAAAAAAAACAAAGGGTTGGCGTCCGTCTCCAACCAGTTACCGGGAAGTAGTGATAAATTCTTCCGTGGAGTCCACCCATGTGATTACTTTCTAAGTATTAATTAACTACATGTCACATCCAAACTTTCCAACAAGTTCATCACCCACTGCAATGGTCAATCCTACGTACCCATCAAGTGGACCACACCATGTAAAATAACTTCCAAACATTGGTAAATACCGAAGTAGGGTCCACTCAATTATTGACTGATGTCTAATTTTTCCAAAGATGATGCTCATGATGGGCCAACCTTTTACATGGGTTGGATGTGGTATTAACATGAAAGGCTAAAAGGTTTTTTTTTTTTTGTTTTGCAGGTTGAGATATTTCCCCCCCCGCCAAAAAAATACTGGTATGCCTGCACTTGAATTTTTATGGCCCTCCATGAAGTGTATGTAAGATCCACTCCAGCCATTAGATGTGTAATCCCATGTTAGAGCCATAGCCAAAAAAATAGGGCTTACATGTGATTTAGGTAAGCCACACCATTTTTTATCTTCTCACACTCTAAGAGAAAGGGAATTTAGTGGTAGATGGTCTTGCTAAGCTAGGGAGCAGTGTGGCTCCTAATAGTTTGTTTAGATGTAAAGATGAATGTTGGCCCTTAAATTTTATTGGGCACCATCGTGATGCTTATATGAGGTCACACCAAGGGAAATAGTTTGGCCGTCCAATATAGGGTAACACACTCAGTGGTCGAGATAGATTTCACATAAACATTAAGAGCGGGCAACCCCTTTGTTAATATTAATAAAGCATTAATTAATAGCCATTTTCTAGGCTTGTTGGACGTCCAGACTTAAGAATTTCTTATATATAAATACTCCAGTGATATGGGAAGGGAAAATATACCGTGCAGTCGACCACATTGTATATGGCCTCCCCGTAAAATTTTGCCAGCCAATTTGACCCATGTACCAGAGCAAGCCTCGCACCCAAAAAATATCCCGGATCCTAAACAGAGGTGGGCCCCACTACCCCACTACCTGGAACAGTGTAAAACAAGCCTAAAACTTCCAAAATCAAGTGGTGAGCCCAACGCAAGTTGGTAATGGTCTTTGGTGTATTACCCCTCATCCAGTATAGTTCTTTTACCATTGGTGTTTTTCATGATTTCTATACATTTCACCTCCCCTACTAAAATTCTTACACTCCCGTAGTACTCTGGCTTGATATTTTCCATCACCTGTCCTGGGTTGTGCCCGATCATTCCGCAAGAGACACGAAAAGCCACACACCGGTGCTTTACGTACGCCCAAGCATTCGCAATAACGTTTACCTCTTCTTTCTTACCATAGCTGTTAGTATAAATTCTTAGGCAATGCTTATTCCGTGGATACTTTTATTGCCTTTTTCCAAGTTTCTATGTATCTTTTGTTAGGGATTGTGAGGAAGCAAATCTGAATTAAATTAAATGAGAGGAAATCAAATGCAAACAAAACACAGAGAACTCACAAATTTTACGGGAAAAAACTCATATTGAAAAAAATCATATTACAAAGAGATAAGCAATTCGGTATGAAATGGTATTAAAAGAGATGGATGAACTTATCGATCTGAACAATCCCAAAATCCCTTCTCAAAGCCCTAACTTTACTTTGAAACACCTTAGGAAGGTCTCAGAATTTACTTAGAATATCCTAATCCCAATTATACCCGATATATATACTATCACAACCGGAACTAGAAACAAATCGCGTAGTTCCACACGCGCCATCGATGGGACCTTCAATGACATCGACAACCATCGAAGACTAGTCGATGACATTGAAGCCACATTCAATGGCATCGAGACTAACTTTAAAAATGTCCAAAAAGCATCTAGGATTTTTCTAGATTTTTTTGATGACATTGAATAGTCTGTCGAGATAGACCCTTGATCTCAATCAAATTGAAGACATTTGACAACAATCTCCACTGTGGATTATATTGATGTGGTTTTCTAGTCGATCCTGCCTTATCTCGTGTGAGCCGCTGAGTACCTGTTCGATCCTGCCTCACCTCTTGCGAGCCGTTGAGTACCTGGTCGATCCTGTCTCACCTCTTGCGAGCCGTTGAGTACCTGCAATTTAATGGAGAACAAGAGAATATACTGGAGGTGCCGGTTAAGGACAAAGACCCTCCAATGATTAAGTCAGGTGTATGGACTCACAATAGGTGTAGTAGAAATAATATATTTATATATACCTTGTTACATAGTGGATGGTGTATTTATAGGCTTTTTAGGCGGTCCACGTATCTGAGTTGATTTAAGGGGCCTGTATTAGAGCTAAACTTTAATTTTAAGAATATCTCCGACTTTATTTGGATCAATGTGATTTTCGGTGGAGATCTCGGGATTTAATCCCACCTGTATGCGGGATGATTCTTTTTTCTATTCCGAGGTCGAGGTCGGTACCCAATGCCGAGGTCGGTATCCGAAGTCGAGGTTGGTACCCGAGGCCGACCTCTGAGGTTGAGGTCTATGGTCGAGTTTGGTCCTCGAAGCTGATGGTTGAAGTTGTCCCTCGAGGCCGAGGTCATCTTTAGAGGTCAGCGAATAAGGCCGACCTCCAAAGTCATTGGTTGACACTTGAGGTTGGGTTAATACTCCACCCTTCTATAGGTTTTCTGACGATCCCTTTTTTTTATTCTTGGTCGTCAGGTCAGTCCGATTTTACCTATAACAATTGGTCCCTACTTCCGAGTGCTATCTCCAAGGGCTAGGGAAGTAAGTAGATTTGGATTGACGTGACCTTGACTTGTCATGCGAGCAAGAGGATTCAAGTATGCGGGAGGTTGGGCATGTAGATTTATAGTTGATAGTCGAGCATGTAGTGATAGGTCGTGTACAATAGAATCAATAGGTTGACCACATAGTAGTAGGCTGAGCACTTGGTAGAAGGATTTTCTTCCCTTAAATTGAGGGAAGTCCTTGTGATCGGTCATATAGCTTAGATAGTTTGGATAATAATGTTAAAAGAAATTCCCTTACCTTGACCTGGAGAAGTTCTTTTATTGTAGAATTCATAAAATAATAGAGGAGAAATAATAACAATATCACGAACACCTTTTTTCTTTTTATAAAGGGAGGTCACTGACAATCAAACATGTAGATAAAAACGGTAGATAAAATAGTAGAAATAAAGGGGAGAAACTTCTTCCCTTTAATTGAGAGATGTTTCTTATAGTTGAACATGAGTAGCTTCTACTGAAGCAATTAGTTGAGCACAATCATTTCATCCGTCGGAGTTCCTCATGGGTAGTAGATTTTAGCTGATTAATGTTCCATGGGTGAAGTAATAGCTTACCCTCCATGTCTTCTAGTTGATACATCCCTTGTAACGCTTCCATGTATTCTAGTAGATATGTCCCTCAGTACTTGATGTTGAGGTCGGTGTTGGTCGATGAGCTTTATTACTGAGCTTGGTTGACTGGTTCAGCACGGTCATCAGGTTTCTTTGCTCAGCCCATCTTCTTTAAGTATCTGCTCTTGCTTGGGGTTTAAGGGAGTGTACCAATGGAAGCGACTTTCCTAATGAAAAACAGTCAATAGACAAATTCAAAGTTTATACTCGTGGTCACTACGGGGTGGCTCGTCACCTTGATGTAAGCCGATAGCTCGAACACGGTGCCCATACCACTATGTTCGGCTCACGGGTCTTGGTTGCTCACTTGTCACTACGGGAAAGTTTGTCACCCCAGCGTAAGCCGACAGCTCGAACATGGTGTCTCATACCACCATGCCCAGCTCATGAGTCTTACTGAATCATGTTACCATGATTAGAGTGGGCCTTTACATTGGACAGGAGTATCTTAGATTCAAATAGTGGTGTCCATACATGGTAAACACACAATAGGCCAATTGGTTCGTTAGGCAAGATCGATTGGTATGGGCACACGTTGACTTAATCAACATGGAGCGCATAATAAGCACCCCTCATGGCCTAACCACTGTTGACAATCATCGTGTGATCCAGATTCATCGAGTATACTCAATGTGGCGAGACTAATTCGACCACCCGAATAGGAACTGTTACCAATTGCCTGGGCTACGTTGTAGCCCGAATCTTACTCAAATGCAGCAATTAAACACATGCGATAATCAATTCAACATTTAACAAACAATCCAAGTGAAGTCCTCATTTGAGCATTTCATCAAACACATTAACCATGTTACTAAATACTTGCATTTTATCAATCGTTTGTGTAAAGGCAAATATGATTACATGAAAGAAACAATACATATGTATAAGGAAATAAAGAATTCTATCTTAACACTCGTAATATATACAGATCATCAACAATTTCACATTCAGACAATTCATCGAATACTTAGACTACACTTTACCAAATACATAGACTGTTAGTTACAACGTATATTTTAGCAAATCATTATACAAAGAGGTTAGCATGCATATGACAACGATGAATCTTAGATTAGTAGTCATGACAAGCACAAATCATGTTTACATGTTCATTCCAAACATTTCAACAACACATGGGATGCATCGTTTGTTCAACATAATTCGTACATGTATTTTATATCGAAAATGGCGTATCTAAGAAAATATGGCAGCAATCAAGTCAGATATAAGTCAATAGGCGACATTGAAAGCATTGATAACCATAACCTAAACGTTTATAGTCCAAACCTTTTGTCGAAATACTCGATTCAGACTCGGTTCGAATTTTACATTCCTGAAAACGGAACGTCGGGCAGCTAAATAACGTAAACGGTTAGCTAGTTTGACAAATAATCAGCCCGGATCTCTATAACAAGATTAGGGTTGTGGTTTCTTATCCAAAATTGTAGCCGAAACTGTGTCTAGCGTAACGGGGAGGTGATTCGTCGCGTGGAGTCATGGGAGAGAATCACTGCAACGATCTCCCAAAAGCCTTCTCCTCTCTCTCTCTCTCTCTCTCTCTCTCCCTCTCTCCCCCTTAGGGTTTTGGAGAAATTCGTATATGAGAGAGGTAGGGTGGTATAAGGGCTATATATAAGTCCAGAAGTAATGCAAATGGCCGCAGGGCCACTATATACATGGGTTATACCCTTTGGGCAACTGTTTTTGACAAGCAGGGCTCATAGGGAGGCCCACAACTCACCTACGTCATAGGGTAAGTTCTCTGACAATTGATCTATGCAAGGATGTGATTTCGGTGCAATCGGATAAGCAAATCGACCGTGGAGGACCTGTGTTAGATCGACGGTCATAGTTACTCGATCGAGGCCACAGTTATACGGATATGTGCAGGAAAATTTTCCTTTTCCATGGGTGAAGTTTGGTTAGAAACTAACAGTCTGAAATCCTCAATTTCGCGTGTGAGTGAATGACCCAATTCACTTAAGTGTTGGTTCATTTTCTAAAGGTATTCGTGTTTCTCACACACTTTACTCAAGGCTCAAGTTGTGTATTTCTGAACACTATCTAGACTCGATCCCGCGATGATTGTCAAGCCCAGTAGGACAGACGTAATCCTATGTTTCACGGTTATTGGACTCTCGATGTGTGGTCTAGGTCCATTACGGAGTTTCAAAGTGCTCCCGAAAACAACAGGCTCTGGAGATTTCTCCTAGGTCCTTATGTAGTATTGAGTCAGTGGTATTAATGGTTTTTGACTTTTTCATTTGTGAAAATGGTGGCTCATGCTTAATCCACCGATTATTTAGTTTAATACTTAGCTAATTTTTGCCTAAATTATGACAGGATACGGTCCTTTGGTGGTTCTGCCTGAGGTGGTACTTGGGTCTTTGTATGGATTTTTCTGAGACGTTACATTCTACCCCCCTTAAAGAAAAATTGTTTCCGAAATTAGTACTTTTTCGTACTCCTCGAGGATCTGAGGGTAGTTCTTATGGAGTTTGGCTTCCGTTTCCCAAGTAGCCTCTTCTTTAGCGTGGTGTGTCCATAATACTTTCATGAGTGAGATAACCTTGCTGCGTAACACTTGTTCCTTCCTATTTAGGATACGTGTTGGTCACAATACATAAGTAGCATCTTCACTTAGTTGCACTTGCTCTTACTTGATCATATGAGTAGGGTCAGGAACATATTTCTTCAGCATCGATATATGAAATACGTTGTGCACGCCTGAGAGTGGTGTAGACGAGGCGAGACGGTATGCTACCACACCCACATGGTCTAAAATCTGGATAGGGCCAATGAATCTCGATGTGAGTTTTCCTTTCTTGCTAAAACGAAGTACTCCTTTCATTGGAAAAACTTTAAGGAATACATGGTCCCCAACTTCGAATTCCAACTACCTTTATCTCGTATCTGTGTAACTCTTCTGTCTACTTTGGGATGTAAGGAGTCGACGCCTGATAATATCAATCTTTTTTATGGTCACCTGAACTAGGTCTGGGCCAACCAAGCTTTTCTCACCAACTTCTGCCCAACAATGCGGAGCCCGACATGGGCGTCCATACAAGGCTTCGTAAGGAGCCATGCCAATGCTTGCTTGGAAGCTGTTATTATAAGCAAACTCGGCATAAGGGAGACAATCATCCCAGATGTCCTTGAAGTCAAGTACGCATGCTCGCAATATGTCCTCGAGAATCTGATTTACCCGTTCCGTCTACCCATCGGTCTGTGGGTGGAACGCGATATCAAACTTCATTTCACTCCCATTGCTTCTTGAATTCGAGTCCAGAAAATTGACTTGAATTGTGTGTCTTGGTCCGACACAATCTCTATAGGAACCCCATGCAGTTTTATTATCTCCTTAATGTACAGCTTAGCTAGGTCATCTACCGAATTAGAAACTCTAATCGGGAGGAAATGAACCGATTTCGTCAACCAGTCTACAATCATCCAAATGGAGTTATGCCCCTTTCACGTCTTTGGTAACCTAGAAATGAAATCCATAGATATGAAATCCCACTTCCACTCAGTTATGGCATAGGCTGAAGAAAACTAGGGGGTCGGCAATGCTCGGCCTTGACTTACTGGCACGTGAGACATCGGGATACAAAATCTGCTATTTGGGCCTTCATGTTGTCCCAACAGTACAAACATTTCATATCTCGATACATCTTTGTACGACCTGGATGCATCTTCAACTTTGAATTGCGTGTCTTCTAGAACTTCTCTCTTCAAGTCATAGAGGTTCGGGGCGCATAAGCGGCCACGATATCTCAAACCTCTATCTAAGCCAATCCTCCATTCGGATTCTTCACTGTCGCTTGCACGCTCTCTCATCTTTACCAATAGTTCATCTTCTTTCTAGGCCATAATGATTCGACCATCAATAAGTGGCTGCACGTGGAAGTGTGCGACACTCTTAAATGGCTCCTCCACTATCAGCTTCTGTTCGAAGTCTCGCACGAATTCTACCATATTCCACTCTTCTATCATCAGAGAGGCTGCAAATTCAATGGTTTTCTTGCAGCTTAAGGCATCGAACACAAGGTTGACCTTTCTAGGATGGTAAGAGACCTCAAACTTAAAGTCTTTCAAGGTCTCTATCCAACGTCGTTGCTTCATATTCAGGTCCCTCTGTGTAAAGATGTACTTGAGGCTTTTGTGGTCGTAAAAGAGCTCGAACTCCTCTCCATAGAGCTAATGTCTCCAAAGCTTTAATGTGAAAATGACTGCCGCCAATTCCAGGTCTTGAGTGGGGTAGTTTTCTTCATGCTTCCTCAACTATCGTGAGGCATAGGCGATCACCCTATTCTTCTGCATAAGCATGCACCCCAAACGGACTCGAGAGGCGTCGGTGTAAATAGTATATTTGACCCTTTGTTCAGGCAGTACTAGCACAGGTGCAGACGTCAGCTTGTCCTTTAATTCCTGAAAGGTTGCTTCTGCTTTCTCGTTCCAAGCAAACTTAAGATCTTTCTAAGTGAGTTTAGACATCGGTCGAGCTATCTTGGAGAAGTCCTTAATGAATCAACGGTAATAGCCGACAAATCTGAGGAAACTCTTCACTTCTTTAACCGAGCTGGGCTGCTCCCAATCTTGCACCGCGGTCACCTTGGTAAGGTCCACGGCGATTCCTTCCTTGGAAACCACGTGCCTTAAGAACTTGACTTCTTCTTTCCAGAAGTCGCACTTTTGGTACTATGCAAATAATTGGGTTTAACGAAGAGTATCAAAAACTGCTCGCAGGTGTTCTTCGTGATCCTTCCGACTCTTTGAGTATATCAAGATGTCATCTATAAATACGATGACGAATCGGTATGGATATGGACGAAATACCCGGTTCATGAGATCCATGAATATGGCCAGTGCAATTGAAGTCCAAACGATATCACGAGGAACTCGTAGTGCCCGAAGCTAGTCCTGAAAGCTGTTTTCTGCACGTCTTCATCCCTAACATGCAACTAATGATACCTGGACTATAGGTCTATCTTAGAAAAATATTGTACTCCCTTTAACTGGTCAAACAGGTCATCTATCCTGGGTAGAGGATACTTGTTCTTTATTGTGAAGTGGTTTAACCTACGATAATCTATACAAAACCATAGCGATCCATCTTTCTTTTTCATAAACAATACAGGTGATTGGCTGCATGAAACCTGAGTATAATAAATCATCAATATGCTTCCTCAATTCCTCCATTTCACACAGAGGCATGCGGTATGTGGGTAAGAAGATAGGCGTCGCGCCTGGCACAAGGTTGATGGTAAAGATGATCTCACACCGAGGAGGTAGTCCAGGGATCGTTCTGAACATGTCCGTGAAGTCTCGGACCACTGGCGTGTCCCCAAGCAACAGACCATCATAATTCTCCAACATGGAAGCATAACAACTAATGTGGTAGGGCCAACTGACTTGAACTGGGAAAGTGAAAGTTGTGCCCTCGGGCCCATGAACTGTCACTAATCTGGTTTCATAGTCAATCTTTGCCTTCATTTCGGTGAGCTAATCCATGCCGAGGATGACATCGTAATGATATATCGTGGTGACAATCGGGTCAATGCACGCTACTCTGCTCCCTAAGTCCATCGGGTAATTCTTACAAAGCTTAGTGGTGTCTGTGAAGGTCCCTGCTGTGGCAATGACTCTCACCCCAACCATAGGTGTAGTGCTCAGCCCTAATCTCTTGACTGTAGAATATGCTAGCATTAAAATAGTGGACCCGGTGTCCACTAACAGAAACACTGGTGTACCTTGGATGTGGGCAGTGACTTCAAAGGCTAGTGGTACTGCAAATGTAGATTCAAATGCTTCGGCGGCGAGTGCATGTACTCGAGCTTGTTGTGGCTTGTTGGGTTGTGTTGTTATAGGTCGTTGGGGAGGCCTATTTCGAGATATAGGGGGTTGGTAGAATGGTTGTGCCGGTGGTGCAGATCGTAGGGGTGGAGCTGAAATAACATGTGGTGGCTGGTGGTTGACCTTTTGAGGCGACGTAAAGCTGTTGTCCTTCATCTTGGTAAAACAAAAGGGGTCAGTATGGCCCCCTTTGTTATGTACACCAATGGTTAGTTCGCCTCTACTGGGTCAGTGGAGCCATTTTTTTGAGAGGCGAGTCCATACGCGGCCTCTTGTCGAGAAATGACCGATTCTTTAATTCAGGCCGAGGCTTCGGGCCCATTGGCATGCACGTTCGAGACACTCTTTCACCATCCTACTCAACTCACAGTGACATGTTCACTAGCTCAACATAGTTGGAAATGCTAGCGTAACACATCTTGGTGCGGATATCAGCCCACAACCCTTCTGAAAATCGCTACATTTTCAGCTTGTTTACCAAAATCAAAGGAGCATATCTGGCAAGCTCCCTGAATCGGTTTTCGTATTCTACCACTGTCATCCCCCCTTGTCGGAGGTGGAGAAATTCACCTTCCTTTTCATTACGGGAAGTGAGGGGGAAATACTTCTCGTTGAAATGTACTTTGAATTCATCCCACATCCACGCAGATCCTGTGAGAATGGTTCAAAGAACACTGTCCCACCACAGGCTAGCTTCTTTCTCAAACATATATGTGACTAGCTCAACCTGTTCCACCTCGGTAGAGTGTAACAGCCTCAACATCTTGAAAATACGATCCAACCAGTATTCGGCCTCCTCGAGTCTATGAGTACCTGTAAAAGTGGGAGGACAGAGGTGCTGAAAGCGCTCGAACGAGCCACTCGTAGTCATATCCCCAGTAGGCTGCACGGGTGGCATAGGCGGGGCCATATTCATGTTTTGTGCAATGGCCCCTGCTATAGTGGCCAAAACTTCTTGTTGTTATTGCATTAGGAGCATCATCTACTCGAACCTATCAGGGAGAGAGGCTGCCTAAGGAATGTGTGGTGTCGACGAAGATGCACAGTTCTGACCCAGAACCGGTGGTGCACTCAGTGTTGGCCCATTTGTGGGGCCAGTGGCCGGTTGTGAATCCAGCATTGTATCACTACTTGGACCCAAACTGGGGTCCATCTGGCTACCACTCAGATAAGAGGCCCCGTTAATCATTCTGCCAAGTGGGAGACGTGCCATGTTCCGAGTAGTTTTGGGAGGCATTCCCTATATATAACATAGGGTGCAACATTTATAGGATTAGGACAACATTATCCACTTTCTCCAAACATTCTATGCATTTCTAAATAAAAGGAGCTTCATGCATTTCATTTAACCAAAATTTGTTACATTACATATGATGTAGCATTACATGAAGTATGACAGAGAATGCATGTGAGCTAAATTAACAAAAGACTTTAACACTCACTAACCTACCATCCAAACTAAGCCTATCCAAGGCTATTACAGAAAGCAAGAAAAATAACCACAAATATACTACTAGTCCTCCGATTCTGGCGAAGGTGGAGGCGCCCCCTTATCCTACATACAATACAGGAGGGCCTTTAGGGTGCGAGATATTTTCTTAAACTTTTGTTTCAGGTAGGCCTGATTCTCCTCGAGCTTCTGCTTTAAGTAGGCTTGGTTTTCCTCAATCTTGGCCATGCAGGCTTACAGGGCAGCCCGGTCATGGCAGTCCTCACGAGCAGTAGGAGGTCCCCCGTCTGAGTCCTGAGCCTCCTCCTCTTCTTCCTGTTCCTCTTCCTCACTACCTTCGTCTTCTTCATTTCCTTCCTCTTCTTCACTGCCTTCCCCTTCTTCAGTCTCGTCTTCTATCTCATCCCCGTACTCATCAATCCTGGCTTGGTGTTGCCTGGGGTCTATTTCCATCTTGTTGAGTGTAGTTTCATTTATGAAATGGATAGGGGTGAGGTTATCCATATGGAGTCTAAATCTGAAATTGCGGGCGATCTTGCAAATGAGTCAGCCGAAAGGGAATGAGGCATCTCCCTGAGTAGATCATGCAGTATTGATTATTTGAAAAAGCAAGAGTAGGCAGGCACACTTTGTCTCCCTGTCCAACTCGATACAAGAAGTCCACCATAAATCTTGTGCATTCTGTGCCGTTACTCCACTTAGGATACACGTTGTACATGCATATATGGTGGAGCAGGCAGAAATCATTTGTCATACTGGTCTATACGAGGCTATACCCTCGCCTCCACTCAACAAGTTGGCCGCAAAGGAAATGTGTGCGACAATTTCTCTCTCGTTCACTAGCGAGATTAGTATCACTGGCATGTATAACTCCACGTTCTATTCCCATGATACGTGCCATGATATCCACATCGACCCTGACTTGAGTTCTTCCCAATGGTATGATAAGCTGGAGAGGTTCTAGAGTTGGGTCTCGTATGTGAGCATAAAAGGCTTGTACGGTGCCTTCACCTGCATGAGTTTTTCCTTCAAATATGGGACCCTACCCATTCTCCAGGAGGAGATCGATCACGGGATATAACCCAAATAAATTTTCGTCAACATGAGCTTCAAACACAACCTTGCGATCACAGAACTTATCGATTTTGGCACCCGCCGGTAGAGACCTTTCTATCGGGATTCGAGGGTCGAGGTCCCATTTCGACCTTCGCTCAACGCTTGCACTTGTCTCGACACTCGTCTTCTTCTTAGAACGGCTTGGATAACTAGGCCCGGCCTCATCCGGGGCAGCTCTCTTCTTTCCTATAAGGGAAATGAGCGTTGAGATGGAGAAAATGACATGACGAGCTCAAAGAGGGCCATTGAGATTGAAAGGCTTGGAGAATAAAATGGGTTTGAGAGTTTGAAGGTTTTGAGACAGAAAAAGAAGAGTTTTGTGCTCAAATGGGTGTGAATAAGGGAGACTAGGAGATGTAGGGGATGGTTTTAGAGGGATAGTGTTGGAGGGGTGGAAGATGTAAATGAAATGGAGTACTTGGATGTATGAAAATGGAGATTTGAAGGAGAAAGAGGATTTTTGGGAGGTTTGGAAGTATTTGAGGGGTTGAAAATGGTGAAATGAGGGAGGAATAGGGCAAAGGGTGCTAAAAAGAGGGGCCCACACATGGGAGGGACCCACTTAGATCGGCCGGACGACAGTGCTCCATCGACCTCGCGGTGCCGCCGCGCCCATCTGTGGGAGTCTGTGATGCACCGCCGACCGGTCGGTGCCGCCGCGCCCGTCTGGGCTGTCCGGTGGTGGCTCCGCCCTGGGGTGCTGGCCACCTCCCCAGGTCATGGTTTAGCTCGTGGGACCCCCAGGGCCCCACCAAACATCGCGGTTCGAGTTCCCAGGCTCATAGGGTCCACTTTTCTTGGTCCAATGTGCACGTATTCGTGCCATTTGGATCCATTCGAGCTTGAAGTTTGTCAAGTACGACTCAATCTCGTCGACTGACGGCCTAGAGGTGACTGAGATCAATTCACGTTATCTAGGATGCATACAGGCTAAACTACAATATTCAATCTCACCCATTGGTGAAATTTGGGAACCTAAGATCGTCTCTAAATTCCATTGCTCCCTTCCTAAGAGTGCGTTATGTGGCCTATAACCCAGGTCCAGTTTAATCCAAGTCATGCTTTGATACCAACTTGTAATGCCCTGTATTTTGAGGGTTGAGCAAAGCTTTATTCCTGATATCCAACGCATCACTTATGCAATATGGATAATGATGCTTAGATTTCGTCCATATTAATGAGTTAAACATGAGTGAGATTATACTAAAACGGCGTATCATACTCCGGGTGTAATTAAATTAAGCAAGCGAAAGTCTGAAACATATATATTTAAGTATGTAAGTGTTTCACAACCTCCAGAGTATGAGTATATAACCGGGCTGAATGTATACATATATTGTTTCAAAATATACAAAATGTGGAAGTCTAAAGTATCCAACTAAGCCAAATATCCCATTGTTTCTCGTGTGTCGGCATGAGGTCTACATGGACCCGCCCGAGAGCTGAAAGTAGGAGAACTCCTCCTCCTCGTTCATAAAGTCCTGCTCCGTCGCATAGACTTCATCAACACCTGCATCTAAACCAGAGTCCGATTGGTGTTTTAAAACAGTCCTAGGGTGGGAGTGAGTGATCAACTCAGTGGTACTATAAGGCAAAGGTTAACATGTTATCAAGTCAATCAAGTAGTAATGATAAAGTAACATAACAATCACTTCCTAGCTACTCTTGTTAATGTAGGAATGGAGTGTAAATAATGATGTATGCTCTCGCACCAAAGCTCCCTCACAAGTGACTTCGACAACCTATTTTGCATATGACAACTCCCTCAAAACAGTGTAACTTCAACACTTCAAAAGCACGTCCTAACTAATGCAGTGCGATATATGGTCATGTTAGCCGAGTACTTAATTAAGCGTATTCATACAATAGGTTTGGAAAGCTAGGGTACCTCCCTTTATATCATTGACCCGAACCGAAGGATCCATTTAGGTTCGTCACTCCTAGTCAAGCACATACAATAAAAAAGTTGAAGGGTCATCACTCCCAATGAAAAACAGTCGATAGGTAAATTCAAAGTTTATACTCGTGGTCACTACGGGGTGGCTCATCACCTTGGTATAGGTCGACAACTCGAACACGGTGTCCCATACCACCATGCTTAGCTCACGAGTTTTGATTGCTCACTTGTCACTACCGGGAGGCTCGTCACCCTAGCATAGGCAGACAGCTCAAACACGGTGTACCATACCACCATGCCCGACTCACGAGTCTTATCAAATCGTGTTACCATAGTTAGAGTGGGCCTTTACATTGGAGAGGAGTACCTTAAATTCAAATAGTGGTGTCCATACATGGTAAACACATGATAGGCCAATTGGTTCGTTAGGCAAGATTGATTGGTACAGGAACACACTGACTTAATTGACATGAAGCGCATAAGCACCCCTCGTGGCATAACTATTGTCGACAATCGTCGTGCGACCTGAATTCATCGAGTATACCCAATGTGGCGAGACTAATTCGGCCACTCGAACAGGAAATGTTACCAATTGCCTGAGCTACGTTGTAGCCCCAATCTTACTCAGATGCAGCAATCAAGCACATGTGATAATCAATTCAACATTTAATAAACAATCCAAGTGAAGTCCTCATTTGAGCATTTCGTCAAACACATTGATCATGTTACCAAATACTTACATTTTATCAATTGTTTACATAGAGGCAAATATGATTATATGAAAGAAACAACACACACACACACACACACACACACACACACACACACACACACACACATATATATATATATATATATATATATAAGGCAATAAAGAATTCTATCTTAACATTCATAATACATACAAATCATCGACAATTTCACATTCAGACAATTCATCAAACACTTAGAGTATACTTCACCACATACATAGACTAGGTTAGTTACAATGTATATTTTAGTAAATCCTTATACAGAGAGGTCAACATGCATATAATAATGATGAATCCCAGATTAGTAGTCATGAAAAGTACAAATCATGTTTACATGTTCATTCTAAACATTTCAACAACATGTAGGATGCATCTTTTGTTCAACATAGTTCGTACATGTATTTTACATCGAAAACGGCGTATCTAAGACAATATGGTAGCAATCAAGTTAGAAATAAATCAATAGGTGACATTGAAAGCATTGATAATCATAACCTAAACGTTTATAGTCCGGACCTTTTGTCGGAATGCTCGATTTGGACTTGGTTTGAATTTTACGTTCCTGAAAACGGAACGTCGGACAGCTTAATAACGTCAACGGTTAGCTAGTTTGACAAATAATCAGCCTGGATCTCTATAATAAGATTAGGGTTATGGTTTCTTACCTAAAATTGTAGCCAAAACTGAGTGTGTAACGTAACGGGGAGGTGATTCGGTGTATGGAGTCATGGGAGAGAATCACTGCAACAATCTCCCAAAAGCCTTCTCCTCTCCTTCTCTTCTCTCTCTCTCTCTCTCTCTCTCTCTCTCTCTCTCTCTCTCTCCCTTAGGGTTTTGGAGAAATTCGTATATGAGAGAGGTGGGGTGGTATAAGGGCTATATATAAGTCCAGAAGTGATGCAAATGGCCCCAGGGCCACTATATACATGGGTTATACCTTTTGGGTAGCTATTTTTGACAAACAGGGCTCACATGGAGGCCCACAACTCACCTACACGTCATAGGGTAAGTTCCTTGACAATGGATCTATGCCAGGATGTGATTTTGGTGCGGTCGGATAAACTGATCGATCGTGGAGGACCTGTGTCAGATCGACGGTCATACTTACTCGAACAGTGTCATAGTTATAGGATATATGGAGGGAAATTTCCCTTTTCCATAATTGAAGTTTGGTCAGAAACTGACGGTCCGAAATCCTCAATTTCGCGTGTGAGCGAATGACCCAATTCACTTGAGTGTTGGTTCATTTTCTAAAGGTATTCGCGTTTCTCACACAATTTACTCAGGGCTTAAGTTGTGCGTTTCTGGACACTATCTGAGCTCAATTCCCGTGATGGTTGTCAAGCCCAGTAGGACGGACGTAATCCTATAGGTTTGCGGTCATCGAACTCTTGACGTGTGGTTTAGGTCCGATACGGAGTTTCAAAGTGCTCCCGGGAGCGACAGGATCTGGGAATTTCTCCTAGGTCGTTATGTAGTATTGAGTTAGTGATATTAACAATTTTTGGCTTTCTCATTTGTGGAAATGGTGGCCCATGCTTAATCCATCGATTATTTAGTTTAATACTTAACTAATTTCTGCCTAAATTAGGATAGGATACGATCCTTTGGTGGTTCTGCCTGAGGTGGTACTCAGGTCTTTGTACGGATTTTTCTGAGACGTTACAGTAGTCGGGGGTTCTTGCCAATAGAGAAGATGAATTTTCCTTGTTTAAGGCCGGCTACCATGACAGTCAAAGTTATCTGGTTGGAGTAATTGTTAACCTGCACTACTTCCATGTTTAATCGAATGATATAATCCCTTAACAACTCATCGTCCCTCTATGCGATTGTGAGAAGATGAGTTGATGGATTTCTTTTGTCTTTCCTACCAATGAACTATATGACGAAAGCCTTTATAAGTTGAGTGAAGGAAGAGTTGATGGACTTTGGCTTTATTTGCCTATACCATTTTCATGCAGTCCCCGATAAAGTCAGGGAAAATGCTTTGCACATCACGAACTCAAAGGCGCCATGAAGTTCCATCCAAGCTCCGAAGGATTCCAGGTGTTCGTCTGGGTCCCCGGATCCAAAGTAGAGGGTGATCTGGGGCATCCAGAACTTAGACGGTAGTTGATATCTCATGATTTCATTAGTGTATGGGGGCTCGACTTCCTTGAGTATGGCTTCGATAGAGGCCATAGCTTTTGCTCAACCTGCTTGCTGGATGTCTTTAAGTTGATCTTTGATCTCTTTTAGCTCTGCCCCTCCCCCCCCCCCCCCCCCCTACGGGACCTCGCTCTCTACGACGACCTCAGGAAGACTCACATTCATTGCACTGGTTAGTCCTTTACCGAATACGAACTGTGAGGTACCTGTGGAGGTCGAGATTGCTTGTTTGTTGCCTCCACTTCCATGCCTTGATTGAAAAATGGTTGTTGTGTCTCCAATATCTGCATTATTCGATCCACGTTTCCGGTTAGGGCTTCGACTTGATTCTCTAAGGAGATGAGTCAACCAGCTCTATTGCGGGGCCTACCCGAGGCCGCCGCTGGAATAGTGTTGGTATGATGTTTCGAAGGCAATTCCTCATGCTGTTGATCTAGTGCGAGGATTGGCGGTAATGGCAGCCAAAGCCGCTTTCTTCCTTTAGCCATTGTAGGGTAGATGGAGACATGATAAGTGATGGCTTCACTGTCTTCCCACAGACGGCGCCAAACTGTCGATGTGGTTTTTTTGATCGATCTTGCCTCACCTCTTGCGAGCCGCTAAGTACCTGGTGGATCCTGCCTCACCTCCTGCGAGTTGCTGAGTACCTGGTTTATCTCGCCTCACCTCTCGTGAGTCGCTGAGTACCTGAAATTTAATAGAGAATAAGAGAATAAACTGAGGGTGCCGGTTAAGGCTGAGGACGCTCCGATGCCTAAGTCAAGCATATGAACTCACAGTAGGTGCATTAGAATTGATATATTTGTATGTACCTTGTTACATAGCGGAGGGTGTATTTATAGGCTTTATAAATGATTTGCATATTCGAGTTGATGTGAGGGGCCCGTATTGGAGCCAAACTCTAATTTCAAGAATATTTTTGACTTTACTTTGATCAGCGTGATTTTCAACAGAGATATCGGGAGCTAATCCCACCCGTGTGCGGAGAGGATTCTTCTTTCTATTTCGAGATCGCGGTTGGTACCCAAGGCCAAGGTCAGTATCCGAGGTTAAGGTTGGTACTTGAAGCCGAGGTCGGTTTCCAAGGCCAAGGAAAATGGTCGAGGTTGTCCCTTGAGGTCGAGGTCATCTTTTGAGGTCAGTGAATAAGGCCGACCTCCAAAGTCATTGATTGACATGTGAGGTTAGGTCGATACTCAGATCTGCCATTCTTAGGGGTTTCCTATGATCCCTCTGTTTTATTCTTGATTGTCGGGTCAGTCCAATTTTTCCTATAACAGATTCAATCTTCGTGTTCCATTACTCCACCATGTTATCACCATCTTTAATCACCTTCCATCATAACTTCATTGCTACTTCTCGTGCACACTTCATCTTCATTAACCATTTGCCAAGCCCATATAAGTTGCACAAAACTTGAGTTTCTCCGTAGGAATTACCTTCATAAGCATGTTGGCTGGGTTTATGCTTGTATGGATCTCCTCTAGAGTCACACTACCTTCATCAAACATTGGTGAATAAAATGATAATGAAAATCAATATATTTAGTACGTGAGTGATTAACATAGTTCTTTTCCAAATTATTCGTGCTTTCGCTGTCACAATTAATCGACACGACCTCCTTTTGAAGACCAAGTTGATTTATTATCATTCCTCTCAACTAAACATCTTCTTTCAATGCCTCTGTCATCACCATATACTTAGCTTCGGTTATAGAAAAAATAACTATAAATTGAAGCTTTGACATCCAACTGATTTCCCCACCCAATAACACAAACAAGTAGCCAGAAATCAATCCTCTATTATCCACATTTCCTGCATAATCAACATCTACATAGCCTATCAATTTTGTTCTTTGACTTTTAAAACGTCAAGATGTGGTCCACTATACCTTGTATATACGGACGTAACCATTTCATTGCTTCCCAGCTTTACTTGCCGGGGTTAGCCATATATTTACTCATAACACCTACAATTTGTGATATATCCAGTGTCGTAAAGACCATAACATACATCAAACTACCAAAAACGCTTGAATAAGGCACATGGGACACTAGTTTCTTTTCTTCATATGTAGTAGCAAGAAAACCTAAAGTGAGCAATATAGGGTGTGCTAATCGATTTCGCCTTATCCATACCAAACTTAACCAATACCTTCTCAAGGTATTCTGTCTGTGATAACCGTAGCCTACTCCTCTCTCTGTCTCTATAAATATTTATATCGAGAATCTTCTTTATAGCCCTAGATCTTTCATTCCGAATGTCATTGACAATTGAGTCTTCAACGTTTAAATCTCAAACATGTCATGACTGACAATTAGCATGTCATCTGCATACAATACTAGTACGATGAACTATCTATCATTCAATGTCTTGTAATAGACATAATGATCATATTAACTTCTGGTAAATCGCTGACTCAATATGAAAGTATTAAACCGTTTGTACCACTTCCTAGGTGACTATTTCAGGCCGTATAATGACCTCTTCAAGTTACAAACTTTATTCTTAGCCCCTTATACTTCAAACTCTTCTTGTTGCTTCATGTAAATCTGCTCCTTCAAATCTCTATAAAAGAAAGTAGTATTCACATTCATTTGTTCTTATTTTGGGTTGTATCGGGTAGCTAATGCTAATATAAATTTGATAGACACCTACTTGACCATAGGTGCAAAAATCTCACTGAAGTCGACACCCTCTTTTTGTACATACCCTTTCGCGACCAATCTCTCATTGTATCTATCATGTTTCTTCTTGTAAATCTACTTACAATTAATCATTTTACGTCCCACTGGAAGCTTCACCAACTTGCATTCTCACTATTATACATAGAGTCTTTACTTCTCAGCATTTATGTCATCTAGTGTTTCCTGAAAGGTAGGCGGATCACTCTTATCTGTAATGAGGGCGAATATAACATTCGAGTCATCGTTGTATCTGACTGGTAATCTGCAATCTCTTGGCGGATTTTTTCTAAGAGTTAGATGAAACACCTGCTGTTGTATCTCTGCCTACGGCTCAGGCTCTGCATATTTTTTACCCTTTTCAATCTCGACATCAATGACTGCTGATTTCTCCGGCTCATCGTGTTCTTCCTTTACGAAACACATAATCCTCATCAAACCTGACATCTCAATTAATTATAATTTTCTGAGTGACCCTGTTATACAACTTGTATCACTTACTCCATTTCCACATCCTACAAATGTATACTTCTTTGTCCTTTGGTCTAGCTTATTTCTCTCAACTGACGGTACATGAGAGTAAGTATGATAATTAAAAAATCGTAATTATGAGTAGTCGACATCATGAACACTCCACACTTCTTTTGGAATCTTGCGGTCCATCGACGTAGATGAGAATCGATTCACCAAGTAATAAGTGATATTCACGACCTCAGTATATAGGTCCTTACCCAATCCAACATTACTAACATGCTTTGAGCTCTTTCCAAGAGAGTACGATTCATTCGTTCAGTTATACCATTCTGTTCAGGTATGTGCCTTACTGTATTGTGACTTATAATCTTCTCATCTTTACAAAACTAGTTGAATTCTTTTGAATTAAATTTCACCTCTATTGTATTTCCTTAAAACCTTTAGTTTTTGCCATGTGAATGTGACGAATACATTAGATTTATTTTTCAGAAAATAAACCCACACTTTCATGGAGAAATCATCTATGAATGAGACAAAAAATAATAACCTCCTAATAGAAACAATGGGTGACAGGCCTATATATCTAAATGCACACACTCTAGTATAGCCATATATACATTCTTTTTATTTTCAAAATTTATCCGTAATTTTTTACCACATATACAATGCTCACATATATGAAAATCGATGCTTTTAAATACATGAATCAAAGAATGATAAAAAAATACTTTCATACCGCGCTCACTTATGTGGCCTAGATGCGCCCACAAACGTATTTATGCGGACTCTGCTACAAATACTGGATCTACTTGATACGGTATTTTATATCAACTTATAAAGATTAGCGCTCCACTGTGCTTTCATCACTACGAGTGCGCCTTTAAAAACTTTAAAGATCCGATCAAAACATGTGGACTTGCACTTAAGTGCCTTTAATGCTCTAAGAGAGATCAGGTTCTTCTTGAAGTCCTTAACATGTCTTACCCCTATCAGGATACGCTCCATCATATTAAATATACTGATGCACATTGAGCCAACACCAACAACATTATAGGCAATGTCATTGGTTATAAACACTTGTCCACTATCACACACGCTGTAACTCGTGAATTAATCTCGCTGAAAGTCATGTGGTATGAGGCCCCCGTATCCAAAACCCATTTGTCGTTGAGATATTTGGATTTAGATGCGGTTAAAACATCACCACCATCAACTTCCTCGTTGGATTCCATTATGTTGGCTTCTTTCGCTGTATAATCAGACTTCTCTCTCTTTTATGCCTTAGGATTCCAACAATTCTTCTTCATGTGTCTTGTCATCCTACAATTCTAACACTTTATTTTACCATTCCCTTTCGATTTGGATCCAGACTGAGAATTTTTCTTTTCCCGTTTAGAATTCCTTCCCTTGACAACTAACACATCTATAGATGTACCCTCGCCATTGTCTTTCTTTCTCAACTTCTTCACATGAAGGGCTGAGATGATAGTCTCAACATTGATAGTATCCTATCTTGGATCAGCGAATTTACCAGATTCTTGAAAGATAATGAAAGAGAATTCTAAAGAATTAAGGCTTGATCTTCCTCTTCGATCTTAACCTCCGTATTTGTCAGTTTATATAGAAATTCACTAAAAGTGCTCATGTGTTCATTGATATCAAATCTCTCTGTCATCTTAAGATTATAAGATCGTTTCTTAATATACAAATGACTTCCTAATGATTTCTTCATCTAGAAACTATCTAGTTTCATCCATATCCCTGTGACGATCTTTTGATCCAAGCCATTTTATAGAAATTTGTCCACTAGACACAATTACATAGAGGTTGTAATCCTCTTATCAAGTTCATCCCAGTCTTCATTACTTATAAATGCAGGACGCTTTGCCTTACCAATAAGAAAATATTGCAATCCTTATTGAACTAAGAGGCCTCTCATCTTCACTTTTCATAGTTCAAAATTATTTCTACTGGTGATCTTCTTTGTTTCATACTTCACGTTGGATCTTTTTGTTGACATGCTTTAGATTAGAACTCAAAACTCCAGAATTAGCTCTGATACCACTTGTTGGGGATCATGAGGAAGTAAACCCAAATTCAATCAAATAAGACAAAATCAAACGCGAACAAAACACACAGAGAACTCACAAATTTTACGTGAAAAACCTCTCATGGGGAGAAAACTACGGCACAAAGCGACAAATAATCCACTATGAAATAATACTACAATAGATGGAGGGACTTATTGATTCGAAAAATTCTGAAATCCCTTCTCAAATTCCTAACTTTGCTATGAAACACCTTAAGAATGTCTTGTAATTTACTTAGAATACCCTAATCGCGATTACACCTGATCTATATACTATCACAGCCAGAATTAGACATAAATTACGCACTTATGTAGTTCCGCACGCCCCGTCGATGGGACTTTCGATGGCATCGACAACCATCGAAGACTAGTTGATGACATCGAAGCCATATTCGATGGCATCGAGTAGCAATTCCAAAACTGTCTAATGAGCAATTGGGATTTTTTCAAAATTTCTCGATGACATTGAGTATCTTGGTCAAATTGAAGACGCCTAACCACATCTTCCCTTCTGAATGGTAGGTAAATGTCTGAGGTCCTGTTTGGATGCACAAGTGAATCTAATAGGAAATGAGTTGGAGTAAGAGGAAATGACAAAAAATCTAATGACGCGTTCTAGTATGCATAATGAGCAAGTCACCCTCACATTGAAATTATATATATGAGTGATCTACTTCAAGTTCGACATGAAAGCAACCCAGTCGCAATTTCAAGTCCATACCCTCGATAAGAATCCTACGGATATTTCAATTGGGTTTCACTTTGAATGAAATTGTAATTCAACTCGATAACATATCCAAACGCACCCATCTTTTAAAAAAGCTGCAACCAATCTTCATTTAAAAGTGGCTTGGCTAGTTCTAGTAGTGTTCTTGTATGTGGAAGTTACATGGAACTAAAAATACCTCATTTTCATGTCCTAAACTGTCAGATCTTGATAGGGAGTGATGGAGTCAACTCAGTGGTGGCGAAATGGCTGGGTTTCCAGAAACCTGCCTACACAGGGCGGTCGGCTGCAAGGGGTTTTACAGAGTTCCCAGAAGGCCATGGCTTCAAGCCCGAGTTCTTGCAGTACTTCGGAAATGGCTTCCGGTCTGGTTTCTTGCCTTGTGACGAAAGGACCATCTTCTGGTTTTTCACTCACAAATCGTCACCCCAATGTAAATATCTCAATACCCGGATTCGAGCTTTTGCCATTGTGTGTATGCTGTGTATCTAGTGGGGTTCCATCCCTTTGGTCCAGTACGCACTTTCAAATGGGTAGGGGCGGTGGGAATGGGCTTGATTTGAGCTGCATCTGCCTTGACACAAATAAGGCCCAAGGCCCGGCTTAGCCCTGGCTGAAATGACCTTACCCCAAGCTCCATACCAAATTCGGTTGGACCTTACGTGACAGGTCCAAGTTCGGCCCATAGCTACCCTTTACATGGGCTATCATGCAAAAATCACAATGAAGATATTTTCACTTCGCATCCTAAGGTTGGTGTTCTTTTTACCTAGATTTCCATTTTCAAAGCTGTGAGTGGGATGGTTAAGAGCTAATGACCTGAAGCATCCATTTCATAAACCAACTGTTTGGATGGTTAGGATCGTCTGATTGTCACAACCTTTCACTCCAAACATTTGGTTGATTGGAGCACCTGCGTCCAAATGCAGCTCTACTGATGTAACTCCGTTTCTCCGGGATGAGAGAGAGAGAGAGAGAGAGAGAGAGAGAGAGAGAGAGAGAGAGAGAGAGAGAGAGAGAGAGAGAGAGAGAGAGAGAGATGTACATGTACTGTTTGTGTGCCATTGCATTTTCACCATCTTTGAAAATTTTGAATGTGTTTCTTCTTTGATAGTTAAAGATGTGGAAGAAAACCCAGCCAAGATGAAAGAGTATGTTCTGAGCAAGCATCGGAAAGCGCCTGAACAAGTATTAGGCATTCTGGAAAAAACCAAACTGGATACTATCATTTCCTCTCCATTGAGAGTAAGGTTTCCATGGGATGTTTTGTGGGGAGATATATGCAAGAACAATGTCTGTGTGGCTGGTGATGCGTTTCATCCAATGACTCCGGATCTCGGCCAGGGAGGGTGCTCGGCGTTGGAAGATGGCGTTACTCTGGCAAGGTGCATTGGGGAGTTCTTGTTGGGAAAATCCAGTGAAGAAGAAGATGAATGTGTTAAGATAAGGAGGGGGTTGGAAAAGTATGCCAAGGAGAGGAGATGGAGAGTCTTTGATCTCATCACTACTTCCTATCTATTGGGTTGGATACAGCAGGGCAGTGGGGTGGTGATGCGCTTCATGAGGGACAAGTGTTTTGCTAGATTGATGTCTGGGATGTTACTGAAGAAGGCCGACTTTGATTGTGGGACCCTCGAGGGATTAAAAGTGCAATGTTACCTGAATGAAATCTGACCCAATTTACACCAGCCTTCTAGGTTTGGGTTCTGTTACTTATACCCTAGTCAATGAATGCCTATAGAATTTGACTGCATTTTTGGGTTATGGACCCAACCATGTTACATCCCAATGGGAAAAACGGTCAGAAATTTGCCAACTTCCAAAAAAATTTGGTGGGCCACACGATTTTGAACAGTCTGAAATCATCCCTCTGTGATCAACGATGAAATCATCCCTTTGCCTTCAATTTAAATGATGACTGTTTGCGGATCCCTTATTCCTCCATTTTGGCTTTGCTTGGTGTTCTATTTCTCAAAGTCGTCATTGTAGGACCACACGAATCGTGGATGTAGTTCGCATTCCTCCGTCTTGTGACTAACGTTAGAGCACGGTAATTCTTGATCATTATATACAGGGAAAAGGTTCTATGAGGTCAAGCTCTGTGGGCCCCACTGTAATGTGTGTTAGATATCCACACCATCAATCATATGTACCCTTTCATGATGGGCCATGGGCCTAAACATCAAACCAATCCATGACTTAGGTGGGCCACACCATAGACAACAATTGTAAGTGAATGCCCACCCGTTGAAACCTTGTTTATAGCTAGGGCCCATTTAGATGTGGTTCAGACATCTAACCCATCCATTGTGTGTCCCCCTTGGATGAGGTGTCATACCAAATTTAAGACCATCGAAGCTCAGGTGGTGATTTTAGAGGCAGGATTTTACATGGTTTCAAATTGTGTGGCCCATCTCAGTTTTAGATTTTGGGACATCCATCATATAGAGGAGACCCACTTAATGCACAGTGTGGATGTCCAATACACATCAGGGTTGGGCCCATAGAGCTCGACTGCATGGGAAGCTCCAATGATGTTGACCTCATAGCTAGTTTGGACTATACAATTATAGTTCACTGAGCAAATAAAAATCATGAGTTTCAACTTCCATAAAAATCAGCCACATCCACTTATCATGTAGACCACACTTGTATTTTTCTATTTATCAATAGTTAGAAATTGTTTTCTATGGTATGATCAGCCTGATGAATGGATAGGGCTGATTTTTGCATAATAGGATCTTCGTGGCCGACCTGACCTAATGAAAGGTTGGATGTCACACATACAAATCAAGAGTGTACTTCTGTCTCTCTACACACATAGTACCTTTTCCATATATTCGGGTACAAATTAGTAGGAAGGATTATTCTTTACAGCCTCATATTTCTAGCCTCTCGTGCCTAATTAGTATCCTGTGACTGCCGTATATCGGATCTCTCATATAAGAAAACTCGCATGAAGTCTAGCAACGTGCATTCTTGATTTGTTATAATTTCTGCTTTATTATCTCATTATTACTCTCTAGCATGACGCTGAAAGTTATTGAGAAGGCAAAGTCATGAAGCTTAGTTCTTTTAAGGGATCGTTTGGCACCATGGATTTGGGAGGGTTTGAGGGGATTTCAAATCCCCGGTGTTGTTTGGCACCATAAAGTAACTGGGGGCTTCAAATGAAGGGGTTTCAAATCCCCTCAATCAGGGGCTTGAAATCCAAGTGAGACCTTGGATTACATCTAAAATCATTCCCATAGTCGCATGGGTAACATGTGTAGACTATTATTCCATTGAACACATGACCCACTAATGATATCCTAAAATAATTAGATTATCAATTGCATCACTATAATTACTTTAATATGATGATCAACACCATCCAAACATTGTCCATATAAATCAACGGTTAAAAATCATTAGTTAGTCACTTGGATGTGATCTTGTGCTTGTGGCCCATCTGAGACCTGAAATTTCATCATTTTTTGGCAAAATATATATTTCAGCGGGCTTATTACAACCATTGTGTCAAAAATTACATAAATTCACTAATTAGATATATTAAAGCTGATTTAGTAATTAAATTCAAACCCCTGCGAATATACTATGAATAGCTACTTTTGGATTGAAGTTAATTCTCAATCTAGGGTGCCAAACACAACAAGAGGATTTCAAATCCAGGGGGTTTCGAATCGAGGGGGGGTTTCAAATCCATGCTCCTAAAAGAGGGTGTTTGCCTTGTTGACTACTCTGCTATAACTTGTATAGTTGTTGGATATACAGGCGTTGTTATTCTGTTCCTGAATCTGACGATAACCTATGATGCATTACTATGGAACAGTTCATCCACATACAAATGACACCATTATCATCTCTTGATATCCCAAAACCATCTCGGCCCTCCATCTTCTATTTTGGTAGCACTTTCTCGTGTAAGCTTGAACACCTCTATGACATACCAGTATGCTACGAACAAAATACTTGCTGTAAGTTAGCCAACTGCTAACCCTTATTCTGTGTATGCTAATGTTATGGGTAAAAATGAACTAGTTAGAAATATGAGGTGAGGTCGGATATCGATGCACTTCACGTGGTCGGATAGTACCAATCATGACCAATGAGCTCCTCATTGGTCAGAAAGTGATCATCCATTGTGCGCAGATCTGTCCACCCGACAACTCTTCCGCTAGAAGATGAAGTACCTCTATTTCCTTTGGAAGAGGATGAGCATCGAGCCCTCCCATGGTCCCATTCATTTCGGAAGTCCTGGTTAGATTTCTTGGAGAAGCCTCCGAAGTGCGATCCCATACAAGACTGAACATGGAGCTACTATACTGGCACCGCTTGGAGACTTGCAAGGGAGTCCCTACACTGTATGATAAGATGAAGAGGATGGTCATCCCTGATGCTACCTTGGCTCCACTATAGGAGCTCAACTTTAGTGTTCGGACACAACCTTCAATGGCATGTCGGTAATCTGGTCAAGGCACAAGGAGTCAATGCCGAAGACCTAATCCTATAACACGAATTACAAATATTGGAAGGAAGCTCGACCATAGCCCAGCAAAGAGCCCGGCTCAGGGAGCTTCTCTTCAGGACGACTATAAAGATCAGATTGGATGGTCGACCTCGGTCTACTATCACATGTGTTTTCAGATCCCGACCACTTGATCTTATCATCACTGAGGATCTTGCAAAATGGTTAAGAAACGGTTACTAAATACACGCCTATGATTTATGGAGCGTTTCTCTCCACGTAATCGACTCTTGGGGGTCTAAACAGAGTCCCCATCTACAGTGAAAGGTTCACACCAATAAACCCTCAACACTACTAGACCCCAATTGCTCAATTCTGACTTAGGCATCGGAGAGTCCCCCTGCTATAGCCAGGGTCTCCTTTGTTGTCTTCATGTGCAGGTAATGTGAGGTTTAGCAAGGTTTAACCAACTTTCAGCATCAACAGTTTATCGTCATTTATGGGAACAACATTAATGCCTTTCTTATCTTACCAGGGTTCTACGATGGCAAAAGGAAAAAAGAAAGCTTTGACTACCATTCCTGCCGCTATGCTTGCTCCACCGAAATCATCCGTAGAGCGAGGTAGACAATCCTCTTAGCAACGAGATAATTCCTCTCCAGTGGCACTTGCGCGTAGATCCCGTAATTGAGGAGGTTATTTAGTTTCTCTAGAGAATCGTGTTGAGAATTTGAACAACAACATAAATTGACTGATGCAAATCCTAGAGAGACAGAACCCTCTCCCTGGTCATGAGGCAAAAGACAACATAAATTGTGTTGCCATTGAGCAGTCCCAACCTTCGCGTGACCCGCCAATCCCGCAGGAGGTTGGACTACAATTAGGGATCCCCGTCTTAATGCCTACTCGAACCGCAAGAACAGCTGCTCTCGCCACTTCTGACCTGCATCAGATGCTAGAAAATCAAAGGTGTGAAAAAAATCCCAAGGCAGTAGGGGAAAATGAGGTTCCCTGGGAAGTGGATCTTAAGGAGCTACAAGGTCAGATCGGCGACATATACTAAGCCTACCGTGCACAAGTGCCGACCTCAATAGAAGCCATGAAACTGAACCACCATATACCGATAATATCATGAAATTTTAGCTCCCGCCTAGATTCAGGATGCCACAGATATCCCCCTACTTCGGGTCCACCGACCTAGCCAAGCATCTTGAATCTTTCAGGGCGTATATGGAACCTCATGGTGCCTCAACCGCGGTGACGTGTATGAAATTCTACTTAACTCTATCAGGAGGAACTAGGAAATGGTTTTGATAGTTAAAACTGAAATCCATTAGTTCATTCACGCAGTTAAGCAAAGTCTTCACTACAAAATTCATTGGAGGAAAAGATAGGCGGAAGTCGGCGACCTACCTCCTTACTATCACTTAGAAGGAAGACGAGTTGTTGAAGGATTACATCAAACACTTTAACCAAGAAGCAATGCAGGTGGAAGGATATTCATATTAGATACCTCTGGCCACTATCATGGCTGGTCCTGTAACACCCCGGATTTTGGCCAATCTGGGATTAGACGTCCTTAGGCAATGGGTCAACTAAAACACCTGAAAAATCGCTTAGAACCCAATTCCATAGCCAAAGAAATCACGTAGGATTAATTCCTTTGAAAAATAAGTGTAAGTTAGCTAGCGCGACGCTGGAGTAGTTGGAAAACAGTCCCTGAACACTTTAAATACGTTCTACAAGACCCAAATCGAGTAGAACGTATGACTCTATAATACTCTATAACCTTGAATCAAACTCTAAGCCGGTTTGTTCTCTGGACCACTTTGAATCTTTGTATTGGATCTAGACCGCTCGTCGAAAGTCCGATACCTCCTATATTAGACCGTTAGAACCGCCTAGCTGGACTTGACACTCATTCCGAAAATCAAGTCAAACCGATAATCACAGCCTATTTCATTGAGCCCGGACCGAAAAGAGTGTGAATAGGGACATAGTTGAAATTTCAAATTCAAATCTGGCACACGACTTGACGCGTCAGTATTGAGCGTTCTGACCGTCAGAATTCATCCAGATTACACCCTCGGATCAGGAGAAATTTCTATTTTATATCATGAGACTTTCAGCCCTGATCTATGTGCGGTGACCGCTGAACTGAAACTGGCCCGCCACGTGCGATCTGCGAACCCTGCTGGAGTAAAAACTTAATACGTGCTAGATCTGGTACGCATGAGCTTAAGTCCGATCGCATTCGACCAGGGGACCACCAGAAAACATCTTTTGAACCGAAATAGCCCCGAATTGGATATGCACTAAGTAAACTTCGTTCCGGAGCCTGTTTTCGACGTTTTTAAGCTTATAAAAGGGGTTGAAACCCTCATTCCTCTCTCCCATCCGAAATTGCAAAAAACCCTAGATTGGGAGAGAGAAAAGGTGAGAGTTTGTGAGAGAGAATAAGAGAGAATTTCTTGCTGCTTGTGCCACCTGCTGCAAGTGCCTAAGCAAAGCACTCCAATCACTTTCCTGGCGATTCCAATGCACTTCTAGGTGAGGAAAACCTTCAATACTTGCTGATTTAAGCTTCCGTCAATTCCATTAGCGATGTAGCTTATGTAGCTTGTGTATTAGGTTCCCTATTCACCGTAAACGAAGCGTATACGCTCCGTTCGAATTCATACGTTTATAAGAGATAAGGTGCGGATTTTAGACGCTTTGATTGACTGTTTCCAAAGCTTTCAATGTCATTTAATAGTAGATTCTCGACGGCAACGCCGTTTGACATGTATAACATGCTGTCCGTTTCCTGTTTCGTAAACCAACGAAGAATATGAGATTTAAGGCATTTTAGTCATTTATAGGAAGTACTGTTTTCATTCATATTTTACTGATGTGATTGACATGAATTGTTGTCGCATTAGAATGTTAGGAATGCGTGCATAATTAGTTTGGCGAAGAGATTCGCCTAAATGCGCACTTCGGGTCGACATACTATATGTAGACTCAAGTGTGTAGTGTAAGTGTTTGTATAAATGCTTGTATTAGTATGTATTGAATTAAATGGTGTTATGAATTAATTTGAGATTGATTTCTCAATTAATATGCTGATGTAAATGATTTCCTCCATGTTAGCCATATGCATGATTTCATAATATGAATGAAATGCATGTGCTTGACGATTCGCTTAAGCTGTATATTATAACATGTTCTTGATGATTTCCTTATGATTTACTTTGAGATTGAATTCTCAATTAATATGTTGATGGAGAGGATTTCCTATATGTTGGCGACATGCTTAATTTCATTATATGTGTGAAAGACATGTGTAAGATGATTTGCTTAAGTTGTATGTAATAACATGTGTTAACATGCTCACATGGTTGTATTTCATTTCCATTACCCTTACATAACTGCTGATGTGATTTTATAATTGTTTGGGACTATGCCTAGTCCAGGTAGTCGGTAACCGAGCGAATTCGTGGTTAGCTTATCTTCGCCACGAACGACGCGTCGATGAACGCGAGTCGTGTTTGGAGTTGGCGGCAGTGGTTAGGCCACGCGAAGTGTTTTACGCACTTCATGTCGTTCGACTTGCGATGCGCTCGTGCTAGTCGAGCCCGTCAAGTAACCCGACTGGCCGTTGTATGTTCACCCTGCATGAGTCATAACTGCTTGAACCTAGGGTACTAAACTTACCATTGTAAACCCTGTTAACCATGGTACCTTGATCCACGAAGACTCATGAGCCCGGCATGGTGGTATGGGACACCGTGGTCGAGCTGTCGGCCTACGCTGGGGCCACAAACCTCCCCGTAGTGACCAGTGAGCACCTGTCTTGTGAGCAGATTATGATGGTATGGGACACTATATTCTTGCTGTCGGCCTACATTGATAAGGTGATGGGGGAGCGGTGCAACGAGTGCGAGCAACAGCCCTGACAACCCTTTGTAGTGACCGCGTGCGTATTCTGAGTCTACGGGAGGCGACAACCCTTCAGTAGCAGTAGAGTACAGTAGGCCTGTATTGATAAGATGATGGGGGAGCGGTGCAACGAGTGCGTGCAACAGCCCTGGAAGCCCTTGCAGCGACCTATAAAATATACATCGTATGAGATTACTAGGAGTGACGACCCTAGACAGGATCTGTGTTGGGATTGATATAAGGGAGGTACCTTAGTTTTCCAATCCTGCTGTTTGAATGGACTAATAACGACTTGTAAATCATATCACCATGCCATTGCATGTGCCTGGAAGATGTGGAGCACTTGAGGGTCGATTGCATGCCGTGGACGAAGATGGTGCCGTATGAGGGAGATCGTCGGTGAGGGCATACATCACGTCATGTCATATTGCATTAACAACAGTATTAGGATTGTTTGATTTACTGCTTTACTATTATAGCATGATTGATTTGATAACATGCTAATCTTTGCTCTCTTATCCCACTGAGTTGATCACTCACTCCCACGTTACGGGATGGTGTTTTCGGACACCCACCAGTCCCTATTGTGATTGCAGATGATGGCGCGGCCTGCGAGGCGGAGCTGGATTTGATGATGAGGAGGAGGATCTCTCCTTTATGCGTGATCTGATTGACGGGATTACAGGGGGGTTGATTAGATACATTGACACTTGTCATTTTACATTTTTAGCTCCCTCATGTATATTCATTTTGTTTACTTTTGAAGTATACATGTATGTGTATAACCTGGTAATATATTCATACTCTGGAGACATACAACAGTTTATATATGTTATACATACTATTAGTCTTCCGCTTGCAAATTTAACTGTCTCTGGAGTATGATAAGCTGTTCTGGCTTAATCTAACTCATGTTTAATACATTATCACAGACAACATTCAATCATACATATCTATGTTGCATAAATAACATTTTGGAACTCGGGAGTTGGGTTTTTGCTCGACCCCCCGATTTTCGGGATGTTACAGGTCCTAAGGAGGGAAGATTTCTGTTCTCAATTGGAAAAAATCCCCCGACGACATTAGCTAACCTCCTCTACCGAGCTCAAAAGTATTCCACTGCCGAAAAGCTGTTTAGCTATCGTAAAGCCACTCAGAGCGCCGGGAGCTCGACTAAGGAAAAGAAGCGAAAAGAAGAGCCCCCTCTTAGTGTTAACAATAAGAGGAAAGGGACGACGACTCGACAAGACAATGTCCGAGCCGGTGATCTGAGAGCAAGTTTTGGTCTTACACCCACTGAATACTACGCCTGAGTAGGTCTTAATGGAAGTTTGGGACAAAAGACTCTTGAAATGGCTAAATTGGATGAGGATTGATGCTGACAAGCAGGACAAGTGAAAGTACTGTCACTTCCACCGTGACCACAATCATGCCACCAATGACTTTTTCGACCTCAAGGATGAGATTGAAGCCCTCATCCGCGATGGATAGGAGTATGTAAGAAGAAGGAAAGAACAGTCAGATCAGAGGAATGAACAACATGATAATAGGAATGACAACGAGGTTACGGGTAAAATCCGCACCATCTTTAGTGGGCCTGTGGGAGGAGGAGATTTGAACTGAGCTCGCAAGGTTCATGCCTAGAGCATCATCCATAATAGCTCTAAACACCACATCCACTTCACCTGCAGACCTTTGAAAGAGCAAAAGATGATCCTTTGCGAGCTAACGTTCACCAAAGAGGACGCTCGTTGCTCTACTGGTGGCCATGACTATAGCCAACAATAAGGTGTTTTGAATTTTGGTAGACACTGACAGCTCGACTGACATCTTCTTTGCTGTCGTCTTTGAGAAAATGGGGATTGGAAGGTCCCGACTCCAACCTATCCGAACCCCTTTACTTGGATTCGTAGGAGAAAAAGATAAATTTCGAAGGATCTATACTGCTTCTAGTCATTGCAGGAGAGGGACAAAAGTAGATGACAATAATGATCAACTTTCTTGTGGTCGATTGTTCTTCCGTCTACAACATCATCCTTGGATGATCGTCCCTCAATGCCATGTGAGCAGTGGTTTTGACTTACCAGCTCACGATGAAATTTTCAATCGAGCACGATGTTGGACAGGTCAGAGGAGACTAGCACGAAGCTCATCAATGTTACTCCACAACTTTGAGAGTAGGCACATAATATCTTTCCATGGCCATCACTTCCCTCAACCCCCCGGAAGAATCGCTTGAGAGATGATTTCCTATGGAAGACCTTGCAGTTGTCCTCCTTTGCGAGTTCGACCCGACCTGTATTGTAAAGGTCAGCTTGCTACTAGCCTCGAATATGCGGGATGAGATTATGAACCTTCTACGATGCCATACTGACGTCTTCACATGGTCCTATTAGGACATGCCCAATATTAAATCAAAAGTAATGGTCCACAAGTTAAACGTTGATCTCAACCACCGACCGGTGAGGTAGAAGCGACGAGCCTTTTAACCGGAATGATACGCCATCATTGGGGAGGAGGTCGAAATGCTCTTGGAAGTTGGGTTCATTGAAGAAGTCTACTATCCTGATTGGATTGCCAACTTTGTCCTGGTGAAAAATTTCAATGGAAAATGGTGGGTCTGCGTTGACTACACAGACCTGAACAAGGCCTATCTTAAGGATAGTTTCTCTCTCCCAAGGATCGATTAGCTGGTCGACAATACAACAGGGCATGAGCTCTTAAGCTTCATGGATGCATATTCAGTCTATAATTAGATCGTCATGCACTCGTATGACAAGAAAAGATAATCTTCGTCATTGAAAATGGGCTCTACTACTATAAAGTTACAAAGTTATGCCCTTCAAATTGAAAAATGCTGCGGCCATGTACCAAGGGCTCATCAACAAAATGTTCTCCCAATAGATTGGGCACTCTATGGAGATTTACATTGATGACATGCTCGTCAAGAGCATCAACGTAGCAGGTCACTTCACCGACCCTGAGGAGATGTTTCCAATCTTGAGAAAATATCGAATGAAGCTAAACTCGAGCAAGTGCGCCTTTGGTGTCAGCTTGAGAAAATTCCTCAGTTTTCTAGTAAGTCAGAGGGCAATTGAGGCCAACCCTGACAAAATACAAGCTCTGCTAAACATGAGCTCTCCTAGAAGAACAAAAGAGGTTCAGTGGCTCATTGGCAGGGTCGCTGCTCTTATTTGCTTCGTCTCCTGGGCTACTGACAAGTGTCTTTCATTTTTCCATCAGTTAAAAAGAAAAATAAAGGTAGAATAGACCAAGGACGACGAGTAAGTGTTTTAACAGCTCAAGTAGTACTTGGGCTCACCTCCTTTGCTATCCAAACCTGAGTGGGGGGTCGTTGCTACTCTATCTGACAGTCTCTACTGTAGCGTTAGCTCGGCCCTCATACAAAAGTAAGGGAGTAAGCAACTCCCACTTTATTACGTCAGTAAAACACTGGTCCTAGTCAAGACCAGATACCCCGACATCGAGAGGCTTGCCCTGACTTTGATAGTGTCATCTTGTCGCCTCTACCCCACATCTAGGCCCACATAATCATAGTCCCAACCAATCAACCTCTTCGCCAAGTGCTAAGAAAGCCCAAGGTGTTGGAAAGGCTCATAAAATGGGCAATTGAGATTAGCGAATTTGACATCATTTATCAGCCCTAGACCGCCATTAAGGGTTAAGCGGGCTGACTTCATTGTTGAATTAACCAATGGATAAAACCTAGAAGCTCCAACCAATTCAAATAGTAAAGTCGACCAACAGGTCTGGATGTTGTACGTTGATGGTTCTTCCAACTCTAAAGGCAATAGGGCCAGGATAGTCCTTGAGGCACCTGACTAAACTTGCACATAATATGCCTTGAGATTTGGATTCTAAACATCAAAAAATGTGGTATAATACGAAACATTACTCGTAGGACTCAAGTTGCTGGCAACAATGGGGCCTAGACACTAAAAGTTCATAGCAATTCTCAGCTCATTGTCAACTAAGTCGCCATCGAATACCAGTCCAAAGGGAAAAGATAATCGCTTATCTTCAGAAAGCCTGAGAACTCATCAGCAAATTTCGAAGATGTGAAGTTGTCTTGGTCCCCAGAGTGAAAAATTGCAAAGCAGATGTGTTGGAAAAGTTGGCCATGGAGACCGATAGTGACATCCTGAAATCAATCCCCATTGAGTTCTAATTAGATCCTAGCATCTACAAGATTGACCTAGAGACGATTGTCCCATCATCTCGACCCTGAGCTAGATGGATCCAATCACCAAGTATCTTTGGGAAGGAAAATTACCCAAATATATGCTCGAGGCACGTATGATCCAGGCTGGGTCGGCTCGGCACGCCATGGTGAGAGACACCCTTTACAAAAGGGTTTTTCTTTACCCTACCTGAGGTGCCTCCGACTTGAGGAGGTCGAGTAAGTCTTGAGGGAAATACATGAATGAATTTGTGGTAATCATTCCGACAGTCGAGCCCTTGCCCATAAGGTCATCCGACATGGATACTTTTAGCCGACCATTTAAGAAGATGCTTATCAGTATACCCGGAGATGAGACAAATGTTAAAAATTCATAGCTGACCCCATGATCGGACCATGGACATTCGCCTAATGGGGAATAGACACCATTGGTCCATTGCTGATGGCCAAAGGTCAGACCAAGTTCGCTGTCGACTACACCAAATGGGCTGAGGCTGAGCCGCTAGTAAAGATTACTAAGAAGAAAGTCACTGAATTTGTCTGGAAATATATCATATTCTAGTACATGATTCCACATACAATCATCTTGGACAACGGTAAACAGTTTGACAATGATCAGTTCCGAGGCATGTGTGAAAGGCTCAGAATTCGTAACGCTTATTCATAACCTTGGCACACTCAAGCTAATGGCCACTTGGAGGCGGTTAACAAGATAATAAAAAACCACCTTAAACTAAGCTCGAAAAGGACAAAGAGGCCTGGGCTGAGGAGCTTCCTCATGTCCTCTGGGCATACCGAACTACTTCTTGGACATCTACAGGAGAAACTCCCTTCTCCTTAGCCTTTTGGGGCAGAGGCTATCCTTCAAGTTGAAATAGGGCTCCCAACAGCATGAGTCCCCATAGCCTTTAGGACAGAGGCCGTCTTTCTCAAAAAAAACTCAAAATGTTGAACAAATGCCTTGAGCTTCGATCTACTTGAAGAAAAGAGGGAACAAGTATAACTAAAGATCACGACTAATCAACAATAAGTTGCCCAGTTCTACAATTCTTGAGTAAAAGTACAAAGGTTCTAGGTAGGAGACCTGGTCCTTCGTAGAACCTTTCAAAATACTAAGGAGCTCGATTCGGGGACCATAGGGCTGAACTAGAAAGGGCCTTAAAGGATAACGAGTACGACCCAACCAAGGGCATATCGACTTGAAGATATGGATGGGTGAGCTCTACCTCACCTGTGGAATGCGGAACACCTGAAGATCTATTACTGTGAAGACTAATCAGGTCTTTGATAAAAAAAAATTGACCTGTAAGGTCAGAACGACTTGTCTACGTATATTATAAAATTTATAATAAAAGTTCCTTAGGTCAGGAGATTTAAGTTTCTACTTATTGTTTTAGCTACTCGAAATACATGACCTACTATGAGGACTTCCCTTAGTGCAAGGGAAAGTAATCCTCTTATCAAACTACTCGGCCTATTGTGAACATGTTGGTGTAATTAATTCTTCTTATGTTCTACAAGGGTAGGACTTCCTCAAAGAAAAGGGAAGAACTCCCAAACACTTCGATCACCTGAATGGCACAACTGACTAACTGGTATAATCAACATGTGACACTCGACCTACTGAAACTTAAAAACATAACGCGTGAGGAATACGCACACCAAAGATTCTCCTTTTACTAAAAAAATAATTACATCAAAAGGATTACAGGAAGAAGGGTTAGGAGAGGCTAATCCCCCTGAGGAGGCTGCTCGACTTCTACTGGGGTTGGTGTCACGCCCCAAACTCGGAAACCGGGCTCACGAAATTCCCGATCGCCGAATCCGGCGCCGACAGCCTCCGTAGAACCCCATTCTCGGCTCCTAGCTCCCATTCGCTAGGTTCTAATCCTGGGATGCTACGAGGAGGATTTTCAATATTAGTTTGATTCGTAATAAGCATAACCAAAGGCATAACCCACAACAACAATCAAGAACTCCATTACATTTCCACTATGATAAAAAACTTTACAAGTACAATGAGTATAAAGGGAAATACAATGGTAAAGAACAAAAACTTCAAAACGATCTGCAACGTCACCTGCACGCAATGGTCGTGCATAATCTTACAGAAAGCTTAGAGGGTGGTGAAAGTGTGTGCGTAAGGTAGTAATATGAACATGCAATGTCTGAGTAAAGCGGAATATACAGATGGATCTATAATATCATGAGCCGTACCAAGGCTTATGCGATGCAAGACATGAATGGCATCGGCCATCCCAAGGCCATGTGATGTGCAATGCAACTCAAGCATACAGATCCTCATCTATGTCCACACATCAATACAGCTCAAAATATGGGATATCACCAGGGTATAGTACACTCTACACCAGATTTCTGCCACATCACGCGCAATAAGGTAAGTGAAAGAGACCACACTATCCTCTACCAATATCGGGCGCGACTCGTCGATAGCGGACCCATTCCTCGAGCTGGTCAGACTCAGCCTAGCATTGCCCGCTACTCTCAGGCGGGTAAGGCCGCACCCCCTTCCAACCGACCATGACACAGTGGAGAGCATAACCGTCTGGTAATCGGCACTCAACACTCATCTACCCACTCGGTCTAGACGTTGGAGCAACCTCTTGGTACCATAAGGGTTTAGGGACTTTCGCCCAGGGATATCTATAGTACCCCATGTAGAATAAGATTTCTGGTATCCAATCCTGCCAACTACGATGCGTCTATGGAGACTACGGCCATGATGTCGCTAGGGCGTATAATAACCATGTCACACAAATACGAAATGCATGATTCACGCTATCCAGTCATGCAACAATTCATGCGCATATCGTGCGCTCATGTAGGGCAATACTGCCTAACCAGGAGCCCATAAACAACTTGCCCGAAGGCATATGCTATGATTAATCAATCCTCATATCTAGCATACATATGATGCATATGATCATGAGTCATGAAACTATACTAAACATGTTATAATGAAATAAACTATTTTACAATGCAGATGGACGTGGACGGCCTATACACAATAAGTACGGGCCCAACAATGGGCCCTAAGGAGAGTCGTAATGTGGACATCCAACCAGCATTACACTCGTAATGTGGATGTCAAACCAACATTGCTCTCAAGGCACATTCTTTGTAAACATCGCTAGATAGTCTGTATGGGAATTACACATTGCAATGGACTGTAGGTTCATCCCATTTGGCCTTACATATATATCAAATGGGCCATATCTTATGGGCCTTTTATTCATCAGATGGGCCACATAAATGGGTCACACCAATGGGTCTTATGTGCATTGTAATGGGTCAAAACCCGTGGGCCTTGATTGCATCAAATGAGCTTAACTCATGGGTCTTAAATAAATCTAATGGGCCTAATCCCATGGACCCTTTTTTATAATCAAATGGGTTTAGTCCCATGGGCCTTACAATATATATCAAATGGCCTAGTCTCATGGCCTTAGAACATATCAATTGGGCCTAAACCCATAGGCCTTAAATATCAAGTGAGCCTAAGCCCATAGGCTTTACATATCAAGTGGGCCCAAGTTCTTAGGCCTTAAATGAATCAAATGGGCCTAGCCCATAATCATTTTATAAACTAAATGGGCTTAGCCCATAGGCCTTTTGTAATTCAAATGGGCCTAGCCTATAGGCCTGTTACAAATCAAATGGGCCTAACCCATCCATGAGTGGCCCACCCAACCAGCCACTCATGCCTTAAAATGATCTCACCGAGTGGATGGACGGTCTAGATACATCACATGCCTCATGGTGGGTCCCACTGCCGCTGGACAGCGAGGATGGCATATGCATCAAGGAGGGCTTCACCGTCCGCTGGACGGTGGAGGCAATACGGTGACAAGGTGGGGGCCACCGTCCACTGGACGGTGGACTTAATACACATGCATTATTGTGGGTCCCTTGTGGGGCCCACCCGAAATGTTCATTCGAAATCCAACCCATTCACAAGGTCACTTGGACCTGGATGAAGGGAAAACATAAATTTCAGCTTGATCCAACACTTCTGCGGGCCCCAAACAGATTTCAATGGTAGATTTCAATTCCACTGTTTCATGTGGTGAGGGCCACCTGAGTCTTGGATCGTTCTCACTTTTGGAGGGGGGCCCACCACTGGGGTGGCCCACCTCATGAGCAAGTTGGATACTAAATAAACATTATGGTGGGGCCCACACGCAGGGCCGTGGGCCCCTGCGTCCGTCTGCTACAAGGGCTGTACGCAGGCGCGTGCAAGTGCTTCTCACTGACAGTGGCAGAGGCAAAGCCTCTGCCATTATATTTTTCAAAAAAAAAAGAAAATCCATTTTTTTGGGGTTTTTTGCATGTAGGGCCCGCTTCACCAAAATCCGTCCCGAGCATTGCGTTCAGCGGCTCGAGGCCGTCCAAATGAGTCCAGAGTTCAAATTTTAAAATGATTAGGAAGTGAAATAAAATAGAAAAATAACATTTGAATGGTGAGGATGCAATTTTTGACGCTATGGCCCACCAGGTCTTCCAATCAGCCCCAGACTTCTACCCAATGGCTAAAATGCTGTAGGTAAGAGGATGGACGGCTTGGATTGTCTAAATGCATCATAGTGGGACCTAAGCAAGTGGACCACCCAAAAGTTTCTTTTCTTCTTTCCCTTTTCTCTTTTTCTTTTGAAACGTCCAGCGTCCCAGACGCTGGACGGTTTTGGTCCCTTAAAAGAAATACAATGTGGTGGGCCCTGATGGAGTGGGCCACCACGGATGGGTGATGTGGGTACAACGTATATGGTGGGCCCCACTTAAATAAAAACTTGCATAAAATAAATCTCAAGGTGGGATCCATTCAAGTGGGCCACACAATCCTATTGCATAAATAAAATAAAATAAAATAAAATAAAATAAATAAAAGAGAGAGAGAGAGAGACATGGAGAGTGGGACATGCCTTGTGATGGAGGGCTCCGCCACTATGAGCCCTCCCTTGCAAGAAACTATACAATAAACGGATCCCTTTGTACATGGGATCATCGAAAATGTAAATCAACGGTGGAGATCCATTCCCCACCGATATGGACGGTCTAGATGACCTCTCAAATGCAATGGAGTAAACATCATGATGATCTAAGTGGGCCATCGACCTTATCTTAGGGTCCCAAGTGAGATCCACACCATTGATCAGTGGGTCTCACTTGGCCCATCATAAGAACAAGAAAGAAACTACCCTATAGAGGCACCCACCGTCCGATCTTCTTACTCTTAGGGGTTCCTTGGAACCTTAGCTTCAACTTTAATGGATGAGATGAAGAATGGAGGGTTGAGATGAGAGATCTTGGGATGAAGAGGTGGGCCACTTGAAGCTTAGGAGAGTTTGGAAAACTCCATACGTATGGAGCTCTTTGTTGCTTGGGATTGAGATGAGAAAATGAGAAAGAGAGAGAGAGTGATGTAGAGAGAGATGAATGGATGGATGAATGATGGTTGTGTAAGAAAGTATTGACTTTTGAGGCTTTTGTGTAAGAGAGGTATGGGAGGTGTAAGAAAAGCTTAACTTTTGTGGCTTTTTGTGTAAGAGAGGTATGGGTTTGGGAGACTTTTGTGGTTGCTTGGAAAAAGAAAATAAAATGATGTGTACTTGACATGTGATGGATTGATGGGTTGATTGATTGATGGGATTGATGTGATTGATGTGACACATCATAGAGATTTCCTTGGTTTTCGAAACGCGAGGCATTTTCTCGCACCAAACGTTGGCCCACATCTCTTGACCAGGGTATCGCCTCGGCGTGCGAGTCGCGGCATCGGAACCGCGGCGACAGCGCGGTCGCTATGGTATTGGTCTCGGGTTGAGTCGACTCGGGTTGTCGGTATATGAATTAGGGTCGCGCGTCGATATCGGTTAAGGGTCGAAGGTTGTCGAAATTTGATCGGTAAGACCGCGGAAGTCTACGGAAAGGTACGGAACAAGATACAGGTCTTACAGCTGGGTCCTCGGCTTCTTGTGAGGTTGGGTCCTCTGCTGGACTATCTTCAAGGTCACTCAAGTCAAGCTCGGGGTATTATTCTTTATTGTCCTCAAGACATTTATCATACCCATAGTTATACAATAACTCCTTTTTCATTTGCTTGCTCTTTCGAGGCCTTGATTTCCTCCACCATCACTACTCAAGCCGATGGGATGGATGCCTCGAATTCGGCCAGCTTCATTGCTGAGGTAACCTTCACCTTGACCAGTTCGGCCTTTAGCCTAGCAGCCTTAGACTTCGTCCTGTCCAGGTGCAACCGCAACACCTCCAACTTGGCCTTTGCCTAAGTTTCCTCCTTCTAGGCCTCCTCCATTTGGATCTTCAGAGCTGTCAACTCCTCCCCAAATTTCTTCACGGCGGATCATAACTGATCAGCCTTGGTAGTCTTGGTTTAAAGCATCACCTTTGCTTCTTTGCATTCCATCATATCATTGCTTGGCAAGAGGATAAGATAACATGGGCGAGCTAAAAAGAAATTGAATAAAATACATCAGATAACGTCAAATTACGAAAGCAAGTGCCATGCAAAGAAAGAACTCTACCTTATAGAAAATTGCCACCTTGCTCTGAAAGGTGACTAGATGAGTCTTCATTAAGGTTGTGATCTCTGCCTCAGGAACGTGCCGGGAGACCTAGGGGATAAGACCTTGCATATAGTACGCCTTCAGAAAGGGTCCCTCCTGACCTTCGTCCACATGCTGACTAGATGAGCTAACCTCCTGAACTTGGGTTGTGGGGGGTTGAGACTCGTTGGTCGTGGGGGAGCCAAGACTCGACGGAAGGAGCGATCTCCAGGGCTGGGGAGGGTTCCAAATCCACCACCCCCAGAGCCATTGGAGGATTTGTGCTGGTAGGGGCACCCTGAGAACCCCGTTTGATGGCAGATGAGCTCGACTGCTCCACCCCGAGCTGACCTGCGTTCGACGTAGATCTCCCTTCCGTGATTGTGGAATAGTTAGTCCATTTCTTGGTGGGGGGTATGACCACCCTCCTCTTTGAAGGCGGTTTCTTCTGGGCCAGTTCGACATCATAAGGGACATGGGCTCTTTTGGTAGAATAAGGGAGATTAGCCATTCTTGCACTATGACAAATACCGATTAAAAATAAGAAAGAAAAGCCACATAAGTTTGGAAGAAGCTAATATGTTTACCTCCCACGATGGTTGGAGCAAGGCTGGACTGATGAAGGAGCTCAGGAGTAATCAACAGCTTCCAAGATCTCTCAGAAGCATCCACTAACCTTGTGCGAGAGATCCGATTGCGCTTCAACTCAGTTACCACAACAGGCTTCCTGGGCAGAACTGCAAGAAACTACTACAGTTAGTGAAAGACAATACAAAATAATGTAAACTATAAGGTTAGCAGTTCAGATATATTTGACCTGGGTTGGTAAACCGAGTGGGGATCGGAGGTCGTAGCTTAGCCACCGCCAAAGCTTCCCAGTCTCTAAATGCCCAAAACCACCTATCCTTCTATTTTTTGTTGGAGGATGGGTTATCTATAATGAGGGACTTACCCTTGCCCAGCTACACTAAAAAGTAATACTAACCAGTGTGTTTGGGGTTGGACTTTGTCTGGTAGAGATGGAGGAACTCGTTGATGGTCAACTCAGTATTCCTGAGTTGAAACCATAGAATGAAGGCCCCTAGCAGAGCCCTCCAGGTGTTCAGAATTATTTGGCCAGGGGCTAACCTCAAATGAGATATGACCTCCCTAACAATGTGGTGAAAGGGAAGTCTGAGGCCACACTGTAAGGCAACTAGATATACGGCCACCTTGCTCTCGCGAGGATCCTGTGGAAGCTCAGGAAGTACAGGAGCTTAGAGTACCACTAAGTTAGGAATGTGATACTCTAACCTGATCTGTACTAGGTCAGACTCCTTCAATCTTGACCTGAACAGGTTGATCTCTTCGGATCCCTCCCCAGGGGATCGAGTCATCCCTCTCTCCACCGAAGAAGACCTCACGTTAGCATCTACAAGTCACTCAGCTGAGGAACGGGCTGCCGCCCTCTCTATTGATGTAGGTGTAGTTTCCCTAGCACTTAACAATGAGATCGGGGATGGTGGATCATGGGAAGCCTCCGATAGTAAATCCCAATCCTTCGGCTCTAAATTACCCTGGAAAGCCATGGGTTTATCCCATTTGTCCGACATACCGACATTCCTGATCGAAAAGTGGCCGGGAAGCAGAAGAAGGAAAGAAAAATGAAAGAAGAAGGAAAAATGAGGAAGATTTGAGGAAGTAGAGCTCGCTGAAGGAGAAGATTTCTGACTTACCGAAAATCAGCAATTTTGGGAAGTCTGGGAGAAGCAGCAGGAAAGAACTACGAGGGTTCCTCCTTTTAAAAGCGAGCTCGACCATAGGCATTAATTGCCTGCATTTAATGTAGTAACCGAAGAGGCTTCTTGACACGTGCACACAACCATGTGGAGGCCTCCCACTCGATAAACGACCCAACTTCCTAGGTAGTGCCACGCGTCCACGCCCCATAAGTCGGGAAACAAAAAGGTGCCTTGCTAGCACATGCCTCCTCGAGCGTGCCGTACCATCATTGCAAATCCTCCTTGATCTCTGCTCCTACCGCCCCTCTCCGCATTAATGACGAACTAGCTCAATCTCCCATGCACAAATATCATTAATCCGAACTCACTACACAGACTTACTTCTCGAGCTTATGCAGTCAGCTCGGAAGTAAGGGGCTATTGTTATGGGTAAAAATGAACTTGTTAGAAATATGAGGTCGACTCAGATATTTATGCATGTCACATGGTCAGCTAGTAGCAATCATGACCAAGGAGCTCCTCAATGGTCGAAAAGTGGTAATCCATTGTGCGGAGATCTATCCACCCGATGGCTCTGCCTGCCAGAAGATGAAGTGCTGCCACTTCCTTTGGAAGAGGACATGCATTAAGCCCTCCCATGGTCCCATCCATTTCTGAACTCATATTTATTAGTGCACTTATTTGCACCCATGTTTGTCAATTACGTGACTAGTTGTGTCTTGTAGTCGGATGAGTTCTTGGCAAGTGAAGACTGATGACACAACTGGATAAGAAGTATCAAAGCCACATTGAAGATCAAGAAATGCTTCTGCGATAATGACTTTACAAATTGATGATCCCAACCCAAATAGTAATACCTACTTAGGTCATCTATTCTAAGCCAATCCCAAGTCCATTTTTCTTATCCTATAGTATTGACTTTTGCATATCCCAAGTTGTTAAAAGATTAAAAGGACAAAAATAAGAAAATCTGTTCATCTTCGGTAGGAAAAATGTCTCACCGAATGTCACCTTTGGTATCACCGAAGATACCTTCGGTGTTACTGAAGGTACTCAAAACTGTCCATCAAACTCACAACTATAATTTGGTATCACCGACTGGATAATTCAGTGACACCGACTGCCACTGACTAACAATGTTCGGTGCCATCGAAATGGACATATTTTTAACAACTTGAGGAATTTAATTTGGTACTACCGACAGATAATTTGATACTATCGATGCAAGTTCGTTGGTACCGGAGGTCACTTCGGTAGAAGTATAAACTAGCCATTTTGCATCCGTTAGAAGCTTTTATCTATAAAAATGGCTTGTGGGAACTTGTAAAATTAGTGAAAATACGCACTATAGAGTCTCTAGTGTATCCCAAGCTTATCCTAACCTACTTAGACTCTATCCATACGAGTTCATGTTCTCTTCATTATGATCCTTCACTCTTATGAGCATTCAAAGCTCCTAATTAATGAAGAACATGAACTCGTGCATTCTCTAGAGTACAAAGATCAAACCAATAGGAATATCCTTGGTTATTTGATACTATAGAGCGTCCATAGGTTGAATCTCTTCAGAAATCTACTGATTATCCTAGATAGAATATTCAACCAACTGTCATAACCTTAGTCACCTTTTAGGTACATCTTATGCCAGGTTCTTGATCATGAAGTCGAGCCAACAAGCAAATCCAAGTTACGCGATCGGGGGAGCACCGGAAAGTTGATTTAAGCTCGAGAACACGAAGATCTAGCAACCCGAGACAAGCTAAAAAAGAGAACTCAATCCGACAAGTAAGTGTCATAGTTAAAAGTTCAAAGGTTTAGTCTCCTTCCTCGTATAGGATTGAGGCTAAGAGTTTGCTATCAACAAACTTGATTAGGTTCCTGGTGTGGGACCTTGGTCGGTGGGCCTAAAGGTAGGTTGACTTATGTGAGACCTTGGCCGGTGGCCTAAACTGTAGGTGCCTTGTGTTGGACCTTGGCCAGTGGGCCTAAACTGTAGGTGCCTTGTGTGGGACATTCGCTGGTGGGCCTAAATGTCGATTTTAGGTGTAGGACCTTTGCTCTTACGGAGAGCATAAATTATGTCCTTAGTGTATGACTGCAAAGGTTATTGGTGAACCTGTTTAAAACTATTGATAATGAAATCTGGTGCACTCTGAGATTGAGTGTGGATGCCGGGAGTGGAGTAGGATTATAGCCAAACCAATTCTTGTGGTTGGAATGATCATTTGTGCATCTTTTTAATCATACTTATATATGATTAAAAGTTTAATTTTGTATACATGATTGGATGAATGTTATTCATTAATAAGAAACATATTCCACACACAAGCGAACATCACTAGAATAACTATGAATGATTATTTAAGTTAGGCAATCAAGTTTTTGAATAAGCAAAATAATAGATAAGTCCTATTCACCCCCCTCTAGGACATTTCCTCATATTCACTCTTCAGTATCAGGGGTGTAAACCGCAATTTCAATTGGTATGAGATAGGGTTCCTCTTGAAGGGTTTAATAACCTTGAGGGAGATCTTGAAAAAAATGGAAGATATTGATATTGAAGAAATAATCGAATATCAAATCAATGAGGAAAAACTAGAAGAAGAAAAAGAAAGTATACATGATGCTTATGATCAAGTCTACATACACAACGTGAATATACTAAAAAAAACTTGGCATTTCCAAAAAAAGAAATAAACAATTGCAAAAAGATCTAGATGAAACATAAAAAATAAACATGCAAATGATAAATGATCTACAACAATATCATATTGAAAATGATAAGCTTGAAAGAACTTCCATATCCCTTCAATCAGAAAGTCAAAGACTAAAGAAACATATCAAACTTTTAAAATAAAAAGTTGAAGAACTCAAAAATGAAAATGATGCATTCATACATTATCCATCATACAAACATATTACATTGTTGATCCTGGGGGCCCTCTTTAAAAGAAATGTCGATCTTGGTATAGCGTTACCAGATGCGAGCTATGGCCAAGCTTACCAAAAGGTAGAAGCCCACCTAATGGGTGGACATGGGTTGACGATCTCCAACCAAGCAGATGGACGATCATCCCATCTGATGCATTCATTAAACATTTACATACATATCATTGTGCATACTATTTCTATTATATATTAATTTCAATAAGCATAAACCATGCTGGGTTTTCTCACTAAGTCTAGCTAACTTACATTTTTATTGATGGAAAAACTGTACAGATGAGGAATTAGCCGATGAGTTGGCGCAGTAACAAGAAGTTATGACTGAATTGGTGCTCGACACATGTAAGACGTGACCGTATCTATCAGAAGAGGAACTGACCACATTTGGACGGTTCCTAAGAATTTTATTTATTAGGATGACCTAATTTATATATAATGAATGATTGTATTAATTATATGATTTTAAGCATTTGATCGGTTTTATTTAATTGAGTTGTTTTATGTCTATAGCAAGTATTCATTGGTAAGCTGTATTGAATGATGGATGATGCCTAATTTATGCTGATTGAATGTTTATGGATGTTAAGAATCGATGGATGTTGGTGGTTAAATCATTTTGTATGAATGATTGTGAATGGATCTAGTTGGAATGTATAAATGAATATTAGTTTTGGCTCTAAATAATCATATAATGAAATGAAGTTAGTACACTCTGTGTACGAGTTACAACTCGGAACTTGAATATGAGGGTGCAAACTTTGTACTTGAATTTTGAAGCCTGACAGATGGCACCCCAAGAAAGATTTTTACAGCCGAAACCTACCCTCAATTGGCAGTTAGAAAATGCAATCCACTAGAACCAAGATATACAGTAAATCTTGTCCTCTCAACAACAACTCTTGACCTAAACGAGAACAACTACTCAAAATTGGTTGTCATGGCCTAATAAAAAATCACTGCCCTTGAGGAAAAATTGCACCAAATCACTACAACTATTTTTGATTGGTAGAATGCCAATGCTATCATTGTGCCTAAGGAAAAGGAGAAGAAGTCTCTAGACTCTTAACTCGCAGTAATCATGGTTGTACCTTCAACCCAACCAACTTTCCCTCAAGCCTTCTCACTCATTCGATAACTCCTGTCATCCCTGCCTTATACCCTGTAACCCCAACCCTTGCCTACCATACCCATAAGGGCCAACCCATTTAAGGACTCATTTACTCTGTCTTTGCAGGCTTACCTTAACTCCTAGACACTTGCGCCTTAAAAGCCTAAAAATCTTAAAACTATTTGGAAAAATTCCTTTAAAGCCTCAACCAATCACTCATACGATCCTCCTCTAGCCTACCTAATAGAAGATATCTAGTGTAAGACCCCGTTCATTCCATACCATTTTCTATGCCTATGTGCACGATGATCGACACCCTTAGCCAAACTTGAACTAGTCGTGCATAGTGCACACCCAACTGATCGAAACCCCAAGACTTTGAAACCTATTTCATATCGAACTCTCCATCGTCACGATCATGGAGGTACCACTCATGCATCTGTACGACGCTCCATTAGTGGGATACGTTGTGAAGAATCGTGGTGTATCATGTGCACATGGCACCATATACTCCATTCCACACATGTGCACAACACATGCTCCCACACATTCACCATACCACACATGGGTAAGAGAATCTCTACCCATGTGTGTGAAGTCAAACACCCATACCCCCCCTCTCTCACATGTGTCCAAAGTCAACTCTTCTCCATACCATATCATATGCATGACCTCTTTACACCATAACACCCCATGTCCCTTTAATACACCATTAAGTCCTACTCATGCATAAATTTCCATAATCCTAGCCTAAGCTAACCATAATTACATTAATCTAACCTAACCACATTTTTATCCATTTCTCTACAAATACTCCTTCATCCTTTAACATTAACCATTTTCCCTACCATAAGAGAGAGAGAGAGAGAGAGAGAGAGAGAGAGAGAGAGAGAGAGAGAGAGAGAGAGAGAGAGAGGAGTGATCTTGGTGGGCCATGAATCCCATCCCTTCCATCCATTTCAACCATCCATCTAGTCCATCAAGGTGAGTACACCCCCTCCACTCTTATGATTTGTTTTCTCTCTTGATTATTTATATGATTAATTATGATGATGATGTGATGATAATGATATGATTAATGGTGTGAATGCATAAGAGAAGACACATAAAAATAATTTGCTATAGATCTCATGCGGACCCATTGATAATGGGTCCCACCAGAATTTTTATATGCCATCCAAACTATCCAAGTAATGCTGGCCAAACTTTCACACACATTCCTCGTACCCTACATAAATAATAAATAAATAAATAAAGAGAGGAGGAGTGGACGCTGTAGCAAGCAGCGTCCTAGCTGCTTTAAGTAGGGGTAAGGGGCTGTGGGACAACAAAACCCCCATGATGTATGTATTTGATCCATGTCGTCCAGCCGATTTCCCAGATAATTTTAGGCCTTGAGCCGAAAAATGAAGCCAATCTAAATCTCTGGTAGGCCATGAAAGTGCCCTTGCTAGTGCCCTGGTTTATCAATTAGCGTGTATGTTGAGTCGGTCGGACTACAGAGCCTCACAGGAAGATCTATTCAAGTGTTTGCCTCAACCGGATGTGTCAAAACTCACCATAGGTAAACCTAAGCCTCACATCCCTTATCCCAAAACACTAGGTGAATAAAACCCTTAAAAATAAGTTAGAACATTTTAGGGTTTTAGGTAAGAAAACGTTTTTAAAAATCAGAATATCTCTAAGTTTTCTTGCCCTATCGATTATATCGATAGACAAATCAATATGATCGACCTGCGCTGTCGATGTCCTCGGAAGACCAATCGATAAAATTGAATAAGGACTTAAAACATCCAGCAACCATATACATATCTGGACGGAATTATCGATGTATAAACACACTTATTGATATCATCGATATTTGAATCTCGCGCCCATCGAAGGTGGCTCGATAATATCAAAAGGTAGATCTGGTGCCCCTATTTTTACTCAGGAAAATCATATATGCTTCGATATATCGGAGCCCTCCTCGATACCATCGGAGTTCAAATCTCGATGATATCAGAAGGCCCTCGATGATATCGGTCATGGGTGCGAAGTTCTCCAGCAACATTTTTTAGGTGGTTTTTTAACTCGGATCGGGGGTCACTCGTTAGAATCGATATTCTAAATATCGATGATATCGGGGCCAGATTGATTGCATCGAGAATGGACAAACTTGTCCAGCAAGCTCACTGATAATATCTTTAGATTTATCGATGCATCGACACGACCACTGATATCATCGACATTCAAATTTCGATGATTTCGAGTATCCCTCGATCATATCTAATGACTGAAAAATTTCATGCAAGTTTCTCTCATTTTTTAAATGTCGAGGACTCAATCCTTGTATCGATGATATTAAAGTTCAAAATCCGATGGCATCGACACGAGTCTCCATTCCCTCGATCAGTTGGCAGAAGCTTTTTTCAAAAGCGTATGACATTGAGTTTGTGTCATCGAGCAGACCATCGATACAATCGAGAGTATAGCTCCATGATATCGAACCTGCTCGATGATATCGAACTCTGTCATAAATGTGACTGTTTTATATCTGTTGGAACCTTTTGCGTATTTAAAGAGAACTTGTCTTTAGTTGCTGTGAGAGAAAGAAGAGAGTTCTTTTGTATGTTTAACCTTAGATCATATACCCAAAGCCCTTTCTCTCAAGGGTGTTCATCCTCCAATCCACCCTGATCATTGATATTCAATAGAGTGGATTGGAGAATGAACTTTCACATTCAAGGATCGTCCAGCTACTACTTTAATGACAAATCTTTAACCTGGGATGCCTTGAATGCGTAGATGATTGGAATCGCTCTACCTTCATAATAGGAAAATATTTAGAGAGTAGGATTCCATCATAACCTTGACCCAACCCTTAGCCATATATTGGTACATCATTTATATTACGAATCAAGGGAGTAGAAGACTCTTCATCAACAAGGAGGAGATCTTCATCATATGCTGAATGAAACTCATCAACTTATCTGTAAGTATCTAGAGTCCAGAGCACCCTTTGATTGTTCCTTTATAGGATTGGGTCTAAGGTGTTTCTCACCCTTGAAGTCCTCAAGGAGGCCTCCGGAGGGAGTGTAGGTGGGTGCATTATGTGGACCCTTGTTCTATGGAGAGCATAAACATCTGGTTAATGGTGAACCAGTAAAACCTTGGGTTTGAGGTGAACCGTGTAAAACCTTGGGTTTGGGTCTTATGGAAGATCCTTGGCCAGTGTGCCTAAAAGTGGGTGCGTTGTGTTGACCCTTGCTCGTGAGAGTATAAACAGTCAGCCTTAGTGTAGGTTGTAAAGGTTGAAGGTGAATGTGATTTAAAACCTTAGGTTAGAGGTGAACCATGTGAAACCTCCTTAGTGAAATTCGATACACTCAAGGGTTGAGTGCGGTTACCGGGAGTGGAGTAGATAAGTAGTTGAACCACTATAAATATGACTGTGTTTGATATTGCTATTCTTTGTTTGTGTTATTTGCTTCAATACTTTCATATCTATATATCTGAGATCACACCTCACACACATACACAGTCATATCCATCATAAACTTGGTTGTATTTATCTCTTTAATAGTTTGTGATTGGATCCTCTACCACGCTTTGAAGCCAGTAGAGTTACATTTAAGTAATCCTGGTGTAACACCCTGAAAATCGGGGGTAGTGTAGAAACCCGACTCCCGAGTTCCAGACCATCACTTATGCAACAAAATGATTATGATTCAATGTTGTCTGAGTTAAAGCATTCACATGAGTAAGATTATACCAAAACTGCAATTCATACTCCAGATCCAGTGATAAAACGTAAGCAGAAGACTGAAAAATATATATATCACTGTACGAAAACAAAATAATCTCAAACTATCTCCAAAGTATGTATACATCACTGAGTCTCATATACATGTCAAAAAGCAAGAAATAAATATCAAGTGATAGTCCATTAGCAGTCACGCCAATCCAGGCCACCTACGCAAAACCGTCGGAGAACTGCATATACGAGAACTCATCCTGATCCTCGTAGTAATCCGGATCTGCATCCTGAATCGCCTCATCACCTGCATCTAAAATAGGGTATGGTGGTGTTGCAAATACCATCCCGTAACGTGGGAGTGAGTGATCAACTCAGTGGAATAATAGAGCAAAGATTAACATGTTATCAAATTAATCACATGTTAATAGTAAAGCAAACAATCAACCATCCCTAGGTACTGTTGTTAATGCAAGCATGAAATGACATGATGGATGCTCTCACCGACATACTCCCTCATACGTCACCATCTTACGCCCGCGGCATGCTTGCGTTCCTCACTACTCTACATCTTTCAGGCACATGTAATGCGATTTGAATAATGATTACCGAGTTGTTATTAGTCTTTTCATTCAGCAGTATTGGAAAACTAAGGTACTTCCCTTATATCAATCCCAACACAGATCCTATCTAGGGTCGTCACTCCTAGAAATCTCATACGATGTTGTATTTATAGGTCGCTGTAAGGGCTGTCAGGGCTGTTGCTCGCACTCGTTGCACCACTCCCCCATCACCTTATCAATATAGTCCTAATGTACTCTCGTCGCTACGGAAGGGTCGTCGCCTCCCGTAGGCTCAGAATACGCTCGCGGTCACTACAAAGGGCTCGTCACCAATCAGAGTAGGCCGACAGCTCGAATGTAGTGTCCCATACTACCACAATCGGCTCACAAGTCATAGGTGCTCACTGGTCACTACAGGGAGGTTTGTGGCCCCAGCGTAGGCCGACAGCTCGACCACGGTGTCCCATACCACCATGCCCAGCTCATGAGCCTTTATGGATTAGGGTACTATGGTTAACAGGGTTTCCAATGGTAAGTTCAGTACCCTAGGTTCAAGAAGTTATGACTTATACAGGGTGAACATACAATGGCCAGTCGGGTTATTTGACGGGATCGACTAGTACGAGCGCATCTCAAGTCGAACGACATGAAGTGCATGAAACACTTCGTGTGGCCTAACCACTGCCGTCAACTCAAAACACGACTCGCGTTCATCGATGCGTACTTCGTGGTAAATAGAATCCAACCACGAATTCAATCCATTACCGACTGCATGGACTAACGTATAGCCCTAAACACTTGAATGTCAACATCAGTAATCATATGAGAGTAACAGAAATGAAATACAATAATGTAAGCATGTTGACACATGTTATAACATACAACTTAAGCAAATCATCCAACACATGCAATTCATGTATATAATGAAATCAATACATATAGCCAACATGATGGAAATCATTTACATCAGCATATTACTTGAGAATTCAATCTCAAAACTCATTCACAATACCATCTACTCAATACATACTAATACAAACATTTATACAAACACTTGGCCTACACACTTTAGTCTACATAGCGTATGTCGACTCAAAGTGTGCATTTGGGAGAATCTCTTCGCTAAACAAATCATGCATGCATTCTAATATTCTAACACGACAAGTAACCATGAAAAATATGTCAGCAAAATGTGGCTGTAAACAGTATTTTCTACAAATGACTAAAATGCCCTAAATCTCATATTTTCCATATGTTTACGAAACGGAAGACGGACAGCATGTTCTACATGTCAAACGGCGTTGCCGTCAATAATCTACCATTAAACGACATTGAAATCTTTGAAATCAGTCAATCAAAGCATATAAAATCCTCAACTTTTTCCCTAGACGCGTATCAGTTCGAATAGGATGTATACGCTTCGTCACCGGCGTAAATGCGACCTAATGCACAAGATACATAAGCTATTTCGATAATGAATCGAAAAAATCCCTAAAACAGAAAGTGGTTAGGGTTTTCTTACCTAAGAGTGCGTTGGAAATCACCGGAAAAGTGATTGGGATGCGGTGCTTCGATATGAGCGAAAGTTGGTGCAAGTGGAGGGAAATCTCTCCCATAAGTCTCGCACTTTCTCTCTCTCTCTCTCTCTATCTAGGGTTTTTTGTAAATTCGGATGGGAGGGTTGTGAGAGGGTTTAAAGCCCTTATATAGGCTAAAACATAACCTAAATAGACTTGGGAACAAAGTATACTTGGGTTATAGCCAAACCGGGGCTGTTTCCATCAAAAAGAGCATTTCGGGAGGTCTCCTGGCCGAACGCGATCGGACTTAAGCTCATGATCACTGGATGTTGTCCACACCAAGTTTTCAGTCTGGTAGAGTTCGCAAATTACACGTGGCAGTCCAGTTTCAGTTCAGCGGTCGTCGTACTTAAATCAGGTCTACAAGTCTCATGATATGAAAGAGAAATTTTTCCTGATCCGAAGGTGAAATTTGGTTGAATTCTGACGGTCAGAACGCTTAATAATAACGTGCAAAGACTCGTGCCAGATTTGAATTAAAATTTGAAATCTTTACCCATTTCTCACTCTCTTCACTCCAGGCTCAATGAAATAGCCTCAGAGCATCGGTTGAGCTTGATTTTCGAAATGATTGTGAATTCCAGCTAAGTCGTCATAACCGTCTAAGATTGTAGACATCGGACTTTCGACGCGCGATCTAAATCAAATACGAAGTTTCAAAGGGTTCCTGAGAGCAAACGGGTTTAGAGTTTGATCCTAGGTTTCAAGGTATTATAGCGTCATTGATTTTAAAAGTTTTGGCCTCAAAATTTATACCTTTTCGTACTCCTCGAGAAGCTGTGGGTAGTTCTTTCTAATCTCAGCTTCCGTCTTCCAAGTAGCCTCTTCTTCAGAGCGATGAGTCCACAACACCTTCACAAGGGGGATGACCTTGCTACGCAGTACCTGCTCCTTCCTGCCTAGTATACGTGCCGGTCGCAGTATATATGTAACATCCTCACCTAACTGCACCTGCTCCCATCTAATGATATGGGAAGGATCAGGAACATATTTCTTCAGCATAGAAACATGAAATACGTTGTGTACGCTCGCGAGAGGCGTATGCAAAGCCAGACGATAAGCCACTGCACCCACACAGTCGAGAATCTGAAACGGACCAATAAATCGCGGTGCTAGTTTCTCCTTCTTCCAGAACTGAAGGACTCCCTTCATAGGGGAAACGTCTAAAAATACATGATCTCCAACCGCAAACTCTAGCAGGCGCCGTCTCGTATCGGCATAACTCTTCTATCTACTCTGCGCTGTGAGAAGCCGGCGTCTAATGATGTTAATCTTCTCCAACGTCGCCTGCACTAACTCTGGGCCAATCAATCTGCGCTCACCGACCTCTACCCAGCAATGCGGTGCTCGGCAAGGTCGCCCATACAAATCCTAATACGGTGCCATACCGATACTCGCCTGGAAACTTTTGTTGTACTCGAACTCCGCATATGCAAGACAATCATCCCAACTGTCCTTGAAGTCCAATGCGCAAGCCCGCAACATGTCTTCTAGAATCTAGTTCACCCGTTCTGTCTGTCCGTCTGTCTATGGGTGGAAGGCAGTGCTGAACTTTAACTTCACACCCATAGCCTCCTAAATGCGAGTCCAGAAAATCAAAGTAAAGCGCGTCTCTGTCCGACACGACCTCCAAGGAAACTCCATGCAGACGCACGATCTCTCTGATATACAGCCTGGCTAACTCATCTGCAGAGTTCGTAACTCTGATCGGTAAGAAGTGCGCCGACTTTGTCAGACGGTCGACGATCACCTAAATAGAATCATGTCCCTTCCTCGTCTTCGGCAGTCCCGAGATGAAATCCATGGAAATGAAATCCCACTTCCACTCAGCTATAGGCATAGGTTGAAAGAGTCCAGGTGGTCAGCGATGCTCTGCCTTCACCTGCTGGCAAGTGAGACAACGGGACACAAACTCTACGATGTGAGTCTTCATACCATCCCACCATTAAGTCCTCCTCAAGTCACGATACATCTTAGTGCTTCCCGGATGCATTGCAAGCCTGGAACTGTGCGCAGCCTCGAGAATCTCTCGTCTCAAGTCAGGGATGTCTGGGACGCATAGGCGGCCACGATAACGTAAGCCCCTATTCCTTGCTAACTCGCCACTCGGCGTCCGCATCATCACTGGCCTGCTCTCGAAGCTCAATCAGACGCGCATCATCCCTCTGCGCCATGATGACTCTGTCATCGATAAAAGATCGCACCTGCACATATGCGATAAACTCATATGGCTCCTCGACAGTGAGTTTCTACTTAAAGTCTTGCAAAAACTCAACCATGTCCCTCTCAACAACCATCAGCGGAGCTGCAAACTCTATCGCCTTCTTGCGACTCAACGCGTAGCCACAAGGTTCGCCTTACCTGGATGGTAGGAGACTTCAAACTTGAAGTCCTTCAAAGTCTCCATCCATCGTCGCTGCCTCATATTCAGTCTCGCTGCGTGAATATGTACTTGAGGCTCTTGTGGTCGCAAAAGAGCTCGAACTCCTCTCCATAGAGGTAATGTCTCCAGAGCTTTAATACAAAAATGACGGCTGCCAATTTAAGGTCGTGTGTAGGGTAATTCTCCTCGTGCTTCCTTAATTGTCTCGAGGTATACGAAATTACCCTGTCCTTCTGCATAAGGACACAACCCAAACCAACGCTAGACGCATCAGTATATATCATGTATCTAACCCCTTGATCTGGCAATACTAGCATAGGGGCTGACGTAAGTCTGTCCTTCAGCTCTTGAAAAGCTGACTCCGCCTTGTCATTCCAGGCGAACTTCACATCCTTCCTGTCAACTGAGATAGAGGTCTGGCGATCTTCGAGAAATCTCAAATGAAACGTCTATAATAGCCAGCAAGACCCAAGAAATTCCTCACCTCAGTAACAGAACCAGGCTGCTCCTAGTCCTGCACCGTAGCTACCTTAGCCAGGTTAACTGCCATGTCATCCTTGGACACCACGTGTCCCAGAAACTTCACTTCCTGCTTCCAGAAGTCACACTTCTTGTACTGTGCGAACAACTGATACTGTTTGAGTGTATCCAGGACCAATCGAAAATGCTCCTCATGCTCCTCTCGACTCCTGGAGTATACCAAAATGTTGTCTATGAACACAATGATGAATCGATAGAGGAATGACCGAAATACCCTGTTCATCAGATCTATGAACACGGCTGGTGCGTTCGTGAGACCGAACGACATCACAAGGAACTCGTAGTGGCCAAAGCTGGTCCTGAAGGCTGTCTTCTGTACGTCCTCATCCCTGACGCGTAACTGGTGATACCCTGACTGAAGATCAGTCTTCGAGAAGTACTGAGCCCCTCTCAACTGATCAAACAAGTCGTCTATCCTGGGCAAGGGATATCGGTTCTTCACCGTAATCAGGTTCATCCTGCGATAATCAATACACAATCGCATAGAACCATCCTTCTTCTTCACAAACAGTACTGGTGCTCCCCATGGAGACACACTCGGTCGAATGAAACCAACCTCCAACAGATCATCAATCTGTTTCCTCAACTCTTCCATCTCACACGGTGCCATGCGATACATCGGCAGTGAGACGGATGTGGAACCAGGCACCGGATCGATAGTAAAATCGATCTCTCGCTGAGGCGGCAAACTAGGAATCTTCCTAAACAGATTCCTAAAATCACGGACGACTGGCGTATGCTCAAGTGTCGGGGCATCAGCGTCCCGTAGTAAAGAAGCGTAGCTAAGTATGTGGAAGGAGAGATTTACCCGCACTAAAAATGTAAAAGGCGTGCCTCTGGCTCGTATACCATCACCATACGGGTCTCGCAGTCAATCTAGGCCCTCCCTATAATCAACCAATCCATGCCAAGAATGACGTCGAGATAAACAAGAGAGGGGTCGACGATAAGATCAAGAGCCATCGTCCTGCCTCCTAGATCCACTAAGCAACCCTCGCACATCAGGGTGGCATCAGAAAAAGTCCTGTGAGCCGTAAGAACTCGCACTCCATCCATCTGAATAGTCGGTGGCCCAAGGCGCTTGACTATGGAATGAAATATCAAAGAAAGAGTAGATCCTGTATCACCATCACGAGTATAGGAGTACCTCCAATATGTGCGGTGACCTCAAAGGCCAAAGGCTGAGTAGTTTCTGTCTCGGCTGCCTCTGCTGTCAAAGCATGAACCCGAGCCTGCTGTGGACGGTTTGGCCGCGGTACCATGGGCCGTCGAGGAGGCCTGAACTGAGATGCGGGAGGTCTGAAGGAAGGGTGCGTAGGAGCCAACCGTAAAGGTGGAGCTGATAAAGCCTGTGGGAGTGAACGGTCGATCTTCTGCTGCGGTGAAAACCCGATATCCCGCATCCGAGCAAAACAACTCCCTACTATGTGAGCCGATAGCCCACAATACATACACGACACATCAGGACGCCTCATCGGGGGTACTGGCGCTGTAGCCCTAGGAGGAGGGTCGATGCGAGGCCTCTTGCCAGCAAATGGCTTGTCCTGCATATCCGGTCGTGGCCTAGGAACAATAGGGCCACGAGATCGAGCCAGTCGATCAACATCCTACTCTGCCCTCTTGGACATGTGTATCAACTCTGCGTAGGAGGATATGCTGACACAACATATCTTCGACCGTATGTCCGGTCGCAAGCCCTCAGAAAAGTGTCGTATGCGCATCTGATCATCAGCAAGTATTATCGGGACGTATCTGCCCAACTCAGTAAACCAATGCTCATACTCGGTGATTGACATGCCTCCCTGCTTGAGGCGGAGAAACTCGTTCTCCCACTCGTGCCTGTAAGTCTGGAGATAGTATTTTTCAGGGAAACGGAACTCGAATGCTGCCTAAGTCCAGATGTAGTCAACTGTAACTGTCCACAACACACTATCCCACCATAGACTGGCCTCTCGCTCGAACATGAATGTAGCCAACTTAACCTGCTCAGACTCCGAGCAGTGTAGCATCCTCAGAATCTTCGACACACGGTTGAGCCAATACTTAGCCTCCTCGGGTCTATGAGAACCTATAAAAGTAGGAGGCTGCAAGCGCTGAAATCACTCAAGAAAGCCTCGTGAGTCAGCAGTATGCCCCGTAGGGTAAGCAGATGGTACAGGATGAGCCATGCCCTCATCCTGAGTTGAAGTACCAGCATCCTCAGCTGGATGCACAGATGGCGCAGGTGGAGTCGCACTCCCACCCTAGGCTAGAGCCCCTGCTATCGTAGTCAAGAGCTGCTGGTGTTGCTGATGCATCATGGCCATCAACTGCTCAAACCGATCAGGAGGTGGAGCGGGCTGTGGTACATAGTACATCGAGGAGGACGCACGATGCTGCTCTCTGACAGGCAGTGTGAAAGGCGGTGGTCCAACTACAGGACCTGTAGAAGGCTGAGACTCATGTGCGGTCTCAGGAATCGGGCCCACAGCAGGTTCTGCATGCTCATCGATCTGGGAAGGAACCCGATCCATAGGCTCTCCCAATGTAAGTCGTGCCGTGCTCCGCGTAATCTTAGGCGGCATTCCCTATATTCAAAAATAGGGCGCAACCTCGTCAGTTACAGCAATAGCACAAACACACCACCACACAATCATTCACATAACAAGCCAAATAAATTCCATGCATTTCATTAAATCAAAATTGTCATAATACAAGAGATATATCTTTACATGCATCATGATAAGAAACATATGAGAAACTAAGCCAGTCAAAGCTATAACTACAACATAAGCTAACTACTAGCCTTCTCAGGCTTACACATAGAAAGAAGGAAGCAACCTAACTACAACCAACAACATCTAATAAATAATCGCTAATCCGAGTCTGGCAATGGAGGAGGGGCGCCCTTATCCTGCAGCCAACACAGGATGGCCTTTAAGGTGCGAGTCACCTTGCCAAATTTTTGCTTCATGACGACCTTGGTATCTTTGAGATCTTGTTCCACTTCGGCCCGAAGTTCCTGGACTTTCCGTCGTAAGGCAGCCTGACTCTCCTCAAGTCGGGCTATATGATCATCCTTAGTAGCCCGAGTCACAATAGGGAGACTCTCATCAGTATCCTGAGCCTCCACTTCTTCTTCTTCCTAGACTTCTTCCTCTATTTCTGCCCCAACCTCTTCTTCACTAGCATCCTCTTCGCTATCATTTTCGCCCTCACTATCATCATCGAGCTAAGCCTCACGCTGTCGAGGCTCGATCTTCATCTGGTTCATGGTAGCCTCATCAATGAAGTGAATCGGCACAGGCATCTCCGGCCCAAGCTTGTAAGCAAACTTAAGTGCGATCTTGCATATGAGCTGGCCAAAAGGAAGTGACTCAGACGTTCTTCTCGACTTCGCTATGAGGATGATCTGTCGCAACACAAAGGTGGCCATGCATACATTCTCTCCCTGGCCCACTTGATACAAGAAATCGACCATAAGACGCGTACATTCACTACGGTTGGTCGACCTAGGATACACATTGAATGTGCAAATGTGATGCAGCACGCGAAAATCATACATATGGGACGCTAAGAGGCTCTTGTTACGCTGCCATGGAACCAAACCACCATATAAGAACCTGGTGCGACGATTTCGCTCACGAACACCCTTCAGATTCTTAGCACTTGGATGAACTTCACCAAGAGGCACCTTCAGAATGCGAGCTATCAACCGAACATCGATCGTGGCTTCCCGATCTCTATAAAAGGGAATCCTGAACTGTAATGGCTCCAATGTAGGATCCCGGATATGAGCGTAGAAGGCACAAACAGTGCACACGTTCACACGAGACTGGGCTTCCAAAAAATGGACCCCAACTGGCAACCTCAATGCGTTCAAACAACAGAAATTCACCAAAGAGCCGCCCATCCACATGTGCCTCAAACAGAACCTTGCGATCAGTATGAGCGCCATGAGCCAAGTCTGCTAACAGTGTACGCCCTATGTGAGCACGGGGATCCAAATCCCACTTCGTATGTAGCTCTCTGCCAACACTTGGACTAGCGGCGACGCTTGAGCTAGCGGCGCCACCTCTCGATTTCCTTGATCGTGAAGGGCGACTAGGCCCAGCTTCATCAGCGGCGGTCTTCCGCTTTCCCATGAGAGAGAGGATGGTGGAGAAAGAGAAAAAGGCTAAAATAGCCTCAATAAAAGCCACGAAAAATGTGGGATATGGGGAGAAATGGCTGCCTAAATGGACTGAAATGAATCTAGGCCTTGTAGAGGGGTAGATCACGCTCCCAAAGGCTAGATTTTCAAATGGAAAAGAGTAAAATAAGTGAGAATGGATACTCACATGAAATTTAGCCTTCAATGGAGGGTGTAGGAGCTCCAATCGATGAGAATGGAGAGAAAGGGGACTGCCTACTGCTGTGGACGATGGGTCAGCGTCGGTTTTAACAGAAAATGGGAAGGGAGAGGTTTGGCACCAAGATTTGAGAGGGAGGCAGCAAAAAAAATGTAAAAGGGAGAGCTTGAGAACGTGAAATGTGAAGGAGGTAGGGTTTTTGGGGGGTTTTGAGGGACGTCCCACGTGTAGGGGGGGTGCCCTAACCATTTAAGGGCCTCGGCTCGAAATTTAGCCCGAGTGGGGCCCATCGTATGGCGAGTCCTCACCGGTGAACTTGAAAACCGGCAACGCCAACCATGTGGGTTGGGTTCCCCCTGCCCTGGAGGTCCCAAATATATGTGGGACCCACCCTAGTTCATTATCTTTTAGCCTAGATAGGCCCATGACTCTGTTTGGGGCGTTTCGAGGCCAATTTGTAAATCAGAATAATTTTATGCATCTTGTAGCATATGATTTTGGGGTATGAGAGGCTAATCCATCCATCTAACCCATTTATTACAAGAGATTTCATAAGTGAAATGTCCAAAAGTCCAATTCTTACATATATTTACTATTTATAGTAAAATTTTTGTTTAAGTATGATTCACTATCCTTCACACATTAGGATTTATGTGTAGTATGAAAGGACTTAAAAAAAGTTGAAGAATGGGGTGGTGAAAGGAAAGATTCTGAAGGAATTGGATGAAAAGGGGTTTTTAAGCCTTGAGATTGAGTGTAAGGGTTGTGGTTGCCCCACGACCCAAGAACATGTATTTATGGATTTTGAGTTCTTCTGGGATCATCTCAAACCCACCAACTAATGACCTAGAGGTTACTTAGGTCGCTTCACGTGACCAAAGATACGTTATGGACTCGATCAAAACGATCGATTAGAGTAGACTTCGCCTATTAGCGAAACTGAAGTCCTACGGGTGTTTCTAGATTTTTTCCACATCCACCTAAGTCAAAGGGGTGACAACGTACATCCTGTGGCTATAACTCAGGTCCAGTTTAATCCAAATCATGCTCTGATACTAACTTGTAACACCCTGAAAATCGGAGGTCGTGTAGAAACTCAACTCCTGAGTTCCAGACCATCACTTATGCAACAAAATGATTATGATTCAATGTTGTCTGAGTTAAAGTATTCATATGAGTAAGATTATACCAAAACTGCAATTCGTACTCCAAATCCAGTGATAAAACGTAAGTGGAAGACTGAAAAATATATATATCACTATACGAAAATAAAATAATCTCAAACTATCTCCAAAGTATGTATACATCACTGAGTCTCATATACATGTCATAAAATAAGAAATAAATGTCAAGTGATAGTCCACTAGCATGTCCCGCCGATCCAGGCCACCTACACAAAACCGTCGGAGAACTGCATATACGAGAACTCATCCTGATCCTCGTAGTAATCCGGCTCTGCGTCCTGAATCGCCTCATCACCTACATCTAAAACAGGGTCTGGTGGTGTTATAAACACCATCCCATAACGTGGGAGTGAGTGATCAACTCAGTGAAATAATAGAGCAAAGATTAACATGTTATCAAATCAATCACGCGTTAATAGTAAAGCAAACAATTAACCATCCCTAGGTACTATTGTTAATGCAAGCATGAAATGACATGATGGATGCCCTCACCGACATACTCCCTCATACGGTACCATCTTACGCCCGCGGCATGCTTGCGTTCCTCAGTGCTCCACATCTTCCAGGCACATGCAATGTAATATGAATAATGATTACCGAGTTGTTATTAGTCTTTTCATTCAGCAGTATTAGGAAACTAAGGTACTTCCCTTATATTAATCCCAACATAGATCCTGTCTAGGGTCGTCACTTCAAGAAATCTCATACAATGTTGTATTTGTAAGTCGCTACAAGGGCTACCAGGGCTGTTGCTCGCACTCGTTGCACCACTCCCCCATCACCTTATCAATACAGGCCTAATGTACTCTCGTCGCTACGGAAGGGTCATTGCCTCCCGTAGGATCAAAATACACTCGCAGTCACTACAAAGGGCTCGTCACCAATCAGAGTAGGCCGATAGCTCGAATGTAGTGTCCCATACCACCACAATCGGCTCACGAGTCATAGGTGCTACTGGTCACTACGGGGAGCTTTATGGCCCCAGCGTAAGCCGAAAGCTCGACCACGGTGTCCCATACCACCATGCCTGGCTCATGAGTCTTTATGGATCAGGGTACCATGCTTAACAGGGTTTCCAATGGTAAGTTCAGTACCCTAGGTTCAAGCAGTTATGACTCATACAGGGTGAACATACAATGGCCAGTCGGGTTATTTGACGGGCTCGACTAGTAGGAGCGCATTTCAAGTCGAACGACATGAAGTGCATGAAACACTTCGTGTGGCCTAACCACTGCAGCCAACTTAAAACACGACTCGCGTTCATCGACGAGTCCTTCGTGGCAAATAGAAGCCAACCACGAATTCAATCCATTACCGACTGCCTGGACTAACGTATAGCCCCAAACACTTGAATATTAACATCAATAATCATATGAGAGTAACAGAAATAAAATACAACAATGTAAGCATGTTGACACATGTTATAACATACAACTTAGGCAAATCATCCAACACATGCATTTCATGTATATAATGAAATCAATACATATAGCCAACATGATGGAAAACATTTACATCAGCATGTTACTTGAGAATTCAATCTCAAAACTCATTCACAATACCATCTACTCAATACATACTAATACAAACATTTATACAAATACTTAGCCTACACACTTTAGTCTACATAGCGTATGTCGACTCAAAGTGCGCATTTGGGCGAATCTCTTCGCCAAACAGATCATGCATGCATTCCTAATATCTTAACACGATAAATAACTATGGCAAACATTTCAGCAAAATGTGGATGTAAACAGTATTTCCTACAAATGACTAAAATGCCCTAAATCTCATATTTTCCATACGTTTACGAAACTGAAAACGGACAGCATGTTCTACATATCAAACGGCGTTGCCGTCAATAATCTACCATTAAACGACATTGAAAGCTTTGAAATCAGTCAATCAAAGTGTCTAAAATCCTCACCTTTTGCCCTAGACATGTATCAGTTCGAATAGGATGTATACGCTTCGTCACCGGCGTAAATGCGACCTAATGCACAAGATACATAAGATATTTTGATAATGAATCGAAGAAATCCCTAAAACAGCAAGTAGTTATGGTTTTCTTACCTAAGAGTGCGTTGGAAATCACTGAAAAAATGATTGGGATGCGGTGCTTCGATATGAGCGAAAGCTGGTGCAAGTGGAGGAAAATCTCTCCCACAAGTCTCTCACTTTCTCTCACTTTTTTTCTCTCTCTCTCTCTCTATCTAAGGTTTTTTGTAAATTCGGATGGGAGGGTTGTGAGAGGGTTTAAAGCGCTTATATAGGCTAAAACATAACCTAAATAGACTTAGGAACAAAGTATACTTGGGTTATAGCCAAACCGGGGCTGTTTCGATCAAAAAGAGCTTTCGGGAGGTCCCCTGGCCGAACGCGATCGGACTTAAGATCATGATCACTGGATGTTGTCCACACCAAGTTTTCAGTCCGGTAGAGTTCGCAGATCGCACGTGGCGGTCCAGTTTTAGTTCAGCGGTCGTTGTACCTAAATCAGGTCTACAAGTCTCATGATATGAAAGAGAAATTTTTCCTGATCCGAGGGTGAAATTTGGTTGAATTCTGATGGTCAGAACGCTTAATAATAACGCGCAAAGACTCGTGCCAGATTTGAATTAAAAATTCAAATCTTTACCCATTTCTCACTCTCTTCAGTCCAGGCTCAATGAACTAGCCTCAGAGCATCGGTTGGGCTTGATTTTCGAAATGATTGTCAAGTCCAGCTAAGCAGTCATAACCGTCTAAGATTGTAGACATCAGACTTTCGACGCGCAGTCTAAATCAAATACGAAGTTTCAAAGGGTTCCTGAGAGCAAACGGGTTTAGAGTTTCATCCCAGGTTTCAAGGTATTATAACGTCATTGATTCTAAAAGTTTTGGGTCTTGCAGAACGTATTTAAAGCGATTGATGCTAATTTCACTGCTAAACTAGTGTAGTGCTGGTTAACTTACACTTATTTTCTAAAAGAATTAATCCTAAGTGATTTCTGATCGAGTTGGTATTCGGGTCTCAGTACGGATTTTTCTGAGGCATTACACCTGGTGAATGCATATTAATAAGATTAGTGACATAAGATTTTTAAATAAACTATAAAATCTTTAAAAAGTCCTATTCACCCCCCTTTAGGACATATTGGCATATTCTGACTTCAACTTCAAGTTGTCTTCACCGCTATTTCAATTGGTATCAGAGCGGGTCTCTCTTTAAGGGCTTCACCGCCTTGAGAGTGATCTTGACTGAAGTTTGGAATATGGCCAAAGGAGAGGGCTCATCAGTCACTAGACCTTCAGTATTTGATGGTTCAAATTATGCATACTGAAAAACTAGGATGCACTATTTCCTGAGATCTTTGGACCATAATGTTTGGGATATAGTTGAAAGAGGATGTGTCACCATCTGAACCAATCGTACTTAAGAGTGGTACTACCATCGCAAAACCCAAACCCAAAGAGAAGTGGACGACGTTCGACAAAGAAAAATAAACCGCTGAAGTAAAAGCTATGAACACCATCTGTCCCAAGATATTTTCAATCAAATAAGTATGTGTGGGACATCCATGGAAGCATGAAATTTATTAAAAACAACCCATGAAGGCACAAACACTGTGAAGAGGTCCAAACTCTAACTTTTGACTTCACAGTTCAAAAGTCTCAGAATGGAAGAGCATGAGACATTTATGGAGTTTTTCACCAAGTTGAATATCATTTGCAACTCCATGGGTGGATTGGGAGAAAAGGTTCTGGTACCAAAAATTTGTAGGAAAATTTTAAGATCCCTGTCGGAACAATTTAATCCCAAAGTAACAACAATTGAGGAGTGTAGGAATATTAATGAGATGAAAGTAGAAGAACTGGTAGGTTCCCTACAAACTTTTGAACTACACTTCAAACAGTCCCAAAAATCCAAAAACACTGTCCTAAAAACCTCAAAGAAAACAACACATGAGGACAGTGAAAGTGAAAAGGAAGATGAAGATGAGGAAGTGGCTTTGTTGGCACAAAGATTTAGAAGATTCTTTAAGAAGAATCGTGGCTGTCCTTCCAAAGGACGAAAGGTGAACAACAAACCCTCTATAGGCAAATTTGGTAAAAGGACTAAAGAACTATAATGCTATGCCTGTCATGAGTATGGACACCTATCTACTGAACTCCTAAACAGAAAAACTAAGGGCAACGTAATGGCCACCACTTGGGATGATATAGAAGAGTCAAACTCAGAATCTAGTGACTCAGAGAGTGATGGAGATCATAAATCATTAAAAATTCTTATGATCTCCACTACTCCAATCATTTCCAGTGAATCTGAGAATGAGAAGAACAACAAGCCACTGAATCATTTTCGTCTGATAATGAGGAGACTAGAGAAGAAGAAGAAGAAGAGGTAGAAAAAGATAAATTGCAAGATGCTTATAATCAACTCTATATCCATAGCATCCACATACTTAAAAAAACTTGGTATGTCTGAAAACAAGAAGTAATTGGTGTAGAAAGACTTGGACAAAACCTTGAAAATTAACACACATTTAATCAATGATTTGCAACAGTATCATTCAGACAATGATAAGTTAGAAAGAGAAAACCTATCCCTAAAGACGGACTTATCAAAACTTATGAAACAGGTTGAATTATTAAGAGATGATAATGCATGACTCAAGAATGAGAATCACTCACTCAGTATTGACTTAGAGAAATCCAAGAAATTCACTGGAATAAACTGAAATAGCGGTGAAGATCGCTTGAGTTGAAGCAGGAATATGCCAATATGTCCTAGAGGGGGGTGAATAAGACTTTTTAAAGATTTCTGAGTTACATTAAAAATCCTATCACTCTAATCCTAACAAGTATGCAATTTTCAGGATTATTCAAATGTAACTCTACTTGCTTCCAAGCCCAGTAGAGGATCCAATCACAAAATTATTCAATTTAATAAGCATGAGGCAGTTATAGTCTATGATGGATGTGACTGTGTGTGTGAAGTGTGAGCAGATATGAATGCAATTAACATAATCACACAAATGTTCAAGCATAAGAATCAATCACAGACGCAATCATTTTTATAGTGGTTCGACTACTTTTCTACTCCACTCCCGGTTGCTACACTCAACCCTTGAGTGTACCGAATTTCACCAAGGATGTTTTCCATAGTTCACCTCAAACCTAAGGTTTTAAATTAGGTTCACCTTCAACCTTTACAACCTACACAGAGGCTGACTGTTTATGCTCTCATGAGCAAGGGTCAACACATAGCACCCGGTTTAGGCACACTGGCCAAGGATCTTACCCTAAGGCCCTAACAGAGGTTTTACACGGTTCACCTCATAACATAGAGTTTTACTGATTTACTCCTAACTAGATATTTATGCCCACATAGAACAAGGGTACACACAACGCACCCACACGTACACTCCCGTCGGAGGCCTTCTTTGAGGACTTCTAAGGGTGAGCAACACCTATGACCCAATCCTAGAAAGGAGTGATCACAAGTGTCCTCTGGACTCTTAGTACTTACAGATAAGTTGATGAGTCCCTTTTAACACAGTGATGAAGATCTCCTTCTTATTGATGAAGAGTCTTCAACTCCCTTGATTCACAACACAAAAGATATACCAATGCTAGGCTTCAGGTCGGGTCAAGGTTATGATGGAATTTCACTCTCTAAAGATTTTCCTATTAGGAAGATAGAGTAATTCCAATCATCTATGCATTCAAGGCATCCCAACTTAATGATTTGCCATTAAGGTAGTAGCTGGAGGATCCTTGAATGCGAAAGTTCATTCCCCAATCCACTCCATTGAATATCAATGATGAGAATGGATTGGAGGATGAACTCCCTGAGAGAAAGGGATTAAGATAAATGATATTAAGTTTAAAACACTCAGAAGAACTCTCTTCTTTCTTTGCTAGCAATAAAGACTAACCTCTCTCTATATTTAGGAAAAAGGTTCCAACGGATATAAAACAGTCACATTTATGACAGAGTTCGATATCATCGAGCAAGAGTCGATATGATCGGGCGTATACTCTCGATTGTATCGATGAACCGCTTGATGGTACAAACTTCATGTCATTCACTTTTGAAGCCTTTTGTCGGCTGGTCGATGGGATCGAGACACACATCGATGTTATCAGATTTTAAACTTCGATTCCATCGATAGATGGATCGATCTATCGACAGGTGAAAATAAGAGAGACAAGCCTTGAAGAATTTCAGGTTCTAAAGATATGATCGGGGAACAGCCGATGTCATCAAAATTTGAATGTCGATGATATCGGGACGTTGTCGATAGGATCGATAAATCATATAGATTTACCTATAAGCACGCTGGTTAGTTTGTGCCAGATTCGATCCAATCGACCAGGACTCGATGATATCGACATTAGAATATCGATTTCATCGAATGAACCCCGATCAACATTTTAAAACACCCTGAAATTTATGCTGGAGGAAATATGCGCCTACTATCAATATGATCCAATGACTACCGATGTGAAAATATTTGAGTTCAGATTGAATCGGACAGTCATCAATATATCGAAGCTTATAGTAGTTTTCTTTAAAAAAACAAGGGCATTGAAAAACTGTCTGTCGATATTATCGATCCACTTTCGATGGGATCGATATTCAAATATCGATGATATTGATTGACTGTCCGATATATCGATAAATCATCTAGATGAATGTTTGATTGCTGGATGTTTTTTGTCTTCACTCGATTGTATCATTTGAGATGCCAAGGACATCAAAAGAGCAGGTCAATCATATCGAAAGGGAAATCAATATAATCGATAGGGTAAGTAAAATTTAAAGATTTTCCTGTTTGGTAAAAAGTTTTCTTACACTAAAACCCTAAGATGTTCTACTTAGTTTTAAAATCACCTGGTATTTTGGGACATGGGATGTGAGATTATGATTTACCTGTGGTGAGCTTCCACACATCCAGTTGAGGCAGACACTTGAATTGATCTTCCTATTAGGCACTGTTGTCCGACTGACTCAACTTACACCATAATTGACAAACCAGGGCACTTGTAGGTGCACTTTCATAAACTACAAATTTTCTCAGAGTGGTGAAAAGATCGAAAAGATGTTAGGGATGGTAAGACAAGGAAGAGACAAGAGTGGCTTGGGGTACGATAAAACTAAAAAGAAAACTGGAAATGCTGCCTTAACCACTGAAAGATCTACTGCTTCAGGTAGCAATGTGAGAACTTCTCCGGTTTGTCACTTATGTGATGATTTGGGTCATTACAAGGTTAAATGCTTGTCTCCTAGATGGACTTCACATAACTCTAGTCAAAATCACATTGAAAAATTCAAATCGATCAGAGAAATACAGAATGTTAAAAGTCCATCTAGAAGAAACACTTATCTATCACCACCTAAGTTGAAAGATAAGATAAAGAAATCTATCTCACAATGGGTAGTTAAAGAAAAAACTGAATTGTTTGATGATTAATTCTCACATAACCTGAAATATCAAGCTTAAAAAGATAAGTTCAGGTCTTGCATATAGATCTGTATAATTGTTGAAATGATGCAAATTTTGCTGAGCTTCAAATGAAATATTTGAGGTTCCAAACCTCCATCTTTTGTATATAAATATTTAAATGTTTATACTTTTGTGTGTGTACAGTGATTGTACATAACTTTGCTTATATACTTGACTCATAGAAATTTTCAAAGTATACTTGAGAGATCATCTGGATGCTGAAAATGTAAAATCATTCACCTTCAATGCGACTATCGTTCGGTCATTCTCGATTACTCTATCAAAGGTCGATATAATCAACGATGTTTTAGAATATGAAAATCCATATGATCGAGAATGATATCGAAGAGGTGATCCATAAAATTGATCAGGGTTCCTTAATATAATCGATATAAGGATCGATGATATCGACAGATGCCATCCGATATAAGACGATGGAACGTGAAAAAGGGGATTTTTGCTTCAGGGTTTTTGTCTCTCTTCCTTGCTTGCTCCTCTTAATCAGTTGGTCTGAAACCTTGCCAGACCATCCCAGAAGCTCCAAAATATGGTAATACTATTCTAATCTTCAAGATTTCATTTTTTTTTTGGGTATTTTCGTTTCTATTGAGTTTTGTCCTCTTTCCCAGATACTTTTAAACTTCTTTTGTCGTCATGGGAAAAGATAAGGAAAAAGTGTTAGGTTTGGGAGAGTCATCAAGATCTACTCAACAAAAGGTTGTTACTTCAAGAGGAAGCACACGGGCCTCAAAATGTGCGACTCCCACAAGGCAACGCACGAGACGAGGTGGATCCCAGCCTAAGGCACGGGTGCCCCCACTAGTACAGGTGAATCCGGTCTTGCCAAAGTTTGCTGGGAGGAAGGTTATTCCCGAAAGAAAAGTCGACCGAAGTTAGCTGATTCCATATAATCTGGAACCTCTATTCGCTGCCATAGATTGGTTACCAGTTCTCGACTTTAGGGGGCCATATCAACTCAAACGGACTTTGCTGCCTATCATTCTCTGATATCTGACCCACCATCTATCACTGTGTCTGTCAATGGTGATGATGTGTTAATCACCCCAGAATCCGTCACAGGGATATTCAATCTCACCTTATCTCCTGAACGGATTCGGGATATGGACATGGAGGATCTTGAGTTTCAGTCCAAGGTCACCAAATTCCTTTGTCATGATCGTGACGTCCAGTGGTACCAAGGGAATGCCCTCAGAGTCAGATTCATGGAACCACGCTATCGGGTCTTGTATGGTATTCTTGCTTTAAACATTTACTCAAGGCGTACAAACAGGGCAGATCTCACAGGCTTCATGACAATGATAATTTATTCAATTGCCTCTGGGATCAAGATTTATCTACCTACTCTCATTGTGTATGCTTTTCATTGGGCCAGAGATATTCTCCTACCATATCCTTGGATCATAAGTATGATTTGTGATGCCATGGGATTCCCAACTACAAGTGATCCTCTTCTACCACTCCAAACCTTCAATAAAAGTAAGATTCAAAGGATGGATTTATGGTTTCATAAATATCCTGAGGATCCAACTGAAGAAGACATTCAAGCAGAGGGAAGGTGGGGCAGGTGATGCCCCCATGGAAGGGACTGAAACGGCTGGAGAAGAAGCGTTTGGACTACATCAAGCACCATCGGCATCAGCTCCTGGTCATGCTAATCATTTTAAGTTCCACCAGGATCAGATTGGTGCAATTCAGAGGGATGTCCATTTGGTACATGAGAGGCTTATTGTTCTTGAATGACTAGTCCAGGGACTGCTGCAGACAGTACAACAATTAGTCAAGATAATCACCTATCATTGAGATGATACGATACCATCAACCTCTGCTCCTTCACCGTAATGTGAGTCCCTGACTGTTATCACATTTACTAACACTTATTTCAGTGTATGAGCGTAAGTATCTTTTTGGTGATCTATGCTCTCATGAGCAAATGTGATAAGTCCTTTGACAGTTTTTGTTACATATATTCTGTAGGAGTTTGCTGCTACTAGTTGTTTTTAGTTGCCATGGATGGGCTAACAACTGATGTTTGATTGTGGTTGCCCATGAATGGGCTTGATGATTTTGTTTCGGATATCTGTTAATCTACTGCTATCTGGGGTAGTATGATTGTTTGGATGTTTTGTTAAATATGGCTGCATATAATTCTATCCTTATGGCCACTCTGATATATATGTTCCCAAGTAAATGGGGTTTCTGATATTTACTCTCCCATGTGATGTATATGATTTCATTAAATACTCTATCTGTTTTATAACTACTTTATGTGCTTGTAACATCCCGAAAATCGGGGGGTCGAGCAAAAACCCAACTCCCGAGTTCCAAAATGTTATTTATGCAACATAGATATGTATGATTGAATGTTGTCTGTGATAATGTATTAAACATGAGTGAAATTAAGCCAGAACAGCATATCATACTCCAGAGACAGTTAAATTAACCAGCGGAAGTCTGTAATAGTATGTATAACATATATAAACTGTTGTATGTCTCCAGAGTGTGAACATGTTACCAGGTTATACACATACATGTATACTCCAAAAGTAGATGAAACGAATATACATGAGTGCGCTAAAAATATAAAATGACAAATGTCAAAGTATCTAATCAACCTCCCTGTAATCCCGTCGATCAGAACACGCATAAAGGAGGGATCCTCCTCCTCATCATCAAGTCCGGCTCTGCCTCACAGGCCGCGCCATCATCTGCAATCACAAAAAGGTCTGGTGGGTGTCCGGAACACCGTCCCGTAACGTGGGAGTGAGTAGCTAACTCAGTGGAATAATAGAGCAAGGATTAACATGTTCTCAAATCAGTCATGCGATAATAGTAAAGCAGTAAATCAAACAATCCTAATACTGTTGTTAATGCAGTTATGACATGACGTGATGTATGCCCTCACCGACGATCTCCCTCATACGGCATCATCTTACGACCGCGGCATGCCGCACTCCCTCAAGTGCTCCACATCTTCCAGGCACATGCAATGTCATGGTGATATGATTACCGAGTTGTTATTAGTCCTTTTCATACAGCAATATTGGAAAACTAAGGTACCTCCCTTATATCAATCCCAACACAGATCCTGTCTAGGGTCGTCACTCCTAGTAATCTCGTACGATGTATATTTTGTAGGTCACTGCAAGGGCTGCCAGGGCTGTTGCACGCACTCGTTGCTCCGCTCCCCCATCACCTTATCAATACAGGCCTACTGTACTCTACTGCTACGGAAGGGTCGTCGCCTCCCGTAGACTCAGAATACGCTCGCGGTCACTACAAAGGGCTGCCAGGGCTGTTGCTCGCACTCGTTGCACCGCTCCCCCATCACCTTATCAGTGTAGGCCGACAGCAAGAATATAGTGTCCCATACCACCATAATCTGCTCACGAGTCATAGGTGCTCACTGGTCACTACGGGGAGGTTTGTGGCCCCAGCGTAGGCCGACAGCTCGACCACGGTGTCCCATACCACCATGTCCGGCTCATGAGTCTTCGTGGATCAAGGTACCACGGTTAATAGGGTTTACAATGGTAAGTTCAGTACCCTAGGTTCAAGCAGTTATGATACATACAAGGTGAACAAACATCGGCCAGTCGGGTTACTTGACGGGCTCGACTAGCGCGTTCGCATCTTGAATTGAACGACATGAAGTGCGTAAAACACTTCGCGTGGCCTAACCACTGCCGCCAACTCTCAACACGAATCACATTCATCGACGCGTCGTTCGTGGCTATGACCAGTCAGCCACGAATTCGCTCGGTTACCGACTGCCTGGACTAAGTCAAGTCCCACACATCTATGGAATTACATTAACACTATAAAAAGGTATTGGAATTGAAATACATCATGTGAGCATGTTAGCACATATTATAACATTCAACTTAAGCAAATCTTCAAGGCATACTTCCCATGCATATTCAACTTAAGCAAATCCTCAAGCACATACATTCCATGCATGTAATGAAATCATGCATTTTTTCAACATGTAGAAAAATCATTTAGGTCAGCATAATAATTGAAAAATCAATCACAAACTATCAAATAACATCATTTAATTCAATACATACTAATACAAGCATTTATACAAACACATACACTACACACTTGAGTCTACAAATAGTATGTCGACCCAAAGTGCGCAACTAGGCGAATCTCTTCGCCAAACTAATTATGCACGCATTCCTAACTTCCTAATGCGACAACAAACCATGTCAATCACATCAGCAAAATATGAATGTAAACAGTACTTCCTACAAATGACTAAAATGCCCTAAATCTCATATTCTTCGTTAGCTTACGAAACGGGAAACGGAGAGCATTTTGTACATGTCAAACGGCGATGCCGTCAAGAATTTACTATTAAACGACATTGAAAGCGTTGGGAACCGTCAATCAAAGCGTCTAAAATCCTCACCTTATGTCTTGTAGACTCGGGAATTGAAACGGAGCGTATACGCTTCGTCTACGGCGAATAAGGAGCCTAATACACAAGATCCATAAGCTACATCGCTATGGAAACAAGGGAAACTCAAATCAATAACTATTTAGGGTTTTTACTTACCTAGGATCGCGGTGGAATCGCCGGGAAAGCGGTAGAGGTGTGTTGCTTAAGCACGTGCAACGCGTAGTACAAGTGGCAGGAAGAACTCTCCCACACTCTCACAATCTCCCACCTTTTTCTCTCTCCCAAGCTAGGGCTTCTCTCAAATTCGGATGGGAGAGAGGAGTGAGGGTTTCAACCCCTTTTATAAGCCTAAACATGCCCAAAATAGGCTCCAAGTCAAGGTATACTTAAAGTATATCCAAATCGGGGCTGTTTCGGTCCAAAAGAGCATTTCTGGAGGTCCCCTGGCCAACTGCGGTCGGACTTAAGCTCGTGCATACTGGATCTAGCACGCATCCAGATTTCAGGCCGGTAGGGTTCCCAGATCGCACGTGGCGGCCCAGTTTCAGTTTAACGGTCACCGCACCAAGATCAGGCCTATAAGTCTCGTGATATGTAATAGAAATTTTTCCTGATCCAAGGGTGTAATTTAGCTGTATTCTGACGGTCAGAATGCTTAATACTGATGTGTCAAATTTGTGTGCCAGATTTGAATTTGAAATTCCAACTATGTCCCTATTCACACTCTCTTCGGTCCGGGCTCAATGAAATAGCCTGTGATCGTCAGTTGGACTTGATATTCGAAACGATTGCCAAGCCCAGCTAAGTGGTCATAACGGTCTAAGATGGTAGGCATCTGACTTACGACGCGCGGTCTAGATCCAATACAAAGTTTCAAGGAGGTCCCGAGAACAAACCGGCTTAGAGTTTGATCCGAGGCTTTAGAGCATTATAGGGTCATTGGTTCCACTCGCTTTGGGTCTGGTAGAACGTATTTAAAGTGATCAGGGACTGTTTCCCAGCCACTCCAACGTTGCGCTAGCTAACTTATGCTTAGTTTCTAAAGAAATTTATCCTAAGTGGTTTCTTTGGCTATGGAATTGGGTTCTGAACGATTTTTCAGGTGTTTTAATTGACCCACTGTCTAAGGACGTCAAATCCCAGATTGGCCAAAATCCGGGGTGTTACAGTGCTTTACTCTGCATGTATAGTATCTTACAATGATGTATGCTTTAAACTCATCTCATCCTTGTACATCTATATCCTGGTTCTCCCACATGTCTTTCTACTTCAGTCAATATCAGCTGCTATATCTTTATCAATGACTGATAAAAAGGGGGAGAATAGTTCAAAACACCCAGAATGGAAAATTATAGATCTGCTAGAATGATGGTGTTGTAGGTGTTAGGGGGAGCAGCTGCACCAAGAATGGGGGAGTTCTACAGTAAGGGGGAGCAGATACTGGTTGTGTACATGGGTTCATTAGAATTTGTAAAATTGTGTAAAATGTATGTATACACAATTTAGGATGTGTCAGTCTACATACTATCCTAGGGTGTTTTGGGTATTTTGTCATGTAATTGACAAAGGGGGAGATTGAAAGTGCCCTTGCTAGTGCCCTGGTTTGTCAATTAGTGTGTGTGTTGAGTCAGTCGGACTGCAGAGCCTCACGGAAAGATCTATTCAAGCGTCTGCCTCAAACGGATGTGTGGAAGCTCGTCATAGGTAAACCTAAGCCTCACATCCCTTATCCTAAAACACCAGGTGAATAAAATCCTTAAAAATAAGTTAGAACATATTAGGGTTTTAGGTAAGAAAATATTTTCAAAAATCAGAAAATCTCTAAGTTTTCTTGCCCTGTCGATTGTATCAATATACAAATCGATATGATCGACCTACGCTGTCGATGTCCTTGGAAGACCAATCGATAAAATCAAATGATGACTTAATACGTCCAGTAACCACATACATATTTTAAACAAAATTATCGATGTATCGACACACTTATCGATATCATCGATATTTGAATCTCGAGCCCATTGAAGGTGGCTCGATAATATCGACAGGAAGATCCGGCGCCCCTGTTTTTACTCAGAAAAATCATATATGCTTCAATATATCGGAGCCCTCCTCAATACCATTGGAGTTCAAATCTCGATGATATCGGAAGGCTCTCGATGATATCGGTCATGGGCGTGAAGTTCTCCAGCAATAATTTTTAGGTGGTTTTTTAACTCAGATCGGGGGTCACTCAATAGAATCGATATTCTAAATATCGATGATATCAGGGCTGGATCGATTGCATCGAGAATGGATAAACTTGTCCAGCAAGCTCACTGATAATATCTTTGGATTTATCGATGCATTGACACAACCTCTGATATCATTGATATTCAAATTCTGATGATATATAGTATCCCCCATTCATATCTAATGACCTGAAAAATTTTATGCAAGTTTCTCTCATTTTTCAAATGTCGAGGATTCGATCCTTGTATCGATGATATCGGAGTTTAAAATTTGATGGCATCGACACGAGTCTCGATTCCCTCGATTAGTTGGCAGAAGGTTTTTTCAAAAGAGTAAGTTTGTGTCATTAAGTAGACCATTGATACAATCGAGAGTGTACACTCGATGATATCGAACTTACTTGATGATATCGAACTCTTTCATAAATGTGACCATTTTATATCCATTGGAACCTTTTGTCTACTTAAAGAGAACTTATCTTTAGTTGCTATGAGAGAAAGAAGAGAGTGCTTTTGTGTGTTTAACCTTAGATCATATACCCAAAGCCCTTTCTCTCAAAGGAGTTCACCTCCAATTCATCCTCATCATTGATATTCAATAGAGTGGATTGAGGAATGAACTTCCACATTCAAGGATCCTCCATCTACTACTTTAATGACATATCTTTTATCTGGGATGCCTTGAATGCATAGATGATTGGAATCACTCTACCTTCTTAATAGGAAAACATTTAGAGAGTAGGATTCCATCATAACCTTGACCCAACCCTTAGCCATATATTGGTACATCATTTGTGTTACGGATCAAGGGAGTAGATGACTCTTCATCAACAAGGAGAAAATCTTCGTCATATGCTGAATGAGACTCATCAACTTATCTATAAGTATCTAGAGTCAAGAAGATCCTTTGATCATTCCTTTATAGGATTGAGTCTAAGGTGTTTCTCACCCTTGAAGTCCTCAAGGAGGCCTCTGGTGGGAGTGTACATGATGGGTGCATTGTGTGGACCCTTTCTTTGTGGAGAGCATAAACATCTGGTTAGGGGTGAACCAGTAAAACCTTGGGTTTGAGTTAAATCGTGTAAAACCTTGGGTTTGAGGTAAACCGAGTGAAACCTCTGTTAGGGTCTTATGAAAGATCCTTGGCCAATGTGCCTGAATGTGGGTGCGTTGTGTTGACCCTTGCTCATGAGAGCATAAGCGGTCAGCCTCAGTGTAGGTTGTAAAGGTTAAAGGTGAACCTGATTTAAAACCTTAGGTTAGAGGTGAACCATGTGAAACCTCCTTAATGAAATCCAGTACACTCAAGGGTTGAGTGTGGTTATCGAGAGTGAAGTAGACAAGTAGTTGAACCACTATAAAAATGACTGTGTTTGAGATTGCTATTCCTTTGTTTGTGTTATTTTCTTCAATACTTTCATATCTATATATCTGAGATCACACTTCACACACATACACAGTCATATCCATCATAAACTTGGTTGTATATTGTTATCTCTTTAATAGTTTGTGATTGGATCCTCTACCAAGCATGGAAGCCAGTAGAGTTACATTTGAGTAATCCTAGTGAATCCGTATTAATAGGATTAGTGACATAGGATTTTTAAATAAACTATAAAAATTTTAAAAAGTCCTATTCACCCCCCTCTAGGACATATTGGCATATTCCGACTTCAACTTCAAGTGGTCTTCACCGCTATTTCAGGCCACACCATCAAAAAGATTATTTTAATAGTGATATTTACTATTAAAATCTGTTAGGGTCCGCTATGATGTTTTTGTACGCCTAAACATATCGAATATTGGGCTCATTGGGCTTACCACGAGCCTGACAACCTAGGAAATGGAGTGGATCGTCCTGATGTGGGCCTTACCTATGAAAAACCTCAGAAAAAATAACACAAAGGGTTGGACACCACTTGTTGTCAGCATTAACAAGATGCATCCCAGTGCTTGGAATCAGGCAGGGATAGTGGGTTCCACCATAGCCCCACTGTGATGTATGTCAAGCATCAACACTGTGCATTTGATGGGTCCCCTTTCAAAAATGGGATACCCCAAAAATTAGTCATACACGGAACTCAGGTGGCCCACACCATCTAAGATCATGTGGAGATATGGTTAAAATGTACAAAAGCACTTGCTGGGGTCCACCTGAAATTTGGATGCATCTAAAACTTGGACTGACCCCTCAACCATGTGGGACAACATAATGGATGGCTGGATTCTTGAACCACGTCTTGGTGAGCCCAACAAATGATTATGAATGTTTAATGGAGGGTAACCCTCTCAACTTGTGTGTGTGGTATGGCCCACACTAGCCACAGATTGACTTGATTTTAGGCCCCACACAACTCGACCTCATGGGAGGTCCCCAAGGCCTCCACCATAATATGTATGTTCTATCCTAACAATTCATTCATTTCTCCATACCAATTTAGCATGGATCTCAAGATTTTGAGATCCACTGTTATATATTTTACCACCCAACTACTAGAGATTTTGATTTCAGGTGGCCCATCTAAATCTAGTAAATCCATCTTTTTGTGAGCCCAATTAGCAGTGTAAATTTATGACTTCAGGTGGTCCATCGGGTGGTATGCATTTGTGGTGTTATGAAGCCTACCAAGCTAAGCGGTAATTTTGACATATTGGTGGCTGTAAATCATGTGATTGTGTGAAACATGGGCACCTTATACTGTGTGAAATTGTGTGACTTGTGAGGTCCACCACCATGAGAACATGTGTTGTGTTGTTGCTATAAATTATGTATAATTGAGTTCCAACCCTTAATTAAGTAGTTATCTAATGTGTAGACAACCCTTGACCACTTGACACTTTAGTTAGAGTGCAGCCCTAAATAATAGGATCATGCGACATGTGTCTAAACCCATAAACATATTCAATTATAACAAATGTGCCGACTCTAATGGTGTGAGGGTGTGATATACGTGTTTGGCCCCTTAATCATGTGGGCATGTGACATATGTATGGCCACCTAATCATATGCAATTTTGGAGTATATGTAGTCGTCTAACCATATGATTGTGAAATGCACACATGGCCAACCAACTAAATGAAATCAGGTGGCATTGGTGGCCACCCAATGATATGACGACGTGCTTATGGGCATAGTCATGGTCACCTAAACCGTGAACAATCGGGTTGTACATGCAGATTTTCTTAGTCATGAGAATTATGATATAGGTTAGATTATATAAATTGATAATAGAGTGGTCCTCAACTTGGTATTATGTGACACGAATATGATCCCTACATTCAACTCATTAGTAAAGTGGAAGTAAGGATTGCTAAACTATATGTGATGTGATTAAATGTGACCCTTGGTCCGTTCATCATGTGACACTACACTTGGATTATTAGCCATGTGAAGTGTGGGGTAATTGTTACCTAAGACTTAACATAATTAGTGTAGCCTTGTATTTGTGTGTAGGATTATGATTGTTCAATTATGTTTGGATACTTTGAAATGTGGACATTAGATCATGATAGTAATCGTATATATACTAAACTATGTGAATTCGTGGTACTTACGCCTGACCATGTGAAAGTTTAGTAAAGCAGTTGCCCATTATGTGAGTTATGATGTAATGAAAGTATGTAACCATCTAACCTTCCTTTATTATGACAAGTCGAGTGACATTTGTGTGACCACTCAACCATATGTACTTCTGATAACGGAGTGACCATAAACCATGTGGGCATATGAGAATTGTGTGGTTACTCAGACTCGTGGACTATTCCGATGATGTAACCTCTTGGGTATGTGAACTTAGGACGTGTGCTAAATTGATTGTTGAACCCTTCTTATTAATAGTATTAGGCTTGATTTGTGGACTCTACTAATATGTTCACAATGGCATTACAGTGGTGGGCATATTAGCCTTAAAGCCTACCTTGAGTGGACACCTTGTGGGCTCATTAGCGGTAAACTTATTGGGCCCATAAGTTACTTCATCTTACTATAAATGTAAGACTCCATGAAAAGTGCTTATTGGGCCTACATTTGGGCCTCTTGGTAAGTGCATTTGGACCTTGTGAATGAGTTATGATTGAGCCCTTGAATGAGTTATGATTAAGCCCTCGAATGAGTTATTTGTGATAATCAAATGGACCACTTAACAAGCCAGAAGAATGGGATGTAATAACTTACTAACCGCCCATTCAAGGGTGGCAATGAACTGGGCCTTAGTTTACTTGAAATGATAACTAGACATGTTGAGGCGTTGGATTGAAATCTAATTATGCATATGATGATGGCACATGTGTGGTGATTGTGTAATGTGATACTTGTGGTGATGATGACGCATGTATGGTTAGATGCGATGATTGTATTATATGCTTGGATGGTGTTCGATTGGATGTAAGGACTAAGTGGACCACCATATGTATTACCTCGATCATAGATAGTGCACCTAGCGTCGTATAATGACGTGACACTTATGTACCCACTTCCTATGGAACTGATGAGGTGAACCACATGACTGTTAGCTGTGAATGAGTATGTTGGTGATACGAACTAGGTTTCAAATAAATACGGATCTTTATATGTAGATTTGATACATGTTATGGTATGTGCTCATTCCTTGCACATGTTTGATATCTAGTCTGTTGTGGTGACACTGTATGAGGTTTCGGCCATGTGATTGGTGTCGAGTGATGGATTGATCCTAGTTGTGCTATTATGTGGTTGGTGCATACTTGTGACGTGAAAGTGTGGACACTCGCATAGCCCCATGATCATGAGGGAGAGTGCACATTATACCACTATTTCACCATGTTGGTACCATGATCATTTTGATTGGTCAAATGATATTTGTGCATATTGCATCTACACGAATGCATACATGTATATGCATCATGGATGAGGAGTGCATGGTGTGCATAGTTTAATCATGCGGAGATCATATGCATATGGTAGAGGATGTTGGTGCAGGGTGCACATGATGGAGTATGTGGTAGAGGATGTTGGTTCGGGTGCACATGATGGAGTATGCACAAATGTTATTTAGTCCAAAAGACCGCGATCACAGTCCTTGGGTTGAAGTCCCTAAGAGAATATATCGGGCACAATCCCTAGGTTGAAGTCCCTAAAGCTCACTTGATATTACATTGTAATTTATATTTATGCCAATGCTGATATTACATGTATATCCTTTCCACGATGAATGTGGATTGCATATCAGATGTGGTTGGCAGAGGAGGACGATTGGTATTAGGGTTACCTCATATGCATATGTGGCTTACATGCATAACATTATTTGAGTGCAATTATACTGCATAGCGTGCTTGTGGATTATCATTTCATTTTGCATAGAAACTTTGTGAGATGGATTGAACACCACAGCAACATCGTGGTTATACTAATGAGACCACTATAACGGCGTCGTGGTTGGTATTTGTGGGCATTGGAAATTTGGGCTTCTTATATTGGGTCTCAAACCCCTAGGTGAAATTCCCTAAACCTTGAGTGGTACCCTCGAGCCTCATCGGCAAGACCGGACGGATGCCATGGGTCGATTGGTGCCGAAGACCATAGTAGGCCTGACTCCCGTCAACGATGTCGGGTGAGAAGAGGTTCGGCCATGCCTAACTAAAGAGTTGGAGCGAATGTGGTTGGGTTTGACCAACCCCTAAAATGAGTCCGTTACCGGCATGCCGGGTGGGTATTGGCATGGCTATTGGCCCCCCACTGACAAGGTGGGTATGCGAGGCCTCTATTCAACAAGTTTCAGACTTGTTCTGGATACTAGGCCCCAGTGATTCCCAGTGATGATAACTGTATTATGATGTAGACTTTAGAGGAGGATTTGCATACCTGCATGCATATATACATCCAACATACCTTTGCATATCATCACTTACATTGCATCCTATCCTCTTGGTTTTATGTAGCATTACTTAGTTACTATGCTTCAGCTTGTGTATTCTGATATTTGATTGTTATTGCATACTTGTACACTATGCACACACGAGTGTAATCACTAAGCTTTTTTCCTAAGCCTCCTATTTCCTTTCTTTTTTCAGGGTAGGAGTAGCTTGGAGGACATAGCTTTCTCGATGCATTATATCTATTTTGTGATATGGCGATATTGATGTTGTGTACCTTTTGGAAAAGCATTGTACTTGTAACCATCAGGATTTATAATGGAGGTTGTTACTTTGTATTGTGATTACGGATCATCATGCTCAGGTATTATTATTATTATTAAAAAAACAATTCAGTAAAAAGTCTTCCTTGTGGTGTGCCGATCTTGGGACTTGGTGTATGGAAGTTGAGTGCCGGATTCAGGGCATCACAAAAGCTTTCTGTCCCTAGATTTGGGGCATGACATCTAGCCTCCTTCATTCCCATTTAAACTCTCCCTGCTAGTTTTATGGACCACAATCCCATCACCTCCTTCCTTATGGCCACAATCCTTCATATGCTTCCCTATCTTCCATCATGCTAGTATAAGCAAGAGATTTTACTGCCTCACTTTCGTCCTCTTTTGTTGACATTGACTTAGACTCACTGCCCAAACTCCTCATGTAAGATGGAGATGTTCAGAATCTTACTAATTCTAAGTCTGATAATGAGACTCGACCTACCATTCCAACCGATGTTCATTATGTTGAGACAATTGATAAAAAAACATTTATTCACTCTTGATGATCTACAAGCATCCTAGTGGTAGAGTAGAGCATTCAAGATGTACTCATGGTGTGCACTTGAAATGCATACCTTGAATGCTATAAATTCCTTTCACTATCCAAATTTTTGTTGATTGTCTTGCAGGGTGATTGCAAGAATGGTGGAGTAGTCTTGGTGAATATCGACAACTATAAGCTCTCTAGTCCTAGACTTTCAAGGCATTTATGAGACTCATTTATAGCGAATTCATTAGCTCCACTGAATCATACTAAGATTTAACTCGAGAAGAGTTCCTCAATGCTCAACTTTGTTCCTTTAAAAACTAATACACTGAGGCACATTACAACAATATGTTCCATTGTTTCTACATCTCAATAATGTAGATGATGTGAATCTTAAATGGACTTATGTTAACTCTATCCCAAACCTATTAGGCAATGAGACACATAAGCTAATTAACCTGAAAGGCCTCGACGTCCAACAGTCCTCATTAGGGTTCATCCACTAGTTTAGTTCATAAGCAGTTGAAAAGTTGTGCAATTAGCTCAAGTTCATGTGTTGAATTAAGCAACTTGAAAGGCATCCAGGACATAATTATGATTACCCCAACCACTTTATCAAGTGTGATGACCCTACAAACAACACCTGCCCCACCAAACATAAGTCTCATCACAGGAAAATCAAACACTTACTCCAAAAGAGGTTCTCATCATCTCCTCAAAGGAAGACTTCATCCCATAGATGGAGGTTTCTTTTCCAAAGATGTTTCAACACTGTATCACTGATCAATGTCATCTTTATGGGAAGAAAGGCCACTTTCCCAAACAAAGTTTGCAACGCCACAAGAAGAAGAATATCATTCTCTTCTAAAAAGCCTATGGCATTGCCTAGGAAGATTTGTCAAGTCTCGAATTAGTTATCCCTCTCTTGATGAAGAATATGATCCCCAGTCTGCCCCCACTCTCCAACAAGAAATCATCTCGTTGGAAGAGATCTACTTGGCCTCTAACTCAGACTCTGAAGAAATTAATAACTATTTGGTGGTCCCTAAAATTACGGTTCAGACCACTGTAGTAGGTGTATGGAGTAGTCTAAAAGTCCTGGGGGGGGGGGGGGGGGGGAGCGTGTAATGTCCTGAAAAAATTCGTACAAAGACCCGAGTACCACCTCAAGCAGAAATCACGAAGGACTAAATCCTTTAGAAATTAAATGAGGATTAACTAGTGCTAAACTAGATTACCTGTGAAATTAGCACCAATCACTTTAAATACGATCTGCAAGACCCAAAACTTGTAGAATTGTTACCGTTACATTACCCTAAAATCTAAGCTCAATCTCTAAACCCAGTTGCTCTCGGGAGCACATTGAAACTCTGTATTGGACCTGAATCGCATGTCGAAAGTCCGATAGCAAAAAAATTAGATGAATATGACCACATAGTTGGACTTGACAATCACCTCGAAAATCAAGTCCAGATCATGTCTTGGGACGATTTACTTGAGTCCGGAGCGAAGTGTGTGAGAAATGTGAATGTTTTTTTTACATAAAATCTGAAATTAAGTAATCTGAGTCGTGTCGCTTCTGGGCCAAATATAAGGATTCAGACCATCAAAATTCATCCCAAATACACCCTCAGATCAGGAGAAATGTCCCACACATGCTAATGTGCTTGTGGCACTGATCGAGTGTCGGTGACCATTGAACTGAAACTGGACCACCACGGTCGATCTGTAAACCTGATCGGACTGAAAACTTAGCTTGATCAAGATACAATATCAGGGAGTTTAAGTCTGACCACATTCAGCAAAGGGACCTCTAGAACTACTTTGTTGGATCGGAATAGACCCGATTTGGACATAACCTAAGTATACCTTGGCCTTGGGGTTGTTTTCATCAGTTTTGGGCCTATATAAGGGCTTTAAAACCCCTCTCACATATTCCATATGAATTCCAAAACCCTAGCAAAGAAAAGAGAAGAAAAGGAAAGGAAAGAGAGAGAAAGGGAGAAAGTGAGTTGGAGATTCATCCTGAGATTCTTCCCAGCTATACTACGTGCCAAATTCGCCTATTCGTATTGCTATACGGGCAATACCGATTTCATACTTGGGTAAGAAAACCAAACCCTAAACTGTTCTAGGGTTTTAAATAGTCTAAGTGATGATGTAGCTAACCTACTTCATGCTCTAGGTTGCTAATCCGTCATTAACGAAGACTTAACGTCTAAATCAAACCCGTTACGTGCTTACCGGCATAAGGTGCGGACTATATACGTATAGGTTATGGTTTTCAAGGCTTTCAATATCGGTTAATGGTTTATTACTGACATGGATGTTATTTCACATGCCAAATGCGATATCTGTTTCGTTTTACATATACATACGAACTATGCGGTATATAGGAAAATTCATGTGTTTGTTGAAATGTTTGTGTACATTTGGAATATGAATTTGTGATTGCCATGATTAACTGCCATAGATACATGGTTGTTATGTATGCGACAACTCCTTGGCAAAATGATTTTCCCAAATATGTAATATAACCAACATATGTGATGTATGTTGGAAAGTGTAGTCTAAGTGTTTGTAAAAATATTTGAATAAGTTAGTAATTAATAAAGTGTGATTTATAGGGGAGTTGAGATATAAATCCCAACTACCTTAACTGTGTGTATGATTTCCTTCATGTATTGTATAACCTGTTGATTCATGTTTAACTGTGTGTATGATTTCCTCCATGTCCTGTATATTCATGTTTAAGTTATGTTCCATAACATGCTCACATGATTGTAGGATTTGACTTGAGTATTAATTACTACTTTTTGTTGTGATTGCACGCGGTTGGGATTATATCATAGTCCAGGAATTAGTAACAGGCCTTGTTCTAGAGGCTGAGGTTGTTTTTTACCATGCAGGATGTGTTCGATGAATTCGAGCCGTACTTGGGATGTCGACAGTGGTTACGCCACACGGAGTGCTTATGCACTTCATGTCAATTAACTCAACATGCATTCCTCCTAGTCGAGCTTGTCAATTAACCCGATTGACCTGATGTATGTTCACCATGTTTGGACGCTACTACTTGAATCTAAGGTACCTAACTCACCAGTGAAACCCTGTTAACCTTGGAACCTTAATCCGCTAAGACTCATAAGCCAAACATGGTGGTATGGGACACTGTGGTTGAGCTGTCGGCCTATGTCGGGACGACGTGTCATGCCCCAAACTCAAAAATTGGGCTCACAAAATTCCCGATCGCCGAATCTGGCACCGACAGCCTCCATAGAACCCCATTCTCGGCTCCTAGCTCCCATTCGCCAGGTTCCGATCCTGGGATGCTACGAGGAGGATTTTCAAGATCAGTTTGAAATCGTGATAAGCATAACCAAAGGCATAACCCACAAACAACAACTAAAAACTCCATTACATTTTCACTATGATAAAAAACTTTACAAGTACAATAAGCATAACGGGAAATACAATGATGATGAACAAAAACTCCAAGAAGATCTGCAAAGCGCTCCTGCCTTATCGCTTCTGCGCCCCAACGTCACCTGCACGTAACGGTCGTGCATAAGTTTATAGAAAGCTTAGAGGGTGGTGAAAGTGTGTGCGCAAGGTAGTAATATGATCATGCAATATCAGAGTAATGCAGAAAATATTGATGGATCCAAGAATACCGTTAGCCATTCTAAGGCTAAGCGATGCAAAGTATGAATGATGTCGGCCATACCAGGGCTATGCGATGCAAGATGCAAGTCAAGCATACAATCCTCATCTAAGTCCACATATCAATACATCTCAACTCTAGGATATCACCGGGGTCTAGTAAACTCTAAACTAGATCGTCGCCCCATCGCGCGTAATAAAGTAAGTGGAAGAGACCTCACTATCCGTCTACCAATATCGGGCTCAACTTGTAGATAGCGGACCTATTCCTCGAGCTGGTCAAACTCAGCCTAGCTTTGCCCTCTACACTCGGGCGGGTAAGGCCGCACCCCCTTCCAACCGACCACGACACAGTGGAAAGAGCGACTGTCTGGTAAACGGTACTCGATGCTCCTGTACCCACTCGGTCTAGACGTTGGAGCAACCTCTTGTACCAAAAGGGTTTAGAGACTTCCACCTAGGGATATCTATAGCACCTCATGTAGAATAAGATTTTCAGTATCCAATCCTGCCAACCATGATATGTCTGTGGGGGCTATAGCCCTGATGTCGTTAGGGCATACAACAACCATATCACACAATGCGAAATGCATGAATCACACTATCCAATCATGCAACAATCCTACGCGTATCTTGCGTTCATGTAGGGCAACACCGCCCAATCGGGGTCCCATAAACAATCTGTCCGAAGGCATATGCTATGATCAATCACTTCTCATATCAAGCATACATATGATGCGTATGATCGTCAGTCATGGAACTATACTAAACATGTTATAAAGTAATGCACTATCCTTATAACGCAGGTGGGCTTAGACGGCTTATATACAACAAGTATGGGCCTAACAATGGGCCCTAGGGAGAGTCGTAATGTGGACATCCAACCAACATTACACTCACAATGTGGACGTCAAACCAACATTGTTCCCAAGGTACGATCGTCGCAAACATCATTACAAAATCCGTGTTGGGATCACACATTGCAATGAACTTTAGGTACATCCCATTGGGCCTTAAATGCATCAAATGGGCCATATCATATGGGCCTTTTATTCATCAAATGGGCCACATCAATGGGCCACACCAATGGGCCTTATGTGCATTGCAATGGGTCATAACCCGTGGACCTTAGATTGCATCAAATGGGCCTACTCTGATGGGTCTTATATGTAACAAATGGGCCACACCAATTGAGCCTCATATGTACATTAAATGGGCCTCAACCTATAGACCCTAGTACATCTCAATGGGCCTTAACCCATGGGCCCCTAAAACATCAAATGGGCCTAATCCCATGGTCCTTAGAATACATTAAATGAGCCTCGACCCATGGGCCTTAGAATACATTAAATGGCCTAATTCCATGGGCCTTAGAATACATCAAATGGGCCTCGACCCATGGGCCTTACATATTTATCAAAGTGGGTCTCAACCATGGGCTGCAAATACATCGAATGGCCCCATAACATGGGCCTTACATCCACATCAAGGTGGGCCCCAATGGATTACCATAGATGCATTAAGATGGCCTCAAAATATGCCAAGGTGGGGTCCACATGCGCCAAGGATCTGACTCATTTTCTAGCTCATAGTATGAACTTTCAAAGTGGGTAAACGGTTTGGATATGGCACATACCTTGTGCATGGGGCCCACATGGCCTGGGAGGCCTGAGCACGTCAACACAGCAGCTATTATGCTACTGTGTGTAACACCCTGAAAATCGGGGGTCGTGTATAAACTCAACTCCCGAGTTCCAGACCGTCACTTATGCAACAAAAATGGTTATGATTCAATGTTGTCTGATTTAAAGCATCCACATGAGTAAAAGTATACCAAAACTGCAATTCATACTTCAGATCCAGTGATAAAAGCAAGCGGAAGACTAAACAATATATATCACTGTATGGAAAAAAAACAAAGTACTCTCAACTGTCTCCAAAGTATGACTACATCTCTGAGTCTCATATACATGTAAATAGACAAAAAAAATAAGTCCAAAATAGTCCCACTGAAGTCCCCCTCGATCCAGGTCACCTACGGGAAGCCGTCGTGGTACTGCATATAAGAGAACTCATCCTGGTCCTCGTCAATCTCCGGCTCCACGTCCTGGATCTCGTCGCCACCTGCAACTACAACAGGGTCTGGTGGGTGTTGCAAACACCATCCCGTAACGTGGGAATGAGTGATCAACTCAGTGGAATCATAGAGCAAAGATTAGCATGTTCACAATTCAATCACGCGATAATAGTAAAGCAGTAAATCAGACAAACCTAATACTGTTGTTTAATGCAAGATGATATGACATGATGTATGCCCTCACCGACGATCACCCTCATGCGGCAACATCTTACGACCGCGGCATGCCACACTCCCTAGAGTGCTCCACATCTTCCAGGCACATGCAATGCTATGGTGATATGATTACCCAGTTGTTATTAGTCCATTCAAACAGCAGGATTAGGAAACTAAGGTACTTCCCTTGTATCAATCCCAACACGGATCCTGTCTAGGGTCGTCACTCCTAGTAATCTCATACGATGTACATTTCGTAGGTCACTGTAAGGGCTGCCAGGGCTGTTGCTCGCACTCGTTGCACCGCTCCCCCATCACCTTATCAATACAGGCCTACTGTACTCTACTGCACGGAAGGGTCGTCGCCTCCCGTGAACTCAGAATACGCTCACGGTCACTACAAAGGGCTCGTCGCCTGATCAGTGTAGGCCGACAGCTAGAATATAGTGTCCCATACCACCATAATCTGCTCACGAGTCAAGGTGCTCATTGGTCACTACGGGGAGGTTTGTGGCCCCAGCGTAGGCCGACAGCTCGACCACGGTGTCCCATACCACCATGCCCGGCTCATGAGTCTTCGTGGATCAAGGTACCACGGTTAATAGGGTTTACAATGGTAAGTTCAGTACCCTAGGTTCAAGCAGTTATGATACGTACAAGGTGAACAAACATCGGCCAGTCGGGTTACTTGACGGGCTCGACTAGCGCGATCGCATCTCGAATTGAACGACATGAAGTGCGTAAAACACTTCGCGTGGCCTAACCACTGCCGCCAACTCTCAACACGAATCACATTCATCGACGCGTCGTTCGTGGCTATGACCAGTCAGCCACGAATTCGCTCGGTTACCGACTGCCTGGACTAAATCAAGTCCCACACATCTATGGAATTTCATTAATACGATACAAAGGTATTGGAATTGAAATACATCATGTGAGCATGTTAGCACATGTTATAACATTCAATTTAGGCAAATCTTCAAGGCATGCTTTCCAAGCATATTCAACTTAGGCAATTCTTAAGGCATCATTTCTATGCATACGATGCAATCATGCATAAGGTCAACATATAGGAAATCGTTTAGGTCAGCCTATTAATCATGAAATCAATCTCAAACTACTACATAACATCATTCAATACAATACATACTAATACAAGCATTTATACAAACACATACACTACACCCTTAAGTCCACATATAGTATGTCGACCCAAAGTGCGCAACTTGGCGAATCTCTTCACCAAACTGATTATGCAGGCATTCCTAACTCTCTAATGCGGCGACAAATCATGTCAATCATGTCAGCAAAATATGCATGGAGACCGTACTTCCTACAAATGACTAAAATGCCCTAAATCTCATATTCTTCGTTAATTTGCGAAACAGGAAACGGAGAGCATGTTGTACATGTCAAACGGCGATGCCGTCGATAATCTACTATTAAACGACATTGAAAGCGTTGTAAACCGTCAATCAAAGCGTCTAAAATTCTCACCTAATCTCTTACGGTCGCGAGAATTTGAACGGAGCGTGTAGGCTTCGTCTACGACAGTAGGAGAACCTGATTCATGGATTTCGTTAGCTAATACGTTCAGAATCTACGTGAACCCTAAATCAGCAAGTTTTTAGGGTTTTTCTATACCTGAAAAAGCGTAGAAATCACCAGCCAGGTGATTGGAAGGAAGCGTTGATGCAGCAACTGTTGGCGGCTCGGAAGCGGGAAAAATCTCCTCTTCCCTTTCTCTCAAACTCTCTCTCTCTTTTCTAGGGTTTAGGGAAATTCGTATGCAAGGAAGGAATGAGGGTTTCAACCCCTTTTATAAGCTTGGAAACGCCCGAAATAGGCTCCGGGACGAAGTTTACTTATTGCCTATCCATTTCGGGGCTGTTTCGGTCCAAAAACTGATTTCTGGTGGTCCCCTGGTCGATTGCGATCAGACTTAAGCTCATGGGTACCAGATGTACCTCGTATTAAGTTTTCAGTCTGGCAGGGTTCGCAGATCGCACGTGGCGGACCAGTTTCAGTTCAGCGGTCACCGCACATAGATCAGGACTGAAAGTTCCGTGACAATAATTAGATATTTTTCCTGATCCGAGGGTGTAATCTGGATGAATTCTGACGGTCAGAACGCTCAATACTGACGCGTCAAGTCGTGTGCCAGATCTAAATTTGAAATTCCCAATTCGTCCCTATTCGCGGTCGCTTCAGTCCAGTTTCAACGAAATACTCTGTGATTATCGGTTTGACTTGATTTTCGAGATGATTGTCAAGTCCAGCTGGGCGGTTCTAACGGTCTAAGATAGGAGGTATCAGACCTTCGACGCGCGGTCTAAATCCAATACAAAAGTTCCATATGGTCCAGAGGACAAACCTGCTTAGAGTTGGATCCAAGGTTATAGAGTATTGTAGAGTTGTCTGTTCTACTCGATTTGGGTCTTGTAGAACGTATTTAAAGTGATCAGGGACTATTTCCCAGCTACTCTAGCGTTGCGCTAGCTAACTTACGTAAAATTTTCATGGAATTTATTTATACGCGATTTCGGGTCAAATCGGTACTCGATTCCAAGTACGGATTTTTCACGGGCGTTACACTGTGTGCGTGCACCAGCCAATCCACTTATAAGTGGGTCCCATATGTGGCCCACCACAATATTTATTTGCCGTCCAACCAGTTTACAAGGTCACACGATCAGGGTAATGGACCCATCGTAATATTTATTTACCATTCAGCCCATTATAAGGCCACGTGGTCATGTGGGTGGCCCTGAGGCCTACTGTAATGTTTACTTCCCATCCAAACCGTTCATGAGGTCACGTGGGCCTGAGTGAAAGGAAAATACAAATTTCATCTTGATCAAAAACTTTTATGGCCCATAACAGGGGTTTCAAGGGCAGTCACTCAGTCCCACTGTTTCCTGCAGTGTGGGCCACCTGAGCGTTGGATGGGGCTCATTTTTGGAAGGGGCTCACATCAGGGGGTGGCCTACCTAACGGATGGGTTGGATGGAAAATACACACCATGGTGGGGCCCACGGCTGGAGCCGTGGGTGGCTGCTGTCCGCCCTCCCGCTAGAGCACAAGTAGCGCCTGCTGCCTTCTGACAGCAGCAACTGCGCTGCTTCCTTCTTCTTTTATTTTGTGTATCCACAGAAAATCACATGTGGGGCCCGCTACCTGAGAATCCACTTCTTCTAATGGATTCTAGGGCTCAAAATGCACCAAACAAGTCTAATGTTCGGTATTTTTAGCATGTAGATACAACAAGGTGGGTCCTAATAACTTTGAATGGTGAGAAATACAGTTTCCTATGGTATAGCCCACCTGATTAACAGATCAGTCTCATTTTTCAGCTCAACACCTAAAATGAGTTGGAAAAGAGGATGAACGACATGGATTGAACACATATATGAAGGTGGGACCCGTATGAGCGGCCCATCTAAAACCATTTCCTTTCTATTCCTTCTACTGGCATGAGTACGCCCACCTTAGTATGAAGTATGTTATCCGTCCAGCGTCCAGAGATGCTGGATGGCATGGTAATACAAAACATCATGGTGGGTCCCATATGTACATGGCCCACTTGATTTTTTTTGAATGAAGCTGATACTTGTGTCTTTCCTTCCGTCCGGGTCCACTAATGGGATGGATGGTGTAGATCGAATACATTCTTCTAAAGGGCCCCACAAGAAGTCTATGATTCATGGTGGGCTACACTCACCCCTTCTTCTTCATCACCATTCAAAGAGAGAGAGAGAGAGAGAGAGAGAGAGAGAGAGAGAGAGAGAGAGAGAGAGAGAGAGAGAGAGAGAACATCGGTAAGGATGGAAGGGTCCCGCCACTATGGACCCCTCTTGCATACAACATACATCAAGGTGGATCCCACATACATGGACCCTTAATCAAGCAAAATGAATGAAAAATATAGATCTAAGATCACCCACCCTTGATCTTCTTGCACCCTTGGGTTCCTTAGCTCCTTAGCTTCGATTTCAATGGATGAGATAAGGTTTGGATGTTGAGATGGGAGATGAAGGGATAGGAAAGGTGGGCCACACTTGGAGTTTGGAAGACTTGGAGTATTATCATACGTTTGGGGTTTTTTTTTGGTTGCTTGGAATGGGTTGAAAATGAGTGAGAGACTTGTAAAGGGAGAGAAGGAGTGATGGGTGATGGAGTGATGGATGTGGTGGTGATGGGTGTAAGAACTTTTTGACTTTTGTGGCCTTTTGTGTAAGAAAGGCATGGGCTTTGTAAGAAACTTTTAACTTCTGTGGTTGCTTGGGGATGGGTGTGAGGTGATGTGTACTTGACATGAGATGTGATGGGATTTGATTGATTGATGGGATTAATTTGACAAGTCATAGAGATTCTCTTGGGTTTCGCAACGCGTGCCGTTTTCCTCACACCGAACGCTGGCCCACATCTCTTGGCCAGGGTATCGTCTCGGTGTGCGAGTCACGGCATCAGAACCACAGCAACGGCGCTGTCGCTATGGTAAAGATCTTGGGTTGAGTCGGCTCGGGTTGACGGCGTACAAATCAGGGTCGGGCGCAAATATCGGTTAAGGGTCGAAGGTTTTCAAAATTTGAATTGTAAGACCACGGAAGTCTACAAAATGGTGCGGACTAAGATACGGGTCTTACACGACGAGCCTCCCTGTAGTGACTAGTGAGCAACCCAGATTCGTGAGCCGAATATGGTGGTATGGGACATTATATTCGTGCTGTCGGCCTACACTTATTGGTGATAAGACCTTTGTAGTGACCTCGAGCATACCTTAAAACTGCATTGAGGCGATGAGCCATTTTGTAGTAACTAGGGTATAACTAGGCCTATATTGATTGGTGACGAGCCCTTTATAGCGACCCAGAACCGTAACATCGTATGAGATTTACTAGGACTGACGACCCTAGAATGGATCATTGTTTGAGAATTGATATAAGGGAGGTACCTTAGCTTCCCAATCCCGATGTATGAAAAGGACTAATATGAACTTGGTAATCATGTTCATGCACCGCATTGCATGTGCTTTGGTGAGGAAGAGCACTTTCGGGTGGTTGCCATGCGCGCCGTAAGATGAAGACCTTGAGGGAGTGCAGGAGAGGGCATGCATCATTACTACATCTCATTCTTGCATTAATCAGAGTATTTAAGACTTGTTTGTTGTACTGCCTTATCATTACTGATTGAATAAATTGATAACATGTTAACCTTTGCTGTATAGCTTCACTGAGTTGATCACTCACTCCCACATTCTGGGAAGATGTTAAACACCAACCAGACTCTGTCTTAGTTGCAGATGATGATACGACCCACGAGGTAGAGCCGAAGTTCGAGGATGATGAGGAGGCATTCTCTTACATGCAGTTTTTAGGCAGATTCGCGTGAGCCGAGTTCGAATCGACGGGGCTTCGGGGATTATACTTGTAGAGGACTATTACATTCATTTTGACATTTTGTATTTTGAAACAATACTTGTAATTATTGACCTGACAACGCAAACATACTTTGGAGACTTATACTAGTTTACATACTCACTTCAGTCTTCCGCTTGCATATTACAACTATCCCTAGATTATGTTTTGCTGATTTGGCTTAATCTAATTCATGTTTTATGCACTAATACATACAACATACAACCATCATTAAAAACGTTGCATAAGTGATAAGTTGGTATTAGAGCATGATTTGGATTAAACCAAACCTGGGTTATGGTCACACGATACATGCTGACGTAAATTTAACGTAGGAGGGTGCGAGAAAAATTTAGAAATAAGTTTAGGCTTCCTAGTTTCACCAATTGGCGAAAGATTACTAAAAACAATCGCTGAGATTGGGTCCGTACATACCCGTGATCACACGAAACGATCCCAACCCACTTCTAGACCATCACTCGACGGGTTTAGATCATGTTTTATCCTATCCCAGTCGTTTAAAAATTGATAAACTTGTATATACATCAGAAATTACCTGAAAGGACCTAAAATGACTCAAAACTGAGTAGGGGGCCAATTGGAGCACTTGCAGGGGGACCTAAGGTGGGATCCACACTTTTTTAGACATAGGGGGGGGGGAGGACATCGCCCCATTGGCGAGCCCTTATCGGGACCTCCAGAGACTGGCGAGGACCTCGCCGCCTAAAGGGCCTGATCGGGCTGGCTGACGCCTTTACGGCGTTGTGTGGCCCACTGATGCATGGTGTGTCAATTTTAAATACCCTTATCACATCCCCTCTTCACAAACTGCCCTCCAAGCTCTCCTTTCTTTAAGAAATTTCCTAAATCTCTACAAAAATCACCCTCCAAGCACTTCCTTTTCCCATTTTCGTGCACCATCAACACCACCCCCTTAAATCCCTCCTCCATTACTGATTTTCCCTTTCTTTTCCTTCCATTTAGGCACTCAAATCCCATTTTGAATCTCAAATTCATGGAAACCCCATAAAATTTTCCATTTTCCTCTTTTCTTTCCTTTTCCATGGCCCTGTTCAAGCTAGTTATGGCCGTATTCTTGCTTTCTACCATTCTTTCTTTCATGGGAAAGAAAAGAGCTCCTGTGGAAGAAGCTGGGCCTAGTCGCCCCACTCGTTCAAGGAGACTGAGAGGTGTCACCACGAGTACAAGCGCTAATCGGGAGTTGTAGACCAAGCGGGATCTAGATCCCCAGGCTCCCTTAGGAAGGACTCTATTGACGGAACTGTTGCATGGAGTTTATGAGGGCCGTAGGGTCCTTTTTGAAGCTCATGTGGATGCATGACTATTTAGGGAATACATGTTGTTTGAGTGCCTGAAAGAGGCCAGGTGGGGTCCATTATTTACGGGCGAGTACCGCGTAAATGTAAGCACTGTTCGAGCTTTTTATGCCCACATTTGAGAGCTAATTTTGGAGCCCTTATAGTTGAAGATTCCATTTGAAAGAGATCAGGAGGCCAAAATTAACGTTGATTTGATATCTTAGCTTATGAATGTGCCACTTGGCGAGGTATATGCAAGTGAGAAGAATCTAAGGAGCACATGTGAAAGGGATTGCCGCACACGGTTCCTTTGTGGTTGTCTGGTTCAATGACAACCAAAAAATAGCCTTTTAGCAACCAATATGACGGACGACTTCTGCCTGCTTCACTACATCTTCACGTTCAACGTCTACCCTAGGTGGAGCGACCGCAGTGAGTGCACGCGCCTAATGATGGATTTCCTATACCAAGTGGGGCAGGGAGAGAAGTTGTGTGCCTGCGCATGTCCTGCGACAAATAGTCCTTTCAGCACATTCAAATAGAAGGGCTGAATCCCTCCCGTTTGGTCGACTCATATGCAAGATTACACTTGAGTTTGGCTACAGACTTGGGGCAAAATTATCGGCGCCGATCCATTATATCAACGAGACTACTCTCAATTAGATGGATATCAGGCCACGGCAATGACAAGCCCAACTTAAGGAGAGTGAGGATGAGACTGAGAGCGAAGAGGAAGAGAGTGGTGAAGTAGGTGGAGCTGAAATAGAAGAAGAGCAGAGCGAAAAAGAAGAGGAGGCCCAGGATACGGATGAGAGCCCTCCTCATATGACATGAGAGCATGACCCTGAATGGGCTAATTGGGAAGCTCGCTTAGCTTGACTTGAGGAGGGCCAGACTGCCCTATGACAGGATATTATGGATGTTCTGGCCCTTGTAAAACACAAGTTTAAGACAATGACTAGCACTTTGAAGTCTATCCTATGCTGCCTACAGGATAAGGGTGCCCCTCCTCCATCGCTAGATTCCGACAAATAGTCGAATATGTAGTCATCATTTATTTTTCTTTGTTGCTTGTTCCTGTGTGTAGCCTTTATAGGCGTAGTAGTTTGGTAGTTATTTTTATATTTGGAGCCTTAGTTGTATTAGCCCACATGCATTCTCTGTCGCGATCCATATAATTCTATACCTTGTGTATTGTGATAATTTTGTTAAATAAAATGCATGATGTTTCCTTGAGTTGAGATGTGAATGCTGTGTGGATGGATTGCGTGTATGTTAAATTTCATGGGTTACACCCTATGTCGTATGCAGGGCATGCCACCTAAGGGTATGAGGACTTCGGCCCATCTCTCTTTGGACAAGTCACTTGATGGGGCCTCTCCCCTAATTGATAGCCATACGGACCCCCGTTCGGGCCCGTCTCACTTCGACTCTATGCCGGATTCTCAACCGGCTACTGGCCCCGCTGCTGGGCCGACACCTGTGACATCTCCTGTGGCACCACTTGTGGTACCACCTATCACACCTTCGGTTCCTGAGTAGAACCGTGCATCTACGTCAACGCCACATGCATCTCAGTCTGCTCCACCTCCTGATAGGCTAGAGAAGATGATGCTGTTGATGCAGTAGTAGTAGATACAACAACAACAACAACAACAGTTTTTGAGCTCCATTGTTGGTATCTTCGCTCAGACAATGGGAGTGACTCCACCTACCTCACCTATGCATCCTGCTGGGAATGCGAGTGCCAGTGGCACATTTGAGTGATTCCAGCGCTTACGGCCTCCCACTTTCTCGGGTACTCATATACCCGAGGAGGCCGAGTACTGGATTGATCGCATCTCTAAGATGCTGAGGCCGCTACACTATTCTGAGGCAGAGCAGGTCGAGTTTGCCACCTTCATGTTTGAAAAGGAGGCCAGTTTGTGGTGGAATAATATTCTTCGCACTGTTACGGAAGGACATGTGTGGATGTGGGAGGCATTTGAGACCCACTTTCACGAGAAGTATTATCCCGTCACCTACTGACATGAGAAGGAGAGTGAGTTCCTTCACCTCTGTCAAGGAGGAATGTCAGCGACAGAATACGAGCTGATGATCTAAGTATGAGCTTAGAATGATGGGAAATATGAGCTTAGAATGATGGGAAATATGAGCTTAGAATGATTTATATAGATGATCTAAGTAGGTTTTCATATTATGGGTCAAAGTCATCTATAAGTAAGATCCAGATTGTAGAAGCTTCTTTGTACTTTGCTTGGGCTTCTACTCCAATTGCATGTTGGTCTTCATTTGCCAAGGACCCATCTGACTACTTGACATAACTAGTCACATGATTGACAAACAAGAGTGCAAAGATGGGTGCACTAACCATCTCCCCCTTTGTCAATTACGTGACAAAACAACCTAACCTATGGTAGTGTTATGGTTCGTACCAATGACATGCAAAAACAATGAAAGATTACATATCAAAATTACACATCAATATACCAGTTTACAACTCAAAACAATTTGGACATGTAACACAATAATGTTGCTCTCCTGTAGTTTCTTCCATGATCAACTTGTAACAAGAAGGAACAAATTCTGTAGAAAATAACGGATTGTTTTGGTGGGTAGGTTTCTTCTCCCCCTTTTTGTCAGTCATTGGCAAAGGGTTTACCAATAAGTAAGCAAATGATAAAGATATGATAAAGATTAGTTGAGAGAAAGGGAGGACATGCAAGGCACAAATAGTTAGAATAATAGGGAATATAGAAACAATGTGACAAGTTCCTTAAAAAATATATAACCATGAAGTAGAATAAATGGTATGAGCATCAAGATATCATCATGAATTCATAAAAATTACTACCCCAAGCTTGGGTAGAATCATTCATCATCCAAAAAGAAACCAAGCCCTTAAGGGCATAAGAATCCAAAATAAAAGTATTAATAACAACACAAATCAAAGGAGTATTATTTATAAGATCCACTCTCATATGGAGGGATATAACTGTGGCGAGACAACAGCTCCATAAGTTGCTCCCCAGTATGTTGAAGAGCATCAAGATGCAATTCAATCCCAGAGAGCCAATATTCACACTGCTGAAGGCAAGCTTTTATATTTGATTGTCCATCACGAGAAGACGGATTGGATCGTTCTGACGAAGAAGGCGCCTTATGCTGATTGAAATTGGACTTAGTACAAGTATGAGAGTGCGATAGGAGTCCCAGGAAATGACCATTAGAGTGTTTTAAGCTTCTTCACCGCTCCTGCATTCATGATTCTCCTTAAGTGTAGGTGTAGTCACATTCAGTTGAATTAGAGTTTCCTTGGTAAAGCACACGACATGATATAACGTATCATGGGTAGGTGGAAAGCTAAGGAATTTTGAGAGTTTGCAGATAACACTTGGAAAGGAAAGGCTAGTACAATGAACATCCTTGACTACTAGGATTAACTATTTCAAGATAAGAGTGAGTAGGCATACTTCAATCCCCTGAAAGATGTCATACAAGATATTCAGAACAAATGGAGAGATCGAATCTCCCAAAAATTCACATGGGTATGCATTGGTACTCAGAATGTTGTGCAATACTTTTGTGGTTGAGTCCAAATGTGATGAATGGAGATAGTTTCATTTGTTCCAGGGAATTGTTGAACCATCACACAGTAATCGAGTTAATTCACCCCAAACACCTAGATGATTTAAAGGACGATTAATAGGAGAAATGTGTGTAACTCTGAGGTGCAATAATTTACTAAGCACCAAAGGAATGATCTCCTTGGTTTTGTTCATAAAGTTGATGCTGATTGATGGAGGATCATCCTGAGTGTCATGATAGGAGTTTAAGAATTGATGAATGAGGTTATATTGGACCTCTCCTCCAAAGTATAATAGATTATCCCATCCAATTGATCCTAAGTAGAGTTCGATCCCATATGCTTTGACGAGAATGAGATCTGATCCATCTATCAAAGACAGTTTTGTTTGACATAACCATTTCAGTAGGATTTGAATAAGGAGAGTGACAATTGTTAGTTCTTCTAAAGGGGTTTTCTCCCCTTGCAGGAGCCTTGCCTTTATCTTTAACCATTGTTATGTTATAACCATGCATTGGAAATATTAAGATAATCAACCAAGTGTAATAGTATTCAAATATTAGACACAAAAGAAAAAACCCCAGATTACAGATATAATGATAAGGGCAAGTGGAGTATTTCAGTAAGAATTAAATCATGCATTTATAACATCAGTAGTAAGCGAGGATAATATTTTCAATAAAAGGTCATACTGTTATGAAGGCAAGATTCAATATCGATTGAAGCCATGAGTAATCCATGATTAGTTAAGGTAAAGCATGTGTTTTCAGAAATAGCTTCTCTAAAGCTGAAATTTCTTTAGCATCAAAATGAGGTTTAAACCTCAGATTTACCAATCATACTATAGATCAACTACCAAAAGATTAAATGATTGATGCATCAATATACCGACAAAAATATGTTTCCAGATATAAACCAAAGTATATAAAAAATCGCATTACACACAAGAATGTATATTGATCCTGACATTCGGTTAATCTAGGAAGAGCCACCAACAACATCATCTTGTGGGCATGATAGATATGCCGCAATTTGTTCCACCAATTGTTGGAGTAAGTGGAGCTTCTCTTCCATTGACTTCACCATCACACCAAGTCTCGATTGCTCCTCCAAAACTTGCATGAGAGTATCATTCTAAGGGGTAGATGCTGTGCGGGCAGAGGTTGGTGGATGAGTATCTTCCTCAACTGGTTCGTCCTCCTTGTTCAGAAATTCTTCTTCTATCAATACTGTATTAATAGATTCATGCAAAAAAGAGAGATTCATTTTCCTGATATCATGCACATTGATTTCTAGAGCTGATAGGGATTCACCTTCAGGCACATTGAACCCACATTGATGAGCCAACTTGCACAACAAATGTCCGAAAGGTATTGCTATGGAGTTAGAGTCCAACCCTGAAACTATTTGATCGTATATTAGAGTGGGTAGACATAATGGCTCCCCTTTACCAATTTGATATAGGGTCTCCATCATGAATGGTGTGAGCTCAATGTGCTTATCATATCTAGGATAGATGTTGAAAATGCATATTAGATGAAGTATACGGTAATCATTGGACATATTTATAGCTCGCAGTGCATTCCCATGATGCCAAGGTACATTGTTCCCATTACACAAGAATTTAGTTTAAACAACCCTTTTTACTTTTGCGGGTTCAGTGGGTTGTTTGGAGCCCAATGGTATCCCTATGAGAGTTGAAACGCGATATGGAGTGATTTTAACTATTCGACCATCGCAATCAACTTCAAAACCCCTAGATAGTGTGCAATGAGGCAAGAATGATCGGACCAAGGTTTCATTTAATAGTCCCCCAAAAGATAGAATTGGTAGTCATCCTTGGCGGGAAATAATTTTCTGAACTTCAAAATTTTCAAGATAGCTCACATATACTCTTCTTTCACATACAATCATTCTCTTCAAAAATCTGGCAACAATGGGTCTAGAAGAGTTAGGGTTTGAAGAAGATGAGGGTCTAGATGATTGGCTAGGGTGTCGTCCATGCTTTGGGACATAGAGTTTTTGCCTAGTTCTGGTTGATTCTTCTATGTCATGCTTAATCTTGGATCGACTTTCTCTAGGAGAAGATGACTCCATTTTGTGGAAATGAAGTGGAATGATTAAGACCTATCAAGAGAAGATAAACCTAAGGCAAATGATCCTAGTTTTTTGAGATGTAAAGAGAAAGCACTAGGAGATACCTTAGATTGTGCTGATTTTGGTTCCCCAGCCCTTTAGCAGAACTTGAAAAGAAACACGAGAAGTGATAGTTTAAACAAAACTGAGCAGTGAGGGATTTAAATAACTAGACACGGTTCAATTTTGGTAGCATCGAAGGCAAGTTTGGTGCCACCGAAATATCCCTAGAACATAAAAATTTACAATGGTAGATTTTCCTATTATGTATATAAATATGTTGTGTTCTAAGGTAGAATTGCTGGATAAGTGAAAGAGTGAAAATCTTGCATGGAATTTCCAAAATGGCTAGAGGATAAAGAAATCCTCAGATTTAACATTTCGACCAATCATAAGGCTTAATCCTTTGATTTACTTGTGTTCAGATATGAAGCAAAATTCCTCTAATTTACTAAGAATGCTTATATAGGAGGCATGATCCTCAGATATACCTATTCAGCTCAAGTGGACCCCTAAGGTCCCTTCTCAAAATTCTTGGGGGAATGATGTGGTGTGAGCTAATAGACTGCACATTTGGCTCGTATCCTTCATTCCAGTATGCTCATCCTCTATCTTGTTCTTTAATTTAGGAATGATTGTAGTCATAGATGCCATAAGTATTTTTAGTGACTTTTGGTCATCATCATTTTCGGACTCATTGTTTTCAGAGTTTGGGTCATTTGTGTCATCCCATGTGGCTGCTATGGTTTTTCCTTTTAATTTTGTTGTTGGACATTCAGTTGATATATGTCCATTCTTTTAGCAATTAAAACACTGGGGTTCTTTGGACTTTCTAAAAGATTTTCCTATTTGGTGTTTGTTGTCCGGTTGTTCCCCTTAAAGGATTTTTTGCGGTTCTTTGCGGTTCTTGTTAAAAAGTCTTTTGAACCGTTTAGCCAAAAGAGTCACTTCTTCATCACCATCTTCATTTTCAGTTTCTTCTTCTTGCATTATGGTTTTAGAAAATTTAAGATCATTATGTTTTGACTTTGTGGGTGGTTTGAAATGCAACTCAAATGTTTGTAAAGAACCCACAAGGTCTTCAACTTTCATTTCATCAATGTTCCTACATTCTTCTATTGTGGTGACTTTGGAATTAAATCATTCCGATAGGGATCTTAGGATTTTTCTACAAATTTTAGGTATCGAAATTGTCTCCCCTAGTCCCCCTATGGAGTTACATATGATATTTAACTTTGTAAAAAATTCCATTAATGTCTCATGTTCTTCCATTCTTATATTTTTGAATTAAGATGTCAATATGTGGCTTTGATCTTTTTACTGTGTTAGTTCCTTTATGGGTTATTTGTAATAAATCTCATGCTTCTTTTGAAGTTCCACACATGTAGATTTGATTAAACACATCTTGTGAGACTCCACAATAAATAACATTCATGGCTTTAGCTTCATATGATTTCATTTCTTTATCATATTGAGTCCATTTCTCTTTTGGTTTTGGTTTGGAAATAGTTGTATTGTTTTCTAGTACCACTTGTTCAGTTGGTGGTACATATCCATTTTCAACAATTTTTCAAACTTCATGATCTAAAGCTTGTAGAAAATAAGACATCCTGGACCTTCAATAAGGATAATTTGAACCACAAAAAAGAGGAGGTCAGGAGACGGCTCGTCCTTCTCCTTTCATCATTGTTACAACATCATGTTAGGATCTCCCTCTAGGTTGTTAGACCTTTACGAGAAACCTCGCTCTAATACCAATTGAAATTGCAGTTCAGACCGCTATAGTAGAAGTATGGAATAGTCCAAGAGTCTTAGAGGGGGTGGGGGGGGGGGGGGGGGGGGGGGGGGGTTTGAATACGAATTTTGAATGATTATACCAATTTAAAACTTTATTGCCTAACTTAAACACATTTGCAATTAAACTAATCAAGGAAATGTAACTCTAAAGGCTTCCAAGCCAATAGAGGGTCCAATCACATAGGCTACTCAGGATATACGACTAGCCTATAACATTGTGAACTTGTGTGTGGAATGTGCTACCTATCAATCTTAAGCATTCATCAAATCATGCATAAATAATCAAGCATTCAAACTTATATAATCATGATTAAGTAAATGCATAAATGACAATTCCAAACATAAGGATGTATAGTGGTTCGGCTAAATGCCTACTCCACTCTCAACAACCACACTCTCTCCTAGATTGTGCCGAATTTCACTATTATTGGTTTTAAATCAGGCTCACCCCAAACCTTTACAGCCATATACAAAAACCCAATTTATGCTCTACACACGAAAAAGGTCCTACATTAAGAACCTATGTTTAAGCCCCACGACCAAGGTCCCACACTAGGCACCTATGTTTAGGCCACACAGGCCAAGGTCCCATGCAAGGCACCTATGTTTTGGCACATAGGCCAAGGTCCCACACAAGACACCTATGTTTAGGCACATAGGCTAAGGTCCCACACAAGGCACCTAAACAAGTTTGACTCTTAACAATGACACTTACTTATTGGATGAGTCCTCTTTTGTAGCTTATCTTGGGTTGCTTGATCTTCACTCTCTCGTGCTTGAATCAGCTCCCCGATGCTCCCCCAATCATGATGCTGTGATTTTCCTGTTGTTTCAGCCTCACAATCAAGTACCTTGCATATGATGTTCCTATTAAGGTAACCAAGGTAATAGGAGTGGGTTGAATCTCCTATCAAAAGTTATAAATGGATTTCCTAAGATATTCAACTAATGGATGTTTTAGAGTATCATGAAGACTGAGGATTTGCCAATGGGTTTGGTCTTTATATTATAGAATAGGCTAGAGATCATGTTCTTCATAATAGGTGGTTTGAATGGTCATTGAAGTCAATCACAATGAAGGAACATGAATCTCGTGTGGGTAAAGTCTAGGATGAGTGAATAAGCTTGAGATGCACTAAAGACTCTGGAATACCTAAATCCACACTTTCCATAAAGTTGTGGGCTCCTATATTTATAAAAAAAGTCCCAACGAATCTATAATGATTGGTTTTCAGTTCTACCGAGTGAACCTTCGGTGGCACCGAACTGCAATCGGTGGCACCAAAATATCACTCAGTGGTATCAAATTAGATCTTAAAGTTGTTGGATGAAATTTGTTACTTTCGGTAGCACTGAACATTGTATTTTGGTAGGAGTCGGTGGGACCAAAAGTCCAGTTGGTTGTACCGAATTAACTTGGAATGTTGCTACACTGATTTGGGCACTTTCTATGGTACTGAAGGTATATTCGGTGGCACCTTCTCCAACCAAATTTGAGACAATTTTTTCTTGTTTGAATCTTTGTCCATCAATTCATTCAACAACTTGGAACTTTCTAAAGCTAATTCTAGAATGATGGGAAATATGAGCTTAAAATGACTTGTATAGATAATCTAAGTAGGTTTTCCTATTATGGGTTTAAATCATCTATAGGTAAGATCCAGTTTGTAGAAGCTTCTTTGTACTTTGAACCTGTAGCTTGGGCTTCTGCTCTAGTTGCATCATTGATTTCATTTGCCAAGGACCCATCCAACTACTTGACATAACTAGTCATGTGATTGACAAATAAGAATGTAAAGGTGGGTGCACTAACAGTCCCCATAAACTTGCTCCCTATCCAACCAATTTCGCTCATTCAAGTCCATCTCCTCTTAGACACATACGCACTCCCCATTCCCATCATAACCTTTATGGATATGGGTGCTTCCTCTTTTATTCTCAATCAAGCCTAGATATTGCATATTTATCCTCATAATTGCACTAGTTTCCATGCATTGGAATTAAAAAGGAGAGCTAGCAATACCCCGGGGGGGGGGGGGGGGGGGGGGGGGGGGGGGAATAGGACTGCCAAATAATCAAAATAAATGTGGAATATGTAAAGAATACAAAGATCTCAATTGTCTGAGTATTGAAACCTAGATTTTAAATAATTCGTAGGACAACATTCACTTAAAATATTAAACAGGACAACCTTATTTCACGAATATCTTTAAAATCAATCTTTCAAACTAGCAAGAGAAGATAAATGATTACAACATTCACCACAAGAATAAAATATTAAATAATATCTAATCACCAAAAAGAATAAAACATTCACCACACGACACAAGGAGTTATAGTGGTTCCGTGCTTAAAACAACCACACCTACTCCACTCCAAAAATTACGACCCTCATAATTTTGGCTTTCACAATAATAAGGTTTTCACAGATATACCTTAACAACCAGATACAGTTCCTTGTGAGTTTCAGGGGCTCACCATAACAAAAAGCCCTTTTGTGATTTTCACAGGCTATCACAAATAGAAGCCCCACCAAGATTTTCACAGGCTATCTCAGACAAACCTCATTGAGATTTTCACAGGTTATCTCAGAAAAACCTAAAATAAAATATAGTAAATGTACTTTTCTTCAAATGGTGATTTGAAAACGTGATGGAAGCTTGTAGAAGAAGAACTGCTTTCTTGAATGTAGATGGTGCAGTGTTCAATCAAACAGACACAGTCTAGGGATCTATAAATTTTATAAATGGAAAACCTAGATGCTACTTTATTCAATTCTCTTAGATATCAAAGAATAGTATAGATTACTCTCTTAGAATAAGATTAAAAAGATCTTGAGATAAGGAAATTGAATAAGATATAAATTAAATTTATAAATACTAACAGATAGCTTGCCTACGACTTGAGCTTTTTTCTCTCTTGCATAAGGATTATATATAGTAAATTTCCATTGTAATTTAGAATGAGAGAAAGACTCAATTTATAAGCAAAGAGGTTGGAACTTTGGCTAGCCTAAGACTAGCTTCGGCTAGCCGGATTCCACCAGATTTGTTCCAACAGCTCTTAGATTGTGCATAATAAAATTTATCTAAAATTCGGCTGCAGGAAGTTAAATTTAGCTAGCCAAATTTCACAATTTGGTTGGCCGAATTCCTATGAATTTTAAAAGATTACATTGTTGTATTTTCACCCGAACTTTCTTGGGCTAGCTGAATTTCAAGTTTAGGCTAGCCGAACCAAAACTTAGGCTAGCCAAATTTTCAAGATAATTTGTTATTTTGCTCACGCTTGAGATTAGACTGGCTGAGCAAGTTAGGCTGGCTGAATTCTAGAGTAAAAAACACTTATAAAAACCCAAGATAGTGAATTTTTAAAAGATCCTAACCCACGGTCTTTCTAGGGTTATACCACCCGTGTTTTGGCAAATATATGAGACACATTGTCTTGAACTTTTACTTGATCTTGTCTTGAATACGGGCATCGATTTCTTGAGAAGATGTGCCGATCTTGAGTTAATTATAAGCCGATCTTGAGTTGATCATCGGGCATGTGGAGTATTTGTGCTTTCATATTTGTGATCTGACCTTGAAGTACTTTTATCTTATGAAATTTGACAATCTATGTGTGCTTAACATAACAACACTTACATAAATGATTAAATTAATATACTAAGGATTATTCTATGCATGCGAGGTAATTCAAAAACTAAGGATGAAATCATGTTTAAGAATGATGAATTAAAGCTCAAAGGAAGTTATGATGAAGAATGAAAGATTTAGATAAAGGCAATGTAGATTTGAAGTGCTAAAGACCTGAAGAAATCAAGTACTAAGGTGGTGAATGCAACCAAAACCAAGTTTTAAAGATGGAAAATCAAGTAATAAAAATAACAGACTGTTTAGTCCCGCCTGAAGTATGTTTGGTCCAATCGAAAGTGACAAAGATAGTACAACAACAAATAATGATTTTTAGAGTAAATTCAGCTTGACTGTGAGGTGGGACCAAAGTGATGTTCAGTGTGACCTAAGGGAGATAGAGAGTTTAGATATATGTTGAAGATGTTCAGTTGTAATTGGAAGACCCTTTAATTGGCTTTGATGCGACTTCGGTGCAACTAAAGGATCTCTTCGGTGTGACTGAAGGATCTCTTTGGTGTGACCGAAGGTCCTCTTCAGTGTAATTGAAGCATAACAAAGTTATGGAAATTTGAATTCGGTGTAAAGTTGGTGTAGATTTTTTCTATTTATGGAGCTGTTTTAAACTATTCTAGGAACGAATTAAGGCTTAGGTGAGAGACCAAGGGGTGGTGGAGCTTTTATGAAATTATCTTTCTTCTTCAATCTTTCAGTTCTAGTTTGTTTTTGAATCTTTTCATTTATTTTTGTTTAAGATGTTAGTCATGCTTGACTAATCTCTTAATAAAGGCTAATGGATGAACCTTTTGATGAATATTTGATATTTAATTCATTTTTAATGAAAGTTTTAGATTATTTATACTACATTGTGATTGAATGTGATTGAATTCCTATATTGGAGAAAGAATCAATTTGTAAAATTGATTAATTTATTATTGACTTTGGGTACATTAGATGGTTTCGATTCCATGTGATTGATTACCTAGATCTTCATTAGAGATCAATCTTATCATGATTCTAATATATGTTGAGTGTTTATGATTGATATTACTACATTATCTTTCGATCAGAACATATTGGAATTTAGTTCTAATTGAGTTATCAACTCGAGAAGAGTTCAAATTCTATTGATTGGGGATTCTTAGATCCTTAGTCATTTTTAGTATTTGTCTTAAACCTTTCTACTTGAATGGATTAAAAACCCAGGCAACCCAAATTATTTTGAGTGTGTTCTCACCAATTTCCCCGTGGATCGACCTCGATCTTACCGAGTTATTACTACATCGCAGCCCTACACTTGAGGTCGTCAACTCTTAGGTTCAGTCAAGTTTTCGATACTGTTGTCAGAGAGGATTGTGCTGAGAATACTTAGGTTTAGATTAAGTTTTGTTTCTAGTTCTAAACTATGGCTTTAATTTTTAGGATTTTAGCTTCTCGATTTCTAGTTAGGTTTTTGTAGCATTTTTATTCTCTAAAATACTTACATTTATTTGTTTATTTTAAACTTTGCAGAATTCTCTAACCCTAATTCTTCTAAACCTGTAACTTCATTTACCCTTCTTCTAGCTTCTTTCTAGATCTCTTAATTTTTTTTTTCTTATTAATTAAAATCTTAGGTGAAACATACTATAAAAACTATTGTGAATGAACGCCATGTCCTAGATAACTTACTCAAGTCTACTGTAATGTTTCCATAATACTTATTTGCCATCCATCTTGTTGAAAAGGTCATAGAAACCTGGATAAAGGGAAATTTTTTTTTATATCATCTTGGTCTAAAATTTTTTGGGCCCATTAATAGTAACTCAACATTAGTATGGTACACCTGAGAATTGGATATGCTTCACTTTTAGTCTCATGCCCTAAAATGATCTGGCAAAGCTGATGAACAAAATGGATATAAAATACATACATTAAGGTGGGCCCCATGGTAAGCGCTACATCGTCTTGGGTGAGCATGGGACCACCTAATCCGCTCCCCTCGGCCACACACATGACGGTGCAGCTCTTACCTTGGGGCCCACGTGGTCTATCATTTTACCATTTCATTTTAGGGCATGAGCATAAAAACGTAACATATCCAAATATTAGGCGGGGCATACCATAAGAAACCGTGGTGATTGATTACTAAAATCTTCATTTGGGCAACAAATTTTTTGGATCAAACTGATATAATTTTTTTCCTTCATCTAAGTTTGTGTGACTTTATTAATGAAGATGGAAAATAAAAATTACCAAAACATTATGGTAGGCCTAATGAATCATTTTTATGGTGGAGTGTTCAATCACTACTATTTCCTATAATATGGTTTACCATAGGGCCTCTTTGGTTGGATGTATTTCAGGAGACTTGTAAGGTATTTTACCCTTTGAAGCATTAATTGTACACAAAGGAAATTGTGATGGAAGGGATCATGTATGATATTGATGTTATCAACTCGTAGGTGTAGAAAATGAGATGGAATTTGTGGGTCTCACCATGATACATGTGTTTTATCCATGCCATCCATTCATTTGGCTAGAGCATTCTAGGGTATGACTCAAAAAATAAGACATTCAAATCTCAAGTGAACCACACAATGGGAAGAACATTTAAATGGTTAGAGTTCAATCGCTAGTATTTTATATAGCGTGGTTCACTTGATCTTTGAATATGCTTCATTTTTAGGCTTATTCCATAAAACGATCTGTACTAATGAAGGGTTGGAGGGGATATAACACATATTGTGGTGGGGTCACTAAGGTTTGGCTTTGAAATATGAATCACATTCGGTGCAACTCCTCTTCACTTTCAAACGCAGTGTGATGTTATTTGATGTATATATACATTAGTGGGGGCCCACGGCTAGGGATCTTATCGGGGCACGGATTGGATACTGACAAGTCGCTGAAGTGATGTCACCAAGCTATGTGGACCCCACCATGATGCATGTGTTGTATCCATACCATCCAACCATTTGTTGAGATCGTTTTATGGCATTACAAAGAGAATGAGATAGATCTAAGGTTTAAGTAGACCCCACCATAGAAAATAGTGGGGACAGTGACATCCACCGTTCAAACTTCTTAGGGGCCACAATAGTTTCCGATGAAGCTGATATTTTTGTATTGACTTCATTTATCTCTATGTTAACTTATGAATATGATGGATCTCAAAAATACATCACTGTGGGCCTTATAAATGTTTCGACGGTGGGTGTGACGGCTCTCGCGGTTTTCTATGGTGGGTCCACTTGAAATTTAGATCTATCTCATTCTCTTTGTAATGACATAAAATGATATCTACAAATGGTTAGACGGTATGGATACAACACATGCATCATGGTGGGGTCCACAAAGCTTCGTGCCGTCACTTGAGTAGAAATTTAGCTACTGACCTTGTCAGTATCCAATTCGCACCCCACCTTATTGGGCGTGTTGCCCTGTCCAAGAGGGAGAAAAAATGACAAGGGACGCTGACACGTTGCAAATTAGAAGAAAAGTTGATAGGATGCATCTTTATGCGTATACATTATTATTATTATTATTATTATTATTATTGATACAAAAAACTAGATCAACCTCTTCTTGCACTTCCACCTACACCGCAAGGAGAGAGAAAGAGAACCCTAGCTAGAGCTGGAGAACCTCCGATGCTTAAGTTAGTAGAGATCCAAGAAGAGCAGTTTTGAGAGTTTTTCTTCCATACCTTGGTTCCTAGAGAGCCCTCTTTTTATAGGAGTGAGAGGTCCCGACATGAGGGGATTCTCTCCTGATTTTTTTGGGAGATTTGATTTGGTTGCCACTTGTTTATAGATACTTCCCGATCCTGAGATTTTCGAGGTCGGGTATCCTCTTACAAGATTCTCGGATCTGTGTTTGAGATTACACCATCTCTCCTTTGCTTGGCTTGACCTCAACAGACTTTACAGTCTCGGCTGGCATATAAAGATGGGGTTATTTGCCTACTGTCGGACAAAACATAATCGATTTAAGATCGATGCCCTTTCCTAATCCGATAGTCGACACTTCAACCAACCTCATATGGGTTGGTTTTATAGTCAGTCAAGTGACTTTTAGCTCTAGGGCCTTTAATCGGTCCTTTTAGACATTGCTATCTCTTTAACTGAGTCAACTTTATGTCTTACAAATTTTGCCTGTGGTTCTTGACTCTTTTACTTTCGGTTGGGATTTATATCCTGCAGATCCTAGCTAAGTCTTCCTATGAGGCTTTTCTTCTCTAAGCTTTTACTGTTGTTTTGGGTTATGTAAGCAGAATTAGTTCAGAATTCAACTGAGCCTCCAGACTTGCCGTATTTCTCCCCAATAGTAAGCCCGCTACTCCTTGTGTTAGCCATGTCAACGCAAAGGAGTAATGAATTGCTGTATCGGTTTACATTGGGAACCATAATTATGATGGAGCATTTAATGCTTCTTATATCGTCCTTAACACACAATGGTTCATTACTCGAGATCGCATGAACCGACAGCCGTCAGGTCGTTTCGTCTACTTATGAGCATCGGACACGTGGCGAGAACGTTACCCACGTCAGTCGGTTCGCGCCACGAGTCAGGTGGGGGAGTCAAAGAAGATGTCGATTCAACTCCTCCTTAAATGCTGATGCCATGTGGCTCAGCTATAAAAGGGGGTGTGGGAGCACTTTTCGCACTTTTTCTCTCTCGCCCAATTTTTCACCTGATTTTTCTTCCTCCTTTTTTGCTTCACTGTGCTTGCGATCCGCCATTTTTCCTTCTCCCCCAATCTGTGTGCTCTTCACCTCTCTAGTGAGTTTTCTCTCCCTCCCTTTTCTTTTCGACTCCTAGTAATAATGCATCCTTCAAGTCCCCAGGAGGGGGTTTCCAGTGATGAGGGAAAAATGAGGCATCTCTGGAATGTCTTAGAATCACCCTCTTTACTGGCGGAGATGGCGATGAGTGCTAACGAGGCCTTTCAACTTAGTGCTAGGCTATCCAGTGGGGCTTCAACGGAATGCTCTGCTCTAACGGGTCCCTTCAACTTGAGACATGCCCTTGGGAGGCCTACTCCTCATTTTCCTAAAGACGACTTGGAAGAAGAAACTATTGAGCCGACTCTCCCTAGGAGACCAACGAGGACTGATCTTGGGGGGACTACTGAGTCAATTCCCCCACGGAGGTTGACTCGGTTTGTTGAATCGACAGCTGAAGAAGGAGACTCAGCCGAGAGTGAGGAAGTCAGAGACGAACAGAAGGGGCCCGTCCCCTCAGTCTTGATTGAGGTGAATTTAGATAGAATCCAATTTGGGTATCATGTTCCCGACTCAGTAATTCTTTGACTCCCACTCCCGAATGAGTTGCCTAACCATCTCTCTCCTGAGATGGTCGTAATCTTCCAAGTTACCATACAATGTGGCTTACGTTTGCCCTTGCAACCTGTTGCTCGTGATTTTCTTTCCTGACTTAGAATTGCTCCTGGAAAAATAGTTTTGAATGGATGGAGGAACTTGTTCGGTTGTGCAGTATTGTGGGCTGAGGCAGACCAGTCCCCACTGACCATGGACAAGTTCCTTTATCTATATCAAGTTCAACTGAACACTACGCAACCCGGTTGGTATTTCTTGAGCGTTTGGTGGAACAAGGGTAGCTCTTTGATAATCGACCCTCCTACCTCTAACAAACACTGGAGAGAGAGGTGGTTCTAGGCATGTGGTTGTTTGGAGACTGCCGAGTCTGTGTTGTTCAAACCTCGCGTTCCCCGGGCCTTCTCTGAAGTAGGTGACTCAGCATCTCTTTTTCTCATTTTTCTTTATCTCGATCCTTCTGAGTCTAACTGAACGTGCTTTGCATAAATTTCTAAGAAGAGGTTGAAACTAGGAGCCAACGCTTTGGCTCGAATCAAAGACTTGTGGACGATAAGTCCATAATATTAGTCTTAGAAGTCTCTTCTGCAGCTAGAGTGTCTTCTTCTCTCGGGCATAGATTCATCTATGACAGGTATCTTTTTACTCAGGCACACCCTTCTAAAATTTTTCTGACTTTGTGTTTTATTCGACACAGACATGGTTGAAGCTCGACCTCTTCTGAAGCTGTCGTCCAAGTCAAAGGCTCCTCCTAAGTCAGTGCTTCTGTCAGAGCCTCGGCCTCTAAAGAAGGTGAATACTGCTCCTTCGGTCATGGAGCCTCCCGCCCCATTCGTCCCTGCTCCGGCTGCCCCAACCATTGTCATTCTCTTTGACCCTGAAGAGAGGGCTGAGGATGCGGGCACTCTTCCTACCGTATCCCAAGCTACTTCCGAACCAGGACCTGTTGGAAAGCGGGTCTCAGGATGAAGAGAGGAGAAGAGAGGGGAGACTTCAAGGGGGGAGATGACTCATCAGGAGATGTCATCTTTCCGTCATGCCGTGGGAGACATGGTCCCTTAGGCTGTCACTCATGGGAGTGAGAAAGAATTTTCTTCTCTCTTCAAAGCCCTTGGGAGTCAGATACTCTCTCATGCTGCAAGGGTCTTGCTTCAGGTAGGATTTGAACTTATCTCTTAGCTCGTTGTCTCTTTTGACTTCAATCTAACTTTGCCCCTTTCTTATGCAGCTTGTTCCTTGCCTGCTGAGAGCTAGCAGAGATCTGTTCGAGGCTGAGAAGGCTTAGAGAGTCGTAACAGACGCTGAAGTGGCTCAAAAAATGGCAGCAGAGATAGAGACCCAACTCAAGATTACCTCGTCTCGTGTGGGCTGATTGACTGGCGAGTTAAGTCTTACTAGGAAGGCGACCGAAGATGCCGGAGCTGAGTGTGCTCGAGCGGCTTTACTGCTAAAGAAGGCCCAGGACGAGAGTTTGTGACACTGCCTGACTCGTGATGCCTCTGAGGAGAAGCTGGCTCGACTGAAAGTTGATACAAAAGTGACGCTTAAGATGGTCAGGAAAGAGACTGGGGAGAAGGCTGTAAAAGACTTCCTCGAGTCTCCAGAATTTAAAGATGAGAGGGATCACTTATATGAGAGCGGGTACACTGCTTGCATCAAAGTGATGAAGTATTTTTTTCTTGATCTTGATCTCTCTAGGTTTGAGGATGGCCCTCCCGAGGATACGATAACTGAAGTAGCCGAGGCTGATGATGCTGCGATTGGTATCGAGATCGAGTCCGATACGGTTCCGGCTCCAGAGGTTGCTCTGAGTGACCTTTGATAGTCCTGGAGCTCAGTTTTTGGTACCATCATCAGCTCCATTTTAGAACCATCCTCAGCTCCATTTTGGTACCATCATTAGCTCCATTTTGGAACCATCATCAGCTTTGAGTAAGCCCGTGGGTAATTGTTGCCAAGGGAAAAGTTCATACGTTTTGGCTGACCTTTCATTTTCTATTAACCCTTTTATTCAGACAATGTTATGCTGAGGTAAGATGTAACTCAATGTAACAAACATAGTGATAAATGAATATACTTAGTTTTATTTCATTCATTTTTGACTCAGTCTACATGTTTGTCATTTTGAGTCTTTTTCATTACTTTGCTATGCCGACTTTAAGGGTAGTAGGTTTTTAAATGCTCAACATTCCATCGATGAGGCAGCAATTACTCGGTCAGGTCTTCCAGTTGGTATGTTCCTGGTTGGATGGTGCTTGAGACGACATAGGGTCCTTCCCAATTGGGTCCCAATGTGCCTACGCCAACTTCCTTAGTATTGAGGAATGTTTTCCGAAGGACCATGTCTCTAACTCGAATGCGTCTAACTTTCACTTGGACATTATAGAACTGAGCTACCTGTTGCTACCGAGCCATCATACGTAACCGAGCCTTTTCCCTTTGTTCGTCCACAAGGTCGAGTCCGAGAGCTAGGAGTTCTTCATTTTCTTTCTCATTAAATGAGCTGACTTGGGCTGAAGGCAACCCGATCTCAACTGGAGTAACGGCTTTAGAGCCATAAGCAAGGGAGAAAGGTATCTCTCCTGTAGCGGTCCGGGCTGTGGTTCGGTAAGCCAATAGTATCTTTGGGAGTTCCTCAGCCCATGCTCCTTTGGCTCGGTTGAGCTTGGTTCGAAGATGCTGTTTGATGATCTTGTTGACTGCTTCAACTTGTCCATTCATTTGAGGATGATGAAGCGACGAATACACGTTCCCGATTCCAAGATTGTCGCATATCTCACGGTAGCTTTTGTTGTCGAACTGCTTCCTATTGTCGGTTATTATAGTCTGAGGTATACCGAACCGACAGATGATATTCTTCCATATGAAGTCTGTGATCTTCTATTCAGTTATCTTTGCCAATGGTTCTACCTCGGCCCACTTTGTGAAGTAATCCACTGCCACAACTATGAACTTGGTTTGTCCCTTCCCCATGGGGAGAGGTCCAATAATGTCGATTCTCCATTGTGCAAAGGGCCAAGAACCGGTCATAGGAGTCAGTTATTCAGGAGGTTGTCTCTGGATAGCCGCAAACCACTGACACTTATCACATATTTAGACAAGCTTACGAGTGTCATGCTGGATAGTCAGCCAGTAGTATCCTTAGCGTAAGACTTTGTGTGAGGGATTGCCCACCTGAGTGATTTTCATAGATTCCTTCATGGATTTCTCACAACACATAATCAGCTTCGTCAGGGTTTAGGCACTGTAGCAACGGAGCGTAATAACCCTTCTTATACAATGTCCCATTGAGTATTGTGTAGCGAGAGGCAATTCTTCACTGTTGAGATATCGGACGATCGGGTCACACCAAGTAGGTCCCGAATCGATAAAAAGTACGATCGAGCTAACTGGTTCAATAATACTCGATTTAACAACGTGCTCGATTGGAACAGACCTGGATATGTCATTTTCATCAGCAGAGGCAAGTTTCGCTAGTAGGTCAGCTTTAACATTTTCTGTTCAAGGGATTCGAGTGACGATACAATGCTGAAAGCCGCTGATAAGCTCTTTAGCTTTTTCCATATAAGATTTCAGCTGTTTTTTCGTATTTGGTACACACTTGTGACCTGATTGACGACCAATTGAGAATTGCTGAAAACGTTGAGATACGTAACCCTAAGCTGGCCATAAGTCAGAGACCGAGTAACAATGCTTCATATTCTGCTGTGCTGTTCGAGGCTTGAAATCCAAGTCTTAAGGCATACTGCATATAGGTTTGATCGGGCATCTCTAGTAGGGTCGGGAGATGACTCAGGAAAAGTGGTAGTTGGTTCTTCAACTGGCTCAGTAGTTGAAGTGTCGACTTGCGATGTAACTTCGGCAATGAAGTTGGCCACTTGTCCCTTAATTGCTACTTTCGGCTTATACTGAATGTCAAATTCGCTGAGTTCAATTGCTCATTTAATAAGGTGACTGGATGCTTCTGATTTCTATAGAATCTAACGCAGCAGGAGGTCGGTCATGATGATAATGGTATGAGCTTGAAAATATGGCCGAAGTCGACGTGAGGAGACGACTAGAACTAAGGTCACTTTTTTCAAGAGTGGATATCTCGTCTCTGCCGGTAAAAGTACTTTGCTGACATAGTAAAATGGCATTTGCTTTCCTTCATGTTCTCGTATCAAGCCCTAGCTAACCGCTGCCTCGGACACCGCGAGATATAACAGAAGGGCTTCTCTAGGCTCGGGCTTCGATAAGAGAGGCGGAGATCCGTGATAAGACTTTAATTGTTGAAATGCGGCTTCGTACTTTTCTGTCCAATCCACTACCTATCATCCCTTCAATTACTTGAAGAATGGGAGACGTCATTGGCTCGGAATAGGAAGCGGTTGAGTGCCGCTACTCGTCCAGTCAGTCTTTGTATATCTTTGATCATTTTTGGGGACTCCATGTCAAGCAATGTTTTTATCTTCTCTCGATTTTCGTCGATCCCTTGCTGACTAACCAGGAATCTGAGGAACTTTTCCAAGCTTATGCCAAAGGCATATTTGCTCAGATTTAACTTCATTTGATACTTGCGTAAGATCAGGAACATCTCTTCTAGGTCGGCTATATGGTTGGCCACGTGTACACTTTTAACGAGCATGTCATCAATGTACACTTTCATAGTTTGGCTGATCGGCTAAGAGAATATTTTGTTCACTAATCTTTGATAAGTTGCTTTAGAATTTTTCAATCCAAAAGACATCACACGATAATAATAAAGACCATTGTCAGTGACAAAGGTAGTTTTGGATTTATCAGATTGATGCATTACAATTTAGTTATATCCTGAATATGCATCCATAAAGCTAAGGAGTTCATGCCCCGCTGTACTATCTACCAACTGATCTATTCTTGGAAGAGGAAAGCTATCCTTTAGGCAGGCTTTATTCAAGTTGGTATAGTTAATACAGACTTGCTACTTCCCATTGGCTTTTTTCACAAGTATGACATTAGCTACCCATTCCGGGTAGTATATCTCTTCTATGAATTTTGCCTTTAGGAGCTTACTGACCTCTTCTTCAATGATAGCATACTTTTTAGGGCCGAGTGCTCGTCACTTCTGTCGAATCAGGTGGTAAGTTGGATCAATGTTGAGTTGGTGAGTAATTATATACGGGTCAATTCCTGGCATGTCTCATGGCTCTAAGCAAATATGTCAGCGTATCGTTGGAACAGGGCTATCAGATTGTCTTTCAGGAGCGATTGAATAGATGAGCCAATTTGCACCATTTTAGAGACATCTGTCTCGGCCAAAGGCACCGAGATAAGATCTTCAACTGGTTTTCCTCTTTCATGAGTCTTGGCCCGAGGATCCAGCGACTCGATCATTAATACCTTGGTTGGAGCTTTCTCAGAGGGGATCTTCACAACAGTTGTGTAGCAGCACCTTGCGTCTTGTTGATCTCCTTTGACAACTCCTACTCCTGACTCAATCAAAAATTTCATGAGAGGTGGTATGTAAATATCACTACTTGGAGGAGGCTCAGAGAGGGTCGGACGAGAATAACATTGTATACGGATGACTGATTAACTATCAAAAAGTCGACCATGACAGTAACCTGATGTGGAGAATTTCCTGCCATGAGTGGCAGCGAGATGATTCCTTCTGAGAGTGTTTGTCCTCCTGAGAATTCGATCAATGGGGTATGAACTGGTCGTAACGCCGATTGTTCAACTCCCATTTTTTCGAATTCCTCAGTGAAAAGAACATCAACCGACGATCCTGTGTCGACTAATATGCAGAATACCTTTCGATTTGTGATGGTAAGAGTGATAACTAGTGCGTCATCATGGGAGCGATAGATGCCTCGGGCATCCTCATCGGTAAACGAGATGTAGTACTTCTCCCTTTTCTTTTTCTTCAAAGGCCAAGCTATAACCAGCAGTTCAAACTTGGGTCGGCTGAGGCTTTTGACATGATTTTTTCATGCATTATTGGAGTCACCTCTGCCTCTGGGACCACCGATAATTGTTCGGATTTCCTCCGTGGGTCGGTTGTCACTTGGGCGTTCCTCAATTATCCTGGTCCTTTCAACGTGTTCTGTGAGTTGGCCTTCCCTGATGAGTCTTTCAATCTCTTTCTTCGGATGGATATAGTTGCTCGTATTGTGCCCATGATCACGATGATAATGACAATACTTATTTTTATTCTGTCGATTGGGATTGCTTCGAAGCCTATCTGACCAATTGACATACCCTTCACTCTTAATTTCTATTAGTACCTGCTCTTCCTGTTTGTTGAGTGGAGTATACATTGAGAACTTCCGGTCGGGTCGTTTACTCGACTTACACTCTTCACGAGTTTGGTCGTCCTTATGCTTCTTTCCTCTAGCCGAGTCAACTTCCTTTTTGGCTGACTCTTTGGCCAAGGTTTTTGCGTTCTGGGCAGCTTCACTCAGGATTCTTATTTCTTCGGCGTTTACGAATTAGTCTGATCAAGTCATGAACTCGTCCAGAGTCATCAGTGGATTCTTGTTTAGAGAAGTCAGAAACAGCTTATCTCTAACACCTTGCATGAGGGAGTTGAGCGCTGTCTCTTCTGAGTGTTTCCGAACCTGTAGCAATTCAAAGTTGAAATGCTTGATGTAGTCTTTTAGTAGCTCTCCCTCCTTCTGAACTATGTTGTTAAGATGTGTAGGAGGCTTTAATTTCTTCTTTTTGCCAATGAAAATGGTGAGGAAGGCGTCATTGAGCTCCACAAATGAACTGATCGACTTTGGTTTTTACTGCTTGAACCAGAATCGAGCCACGTCGACTAACGTAAGGGAAAAATCTCGACACATTACAACATTCGAGGCATCGTGCAATTCTATATATGTCTGAAAAAATTTTAGGTGCTCAGTTGGGTCGGTCTTTCCAATGAAAGGTGTAATCTGTGGCAGATGAAACCTTTTTAGTAGCCGAGCTCACATAACTTCATCAACGAAAGGGGATGCTTTAGTCTCGAGTCTGGTTTGACGTGCATCCCGACCCTGCTTTATATCCACCACCTCTTCCATCACTTCTTAAAGTCCTGGAGGTTAGCTTTCCATGGCTCGACACTTTCCACCACACCCTCATTCGAAAGCTGGTTGCGCCTCCTCCGAACTATCTCATGGCGGAGATCTGTAGGAGGCAAAATGACGGTTGCTAAATGAGTGGGTACTGGCTCGGTTGGGCCATGGGGCTGACTCAGTTGTGGAAGGGAGCGTGGAATGGTGGGCTGAGGGTCACCAACTTGTTGTGGAGTGTTCATCACTTGACCTTGCTGAAACTGCTGCATTTGTTGTTGGTGTATCTGCTCCAACATTTATCGCATAACGTTTACGTCGGCTTTAGCTCCTTAACCTCCCGGTCCAACCGCCCATCATTTCGGTTCCGCTGGGTGTTATTTGCTGCAGAAGTGGCGGAAACAGGTGCGGAACCTTGGCAGTTATCGTGTCGGTTTTGAGCCCCCTAGCAGTGCTTGTACCTAGTTGTCAGGCGGCAGCAGTAGCCAGTCCTTCTGAACTCATTCTTCAAGTTTTTGCCATTAAAACGAATCAACAGCTCCTTGGGTAGAATGCAGAAAATGACTTTTTGTATCGTTTCCCACAGACGGCGCCAATCTATTGATGCAAAAAACTGGATTAACCTCTTCCTGCACTTCCACTTGCACTACAAGGAGAGAGAAAGAGAACCCTAGCTAGAGCTGGGGAACCTCCGATGCTTAAGTTAGTAGAGATCGAAGAAGAGGAGTTTTGAGAATTTTTCTTCCTTACCTTGGTTCCTGGAGAGCCTTCTTTTTATATGAGTGAGAGGTCTTGGCGTGAGGGGATTCTCTCTTGATTTTTTGGGACATTTGATTTAGTTGCCACTTGTTTGTAGTTACTTCCCGATCCCGAGATTTTTGGGGTCGGGTATCCTCTTACAAGATTCTCGGATTGGTGTTTAAGATTACACCACCCCTCCTTTGCTTGGCTCGGCCTCAACAGAATATATAGTCTCGGCTGGCTTACAAAGATGGGGTTGTTTGCCTACTATCAGACGAAACATAATCGATTTAAGATCGATGCCTTTTTTTAATCCGCTAGCCGACACTTCAACCAACCTCATATGGGTCAGTTTTATAGTCGGTCAGGTGGCTTTTAGCTCTAGGGCCTTTAATCGGTCCTTTTAAACATGGCTCTCTTTAATTGAGTCAAATTCATGTCTTACAAATTTTGCCTGTGGTTCTTGACTCTTTTACTTTCGGTCGGGATTCATATCCTGCAGATCCGAGCTAAGTCTTCCCATGAGGCTTTCCTTCTCTCGGCTTTTACTGTTGTTTCGGGTTATGTAAGCAGAATTAGTTCATCTTTCAATCGAGCCTCCAGACTTGCCATATTTTTCCCCAACAATTATTATTATTATAATTATTATTTGCATTTTTGCTTTACTCAGAGAAACTGGAGGGTTTTTTTTTTTTTTTTTTTGGGTCCCCCTGTAAACACTACACTTCATCACGTCCCAGAGCCTTCAAGGTACTGTTCCTTGGGTCTTCTTTTCGTAATGGGCTATTATGATCCAGTGACGCATTACAGCGTGAACTTATTATTATGTAGTTCTCTCAATGGGGCGGCCAAAATACCTGATGTCTACTAGTCGTCTCAATGCGGTGGCTGTAGGACTTCTTTATTGCCTGCCTCATTATTTTAGTTTAAATGACTTCATTGCTTACCTCATGATTCCTTCTCTTTATCTACCCATCTTCCTCCATCTCTATTCATCACACACACACACACGAGCGTACACAGCAGAGCTGTGAAATGGAATTCGTGGAAGATATTATCATCGTGGGCGCAGGGATAACAGGCCTTGCAACATCGTTAGGACTCCACAGGTGTTCCTAAGATCATCTTCTTTGGGTGTTGCCTCGTACTTGATGGTGATATGATCGAGTCTGCTTACCATCCATTTCTTTTAAATAATAGCGCTTTTGATTTCTATCCATTATATTGCAGGATGGGATTGAGAAGCTTGGTTTTGGAGTCATCGGACAACTTAAGAACAAGTGGGTTTACCTTCACAACCTGGACCAATGCTTGGAAGGCATTGGATGCTCTTGGCGTTGGTGATTCTCTTAGGAAACAACATGTTCAACTTCAGGGGTAAGAAACAATAATTCAATTTCTTCTCTAAATTGGTGCAACTCTAGTATGGACGATTTTGCATGTTTGGATGCACTATAGGAATGAATTGTAATAATAAAGTCTGATTTGCAATTAGAGTATCTTTAAGTTGGACTTAAATGTTTCATATTTCTGTCTTTTGACTGAGATATGGTTCATATGATTGAAAAGAAATAATTGGGTGCTTTAGAAATGAAAAAAAGTGACTAATTGAGGGTTTGTAAATTAGCTAAAGTACATGTCATGGAATGGACGATCGAATCCAAGGCTTTAGCAAAGGCCAATTGTAAGAATCCTATTAAGGTGGGTCTTATTGATCAATAGTCTAGATTAACTTAAAGGTTGGAGAGTATGATCGGGTGCACCAGTGGGCCCCACTAAGTTATGATACATCTAGAAATACATGTAAGGGGTGGAGTGCTACAACTGTGATACGCACACAGTGTTTTAGAGGAACTAGGATTACCAATTCGTGTGGAGCTTTGGAGAGAGAAGTTTTGATGCGTTTCAAACTCCTCACTCCTCTAAGCTATATTAACAGGATTGGGTCCCCAATCCAACATGATCGACAGAAATTATAGCCCCATCTCATCTTCGTAATCCATGTACTTCGTAGATCTTCATATCCAATGCACAACAAGGTCCTATTGGCAATTTCGTTACAAGAACTTGCAGTTGGTATCAGTGCCTCTGTGCATTAGGTGTGGATTATCAAATGTAGAAAATTCAGCAATTGAGATTTTAAAATCGATCCCCAAATCTAGATCAGTTGAGGATTTCAAATTCCTGAAATTGAGGAAAGAGGGATTTCAGATTGGAATCCCAAATCCAGAAAGATTGAGGATTTTAGATTCCAATCCCCAAATCAGACAGTTAGGGTTTTCGAATTCCCATATCAGGAGCAATTAACGATTTCATATTCGAATCCCAAATCAGGACATTAGGGACTTGAATCCCAAATCAGGGAATTAGGAGATTTGATTCCCAAATCAACCAATTAGGGATTTCGATCCCCAAATCGACAGTTAGGGATTATGATTCCCAATCCAGCTATTAGGGTTTCAATACCCAAATTCAGTTAAAAGGATTTTTTGCGCACCCTTACTTGTGTCATCGGTGAAGGCAACAATGCTGATGAGATGTTTGAGACAAGAAAGGAGATGGATTGATCTTAGTCCACCATCAGAGCTGGATTCAATGGGCTTCTTTTATGGATATGTGCAAAAACCACAATCTTGGCTGCAATGGGTGTTTCAATCATGGTTGCCATTGAAATTGGAAGACCCATTCACCCAAAAATTGAGGAAGCTATGCCTTATATGCGACAATTGATCACATCGCCATTTGCCAAAGGTTTCCCATGGCTAGAGCAATTGATTTCATCACCAACCAACGTCTGATGACATCTTCAACAGTGGGACAACAATGAGGTGGCCATTTTTGGAAGCAGGAATGATAGCTACAATTTTTGGGAAGATGCTTTTATTGAACCTATTTTAGGGATTTGTTGCAGTCAGATTGGTGGATTCGAATATCACTCATCTCGGGTTCGACATCTGGACCCGTGACCAAGGCCCACTTCTTTCTTTCTCTTTAGTTGAGGTGGGCCTAATCATTACCTTGGGCCCAATTAAGGCATTGTAATTGATAGCTCCTATTTTAGGCCCATTTCATTTTTGCCTAACTTAGGGCATATTTAATGCACACTTAGTGTTCCGGCCCTCCCTTTGGGGCCAATTTTGGATCCGTTTCCAACATCTGAGTCATTTGTTTAGTTTAAAATGAGTACATAATTTGGCTCATTCACTAGATGGACAATAAATAATGTCGACCTTTCATCAAGTGGATATTAAGAATTGGATCAAATCTATCCATCTTGTGGACACTAATGTAAGGATCTGACCATCTATCTAAATGGTTCAATACTAACCGTCCATCGTGTCAATGTCAGGGGTTAGACTTGTAATGTTCATTGATGACCACCTGATCATTCTAAGTCTCGATTCGGCTTAATTATGAGGCCATTACCCATCGTTTAGAGGTTGATATAGGCCGATGGTTTCTCTTTAAGGTTCCTCAATTTTCTACGATCAATACTAACCACCTTGTGAGCCGTATCAGACTGATTTAGATTTAATCCATTGAGGGCATGATTAAAATCTCAATCCAAAGTTTGTATTCATGAGGTTAGATTTGGTTGTATTAGCCACCATAGTGATCTCAATCACTGAAGATTTTATGAATACAGACTCGTGATACTGGGATTTAGAGGATTGCATGCAGTTGTGTTCACGTTCCATGCGGATAGTGATGAAAACACAGACCATCGCCTTTTGGCAGGAACATGAACGAAATGAAATAAATGATGCTTGTGATGTGAAATTGAAAGACTCGTCCTACCCGTAGTGTTGAGCGTCTCATATTTACATAATTGGCATTGCTTAGCTTCTTATACAGGATGGTCACTAGCATGTTATCACTTCATCCCATAGGAGGAGTAATGATGATGTAACCGAACTCGCCAAGATCGGATGTTTGGGCCCATCTTCATTCTATATAGTTCATTGAAGGCCCCAATTAATTGAATTGATAAGTTTTACTTGATATTTAGTTCTACTAATGATTTTATGTCCAATGGAAGGAATCCATTGAAATCGTCTTGGGTTGCCTACAATTAGATCTTGTCTTGGTAATTGAAAGTGCACCTACAAGTGCCCTGGTTTGTCAACTATGGTGTAAGTTGAGTCAGATGGACAACAGCGCCTAACAGGAAGATCAATTCAAGTGTCTGCCTCAACTGGATGTGTGGAAGCTCACCATAGGTAAATCATAGCCTCACATACCATGTCCCAAAAACACCAGGTGATTAAAACCCTTAAAACTAAGTAGAACACCTTAGGGTTTTAGTGTAAGAAAAATTTTTACCAAACAGGAAAATCTTCAAGTTTTTCTTACCCTGTCAATTATATCGATTCACCTTTCGATATGATCGACTTGCTCTGTCGATGTCCTCGGCATCTCAATTGATACAATCGAGTGAGGTCAAAAAGCGTCCAGCAATCAAACATTCATCTGGACGATTTATCGATATATCAGAATCTCAATCAATATTCGAATATCGATCCCATCGAAAGTGGATCGATAATATCGACAGACAGTTTTTCGGCGCCCCTGTTTTTCTAAAGAAAATGACTATAAGCTTCGACATATCGATGACTTTCCGATTCAATCTGAACTCAAATATCGATCATATTAGTAGTCATTCAATCATATCGATAGTAGGCGCATATTTCCTTCAGCATAAACTTCAGGGTGTTTTAAACGTTGATCGGGGGCCATTCGATGAAATCGATATTCTAATGTCGATATCATTGAGTCCTGGTCGATTGGATCGAATCTGGCACAAACTGACCAGCGTGCTTATAGGTAAATCTATATGATTTATCGATCCTATCGACAAGGTCTCGATATCATCAACATTCAAATTTCGATGACATCGGCTGTTCCCCGATCATATCTTCAGAACTTGAAATTCTTTAAAGCTTGTCTCTCTTGTTTTCACTTGTCGATAGATAGATCCATCTATCGATGGAATCGGAGTTCGAAATCTGATAACATCGATGTGTGTCTCAATCCCATCGACCAGCCGACAAAAGGTTTCAAAAGTGAATGACATGAAGTTTGTGTCATCGAGCGGATCATCGACACAATCGAGAGTATACACTCGATCATATCGACTCTTGCTCGATGATATCAAACTTTGTCATAAATATGATCATTTTATATCCGTTGGAACCTTTTTTCTATTTAAAGAGAGACTTGTCTTTATTGCTAGCAGAGAAAGAAGAGAGTGCTTCTGAGTGTTTTAAACTTCATATCATTTATCTTAAGCCCTTTCTCTCAGGGAGTTCATCCTCCAATCCACCCTCATCATTGATATTCAATAGAGTGGATTGGGGAATGAACTTTCGCATTCAAGGATCCTCTAGCTACTACCTTAATGGCAAATCATTAAGCTGGGATGCCTTAAATGCATAGATGATTGGAATCACTCTATCTTCCTAATAGGAAAATCTTTAGAGAGTGGAATTCCATCATAACCTTGACCCAACCTGAAGCCTAGTATTGGTACATCTTTTGTGTTACGGATCAAGGGAGTTGAAGACTCTTTATCAACAAGAAGGAGATCTTCATCACTGTGCTAAAAGGGACTCATCAACTTATCTGTAAGTACTTAGAGTCCAGAGGACACTTGTGATCATTCCTTTTTAGGATTGGGTCGTAGGTATTGCTCACCCTTTGAAGTCCTCAAAGGAGGCCTCCGGCGAGAATGTACTTGTGGGTGCATTGTGTGGACCCTTGCTCTGTGTGGGCATAAACATCTGGTTAGGAGTGAACCAGTAAAACTCTGGATTATGAGGTGAACCGTGTAAAACCTCTGTTAGGGTCTTAGGGTAAGATCCTTGGCAAGTGTGCCTAAACCGGCTGCTATGTGTTGACCCTTGCTCGTGAGAGCATAAACAGTCAGCCTCTGTGTAAGTTGTAAAGGTTGAAAGTGAACCTGATTTAAAACCTTAGGTTTGATGTGAACCATGGAAAACCTTCTTAGTGAAATCCGGTACACTCAAGGGTTGAGTGTGTTAGCCGAGAGTAGAGTAGACAAGTAGTCGAACCACTATAAAAATGACTGTGTCTGTGATTGATTCTTGTGCTTGAACATTTGTGTGATTATGTTAATTGCATTCATATATGCTTACACTTCACACACAGTGTCAGGCCCCAAATCTAGAGATCGGGTTCACAAGAACCCCGATCGCCGAATCCCGTACCGACAGCCTCCGTAGTATCCCATTCTCGGCTCCCAGTGCCCATACGCCAAATTCCGATCCTGGGATCCTACAAGGAGGATTTTTCAACGTACATTTATCTCATAAGAAACATAACCACAAGTTTACCTAAATCATAAAGGCAACATCATCATCATATATCCACTAATATAATCATTTGAATATAATGCTGAAAGGAAAATACATATGTTAAAATCGAAGCTCTAAAAAATAGCTGCACGCTCCAAGCTCAATGCTTCTGCAACCTAACATCATTTGCACGCATCTATCATGCGTAAGCTTATAGAAAGCTTAGAGGGTGGTGTAAGTGTATGCACAAGGTAAGTGCCAAGTATTCAATACAAAGCCATAATCATACAATACCGAAAATACTGGTAATCCATAAATGGTATAATGTCGGAATAAGCAGAAATACTGACAAGAGCATGAATTATCATAGTAAACAGAATATTGACAAGATCATAAATCATATGATAACAGAGTAAGCGAAAATACAGACAAGCCCATGAGTCAATCAATATCAGAATACGCATTATAGAATAGCTATGCAAATGAGGAGTCATAAAGAGCCAAATGTCAGATACCGAGGACGCGATGCAGTACACAATTCCTGATGAGTCCACGAATAGCGTCAGCCATATCTAGACCATATAAATGTAGGAACACAGTAACCTAAAATGCTACATGCTACAGATGTAATGCAATATGCGGTGTGAATGGATTGACCATGCTATAGTGTGAAGTCGGGATGATAGTACGTAGTATCATAGGCTATGGGGTCCATCACAAGGGACTTCTATCCAAACTAGTCTCATACCTAAATTAGGATAGTCAGACTCGATGTGGGAAACTCCTGATCTCAAGTTCGTCGCGCGCCCAACCGAAATCCTTGCCATAATGAAGGTACACAATAATTAGTTACGCACCACCAGATCAAGTGGATAGTGAATGAATGAATGAATGGATATGCAATTCCTGCTCAATAAGTCCACATATCAGTACGGTTACTCTCTGAGGAAATCACCGGGGTCTATTACACTCCAAATGGCACCGCCGCTCTCCCTAGCCGCACAGTCCAAGTAAGCGTAAGAAACCTCACTATCCGCCCAGCCAATAGTCTGCCAATACTTATCTGGCACATCGATAGGGGACCCATTCCTCGAGTTGGTCAAATTCAGCCTAGTAATGCCCCCCGCGCTCGGGAAAGTAAGGTCGCACCCCTTTCCAACCGACCACGATGCAGTGGGAGATGCGGCCTACTAGTATTCAGCACTCGGGCGCTCATGTATCCACTCGGTCTCGACGTTGGGGCGTCCTCTGGTACCAAGAGGGTTTTAGAGATTTTCATCCAGTACCATCTATGGCAGCCCGATGCTCGAACCAAACATTTTCAGTGTCCCATTTGGCCATCCATGATATGCCTGTGGAGGTTACGACCCTAATGTCGCTAGGGCGTACAGTAATCACAACACATAATGCAAGATGTATGTGTCATACAATCTAGTCATGCATCAATCTCGCGCGTACCATGCGCTCATGTCGGGCGCCCCATCTCATAAAGAGTCCCGTAAATGTCTCATCCCAATAGCTTATGCTATGATCAAGCATTCCTCATATCAAGCATACATATGTTGCGTATGACATGATGCATGGAATTATACTAAGCATGTTATAAAGTGATGAACTATCCTCGCAACGAAGATGGGCTTAGACGGCCTATAAGTATGGGCTTAATGATGGGCCCTAAGGAGAGCGACAATGCGGACATTTAACCAACATTATCCTTACAATGTGGACGTCAAACCAATATTGTTCCCTAGGAACGGCCTGTCATAAACATCATTACATAAACTATGGTGGAATCACATTACAATGGGCCTTATGTACACCCCATTGGGCCTCGACCCATGGACCTCCAATACATCAAATGGGTCGCATCATATGGGCCTTATATGAATCCAGTGGGCTGCATCATGAGCCTTATGTACATCCCATTGGCTATATCCCATGGGCCTTTGAAGACATCACAATGGGCCCTAATACATCACAATGGGCCTTTAACCCATGGGCCTTAGAATCCATCAAAATGGGCCTAATCGCGTGGGCCTTATATATATATATATATATATATATATATATATATATATATATATATATATATATATATATATATATATATATATATATATATATATATATATATATATATATATATATATATAACAGGTCTCATCAGACGGCCGTAAATAAATTCAAGATGGGCTTTATAACTTGGACCTCATATACATCAAGGTGGCCTCAACAACGACCATAAATAAATCAAAGTGGGCCTGACGGATGGGCCATAAGTTACATCAAGGTGGGCCTCACATATGGACCACGAAATACATCAAGGTGGGATTTAATGGATGGGCCACAATACATCAAGATAGGCCTAATCACATGGGCTTAAAATATATCAAATGGGCCACAACATATGAGCCAGAAACACATCACAATGGGCCTCAACCGATGGGCCCTAAATACATCACAATGGGCCTCAACCCATGGGCCCAAATACATCACAATGGGCCTTAACCCATGGGCTCCAAATACATCACAATGGGATGCTTGGATCAAGCATGTACATCACGTGGGGGCCATGTGGATGGACAGTGTGAATATACAACACATCTTAAGGTGGGCCCTGCCCGTCCTACGATAAAATAATAGGACGACTGGGTATAGGACGCATGCATCAACGGGCCCACCGTCTCACAAAACAGATGGACGAAATTGCTGCAAAGCACAAACATCATGGTCAACTCATACAACATCACGAAAATGGACGGTGTGGATATAACATACATATATCAAGGTGGTCCGACGACCTCGCTCATGAGACTTACATACATCAGGTGGGCCTAAAAATGGGTTGGCGACATGGGAAAGCCTATACATCATGATAGGCTACAAGTATATCCAAGTGGGCATCTCGAATGGGCCACAAAACATATCAAAGTGTGCCCCCAACCACGGACCACAAATACATCAAATGGGCCTCGTATCATGGGCCTTATGTTCACATCAAAGTGTGCCTCAACAACGGTCTCGTACACATCAAGGTGAGCCTCAACAATGGGCCATAAATATGACGAGATGGGCATATTCTCTTGGGCCTTATACCAAGTGGGCCACATCAATGGGCCACACCAATGGGCCTTATGTATATCAGATGGGCCATGCCAATTGGCCCCATATATATTAAATGAGCCACACCCAAATACAAATGGTGATGATGTCTTCCACCATTAAAATTCCTAGGGCCCACCCTAGCATTTATTTCCTATCCAATCTATTCATAAGGTCACCAGGACCTGGATTTATAGAAAAAGCCAATATCATAATTGTCCAAAATGGGTGGCCCTTCAAACCCACTACTTTCTATAATGCTGTCTACCTAATACTAGACCTGTCTTAATTTTGGTCTCAAGCCCTAGAATAAACCCTTAAAACGGTTGGACAGATTGGATGTGACACATGCATCATGATGGGGTCCACACCAATCGACCCACCAATAAAATGGATGGTTTGAATATAACACAAAACATCAAGGGTGGGCCTACTATACTATAGATTGGACTCATTCTTAGTCTTAAGCCTTAAAATGGGCTTTCAAGGTGGATGAACAGTTTGGATGCAACACATGCATTATGATGGAGGGGGGGGGGGGTCCACATGAACCATGGATCTGATTTATTCTTTAGCTCATGCCCCAAAAATGAGCTTGCAAAATGGATTGACGGTTTGGATATAATGCATATCTCATGATCAGCACACCATCCAGAGGTCTGGACGGTGTGGATTTGAGGCACATACATCACATTGGAGCCCACTGCACTGTCCTAGACAGTGGGGATACTTAGCACATGTGTCAAGGTGGGTCCCACCGTCAGGACAGATGGATGGATTGGAGGAAATACAAATGAACGGCTTGAATGAAACACATCTCACGGTGGGTAGCATCCCACTCCACTTGCTGATGGTGTGGAAATTAGATACACACATCACGTGGCTCACATGCATAAACGGTGGATGAAACACCTTCACCAAGGTGGGTCCCACATCCTGAGCCTAGGACCGTAGGGATGAAGTACATACCTCATGAGGCCCTCAACAGCTACTGGATAAAAGGTCCAGTAGCATCCCTCCTGATTTGGATGGCTTGAAATGCATGCATGGTGGGTCCCACGCGTGGCCCACTAGCTTTGGATGAAAGCTGATATTTATGTTTTCTCTCGTCCAGGCTGGATGGCGTTAATACAGCACATCCATCAGGTGGGGTCCATGGACGAACAAGGTGGATACAACACATATCATTATCATGTGGGACCATGATGTGGACAGTCCAGATGGCCCATGTACGGACGACGTGGATGAAATATACATGCTAAGGTGGGGTTCCACCATCCGCCTGGACGGTGTGAAAGAAGCACAAACATCACTGTGGGCTCCACCGTCCGCCTGGACAGTGGAAATAAAACACATAAATTATTGTGGGTCCCATGTGGGGCCCACCATAACGTTTCTTTCCATCCAACCCGTTGGTAAGGTCGTACAGACATGGAATGAAGGGTAAAAACAAATTTCATCTTGATCTGAAACTTCTGTGGGTCCAAAACAGGTTTTAATGGTAGATAGTCGAACAACACTATTTCCAATGATGTGGGCCACTTGAGTCTTGGATTCGACTGAAACTTGGAGGGGACACACCTGAGAAGGGGGCCCACCAAATGAATGGGTTAGATGGCAAACAAACATCAGGGTGGGGCCCACGGCTGGAGAAGTGGGTCTGAGTCCATCCGCCCGCCAGCCGCAGTTGCGGCCTGCACCTCTGACACAGTAGCAGCAATGCTGCTGTGTATATATATATATATATATATATATATATATATATATATATATATATATATATATATATATATTTGAAAAGATTCATTTTTCATATGTGGGGCCCGCATCAGGTAGATCCATCCTATCCACTGGTTCCCATGGTCTTAGACAAGCCAATCAAGCCCAATATCTGATATGTTTCGTCGTATAAAGATATCAAGGTGTATTTCAAAGGTTAACAGACTGTTTGCTATGTTACGGCTCGTCAGGACATCGGATTAGCTTCATTTTTTAGCTCAACGCCTAAAATGATCTAAGGAAAAGGATGGATGGTGTGGATTACAAATATATATCAAGGTGGGGCCTATATGAGTGACCCTCCTCCAATGCTTGTAACCCAAGCCAATATTTGTGTTTTCTCTAACGTCAGCGTCTAGGGACGCTGGACGGCCTGTCCATGTGAAGGTGGGCCTGCTTAGATGGGCCACCACATGATGTATGGTGCAAGTACAACACATATAAGGTGGGCCTCATTTATAGATGGTTGGGGTGAACTACATATTTCATGGTGGGGTCCATCCGGACAGGCCACACGGCCATATTATTACCCAAAATGATAGAGAGAGGGAGAGAGAGAGAGAGAAAGAAGCACCCACCGAATGATCTTCTCGGTCTGTTGGAACACCTATCTCCTTGTGCTTCACTTTGATGGTGGATGATGAGAAGTGAAGGATTAGGATGAGAGATCTTGGAATGGGAAAGTGGGCCACATAAAGTCATTCTTTCTCTCTTGAAATGGTTAGACGTGTGTAGCTTTGGTTGCTTAAGAAATGAGATGAGAAATGAGAAAGAGAGAGAGAGTTGTAAGGAGATGTGAGGTGATGGAGTGATGGAGTGATGGATGGGAGAGAGATGGGTGTGTAAGGTTTTGTTGACTTTAGGGAGGGGGTGATGTAAGAAAGGTATGGGGTGTGGAAGAAACTTTTGACTTATGGGTTGCTTGGGGATGGAGTGTGTGGTGATGTTGTACTTGACATGATATGAGGTGATTGATTGATGGAGTGATTGATTGATGGGATAAATTGTAAAGATTCTCTTGGGATTTACAACATGTGGTGTTTTTCCTCAAACTGCATGCGGGTCTGCATCTCCCTGCCAGGGTATCGGATCGGTGCAAGAGTCGCGGCGCTGGAACCGCGGTGACGGTGCGGTCACAATGGTACAAGCCTCGGATTGAACCGACTCAGATATATAGGATACGACTTAGGGTCGAGCACAAACGTCGATCATCGGTCACAGGTTGCCAAAATTCAATCGGAAGGATCGCGGGAGTTGACGGAATAGTACGGACTAGGATACGGGTCTTACACACAGTCACATCCATCATAGGCTATAACTACCTCATTCTTATTAAATTGAATAGTTTTGTGATTAGATCCTCTACTGGGCTTGGAAATAAGTAGAGTTACATTTGAGTAATCTTAAAAATTACATACCTATTAGGAATAGAGTGATAGGATTTTTAATATAACTCATAAATCTTTAAAAAGTCCTATTCACCCCCCTCTAGGACATATTGACATATTCCTGCTTCAACTCAAGTGGTCTTCACCGCTATTTCAAAAACCAGAACCTTTAAGACCATATGAAAATTCTACTAAGTTAGAGGTTGACCGTTACAAGGCATGGTCTAGATCCAATGATATGTGCCTCAAAATCATAAAGTATTCAATTTCTGAGTCAATGAGGGGTGCCATGCCTAATGTAGGTAAGGCCAGAGTGTTCTTGACTGAAATGGGAAAATAATTTAAGAAATTGGATAAGGATAAAGTGAATTTTTTGTTAAACAAATTAACTCGCTCATCCTATGACAAAAAAATGAAACATTTGTAAATACATCATACAACAGATTGAAGTTGTATATAAAATCCGTTCTTTAGGACTAGATATTACAAATAACCAATTAGTTCACCTGGTCATGAACAACATACCTCCTCAATACGGTACATTCCTAGTGAACTATAATACTTTAAAGGACAAATGGACGTTGGACGAACTGATTTCTCAGTGTGTTTAAGATGATGATAGGATCAAGTTAATAGGTAAGGCACAAAATGTTAATTTGGTGACTTCATGGAGCGGGCATAGACATGGATACAGACATAAAAGGGAAAAGAAAAAGGAATCAAGGTTCTAGTAATGGGTCCTTAGGTCCTCCGACAGGAAATCATGAAAATTGACCTAGGAATGTATCGAGCCGCAAGTGGGCTAAAGGTAATAATTACTTCTTTTTTAAGAAGCAGGGACATTAAAAGAAATACTGCATGAAATATAAGCAATGACTCGTAAGAAAGGGTAATGATTTTGGTCTAGTATGTTTTGAATCAAATTTAACTGATGTGTCGGTGGATTCTCAGTCGATAGATTTAGGAACTACTATTCACATATATACTTTTGTGCAAGACTTCCTAAAGACTAGGCCACCAACTAATGTAAAGCACTTAGTATACGTAGGCAATGGTATTAAAGTTCACATAGAGGTAATTAGAGTCTATAGGTTTAGGTTGGAGTCAGGTTATTTATTGGATTTGGTAGATAGATTTTGTGTACCTTTTATAAGGCGTAATTTAGTCTCTATTTCTCATTTGGATAAATTGGGATATTCATTTCAGTTTGAGAATAAATGATTAAATATTTACTTTAATTTAATTAAAGTTGGCACCGGCTCTGTGGTGAACAACTTATACAAATTGGACTTAAATGCTTCACACGTTTATAATGTCAATGACCTGCATGGAAATAAAACAAGATCTAAACAAAAACTAGACTATGAGAATTCCTCCATGTTGTGACACAGGTGGTTGTGCCATAACTCTCATGAGAGATTGGAAAGGCTTGTGTGAGAATGAATTCTTCATTCTCTAGACTTCTCTGAATATAAAGTGTGCATTGATTGCATTAAAGGAAAATAGACTAGAACTATAAAGAAAGGTGCAACAAGGAGTGTGAGACTCTTAGAGTTCATAGATATGGACATTTGTGGACCATTCCCTACACATCCTAGAGTGAACACAAATATTTAATCACCTTTATAGATGACTTCTCTAATTTCGGGAACGTATATCTTATTATTGAAAAATTAGATGCCTTGGTTACTTTTAAAATCTATAAGACCGAGGTTGAAAATCAACTTGATAAGAAGATTAAAGTGGTCAGATCTAACTGTGGTACAAATATTGTGCAAGATATGACGAATTAGGTCACAATCTAGGGCCATTCGCTACATACCCATAAGATTGTGGCATTATCGCCCAATACACCATGCTTGAGACTCCATAACAGAATGATGTGGCTAAAAGGAGCAATCACACCCTTATGGATATGGTGTGAAGCATGATAAGTAGTTTAGCATTGCCAAAATCTTTATGGGGTGATGCGATCAAAACTGCAATTTATATTCTTAACGGGTCCCTAGCAAGGATTTAAGGAAAACTCCTTTTGAGTTGTGGAATGGGAGAAAGCCAACTATTCGATATCTAAATGTTTGGGGATGTCCTGCTAAGGATAAAGTTTATAACCCATATAAAAGAAAGCTCGATCCAAGAACCATAAATTGTTTCTTTATTGGATACCTGAAAAGGTTAAAGGGCTATCGATTCTACTATCCTTCCCACTCTATCAGGATTGTTGAGACTGAGAATGCCAGATTCATTGAGGACACTGAAACACAGTGGGAGCAAGAACATTAGAAACTTTGTATTTGAGGAAGAAATGGTTGTAACTCTAGTCACAGTCACTCCAGCTCACGTGGATATGATTGCCACAGTCGAGCCTGTAATCGCTGCGGAATACCATGTTAAACCTCCTGTACAACCCACTGATGAGGGAAATCAAAATCACATCCAAGAGGGCAAGCTATTGAGAAGATTTGAAAGAGAAAAAAGGCCTGTAAATCAAGACAATTACATCATATATTTATAAGAGCACGAGTTTGACATAGGGGTGGAAAAAGATCTTGACTCCTTTACACAAATCAAACAGAGTGTTGATCCTTCTCATTGGGTTAATGCCATGAAGGATGAGTTGAAATCTTTGAGGGAAAGTAAAGTGTGTGATCTTGTTGAGTTACTCTCAAGAATAAAGCCAATTGGTTGTAAATGAATATTTAAAACCAAGCGGGACTCTAAGGGTAATGTTAAAAGATATAAAGATAGACTTGTTGCCAAGGATTTTAATTAACATGAGGGGCATTGAGTTTTAACGAGAATTTCTCACCTATATCTAAAAAAGATTCATTCAAGATCATAATGACTCTTTTAGCTCATATGGATTTAGAATTATATCAGATGGATGTAAAGACATCGTTTCTCAATGGGGATCTGAATGAGAACATAAACATGTTACAAGCTAAAGGTTTAATAGCCCATGTCTCAGAACATTTAGTTTATAAACTGAAAAAAATCCATCTTGGGTTGAAATGGGCATTACGATAGTGGTACCTAAAGTTTCATGAAGTATCTACATTAAAATCAGTGGGAGTAAGTTTGCTATAATGATTTTGTATGTTAATGACATTCTGTAGAGAGCAGTGAAATCAAGATGTTAAGTGGTATCAAGAAATTCTTATCTCAAAGATTTGAAATGAAAGACCTTGGTGATGCCTATTATGTCACGCCCCAAACCCAGAAATCGGATTCACAGGAATCCCAATCACCGAGTCTGGTACCGACAGCCTCCGTAGTACCCCATTCTCGGATCCTAACATTCATACGTCAGATTTCGATCTTGTGATCCTATAAGGAGGATTTTTAGAATGATTTTTTTTAGGAGCATAATCACAAGTATACCCAATTCACAAAGGTAACATCATCATCACATATCCACTAATATAATTAATTGAATACAATGCTAAAAGGGAAATACATATATGAAAGTTCTAGAAGACAACTGCATGCTTCAATCTCAACGCTGCTGCAACCTAATGCCACCTGCACGCATCTATCGTGCATAAGCATATAGAAAGCTTAGAGGTGGTGAAAGTGTGTGTAAGATAAGTGCTAAGTATACAATAAATCCCATAACACATACATCATTAGGATAAGTAGAAATACTGACAAGATTAGGAATAATACGATATTAAAGTAAACGGAAATATACTGGTAGGTCCATGAATCATACAATAACAGAATACGCAATGCGGATTGACTATGCAAATGTGGAAGCCAAATATCAGATGCCGATGATGTAATGCAATATGCAAATCTTGCTAAGTCTGTCTAGGCCATATAAGTGCAAAAACATAGTAACTCAAAATGCTAAGTACTGTTGATGCAATGTAATATGCGGTGCGAATGAAATGATCATGCTGGAATGTGAAGTCAGGATGATAGTACGTAGTATCGCAGGTTATGGGGTCCACCACAAGGGACTTCTATCCAAACCAGTCCTATACTTAAATTTGAATAGTTCGACTTAATGCGGTAAACTCCTGATCTCAGGTTAGTCGCACGCCCAATCAAAATCTTGGCCATGCGATGGTACATAACAAATAGTTACGCACCACCAGCTTGAGTGGATAGTGAATGAATGAAGGAATGGATATGCAATTCCTGCTCAATAAGTCCACATATCAGTACGATTGCTCTTTGGAGAAATTATTGGGGTCTATTACACTTTACACTGACTGCCGCCTCCCTAGCCGCACAGCCTAATGAGTGGAAGAGACCTCACTAACCGCCTAGCCAGCAGTTTGTCAATACCTACTCGGCTCGATGATAGCGGACCCATTTACGAGCTGGTTATACTTAGCCTAGCTTACAGCCCTCTCACTCGGGCGGATAAGGCCACACCCCCTCCCAACCGACCATGACACAGTGGGAGACACGGTGTACTGGTATTCGCCACTCAGGCGCTCATGTTCCACTTGGTCTAGATGTTGGGGCACCTCGTAGCCTCGGAGATTCTGAGATTTTCACCCAAGGACATCATAAGTACCCACAGTGCTAGAACTAAGTATTTCTGATGTCCCATTTAGCCATCCACGATGTACCTATGGAGGCCATGACCCTAATGTCGCTAGGGCGTGCAATGATCAAGTTACATATATGCGAGATGCATGAATTACACTATCCAGTCATGCAGTAATCCTGTGCGTACGACGTGATAATGTGGGCATTTCGTCTTATAAGGAGTCCCATAAATAGTCTACCCAATGGCGTATGCTATAATCAAATATTTTTCATATCAGGCATACATATGATGGGTATGGGCATGAATCATGGAGTTATACTAAGCATTTTATATGGTGATGAAGTATCCTCACAACGAAGATGAGCCTTAATGGCCTATACACAACAAGTATGGGCCTATCAATGGACCCTAGGGAGAGTTATAATGTAAACATTTAACCAACATTATTCTTACAATGTGGACATCAAACCAACATTGCTCCCAAGGCATGGCCCACCATAAATGTCATTACATAACCCATGGTGGAATCACACAATGCAATAGACCTTGTATACATCCCATTGGGCCTCAACCTATGGGACTTAACTATATTAAATGGGCATATGGTCCTCATATATGTCAAGGTGGGCCTCAACAACGGGCTTCATACACATCACGGTGGGCCTCAATAACGGGCCTCATACACATCAAGGTGGGCCTTAATAACGGACCTTGAATACATCACAATGGGCCTGAACCCATGGGCCCTAATACATTATAATGGGCCTTACCAAATGGGTCGGAAATGCATTATAATGGGTCTCGTCATATGGGCCGAGAATACATCACAATGGGCCTCGCTAAATGGGCCATAAATACGCAACAGTTGGGCCCTGTACATGGGCTATAAATACATCACATTGGGCCCCAACACATGGGCTGAGTACACATCATATTGGGCCTCAAACATGGGCATAATATACATCAAGTGGGACACATCGTATGGGTCTTACCCATCATAATGGGCTGCATCAATGGGCCTTATACATCACGTCGGGCCGCTTGGATCAAGCACGTACGTCATTTGGGGGTCACGTGGATGGACAATGTGAATATACAACACACCTCAAGGTGGGCCCTACCCATCCCATGACAAAATAAATGGACGGCTGGGTATAGAATGCACGCATCAAGAGGCCCACCATCCCACAAAACAGATGGATAACATTGCTGCAAAGCACGTACATCATGGTCGGCCCATACAGCACCATCCAAATGGATGACGTGTATATAAAATACATACATCAAGGTGGGCCGTAACGACGGGCCTCACACATGGGACTTACATACCTCAGGTGGGCCTCATCACGTGGCCTTATATCTCAAGGTGGGCCTCAACAATGAGCCATAAATATGGCAAGTGGGCCACATCACACGGGCCATATGTATATCAAATGGGCAACACCCAAATATAGGTGGTGATAGGGATTTTCACCATTAAAATTCCTATGGGTTTAATGGTGGACATTCAAACCCATTTCTTTCTACAATGTGGTCCACTTGATCCTAGATCTATCTTATTTCTGTCCCAATCCTTAAGATGAGCTTGCCAAATGGATGGACAGTTTGGGTGCAACACATGCATCATGGTGGGGCTACTACCGTCTAGAAGCCCAGCAAAATGGTTGGACGACATAGATAAAACACGTATAACATAATGGGTCCACCGTCCAATGGTGTGGACAGTGTGGATAAAACACATACACCATGGTGGGGCCAGCGCTGGGACCCACCATACGTTTATTTACCATCCCATCTATTGGTAAGGTCACACGGACCCAGATGCAGAGGAAACACAATTTCATATATAATCTAAAGCTTCTATCAACCCAAAAGGGTTTCAATGGCAGACGTTCAAATTCCACTGCTTATTGCTTTGTGGTCCGCTAACAGGTAGATCTGCCTCATTTATCTCAAGCCTTATGGCAGCCCACCAACTGAATGGATGGTTTGGATGTAATCCCTACATCACAGGTGGGGTCCACTGACCGTCCAGTAGCCCATGGCTGGACAACATGTATAAAACACATACGTTGTGGTGGGTTCCAACATCCACAGCCGTGGATGGTGTGAATAAAACATGTACATCAATGGGTCCCACGTGGGGCCCACCATAACGTTTATTTGACATCCAACCATTGATAAGGTCACACGGACGTGGATGAAAGGGAAAAACAAATTTCATATTAATCCAAAACTTCTATGAAAATCGTAAATGGGTTTCAATGGTAGACATTCAATCCCACTATTTCTTGGGATGTGGGCCACCTAAGTTCCAGATCGGGCCGATTTTTGGAGGGGGTCCACTTCAAGAAGGGGCCCACCAAATGAACGGTGTGGATGATAAATAAACATCATGGTGGGGCCCACGGTTGGGATCGTGGGTCCTGCTATCCGTCCACCAAAACGCAGCAGCAGGCGCTACTTGCTTACTTATTTATATTTTTTTGAAATCGTGTTTTCTTATGGTTTTTCGTATGTGGGGCCCGCATCAGGTGGATCCACTCTAACCATTGCATTTTATGGCTCAAGACCAACCAAACAAGCTCAATTTGAGGTATGTTTTGGCTCAAGATAGGTCCTAGTCAATTTTTAACGGTAAAAATCAATATTTCCTATGTTATGGCCCGTCGAAAAGTCGGATTAAGTTCATTTTCCGGCTCAACGCCTAAAATAATCTGAAAAATAGGATGAACGGCATGGATTACATTCATACATTGAGGTGGGGCCTACACAAGTAGCCCACCCAAATAGCATTGAACCAAGGCTAATATTTTTATTTTCAACTAACGTCCAGCATCCATGGACGCTGGATGGTTTGGGCATTCTAAATATGGGAGGTGGGCCCTGCTCATGTGGGCTACCAAATGATGAATGACGTGGATACAACACATATATAAAGTGAGGTCCATCCAAGTGGGCCACACAACTACATCACAAAAGGGAGAGAGAGAGAGAGAGAGAGAGAGAGAGAGAAAGAGAGAGAGAGAGAGAGAGAGAGAGAGAGAGAGAGAGAGAGACGTGTGATGGAGGGACCCCGACATTATGGGCCCTCCCTTTTAAGCATTCAATCATACATCAAGTGGGTCCCATTACACGTGGGCCCATCAAGTCAAAAATCAATGGTGGAGATACTTTCTCTGCCAAAATGTAAGGTTTAGATGACCCATTTTTCAAACTTAGAAGCTAAACATCATGATGGGATCCATGGAGAATGACCCCATCATGGAATGACCATGATAATCAAGGTGGGCCATCAGCCAAATCTTAGGGTCCAAAGTGAGATCCATACCATCGATCGGTAGGCCTCACTTGGCCCATCATAAAAACATGAAAACTAGCTTATAGAAGCACCCACCGTTCGATCTTTTTGGTCCGATGGAACGTCGATCTCCTTGTGTCTCACTTTGATGGAAGATGATGAAAGATGAATGACTAAGATGAAGGATTTTGGGGTGAGAAGTGGGCCACACACATCTCACTTTTTCTCTTGGAAAACCATGGACGTTCCACTTTCCTTACTTGAAAAATGTGAAGAGAAGGAGAGAGAGAGAGAGGGTTATAAGGGAGAGAGAGTGATGGGTGATGGATGTGAGGTGAGTGATGGGTGAGGTGAGAGACTTGTTGACTTTTGGAGTTTACTTGACTTGTAGAGAAAGAAAGTATGGGTTGCTCTTGTACTTCACATGAGATGATTGATTGATTGATTTGAGTGATTGATTGATGAGACATTTTGTAGAGATTCTCTTTGGATTGTAAACACGCGGCGTTTTCTTAGAAATAAACGTCGGTCCACATCTCCCTGCCACGGTATCAGATCAGTATGCAGGATGCGGTGTTGGACCCATCATGACGGTGTGGTCGCAATGGTACAAGTCTTGGATTAAGCCAACTAGAGTTTACAGGATATGACTCAGGGTTGCGCAAACATTGATTATAGGTCGCGGATTATCGGACTTCGACGGGAAGGATCACGGGAGTCGACAAAACAGTACAGACTAGGATATGGGCCTTACATGTTATATCATCAGCCTTGAGATTCGATGTGACAGATCACATGGATTGCTCAGCTTATCACAGAGATCCTATATTACTAAGGTATTGGAAAGGTATGACATGCAAAATTATGCTCCTAGACAGTCGCCCATTGTAAAGGGTGACAAATGTAGCTTATTCCAATGTTCTGATTTGGAAAAAATCGAATGAAGGATTTTTCGTATGCATTACTAGTAGGGAGCATCATGCATACTCAAGTCTGCACGCGATCGGATATTGCCTTTTCTATTGGAATGTTGGGCAGATATCTATTTAATTTAGGAATGCAATATTGGATAGCTGCAAAGAAAGTATTACACTACTTGTAAAGGATAAAAAATTTTGGACTCACATATGGAAGATCTGACAATTTGGAGTTAGTTGGATACTTAGATGTAGATTATGCTGGCTATGTTAACATTGCAAAGTTCACTTCAGGCTACATCTTCATAATTGTTGGTGGGAGTGTCTTGGAAAAGCGTGAAATAGTCAATCACAGCCTCATTTGCCATGGAAGCTGAATTCATTTCTTGTCATAAGAGATCTAATCAGGTATTGTGGTTACAATGTTTCTTCTTAGGTTTGCTGGTATTAAAGAATATTCTGAAACCATTGAGAATATTTTGTGATAATTTTTGATAATTCAGCTACGATTTCCTTTCGTAGCAACAAGAAGCATTCATAAAGGTGGAGGCATATTGACATAAAGTATTTTGTTGTAAATAAAAGAGTTCAAAATCGTTAAGTGTCTGTGGAGTTTATCGGCATTAAGTAGATGGTTGTAAATCCGCTCACTAAAGGGCTCCCTATCGCAACATTTCAAAAGTATGTAATATCCATGAGAGTCATTGATCCCACAGATATTTTCAGTTAGTGGGAGTTGAACATATTTTATTTTTTATAGACATTCAAGATATCTCATTTGATAAAGTTTTAATAATTTTGATATAAAGTTTATTACTGCTTCTCTCTAAGTATGCGCAATCTAATTTTGAGTAAGAAAAATTACAGTTATATCTCATTGGAGACATTTTAAAGCTTTAGGACCTCTTAAGTATATACACACATCATTACATTATGTGTGTATTCCTTATACCATATTTTCTAGTTCCAAATCTATGTTGTCAAGGCTAATAGTATTTGTGGCCGTGCTTAGTCTCACTTCGCTTAGATTAAATGGTGTGATGGCTGTCGCGATCCGATACTAGTATTCTTGATGGACCAGATTGTAATAGCATTACTTGTATTATCCAATGATCAAATTGGCTAACCATTTGGATGTTTTCTCAAAATTAAAATAATTTTTCAAAATATTTTCAAAAGATTAATCATTGACATTGATCGATGTGAAGGTGAACCTTATTGATCAACAGTCTAGATTAACCTAAAAGTTGGATAGTGTGATCGGGTGCACTAGTAGGCCCCACTAAGTTGTGATACATCCAGAAATTTATGTAAGGGGTGGAGTGCTACAACTGTGATATGCACATAATATTTTATAGGAACTAGGATTACCAATTCATGCAAAGCCTTGGGGAGAGGAGTTTGGATGGGTTTCAAAGTCCTCACCCTTCTAATCTATATTAATAGGGCTGGGTCCCCAATCTAACACCATCGACACAAGTTACAGCCCCATCCTGCCTTCTCTAAAGAGTGTAAAGGAAAGGAAAACCTTTGCATCCTTATCTGTAGCAATGACATCACAAATAAGTAAGCCTTCTACTTCTTAGATCTCCATATCTAATGCATAGCAAGGTCCCATTGACAATTCTGCTACAAGAACTTACACCAGTTCCTAATAATTGGGAGAATTTGTTAATTACTTTTTCTTTTGCTCCTTTTTGCTTTTTGTAACTCTTTGGGTTTTGGCCTTTCTGTAGTAAAATTATCATTGCTTCAAAAATAAAATAAAAGGAAAATGTTAACAATTCGATTCACTTGTAAGATGAAGGAATCTGGGAAATGCTGAGAGATTCATTTGTGCAGGTCGGTTGGTGCTTCCATTGCTACTGGAGTTACTACCTCACGAATATCGTTCATAGCAAGGGGGAAACGGTGAGTATGATAATGTAGGAAGTAAATGGAGAAAGAGTGAATGAGAATTCCTATATTAATGCTGTTTTGTGGATGGATATGGTACAGAGGGGATCATGAAATACGGTGTGTGAGGAGGGATTTGTTGCTTGAAGTGCTTGAAAGGGAGCTTCCTCACGGCACCATTAGGTTCGGCTCTAAGGTGGTTTCTATTGAGCTGATGGGAGAGGAAAAGTTGGTGCATTTGGCAGATGGCTCCATCCTTAAAACCAAGGTACATGTCGCAAATCTCATAAGTTCACTGGCTTAACTTTTGCGTGTGGGCATGCTTTCTATCGAGGCCCCTGAGAGGGTTATCTGGATCTCACACACGTGAATTAATGGATTGGTATGAGTTTTGGGGCCTGTGCATAACATGAGAAGACGTACCTTGGATTGCATTGCAGCACGATGGGGCTACACTGCTCTGTTGCATGGTAACTAGGCATATGATCATTTTCCACATATGGATAGAAGATAAATCAAGCCTTTTTCTTGAAAGAGAGACATTGATAATTTGGCAGCCTGACACTTGATATGCTGGAAGTAAGAAATTGCACAAGTGCTGTTAAATGATAACAAGCCTAAGCGGCGGTAATATTTATGCATAATCTACAACACTACATGGGTGGATCGCCATAATGTATACCATTCATCCTTATACGGTTGGGATCACAGGGATATCTGATCCTATTCACTCTCCTAGATTTTGTCTCTCAATGTTAGTGTCGGCCAGCATAGTGCTTTTATTATTGGTGTTCCCTAACTAAAATGCATGGTGCTTTTATTATTGGTGTTCCCTAACTAAAATTCCTCAACTCCCATGTACTTTGGCTGCAATGGTTTCCATCACCTGTCCAGGGTTGATCCTTATGGTTTGGTAGGGCCGGGACTTGAAAAGCCACACGTAGACACTCTACACCCAAGCATTCTAGGAAACATTTGCTTCCAGTATGTTATTAGGAAACTATGGAAGCACACAAAAATGAATCAGGCAAACTACTCATAATCATATAATCAAGTCCAAATACAAACAATCCAAATTTTACGTGGAAAAAATCAATCAGGAAAAAACTAGGGCACAAAACGATGGGTATGCACTATGAAAGTAGAAATTATAAGAGAGAGAGTGTTACTTATTCAAACAAGCCTCGAATCCACTTCACAAGTCTAAGCTATGCCCTTGAAACCCTTAGGAACAAATTAGAAACTCTAGAGCTCTTCTTTATTTCCAAATCCTGATTACACTTGATATATAAAGTATGACAATCGGAATAGGAAATAAATCCTGCACTTATGAAACTCTGCACGTGTGCTCGATGGGACTTTGATGGCATAGACAAACTCATTGAAAACCTTGATGGTATCAAACTTACTTCATTGACATCGAGTAGCAACACCAAAATGTTCCAGCAACTAATATGGATTTTCTAAAAATTTTCGATGGCATTGAGCACCTGTGTTGATGTTATCGACATCTGTTCGATGGTATCGAGTGGTTTGTCGATGGCATCAATAGACCCATTGCTCACAAATTTAAGACATCAACAACTAGCTATTGGAGTAGAGTTTTTTTTTTTTTTGGCCAATGCTTATTCTACATATATTTTCATTGTATTTTCTTTGCAAAATGAAGTTCACATCTGATGAGCTTTCCATGAGTAATTTTACTGAAAAGAAAACCATGCATACACTCTGATGGGATTTTCCTCCTCAGTTCAAAGGAGAGATTGGGTAGCATGGTGTAAATCGGATGTGTTTTACTATACTGCTTGACCGGTTGAGTGGGCTTCTCGACTGGTTGAGGGTGGTGCTCGACCAGTCGAGTGGTTCTCGACTCAAAATCCAGCGAGCAAATTGGTTTGGTACTCTGAGGTGCTCAACCAGTTGAGGGAGGTGCTTGATCGGTCGAGTGGGCACTCGATCGGTTGAGGACCCTGCTCGACCAGTCGAGGTTACACCAAGTCTGAATTTTTTGCAGACTGTATAAATTTAAGGCGGTTTTCACATAGGAGGAGAAAGGAGTTGCCTAAACTATAAATAGGGGTTCTCAGGGCTATTCTAGGGTATGCAAGAGAGTTTCCTAAATCTTTACAAGGGTTTGTTAAAGGGTTTGGGGCTATCAAAGGTGAGAGAGAGAGAGAGAGAGAGAGAGAGAGAGAGAGAGAGAGAGAGAGAGAGAGAGAGAAAGGAAGCTTGTAGAAGGGAGGTTCTGCTTGTAGAGGTGATCTACCAAGGTGTCCCATATCGGTATCGATTGACGTAACGCTGATCTCCAAAAATGATACGGATACGGGGGCTTAACAGCGTAATTTTTTTGCCAGAAAAATATGGATTAAATCTGGAATATTTTAAGCATTCCAAATATACATTCATTTATAAAGTGGAACATGATTATGGTGGTGTAACGGTCCACTCTTTGGTGAGAAGTTGTATCGGACTGTCTGATGAATTTATGAACCAGATAACCCGTATTTGACTATAAAATTTATATAAAATAACATCACAAATCTGTAAAATGCACATTACCATGTTCTACTATAATTAACATATCAAATTCTTTGATAAAATCAACAAACTATTCATTAAAAAATGATTTTTTGAATTAAAAAAAAAGGGCCATAATTAATGCATAAATAGAAAAAAATATAAAATGACACCCCAAATCCGTAAAATGCACATTAACATGTTCTACTATGATTAACACATCACTTGGTATGATTAAAACAACAAAACAATCATTAAAAAAATGATTTTTTGAATTTTTTTTTAAAAGGGCCATAATTAATGCGTAAATAGAAAAAAATATAAAAACATATAAAATGGCAACTCAAATCTATAAAATGCACATTAACATATTCTACTATGACTAACACATCACATGGCATGATTAAAATAACAAAATAATCATTAAAAAAATAATTTTTAGAATTTTAAAAAAATGGCCAAAATTAATGCGTAAATAGAAAAAAATATAAAAAATATATAAAATGGCACCCCAAATCTGTAAAATGCATATTAACATGTTCTACTATGATTAACATATCACATGTCATGATTTAAACAACAAAACAATCATTAAAAAAAATAATTTTTTAATTTTTTTAAAAAGGGCTATAATTAATGCGTAAATAAAAAAATATATAAAATGGCACCCCAAATCTGTAAAATGCACATTAACTTCTTCTACTATGATTAACACATCACATGACATGATTAAAATAGCAAAACAATCATGAAAAAATGATTTTTCAAAATTTTAAAAAAGGGCCATAATTAATGCGTAAATAGAAAAAAATATAAAAATATATAAAATGGTAACCTAAATTTGTAAAATACACATTAACATATTCTACTATGATTAACACATCACATGGAATTATTAAAATAAAAAAACATACTAAAAAAGTATAAATACCTATTTTTGACGAATTTTTGAAAAATGGCGCACAAGCTTCGATTCAAGAAAATTCATACTATAATGTGTTTTTATCTCAAATACAAAGCCAAGATTGTTTGAAAATAGTAGTAGAAGGATTGAGTGAGAGTTTGGAAGAAAATGGTTTTAAAAAAAATAAAAAAATGGAGCTTGGAAGCAAATGGTTTCAAAAAAATAAAATAAAAATGGAGCTTAAAAAGGTAAAAAAATATGACCGTTATATGACCATTATGGGTCAGTAACGGCCATTACGCCCATGACGGCCGTTACGTGTAAAAAATTAGGACTCGGCCGATACGGCCCCGTATCACGTAACGGGTACCACTGTTACTGTTACGTATTGGTTGTTATGGCTGATACGTTATCATTTTGGGATACCTTGTGATCTACTTTGCACTCAACATCTCAGTGCTTTTACGTCCTCGTAATTGGTTAGATCTCTCCATTTTTCCTTTATACTCTTATTGTTTATCCACTTCTGCATGAGTAAAGAAGGTTTAATCCAAGTGGTGTGTGCTTGTGATCGGTTATAACGTTCTAAATCATAGTGGATTGTTGATCTGAACGAGGTCCTATAGTTTTTATCTCTTTGAGGGTTTTTCACGTAAAAATCTCTTGTATTGTGTGGTTCATATTTTAATTTATTTCATTACTTTATTATCCTATAATTACTGGTGTTTTTGGGAAGCTAGATCCTAAGGTTTTGTACAACGGCTCCCAACAAAGTTGTATCAAAGCCAAATTTATTAAATGGAGTGGGATCGGTTCTGAATTATAGAAGGTGGGTCATCATGGATGATTAGTCTCAATGGTTCTAACTGGACCACATGAAAGGCTAAGATGGAGGACTTTCTTTATTGCAAGGACTTGTATGCTCCAATGTTAGGCATATCTGTAAAAACAAATGATATGACAAATGATGATTGAAAGAAATTGGACCAAAAGGTGGTGGGATTTATTATACAATGGTTGGACGATTCCGTATTCCACCATGTGTCTACGGAGACCTTAGCCGCTAGCCTATGACTGAAACTACAAGGGTTGTATGAGAAGAAGATAGCCGACAATAATTTTTTTTTGATAAGACGACTTATGAATGTCAAGTTCAAAGATGGTGGTTCAGTGGCTAAGTACATGAAAGATATTAAATGCTAAAATTGTAGAAGGAAGGGTGTAACATCCCGAAAATCGGGGGTCGAGTAAAAAACCCAACTCCCGAGTTCCAAAATGTTATTTATGCAACATAGATAATATTAGATGCATGTTGTCAGTAAACAGGCATTAAACATGATTAGGATTAAGCCAAAACAACATATCATACTCCAGAGACAGTTAAATTTACAAGCGGAAGACTGTGATATTATGTATAACATATATAAACTGTTGTATGTCTCCAGAGTGTGAACATGTTACCAGGTTATATATATACATGTATACTCTAAAAGTAAACAAAAAGAATATACATGAGTGCTCTAAAAATATAAAATGACAAGTGTCATGGCATCTAATCAACCTCCTTGTAATCCCGTTAATCAGAACACGCATAAAGGAGGGATCCTCCTCATCATTATCAAGTCCATCTCCGCTTCTCAAGCAGCGTCATCATCTGCAACCAAAATAGGGACTGGTGGGTGTCCGGAACACCGTCCCGTAATGTGAGAGTGAGTAATTAACTCAGTGGAATAATAAAGTAATGATTAGCATGTTCTCAAATCAATCAAGCGATAATAGTAAAGCAGTCAATCAAACATTCTTAAATACTGTTGTTAATGTAATATGACATGACATGATGGATGCCCTCACCGACGATCTCCCTCATACGGCACCATCTTACGCCCACGGCATGCTTTCTTCCCATAGTGCTCCACATCTTCCAGACACATGCAATGTGATGGTGATATGATTACCGAGTTATTATTAGTCCATTCATACAGCAGGATTGGGAAACTAAGGTACCTTCCTTATATCAATCCCAACACAGATCCTGTCTAGGGTCGTCACTCCTAGTAATCTCATACGATATATATTTTGTAGGTCGCTGCAAGGGCTGCCAGGGCTGTTGCTCGCACTCGTTGCACCGCTCCCCCATCACCTTATCAATACAAGCCTACTGTACTCTCATTGCTACGGAAGGGTCATCGCCTCCCGTAGACTCAGAATACGCTCGCGGTCACTACAAAGGGCTCGTCGCCTGATCAGTGTAGGCCGACAGCAAGAATATAGTGTCCCATACCACCATAATCTGCTCACGAGTCATAGGTGCTCACTGGTCACTATGAGGACGTTTGTGTCCCCAGCGTAGGCAGACAGCTCGACCACGGTGTCCCATACCACCATGCCCGGCTCATGAGTCTTTGTGGATCAAGGTACCATGGTTGACAGAATTTTCAATGGTAAGTTCAGTACCCTAGGTTCAAGCAGTTATGACACATACATGATGAACATACAATGGCCAGTCGGGTTACTTGACGGGCTCGACTAGTACGAGTGCATCTTAAGTTGAGCGACATGAAGTGCATAAAATACTTCGCGTGGCCTAACCACTACCGTCAACTCTAAAACATGACTCGCGTTCATCGACGCGTCGTTCGTGGCAAAGAAAAGCCGACCATGAATTTATTCGGTTACCGACTGCTTAGACTAAGTATAGCCCCAATCATTCATGAATCCACATCAACAATCATATAAGAGTAATGAAAATGAAATACAACAATGTGAGCATGTTAACACATGTTATAACATACAACTTAAGTAAATCATCTAACACATGCATTTCATACATATAATGAAATCATACATATAGCGAACATGAAGGAAATCATTTACATCAGTGTATTATTCGAGAATTCAATCTCAAACTAATTCACAACACCATTTAATTCAATACATACTAATACAAACATTTATACAAACACTTAGTCTACACACTTAAGTCTACATAGTGTATGTCGACTCAAAGTGCGCATTTGGGCGAATCTCTTCACCAAACAGATTATGCACGCATTCCTAGTATCCTAAGGTGACAAAAAGCCATGTCAATTATTTTAGTAAAATATGGATGTTTACAGTATTTCCTACAAATGACTAAAATGCCCTAAATCTCATATTTTTCATCTGCTTACGAAACAGGAAACGGACAGCATGTTGTACATGTCAAACGACATTGCCGTTGATAATCTACTATTAAGCGACATTGAAAGCGTTGAAAACAGCCAATCAAAGCGTCTAAAATCCGCACCTTTCACTTTATATGTGTATCGTTTCGAACGGAGCGTATACGCTTCATCAACAGCGTACAGGCGACCTAATGCACACGTACATCAGCTACTTTGCCATTTGAATCAAAGAAATCCCCAAATCAGCAAGTGGTTAGGGTTTTCCTTACCTAGAAGTGCATTGGAATCACCGAAAAAGTGATTGGAGTGCATCGCTTAAGCACGTGCAGCAGCAGCAGCAGGTGGCAGGAAAATCTCTCCCACCTTCTCTCACAAACTCTCACTTTTTCTCTCACACCAGCTAGGGTTTCTAGCAAATTCGGATGGGTGAGAGAAGTGAGGGTTTAAACCCCTTTTATAACCTAATTTCTTCCCAAATTAGGCTTGGGAACAATATTTACTTAGGCTCTAACCAATTCGGGGTTGTTCTGGTCCAAAAGAGCATTTCTGGAGGTCCCCTGGCTGAACGCGGTCGGACTTAAGCTCATGCATACTGGATCTAGCACACATCAAGTTTTCAGACCGAAAGAGTTCACAGATCGCATGTGGCGGTCCAATTTTAGTTCAGCGGTCATCGCACCTAGATCAGGTCTACAAGTCTCATGATATGAAAGAGAAATTTTTCCTGATCTAAGGGTGTAATTTGGCTGAATTCTGATGGTCAGAACGCTTAATAATAACGCGCCAAGTCACGTGCTAGATTTGAATTAAAATTTTCAAATCTAACCCTATTCTCACTCTCTTCACTCCAGGTTCAATGAAATAGCCTCTGAACGTCGGTTGGCCTTGATTTTTGAAACAATTGTCAAGTCCAACAAGGCGGTCATAACTGTCTAAGATTGTAGGTATCGGACTTTCGACGCGCGGTCTAGATCCAAAAAAAAGTTTTAAAGAGTTCCTGAGAGCAAACGGGTTTAGAGTTTGATCCTAAGTTTCAAGGTATTATAGCACCATTGATTGTACAAGTTTTGGGTCTTGTAGAACGTGTTTAAAGTGATTAGAGACTATTTCACAGCTACTCCAGCGTAGTGCTAGATAACTTATGCTTAGTTTCTAAAGGAATTAATCCTAAGTGATTTCTTTGGCTATGGAATTGGGTTCTGAGCGATTTCATAGGTGTTTTAGTTGACCCATTGCCTAAGGACGTCTAATCCCAGGTTGGCAAAAATTCGGGGTGTTACAATCTACCCCCCTTAAAACACAATTTCATCCCCGAAATTGGCGAAGGGCAAGGAGTATCTAGCAAGACTTCAGTCTTGACATTCTAAGGAAGGGTCAATCCTATTTAATGACCTAACCGTACGTATAACCTAAATCAAATGTTTTGATCCTGGGCCAGTGGGGAAGAGGCTAACCACGCTTCCGCTGCGCCACTCTGATCGAACGGTTGCATTAGCTGACCTAACTGGATTGGACTCAATACATTCTACCCCCCTTAAAACTTAGTTCTACTTAAGGTTCAAGAATCTATGCATCGATCCGTATATCAGAACGGGCGCAACTTAGGGGCTATCCTTGACATAAAATGGAAACAACCTCTCACTACATTGGTCTTTCTTTATTAGCAATGCGTTCTATGGCATTAGTACCTATGGTTATAGAAATAGGCCTACTCTCTATTGGTTAGATGTCCTCAACATTTCCCAAAGGTAAAGCAATAACTTTTGGTTGTAGGTGGTTAGGCCAACACGGAAGAAAAGTTTTGTAGTAGGTCTGAGCCGGATACATAGACTTTCTGTCTAGCTAGGATAGAAGATTTATTGTATAAATTCTTAATCCGAGTCGATGTCGATCTTCTGCTTGATCAGAGCATTGGATTTATTGGTAACCACTAGGATTAAGAAGTCGATTCAAACTGCGAATGCATCGCTTACATATACAGTTCCTTTACTCCGCGTTTCCAAATGCAATAAGCCCTTGGGAAAGGCAATTCTAAGGGGCATGCTAGTTCATTCTAAGTTTAATTTGAGGAATTTATAAATTTTTCCTGAGAGTGAATGGTTCTAAGTTAAAACCACTTTCATATGGGTTACAATAGAAGTCTATAAGTAATAAGGGGATCTATCAAAGGAATAAGGTTCTACTTCAACCAAATCTAACCTACAATTCCTTAGTATATACAAGCTTTACACTACTTAAGGTAACTAGTAGCCTAGTCTGTAACTCAGTAGCTATAATCTAAAGCCTAAGTTTATACGCTAAATGGTTCCATACCATTACTAATACAGGAAATTGCTCTATCGCTTAGGGTCAAGATTATCTAAATGGAATTGGATTTCCTATATCGTCAGATCCTTCAAATCTAGGAGTGCTAACTCTAAGTCCAAAACTCCAAGGGCCTATATGGCCAGTAGCATTAAGTTGCATTAAATGGAACTGCATTCCTAGTCACATGACGGGATTAGAAGTGACATGCTTGGTAGGAGGGTGGGGTGGGATAAAAACTAATTTTGTAGGCTTAATCCTGGGATTTACAACATGGCAGTGGAAACCACAGGATACACCCAATCTAGGGAATACCTTACAGCGAACGAAACGGCATGCACTTCATTTGACAAATTATGTCACAATATATGGAATAAATTTTCACATGAATTATGACAAGAACGCATTCGGCTATATTAAGCCCAAAACATTACGCAAACACATTTCTACCTATGACATCACTAGACCCCACAACAACAAAACACAGAAATTCTTAAAACGACAATCAAACAAGCGAAGAACGTGGAGAAATGGGATGGGTAAGCAGGTTTCCACGAGTCTAAGGATCAAATAAAAGGGACATGAGAAGGAGGATGGTGGAAAGGGAGAAAAAGGCTAAAACAGCCTTAACAATAGCCATGAAAAGCGGAAGAAATGCGGAGAAATGGTTGCCCAAATGGACTGAAATGAATCTAGGCCCTGTAGAGGGATGCATCAAGCTCCCAAAGGCTAGATTTTGAAAGGAAAAAGAGAACTATAAAAGGGAATGGAGCTCCACACGATTTCAGCCATATTTGGGGGTGTAACATCCCGAAAATTGGGGGGTCGAGTAAAAACTCCACTCCCGAGTTCCAAAATGTTATTTATGCAACATAAATGTGTATGATTGAATGTTGTCTGTTTAATACATTAAACATGAGTGGGATTAATCCAAAACACCATATCATACTCTAGAGACCGTTAAATTAGCAAGCGGAAGACTGTGATAGTATGTATAACATATAAAAACCGTTGTATGTCTCCAGAGTGTGAACATGTTACCAGGTTATATACATACATGTATACTCCAAAAGTAAACAAAACGAATATACATGAGTGCGATAAAAATATAAAATGATAAGTGTCAAGGCATTTAATCAACCTCCCTGTAATCCCGTCAATCAAAACACGCATATAGGAGGAATCCTCCTCATTATCATCAAATCCAGCTCCGCCTCATAGGCCGCGCCGTCATCTGCAATCACAATAGGGACTGGTGGGTGTCCGGAAACACCATCCCATAACGTGGGAGTGAGTGATCAACTCAGTGGGATAAGAGAGCAGAGATTAGCATGTTATCAAATCAATCATGCGATAATAGTAAAGCAGTAAATCAAACAATCCTAATACTGTTATTAATGCAATATGACATGATATGATGGATGCCCTCACCGACGTTCTCCCTCATACGGCACCATCTTACGCCCGCGGCATGCTTGCATCCCGCTCAGTGCTCCACATCTTCCAGGCACATGCAATGTAATGGTGATATGATTGCCGAGTTGTTATTAGTCCATTGAAACAGCAGGATTAGGAAAATAAGGTACTTCCCTTATATCAATCCCAACACAGATCCTGTCTAGGGTCGTCACTCCTAGTAATCTCATACGATGTATATTTCGTAGGTCACTGCAAGGGCTGCCAGGGCTGTTGCAACACTCGTTGCACCGCTCCCCCATCACCTTATCAATACAGGCCTACTGTACTCTCATTGCTACTGAAGGGTCGTCGCCTCCCGTAGACTCAGAATACGCACGCGGTCACTACAAAGGACTCGTCGCCAGATCAGTGTAGGCCAACAGCAAGAATATAGTGTCTAATACCACCATAATCTGCTCACGAGACTAGGTGCTCACTGGTCACTACGGGGAGGTTTGTGGCCCCAGCGTAGGCCGACAGCTCGACCACGGTGTCCCATACCACCATGCCTGGCTCATGAGTCTTCGTGGATCAAGGTACCATGGTTAACAGGGTTTACAATGGTAAGTTCAGTACTCTAGGTTCAAGCAGTTATGACTCATGCAGGGTGAACATACAATAGCCAGTCGGGTTACTTGACGGGCTCGACTAGCACGATCGCATCTCAAGTCGAACGACATGAAGTGCGTAAAACACTTCGCGTGGCCTAACCACTACCACCAACTCCAAAACACGGCTCCCGTTCATCGACGCGTCGTTCGTGGCAAAGATAGGCCAACCACAAAATTTCTCGGTTACCGACTGCCTGGACTAGGTGTAGTCCCAAACAATTATAAAATCACATCAGCAATCATATGAAAGTATTGAAAATGAAATACAACCATGTGAGCATGTTAACACATGTTATAATATACAACTTAAGCAAATCTTCAAGCACGTGCATTTCATACATACAATGAAATCTTGCATATAGCTAACATGTAGGAAATCATTTACATCAGCATATTAATTGAGAAATCAATCTCAAACTAATTCATAACAACATTTAATTCGATACATACTAATACAAGCATTTATACAAACACTTACACTACACACTTAAGTCTACATATAGTATGTCGACCCGAAGTGCGCGTTTAGGCGAATCTCTTCGCCAAACTAATTATGCACGTATTCCTAACATTCTAATGTGACAATAAACCATGTCAATCACATCAGAAAAATATGAATGAAAACAGTACTTCCTACAAATGACTAAAATGCCCTAAATCTCATATTCTTCGTTGGTTTACGAAACAGGAAACAGACAGCATGTTGTACATGTCAAACGGCATTGCCGTCGATAATCTACTATTAATTAACATTAAAAGTGTTGGAAACAGTCAATCAAAGCATCTAAAATCCGCACATTTTCCCTTATAGGTGAAGTGATTCGAACGGAGCGTATACGCTTCGTCTACGGCGAATAGAGAACCTAATACACAAGTTCTATCAGCTAACATGCTATGAATCCTAGTGAACCTCAAATCAGCAACTTCTAGGGTATTTTCTTACCTGAAAATGTGGAGAAATCACTGGTTAAGTGATCGGAGCGTGTTGCTAAAGCACGTGCAACAGGCAGCACAACGGCAGGAAAATCCACTCCTAGTCTCTCTCATAAACTCTCACCTTTTCTCTCTCCCAATCTAGGATTTTTCTCAAATTCGGATGGGAGAGAGGAGTGAGGGTTTCAACCCCTTTTATAAGCATAAAAATGCCCGAAATAGGCTCGGGAACAAAGTTTACTTGATGTTTATCCAAATCGGGGCTGTTTCAGTCCAAAAGATCATTTCTGGTGGTCCCCTGGCCGAACGCGATCGGACTTAAGCTCATGCATACTGGATCTAGCACACATAAAGTTTTCAGTCCAGCAGGGTTCGTAGATCGCCCGTGGCGGTCCAGTTTCAGTTCAACGGTCACCGCACATAGATCAGGGCTGCAAGTCTCATGATATGAAATAGAAATTTTTCCCGATCTGAGGGTGTAATTTGGCTGAATTCTAACGGTCAGAATGCTTAATACTGACGCGTCAAGTCGTGTGCCAGATTTGAATTTTAAATTCCAATTTTAACCCTATTCTCACTCTCTTCAGTCCGGGCTCAATGAAATAGCCTTTGATTATCGGTTAGACTTGATTTTCGAAATGATTGTCAACTCCAGCTAGGCGGTTCTAACGGTCTAAGATAGTAGGTATCGGACTTTTGACGCGCAGTCTAGATCCAATACAAAGTTTCAAAGAGGTCCAGAGAACAAACCGGTTTAGAGTTTGATCCGAGATTTTAGAGTATCATAGCACCATGGATTCTACAAGTTTTGGGTCTTGTAGAACGTATTTAAAGCGATCAGGGACTATTTCCCAGCTACTCCAGCGTAGTGCTAGCTAACTTATGCTTAGTTTATAAAGTGGAATTAATCCTAAGTGATTTCTTTGGCTATGGAATTGGGTTCTGAGCAATTTTTCAGGTGTTTTAGTCAATTCATTGCCTAAGGACGTTTAATCCCAGGTTGGCCAAAATCCGGGGTGTTACAATCTACCCCCCTTAAAACACAATTTTGTCCCCGAAATTGGCAAAGGGTAAGGAGTATCTAGCAAGACTTCAGTCTTGACATTCTAAGAAAGGGTCAATCCTATTTAATGACCTAATCGTACGTATATCCTAACTCAAATGTTTCGATCCTGGGCTAGTGGGGAAGAGGCCAACTACACTTCCGCTGTGCCACTCTGATCGAACGGTTGCATTGGCTAGGCTAATTGGATTGGACTCAATACGTTCTACCCCCCTTAAAACTTGATTCTACTTAAAGTTCAAGAATTTATGCATCGATCTGTATATCGGAACGAGGCACAACTTAGGGGCTATCCTTGACATGAATTTGGAAACAACCCCTCAGTACAGTAGGTTTTCTTTGCTAATGATGCGTCCTATGGCATTGGTACCTATGATCATAGAGATGAGCCTAATCTCTATTGTGGTTAAGTTCAGGGGCAGGTATGAATTGGTGGCAAAATGTCGAATCCTCTACTGGCTTTAAGTCCTTAACACTTACCAAGGGCAAAGCAATAACTTTTGGTTGTAGGTGGTCGGGCCATAACTGAAGAATAGTTGTGTAATGGGTCCGAACCGGATACACAAACCTTCTGCCCCGCGATGACAGAAAAGTTGTTGTATCAGTCCTCAATCCTAGTCGATGCCGATCTTCTGCTTGATCAGAGCATTGGATTCATTGGTAACCACTAGGATTAAGAAGTCGATTCAAACCGCGAATACTTTGCTGATAATTGCATTTCCTTTATTCTGCGTTTCCAAATGCAATAAGCCCTTGGGGAAGGCAATTTTAAGGGGCGTGTTAGTACATTCTAAGTTCAATCTGAGGGATTTATAAATGTTCCCTGAGAGTGAATGGTTCTTTCCTATGGGCAACAACAGAAGTCTATAAGTCATAAGGGGATCTATCGAAGGAATAAGGTTCTACTTCGACCAAATCTAACCTACAATTTCTTAGCATATACAGGCTGTACACTACTTAAGGTAACTAGTAGACTAGTCGGTACCTCAGTATCTATAATCCAAAGCCTAAGATTATACAGTAAATGGTTCCATACCATTACTAATACAGGAAATTTCTCTATCGCTTAGGGTCAAGATTGTCTAAATGGAATTGGATTTCTTATGTCGTCAGACCCTTCAAATCTAGAAGTGCTAACTCTAGGTCCAAAACGCCAAGGGCCTATATGGCTAGTAGCATTAAGTTGTATTAAATGGAACGAAATTCCTAGTCCCATGTCAGGATTGGTAGTGGCATGCTTGGTAAGAGGGTGGGGTGGGATAAAAATTAATTTGTAGGCTGAATCCCGGGATTTACAATATGGCAATGGAAACTATAGGATACACCCAATCTAGGAACAATATCTTACAGCGAACGAAACGGCATGGACTCCGTCTAACAAAATTTTGTCACAATACATGAAATAAAGTTCCACATGGATTATGACAGAGATGCATTCGGCTATGCTAAGCCCAAACCACTAACACAAACACATTGTCTACCTGTGACATCACTAGACCCAATAACAACAAAATACAGAAATCCTTAAAACAGAAATCAAACAATCTACGAGGCAACAGCGTAGATGCCTAATTCTACCAAAGGACTTCTACCATGGTCCCAACTAACCTTCTTGAATACTATCTAGTTCAGTACTGTCTGTTGCCCATTAGAGCTCTATCGGCTAGGTATTTTCAATACTTCTCAAACGAAGAAAGTTGAGAAATGGGATTTGAGGTTAGCACGATTTTGAGACCCAAAAAGAGGGTAAAGGCTCAAATAAAAGGGACATGATAAGGAGGATGGTGAAAAAGGAGAAAAAGGCTGAAACAGCCTTAACAATAGCCATGAAAAGCGGATGAAATGCGGAGAAATGGTTGTCCAAATGGATAGAATGAAATTTAGGACCTGTAGAGGGATGCATCAAGCTCCCAAAGGCTGAATTTTAAAAAAGAAAAGAGAAGGAAAAAGGAGAATGGAGCTCCACACGATTTTCAGCCTTCTATGGAGATTGTGGGAGCTCCAAATGATAGAAGTGGAGAGGAAAGGATGCAAACTTCAATGGAGTGATGGAGTGTGGTCGTTTTCAACCAAGAATGGGTTTGGGAGCGATTTAGAATCACAGTTTTAGGTTAGGGCAGCAAGAAAATGAAAATGGGGCTAGCGAAGGGGCTGTTTGTGAAGGAAGTACCCCATTTAGGGGTTTTTCATGGACGAACCGCACATGGAGGGGGGTGTACTACCCCAAAGGACCCCACGTGCCAACTTTCAGCTTGAGTGGGCCACCCCGGGTGGCGATGCATCGCCGAACCGGCGATAGCATCACCGACCGTCCAATGATCTGATCGGTGAGACCACATGGGTCTGGTCCCCCATGGTCCAGGGACCCTAAAAATGTATGATCCCCACCTTGGTTCATTCTAGATTGCCCTATATAGGTCCAAACATGCATTCGGGGCTTTCTGAGGCCAATTTGCAAACTCGAATACAATTCTTTACCATGCAGCATATGATTTTGGGGTAGCAGGAGCTAGTACATTCATCTACTCTATTATTTTCTAAAGAAAGAAAACTTAGAATGGATTAAAGGCCAGTTTTCATGAAATGTTACTATTCACCGTAAAATTTTGTTGAAGTATGATTTTATGTCATTTTCACATTAGGATCAATGCCTAACCTGAAAATAATAAGAAATAATTGAAGAATGGAGTGGTGAGAGGAAGAATTTTTGAAGAATTTAAGTGAAACGGGGTTTTTAAGCCTTAGCGATTGAATGCATGGGTTGTGGTTGTCCCACATCCCTAGGATTTACATTTATGGGTTTAGAATCATTCAAATAACATCTCAACCCACTTACCTACAACTTAGGAGCTACTCAGGTCGCTTCACGCGACCCTAGAAGCGCTACGGACTCGATCGCGCGATCGATACGAATAGACTTCGCCTATTGGCGAATCTACGATCCTATAAGTGTTTCTAGACCCTTCTCGCACCCAACTAAGTCAAAGGAAGTGACAGCGTACGTCGCGTGACCATAACCCAGGCCCGGTATAATCCAAATCATGCTCTGATACCATCTGTAACATCCTGAAAATCGGGGGGTTGAGTAAAAACTCCATTCCCGAGTTCCAAAATATTATTTATGCAACATAAATGTGTATGATTGAATGTTGTCTGTGTTAATGTATTAAAAATGAGTGGGATTAATCCAAAACACCATATCATACTCTAGAGACCGTTAAATTAGCAAGCGGAAGACTGTGATAGTATGTATAACATATAAAAACCGTTGTATGTCTCCAGAGTGTGAACAGGTTACCAGGTTATATACATACATGTATACTCCAAAAGTAAACAAAACGAATATACATGAGTGCACTAAAAATATAAAATGACAAGTGTCAAGGCATTTAATCAACCTCCCTATAATCCCGTCAATCAAAACAAGCATATAGGAGGAATCCTCCTCATCATCATTAAATTCAGCTCCGCCTCGCAGGCCGCGTCATCATCTGCAATCACAATAGGGACTGGTGGGTGTCTGGAAACACCATCCCGTAACGTGAGAGTAAGTGATCAACTCAGTGGGATAAGAGAGCAGAGATTAGCATGTTATCAAATCAATCATGCGATAATAGTAAAGCAGTAAATCAAACAATCCTAATACTGTTATTAATGCAATATGACATGACATGATGGATGCCCTCACCGACGTTCTCCCTCATACGACACCATCTTATGCACGCGGCATGCTTGCATCCCGCTCAGTGCTCCACATCTTCCAGGCACATGCAATATAATGGTGATACGATTGCCGAGTTGTTATTAGTCCATTCAAACAGCTGGATTGGGAAACTAAGGTACTTTCCTTATATCAATCCCAACACAGATCCTGTCTAGGGTCATCACTCCTAGTAATCTCATACGATGTATATTTCGTAGGTCGCTGCAAGGGCTGCCAGGGCTGTTGCTCGCACTCATTGCACCGCTCCCCCATCACCTTATCAATACAGGCCTACTGTACTCTCACTGCTACTGAAGGGTCGTCGCCTCCCGTAGACTCAGAATACGCTCGCTGTCACTACAAAGGACTCGTTGCCTGATCAGTGTAGGCCGACAGCAAGAATATAGTGTCCCATACCACCATAATCTGCTCACGACACTAGGTGCTCACTGGTCACTACGGGGAGGTTTGTGGCCCCAGCGTAGGCCGACAGCTCAACCACGTGTCCCATAGCACCATGCCCGGCTCATGAGTCTTCGTGGATCAAGGTACCATGGTTAACAGGGTTTACAATGGTAAGTTCAGTACTCTAGGTTCAAGCAGTTATGACTCATGCAGGGTGAACATACAATAGCCAGTCGGGTTACTTGACGGGCTCGACTAGTACGATCGCATCTCAAGTCGAACGACATGAAGTGCGTAAAACACTTCGCGTGGCCTAACCACTGCCGCCAACTCCAAAACACGGCTCGCGTTCATCGACGTGCCGTTCGTGGCAAAGATAGGCCAACCACGAAATTTCTCGGTTATCGACTGCCTGGACTAGGTGTAGTCCCAAACAATTATAAAATCACATCAGCAATCATATGAAAGTATTGAAAATGAAATACAACCATGTGAGCATGTTAACACATGTTATAACATACAACTTAAGCAAATCTTCAAGCACGTGCATTTCATACATACAATGAAATCTTGCATATAGCTAACATGTAGGAAATCATTTACATCAGCATATTAATTTAGAAATCAATCTCAAACTAATTCATAACAACATTTAATTCGATACATACTAATACAAGCATTTATACAAACACTTACACTACACACTTAAGTCTACATATAGTATGTCGACCCGAAGTGCGTGTTTATGCGAATCTCTTCGCCAAACTAATTATGCATGTATTCCTAACATTCTAATGTGACAATAAACCATGTCAATCACATCAGAAAAATATGAATGAAAACAGTACTTCCTACAAATGACTAAAATGCCCTAAATCTCATATTCTTCGTTGGTTTACGAAACAGGAAACGGACAGCATCTTGTACATGTCAAATGGCGTTGTCGTCGATAATCTACTATTAATCGACATTGAAAGCGTTGGAAACAGTCAATCAAAGCGTCTAAAATCTGCACCTTTTCCCTTATAGGTGAAGTGATTCGAACGGAGCGTATACGCTTCGTCTACGGCGAATAGAGAACCTAATACACAAGTTCTATCAGCTAACATGCTATGAATCCTAGTGAACCTCAAATCAGAAACTTCTAGGGTATTTTCTTACCTGAAAATGTGGAGAAATCACTGGCTAAGTGATCGGAGCGTGTTGCTAAAGCACGTGCAACAGGCAGCACAACGGCAGGAAAATCCACTCCTACTCTCTCTCACAAACTCTCACCTTTTCTCTCTCCCAATCTAGGGTTTTTCTCAAATTCGGATGGGAGAGAGGAGTGAGGGTTTCAACCCCTTTTATAAGCACAAAAATGCCCGAAATAGGCTCGGGAACAAAGTTTACTTGATGTTTATCCAAATCGGGGCTGTTTCAGTCCAAAAGATCATTTCTGGTGGTCCCCTGGCCGAACGCGATCGGACTTAAGCTCATGCATACTGGATCTAGCACACATCAAGTTTTCAGTCCAGCAGGGTTCGTAGATCGCCCGTGGGGTCCAGTTTCAGTTCAACGGTCACCGCACGTAGATCAGGGCTGCAAGTCTCATGATATGAAATAGAAATTTTTCCCGATCTGAGGGTGTAATTTGGCTGAATTCTAACGGTCAGAACGCTTAATACTGACGCGTCAAGTTGTGTGCCAGATTTGAATTTCAAATTTCAATTTTAACCCTATTCTCACTCTCTTCAGTCCGGGCTCAATGAAATAGCCTGTGATTATCGGTTGGACTTGATTTTCGAAATGATTGTCAAGTCCAGCTAGGCGGTTCTAACGATCTAAGATAGTAGGTATCGGACTTTCGACGCGCGGTCTAGATCCAATATAAAGTTTTAAAGAGGTCCAGAGAACGAACCGGTTTAGAGTTTGATCCGAGGTTTTAGAGTATCATAGCACCATGGATTCTACAAGTTTTGGGTCTTGTAGAACGTATTTAAAGCGATCAGGGACTATTTCCCAGCTACTCCAGCGTAGTGCTAGCTAACTTATGCTTAGTTTCTAAAGGAATTAATCCTAAGTGATTTCTTTGGCTATGGAATTGGGTTCTGAGCGATTTTCCAGGTGTTTTAGTCAATTCATTGCCTAAGGACGTTTAATCCCAGGTTGGCCAAAATCCGGGGTGTTATAGGGGATTATAGGAGCTCCAACGGACGAGTTTTGAAAGAGGAAGAGTAACAAATCCCTATGAAGGGATGGGATAGGGTCGGTTTTAGAAAGAAATGGGATTGGAAGGGATTTGGAGCTGCGTTTTGAGATAGGGCAGCAAGAAAAATGAGCAAGGGATCTTGGGAGGGGGTGTTTGTGAAGAAAGTACCCTTTTTAGGGGTTTTCGACAGACGGGCGCTATGTGGGAGGGGTGTACTAGCCACATAAGGGCGTGCGCCTAATTTTTACAGCAAGTGGGCCCCAGCGTACGGCGATGCATCCCCGGATCGGCGATGGCATCGCCGACCGGTCACCAATCCGGCCGGTGGGACCACATGGGTTGGGTCCCCCCCTGCCCTAAGGACCTCAAATATATATGGGCCTCACCTTAGTTCATTGTAGATTGGCCTAGGGAGGCCCAAAACTCCATTCGGGGCGTTCCAGGGCCAATCTGTAAACCTAAATACATTCTCCTCTCATGTAGCATATGATTTTAGGGTAGAAGGAGCTGATACATCCATCTAGCCCATTATTTGCTAAAGATTACTAATTTAGAATGGCCAAAAGGCCAGTTTTCATGTATTTTTACTATTCATTATAAAAGTCTGACTAAGTATGATTTTATGTTATTTTCACATTAGAATCAATGTCTAACATGAAAATAATGAGAAAGAATTGAAGAATGGGGTGGTGAGAGGAAGAATTTTGAAGAAATTAGGTGAAACGGGGTTTTTAAGCCCTAGCGATTGAATGTAAGGGTTGTGGTTGCCCCATAGCCCAAGGATTCACATTTTTGGGTTTGGAACCTTTCTGAAAATGTCTCAAACCCGCCTACTTACAACCTAAGAGCTACTTAGGTCGCTTCACGCGACCCTAGATGCGTTACGGACTCGATCGAATGATCGACTTGAGTAGACTTCGCCTATTGGCGAAACTGTGATCCTACGAGAATTTCTAGACTTTCCTCGCACCCACCTAAGTCAAAGGAGCGACAGCGTACGTGCGTGACCATAACCCAGGCCCGGTTTATTCCAAATCATGCTCTGATACCATCTGTAACATCTTAAAAATTGGGGGTCGAGTAAAAAACCCCAACTCCCGAGTTCCAAAATGTTATTTATGCAACATAGATAATATTAGATGTATGTTGTCAGTAAACAGGAATTAAACAAGATTGGGATTAAGCCAAAATAACATATCATACTCCAGAGACAGTTAAATTTACAAGCGAAAGACTGTGATAGTATGTATAACATATATAAACTGTTGTATGTCTCCAGAGTGTGAACATGTTACCAAGTTATATACATACATGTATACTCCAAAAGTAAATAAAAAGAATATACATGAGTTCTCTAAAAATATAAAATGACAAGTTTCATGGCATCTAATCAACCTCCTTGTAATCCCGTTAATCAGAACACGCATAAAGGAGGGATCCTCCTCATCATTATCAAGTCCAGTTTCGCTTCTCAAGCAGCGCCATCATCTGCAACCAAAATAGGGACTGGTGGGTGTCCGAAACACAGTCCCGTAATGTGGGAGTGAGTAATTAACTCAGTGGAATAATAGAGTAATGATTAGCATGTTCTCAAATCAATCAAGCGATAATAGTAAAGCAGTCAATCAAACATTCCTAAATACTGTTATTAATACAATATGACATGACATGATGGATGCCCTCACCGACGATCTCCCTCATACGACACCATCTTACGCCTGCGGCATGCTTTCTTCCCATAGTGCTTCACATCTTTCAAACACATGCAATGTGATGGTGATATGATTACTGAGTTATTATTAGTCCATTCATATAGCAGGATTGAGAAACTAAGGTACCTTCCTTATATCAATCCCAACACAGATCCTGTCTAGGGTCGTCACTCCTAGTAATCTCATACGATGTATATTTTGTAGGTCACTGCAAGGGCTGCCAGGGCGAGCAACAACCCTGGCAGCCCTTGCAGCAACCTATAAATTTAACATCATATGAGATTACTAGGAGTGACGACCCTAGACAGGATCTGTGTTGGGATTGATACAGGGAAGGTACCTTAGTTTTCCAATACTGCTGTATGAATGGACTAATAACAACTCAGTAATCATTATCCATATCGCACTGCATGTGGCTCAAAGATGTTGAGCATGAGGAACGCAAGCATGACGCGGGCGTAAGATGGTGCAGTATGAGGGAGTATGTCGGTGAGGGCATCCATTATGTCATTTCATGCTTGCATTAACAACAGTATCTAGGAATGTTTGATTGCTTGCATTACTATTATCACGTGATTGATTTGATAAGTTGCTAATCTTTACTCTATAATTCCACTGAGTTGATCACTCACTCCCAGGTTACGGGACGGTGTTTGCAATACTTACCAGACTTTGTCTTAGTTGCAGGTGATGAGGTGATTCAGGACGTAGAGCCAGACTTCTACGAGGACCAGGACGAGTTCTCGTATATGCAGTTCGCTGACGGCTTTGTGTAGGTGGCCTGGATCGGCGGGACTTGCTAGTTGGACAGTTATATGACATTTTGTTTTGGTTTGATTTATGTATATGTGACTCAGAGATGTATTCATACTTTGGAGACAGTTTGAGATTATTTTGTTTTCCATACAGTGATATATATATTCTTCAGTCTTCCGCTTGCGTTTTATCACTGGATCTGGAGTATGAATTGCAGTTTTGGTATAATCTTACTCATGCGAATGCTCTAAATCAAACAACATTGAATCATAATCATATTTGTTGCATAAGTGATGGTCTGGAACTCGGGAATCGGGTTTCTACACGACCCCCAATTTTTAGAGTGTTACAACAGAGGGTGCCATCTTTTATTTAGACCCTCCATCATGTGGTCCCACCTTTGATTGCTTATCTCTCTCTCAAAAAATCACTTTGGTTAAATGGGAGTAAGCATCACGTGTTTTCCACCTTTGATTGCTCATCCCTCAAGAGGGTAATTTCTAGTGAAAATCCAAAAGTCCTTGTATTTTTTAGGACATTGTGACACCCCCCACCCCCATTTTGAGGTATTGATATGCCCAGCACGCATTTGAAATTGGGGTATTCCAATGTCCAGCAGCCCCCATTCCTGGGAATCCAAATGCCCCTAATCCAAACGACCACTTGGTACATTACTCACAATTCCAATCATTACCCTTTATAACTATAAGATAAAACTAACCAGCAAAGCATTAAGAATTTTATAATATGTACAATTCCATTTTTGTGTGAGTCTTACAATTCATGTATGATGTTTATGAAGCAGGATTCTTGTGAGTCATGATTTGTTTCCATGTGATTCAAATGGAATAGTGCGATTTCGACTCTAAATGAGAAATTTTAGTTAACACCCGGGCCTTACGGAAAACATGGATTGCGATTACCTCTTTCAGTAAGGATTCCTGCAATCAGTTTTTGCTCCCCTGGCTTTAAAACCACTAAAGATCCAACATTGTTTTCTGTCATCTGCAGTTTGAACCTTTTAATGTGTGAGAGGCGAAACCTAAGTTGTTGTATACAAATCAAATTTATGTGTTTGAGTATGTATATTCCAAGCTCAAAAAAATACCTACATGTTTCACGGCATCATAAACAGTATCATCAATGTGACACCAGAGCAATGACCGATCCGCACCTTCTCCTTTTATTTTTAGAACTTCTGCAAAAGTTGTATTCTCAAGTCCTTTATGTTCTGTAGGAGTAGATAAAATACATTCAGAACGTGAAAACGCTTTGGATCTGAAAATGGTTTCCTTCATATGGGGGTGCTGTAGAAATGCATGCTTGAGTGCGGGAATGGCTCGAGTAAGTCCCGCTAGTCCAAGTGTTGGGAGAGAGCTACATACGAAGCGGGATTTGGATCCCCGTGCTTACATAGGGCGAGCACTGTTGACAGACTTGGCTCATGGCGTGTATACTAATCGTAAGGTTTTGTTTGAGGTGCATGTGGATGGGCGAATCTTTGGTGAGTTTCTGTTATTTGAGCGCATCGAAGCTGCCAGCTAGGGTTCGCTCTTTGAAGCCCAGTCTCGTGTGAACGTAAGCACTTTCGTGCCTTCTATGCTCATATCCGGAACCCTACATTGGAGCCATTACAGTTCAGTATTCCCTTTGATAAAGAGCGGGAAGTCACGATCGATGTTCGGTTGATAGCTCGACTTCTGAATATGCCTCTTGGCGAGGTACATCCAAGTGCTAAGAATCTGAAGAGTGTTCGTGAACGAGATAGCTGCACCAGGTTCTTATGTGGTGGTTTGGTTCCGTGGCAGCGTAACAAGAGCCTCTTAGCATCCCACATGTCGTATGATTTTTTCTTGTTACACCACATTTGTACGTTCAATGTGTATCCCAGGTCGACTAACCGCAGTGAATGTACGTGTCTCATGGTCGATTTCCTATACCAAGTGGGCCAGGGAGAGAATGTGTGCATGGCCACCTTTGTGTTGTGACAGATCGTCCTCATAGCGAAATCGAGAAGAACGCCTGAGTCACTTCCTTTTGGCTGGCTCATATGCAAGATCGCGCTTGAGTTTTCTTACAGACTTGGGCCGGAGTTGCCTGTGCCCATTCACTTCATTGATGAGGCTACCATGAACCAGATGAAGATAGGGCCTCGGCAACATGAGGCTTAGCTTGATGAAGACAGTGAGGGTGAATATGATAGCGAGGAGGATGAAAGTGAAGAAGAAGCTGGGGTAGAAATAGAGGAAGAAGTCCAGGAAGAAGAAGTAGAGGAGGCTCAGGATACTGATGAGAGTCCTCCTACTGTGACACGGGCTGCTAGGGATGCTCACATAGCCTAACTTGAGGAGAGTCAGGTTGCTTCGCAATGAAAAGTCCAAGAACTCCGGGCCGAGGTGAAACAATATCTTGAGGATACCAAGGCCGTCATGAAACGAAAATTTAGCAAGGTGACTCACACTTTGAAGGCCATCCTGTGTTGTCTGCAGGATAAGGGTGCCCCTCCTCCATCGCCAGACTCGGACTAGTGATTGGGTTTCCAGATGCCCGTAGATAGTTTGTTTCCTGCTTTCTGTGTGTGTGAGCCTGAGAAGGCTAAGTAGTTGCTTTATGTTGCAGTTGTAGCTTTGGCTAACTTAGTTTTCATGTGTTTCCTATCATGATGCATGTAAAGATTTATCTCTTGTATTGTGACAATTTTGATTAAATGAAATATATGGGGTTTCTTCGGCTTGTTATGTGAATGATTATGTGGTGGTGTATATTGTGCTAATGCTGAAACTGACAAGGTTGCGCCCTAATTTGAATATAGAGAATGTCGCCTAAGGCTACGCGGAGCACGACATGACTTACACTGGGAGAGCCTATGGATGGGTTCCTCCCCAGACTGATGAGCATATAGATCCTGTTGTGGGCTCGATTCTTGAGACTACACCTGAGTCTCAGCCTTTTGCAGGTCCTACATTCGGACCTCCACCTTTCACACCGCCTGTCAGAGAGCATTATCGTGCATCTTCCTCAACGCAGTATGTGCCCCAGCCTGCTCCACCTCCTGATAGGTTTGAGCAGTTGATGGTCATGATGCACCAGTAGCATCAGCAGTTTTTGACTATGATTGCTGGGGCCTTAGCCCAGGGTGGCAGTGCGGCTCCACTTGCGCCTTCTATGCATCCAGCTGAGGATGCTGGGACTTCAGCTCAGGATGCGGAGATGGCTCATCCTGCACAATCTGCTTAACCTACGGAGAAGACTGCTGATACACGGGGCCTACTTGAGCGATTCCAGTGCTTGCGGCTTCCTACTTTTATGGGTTCTCACAGACCCGAGGAGGCCGAGTATTGGCTCGACCGTGTGTCGAAGATTTTGAGGATGCTACACTGCTCAGAGTCTGAGCAGGTTGAGTTGGCTACGTTCATGTTCGAGCGCGAGGCCAGCTTATGGTGGGATAGTGTATTACGGACAGTTGCTACTGGCTACATCTGGACTTGGGCAGCATTTGAGTTCCGTTTCCACGAGAAATACTATCCCCAGACTTACAGGCACGAGAGGGAGAACGAGTTTTTATGCCTCAGGCAGGGAGGCATGTCAGTCACAGAGTATGAGCATCGGTTTACTGAGTTGGGCAGATACATCCCGACGATACTTGCTGACGAGAAGATGCGCATACGACTATTTTCTGAGGGCTTGCGACCAGACATTCGGTCGAAGATGTGTGTAACGCCCGTGAAAAATCCATACTTGGGCTCGAGTACCAACTCGACCTGAAATTGCGTAGAATTAATTTCTATGGAAAGTAAGCGTAAGTTAGCTAGCTCAACGCTAGAGTAGCTGGAAAATAGTCCCTGATCACTTTAAATACGTTCTACAAGACCCAAATCGAGTAGAACCAATGACCCTACAATACTCTATAACCTCGGATCAAACTCTAAGCAGGTTTGTTCTCTGGACCGCTTTGAATCTTTGTATTGGATCTAGACCACGCGTTGAAAGTCCGATACCTCCTATCTTAGACCGTTAGAACCACCTAGTTGGACTTGACACTCATTTCGAAAATCAAGTCAAACCGATAATCACAGGCTATTTCATGGAGCCCGGACCGAAGAGAGTGCGAATAGGGACAGAATTGGAATTTCAAATTCAAATCTGGCACACGACTTGACGCGTCAGTATTGAGTGTTCTGACCGTCAGAATTCGGCTAGATTACACCCTCGGATCAGGAGAAATTTCGATTTTTTATCATGAGACTTTCAGCCCTGATCTACGTGCGGTGGCCGCTGAACTGAAACTGGTCCGCCACGCGCGATCTGTGAACCCTGCCGGACTGAAAACTTAATACGTGCTAGATCTGGTACACATGAGCTTAAGTCCGATCGCATTCGACCAGGGGACCGCTAGAAAGCATCTTTTGGACCGAAACAGCCCCGAATTGGATATGCACTAAGTAAACTTTGTACCGGAGCCTATTTTCAGCATTTTTAAGCTTATAAAAGGGGTTGAAACCCTCACTCCTCTCTCCCATCCGAAATTGCAAGAAACCCTAGATTTGGGAGAGAGGAAAGGTGAGAGTTTGTGAGAGAGAGTGGGATAGATTTTTCCAGCCTTCGTGCCATCTGTTGCTAGTGCCTAAGCAACCCTTCCTGATCATCAAGCCGGTGATTCTTCCGCGTTTTCAGGTAATAATGAACCCTAGAAGTTGCTGATTTGAGGATCACTAAGATCCATAGCTTTTTAACTAATAGATCTTGTAAAACAGGTTCTCTTATCGCTATTGACGAAGCGTATACGCTCCGTTCAAAACGACACGTCTACAAGAGACTAGGTGAGGATTTTAGACACTTTGATTGATGGTTTACAACACTTTCAATGTCGTTTAATAGTAGATTATCGACGGCATCGCCGTTTGACATGTACAACATGCTATCCGTTTCCTGTTTCGTAAATCAACGAAGAATATGAGATTTAGGGCATTTTAGTCATTTGTAGGAAGTACAGTTTACATTCATATTTTGCTGATGTGATTGACATGGTTTGTTGTCGCATTAGGAAGTTAGGAATACATGCATAATTAGTTTGGTGAAGAGATTCGCCTAATTGCGCACTTCGGGTCGACATACTATATGTAGACTTAAGTGTGTAGTGTATGTGTTTGTATAAATGCTTGTATTAGTATGTATTGAATTAAATGATGTTATGAAATAGTTTGAGATTGGTTTATCAATTAATATGCTGACCTAAATGATTTCCTACATGTTGACTATATGCATGATTTCATTACATGCATGAAATATATGTGCTTGAAGATTTATTTAAGTTGTATGTTATAACATGTGTTAACATGCTCACATGATTGAATTTCAATTCCAATACTCCTACATAAATTGCTGATGTGATTCCATAATTATTTGGGACTAGACTTAGTCCAGGTAGTCGGTAACTGAGCAAATTCGTGGCTGGCTAGTCTTGGCCACGAACGACGCGTCGATGAACACGAGTCGTGTTTGGAGTTGGCGGCAGTGGTTAGGCCACGCGAAGTGTTTTACGCACTTCATGTCGTTCGACTTGAGATGCATCGCGCTAGTCGAGCCCGTCAAGTAACCCAACTGGCCGATGTATGTTCACCCTGTATGAGTCATAACTGCTTCAACCTAGGGTACTGAACTTACCATTGTAAACCCTATTAACCATGGTACCTTGATCCACGAAGACTCATGAGCCGGGCATGGTGGTATGGGACACCGTGGTCGAGCTGTCGGCCTACGCTGGGGCCACAAACCTCCCCGTAGTGACCAGTGAACACATAGTCTCGTGAGCAGATTATGGTGGTATGGGACACTATATTCTAGCTGTCGGCCTACACTGATCAGGCGACGAGTCCTTTATAGTGACCGCGAGCGTATTCTGAGTCTACGGGAGGCGACGACCCTTCAGTAGCAGTAGAGTACAGTAGGTTTGTATTGATAAGGTAATGGGGGAGCGGTGCAACGAGTGTGAGCAACAGCCCTGACAGCCCTTGCAGTGACCTACAAAATATACATCGTATGAGATTACTAGGAGTGATGACCCTAGACAGGATCTGTGTTGGGATTGATGCAAGGGAAGTACCTTAGTTTCCCAATCCTGCTGTTTGAATGGACTAATAACAACTTGGAAATCATATCACCATACCATTGCATGTGCCTGGAAGATGTGGAGCACTTGAGGGTCGATTGCATGCCGCGGTCGTAAGATGTTGCCGTATGAGGGAGATCGACAGTGAGGGCATACATCACGTCATGTCATCTTGCATTAACAACAGTATTAAGATTGTCTGATTTACTGCTTTACTATTATTGCATGATTGATTTGTGAACATGCTAATCTTTGCTCTATGATTCCACTGAGTTGATCACTCACTCCCACGTTTCGGGATGGTGTTTGCAACACCCACCAGACCCTGTTGTAGATGCAGGTGAGGCTAAGATCCAGGAGGCAGAGCCAGACTTCGACGAGGACCAGGACGAGTTCTCGTACATGCAGTATCATGATGGCTTTGCGTTGGCAACCTGGGTTGATGGGACTTCAGTGGGACTATTTTGAACATTTGATTTTGTTCATGTATATGTATATGAGACTCAGAGATGTATTCATACTTTAGAGACGGATGAGATCTACTTTATTTTTCCTTACAGTGATATATATATATTGTTTAGTCTTCCGCTTGCTTTTATCACTGGATCTGGAGTATGAATTGCAGTTTTGGTATACTTTTACTCATGTGAATGCTTTAAATCAGACAACATTGAATCATAATCATTTTTGTTGCATAAGTGACGGTCTGGAACTCGGGAGTTGAGTTTATACACGACCCCCGATTTTCAGGGTGTTACAAGTTGGTATCAGAGCATGAATAAGAGTATACTGGGCCTGGGTTATGGTCTCGCAACGTACGCTGTCGCTTCCTTTGACTTAGGTGGGTGCGAGAAGGGTCTAGAAACATTTCTAGGATCGCAGATTCGCCAATAGGCGAAGTCTATTCGAATCGATCGCACGATCGAGTCTATAACGCATCTCGGGTCGCGTGAAGCAACCCGAATAGCTCCTAGGTCATGAGAAGTCAGGTTGAGACGTTCTTTGAATGATTTTAAACCCATAAAAGTAAATCCTTGGGCCGTGGGATGACCACGACTCCTGTATTCAATCGTCAGGGCTTAAAAACCCCATTTCACCAAAAATCTTCAAAATTCTTCCTCTCACCACTCCAATCTTCATTTATTTCTTATCCATTTTATGTTAGGCATCAAAACTAATGTAAAAATAACATAAAATAATACTTTCACAAAATTTTACAGTGAATAGTAAAATTTCATGAAAAATGGACATAAGGCCATTCTAAGTTCACTTTATTTAGTAAATAATAGTCTATATGGATGTACTAGCTCTTTCTACCCCAAAATCATATGTTGCATGAAAGGGTTTTGTATTCGATATTACGGATTGGTCCCGAAAAGTCCTGAAAATATTTTTGGGCCTATATAGGTCAAAATACTACGAACCAAGGGTTGGACCATACATATCTGGGGTCCTTGGACCATGGGGGACCAAACCCATCTGGTCCCACCGGCCGGATGCACCACCGATCGGTGATGCCATCGCCGATCGACGATGCATCGCCGTACAGGTGGGCCCACTTGCTGTAAAATTTGGGCGCACGCCCTATCTTAGGTCGTGTACACCCCCCATATGTGTCCCGTCCAAAGAAAACCCCTAAAACTTGCCTCTCCTTCACAAACAGCCCTCCCCATAGCCCTATTTTCATTTTTCAGCAACGATCTCTAAATTTCGTGATTCCAAACCACCCCTAGATCCATCCTTGGCCAAAAACGACCACCCTCCATCGTTCCTTTGAAGTTGACAGCCCTCCTTGTTGAAGATTTCATCTTTTGGAGCTCCAAAAACCCCCAAATCGAGCTGAAATCGTGAGGTGCTCCAATCCACTTTTTCATTTTCATTTCTCCTTGAAAATAGATCCTTGGGAAGCTTGAAGTATCCCTCTACGACGCATAGATCTCCCTTTTCCAGTTTGGACAGCCACTTCCCTGCATTTTTTTCATTTTCCATGGCTTTCGTGGAAGCCATTTTAGGCCTTTTATCACTCTCCTCCATCTTGTCTTTGATGGGTAAAAGGAAGACTACAGTAGACGAGGCTGGGCCAAGTGGCCCTGCTCAATCGAGAAGACCGCGGGGTGGTGCCACAAGTTCAAGCGCCGCCACAGGTCCAGCTACAGCCTGAGAGTGCTGTACAAAGCGGGATTTGGATCCCCATACCCACCTTGGGCGAGTAATTCTATCAGAGATGCCTCACTGTCAATACACTAATCGCAAAGTGTTGTTTGAGGTGAACGTGGAAGGGCGATTGTTCGGTGAATTTTTATTGTTCGAGCGCATTGAAGCTGCGCATTGGGGTCTGATCTTTGTAGCTCGCGCTCATGCTAATGTGAGCACCGTTCGTGCCTTCTACGCTTGTATCCAGAATCCTACCTTGGAGCCATTGCAGTTCAAAATCCCTTTTGGTAGAGATCGGATGGCTACGATTGATGTGCGACTGATTGCTCGACTTCTGAACGTGCCTCTTGGTGATGTTCATCCTAGTGAGAAGAATCTAAGGAGTAGGCGTGAACGAGATCGCCGCACCAGGTTTCTGTGCGGTAAGTTGGTTCCATGGCAGTCTAATAATAGCCTCAAGGTGACGTATATGTCTGATGATTTGCGCCTGCTGCACCATATCTGCACGTTCAATGTTTATCCCAGGTCAACAAATCGCATTAAATGTACACGCCTTATGGTCGATTTCTTGTATCTGGTGGCCCAGGGAGAGAATGTATATATGGCCACTTTCATCTTACGACAGATAATCCTCATAGCCAAGTCAAGAAGAACATCCGAATCGCTTCCTTTTGGCCGACTGATATGCAAGATCGCGCTTGAGTTTGCTTACAGACTTGGGCCGGAATTGCCAGTTTCGATTCATAGCATTGATGAGTCGACTATGGTCAAGATGAAGATTGGGTCTCAGTACTGTGAAAATCAACTTGAGGAGGATAGCGAGGATGACTTTGATGATGAGGAAGATCAAACCGAAGAAGAACCTGGAGCAGAAGTTCAGGAAGAGGCAGAAGAGGAGGCTCAGGATACAGATGAGAGCCCTCCTCCTTCTGCGCAGGCTACTAACGATGATCGCATTGGTCGGATCGAGGAGAGTCAGATCGCCTTGCGAAAGGAATTTCAGGAACTTCGCGCTGAAGTCGAGGATGCCAAGGCCGTTACAAAGAGGAAATTCAGCAAGGCGACTAGCACCTTGAAGGCGATCCTGTGTTGCTTGCAGGATAAGGGTGCTCCTCCTCTGTCACCAGACTCAGACTAGCGATGCGACCTTTGATGTTGTTGTTAGTAGTTAGTCATTTCCTGCATTATGTTTTGTAAGCTTGTTAGGGCTAGTGCTTTGCTTATGTTGCTGTTATAATTTTAACTGTCTTAGTTCCCATGTATTTCTCGTCATGATGCTTGTAAGGATATATCCCTTGTATCGTGACAATTTTGATTAAATGAAATGCATGAAATTCCTTTGACTCCTTGTGTGAATGATTGCGGTGTATTTGTGCTATTGAGAATGACAAGGCGGAGTCAGCTTTTCAGGAGCTGAAGGACAGACTTACGTCCGCCCCTGTGCTAGTATTGTCAGAGCAGGGGGTTAGATACACTATATACACTGACGCGTCTAGTGTTGGTCTGGGTTGTGTCCTTATGTAGAGGGACAGGGTAATTTCGTATGCCTTGAGACAATTAAGGAAGCACGAGGAGAATTACCCTACACACGACCTAGAGTTGGCAGCCGTTATATTCGCACTGAGACTCTGGAGACATTACCTCTACGGAGAGGAGTTCGAGCTCTTTTGCGACCACAAGAGCCTCAGGTACATATTCACGCAGCGAGACTTGAATATGAGACAGCGGCAATGGATGGAGATGTTGAAGGACTTCAAGTTTGAAGTCTCTTACCATCCTGGGAAGGCGAACCTTGTGGCTGATGCGTTGAGCCGCAAGAAGGCGATAGAGTTTGCGGCTCCACTGATGGTTGCTGAGTGGGATATGGTTGAGTTTTTACGAAACTTTGAGCAGAAACTCATCGTAGAGGAGCCATTTGAGTTCATCGCACATGTACAGTGCGATCTCAGATCGATGACTGAGTCATCGAGGCGCAGAGGGACAATGCGCATCTGACTGAGCTTCGAGAGCAAGCCAGTGATGATGCAGACACCGACTAGCGAGTTGGTATGGATGGGGGCTTACGTTTTCGTGGCCGCCTATGCGTCCCAGATGTCCCTGACTTGAGACGAGAGATTCTCGAGGCTGCGCATTGTACTAGACTCGCGATGCATCCAGGCAGTACGAAGATGTATCGTGATGTGAAGAGGACATATTGGTGGGAAGGTATGAAGACCCACATAGCTGAGTTCGTGTCCCATTGTCTCACTTGTCAGCAGGTGAAGGCAGAGCATCGCTGACCACCTGGACTTTTGCAGCCTATGCCGATCGCAGAGTGGAAGTGGGATTTCATTTCCATGGATTTCATTTCTGGGTTGCCAAAGACGAGGAAGGGACATGATTCCATTTGGGTGATCGTCGACCGTCTGACAAAATCGGTGCACTTCCTACCAATCAGAGTTACGAACTCTGCAGACGAGCTGGCTAGACTGTACATCAGAGAGATTGTGCGTCTGCATGGAGTTCTGCTGGAGATCGTGTCAGACAGAGACACGCGGTTCACTTCTATTTTCTAGACTCGCATTCAGGAGGCTATGGGTGTGAAGTTGAAGTTTAGTACTGCCTTCCACCCACAGACAGATGGACAGACAGAGCGGGTGAACCAGATCTTAGAGGACATGTTGCGAGCTTACGCATTGGACTTCAAGGACAGTTGGGATGATTGTCTTGCATATGCGGAGTTTGCGTACAACAACAGTTTTCAGGTGAGTATCGGTATGGCACCTTATGAGGCGCTGTATGGGTGACCTTGTCGCGCACCGCATTGCTGGATAGAGGTCGGTGAGCATAGCTTGATTGGCCCAGAGTTAGTGCAGGCGACGTCAGAGAAGATCGATATTATTCGACGTCGGCTTCTTACAGTGCAGAGCAGACAGAAGAGTTATGCCGATACGAGACGGAGGCTACTAGAGTTCACAGTTGGGGATCATGTATTTTTGTGAGTTTTTCCTATGAATGGAGTCCTTCGGTTCGGGAAGAAGGGGAAGCTGGCACCGCGATACATTGGTCCATTCCAGATCCTCGATCGTGTGGGAGCAGTGGCTTACCGATTGGCTTTACCCACGCCTCTCGCGAGCGTTCACAACGTATTTAATATTTCTATGCTGAAGAAGTACGTTGCTGATCCTTCCCATATCATCAGATGGGAGCAGGTGCAGTTAAGAGAGGATGTTACTTATATCCTGCGACCGACACGTATCCTAGACAGGAAGGAGCAGGTACTGCGTAGCAAGGTGATTCCCCTTGTGAAGGTATTGTGGACGCATCACTCTGAGGAGGAGGCTACCTGGGAGACAGAAGCCGAGATCAGAAAGAACTACCCACAGCTTCTCGAGGAGTACGAAAAGGTATAAATTTCAAGGACGAAATTATTTGTTAAGGGGGGTAGATTGTAACGCCCGTGAAAAATCCATACTTGGGCTCGAGTACCAACTCGACCCAAAATTGCGTAGAATTAATTTCTATGGAAAGTAAGCGTAAGTTAGCTAGCGCCACGCTGGAGTAGCTGAGAAATAGTCCCTGATCACTTTAAATACGTTCTACAAGACCCAAATCGAGTAGAACCAATGACCCTACAATACTCTATAACCTCGGATCAAACTCTAAGCAGGTTTGTTCTCTGGACCGCTTTGAATCTTTGTATTGGATCTAGACCGCGCGTCGAAAGTCCGATACCTCCTATCTTAGACCGTTAGAACTGCCTAGTTGGACTTGACACTCATTTCGAAAATCAAGTCAAACCGATAATCACAGGCTATTTCATTGAGCCCGGACTGAAGAGAGTGCGAATAGGGACAGAATTGAAATTTCAAATTTAAATCTGGCACACGACTTGACGCGTCAGTATTGAGCATTTTGACCGTCAGAATTCAGCTAGTTTACACCCTCGGATCAGGAGAAATTTCTATTTTTTATCATGAGACTTTCAGCCCTGATCTACGTGCGGTGACCGCTGAACTGAAACTGGTCCGCCACGCGCGATCTGCGAACCCTGCCGGACTGAAAACTTAATACATGCTAGATCTGGTACGCATGAGCTTAAGTCCGATCGCATTCGACCAGGGGACCACTAGAAAGCATCTTTTGGACCGAAACAGCCCCGAATTGGATATGCACTAAGTAAACTTTGTACCGGAGCCTATTTTTGACGTTTTTAAGCTTATAAAAGGGGTTGAAACCCTCACTCCTCTCTCCCATCCAAAATTGCAAGAAATCCTAGATTTGGAAGAGAGAAAAGGTGAGAGTTTGTGTGAGAGAGTGGATAGATTTTTCCAGCCTTCGTGCCATCTGTTGCTAGTGCCTAAGCAACCCTTCCTGATCATCAAGCCGGTGATTCTTCCGCTTTTTCAGGTAATAACTAACCCTAGAAGTTGCTGATTTGAGGATCACTAAGATCCATAGCTTTTTAACCAATAGATCTTGTAAAACAGGTTCTCTTATCGCCATTGACGAAGCGTATACGCTTCGTTCAAAACGACACGTCTACAAGAGACTAGGTGAGGATTTTAGACACTTTGATTGACGGTTTACAACGCTTTCAATGTCGTTTAATAGTAGATTATCGACGGCATCGCCGTTTGACATGTACAACATGCTATCCGTTTCCTGTTTCGTAAATCAACGAAGAATATGAGATTTAGGGCATTTTAGTCATTTGTAGGAAGTACAGTTTACATTCATATTTTGCTGATGTGATTGACATGGTTTGTTGTCGCATTAGGAAGTTAGGAATACGTGCATAATTAGTTTGGTGAAGAGATTCGCCTAATTGCGCACTTCGGGTCGACATACTATATGTAGACTTAAGTGTGTAGTGTATGTGTTTGTATAAATGCTTGTATTAGTATGTATTGAATTAAATGATGTTATGAAATAGTTTGAGATTGGTTTATCAATTAATATGCTGACCTAAATGATTTCCTACATGTTGACTATATGCATGATTTCATTACATGCATGAAATATATGTGCTTGAAGATTTATTTAAGTTGTATGTTATAACATGTGTTAACATGCTCACATGATTGAATTTCAATTCCAATACTCCTACATAAATTGCTGATGTGATTCCATAATTATTTGGGACTAGACTTAGTCCAGGCAGTCGGTAACCGAGCAAATTCGTGGCTGGCTGGTCTTGGCCACGAACGACGCGTCGATGAACACGAGTCGTGTTTGGAGTTGGCGGCGGTGGTTAGGCCAAGCGAAGTGTTTTACGCACTTCATATCGTTCGACTTGAGATGCATCGCGCTAGTCGAGCCCGTCAAGTAACCCGACTGGCCGATGTATGTTTACCCTGTATGAGTCATAACTGCTTGAACCTAGGGTACTGAACTTACCATTGTAAACCCTGTTAACCATGGTACCTTGATCCACGAAGACTCATGAGCCGGGCATGGTGGTATGGGACACCGTGGTCGAGCTGTCGGCCTACGCTGGGGCCACAAACCTCTCCGTCGTGACCAGTGAGCACATAGTCTCGTGAGCAGATTATGGTGGTATGGGACACTATATTCTAGCTGTCGGCCTACACTAATTAGGCGATGAGTCCTTTGTAGTGACCGCGAGCGTATTCTGAGTCTACGGGAGACGACGACCCTTCAGTAGCAGTAGATTACAGTAGGCCTGTATTAATAAGGTAATGAGGGAGTGGTGCAACGAGTGTGAGCAACAGCCCTGGCAACCCTTGCAGTGACCTACAAAATATACATCGTATGAGATTACTAGGAGTGACGACCCTAGACAGGATCTGTGTTGGGATTGATACAAGGGAAGCACCTTAGTTTCCCAATCCTGCTGTTTGAATGGACTATTAACAACTTGGAAATCATATCACCATACCATTGCATGTGCCTGGAAGATGTGTATCACTTGAGGGTCGATTGCATGCCGCGGTCGTAAGATGTTGCCGTATGAGGGAGATCGACGGTGAGGGCATACATCACATCATGTCATCTTGCATTAACAACAGTATTAGGATTGTCTGATTTACTGCTTTACTATTACGCATGATTGATTTGTGAACATGCTAATCTTTGATCTATGATTCCACTGAGTTGATCACTCACTCCCACGTTTCGGGATGGTGTTTGCAACACCCACCAGACCCTGTTGTAGATGCAGGTGAGGCTGAGATCCAGGAGGCAGAGCCAGACTTCGACGAGGACCAGGACGAGTTCTCGTACATGCAGTATCATGATGGCTTTGCATAGGCAACCTGGGTTGATGGGACTTTAGTGGGACTATTTTGAACATTTGATTTTGTTCATGTATATGTATATGAGACTCAGAGATGTATTCATACTTTAGAGACGGATGAGATCTACTTTGTTTTTCCTTACAGTGATATATATATTGTTTAGTCTTCCGCTTACTTTTATCACTGGATCTGGAGTATGAATTGCAGTTTTGGTATACTTTTACTCATGTGAATGCTTTAAATCAGACAACATTGAATCATAATCATTTTTGTTGCATAAGTGACGGTCTGGAACTAGGGAGTTGAGTTTATACACGACCCTCGATTTTCAGTGTGTTACAATGTGCTGCGTCAGCATACCTTCCTATGCATAGTTGATACATATGTCCATGAGGGCAGAGCAGGATGTGGATCGCTTGACACGATCTCGTGGCCCTGTGGTTGCTAGACCATGACTGGATATGCAGGACAGGCCATTTGTTGGCAAGAGGCCTCACATCGACCCTCCTCCTAGGGCTACAGTGCCAGTACTTTTGATGAGGCACCCCAATGTATCATGTACTTATTGTGGGAGATCGGGCCACACTGTGGGTAGATGTTTCGCTCGAATGAGAGACAGCGGGTTTTCGCCGTCACAAAAGATCGACCGTCCTCACCCACAAGTATTGTCTGCTTCACCTTTACGGTTGGCTCCTGCGCACCCCTCTTTCAGATCTCCCGCACCTCAGTTCTGGCAGCCTTAATGGCCCATGATACCGAGGCTGAACCGTCCACAGCAGGCTCAGGTACATGCATTGACAGCAGAGGCATCCAAGATAGGGACTGTCCAGCCCTTGGCCTTTGAGGCCACCACCCATATTGGAGGTACTCCTATACTTGTGATGGTGGATACAGGATCCACGATTTTATTGATATCGCATTCCATAGTCAGGCGCCTTGGGTTACCGACTATTCGGATGGATGGGGTGTGAGTTCTTACAACGCACGGGACTTTTTCTGATGCCACCATGATGTGTGAGGGTTGTTTGGTGGATCTTGGGAGTAGGACGATGGCTCTTGATCTTTTCGTCGACCCCTCTCTCTATTATCTCGACGTCATTCTTGGCATGGATTGGTTGACTGCAGGGAGGGCCGAGATTGAATGCGAGACCCGTATAGTGGTGGTTTACGAGCCAGAGGGCACGTCCTTCACGTTTCTAGTGCAAGTCAATTGTACCTATCGAGTACTTTGTTACGCTTCCTTATTGAGGGATGTTGATGCCCCTACACTTGAGTGCATGCCTGTAGTTCGTGATTATGAGGATCTGTTCAGGAATATTCATGGTTTTTCACCTCAGCGAGAGATCGATTTTACTATCGATTTGGTACCTGGTTCCATGCCCGTCTCACTGCCGACGTATTGCATGACACCTTGTGAGATGGAGGAGTTGAGAAAACAGATTGATGATCTGTTGGAGGTTGGCTTCATTCGGCCGAGTGTGTTTTCATGGGGAGCACCGGTATTATTTGTAACGAAGAAGGATGGTTCATTGCGATTATGTATTGACTATCGCAGGCTGAGCCAGATTACGGTGAAGAATAGATATCCCTTGCCCAGGATAGATGACTTGTTTGATCAGTTGAGATGGGCACAGTACTTCTCAAAGATTGATCTTCAGTCAGGGTATCACCAGTTGCGCGTCAGGGATGAGGACGTGTAGAAGACAGCCTTTAGGACCAGCTTTGGCCACTACGAGTTCCTCGTGATGTCGTTCGGTCTTACGAATGCACCAGCCGTGTTCATGGATTTGCTGAACAGGGTATTTTGGCCTTTCCTCTATCAATTTTTCATTGTGTTCATAGACGACATTTTGGTATACTCCAGGAGTCGAGAGGAGCATGAGGAGCACTTGCGATTGATCCTGGATACACTGAGGTAGCATCAGTTGTTCGTGCAGTATAAGAAGTACGATTTCTGGAAGTAGGAAGTTAAGTTCCTGGGACATGTGATGTCCAAGGATGGGATGGCAGTTGACCTGGATAAGGTAGCTGCAGTTCAGGAAGGGGAGCAGCCTAGTTCTGTCACTGAGGTGAAGAGTTTCTTGAGTCTGGCTGGCTACTATCGACGTTTCATTCGAGATTTCTCGAAGATCGCCAGACCTCTATCTCAGTTGACACGGAAGGATGTGAAGTTCGCCTGGAACGAAAAGGCGGAGACATCTTTTCAGGAGCTGAAGGATAGGTTGACATCCTCCCCTATGCTAGTATTGCCAGAGCAAGGGGTTAGATACACGATATACACTGACGCGTCTAGCGTTGGCCTAGGTTGTGTCCTTATGCAGAAGGATAGGGTACTTTCGTATACCTCGAGACAATTGAGGAAACACGAGGAGAATTACCCTACACACGACCTTGAGTTGGCAGCCGTCATTTTCGTATTGAAGCTCTGGAGACATTACCTCTACGGAGAGGAGTTTGAGCTCTTTTGCGAGCACAAGAGCCTCAAGTACATATTCACGTAGCGGGACCTGAATATGAGGCAGAGGCGATGGATAGAGACCTTAAAAGACTTTAAGTTCGAGGTTTCCTACCATCCTGGCAAGGCAACCTTGTGGCTGACGCGTTAAGCCGCAAGAAGGAAATAGAGTTTGAGGCTCTGCTAATGGTTGCCGAGTGGGACATGGTTGAGTTTTTGTGAGACTTTGAGCAGAAACTCACTATGGAGGAGCCATTTGAGTTCATCGCACATGTTCAGGTACGATCTCTTATCGATGACAGGGTCATCGCGGCGCAGAGGGATGACGCGCATTTGACTGAGCTTCGAGAGCAGGCCAGTGATGATGTAGACGCCGAGTGATGAGTTGGAATGGATGGGGGCTTACGTTATCGTGGCCGCCTATGCGTCCCTGATATCCCCGAATTGAGACGAGAGATTCTCGAGGCTGCGCACAGTACCAGACTTGCGATGCATCCGGGTAGCACAAAGATGTATCGTGACGTGAAGAGGACCTATTGGTGGGAGGGCATGAAGACCCACATCGCAGAGTTCGTGTCCCGTTGTCTCACTTGCCAGCAGGTGAAGGCAGAGCATCGCCGACCTCCTGGACTCCTTCAGCCTATGCATATAGCTGAGTGGAAGTGGGATTTTATCTCTATGGACTTCATTTCGGGACTGCCGAAGATGAGGAAGGGACTTAATTCTATTTGGGTGATCGTCGACCGTCTGACGAAGTCGGCCCACTTCCTACCGATCAGAGTTACGAACTCTGCAGACGAGTTAGCCAGGCTGTATATCAGAGAGATAGTGCGTCTGCATGGAGTTCCTTTGGAGATCGTGTCGGACAGAGACACGTGCTTTACTTTTATTTTCTGGACTCACATTCAGGAGGCTATAGGTGTGAAGTTGAAGTTCAGTACTGCCTTTCACCCACAGACAGACGGACAGACAGAGCCGGTGAACCAGATTCTAGAGGACATGCTGCGGGCTTGCGTGTTGGATTTCAAAGACAATTGGGATGACTGTCTTGCATATGCAGAGTTCGCGTACAACAACAGTTTTCAGGCGAGTATCGGTATGACACCTTATGAGGCCTTGTATGGGCGACCTTGTCGAGCGCCGCATTGCTGGGCAGAGGTTGGTGAGCGCAGATTGATTGGCACAGAGTTAGTGCAGGCGACCTCAGAGAAGGTTGATATTATTAGATGTCGACTTCTTACAGCACAGAGCAGACAGAAGAGTTATGCCGATACGAGACGGCGCCCGCTAGAGTTCATGGTTGGAGATCATGTATTTTTACTAGTTTCCCCTATGAAGGGAGTTCTTCGGTTCGGAAAGAAGGGAAAGCTAGCACAGCGATTCATTGGCCCATTCCAGATTCTTGACCGTGTGGGTGCAGTGGCTTATCGTTTGGCTTTGCCTATGCCTCTCGCGAGAGTACACAACGTATTTCATGTTTCTATGCTGAAGAAATACGTTCCTGATCCTTCCCATATCATTAGATGGGAGCAGGTGCAGTTAGGTGAGGATGTTACATATATATTGCGACCAGCGCATATACTAGACAGGAAGGAGCAGGTATTACGTAGCAAGGTCATCCCCCTTGAGAAGGTGTTGTAGACGCATCACTCTGAAGAAGAGGCTACTTGGGAGACGGAAGCCGAGATCAGAAAGAACTACCCACACTTCTCGAGGAGTACGAAAAGGTATAAATTTTGAGGATGAAATTTATTGTTAAGGGGGGTAGATTGTAACGCCTCGGAAAAATCCGTACAGAGACCCGAGTACCAACTCGATCAGAAATCACGTAGGATTAATTCCTTTAGAAATTAAGCGTAAGTTAACTAGTGATACGTTAGATTAGCTGTGAAATTATCCCTGATCGCTATAAATACGTTCTGCAAGATCCAAAACTTGTAGAACCAATGACGCTACAATACCCTGAAACCTAGGATCAAACTCTAAACCCGTTTGATCTTAAGAACCCTTTGAAATTTCGTATTAGATTTAGACCACGCGTCGAAAGTCCGATATCCACAATCTTAGACCGTTATGATCGCTTAGCTGGACTTGACAATCTTAGACCAGCGCATATACTAGACAGGAAGGTACGTTAGTTTCCTAATACTACTGTATGAATGGACTAATAACAACTCGGTAATCATTATCCATATCGCACTGCATGTGCCTGTAAGATGTGGAGCACTAAGGAACGCAAGCATGCCGCGGGTGTAAGATGGTGCCGCATGAGGGAGTATGTCGGTGAGGGCATCCATCATGTCATTTCATGCTTACATTAACAATAGTATCTAAGAATGTTTGATTGCTTACATTACTATTATCACGTGATTGATTTGATAACATACTAATCTTTGCTCTATGATTCCACTGAGTTGATCACTCACTGCCACGTTACGGGACGGTGTTTACAACACCTACCAGACTCTGTCGTAGTTGCAGGTGACGAGGTGATTCAGGACGTAGAGCCGGACTTCTACGAGGACCAGGACGAGTTCTCGTATATGCAGTTTGCTGACGGCTTTGCATAGGTGGCCTGGATCGGCGGGACTTGCTAGTTGGACAGTTATATGACATTTTATTTTTGGTTTGATTTATGTATATGTGACTCAGAGATGTATTCATACTTTGCAGACATTTTGAGATTATTTTATTTTCATAAAGTGATATATATATCTTTCAGTCTTCCGCTCACGTTTTATCACTGGATCTAGAGTATGAATTGCAGTTTTGGTATAATCTTACTCATGTGAATGCACTAACTCAACCAACATTGAAGCATAAGCATATTTGTTACATAAGTAATGGTCTGGAACTCGGTAGTCGAGTTCCTACACGACCCCCGATTTTCAGGGTGTTACATATAGGAACTTAGCCTGAAGTAGGAGCAGCACGTTGTCTATTACGATAGTCAAAGTGCTATACAAGTCAACACTCCAAGTCGAAGAACATAGAGATTCGGTATCACTAGATCAAGGATACATTGGAACAAAGAGTTTTACAGCTTGAGAAGGTCCACACAGACGATAATGGGTCAGGCACGATGACCAAGGCCTTTGTCAAGGGCAAGTTTGAGATTTGTAGAAATCGGGCTGGCTTAAAGAAGGTGAATTCCTCCTGAGTTGGAAAGGGAGAAATTTGATATGTTTTCCTCCTCAATTCAGAGTAGTGATTGGGCAGCATAATGTAAATCAAATGTGTTTTACCACGTTGCTCGACCGGTCGAGTGGGCTGCTCGACTTAAAGTTCAGCAAGAAAATTGGTTTGGGATTCTGAGGTGCTCGACTAGTCAGGGGAGGTGCTTGACCGGTCGAGTGGGCCGCTCGATTGGTCGAGGACCCTACTTGACCAGTCGAGGTTACGTAGATTCATGTTTGGATTTTGTGCGGACCATGTGAGTTTGAGGCGGTTTTCACAGAGGTATGGAAATGAGTTGCCTAAACTATAAATAGGGGTTTCTAGGGCTGTTATAGGATATGCAAGAGAGTTTTCTAAAGCATTACAAGGGTTTGCTAAAGGGTTTAGGGCTATCAAAGGTGAGAGAGAGAGAGAGAGAAGAAGCTTGTGTAAGGGAGGTTCTGCTCGTAGATGTGATCTACTGTGCACTCGACATCTCGGCACTTCTACATCCTCGTAATTAGTTAGATTTCTCTATTTTTCATTTATTTTCTTATTGTTTATCTACTCTTGCGTGAATGAAGAAAGTTTGATCCAAGTGGTGTGTGCTTATCATAGGTTGTAACGTTCTACTTCATAGTGGATTGTTGATCTGGACAAGGTCTTGTGATTTTTACCTTTTTAAGGGTTTTCCACGTAAAAATCTCTTGTGTCGTGTGGTTTATGCTTTGATTTATTTCATTGCTTTATTATCCCATAATTCTGGTATTTTTTGGATGCTAGATCTAAGGTTTTGTGCCATTGCTCCCAACACACTCTTCACGTTTAAGTTTTTTTACCCCTAACTCATAAAACTCTTAAACTCTCTCTCTCTCTCTCTCTCTCTCTCTCTCTCTCTCTCTACCGTATATATGTCATAACAAAACCCCAACGTAGTGTATATATTCCGGAGAAATATTAGAAGCCTAACACAGGTAGACAATGGAAACTGGTACCTGATGACACCTAAGAACATAAGTGAGTGATATATATATATATATATATATATATATATAGCGGTGAGGACAATGAAAAGATTGGGCCTCACCTATCCTATAAGCACAAAAAAGATGATAAAACACAGAAAGGACTAGTGCCGCAGCCTAACCAAATTAGAGGAATAAATAGAAACACAGTATAAGAACAATCTGAAGATGACGTGAGAGGAAAACCAATAAACAGAAAATTGAGAGCTTGTCAGGCACCAAAGCCATGGGAAGAGCCTTTACAGTTGCTGCAGGATATCTTCTTCAGCTTCAAAAAGAAACTGAACAATCAACTGCCATATATAGCCGGATATATAAGTGAATTAATAAATAACATGGAGATATATAGTATAATTGTCCAAATGTCCTAATTTTCAATGCACTTAGTTCCTCAATTACACTGATCTGATTCTAAAATGGGTTATTGGAGAACATTTAATGAACAGTTGTGATAAAAGATTCTAACTATTTAAATTCAAAATACATCATCGTCTAACCCTTATCCCAACTAATTGGGGACGGTTACATGAATCATTTTCCAATTTGGAAAAACACCCATTAATCAAAGGTCCTGATCATTCAACCAATCTACACTAGGTCTGCAATGTGGGCAGTTCAAATTGACTTAACATGAGCCATGTTTAGAATTTTTAAGTGCCTGCGTATCAACCGAAGAAAAAAAAAAAAACAGGAGTGTTCTTATATGATTTACATCTTTCTTTTTTCTAAGGTTCTATCTTTCCCTTCTGAATGGTAGGTAAATGTCTGAGGTCACGTTTGGATGCACAAGTGAATCTAATGGGAAACGAGTTGGAGAAAGAGGAAATGACAAAAATCAAATGATTTGTTCTAGCATTCATAATGAGGTAGTCATAGTTGCCAAAGGCCAAACCCACAAATAGAATTCACGGATATTGTAATTTACTAGAAACAACTCATGAAGGCACAAGCACTGTGAAGAGGTCTAAACTACAACTCTTAACTTCACAGTTTGAAAATCTCAGGATGGAAGAGCATGAGACATTTATGGAGTTTTTCACTAAATTGAACATTATTTGTAACTTCATGGGTGGTTTGGGAGAGAAGGTTCCGGCACCTAAAATATGTAGAAAAATATTAAGATCCTTACCAGAACGCTTCAATCCCAAGGTAACAACAATTGAGGAGTGTAGGAATATTGATGAGATGAAAGTAGAAGAACTAGTAAGTTCCCTACAAACTTTTGAACTACACTTCACACAACCCTAAAAATCTAAAAATAATGTCCTAAAAACTTCTAAGAAATCAAAACATGAGGACAGTGAGAGAGAAAAAGAAGATGAAGATGAGAAAGTGGCCTTGCTAGCACAAAGATTCAGAAGATTCTTTCAGAAGAATCACGACCATCCTTCTAGAGGAAGAAAGGTGAACTACAAACCTTATACAGGCAAATTTGGTAAATAGACCAAAGAACCACAATGTTATGCATGAGTATGGACACCTATCTACTAAATGCCCAAACAGAAAAACCAAGGGCAAGGCGATGGCTGCCACATGGGATGGTACAGAAGAGTCAAATTCAGAAAACAGTGACTCAGGAAGTGATGAAGATAAAAAATCCTTGAAAATACTTATGGTCTCCACTACTTCGATCATTCCAACTGAATCTGAGAAAGAACAATAAGCCACTGAATCATTTTCATCTGACAATGAGGAAATTGAAGAAAAATGAACTACAAGTCGCTTACGATCAACTTTACATCCATAGCGTTAATATTATCAAAAGACTTGGAATAGTTGAAAACAAAAAGGAATTTCTACAAATAGATCTGGAGAAAGCTTCAAATATTAATACTCATCTAATCACTGATTTGCAGCAATGTCACTCAGACAATGATAGACTTAAAAGAATAACAACTCATTGAAATCTGAGTCAGAGAAATTAAAGAAACAAGTCAAAGAACTAAATGAGGAAAACCTGATTCTTCAGAATAAAAATTATACACTTCAAAATGATCTAGAAGAATCTAGAAAAATTGCCAAAATAAACTGTAAATTTTCCCAAAGTGGTGAGAAATTAGAAAAACTGTTAGGAATGGGAAAATATGGAGAGGACGAAAAGGGATTGGGTTATGAAAAGGCTAGAACAAAAACTAATGCACAACCATTTGGAAAATCTGTTGCATTCAGTAGTAACACTAAACCTATCCCAGCTCATTACAAAAATGAGGAGTCAGTTTATGAGCTAAATAAAAGAAGTATGCAATCATCACCACTTGAGATAGTTAACAGGATGAAGGAGCTATTAAGTCATGTGGACAAATCAGATAAGAAGAACAAATCTACCACAAGTAAAACTCCTGTCACAAAGTGGGTGATTAAGGAAAAGACAAATTGCCTTGTTACTCAATCAGATCATTTATCAGGCAATATGGCTAAATGGTACCTAGACAGTGGTTGCTCAAAACACGTCACAGGTGACAAGTCTCTCCTTTTAAACTATAAGGATCTTCACAAAGGGGTAGTCACCTATGGAGATGGAACCACTGCTGAAGTAATTAGACAGAGAATTATAGAAGGAATTAATCTATTTGACAATGAGAATATTTTTTGCATAAAAGGTTTGACACATAACTTACTGAGCATCTCTCAAATCTGCGATAATGGGCATGTGGTAAATTTCAACAAAGAAGAATGCGATATTCCAGACCAATCAGGGAAATCAATTATGAAAGGTCTTCGCACAAATAACCACTGCTACATTATTGTAGGAAAAGGAAGCAGTGATATTGAGAAACACTGAGAGTGAAGAAATTAGTCTAGGTTATGCATCAAAACCTGGATATTTGTTGAAATGATGCAATTTTACTGAGCATTCAAGAAACAATCTGAGGCATCTCACCTCACTTTTTGCACATAAATATCTAAATGTTTATACTTTTGAATGTACAGATGATATACAAAATTTTTCTAATACTCTCTACGAACTTCATTAAGATACTATTTTGTATAAGAACAATCGTTAGACTGAAGAAAAACTCAAAAAGATCCACCTTCGATATGAGTGTCGATAGGCCACTTGAGAATGTCGATCACATCGACTGAGAATCGATAGAATTGATGACTCTTTGGATAGTTGAAACGTCGAGACGGTTGTTCTTCCCTAGAGCTTGAAATTAGAAAGCAACATTTGGAATCAGAAAATATGATCAAAGGGATAGATAGTAGTTGCTTGGTGAGAATCAGAAGAACAAAGGAGAGCCGCATTTGGTGCCCTCAGACCTGGACATTTCATCTCCCCAAGATGGAAAAAGAAAAAGGATTGCTTCATCCACAACATACATCAACTGAAAAGAAGAAAGGTAAGCATGATGCAACCACCTCTTCTTCTTTATTCAACTTAAACCTTGTGGGGGAGCGGATGGTTCACAAAACAAGCATTGAACCCTTCAGAATCATAGATCTTCTAAAATAGATTGGATGGGAAAATGTTGTGAATCTTGGTGAAAAGTTTCAACAAATCTTGTACATCAGCTTATTAGTTTAATCTTCAATGTTGATAACAATCCTCCAATCATCTCAGTTGCGGTCGTCAATTGAGTCGAATACATCACACCCAAACTGATTAGTAGGCTGATTAACATTGGATTCACTAGAATATCTGTAATTGATCGCAATTTGAACGGTCTTGGTGTATGGGGGGAAATTACTCGTGCTTTGTGCAATGGTGCCACAATTCCCAGGAATGCCCAAAATGTTCTCCATATCAAGTATCTTGATCCTACCTATAGGATTCTTCATAGCATTTTCAGCACTAATGTTTATCCCTGTGAAATCTCTGGCAACAAACTCTCACCATACATTCTTAACATTCTATATGACATTCATCTGAGAATTTCAATATGCCTACCCACTCTAATTGTACAACAGCTGATCCGTGTGCTTACAGAAGCATCCATCACTACACTACCATTTCCATGTCTTCTATCAAAGCTTTCATGTCAATTCGGACTACCACCGACTTATGATCTTCCTTATCCTTGTGCGTGGTTCAAATTTGAAGACATATATAAACTAAACATCTTTGAAAATGTGTTTTGTGGTGGAAGAACTGGTTCAATTCCTGGCAGTAGAAGATTGGTGCAAAATTCTGACTCTGATATCCCTGTGCAAGACAGCATACAAGATCTTCTGAATGAACAAGCTCACATTTTAGAGAAACTAAATGATTGCGAAGCCTATCTTTCTGAAGTTCAACAACGACTGATGATCCTGCAACGTGCAACTAAACGAGTTTTGAAACGTCTAGCTACTCCATAAGCGTGCTCAGGATATACATCCATCACATCCCTGAAGTCCTTTTGAAATGCTCCGGGCCTAAATATCTTGTTGAATGCCTGTGATCACATTTATGGGTGTGATGAATTACAGACTTGCCAAGGTTGTTTCTTTTTTGTTTGAATATACCCCGTACGGATTGCTTGTGATAGAGTCTTATTGACTGTTTTTCTCTATCTTATCTCAATGCATCCATAGTTTTGCATGACATGTGCTATTTTTACTTATATATCTTTACTGCCATCTTGGTTTATCTGGTGAATTATTGCAATGTATGAGATTTTAAATGACTATCTTGTCTGTTATTGCTCTCGTAATGCTCTATCATTGATGCATGATTTACACTAGTTTACTACAAATGCATCTCTATATGATTCTCCCATATGCTTCAATCTTCAGTCGATATCATGTCTTATGCCTTTGCCAATGGCTAACAAAAAAGGAGAGAACAATTCAAACACCCCCAGCGAAAATTGTATATCTGTGTTGCATGTGTTAGGGGGAGCAGCCGCAACAAGAAAGGGGGAGTTTTTGAAGTAAGGGGGAAAACTTACTGGGTGTGTACATGGGTGTTTAGAATTTATAAAATTATGTTAATACATATACACACAATTTAGGATGTATCTGTCTAGATATGTTCATAGGGTGTTTTGGGTATTTTATCACGTAATTGACAAAGGGGGAGATTGAAAGTGCACTTACTACGTGCCCTGGTTTGTCAATTACGTTGTAAGTTGAGTCAGTCGGACAACAGCGCCTAACAGGAAGATCAAGTCAAGTGTCTGCCTCAACTGGATGTGTGGAAGCTCGCCATAGGTAAATCATAGCCTCACATCCCATGTCCCAAAACACCAGGTGATTAAAACCCTTAAAAAGAACTACAACATCTTAGGATTTCTTTATAAGAAAACTTTTTATCAAAAAGGAAAATGTTTAAAGTTTTTCTTACACTGTCGATTATATCGATTACCCCTTCGATGTGATCGACCAGTTCTGTCGATGTCCTCGGCATCTCAAATCGATACAATCGAGTGAGGACAAAAAGCGTCCAACAATCAAACAATCATCTGGACGATTTATCGATATATCGACTGGTGAGTCGATATTATCGATATTCGAATATCGATCCTATCGGAAGAAGATCGATACTATCGACAGACTATATTCCGGCGCCCCTATTTTTTTTAAAAAAACTAACATAAGCTTTGATATATCGATGACTGTCCGATTCAATCTGAACTCAAATATCGATCATATCGGAAGTCAGTCGATCATATCGATTGAGGGCGCATGTTTTCACCAGCATGAATTTTAAGTTATTTTTAATGTTGATCGGGGTGCCAGTCGATAAATCGATATTCATATATTGATCATATCGAGACCTCGTCGATTGGATTGAGTCTGGATAAAAATCATCTAACAAGCTTATAGGTAAATCTATACGATTTATCGATCCCATCGACAAGGTCTCCGATATGATCGATGTACAAATTCTGATGACATCGATTGTTCCCCGATCATATCTGTAGAACCTGAAATTCTTCAAGGCTTCTCTCTTATTTTCACATGTCGATAGATCAATCCATCCCTCGATGAAATCGGAGTTCGAAATCCGATAACATTGATGTGTGTCTCGATCCCATCGACCAGTTGGCGAAAGGTTTCCAAAAGTGAAATGACAATTGAGTTTGTATCATCGAGAGATCTGTCGATACAATCGAGAGTATACGCTCGATCATATCGACGACTGCTCGATGATATCGAACTTTGTCATAAATATGACCGTTTATATCAGTTGGAACCTTTTGCCTATATATAGAGAGATTAGTCTTTATTGCTGGTAGAGAAAGAAGAGAGTGCTTTTGAGAGTTTTAACCTTCCTATCATTTACCTAAGCCCTTTTTCTTAGGAAGTTCATCCTCCAATCCACCCTCATCATTGATATCACATAGAGTGGATTGGGGAATGAACTTTTGCATTCAAGGATCCTCCAACTACTATCTTAATGGAAAATCATTAATCCGGGATGCCTTGAATGTATAGATGATTGGAACCACTATATATTCCTTATGGGAAAATCTATAGAGAGTGGTATTCTATCATAACCTTAACCCAACCTAAAGCCTAGTATAGATACACCTTTGTGTTGTGGATCAAGGGAGCTGAAGAACTCCTCATCAACAAGAAGAAAATCTTCATCATTACGCTGAATGGGACTCATCAACTTATTTGTAAGTATATAGAGTCCAGAGGACACTTATGATCATTCCTTTCTAGGATTGGGTTTTATGTGTTTCTCACCCTTTGAAGTCCTCGAAGGAGGCCGGGAGTGTACGTGCGAGGTGCGTTGTGTGGACCCTTACTCTGTGGAGAGCATAAACATCTGGTTAGGAGTACGCCAGAAAAACTCCAGGGTTAGAGGTGAACCGAGTAGAAACCTCCAGGTGCATTGTGTGGACCCTTGCTCTGTGGAGAGCATAAACATCTGGTTAGGAGTACGCCAGAAAAACTCCAGGGTTTGAGGTGAACCGAGTAGAAACCTCTGTAAAGGTTGAAGGTGAACCTGATTTAAAACCTTAGGTTTGAGGTGAACCATGGAAAACCTCCTTAGTGAAATCCGGTCACTCAAGGGTTGAGTGTGGAAGCCGGGAGTGGAGTAGTGAAGTAGTCGAACCACTATAAAATGATTGTGTTTGAGATTGATATTGTCTTTCATTTATGTGATTGCCTTACATGCCTTTATATATGATTATCTGAAATCACATCTTATGCACACACAGTCATATCCATCACAATCTAATTTATAATTTGTTTATCTTACAAGTACTTGTGATTGGATCCTCTATCAAGCTTGGAAGCCAGTAGAGTTAATTTTTGAGTAATCCTAATCTGTACTCTGTGATAGGATTAGTGTGATAGGATTGAAAAATAACTTATAAATCTTTAAAAAGTCCTATTCACCCCCCTCTAGGACACATTGACATATTCCTACTTCAAATTAAGCGGTCTTTACCGCTATTTCAATGTGTTGTATATTTACACCGTCCATCACGTGATTGATGTGGCCTACCATGATGAATGTATTGTATATCTACACCATCGAACCTGATGGATGGTGGGACTCACCCCCGTAATGTATGTATTTCATATCCACATTGTCTATCCATTTTAATGGCGTAGGGCCTACTCGCTGCATATGCTGGGCCTGCTTGCACTGTACGGGCCCACCATGTTGTGCATGTTTCATCTATACCGCCCACTTGTGCGGCCCACCTAGACATATGTATTTTGTATCCACACCATCCATCTCTAGACATGGCCCCATCCTGATGCATATGTTGTATCCATACTGCCCAATCATTTGTAGAGATCGTTTAATGGCATTACAGAGAGAATGAGTTAGATCTGAAATCCAAGTGGGACCCACCGTTATGTATTTCATCCACATTCTCTAGTAGTTGTGGGTCCCAACGTGATGTATGTGTTGTAATCTACACTGTCCAGCCATGGATGGAAGGATTTACATGATGCACGTGTTTTATATCCACGCCATCCGTCTGTGTTGTTGGGCGTGCAGGGCCATCTTGTTGTACATGCAGGGCCCACTTGTTGTATGTGTGAGGCCCATTTTGGCCATATATGAAGCCCATTGTGGCCATATGTGAGGCCTATTATGGCTGTCAGTGCGGGGCCCACTTGATTATGTACATGAGGCCCATGTATGCGGCCTAATGTGATGTATTTGAGGCCCATAATTGAGGCCTAATGTGACATATACCCGACCCATGTGTTGGGGCCCAATGTGATGTATATACTGCCTGATTATAGGGCCCATTGTGTTACATATTCTGTTTGTGTATGAGGCCCATTGTGATATATTTGCGGCCCATGTAATGAGGCCCTTTATGATGTATGAGCGGCTCATGTAATGAGGCCCGAGGTGTTGTATATGTGGCCCATGTGTGAGGCCGATGCGACATATACGTAGCCCATGTATGAGACTCGATGTGATATATACAGGCCCATTATGATGTGTTTGAGGCCCTCGAGTGAGGCCCATGGTGATGTATATTGGGCCCTTGAGCGAGGCCCATGGTGATGTATATTAGCCGCTTGTTTGAGGTCATTGATCTATTATACGTTTGACTCTATGTGGGCCAGTCCATGGAAGTGATGTTGGTTAAATGTCCACACTGATGGGAAATGATACTTAAATGTCCACATTGTAACCTTCCCTTAGGCCCTTTATTAGGCCAATTGTTTTGGCTGATTGTCGAGGCCCATTATCGAGGTCGATTATCGGCCGATTATCCAGGCCGATTGTCAGGCCGATTATCGAGGTCGATTGTCGAGGCTGATTATCGAGGTCGATTGTTGAGGCCGATTATCGAGGCTGATTCTCAGTGTTGGTTATCGATACCGACTATTAGTATGTATAAGACAACATCCTAATACATGCCCATAAGCATCATCTGCATGTTTGTTATGAGATGTGGTTGACCATTGCATATGCCATAGGGCAGGTTGTTCATGGGACTCCCTAATAGGCGGAGTCATCCCTATGAGCGCATGATATACGCATGATTGATGCATGATTGAACTATGTTACTTATGCATCTTGCATTTTGTGATATGACTACTGTATGCCCTAGCGACATTAGGGCCGTGACCTTCACATGTATATTGTGGATGACTAGATCGGACATCAAATTTTTTTTCTACATGAGGTGTCATAGATGTCCCTAGGTGAAAGTCCCTAAACCCTCTTAGTACCAGAAGACGGCCCAACATCTAGATCGAGTGGATATATATGAGCGCATGAGGGCCATATACCAGTTTGCTGTGTCTCTATGTCGTGGTCGGTTAAGAGGGGTGTTACCTTACCTGCATGAGGGAGTAGAAAATATTAAGTTGAGTCTGACCAACTCATAAATGGGTCTGTTATCGACAAGTCGGGCCCTATATTGGTAGGTAGATAATGAGGTCTCTTTCACTTATCCAATTGTGCATTTGATGGGGTGACAGGTGGCGTAGAGTGTACTAGACCCTGGTTATGATCCTAGAGATGTACAGTACTGATATGTGGACTTATTGAGCAGGAGTTGCATACTCAGCATGTTACTCATTCATTCACTATTTACTTAGGTTGGTGGTGCGCAACTAATTGTTGTATATCTTCGCAATGACCAGGATTTTGGTTGGGGTGTGCGACTAACCTGAGATCAGGAGTTTACCACATGGAGTCTAGCTATCCAAATTTAGATATGAGACTGGTTTGGATAAAAGTCTCTTATGATTAACCTCATAGCCTGTGATACTACGTGTTATTATCCCAACTTCACACTCCAACTTGGTCATTTTATTCGCACCACATATCGCTTTACATTCGCAGCATATTACATTTTAGGTTGCTATGTTTTTGTATTTATATGGCCTAGATGAGTTTTAATGGTATTCGTGGACTCATCGGGATTTGCATATTGTATTGCATCCTCAGTATATGATATTTGGTTTATTATGACTCCGCATTGCATAGATGATCTACATTGTTTCCTCAATATATGATAATTGACTTATTATAATTCGCATTGCATAGTTGATCTATATTATTTCCTCAATATATGATATTTGGCTTGCTATGACTCCACATCGCATGGCTGATATTGGCTTATTATGTTTTACATCGCATAGCCTGGGTAAGGACTTACCCACATGTTTTTGCTTTGATCTGATATTACATACTTGACACTTACCTTGCGCACACACGTACACTACCCTCTAAGCTTTTTATAAGCTCATGCATGATAGATGCGTGTAGGTGATGATAGAACGCGATCGAGTTGAGGCAGGAGCATGCGACAGAGCTTCTAGAGCTTTTGGCATTTCCCCTTTCAGCATTGTATTTAATTGTTTATATTAGTGGATATGTGATGATGATCTTACCTTTATGATTTGGTAAACTTGTGGTTATGCTTCTTACGAGATAAATGTATGTTTGAAAATCCTCTTTGTAGGATCCTATGATCAGAATCTGGTGTATAAACGGTGGGAGCCAAGAATGGTGTACTATAGATGCTGTTGGCACCGAATTTGGTGATCGAAAATTTTATGAGCCTGGTTTTTGAGTTTAAGGAGTGACAGAAGTTGGTATCAGAGCATAATTTAGGAATATCTGAGGATAACATCACATATTTGTTGATAGCTACCCTACACTCTATGATTGTTGAGAACTTAGAATGATTAGGTCCCTGAGTTCGAATAACTTAGAGACTTTTTGATAAAGCTCCCCATCGTGTGTATATTCGAGAGTGTTTAAGGATAATAGGTACCTTTATTCTCTCCTATAGGACATGCTGCCCTGGAGAGCGACCAGAGCGACTCCTGCTCCACCACCTGCGATTCTCGCTCTACCACCTACGACTCCCACTTCACCATCATAGATCCCTACTCCCTAACTTGAGGATGTCGTTCCTCCACCTAAGACTGGTGCGGATCTGACCGTACCCGTGAGTGCCTCCTAGTTATAGCAGATGTTGCAGGCTGTGACTGCCACCCTTTAGGGGCAGGGCAGGCACCCAGTTGTTTTGCTAGCCCAGGCAGAGCAAGAGCCCACAAGTGCCTCTCTTTGAGATTTTTGACAACTTGATCCTCGCGTTTCCAGGGCGAGCCAGATCTATCAGTAGCCTAAAGATGACACTCCGAGGTAGAGAAGATTTTTGATACGATGACATGTACAACTCATCAGTAGGTTTGGTTAGTCGTATTTCTTCTCGAGGGTGAGGCCAAGCACCGGTGGACCCCCCCTTACCCATGTTGCAGGGCCTCATTTCGTCTGTATATGATAAGATTTCATTGACCGATTTGACTAGCAGTACTTCCTTGACCACATTCGTCGATAGCGAGCATTAGAGTTCGAGACCTTGGTGCAGGGAGACATGTCTGTGGCACAGTATGCAGCTCGTTTCGTGGTGCTATCGAGGTTCACATCGTATTTGGTTGATAATGAAGAGCGAAAGGCCACCATTTCGAGAACTGCTTACGTTACAGTCTATGAGGCTATGTTGTTAGGCATGAGCTCCTGACTTTTCACGCAGTAGTACGGAGGGCTCAGATTTATGAGACTGAGTGGGCCGACGTGCAGAGTGACTGTGATCAGAGGAGAGACCGGAAGAGGTAGGCTCCCTTTAGTATCTCCTAGTAGTAGCAACATCGACAGCCATAGAGGCATAGGAACCGCCTAGCCGTCCGTGCATCGACGACACGCCCAATACCACCTCCAAGGCAGTTCTCTGATGTCTATCATGGGTGCGGTGGAACGAGACACCGTTGGCAGGAGTGTCCCCGCCTTCAGCACCACCAGCAGTGACAACAGCTCCTACCATCGGGACCCCAGCAGCAGCCGAGGCAGCGATGACCATGGAGAAGACAGATACCTCCCCAGCAGGCCCAGGATAAACTTTATGCTGCCCAGTAAGACCCTCAGTCATCAGAAGAAATCACCGACGATTTGCGTGACTAGGCCTTAGGACCATCTTGTTAGATTAATTGTTGATGAAATTATGAGGTTACAAAGTATCCCAACTTCGATCATTTTCGATCTAGGATCTGAGGTTCAGTAGGGGTCACCATAGTACTAATGAGGTGTCTTAAGAGTGAGAAGCTGAGATTCACTAGTGTTATACTCATTTCCTTGTTGTTAACTACATTCGTGGGTTATCTTTCTGATTTTACATAATGAAGTGATTTCCCTCTTTTATGAGCTCCAGTTAGTTGTGTGATAGAGTAAATTTCGAGAATGAAATTTTTGTTAGGAGAGGAGAGCTGTAAGGCTCATATCCTAGTTCGTACCGTTCCAAAGGCTTTTACGGTCCTCCCGATCTAATTCTGGCAACTCACGACCTATAATCGGTATTTGTGCGCGACCCTAAGTCGCATCCTGTTTATCTATGTCGACTTGACTCAAAAATTGTATCCTACCAACAGCGTCGTTGCTGTGGTTCTAACACCACATCTCACATGTTGATGCGATACCTAGGCCAGGAATTATGGGCCCGCGTTCATTTCAAGGAAAACGTCGCACGTTGCAAATTCTGAGAGAATCTCTATAACTTATCACATCAATCAATCAATCATAAGTCAAGTACACAACCCATCCTTCTCTTACCAACAAGGCATGGCTCCTATCTCTCCCATTCTTAAAGTCAACTCTCTCTCTCTCTCTCTCTCTCTCCACCCATCCTTTTCTTACAACATCCATTCCTCCCATCCCATCTTTCTTACAACACCCTCTCCTCTCTCATTCTCACCATCATTTCCAAAGCTTCCATGAGAGAAAATCCTAGAGAGAAAAAATAGCTAAGAGAATGAAAGTACCCTGGTTTGTCAATTAGCGTGAGTGTTGAGTCTGACAGAAACGTGAGCTCCATGGGAAGATCAATCAAGCGTCTGCCTCAACTAGATGTGTGCCTGAACTCGCCATAGGTAAATCTAAAGCCTCACATCCCTTGTCCCAAAACACCAAGTACTTAAACCCTTAAAACAAATTAGAACATCATAGGGTTTTGAGTTAGAAAACTGTTTTTCAAAATTCAGAAAATCTCTAAGTTTTCTAGCTCTGTTGATCTTATCGATATGCAGCTCGATATTATCGACACGCATTGTCGATGTCCTCAATGCCCAAATGAAATCATCGATATGAGGATAAAATTTGTCCAGTAACCACATACTCATTTGGATGAAATTATCAATGTATTGATATACCTATTGATATTATCGATATTCAAATCTTGAGTCTATTGAAGTTGACTCGATAAAATCGACAGCAAAGCTTTTGAGTCCCTGTTTTTACTTAGAAGAATCATAAGATTGTTGATATATCGAAGACTTCCTCGATATCATCAGAATTCAAATCTCGATGATATCAGTCTTGGACTCAAAGAATTCCAGCAAATATTTTAGGGTGTTTTATCTTTTATCGAGGGTCATTCAATAGAATCGATATTCAAATATCGATAATATCGATATAGTATCGTTTTTATCGAACATGGACATAAACTATCCAGCAAGCTTAAAGGAAAATCGGTTGGATTTATCGATGCATTAACACAGGTATCGATATCATCGACATTCAAATTTCGATGATATCGAAGGTCCCTCGATCATCTTGTAAACCTGAAATATCTCATGACAAGTCTCTCTCATTTTCAAATGTCGATGAATCAAACCTTGTATTGATAAAATCATAGTTGAAATCCGATGACATTGACACATGTTTCGATTCCATCAACCAGTTGACAAAAGGTTTCGAAAGCATATGACGTTTGAGTTTGTGTCATCGAGTGGACCATCGATGTTATTGAGAGTATATGCTCGATGATATCGAACCTTCTCGATGATATTGAACTTTATCATAAATGTGACCATTTTATATCCATCGGAACCTTTTGCCTATATAAAGAGGACTTGTCTAATGTTGCTGGTAGAGAAAGAAGACAGTGCTTTTGAGTGTTTTACCTTAGATCATATATCTAAAGCCCTTTCTCTCATAGGAGTTCATCCTCTAATCCACCCTCATCATTGACATTCAATAGAGTGGATTGGGGAATGAACTTTCACATTCAAGGATCCTCCAGCTACTACCTTGATGGCAAATCATTATGCTGGGATGCCTTGAATGCATAGATGATTGGAATATCTCTATCTTCCTTATAGGAAAACATTTAAGAGAGTAGGATTCCGTCTTAGCTATGACCCAACCCGACATCGTATTGGTACATCATCTGAGTTGCAGATCAAGGAAGTTTAAGACTCTTCATCAACAAGGAGGAGGAGATCTTCGTCAATGTGCTGAATGGGACTCATCCACTTATCTGTAAGTAACTAGAGTCCAGAGGACCCTTGTGATTATTCCTTTTTAGGACTGGGTCTAAGGTGTTTCTCACCACTTTTATACATTCGTAAGAGGCCTCCGGCAGGAGTGTACATGGTGGGTGCATTGTGTTGACCCTTACTTTATGGAGAGCATAAATAGTTAGGTTTCTTATGTGGATCCTTAGCCAGTGTGCCTAAAACCAGGTGCATTGTGTTGACACTTTCTCAGGGAGCATAAAAAGAAGTTTCTTGTGTGGATCTTTTGCCAGTGTGCCTAAAATCGGGTGCTATGTGTTGACCCTTGCTCAGGGAGCATAAACAGTTAGCCTAGGTGTAGGTTGTAAAGGTTAAAGGTGAACCTGATTTAAAACCTTAGGTTTGAAGTGAACCGTTGTGAAACCTCCTTAGTAAAATTCGGCACACTCAAGCGTTGAGTGCGTCTACCAGGAGTGGAGTAAACAAGAAGTCGAACCATTATGAAAATGACTATATTTGTGATTGATATTTGTTATTAATTACTTATGTGAATTCATTAACTGCCTTCATATCTATTTACACTTTACACATAGTCACATCCATCATAAACTATAACTTGTCCCATGTTTATCATTCAAATAGCTTTGTGATTAGATCCTCAATATGGCTTGGAAGCCATTTGAGTTACTCTGTTGATATCCTAATGCTTTCTATGTCTATTTTCTTAGGATTTGATTAATAGGATTTTTAATAGGCATAAAATTTTTAAAAAACTCCTATTCACCCCCCTCTAAGACATAGTGACATATTCCTACTTCAAGTAAAGCGGTCATTACCACAATTTCAATTAGTATTAAAGCAGGTTTCTCTTTAAGGGCTTTACTGCCTAGAAAGTGATCTTGACTGAAGTTGGGAATATGGCCAAAGGAGAGGGATCATCAATCACTAGGACTCCAGTATTTGACGGCTCAAATTATGCATACTGGAAGGCTAGGATGCACTACTTTCTACGATCTTTGGATCATGATGTTTGAGTTATAATTAAAAGTGGATATGAGCCACCATCTGAACAAATTGTACTTGATAATGACACAACCATCACAAAACCCAAATCCAATGAGAAGTGGATGATGTTCGACAAAGAAAAACAAACTGTTGAAGCTAAAGATATGAATGCCATCTACTGTGCCATCTCCCAAGATATTTTCAATCAGATAAGTATGTGTGGGACATCTAAAGAAGCAAGAGATCTATTGGAAACAACCCATGAAGGCACAAGCACTGTGAAGAAATCTAAACTATAACTACTAACATCATAGTTAGAAAGTTGTAGAATGGAAGAGCATGAGACCTTCATGGGGTTCTTCACAAAATTGAATATCATTTGCAACTCCATGGGTGGATTGGGAGAAAAAGTTTCGGTTCCTAAAATCTGTAGGAAAATACTGAGATCATTGTTGGAATGGTGTAATCCCAAAGTAACAACTATTGAAGAGTGTAGGAATGTTGATGAAATGAAAGTAAAACTGGTAGGTTCCCTACAAACTTTTGAACTAGACTTCAAACAAACCCAAAAATCCAAAGCAACTGTCCTAAAAAATTTAAAGAAAACAATAACTGAGGACAGTGGAAGTGAAAGAGAAGATGAAGATGAGGAAGTGGCTTTGCTGGCACAACGATTTAGGAAATTCTTTCAGAAGAATCGTGGCCATCCTTCCAGAGGAAGAAAGATGGACAACAAACCTTTTGCAGGAAAATTTGGTAAAAAGACCAAAGAACCACAAGCCTATGCCTGTCAGAAGTATGGACATCTATCATTGAATGCTCAAATAGAAAAATAAGGGCAAGGCAATGGCCGCCACATGGGATGATACGGAAGAGTCAAACTCAGAATCTAGTGACTCAGAGAGCAATGGAGACCAAAAATCTTTGAAAATCCTTATGATCTCCATTGCTCCAATCATTCCCATTACAACTGAGAATATGCTAGAACTGCAAGCCACTGAATCATTTTTATTTGATAATGAGAAAACTGGAGAAGAAGAAGAGGAAGAAAAGGATAAACTACAAGATGCCTATAATCAACTCTACATTCATAGCATAAATATCCTTAAAAGACTCAGAATAATGGAAAACAAAAGTAAGTCGCTGAAGAAAGATTTAGATAAAACATTAGAAATCAACACACAATTAATAAATGATCTACAACAATGTCAGTCGGATAATGATAGACTTGAACGAATCAACATCTTCCTTAAATCCGAGTCTGAGAATTTTTTTTTAAAAAAAACAAGTTGAGATCTTAAAAGACAAAAATATGCTCCTTCAAAATGCAAATCATACAATCCTATTTGACTTAGAAGAATCCAGGAAAATTGCTAAGATAAATTACAAGTTTTCCCAGAGTGGTGAAAAATTAGAAAAACTCTTAGGTATGGGAAGACTAGGAAAAGACAAGTGCAGCTTAGGATATGAAAAATTTAAGTCAAAATCTAGAAATGTAACACCAATAACTGAAAAATCTGCTGCTTCAGGAAGTAAAACTAAAACTACTCCAGTGTGTCATTTGTGTGGTGATTTGAGTCATTACAAGTTCGAATGCATGACACTAGGAGGACTCAACACATCTCGGGTCAGAATCATATTTATAAATTCAAACCAACCAGAGAAATGCAGAATTTCAGGAGTCCACTTAGGAATATGGATAGAAGAAATGCACATCCATCACCGCCCAAAATGACTAATAAAATGAAGGAATTATTTAACCAAATGAATGATCTAAACAAGAAAACTAAATCCATCACAGTTAAAAACACTGCCATGAAATGGGTAAGGAAGAACTAGTCCAGATGATGCATCAAGATTTGGATATTGGTTGATGTGATGCGCTTTTGATCGAGCTCCTAAAGATAAATCTGAGGTTCCTCACCTCATCTTTTTGTATATAAATAATCTGATGTTTATACTTTTTCCTTGTACAAAACTTATACAAAATTTTGTTGTGTATACCATAAATTCAAGGATAAACTCTCCTATACATAGATGTCTGTCAAACTACCTAAAATGAAAAATATTCAGAGTTGATATGCCTCCTGACAAGCCATTCTCGATTAATCGATCAAGAGTTGATACCATCGATGCCTCTCTGGAATAGGAAAAGTCATCTGATTCAGAATAATATCGAAGACAAGCTCGATAAAATCGATAAGGGTGTCTTGATATCATTAAAACAAGGATCGATGATATTGACAAAAGCCGCCCGATATAAGTTGGTGTAGCACGAAAAAGTTCCTTTTTGTCTCAAAGGTTTCGTTTCTTCTTCCCTGCTCGATTCTCTCGACCGGACCACTTGGACCCTCGTTGGACTGCCCCAAACGTTCCACAAATTCGGTAATATCCTTCTATACATCAAGAGTCCATCCTTCTTTTGGGTATTTTCATTTTTATTGGGTTTTAGTCCTCTTTCACAAATCCTTCAAATTCTCTTTTTGTCCACATGGGAAAAGACAAAGGAAAAGCATCCAGATTGGGTGAGTCTTTGAGATCCGCCCGACAAAAAGTGCTTACTCCAAAAGAAAGGGCAAGGGCCCCAGAATGTGGGACCCCCACAAGGCAACGAATGAGACATGGTGGGTCCCAGTCTGAGGCCCAAGCACCTCCACCAATTAAGGTTAATCCGGTCTTGGCAAAGTTCACTGGGAGAAAGGTTATCCAAGAGAGAAAAGTCGATAGGAGTTGCCTAATTCCATATAGCCTGGATCCTCTATTTGTTACCATAGACTGGCTACCCGTTCTTGATTTTAGTGGACTCTGTCACCTTGAACAGACCTATAACTTCTTCACCGCCTTCCATTCTCCAGTATCTGACCCACCATCCATCAATGTAACTGTCGATGGTGATGATGTACTGATCACTCCTGGGTCTGTCGCAGGGGTTTTCAATCTTACCCCATCTTCTATAGGACTCCCATAGATGGACCTGGAGAATATTGAGACTCGGTCCAAGGTCACCAAATTCCTTTGTCATGGTGGAGACATCCAGTGGCACTAAGGCAATGCTTTAAAAGCCAAATTCATGGAACCACGATTTCGGGTCTTGTACGGTATCCTTGCTTTAAACATCTACTCTAGGGGTTCCAATCAAGCTGATCTTACAGGTTTCATGACTATGATAATCATTTCAGTAGCCTCCGGGATTAAAATTTGTCTACCTACTCTTATCGTGCACTAGTTGGTTTATGCCTTTCACACGGCTAGGGATGTTCACCTGCCTTATCCATGGATCATGCACACCACATGTGACACCATAGGATTTATAACTACAAATGATCCTGAACTTCCTCTCCAAACCTCCAACAAAAGCAACATCCAAAGGATCGATTTAAAGTTTCATAGGTATCCCGAGGATCTAATTGAGGAAGGCATTCAAGTAGAAGGAGAAGGTGGTGTTGGTGACGCTCCCATGAAAAGGACTGAGACGGTTGGAGAAGAAGCTTCTGGACCTCATCAAGAACCATCGACATTAGCTCATGGGCATGCTAAATGATTTAAGCTCCACTAGGATCGGATTGGAGCAATTCAGAGGGATGTCCACTTGGTGCACGAGAGGCTTACCGTCTTAGAATGACTGGTCCAAGGAGTGCAGGAAACAATACACCAATACCTCGACTCCTCCGCCGTAGTATGGGATTCTGAACTCTATCACATTCACTCACACTTATCTCTGCATATGAGCATTAGTATCTTTTTGGATGCTCTATACTCTCATGAACGAATGTGATAGCCTCTTGACAGTTTGACATCTTTTTTCTTGTGTTGTATATGCCCCGGTGTGGGTTTGCTACTGCTAATTACTTCTAGGTGCCTATGAATGGGCCTGCTTTTTTTGGGATAACTGTCTTTACTGTCACGGTTGGGAAGCATACCTTTTATTTTGGCTAGTTTGGATATGGCTTAGTGTAATGTCTTAGAAAAATCAGTACTTAAACCTGGGTACCTCCTCTAGTAGAAATCCTTTAGAACCAAATCCTTTAGAAATTTAATGTGTATTAGCTAACGCTAAACTAGATTACCTGTGAAATTAGCACCAACCACTTTAAATATGATCTGTAAGACCCAGAACCTATAGAATTGTTAACGCTATATTACCCTGAAATCTAGGATCCAACTCTAAACCCAGTTGCTCCCGGGAGTACTTTGAAACTTTGTATCGGACCTGGACCGCACGTCGAAAGTCTGATAGCGATGAACTTAGACTATTATGACCGCTTAGTTGGACTTGACTATCATTTCGAAAATCAAGACCAAACGATGTACTGAGACCATTTCCTTGAGTCTGGAGTGAAGAGTGTGAGAAAATGAAATTTTTAAAGAAATTAAATATGATTTTAAGTAATCTGGGTCGTGTCGCTTGCGTGCCTTTTCTAAGCATTCTGATCGTTGGTTTTTACCCCAAATTCACCCTCAGATCAGGGAAGGTGGCTCATTTATGTCAAAGAACTTGTGGCCCTGATCGAGTTTCGGTGACCGTTGAACTGAAACTGGTCCGTCACGGACGATCTGGGAACCCGATCGGACTAAAAAATTAACTTGCTTAAGATCCAATACTAGTGAGCTTAAGTCCGACCGCATTTGATAAGAGAACCTCCAGAAGTGTTCCGTTGGATCAGGAAGAGCCCGATTTGGTTATAACCTAAGTATACCTTGGCCCTAGGGTTATTTCTGTCAATTTTAGGCTTATAAAAAGGCCTTAAACCCTCATTCTCATATCCCATACGAATTTCCAACCCTAGCTAAGTTAAGCGAGAGAAAAGAGAGAGAGTAAGAGAGAAAAGAGAGAGAAAGTAAGAGAGAACCTAGTATTTCTTCGTGGGATTCTTCACAGTTCTTCTATGTATCGATCCTGCGTATTTGAATCGTTATTCCGGTGATTCTGATTCTGTTCTTGGATAAGTTAAGCAAACCCTAACCTGTTTTGAAGTTTAGAATCATTTGAGTGAAGTTGTAACTAACCTGTTTCATGCCTTAGGTAGCTTATCTGCCATTGACGAAGACTTATCGTCTGAATCATATTTATTACGCATTTTCTGGCTTAAGGTGCGGACTATTTACGTTTAGGTTATGGTTTTCAAGACTTTCAATGATAGATAATGATTTATTCTTGCCTAGGATGCTATTACACATGCTAAACGTGCTATCTGTTTTGATTTACGTATACGTATAACCTATGTTATAAATAGAGTATTTCATGTATTTGTTAGAATACCTGTATACGTATGAAATTTGTTGTTATGATTGTCATGATTATTCGACATAGATATATGATTGTTATGTATGCGGCAACTCCTTGATGAAAGGATTCACCCTAATATGTAATGGAGTCGACATACGTGATGTATGTTGAATAGTGTAGTCTAAGTGTTTGTATAAATGTCCGAATGAGTTAGCATTTAGTAAAGTGTGATTTTTAAGGTTGTTGAGATATGAATCTCAATCACCTTACTTGTGCGTATGATTTCCTCCATGAACTGTTTATCCTAAATTATTCATGTTAACTATGTGTATGATTTTCTCCATGTACTGTATTTATGTTCAAGTTATATTTCACCACATGTTCATATGAATGTAGGATATGAATCAAATGCCTGTTATTGAGCCTGTACGTGATTGGGACTATACTACAGTCCAGGTAATCGGTAACCATCCCTAAACTAGTCGTTGAGGTTGTTTTCGCCGCGCATGTTAAGTCTGACAAAACTGAGTCGTGCTTGGGATGTTCGACAGTGGTTAGGCCACACGGAGTGCTCATGCATTCCATGTCGATCAACTCAATGTGTGCTTGGCCTAGTTGAGCTTATCAACTAACTTGATTGATCGATGTATGTTCACCATGTTTGATTGCTACTGTTTAAATCTAAGGCACTGAACTCATTAGTGAAGATCCCGTTAACCTTGGTACCGCGATCCCTTAAGACTCATGAGCCGAACATGGTAGTATGGGACACTGTGGTCAAGCTGTCGGCCTACGCTGGGGCGACGAGCCTCCCCGTATAGAGCAGTGAGCATCTTACTCTCGTGAGTCGATTATGGTGGTATGAGACACTATATTCGTGCTGTCAGCTTACACTGATTGGTGACGAGCCCTCTGTAGTGACCTCGAGTATATCCTAATACTACATATGGGCGACGAGCCTTATTATAGTATCTAGGATATATCTAGACCTGTATTGATTGGTGACGAGCTCTTTACAGTAATCTAGAACAGTAACATCGTCTAAGATTTCCTAAGACTGACGACCCTAGAATGGATCATTGTTTAGGAATTGATATAAGAGAGGTGACTTAGCTTCCCAATCCTGCTGTATGAAAAGGACTAATAAGAACAAGATAATCATGCTCATAACATTGCACTGCATGTGCCGTTGGTGTTGGTGTAGAAAACTGAGGAAGTGACTGACATGCGTGACCGTAAGATGAAGATCGTAGAGGGAGATTGTGGTGAGGGCATGCATCATTCCCTTATATCATTCTTGCATTAACAAGAGTATCTAGGACATGTTTGATTGTACTGATTTATCATTACTACTTGATTGAATTGATAATGTTATGGGAAGATCCGAGATCGCTATTCCGAGCCGACTCAGCACCGTTCTGACTAAGGCGCAACCCATTTGGGCTGAACTCAGTATCAGCACCACACGAGTCTGAAAGCAGAATTCAGCTCGGAGAGGGGCCACATCCGATCGGACCAATATATACCCTCGACCGTCTACTTGAATTCAGACTGGGGGGAAGATCGCATGCTGATGCTCCGGTCGGACTATCCAAGCCGAGGCTATGATCAGAGACTCATACCACGATCGATAGGAAAATTGCCACATTGAGACGTGGCTGAAAACTTTGCCCGCAGATACTCACGATCCGCCAGATACATTGCACACATGGTAAATTACGGGCAATATCTCTATGATCCTAGAATCCTTCTGATCGTGCCTAGATTGTCAGACTCAGACTGCCTCCCAGGCTGGTATAAATAGGACGCATCACAATGTCTACAGGTATGCAAAATCGAGCTCTCCTCTACACTCTACTCAAACCCTGATTCCCTTGTCTCGACTTAGGCATCGGAGGGTCCCCCGGTTTAGCCAGGGTCACCTTTGCCTGCTTTCCTAGTGCAGGTTCCAGGGGTTATACGTGGTGGTTGACATGGAGGGACGGCCGACCGAATTTTAGCATCAACATTTTTTGGCACCGTCTGTGGGAACCTGAAACTAGAAGTCATGTTCTCATTTACCCAAGCAATGGCAAGGAAGAAGAAAGTGCAGTGGTACAACCACAACCTGATGAGCAGACTCGGTCGTCGTCATCTCTTCATACCGAGTCCGCACCGGGGCCTTCCTAGCGATCGCGCAATCGGTCGAGCAAGTACCGCGCCATGCAAAGTGAGATCCAAGCCCTGCGCGATGAGATAAACTAAATGAAACAACAGCGGGAGCCAGAACTACGCCCGGCTCAAGAACAACCCATTCTCGAGCCGGTGAGGCTGTTTGTGGAAACTCGCTCCGTGCCGAGGAGTGTGAGACCTGAAGTTCCCCAATGTTCGGGGGTACCGCAGTCGGGTCAAAATCTTCCTGCGACACGTGGCGAGGCATCCGCACGGAACGAGCCAGCTCGGGCTACGACTACTGTTCACTCGGCCACATCTGCCCTGTCCCCCACAGACCTCCGTCATCAGTTAGAGTGAAGGAGGGAAAGGAGGACACCAGAGGTCGAGCATGCTCCAGAGGTCGTCGTGGAGAATAAAGACCTATGGGAAGCGCAGTTTGCGGAGTTGAAAGATAAGTTCCTGACGTTGGAGAAAAAGCAGGAGCAATCGACGGTTCTGGCCATGATCCAGGTGATGATAGAAGAAACCGAGCCCCCCGTCACTCCGGCCATCATGGCCGAAGTGATGCCACAGAGGTTCCGGATGCCTCCCGTCATCCAGTATTCGAGATTGGGGGATCCAACTGAGCACTTGAAATCCTACCGTTCCTAGATGCAGATCCAGACAGCAACGGATGTAATAATGTGTAGAGGGTTCTCTATCACCCTCACAGGGTCCGCTCGGATCTGGTATCGCCAGCTTAAGCCTAGTTCCGTGGGTTCATTTGCGGAACTGAGTCGACTATTCCTTACGCAGTTCATAAGCGATAAGAGAAGTCGGAAGCCCAACACTCACCTGTTTACCATTAAGCAGACACCGAAAGAATCACTGAAGGATTACGTCACTCGCTTCAATGAAGAAGCGTTACATGTTGAGGACTACGATGATAAAATGGCCCTCGCAGCCATCCTGAGCGGACTGAAGGAAGAAAAGTTCACCTTCTCCATCAGAAAGAATCCGCTGAAGATGCTAGTGGACTTTATGACAAAAGCTCAAAAGTATACCAACGTCGAGGAGTTCACTAACGCCCGCAAGGGTATGCAAGTGTCTGATTCGATGAATAAAGGGAAGAGGCCTCGGAACGAAGACTCCCACTCGTCCGGTAAAGGGACCAATGACCGTGTTTCCCACGATCGTCGACCGAGCTGCAGGCCGGAGGGGAAATTCCATTCCTATACCCCGCTCAACACATCGGGCGAACAAATTTTGCTGGATATCCGAGGAGACAGACTGCTCAATTGGCCAGTCTGTATGAGAGCTGATCCCAAACATCGGGACAAACAAAAATACTGTCGTTTCCACCGGGACCACGGTCATAACACGGACGATTGCGTAGATCTGAAGGACGAGATTGAGTCCCTCATCCGCAAAGGACATTTGCACTGCTACACGAAGAAGGAAAAGTCCTCTCGGAGAGAGAAGCGATCGCGGGAGCAGCCGAACAACCCCCCAGAGGAACCCCCTGAAATTCGTACCATCTTCGGGGGATCAGCTAGGGGAGGGGACTCAAACAGGGCTCGAAAAGCCCATTCCCAGAGGTCCGAGTCGGAACACTATATCCACTTAGTAGAACATCCTAGCAAGGAACTCCGAGTCACTCCGTGCGGCCTGACCTTCACGGAAGAAGATGCGCGCGGGATCCAGCATCCACACGATGACGCGCTTATGGTCACCATGACCGAGCCAATCACAAAGTGTACCACATCTTAGTCGACACTGGAAGTTCAGCTGATGTCATGTACTCCGAAACATTAAAAAATATGGGAATTCCATAGTCCAAACTCTGACCTGTGAAGACTCCTTTGCACGGCTTTACCGGAGAGAGAGTTATCTCCTAAGGGGCCATCTCCCTCCCAGTAACAGCGGGAGAAGGGCAACATCAAGTCACACTCCTGGTTGACTTTTTAGTTATCAATATTCCATCAGTCCACAACGTGATCCTGGGCCGACCCTCCCTCAACGCAATGAAGGCGGTTGTCTCGACTTACAATTTGATGATGAAGTTCCCGGCTGAAGGCGGGATTGGTTATCTCTGAGGCGATCGACGCGAGGCCCGAAGATGTTATGCGATAGTCGTGAGAAAAGGGGTCGCTAAACAAACGCTCGTAGTCGATGCCTGGGACCCTCGCGGAGCGACGGAGAATTCCCCCATCAAAGATCTAGCAAGAATACCGCTCGATGAATCAGACCCGAGCGAAACTGTTCAGCTCGGAGCATCCCTGAATCCCGAGTGGAGAGACGAGCTACTGGCCTTCTTAAGGCAACACCGGGACATCTTCGCATGGTCACACGTAGACATGCCAGGAATCTCGCCCGACGTGCTAGTTCACAGGCTGAACGTGAACCCAGACCACCGGCCAGTGAAGCAGAAAAGAAGAGCGTTCGATGTCGAGCGATATGAAGCCATTACCGAGGGGGTCTCAGTCCTGCTCGATGCGGGTTTCATAGAAGAAGTGTACTATCCTGATTGGATAGCAAATGTTGTACTCGTCAGGAAGTCCAACGGGAAGTGGCGGGTCTGTGTAAACTATTTCGATCTGAACAAGGCATGTCCTAAAGACAGCTTCCCACTACCTCGGATCGAACAACTGGTGGACAGCACAGCAGGGCATGAGCTACTCTCGTTTCTAGATGCTTATTCCGGATACAACCAGATCGCAATGTATCCCCCAGACAAGCAGAAGACGGCCTTTGTCACGGACAGAGGACTCTACTGTTACCGGGTCATGCCGTTCGGCCTGAAAAATGCAAGGGTAACATATCAGAGGTTGGTGAATCAGATGTTGACCAAACAGATCGAACAAAGCATGGAGGTGTATGTGGACGACATGCTGGTGAAAAGTGTCAAAGCCTCCGACCACCTCACTGATCTCGAAGAAACATTTAATATCCTCCATGAATATCAGATGAAGCTTAACTCCGCCAAGTGTGTGTTCGGAGTTGAGTCAGGGAAGTTCCTAGTCTTCCAGGTCAGTCAGCGAGGGATTGAGGCCAACCCAAACAAAATCAAGGCTCTCCTCGACATGAATTCACCTCAGACTTTAAAAGAGATACAGTGTCTCACGGGAAGAGTTGCCGCCCTCAGACGCTTCATATCTAGGACTACAGACAAATGCCTTCCTTTCTTCCAGCAGCTGAAGGGCCACAAGAAGGAGGAGTAGACGCCGGATTGCGAGCAAGCCTCCAGCAGCTGAAATAGTACTTGGGATCGCCGCCACTCTTGTCCAAGCCAGAAGAAGGAGAGCCCTTGTTCCTCTACCTCGCCATTTCGACCTCAGCCGTCAGCTCAGCTCTGATCAGAGAAGTCGGAGGCAAACAGTACCCCGTGTATTACTTAAGTAAAGCCACGGTACCAGCTGAGACAAGGTACCAGTCCTTAGAGAAGCTGGCACTCTACCTCGTCGTTTCGGCCAGAAGACTCCAGCCATATTTCCAAACCCATACCATAGTCGTACTAACAGACTCCCCCCTGAGGCAGATCCTCCAAAGACCCAAAGTGTCAGGTCGGATGACCAAATGGGCTGTAGAACTCAGAGAGTTTGACATTCAGTTCCGGCCCAGGATAACACTCAAGGGACAAGCTGTGGCCAACTTCATAGCCGAATTCATAACTCCGGATGAGGAGCAAGTCAGGAAGGAAGTCGAAATGACACCACCTGTCTCGCTGAGTAATCAAGAGCTCGCGTCAGATCCGGGATGAGTCCTTCATGTTGATGGATCTTTTCACATTAAAGGAGCAGGTGCCGGTGTCATCCTGGTTGCACCCGATTCAACGACGATTCAATACGCCATCAGGCAGGGGTTCAAAGCTTCAAATAACAAGGCCGAATACAAAGCGCTACTAGCTGGACTCTGGTTGGTAGCGAGCCTGAGTGTTCAGACCTTACAAGTCCGTAACGACTCATAGTTGGTAGTGAACCATATCTCTTCGGATTACGAAGCTAAGGAGGTCAGAATGATTGCCTACCTCGAAGAAGTGAAGAAATTGATTGAGAAGTTTTGGAGTTGCACCATCCAGAAGATCCCCAGAGCAGAGAATTCATGAGCCAACGCCTTAGCAAGGCTCACCTCGGCCTCCTAGGGAAAGATCCCACATTTTATTCTGGTCAAGTTTGTTGAGCACCTAAGCATCGGCCAGTCAGAGGAGGTCAGCCCCGTCCAGTCCATCCCTAGTTGGATGGACCCCATTTTTAATTATCTATCAATCAGTGAAACCCCCTCGGATAAGCTTGAGGCGTGGTGACTTAGGATCCTAGTGGCACGTTACGCCATATTGAACGGAGTACTGTGTAAGAAGGAACATTCCCAGCCTTACCTTAGGTGCCTCCGGCCGGACGAGGCCAATTACGTGATTCGGGAGATTCACGAGAGAATCTGTGAAAATCATTTGGGCAGCCGTGCCTTGGACATGAAGATACTTCATCAAGGGTATTTCTGGCCAACTCTCAAGCAAGACTCTAAGGATTTTGTTCGAAAGTGCGACAAGTGTCAGCGTTTCACTGCCGTGCCGAGGCGACCGACAGAGGAAATGACCCCCATGAGCGGGCCATGGTCGTTTGCCCAATGGGGGGTCGACATCATCGGCCCCTTGCCCACTGGGAAGGGACAGGTCAAGTTTTCTATAGTCGCGGTCGACTACTTCACCAAGTGGGCCGATGCCGAGGCAGTCACAAAGATCACCAATCGGAAAGTGATCGATTTCGTGTGGAAAAATATCATCTGCAGGTTCGGGATTCCTAGAACCATCGTCTCTGATAACGGCTGCCAATTCGATAATGATAAGTTTCGTTATATGTGCCAAGGACTTGGCATCGTGAACGCTTATTCATCACCCCGACACCCACAGTCGAATGGACAGGTAGAAGCGATTAACAAGGTCATTAAGCACCATCTCAAGACAGTTAGAAAAAGCAAAGGAGAATTGGGCCGAAGAACTCCCCTTCATCCTCTGGGCTTACAGGACTACAGCTCAAACTTCGACAGGCGAAACTCCATTTTCGTTATCCTACGGCTCGGAGGCAATGGTGCCAGTAGAGATCGGGCTCCCTACGACACGAGTGAGGAGTTTCGAAGAAAGTCAAAACTTCGAGCAGATAGCGGCTAATCTGGATTTACTCGAGGAACTCCGAGAAGTTTTCAAGCTCCGAACAGCGGCTCGGTGCCAGTAGGTAGCACACTTCTACAATTCCAAAGTCAAAGTGAGGTACTTCCAATTAGGTGACTTAGTCCTCCGACGGGTTTTCCAAAACACGGCCAAACCCAGGGCAGGAGCACTCGGACCTAATTGGGAAGGTCCATACCGGGTGGTTAAGTCTGTAAAACCGGGTTCATACCACCTAAAAGACTTCGAAGGCCGTCATCTCCCTCATCCTTGTAACACCGAGTACATGAAGATCTACTACCCTTTGAGGAACTAGCCTTCTAAGGCTCATAATAAAATGTACACCTCCGAGCGACTAGCCTTTAAGGCTCCTAATAAAGGGTCAATTCTATTTTTGAATGCATCCAACTGTCCTATTCGCACAGGCACAAATTAAACGGTCTGATCCTTTAAGGGATCGAAACCTAACCAAACGAAAAGTCGACGAGGCATCCCTTCAGGGGAAAAAGCCTAAAAATGATCTGACCACCCGATTAAGTATTCGACTCGGCATACAACAAAACAGAGGTGACGAGCCAAGTATCCTAAGGGGTCGGACCCAACTAAGGCTTGGGCCGAGGAGGCTTGGATAATCGACCCTAAAAACTAAATGGCAGCGGACTAAGCCCATCAGCTCAACATCTCAAGCAAATCAACAATGTGACAAGAACATTTTTCATTAAATCCCCTCGGAAGGGTAAAAGTACATGGTACATTGATAGCTAAAAAAAAGAAAGAGAGAAGAGTCTTCAGCCCAGAGGAAGAGCTTGGGCATCAGGAACCTGGGCATCGGGAGCTGGTTCCGAGCAGACAATGTCAGCCGAGGTACCTTCGGAGTCGTAGGACAGGAGGGAATCGAGATCTAGGTCTGGGTACAAATCCAAAACCGCCTCGAGGCATGCGTCGAAGCAGTGGTTGTAGAACGTTGCGGCCTCATCATCCCTCTCCTTAGAAGTCTTAAAGTTTTTAATTGCAGCAGCAACCGCTGCGGCCAAAGAGGCCTCGTCCTTTACCCTCTGGGCCTCCATGGCTTGATTCATGGCTCGTGTCCGCTCTTCAGTCGCCTCGGACTTGGCACGATTCAGAGCTTTCCCAAACCGAACTGTCTACATGGCCAAGGAGTCCACATGGGCCCTGGCACGGATCAACTCAGCAGTCGCTGCATCACCGCTCTTCTTAAAATCATCTGCCTTATCCTGCAGATGTAGCTCCCTGACCTCCAAGTCCACGACGACTCCCTGCAGTCGCCTGACCCTGGCCCTCTTGCCTGTAATTTGTTGGCGGAGGCCAGTCTCCTCAAACCTCAAGGCTGCCACCTCGGCCCGGAGAGCCTCCAACTCAGCCTCCTTCCCCTTGTACTCTCACACTCTCTGTCGAATGGAGAGCAGCATCGGGACGGCTTGAACAGAAAATAAAGATCAGTATCTACGGAATGTGTATAATAACATCAAAGAAAGGAGGTCTTCTCGGAGACATACCATGTAGCATACGGAGGCGAAGTCATTCAGGAAGCCTCCCTCCGATCGCTCAAGGGTCTGGGCGATGTCTTCCTCCTTGGCATGCTTGGCGGCCCATGAAGCCAAGCACGCCATGTGATAGCCGCGTTCTAACCTCCCCCCGCTCGTGCCCGCTTGGCCCCTCGGCCCCTACCCAACTGTAGGCAGAGTTCTGACCCTCGGCGCGGACCTCCCCCTCAACCTCGGGGAGGGGGGGGGGGGAAAGCACATTTTCGGCTACCCTTTTGGCTCCCTCTCTCTCAGAGGATGAGGGAACGGCGATGGGGGGCTCGGGAACTACGGCGGGAACGGTGGCGGGAGGAACGACGACTGAGGGAGGCAGAGTAACAGAGCTCGGTGCAGCCGGGGTGTCAGCCTCGGTCACTCGGACGACCTCCGGAGGAAGACGTACGACTGGTAAAGCACTACAGAAGTGTAACACCCTGAAAATCGGGGGGTCGTGTATAAACTCAACTCCCGAGTTCCAGACCGTCACTTATGCAACAAAAATGATTTTGATTCAATGTTGTCTGAGTTAAAGCATTCACATGAGTAAAAGTATACTAAAACTGCAATTCATACTCCAGATTCAGTGATAAAAGCAAGCGAAAGACTAAAAGATATACATATCACTGTATGGAAAACAAAATAGATCTCAACTATCTCCAAAGTATGAATACATCTCCGAGTCTCAAATACATGTAAATAAACAGAATCAAAATGTCAAAAATAGTCCCACTGAGAAGTCTCACCAATCCAGGCCACCTAAGCAAAGCCGTCGTGGTACTGCATATATGAGAACTCGTCCTGGTCCTCATCATAATCCGGCTCTGCCTCCTGAATCGCTGCCTCACCTGCATCTAAGACAGGGTCTGGTGGGTGTTACAAACACCATCCCGTAATGTGGGAGTGAGTAGCTAACTCAGTGGAATAATAGAGCAAAGATTAACATGTTCTCAAATCAATCATACGATAATAGTAAAGCAGTAAATCAAACATTCCTAATACTGTTGTTAATGCAATATGACGTGACATGATGGATGCCCTCATCGACGATCTTCCTCATACGGCACCATCTTACGTCCGCGACAAGCTTTCATCCCAAAGTGCTCCACATCTTCCAGGCACATGTAATGTGATGGTGATATGATTACCGAGTTATTATTAGTCCATTCAATCAGCAGGATTGGAAAACTACGGTACTTCCCTTATATCAATCCCAACACAGATCCTGTCTAGGGTCGTCACTCCTAGTAATCTCATACGATGTATATTTTGTAGGTCGCTGCAAGGGCTGTTGCTAGCACTCGTTGCACCGCTCCCCCATCACCTTATCAATACAGGCCTACTTGTACTCTTGTCGCTACGGAAGGGTCGTCGCCTCCCGTAGACTCAGAATACGCTCGAGGTCACTACAAAGGGCTGTCAGGGATTTTTCTCGCACTCGTTGCACCGCTCCCCCATCACCTTATCAATGTAGGTCGACAACAAGAATATAGTGTCCCATACCACCATAATCTGCTCACGAGTCTAGGTTGCTCACTGGTCACTATGGGGAGGTTTGTGGCCCCAGCGTAAGCCGAAAGCTCGACCACGGTGTCCCATACCACCATGCCCAGCTCATGAGTCTTTATGGATCAAGGTACCATGGTTAACAGGGTTTACAGTGGTAAGTTCAGTACCCTAGGTTCAAGCAGTTATGACTCATACAAGGTGAACATACAATAGCAGTCGGGTTACTTGACGGGCTCGACTAGCACGAGCGCATCTCAAGTCGAACAACATGAAGTGTATAAAACACCTCGTGTGGCCTAACCACTGCCGCCAACTCCAAAACACGACTCGTGTTCATCGACGTGTCATTCGTGGCAAAGATAAACCAACCACGAATTTACTCGATTGCCGACTGCCTAAACTAGATATAGTCCCAAACATTTATGAATTCACATCAGCGATCACATAAGAGTAATGGGAATGAAAAACAACAATGTGAGCATGTTAACACATGTTATAACATAAAACTTAAGTAAATCGTCTTATGCATGCATTTCATACATATAATGAAATCATGCATATAGCCAACATGTAGGATGTCATTTACATCAGCATAATATTTGAGGATTGAATCTCAAACTTATTCATAACACCATTTAATTTAATACATACTAATACAAACATTTATACAAACACTTAGTCTACACACTTAAGTCTACATATAGTAGGTCGACTCAAAGTGTGCATTTGGGCGAATCTCTTCGCCAAAATGATTATGCACGCATTCCTAATATCCTAATGCGACAAGAAGCCATGTCAATCACATCAGCAAAATATGGATGAAAACAGTATTTCCTACAAATGACTTAAATGCCATAAATCTCATATTTTTCGTCTGCTTATGAAACAGGAAACGGACAGCATGTTGTACATGTCAAACGGCGTTTCCGTCGATAATCTACTATTAAACAACATTGAAAGCTTTGAAAACAGTCAATCAAAGCGTCTAGAATCTGCACATTTTATCCTAGAAGTGTATTGATTCGAACGGAGTGTGTACGCTTCGTCTACGGCGAACCGGGAACCTAATACACAAGATCTATAAGCTACCATGCTAAGGAACCAAAGGAACCTTAAATCAGTAAGTGTTTGGGGTATTTTCTTACCTAAAAATGTGGCAAAATCACTGGAAAAGTGATTGAGGTGCGTTGCTTAAGCACGTGCAACAGGTAGTGTAAGTAGCAGGAAGATCTCTCCCACTCTCTCTCACAATCTCTCACCTTTTCTCTCACACCGGCTAGGGTTTCTAGAAAATTTGGATGGGTGAGAGAAGTGAGGGTTTAAGCTCCTTTTATAACCTAAAAAATGCCCAAAACAGGCTTGGGAACAATGTTTACTTGATGCCTAACCAAATCGGGGCTGTTTTAGTCCAAAAAGACATTTCTCGAGGTCCCTGGCCGAACGCGATCGGACTTAAGCTCATGCACGTCGGATGTCGCTCACATCCCATTTTCAGACCAGTAGTGTTCGTATATCGCATGTGGAGGTCTAGTTTCAGTTCAGCGGTCACCGCACGTAGATCAGGTTTACAAGTCTCATGATATGAAATAGAAATTTTTCCTGATCCAAGGGTGTAATTTGGTTGAATTCTGACGGTCAGAACGCTTAATAATAACGCGCTAAGTCGTGTGCCAGATTTGAATTTCAAATTCCAAATCTAACCCTATTCTCACTCTCTTCACTCCCGGCTCAATGAAATAGCCTCTGAATGTCGGTTGGACTTGATTTTCGAAATGATTGTCAAGTCCAGCTAGGCGGTTATAACGGTCTAGATTGTAGGTATCGGACTTTCGACGCGTGGTCTAGATCCAATACAAAGTTTCAAAGAGGTCCTGAGAATAAACCGGTTTAGAGTTTGATCCGAGGTTTTAGAGTATTATAGCGTCATTGGTTCTACTCGTTTTGGGTCTGGTAGAATGTATTTAAAGTGATCAGGGACTATTTCCCAGCTATTCTAGCGTTGCGCTAGCTAACTTACACTTATTTTCCAAAGGAATTAATCCTACGTGATTTCTGATCAAGTTGGTACTCGAGTCCAAGTACGAATTTTTCCAAGGCATTACATGGAGGAGTCACGGCAGTGCTAGGGCGCTTCGGAGTAGGAAGGGCAGTGGGAGTGCCGGCGGGCCTCCATGGAGTTGGTGCAGCACGTTCCCTCGGTGTCAGACTTGATGGAGTTGGTGCAGAAGAAGATTCTCCCACGCGAGGGGGAGGCGGCTTCTTCTGAGTGATCTTAACTCGGGGGGCTTCTTTGAGTAGCTCTGCTGCGCTTGGAGCTGCCTTCCTCTTCTGCACCCCAGATACCTCAGCCATGCCTGCGAAAGAAAACTGTCAGCTACTAAATAAGTGAAGGAAAGATTATTGAAGAGGTCAGGATAGCTTACTCAGATATGTGGCCAGAGGTTGGGATTTGTAGAGCCCGGACCAGTGAAGGTTGGGATTTGCAGAGCCGGACCAGTGAAGGTTGGCCGCAGTTATCAGATCCGCCCATGAGCGAAGTGACTCCGACCGCGATCTGGCCTTTGTGACCTGATTCTTCTGGTCCGAGTCTAGGAGAGGCAACCCCTTTACAAAAGATACAAAATAAAAAAATGTCACTTCTACGAAAACAGGTGAAAATCAAAATAGTGACTTGGATGTAAAATGAAGTCCGACCTGGCTTTGTAAAATGGGTCGAAACCCGAGCTGTCAAGGTCCCAAGCTCAGCCGTCGGGGCCTCCCAATCACCTGCCGCCCAGAACCATTTGTTCTTCCAGTCCTTGTTGGAAGACGATAGGTACATCACCAACCCCGACCCTTTACTCCCCCGAGTCGAGAAATAGTACCATGGGTCATTGCTATAATGCTTGACCATGTATAGGCTCAGCAGCTCCTCTGGGGTCTGCTCGGGGTTTCCAACTTGCTTCCAAATTATGTAGGCTGAGATCATCACCCTCCATGCATTCGGATCCATTCCATTTGCATGGAGTTGGGGACTTGGAACTCCGAGCGGATATCATCACCCTCCTCCATCATCACCGTCCAAAGGTCCAGGAGCCCTTATTTGCATGGAGTTGGGGACTTGAAACTCCGAGCAGATCCATTCCATTTGGGATTCTGACATGACAGAACCCCCAGGGAAAACCTTTGCGGTCCGCAGATTCGCAGGCATATCAGTGGCGGTAGGAGTTTCGACTCGGCGTGCTCGGGGGGCAGCCTTCTTACTGGGTTGCTTTGTCCTAGAACCCAGTGTCTTTTGCTTCCGAGGCGGGGGGTACGGGAGAGTGGCTTCGAAAGGGCCCTCAGAAGACCCGCTTTCTCTCCCGGTACTCCTCAGCTCGGAGTCGTCGCCATACTCGTGGACCATCTCCAGATCAGAAGACATTGTGGAAACAAGGATGTAGGTGAGCAGGACTCACCGGATGATGGCCAAAAATTACCTTTTTGCTGGAAACCTTGAGTTTGGCCAGAATCGCCCCTCATCGGAAATCGCCTCTCCGGTGTGCTCTCTTAAACCAGGACGCGAAATGACTAACAAACGTCCGGAGCGCCTTATATAGGCAGCAAAAGATTTCTGCATTAATGGACAGCTTTGATGGTAGCAACTGAATCGGCACGAGCCGATCTCCGAGCACACATGGCAGCACCACATTGGACAAATATCGAATAGTCAGTACGGCCCCGACATCTGGTAGTGCGCCTCGATACGTAAAAAGATGCCTCAGCAGTCGGAGCCATCATAAATACACCACCTTAAGCCTACGTGGCAACTCCCATAGGCTGGGAGAAGATCGGGGATCGTAACCGTCGCCACAGGTAAGCCGAAGCGACCAGCACGCACAGTTTGAAACCTGCCATCATTGCGACGAGCGGGAAACTTCCTGTATAATTACTCTCCGAGCCCGCAAGCAAGCTCGAAGAGTGGGGGGCTTCTGTTATGGGAAGATCCCAGATCGCTATTCCAAGCCGACTCAGCACCGTTCTGACTAAGGCGCAACCCATTTGGGCTGAACTCAGTATCAGCACTACACGAGTCTGAAAGTAGAATTCATCTCGGGGAGGGGTCACATCCGATCGGACCAATATATACCCTCGACCGCTACTTGAATTCGAACTGGCGGGAAGATCGCATGCTGATGATACGGTCGGACTATCCAAGCCGAGGCTATGATCAGAGACTCATACCACGATCGATAGGAAAATTGCCACATTGAGACGTGGCCAAAAACTTCACCCGCATATACGCACGATGCTCCAGATACGCTGCACACATGGTAAATTGTGGATAATATCTCCATGATCCTATAATCCCTCTGAACGTGCTAGATTGTCGGACTCAGACCGCCTCCCAGGCTGGTATAAATAGGACGCATCACCATGTCTACAGGTATACAAAATCAAGCTCTCCTCTACACTTTACTCAGACCCTGATTCCCTTGTCCTGACTTAGGCATCGGAGGGTCCCCCCAGCTTAGTCAGGGTCACCTTTTCCTTCTTTCCTGGTGCAAGTTCCAGAGGTTATACGTGGTGGTCGATGTGGAGGGAGGGCCGACCGGATTTTGGCATTAACAGATAACATGTTAACCTTTGCTGTATAGTTCCACTGAGTTGATCACTCACTCTCACGTTCTAAGACGGTGCTTAAACACTAACCAGACTCTGACTTAGCTGCAGGTGATGGTGATGCCTGCAAGGCAGAGCCGGAGTTCGACGAGGACGAGAAGGCTTTCTCATTCATGCAGTTCTCATGCGGGTTCATGTGAGCCTTGTCCTGTTTGGTGGGGATTTTAGGTTATGATTGTATTGATTATACACAGTTTGATACATGTATTTTGAGACACAGTTTGTTTTTATTATCCAGGAAGAGCATGCATATTTTGGAGATTTTTTTGCTTTATATATTTATTTAAGACTTCTTCTTGCATTTTCTCACTATCCCTGAATTATGTCTACTGATTTGGCTTAATCTACTTCATGTTTTATGCACTAATACAGACAAATACATCCATCATTAACTATGTTGCAGAAGTGATGTTTTGGAACTCGGGAGCTGAGTTATGCTCGCCCTCAAATTTTAGGGCATTACACTTAGTATTATTCACAGTTCTTTACTGCCATATTTATAAATACGATCTCTGTTTGTCTTATGTGGTTTGTGCTTATATTGTAAATGGTATGTGATGCATTTGATGCTTTGCTTATCCGGCTTACCTATCTCACTACCTTTTCTTAATCTCCCCTGCATACATAGGATCCAAACACGAGATGTTTAAATTCATTGGTTTCATTATTATGCATCTATCTATTCTCCATGTATGCTTGCTGAATGATGGTTCTCCCAAGTACTTCAACTTCAGTCGATATCATCTATCATGTTAATCCTTTGTCAATGACTGACAAAAAGGGGGAAAATGACTCAAACACCCTGAGAGCAAAATTGTGTATATCCTGTGAATGGTGATGCAGGTGTTAGGGGATGCAACTGCACCAAGATAGGGGGAGTTTGCAGATAGGGGGAGCAGCTTCTGAATGAATGTGTATGTAAACTAGTTAGCATTGGACAATTGTGTAAAGATCATGCACACATAATTTGGGATGTCAGTATAGAAGCTGTTCTAGGGTGTTTTGGTATTTTGTCACGTAATTAACAAAGGGAGAGATTGAAAGTACCCTGGTTTGTCAATTAGCATGAGTGTAGAGTCTGACAGACAAGTGAGCTCCATAGGAAGATCAATCAAGTGTCTACCTCAATCGGATGTGTGCCTGAACTCGCCACAGGTAAATCTAAAGCCTCACATCCCTTGTCCTAGAATACCAAGTACTTAAACCCTTAAAACAAATTAGAACATCATAGGGTTTTGAGTTAGAAAACTGTTTTTCAAAATTCAAAAAATCTCTCAATTTTATAGCTCCGTCGATCTTATCGATATATAGTTCGATATTATCAACATGCACTGTTGATGTCCTTGATGCCCAAATGATATCATCGATATGAGGATAAAATGTGTCCAATAACCACATACTCATATTGTAACACCCCGAAAATCGGGGGTCGGGTAGAATCCGAACTCCCGAGTTCCAAAATGTCACTTATGCCAAAATAGATAATAATAAAAGCATGTCATCTATAGAATGACATTAAATAAGATTGGGATTAAGCCAAAATAATATATCATACTCCAGAGACAGTTAAATTTTACAAGCGGAAGACTGTGATAAATATATAACAATGTATAATTGATTGTAAGTCTCCAGAATGTGAGCATGTTACCAGGTTAGACATATACATGTATACTCCAAAAATGATAAAGATGATATACATAAGTTCTCTAAAATATAAAATGACAAGTGTCATGGCATCTAAACAACCTCCCTGTAATCTCGTCGGTCAGAACACACATATAAGAGAAATCCTCCTCATCATCATCAAGTCCGGCTCCACTTCACAAGCAGCGCCATCATCTGCAACTAAAACAGGGACTGGTTGGTGTGCGCGACACCGTCCCGTAACATGGGAGTGAGTGATCAACTCAGTGGAATCACAGAGAAAAGATTAACATGTTATCAAATCAATCACGCAATAATAGTAAAGCAGGAAATCAAACATTCCTATATACTGTTGTTAATGCAAGCATGAAATGACATGATGGATGCCCTCACCGACATACTCCCTCATAAGGCACCATCTTACGCCCGTGGCATGCTTGCGTTCCTCATTGCTCCACATCTTCCAGGCATATGCAGTGCGATATGGATAATGGTTACAGAGTTGTTATTAGTCCACTCATATAGCAGTATTGGGAAACTAAGGTACCTTCCTTATATCAATCCCAACACAGATCCTGTCTAGGGTCGTCACTCATAGTAATCTCATACGATGTTATATTTATAGGTCGCTGCAAGGGCTGCCAGGGCTGTTGCTCACACTCGTTGCACCGCTCCCCCATCACCTTATCAATACAGACCTAATGTACTCTTGTCGCTACGGAAGGGTCGTCGACTCCCGTAGACTCAGAATACACTCGAGGTCACTACAAAGGGCTCGTCACCAATCAGAGTAGGCCGACAGCCCGAATGTAGTTTCCCATACCACCACAATTGGCTCATGAGTTAAAGGTGCTCACTGGTCACTACGGGGAGGTTTGTGGCCCCAGCATAGGCCGACAGCTCGACCACGGTGTCCCATACCACCATGCACGGCTCATGAGTCTTTATGGATGAAGGTACCATGGTTAACAGGGTTTTCAATGGTAAGTTCAGTACCTTAGGTTCAAGAAGTTATGACTCATGAAAGGTGAACATACAATGGCCAGTCGGGTTACTTGACAGGCTCGACTAGTACGAGCGCATCTCAAGCTGAGCGACATGAAGTGCATGAAACACTTCGTGTGGCCTAACCATTGCTGCTTGCCCAAAACACGACTCACGTTCATCGACGCATCCTTCGTGGTAAATAGAAGCCAACCACGAATTTGAATCTATTACCGACTGCCTGGACTAACGTATAGCCCCAAACATTTGTAAACAACATCAATGATCATATGAGAGTACTAGAATTGAAGTTCAAACAATACAAGCATGTTGACACATGTTATAACATACAATGTAAACAAATCAACCAACACATATGTTCCATATATATGAGGAAATCAATTCATATAGCAAACATGTCGAAAATCATATACATCATCATGTTGATTGAGAATTCAATCTCAAAACTAATCTACAACAACGTTGGCTCAATATATACTAATACAAACACTTAGTCTACACACTTTAGTCTACATAGCGTATGTCGATCCAAAGTGCCCATAAGGGTGAATCTCTTCGCCAATCAGATCATGCACGCATTCCTAATATCATAACACGACAAATACCCATGGAAATCATTTCAGCAAAACACGAACGTAAACAGTATTTCCTACAAATACCTAAAATACCCTAAATCTCATATTTCCCATACGCAGTCGAAATGGAAAACGGACAGCATGTTCTACATGTCAAACAACGTTCTCATCGATAATCTACTATTAAATGATATTGAAAGCTTTGAAATCAGTCAATCTAAGTGTCTAAAATCCTTACCTTTCGTCATAAATGCGTATCGATTCGAATAGAACGTCTACGCTTCGTCAACGGCGTTATGGCGACCTAATGCACAAGATACATAAGCTACTTCGCTACTTATATCAAAAGAATCCTTAAAACAGCTATAGGTTAGGGTTTTCTTACCTAGAAGTGAGTTGGAATCACCGGGAAAGTGATTTGAATGCTGTGATTAAACACGCATAGAGGCCGTAGCAAGTGGCAGGAAGTCTCTCCCACAACTCACTCACAATCTCTCTCTTTCACTCTCTTCTCTTTCTAGGGTTTGTTGTAAATTCGGATGGGAGAGATATGAGAGGGTTTAAAGCCCTTATATAGGCTAAAACCTCACCTAAATAGACTTGGGACAAGGGTATACTTGGGTTATAACCAAATCGGGTCTTTCCCGATCCAAAAGAGCATTTCGGGAGGTCCCCTGGCTGAACGCGGTCGGACTTAAGCTCATGTATATCGGATCCTGCTCACATGAAGTTTTTAGTCCGGTAGAGTTTCCAGATCGCACGTGGCGGACCAGTTTCAGTTTAGCGGTCACGGAGACTCGATCGAGGATTCCAAGTAAACTGACCTGAGTGAGAAATGTTCCCTGATCTGAGGGTGTATTTGGGTCAGATTCTGACGGTCTGAATGCTTATACTGAACCCACGAGTGAAACGTGCCAGATTCATTTAAATGATATTTAAATTTTTATTAATTTCACTCTTTCTCACACTCCTTGCTCCAGGCTCAATGAAATAGCCTCAGAACATCAGTTGGGCTTGATTTTCGAAACGATTGTCAAGTCCAACAAAGCGGTCATAATGGTCTGAGATTGTAGATATCAGACTTTCGACGTGCGGTCTAAATCCAATACAAAGTTTCAAAGGGTTCCTGAGAACAAACAGGTTTGGAGTTTGATCATAGGTTTTAGGGTAACGTAGCGGTAACAATTCTAGAGGTTTTGGGTCTTGTAGATCGTATTTAAAGTGATTCGTGCTAATTTCACAGGTAATCTAGCGTAGCGCTAGTTAATTCACGTTAAATTTCTAAAGAATTTGGTTCTAAGTGATTTCTTTGGCTTTGGAATTGGGTTCTGAGAGGTTACCAAGGCGTTATGGTTGGTCCATTGCCTAAGGACGTCTAAACCCAGGTTGACAAAAATTCGGGGTGTTACAATCTACCCCCCTTAAAATAAAATTTTATCCCCGAAATTGGCTAAGGGTAATGAGTACTTAAAGAGACTTTTGTATTGACATTCTAAGGAAGGTTCAACTCCAATTTAATGACCTAACCTTACGTATAAACTAAATCAACTGTTTCGATCCTGAGCCAGTGGAGAAGGGGCTAACCACGCTTCTGCTGCGCCACTCTGATCTAACGGTTGCATTGGCTGACCTAACTAGATTGGGCTCAAAATGTTCTACCCCCCTTAAAACTTAGTTCTACTTAAGGCTCAAGAATCTATATCTCGATCCGTATATCGGAACGAGGTGTAACTTAGGGCCTATCCTTGACATGAAATGGGAAACAACCTCTCACTATATTAGTTTTCCTTTGTTAATGATGCGTTCTATGGTATTGGTACCTATTGTTGTAGAAAGAAGCCTAATCTCTATTGTGGTTGAGTTCAGGGGCAGGTATGAGTTGGCGGGAAGATGTCTAATTCTCTACTGGCTATAAGTCCTCGTCATTTCCCAAAGACAAAGCGATAACTTTTGGTTGTAGGTGGTTGGGCCAACACAGAAGAAAAGTTGTGTAGTGAGTCTGAGCCAGATACATAGACTTTCTGTCTAGCTAGGACAAAAAATTTGTTGTATCAATTCTTAATCCGAGTCGATGCCGATCTTCTGCTTGATCAGAGCATTAGATTCATTGGTAACTAATAGGATTAAGAAGTCGATTCAAACCGCGAATACATCGCTTACATACAATTGCTTTACTCCGTGTTCCCGAATGCAATAAATCCTTGTGAAGGCAATTCTAAGGGGCATGATGGTTTATTCTAAGTTCAATTTGAGGGATTTATAAGTTTTTCCTGAGAGTAAAAGGTTCTAAGTTAAAAAAAACTTTCCTAAGGGTTATAATAGAAGTCTATAACCATTAAGGGGATCTATCGAAGGAATGAGGTTCTACTCCAACCAAATCTAACCTACTATTCCTTAGCATATACAGGCCTTACACTACTTAATTCAACAAGTAGTCTAGTTTGTAACTCACTAGCTATAATCCAAAACCTAAGCCTATACACTAAATGGTTTCATACCACTTCTGCTACAGGGTATTGTTCTATCGCTTAGAGTCTAGATTATCTAATTGAAATTGGATTTCATATATCGTCAGATCTTTCAAATCTAGGAGTACTAATTTTAGGTCTAAAACTCTAGATGTCCAAGCACCAGATGGTCATTATTTGTGGACTAAGCTACCATATTTAGTCTCGCCCGACGGTAAAGCAGAGAGATCGAGAAAATGGCTATAACTAGCTCAAAAGAGCCATGGAAAATGAAGGAAATGGCGAGATAGGGCTGACCTAATGAGATAACACAAATTTAGGTCCTATAGAGGAAGGAAATAGGACCCTAAATGCTAAGATTGCAAAGGGAAAAGAGGGAAATGGGTTAGAATGGAGGCTTACACAATTTTTAGCCTTTATGGAGGATGGGAGAGCTTCCACGGATGAAAATGGAGAGGGAAGGGAATGCCTACTACTATGGATGATGGAGTGGCGTCGGTTATAGCAGAAAATGGGATTGGGGGCGATTCGAAATGAGTTTTGAGAGAGGAGGCGGCAAGAACTTGAAGAAAGGAGAGCTTGGAGGACATTTTTGTGAAGGAAGTGGTGTTTTAACGGACGGCCCCTATGCACAGGAGCTACTCTAGCCCCCAAACAGCGTTGGCCCGACGCCCGATCCGATCCAGGCCCAATGTACGGCGAGGCCTCGCCGACTGATTTGGCTTTTGGTGGTGCCCCTCCATTTGGGCGAGGTCCCCGTGCCCTAAGGACCCTAAATATATGTGGGTCCCACCCTGGATCATTCTAGATCAGCGTGGGTAGGCCCATGACTCCGTTTGAAGTGTTTCGAGGCCAATTTACAAACTGAAATGTGTTTACACATCATGTAACATATGGTTTTGGGGTAGGAGAGGCTAATCCATCCAACTAACACATTTATTTCATAAGATTCCATAATTAGAATGGTCAAAAGTCCAATTTTTACATATATTTACTATTTATAGTAAATTTTTTATTTCAATATGATTCTCCATCATTTATACATTAAGATTTATGTCTAGTGTGAAAGGACTTAGAAAAAGTTGAAGAATGGGGTGGTGAAAGGAGAGATTTGAAGGAATTGGATAAAAAGGGATTTTAGGCCTTGAGATTGAGTTTAGGGTGTTTTGGTCGACCCACAACCTAAGGACATCCATTTTTGAGTTTGGAATTCCTCAAGGAATGACTCAAACCCGTCGATTAACGGCCTAGAGTCGACTTAGGTCGCTTCACGCGACTAAAGATACATTACGGCCTAAATTATCGTATAATCTAACCTGTCTGCGAAACTTGAGATTCTGATGTGGTTTCTAAGTTCCATCGCCCCCTTCCTAAGTCAGAGTGCATCAATGTGCATTTTGTTACCATAACCCAGGTCCAGTTTAATCCAAATCATGCTCTGATACCATCTGTAATATCCCGAAAATCAGGGGTCGGGCAGAATTCCAACTCCCGAGTTTCAAAATGTCACTTATGCAACATAGATAATGATAAATGCATGTCGTCTGTAGAATGACATTAAATAAGATTAGGATTAAGCCAAAATAACATATCATACTCCAGAGACAGTTAAATTTTACAAGCGAAAGACTGTGATAAATATATAACAATGTATAATTGATTGTAAGTCTCCAGAATGTGAGCATGTTACCAAGTTAGACATATACATGTATACTCCAAAAATGATAAAGAGGATATACATGAGTGCTCTAAAATATAAAATGACAAGTGTCATGGCATCTAAACAACCTTCCTGTAATCCCGTCGGTTAGAACACGCATATAGGAGAAATCCTCCTCATCATCATCAAGTCCGGCTCCACTTCACAAGAAGCGCCATCATCTGCAACTAAAACAGGGACTGGTTGGTGTGCGCGACACCGTCCCGTAACGTGGGAGTGAGTGATCAACTCAATGGAATCATAAAGCAAAGATTAGCATGTTATCAAATCAATCATGCGATAATAGTAAAGTAGGCAATCAAACATTCCTAGATACTGTTGTTATTGCAAGCATGAAATGACATGATGGATGTCCTCACCGACATACTCCCTCATACGGCACCATCTTACGCCCGCGGCATACTTGCGTTCCTCAGTGCTCCCCACATCTTCCAGGCACATGCAGTGCGATATGGATAATGGTTACTGAGTTGTTATTAGTCCATTCATACAGCAGTATTGGGAAACTAAGGTACCTTCCTTATATCAATCCCAACACAGTCCTGTCTAGGGTCTTCACTCCTAGTAATCTCATACGATGTTATATTTATAGGTCGCTGCAAGGGCTGCCAGGGCTGTTGCTCGCACTCGTTGCACCGCTCCCCCATCACCTTATCAATATAGGCCTAATGTACTCTTGTCGCTACGAAAGGGTTGCCGTCTCCCGTAGACTCAGAATACACTCGAGGTCACTACAAAGGGCTTGTCACCAATTAGAGTAGGCCGACAGCTCGAATGTAGTGTCTGATACCACCACAATCGGCTCACGAGTTAAAGGTGCTCACTGGTCACTACGGGGAGGTTTGTGGCCCCAGCGTAGGCCGACAGCTCGACCACGGTGTCCTATACCACCATGCTCGGTTCATGAGTCTTTATAGATCAAGTACCATGGTTAATAGGGTTTTCAATGGTAAGTTCAGTACCTTAGGTTCAAGCAGTTATGACTCATGCAAGGTGAACATATAATGGCCAGTCGGGTTACTTGACGGGCTCGACTAGTACGAGCGCATCTCAAGCTGAGCGACATGAAGTGCATGAAACACTTCGTGTGGCCTAACCACTGCCGCCTGCCCAAAACACGACTCGCGTTCATCACCGTGTCCTTCGTGGAAAATAGAAGCCAACCATGAATTTGAATCTATTACCGACTACCTGGACTAACGTATAGCCCCAAACATTTGTAAAAAATGTTAATGATCATATGAGAGTACTAGAATTAAAGTTCAAACAATACAAGCATGTTGACACATGTTACAACATACAATGTAAACAAATCAACCAACACATATGTTCCATATATATAAGGAAATCAATTCATATAGCAAACATGGCGGAAATCATATACATCATCGTGTTGATTGAGAATTTAATATCAAAACGAATCTACAAAAACGTTGGCTCAATATATACTAATATAAACATTTATACAAATACTTAGTCTACATACTTTAGTCTACATAGCGTATGTCGACCCAAAGTGCGCATGAGGGTGAATCTCTTCGCCAATCAGATCATGCATGCATTCCTAATATCATAACATGACAAATACCCATGGCAATTATTTCAGAAAAATATAGACGTAAACAGTATTTCCTACAAATACCTAAAATAGCCTAAATCTCATATTTCCCGTACGCAGTCAAAATGGAAAACGGACAGCATGTTCTACATGTCAAACAACGTTCTTGTCGATAATCTACTATTAAACGACATTGAAAGCTTTGAAATCAGTCAATCTAAGCATCTAAAATCCTCATCTTTCGCCGTAGATGCGTATCGATTAGAATAGAACGTCTACGCTTCGTCAACGGTGTTATGGCGACCCAATGCACAAGATACATAAGCTACTTCGCTACTTGTATCAAAAGAATCCTTAAAACATCTATAGGTTAGGGTTTTCTTACCTAGAAGTGAGTTGGAATCACCGGGAAAGTGATTTGAATGCGGTGATTAAACACGCGTAGAGGCTGTAACAAGTGGCAGGAAGTCTCTCCCACAACTCACTCACAATCTCTCTCTTTCTCTCTCTTCTCTTTCTAGGGTTTGTTGCAAATTCAGATGGGAGAGATATGAGAGGGTTTAAAGCCCTTATATAGGCTAAAACCTCACCTAAATAGACTTGGGACAGGGGTATACTTGGGTTATAACCAAATCGGGTCTTTCCTGATCCAAAAGAGCATTTCGGGAGGTTCCCTGGCAGAACGCGGTCGGACTTAAGCTCATGTATATCGGATCCTGCTTACATGAAGTTTTTAGTCCGGTAGAGTTTCCAGATCGCACGTGGAGGACCAGTTTCAGTTCAGAGGTCACGAAGACTCTATCGAGGATTCCAAGTACACTGACCTGAGTGAGAAATGTTCCCTAATCCGAGGGTGTATTTGGGTCAGATTCCGACGGTCTGAATGCTTATACTGAACCCGCAAGCGAAACGTGCCAGATTCATTTAAATGATATTTAAATTTTTATTAATTTCACTCTTTCTCACACTCCTTGCTCCAGGCTCAATGAAATAGCCTCAGAACATCAGTTGGGCTTAATTTTTGAAAAAATTGTTAAGTCCAACAAAGTGGCCATAATGGTCTGAGATTGTACATATCGGACTTTCAACGTGCGATCTTGATGTAATACAAAGTTTCAAAGGGTTCCTGAGAACAAATAGGTTTAGAGTTTGATCCTAGGTTTTAGGTTAACGTAGCGGTAACAATTCTAGAGGTTTGGGGTCTTACAGATCGTATTTAAAGTGATTCATGCTAATTTCACAGGTAATCTAGCGTAGCGCTAGTTAATTCACGTTAAATTTCTAAAGAATTTGGTTCTAAGTGATTTCTTTGGCTTTGGAATTGGATTCTGAGAGGTTACCAAGTCGTTATGGTTGGCCCATTGCCTAAGGACGTCTAACCCCAGGTTGAAAAAAATTCGGAGTGTTACACATATGGACGAAATTATCGATGTATCGATATACCTATCGATATCATCGATATTCAAATCTTGAGCCTGTCGAATTTGACTCGATAAAATTGACAGCAGAGCTTTTGAGTCCCTGTTTTTACTTAGAAAAATCATAAGATCGTCGATATATCAGAGACCTCCTCGATATCATCGGAATTCAAATCTGGATGATATTGAAAGGCCTTCGAAGATTTCGGTCTTGGACTCAAAGAATTCCAACAAATGTTTCGGGGTATTTTATCTTTTATCTAGGGTCACTCGATAGAATCGATATTTAAATATTGATAATATCGATACAGTAACAATTGCATCGAACATGGACATAAACTGTCTAGCAAGCTTAAAGGAAAATTCGTTAGATTTATCGATGCATCGACACAGGTATCGTTATCGAAGGTCCCTCGATCATTCTTGTAAACCTGAAATATATCATGACAAGTCTCTCTCATTTTCAAATGTCGATGAATCGAACCTCATACCGATAAAATTGGAGTTCAAAATCTGATGACATTGACACATGTTTCGATTCCATCAACCAGCAGGCAAAAGGTTTCAAAAGCATATGACATTTGAGTTTGTGTCATCGAGTGGACCATCGATGCTATCGAGAATATATGCTCGATGAGATCGAACCCGCTCGATGATATTGAACTCTATCATAAATGTGTCTGTTTCGTATCCGTTGGAACCTTTTGCCTATATAAAGTGGACTTGTCTATTGTTGATGGTAGAGAAAGAAGAGAGTGCTTTTGAGTGTTTTACCTCAGATCATATACCTAAAGCCCTTTCTCTCATGGGAGTTCAACCTCTAATCCACCCTCATTGATATTTAATAGAGTGGATTGGGGAATGAACTTCCGCATTCAAGGATCCTCCAACTACTACCTTAATGGAAAATCATTATGCTGGGATGCCTTGAATGCATAGATGATCGGAATCTTTCTACCTTCCTTATAGGAAAACATTTAAGAGAGTAGGATTTTGTCTTAACCTTAAACTAACCCGACGCCATATTCGTACATCATCTTAATTGCAGATTAAGGAAGCTGAAGACTCTTTATTAATAAGGAGGAGGGGATCTTTGTCAATGTGTTGAATGAGACTCATCCACTTATCTGTAACTAGAGTCCAGAGGACCCTTGTGATCATTCCTTTTTAGGACTGGGTATAAGGTGTTTCTCACCCCTTTCAAGCTCTAGTAGGAGGCTTTCGGCCGGACCGTATGTGGTGGGTGCGTTGTATTGACCCTTGCTCTGTGGAGAGCATAAATAGTTAGATTCCTTATGTGGATCCTTGGCTAGTGTGCCTAAACAGGGTGCGTTGTATTGACCCTTGCTCAGGGAGCATAAATAGAGGTTCCTTGTGTGGATCCTTGGGTAGTGTGCCTAAAATCGGGTGCTAAGTGTTGACCCTTGCTTAGGGAGCATAAACAGTCAGCATAGGTGTAGGTTGTAAAGGTTGAAGGTGAACCTGATTTAAAACTTCAGGTTTGAGGTGAACCGCTGTGAAACCTCCTTAGTGAAATTCGGCACACTCAAGGGTTGAGTGCATCTGCCGGGAGTGGAGTAGACAAGTCATCGAACCACTATAAAAATGATTGTGTTTGTGATTGATATTTGTTCTTAATTACTTATGTGAATTCATTAACTGCCTTCATATCTACTTACACTTCACACGCAGTCACATCCATCATAAACTATAACTTGTCCAATGTTTATCATTCAAATGGCTTTGTGATTGGATCCTCAATATGGCTTGGAAGCCATTTGAGTTACTCAGTTGATATCCTGATGCTTTCTATGTCTATTCTCTCAGGATTAGATTAATAGGATTTTTAACAAGAATAAAACTTTTAAAAAAGTCCTATTCACCCCCAATAGGACATAGTGACATATTCCTACTTGAAGAAAAGTGGTCATTACCGCAATTTCAGAGAGGACCCATCTTTCTACCCCCTCATCTCACCATCCAACCCTTCAAACTTCATCATCCACCCTTAAAGAGTTAGCTTAGGAGCCAAGGTGTTCAAGGAGCTAAAGAAGGAGTGATGTAGGTGGGTGATTCACCATTGATTTTCATTTGAGGGCCCACTTGTGATGGGACCCATCTTGATGTATTTACATGGAGGAGCTCATAGTGGCGGAGCTCCTCCCATTTCTGCCGTCTCTCTCTCTCTCTCTCTCTCTCTCTCTCTCTCTCTCTCTCTCTCTCTCTCTCTCTCTCTCTCTCTCTCTCTCTCTCTCTCTTTTCCTTGTTGTATGGTGATGATGATGATGAGGTGTGTGGCCCACCTGATGTGTGTGTGTGGCCCACCTTGATGTACACATTATTCACGCTGCTGTCCAGGACCAGTAGGCCTACCGTGATATATATGTTTTAATTTGCACTATTCAAATGGTAAGGCCTAGATGAGGATGCACAAATATCAAATTGGTGTAGTAGCTGGTGGGCCACACACGTGTGGACCCACCTTGTTAGTGTGCTGAATCCTCATCATCCAAGCAGTACGGTGGGACCCACACAACAGGCAATGGCTACTGCCCCAGACGTCAACCAGTGCATGGATCTGACCATGGGGTATTTGTTATATCTGCACCATCCACTATCTAGACGATGAGACCCACCTAGCACGTGTGGTGTCCTCACCATCCACCAGATGGGATGGTGAGACCCACGTCATATATGGGTTTCATCCAGCCGTTCATCACTGGATCCAACATATGGGATAGTAGGTCCCATTGATGGTTGACGTTAGTAGCTCTGTGAGGCCCACCGTGATGTAGTGTTTTATCTACATTGGTTGTCCAGATCAGGTGGGACTCAGCTCAATATATGTAGCCGTCCATCCATTCATGTGGGGCCTACCATGTTGGATGTGTCCGCCCAACGCTAAATGCTGGAGCCTCCTTTTGAAGTAATATATATTTATATTATGATTTAATATAATATAATAATATTATATTATATTATGGTGGGCCCCATGTGGGACCCACCTGATGTGTAAAGCAGATTGGACGGTGTACCTATAGCAACTATATAGCTGCTGTATTGACCTCATCAGGTGAGGTGGGCCCCATCATGCAGTATGTATTATATCCCTAGCATCCATCTATGTGGACCCCACCATGATTCATGTGTTTTACCCATGTATGCCATGTGGGGTAGCCACCTGTGGACCCCACCTTGATAGTGTTGTCTCCACCGTCCAGACCATGGATGGTGGAGCTCATGTGATGTATGTGTTTTATCCATCATCCATTGCTTGGACGGTGGGACCCATCCCACATGTGGGACGGCTGGTGTACCTCCCACCATCTATGTAGCTATTGTGTTGTGTCATCATGTTCTGTGGGGCTCCTACGTGATGTAAGTGTCGTATCCTCATAGTCCACGTGGACTGCGGGGCTTGTCCATGATGAATGTGTTTCATCCATGTTGACCATCCATTTGTGGGGATGGGGCCCACTTTGAGGATGCGTTGTATATTTACACCATCCATCACATGATTGACGTAGCCCACCATCATGAATGTATTATATATCTGCACCATCTAACCCGCTGGATGGTGGGACTCATCCCTCATGATGTATGTATTTCATATCCGCATTGTCCATCCATTTAAATGGCGTAGGGCCCACTTGTTGCATGTGCTGGGCTCACTTGCTTTATATGGGCCCACCATGTTATGCATGTTTCATCTATACCGCCCACTTGTGCGGCTCACCTGGACTAATGTATTTTGTATTCACACCGTCCATCTCTAGACATGGTCCCATCCTGATGCATGTGTTGTATCCAAACCGACCATTCATTTGTAGAGATTGTTTAATGGCATTACAAAGAGAGTGAGTTAGATCTAAAATCCAAGTGGGACCCACTGTTATGTATTTCATCCACATTGTCCAGTAGCTGTGGGTCCTAACTTGATGTATGAGTTGTAATCTACACCGTCTGGCCATGGATGGCAAGATTTACATGATGTGTGTGTTTTATATCCACGCCATCCGTCCGTGTTATTGGGCATGCAGGGCCAGCCTGTTGTACACGCAGGGCCCACCTGTTGTATGTGCAAGGCCCATTTTAGTCAAATGTGAAGCCAATGTGGCCATATGTGAGGCCCATTGTGGCTGTGAGTGTGAGGCCCACTTGATTGTGGTGTACATGAGGCCCATGTATGTGGCCCAATATGATGTGTTTGAGGCCCATGATTGAGGCCCAATGTGACATTTACTCAACCCATGTGTTGGGATCCATCGTGATGTATATACGACCCGATTACGAGGCCTATTGTGTTACATATTTGGCCTGTGTATGAAGCCCATTGTGATATATTTGCAGCCCATGTAACGAGGCCCTTTATGATGTATGAGCGGCCCACGTAATGAGGCCCGATGTGTCGTAATGTGGCCCATGTGTGAGGCCGATGCAACATATACGTGGCCTATGTGTGAGACCCGATGTGATATATATGAGGCTCATTGTGATGTGTTTGAGGCCCTTGAGTGAGGCCCATGGTGATGTATATTGGGCTCTTGAGCGAGGCCCATGGTGATGTATATTAGACCTTTGTGTGAGGCTATGGGCCCATTATACATTTGACTTTATGTGGGCCCGTCCATGGAAGCAATGTTGGTTAAATGTCCACATTGATGGGCGATGATGGTTAAATGTCCACATTATAACATTCCCTTAGGCCCTTTGTTAGGCCGATTGTCGAGGCCAATTATGGATGCCGATTATTAAGGTCGATTCTCAATGCATGTTATCGATACCGATTATAAGTATGTGACAGGTCGACATCCTGATACATGCCCATAAGCATCATCCACATGTTTGTAATGAGATGTGGTTGACCATTGTATATGTAATAGGGAAAGTTGTTCATGGGACTCCTTAATAAGCGAAGCCATCACACATGAGCGCATGGTAAACGTAAGATTGATGCATGATTGGACTAGGTGGCTCATGCATCTTGTATTTTATGATATGACTGTTGTATACCCTAGCGACACAGGGTCGTGGCCTCCATAGCCATATCATGGGTGGTCAAATCAGACACTGAAAATCTTTTCTACATGGGGTGTCATAGATGTCCCTGGATGAAAGTCCTTAAACCCTTTAGGTAGTAGAGGACACCTTAACATCTAAATCGAGTGGATATATATGTGCGCATGAGGGCCGTATACCAGTAGACCACGTCTCTAATTGTGTCGTGGTCGGTTGGAGGGGGTGTGGCCTTACCCGCCTGAGGGAATAGGCAATATTAGGTCGAGTCTGACCAGCTCATAAATGGGTTCGCTATCGACGAGTCAGGCCTGATATTGGCAGGCGGATAGTGAGGTCTCTTCTACTTACCCAGTTGTCCGTTTGATGGGGTGGTAGGTGGCATAAAGTATACTAGACCCCGGTTATGATTCCAAAGATACACGGTATTGATATATGGACTTATTGAGCAGGAGTTGTATACTCAGTATTTTACTCATTCATTCATTCATTCACTATCCACTCGGGCTGGTGGTGCACAAGTAATTGTTGTGTACTTTCGCAATGGCCAGGATTTCAGTTGGGGCACGTGACTAACTTAAGATCAGGAGTTTACTAAATGGAGTCTGGCTATCCAAATTTAGGTATGGGACTGGTTTGCATAGAAGTCCCTTATGATGAACCCTATAGCATGCGATATTACATACTATCATCCTAACTTCACATTTCAACTTGGTCATTTCATTTGCACCATATATCGCATTACATCTGCGGCATATTACATTTGAGGTTGCTATGTTTTTGCATTTATATGACTTAGATGAGTCTTAACGGCATTCGTGAACTCTTCAAGATTTACATATTGTATTGCATCCTCAGTATATGATATTTGGCTTACCATGACTCTACATTGCATAGCTGATCTACATTGTTTCTCAGGATATGATATGTGGCTTACCAGGACTTACTGGCATGTTTTCGCATTACTCTGATAATTGCATACTTGACACTTATCTTGCCCACACATACACCATCCTCTAAGCTTTTTATAAGCTTATGCATGATAGATGCGTATAGGTGATGATAGAACGCGATCAAGTTGAGGCAGGAGCATGCTATAGAGCTTCTCGAGCATTTGGCATTTACCTTGTTGATTGCTTCCCTCCAAGTGCATAGGTTCGTAAGTAGTATCTCGTGAACACAGAGTCGATCCCACAGGGAGATGAATTGTAAAAAGGAAAAAAATCAAATGCAAAATAAACTAAGTAATAAGAACTAAACTGATGATTTGATTTTAGAATTTTTGAATGAATGTAATTTAACTGAATAAAATAACACCCAACCTTCAAAGTTCCACATATAGGATAATGTTTTAAAATCATGATGACTTGGATAACACAATTAGGATCTGAGCACTATGGTCAGCCTAGTTGGCAAATAAGACAATTTAAATATTTTAAAAAGTAATATAAAATATTGAAAAATCATGGATTTGCATCATTGACATATATTCTCAAGCGTCAGTAATTTTAGGAATTCAAAATCAATGAGATAATTAAAATCATAGAAATATAACAGGTTGAGAACTTCTCCTATCTAGGAAATCTAATTGATCTAGGGTAAGTTTACCCATCAATGTGGATCTCATATGATGGAAACATATGGATCTCACAAGATGATAAAAAATAAAATCTAAATAATAGATAACATGCATACATCATTCTTCTCATCATTAAAATAATCAATCATCATAATCTTAAAGAACTATTAAACTCATGTGCTTTCCTTCTAGCTTGAAGGAACTTAGAAAAACATAATTAAATTATATATAAAAAAAATCTAAAATAAAAAAACAACTTATAAAGCTTTAATAAAACTAAAAAATCTTTAAAAACCCTAAATTTTGCTTAGTGATGCCTTAAATATGTGTTGGAATGCCCTAGGAAGCCCTATTTGTAAGTAGGGAACTCCAATTTTCGTACAAAGTTGAAAACTCTAAAAACTGCCTTAAATATACGTATTTTTCTAAAATAGACTTCTCACTGCATAGTTCGTTTAAAACAGACTTCCTTCTGCGCAGTTTTCTAAAATAAACTTCACAGCTTCAAAATACACTTTTTCAGGACGATTTTAGAATTCTTCACTTCAAATCTTCGATTCTCTTCATTCGTCTTGGTTTTCTTAGATATTTGGCATGTGAATGCGTCAATCTTAGTCTTCTAAGATCCATCCCTTTCCTTGGTAAATCTTGAGCATCAAATCCATGCTTTTTAGCACTATTTTTCAATCCAAGTACTTAAATTCACCTTGCAACACATGCACGAATAAAATAGAATATTAAGATGATTTATGTTCATAAAATCAAAAGATAAATGAAAAAAATTATACAATATTTGAGTCTTAACACACCCCCAACCAGTATTTTGCTAGTCCCAAGCAAAATAAGCGAAGAAAAATAAAAATAAGAATAAAAAGTAATTCTAGAAATAAAATTAAAATGAAAATAAAATTCTAACTACACCACTTTCACAGGTAATCTCGATTGCATTTAGCATATGTAACAAGCCTTTAAATCCCTAGGTTTCCCCTAGTGGATGAGTTATAGTCTCGTGAGCATTTCTAGAAATGTTACCAACAAACATTGATAACATGAAAAATAGTTCAACACTCAGAAATTTATACAATTATGCCTCCATTCATCATACGAATTCCAAAATAAACCAATACTTACCCCAAGTCTGAAGTTAGTTAGAATCTCAATTTCTTAATCCATTACATTCTAAAGTTTAGAGACCTAATCAAAATTTAGAATAGTTATGATCCAATATCTTTAGGTGCTCCATGACACTAGTCTAACATTGAGAAATATGCATGTTCTCTATCCTAACTCCTTTCAATCGTCCCAAGAATATGAAATCTCTAGTTATCTCATTTTCTTCATGTCATTTCTTCTTTTATCATCATATCTTCATTTGTATAGACCACCCTTAGATGAAGATTCCCACTGAGTTTGCTTCATAATCTAAGGTATCGTACTTGTAATGGTAACAATAATGGATACTTAGGTATCCATACTCTAGATTACTGACACTATTATTATGGTCATTACATTCATGTTCTATAATAAAATTTTCTTTTTCCATCATTTTTTTCCTTTAATATTATCTCTTTTAAGCATATATCAATGATACTAGTTCATTCAACCTTGTTTGAATAATTTTTTTTTATTCTAGTTAACAAATCATATTCCTCACTTAGTTAGCTAGGGTGTATTGTGAATTCAGTATATTAAATTACAATTCACTTTAAACTAGTGTTTAGATAATTGAACTCAAGTCTGTAATTTTTAGTTATCAGATTTCTGACTACAATCAACGTAGAATAAATATTAACTTTGCCTTTGGAATTCGCATAATATCATGTTTACATTCTTATATATAAACATATTATTTTGAGAATGTTAAAAAAAAATTCCCATAAACCTAAAAAAACTATCTTGTGACTTCCAATGATATGACATTTTTCCCATTACAAGATAGTTCAGTATATTCGCATACTAAGAAAATTTAAAGATAACAAATAATTGTTCATAAGGAAAAGTGTCCTGGATATGCATCTCCTCAGTGAAATCATCAAAAACCAATATAGAAAGGTGATCGGCCACTACGTTTTCTACTCCCTTCTTATCTTTTATCTCCAAGTTAAATTCTTAGAGTAGGGGGATCTATCTCAAAAGTCTTGGCTTTACATCCTTCTTAGATAACAAATATTTCAAAGTTGAGTGGCCCGTGAAAATAACCACTTTAGATCCCAACAAGTAGGACCTAAACTTATCCAAAGGAAAAACTACTGCAAGTAATTCTTTTTCAGTTGTTGAGTAGTTTACTTGGGCCAAGTTTAGAGTTCTACTCGCATAGTGAATAACGTTGGGCCGTTTATCTTTCCTTTAGTCCAAAACAACCCTATGGAATAACACTTGCATTGCACATTAGTTCAAAAGGAAGTGTCCAATCTGGTGGACGCATGATAGATGCAGTGGTAAGGGATGATTTAATTTTATTAAAAGCACTTGCACACTCATCTGTCCACTTAAATGGAATATCCTTTTGACGAAAATTAGTCAAGAGTCTAGTAATAACACTAAAGTCCTTGATGAATCTTTTATAAAAGCCAGCATGCCCTAGAAGTGATCTAATATCTCTAACAGTTCGTGGGATAAGTAGAGTAGTTATAATATCGAGTTCTGTGCGATCTACCTCGATTCTATTTTTGGAGATAACATGGTCCAAAATAATTTCCTTTTGAACCATGAAATGATGTTTCTCCCAATTTAAGACAAGGTGTTTCTCTTCACACCTAGACAAGACAAGAGATAAATTGTTGAGGCATTCCTCAAAACTATTCCCAATTTTAGAGAAGTCGTCCATGAAAACCTCAAGAAACTTCCCAACCATATTTGAAAAAATACTTAACATACACCATTGGAAAGTTGCTAAAGTGTTACACAATCCAAATGTCCGTTTGAAAGCAAATGTGCCAAATGGACAAGTGAACGCGGTTTTCTCTTGGTCTTCTAAGGTTATATCTATTTGGTTATATTCAGAATATCCATCAAGAAAACCATAGGAGTGACCTGCTATTCTCTCTAAAACTTGATCAATGAATGGTAAAGGGAAATGGTCATTCTTTGTGACCTAATTCAATTTTCTATAATCAATGCAAATACGCCAACCTGTGGTGACACGTGTTGGTATGAGTTCATTATTAAAATTCTACACAATAGTTATTCTAGATTTCTTTGGGACTACTTGAGTTGGACTCACCCAAACACTATCGGATATTGGGTAGATGATTCTCACTTCCAACAATTTGATCAACTCATTTTTTACAACTTCCATCATGTTTGGATTGAGACGCCTTTGAGGTTGTCTAACTGGTTTGACATCCTCATCGAGGTGGATCCGATGAGTGCATATGGAAGGGCTTATACCCTTGATGTCAGAAATGGCTCAGCCCAAGGCTCCTTTGTAGTCCCTTAGAACATTTAACAATTTAATCTCTTGATCCTTATCTAAAAATGAAGAGATCACTACAGGATAAGTTTTATTTTCACCTAAGTATACATACTTAAGCTCATTTGGTAGTGGTTTTAAATCAAGCTTTGGAACATTGGTTGGTGATGACAGAGGTTGCGAGTCCTTGATAGATAGGATTTAAGGGCGTAGTCTCCATTGGTACATACCAATGTCCTAAGTGGTAGTGCTCTCATTATCATTAGAAATTTCAGTAAACACCTTTTCTAAATCAAAATTTTTTAAGTCCCCAATGACTTGAATCAATTCCTTAGTTAGACTAGGTTCTAATTCCTTTTCTTCTATCAAACAGTCCATAAAATTTAGCTCATGGATTTCATGATTATTAATGGGCTGCTTACATAGATTGAAAATATTTAGCTCTAGAGTCATGTTACCAAAAGACAAGTTCATCATTCCATTCCTGCAATTTATGATTGCATTTGAAGTTGTTAGGAATGAGCGGCCTAAAATGATGGGAACTTGAGCGCTAGTATTTATACATGGTTCAGTGTCTAGTACAATAAAATCCACGGGAAGTAGAATTTCTCCACTTGGACTAGTACATCCTCTAAAATTCTCCTTAGTACCTTAATTGAGCGGTCAGCGAGTTAAAGTGTTATCGTGGTTGGTTTAAGCTCGCCTAACCCTATTTGTTTGTAAACCGAGTAAGGTACTAAGTTAACACTTGCACCCAAATCTCGCAAAGCACGCTCAATTTGGAAATTCCCAATAATACAAGGAATAGTGGGACTTCCCGGGTCTTTATTTTTAGGTAACTCCCAGGTCTTTATATTTGGGTACAACCTTTTGTTGAATGATAGCACTCACTTTCTCGATAAGGAATGCCTTTTTATGCACATTTAATTTTTTCTTTACAGTGCACATGTCCTTGAGATTTTTAGCATATGATGAAATTTGTCTAGTGACATCAACCAGAAGAATATTGACAGTAACCTTTGAAGCACATCCAAAACCTCTTGATATTTCATGGGGATAATCAGATTTCGAAGTCTAGATGGGAATGGGACTGGAGGCTCATATGATTTAGTCACTTTATCCTTTTGTTGTTGCGTCTCTTAAACCATAATTGGTTCATCATTTTCTTGAGATAGTGGCTCATCCTCCAGTATTTCTACCAATTACATTATCTTGTTATTAACTTCTTTTTCACTTTTCAAGGTAATGTTGGCCTTAGCTTGTTCATGATTTATCTCATTTGGATTTCAGTCTCCAATGAAATGTGTGTTTCTAGGGTTTGACATAGTTTGAGAAGGAAGGGTGCCTTTTTCCCAAGCATTTAGTTGAGTCTCAATCCTAGTCATAACTGTCTTTAATTCTTGATTTAATTGGATTAGAGACTGATTCATTTGATCTTGAGAGTTCATGAATGCGATCAATGCATCCTCCATAGATGATCGCTCTGGCGGGGGTACATATGGTGCATTATTAGGTGCCCCAAAGAAGTTATTTTGTGGAGGCATTTGAGGTGCATTGGGCGCATTAATTTTTAGTCCATTCCTCCAACTAAGATTAGGATGGTTAGGCTAATTTGGATTATACATTTTTTCATTGGTTGCATAATTGACTTTTAGTAGTTATTTATAGCATGTGCTTGATCATGCTTATGCGTGATATTTTGTACAACTGAGATTATTGGACAATACTTTGTGTCATGGTCTGTACCACCACAAATGGTACAAAAATTATCTAAGGAAATGTTTAATTTAACCATATCAACCTTCTTAATTTCCAAGGCTTCGACCTTTCTAGCCAATGTAGCGAATTTTGCATTAAGATCGTCTTCCTCCCTTAGGACATACATCCTCACTTTCTCTCTAGGAATGGGTCTAGTTTAGTCTGATTTAGCATAGACATCCCATGTCTGCGTATTCTCTGCTAACATATTTAGAAAATCCCAAGGCTCATTATGATCTTTGTCAAGAAAGGTTCCACCACACATCATCTCTATGAACTAACGGGTATCCATGGTGAGCCCCTTTCAGAAAGCGTCAATCACGTGCCATGGTTCATAACCATGATGTGGACAAGTAATTATAAGGTCTTGAAAGCACTCCCAAGATTAAAAAAATAGTTCATTCCCATTTTGAGAGAATAACATGATTTCTTGTTTTAATGCATTTATTTTGTGCTCGGGAAAGAACTTTTTTAAAACTTTCTACTTAAGGCTTGCCATGAAGTGATGGTATTAGATCTTAGAGAGTTAAACCATGATTTGGATCGATCCTTTAGAGAAAATAAGAATAACCTAAGCTTAAGTACATCTCTATTGCCATTATTTACTTATAACGTTACAATTACTTCCTCAAAGTCTTTGAGGTGCAAGTAGGGGCTTTCAGAATCTAAGCCATGAAATTTAGGAATTAATTGAATTACACCTAGTTTAAAATCAATGTTCCCTGTGTGAGTAGGGAACACTATGCAAGATGGTAAAGTTGATCTTTCAGGGTGTAAATGTTTACGTAAAGTCCGAAGTTGGTTTAACACATTCCTATGAACTTCATTTTCATCCTCAAGAGGAGGATTAGGTTGATTGTCTCTATTTTGATTTATAGTTGGATCTGGCAGATTTGGATTTGGATTATCAACTGGGTCTGTCATGAAATCCAAGTGATGTTGAGTGCCTCTTCTAAGTAAATGATCAAGGCCTAAAACTAGTCCGCCTTTAAAGGAGAGTCGATTGTTTTGATCCCTACTCTAACGGGAGATAAACCATCCATACCACACAATAAATACCACAAATTTAAATAGAAAGTATGATACTTTAAATAAAAATAAAAACTTAACCAACAACCCAAGCGGCAGGGCCAACCATGAGGGTTCAATCCACAAAGCAAAATAAATCAACAACCCAGGCAGCAGGGCCGACCATGTGGGTTCAGTCCACAAAGTAAAAATAAATCAATAACCCAGACGACATGGTCGACCATGAGGGTTTAGTCCACAAAGCAAAAAATAAATTAACAGCCCAGGTGGCAGGGCCGACCACGAGGGTTCAGTCCATAAAAAAATAATAATAAATCAACAAAAGTAAAACTAATACAAAAATTAAACTATGCTAATCTGAAAAATAGATTTAACAGATGATCTTTGTGATCAAACAACAACTGTAGGATAACCATAGCACTTGGGTGATAAAATCCCAAGCAGGGCAATCTTATGTCATATTTAGTGCTTAAAAGACCCAACTGAATTTACTTTCAAAGAAAAAGTGAAAAAATCTACAAAAATTTTGGTGGGTTTAGAAGAGAACTTACCTTAGCTATCTTGCATAGATCTGATCTATCGTACTCTCTCCCCAGCCACGGTGTCAAAACCTTGATTGCTTCCCTAAAAGTGCAGAGGTTCGTAAGTAGTATCTCGTGAATACAGAGTCGATCCCACAGGGAGATGAATTGTGAGAGGGAAAAAAAATTAAATGCAAAACAAACTAAGTAATAAGAACTAAACTGATGATTTGATTTTGAAATTTTTGAATGGATGTAATTCAACTAAATAAAATAACACCCAAGCTTCAAAGTTCCACACATAGGTTAATGTTCCAAAATCATAATGACTTGGATAACACAACTAGGATCTGAACACTATGGTCAGCCTAGTTAGAAAATAAGACAATTTAAATATTTTAAAAAGTGATATAAAATATTAGAAAATCATGGATTTGCATCATTGACATATCTTCTCATGCGTTAGTGATTTTAAGAATTCAAAATTAATGAGATAATGAAAATCATAGAAATATAACAGGTTGAGAACTTCTCCTATGTAGGAAATCTGATTGATCTAGGGTAAGTCTAGCCATCAATGTGGATCTCATATGATGGAAACATATGGATCTCACAAGAGGATAAAAAATAAAACCTAAATAATAGACAACATGCATAAACCACTCTTCTCACCATTAAAACAATTAATCATCATAATCTTAAAGAACTATTAAACCCATGTGCTTCCCTTCTAACTTGAAAGAACTTAGAAAAACATAATTAAATTACAGAAATAAAAAATAACAAGGAAAAAATGCAAAAAAAAAAAAATCTAAAATAAAATAAAAAACTTATAAAGCTTTAATAAAACTAAAAACTCTTTAAAAACCCTAAATTTTACTTTAGGATGCCTTGAATGATGTTTTGTAATGCCCTAGGAACCCCTACTTATAAGTAGGGAACTCTAATTTTCGTACAAAGTTGAAAGCCTTAGAAATTACCTCAAATATACTTATTTTCTCAAAATAGACTTCTCGCTGCATAGTTCATTTAAAACAAACTTCCTGCTGTGCATTTTCCCAAAATAAACTTCATAGCTTCAAAATACACTTTTTTCAGGACGATTTCAGAATTTTTCACTTCAAATCTTCGATTCTCTTCATTCGTCACTTGGTTTTCTTGGATCTTTGACATGTGAATGCGTCAATCCTGGTCTCCTAAGATCCATCCCTTTCCTTGGTAAATCTTGAGCATCAAATCCATACTTTTTAGTACCCTTTTTCAATCCAAGCATTTAAATTCACCTTGTAACACATGCACAAATAAAATAGAATAGTAAGATGATTTATGTTCATAAAGCCAAGAGATAAATGGAGAAAATTATACAATATTTGAGCCTCAACACTTGCATTTTTCTTTCAGCATTGTATTCAACTGTTTATATTACTGGTTATGTGATGATGTTGTTGCCTTTGTGATTTGGGTAAACTTGTGGTTATACTTCTTACGAGATCAATATGTTAGAAAATCCTCCTTGTAGGATCTTAGGATCGAAATTTGGCGTATATGCACTGGGAACCGATAATGGAGTACTACGGAGGTTGTCGGCACCGGATTCAGTGATCAAAAATTCTGTGAGCCTAGTTTTTGAGTTTGGGGCGTGACAGATTTAAGGGTCATCTCTCTCCTTATATTAGCGACGGACTATATCCATCATCAATATTTTTAATGACAAATAATTCGATTGGGTTTTTTCAAAATTTAGTGAAGGATTTTATTCATTGTAAAAAAATTATGACCCCAGTAAACGGCCAAGGACTAAGTGATGGACTTAATCCATGGGTTATTTAGTTTTGCGATAGATCTAGTCTGTCGTAAATTCACGATTTTGGTGTAGTGCAAATTGTGGTCTCCACCACTAAACTTAAATTACCGGCACAATATCAAGCATAACATCCAACTCCCTAATCGTATCATCATCCAAATTGGGAGAGTGTGCCAAGCACATCTCTAAAGGATCAGAAGATAAGGTCATTAGAGCTCTATTTTCCATGAAAGAGTCTATCATGTTAATGTCGTGTGCCTCATCATCATCCTCTGCCTGTCTGCTCATGTTGAAAAAAATATTGAGATGCAACATCATATTTTCAAAAGACAAATTCATAACCCATTCATACAATTGAGGATAGCATTTGATGTAACAAGGAACGAGCGACCAAGTATGGCAGGAATTTGAGTGCTTATAAATCCAATAGGCCGAGTATCTAGGATGATCAAATCTACTAGATAGTAGAATTTGTCAACCTGGACCAACACATCCTTGATCATCCCTCTTGATACACGAACTGAGCGATCATCAAGTTGTAACATGCTTCGAGTGAGTTATAATTCACCTAGACCCAGTCGTTCATAGACCGAGTAAGTGATCTGATTTACGCTTGCCCCCAAGTCAAGAAGTGCATTTTTAATTCGGTGGTTCCCAATTATACATGTGATAGTTGGGCTACCTGGATCTTTATATTTTTGTGTCACACTTTGGTTAAGGATGATACTCACTTTTTTTGTCAGGAAAATTTTCTTTTTGATACTTTACCACCTCTTGGTTGTGCATACGTCTTTCAGAAATTTGGCATATGAAGGAATTTGTTTCACAGCATCCAGAAGAGGGTTGTTAACATTCACTTGTTTAATCACCTCTAGAATATCCTAAGAGTTAGAAAGAGGTTTTGGTGTAATCAACCATTGGGGGAATGGCGCAATCGGCTTGTTTTGGGTTTCTGGTTTTAATTCATATGGAGCAATGTCAGGTCTGTCATCCGTATCTTCTTATTGGTCCTTAGTCTTTTCAGCCTTTGTTGGAATGAATTTGTCAATTGTCTTTCCACTTCTGAGAGTGGTAATAGACTTAGCTTGCTTTATCTAATTTGAAGAGCTTGGGCCACTAATCTCACATTGTGGTTTTGGATTTGGTAGAGGCTGGGTTGGAAGAGTCCCTTTCTCTCTAATCGTTAAGTGTGACTCAATCCGTTGAATGGCCTTGGAAAGGTATTGAAAGGCTTGTAATGTGCCTTGATTGAAAAGCTCTTGACTTTGGATGTGTTTTAAAACCGAATCCTCTTGAGGTTTCCTTTGTTCCAAAAATTGGTAAAGGATCCCTTAAGGTGTAGCAGTTTATCTATTCTTCCAACTGAAATTTAGATGGTTTCTTCAGCCGGAGTTGTATGTGTTTGAGGTTGTTCCTTTGAAAGGTCTCTAGTAGTTGTTTATGACATTTGAGTGGTCATTCAGAACTTCTTGAAAAGCAGGTATTATTGGACAATTTTCAGTGGTATGCACATTGTAAGTACAAATACCACAAACCACTTCCTTATCCTTTTCCTTCTTAAGTTCTATGGCCACGAGTTTCCTTGTGAGATTGGCCACTTTAACATTTATATCATCTTCCTCTTTCAGAATATACATTCCTCCTCTCTCCTTTGATTAAGCTTAGAAGTAGTGTTGGGTTTTGAGGTGATGTCTCATGATTGTGTGTTTTCAGCAAGTTTGTCAAAGTAATCCCACACATCATTGATATCTTTATTCATAAATTCTTCATTACACATTGTCTCAACCAATTGGCGTATGGAAGATGTCAGTCCATCATAGAAGAAATTTGTTATGCGCCATGTATTAAAACCTTGCTGTGGGCATGAACTGACAAGATCCTTGAATTGCTCCCAACATTGGAAGAATGTCTCATCTTCCTTTTGGACGAAGTTCACGATCGACTTTCTGATGGTGTTCGTCTTATGGTATGGGAAGAATTTATTTATGAACTCCCTTGTCATGTCATTTCATCTACCAATAGATCATGGATATAGTGAATGCAACCACATATTAGCTTTTTCTTGTAAGGAGAACAGAAAGAGTTTCAATCTGACTGTGTCCTCAAACACATTAGGAAAATATCAAGTGGCTATGATCTCGTTAAACTCTTTTAAGTGTAGATATAGACTTTCAGATTTAAGTCTGTGGAATGTTGGAAGGAGTTGGGTCACTCCTAGCTTGATATCCATATTTTCTGTATTTTTTGGAAAAATCATACATGAAGGTGCACTCATGTAAGACCCGTATCCTAGACTGTATCGTTCCGTATGGTTCCACGGTCATTTCGGTCGAATTTCAGAAATCCTCGACCTGTATCCGATGCTTGTGTGCGATCGTAAGCCGAGTCCTACATACCGAAGTCGGCTTGACCCGAAACTTATACCTTAGCGACCGCACTATCACCGTGGTTCCAATGTCGTGACTCGCGCATCGATTCAATACCCAAGCCAGGAGATGTGGGCCCGCGTTCAGTTCGAGGAAAACACCACGCGTTGCCAATCCCAAGAGAATGTCCCATCAATCACATTAAATGTCACATCAATCCATCACCTCAAGTCAAGTATAAGCAACCCATACCCTACCCTTACCTATCTCTTACACAAGTACCCTAAAGTCAACAAGCACCTTACCACCCATGTCACTCCACCATCCCTCTCTCCCATCACTCCTCTCCCATCATCTCTCTCTCTCTCTCTCTCTCTCTCTCTCTCTCTCTCTCTCTCTCTCTCTCTCTCTCTCTCTCTCTCTCTTTCTCATTCTCTCTTCACTCAAGCAACTCTCAAGAGAAGCCAACGTTCAAGGCATTTCCTAGCTCCATGAGAGGCTTTGTGTGGCCCACTTCCTATCTCTCATCCCCACCCTCCAAAAGTAATCTCAACCATTGAATCTTGTTCCCTTGGAGCTCTAGATCACCTTGGTGGAAGAAGAAGTCCAAGATCTAAGGTGGGTGCCTTTATATATTTATTTCTCTCTCTCACTCTATATTTTTAGGATGATATGTGGCCCACCTGATCTGTACATCAGATCTGGACCATCCAGCAGGGGGAATGATCCTACTACCCACCATGTAGGGCCAGCAAGCCCACCATGATGTATTATCCAAGTTGCCTGTCCGTTTGGACAGGCCTGGGCAAAAAAAAAAAGAGTGTAAATATCAGTTTGGTTCAACTGGTGGGCCACACTCATGTGGATCCTACCTTGCTGTATGTGGTCTGCAACCACAACCGTCCATCTAGTCCAGATCATTTCAGGGCAGGTCCACTTGGTCGGCTAATGGAAGGGCCCACCTGGTTAAAGGAAACCATAAATATCAGTTTCTATTCAAGGGCACTGGTGGGCTACACGTGTGAAACCACCTTAACGCTCGTGTTATATTCACACCGTCCAACTATTTGTGATGGTGGGACCCACCGTGATGCCTGTGTTGTATCCATGCCGTCCAGCGTCCATGGACGCTGGGCGTGGCTAGCACTGGAGTGTGAACTGATAGTGTACGTTACTATAATGTGTAGTGTGAATTGACGTGAACTGTAAGGCTTTGGGAAGTGCTACTCATGTAGGCCCCACCTTGATGTATGGATTTAATCCACACTGTCCACCCTTTTTTCCATCTCACTTTAGCTGTCGAGCCAAAATGGGAAGCCGATCTAAACCTCTGGTGGGTCATCATGCAGGAAACAGTGGTTTTAAGTGATTTAAATGGTAAAGGCCGCTGTGATGTTTTTATACGCTAAAAATATTATATATTGGACTCGTTAGTTCTATTACGAGTCGGGAAGACCAGTAGTCGGTGTGGATTTGTCTAATACGGGCCCCACATATAAGAATCTATAGATTTAAAAAAAAAACTAAAAAACATCTTCATTGACGTCCCTGCTGCTGTCAGCGTCCTCTGGACGCTGCAGTAAGCAGCATCCTCGCTGCTTGAAGGGTGGAATGGTGAGCCCCACCACAGGCCCCACCATGATGTATGTTGCAAATCTACACCGTTAATTTTGATGGGGTCCCTTAGGGATGTGATCCCTCCAAAAATCAGTCATGTACATCACTCAGGTGGCCCACGTCATAGAAAACAGTGGGATGGAACGGTTACCATTGAAACCCTGTTTGGGTTCACAGGCGTTTTGGACCTATATGAGATTTATTTTTCTTCTTAATCTAGGTCTTTGTGACCTTATCAACGGGGGAGATGAAAAAAATAGACGTTATGGTGGGCCACACGTGGGACCCATCTCTGTGAAAAGGAAATGGCTAGTGTACCTTGCACTAGCTATATAGCTGTTGTACTCAGCAGAGCGCCATCACGAGGTGTGTGTTTCACAGGCCATTAGTCTATTTTTTTTATAAAGATGAAGTGGGGCCCACCTTGATTTATTAATCAACACCGCATGGCCCCGCCTTGAAGCTGCATGCATTTTACCTGCACCGTCCAGTGCAAAGGCCTGGACGGTGAAGCTCAACGTTGATGTATGACATTATCCACCGTACAATATAGGTGGACGAATTGGCTGGTGTACGGCCCTGTTAAGGGCATGGTCCTTATATCCAAGGTGTTTATCCGTGTGGGGCCACACGTGATGCATATGTTTCATATCCTCACCGTCCATTGCTTGGACGGTGGGAATTCATTCCACACGTGGGCCTGCATCAATACCCATGCCTTGCATCCAGTCCGTCCATCCAGGACACTGGATGCTAGGCTGATTGTTTTAAATATATATATTAAATATATAATGTCATGGTGGGCCCATGTGGGGATCCACCTGCTGAGTGAGAATTTCATTGAAATGGCCCACCGCACACCAGTTATGTAATGGGTGACATCACCAAGTTATAGGGGTCCCACCGTTGTATGTGTTTCATCCCACCGTCCATCTGGACGATGGGGGTGTTTATGATGTGTGGACCATACCGTGATATATGTATCTTATCCCTGCAGCCCATCCATCTCAGGTCGTGGGGCACGCCACGATGTATGTGTTCTCCACGCCATCCATTTGTTTACCCAAGCCATCCAGCTGTGTGGGCGTGGACCCACCATAATCTATGTGATTTATCTGCACCGAACATGGTGCTGTGGGACCCTGATATGATGTATGTGCCTTGTCCACGTGTCCAGTATCTGGACAGTGGACCACCTTGATATGTGTATTATTAACCACACCATCCAGATAGTGCTAGACGATGCTGGACAATTCAGATGGTGATGTGAACTCCACCATGAAGTATGTATTTTACGTCCACGCCGTCCATCTGTTGGTCCCACCTTGGTGGATGTGATTCATCCACACCGCTCGGCCTTGATCGAAGGGCCCACCTGCCGTGCAATCACAGGGTCCACCATGATGTACGTATTTCATCTATGTCATTCACTTATGCGTCCCACCTTGATGTGTGCATAGCAGGCACACTATCCATCTGTTGGGGCCCATTTGATATGTGCAGGGCCCACCTCGATGTGTTGTATCCGAAGCGCCCATCCATCTTACCAGTAGGGTCATGGGCCCCATTATCTTGTGAGATCCACCATGATATACATGTGTTATACACACACTGTCCATTTATTTTTGGGTCGTAGGCCTCATTACCTTGAGAGGCCCACTTGATGTGCATGAGGTCCATTGATGCGACCCAATTTGATATACATGATGCCCATTAGTGCAGTCCATCATGATGTATTTTGGCTCATGTGCGAGGCCCACCTGTATGTATATTTGGCCCATTGGTGTGGCCCATTATTGCGGCCCGCTTATTGTATTTGAGGCCCATAGGTCGCGGCACATTGTGACGTGTTAAGGCCCATGGGTCGTGGCCCAACCTGAGATGTATGAGGCCCAAGTGTAGGGCCCACCTGTTGTGTATACAAGGCCCGATGTGATGTATATGGACCCATATGATGAGGCCGATGTGACGTAAATGAGGCCCATCATGACTGTATGTGAGGCCATGGGTCCACTATATGTTTGGCCCTATGAAGGCCACTCCTTGGCAGCAATGTTGGTTAGATGTCCACATTAATGGGAAATGATAGTTGGATGTCCACATTGTGACCTTCCCTTAGGCCTTTTTAGACCCATTCTCATCATTCCCTTAGTGGGTTAACCCAAATAAGTGGGCCCCATTCGTCGTAGACGGATGACTCCGTGCTATCGGATTTGATATAACCATGGCCGTGGGCCGATCTTTATATTATGATTGATTAGCTTTCCATCTATGGACCCCACCTCATTTATATATATACTGGTTGTTGGTGTCGATTATCGATATTGATCGTCGGTGCCGATTATCGGTGTTTATTATCGATGCCGATTTTCTTAGCCGATTGACTGATTACCGATTGTCGATTGACGTGGCCAATTGTCGATTCTGTTTGTCATGGTTGATTAGCCGATTACCGATCAAGGCCAATTATCGTGACCGATTAGCGATCGTGGCCGATTGTCGATTGACGTGGCCGATTGTCGACTCTGCTTGTCGTGGCCGATTGACCGATTACCGATCGAGGCCGATTATCGTGACCGATTATCGATCTAAGCCAATTATCGTGGCTGATTGTCGATTCTGATTGTCGTGTCTGATCGTCGATTTCGATTGTCGAGGCCCAATGTGATGTATATGAGGCTTATGTGATGAGGCCCACTGTGATGCATTTGAGGGCTAGGCGATGGAACCCATTATAATGTATGTTAGGCCCATGTGAAAGGCCCATCGTGATGTATATTAAACTCTTGAGTGAGGCCCATGGTGTTGTATATTTGGCCCTTGTGTGCGGCTATGAGTCCACTATATGTTAGGCTTTATGTGGGCCGTTCCTTGGGGGACAATATTGGTTAAATGTCCACGTTGTCGATGTCGATTGTCAATGCTTGTTATTGATACTGATTATGAGTATGTGACTGCATAGCATCATGATACATGCCCATACGCATCATCTGCATCTGTGTTATGAGATATAATTGACCATTGCATATGTCATAGTGTTGGTTGTTATGAGACTCCCTGATAGGTGGAGATTGTCTCACATGAGCGCACGATATGTGCAGGATTGATGCATGATTGAATTATATGACTCATGCATCTTGCATTATGTGTTGTGATTACTATATGCCCTAGCGACATCAGGGCTGTAGCCTCCACAGACATATCGTGGATGGCCAGATGGGATACCAAAAATCTATTCTATATGGGGTGCTATAGATATCCTTAGGTGAAAGTCCCAGAACCCTCTTGGTTCCAGAGGTTGCTCCAACGTCTAGACCGAGTGGGTAGATGAGCGCCGAGTGCCGATTACCAGATGGTTGCACTCTCCACTATGTCGTGGTCGGTTGGAAGGGGGTACGACCTTACCTTCCCTAGAGGAGGGGGCAATGCTAGGATAAGTCTGACTAGCTCGAGGAATGGGTCCGCTATTGACGAGCCAGGCCCGATATTGGCAGGCGGATAGTGAGGTCTCTTTCACTCACCTTGTTGCGCCGATGGGGCGGCAATCTGGTTTGGAGTGTAATAAACCCCGATGATTTCCTAGAGAGGAACCGTACTCATATGTGGACTTATTGAGTAGGAGTTGCATGCTCATTCATTCATTCATTCACTATCCACTTGGGCTGGTGGTGCATAACTAATTATTGTGTACCTTCGTTATGGCAAGGATTTCGATTAGGCGCGTGACTAACTTGAGATCAGGAGTTTACCACGTTGAGTCTGACTATCCAAATTTAGGTATGGGATTGGTTTGGATAGGATTTCCTTGTGGTGGACCCCATAACCTGTGATACTACGTACTATCATCCCGACTTTACACTCCAAGCATGGTCATTTCATTCGCATCGCATATTGCATTACATCCATAGGCATATGACATTTCGGGTTGTTATGTTTCTGCACTTATATGGCCTAGACAGACTTAGCAGGATTCGTATATTACGTTGCATCCTCGACATCTGATATTTAGCTCTTTATGACTCCTTATCGCATAGCTGTTCTATATTGTGTATTCCGATATTGATTGACTTATGGACTTGTTCATATTTCTGCTTACTCTAATAATTCATGATCTTATTAGTGTTTCTGCTTATTTAGACATTGTATGGTTATAGATTACCAATTTTTCTGATATTGTATGATTATGGCATTGTATTGAATACTTGGCACTTACTTTATACACACACTTACACCACCCTCTAAGCTTTTTATAAGCTTATGCACGATAGATGCGTGCAGGTGATGTTAGGCTGCAACAGTGTTGAGCTTGGAGTGTGTGGTGATCTTCTGGAGCTTGATTCTCTATTTATGTATTTCTCATTTAGTATTGTATTCAAATGATTATATTAGTGGATATGTGATGATGATGTTGTCGTTGTGAATTGGATAATCTTATGGTTATGCTTATTACTAGTTAAATATACATTTCAAAAAAAAAAAATCCTCCTTGTAGGATTCCAGGATCGAAATCTGGCATATGATGATAGGAGCCGAGAATGGGGTACTACGGAGGCAATCGGCATCGGATTCGGCGATCGGGATTCCTGTGAATCCAAATTTCTGAGTTTGGGGTGTGACAGCTCACCCCTGCTGGTTGTAAATAGTCTTGTAGAGTACGAGGTGGGGGTGCATGATGCACCTCATTCTCATCATGGATTTCCTCAAATAGAGGTTGAGGTTGATTTGCAGTCATCACTTCAATTGACTCTGAGGATCTCAAGTGGTGTCTAATCTTGTGATGGATAGGCAACCCTTTGACTAATCCTCCTATTCTCTGCCCTCAAATCAAAATTTAATGTAAGGTCTAAGAATTGAAAACTACAGCAAATAATAACTAAGAGAGAGAGAGAGAGAGAGTTTAGAACGATGTTACCAGATAAGAGATTCTAGGTTAGGATCTTACAAAACAGAGAATCAAAGTTAGTTTCTAAAAACAAAGCAGAAAATTTTTAAACCTAAAAATAAAATAGAAAGTTAGTTCTAATCTTAACCTAATTCTAATACTAATTAAATTCAGAAAAACATAACCACAGTACCTGGCAACAGCACCAAAAACTTGTTCATAACTCCAAGTGTAGGGTCATGATGTAATAATAATCTCGGTGAGACCTAGGTTGAATCCACAGGGACTAATCTTGTGCGTATTTTGAAAATAACTAGGAGTAGAACAAGAAGGAGATCTAATTAGAAATCTAGAATAAAAGGAATAATTGTGAATATTATTTAAAATATCAATTAAAAGTAGGAACTAGGGTGCAAAGGATCCACTTGTAGTAATTGATCAGATGATACCTTGCTTAATTCAAGAATCCCAACTGGAATTAGAGTCATATCCTATCTAGTTGGAGAAAGAGTTAGTCAAATATTTGGACGTCTCATTGATCTTTCCTTAAAAGAGGAGAATTGTGAAGATTTGAAAGGGATTCCATAACCCAACCATGCCTAGGAGACAATGGAAAACAACAGGATTTACCAATCCCACAATCTCAAATAAGAAAAGAAGATACTCAAAGCTATCAAAGATCTACTGTAATTTGAGTCACAATAAACCCTTAAAAACTGAAAGTATTTGTTAAAATCCACTAGAAATCAAAGAGGTTTAACAAGAACATGAATCAAAATAAGAAAAACATCCTAAAAATGCTACAAGCTTCACCTCTTAGCCCTAGCAAAGAGGTCTAGCCAATTAGAGGATCCAATCACATAAGTAGCTTAAGATATACCAATAAAGCAACTAACCTATATCATAGTGAGCTTGTGTGTGGGAAGTGTTTCCTATCAATCAAATAACATTCATTTAGTCATGTATAAGAATTTAAACATTTAAGAATATTCAAGCATGATTAAACAGATGCGCAAATGACAATCCCAAACACAAGCATGTATAGTAGTTTGGCTACATGCCTACTCCACTCACGACATTCACACCCAATCCCAGAGTGCACCGGATTTCACTATTGATGGTTTTAAAATAAGTTCACCAACAACCTTTACAGTCCTACACTATGGACACATGTTTAGTCCCACCGACCAAGGTCCCACACTAGGCACCTATTGTTTAGGCCCACCGGCCAAGGTCCCACACTAGACACCTACTGTTTAGGCCCACCGACCAAGTTCCCACATAAGATACCTAAGTTTAGGCGCGTCGGCCAAGGTCCCACACATGGCACCCACTATTTAGGTTAATCAGTCAAGGTCTCACACTAGGAACTTAAACGAGTGTGTGGATAGCAAACTCTTAGCCTCAATCCTTCACAAGGAATGAGGCTAACCTTTTGAACTCTTAAAATGACACATGCTTGTTGGATGAGTCCTTTTTTGTAGCTTCTCTTGGGTTGCTTAATCTTCATGCTTACGTGCTTGAATCAGCTTCCTGGTGCTCCCCCGATCGTGTAGCTTGGATTTACATGTTGGGTCGGCTTTCACGATCTACAACCTTACATTTGATATACCTATAAAGGTGACCAAGGTTATGGGAGTTGGGTGAATCTCTAACAAAGGTTATGAATGAGTTTCCTAAAAGATTCAACTGATGAATATACTAGAGTGATTGAGGTCAGGGATATACCTATAGGTTTGGTCTCAATACTTTACTGAAGGCTTGAGATCATGTTCTTCATAAGTTCGAGCTTTGAATGCTCTTAAGATGTTGAATCATAATGAAGAGAGCATGAATCTCATATGGACAGAGTCTAGGATAAGCTTGAGTTGCACTAGGGACTCTCAATAGCCTTAATCCATGCTATCTGCAAGTTCTTACAATCCATTTTTATAGGTAAAAACTTCTAATGGATAGAAAACCACTATAAAATAGCTAGCTCTCGGTGCTACTGAAGTTACCTTCAGTACCACCGAACTTGATTCGGTAGTACCGAATTAAATTTCCCAAGTTGCTGACTGAAAACAGTCTCTTTTGGTGGCATTGAACTTTGATCATCAGTGGCAGTCGGTGTCACCGAAATACCCAGTCAGTGATACCGAATTAATGTTGTAAGGTTGCTGGACTTTTTTGAGCTCATTCGGTAACACTAAAGGTATCTTTGGTGGTACCGAAGGCGCTATTCGGTGGCACCTTCTTCCTATCGATAGTGGACGTATTTTCCTATTTTTGTCCAATAGTTCAACAACTTAGGACTTTCTTAAGCTAAGGCTATGGAATATAAAATACGGATTTGGGTTTGGCTTAGAATAGATGACCTAGGAGGGTTTTCATATTTGGGTTGGGATCATCTATTTGCAAGGTTTTAAGATTGCAGAAGTAGTTCTTCATCTTCAATGTAGCTTTTTCTACTTCAATTCTAGTTGTGTTGGCGGTCTTCATTTGCCAAGAACTCATCTGACTAGAAGACACAACTTGTCACATGATTGACAAATATGAGTGCAAATAAATGCACTAACAATCTCCCCCTTTTTCAATTACATGACAAAAACGACCTAACCTACAACCATGTTATGGTCCATACTGACATACCAAAATAATAAAGATTACATGTCAAATATAAAATTTACAACTCCAGACTTGTCATGTAATACAAAATCATGCTTCTCCCCCTTAGTGTTTACTTGTAAATAAGAGAAACAAACAATTTTTGCAAGAAATAACATTGTTTTGGTGGGTAAGTTTCTTTTCCCCCTTTTTGTCAGTTATTGGTAAAGGATTTACCAAGAAACAAGCCATTAACTTATGAGATGATAATCTAGTGGGTATGAAAATAAAATAGATATATTATATAATGATATAGCAATAAAGATTATCATTTAAGCAAGGAAATATATCATCATAAGCAATCAAGTCATATGTTAGATAGAAAGATGATCATAAAGAGAGTATCTAACATGAGTTGAAATGATAATTTCATAAATTCATCAAAATGACTGCCCCAAGCTTGGGTAGATTCATCCACCATCCAAAAAAAAGTTAAGCCCTCAAGGGCATACTAAAAATAAAAATAAAAATTTATTATCCATTTTTAACAATACAGTAGTGGAACTTCATCTCGAAGATCCACCTCCATGTGGAGGGATAAAAGTGCGCCAAGATAGAAGCAACTTCGTGATATGCTCCCTAGTATGTTGAAGAGCATCAAGACGTAGTTCAACACTAGAGAGCCTATTTTTGCATTATTAGAGACGACCTTCAATATTTGACTGTCCGTTAAGGAGAAGAAGAATTGGATCGTTTTGGCGAAGATGGCGTCCCGTGTTGACTGACAGAGGACTCGGTGCAAGTAGTGGAGTACAATACGAATCCCAGCCAGTGGCCATGGGAGTTTCTTAAGCTTCGTCACCGCTTCTGTATTTTTGATTTTCCTCAAGTGTTGTTGTAAACAAATTTAGTTGAATTAGAGTTTCTTTGGTGAAGCACACGTAGGATAAACCGTATCATGAGTAAGTGGCAACCCAAGAAATTTTGAGAGTTTTCAAATGACACTAGGGAAAGGAAGGCTGGTATAATGATTGCCCTTAACTACTTGGATTAATTATTTTAGGATAAGAGTGGGTAGACATATCTCAATTCCCAGAAGGATGTCATACACGATATTCAGAACAAAAGGAGATATCATATCTCCATAAACTTCGCATGGGTATGCGTTGGTACTCAGAATGTTGTGCATTACTTTCATAGTTGAGTCCAAATGAGATGAATGAAGAAATTTCTATTTACTCTAGGAAATTTTGGAGCCATTACACAAAGCTCGAGTTATTTCTCCCCAGACTCCCAAATGATTCAAAGGACGATCAGTCGGGGGAGTGTGTGTGACTCTCAGATGCAATAGTTGTCTTAGCACTGAAGGAGTAATCTCCTTAACTTTGTTCATGTAGTTAAGGCTGATTGATGGAGGATCATCCTCTGTGTCATGACAAGAGTTTAAAAATTGATGAATGAGATCATATTGGATCTCTCCTAAAATACAGCAAGTTATCCCACCTAATTGATCCTAAGTAAAGATCAATCTCATATGGTTCAATAAGGAGGGATCTGATTACTTTGTCATGGAAAGCTTTGTTTGACATTACCATTTCAGTCGGATTTGAATATGAACGATTATTTCTTCTAGATGAATTTTCTCCTCTTGTAGGAGCCTTGCCCTTGTCTCTAACCATTGTTGTGCTATAATCATATTTCAAAAAATATTAAGGAGAAATAATGATATTAAGTTTATGAAGATGCACATGGGATATTTCATTCATAGGCAACTTCAGATAAACTTTTATCAAAAGTATCAATCTTTCATTTTCCAAGGGATTTATAGTGTCACTGAAGTATCTCAACAACTCAAAGATTGTGGTAACAGATTTTCTTAAAACGCACATGTTTTCATGATATGATCTTGTCATGGAATTATAAAAAAATGTTTCGAGGCAAGAAATCCTAAGATTTATCAATTTGACCTATCATAAGGTTTAATCCTTTGGTTAAACTTCAATGCTTATATAAAAGGCATGATCCTCAGATGTAACAACTTCAGCTCAAGTAGACCCATGGGGTCACAATTTAGAATTCTTGAGAGGATGATATAGTGTGAGTTAATGTACTGTTTCTTTGCATCTTACCCTTCATTTTAGTATTCTTATCCTCTATCTCATTCTCCAATATAGAAATGACAATAGTTGTAGATGTCATAGGTATTTTCAGTGACTTATGGACATCATCACTTTCAGACTCATTATTTTTAGAACTGGAGTCATTTGTGTCATCCCATGTGGTTGCCATAGCTTTTACTTTTAATTTCCTAGTCGGACATTTAGTTGATATATGTTCGTACTTTTGGCAAGTGTAGCATTGGGGTTCCTTAGACTTTCTGAAGGATTTTCCCATTTGGTGTTTGTCTTCTAGTTGTTTCCCCTTAAAGGCTCTCACGTGGTTCTTATTGAAAAATTGTTTGAACCATTTAGCTAGGAGAGCCACTTCCTCATCATCATTTTCATTTTTAGTTTCTTCCTCCTTTATGGTTTTGGAAGTTTCAGAACATTGAGTTTAGATTTTGTGGGTGGTTTGAAGTGCAGTTCAAATGTTTATAATGATCCCACAAGTTCTTCAGCTTTCATCTCATTAATGTTCTTACATTCGTCTATTATGGTGACTTTAGAGTTGAATCTTTCTGGTAAAGATCTTAAGATTTTTCTACAGACTTTGGGTACCGAAACTTTTTCACCTAGACCACCCATGGAATTACATATGATATTTAGTTTTGTGAAAAATTCTTCCATTTTTATGCCTTCAAATTGAGAGGTTAGCAGCTGCAGCCTAGATCATTTTACCATGTTGGTTCCTTCATGGGTGGTTTCCAATAAATCCCATGCTTTTTTTGAAGTTCCACACATACTAATTTGATCGAATACTTCTTGTGAAACTCCACAATAAATAGCATTCATGGCTTTAGCTTCATGTAATTTAATTTCTTTATCATAAGTAGTCCATTTCTCTTTTGGTTTTGGTTTGTAGGCAGTTGTATTGTTGTCTAGTACCACTTGTTCATTTGGAGGTACATATCCCTTCTCAACAACTTCCCAAATTCAGTATCCATGGCTTGTAGAAAATATGACATCCTGGACTTCCAACAAGAGTAGTCTGAGCCATTAAAGAGAGGAGGTCAAGAGATAGCTGGTCCTTCTTTGCTCATTGTTCCAACTTCTATTTAGGATCTCCCTTTAGGTTGTTAAGACCTTGAAGAGGAACCTACTCTGATACCAATTAAAATTGCGGTTTGCACTGCACTAATAGAAGTATAGAACTATCTTTATAGTCATAGAGGGGAGTGAATAGGACTTTTCAAGTGATTGTACCGAATAAAGACTTTTATTGCCTAACTTAAATGATTTACAAATAATCTTAGTAAGGCAATGTAAATCTAATGGCTTCCAAGCCAGTTAGAGGGTCTAATCACATAGGTAGCTTAAGATATATCAATAAAGCAACTAGCCTATATCATAGTGAGCTTATGTGTGGGAAGCGCTTCCTATTAATTAAAAAACATTCATTCAATCATGTATATGAGTTTAAACATTTAAGCATATTAAAGCATGATTAAATAGATGTGCAAATGATAATCCCAAACACAAGCATGTATAGTGGTTCGACTACATGCCTACTCTACTCCCGACATCCACACTCAATTCCAGAGTGCACCGGATTTCACTATTAATAGTTTCAAAATAGGTTCACCAACAACCTTTACAGTCCTACATAAGGACACACGTTTAAGCCCATCGGCCAAGGTCCCACACTAGGCACCTACTGTTTAGGCCCACCGGCCAAGGTCCCACATAAAGCACCTAAGTTTAGGCCCAGCGGCTAAGGTCCCACATAAGGCACTCACTATTTATGCCCACCAGCCAATGTCCCACACACTGAACCTAAATGAGTTTGTGGATAGCTGTAACACCACGGATTTTTGCCAACCTGGGGTTAGACGTCCTTAGGCAATGGGTCAACCATAATACCTTCATAACCTCTCTGAACCCAATTCCAAAGCCAAAGAAATCATGTAGAACCAAATCCTTTAGGAATGAAGCGTAAGTTAACTAGCGTTACGTTAAATTAGCTGTGAAATTATCCCTAATTGCTTTAAATACGTTTTACAAGACCCAAAACTTGTAGAATCGTTGATGCTATGTTACCCTAAAATCCAGGATCAAACTTTAAACCGGTTTATTCTCGGGAACCCTTTGAAACTTTGTATTGAATCTAGACCACGCGTCAAAAATCCGATATCTACCATCTTAGACCGTTATGACCTCTTGGCTGGACTTGACAATCGTCTTGAAAATTAAGGCCAACCGACGTTCAGAGGCTATTTCATTGAGCCTGGAGTAAAGAGAGTGAGAAAGGGGTTAGATTTGAAATTTTTAATCCAAATCTGGCACGTGACTTAGCGTGTTATTATTAAGCGTTCTGACCGTCGAAATTCAGCCAAATTACACCCTCGGATCAGAAAAAATTTCTCTTTCATATCATGAGACTTGTATACCTGATCTAGGTGCGATGACCGCTGAACTGAAATTGGACCGCCCCGTGCAATCTGCGAACTCTACCAGACTGAAAACTTGGTGTGAGCAACATCCAGTGACTATGAGCTTAAGTCCGATCACGTTCGGCCAGGGGACCTCCCGAAACACTCTTTTGGATCGAAAAAGTCCTGTTTTGGTTATAACTTAAGTGTACCTTGTTCCCAAGCCTAATTTGGGAAGGTTTTGGCCTATATAAGGGCTTTAAACCCTCACATATCTCACCTATCCGAATTTGCTAGAAACCCTAACTAGAGAGAGAGAAAGTGAGAGATTGTGAGTAAGCGTGGGAGAGATCTTCCTGCCACTTGTACTACTTCTTGCACGTGCTAAAGCAAGGCGTCCAAATCACTTTTTCGGTGATTCCAATGCACTTCAAGGTAAGGAAAACCCTAACCACTTACTGATTTGGGGATTTCTTTGATTCTAATAGAAAAGTAGCTTATGTACTTGTGCATTAGGTCGTATTGACGCTGTTGATGAAGCGTATTCGTTCCGTTCGAAATGATACACATCTAAAGCGAAAGGTGCGGATTTTAAACGCTTTGATTGACTGATTTCAAAGATTTCAATGCCGTTTAATAGTAGATTATCGATGGCAATGCCGTTTGACATGTAGAACATGCTGTCCATTTTCTGTTTCGTAAACATATGGAAAATATGAGATTTAGGGTATTTTAGGTATTTGTAGGAAATACCATATACGTACGTATTTACCGATATGATTGCCATGAGTATTTGTCGTGTACCTATACTAGTTATGGGTGTATGATCTGTTTGGAGAAGTGATTCGCCCTAATGCACATATTGGCCGACATATGCTATGTAGACTAATGTGTGTAGACTAAGTGTTTGTTAAAATGCCTAAATCAATATGATTTATGCCTGCCTTTTGTATTGAATGTAAGAACATGATTGTTGTATATTAGACATCTCCTTGTCATAAGGATTTGTCATATTATACGTCGAAATCAACATACGTCAAGTACGTTGGAGTTGAGTAGTCGAAGTGTTTGTATAAATGTAAGTATTAGTAAGTATTGAGTAAATGGTGTAGTAGATTAGCATTAAGACTGGATTCTCAACTATCTTGATGATGCACATGATTTTCTCTATGCTTGTTGTATTTGAATTGACTACCTTATGTGTGAAATACTCGTGTATGGTTAACTGCTTATGATGTACGTTATAACATGCTGATAACATGCTCGAATTACTTGCACTTCAATTTCATTTATTTCATATGATTACTAATTCACACTACATGTGCTTGGGGCTATGACCTAGTCCAGGCAGTCGGTAATGGATTGAATTCTTGGTTGGCTTCTATTTGCCACGAATGACGCGTTGATGAACGCGAGTCGTGTTTTGAGTTGGCGGCAATGGTTAGGCCACATGAAGTGTTTCATGCACTTCATGTCGCTTGACTTGAGATGCGCTCGTACTAGTCGAGCCCGTCAAGTAACCCGACTAGCCATTATATGTTCACCATGTATGAGTCATAACTACTTGAACCTAGGGTACTGAACTTATCATTGAAAACCCTGTCAACCATGGTACCTTGATCCATAAAGACTCATGAGGCAGGCATGGTGGTATGGGACACCGTGGTCTAGCTGTCGGCCTACGCTGGGGCCACAAACCTCCCCATAATGACCAGTGAACACCCTACTCTGAGCAGATTATGGTGGTATGGGACACTATATTCTTGTTGTCGGCCTACACTGATCAGGTGACGAGCCCTTTGTAGTGACCTTGAGTTTATCCTGACACCGCATGGGGACGGTGAGTCCTGATGTAGTCTTAAGGATATAACTAGGCCTGTATTGATAAGGTGATGGGGGAGAGGAGCAACGAGTGCGTGCAACAGCCCTGGCAGCCCTTGCAGCCCTTGCAACGACCTAGAAATTTAACATCGTATGAGATTACTAGGAGTGACGACCCTAGACAAGATCTGTGTTGGGATTTATATAAGGAAAGTACCTTAGTTTCCCAATACTGCTATATGAAAAGGAATAATAACAACTTGGTAATCATATCCACATCACATTACATGTTCCTGGAAGATGTGGAGCACTGAGAGGAACACAAGCATGCTGTGGGCATAAGATGGTGCCGTATGAGGGAGAATGTCGGTGAGGGCATCCATCATGTCATCTCATGCTTACATTAACAACAGTATCTAGGAATGTTTGATTGTTTGTTTTACTATTAACGTGTGATTGATTTGATAACAAGCTAATCTTTGCTCTATGATTCCACTGAGTTAATTACTCACTCCCACATTATAGGACAGTTTTTCAGACACCCACCAGACCCTTTTGTAATTGCAGATGATGGCGCGGCCTGCGAGGTGGAGCCGTACTTGATGATGATGAGGATCCCTCCTTTATGCGTGTTCTGATCGACGAGATTACAGGGAGGTTGATTAGACACCATGACACTTGTCATTTTATATTTTTGGAGCACTCATGTATGTTCTTTTCTTTCCTTTTTTGGAGTATACATGTATTTAATTAACCTAGTAACATGTTCACACTCTGGAGACTTACAATCAATTATATATTTTATGTATTTATCATAGTCTTCCGCTTGCTAATTTAACTGTCTCTGGAGTATGATATGCTGTTTTGGCTTAGTCTCAATCTTGTTTAATGACATTCTACAGACAACATGCATTTATCATTATCTATGTTGCATAAGTGATGTTCTAGAACTCGGGAGTTGGGTTTCTACTCGACCCCCAATTTTCGAAGTATTACAGTTGGTATCAGAGCGTGATTGAGATTAAACTGGACCTGGGTTATGGCCACGCGACGTACGTTGTCGCCCCTTTGACTTAGGTGGGTGCGAGAAGAATTTAGAAACCGTAACGCCCGTGAAAAATCCATACTTGGGCTCGAGTACCAACTCGACCCGAAATTGCGTAGAATTAATTCCTATGAAAATTAAGCGTAAGTTAGCTAGCACAATGCTAGAGTAGCTGGGAAATAGTCCCTGATCACTTTAAATACGTTCTACAAGACCCAAATCGAGTAGAACCAATGACTCTACAATACTCTATAACCTCGGATCAAACTCTAAGCAGGTTTGTTCTCTGGACCACTTTGAATCTTTGTATTGGATCTAGACCGCGCGTCGAAAGTTCGATACCTCCTATCTTAGACCGTTAGAACCGCCTTGCTGGACTTGACAATCATTTCGAGAATCAAGTCAAACCGATAATCACAGGCTATTTCATTGAGCCCGGACTGAAGAGAGTGCGAATAGGGAAAGAATTGGAATTTTAAATCAAATCTGGCACACGACTTGACGCGTCAGTATTAAGCGTTCTGACCCTCAGAATTTAGCCAGATTACACCCTCGGATCAGGAAAAATTTCTATTTCATATCATGTGACTTTCAGCCCTGATCTACGTGCGATGACCGCTGAACTGAAACTGGTCCGCCATGTACAATCTGCGAACCCTGCTGGACTGAAAACTTAATACGTGCTAGATCTGTTATGCATGAGCTTAAGTCCGATCACATTCGGCCAGGGGACTACCAGAAAGCATCTTTTGGACCGAAACAGCCCCGAATGGATATGCACTAAGTGAACCTTGTACCGGAGCCTATTTTAGGCATTTTTGGGCTTATAAAAGGGGTTGAAACCCTCACTCCTCTCTCCCATCCGAATTTGAGAGAAACCCTAGATTTGGAGGGAGAAAAGGTGAGAGTTTGAGAGAGAGTGTAGGAGAGAATTTTCCTGTCTTCGTGCCCCTGTTGCACGTGCTGTAGCAACACCTCCTGATCACCAAGCCAGTGATTCTTCCGTGTTTTCAGGTATGAAACAACCCTAGAAGTTGCTGATTTAAAGTTTATTAGGATTCGTAGCATGTTAGCTAACGTAACTCGTAAAACAGGTTCTCTTATCACCGTAGACGAAGCGTATATGCTCCGTTTGAAACGACACATTCATAAGAGATAAGGTGAGGATTTTAGACGCTTTGATTGACGGTTTCCAACGCTTTCAATGTCGTTTAATAGTAGATTATCGACGGCATCGCCGTTTGATATTTACAACATGCTATCCGTTTCCCGTTTCGTAAATCAACGAAGAATATGAGATTTAAGGCATTTTAGTCATTTGTAGGAAGTACTGATTACATTCATGTTTTGTTGATGTGATTGACATGGTTTGTTGTCACATTAGGAAGTTAGGAATACGTGCATAATTAGTTTGGCGAAGAGATTCGCCTAATTGCGCACTTCGGGTCGACATACTATATGTAGACTTAAGTGTGTAGTGTATGTGTTTGTATAAATGCTTGTATTAGTATGTATTGAATTAAATGATATTATGAATTAGTTTGAGACTGATTTCTCAATTAATATGCTGACATAAATGATTTCCTACATGTTGACTATGTACATGATTCCATTATATGCATAAAATGTACGTGCTTGGAGAATTGCCTAAGTTGTATGTTATAACATGTGTTAACATGCTCACATGATTGTATTTCAATTCCAATACTCCTACATAAATTACTGATGTGAATTCATATGTGTTTGGGACTATACTTAGTCCAGGCAGTCGGTAACCGAGCGAATTCGTGGTTAGCTGGTCTTGGCCACGAACGACGCGTCGATGAACGCGAGTCGTGTTTGGAGTTGGCGGCAGTGGTTAGGCCACGCGAAGTGTTTTACGCACTTCATGTCGTTCGACTTGAGATGGATCGCGCTAGTCGAGCCCGTCAAGTAACCCGACTGGCCGATGTATGTTCACCCTGTATGAGTCATAACTCTTGAACCTAGGGTACTGAACTTACCATTGTAAACCCTGTTAACCATGGTACCTTAATCCACGAAGACTCATGAGCCGGGCATGGTGGTATGGGACACCGTGGTCGAGCTGTCGGCCTACGCTAGGGCCACAAACCTCCCCATAGTGACCAGTGAGCACCTAGTCTCGTGAGCAGATTATGGTGGTATGAGACACTATATTCTAGCTGTCGGCCTACACTGATCAGGCGACGAGTCCTTTGTAGTGACCCCGAGAGTATTCTTAGTCTACGGGAGGCGACGACCCTTCAGTAGCAGTAGAGTACAGTAGGCCTGTATTGATAAGGTGATGGGGGAGCGGTGCAACGAGTGCGAGCAACAGCCCTAGCAGCCCTTGCAACGACCTACGAAATATACATCGTATAGATTACTAGGAGTGACGACCCTAGACAGGATCTGTGTTGGGATTGATATAAGGGAAGTACCTTAGTTTCCCAATCCTACTGTTTGAATGGACTAATAACAACTTGAAAATTATATCACCATACCATTGCATGTGCGTGGAAGATGTGGAGCACTTGAGGGTCGATTGCATGCCGCAGTCGTAAGATGGTGCTGTATGAGGGAGATCGTCGGTGAGGGCATACATCACGTCATGTCATCTTGCATTAACAACAGTATTAAGATTGTCTGATTTACTGCTTTACTATTATCGCATGATTGATTTGTGAACATGCTAATCTTTGCTCTATGATTCCACTGAGTTGATCACTCACTCCCACGTTACGGGATGGTATTTGCAACACCCACCAGACCCTGTTGTAGATGCAGGTGATGCTGAGATCCAAGAGGCAGAGCCAGACTTTGACGAGGACCAGGATGAGTTCTCGTACATGCAGTATTATGATGGCTTTGCTTAGGTGACCTGGGTTGACGGGACTTCAGTGGGACTATTTTGAACATTTGATTTTGTTCATGTATATTATATGAGACTCAGAGATGTATTCATACTTTAGAGATAGATGAGATCTACTTTGTTTTTCCTTACAGTGATATATATATTGTTTAGTCTTCCGCTTGCTTTTATCACTGGATCTGGAGTATGAATTACAGTTTTGGTATACTTTTACTCATGTGAATGCTTTAAATCAGACAACATTGAATCATAATCATTTTGTTGCATAAGTGACGGTCTGAAACTCAGGAGTTGAGTTCATACACGACCCCCGATTTTCAGGGTGTTACAGAAACACTCATAGGACTTCAGTTTTTCAATAGGCGAAGTTTACTCAAGTCGATTGTTTCGATCGAGTCCATAACATATCCTTGGTTGCGTGAAGCGACCTAAGTTGCCTCTAGGTTGTTAGCTGGCAGGTTTGGGATGATTCTAGAAGAATTCCAAACCCAGAAATGCAAGTCCTTGGGTTGTGGGGCAACCACAACCCTTACACTCAATTTCAAGGCTTGAAAACCCCATTTTCTCCAATTCCTTCAGACTCCTTCCTCTTACCACCCCATTCTTTAACTTTTTCTAAGTCTTTTCACACTAGGCATAAATCCTAATGTGTAAAAGATAGAAAATCATACTTATATAAAAATTTACTATAAATAGTTGTAACACCCCGGATTTTGGCCAATCTGAGATTTGACGTCCTTAGGCAATGGGTCAATTGAAACACCTGGAAAATTGCTTAGAACCCAATTCCATAGCCAAAGAAACCACTTAGAATCAATTCCTTTAGAAAATATGACTAAGTTAGCTAGTGCAACGTTAGAATAGCTGGGAAATGGTCCCTGATCGCTTTAAATACGTTCTACAAGGCCCAAAGCGAGTGGAACCAAGGGTGCTATAATGCTCTAAAGCCTCGGATCAAACTCTAAGCCGGTTTGTCCTCGGGACCTCCTTGAAACTTTGTATTGGATCTAGACCGCGCGTCGAAAGTCCGATACCTCCTATCTTAGACCGTTAGAACCGTCTAGCTGGACTTGACACTCATTCCGAAAATCAAGTCAAACCGATAATCACAGGCTATTTCATTGAGCCCGGACCGAAGAGAGTGTGAATAGGGACATAGTTGGAATTTCAAATTCAAATCTGGCACACAAATTTGACGCATCAGTATTAAGCATTCTGACCGTCAGAATACAGTCAAATTACACCCTTGGATCAGGAAAAATATCTATTATATATCACGAGACTTATAGGCCTGATCTTGGTGCGGTGACCGTTAAACTGAAACTGGGCCGCCACGTGCGATCTGGGAACCCAACCGGTCTGAAAACTAGATGTGTGCTAGATCCAGTATGCATGAGCTTAAGTCCGACCGCATTTGGCCTGGGGACCTCCAGAAATGCCCTTTTGGACCGAAACGGCCCCGATTTGGTTAGGCACCAAGTAAACATTGTTCCCAAGCCTATTTTGGGAATGTTTTAGGCTATAAAAGGGGTTGAAACCCTCACTCCTCTCTCCCATCCGAATTTGAGAGAAGCCCTAGCTTGGGAGAGAGAAAAAGAGTGAGAGATTGTGAGAGAGTGGGAGAGTTCTTCCTGCCACTTGTGCTACGTGTTGCACGTGCTTAAGCAACACTCCTCTACCACTTTCCCGGCGATTCCACCGCGATCCTAGGTAAGTAAAAACCCTAAATAGTTGTTGATTTGAGTTTCCCTTGTTTCCATAGCGATGTAGCTTATGGATCTTGTGTATTAGGCTCCTTATTCGCCGTAGACGAAGCGTATACGCTCCGTTTCAATTTCCGAGTCTACAAGACATAAGGTGCGGATATTAGACGCTTTGATTGACTGTTTCCAAAGCTTTCAATGTCGTTTAATAGTAGATTCTTGACGGCATCGCCGTTTGACATGTACAAAATGCTCTCCGTTTCCCGTTTCGTAAGCTAACGAAGAATATGAGATTTAGGGCATTTTAGTCATTTGTAGGAAGTACTGTTTACATTCATATTTTGCTGATGTGATTGACATGGTTTGTTGTCGCATTAGGAAGTTAGGAATGCGTGTATAATTAGTTTGGCGAAGAGATTCGCCTAGTTGCGCACTTTGGGTCGACATACTATATGTAGACTTAAGTGTGTAGTGTATGTGTTTGTATAAATGCTTGTATTAGTATGTATTGAATTAAATGATGTTATGTAGTGGTTTGAGAACGATTTCTTGATTAATATGCTGACCTAAATGATTTCCTACATGTTGACCATATGCATGATTCCATTACATGCATGGAATGTATGTGCTTGAAGATTTGCTTAAGTTGAATGTTATAACATGTGTTAACATGCTCACATGATTGTATTTCAATTCCAAAACCTTCGCATATATTGTTAATGTGATTTCATAGATGTGTGGGACTAGACTTAGTCCAGGCAGTCGGTAACCGAGCGAATTCGTGGCTGACTGGTCATAGCCACGAACGACGCGTCGATGAACGTGATTCGTGTTTAGAGTTGGCGGCAGTGGTTAGGCCACGCGAAGTGTTTTACGCACTTCATGTCGTTCAATTCGAGATGCGATCGCGCTAGTCGAGCCCGTCAAGTAACCCGACTGGCCGATGTATGTTCACCTTGTATGTGTCATAACTGCTTGAACCTAGGGTACTGAACTTACCATTGTAAACCCTATTAACCGTGGTACCTTGATCCACGAAGACTCATGAGCCGGGCATGGTGGTATGGGACACCGTGGTCGAGCTGTCGGCCTACGCTGGGGCCACAAACCTCCCCGTAGTGACCAGTGAGCACCTATGACTCGTGAGCAGATTATGGTGGTATGGGACACTATATTCTTGCTGTCGGCCTACACTGATAAGGTGATGGGGGAGCGGTGCAACGAGTGCGAGCAACAGCCCTGGCAGCCCTTTGTAGTGACCGCGAGCGTATTCTGAGTTCACGGGAGGCGACGACCCTTCCGTGCAGTAGAGTACAGTAGGCCTGTATTGATAAGGTGATGGGGGAGCGGAGCAACGAGTGCGTGCAACAGCCCTGGCAGCCCTTGCAGCGACCTACGAAATGTACATCGTATGAGATTACTAGGAGTGACGACCCTAGACAGGATCCGTGTTGGGATTGATACAAGGGAAGTACCTTAGTTTCCCAATCCTGCTGTTTGAATGGATTAATAACAACTTGGTAATCATATCACCATAGCATTGCATGTGCCTGGAAGATGTGGAGCACTCTAGGGAGTGTGGCATGCCGCGGTCGTAAGATGTTGCCGTATGAGGGTGATCGTCGGTGAGGGCATACATCACGTCATGTCATAATTGCATTAACAACAGTATTAGGATTGTTTGATTTATTGCTTTACTATTATCGCATGATTGATTTGAGAACATGTTAATCCTTGCTCTATTATTCCACTGAGTTAGCTACTCACTCCCACGTTACGGGACGGTGTTCCGGACACCCACCAGACCTTTTTGTGATTGCAGATGATGGCGCGGCCTGTGAGGCAGAGCCGGACTTGATGATGATGAGGAGGATCCCTCCTTTATGCGTGTTCTGATTGACGGGATTACAGGGAGGTTGCTTAAATACCTTGACACTTGTCATTTTATATTTTTAGAGCACTCATGTATATTCTTTTGGTTACTTTTGAAGTATACATGTATGTATATAACCTGGTAACATGTTCACACTCCGGAGACATACAATGGTTTATATATGTTATACATACTATTACAGTCTTCCGCTTGTAAATTTAACTATCTCTGGAGTATGATATGTTGTTCTGGCTTAATCTCACTCATGTTTAATACATTATCACAGACAACATTCAATCATACATTTCTATGTTGCATAAATAACATTTTGGAACTCGGGAGTTGGGTTTTTGCTCGACCCCCCGATTTTCGGGATGTTACAATAGTAAATATAGGTAAGAATTGGACTTTTCGCCATTCCAATTATGGAATCTCTTGTAAAAAATGGGTTAATTGGATGAATTAGCTTTTCCTATCCTAAAATCATATGCTACATGATATATAAACTTATTCTTATTTATAAATTGGCCCCGAAATGCTCTAAATGGAGTCTTGGGCCTATTTAGGCCAATATGCAATGAACCAGGGTGGGATCCATGTGCATTTGGGGCCTACAGGACAGGGGGACCACGCCCCATGGGGTGGCCACCGCCGAAAACCAATTTGGCCGGCGACGCATCGCCAACCAGTGGGCCCCATTGGAGCCGTGTGTTGGGCGGACGCCCTAAAAGGGGTAGGGCATCCCTCCCATAGGTGGGCCGCACCTTAAAACCCCCTAAGGGTCCTACCTCCTTCACAATCCAAGCCCCCAAGCTCTCCCTTTTCAAGTTCTTTGCTTCCTCTCTCTCAAATCATATCCCCAAACCGTTTCCATTCTCATTTTCGATCACAACCGACCCCACTCCTTCGTCCATAGCAGTAGGTGCTCTCTTTCCTCTCCATTTTCATTATTTGGAGCTCCCACAACCTCCATAAAAGGCTGAAAATCGTGTGAGCCTCCATTCTCATTTAGTGTTCTCTTTTCCCTTTGAGAATCCAGCCTTTGGGAGCTTGATTCATCCCTCTACAGGGCCTAGATTCATTTCAGTCCATTAGGGCAGCCATTTCTCCCCATTTCCCTCTTTTTCCATGGCTATTGTTGAAGCTATTTTAGCCTTTTTCTCCCTTTCCACCATCCTCCCTCTCATGTCCCTTTTATTTGAGCCCTTACACTCTTTTTGGTCTCAAATTTAGGCATCTATGCCGTTGTCCTGTAGATTGTTTGATTACCATTTGAAGGATTTTTGTGTTTTGTTGTTGTTGGGTCTAGTGAAGTCATAGGTAGAAAATGTGTTTGTGTTTAGTGGTTTGGGCTTAGCATAGCCGAATGCGTTCCTATCATAATCCATGTGGAACTTTATTCCATATATTGTGACAAATGGAGTGCATGTCATTTCGTTCATTGTGGGGTATTGTCCCTAGATTGGGTGTACCCTATGGTTTCCACTACCATGTTGTAAATCCCGGGATTAAGCCTACAAAATTAGTTTTTATCCCACCCCACCCTCCTACCAAGCATGTCACTCCCAATCCCGACGTAGGATTAGGAAAGCAGTTTCATTTCATACAACTTAATGCTACTGGCCATATAGGCCCTTGGCATTTTGGACCTAGAGTTAGTGCTCCTAGATTTGAAAGGTTTGATGATATAGGAAATCCAATCCCATTTGGACAATCTTGACCCTAAGCGATAGAGCAATTCCCTGTATTAGTAATGGTATGAAACCATCTAACGTATAAGTATAGATTTTGGATTATGGCTATCAAGTTACAAACTAGTCTACTAATTACCTTAAGTAGTGTAAAGCCTGTATATGCTAAGGAATAGTAGGTTAGATTTGGTTGGAGTGGGACTCCCTTCCTTGGGTAGATCCTCATAACATTCATAGGCTCCTTTAGTAACTCTCAGGAAGCTTATTTAACTTAGAACCATTCACTCTCAGGGAAAACTTATAAATTCCTCAGATTGAACTTAAAATAAACTAGCACGCCCATTCGAATTTCCCTTAGAATTGCCTTCCTAAGGATTTATTGCAATCGGGAACTTGGAGTAATGGAATTGTATATTAGCGATGTATTCGCAGTTTGAATTGACTTCTTAATCCTGGTTGTTACCAATGAATCTAATACTCTGATCAAGCAGAAGATCGGTATCGACTCGGATTAAGAACTGATACAACGAGTTTTCTATCCTGATTAGATAGAAGGTTCAACGTATTCGGCTCAGACCCATTACAAAACTTTTCTTCCGTGTTGGCTCGACCATCTATAACCAAAAGTTATTGCTTTGCCTTTGGAAAAATGTTGAGGACATCTAGCCAATAGAGAGTAGGCTTATTTCTATAATCATAGGTACTAATGCCATAGAACGCATCATTAGCAAAGGAAGCCCAATGTAGTGAAAGGTTCTTTCCCATTTTATGTCAAGGATAGCCCCTAAGTTGCACCTCGTTCCGATATACGGATCGATACATAGATTCTTGAACCTTAAGTAGAACTAAGTTTTAAGGGGGGTAGAACATTTTGAGTCCAATCTAGTTAGGTCAGCCAATGCAACCGTTAGATCAGAGTGGCGTAGTGGAAGCGTGGTTAGCCTCTTCCCCACTGGCCTATGATCGAAACAGTTGATTTAGGTTTAGGTCATTAAATAGGATTTGAACCTTCCTTAGAACGTCAATACAAAAGTCTCTTTAAGTACTCATTACCCATAGCCAATTTTGGGGACGAAATTTTGTTTTAAGGGGGGTAGATTGTAACACCCTGAATTTTTACCAACCTGGGGTTAGACGTCCTTAGGCAATGGGTCAACCATAATACCTTCATAACCTCTCTGAACCCAATTCCAAAGCTAAAGAAATCATGTAGAACCAAATCCTTTAGGAATGAAGCGTAAGTTAACTAGCGTTACATTAGATTAGCTGTGAAATTGTCCCTGATCACTTTAAATATGTTCTACAAGACCCAAAACTTGTAGAATCGTTGATGCTACGTTACCCTAAAATCCAGGATCAAACTCTAAACCGGTTTGTTCTCGGGAACCCCTTGAAACTTTGTATTAGATCTAGACCGTGCGTCGAAAGTCCGATATCTACCATCTTAGACTGTTATGACCGCTTGGCTGGACTTGACAATCATTTTGAAAATCAAGGCCAACCGACGTTCAGAGGCTATTTCATTGAGCCTGGAGTAAAGAGAGTGAGAAAGGGGTTAGATTTGGAAATTTTAATCCAAATCTAGCACGAGACTTGGCACGTTATTATTAAGCGTTTTGACCATTGGAATTCAGCCAAATTACACCCTCGGATCAGGAAAAATTTCTCTTTCATATCATGAGACTTGTAGACCTGATCTAGGTGCGATGACCGCTGAACTGAAATTGGACCGCCACGTGCGATCTGCGAACTCTACCGGACTCAAAACTTAGTGTGAGCAACGTCCAGTGACTATGAGCTTAAGTCCAATCGCGTTCGGCCAGGGGACCTCCCGAAACATTCTTTTGGATCGGAAAAGTCCCGTTTTGGTTATAACTTAAGTGTACCTTGTTCCCAAGCCTAATTTGGGAAGGTTTTGGCCTATATAAGGGCTTTAAACCCTCACATATCTCACCCATCCGAATTTGCTAGAAACCCTTACTAGAGAGAGAGAAAGTGAGAGATTGTGAGTGAGTGTGGGAGAGATCTTCCTGCCACTTGTACTAGTTCTTGCACGTGCTAAAGCAAGGCATTCAAATCACTTTTCCGGTGATTCCAACGCACTTCAAGGTAAGGAAAACCCTAACCACTTGCTGATTTGGGGATTTCTTCGATTCTGATAGCAAAGTAGCTTATGTACTTGTGCATTAGGTCGTATTGACGCTGTTGACGAAGCGTATTCGTTCCGTTCGAAATGATACACATCTAAAGCGAAAGGTGCGGATTTTAGACGCTTTGATTAACTGATTTCAAAGCTTTCAATGCCGTTTAATAGTAGATTATCGATGGCAATGCCGTTTGACATGTAGAACATGCAGTCCGATTTCCGTTTCGTAAACGTATGGAAAATATGAGATTTAGAGTATTTTAGGTATTTGTAGGAAATACCATATACGTACGTATTTACCGATATGATTTCCATGACTATTTGTCGTGTACCTATACTAGTTAGGCGTGTATGATCTGTTTGGCAAAGAGATTCATCCTAATGCACATATTGGCCGATATATGCTATGTAGACTAATGTGTGTAGACTAAGTGTTTGTTAAATTGCCTAAATCAATATGATTTATGCCTGCCTTATGTATTGAATGTAAGAACATGATTGTTGTGTATTAGACATCTCCTTGTCATAAGGATTTGTCATATTATACGTCGAAATCAACATACATCAAGTACGTTGGAGTTGAGTAGTCGAAGTGTTTGTATAAATGTAAGTATTAGTAAGTATTGAGTAAATGGTGTAGTAGATTAGCGTTGAGACTAGATTCTCAACTATCTTGATGATGCACATGATTTCCTCTATGCTTGTTGTATTTGAATTGACTACCTTTTGTGTGAAATACTCGTGTATGGTTAACTGCTTATGATGTATGTTATAACATGCTGATAACATGATCGAATTACTTGCACTTCAATTTCATTTATTTCATATGATTACTGATTCACACTACATGTACTTTGGGGCTATGACCTAGTCCAGGCAGTCAGTAATGGATTGAATTCGTGGTTGGCTTCTATTTACCACGAATGACGCGTCGATGAACGCGAGTCGTGTTTTGAGTTGGCGGCAGTGGTTAGGCCACACGAAGTGTTTCATGCACTTCATGTCGTTCGACTTGAGATGCGCTCATACTAGTCGAGCCCGTCAAGTAACCCGACTGGCCATTGTATGTTCATCTTGTATGAGTCATAACTGCTTGAACCTAGGGTACTGAACTTACCATTAAAAACCCTGTCAACCATGGTACCTTGATCCATAAAGACTCATGAGCCGGGCATGGTGGTATGGGACACTGTGGTCGAGCTGTCGGCCTACGCTGGGGCACAAACCTCCCCATAGTGACCAGTGAGCACCCTACTATGAGAAGATTATGGTGGTATGGGACATTATATTCTTACTGTCGGCCTACACTGATCAGGTGACGAGCCCTTTGTAGTGACCTTGAGTTTATCCTGACACTGCATGGGGGCGACGAGTCCTGATGCAGTCTTAAGGATATAACTAGGCTTGTATTGATAAGGTGATAGGGGAGAGGAGCAACGAGTGCGTGCAACAACCCTGGCAGCCCTTGCAGCGACCTAGAAATTTAACATCGTATGAGATTACTAGGAGTGACAACCCTAGACAGGATCTGTGTTGGGATTGATATAAGTAAAGTACCTAAGTTTCCCAATACTGCTGTATGAAAAGAAATAATAACAACTTGGTAATCATATCCACATCACATTGCTTGTGCCTGGAAGATGTGGAGCATTGAGAGGAACGCAAGCATGCCGTGGGCGTAAGATGGTGCCATATGAGGGAGAATATCAGTGAGGGCATCCATCATGTTATCTCATGCTTGCATTAACAACAGTATCTAGGAATGTTTGATTGTTTGCTTTACTATTAACGCGTGATTGATTTGATAACATGCTAATCTTTGCTCTATGATTCCACTGAGTTAATTACTCACTCCCACGTTACGGGACGGTGTTCCGGACACCCACCAGACCCTTTTGTAATTGTAGATGATGGCACGGCCTACGAGGCGGAGCCGGACTTGATGATGAGGAGGAGGATCCCTCCTTTATGCATGTTCTGATCCACGGGATTACAGGGAGGTTGATTAGACGCCATGACACTTGTCATTTTATATTTTTGGAGCACTCATGTATGTTCTTTTCTTTCCATTTTTGGAGTATACATGTATTTAATTAACCTGGTAACATGTTCACACTCTGGAGACTTACAATCAATTATATATTTTATGTATTTATCATAGTCTTCCGCTTGCTAATTTAACTGTCTCTGGAGTATGATATGCTATTTTGGCTTAGTCTCAATCTTGTTTAATGTCATTCTACAGACAACATGCATTTATCATTATCTATGTTGCATAAGTGATGTTCTGAAACTCGGGAGTTGGGTTTCTATCCGACCCCCGATTTTCGAGGTGTTACAATAACAAACTCTTAGCCTTAATCCTTCATAAGGAAGGAGGCTAACCTTTTGAACTCTTAAAATGACATTTACTTGTCAGATGAGTCCTCTTTTGTAGCTTCTCTTGGTTTGCTTGATATTTGCGCTTTCGTGCTTGAATCACATCCTCAGTGCCTCCTCGATCGCGTAGCTTGGATTTACTTGTTGTGTCGGCTTTCACGATCTATAACCTTACATTTGATATACCTATAAAGGTGACCAAGGTTATGGGAGTTGGTTGAATCTCTAATAAAGGTTATGAATGGGTTTCCTAACAGAATCAACTGATCGATATACTATAGTGATTTAGGTCAAGGATATACCTTTAGGTTTAGTCTTAATACTCTAATGAAGGCTTTAGATCATGTTTTTCATAAATTCGAGCTTTGAATGCTCTTAAGATGTTGAATCATAATGAAGAGAGCATGAATCTCATATGGATAGAGTCTACGATAAGCTTGGGTTGCACTAGGGACTCTTAATAGCCTTTATCCATGATATCTGCTAGTTCTTACAAGCCATTTCTATAAGCAAAAGCTTCTAACAGATAGAAAATGACTATAAAACGGCTAGTTCTCAATGCTACCAAAGTGACCTTTGGTACAACCGAACTTTCTTTGGTAGTACCAAATTATTTATTGGCAGTACTGAATTAAATTCTCCAAGTTGCTAACTGAAAATAGTCTCTTTCGGTGGCACTAAACTTTATTCGTCGGTGGCAGTCGATGTCACCTGAATACCAAGTCGATGATATTGACTTAATGCTGTAAGCATGATGGACTATTTTGAGCCCTTCGGTAACACCGAAGGTATCTTCGGTGGTAGCTAAGGCGATATTCGATGGCACCTTCTTCCTACCAATAGTGGACAGATTTTCCTATTTTTGTCCAATAGTTTAACAACTTTGGACTTGCTTAAGCCAAGACTATGGGATATAAAATGTGGATTTGGGTTTGGATTAGAATAGATGACCTAGGAGGCTTTTCCTACTTTGGTTGGGATCATCTATTTGTAAGGTTTTAAGATTGTAGAAGCAGTTTTTCGTCTTCAATGTAGATTTTCCTACTTCAATTCCAGTTATGTTACTAGTCTTCATTTGCCAAGAACTCATCCGATTACAAGACACAAATCGTCACATGATTGACAAACATGAGTGCAAATAAGTGCACTAAAATAGACATGTTTGGATCAAGAATCCTCAAAGAAAGAATTAAAAATTAGGAAAGAAGGGAAGAGGAACTCTAATAAGATGGCTCCACCCTTTTTCTCTGCCTCTCCAAACCCTTGATATTCCTAAAAGTATTTAGGAAACCCAGATGACATCGAACCATTACACAGATGTCATCGAACAGCCTTCAATGTCATTGAACAATGTATCTAATTTGTTCAGCAACTAAACTTGATTTTCCTGTAATTCTTCGATTTCATCTAATAGTGTTCGATGTCATCGAAGACTGTCTTCGATGTTAACAAAGAATGCATCTAGTTTACCTAGCAACCAAACTCAATTTTTCTGTAATTCTTCGATGTCATCGAAGAACTTTCGATGTCATTGAAGGCTGGCTTCGATGTCATTGAAACTCCTTCTATGACATCTAAGCTCAAATTCTGTGAATTACTGCACTAATTTCTACACTTTCATCCTTCTCCACTTAGTTTTCTTGAATCCTGAGTCTTGAAATCCTCAATCTTGGTCTCTAAAAATCCATTCTTTGCCTTAGTGATTCTTGAGCATCAAATCTATGCTTTTAACATTCTTTTCAATCCAAGATCTTAAACTCACCTTGCAACACAAACATGTTTAAAATATACCAGTAAGCATTATCATGTTCATAAAACTAAGATATAAGTGGGAGAAAATATGCAATATTTGACACTCAACATGACTCTTATATTTTTCAAAATCCAAACCTTAGGTAAAATGGTAGGTAAAAGTCCATTAGATAACATAATTAAGATCCTAACATTAAACGTAATCGTAGATAGTTTGTAAGCTTTGATCTAACCATATAGTTTGCAATTCATGGTAGAATAATTCTTAAGGTGCGTGCACTCTCTACAACATTAGTTAATGAACCGGGTCGTAAGGTGATGACTTCTTCCCCTCAAGATTTTTATTTCCAAATTAGCCTAAGGAATAGTTTTCATTTGAATTACAATCATTATCTTATAACTTACGGTCACTTATATTAGTTATCAAATCTTAAGGAGAAGTTTACATTTGAACTATAACTAATAGCTTGTAAACCATGATCACATGCAATAGTTATTAAATTTTACATGTTAGTTTTCATTTAAATTCCAATTGATAGTTTATGCATTTTATTTATGATCTCTTGTGGTAGTTATAAACTTTATTATCAACATACATCTTGTATGTTGTATCTATGAACTTTCTCATGTGAACGAATTGCTTGTAAGTCGTTTATGGAATTCAATTCACTGCATCTACTAGTGAAAAACTCCACTTATGTATGTGAACCTATACTTAGGATGTAACGGGGCAGAATGTGTTAGAAATAGACCCTCGACTTGGGGGTTATCATGGATGGTGGAATATCAACATGAGTTTACCATCCATAGGTTGTTTTGCCTACATGGCTTTGGAAATGACTTCTTTACCACCTTGATTTAACATTGCCCTACACAACCTCTTTACTGTTTCAATTTAGTATTTACTTCATGTGACCTTTTATCGCTTCGACTTAGTATTTGTCCTACGATTTGATATTTGTCCTGTGTGGCTTCGACGGTTCATTCTCATATAACCATGTGATGGTAAGTTCCACATATTGAAATTTGATTGGCCACTAGTCGATGGGCTTCCATTAAACATCTTAAGGTGGAGGTCTCATGAGCCGATGATGGTGGGAATGGGACATTATGCCTAAGTTCTCGGCCGACGCTGGGTGATAAACCCCCTATGATGACCTTTGAGCTTTCTTAAACTAGCTGGTTGTAAATGGAACAATAATAGTTTGGTTAATCATGCATTTATAGAATATGGGTGATGACGGGTGGCTAATTTTGGATGCTGTAGCATGTGCCTTTAGGCCTTGGTGTGGTATCGTTCCGCTAGCTCCCAGACCATTGACTATCGACTCACGTATGTGATGTATGATGGCTTGGTCATTATGCTTGGACGTGATGTATGCACGTGATGTGCTACACTGGTGACCGGCCATATGCATGGGTGACGAGCCTAAGTCTGACTGGATGAGCATCCCCAGGTTGATGTACATTCACGCATTCATGCATTTAAATAAGATTACATCATGTATTGTTTTGGATGTCTTATTTCTTTAAACTATGCTTGACTAATGTGGTGGTGTATAATCTTGAGGAGAATTCACACCGAGTTAGTCACTCATTCATCGAATATATAATAGTATAGGTAGTATGGGTGACTTAAATGATATTCATATTCAAACTAATGAGGAGCATGGTACAATTGTCAAGGATGCATGGCTGTATCTACCAAGAGAAGCTGTGTGATCTTGCGGCTCAAGTTTATATGTATTTTATTATTTCTCATGTGTTAAATTATGTAATTCTTGTATTTATTAACATAGAGACTGTCAGGCTCCAAACTCAAAAATCGGGTTCACAAAATTCTCGATTGACGAATCCGGTGCCCATAGCCTTTGCAGTACCCCATTCTAGGCTTCTAGCACCCATACGCTAGATTTTCGATCCTGAGATCCTACAAGGAGGATTTTTAATGTACATTTGTTTCAAGACAAGCATAACTACAAGTTTACCCAAATCACATGATAATATCATCATAACATATTTACTAATATAAACATTTAAATACAGTGCTGAAAAGGGAAATACATATATTAAAAATCATATGATCCAGAAATCTGCTACACCCTCTAAGCTCAACGTTGTTGCAACCTAACGCCACCTGCATGCATCTATTGTACATAAGCTTATAGAGATCTTAGAGGGTGGTGTAAGTATGTGTGCAAGGTAAGTACTAAATACATATATATCAAAGTAAACAGAAGTACTTACAAGTCCATGATTATCATCAATCATATCTAGGCCATATAAATGTAAAACATATCATAGCAACCCAAAATGCCATATGCCGCGGATGTAATGCAATACGTGGTGCGAATGAAATGACTAAGCTGGAGATGAAGTCGGAATGATAGTACGTAGTATCACAGGCTATGGGGTCTATCACAAGGGACTTTTATCTAAACTAGCTAGTTCTATACTTAAATTTGGATAGTTAGACTCAATGTGGTAAACTACTAATCTCAGATTGGTCGCGCGCCCCAACTGAAATCCTGACCACTGTGAAGGTACACATAACAATTGGTTGCACACTACCAACCCAATTGGATAGTGAGTGAATGAATGAATGAATGAGTAACATGTTGAGTATGCAACTCCTGCTCAATAAGTCCACATATTAGTATTGTACATCTCTGAGATCATCACCGAGGTCTAATACACTCAACACGCAATCGCCGCCTATTGGACGCAAACCATGCAAGTGGAAGAGACCTGATTATCTGCTTGGCGAGTAGTTAGCCAATATCTACCCGATCGATAGTGGACCCAATTATGAGCTGGTCAAACTCAGCCTAGCTATGCCCACTATGCTTGGGCGGGTAAGGATACAACCCCTTCCCAACCGACCATGACACCGTGGGAGACGTAGCCTACTAGTATTCGGCACTTGGGCGCTCATGTATCCACTCAATTTAGATATTGGGGAATCTCCTGACCATGGAGGTTTAGGAATTTTCGCCCATGGACATCTATGGCGCCCGTATGCTAGAATCAAATAATTTTGGTACCTCATCTGGCCATCCATGACATGCCTATGGAGGCCACGACCCTGATGTCGCTAGGGTGTATAGTAGTCATATCCCAAAATGTGAGATGCATGAGTGTAACGCCCGTGAAAAATTCGTACTTGGGCTCGAGTACCAACTCGACCCGAAATCGCGTAGAATTAAATTTCATGAAAATTAAGCGTAAGTTAGCTAGCGCAACGCTAGAGTAGCTGGAAAATAGTCCCTGATCACTTTAAATACGTTCTACAAGGCCCAAATCGAGTAGAACAAACAACTCTACAATACTCTATAACCTCGGATCAAACTCTAAGCAGGTCTGTTCTCTGGACCACATTGAATTCTTGTATTGGATTTAGACCGCGCGTCGAAGGTCCGATACCTCCTATCTTAGACCGTTAGAACCGCCTAGCTGTATTTGACAATTATCTTGAAAATCAAGTCAAACCGATAATCACAGACTATTTCGTTGAACCCGGACGGAAGAGACCGCGAATAGGGACAGAATTGGAATTTCAAATTCAAATCTGGCACATGACTTGACGCGTCAGTATTAAGCGTTCTGACCATCAGAATTCATCCAGATTACACCCTGATTAGGAAAAATTTTTATTTATTATCATGAGACTTTCAGCTCTGATCTACGTGCGGTGCCCGCTGAACTGAAACTGGTCCGCCACGTGCGATCTGCGAACCCTGCCAGATTGAAAACTTAATACGTGCTACATCTGGTACGCATGAGCTTAAGTCCGATCGCAATCGACCAGGGGACCACCAGAAAGTAACTTTTGGACCGAAACAGCCCCGAAATGGATAGGCACCAAGTAAACTTCGTTCCGGAGCCTGTTTTCGGCATTTTTAAGCTTATAAAAGGGGTTGAAACCCTCATTTCCCTCTCCCATCCGAAAATTGCAAACCCTAGGATAAAGGAGAGAGAGTTTGAGAGAAAGAGTAGAAGGGATTTTTCCCGCTTCCGAGCCACCGATTGCTGCTGCTTCAGCAACTCTTTCCAATCACCTGGCTGGTGATTTCTCCGTTCTTTCAGGTACAAAACAACCCTAGAACTTGCTGATTTAGGGTTTATCCAGATTTAGGGCGTGTTAGCTAACGTACTTCATAAATCAGGTCCTCCTACTGCCGTAGATGAAGCATACACGCTCCGTTCAAAATCTCGCATCCGTAAGAGACTAGGTGAGGATTTTAGACGCTTTGATTGACGGTTTACAACGCTTTCAATGTCGTTTAATAGTAGATTATCGACGGCATCGCCGTTTGACATGTACAACATGCTCTCCGTTTCCTATTTCGTAAATTAACGAAGAATATGAGATTTAGGGCATTTTAGTCATTTGTAGGAAGTACGGTCTACATTCATATTTTGCTGACGTGATTGACATGGTTTGTTGTCGCATTAGGGAGTTAGGAATGCTTGCATAATTAGTTTGGCGAAGGGATTCGCCTAGTTGCGCACTTTGGGTCGACATACTATATGTAGACTTAAGTGTGTAGTGTAGGTGTTTGTATAAATGCTTGTATTAGTACGTATTGAATTAAATGATGTTATGTAGTAGTTTGAGATTGATTTCTTAGTTAACATGCTGACCTAAATGATTTCCTACATGTTGACCACATGCATGATTCCATTACATGCATGGAATGTATGTGTTTGAAGATTTGCTTAAGTTGAATGTTATAACATGTGTTAACATGCTCACATGATTGTATTTCAATTCCAATACTTTTACTTAGATTGCTGATGTGATTCCATAATTGTTTGGGACTAGACTTAGTCCAGGCATTCGGTAACCGAGCGAATTCGTGGCTGACTGGTCATAGCCACGAACAACGCGTCGATGAACGTGATTCGTGTTTAGAGTTGGCGGCAGTGGTTAGGCCACGCAAAGTATTTTACGCACTTTATGTCGTTTGACTTGAGATGCGATCGCGCTAGTCGAGCCCGTCAAGCAACCCGACTGGCCGATGTATGTTCACCTTGTATGAGTCATAACTGCTTGAACCTAGGGTACTGAACTTACCATTGTAAACCCTGTTAACCATGGTACCTTGATCCACGAAGACTCATGAGCCAGGCATGGTGGTATGGGACACCGTGGTCGAGCTGTCGGCCTACGCTGGGGCCACAAACCTCCCCGTAGTGACCAGTGAGCACCTAGACTCGTGAGCAGATTATGGTGGTATGGGACACTATATTCTAGCTGTCGGCCTACACTGATCAGGCGACGAGCCCTTTGTAGTGACCGCGAGCGTATTCTGAGCCCATGGGAGGCGACGACCCTTCCGTTGCAGTAGAGTACGGTAGGCCTGTATTGATAAGGTGATGGGGGAGCGGTGCAACGAGTGCGAGCAACAGCCCTGACAGCCCTTGCAGTGACCTACGAAATATACATCGTATGAGATTACTAGGAGTGACGACCCTAGACAGGATCTGTGTGGGGATTGATACAAGGGAAGTACCTTAGTTTCCCAATCCTGCTGTTTGAATGGACTAATAACAACTTGGAAATCATATCACCATAGCATTGCATGTGCCTGGAAGATGTGGAGCACTCTAGGGAGTGTGGCATGCCGCGGTCGTAAGATGTTGCCGTATGAGGGAGATCGTCGGTGAGGGCATACATCACGTCATGTCATCTTGCATTAACAACAGTATTAGGATTGTCTGATTTACTGCTTTACTATTATCGCATGATTGAATTGTGAATATGCTAATCCTTGCTCTATGATTCCACTGAGTTGATCACTCACTCCCACGTTACAGGATGGTGTTTGTAACACCCACCAGACCCTGTTGTAGATGCAGGTGAGGCCGAGATCCAGGAGGTGGAGCCAGAGATCGACGAGGACCAGGAAGAGTTCTCGTATATGCAGTATCATGACGGCTTCCCGTAGGCGACCTGGATCGATGGGGTTTCAGTGGGACTATTTGGAACATTATTTTTTTGTTCATGTATATGTATATGAGACTCAGAGATGTATTCATACTTTAGAGACAGATGAGATTTACTTTATTTTTTCATACAGTGATATACATATTGTTTAGTCTTCCGCTTGCTTTTATCACTGGATCTGAAGTATGAATTGCAGTTTTGGTATACTTTTACTCATGTGAATGCTTTAAATCAGACAACATTGAATCATAATCATTTTTGTTGCATAAGTGACGGTCTGGAACTCGGGAGTTGAGTTTATGCACGACCCCCGATTTTCAGGGTGTTACAATGAGTCACATAGTCCAATTATGCACCAAACATATGCGTACCGCGCACTCATGTGGGGTAACTTCCTCTATTAGGGAGTCCCAAAATAATCTGCTTAGTGGCATATGCAATGGTCGATCACATCTCATATCAAGCATGAAGATCATGTGTATGGGCATGTGTCATGATGCTATATTATCACGTACACATAATCGACATCGATAATTGGCCTAACAAAGGGCTTAAGAGAAGGTCGCAATGTGGACATTTAACCATCATTGCCAGTCAATATGGACATTTAACCAACATTGCTCCCAAGGAGTGACCCACATAGAGCCAAACGTATAAGGGGCCCATGGCCTCACACAAGGGCCTAATATACATCACCATGGGCCGCACTCAAGGGCTTAATACACATCACAATGGGCCTCACTCATGGGCCATATATACATCACAATGGGCCACAATACACGGGCCCCATATACATCAAATGGGTCGCAATATATATGCATCATATACATCACAATGGATTGCATCACATGGATCTTACACATCACAATGGGCCGCATCTTATGGGCTTAATACACATCACAATGGGCCTCATACGCATCACAATGAGCCTCTCACACGGGCCTAATATACATCAAGTCGGGCCTCATCATATGTGCCAGAAATATATCACAATGGACCACATCCAATGGGCCTCAAATACATCTCAATGGGCCTCATATACATCAAGCGGGTTGCATCTCACGGGTCTAATATACATCGCAAAGGGGCCACTCACACGGGCCTAATATACATCAAGTCAGGCCTCATCATATGGGCCGAAAATATATCATAATGGGCCACGTCTCATGGGCTTCGAATACATCTCAATGGGCCTCATATGCATTAAGTGGGTCACATCTCACGGGTCTAATATACATCGCAAAGGGGCCGCTCACACGGGCCTAATATATATCAAGTTGGCCTCATCATATGGCCAGAAATATATTATAATGGGCCACGTCCCATGGGCCTTGAATACATCTTAATGGGCCTCATATACATCAAGTGGGCCACATCAAATGGGCCGCACCAATGGGCCTCGCACACACTAAGTGGGTTGCATCCACGGGCCACACTAATGGGCCAATATACATCAAATAGGCCACACCAATGGGCCAATATACATCAAATGAGCCGCATTATATGGGCCACACCAATGGGCCAATATACACCAAATGGGTTGCATTATATGGGCCGCACCAATGGGCCAATATACATCAAATGAGCCACATTACATCACACTGGGCCTCAGACGTGGGCCACAGTTACATCACAATGGGCCTCCTCTCATGGGCCTCAAAACATGTCACAATGGACCTCATATCTAGGCCTCAAATACATCATAAAGGGCCTCTCATATGGGCCCAATATACATTACATCAAGATGGGGCCGACACTTTGATTAAAGGTCATTTTAGAGCATTTTAAAAATGCTTCCCATCGAAAGATCATCTGGACCATACCACAAATAATAGTGGAGATAATGATTTCCACCCTTAAAATTACTAGGGCTCACCATAAAGTTTATTCTCCATTCAATCTGATCATAAGGTCATAAAAGACCTGAATTAAGAGGGAAAACAAATTCCATAATGATCCAGAACTTCTGTGACACAAATGGGTTTCAATGATAGACGTTCAATCCCCCACTATTTTTCAAAGTGTGGTCCACCTAATACCTGGATCTATTTCAATTTTAGGCTCAAACCTTAAGAATGAGCTTGCCAAATGGATGGAGGGTTTGGATGAAATACATCCATCATGGTGGGGCTGCTGGTCATCCAGGAGATGGACGGCCCTGTAAGTGGTTGGATAGTATGGATATATCTCACATACATCACGGTGGTTTTCCACAGATGGATGGACAATGTAATAAACACACACATCAAGGTGGACCACATTGCATAAGATGGACGACATAAATAATAAATACATCACGGCTCGCCCTACATGGATGGATGGTGTATACAACACATATCATCAAGGCAGGCCCCACTGTTCGTTACTACTGGATAGTGAGAATACAATAGCTACATTAAGGTGGATACCACCATCCCATGTGCAGACGGTGTGGATATGCAGCACATACATCGTGTGAGTTCCACCATCCATGTGTGGACAGTGTTGGACATCATTCGTCAGGTGGGCTCCACTGTCCCATGTGTGGACAGTGGATAGAATACATACATCAAGTGCGTCCCGCCGTCCCAGCTGGATGGTGGAGATGCAATACGTATGTCAAGGTGGATCCCACCGTCTGTTGCTACTGCACAGTGGAGATCAAATACATTAGGGTGAGGTCCACGCTGAGGCCCACCAGAGATTTGAATCTACTTCATTTGGGGTGGATGGTGTGGATCAAAACACCCATCATGATCAGGGCCCACGAAACTTGTAGGCGTCAGTACAACAGCTATGCTGAGGGTCCCACATCATGTGGGTGGCATTAATAAAACACATACATCACCTTGGATCAGCACCATCTAGACGGTCTGGACAGTGTGGACCGTCTAGACGGTCTGGATGGTCTGGATGATCTAGAAGATTTGGACTATCTGGACAGTCTGGACGGTCCAGATGAAATACACTACAATGGTAGGGTTCATAACAGGAAAGAGAGAGAGAGAGAGAGAGAGAGAGAGAGAGAGAGAGGGACCTCGTCACTATGGGCCCTCCCTATACAATGCAAACATCAAGATGGGTCCCACCATATGTGGGTCCTCAAATACAAAATAATCAATGGTTGAAAAATCATAAAATCACCCACCTATTTCTCCTCTTCTTTAGCTCTTTGGACTCCCTAGCTCCAACGCTACAAGTTTGGTGGAGGATGATGGAGATTGGATGGTTGGATGGTGGTGATCTTGGGTAGGAAGTGGACCACACTAGGCTCTCTCATGAAGCTTGGATGGTCTCTCATGGTTTCTTAGGAGGAAATGAGAGAGAGAGAGGTTGTGTAACATCCCGAAAATCGGGGGGTCGAGCAAAAACCCAACTCCCGAGTTCCAAAATGTTATTTATGCAACATAGATATGTATGATTGAATGTTGTCTGTGATAATGTATTAAACATGAGTGAAATTAAGCCAGAACAACATATCCTACTCCAGAGACAGTTAAATTAACCAGCGGAAGTCTGTAATAGTATGTATAACATATATAAACTGTTGTATGTCTCCAGAGTGTGAACATGTTACCAGGTTATATACATACATGTATACTCCAAAAGTAGATGAAACGAATATACATGAGTGCGCTACAAAATATAAAATGACAAATGTCAAAGTATCTAATCAACCTCCCTGTAATCCCGTCGATCAGAACACGCATAAAGGAGGGATCCTCCTCATCATCATCAAGTCCGGCTCTGCCTCACAGGCCGCGCCATCATCTGCAATCACAAAAAGGTCTGGTGGGTGTCCGGAACACCGTCCCGTAACGTGGGAGTGAGTAGCTAACTCAGTGGAATAATAGAGCAAAGATTAACATGTTATCAAATCAATCATGCGATAATAGTAAAGCAGTAAATCAAACAATCCTAATACTGTTGTTAATGCATTTATGACATGACGTGATGTATGCCCTCACCGACGATCACCCTCATACGGCAACATCTTACGACCGCGGCATGCCACACTCCCTAGAGTGCTCCACATCTTCCAGGCACATGCAATGCTATGGTGATATGATTACCAAGTTGTTATTAATCCATTCAAACAGCAGGATTGGGAAACTAAGGTACTTCCCTTGTATCAATCCCAACACAGATCCTGTCTAGGGTCGTCACTCCTAGTAATCTCATACGATGTATATTTTGTAGGTCGCTGCAAGGGCTGCCAGGGCTGTTGCACGCACTCGTTGCTCCGCTCCCCCATCACCTTATCAATACAGGCCTACTGTACTCTACTGCTACGGAAGGGTCGTCGCCTCCCGTAGACTCAGAATACGCTCGCGGTCACTACAAAGGGCTGCCAGGGCTGTTGCTCGCACTCGTTGCACCGCTCCCCCATCACCTTATCAGTGTAGGCCGACAGCAAGAATATAGTGTCCCATACCACCATAATCTGCTCACGAGTCATAGGTGCTCACTGGTCACTACGGGGAGGTTTGTGGCCCCAGCGTAGGCCGACAGCTCGACCACGGTGTCCCATACCACCATGCCCGGCTCATGAGTCTTCGTGGATCAAGGTACCATGGTTAACAGGGTTTACAATGGTAAGTTCAGTACCCTAGGTTCAAGCAGTTATGATACATACAAGGTGAACAAACATCGGCCAGTCGGGTTACTTGACGGGCTCGACTAGTGCGATCGCATCTCGAATTGAACGACATGAAGTGCGTGAAACACTTCGCGTGGCCTAACCACTGCCGCCAACTCTCAACACGAATCACATTCATCGACGCGTCGTTCGTGGCTATGACCAGTCAGCCACGAATTCGCTCGGTTACCGACTGCCTGGACTAAGTCAAGTCCCACACATCTATGGAATTACATTAACACTATACAAAGGTGTTGGAATTAAAATACATCATGTGAGCATGTTAGCACATGTTATAACATTCAACTTAAGCAAATCTTCAAGGCATACTTCCCATGCATATTCAACTTAAGCAAATCCTCAAGCACATACATTCCATGCATGTAATGAAATCATGCATTTTGTCAACATGTAGAAAATCATTTAGGTCAGCATAATAATTGAAAAATCAATCACAAACTATCAAATAACATCATTTAATTCAATACATACTAATACAAGCATTTATACAAACACATACACTACACACTTAAGTCTACATATAGTATGTCGACCCAAGGTGCGCAACTAGGCGAATCTCTTCGCCAAACTAATTATGCACGCATTCCTAACTTCCTAATGCGACAACAAACCATGTCAATCACATCAGCAAAATATGAATGTAAACGGTACTTCCTACAAATGACTAAAATGCCCTAAATCTCATATTCTTCGTTAATTTACGAAACAGGAAACGGAGAGCATGTTGTACATGTCAAACGGCGTTGCCGTCAAGAATCTACTATTAAACGACATTGAAAGCTTTGAAAACAGTCAATCAAAGCGTCTACTATCCGCACCTTATGTCTTGTAGACTCGGAAATTGAAACGGAGCGTATACGCTTCGTCTACGGCGAATAAGGAACCTAATACATAAGATCCATAAGCTACATCGCTATGGAAACAAGGAAAACTCAAATCACCAACTATTTAGGGTTTTTACTTACCTAGGATCGTGGTGGAATCGCCGGGAAAGCGGTAGAGGAGTGTTGCTTAAGCACGTGCAACACGTAGCACAAGTGGCAGGAAGAACTCTCCCACACTCTCACAATCTCCCACCTTTTTCTCTCTCCCAAGCTAGGGCTTCTCTCAAATTCGGATGGGAGAGAGGAGTGAGGGTTTCAACCCCTTTTATAGCCAACAACATGCCCAAAATAGGCTTGGGAACAATGTTTACTTGGTGCCTAACCAAATCGGGGCCGTTTCGGTCCAAAAGGGCATTTCTGGAGGTCCCTTGGCCAAATGCGGTCGGACTTAAGCTCGTGCATACTGGATCTAGCACGCATCCAGATTTCAGGCCGGTAGGGTTCCCAGATCGCACGTGGCGGCCCAGTTTCAGTTTAACGGTCACCGCACCAAGATCAGGCCTATAAGTCTCGTGATATGTAATAGAAATTTTTCCTGATCCAAGGGTGTAATTTGGCTGTATTCTGACGGTCAGAATGCTTAATACTGATGCGTCAAATTTGTGTGCCAGATTTGAATTTGAAATTCCAACTATGTCCCTATTCACACTCTCTTCGGTCCGGGCTCAATGAAATAGCCTGTGATCGTCAGTTGGACTTGATATTCGAAACGATTGCCAAGCCCAGCTAAGTGGTCATAACGGTCTAAGATGGTAGGCATCTGACTTACGACGCGCGGTCTAGATCGAATACAAAGTTTCAAGGAGGTCCCGAGAACAAACCGGCTTAGAGTTTGATCCGAGGCTTTAGAGCATTATAGCACCCTTGGTTCCACTCGCTTTGGGCCTTGTAGAACGTATTTAAAGCGATCAGGGACCATTTCCCAGCTATTCTAGCGTTGCACTAGCTAACTTAGTCATATTTTCTAAAGGAATTGATTCTAAGTGGTTTCTTTGGCTATGGAATTGGGTTCTAAGCAATTTTTCAGGTGTTTCAATTGACCCATTGCCTAAGGACGTCAAATCTCAGATTGGTCAAAATCCGGGGTGTTACAATCTACCCCCCTTAAAACACAATGTCGTCCCCGACATTGGCGAACGGCAAGGAGTACCTAGAGGGACTTTAGTATTGACATTCTAAGGAAGGTTCAAATCCTACTTAATAACCTAACCGTACATATAACCTAAATCAAATGTTTCGATCTTGGGCCAGTGGGGAAGAGCCTAACCACGCTTCCGCTGCGCTACTCTAATCGAATGGGAGCGTTGACTAACCTAACCGGATTGGACTCCATACGTTCTACCCCCCTTAAAACTTAGTTTTACTTAAATTCAAGAATCTATGCATCGCTCCGTATATCGGAACGAAGTGCAACTTAGGGGCTATCCTTGACATAAATTGGGAACAACCTCTCATTACAGTGGTTTTCCTTTGCTAATGATGCGTTCTATGGCATTGGTATCTATGATCATAGAGATGAGCCTAATATCTATTGTGGTTAAGGTCAGGGGCAGGTATGAGTTGGTGGCAAGACGCCTAATTCTCTACTGGCTTTAAGTCCTCGCCATTTCCCAAAGACACTATGATCCTGTTTAGTTGTAGATGGTCGAGCCAACACGAAAGAAAGGTTGTGTAATGGGTCTGAGCCGGATACATAGACTTTCTGTCTAGCTAGGACAGAAGATTTATTGTATCAATTCTTAATCCGAGTCGATTCCGATCTTCTGCTTGATCAGAGCATTGGATTTATTGGTAACCACTAGGATTAAGAAGTCGATTCAGACCGCGAATACATCGCTTACATGTAGTTCCTTTATTCCGCATTCTCGAATGCAATAAGCCCTTGGGGAAGGCAATTCTAGGGGGCGTGCTAGTACATTCTAAGTTCAATCTGAGGGAGTTATAAATGTTCCCTGAGAGTGTATGGTTCCTTCCTATGGGCAACAACAGGAGTCTATAAGTCATAAGGGGATCTATCCAAGGAAGGGAGTCTCATTCCAATCAAATCTAATCTATCATTCCTTAACATATACAGACTTTACCCTACTCTAGGTAGCTAGTACGCTAGTCTGTAACCCAGTAGCTATAATCTATAGCTTAAGATTATACGGTAAATGGCTTTCCATACCATTTCTACTACAGAGAGTTGTTCTATCGCTTAGGGTCAAGATTGTCTAAATGGAATTGGATTCCTTATGTCGTCAGACTCTTCAACTCTAGAAGTACTAACTCTAGGACCAAAACGCCAAGGGCCTATGTGGCCAGTAGCATTCAGTTGTATTAAATAGAACCGCATTCTTAGTCCCATAGTGGGATCGGAAGTGGCATGCTTGGTAGGAGGGTGGGGTGGGATAAAAACTAATTTGTAGGCCGGATCTCAGGGAGTTATAATACTCCCAATCTAGAAACAATATCTTATAACGAAATGAAACAACATGCATTCCATTCAACAAATTTTTGCTATATTAAGCCCAAACCACAACACCAACACATTTTTCTACCTAAAAACAAAACAACCTAGAAATTTCAAACAGTAATCAAACAAGAAAAAGGGCAACGACATAGATGCCTAAGTCTACCAAAGGACTTCTACCAGGGTCCCAACTGACCTTCTTGAATACTATCAAGTTCAGTACTGTCTGTTGCCCATTCGAGCTCTATCGGCCAAGTATTTTCACTACTTCTCACACGGAGAAAGTTGAGAAATGGGATTTGAGGTTAGCACGATTCTAAGACCCAAAAAGAGGGTAAAGTCTCCAATAAAAGGGACATGAGAAGGAGGATGGTGGAAAAGGAGAAAAAGGCTAAAATAGCTTAACAATAGCAATGAAAAATGGGAGAAATGCAAGGAAATGGCTAACCAAAATAGAAAAGGGAGATCTAGGCGTTGTAGAGGGATGCTTCAAGCTCCCCTAGGATGTATTTTCAGAAAGAAATGAAAACGAAAAAGGGGAATGGAGCACCTCACGAATTCGGCTCGATTTGGGGGTTTTAGGAGCTCCAACGGACGAAACCTTCAGAGGGAGGGCTGCCAACTTCAAAGGAATGATGGAGGGTGGTCTTTTTTGGCCAAAGATGGATCTAGGGGTGGTTTGGAACCACAATTTTTGGTTAGGGCAGCAAGAAAACGAAAATGGGGCTAGGAAAGGGGACTTTTGTGAAGGAAGTACATCTTTTAGGGAGTTTCAAGGTACGGACTGCATACCAGGGGACTACCCTAGCCCCCAAACTCATCCAGCCCAAAGTTTAGACCCATTCGAGGAGTTTTACCGGCGATGCATCGCCGAACCGGCGATGGCATCGCCGATGAAATTGCAAACTGGCCATTGAGGCCATATGAGATGGATTCCCCTTGGCCTAGGGATTCCAAAAAGGTATGGTGCACACTCTGGTTCATTGTAGATTGCCCTAGGGAGGCCAATACATTTTTAACATCCATTCGAGGCTTTTCGGGTCCAATATTCAATCCCGAATACAAAACCCTATCATGCAGCATATGATTTTGGGGTAGAAGGATCTATTACATCCATCTAGACCATTATTTGCTAAAGAAAGTGAAGTTAGAATGGCCTTATGGCCATTTTTCATGAAATTTTACTATTCACTGTAAAATTTGGTGAATGTACTAATTTGTGTTATTTTCATATTAGGTTTGATGCCTAACATGAAATGGATAAAAAAAAAACTGAAGGTTGAAGTGTTTAGAGGAGGAATTTTGAGAATTTTTGGCAAAACGGGGTTTTCAAGCCCTGGCGATTGATTACTGGAGTCGTGGTCATTCCACGGCCCAAGGATTTTACTTTTACGGTTTAAAACCGCTCATAGGACATCTCAACCTAACTTCCTATAGCTTAGCAGCGATTCGGGTGGCCTTACGCGACCCGAGATGCGTTACAGAGTCGATCTTGCGATCGATTCTAATAGACTTCGCCTATCGGCGAATCTGCGATCCTGGACGTGTTTCTAGACCCTTCTCGCACCCACCTATGTCAAAGGAAGCGACAACGTGCGTCGCGTGACCATAACCCAGGCCCGGTTTAATCCAAATCATGCTCTGATACCATCTGTAACATCCCGAAAATCGGGGGGTCGAGCAAAAACCCAACTCCCGAGTTCCAAAATGTTATTTATGCAACATAGATATGTATGATTGAATGTTGTCTGTGATAATGTATTAAACATGAGTGAAATTAAGCCAGAACAACATATCCTACTCCAGAGACAGTTAAATTAACCAGCGGAAGTCTGTAATAGTATGTATAACATATATAAACTGTTGTATGTCTCCAGAGTGTGAACATGTTACCAGGTTATATACATACATGTATACTCCAAAAGTAGATGAAACGAATATACATGAGTGCGCTACAAAATATAAAATGACAAATGTCAAAGTATCTAATCAACCTCCCTGTAATCCCGTCGATCAGAACACGCATAAAGGAGGGATCCTCCTCATCATCATCAAGTCCGGCTCTGCCTCACAGGCCGCGCCATCATCTGCAATCACAAAAAGGTCTGGTGGGTGTCCGGAACACCGTCCCGTAACGTGGGAGTGAGTAGCTAACTCAGTGGAATAATAGAGCAAAGATTAACATGTTATCAAATCAATCATGCGATAATAGTAAAGCAGTAAATCAAACAATCCTAATACTGTTGTTAATGCATTTATGACATGACGTGATGTATGCCCTCACCGACGATCACCCTCATACGGCAACATCTTACGACCGCGGCATGCCACACTCCCTAGAGTGCTCCACATCTTCCAGGCACATGCAATGCTATGGTGATATGATTACCAAGTTGTTATTAATCCATTCAAACAGCAGGATTGGGAAACTAAGGTACTTCCCTTGTATCAATCCCAACACAGATCCTGTCTAGGGTCGTCACTCCTAGTAATCTCATACGATGTATATTTTGTAGGTCGCTGCAAGGGCTGCCAGGGCTGTTGCACGCACTCGTTGCTCCGCTCCCCCATCACCTTATCAATACAGGCCTACTGTACTCTACTGCTACGGAAGGGTCGTCGCCTCCCGTAGACTCAGAATACGCTCGCGGTCACTACAAAGGGCTGCCAGGGCTGTTGCTCGCACTCGTTGCACCGCTCCCCCATCACCTTATCAGTGTAGGCCGACAGCAAGAATATAGTGTCCCATACCACCATAATCTGCTCACGAGTCATAGGTGCTCACTGGTCACTACGGGGAGGTTTGTGGCCCCAGCGTAGGCCGACAGCTCGACCACGGTGTCCCATACCACCATGCCCGGCTCATGAGTCTTCGTGGATCAAGGTACCATGGTTAACAGGGTTTACAATGGTAAGTTCAGTACCCTAGGTTCAAGCAGTTATGATACATACAAGGTGAACAAACATCGGCCAGTCGGGTTACTTGACGGGCTCGACTAGTGCGATCGCATCTCGAATTGAACGACATGAAGTGCGTGAAACACTTCGCGTGGCCTAACCACTGCCGCCAACTCTCAACACGAATCACATTCATCGACGCGTCGTTCGTGGCTATGACCAGTCAGCCACGAATTCGCTCGGTTACCGACTGCCTGGACTAAGTCAAGTCCCACACATCTATGGAATTACATTAACACTATACAAAGGTGTTGGAATTAAAATACATCATGTGAGCATGTTAGCACATGTTATAACATTCAACTTAAGCAAATCTTCAAGGCATACTTCCCATGCATATTCAACTTAAGCAAATCCTCAAGCACATACATTCCATGCATGTAATGAAATCATGCATTTTGTCAACATGTAGAAAATCATTTAGGTCAGCATAATAATTGAAAAATCAATCACAAACTATCAAATAACATCATTTAATTCAATACATACTAATACAAGCATTTATACAAACACATACACTACACACTTAAGTCTACATATAGTATGTCGACCCAAGGTGCGCAACTAGGCGAATCTCTTCGCCAAACTAATTATGCACGCATTCCTAACTTCCTAATGCGACAACAAACCATGTCAATCACATCAGCAAAATATGAATGTAAACGGTACTTCCTACAAATGACTAAAATGCCCTAAATCTCATATTCTTCGTTAATTTACGAAACAGGAAACGGAGAGCATGTTGTACATGTCAAACGGCGTTGCCGTCAAGAATCTACTATTAAACGACATTGAAAGCTTTGAAAACATTCAATCAAAGCGTCTACTATCCGCACCTTATGTCTTGTAGACTCGGAAATTGAAACGGAGCGTATACGCTTCGTCTACGGCGAATAAGGAACCTAATACATAAGATCCATAAGCTACATCGCTATGGAAACAAGGAAAACTCAAATCACCAACTATTTAGGGTTTTTACTTACCTAGGATCGTGGTGGAATCGCCGGGAAAGCGGTAGAGGAGTGTTGCTTAAGCACGTGCAACACGTAGCACAAGTGGCAGGAAGAACTCTCCCACACTCTCACAATCTCCCACCTTTTTCTCTCTCCCAAGCTAGGGCTTCTCTCAAATTCGGATGGGAGAGAGGAGTGAGGGTTTCAACCCCTTTTATAGCCAACAACATGCCCAAAATAGGCTTGGGAACAATGTTTACTTGGTGCCTAACCAAATCGGGGCCGTTTCGGTCCAAAAGGGCATTTCTGGAGGTCCCTTGGCCAAATGCGGTCGGACTTAAGCTCGTGCATACTGGATCTAGCACGCATCCAGATTTCAGGCCGGTAGGGTTCCCAGATCGCACGTGGCGGCCCAGTTTCAGTTTAACGGTCACCGCACCAAGATCAGGCCTATAAGTCTCGTGATATGTAATAGAAATTTTTCCTGATCCAAGGGTGTAATTTGGCTGTATTCTGACGGTCAGAATGCTTAATACTGATGCGTCAAATTTGTGTGCCAGATTTGAATTTGAAATTCCAACTATGTCCCTATTCACACTCTCTTCGGTCCGGGCTCAATGAAATAGCCTGTGATCGTCAGTTGGACTTGATATTCGAAACGATTGCCAAGCCCAGCTAAGTGGTCATAACGGTCTAAGATGGTAGGCATCTGACTTACGACGCGCGGTCTAGATCGAATACAAAGTTTCAAGGAGGTCCCGAGAACAAACCGGCTTAGAGTTTGATCCGAGGCTTTAGAGCATTATAGCACCCTTGGTTCCACTCGCTTTGGGCCTTGTAGAACGTATTTAAAGCGATCAGGGACCATTTCCCAGCTATTCTAGCGTTGCACTAGCTAACTTAGTCATATTTTCTAAAGGAATTGATTCTAAGTGGTTTCTTTGGCTATGGAATTGGGTTCTAAGCAATTTTTCAGGTGTTTCAATTGACCCATTGCCTAAGGACGTCAAATCTCAGATTGGTCAAAATCCGGGGTGTTACAGGTTGTAAGAGAGAGAGAGAGGGATGGGTGTACTCGAAAAGGGATGGGTGGAGAGAGAGAGAGAGAGAGTTAACTTTGGGGTTGCTTGTACTTGACATGTGAGGTGATTGATTGATGGGATATTCTCTTTGGATTTGAAAATGCACGGCATTTTTCTCGAACTGAATGCGGGCCCACATCTCCTGGCCTGGGTATTGCATTGGTGTGTGAGACGTGACGACGATGTGGTCGCAAGGATATAAGTCTTGGGTTGAGATGACTTAGATTGATAGGGCATGACTCAGGGACAGAATTCAATTGGGAGGACCGGGGAAGCCTACGGAATAGTACGGTCTAGGATATGGGCCTCACAAAGACATTGGTTTGTATAAATCATTTTGGGCATCCGCTTGTATACTCTGGATGTAAATGCAAATTTTCCTTTATGTTTGATTTGTCCATCTTTTACTAAACTGCTAACTCTGAGAAAATAAAATAAGATATATATATATATATATATATATATATATATATATATATATATATATATATATATATATATATATATATATATATATATATCTAAAATTTGGCTATCTTTAAAGGTTAACACTCAGGTTTTTAGAAAATGAGTCATATACTTGGGTTTTGGAAACCTGGGGTGTTACAGATGGCTCCCAGGATTCTCTATCGACTAATGAATTCTTTGACTGGTTCATTATTCTATTGACAAATAGAAGCTAAGTCATTTAAACTGATTTCTTCGGAGGATGACACAGGAAACCGTGAATGACAAAGAGGATTTGTAATGAAATCCGTTCCAGGAAGTATTGCAGGGGACGGTCCTCTTGTTATGACAGTTTTCCCTTTATCTTTCCAGATCCTTGATGAATCCATGACGAGTGTCTTTAATGAAATAGTTAACTTTTGCTTTTCCTTTCGTCCTTCTTTATTACATGAAGAATTTTCTTCGTGTAACATGCTTGATACCTTCACTTGTGCCATTGTAAAATCTTTCTTCTGTAAAGGAATGTCTACCTTTCCTTTCTTATGTTCACTTTCTAACAAGGATTTGACTGATTTTGATGATGGCTCAACAACAGTCGTATCTCAGTTATACTGAATTATATATGTACAATTCACATCCCTTGCGGACATCATATTTATAGTTACTTTTCTATCTCGCTCTTTGCCTTTCTTCATTACTATTCCACCTTATCTTATCATTTTTTACAATATATCCTTCAGTGTGAAACAATCTTCTGTAGGATGTCCTAGGAAACGATGATAATGGCAGTAATTCTTTTCTTTTGTCATCTTAGTTTCCTTTGGGCATTTGGGCTGGGGTAACTCGATAGTTCCAATAGTTAATAGTTGCTCCATCATTAGCAGAACATTTTCCTTTTTGAAAGCATATCCTTTGTGAGAGTCATATAATCAGGGTCGCTTATCATTTACACGGCCCTTGTAATGGTCTAAATCTTCTCTTCTTTTTATTTCTCGTCCATTGCGAAAGGTGCCACTTTTCTTTTCCCGATCGATGACATTTACCATCAATCTGTTTGGTCCTCTTCTTCCTATTCCATTTTGAAATGCTGGCATTCTCCTGGCCATTAATTCAAGTGCATGTGCCTTCATAGTGAGGTCTCGGAAGGTCCTTATGTTGGCGCTTGTGAGTCCGAATGCGATCCTTGTTTCCATAGAATTTAGGCACATTTTTACCTACTCTCTTTCTTCGGGTAGTTACCTGCACGATACTCCCAGAGTCTTCCACCTATCGATGAATTTTTTCATAGGTTCATTTTCTTTCTGCCTAACAGAAGCCAATTTTATAATATTTATGTCACGATTTGACGATAAGAAATTTGACATAAACATGTCTTGCATCTGCTCCCAGGTTTGTATTGGTTCTGGTGCCAGATTAGAGTACCACCGGAATGCTTTCCCTATCAAAGAAGAGCTGAACAGTCGCGAGCAGTATTGTGGAACAGTAGAGAAATTACCCGTTGTTGTGATAAAGTGCACGAGATGTTCTTCTGGAGATCCATCTCCATTAAACTTCTAAAAGTTTGGCTACTTGAAGTTAGCTGGAAATGGAACATCCTCTACTTCTATTGGATATAGTATTCTGTAACAAAACCTTCCAGTATGCCTACACTCCCTTTCAGTCTTGATGATTTCTGCAACTACCTGTTGCACTTCCTCTTGGTTATTTCTCTTGTTGTTGGAGCAGATCCGTGTGGTCTTGTGAGCCTTCAGGCTACTGTATGGCAGCCATCATGGGAGGGGCTATGATTTGAGCCACATTATGCGTAAGAGTGGTTAAGGCTTCTCGGAGGCTCCTACGTTCCTCCATCAACATTCTTTTTTCTCACACCATCTCAGCTATATGTTCATCAGTAGTTAGTGGCAGACCCTGATTTATTCTTGCCATATAGACAGCAGCTTCTCCACTCCCCGACAAAGTTGTTGCCGAAGTGGGACAAGAGTGCACCGGTGTAAAAGGGCTTGATGAGAGAGGATTCTCACTGGGATTTTTAATACTATCATATGATTCGATTGATCGTGACATGGTTTACGAAGGTGTCATATGTAGAGATGTAGGGGATGATACATATTGTATAAGTGATTTGCCTTTTTCTTTCCTTGTCCACCGAACATTTATGGCATGTAGGGCCAGGAAGTCTTGTAATGTTAAGGAGCAAGGGGACTTTCCCTGATACAGTGTTGGCAGAGCAAGCGTGAGATTTCTTCAAGCTACATTCCTAGTCACTGGTCCTTTAATCATTCATGATGGAATTAATTTGGAAGCCACATGCGATTGAGTTCTCAATTTTTTGTGGGAGACGATGACCCATTCGTCGTTGTTATCTTGTGTCAGTGGTGATATAGATATCACTCCAGCAGTAGCTTGCGAAACGTTGCATTCAGCCAAAATTGGCCGGATCAAAGTCTGTTAATCCTTTTGGCTTGAAAACTGATTGTGAGTGTATTCTATTACGAACCCAGTTGGTATGAAATAGAATATCATCTTAGTTTCCATTGCAGTTGAATGTATTGTAATTTATGCCAAGTAATACGAAACATTTGTAAATTAGTATTTTAAAAACTTTATACTTTATCTTAGATATGAAGGGGAGGATGTTCCAGTTGAAAGTTGCCATTTTTGCATCAGTTTGACGCCAAACAATCATGCAGTTCTCTGTATAATCTATAAGTAGATATCAAATAAGATAATGGTCCCTAGCAAAGTCACCATTTTGTTTTAACAAGAAATAAAAAGTATTTAATTTGGGGATTATCTCACTCAATAATAACAAAGAAAGAATAAAGAGAATAATCATCATAATAGAATTCATTTACATCCTCTTTATCCCTTGATTCCAAGATATTGATTCCAAGATAAAGTGTACATAACTATAAAATACAAGTATTAAATAAGTTCAATTTTAACTTCGGCAGCATTTCGGCTTGTGATATGCTTGTCTTCATAAGAGAAGAGTTGTGCAGATCTAAATGTCCTTATCTTCTCTATATATATTCATCCAAATGATATTCTTTCTCAGAAAAAATACTTGGTCTCTTGAAAGATTGCAACAAATCTACCATTTATGTTGTTCAAAGAACATATCCACGCAACTTAACAGAGAATTGCGCGGGTCAAGGAGTTGCGCGGACCTGCACAACCACTCAGTGTTGCACGATCTGCTCCTTTCCATATCCTTTCTCCAATACTTGTCAGAGGTATCGGGATTCTTCTTCTCTAGCAACCCTGATCTTGCATGGGTCCCAAAATAAAGGGGTGAAGGGGTATTTATAGGCTCTCACACATGTATGTCATCAAATCTTGTGCCATGGGACCCACTTCACAATGTTCACATTGTATGGCGCGTAGCTGACATATCTTTCAAACATAAGTTGCGCGGTTCCGCACAACTGACATGAGTTATACAGACCCGCGCAACTCATGCATCTCATGCAACTCTCCGTCTCGCACAACTCTTCAATTAATTGCTTTGCTTTCGCCTCTTTCTCTCTTTCTTCTTTCTTCTTTCTTCTTTCTTTATTACTTGTACTCTAAATTTTATGCTCCAACATCTATAGAAAACAATAGATCCAAATTTTCAAAGACTACCCTTGAACTCTTCAAAGAAATGGTTAATTTCCCACAACCTAATGAAATTCATTCCCTTGTCTGGTTGGCTCATTTCTCCTGAAACTCATGGTATATTTCTTTTCTTTTCTTTCTCTTTCAAAATCTTCATCTTATATGTATTTATATCACCTGTTTGATAACCATATTATTATCTTGACAGTTTTGTAGGTCAGAATCATCAAGACCTCAAAATTATTTATAAGAATATCAAGAGTTCTGCTAAATATAGTTCTTCTTGTGAATTGGCTACTTTCTTACCTTATCGGCTAAGCTTGGTGATACTTCCTAGTTCAACACAAGTAGAAATCATCAGGCCAGTACTCTTTATGGTTGTGGGCACGATGACAGAAGGTTAGAAGTATTCATTATCTCCTTCGGTCCGTTGTTCATTACAATGTGCTTTTGGGGATGCCATTTCCAACTATGAAGGTTCAACCTCCGAGCCTTCTTCAGTCTATGCTCCTTGGCATTTCTTTATAAGATGGTTAGGAGTATACTTTCCTTGGACCTTTGCTGATTCAAAGAGAGCTTATTCAAATCTTGATCAGCTTCCACTCCAACATTATCAACTGAGGAAGATGATCGAAAAATTAAATTGTTGGGTCATGAGGAAAATAGAGAATAGTGATCCTATGAACTTCTTTCAGTTTCCGCTCAATAGCTTTCTAGTGGATATAGAGGTTATGGATAAATATTCTATCTCTTCTGATGAACATTCATTCCTTGTTTCCATCAGATTCAGTACTCTTCCATTGAGAGAGGGTAACAAATTCTGCTGTGAACCATATTATCCGAGTAGATTTGCCTGTCAATTTGGTTTTGATCAGATGGTACAAGAGGCTTGTAATATTGTTACAAGGATAATGAGGCGTTATGGTATTAAACCATATAATTGGGCCTTGATATGAAGGCAGCTTTTGAATGTAGATATTAGATCACACTTCATAATTCCTAGTTATAACTATCTAGTTCATACTTCTTATTGTTGGACGCATTGATGGGCCCATCAATATTTCTTGGTGTGCAATTATCATCCAGTAGATTATGTCATGTGGATTCTTCCATCGCGCATTAAAAATTATCACGTAGACCAAGACATAGGTTACGTTGAAGAGATAGATCATGCCCCTTCTCTGGGTTAATTTTGCATAGAGATTTCTTCAGAAGATCCTATTTGTGAAATGAAGTCAGCTGATACCCTTGAAGGATGGATAGTATTTAGTGCTTCTTTACATAATTTAAAAGATGTATCTGAGTCATCGAATCATTTGGAAGAAAATGATAATCTTTCTCAATTTCATCCTCCACCCTTGCGGATTTTATGAGATTACTTTTTAAGACCCATATCCTAACCTGTACTGTTTCATAGGCTTCTTCGGTCCTACCGGTCGAATTCTGGTGACTCGCTATCTATACTAAGCAGTTGCGCTTGACCCTAATTTATATCCTATATTTTAAAGTCGGCTCAATCCGAGATTTGTACTCTAGCAACTGCGTCATCACTGCAGTTCCGATGCTGCGTCTTGCGCGCTGAGGCGATACCTGAGGCAGGAGATATGCGCCTGCGTTCAGTTCGAGGCAAACACCATGTGTTGTAAAACCCAAGAGAAACATGTCAAATCAATCACCTCACATGTTAAGTACATGTCCCATCCCCAAGTAACCCAAAGTCAACTCTCTCTTTCTCTCCACCCATCCTTTTTTAAGTACACCCATCACTCACCCATCCCTCTCTCTCTTACAACCTCTCTCTCATCTCTCTCATTCTCCCAAGCAACCCCAACCACCTAACGTCCATAGTTTTCAAAGGAGATGAGAAATTAGTATGGCCCACTCCCTACCACCCAATCCCACCATCCAAAGGTCATCTCAACCGTTAAAAATCATTCCCTTAAGGCTCTAGAGGCTACAGGTGGAAGAAGGAAGAGGAGATCAAAGGTGGGTGATCTTAGGTTTTATACCAATGATTTTTATGATTTGAGGGCCCACATATGGTGGGACCCATCTTGATGTATGCATTGTTCACAGAGGGACCCATAGTGGTGGGGTCCCTCCACTACTCATCTCTCTCTCTCTCTCTCTCTCTCTCTCTCTCTCTCTCTCTCTCTCTCTCTCTCCTTTTGTGGCCCACCTTGATGCTTGATCCACGCTGTACATGTCGTGGGACCCACATGCTTGTGGATTTCATCCACACCTTTCGTCCATCTTATGAGACCCACATGAGGTATGTTTTATCCAAACCATCCATCAATGGGCTACGTGTGCTTGGGGCCACCCCAATGTATGTGGCTGATGAGCCACATGTACATAACCCCACTTGGATGAATGTATTTCACCAACCGTCTTGTATAAAGGGAAAAATAAATATTAGCTTTTATTTTAAAGGGGGCAGGTCACACTCACATGGACCCTACCTTAATGTATGTATCCGATCCACACCGTCCACCCTTTTTCCCAACTCATTTTAGGCTTTGAACAGAAAATGAAGCCAAACTGAATATTTGGCGGGCTGCATCATAGAAAACAATGATATTGACTGTTAAAATCTGTTAGGGCCCAATTTGATGTTTCTCCACACCAAAACATGTTGAATATCTAGCGTGTTTGGTCTGTCATGAGCCATAAAATCCAATGGATGGAGTGGATCCTCCTAATGTAGGTCCCACCTAGGAAAATCCTCAGCAAAATAAAAAAAATCATGTGCAGCAGGCGTTGCTGCTGTGCTGAGTGGAGAGGCAGGGACCGTGGTTCTCAGCCGTAGGCCCCACCCTGATGTATGTTGAACATCAGAACCATGCATTTGATGGGGCCCCTTTAGACAAAGGGGCACCCCAAAAATCAGTTGTACACGGGAGATCAGGTGGTCCACACGACAGGAAGTAGTGGTGGATTGAACGTCTGCCATTAAAACCCTTTTTGGGTCATAGAAGTTTTGGACCAAAATGAAATTTATTTTTTCTTCTTTCAGGTCTTCGTGACCTTATGAACAGATTGAATGGAAAATAAACGTTACGGTGGGCCCCATGTGGGACCCACCTTCATGAAGTGGATTGGTTGGTGTACAGCAGCTATATAGCTGCTGTATTAATATCCACAAGTTTTATGGGTCTGTAACCCACCTTGTTGTATGATCCATGTGGTCCAGCAGGTGGCAGCCATATGATTTATGTATTGTATCCTCACCGTCCATTCCAACAAAGGACGGTGAGACACCATCTGATATATGTGTTTTATTCCATTCGTCCATCATTTGGATGGTGAGACACCACGTGACGTACGGTGGGGCTCACCTTGGTATGTGTTTTATCTCAGCCGTCCGTTACGTGGACTCCATGATATATGTTTTGTATCCACCGTCCATCTGTATGGACCACACGTAATGCGTGAGTTTTATTTGTACCATCCATTTTGTTCGGGACCCCATCTATATTTGTTATTATTTTGATATCAGCAAGTTCTATGGTCTGACATGAGGTATGTATTATATCCCAACCATCTGTGTGGGACCCACTCCACATGTGTTGCATGTGTGGAGGTGGGGCCCACTAGATGTATGCATTGTATATTTACACTGTCCATTTTAGACGGTGTGGAGCCTACCATTGATGCATGTATTATATATCTTCACCATCCGTCCACTTGCCGGTGCGACCCACCTTGACATGTGTGTTTCATGTAGACCGTTCATCTACAGGGCCCACCTGCACCGCGCAGGGCCCGCCTCCAGCATCCAAGGCCCATTTGCTGCATGTTCAAGGTCCACTAGTGATGTATATTTGAGGCCCACCTGTGACGTATAATTAAGGCCCAAGTGATGCATGTAAGGCCCATGTCATGCAGCCTAGGTGATGTTTTTGAGGCCCATGTGATGGGGCCCACTTGTTGAGTATTTACGGCCCATGATTTATGGCCCATCGTGATGTATTTGAAGCCCATTTATGAGGCCCATAGTGATGTATATGCGGCACAGGTATGAGGCCCATTATGATGTGTTTACATCCCATTTGGCAAGGCCCATTATGGTGTATCTATGGCCCATTTGGTGAGGCCCGATGTGTTGTATGTGTGGCCCATGTAATGTTGCTCACTTGATGTATATGCGGCCTAGGCATGAGGCCCAATGTGACATATATGAGGCCCATTGATGTGGTCCATAGTGATGTGTAGTAGGCCCATGTGATGCTGCCCAACGTATTGTATATGAGACCCAAATGATGAGGCCCGATGTGATATATTTTCGGCCCATTTGGCAAGCCCCAATGAGATGTATTTTCGGCCTATTTAGTAAGGCACAGTGAGATGTATTTCTGGCCCATATATCGTGGCCCATTGTGATGTGTATTGGCCTATTATTACGGCCCATTGTGATATAATTCCGACCCATATGATAAGGCCCAATGTGTTGTATATGCAGCCCATGAGTGAGGCCCATCATAATGTGTATTAGGCACTTGATAGAGGCCCAAGGTGATGTATATTGGGCCATTGTTGAGGCCTTGGGCCCACTATATGTTTGGCTCTATGTGAGCCACTCCTTGGGAGCAATGCTGGTTAAATGTCCACATTAATGGACAATGACGGTTTAATGTCCTCATTGTGACCTTCTCTTAGGAACTTTATTAGGCAAATTCTGATTGTCAAGGGTAATTGTCGAGGCTGATTCCGATTGTTAGGCTTATTCCGATTGTTGAGGTCAATTCCGATTATCGAGGTCGATCCCAATTGTCGAGGCCAATTATCGATGTCGATTATCAGTGCCGGTTGTCGATACTGATTATGAGTATGTAATAGCATAACATCAAGCACATGCCCATACGCATCATCTGCATGTTTATTATGAGATGTGGTTGACCATTGCATATATTATTGGGCAAGTTGGGCAGGTTGTTATGAGACTCCCTAATGGGTAGAGATTGTCTCACATGAGCGCACGGTATGCGTAGGATTAATGCATGACTGGATTGTATGACTCATGCATCTTGCATTGTGTGCTTTGATTACTATATGCCCTAGTGACATCAGGGCTATAGCCTCCACAGGCATATAGTGGATGGCTAGATGGGACATCAAAAATATTTGGTTCAAGCATTTAGGCACTTTGGATGTCCGTGGGTGAAAGTTCCTAAACCTCCATAGCCAGGAGATGCCCCAACGTCTAGATCGAGTGGATACATGAGCGCCCGAGTGATGAATACCAATAGACCGCATCTCCCACTGTGTCATGGTCAGTTAGGAGGGGGTGTGGCCTTATCTGCCCGAGTGAGGGGGCTGTAAGCGAGGCTGAGTTTGATCAGCTCCCAAATGGGTCCACTATCGATGAGCCGGGTAGGCATTGGTATACTATTGGCAGGTGGGTAGTGAGGTCTTTTTCACTGGCTGGGCTACTCGATCGGTCGGGGCGCTAGCCAGCTTAGAGTCTACTAGACCCTGGTAATGATCCCAAAGATGTACAGTACTGATACGTGGACTTATTGAGCAAGAGTTGCATACTCATTCATTCATTCATTCACTATCCACTCGGGCTAGTGGTGCACAACTAATTATTATGTACCTTCACAATTGTAAGAATTTTGGTTGGGGTGCATGACTAACCTGAGGTCAGGGGTTTACCACATTGAGTCTGGCTATCTAAATTTAAGTATGAGACTGGTTTGGATAGAAGTCTCTTATGATGGACCCATGGCCTACGATACTACGTACTATCATCTCGACTTCACTCCATCTTAGTCATTTCATTTGCACCACATATTGCCTTACATTAGAAACATTTAATATTTTGGGATGCTATGTTTCTGCATTTATATGGCTTAGATGAGGTTGATGGTATTCGTGGTTCATCAGTATTTGCATATTGTATTACATACTCGACATCTGATATTTGGATCATTTTGATTTGCATTCCATACTCTGATATTGTATGACTCATGGACTTACCAGTATGTTTCCGCTTATTCTGATATCGTATGATTCATGATCTTGCTAGTATTTTTGACGTTGTATGATTATGGTGTTGTATTTGTGTGCTTGGCACTTATCTTCCGCACACACTTTCACTACCATCTAAGATTTCTATAAGCTTATGCACAATAATGTGTGTAGGTGGTGTTAGGTCGCAGCAGCGTTGAGCTTGGAGTGTGTGGCTGTCTTCTAGAGCATTGATTTTGATATATGTATTTCCCTTTCAACATTATATTTAAATGTTTATATTAGTGGATATGTGGTGATGATGTTGACTTTGTGATTTGGGTAAAGTTGTGGTTATGCTCATTACGAGTTAAATATATGTTGGAAAGTCCTCCTTATAGGATCCCAGGATCGAAATCTGGTGTATACACGCTGGGAGTCGAGAATGGGGTACTATAGAGGCTGTCGGCACCGGATTCGGTGATTGAGAATTTTGTGAGCCTGGTTTTCGGGTTTGGGGCGTGACAACTTTCCTTTAACATCTGGGGAGCAAGAGATAGAAAGACATCATAGTCCTTTTCAGAAGGGTAAGCAAGTTATAATTGAAGACTAGTAGTTGATCTTGCAGGATTAACTCTTGGAGAAGACAAATAATTCATTATTCCTTCTTTTGAGTAAAAAGTAGCATGCATTTTTTAACATAAGTCTAATATTGTTGTAATTTGAATTTGATTCAAACAAATATTATAATAACACATTTATTTTTTGAACTTTCAAGAGGAAATATGATTAACTCTTGTAGTGGCGCATTTCTGCATATTGTTATAATCAGATGAAGATATATATACATACTGAAATTTCTCACATGCTTGTTTAGAATTTCCATGATTCATTTTATCATAACAAGCAATTGGCAAGTATAGCATATTGCACATTTGAGCATGCCTTAAATAAAATAGATGATTCACCAATTCAAGACTTATAGTCACATTATTAAATTCATGATATAATGAAGTAGTAACATATCTTATTGTTAGTGTGACCTGTATGGTATTTCATTTTTGATGGGCAAAACTAATTTCATAATTTAGTTAGTTCTAATAGGCGCCACACATAGTTTAAGCTCTTGAGTAGTTAGAACAACCACAATTTTTTAGACTCTTAAGTAGTTGGAGTCGAGGGTTTTACGTAAATGGTCTGTGTAACTCTCATTTGTTCGTTGAACCACCACAATCAGGGCGTTCACAAACACAATCCATCAAAGGGGCTTAGTGAAGCTACTGGGGTAGTGAACTTGAAAGGTTTTTTTTGAGTTTGAAATATTGTATATTTCTACTATTTATATCTTGGTTTTATAAACATAATAGTTCTTAATTGATCTAATTATGCATGTTTTCATGTGCAAGGTGATTTCAAGAGCTTAAGGTGAAATTGATGTCAAAAGGAAGATTTATGCTCAAAAGATTACTAACTGAAGATTTAGAGATTTAGAAGTCATTAATGAAAAATTCACATGCCAAAGATCCAAGGAAATCAAGTGAAGAATGAAGAGAATCAAAGATTTGAAGTAAAGAAAAAGAAAAGGGATCTTAAAAATTGTCATCAAAAAACATATTCCTGACAATTGCAAGGAAAAAAACATATTATGAAACTCCGAGTCTAAAAAAGGAAAGTTCTAAAAATTTATTTTGGGAAACTGCGCAAAGTGAGTAAATTTAAGGCATTTTTTAGATTTTTCCAACTCGGTGCGAAAGTTGGAGTTCCACAACTATAAATAGGACTCCCTAGGATGCTCCAAAGTATCTTCTATGATTTAGAAAGGTCTCAAGTAGCATAGCACAAGAGTGGAGCATCTGCCAAAAGGATCTTTTTTATTTTCTAGTTTATTTTTCATGCTTTGTTTAAGAGATTTGGTTTTAATCATGTATATGGTTGGCTAAACCTCTTAGGTAGGGCTAAGAGGTGAAGCTTGTAGCGTGTTTGGATGATTATCTTACTTTGATTCTTGTTTTTTATTGGACCTCATTGATTTTTAGTTTGATATTAAAGGATAATTTTTAGTTTTCTATAATATATTGTGACTCAAATTATAATAGATGTTGTGATAACTTTGGATATCTTCTTTTCCTGTTTTGGGATTATGAGATTGGTAAATCTTGTTGTTCACCATCGTATCTTAGGCATGGTAGGGTGATAGAATCCCTTCCAATCATCACAATTCTCCCCCATTGAGAATTAGGTTAATGAAAAGTTCATATTTGATTTAAATTACTTTATCTTCCAATTGCATAGCATAGGATTCCAATTCCAATTATGTTCCTTGAATCAAGTAAGGTAGCATCTTGATAGCTACAAGTGGATCCTTAACACCCTAGTTCCCACCTTTAAATTCATAAGTTTTTATCAACATTATTCACCATTACTCTCAATTATTTAGATTTCAATTTATATCTTTTTTTAGCTCTAGTTCTAATTATTTTCAGAATACGTACAAGTTTAGTCCTCATGGATTCAACCTCGGTCTTACCGAGTTATTGCTACATCGCAACCCTACACTTGGGGTTGTGAACAAGTTTTTGGCACTGTTGTTGAGGACTATGACTACGTTTTTCTGGAATTAATTGGTATTAGAATTAGGTTGAGATTAATGTTTATTTTTCTGCTATACTTTTAGGATATGATTTTTTCTAAAATTGTTTTTAAAAACTAACATTGTTTCCTGTTTTGTAGGATCTTAACAAAGCAACTCTAATTTAGTAATTTTATTCTAACCCTCTCTCTTATGTTTTCTAGATTTCTTATTTGTTTTATTTTTTCTTGTTTTCTTTTTAAGTTTAATCATTTAGTTACTTGAGGGCTGAGAGTGTTTCATGCACAATTGGGTTCATGACAACACCCTCTGTCTTTTGTGTGAAGGAGGATAAGTCAAAGAGTTGCCTATCCATCACAGGATTAGACACCACTTGAGATCCTCTCAGTTAATTGAAGTGATGGCTGCAAATCAACCTCAACCTCCACCTCAACCACCAGTTGAGGAAGTTCAAGATGAAAACGAGGTACATAATGCACCCCCGCCTCATACTCTATGAGATTATTTACAACTGGCAGGGGTGAGTACACTTTCTTAAATGAATTTCCATTAAATGCATGAACTATGGATATTAAACTAGGGTTAATTTAACTCCTCCTTAAGTTTCATAGACTAGAATTTGAAAGTCCATACATATAAAAAAATTCGATGAAATAATATCTACATTACACTTCCCAAATGTTTCTGAAGACATAGTTAGATTAAAATTCACTACCAAAAAACTAGGCAAAGCCGATGGATGTTGGGTGGTTTCGCCAATGGATAAAGTCCGTAGGTAAAACAAATTAATCCATAACCAAAGAGCCATTTTTAACGGTGGATGTCCAATCGCTACTATTTTCCTGTGGTTACCTGAGATTTATTTCGAGCTAATTTTTTTGTATCAACCTTAAAAGAATGTTTAAAAATGGATGTATAGTGTGGATTAAACACAAACATCATGGTGAGGCCCAGAGAGCCCTACCAGATCTAATGCTCAAGTTAGCGTTGTTATTTGCAGTGTGAAAAGTTGTGACTTTTGCATTTTGAGTAAAATAGTGGTAACTCGTTCATAGAAAATGTGGGTTTGATATATAGATATCCAGACCATCCAAATAATGGGTCTTGTTGTAGATTGTTTATATTTATAATTTTCTTATGTAATAGTATCTTAACCATCAAGTAAATGGATCATTAATTGTGCGGTTGTGAATATAGTTTATTTTATAAATTATGAAAAACACACATTTTCCATATTTAAATCTCGCATCCCATTTCAGAAGAGGAATTTCCAAATCCCTCTTTCGACCACCATTTTCTTCCTCTTCGTTCCCTCTTTGGAGCGCCATCTTCATCGCCAGTCATCGTGCAGAACCATCTCAAATAGGTGAGCATTCACATGGCTACACTCTACATTTCTATTTGGAAGTTTCATCTTCACATTCCATTTAATCATTTTTAGGCAACGCTTCATCAACGCCTAGCCCATCTGATGAGGTCTCTAGTTTCTTCGATCTCATCAGCTTTGTTGCATAGAAGATGGTGCATGTCATTTGTTCGATGTCTGGCCTCGATGAGATTTGTGTTTATTACCTATGAATGATATTATAAATTTTTAATTTTTTGGAGAGAGATTTTTTCTTTACTGTTAGAAAGTCTTTTGAAATGCTTCCTTTATATGTGAAAAAGGTGTAGAATTCAAATTCTTCTTTCAAATGATCTCTTGAAATGATTAAATCTGAAAGTGGATCTTTTTTCCTGCAAAGTTTGAGAGCACTACCAAAAAAAGGGGCAAAGGATACAGACCACATTAGTTTTTTACTGCGAATATAAACCTTAGCTATAATTGCTACGGTTTTAATCTGTAGCTAAAAAAATGATACACCATTAATAATTAATGGTGTTGTAAGGGGCTCTATGGGGCCTAAAAAAATATATGTTCTAAGCAATTCATATATTTGGAAATATTACTTTAGAGCATGAAATAAAAAATCAGCTAGATAAAAGGCTCAAGTGGACCACACAGTAGGAAACATGGATAATAAATCACATTTGCTTCTTATGGTGTGGTCCACTTATGCCTTCAATCCACCTTAAATTTGGTGTCATGAACTAAAATAATTTAATAAAATTATTAATTGGAATGAATAAACTAAATACGTCATGGTGGGCCCCACGAAGCCCCTATCAAGACCGTCCATGTTCATTCGTGAAAGGACGTCCAAATTTGGGCATGCACTCAAAACAGAGATGTGCCAAAAAAGGGTTATTTCACACTCTTGAAAGTCCCCTGGTTAGTCAATTAGTGTGATTGTATAGTCTGTCAGACAAGTGTGCTCCATAGGAAGATCAATCAAGCGTCTACCTCAACCGAATGTGTGCACAAGCTCGCCACAAGTAAATCTAAAGCCTCACATCCCTTGTCCTAAAACACCAGGTACTAAAACCCTTAAAACAAATTAGAACATCATAGGGTTTTGAGTTAGAAAACTATTTTTCAAAATTTTAAAAATCTCTAAGTTTTCTAGCTCTGTCGATCTTATTGACATATTGTTCGATATTATAGACATACTTGTCGATGTCCTCGATGCCCAAACAATATCATTGATATAAGGACAAAATGTGTCCAGCAACCACATACTCATCTGGACGGAATTATCGATGTATCAATATACTATCGATATCATCGATATTCATATCTCGTGTTTATTGAAGTTGACTCGAAACAATCAACAACAGAGTTTTTGAGTCCTTATTTTTACTTAAGAAAAAGATCATTGATATATCAAAGCCCACCTCGATATCATCGGAATTCATATTTCAATGATATTGGAAGGCCTTCGATGATATCGGTCTTAGACTCGAAGTTTTTCAGTAAATATTTTAGGATGTTGTATCTTTGATCGAGGGTCACTCGATAGAATTGATATTCAAATATCAATGATATCCATATAGTTTCGATGGCGTTGAATAGGGACAAAAACTATCTAGCAAGCTTAAAGGAAAATCCATTAGATTTATTGATGCATCGACACTGGTATCGATATCATTAACATTCAAATTCTGATGATATCGAAGGTCCCTTGATCATTCTTGTAAATCTGAAATATTTCAAAGAAAGTCTCTCTCATTTTCAAATATCGATGAATCGAACTTCTTATCGATGAAATTGGAGTTCAAAATCCGATGGCATCAACATCTATTTTAATTCCATCGACTAGTTGGCAAAAGGTTTCAAAAGCGAATGACTCTTGAGTTTGTGTCATCGAGTGGACCATCGATGCTATTGAGAGTATACGCTCGAAGATATCGACCCTGCTCAATGATATCGAACTCAGTCATAAATGTGACCATTTTATATCTATTGGAACCTTTTACCTATTTAAAGAGAGGTTTGTCTTTATTACTGGTAGAGAAAGAAGAGAGTGCTTTTGAGTGTTTTACCTTAAATCATATACCCAAAGCCCTTTCTCTCATGGGAGTTCATCCTCCAATCCACCCTCATCATTGATATTCAACAGAGTGGATTGGGGAATGAACTTTCGTATTTAAGGATCCTCCAGCTACTACCTTAATGGAAAATCATTGAGCTGGGATGCCTTGAATACATAGATGATTAGAATCACTCTATCTTCCTTATAGAAAAATCTTAGGAGAGTACGATTCCATCACAACCTTGACCCAACCCATTGCCATGTATTGGTACATCATCTGAGTTACGGATCATGGAAGCTGAAGACTCTTCATCAACAAGGATGAGGAGATCTTCAACAACTGCGTTAAAAGGGACTCATCCACTTATCTATAAGTAACTAAAGTACAGAGGACCATTGTGATCATTCCTTTTTAGGATTGGGTCTAAGGTGTTTCTCACCCTTTCAAGTCCTCTAGGAGGTCTCCAGCAAGAGTGTACATGGTGGGTGCGTTGTGTTGACCCTTTCTCTGTGGAGAGCATAAACAGTTAGGTTCCTTGTTTGGATTCTTGGCCAGTGTGCCTAAAACCGGGTGCTATGTGTTCACCCTTGCTCAGGGAGCATAAATAGAGGTTCCTTATATGGATCCTTGGCCAGTGTGCCTAAAGCCCGGTGCTATGTGTTGACCTTTGCTAAGAGAGCATAAACAGTTAGCCTAGGTGTAGGTTATAAAGGTTGAAGGTCAACATAATTTAAAACCTTAGGTTTAAGGTGAACCACTATGAAACCTCCTTAGTGAAATTCGACACACTCAAGGGTTAAGTGCATCTGCCGGGAGTGGAGTAGACAAGTAGTCGAACCACTATAAAAATGATTGTGTTTCTGATTGTTCTTTGTCTTTGATTATTTTTGTGATTACTTTAAAAAGCTTTCATATTTGATTACACTTCACACACAGTCACATCCATCATAAACTTTGATCTATATCTTATTATTCTGCACAATAGTTTTATGATTGGATCCTTTACTTAGCTTGAAAGTCATTTAGAGTCACTCTGAAGATATTCTAATGCTTGTCATGCCTCTTCTCTCAGGATTAGTTTAATAGGATTTTTAAATAAGCATAAAACTTTAAAAAGTCCTATTCACCCCCTTAGGACATCTTGACATATTCCTACTTCAACTAAAGCGGTCACCACCACAATTTCAATTGATATCAGAGCAGGTCTCTCTTTAAGGGCTTCACCGCCTAGAGAGTGATCTTGACTGGAGTTAGGATTATGGCTAAAGGAGAGGGCTCATCGGTCATAAGGCCTCCAGTATTTGATGTCTCAAATTATGCGTACTAGAAGGCTAGAATGCACTACTTTCTGAGATCTTTAGATCATGATGTTTGACATATAGTCAAAAGTGGATATGTTTCATCATCTGAAAAAATTGTACTTAATAATGGGACAACCATCACAAAACCCAAATCCAAAGAGAAGTGGATGATGTTCGACAAAGAAAAATAGACTGCTGAAGGCAAAGCTATGAAGGCCATCTACTGTGTCGTGTCGCAAGATATTTTCAATCAGATAAGTAAGTTTGGGACATCCAAAGAAGCATGAGATCTATTGGAAACAACCCATGAAGTCACAAGCACTGTGAAGAGATCTAAACTGCAACTAATAACCTCATAGTTCGAAAGTCTCAGAATGGAAGAGCATGAGATCTTCATGGAGTTCTTCACAAAGTTGAATATCATTTGCAACTTAATGGGTGGATTGGGAGAAAAAGTTTCGGTTCCTAAAATCTGTACGAAAATACTGAGATAATTGCTAGAATGGTTTAATCCCAAAGAGACAACTATTGAAGAGTGTATGAATATTGATGAAATGAAAGTAGAAGAACTGGGAGGTTCCCTACAAACTTTCAAACTACACTTTAAACAAACCCAAAAATCCAAAGAAACTGTCTTGAAAACTTCAAAGAAAATAACAACTGAGGACAGTGGAAGTGTAAGAGAAGATGAAGATGAGGAATTGACTTTACGACCACAATGATTTAGAAAATTATTTTAGAAGAATTGTGGCCGTCCCTCCAGAGGTAGAAAGGTGGACAACAAACCTTCTACAGGAAAATTTGGTACAAAGACCAAAGAACCACAATGCTATGCCTGTCAGAAGTATGGTCACCTATCTACCGAATGCCCAAATAGAAAATTAAAGGGTAAAGCAATGGCCGCCACATGGGATGATACAGAGGAGTCAAACTCAGAATATAGTGACTCAGAAAGCGATGGAGACCAAAAATCCTTGAAAATTATTATGGTCTCCACTGCTCCAATCACTCCCATTATAACTGAGAATGTGCCAAGCTCACAAGCCACTGAATCATTTCTATAGGACAACGTGGAATCTGAAAAAAAAAAAAAAAAAAGAAGAAGAAGAAGAACAACAAAATAAATACAAGATGCATACAATTAACTTTACATCCATAATAAAAACATTGTTAGAAGACTTGGAATGGCTAAAACTAAAAAGGAATTGCTGCAAAAAGATTGGAATAAAACTTTAGACATAAATACCCATCTAATTAATGATTTGTAGTAATATCATTCAGATAACGACAAACTTGAAAGAATTAACAATTCCCTTAAATTCGAGTTTGAAAAATTAAATAAAAAAGTTAAAAAATTAAAAGAGAAAAACATGATTCTTCAAAATGAAAATCATACACTCCTAGTTGAGTTACAAGAATCCAGAAAAATAGCCAAACTAAACTGGAAGTTTTCCCAGAGTGGTGAAAAGTTAGAAAAACTTTTAGGCATGGGGAAATCTGGAAAGGACAAAAATGGGTTAGGTTATGAGAAAGTTAAAACAAATATTGGATATGGAATAAAATGTCCAAAAATTCTACTGCTTCTAGTAGTAACACAGGAACTAACCTAGTTTGTCATTTAAGTGGTGATTCAAGTCATTATGAGTTCAAATGCACGTCTCCTGGGTGGTATCAACATAACTCTGGCCAAAATCATATTGGTCCACATAGGGATTTAACTAAAAGAATTGCACAACCATCATCACCCAAAATGACTGACAGAATGAAGGAGCCATTAAATCAAGTGGTTGAACCAAATAAGAAAACTAAGTCAAGTGGTTGAACCAAATAAGAAAACTAAGTCTACCACAATTAAAAATCCTGTCACAAAATGGATAATTAAAGAAAAGAATAATTTCCTTACTACTCACTCAAACCATTTAATAGACAATGATACTAAATGGTACCTAGATAGTGGTTATTCAAGGCATGTCACAGGTGACAAGTCCCTTCTTTCAAACTACTTAGTTCTTAATGATGGGATAGTCACCTATGGAGATGGAAGCACTACTAAGGTAATCCGATAAGGAATCATCAAAGGAATTAAATTGCTCAAAAATGAGAGTGCCTATTGCATAAAAGGATTAATGCATAATCTTCTGAGCATTTCTCAAATATGTGACAATAAGCATGCGGTTACATTCAACAAAGGCGAATGCGAAATCCTTGATTTATCAGGAAAATCAGTAATGAAAGGTACTCGCACAAATAACCACTAGTCATTAAAGGCAAAGGTCGGGCTGATCCTTATGCCTAGAAATATTGTGTAGAAAAGAAACAAATCTAGGTCATGAATCAAGATCTAGATATTAGCTGAAATGATGCAATTTTTGCTAAGCTCTAAATGATACATCTGAGGTCCCTCACCTCAATCTTTGTGTATATAAACATTCTAATGTCTATAATTTTGAGTTGTACAATGCTTGTACAAAATTTTTTCTGTGTATACTGTTAATTCATAGATATACTAAAAGTCTACATGAAGGATTGTCTGAATGCTAAAAAATTGAAAGCATTCACCTTTGAGATATCTATCGATACATCGAGTGAACGATTCGATTACATCGACTGCAAATCGATATCATCGACAATCTCTCGAGAAGATGAATCATTGGGTCAGTTGGACTTCCCTCTAATCTTCATTGAAAATATCAAATAGGGTTCCCCGATGTCATTGAAACGATGTTCGATGATATCGACGGTTACTGCTGAATTAAAGATGGAAGAACGAAAAAAGAGACTCACTGGTTGATCTCTGAATGGGATTGAATTTCTCAAAATAGTTTTTTTTTTAAAGCAAAAATATCTTAAGACGTGGTTCTTCCACAACTTTTCTCAATGGAGAGCAAGAAAGGTAAGAAGAGTGCAACTGGCTTATCTCCTTGTTTCAACTCAAACTTTGTGGCAGAATGAACTGTTTAGAGAAAATGCATTGAACCCTTTGGAATTCTTGGTCTCTTAGAACTAATTGGGTAGAGAAATATCATAAATTTTGGTGGAAGATTTCAGTATAATCTGGTGCATCAATTTTTGAGTCTAATCTATAATGTTGAAAATAATCCTCCAATCGTTTCAGTCGTTGCCATAAATTGGACTGAGCACATCTTCCCTATACTGATAAGCCGATTGATCGGGGTAGAGGTCACTAGGATCCCTGTATCAGAATGAAATATGAATGGTCTTGGTGTGTGGGGAGAAATTACTCGAGCACTATTTAATGGTGCTACTATACCGAGAAATGCAAAGAATGTTCTTCATGTTAAATATCTCAGTCTTGCATACAAAATTCTTCATAGCATTTTTAGTACAAATGTATATCCCTGTGAAGTCTATGAGTACAAGCTTTCCCCATACATTCTAAATGTTTTGTATGATGTTTATCTCGGTATTTATGTCTGCCTACCCACTTTCATTCTACAATAATTAATTTGAGTATCTATAGACGAATGCATCACCACACTCCCATTCCCATGTCTTGTGTCCAAGCTGTCACGACAATTTGGGCTGCCTCCTACTAACGACCTCCCACACTCATGCGCCTGGTTTAATCATGAAGACATCTGCAATATCATTGTCAACACGTCTCGTGGGGGAAAAATTGATTCAAGCTCAGACAAAGGCCATCCTGTGCACAGCCCCATCTCAGTTGAGAGCATTCAAGCTGTCACCGAACAAGACACTATACAGGATTTTCTTGATAGACAATCTTACATAATAAAACGGCTGAATGACTGTGAATCCTGCCTATTAGAGATCAAAACCATGCTGACAACTCTACAACATGATACACAACAAATTCTGAATGTCTTAACAGCTCAGTAAAGGTTTTTATAATACGATCAATGCGTCACATACCTGGATTCTCCCTTGAAATGCTTAGGGCATAAATATCTTTTTGAATGCTCTTCGCTCATACATAGGTGTGATGCATTAATAACTTACAAAGTTGAAAAGTCCCTTTTTAGTGTAATATCCTCTATGTGAGGAATATTTTCTTAAGGTTTTCCGTCATACTGCTGCCAATCTAGGGCAGTATAGTTCTTTTTGGGTTAATTTTTGGCTGGGTATAATTCACTTCTATTTACAGCCATGATAATGCCTTAAGATCCCCCTAGTTTATCTTATTTCTAATATTGAACACATGTGATGTTTTAATCATTATTTTATCTGCTTCTACCACTACTCTATTTGATCTGATAAGCATACTTAGTTTCTGAAAATGATGTCTACTTAAACTGCTTTGATCATTATACATCTATACCTTATATATGTATGCTCTTTAAATGTTGGTTCTCCCACGATGCTTTAACTTTAGTCAATATCAACTGCTATGTTTACCTTTATCAAATGACTGACGAAAAGGGGAAGAACAACTCAAACACCCCGTCAAGAAATGTATATCTCCTTGAGTATGGTGTTGTAGGTGTTAAGGGGAGCACTGCACTAAGCAACGGGGAGTTTGCAGTTAGGGGGAGCAGCTTCTGAATGTGTTGTGTATATGACATTGTTAGCATTGTGCAATTGTGTAAAGATCATGTACACATAATTTAGGATGTCAGTATAGAAGCTACTCTAAGGTGTTTTGGCATTTTGTCACGTAATTGACAAAGGGAGAGATTGAAAGTGCCCTGGTTTGTCAATTATCATGAGTGTTGAGTCTGTCAGACAAGTGTGCTCCATAGGAAGATCAATCAAGTGTCTGCCTCAACCGGATGTATGTACAATCTCGCCACGGGTAAATCTAAAGCCTCACGTTGCTTTTCCCAAAACCCCAGGTACTAAAACCCTTAAAACAAATTAGAACATTATAGGGTTTTGAGTTAGAAAATTGTTTTTCAAAATTGAGAAAATCTCTAAGTTTTCTAACTCTGTCGATCTTATCAAAATACTGTTCAATATTATTGACATGCGTCGTTGATGTCCTCGATGCTTAAATGATATCATCGATATAAGAACAAAATGTGTCCAGCAACCACATACTCATCTGGACGGAATTATTAATGTATTGATATATTATCAATATCATCAATATTCATATCTCGAGTCTATCGAAGTTGACTCAATAAAATTGACTGCAGAGTTTTTGAGTCCCTGTTTTTAATTAGGAAAAATCATAAGAACATCAATATATCGAAGCCCACCTCAATATCATCGAAATTCATATCTCAATGATATAGGAAGGTGTTCAATGATATCGATCTTAGACTCAAAGTTTTCCAGCAAATATTTCAAGATGTTTTATCTTTGATCGAGGGTCACTCGATAGAATCGATATTCAAATATCGATGATATCAGTACAGTTTTGATGGCATCGAACAAGGATAGAAATTGTCCAGTAAGCGTAAAGGAAAATCTGTTGGATTTATCGATGCATCGACACAGGTATCGATATCATCAACATTCAAATTCCGATGATATCGAAGGTCCCTCGATCATTCTTGTAAATTGAAATATTTCAAAGCAAGTCTCTCTCATTTTCAAATGTCGATGAATCGAACTTCTTATCGATGAAATCGAAGTTCGAAATTCGATGACATCAACATCTGTTTCGATTCCATCGACCAGTTGGTAAAAGGTTTTAAAAGCAAATGACTCGAGCAGACCGTCAATGCTATCGAGAGTATACACTCGATGATATCAACCTTGCTTGATGATATCGAACTTAGTCATAAATGTGACCGTTTTGTATCTGTTGGAACCTTTCGCCTATTTAAAGAGAGGTTTGTCTTTATTGCTGGTAGAGAAAGAAGAGAGTGCTTTTGAGTGTTTTACCTTAGATCATATACCCAAAGCCCTTTCTCTCATGGGAGTTCATCCTCTAATCCACTCTTATCATTGATATTCAATAGAGTGGATTAGAGAATAAATTTTCATATTTAAGGATCCTCCATCTACTAACTTAATGATAAATCATTGAGTTGGGATGTCTTAAATACATAGATGATTGGAATCACTCTACTTCCTTATAGGAAAATCTTAGGAGAGTAGGATTCCATCACAACCTTGACCCAACTCGTTGCCATGTATTGGTACATCATCTGAGTTGCAGATCAAGGAATTTGAAGAATCTTCATCAATAAGTAGGAAATCTTCAACAACTACGCTAAAAGGAACTCATCCACTTATCTGTAAGTAACTAGAGTCCAGAGGACCCTTGTGATCATTCCTTTTTAGGATTGGGTCTAATGTTTTTCTCATCCTTGCAAGTCCTCTAGGAGGCCTCCAGTGGGAGTGTACGTGGTGGGTGCATTGTGTTGACCCTTGCTCTGTGGAGAGTATAAACAGTTAGGTTCCATGTGAGGATCTTGGCCAATATGCCTAAAACCGGGTGTTATGTGTTAACCCTTGCTCATGGTGCATAAACAAAGGTTCCTTCTACGGATCCTTAGCCAGTGTGCCTAAAACTGGGTGTTATGTGTTGACCCTTGCTCAGGGAGCATAAACAGTCAGCCTAGGTGTAGGTTGTAAAGGTTGAAGGTGAACTTGATTTAAAACCTTAGGTTTGAGGTAAACCGCTGTGAAACCTCCTTAGTGAAATTCGGCACACTCAAGGGTTGAGTGCATCTACCGGGAGTGGAGTAGACAAGTAGTCGAACCACATCTAAAAATGACTGTGTTTGTGATTGTTCTCTATCTTTGATTATTTATGTGATTACTTTAAAAAGCTTTCATATTTGATCACACTTCACACATAGTCACATCCATCATAAACTCTGATCTATATCTTATTATTCTACAAAATAGTTTTATGATTGGATCCTCTACTTATCTTGGAAGCCATTTAGAGTTACTCTAAAGATATTTTGATGCTTGTCATGCCTCTTCTCTCAGGATTAGTTCAATAGGATTTTTAAACAAGCATAAAACTTTAAAAAGTCCTATTCACCCCCCTCTGGACATCTTGACATATTCCTACTTCAACTAAAGCGGTCACCACCGCAATTTCATCTCTCTCTCTCTCTCTCTCTCTCTCTCTCTCTCTCTCTCTCTCTCTCTCTCTCTCTCTCTCTCTCTCTCTCTCTCTTTCTATCCATTCACATTCCCTAATCTCTTCTTTCCCTAATCCTCTCTCCCTCCCGATCTATGCTCCATCTCTCTCATTCTCCTCCCTCTCTCTCCAATGCATCAGCCATGAAGAAACACACATCGAGAAGCTCTTATTCTCTCTCTCTCTCTCTCTCAATTGCAGCAGCTGTGAAGCTCTTACCCAAAGAAACACACGCCATGAAGCTCCTCTCCATGAGTTTGACATCTTCTTCTCTTTTTATCTTTCAGTTTTCATACATTGTAACTGTTTGATGAAATGCCCTGCTATTTGTTTGTTGAAATGGTTGGATGAAATGACATGCTATCTGTTTGATGGAATGACATGCTATATGTCCCTGGAGAGGTGGGCCGCACCAATGCTTATGCCTTTGCCCTCAGACTCTTATGTTAATGTGCTGGTCTGTTGGATTTCAGGGCCAGGCATCAGGGGCAGAACTGAGCATGATTTATAGGAGGAAACTTACGAGTTGCTATGATTTTCTATTTTTTATATTTTGATATGTAGAAACTTTTAAAGATGTGATATAGTTATGATAAACATAAGTTATACAGTTTTAATATTATCCACAGAACTCCAAGCTGTTGCATTGATATCCCTAAAATAAACGGAAGGATTCCGATAATTTTTATTCAAATATCCAAAAGGATGCAACTGGATGACAAGCGGTCATCCCAAAAGAGAGAGAAAATAGCATGATACCCTGAGAATAATTGCTGGAATACCCCATGACATTAGCTGCTTGAGCCCACTCGAAAATAGACCTTGTAATTTTAGTAAAGACAATTTTTTTCCCACCCACATTGTCCACGGCACAGCAGGAACTGAAACTCCCCACGAAAACATCCTACTTTTACTACATTTCCTCCACCATGCCAAGCCCTTAGAATCGACCATGGATTGCAACATAATCCAATACTCCTCAAATAAGTGTTGAAACCTCCACCAAATATCATGGAAAAAAGAATATTACAAGAATAAATGGTCAACCAATTCCATATTCCTCAGGCACATTAGGCATTCATTTGGAATGAACATGTTCCTCTTGCTCAGTAATGCATTTTGGACGGTTATAAATAGGAGTATCAAGATGAGTTGTGTACTTTTCATTCATTTTCTTTCTCGCATATGCATTGCTTTTAGTGAGATTGAATTTTTTGCCTACAGGTTAAAGTTATGAAGGAGAGTGTAGCACCTAGAGCAGTGTATGTACCCACCTCCACTGTTCAAATAACACCTGCAAACACAGAGCAAGAATCACTTGCACCAGTAGCCCCGACTTTAGCACCTAAGACCCCAACTCCTAGTGACAGAAATGCCCCTGAAAGCAGCAATATTCATGAGGAAGGTGACTTTGTATTTCATTTTGTTACTGACCAATCAGCCCATGAACAATGCCGAATTCATCTTAGGCACGATCATATATGCATGGGTCACGTAGTTTACTTAATATCCACTTCACTCACTTGTCCCTATACTTGTCACCTCACCTCTTCTTCTCCTTCTTTCTAAACTAAACATGGGCAAATTCAGTTTGCAGCAATGGTGAAAGCAACCAGGATTTGAAGCTTGGATTAGTTCATGAAAACCCTCTTCATCAAAATATTTGTCGATATACAATCGGAACATATTCCTATATGAATTCATCTAAAATTAGATCAATCTGTGGGCTGATTATCGATATCTAATTGACCTGCTTCTAATTTTTCTTTTCATTTATTGCATAGACAATTCTGGTCCTTTATGGTCTGATTTGATTCTTTCATTGTTTGGGTTTCTTGTTATGTTTGTTTCTTTATAGGTAGGAAACTGTGATTGAGAACAAATGGGTTATCGATTCAACACCCTTAGTTAGTGAAGTACCTAGGTTATCGTCAATGACTAAGGGTGTTGCTTCCCTTAGTCAGTGAAGTATCTGGGTTGAATTGGTTTAAGTTACATTCTTGTTTTTGAACTACAGTCCAAATGACACCTTGACTTGTAATGAACTCAAATATAGGAATTTCACATCTTGTACAATTTCCTAATGCCACAAGCATGAATGCCTAGCCCATCTACATGCAAAGATGTCATGTGCAATACTCAAGATCCAAGCACACCTAACGTGTTTACCATGCCATAGATGCCTTGCTCCAACAATCAGGCCAGTCCACTCATCATGTGGGCCAGAGCACACAAATGGTTGTCTCTGTCAAAGAAACCTTGTTTTTTTGGAAATGGCCCAATGAGGAGCAGATTGTCATGACTTGTGGGCAAGGGAATGTACATAGCGAGGTCCACCTGCTGATGGCTTAGACACTCACCGCACATGCCTGCATATAGATGGGCCAGGTAATGCACAGGTGGGATTAGAAAATCTCAGTCTGCGGTAATCAATTAGATTTTTTTTGGGCAAATGAAATAGAGCTAAGCATCAAATACATAAATATAAAACACATTAGAATTACAAAGATACAAGCTTTCAGCTAGTCGTTAGTGTAAGGGACACTTAAAGTAGATTTATTTTTTTTAATTTCATGAATGACTAAAATATATATTTTTTTTAAAGGATAATACATCAACATCTTCTTAGTTTTGAAAGCACACAGACACTCCACAAACAAATTTTGTTAAAATTTCATTCCATCCATCGAGGATTGCATGGACTCGTTTTAATTTTCTTATTCTTTTGGCAAACTAGGTGATGATTGTGGAAATCAGTCATCTACTTGTCAATGATATGTATTTTCTAGAAGAATTATGTGCATGATTGTTGTGGCCACAACATTTCTTCGATGGTATTTTCCTTAAACTTTAATCAGAATTGCAACATGGGTGTGTAAGGAAGCAACCGGCTTCGACAATGCCAACGACCCAACATTCCCTTTATTGTTTTGTTGTCATGAAAAAAAAAAAATCATTTAGTCCAGTTATCTATTTTTATGAATTATTGATTGTATTATTTTCTTTCCAAAAATTAAGTCTCCACCAAACCTTCCTGAGGTTATCTTACTCGAAGACCTTTTTGTGAGCATCACTTTGTCATTGAGACAAGAAATGAACAATGCTTTTATCATTGGGACTTCGGAAAACATCCGATGGTAATTTTTCTCATACAAAGATATCTTAATGCTCTTGTTATTTTGACGTAAAATGATGTTGGGAAAAAAAAATTATGTAGGTGATTGTGGGCTTGTGGGTTGTTTCTATAATTGGTAGTTGGTTCAATTTCTTAACTCTCTTCTACATAGGTTAGTTCTCTTCAATTCTAAAATGGAAATTCTAATTTGAAATTGGATATGATTTGCTTTCTTGGTTTGAATGCAGCTTACCTATTATATATATGTATGTATGTTTGCATATGAAATGTAGGATGTAAGTTGTCATGGTCATGAATAAAATCATTTTTTGACTCATGTTCTGAAGAATGCCATTTGTCTTTTGGCATTGCAATATTCATGGGAGGTACAGGGATGCAATGGATTTTTTCAAATAAGGACTCGAAGATGGAGCAGGCACGAGAGATTGTTGGGAAGCTAAGGAGAGGTTTCCTAGAACTACCTAGATGTGGAAGGATGTGGAAGATGCTTAGCCTCAAAAGGGAAGATGATTAAGTTTATTTGGTTGAGGTGAGACTGAGGAATTGAATAACCATTGTAATTTTTCTCATCTCTTCTTGATTAAGATAAATGTCAACATTTACATCAATTGTGCATCTAAACACGCCCAAGTGCAACTGTCACAACTTCACAACATTAAAACTCCTGTTGAACTTCAGCTGGACCAAACCCTTAGTAACATGGTTTTACTTTCCCTTTTTGAAAAATAGTTTGTATCCTTTTGCCACTCCTAAGTTTGAAACGGAGCTGCGAAGCTTTGTGATCGAGAAGAAGATTCATGATTGAGTCCAATTCATCAATAAATCCCTGACCGTAGCTCCCTATTTGGCTGCAATTGATGTACTTGTCCAGAACTCGCATGTACCATGTTATTCATAAAAAAAATAATCAGGTATTGTGGTTTGGTAGTTCCAGATGAAAGCTAATGTTGCATTAGAACCTAATCTGCATTTTGTGGAAGTAAAGCCGTTTGGCATGAGGCACAAAGTGCAGATGGAAAAATGTACTGATAGGAAGTGGGTTAAACTAGCCATTTTTAGACTGTGCCCACCCAATTTTTGTTGTTGTTTTTATTTTTCTACTCAGACTAATTTGTTGAATCTTGAGTCGATTTTTGTGGATGACTCGTGGGCCCATGGCACTGAACCAGATTGGCAACTAAGTCCTAGTCTTTTTCTTGGTTAAGTTCTTTTTATTATTATTTTTCTTTCATTCTATTGTCCCGCTATCGTTAGTTTACGAATATGATGTTGAACTCAGAAGCTGCCACATCTTACATATATGCATGCCATTCACTCATGTTTGTTTACATCTTGATCCTTGCAATCAATTGTGGACGTGACAATGGTTGCAACTGGCATCATTCTAGGTCCATATGCTTTCACTTGCAGAAATTACTGTTAAATGGAAGTGCACTTTAAGCTAAATATCATTAAATACCCGTTGGAAGGTATATCTTCAAATTATCGGTTCATCTCTTGTAATTGACAAGAATTTTGTTCTTTTAATTGGTTGGTTATTTGTTCCAATGAAAATTAGTAAATATGTAGAATTCCACTTGTCATTTTGTTTTTTGCAGAGGCCAAAGTGCTTCGTTGTTGTATGAACAAAATAGGAAGGAAAACAAGTGAAGTTCATTGGGATATCTAAAACAATTTAAATTCATTTTTAAAGAAATTGGTTTGACTGAATTGTTCCATTTCATCGTCAAATGTCACATTGCCATGCATATCCATCATGTCTTTGCAAGTATGCAAGGATGAGTTCTACATTATGAAAGGTTGGCCGACCCATTTTGTACTATATATGTGAATGGTAAGTGCTTGTTCTACAAAAAGTTACACCCTTCGGCAATAATAGCTCATTCATTGGTTGTATCTCTTTTATGCTTCCTATTTCAATGTATGAAGCACACGTATGTGCTTTTTATGCTTTCTCAGATTTTGGGTTGAGCGTCCCTATCTTTAGTTAGTCTTCTTTATTAGATTTATGTTTTAGGGCTATATGGTACTTCTTAAATTTCCATTTTGGTGCCTTAGAAATAGTTGATGATTACTTACATGTAATGTATCAGTGTTCTAATCCTTCGGTAGGTACCTCTGTTGCTCAAACTCTGATGAAGTCCATAGTGGTTGCGTCTAGTAAACAGAGAATTAGATGGACTAGGGAACTGCATGGGCAGTTTGTCAAAGCTGTCAATCATCTTGGAGGTGTGGCGAGTGAGTAACGTAACACCCACAATCATCTTTTTCAAACTATTTAGTGTTGTAAGTTGTATTCTGAAATTTGTTTATTTAGAAATGTGAAAATAGGATGCATTGTATAATTTGATTACTATTTGTAATATGAAAGCATCATTTTCTTTCCTGATTGCATTTTATGTACTATTCCTAGTAACATTAATTGTATGTTCTTACAATGGTAACAGATACCATTGTTATAATTTATTTTTAAAATTTTTAAAATAGCTACGGATATTAGCCGTAACTTTTGTTCTGAAAACCGTTGCTATTGCTAGCGTCAACATATTGCTACGGATTTCATCCTACTTTTAGCTACAGATATTATCCGTAGTTGTATGTATATTTCGCTACAGAAAATATAACTATGGATTATATTTGTAGCTATTGCTATCTATCACTACGGATTTTATCCCTAGCTATAGCTTTTTGAGCTTTAGCTACACCACTAATTGCTACAGTCATGCTACGGACTATAATCGTAGCAATAGGCCTTTAGCTATGGTTTTTATCCGTAGCCTTTGCCCCTTTTTTGGTAGTGGAGATTTCATATGTACATTGCCAAGTTCCTTTGAATCACTTTCTAAAACTGAAAATGGCGTACAATCTCTTGAATTGATCATGGAGGTTCTGTTTTGCGAGAATCTAAGAGAATTGCATCTTTTATGTTGGAAATATGTTTGAATTGATTATTCTAAAGTGGAAAATGGTGCAGAATTCAACATCTTCCATCAAGAGAGGTCCAGAATTGATTAGCTCTAAAAAAGGCTAGATTTTACCTTTTTGTTCTTATCGGGAATCTAAGAGATTCTTATCTCTCTGACAAATATAGCAGAGTTTTTTAAAATCTTGCAATTTTTTGTGAAATATTAAATTAAAACATCTCATTATCATGAGATTCCAAAATCTTAACACTTTTTAAATATCTATTATTTTATAATGAATTTATTATGATATTAAATGGAATTATTTGATTTTTTTTTTCAAATAATCATTACATAGATACATATAAATAAAATAATATATTAATTTATCATAAATATTTTAAAATTTTATGTTTTAATTGAGATTTTCCCAATAAATACATTGAGAAAAGCTTCAAAATCTGAGAATCTCTTAAGAAATTCCTAACTGAAAAATAGGTGAGAATGAGATTTATCACCGTGATTTACATATGTGATGTTAAAAATTCTTTTGAATTGTTCCTAATGGTTTAAATGGTGAAGAATTTGTGTTCTTTTAAAAGAGTGCTTGAATGATTAGCTTTAAGGATGGAATCTACAAGAATCTGAGAGATTTCTAGTGATGTTACAAATTTCTTGAAATAGCTTCGTTTGGAGGTGAAAATGACGTAGAGTTTGACTCCTTTTTCAAGAGCTCTAAGATTGATACATCCAAACTACAACATCTTTGCCTCACTGAATTCGAGGAACTTTCATTGTAAAATTAGATTTTATTTTATTTTTTAATTGCTTCTTCGGGAAGTGAAAATGGTCTATAATTCAACATTTTCTTCCCTCTAGAGTCTCGCATATGTCTGAAATTGGTTTGTTGTGGTGTTTGTAACTACAACAGATTGGAAAGTATTCCTGTGTCTAATTCCTTGATTTCTCCCTTGTTAATGGACTAGAAATAAAGGGCTCTCATGTCCTTTTGGTGAGTGGCATATATTATCCTGTTATCTATATGATTTCATGAAAACTTCTCTTTGGGAGCTAAAAATGATGTAGAATTTGATATAGGAGGCCCTAGTCTTGAATTTTAGTATCTTGTATTTGAGTTTCTGTAAAACTCTTTATTTTTTATTTAAATTTTTTTTTTTGTGCCTTCATCTTTGAGCCGCTTGGTGTTGATTTCTGATCTCTAGAGCTTGAAGTGGTGGGTTTTCATCTACGACGTAGGGAATTCTTTGGAATTGCTTGTTTTGGAGCTTAATAAATGACAGGACCATGAATCAACAACCATACAAGTCTTAGAAAGAGGAAAAATCATAGGAATTTTGGGGCTTATTGATGATGTCATGCGGAAGTCTGACAGGCCCATAGATCTAGTGTTGCATGGAAATGGAAATGGGTACCTTTTTTTTTGTAGTTATGGAAGGATTTTTAACGGGATTTGGTTTTATTTTGGAAAAGCTGCAATGAGGTAGAAAGCTTGATTTATTTGGGGTTCTTTCTTTCTATTTTCAATAGAGGTAGAAGCTAAAGTTTTTAGGGCTTTTGAGGGTTGAGGATAAGTAATGACCAAGGCTAGCATTTAGTTTGGGGCTTTGTTGCTTTCGAGAGTTTTACATGATCATAGCATTTTTTATTTTTTATTTTTTCCATAGAATGCCTTTTCACTGAATTTTATACGAACTGTTATTCTACTTTTATTAAGTCTTTTTTGCTCCCTTTCAATTCTAGATATGATTTCTTGTTGAAGTTTATTCTATATGTCATTTTAGTTGTTCTTTTCACCTAGTTTTGTCATTGCTCGAGGAATTTCTATTTTGTCTAAAAGAAATTACTGATGTCCATCTTCTCGACACCATGTCCATCTTCCAAAGCTACTAGTCTTCCTTCTTCACATGGGTATTTACACTGCCTTTTTTGTTAGGCACAATTCCAGCTGAGACATTGGCCACCTTCCCTAGGAAATCAAGCAGCTCTACCAGCTCTATCACCTTCAGGGTGACAACCAAAGATGTCTTAAACATGACTTACAATATCAAGCTTTTGTCAACAATATATATCAAAACCAATAATGCGCATTAACAATCTTACACAAAATTTATAGCAAACCAATTGATAAAAAAAATGAACAAGAAAAAAGGAAAAAAAATGAAGAAGAAGAAGAAGAGGAAAAAGAAAAAAAAAAAGAAAAAAAGAAAAGAAAAAAAAAACATCAACAACCAGAAGGCATACCTTTCTCTTCAATAAATGTGATTGTACATAATCTAAAGTATACAAACATAACTGAACCCGCAAATTTTTACTTTACAGCAGATGTGCATCCTACTCGAACCTTTTTCATCAAACCTCTTTTCTACGTAGTTATATGAACTATCCACCCTTAGAAATCAACCACAATACTGTAAGTGCCCAAAAGAAACTTCTGCCAAAACAAAAGTTTGCATTTTGTCTAGAGAAGTCATAATTTTGTATGAACCGAATCATGGATTTTCCTTTGGACGTCATCTTGTTTTGCGTTGCAATAGGAGTCCTTGTGACGCCCCGTCACTATTGCACATGTAAGTGGGCACACTTGGGTGGACGTTGATGTGGGTGGGGCCTAATGGCTTGGGCAAGCTACCAGTGGTTGGCAGGCTACTGTGCTGGCAAGCTACTATGTATGCAGTGGGAGGTTGAACGTTGTCCCACATCGGAAGCGTTGTCCGAAGTAATGGTGGTTATATGTGGAGATTCACCCTATACTGTATGAGGCCTTTTGGGGGTGACCCCGAGAACAAAACCGTGTGGGTTCTGTCTAAAGCGGACAATATCATATAGTATGGACGTGGGCTGTTACAAATGGTATCAGAGCCAAGGATGGCTCTGCCCTCGGTGGGGGATAATGTGATGCCCCGGTAACTGCTTCAATATGGGAAGGCGTGATGTGGGTGGGGCCTAAGGGCTTGGGTGAGCTACCACACTAGGCGAGCTACTGTTGCAGTTGACTATAACATAACTTGTCCCATATCGGAAGAGTTGTCAGAAGTTGTGGTGGTTATATGTGGAGTTGTCACCCTATACTGTAAGAGGCCTTTTAGGGGCAATCCCGAGAACAAAACCGTATAAGTTGTGCCCAGAGCGGACAATATCATACAATGTAGGCATGGGCTGTTACAGTCCTCGTCAACATGCACGCATTCTACAGAAGGCTTCACAACCCCATAGTCGAATCCCATGGAGCAGTTGCAGAATGTCTCTGCAGTGCCATTGTCCCTCTCTAGGCTGATGTTAGCCAAGATGATTTTGTTGCAGGGAACTGTGCCACTATAGGCGAATTTCATGGCCTTTGGAGTCTTTGAAGTTCCACTGATGTTTCTATACATGACGTGGCTTATCTTCACAGTTGATGTCTAACAAAGGAAAACAAACATGATGGAGAATGAAAAGGAATATGGCTGCATGTTGTAAGCTTTGGATTATATATAGAGGGATGAACATGACCACCGAAGAGTAAAAAATAAATAGAATAGATGAATGATCATGTGTTAAACCAACACCAAATTGGGTGTATGATCATCTATATGCAATCGGCACACAAGCCCATTGATGCTGCCCTTGGAAAACAGGTGTTTCTAATATAGCTTGGCCTAACAATTACAAATTTTAATGTAGGCCTGGGCTGATTGGTTGCATGCGTGGCCACTAGCCATGTGTTGAGGTGCATATAAAGCTAGCAAAGTTAAATGTCCTTTATCATGTGCAGTATCCAGCTTGTGTTTTAATCCTCTTTATGATTTCGGCCACATATATATTTGGTTTAGGCAGGGAAGTCAATTCGTACTTTCTCTCACTCAATTCGAGTTGTATGATTTTAACCACAAAATTCCATGGTTTTGAGAATTAGCTTTAACAGTTTACTTTTAAAATTTCCTTGAACAAGTGGAAAAAATAAGAAATTGGATGGGTCAAATAAGATGGAAATCTTAAGATGGTTTGTTAGGAATCTTTCAAAATTTAAAGGTTTGTTCATGTGTGTGCACGCATGTTGGCGTGGGTGCATAACAGATGATATACATATGCAAATAAGTATTTTGTTCCTTCTCTTTTGTCTTCTATTGCATGTCTGCTAAATGTCTCTTGATTGCCCTGCGTTTTGGATATCCGTTACCCCTCAATTTGTACTTTGTGGATTCTTATGAATTACAAAACAAGTTCAGGGGGAGATATTGAACTAAATAATTTCTTAATCTTGGGTGTTTCACAATCAATATTTTGTTTTCAGGTACTCAAAATAAATCGGTTTCAGAAGTAACTGAATGGGAACGATGAGGTAATGCAATGTTGTAGACCGCGTTTCATTCTCAGTGGTCTGATGTTATAACCATGACCTAGGCCTTGCCCTTGATTTTGGATTTTTTTTTAAAAAAAAAAAAAAGAAGAAAAAAGCCACCAGAATTCTCCATTAATTGGTGTGTTTGGGTGTACATCACAAATCAAGATTTGGGCATATATGGGGGGTGAGGCCACCCCATTTGATCTGCACCCATGTTTGGTGCAGCTTGGAAGGACTTGAAGAAAGCTGACTATTATTTCTAGGCAGAAACTAAATTTTCCCGTGTGCACTTCTTGTGACACCTAAACATAACCTTATCTATCACACATCGGTTGTGTATATGCATGATTCATGAGTTGAGTTTCTTCAACATGTTCTTGCTTTACAGGTTACCTTGACCTTGAACATATCCATGGACTTGCAATCAACATTTACATGGAACACAAAGCAGATGTGGTACACTTTCATTATAGTGGTTTTCTATTCTTGTTTTATTTATTGATAATATGTTATCAATGTTTCATCTCTTAGTTAACTATGTTTATGATATTATTGAAAAACCACTAAGCTTGTTAGTAGTGCTATCATTGTTAAGTTAGTGATTGGATTTACCCATTTCACTAATGGAGCACGTGGGTTTCCTCAAGTGTACTTGTTTTTCAATTGAGATTGCAAAACTTACAATAGCATCTTAGGACTTTCAACTTGATCATATTCATTCAACTGGTACCCAGTAATTGATCATATCTAGTTTTGGATGTGTTGATTAAGCAAATAATTTTCATTATTATTATTTTTTAAATTAATTAGAAATGCTAACAGTTTTAGTCGTCACCCTTACCTGTCAAAAATGCCAACGGCTATAACCATCGCCCTCAGCCGTTAGCAACGCCAACAGTTTTAGCCATCGAATACGCCGACGGTTTAAATCCATCAGCGAGCAACACCAATGCCCCCTTGCTTTCAACCGTCGGAGAAAGTCATTGCCGATGGTTTTTAGCCATCGGCATTGCCTTGTTTTTTAGTAATGATTGTTTCCTCTCTCTTTGAAAGAAAATGCTAAGTTATGGTTACATAACTCAAGACTAAGGTCCATTGGCACATGGGCTGAGATGATAAGGGAGTTTGTTAAACGTTCTTCCCCTATCATAAAACAAATACCTTAAGGAAAACAATTATGAATTTTGTGAAAAAAAAAGGGTGAGACCTTCCAATGTTGGGAGCGATTTAAGGATCTCATAAATTCATGTCCACAACACGGCTACAAAACATGGTGTATAATAAGCTTTTTATATGAGGGATTGACCTCACCCATGCACCAATTTGTGAAGATGATGTGTCATGGAAAATTCATGAACAAGGAAGCTGATGATGCATGAGATTATTTTGATACACTTGTTGAAAACGTGCAATCATAGGATACCTCCTCAAGAACTACCACTTCTAATCCTACTCAATCAAAGGAAAGGGGAGGAATTTATATTTTAAAGAAAGAAGATGATATAAATGTAAGATTGGCCAAACTCATAAGAAAATTCGAGGCCATAGAACTTAAGAAGGTATAACCCAAAAAGGTTGTGGAAGTTGTTTTTAGTATTTGTGCGTGTAACATACATACAATTGAGAATTGCCCAACAATTCTCACTTTTCAAGAGATATTGAATGAGTAATCAAATACCATAAATAATTATCAAAGACCTTTCAGATGACCCACCTCAAATACATACAACTCTAGTTGGAGGAACGACCCAAATTTCAGTTGGTGGAATGGACAAACGGCTAACCCACAAGAGGCCCTTATGCAATTCTTAAATCAAAAGAAGCCTCAAGAGGATACGGTTCAAAAGTTCATGAAAAACCAAGAGTTATTCAACCAAAATACGGTACAAGCATTCCAAGATCTCAAAACAACAATAAGAATGTTTGCATCATCAATTCAAAAGATTGAGTCATACTTAGCAAATGAGGAGAAAGGGATGCTTCCAGCCCAACCCTTCCCCAATCCAAAACCATAATATGAAATAAGTGACCCAAGTTCTTTAAATCATATTGAGCAAGTTAATTTTATCGTCACTCTTAGGTGTGGGAAGATTAATGATAAAATCATTTCGGTGAGGGATGAAAAACCTAAGAACTTGGAAGAAATTGAGAATGATAGACCTCAAAGTAAGCCGATTATGTTATTCCCTCAATGGTTGATTGCAAAACCTCTCTTTAAGTCTTAGGATATTCTAGAGGTGCTTAAGTAAGTGAAGGTTAATGTTCCTCTACTGAATGTTGTTAAATAAATACCTTTTTATGTCAAATTTTTGAAAGATCTATGCACTACCAAAAAATCACAAAACTTATAAAAGAAAATCATTTTGATAAAAAAAAAGTGAGTGTCATCCTCAAACAAGATGTGCCATAAAAATACAAAGATCTAGGTAACCCAACCATCACTTGTGTAATTAGGAACCATTGGATTGAGCATGCACTTCTTGACTTAGGGGTGAGTGATAACTTGATCCCTTACTCGGTTTACAAATAATTGGGTCTAGGAGAATTGAAACTCACTTAGACCACATTACAACTTGCCAATCGCTCAGTTTGCTTACCGAGAGGGATGATTGAGAATGTGTTGGCCCGAGTTGATAAATTCTACTATTCAGTAGATTTTATTGTCCTGGATACTCAACGCATAATAGATATGAGTACCTAAATACCCGTCATTCTTTGTCACTTATTCCTTGCTACATCAAATGCTATCATTAATTGTAGGAATAGAATTATGAATTTATCTTTCAAAAATATGACATTGGAGTTCAACGTCTTTTTCAATATGAACAAACAGTCAGAGGATGATGACAATACCCATGACATTAACATGATCGATTCTTTCATGGAAAATAGAGTAATTTTGACTCTATACTCTAACGCTCTAGAGAATGCTTGGCTCACTTTCTTGATCTAGATGATGACATGATTAGGGAGATGGATGTCTTGGTTAATGTTATGCTGGTACTTGAAGTTAACCGGCGGAGGCCACGATTTGAGAAATTGCCCTAAACCGATATAGTGCTTCTACCATCTAGCCTCAAAGCACCAAAGCTTAACCGAAAACCTTTGCCTACTAATCTTAAATATGACTACTTAGGTCAAGATGAGACATACTTGGTGGTGATTTCTTTCCACTTAGAGAAAGAACAAGAGAGTATGCATATTACCACTCTCATTGAGCATAAAAGAGCCCTTGAATAGTCAATTGCGAACATCAAGAGAATTGATCCTTTTATTTTTACTTTCCACATTCATCTTGAGGATAATGTGAAAACCTCCCGACAACCACAACGTCGACTTAATCTAAATATGAAGGAAGTGGTTAAGGTAGAGGTACTTAAGTTGCTCGATATTGGTAGAATATACCCTATATCCAACAATCAATGGATGATTCCAACTCAGGTGGTTCTTAAGAAGTCCAGAATTACCATCATAGCCAATGCCGACAATGATTTCGTACCAACTAGAGTTACTACTGGTTGGAGAATATGTAAAACCCGTATCCTAGTCCGTACTGTTTCGTCGACTGCCACGATCCTTCCCGTCGAATCCCGGCAATCCGTGACCAGTAATCGATGTTTACGCATGACCCTAAGTCGTACCCCGTAGATTTGAGTTGGCTTAATTCGAGACTTGTACCATTGCGACCGCACAGTCACTACGATTCCAACGCCGTGACTCACACACCAATCTGATACCCAGACGAGGAGATGTAGACCTGAGTTCAGTTCAAGGAAAAACACCACGCGTTACAAATCCCAAAAGAATCTCTACAACATCTCAAATCAATCCCATCAATCACCTCTCATGTCAAGTACAAAGCACCCATGATTCCTTTCTCCACAAGTTAAGCAAACCTAAAAGTCAACCAATCCATCACCTCACCCATCATTCACATCCATCACCCATCTCCCATCACTTCTCCTTACAATTACCTCTCTCCCTCTTTTCTCACACCATTTCCAAACAAGGAGAGAGCCCACATGTCCAAGCTCCTCCATGAGAGAAAAGTGAGTTGTGTGACCCACCTTCCCATCCCAAAAGCTCTCATCCTGGCCATCCATTTCTCATCTCCACCATCAAAGTGAAGCTTAAGGAGAGTGGCTTTCCAACGGACCAAGAAGATCAAGCGGTGGGTGCTTCCATAGCCTAGATTTCATATTTTTAAGATGGGCCAAGTGAGGCTTACCGATCAATGGTATGGATCTCACTTTGGACCCTAAGATGTGGTCGATGGCCCATCTTGATCATCAATATCATTTCATGATGGGGCCATTCTCCATGGACCCCATCATGATGTTTACCTTCCTAGCTTGTATATGGGTCATCTAGACCGTCTATTTTTCGTGGAGAAGGGATCTCTACCATTGGATTTTAATTTTTAAGGGCTCACATGTTGTGGGACCCACTTGATTTATGTTATATATTATATTATATATATTATATATATTATATATATCATATATGTATATATGTATGATGGTGGGCCTTTATGTGGGCCCCCCACCATGATACATGTGTTGCATCCAAACTATCCATCCATTTTGTAAGCTCATTTTAGGGCTTGAGCTAAAAATGAGTCAGATCTATGGTTCAAGTGGGCCCACCTTGGTATGTGTATAAGGCCCATGTTGATTTATTTGTGGCCATTCATTGAGGCCCACCTTGGTGTACATATAAGGCCCATGGGATCAGGCCCATTTGACATATATAAGGCCCATGGGATTAGACCCATTTGACATATATAGGGCCCATGGGATTAGGCCCATTTGACATATATAAGACCCATGGGATTGGGCCTATTTTGATGTATTCCAAGGCAGTGGGTTAAGGCCCATTGTGATGTACTCTAAGGCCGGCAGGTTATGGACCATTGCAATGTACATAAGGTCCGTTGGTGAGGCCCATTAATGTGGCCCATTTGATGAATGTAAGGCCCATGTGATACGACCCATTTAATGTATCCAAGGCCCATGGGTCGAGGCCCAACGGGATGTCCTTAGAGTCCATTGCAATGTGTGATTTCCCATGGTTCATGTAATGATATTTATGGTGGGCCGTGCCTAGGGAACAATGATTGACGTCCACATTGTAAGTATAATGTTAGTTAAATGTCCGCATCGTAACTCTCCTTAGGGCCCATTGATAGGCCCATACTCATTAATATTCATCACTTTATAACATGCTTAGTAAAATCCCATGACTCATGCCCATACACATCATCTGTATATGAGTAGTAAATGATCATAGCATACGCCATTGGGCAGACCATTTAGGGGACTCGTTATGAGACAGAGTGCCCCACATGATCGCACAGTACACTCTGGATTACTGCATGATTTGACGTGTAATTCATGCATCTCGCATATGTGTGACTTGATCACTGCACGCCCCAGTGACATTAGGGTTGTGGCTCCACAGGTACATCGTGGATGGCCATATCGGATACTGAAAATACTTGGTTCTAGCACTGTGGGCACTCGGGATGTCCTTGGGTGAAAGTCATAGAACCTTTTTAGTACCAGGAGTTGCTCTAATGTCTAGACTGAGTGAATACATGAGCACCCGAGTGCCGAATATCAGTAGGCCTCATCTCCCACCGTGTCGTGGTCGGTTGAAAAGAGATATGGCCTTATCTGCCTGAGTGAAGGGGCTATAAGCTAGGCCGAGTTTGACCAGCTTGTAAATGAGTCAGCTATCGATGATCCAAGTAGGTATTGGTAGACTACTAGTCTGGCAGATAGTGAGGTTTATTCCACTTGCTTAACTATGCAGCTAGGGAGGTGGCAGTCACTGTGAAGTGTATTAGACCCCATTGATATCCAGAGAGGAACTGTACTGATATGTGTACTTGATGAGTACCAACTTGCTTGGATTGTATTTCGCATATGACATTCGGCTATGTATGCCTCACATTGCATCAGTGTGGCCGATGGCATTCATGTCTCACATCGCATGACCTTGGTATGACTGATAGCATTCATGTCTTAAATCACATAGCCTTGGTATGGTTGATTGTATTCATGAACTTACCGCATACTTTCGCATTACTCTAATATTGTACACTTGGCGTTTTCCTTGCGCACACTTACACCACCCTCTAAGTTTTGTAAGTTTATGCACGACCGTTGCGTGCAGGTAGTGTTGGACAGCAACAGCGCTGAGGCAGAAGTGCGCATCTAACTATTTTGGAGTTTTTGATCACCTTGTATTTTCCTTTCCTATTGTACTTAAAGTTTTTAATATAGTGGATATGTGGTGATGTTGTTTTGTGACTTGGTTATGCTTATGGTTATGATCCATTATAAAAAAAAATTATTCTAAAAATTCTCCTTATAGGATCTTAGGATCAGAATCTGGCATATGATTGCCAAGAGCCGAGAATGGGGCACTACGGAGGCTGTCAGCACCGGATTCGGTGATCGGGATTCCTGTGAATCCAATTTTTGGATTTGGGGCGTGACAGAAGTTGGTATCAGAGCATAACTTGGGAATACCTGAAGATCACATCACATATCTACTATAAATAGGTTCCAAGTTTGAATAACATAAAAATTTTTGGACATAAACCCTTAACATTTATACCTTCGAGAATTCTTAAGGCTTATAGGCCCTTGTTCCTTCCTGTAGGACGTAATGGCTAGAAGATCGACCTGAGCGAATCTTACTCCACCACCTATGACTCCCGCTCTACCACCTGCTACTCCTCCTCCACCACCAGATATTCCTACCTTCCAGCTTGAGGATGTCACTCCTTTACCTAAGACCGGTGCAGATCCGACCGTACCTGTGAGTGCTACTCAGCTACAGCAGATGTTACAGGCGATGACTATCATTCTTCAGGAGCAAATCAGGCATCCCACTGTTACACCAGCCGAGGCTGAGCAAAAGCGTGTGATCGCCCTTCTCAAGGACTTCTGACAGCACGATTGTAATGCCCGTGAAAAATCCATACTTAGGCTCGAGTACCAACTCGACCCGAAATTGCGTAGAATTCATTCCTTTAGAAAATATGACTAGGTTAGCTAGTGCAACGTTAGAATAGCTGAGAAATGGTCCCTGATCACTTTAAATACGTTCTACAAGGCCCAAAGTGAGTGGAACCAATGGTGCTATAATGCTCTAAAACCTCGGACCAAACTCTAAGCAGGTTTGTTCTCTGGACCACTTTGAATCTTTGTATTGGATCTAGACCGCACGTCGAAAGTCCGATACCTCCTATCTTAGACCGTTAGAACCGCCTAGCTGGACTTGATACTCATTCCGAAAATCAAGTCAAACCGATAATCACAGGCTATTTCATTGAGCCCGGACCGAAGAGAGTGAGAATAGGGTTAGAATTGGAATTTGAAATTCAAATCTGGCACACGATTTGACGCATCAGTATTAAGCATTCTGACCGTCAGAATACAGCCAAATTACACCCTTGGATCAGGAAAAATATCTATTACATATCACGAGACTTATAGGCCTGATCTTGGTGCAATGACCGTTAAACTGAAACTGGACCGCCACGTGCGATCTGGGAATCCTACCGGTCTGAAAACTGGATGTGTGCTAGATCCAGTATGCATGAGCTTAAGTCCGACCGCATTTGGCCAGGGGACCTTCAGAAATGCCCTTTTGGACCGAAACGGCCCCGATTTGGTTAGGCACCAAGTAAACATTGTTCCCAAGCCTATTTTGGTCATGTTTTAGGCTATAAAAGGGGTTGAAACTCTCACTCCTCTCTCCCATCCGAATTTGAGAGAAACCCTAGCTTGAGAGAGAGAAAAAGGTGAGAGATTGTGAGAGAGTGGGAGAGTTCTTCCTGCCACTTGTACTACGCGTTGCACGTGCTTAAGCAACACACCTCTACCGCTTTCCCGGCGATTTCACCGCGATTCTAGGTAAGTAAATACCCTAAATAGTTGTTGATTTGAGTTTCCCTTGTTTCCATAGCGATGTAGCTTATGGATCTCGTGTATTAGGTTCCTTATTCGCCGTAGACGAAGCGTATACACTCCGTTTCAATTCCCAAGTCTACAAGACATAAGGTGAGGATTTTAGATGCTTTGATTGACGGTTCCCAACCCTTTCAATGTCGTTTAATAGTAGATTCTTGACGGCATCGCCGTTTGACATGTACAAAATGCTCTCCGTTTCCCGTTTCGTAAACTAACGAAGAATATGAGATTTAGGGCATTTTAGTCATTTGTAGGAAGTACTGTTTACATTCATATTTTGCTGATGTGATGACATGGTTTGTTGTCGCATTAGGAAGTTAGGAATGCGTGCAAAATTAGTTTGGCGAAGAGATTCGCCTAGTTGCGCACTTTGGGTCGACATACTATATGTAGACTTAAGTGTGTAGTGTAGGTGTTTGTATAAATGCTTGTATTAGTATGTATTGAATTAAATGATGTTATGTGATAGTTTGTGATTGATTTCTCAATTAATATGCTGACCTAAATGATTTTCTACATGTTGACTAAATGCATGATGTCATTACATGCATGGAATATATGTGCTTGAAGGTTTGCTTGAGTTGAATGTTATAACATGTGTTAACATGCTCACATGATTGTATTTCAATTCCAATACTTTTACATATATTGCTGATGTGATTCCATAAGTGCTTGGGACTAGACTTAGTTTAGGCAGTCGGTAACCGAGCGAATTCGTGGCTGACTGGTCATAGCCACGAACGACGCGTCGATAAACGTGATTCGTGTTTAGAGTTGGCGGCAGTGGTTAGGCCACGCGAAGTGTTTTACGCACTTTATGTCATTCGACTTGAGATGCGATCACGCTAGTCGAGCCCGTCAAGCAACCCGACTGGCCGATGTATGTTCACCTTGTATGAGTCATAACTGCTTGAACCTAGGGTACTGAACTTACCATTGTAAACCCTGTTAACCATGGTACCTTGATCCACGAAGACTCATGAGCCGGGCATGGTGGTATGGGACACCGTGGTCGAGCTGTCGGCTTACGCTGGGGCCACAAACCTCCCCGTAATGACCAGTGAGCACCTAGACTCGTGAGCAGATTATGGTGGTATGGGACACTATATTCTAGCTGTCGGCCTACACTGATCAGGCGACGAGTCCTTTGTAGTGACCGCGAGCGTATTCTGAGTCCACGGGAGGCGACGACCCTTCCGTTGCAGTAGAGTACAGTAGGCCTATATTGATAAGGTGATGGGGGAGCGGTGCAACGAGTGCGAGCAACAGCCCTAGCAGCCCTTGCAGTGACCTACGAAATATACATCGTATGAGATTACTAGGAGTGACGACCCTAGACAGGATCTGTGTTGGGATTGATACAAGGGAAGTACCTTAGTTTCCAATCCTGCTATTTGAATGGACTAATAATAACTCGGAAATCATATCACCATAGCATTGCATGTGCTTGGAAGATGTGGAGCACTCTAGGGAATGTGGCATGCCGCGGTCGTAAGATGTTGCCGTATGAGGGAGATCGTCGGTGAGGGCATACATCACGTTATGTCATCTTGCATTAACAACAGTATTAGGAATGTCTGATTTACTGTTTTACTATTATCGCATGATTGAATTGTGAACATGTTAATCTTTGCTCTATGATTCCACTGAGTTGATCACTCACTCCCACGTTACGGGATGGTGTTTGTAACACCCACCAGACCCTGTTGTAGATGCAGGTGAGGCTGAGATCCAGGAGGTGGAGCCAGACTTTGACGAGGACCAGGACGAGTTCTCGTACATGCAGTATCACGATGGCTTCGCGTAGGCGACCTGGATCGATGGGATTTCAATGGGACCATTTTGGATATCTATTTTATTCATGTATATTATATGAGACTCAGAGATGTCATACTTTGGAGACAGATGAGATTTACTTTACTTTTCCATACAGTGATATATATATTGTTTAGTCTTCCGCTTGCTTTTATCACTGGATCTGAAGTATGAATTACAGTTTTGGTATACTTTTACTCATGTGAATGCTTTAAATCAGACAACATTGAATCATAATCATTTTTTTTGCATAAGTGACGGTCTGGAACTCGGGAGTTGAGTTTATACACGACCCCCGATTTTCAGGGTGTTATAAGTTGCTATCAGAGCATGAATGAGAGTATACTGGGCCTGGGTTATGGTCTCGTGACGTACGCTGTCGCTTCCTTTGACTTAGGTGGGTGCAAGAAGGGTCTTGAAACACTTCTAGGATCGCAGATTCGCCGATAGACGAAGTCTATTAGAATCAATCGCAAGATCGAGTCTGTAACGCATCTCGGGTCGCGTAAAGCAACCCGAATAGCCTCTAAGTTGTAGGAAGTCGGGTTGAGACATCCTATGAGCGGTTTTAAACTGAAAAAGTGAATCCTTGGGCCGTGGGATGACCACGACTCCTGTAATCAACCGCCAGGGCTTAAAAACCCCGTTTCGCCAAAAATCTTCAAAATTCCTCCTTTAAACACTCTGATCTTCACTATTTCTTATTTATTTCATGTTAGGTATCAAACCTAAGGTGAAAATAACACAAATGAGTACTTTCACAAAATTGTACAGTGAATAGTAAAATTTTATAACAAATAGCCATAAGGCCATTATAACTTCACTTTCTTTAGCAAATAAGGATCTAAATGGATGTACTAGCTCCTTCTACCCCAAATTCATATGCTGCATCATAGGGTTTGATATTCGGGATTGCGGAGTGGTCCTGGAAAGCCCTGAACACATGTTTGGGCTCATATAGGTCAAAATACAATGAACTAGGGGGTGGACCACACATTTTTGGGGTCCCTGGACCATGGGGGACCAGACCCATGTGGTCCCACCGGCCAACTGGGAGGTTGGCCGGCGATGCATCGCCGACTGGTGGGGCCCGTTGGTCCTAAATTTCAGGTGCACGCCCTAAAATGCCTAGCACACCCTCCCCACATACCTCCCGTCCCACGAAAACCCCTAAAACACCCTCCTCCTTCACAAACAGCCCTCCCCTTAGCCCTATTTTCGTTTTCCAGCAGCCATTTCCAAATTTCGGCATTCCAAATCGTCCCTAGATCCCTCCTTGGCCAAAACTGACCATCATCCATCACTTCTTGGGAGTTGACAGCCCTTCCTCTTGAAGATTTCACCATTTGGAGCTCCAAAAATTCCTAAATAGAGCTGAAATCGTGAGGTGCTCCATTCTACTTTTTTATTTGCATTTCTCCTTGAAATTATAGCCTTGGGAAGCTTGAAGCATCCCTCTACGACGCCTAGATCTGCTTTTTCCAGATTGGGCAGCCACTTCTTCACATTTTTACCATTTTTCATGGCTTTCGTGGAAGCCATTTTAGGCCTTTTCTCACTCTCATCCATCATATCTTTGATGGGTAAAAGGAAAACCGCAACAGACGAGGCTGGGCCAAGCCATCCTGCTCAATCGAGAAGATCGCAGGGTGGTGCCGCAAGTTCAAACGCCGCCGCAGGTCCAGCTGCAGTCCTGGAGTGCCGTACAAAGCGAGATTTGGATCCCCATGCACACCTTGGGCGAGCAATTTTATCAGAGATGCCTCATGGCCAATACACTGATCACAAAGTGTTATTTGAGGCGGACGTAGATGGACGACTATTCGGCGAATATCTGTTGTTTGAACGCATTGAAGCTGCGCATTGGGGTCCGATCTTTGAAGCTCGCGCTCGTGCTAATGTGAGCACCGTTCGTGCCTTCTACGCTAGTATCCAGAATCCTACCTTAGAGCCTTTGCAGTTCAAAATCCCTTTTGGTAGAGATCGGATGGCTACGATCGATGTTCGGTTGATTGCGCGACTTCTCAACGTGCCTCTTGGTGATGTGCATCCTAGTGAGAAGAATCTGAGGACTAGACGTGAACGAGATCGTCGCACCAGGTTTCTGTGCGGTAAGTTGGTTCCATGGTAGCCTAATAATAGCCTCAAGGCGACGTATATGTCTGAGGATTTGCGCCTGTTGCACCATATCTGCACGTTCAATGTTTATCCCAGGTCGACGAACTGCATTGAATGTACACGCCTTATGGTTGATTTCCTGTATATGGTGGCCCAGGGAGAGAATGTATGCATGGCTACTTTCATCTTACGGAAAATAATCCTCATAGTCAGGTCAAGGAGAACATCCGAATCGCTTCCCTTTGGCCGACTGATTTGCAAGATTGCGCTTGAGTTTGCCTATAGACTTGGGCCGAAATTGCCGGTATCGATTCATACCATTGATGAGTCGACTATGGTCAAGATGAAGATTGGGTCACAATACCGTGAAAATCAACTTGAAAGGGATAGTGAGGATGACTTTGATGATGAGGAAGATCAAAGCGAAGAAGAACCTAGAGCAGAGGTTCAAGAAGAAGCTCAGGAAGAGGCAGAAGAGGAGGCTCAGGATACAGATGAGAGCCCTCCTCCTTCTGCGCAGGCTACTATCGACGATCGCATTACTCGGATGGAGGAGAGTCAGACTGCTTTGCGAAGGGAAGTCCAAGAACTTCGCGCAGAAGTCGCGGATGCCAAGGCCGTTACAAAGAAGAAATTTGGCAAAGTGACTCGCACCTTGAAGGCGATCCTGTGTTGCTTACAGGATAAGGGTGCTCCTCCTCCGTCCCCAGACTCCGACTAGCGATGCGATCTTTGATGTTATTATCAGTAGTTAGTCATTTCCTGCTTTATGTGTGTAAGCCTGTTAGGGCTAGTTCTTTGCTTACGTTGCTGTTGCAATTTTAACTGTCTTAGTTCCCATGTATTTCTCGTCGTGATGCTTGTAAGGATATATCCCTTGTATTGTGATAATTTTGATTAATTGAAATGCATGGAATGCCTTTGACTCCTTATGAGAATGATTGCGGTGTATTTGTGCTATTAAGACTGACAAGGTTGCGCCCTATTTTGAATATAGGGAATGCCGCCTAAGGTTACGCGGAGCACGGTTCGGCTTGCACTGACTGAGCATATGGATCAGACTCCTTCGCAATCTGACACTCATGCGGACCCTGCTTTGGGCCCGATTCCTGAGGCAGTTCATTCGTCTCAGCCTGCCGCTGGTCCTACAGATGGACCACCGCCATTTACACCGTCGGTCAGAGAGCCTTATCGCGCATCTACTTCCACATAGCATCCGCCACAGCCTGCTCCACCTCCTGACAGATTCGAACAGATGATGGCTATGATGCTGCAGCAGCAGCAGCTTCTGACTACCATCGTGGGGACATTAGCCCAGGGTGGGGGTGCGGCTCCATCTACACCACCTGCGCATCCAGTTGAGGATGCTTATACATACGCCCAGGATGAGGGCATGGCTCATCCTGCGCCGCCTACTTACCCTGCGAGGAATTTCGCCGATACACGGGACCTATTGGAGCGATTTCAGCACTTGCGGCCTCCTACTTTCACGGGTTCTCACAGACCTAAGGAGGCTGAGTACTGGCTCGACCGGGTGTCGAAGATTTTGCGGATGTTGCATTGCACCGAGGCCGAGCAGGTAGAGTTGACTACCTTCCTGTTTGAGAGAGAGGCCAGCATGTGGTGGGATAGCGTACTGCGAACTGTTGCCGCAGACTTTGTATGGACGTGGGCAGCATTTGAGTTCCGCTTCCATGAGAAGTATTGTCCCCAGACTTACAGGCACGACAGGGAGAATGAGTTTCTCCGCCTCAGACAGGCAGCGATGACAGTTACAGAGTATGAGCATCGGTTCACGGAGTTGGGCAGGTACGTCCCGACGATTTTGGCTGATGAGCAGATGCGCATACGGCGCTTTCTGGAGGGTTTGCGACCGGACATTCGGTCGAAGATGTGCTGTGTGACCATTCCTTCATATGCGGAGTTGATTCACATGTCCATGCGGGCAGAGAAGGATGTGGATCGACTTGCGCGATCTCGTGGCCCTGTTACTTCTAGGCCGCGACCAGACATACAGGACAGGCCCCTCGCGGGCAAGAGGCCTCGCATTGATCCTCCTACTAGGACTACGGCGCCTGTACCACCGTTTCGGCGCCCTGATTTGACATGTACATACTGTGGGAGGACAGGCCACTTGGCGCAGAGCTGCTTTTCGAGGATGCGGGACAATGGGTTCTCGCCGCTGCAGAAGATCGACCGTGCACGTCCACAGGCGTTATCAGCACCGCCTATACGGTCAGCTCCTGCGAATCCTACATTCAGACCTCCGGTATCGCAGATCAGACAGCCTCCACGGCCCTTGACACGGGGTCGAACCGGCCACAGCAGGCTCGGGTTCATGCATTGACAGCTGAGGCAGCTGCGACGCCGACTTCCCAGCATTCAGCCTTCGAGGTCACGGCCCATATTGGAGGTACTCCCGTTCTTGTGATGGTGGACACTGGTTTCACGATTTCTTTGATATCGCGTGCCGTAGTCAGGCGTCTTGGGTTACAGACTATCACTATGGATAGCGTGCGAGTCTTTGCAGCTCATGGGGATTATATAGATGTCGCCCAGATGTGTGAGGGTTGTTTAGTTGATCTGGGAGGCAGGATGATGACTCTTGATCTTGTCGTCGATCCCTCGCTCGTCTATCTCGACGTCATTCTTGGCATGGACTGGTTGACTGCAGCGAGAGCCGAGATTGACTGCGAGGCTCGTATGGTGACGGTGTATGAGCCTGAGGGCACGCCTTTCATGTTTTCAGTGCGGGTAAATCTTCCTTTCCGCATACTTAGCTACGCCACTTTATTGCGCGACGCTGGGGCTCAGGTACTTGAGCATGTACCAGTCGTTTCCGAGTTCGGGGATCTGTTCAGGAAGATCCCTGGTTTGCCGCCCCGACGTGAGATCGATTTCACTATCGATCTGGTTCCTGGTTCTACGCCCGTCTCACTGCCGACGTATCGTATGGCACCATGTGAGATGGAAGAGTTGAGGACGCAGATTGATGGTCTGCTAGAGCTTGGCCTTATACGGCCTAGTGTGTCTCCTTGGGGAGCACCGGTCCTATTCGTGAGGAAGAAGGACGGTTCGATGCGATTGTGTATTGATTATCGCAGGCTGAACCAGCTCACGGTGAAGAACAAGTACCCTTTACCCAGGATCGATGACTTGTTTGATCAGTTGAGAGGATCGCAGTACTTCTCGAAGATTGATCTTCAGTCGGGATATCATTAGCTACGCGTCAGGGATGAAGACGTGCAGAAGACAGCATTCAGGACCAGTTTTGGCCACTATGAGTTCCTCGTGATGTCGTTCGGTCTCACGAACGCACCAGCCGTGTTCATGGATCTGATGAACCGGGTATTTCGGCCTTTCCTCTATCGATTCGTCGTTGTATTCATTGACGACATTTTGGTGTACTCTAGGAGTCGAGAGGAGCATGAGGAGCACTTGCGTTTGGTCTTGGATACGCTCAGACAGCATCAGTTGTTCGCACAGTACAAGAAGTGCGACTTCTGGAAGCAGGAGGTGAAGTTTCTGGGACATGTGGTGTCCAAGGATGGCATGGCAGTTGACCTGTCTAAGGTAGCTGCGGTGCAGGACTAGGAGCAGCCTGGTTTTGTCACTGAGGTGAGGAGTTTCTTGGGTCTCGCTGGCTACTATCAGCGCTTCATACAGGACTTCTCGAAGATCGCGAGACCCCTATCTCAGTTGACACGGAAGGACATGAAGTTCGCCTGGAATGATAAGGCGGAGTCAGCTTTTCAGGAGCTGAAGGACAGACTTACGTCCGCCCCTGTGCTAGTATTGCCAGAGCAAGGGGTTAGATACACTATATACACTGACGCGTCTAGCATTAGTTTGGGTTGTGTCCTTATGCAGAGGGACAGGGTAATTTCGTATGCCTCGAGACAATTAAGGAAGCACAAGGAGAATTACCCTACACACGACCTAGAGTTGGCAGCCGTTATATTCGCACTGAGACTCTGGAGACATTACCTCTACGGAGAGGAGTTCGAGCTCTTTTGCGACCACAAGAGCCTCAAGTACATATTCACGCAGCGAGACTTGAATATGAGGCATCGGCGATGGATGGAGACGTTGAAGGACTTCAAGTTTGAAGTCTCTTACCATCCTGGGAAGGCGAACCTTTTGGCTAACGCGTTGAGCCGTAAGAAGGTGATAGAGTTTGCGGCTCCGCTGATGGTTGCCGAGTGGGATATGGTTGAGTTTTTGCGAGACTTTTAGCAGAAACTCACCGTAGAGGAGCCGTTTGAGTTCATCGCACATGTACAGGTGCGATCTCAGATTCATCGAGGCGCAGGGGGACGATGCGCATCTTACTGAGCTTCGAGAGCAGGTCAATGATGATGCTGACGCTGACTGGCGAGTTGGTATGGATGGGGGCTTACGTTACCGTGGCCGTCTATGCGTCCCAGATGTCCCTGACTTGAAACGAGAGATTCTCGAGGCTGCGCATTCTACTAGACTCGCGATGCATCCAGGCAGCACAAAGATGTATCGTGACGTGAAGAGGACGTATTGGTGGGAAGGTATGAAGACCCACATAGCTGAGTTCGTGTCCCGTTGTCTCACTTGTCAGTAGGTGAAGGCCGAGCATCGCCGACCACCTGGACTTTTGCAGCCGATGCCGATTGCAGAGTGGAAGTGGGATTTCATTTCCATGGACTTCATTTCTGGGTTGCCGAAGATGAGGAAGGGACATAATTCCATTTGGGTGATTGTCGACTGATTGACAAAGTCGGCGCACTTCCTACCGATCAGAGTTACGAACTCTGCAGACGAGCTGGCTAGATTGTACATCAGAGAGATCGTGCGGCTGCATGGAGTTCCGTTGGAGATCGTGTCGAACAGAGACACGCGGTTCACTTCTATCTTCTGGACCCGCATTCAGGAGGCTATGGGTGTGAAGTTGAAGTTCAGTACTGCCTTCCACCCACAGACGGAAGGACAGACAGAGCGAGTGAACCAGATCTTGGAGGATATGTTGCGAGCTTGCGCATTGGACTTCAAGGACAGTTGGGATGATTGTCTTGCATATGCGGAGTTTGCGTACAACAATAGCTTCCAGGAGAGTATCGGTATGGCACCTTATGAGGCACTGTATGGGCGACCTTGTCGCACACCGCATTGCTGGTTAGAGGTCGGTGAGCGCAGCTTGATTGGCCCAGAGTTAGTGCAGGTGACGTCAGAGAAAATTGATATTATTCGACGTCGGCTTCTTACAGCGCAGAGCAGACAGAAGAGCTACGCCGATACGAGACGGCGGCCACTAGAGTTCACAGTTGGGGATCATGTGTTTTTGTGAGTTTCCCCTATGAAGGGAGTCCTTCGGTTCGGGAAGAAGGGGAAGCTGGCACCGCGATTCATTGGCCCATTCCAGATCCTCGATCGTGTGGGAGCGGTGGCTTACCGATTGGCTTTACCCACGCCTCTCGTGAGCATTCACAACGTATTTCATGTTTCTATGCTGAAGAAGTACATTGCTGATCCTTCCCATATCATCAGATGGGAGCAGGTGCAGTTAGGAGAGGACGTTACATATATCCTGCGACCGACACGTATCCTAGACAGGAAGGAACAGGTACTGCGTAGCAAGGTGATTCCCCTTGTGAAGGTATTATGGACGCATCACTCTGAGGAGGAGGCTACCTGGGAGACAGAAGCCGAGATCAGAAAGAACTACCCATAGCTTCTCGAGGAGTACGAAAAGGTACAAAATTTCTAGGACAAAATTATTTCTTAAGGGGGGTAGATTGTAACGCCCGTGAAAAATCCATACTTGGGCTCGAGTACCAACTCGACTCGAAATTGCGTAGAATTCATTCCTTTAGAAAATATGACTAGGTTAGCTAGTGCAACGTTAGAATAGCTGGGAAATGGTCCCTGATCACTTTAAATACGTTCTACAAGGCCCAAAGTGAGTGGAACCAATGGTGCTATAATGCTCTAAAACCTCGGACCAAACTCTAAGCAGGTTTGTTCTCTGGACCACTTTGAATCTTTGTATTGGATCTAGACCGCACGTCGAAAGTCCGATACCTCCTATCTTAGACCGTTAGAACCGCCTAGCTGGACTTGACACTCATTCCGAAAATCAAGTCAAACCGATAATCACAGGCTATTTCATTGAGCCCGGACCGAAGAGAGTGAGAATAGGGTTAGAATTGGAATTTGAAATTTAAATCTGGCACACGATTTGACGCAACAGTATTAAGCATTCTGACCGTCAGAATACAGCCAAATTACACCCTTGGATCAGGAAAAATATCTATTACATATCACGAGACTTATAGGCCTGATCTTGGTGCGATGACCGTTAAACTGAAACTGGACCGCCACGTGCGATCTGGGAACCCTACCGGTCTGAAAACTGGATGTGTGCTAGATCCAGTATGCATGAGCTTAAGTCCGACCGCATTTGGCCAAGGGACCTTCAGAAATGCCCTTTTAGACCGAAACGGCCTCGATTTGGTTAGGCACCAAGTAAACATTGTTCCCAAGCCTATTTTGGGCATGTTTTAGGCTATAAAAGGGGTTGAAACCCTCACTCCTCTCTCCCATCCGAATTTGAGAGAAACCCTAGCTTGGGAGAGAGAAAAAGGTGAGAGATTGTGAGAGAGTGGGAGAGTTCTTCCTGCCACTTGTACTACGCGTTGCACGTGCTTAAGCAACACACCTCTACCGCTTTCCCGACGATTTCACCGCGATTCTAGGTAAGTAAATATCCTAAATAGTTGTTGATTTGAGTTTCCCTTGTTTCCATAGCGATGTAGCTTATGGATCTCGTGTATTAGGTTCCTTATTCGCCATAGACGAAGCGTATACACTCCGTTTCAATTCCCAAGTCTACAAGACATAAGGTGAGGATTTTAGACGCTTTGATTGACGGTTCCCAATGCTTTCAATGTCGTTTAATAGTAGATTCTTGACGGCATCGCCGTTTGACATGTACAAAATGCTCTCCGTTTCCCGTTTCGTAAACTAACGAAGAATATGAGATTTAGGGCATTTTAGTCATTTGTAGGAAGTACTGTTTACATTCATATTTTGCTGATGTGATTGACATGGTTTGTTGTCGCATTAGGAAGTTAGGAATGCATGCATAATTATTTTGGCAAAGAGATTCGCCTAGTTACGCACTTTGGGTTGACATACTATATGTAGACTTAAGTGTGTAGTGTAGGTGTTTGTATAAATGCTTGTATTAGTATGTATTGAATTAAATGATGTTATGTGATAGTTTGTGATTGATTTCTCAATTAATATGCTGACCTAAATGATTTTCTACATGTTGACTAAATGCATGATTTCATTACATGCATGGAATATATGTGCTTGAAGGTTTGCTTGAGTTGAATGTTATAACATGTGTTAACATGCTCACATGATTGTATTTCAATTCCAATACTTTTACATATATTGCTGATGTGATTCCATAAGTGCTTGGGACTAGACTTAGTCCAGGCAGTCGGTATACTTTTACTCATGTGAATGCTTTAAATCAGACAACATTGAATCATAATCATTTTTATTGCATAAGTGACGGTCTGGAACTCGGGAGTTGAGTTTATACACGACCCCCGATTTTCAGGGTGTTACAACGATCCTCCGCATTTTCGGGGTGAGCTAGACCCTACTGCTACAGAGATATGATGCTCCGAGGTGGAGAAGATATTTGACACCATGAGATGTACGACCTAGCAGCAAGTTCCATTAGCTATATTCCTTCTCCAGGGTGAGGCTCAGCATTGGTGGGTATTTGTGGCCCGATCGGTAGCGGCTGATTTCGAGTGGACCTAGGAGGACTTTATAGACCAATTTGACCAGAAGTTCTTTCCCGAGCATGTGCGATAGCAGCGCGCACTAGAGTTTAAGACTCTAATCCAAGGAGACATGACAGTGTCCCAGTATGAGGCTCAATTTATTGCACTATCGAGATTGTGACGTATCTTGTTGACGATGAGGGGCGGAAGGCCCGCCGTTTTTAGAACGGGTTGCATCCTGCCCTCAGGAGCCATGTGATCGAACACATGCTTCCGACATTTGAGCAGATCGTAGAGAGGGCACAAATTTATGAGTCAGATTTGGCCAGTTTGCAAAGAGCCCATGACCAGAGAGGAGATCAGAAGAGGAAGGCACCCTCTGGTAGTTTCCAGCAGTATCAGCATCATTCACAACAGCGATGCACGACCCGCCCAGCATTCCGAGCACCAACAGTACCCCCAGCGCCACCGTTGGGACCGTTTACAGGTACTTGCTTTGGATGCGGCAGGACAGGATATCGTAGACACAAGTGTCCCCATCCGCAGTAGCAGCAGACGAGAGCACCACATCCACCTTCGCGACAGCCACCATAACAGTAGCAGTGACCGCAGCACCAACCTCCAAGGCCTCCCCCACAGCAGCAGATGTAAGACCCGTGTCTTAGTCCATACCGTTTCGTAGACTTCCACGGTCTTACCGGTTGAATTTCGATAACCTTCGACCGTTACGGTTTCAATGCCGTGACTCACGCGCCGAGGCGATACCCTGGTCAAGAGATGTGGGTCAACGTTCAGTGCGAGAAAAATGCCGCGCATTGTGAAACCCAAGAGAATCTTTACGAGGTGTCACATCAATCCCATCAATCAATCAAATCCCATCACATCTCATGTCAAGTACACATCATCTTTCACCCATACCCAAGCAACCACAAAAGTCAAAAGTTTCTTATAAAGCCCATGCTTTTCTTACACAAAAGGCCACCAAAGTCAACAAAGCCTTACACACCCATCTCTCTCCCATCCATCACTCCATCACCCCATCACCTCACATCTCCTTACAACTCTCTCTCTTTCTCATTTCTTATCTCATTTTCTCAAGTAACTAAAACCCATACATATGAGAAATTCTCCAAGCCTTCCAAGCTCCAAGTGTGGCCCACCTTTCCATCCCAAGATCTCCCATCCTAGTCATCCATTCCTCATCTCCTCCATTAGAATCAAAGCTAAGGTGCTTAGGAACCCCTAGGAGTAAGAAGATCGAACGGTGGGTGCTAGATAATAGTATTTTTTCATGTTTTTAAGATGGGCCAAGTGAGGCCAACCGATCAATGGTTTGGATCTCACTTGGGACCCTAAGTTGTGGCCGATGGCCCACTTTGATCATCATGATCATTCCATGATGGGGCCATTCTCCATGGACCCCATCATGATGTTTATTTTCTTGTATACTTAGGGTCATCTAGACCATCTATTTTAGTGGAGAAAGGATCTCCACCGTTGGATTTTAATTTAATGGGCCCATGTGTAATGGGACTCACTTGATGTATGTTTCAAATCATGCAAGGGAGGGCCCGTAGTGGCGGGGTCCCTCCATCACTCGATCCTCTTTCCTTCTCTCTCTTTCTCGCCTTCTCTATTTTGTGGTCCACTTAAAAGGTTGTGAGATGTCTCTACCGTTCATCAAAGGGGTCTTACCTTGATGTGGGCCTCATGCACACCATCCAATCATTTGGTGGCCCACCTTGGTAACATGTATGAGGGTGGGCCCCACCTTAAATATGTGTTATATACGACCGTCCAGCGTCCAGGGACGCTGGACGTTGTTAATATGTGAAGTGTGTGCTGCCAGTGGGTGTACTGACGCAGCAGGTCAAAAAAAAAAGATGATTTTTGGAAGGGTTGCACATGTAGGTCCCACCTTAATGTATATTGTCAATCCATGCCGTTCATTTCGTTTTCCAACTCATTTTAGGCGTTGAGCCGAAAAATGAGGTCAATCCGATAATCAGGTGGGCCATATTTTAGAAAACTTTATTTCCTATTGTTCAAAACTATTAGGACCCACCTTGTTGTTTCTACCTGCCAAAAATGCCGAACATTGGACTTGTTCGGCATGTTTTGAGCACTAGAAACCTTTGGGCGGAGTGAATTCCCAAGGAGTGGGCCCCACATGTGATTTTTCTCAAGAAATCAAAAATAAAAAATAAAAATACAAGAGTCAGTGCCTCTGCCTCTGACACCGCAGTAGCAGCAGCACGCTGCTGCATGCAGCGGGCGGACGGGCAGCGTCCCACGGCTGCTGTCTTATCCACGCCGTTCATTTGGCGGGCCCCTCACTGAAGCGGCCCCCTCCAAAAAATGGGGCCGATCTGACGCTCAAGTGGCCCACACTGCAGGAAACAGTGGGATTGAACCTCTACCATTGAAACTTTCTTTTTGGGCCCACGGAAGTTTTGAATCATTCTGAAATTTGTATTTTCTCTTCATCTAGGTCTGAGTGACCTTCTGAACGGTTTGGATGGCATTTAAACATTATAGTGGGCCCCACATGGGAACTCACAGTGATGCATGTGTTTTACCTCCACCGTCCAGGCAGACGGTGGAGCCCACCCTGATGCATGTGTTTTATTAGCGCCATCCAACAGCAGCTGGATGGCTAGTGGATCCTAGCCCCACTGTGATGTGTATGGCCCCACCGTGATGTGTGTTGGCCCACATTATAGGCGGCAGTGTTGAATAAACACCCACCATTTTAAAAATAATAATAATAAAATAAAAATATAAACATTACAGTGGGCCCCTTGCCAGTTTGAATGGCAAATAAACATTTCAGTGGGCCTCTAGGCCCATGAGAGTGGACCCATTTGATGTGTTCCAAGGCCCATGGGATTAGACCCATTTGATGTAATTTAAGGCCCATGGGATTGGACCCATTTGATGTGTTCCAAGGCCCATGGGATTAGACCCATTTGATGTAATTTAAGGCCCATGGGAGTGGACTCATTTGATGTATTCCAAGGTCCATGGGATTGGACCCATTTGATGTATTTTAAAGCCCATGGGAGTAGGCCCATTTGATATGTGTAAGGCCCATGGGTCGAGAACCATTTGATGCCTTCTAAGGCCCACGGGTTATGACCCATTGCAATGCACTTAAGGTCCATTGGTGCGGCCCATGGATGTCGTCCACTTAATGAATATAAGGCCCATAGGATGTGGCCCATTTGATATATTTAAGGCCTAATGGGAATTGCACTTAAGGCCCATTGGTGCGCCCAGTGGTGTGGCCCACTTGATGAATATAAGGCCCATTGAATATGGCCCATTTAATATATTTAAGGCCCAATGTGATGTACCTAAGGTCCATTGTAATGTGTGACCCCAACACGGATTATGTAATGATCGCGCCTTAGGAGCAATGTTGGTTTGACGTCCACATTGCGAGTGTAATGTTGGTTGGACGTCAACATTACGACTCTCCCTAAGGCACATTGATAGGCCCGTACTTGTTGTGTATAGGCCGTCTAGGCCCATCTGGTTGTAAGAATGGTTCATTACTTATTTACATGTTTAGTATAGTTTCATGACTCATGATCATACGCATCATATGTATGCTTGATATGAGAAGAGACTGATCATAGCATATGCCTTCGGGCAGATTGTTTATAGGACCCCGATTAGGCGATGTTATCCTGCATGAGTGCACGATACGTGCAGGATTTATTGCATGATTGGATAGTGTGATTCATGCATTTCACATTGTGTGACATGGTTATTGTACGCCCTAGCAACATCGGGGCCATAGCTTCCACAAACGTATCGTGGTTGGCAGGATTGGATACCAAAAATCTTGTTATACATGGGATGCTATAGATATTTGTGGGTGAAAGTCCCTAAACCCTTGTGGTACCAAGAGATTGCTCCAACGTCTAGACTGAGTGGGTAGATGAGCGTTGAGTGCCGATTACCAGATGGTTGCGCTCTCCACTGTGTCGTGGTCGGTTGGAAGGGGGTGCGGCCTTACCCGCCCAAGAGTAGGGGGCAAAGCTGGGCTGAGTTTGACCAGCTCGAGGAATGGATCCGCTATCGACGAGTCGAGCCCGATATTGGCAGACGGATAATGAGGTCTCTTCCACTTACCTTGTTGGCGCGATGAGGCGGTGATCTGGTTTAGAGTGTACTAGACCCTGGTGATATCCCAGATTTGACCTGTATTGATATGTGGACTTAGATGAGGATTGTATGCTTGACTTGCATCTTGCATCGCATAACCTTGGTACAGCTCATGATATTTATGGATCCATCTGCATATTCTGCATTACTCTGATATTGCATGATCATTACTATATTGCACACACACTCTCACTACCCTCTAAGCTTTCTATAAGCTTATGCATGACCGTTGCGTGTAGGTGACATTGGCTCACAGCAGCGTTGAGGCAAGAGCGCTTAGCAGATCATTTAAGAGTTTTTTGTTCATCATCATTGTATTTCCCCTTTATGCTCATTGTACTTGTAAAGTTTTTTATTATAGTGGAAATGTAATGGAGTTTTTGGTTGTTGTTTGTGGGTTATGCCTTTGGTTCTGCTTATTACGAATTAAACTGACGTTGAAAATCCTCCTCGTAGCATCCTAGGATCAGAACCTGGCGAATGGGCGCAAGGAGCCGAGAATGGGGTTCCATGGAGGCTGTCGGCACCGGATTCGGCGATCGAGAATTTTATGAGACCGGTTTCCGAGTATGGGGCGTGAAAGCAGAGGCAGCAGATTAGGCCGCCATAGCGGCAGCAGCATCAGCAGAGACCTCAAAGGGGACCTGCACCTCCCCAACAGGCCCAAGGTAGATTCTATGCTGCCCAGCAGTACCCTCAGTTATCAGGAGGGGACGTCGAGGATACTCTCCCCGTTTCTGCATGCATTACACATATATTATTTGACTCTGGTGCATTATATTCCTTTGTGGCTTATGATTTCTGCCGATCGACTAGTTTACCGATGGAGTCTGCCTATGAGGGTTTGTCTGTATCGATGCCCTTGGGGAAGACTACAGTATTAGACCGAGTTTTCTCATCTTGCCCCATTCTGATTGGGGATATCTTCTTGCCTGTCGACCTATTCGTATTACCGATGTCCGATTTTGATGTCATTCTGGGCATAGACTGGCTCGCAGAGTACCACGCCATATTAGACTGCTTCGCGAGGACAATCACGTTCTGTATACCCGGCGTACCAGAGTTTCAGCTTATTGTAGAGCCCAGAGGAGAGCAGCTTTCTTACCTGTTATCTTGTGCCGTTGAGGAGTCAGCGGCTTTGAGTATCGATCAGTTGCCTGTCATTTCCCGATGTGTTCAAGGAGATTCCGGGGTTACCACCTCGTCGATACATCGAGTTTCAAATTGATCTTATGCCTGGTACCGTACCTATTTCGAAGGCCCCATATCGTATGGCACCATTGGAGTTACGGGAACTGCAGAAGCAATTGGACGAGTTACGTGAGCTAGGCTTTATTCGTCCGAGCAGTTCACCATGGGGAGCACCGGTACTTTTCGTGAAGAAGAAGGATGGCTCGTTAAGGCTTTGCGTAGATTACCACGAGCTCAATAAGGTCACAATCAAGAACAAGTACCCGCTTCCGAGGATCGATGATTTGTTTGATCAGCTGCAGGAGGCGCAGTTCTTTTCGAATATAGACTTACGATCTGGTTATCATCAGGTTCGGGTTCGAGATGAGGATATCCCGAAGATCGCTTTCAGGACGTGCTACAGTCATTTTGAGTTCCAGGTCATGTCATTTAGACTAACCAATGCGCCCGCAGTATTCATGCAGTTGATGAACGAGGTCTTCCATCCATATCTCGATCAGTTTGTTGTTCTGTTCATCGACGACATTCTGATATATTCGAGGACCCGTGAGGAGCATGAGCAATATCTGGAGATTACCTTACGGACCCTCCGTGCACACCAGCTCTACGCGAAGCTAGAGAAGTGCGAGTTCTGGCAGGAGGAGGTGAAGTTCCTCGGCCATGTAGTGACGAGGTAGGGTATCGCAGTGGACCCCTCAAAGATTGATGTCATGCGTCAGTGGGGCCAGCCCACGAACGCATCCGAGATCCATAGTTTTCTTAGTTTGGCGGGCTACTACCGACGTTTTATTAAGGGATTCTCTCGTATCGCAGCCCTGTTGACCAAGTTGACCCGGAAGGGTGCCGAGTTCATTTGGAGCGATGCTTGTGAGCAGGCATTTATGGAGTTAAAGGACCACCTCACGTCCGCTCCTGTCCTCATTCTTCCCTCTGGGAGTGATGGATTTGTTGTATTTACCGATGCCTTATGAGTTGGCTTATGTGTTGTCCTGATGTAGCACAGGAAGTCAGTGGCTTATGCGTCCCGTCAGCTCAAGGTCCATGAGCTGAACTACCCCACGCACGATCTGGAGCTAGCAGCGGTTGTCTTTGCACTGAAAGTGTGGAGTCACTATCTCTATGGGGTGAGGTTTGAGCTCTTCTCTGACCACAAGAGCTTAAAATATTTGTTCTCTCATTTTGAGCTAAACATGAGGCAGAGGCATTGGATGGAGCTCCTGAAAAACTACGATTTTGATCTCCAGTACCACCCGGGTAAGGCGAATGTGGTGGCGGATGCCCTCAGCAATTAGCCACGAGGCCCAGTGGCACATACGATGATTCGAGAGTGGAGGATGCTCAAGGATATAGCAGAGTATGACTTCGAGTTTGGCCTGCAGTTATCTATTGTTCAGCTATCGAGCCTGTTGATTCAACTCTCTCTTATCGCAAGGCTGATCGAGGCTTACCTGACAGATAAGTCGTTACAGGATTACCGAGCAGAGGTAGCATCTGAGAGTCAGACGGATTCGCAGATTAGTTCTGATGGTGGACTTCACTTTAGAGGCCGATTATGTGTCCCGGATATTCCCAAGTTACACTGAGATCTTATGGCCAAGGCACATTGATCGCGGTTCTCTATCCACCCTAGCTTAACGAAGATGTATCGCGATATGAGGCATTAGTATTTTTGGTCAGGGATGAAGTGCCAGATAGCCAGTTTTATGGCCGAGTGTGACACCTGCCAGTGTGTCACGGCCGATCATCAGAGACCCCCTAGTCTATTGTAGCTGCTGAGTGTCCCGATTTAGAAGTGGGAGCATATATCTACCGATTTTATCATGAGGTTTGCCAAGGACTCAGCGTGGTCATGACGCCATCTGGGTTGTTGTGGACTGTCTAACGAAGTCGGTACATTTTCTTGCGATTCGTGAGACTTGACATATGGATCGGCTCACCAAGATGTTTATTGATGAGATCGTGAGGTTGCACGGTATTCCCATCTCAATTGTTTCAGACCGAGATCCGAGGTTCACATCTCAGTTTTGGAGGAGCTTCTAGAGAGCGATGGGCACTGATTTGTAGCTCAGCACCTCATATCATCCGCAGACCGATGGGCAGACCGAAAGGGTCAACCAGATCCTTGAGGATATGCTCCGGGCTTGCGTGATTAATTTCTCGGGTAGTTGGGACGAGCATCTATGATTGGCTAAGTTCACATACAACAACAGCTATCAGGCGATCATTGGTATGGTTCCTTTTGAGGCATTATATGGCAGATTGTGCAGATCTCTGTGTTGTTGGACTAAGGTTGGAGAGAGGCATCTCCTAGGTCCCAAGCTTGTGCAGCAGACATCAGAGGTCATCGATATCATCAGGAAGAGGATGCGCACAGCTTAGAGCCGGCAGAAGAGTTCTGCTGATCGTCGGCATTGTCTCTTGGAGTTTGCCATTAGGGACCATGTGTATCTCAAGATCTCACCCATGAACGGTGTAGTTCGTTTTGGAGTGAAGGGCAAGCTTGCCTCGAGATTCATAGGACCTTTTCAGATCACCAGGCGCTTTGGCATTGTGGCCTATCGGCTTGCCTTGTCACCTCAGTTGTCTGACATCCACAACGTTTTTCATGTCTCTATGTTGAGGAAGTGTGGGTTAGACGTCGTTCCTATTATTGATTGGCAGTCGTTAGAGGTTCGTGAGCACACTTCTTATATTGAGCAGCCAATTCGTATCCTCGATCGAAAGGAGCATGTCCTCAGAACCAAGGTCATTCCCTTGGTGAAGATGCAGTGGAGCCATCATAGTGTGGATGAGAAGTCTTGGGAACGCGAACCGGAGATTTGAGAGCGTTATCCCCATCTTTTGGATGTTTGATTGTATGATGTATGCTGTTATGATTATATATGATGTTATGTTTTCTATTCCCTCATGAGTTATGTCTTAGCTGCGATGGTAGTATAAATTTTGAGGATGAAATTTTTATTAGGTGGGGAGAGCTGTAAGACCCGTATCCTAGTCCGTATTGTTCTGTCGACTGTCGCGATCCTTCCCGTCGAATCCTGGTAAGCCGCAACCAGTAATCGATGTTTACACATAACCTTAAGTCGTACCCCACAGATTTGAGTCAGCTTAATTCGAGACTTGTACCATTACGACCGCACAGTCGCCGCGATTTCAACGTCGCGACTCGCACACCGATCCGATACCCAGACGAGTAGATGTAGACCCGCGTTCAATTCAAGGAAAAACACCGCGTGTTACAAATCCCAAAAGAATCTCTACAACATCTCAAATCAATTCCATCAATCACCTCTCATGTCAAGTACAAAGCACCCATGCTTCCTTTCTCCACAAGTTAAGCAAACCCAAAAGTCAACCAATCCATCACCTCACCCATCACTCACATCCATCACCCATCTCCCATCACTTCTCCTTACAATCACCTCTCTCCCTCTTTTCTCACACCATTTCTAAGCAAGGAGAGAGCCCACATGTCCAAGCTCCTCCATGAGAGAAAAGTGAGTTGTGTGACCCACCTTCCCATCCCAAAAGCTCTCATCCTAGCCATCAATTTCTCATCTCCACCATCAAAGTGAAGCATAAGGAGAGTGGCTTTCCAACAAACCGAGAAGATCAAGCGGTGGGTGCTTCCATAGCCTAGATTTCATGTTTTTAAGATGGGCCAAGTGAGGCCTATCGATCAATGGTATGGATCTCACTTTGGACCCTAAGATATGGTCAATGGCCCATCTTAATCATCAATATCATTCCATGATGGGGCCATTCCCCATGGACCCCATCATGATGTTTACCTTCCTAGCTTGTATATGGGTCATCTATACCGTCTATTTTTGTGGAGAAGGGATCTCTACCATTGGATTTCAATTTTTAAGGGCCCACATGTTATGGGACCCACTTGATTTATGTTGTAGATCATGGAAATGAAGGCCTATAGTGCCAGGGTTCCTCTATCACGCCTGTCCCACTCTCTATCTCTCTCTCCCTCTTTTCTTCATTTTTTTATTATTTATTTGATGTGTGATGATATGGCCGTGGTGGCCCACTTGGATGGACCCCACCATGAAGTATTTTATCCAAGCCATCTATGAGTGGGGCCCACCTTATATGTTTTGTACCCACACCACCTACCATTTGGTGGCCCACCTAAATAGGGCCCACCTTGTGCGTGTGCTAGGCCCACACCGTCCAGCATCCAGGGACGCTGGACGTGATTGGAAAACACAAAATTAGCTTGGTTTCAAGCTAAAGGGGGTGGCCCACTTATGTAGGCCCCATCTTGATGAATGTATTCAATCCACGCCATCCATCCCTTTCCTTAGTATATTTTAGGCATTGAGCCAAAATATGGGGCTGATCCAATTTTCTGGCGGGCCATAATTCAGGAAACAGTGATTTTCACCGTTGAAATCTTCGCTGATATTTCTATGCACCAAAAAAATACTCAATATTGGACTCGTTGGATTTCTTATGAACTGTGGAATCCAATGACTAGATTGCATTCACTTGGAGCGGGCCCCACACATAAAAAACCTTAAAAAAATAAGGTTTAAAAAAAAATAAAAGCAGCAGGGTTGCTGCTGCCAGAGGGGCAAGAAGCGCCTGCGCTGTTGAGCAGGCGAGCGTATGAGCACGGCCCCACGGCTCCAGCCATGGGCCCCACCATGATGTTCATTTGTCATCCAACCGGCTCATAAGGTGGGCCATGCTTGAAGTGGGGCCCCTCCAAGTTTCGATCACATCTAACGCTCAGGTGGCCCACATCTTAGGAAACAGTGTGAATTGAGTGTCTACCATTGAAGCCCTTTCATGGGCCACAGAAGTTTTGGATCAAGATGAAATTTATTTTTCCCTTTCATCCAGGTCCGTGTGACGTTACCAACCAGTTGGATGGAAAATATATGTTATGGTGGGCCCCACGTGGGAGCCCACAGTGATGTAAGTGTTTTATTCCCAACCGTCCAGCGGACGGTGGAGCCCACTATGATGTATGTGTTTATCCGCACTGTCCACTGTTTGGACAGTGGGACCCACCATGATTTATGTGTTTTATCCACTCTGTTAACACTAGATTGTGTGTGTGGGTGTTTATATATATATATATATATATATATATATATATATATATATATATATATATATATATATATATATATATATATATATATATATATATATATATATATATATGTATGTATGTATGTATATATATATTATATTATATATAATATTGTATATATTATATATGTATATATGTATGATGGTGGGCCTTTATGTGGACCCCCCACCACAATACATGTGTTGCATCCAAACTGTCTATCCATTTTGTAAGCTCATTTTATGGCTTGAGCTAAAAATGAGTCAGATCTATGGTTCAAGTGGGCCCTGTAAGACCCGTATCTTAGTCTGTATCATTCCGTAGACTTCCGCGGTCTTCCTGATCGAATTCCGACAACCTTCGACCCTTAACCGATATTTACGCGCGACCCTGATTCGTATGCTGTTAACATGTATTGACTCAACCTAAGACCTTTACCATAGCGACCGCGAAGTCACCGCGGTTCCGATGCCGCGACTTGCACTCCGAGGAGATACCCTGGTCAGGAGATGTGGGCCAACGTTTGGTGCGAGAAAAATGCCACGCATTGCGAAACCTAAGAGAATCTCTATGAGTTGTCACATCAATCCATCAATCCATCAATCTTAACATGTCAAGTACATGTCAAGTACACATCAACTTTCACCCATTCTCAAGCAAGCCTCAAAAGTCAAAAAGTTCTTACAAGCCCATGCCTTTCTTACACAAATGGCCACAAAAGTCAAAAAGGCCTCTTACACCCATCACCACCACATCCATCACTCCATCACCCATCACTCCTCTCTCTATACAACTCTCTTTTTTCATTTTTTCAAACCATTCCCAAGCAAGAGAACCTCCATACGTATGAGCATCTCCCTCTCTTTCAAAGCTCCAAGTGTGGCCCACCTTTTCATCCCGAGATCTCCCATCTCAACCATCCAAACCTCATCTCCTCCGTTGGAATCGAAGCTAAGGAGCTAAGGAACTTATAGGAGCAAGAAGATCGAATAGTGGGTGCTTGATAATAGTTTCAAGTTTTTAAGATGGGCCAAGTGAGGCCAACCGATCAATGGTTTGGATCTCACTTGGGACCCTAAGATGTGGCCGATGGCCCACTAGGATCATCATGATCATTCCATGATGGGAACCATTCTCCATGGACCCCATCATGATGTTTATTTCCTTGCATTAGAAAGGTCATCTAGACCGTCCATATTGGTGGGGAAAGGATCTCCACCGTTGATTTTAGATTTCGGTGGTCCCATGTGTAAAGGGATCCATTTGATGTATGATTGCTTACAAGAGAGGGCTCATAGTGGCGGAGCCCTCCATCACAAGCGTGTCCCACTCTCTATCTCTCTCTCTCTTCTTTTCTTTTTTTTTTATATATTTTTATGTGATGATTTGGTCGTGTGGCCCGCTTGAATAGACCTCATCATGAAGTATTTATTTTATCCAAGTTATCCTCAAGTGGGGCCCACCTTAAATGTATTGTACCCACAGTATCCTCCATGAGGTGGCCCACCATAAGCAGGGCCCACCTCCAATGTATTTATGTACAACGTCCAGCATCCACGGACGCTGGACGTGGGTTGGATAAAAACACAAATATCAACTTGTTTCCAAGCTTATGGGTGGCTTACTCATGTAGGCCCCACCTTGTTGTATCTATTCAATCCACGTCGTCCATCCTATTTACTAGCACATTTTAGGCATTAATCCAAAAGGTGAAACTGATCTAACTTTCTGGTGGACCATATCTTAGCAAACGATGATCTCCACCATTTAAATTCACATAGTTTCTTTTTACACGCTGAAATGCTTTGGATATGGGGCTCGTTTGATCCGCCTTGAGCCGTAGAGAGCAATGAATGGAGTGGATTTACCTGATGCGGGCCCTACCTAAGAAGAACCACGAGAACACTCGATTTTTTTAAATATATATATATATATATAAAGCAGCAGAGGCTACTGCCTCAGGACGTCAACAACGTCAGGACGTCAACAACGTCAGGACGTTGTTAGGGGCGGGCGGTCAAGTGCCCACAGCCCCACATGTGGGCCCCACCGTGATGTTTATTTGTCATCCAACCTGTTCAAAGGGTGGGCCACTTCCAGCAGTTCCCCCCCCCCCCCCCCCCCCCCCCAATTTTAGCCACATCCAAATCTCAGGTGGCCCACATCAGTGGAACAACGGTGATTGAACGTCAGCCATTGAAACTCTTTCTTTGGGTCCCCAGAAGTTTTGAATCTAGATGATATTATTTTTCTTGTTCATCCAGGTCCTTGTGACCTTACCAATAGCTTGGATGGAAAATAAATGTTATGGTGGGCCCCACATGGGACCCACAATGATGCATGTGTTTCACTCACACCATCCACCATGGACGGTGGTACCCACCTTGGTGCAGGTGTTTTATTCACACCGTCCAGGGCTGGACGGTGGGACCCACCATGATTTAAGTGTTCTATCTGCACTGTCCAGGGCTGGACGGTGGGACCTACCCCCCACGTGTGGGATGGTGCATGTTTGTGTACATATATATGTGTATATATATATACATATATATGTAATATTGTATATATATGTATATATACTATATATAGTTTATATATTATATTATATATAATATACTTGATAGTGGGCCTTCATGTGGGCCCGCACCATGATGTATGGGTCGCATCCAATCCATCCATCCATTTGGGAAGCCCATTTTATGGCATGGGCATAAAGAATGAGCCAAATCCATAGTCCAAGCAGACCCCACCTTAGCATGTTTTAAGGCCCATCTTAAATGTAATTGTAGTGGTTCATTGGGGCCCACTTTGATATGGATGTAAGGCCCATGTCATGGGGCCATTCGATGTATTTACGGTCCATGGTTGAGACCCACTTTGATATATATGTAAGACTCATGGGTCGAGGCCCATTTAACGTATTCTAAGGCCCATGGGATTAGGCCCATTTGATGTTCTAGGGGCCCATGGGTTAAGGCCCATTGAGATGTACTAGGGCCTATGGGTTGAGGCCCATTTGATGTACATATGGGGCCCAATTGGTGTGGCCCATTTGTTACATATAAGACCCATGAGATTAGGCCTATTTGATACAATCTAAGGTCCATGGGTTATGACCCATTGCAATGCACATAAGGCCCATTAGTGTGGCCCATTTGATGAATAAAAGGCCCATATGATATGGCCCATTTGATGCATTTAAGGCCCAATGGGATGTACCTAAGGTCCATTACAATGTGTGATCCCAGCACAGATTATGTAATAATGTTTATGACGGTCGTGCCTTGGGAGCAATGTTGGTTTGACGTCCACATTACAAGTATAGTATTGGCTAAATGTCCACATTATGACTCTCCCTAGGGCCCATTGATAGGCCGTACTTGTTATGTGTCGACCGTCCTGGCCACCTGCGTTGTAAGGATAGTGCATTACTTTATAGCATGTTTAGTATAGTTCCATGATTCCTAATCATACGCATCATATGTGTGCTTGATATGAGAAGTGACTGATCATAGCATATGCCTTCGGGCAGATTGTTTATGGGCTCCGGGTTAGGCAGTGTTTCCTTACATGAGTGCACGATATGCACTGGATTGTTGCATGACTAGATAGTGTGATTCATGCATTTCGCATTGTGTGACATGGTTACTGTACGCCCTAGCGACATCAGGGTTGTAGCCTCCACAGGCGTATCGTGGATGGCAGGATTGGATACCAAAAATCTTGTTCTACATGGGGTGCTATAGATATCCATGGGTGAAAGTTCCTAAACACTTATGGTACCAAGAGGTTGCTCCAATGTCTAGATCAAGTGGGTACAGGAGTGTCGAGTGTCGATTACCAGACGGTTACACTTTTCACTGTGTCGTAGTCGGTTGGAAGGAGATGCAGCCTTACCCGCCGGAGAGTAGGGGGCAAAGCTAGGCTAAGTTTGACTAGCTCGAGGAATGGGTCCGCTATCGACGAGTCGAGCCCAATATTGGCAGAGGATAGTGAGGTCTCTTCCACTTACCTTATTACGCACGATGGGGCAGCGATCTAGTTTAGAGTGTACTAGACCCTGGTAATATCCCAGATTTGAGCTGTATTGATATGTGGACTTAGAAAAGGATTCGCATGCTTGAATTGCATCTCACACCGCCTAGCCTTGGTATGGCCGACATCATTCATATCTTGCATCGCATAGCCTTGGTACGACTTATGGCATTCATGGATCCAGCAGCATATTCTGCATTACTCTAATATTTCATGATCATAATACTACCTTGCGCACACACTTTCACCACCCTCTAAGCTTTCTATAAGCTTATGCTCTACCGTTGCATGCAGGTGACGTTGGATCGTAGCAGCGCTGAGGCTTAAGTACGTGGCAGATTATCTTGAAACTTTTAGTTTATCATCATTGAATTTTCTTTTATACGCATTGTTCTTGTAAATTTTTTTATCATAATGGAAATGTAATGGAGTTTTTGGTTGTTGTTTGTGGGTTATGCCTTTGGTTATGCTTATTACGAATCAAACTGACATTAAAAATCCTCCTCGTAGCATCCTAGGATCGGAACCTGGCGAATGGGCACTGGGAGCCGAGAATCGGGTTCTATGGAGGCTGTCAGTACCAGATTCGGTTATCGAGAATTTTGTGAGCCCAATTTTCAAGTTTGGGGCGTGACAGGCCCACCTTGGTATGTGTATAGGGCCCATGTTGATTTATTTGTGGCCATTCATTGAGGCCCACCTTGGTGTACATATAAGGCCCATGGGATTAGGCCCATTTGACATATATAGGGCCCATGGGATTAGGCCCATTTGACATATATAAGACCCATGGGATTGGGCCCATTTTGATGTATTCCAAGGCAGTGGGTTAAGGCCCATTGTGATGTACTCTAAGGCCTGCAGGTTATGGACCATTGCAATGTACATAAGGCCCGTTGGTGAGGCTCATTAATGTGGCCCATTTGATGAATGTAAGGCCCATGTGATACGGCCCATTCAATGTATCCAAGGCCTATGGGTTGAGGCCCAGCGAGATGTCCTTAGAGTCCATTGCAATGTGTGATTTCCCATGGTTCATGTAATGATATTTATAGTAGGTCGTGCCTAGGGAACAATGATGGTTTGATATCCACATTGTAAGTACAATGTTGGTTAAATGTCCGCATCGTAACTCTCCTTAGGGCCCATTGATAGGCCCATACTTATTAATATTCATCACTTTATAACATGCTTAGTATAATCCCATGACTCATGCCCATATGCATCATATGTATATGAGTAGTGACTGATCATAGCATACACCATTGGGCAGACCATTTACGGGACTCGTTATGAGACAGTACCCCACATGATCGCGTAATATGCGCTGGATTGCTGCATGATCTGATGGTGTGATTTATGCTTCTCGCACATGTGTGACTTGATCACTACACGCCCTAGTGACATCAGGGCCGTGGCTACGCAAGAATATCTTGAATGGCCGTATCGGATACCGAAAATACTTGGTTCTAGTGCTATGGGCACTCAGGATGTCCTTGGGTGAAAGTCTTAGAATATTTTTAGTACCAGGAGTTGCTCCAACGTCAAGACCGAGTGGATACTTAAGCACCTGAGTGCCGAATACCAGTAAGCCACGTCTCCCACCGTGTCGTGGTCGGTTGGAAAGGGGTGTGGCCTTATCAGCCTGAGTGAGGGGGCTATAAGCTAGGCCGAGTTTACCAGCTCACAAATGAGTCCGCTATCGACAAGCTGGGTAGGTATTGACAGACTACTGGTCAGGTGGATAGTGAGGTCTATTCCACTTGCTTGACTGTGCAGCTAGGGAGGTGGCAGTCACTGCGAAGTGTATTAGACCTCGGTGATATCCAGAGAGGAACTGTACGGATATGTGTACTTGATGAGTACTGACTTGCTTGGATTACATTTTGCATATGACATTCGGCTATGTAGGCCTCGCATTGCATCGGTGTGGCCGATGGCATTCATGTCTCACATCGCATGGCCTTGGTATGGCTGATAGCATTCATGCCTTGCATCACATAGCCTTGGTATGGTTGATTGTATTCATGGACTTACTCATACTTCTGCATTACTCTAATATTGTACACCTGGTGTTTGCCTTACGCACATACTTACACCACCCTCTAAGCTTTTGTAAGCCTATGCACGACCGTTGCATGCAGGTAACGTTAGACAGTAGCAGCGCTGAGGCAGGAGTGCGCATCCGGCTATTTTGGAGTTTTTGATCACCTTGTATTTTCCTTTCCTATTGTACTTAAAGTTTTTGATATAGTGGATATGTGGTGATGTTGTTTTGTACTTGGTTATGCTTGTGTTTATGCTTCATTATAAAAAAAAATCATTCTGAAAATCCTCCTTGTAGGATCCCAGGATCAGAATCTAACATATGATTGTCAGGAGCCGAGAATGGGGTACTAGGGAGGCTGTCGGCACAAGATTAGGCGATCAGGATTCCTGTGAATCCGATTTTTTGGTTTGGGGCGTGACAGAATATGTATTGACTATAGAAAATTGAATAACGTCACAAGGAAGGACCACTTTCCTTTACCTTTTATTGATCAAATTTTGAAAAGGCTACCTAGTCACTCTTATTATTGCTTCTTTGACGGCTATTTGGGTTACAACTAGATTGAGATAGCCCTTGAAGATTAAGAAATGATAATGTTCACATGTCTATTTGACACCTTTGCTTATCGAACGATGCCATTCGGACTGTATAATGCCCCTACCACTTTTCAGTGATGCATGTTGAGTAATTTTTCTAACACGGTGTGACAATATTTAGAGGTCTTCATGGACGACTTCTCTGTCCTTGGTCTATCTTTCAGCGAGTGTTTGGAAAATCTTAAATATCTACTGAAGCGATGCGAGGAAAAGAATTTGATTCTGAATTGTGAGATATGTCATTTCATGGTTCCTAAGGGAATTGTGCTTGGACACAAAATTCCGTCGAAGAGAATTGAGGTAGATAAGGCTAAAATTGATCTTATCTCTAACCTCCCTCCACCTAAGAGTGTACGTGACGTGCGATCATTCCTAGGACACACCGGATTCTATAGACGATTCATAAAGGACTTTAGTCATCTCTCTTGTCCTTTATGCAATCTACTTTAAAAGGATGTACCATAAGAGTGGATTGAACAATGCCAAGAAGCTTTTACTAAGCTCAAGGGAATGTTAACTATCGCACCTATATGCAACCACCCGATTGGAGCATTCCTTTTAAGATTATGTGTGATACATCTGACTATGCTATTGGGGCGGTGTTGAGGGTCAAATATTGCATATTATCCCCCATTTATATCTTGATTTTATGAACTTGATAATGCTTAATGTCCTATTTTACTTATGTTTGTGTTACAAGGTGAATTTAAGAGCTTGGATTAGAAAAGGTGCTAAAAGCATAAATTTGATGCTCACAGATTACCAAGGTAAGGGATGGATCTTAGGAGACCAAGATTGAAGAATTCACATGACAAAGATCCAAGGAAACCAAGTGATGAAGAAAGATAATCGAAGACTTGAAGTGAAGAAATGGAATTTTGAAAATTGTCCTGAAAATATATTCTGGGACCAGAAAAGTCTAATTCTGGAAAACTGTAAGAATAAACTTCAATTCTATGAAGACTATTAGATAGTATTGAAGAACATATCGAAGACACACTTTGATTGAATCGAGAATTTCAAGATTTCAGGCCAAACATGCTAGAGAGTTCTTGACCGATCTTTGATTTAATCAAAACTATTTGATAAAATCGAAGGACATATCAAAGACATTTCGATAGAATTGAAACTGCATAAATTTGAGGTGGTTTCTATATTTTTCCAAGTCGGTGCGAAAGGAGGTGTTACATAACTATAAATAGGAGTCCCCAGGGTATCCCTGGGGATCATCTAGGGTTTAGAGCAATAAAGCACAAGGGTGGAGAGTCGTCGCTAAGCATTTTTCTTATCTTTCTCCTTAGTTTTTCATGCTTTCTTCTAAGATTTTAAATCTAATCATGTCTATGGTTGGCTAAACCTCTTAGCTAGGGCTAAGAGGTGAAGCTTGTAGCATGATGAGTTGTTTCTATTGCTTTTATTTATGTTTATGATGAACCTTTATGGATTCTAATTTGATATTTAAGGAATACTTTTAGTTTTTAATGGTTTATTGTGACTCAAATTACAATAGATCTATAATAGCTTTAAGTATATTCTTTTCCTGATTTGAGATGGTAAATTTAGTAAGTCATGTTATTCACCATCGTCCCTTGGGCATGGTAGGGTGATGGAATCCTTCCTATTCTTCATAATTCTCCTACTCTGAGATTATGGGATTGGTAAATCCTATTGTTTGTTATTGCCTCCTGGGCATGGTTTAGTGATGGAATCCTTGCCAATTATCATAGTTCTCCTTCATTGAGAATTAGGTTAATAGAAATTCAGATTTGATTTTATTGATATATCTTCCAATTGGATAAGATTAGACTCCAATTCCAATTGTGTTATATGAATCAAGCAAGAGGGCTACCTGACCACTACAAGTGGATCCTTAGAAACCCTAGTTCCCACCTTAAAATTTATTAGTTTTAATCACTCTAATCATAATTACTCCCTCAATTCATTCAGATTTAGGTTTACATCTTCTTCTAGTTCTACTTCTAATTACTTTCAGAAACTCACGAGATTAGTCCCTATGGATTCTACCTCGGTCTTACCGAGATTATTACTACATTGCAACCCTACACTTGGGGTTGTGAATAGGCAGTGTTAAGCCAGAGAAAAGAAAAGAAGCCCTACATTATTCACTATGCAAGTAAAACTCTAAATTTTCCCCAAGTGAATACTTTACTATGGAAACGGAACTCTTAGCTGTAGTGTTCACTTTGGACAAATTTAGGTCTTACCTGATCAGATCTAAGATCATCATTTACATGGACCATGCGGCGCTAAAGTATCTTCTTTATAAGACGGATGCCAAGCCCCGCTTGATACGATGGATCCTCTTACTCTAAGAATTTGATATTGAAACACAAGACAAAAAAGGAGTAGAAACGTAATGGTTGACCACCTTTCTCGACTTGACCACTTGATTCTCTTGAGCCGACAAAAATAAACGATATGTTCCTTGATGAACAATTGTTTAAACTCTCCCAACTACCTTAGTTTGCTAACGTTACAAATTATCTTGCTACAGGTTTCACGCCAACATATTAGACTGCGCATGATAAGAAAAAATTCTTCACCAATGTATGTAAGTTTTTCTAGGATGATCCTTATTTGTTTAAATATTACCTAGACCAAATTCAAAGGAGATGTGTGCTAAACAATGAACATCAGAGTGTCATCTCCTTTTGTCATTCTCAGGCCTGTGGTGGACGCTTTTCTGCTAAAAAGACCATGGTTAAAATTCTGCAGTGCGGCTTTTACTGGCCCACGATGTTTAGAGATATTCATGAGTTTTACAAAGCTTGTGCGTATTGTCAAAAATTAGGAGGGTTATCTCATCGAAATATGATGACTCTAAACTCCATTATTATTACTGAAGCATTTAATTATTGGGGCATTGATTTCATGGAACCATTCCCCCAATCCTTTGAGAAAATTTATATTTTGTTAGTAGTAGACTATGTCACTAAGTGGGTGGAAGCGATCCCGTGCCAGAATAATGATCATAAAAAGGTCATTCGATTCTTTTAAAAAAATATTCTTTCCTGGTTTGGAATGCCTCGGGCCATCATTAGTGATGGAGGTTCATACTTTTGTAATAGACCATTTGAGAACTTAATGTAGAAATATGTCTCTCTCATAAAGTGAGCACTTCATACCACCCACATACAAGCGAGCAAGTTGAGATTTTTAATAAGAAAATTAAAAAAAAAATTGGTAAAAAAATGGTTAACCCTGACCATAAGGATTAGTCAGTTCGCTTGACTGATGCCTTATGCACTTACCGTATAACTTTTAATAGCCCCATTGGAATGTCTCCCTTTATACTTGTCTATGGGAAAACTTGTCACCTACTTATGGAGCTGGAGCATAGAGCCTACTAGGCTATCAAAAATCTAAATTTTAATTCGAACAATGCTAGCTCGCTGCACAAACTTCAATTGAATAAACTCGAAGAAATTCAGAGTGACGCTTATGAGAACTCAAGAATTTATAAGGACAAAATGAAGATATTCCATGACAGGAACATCCTTTAGAAATCATTCATAACCGGTCAAAAATTCCTATACAATTCTCGGTTATATCTTTTTCTGGGTAAACTTCGATCTCATTGGACCAATCCCATCATTGTTACTAATGTCTATCCTCATAGGGGCATCGAGATAAAAAAAAAATTCAATGAATGGAAATATTTTCAAAGTCAATGGACATCATCTTAAGCCATTTGTTAAGAAGTTTGATTCAGAGGACATGTCCATACCTCTGACTGATCTTGTGTACTAGGATTAACCTCCTAGTCTGTTGAAGGTGTAGTTGGGTTTATTGCTTTCATAAGATTTTGGATTAGGATAGTTTGATTTCAATTTGTTTAGTTTTCATGTTAACCCATTTACATGTTAAGAACTTTGGAAAAGCTTCAATTCTCATTCTTCAGGTATTATTTTTCCATAACTTCCTATTTCTTTTTGTTATCTCATGTGCATTACATGCTCATACGAGGACAATGTAAGTTTTAGGTTAGGGGTTGTGGATTAGGTAAATTAATCAGTGTTTTCTTAGTTTTGAGCAAAAATTGTGAAAATTTTCAATTTTTCAAGCTAAAAATATGTTTGGGAGATGATAATTTGTGGAATTAATAATGCTTTGAGTATGATGATAATATAGGAGATTGAACTTTGAATTGTTAGAGTTTGATCATATTAATCTCAATCATAAGCCGCATTCAAATTATTTTCTATGAATTATACTAGATTTTCTCATTGTTAGTATGTATATCATTGAAAGATATTGAGAATTAAGTTTGGAGAATTTTATCCACCTTAAAAAGATGAAAAGAATCAGTTAACAAATAGAGAGATTGACAAAAATGTCATGTATGATAAAAAGATTGGAAAGGAATGAAAAGTCTGAAAAGAATGAATAAATAAAAGGGGCAGTCGATATAAAATAAAAAACTAGAAAAATAAGAAAAATGTGATAAGTTCAGAATCGGTACTTAATAATTTAATAAAACTTAAGGTGATGAGCATGGTTAACATTATGAAATAGTAGTATGTTATGGAAAGTAAATAAAATTTACTAAACACATTGAAAAAACTTGATATATGAACTTATGCTCTTAAATGATTGACAAAAAAATCTATTTAACTGATTGCTCGTGTGATTCGGCTCTACGATTTAAATTTTCACTATCCCTTCTTAGGATTATACTCATTTATACTTGATTGCACAAAAGATTGTTTTCTATATGTGATTTGAACATTGAGAATTACGGATTTTGTTCACAACCTCAAGTGTAGGGTCGCGATGTAGTAATAATCTTGGTGAGAACGAGGTCAAATCCACAGAATAATCTTATAATTTTTACAAGTAACTAGAATTAGAACTAAAAGAATATGTAAATCTAAATTTGAATAATTGGAAAGAGTAATTGTGAATAATGCAATTGAAACTTTTGAATTAAAAGGTGGGAACTAAAGTGCTAAGGATGCACTTGTAGCTATTGGGAGGCCACCTTGCATAATTCAAGATATCCAACTGGAATCAGAGTCCTATCTTATCCAGTTAGAGAAAGAAGAAACGGTCAGATCTCTAAACTTTTCATAAACCTAGTCTTAACAGATGAGAGTTGTGAGGATTGGACGTGATTCCATCACCCAACCATGCCTAGGAGATAATGGCAAACAACATGATATACCAATCCCACAACTAATCATAGGAGAATTGTGAAGATGAGGAAGGATTCCATCACCCAACCATGCCCAAGGGATGATGGTGAACAACGAGACTTACTAATTTCACAATCTCAAATCAGGAAAAGAAGATATTCAAAGTAATTGCAGATCTATTGTAATTTATCACAACAAACCATTAAAAACTAAAAATATTTCATAATAAAGAACTAGAATCCATAAGGTTCAATAAAAATATGAATTAAAGCAAAGAAAACATCTCATTCATGCTACAAGCTTTACCTCTTAGCCTTAGGTAAGAGGTTTAGCCAACCATAGACATGATTGAACTAAAATCTCTTAAGAAAAGCATAAAAATAAACTAAGCAAGCAAGAAGAAAATTCTTGGCAATGGCTCTCGACACTTTTGTTCCACTCCTTAAACCCTAGGAGATGCCTAGGAACATCTTAAGAACTCCTATTTGTAATTGGGGAACGCCTCCTTGCAAACCGACTTGGAAAAATCCACAAACTGCATCTAATTTATGCAATTCACCCAAAATCTACGTAACTCTCGACTAGTTGAGGACAAGCTTTGATTGATCGAGGGTCAGCTTCGACTAGTCAAGGATGACGGGAATTTTATAGGATAATGTTGCTGGAGTTCGAATCGAGAATTCCTAAGCCAGTCGAGTAGGACCTAGGACTGGTCGAAGCTTATACTAGTTGAGGATCATAAAACTTCACTTCAAAACTTCGATTCTTTTCATTCTTCACTTAGTTTTCTTGGATATTTGAAAAGTGAATTCTTCATTCTTGATCCTCTAAGATTCAATCTTTGACCTAGTGATTCTTAAGCATCAAATCCATGCTTTTAACATTCTTTTCAATCAAAGCTCTTAGATTCACCTTGCAACACAAACATGTATAAAATATAACATTAAGCAGTATCATGTTCATAAAATTAAGATATAACTAGGGAAAAATATGCAATATTTGAGTCTTAACACACTCTCCAACCAGCATTATGCTAGTCCCGAGCAAAATATGCATGAAGTAATCTTTAATTCTTAAGATTCAAACTTTTTTATAGAAATCAATCCTTAGTGAAATCAAGTATGAATGGGTAGAATTAAGACAAGTAAGTGAGATTTTGAAAACCTAGAGTTGAATCACATAAGCAACTAATCAAATAAATTCTTTATAAATCCTCTCAAATCACAAGTTCATATATCAAGTTTTTCAATGTGCTTAGTGCAAATCAACTTCTCATAAAAATACTATCTTTTGATAATGTTAGCCCTGCTCATCACTTCATGATTGGTTGAAAATTCAAGTACTGATTCCGATCTTATCCCCTTTTCATTCTTTTTTCAGTTTTTGATTTTATATCGACAGTCGTTTGTATTTATTCAGTCTTTTTAGTCTTTTCATCTTTTCTCTTGTCTTTCAGATTTTTCATTTTTTTCAAATTTTTTCAGTCTTTTCACCATTCATGACCTTTTTTTCGATCTCCTATTTTTTAACTGGTCCTTTTCTTCTTTTACGGTGGATAAAATTCTCCATACTCGATTCTCAATATCTTTCAATAATCATCATACTAACAATCAGAAAATCTAGTACTATTCATAGAAAACAAATTGAACATGTCTTGTGATTTAGATTAACATGATATTTAAACTTCCCCTTGAGTCCTTGCTCTTACCGGGTGGTAGACTCCTTAGAGTTTCAACACCGGGTCAAGGGTTCGAGTACCCATGGTGGTGAAATCCCACGATGTGTGTGCGTGTGGCGTGAGTGTGTGGGGGTGTGTGTGCATGTGTAAAAAATTAAGAAAAAAAAAATAACTTCCCCTTAATCAATTGAGTGTAAGAACCATAAGTGATAGGTTACTTAGTTGATCAAACTCCAACAATTCAAAATTTGCTTCCTATCTTATCGTATAAAAAAATACTCAAAGCATCCCTTAATACACAAATTATCAATTTTCAAACAGGTTTTATTTTGAAAATTTGAAAAAATTTCACAATTTTTACTCAAAACTAAGAAAATGCTGATTAGTTTATGTAATCCATACCCTCAACCTAAAATCTACATTGTCCTCAATGTAAAAGATGTAAGCATGCAATTCCAAAGAGGCAACAAAAAGAAAGGAGTAGTGATGGAAAGATAGTACCTGAAGAAGCAATTTTTTAAGCTTTTCTAAGGATCTCAATGTGAAGATAAGTTAGCCAAAATACGAAACAAACGAAAAGAAAACTATCATAATCCAAAATTCTATGAAAGCAATAAATTCTAATCCTAAACTATGAGAGCAGGGAAAATCTACTCACTCACGTATCCAGGTTCTTCCTCCAGCCAGTATCTTGATAAATTTCTCATTAGGTTTCTTAACAAGATCATCCAAAAGCCCCTTATTGCAGTAGGCTTAGATGTCCTGGAACATGAATGTCCAGAGAAATTTATGAACCTCGGCATAATGTTTCCTTTTAATCTCTTGAAGTGTCCAAAGTATATACGACTCACCTGTGATAAAAAAAAAGTTTTAATATTAGTACACCATTGTGAATCAGAGATTATAAGTAGATGAAATTTAGAAAAATTCTCAGTAGGTGTAGTCTCCACATATTCCAAAGTTTCAGACTCTGGTTTAATTTTTAGCTCCCTCTCCTTTAATGGTAAACATTCAGGATCTGAGGAAGGAGGGACTTCAGAATAAGGGTTCTCTTAGTCAGTAACAACTCTCGACGTATTGTCTTGCAAGGCATCCACTATGTCTTATCTCATGGGATCATTTGAATCCATAGAGTGCACCGAGTAATCTTCGAAACATTCAATTGAAAGGAGTTCATTCACCACATCGAGATCTATGATGATATGCCCAATAACTCCTTTATCTTTTGCGAGAGTGGAAACGAGCATACTCTCCTGTTTTTTCTTAAGGTGGGATGAAATCACCACCGAGTATGTCTCTTATTGACCTTAGTAAACATGTTCAAGATCAGCGGGTAAATTTTTTAGGTTAGGCTTTGGTGTCTTAAAGCTAGATGGTAGAGGCATTTCATTAGCTTAGGGAAAATCTTCAAATTGTGGCATTCACCAGTTAACTTCAAGTACCGGTGCAGTTTTAAGGATGACATCCATCTCCTTAATCATGTCATCATCCAAATCAGGGGAGTAGGCCAAACATGTCTCAAGAGGGTCAGAGTATAGAGTCAGGAGAGCTCTATCTTCCACAAATGAGTCAATCATGTTAATGTCATGGGCCTCGTCATAATCCTCTACCTGTTTGCTCATATAGAAAAAGATATTGAGCTCCAATGTCATATTTCTGAAAGATAAACTCATTATCTCATTCCTGCAATTAATAAGTGCATATGTTGTAGTAAGGAATGGGCGGCTAAGAATGTCAGGAATCTGAGTGCTCATGTTTATGATGGGTTGAGTATCCAGGACTATAAAATCTACTGGATAATAGAATTTCTCAACCTGGACCAACACATCCTCAATTATCCCTCTCGGTATATGAACTGATCGATTGACAAGTCGCAATGTGGTCCAGGTGGGTTTTAATTCACGTAGGCCCAGTTGTTTGTAAACTAAGTAAGGAAATAGATTAACACTCGCCCCCAAGTCTAGAAGTGCGTGCTTGATTTGGTAATTCCCAATTATACAAGTGATGGTTCGGCTACTGGAGTCTTTATACTTTTGTAAGACCTGCATCCTACCCTATACCGTTCCATAGGCCTTCGTGGTCCTCCCGGTCGAATTCCAGCGACCTGATATCTGTTATCCGAGTTAGTGAACGATCCTGAGTCGTGTCTCATATTTCAGAGTCAGCTCAACTCGAGACATGTATCCTTAAGATCGCGTCGTCACCGTGGTTCTAACGCCGTGTCTCGCTCGCTGAGGCGATACCCGTGCTAGGATATGTGGGCTCACGTTCAGTTCGAGGGAAATATCGCATGTTGCAATTCTGAGAGAATCTATACAAAACGTCAAATCAATCAATCAAATTAAGTCAAGTACAAGCAACCATCCCCAAGTACAACCACTTCTCTCATAAAGTCAACTCTCTCCTTACACAAGTACACCTATCACCTTTCACCCATCACTCCCCATCACACTCATCCCCCTCTCCCTTACATCTCATTCTCTCTCTCCCTCATTTCTTCATTTTTCAAGCAAACCATGAGACTCCAACGTCCAAGCCTCCACATGAGAAGCCATGTGTGGCCCACTTCCCACCTCCTATCTCCACCCTCCTAAAAACATCTCGACCATTGAAATCATCCTCTTAGAGCTCTAGATCATGTTAACGGTGGAAGGAACAGTCCATGATCAAAAGTGGGTGCTTCTTTCTCTCACTCTCCTACTCTCTATCATTTTTCATGATGATGTGCCTGTGTGGCCACCCAGATGGACCCCACCTTGATGTATGTCTTATCCATATCATCCGGCCATTTGGTGGCCCACTTAGGTAGGGTCCACCCCTCCTTAGCATGTTAACAGGTGGGACCCACCTTAAATATATGTGTTGTGCCTGACCGTCTAGCGTTCAGGGACGCTGGATGTAGTTATAAAGTGGAGTGTGGACTGACAGTGAGGTGCACTGTCCAGCAAAGGAAATAATATATATATATATATATATATATATAAGCTTAATTTAATAGTTTTTAGGTGGGCTGCTCATGTAGGCCCCACCTTGATGTATAGTTTTAATCCACACTATCCATCCTATTCCTCAACTTATTTTAGGCATTGAACCAAAAAATGAAGACAATCCGACTATCTAGAGGGCCATACCATAGAAAACAGTATTGTTACCATTAAAAGCCCACCTCGATGTTCTACTTGCCAAAACATTCTAGATATTGGGTTCTTTTGGACGGTATCGGGCCATGGGATCCAATGGGTGGAGTGGATCCATCTGATGTGGGCCCCATCATGGAAGAAAAAGTTAGGAAAATTAAAAAATAAATAAATATAATATATGTAGCAGGGCGCTACTGCTGTCAGAGGGCTTGCAGGCAGCGTCATCTATGCTATTGATGGATGGACAATAGGGACCCATTGTCCCAGCCGCGGGCCCCACCATGATGTGTATCGACCATCAACACCATGCATTTGACCAGTGGGTCAGCCTAAAAATCAGCCGTATGTGGGACTCAGGTGGCCCACACGGTAAGAAACAGTGGTGTTTAAGCATTTGCATTGGAACCCTTTTTAGGTGTCCCAGAGGTTTAGATCATCATGAAATTTTCTTTCCTCTTCATCCAGGGTCTATGTGACCTTATCAACGGTTTGGAAGGCAGATAAACGTTATGGTGGGCCCCGCATGGGACCCACTAATGTAAGTGTTTTTCCCACAACATCCACCCATGTGGACCATACCATGATGTATGTGTTCCTTATCCACACCGTCCGAGCATGGATGGTGCTGGTGCTGGACACTAAGCATAATAATAATAATAATAAGTATGATATTATATTAATATATAATATTATAATATGTGACGGTGGGCCCTGATGTACATGGGACCCACCTCATATGGAAGCAAATTGGCTGCAGTACTCACACTAGCTATGCTGATGTTAGGATGTCAGTAGGCCAATGGGGCCCACCAACTGTATGAGTTTGATCCAAACCGTCCAACATTTTGAACAGGTGGGACCCACTCCACACGTGCTGCACATGTGGAGGTGGGGCCCACTAAATGTATGTGTTCCATTCATGCAGTCCACCGTCCAGATATTGACGGTGGGAACCATACAATATGTGTGTTTATCACATCGTCCACACACCTTTTAGCATATATAAAAATAATAATAATATACTATTTTAATATAATATAATATATTAGTATTATATGGTGAGCCCTTGTGCGACCCACCTCTGTGTATACAGATTGGCTAAAGTACCTTCTCACTAGCTATATAGCTGTGGATCTCAGCGAGTTTATGTGGGACCCACCTTGATTATATGTGTATTATCCATGCCGCCAATATGTATCGCCAGCTCATATTAGGTAATGGTCCCAAGATCAACATAGATCTACAGTTAGGATGGGCCATACCACATAGAAAACATGGCATTGAACTCTTAACCGTTGAAATTCTCTTGTGGGCCTACCATTATGTACTTGTCATCCAAGCCATCCATTCCATTCTCCAAGTCATTTTAGGATGAAATCCAAAGGACGGACCAGATGCAACCTCAGGTGGGCCATACCATACAAGGCAGTGGTTAGGGACCACCACCATTCAAACATTCTAGAGCCAATCATGATGCTCATTTTCCACCCATATGTCATCCAAACCTATTTTGAAATAATAATAATAATAATAATAATAATAATAATAATAATAATAGGAAGTAGGGAGTCAAGACCTCCACTGCTGGAGATCCAACGTGATTGTGGGATTCATCCACCGTCCTTGGACGAGTGGACTGCACCCTAATGAATGCTTCATTCTGCTATTCATTCCCTTCAACTCATTTGTGATATGGCCCTGCCTTGCTAGTGGACCCATTCATTGGGCATGGCCTTAGCTGAAGTAGATTCAAAACTCATGTGGGCCACACCATTAAAACCTTCTTGAGACTACACAATTGTCTGAATGGCCATCTATCTGTGGGCCCACCACGTTATGTGTAGTGGGTTGGGTCATGGACTCGCCTCAATGTAAGAGTCTTATATTCATGGTTTGGGCCCAACTTCAGAAAAGTTTTGGACTGGTTGTTGGGCCACCCCATTATAATATATTTAAGGCCCATATATAAGGCCCACTATGATATATTAGGCCTATGAGTTGTGGCCCATTGTGATATATATTAGGCCCATATAATACGACCCACTTATTGTAATTTCGACCCATTTGTCTTGGCCCATTTGATCAGCCCATTTGTATCGGCTCATTTGATTCATCCCATTTGATCAGACCATTTGATTGGCCCATTTGATTCGACCCATTCTATGTAATTGAGGCCCATAATGATGTATATTAGGCCCTGGTGCGAGGCTATGGGCCCACTATATGTTTGACCCTATGTAAGTCACCCCTTGGGAGCAATGTTGGTTAAATGGTCACATTGATGGGCAATGATGGTTGGATGTCCACATTGTGACCTTCCCTTAGGCATGGATAGGCCCACACTCATCGTTCTCTAGTGGGTTAACCCAAACACTTGGGCCCCATTGACATTGCTTGATCCATCATCAGCCGTTCATTTATGGACCACTTGGGGAAATGTTGGTTAAATGTCCACATTATCGACGTCGATCGTTGATACCGATTATGAGTATGTGACAACATAGCATCATGATACATGCCCATACGCATCATCTACATGTTTGTTAGGAGATGTGGTTGATCATTGCATATGTCATTGAGCATTTGTTATGAGACTCCCTGATAGGTGGAGGTTATCTCACACGAGAACATGATATGCACAGGATTGATGCATGACTGGATTATATGACTCATGCATCTTGCATTATGATTACTGTATGCCTTAGTGACATCAAGGTCATAGCCTCCACAGGCATATCGTGGATGGTCTGACGGGACATCAAAAATTTATTCTAGCATCGGGTAACCATAAATGGCTCTGGATGAAAATTCCTAAACCCTCTTGGTACCAGAGGACACCCCAATGTAGAGACCGAGTGAATACTGAGTGCCTGAGTGCCGAATACCAGGAGGTCAGATCTCCCACTATGTAATTTTCGGTTGGGAGGGGGTGTGGCCTTACCCGCCCGAGGGTAGGGGGCATAGTTAGGCTGAGTTTGACCAGCTCATGAATTGGTCCACTATCGACATGCCTGATAGGTATTAGCAGACTATTGGTCAGGCAGATAGTGAGATTTCTTATGCTTACTGGGACTACGCCTCTTGGAGAGGGGCAGTGCGACTTGGAGTGTACTAAACCTCGGTGATGATCCCAGAGATGAACTGTACTAATATGTGGACTATTGAGCAGGAGTTTCATACCCATTCATTCATTCATTCACTATCCACTCGAGCTGGTAGTGCATAACTATTTATTATGTGTACCTTCGCAATGGCCAGGATTTCGGTTGGGGGTGCGACTAATCTGAGATCAAGAGTTTACCACATCAAGTTTGACTATTTAAATTTAAGTATGGGACTAGTTTGGATAGAAGTCCCTTGTGATCAACCTCATATCCTACGATACTACGTACTATCATCCCGACTTCACACTCCAGCATGGTCATTCTATTCGCATCGCATATTACGTTACATTCGCGGCATATGGCATTTTGGGTTACTGGCTTCTGCATTTATATGGTCTAGATAGGCTGACGCTATTCGTGAACTCATCAGGAATTACATATTGCATCGTATTCTTGATATTTGATATTTGAAACTTTACGACTCCTCATTTGCATAACTATTCCATATTGCATATTCTTATATTGATTGACTCATGGACTTGTCCATATTTTTGTTTACTCTGTTATCATATGATTTATGATCTTGTCAGTATTTTTGCTTACTCTGATAATTCATGATCTTGTCAGTACTTCTGCTTATTCCGATAATGTATGATTTATGGATTACTAGTATTTCCGGTATTGTATGATGATAGTATTGTATTAAATACTTAACACTTACCTTGTGCACACACTTACACCCCCCTCTAAGATTTCTATAAGCTTATGCACGATATATGCGTGCAGGTGATGTTAGGTTGCAGCAGTGTTGAGCTTGGAGCGTGCAGCGGTCTTCTAGAACTTGATTTTCGATTTATGTATTTCCCTTTCAGTATTGTACTCCATGATTATATTAGTGGATATGTGATGATGATGTTGCCTTTGTAAATTGGGTAATCTTGTGGTTATGCTTATTACGAGTTAAATGTACATTGAAAAAAAAAATCCTCCTTGTAAGATCCCAAGATTGGAATTTGGCTTATGGATGCTAGCAGCTGAGAAAGGGGTACTACAGAGGCTGTCGGTAATGGATTCGGCGATCGGGATTCCTATGAATCCAATTTTTGAGTTTGGGACGTGACAGAAGTTGGTATCAGAGCATAACTTGAGAATACTTGAGGATAACATCACATATCTACTGATAGATACCCTACACTCTATAATTATTGAGAACTTAGAATGGTTAGATCCCCATGTTCGAAAAACATAAAGATTTTCTGATATAACTCCCTACCGTTGAGATTATATGGTTGCATATTATTCCCATTTCAATCATCTCTGATCCGGGATCCGAAGATTAGTAGGGTCACCATAGTGTTGATGATGCATCTTGGGAGGGCGAGATTAAGATTACATAGCGCTATCTTCATTCTTTTATAGATTGATTGAGCCATGACACATATACTTTATGATGTTTCCTTTTCCCTTGTTCATTCTGTAAATTTTGAGGATGAAATTTTTATTTGGAGGGGAGAGTTGTCGACGCGTCTTGCTCGCCGAGGCGATACCCATGCTAGGATATGTGGGCCCGCGTTCAGTTCAAGGGAAATACCACACGTTGCAATTCTGAGAGAATCTCTACAAAACATCACATCAATCAATCAAATCAAGTAAAGTAAAGCAACCATCCCCAAGTACAACCACCTCTCTCATAAAGTCAACTCTCTCCTTACACAAGTACACCTATCACCTTTCACCCATCACTCCCCATCACACCCATCCCCCTCTCTCTTACATCTCATTCTCTCTCTCCCTCATTTCTTCATTTTTTAAGAAAACCATGAGACTCCAATGTCCAAGCCTCCACATGAAAAGTCATGTGTGGCCCACTTCCCACTTCCTATCTCCACCCTCCTAAGAACATATCGACCATTGAAATCATCCCCTTAGAGCTCTAGATCATGTTGGCAGTGGAAGGAAGTGTCCATGATCAAAGGTGGGTGCTTCTTTCTCTCTCTCTCCCTCTCTCTATCATTTTTTGTGATGAAGTGGTTATGTGGCCTCCGTGATAGACCCCACCTTATTGTATGTCTTCTCCATACCATCTGGCCATTTGGTGGCCCACCTGGGTAGGGTCCACCCCTCCTTAGCACGTCAACAAGTGGGACCCACCTTAAATATATGTGTTGTGCCTGACCGTCCAACGTCCAGGGTCTATGTGACCTTATCAACAGTTTGGATGGCAGATAAACGTTATGGTGGGCCTCATATGGGACCCACTAATGTAAGTGTTTTTCCCACAACGTCCACCCATGTGGACCCTACCATGATGTATGTGTTCCTTATCCACACCGTCCATGCATGGACGGTGCTGGTGTTGGACATTGAGGATAATAATAATAAGTATGATATTATATTAATATATAATATTATAATATGTGACGGTGGGCCCTAGTATATGTGGGACCCACCTCATATGGAAGCAGATTAGCTGTTGTACTCACACTAGCTATGCTGATGTTAGGATGTCAGCAGGCCCAGGGGCCCACCAAATGTATGGGTTTGATCCAAACCGTCCAACATTTTGAGCAGGTGGGACCCACTCCACACGTGTTGCACGTGTGGAGGTGGGGCCCACTAAATGTATGTGTTCCATTCATGCAGTCCACTGTCCAGATATGGATGGTGGGACCCATACAATATGTGTGTTTATCACACCATCCACACACCTTTCAGCATATATAAAAATAATAATAATATACTATTTTAATATAATATAATATATTAGTATTCTATGGTGGGCCCATGTGGGACCCACCTCTGTGTATACGGATTGGCTGGAATACCTTCTCACCAGCTATATAGTTGTGGACGTCAGTGAGTTTATATGGGACCCACCTTGATTATATGTGTATTATCCATGCTGCCAATATGTATCGCCAGCTCATATTAGGTAATGGTCCCAAGATCAGCATAGATCTATAATTAGGACGGGCCATACCACACAGAAAACATGGCATTGAACTCTTAACCGTTGAAATTTTCTTATGGGCCTACCATTATGTACTTGTCATCCAAGCCATCCATTCCATTCTCCAAGTCATTTTAGGATGAAATCTAAAGGATGGACCAGATACAACCTTAGGTGGGCCATACCATATAAGACTGGTCAAGGGCCACCACCATTCAAACATTCCAGAGCCAATCTTAATGCTCATTTTCCATCCAAATGTCATCCAAACCTATTTTATAATAATAATAATAATAATAGGAAGTAGGGAGTCAAGGCCTCCAGTGCTGGAGATCCAACGTGATTGTGGGATTCATCCACCGTCCTTGGACGAGTGGACCACATCCTAATGAATGCTTCATTCTGCTGTCCATTCTCTTCAGCTCATTTGTGATGTGGCCCTGCCTTGCTAGTGGACCCGTTCATTGGGCATGGCCTTAGCTGAAGTAGATTCAAAACTGATATGGGCCACACCATTGAAACCTTCTTGCGACTACACAATTTTCTGAATGGCCATCTATTGTGGGCCCACCACGTTATGTGTAGTGGGTTGGGTCATGGACTCGCATCAATGTAAGAGTCTTATATTCATGGTTTGGGCCCAACTTCAAAAAAGTGTTGGACTGGTTGTTGGACCACCCCATTATAATATATTTGAGGCCCATATATGAGGCCCACTGTGATATATTAGGCCTATGAGTTGTAGCCCATTGTGATGTATATTAGGCTCATATAGTGCAGCCCACTTGTTGTAATTTCAAACCATTTATCTTGGCCCATTTGATCGGCCCATTTGTATGGGCCCATTTGATTTAGCCCATTTGATTAGCTCATTTGTATCGGCCCATTTGATTTGGCCTATTTGATTCAGCCCATTTGATTGGCCCATTTATATCAACCCATTTGATTCGGCTTATTTGTATTGGCCTATTTGATTGGCCCATTTGATTTTAACCCATTCGATGTAATTGAGGCCCATGATGATGTATATTAGGCCCTGGTGTGAGGCCATGGGCCCACTATATGTTTGGCCCTTTGTAGGTCACCCCTTAGGTGCAATGTTGGTTAAATGGCCATATTGATGGGCAATGATGGTTGGATGTCCACATTGTGACCTTCCCTTAGGCCTGGATAGGCCCATTCTCATTGTTCTTTAGTGGGTTAACCCAAATGCTTAGGCCCCATTGATATTGCTTGATCCATCATCAGCCATCCATTTATGGACCCCGCCCTGTGTCAAGGTCGATTCTGATTATCGATTAACAATTTTGATTATTGGGGTCGAGGTCGATTCCGACTGATTATCGATTTCAATTATTAAGGTCGAGGCTGATTCTAATTTCTGATTACCGATTTCGATTATCGAGGTTGAGGCTGATTCCGCTTGTCGATTACCGATTTTGATTATCGAGGTTGACTCTAATTGTTGAGGCCAGAGATCAAGGCTAATTGTCAAGGCCCATTGTGATGTATATGCAGCCCATATTTTTGGCCCATTCTGATGAGCATTCGGCCTCGGCTTGATGCATTTGAGGCCTATGTAAGGTATGTGAGGCCTATGTGATGAGGCCCATTATGGTGCATTTAAAGGCCAGGTGATTGAGCCCATTATGTTGTATATTAGGCCTTTATGTGAGGCCATGGGCCAATTATTTGTTTAGCTCTATGTGGGCCATTCTTTGGAGAAAATGTTGGTTAAATGTCCACATTATCGACGCCAATCGTTGATACCGATTATGAGTATGTGACAGCATAGCATCATGATACATGCCCATACGCATCATCTACATGTTTGTTAGGAGATGTGATTGATCAGTGCATATGTCATTGAGCATGTTGTTATGAGACTCCCTGATAAGTGGAGGTTATCTCACATAAGCGCATGGTATGTGCGGGATTGATGCATTACTGGATTGTATGACTCATGCATCATGCATTATGATTACTATATGCCCTAGCGACATCAAGGTCGTAGCCTCCATAGGCATATCGTGGATGGCCAGATGGGACACCAGAAATTTATTCTAGTATCAAGCTGACATAGATGGCACTGGGTGAAAATTCCTAAACCTTCTTGGTACCAGAGGATGCCCCAACGTCGAGACTGAGTAAATAATGAGCACCAGAGTGCCGAATACCAGGAGGCTATATCTCCCATTGTGTCGTAGTCGGTTAGGAGGGGGTGTGGCCTTTCCTGCCCAAGGGTAGGAGCATAGCTAGGCTGAGTTTGACCAACTCGTGAATGGATCTGCTATTGACATGCCGAATAGGTATTGGAAGACTATTAGCCTGGCGGATAGTAAGGTTTCTTATGCTCACTTGGACTATGCTGCTGGGAAAGGGGGTAGTGCTACTTGGAGTTTACTAAACCCCGGTGATGATCCTAGAGATAAACTGTACTGATATGTGGACTTATTGAGCAGGTGTTGTATACTCATTCTTTCATTCATTCACTATCCACTCAGGCTGGTGCTGCACAACTATTTATTACGTGTACCTTGGTAATGGCCAGGATTTTGATTAGGGCACGTGACTAACCTAAGATCTGGAGTTTATCACATCGAGTCTGACTATCTAAATTTAGGTATAGGACTGGTTTGGTTAGAAGTCCCTTGTGATGGACCCCATAGCCTGCAATACTACATACTATCATCCCGACTTCACACTCCAGCATAGTCATTCTGTTTGCACCGCATATTGCATTATATCCATGACATATATCATTTTGGGTTACTAGCTTCTGCATTTATATAGTCTATATATGGCTGACATTATTCATGAACTCATCAGGAATTGCATATTGCATCGTATTCTCGGCATTTGATATTTGGCTCTTTACGACTCCTCATTTGCATAGCTATTCTATATTGTGTATTCTAATATTGATTGACTCATGGACTTGTTCGTAATTCTGTTTACTCTGTTATCGTATGATTTATGATCTTATTAGTATTTCTGCTTACTCTGAGAATTCATGATCTTGTCAGTATTTCTGCTTATTCTGATAATGTACGATTTATGGATTACCAGTATTTTCAGCATTGTATGATGATGGCATTGTATTGAATACTTAACACTTACCTTGTGCACACATTTACACCACCCTCTAACCTTTCTATAAGCTTATACATGATAGATGCGTGCAAGTGATGTTAGGTTGCAGCAGTGTTGAGTTTGGAGCGTGCAGCGGTCTTTTGGAGCTTGATTTTTTATTTATATATTTCCCTTTCAGCATTATACTCCATGATTATATTAGTGGATATGTGATGATGATGTTACCTTTGTGAATTGGGTAATCTTGTGGTTATGCTTATTACAAGTTAAATGTACATTGAAAAAAAAATCCTCCTTGTAGGATCACAGGATCGAAATCTGGCCTATGGACCCTAGGAGTCGAGAATGGGGTACTACGGAGGATATCGGCACTGGATTCGGCGATCGAGATTCCTGTGAATCCAATTTCTGGGTTTAGGACGTGACAAATTTTGTGGCACATCTTTCTTGAGTATGACACTCACTTTTTTTGTCAGAAAAATTCTCTATTGAATAATCTGTCGTCTCTTAGTAGTGCATAGATCTTTCAGAAATTTGGCGTATGAAGGGATTTGTTTAACGGCATCTAGTAGAGGGATGTTTACCGTCAATTGTTGAAGCACCTCTATAATATCCTGAGAGTTTGATAGAAGTTTTGGTGTAATCAACTGCTAAGGAAATGGAGCAATCGACTTGCCTTGAGGTTCTAGTTTTAACCCATGTGGGGCAATACTAGGTCTATCATCCATATCTTCTTCTGAGTCCTTAGAATTTTCAGTCTTTACTAAAATAAATTTGTCGATTGTTTTATCACTCCTAAGAGTGGTGATAGACTTGGATTGTTCTACATTGATTTGAAGAGCTTGGGTCACTAATTTCGTATTGCGGTTTAGGGTTGGAGAGAGATTGGGCCAGAAAGATCCCTTTCTCCCCAATCAAAATTTTTGTCTCACATCCTTGTATGGGCTTTAAAAGGTCTTGAATGGCTTACAATATACTCTGATTAAAAATCTCTTAATTTTAAAGGTGTTCTAAGACCGGATCCTCTTGAAGATTCCCTTAATTCAAGAATTGTTTAGGAATCCTTGAGTAATAGTTTGTCCATTCCTCCAGCTGGAGTTATATGTATTTGAGGTGAGGTCCACTAAAAGGTCTTTGGTAGTTGTTTACGGCATTTGACTACTCATTTAGAATTTCTTAAAATGCAAGTATTATCGGACAATTTTTAGTTGTATGTTTGTTACAAGTGTAAATGCCGTAAACTACTTCCTTAGCTTTATCCTTCTAAAATTTCATGGCCTCAACTCTTCTTATGAGATTGGCCACCCTTGCACTCAAGTCATCTTCTTCTTTTAAAACATACATTCCTCCCCTTTCCTTTGATTGAGTAGGTTTAGAAGTGGTGGGTTTTGGAGAGATGTTCCATGGTTTTGCATTTTCAGCAAGTCTGTCTAAATAATCCCCCACATCATTGACATCTTTGTTCATGAATTCTCCATTGCCATCGTCTCGACGAATTAGTGCATGGAAGATGTCAGTCCATCGTAGAAAAAATTTGTGATGCGCCATGTTTCAAAACCGTGTTGTGGCATGAACTAACAAGATCCTTGTACCGCTCCTAACAATGGAAGAATGTTTCATCTTCCTTTTAGGCGAAGTTCATGATTAACTTTCTGAGGGTGTTCGTTTTATGATATGGGAAAATTTTCTTAGTGAACTCCCTTGTCGTGTCATTCCATCTGCCAATCGATCATGGGCGTAGTGAGTGCAACCACGTCTTGGCCTTTTCTTTTAAGGAGAAGGGAAAGAGTTTCAGCTTGACCATGTCCTTAGACACATTAGGAAAGTATAAAGTGGCTATTATCTCATCAAACTCTTTCAAGTGTAGATATGAATTTTCATATTCAAGTCCATAGAATTTTGGAAGGATTTGGATCACTCCCAGCTTGATATTAATGTGTCTTGCATTCTCTGGAAAAACCATATATGAAGGCGTACTTACCCCTGTCAATTGTAAATAATCTAGTAAAGTACGAGGCAAGGGTGCATGATGCACTTCATTCTCATCTTGGGCTTCCTCAATTGGACGTTGAGGAGGATTTGGAGGGTTTGCAAGTTTATTTGCAACCATAAATTCAATTAACTCTAAGGATCTCAACTGGTGTCTAATCCGGTGATGGATGGGAAACCCTTTGACTAATCCTCCTTCACTCAAAAGACAGAGTGTTATCATGGACCCACCTGGGTATGAAACACTCTCAACCATCAAATAACTAAGCTAACCTAAACCTAAGAGAGAAAGAAAACTAAAGCAATTAAGAAATCTAGAAAAGAAAAGAGAGGGAATTGAAAAGAGGTTACCGGGTTGGAGATCTCTATGTTAGAACCCTACAAAACAGAAAATTCAATTAGTTTCCAAAAACAAAGCAGAAAAATCCTAATTTAGAAACCAAAAATTAGTACTAATCTTAACCTAATTTTAAAACCAATTAATTTTAGAAAAGCACAGTCGTTAGTCCTTGGCAACGGCGCAAAAAACTTATTCACAACCCCAAGTGTAGGGTCACAATATAGTAATAATCTCAGTGAGACCGAGGTCGAATCCACAATGACTAATCTTATACGTTTCTGAAAGTAACTAGAACTAGAACTAAAAGAAGATGTAAAAATAAATCTAAATAATTGAAAAGAGTAATTGTGAATAACGTAATTGAAACTTGTGAATTTAAAGGTGGGAACTAGCGTGCTAAGGATCCACTTGTAACTATTGGGAGACCACCATGCATGATTCAAGATATTCAACAGGAATCAGAGTCCTATCTTATCCAATTAGAAAAAGAAGAGACAGTCAGATCTCTGAACTTCTCATGAACCTAGTCTTAACAGATGAGAGTTATGAGGATTGGAAGTGATTCCATCACCCAACCATGCCTAAGAGACAATGGAAAACAATAGGATATATCAATCCCACAACCAATCATAGGAGAATTGTGAAGATTAGAAAGGATTTCATCACCCAACCATGCCCAAGGGATGATGGTGAACAATGAGACTTACTAATTTCATAATCTCAAATTAGAAAAAGAAGATATTCAAAGCAATTGCAGATTTATTGTAATTTGTCACAACAAACCATTAAAAATAAAAAATATTTCTTAATAAAGAACTAGAATCTATAAGGTTCAATAAAAATATGAATTAAAGCAAAGCAAACATCCTAATCATGCTACAAGCTTCACCTCTTAGCCTTAGCTAAGAGGTTTAGCCAACCATAGACATGATTGAACTAAAATCTCTTAAGAAAAGCATAAAAATAAAGTAAGGAAAAAGAAGAAAACTCTTGGCAACGGCTCTCCACATTTTTGTTCCACTCCTTAAACCCTATGAGATGCTTAAGAACATCTTAGGAACTATTTATAATTGGGGAGAGCCTCCTTGCCAACCAACTTGAAAAAATTCAGAAATCGCCTCTAATTTACAGAGTTCACTCAAAATCTGCGTAACCCTCGACTAGTCGTGGACAACCTTCGACTGGTCGAGGATGATGGGAATTTCAGAGGATAATGTTTCTAGAGTTCAATTCGAGAATTCCTAGGCTAGTCGAGCAGGACCCAAGACTAGTCGAAACTTAGACTAGTCGAGGATCACAAAAATTCACTTCAAAACTTCGATTCTCTTCATTCTTCACTTGGTTTAATTGGATCCTTGGCATGTGAATTCTTCATTCTTAGTATTTTAAGATTCAATCTTTAGCTTGATGATTCTTGAGCATCAAATCCACACTTTTAACATTATTTTTAATCTAAGCTCTTAGATTCACCTTGCAACACAAACATGTATAAAATATAACATTAAGCGGTATCATGTTCATAAAACTAAGATATAACTGGGAGAAAATATGCAATATTTGAGTCACAACAGATTTTTACACGCGTGTTTTTCTTGGAACTAGCAAAATGCTGGTTGAGGTGTGTTTAGTGTGAAATATTGCATATTTCCCTTTATTTATACCTTTATTTAATAAACATGATAGTGATTAATCGATTTAATTATGCATGTTTTCATGTGCGAGGTGATTTCAAGAGCTTAAGGTGAAATTGATATCAAAAGGAAGATTTATACTCAAAAAATTATTAAATGAAGATTTAGAGATTTAGAAGTCATTAATAAATAATTCACATGCCAAACATCCAAGAAAACTATAACGACTCGGAAAAATCTGTACAAAGACTCGAGTACCAACTCAGGTAGAAATTCCTCAGGACTAAATCCTTTAGAAACTAGATGAGAATTAACTAAAGCGCTAACCTATAATACGTATGAAATTATCATTAATCGCTTTAAATATGATCTGCAAGACTCAAAACCTGAAGAATCGTTAACGTTATGTTACCCTAAAATCTAGAATCCAACTCTAAACCCAGTTGCTCATGAGAACACTTTGAAACTTCGTATCGGACCTGGACCGCACGTCGAAAGTCCGATAGCAATGAACTTAGATGATTATAACCGCCTAGTTGGACTTGACAATCACCTCGAAAACTAAATCCAAACGATGTCCTAAGACTGTTTCCTTGAGTTCGGAGTGAAGAGTGTGAAAAGGTGAAGATTTTTAAGAAATTAAATATGAATTTAAGTAATCTGAGCCGTGTCGCTTGCGTGTCATTTATAAGCATTCTAACTGTTGGTTTTTGACCCAAATTCACCCTCTGATCAGGGATGATGGCCCACACACGTCAATATGCTTGTGACCATGATCGAGTTTCGGTGACCGCTGAACTGAAACTAGTCCGCCACGGTCGATCTGGAAACCTGATCGAGCTGAAAACTTAACTTGATTAAGATCCAGCATCTATGAGCTTAAGTCCAACCGCATTCAGCAAAGGGACCTCCAAAACTGCTCCGTTGGATCGGAACAAGGCCGATTTGGATAAAACCTAAGTATATCATGGCCCTGGGACTGTTTCCGTTAGTTCTAGGCCTATATAAAGACCTTAGGCCCTCTCTCTTTCACTCCATATGAATTTGAGAAAACCTAGGAAAGAGAAGAGAGTAAAGAGAGACAAAGTGAGAGTTACTCCTGAGATTCAATTCTCGTTACTCATTGTGCTTAAACATAATTACCAAATCACTATTCAGGCGATTCTGACTTCGTTCTTAGGTAAGAAATTGTAACCCAAAGCTGTTTTAGGATTTTCATTGTTGCAAGTAGTGAAATAGTTAACCTGGTTCGTACTATAGGTTGCTAATCCGCAGTTGATGAAGGCTTACCATTTAAATCATGTTCATTACGCTTCTACGGCTTAAGGTGTGGACTATAGATGTATAGATTATGGTTTTCAAAGCTTTCAATGCCAGATAATGTTTTATTACTGACGTGAATGCTATTATACATGCCAAATGCGCCATCTATTTTATTTTACGTACATGGTTAGTCTATGTTGTAAATAGAGTATTCCATGTGTTTATTAAAATGTTTGTGTGCATATAAAATCTGATGTTGTGATTGCCATGATAAATTGTTATTAATACATGCTTGTTATGTATGCGACAACTCCTTAGCAAAAGGATTTGCCTAAATATGCAATATGCCAACATACGTGATGTATGTTGAATAGTGTAGTCAAAGTGTTTGTATAAATACCTGAACGGGTTAGAAATTGGTAAAGTATGATTTTTAAGGGTATTGAGATATGAATCTCAATCACCTTACTTGTGTGTAGGATTTCTTTCATGAAATGTTTAGCCTATTTTATTCATGTTAACTATGCGTATGATTTTCTCCATGTATTGTATTCATGTTTAAGTTATATTTCATAACATGTTCATATGAATGTGATATTTGAATTAAATGTCTATTATTGAGATTGTACGTGACTGGGACCGTGTTATGGTCCAGGCAATTGGTAACAGGCTTTGAGTTCATGGCTGAGATTTATTCACCACGTAAGACGTGTTTGACGAACCCGAGTCGTACTAGAGTTATCGACAGTGGTTTGGCCACACGGAATGCTTATGCATTTCATGTCGATCAACTCAACGTATGATCGTGCTAGTCGAGCTCGTCAAGTAACCCGATTGACCCGATTTATGTTCACCATGTATGGATGCTCCTGTTTGAATCTAAGGTACCAAACTTACCAGTGTAATCCCGTCAACCTTGGTACCTCGAACCGTTAAGACTCATGAGTAGGACATGGTATTATGGGATACCATGGTCGAGCTGTCAGCCTACGCTCAGGCGACGAGCCTCCCTATAGTGACCAGTGAGTAACCTAGACTCGTGAGCCAATTATGGTGGTATGAGACACTATATATGAGCTGTCGACCTACTCTGATTGGTGACGAGACCTTTGTAGTGACATCAAGTATATCCTGAAACTGCATTAGGGTGACGAGCCTTATTGTAGTATATAGGATATAACTAGATCTGTATTGATTGGTGACGAGCCCTTTACAGCGATCTAGAACAATAATATCCTATGAGATTGTCTAGGACTGACGACCCTATAATGGATTATCATTTGGGTAATGACATAAGGGAGGTACCTTTGCTTCCCAATCCTGCTATATGAAAAGAACTAATAATAACTCGATAATTACATTCATAACATCGCACTGCATGTGCCCCGGGTTGAAGAGCACAGAGGGAAGAAAGCATGGCGCGGACGTAAGATGGTGTCGCACAAGGGAGTGTAGGCGAGGGAATACATCATGAAAACATTTCATCCTTGCATTAATAAGAGTATCTAGGAATGTTTGATATGTTTTCTTTATCATTACTGCTTGACTGAATTGATAATATGTTAATCTTTGCTCTATGATTCCACTGAGTTGATCACTCACTCCCACATTCTGGGACAGTGTTCTAAACACCCATCAAACTGTCTTAGTTGCAGATAATGACACAACTTAGGAGGCAGAGCCTGATTACCATGACGATCAAGACGAGTTCTCGTATATGCAGTTCTCTGACAGTTTCGCTTAGGTCGTTATGATCGACAGGGCTACAGGGCTTTTCGTTGTAGTTGAAACTGTCTCTCCACATTTTAATTTTTTTTGAACTAATACATGTATATGGTGACTCAGTGATGTATTCATACTCTGGGGTTCGACATAGATCTTTTGGACTCATATACGTTTAAATACATCTTTTAGTCTTCCTGTAACACCCTGAAAATCGGGGGTCGTGTATAAACTCAACTCCCGAGTTCCAGACCGTCACTTATGCAACAAAAATGGTTATGATTCAATGTTGTCTGATTTAAAGCATTCACATGAGTAAAAGTATACCAAAACTGCAATTCATACTTCAGATCCAGTGATAAAAGCAAGCGGAAGACTAAACAAGATATATATCACTGTATGGAAAAACAAAGTAATCTCGACTGTCTCCAAAGTATGACTACATCTCTGAGTCTCATATACATGTACGTAACAAAAGAATAATGTTCAAAAAGAAAAGTCCCACTGATGTCCCCTCGATCCAGGTCACCTACGGGAAGCCGTCATGATACTGCATATACGAGAACTCATCCTGGTCCTCGTCATCATCTAGCTCCACCTCCTGGATCTCATCGTCACCTGCAACTACAACAGGGTCTGGTGGGTGTTGCAAACACCATCCCGTAACGTGGGAATGAGTGATCAACTCAGTGGAATCATAGAGCAAAGATTAGCATGTTCACAATTCAGTCACGCGATAATAGTAAAGCAGTAAATCAGACAAGTCCTAATACTGTTGTTAATGCAAGATGATATGACGTGATGTATGCCCTCACCGACGATCACCCTCATACGGCAACATCTTACGACCGCGGTATGCCACACTCCCTAGAGTGCTCCACATCTTCCAGGCACATGCAATGCTATGGTGATATGATTACCAAGTTGTTATTAGTCCATTCAAACAGCAGGATTGGGAAACTAAGGTACCTCCCTTGTATCAATCCCAACACGGATCCTGTCTAGGGTCGTCACTCCTAGTAATCTCATACGATGTACATTTCGTAGGTCACTGCAAGGGCTGCCAGGGCTGTTGCTCGCACTCGTTGCACCGCTCCCCCATCACCTTATCAATACAGGCCTACTGTACTCTACTGCACGGAAGGGTCGTCGCCTCCCGTGAACTCAGAATACGCTCGCGGTCACTACAAAGGGCTCGTCGCCTGATCAGTGTAGGCCGACAGCTAGAATATAGTGTCCCATACCACCATAATCTGCTCACGAGTCTAGGTGATCACTGGTCACTACGGGGAGGTTTGTGGCCCCAGCGTAGGCCGACAGCTCAACCACGGTGTCCCATACCACCATGCCCGGCTCATGAGTCTTCGTGGATCAAGGTACCACGGTTAATAGGGTTTACAATGGTAAGTTCAGTACCCTAGGTTCAAGCAGTTATGTTACATACAAGGTAAACAAACATCGGCCAGTCGGGTTACTTGACGGGCTCGACTAGCGCGATCGCATATCGAATTGAACGACATGAAGTGCGTAAAACACTTCGCGTGGCCTAACCACTGCCGCCAACTCTCAACACGAATCACATTCATCTACGCGTCGTTCGTGGCTATGACCAGTCAGCCACGAAATCGCTCGGTTACCGACTGCCTGGACTAAGTCAAGTCCCACACATCTATGGAATTACTATACAAGGTATTGGAATTGAAATACATCATGTGAGCATGTTAACACATGTTATAACTTTCAACTTAAGCAAATCTTCAAGGCATACTTCCCATGCATATTCAACTTAAGCAAATCCTCAAGCACATACATTCCATGCATGTAATGAAATCATGCATTTTGTCAACATGTAGAAAATCATTTAGGTCGGCATAATAATTGAAAAATCAATCACAAAGTATCAAATAACATCATTTAATTCAATACATACTAATACAAGCATTTATACAAACACATGCACTACACACTTAGGTCTACATATAGCATGTCGACCCAAAGTGTGCAACTAGGCGAATCTCTTTGCCAAACTAATTATGCACGCATTCCTAACTTCCTAATGCGACAACAAACCATGTCAATCACATCAGCAAAATATGAATGCAAACAGTACTTCCTACAAATGACTAAAATGCCCTAAATCTCATATTCTTCGTTAGCTTACGAAACGGGAAACGGAGAGCATTTTGTACATGTCAAACGGCGATGCCGTCAAGAATCTACTATTAAACGACATTGAAAGCATTGGGAACCGTCAATCAAAGCGTCTAAAATCCTCACCTAGTGTCTTGTAGACTCGGGAATTGAAGCGGAGTGTATATGCTTCGTCTACGGCGAGTAAGGAGCCTAATACATAAGATCCATAAGCTACATCGCTATGGAAACAAGAAAAACTCAAATCACCAACTATTTAGGGTTTTTACTTACCTAGGATTGCGGTGGAATCGCCGGGAAAGCGGTAGAGGAGTGTTGCTTAAGCATGTGCAACACGTAGCACAAGTGGCGGGAAGAACTCTCCCACTCTCTCACAATCTCTCACTCTTTTTCTCTCTCCCAAGCTAGGGCTTCTCTCAAATTCGGATGGGAGAGAGGAGTGAGGGTTTCAACCCCTTTTATAGCCTAAAACATTCCCAAAATAGGCTTGGGAACAATGTTTACTTGGTGCCTAACCAAATCGGGGCCGTTTCGGTCCAAAAGGGCATTTCTGGAGGTCCCCAGGCCAGATGCGGTCGGACTTAAGCTCATGCATACTAGATCTAGCATACATCCAGTTTTCAGACCGGTTGGGTTCCCAGATCGCACGTGGCGGCCCAGTTTCAGTTTAACGGTCACCGCACCAAGATCAGGCCTATAAGTCCCGTGATATATAATAGATATTTTTCCTGATCCAAGGGTGTAATTTGGCTGTATTCTGACGGTCAGAATGCTTAATACTGATGCGTCAAATTTGTGTGCCAGATTTGAATTTGAAATTCCAACTATGTCCCTATTCACACTCTCTTCGGTCCGGGCTCAATGAAATAGCCTGTGATCATCGGTTTGACTTGATTTTTGGAATGAGTGTCAAGCCCAGCTAGACGGTCCTAACGGTCTAAGATAGGAGGTATCGGACTTTCAACGTGCGGTCTAGATCCAATACAAAGATTCAAAGTGGTCCAGAGAACAAACCGGCTTAGAGTTTGATCCGAGGCTTTAGAGCATTATAGCACCCTTAGTTCCACTCGCTTCGAGCCTTGTAGAACGTATTTAAAGTGATCAGGGACCATTTCCCAGCTATTCTAATGTTGCACTAGCTAACCTAGTCAAATTTTCCAAAGGAATGAATTCTACGCAAATTCGGGTCGAGTTGGTACTCGAGCCCAAGTATGGATTTTTCACGGGCGTTACACTTCTGCTTGCATTATATAAATTGATTTGTAGTATGAATTACTGTTTTGGTATAATCCTACTCATGTTTAGTGCACTAATATGAATAATATTCAATCATCATTATCTATGTTGCATAAGTGATGCGTTGGAACTCGGGAGCTGAGCTTCTGCTTGACCCCCAATTTTCAGGACATTACAAGTTGGTATCAGAGCATGATCTAGATTATACCGGACTTGGGTTATGGTCACACGATGTACACTAACGCCACTTTAGTGTAGAAGGGTGCGAGAAAAATCTAGAAATAGATTTTGGACTCCTAGTGTCGTCAATTGGTGAAAGTTTATTGAAAATGATCATCGAGATCGAGTCCATGCACACTCCTGATCACACACGACGACCTTAAACCATGTTTAGACTGTCAATTGATGGGTATAGACCATGTTTCATCCCATTCCAGCTGTTAAAAATTGGTAAACGTGGATATATATCAGATTTGTTTCGAAACGACCTGAAATGAGTTGAATCGGAGTAGGGGCCCAATCGTGGCATTTCTAGGGGGACCCAGGGTGGGACCCACATAATTTTTGACCCAGGGGCGAGGACCTCTCCGGAATGGTGAGCCCTCGCTGGATTGGTCAGAGACCGACGAGGACCTCGCCGACCGGCGGGCCAGGATAGGTTGGGCCGTGGGGCCGACGCACGTTAGGGGCTAGTGTGGCCCACTGGTCCATGGTTTCACGAATAAAACCCTCCCAAACATCCCCTCTCTTCATAATCTCACCCTTCAAGTTCTCCTTTTTCTTCAAAACCTCTCATTCCTCTCTCAAATCTCCCTTTTAATCCCTTTTTTATTCATTTCTTTTCAAGCCTTACATCCCTCCATCGTTCTCAGCCATACCCATCACCCAACCCTCTCATTTCCTTTGATTTAATCTATTAACCCCACCCCCCCCCCCCCCCCTCCCTCATTTGAGTCTCAAATTTGTGTAAACCCACTAACCCATCCTATTTTGTCATTTTTCCTCTTTATCCCCTTTCATTTGAGCCTCTACACCCTCTTATAAGGCTCAAATCTGTGGAGACCCAAAGACCTCATCCCTTTCCTTCCTTTTCTTCACTTTTCCATGGCTTTCTTGGAGATTGTCGCGGCCCTGTTCTTGATTTCCACCATTCTTTCTCTCATGGGAAAGAAAAGAGCTCCTGTGGATGAAGCTGGGCCTATTCGCCCCGCTCGCTCGAGAAGACCGAGAGGAGCCACCATGAGTACAAGAGCTGTTAGAGAGTTACAGACTAAGCGGGGTCTTGATCCCCGAGCTCCCGTTGGAAGAGCTTTGTTGGCAGAGCTATCTCATGGAGTCTATGAAGGCTGTAAGGTCCTTTTTGAAGCGCATGTGGATGGGCGACTCTTTGGAGAATACTTGTTGTTCGAGCGCCTGGAAGAGGCCAGGTGGGGTCCGTTATTTGAAGGCAAGTCTCATGCAAACATGAGCACTATCCAAGCCTTCTATGCCTGCATTCGAGAGCCTACGCTAGAGCCCTTACAATTCAAGAACCCTTTTAGCAGAGATTGGGAGGCCATAATCAACATTGGTTTAATATCTCGGCTCCTAAATGTGCCACTTGGCAAGGTACATGCAAATGAAAGGAATCTGAATAGTGTACATGAAAGGGATCGCCGCACCAGGTTTCTATGTGGTTGACTGGTTCAGTGGCAGCTTAACAAGAGCCTCTTAGCGACCAATATGACATGCGACTTCTGCCTGCTTCACCACATCTGCACATTCAACGTCTACCCCAGGTGGAGCAATCTTAGCGAGTGCACTCATCTCATGGTGGATTTCCTGTACCAAGTGGGGTAGGGAGTGAAGTTGTCTATGCCTACGTTTGTACTGCGACAGATAGTCCTTATCGGGCGTTCAAATAGAAGGACCGAGTCGCTCCACTTCATCCGACTCATATGCAAGATTGCATTTGAGTTTGGCTACAGACTTGGGGCAAAATTGTCAGTGCCAATTCATTATATCAATGAGACCACTCTTAATCAGATGAATATCGAGCCATGACAACGAAAAGCCCAACTTGAAGAAAGCGAGGATGAAACTGAGAGCGAAGAAGAAGAAAGTGAAGGAGAAGGCGGGGATGAAATAGAGGAAGAGGAAGAACAGGAGGCTCAGGACACGAGTAAGAGCTCTCCTCCTATGGCACCAGAGCAGGACAGAAGTGAGAGCTCTCCTCCTACGGCACCGGAGCAGGATACTGATCAAGCCGCCAGGGATGCCCGTATAGCTCGAGTTGAGGAGGGTCAGGCTGTCTTACGACAGGATATCATGGATCTTCGGGGCCTCGTGAAACATAAGTTCAAGAAAGTGACTAGCACTCTGAAGTCTATCCTGTGCTGCCTGTAGGATAATGGTGCTCCTTCTCCATCGACAGATTCAGATGCTTAGTCATCCATGTTGTTGAACTGTAGCTTGTTTACTGTTTATAGGTTGTTGGTATTTTTATGTTGATATGCTTAGTAAAGTAGTAACTTTTAAGATGTTTTAAATGTTTAAAGTCTTGGTTGTATTAGCGCACATGCATTTCCTGTCATGATCAATGTAAAACTGTATTTCATGTATTGTAACAAATTTTGGGCAAATGAAATGCATGCAGTCTCTTTTGCTATGAAGTGTGTAAAATGCTTAAAGGATAATGTATTGCTATGCCACATCTTACGCAAGTTGCACCCTAAGTCGTGTAGGGAATGCCGCCTAAGTTCACGCAGAGCACGATATGCCTCACATTTAGTGATTCAATGGACCAGGAACCTCCCCGGAGTGATGGTCGTGCGAACCTTGGTTTAGGCCCGATTCGTGAGACTATGCTTGAGTCTCAGCCTTCGAATAGTCTTATAGTTAGGCCGTCACCTTACACATCACCGGTTCGTGAGCAGAACCGTGCGTCTTCTTCGACGCAACATGTGCCTCAGTCAGCTCCACCTATGGATAGGTTGGAACAGTTGTTGATGATGATGCACCAGTAGCAGGAGTAACACTAGCAGCAGCAGATGCGGCACCAACAGCAGCAGCAGCAGCTCTTGGCCACCATTGTAGGAACCCCAGCTCAGGGTGGGGGTTCAACTCCACCTACACCATCTGTATGCCCTGCTAAGACTGTAGGGCCTTTCACTTAGGATGAGGGTGTGACTTTACCTACACTTACTGTATACCCTATGGGGAATTTGGGTACTAGTGGCCTCTTAGAGCGATTCCAATGCTTGCGGCCTCCTACCTTTGCGGGTTCTCACAGACCCGAGGAGGTCAAATATTGGCTTGACCGCATCTCTAAGATGCTAAGGATGCTACACTGTACAGAGCCGGAGCAGGTTGAGTTGGTTACTTTTATGTTGGGGAAGGAAGCCAGCTTATGGTGGGATAGTGTCCTACGGACCGTTGCAGCTGATTACGTATAGACGTGGGTAGCATTTGAGACCCGCTTCCATGAGAAATACTATCCCCTTATGTACCATCACGAGAAGGAAAATGAATTCCTACACCTCAAATAAGGAGGCATGTCAGTGACAGAGTATGAGCACCGGTTTACGGAGTTGGGCAGATACGTCACTATTGTACTTACTGACGCGCAAATGAGGATACGATGTTTTTTCGAGGGCCTGCTACCCGACATTCGCTCGAAGATGTGTTGTGCTAGCATACCCTCCTATGCTGAGCTAGTACACATCTCTATGCGAGCAGAGTAGGACAGGGATCAATTGTCACGTTCTCGTGGGCCTATGATCCCTAGGCCACGACCAGATATGTTGTGCAGGTCATTCCTTAGCAAGAGGACCTGTACCGACTCTCCTCCTAGGATCACGAAGCCACTAGTTCCGATGAGGCGACCTGGTGTGACATGTACGTACTGTGGGAGACCAGGTCATGTTACAGAGAGTTGTTTTACGAGTATGAGAGACAGCGGGTTTATGCCACTGCAGAGAATCGACCACCCTATCCCTCAGACACTATCGGCTCCACCCTTACGGACTGCACCTGCACATCCATCGTTTCAACCACTAGCACCCCGATTTAGGCCGCTACAATAGCTTATCGTACCGCAGTCGAACCGCCAACAACAAGCGCAGGTCAATACACTCACAGCGGAAGCGCCTGACTCTACAGCTACAGTACCTTTGGCCTTCGAGCTCACCGCCCACATCGAAGGTACCCCTATATTTCTGTTGGTGGACACGAGATCCACTATCTTAGTGATTTCATGTTCTGCAGTCAAGCGTTTAGGACTGAGTATAACCCCGATGATTGGGGTGCGAGTTATTACAGCACCTGGGACTTTTACAGATGTCACCAAAATGTGTGAGGGCTACTTGATAAATCTAGGGAGCAAAACAATATGCATCGACTTGATTGTCACCACAATATACCATTTTGATGTCATCCTTGGCATGGATTGGCTAATGGAAGTGAGGGCCGAGATTGACTGTGAGACTCGTCTAGTGACAGCTTACGGGCCTGAGGGTTCGGCCTTTACGTTCCCCGTGTAGGTCAGTTGCCCTTTTTGAGTTTTTTATTACGCTTCCTTACTGAAGAATGTTGATGGCCCGGCAATTGAAAACACACCTGTAGTTCAAGATTATGAGGAGGTTTTTAAGAAGATTCTTGGTTTACCTCCGTAGCGTGAGATCGATTTCACTATTAATCTTGTGCCACGTGCGGCACCTATTTCATTACCGATGTATCGTATACCGCCATGTGAGATGGAGGAACTAGGAAACAAATTGACGGGCTGGTAGAAAAGGGCTTCATACGACCAAGTGTGTCTCCTTGGGGAGCACCTGTATTGTTTGTCAAGAAGAAAGATGGGTCGTTACGGTTATGTGTTGATTACCACAAGTTGAACCAATTGACCGTGAAGAACAAGTATCATTTGCCCATGATAAATGATCTATTTGATAGTTGAAAGAGGCGCGATACTTTTTAAAGATCGAACTACATTCAGGGTATCATCAGTTGCGAGTCAGGGATGAAGACGTACATAAGACTGCATTCAGGACCAACTTTGGTCATTACGAGTTCCTTGTGATGTTGTTTGGCCTTATGAATGCACCGGCCGTGTTCATGGACTTGATGAACAGGGTGTTTCGGCCATTTCTATACCGATTCGTCATCGTGTTTATCGATGATATTCTGGTATACTCTACGAGTCGGGAAGAGCATGAGAGGAACCTACAGGCAGTCTTAGATACTCTAAGGAAGAACTAGTTTTTCGCACAGTACAAGAAGTGTGACTTCTGGTAGGAGGAAGTCAAGTTCCTGGGACATGTAGTGTCCAAGGAAGGGATAGTGGTGGACCTTGCTAAGGTAGCCGCGGTTCAGGACTGAAAACAGCCTGGTTCGGTTACTGAGGTGAGGAGTTTTCTTGGTCTGACAGGCTATTACCGACGCTTCATTTGGGACTTCTTGAAGATAGCAAGACTTTTATCTTAGTTAACTTGGAAAGACTTGAAGTTCGCCGGGAATGAGAAGGCGGGAGCAGCTTTTCTGGAGCTAAAGGACAGACTGACATCCGCCCTTGTGCTAGTATTGCTAGAGCAAGGGGTCAAGTATACGATCTACACCGACGCATCTCGTGTTGGTCTAGGTTGTGTCCTTATGTAGAAGGACAGAGTGATTGCATATGCCTCGAGATAGTTGAGGAAGCACGGGGAGAATTACCCTACACACGACCTCGAGTTAGCAGCGGTCATTTTTGCATTAAAGCTCTGGAGACATTACCTCTACGGAGAGGAGTTCGAGCTCTTTTACGACCACAAGAGCCTTAAGTATATATTCACTCAGTGGGACTTGAATATGAGACAACACCAATGGATGGAAACCTTAAAGGACTTCAAGTTTGAGGTCTCCTACCATCCTGGTAAGGCCAACCTTGTGGCAGACGCATTGAGCCACAAGAAGGCGATCATATTTGGTGCTTCACTGATGATTGAGGAGTCGGTTATACTAGAGTTTGTTCGCGACTTTGAGCAGAAGCTCACTGTGGAAGAACCATTTGAAGTCATCACACATGTTCGTGTACAGCCCCTCATTGATGGTAGGATCATCGAGGCTCAGGCAGACGATGAGCTTTTGGTGCAGATGAGAGAGCAGGCTGGTACATATGAGGACTCAGAGTGGACTATTGATACGGATGGGGGCTTACGTTATTGTGGCCGCTTATGTGTCCCAAACATTCTTGAGTTGAGGCGAGAAGTTCTTGAGGCAGCGCATAATTCAAAGCTAGCGATGCATCCTGGAAGTACGAAGATGTATCGAGATGTGAAGAGGTCGTACTGGTGAGATAACATGAAGACTCATATAGCAGAGTATGTATCCTGTTGTCTCACATGCCAACAGGTCAAGGCAGAGCATCACCGACCTCCTGGACTACTTCAGCCCATGCCCATAGCTGAATGGAAGTGGGACTTCATCCTTTAGACTTTATATCAGGGCTGCCGAAGACAAGGAAGGGACATGATTCTATCTGGGTGATCGTCGATCGATTGACGAAGTCGACTCATTTCCTCCCGATCAGAGTTACAAACTCTGTAGACGAGTTAGTTAGGCTGTACATCTAAGAGATAGTTCGTCTGCATGGAGTTTCCTTGGAGATTGTGTCAGACAGAGACACGCGATTCACATCTATCTTCTTGACTCGTATCCAAAAAGTGATGGGTGTGAAGTTAAGGTTCAGTACCGCGTTTCACCCATAGACTAACGGGCAGATGGAGCAGGTGAAACAAATTTTGGGGGATATGTTACGGGCTTGTGTTTTAGAATTCAAGGACAGTTGGGATGACTGTCTCCCGTATGCAGAGTTCGCTTACAATAACATTTTTCAGGCGAGTATTGACAAGGCTCCTTACGAGGCCTTATATGGGCACCCTTGCCGAGCATCATATTGCTGGGCAAAGGTTGGTGAGCATAGTTTGATTGGTCCAGAATTAGTACAGGAGACCTCAGAGAAGGTCGACATTATCAAGTGTCGACTTCTAACAGCCCAGAGCAGACAGAAGAGTTATGCCGACATGAGGTGGCGACCGCTTGAGTTTGAGGTTGGAGACTATGTGTTCCTCTGAGTTTCTCCTATGAAGGGAGACCTGCGGTTTGGTAAGAAGGGAAAGCTCACACTGAGGTTTATTAGTCCATTTCAGATTCTGGATCGAGTGGGGGTAGTAGCGTATCGCTTGGCTTTACACAAACCACTCGCAGGCGTACACAACGTATTTCATGTATCTATGTTGAAGAAATACGTTCCTAATCCTTCACACATCATCAGATAGGAGCAGGTACAGTTGAGCGAGGATGCTACATATGTACTACGTTCGATGCGTATCCTAAACAGGAAGGAGCAAGTGTTACGCAGTAAGGTGATTCCACTCGTGAAGGTATTATAGACACATCCTATAGAGGAGGAAGCTACTTGGGAAATAGAAGTTGAGGTCAGAAAGAACTACCCTTAGATTCTCAAGTACAAAAAGGTACTAATTTTGAGGATGAAATTTTCTTTAAAGGGGGTAGATTGTAACGACTAGGAAAAATCTGTACAAAGACCCGAGTACTAACTCAGGCAGAAATCCCTCAGGACTAAATCCTTTAGAAACTAGACGAGAATTAACTAAAGTACTAACCTAGATTACCTATGAAATTAGCATTAATCGCTTTAAATATGATCTGCAAGACTCAAAACCTGTAAAATTGTTATTGTTATGTTACCCTAAAATCTAGAATCCAACTCTAAACCCAGTTACTCTCGGGAGCACTTTGAAACTTCATATTGAACCTGGACCGCACGTCAAAAGTCCGATAGCAATGAACTTAAAAGATTATGATCGCCTAGTTGGACTTGACAATCATCTCGAAAATCGAGTCCAAACAATGTCTTGAGACTGTTTCCTTAAGTCCGGAGTGAAAAGTGTGAAAAAGTGAAGATTTTTAAGAAATTAAATATGAATTTAAGTAATTTGAGTCATGTCGCTTGCGCGCCATTTATAAGCATTCTGACCGTTGGTTTTTGACCCAAATTCACCCTCAGATCAGGGATGATGGCGCACACATGTCAATATACTTATGACCTTGATCGAGTTTCGGTGACCGTTGAACTGAAATTAGTCCGCCACGGTCGATCTGGAAACTCGATCGAGCTGAAAACTTAACTTGATCAAGATCCAGCATCTATGAGCTTAAGTCCGACCGCATTCAGCAAAGGGACCTCTAGAACTGCTCTGTTGGATCGAAACAAGGCCAATTTGGATATAACCTAAGTATACCATGGCCTTGGGACTGTTTCCGTCAGTTCTGGGCCTATATAAAGACCTTAGGCCCTCTCTCTTTCACTCCATATGAATTTGAGAAAACTTAGGAAAGAGAAGAGAGTAAAGAGAGAGAAAGTGAGATAGAAGTGAGAGTTACTCCTGGGATTCAATTCTCGTTACTCATTGTGCTTAAACATCATTACCGAATCACTATTCAGGCAATTCTGACTTCGTTCTTAGGTAAGAAATTGTAACCCTAAGCTGTTTTAGGGATTCCACTATTGCAAGTAGTGAAATAGCTAACCTAGTTCGTGATATAGGTTGCTAATCCGTCATTGACGAAGGCTTACCGTTTAAATTATATTCGTTACGCTTCCACGGCGTAAGGTGCGGACTATAGATTTATAGATTATGGTTTTCAAAGATTTCAATGTCAGATAATGAATTATTACTGACGTGGATGCTATTACACATGCCAAATGTGCCATCTGTTTTGTTTTACGTTTATGGTTAGTCTATGTTGTAAATAGAGTATTCCATGTGTTTGTTAAAATGTTTGTATGCATATAAAATCTGATGTTATGATTGCCATGATAAATTATTGTTAGTACATGCTTATTATGTATGCGACAACTCCTTAGCAAAAAGATTTGTCCAAATATGCAATATGCCAACATACGTGATGTATGTTGAATAGTGTAGTCAAAGTGTTTGTGTAAATACCTGAACGGGTTAGAAATTGGTAGAGTATGATTTTTTAAGGGTATTGAGATATGAATCTCAATCACCTTACTTGTGTGTATGATTTCCTCCATGAAATGTTTAGCCTATTTTATTCATGTTAACTGTGTGTATGATTTCCTCCATGTACTGTATTCATGTTTAATTTATATTTCAAAACATGTTCATATGAATGTGGAATTTGAATCAAATGTCTATTATTGAGATTGTAAGTGACTGGGACCGTGTTATGGTCCAGGCAATTGGTAACAGACTTTGAGTTCGTAGCTGAGATTTATTCACCACGTAAGATGTGTTTGACGAACCCGAGTCGTACTAGAGTTGTCGGCAGTGGTTTGGCCACACGGAGTACTTATGCATTTCATGTCGATCAACTCAACGTGCGATCGTGCTAGTTGATCTCGTCAAGTAACCCGATTGACTCGATGTATGTTCACTATGTATGGACGCTCCTGTTTGAATTTAAGGTACCAAACTTACCAATGTAATCCCGTCAACCTTGGTACCTCGATCCGCTAAGACTCATGAGCCAAACATGGTGGTATGGGACGCTGTGGTTGAGTTGTCGGCCTATGCTGGGGCGACGAGCCTCCCCATAGTGACCAGTGAGAAACCTAGACTTGTGAGCCGATTATGGTGGTATGGGATACTATATTCGAGCTGTCGGCCTATTCTGATTGGTGACAAACCCTTTGTAGTAACCTCGAGTATATCCTGAAACTGCATTAGGGCGACGAACCTTATTGTAGTATATAAATATAACTAGACCTATATTGATTGGTGATGAGCCCTTTACAACGATCTAGAACTATAATATCATATAAGATTGTCTAGGACTGACGACCCTAGAATGGATCATCGTTTGGGTAATGATATAAGGGAGGTAGCTTAGCTTCCCAATCCTGCTATATGAAAAGGACTAATAATAACTTGGTAATCACATTCATAACATCACACTGCATGTGTCCCGGGTTGAAGAGCACAGAGAGAAGAAAGCATGTAGCGGACATAAGATGGTGTCGCATGAGAGAGTGTAAGCGAGGGCATACATTATGAAAACATTTCATCCTTGCATTAATAAGAGTATTTAGGAATGTTTGATATGTCTGCTTTATCATTACTGCTTGACTGAATTGATAACATGTTAATCTTTGCTCTATGATTCCACTGAGTTGATCACTCACTCCCAAGTTTGGGATGGTGTTCTGAATACCCACCAGACTCTGTCTTAGCTACAGATGACGACGCGACTTAGGAGGTGGAACCTGATTACTACGACGATCAAGACGAGTTCTCGTATATGCATTTCTCTGACGGTTTCTCTTGGGCCATTATGATCGACGGGGCTACAGAGCTTTTCATTATAGTTGAAACTATCTCTCCACATTTTGATTATTTTTTTTGAACTAATACATGTATATGGTGACTCAGTGATGTATTCATACTCTGGGGTTCGACAGAGATCTTTTGGACTCATATACATTTAGAAACATCTTTCAGTCTTCCGCTTTGCGTTATATAAATTGATCTGGAGTATGAATTACTGTTTTGGTATAATCTCACTTATGTTTAGTGCACTAATATGAACAACATTCAATCATCATTATCTATATTACATAAGTGACGCGTTGGAACTCGGGAGCTGAGCTTCTGCTCGACCCCCAATTTTCAAGGCGTTACAAAAACCGAGTGAGGAATGATGAGAATCGAAGATTTGAAGTGAAGAAAACAAAAGGAATCTTGAAAATTATCTTAAAAAAATATATTCCTAACAATTGTCCTGAAAAAAATATATTCTAAAACTCTAAGTCTAAAAAATTAAAGTTTTGGAAGTCTATTTTGAAAACTGTTGAGACTCAAATATTACATATTTTTCCCCATTTATATCTTGGTTTTATGAACATTTTAATGCTTAATAGTATACTTTATACATGTTTGTGTTGCAATGTGAGTTTAAGAGCTTGGATTGAAAAGAATGTTAAAAGTATAGATTTAATGCTCAAAAAACACCAAGCAAATAATGGATCTTTAGAGACCAAGATTGAAGATTTCAAGACCTCAAGATCTAAGAAAACCAAGTGGAGAAGAAAGGAAGTTGAAAGAACAAAGTGTTAGAATTCACTTTATTACCTGTGTCATCGGCCACTGTTCGATGACATTGAAGCCATGGTTCAATGACATCGAACACAGCTCGATGACATCGAATTTTTACATGAAAATCAAGTTGGTCACTAGACATATTGGTTGTCATTATCAATTACTCGAAGACTCTCTCAATGACATCGAGGAGTTGCTCGATGACATAGAATTTTTTGAAGAATTATGAAACAACTTGCTAAACTATTTTGGACGCTTTTTCAATTGCTCGAAGACTTGTTCGATGACTCGAAGATATGCTCAATGACATCGAAGGAAAGTTCGATGACATAAAGATTTACGTAGTGCGAAAGGAGAAAAGGCGATACTTTCGGATTCAAACCTCTTCGATGACATCAAAGGTCGTTCGATGACATTGAAGGCGTTACGCAGAGTTACGCGGACTGCGTAAATTTGATACGATCTTGCGATTTTACAGAAACGAGACTATAAATATGGGTTTCTTAAGTCTTTTTAGGATACCTAGGGTTTTGAGGAGAAGAGCAAAGGGGTGGAGCCGTCATCCAAGAGTTTCTTCTTCCTTTCTTCCTGGTTTTTAATGCTTTCTTCTAGGTTTATAGATCTAATCATGTCTATGGTTGGTTAAATCTCTTGTGGCTAAGGCTAAGGGGTGAAGCTTATAGCATGATTGGAATGTTTTTATTATTTGGTTCTTGTTCTTGTTGAACCTCTTTGATTCTACTTTGATATTTAAGAAATTCTTTTAGTTTTTAATGGTTTATTGCGACTCAAATTACAAGAGATATGCAATAGCTTTGAGTATCTTCTTATTCTGATTTGAGATCGTGAAGATAGTAAATCCTGTTGTTCACCATCGTCCCTTAGACATGGTTGGGTGATGGAATCTCTTTTAACCTTCACAATTCTTCTATGTTTGATTATGAGATTGGTATATCTTGTTGTTTGTCATCGTCTCTTGGGCATGGGTAGATGATAGAATCACTCAATCCCCATAGCTCTCATCCATTGAGAATTTGTAAGACCCATATCTTGGTCCGTACCTTTCCGTACACTTCCGCGGTCTTACCGGTCGAATTCCGGCAACTTTCGACCCTTGAACGATATCGACGCGCGACCCTGATTCATGTGCCGACAACCCGAGTCGACTCGACCCGAGACCAATACCATAGCGATCGCGCCGTCGTTGCGGTTTCGATACCGCGACTCGCGCGCCGAGGCGATACCCTGATCAAGAGATATGGGCCAACGTTCGGTGCGAGAAAACGCTGTGTGTTGCGAAAACCAAGGGAATCTCAACTATGTGTCACATCAATCACATCAATCCCATCAATCAATCACACATCAAGCCATCACATGTCAAGTACACATCACTCTCACCCATTTTCCCAAGCAACCACAAAAGTCTTCCTAACCCATACCTTTCTTACACAAAAGACCACAAAAGTCTTCACATCCCATACCTCTCTTACACAAAAGCCTCAAAAGTCAAGCTTTTCTTACACAACCATCACTCACCCATCCATCCATCACTCTCTCTCTCTCTCCCTTTACATCACTCTCTCTCTTTCTCTCTTTCTCATTTGTAAAATTCCAAGCAAAGGGAGCTCCATACGTATGGAATTTTCCAACTCTCCTAAGCTTCAAGTGGCCCACCTTCCTACCCCAAAATCTCCCATCTCAACCCTCCATTCTTCATATTAACCGTTGAAGTTGAAGCCAAGGTGCCAAGGAACCTCTAGGAGCAAGAAGATCGGACGGTGGGTGCCTCTATAGGGTAGTTTTTATTATTTTTATGGTGGACCAAGTGAGGCCCACCGATCCATGGTGTGAATCTCACTTGGGACCCTTATTTGTAGCCGATGGACCACTTGGATCATCATGATCATTCCATGATGGGACCATTCTCCATGGACCCCATCATGATGTTTATTTTCATTTGAAAAGGTCATCTAGACCATCCATATTGGTGGAGAAAGGATCCCCACCGTTGATCTTTAGTTTTGATGGTCACATGTGCAAAATGACCCATTTGATGTATGATTTCATGTATGGGAGGGCCCATAATGACGGGGTCCCTCCATCACAAGCCGTGTCCCACTCTCCATCTCTCTCTCTCTCTCTTTTATTTTATTTTATTTTATTTTATTTTATTTTATTTTTATTGTAATAGGATGGTGTGGCCCACTTGAATGGATCTCACTTTGAGATATTTTATTTTATTCAAGTGGGGCCCACCTTGGCCGTTACTCCCATGCCACCCATCAGTGGGGGCCCACTTCATCAGGGCCCTCCATTTTAAAAAAAAAAAAAATTTAAACCGTCCAGACGCTGGACGTTTTTAAGGGAATAAGAAAAAGGAAGAAAGAAGGAAAAAGGGGGGGCTTTTTGGTGGCCCACTTGCACAGGCCCCACCTTGATGTTTATGATCGATCCAAGCCGTCCATCCTCTTACCCACGGCATTTTAGTCGTTGGGTAGAAGTTTGGAGCTGATCCAATCACCTGGTGGGCCATAGCGTCAAAGGTCGCACCTTTATCATTCAAACATCATTTTCTTAATTTATTTCACTTCCAAGCATCAAAAAAATTCAAACTCTGGACTCATTTGGACGGCCTCGGGCCACTGATCGTAATGGCCGGAGCAGATGTCATTTTAGCGGGCCCCAAAGGTGAAAAACTGCAGGAAAACAATATTTTCCAGATTTTGGAAAGAGGCTAGCCCTCTGCCTCCTGACAACGTGCAGCGCTGCACGCTGCTGCGTGCAGCCGTGCAGCGGCGGGCGATCGTCCAGTAGGTGGCCCACGGCCCTGCACGTGGGCCCCATAGTAATGTTTATTTGTCATCCGACTTGTTCATTAGGTGGGCCACCCCAGTGGTGGGCCCCCCTCCAAAAATAAGTCAGATCCAAAACTCAGGTGGCCCACACCACGCGAAACAGTGTGAATTGAGTTCTACCGTTGAAAGGATTTTGGGGCCCACAGAAGTTTTGAATCAAGCTGAAATTTGAGTCGTCCCTTCATCCAGGTCCGAGTGACCTTATGAATGGGTGGGATGGTAAACAAATATTACAGAGTGGGCCCCACATGGGACCCACATTTATGTATGTGCCTTAATGCACCGTCCACAGCCGTGGACGGTGGACTCCCACCTGATGTTTGTGTGACCTCCACCGTCCAGACGACGGTGGGGCTCTGTGTGATGTATGTGTTATATCCGCACTGTCCACTGGACAGTGGGACCCACCATGATGCATGTGGTGCATCTAGACCGTCCATCCACCTAGTGAGATCATTTTAAAGCATGGGTTGTTAGTTGGGTGGGCCACTCACATATGGGCTAGGCCCATTTGATTTTGTAATAGGCCTATAGGCTAGGCCCATTTGATTTATGAAATGCTTATGGGCTAGGCCCATTTGTTTCATTTAAGACCTATGAACTTGGGCCCACTTGATTTATAAAATGCTTATGGGCTAGGCCCATTTGATTCATTTTTGGCCTAAGAGCTCAGGCCCATTTGATGTACTTCAAGGCCCATGTAATTGGACCCCTTTTGTTGAAATTTAAAGCCCATGGAGGTAGGCCAATTGATATATGTAAGGCCTAGGGGTTTAGGCCCACTTTGACATACATGCAAGCTCATGGATTAGTCCCATTTGAAATGTTTAAGGCCTAGGGATTTAGGCCCATTCGACTCGTATAAGGCCTCTAGGTTGAGGCCCATTGGATATACATTTGGGGGTCCAATTGGTGTGGCCCATTTGATACATACTAGACTCGTGTGACTAGTTCCAATTGATGCAATCTAAGGCCCACGGCGGGTTTGACCCATTGCAATGCACATAAGACCCATTGGTGGCCCATTTATGTGGCCCATCTGATGAATAAAAGCCCATAGGATATGGCCCACTTGATATATATATGTAAGGTCCAATGGGGACAACCTACGGTCCATTGCAATGAGTAAATCCATTACAGGCTAAGTACGATGTGTACAACGATCGTGCCTTGGGAGCAATGTTGGTTTGACGTCCACATTGTGAGCGTAATGCTGGTTAGATGTCCACATTACGACTCTCCTTAGGGCCCATCACCAGGCCGTACTTGCTGTGTATAGACCGTCCAGGCCCATCTGCATTGTAAGACAATTCATTTTATTATAACATGTTTAGTATAGTTTCATGACCCATGATCATACGCATCATATGTATACTTGATATGAGGATTGACTGATCATAGCATTTGCCTTTGGGCAGGTTGTTTATGGGCTCCCGGTTAGGCGGTGTTGCCCTACATGAGCGCACGATATGCGCAGGATTTGTTGCATGACTGGATAGCGTGAATCATGCATTTTGCATTTGTGTGATATGGTTATTATACGCCCTAGCGACATCAGGGCCGTAGCCTCCACAGACGCATCGTGGTTGGCAGGATTGGATACCAGAAATCTTGTTCTACATGGGGTACTATAGATATCCCTGGGTGAAAGTTCCTAAACCCTTATGGTACCAAGAGGTTGCTCCAACGTCTAGACCGAGTGGGTAGATGAGCGCTGAGTGCCGAATACCAGTTGGCTGTGCTCTCCACTATGTCGTGGTCGGTTGGAAGGGGGTGCAGCCTTACCCGCCCGAGTGTAGGGGGCAATGCTAGGCTGAGTTTGACCAGCTCGAGGAATGGGTCTGCTATTGACGAGTCGTGCCCCATATTGGCAGACGGATAGTGTGGTCTCTTCCACTTACCTTATTGCGCGCGATGTGGCGGCAATCTAGTTTAGAGTGTACTAGACCCCGGTGATATTCCATATTTGAGCTGTACTAATATGTGGACATTGATGAGGATCTGTATGCTTGAGTTTCACTGCACATTGCATGGCCTTGGGATGGCCGATACCATTCATGTCTTGCATCGCATAAGCCTTGGTACGGCTCATGATATTATGGTTCCATCCGCATATTCCGTATTACTCTGACATTGCATTCATATTACTACCTTGCGCACACACTTTCACCACCCTCTAAGCTTTCTGTAAGTTTATGCACGACCGTTGCGTGCAGATGACGTTGGTTCGCAGCAGTACTGAGGCAGGAGCACGTTGCTAAGCATTTTGGAGTTTTTGTACTTTACCATTGTTTTCCCTTTATGCTCATTGTACTTGTAAAGTTTTTTGATCATAGTGGAAATGTAATGGAGTGCTTGGTTGTTGTTTGTGGGTTATGCCTTTGGTTATGCTTATTACGAATCAAACTGATGTTGAAAATCCTCCTCGTAGCATCCCAGGATCGGAACCTAGCGAATGGGAGCTAGGAACCGAGAATGGGGTTCTACGGAGGCTGTCGGCGCCGGATTCGGCGATCGGGAATTTTGTGAGCCCGGTTTCCGAGTTTGGGGCGTGACAGAATTAGGTCAACAATAGTTCAGATTGATTTTATTGATGTATCTTCTAATTGGATAAGATAGGACTCCAATTCCAATTATCTTCCTTGAGTCAAATAAGGAAACATCCTAATAGTTACAAGTGGATCCCTAGGCATCCTAGTTTCCACCTTTGAATTCTTAAGTTCTAATTAAATTATTCACAATTACTTCATATTATTCCATATTTAGATTTAGATCTTATTCTAGTTTGGATTCTAATCACTTTCAGAATACACACAAGTTCAGTCTCTATGGATTTGACCCCGGTCTCATCGAGATTATTACTACATTACGACCCTACACTTGGGGTTGTGAATAGGAAACTGCACAAAGTGCGTAAATTTGATGTGGTTTCTAGTTTTTTTCAACTCGGTGTGAAAGTTGAAGTTCCACAACTATAAATAGGACTCCCTAAGATGCTACAAAGCATCTTCTAGGATTTGGAAAGGTCTCAAGGAGCATAACACAAGGGTGGAACAGCCGCTAAAGAGTTTTCTTCTTCCCTAGTTTATTTTTTATGTTTTGTTTAAGAGATTTGGTTTCAATCGTGTCTATGGTTGGATAAACCTCTTAGCTAGGGCTAAGAGGTGAAGCTTGTAGCGTATTTGGATGATTATTTTACTTTGATTCTTATTTTTATTGGACCTCATTGATTTCTAGTTTGATATTAAAGGAATATTTTTAGTTTTCTATGATTTATTATGACTCAAATTATAATAGATGTTGTGATAGCTTTGGATATCTTCTTTTCCTATTTTGAGATTATGAGATTGGTAAATCCCATTGTTCACCATCATCTCCTGGGCATGGTAGGGTGATGGAATCCCTTCTAATTATCATAATTCTCCTCTATTGAGAATTAAGTTAATGAAAATTTCATATTTGATTTAAATTGCTTTATCTTCCAATTGGATAAGGTATGACTCCAATTCTAATTGTGTTTCTTGAATAAAGTAAGGTAGCATCTTGATAACTACCAGTAGATCCTAGGCACTCTAGTTCTCACTTTTAAATTTATAAGTTTAAATCAACTTTATTCACCACTACTCTCAATTATTTAGATTTCAATTTAGATCTTTTTCTAGTTCTAATTAATTTAAGACTACATACAAGTTTAATCCTGTGGATTCGATCTCGATCTTACCGAGTTATTACTACATCGTAACCTTACACTTGGGGTTGTGAATAGGTTTACGCACAAGGTTGGCTGCATTAACTCTCTAGAGTTCACAAGGCTCATAGAGCTACCTTACAGAGTACCAAATCCAAGGCCGTCAGTCCATTGATGAGGGCATATTTCATTTAAAGGCCCATCCCCATGAGTTTATACTGAAATTAAGCTAGAAATCTGGGAGGTCTTATGCATGGTTGACTTTCTATGGACAAGACAAATAGCGCACATTGCAACCCATCTTTTCTTCACCTACAAAGTCTAAACCATTCATGGGAGGGTATTTTCTCTCACCATTCCCCATGACACTATCAGAAGTTGTACAGACGACATTGGTCTTACGCACAATTGGCCATATAGGGTCACTCTCACTACCAAAAAAAGAAGCAAAGGCCATGGACTATAGGAATTTTTGGCTATCACTGTCAGCCATAGCTATATTCCTATGGCCTCAGTCCATAACTAAAAGGCTACTTACTGGCCACTGTGACAAAAATAGAGATTGCCATCTCATGAGGGCCTCTATAGGACCCATTATAATGTATGTGTTTTATCTAAGTCGTCCTTATATTTTGACAGCTTATTCTAAGGCATAAGCCTACAAAAAGAAGCATATTGAAGGCTCAAGTGGAGCACACCATATGAATCATTAGAAATTAAGTCCTCACCATTGAAAGTTTTTGAGTGGTGTGGTTGACTTGGGCCTTCAATCTACCTATTTTTTGTTTCATACTCTAAACTTAGCTATCAAAATGAATGGAAGGTGTGGATAAACTACATCCATCACAGTATGCCCCATGGAGCCCCTAACAAGATCGTCCGTCTCTAAAAGTTTGGTGGAGCATATTAGTCACCGATAACTTAAGTAGCGAGACTTTCTACTGAAGTGATGTCACTAAGTTTTTTGGGCCCACCATGATGTATGTGTTGTATTGTCACGCCCCAAACTCGGAAACCAAGCTCACAAAATTTTTGATCGCTGAATCTGGCGTCGACAGCCTCCGTAGAACCTCATTCTCGGCTCCCAGCACCCATTCACCAAGTTCCGATCCTGGGATACTATGAGGAGGATTTTTAACATCAGTTTAATTCGTAATAAGCATAACCAAAGGCATAACCCACAAACAACAACCAAAAACTCCATTATATTTCTACTATGATCAAAAACTTTATAAGTACAATGAGCATAAAGAGAAATACAATGATGATAGACTAAAAGCTCCAAAATAATCTACCACGTGCTCAAGCCTCAGCACTGCTGCGATCCAACGTCACCTGCATGCAACAGTCATGCATAAGCTTATAGGGTGGTGAAAGTGTGTGCGTAAGGTGGTGATGCAGTTATGCAGTATCAGAGTAATGCGAAACATGCTAATGAAAGCTAAAAATACCATTAGTCGTACCAAGGCTATGCGATGCAAGACATGAATGATGTCGGCCATACCATAGTCATGCGGTGTGAGATGCAAATCAAGCATATGAATCCTCATCTAAGTCCACATATTAATGCAGCTCAAATCTAGGATATCACTGGGGTCTAGTACACTCTAAACTAGATCGTCGCCCCATCGCGCGCAATAAGGTAAGTGGAAGAGATCTCACTATCCGTCTGCCAATATCAGGCTCGACTCGTAGATAGCGGACCCATTCCTCGAGCTGGTCAAACTCATCCTAGCTTTGCCCCCTCCTCTCGGGCGGGTAAGGCTGCACCCCCTTCCAACCGACCACGACACAATGGAAAGTGCAGCCATCTAGTAATCAACACTCGGTGCTCCTGCACCCACTTGGTCTAGACGTCGGAGAAACCTCTTGGTACCATAAGGGTTTAAAGACTTTCACCTAGGGATATCTATAGAACCCCATGTAAAACAAGATTTCTGGTATCCAATCCTGCCAACCACGATACGCCTATGGAGGCTATGGCCCTGATGTCGCTAGGGCATACAATAACCATGTCACATAATGTGAAATGCATGAATCACACTATCCAGTCATGCGCGTATCGTGCGCTCATGTAGGGCAATGCCGCCTATCCGAGAGCCCCTAAACAATCTGTCCGAAGGCATATGCTATGATCAGTCACTTCTCATATCAAGCATACATATGATGCATATGATCATAAATCAGGAACTATACTAAACATGTTATATGGTGATGGATGTTGTTCATAACAAAGATGGGCCTAGACGGCCTACAAGTATGGGCCAAACAATGGTCCCTAGGAAGAATTATAATGCGGACATTTAACTAACATTATTCTTATAATGTGGAGGTCAAACCAACATTGCTCCCAAAGCACAGCTGCCATAATATCATTACTCAAACCATGGTAGGGTTACACATTGTAATGGACTTGTGTACATCCTATTGGGCCTGACCCATGGGTTTTAGTTACATCAAATGGGCCCCATAACATGGGCTTCATATATATCAGGGTGGGCCTCAACGGATGGGCCATAATTACATCAAGATGAGCCTAATCATATGGGTCGATCGAATGAGCCAAGTTGAATGGGCCGGATCGATTGGTCCAAGTCAAATGTGCGAGTCAAATGGGCATTAGGCATATCAAATCGTGCCCACCCTCATATAGTTTTGAGATCTGACCTATTCACAAGTTGACATAGAGATAGATGAAATGAAAACAAATATCAACTCAATTGGAAACTAATGCTGCCGTTAGAAGTTGAGCGGTGGATGCCACGGTCCACTATTTAAATGGTGGGGTCCATTTGAACTTTAGTCTGATTCACTCATTTTCCTATGTTTTAAAATGATCTCATAAATGGTTGGACGACATGGATACAACACTTACATCATGGTGGGCCCCACCGTTCAAATAAGGGACGGTGTAGATAACGCATAAGCATAGGGAGTGGGTCCCCCCGTCGGATGGACGGTGCGCGTAAAACACATACATCAGGCAGGCCTCCTCGTGCAGCCCGCTGCCCATTCTTGTAAGGCAGAGGTGGGTTCCACGTAGGGCCCACCCACATGCATGTATATAATACATATATTATATAATATACACATACCTGCTGTTATGCAGCTTTATGCATTTACATATATATATATATATATATATATATATATATATATATATATATATATATATATATATATATATATATATATATATATATATATATATATATATATATATAAAGTAGCCGCTGCTGCCGCAGCTTTATGTCTTAAAAAGAGAATAGAGGTGGGTCCCACGTAGGGCCCACCACAACATATATGCTAAATATAATATATAATATTATATAGTATAATGCATAATATATATAATATATATATTTATAAACACTACAGATGTCCAGGCCGTGCCTAGACAGTCACAATCATACAAACATCAGGGAGGGCCCCACACGTGGGAGTGGGTCCCACAGCCTATCAGAATGGGTGGACGGTGTAGGTGGGTCCCATGGACTCCACCGTACACTACACAGTTAGCCATCCCCACTAGGAAATCAATGCTAAGACCTTAGTGTGAAACAAGGTATCTTTCACTCGGCCTGCCAGTGAGCTATGGACGTGGGTGTGTCAGGGAGGGACCCACATGGACATGGCCCCACCGTCCAAAAATGGTGGACTATTTGGATAAGATCCACTCACCGTGGTGTGGCCCATCTGGATGGACGGAGGGAGTGGATGGGTCCCACACCCACATCAGTACACACTCCATGTTAGCCACCACCACAGGGATCGATACCAAGACCTCACGTGTTGATATGAGGTATCTTTCACACAGTCTACCACATGAGCTAGGGCCCACCGTTGAAACTAGGTACCTCCACACCATCTGCCAGTGAGCTATGGATCAGGGCGTGGAAGTGGACCCCACATGCGCATGGCCCACTGTTCAGAACGGTGGATGGTTTGGATAAAACTTATACTATGTGGTGTGGCCCATTCAAATGGGTGGAGGACACAGATGGGTCCCATGGACCCCAAGCAGTCACACACCTCTGTTAACCGCCCACTGCCAGCCCACACTTCACCCTTAACACTCGTCCAGTGTACCTGGACGCTGGACAGTGTGGGTATAACACAAGCAGCATGGTGGGTCTCACAGGGACATGGCCCTCCTAACTTTTGATCAAAATGATATTTGTGTTTCTCCTACATCCAGGCCCACCCACAGGTGGTCAGCAAGGTGAGCCCTACGGATGAGATGGTCATGGATCATACATCATAGTGAAGTCCACAATGCAAGAGATAGATAGAGAGAGAGAGAGGGGGGGGGGGGGGGAGAGAGAGAGAGAGAGAGAGAGAGAGGGGGGGGGGAGAGAGAGAGAGAGAGAGAGACAGAGAGAGAGAGAGAGATCGGTGAGTATGGAGGGGCCCCGCCACTATGGGCCCTTCTTTGATACAAAACCTACATCAAGGTGGGTCCCATCATAAGTGGGCCCTTACATCACAAAAAAATAGAGAGATAGAGATCCAAGATCACCCATCGGCTTCTTCTTGCACCCTAGGCTTCCTTAGCTCCTTAGCTTTGATTCCAACGAAGGGGATGAGGTTTGGATGGTTGAGATGAGAGATGAAAGGGTAGGAAAGGTGGGCCACACTTGTGACTCTCTTGGAGTAGAAGGGCTTGGACGTATGGAGGTTTTCTCTTACTTGAGAAAGTAGTTTGAAAATGAGAGAGAGGGTTGTAAAGAGATAGGAAGAGAGATGGGTGATGCATTGATAAATGTGGTGAGTGATGGGTGTAAGAGCCTTTTTGAATTTTGTGATTTTTGGTGTAAGAAAAGTATGGGCTTGTAAGAGACTTTTTGACTTTGGGGGTTGCTTGGGGAAGGGTGTGAGGTGATGGTGTACTTGGTTGATGTGAATGGTTGATGGGTTGATGGATGTGACAAGTCGTAGAGATTCTCTTGGATTTTGTAACGCGCGGCATTTTTCTCGCACCAAACATGGGCCCACATCTCCTACCTTGGGTATCATCTCGGCATGCGAGACGCGACATCGAAACCGCGGCGACGGCGCGGTCGCTAAGGTACAAGTCTCGGGTTGAATCGACTCAGATTGACGGCGTGTGACTTAAGGTTGTGTGTAAATGCCGGTTAAGGGTCGAAGGTTACCGAAATTCGACCGGAAAGACCGCGGAAGTATACGGAACGGTACGGTTTAGGATATGGGGTTTACATGTATCTACACCGTACATCCATTTGGAGAGACCATTTTAGAGCATGATCCAAATAATGAGTCAGATACAAAACTCTAGTAGACCTCGCCATAGAAAATAGTAGGGAGAGTGATGCCAACTATTAAAAACTTTTAGGGGCTTAAGAAGTTTTCGATCAAGTTGATATTTTTGTTTTCCCTTTGTTCATGCTTATTAACAGGTTGGATCTCAAATAAACATCACGGTGGGCCTAGGAAGGTTTCAACAGTGTGTGTTACTCTCCCCATTATTTTATGCGGTGGGATTCACTCGAGCTTTGGAACTGCCTCATTATTTAGCTTATGCCCTAAAATGATCTCTCAAAATGGATGGACTGTGGATACAACACACGCATCATGTGGGGACCACAGGACTTGGTGTGGTCACTTCGCTTGCTAGTCTCGCTACTCAGCCATACGCGGATTGCTTCTGACCCTCGGGGGTGCTCTCTCTCTCTCTCGCGCGCGCCCTAAAAACCCTAAAAGCCCCAATCTCTGACGAGAGCTCTATTTCTCTCTTTGTCCATTGCTGTGCTACCCCCATCTCTCAAGCTCTTATTCCCTCTGCGCCCTCTCTCAATTTCTCGAGTGGTGCGGCGTGGTGGGCTTAGAGACACCAGAATCGAGTGGGGGTGCGGACAATCGTCCTAGGGTTTCTCATCCTTTTGTAAAACGTTCACCTGTAAAGGGTCATTTGGATGCATGTAAAGTCCTTAAGTTGTAACAGGATTACAGGTAATCTGATTACTGATTCTCTTGTTCACTTCTTTTCCATTCTTGTTGGAAAACGATGTTAAGAGTGTAAAATATTTGTTTGTTGTTGTATTAGGATTTGGCATTTGGTTGTTTTAAGATTGTGTTTTTTTACCAGGCCGTTGGATAAAGCAGTGATTTTTTGGTTTTGTTGTACATTAACTGTTTGTTGAATTTCCCGAGAGAGGGCAAGATTTGTCCTTAAAAAAAAAAATTAATCTTTACTTTTTGGTTTTTTTATTAGGTCATTACACTTTGCCTAAATGTGCCGGTGTATTGAACGAATTGGGTATTATGCCATCGGAAGAATAAAATGTCTAGTGTGTTCATGCACCTTTTCTCTAGGTGCACGAATCCTAGTTCCTAATTACATTTTTACTCAAGTATCATTTTTCTTGGTACCAAATGACCTCCAACCTAATCAACTGGTTTAGGGTATGGATTTTAATGCAGAACATGGTAAATTTACCTACCTGAAATGATTCCATGTATGCATCTTAGTGCATAGATATGTTCGTTCTAGCGTTACTTTGTGTTTCAATGAGCTAATTAACTGATTTAGGATATCTCTAGGTATGTGGCAGACTCAGAACCATGTCTAGATTGGACAAACTACAAGCTGGGCAATGAAAACTTGAAGTTCAAAATATTTGCTCTACTTCTGTTTGTTCTTGATATTTTGTTCAGATATGGATGGTGCTTACATAGGCACAATATTCCCTCACCTATTCTAGTGTAATTGTAGTTACATATTAGTTGATTTCTGGATTAATCTATGCCTTTCTCCTTGTGTATGTTTGTCCTCTGCTTTAAATTTTCTATGACCAATAAATTCCTGGTTGTTTCCCTTGTTTTCCTTTTCATCCTTAAAATTCAAGTTATCAAAAAAATAAAAATCAAAAATCAAAAATCAAAAAGAACTTTTTATGCAGTTTTGTCTTGTTTGTTCATCAATATAGCATGCATATGAATTAATGTCAATTGATGCAGAAAAATCTCTTGAGCCTAAGTTTGACATATGGCATAGTTCCTAGTGTAATATTACAAGTATTCCTTCACAGAACTCATTTAATTGATTGCATTATATAATTTTTTTTCCTTAGAGTCTCTCAAGTAGCTAATGTTAGTAATGCAGGTACCGGAGTCTTATTGAAAGAGATCTTAGAGCAAGGCTTGTTTACGGAAGCCCTCATATGAACTGAGCTGCTAGTTTTGAATACATGAATCCTCAGTTGAATTCTTGGTAAATCTTCATCCCCTCATTTTGAATTGTAGTGATCTAATGCATTGTGGTTTAGAGTTATAAGTGGAAATTTTGGAGGTCCACTTTTGGTCTGTGTGCATGCGCGTGTGTTAGCATCTAGCTGGTCTAACATGATTGCCCCATAAGGAAAATTGGCTGCCCCAAATATCATGCTGATCTAACCATCAAGTGGTCCTCAATGTGAATTTCAAGGTTTTCTGGGGCGCTCCATTATTTTATGTCATTCAGCTAACTTGATGATTAGATTGGCAAGATTCTTGGGCTATATCCTATTTTCATGTTGGGGCAACCCTGTTGGACAAATAGGGTGACATTACAGCACTGATGAGTCCCACGCAGCTATTTGCACACCCACATGCACCACCACACATGTACAAACACCCACACCCACACCCACTCATAGATCATTAGTGGAAAGGACATGCTTAAGAAGCTGGCACACACAGGGAGGGACCAAAAGTGGAAAGGGATGTAGTGTATGGTATTGAAAGTTTCAATTTCATGCTGGTTTTTTATCTTGCGAGATGTAAGTTGCCCAATCGACTTTACTAATATAGAATGTTCTAGATTATTTATATTATCAATTGCTCTTTATAGTTCCCATCCTTATTCACGGTCTCTCATTATGATGTATATGCAGGTGAAAGATGTCTTCCTTCCAATGTACAATGCATTTGTGCCTACCAACCAAGTCACTCTTCACACATCAAGTTCACATTCTATGTTGACAGAAGCTGATTTTTGGGCAACGAGCAAGGTCAGTTATATCTATGCCTGGATTTATTATTTACATCATTCTATATCAGTACATTGTTAATGATTTTTAAACTTTGTCAGATGCTTTAGTTTCTAGCTCAGGCTCTTTCACGAGTATAATGTACCCTTCTCTTCATATTTTCATTAGGGGATACCAAAAGATTACGATTTAATTTGTGATAGGAATACTTCTCATGATCTGTTTCCATGCATGAAGAATTTGCTTGATGTTGATGCTCATAGAAAAATCCAAGAATGGGCAAACAAGTTTGAATGGTCTTGGTTGAAATGCATGCATGCTGTGTACTCTAGATGGGTTCTACCATTTACAGTAGCCAAGTAATAACTAATGTTTGTATAATTTGTAATTTCATTGATCTTATACAACTAGTTCTACCATTGGATCATTAAAAAAAAATTATAGATATGATGAAAGATTTATTGGAATAAATTTATCAGGCCCATGGAGAAAGGTAAATTTTGGAGTTGTACTTGTATGTTCTTACTCTAACAATTTTGAGCTTATAGTTGTTTCTTTTTTGATTTGTTTGCAGATGAAAGGCTTAATCTGAACAGCCCAATCTGCGGACCCGACTTCAGATATGGTACATTACAATCAGATTAGTTTGACATCATGATTTCTTATTAATGGGTATTTGTTTGTTAAATTGGAACCATTGATTTATTATTATTTTTTATTTTTTCTCATTTTAACTCCCTAATAGATGTCCAAAACTCATACAGACACTCTTGGCTTGGAGAGCAAGGTTGTGTGCCAAGGGCCATCAAACAATCCCCACTTTAATTGAATATGGACTGTTGGACGGTGATGTTTGGCTAGACACATTAATTTTATTTTAACAGTTTTACAAGGTGAAGTGATGTGGAAGATGAGCATGAATCATTTCGTATGTTCATATGCTATTATTCTTTATTTGTATTAGTTTAGTTGGGTATACACGTTTGTAAGTCATGAAATCTATATTTGTATTAGCTTTAGAAGATTTGATCAATCAGGCATGTACCAGTGATGAGTATGGCTAACTTCAGCATTTTGCTACGGATATTGGCTGTAGCCCTAGTTCTGAAAACCGTAGCGAATGCCAGTTTAGCTACAAATATTACTTGGGCTGTACACTTTGCTACAGAAAATATGGCTACGGATTATATCCGTAGCTACTGGAGTCTATGGCTACGAATTAAATCTGTAACCATCTCTTAGACATATGGCTACGGTACCTATAGCTACTTTCATGCTACAGATGATAACCATAACCATAGGTCTTTAGTTATGGTTTTTATCTGTAGCTTTTGCCCCTTTTTTTGGCAGTGTTCGTTGCCCGCATGAGTCTAAGCATGTCATTGCCTTCGCAAACATTTTAGGGCCACTGGCTTTTCAGTATTGCCCTCATAATATCTGATAAATTGCCAGCATGATAGGGCTTATGTGTGGTTAGCCTTATAGGTGCACTCTTCTACCGTAAATGATAAATCGCCATCGCTGATACTATTCTGATAGTATTTATGTTTAATGTCATTGCTTGGTAATAATTCAATTTAGCGATAGTAACTTTTGCAATGATATTTAGCAATCAACGATTGCATCAATTTAACGGCGATAGAAATAATTGGTGATATTCAGTGACTAAATTTGGCGCACATAACTTTGACACATTTAAGAATTTTCCTTTTGTCTTTTATTCATATGGAGAAGATTACATGTCGTTGCCTTTTGAGGCTTTTTCATCATTTTGCTTATCTTGCCCTCTTTTGATTAGGATAGATTATTCTGATAATATTCATAATCAAAATCCTAGTGATCTTCAAGGATAATATATTTTAATGAAACGGGCATTGACGGGTATGCTGATACCCTGTCAGTTCCGATTTACAACTCGTTAGGCTTCATTTAAGTAAACTTCAATTATCACGTATGGATCATCCCATTTAGGATCGAACTTGCCTCGTGTTCTGCGAGTGACTACTGTAGGTCTTTTCAACATGAACACCATATTGCCTTTCTTGAAGGAGCAATGTTTGACCTTCTTATCGAAGGCAACAAAGATCCTTGCCTGATATAATTCTAATCATTGTTGGGCTACTAGTTGCTTTTTGTCAAGTAAATCTAACTCGGTTAGTCTCATTTTTTAGTACTTTCATAAATTCATGTACTGCAACCCTGAGTGACACGACTTGCATTTCAATGGGGATGACGTCTTCGACACCATATACTAATGAATACGAGGTGGATTTTTTTATAGTTCGATAAATCGTCCTGTAAACCCATAAAGCTTCTTATAGCTTTTCGACCCAGTCACGTTTATTTTCCATGATAGTTTTGTTTAATATTTTTACAATTGTCTTATTGAAGGCTTCATCCAGTTCGTTGGCTGGCGGATAATAGGACATCGAAAATGAATGCTGGATGCCAAATTTATGGCATAATTTCTCCATACCCCAGTTCTTAAAAGGAGTGCCATTGTCAGTGATGATCTTCATGGGGTACATGTATAATATCGCCATGAACTTGGCATTCATGGCATTGTTTTGCATAAGCAATCATATCTTTGAACATTGTGGGCCAATAATATTCCATTCAATATATTTGATAGAATAAATTTCGATCAGCTTGATAGGCTCCGAATTCACCTGAAGAGGCTTCTTTCAACATACAACTTGCTTCTTCTTTGTCCAGACATTTTAACAACATATCATTATAAGATCTTCTATATAGCTCTTCATTGTACATGATAAATTTCTTTGCTCGCTACTTAATCTGTAGCTTCTGCGGTGGATCTTCTGGTAGGATATTGTATTTGAGGTAATTAATAAATGGTTGGTGCCAATCATCTATAGTGATTTCTAAACATGACACAGGAAGTGCTTTAACATTTTCATTGACAATTTTTTATGACGGTAAGAACCTTCTCTCTTAGATCTTTACATGAACAGAACTCTAATTAGTGCAGGATAAAACTGCGGCCAGGCTAGCTAAAGTGTCGGCCCATGTTTTCTTGTATTGCGGTATATGCTTGATCTCAATATTATAGAACTACTCCAATAACTGTTGGGCTCGTCTGCAAAATGGTAAAAATTCTTACTTTCTTATTTTAAACTCTGTTGTTAACTAATTTATCACCAGTTTAGAGTCCCTAAATATTTGCAGGTTCTTTATTTTCATTTCTTGCTCTATTCCCATTCTTATAATGAGTGCTTTATACTCGACCTCATTGTTGGTATAAACCATACCCAATGTAAAGGAATATGGCAGCAGATCACCCTAGGGGCTGTTGAATATCACTCCAGTGCCTGATCTTGAGGTTCTAGAGGCACCATCGAAATAATTTTCCACAAATTAGGTGATTAAATAATCATTACTTGTTCATCTAGGAAATCATCAGTGATTATCTCAGTCTGTCATAGGGTGAGCTGTTAAAATGTCTGTCACTGCTTGTCCTTTCACTGCTTTTGCTGGCTCATAGGGGATTGCATATTCTAAAAGCAACAGCGTCCGCTTGGACAGTCTTCTTTATGGGTGAATAATTGCATTCTGCACCTATCAGAGTCCAGCTCAAATAATAGAGCGTGATTTCCTTCCCTTACTCATTCACTTGCGCTAATAGAGCTCCAAGAGAATTTTTAGCGGTAGAAATATATAGAATGAGGGGTTTTCCTTTCACAAGAGCTGTTAATACCAGGGGCTGCTTCAGCAACTCTTTTGTATAGTCGAATGCATTCTGACATGACTGGTCTCATACAAATTCTATTCTTTTCATCATTAAATGGGTGAATGGCTCTTAGCTCAATTATAGATAAGGCGTCGGATATATGCTAACTTTCCTTGTAAGATCTTTAGTTCTTTTAATGTTTTCGGCCACAAATTTCTTAAAAATCTTTGATATTCCCTAGATCAATTTCAACTCCCCTATGCATAATTACAAAGCCAAGTAACTTTCCTGCCGACACACCGAAAGCATATTTTGCTGGATTTAGTTTTTGCTATTTCGTTTTTGAGCCAACGAAAGACCGAGGACAAATGTTCGCAATATTCTTCATGATCGTTCGATTTGATTACCAAATCATCCGCATAACATTCCACATATTTGTGCATCATATCTTGAAATGTATTCTATATCGCTCTCTGATATGTCGCACCTGTGTTCTTGAGACCAAAGGGCATAACCTTATAACTGTAATGCCCCGAAAATCGAGGGTCGAGCAAAGCTTAACTCCCGAGACCCGTTGCATCACTTATGCAACATAGATAATGATGATTAAATATTTTCTGTATTAGTGCATTAAACATGAATGAGATTACACGAAATCAGCATATCATACTCCAAAGACAATTAGGTTAACCAAGCGGAAGACTGTGATAGATATATAAAGCACATAAGTAGTTGTAAGTTCCCAGAGTATGAACATGTCACCAGGCTAAATAATTACATGTATAGTTTCAAAATTTACAAAATAATAAAGTGTAATGGTCATCTAATCCATATCCCTATAATCCTAGTGATGCAACTCTAAGTCTACATAGACTCGCCAGAGAGTTGCATATAGGAGAACTCCTCATTGTCATAAAAGTTTGGCTCATTCGTATAAGGCGTATCATCATCTGCAACTAAAAGAGTCCGGTTGGTGTTTTAAAATACCATCCTAAAGTGGGAGTGATCAACTCAGTGGAGCTATAAGGCAAAGGTTAACATGTTATCAATTCAATCTGGTAATGATAAAGCAGTACAACAATCATATCCTAAGTACACTTGTCAATGCATGAATGATATGCTATAATGATGCATGCCCTCGCCTGCATTCCCTCAACAACATCGTCTCACAATCACACATGACAAACTCCCTAAACGTGCGCTTCCTTGCCAAAGTACATGCAATGCGGTGCATGATCATATTAGTCAAGTTCTTATTTAGGCTTATTCGTATAGCAGGTTCGGGAAGCTAAGGTACCTCCCTTTATATCATTTACCCAACAATGATCCATCTAGGGTCCTCAATCCTAGTTAATCATATACGATAGGCAAGTTATAGGGCAACATCACCCCTGATTTGAAAATAATAGATAGGCAAGTTCATGACTTTACACTCAAGGTCACTACGGGAGGCTCGTCACCATCTCCGTAGGCCTGTTTTATACTCAAGGTCACTATGAGAGGCTCGTCACCTGATCACAGGCCGACAGCTCAAATACAGTGTCCGTACTACCAAATTCATCTCACGAGTTTGGGTTACTTACTGGTCAATACAGGGAGGCTCGTCACCCCAGCGTAAGCTGACAGCTTAACCACGGTATCTTATACCACCGTGCTCGGTTCATGAGTCTTGGCGGATCGTGATACCAAGGTTAAATGGACTTTACATTGGTAAGTGGTACCTTAGATTCAAGTAGTTGCAAGCATCCATACATGGTAAACCACACATTAGGCCAATCCGGTTACTTGACAAGTTCGGTTGATACGAGCGTACACTAAATTAATCGACATGGAGCTCATACGCACTCCTTGTGGCCTAACCACTGTCGATAATCACCATACGATTCGGATTCATTGAACGTATCCGTTATGGAGAAACTAGTTCGGCCACTCGATCGGAAATCATTACCAATTGCCTGGACTACGTAGTAGTCCCGATCATATTCAATTGCAACAGGTAATCACATGTGATAGTCATAACAGTATTGAACAAGCAATTTAAACAATACAATCATTTGAACATTTTATGAAACACAGAATGAACATATCATCACACATATGCATTTCATACATAAATTACATAGTTGGATTTAAGTTACATGGAGGAATTTATACATATAACTAAGGTAGTTGAGAGTCTTATCTCAACACCCTTATAAAGTACAATTCATCAATCACTTACTCATTCAGACATTTTATCATATACTTAGGCTACACATTTCGACATACATAATATAACTTAGTTATAACATATATTAGGAAAAATCCTTTCACAACGAAGTTGTCATACATATACTAATTATGTATTCTAGATTTATAGTCATGAAAGGCATAAATCATAATTTCATATTCATTCAAACACTTCAACAAACACATGGAATGCATAATATATTCAACATAGTTCATATATATATAAAAAATATAAAAAACGTCATAACGAAGATCTTATAGCAGCAATCAAGTCAGACATAAATCATTAGTTGACATTGAAAGCCTTGAAAATCATAACCTAAACGTTTATAGTCCGTACCTTTCGTTAGTACGCCAATTACGAACTCAGTTTGTACACTACGTCTTTGTCTACGGCACAACGACTACCTGTACATTGAAATAGGTTAGCTATTTCGCTGGTTTCTCTATTTGGATTCCTAAAATGAAATTAAGGTTAGGATTCCTTACCCAAATCAGAGTCGGAATCCCTCGTGTAGCTAGATATAGAGACGATTTGATGCGTGGAGTAGTAGGGAAGAATCACTGCAGCAAACTCCAAAGATCTCTCTTCTTTCCCTCACACTTCTCTCCTCTTTTCTCTCTTCTCTCTCCTAGGGTTAGATAAATTCGTATGGAGTGAGAGAGGGGTGGGTTTAGGGCATTATATAGGATCGAAAGTGATCTCAATAGCCCTAGGGCCATGGTATACTTAGTATATAGCTAAAGGGTGGCTATTTCGGGCCAACAGAGCTCATCTGGAGGTCCATTACTTGTATACAATCGGGAGAAAGTTCTCTGACAATGGATCTAAGCCAGGTTAAGATTTTGGTCCGATTGGATTTGTGGATCGACCATGGAGGACCGATTTCAGTTGAATAGTCATCGTTACTCGATCAAGGCCACAAGTATACTGACATGTGCAGAGAAATTTCATTAATCAAAGGGTGTAGTTGGGTCAGAATCTAATGGTCTGAAACCTTAAGTTTGGCTCGCAAGCAAACGACTCAATTCACTTAAATTCGAGTTCATTTTCTAAAGATATTCACATTTCTTACACACTTCGCTACAGGCTCAAGTTGTACATTTCTATATACTATTTGGACTCAATTCCCGCGAGTCATCAAGCCCAGTAAGGTGGTCATAACCTTATAGTTTCGCCGTAATCGGACTTTCAATGCGCGGTCCAGGTCTGATACAGAGTTTCAATATGTTCCCGAGAGCAACTGGGTTTTGAGATTGCTCCTAGATTTCTAGGTAATGTTGGGTTAGAGATTCTAATAGTTTTGGATCTTGCAGTTTGTACAGAAAGTGGTTTAAGCTAATTCCACTGACTATTTATTTTAGTACTTAATTAATTTTCTTCTAATTTCTACAGAATTCAACCATTAGTGATTTCTGACTGAGGTGATACTTGGGTCTTTGTATGTATTTTTCCCAGACGTTACAATAACATTAGATCCTGAGAGACGTTCTGAACACTGTAGCCTCTTCATTTTCAAGAACCATCTCTGGGCTTGCTTAATTAGCTTTCTGAATTTTAATTTGCTGATTGTATATAGGAATATAAAGGGTTGTATCATCACTAGAAAATTGCTTTTTCTTCAACTGATCATGAATATTTTCAATCAGGACTACGCACAATCACTTTCTCTTATGTCATATGTTTTTCTTATAACATTTTCGCTAGGATCAATCATTTTTTGTAGAAGATTTTTTAGGACGAGACAACTTTCAGTTCAGTTCCCAAGAAAGTGATGTTAATAGTAGTAATCATTCTCTCTTATTTTCCTCATTTCCCTTGGATATTTGGCCATGACAGTTTAAGTTTTTCTACAGCCAAAAATTGATTCATCACGGGAAGTATATCATCTTCTTCAAATGTGTATTTTTCACAATCTTTAAATCGTTCAGATTCTCTCTTTACTCTCTTAGTCGTGGGATCATTTCTATTCTCTCGACTATAATTTCTTTGCCTGCTCTAATAATTCTTCATTTTCTTATCCTCCTTGACAGTATTGGCTGACATTCCTTTAGAATTTTGAAATAGTGGTCTTATATGGGAATTAAACACTTTCGCACTAACCCTTTCTAGGTTGCAAGGTTTTGTGACCAAGTCTTGAAAAGTCTATATAATTGGGCCAGTGAGACTAAACACAACCTCTGGTTTCATGCATTTCACACATAACTCGCTCTTCTTCTTCTGTAAGTTGTGGGCATGATGCCCCCAGGATTCTCCATTGATTAATAAATTCTTTAACTAGTTCGTTTTCCTGTTGACGAATTAAAGCTAAGTCGTTCAGACTAATTTCTTCAAAGGATGACCTAGGTAATTGTGACTGAAAATGAGGTGATTGAGATGATTCATGACAAAATCCGCTACAAGAAGTATTACAAGTGGCAGTTCTCTTGCTACGACAGTTTTCCCTTTATCTTTCTAGATCTTTGATGAATCCATGACAGGTGTGTTCATTGAGATGATTGATTTTTTGCTTTTCCTTTTGAATTTCTTTATTGTGTGAAGAATTTTCTCCTTGTAACATTCTTGATATCCTCACTTGTGTCATTACGAGGCCTTGCTTCTATAAAGGAACGTCTGCCTTTCTTTTCTTATGTTCACTTTCTAACAGGGATTCTATTGATTTCTATGATGGCTCAACAACGGTCATATCTCGATTATAATGAATTGGATGTGTACAATTCACATCCCTTGTAGATGTCATATTTATAGTTACTTTTCTGTGTTGCTCTTCGCCCTTTTTCATTATTATCTCACCCTATTTTATCATTTTCTTTAGTATATCCTTCAATGTGAAGCAATCTTCTATGGGATGCCCCAAAAAACGATGATAATGGCAGTAATCTTCTCTTTTGTCATCTTAGCTTCTTCTTGGCGTTTGGGCTGGGGTAACTTGATAGTTCCAACAGTTAATAGTTTCTCCATCATTAGCAGAACATCTTCCTTTTCGAAGGCATATCCTTTGTGAAAGTCATATAATCAGGGTCATTTATCATTTACGTGGCCCTTGTAACAGTCTGAATCTTCTCTTCTTTCTGTTTCTCATCCATTGCGAAAGGTGGCTCTTTTCTTTTCCTTATTGACGACATTTTCTCTTAATCTATTTGGTCCTCTTCTTCTTGTTCTGTTTTGAAATGTTGGCATTTTCCTAGCCATTAATTCCAATGCATGGGCTTTCAAGGCTAAATCGCGAAAGGTCCTTTTGTTGGCACTTGTAAGTCCCAATGCAATTCCCGTCTCCATGGAATTTAGGCACATCTTTACTTTCTCTTTTTTCTTCACGAAACTGCCTGCACAAGGCCCCCAAGTCTTCCACCTTCCAATGAATTTTCCCATGGGCTCATTTTCTCTCTGCCACACAGAAGTTAATTCTATAATATTGTCATCACAATTTGATGAGAAGAAATTTGACATAAACGCGTCTTATATTTGCTTCCAAGTTTGTATTAATTTTGGTGCCAGACTAGAGTACTATCGGAATGCTTTCCCTATCAAAGAAGAGCTAAATAGCCGCAGGCAATATTGTGAAATAATTACCCATCGTTGTGATAAAATGCATAAGACACTCTTTTGGAGATCCATCTCCATTGAACTTCTGAAAGTCTGGATGTTTGAAGTTAGCTGGGAATGACACATCTTCTACTTCTCGGGGATATGGTGTTCTGTAACAGAATCTTCTAGTATGCTCACGTTCTCTCTTAGTCCTGACGACCTCTGTGACTACTTGTTGCACTTCTTCTTGTGTTATTACTCTTACCGCAGGAGCGGATCCATGTGATCTTGCTCTTAGTGGTTGTGAGCCCTTAGGTTATTGCTCATGTTCGGTCATGGCGGCCATCATGGGAGGAGCCACAACTTGGGCCACATTGTGTGCAAGAGTGGTTAAAGCCTCTCGAAAACTTCATTATTCTTCCATCAGAGTTCTTTGTGTCTGTGCCATATTGGTCATACCCTTGTCAACCATTGGTAACAGGTTTTGACTTGTTCCCACCATATATATGGTGTGAGAGGACTTGACGAGAGAGGACTTTCGTCTGTCTGTTTAATGCTCCCACAAGATTCGGTTAATTGCGACATGGTTTGTAAAGGTATCATTTGTGGAGATGTGGTAAATTCTACAGGAGATGACATGCTTGCTGCTAATGACTTACCCTTTTCTTTTCTCATCCATCAGACGTTCGCAACAAGAAGGGCTGGAAAATCTTGCAGCGTCAACGAGCAAGAGGACTTTCCTAGGTATAATGTCGGTGGAGCAAGCATTGGATTTCTTCTTGCTGCGTTTCATGTTACTGCTCCTCTAATCACTCATGGTGGACTTGTTTTGATAGTTGCGGTAGCTCGGATTCTCGCCCTTCAACAGGATACGATGACCCATTCATTACTATTTTCTTGTGCCAATGGTGAAATAGATATGACCCCAGTAGTGGCTCGGGACTCGTCGTTTTTTACCCAAGTGAGCTAGTTCTTTCGGCTCAAAGATTAATTGCTAGCATATTTCACCGCAAATCCGGTTGGTGAGAAGTAAAAAATTATCTTGCTTGTAACAATCGCCATTAATTGCAGTTCGAGCGTACGCATCGTATTATAATTCTGTCAAATAATACAAAACATTGTTGATTAGCATTTAGACAAGTATATACTTTATCTCGGAGATAAAGGGGAGGATGTTCCTATTGAGAGTCGTCATTTTGGCGTCATCAATGTGACGCCAAACAATGATGATGTTCTCTAAATAATTTCTAAGTTAATATTAAATAAGATAATAAGTATTTCCCAGTAGAGTCGCTATTTTGTTTTGACAAGAAACGAATCTATTTGATTTGAGGATTTATCTTATTCAATAATAACAACAAAAGATAGAGAGAACAATCATCATAATATATTTTATTAATTCTGAGTTCATTTACATCCTTTTTATCCCTTGATTCTAAGATAAAGCATTTAGAATTACAAAGTATAGATATTAAATAAGTTCATATATCAATTCCGACAACATTCTGGCTTGTGATGTATTCATCTCAACAAGGGAAGTGTTGTGCGGATTTGAACATCCTTTCGCTCTTTCCTTCAATTCATTTAAAATAGAAGCTTCTTATGTAAGAACACCGAATTGCAATGAGCACTTACAATAATCAGAAATTCTACAGCATATCCACACTACACATCATTCCGGCACAATATGTTGTTGCGAAGTCCATCGCAAATTGACATAGTCCATCTTCTTCCTATTTCTCCTTCTTCTTCTCTAAGCACATGTCAGGGTACTAAGGGTCTTCTTGCTTCTCAGGAGCTCTGATCTCTTGTCTGTGTGCAAATGAGGGGGGAAGTGGGGTATTTATAGGACTTCGCACGTGTGGACCCTCAAACTTTTTGCCATGGTGCCCACCTTGCACAACACTTCTTTTTAGTCGGTGCACAACAACTATTCATCTTACTAGTGTTGGGCGGACCCGTGCAACCACTGTTTGTTGCGCAGTCACACGCAACACTTCTTACCCTACTTTTTCATCTTCTCCTTTCTCACTCGTTTTCTTCATAGCACTTATCTTCATCATCATTTTTATGCTCCATCAGTGCGATTTGAGTTGCATGACCAATTAGTGGTTCGACCTCTTCTTTAAGGTTCGGACGACTGGTAAGGATTGTTTTTCCCTTGCACTAAGGGTTGAGTAGAAATGGAGGTTGCCCTTGTCGAGTAGGTCGATCAGTTGACGTGCCTTATTACCGAGCTCAATTGATTGGTTCAACTTGGTCATCAAGTTTCATTTACCAGCCCAGCTTCCTCAAGTACCTGCTTTGGTTTGGTGTTCAAAAGAGTGCATCGAAGGAAGCGACTTTCCAAATGTCGGTTGGTACGATTGTCTCGGTCTTAATCGTCTTCTTTTTTTCATTTGACGTTAACGTCAGAGGGCTCTCCTTTTTCCCTTTGCTTCTTATCCTCAGTCGAGTTATTTCCTCTTCGAGCAGCTCTTTGTGAACTAAAGAGCTCCTCGGCATTGAAATATTTTTTAGCTCGATAAAGTAGGTCAACAAGGGTAGTCGGAGGCTTCTTATCAATAGAGAAAAAGAACTTTCCTTATTTGAGGCCAACTAACATGGCGATCAGAATCGTCAACCTAGATAGCTTCGGCATTGAAATGGATGTGGTAGTCTCTTAATAGTTCGTCCTCCCTCTACTTGATCGTGAGAAGATAAGTTAATGGCTTTCTTCTGTCTCTCCCATTGATGAACTGTGTGAGGAAAGCTTTACTGAATTGGGAGAAGGAAATGATGGATCTCAACTTCAGTTGCCTAAACCACTGCTAAGAAACTCCTGATGAGGTCGAGGCCTGAGGCGCCATGAAGCTTCATCCAGGCTTTGAAGGACTCGAGGTGCTCGGCTGGATTAGTGGTTCCAGAGTAGGGGGTCATCTGCGGCATCCGGAACCTGGACGGAAGCAGAGATGCCATAATGTCATTGGTGAATGGTGGTTCAGTTTCTCCTAACATGGCCTCTGATGAGTTTGATAGTTGGGCATGGTAGGCTTGTCCGATGTCGCTGATCTGCCTTTGAATTTTCCTAATCTCTCATTTTAGGCCACTGATTCGAGGGCTTTTCCACAGTTCTTCCTCTCTAGCATGGGGCGCACTTTGGAGTCTATGAGCGTGACTATTCCAGAAGTATGAGAAAGAGCCTAGGCTGGTAGCTCAGAAGTTTGCTTGTTTCTCTATGAGTTAACCGATGCATGAGGTGGTGTAGTGGTAGCACCCTTCTCTGCATCGCGACTGAAGGGGTGGATTCTATCTCTCTAGGAGTTGGATGATTCAATCCATGTTTTTATTCAGGGCTTCAACTCGGTTCTCCAAGGAGACTAATTGATTGGCTTGGGTGCGGGATCAAGTAGCGAGCGCTGCGGGAGAAGAGTCAGCCCGTTGTTGTAAGGCTAGGTACCTTGCTCGGCAGTTGATTTAAGAAGAGCTAGGATGGTTGCGGCAGATGATTCAGGAAGAGTTGGGATGGCTGCAACAGATGAATCAAGAAGAGCTATGATGGTTGCAGCAATGATGATTAGAGCTTTCTTCTTTCCTTTCGCCATTGTGGTTTTTTGGTAAAGCAGGAAAGACTTTTATGTCGTTTCCCACAGACGATGCTAAATTTTTAATGTAATAATCCGGTCTAGCCTTTCTAGAGTTTCGAGTACCTACATAGGAAGAAGACAAAGGAGACCCTAACAAAGCAGGGGACCCTCCGATGCCAAAGTCATGCTAGGAATCTGGGTTTGGTAGTATTAAGGGGTTTTGGGTGAGAATTCCTGAGCTCACGAAATTCTCGATCATCGAATTCGGAGCCAACATCCTCCGTAGTACCCCATTCTTGGCTCATAGCACCCATATACCTGGTTCCGATCCTGTGATCCTACATGGAGAATTTTGAATATAAATTTATTTCAGCATAACCACAAGTATAACCCACGAACAATAACTAGAACGCCATCACAAAATCCACTATGATCAAAAAATTTAATACAATATGCATAAATGGAAACTCAATGATAATAATAAAACTCCAAAAGCTTTGTGGCACGTTCCTGCTCCTTCTCAGCTACGGCCTAACGTCACCTGCACGCATCAATCGTGCATAAGCTTACAGAAAGCTTAGAGGGTCGTGTAACTGTGTGCACAATATAAGCGTGCTCAAGATGCAATATCAGAGTAATGCGGAAACATACTCGCAAGTCCATAAATGCTATCAGTCGTATCAAGGATATGCGATGCAAGGCATGAATGCTAACAACTATGTCAAGGCTATGCAATGCAAGACATGAATGCTAATAGTCATATTAAGGCTATGCAATGCAAGGCCTACCTAGTCAAATGTCATATGCAAGATGGAATGCAATCACACTAGTCCTCAACTGGAATCCACATATCAATACAGCTCATCTCGGGGATATATATCACCGGAGTCTAGTATACTATACACTAGATTGTCACCCACTGGATGTGCAACCATGCAAGTGGAAGAGACCACACTATCCGCCTATCAATATCGGCCCGGCATGTCAATAGTGTACCCATTTATGAGCTCGTCAAACTCAGCCTAGTTATGGCCCCTACCCTAGGGAAGATAAGGTCACATCCCCTTCCAACAGATCACGACACAATGTGATATGCGGCCTATTGGTATACAACCCTCGTGCGCTTATGTATCCACTCGGTACTACCAGGTTTAGAGATTTTCACCCAGGGACATCTATGGTGCCCTGATGCTAGTAACAGTATTGGTGTCGATGTTGGAGTCATCCTCTGGTACTACCGGGTTTAGAGATTTTCACCCAGGGACATCTATGGTGCCCCGATGCTAGTAACAGTATTTCCTGTGTCCAATCTTGCCATCCACGATGTGTTTGTGGAGGCTATGGCCCTGATGTCGCTTGGGTGTACAAAAATCATATCACATAAATGCGAGATGCATGAATCATACTTTCCAGTTATGTAGCAATCTTACGTGTACCGCGCGCTCATGTGGGCAACTCCTCCTATCAGGTAGTCCCATAATAATCTGTTGAATGGCATGTGTTATGATTAATCTCTCCTCATATCAAGCATACATATGATGCACATTGGCATGGATCGTGAAACTATAATAAGTATGTTATATGATGATAATGAACTCTCCTCATATCAAGGATGGGTCTAGACGGCCTACTCATATTAAGAATGAGTTTAACGATCATAGGGGCCCAATGGTTTGGGTTAGCCCACTAAGAGGAGGTGAGAATGGGCCTAATAATAGGCTCTATGGAGAGTACAATGTGGACATTTAACCATCATTGCTCTTACAATGTGGACATCAAACCATCATTGTTCCCAAGGCATGACCCATCATAAACATTATTACATATATCATGGTAGAATCACACATAACATCGGTCCTCCTATACATTGCTTTAAGCCTCACACAAGGGCCTCACATATATCGTATTAGGCCTCACTCCTACATTACATTGGGCCTCATATACATCGCATTGGGCCACATATCATGGGCCTTAAATATATTATAATGGGCCATGTCCCATGGGCCTCAAATACATCATAATGGGCCACATCCCTGGGCCTCTCATACATCACATCGGGCCTCACATACATCACACTAGGTGTCACGCCCCAAACTAGAAAACTGGGCTCATAAAATTCTCGATCGCTGAATCCGGTGCCGACAGCCTCCATAGAACCCCATTCTCGGCTCCTAGCTCCCATTCGCCAGGTTCCGATCCTGGGATGGTACGAGGAGGATTTTCAACATCAGTTTGATTCGTAATAAGCATAACCAAAGGCATAACCCACAAACAACAACCAAGCACTCCATTACATTTCCACTATGATAAAAAACTTTACAAGTACAATGAGCATAAAGGGCAATACAATGGTAAAGTACAAAAACTCCAAAACGATCAGCAACGTGCTCCTGCCTCAGCGCTGCTGCGATCCAACGTCACCTGCACGCAACGGTCGTGCATAAGCTTACAGAAAGCTTATAGGGTGGTGAAAGTGTGTGCGCAAGGTAGTAATATGATCAGGAAATGTCAGAATAATGCGGAATATGCAGATGGAACCATAAGATCATGAGCCGTACTAAGGCTATGCAATGCAAGGCATGAATGGTATCGGCCACCCCAAGGCCATGCAATGTGCAATGCAACTTAAACATACAGATCCTCATCTATGTCCATACATCAATACGACTCAAAATATGAAATATCACCGGGGTCTAGTACACTCTAAACCAGATTGCCGCCACATCGCACGCAATAAGGTAAGTGTGAAGAGACCTCACTATCCGTCTGCCAATATAGAGCGCGACTCGTCGATAGCGGACCCATTCCTCGAGCTGGTCAAACTCAGCCTAGCATTGCCCCCTACTCTCGGGCAGGTAAGGCCGCACCCCCTTTCAACCAACCACGACACAGTGGAGAGCGCAGCCAACTGGTATTCGGCACTCAGCGCTCATCTACCCACCCGGTCTAGACGTTGGAGCAACCTCTTGGTACCATAAGGGTTTAGGAACTTTCACCCAGGGATATCTATAGTACCCCATGTAGAACAAGATTTCCGGTATCCAATCCTTCCAACCACGATCTGTCTGTGGAGGCTACGGCCCTAATGTCGCTAGGGCGTACAATAACCATGTCACACAAATGCGGAATGCATGAATCACGCTATCCAGTCATGCAACCAATCCTGCGCATATCGTGCGCTCATGTAGGGCAACACCGCCTAACCGGGAGCTCATAAACAACCTGTCCGAAGGCAAATGCTATGATCAGACAACTCTCATGTCAAGCATACATATGATGCGTATGATCATGAGTCATGGAACTGTACTAACATATTATAATAAAATGAACTATCTTACAATGCAGATGGACCTGGACGGCCTATACACAATAAGTACGGCTCAGTAATGGGCCCCAAGGAGAGTCGTAATGGACATCCAACCAACATTACACTCGCAATGTGGACGTCAAACCAACATTGCTTCTCAGGCACGATCTTTGTAAACAGCGCTAGATAGACTGTATGGGAATTACACATTGCAATGGACCGTAGGTTCATTCCATTAGGCCTTACATATATATATTCAATGGGCCATATCTTATGGGCCTTTTATTCATCAGATGGGCCATATAATGGGCCACACCAATGGGTCTGACGTGCATTGCAATGGGTCAAAACCCGTGGGCCTAGGATTGCATCAAATGAGCTTAGTCTCATGAGTCTAATATGTGACCAATGGGTCACACCAATTGGGCCCCCACATGTACGTAAAAAGGGACTCAACCCATAGGCCTAACATGAGTCAAATGGGCCTAAACCCTTAGGCCTTTATTAAATAAAATGAGCCCAACTCATGGTTCTCAAATAAGTCCAGTGGGCCTAATCCCATGGACCCTTTTATAATCAAATGGGTTTAGTCCCATGGGCCTTACAATATATCAAATGGCCTACTTCTATGGGCTTTAAAATTTCAACAAAAAGGGGCCCAATTACATGGGCCTTGAAGTACATCAAATGGGCCTAGTCCATGCCCTTTTTGAAATTCAAATGGGCCTAGCCCATAGGCCTTAGATAACAAGTGAGCCTAAGCCCATAGGCTTTACATATCAAGTGGGCCCAAATTCTTAGGCCTTAAATGGATCAAATGAGCCCAGCCCATAAGCATCTTATAAATCAAATGGGCCTAGCCCATATGCCTTTTACAAATCAAATGGGCCTAACCCATATGGGATTGGTCCACCCAACTAACGACCCATGCTTTAAAATGATCTCACTAGGTGGATGGACAGTCTAGATGCACCACATGCATCATGGTGGGTCCCACTGTCCAGTGGACAGTGTGGATATAACACATACATCACACAGAGCCCCACCGTCACTGGACGGTGGAGGTCACACGAACATCAGGTGGGAGTCCACCGCCCACGGCTGTGGACGGTGCATTAAAGCACATACACAAATGTGGGTCCCATGTGGGGCCCACTGTAATATATTTTTTTGGCAATCCAACCCATTCACAAGGTCACTCGGACCTAGATGAAGGGAAACACATAAATTTCAGCTTGATCCAATACTTCTGTGGGCCCCAGAAATTTTTTAACGATAGAATTTAATTCACACTGTTTCGCGTGGTGTGGGCCACCTGAGTTTTGAATCTGACTCATTTTTGGAGGGGGGCCACCCGAGGATGGGACCCACCTCATGAACGTGTTGAATGGCAAACCAACATTACAGTGGGGCCCACGGCTGGAGCCGTGGGTCCCAAGCCGGACGTCCGCTGTCCCACGGCTGCACGCTGTTGCGTGCAGCGTTGCTGACAGTAAGAGGCAGAGGCTTGCCTCTGCCATTTGATTTTAAGAAAAAAGGAAAAAAACTGTTTCCCGGGGTTTTTCGCACGTGGGGCCCGCCAAAGTGAAATCTGCCCCGGCCATTACGATCAGTGGCCCGAGGCCGTCCAAATGAGTCCAGAGTTTGAATTTTTTTTTATGCTTGGAAGTGAAATAAATTAAGAAAAGGATGTTTGAATGGTGAGGGTGCGATCTTTGACGCTATGGCCCACCAGGTGCTCCGTTCAATCTCATCTTCTGGCTCAACGCCTAAAATGGGATGGTGAAAGGAATGGACGGCTTGGATTAGAGCAATACATCAGGGTGGAGCCTATGCAAGTGGGCCACCAAAAACCCCCTTTTCTTCCTTTCCCTTTTTCTCATTTCCTTTGAAACGTCCAGCGTCCCAGACGCTGGACGGCTGGCCCTTTTTTTTTTTTAACAATTTTGTGGTGGGCCCTGATGAAGTGGGCCACCACTGATGGGTGTACAACGCATATGGTGGGCCCCACTTGAATAAATCTTGAAAAAAAGGATATAATGCCAAGGTGGGATCCATTCAAGTGGGCCACACAACCTCATCACATAAAATAAGATAATAATAAAATAAAAATAATAAAATAAATAAAAATAAAATAAAATAATAAAAAAATAAAATAAAAGAGAGAGAGAGAGACATGGAGAGTGGGACACGGCTTGTGATGGGGGGACCCCGTCATTATGGGCCCTCCCATACGTGAAATCTACATCAAATGGGTCATTTTGCACACGTGACCATCAAAACTAAAGATCAACGGTGGGGATCCTTTTCCCACCAACATGGATGGTCTAGATGACCTTTTCAAATGAAAATAAACATCATGATGGGGTACATGGAGAATGGCCCCATCATGGAATGATCATGATGATCCAAGTGGTCCATCGGCCACGTATTAGGGTCCCAAGTGAGATCCACACCATTGATCGGTGGGCCTCACTTGGTCCACCATAAAAACAAATAAATCTACCCTATAGAGGCACCCACCGTCTGATCTTCTTGCTCATAGGGGTCCCTTGGCACCTTAGCTTCAACTTCAATGGTTAAGATGAAGAATGGAGGGTTGAGATGAGAGATTTTGGGGTAGGAAGGTGGGCCACTTGGAGCTTAGGAGCTCTTGCAAATTTCCATACGTATGGAGCTCGTTAGCTTGGGGTTTTACAAATGAGAAAGAGAGAAAGAGAGAGAGTGATGTAAAGGGAGAGAGAGAGAGAGTGATGGATGGATGGGTGAGTGATGGTTGTGTAAGAAATTTTTGACTTTGTGGCCTTTCGTGTAAGAAAGGTATGGGTTAGGAATACTTTTGTGCCCTTTTGTGTAAGAAAGGTATGGGTTAGGAAGACTTTTGTGGTTGCTTGGGAAAATGGGTGAGAGTGATGTGTACTTGACATGTGATGGATTGATGGGTGATTGATTGATAGGATTGATGTGATTGATGTGACACATCGTAGAGATTCCCTTAGTTTTCGCAACGCGCGGCGTTTTCTCGCACCGAACGTTGGCCCATAACTCTTGATCAGGGTATCACCTCGGCGCGCGAGTCGCGGCGACGGCACCGTCACTATGGTATTGGTCACGGGTTGAGTCGACTCGGGTTGTCGGCACATGAATAAGGGTCGCGCGTCGATATCGTTTAAGGGTCGAAGGTTGCCGAAATTCGACCGGTACAACCGCGGAAGTGTACGGAAAGGTACGGAATAAGATACGGGTCTTACACTAGGCCTCACTCATGGGCCTCATATACATCACATTGGCCACACCATAAACAACAGTGGAAATAATGATTGAAAGATCATTTGGACCATACCACAATTAGCAGTGGAGATAATGATTTTCACTGTTTAAAATTCATAGGGCCCACCATAACGTTTATCTTCCATCTAGTCTATTCATAAGGTCAGAATGACCTGAATTAAGAGGAAAAACAATTTCCATATTGATCCAACACTTCTGTGACCCCAAACGGGTTTCAATGGTAGACGTTAGATCCTCCACTAGTTTTGCGGTGTGGTCCACCTGATAGACGGTGTGGATATAGAACATATGCATTAATGGTGGGTCCCACCATCCAGCCATCTAGACAATGTGGATAAGACCCATACATCATGATCGGACACACAAAACTTGTGGCATCAGTACAACAGCCATGGGTTGCTTGACCAGTAGATGGACAGTCTAGATATAACACATGCCCATGATCAGACCACAAACTTGTTGACATCAGTACAACAACTAAGGGTTGCTCGTCCAGTAGATGGACGATCTGGATGTAAAGCAGATGGATGGGTTGATAAAATACATGCATCATGCAGGACCCACAGAACTTGCTGACATTAATCCAGTAGTTGTATAGCTGATGGACGGTTGGGATAAAACCCATACCTCATGTGGGACCCTTAAAGCTTGCTGACGTCAATCTAGCAACAATATGCAGCTGGGGTCACAATGGGCTAAAATACACAAATCATGATGGATCACACCTATGTCCAAACTGCTGGACGGTTTGGATGAAACATGTCACGCGCCAAATTCGAAAATTGGATTCACATGAATCCCGATTGCCGAATCCGGTGCCGATAGCCTCCGTAGTGCCCCATTCTCGGCTCCTGACAATCAAATGCCAGATTCCGATCTTGGGATCCTGCAAGAAGGATTTTCAGAATGAATTTTTTTTTGTAATGGAGCATAACCACAAGCATAACCAAGTCACAAAACAACATCACCACATATCCACTATAACAAAATTTTAAGTACAATGCAGAAAGGGAAATACAAAGTGATCAAAAAGCTCCAAAAGGTCCTGATGTGCACTCCTGTCTCAGCGCTGCTGTCGTCCAATGCTACCTGCACGCAACTATCGTGCATAAGCTTACAAAAGCTTAGAGGGTGGTGTAAGTGTGTGCGTAAGGCAAACGCCAAGTGTACAGTATCAGAACAATGCGGAAGTATGTGGTAAGTCCATAGAATCAACCATGCCAAAGCTATGCGATGAGATATGAATGTCATCGGCCACACCGATACAATGCAAGGCCTATATAGCCGAATGTCATATGCGAAATGCAATCTGAGCAAGTCGGTACTCCTCAAGTACGTATATCAGTACAGTTCCTCTCTGGATATCACCGGGGTCCAATACACTTGCAGAGACTGCCACCTCCCTAGCTACACAGTCAAGCAAGCGGATAAGACCTCACTATCCGCCTGACCAGTAGTATGCCAATACCTACCCGGCTCGTCGATAGCGGACTCATTTGCGAGCTAGTCAAACTCAGCCTAGCTTATAGCCCTCTCACTCAGGCGGATAAGGCCACACCCCCTTCCAACCGACCACGACACAGTGGGAGACGCGGCCTACTGGTATTCGGCACTCGGGTGCTCATGTATCCACTCGGTCTAGACGCTGGAGCATCTCCTGGTACCAAAAAGGTTCTGGGACTTTCACCCAAGGACATCCTAAGTGCCCACAGTGCTAGAATATGTATTTTTGGTATCCAATACGGCCATCCACGATGTACCTGTGGAGCCACGGCCCTGATGTCGCTAGGGCGTGCAGTGATCAAGTCACACGAATGCGGGATGCATGAATCACACGTCAAATCATGCAGAAGTCCAGCGCGTACTGCGCTATCATGTAGGGCACTCAGTCACATAACGAGTCCCGTAAATGGTCTGCCCAATGGCGTATGTTATGATCAGTCATTACTCATATCAAGCATACATATGATGCGTATGGGCATGAGTCATGAGATTATTCTAAGCATGTTATAAGGCAATGAATAGCAATGGGTATGGACCTATCAATGGGCCCTAAAGAGAGTTACAATGCAGACATTTAACCAACATTGTACATACAATGTGGACGTCGAACCAACATTGCTTCCTAGGCACGGCTTGCCATAAATATCATTTCACGAACCATGATAAACGTACATTATAATGGACCCTAAGGACATCCGTTAGGCCTCGATCCCTGGGCCTTAGATATATCAAATGGGTCGTATTACATGGGCCTCACATTCACCAAATGGGTTACATTGATGGGCCTCACCAATGAGCCTTTTGTACATTACAATGGTCCATGATCCATGGGCCTTGAAATACATCAAAGTGGCCTCACAACTTGAGCCTTAAATATGTCAGATGGGCCCATACACATGAGCTTTAAATATATCAACTAGGCCACTCCATTTGTGCCCCATGCACATCAAATGGCTTAATCTCATGGGCTTTAATATGTATCAAATGGGCTTGAATCCCGTGGGCCTTATATAAAATAAGTGGGCCGGATTCTATGGGCATTGCATATGCCAAATGGGCCGAAACCCATGGGCATTACATATGCCAAATGGGCTTAATCCCGTGGCCCTTATATGTATCAAATGGGCCTGATCATTTGGGCCTCAGATATATACCAAGGTAGGCCTCAATGAATGGCCAAAGTTAAATCAATAAAGGGCCCTATACACATACCATGGTGGCCCATTTGAACCATAGATCTGGCTCATTTTGGCTCAAGCCATAAAATAATTTTACAAAAACAAATAAATTGACGGTTTAGATGCAACACATGCATCGTGGTGGGGGTCACATGAAGGCCCACCATCATTTTAATATACTATATAATATATATACAGTATATATATATATATATATATATACACAATATTATAGGAAATATATATAATATTATATATACATGTATATATACACACACATACCTACAAGCACACGCACATGTGCACTCACACATGCATACACACACATGCACACACACACAGACACGCGTACACACCCACGCACGCGCAATACAGTGGGCTCCACCGTCCGTGCAGACGGTGGAATACAGCCACATACATCACTGTGGGTCCCATGTGGGGCCCACCATAATGTTTATAATCCATCCAACCCGTTCATCAGGTCACAGAGACCTGGGTGAGGATGGAGAACCAATCTCAGCTTGATCCAAAACTTCAGCGGGGCCAAAAATGGCTGTCAATGGTAGGATTCAATTCGCATTGTTTCATACGGTGTGGGCCACCTGAGCTTTGGATGTATCTCATTTTTGGGGAGGGCCCGCCTTAGGAAGTGGGCCACCCTGGGAACGGGTCAGATGGTGAATAAACATCAAGGTGGGGCCCACTCCATTGGCCGTGGGACCCCCTTGGCGTCCGCTGCCCGCCCGCCCGCTGGGGCGTCTGACGTGAGCAGAGGCAGCAGCCTCTGCTGCCTCAAAAAAACTATATATTTTTTTTTTTTTTGAAATCATAATTTCTTGTAGTTTTTCAGGTGTGGGGCCCGCGTGAAGTGCATCCACTCTGTCCATTGTATTCCCAAGCACAAAATACACCCATCAAGACCAATATCGTTCATTTTTCAGCGTGTAGGAAGAGTTTTGGTAGAGTTCAATGGTAATGGTACCATTTTTAAAACTATGGCCCACCAAATGCTCCGATCAATCCCATCTTTCATTTCAACGCTTAAAATGGAGCTCTAAATGGGATGGACGGCATGGATTGAATACATACATCAAGATGGGGCCTATACAAATGGTCTTTCCCAAAGGCTTAGAAATGAGCCAATATTTTTGTTGTTTTTTTTTTTTTTGATGTCCAGCGTCCAGGGACGCTGGACGTTTGGACGTATATGTTTAAGGTGGGCCCCGTTTTAGGTGGGCCACTACATGACTACATGGTGTAGGTATTATATCTCTAAAGTGGGCCCCATGTACGGATGACTTGAATAAAATGCATATTTCATGGTGGGGCTCATTCAAGTGGGCCATGTGGCCACATCAACCAATAAGGAAGGTAAATAAATAAATTAAAAAAAAAAAAGGAAAGAAGAGAGAGTGTAAGAGAGTGGGACACACGTGATGGAGGGACCCCGGCACTATGGGCCCTCCGTTTCAATCATCCAATCATACATTAACGGGTCATTCAAACAAAAGATCGACGGTGGAGATCCCTCTCCACTAGAAATGGACGGTCTAGATGACCTCCTCAATACAAGGAAAGTAAACATCATGATGGGGTCCATGGAGAATGGCCCCATCATGGAATGATCTTGATGATCAAGATGAGCCATTGGCCACATCTTAGGGTCCCAAGTGAGATCCAAACCATTGATCGGTTGGCCTCACTTGGCCCATCTTAAAGACATAAAAAAATAGTCTAAAGAAACACCCACCACTTGATCTTCTTGGTCCGTTGAGATGCCGGTCTCCTAAAGCTTCACTTTGATGGTGGAGATGGGCAATAGATGGCTAGGATGGGAGATTTGGGAGTGGAAAGTGGGCCACCAAAATCACACCTCTCTCATGAGGAGCCTTGGACGTGGGAGGCTCTCTTGGTTGCTTGGGTTTGGTGTGAGAAAAGAGAGAGAGAGGGAGAGATGAGATGTAGAGAGATGGAGTGATGTGAGGTGAGTGATGAGTGAGGTGAGTGATGGGTGAAGTGAGTGATGGGTGAAGTGAGAGGTTAGTTGACTTAGGTGGTTGCTTGACTTGTGGAGAAAGGAAGCATGGGTGGGTGTACTTGACATGAGAGGTGATTGATGGGATTGATTGATGGGATTGATGGGACATATTGTAGAGATTCTTTGGGATTTGCAACGCGCGGTGTTTTTGTTCGAACTGAACGTGGGTCCGTATCTCATCGTCTGGGTATCGGATCAGTGCGTGAGTTGCGGCGTTGGAACCGCGGCGACGGTGCGGTCGCAATTGTACAAGTCTCAGATTAAGCCGGCTCAAATGAATAGGATACGACTTACGGTCGTGCGCAACGTCAACTATAAGTCACGGATTGCCAGAATTTGACGAGAAGGATCGCGGGAATCAACGGAACAGTGTGGATTAGGATACGGGTCTTACAAAACAGATGGACAACTTTGATAAAATATATGCACCACGGTGCAACCCACCATCCATCAATCCGGATGGTGCAGATATAATAAATAATTCATGATGGGCCCACATCAGCGTGGCCCACCACTTGGATTAAACTGATACTTGTTTTTTTCCTTTATCTAGGTCCATCCCAGAAGGACGGTGTGGATAATACATCATGGTGGGGTTTCCACTATCCATGGTGTGGATTTAATCCATTGCCGCAATAGGAAAAATAGAGAGAGAGAGAGAGAGAGAGGTGTGAAGGGGAGGGACTCCACTATTATGGGCCCCCCTATACTCATTACAATGCATACATCAAGTAGGTCCCACCACAAGTGGGCCCATAAATTGAAATCAATGGTGAAAATCCTAAGATCACTCACTAACTGCACTCCTTCTTAGTCCCTTGGCTTCCTTAGTTCCTAAGCTTTTTCTTTAATAATGTATGATGAAAATTGAAGGGTTGGATGGTGAGATGAGCAGTAGGAAGTGGGCCTTGATCTTTTTTTCCTTAGAGCTTTTCTCTCATGAAAGCTTGGGAAATGGTAGAGAGAGTGAGAGAGGGATGGAGTGAAACGGTGTTGAAAGAATGATGGGATGAGAGGAACGGGTGGTGTAAGAGAGGGATGGGTGTGTGTAAGAAAAGGGATAGGTAGAGAGAGAGGGAGAGTTGACTTTGTGAATGAGAGAGGGATGGGCTAGGTATGGGTTGAGATGGGATGTGCACTTGATTTATTGATGTGATTTTTGGGTAGAGATTCTATCAGAATTTACAACGTATGGTATTTTCCTCCAAATAAACGTGGGCCCACAACTCCTGCCTGGGTATCGCATTGGCACGCCAGACGTGACGTTTGAACAACGGAGGGGGCATAGTTGCTAGGGTATAAGTCTTGGGTCGAGTCGACTCGGGTTGATAGGGTACAACTTAGGGTCACGAGCAATTACTATTTACACATCGCTGGTTGCCGGAATTCTACCGGGAGGACCGCAGGATCCTAAGGAATGATACGGATTAAGATACGGGCCTTCAACTCTCCCCTCCTAATAAAAATTTTATCTTCAAAATTTACACTATCATGTAACTAAACATGACTCATAAGGGAAGAGAAATCATATCATCATATATAATCAGAGACAGTATACAAAATACAATCAATCATCAAAGAGATGGGGATAGCGCTCTCGAATTTTAGCCTCGCGCTCCCAACACGCCTCATCAATAGAGTGGTGACCCCACTGGACCTTCATCAAGGGATTGACCTTGGTCCGGAGGACCTGCTCATTCCGATCAAGGATGTGAACTGGTTGCTCGATGTAAGAAGTGTCCTCATAAACCTATAACGGCTGCCAATCAATAAGAAAAACGATGTTTGACTTACACTTCCTCAACATAAAGTCATGGAAAACGTTGTGGACACTAGACAACTGAGATTACAAGGTAAGCCGATAGGCCACCGCGCTAATGCACCTAGTAACCTCGTGTAACGCCCGTGAAAAATCCATCCTTGGGCTCGAGTACCAACTCGACCCGAATTTGCGTAGAATTCATTCCTTTGGAAAATTTGACTAGGTTAGCTAGTGCAACGTTAGAATAGCTGGGAAATGGTCCCTGATCACTTTAAATACGTTCTACAAGGCCCGAAGCGAGTGGAACTAAGGGTGCTATAATGCTCTAAAGCCTCGGATCAAACTCTAAGCCGGTTTGTTCTCTGGACCACTTTGAATCTTTGTATTGGATCTAGACCGCACGTTGAAAGTCCGATACCTCCTATCTTAGACCGTTAGGACCGTCTAGCTGGGCTTGACACTCATTCCAAAAATCAAGTCAAACCGATTATTACAGGCTATTTCATTGAGCCCGGACCGAAGAGAGTGTGAATAGGGACATAGTTGGAATTTCAAATTCAAATCTGGCACACAAATTTGACGCATCAGTATTAAGCATTCTGACCGTCAGAATACAGCCAAATCACACCCTTGGATCAGGAAAAATATCTATTATATATCACGAGACTTATAGGCCTGATCTTGGTGCGGTGACCGTTAAACTGAAACTGGGCCGCCACGTGCGATCTGGGAACCCAACCGGTCTGAAAACTGGATGTGTGCTAGATCCAGTATGCATGAGCTTAAGTCCGACCGCATTTGGCCTGGGGACCTCCAGAAATGCCCTTTTGGACCGAAACGGCCCCGATTTGGTTAGGCACCAAGTAAACATTGTTCCCAAGCCTATTTTGGGAATGTTTTAGGCTATAAAAGGGGTTAAAACCCTCACTCCTCTCTCCCATCCGAATTTGAGAGAAGCCCTAGCTTGGGAGAGAGAAAAAGAGTGAGAGATTGTGAGAGAGTGGGAGAGTTCTTCCCGCCACTTGTGCTACGTGTTGCACGTGCTTAAGCGACACTCCTCTACCGCTTTCCCGGCGATTCCACCGCAATCCTAGGTAAGTAAAAACCCTAAATAGTTGGTGATTTGAGTTTTTCTTGTTTCCATGGCGATGTAGCTTATGGATCTTATGTATTAGGCTCCTTACTCGCCGTAGACGAAGCATATACACTCCGCTTCAATTCCCGAGTCTACAAGACACTAGGTGAGGATTTTAGACGCTTTGATTGACGGTTCCCAATGCTTTCAATGTCGTTTAATAGTAGATTCTTGACGGCATCGCCGTTTGACATGTACAAAATGCTCTCCGTTTCCCGTTTCGTAAGCTAACGAAGAATATGAGATTTAGGGCATTTTAGTCATTCGTAGGAAGTACTGTTTGCATTCATATTTTGCTGATGTGATTGACATGGTTTGTTGTCGCATTAGGAAGTTAGGAATGCGTGCATAATTAGTTTGGCGAAGAGATTCGCCTAGTTGCACACTTTGGGTCGACATGCTATATGTAGACCTAAGTGTGTAGTGCATGTGTTTGTATAAATGCTTGTATTAGTATGTATTGAATTAAATGATGTTATTTGATACTTGTGATTGATTTTTCAATTATTATGCCGACCTAAATGATTTTCTACATGTTGACAAAATGCATGATTTCATTACATGCATGGAATGTATGTGCTTGAGGATTTGCTTAAGTTGAATACGCATGGGAAGTATGCCTTGAAGATTTGCTTAAGTTGAAAGTTATAACATGTGTTAACATGCTCACATGATGTATTTCAATTCCAATACCTTGCATAGTAATTCCATAGATGTGTGGGACTTGACTTAGTCCAGGCAGTCGGTAACCGAGCGATTTCGTGGCTGACTGGTCATAGCCACGAACGACGCGTAGATGAATGTGATTCGTGTTGAGAGTTGGCGGCAGTGGTTAGGCCACGCGAAGTGTTTTACGCACTTCATGTCGTTCAATTCGATATGCGATCGCGCTAGTCGAGCCCGTCAAGTAACCCGACTGGCCGATGTTTGTTCACCTTGTATGTAACATAACTGCTTGAACCTAGGGTACTGAACTTACCATTGTAAACCCTATTAACCGTGGTACCTTGATCCACGAAGACTCATGAGCCGGGCATGGTGGTATGGGACACCGTGGTCGAGCTGTCGGCCTACGCTGGGGCCACAAACCTCCCCGTAGTGACCAGTGAGCACCTAGACTCGTGAGCAGATTATGGTGGTATGGGACACTATATTCTAGCTGTCGGCCTACACTGATCAGGCGACGAGCCCTTTGTAGTGACCGCGAGCGTATTCTGAGTTCACGGGAGGCGACGACCCTTCCGTGCAGTAGAGTACAGTAGGCCTGTATTGATAAGGTGATGGGGGAGCGGTGCAACGAGTGCGAGCAACAGCCCTGGCAGCCCTTGCAGTGACCTACGAAATGTACATCGTATGAGATTACTAGGAGTGACGACCCTAGACAGGATCCGTGTTGGGATTGATACAAGGGAGGTACCTTAGTTTCCCAATCCTGCTGTTTGAATGGACTAATAACAACTTGGTAATCATATCACCATAGCATTGCATGTGCCTGGAAGATGTGGAGCACTCTAGGGAGTGTGGCATGCCGCGGTCGTAAGATGTTGCCATATGAGGGTGATCGTCGGTGAGGGCATACATCACGTCATATCATCTTGCATTAACAACAGTATTAGGACTTGTCTGATTTACTGCTTTACTATTATCGCGTGACTGAATTGTGAACATGCTAATCTTTGCTCTATGATTCCACTGAGTTGATCACTCATTCCCACGTTACGGGATGGTGTTTGCAACACCCACCAGACCCTGTTGTAGTTGCAGGTGACGATGAGATCCAGGAGGTGGAGCTAGATGATGACGAGGACCAGGATGAGTTCTCGTATATGCAGTATCATGACGGCTTTCCGTAGGTGACCTAGATCGAGGGGACATCAGTGGGACTTTTCTTTTTGAACATTATTCTTTTGTTATGTACATGTATATGAGACTCAGAGATGTAGTCATACTTTGGAGACAGTTGAGATTACTTTGTTTTTCCATACAGTGATATATATCTTGTTTAGTCTTCCGCTTGCTTTTATCACTGGATCTGAAGTATGAATTGCAGTTTTGGTATACTTTTACTCATGTGAATGCTTTAAATCAGACAACATTGAATCATAACCATTTTTGTTGCATAAGTGACGGTCTGGAACTCGGGAGTTGAGTTTATACACGACCCCCGATTTTCAGGGTGTTACACCTCGAAAGGTCTTATGAATCTCGGGATAAGCTTGTCCTTCGCTCCAAATCGAACTATGCCCTTCGTGAGCGATACCTTGAGATACACTCTGTCTCCCTACTACAAACTCAAAGGGACGACGCCGATGATCAACAAAACTCTTCTGCTTGCTTTGAAATATGCGCGTCCTCTGCTTAATGATATCGATGACCTCTGATGTTTGCTGCACGAGCTCGGGACCTAGGAGATGCTGCTGTCCAACCTCAGTCCAACAACTCAGAGATCTGCATGGTTTGCCATATAGTGTCTCAAAAGAAGTCATGCCAATGGTCGTCTGATAGATGTTTTATGCGAATTCGGTCAATCCCAAATGCTCATCCTATCTACTTGTGAAGTCAATCACGTAAGCTCTGAGCATATCCTCAAGGATTTGGTTGACCCTCTTGGTCTGTCCATCGGTTTGCGGATGATACGCAGTGCTAAGCTGCAAAACAAACCTCGTCACTCTTTAAAAGTTCCTCCAAAACTGAGACATGAACCTTGGGTGTCTGTCAGAAATGATCGAAACTGTAACGCTGTGCAATTTCACAATCTACTCAATGAATAATCTGGCAAGTCGGTCCAATGGCCAAGTCGCACGAATAGCGTGAAAATGTGCCAACTTTGTAAGGCGATCCACGACAACTCATATGGCGTCATGACTGCATTGAGTCTTCGGCAAGCCCATAATGATATCTGTCAAAACATGCTCTCACTTCCACATCGGGACGCTCAATGGCTGCAATGGACCAGGGGGTCTCTGATAATCGGCCTTGACATGCTGGCATATATCACACTTAGCCACAAAACTGGTCATCTGATACTTCATCTCCGCTCAAAAATATTATCGCCTCATATCATGGTACATCTTCGTCGAGCCAGGATAAATAGAAAACCTCGATCGATGTGCCTCAGTTATAAGATCTCTGCGCAACTCTAGAATATCCGGAACACATAATCGGCTACTGAAGCGAAGTCCACCATCAGAACTAATCTACCAATCTGACTAACTCTCAGATGTCGCCTCTGCTTTATAACTCCGCAATGACTCATCTGTCTACTAAGCTTCTATCACCCTTGCGATAAGAGATGATTGAATCGACAAGCTCGATAACTACACAATAGAAGACTGTAGACTGATTTCAAAGTCATATGTTGTTACATCCTCAAGCATTTTCCACTCTTGAATTATCATATGCACCACTAGGCCCCGTGGCTGACTGCTGAGTGCATCCGCCATCACGTTTGCCTTACCTGGGTAGTACTGGAGATCAAAATCATAATCCTTCAAGAGCTCCATCCAAGGTCTTTACCTCATGTTAAGCTTGGACTGAGAGAATAAATACTTCAAGGTCTTGTGGTCAAAGAAGAGCTCGAACCTAACCCTATAGAGATAATGCCTCCACACCTTCAGTGCGAAAATGACTACTACCAGCTCCAAATTATGCTTAGGGTAGTTCAGCTCGTGGACCTTGAATTGGCGAGACGCATAAGCCACTTGCCTCCCGTGCTGCATCAGGACAACACCCAAACCTACATGCGAAGCATCAGTAACTACAACAAATCCTTTACTCTTAGAGGGAAGAGTGCGGATGTGAGGCGATCCTTTAGATCCATAAATGCTCGTTCACATGCGTCACTCGCACAAACTCTATGCCCTTTCGAGTCAACCTGGTCAGCGGTGATGCGATACGAGAAAATCCCTCAATAAAGCATCGATAATATCCCGCCAAACCATGAAAACTGCAGATCTTGGACTCGTTCGTGGGCTGGCCGCATTGACTCACTGTATCTATCTTCGAGGGGTCCATTGCGACACCCTCCCTCGTCACTATGTGATCGAGGAACTTCACCTCCTCCTGTTAAATCTCATACTTCTCTAGCTTCGCATAAACCCGGTGGGCACAGAGGGTCTACAATGCAATCTTCAGATGCTGCTCATGCTCCTCATGGGTTCTTAAATGTATCAGAATATCGTTGATGAAGACCACAACAAACTGATCAAGATAAGGACGGAAGACCTCATTCATCAACTGCATGAATACAGCGGGTGCATTGGTCAGTCCAAAGGATATAACCTGGAACTATAAATGACTATAGCACGTCCCGAAAGCTATCTCCGAGATGTCCTCCTCTCGGACTCGAATCTGATGATAACCGGAATGTAAGTCAATCTTGGAAAACAACTGTGCACCCTGCAGCTGATCAAATACATCATCTATCCTCAGGATCTGGTACTCATTCTTGATCATGACCTTGTTTAGCTCACGATAATCCACGCAGAGCCTCAACGAGCCATCCTTCTACTTCACGAAGAGTACCGACGCTCCCCACAGTGAATTGTTCAGACGGATAAAGCCTAACTCGGGCAACCCGTCCAACTGCCACTGCAACTCCCACAATTCCAACGGTACCATACGATACGAGGCCTTCGAAATAGGCGCGGTATCAGGCACGAGGTCAATATGAAACTCATTGTGTGGGTGCAACGGTAACCCCTAAATCTCCTGGAATATGTCGTAGAAATCACAAACAACTGGCAACTGATCAACGCTCACTGCTACAGGCCCCATATTGCACATGATATCAAACAAGACAGCGGTTCTCCTCTGGGCTCGGCAATGAACTGGAACTAAGGCAAGCCGGATATATAGAACATGACTATCATCGCAGAGATTGAAGTTAAATGGACCTCATAGTTATGTATTTATTATATCTACACTGTTCATATATTTTTAGAGATCATTTTAGAGCATTATCCAAAAATCAAATCATATCCAAAGATCAAATGGACCACACCACAAATAGCACTGGAGATAATGATTTTCACCGTTAAAAAATTTGTAGGGCTCACCATAATGTTTATTTTCCATCCAATCTGTTCATAAGGTCACATAGACATGGACAAAGAGGAAAAACAAATTTCATATTGATCCAAAACTCTTGTGACCCCAAAAAGGGTTTCAATGGTAGATGTTCAATTTCCCACTGCTTTTTGTAGTGTGGTTCACTTGATAGGTAGATCTGTCTTACTTTTCATCTCAAGCCTTAAGATGAGCTCATCAAATGGATGAACGGTTAGGATATAACACATATCTCATGATCATACCCTCGGAACTTGGTTACGTCAATACATCATGATGTCAATACTGCAGCTATATAGCTGGTGTGAGGTACACCAGCCAATCCGCTTCCCACCATGATATATGTGTTTTACCTATGCCGTCGATCCATTTTTCCAGGTCATCATAGGCATGATCCCATAAATGACACGGATCCAAATCTCAGGTGGACCACCCCACAGGAAACAGTGGTTATTGAATGCCCACCGTTAAAATTTTATTCGGTGGAAAATTTGTATTCGGATCCACCGTAATGTTTATCTGACATCTAACATTTTTATTAGATCACACGTACCTAGGTGAAGAGAAAACACAGGTATAAGGTTGATCTAAAACTTTTGTGGCACCCAAGAAGTTTTTAATAGTGGGCTTTTAATCACCCCACTTTTCTGTTGTGTGGTCCACTTGAGATTTGGATCTGCTTCATTTTTTGGGATAGTGTCCAAAAATGAACTGGAAAAATGAATGGACGGCATGGATAAAACACATATATAATGGTATGCCCACAGCACCGACCAGCATCGACGTCGGTACCGGAGGTATCACGACCCAGTCCATAGTACAATGCCTTATGCAAACATCTTGGGTCGTGAAGACGTTAGGGATGTAAAGAGGCTTTGATTCGAAGGTAACTGGCAAGGGAAGAGAGGCACTCAGAACATGGACCATATATATAATGCGAGTATCATGGACTGTGATATTCTGGACTGGTGGACCATACTCATGCACATGTCCCAGCTACACCATTACAGACTGTTAGGTCCCACGGGAATAGTGCACGCGTCACAGTACACATGGGGAAAAATTGGTGACCGTCGAATGCGATTAACAGGAACAAATGTTCAACAGTTGAGTTTTGATGAACAAATCGGTTAGCTAAAAATGTTTTGCTGGTTTTACTTTTTATCGCCGCTTGATCCCTGGTGGGCCCCTCATTTAGAAGATTATGATGCTCTGCCAGCGTACTTTATAGTTATGTGGCTTTTGTTATACTTAGGAGGTTTGGTACATTTCTAAGGATCCAAATGATTAGGGTGGACCGTGATGTATCTTCAAACGTATGATACAGGTAGTGGACACGTGAAACGCACGTGATGTAGAGATAATTACGCTGTTACCCCCACATGGTCCCGAGACAAAATAAATATTTCATAATTTTACTAATGTATTTTGTTTGTTTCACTCATGGAAGGGCGAGACTGAGATTTCCGTTCTCGGCGCTGGATAAGAAATTGCCTTCCGTCACGAAATACCTTACACCAGGCATTTGATATATGTTGGGGAAAAATATGAAAAGTCCAGCGACTCAGTTGTATGATGAACCAACTTTGCTGACATAACTCGAGATAATAGGAAAAACTGAGTGAAGTAAAGCCTCACGGAGAGACTTAGCTCGAATTTGCAGAATACGCATCCCGAACGAATCTAAAAAGATTCAAGAGCCACAGATAAAATATCTAAGACACATGAAGTTGAATCGATTAAAGAGACAACAATGTCTAAAGGGACCGATTAAAGGTCCTAAAGCTAAAAGCCACCTAACCGACTATGAAACCGGCTCATACGACGTTGGTTGTGTTGTCGGCTATCGGATTAAGAAAGGGCATTAGTCTCAAACCGATTCTGTTTCGTCTGACAGTAGGGAAAAAAATTCCATCTTTGTAAGCCAGCCAAGACTGTAGAGTCTATTGAGGCCAAACCAAGCAAAGGAGAGATGGTGTAATCTTAAACACCGCTCCGAGAATCTTGTAAAAGAATACCTGACCTCAGAAATCTCGGGATCGAGAAATATCCACAAACAAGTGGTAACCAAATCAAATCTCTTGAAAATCAGGAGAGAATCCCCTTACGCTGGGACCTCTCACTCCTATAAAAAGAGGGCTCTCCAGGAACTAAGGTACGTAAGAAAAATCCTAAGAAACTCCTCTTCCTAGATCTCTACTGACTTAAGCATCGGAGGTTCACCGGCTCTAGCCAGGGTTCTGTTTCTCTTTCATTGTGGTGTAGGTGGAAGTGCAGGGAGAGGCTGATCCAGTTTTTCACATCCACAGATTGACAGCGTCTGTGAAAAACGATACAAAAAGTCATTTTTCGTATTCTACCTAAAGAGTTGTAGATTCGTTTTAATGGCAAAAACTCGAAGAATGAGTTTAGAAGGACCGGATGCTAATGTTGTTGGATAACCGGGTCTAAGTGCAGCCCAGGGGGCTCAAAATCAACCCAATAATCGCCAAGGTTCCGCACCTGTTCCCGCCACTTCTGCAGCAACTAACACCTAGCGAAACCAAAATAATGGACGATTGGATCGAGAAGTTAAGGAGATCAGAGCCGACGTAAATGTTATGCGACAAATGTTGGAACAAATACACCAACAACAAATGCAGCAGCTTCAGCAGGGTCAAGTAATGAACACTTCGCAACAAGTTGCCGACTTTCAACCCACCGTTCCGTGATCCCTTCAGCAGCCGAGTCAGCCCCATGGCCCGACCAATCCAGCCCCCATTCACTCGGCAACCGCCGTGCTGCCTCTCACGGATTTCCGACATGAGATAGACCGGAAGAGGCGTAGCCGGCTTCCGGATGAAGGGGTGGCAGAAAGTGTCGAGCCCTGAAAAGCTGACTTTCAGGACTTCAAGAAAGAAGTGATGGCGGACATGAAGCAGGGTCGGGATGCACATCAATCCAGGTTCGAGACTAAAGCATCCCCTTTCGTTGATGAAGTAATGCGAGCTCGGCTACCGAAAAGGTTTCGTCTGCCACAGATTACACCTTTCACTGGAAAGACCGACCCAACCGAATACCTTGAATGTTTTCGGATGTATATGGAATTGCACAATGCTTCGGATGCTGTAATGTGTCGGGCTTTTTCTCTCACCCTAGTGGACGTAGCTTGACTCTGGTTCAAGCAGTTGAAACCGAAGTCAATCAGTTCGTTCGCGGAGCTCAGCGACACCTTTCTCACCAATTTTATTGGCGTGAAGAAGAAATTAAAGCCCTCTATACATCTGAACAACATAGTTCAGAAGGAGGGAGAGCTATTGAAAGACTACATCAAACGTTTCAACTTTGAATCGCTATAGGTTTGGAAGCACTCAGAAGAGACAACGCTCAACTCCCTTATGCAAGGCGTTAGGGTAAGCCGTTTCTGGCATCTCTAGACAAGAATCCGCCAATGACTCTAGCCGAGTTCATGACTCGATCAGATAAATACGCAGATGCCGAAGAAACAAGAATCCTGCGTGAAGCTGCCCAGAACATAAAAACTTCGGCGAAAGAGTTAGCCAAAAAGGAAGTTGACTCGGCTAGATGAAAGAAACATAAGGACAATCGAACTCGTGACGAGCATAAGTCGAGTAAATGACCCGACCGAAAGTTCTCCACGTACACTCCACTCAACAAACCGCAAGAACAAGTGCTGATGGAAATTAAGAGTGAAGGGTTTGTCAATTGGCCGGATAGGCTTCGAAGCAATTCCATCGGCAGAATAAAAACAAGTATTGTCACTATCATCGTGATCATGCGTATAATACGAGCGACTATATCCACCTGAAGAAAGAGATTGAAAGGCTCATCAGGGAAGGTCGACTCATAGAACATGTTAAAAGGACCAGGACAGTTGAGGAACGCCCATGTGACAACCGACCCACGGAGGAAATTCGAATTATTGTCAGTGGTCTCAGAAGCGGAGGTGACTCTAACAACGCTTGAAAAAATCATGCCGACCCGAGTCCGAACTCTTGGTCATAGCTCGACCTTCGAAGGAAAAGGAAAGGGAGAAGTACTGCATTTCATTTACTGATGAGGATGCCCAAGGTATCTATCACCCTCATGGTGATGCGCTAGTTATCACTCTCACCATCGTAAATCGAAAGGTATTTCGTATATTTGTCAACATAAGATCATCGGCTGACATGTTGTTCACTCAGGCATTTGACAAAATGGGAGTTGAATGATCGGCATTGCAACTGGTTCATACCCTATTGATTGGATTCTCAGGAGGACAGACACTCCCAGAAGGAATCATCTCACTGCCACTCACGGCCGAGAGTTCTCCACATCAGGCGACTGTCATGGTCGACTTTCTAATAGTTGATCAGTCATCTATCTACAACGCTATACTTGGTCAACCCTCTCTGAGTCTACTCTAAGCAGTGATATCTACATACCACCTCTCCATGAAATTTTCGACCAAGTCGGGAGGAGTCGTCAAAGGAGATCAACAACACACGAGGTGTTGCTATGCAACTGTTGTGAAGATCCCAACCGAGAAAGCTCCAGTCGAGGTATTAATGATCAAGTCGCTGGACCCTCGGGTCGAGACTCATTAATGAGTACTACCAGTTAAAGACCTTATCTCGGTGCCTTTGGTCGAGACAGACGATTCTAAAACGGTGCAAATTGGTTTGTCTCGACGATCGTCCCTGAAAGATAATCTGATACCTCTGCTCTGACGATATGCTGATGTATTTGCGTGGAGCCATGAAGACATACTAGGAATTGACTCATCTGTAATCACTCACCGACTCAATATTGATCTGACATACCGGCCGATTTGACAAAAGCGACAGGCACTCAGCCTTGAAAGGTATTGTAATGCCCTGAAATTCGGGGGTCAAGCATAACTCAGCTCCCAAGTTCCAAAACATCACTTATGCAACATATTTGATGATGATTGTATGTTGGCTGTATTAATGCATAAAATATGAAATAGATTAAGCCAGATTAGCAGACATAATTCAGGGATATTGGGAAAATGCAAGCGGAAGACTTAAATACATATATAATTCAAAATAAATACCCAAATGATGTGTGCTCTGCCCAGGGCAATATATACATCTGTGTCTCAAAAATACATGTATCAACTGTACAAAAATCATCAAGTACATATCCCAGAAAATCTCCACTGGTCAGGACAAGGCTTACATGAACCCGCCTGAGAACTGTATATACGAGAACGCCTCCACATCCTCGTCGAAGTCTGGCTCCGCCTCGTAAGCATCACCATCTCCTGCAGCTAGGTCAGAGTCTGGTTGGTGTTTAAACACCGTCCCAGAACGTGGGAGTGAGTGATCAACTCAGTGGTACTATATAGCAGAAGTTAACATGTTATCAATCTAATCAAGCAGTAATGATAAGGCAATACAATCACACAGGTCCTAGGTACTCTTGTTAATGCAAGGATGACATGAAGAATGATGCATGCCCTCATCACAATCCCTTCTGCGACATCATCTAACGATCGCGGCATGAATCACTTCCTCAGTGCTTTATCACCAATCTTGTTAGCACATGCAATGCGGTGTTATGAATATGCTTACCAAGTTCTTATTAGTCCTTTTCATACAGCAGAATTGGGAAGCTAAGACACCTCCCTTGTATCATTTCCCAACGTTGATCCATTCTAGGGTCGTTAGTCCTAGGGAATCTCATACGATGTTACGGTTCTAGGTCGCTGCAAGGGCTGTCAGGGCTGTGCGCGCAATCATTACACCACTCCCCCATCACCTTATCAATATAGGCCTACTTATATCCTCAAGACTGCAACAGGACCCGTCGCCCCTATGCAGTGTCAGGATAAACTCAAGGTCACTACAGAGGGCTCGTCACCAATCAGTTTAGGCTGACAATAAGAATATAGTGTCTCATACCACTATAATCTGCTCAGAGTAGAGTGCTCACTGGTCACTACGAGGAGGTTTGTGGCCCCAGCGTAGGCCGACAACACGACCATGGTGTCTCATAGCACCATGTCCGGCTCATGAGTCTTAGGGGATCATGGTACCATGGTTAACGGGAGTTTCACTGGTAAGCTCAGTGCCTTAGATTCAAGCAGTAGCGACCAAACATGGTGAACAAGCATCGGTCAATCGGGTTAGTTGATAAGCTTAACTAGGCCAAGCGCACGTTGAGTTGAACGACATGAAATACATAAGCACTCCGTGTGGCCTGACCATTATCGAACAACCCAAGCACGACTCAGACTCGTTAAACTCATCCTGTGTGGTGAAAACAACCTCAACCACTATTTACAGAACAGTTTTCGATTACCTAGACTGTAGTACAGCCCCATTCACATACAAATCTAATAACTAGCATATGGTTCATATCCTGTATTCATATGAACAATCATGAAGTATAACTTAAATGTAAACAGTACATGCAGGAAATCATACACACATTTAACATGATTCAATTAAGTACATAATCCATGGAGGAAATCATACACTCAAGTATCGTGATGGAGATCCAAGTCTCAACCACCTTAGCAATCACACTTTACTAACTACTAACTCACTTAGGCATTTATTCAAACACTTAGATTACACTATTCAACACACATCACGTATGTCGTCTCTATTGCATATTAGGGCAAGTCCTTTTGCCAAGGAGTTGCCGCATACATATTCAGGCATATAACAACGATAATTAATCATGGTGAGCAAATCAACAAATTCCATATGCATGCATGTATTCTAACATATACATGAAATACGGTATTTACAATATAAAGTATACGTATGCGAAAAATAAAACGGATAGCACATTTGACATGTGTAACGGCATTCACAATATGAATAAATCATTATCTAACATTAAAAGTGTTAAAAACCATAACCTAAGCGTATATAGTCCGCACCTTAAACCAGAAAATGCGTATTCGATATGATTCAGACGATGTGTCTTCGTCAACGGGTGATGCACTACCTATGGCATGAAACAGGTTAGCTACAACTTCACTACAGCTAGTCTAAGCTTCAAAATAGGTTAGGGTTAGCTTAACTTACCCGAGAATGGAATCAGAATCGCCAGAAGAATGATTCAGATTTGGAGGTTCGATGTGTAGGTGGACTAGGAACAATCCTATGGAGATTCGACAGATTCTCCCACACTTTCTCTCTCTTTTTTCTCTCTTGGGAAGTTAGGGTTTGGAAATTCGTATGGGATATGGAACTAAGGGTTCAAGGCCTTTTTATAAGCCTAAACATGATGAAAACGGACTTAAGGTCAAGGTATACTTAGGTTATAACCAAATCAGGATCTTTCTGATCCAACGGAGCACTTCTGGAGGTCTTCTTATCAAATGCGGTCAGACTTAAGCTCACTGATATCGGATCTTTAGTAAGTTAAGCTCACTTAAGCTCTCATCCGATGTTACAGTTCGGTAACCCTTAGTAAGTTAAGTTTTCTGCCCGATTGGATTTCCAGATCGTCCGTGGCGGACCAGCTTCAATTCAACGGTTACCGAACTTCGATCAAAGCCACAAGTACTTGGACATGTAAAGGCCAACTTTCCTTATTCGAGGGTGAAATTTGGTTGAAATCTAATGGTCAGAATGCTTAGAAACGTCGCGCAAGTGACACGTGCCAAATTACTTAAAAATGTAATTAATTTTCTAAATATCTTCCTTTTTTTCACCCTCTTCACTCCGGATGCAAGGAAATGGTATCAGGACATCGTTTGGGCTTGATTTTCGAAATGATGGTCAAGTCCAACTAAGCGGTCATAATGGTCTAAGATTATAGATATCAGACTTTCGACGTGCGGTATAGATCCAATACGAAGTTACCAAGCATTCCCGAGAACAACTGGGTTTAGAGTTGGATCCTAGATTTTAGGGTATTATAGCGTTAACAATTCCATAAGTTTTAAGTCTTGCAGAACGTATTTAAAGCGAACAGTACTAATTTCACAACCAGTCTAACTTAGCGCTAGTTAACTTATGTTTAATTTCTAAGGGAATTAAGCCTAAGGGATTTTCAATCGATGTGGTACTCGGTTCTTGGTACGGAATCTTCCGAGTCATTATGTCACGCCCCAAACTGGAAAATCGGGCTCACAAAATTCTCGATCGCCGAATCCGGCGCCGACAGCCTCCGTAGAACTCCATTCTCGACTCCTAGCTCCCATTCGCCAGGTTCCGATCCTGGGATGCTACGAGGAGGATTTTAAATATCAGTTTGATTCGTAATAAGCATAACCAAATGCATAACCCACAAACAACAACCAAGCACTCCATTACATTTCCACTATGATCAAACACTTTACAAGTACAATGAGCATAAAAGAAAATACAATGGTAAATAACAAAAACTCCAAAATGATCAGCAACGTGCTCCTGCCTCAGCGCTACTGCGATCCAACGTCACCTGCACGCAACAGTCGTGCATAAGCTTATAGAAAGCTTAGAGGGTGGTGAAAGTGTATGCGCAAGATAGAATATGAACATGCAATGTCAGAGTAATGCGGAATATGCAGATAGAACCATAATATCATGAGCCGTACCAAGGCTTATGCGATGCAAGACATGAATGGTATCGGCCATCCCAAGGCCATGCAATGTGCAATGCAACTCAAGCATACAGATCCTCATCTATGTCCATACATCAATACAGCTCAAAATATGAAATATCACCGGGGTCTAGTACACTCAAAATCAGATTGCCACCACATCGCACGCAATAAAGTAAGTGGAAGAGACCACACTATCCGTCTGCTAATATCGGGCGCGACTCGTCGATAGCGGACCCATTCCTCGAGCTGGTCAAACTCAGCCTAGCCTTGCCCCCTACTCTCGGGCAGGTAAGGCCGCACCCCCTTTCAACCGACCACGACACAGTGGAGAGCGTAACCGTCTGGTAATCGACACTCAACGCTCATCTACCCACTCGGTCTATACATTAGAGCAACCTCTTGGTACCATAAGGGTTTAGGAATTTTCACCCAGGGATATCTATAGTACCTCATGTAGAACAAGATTTTTGGTATCCAATCCTGCCAACCACGATGCGTCTGTGGAGGATACGGCCCTAATGTCGCTAGGGCGTACAATAACCATATCACACAAATGCAGAATGCATGAATCACGCTACTCAGTCATGCAACCAATCATGCACATAACGTGCGCTCATGTAGGGCAACACCGCCTAACCAGGAGCCCATAAATAACCTGCCCGAAGGCAAATGCTATGATCAGACAATCCTCACATCAAGCATACATATGATGCGTATGAACATGAGTCATGAAACTGTACTAAACATGTTATAATAAAATGAACTATTTTACAATGCAGATGGACCTGGACGGCCTATACACGATAAGTACGGTCCATAATGGGCCCTAAGGAGAGTCATAATGTGGACATCCAACCAGCATCACACTCGCAATGTGGACGTCAAACCAACATTGTCCCCAAGGCACGATCGCCGTAAACATTGCTAGTTAATCTGTATGGGAATTACACATTACAATGGACCGTAGGTTCCTGCCATTGGGCCTTACATGTATATCAAATGGGTCATATCTTATGGGCCTTTTATTTATCAGATGGGCCACATAAATGGGTCACACCAATGGGTCTTATGTGCATTGCAATGGGTCAAAACCCGTGGGCCTTGGATTGCATCAAATGAGCTTAACTCATGGGTCGAATGGGCCACACCAATTGAATCCCATATGAACGCCAAATGGGCCTTAACCCTTAGGCATTATATGAGTTCAATGGGCCTAAACCCCTAGGCCTTATGGTACATCAAATGGGCCTAAACCCATAGGCCTTAAACAATCAAATGGGCCTGATCCCGTGGGCTCAAAAATGCAACAAATGGGTCCAATTTCAATGGCCTTGGAATACATCAAAAAGGGCCTAGTCTAATGGACTTAAAACATAACAAGTGGGCCTAAACCCATAAGCCTTTTACAAAGAAAATGGGCCTAGCCCATAAGCCTTAGATAGTCCAAATGGGCCTAACCCATAGGCCTTGCATGCATAACAAAGTGGGCCTAAACCCATGGACCCTTTTTGTAATCAAATGGGTTTAGTCCCATGGGTCTTACAATATATCAAATGGCCTAGTCTTATGGCCTTAGAACATATCAATTTGGGCCCAATCCCATGGCCTTACATAAATCAAAGTGGGCCCCAATGAACTACTGTATTTGCATTAGGATGGTCCTCAAAACAGGCCAAGGTGGGGTCCATATGAGTTAAGGATCTAACTCATTCTTAAAGCCAATGTTATAAAACGAACTCTTAAAATGAATGGACGGTTTGGATGCAGCCCATGCATCATGGGTGGGTCCCATTACCGCTGGACAACGCGGGTAAGGCACATACATCACCCAGGGCCCCACCGTCTGCTGGACGGTGGAGGCCACACAAACATCAGGTGGGTGCCACCGTCCACTGGACGGTGGACTTGACACAAACATCAATGTGGGTCCCATGTGGGGCCCACCACACTTCCCAGACGCCATCCAGCCCGTTCATCAGGTCCCCCGGGCCTGAATGAAGGGAAAACATGAATTTCAGCTTGATTCAAAACTTTTGTGGGCCCCAAATAAAATTTCAATGGCAGACGTTCATTCACACTGTTTCCTATGATGTGGGCCACCTGAGTATTGGATCAGGCTGATCTTTGGAGGGGGGCCCACCACTAGGGTGGCCCACCTCATGAGCCAGTTGGATCATAAATAAACATTATGGTGGGGCCCACACGCAGGGCCGTGGGTCCCTGCTGGATGTCCGCCCACCGCTGCATGTTGTCAGGGAGGGGGGCAACTCCCTTGCAAAAATTTGGAAAAATCCAAATTTCTGGGGTTTTTCGCATGTGGGGCCCGCTGCGCCAAAATCCGTCCCGGCCATTGCGATCAGCGGCTCGAGGCCGTCCAAATGAGTCCAGAGTTTAAATTTTTTTGATGCTTGGAAGTGAAATAAAATAAGAAAATAGAGTTTGAATGGTGAGGGTGCGATCTTTGACGCTATGGCCCACCAGGTGCTCCGTTCAATCTCATTTTCTGGCTCAACGCCTAAAATGAGATGGTGAAAGGAATGGATGGCTTGGATTAGAACAATACATCAGGGTGGGGCCTATACAAGTGGGCCACCAAAAAGCCCTTCTTTCTTCTTTCCCTTTTATTCTTTCCTTTGAAAACGTCCAGCGTCCCAGACGCTGGACAGTTATATTAGTATTTTTTTTTTAAAAGGTGGGCCCTGATGAAGTGCGCCACCACTGATGAGTGGCATGGGAATAACGTCTAAGGTGGGCCCCACTTGAATAAAATAAATACATCAAGATGGGATCCATTCAAGTGGGCCACACAATCATATTGCATAAACACAAAATAAAATAAAATAAAATAAAATAAAAAGAAATAAAAGAGAGAGAGAGAGAGAGAGAGAGAGAGAGACATGGAGAGTGGGACACGGCTTGTGATGGAGGGACCCCGACATTATGGGCCCTCCCTTACAATGAATCATAAATCAAGTGGGCCTTAAAGCATAAGGGACCATCAAACTTAAAATCAACGGTGGGGATCCTTTCCCCACCAATATGGATGGTCTAGATGACCTTTTTGTAATGGAATAAACATCATGATGGGGTCCATGGAGAATGGCCCCATCATGGAGTGACATGATGACCCAAATGGGCCATCGGCCACATTTTACGGTCCCAAGTGAGATCCACACCATTGATCGGTGGGCCTCACTTGGCACATCATAAAAATAAGAAAAACTAGAATGATCTAGCACCCACCGTCCGATCTTCTCGCTCCTAGGGGTTCCTTGGCATCTTAGCTTCAACTTCAACGGTTAAGATGAGGAATGGAGGGTTGAGATGGGAGATCTTGGGATGAAGAGGTGGGCCACTTGGAGTTTAGGGAGCTTGGAGAAATTCCATACGTATGGACTCTTGTTGCTTGGAATTTTTGAAATGAGAAAGAGAGAAAGAGAGTGAGTGATGTAAAGGGAGAGAGAGAGAGAGTGATGGATGGATGTGGTGAGTGATGGTTGTGTAAGAAAAGCTTGACTTTTGAGACTTTTGTGTAAGAGAGGTATGGGAGATGAAGACTTTTGTGGCTTTTTGTGTAAGAGAGGTATGGGAGATGAAGACTTTTGTGGTTGCTTGGAAAAATGGAATAAAGTGATGTGTACTTGACATGTGATGGATTGATGGATGATTAATTGATGGGATTGATGTGATTGATGTGACACATCGTAGAGATTCTCTTTAGTTTCGCAACGCACGGCGTTTTCTCGCAACGAACGTTGGCCCATATCTCTTGACCAGGGTATCGCCTCGGCGCGCGAGTCGCGGCATTGGAACCGCAACAACGGCGCGGTCACTATGGTATTGGTCTTGGGTTAAGTCGACTCGGGTTGTCGGCATATGAATCAGGGTCGCGCGTCGATATCGATTAAGGGTCGAAGGTCGCCGGAATTCGACCGGTAAGACCGCGGAAGTCTATGGAAAGGTACGGACCAAGATACGGGTCTTACATGTTACAATCTACCTCCCTAAAAAAAAATCATCTTCAAAATTCGTACCTTCTCATATTCCTTGAGAAGCTGTGGGTAGTTCTTTCTGATCTCGGCTTCTGTCTCTTAAGTAGCCTCTTCTTCAGTATGATGCGTCCACAATACCTTTACAAGGGGGATGACCTTACTACACAACACCTGCTCCTTCCTGTCTAATATACGTGTCGGTCGCAGTATATATGTAACATCCTCTCCTAACTGCACCTGCTCCCATTTGATGATATGGGAAGGATCAGGAATGTATTTCTTCAGCATAGAAATATGAAATTGTTGTGTACGCTCTCAAGAGGTGTAGGCAAAGCTAGACGGTATGCTACTGCACCCACACGATCGAGTATCAAGAATGGGCCAATGAATCGCGTACAAGCTTCCCCTTTTTTTCAAACCGAAGAACTCCCTTCATAGGAAAAACTCTCAAAAATACGTGATCTCCAACCGCGAACTCCAACGGTCTGCGCCTCGTATCGGCATAACTTTTCTGCCTGCTCTGAACTGTAAGAAGTTGACGCCTGATGATGTCAATCTTTTCTGAGGTTGCCTATACTAACTCAGGACCAATCAAATTCCGCTCGCCAACTTTAGCCCAGCAATACGGTGCTCGACAAGGACGCCCATACAAGGCCTCATAAGGTGCCATACCGATACTCGCTTGAAAACTGTTGTTGTATGCGAACTCCGTATATGGAAGACAATCATCTCAACTGTCCTTGAAATCCAACACGCAAGCCCGTAGCATGTCCTCCAAAATCTGGTTCACTCTCTATAATACCCCAGATTTTTGCCAACCTGGGATTAGGCATCCTTAGGCGATGGGTCAACCATAACACCTTGGTAACCTCTCAGAATCCAATTCCAAAGCCAAAGAAATCACTTAGGATTAATTCCTTTAGAAATTAAGCGTAAGTTAGCTAGCGCTACGCTAGAGTAGCTGTAAAATTGTCCTTGAACACTTTAAATATGTTCTGCAAGACCCAAAACTTGTAGAATCAATGACGTTATAATACCCTAAAACCTAGGATCAAACTCTAAACCCGTTTGCCCTCAGGAACCCTTTGAAACTCCGTATTGGATTTAGACCGCGCGTCGAAAGTCCGATATCCACAATCTTAGACCGTTACGACCGCTTAGCTGGACTTGACAATCATTTCGAAAATCAAGCCCAACCGACGTTCAGAGGCTATTTCATTGAGCCTGGAGTGAAGAGAGTGAGCAATGGGTTAGATTTGGAAAATTTAATCCAAATCTGGCACGTGACTTGGTGCGTTATTATTAAGCGTTCTGACCGTCAGAATTCAGCCAAATTATACCCTCGGATCAGGAAAAATTTCTCTTTCATATCATGAGACTTGTAGACCTGATTTAGGTACGTTGATCGTTGAACTGAAACTGGACCGCCACATGCGATTTATGAACTTTGCCGGACTGAAAACTAGGTGTGAGAAACATCCAGTGACCATGAGCTTAAGTCCGATCGCGTTCGACCAAGGGACCTCCCGAAATGCTCTTTTGGACCAAAACAGCCCCGATTTGATTATAACCCAAGTATACTTTGTTCCTGAGTCTAAAAGGGTGAGGTTTTAGCCTAGATAAGGGCCTTAAACCCTCACATATCTCACCCATCCGAATTTGCTAGAAACCCTAGCTAGAGAGAGAGAGAAAGTGTGAGATTGTGAGTGTGGGAGAAATCTTCCTGCCACTTGCACTAGTTTTTGCACGTGCTAAAACGACGTGTTCAAATCACTTTTCCGGTGATTTTCAACGCACTCTTAGGTAAGAAAACCCTAACTACTTGCTGTTTTGGGGTTTCCTTCAATTCGTTAGTGATGTAGCTTATGTAACTTGTGTATTAGGTCGCCTGTATGCCGTTGACGAAGTGTATACGTTCTAATCGAAACGATACACGTCTAGGGCAAAAGGTGCGGATTTTAGACGCTTTGATTGGCTGATTTCAAAGCTTTTAATGTCGTTTAATAGTAGATTATCGACGGCAACGCCATTTGACATGTACAACATGCTGTCCATTTTCCGTTTTGCAAACTTATGGAAAATATGAGATTTAGGGCATTTTAATCATTTGTAGGAAATACTGTTTACATCCATATTTTGCTGAAATATTTGCCATGACTTTTTGTCGTGTTAGGATATTAGGAATGCGTGCATGATCGGTTTGGCGAAGAGATTCGCCCTAATGCGCACTTTGGGTCGACATACTCTATGTAGACTAAAGTGTGTAGACTAAGTGTTTGTATAAATGTTTGTACTAGTATGTATTGAGTAAATAGAGTTGTGAATGAGTTTTGAGATTGAATTCTCAAGTAATATGTTGATGCATATGATTTTCACCATGTTGGCTAAATGTATAGATTTCACTATATGTATGAAATGCATGTGTTGGATGAATTGCTTAAGTTGTATGTTATAACATGTGACCACATGCTTGTATTGTTGTATTGTATTTCTATTACTTTCATATGATTACTGATGCCGATTCACAAATGTTTGGGACTATGACCTAGTCGAGGCAGTCGGTAAATGATCAAATTCGTGATTGGCTTCTATTTGCTACGAAGGACGCGTCGATGAACGCGAGTCGTGTTTTGAGTTGGCGGCAGTGGTTAGGCCACACGAAGTGTTTCACGTACTTCATGTTGTTCGACTTGCAATGCGCTCGTACTAGTCAGGCCCGTCAAGTAACCCGACTGGCCGATGATTGTTCACCTTATATGAGTCATAACTGCTTGAACCTAGGGTACTAAACTTACCATTGGAAACCCTGTTAACCATGGTACCTTGATCCATAAAGACTCATGAGCCGAGCATGGTGGTATGGGACACCGTGGTCGAGCTGTCGGCCTACGCTGGGGCCTCAAACCTCCCCGTAGTGACCAGTAAGCATATTTGACTCGTGAGCAAATTATGGTGGTATGGGACACTATATTCTTGTTGTCGGCCTACACTGATCAGGTGACGAGCCCTTTGTAGTGACCGCGAGTGTATTCTAAGTCTACGGGAGGCGACGACCCTTCCGTAGCGACGAGAGTAATTAGGCCTGTATTGATAAGGTGATGGGGGAGCAGTGCAACGAGTATGAGTAACAGCCCTGACAGCCCTTGCAGCGACCTACAAACTATAATATCGTATGTGATTTCTAGGAGTGATAACCCTAGACAGGATCTGTGTTGGGATTGATATAAGCGAAGTACCTTAGATTTCCAATCCTGCTGTATGAAAAGGACTAATAATAACCCGGTAATCATTATTCATATCGCATTACATGTGCCTGGAAGTACTGTGGGAAGAAAGCATGCCGCGGGCGTGAGATGGTGCCGTATAAAGGAGTATGTCAGTGAGGGCATCCATCATGTCATTTCATGCATGCATTAACAAAAGTATCTAGGAATGTTTGATTGTTTGCTTTACTATTAACGCGTGATTGATTTGATAACATGTTAATCTTTGCTCTCTTATCCCACTGAGTTGATCACTCACTCCCACGTTATGGGATGGTGTTTCGAACACCCACCAGTCCCTATTTTAGTTGCAGGTGATGACACTGCTTATGAAGTGGAGCCGGACTTATATGACGATAAGGAGAACTCCTCCGTGTTTTGATCGACGGGATACAGGGAGGTTGATTAGACGCCTTGACACTTGTCATTTTATATTTTTAGAGCACTCATGTATATTCTTTTCTTTCCATTTTTGGAGTATACATGTATTTAATTAACCTGGTGACATGTTCACACTCTGGAGACTTACAATCATTTATATATTTTATGTATTTATCACAGTCTTCCGCTTGCTAATTTAACTGTCTCTGGAGTATGATATGTTGTTTTGGCTTAGTCTCAATCTTGTTTAATGTCATTCTACATACAACATGCATTTATCATTATATATGTTGCATAAGTGACGTTCTGGAACTCGGGTTTTGGGTTTCTACCCGACCCCCGATTTTTCAGGTATTACACTCTCTCTGTCTGCCCGTCGGTCTGTGTGTGGAATGCAGTACCGAACTTCAACTTCACACCCATCGCTTCTTGGATGCGAGTCCAGAAAAGAGAAGTAAACCGCATGTCTCTATCTGACACGATCTCCAAGGGAACTCCACGCAGACGAACAATCTCCCTGATGTACAATCTAGCCAACTCATTTGCAGAGTTCATAACTCTGTTCGGAAGAAAGTGCACCGACTTCGTCAAGTGGTCGATGATCACCCAGATAGAATCATGTCCCTTCCTCATCTTCGGCAGTCCTGAGATGAAATCCATAGAAATAAAGTCTCACTTCCACTCAGCTATAGGCATAGGCTGAAGGAGACCAGGGGGTCGGTGATGCTCTGCCTTCACCTGCTGGCAAGTGAGACAACGAGACACATAATCTGTAATGTAGGTCTTCATGCCATCTCACCAATACGTCATCTTCATGTCACAATACATCTTCGTACTGCCCGGATGCATCACAAGTTTAGAACTGTGCGCAGCCTCGAGAATCTCTCGTCTCAAGTTGGGGACATCTGGGATGCATAGACGGCCACAATAACGTAAGAACCCATCCGTTCCAACTCACCACTCGGCATCTGTATCATCACTGGCCTTCTCTCGAAGCTCAGTCAGACACTCATCGTCCCTCTGCACCGCGATGACCCTGTCATCGATAAGAGGTCGCACCTGAACATGTGCGATAACCTCGAATGGCTCCTCCACAGTGAGTTTCTTCTCAAAGTCTCACAAAAACTCAACAATGTCCCCACTCAAAAATCATCAATGGAGCCACAAACTCTATCTCCTTCTTACGGCTCAACGCATCAGCCACAAGGTTCGCCTTACCTGGATGGTAGGAAACCTCCAACTCAAAGTCCTTCAAGGTCTCTATCCATCGTCGCTGCCTCATATTCAGGTTTCGCTGCGTGAATCTATACTTGAGGCTCTTGTGGTCGCAAAAGAGCTCGAACTCCTCTCCGTAAAGGTAATGTCTCCAGAGCTTCAATGCGAAGATGACAACTGTCAACTCTAGGTCGTGTGTAGGGTAATTCTCCTCGTGCTTCCTTAATTGTCTCGAGGCATATGCAATCATCCTGTCCTTCTGCATAAGGACACAACCTAAACCAATGTGAGATGCGTCCGTATAGATCATATATCTAACCTCTTGCTCTGGCAATACTAGCACAGGGGCAAACGTCATCATATCTTTCAGCTCCTAAAAAGATATTTTCACCTTCTCATTCTAGGTGAACTTCAGATCCTTTCATGTCAACTGAGGCAAGGGTCTGACTATCTTGAAGAAGTACCGAATGAATCGTCGATAGTAGCCAGTAAGTCCCAGGAAACTCCTCACCTTGGTAACCGAACCAAGATGCTTTCAATCCTGTACCATGGCTACCTTAGCAAGGTCCACCGCAATCCCATCCTTGGACATGTAACATCCTCTTTCCAGAAGTCGCACTTCTTGTACTGTGCGAACAACTGGTGCTGTCTCAGAGTATATGGGACTAATTGCAAGTGCTCCTCATGCTCCTCTCGACTCCTGGAGTATATCAAAATGTCGTTTATAAACACGATGACGAATCGATAGAGGAACGACCAAAATACCTGGTTCATCAGGTCCATGAACACGGCTGGTGCGTTTGTAAGACCGAACGACATCACGAGGAACTCATAATGGCCAAAGCTAGTCCTAAAAGCCATCTTCTGTAAGTCCTCACCCCTGACGCGCAGCTAGTGATACCCTGACTGTAGATCAATCTTGTAGAAGTACTGTGCTCCTCTCAGTTGATCAAACAGGTCATCTATCCTGGGCAAAGGGTACTTGTTCTTTACCGTAATCTGATTTAGCCTGTGGTAATCAATACATAACCGCAATGAGCAGTCTTTCTTCGTCACGAACAACACAGGTGCTCCCCAATGAGACACACTCGGTCATATAAAGCCAGCCTCTAACAAATTATCGATATGTTTCCTTAACTCCTCCATCTCACATGGGGCCATGCAATACATCAGCAATGAGATGGGCGTCGAACCGGGTACCAAGTCGATAGTAAAATCGATCTCGCGCTGGGGTGGCAACCCAGGTATCTTTCTAAACACATCCTCATATCACGGACTACTAGCGTGCTTTCAAGTGTCGGGACATCAACATTCCTTAATAAGGAAGCATAATAAAGCACTCGAGAGGGGTGACTGACCTGCACAGAAAATGTAAAGGATGTGCCCTCCGGCTCGTAAACTGTCACTAAACGGGTCTCGCAGTCAATCTCAGCCCTCCCTACAGTTAGCCAATCCATGCCAAGGATGACGTCAAAATGATAGAGAGCGAAGACGACGATAAGGTCAATGGCTATCGTCCTGTTCCCTAGATCTAGCAAACAACCCTCACACATCGTAGTAGCATCAGTAAAGGTCCCGTGTGCTGAAATAACTCGCATCCCAACCATCCGAGTAGTTTATAAACCAAGGTGCTTGACTACTGAAGAAGATATGACTGAGACTGTGGATCCCGTATCCACCAACAAAAATATACAAATACCTCCAATATGGGCTGTGACCTCAAAGGCCAAAGGAGGTGCGGTCTCTGTCTCGGATGGCTCAGCTATCAGTGCGTGTACCCAAGCTTGCTGAGGAAGGTTCGGCTGTTGTACCATAGGCCGTTGCGGTGGCCTAAAATGAGGTACTGGAGGTCTGAAGGACGGATGAGCTGGTGCAGATCGAAGGGGTGGTGGTGAAATGGTCTGAGGCATCAGACGACAAATCCACTGATGCGGCGAGTACCCACTGTCTCGCATCTTGGAAAAACATGAGATCTCGGTGTGGCCAGTCTTCTTACAATAGCCGCACCTCACATCAGGACGCCTCACATGGGCAGGAGATGCAGAAGACCCCTGCGGTGACTCAAACCCAGGCCTCTTAGCGAGGAAAGGCCTAGTCTCGAACTCAGGTCGCAGCCTAGAAACCATAGGTGCTAGCGTGCGGGACGACCTGTCCCCGTCCTGCTCTGTACGCAAGGACATACTCACCAGCTCTACATAAGAAGAAATGCTCGTACAACACATCTTCGATCTAATCTCGGGCTGCAAGCCCTCAGAAAAATGCCGCATCCTCATCGGCTGATCACCTAAAATCAAAGAAGCATACCTCCCTAGCTTCGTAAACCTGTTTTCATACTCCGTCACCGACATGCCTTCCTGGCAAAGGCAAAGGAACTCACTCTCCTTCTCATGTCGATAAGTAACTCGGAAATACTTCTCGTGGAAGCGTGCCTCAAACGCTGCCCACGTCCACTCAAATCCCTCTGCCACAGTGCGAAGAATACTGTCCCACTATAGGCTAGCTTCCTTCTCAAACATGAAGGTGGCCAACTCAACCTGCTCCGCCTCGGAACAGTGCAACGGTCTAAGAATCTTCGAGATGCGGTCTATCCAATACTCAGCCTCCTCAGGTCTGTGAGTACTTGAAAATGTAGGAGGCCTCAAGTGCTGAAACCGCTCAAAAGAATCGCTCGCACTAGGATGCCCAACAGGGTGTAGAGGCGAGGCAGGTCGAGTCGCCGCCATCGACTGAGCAAAAATGTCAACCATAGAGGACAAGAACTGTTACTGCTGCTACTGCTGCTGTATCTGCTACTGCTGCATTAACAACATCATTTTCTCTAGCCTATTAGGAGGCGGAGCGGACCGTGATGTAGAAGGCATTGACACAGACGCACGATGCTGCTCAGGAACCACAGGTGTGACAGGAGGCACCACAGAAGGTGTCACAGGGGATGGCCCAGCAGCAGGGCCAGAAGCCGGCTGAGAACTCGACATGGGATCTGAACGAGATGGGCTCGCATGGGGGTCCATGTGACTACTGCTCAGGGCGAGGGCCCCATCGAGCGAATCTCCTAAAGAAAGACGGGCCGAAGATCTTTAACCCTTAGGTGGCATACCCTACACACAACAGAGGGTAGCAACCCATGAGATCAGACATTCACACAGGCCATCCATAGTATAAACTTCATAAGCCATAGGAACAACATGCATTTCATTAACAAAATTGTCACAATACATGATTTGCAGCATTACACGAATCGTGACAGAGAAAGCATGTGAACAAAACACCTAAGCTTCACACACAAAGCTTCAACACTAAACAACTACCAACTGACAAATGACTAGTAAACCACACATAAAAATAAACATCAAATAAACAAACAACGGCTACATAAGTCTATGCATCAAAATCTGGCGACGGAGAAGGGGCACCCTTATCCTTCAGGCAGCACAGGATGGTCTTCAACGTGCGGGTTACTTTCTTGAACTTATTCTTCATGAGATCCCGCAAATCCCCAATATCCTGTCGAAGATCAGCCTGACCCTCCTCAAGTCGCACAATACGGGCATCCCTATCAACCTGAGCAGGATCAGGCTCCTGAGTCGCAGGAGGAGTACTCTCATCAGTATCCTCGGCCTCCTCTTCTTCATCCTGCTCTCCTTCCTCTATCTCTGCCCCACCTTCTTCTTCACTTTCTTCCTCTTCACTATCATACTCACCCTCTCTGTCATCATCAAGTTGGGCCTCAAGCTACCTAGGTCCCATCTTCATCTGGTTCAGAGTAGCCTCATTGATATAATGAACCGACACAGGTAACTCGAGCGCAAACTCGAGCGCAATCTTACATATGAGCCGGCCAAAGGGAAGCGACTCAGACGTTGTTCTCGATCACGCTATGAGGATGATCCGTCGCAGCACAGACGTAGGCATGCACACATTCTCTCCCTGCCCCACTTGATACAAAAAATCTACCATGAGACGCGTGCATTCACTGCAATTGCTCCATCTAAGATAAACATTGAACGTGCAAATGTGACGAAGCAGATGAAAATCACCCGACATATGGGTCGCTAGGAGGCTCTTGTTACGCTACCACTCAACTAAAGGACCATATAAAAACCTGGTGCGACGATCCCTCTCACGAACACTGTTTAAATTCCTTGCACTTGGATGTACCTCGCCAAGTGGCATGTTCAGAAGTCGAGCTATCAACTAACATCGATTGTGACTTTTCGATCTCTGCCAAAGGGGATCTTGAACTGCAGTGGCTCCAGCGTAGGGTCCCGAATATGAGCATAAAAGGCACGAACAGTGTTCACATTAGCACGAGACTCACCTTCAAATAGAAGACCCCACCCGGTAGCTTCGATACGCTCGAACAACAAATACTCACCCAAGAGCCGCCCATCCACATGCGCTTCAAAAAGAATCCTGCGATTCGTATACGCGCAATGAGCCAACTTCGCCAACAGTTATCTTCCTATCGGAGCGTGGGGATCCAAATCCCGCTTCGTATGTATTTCTCTCCCAACACTTGAACTCGCAGTAGCTCCTCTAGGCCTCCTCGAACGAGCGGGATGACTAGGCCCAGCCTCGTCCATAAGGGCATGCTTCTTGCCCATCAACGAAAGGATGGAGAAAAATGAGAAAAAGGCCATAATAGCCTCTATGAAAGCCATGGAAAAGTGATGAAAGGGAAGAGAGGGCTGACCTAAATGGGTTTCCACGGATCTAGGTCTGAAAGAGGAGTGTAATAGGCCCAAAAGACAGGGATTGAAGAAGGGAAAAGGAAGGAATGGGATGAGTTGAGAGCTTACACGATTTTGAGCCTCAAAGGGAGGATATGAAGCTCAAATGAGAGAAAATGGAGAGGATAGGGGAGTGAGGTTTGCTGTAAATGATAGAGGGGTGTAGGTTATAGTAGAAAATGATGGAATGGGTGATTGGAGGGGCGGTTTGAGAGAGAAAACAGAAATTGTGAAGGAAAGGGAGAGCTTGGGCGGTCACTTTGTGAAGGAAGTAGGGTTTTTAGAATGAAAGAGTGGTTGAACCCTGTATGAGGGGGTCCCACTAGGCCCCAAACATGATCGGCCCGGGTGGCCTAGCCCGCCGAGCCCGAGGACCGGCGAGGCCCTCGCCACTCCCTGGACTAACTGGCGAGGGCTCACCAAATGGACAAGGTCCTCACCCTCCCCCTGGTCCCAAAAGGTCCAGGTCCCACCTTGGAACCCCCTAAAACGTGATTATTTGGCCCCCCTCTCCTGATTTGAGCCGTTTCGTGTCATTTCGAAACTAATCTGATATCTATTTACTTTTATCGATTTCTAACGGCTAGAATGGGATGAAATGTGGTCTATACCCATTAATTGACGGTCTAGAAGTGATTTGGGGTCACCATGTATGATCAGGAGTCTGCACAGACTCGATCTCGGTGATTATTTTTAATAAACTTTCACCGAACGATAAACTGGGAGTCCTAGTTCTATTTCTAAATTATTTTCGTACCCTCTTACGTTATAGTGGCATTAACGTGCGGTGTGTGACCCTAACCCAGGTTCAGATTAATCCAAATCATGCTCTGATACCAACTTGTAACGCCCTAAAATTCGAGGGTCGAGCATAACTCAGCTCCCGAGTTTCAAAACATCACTTATGCAACATATTTGATGATGATTGTTTGTTGTCTGTATTAATGCATAAAACATGAAATAGATCAAGCCAGATTAGCAGACATAATTCAGGGATATTGAGAAAATACAAGCGGAAGACTTAAATACATATATAATTCAAAATAAATCCCCAACTGATGCGTGCTCTGCCCAGGGCAATATATACATTTGTGTCTTAAAAATACATGCATCGACTGTACAAAAATCATCAAGTACATATGCCAGAAAATCCCCGCTGGTCAGGACAAGGCTCACATGAACTTGCCTAAGAACTGCATATATGAGAACGCCTCCTCGTCCTCGTCGAAGTCTGGCTCCGCCTCGCAAGCATCACCATCTCCTGCAGCTAGGTCAGAGTCTGGTTGGTGTTTAAACACCGTCTCAGAACGTGGGAGTGACTGATCAACTCAGTGGTACTATATAGCAGAGGTTAACATGTTATCAATCCAATCAATAAGTAATTATAAGGCAGTACAATCACACAGGTCCTAGGTACTCTTGTTAATGCAAGGATGATATGAAGAATGATGCATGCCCTCATCACAATCTCCTATGCGACATCATCTAACGATCGCGGCATGAATCACTTCCTTAGTTCTCTATCACCAACCCCGTTAGCACATGCAATGCGGTGTTATGAATATGCTTACCAAGTTCTTATTAGTCCTTTTCATACAACAGGATTGGGAAGCTAAGACACCTCCCTTGTATCATTTCCCAATGTTGATCCATTCTAGGGTCGTCAGTCCTAGGGAATCTCATACGATGTTACGGTTCTAGGTCGCTGCATGGGCTGCCAGGGCTATTGCGCACAATCGTTACACCACTCCCCCATCACCTTATTAATACAGGCCTACTTATATCCTCAAGACTGCAACAGGACCCGTCACCCCTATGCAGTGTCAGGATAACTCAAGGTCACTACAGAGGGCTCGTCACTAATCAGTGTAGGCCAACAGCAAGAATATAGTGTCCCATACCACTATAATCTGCTCAGAGTAGGGTGCTCACTGGTCACTACGAGGAGGTTTGTGACTCCAGCGTAGGCCGACATCATGACCACGGTGTCCCATACCACCATGTCTGGCTCATGAGTCTTAAGGGATCATGGTACCATGGTTAACGAGAGTTTCACTGCTAAGCTCAGTGCCTTAGATTCAAGAAGTAGCGACCAAACATGGTGAACAAGCATCGGTCAATCGGGTTAGTTGATAAGCTCAACTAGGCCAAGCGCAAGTTGAGTTGAACGACATGGAATGCATAAGCACTCCGTGTGGCCTGACCATTATCGAATATCCCAAGCACGACTCAGACTCATTAAACTCATCCTGTGTGGTGAAAACAACCTCAACCACCATTTACAGAACGGTTTTCGATCACCTGGACTGTAGTACAGCCCCATTCACATACAAATCTAATAACTAGCATATGGTTCATATCCTGCATTCATATGAACAATCATGAAGTATAACTTGAATGTAAACAGTACATGCAGGAAATCATACACACATTTAACATGATTCAACTAAGTACATAATCCGTGGAGGAAATCATACACTCATTTAACATGAAAAATCTAAGTCACATGATTCATGGAGGAAATCATACACTCAAGTATCGTGATGGAGATCCAAGTCTCAACCATCTTAGTAATCACACTTTACTAACTACTAACTCACTTAGGCATTTATTCAAACACTTAGATTACATTATTCAACACACACCACGTATGTCGTCTCTATTGCATATTAGGGAAAGTCCTTTCGCCAAGGAGTTGCCGCATACATATCAGCTATATAACAACAATAATTAATCATGGCAAGAAAATTAACAGATTCCATACGCATGCATGTATTCTAACATATACATGAAATACGGTATTTACAATATAAAGTATACGTATGCGGAAAATAAAACGGATAACACATTTGGCATGTGTAACGACATTCACAATATGAATAAATCATTATCTAACATTGAAAGTATTGAAAACCATAACCTAAGCGTATATAGTCCGCACCTTAAGCTAGAAAATGCATATTCAATATGATTCAGATGATGTGTCTTCGTCAACGGCGGATATGCTACCTATGGCATGAAACGGGTTAGCTACAACTTCACTATAACTAGTCTAAGCTTCAAAACAGGTTAGGGTTAGCTTAACTTACCCGAGAATAGAATCAGAATCGCTGGAAGAACGATTCAGATTTGGAGGTTCGATGTGTAGGTGGAGTAGAAAGAATCCTACAGAGATTCGACAGATTCTCCCACACTTTCTCTCTTTTCACTCTCTTGGGAAGTTAGGGTTTCAAAATTCGTATGGGATATGGAACAATGGGTTTAAGGCCTTTTTATAAGCCTAAACATGACGAAAATGGACTTAAGGTCAAGGTATACTTGGGTTATAACTAAATCGGGATCTTTCTGATCCAAAGGAGCACTTCTGGAGGTCCTCTTATCAAATGCAGTCGGACTTAAACTCACTAGCATTGGATCTTTAGTAAGTTAAGTTTTCAATCCGATCGAATTTTCAGATCGTCCGTGGCGAACCAGCTTTAATTCAACGGTTACCGAACTCCGATCAAGGCCACAAGTACTTGGACATGTAAAGGCCAACTTTCCTGATCCGAGGGTGAAATTTGGTCGAAATCTAACGGTCAGAATGCTTAGAAACGTCGCTTAAGTGACATGTGCCAGATTACTTAAAAATGTAATTAATTTTCTAAATATCTTCCTTTTTTCACCCTCTTCACTTCGGACGCAAGGAAATGGTATCAGGACATGGTTTGGGCTTGATTTTTGAAATGATGGTCAAGTCCAACTAAGCGGTCATAATGGTCTAAGATTATAGATATCAGACTTTCGACGTGCAGTCTAGATCCAATACGAAGTTACCAAGCATTCTCGAGAACAACTGGGTTTAGAGTTGGACCCTAGATTTCAGGGTATTATAGCGTTAACGATTTCACAAGTTTTAAGTCTTGTAGAACGTAAGCGAACAGTATTAATTTCACAGCCAGTCTAACTTAGCGCTAGTTGTCACGCCCCAAACTCGGAAACCGGGCTCACAAAATTCTCGATCGTCAAATCCGGCGCCGACAGCCTCCATAGAACCCCATTCATGGCTCCTAGCTCCCATTCGCCAGGTTCCGATCCTGGGATACTATGAGGAGGATTTTCAATGTCAGTTTGATTCGTAATAAGCATAACCAAAGGCATAGCCCACAAACAATAACCAAGAACTCCATTACATTTCCACTATGATCAAAAACTTTACAAGTATAATGAGCATAAAGGGAAATACAATGGTAGAGAAGAAAAACTCCAAAACGATTAGCAACGTGCTCCTGCCTCAGCGCTGCTGCGATCCAACGTCACCTGCACGCAACGGTCATGCATAAGCTTACAGAAAGCTTAGAGGGTGGTGAAAGTGTGTGCGCAAGGTAGTAATATGAACATGCAATGTCTAAGTAAAGCGGAATATGCAGATGGATCTACAATATCATGAGCCGTACTAAGGCTTATGCGATACAAGACATGAATGGTATCAGTCATCCCAAGGCCATGCGATGTGCAATGCAACTCAAGCATATAGATCCTCATCTATGTCCACACATCAATATAGCTCAAAATATGGGATATCACCGGGGTCTAGTACACTCTAAACCAGATTGCCGCCACATCACGCGCAATTAGGTAAGTGGAAGAGACCACACTATCCGTCTACCAATATCAGGCGCAACTCGTCGATAGCGGACCCATTCCTTGAGCTGGTCAGACTCAGCCTAGTATTGCCCCCTACACTCGGGCGGGTAAGGCCGCACCCCCTTTCAACCGACCACGACACAGTGGAGAGCGTAACCGTCTAGTAATCGGCACTCAACACTCATCTACCCACTCGGTCTAGACGTTGGAGCAACCTCTTCGTACCATAAGGGTTTAGAGACTTTCACCCAGGGATATCTATAGTACCCCATGTAGAATAAGATTTTCGGTATCCAATCCTGCCAACCACGATACATCTGTGGAAGTTACGACCCCGTTGTCGCTAGGGCGTACAATATCCATGTCATACAAATGCAATATGCATAATTCACGCTATCCAGTCATGCATCAAATCCTGCGCATATCGTGCGCTCATGTAGGGCAACACCGCCTAATCGGGAGCCCATAAATAACCTGCCCGAAGGCAAATGCTATGATCAGACAATTCTCACGTCAAGCATACATATGATGCGTATGATCATGAGTCATGGAACTGTACTAAACATGTTATAATAAAATGAACTATCTTACAATGCAAATGGGCCTGGACGGCCTATACACAATAAATACGGACCTAACAATGGGCCCTAAGGAGAGTCGTAATGTGGACATCCAACCAGCATTACACTCGCAATGTGGACGTCAAACCAACATTGCCCCCAAGGTACGATCGTCACAAACATCGTTACATAAACCGTGTTGGGCTCACACATTGCAATGGACTTTAAGTATATCCCATTGGGTCTTAAATACATCAAATGGGCTACATCATATGGGCCACATCATATGGGCCACATCATATGGGCCTTTTATTTATCAAATGGGCCACGTCGATGGGCCGCTCCAATGGGCCTTATGCGCATTGCAATGGGTCATAACCCGTTGACCCTTAGAATGCATCAAGTGAGCCTAAACCCGTAGGCCTTCTACAAATCAGACAGGCCTGTACTCATAGGCTTTATACAATTTAAATGGGCCTAAACTCATAGGCCTTATACAATTTAAATGGGCCTTACCCATAGGCCTTTTACAAGTCAAATGGGCCTAACCCATAGGCCCTTTTATAAATCACATGGGTCTGGACCCAAGGGCCTTGGGATATATCAAATGGTCCAATCCCATGAGCCTTACGTCCACATCAAAGTGGGCCCCAATAAATGTCACAAATACATTAAGATGAGCCTCAAATCATGCTAAGATGGGGTCCACTTGGACTGTGGATCTGGCTCATACTTTAACTCATTCCATAAAATGATCTTTGAAGTGGACGGCCAGATTAGATGTAGCACCTGTATCAATGGTAGGGGCTCACATGAAGACCCACCATCATGTATGAAATCTACAAATGTTATATATATATATATATATATATATATATATATATATATATATATATATATATATATATATATATATATATATATATATATAATATATACAATATTATATATAATATATTATAGTATTATAAAATAATATAATATAACATTATATATAGTATAATATATATATATACACACACACACACACACGCTGCAAGCGCTCACGATGCACGTGCATACGCACACACACTCACGCTGTATGCACACACGCATGCACGCTCACACGCACGCACGCACACACGCCCAAAGGCTCCACAAACATCACCCTGGGCTCCACCGTCCGCTGGACGGTGGAGATAAAACGCATACATCACTGTGGGTCCCATGTGGAGCCCACTGAAATGTCTATCTGCCATCCAAGCCGTTCACAAGGTCGCTCGGACCTGGATGAAGGGACAACATAAATTTCAGCTTGATTTAAAACCTCTGTAGGCCCTAAGAAAATTTTCAATGGCAAACATTCAATTCTACTGTTTCCTGTGGTGTGGGCCGCCTGCGTTCTGGATGGAGATGAAATTTGGAGGGTGTCCACTTGAGGAGGGGACCCCCCTCATGAACGGCGTGGATCAATTATATACACCATGGTGGGGCCCACGGCTGGAGCCGTGGGTCCCTTGCTGGACGCCCGCCCAGAACGCGGCTGCTGCTGCTGCAGCACCTGTCAGAAGCAAGAGGCAAGGCCTCTTGCAATTTTTGAAAAAAAAAACATTTTTTTGGGGATTTTCGAAGGTAGGGTCCACATCGCCTAAATCCACTCCATCCATTGGTTTCCCCGGCCCAAGATGAGCCCAAAGAGTCTAAAGTTTGAATTTTTTTGATGATAGAAAATGAAATAAAATAAGAAAAAGGATCCTTGAATGGTAGAGATGCATTCTTTGATGTTATGGCCCACCAGGTCTTCCAATCAGCCCCAAACTTCTACCCAACGGTTAAAACACTGTAAGTAAGAGGGTAGACGGCTTGGATTGTCTAAGTACATCACGGTGGGGCCTAAGCAAGTAGACCACCAAAGTCCACCTTTACTTCTTTCCTTTTTCTTCTATCGTTTTTTCCTTAAAATAAATAGTTTGTGGTGGGCCCTGATGAAGTGGGCCACCACTGATGGGTGATGTGTGTACAACGCATATGGTGGGCCCCACTCGAATAAATCTTGAACAAAATAATGTCTCAGGGTGGGGTCCATTCAAGTGGGCCATACAACCCCATTGCATAAATTAAAATAAAATAAAATAAAAGAAACAACAAGGGAGAGAGACATGGAGAGTGCGACACGGCTTGTGATGGAGGGCTCCGCCACTATGAGCCTTCCCTTGAATGAAATCATACAATAAACGGATCCCTTTGAACATGGGACCATCCAAAAATGTAAATCAACGGTGGAGATCCATTCCCCACAGATATGGACGGTCTAGATGACCTTTCTAAATGAAATAAACATCATGATGAGGTCCATGGAGGATGGCCCCATCATGGAATGATCATGATGATCCAAGTGGTCCATCAGCCACATATTAGGGTCCCAAGTGAGATCCACACCATTGATCGGTGGGCCTCACTTGGTCCACCATAAAAATAAGAAAAACTATCCTATAGAGGCACCCACCGTCCGATCTTCTCGCTCCTAGGGGTTCCTTGGCACCTTAGCTTCAACTTCAATGGATAAGATGAAGAATGGAGGGTTGAGATGAGAGATTTTGGGATGAAGAGGTGGGCCACTTGGAGCTTAGGAGAGTTTGGAAAACTCCATACATATGGAGCTTGAAATTTTGCTTGGAGATTTGAAATGAGAAAGAGAGAAAGAGAGAGAGTTGTAAAGGGAGAGAGAGAGAGTGATGGATGGATGTGGTGAGTGATGGTTGTGTAAGAAAAATATTGACTTTTGAGGCTTTTGTGTAAGAAAGGTATGGGTGGTGAAGACTTTTGTAGCTTTTTGTGTAAGAGAGGTATGGGTTTGGGAGACTTTTGTGGTTGCTTGGGAAAAGGGAATAAAGTGATGTGTACTTGACATGTGATGGCTTGATGGATTGATTGATTGATGGGATTAATGTGATTGATGTGACACATCGTATAGATTCCCTTGGGTTTCGCAACGCGCGACGTTTTCTCGCACCGAACGTTGACATACCTCTCTTGACCAGGGTATCGCCTCGGCGCTCGAGTCGCGACATTGGAACCGCAACGACGTCGCGGTTGCTATGGTATTGGTCTCGGGTTGAGTCGACTTGGGTTGACGGTATATGAATCAGAGTCGCTCGTCGATATCGGTTAAGGGTCGAAGGTTGCTGGAATTCGGCCGGTAAGACCACTGAAGTCTACGGAAAGGTACGGACTAAGATACGGGTCTTACAGCTCTCCCCTCATAAAAATTTTATCCTCGAAATTTACACAAGCATCGCAACTAAGCATTACTCATGAAGAAGAAGTGACATAACATCATCATATAGAATCGGAGATAGCATACAAAATACATCACATGATCAACCATCAAAGAGATGAGGATAACGCTCTCGAATCTCAGCCTCACGCTCCCAAGAAGCCTCCTCTGCAGAATGGTGACCCCACTGCACCTTCACCAATGGAATGACCTTTGTTCTGAGGACCTGCTCCTTCCAATCGAGGATACGGACTGGCTGCTCAATATAAGAAGCGTCCTCACGACCTCCAGCGGCTCCCAATCAATAACGGGAACTATGTCTGACCCACACTTCCTCAACATGGAGACGTGGAAAACGTCGTGGACGCCAGACAACTGTGATGGCAAGGCAAGCCGATAGGCCACGGCGCCAACGCGCCCAGTGATCTCAAAAGGTCCTATGAATCTCGAGGCAAGCTTGCCCTTCGCATCGAATCGAACTACACCCTTTGTGGGCGAGACCTTGAGATACACATGGTCCCCTACATCAAACTCCAAGGGACGACGCCGACGATCAGCAGAACTCTTCTGTCGGCTCTGAGCTGTGCTCATCCTCTGCCTGATGATGTCAATAGCCTCTGAAGTCTCCTGCACAAGCTCGGGACCTAGGAGAGGACGCTCTCCAACCTCGGTCCAACAACTCGGTGATCTGCATGGTCTGCCATATAGTGCCTCAAAAGGAGTCATGCCGATGGTCGCCTGATAGCTGTTATTGTACGCGAACTCAGTCAATCGCAGATGCTCATCCCAGCTACCCCCGAAGTCAATCGCGCAGGCCCGAAGCATATCCTCAAGGATCTGGTTGACCCTCTCGGTCTGGCCATCGGTCTGCGGATGGTACGCGGTGCTGAGCTGCAAATCAGTCCCCATCGCACGCTGAAAGCTCCCCTAAAACTGAGACGTGAACCTCGAGTCTCGGTCAGAAATGATCAAGACTGGAATGCCATGTAGTCTCACAATCTCCTCAATAAATAATCTCGCAAGCCGGTCCATAGACCAAGTCGCACGCATCGCAAGGAAATGTGCCGACTTTGTCAGACGATCCACAACAACCCAAATGGCGTCATGACCGCGCTAAGTCCTCGGGAAACCTATAATGAAATCAGTCGACACGTGCTCCCACTTCCACATCGGGACACTCAACGGCTACAATAGACCAGGAGATCTTTGATGATCGGCCTTAACACGCTGGCACGTGTCACACTCGGCCACAAAACTGGCTATCTGGCGCTTCATCCCCGCCCAAAAATACTGTCGCCTCATGTCACGGTACATCTTCGTCGAGCCCGGGTGGATAGAAAATCATGATCGATGTACCTCGGTCATAAGATCTCTGCATAACTCTGGAATATCCGGGATACATAATCGGCCTCTGAAGCGAAGTCCACTGTCTGTACCGATCTGCCAATCAGCCTGACCCTCAAATGCTGCCTCAGCCATATAACTCTGCAACGACTGATCAGCCTGCTGAGCCTCGATCACCCTAGCGACAAGAGATGGTTGAATCGACAAGCTCGATAACTGTACAATGGAAGACTGCAGGCCGAACTCAAAATCATATGCTGCTATATCCTCAAGCATCCGCCACTCCTGAATCATCATATGCGCCACTAGGCCTCGTGACTGATGGCTGAGGGCATCTGCCACTACATTCGCCTTGCCCGGGTGGTACTGGAGATCAAAATCATAGTCTTTCAAGAGTTCCATCCAGCGCCTGTCTCATATTCAACTCAGACTGCGAGAAGAGGTACTTCAAGCTCTTGTGATCAGAGAAGAGCTCGAACCTAACCCCGTAAAGGTAGTGCCTCCACACCTTCAGTGCGAAGACAACTGCAGCCAGCTCTATGTAACACCCGTGAAAAATCCATACTTGGGCTCGAGTACCAACTCGACCCGAAATTGCGTAGAATTCAATCCTTTAGAAAATATGACTAGGTTAGCTAGTGCAACGTTAGAATAGCTAGGAAATGGTCCCTGATCACTTTAAATACGTTCTACAAGGCCCAAAGCAAGTGGAACCAATGGTGCTATAATGCTTTAAAACCTCAGACCAAACTCTAAGCAGGTTTGTTCTCTAGACCACTTTGAATCTTTGTATTGGATCTAGACCGCACGTCGAAAGTCCGATACCTCCTATCTTAGACCGTTAGAACCGCCTAGTTGGACTTGACACTCATTCCGAAAATCAAGTCAAACCGATAATCACAGGCTATTTCATTGAGCCCGGACCGAAGAGAGTGAGAATAGGGTTAGAATTGGAATTTGAAATTCAAATCTGGCACACGATTTGACGCATCAGTATTAGGCGTTCTGACCGTCAGAATACAGCCAAATTACACCCTTGGATCAGGAAAAATATCTATTACATATCACGAGACTTATAGGCCTGATCTTGGTGCGATGACCGTTAAACTGAAACTGGACCGCCACGTGCGATCTGGGAACCCTACCGGTCTGAAAACTGGATGTGTGTTAGATCCAGTATGCATGAGCTTAAGTCCGACCGCATTTGGCCAGGGGACCATCAGAAATGCTCCTTTGGACCGAAACGGCCCCGATTTGGTTAGGCACCAAGTAAACATTGTTCCCAAGCCTATTTTGGGCATGTTTTAGGCTATAAAAGGAGTTGAAACCCTCACTCCTCTCTCCCATCCGAATTTGAGAGAAACCCTAGCTTGGGAGAGAGAAAAAGGTGAGAGATTGTGAGAGAGTGGGAGAGTTCTTCCTGCCACTTGTGTTACGTGTTGCACGTGCTTAAGCAACACACCTCTACCGCTTTCCCGGCGATTTCACCGTGATTCTAGATAAGTAAATATCCTAAATAGTTGCTGATTTGAGTTTCCTTTGTTTCCATAGCGATGTAGCTTATGGATCTCATGTATTAGGTTCCCTATTCGCCGTAGACGAAGCGTATACGCTCCGTTTCAATTCACGAGTCTACAAGACTTAAGGTGAGGATTTTAGACGCTTTGATTGACAGTTCCCAACGCTTTCAATGTCGTTTAATAGTAGATTCTTGACAGCATCGCCGTTTGACATGTAAAAAATGCTCTCCGTTTCCCGTTTCGTAAACTAACGAAGAATATGAGATTTAGGGCATTTTAGTCATTTGTAGGAAGTACTGTTTACATCCATATTTTGCTGATGTGATTGACATGGTTTGTTGTCGCATTAGGAAGTTAGGAATACGTGCATAATTAGTTTGGCGGAGAGATTCGCCTAATTGCGCACTTCGGGTCGACATACTATATGTAGACTTAAGTGTGTAGTGTATGTGTTTGTATAAATGCTTGTATTAGTATGTATTGAATTAAATGATGTTATGTGATAGTTTGTGATTGATTTATCAGTTAATATGCTGACCTAAATGATTTTCTACATGTTGACTAAATGCATGATTTCATTACATGCATGGAATATATGTGCTTGAAGATTTACTTAAGTTGAATGTTATAACATGTGTTAACATGCTCACATGATTGTATTTCAATTCCAATACTTTTACATATATTGCTGATGTGATTCCATAAGTGTTTGGGACTAGACTTAGTCCAGGCAGTCGGTAACCGAGCGAATTCGTGGCTGACTAGTCATAGCCACGAACGACGCGTCGATGAACGCGATTCGTGTTTAGAGTTGGCGGCAGTGGTTAGGCCACGCGAAGTGTTTTACGCACTTCATGTCGTTCGACTTGAGATGCGATCGCGCTAGTCGAGCCCGTCAAGCAACCCGACTGGCCGATGTATGTTCACCTTGTATGAGTCATAACTGCTTGACCCTAGGGTACTGAACTTACCATTGTAAACCCTGTTAACCATGGTACCTTGATCCACGAAGACTCATGAGCCGGGCATGGTGGTATGGGACACCGTGGTCGAGCTATCGGCCTACGCTGGGGCCACAAACCTCCCCATAGTGACCAGTGAGCACCTAGACTCGTGAGCAGATTATGGTGGTATGGGACACTATATTCTAGCTGTCGGCCTACACTGATCAGGCGACGAGTCCTTTGTAGTGACCGCGAGCGTATTCTGAGTCCACGGGAGGCGACGACCCTTCCGTTGCAGTAGAGTACAGTAGGCCTGTATTGATAAGGTGATGGGGGAGCGGTGCAACGAGTGCGAGCAACAGCCCTGGCAGCCCTTGCAGTGACCTACGAAATATACATCGTATGAGATTACTAGGAGTGACGACCCTAGACAGGATCTGTGTTGGGATTGATACAAGGGAAGTACCTTAGTTTCCCAATCCTGCTGTTTGAATGGACTAATAACAACTTGGAAATCATATCACCATAGCATTGCATGTGCCTGGAAGATGTGGAGCACTCTAGGGAGTGTGGCATGCCGCGGTCGTAAGATGTTGCCATATGAGGGAGATCGTCGGTGAGGGCATACATCACGTCATGTCATCTTGCATTAACAACAGTATTAGGATTGTCTGATTTACTGCTTTACTATTATCGCATGATTGAATTGTGAACATGCTAATTCTTGCTCTATGATTCCACTGAGTTGATCACTCACTTCCACGTTACGGGATGGTGTTTGCAACACCCACCAGACCCTGTTGTAGATGCAGGTGAGGCTGAGATCCAGGAGGTGGAGCCAGACTTTGACGAGGACCAGGACAAGTTTTCGTACATGCAGTATCACGATGGCTTCGCGTAGGCGACCTGGATCGATGGGACTTCAGTGGGACTATTTTGGACATTTACTTTTGTTCATGTATATGTATATAAGACTCAGAGATGTATTCATACTTTAGAGACAGATGAGATTTTTGTTTTTCCATACAGTGATATATATATTGTTTAGTCTTCCGCTTGCTTTTATCACTGGATCTGAAGTATGAATTGCAGTTTTGGTATACTTTTACTCATGTGAATGCTTTAAATCAGACAACATTGAATCATAATCATTTTTGTTGCATAAGTGACGGTCTGGAACTCGGGAGTTGAGTTTATACACGACCCCCGATTTTCAGGGTGTTACACTCTAAGTCATGCGTAAGGTAGTTCAGCTCATGGACCTTGAGCTGACGAGACGTAAAGGCCACTGGTCTCCCGTGCTGCATCAGGACAGCACCCAAACCGATATGCGAGGCATCAGTGAATACAATAAAGTCGTCACTCCCAGAGGGAAGAGTGAGGACAGGAGCGGACGTCAGACGGTCCTTCAACTCTATAAATGCTCGCTCGCAGGCGTCACTCCAAATAAACTCTGCGCCCTTCCGAGTCAACCTGGTCAGCGGGGCTGCAATACGAGAAAAACCCTCGATGAAACGTCGGTAATATCCCGCCAAGCCAAGGAAACTACGGATCTCTGTCGCAATCGTGGGCTGGCCCCATTGACGCATTACCTCGACCTTCGAGGGGTCCACTGCGACACCCTCCCTCATCACCACGTGACCGAGGAACTTCACCTCCTCCTGCCAAAACTCACACTTCTCCAGCTTCGCATAAAGCTGGTGTGCGCGGAGGGTCTGCAAGGTAATCTCCAAGTGCTGCTCATGCTCCTCACGGGTCCTCGAGTAGATCAGAATGTCGTCGATGAAGACTACAACAAACTGATCCAGATATGGGCGGAAGACCTCGTTCATCAGCTGCATGAAGACCACGGGTGCATTGGTCAGTCCGAAGGACATGACCTGAAACTCAAAATGACCGTAACGCGTCCTGAATGCCATCTTCGAAATGTCCTCATCTCGGACCCGAATCTGATGATAACCAGAACGCAGGTCAATCTTCGAAAAGAACTGTGCACCCTGTAGCTGGTCGAACAAATCATCAATCCTAGGGAGCGAGTACTTGTTCTTGATCGTGACTTTGTTGAGCTCGCGATAGTCAATGCAGAGCCTCAACGAGCCATCCTTCTTCTTCACTAAGAGTACCGGTGCTCCCCATGGTGAACTGCTCGGACGGATAAAACTCAACTCTCGCAACTCGTCCAACTGCTTCTGCAGTTCCCGTAACTCCAATGGTGCCATACGATACGGGGCCTTCGAAATAGGCGCGGTACCGGGCACGAGATCGATCTGGAACTCGGTGAGTCGGCGAGGCGGTAATCCCGGAATCTCCTGGAACACATCGGGAAAATCGCATACTATCGGCAAATGGTCAATGCAAACGGCGATAGGCTCCTCTATGGCGCAAGACATCAAACAAGACAACTGCTCTCCTCTGGCCTCTGCAACGAACTGAAACTGTAGCACGCCGGGTATACAGAACGTGACGGTCCTCGCGGCGCAGTCCAAAATGGCATAATACTCAGCAAGCCAATCCATGCCTAGGATGACGTCGAACTCAGACATCGGCAAAACAAACAAATCAGTAGGTAGAAAAGTATCCCCAACCAGAACGGGGCAAGACGAGCAAAATCGTCCCAACACTGCAGTCCTCCCCAAGGGAGTCGATACTGATAGGCTCTCACCAACAAACTCCAACGGCAAGCCAGCCGATCGACAGAAGCTCTCGGCCACAAAAGAGTGCGATGCACCGGAATCAAACAGCACACGTGCAATGCATGCAGAGACTGGAAGTATACCCTCAACGACTCCTCCAGATGACTGCGGATCCTGCTGAGTCGCATAGAATCTAGTCTGAGCTGGCTGGGGAGGTGTCTGTCCCCTCTGAACGTGCTGCTACTGCTGATGGGGTCGCTGAGGCGGTCGAAACTGCTGCCTCTGCTGTTGTGGCATCTGAGGCTGGGAATGATGCTGATGCTGCTGCTGAGGTGGCCTCGGTGGTGGAGGCTACTGTCGCTGCTGCTGTGGGGGTCTCTGCTACTGCGGTGGATGTCTATGCTGCTGTGGACCTCTATGCTGCTGCTGGGGGCTGGGACACTCTCATGAACGGTGTCCCGTCGCACCGCACATAAAGAAAGTGCCGGTGAACTGCCTCTGAGGTGGTGGTGGAGGTGCTGCTGGTGCTGATGGTGCACGGAAGGCTGGGCGACCAGTATGCCTCTGTTGCTGTGGTCGACGCTGTTGGGAATCACTGGAAGAGGCCTCCCTCTTTCGGTCTCTCCTCTGACCGCGATCAGACTGAGAACCGGCCCACTCAGCCTCATAAATCTGAGCTCTCCGCACTACTGCCTGGAAAGTAGGGAGCTTATGCCCAATAACACGACCTCGAAGGTCGTAACGTAAGCCGTGCTCGAAACGGCGGGCCTTCCGCCCCTCATCATCAACCATGTATGGTGCAAATCTAGATAGCGCCACAAAACGGGCCGCGTACTGTGCCACAGTCATGTCTCCCTAGACCAGAGTCTCAAACTCTAAGGCTCGCTGACGAAGGATATGGTCGGGGAAGTACTGCTCCTCGAATCGGTCAACAAAGTCCTCCCATGTCCAGACATAATCAGGTCCGGCAACACGGGTAACAGAGGTTCACCAATGCTCGGCCTCACCCTGAAAGAGAAATACTGCTAACCGGACGCGCTGCTCGGTCGTACATGACATATTATCAAAAATCTTCTCCACATCAGAGCGCCATCTCTCTACTGCGGTCGAATCTGGCTCGCTCTGAAAACGTGGGGGATCAAGCCGTCTAAACTCACGAAGTAAGGCGCTCGAGGGCTCCTGCTATGCCTGAGCTGGTGAAACAACTGGGCATCTGCCCTGTCCCTGGAGTGCGGCTGTCACAGCATATAACATCTGCTGTAACTGAGAGGCACTCATAGTCACGGTCGGTTTCGCATTGGCCTCAGGTGGAGGAACGTCATCCTCAGGGAAGGAAGCAGGGATCTCTGAGGGTAGAACTGGAGACGCAGGGGGTAAAGCTAGAGCCTCCGATGGTGAAGCAGAATCCTCAGGTGGTGGTGCGGGAGTCGATCGGGTAACTCTCCCATGCGCCATGTCTTACAGGAAAGAGCGAAGCCGCCTATCAACTTCAAAACTCTCGAAGGTACACACGTTAACGGTCTGCATTGGAAGGTCGCGAAGCTATTCGAACTTCGGGACTTAGCCATTCTTTGCTCATAGCAGACATGTAATGTTGTTCTCGGTTATTCCCAAGTTATGCTCTGATACCAACTTCTGTCACGCCTCAAACTCGAAAACCGGGCTCACAAAATTCCCGATCGCCGAATCCGGCGCCGACAGCCTCCGTATAACCCCATTCTCGGCTCCTAGCTCCCATTCGCTAGGTTCCGATCCTGGGATGCTATGAGGAGGATTTTCAATGTCAGTTTGATTCGTAATAAGCATAACCAAAGGCATAACCCACAAACAACAACCAAGAACTTCATTACATTTCCACTATGATCAAAAACTTTACAAGTACAATGAGCATAAAGGGAAATACAATGGTAGAGAAGAAAAATTCCAAAACGATTAGCAACGTGCTCCTGCCTCAGCGCTGCTGCGATCCAACGTCACCTGTACACAACGGTCGTGCATAAGCCTACAGAAAGCTTAAAGGATGGTGAAAGTGTGTGCGCAAGGTAGTAATATGAACATGCAATGTCTGAGTAAAGCGGAATATGCAGATGGATCTATAATATCATGAGCCGTACCAAGGCTTATGCGATGCAAGACATAAATGGTATCGGCCATCCCAAGGCCATGCGATGTGCAATGCAACTCAAGCATACAGATCCTCATCTATATCCACACATCAATATAGCTCAAAATATGGGATATCATCGGGGTCTAGTACACTCTAAACCAGATTGCCGCCACATCGCGCGCAATTAGGTAAGTGAAAGAGATCACACTATCTGTCTGCCAATATCGGGCGCGACTCGTCGATAGCGGACCCATTCCTCGAGCTGGTCAGACTCAGCATAGCATTGCCCCCTACACTCGGGAGGGTAAGGCCACACCCCCTTCCAACCGACCACGACACAGTGGAGAGCGTAACCGTCTAGTAATCGACACTCAACGCTCATCTACCCACTCGGTCTAGACGTTGGAGCAACCTCTTGGTACCATAAGGGTTTAGGGACTTTTACCCAGGGATATCTATAGTACCCCATGTAGAATAAGATTTTCGGTATCCAATCCTGCCAACCACGATACATCTGTGGAAGTTACGACCCCGTTATCGCTAGGGCGTACAATATCCATGTCATACAAATGCAATATGCATAATTCACGCTATCCAGTCATGCATCAAATCCTGCGCATATCGTGCGCTCATGTAGGGCAACACCGCCTAATCGGGAGCCCATAAATAACCTGCCCGAAGGCAAATGCTATGATCAGACAATTCTCACGTCAAGCATACATATGATGCGTATGATCATGAGTCATGGAACTGTACTAAACATGTTATAATAAAATGAACTATCTTACAATGCAAATGGGCCTGGACGGCCTATACACAATAAATACGGACCTAACAATGGGCCCTAAGAAGAGTCGTAATGTGGACATCCAACCAGCATTACACTCGCAATGTGGACGTCAAACCAACATTGCCCCCAAGGTACGATCGTCACAAACATCGTTACATAAACCGTGTTGGGCTTACACATTGCAATGGACTTTAGGTATATCCCATTGGGTCTTAAATACATCAAATGGGCTACATCATATGGGCTTTTTATTTATCAAATGGGTCACGTCGATGGGCCGCTCCAATGGGCCTTATGCACATTGCAATGGGTCATACCCCGTTGACCCTTAGAATGTATCAAGTGAGCCTAAACCCGTAGGCCTTCTACAAATCAGACGGGCCTGTACTTATAGGCTTTATACAATTTAAATGGGCCTTACCCATAGGCCTTTTACAAGTCAAATGGGCCTAACCCATAGGCCCTTTTATAAATCACATGGGTCTGGACCCAAGGGCCTTGGGATATATCAAATGGTCTAATCTCATGGGCCTTACGTCAACATCAAAGTGGGCCCCAATAAATATCACAAATACATTAAGATGAGCCTCAAATCATGCTAAGATGGGGTCCACTTGGACTGTGTATCTGGCTCATACTTTGACTCATTCCATAAAATGATCTTTGAAGTGGACGGCCAGATTAGATGTAGCACCTGTATCAATGGTGAGGGCCCACATGAAGACCCACCATCATGTATGAAATCTACAAATGTTATATATATATATATATATAAAATATACAATATTATATATAATATATTATAGTATTATAAAATAATATAATATAACGTTATATATAGTATAACATATTTTATATATATATATATATATATATATATATATATATATATATATATATATATATATATATATATATATACACACGCTGCAAGCGCTCACGCTGCACGTGCATACGCACACACACTCACGCTGTATGCACACACGCATGCACGCTCACACGCATGCACGCACGCACGCCCAAAGGCTCCACAAACATCACCCTGGGCTCCACCGTCCGCTGGACGGTGGAGATAAAACGCATACATCACTGTGGGTCCCATGTGGGGCCCACTGAAATGTCTATCTGCCATCCAAGCCATTCACAAGGTCGCTCAGACCTGGATGAAGGGACAACATAAATTTCAGCTTGATTCAAAACCTCTGTGGGCCTCAAGAAAATTTTCAATGGCAAATATTCAATTCTACTGTTTCCTGTGGTGTGGACCGCCTGCGTTCTGGATCGAGACGAAATTTGGAGGGGGTCCACCTGAGGAGGGGACCCCCCTCATGAACGGCGTGGATCAATTATATACACCATGGTGGGGCCCACGGCTGGAGCCGTGGGTCCCTTGCTGGACGCCCGCCCGGAACGCGGCTGCTGCTGCTGCAGCACCTGTCAGAAGCAAGAGGCAAGGCCTCTTGTAATTTTTGAAAAAAAAAAATTTTTTTGGGGATTTTCGAAGGTGGGGTCCACATCGCCTAAATCCGCTCCATCCATTGGTTTCTCCGGCCCAAGACGAGCCTAAAGAGTCTAAAGTTTGAATTTTTTTGATGATAGAAAATGAAATAAAATAAGGAAAAGGATCCTTGAATGGTAGAGATGCATTCTTTGATGCTATGGCCCACCAGGTCTTCCAATTAGCCCCAAACTTCTACCCAACGGTTAAAACAGTATAAGTAAGAGGGTAGACGGCTTGGATTGTCTAAGTACATCACGGTGGGGCCTAAACAAGTAGACCACCAAAGTCCACCTTTACTTCTTTCCTTTTTCTTCTATCTTTTTGAAACGTCCAGCGTCCCAGACGCTGGACGATTTACTTTCCTTAAAACAAATAGTTTGTGGTGGGCCCTGATGAAGTGGGCCACCACTGATGGGTGATGTGTGTACAACGCATATGGTGGGCCCCACTCGAATAAATCTTGAACAAAATAATGTCTCAGGGTGGGGTCCATTCAAGTGGGCCATACAACCCCATTGCATAAATTAAAATAAAATAAAATAAAAGAAACAACAAGGGAGAGACATGGAGAGTGAGACACGGCTTGTGATGGAGGGCTCCGCCACTATGAGCCCTCCCTTGAATGAAATCATACAATAAACGGATCCTTTTGAACATGGGACCATCCAAAAATGTAAATCATCGGTGGAGATCCATTCCCCACAGATATGGACGGTCTAGATGACCTTTCTAAATGAAATAAACATCATGATGGGGTCCATGGAGGATGGCCCCATCATGAAATGATCAGATGATCCAAGTAGTCCATCGGCCACATATTAGGGTCCCAAGTGAGATCCACACCATTGATCGGTGGGCCTCACTTGGTCCACCATAAAAATAAGAAAAACTACCCTATAGAGGCACCCACCGTCCGATCTTCTCGCTCCTAGGGGTTCCTTGGCACCTTAGCTTCAACTTCAATGGATGAGATGAAAAATGGAGGGTTGAGATGAGAGATTTTGGGATGAAGAGGTGGGCCACTTGGAGCTTAGGAGAGTTTGAAAAACTCCATACGTATGGAGCTTGGAATTTTACTTGGAGATTTGAAATGAGAAAGAGAGAAAGAGAGAGAGTTGTAAAGGGAAAGAGAGAGAGTGATGGATGAATGTGGTGAGTGATGGTTGTGTAAGAAAAATATTGACTTTTGAGGCTTTTGTGTAAGAGAGGTATGGGTGGTGAAGACTTTTGTAGCTTTTTGTGTAAGAGAGGTATGGGTTTGGGAGACTTTTGTGGTTGCTTGGGAAAAAGGAATAAAGCGATGTGTACTTGACATGTGATGGCTTGATGGATTGATTGATTGATGGGATTGATGTGATTGATGTGACACATCGTAGAGATTCCCTTGGATTTCGCAACGCGCGGCGTTTTCTCGCACCGAACGTTGGCCCACATCTCTTGACCAGGGTATCGCCTCGGCGCTCGAGTCGCGGCATTGGAACCGCAACGACGTCGCAGTTGCTATGGTATTGGTCTCGGGTTGAGTCGACTCGGGTTGACGGTATATGAATCAGGGTCGCGCGTCGATATCGGTTAAGGGTCGAAGGTTACCGGAATTCGACCGGTAAGACCGCGGAAGTTTACGGAAAGGTACAGATTAAGATACGGGTCTTACACTAGTTAACTTATGTTTAATTTTTAAGGGAATTAATCCTAAGTGATTTTCGATCGAGGTGGTACTCGATTCTTGGTACAGAATTTTTTGAGTCGTTACAGATACGTTATTATTGAAGAAGAGGTCAACAAGCTCCTTAAGGAAAAATTCATAAAAGAGATATACTACCCGAAATGGATAACTAATGTCGTACTTGTGAAGAAAGCTAATGGAAAGTTTGCGTGTGATGCCATTTAGTTTGAAAAATGCTAGAGCAACTTATCAAAGATTAGTGAACAAAATATTCACTCGGCTAATAAGCCAAACGATGAAAGTGTATATTGATGACATGCTTGTCAAAAGTGTACACGCGGCCTACCATATAGCAGACCTAGAAGAGATGTTCCTGATCTTATACAAGTATCAAATGAAGTTGAATTCGAACAAATGTGCCTTTGGCGTAAGCTCGAGAAAGTTCCTCGGATTCCTAGTAAGTCAGCGAAGGATCGAGGTAAACTCAGAGAAGATAAAAGTATTGCTTGACATGGAGTCTCCGAAAATAATCAAAAATATACAAAGATTGACTGGAGGAGTAGCGACACTCAATCGTTTCCTCTCCCAAGCCATCAACCAATGTCTCCCATTCTTCAAGCAATTGAAGGGATGATAAGCAGTGGACTGGACGGAAGAGTACGAAGCTGCATTATAGCAATTAAAGTCTTATCTCGGATCTCTCTCTTATCGAAGTACGAGCCTGGAGAATCCGTGCTGTTGTATCTCGTGGTGTCCGAGGCAGCGGTTAGCTCAGCCTTGATACATGAAGGAAAGCAACTGTCAATTTACTATGTCAGCAAAGCACTTTTACCGAGAGAGACGAGATATCCACTCTTGGAAAAAGTGGCCTTAGTTCTAGTCGTCTCCTCGCGTCGACTTTGGCCATATTTTCAAGCCCATACCATTATCGTTATGACCGACCTCCCGCTACGTCAGATTATACATAAACTGGAAGCGTCCGACTATCTTATAAAATGGGCGATCGAACTCAGTGAATTCGATATTCAGTATAAGCTGAGAGTGACAATTAAGAGACAAGTTATAGCCGACTTCATTGCTGAAGTCACACCGCAAGTTGACACAAATGCTACCGAGCCAGTTGAAGAACCGACTACTGCTTCTCCTGAGTTCTCTCCTGACCCAATCCTTTGGAAGCTGTATGTCGATGGCTCCGCCTGTTGGAGCATAAAAAATCACAAAGGAAGATTGGAAGATAGAGAGCCAGACATAAAGAGAGTAAAGCTGTTGCGCTGACCACGCAACCAGTTGAGGAGTTGCGCAGAACAATTAAAGCCTTGCACTGATGGAATAGAGCGTGCAGTCCTTGCACGGACCAGAGACCATCGTTGGGTGAATCACGCGGCCAACTCTACTCTTATGCGGGTCGCGCACCTAGTTGCACTAGAGAAACAACAGTTATTTAGATGATCTGAGTAGCGTAGAGGGGTTTCAAGCAAACTCATGCATTAAGAATGCTACAATTTGAGTCAGCTAGTTCTTCGAAGCGACAGTACTCTGGTTTTAAATTAAATAATAGTCCCTCTTCTTCAACAGCGTCAGCAGTGCGACATTCGCTTCTTGCTTCAATATCAAGACAATCAAATTATAAAGAAACAAGAAGCTCGTTGATAGGTGTTAATCAGCCTGGTCAGTTTCCGCCAAATGAACATATGGCTGAAGAAATCCCTAAAATTCTGACAATGATTGTTGTGAACAATATTGAGCCGCAAGAAGAAGGGCTACAACCGCAGGTGGTTATATTTCTAGAGCTGATGCCTAATATTAATCAGAATATAACACGGGGAAATCCAGCCGAGGGTTATCGAATCTATTCATCTAGAGAATGAACGAAGTCAGAATGAAAGGTTTCGATATCAGACACCGTATCCCCCTGAAATAGAAGAAATGCCATTTCCCACCGATTTCAAACACCCAGACTTTCAGAAATTTAACGGGAATGAATCATCAGAAGAGCATATGATGCATTTCATAGTGAAGATGAGAAATTTCTCTAAAATTCTCCAATATTGTCTGTGATTATTCGGATCTTCTCTGACACACTACCAAAAAACAGGGCAAAGCTGACGGACTTGGGCTGACTTTGGCTACGGCTAAAATCTGTCGGCATCGCCAACGGCTAAAAGCCATCGGCAAAACCCAATAATCTGTGGCATGGCTCAGTTTTTGAAAGGTGGATGTTCAATCGTCCTGCATGTTCTCATTTTGTGGTCGACTTAAGACTTAATTAGTGCTCAATTTTGGGGATCAATCCCAAAAGGATGTGGAGAAATGAATGGACGGCGTGGATGAATAAAATGGATCATGGTGGGGCCCATAGAGCCATACCAGGTCCAAAGCTAAATTCAACGTTTTCATTGTTTCATTTTTCACCGTGAGTTTTGCATTTAATGTAAAACAGTAGTGACTTGTTAATAACAATAGTGACTAAGATATAGAGTTATCCAGACCATCCAAATAATCGGTTTAGTTGTAAATGGTAAATATTTGTACATTTTTATTATATAATACATCTTAACCATCCAAAAACTGGTCCCATTCGTGTACGATCTTTAATAGAGTTTGTGTTATTGTGTAGTGGAAAACTCACAAGGTACGGATTTGAAAATGCTATGTTATTTGAAAGAGGATTTCCAAATCCATCGAGCGCCTTTCCTCTTTTCCCTCTTTTCCTCTTTTCCCTCTTTCATCTTCCATCGAGAAATCCACCATCGAGCGTCATCTTCCATCAAGAAATCCTCCATCGAGCGTCATCTTCCATCCTGCAGTCTGATTAGAGGTAGATCTACTCGTCCAAATGCCTGTAATCCGATTTATGGTCATTCAAACGGCCCCTTAGATTTCTCTCCTCTTTTTCCTTTTCTTTCATGAGTCTCTTCTCTTCTTTCATTAGATTACGAAACATTGCAGAAAGTAGCAGTCTCCCTCTCTGCTACTGTGATGCTATGGTGCTGTCGTTGCTGAGAAAAGCAATTCAAAATGGAACAAAGGCAGCAGAGATGCATAAAAGAGGAAGGAATCTGATGTGGGTATCTCTGTTTTTCCTTCTACTTTTAGTTGGGTTCTTTGGTTTCTAAGGCCTGACTGATTTTGGGGTCTTTGGAATGGGCTATTTTGGTATCTGAAATCAATGTGTTTCAATCCATCCGGATGCATGAGCAGATCACCTTATGAGATTACACTCCCAAGTATAATCGCTTGCATAGTAGCATGAGTTGGACGGTGAGATTGCTAGAACACGTGGAAATGTGCAAGACATATATGGGATCCTAGCCATTCAGCAGTCATTTCCCACTGTGAACAATCCAAGGCCCAAAAACGATGGCCTAATCCACTCCTAATCGTCCATTTTCTTACACAAGTGTGGCTTGTTTGATGAGTAGGCTTGTTTATTTTTGGGCAATGGCATGTCAATGGTGGGGACCACTTGAGGAATGGCCCACATCTCAAATGCATGTGCCATGAACATGGTAACACATTATTGGTTAATAGGGAGTATATCTCAGACAACTTGACTATAATCCTGACAGTCCATTCAGGTAACATTGGAATAGACTTACATCCTACATCCATACAGTAAATGGAACATTTTGGTAAATTGAAGAGTTAAAACACATTACAGAAATATCATATGTTCCCAGAAATTTTCGGGTAAAAACCACTAAAATAAATCATTTCATATCTTCCTATATTTTAAACTAAAATTTATTAATTTATAATCAACAATTTTTAAATATTTTATTTTAAGGAAGATCTTTTCAATAACACTGCAAGAAAAATGTGAAATATTGAAAATAACTAAAGAAATTCATGGCCGAGAAATTGCCAAGAACTAGATTTGTCACTGTGATGAAGCTATATGGATAGCCTTGTTTGATTTCTATTTTACATGTCGTCTCGTTACACGACTTTGTGTTGATTTTGCTGAGATCATTGGACAATAAGTGGAGTAAAATTTATGAACAGAACTGGTGACACAATCTTGAATGAGCATATGGAAACCCAATACTGGCTGATCAAAATTTTTAAAAAAAAGTTAATTAGAATAAAAATATAACATGCTTGTTACTGTTTTACAAGATCATTTTACCTAGGAAATGATGCGATAAAAATATCCATAGACCATTTCCCATAAATCATACTGATCAGATGATCCTCACTATCTGGTTTCAATCATTGAATATGGGCTGCAGACCATCATCTCTTTCAAACAGTTAAACCCACGATCTGGATGGAATGGCCCAGTTTATGTTATTTCTTGAGTAAATGATTTATTATTATTTGATTAGATTTTTTATTGGATTTCTTCATTCAATGATTTGAATATATTTTCTCATAATTGATGAAACTAGAGGAAAATTCACTTGTAATTTTGTTTAGATCTCGAAACATTTTAGAATTCAAACTCGATATTCAACTGTGATGATGATGATAATCTGGGGGGCACAGGTGAATGGGCGTACAGAATGGATGGTCTTACCAACTAGACAAGTGCCATGGGTACATTGGAGATGCTCTCATGTCCCACTTACAGGTGATTTGTGATGCATCTCCACATCAACCTTAGATCTGATTCTCATAAAGTGAAGTCAGGTTCCACTTTTGGGGAGTTCAATCTACGGTCTCCCTATTTTGAATCTATGATTTTTACTTGATTCTGATTTATTTATTTTCCTTTTGTTTTCTTTCCCATTTCTAACACCTTCAAATTTGGACTACTCACTATTTACTTTTGACCATCTACTTGATAGCCATCAATTGGATAGTAAGGATTGCTTGATCAGTGTGATTTTTGAGATGCTCCACCCATAATGAGTTATGAGACCCACAATTTCGATGATTTGTATAGCTGCACATTAGATGTTTTTGGGTTAGATTCGGGCAGTTTTGGATATTCTATTTATGTGATTTTAGTGTTGCAGCAGGTAATTAGATTTGGGCAGTTTTGGATATTCTATTTATGTGATTTTAGTGTTGCAGTAGGTAATTAGATTTGGACAGTTTTGGATATTCTATTTATGTGATTTTAGTGTTGCAGTAGGTAATTAGATTTGGACAGTTTTGGATATTCTATTTATGTGATTTTAGTGTTGCAGCAGGTAATTAGATTGTTTTGGGGGTATCATCAGTGTGCCTTTGTTATTGACCTAGAAGATATTGACAATGGCTTCAATGGACTGGTTTTGCATCTTTCAACGGACAATATCCTCGCTTATTGTCTATTCAAGCTTCTAAATGAGGTGGGTGAGATTATGTTATGCATTACCAAAACATCTGTTGGACGATCCATTCATTTCCTTTTGTTACAAAAGATTAGGTAGACAGTGGGGTGTGTACTAACAGGCTAACCCAAAACATCTTCCTTCTTTGTTCTTCTTCATTCATTTTTTTTTTTTTGTTTTTTTGCTTTCTTTTTGGTTTTGTGTTGTGTGCGTGCGCGTGCACATGTGCCAGGATGTACATCAGCCAATATGTGCACAATGCATACTGGTTTCGACTAATACTTTACACCTTGTTGACATGTGAGATTGAGGGGATGGAGTCATTAACTGAAGTGAAGTAAGCCAAAGATCTTAAATCAACAATGTAGTGAATGCATCCACCAGAGTTGCATAGTTAACAGAAGCTTTGTGTTATCTATTATTTTTATACGTAATTGAGCTCAAGTGTGGTATGGGTATGGGTTAGGAAATGCTTTGTTGACTGAGATTGAATGCATGATAACTAAGATCTTAGCATGCCTAACCAGATACTCATTCTGGTTTTGTTCTTTACATGCTTCTTTCTTGTGTTACAGGCACGATTGTTCCAATGCTTGAAGTTGTGATAGCTACTGTCCATGATGAGAAGCTTGCTGTACATTTCCATGACACATATGGGCAATCTCTTTCAAATATTCTCATTTCCAACCAAGTAAGAAAAGCTTGAATAAATTTGTTGTACTAATGCAAATTGGTCAATTTGTGAAGATAGTTTCTTATTTGATATGTGGCGCAATAGTAAAATCGCTTTTTTGGTAGTGAATGTATAAATTCCACCAATGAAGTTTGTTAAAGAAACATATTGATGTATAAATTCTTATTATTTTTTCCTTTCCTTTATTTATTTATTTATTTATTTATTTATTTATTTTTAAATATCTAGATGAACTCATTTTGGATATACTAGTCAATCTCTAGTTTTGAACGTCTGATTTCTGACCTCTGATTTGTGGACAAACTGTAAGATATTTTTCATTTCTCAATGTTATATATCATCTATCACACCCTACCAGAGTATCGAATTGAAATGACTGAGGGTAAACTGCAGAATTGCATGGAGAGAAAAATTGTGACTATAGCAAGACGTTGATGCCAGAGGTACTCTTATTTACAGGATCTGGTTTTGAGTGTTGCAGGATCATCTGTTGAAGCTACATTGGTTGGTTCGTACCCCAAGGGTACTCTTACATTTTTTTAGTGCCTTGATTGCTAAGTACACATTTGGGACTGATCTGGTTTCCGTTGTTGCAGGTTGGTGTAGGTGTCACTTCAGGAGGAGTTAACCAGATAAGTTTATATTTTTCTTTTTGGTTGCATTTGAGTGTCTAATTACCTGCTTGCCTTCTTTTCTTTTCTTTTTTCTTTCTTTCGTTTTATTGTAATTCTCTTTGACTGTTTTAGATCAATAAGAGACGTCCCCGTATTCAAGGAACGGTTTTAACATGACAATGATGGTAAGCTTAACTCTAAATATCACCTTCATAATCAGAATTTGTGTTATTTATTTTCTACTTTTGAACTATAATTTTTTTATATATAATTCACACCTTTTATCTCAGAATATGATCTATGAAGTAGCATATGAACGCAATCCCCATCAAAATCCACACCTAGGGGAGCGCAAATAAGAGGATTGATCTTAACGGTATAGTCGTCATGCACATAGACAGAAAATGCTTACAATGAATGTTTATGAGTACCAGGTGGCCTATTAATGAAAACAATATCTCCATCCATAAATAACGCCTGTTTATGATTTGACCAACTTTCAAATATGTATGTCCTTTTGAACCTTCCCTGATTGCATAAGTGGTTGAACCATCTCTGTATGTTACGCATAATTTGTCATCCACTAGTTTCTGTAAATGATCCATGTTGTATGTAGTGACCTTCTCTTCAAATGTGATCTTTTGAGCAATTTCTAATGGTAAACCGATTTCATGAATCCCTTTATATGCATCCCCAGTAATCACAATACGAGAAGAGAACCTTGATCCCTTCCTGATAAACAGTGCTCGCATCTTTTCAAGCCATGCCTTTGTAGAAGAATCATCAACCTCTTTAACAACCCCACACTTCTTAGATTTTGGGGGTTCATATACTGTGCAATAGTTGACTGCAAGTCATTAGATTTTCCTGGATTTGTGGGGTTCCCGCACAGTGGTAGTTTGGTAATTTTGGAGTCCTTCTTGGTTAGGGTTTGGGCTGAAAGTACGAGTGCTGGAGCCAACGCTTTCGGAGTCCGAACTTTCTTTTGAAAAATAGAAAAATGGGAATATTAGTAAATATGGATTTTCTTGTTAAGAAGAAAATGGAAAATGGATTGAAAAAACATAAAAGAGATTTTTTTTCTTCTTTTTTTGCTTCAAGAGAGAGAGACAAAGAGGTGAGAGTGCGGAAATCAAGGGAGAGAGTGGGGGAATGAAGTGGCCGCGTGAGATTTGAAAATAGCGAGTGTAGCTTGGTATGAAAATGACGTTTTGCATGCGTGGCGTGTGTCTATGAGAGGTGTCTACGAACGCGGATTAGCTAATGAACTCGACAGTAGTGAGTTTGCGATAGATTTTTGTTTGATGAGTTCATCATTTGGGGTCCCACCAAGAGCCAAATCGGGGTCCCACCATATGCAAAATGTGGTTGGTTGACTTATTAGGCTGACCACCTCGGGTATAGACAATTTAACAAACTTGCCATAATTCCAAATATATGCACGTGGGCCACCTGATCAATGGACTGGACTAACACTTTCTTATGGCCATCTGACATGCGGGCCACCATATGAACAAAGCTCAAATGTTCTGCATACTGATCAAGTTGGCAGTTGTACTGCTTGTAAAGGCATGTGTTTGTGTCCAGCAGATTACTTTCTTATTGTTTTTAGCACAGATCTACTGTTGTGGGCCTCTCTCTCATTTGATGATTGCAATCTATACCATGTGCAATTCAAATGGTTGTGCGCTATTACAGAATAAAATGCACAAGGTTCCTAGAACTATACCATCCTTGTCTTAGAGTAGAAAAATGCACAAGCAAAGATTTGAGTTTTATGATATCTCGCCAGTTTATTGTTTTGACAGGCTTATAATCCTTTGTTGGATATTCACATTTCCTTTTTTTTTTTTCTTTCTTTTCTTTTTGGTAGAATAAAATTGTGTTTTCAGATTTTCCAGCGACACATGTACAGCTGGGACTATTAGGAGAAAATAGTTATTGGTGATAGTTTGAAAAATCAACTTCTCTTTTGATAGGAAATTAATGTATGCATGGCTGTTCGAGAGGATATATCCACTACAACACAAGGAGTGCACTGTCATTATCTTTTAGCCACTTTCTATACAGCGCACCATACTGAATTTTGAATTGCAATTTGTGCTGCTATGGTCTTTGTTTTCAGTATGGTGTAGGAGGACAGACGAGCTTGTTGATGGCTAGGTTTTCATGTTCATTTGGCTAGGTTTTGGAAGCCTTTGGAGTATACCCCATCAAGGGGTTTACAGATTTTCAGGTATTGGATTGAGTTGCAGTCTACTTCGTAATTACCGTGACTCTATTTGTCATTTTTAAAGTGAGAAATTTGGGTTCTTGATGGTTTAGCTAGAGCTTCATTCTGGATCTCGTCTTTATTATGTTTTTGTAGGTGGTGGAAAATGCAAAAATCTAGGCAGAAACGGTATGGATTTTTTTTTTTTTTTAAATAAATCTGGTCTTTTTTTAATGGCCAGAGAGAGTTCTATATTACAATGGTTCTTTTCTTTTAACTGTATAGCTATTTTCATTTTTTTGTTGACATTGTTGTAGGAGGCTGCCATGATATGATTGGATATAAGTGAATATGTGGAGCGGCAAAGAAAGTAGTTGGCAAGATTAAACTGGAAGGTTAGTTTTCAATGGTATAAACCGAATTTCATGATGTTTGGTGCAACCAACTGCACCCTAAGCTACTCTTAGTTTCATTAGTACAGAAATTGTGAGTAATAGTCTATCTTAAATCAGACGTTAAAAAGTCCCAAGCCTTCTTAGAACATCTCAGGTAGTGTTTATGTTTGTATGAATCCCGACTTTTGAGTTCTGGAACATCTAAAGTTTGAAATTCTCATTACAGAAAAGTGTAAAAAGAGATAGGTCTTAGTTTTAAAGAGTTAGATCTTGTTTGATTGGTCCAAACAACAAGAACAGTTTCCTAAGGGCCTGTTGGATGCAAACTCCGAAGGGGCTTTTGAGGCCTAAACCCCTTTTTGATCCAAACAACAGTTGATTAGTCATTTTGTATTCTTGCAATCTTGCAGCAATCATGTCGAGTTGCAATCTTGTAGAAAAATTCACTTCTCAAACAACTAAATCTTCTGGATACTTTAATTAGTCATTTTGTAATTGAAACTTTTCTTTTTTCTTAAAAAAAAAGGAAAAAAGAAGAAGATCACTTAGGGCTGTTTTTTAAGCTAACACAATGCCTAGAATGGCCCCACTTGTACAATATTAATTAGAAAAGAAGTTCAAATTGCGGAAGAAACGATAAAGGTGAATTTCAAATTTCATATATTTCTGTTTCTAGATAGTTTTCTATCTAATTTCCAAGTAGTAATTGATACATCTTACTGATTGCTTCCATCATGTGGAAATTTAGACATTGTTTTTTTTCTTTTTTTGGGTTGTCTTCTAACAGGAAATGTCTTAGGGTTCATAGTGTGGTGATCCCAACTATTGATCTGGCGGGCACCATAGCACGGTGGATAGCCCCATAGCACTTCAAAACCAGTGGCATACATTAAGAAGAGATACAACAAAAGTATAAATTCAAACAAGAAAGGGAAAAAGATTTACAGGTTAGAATCTTCGTAGCTGGGAAATTTGCAGCTTACCGGGACAAGGTGGGACCCATCAAATCAACAGTCTGGAAAAGTGAACGATAGGCTCCATATGTACAGAACGGAATCCTTGTTTTAATTTTCTCGGACTATTCCTAAAAGCTTTCTTGTGATGCCTTGTGTTCTTTAATTAGCCTGCACAACACTGTAAGTCTTGAAGTAGAACTTGAAGTGTGTGTTTGGATGTGATATAAAATTGAATTGTGATTATTATTCACATAAAGTGAAAACAACCATGGTTTTCATATTGAGGATCAAGACTCCAAACTGCAATTTTTATTTTTATTTTAAATTTCAAGTTGGACTTAAAAGAGTGTAACTGCAATTTGAGGGCTACTTCCGCATAAAAGATACTATCAATCCACTTTTAGTGTAAATTTTCATCAAATTTCATGAAATTTGGCGCTGCCAAATACACCCTAAATCTGGGAATTTCATCAAATTTCTAATGCATTATTTGTTGGAAACAGGGGTTATTTTCATTGTTTGTTATTTTAATGTATCTGGGAATTTCATAGGAGAAAAAAAAAACAGAGCGAAACAACAGCCTTGCCACTCAGGCTACAGGAGAATGAGGATATTTTTGTGTCATTCAGAAAAGAAAAAAGAAAAAAAAAATCAATCTCAAGCCTACCTGATTGGTAGTATGGACTGGAGGCATCTAACTCAATGTTCCTCATAGTAAACACAACCATTATTTTCTTAATCCATTTTTCTTCCATCTGAATGATTGAAAAATTACTGTCCTTTTTTCTTGTTTCCTTTGCTATTTTGTTACAATAGCAGAAAGTACCATAAAAAAGGGCAGAAATTTATCTTTTCTAATGGGTATTATTGAATAATTGGGTATTGTTGCACCAGTAAAAAGTGTGAAGCAGTTACTAATAACAGTCACGTAGGGGTATGCGAAGAAGAGATTGAACCAGGAAATGCATTAGTCTCACACTTGTGATATGGATGCTAGTCATTAGCATCTATCAAGCCTGACCATACAAAAATTGGGCTGTTGATGGGCCGGACCTGGGCTGTCAGTGGCATCTATCAAGCGGTTACTTGTTTAATGTTGTATTGTCTCACTCTATTGACATTCACCATTGAGTCTTAAAGTTGATAAATGCATATAAGCATCATATTAGCTTGGCTATTTTATTTTTTATCCTTTTCAGTGACTGAAATTATTAATAAGTATCTTCTCATTCTTCTTCTTCTTCTTCTTCTTCTTCTGCTTCTTCTTTCTTGCAACATCTTAGCAATAGGGAGCTTGCTGAGACTACTAGGTGGAGATCCTGCAACGCAGGGTCATGGCGTTTGAGGGAGCTATTCTTCTCGTTTCATCTCCTATGGTATACATGTTCCCCATCTTAATATGAAAAAACTACATTTATTTGAAACACTTGGTTACTGTTGAAGCCTGCTTTAGCACTTGGATGGTCTCAAATTCATGGCAATGCATTTGCTTCTCTCAAATTCACTACTTATTCTTTGTCAATGATCTCTGTTCATGCAGGGAACGCCAGTGAGTGAGCGTGCTATACCTGTTGCAATATTTGAGACTGATGTTAGTACCGGTTATCTATTATTGCCATTGTTGGGGATATAGGTTTCTGCTGGCACTTCATTAGAACTAATCGCAAAATATTTTTCTTTTCCTTTTGCAGACATTGTGAAATTCTATTTGTGGAAATGGTGCAAGATTTCATATGAAGTGGCGATTAGATCCATTGTCGATTGGTCCTATTACAGGCAACGCCTTGGTTCAGCTGTTCAGAAAATTATTACTATTCCTGTAGTGATGCAGAAGGTGATAACTCTAGGACTTTGTTTGCAAATCCATGAATATAAAGTCTTTTTTATTTTCTTCTTTTTTCATTCTTATGAGCTAGTAAACTTTTTCAGGTTACTAATCCTGTCCCCAGAGTAATTCATCCTGATTGGCTGCATAAAAAAGTCCGGGAAAAGGAGGACAAGTTTTGCCAACGAAAGTTGATTGATATTTTCAGCTCCTTGAACAAAGACAAAATTTTGCAAAAAGACTTTACCCAGGATATCTTTGATCATGCCTTGGACAAAATGAATGTCATAGATTTGGAAGATATCGCAAACAAAGAGAATGTTTCCATAACTGGACCTGGACCTCTAGTCCGCAGCTATGAAGTTAACAAAGAGCAACATTCAGCCAGGTTATCTTGTCCAGCAGATGGCATGCCTTCTAGTAACCAACACCAACATCCTCTGATGCCTCATGGTAACCAACAACAGCATCCTACTGAAAACGTTGACAGAAATGTTGATATCAAGGATGGCTTGAAGTAAAGAAGAGAAAATGGAAATATAGTCGAGAAGAAAGGAAAAGGCACAGGTTTTGAAGTCGTTGATCTCTAGTTGATATGTTGTATATATAATAGTTGAAAAAATAATAATTTCCAGCACTGGGAAAAATGAATTAGGAATGATACCGCTTTGCTCTTCGATGTTGCTTTTGCTTTATATGAGGTCTGATTCCATATTGCTTTTCTTCTTTCCTAATCGCAACTTTGATTTATGATATCGATACTTGATGTCTCAGACAAGTATTGGTGACCAAATTTCTTCTCTGCAAAATTTATACTTTTCAGGTTAGGTGATTTAAAGAGGTCACGTCAGTCTGGTGGGACTGAGTTTCCTGGTTCTGTGATAAGTCGTAAACAAGATCAGGAATGGGGTTAATTCATTCTTTAAGAGACATGACTTAGCCCTTGTTCGCTCTTACTGGCAGGTGATGACATTTTTCTGTTGTCAGGAATTTAGATAGTTTAATTAATTGCAGAATGCCTGATGTCAATCTTCCATGGTTCAGATTATACAACTCATCCCAAGTCCACAACCTGGGCATTTTTTTTGCTTGGGTCGTTTCTGAAGGAATCATGCTTAAGGTTCCTGTAAATGTCCCTAGAGTATTTTAGCTCAACACTAATGCACCTATCATAGAAGAATTTCCTGGAAGATGTGTGAACAAGGCTCTTCCTCATGGGCGGCCTACCTTCAATCTCATTGAGGTACATTTGGTGTCCTAAAATTGATAAGTTCAAATAGGAGTTGCTCTGGATTGCTGAGTGCTACTTGTAAGAACTAAGGTTTATCTGTAACATGTTTTATGTTTTTGCAGGTGATAACTGATGAGGATCAATTTAGGGCTAAAGGCAGGAAACTTGCGGCTCACCTTACAGATCCAAAAGTTGAGGTGAAATACATGAAAGCACAATGATAGTGGCATTTCCAAGTGCATACTCATGTTTGAAATGCATGCCTTCTCTCCTACTTTTTTATTGTATTGCATATTGCGCCACTTTTTATCCATTTATTTCATATGTCCATTTGGTGAACTTCTCTAATTACACCAATCTACTTCTCATTGTTGCACATTGTGTAATTGCATGAAAGAGAAACTAAAGCTGAAAGTCTCATTGTTAGATAGATATTAGAGTATTGAGCTTGATCAGATGTTGTTAGATGGAGATTAGAGTTTTAAGCTTGATCAGACTAAGTTGGGAGATTGATTCTGTTCATCAGCTTATTCCATTTGAGCTGCATTAGGAGTTTTGGCCAAGTTTGGCTGCAGCACTGATCAGACTAAGGGATTAAAATAATGCAATTTTGTTAAGCTTCTCTTGTTTCTTTTTTTTTTTTTTTTAAAGCAAATATCCAATCCAAATATTTGAAATTTGGATGATATATTTGATTTTGATTTCTTCCTTTCCTATTGTGTTGACTTAACTTCTCAAATAGGTTGGTTCATTAGGAGTACTGGAGAAATGGGCATATTTAGTTTGAATGTACGCGTTGATTAATACACATCCATAACTAGATATACCAATTTCTCCAAAGCCCTAATGAACTAACTTATTTGAGAAGGAAAAGTCTACACAATAGAAAAGGAAGAAATCAAAATCAAATATATCATCCAAATTCTCAATTTGTATTTTTTATAAATTACTGAGAATCGCCGACGGTTTTTAGCCGTTAGCGGTCGAAAATTCCAACAGGTTTTAGCCGGCGACAACGCCGACGGATTTTAGCCATCGAAAACGCCAACGGTTTTAATCCGTCGGCGAGCAACCCGACGCATCCTTTACCGACGGACCTTACGACGGCTAAAATCCGTCGGAGAAGGTCATTGCCGACGGATTTTAGCCGTCGGCTTTGCCCTATTTTTTATAGTGACAGGAGTTTTCAAATGCATTATGTTGACATCTTCTGCAGGAATCAGAACAAGTAGAACTATGTTTAGAAAGCATGAGACCAGATCTGGCATGCCAGCTGATTAGTAAAGATTGGAAAACCTTTTATGATTTTACTACCAAGGCTTATACTCTGAAAAAAATAATGGGAAGTGTCTACTTTTCAGTCAAAATCAGCCCACATCACTCGGAAAGAAGAAACTAAACCACATTATCAGAATGTGGAAGAAGATAACAATGAAGAAGATATAAATGGTTGTGCGGTTATAATGACATATAAAAGGTCCAGGCAAAATAAAGATCATATGAAGTATTCGTTTGTAAGAAAAGATATAATTCCTATTCTAAATCAATTATTGGCTATGAAGAGTATTGAATTACCTTGGCTAAGACACTTCAAAGAAATCGAAAATACAAGAAGAATGGATTATTGCCATTATTATCGTAAATTTGGGCACCATACAGAAAATTATAATTCCTTCAAGAAAAAGCTACAAAAGATGATCGATAAGGAAGAAATTGCGAAGGAAAAAAAAGCAGGATAGAAAGAGAAAAATGACAGAAACTCGGCAAAGAAAATTCTAGGGGCATCCGCATTTAAAAGTAGACAATATGCTTCTTATGGTAAACTATCAGCAATTGACAAGATCGAGCTATCATAGCCTAAATACTCAAGTGAAAAGAAGTGAGTGAAGTAAAAGATGTAAAGTCGTGACAAAAGGAATATTCATTGCAGATATGCATTGTAATACCTGCCAGTTCAGGAAATGATCACTATTTTGATTTCAAAAGGTATCGGTATGATACTTCCAAAATAAAAAAGGGGCAAGATAAACAAAGTCTCAGAATGTCAGCAAAGTCTCAGCATGCTAAAATCTAAGAATTCCAAATGAGGTAATTGTTGACTCCCAGAAATAAAAATTGTTTATAATAATTGTCTTTATCAATTTTTGCAGATTAAAGTTGGGCCAAAAGCAAGTACTAATGCTTGGTGATGATTGTTATCAAGCGTTAATGATTGTCGCCAACAAGTATAGTAGCAAAAGGGATTGCGAAAGACAAGGTCGTGTACTCCCACTTAGACGGATGAATAAAAATGCAAATTTTCAATTGACTTTGAATTTCAGGAGAAATCCAGGAAATGCAATTGAAGAGGAAAGAAAAGTGAATAGCTTGAAGAATAAGTTATAGAAGACAATTGATAAAAGCAAAATTGTTAAAGTATACAACATAAGAGAAAAAATAAGAGTATATAGGCCTGATTAGTTTGAGATCGGGGGCAAAGCTAATCTGGTGCAAAAGTATGCGATAATGCGACATCAGTATATTTGTTAAAGGTCGTGACATCGTGATTTTGATTATGAAGATTCCCAGTGCAATGCTTCCTAATCAAAAGGGGGCAAGATAGGTAAGCAAGAAAGGTGAGTAAGAAACTGTGAAATGTATTTCTCACCATAGAATATATTTCTTTTGTGTATATGAATAAAATGCAGGCTTTTCAAGCACATCAAGTCATCGCCAAATGAAAAGCATTGATGATTGCTGTCAAGCATTCATGATTGTCGCCAACGCTAAAGATTATCGCTAAACGTCGATGATTATCGCCAAAATTAGCTTTTCAAGCATATCAAGTCATCGCCAAATGCGAAGCATCAATGACAATCGCCAAATAAAAGCCTCAATGATTATCGCCAAATAAAAGCGCTAATGATTATTGCCAAAATAAGCAAACGCCAATGCTAATCACTAAAATAAGCAACTATCGCTGTCGTCATTAATGGCTCATGCAAGCTTATCTTATCAAAATTGCTATCATCACCAAGCTGATAAACTATTTCAAATACAACATGAATATTCTCAGAATATATCAGTGATGATGAAATATCAAATATTGATTCTCAGAATATATCAGTGACGACGAAATATTAAATATTGATTCTCAGAATATATCAGCGACGATGAAATATCAAATATTGATTCTCAGAATATATCAGCGACGATGAAATATCAAATATTGATTCTCAGAATATATCAGTGACGGCGAAATATCAAATATTGATTCTCAGAATATATCAGCGATGGCGAAATATCAAATATTGATTCTCAGAATATATCATCGATGGCGAAATATCAAATATTGATTCTCAAAATATATCAGCGACGATGAAATATCAATTATTGATTCTCTCAATATATCAGCAGTTGGCAAAATATCAGCTATGGATTCACTGTTCATGATAATGAAATAAGCAGTGGAATAAACCTATAAGGTCAATGTAACATCCCGAAAATTGGGGGGTCGAGCAAAAACCCAACTCCTGAGTTCCAAAATGTTATTTATGCAACATAAATGTATATGATTGAATGTTGTCTATGTTAATGCATTAAACATGAGTGAGATTAATCCAAAACATCATATCATACTCTAGAGACCGTTAAATTAGCAAGCGGAAGACTGTGATAGTATGTATAACATATATAAATTGTTGTATGTCTCCAGAGTGTGAATAGGTTACCAGGTTATATACATACATGTATACTCCAAAAGTAAACCAAAAGGATATACATGAGTGTTCTAAAAATATAAAATGACAAGTGTCAAGGTATCTAATCAACTTCCCTGTAATCCCGTCAATCAGAACACGCATAAAGGAGGAATCCTCCTCATCATCATCAAGTCCAGTTCCGCTTCTCAAGCAGCGCCATCATCTGCAATCACAAAAAGGGACTGGTGGGTGTCCGGAAACACCATCCCATAACGTGGGAATGAGTGATCAACTCAGTGGGATAAGAGAGCAGAGATTAGCATGTTCACAAATCAATCATGCGATAATAGTAAAGCAGTAAATCAAACATTCCTAATACTGTTATTAATGCAATTATGACATGACATGATGGATGCCCTCACCGACGTTCTCCCTCATACGGCACCATCTTCGTCCGCGGCATGCGTGCATCCCGCTCAGTGCTCCACATCTTCCAGGCACATGCAATGTAATGGTGATATGATTGCCAAGTTGTTATTAGTTCATTCAAATAGCAGGATTGGGAAACTAAGGTACTTCCTTTATATCAATCCCAACACAGATCCTGTCTAGGGTCGTCACTCCTAGTAATCTTGTACGATGTATATTTTGTAGGTCGCTGCAAGAGCTGCCAGGGCTGTTGCTCGCACTCATTGCACCGCTCCTCCATCACCTTATCAATACAGGCCTACTGTACTCTACTTCTACTGGAGGGTCGTCGTCTCCCGTAGACTCAGAATACGCTCGCAGTCACTACAAAGGGCTGCCAGGGCTTTTGCACGCACTCATTGCTCCGCTCCCCCATCACCTTATCAATGTAAGCCGACAACAAAAATATAGTGTCCCATACCACCATAATCTGCTCACGAGTCTAGGTGCTCACTGGTCACTACGGGGAGGTTTGTGGCCCCAACGTAGGCCGACAGCTCGACCACGGTGTCCCATACCACCATGCCCGGCTCATGAGTCTTCTTGGATCAAGGTACCATAGTTAACAGGGTTTACAATGGTAATTTCAGTACCCTAGGTTCAAGCAGTTATGACTCATGCAGGGTGAACATACAATGGCCAGTCGGGTTACTTGACGGGCTCGACTAGCACGATCGCATCTCAAGTCGAACGACATGAAGTGTGTAAAACACTTCGCGTGGCCTAACCACTGCCGCCAACTCCAAAATACGGCTCTTGTTCATCGACGCATCGTTCGTGGCCAAGATAAGCCAACCACGAATTCGCTCGGTTACCGACTGCCTGGACTAAGTATAGTCCCAAATAATTATGGAATCGCATCAGCATTCATCGGAGAGTATTGGAAATGAAATACAACCATGTGAGCATGTTAACACATGTTATATCGTACAACTTAAGTAAATCATCTGACACATGCCTTTCATACATATAATGAAATTATGCATATCGCCAACATATAGGAAATCAGTTCCATCAGCATATTAATTGAGAATTCAATCTCAAACTAAATCATAATGAAATCATCAAGCACATGTTATAACATACAACTTAAGTGAATCATCAAGCACATGCATTTCATTCATATAATGAAATCATGCATATGGCTAACATGTAGGAAACCATTTACACCAGCATATTAATTGAGAAATCAATCTCAAACTAATTCATAACACCATTTAACTCAATACATACTAATACAAGCATTTATACAAACACTTACACTACACACTTAAGTCTACATATAGTATGTCGACCCGAAGTGTGCATTTAGGCAAATCTCTTCGTCAAACTAATTATGCACGTATTCCTAACATTTTAATGCGATAATAAACCATGTCAATCACATCAGCAAAATATGCATGAAAACAGTACTTCCTACAAATGACTAAAATGCCCTAAATCTCATAATCTCCGTCGGTTTACGAAACAGAAAACGGACAGCATGTTGTACATGTCAAACGGCGATGCCGTCGATAATCTACTATTAAACGACATTGAAAGCGTTGAAAACAGTCAATCAAAGCATCTAAAATCCGCACTTTTTCCCTTATAGGTGAAGTGATTCGAACGGAGCGTATACGCTTCGTCTACGGCGAGTAGACAACCTGATTTACAACATACATCAGCTATCTAGCTAGGAAAACGAAGGATCAGCAAATCAACAAGAGTTTAGGGTATTTCCTTACCTAGAAAAGTGAAGAAATCACCGGTAAAGTGATTGGAGCGCGTGGCTTAACCACTTGCAGCACGTGGCACAAGTAGCAGGGAATTCTCTCCCACCTTCTCTCACAAACTCTCACCTTTTCTCTCTCCCAATCTAGGACTTTTTGCAAATTCGTATGGGAGAGAGGAGTGAGGGTTTCAACCCCTTTTATAAGCTCAAATGTGCCCAAAATAGGCTCGGGTACAATGTATACTTGAGGTATGTCTAATTCGGGGCGGTTTCGGTCCAAAAGATCATTTCTGGTGATCCCCTGGCCAAATGCGGTCGGACTTAAGCTCATGCATACTAGATCTAGCATACATCAAGTTTTCAGTCCGGCAGGGTTCGCAGATCGCACGTGTCGGTCCAGTTTCAGTTCAGCGGTCACCGCACGTAGATCAGGTCTACAATTCTCATGACATGAAATAAAATTTTTTTCTGATCCGAGGGTGTAATTTGGCTGAATTCTGACGGTCAGAACGCTTAATACTGACACGTCAAGTCGTGTGCCAGATTTGAATTTCAAATTCCAAATCTGTCCCTATTCGCACTCTCTTCAGTCCGGGCTCAATGAAATAGCCTGTGATTATCGGTTGGACTTGATTTTTGAAATGATTGTCAAGTCTAGCTGGGCGGTTCTAACGGTCTAAGATAGCAGGCATCGAACTTTCGACGCGCGGTATAGATCCAATACAGATTTTCAAAGTGGTCCAGAGAACAAACCTGCTTAGAGTTTGATCCGAGATTTTAGAGTATTATAGAGTCATTGGTTCTACTCGATTTGGGTCTTGTAAAACGTATTTAAAGTGATCAGGGACTATTTCCCAACTACTCTAGCATAGCGCTAGCTAACTTATGCTTAGTTTCTAAAGGAATTAACCCTAAGTGATTTCTTTGGCTATGAAATTGGGTTCTAAGCGATTTTCCACGTGTTTTAATTAACCCATTGCCTAAGGATGTCTAATCCCAGGTTAGCCAAAATCCGGGGTGTTACAGTCAACTACACAGATTTTATGACAGCGATGACAAAATATTAGTTAAGGCAGCCTAGCCAAGCATATATGGCCAGCTACACTTAAGACCTATAATCAGTTAAGGAAGCCTAGCCAAGCCTATACGGCCAGCTACGCTTAAGACCTATAATAAGTTAAGGCAGCTTAGCCAAGCCTATACGGCCAACTGCGCTTAAGATCTATAATCATTTAAGGCTTCCTAGCCAAGCCTATACGGCCAACTATGCATAAGACCTCCAAAGCTAGAAATTGGCTGCCTGAAATCGGCGGTAAACTAAAATTTCTCCTTGAGCCCAGTATCAAGTCCAGTCTAGTTTAATCTAGACTAGTCCAGTCAAGTCCAGTGAAGTCAGGACATGTCTAGTTAAGGTATGGTCAGTCAAAATACACTGACACCAGTGTTTAAAAGCATAAACTAAGTATAGTATTCAAAATGCTATAAATATATATTTTAATTTAGATATGCTCAAATATGCAATTGCCTGATGAAAATTTTAAACATAGATTAGAAAACATGCAAAAATGCATTTCTCTTAAATCAGGTTCAAATTTTATCAACAGTAAATTCCTTCAAGATATTGGCAATTATCTACTCAAAAGCTCAAGTCTCCAAGGTCAATTAATGTATTGACAAGAGCTGTGAGGTCTTGTCATCTCTCGTCTTCTTAATGAATAGATACATATTCTTACACAAGGTTCTCAAAAGGGGGGCAGAGAATAAACTAGTGAAGAATTATCATTCTCTACCGGACAGTATAAGGACTCTGATATATTCTTTGGAAGTCATGAAAAGAGCAGTAAAGATTATTTATTCTTTAGGAGTATCAGACGGCTCCACTTCGAAAATATTATCTTCTGAAGAAATCTTTATGCGAAATTGACCTGGAAAGGAGGTAGGATTTAATGTCTTCAAATTAATCTAAGCCTTGGTCTTTCTGATAACTTCTTATGCAAGGTGGAGGAATTCATATGTTGAGTATTATGAATAAAAATATCGCAAGACTCCATGTATCGGATCTGATGGAGACAAAGAACAAACGGAATCATCATCAAATTAATAGAGATTGAAGAAAAGGTCTATGAAGAAATGCTAAGGAGTACAAACTAAAGAAGACTCAGTAAAAAGACTCAGTGGTTGAACCTTTGGAGCTAAAGATGAAATCTCCAAGAGTGCAATATAAAGAATACAATGCTAAGCGCAATGACAAGCGCAAAGATTGATTAAATCATATTGTGAACATCACACTCAACCTAAAAAGAGAAGTTTTTAATATTTATTTCAAAAATTATTAATGCTTGGTAAAGCTAAATTGGAAAATTATAATGAATTGAAATATTAATCTCGATTAGTTTGGCAGGAAAGATCATCATTTGAAAGCTTGAGTTATGCAGATCATGAATAAAAGAAACAATCAAAAAAGATGTTGCAGCAAGAGCAGCATTAAAGAACAACCCCAGATATAGAGTTAAAGGAAAGAATTGCTGGAGTTGATTAAAGAAACCATTGCAGCGACCACGGTGTTGAAGGATAGTTCTCTGATCAAATTGCTCGAAGACGAAGTCGTCACAGCTATTGCAGAGATGTGCTTCGATGAAAAGAGTATTTTCTCTAGTAAATAGCCACTCGACACTACTGGCTGGGGGCATTCAATTCTGCTGTTCAAGTGTTATCCTTCAAGTCTTCTGTTCGAGCGCTATCCTTCCAATCTTCTGTTCAAGTGCCATTATTCAAATTTTTTTCGCTTGAACGCCATCATCAAATCTTCCGTTCAAGCTTGATATTCAAGTCTATCATTCGAACGTGAGCATTCAAATATTCCGTTCGAGCACGAGCATTCCAGTATTCAGATCGAATGTGATCATTCAATCTTCTGGTTAAGAATGATCATCTAGTCTTCCATACAAGCATAATCATCCAATCATCCTTCAGTTGCAGTTTATTTAAGTTCTTCAGGAGAAGGAAGATCAATCCTTCATTTGATTTTAAGAATAAATCAAAGAAGGATTGAGGGGGCATCTGTTGGAGCATAAAAAATCACAAAGGAAGATTGAAAGTTAGAGAGCCAGACATAAAGAGAAGTAAAGTTGTTGCTCTAACCGCGCAACCAGTTGAGGAGTTATGCAGAACGTGTAAAGCCTTGTGCGGATGGAACAGAGCTTGCAATCCTTGTGCGGATCGCACATCAGAGACCATCGTTGGGCGAATCACGCGGCCAACTCTACTCTTGTGCGGGTCACGCACCTAGTTGCACTAGAGAAATAGCAGTTATTTAGATGATCTGAGTAGCGCAGAGGGGTGCGCGGGTAGCATGAATGACTCTGACTCACGCAGAGTGTTGCGCGGTTAACGAAGATTGAACTTGTGCGCGTAACTGTGTGCATGGGTAGGAAAGGTAAGACTACCGTTGCACGGGTAGCGCAAACAAAGGAAGAGACAGATTAAAATGAATGGTTGAGATTGATGTAAAGTAGGGCCCATGGCACAGAGACTGAGGGATGGCACGTGTGGGGGCTTATAAATACCCCACTCCCCCTCTCATTTAGGATGAAAGGTTTTCTAGAGGAAGGCGGGGCTCTGAAGATAGATTGAAGCTGAGAAGACAAGTTGGTTACACTGGTCGCGCAACCAATGTCCTTAGTTATGCCGACCTCGTAACAGATTGTGCGTTTCGTGCAACCAAGTTAGTTGGTTGCTGTAACATCCCGAAAATCGGGGTGACGAGCAAAAACCCAACTCCTGAGTTCCAAAATGTTATTTATGCAACATAGATATGTATGATTGAATGTTGTCTGTGATAATGTATTAAACATGAGTGAGATTAAGCTAGAACAGCATATCATACTCCAGAGACAGTTGAATTAACAAGCGGAAGACTGTGATAGTATGTATAACATATATAAACTGTTGTATGTCTCCAGAGTGTGAATATGTTACCAGGTTATATACATACATGTATACTCCAAAAGTAAACCAAAAGGATATACATGAGTGTTCTAAAAATATAAAATGACAAGCATCAAGGTATCTAATCAACCTCCCTGTAATCCCATCAATTAGAACACGCATAAAGGAGGAATCCTCCTCATCATCATTAAGTCCAGCTCCACTTCTCAAGCAGCGCCATCATCTGCAATCACAAAAAGGGACTGGTGGGTATCCGAAAACACCATCCCGTAACGTGGGAGTGAGTGATCAACTCAGTGGGATAAGAGAGCAGAGATTAGCATGTTCACAAATCAATCATGCGATAATAGTAAAGCAGTAAATCAAACATTTCTAATACTGTTATTAATACAATTATGACATGACATGATGGATGCCCTCACCTACATTCTCCCTCATACGGCACCATCTTCGTCCGCGGCATGCGTGCATCCCGCTCAGTGCTCCACATCTTCCAGGCACATGCAATGTAATGGTGATATGATTGTCAAGTTGTTATTAGTCTATTCAAACAGCAGGATTGGGAAACTAAGGTACTTCCCTTATATCAATCCCAACACAGATCCTGTCTAGGGTCTTCACTCCTAGTAATCTCATACGATGTATATTTTTTAGGTCGCTACAAGGGCTGCCAGGGCTGTTGCACGCACTCGTTGCTCCGCTCCCCCATCACCTTATCAATACAGGCCTACTGTACTCTACTGCTACGGAAGGGTCGTCGCCTCCCGTAGACTCAGAATACGCTCGCGGTCACTACAAAGGACTCGTCGCCTGATCAGTGTAGGCCGACAGCAAGAATATAGTGTCCCATACCACCATAATCTGCTCACGAGACTAGGTGCTCACTGGTCACTACGGGGAGGTTTGTGGCCGCAGCGTAGGCCGACAGCTCGACTACGGTATCCCATACCACCATGCCCAGCTCATGAGTCTTCGTGGATCAAGGTACCATGGTTAACAGGGTTTACAATGGTAAGTTCAGTACCCTAGGTTCAAGCAGTTATGACTCATGCAGGGTGAACATATAAGGCCAGTCGGGTTACTTGACGGGCTCGACTAGCACGAGCGCCTCGCAAGTCGAACGACATGAAGTGCATAAAACACTTCGCATGGCCTAACCACTGCCGTCAACTCCAAACACGACTCGCGTTCATCGACGCGTCCTTCGTGGCAAATACAAGCTGGCCACGAATTTTCTCTGTTACCGACTGCCTGGAGTAAGTATAGTCCCAAGCAATTATGAATCCACATCAGCAATTCATGTAAGAGTATTGGAATTGAAATACAACCATGTGAGCATGTTAACACATGTTATAACGTACAACTTAAGTAAATCATCTTACACATGTCTTTCACATATATAATGAAATTATGCATATCGCCAACATATAAGAAATCATCTCCATCAACGTATTAATTGAGAATTCAATCTCAAACTAAATCATAAGGAAATCATCAAGCACATGTTATAACATACCACTTAAGTGAATCATCAAGCATATGCATTTCATACATATAATGAAATCGTACATATGGCTAACATGTAGGAAATCATTTACATCAGCATTTTAATTGAGAAATCAATCTCAAACTAATTCATAACACCATTTAATTCAATACATACTAATACAAGCATTTATACAAACACTTACACTACACACTTAAGTCCACATATAGTATGTCGACTCAAAGTGGGCATTTTTGGCGAATCTCTTCGCCAAACTAACTATGCACGTATTCCTAACATTCTAATGCGACAATAAACTATGTCAATCACATCAGCAAAATATGAATGAAATCAGTACTTCCTACAAATGACTAAAATGCCCTAAATCTCATATTCTTCGTTGGTTTACGAAACAGGAAACAGACAGCATGTTGTACATGTCAAACAGCATTGTCGTCGATAATCTACTATTAAACGACATTGAAAGCGTTGGAAACAGTCAATCAAAGCGTCTAAAATCCGCACCTTATCTCTTACAGGTATGTGAATTCGAACGGAGCATATACGCTTCGTCTACGGCGAATAGGGAACCTGATTTACGAGATTTATCAACTAACAAGCTATGGAACGAAAGGAACCTCAAATCAGTGACTAAATGGGATATTTTCTTACCTAAAAATGTGGAGAAATCACCGGCCAGGTGATCGGAGCTTGTTGCTAAAGCACATGCAACAGGTAAGCCAGCAGCAGGAAAATCCTCTCCTACTCTCTCTCACAAACTCTCACCTTTTCTCTCTCCCAATCTAGGGTTTTTCTCAAATTCGGATGGGAGAGAGGAGTGAGGGTTTCAACCCCTTTTATAAGCCCAAACTTGCCCGAAATAGGCTCGGGAACAAGGTTCACTTGATGCTTATCCAAAGCGGGGCTGTTTCGGTCCAAAAGGACATTTCTGGTGATCCCCTGGCTAAATGCGGTCGGCCTTAAGTTCACACATGTCAGATGTCTCTCTCATACCCTTTTCAGACCATCAGTGTTCGTAGATCGCACATGGCGGTCCAGTTTCAGTTCAGCGGTCACCGCACGTAGATCAGGGCTGCAAGTCTCATGATATGAAATAGAAATTTTTCCTGATCCGAGGGTGTAATTTGGCTGAATTCTGACGGTCAGAATGCTTAATACTGACACGTCAAGTCATGTGCCAGATTTGAATTTCAAATTCCAAATCTGTCCCTATTCTTACTCTCTTCAGTCCAGGCTCAATGAAATAGCCTGCGAATGTCAGTTGGACTTGATTTTTGAAATGATTGTCAAGTCCAGCTAGGCGGTTCTAACGGTCTAAGATAGTAGGTATCGGACTTTCGACCCTTGGTCTAGATCCAATACAAAGTTTCAAAGTGGTCCAAAGAATAAACCTGCTTAGAGTTTGATCTGAGGTTTTAGAGTATTATAGAGTCATTGGTTCTACTCGATTTGGGTCTTGTAGAACGTATTTAAAGTGATCAGGGACTATTTCCCAGCTACTCTAGCGTTGCGCTAGCTAACATATGCTTAATTTCTAAAGGAATTAATCCTAAGTGATTTCGTTGGCTATGGAATTGGGTTCTAAGCGATTTTCCAGGTGTTTTAGTTGACCCACTGCCTAAGGACGTCAAATCTCAGATTGGCCAAAATCCGGGGTGTTACAGTTGTGCCGACCGTGCAACATGTGTTCTAGTCATGCGGGTCGCGCAACCAGGTCATCATGTGACTAAGGTAAAAAGGGGGCCGAAATGTTGCCGAAATTGTGAGAGCTCGATCTTCATTGCTTCAGACCCTCTTCTTGGCACAACAGATAAGTTCAAAAGAGAGATTGGTTGATTGATTCAACAATTCCTCCTAAGTCCTAGGAGATGAATGAAATAGTGACAGAATACTGTCGAAATTTCTATCTCATGAAAGACTAGTTGATCAGATCAACAATTCCTCCTATGTATTGGGAGATGACCAGAAGTGCTGCCGAAAGGCTGTCAAAATTTAGTTTTAAGCTTTCAGTGATTATAAGTTGTTCATTTCTAATAATCTATCTTAAGAATCAAGGGAATCAGAGGATGTAAAGGAACTCAGATAAATGTGATCAATGTTCTCTCATCAGATTCTTTGTTATTATTGAATTAATTCTCTAAATGAAACGCATTTGTTTTCTTGTCGAAACACCTTCAACTCTAAGGCAAGCGGGGCAAGAGTAGTACTAGAAACTCTCGATCAAACCTAAATATAGTATGCCTTAAGACTTGGATTTCAAGCCTCGAACAATACAACAAAATATGAAGTATTGTTACTCGGTCTCCAACTTGCGGCCAACTTAAGTATTACGCATCTTAATGTTTTTAGCGATTCTCAGTTGGTCGTCAATCAGGTCACGAGTGTGTACCAAACATGGAAGGAATAACTAAAAGCTTATATGAAAAAGCTAAAGAGCTGATCAGCGGCTTTCAGCGTTGTATCGTCACTCGAATCCCTCGAACAAAAAATGCCAAAGCCGACCGACTAGCGAAACTCACCTTTGCCAATGAAGACGACATACCTAGGTTTGTTCCGATCGAGTACGTTGCTAAACTGAATATTATTGAACCAGTTAGCTCGACCGTACTTTCTATCGATTCGGGACCTACTTGGCGTGACCCGATCATCTGATATCTCAACAGTGGAGAATTGCCTGAAGATCGTGCCGAGGCTCGACGATTGAAAATACGAGCCTCTCGCTACACCATACTCAATGAAACATTGTACAAGAATGGTTATTATGCTCCGTTGCTACGGTGCCTAAACCTTGATGAAGTCGACTATGTGTTGTGGAAAATCCATGAAGGGATCTATGAAAATCACTCAGGAGGGCGATCCCTTGCACATAAAGTCTTACGTCAAGGATACTACTGGCCGACTATCGAACACGATGCTCGTAAGCTCGTCCAGAGATGCGATAAGTGTCAGTGATTCGGGACTATCCCGAGGTAACATCATGAAGAACTAACTCCTATGATGTAACACCCCAGATTTTTGCCAACCTGGGGTTAGACGTCCTTAGGCAATGGGTCAACCATAACACCTTGGTAACCTCTCAGAACCCAATTCCAAAGCCAAAGAAATCATTTAGAACAAAATTCTTTAGAAATTTAACGTGAATTAACTAGCGCTACACTAGATTACCTGTGAAATTAGCACTAACCACTTTAAATACGATCTGTAAGACCCAAAACCTATAGAATCGTTGACGCTACGTTACCCTAAAACCTAGGATCAAACTCTAAACTTGTTTGTTCTCAGGAACCTTTCGAAACTTTGTATAGGATCTAGACCGTGTGACGAAAGTCTAATAGCGATGAACTTAGACAATTACGACCGTCTAGTTGGACTTGACAATCATTTCAAAAATCAAGCCCAACTGATGTTCTGAGGCTATTTCATTGAGCCTGGAGCAAGGAGTGTGAGAAAAAGTGAAATTCTTTATAAATTAAATGTGATTTAAATAAATCTGGCACCTGTCGCTTGCAGGTTAAGTATAAGCATTCAGACTGTTGGAATCTGACCCAAATACACCCTCGGATCAGGGAACATTTCCCACTTAGGTCAGTGTACTTGGAATCCTCGATCGAGTCTCAGTGACCGCTGAAATGAAACTGGTCCGCCACGTGCAATCTGGAAACCCTATTGAACTGAAAACGTAATGTGATCAGGATCTAGCATCCACAAGCTTAAGTCCGACCGCATTCAGTCAGGAGACCTCAAGAAATATTCTTTTGGATCGGCAACAACAAGCAGCTAGGTTCTATAATGCCCGAGTGAAGGTCAGACGCTTTCAAGTTGTAGACATGGTCATTCGAAAAACATTCCTCAATACTAAGGAAGTTGGCGCAGGCACATTAGGACCCAAATGGGAAGGACCCTATATCGTTGTAAGCACCATCTGACTAGGAACGTACCGATTGAAAGACCTGACTAGGCAATTGTTGCCTCATCCATGGAATGTCAAGCATCTAAAAACCTACTACCCTTAAAAGTTGGCATAACAAAGCAATGAAAAAGGCTAAAAAATAACGAACATGTAAACTGAGTCAAAATGAATAAAATAAAATTGAGTATATTCATTTATCAGTATGTTTGTTACATTAAGTTACATCTTGCTTTAGCATTACATTGTCAGACTAAAAGGGTTAAAGGAAAATGAAAGATCAGCCAAAATGTATGAACTTCTCCCTCGGTTAAAACTACTCAGGGGCTTGCTCGGAGCTGATGATGGTTTCAAATTAGAGTTGATGGTTCTAAAATAGTGCTGATAATGGTACCAAAATGGAGCTAATGATGGTACCAAAAACTAAGCTTTAAGACTATCAAGGGTCACTCGGGGCGACCTCTGGAGCCGGAACCGCTTCAGAATCGACCTCGATACCAGCCGCAGCATCAGCAAGCTCAGCCACTTCAGTCGCCGGATCCTCAGGAGGGCCTTCCTCAAATCTCGAGAGATCAAGGTCGAAAAAAAATTACTTCATCTTGTTGATGAAAGCTGTGTACGCGCTCTCATATAAGCGATCCCTTTCATCTTCAAACTCCGAAGATTCAAGGAAGTCTTTTGTAGCTTTCTCCTCGGCCTCTTTTTTGGCAATCTCGAGCACTACTTTTGTATCGTCTTTCAGCCGAGCTAACTTATCCTTAGAGGGTCACGATCTAGGAAAAATTACTGACCCTCATCATGGGCTTCCTTCAGTAGCTGAGCCATCCGAGCACATTCAGCTCTAGCATCTTCAGTCGCCTTCTGAGCTAAGCTTAACTCGCTAGTCAAACGGTTGACTCGGATCGAGGTAATTTCAAGTTGAGCCTCTACCTCTGCTGCTCGTTTCTGAGCCGCTTCAGTGTCCGCCACATCTCTTTGGGCCTTCTCGGCAGGCAAGGAGCGAGCTACACAGCTCGGAGGGTATAAGAAAGGGATGAAGTCAGATCAAAGATGAAAGAGACAACGAGCCAAGAGATAAGTTGAAATCCTACCTGAAGCAAGACCTTTGTAGCATAGGAGAGTATCTGACTCCCAGGGGCTTCGAAGATGGATGCGAACTCCTTCTCGCTCCCAGTAGAAACAGCCCAAGGGACCATGTCTGTCACGGTCCGACGGAAGGACGATTGCTCCTGTGGAGCTGACTCCCCCTTGAGGTCTCCCCTCTCTGCTCCTCTCTTTATCCTGAGACCCGCTCTGCAATAGGTCCTGGCTCAGAATTCGTCAGTGACTCAGTAGGAAGGGTGCTCACATCCTCTGCCCTCTCTTCGGGCTCAAGAGAATGACAACGGTTGGGATGGTCGGAGCAGGGGCGGCTGGGGAAGGCGGCTCCACGACCGAAGGAGCAGTATTCACCTTCTTTGGAGGCCTAGGCTCTAACAGAAGCACTGACCTAGGAGGAGCCTTCAACTTCGACGATGACTTCATAAGGGGTCGATCTTCAGCCATCTTTGTCTCGTACAAAATGCAGAGTCAGAAAAATTCGAGAAGGATGTGCTCAAGTACCTAAAGATACCTGTCACAGATGAAGCCAACCCTGAGAGAAGAAGACGCTCTAGTTGTAGAAGGGACTTCCAAGCCTAATCCTCAGGACTTATCGTCCACAGGTCTTTGATCCAAGCCAAAGCATTGGCTTTTAGTTTTGGCTTCTTCTTAAAAATTTCTACAGAGCACGTTCAGTCAGACTTAGAAGAATCGTAATAAGAAAAAGATAAGGAAAAGGGCATGCCGAGTCACCTTCTTCAAAGAATTCCTGGGGAACGCTATGTTTGAACAACCTAAACTCAAAAGTCTCCCAGTGACCGCATACCCAGAATCACCTCTCTCTCCAGTGCTTGTTAGAGGTAGGAGGGTTGGTTATTAAAGAGCCGCCTTTATTCCGCCAAGCGCTCAGGAAATACCAGCTGAGATGCAAAGTGTTCGGCCAAGCTTGGTATAGATAGAGGAATTCGTCAATGGTCAGTGGGGGCTGTTCTGCCTCATCCCACAATACTGCACATTCAAACAAGTTCTTCCATCCATTTGGAACTATTTGTCTGGGAGCAATTCTGAGTCGGGAAAGAAAATCCTGAGCAATGGGTTGTAAGGGCAAACGCAAGTCACATTGCATGAAAACTAGGAAAATTGTGACCATCCCAGGAGGGGGATGATCGGGAAATTCATTTGGGAGCAGAAGTCGAAGGATTACTAAGTCAGGAACATGATACCTGACTCGGATTCTATTCAAATCTGCCTCAGTCGAAACTGAGGGGACCGACCCCTTTTGTTCATCTCCGACCTCCTCACTCTCGGTAGCCTCTCCTTTTTCAGCTGCTGATTCAACAAACCAATTCGACCTCCGTGGGGGAACCGACTCAGTGGTTCCCCCAAGATCAATCCTCACTGGACTCCTAGGAAGAGCCAGCTCAATAGTTTCTTCTTCCAATTCTTTTTCTTCTTTCAAGTTATCTTCAGGAAAATGAGGAGTAGGCTTGCCAGGGGCATGTCTTAAGCCAGAGGGACCCGCTAAAGCGGAGCGTTCCCCTAAGGCTCTACTGGACAGCCTAACAGTAAATTGGAAGGCCTCATTGGCACCCATTGCCATCTTCGCTAGTAAAGAGGGTGATTCCGAGATATTCTAGTGATGCCTCGTTTCACCCTCATCACCGGAAACCCCCTCCTGGGGACTTGAAGGATGCATTATTGCTAGGGGTTGAAAAGAAAAGGGAGGGAGAGAAAACTCACCGAAGAGGCAAAAAGTACATACTTGAGGGGGAAAGAAGAAAATAAAGACGGAGAAGAATGGTAGGTCGCAAGCACAATGGAGAAGGAAGAAGAAAAACTGGAAGGAGGGAGATCGAGCGGGAGAGTGAAAGTGCAAAAATCGCTCCTGCACCCCCTTTTATGACGTGGGTAATGTCCTCACCACGTGACAACAACATTTAAGGAGGAGTAGAATTGACACCTGCTTCGACTCCCCTGCCCGATGCGTGGAGCACGCCGACTGATGCGGGTAACGTCCTCGCTATGTGTCTGACACTCATAAGCAGATGAAACGACCTGATGGCTGTTCACTCGTGCGACCTTGAGTAACGAACCGTTGAATGTTAAGGACGATACAAGGAGCATTAAATTCTCCATCATAACTCTGGTTCCCAATACAAACTGACCTAACAATTTATTACTCCTCTATGTCGGCATTGCTAACACAAGGAGTAGGGGGCTTATTGTTGGGGAAAAATATGATAAGTTCAGGGACTCGGTTGTATGATGAACCAACTCTGCTGACATAACCTGAGGCAATAAGAAAAGCCAAGTGAAGTAAAGCCTCACGGTGAGACTTAGCTTGGATCTACAGGATATGAATCCTGAACAAAGTTAAAAAGAGTAAAGAGCCGCAGGAAAAATATGTAAGACACATGAAGTTGACTTGATTAAAGAGATAGCAATGTCTAAAGGGACCGATTAAAGGTCCTAAAGTTAAAAGCCACCTGACCGACCATGAAACTGACCCATACGAGGTTGGTTGTTCTGTCGACTATCGGATTAAGAAAAGGCATTGGTCTCAAACTGATTCTGTTTCATTCGACAGTAGGCAAAAAGCTCCATCTTTGAAAGCCATCCAAGACTGTAGAATCTATTGAGGCCGAGCGAAGTAAAGGAGAGACGGTGTAAGCTTAAACACCACTCTGAGAATCTTGTAAAAGAATACCTGACCCTGAAAATCTTGGGATCGAAAAGTATCCACAAACAAGTGATAACCAAATAAAATCTCCTGAAAATCAGGAGAGAATCCCCTTAAGTCGGGACCTCTCACTCCTATAAAAAGAGGGCTCTCTAGGAACCAAGGTACGCAAGAAAAACCTTAAGAAACTCCTCTTCCTGGATCTCTACTGACTTAAGCATCGGAGGTTCTCTAGCTCTAGCCAGGGTTTTCTTTCTCTCTCATTGTGGTGTAGGTGGAAGTGCAGGGAGAGGCTGATCCAGTTTTTCACATCAACAGAATCAATGGATGCAGACCACCCATCTGGTGAGTGATACGTTGGGATGGCACTTGATTAAAATAATTGTAAAATAATGACTCTATCCTTATTGATGGTGGCCTTGAGATGGATGATTAAGAATAACATCGTTCGAATAGGGGATGTTAATGACTAGGATTTCCATTCTCTGAGATTCGCGATCAGGGGCCACCATCCAACAAGATCGATAAGTTGAATGATCCGATCAACCTTGACACCTGTAATGTTCTGGGGATGATCAAGCGGAACATATCAGAATACCTAGGTACGTTCAAATGCCTGTATATAAACTCGAATCTCTTGGTATTCGAGGGACTTATTGAGTCCATTTGTACTCTACGTATTTTAATGTTTCGGTCACATTTTAACACATGGGTGCAATATATAAAATCAAATCTCTTGGTATTCGAGGGACTTATCGAGTCCATTTGTACCCTGCGTATTTTAATGTTTCAGCCATATTTGAACACATGGGTGCAATGTGTACCAACCCAAACCGCATGGGGCCCATTCACGAAGCGTCGCCAATTGAGTCTATATATATACCCCTCTCAACTTTTATATGTGGTGTGGCCCACACAAGTCAGGGATTGACCTGATTTTTAAGCCCTAGGCCACTATGGAATGGTGCATCGGACTGATGGGGTAGATGTTCGACATACATCCTGGTGGGGCCCACACAGCTTCAACTCATGGGGAGTTCCTAGGTCGAGCTCATGGGAACTCCCTATGAGGTCATGCTGCGTGGCCCCAACATGATGTATGTCAAACATCAACATCGTGCATTTGATGGGTCCCCTTTAAATTATGGGATATATAAAAATTTAGCCGTATATGGAACTCCGATGGGTTATACCATCTAAAATGATGTGAAGACATGCTTAAAACATATAAAAGCACTTGGTGGGGCCTACCTAAAATTTAGATGCGTCTGAAACTTGGTATGACCACTCATCCAAGTGGAACACACATAATGGATGGTCTGAATTTGTGAACCACATCTCGGTGGGCCCAAAAAATGATGATGAATGTTTAATGGAGTGTAACCCCTCTCAACTTTTGTATGTTGTGTGACCTACACAAGTTACATATTGACTTGATTTTTAAGCCCTAGGCCCACTATGGAATGTTGCATCTGACTTATGGGGTAGATGTTCGACATACATCATGGTGGGGCCCACATAGCTCCATCTCATGGGGATTTCCCATGAGCAGGACTGCTGCGGTCGAGCTCATGGGAACTGTAACATCCTGGAAAAATCTATACGAAAATCCGAGTACTGCCTCGAGTAGAAATCACTCTGGACCAAATCCTTTAGAATTAAACGAGCATTAACTAGTGATAAATTAGATTACCTATGAAATTATCACCAATCACTTTAAATATGATCTACAAGACTCAAAACTCGTAGAATTGTTAACAGTACATTACCCTGAAACTTAGGATCCATCTCTAAACCCGATTGCTCTCGGGAGCACATTGAAACTTCGTATTGGACCTGGACTATACATCGAAAGTCCGATAGTGATGAACTTAGACGATTATGACCGCCTAGTTGGACTTACAATCACCTCAAAAATTAAGTCCAGATGATGTCCTGGGACTATTTTCTTGAGTCCGGAGTGAAGTGTGTGAGAACGTGAATGTTTCTAGAAATTAAATACAAATTTAAATAATCTGAGTCGTGTCACTTACGGGCTGATTATAAGTGTTCTGACCGTTGGAATCTGACCCAAATACACCTTTAGATCAGGGGAAATGTCCCACACATGCCGATATACTTGTGGCCCTGATCGTGTATCGGTGACCGTTGAACTGAAACAGGTCTGCCACGGTCGATCTGTAAATCCGATCGGACTGAAAACTTAGCTTGATCAAGATCCAATATCTGTGAGCTTAAGTCTGACTGCATTCAGCAAAGGGACCTCCAGAAATGCCTCGTTGGATCAGAACAAGCTCAATTTGGTTATAACCTAAGTATACCGTGGCCCTGGGACTATTTTTGCCAGTTCTGGGCCTATATAAGGGTCTTCAACCCTCTCTCTCATATTTCATACGAATTCCAAAACCCAACCTAAGAAAAGAGAGAGTAACGAGAGAGATAGTGAGAGGGAAGTTGGTGGTAGTTCTTGGGATTCTACCCTACCTCTCCACGTGCTTATCCATCGCTACCGAATCGCTCTTCCGGTGATTCTAATTCCAATATTGGGTAAGAAATCCTAATCCTAATCCGTTTTAGGGTTTTTAAATAGTCTAAGTAATGCTATAGCTAACCTAATTCGTGCTCAAGGTTGCTAATCCACCGTTGACGAAGACTTAACGTCTAAATCATATCTGTTACGCATTTACCAGTTTAAGATGCGGACTATATACGTTAGGTTATGGTTTTCAAGACTTTCAATGTCGGTTAATGGTTTATTATTGACATGGATGTTATTTCACATGCCAAATGCAATATCTGTTTCATTTTACATATACATATGAACTATGTAGTCTATAGGGAAATTCATGTATTTGTTGAAATATTTGTGTACATTTGGAATCTGATTTTGTGGTTGTCATGATTAACTATTGTAGGTACATGATTGTTATGTATGAGACAACTCGGCAAGAAGATTTGCCCTAATATGTATTTTAACCAACATACGTGATGCATGTTGGAAGGTGTAGTCTAAGTGTTTGTAAAAATGTTTGAATGAGTTAATAGTTAGTAAATTGTGATTTATAAGGGAATTGAGATATAAATCCCAATTACGTTAGTTGTGTGTATGATTTCCTCCATGTACTGCATAGCTTGTTTATACATGTTTAACCGTGTGTATGATTTCCTCCATGTACTGTGTATTCGTGTCTAAGTTATATTTTATAACATGTTCATATGATTGTAGGATTTGACTTAAATATTCATTATTGTGATTGTGCATAGTTGGGACTATATTACAGTCCAGGTGATCTGTAGCAATTCTCGAATTGGTGGATGAGGTTGTTTTCGCCACTCAGGATGTGTTCAATGAATCCGAGCCGTACTTGGGATGTCGGTAGTGGTTAGGACACACGGAGTGATTTTGCATTTCATGTTGATCAACTCAACGTGTGCTCATCCTAGTCGAGCTCGTCAATTAACCCGATTGAGTAATGTATGTTTACCATGTTTGAACGCTACTGCTTAATCCTAAGGTACCAAGCTCACTAGTGAAACCCTGTTAACCTTTGTACCTTGATCCGTTAAGACTCATGAGCTGGACATGGTGGTATGGGACACCATGGTCGAGTTGTCGGCCTACGCTGGGGCGACGAGCCTCCCCGTAGTGACCAGTGAGTAAATCCAGAATCATGAGTTGAATACGGTGTTATGGGACACCATATTCGTGCTGTCGGCCTACACTGATTGGTGACGAGCCCTTTGTAGTGACCTCGAGCATACCCTGAAACTGCATTGAGGCGAAGAGCCTTATTGTAGCATCTAGGGTATAACTAGGCCTGCATTGATTAGTGATGAGCCCTTTGCAGCGACCTAGAGCCATAACATAATATGAGATTTGCTAGGAGTGATGACCCTAGAATGGATCATTGTTTCAGAATTAATATAAGGGAGGTACCTTAGCTTCTCAATCCTACTGTATGAAAAGGACTAATAAGAACTCGATAATCATGTACATGCACCGCACTGCATGTGCCGTTTGGTGTTGGGCAGCGAACTGAGGAAGTGACTGACATGCGTGACCGTAAGATGAAGATCGTAGAGGGCGTGCAGGCGAGGGCATGCATCATTTCTTCATACATTCTTGCACTAATCAAAGTACTTAGGACTTGTTCGTTGTACTACTTTATCATTACTGCTTGACTGAATTGATAACATATAAACCTTTGCTGTATAGTTTCACTGAGTTGATCACTCACTCCCACATTCTGGGACAGTGCTTAAACACCAACCAGACTTTGTCTTAGTTATAGATGATGATGCGACATGCGAGGTAGAGCCGGAGTTCGAGGATGATGAGGAGGCATTCTCGTGTATGTAGTATTCAGGCGGGTTCTCTTAGACCGTTTTGAATCATCGGGGCTTCAGGGTTTATGATTTATAGAGGATTATCACATTAAGACATTTGTATTTTGAAAATACTTATAATTATGACCTGGTAGAGCATACATATTTTGGAGACTTATACTGGTTTGTATATTTTTTTTAGTCTTTCACTTGCATCTTACAATTGTCCCTAGATTATGTTTTACTAATTTGGCTTAATCTACTTCATGTTTCATACACAAATATAGACAACATACATCTATCATAAAAAAATATTACATAAGTAATGTTTTGGAACTCGGGAGCTGAGTTATGCTCGACCCCCGATTTTCAAGGCGTTACAAGTTGGTATTAGAGCATGATTTGGATTAAACCGGACCTGGGTTATGGTTACATGATGTAGCTGATGCCAATTCGACATAGGAGGGTGAGAGAAAAATCTAGAAACATGTTTAGGTTTCCCAGTTTCATCAATTGGTGAAAGATTACTTAATCGATCGCCGAGATTGGGTCCATACACACCTGTGATCATGAAAAATGATCCCAATCCACTTCTAGACCATCAATCGATGGGTTTAGACCGTGTTTTATTCCATCCTAGCTGTTTAAAATTGGTTAACGTGAATATGCATTAAAATCTATTCGGTATGACCAGAAACGAGTCAAAACTAAGGGGGCTAATCGGGGCACTTGCAAGGGGACCCAAGGTGGGACCCACACATTTGTAGTCCTAAGGGGGGAGGAGGACATCGCCCCACCAGTGAGTCCTTGCCAGACTGTTCAGAGACCAGCAAGGACCTCGCCGACCAGGGGGCCAGGTCGGGTGGGACGGCGCGGGCCAAAAATTCTAGGCCCTTGTGTGGCCCACTGATGCACGGTGGGTCAATTTTAAATGCCCCCAACTCGTCCTCTCTTCACAAACTACCCCTCCAAGCTCTCCTTTCCTAAAGAAAATTTCAGATTTTCACAAAAAATGCCCCACCAAGGGCTCCCTTCTTCCATTTTCGTGCGCCCTCACTCTACTCATTTCAAAACCCACCTCCATTGTTGATTTCCCCCTTCTTTTCCTTCCATTTGAGCACTTAAATCTCAAATCCGTGGAAACCCCATCACTCTTTCCATTTCTCTCTTTTTCTGCCTTTCCCATGGCCTTATTCGAGCTAGTTACGACCATATTTTCAATTTTCACCATTCTCTCTTTCATGGGAAACAAGAGAGCTTCCGTGGATGAAGCGGAGCCTAGTTGCCCCTCTCATTCTAGGAGGCCGAGAGGTGCCGCCGTGAGTTTAAGTGCCAGTCGAGAGTTGTAGACGAAGCGAGATCTAGATCCCCTGGCTCCTATAGGAAGGGCTTTGTTGGCGGAGTTGTCTCATGGAGTTTATAAGGGCCATAGGGTCCTTTTTAAAGCTCATGTAGATGCGCGGATATTTAGAGAATACTTGTTGTTTGAGCACCTGGTAGAAGCCAAGTGGGGCCCGCTATTTGAGGGTGAGCACCGTGCAAATGTGGGCACTGTCCGAGCTTTTTATCCCCACATTTGAGAGCCAACACTGGAGCCCTTGTAGTTTAAAAGTCCATTTGGTAGAGATCGGGAGGCCACAATTGACGTTGGTTTGATATCTCAGCTTATGAATGTCCCACTGGATGAGGTACATGCAAGGGAGAAGAATTTGAGGAGTGCACGAGAAAGGGATCGCTGCACACTGTTCCTTTGTGGTCATCTGGTTGAATGATATCCTAACAAAAGCCTTTTAGCGACCAATATGATGGACGACTTTCGCCTGCTTCACCATATCTTCACATTCAATGTCTTCCCCAGGTGGAGCAACCGCAGTGAATGCACGCACCTGATGGTGGATTTTCTATACCAGGTGGGGCAGGGAGAGAAGTTGTGTGTGCCTACGCATGTCCTGCGATAGATAGTCCTTACCACACGTTCTAATAGAAGGACTGAATCCCTCCCATTCGGTCTACTCATATGCAGGATTGCACTTGAGTTTGGCTACAGACTTGGGGTGGAATTGCCGGTGCCGATCCATTACATTAACGAGACTACTCTCAATCAGATGGATATCGGGCCACGACAATGACAAGCCTTACTTGAGGAGAGGGAAAATGAGACCGAGAGTAAAGAGGAAGAGAGTGATGAAGAAGGTGGAGCTGAAATAGAAGAAGAGCAGAGCGAAGAAGAAGAGGAGGCCCAGGATACGGATGAGAGCCCTCCTCCTGCAACACGAGAGCATGACTCTGATCAGGCTGATAGGGAGGCCCACTTAGTTGGACTTGAAGAGGGCCAGGCTGCCCTGCGGCAGGATATTATCGATGTTTGAGCCCTCGTGAAGCATAAGTTTAAGAAAGTGACTCACACTTTGAAGTCTATCCTTTGCTGCCTGCAGGATAAGGGTATCCCTCCTCCATTGCCAGATTATGATGAATAGTCGTATATGCAGTCATCGTTTATTTTGCTTTGTTGCTTGTTCTTGTGTGTAACCTTTATAGGCATAGTAGTTTAGTAGTTATTTTAGTGCTTGAAGCCTTAGTTGTATTATCTCACATGCATTCTCTATCGCGATCTATGTAATGCTGCACTTCGTGTATTGTGACAATTTTGTTAAATGAGATGCTTGATGTTTCTTTGAGTTGAAATGTGAATGTTGTGTGGATGGATTGTGTGTATACTAAATCTCACGGGTTGTATCCTCTGTTGCGTGTAGGACATGCCACCTAACGACACGAGGACTTCGACCCATCTCTCTTTGGGCGAGTCGCTTGATGGGGCCTCTCCCCTAAGTGATAGCCATACAGACCCCCGTTCGGGCCCGTCTCACTGGATTCTCAGCCAGCTACTGTCTCCACTGCTGGGCCGACGCCTGTGGTACCACCTATCACACCTTTGGTTCTCGAGTAGAACCATGTATTTACGTCGACGCCACATGCATCTTAGTCCGCTCCGCCTCCGATAGGCTAGAGCAGATGATGCTGTTGATGCAGTAACAGCAGATCTAGTAGCAGCAGCAGTAGCAGTTTTTAACCTCCATGGCTGACATCTTTGCTCAGATGATGGGGGCGACTCCACCTACCTCACCTATGCACCTAGTTGGGAGCGCTAGTGCTAGCGGCACATTTGAGCGATTCCAGCACTTATGGCCTCCCACTTTCGTGGGTACTCATAGACCCGAGGAAGCCAATTACTGGATTGACCGCATCTCTAAGATGCTGAGGCCACTACACTGTTCTGAGGCGGAGCAGTTCAAGCTTTCCAGCTTCATGTTTGAGAAGGAGGCCAATTTGTGGTGGGATAGTGTTCTCCACACTGTTGTGGAAGGATTTGTGTGGACGTGGAAGGCATTTGAGACCCGCTTCCATGAGAAGTATTTCCCTGTCACCTACCGGCACAAGAAGGAGAGTGAGTTCCTACGCCTCCGTCAGGGAGGGATGTCGGTGATGGAATATGAGAACCGGTTTACGGAGCTGAGTAGGTTTATTCCTTTGCTTCTGGGTGACCAGTCGATGCGGATGCAACATTTTTCTGAGGGTCTGTGACCTGAGATCCAGTCGAAGATGTATTGTGCTAGCATATATACTTATGCCGAGTTGGTGGGAATGTCCTTACGAGCTGAGCAGGATGGGAATAGGTTATCCCGTATGCGAGCACCTATGGCTCTCAGGCCGCGACTTGATTTTTTGAGCAGACCATTCCTTGGTAAGAGGCCTCGTGTAGACTCACCGCTGAGGTTCATGGCATCTCCTACCCCTGTGAGGTGACTAGAAGTGTGGTGTGCTTATTGCAAGAAGCCAGGCCACAGAGATAAATTGTTTCACTCAGAGGATCAGCTGTTTGATGCTTAAGGCCATTTTCGCTCCACTCCTACGATCAGCACCAGTTCACCCATCTTTCAGGCCACTCGCACCTGGCTTTAGGCCGCCTTAATGGCCCATGGTTCCATAACCGAACTGTCCACAGCAGGCTCGGGTACATGCGCTTACAGCTGAAGCACTCGAGGTAGACTTAGCACCGAGATCTTTTGAGGTTTCGGCTCATATCCAAGGTACTCCTGTCTTCTTATTGGTGGACATTGGTTCCACTATTTTGATCATCTCTTGCACTGCGGTCAAGTGACTAGGGTTAAATACTGCTCCTACTAAGGGCGTGAGACTCACAACCGCTATAGGGGCCTTTTCAGATATTACCTGGACCTGTGAGTCTTGCTCAGTAGATTTAGGTAGCAAGATAGTGGTTGTTGACCTGATTGTCGTCCCACTGTGTCACTACAACATTATTCTCAGGATGGATCAGCTCACCAGGATGAGAGCAGAGATTGATTGCGAGGCCAGAGTCGTGACGGCCTATAGACCTGAGGGCACGGTCTTTACATATCCAGATCAGGTCAGTTGGTCCTGTCGAGTTAGTTGCTATGATTCCTTGTTAGAAAGTATTGATGATCCGACATTGGGAGATACACATGTGGTTCAGGATTTTTTGGACGTATTTGAGAAGATCCCGGGACTTCCTCCTCGGTGCAAGATCGATTTTACTGTCGATCTTGTGCCTGGTGCGACACCTATTTCTTTGTCGACATATCGTATGTGTCCATGTGAGATGGAGGAACTGAGGAGATAGATTGATGTATTGTTAGAGGCAGGCTTCATTCGATCGAGTGTCCCCTTGGGGAGCGCCTGTATTGTTTGTGAAGAAGAAGGATGGTTCCCTGTGATTATTTATTGATTATCGTAGGTTGAACCAGGCGACAGTGAAGAACAAGTATCCCTTGACCAGGATTGATGATCTGTTTGATCAGTTGAAAGGGCACGGTATTGAGATGATGGAATTTGATTGATTGATGGGATTGATGTGACAAGTCATAGAGATTCCCTTGGGTTTCGCAACACGTGACAATTTTCTCACACCAAACGTTGGCCCACAACTCTTGACCAGGGTATCGCCTCGGCGCGCGAGTCACGGCATCGGAACCGTGGCGACGGCGCGGTCGCTATGGTAAAAGTCTTGGGTTGAGTCGATACGAGTTGACGGCATACGAATCAAGGTCGTGGGCAAATATCGGTTAAGGGTCGAAGGTTTTCAGAATTCGACCGGTAAGATCGTGAAAGTCTATGGAACGGTACTGACTAAGATATGGGTCTTACACCAGCCTTAGAAAGTCACAGCATGCCCATGGTGGCTGTCTTGGTAAGTCCTAATCAGTTGTGGACGAAATCAGGGACGTATGTTCCATGTACTAGGTTTTCTGTAACATCCCAAAAAACGGGGGGTCAAGCAAAAACCCAACTCCCGAGTTCCAAAATGTTATTTATGCAACATAGATATGTATGATTGAATGTTGTCTATGATAATGTATCAAACATGAGTGAGATTAAGCTAGAACAGCATATCATACTCCAGAGACAGTTAAATTTGCAAGCGGAAGACTGTGATAGTATGTATAACATATATAAACTGTTGTATGTCTCCAGAGTGTGAATATTTTACCAGGTTATACACATACATGTATTCTTCAAAAGTAAACAAAATGAATATACATGAGGGTGCTAAAAATAAAAAATGACAAGTGTCAATGTATCTAATCAACCTCCCTGTAATCCCGTCAATCAGATCACGCATAAAGGAGAGATCCTCCTCCTCATCATCAAATTCAGCTCCGCCTTGCAGGCCGCGCCATCATCTGCAATCACAATAGGGACTGGTGGGTGTCCGAAAACACCATCCCGTAACGTGGGAGTGAGTGATCAACTCAGTGGGATAAGAGAGCAGAGATTAGCATGTTATCAAATCAATCATGCGATAATAGTAAAGCAGTAAATCAAACAATCCTAATACTGTTGTTAATGCAAGATGACATGACGTGATGTATGTCCTCACCGACGATCTCCCTCATATGGCAACATCTTACGACCGCGGCATGCCACACTCCCTAGAGTGCTCCACATCTTCCAGGCACATGCAATGCTATGGTGATATGATTTTTGAGTTGTTATTAGTCCATTCAAACAGCAGAATTGGGAAACTAAGGTACTTCCCTTGTATCAATCCCAACACAGATCCTGTCTAGGGTCGTCACTCCTAGTAATCTCATACGATGTATATTTTGTAGGTCGCTGCAAGGGCTGCCAGGGTTGTTGCACGCACTCGTTGCTCCGCTGCCCCATCACCTTATCAATACAGACCTACTGTACTCTACTGCTACTGAAGGGTCGTCGCCTCCCGTAGACTCAGAATACGCTCGCGGTCACTACAAAGGGCTTCCAGGGCTGTTGCTCGCACTCGTTGCACCGCTCCCCCATCACCTTATCAATGTAGGCCGATAGCAAGAATATAGTGTCCCATACCACCATAATCTGCTCACGAGTCTAGGGCTCACTGGTCACTACGGGAAGGTTTGTGGCCCCAGCGTAGGCCGACAGCTCGACCACGGTGTCCCATACCACCATGCCCGGCTCATGAGTCTTCGTGGATCAAGGTACCATGGTTAACAGGGTTTACAATGGTAAGTTCAGTACCCTAGGTTCAAGCAGTTATGACTCATGCAGGGTGAACATACAATGGCCAGTCGGGTTACTTGACGGGCTCGACTAGCACGATCGCATCTCAAGTTGAACGACATGAAGTGCGTAAGACGCTTCGTGTGGCCTAACCACTGCCGCCAACTCCAGAACACGGCTCGCGTTCATCGACGCGTCGTTCGTGGCAAAGATAAACCAACCACGAAGTCACTCGGTTACCGACTGCCTGGACTAGGTATAGTCCCAAACAATCATTCATGAATCCACATCAGCAATTGTGTAAGGGTAATGGAAAAGAAATACAACCATGTGAGCATGTTAACACATGTTATAACATACAACTTAAGCAAATCTTCCAAGCACATACATTTCATGCATATTATGAGATCATGCATATAGTCAACATGTAGGAAATCATTCACATCAGCATATTAATTGAGAAATCAATCTCAAACTAATCCATAACACCATTTAATTCAATACATACTAATACAAGCATTTATACAAACACTTACACTACACACTTAAGTCTACATATAGTATGTCGACCCGACGTGCGCATTTAGGCGAATCTCTTCGCCAAACTAATTATGCACGCATTCCTAATATCCTAATGCGACGAAAAGCCATGTCAATCACATCAGCAAAATATGCATGAAAATAGTACTTCCTACAAATGACTAAAATGCCCTAAATCTCATATTCTTCGTTGGTTTACGAAACAGGAAACGGACAGCATGTTGTACATGTCAAACGGCGTTACCGTCGAGAATCTACTATTAAACGACATTGAAAGCTTTGGAAACAGTCAATCAAAGCGTCTAAAATCCGCACCTTGTCTCTTATGGATGTGTAAATTCGAACGGAGCGTATACACTTCGTCTACGGCGATTAGAGAACCTAATACACAAGTTCTATTAGCTATTTCGCTAGGAAATGAAAGGAACCTCAAATCACCAACTTCTAGGGTATTTTCTTACCTGAAAACGTGGAGAAATCGCCGGGAAAGTGATCGGAGTGCGTTGCCTAAGCACGTACAGCACGTGGCACAAGCAGCAGAGAATTCTCTCCCACCTCTCACAAACTCTCACCTTTTCTCTCTTCCAAATCTAGAGATTTTTGCAAATTCGGATGGGAGAGAGGAGTGAGGGTTTCAACCCCTTTTATAAGCCCAAACTTGCCCGAAATAGGCTCCGGTACAAAGTTCACTTAGTGCATATCCAAATCGGGGTTGTTTCGGTACAAAAGGACATTTCTGGTGGTCCCCTGGTCGAATGCGATCGGACTTAAGCTCATGCGTACCAGATCTAGTACGCATTAAGTTTTCGGTCCGGCAAGGTCCGCAGATCACACATGGCAGACCAGTTTCAGTTCAGCGGTCATCGCACGTAGATCAGGGCTGAAAGTCTCATGATATAAAATAAAAATTTCTCCTGATCCGAGGGTGTAATCTGGATGAATTCTGACGGTCAGAACGCTCACTACTGACGCGTCAAGTCGTGTGCCAGATTTGAGTTTGAAATTCCAACTATGTCCCTATTCGCACTCTCTTCGGTCCGGGCTCAATGAAATAGCCTGTGATTATCGGTTTGACTTGATTTTCGGAATGAGTGTCAAGTCCAGCTAGGCGGTTCTAACGGTCTAAGATAGGAGGTATCGGACTTTCGACGAGCGGTCGAGATCCAATACAAAGATTCAAAGTGGTCCAGAGAACAAACCTGCTTAGAGTTTGGTCCGAGGTTATAGAGTATTATAGAGTCGTTGGTTCTACTCAATTTGGGTCTTGTAGAACGTATTTAAAGTGATCAGGGACTATTTCCCAGCTACTCCAGCGTCGCGCTAGCTAACTTACACTTATTTATCAAAGGAATTAATCCTACGTGATTTCTTTGGCTATGGAATTGGGTTCTGAGCGATTTCTCAGGTGTTTTAGTTAACCCATTGCCTAAGGACGTCTAATCCCAGATTAGAAAAAATTCGGGGTGTTACAATCTACCCACCTTAAAACACAATGTCGTCCCCGACATTGGCGAAGAGCAAGGAATACGTTTCTAAGGGAGGTTCAATCCTACTTAATAACCTAATCGTACGTATATACTAACTCAAAGGTTTCGATCTTAGGCCTGTAGGGAAGAGGCCGACCACGCTTCCGCTGCGCCACTCTGATCAAACGGGAGCGTTGACTAACCTAACCGGATTGGACTCCATACGTTCTACCCCCCTTAAAACTTGGTTTTACTTAAGTTCAAGAATCTATGCATCGCTCCGTATATCAGAACGAGGCGTAACTTAGGGGCTATCCTTAATCTAAAATGGAAACAACCTCTCATTACAGTGGTTTTTCCTTCGCTAATCATGCGTTCTATGGCATTGGTATCTATGATCATAGAGATGAGCCTAATCTCTATTGTGGTTAAGGTCAGGGGTAGGTATGAGTTGGTGGCAAGATGTCGAATTCTCTACTGGCTGTAAGTCCTCGCCATTTCCCAAAGATAATGTGATCCTGTTTGGTTGTAGGTGGTTGGGCCATCACAGAAGAAAGGTTGTGTAGTGGGTCTAAGCCGGATACGTTGAACCTTCTGTCTAATCAGGACAGAAAATGCGTTGTATCAGTTCTTAATCCGAGTCGATGCCGATCCTCTGCTTGATCAGAGCATTGGATTCATCAGTAACCATTAGGATTAAGAAGTCGACTCAAACCGCGAATACATCGCTTACATGCAGTTCCTTTACTCTGCGTTCCCGAATGCAATAAGTCCTTGGGGAAGGCAATTCTAAGGGGCGTGCTAGTACATTCTAAGTTCAATCTGAGGGATTTATAAATGTTCCCTGAGAGTGAATGGTTCCTCCCTTTGGTTCATTGTAGATTGCCCTAGGGAGGCCCAAACATCCATTCGAGGCTTTTCGGGGCCAATCTGCAATCCAAAATATAAAACCCTATCATGCAGCATATGATTTTGGGGTAGAAGGAGCTATTACATCCATCTAGCCCATTAGTTGCTAAAGAAAGTGAAGTTAAAATGGCCTTATGGCCATTTTTTTATGAAATTTTACTATTCATTGTAACATTTTGTGAAAGTATGATTTTATGTTAGTTTCATATTAGGATTGATGCCTAACATGAAATGTATAAGAAATAATTGAAGATTGGAGTGGTGAGAGGAAGAATTTTGAAGATTTTGGATGAAACGGGATTTTTAAGCCCTGACGATTGAATACAGGGGTCGTGGTTGTCCCACGGCCCAAAGATTCACATTTACAGGTTTAGAATCGTTCAAAGAACGTCTCGACCCACTTACCTACAACTTAGGAGCTATTCGGGTTGCTTTAAGCCACCCTAGATGCGCTACGGACTCGATCACGCGATCGATTCGATTAGTTTTCACCTATTGGCGAATCTGTGATCATATAGGTGTTTCTAGACCCTTCTCGCACCCACCTAACTCAAAGGAAGCGACAGCGTACGTCGCGTGACCATAACTCAGGCCCGGTTTAATCCAAATCATGCTCTGATACCATCTGTAACATCCCGAAAATAGGGGGGTCGAGCAAAAACCCAACTCCCGAGTTCCAAAATGTTATTTATGCAACATAGATATGTATGATTGAATGTTGTCTGTGATAATGTATCAAACATGAGTGAGATTAATCTAGAACAGCATATCATACTCCAGAGACAGTTAAATTTGCAAGCGGAAGACTGTGATAGTATGTATAACATATATAAACTGTTGTATGTCTCCAGAGTGTGAATATTTTACCAGGTTATACACATACATGTATACTTTAAAAGTAAACAAAATGAATATATATGAGGGTACTAAAAATATAAAATGACAAGTGTCAATGTATCTAATCAACCTCCCTGTAATCCCGTCAATCAGATCACGCATAAAGGAGAGATTCTCCTCATCATCATCAAATTCAGCTCCGCCTCGCAGGCCGCGCCATCATCTGCAATCACAATAGGGACTGGTGGGTGTCCGAAAACACCATCCCGTAACGTGGGAGTGAGTGATCAACTCAGTGGGATAAGAGAGCAGAGATTAGCATGTTATCAAATCAATCATGCGATAATAGTAAAGCAGTAAATCAAACAATCATAATATTGTTGTTAATGCAATATGACATGACGTGATGTATGTCCTCATCGACGATCTCCCTCATATGGCAACATCTTACGACCGCGGCATGCCACACTCCCTAAAGTGATCCACATCTTCCAGGCACATGCAATGCTATGGTGATATGATTTTTGAGTTGTTATTAGTCCATTCAAACAGCAGAATTGGGAAACTAAGGTACTTCCCTTGTATCAATCCCAACACAGATCCTGTCTAGGGTCGTCACTCCTAGTAATCTCATACGATGTATATTTTGTAGGTCGCTGCAAGGGCTGTCAGGGTTGTTGCACGCACTCGTTGCTCCGCTGCCCCATCACCTTATCAATACAGGCCTACTGTACTCTACTGCTACTGAAGGGTCGTCGCCTCCCGTAGACTCAGAATACGCTCGCGGTCACTACAAAGGGCTGCCAGGGCTGTTGCTCGCACTCGTTGCACCGCTCCCCCATCACCTTATCAATGTAGGCCGATAGCAAGAATATAGTGTCCCATACCACCATAATCTGCTCACGAGTCTAGGTGCTCACTGGTCACTACGGGGAGGTTTGTGGCCCCAGCGTAGGCCGACAGCTCGACTACGGTGTCCCATACCACCATGCCCGGCTCATGAGTCTTCGTGGATCAAGGTACCATGGTTAACAGGGTTTACAATGGTAAGTTCAGTACCCTAGGTTCAAGCAGTTATGACTCATGCAGGGTGAACATACAATGGCCAGTCGGGTTACTTGACGGGCTCGACTAGCACGATCGCATCTCAAGTTGAACGACATGAAGTACGTAAGACGCTTCGTGTGGCCTAACCACTGCCGCCAACTCCAGAACACGGCTCGCGTTCATCGACGCGTCGTTCGTGGCAAAGATATACCAACCACGAAGTCACTCGGTTACCGACTGCCTGGACTAGGTATAGTCCCAAACAATCATTCATGAATCCACATCAGCAATTGTGTAAGGGTAATGGAAAAGAAATACAACCATGTGAGCATGTTAACACATGTTATAACATACAACTTAAGCAAATCTTCCAAGCACATACATTTCATGCATATTATGAAATCATGCATATAGTCAACATGTAGGAAATCATTCACATCAGCATATTAATTGAGAAATCAATCTCAAACTAATCCATAACACCATTTAATTCAATACATACTAATACAAGCATTTATACAAACACTTACACTACACACTTAAGTCTACATATAGTATGTCGACCCGACGTACGCATTTAGGCGAATCTCTTCGCCAAACTAATTATGCACGCATTCCTAATATCCTAATGCGACGAGAAGCCATGTCAATCACATCAGCAAAATATGCATGAAAACAGTACTTCCTACAAATGACTAAAATGCCCTAAATCTCATATTCTTCGTTGGTTTACGAAACAGGAAACGGACAGCATGTTGTACATGTCAAACGGCGTTACCGTCGAGAATCTACTATTAAACGACATTGAAAGCTTTGGAAACAGTCAATCAAAGCGTCCAAAATCCGCACCTTGTCTCTTATGGATGTGTAAATTCGAACGGATCGTATACGCTTTGTCTACGGCGATTAGAGAACCTAATACACAAGTTCTATTAGCTACTTCGCTAGGAAACGAAAGGAACCTCAAATCAGCAACTTCTAGGGTATTTTCTTACCTGAAAAAGTGGAGAAATCGCCAGGAAAGTGATCGGAGTGCATTGCCTAAGCACGTACAGCACGTGACACAAGCAGCAGAGAATTCTCTCCCACCTTCTCTCACAAACTCTCACCTTTTCTCTCTCCCAAATCTAGGAATTTTTGCAAATTCGGATGGGAGAGAGGAGTGAGGGTTTCAAACCCTTTTATAAGCCCAAACTTGCCCGAAATAGGCTCCGGTACAAAGTTCACTTAGTGCATATCCAAATCGGGGCTGTTTCGGTCCAAAAGGACATTTCTGGTGGTCCCCTGGTCGAATGCGATCGGACTTAAGCTCATGCGTACCAGATCTAGCACGCATTAAGTTTTCGGTCCGGTAGGGTCCACAGATCGCACATGGCGGACCAGTTTCAGTTCAGCGGTCACTGCACGTAGATCAGGGCTGAAAGTCTCATGATATAAAATAAAAATTTCTCCTGATCCGAGGGTGTAATATGGATGAATTCTGACGGTCAGAACGCTCACTACTGACGCGTCAAGTCGTGTGCCAGATTTGAGTTTGAAATTCCAACTATGTCCCTATTCGCACTCTCTTCGGTCCGGGCTCAATGAAATAGCCTGTGATTATCGGTTTGACTTGATTTTCGGAATGAGTGTCAAGTCCAGCTAGGCGGTTCTAACGGTCTAAGATAGGAGGTATCGAACTTTCGACGAGCGGTCGAGATTCAATACAAAGATTCAAAGTGATCCAGAGAACAAACCTGCTTAGAGTTTGGTCCGAGGTTATAAAGTATTATAGAGTCGTTGGTTCTACTCGATTTGGGTCTTATAGAACGTATTTAAAGTGATCAGGGACTATTTCCCAGCTACTCCAGCGTCGCGCTAGCTAGCTTACACTTATTTATCAAAGGAATTAATCCTACGTGATTTCTTTGGCTATGGAATTGGGTTCTAAGCGATTTCTCAGGTGTTTTAGTTAACCCATTGCCTAAGGACGTCTAATCCCAGATTAGCCAAAATTCGGGGCGTTACATTTTCTAACTATTTCGGTCTAAAGATCAATTAATCTCCATCCTGATAAGGGATCCTAGTTGAAGACTTATCCTTGTTGAGGCCTAATCATCTCAATTAGGCAGTTAGTTTCTAATTTCGACATCAGGTTAGAAATCCCAGGGGTGTTCAAAGGAAGATATATTCTTTCTTAATATTAGGATCCTGCTATTAGCATAGGTTAGATGATAGTGTTGGTGAGTGGGTGGTTAGTCCTATCAGTAGTTGAAATTTTATAGTAGAATTTAAGGGTTGTTACAGTGTAAGTGTAAATACAGTTCAATAACTATTAAATGAATCAAGGTTTAGCATATGCATTGAATATTCATGATTAATTCTTAACATATATCCAAGAAAACAAATCATATAATTAATTAACTTTTAAGGCATCATTCATAATCAATTTTAAAAGAAATCCTTGATCTAATTTAGAGATGGAAAACTCAATGGGAAAAGTCATTACCTTATGTTTGAATTATTTGCACCATCACTACAAAATGCGCGTTCCCTTAGAATTAATTCCTACCATCAATCGTAAAGTTATAAAATTAGATCCAAGCTTACACACTATTTAGTGTTAGGGTCTTAACCTAGGGTTTGGATTGCCTAGGTTTTAGGGTTTCATCCTAGGATTTAGTTAAATGTTTAGATTTTAGGATTTAACTCCTAGACGATGATGATGATGATGATGATGATTATTATTATTGTACCATGGGCTAAATAATATTCATGATAGAAGTATTAATCCGTCCATATTAATAATGATGGTTTATAAGTTCATATTTAAATATACCGACATTATCAAATATTCTTATAATGACTAATAATCTCGTAAATAATACAAGTAATAGTATTAGAATCTTTACTAATGATAGTATAATAAGGACTAATACTAATAATTATATTAACAAGAATTATACTAATCTCGTAATGGAAATGATGACATTCCTTAATGATAATAATAATAGTTATCATTAATGAGTCTAGTTGTGTTAATAAATACTATGACCTACCATGAATTATTAAATTCTATAATTAGGTCAAACCTAACACACTATCTATGTTCAGGATATTGACCTAGAGTATAGACCACTTAGGTTTATGATTTAAGCGCTAATCGATGTACATTTGACTATAATGCTAATAATATTAATAATTTCATGGTGACCATTAACATTGAGGATATGATTAATATTAGCTGATGTGGCATTAATAATCATTGTAATGAAAGTAAATAATATGCTCTACTATCCATGATGATATTTAAGAATGATAAAATGAAACACTAATATTTAATAATTATAATTTGTCTGTAATAACAATAACTAGCATTAGTATAAGTAATTTACTAATGGTTAATCATGCTTATTATTAATAATCCTACTAATGATAATAATGATAACATTGATAATTATAATCGAAAGAATTTCAATATAGAAGGAGAAGGTGGACTTACCTTGTTGACTTAGCTCAACACAACCACCAACACCTCTCCTTCTCTTCTCCCACTCTCTCTTTCTTCTTCTTATGTAGAGAGGACTAGCAGCCCTCCAGTCTTGACCCAGCCAATGGGTTAGCAGGCTAACTCGGTGAGTTGACTCAGTTTAATACCGAGTTAGCTCAATCTCCTCCCTCTCTCTTATCCTCCTTTTCTTTCTCTTTCTCCTTTCTTCCTTCTATTTCTTCCTTCTCTATTTCCTCTCTTTTCTCTCTTTCCTGTTATTCTAACTAGGCTTGGACTGAGTTCCCACTTAGTCAACGATTCAACCGAGTATGCAACTCGATGGATGTACAGTAATAGGGCGCAGTTGTCCCACCCCAACTCTCTTATTTCTTCCTCTCCTCTCTACTCTACTCTATTGGAATCCGGCAGCACCTGAACTAGGCCCAAATCAAACCCATTGCTAGCCTAGATCAGACCCGACTCAGTCCGAAGTTGGCTCGAGTCGTCTGATTCAGCAGATAGTGTGAAAATGGCACTGTCATTTCTTTTCTCTTCTCTCTTTTCTTCTTCTTTTTCTTCTCTTTCCTTCAGGTGTCTCTTCTTCTTTCTTCTCCTTTCTTGCTGTTGGAAACACCTGGCAAGGACCGTCAACTAGGCTTGACTCAGGCTCAGCCCCAGTTGAATCATGTTGGTGCAGCATGACAGTAGCCTCACCACTCTACTTCTTCCTTCTTCTTCTTTCTTTCTCCCTTTCTTTTCTCTCACTCTCCCACCTTCTACCTTGGGGTGAGCTGGACCGAACCAGGCCCAACTCGGATCGTGACTTGATGTTGTTCGAATGAGGAAGATGCTCGAGTTGTAATGACAGATTTGAGACGAAGCTTCATTTCTTCGTTCTGCTTCATGTGGATGACTTCTATTGATCCCACAATGCTTCCGGACCATCATTTTGAAGCTCTAGTTGCATCTCCCTGGTGGTTCAAATGAGAGAAGGTTTTGGGAATTTTCCTAGGGTTTTTGTAAAAGACATGAGGAGAGGCGTTTTCTCTCCCTTCTTATCATAACCTTATCTCCCTCACAACCCTCAGATGGATTATTGGAAACCAGGATTTAACTCATTTTCACCTGCCTCCAGATACGGCCGGTTTTACAAAACTAGCCATCATTTTCTCTTACCATGAATGGAGTTTCCAATCCACGTGGAGGGTTACGATTTTTCTCGTATGAATAGTCGAGATGTAGGGAGAGGGGATCACGTGGATCACCATGCTAGAAAGAAAAAGAAAAATGGACTTTTTCTTTTTTGACAAAACAACTGCACGCACCCCTATTTGGGCCTTGTTTGTACGCATGCACGTGCGAATGAACCCGCATGAGTGGCATGGTTTTGACCATGTTTGAGGGCTCTACAAGATGGACGATTTGGATCGGCCATAGGTGGCCCACATTGATCTCAACGGATTAGTTTCGGTGTGCTTGGAAACACATCTTTGCTTGAGCATTAGGCTGTTTATGTCTACTATTGTACACATACACATGTGCGTGGGTCTTTGTAAGCACTTGGGTTTAGGTCATCTTCGAGGGGTGCACACGATGGAGGGCTCCAATCATCTTAACGATCGATCATGGTGGCCCACCAATCTATATGCGGATGACCCTTTTTCAAACCGTCCATAGACGGGAACTGAGAAAGAAAGAGAGAGAAGTTTCTTCTTCAGGAATTTTTGGGTCAAACCCGATTGTCTGATTCTCCTAGTCTTGTGCGGTGTTGATGCACCCACTCCCTGTGTACATGAACTCTAGAGTGGTGCCCACAAGGATGTCCTGACAAGATCTACTTCATTCATTGGCTTTGTTAGCCCACATTAGGGCCCAGACCAAAGGATGAGGCAGATCTTGAACTCGGTTGGGCCATCTCAACTAAGATCTATCCTTTGAATGCCTATCGTCATAGATTTGACGATGATCTATGGTTTGATCCTGCATTCAGGACTGTCCATCTAACTGGTGAGCTACCCAGGGCTGCCATCTATTTTATATGTTAATGTCTTCTTACATGGATAAGCCACACAATGTCTATATTTTTTGATTTTACTATAAATTTCTATTGATTGGACGGTCAAATCACCTCGATGTCCGATCTTCGAGTTTCCTATGGATTCCCAGTTAGCTCTACAGGGAACCTAATGGCTAATTTAGTGTTGATTAGTTGGATTATGTGTTTTATGTGTGGTTTGATTTGTCAATCCACTAAGAACTTGATGAACGATGGGTCTTATGACCCTAAGTTTTATCATTGACAACGGGTGGTTTAATTTGAATATTAGAGTGATTAAAATCCTAAAATAGGTGCCCCTCCACTTCCTAGTGGTGTATTTCTCTCCATTCAAGTGTGATGCTGATAAACAATGGATCTCATGGTCACGACTCCTAGTTTAAGGTATAGAGTTAGATCTTATCTATTTAAGGAGAATGGGCTCTTATAGATAGGCTACTTAATTGATGTGAATGTCTATTTGGAAATTAGATGGTTGGATGGCTTGATCTATGGTTAAAAGTTGCCCCTAACTACTAATTCAAGCTAGGGCGAAGGTGAGCTGTTAGATAAATTGAGTTTGTGTTTATTCTAAGTTAGGTTTTTGTGGTAACACTCGAGTACTGAAATGTATGCGGTGTTACAAGTACTTTGTGTAATCGAATACTGTGCCCAATCTGTCCAGCGAGTTTTGCCAAAAATCCACAGAAAATTCAATGTCATCGAACTGGATCGATGCCATTGAGCAAAGCTTCCTGTCATCGGACTTGTCCTCGAGTTATTGAAGAATGTCTTCAATTTGTCTAGCGACCCGCTTAATTTTCATTCATAAATTCGATGTCATTGACTTGTGTTTGATGTCATCGAAAGTGATCGATGACACAGTCAATGTGAATTCTGCACTTGTTCTTTCGACTTCTTTCCTTCTCCACTCGATTTTATTGAATTTCTAGACCTTGAAATCTTCATTCTTTGTCCCTTAAGATCCATTCTTTTCCTAGGTGATCTTGAGCATCAAATCCATGCTTTTATCACCTTTTCCAATGCAAGCTCTTAAATTCACCTTGCAACACAAACATGAATAAAATCGGACATTAAGCAGTATCATATTCATAAAACCAAGATATAATTGGGGGATAATATGCAATATTTGACCCTCAACATTGTACGTTGAAGACAATGTAGATTTTAAGTTGGGGGGTGTGGATTAGGTAAACTAATTAGTACTTTCTTAGTTTCTGAGCAAAAATCATTCAAATTTTTTTATTTCAATTAAACACCTGGTGAGAAACAAAAGTTTGTGTTCTTAAGAATGTTTTGAGTATGATGATAAGGTAAAAAGTACATTTTGAATTGTTGGAGTTTGATCAACTAAGTAATCTATCACCTAAGGAAGTTTGATATCATGTTAATCTAAATCACAAGACACATTCAATTTAACTTCTGCAAGTCATGATAGAATTTCTGATTGTTAATATGTGAGTCAATGATAGATGGTGAGAATAAAGTTTAGAGAATTTAATCCACCTTAAAAGAAGAAAAGAACCAGTTAAAAAATAGTGAAATCAACAAAGAGGTTATGAAAAAGAATAGAAAAAGAATGAAATATCTGAAAAGAGTTAAAATCGTTCACAACCCCAAGTGTAGGGTCGCGATGTAGTAATAATCTTGGTAAGAGTAAGGTCGAATCCATAAGGACTAAAACTTATACGTTTCTGAAATTAACTAGAAGAAGACATGAAACTAATTCTGAAGTATTTGAGAAAGTAATTGTGAATAAAGTAATTAAAATAAAGAATTTACAGGTACAAAGTAGGGTGTCAAGTATCTACTTGTAGTGATCAGGAGGCCCTCTTGCTTGATTCAAGTAACACAATTGGAATTGAAATCCTATCCTATCCAATTGAAAAATATATCAATAAAACTAAATCTGAACTTCCATTGACCTAATTCTCAATGAAAGAGAACAATGATAATTGGAAGGGATTCCATCACTAAACCATGCCCAGGAGACAATGACAAACAATAAGATTTACCAATCTCATAATCTTAAAGCAGGAGAATTGTGAAGATTAGGAAGGATTTCATCACCCTACCAAGCGCAAGGGACAATGGTGAACCACAAGAGTTACTAATTTCATAATCCCAAATTAGAAAAAGAAGATACTCAAAGCTATTGAAGTTCTGCTGTAATTTGAGTCACAATAAACCATTAAAAACTGAAAGTATTTCTTAAATATCAAATTAGAATCCATGTACTTCAACATAAACATGAATCAAAGCAATAGAAACATCCCATCTACAAGCTTCACCTCTTAGCCCTAACTAAGTGGTTTATCTAACCATTAACACTATTGGACCAAAGTCTCTTTAGAAAAATATAAAAACAACTAATGAGGAAGAAAAACTCTTAGCAACGACTTCTCTACCCTTTTTCTCCACTCCTTAAACCCTAGAAAATACCTAGGAACATCCTACAGAGTCCTATTTATAGTTGTGAAACTCCAACTTTTGCACCTAGTTGGAAAACTCTAGAAACGGCCTCAAATTTATGCAGTTGGCTAAAATACACTTCACTCTACGCAGTTTCCAAAAATAGACTTCACTCTATGCAATTTCACGAAATGATTCAGAGTTTCAGAATATGTTTTTTCAAGACGATTTCAAGATTCATTTTATTTACTTCAAATCTTTGATTCTCTTCATTCCTCACTTGGTTTTCTTAGATCTTTGGCATGTGAATTCTTTAATCTTGGTCTCCTAAGATCCATCCCTTGCCTTGGTGATTCTTGAGCATTAAATCAATATTTTTAGCACCCTTTTCAATCCAAGCTCTTAAATTCACATTGCAACATAAACATGAGTAAAATAAAACATTAAGCATTATCATGTTCATAAAACTAAGATATAAATAGGAGATAATAGGCAATATTGGACCCTCAAAACAATTCCCAACCAGCATTTTGCTAGTCCCGAGTAGAGTATATGAAAAATATTTTGAGAACCATATGATAATTTCTATAAGCTCAAGTGGTTTAAAAAAAAACACTCTAGATAATAGAATTCTAAAATACATCAATGTTATGCATTACCTTCTCTTAAACTCTAGCACTTGGTAAGTTTCATAATTAAGTTCAAAGCATTAATCCTCTAATTAGAACAATTCCAAACATTGAGTTACATGGGTGTATAGTGAAGTCTAGACTTATCACAATCAAAGGTTTAGTTCTTCACTTTCATAATAACATTGATAGTTAAAAGAGCATTCAGGACAACCGAAACTTGCCTTAAAGTTCATCTTTTAATTCCCTCTTTTATTTCTTCAGCTTTGGATTTTTCAATCGATGGCTTTCATGCTATGTCAACCTTTTTAAAGATCTTTAATAGGTAGTCCTTTTCGATGATTTTCTTTTTTAGCTGGGTATTTTTTTTCATTCTTTTCAATTCTTCCCATTGAACATGATGGACAATTCCTCAGGTTGGTTCCTTCCATGCTTAATAATCATCAAGTTAACAATTTAATATCAAACTGACACTTTAATGTGTAAACTGGATGTGACATGTGAAATCATGACTCAATCAATGTTCAAAAATTCTAATCGAGTATCAATGACTTAACTTAATTTTGAGATCTCCCAAGTGACTAAAATCCAAGAGACATAAGGCATCGACATTAAGTATCTTCTAATTCTAATTCATGGAATAACTTAGAGATCACTGAAATTTATAGAAAATTTAGAAAATTTTCTCAAATTTTCACAACTTTGCCCAAAGACTAAGAAAACAACGGATTAGCTTGCCTAATCGACACCCCCAACCTAAAATCTTCATTGTCCTCAATGTAAAGGAGGTAAACATTCAATTTAAATGAGGTAACGAAAAGAAGAGAGAAGTGGTGGAAAGGTAGTACCTGGAGAAGGAATTTTGAGATTTTTTTTTTCAAAATATCTTAATGTGAAGATGGGTTAGCATAAGAATTAAACCATTAGAAAGAAAACTTTCTTAAACAACAAAAAGTAACCTATCCTAAATAAAAAAAAATAAACTATCCTAAATAGCGAAAAGAAAACTATCCTAAACAGTGAAAAGTAAACTATCCTAATCCTAAATTCTTTGAAAGCAATCAACCTAACTAGGAAAACATGGGAAAGCTACTTAATCATGCCACAAGGTTCCTCCTCTGGACAACATCTTGATAAATTTCTCAGTAGGTTTCATAACAATGTCATCTAAAAGTCCTTTTTGTAATAGGCTTGGATGCCCTGGAGCATGATTTTTCAGATAAATTTATGGACCTCATTATAAAGTTTTCTTTTAATCTCCTGAGGTGTCCAAAGTACATATGATTCACCTGAGAATATAAAGTTTCAGAGTTAGAGCAACATGGTGAATAAAAAACTACAAGTAGATAAAATTCAGAAAAATTCCCAGTAGGTGATGTAGTCTCAACATATTCCGAAGTTTCAGCCTTTAGTTCAAGTTTCAGCTCCTCCTCCCTTAATGGTAAACATTAGAGATATGTGGAAGGAGGGTCTTCAGATAAGGGCTCTCTCGATCAGTAACAACCACTGAGGTATTGTTTTATAAGGAATCCATTATTTCTTTTATCATGGGATCATTTAAATCTACAAAATATACCAAGAGATCTTTCAGAGAGTTGAGATAGTCAGTTGAGAGAGGCTCATTTTTCACATTGAGGTCTGTGATGATATGCCCAAGGATTCCTTCATCTTCTCTTGGAATAGTGTAACACCCTGAAAATTGGGGGTCGTGTATAAACTCAACTCCCGAGTTCCAGACCGTCACTTATGCAACAAAAATGATTATGATTCAATGTTGTCTGAGTTAAAGAATTTACATGAGTAAAAGTATACCCAAACTGGAATTCATACTCCAGATCCAGTGATAAAAGCAAGCGGAAGACTAAACAATATATATATCACTGTTTGGAAAAATAAAGTAGATCTCATCTGTCTCTAAAGTATGAATACATCTCTGAGTCTTATATACATATACATGAACAAAATCAAATGTTCAAAATAGTCCCACTGAAGTCCCGTCAACCCAGTTCACCTAAGCAAAGCCATCATGATACTGCATGTACGAGAACTCGTCTTGGTCCTCGTCGAAGTCTGGCTCTGCCTCCTGGATCTCAGCATCACCTGCATCTACAACAGGGTCTGGTCGGTGTTGCAAACACCATCCCGTAACGTGGGAGTGAGTGATCAACTCAGTGGAATCATAGAGCAAAGATTAGTATGTTCACAAATCAATCATGCGATAATAGTAAAGCAGTAAATCAGACAATCCTAATACTGTTGTTAATGCAAGATGACATGACGTGATGTATGCCCTCACCGACGATCTCCCTCATACAGCACCATCTTACGACCGCGGCATGCCACACTCTCCACATCTTCCAGGCACATGCAATGTTATGGTGATATGATTTCTGAGTTGTTATTAGTCCATTCAAACAGCAGGATTGGGAAACTAAGGTACTTTCCTTCTATCAATCCCAACACAGATCCTGTCTAGGGTCGTCACTCCTAGTAATCTCATATGATGTATATTTTGTAGGTCGCTGCAAGGGCTGCCAGGACTGTTGCTCGCACTCGTTGCACCGCTCCCCCATCACCTTATCAATACAGGCCTACTGCACTCTACTGCTACTGAAGGGTCTTCGCCTCCCGTAGACTCAGAATACGCTCGCGGTCACTACAAAGGACTCGTAGCCTGATCAGTGTAGGCCGACAGCTAGAATATAGTGTCCCATACCACCAGAATCTGCTCACGAGACTAGGTGCTCATTGGTCACTACGGGGAGGTTTGTTGCCCCAGCGTAGGCTGACAGCTCGACCACGGTGTCCCATACCACTATGCCCGGCTCATGAGTCTTCGTGGATCAAGGTACCGTGGTTAACAGGGTTTACAATGGTAAGTTCAGTACCCTAGGTTCAAGCAGTTATGACTCATACAGGGTGAACATACATCGGCCAGTCGGGTTACTTGACGGGCTCGATTAGCGCGATCGCATCTCAAGTCGAATGACATGAAGTGCGTAAAACACTTCGCGTGGCCTAACCACTGCCGCTAACTCCAAACACGACTCGCGTTCATCGACGCGTCATTCGTGGCCAAGACCAGCCAACCACGATTTCGCTCGGTTACCGACTGCCTGGACTAAGAATAGTCCCAAACACATATGAATTCACATCAACAATTTATGTAGGAGTATTGGAATTGAAATACAATCATGTGAGCATGTTAACACATGTTATAACATACAACTTAGGCAAATCTCCAAGCACGTACATTTTATGCATATAATGGAATCATGTACATAGTCAACATGTAGGAAATCATTTACGTCAGCATATTAATTGAGAAATCAGTCTCAAACTAATTCATAACATCATTTAATTCAATACATACTAATACAAGCATTTATACAAACACATACACTACACACTTAAGTCTACATATAGTATGTCGACCCGAAGTGCGCAATTTGGCGAATCTCTTCACCAAAATAATTATGCATGTATTCCTAACTTTCTAATGCGACAACAAACCATGTCAATCACATCAGCAAAATATAAATGTAATCAGTACTTCCTACAAATGACTAAAATTCCCTAAATCTCATATTCTTCGTTGATTTACGAAACAGGAAACGGATAGCATGTTGTACATGTCAAACGGCGATGCCGTCGATAATCTACTATTAAACAACATTGAAAGCATTGGAAACCGTTAATCAAAGCGTCTAAAATCCTCACCTTGTCTCTTATAGACGTGTCGTTTCGAACGGAGCGTATACGCTTCGTCTACGGTGATAAGAGAACCTGTTTTACAAGATCTATTGGTTAAAAAGCTATGGATCCTAGTGAACCTTAAATCAGCAACTTCTAGGGTTGTTTCATACCTGAGAACGTGGAAGAATCACCGGCTTGGTGATCAAAAGGTGTTGCTACAGCACGTGCAACAGGTGGCACGAAGACGGAAAAAATCTCTTCTACTCTCTCTCACAAACTCCCACCTTTTCTCTCTCTCAAATTAGGGTTTCTCTCAAATTCGGATGGGAGAGGAGTGAGGGTTTCAACCCCTTTTATAAGCCCAAAAATGCCAAAAATAGGCTCCTGTACAAGGTTCACTTAGTGCATATCCAAATCGGGGCTGTTTCGGTCCAAAAGATGCTTTCTGGTGGTCCCCTGGCCGAATGCGATCGGACTTAAGATCATGCGTACCAGATATAGCACGTATCAAGTTTTCAGTCCGGCAGGGTTTGCAGATCGCGCGTGGCGGACCAGTTTTAGTTCAGCGGTCACCTCACGTAGATCAGGGCTGAAAGTCTCATGATATGAAATAAAAATTTTTTCTGATCCGAGGGTGTAATCTGGCTGAATTCTGACGGTCAGAACGCTTAATATTGACGCGTCAAGTCGTGTGCCAGATTTGAATTTAAAATTCCAATTCTGTCCCTATTCGCACTCTCTTCAGTCCGGGCTCAATGAAATAGCCTGTGATTATCGGTTGGACTTGATTTTTGAAATGATTGTCAAGTCCAGCAAGGCGGTTCTAACGGTGTAAGATAGGAGGTATCGGACTTTCGACGCGCGGTCTAGATCCAATACAAAATTTCAAAGTGGTCCAGAGAACAAACCTGCTTCGAGTTTGGTCCGAGGTTATAGAGTATTATAGAGTCGTTGGTTCTACTCGATTTGGGTCTTGTAGAACGTATTTAAAGTGATCAGGGACTATTTCCTAGCTACTCTAGCGTTGCGCTAGCTAACTTATGCTTAATTTCCATTAGAATTAATTCTACGCAATTTCAGGTCGAGTTGGTACTCGAACCCAAGCATGGATTTTTCACGGGGCGTTACAAATAGAGGGAAACATGATCCCTTGCTCTTCACCCTGGTGAGAGTCAATTGTCACCAGATACATCTCACCCTGTCCTGTATAAATAGATTGTGGATTAGAAGACGCATTGATGTGAAGACTCTGTTCATTGTTACTACTCAGTAAAGGCATTATATCGTTAAGTGTTGACGGCTCAGAAGGTGGCCTTAACTATGTGGTTTGAAATTCTACAGTCATCTCAGGCAACTTGTCCATCTCCTTAATCATATTATAATCCAAATCAAGGGAGTGGTCTACACAAGCATCAAAAGAGTCAAGTGGTTCACTTGGAAGGGACTCTTCCTCCACATGTAAATTAAACGTGTCAGATGGGTGGAGTAAATCATTATGGTCGACAATGTCCTGTACCTCGTGATCACTTTCCTAAACCATAATTGAAATCCATTCCAGTGAATCTTGGGCTATAAACTCATGTTTCTCATCCCAGTACTTATCATCTTTCAATTCAGTATAGTTCACAAGTGGGATGAGATTGCTTTCCTCACACTATTTTCTTAGGTTAAGTCGAGGCTCGAATAAACTAGCCTCTTCCTCCTTGTTAAAGTTAAGTGTGCCATATGACTGGAGTGTGTCAGTATCATTATATTTGAAAGACACTTATTATCTCTTGATCATTCCTTTAGACAGTCATTGAGATCGACTCTTCGAAAAATTGAGTCATATGCTCGTTAACACAATCCAACTCTTCATTCTCAATTTCAGTACTCTCCACATGCGAGTTAGGATCACTTTCCTTGCATTGTGTTTTTAGATTAGGTTAAGATTGTGATAATCTAGCATCTTCAACCTTATCAAGGCACAATTTAATCGCTTCTAATGATTTTATCATGCTTACGATAAGTTTCTTGAACTGTTCGTGATAGTCCGTGAAATTCAAATGTGAATCCTCTTGGATCATTTCTGGTTAGATTTCAAAGGTAGGGATCCAAGAGAATAGTCACTATAATCAATTTTTGTTCATCTCTCCAATGTTGATTTTTCCACTGATCATAGTCGTACAGGTCATAGGTGGGAGAGTCTGATGGTTATTGGTACATATTATCACTCATAATATAATCTTTCATTATTTTCTTCTTGTCTAATGGGTGATAATAGTTCTTACTCCCATAATTATAATAACCTCAAAAATCACGTACTGTTTTCTTAATCTGTGCAGTGTAATTATTCTCCTTCCTATGATCACGTAAGGACTTCTTAACTAGTGGAGCATTGTATTTTGGTTGGTTCTTGATGATGGTTTTAGAAAATTTTTGAGATATGTTGTTTCCTAACATAATCATCTGACAACTCTTCACAATTTCTCATATTTCTAAAACTAGATCAACATACTGACGTTTCCACTCTTACATATATATGGTGAAACCTTAATCTTGAACCTAATCCTAAAATAAAATAAAAGAAAAATCCTACAACAATATGGAAAGTAAGTAGTGGAGAAGTTAGAAGGAGTTTTCCGATTTAGAGAGTTCTATGTTAGGATACTACAAAATAGAAAAAAAAATTATTAGTTTCTAAAAATAAATCAGAAAAAACCTTAACCTAAAAAAAAATAAAAAAAATTGGTTTTTAAAAATAAAAATAAAAAATTAGTTTTTAAAATTAAATTAGGAAAGCTTTTAAATCTAGAAATAGAAAGAAAAGTTAGTTTCTACAAAGAAATTAGGAAAGTTTCTAAATTTGAAAATAGAAAGAAAAGTTAGTTTCTAAAAAGAAATTAAGAAAGTTTTTAAATATGGAAATAGAAAGAAAAGTTAGTTTCTAAAAATAAATTAGAAAGAACCTTAGCCTAAAAATAGAAAGTAAATAAATCCTAATCTTAACCTAATTCCAAAACTAATCAAATCCAGAAAACGCAATCGTCAATCTTTGACAACGGCGCTAAAAACTTGTTCATAACCTCAAGTGTAGGGTCACAATGTAGTAATAATCTCAGTGAGACAGAGCTGAATCTACAAGGACTTAAACTTGTACATTTCTGAAATTAAGTAGAAGTAGAACTAGAAGAAAATGTGAAACTAATTCTTTAAGTATTTGAGAGAGTAATTGTGAATAGAGTAGTTAAAACTAAGAATTTAAGGTGGGAACTAGGGTGTCATGTAACGTCCGAAAAAAAATCCGTACATTGATCCGAGTACCACCTTAATAGAAATTCTTTAGAAATTTAACGCGAATTAACTAACACTAAACTAGATTACTTCTGAATTTAACACCAACCACTTTAAATAAGATCTGTAAGATCCAAAACCTATAAAATTATTAACGCTACATTATCCTAAAATCTAGGATCCAACTCTAATCCCAGTTGCTCTTGGGAGCATTCGAAAACTTCGTATCGGACCTGGACCGCATGTCAAAAGTTCGATAGGGATGAACTTAGACAGTTATGACTACCTAGTTGGACTTGACTATCACCTCAAAAATTAAGACCAGACGATGTCCAGAGACTATTTCCTTGAGTCCGGAGTGAAGAGTGTGAGAAAGTGAATATTTTTATAAAATTAAATAAGAATTTAAGTAATCTGAGTCGTGACACTTGCAAGCCTTTTATAAGCATTCTGACCATTAGTTTTTGACCCAAATTCACCCTCAGATCAGGGAAGATGGCCCATACATGTCAAAGTACCTGTGGCCCTGATCGAGTTTCGGTGACCGTTGAATTGAAACTGGTCTGCCACGGTTGATTTGGAAACCCGATCGGAGTGAAAACTTATCTTGCTTAAGATCCAATATTAGTGACCTTAAGTCTGACCACATTTAGTAAAAGGACCTCCAAAAATGTTCCGTTGGATCAGAAAAGGCCCGATTTGATTATAACCTAAGTATACCTTAGCCCTAGGGCTATTTCCATCAGTTCTGGGCCTATATAAGGGCCTTAAACCCTCTCTCACATATACCATACGAATTTTTAACCCTAGCTAAGATAAGAGAGAGATACGAGAGAGAAAGTGAGAGAGTAGTTGGTGTTTTATCTTAAGATTCTTCCCAATTCCTCTACGCACCAATCTATCATATCTAAATCGTTATTCTGGCAATTCTAATTCCATCTTTGGGTAAGATAATCAAACCTTAACCTGTTTGGAGCTTGAAATATTCTAGGTGTTGTTGTAGCTAACCTAATTCATGCCTTAGGTTGCGTATCCGCCATTGACGAAGACTTTTCATCTGAATCATATCCGTTATGCATTTTTCCAGTTTAAGGTGCGGACTATATACGTTTAAGTTATGGTTTTTAAGACTTTCAATGTTAGATAATAATTGACTTTCAATGTGGATGCTATTACACATGTAAAATGTGCTATTCGTTTTGTTCTACGTATATGTATAACCTATGTTATAAATAGTGTATTTCGTGTGTTTGTTGAAATGTTTGTATGTGTAAGGAATTTGATGCTATGGTTGTCATGATTAATTATCGCTGATATATGCTTGTTATGTATGCGACAACTCCTTGGTGAAAGGATTCGTCGTAATATGCAATATGGTCGACATACGTGATGTATGTTGAATAGTGTAGTCTAAGTGTTTGTAAAAAAATGTCTGAATGAGTTAGTATTCAGTAAAGTGTGATTTATAAGGATATTGAGATATGAATCTTAATTACCGTACTTGTGTGTATGATTTCCTCCATGAACTGTTTAGTATATTTATTCATGTTAACTGTGTGTATGATTTCCTCCATGTACTGTATCCATGTTTAAGTTATATTTCATAACATGTTCCTATTAATGTATGATTTGATTTAATTGTCTATTATTGAGATTGTACGTAGTTAGGATTGCATTACAGTCCAGGTAATCGGTAATTGTTCTCGAACTGGTGGTTGGAGTCATTTACGCCAAGCAGGATGTGTTTGACGAATTCGAGTCGTACTTGGGATGTTCGACAGTGGTTAGGCCACATGGAGTGCTTATGCATTCTATGTCAATCAACTCAACGTGCACTTGGCCTAGTTACGCTTATCAACTAAATCGATTGACCGATGTTTGTTCACCATATTTGGACGCTACTGTATGAATCTAAGGTACCGAACTCACTGGTGGAAATCCCGTTAACCTTGGTACCATAATTCGCTAAGACTCATGAGCTGGACATGGTGGTATGGGACACCGTAGTCGAGCTGTCTGCCTACACTAGGGTGACGAGCCTCCCCGTAGTGACCAGTGAGCAATCTAGACTCGTGAGCTGATTATGGTGGTATAGGACACTATATTCGAGCTGTCGGCCTACTCTGATTGGTGATGAGCCCTCTGTAGTGACCTCGAGTATATCCTGAGACTGCATTTAGGCGACGAGCCTTATTGTAGTATCTAGGATATAACTAGACCTGCATTGAATGGTGACGAGCCCTTTACAACGATTTAGAACTATAACATCGTATGAGATTGTCTAGGACTGATGACCCTAGAATGGATCATTGTTTAGAAATTGATATAAGGGAGGTATCTTAGCTTCCCATTCCTTATGTATGAAAAGGACTAATAAGAACTTGATAATCATGCTCATAACATTGCACTGCATGAACCGTTGGCTTTGGTGTTGAGCACAGTGGTAATGATTCATGCCGTGATCGTTGGATGATGTCCCAAGAGGGAGTTTGTGGTGAGGGCATGCATCATTACCACATATCATTCTTGCACTAACAAGAGTATTTAGGACATGTTTGATTGTACTGCTTTATTATTATTGCTTGATTGAATTGATAACATGTTAACCTTTGCTGTATAGTTCCTCTGAGTTGATCACTCACTCCCATGTTATGGGATGGTGCTTAAACACTAACCAGACTCTGACTTAACTACAGGTGATGGTGATGCCTGCGAGGCAGAGCCGGAGTTCGATGAGGACGAGGAGGCATTCTCGTTCATGCAGTTCTCAGGTGGGTTCATGTGAGCCATGCTCTGATTGATGGGGATTCAGGGCTATGTTGTAGTGATTTCTCACATTTTGATATATGTATTTTGAGACACGACTTGTAATTATGACCTGGCAGAGCATACATACTTTGGGGACTTATGTTGGTTTATATATCTATTTCAGACTTTTGCTTGCGTATTCTACTTGTCCCTGAATTATGTTTGCTAATCTGGCTTAATCTACCTCATGTTTTATGCACTAATACAAACAACATACATCCATCATTAAATATGTTACATAAGTGATGTTTTAGAATTTGGGAGCTGAGTTATGCTAGACCCCCGATTTTCAGGGCATTACATGTCAAGTATCTACTTGTAGTGATCAGGGAGCCCTTTTGCTTGATTCAAGTAACATAATTGGAATTGGAGTCCTATCCTATCCAATTGGAAAATATATCAATAAAACCAAATTTGAACTTCCATTGGCCTAATTCTCAATGAAGGAGAACTATGATAATTACAGGGATTCCATCACCAAACCATAACCAGGAGACAATGCCAAATAATGGCAAACAACAGGATTTACCAATCTCATAATCTCAAAATAAGAGAATTGTGAAGATTAGGAAGGATTCCATCACCCTACCAAGCCTAAGGGACGATGGTGAACAATAGGACTTACTAATTTCACAATCTCAAATCAGGAAAAGAAAATACTCAAAACTATTATAGATCTACTATAATTTGAGTTATAATAAACCATTAAAAATTGAAAGTATTCCTTAAATATCAAATTAGAATTCATGAAGTTCAACATAAACATAAATCAAAGCAATAGAAACATCTCATCATGCTACAAGCTTCAACTCTTAGCCCTATCTAAGAGGTTTAGCCAACCATAGACATGATTGGACCCAAGTCTCTTAAGAAAAACATCAAAACAACTAAGGAAGAAGAAGAAAAATTCTTGGAGATGGCTTCTCCACCCTTTTCCTCCACTACTAAAACCCTAGAAGATTCCTAGGAATATCTTACGAGTCTTATTTATAGTTGTGGAACTCCAACTTTCTCACCTAGTTGGAAAACTTTAGAAATTGTGTCAAATTTACGTAGTTTGCTAAAATAGACTTCATTCTGTGAAGTTTCCTAAACTAGACTGCACTCTACTCAATTTCACAAAATAACCTAGAGTTTCAAAATATACTTTTTTAGGACGATTTCAAGATTCTCTTTCTTCACTTTAAATATTTGATTCTTTTCATTCCTTGATTTTCTTGGATCTTTAACATGTGAATTTTTCAATCTTAATCTCTTAAGATTCATCCCTTACCTTAGTGATTCTTGAGCATCAATCCATGTTTTTAGCACCCTTTTTAATCTAAGCTCTTATATTCACCTTGCAACATAAACATGAGTAAAATTGAACATTAAGCATTATCATGTTCATAAAACCAAGATATAAATGAGGGATAATATGCAATATTTAACCCACAACAGAAATGAAAAGAATGAATGAATACAAATGACTATCGATATAAAATCAAAAACTGAAAAAAGAAGGAAAAGGGAATAAGTTCGGAATCAGTACTTAAGTTTTTAACCAATCTTGAAGTGATGAGCAAGGCTAACATTATAAACGGATAATATTATTATGGGAAGTAAGTTGATTTGCACTAAGCACATTAAGAAACTTGATATATGATCTTAAGCTCTACTTTAATCGGTAAAGAACCTATTTGATTAATTGCTTATATGATTCGGCTATAGGTTTTCAAAATCCTACTTTCTCACCTTGTTTGTACTCATTCATACTTGATTGCACGGAGGATTGATTTCTGAAAGGGGTCTTGAACATTGAGAATTGAAGATTATTTCATGCATGTTTTGCTCAGGACTAGCAAAATGCTGGTTGCGGAGTGTGTTGGGTGTCAAATATTACATATTTTCTTCCATTTATTTCTTGGTTCCATGAACATGATACTGCTTAATGGTATACTATTGAGGGTCAACTATTACATATTATCCCCTATTTATATCTTAGTTTTATGAATATGATACTGCTTAATGTCCTATTTTACTCATGTTTGTGTTGCAAGGTGAATTTAAGAGCTTGGATTGAAAAAAGGTGCTAAAAGCATGAATTTGATGCTCAAAGATCACTAAGGTAAAGTATGGATCTTAAAGGTAAAGATTAAAAATTTCAAGGTGCCGAGATTTAAGAAAACCAAGTGGAGAAGGAAAGAAATCGAAAGAATAAGTGCAGAATTCTCGTTAACTATGTCATCAATCACAATTCGATGACAATGAAGCTACCGTTTGATGACATCGAACATGGGTTGATGACATTGAATTTATGGATGGAAATTGAGTTGGTCGCTAGACTAATTGAAGACATTTCTTAATGACGTAAGTACTTTTTGGATGACTCGAAGCTTTACTTGATGGCATTAAAGACAGTTCAATGACATCGATATTATTGTGGTTTTTTAGCAAAACTCACGGGAAATATTAGGCACAATGTTTGATTACTCGAAGTCCTCCTAGATGACATTGAAGACTTACTGGATGACATCGAAGCCTCTTCGATGACATTAAATTTTCTAGGAATTATTGGATTAACTCGTTGGACTGTTTTGGACACATTCTCAATTTCTCGAACACCATTCGATGACATCGAAGGTAGGTTCGATGACATAGAAGGTTACGCGGTCTGAATAAAGTTACAAAGTATGAAAAAAGAACGTGTTCAAGACACCTTCTATGATATCGAAGACAGTTCGATGTTATCGAACGATTTATGCAGAGTTAAGCGAAGTGTGTAAATTTTAGGCAATTTCTGAAAATTTCAAGGTTGGTTTGGAGCTTGGAGTTCCTCAACTATAAATAGGAGTTCCTAGGGCATCCCCGAGCATCATCTAAGGTTTGGAGGAGTGAAGCACAAGGGTGGAGAGACATCGCCAAGCATTTTTCTTCATTTCTTCCTTAGTTTTCATGCTTTCTTTTAGGGTTTTGAATCCAATCATGTCTATGGTTGGCTAAATGCCTTAGTTAGGGTTAAGGGGTGAAGCTTGTAGCATGATTGAGATGTTTTTCTTGTTTAATTCTTACTCTTGTTGAACTTCTTTGATTCTAATGTGATCTTTAAAGAATACTTTTAGTTTTTAATGGTTTATTGTGACTCAAATTATAGTAGATCTGTAATAGCTTTGAGTATCTTCTTTTCCTATTTGAGATGGTGGGATTGGTAAATCCTTTTATTTTTCATTGTCTTATGGGAATGGTTTAGTGATGGAATCCCTGCCAATTATTATAATTCTCCTCTTTTGAGAATTAGGTCAAAGGAAGTTCAGATTTGATCGTAATTGTTATATCTTCCAATTAGATAGGATAAGACTCCAATTCCAATTGTGTTACTTGAATCAAGCAAGGAATCACCCTTATTGGTACAAGTTGATCCTTAGAAACCCTAGTTCCCACCTTTGAATTCTTAAGTTTCTAATTAAACACTTCACAATTACTTCCTTTATTTCCAGATTTCTAATTTAGATTTTTCTTCTACTTTTGATTCTAGTTACTTTCAGGATACAAACAAGTTTAATCCCTATGGATTCGACCTCAGTCTTACTAAGATTATTATTACATCGTGACCCTACACTTGGGGTTGTGAACATATACTTTATGTAAGCTTGTATTGCAAGGTGAATCTGAGAGCTTGGATTGAAAAGAATGTTAAAGGTATGAATTTCATGCTCAAGAATCACTAAGCAAGGAATGGATCTTTGGAGACTAAGATTGAAGATTTCAAGACCTCAAGATCTAAGAAAATCAAGTGAGAATTGAAGAAAGTTGAATGAACAAAGTGTTAAAATTCACTTCACTGTTTGTGTCATCGAACACAATTCGATGACCTCAAAGCCATTATTTGATGATATCGAACACATGTCGATGACATCAAATTTTTACATGAAAATCAAGATTGGTCGCTGGACAAATTGAAGACATCTTTTTTATGGCTCGAGGAATTGTTCAATGACTTGAAGATTTTCTCAATGACATTGAATCCCGTTTGATTGCATCAAAATTTTTGAAGAATTTTGAAGCATCTCGCTAGACTATTTTGAACACATTCTCAATGGATCGAAGACCCTTCGATGACATTGAAGGACTTCTCGATGACATCGAATGAAGGTTCGATGACACAAGAAATTGTGTAGTGCAAAAAAGTTATACTGTGCGTAAAGGCTCGACTTCTGGAATTTAGCTTGTGCTCGATAACGTCGAAGGCTATTCAATGTCATCTAATGCATTACATAGTTACATGGACTACGTAAATTGAGGCGATTTTACTGAGGTGATTTTGCCAAACCAACCAGACAAGTCTATAAATATAGGTTTCCTATGGACTTTTTTGGATATCTAGGGTTTTAAGGAGCAGAGCCAAAGGGTGGAAGAGCCTCCCAAGAGTTTTTCTTCTTTCCTAGTTTATCTTTAATGCTTTCTTCTAAGGTTTTAGATCCAATCATGTCTATGGTTGGCTAAATCTCTTAGCTAGGGATAGGAGGTGAAGCTTGTAGCATGTTAGGATATTTTTCTTATTTTGATTCTTATTCTTATAGAACTTCTTTGATTCTAATTCAATACTTAAGGAATACTTTCAATTTTTAATGGTTTCTTGTGACTCAAATTATAATAGATCTACAATAGGTTTGAGTATCTTCTTTTTCTTATTTTGAGATTGTGGGATTGATAAATCTTGTTGTTATCCATTGTCTCCATAGCATGGGTTGGTGATGGAATCCCTTCCAACCCTCATAATTCTCCTTCATTGAGAATTAGGTCAATGAAAGTTCAAATTTGATTTTATTGATATATTTTTCAATTGGATAAGATATGACTCCAATTCTAATTGTGTTCATTGAATCAAATAAGGAAACTTCCTGATAGTTGCAAGTGGATCCTTAGAACCCTAGTTCTCATCTTTAAATTTATTAGTTTTAACTACTTTATTCACAATTACTCTCTCTATAATTTCATATTTAGATTCACATCTTCTTTTAGTTCTACTTCTAGTTGCCTTAAGAAATGTATAGGTTCAGTCCCTATGGATTCGACCTCGTTCTCAATGAGATTATTACTATATCGCGACCTTACACTTGGGGTTGTGAACAACGAGCATAGCATGAAATTTTTTAGGCTCGTTCAATTTCATGTTAGGCTCGTTCAATTTCATGTTAGGCTCGTTGCATTTCATGTTAGGCTTATTGAATTTCATGTTAGGCTCATTCAATTTCATGTTAGCCTTGCTCAATTTCAAGTTAGGCTCGTTCAATTTCATATTAGGCTTGTTCAATTTCCTTTGAAGCTCGCTCAATTTCATGCTAGCCACTCTCAATTTGAAGTTAGGCTCGTTTAATTTCATGTTAGCCTCACTCAATTTCATGTTAGCCTCGCTCAATTTCATTTGAAGTTCACTCAATTTCATGTTTACCTCGCTCAATTTCATTTAAAAATTGCTCATTTTTATGTTAGCCTCGCTCAATTTCAAGTTAGGCTCATTCAATTTCATTTTAAGCTTGCTTAATTTCATGTTTTGCTTGCTGAATTTCAAGTTAACCTTACTCAATTTCATGTTAGGCTCGTTCAATTTCATTTGAAGCTTGATCAATTTCGTATTTTCCTTACTCAATGTCATGTTAGGTTCATTTATTTCATTTAAAGCTTGCTCAATTTCATGTTTTCCTCTCTCAATTTCATGTTAGGCTCGTTTAATTTCATTTGAAGATTGCTCAATTTCAAGTTAACCTCGCTCAATTTCATTCTAAGCTCGTTCAATGTCATTTGAAGCTTGCTCAATTTCATGTTTGCCTAGCTCAATTTCAAGTTAGTCTCTCTCAATTTCATTATAAGCTTGTTCAATGTCATTTGAAGCTCGCTCAATTTCATATTACCCTCGCTCAATTTCATGTTAGCCTCGCTCAATTTCCTTTGAGGATCGTTGAATTTCATGTTTGCCTAGGTCAATTTTATGTTTACCTCGCTCATTTTCATGTTTACCTCGCTTAATTTCCCATGAAGCTCGTTGAATTTCATGATGGCCTCGCTCAATTTCCTTTAATCCTCATTGAATTTCATGTTAGGCTTATTGAATTTCATGTTAGGCTCGTTCAATTTCATGTTAAGCTCACTCAATTTCATGTTAGGCTCGTTGAATTTCATGTTATACTCGTTGAATTTCTTGTTAGGCTCACTCTATTTCATGTTAGGCTCGTTCAATTTCAAGTTATGCTTGTTCAATTTCATGTTAGGCTTGCTCAATTATCCATAGTTATATATACTTTTTGCTATAGAAGCAATGACTACGGATTAGATCCGTAGCGATAGAACCAATGGTTACGAATCTAATGAAGCAATGGCCACTATACCAATGGCTATGGTTATAATCTGTATCCATAGGTATTTAGCTACGGCCTTTGGCCCATTTTCTGGTATTGGACAGTGCCAACTTGACATCTATAGTGCTACTGTGGACAAGACAAAGTTCCACGTGGCACCGTGAATGCAAGGGTATTTTCGTCTGTAAATAGCGTGTCCATTTAGAATGGTTCAGTTTTGAAAAGTAAAGTCTAGGAGCGTTCAGAAAAGACAGTGGGTAAAAGGTGGGATTTACAGTCGAAAAAAACTCAACATTTTTTTTATGGCTCTATTTCTTTACAAAATTTTTATTATTCTGATTCAGGTTATTTTACCTTATTTGTATTCATTTTTATGATAGCCAATTTAAAAGAGACATGTAATTTTATGGGAGTTATGTAGTGATGTATTCGAGATATGTAAATATAGCTGAAGAGAATTTTTGGTGATTCCACTGACATATATCGAGCGATTCCATGTCATCCATGAAGCAAGGGATGGTTAAGCAAAACATGGTCAAGTCAATAAGAAAACCTGTATCGGTTATTAGGACATAGGACAAGTTTTGAAGGAAGTCTCCAAATGGTCATGTAATATTGAAATGGTTATAGTAATTGTTAGAACATGGGAAGTCTACGGATCATCAATTTAAAGTTATAAATAACAAGATAATTTAGTAGAAGAAGTGTCTAAATCAAATCAAATGTATCTTTCAAGTAATTTCTGCTCCTTAACATTATTAGTCATTTACATTCCTTAGTGTAATTAGTAGTAGTAATCAAGTAGTTGTAAGCTTTAGTTGTAATTTGGATCTAAGCTCATACATTGGATTTAATTCAAATATCAAGCAAATTCTCCATTTAGAAAGGTGATCTGCATTAGTTCTTCGTGACTGACTGTAAGAATTTTCTTTTCATTTTTATTTGTATTAAAATGGTCCTTTCATACGAATGGTAAAGGTACAACCCATCTTCAGAGGATCAACGCAGCCTCTGATAATCGCATGATCATCTTTAACAATGTTGTGCAAGTGGTGGCATTGGCGACCGATCTTATTCGATCTCAGTCACATACAGTCAATTTTGATGTATTCGATAATCTTGGTGCTTAGGGTCATACTTGTTCCATTTGAATTGATTCGCACATTCAACTCAGGCATGCCCACATAAATAGAATGACAAAATTGTAAATCGAGAGGTAGCATCTTTGGCATGCCTAGTGGGACATTGTTTCTAATTTACTTACCAGTGCGACATTGCAATTCGACCAATAAAAAATATGAATAGAAGGAGCAATCGAATTGTTAAGGCTGAATCCTTGATGTCAACCGCACCACCTCCGATTGAGGACGTGCCGATTCAAATGACCCCCGAATTATTGAATTTATATACTAATCCGACACTTAGCCCCATCAACTAGGAAGGGACATCGACCTCTCTAACCATTTCTCTTGAAAAGATAACGAACAAACTTCAGGATATGCAACTAAGTATCCAGCATGTTTAGGAATATGAAAGAGTTCAAGCAGAGTTGGTACATGCTTAAGCCGAGAAATTCCATGTTCAAACTAAGAATGTTAACAGATGTATGGCTAACCAGAACAAGGCCATGCATCGATTGAGGGCCATCATTATCGAAAGAGCACTAATGGAGATGCAGTATAATACGGAAGAAAGTTCTGTCAGTAACATGGCTTAACCACCATTGATTCCTCCCCTATGGTGGATCACACTTCCCGTTTCAATCCAAAATGTATGGAATGCTCCGCTTCTCACTAAATTTAGGCGATCAAAGAGAAAAGTCAGGAATTTTATCTCTAAAGCTCGGAATTAAGGTATGCGGGGAGGGCAACCTATCCTGCATTTTCTTATAAATCCATTATTCTATGAGGGACAAAACCAGGTAGGTCATGATCCACCACCGAGGGTTGAACCTCAACATGTGGATTGTAACCAGATCATGCAACTGCTCTAAGAGGTAGTAGGCCAAATCCTTGGCCATAATACTATCCCAGTTTACCATAAGCATAACTTGAGTGGATTGATCGACAACACCCATTGTCGAGGAATTATCGACTGGATTTTGCACTATTCTTGGGTGATCCTAGTCAATCAACCATCGAACGCGTAGGTTGATAGACTATGTAGTATGGTAAACTAGCTAACAATGACTATTACAAGTTGCAACCATTAGGCCATTCATTGACTGCAATGACCTTCATATAGTACTCCAACTTACTATCAAATTCAGTTCATATCAGGCAAGAGATTGAAGAAAAATTCCATATTTAGTTCTTTTCTAATGACATGGAGATGACCATGGCCGATCTCACATGCTTCTGATAGTTACTAAGGAAATCTTGCGAGAGTTACATAACCTAGTTCAAGAGAGCGAAAAGCTGGTTTAAGTTAGTAGCTTGATTGATGGGTTGACGATGGATGGATGGATTGATTAGACAACATTGGGATTTGTGAAAGTGTAGCCCACATGCTTTGTATACCCCACCTCAGATTATGCCAAAACTGCAACTTCTAATCTAGGGGTCATAATGGGGCGTGACACATGGCGTTGGAATCGTAGCGCCCACGTGGTCACTAGGGTAGAAGTCTCTGGGTGTTTTGGTATAAAAATTCGGCCACGGTCAAAACTCGTCGATCTGATCTGTTAGGAACAAGCTGGTGCTGAAGTTGAAGCATAGGGAAGGTCTTACGAGGTTATGGGTCTTACATGAGAAATATAGACTTCCAAGGGTTGGAGATTGTAATCAATATCGGATCCTCCTCCACAAGTGCATCGATCATGTTTAGCTCATGGATCTCATCTACATCCAAGGGTTCTATCTTGAGATTAAACACATTCATCTCTAATGTCATGTTCCCAAAGGACAACTTCATTACTCCAATCCAACAATTGATTATTGTATTTGAAGTGGCCAAGAATGCATATCATAGGATGACCAGAATTTCAATGTTAGTGTTTATAACCGCTTATGTGTCTAGGATGATAAAGTCTTTTGGATAGTATAACTAATCAACTTAGACTAACATATCCTTATTAACTACCTCTCTGGTATTTGAATAAATCAGTTAGTGTGGGTTTTAATTCACCAAGTCCCAATTGTTCATACACTGAGGGATGAGGTTAAAGCTTGCCCCCAAGTCTAGCAAGGCTTGTTAAATCTAAAATTTCCCTATGATACTTGAGATTGTAGGACTACCTAGGTCTTTTTATTTTGGGGGAGAATTTTGTTTAATAATCACGCTCACTTGTTCCATAAAAAAGGCTTTCTTTTGCACATTTTGATTTACATTTGACCATGAAAAGGTCCTTAAGAAACTTAGCATAGGAGAAAATTTACTTAATCGCATCTAACAAGGGAATGTTGATTTGACTTGTTGAAAAATCTCAAAGATGTCCTGATTATCATATGGGAATTTTAATGAGACTAGGTGTTGGGGAAACAAGGTCATGGACTTGTACTCATACATCGATTCTTTATCATGTGAAGTAAGGCTTATTCCATCATATTCCTCAGATTTATTCGAATCCTTAGGCATGTTAGCCTTCATCGGCATAGTCTTATACATTTCCTTTAAACTTCTAACAGTGATGGTACACTTGGCTTGTTCCACATATTTTTTAGGAGGATTCAAATCACTCACTTTATATTATCCTTTTAGGTTAGGTTGAGATTGGGACGGAAATGTCCCTTTCTCCCTAGTAGTCAAGTGTGATTCGATCCTCAAAAGTGACATTTTAAAATCACTTATGGCCTGCATGGTGGTCTGATTGAATTACATTTGCATTTGAACGAATGCTTCTAGCGTATCCTCAAGAGTCTCTTTTGTAGTTTCACTTATGATGCTCTTTGGGTTACTGGGGGAGGTTCTTAAGGAGGAGTGTTTACATTAGCGATTGACCCATTTCTCTAACTGGAGTTAGGATGATTATGCCATTTAGGAATGTATAAGTTAGAATTAGGTGAAGTAAATGCATGTTGGTATGCATTCATGGCATTTACTTGACTTGCAACACATCCTTAAAAGCTAGAATTGTAGAACAATCCTTCGTAAGGTGTGCATCAATCTTGCATATTGTTTCGAACAGAAACAAATGCATTTGATTTGAGAAATTATCTCATTTAAACATAACAGAAAGAGTATTTGGAACAATCATCATATTTCATTGATACTGAGTTCATTTACATCCTCACAACATCCCTTGATTCTAAAATGGATCATTTAGAAAGAACAAATCATTATCAGCGAAGCTTTATATATCGAATCTTGAATTCGACAGCCCCTCGGTAGCTACTTTGATCATCTCCTAAGACTTAGGAGGAATGTTGATCTGATCAATTTGGCTTCACTTTTGAACTCATCCTTTAGGCAGAGGAGAGGGCCTGAAGTGATGAAGTGTGAACTTGAATGCTTTCGGGAGATCCGGTAGCATTCTCTCCTTTATTTAGGACAAGCCACCTAGTGACTTGGTTGAGTAGTTGGACTGGTTGTGCGACCCCGCGCAACGGAGGACTGAGAAACGCGTCCCTGCGCAACGGGGAATTGGACTATGCGCAGCGGAGGCTTTACTCCTCACCTTTCGAGGCTCTACTCTTCCAAAAATCTTCAACAACCCAAATGAAGGGAGGGAGGGGGTATTTATAGGACCCCCACATGTGTCGACCCTTGATCTTTATGCGATGGCCCACTTTTGCATCTGATCTGGACCGTTCATCTTAACCATCTGCTCCTGATTGTGCATCCATGCGTAATATACGAATTCGTTGCACGTCCCCGCGCAATGCAGAATCTCTTGCGCGTACCCGCGTAATGTAGAACCTTGTCTTGTGCATCTCCGCGTAATGCTCAAGATTGTTTAGGCATCCTCACACGATAATAAGTTTATTGGTTCGCAATCTTGAACCTGTTGCCTATCACAGCGCAACAAATGGTTGTTGCGCGACCTCGTGCAACTACCATATTTCTTCCCCATTCCTTCTCTTTATATTTGATTCTTATTCTTTCTTCTTCATGATAATTTTTATATGCTCCAACAGATGCCCCCTTGATCCATTCTTTATTCTCTTGAATCAAAGAATTAAGATCAATTTTCACCACTTTCTAGTTTTCGAGACATCGTCGCGCGTCGATGCGTAACCAATACGTCTTGCATGACCACGCACAACGCGTGCACGAGTAGCGTACTCAGCCTTTTTCCCTATAAATACTCGCCCCTGCCTCATTTGTCCACTTCCATTTCCTGTAGCGGAGCTCTTGTAATTTTTCCCTTTTTCGTGCAATTGCTTGCACGACCACATGCAATGATTACTTCTTTCACGCAAGGTAAAAATCCCTCGCACGTCCTTGCACGATGAATACTTTATTTAAGCAAGGTAACTCGGTTGCGCGTACACGAGCAATGAATACTTTGTTTAAGCAAGGTAACTCATTTGCGCGTACAAGCGCAACGACCTTCTGTTTGCAATACGCGCAATTAGTACTTGGCTTTTTCCAGACTCGGCTTTGTCCACCCTGTACGGACTTTCCCAACTTCTTTCTTCTTCAGGTTTAATCCCCTCTCATCATGGCTCGTACTAAATGAACCTTCATTGTTGTTGATCCTCCCACCGATTAGCCTTCTCATCTAGAGCTCCACAATGTTGATCCTTTTGTCTCGCCTCAAGCCATAAAATCTCCATAGTCCCCTGATCAACCCTTACTCAAACGTTTCAAGACAACTACCAAGTGCCTTGCTTATATAAAAGAGCCGGTGTTGCCGACATTTGATTTCTCCCCTCGCATTGAGGCATTACCATCTCCTATTCAGAGGGCCATCATCATAGGAGACCTTGAAAGGCCGCCAATGCACGATCGAGACTATGACTGGGACGAATGGCTAAAAATGACAGCGCACTACCAGATGAGCAGCCAAAGACCATCGGTTAGAGAAGATACTCCTCCTCCTTCCAGAACGAGGAAAATTTGCAGAAACAAAGCGAAGGAATTCCAGGAGAAAATTAAAGAGCATAACAGGAAGAAGCTCAACAATTCCTAGGAATCAGTCCGCTCAGTCCAGAGTACCATAGAGTTCGACAACCCTTATAGATGAGGCATCATCTCAATCCCCATCAAGATCCACCATCATCATTCCATGTTAATCTGCGAGCCTAGGGACCATTTGACCTCAGAGAGACTATCTTACTCAGAGTCTTGGTCATTTAAAGAACCAAAAATACTGGAAGGCATCCTACGACCACCAAGACCAAGGCAGCAGATTGGCAGCGTGCACTCCTTGATCTTCCTCGTGCCTTCTTATGACCTCCATAACTTGTACTCCACTTGTTTTACGAGACGCTTCAAGAGCGTTTCAGCTATCGTCGACTTATCTGGAGCCCAGAGGAATTTAGAACGAGAGGCTCTCAGACTGGGTTGCTGCAGTCATGGAAAAACACACGGACACTCTGTTGAAGATTGATATTTTTGCCTCAATTGAAGCAACATCGCAATCTTTCTACAGGGAACCTTCTATCTTGAAGGCTTTCCTTAACTACTCGTGTCCTTCCACCAACTCTTTTCATTTTTTCAAAGGTGCAATGAGCATCACTCTTTGGGACATTCATAGAATCGTCGGTTTACCGATAATAGGAAAAATATTTAACGAATTTGTCCCTACTAATGAGGAATTTACCTTCATCTCTTCACCTGACCGTATACCTTCTATTTCAGAATCAACTACGAAACTTTTCATGGAAATGTCTAAATTCCCAAACCTCCACAAAATTCATCCCATGTAATGGCTGGCCCATTTCAACCAAGGTTTCAAGTAATTCTCTTTCTTCTTTTGACCCCCACTCCACACCGCGGCTTGCTATATATATAATCTTGATTTCACTTACTCATTTTTTCCTTTTCAAATTTGAGGGCAATCGTTCACGGGAACTTGAATGCCTTCGAAAAGGTATCAAAGGTCACGCCGAATATTCTATCTATGGCGAACTCGCAACATTTCTGGCCAAGTTCAAAGTCAGTAGATGCCATTCGCCCATCATTGTTTGTGATAGCAGGTGCCATGGATGAGGGAGTCAGGTACTCTCTTGCACCTCCAGTCCTTTGTTCGATCTACAGAGGCTTTGGAGAAATTGCTTCCCATGTGAAGAGCCCTTCTATTGGTTCTACCTCAACCTTCATGCCATGGCATTATTTCTTTGGCTAGCTTGGCGTTTACTTCCCATGGATTTTCGACGTGCCAGAAAAGGCTTATGTTCATCCTTCGAAACTTCCCCTCTGCTTCTTCCAGAAGAGATCTATGGTGAAGAGACTTACGATTGGGAAAAAGACACTATCCCCTTAGACGACAAGATAAATTACTTTCATTTCAGCCTGCCATGTTATATTGAAGACACAAAGAGGACAGACACATCACCACTTACTGCAGTAGAGAGGGGATTCTTTATATACATCAAATCATGCAGCCTCCCATCGAGGGAAGGGACATAATTTTGGCGAGAACCGTATTATCCGAGCCATTTTTCCTGTCAATTTGGTTTTGATCAAGCAGTACTAGAAGACTGCGGGCTAGTTACCAGGAGCATGCGAAGTTTTGGCACTGGCCCATTTAACTGGGCAATGGTTTGGAAGTAATTGCTATGCCGAGTGGATTCTTCCTTCATTATTCCAAGCCGCGATCATACTCCCAGGGCGTCATACAATCACATGAAGTGGTGGGTACACCAATCCTACTTGGCTAGAAAAATCCTGTCGGTGGATGAACCTGTATGGCTTCCTCCTCCCGAGCTTAAGGGTCGTGTCATTGAATCAAGAGTCAGTTTCATCCCAGAAACCAGTCATGCCCCCTCTACTGGTCATCGCTATATCAAGATATCTGTAGACGAACTTATTCACGAGATAAAACCTGATAATAACCTAGAAGGTTGGGTAGCGTATGGCGAGACTCGTGAATTTGAACCAGTTCCTCTTCATCAAAGAGGAAGGGTTACAACAGACATTCCCCTTCGACCAGAGGATACCACTAGTCCTCAAGATCAATTGTCTCCACCTACTCATCTCCAGTAACAGCTGACTGCTTCTCCTATTTTTGGGATTACTCAATCCCCATAGCAGCCAATTTCTTCCCCTATTTCTAGGACCGTTCAACATTGATAGCAACTAACTTCTTCTCCTGTGACCAGATCCCGAGCTCGTGCCCAAGCTTCCCCCCAGGAAAGGACTACTGGTATTGCCTGTCTGGCGGTGGCTACCACAACTACTCAACCGGAGAGCCAACAACCTCCTTCTTCCAAAGAAAAATAAGTCGTTATTAAAGAATCGAACAAAGAAGATCTGAGTAGTGAAGGCTCAACTTCTTCATCTAGTGGTACTATTTTCGATGAAGGCGACACAGAGGGAGAAAGCCAAGATAGTGACTATGAAGAGGGGGAAGTTAACATTAGCAGTGGAGACGAGATAGCTGCATAAGATATTCCTGCGGATAAGAGAGACATTCTCCCCTCTTCTGAGGCTATTCCTTCAAAAGTTTCATCTGTCGCAGGGGAAAGGGAAGAAGAACCCCTAGTCCACAGGGAATACAGATATTTACCTCGTTAGAAAATCTTGTTGTTGTTTGCTCCTTTTCCTTTCCCTGTTCTTCTCTTACACGTTCTATTTCAGGTGATCAAGCTTCCCCTCTGAATTTACCTCCTATTGTACAAACAGACTCGCCGAGATTTTCAATGCCTCCGAGGGTAGCAGCACATAAGATTCCTTTTCCAGCAGAGCCAATTGATTTGCCCGCTCATAATACTGTCGTTTCAAGTACCAAATGCGAAATGACTTCTCTAGCGGAGCTGATGGAATTGCCTTCTTCCACTGTTGTTACTTCCAGTATTGAAAATAAGGCTCCATCTTTTACAGAGATGGTAGAACCAGCTCCTTCTCTTACCAAGAAAACACAACTGTTCACTGTTTCGGTACCAGAGGGAGGTATTTCTTTCTCTTTACTTATATTTTCCACATTGCCTGCTCATAAAACTTCCCTTATAATTTTATATTTCTTATTTCTTAATAGGGGATTTACCTCAAAGTGGCATAGTGAGTTCTAGCTCTATTGGTACTTCATTGAATGTGCTATCATTTGAAAAGATATTTGTGCACAAATTGGCCTTGATTAGGAATTCCATACTGGCTATCGTCGAAATCTTCAAAGATCCTGATCAATGGTCTGACTTGGCTGTCGCTTTAGATGTCTTGGAAAGTGATTTTTGAATAACTAAAGTTGATGTTTCATCTGTGCACGACGCTCTCTTAAGATTCCATAATTCGATAACTGCTTTATTATCAGCTGAAATTGTGACTGTTCCTCCCAAAATCTTAGAATTTAGGAAGCAACTTGCGTATTCCAAGGAGAAAATTTCTCAAATCTCTCTCATTATTTCTCATCATGGACAAGAACAATCATCTTTACAAGAACAACTGAAGACTTTTATTGATGAAAAGGCCTCTATCCAGGATCGCATTACGCTTCGGAGGCAAGAGATTACGCAGTTAGAGAGGCGAAGTTCAGATGTAGATTTGAACATTGAAAGAGTCCAAGAAAAAATAGAGTGCAACTGTCATTCTGTGGATCTTGAAAGATCCAAACTGGCAAAAAATGAAGCACTGATTGCTTCTTTAGAAGAAATGCTAGCTGATGCCCTGAATCCTGCAAGAATGATCTTAAATGCCAAACTGGAGCATGTTGCTGCCCAAGTTAATCTCGAAGACAATTTGCAACAATACTTAGCAGCATTAGGTATCACAGGAGAGCTGTAAAATGCATTACTTTGATGTATTTTGCTACTATACATGCTTTCACAATTGCAAGTTGTACTAGTAACTTATTATATTTCAAATGACATTTTGATTGATGCATTATGGTGCAATAAGCTTTCTTTTACTTCATTTTATTACCATACTGTATCTTTATATGCACACACACATACACACACACACACACACACACTGTAACGCCCGTGAAAAATCCGTACTTGGGCTCGAGTACCAACTCGACCCGAAATCGCGTAGAAATAATTTCCATGGAAATTAAGCGTAAGTTAGCTAGCGCAACCCTAGAGTAGCTGGGAAATAGTCCCTGATCACTTTAAATACGTTCTGCAAGATCCAAATCGAGTAGAACAAACAACTCTACAATACTCTATAACCTCGGATCAAACTCTAAGCAGGTTTGTTCTCTGGACCACATTGAAATTTTGTATTGGATTTAGACCGCGCGTCGAAGGTCCGATACCTCCTATCTTAGACCATTAGAACCGCCCAGCTGGACTTGACAATCATCTCGAAAATCAAGTCAAACCGATAATCACAGACTATTTCGTTGAACCCGGACTGAAGCGACCGCGAATAGGGACGGATTTGGAATTTCAAATTCAAATCTGGCACACGACTTGACGCGTCAGTATTAAGCGTTCTGAACGTCAGAATTCATCCAGATTACACCCTCGGATCAGGAAAAATTTCTATTTATTATCATGAGACTTTCAGCCCTGATCTACGTGCGGTGACCGCTGAACTGAAACTGGTCCGCCACGTGCGATCTGCGAACCCTGCCAGACTGAAAACTTAATACGAGCTACATCTGGTACACATGAGCTTAAGTCCGATCGCAATCGACCAGGGGACCACCAGAAAGCAGTTTTTGGACCGAAACAGCCCCGAAATGGATATGCACCAAGTAAACTTCGTCCCGGAGCCTATTTTCGGCGTTTTTAAGCTTATAAAAGGGGTTGAAACCCTCATTTCTCCCTTTCATCCAAAAATCCCAAACCCTAGAGAAAAGGAGAGAGAGTTTGAGAGAAAGAGAGGAAGGAAATTTTCCCGCTTCCGAGCTGCCGACTGCTAGTGCTTCAGCACTTCTTTCCAATCACCTGGCTGGTGATTTCTCCCTTTTTTCAGGTATAAAATAACCCCAAAACTTGCTAATTTAGGGTTTACCTAGATTCATAGCACGTTAGCTAACGTATTCCATAAATCAGGTTCTCCTACTGCCGTAGACGAAGCGTACACGCTCCGTTCAAAATCCCGCAACCGTAAGAGACTAGGTGAGGATTTTAGACGCTTTGATTGACGGTTTACAACACTTTCAATGTCGTTTAATAGTAGATTATCGACGGCATCACCGTTTGACATGTACAACATGCTCTCCGTTTCCTGTTTCGTAAATTAACGAAGAATATGAGATTTAGGGCATTTTAGTCATTTGTAGGAAGTACGGTCTACATGCATATTTTGCTGACGTGATTGACATGGTTTGTCGCCCATTAGGGAGTTAGGAATTCTTGCTTAATCAGTTTGGCGAAGAGATTCGCCTAGTTGCGTACTTTGGGTCGACATACTATATGTAGACTTAAGTGTGTAGTGTATGTGTTTGTATAAATGCTTGTATTAGTATGTATTGAATTAAATGATGTTATGTAGTAGTTTGAGATTGATTTCTTGATTAATATGCTGACCTAAATGATTTCCTACATGTTGACCTTATGCATGATTGCATTACATGCATGGAATGTATGTGGTTGAAGAATTGCTTAAGTTGAATGTTATAACATGTGTTAACATGCTCACATGATGTATTTCAATTCCAATACCTTTGCATATAAGTGCTAATGTGATTTCATAGGTGTGTGGGACTAGACTTAGTCCAGGCATTCGGTAACCGAGCGAATTCGTGGCTGACTGGTCATAGCCACGAATGACGCGTCGATGAACGTGATTCGTGTTTAGAGTTGGCGGCAGTGGTTAGGCCACGCGAAGTGTTTTACGCACTTCATGTCGTTCGACTTGAGATGCGATCGCGCTAGTCGAGCCCGTCAAGTAACCCGACTGGCCGATGTATGTTCACCTTATATGAGTCATAACTGCTTGAACCTAGGGTACTGAACTTACCACTGAAAACCCTGTTAACCGTGGTACCTTGATCCACGAAGACTCATGAGCCGGGCATGGTGGTATGGGACACCGTGGTCGAGCTGTCGGCCTACGCTGGGGCCACAAACCTCCCCGTAGTGACCAGTGAGCACCTAAACTCGTGAGCAGATTATGGTGGTATGGGACACTATATTCTAGCTGTCGGCCTACACTGATCAGGAGACGAGCCCTTTGTAGTGACCGCGAGCGTATTCTGAGTCCACGGGAGGCGACGACCCTTCCGTTGCAGTAGAGTATGGTAGGCCTGTATTGATAAGGTGATGGGGGAGCGGTGCAACGAGTGCGAGCAACAGCCCTGGCAGCCCTTGCAGTGACCTACGAAATATACATCGTATGAGATTACTAGGAGTGACGACCCTAGACAGGATCTGTGTTGGGATTGATACAAGGGAAGTACCTTAGTTTCCCAATCCTGCTGTTCGAATGGACTAATAACAACTTGGAATTCATATCACCATAGCATTGCATGTGCCTGGAAGATGTGGAGCACTCTAGGGAGTGTGGCATGCCGCGGTCGTAAGATGTTGCCGCATGAGGGTGATCGTCGGTGAGGGCATACATCACGTCATATCATCTTGCATTAACAACAGTATTAGGATTGTCTGATTTACTGCTTTACTATTATCGCGTGATTGAATTTTGAACATGCTAATCTTTGCTCTATGATTCCACTGAGTTGATCACTCATTCCCACGTTACGGGATGGTGTTTGCAACACCCACCAGACCCTGTTGTAGATGCAGGTGAGGCCGAGATCCAGGAGGTGGAGCCAGAGATCGACAAGGACCAGGATGAGTTCTCGTATATGCAGTATCAAGACGGCTTCCCGTAGGCGACCTGGATCGAGGGGACTTCAGTGGGACTATTTTGAACATTATTTTTTTGTTTATGTACATGTATATGAGACTCAGAGATGTAGTCATACTTTGGAGACAGATGAGATTTACTTTATTTTTTTTCATACAGTGATATATATATTGTTTAGTCTTCCGCTTGCTTTTATCACTGAATCTGAAGTATGAATTGCAGTTTTGGTATGCTTTTACTCATGTGAATGCTTTAAATCAGACAACATTGAATCATAACCATTTTTGTTGCATAAGTGACGGTCTGGAACTCGGGAGTTGAGTTTATACACGACCCCCGATTTTTAGGGTGTTACACACACACACACACACACACACATATATATATATATCCTTTTATGTGTTGTTAGTAAGGGCCTCCTAAATGATCTTCATCTTAATTGGCGGTACTATATTTTAGTTTAGTTAGTCATACACAGTTTAAGCTCTTGAGTAGTGGAGCACACACAGTTTAAGCTCTTGAGTAGTGGAGCTAGGTCTCACGTGATGGCCTTTGTAACTCTTAAGAGTTCGCTGGACTTCTCACTGCCTAGGGAGTTCACAAACCGTGATCCATCAGAGGGGTCCAGTGAAGCTACCGGGGCGGTGAACTCGATTAGTTTTAAGTACAGGGTTGGCCACGGTAACTCTCTAGAGTTCATAGAGCTCGCAAGGCTACCTTACGGGTACCAAACCTAGGGCCGCCAGTTCGTCAATGAGTAGGTTTAAGCCCTTCCTCATGAGTTAGTACTGGAACCAAACCATAGATTTGGAGGGGCTTACACATGGTTGGCCTGTCTAAGGCTGCACTGCGGCCCTTATTTGCTTCGTTTGCAAGGTCGAGCCCATTCACGAGAGGGGACTTTCCTCCGTTGCACGTGACATTGCCGGAAAGTTGTACAGACGGCATTGGGGTTACGCATGATTGGCCGTTGAGGACTTTTAGTCATTGCCTCCTTTAGTTGCCTACATTGGTATGCATACGATGGCCTTCACGGGCTTTTTAGGGCCACTGGCTTCTCGCTGATGCACGAATGGCGATCTTGATAGGTATTATGTGTGGCCGGCCCTCTTAGAGCTTGATCCTTTTAAGGTTTGGCCCTTTCGAGCTTAATCCTTTTTAGAGCTCCTAGCTCTTTTAGAGCTTGATCCTTTTAGGGTTTGGCCCTTTTTAGGATTTTACCCTTCTTTAGGATTTGGCTAGATTGCCTTAAAATGTCTTGACAGATAATAGTAGATGCAATCATTATTGTCGCAAGAATAATAATCATCTTTGACTGAAATTGATACGTCATCACCCTTGCTAATATCTTCAAGAATATCCATCTGTGCTGTTAGTAATGTATCAGCTTAGCGATGATATCAATTTCGATAGAGTTTTGCAGAGCTCGCTTGATGATGATGATTTTTCTTTTCTTTGCGATGCTCATGGAATACAGTCTTAATATGCTCGTGAATTTCTTCTTTTATTCATTTGATGATACTAGACATGATCTTGTCCATTTTTGTCCCCTTTTGATGCAGAATCATTATGCCGATAATATTCTAGATCAAAATCATTAGTGTCTCTAGGGATAATATCTTTTGATGAAGAGAGCTTTGATTGGTACACTGATACCTTGTCCATCTTAATTTACTACTCTGTATGCCCCATTGGAGTATACTTCCCTTATTATATATGGCCCATCCTATTTAGGCTCAAATTTGCCTCCTATTCTACAGGTGATCACTATAAGTCTTTTCAACATAAGCACCATGTCCCAATTTTTGAAAGAGCAGTATTTAACCCATTTATCAAGAGCGGCTGATATCCTTGCCTGATATGATTGCAACCGCTGCTGTGCAGCTAGGTGTTTCTCATTAAGAAAAACTAATTCTTTCAACCTTATCTTCACATTCTCATCCTCCGTTATTGACTGATGCACTGCCACCCTGAGTGATGTTACTTGTATTTCAATCGAGATGACTGCCTCAACTCCATAGACCAGTGAATACGGTGTTGCTCTTGTTGCTGTGCGATGAGTAGTTCTGTATGCCCATAATGCTTCTTGCAATTTATCGTCCCAATTGTGTTTGTTCCCTGTCATTGTCTTTTTCAGTATTTTGAATATCATTTTATTAAACGCCTCCGCTAGTTTTTTGGCTGGTGGATAGTAAGGAGTTGAAAACGATGCCGAATGTTGAATTTTTGACATAACTTTTCCATGCCTCTATTTTGAAGGGAGTGCCATTATCCATAACGATTTTCTTTAGAATACCATGTCGGTATATTATAGCATGGCAGATGAAATTAACCACATCTTTTTCTTTAACATTACGCAAAGCAACTGCTTCAGTCCATTTGGAGAAATAATCGGTTGCTGTCAGAATAAACTGCTTTCCTTTAGATGAAGGTGGGTTTATAGGACCAATTACATTAAGTCCCCAAGCAGAGAAGGGCCAAGAGGCAACGGACTGGTGCAAGTCTTCCAGGGAAATGTATATAACATCTCCATGAATCTGACATTCATGACACCGCTTCGCATAATCTATTACATCTTTGAACATGGTGGGCCAATAATAACCCATTCGATGTATTCTGTGGAATAGATTTCTGCCCGCTTGATGTGCTCTGCATTCACCAGAGTGTGCTTCCCGCAATGTCTGGCTTGCTTCTTGTTTATCTAAACAACATAACAACATCCCATTATATGATTTTCTATACAACACTTCACTGCATATGATGAACCTGTTTGACCGCTGCTTGATCTACTGTTTCTGTACCTGATCTTCTGGCAAGATATTGTATTTGAGATAATCAACGAAAGGTTGACACCAATCATCTGTCGTTATTTCTAAACATGACACAGGAAGCATCTCGATGACTTCTTTAATGACCTATGAAGACAGCAAGAATCTTCTTTCTTCTATAGTTACTTGGACAGGGCTCCAATTAGGGCAGGACAGAGTTGCTGCCAAACTAGCTAACGCATCTGCTTTTACATTTTTAGACCGCAGTACGTGCTTGATTTGTACATGACTGAACTGTTCTAGCAACTGTTGTGCTTTTTGGTAATAGGGCAAGAGTTCCTGCTTTCTCACCTCGAATTCAGTTGTCAATTGATTTCTAATCAATTTGGAATCTTTGAAGATATGCAACATCTTTATTCCCATCTGTTGTGCCATTTCCATCCCAATAATGAGGGCTCTGTACTTAGCCTCATTGTTCGTGCACACAGTGCCTAATGTGAAGGAGTATGTGTAAGTGCTATGATTTCATATCCCTTTGGTTATCAAATTTTGTGGTGCCAAAACCTATATCTATGTCTTGTATATCTTGTGTTTCATGTTAGAGACTATTCATTGCTTCAAGACATCGTATTTCAAGACAAGAACTTAAATGAAGAAAGTTCAAGTCATGGATGAAGAATTCAAGAATAGAAGTCTCCAAGTATGCATGTTCAAGATTCAAACAAGTACAAGTATAGAAGAAGACTTTGTCAAGTCAAGAAAGGATTAAGCTCAAGAAGGCCTACAACAAGATTCATAAATTCTTAAGCTTCTCTTAAGGGTCATCTGAGTGTACAGACTATCAATGTCCATCTCACTTTTAAGGTTAGTTTGACCTTAGATTGACCTTAGGATGGGCTTTACTATAGGTCATTCTGGATATATAATTCGTATATTTTAATATGCTTGTTCGGGCTGTTCTAAGACCAGTCCTAAGGACTTCAAGACCAGTCCTAGCTTTGCTACAACCAGTCTTAAGTTTTTCAGGACCAGTCCTAGGTTGTTGAAGATTTTGAAATTTTTCTGGTTGTCATACGACCAGTCCTAGGATCCTAAGACCAGTCGTAGATGGGATTTTTCAGGCTATAAATAGAGCACAAACTTCAGAGTTTTTCAATTCAATTCGACTCAATTCAAGCAATCTTTAGGCTATACTCTGAGATAAGTTCATGTTTATTTTTTTAAGCTACTTTGTGCTCATTTAATATGCCTTTTGCTAGCTTGTTTATTATTTGATTTTGATCTACATTCCAATCTTATTAGAAAAGGGAAATTTCATATATTCCTTCTTCTTGGATTCAAAATCAAATAGAACTAGCCCTTTTTAAAATCAATTAGACTTAGAACCATTCTTAAAGTGAGTATTGAACTTTGAACGTTAAATCGAACTTCTACTCCGATTGGTTCTACCGGGCTACTTCAAAAGGAGATTCAGGTATTTTACATTTGTGTAATTTACATTCTTTGGTTTTGTTTGAGATTTGCCTAAAAAATCTCATTATTTTGGTTATCTGAGGAAAGCCAGAAACCTCAGATTGTGTGGGTTATTGGATTGTGTAAGCTCGAGATAAAAAGATAAAATTGTGAAGGTTTTAGGTAAACCTGTGAAACCTATTTTGATAGTGCATGCTAATATCCCCTGTGTGAGAATATCAGGAGTGGAGTAGCATTCTGTGTGGCTATTGGATAACAGTTGGTGTACACACAGGCGAACCACTATATATCGTTGTGTTGTGGATGTGCTTTATTCTTTTATTCCTTTATTCATTTAGTTTTATGGATTGTATTTGTGGATGAATGTTGTAATCATTTTATTTCAAGTAAGTATGGGAATGTTGTAATAACTTAGGATTTATTTCTGCAAGTTATTTTGGTTTCCTTGCTTTTTATTTGTCATTGGTTTGAGATACAAAGGACGTTCTAGAAATAAGGTTGTCCTACCTTAAACCTTTGGTTTTTGGTGTAAGGCTGTCCTTAGAACTAATATAGTATTATTCACTTAATTCTAGGTTATTGAGATTACTTTTAATTCAGCATTGTGCTTTATTTCTTTTATTATTCTACTGTTTTAAGTTTTATTTGGCATTACCCTATTCACCCCCCCTCTAGGGCATATAGCTAGGCCCTTTCAGTATGGTAACAAGTCACCTTGAACAATAATGAATATAACCCCTGCCCCCGCTCCTGATGCTCGTGGGGCACCATCGAAATACATTTGCCATGAGCTTTACAACTCAGCCAGCATAACTTGCTCATCCGAAAAGTCATCAATGATAGTCTCGCATATTTCAACGGGGTGTGCCGCGAGGAAATTCGCCACCGCTTGTCCCTCTACGGCTTTGACCGGTTCATAAGTAATAGTGTATTCTAAAAGCAACAGCATCCATTTGGCCAGTCTTCCAGATAACATCGGCCTTATCATTAAAAACTTGATCGGATCTACTCTTGAGATCAAAGTTATGTTATAGGAGAGACAATAATGTCTCAGCTTTTGGACTGTGAATATTAGTGCTAGATACTCTTTCTCGATTGGAGAATAATTGCATTCGACCCCCATTAATGTTCGACTTAGGTAATAAAGGGCAGCATCTTTCCCAGCTTCATTTACTTGAGCTAATAAAGCACCTAAGGAATTCTCAGTTGCAGATATGTATAAAATAACTGGCTTCCTTTTATTGGAGCTGTTAGTACTGGCGACTGCTTCAGCAATTCCTTTATTGAGTCAAATACGTTCTGACAAGCTTGATCCCATAAAAACTCTGCATCTTTCTTCATCAAATGAGAGAACAGCTGGCATCTTCCTGCCAGGTTTGAAATGAAACGGTGAATGTAAGCCAATTTTCCTTACAAACTTTTCAATTCCTTTAGCATTGTCGGTGGCGGCATATTTTGAATGGCTTTGACTTTCTCTAGATCGATTTTGATACCCCTGTTCTCTATAACAAAATTAAGAAATTTTCCTGAGAACACCCCAAAAGCGCATTTGGCTGTATTCATCTTCAACTGCTTCTTTCTTAATTGACGAAAAATCGATCCCAAGTGTTCGCGATGCTCCTGATGATATCCTGATCTGACCACCAAGTCGTCGACGTAGCACTTAACATGTTTATGCATCATGTCTTAGAAGATATTTTGCATTTCCCTCTAATATGTTGCCCCAATATTTTTGAGACCAAACGACATGACGTTATAGCAATAAATTCTGAGCGGCATTCTAAATGTTGTTACTTCCTCATCTTCAGGTGCAATTCTAATCTGATTGTACCCTGCGTAGCCGTCCATGAAGGACATAATAGCATACTGAGTCATACTATCAATCAACAACTCTGTTATTGGGAGAGGAAAATCATCTTTTGGACAAGCCTCATTCAAATCCTTGAAGTCAATGCACACTCTGACTTGTCCATTTTTCTTTTTCACGGGGACAATGTTCGATATCCACCTAAGATACTTGACTTCTCTGATAAACTTGACTTTGATCAGCTTGGTGACCTCTTCTTCGATCAATGGAATTAAGTCTGGATGAAATCGCCTTTGCACCTATTTAATCAGATTTTTCTCTTTGGAGATATTTAATCGGTGCATTGCTACAGAGGGTTCCAAACCTGGCATTTCTGTATATGTCCAGGCGAAGACATCTTTATTTCTTTGAGTGGTTGGAAGTATTTCTCAGATTCTTGCTCAGAGAGACCGTTACTAATAAATGTGTTTCGGGGTTCTTCTTCTGTACCCAAGTTTATTTTCCACAAGCTGTATATCATTGGCTTCCCCCCATCTTCCATCTGCCTCAGAGCTGTTTCAGGATAATTGACTGTTTCAGGATCTTCTTCCGATGCTTACACGGCTGTAATTATATTTACCGACGACTCTGCCCCCAACCCTTGGAATTTTATTCGCTTTTCCTGATAAACCCCAATAGGGATCTGAATTCCTCTCCCATGATTTAGCCCCATGGGTTCTTCGTAATAAAAACCCATGCTTCTCATAATTTTCTTGCTTACCGAGCTGTATCTTTCTAGATTTTGTAAAGTCAACTTACCACATTGTACGTTACTTTCGACTTCTTCTCTTGCCCTCATTTCTACTACGGTGTAAAATTCTATCAGCTCGGGGTATCTTGTGCTAGCTTTGACTTGAAATCTTCCGGGAGCGGCTAAAAATGGCTTACACCTTTCAACGCTAGGCAGCGGCATTGTATAATTAGACTGTAAGATTTTTAACTGCTCTAGTGATAATAAGGTTAGTGGCAGCTGTCCTGGTTGTCTCAGATGCTTTGTGTAACATCTTGAAAAAATCCGTGAGAAGACCCGAGTACCACCTCAAGCAGAAATCACTTACGACCAAATCCTTTAGAAAATTAACGAGAATTAACTAGCACTAAACTAGATTACCTGTAAAATTAGCACCAATCACTTTAAATATGATTTGTAAGACCCAAAACTCGTAGAATTGTTAATGCTACATTACCCTGAAATCTATGATCAATCTCTAAACCCAGTTGCTCTTGGGAGCACAATGAAACTTCGTATTATACCTGGACCGCACATCGAAAGTCTGATAGTGATGAACTTAGGAAATTATGATCGCCAAGTAGGACTTGACAATCACCTCAAAATTCAAGTCCAGATGATATCCTGAGACTATTTTCTTGAGTTTTGAGTGAAGTGTGTGAGAAAAGTGAATATATTTAGAAATTAAATATAAATTTAAGTAATCTGAGTCGTGTCGTTTGCAAGCCAATTATAAGCATTCTGACCGTTGGAATCTGACCCAAATACACCCTTGAATCAGGGAAGATGTCCCACATATGCCAATATACTTGTGGCCCTGATCGAGTATCGGTGACCGTTGAACTGAAACTGGTCCGTGACAGTCTATCTGTAAACCCAATCAGACTGAAAACTTAACTTGATCAAGATCCAATATTTGTGAGCTTAAGTCCGACCACATTCAGCAAAAGGACCTCTAGAAATGCTTTGTTGGATCAGGACAAGCCCGATTTGGTTATAAAATAAGTATACCACGACCTTGGGACTGTTTCCATCAGTTCTGGGCCTATATAAGGGCTTTAAACACCCTCTCTCATAATCCATACGAATTCTAAACCCTAGCTAAGAAAAGAGAGAGTAGAGAGAGAGAGAGAAGTTGGTGATACATCCTGGGATTCTTCCTAGCTACTCTACGTGCCTAATCCACCTATTCGTATCGCTATTCCGACAATTCTAATTCCATACTTGGATAAGAAATCCTAACCCTAACCTGTTTTAGAGCTTAGTATAGTTTAAGTGATGATATAGCTAACCAAATTCGTGCTTTAGGTTACCGATCTACCGTTGACGAAGATTTACCATATAAATCATATCTGTTACGCGTTTATCGGTTTAAGGTGCGAACTATATATGTATAGGTTATGGTTTTCAAGACTTTCAATGTCAGATAATGATTTATTTCTGACGTGGATGCCATTACACATGCCAAATGCGCTATCTGTTTCATTTTACGTATATGTATGAATTATGTTGTGTATAGAGTATTTCATGTGATTGTTGGAATGTTTGTATGCATTTGGAATCTGATGTTGTGATTTCCATGATTAATCATCATAGGTACATGGTTGATATGTATGTGATAACTCCTTGGCAAAAGGATTTTATCTAACATGTAATATGGCCGACATACGTGATGTATGTTGAAAAGTGTAGTCTAAGTGTTTGTGAAAATGTCTGAATGAGTTAGTAATTAGTAAAGTGTGATTTATAAGGGAATTGAGATATAAATGCCAACTACCTTAATTGTGTGTATGATTTTCTGCATGAACTGTATAGCCTATTTATTCATGTTTAACTATGTGTATGATTTCCTCCATGTACTATGTATTTATGTTTGTGTTTATTCCATAACATGCTCACATGATTGTAGGATTCGATTTAAGTATTCATTATTGTGATTGCATGTGATTGGGACTATATCACAGTGCAGGTAATCAGTAATAGTCCTTGAAATGGTGGCTGAGGTTGTTTTCACCACGGAGGATGTGTTCGACGAATGCTAGCTGTACTTGGGATGTCGACAGTGGTTAGGCTACGCAGAGTGCTTATGCATTTGATGTCGATTAACTCAACGTGCGCTTATCCTAGTCGAGATCGTCAATTAACTCGATTGACCCGATGTATGTTTAGCATGTTTGGACATTACTACTTGAATCTAAGGTACTAAACTCACCAGTGAAACCCTGTTAACCTTGGTACATCGATGCATTAAGACTCATGAGCCGCACATGGTGGTATGGGACATCGTGGTCGAGCTGTCGGCCTACACCGGGGCGACGAGCTTCCCCAAAGTGACCAGTGAGCAAAGAAGACTCGTGAGCCGAATATGGTGGTATGAGACACTATATTCGTGCTGTCGGCCTACACTGATTGGTGACGAGCCCTTTGTACTGACCTCGAGCATACCTTGACACTATACGGAGGCGACGAGCCTTTTTGAAGTAACTAAGGTATAACTAGGCCTGCATTGATTGGTGACGAGCCCTTTGCAGTGACCTAGAACCATAACATCATATGAGATTTACTAAGACTGATGACCCTAGAATGGATCATTGTTTGGGTATTGATATAAGGGAGGTACCTTAGCTTCCCAATCCTGGTGTGTGAAAAGGGCTAATAAGAACTGGGTAATCATGTACATGCACCGCATTACATGCACCGTTTGGTGTCGGGAAGAGCATTGAGGAAGTGACTGACATGCACGACCATAAGATGAAGATCGCAGAGGGAGTGTAGGTGAGGGCATGCATCATTTCTTCATACATTCTTGTATTAATCAGAGTAATTAGGGATCTTTGATTGTATTGCATTATCATTACTGCTTGACTGAATTGATAACATGTTAACCTTTACTGTATAGTTCCACTGAGTTGATCACTCACTCCCACATTCTGGGACGGTGCTTAAACATTAACCAGACTCTATCTTAGTTGCAGATGAGGATGTGACGCATGAGGCAGAGCCAGAGTTCGAAGATGACGAGGATGCATTCTCGTGTATACAGTATTCAAGCAGGTTCTCTCAGACCGTATGCAATATTGTACCCTCTCCTTTCCTCTCTTATTTGCTATTTTCCCTTGCAAATCCCATTCTCAATCACTCCCATCGTCATTTTCTGCCTCAACCCATCCCACTCCACCGTTTACAGCAATACACACTCCACTCTCTCTCCATTCTCGTTCGTTGGAGCTCTCCCATCCTCCATTTGAGGCTAGAAATCGTGTGAGCTTCAAACCCAACCCATTTCACCCTTTTTCCTTTACAACCCCAGCCTTTTAGGGCTTATTTCCCCCCTCTATCAGACCTAGATTTGTGACATCCCACTAGGTCAGCCATTTCTCCCCTTTTCCTTCATTTTCCATGGCCTTTGTGGAGGCTATTTTGGCTTTTTTCTCCCTTTCCACCATCCACTCTCTCATGGGAAAGAGGAAGACCACCGCTGATGAAGTTAGGCCTAGTCAGCCTTCATGTTCAAGGAAGCCAAGAGGTGGCGCCGCTAGTTTAAGCGCCATCACAAGTCCAAGTGCCGCTCGTGAGTTTCAGACGAAGCGGGATCTTGATCCTTGATCTCCCGTTGAAAGGGCTTGGTTGGCGGAACAACCCCATGGAGTTTATGAGGGTCGTCAGGTCCTTTTTGAAGCTTAGGCAGATGGGCGACTCTTTGAAGAATATCAGTTGCTTGAGGTCCTGGAACAAGCATAGTGGGGTCCGCTATTTGATGTCAGGCAACGCGCCAATGCAAGCACGGTCCGATCTTTTTATGCGAACATTCATGAGACTATGCTGGAACCCTTGCAGTTCTGAGTCTTATGTGGAGTAGATTTGTAGGCCACAGTTGACGTCTGGTTGATATCTCGGACTGAAGATGACGAGGAGGCATTCTCGTGTATCAGATGGCCCGATCTCCATCTGATTAAGGGTAGCTTCATTGATATGATGAGTCGGCACTGGCATCTCCCCACTAAGGCCATAACCAAACTCACGTGCAATCCTACCTCAATCAGATGGGCCGATCTCCATCTGATTGAGGGTAGCTTCATTGATATGATGAGTTGGCACTGGCATCTCCCCACCAAGGCCATAACCAAACTCATGTGCAATCCTGCATATGAGTCGGCCGTATGGGAGCGACTCATTCCTCCTCCTCGAGCGTACAACCTGAACTATCTTTCATAACACGAACGAAGGCACACACAGGTTTTCCCTCTGCCCCACCTGATACAAGAAGTCCACCATAAGGCGCGTACACTCACTACGGTTACTCCACCTAGGGTAGACGTTGAATGTGAAAATGTGGTGGAGAAAGCGGAAGTCGTCTGTCATATGGGATGCAAGAAGACTCCAGTTCAGCTACCACTCAACCAGTCGGCCACAAAGGGAATGTGTGCGGCAGTCCCTTTCACGCATGCCATTCAGATTCTTAGCGCTCGCATGCACATCGCCAAGGGGCACATTCAAAAGCCAAGATATCAACCTGACGTCAACTGTGGCCCACAAATCTACTCCACATAAGACTCGGAACTGTAAGGGTTCTAGCGTAGTCTCGTGAATGTTGGCATAGAAAGATCGGACCGTGCTTGCATTGGCGCGTTACCTGGCATCAAATAGCGGACCCCACTGTGCTTGTTCCAGGAGCTCAAGCAACTGATATTCTTCAAAGAGTCGCCCATCCACCTAAGCTTCAAAAAGGACCTGACGACCCTCATAAACTCCTTGGGGTTGTTCCGCCAACCAAGCCCTTCTAGCGGGAGATCAAGGATCAAGATCCCGCTTCGTCTGAAACTCACGAGCGGCACTTGGACTTGCGACGGCGCTTGAACTAGCGGCGCCACCTCTTGGCTTCCTTGAACACGAAGGGCGACTAGGCCCAACTTCATCAGCGGTGTTCTTCCTCTTTCCCATGAGAGAGAGGATGGTGGAAAGGGAGAAAAAAGCCAAAAATAGCCTCCACAAAGGCCATGGAAAATGAAGGAAAAGGGGAGAAATGGCTGACTTAGTGGGCTATCACGAATCTAGGTCTGATAGAGGGGGGAAACAGGCCCCAAAAGGCTGGGGTTGCAAAGGGAAAAGGGTGAAATGGGTTAGGTTTGAAGCTCACACGATTTCTAGCCTCAAATGAAGGATGAGAGAGCTCCAACGAATGAGAATATAGAGAGAGGGGAGTGTGTATTGTTGTAAACGGTGGAGTGGCATGGGTTGAGGCAGAAAATGATGATGGGAGTGATTGAGAATGAGATTTGTAAGGGAAAATAGCAAATGAGAGAGGAAAGGAGAGGGTACAATATTGCATACACGAGAACTGCTTCTGTATATGGTCTTACATCAATCATTACCTTATACTGTCTCCCGTCCTAACAGTACTTGAATCATTGATGCAAAGTAGAGGGTACAATATTGTACTGATGTATCCATGGCCTTCCCAAGAGAAGGTTGTACGTTGCCACGACATTTATAACATGGCATACGACATTGGTAGTCAGTTCTGCTATTTCTAGTATCATTGTAATCTTACCAAGCGCTCGTTGCCCATCTTGATTAAAGCCTTATATCATCATTCCACTAGGGTGTAGATCAGAGCGGCGATAGCCCAGCTTACATATCATCGAGAGCGGAAAGAGATTCACTGCAGATCCATTATTTATCATAATCCGTTTAACCTTCTTGCCATCGATATGGCCTTCTATCATTAGTGGCCTATTATACTTCGTCTCGCAGATCACATCCTCATCGAAAAATGAGATAACTGGCAGGCAATTTGCTTATTTGTCGTGCTCTTCGCGTCTCATTTTTGTCAGTAAAGTTTTTCTAACATCATGGTCAGACAATGCTTGGACCAAACTCTGTCGAAATTCTTTTGACAACTTGAGCACATCATAAATGCTTAACCGTGCCGGTATACCCTTCAAATGATTAACCACATTGTAAGTCACTTTCGCTGTTTCAGCCCTCTCTTCATTTCTATCACCATTGGTCTGCTTTTCAGTGACTTCTTTTCTTATGACCCCTACCTTCTGCTTCACAGGGCTCGTCATCTTCTTTCCTGATCGTAACGTAATTACTGCTACTTTCTTTATCACCTTTCGGCCTCCTTCCTCTTTTACCTTTTAGGCCCCTTGCCGGGAGGTGAACATGTTTACCGTGGCCCTCGTGCTTTTTTCTTTTACCTCACCGTCACTATCTCACCCTTATCTATCAATCGCTATATTATACATTTTAGTGTGTAGTAATTTTCTGTCTGATGTCCCACTAGGCAATGGTAACAGCAAAAATCTCTTTCTCTGGTCTTTGTCACATCTTCGGGGCGCTTGGGTTTTGGTAATTCTATCATGCTGGCTTTTAGCAGTTGCTTCAACATAGGAATGACATCTTCTTTATCGAAATTGAACCCTTCATGTGAATTAAGCATTCGAGGTCTTTTCCCATTGTATCTACTCCTTATCTGGCTCCATCCTTCCCTCTGTTCTAGCCTCTTGTCCCTTGAGTCCTTTGCATTTTTACTCTTATTATCATGATCTATAGTATTCACATTCATCTTGCCGAGTGCTCTTCTAGCTGTCTCATGGTGAAATGTTGGCATTTTACGAGTCATTAATTCCAAGGCATGGGCTTTGGTGGCTAGATCACGGAGCATTCTGATATCGACACTAGTGAGTCCAAATGTAATTCCCATTTCTATACAATTCAGACACATTTTTACCTGTTCCTTTTCCTCCGGCAGCTGTCTACACGAGGCTTCCAATGTTTTCCATCTCTCTATGAACTTCCCTATTGGTTCTCCTTCTCTCTGTCGTATGGAGGCCAATTCTATAATACTAACATCACATTCTGAGGAGAAGAAGTTCGACATAAAGGCATCCTGCATTTGTTCCAAAATACTCATCAACCTCGGAGCCAGGTTGGAATACCACTGGAATGCTTTGTGCGTCAGCCATGATCCGAACAACCTCTAGCAATACTGCGGTATCGTAGAGAATTTTCTCATGCTGGTAATGAAGTGCATCAGATGCTCTTCTAGCGACCCTTCTCCATTAAACTTTTGAAAATCTAAATGCTTGAAGTTGGCCAGGAATGGAACATCCTCTACCTCCCTTGGGTATGGTGTTCGGTATCAGAAATGGCCAGTACTTTCACGCTTTCTCTCTACTCTCACTGCTTCTTCAACGACTTGTCTTATATCATCTTGTGTTATGGTTCTCATGGCTGAATTAAACCCTTGCGATCCTACCCCTTACGGATGAGAGCCTTCAGGCCGGCTTTCTTGTCCATTCATCGTGCCCATCATTGGTGGGGGCGTCATCTGAAAGCAAGGGTTGCCAGGTCCTCTCTAAGGTATCTGCACTCTTCCATCAGTGCTCTTTGGGCTTCTGCCATCTTGTTGATACGATCTTCCGTGGTTGGCATATTGTCTTGATTTGTCTCAGTCACATGTGCTGCAGCTTCTCCACTCTTAGATGAAACAGTAGCTGGGGTGAGACGAGAGTATATAGATGTAACAGGACTCATGAAGAGAGGAGAAGATGTAGTCTCGTTCGACTTCTCTGTGCCTCTGGTGCTATCGATCAATTGGGGCGATATGGATGTAAGACCCGTATCATAATCTGTACTGTTCCGTCAACTCCCGCGATCCTTCCTGTCGAATTTTGGCAATCCGTGACCTGTAATCGACATTTGCGCACGACCGTAAGTCATATCCTATACATTTGAGTTGACTTAATCTGAGACTTATATCATGATGACCGCACCGTCGCCGCGGTTTCAACGCCGCGACTCACGCACCGATCCGATACCCAGACGAGGTGGTGTGGACCCGCGTTCAGTTCGAGGAAAAACACCATGCGTTGTAAATCCCAAGAGAATCTCTACAACATGTCAAATCAATCCCATCAATCACCTCTCATGTCAAGTACAAAGCAACCATACTTTCTTTCTCCACAAGTCAAGCAAACCCCAAAGTCAACCAACCTCTCACTTCACCCATCACTCACCTCACCCATCACTCACTTCCCATCACTCCATCACTCCTTACATCCCATCTCCCTCTCTCATTTCTCAACACATCCCAAGCAAGAGAAGGAGCTCACGTCCATGGCTTTCCTAAGTGAAAGAAAAATGTGATTTTTTGTGGCCCACTTTCCCATCCCAAAACCTCCATCCTAGCCATCCAAATCTCATCATCCACCATCAAAATGAAGCATAAGGAGATAGGCTTTTCAACGGACCAAGGAGATCTCTAAGTGGGTGCTTCCATAGCTTAGTTTTTCATGTTTTTAAGATGGGCCAAGTGAGGCCTACCGATCAATGGTATGGATCTCACTTTGGACCCTAAGATGTAGCTGATTGCCCATCTTGATCATCAAAATCATTCCATGATGGGGCCATTCTCCATGGACCCCATCATGATGTTTACCTTCCTAACTTGTATATGGGTCATCTAGACCGTCTAATTTCATGGAGAAGGAATCTCCACCATTGGATTTAAATTTTATGGGCCCACATGTAATGGGACCCACTTGATTTATGATGTAGATCATGGAACGGAGGGCCCATAGTGTCGGGGTCCCTCCATCACATGTGTGTCCCACTCTATCTCTTTTTCTCTCTCCTTCCCTTTTTATATTTTTGTGTGATGATGATGAGGTTGTGTGGTCCACTTGAATCGACCCCACCATGACGTGAGTATTTTATCCAAGCCCTCCATGAGTGGGGCCCATCTTATATGTATCATTCTTACATCATCCATCATGTGGTGGCCCACCTAAACAGGGCCCACCTTAAATGTGTGTGATAAGCCCCCCCCCCCCCCCCCAAAAAAAAAAAAAAAAAAAAAACGTCCAGCGTCTGGACGTCGCTCGAATGAAAACGCAAATATGAGTTTGGTTAAGAAAGCATTGGAGAAGGGCCATTTGTATTGGACCCACCTTGATGTATGTATACAATCCGAGCCGTCCATCCTCTTCCCCAACTCATTTTAGGCGTTGAGCCGAAAAATAAGGATGATCCGGGTATCTAGTGGGCCATAGTTTTAAAAATAGTATCATTACCATTGAAATCTACCCAAAATTTTCTTACACGTTGAAAAGGGTCTGATATTGGTCTTGATAGATTTGTTATGGGCCTTGGAATACAATGGCTGGAGTGGATTCATCAGATGTGGGCCCCAGGTATGAAAAATGGTTTTCCAAAAAATAAAAAAGGAAGGAGGTGTAGTGCCTGCCAAGCAGCAGGACGCTGCCACTGGTGGGTGGGACCCACCGCGATGTTTGTATGCTTATTTTGAAAAAAGCATAAGCACTCATATCAAGCATCATATGTATGCTTAATATTTTTATTTTGTTATTAGCTTATATACTCATTTTAGTCTTCATCTTACGTATTCTAACTGTCCCTGGATTATGTTTTGCTGATTTGGCTTAATCTACTTCATGTTTTATGCACTAATATAGACAACATACAACCATTATTAAAAATGTTACATAAGTAATGTTTTGGAACTCGGGAGTTGGGTTATACTTGACTCCCGATTTTCAGGGCATTACAGGTTGGTATCAGAACATTATTTGGATTAAACCAGACCTGGGTTATGGTCACACGACGTGCGCTGATGTTAATATAACATAGGTGGGTGTAAGAAAAATTTAGAAATAAATTTAGGATTCCCAGTTTCGCCAGTTGGCAAAGGATTACTGTAAACGATTTTCGAGATTGGGTCCGTTCACACCAGTGATCATGTAAAATGATCCCAATCCACTTCTAGACTATCAATTATGGGTTTAGATTGTATTTTGTCCCATTGTAGCTGTTTAAAATAGGTTAGCGTGTGTAACACCCTGAAAATCGGGGGTCGTGTATAAACTCAACTCCCGAGTTCCAGACCATCACTTATGCAAAAAAAATGATTATGGTTCAATGTTGTCCGAGTTAAAGCATTCACATGATTAAAAGTATACCAAAACTGCAATTCATACTTCAGATCCAGGTACAAGGTTTCAACCCCTTTTATAAGCTTAAAAACGCTCAAAATAGGCTCAGGTACAAGGTTCACTTAGTGCATAACCAATTCGGGACTGTTTCGGTCCAAAAGATGCTTTCTAGTGGTCCCCTGGTCGAATGCGATCAGACTTAAGCTCATGCATACTAAATCTAGCACGTATTAAGTTTTCAGTCCGGCAGGGTTCGCAGATCGCGCATGGCGGACCAGTTTCAGTTCAGCGGTCACCGCACGTAGATCAGGGCTGTAAGTCTCATGATATGAAATAGAAATTTTTCTTGATCCGAGGGTGTAATCTGGCTGAATTCTGACGGTCAGAACGCTTAATACTGACACGTCAATTCGTGTACCAGATTTGAATTTCAAATTCCAAATCTGTCCCTATTCGCACTCTCTTCAGTCCGGGCTCAATGAAATAGCCTGTTATTATCGGTTGGATTTAATTTTCGAGATGATTGTCAAGTCCAGCTAGGCGGTTCTAACGGTCTAAGATAGGAGGTATCAGCCTTTCGACGCGCGGTCTAAATCCAATACAAAATTTCAAAGTGGTCCAGAGAACAAACCTGCTTAGAGTTTGGTTCGAGGTTATAGAGTATTATAGAGTCGTTGGTTCTACTCGATTTGGGTCTTGTAGAACGTATTTAAAGTGATCAGGGACTATTTCCCAGCTACTCCAGCGTTGCGCTAGCTAACTTAGTCATATTTTCTAAAAGAATTAATTCTACGCAATTTCGGATCGAGGTGGTACTCGAGTCCAAGTACGGATTTTTCATGGGCGTTACAGTGTGAATATGCATTAGATTCTATTCGAAATGACACGAAAAGAGTCGAAACGGAGTAGGGGGCCAATCGGGGCACTTTCAGGGGGACCCACGGTGGGAACCACACCTTTTTAAACTCTTGGGGGGGGAGGACATCACCCCACCGGTGAGTCCAAGCCGAACTATCCAGAGACTGGCGAGGCCTCGGCGCCTAGCGGGCTGGCTCGGGCCGACGCCTCTAGGGCGTAGTGTGGCTCATTGATGCACGGTGGGTCTATTTTAGATGCACCCAAATCATCTTCCCTTCATAAACCACCCTTCCAAGCTCTCCTTTCTTTAAAATGTCTCTCAAATCTCCAAAAAGATCACTCTCCAAACACTTCTTCCTTTCATTTTCATGTACCTTCACTCTACTCATTTTAAAACCCACCTCCTTTGCTTATTTCTCTTTCTTTTCCTTCCATTTGGGCACTCAAACCCCTACTTTGAGTCTCAAATTCATGGGACCCCACTATCTCATCCCATTCTTCTTTTTTCCTTCCATTTTTCATAGCCCTGTTCGAGTTAGTCATCACCATATTTTCTATTTCTACCATTCTTTCTTTCATGGGAAAGAAGAGAGCTTCCGTAGATGAAGCCGGGCCTAGTCGCCCAACTCATTCAAGGAGGCCGAGAGGTGCCGTCGTGAGTTCAAGCACCAATCGATAGTTACAGACGAAGCGGGATCTAGATCCCCAGGCTCCCATAGGAAGGGCTTTGTTGGTGGAGTTGTCTCATGGAGTTTATGAGGGCCGCATTGTCCTTTTTGAAGCTCATGTAGATGCGTGACTATTTGGAGAATACTTGTTGTTCGAGTGCCTGGTAGAAACCAAGTGGGGTCTGCTATTTGAGGGTGAGCACCATGTAAATGTGGGCACTGTCCGAGCTCTCTATGCCCACATTTGAGACCTAACATTGGAGCCCTTGCAGTTTAAAACTCTATTTGTAAGAGATCGGGAGGCCACAATCAATGTTGCTTTCATATCTTGGCTTCTGAATGTGCCACTTGGCAAGGTACATGTAAGTGAGAAGAATCTGAGTAGTGCACCTGAAAGGGATCGTCGCACACATTTCCTTTGTGGTCATCTGGTTGAATGGCAGCCTAACAAAAGCCTTTTAGTGGCTAATATGACAGATGACTTTCACCTGCTTCACCACATCTGCACGTTCAATGTCTACCCCAGGTGGAGCAACCGTAGTGAGTGCATGGGCCTGATGGTGATCTTCCTGTATTAGGTGGGCCAAGGAGAGAAGTTGTGTGTGCCTACGTATGTCTTGCGACAGATAGTCCTTATCACATGTTCTAATAGAAGGACTGAATCACTCCCATTCGGCCAACTCATATGCAGGATTGCACTTGAGTTTGGCTACAGACTCGGGGCAGAATTACCGACGTCGATCCATTACATCACCAAGACTACTCTCAATCAAAGGGATATCGGGCCTCGGCAATGACAAGCCCTACTTGAGGAGAGTGAGGATGAGACAGAAAGTGAAGAGGAATAGAGTGATGAAGAAGGTGGAGCCGAAATAGAAGAAGAAGAAGAGCAGGACCAGGAAGAAGAGGAGGCCCATGATACGGATGAGAGCCCTCCTGCTACGACTCAGGACCATGGTCCTGATCAGGCTGATAGGGAAGCTCATTTAGCTAGACTTAAGGAGGGCCAGGCCACCATACGACAGGATATTATCGATCAGTGGGGCCTCGTGAAACACAAATTTAAGAAAGTAACTCACACTTTGAAGTTTATCCTATGTTTCCTGGAGGATAAGGGTGCCCCTCCTCCATCACCAGATTTCGATGAATAGTCATATATGTAGTTGTCATTTGTTGTCATGTTGCTTGTTCTTGTGTGTAGCCTTTATAGGGATAGTAGTTTGGTACTTGTTTTAGTATTTGAAGCTTAGTTGTATTAGTTCACATGCATTCTCTGTCGCGATCCATGTAATGCTGCACCTAGTGTATTATGAAAATTTTGTTAAATGAAATGCATGTTATTTCTTTGAGTTGTGATGTGAATGCTGTGTGGATGGATTGTGTATGTACTTAATCTCTCTGGTTGTATCCTCTGGCGTATGTAGGTCATGCCACTTAAGGGGAAGAGGACTTCGGCCCGTCTCTCTTTGGGCTAGTTGCTTGACGGGGTCTCTCCCCAAGGCGATAGCCATACGGATCCCCGTTCAGGCCCGTCTCATTTTGATGCTACGCCGGATTCTCATCCCGCTACTGGCCCTGTTGCTGGGCTGACACCTGTGACCCCACCTTTGGTACCACCTATCACACCATCGGTTCCCGAGTAGAACCGTGCGTCTGCGTCGACGCTGCATGCATCTCAGTCTGCTCCACCTCCTAATAGGCTAGAGCAGATGATGTTGTTGATGCAATAACAACAGATCCAACAACAACAGCAATAGCATCAGTTTTTGACCTCCATGGTTGACATTTTACTCAGACGATGGGGGCGACTCCACCTGCCTCACCTATGCACCCAGTTGGGAACGCTAGTGCCAGCGGCACATTTGAGAGATTTTATCGCTTACGGTCTCCCACTTTCTTGGGTACTCATATACCTGAGGAGGCTGAGTATTGGATTGACTGCATCTCTAAGATGCTGAGGCCGCTACACTGTTCTGAGGCGGAGTAGGTCGAGCTTGTCACCTTCATGTTTGAGATGGAGGCTAGTTTGTGGGGGGGATAATGTCCTCTGTATTTTTGCGGAGGGATTTTTATGGATGTGGGAGGCATTCAAGATCCGCTTCCACGAGAAGTATTTCTCAGTCACCTATCGACACGAGAAGGAGAGTGAGTTCCTTCGCCTTCGTCAGGGAGGGATGTTAGTGACGAAATATGAGAATCGGTTCACGGAGCTGGGCAGGTATGCTCCTTTGCTTTTAGGTGACTAGCCAATGTGGATTAGGTAATTTTCAGAGGGTCCGAGGCCTGAGATCCGCTCGAAGATGTACTGTGCTAGCATCTTTTCTTATGCCGAGTTGGTGGGTATGTCCCTACAAGCTGAGCAGGATGGGGATAGGTTATCCCGTTTGAGAGCACCTATGGCTCTCAGGCCATGACCTGACTTTTCGAGAAGGCCATTCCTCAGTAATAGGCCTCGTGTAGACTCACTGCCGAGGTTCATGGCATCTCCTACCCCTGTGACACGACCAGACGTGTGGTGTGCTTACTGCAAGGAGCCAAGCCACACTGAGATAAATTCTTTCACAAGGATGCGAGACAACAATTTTTCATCGCCTCAGAGGATCAATCGTCTGATGCCTCAGGCCATTTCCACTCCACCCCTACGATCAGCACCAGCTCACCCATCTTTCAAGCCACCTACACCTCGCTTCAGGCAGCCAAAACGGCCCATGATACCTCAACTGAACTGTTCACAGTAGGCTCTTACAGCTGAGGCACCCGAGGCAGACTTAGCACTAAGATCTTTTGAGGTTCCGGTTCATATCTAAGGTATGCCTGTCTTCTTATTGGTGGACACTGGGTCCACTATTTCGATCATCTCTTGCGCTGCGGTCAAGTGACTAGGGTTGGTTACTGCTCCTACGAAGGGAGTGAGACTCACTAGCTCTACGGGGACCTATTTAGATATTATACAGACCTGTGAGTCTTGCTTAGTAGATTTGGGTAGCAGGACAGTGGTTGTTGACTTGATTGTCGCCCCACTATGTCACTACGATATTATTCTCGGGATGGATTGGCTCTCTAAGATGAGAGCGAAGATTGATTGTAAGGCCAGAGTTGTGATAGCCTATGAACCTGAGGGCACTTGTTTACTTTTCAAGTTCAGGTCAGTTGGTCATGTCGAGTTAGTAGCTACGCTTCTTCGTTAGAGAGTATTGATGATTCGACGTTAGGGGATACTCCTGTGGTTCATGACTTCCCGGATGTATTGGAGAAGATCCCGGGACTACCTCATCGGCGCGAGATTGACTTTACTATCGACCTTGTGCCTAGTGCGACACCTATTTCCTTGTCCACGTATCGTATGCCTTCATGTGAGATGGAGGAACTGAGGAGACAGATTAATGTATTGTTAGAGGCAGGCTTCATTCAACCGAGTGTGTCACCTTGGGGAGCACCTGTATTGTTTGTGAAAAAGAAGGACGATTCCCTGCGATTATGTATTGATTATCGTAGGCTGAACCAGGTGACAGTGAAGAACAAGTATCCCTTGCCCAAGATTGATGATCTATTTGATCAGTTGAAGGGGGTACAATATTTTTCAAAGATAGATTTGCAGTCAGGGTATCATCAGTTGTGCATCAGGGTTGAGGACGTGCAGAAGACAACCTTTAGGACTAGTTTTGGTCATTATGAGTTCCATGTGATGTCGTTTGGACTCACAAATGCTCCGGCCATGTTCATAGATCTGATGAACAGAGTGTTTCAGCTATTTCTGTTCCGATTCATCATCGTGTTTATTGATGACATCCTGATATATTCTAAGAGTCGGGAAGAGCATGAAAAGCATCTACGAGCAGTCTTCGACACTCTCAAGAAGAACCAGTTGTTTGCATAGTACAAGAAATGCGACTTCTGGAAGGAGGAAGTCAAGTTCCTGGGACATGTGATGTCCAAGGAAGGTATAACAGTCGACCTCGCTAAGGTAGCTGCAGTTTAGGATTGGAAGCGGCCCGATTCAGTTACCCAGGTGAGGAGTTTTCTTGGTCTGCCAGGGTACTATCAACGATTCAATTAGGACTTTTCCAAGATTGTCAGACCGTTGTCTCAATTGACACGAAAAGTCTGAAGTTCGCCTAAAATGAGAAGGCGAAGTAGCTTTTTCGGAGCTGAAGGACAAGTTGACATCCACCCCTATGCTAGTATTTCCAGAGCAAGGGGTTAAGTATACGATATATACTGATCCCTCTCGCGTTGGTCTGGGTTGTGTCCTTATGCAGAAGGATAGGGTGATTGCTTACGCCTCGAGACAGTTGAGGAAACACGAGGAGAATTACCCTACACACGACCTAGAGTTGACAGCCATTATTTTTACACTGAAGCTCTAGAGACATTACCTCTATGGAGAGGAGTTTGATCTCTTTTGCAACGTCGATGGGACTTGAATATGAGGCAACGTCGATGGATGAAAATCTTGAAGGACTTTAAGTTCGAGATCTCCTACCATCCGGGCAAGGCAAACCTTGTGACAGACGCATTGAGCTACAAGAAGACCATAGAGTTCGCGGCTCCGTCAATGATAGCAGAATGGGACATGGTGGAGTTTGTGCAAGACTTTGAGTAGAAACTCACGGTAGAGGAGCCGTATGAGATTATCGTACATATTCGAGTACAACCCCTCATTGACGGCCGGATTATTGAGGCTCAGGCAGATGATGAGCTATTGGCGAAGATGAGAGAGTGAGTTATTACAGATGAGGACTCCAAATGGAGTGATGGTACAGATGGGGGCTTACGTTATCGTGGCCGCCTATGCCTCCCAGACATTCTTGACTTGAGAAGGGAAGTTCTCAAGGTAACCCACAGTTCGAGGCTTGCGATACATCCTGGTTGTACAAAGATGTATCAAAACATGAAAAGATCGTACTGTTGGGGCAATCTAAAGGTTCACATTGTAGAGTTTGTGTCCCGTTGTCTCACGTGCTAGCAGGTCAAAGCAGAGCATCGCTGACCTCCTGGACTGCTTCAGCCCATACCCATAGCCGAATGGAAGTGGGATTTTATCTTAATGGATTTTATTTAAGGGCTACCGAAGACGAGGAAGGGACATGACTCCATTTGGGTGATCATCGACCAATTGATGAAATTGGCTCATTTCCTACCGATCAGAGTTACAAACTCTGCAGACGAGTTGGCCAGGTTGTACATCAAGGAGATTGTACATCTGCATGGAGTTCCCTTGGAGATCGTGTCAGACCGAGACATGCGATTCACATATATCTTATGGACTCGTATCCAGGAAGCGATGGGTGTAAAGTTAAAGTTCAGTACCGCGTTCCATGTGCAGACAGATGGGCAGACGGAACGTGTGAATTGGGTGTTAGAAGATATGTTGCGAGCTTGTGTGTTGGATTTGAAGGACAGTTGGGATGACTGTCTTCTTTATACAAAGTTCGTATATAACAACAGCTTCTAGGTGAGTATTGACATGGCTCTCTATGAGGCACTATATGGTCGCCCGTGTAGAGCACCACATTACTGGGCAGAAGTGGGCGAGAAGAGTCTGATTGGCCCAGAGTTGGTTCAGGTGACCTTAGAGAAAATTGACATTATTAGACATTGACTGCTATCAGCACAGAGCAGGAAGAAGAGCTACGCCGATACGAGATGGTGACTGCTTGAGTTTGAGGTTGGGGACCATGTATTCCTTAAGGTTTTTCCCATGAAGGGAGTCCTTCGGTTTGGTAAGAAGCTTACACCGAGATTCATTGGCCCATTTCAGATACTTGATCGAGTAGGGGTGGTAGCATATCGCCTTGCTTTGCCCACACCACTCATAGGCGTGCATAACGTATTCCATGTGTCCATGTTGAAGAAGTACGTTCCTTATCCTTCGCACGTTATCAGTTGGGAGCAGGTGCAATTGACCGAGGATGTCACCTATGTATTGCGATGGACACGTATCCTGGATAGAAAGGAGCAGGTACTTCATAGCAAGGTCATCCCACTTGTGAAGGTACTGTAGACGCATCACAGTGAAGAAGAGGCTACTTGGAAGACTGAAGCTGAGGTCAGAAAGAACTACCCTTAGATCCTCAAGGAGTACGAGAAGGTATGAATTTCGAGGATGAAATTTTTCTTTAAGGGGGGAGATTGTAATGTCTTGGAAAAATCCATGCGAAGACCCGAGTACACCTCAAGCAGAAATCACTTAGGACCAAATTCTTTAAAAATTTAACGAGAATTAACTAGCGCTAAACTAAATTACCTGTGAAATTAGCACCAATCACTTTAAATACCATCTGCAAGTCCCAAAACTCGTAGAATTATTAACGCTACATTACCTTGAAATCTAGGATCAATCTCTAAACCCAGTTGCTCTTGGGAGCACAATGAAACTTCGTATTGGACCTGGACCGCACATCAAAAGTCTGATAGAGATGAACTTAGACAATTATGATCGTCAAGTAGGACTTGACAATCACCTCAAAATTCAAGTCCAGATAATATCCTGAGACTATTTTCTTGAGTTTTGAGTGAAGTGTGTGAGAAAAGTGAATATATATAGAAATTAAATATAAATTTAAGTAATCTGAGTCGTGTCACTTGCAGGCCAATTATAAGCGTTCTGACCGTTGGAATCTGACCTAAATACACCCTCGAATCAGGGAAGATGTCCCACATATGCCAATATATTTGTGGCCCTAATCAAGTATCGGTGACCATTGAACTGAAACTGGTCCGCCACAGTCTATCCGTAAGCCCAATCAGACTGAAAACTTAACTTGATCAAAATCCAATATTTGTGAGCTTAAGTTTGACCACATTCAGCAAAGGGACCTCCAAAAATGCTCTGTTGGATCGGAACAAGCCCGATTTGGTTATAAACTAAGTATACCACGGCCTTGGGACTGTTTCCATCAGTTCTGGGCCTATATAAGGGCTTTAAACACCCTCTCTCATTATCCATACGAATTCTAAACCCTAGCTAAGAAAAGAGAGAGTAGAGAGAGAGAGAGAGAAGTTGGTAATACATCCTGGGATTCTTCCCAGCTACTCTACGTGCCTAATCTACCTATTCGTATCGCTATTCCAGCAATTCTAATTCCATACTTGGGTAAGAAATCCTAACCCTAACCTGTTTTAGGGCTTAATATAGTTTAAGTGATGATATAGCTAACCAAATTCGTGCTCTATGTTACCGATCTGCTGTTGACGAAGACTTACCGTATAAATCATATCCGTTACGCGTTTATCAGTTTAAGGTGCGAACTATATATGTATAGGTTATGGTTTTTAAGACTTTTAATGTCAGATAATGATTTATTTCTGACGTGGATGCCATTACACATGCCAAATGCGCTATCGGTTTCATTTTACGTATATGAATGAATTATGTTGTGTATAGAGTATTTCTGTAACGCCCGTGAAAAATCCATACTTGGGCTCGAGTACCAACTCGACCCGATATTGCGTAGAATTCATTCCTTTAGAAAATATGACTAGGTTAGCTAGTGCAACGTTAGAATAGCTGGAAAATGGTCCCTGATCACTTTAAATACGTTCTACAAGGCCCAAAGCGAGTGGAACCAATGGTGCTATAATGCTCTAAAACCTCGGACCAAACTCTAAGCAGGTTTGTTCTCTGGACCACTTTGAATCTTTGTATTGGATCTAGACCGCACGTCGAAAGTCCGATACCTCCTATCTTAGACCGTTAGAACCGTCTAGCTGGACTTGACACTCATTCCAAAAATCAAGTCAAACCGATAATCACAGGCTATTTCATTGAGCCCGGACCGAAGAGAGTGAGAATAGGGTTAGAATTGGAATTTGAAATTCAAATCTGGCACACAATTTGACGCATCAGTATTTAGCGTTCTGACCGTCAGAATACAGCCAAATTACACCCTTGGATCAGGAAAAATATCTATTATATATCACGAGACTTATAGGCCTGATCTTGGTGCGATGACCGTTAAACTGAAACTGGACCGCCACGTGCGATCTGGGAACCCTACCGGTCTGAAAACTGGATGTGTGCTAGATCCAGTATGCATGAGCTTAAGTCCGACCGCATTTGGCCAGGGGACCTTCAGAAATGCCCTTTTGGACCGAAACGGCCCCGATTTGGTTAGGCACCAAGTAAACATTGTTCCCAAGCCTATTTTGGGCATGTTGTAGGCTATAAAAGGGGTTGAAACCCTCACTCCTCTCTCCCATCCGAATTTGAGAGAAGCCCTAGCTTGGGAGAGGGAAAAAAAAGTGAGAGATTGTGAGAGAGTGGGGGAGTTCTTCCTGCCACTTGTGCTACGTGTTGCACGTGCTTAAGCAACACACCTCTACCACCTTCCCGGCGATTCCACCGCGATCTTAGGTAAGTAAATACCCTAAATAGTTGTTGATTTGAGTTTCCCTTGTTTCCATAGCGATGTAGCTTATGGATCTCGTGTATTAGGTTCCTTATTCGCCGTAGACGAAGCGTATACGCTCCGTTTCAATTTTCGAGTCTACAAGACGCTAGGTGAGGATTTTAGACGCTTTGATTGACGGTTCCCAACGCTTTCAATGTCGTTTAATAGTAGATTCTTGACGGCATCGCCGTTTGACATGTACAAAATGCTCTCCGTTTCCCGTTTCGTAAGCTAACGAAGAATATGAGATTTAGGGCATTTTAGTCATTTGTAGGAAGTACTGTTTACATTCATATTTTGCTGATGTGATTGACATGGTTTGTTGTCGCATTAGGAAGTTAGGAAGGCGTGTATAATTAGTTTGGCGAAGAGATTCGCCTAGTTGCGCACTTTGGGTCGACATACTATATGTGGACTTAAGTGTGTAGTGTATGTGTTTGTATAAATGCTTGTACTAGTATGTATTGTATTAAATGATGTTATGTAGTAGTTTGGGATTGATTTCATGATTAAAATGCTGACCTAAATGATTTCCTACATGTTGACCTTATGCATGATTGCATTACATGCATAAGAAGTATGCCTTGAAGATTTGCTTAAGTTGAATATGCATGGAAGGTATTCCTTGAAGATTTGTTTAAGTTGAATGTTATAACATGTGTTAACATGCTCACATGATGTATTTCAATTCCAATACCCTGGTATATAGTGTTAATGTAATTCCATAGATGTGTGGGACTTGACTTAGTCCAGGCAGTCGGTAACCGAGCGAATTCGTGGCTGACTGGTCATAGCCACGAACGACGCGTCGATGAACGTGATTCGGGTTGAGAGTTGGCGGCAGTGGTTAGGCCACGCGAAGTGTTTTACGCACTTCATGTCGTTCAACTTGAGATGCGATCGCGCTAGTCGAGCCCGTCAAGTAACCCGACTGGCCGATGTTTGTTCACCTTGTATGTATCATAACTGCTTGAACCTAGGGTACTGAACTTACCATTGTAAACCCTATTAACCGTGGTACCTTGATCCACGAAGACTCATGAGCCGGGCATGGTGGTATGGGACACCGTGGTCGAGCTGTCGGCCTACGCTGGGGCCACAAACCTCCCCGTAGTGACCAATGAGCACCTTGACTCGTGAGCAGATTATGGTGGTATGGGACACTATATTCTAGCTGTCGGCCTACACTGATCAGGCGACGAGCCCTTTGTAGTGACCGCGAGCGTATTCTGAGTCCACGGGAGGCGACGACCCTTCCGTGCAGTAGAGTACAGTAGGCCTGTATTGATAAGGTGATGGGGGAGCGGTGCAACGAGTGCGAGCAACAGCCCTGGCAGCCCTTGCAGCGACCTACGAAATATACATCGTATGAGATTACTAGGAGTGACGACCCTAGACAGGATCCGTGTTGGGATTGATACAAGGGAAGTACCTTAGTTTCCCAATCCTGCTGTTTGAATGGACTAATAACAACTTGGTAATCATATCACCATAGCATTGCATGTGCCTGGAAGATGTGGAGCACTCTAGAGAGTGTGGCATGCCGCGGTCGTAAGATGTTGCCGCATGAGGGTGATCGTCGGTGAGGGCATACATCACGTCATATCATCTTGCATTAACAACAGTATTAGGATTTGTCTGATTTACTGCTTTACTATTATCGCGTGATTGAATTGTGAACATGCTAATCTTTGCTGTATGATTCCACTGAGTTGATCACTCATTCCCACGTTACGGGATGGTGTTTGCAACACCCACCAGACCCTGTTGTAGTTGCAGGTGAGGACGAGATCCAGGAGGTGGAGCTAAATGTTGACGAGGACCAGGATGAGTTCTCGTATATGCAGTATCATGACGGCTTCCCGTAGACGACCTGGATCGAGGGGACATCAGTGGGACTTTTCTTTTTGAACATTATTCTTTTGTTATGTATATGTACATGAGACTCAGTGATGTAGTCATACTTTGGAGACAGATGAGATTACTTTGTTTTCCATACAGTGATATATACATTGTTTAGTCTTCCACTTGCTTTTATCACTAGATCTGAAGTATGAATTGCAGTTTTGGTATACTTTTACTCATGTGAATGCTTTAAATCAGACAACATTGAATCATAACCATTTTTGTTGCATAAGTGACGGTCTGGAACTCGGGAGTTGAGTTTATACACGACCCCCGATTTTCAGGGTGTTACAAGTTGGTATCAGAGCATGAATGAGAGTATACTGGGCCTGGGTTATGGTCTTGCGACGTACGCTGTCGCTTCCTTTGACTTAGGTGGGTGCGAGAAGGGTCTAGAAACACTTTTAGGATCACAGATTCGCCGATAGGCGAAGTCTATAAGGATCGATCGCAAGATCGAGTCTATAACGCATCTCGGGTCGCGTAAAGCAACCCGAATCACTTCTTAGCTTTAGGAAGTCGGGTTGAGACGTCCTATGAGCGGTTTTAAACCGCAAAAGTGAATCCTTGGGCCGTGGGATGACCACGACTCCAGTAATCAATCCCCAGGGCTTAAAAACCCCGTTTTGCCAAAAATTTTCAAAATTCCTCCTCTAAACACTTCAACCTTCAGTTGTTTCTTATCCATTTCATGTTAGGCATCAAACCTAATGTGAAAATAACACAAATTAGTACATTCACCAATTTTATAGTGAATAGTAAAATCTCATGAAAAATGGCCATAAGGCCATTCTAACTTCACTTTCTTTAGCAAATAAGGAGCTAGATATGTGTACTGGCTCCTTCTACCCCAAATTCATATGCTGCATCATATGGTTTAGTATTCGGGATTGTGATGTGGACCCGAAAATCTCCGAACACATGTTTGGGCTCATAGAGACCAAATTAGTATGAACCAGGGGGTGGGACCTAACTTTTTGGGACCCTGGGACCATGGGGGACCAGACCCATGGGGTCCCACCGGCCAACTTAAGAGTTGGCCGGCGATGCATCGCCGGCCGGCGAGCTCCGATGGGGCTGTCCTTCGGGCGCACCCCCTTAAACAGGCTCCACATCACCCCTAGGTATCTCCCACCCCACAAAAACCCCCAAAACCCACCTCTCCTTCACGAACAGCCCCCTTACATAGCCCTAGATTCGATTTTCAGCAACAAATTCCAAACCACGGCGTCCCAAACCACCTCTACAACCTTCCTTGGCTAAAACCGACCACCACCCATCATTTATTGGGTGTTGGCAGCCTCTTTCCTTGAAGACATCACCATTTGGAGCTCCAAAATCCCCCAAATATAGCTGAAATCGTGAGGAGCTCCATCCCATCTTTTTGTTTGTATTTTTCCCTGAAAGTACAGCCTTGGGAAGCTTGAAGCATCCCTCTACGATGCCTAGATTTCCTTTTGTCAGATTGGGCAGCCATTTCTCGGCATTTTCGGCGTTTTCCATGGCTTTTGTGGAAGCCATTTTGGGCCTTTTGTCACTCTCATCCATCCTGTCTTTGATGGGTAAGAGGAAAACTGCAACAGACGAGGCTGGGCCGAGCCGCCCTGCTCGATTGAGAAGACCGCGGGGTGGTGCCGCAAGTTCAAGCGCCGCCGCAGGTCCAGCTGCAGTCCTGAAGTGCCGTACAAAGCGGGATTTGGATGCCCATGCACATCTTGGGCGAACCATTCTATCAGAGATGCCTCATGGTGAATACACTGATCGTAGAGTGTTATTTGAGGTGGACGTAGATGGGCGATTGTTCGGCGAATATCTGTTGTTCGAACGCATTGAAGCTGCGCACTGGGGACCGATCTTTGAAGCTCGCGCTCTTGCTAATGTGAGCACCGTTCGTGCCTTCTATGCTAGCATCCAGAATCCTACCTTGGATCCTTTGCAGTTCAAAATCCCTTTTGGTAGAGATCGGATGGCTACGATCGACGTCCGGTTGGTTGCGCGACTTCTCAATGTGCCTCTAGGTGATGTGCATCCAAGTGAGAAGAATTTGAGGACTAGACGTGAACAAGATCGCCGCACCAGGTTTCTGTGCGGTAAGTTGGTTCCATGGCAGCCCAATAATAGCCTCAAGGCGACGTACATGTCTGAGGATTTACGCCTGCTGCACCATATCTGCACGTTCAATGTTTATCCTAGGTCGACGAACCGCATTGAATGTACACGTCTTATGGTCGATTTCTTATTTCTGGTGGCCTAGGGAGAGAACGTATGTATGGCCACTTTCATCTTACGGCAGATAGTTCTCATAGCCAGGTCGAGGAGAACATCCGAATCCCTTCCCTTTGGCCGACTCATTTGCAAGATTGCGCTTGAGTTTGCCTATAGACTTGGACCCGAATTGCCGGTATCGATTCACACCATCGATGAGTCGACAATGATTAAGATGAAGATTGGGTCGCAATATCATGAAAATCAACTTGAAAGAGATAGTGGGGATGACTTTGATGAAGAGGAAGATCAAAGCGAAGAAGAACCTAGAGCAGAGGTTCAGGAAGAAGCAGAAGAGGAGGCTCAGGATATTGATGAGAGCCCTCCTCCTTCTGCGCAGACTACTATCGACGACCGCATTGCTCGGATGGAGGAGAGTCAGACCGCTTTGTGAAGGGAAGTCCAAGAACTTCGAGCGGAAGTCGCTGATGCCAAGGCTGTTACAAAGAAGAAGTTTGGCAAGGTGACTCGCACCTTGAAGGCAATCCTGTGTTGCTTACAGGATAAGGGTGCTCCTCCTCCGTCACCAGACTCCGACTAGCGACGCGATCTTTGATGTTGTTATTAGTAGTTAGCCATTTCCCATTTTATGTGTGTAAGCCTGTTAAGGCTAGTGCTTTGCTTATGTTGCTGTTGCTTAACTGTCTTAATTTCCATGTCATTCTAGTCATGATGCTGGTAAGGATATATCCCTTGTATTGTGACAATTTTGATTAATTGAAATGCATGGAATGCCTTTGACTCTTTAGTGAATGATTGTGGTGTATTTGTGCAATTGAGACTGACAAGGTTGAGCCCTATTTTGAATATAGGGAATGCCACCTAAGACTACGAGGAGTGCGGTTCGGCTTTCATTGTCAGAGCAGATGGATCAGACTCCCTCTCAGTCTGGCACTCGTCCGGACCCTGCTGTGGGCCCGATTCCTGAGACGGTTCGGTCGTCTCAGCCTGCTGTTGGTCCTACAGATGGACCACCGCCATTTACACCATCAGTTAGAGAGCCACAGCGCGCATCTACTTCCGCACCTCATCCGCCACAGCCTGCTCCACCCCCTGATAGATTCGAGCAGATGATGGCTATGATGCTACAACAGCAGCAGCTTCTGACCACCATAGTTGGGACTTTAGCCCAGGGTGGGGGTGCGACTGCATCTACTCCGCCTGCACCACTTGCGCATCCAGCTGAGGATGCCTATACTTACGCCCAGGATGAAGGCATAGCACATCCTGCGCAGCCTGCTTTCCCTGCGGGGAATCCTGCCGACACACGGGGCCTTATGGAGCGATTTCAGCCTTGCGGCCTCCTACTTTCACGGGTTCTCACAGACCCGAGGAGGCTGAGTTCTGGCTCGACCGAGTGTCGAAGATTCTGCGGATGTTGCACTGTATAGAGGCTGAGCGGGTAGAACTGGCTACCTTCTTATTTGAGAGAGAGGCCAGTATGTGGTGGGATAGCATATTACGGACTGTTGCCGCAGATTTCGTATGGACGTGGGCAGCATTCGAGTTCCGCTTCCATGAGAAGTATTATCCCCAGACCTACAGGCACGAGAGGGAGAATGAGTTTCTCCGTCTCAGGCAGGCAGCGATGACGGTTACCGAGTATGAGCATCGGTTCACAGAGTTGGGCAGGTACGTCCCGACGATTCTAGCTGATGAGCAGATGCGCATACGGTGCTTTTTGGAGGGCTTGCGACCGGATATTCGGTCGAAGATGTGCTGTGTCAGTTTCCCTTCTTATGCGGAGTTGGTTCACATGTCCATGCGGGCAGAGCAGGACGTGGATCGACTTGCGCGATCTCGTGGCCCGACTACTTCTAGGCCGCGACCGGATTTGTCAGACAGGCCCTTCGCGGGCAAGAGGCCTCGCATTGATCCTCCTACCAGGACCCCGGCGCCAGTAGGACCGTTTCGGCGCCCTGATTTATCATGCACATACTGTGGAAGGACGGGCCATTTAGCGCAGAGTTGCTTTTCTAGGATGCGGGACAGTGGGTTCTCGCCGCCGCAGAAGATTGATCGTGTACGTCCGCAGGCGATATCAGCACCGCCTATACGGTCAGCTCCTGCGCATCCTTCTTTCTGACCTACGGTATCGCAGATTCGACAGCATCCATGGCCCTTGACACAGCGACCGAACCGGCCACAGCAGGCACGAGTTCATGCACTGACCGCTGAGGCAGCTACGACGCCGACTTTTCAGCATTCAGCCTTCGAGGTCACGGGCCATATCGGAGGTACTCCCGTTCTTGTCATGGTGGACACTGGTTCCACGATTTCTTTGATATCGCGTGCCGTAGTCAGACGTCTTGGGTTGCAGACTATCACTATGGATAGCGTGCGAGTCTTTGCAGCTCATGGAGATTTTTCGGATGTCACCCAGATGTGTGAGGGTTGTTTAGTTGATCTGTGAGGCAGGACGATGACTCTTGATCTGGTCGTCGATCCCTCGTTCGTTTATCTCGACGTCATTCTTGGCATGGATTGGTTGACTGCAGCGAGAGCCGAGATTGACTGTGAGACTCGTATAGTCACAGCGTACGAGCCTGAGGGCGCATCCTTCACATTTCCAGTGCGGGTAAATCTTCCTTTCCGCATTCTTAGCTACGCCACTCTATTGCGTGACGCTGGTGCCCAGGTACTTGAGCAGACGCCAGTTGTTTCTGAGTTCGGGGATCTGTTCAGGAAGATCCCTGGTTTGCCGCCCCGACGTGAGATCAATTTCACTATCGATCTGGTTCCTGGTTCTACACCCGTCTCACTGCCGACGTATCGCATGGCACCATGTGAGATGGAGGAGTTGAGGACGCAGATTGATGGCCTACTAGAGCTTAGCTTTATACGGCCTAGCGTGTCTCCTTGGGGAGCACCGGTCTTGTTCGTGAAGAAGAAGGATGGTTCGCTACGATTGTGTATTGATTATCGCAGGCTGAACCAGCTCACGGTGAAGAACAAGTACCCTTTGCCCAGGATCGATGACTTGTTTGATCAGTTGACAGGAGCGCAGTACTTCTCGAAGATTGATCTTCAGTCAGGATATCATCAGCTGCGCGTCAGAGATGAGGACGTGCAGAAGACAGCATTCAGGACCAGTTTTGGTCACTACGAGTTCCTCGTGATGTCATTCGGTCTCACGAACGCACCGGCCGTGTTCATGGATTTGATGAACCGGGTATTACGGCCTTTCCTCTATCGATTCGTCGTTGTCTTCATCGACGACATTTTGGTATACTCTAGGAGTCGAGAGGAGCATGAGGAGCACTTGCGTTTGGTCCTTGATACGCTCAGACAGCATCAGTTGTTCGCACAGTATAAGAAGTGCGACTTCTGGAAGCAGGAGGTGAAGTTTCTGGGACACGTGGTGTCCAAGGATGGCATGGCAGTTGACCTGTCTAAGGTAGCTGCGGTGCAGGACTGGGAACAGCCTGGTTCTGTCACTGAGGTGAGGAGTTTCTTGGGACTCGCTGGCTACTATCGGCGCTTCATTCAGGATTTCTCGAAGATCGTGAGACCCTTATCTCAGTTGACACGGAAGGACGTGAAGTTCGCCTGGAATGATAAGGCGGAGTCGGCTTTTCAGGAGCTGAAGGACAGACTTACGTCCGCCCCTGTGCTAGTATTGCCAGAGCAAGGGGTTAAATACACTATATACACTGACGCGTCTAGCGTTGGTTTGGGTTGTGTCCTTATGCAGAGGGACAGGGTAATTTCGTATGCCTCGAGATAATTAAGGAAGCACGAGGAGAATTACCCTACACACGACCTGGAGTTGGCAGCCGTGATATTCGCACTGAGACTCTGGAGACATTACCTCTACGGAGAGGAGTTCGAGCTCTTTTGCGACCACAAGAGCCTCAAGTACATATTCACGCAGCGGGACTTGAATATGAGGCAGCGGTGATGGATGGAGACGCTGAAGGACTTCAAGTTTGAAGTCTCTTACCATCCTGGGAAGGCGAACCTTGTGGCTGAAGCGTTGAGCCGTAAGAAGGCGATAGAGTTTGCGGCTCCGTTGATGGTTGCCGAGTGGGATATGGTTGAGTTTTTGCAGACTTTGAGCAGAAACTCACCGTAGAGGAGCCATTTGAGTTCATCGCACACGTACAGGTGCGATCCCAGATCGATGACCGTGTCATCGAGGCGCAGAGGGACGACGCGCATCTTACTGAGCTTCGAGAGCAGGCCAGTGATGATGCTGACGCTGACTGGCGAGTTGGTATGGATGGGGGCTTACGTTACCGTGGCCACCTATGCGTCCCAGATGTCCCTGACTTGAGACGAGAGATTCTCGAGGCTGCGCATTCTACTAGACTCGCGATGCATCCAGGCAGTATGAAGATGTATCATGACGTGAAGAGGACGTATTGGTGGGAAGGTATGAAGACCCACATTGCTGAGTTCGTGTCCCGTTGTCTCACTTGTCAGCAGGTGAAGGCAGAGCATCGCCGACCACCTGGACTTTTGCAGCCTATGCCGATTGCAGAGTGGAAGTGGGATTTCATTTCCATGGACTTCATTTCTGGGTTGCCGAAGACGAGGAAGGGGCTTGATTCCATTTGGGTGATCGTCGACCGATTGACGAAGTCGGCGCACTTCCTACCGATCAGAGCTACGAACTCTGCAGACGAGCTGGCTAGATTGTATATTAGAGAGATCGTGCGTCTGCATGGAGTTCCGTTGGAGATCGTGTCGGACAGAGACACGCGGTTCACTTCTATTTTCTGGACTCGCATTCAGGAGGCTATGGGTGTGAAGTTGAAGTTCAGTACTGCCTTCCACCCACAGACGGACGGACAGATGGAGCGAGTGAACCAGATCCTGGAGGACATGTTGCGAGCTTGTACATTGGACTTCAAGGACAGTTGGGATGACTGTCTTGCATATGCGGAGTTTGCGTATAATAATAGCTTCCAGGCGAGTATCGGCATGGCACTTTATGAGGCGCTGTATGGGCGACCTTGTCGCGCACCGCATTGCTGGTTAGAGGTCGGTGAGCGTAGCTTGATTGGCCCAGATTTGGTGCAGGCGACGTCAGAGAAGATTGATATTATTCGACGTCGACTTCTTACAGCGCAGAGCAGACAGAAGAGCTACGCCGATACGAGACGGAGGCCACTAGAGTTCACAGTCGGGGATCACGTGTTTTTGCGAGTTTCCCCTATGAAGGGAGTCCTTCGGTTCGGGAAGAAGGGGAAGCTGGCACCGCCATTCATTGGTTCATTCCAGATCCTCGACCGTGTGGGAGCAGTGGCTTACCGATTGGCTTTACCCACGCCCCTCGCGAGCGTCCACAACGTATTTCATGTTTCTATGCTGAAGAAGTACGTTGCTGATCCTTCTCATATCATCAGATGGGAGCAGGTGCAGTTAGGAGAGGATGTTACTTATATCCTGCGACCGACACGCATCTTAGACCGGAAGGAGTAGGTACTGCGTAGCAAGGTGATTCCCCTTGTGAAGGTACTATGGACGCATCACTCTGAGGAGGAGGCTACTTGGGAGACAGAAGCCGAGATCAGAAAGAACTACCCACAGCTTCTCGAGGAGTACGAAAAGGTACAAAATTTCGAGGATGAAATTATTTGTTAAGGGGGGTAGATTGTAACGCCCGTGAAAAATCCATACTTGGGCTCGAGTACCAACTCGACCCGATATTGCGTAGAATTCATTCCTTTAGAAAATATGACTAGGTTAGCTAGTGCAACGTTAGAATAGCTGGGAAATGGTCCCTGATCACTTTAAATACGTTCTACAAGGCCCAAAGCGAGTGGAACCAATGGTGCTATAATGCTCTAAAACCTCGGACCAAACTCTAAGCAGGTTTGTTCTCTGGACCACTTTGAATCTTTGTATTGGATCTAGACCGCACGTCGAAAGTCCGATACCTCCTATCTTAGACCGTTAGAACCGTCTAGCTGGACTTGACACTCATTCCAAAAATCAAGTCAAACCGATAATCACAGGCTATTTCATTGAGCCCGGACCGAAGAGAGTGAGAATAGGGTTAGAATTGGAATTTGAAATTCAAATCTGGTACACAATTTGACGCATCAGTATTGAGCGTTCTGACCGTCAGAATACAGCCAAATTACACCCTTGGATCAGGAAAAATATCTATTATATATCACGAGACTTATAGGCCTGATCTTGGTGCGATGACCGTTAAACTGAAACTGGACCGCCACGTGCGATCTGGGAACCCTACCGGTCTGAAAACTGGATGTGTGCTAGATCCAGTATGCATGAGCTTAAGTCCGACCGCATTTGGCCAGGGGACCTTCAGAAATGCCCTTTTGGACCGAAACGGCCCCGATTTGGTTAGGCACCAAGTAAACATTATTCCCAAGCCTATTTTGGGCATGTTGTAGGCTATAAAAGGGGTTGAAACCCTCACTCCTCTCTCCCATCCGAATTTGAGAGAAGCCCTAGCTTGGGAGAGGAAAAAAAAAGTGAGAGATTGTGAGAGAGTGGGGGAGTTCTTCCTGCCACTTGTGCTACGTGTTGCACGTGCTTAAGCAACACACCTCTACCACCTTCCCGGTGATTCCACCGCGATCTTAGGTAAGTAAATACCCTAAATAGTTGTTGATTTGAGTTTCCCTTGTTTCCATAGCGATGTAGCTTATGGATCTCGTGTATTAGGTTCCTTATTCGCCGTAGACGAAGCGTATACGCTCCGTTTCAATTTTCGAGTCTACAAGACGCTAGGTGAGGATTTTAGACGCTTTGATTGACGGTTCCCAACGCTTTCAATGTCGTTTAATAGTAGATTCTTGACGGCATCGCCGTTTGACATGTACAAAATGCTCTCCGTTTCCCGTTTCGTAAGCTAACGAAGAATATGAGATTTAGGGCATTTTAGTCATTTGTAGGAAGTACTGTTTACATTCATATTTTGCTGATGTGATTGACATGGTTTGTTGTCGCATTAGGAAGTTAGGAAGGCGTGTATAATTATTTTGGCGAAGAGATTCGCCTAGTTGCGCACTTTGGGTCGACATACTATATGTGGACTTAAGTGTGTAGTGTATGTGTTTGTATAAATGCTTGTACTAGTATGTATTGTATTGAATGATGTTATGTAGTAGTTTGGGATTGATTTCATGATTAAAATGCTGACCTAAATGATTTCCTACATGTTGACCTTATGCATGATTGCATTACATGCATAAGAAGTATGCCTTGAAGATTTGCTTAAGTTGAATATGCATGGAAGGTATGCCTTGAAGATTTGTTTAAGTTGAATGTTATAACATGTGTTAACATGCTCACATGATGTATTTCAATTCCAATACCCTGGTATATAGTGTTAATGTAATTCCATAGATGTGTGGGACTTGACTTAGTCCAGGAAGTCGGTAACCGAGCGAATTCGTGGCTGACTGGTCATAGCCACGAACGACGCGTTGATGAACGTGATTCGGGTTGAGAGTTGGCGGCAGTGGTTAGGCCACGCGAAGTGTTTTACGCACTTCATGTCGTTCAACTTGAGATGCGATCGCGCTAGTCGAGCCCGTCAAGTAACCCGACTGGCCGATGTTTGTTCATCTTGTATGTATCATAACTGCTTGAACCTAGGGTACTGAACTTACCATTGTAAACCCTATTAACCGTGGTACCTTGATCCACGAAGACTCATGAGCCGGGCATGGTGGTATGGGACACCGTGGTCGAGCTGTCGGCCTACGCTGGGGCCACAAACCTCCCCGTAGTGACCAATGAGCACCTTGACTCGTGAGCAGATTATGGTGGTATGGGACACTATATTCTAGCTGTCGGCCTACACTGATCAGGCGACGAGCCCTTTGTAGTGACCGCGAGCGTATTCTGAGTCCACGGGAGGCGACGACCCTTCCGTGCAGTAGAGTACAGTAGGCCTGTATTGATAAGGTGATGGGGGAGCGGTGCAACGAGTGCGTGCAACAGCCCTGACAGCCCTTGCAGCGACCTACGAAATATACATCGTATGAGATTACTAGGAGTGACGACCCTAGACAGGATCTGTGTTGAGATTGATACAAGGGAAGTACCTTAGTTTCCCAATCCTGCTGTTTGAATGGACTAATAACAACTTGGTAATCATATTACCATAGCATTGCATGTGCCTGGAAGATGTGGAGCACTCTAGGGAGTGTGGCATGCAGCGGTCGTAAGATGTTGCCGCATGAGGGTGATCGTCGGTGAGGGCATACATCACGTCATATCATCTTGCATTAACAATAGTATTAGGATTTGTCTGATTTACTGCTTTACTATTATCGCGTGATTGAATTGTGAACATGCTAATCTTTGCTCTATGATTCCACTGAGTTGATCACTCATTCCCACGTTACGGGATGGTGTTTGCAACACCCACCAGACCCTGTTGTAGTTGCAGGTGAGGACGAGATCCAGGAGGTAGAGCTAGATGTTGACGAGGACCAGGATGAGTTCTCGTATATGCAGTATCATGACGGCTTCCCGTAGGTGACCTGGATCGAGGGGACATCAGTGGGACTTTTCTTTTTGAACATTATTCTTTTGTTATGTATATGTACATGAGACTCAGTGATGTAGTCATACTTTGGAGACAGATGAGATTACTTTGTTTTTCCATACAGTGATATATACATTGTTTAGTCTTCCGCTTGCTTTTATCACCGGATCTGAAGTATGAATTGCAGTTTTGGTATACTTTTACTCATGTGAATGCTTTAAATCAGACAACATTGAATCATAACCATTTTTGTTGCATAAGTGACGGTCTGGAACTCGGGAGTTGAGTTTATACACGACCCTCGATTTTCAGGGTGTTACAATTTCATGTGATTGTTGGAATGTTTGTATGCTTTTGGAATCTGATGTTGTGATTTCCATGATTAATCATTGTAGGTACATGGTTGATATGTATGTGATAACTCCTTGGCAAAATGATTTTCCCTAATATGTAATATGGCCGACATACGTGATGTATGTTGAAAAGTGTAGTCTAAGTGTTTGTGAAAATGTCTGAATGAGTTAGTAATTAGTGAAGTGTGATTTATAAGGAAATTGAGATATGAATGCCAACTACCTTAACTGTGTGTATGATTTCCTCCATGTACTGTGTATTCATGTTTATGTTTATTCCATAACATGCTCACATGATTGTAGGATTTGATTTAAGTATTCATTATTGTAATTGCATGTGATTGGGACTATATCACAGTGCAGGTAATCAGTAATAGTCCTTGAAATGGTGGCTGAGGTTATTTTCACCACGGAGGATGTGTTCGACGAATGCGAGCCGTACTTGGGATGTTGACAGTGGTTAGGCCACATGGAGTATTTATACATTCCATGTCGATTAACTCAACGTCCGCTTGTCCTATTCGAGCTTGTCAGTTGACCTGATTGACCCGATGTATGTTCACCATGTTTGGATGCTACTGCTTGAATCTAAGGTATCAAACACATTAGTGAAACACTGTTAACCTTGATACATCGATCCGCTAAGCTCATGAGCTGGACATGGTGGTATGAGATACAGTAGTTGAGCTGTCGGCCTACGCTGGGGCAACGATCCTCCCCGTAGTGACCAATGAGCAACCCAGACTCATGAGCCGAATATGGTGGTATGGGACACTGTATTCGTGCTATCGGCCTACACTGATTGGTGACGAGCCCTTTGTAGTGACCTCGAGCATACCTTGATACTGCATGGAGGTGACAAGTCTTTTTGTAGTAACTAAGGTATAACTAAGCCTGCATTATTTAGTGACGAGCCCTTTGCAGCGACCTAGAACCATAACATTGTATGAGATTTACTAAGACTGACGACCCTAGAATAGATCATTATTTGGGTATTGATATAAGGGAGGTACCTTAGCTTTCCAATCCCGCTGTTTAAAAAGGGCTAATAAGAACTGGGTAATCATGTACATGCACTGCACTGCATGTGCCGTTTGGCATTGGGCAGAGCAGTGAGGAAGTGACTGACATGCGCGACCATAAGATGAAGATCATAGAGGGAGTGTAGGCGAGGGCATGCATAATTTCTTCATACATTCTTGCATTAATCAGAGTAATTAGGGATGTTTGATTGTATTGCATTATCATTACTTCTTGACTGAATTGATAACATGTTAACCTTTACTGTATAGTTCCACTGAGTTGATCACTCACTCCCCCGTTCTGGGATAGTGCTTAAACACCAACCAGAATTTGTCTTAGTTACAGATGAGGATGTGATGCATGAGGCAGAGCCAAAGTTTGAGGATGACGAGGAGGCATTCTCGTGTATGCAGTATTTAGGCGGGTTCTCTTAGACCGTTATGAATGATCGAGGCTTTAGGGTTTATGCTTATTAGAGGACTTTCACATTTTGTTATTTGTATTTTGAAACAAGACTTGTAACTTATGACCTGGCAGAGCATACATACTTTGGGGACTTGTATTGTCTTATATACTCATTTCAGTCTTCTTCTTGCGTATTCTAACTATCTCCGGATTATGTTTTATTGATTTGGCTTAATCTACTTCATGTTTTATGGACAAAATAGATAACATTCAACCATTATTAAAAAATGTTACATAAGTAATGTTTTGGAACTCGGCAGTTGGGTTATACATGACCCCCGATTTTCAGGGCGTTACAAGTTGGTATCAAAACATGATTTGGATTAAACCAGACCTGGGTTATTATCACACAACTGTAACACCCCAAAAATCGAGGGTCGGGTAGAAACCCAACACCCGAGTTCCAGAACATCACTTATGCAACATAGATAATGATAAATGCATGTTGTCTGTAGAATGGCATTAAACAAGATTGAGACTAAGCCAAAACAACATTTCATACTCCAGAGATAGTTAAATTAGCAAGCGGGAGACTGTGATAAATACATAAAAATATAATTGATTGTAAGTCTCCAGAGTGTGAACATGTTACCAGGTTAATTAAATACATGTATACTCAAAAAAATGGAAAGAAAAGAATATACATGAGTGCTCCAAAAATAAAACGACAAGTGTCAAGGCGTCAATCAACCTCCCTATAATCCCGTCGATCAAAACACGGAGGAGAAGTTCTCCTCATCATCATATAAGTCAGACTCCACTTCACAAGCAATGTCATCACCTGCAACTAAAATAGGGACTGGTGGGTGTTCAAAACACCATCCCATAACGTGGGAGTGAGTGATCAACTCAGTGGGATAAGAGAGCAAAGATTAGCATGTTATCAAATCAATCACGCGTTAATAGTAAGAAAACAATCAAACATTCTTAGATACTGTTGTTAATACATGCATGAAATGACATGATGGATGCCCTCACTGACATACTCCCTCATACGGAACCATCTCACGCCCGCAGTATGCTTTCTTCCCACAGTGCTTCACATCTTCCAGGCACATGCAATGCGATATGAATAATGATTACTGGGTTATTATTAGTCCTTTTCATACGGCAGGATTGGGAATCTAAGGTACTTCGCTTATATCAATCCCAACACAGATCCTGTCTAGGGTCGTCACTCCTAGAAATCTCATACGATATTATATTTGTAGGTCGCTGTAAGGGCTACCAAGGCTGTAGCTCGCACTCGTTGCACTGCTCCCCCATCACCTTATCAATACAGGCCTAATGTACTCTCTTCACTACGGAAGGGTCGTCGCCTCCCGTAGACTCAGAATACGCTCGCGGTCACTACAAAGGGCTCGTCACCTGATCAGTGTAGGCCGACAACAAGAATATAGTGTCCCATACCACCATAATCTACTCACGAGTCATAGGTGCTCACTGGTCACTATGGGGAGGTTTGTGGCCCCATCGTAGGCCGACAACTCGACCACGGTGTCCCTTACCACCATGTCCAGCTCATGAGTCTTTATGGATCAAGGTACCATGGTTAAGAGGGTTTCCAATGGTAAGTCCAGTACCCTAGGTTCAAGCAGTTATGACTCATACAAGGTGAACAATCATCGGCCAGTCGGGTTACTTGACGGGCCCGACTAGTATGAGCGCATCTCAAGTCGAATGACATGAAGTGCATGAAACACTTCGTGTGGCCTAACCACTACCGCCAACTCAAAACATGACTCGCGTTCATCGACGCGTCCTTCGTGCCAAACAGAAGACAACCACAAATTTACTCTGTTACCGACTTCCTGGACTAAACATATCCCCAAATATTTGTAAGTCAACATCAGTAATCATATGTGAGTAATGGAATTGAAATACAACAATAGAAGCATGTTGAAACAAGTTATAACATACCACTTAAACGAATCATCCAACACATGCATTTCATACATATAATGAAATCCGTACATGTAGCCAACATGGTGAAAATCATATACTTTAGCATGTTGATTAAGAATTCAATCTCAAAACCAATACACAACACCATTTAGTCAATACGTACTAATACAAACATTTATACAAATACTTAGTCTACACACTTAAGTCTACATAGCGTATGTCGACCCAAAGTGCGCATTAGGGCAAATCTCTTCGCCAAATCAATCATGCATGCATTCCTAATATACTAACACGACAAGAAGCCATGACAAACATTTCAGCAAAATATGGATGTAAACAGTATTTCCTACAAATGACTAAAATGCCCTAAATCTCATATTTTTCATACGTTTGCGAAACGAAAAACGGACAGCATGTTGTACATGTCAAACGGCATTGCTGTCAATAATCTACTATTAAAAGACATTGAAAGCTTTAAAATCAGCCAATCAAAGCGTCTAGAATCCGCACCTTTTGCCGTAGACGTGTATCGTTTCGAACGGAACGAATACGCTTCGTCAACAGCGTCAATATGACCTAATGCACAAGTACATAAGCTACTTTTCTATTTGAATCGAAGAAATCCTAAAATCAGCAAGTGGTTAGGGCTTTCCTTACCTAGAAGTGCGTTGGAATCACCGGGAAAGTGATTTGAACGCCTTGCTTTAGCACGTGCAAAAACTAGTACAAGTAGCAGGAAGATCTCTCCCACACTCACTCACAATCTCTCACTTTCTCTCTCTTTCTTGCTAGGATTTCTAACAAATTCGGATGGGTGAGATATGTGAGGGTTTAAAGCCCTTATATAGGCCAAAACTTTCCCAAATTAGGCTTGGAAACAAGGTACACTTAAGTTATAACCAAAACGGGGCTGTTCCGATCCAAAGGAGTGTTTCGGGAGGTCCCCTGGCTGAACGTGGTCGGACTTAAGCTCATGGTCACTGGATGTTGGTCACACCCAGTTTTCAGTCCGACAGAGTTCATAGATCACACGTGGCGGTCCAGTTTCAGTTCAGCGGTCATCGTACCTAAATCAGGTCTATAAGTCTCATGATATGAAAGAGAAAATTTTCCTGATCCGAGGGTGTAATTTGGCTAAATTCTGACGGTCAGAACGCTTAATAATAACGTGCCAAGTCACGTGCCAGATTTGGATTAAATTTTCCAAATCTAACCCATTTCTCACTCTCTTCACTCCAGGCTTAATGAAATAGCCACAGAGCATCGGTTGGGCTTGATTTTTGAAATGATTGTCAAGTCCAGCTAAGCGATCGTAATGGTCTAAGATTGTAGGTATCAGACTTCCGACGCGCGGTCTAAATCCAATACGAAGTTTCAAAGGGTTCCTGAGAGCAAACGGGTTTAGAGTTTGATCCAAGATTTTAGGGTATTGTAGCGTCCTTGTTTCTACAAGTTTTGGGTCTTGCAGAACGTATTTAAAGCGATCAGGGACAATTTCGCAGCTAATCCAATGTAGCGCTAGTTAACTTACGCTTAATTTTTAAAGGAATTAATCCTAAGTGATTTCTTTGGCTTTGGAATTGGGTGATGAGAGGTTACCAAGGTGTTATGGTTGACACATGCCTAAGGACGTCTAATCTCAGGTTGGCAAAAATTTGGGGTGTTACAACAACGTATGCTGACGCCAATATAATATAGGAGGGTGTGAGATAAATCTAGAAATAAATTTAGGATTCCCAGTTTCGCTAGTTGGCAAAGGATTACTGTAAACGATCACTGAGATCGGGTCCGTTCACTCCCGTGATCATGTAAAATGATCCCAATCCACTTCTTGACCATCAATTGATGAGTTTAGATTGCATTTTGTCCCATCCCAGCCATTTAAATTTGGTTAGTGTGAATATGCATCAGATTCTATTCGAAATGACTCGAAACGGAGTAGGGGGCCAATCGGGGCACTTTCAGGGGGACCCAGGGTGGGACGCACACCTTTTTGAACTTTGGGGGGGGAGGACATTGCCCCACCGGTGAGTCCAAGTCGAACTGTCCAGAGACCAGCGAGGCCTCGCCGTCCAGCCGGCTGGCTCGGGCCGACGCCTCTAGGGCGTAGTATGACCCACTGATGCACGGTGGGTCTATTTTAAATGCACCCAAATCATCTTCCCTTCATAAATCACCCTTCCAAGCTCTCCTTTCTTTAAAATATCTCTCAAATCTCCACAAAAATCACTCTCCAAACACTTCTTCCTTCCATTTTCGTGTACCTTCACTCTACTCATTTCAAAACCCACCTCCATTGCTGATTTCCCTTTCTTTTCCTTCCATTTGGGCACTCAAACCCCTACTTTGAGTCTCAAATTTGTGGGAACCCACTATCTCATCCCATTCTTCTTTTTTCTTCCATTTTTCATGACCTTGTTCGAGCTAGTCATGACCATATTTTCTATTTCTACCATTCTCTCTTTCATGGGAAAGAAGAGAGCTTCCGTAGATGAAGCCGGGCCTAGTCGCCCAACCCATTTAAGGAGGCCGAGAGGTGCCACCGTGAGTTCAAGCGCTAATCGAGAGTTGCAAACGAAGCGGGATCTAGATCCCCAGGCTCCTATAGGAAGGGCTTTGTTGGCAGATTTGTCTCATGGAGTTTATGAGGGCTGTAGGGTCCTTTTTGAAGCTCATGTAGATGCGCGACTATTTAGAGAATACTTGTTGTTCGAGCTCCTGGTAGAAGTCAAATGGGGTCCGCTATTTGAGGGTGAGCACCTTACAAATGTGGGCATTGTCCGAGCTCTCTATCCCACATTCGAGAGCCAACATTGGAGCCCTTGCAGTTTAAAATTTCATTTGGAAGAGATCAGGAGGCCACAATCATCGTTGCTTTCATATCTTGGCTTCTGAATGTGCCACTTGGCGAGGTACATGCAAGTGAGAAGAATCTGAGTAGTGCACATGAAAGGGATCAATGCACACATTTCCTTTATGGTCATCTGGTCGAATGGAAGCCTAACAAAAGCCTTTTAGTGACCAATATGATGGACGACTTCCGCCTGCTTCACCACATCTGTACGTTCAACGTCTACCCCAGGTGGAGCAACCGCAGTGTGTGCACACGCCTAATGGTGGACTTCCTATATCAGGTGGGGCAGGGAGAGAAGTTGTGTGTGCCTACGTATATCTTACGACAGATAGTCCTTATCGCACGTTCTAATAGAAGGACTGAATCATTCTCATTCTACCGACTCATATGCAGGATTGCACTTGAGTTTGGCTACAGACTCGAGGTGAAATTTTTGGTGCCCATCCATTACATCACCGAGGCTACTCTCAATCAGATGGATATCGGGCCTCGACAATGACAAGCCCTACTCGAGGAGAGTGAGGATGAGACAAAAGCGAAGAGGAAGAGTGTGATGAAGAAGGTGGAACCGAAATAGAAGAAGAAGAAGAGAAGGACAAGGAAGAAGAGGAGGCCCAAGATAGGATGAGAGCCCTCCTCCTACGACTCAGGAGCATGATCTTGATCGGGCTGATAGGGAAGCCCGTTTAGCTAGACTTGAGGAGGGCCAGGCCACCCTACGACAGGATATTATCGATCTGCAGGGCCTCGTGAAACACAAGTTTAACAAAGTAACTCGCACTTTGAAGTTTATCCTATGTTGCCTGCAGGATAAGGGTGCCCCTCCTCCATTGCCAGATTCTAATGAATAGTCATATATGTAGTCGTCATTTTTTTTGTCTTGTTGCTTGTTCTTGTGGGTAGCCTTTATAGGCGTAGTAGTTTGGTAGTTGTTTTAGTATTCGAAGCTTAGCTGTATTAGCTCACATGCATTCTCTGTCGTGATCCATGTAATGCTGCACCTCATGTATTATGACAATTTTGTTAAATGAAATGCGTGTTGTTTCTTTGAGTTATGATGTGAATGTTGTGTGGATGGTTGTGTGTATGCTTAATCTCACGGGTTGTATCGTATGGTGTATGTAGGTCATGCCACCTAAGGGCACGAGGACTTCGGCCCGTCTCTCTTTGGACGAGTCGCTTGACGGGGTCTCTCCCCTAGGCGATAGGCATACGGATCCCTATTCGGGCCTATCTCATTTTGATGTCATGCCGGATTCTCAGCTGGATACTGGCCTCGCTGTTGGGCCGACGCCTATGACACCACCTATCACACCGTCGGTTACCGAGCAGAATCGTGCATCTGCGTCGACGCCGCATGCATCTCAGTTCACTTCGCCTCCTGATAGGCTAGAGCAGATGATGTTGTTGATGCAAGAACAGTAGATCCAGCAGCAGCAGTTTTTGACCTCCATGGCTGGCATCTTTGCTCAAACGATGGGGCGACTCCACTTGCCCAACCTATGCACCCAGTTGGGAACGCTAGTATCAGCTGCACATTTTAGCGATTCCAGCGCTTATGGCCTCTCACTTTCTCGTGTACTCATAGACCTGAGGAGTCTGAGTATTGGATTGACTGCATCTCTAAGATGCTGAGGCCGCTACGCTGTTCTGAGGCGTAGCAGGTCAAGCTTACCACCTTCATGTTTGAGAAAGAGGCTAGTTTGTGGTGGGATAGTGTCCTCCGCATTGTTGTGGATGGATTTGTGTGGACGTGGGAGGCATTTGAGACCCGCTTCCATGAGAAGTATTTCCCAGTCACCTATCGACACAAGAAGGAGAGTGAGTTCCTTCGCCTCCCTTAGGGAGGGATGTCCATGACGGAATATGTGAACCGGTTCACGGAGCTGGGCAGGTATGCTCCTTTTCTTCTGGGTGACCAGTCGATGCTGATGCAGTAATTTTCAGAGGGTCTGCGGCCCGAGATCCGCTCGAAGATGTGCTGTGCTAGCATCTCTTCTTATGCCAAGTTGGTGGGTATGTCCCTGCGAGCTCAGAGGATGGGGATAGGTCGTCCCGTATGCGAGCACCTATGGCTCCCAAGCGGCAACTGACTTTTCAAGCAGGTCATTCCTCGGTAAGAGGTCTCGCGTAGACTCACTGCCGAAGTTCATGGCATCTCCTGCCCCTATGAGGCGACCAGATGTGTGGTGTGCTTAGTGCAAGAAGCCAGGCCACACTGAGATAAATTGTTTCATCCGGATGCGAGACAATGGTTTTTCACCACCTCAAAGGATCAATCGTTCGATGCCTAAGGCCATTTCTGCTCCACCCCTATGATCAGCACCAGCTCACCCATCTTTCAGGCCACCCGCACCTTACTTCAGTCTAACACAACTTCTCATGGTACCTCAACCGAACCATCCATAGTAGGCTCGAGTACACGTGGACCAAGATCTTTTAAGGTTCCAGCTCATATCCTAGGTACGCTTGTCTTCTTATTGGTGGACACTAGGTCCACTATTTTGATCATCTCTTACGCTGCGGTCAAGCGACTAGGGTTGGTTACTACTCATACGAAGGGAGTGAGACTCACTACCGCTACGGGGACCTATTCAGATATTACACAGACCTGTGAGTCTTACTCAATAGATTTGGGTAGCAGGACAGTGGTTGTTGACCTGATTGTCGCCCCACTCTGTCACTACGACATTATTCTTAGGTTGGATTAGCTCACCAAGATAAGAGCAGAGATTGATTGAGAGGCCAGAGTTGTGACAGCCTACGGACCTGAGGGCATGGTCTTTACATTTCTAGTTCAGGTCAGTTGGTCCTGTCGAGTTAGTAGCTATGCTTCCTGGTTAGAGAGTATTGATGATTCGACGTTGGGGGATACGCCTGTGGTTCAGGACTTCCCGGACGTATTTGAAAAGATCCCGAGACTACCTCCTCGGCGCGAGATCGACTTTACTATTGATCTTGTGCCTGGTGCCACAACTATTTCCTTGTCAATGTATCGTATGCCTCTATGTAAGATGGAGGAATTGAGGAGACATATTGATGTATTATTAGAGGCAGGCTTCATTCGACTGAGTGTGTCACCTTGTGGAGTGCCTGTATTGTTTGTGAAGACGAAGGAAGGTTCCTTGCAATTATGTATTGATTATCGCAGGTTGAACTAGGTGACAGTGAAGAACATGTATCCCTTGCCCAAGATTAATGATCTGTTTGATTAGTTGAAGGGGGAACAGTATTTTTCGAAGATAGATTTGCAGTCAGGGTATCAACAGTTGCGCATCAGGGCTGAAGACGTGGAGAAGACAGCCTTTAGGACTAGTTTTGGTCATCAAGAGTTCCTTGTGATGTCATTTGGACTCACAAATACTCCGGCTGTGTTCATAAATCTGATGAACAGAGTGTTTCGGCCGTTTCAATTCCGATTCATCATCGTGTTTAATGATGACATCCTGATATATTCTAAGAGTCAGGAAGAGCATGAAGAGCATCTGCGAGCAGTCTTTAACACTCTCAGGAAGAACCAGTTGTTCACATAGTACAAGAAATGCAACTTTTGGAAGGAGGAAGTCAAGTTCCTGGGACATGTGGTGTCCAAGGAAGGTATAGCAGTCGACCTCGCTAAGGTAATTGCGGTCCAGGATTCGAGCTACCCAGTTCAGTTACTATGGTGAGGAGTTTTCTTAGTCTAACAGGGTACTATCGATGATTCATTTTGGACTTTTTCACGATTGCTAGACCGTTGTCTCAGTTGACATGGAAATATCTGAAGTTCGCCTGGAATGAGAAGGCCGAAGTAGCTTTTCAGGAGCTGAAGGACAAGTTGACATCCGACCCTGTGCTAGTATTACTGAAGCAAGGGATTAAGTATACAATATATACTAATGCCTCTAGCGTTGGTCTGGGTTGTGTCCTTATACAGAAAGACAGGGTGATTGCTTACACCTCGAGACAGTTGAGGAAACACGAGGAGAATTATCCTACACACGACTTGGAGTTGGCAGACGTTATTTCACACTGAAGCTCTAGAGACATTACCTTTATAGAGAGGAGTTCAAGCTCTTTTGTGACCATAAGATCCTTAGATACATATTCTCTCAACGAGACTTGAATATGAGGTAACACCGATAGATGGAAACCTTGAAGGACTTTAAGTTCGAGGTCTCCTACCATCCTGGCAAGGTAAACCTTGTGGCAAATGCATTGAGCCACAAGAAGACCATAGAGTTTGCAGCTTCGCTAATGATAGCAGAATGGGACATGGTGGAGTTTGTCCAAGACTTTGAGCAGAAACTCACGGTAGAGGAGCCATACGAGGTTATCGAACATATTCGAGTACAGCCCCTTATTGACGATAGGATTATCGAGGCTCTAGAAAATTATGAGTTATTGGTAAAGATGAGAGAGTGAGGACTCTGAATGGAGTGTTGGTAAGGATGGCGGCTTACGTTATCGTGGCCCCCTATGCATCCCATACATTCCTAACTTGAGAAGGAAAGTTCTCGAGGTAGCCCACAGTTCGAGGCTTACGATGCATCCTGGTAGCACAAAGATTATCAAAACATGAAAAGATCGTACTGGTGGGACAATATGAAGGTTCACATTGCAGAGTTTGTGTCCCATTATCTCATGTGCCAGCAGATAAAGGCAGAGCATCGCCGACCTCCTGGACTACTTCGGCCCATGCCCATAGCCGAATGGAAGTGGGATTTTATCTCTATGGATTTTTTTCAGGGCTATCGAAGATGAGGAAGGGACATGACTCCATTTGGGTGATCATCGACCAATTGAAGAAATCAGCTCATTTCCTACCGATCAGAGTTACGAACTCTGCAGACGAGTTGGCCAGGTTGTACATCAAGGAGATTGTACATCTGCATGGAGTTCTCTTGGAGATCGTGTCGGACCGAGACACGCGATTCACATCTATCTTCTGGACTCGTATCCAGGAAGCGATGGGTGTGAAGTTGAAGTTTAGTACCGCGTTCCATCCACAGACAAACGGGCAGACGGAACGTGTGAAATAGGTGTTAGAAGATATGTTGTGAGCTTGTGTGTTGGATTTCAAGGACAGTTGGGATGACTGTCTTCCTTATGCAGAGTTTGAGTATAACAACAGCTTTCAGGCGATTATTAGCATGACTCCTTATGAGGCACTGTATAGTCGCCCGTGTAGAACACCGCATTGTTGGGCAGAAGTGGGCGAGAAGAGTTTGATTGGCCCAGAGTTAGTTCAGGCAACCTCAGAGAAAATTGACATTATTAAACGTCGAATGCTATCAACACAAAGCAGAAAGAAGAGCTACGCCGATACGAGACGATGACTGCTTGAGGTTGAGGTCGGGGACCATGCATTCCTTAAGGTTTCCCCCATGAAGGGAGTCCTTCGGTTTGGTAAGAAAGAGAAGCTCACGTCAAGATTCATTGGCCCATTTCAGATACTTGATCGAGTGGAGGGTGGTAGCATATCACCTTGCTTTGCCCACACAACTCGTAGGCATGCATAACATATTCCATTTGTCCATGTTGAAGAAGTACGTTCCTGATCCTTCGTACATTATCGGTTAGGAGTAGGTGCAGTTGAGAGAGGATGCCACCTATGTACTGCAATTGACACGTATCTTGGATAGAAAGGAGTAGGTACTGCGTAGCAAGGTCATCCCACCTGTCAAGTTACTATGGACGCATCACAGTGAAGAAGAGGCTACTTGGGAGACTGAAGCTGAGGTAAGAAAGAACTACCCTCAGATCCTCGAGGAGTATAAGAAGGTACAAATTTTGAGGATAAAATTTTTCTTTAAGGGGGGTAGATTGTAACGTCTTGGAAAATTTCATGCGTAGACCCGAGTACCACCTCAAGCAGAAATCACTTAGGACCAAATCCTTTAGAAATATAACGAGAATTAACTAGCACTAAACTGATTAGCTGTGAAATTAGCACCAATCACTTTAAATACAATCTGCAAGACCCAAAACTCATACAATTGTTAATGCTACATTACCCTAAAATCTAGGATCAATCTGTAAACCCAGTTGTTCTCGAGAGCACAATGAAACTTCATATCGGGTCTAGATTGCACATCGAAAGTCCGATAGCGATGAACTTGGATAATTATGACTGTCAAGTTGGACTTGACAATCACCTCGAAATTCAAGTCTAGATGATATCCTGAGACTATTTTCTTGAGTCCGGAGTGAAGTGTGTGAGAAAAGTGAATATATTTAGAAATTAAATATAAATTTAAGTAATCTGAGTCGTGTCACTTGCGGGGCGATTATAAGCATTCTGACCATTGGAATCTGACCCATATACACCCTCAGATCAGGGAAGATGTCTCACATATGCCAATATACTTGTGGCCGTGATCGAGTATCGGTGACCGTTGAACTGAAACTAGTCCACCACGGTCGATCTGTAAACCCGATCGGACTGAAAACTTAACTTGATCAAGATCCAACATTTGTGAGTTTAAGTCCAACCGCATTCAGCAATGAGACCTCCAGAAATGATCCGTTGGATTGGAACAAGCCCGATTTGGTTTTAACCTAAGTATACCATGGCCCTTGGACTGTTTTCGTCAGTTCTGGGCCTATATAAGGGCTTTAAACACCCTCTCTCATAATCCATACGAATTTTAAACCCTAGCTAAGAAAAGAGAGAGTAAAGAGAGAGAGAGAGAGAGAGAGAGAGAGAGAGAGAGAGAGAGAGAGAGAGAGAGAGAGAAGCTGGTGATTCATCCTAGGATTCTTCCCAGCTACTCTACGTGCCTAATCTACCAATTCGTATCACTATTCTGACAATTCTAATTCCATACTTGGGTAAGAAATCCTAACTCTAACTTGTTTTAGGGCTTAGTATAGTTTAAGTGATGATATAGCTAACCAAATTCGTGCTCTAGGTTACCGATCTGCCGTTGACGAAGACTTACCGTATAAATCATATCCGTTACGCGTTTATCAGTTTAAGGTACGAACTATATATGTATAGGTTATGGTTTTTAAGACTTTTAATGTCAGATAATGATTTATTTCTGACGTGGATGCCATTACACATGCCAAATGCGCTATCGGTTTCATTTTACGTATATGTATGAATTATGTTGTGTATAAAGTATTTCATGTGATTATTGGAATGTTTGTATGCATTTGGAATATGATGTTGTGATTGCCATGATTAATCATCGTAGGTACATGGTTGATGTGTATGCGATAACTCCTTGGCAAAAGGATTTTCCCTAATATGTAATATGGGCGACATACGTGATGTATGTTGAAAAGTGTAGTCTAAGTATTTGTGAAAATGTCTGAATGAGTTAGTAATTAGTAAAGTGTGATTTATAAGAGAATTGAGATATGAATCCCAACTACCTTCACTGTGTGTATGATTTCCTCCATGAACTGTATAGCTTATTTATTCATGTTTAACTATGTGTATGATTTCTTCCATGTACTGTGTATTCATGTTTATGTTATATTCCATAACATGCTCACATGAGTGTAGGATTTGATTTAAGTATTCATTATTGTGATTGCACGTGATTGAGACTATATCACAGTTAAGGTAATCGGTAATAGTCCTCGAACTGGTGGCTTCACCACACATGATGTGTTCAATGAATTCGAGCCATACTTGGGAAGTCGATAGTGGTTAGGCCACACAGAGTGCTTATGCATTTCATGTCGATTAACTCAACAAGCGCTTATTCTAGTCGAGCTCGTTAATTAACTCGATTGATCCAATGTATGTTCACCATGTTTGGACGTTACTGCTTGAATCTAAGGTACCAAACTCACCAGTGAAACCCTATTAACCTTGGTACATCGATCCGCTAAGACTCATGAGATAGACATGGTGGTATGGGACACCATGGTTGAGCTGTCAGCCTACACTGGGGAGCCTCCCCCAAGTGACCAGTGAGCAACCCAGACTTGTGTGCCGAATATGGTGGTATGGGACACTGTATTTGTGCTGTCGGCCTATACTGATTGGTGACAAGCCCTTTGTAGTGACCTCGAGCATACCTTGACAATGCACGGAGGCGACGAGCCTTTTTGTAGTAACTAAGGTATAACTAGGCCTGCATTGATTGGTGACAAGCCCTTTGTAGTGACCTAGAACCATAACATCGTATGAGATTTATTAGGACTGACGACCCTATAATGGATCTTTGTTTGGGTATTAATATAAGGGAGGTACCTTAGCTTCCCAATCCTGCTGTATGAAAAGGGCTAAAAAGAACTGGATAATCATGTACATGCACCACACTACATGTGTCATTTGGCATTGGGCAAAGCACTGAGGAAGTGACTGACACGCGCGACCGTAAGATGAAGATCGCAGAGGGAGTGTAAGCAAGGGCATGCATCATTTCTTCATACATCTTGCATTAATCAGAGTAATTGGGGATATTTGATTGTATTGCATTATTATTATTGCTTGACTGAATTGATAACATGTTAACCTTTGTTATATAATTCCACTGAGTTGATCACTCACTCCCACGTTCTAGGACGGTGCCTAAACACTAACCAGACTCTGTCTTAGTTGTAGATGAGGATGTGACACATGAGGTAGAGCCGGAGTTCGAGGATGACGAGGAGGCATTCTCGTGTATGCAGTATTCAAGCAGGTTCTCTCAGACTGTTCTAAATTATCGGGGCTTCATGGTTTATGCTTATTAGAGGACTTTCACTTTTTGTTATTTGTATTTTGAAACAAGACTTATAACTTATGATTTTACAGAGCATACATACTTTGGGGACTTGTATTAGTTTATATACTCATTTCAGTCTTCCGCTTGTGTATTCTAACCGTCCCTAGATTATATTTTGCTGATTTAGCTTAATCAACTTCATGTTTTATGCACTAATACAAACAATATACAACCATTATTAAAAATGTTGCATAAGTAATGTTTTGAAACTCGGGAGTTGGGTTATACTTGACCCTCGATTTTCAGGGCATTACACTTTTGTACAAAATAGAATTTGTTCTTTGTATCTGCAGTCTTAGAGGATTCTGTCATTTCTCCCTTAACATCATTTGCTTGAATGTCTTTTAGCACTCTATTCTCATCATTATTTCCCACTTCTTCTGCGAACCCTTTATAATAACTAACGTCCGCAAAGAAAGACTCTGCTTCTGTATATGGTCTTACATTAGTGATTACCTTATACTGTCTCTCTTCCTTACAGTATTTGAAGCATTGATGCAAAGTAGAGGGTACAATATTGTTCTAATGTATCCATGGCCTTCCTAGGAGAAGGTTGTATGTTGCCACGACGTTTATAACGTGGCATACGACATTGGTAGTCAGTTCTGCTATTTTTAGTATCATTGTAATCTTATCAAGCGCTCGTTGCCCATCTCGATTGAAGCCTTGTATCATCATTCCACTAGGGTGTAGATCAGAGCGGCGATAGCCCAACTTACATATCATCGAGAGCGGAAAGAGATTCACTGCAGATCCATTATTTATCATAATCCATTTAACCTTCTTCCCACCGATATGGCCTTCTATCATTAGTGGCCTGTTATACTTCGTCTCGCAGATCACATCCTCATCGGAAAATGAGATAACTGGTAGGAAATTTGCTTATTTGTCGTGCTCTTCGCGTCTCATTTTTGTCAGTAAAGTTTTTCTAACATCATGGTCAGACAATGCTTGGACCAAACTCTATCGAAATTCTTCTGACAACTTGAGCACATCATAAATGCTTAACCGTGCCGGTATACCCTTCAAATGATTAACCACATTGTAAGTCACTTTCGCTGTTTCACCCCTCTCTTCATTTCTATCACCATTGGTCTGCTTTTCAGTGGCTTCTTTTCTTATGACCCCTACCTTCTGCTTCACAGGGCTCGTCATCTTCTTTCCTGATCGTAACGTAATTACTGCTACTTTCTTTATCACCTTTCGACCTCCTTCCTCTTTTACCTTTTAGGCCCCTTGCTGGGCGGTGAACATGTTTACCGTGGCCCTTGTGCTTTTTTCTTTTACCTCACCGTCACTATCTCACCCTTATCTATCAATCGTTATATTATACAATGGTAACGGCAAAAATCTCTTTCTCTGGTCTTTGTCACAACTTCGGGGCGCTTGGGTTCTGGTAATTCTATCTTGCTGGCTTTTAGCAGCTGCTTCAACATAGGAATGACATCTTCTTTATCGAAATTGAACCCTTCATGTGAATTAAGCATTCGAGGTCTTTTCCCATTGTATCTACTCCTTAATTGGCTTCATCCTTCCCTCTGTTCTAGCCTCTTGTCCCTTGAGTCCTTTGCATTTTTACTCTTATTATCATGATCAACAGTATTCACATTCATCTTGCCGAGTGCTCTTCTAGCTGTCTCATGGTGAAATGCTGGCATTTTACGAGTCATTAATTCCAAGGCATGGGCTTTAATGGCTAGATCACGGAGCATTCTGATATCGGTACTAGTGAGTCCAAATGTAATTCCCATTTCTATAGAATTCAGACACATTTTTACCTGTTCCTTTTCCTCCGGCAGCTGTCTACATGAGGCTTCCAATGTTTTCCATCTCTCTATGAACTTCCCTACTGGTTCTCCTTCTCTCTGCCGTATGGAGGCCAATTCTATAATACTAACGTCACATTCTGAGGAGAAGAAGTTTGACATAAAGGCATCCTGCATTTGTTCCCAAATACTCATCAACCTCGGAGCTAGGATGGATTACCACCAGAACGCTTTGTGCGTCAGCCATGATCTGAATAACCTCTAGCAATACTGCGGTATCATTGAGAATTTTCCCATGCTGGTAATGAAGTGCATCAGATGCTCTTCTAGTGACCCTTCTCCATTAAACTTTTAAAAATCTGAATGCTTAAAGTTGGCCAGGAACGGAACATCCTCTACCTCCCTTGGGTATGGTGTTCGGTATCAGCAACGGCTAGTACTTTCACGCTCAATCTCTACTCTCACTGCTTCTTCAACGACTTGTCTTATATCATCTTGTGTTATGGTTCTCATGGCTGGAATAGACCCTCGTGATCCTACCCCTTACGGATGAGAGCCTTCAGGCCAATTTTCTTATCCATTCATCGTGCCCATCATTGGTGGGGCCGTCATCTGAAAGTAAGGGTTGTCAGGTCCTCTCTAAGGTATCTTTACTCTTCCATCAGTGCTCTTTGGGCTTCTGCCATCTCGTTGATACGATCTTTCGTGGTTGGCATATTGTCTTGATTTGTCTCAGTCACATGTATTGCAGCTTCTCAACTCTTAGATGAAACAGTAGCTGGGGTGAGATGAGACTATATAGATGTAATAGGACTCATGAAGAGAGGAGAAGATGGAGTCTCATTCGACTTCTCTGTGCCTCTGGTGCTATCGATCGATTGCGGCGATATGGATGTAAGACTCGTATCCTAATCTGTACTGTTCTGTCAACTCTCGCGATCCTTCTTGTCGAATTTTGACAATCCGTGACCTATAATCGACATTTGCGCACGACCGTGAGTCATATCCTATACATTTGAGTTGGCTTAATCCGAGACTTATATCATGGGGACCGCACCGTCGCCGCGGTTCCAACGCCGCGACTCACGCACCGATTCGATACCCAGACGAGGTGGTGTGGACCCGCGTTCAGTTCGAGGAAAAACACCATGCGTTGCAAATCCCAAGAGAATCTCTACAACATGTCAAATCAATCCCATCAATCACCTCTCATGTCAAGTAGAAAGCAACTATGCTTTCTTTCTCCACAAGTCAAGCAAACCCCAAAGTCAACCAACCTCTCACCTCACCCATCACTCACCTCACCCATCACTCACTTCCCATCACTCCATCACTCCTTACATCCCATCTCCCTCTCTCATTTCTCAACACATCCCAAGCAAGAGAAGGAGCTCACGTCCATGGCTTTCCCAATTGAAAGAAAAATGTGATTTTTTGTGGCCCACTTTCCCATCCCAAAACCTCCATCCTAGCCATCCAAATCTCATCATCCACCATCAAAATGAAGCATAAGGAGATAGGCTTTCCAACGGACCAAGGAGATCTCTAAGTGAGTGCTTCCATAGCTTAGTTTTTCATGTTTTTAAGATGGGCCAAGTGAGGCCTACCGATCAATGGTATGGATCTCACTTTGGACCCTAAGATGTGGCCGATTGCCCATCTTGATCATCAAAATCATTCCATGATGGGGCCATTCTCCATGGACCCCATCATGATGTTTACCTTCCTAGCTTGTATATGGGTAATCTAGACCTTCTAATTTCATGGAGAAGGGATCTCCACCATTGGATTTAAATTTTATGGGCGCACATGTAATGGGACCCACTTGATTTATGATGTAGATCATGGAACGGAGGGCCCATAGTGTCGGGGTCCCTCCATCACATGCATGTCTCACTCTATCTCTTTTTCTCTCTCCTTCTCTTTTTATATTTTTGTATGATGATGATGAGGTTGTGTGGTCCACTTCCATGACGTGAGTATTTTTTCCAAGCCCTCCATGAGTGGGGCCCATCTTATATGTATCGTTCTTACATCATCCATCATGTGGTGGCCCACCTAAACAGGGCCCACCTTAAATGTGTGTGATAAGCCCAAAATAAAAAAATAAAAAAAAAACGTCCAGCGTCTGGACGTCGCTGGAAAGAAAATAAAAATATGAGTTTGGTTAAGCAAGCATTGGAGAAGGGCCATTTGTATAGGACCCACCTTGATGTATGTATACAATCCGAGCCGTCCATCCTCTTACCCAACTCATTTTATGCGTTGAGCCAAAAAATAAGGATGATCCGGGTATCTAGTGGGCCATAGTTTTAAAAATAGTATCATTACCGTTGAAATCTACCCAGATTTTTTTTACACGTTGAAAAAGGTCCGATATTGGTCTTGATAGATTTGTTATGGGCCTTGGAATACAATGGTTGGAGTGGATTCATAGATGTGGGCCCTAGGTATGAAAAACGGTTTTCCAAAAAAAAAAAACATGCAAGAAGGAGGTGCATCGCCTGCCAAGCAACAGGACGCTGCCAGCGTCATCGTGAAACAGAGGCAGACCCATTACTCCAGCTGTGGGCCCCACCTTGATGTTTATTTATCATCCAACCCATTCATTTGGTGGGCCCTCAGCGCAGTGGGCCACCCTCCAAAAATCAGGCCCATCCAATGCTCAGGTGGCCCACGTGAGAGGAAACAGTGTGAATTGAACTCTATCATTGAAACCCTCTATGGGCCCAATGAAGTTTTGAATCAAGCTGAAATTTGTGTTACCTATTCATCCAGGTCCTTGTGGCCTTATCAACAGGCTGGATCGAAAGTAAACGTTATAGTGGGCCCCACGTGGGACCCACTGTCCACGTCCAGTCCAACCGCTGGACTGGTGGATGGAGTGGAGATACCTCGTTTCAACACTTGAGGTCTTGGCACCGATCCCTGGTGGGGTGGCTTACATGGAGCGTGTGTACTGGTGGGTGGGACCCACCGCGATGTATGTGTTCCCTCCACACGGTCAGTGGACCCCCACCATGATGTATGAGCTGCTTCTAAACCGTCCATCCATTTTTACAATCTCATTTGATGGGTATGAGCTAAAGAATGAGCCGGATCCATAGTTCGGTAGACCCCACCCTTGATGCATGTGTTTCATCCAAACGGTCCAACCATTTGGCAAGCCTAAATGAATAGGCTTGAGACTAAAAATAAGATAGATCTATAGTTCAAATGGACCCCATCTTGATTGGTTTGTGGCCGTCCATTGAGGCCCACCTTGGTATATATCTAGGGCCCATATGATTAGGCCCATTTGACATATATAAGGCCCATGGGATTAAGCCCATTTGACATATATAAGGTCCATGGGGTTAAGCCCATTTGACATATATAAGGCCCATGGGATTAAGCCCATTTGTCATATATAAGGCCCATGATATGGGGCCCATTTTGATGCATTCTAAGGCCCATGGGTTATGGACCTTTGCGATGTACATAAGGCTCATGGTGAGGCCCATTTGATGAATGTAAGGCCCATGTGATACTGCCCATTCGATTTATCTAAGGCCCATGGGTTGAGGCCCAACGAGATGTCCTTAGAGTCCATTGCAATGTGTGATTTCCCATGGTTCATGTATTGATATTTATGGCGGGCCATGCTGTAACATCCCGAAAATCGGGGGGTCGAGTAAAAACTCCACTCCCGAGTTCCAGAACATCATTTATGCAACATAAATGTGTATGATCGAATGTTGTCTGTGTTAATGCATTAAACATGAGTGGGATTAATCCAAAACATCATATCATACTCTAAAGACCGTTAAATTAGCAAGCGGAAGACTGTGATAGTATATATAACATATATAAACTGTTGTATGTCTCTAGAGTGTGAACATGTTACCAGGTTATATACATACATGTATACTCCAAAAGTAAACAAAATGAATATACATGAGTGTGCTAAAGATATAAAATGACAAGTGTCAAGGCATCTAATCAACCTCCCTGTAATCCCGTCAATCAGAACACGCATAAATGAGGAATCCTCCTCATCATCATCAAATCCAGCTCCGCCTCGCAGGCCGCGCTATCATCTGCAATCACAATAGGGACTGGTGGGTGTCCGAAAACACCATCCCATAACGTGGGAGTGAGTGATCAACTCAGTGGGATAAGAGAGCAGAGATTAGCATGTTATCAAATCAATCATGCGATAATAGTAAAGCAGTAAATCAAACAATCCTAATACTATTGTTAATGCAATATGACATGACATGATGGATGCCCTCACCGATGTTCTCCCTCATATGGCACCATCTTACGCCCGCGGCATGCTTGCATCCTGCTCAGTGCTCCATATCTTCCAGGCATATGCAATGTGATGGTGATATGATTGCCGAGTTATTATTAGTCCATTCAAACAACAGGATTGGGAAACTAAGGTACTTCCCTTATATCAATCCCAACACAGATCCTGTCTAGGGTCGTCACTCCTAGTAATCTCATACGATGTATATTTTGTAGGTCGCTGCAAGGGCTACCAGGGCTGTTGCTCGCACTCGTTGCACCGCTCCCCCATCACCTTATCAATACAGGCCTACTGTACTCTCACTGCTACGGAAGGTTCGTTGCTTCCCGTAGACTCAGAATACGCTCGTGATCACTACAAAGGACTTGTCGCCTGATCAGTGTAGGCCGACAGCGAGAATATAGTGTCCCATACCACCACAATCTGCTCACGAGACGTAGGTGCTCACTGGTCACTACGGGGAGGTTTGTGGCCCCAGCGTAGGCCGACAGCTCGACCACGGTGTCCCATACCACCATGCCCGGCTCATGAGTCTTTATGGATCAAGGAACCATGGTTAACAGGGTTTACAATGGTAAGTTCATACCCTAGGTTCAAGCAGTTATGACTCATGCAGGGTGAACATACAATGGCCAGTCGGGTTACTTGACGGGCTCGACTAGCACGATCGCATCTCAAGTCGAATGACATGAAGTGCGTAAAACACTTCGTGTGGCCTAACCACTGCCGCCATCTCCAAAACACGGCTCGCGTTCATCGACGCGTCATTCGTGGCAAAGATAAGCCAACCACGAAATTTCTCGGTTACCGACTGCCTGGATTAGGCATAGTCCCAAACATATGGAATCACATCAGCAAATCATGTGAGAGTATTGGAAATGAAATACAACCATGTGAGCATGTTAACACATGTTATAACATACAACTTAAGTAAATCTTCCAAGCACATGCATTTCATACATATAATGAAATCATGCATATAGTCAACATGTAGGAAATTATTTACATCAGTGTATTAATTGAGAAATCAATCTCAAACTAATTCATAACACCATTTAATTCAATACATACTAATACAAGCATTTATACAAACACTTACACTACACACTTAAGTCTACATATAGTATGTCGATTCGAAGTGTGCATTTAGGCGAATCTCTTCTCCAAACTAATTATGCATGCATTCCTAACATTCTAATGCGACAATAAACCATGTCAATCACATCAGTAAAATATGAATGAAAACAGTACTTCCTACAAATGACTAAAATGACCTAAATCTCATATTCTTCGTTGGTTTACGAGACAGGAAACAGACAGCATGTTGTACATGTAAAACGGCGTTGTCGTCGATAATCTACTATTAATTGACATTGAAAGCGTTGAAAACAGTCAATCAAAGCATCTAAAATTCGCACCTTTCACTTTAGATGTGTATCGTTTCGAATGGAGCGTATACGCTTCGTCTACGGTGAATAGAGAACCTAATACATAAGTTCTATCAAGTAACATGCTATGAATCCTAGTGAACCTCAAATCAGCAACTTCTAGGGTATTTTCTTACCTGAAAATGTGGAGAAATCACTGGCTAAGTGATCGGAGCGTGTTGCTAAAGCACGTGCAACAGGTAGAGCAACGGCAGTAAAATCCTCTCCTACTCTCTCTCACAAACTCTCACCTTTTCTCTCTCCCAATCTAGGATTTTTCTCAAATTCGGATGGGAGAGAGGAGTGAGGGTTTCAACCCCTTTTATAAGCACAAAAATGCCCGAAATAGGCTCAGAAATAAAGTTTACTTGATGTTTATCCAAAGCGGGGCTGTTTCGGTCCAAAAGATCATTTCTGGTGGTCCCCTGGCCGAACGCGGTCGGACTTAAGCTCATGCATACTGGATCTAGCACACATCAAGTTTTTAGTCCAGCAGGGTTCGTAGATCGCCTGTGGCGGTCCAGTTTTAGTTCAGTGGTCACCGTACGTAGATCAGGCCTACAAGTCTCATGACATGAAATAGAAATTTTTCCTGATCCGAGGGTGTAATTTGGCTGAATTCTGACGGTCAGAACGCTTAATACTGACACGTCAAGTCGTGTGTCAGATTTGAATTTCAAATTCTAAATCTGTCCCTATTCGCACTCTCTTCAGTTCGGGCTCAATGAAATAGCCCATGAATGTCAGTTGGACTTGATTTTTGAAATGATTGTCAAGTCTATCTAGGCGGTTCTAACGGTCTAAGATAGTAGGTATCGGACTTTCGACGCGCGGTCTAGATCCAATACAAAGTTTCAAAGAGGTCCAGAGAACAAACCGGTTTAGAGTTTGATCCGAGGTTTTAGAGTACTATAGCACCATTGGTTCTACTCGCTTTGGGTCTTGTAGAACGAATTTAAAGTGATCAGGGACTATTTTTCAGCTACTCTAGCGCTGCGCTAGCTAACTTATGCTTCGTTTCTAAAGGAATTAATCCTAAGTGATTTCTTTGGCTATGTAATTGGGTTTTGAGCGATTTCTCAGGTGTTTTAGTTGACCCATTGCCTAAGGACGTCTAATCCCAGGTTGGCCAAAATCCGTGGTGTTACACATGCCTAGGGAACAATGATGATTTAACGTCCACATTATAAGTACAATGTTGGTTAAATGTCCACATTGTAACTCTCCTTAGGGCCCATTGATAGGCCCATACTCGTTAATATTCATCACTTTATAACATGCTTAGTATAATCCCATGACTCATGCCCATACGCATCATATGTATGCTTGATATGAGTAGTGACTGATCATAGCAAACGCCATTGGGTAGACCATTTACGGGACTCGTTATGAGACAGAGTGCCCCACATGATCGCGCAGTACGCGTTGGATTGCTGCATAATTTGACGGTGTGACTCATGCATCTCGCATATGTGTGACTTGATCACTGCACGCCCTAGCGACATCAGGGCCGTGGCTCCACAGGTACATCATGGATGGCTGTATCGGATATTAAAAGTACTTGGTTCTAGCACTGTGGGCACTTAAGATGTCCTTGGGTGAAAGTCCCAGAACCTTTTTGGTACCAGGAGATGCTCCAATGTCTAGACCGAGTGGATACATGAGCGCCCAAGTGTCGAATACCAGTAGGCCACGTCTCCCGCTGTGTCATGGTCGGTTGGAAGGAGGTGTGACCTTATCCACCTGAGTGAGGGGGCTATAAGCTAGGCTAAGTTTGACCAGCTCACAAATGAGTCCACTATCAACGAGCCAGGTAGGTATTGGAAGAATACTAGTTAAGCTGATAGTGAGGTCTATTCCGCTTGCTTGGCTGTGCAGCTAAGGAGGAGGCAGTCAGTGTGAGTGTATTAGACCCCGGTGATATCAAAAGAGGAACTATACTGATATGTGTACATGATGAGTACCGACTTTCTTGGATTGCATTTCCCATATGACATTCGACTATGTAGGCCTCGCATTGCATCGGTGTGGCCGATGACATTCATGTCTTGCATCACATGGCCTTGGTATGGACGACACCATTCATTCTTTGCTTCACATAGCTTTGGTACAACTGATAGCATTCATTGACTTACCACAGGTTTTCGCATTACTTTGATATTATATACTTGGCACTTGCCTTGTGCACACACTTACACCACCCTCTAAGATTTTGTAAGCTTATGCATGACCGTTGCGTGCAGGTGTTGTTGGACAGTAGCAGCGTTGAGGCAGGAGCACGTATCAGATCATTTTGGAGCTTTTTGATCATTTGTATTTCTCCTTCCGTATTGTCTTTAAAGTTTTTGGTATAGTAGATATGTGGTGTTATTGCTTTGTGACTTGGTTATGCTTATGGTTATGCTCCATTACAAAAAAAAAAATATTCCATTCTGAAAATCCTCCTTGTAGGATCCCAGGATCGAAATATGGCATATGATTGTCAAGAGAGAAGAATGGGGCACAACAGAGGCTGTTGGCACCAGATTCGGGGATCGGGATTCATGCGAATCCAATTTTTGGGTTCGGGGCATGACAACGGACGTTGGTGAATTTATCTGAGGGGCATAGATACTGGTGAACTTGCCATTAAGGCTTTGCCTTCTGCTCTTTCGTCCATCTTACCCTTTGGGCGACCAAAGCTGAAAAGTCACGCGAGACCAATTGCGGAACCATCCGCTCAGGATATATCTTAGGAGGAGCAAGCTCGAGATACTTCTTAGCTATGTTACGAGTAATCGGCCCTCTAACTCTTGACGAAGTCAAATTTATCCGAGAGTTTCTTGCATTTCATACTCTCATTTTGTGGGACATCACAACAGTCCAGCCGTTATTGCCATCCATTGATTAGGGCAAAGCAGACACAACCCCGGTTGTTGTTTGATTCATGTTATTCTTGCTCACAGGAAGTTGAGTCATACACGCGGAGGCTTGGTTCGGCACATACTCTATCACAAATCCAGTTGAAGTGAAACGAAAGCTCACTTCTCTTGCGGGAATTGCCATTGATTGTAGCTTGTAGTTGAATTTGGATACCTTTCATCATGAAATACATTTATAATCAGTATTTGAAGAACAAGATGATCTATCTTAGAGATTAAGGGGAGGATGTTCCCACTGAGAGTCGCCATTTTGGCGTCAGAAAGACACCAAACTATGATGAAAGTTCCATAACTATCTCAATGTTAATATTAAATAAGATAATAAGTCCCTAACAGAGTTTCCATTTTGTTTCGAATGGAAACAAATGCATTTGATTTGGAAAATTATGTTATTTAAACATAACAGAAAGAGTATTTAGAACAATCATCATATTTCATTGATACTGAGTTCATTTACATCCTCATAACATCCCTTGATTCTAAAATGGATCATTTGGAAAGAACAAATCATTATTAGAGAAGCTTTATATATCGAATCTTGAATCCGGCAGCCCCTTGGCAGCTACTTTGATCATCTCCTAGGACTTAGGAGGAATGTTGATCTGATCAACTTGGCTTCACTTTTGAACTCATCCTTTAGGCAGAGGAGAGGGCCTGAAGTGATGAAGAGTGAACTTGAATGCTTTCAGGAGATCCAGCAGCATTTCGTCCTCCATTCAGGACAAGCCACCTAGTGACTTGGTTGCACGACCTGTGTAACTTGCAGACTGGTTACGTGACCCTGCACAATGGAGAACTGAGCAACGCGTCCCCATGCAACTGGGAATTGGACTGCGCATCCCTGCATAACAGGGAATTGGACTGCGCATCCCCGTGCAACAGAGGTTTCGTTCCTCACCTTTTGAGGCTTTACTCTTCCAAAAATCTTCTCTTTATATTTGATTCTTATTCTTTCTTCTTCATGATAATTTTTTATGCTCCAACATATATGCCATAAGCGCTTTTAACATTCACATTGGTGGGTTGGATTGCTTCCATCTTCCTTAGTTCTATGGTCTCAAATTTTCAAGTAAGACCTACAATCTTGGTATTCACATCGTCCTCCTCAAGGACGTATAGTCTCCCCTTCTCTTTAGTAGTGGGCTTAAAATTACTTGATTTCTTGATGGTATGCCATGGTTATGAATTTTAAGCCAACTTATTAAGGTAATCTCGTGCCTCTTTTGGATCCTTAGTCATGAACTCACCATTGCAAATCATCTCAAAAAATTAGCACAAATTCAAGTTCAATCCATCATAAAAGCAGTGGATTACTCATCAAATTTCATAACCGTGAAGTGGACATGAGAGAGTAAAAGGTCCTTAAATTTCTCCCAACATTGGTAGAATATCTCATCTTCCTTTTTGGAGATTTCATGATAGTGCGCCTCATGGTGTTGGTTTTATGAATCGAGAAGAAATTTTTAAGGAACTCCTAGGTCATCTTAGCCCATGTGCCTATTGAGTGTGATCATAGTTAATGGAGTCATGATTTGGTTCTCTCCTTTAAAGAGAAGAGAAACAACTTAAGTCTAATAACGTCTTAAGAGATATTATTATAATGTAAGTTTGCTATAATTTCATCGATTTCCTTGAGATGTAGATATGGACTCTCTAAGATGAGTTCATGAATTTAGAAAGGAGTTGGATCACTCGCGGTTGAAATTTATATTACCTACATTAACTGAAAAAATCATACAAGATGATGTGGTTGTTCTTCCTGGTTGTAGATAACTCTTAAAGTTCTAACTAAGAGAATGTGGTATGCCTTATTCACATCATGCACCATCTTAATGGGGCTCACAGACTTAAGCACATCGAATTTAACCTAATTGACAAACATACGTACTTATAGTACTAGCTAATGAGGTGGCCGACGATGGCATAGATCTCAAGGACCTGATTAAAGCTTCAAAAAAGCTAGAGGACTATTAATACCAGGTTAAAGATCCATTGTTTGAAGTAATTTAGGAACATATCAGAACCCCAAACTGACTTTCACTATTTGAACCCCAAATTGACTTTCATTAGTGGTTTACTAGAACCACAAGTCTAGGCCGAGCTCATTGACCTACTTAAAGAGTTTATTGACTATTTTGGGTGGGATTATTATGAGACGCCTGGTTTAGACTGAAACCTTATCGAGAACAAATTACCAATAAAGGAAGGGTATCAACCGTAAAAACAATCTCCTAGATGAGATGATAATAGAGGTTACCTAGAAAATAAAGGAGGAAATTGAGCAGTAGTCAGGCCCATTAAATATGCTGAATGGATCTCTAACATGGCTCCAACCATTTAGAAAATGGGAAGCTTTAGGTTTGTATTGATTTTGGAAAATTAAACTGTAACGCCCTAAAAATCGGGGGTCGAGCAGAAGCTCAGCTTCCAAGTTCCAACGCATCACTTATGCAACATAGATAATGATGATTAAATGTGGTCCATATTAATGCATTAAACATGAGAGGGATTAGACCAAAACAGCATATCATACTCTAGAGAGTTAAATTTCACAAGCGGAAGACTATGATAGTATATAAAATATATAAATTATTGTATGTCTCCAGAGTGTAAACATGTTACCAGGCTAAATATATATATGTATACTCAAAAAATGAATAAGATGAATATACATGGGTGTTCCCAAAAGTACAAAATAACAAGTGTAATGGCATTTAATCAACATCCTTGTGACCCCGTCGATCAGAACATGGTCTACATAGACCCGCCTGATAGCTGCACTTAGGAGAAACCCTCCTTATCATCATAAAAGTCCGGCTCTACTTCGCAAGCATCGCCATCATCTGAAACTAAAACAGAGACTGATTGGTGTTTCAAATACTGTCCCATAATGTGGGAGTGAGTGATCAACTCAGTAGAACAATAGAGTAAAGGTTAACATGTTATCAATTCAGTCAAGCAGTAATGATAAAGCAGTACAACAAAAAAGTCCTAAGTACTCTGATTAATGCAAGAATGGGATGTAGTCATGATGCATGCCCTCACCTGCACTTCCTCTACGATCTTCATCACACGGTCGTGCATGTCAGTCACTTCCTTAGTGCTCTGCCCAACGCCAAACGGCACATGCAATGCGGTGCATGAACGTGATTACCCAGTTCTTATTAGTCCTTTTCATACAGTAGGATTGGGAAGCTAAGGTACCTCCCTCATATCAATTCTCGAACAATGATCCATTCTAGGGTCGTCAATCCTAGTCAATCTCATACGATGTTATAATTCTAGGTCGTTGCAAAGGGTTCGTCACCTTATCAATGCAGGCCTAGTTATACTCTAGTTGCTGCAGAAAAGCTCGTCACCTCAATGCAGTCTCAAAGTATGCTCCAGGTCACTACAAAGGGCTCGTCACCTTATCAGTGTAGGCCGACAGCTCAAATACAGTGTTTCATACCACTGTATTTGGATCACGAGTCTGGGTTACTCACTGGTCACTACGGGGAGGTTCTTCGTCCCAGCGTAGATCGACAGCTCGACTACGGTGTCCCATACCACCATGTTTGGCTCATGAGTCTTAGTAGATCGAGGTACCAAGGTTAAAGGGGCTTTTCACTGGTAAATTTGGTACCTTAGGTTCAAGCAGTGGCGTCCATACATGGTGAATATACATTAGGCCAATCGGTTTAGTAGACGAGTTCGACTGGTACGAGCTTATGCTGAATTAATCGACAAGGTACCATTATCGACGATCTTCGTACGACTCGGACTCACCGAACGCATCAATTATGGTGAGACAACCTCGGCCACTAATTCGAGAATCATTACCGATTGCCTGGACTACATCGTAGCCCTAATCATATCTAAAAATGGTAGGCATTCATGTGCAATAGTTAAGCAACATGTGACAACTAGTTTCAAGAATAAATTACATTGAGCATTCTAACAAACTCATATTGTACATCTTATCATACGTAGGCATCCCATACATAAAGCACATAGTAGTAAGATAGGATACATGAAGGAAACTGTAACTATAATTAAGGGAGTTAAGAATCCTATCTCAACGCCCTCATTACATACATAAAGACAAGCATTTCCTCATTCAGGCATTTTATCAAACACAGGCTACACTTCTCAACATACATGTATTGGACTAGTTATAAGATATATTCTAGCAAGCCCCATTTTCAAAGGAATTGCCACATACACAACAAGCATATATTCATAGCAAATAATCATGGCATGTACATATCCAAATTCCATATTCATTCAGACATTTTTACAAGCACATAGACTACACACATTACATGCTTGTAATAAATTAGTTAAACCACATAGTATGATAAATCCTTCCACATAGGAGTTACTGTAAGCCCTGTATCCTAGACCGTACCATTTCATAGACTTTCGTGGTCTTCTCGGTCAAATACCAGCAACCTTCGACCCCTAACTAGTATTTGCGTGCGACCCTGATTCACACGCCGTCAACCCGAGTCGACTCAACCCAAGATCTTTACCATAGCGACAGCGCCGTCGCCACGGTTCCGATGCCGTGACTTGCGTGCTGAGGCGATACCCTGGTCAGAAGATGTGGGCCAACGTTCGATGCGAGGAAACGCCGCGCGTACAAATTATGAGAGAATCTCTATGACTTGTCACATCAATCCATCCATCAATCAATCTCATAATGTCAAGTACACATCACCTTTTACCTATTCCCAAGCAACCACAAAAGTCAAAAAGTTCTCACAAAGCCCATACCCTTCTTACACAAAATGCCTCCAAAGTCAAAAAGTATCTTACACACCCATCACCACCACATCCATCACTCCATCACCCATCACTCCTTCTCTCCCTTTTACAAGTCTCTCTCTCATTCTCAAACCACATTCCAAGCAACCCAAGAGCATCACACGTCCAAGCCATTCTACCTTCCAAGAGAGCCACAAGTGTGGCCCACCTTTTCATCCCAAGATCTCCCATCTCAACCATCCAAACCTCATCTCCTTCATTGGAATCGGATCTAAGGAGATAAGGAAGCCAAGGGTGCAAGAAGAAGCCGGTGGGTGATCCTTGATTGTTGTCTTTCATTCGTTTATTTGATTAAGGGCCCATATTTAGTGGGACCCACCTTGATGTATGTTTTGTATCAAAGAGGGGCCCATAGTGGCGGGGTCCCTCCATCACCTCCGTTGTCTCCTATCTCTCCTTCTTTCTTTTTCCCTTCGCTTTCTATGATTATGGCCCACCTAATGTGTGTATATCACCCATGCCATCTACCGGTGGACCCCATATATGTGGTATACACCATGATCCTTATATGCCACCCCAACCGTCCATAAGGGGGGGGGGGGGGGGGGGGGGGGGGGGGGGGGGGGGGAGGGGGGGGCACCTTAAGGAGGCTAATAGTGGGTGTGGCCACCAGTGAAGTGTGATCCATGTGCGCCCACCCAACCCCATAGTTCACTAGCAGATCGAGTGAAGATACCTCGTTTTGACACTGGGCCCACCCAGCTCCACAGCTCTATGGTAGACCAAGTGAAAGATGCCTCGTTTTAGCACTAGAGGTCTCTGTGAGGTGGCTGACTTGGAGTGTGTACTGACATGGGGTGTGAGCATTGACAGTGGGTGTGCACTGACGGTGGGTGTGGACTGGCGTGAGGTCCATGGGGCCCATCCACGCCGTCCATCCATTTCTGTGGGCCACACCATCACGTGTGGTGTCGATCTTCCTATTTTTAATGGCCAACTCTACTTCGAGGACTTCATCGATTGGTTGCTTAAATTCGAACATTTCTTCGACTACATGAACATCATAGAAGAAAAGAAAGTTAAACTGATGACCTACAAGTTGATGGGAAACGCTTCAGATTGGTGGGAACAATTTTAACTCAAGTAGACGAGACAGATTGTAACATCCAAAAAATCGGGGGTCGAGCATAAACTCCACTCCTGAGTTCCAGAACATCACTTATGCAACATTTTCAATGATGGATGAATGTTGTTCATATTAGTGCAGAAAACATGAGTGGGATTAGACCAAAACAGCATATCATACTCCAGAGACAGTTAAATTATGCGAGCGGAAGACTGTGATAGTATATATAATATGCATAATTGATTGTAAGTCTCCAGAGTGTGAACATGTTACCAGGTTAACTAAATACATATATACTCCAAAATGGAAAGAGAAGAATATACATGCGTGTTCAAATAAAAGGTAAAATACCAATTGTATTGGCATCTAATCAATAACCCTGTAACCCTGTCAATCAGAATCTGTATATAGGAGAAATTCTCCTCATCATCATAAAGTTCGGCTCTACTTCACAGGCAACGCCGCCACCTGAAACTAAAATAGGGACTGGTTGGTGTGGCCAACATCGTCCCTTAACGTGGGAGTGAGTGATCAACTCAGTGGAAGCTATATATAGCAAAGGTTAACATGTTACGAATCCAATCAAGCAGTAATGATAACGCAGTACAATCAAACAGGTCCTAGATACTCTTGTTAATGTAAGGATGATATGAACAATGATACATGCCCTCACCACAATCCCCTCTGCGACAACATCTAATGATCGCGGTATGACTCACTTCCTCAGTGCTCTATCACCAACACCGTTAGCACATGCAATGCGATGACATGAGCATGATTACCAAGTTCTTATTAGTCCTTTTCATACTGCAGGATTGGGAAGCTAAGGTACCTCCCTTGTATCATTACCCAAACGGTGATCCATTCTCGGGTCGTCAGTCTGAGATAATCTCATACGATGTTACGGTTCTAGATCACTGTAAGGGCTGCCAGGGCTATTACGCGCAATCGTTGCTCCTCTCCCCTGTCACCTTATCAATATAGGCTTAGTTATATCCCACATACTGCAACAAGACTCGTCATCCTTATGCACTATCAAGATATACTCGAGGTCACTACAAAGGGCTCATCACCAATCAATGTAGGCCGACAGCAAGAATATAGTGTCTCATACCACCATAATCTGTTCACGAGTATAGGTGCTCACTGGTCACTACAAAGGGCTCGTCACCAATCAATGTAGGCTGACAGTATGAATATAGTGTCCCATACCACCATAATCGGCTCATGAGTCTTAGCGGATCGAGGTACCAAGGTTAGAAGGGCTTTTCATTGGTAAGTTTAGTACCTTAGGTTCAAACAGTAGCGACCAAACATGGTGAACAAATATTGATCAAACGGGTTAGTTGATAAGCTCAACTAGGCCAAACGCACGTTGAGTGGAATGACATGGAATGCATAAGCACTCCGTGTGGCCTAACCACTGCCGAACACCCCAAGCACGACTCAGATTCGTTAAACTCATCCTACTTGGTGAATAACCTCAACCACCATTTGGATTACGCTTACCGATTACCTAGACTGTAGTACAGCCCCAAGCACAAACAATTTCAATAACAGGCATGTGATTCATATCCTACAATCAAATGGACAGTTATGAAAATATAACTTGAATGTAAATACATTACATGAAGGAAATCATACACACAGTTAAGACGAGCGACCTAAGTTACACAATTCATGGAAATCATACACCCAGTTAAGGTGATCGAGATTTGTATCTCAACATGCATATAGGTACATCTTGCTAACTACTAACTCATTCAGACGCTTTTATATACAATTAACCTACACATTACATCACACATATTATGTATCCATTAACATACGTATTAGGGCAGATCCTTTCGTCAAAGGGTTATCACCTATACAACCATCATATATCCATGACAGTTAGTCATGATGAGCATGAAAGCGAATTCCATACTCATTCAATCATTTTTACAAACACTTAGAATACATACATCATCATGCATGTATATGTTGATTATACTTGCATTAAGCCAAATCCTTTCACTAGGGAGTTGGCCCATATACCACTTGCATCTACCCACGACGAATAATCGTGGCATGCATGAATCCGGGTTCCGTATTCATTTGCACATTTTTCCAAACACGTGGGCTACACCCTTTAACGTATAAAGCGTATTTTGGCCGTGGCGTGATTTAGGGCAAGTCCTTTCACTACGGATTTGTCACACATGTAACAAGCATATGTTCATGGCAAATAATCATATTAAGCATAAATCCAAATTCTATACGTATACGGTATTTTCTACGAATACGAGGAATACAGTATATTCAACATAATTAACGTATAACTGAAAAATGAAACAGACAACACTTTATACATGTGAAATAATATCCTAAGCAAGAATAAATCATTACTTAGCATTAAAAGTCTTGGAAACCATAACCTAAACATATATAGTCCACACCTTAAACCATAAAATGTGTATAAGATGTGATTCAGACGATAAGTCTTCGTCAACGGCAGATAGACAACCTAAGGCATGAAATAGATTAGCTATAACATCATTGAAACTATTCTAGGCTTCAAAACAGGTTAGGGTTAGGATTTCTTACCTAAGAACGGAGTTGGAATCGCCAGAATAGCGATGCAGAAGGATGGATGAGGCACGCAGAGATACTGGAAGGAATCCCTGGAAGAAAACTCCAACTTCTCCCTCACTTTCTCTCTTTTCTCTCTCTTAATTTTGGCTAGGGTTTGAAATTCATATGGGATTTGTGAGAGAGGGTTTAAGCCCTTTTTATAAGCCCAAAAGTGACAGAAATAGACTTGGGGCCAAAGTATACTTAGGTTATGTCCAAATCGGGTATGTTCCGATCCAACGGAGCATTTCTTGAGGTCCTATTACTAAATGCGGTCGGATTTAAGCTCTATAATATTAGATCTAGGTCAAGCTAAGTTTTCAGTCCGGTCGGGTTTCTAGATCGACCGTCGTGGACCAGTTTTAGTTCAACGGTTACTGGAACTCGATCAGAGCTACAAGTACTATGACATGTAAGGGCCACCTATCCTGATCCGAGGGTAAATTTGGGTCGAATTCTAACGGTCAGAAAGCTCAGAAATATCACAAAAGTTAACCGTTCCAGATTTCATAAAAATATAATTAATTTTCTAAAAATCTTCATTTTCCTACCCTCTTTATTCCGAGCTCAATAAAATGGTCTCAGGACATCGGTTGGGCTTGATTTTCTAGGTGATTGTCAAGCCAACTAGGTGGTCGTAATGGTCTAAGTTCATAGCTATCGGACTGTCGATGCACGATCTAGAACCAATATAAAGTTACAAAGCATTCCTGAGAGCAACTGGGTTTAGAGTTGGATCCTAGATTTCAGGGTAATGTAACGTTAACAATTCTAGAGATTTTGGGTCTTACAGATCGTATTTAAAGTAGTTGGTGCTAATTTTACAGGAAATCTAGTGCAGCGTTGGCTAATTCACGTTAAATTTCTAAAGAATTAGGTTCTAAATGATTTCTCTGACTTTGGGATTGAGTTCTAAGAGGTTACCAAGGTGTTATGGTTGACCCATTGCCTAAGGACGCCTAACTCCAGGTTGGTAAAAATCTGGGGTGTTACAATTTACCCCCCTTAAAAATAATTTCGTCTCCGAAATTGGCTAACGGTAATGAACACAGGTTCTATTATTCCTTTTTTCCTAAAGGCTTGTTCAATGGTCGACCCATACGGAGAGATGATTGTAGTGGGCTTGATCCTGATACGTCGAATATCCGCCTGATCAGGGTAGACAACGTTGTATCCCTTCTTAATCCTGGTGGATCCTGGTCTTCTGCCTAGTCAGGCAGTGAGTCCATTGGTAGTCTGCTAGGATTGAGAATTGGGTCAAGCCGCAAATGTCTCGCACTTGTGCGTTTCAATAACTACATAATCCGATCACTCTAAAAACTTAGGGAAACCCTATCACTAAAAGGTTCAAAAGTCCTATTAATAGGGTTGAGCTTTGGGTCTTGATCATCCTATCTAAGAGAGTCCTCGTCTGAATCTATGTCCAAGGTAGGGATTAATAAACACTCTAATAGAGTGTCTTAAGGGGCTTCTAATCGTACAGAATCGGCCAAGGCTTCTATTATGCTCGTACTTAACGAGTAGGTTTATGGATACACTGACCTTCGCCCGCTCTCACTACTAAGCCTATGATTTAATATGAATGGGTTCAACACTTAAGTCCTAATTGTTTTTCTGAATTTCCTTCGATCCTGGGCCAGTGGGAAAAGGGCCAACCACGCTTTCGCTGCGCAACTCTGATTGGGCTCATAAGGTTCTACCCCCCTTAAAAATTTATGTCTACTCTCAAGGGTCAAGAACCTATGTCTCAATCCGTATGTCGGAATCCTTGACATGAAATGGAGAAATAACCTCTCAATACATTGGTCTTCCTTTGCTAATGATGCGTTCTATGACATCGGTATCTATGGTTGTAGAAAGGAGCCTAATCTCTATTATGGTTGAGTTCAGGGGTAGGTGTGAGTTTGTGGCAAGATGTCTAATCTCCATTGGCTATATGTCCTCAACAATTTCCAAAGGCAAAGTAATAAATTTTGGTTGTAGATAGTCAGGCCAACACGGAAGGATGTTGTGTAGTGGGTCTGAGCCGGATACATAAAATTTCTGTCTATCTAGGATAGAAAATTTATCGTTCAGTCCTTAATCCTAGTCGATGCCGATCTTCTGCTTGATCAGAGCATTAGATCTATTGGTAACTACTAGGATTAAGAATTCGATTCAAACCGCAAATACTTCGCTTATATATAGTTTCTCTACTCCGTGTCCCCGATTGTACTAAATCTTTGGGAAGGTAATTCTAAGGGGCGTGTTGGTTTATCCTTGTGTTCATCTGAGGGATATATAAGTCTTCCCTACATGTGACTAGTTCTAAGTTAAGCAAGCTTCCTGAGAGTTACTAAAGGAGCCTTTGAGTATTATGGGGATCTATCGAAGGAATGAATCCCTACTCCAACCAAATCCAACCTACTATTCCTTAGTATTTACAGTCTTTACACTACTTAATATAACTCATAGCCTAGTCTGTAACTCACTAACTATAATCCAAAGTCTAAGCTTATACGCTAGATGGTTTCATACCATTTCTACTACAGGGGATTGTTCTATCACTTAGAGTCAAGATTTTCTAATTGAAATTGGATTTCCTATATCGTCAGATCTTTCAAAATCTAGGAGTACTAACTCTAGGTCCAAAACTCTAGATGTCCTAGCACTAGATGGTCACTATTTATGGACTAAGCTACTGTGTTTGGTTCGCCCTATGGTAATGCATAAAGACTGAGAAGATGACTATAACTAGCTTATAAAGAGCCATGAAAAATGAAGAAAATGAAGGGAAGGGCTGAGATCCTTCGGTCTCCACAGATCTAGGTCCGAAAGAGGAGTGTAATGGGTCAAAGAAAGGAAAAATAAAAGAAGGAAAAGACCAAGATAAGAGTGGTTTGGGGCTGGCACGATTTTAGAGCTCAAATGGGAGTTATGAGAGCTCTAATCGTGAAGAATGGATGAAGAAGCTACTGGATCTGATTGAGAACGGTAGAGGGATGAAGGAAATAACAGAAAATGAAAGAAGGGACGATTGGAAGGAAGGTTGGAGAGAGAAATCAGTAATTTTAGAGGGAAAGGAGAGCTTGGAGGGCCATTTTGTGAAGCAAGTAGGAGGTTTCGAATGAATGGGTGGCTGAACCCTGGACCAAAGGGTCCCATTTAACCCCAAAGTGCATCGGCCCGGGCGGCCCGACCCGAATAGCCCCCCGACCGGCGAGGCGTCATCGAACCGCGGAGGACCTCACCGCTCACTGGATAATTTGGCGAGGCCTCACCAAATGGGCGAGGACCTCCTGCACCCCCAAGCCCCAAAAATGTCTGGTTCCCACCTTGGAACCTTCTATAACATGTTTTTTTGGCCCCCTCTTCCGATTTGAGCCATTTTGGGTCATTTTAGAACTAATCTGATCTCTGTTTAAAATTTACAATTTCTAACGGCTGGAATGGGGTGGAATGTGGTCTATACCCATCAATTGATGGTCTAAAAGTAATTTGGGGTCACCGTGTGTGATCAGGAGTGTGTACGGACTCGATCTCGGCGATCGTTTTCAGTAAACTTTCGCCAACAAATAAACTAGGGGTCCTAAACTTGTTTTTAAATTGTTCTCGCACCCTCCTACGTTAAATTGGTGTCCGCGTGCAGTGTGTGACCATAACTTAAGTCCAGTTTAATCCAAATCATGCTCTGATACCATTTGTAACATTTTGAAAATCGGGGGTTGAGCATAAACTCCACTCCCGAGTTCTAGAACATCACTTGTGCAACATTTTCAATGATGGATGAATGTTGTTCATATTAGTCCAGAAAACATGAGTGGGATTAGACCAAAACAGCATATCATACTCCAGAGACAGTTAAATTATGTGAGCGGAAGACTGTGATAGTATATATAATATGTATAATTGATTGTAAGTCTCCAGAGTGTGAACATGTTACCAAGTTAACTAAATACATGTATACTCCAAAATGCAAAGAGAAGAATATACATGCGTGTTCAAATAAAAGGTAAAATACCAAGTGTATTGGCATCTAATCAATAACCCTATAACCCCATCGATCAGAAACTGCATGTAGGAGAAATCCTCCTCATCATCATAAAGTCCGGCTCTGCTTCGCAGGCAACGCCGCCACCTGTGTAAGACCCGTATCTTGGTCCGTACCTTTCCATAGACTTTTACGGTCTTACCGGTCGAATTCCGGTAACCTTCGACCCTTAACCGATATCGACGCGCGACCCTGATTCATATGCCGACAACCCGAGTCGACTCAATTCGAGACCAATACCATAGCGACCGCGCCGTCGTTGCGGTTCTGATATCGTGACTAGCGCGCCGAGGCGATACCCTGGTCAAGAGATATGGGCCAACATTCGGTGTGAGAAAATGCCGCGTGTTGCGAAACCAAGGGAATCTCTACGATGTGTCACATCAATCACATCAATCTCATCAATTAATCAACCCATCAATCCATCACATGTCAAGTACACATCACTTTCATTTCTTTTTCCAAGAAACCACAAAAGTCTTCATCTCCCATACCTCTCTTACACAAAAAGCCACAAAAGTCTTCACCACCCATACCTCTCTTACACAAAAGCCTCAAAAGTCAAAGATTTCTTACATAACCATCACTCACCACATCCATCCATCACTCTCTCTCTCTCCCTTTACAACTCTCTCTCTTTCTCTCTTTCTCATTTCAAAAATCCCAAGCAACGAAGAGCCCCTACGTATGGAAATTTTCAAGCATCCCTAAACTCCAAGTGGCCCACCTTCCTACCCCATAATCTCCCATCTCAACCCTCCATTCTTCATCTCATCCATTGAAGTTGAAGCCAAGGTGCCAAGGAACCCCTAGGAGCGAGAAGATCGGACGGTGGGTGCCTCTATAGGGTAGTTTTTCTTATTTTTATGGTGGACCAAGTGAGGCCCACCGATCAATGGTGTGGATCTCACTTGGGACCCTAAGTTGAGGCCGATGGCCTATTTGGATCATCATGATCATTCCATGATGGGGCCATTCTCCATGGACCCCATCATGATGTTTATTTTCTTTAGAAAGGTCATCTAGACCATCCATATTGGTGGGAAAAGGATCCCCACCGTTGATCTTCAGTTTTGATGGTCACATGTGCAAAATGACCCACTTGATGTATGATTTTATGTAAGGGAGGGCCCATAATGTCGGGGTCTCTCCATCACAAGCCGTGTCCCACTCTCCATGTCTCTCTCTCTCTTTTATTTCTTTTATTTTATTTTATTTTATTTTTATGCAATAGGATTGTGTGGCCCACTTGAATGGATCCCACCCTGAGGTATCTTATTTTTATTCAAGTGGGGCCCACCTTAGACGTTATTCCCATGCCACCCATCAGTGGTGGCCCACTTCATCAGGGCCCACCATTTTTAAAAAATAATAATAATAAACCGTCCAGCGTCTGGGACGCTGGACGTTTCAAAGGAAAGAAGAAAAAGGAAGAAAGAAAAAGAGGAGCTTTTGGGTGGTCCCCTTGCATAGGCCCCACCCTGATGTGTCGTTCTAATCCAAGCCATCCATCCTCTTACCTATGGTATTTTAGCCGTTGGGAAGGAGTTTGGGGTTGATTGGAAGACCTGGTGGGTCATAGCGTCAAAAATTTCATCCTCACCATTCAAATGTCATTTTCCTATTTTATTTCACTTCCTAAGCATTTTAAAATTGGAACTCTAGACTCATTTCGACTGTTGCGGGCTACTGATCATAATGGTCGGGACAGATTTTAGTGCAGCGGGCCCCATGTGCGAAAAACCCCAAAAAGACCAATTTTTCCCAAAATTTGCAAGAGGCTTTGCCTCCTTGCTTCTGACAGTAGCCGCTGCACGCAGCAGCGTACAAACGTGAGGGCGGGCGGACGTCCAGCTAGGGACCTACGGCTCCAGCCGTGGGCCCCACAGTAATGTTTGTTTGCCATCCAACCGGCTCATGAGGTGGGCCGCCCCAGTAGCGGGCCCCCCTCCAAAAATGGGACAGATCCAAAACTCAGGTGGCCCACACCACGTGAAACAGTGTGGATTAAATTCTACCATTGAAAGATTTTTAGGGCCCACAGAAGTATTGGATCAAGCTGAAATTTATGTTTTCCCTTCATCCAGGTCCAAGGGACCTTGTGAACGGTTGGATTTCGAATGAACATTTCAGGTGGGCTCCACATGGGAGCCACAATGATGTTTATATTTTAAAGACCACCGTCCAGTGGACGGTGGCGCCCACCTTGATGTAGTATTTCCTCCACCGTCCAGCCGACGGTGGGGCCCTCCTTGATGCGTGTGCCACCCCCCTGTCCAGCGTTAGTGGAGCCCGCCTTGATGCTTGTGATGCATCCGGACCGTCCATTCGCTTGGTGAAGCCATTTTAAGGCATGAGTGGTTGATTGGGTGGGCCACTCATGTATGGGCTAGGCACATTTAACTTGTAAAAGGCCTATGGGTTAGGCCCATTTGGATTGAAAAAGGCCTATGGGTTAGGCCCACTTGAAACACCTAAAGCCTATGGGCTTAGGCCCACTTGATATGTTTCAAGTACATGGGACTAGGCCATTTGATGTACTTCAAGGCCCATGAAATTGGACCCATTATTGCATTCTTAAAGCCCATGGAAGTGGACCCAGTTGATATATTGTAAGGCCCATGGGAATAAACCCATTGATTATAAAAAGGGTCCATGGGATTAGGCCCATTGGACTTATTTGAGACCCATGAGTTAGGCCCATTTTATTTGATAAGGCCTAGGGGTTTAGGCCCATTTGACTCATGTTAGTTCTATGGGTTGAGGCCCACTTGATCTACATGTGGGGCCTAATTGGTGTGGCCCATTTGATACATATTAGACTCATGTGACTAGGTCCAATTGATGCAATCCAAGGCCCACGGGTTTTGACCCATTGCAATGCACATAAGACCCATTGGTGTGGCCCATTTATGTGGCCCATCTGATGATTAAAAGGCCCATAGGATATGGCCCATTTGACATATATATGAAAAGCCCAATGGGATGAACCTAAGGTCCATTGCAATGTGTAATCCCAATACCGATTATGTAGCGATATTTAAGAAGATCGTACCTGGGATGCAATGTTGGTTTGACGTCCACAATGCGAGTGTAATGTTGGTTGGATGTCCACATTACGACTCTCCATAGGGCCCATTACTGGGCCGTACTTGCTGTGTTTCGGCCGTCCAGGCCCATCTGCGTTGTAAGGATGGTTCATCACTCATTTACATGTTAGTATAGTTTCATGACTCATGATCATACGCATCATATGTATGCTTGATATGGGGATTGACTGATCATAGCATATGCCTTCGGGCAGGTTGTTTATGGGCTCCTGGTTAGGCAGTGTTGCCCTACATGAGCGCATAATATGCGCAGGATTTGTTGCATGACTAGATAGCGTGAATCATGCATTTCACATTTATGTGACATGAGTATTATACGCCCTAGCTACATCAGGGCCGTAGCCTCCACAGACGCATCATGGTTGGCAGGATTGGATACCGAAAATCATGTTCTACATGGGGTGCTATCGATATCCCTGGGTGAAAGTCCCTAAACCCTTATGGTACTAAGAGGTTGCTCCAACGTCTAGACCGAGTGGGTAGATGAGCGTTGAGTGCCGATTACGAGACGGTTATGCTCTCCACTATGTCGTGGTCGGTTGGAAGGGGGTGCGGCCTTACCCGCCCGAGAGTAGGGCGTAATGCTAGGCTGAGTTTGACCAGCTCGAGGAATGGGTCCTCTATCGATGAGTCGTGCCCGATATTGACAGACGGATAGTGTGGTCTCTTCCACTTACCTTATTGCGCGTGATGTGGCGGCAATCTGGTTTAGAGTGTACTAGACCCCGGTGATATTCCATATTTTGAGCTGTATTGATGTGTGGACATAGATGAGGATCTGTATGCTTGAGTTACATTGCACATCGCATGGCCTTGGGATGGTCGATACCATTCATGTCTTGCATCGTATAAGCCTTGGTACAGCTCATGATATTAGATCCATCTGCATATTCCGCTTTACACCGACATTGCATGTTCATATTACTACCTTGTGCACACACTTTCACCACCCTCTAAGCTTTCTGTAAACTTATGCACGACCGTTGCGTGCAGGTGACGTTGGATCGCAGCAGCGCTGAGGCAGGAGCACGTTGCAGAGCGTTTTAGAGTTTTGTTCTTTATCATTGTATTTCCCTTTATGCTCATTGTACTTGTAAAGTTTTTTATCATAGTGGAAATGTAATGGAGTACTTGGTTGTTGTTTGTGGGTTATGCCATTGGTTATACTTATTACGAATCAAACTGACGTTAAAAATCCTCCTCGTAGCATCCCAGGATCGGAACCTGGCGAATGGGAGCTAAGAGCCTAGAATAGGGTTCTACGGAGGCTGTCGGCGCCGGATTCGGGGATCAGGAATTTTGTGAGCCCGGTTTCTGAATTTAGGACGTGACAACCTGAAACTAAAATAGGGGCTGGTTGGTGTGGCCAACACTATCCCATAACGTGGGAGTGAGTGATCAACTCAGTGGAAGCTATATACAGCAAAGGTTAATATGTTATGAATCCAATCAAGCAGTGATGATAACGCAGTACAATCAAACAGGTCCTAAATACTCTTGTTAATGCAAGGATGATATGAACAACGATGCATGCCCTCACCACAATCCCCTCTGTAACAACATCTAACGATCGCGGCATGACTCACTTCCTCAGCGCTTTATCACCAATACCGTTAGTACATGCAATGCGATGACATGAGCATGATTACTAAGTTCTTATTAGTCCTTTTCATATAGCAGGATTGGGAAGCTAAGGTACCTCCCTTGTATCATTACCCAAATAGTGATCCATTCTCGGGTCATCAGTCCTAAATAATCTCATACGATGTTACGATTCTAGGTCACTGTAAGGGCTGTTGCGTGCAATTGTTGCTCCTCTCCCCCATCACCTTATCAATATAGGCCTAGTAATATCCCACATACTACAGCAAGACTCGTCGTCCTTATGCACTATCAGGAAATACTCGAGATCACTACAGAGGGCTCGTCACCAATCAATGTAGGCCGACAGCAAGAATATAGTGTCTCATACCACCATAATCTGCTCACGAGTATAGGTGCTCATTGGTCACTACAAAGGGCTCGTCACCAATCAGTGTAGGTCGACAGTATGAATATAGTGTCCCATACCACCATAATTGGCTCATGAGTCTTAGCGGATCGAGGTACCAAGGTTAGAGAGCTTTTCATTGGTAAGTTTGGTACCTTAGGTTCAAACAGTAGCGACCAAACATGCTGAACAAACATCGATGAATCGGGTTAGTTGATAACCTCAACTAGGCCAAGCGCACGTTGAGTTGAATGACATGGAATGCATAAGTACTCCATGTAGCCTAACCACTGCCGAACATTCCAAGCACGACTCAGATTTGTTAAACTCATCCTACGTGGCGAACAACCTTAACCACCATTTGGAGTACGCTTACCGATTACCTGGACTATAGTGCAACCCTAAGCACGAACAATTTCAATAACAGGCATGTGATTCATATCCTACAATCATATGGACAGTTATGAAAATATAACTTGAATATAAATACAGTACATGAAGGAAATCATACATACAGTTAAGACGAGCGATCTAAGTTACACAATTCATGGAAATCATACACCCAGTTAAGGTGATCGAGATTTATATCTCAACATGCATACAGGTACATCTTGCTAACTACTAACTCATTCAGACGCTTTTATATACACTTAGCCTACACATTACATCACACATATTATGTATCCATTAACATACGTATTAGGGCCAATCCTTTCGTCAAAGGGTTATCACCTATACAACAATCATATATCCATGACAGTTAGTCATGGCGAGCACGAAAGAGAATTCCATACTCATTCAATCATTTTTACAAACACTTATAATACATACATCATCATACATGTATATGTTGATTATACTTGCATTAAGACAAATCCTTTCATTAGGAAGTTGCCTCATATACCACTTGCATCTACCGATGATGGATAATCATGGCGTGCATATATCCGGGTTCCGTATTCGTTTACACATTTTCCCAAACACGTGGGCTACACCCTTTAACGTATAAAGCGTATTTTGGCCGTGGTGTGATTTAGGGCTAGTCCTTTCGCTAAGGATTTGTCACACATGTAACAAGCATATGTTCACGGCAAATAATCATGTTAAGCACAAATCCAAATTCTATACGTATACGGTATTTTCTACGAATACAAGGAATACAACATATTCAACATAATTAACGTATAACTGAAAAATGAAACGGACAACACTTTATACATGTGAAATAAAATCCTAAGCAAGAATAAATCATTACTTAACATTGAAAGTCTTGGAAACCATAACCTAAATGTATATAGTTTGCACCTTAAACCAGAAAACGCGTATAAGATGTGATTCAGACGATAAGTCTTCGTCAACGGCAGATAGACAACCTAAGGCATGAAATAGATTAGCTATAACATCATTGGAACTATTCTAGGCTTCAAAGCAGGTTAGGGTTAGGATTTCTTACCTAAGAAAGGAGTTGGAATTGACAGAATAGCGATGCAGAAGGATGGATGAGGCACGAAGAGAGACTGGAAGGAATCCCTGGAAGAAAACTCCAACTTCTCCCTCACTTTCTCTCTCTTTTTTCTCTCTTGATTTTGGATGGGGTTTAAAATTCGTATGGGATTTGTGAGAGAGGGTTTAAGCCCTTTTTATAAGCCCAAAAGCGACGGAAATAGACTTGGGGCCAAGGTATACTTAGGTTATGTCCAAATCGGGTCTGTTTCGATCCAACGGAGCATTTCTAGAGGTCCTGTTACTAAATGCAGTTGGACTTAAGCTCTCTAATATCAGATCTAGGTCGAGCTAAGTTTTCAGTCCGGTCGGGTTTCCAGATCGACCGTGGCGGACCAGTTTCAGTTCAACGGTTACGGGAACTCGATCAGAGCTACAAGTACTATGACATGTAAGGGCCACCTATCTTGATCTGAGGGTAAATTTGGGTCAAATTCTAACTGTCAGAATGCTTAGAAATATCACGCAAGTGAACCGTTCCAGATTTCATAAAAATATAATTAATTTTTAAAAAATCTTCATTTTCCTACCCTCTTTACTCCGGGCTCAATAAAATGGTCTCAGGACATCGGTTGGGCTTGATTTTCTAAGTGATTGTCAAGTCCAACTAGGCGGTCATAATGGTCTAAGTTCATAGCTATCGGACTCTCGATGCGCGGTCTAGAACCAATACAAAGTTACAAAGCATTCCCGAGAGCAACTGGGTTTAGAGTTGGATCCTAGATTTCAGGGTAACGTAGCGTTAACAATTCTAGAGGTTTTGGGTCTTACAGATCGTATTTAAAGTGGTTGGTGCTAATTTTGTAGGAAATCTAGTATAGCATTGGCTAATTCACGTTAAATTTCTAAAGAATTAGGTTCTAAATGATTTCTCTGGCTTTGGGATTGAGTTTTGAGAGGTTACCAAGGTGTTATGGTTGACCCGTTACCTAAGGACGCCTAACTCCAGGTTGGTAAAAATCTAGGGTGTTACACAGATGAAGGCGCCAAACCACATGTGGTTGCGGATGAAGCAATTATTTTGCATACGATTCTTCCCCCGTGATTATGATCAGGTATTTTCCAACAAAATCAAAATTATTAGCTAGATAACCAATCATTAAAGAGTTATGTAGAGAAATCTCATCATTTGTTGGTGAAAGGTGACCAGGTTGAAACGTAGTTGAAATAGGCCATAGGATCCATCAGTGGCGAACATGTGACCCCTATGGGAATGGAGAAATAACCCAATACTTCTAAAGTGGAGGGACAATCTCTCATGACTAAACAGGCCTTTGTTAAACAATCTGAGAAAACGGGAGATATACATGCATTAATTAAAGAGAAAATATGTGGAGCCTATGAACATCCCAAAGGATTTGGAACCAGTGTTGCAGGAGTTCAAGTCGGTTGTGCTCAATGAACTCCCTAATAAATTGCCTCTCATATAAGATATACAAGACCACATTGATCCCATCTCAGGGGAAAGTTAGTGTAATTACCCATGTTATCATAAAGAATATGATATCTTAAAGGCAGAAGTGAAGGAACTAATCAATACTAGTCAAGTCAAGTAAAGTATGAGGACATGTATTATGTTAGCTAAAAAGCCTAATACTAAGTATAAGAAAAGGGCTAATAAATATTGGTGTCAAAAGTTATCTCAAAATCATGAGCCAAGTCCCTTGAGTAACTCAAGGATGAGTTTTTTTCAAGTTGAGGGGTCTGATGTAGAACATGGCACAAGTATGTTCCTAGCATGGTTGGGCCAAAAGAAGGTAGGCCATTAATTGATCGTAACTTTTGATCCAGGTATCGTTATGGAGCACACAACCTATCAATCTTTACTGAAACGAGCCATCCGAGGTGAACCAATCCATAAAGTGGGTCGCATCTATCCATTTCATCAGAAAATGCACACTTTTAGCTCAAAAATGAATATTTAGAAAAAATTACTATTTTTAGTAATTCTGAATTTTTTAATATTTTTCTATTTTTAGAGTTTTAAATTTTTTTCCTTTTTAGAAATAACTTTTAATTATACTAGGACTCTTCTAGAGAAAGTTTATTTGGAATTTTTATTTTAGAAATTAGGCTTTAAAGAGTTTTATTAGAATTAGGATTTTTATTTGAGTTAGAATTTTGATATTTTTGGTAATTACGAATTTTGGTTTATTGTTTCTTTATTAATGGTGCAAGGAGACACATTAGATAATTATTCATTAATCAATTTCAAATTTATTAGAATTTATTTCTATTTTCTTACTTTCTTTCCTTGTGGATTCGAGAAATCTCTATGAGGAGTCCAAAGAAGTTCCATGGATTTAGAATAGTTGTCCTCTTGAGGAAGACGGTGCTTTACCTCATGTCCTCCCCTGCGTCATATAGCTTTAGTAAGTTCTTGTAAGGCATGGAGAGTACTTTGTTGGAAAAGCTCTTGAGTTTGTATGGGATTTTGAACCAATTCCTCTTGAGGGTTCCCTTGATTCAAAAATTAGTTAGGGATTCCTTGAGCAATAGCGATTTGTCCATTCATCCAACTTAAGTTTATATGATATCTCCAACTTAAATTATATGCGTTTGAAGTAAGTCCTTTGAAAGGCCTTTGGTAGTTATTTACGGCATTGGATTGCTCATTCAATATTTCTTAAAAAGCAGGTATTGTTGGACAATTTTCAGTTGTATGAATGTTACATGCACAAATATTGTAGACAACTTCCTTAGCCTTATCCTTCTTAAGTATCATGGCCTCAAGTTTCCTTGTGAGATTGGCCACTTTAGAATTTATATCGTCTTCCTCTTTCAAAAGATATTTTTTGCCCTTCTCCTTTGATTGAGTAGGCTTAGAAGTGGTGCTAGGTTTTGGGGAGATCTACTATGATTGTGTGTTTTCAACAAGCTTGTCAAAATAATTCCACACATCATCAACATCTTTGTTTATGAATTCCCCCATTGCACATTGTCTCAACCATTTGGCACATGTAAGATGTTAGCCCATCATAAAAGAAATTTGTTATGCGCCACGTTTCAAAACCATGTTGTAGGCATAAACTAACAAGATCCTTGAACTGCTCCCAATATTGGAAGAATGTTTCATCTTCTTTTTGGGCGAAGTTCATGATTGACTTTTTGAGGGTGTTCATTTTATGATATGGGAAAATTTTCTTAATGAATTCCCTTGTCATGTCATTCCATCTACCAATCGATCGTGGATATAGTGAGTACAACCACATCTTAGCCTTTTCTTTTAGGGAGAAGGGAAAGAGTTTTAGCCTGGCCGTGTCCTCAAACACGTTGGGAAAGTATAAAGTCGCTATGATCTCATCAAACTTTTTCAAGTATAAATATGAATTTTCATATTCAATCTATGGAATTTTGAAAGGAGTTAGATCACCCGAAGCTTGATATCCGTATTCCCTGTATTTTCTAGAAAAATCATACACGAAGGAATGCTCACCCCTGCCAGTTGTAGGAAATCTCATAGAGTACGAGGTAGGGGTTCATTCTGCACTTCGTTTTCATCCTGGATTTCCTCAACTGGATGTTGAAGTAGATTTGCATTCATAACTTTCACTGACTCAGAGGATCTCAAGTGGTGTCTAATCCTGTGATGGATAGGCAACCCTTCAACTAATCCTCCTTCACTCAAGAGACGTAGAGTGTTATCATAGACCCACCTGGGCATGAAACACTCTCACCCCACAAGTTCGGAATCTAATCAAACCCTAAGAAAGAAGATAAAAGGCGATAGGAAATCTAGAAAAGAAAGAGAGAGAATTAGAAAAAAGCTACTAGATTGGAGATCTCTATGTTAGGATCTTGCAAAATAGAAAAACAAATTAGTTTCTAAAAACAACACAAAAAAATTCCTAACTTAGAAATAAAATAGAAAATAAACCCTAATCTTATCCTAATTCTAACACTTATTAATTTCAGAAAAGCATATTCGTAGTCCCCTGCAATGATGCAAAAAACTTGTTCACAACCCCAAGCGTAGGGTCGCGATGAAGTAATAATCTCGATAAGACCAAGGTCAAATCCACAGGGACTAATCTCTTATGTTTCTGAAAGTAACTAGAAACAGATCTAAAAGAAGATGTAAATATAAATTTGAAATATTTGAAAAAATTAATGTTGAATAAGGTAAATGAAAATTATAAATTTAAAGGTGGGAACTAGGGTGCCAAGGATCCACTTATAGCATTAGGATGCTACCATATTTGATTTAAGAGATCCAATTGGAATTAGAGTCCGATCTTATCCAGTTGGAAAAAGAGATGATCGAATCTCTGAACTTCTCATTGATCCAGCCTTAATGGAGGAGAATTATGAAGATTAGAAGGGATTCTATCACTTTACCATGCTTAAGGGACAATGGTGAACAATGACAATCTTAAAGAGGAAAAGAAGATATTTAAAGCTATCATAGATATATTATAATTGGAATCATAAAAAATCATTAAAAACTGAAAATATTCCTTAAAATTAACTAGAAATTAATGAAGTTCAACATAAACTTGAATTGAAGCAAAGTAATCATCCTCATCAGGCTACAAGCTTCACCTCTTAGCCTTAGCTAAGAGGTTTAGGCAACCATAATCATGATTAAACTAAAGTCTCTTGAGAAAAGTATAACAACTACTAAGGAAGAAGAAGAAAGACTCTTGGTGGTGGCTCTCCACCCTTTGGCTCCACTTCTTAAACCCTAGATGATGTGTAGGAATGTCCTAGGGACTCCTATTCATAGTTGTGAAGCTCCACCTCACGCACTAACTTGGAATTTTTGCAATTCGTTGTGAAACCACCTCGATTTATGCAGTTCACAACTTTTCTGCATTATGCTTCAGGCAGACCGAAGTTAGGTTCAGTTAGAGCGAATTAAGATTGAAAATCGCACTTTCTCACTTGACAATTCTACACGATTTCGGTCGCACCAAATTTTCCTTAAGTCACACCAAAATCACATTTGAAGTTTATGTGCAGAGTACTTAGGTGGGATCAAAATTGGCTTAGGTGAGACTAAATTATGCCTGAAAATCTTGATTTCTTACTGGAGTATTTTTTATGATTTTAGTTAGACCAAAGTTAGATTAGGTGGGACCGAATTGTCTGATTTTTCTTCTGTTTAACTTGTGCTTTTTTTAGTCTTTTCTCCATCCATTGTACTTAGTTCCCTTAGATCTTTGGCATGTAAATTCTTCATTCTTCGTCTCCTAAGATCCATCTTTTGCCTTGTTGATTCTTGAACATTAAATCCATGCCTTTAGCATTCTTTTTAATGCAAGCTCTCAGATTCACCTTGCAACACAAACATTTATAAAATAGACCATTAAGCAGTATCATGTTCATAAAACCAAGATACAAATGGGGAAAGATATGCAATATTTGACACTTAACACCGGGCTCACTAAATACTAGCTGCTAAATTTAGCGTCGACAGCCTCTGTAGTACCTCATTATCGGCTCCTAGCTTGTATACGGTAGGTTTTAATCCTAGTACCCTATAAGGAGGATTTTCGGGGTGATTTATTTTGTAAAAGAGCATAACCACAAGTGTACCCAACTCACAAAACATCATCACCATAGATCCACTAATATAATCTTTGAGTACAGTACTAAAAGGAAAATACATGATATAACAAAACTTCAAAAGATCAGGCACATGTTCTTACCTTAATGTTATTACAGTCTAGTTTAACATGCATGTAACGAACATGCATAAGCTTACCACGAAGCTTAGAGAGTGCATGCGTGTGTGTGTGTGTAATGCATGTGCCAAGTATACAAATGTCAGAGTAAGTGAAAATGATGAAAGGTTAAATTATTAAGTCCATAAATGATGTTAGCCATTCCAAGGCTATGTAATGCAATGCCTATGTGGCCGAATGTCATATGCTAGAGATGCAATGCAAACATGTTGATCCTCAACTACTCCACGTATCATAACAGTTCATCGATGGGAATATCATTGGGGTCTAGTACACTCCATCACTAGTTACTGCCCCATCACGCGCATGACTAAGTGAGTGGAAGAGACATCACTATCCGCCTTACTAGTGGTATGCTAATACCCACCCGACTCATCGATAGCAGACCCATTTACTAGCTGGTTAAACTCAACCTAGCTTATAACCTTCTACCATCAGGCGGATATAGTCATACCCCTTTTTAACTGGCCATGACACAGTAAGAGATGCGGCCTATTAGTATTTGGCACTCGGATGCTCATGTTACCCACTTGATCTCGATGTTAAAGCATCCCTATTTGTACTACAAGGGTTTAGAGACTTTCATCCAAGGACATCCACAATACCCTAATGATAGAATAGATATTTTCGATGTCTAATCCGACCATCTACGATATGCCTGTGGAGGCCATAACCCTGATGTCGCTAGGAGTAAAGTGATTGTGACATGCGAGATGTAAAATGAATGAGTCATACCATCCAAGTCATGCACCAAACCAACGCTTACCATACGATCATGTGGGGCAAACCTATCTCATATGGGGTCCCCTACGTATCATAAGCCCGAAGGCATATGCTATGATCAATCATCATCCATAACATGCATACAAATGATGCGTATGATCATATATATGCGCATGATATCATTATACTAAGTATGTTATTAGTGTCTTATCAGGCTAAATACATCAGCATGTTATCATGTATCTGGTTGTATAGCCTTGTGCCTTTGCCAATGAATATATATCTTCTTAAAAAAAAACATCAGTGTTTTATCATACTTATCATGAGATAATTGGCTTTAATTGGCACATCATAAAAAGTGAGAGTCGCATAACAAAATCCACTATAAATATAGAAGTCTATGCAGTGTGACCCATGTTAGACTAACATTAGCTCCTCATGTAACCTACATGGGATGAATAAAATACATATAACAAGGGAGGGTCCATTGGGAATGACTCGAATGTACACCCACATGTACAATATGTATGCCATTAGGCTACCAATCTATTTGGGCACATGGCTCAATGATGATGTCCCAAAATAATCAGATTTTCGACGACATCACTTAATTACTTTAACAGGATGATCTGCATCGTTTGAGTCTTAGGATTACAGATCATTAGTTAGTTACTAGGATTTGATCCTATACTTATGGCCTATATGAATCTTGGGATTTATGTTCACAACCACAAGTGTAGGGTCAAGATGTAGTAATAACTCAGTGAGACCGAGGTCTAATCCACAAGGACTATACTCGTACGTATTCTAAAATTAAGTATAACTAGAATTAGAAATAAATAAAAATTTGGAATACTTGAGAATAATTATGAATAAACTATTAATCATAAAAGAGAACTAGAGTGCCTAGGATCTATTGTAGCTATTAAGATGCTACGTTGATTCAACAAAACACAACTAGAATCGAAGTCTCATCCTATCCAATTAGAAGATAAAACAGTTAAAGCACAATCTGAACTTCTCATTGAAAGAGTTCACACATGAAGAACCATTGCTGAGATGATTGGAAGGGAATTTAACCATCCACCATGCCAGGGAGACGATGTTGAATCACGAATTTTACCAATCTCAACAATATCAAAATAGATAAGAAGATATTCAAAGCTATTGTTGAGACTCAGATATTGCTTATTTGACCCTTCGATTATATTAGTTTTTCTATCAATTAATTGATAATTTGATTTAATTATATACGTTTTTGTCATGATAGGTGATTCGGGAGCTTATGATGAATATGTACTTGAAAGGATGGATTTAGAGCTCAAAAGAAGATAATGAAGAATTAGAGATTTACAAGTCATTAATGAAGAGTTTGAAAGTGCGGTTCAGACCGCTGTAGTAGAAGTATGGAGTAGTCCAAGGGTCCTAGAGGGGGGCGAATAGGGCTTTTCAAATATTTTGCTAATATAAATATCCTAATTTCCTAACACAATCTATTTACCAATTAAACTAAGGCAATCATAACTCTAAAGGCTTCCAAGCCTATACAAGATCTAATTATATAGGCTACTCAAGATCTAAATTTACCTATGACAATCTCGGACCACACATTCAGTTGAGGCAATGGCTTGAATGATCTTCATATGGGGTTCACTTGACTCACCGACTCAACCTACACGCTAATTGAAAAACCAGGGCACTTTCAATCTCCCTCTTTGTCAATTATATGACAAAACACAAAACACCTAAAACAATACCTAGAACAACATCACAAATTGTGTGTACATGAACTTTACATAATTTTACAAATAATCTATTTGAGTTCACACACACAAAATAAAGTCTTCATAAAACTTCTCCCCCTATCTCTTTGCAACTGCTCCCCCTATCACCTGTATCACCATGCATATAAACCAACAGAATTGTTCTCATGGTGGGATTTTGTTCTCCCCCTTTTTGTCAGTCATTGGCAAAGGTTAGTATATACCTGTAACAAATTGACTAACTAAAGTTGAAATTGAAGAAACTATGAGAAACAAGGCAATAGGAGAGCTGTGAATCCTTATTTAAAAGCATGGAAGCATATCTTTAAAAGATAAGATAGATTCTAGATAGATATGCATTTAACTATAAATCACAGCATCATTATTCTATAACATAATTAACCACTTCTATGAGCATAATGATAGTGATAAACCAATCATCCATATGAGTATATGACATGTAAAATTCAACATCCTTCAAACATGAGTCATTCTCATAGATAATTTCAAAGTTCAAGCGTAGAAATATCATCATTCAGTCCATAAACATATAGCTCAGAAGATTGATCATTAATTAAAATAGTAGGAGCATTTATCCCAATTGCCCAAGTTTGGTAGTATTTTAAGCGTCTTAAACTATTAAAAAAGAAATTGTCTTCAGGCCCATCCATGGGCATATGTTACCATAACAACAAAAAGAGAAATATCCAAGTACTTTTCCCATCTAGGGGTATACAAAAGAAAACTTTCACCCAACATATGGGCACGACTATGGTGCCTTAGTCTCACCATCTATCAGCAATTCAACAATTTGCTGCATAATATGTTATGTTGCAGTGAGAATCTCCTCGAATCCTGTTAGGCGTGCCTTGCATTGGTGGAGAGGATCTTCAATATCGGCTTGTCCTCTCAGCAAGTATCGGCCAAGTTCATTTAGATTGTTCCTATAGCGATTGACAGACTCCGGATTATAGAGTGGCATGCAATTCGAGCCCCATGGAGTCGGGTGCTGACTTCTTTGGTGCCATGAGTTAGCAGAAGAGGACTATCCGATTGATAGGAGGTAGTCAGGAACAATAGCTCAAGAGTATCATGATTGAAATGTACCTCTGGTTGTACCACATCAGATGTGGATGGTAGGCCTAAGAACTTTACCAACTTACAGATGAGAGATGGGAAAAGTAGTGTGGGAAGGTCTTCACCTTTGACACTGCGAGTTAACTACCCTAAAATGAGGGTAGGTAGGCATACAGGGATCTCTAGATAAACGTCATATAAGACGTTGAACATGAAAAGAGAGATATTTCTTCCCAATATGTCACATGGATACACATCGGTATCAAAAATGTCGTGCATGATCTTGTAGGTGGGCTTAAGATGTTTAACATGAAGAAAGTTTTCCTCAGTTATAGGAACAGTAAAACCTTTACATAGAGCATGTGTTATCTCTCTCCACACTCCCAAGGCATTCAGATTGTGTTCAGTAACTGGTACTCATGTAACTTTCACATCCAACATGAGTTTAAGTAGCACCGGATGGATAATTTTGTTCTGATTCCCAAGCTTAAGGCTAATGCTTGGTGGATCAGATCATACTGATAGGTTCCAACCAATTTTAGTATATTCTACCATCCGATGATTTGTAGCATTAGGTCTACACCATATGGTTCAATGCAGCTGTGAAGGACAACATGGTTAGCAACAGTAGCTTTCTCCATTCTCCGCATTTGAGAGGAGACCCATGTGCTACCGTCTTGTTCTTCCTAGATTTTCTACTTTTGGAAGATTCATCAATGAGTTCCTTGCCCTTTCCTTTCACTATCCTGCTTGAGAGAGATGTTCTTGGGATAGATGGACAAGGGATGACAAAAATCTAGAGAAGGTTTTAATTTGGATTTTCTACACGTCCCCCAGTTTTTATATAGAGTTCGTCGATGACATCGAAGTTGATTTGATGTCATCAATCAAGGACTCATAATGACATTGAAATCTGGTTTGATGACCATTGGGCGGAACCAAGGGTCTTTCCAATGTTTCATATTCCCAATGATTTCGATGCAATCGAATACTCGATGTCATTGAGTATGTCAAAATTTTGAAAAATCTGCTTGTTTATCACTTTTGACATATAGGTGGGCAATGGTTGAAATATGAAAGTATGCCTATTTTTCATATGCACATACAACCCGAGCAACATTGCTTCCATGTTCTTCTTCAAAAGGGAGAACCTTAGTCCTTAGATTTTCCAATCTAGCCCTTTTTTTGTATCTCATTAGATTGCACATACTCCAATTGATTTTTGGAGATCACAAAATCTGTTTGCATCAAGTGAATTTGTTAGGATATCAGTAAAGTTGTCTTTCGGTTGACACATGATCCAACACAATGGACTTGTCTTCAATAAGCTCTCGAATAAAGTGGTGTCAGATGTCAATATGCTTAGTCCTAGAATGTTGAACTAGATTTTTTGAGATGTTGATGGCACTTGTGTTATCACAGAATAGAGTCATCGTGGATTAATCAATCCCGTAATCTAGCAGCATCTGTTTCATCTAGAGGAGATGTGCACAACAACTACCTGCTCCATGTATTCGGCCTCAGCAGTGGATAGAGATATTGAGTTTTATTTCTTGCTTTGCCAAGATACCAAACAATTTCTAATATAGAAGCACCCACCGCTGGTTGATTTACGATCACCTATATTTCCATCTCAATCGGCATCTGAGTATCTGGCAATAATGGTTGAAGTTTCAAAAGGGTATCACAGACCAAAGGTGGTTGTTCTAACCACATACTTGATGATTCTTTTGACTGCTGTCAAATGTGATTCCTTTGGATCTGCCGGATACCGGTCACATGCACTAACGCTAAAGGTTATATTTAGATGACTAACAGTGAGATACAGTAAGCTCCCTATCATACTGCGGTACGGGTCTTAGTCCACACTCTTACCATTTATATCTTTAGAGAGTTTGAGTGTGGTGCTCATAGGAGTATGATAGGTACAGATAGATTCAAGTCCAAATTTTTTTACTAAGTCTTTTGCATATTTGGACTGACATACAAATATTCCATTATGCATTTACTTCACTTGTAGCCCTAAAAAGAAATTCAGCTCATGACCATACTCATTTTAAATTCAGATTTCATGAGATTGGCAAAGTTGTGAGTAGTATCTTCACACGTAGACCCGAAGACAATGTCATCCACATAGATTTGAGTAATAAGAAATGAATTCTCTATCTTTTGTGTGAATAATGTTTTATCAACACTGCCCCTACAGAAATGATGGTCTAAAAGAAATTGCCTTAAGCATTCATACCATGCACGAGGTGCCTATTTAAGACCATAAAGTGCTTTGCTCAACTGATAAACATGTTAGGGATACCTGGGGTCTGAAAATCTCTTAGGTTGTTCTACATACACTTCTTCCTCAAGTACCCCATTTAGAAATGCACTTTTGACATCCATTCGGAACAATTTGAACTTTAATGCACATGCAATAGATAAGAGAATCTTGATTGACTCGAGGTGAGCCACAAAGGCAAATGTCTCATCAAAGTCAATGCCCTCTATTTGTGAGTAGCCTTGTGCTACTAATCTTGCCTTATTCTTGATTACGTTCCCAAACTCATTGGATTTATTCTTGAAGATCCATTTAGTTCCAATGATGTTTATATCATTTGGCCTAGAACCAACTGTCATACCTCATTTCTAGAAAATTATTGAAGTTCTTCCTACATAACATCGATCTATTATTCATCTTGGAGGGCTTCAACAACATTTTTTAGCTCCATCTTTAAGGTGAAGCAGAGATGGCTATAAATGTTTTATATTTAACGTCCAGTTCTTACACCATCATAAGGATCACCAATGATTTGATTAAGGGAATGGACCTTAATGCTAGGTAAGTTGGTTGACGGTTGAGGTTCTTTAGAGGAGGGAATTTTGTTATCGGATTCACCTAGAATGGATGAATCCACATCATCCTCTAAGTCATTCGAGGGACTTTCTTCTTCATGTGGCTGATCATTAACAACCACATTGACAGATTCTTGAATAGTGAGAGTTCTCAGATTGTATACTCTATAAGCTCAGCTATTCAGGGCATACCCTAGAAAAATGCCATCGTCACTTTTAGACTCAAACTTTCCTAGATGTTCTCTGTCTTTAAGAATGTAGCTACCAAAGACTAGAAAATATTTCACACTAGGTTATTTTCCATACCATAGCTCATATGATGTTTTATTTAATCCTGCCCTCAAATATACTCTATTTATTATATTGCAGGCAGTATTGACACCTTTAGCATAGAAACTCTTGGACATATCTTTTCCATTCAACATTATAGAGCCCATCTCCTGTAGTACTCGATTTTTTTCTTTCCATAACTCCATTTTGTTGTGGATTTTTAGGGTTGAGAATTCATGCCAAATCCTTTTCTAATCATAATATCTTTGAAATCGATCATTCTCAAATTCACCACCATGATCACTCCTGATACGGTTTATGCAGTATCCTTTTTCATTCTGAAGTCGCTTGGCCAAAATCACAAATTCATCAAATGCATCAGATTTTTCTAGAAGGAAAGTGACCTAGGTAAACCCGGAGTAATCATCTACTACCACCAAAAAATACCTTTCTCTACCATGACTCTCAACTTTGGTGGGGCCCACTAGGTCCATGTGTAGAAAGTCTAATGGCTTAGATGTTGCTATGGTGGTTATCTTTTTGTGTCTGACTTTTATTTGTTTGCCTTTTAGACAGTCATCACATAGAATTTTTTCTTCTTTCCTAATCTTGGGAAGTCCTCTAACCAGATTATTAGAACTTAGTTTGGCTAGATTTCGATAGTGGACATGTCTCAATCTTTAGTGCCACAGCTTGGACTCATCCTTCATAGCCATTTGACATTTTGTGGATAGTACATTTTCCCTACTACTTTCTATGACGTAGCAGTTGTCACTCGTGCGTAGACCTTTCATTATATGTTTTCCTGAATGATCTAAGATTCTACACGTCTTTTGAGAACGTAACCAAATGTTCTTTTTCACAGATTTGGGAAATGCTGAGAAGATTAGGTTTTAAATCTTCTACACACAAACATTTTTTATTTTGGGAAGTCCAGGACCAACAATTGTTTCATGCCTAATTATTTTGGCAGAGCTTCCATCTCCAAGCGTGATTGACGCACCATTAAACTTTGAATAATTAAAAAAGTGAGTTTGATTACTAGTCATGTGTTTGGAGCATCTTCTATCGCGTTACCATTTGGAACTATTGCAAGTCTTAAGAGCAGTATGAATTAAGAAATTATTTTGACTTTTGATAGTACCCAACAATTTAAGAGTTTCAGTAACCAATTGATTTTGGGACTTTACAATGTTTGCTTTTGCACCCACTAGTCTCATTCTAATGGCCATAGTTTCACAACTTCAGTCAAGATCACTCTCTAGAGACCCGCTCTAATACCAAATTGAAATTACGGTAAGACCGCTTTAGTAGAAGTCAGAATAGGTCAAAGTGTCCTAAAGGGGGGTGAAAAGGACTTTACAAAACTTTCTTGATAATTAAAATCCTATTAACCTAATATTGATCTAATGCACAACTATCAAGATATACTCACTTAACTCTAATGGCTTCCAAGCCAAGTAGAGGATCCAATCACAAAACTATTCAATATTCAACCAATATATAACAATTAGTCTATGATGGATGAACTAAGTGACAAGGTGTGCGGGATGTGATTGACAGTTCTAAACATTCATGTTATCATGTTTCGTGTAACCATTCAAAGCAAGAATAATAAATGAAAGAATCAATCCCAAACACAGTCATTTATAGTGGTTCGGCTATGTGCCTACTCCACTCTTAGCAGACGCACTCAACCCTTGAGTGTACCAGATTTCACTAACGAAGGTTTTAAATTAGGTTCACCTTTAACCTTCACAACAGTAACATCCTGAAAATTGGGGGTCGTGTATAAACTCAACTCCCGAGTTCCAGGCCGTCACTTATGCAACAAAAATGATTATGATACAATGTTGTCTGAGTTAAAGCATTTACATGAGTAAAAGTATACCAAAACTGCAATTCATACTCCAGATCCAGTGATAAAAGCAAGCGGAAGACTAATCAATATATATATCACTGTAAGGAAAAACAAAGTAGATCTCATCTGTCTCTAAAGTATGAATACATCTCTGAGTCTCATATACATATACATGAACAAAATCAAATGTTCAAAATAGTCCCACTGAAGTCCCATCAACCCAGGTCACCTAAGCAAAGCCATCATGATACTGCATGTACGAGAACTCGTCCTGGTCCTCGTCAAAGTCTGGCTCTGCCTCCTGGATCTCAGCATCACCTGCATCTACAACAGGGTCTGGTGGGTGTTGCAAACACCATCCCGTAACGTGGGAATGAGTGATCAACTCAGTGAAATTATAGAGCAAAGATTAACATGTTCACAAATAAATCATGCGATAATAGTAAAGCAGTAAATCAGACAATCCTAATACTGTTCTTAATGCAATATGACATGACGTGATGTATGCCCTCACCGATGATCTCCCTCATACGGCACCATCTTACGACCGCGGCATGCAATCGACCCTCAAGTGCTCCACATCTTCCAGGCACATGCAATGGTATGGTGATATGATTTCCAAGTTGTTATTAGTCCATTCAAACAGCAGGATTGGGAAACTAAGGTACTTCCCTTGTATCAATCCCAACACAGATCCTGTCTAGGGTCGTCACTCCTAGTAATCTCATACGATGTATATTTTGTAGGTCGCTGCAAGGGCTGCCAGGGCTGTTGCTCGCACTCGTTGCACCGCTCTCCCATCACCTTATCAATACAGGCCTACTGTACTCTACTGCTACTGAAGGGTCGTCGCCTCCCATAGACTCAGAATACGCTCGCGGTCACTACAAAGGACTCGTCGCCTAATCAGTGTAGGCCGACAGCTAGAATATAGTGTCCCATACCACCATAATCTACTCACGAGACTAGGTGCTCACTGGTCACTACGGGGAGGTTTGTGGCCCCAGCGTACGCCGACAGCTCGACCACGGTGTCCCATACCACCATGCCCGGCTCATGAGTCTTCATGGATCAAGGTACCATGGTTAACAGGGTTTACAATGGTAAGTTCAGTACCCTAGGTTCAAGCAGTTATGACTCATGCAGGGTGAACATACAACGACCAGTCGGGTTACTTGACGGGCTCGACTAGCGCGATCGCATCTCAAGTCGAACGATATGAAGTGCGTAAAACACTTCGCGTGGCCTAACCACTGCCTCCAACTCCAAACACGGCTCGCGTTCATCGACGCGTCGTTCGTGGCCAAGACCAGCCAAGCACGAATTCGCTCGGTTACCGACTGCCTGGACTAGGTTTAGTCCCAAGCACATATGAATTCACATCAGCAACTTATGTAGGAGTATTGGAATTGAAATACAATCTTGTGAGCATGTTAACACATGTTATAACATACAACTTAAGTAAATCTTCAAGCACATATATTTCATGCATATAATGAAATCATGCATATAGTCAACATGTAGGAAATCATTTACGTCAGCATATTAATTGAGAAATCAATCTCAAACTAATTCATAACATCATTTAATTCAATACATACTAATACAAACATTTATACAAACACATACACTACACACTTAAGTCTACATATAGTATGTCGACCCGAAGTGCGCATTTAGGCGAATCTCTTTGCCAAACTAATTATGCACGTATTCCTAACTTTCTAATGCGACAACAAACCATGTCACTCTCATCAGCAAAATATGAATGAAATCAGTACTTCCTACAAATGACTAAAATGCCCTAAATCTCATATTCTTCGTTGATTTACGAAACAGGAAACGGATAGCATGTTGTACATGTCAAACGGCGATGCCGTCGATACTCTACTATTAAACGACATTGAAAGCATTGGAAACCGTCAATCAAAGCGTCTAAAATCCTCACCTTATCTCTTATGGGAGTGTGATTTCGAACGGAGCGTATACGCTTCGTTTACGGCGATAAGAGAACCTAATTTACAAGATAAGTCAGCTAACATGCTATGAATACTAACGAACCTCAAATCAGCAACTTCTAGGGTTGTTTCTTACCTAAAAATGAGGAAGAATCACCGGCTTGGTGATCAGAAGGTGTTGCTACAGCACGTGCAACAGGTGGCACGAAGACGGGAAAAATCTCTCCTACTCTCTCTCAAAAACTCTCACCTTTTCTCTCTCCCAAATTAGGTTTTTCTTAAATTCGGATGGGAGAGAGGAGTGAGGGTTTCAACCCCTTTTATAGACTTAAAAATACCCAAAATAGGCTCCGGTACAAAGTTCACTTAGTGCATAACTGTAACACCCCAGATTTTGGCCAATCTGGGATTTGACGTCCTTAGGCAGTGGGTCAATTAAAACACCTGAAAAATCGTTCAGAACCCAATTCCATAGCCAAAGAAACCAGTTAGGATTAATTCCTTTAGAAATTAAGCATAAGTTAGCTCGCGCAACGTTAGAGTAGCTGGGAAACAGTCCCTGATCACTTTAAATACGTTCTACAAGACCCAAATCGAGTAGAACGTATGACTCTATAATACTCTATAACCTCGGATCAAACTCTAGCAGGTTTGTTCTCTGGACCACCTTAAAATTTTATATTGGATCTAGACCACGCGTCGAAAGTTTGATGCCTACTATCTTAGACCGTTATGACCGCCTAGCTGGACTTGACAATCATTTCGAAAATCAAGTCCAACCGATAATCACAGGCTATTTCATTGAGCCTGGACTGAAGAGAGTGCGAATAGGGACAGAATTGGAATTTGAAATTCAAATCTGGTACACGACTTGACGTGTCAGTATTAAGCGTTCTGACCGTCAGAATTCAGCCAAATTACACCCTCGGATCAGGAAAAATTTCTATTTCATATCATGAGATTTGCAGGCCTGATCTACGTACGGTGACTGCTGAACTGAAACTGGACCGCCACGTGCGATCTGCGAACCCTGCCAGACTGAAAACTTGATGTATGCTAGATCCAGCATGCATGAGCTTAAGTCCGACCGCATTCAGCCAGGGGACCACCAGAAATGTCCTTTTGGACTGAAATAGCACCGATTTGGTTACCCCTCAAGTGAAACTTGTTCCCGAGCCTATTTCGGACAAGTTTGGGCTTATAAAAAGGGATGAAACCCTCACTCCCTCCCATCCGAATTTACAAAAAAGCCCTAGATTGGGAGAGAGAAAAGGTGAGAGTTTGTGAGAGAAGGTGGGAGAGAATTCCCTGCTGCTTGTGCCACGTGCTGCAAGTGGTTAAGCCACGTGCTCCAATCACCTGGCCGATGATTCCTCCGCTTTTACAGGTATGAAATAACCCTAAAAAGTTTTTGATTTGAGGTTTACTAGGATTCATAGCTTGTTAGCTGACGTAACTCGTGAATTAGATTCTCTTATCGCTGTACACGAAGCGTATACGCTCCGTTCGAATTTACACATCCATAAGAGACAAGGTGCGGATTTTAGACGCTTTGATTGACTGTTTCCAATGCTTTCAATGTTGTTTAATAGTAGATTATCGACGGCAACGCCGTTTGACATGTACAACATGCTGTCCGTTTCCTGTTTCGTAAACCGACGGAGAATATGAGATTTAGGGCATTTTAGTCATTTGTAGAAAGTACTGATTTCATTCATATTTTTCTGATGTGTTTGACATGATTTGTTGTCGCATTAGAATGTTAGGAATGTGTGAATAATTATTTTGGTGAAGAGATTCTCCTAAATGCGCACTTCGGGTCGACATACTATATGTAGACTTAAGTGTGTAGTGTAAGTGTTTGTATTAATGCTTGTATTAGTATGTATTGAATGAAATGATGTTATGGATTAGTTTGAGATTGGTTTCTCAATTGATATGATGATGTGAATGATTTCTTACATGTTAGCCATATGCATGATTTCATTATATGAATAAAATGCATGTGCTTGATGATTCACGTAAGGTGTATGTTATAACATGTGCTTGGTGATTTCATTATGATTTAGTTTGAGATTGAATTCTCAATTAATTTGCTGATGGAAATGATTTCCTATATGTTGGCGATATGCATAATTTCATTATATGTGTGAAAGGCATGTATCAGGTGATTTGCTTAAGTTGTACGTTACATGCATAAGTTCATTATATGTGTGAAAGGCATGTATCAGGTGATGTGCTTAAGTTGTATGTTACAACATGTGTTAACATGCTCATATGGTGGTATTTCATTTCCAATTCTTTCACATGCTTTGCTGATGTGATTCCACATGTTTGGAACTGTACTTAGTCCAAGCAGTCGGTAACCGAGCGAATTCGTGGTTGGCTTATCTTTGCCACGAACGACGCGTCGATGAACGCGAGCCGTGTTTTGGAGTTGGCGGTAGTGGTTAGGCCAAACGAAGTGTTTTACGCACTTCATGTCGTTTAACTTGAGATGCGATCATGCTAGTCAAGCCCGTCAAGTAACCCGACTGGCCGTTGTATGTTCACCCTGCATGAGTAATAACTGCTTGAACCTAGGGTACTAAACTTACCATTATAAACCCTGTTCACCATGGTACCTTGATCCACGAAGACTCATGAGCCGGGCATGGTGGTATGGGACACCGTGGTCGAGCTGTCGGCCTACGCTGGGGCCACAAACCTCCCCGTAGTGACCAGTGAGCACCTAGTCTCGTGAGCAGATTATGGTGGTATGGGACACTATATTCTTGTTGTCGGCCTACATTGATAAGGTGATGGGGGAGCGGTACAACGAGTGCGAGCAACAGCCCTGGCAGCCCTTTGTAGTGACCGCGAGCTTATTATGAGTCTACGGGAGGTGAAGACCCTTCCGTAGCAGTAGAGTACAGTAGGCCTGTATTGATAACGTGATGGGGGAGCGGTGCAACGAGTGCAAGCAACAGCCCTGACAGCCTTTGCAGCGACCTACAAAATATACATCGTATGAGATTACTAGGAGTGACGACCCTAGACAGGATCTGTGTTGGGATTGATATAAGGGAGGTACCTTAGTTTCCCAATCTTATTGTTTAAATGGACTAATAAAAACTCAGAAATCATATCACCATTACATTGCATGTGCCTGGAAGATGTGGAGCACTTTAGGGAGTGTGGCATGCCGCAGTCATAAGATGGTGCCATATGAGGGATTTTCGGTGAGGGCATACATCACGTCATGTCATATTGCATTAACAACAGTATTAGGATTGCTTGATTTATTGCTTTACTATTATCGCATAATTGATTTGAGAACATGTTAATCCTTGCTCTATTATTCCACTGAGTTAGCTACTCACTCCCACGTTACGGGACGGTGTTCTTGGACACCCACCAGACCTTTTTGTGATTACAGATGATGGCGCGGCCTGCGAGGCGGAGCCGAACTTGATGATGTTGATGATGAAGAGGATCCCTCCTTTATGCGTATTCTGATTGAAGGGATTACAGGGAGGTTGATTAGATACCTTGACACTTGTCATTTTATATTTTCAGAGCACTCATGTATATTCATTTTGTTTACTTTTGGAGTATACATGTATGTATATAACTTGGTAACATGTTCACACTCTGGAGACATACAACAGTTTATATATGTTATACCTACTATCACAGTCTTCCACTTGTGACTTTAACTGTCTCTGGAGTATGATATGTTGTTCTGGCTTAATCTCACTCATGTTTAATACATTATCACAGACAACATTCAATCATACATATCCATGTTGCATAAATAACATTTTGGAACTCGGGAGTTGGGTTTTTGCTCGACCCCCCCGATTTTAGGATGTTATAGATGGTATCAGAGCATGATTTGGATTAAACCGGGACTGGATTATGGTCACGCGACGTACGCTGTTGCTTCCTTTGACTTAGATGGGTGCGAGAAGGGTCTAGAAACACTTCTAGGATCGCTGATTCGCTAATAGGCGAAGACTATTCGTATCGATCGCGCGATCGAGTCTGTAACGCATCTAGGGTCGTGTGAAGCGACCTGAGTAGCTCCTAGGTTGTAGGTAGGTGGGTTCAGACATTCTTTGAATGACTCTAAACCTTTTAATGTGAATCCTTGGGCCGTGGGAAAACCACAACCCCTGTATTCAATCGCCAGGGCTTAAAAACCCTGTTTCACCGAAAATCTTCAAAATTCTTCCTCTCACCTCTCTAATCTTCAAATTTCTCTTATCCTTTTCATGTTAGGCATCAATCCTAATGTAAAAATAGCATAAAATCATACTTTCATAAAATTTTATAGTGAATAGTAAAATTTTATGAAAAATGGCCCTTAGGCCATTCTAAGTTTACTTTCTTTAGCAACTAATGGGCTAGATAGATTTACTAGCTCCTTCTACCCCAAAATCATATGCTACATGATAGGGGTTTATATTCAAAATTACAGATTAGCCCCGAAAAGCCCTGAACTCATGTTTGGGCCTATATAGGTCAAAATACAATGAACCAAGGTGGGGCCCATAGTTATTTGGGGTCGCTGGACCATGGGGGACCAAACTCATGTAGTCCCACCAGCCACCATGCAAGATGGCCGACGATGCCATCGCCGGTTCGGCAATGCATCGCCGTCCGGTGGGGCCCACTGGATGTAATTTTCGGGCGCACGCCCTAATACGGCTAGGGAACCTCCCCCATATGTGGTTCACACCTTGAAACCCCCTCTATACCCTACTTCCTTCACAAACGGCCCCCATTCCAAGCTCCATTTTCGTTTTTGCTGCCCTATTCCAAAAACTGTGATTTTAAATCACTCCCAAATCCATCCTTGGTTGAAAACGACTACACTCCATAACTCCATCAAAGTTGGCAGCCTTCCCTCTTGCAAATCTCATTGTTTGGAGCTCTTACAATCCACAAAACGAGCTGAAATCGTGTGGAGCTCTATTCCCCTTTTTCCTTCTCTTTTCTTTTTGAAAATCCAGCCTTTGAGAGCTTGAAGCATCCCTCTACAACGCCTAGATTTCATTCTGTCCATTTGGGCAACTATTTCTTCGCATTTCCTCCATTTTTCATGCCTATTGTTAAGGCTATTTTAGCTTTTCCTCCCTTTCCATCGTCCTCTCTCTCAAGTCCCTTTTATTTGATCCTCAGACTCGTGGAAACCTGCTTACCCATCCCATTTCTCCACGTTCTTCGCTTGTTTGATTACTGTTTTGAAATTTCTGTGTTTTATTGTTGTTAGGTAGAAAATGTGTTTGTGTTGTGGTTTGAGCTTAATATAGCTGAAATTTGTTGAATGGAGTGCATGCCGTTCATTTTTTTGTTAGGTATTGTCCCTAGATTGGGAGTATTGTAAGTCCCGAGATTCAGTATACAAATTAATTTTTATCCCAACCCACCCTCCTACCAAGCATGCCACTTCCAATCCCGCCATGGGACTAGGAATGCAGTTCCATTTGATACAACTAAACGCTGCTGGCCACATAGGCCCTTGGCGTTTTGGTCCTAGAGTTAGCACTTCTAGATTTGAAGGGTCTGATGACATAAGAAATCCAATTCCAGTTAGACAATCTTGACCCTGATCGATAGAACAATTCCCTGTAGTAGAAATGGTATAGGAAAGCCATTTACTGTATAATCTTAGGCTTTGGATTATAGCTACTGAGTTATAGACTAGCCTACTAGTTACCTTAAGTAGTGTAAAGCCTGTATATGCTAAGGAATTGAAGGTTAGATTTGGTTGAAGTAGAACCTTATTCCTTCGATAGATCCCCTTATGACTTATAGACTTCTGTTGTTTCCCATAGGAAGGAACCATTCACTCTTAGGGAACATTTATAAATCCCTCAGATTGAACTTAGTATGTACTAGCATGCCCCTTAGAATTGCCTTCTCCAAGGGCTTATTGCATTCGAGAACGCGGAATAAAGGAAATGCAATTATCAGCGAAGTATTCGCGGTTTGAATCGACTTCTTAATCCTAGTAGTTACCACTAAATTCAATGCTCTGATCAAGCAGAAGATTGGCATCGACTAGGATTGAGGACTGATATAACAACTTTTCTGTCATCGCGGGGCAGAAGGTTTGTGTATCCGGCTCAGACCCATTACACAACTATTCTTCCGTGTTGGCCCGACCATCTACAACCACAAGTTATTGCTTTGCCCTTGGTAAATGTTAAGGACTTCAAGCCAGTAGAGGATTCGACATCTTGCCACCAACTCATACCTGCCCCTGAACTTAACCACAATAGAGATTAGGCTCATCTTTATGACCATAGGTACCAATGCCATAGAACGCATCATTAGCAAGGAAAACCATGTAGAGAAAGGTTGTTTCCATTTTAGGTTAAGGATAGCCCCTAAGTTGCGTCTCGTTCCGATATACAGATCGATGCAACGATTCTTCAACCTTAAGTAAAACCAAGTTTTAAGGGGGGTAGAACGAATTAAGTCTAATCCAGTTAGGTTAGTCAACGCTTCCGTTCGATCAGAGTGGCGCAGCGGAAGCATGGTTAGGCTCTTCCCCACTGGCCCAAGATCGAAACATTTGATTTAGGTTATATGTACGGTTAGGTTATTAAATAGGATTTGAACCTTCCTTAAAAAAAGTACTCCTTACCCTTCGCCAATTTCGGGGACAAAATTTTATTTTAAGGGGGGTAGATTGTAACACTCCGAATTTTAGCCAATCTGGGATTTGACGTCCTTAGGCAGTGGATCAATTAAAACACCTGAAAAATCGTTCAGAACCCAATTCCATAGCCAAAGAAACCACTTAGGATTAATTCCTTTAGAAATTAAGCGTAAGTTAGCTAGCGCAACGTTAGAGTAGCTGGGAAACAGTTCCTGATCACTTTAAATACGTTCTACAAGACCCAAATCCAGTAGAACGTATGACTCTATAATACTCTATAACCTCGGATCAAACTCTAAGCAGGTTTGTTCTCTGAACCACCTTAAAATTTTATATTAGATCTAGACCGCGCGTCGAAAGTTCGATGCCTACTATCTTAGACCGTTAGGACCGCCTAGCTGGACTTGACAATCATTTCGAAAATCAAGTCCAACCGATAATCACAGGCTATTTCATTGAGCCGGGACTGAAGAGAGTGCGAATAGGGACAGAATTGGAATTTGAAATTCAAATCTGGCACACGACTTGACGTGTCAGTATTAAGCGTTCTGACCGTCAGAATTCAGCCAAATTACACCCTCGGATCAGGAAAAATTTCTATTTCATATCATGAGATTTGCAGGCCTGATCTGCGTGCGATGACCGCTGAACTGAAACTGGACCGCCACGTGCGATCTGCGAACCCTGCCAGACTGAAAACTTGATGTATGCTAGATCCAGTATGCATGAGCTTAAGTCCGACCGCATTCAGCCAGGGGACCACCAGAAATGTCCTTTTGGACTGAAACAGCCCCGATTTGGTTACCCCTCAAGTGAAACTTGTTCCCGAGCCTATTTCGGGCAAGTTTGGGCTTATAAAAAGGGATGAAACCCTAACTCCTCTCTCCCATCCGAATTTGCAAAAAAGCCCTAAATTGGGAGAGAGAAAAGGTGAGAGTTTGTGAGAGAAGGTGGGAGAGAATTCCCTGCTGCTTGTGCCACGTGCTGCAAGTGGTTAAGCCACGTGCTCCAATCACCTGGCCGATGATTCCTCCACTTTTTCAGGTATGAAATAACCCTAGAAAGTTTCTGTTTTGAGGTTTACTAGGATTCATAGCTTGTTAGCTGACGTAACTCATGAATTAGGTTCTCTTATCGCTGTAGACGAAGCGTATACGCTCCGTTCGAATTTACACATCCATAAGAGACAAGGTGCGGATTTTAGACGCTTTGATTGACTGTTTCCAATGCTTTTAATGTCGTTTAATAGTAGATTATCGACGGCAACGCCGTTTGACATGTACAACATGCTGTCCGTTTCCTGTTTCGTAAACCGACGGAGAATATGAGATTTAGGGCATTTTAGTCATTTGTAGGAAGTACTGATTTCATTCATATTTTGCTGATGTGATTGACATGATTTATTGTCGCATTAGAATGTTAGGAATGCATGCATAATTAGTTTAGTAAAGAGATTCGCCTAAATACGCACTTCGGGTCGACATACTATATGTAGACTTAAGTGTGTAGTGTAAGTGTTTGTATTAATGCTTGTATTAGTATGTATTGAATGAAATGATGTTATGGATTAGTTTGAGATTGGTTTCTCAATTGATATGCTAATGTGAATGATTTCTTACATGTTAGCCATATGCATGATTTCATTATATGAATGAAATGCATGTGCTTGATGATTCACGTAAGGTGTATGTTATAATATGTGCTTGGTGATTTCATTATGATTTAGTTTGAGATTGAATTCTCAATTAATTTGCTGATGAAAATGATTTCCTATATGTTGGCGATATGCATAATTTCATTATATGTGTGAAAGGCATGTATCAGGTGATTTTCTTAAGTTGTAGGTTACATGCATAACTTCATTATATGTGTGAAAGGCATGTATGAGGTGATTTTCTTAAGTTGTATGTTACAACATGTGTTAACATGCTCATATGGTGGTATTTCATTTCCAATTCTTTCACATGCTTTGCTGATGTGATTCCACATGTTTGGGACTGTACTTAGTCCAGGCAGTCGGTAACCGAGCGAATTCGTGGTTGGCTTATCCTTGCCATGAACGACGCGTCGATGAACGCGAGCCGTGTTTTGGAGTTGGCGGCAGTGGTTAGGCCACACGAAGTGTTTTACGCACTTCATGTCGTTCAAGTTGAGATGCGATCGTGCTAGTCGAGCCCGTCAAGTAACCCGACTGGCCGTTGTATGTTCACCCAGCATGAGTCATAACTGCTTGAACCTAGGGTACTGAACTTACCATTGTAAACCCTGTTAACCATGGTACCTTGATCCACGAAGACTCATGAGTCGGGCATGGTGGTATGGGACACCGTGGTCAAGCTGTCGGCCTACGCTGGGGCCACAAACCTCCCCGTAGTGACAGTGAGCACCTAGTCTCGTGAGCAGATTATGGTGGTATGGGACACTATATTCTTGTTGTCGGCCTACATTGATAAGGTGATGGGGGAGCGGTGCAACGAGTACGAGCAACAGCCCTGTCAGCCCTTTTTAGTGACCGCGAGCGTATTCTGAGTCTACGGGAGGCGACGACCCTTCCGTAGCAGTAGAGTACAGTAAGCCTGTATTGATAAGGTGATGGGGGAGCGGTGCAACGAGTGTGAGAAACAGCCCTGGCAGCCCTTGCAGCGACCTACAAAATATACATCGTATGAGATTACTAGAAGTGACGACCCTAGACAGGATCTGTGTTGGGATTGATATAAGGGAGGTACCTTAGTTTCCTAATCTTACTGTTTGAATGGACTAATAACAACTCAGAAATCATATCACCATTACATTGCATGTGCCTGGAAGATGTGGAGCACTTTAGGGAGTGTGGCATGCCGCGGTCGTAAGATGGTGCCATATGAGGGAGATCGTCGGTGAGGGAATACATCACGTTATGTCATATTGTATTAACAACAGTTTTAGGATTTCTTGATTTATTACTTTATTATTATCGCATGATTGATTTGAGAACATGTTAATCCTTGCTCTATTATTCCACTGAGTTAGCTACTCACTCCCACGTTACGGGACGGTGTTCCTGGACACCCACCAGACATTTTTGTGATTGCAGATGATGGCACGGCCTACGAGGCGGAGCCAAACTTGATGATGTTGATGATGAAGAGGATCCCTCCTTTATACGTATTCTGATTGACGGGATTACAGGGAGGTTGATTAGATACCTTGACACTTGTCATTTTATATTTTCAGAGCACTCATATATATTCCTTTTGTTTACTTTTGGAGTATACATGTATGTATATAACTTGGTAACATGTTCACACTCTGGAGACATACAACAGTTTATATATGTTATACCTACTATCACAGTCTTCCGCTTGTGACTTTAACTGTCTCTGGAGTATGATATGCTGTTCTGGCTTAATCTCACTCATGTTTAATACATTATCACAGACAACATTCAATCATACATATCCATGTTGTATAAATAAAATTTTGGAACTCGGGAGTTGGGTTTTTGCTCGACCCCCCCGATTTTCGGGATGTTACAATAACCGAATTGGGGCTGTTTCGGTCCAAAAGATTCTTTCTGGTGGTCGCCTGGCCGAATGCGATCGGACTTAAGCTCATGCGTACCAGATCTAGCACGTATTAAGTTTTCAGTCCGGCAGGGTTCGCAGATCGCACGTGGCGGACCAGTTTCAGTTCAGCGGTCACCGCACGTAGATCAGGGCTGCAAGTCCCATGATATGAAATAAAAATTTTTCCTGATCCGAGGGTGTAATCTGGCTGAATTCTGACAGTCAGAACGCTTAATACTGACACGTCAAGTCGTGTGCCAGATTTGAATTTCAAATTCCAAATCTGTCCCTATTCGCACTCTCTTCAGTCCGGGCTCAATGAAATAGCCTGTGATTATCGGTTTGACTTGATTTTCGAAATGATTGTCAAGTCCAGCTAGACGGTTCTAACGGTCTAAGATAGGAGGTATCGGACTTTCGACGGCGGTCTAGATCCAATACAAAATTTCAAAGTAGTCCAGAGAACAAACCTGCTCAGAGTTTGGTCCGAGGTTATAGAGTATTATAGAGTCGTTGGTTCTACTCGATTTGGGTCTTGTAGAACGTATTTAAAGTGATCAGGGACTATTTCCCAGCTACCAGCGTTGCGCTAGCTAACTTAGTCATATTTTCTAAAAGAATTAATTCTACGCAATTTCGAGTCGAGTTGGTACTCGAGTCCAAGTACGGATTTTTCACGGGCGTTACAATCTACCCCCCTTAACAAATAATTTCATCCTCAAAATTTGTACCTTTTCATACTCCTCGAGAAGCCGTGGGTAGTTCTTTCTGATCTCGGCTTCTGTCTCCCAGGTAGCCTCTTCCTCAAGTGATGCGTCCACAATACCTTCACAAGGGGAATCACCTTGCTACGCAGTACCTGTTCCTTCCTGTCTAGGATACGTGTCGGTCGCAGGATATATGTAACATCATCTCCTAACTGCACCTGCTCCCATCTGATGATATGGGAAGGATCAGCAACGTACTTCTTCAGCATAGAAACATGAAATAGTTATGAACGCTCGCGAGAGGCGTGGGTAAAGCCAATCGGTAAGCCACTGCTCCCACACGATCGAGGATCTGGAATGGACCAATGAATCGCGGTGCCAGCTTCCCCTTCTTCCCGAACCGAAGGACTCCCTTCATAGGGAAAACTCGCAAAAACACATGATCCCCAACTGTGAACTCTAGTGGCCGTCGTCTCGTATCGGCATAACTCTTATGTCTGCTCTGTGCTGTAACAAGCCGACGTCGAATAATATCAATCTTCTCTGACGTCGCCTGCACTAACTCTGGGCCAATCAAGCTACGCTCCCCGACCTCTGCCTAGCAATGTGGTGCGCGACAAGGTCGCCCATACAACGCCTCGTAAGGTGCCATAACGATACTCGCCTGAAAACTGTGGTTGTACGCAAACTCTACATAAGCAAGAAAATCATCCCAACTGTCCTTGAAGTCCAATGCGTAAGCTCGCAACATATCCTTTAAGATCTGGTTCACCCGCTGTCTGTCTGTCTGTCTGTGGGTGAAAAGCAGTACTGAACTTCAACTTCACACCCATAGCCTCCTAAATGCGAGTCCAGAAAATAGAAGTGAACCGCGTGTCTCTGTCCGACACGATCTCCAACGGAACTCCATGCAGACGCACAATCTCTCTGATGTAGAGTCTAGCCAGCTCATCTGCAGAGTTCGTAACTCTGATCGGTAGGAAGTGCGCCGACTTCGTCAGACGGTCGACGATCACCTAAATGGAATCATATCCCTTCCTTGTCTTCGGCAGCCCTGAAATGAAGTCCATGGAAATGAAATCCCACTTCCACTCTGCGATCGGCATAGGCTGCAAAAGTCCAGGTGGTCGGCGATGCTCTGCCTTCACCTGCTGACAAGTGAGACAACGGGACACGAACTCAGCTATGTGGGTCTTCATACCTTCCCACCAATACGTCCTCTTCACGTCATGATACATCTTCGTACTGCCTGGATGCATCGCGAGTCTAGTACAATGCGCAGCCTCGAGAATCTCTCGTCTCAAGTCAGGGACATCTGGGACGCATAGGCGGCCACGATAACGTAAGCCCCCATCCATACCAACTCGCCACTCGGTGTCAGTATCGTCACTGGCCTGCTCTCGAAGCTCAGTCAGATGCGCATCGTCCCTCTGCGCCTCGATGACCCAGTCATCGATCTGAGATCGCACCTGTACATGTGCGATGAACTCATACGACTCCTCTACGGTGAGTTTCTGCTCAAAGTCTCACAAAAACTCAACCATATCCCACTCAGCAACCATCAGCGGAGCTGTAAACTCTATCGCCTTCTTACGGCTTAACGCATCAGCCACAAGGTTCGCCTTCCCAGGATGGTAAGAGACTTCAAACTTGAAGTCCTTCAATGTCTCCATCCACCACCGCTGCCTCAAATTCAAGTCTCGCTGCGTGAATATGTACTTGAGGCTCTTGTGATCACAAAAGAGCTCGAACTCCTCTCCATAGAGGTAATGTCTCCAGAGTCTCAGTGCGAATATGACGGCTGCCAACTCTAGGTCGTGTGTAGGGTAATTCTCCTCGTGCTTCCTTAATTGTCTCGAGGCATACGAAATTACCCTGTCCCTCTGCATAAGGACACAACCCAAACCAACGCTAGACGTGTCAGTGTATATAGTGTATCTAACCCCTTGCTCTGGTAATACTAGCACAGGGGCGGACGTAAGTCTGTCCTTCAGCTCCTGAAAAGCTGACTCCGCCTTGTCGTTCCGGGCGAACTTCACGTGCTTCCATGTCAACTGAGATAAGGGTCTCGCGATCTTCGAGAAGTCCTGTATGAAGCACCGATAGTAACCAGCGAGACCCAAGAAACTCCTCACCTCGTGACAGAACCAGGCTGCTCCCAGTCCTGCACCGCAGCTACCTTAGACAGGTCAACTGCCATGCCATCCTTGGACACCACGTGTCCCAGGAACTTCACTTCCTGCTTCCAGAAGTTGCACTTCTTGTACTGTGCGAACAACTGATGCTGTCTGAGCATATCCAGGACCAAACGCAAGTGCTCCTCATGCTCCTCTCGACTCCTAGAGTACACCAAAATGTCATCAATGAATACAACGATGAATCGATAGAAGAAAGGTCAAAATACCCGGTTCATCATATCCATGAACACGGCTGGTGCGTTCGTGAGACCGAACGGCATCACGAGGAACTCGTAGTGGCCAAAACTGGTCCTGAATGCTGTCTTCTACACGTCCTCATCCCTGACGCGCAACTGATGATAACCTGACTGAAGATCAATCTTCGAGAAGTACTGCGCTCCTCTCAACTGATCAAACAAGTCATCGATCCTGGGTAAAGGGTACTTGTTCTTCACCGTGACCTGGTTCAGCCTGCGATAATCAATACACAATCGCATCGAACCGTCCTTCTTCCTCACGAATAGGACCGGTGCTCCCCAAGGAGACACACTAGGCCATATAAGGCCAAGCTCTAGCAGACCATCAATCTGCATCCTCAACTCTTTCATCTCACACGGTGCCATGCGATACGTCGGCAGTGAGACGGGCGTAGAACCAGGAACCAGATCGATAGTGAAATCGATCTCTCGTCGGGGCGGCAAACTAGGGATCTTCCTGAACAGATCCCCGAACTCAGAAACGACTGGCGTATGCTCAAGTATCTGGGCACCAGCGTCGCGCAACAAAGTAGTGTAACTAAGTATGCGAAAAGGGAGATTTACCCGCACTGGAAATGTGAAGGATGCACCCTCTGGCTCGTACACGGTCACTATACGAGTCTCGCAGTCAATCTCGGCCCTCGCTGCAGTCAACCAATCCATGCCAAGAATGACATCGAGATAAACCAGAGAAGGATTGACAACAAGATCAATAGCCATCGTCTTGCCTCCCAGATCTACCAAACAACCCTCACACATCTGGGTGACATCTGAATAATCCCCATGAGCTGCAAGAACTCGCACCCTATCCATAGTAATAGTCTGTAACCCAATGCGTCTGACTATGGCACGTGATATCAAAGAAATCGTGGATCCAGTGTCCACCATCACGAGTATAGGAATACCTCCAATATGGGCAGTGACCTCGAAGGCCGAATGCTGAGAAGTCGGTGTCGCAGCTGCCTCAGCTGTCAATGTATGAACCCGAGCCTGATGTGGCCGGTTCGACCGCTGTGTCATGGGCCGTGGAGGCTGTCTGATCTGTGATACCGGAGGTCAGAAAGAAGGGTGCGTAGGAGCTAACCGTATAGGCGGTGCTGATATCGCCTGTGGATGTGCAAGGTCAATCTTCTGCGGCGGCGAGAACCCACTATCCCGCATCCGAGAAAAATAACTCTGCGCCAAGTGGCCCGTCCTCCCACAGTATGTGCACGATAACTCGGGGCACCGAAACGATGGTGCTGGCGCTAGAGCCCGAGTAGGAGGGTCGACACGAGGCCTCTTGCCAGCGAAGGGCCTGTCTGGCAAGTCTGATCGTGGCCTAAAAGCAACAGCGCCCCGAGATCGCGCAAGTCGATCCACATCCTGCTCTACCCACATAGACATGTGAATCGACTCCGCATATGAGGGAATGCTCACACAGCACATCTTCGACAGAATATTCAGTCGCAAACCCTCCAAAAAGCGCCGTATGTGCATCTGCTCATCAGCCAAAATAGTCGGGACGTATCTGCCCAACTCCGTAAACCGATGTTCATACTCCGTAACTGTCATGGCTCCCTGTCTGAGGTGGAGAAACTCATTCTCCCGGTCATGCCTGTAAGTCTGGGGATAATACTTCTCGTGGAAGCGGAACTCAAACGCTGCCCATGTCCATATATATCGGCGGCAACGGTCCGCAATACGCTGTCCCACCACAAGCTGGCCTCTCTCTCAAACAGGAATGTAGCCAACTCTACCTGCTCAGCTTCTGTACAGTGCAACATCCGCAGTATCTTCGACACACGGTCGAGCCAATACTCGGCCTCCTCGGGTCTATGAGAACCCGTAAAAGTGGAAGGCCGTAAGCGCTGGAATTGCTCTAACAAGCCCCGTGTATCTGTGGCATTCCCCGCAGGATAAGCAGGTGGTACAGGATGAGTCATGCCCTCATCCTGGGCATAAGCATCAACATCCTCAGCTGGATGCGTAGGTGGTGCAGGTGGAGTCACACCCCCACCCTGGGCTAGTGTCCCCACAATGGTAGTTAGGAGCTGCTGCTGCTGCTGCATCATAGCCATCATCTGTGTAGACGCACGATAAGGCTCTCTGACTGGCGGTGTGAACGGCGGTGGTCCAACTGTAGGACCAGCAGTAGGCTGAGACGCTCGAACTGTCTCAGGAATCGGGCCCACAGCAGGGTCCGCATGTTCATCAGACTGCGAAGGAGCCTGATCCATAGGCTCAGTCAATGCAAGCCAAGCCGTACTCCGTGTAGCCTTAGGCGGCATTCCCTATATTCAAAATAGGGCACAACCTTGTCAGTCTCAATAGCACAAATACACCGCAATCATTCACACAAGGAGTCAAAGGCATTCCATGCATTTCATTTAATTAAAATTATCACAATACAAGGGATACATCCTTACAAGCATCATGACGAGAAATACATGGGAACTAAGACAGTTAAAATTACAACAACAACATAAGCAAAGCACTAGCCTTAACAGGCTTACACAACTTAAAGTAGGAAATGACTAACTACTAATAACAACATCATAGATCTCGCTAGTCTGAGTCGGGTGACGGAGGAGGAGCACCCTTATCCTGCAAGCAGCACAGGATCGCCTTCAAGGTACGAGTCACCTTGCCAAATTTTCTCTTCGTAACGGCCTTGGCATCCTCGAATTCAGCGCGAAGTTCCTGAACTTCCCTTCGCAAGGCGATCTGGCTCTCCTCAATCTGGGCAATGCGATCATCGCTAGTAGCTTGCACAGAAGGAGGAGGGCTCTCATCTGTATCCTGAGCCTCCTCTTCTGCCTCTTCCTGGACTTCTTCCTGAACTTCTGCTCCAGGTTCTCCTTCACTTGGATCCTCTTCATCATCAAAGTCATCCTCGCTATCCTCCTCAAGTTGATTCTCACGGTACTGAGATCCTATCTTCATCTTGACCATAGTCGACTTATCAATGCTATGAATCGAAACTGGCAATTTCAGCCCAAGTCTGTAAGCAAACTCAAGCGCGATCTTGCATATCAGTCAGCCAAAAGGAAGCGATTCGGACGTTCTTCTTAACTTGGCTATGAGGATTATCTGTCGCAAGATGAAAGTGGCCATACATACATTCTCTCCCTGGGCCACCAGATACAGAAAATCAACCATAAGGCGCGTACACTCAATGCGATTCGTCGACCTGGGATACACATTGAACGTGCAGATATGGTGTAGCAGGCACAAATCATCAGACATATAAGTCGCCTTAAGGCTATTATTAGGCTGCCATGGAACCAATTTACCGCACAGGAACCTGGTACGGCGATCTCGCTCACGCCTACTCCTCAGATTCTTCTCACTAGGATGAACATCACCAAGAGGCACGTTCAGAAGTCGCACAATCAGCCGCACATCGATCGTAGCCATCCTGTCCCTACCAAAAGGAATTTTAAACTGCAATGGCTCCAAGGTAGGATTCTGGATACAAGCGTAGAAGGCATGAACGGTGCTCACATTAGCACGAGCGCGAGCTTCAAAGATCAGACCCCAATGCGTAGCTTCAATGCGCTCGAACAATAAAAATTTGTCGAATAGTCATCCTTCCACATCCGCCTCAAACAACACTTTGCGATCAGTGTATTGGCCGTGAGGCATCTCAGCTAGAATCACTCGCCCAAGGCGAGTATGGGGATCCAAATCCCGCTTTGTATGGAACTCTCGGGCTGTAGCTGGACCTGTGGCGGCGATTAAACTTACAACACCACCCCGCGGTCTTCTCGATTAAGCAGGGTGACTTGGCCCAGCCTCATCCGCCGTGATTTTTCTTTTACCCATCAAAGATAGGATGGTGGAGAGTGACAAAAGGCCTAAAATGGCTTCCACAAAAGCCATAGAAAATGGAGAAAATGTGAAGAAGTGGCTGTCCAAACTGAAAAAGGGAGATCTAGGCATTGTAGAGGGATGCTTCAAGCTTCCCTAGGATGTATTTTCAAGGAGAAATGAAAATGAAAAAGGGGAATGGAGCACCTCACGATTTCGGCTCGATTTGGGAGTTTTTAGAGCTCCAAAAGATGAAATCTTCAAGAGGGAGGGCTGCAATCTTCCATAGGACGATGGAGTGTGGTCGTTTTTGGCCAAGGATGGATTTAGGGGTGGTTTAGAATCATGAATTTTAGAGATAGCAGCTGGAAAATGAGAATGGATCTATGGGAAGGGATGTTTGTGAAGAAAGTGCACGATTTATGGGTTTTCTACACACGAACCATGCATGGGGGTGTGTAGTACCCAAAATACCCTCACAAAACAAAGGACGCACCAAGTGGACGATGGTGGTCGGTGATGCATCACCGGATCGGTGGGACTACATGGGTTTGGTCCCCCATGGTCCAGGGACCCCAAATAACTATGGGCCCCACCTTGGTTCATTGTATTTTGACCTATATAGGCCCAAACATGAGTTCAGGGATTTCTGGGGCCAAACTGTAATCCTGAATACAAAACTCTATCATGCAGCATATGATTTTGGGGTAGAAGGAGCTAGTACATCCATCTAGCCCATTAGTTACTAAAGAAAGCGAAGTTAGAATGGCCTTATGGCCATTTTTCTTAAAATTTTACTATTCACTATAAAATTTTGTGAAAGCATGATTTTATGTTATTTTCACATTAGGATTGATGCCTAACATAAAAAATATAAGAAGAAATTGAATATTGGAGTGGTGAGAGGAAGAATTTTGGTGAAATGGGGTTTTTAAGCCCTGGCGATTGAATACAGGAGTCGTGGTTGTCCCATGGCCCAAGGATTCATATTAAAGGGTTTAGAATCATTCAAATAATGTCTCAACCCACTTACCTACAACTTAGGAGCTATTCGGGTTACTTCACGCGACCCTAGATGCGTTACGAACTCGATCACGCGATCGATTCCAATAGTCTTCGCCTATTGGCGAATCTGTGATCCTAGAAGTATTTCTATACCCTTCTCGCACCCACCTAAGTCAAAAGAAACGACAACGTACGTCGCGTGATCATAAGCCAGGCCCAGTATACTTTTAGTCACGCTCTGATACCAACTTGTAACACCCTGAAAATCGGGGGTCGTGTATAAACTCAACTCCAGAGTTTCAGGCCGTCACTTATGCAAAAAAATGATTATGATACAATATTGTCTGAGTTAAAGCATTTACATGAGTAAAAGTATACCAAAACTACAATTCATACTCCAGATCTAGTGATAAAAGCAAGCGGAAGACTAATCAATATATATATCACTGTAAGGAAAAATAAAGTAGATCTCATCTGTCTCTAAAGTATGAATACATCTCTGAGTCTCATATACATATACATGAACAAAATCAAATGTTCAAAATAGTCCCACTGAAGTCCCATCAACCCAGGTCACCTAAGCAAAGCCATCATGATACTGCATGTACGAGAACTCGTCCTGGTCCTCGTCAAAGTCTGGCTCTGCCTCCTGGATCTCAGCATCACCTGCATCTACAACAGGGTCTGGTGGGTGTTGCAAACACCATCCCGTAACGTGGGAATGAGTGATCAACTTAGTGGAATCATGGATCAAAGATTAGCATGTTCACAAATCAATCATGCGATAATAGTAAAGCAGTAAATCAGACAATCCTAATACTGTTGTTAATGCAATATGACATGACGTGATGTATGCCCTCACCGACGATCTCCCTCATACGGCACCATCTTACGACCGCGGCATGCAATCGACCCTCAAGTGCTCCACATCTTACAGGCACATGCAATGGTATGGTGATATGATTTCCAAGTTGTTATTAGTCCATTCAAACAGCAGGATTGGGAAACTAAGGTACTTCCCTTGTATCAATCCCAACACAGATCCGGTCTAGGGTCGTCACTCCTAGTAATCTCATACGATGTATATTTTGTAGGTCGCTGCAAGGGCTGTCAGGGCTATTGCTCGCACTCGTTGCACCGCTCCCCCATCACCTTATCAATACAGGCCTACTGTACTCTACTGCTACTGAAGGGTCGTCGCCTCCCGTAGACTCAGAATACGCTCGCGGTCACTACAAAGGACTCGTCGCCTAATCAGTGTAGGCCGACAGCTAGAATATAGTGTCCCATACCACCATAATCTACTCATGAGACTAGGTGCTCACTGGTCACTACGGGGAGGTTTGTGGCCCCAGCGTAGGCCGACAGCTCGACCACGGTGTCCCATACCACCATGCCCAGCTCATGAGTCTTCGTGGATCAAGGTACCATGGTTAACAGGGTTTACAATGGTAAGTTCAGTACCCTAGGTTCAAGCAGTTATGACTCATGCAGGGTGAACATACAACGGCCAGTCGAGTTACTTGACGGGCTCGACTAGCGCGATCGCATCTCAAGTCGAACGACATGAAGTGCGTAAAACACTTCGCGTGGCCTAACCACTGCTGCCAACTCCAAACACGGCTCGCGTTCATCGACGCGTCGTTCGTGGCCAAGATCAGCCAAGCACGAATTCGCTCGGTTACCGACTGCCTGGACTAGGTATAGTCCCAAACACATATGAATTCACATCAGCAACTTATGTAGGATTATTGGAATTGAAATATAATCATGTGAGCATGTTAACACATGTTATAATATACAAGTTAAGTAAATCTTCAAGCACATATATTTCATGCATATAATGAAATCATGCATATAGTCAACATGTTGGAAATCATTTACGTCAGCATATTAATTAAGAAATCAATCTCAAACTAATTCATAACATCATTTAATTCAATACATACTAATACAAACATTTATACAAACACATACACTACACACTTAAGTCTACATATAGTATGTTGACCCGAATTGCACATTTAGGCGAATCTCTTCGCCAAACTAATTATGCACGTATTCTTAACTTTCTAATGCGACAACAAACCATGTCACTCACATCAGCAAAATATGAATGAAATCAGTACTTCCTACAAATGACTAAAATGCCCTAAATCTCATATTCTTCGTTGATTTACGAAACAGGAAACGGATAGCATGTTGTACATGTCAAACGGCGATGCCGCCGATAATTTACTATTAAATGACATTGAAAGCATTGGAAACCGTCAATCAAAGCGTCTAAAATCCTCACCTTATCTCTTATGGGAGTGATTTCGAACAGAGTGTATACGCTTCGTCTACCGCGATAAGAGAACCTAATTTACAAGATAAGTCAGCTAACATGCTATGAATACTAACGAACCTCAAATCAGCAACTTCTAGGGTTGTTTCTTACCTGAAAACGTGGAAGAATCACTGGCTTGGTGATCAGAAGGTGTTGCTACAACACGTGCAACAGGTGGCACGAAGACGGGAAAAATCTCTCCTACTCTCTCTCACAAACTCTCACCTTTTCTCTCTCCCAAATTAGGGTTTCTCTCAAATTTGGATGGGAGAGAGGAGTGAGGGTTTCAACCCCTTTTATAGACTTAAAAATGCCCAAAACAGGCTCCGGTACAAAGTTCACTTAGTGCATAACCGAATCGGGGCTGTTTCGGTCTAAAAGATGCTTTCTGGTGGTCCCCTGGCCAAATGCGATCGGACTTAAGCTCATGCGTACCAGATCTAGCACGTATTAAGTTTTCAGTCCGGCAGGGTTCGCAGATCGCACGTGGCAGACCAGTTTCAGTTCAGCGGTCACTGTAGGTAGATCAGGGCTGCAAGTCCCATGATATGAAATAGAAATTTTTCCTGATCCGAGGGTGTAATCTGGCTGAATTCTGATGGTGAGAACGCTTAATACTGACACGTCAAGTCGTGTGCCAGATTTGAATTTCAAATTTCAAATCTGTCCCTATTCGCACTCTCTTCAGTCCGGGCTCAATGAAATAGCCTGTGATTATCGGTTTGACTTGATTTTTGAAATGATTGTCAAGTCCAGCTAAACGGTTCTAACGGTCTAAGATAGGAGGTATCAGACTTTCGACGCGCGGTCTAGATCCAATACAAAATTTCAAAGTGGTCCAGAGAACAAACCTGCTCAGAGTTTGGTCCGAGGTTATAGAGTATTATAAAGTCATTGGTTCTACTCGATTTGGGTCTTATAGAACGTATTTAAAGTGATCAGGGACTACTTCCCAGCTACTCCAGCGTTGCGCTAGCTAACTTAGTCATATTTTCTAAAAGAATTAATTCTACGCAATTTCGGGTCGAGTTGGTACTCGAGTCCAAGTATGAATTTTTCACGGGCGTTACAACAACCTATACAAGGTCGACTTTAAGACCTATACAAGGAACCTAGACATGTCTACACAAGACACAAGTTTATTCCCTACACAAGAGCAAAGGTCAACACACAGAACTTAAGTTTTATGCCCTACATAAGAGCAAAGGATTCACACAAGGAACCTCAGTTTTAGGCCACACAGGCCAAGGATCCACACAAGGAACCTAGGTTTTAGGCCACACAGGCTAATGATCCACACAAGGAACCAAAGTTTATGCCCAGCACAAGAGCATGGGTCAACACACATCACCCAAATGTACTCTCCCGTCGGAGGCCTCCTATGAGGGCGTGAAAGGGTGAGAACCGCTTGTGACCCAATCCTACACAAGGAATGATCAACAAAGTCTCTGGACTTCAGTTACTTACAAATTAGCATATGAGCCCCATTCTTGCATGTTGATGAAGATCTCCTCCTTGATGATGATGATTCTTCAGCTCCCTTGATATGCAACACTTGATGATGCTCCCATAAAGGCAACGGGTTGGGTCAAGGTTATGTTGGAATCCTACTTTAATAAATGTTTTTCTATTTTAGAGAAGTAGAAATTCTAAGCTTTCAAGCATTCAAGGTATCCCAGGTTAATGATTTGTCATTAAGATAGTCGCTGGATGATCCTTGAATGGGGAAGTTCATTCATCAATCCACTCTATTGATTATCAATGATGAGGGTGGATTGAGAGATGAACTTCCATAAGAAAATGAGCTTAAAGTAGGTGATATGCAATTACTCTCTCAAGGCTCTCTCTATTTTTCTCTCTATCTTTTACAACCAAGGGCAAGCTATCCTTATATGGACAAAAAAATCCCAACAGTAATAAAGATATCAGAGTCTGACTGAGTTCGATCTTATCAAACCTGATTTGATGTCATCGATCATATACTTTCGATGCCATCAAATCAAGGTTCAATGATACAAACTCAACTGAAGCACATACCTAGAACTTATTAACTGAGGATTGATGTCATCGAACTTACTTTGATGTTATTGAAGTTTAAATTCCAATATCATCGAATATTAATTCGATACATCGATCTTTTCTGAGGATATTTTGAGGAAGCTTGCTGGCCACTTTTTTTTTTCCCGAATTCGATGTCATCTATCATATATCGATATCATTGATTTTTGAATTACGATGTCATCGAGACTATATCGATTTCTTGATCATTTCCTCATGATTTTCCTTATAGGCTCGCTAGAACATTTATGTCCGAATTCGATTTCATCGAGACTCTCTTGATATCATCATGATTTGAAATTCGATGACATCGAGTAAGGTTTCGATTCCTCGAACATTTCAGATGACTTTCTTATGAAGCTTGCTAGAAATAACTTGTCCCAATTCGATGATATCGATATCATGTCGATGACATTGAGATTTGAATTTCGATGGCATCGATTTCCTTTCGATTCCTCAAGCAATATCAGAATATTTTCTAAGAAGGTTTGCTGGATAATGCTCTAAGTCCTTCGATGTTATCGACTAACCTTCGATATCATCGATTACTGAAGTTCGATGTCATCAAAGGTATATTCGATTTATCAAAAATCCTGTCTAAATACTTTGTGGTTGCTTAACATAAGATGTCTCAATTCGATATTATTGAAGCCATTTCAATATCATCGACATTGAGTGTTCGATGTCATCGATGAAAGCTCGATGTTATCGAACTGAGTTGAAAAATTTAGAAAATTTTTCTGTTGAGAATAAGTTTTCATACTTTTAATTCCCACGATGTTTTAAGGCTTTTAAGGATTTATTTACTTGGGTGTTTTGGGACATGGGATGTGAAGGTAAATTTATCTGTGACGATCTCAGACCACACATCCAGTTGAGGCAATGGGTTGAACGATCTTCATATGGGGCTCACTTGACTCACCGAATCAACCTACACGTTATTTGACAAACCAGGACACTTTTAGCCACTTGAGACCTTAATGAAAAAATATGGCATCTCTCATAAAGTGAACACTCCATACCATCAGAAAACAAGCGAGCAAGTTGGGATTTCCAACAGGGAAACTAAATAAATTCTGGAAAAAAAAAAACGGTTAATCTAGACCGTATAGATTGGTCAATCCGCTTGACCGATGCTTTATGGGCTTACCATACAACTTTTAAGACCCTCATTGGAATGTCTCCCTTTAGACTCATCTATGTGAAAGCTTGCTACTTGCCTGTGAGTTGAAACATAGAGCATGCTGGGCTATCAAAAATCTGAATTTTAACTTAGTCGACGTTGGCTCGCTGTGCAAGCTTTAACTAAATGAACTTGAGGAATTCTGAAACAATGCTTATGAGAAATCAAGAATTTACAAGGACAGGATGAAAGTGTTCCATGATAAGAACATCCTTCGAAAATCATTCATAACCGATCAAAAAGTCCTTCTATACAATTCTCGGTTACGTATTTTTCTGAGTAAACTTTGCTCTCGTTTGACCAGCTTTAATGTTACTAAGGTCTATCCTCATAGGGCCATCGAGATAAAGGTTTTAACAAATGAAAATGTTTTTAAAGTGAATGGACATCGTCTAAAGCCATTTGTTGAGAAGTTTGAATCAGAGGATATGTCCATACCTCTAATTGATCCTGTGTACCGGGATTGACCTCTGAGTCTGATGGAGGTGTGGTTAGGTTCATTACTTTCATAGGATTTAGGATCAGGATACTTTGATTTCAGTTTGTTTACACTACCAAAAAATTGAGCAATGGCTATGGACGTTGAAAGCTTTTAGCTATGCAAATAATCCATAGCAGTATAGCTAGGGATTTAATCCATAGCTATAGCCTAAGTGCTCTGTAGCTAAATCGTACCTCCCCACCTAAAACATATTAAATATAGATGGTGTTTAAGGGGATCCATGAGGTCCATTGGAATATATGTGTTTGATCCAAGCCGTTCAAAAAATTTGATATGTAATTTTAGTGCATGAGCCCAAAAATTATGTAAATTAAATGTCTAAGTGGACCACACTATAAGAAATAATATAAATTAAATTTCTACCGTTAATATGTTATGTGGTCTCCTTACAGATTTGATCTAACTATTTTTTTATCAACACTTAAAATAATAATTTAAAATTACTGGACAGAGTGGATATTTAAAATACATCACAGTGGGCCCCACGGTCTGAAAACCATAAAATGTCCATGAGCCGTCCATCACGCGCCCCTCCAAACCTCAAAGCCTAAAAATAAAAACCCTCATCAGGGGCCATTTTCTCCCTCTTGTTGCACCTGTCTCTCCGTCTCTCTCTCCGCACTCAGTCTCTCTCTTTCCCTTGCCCTCTCTCAATCTCCCCATCTCCCTCACCCTTCCTCTCTCTGTTTTTAAAAACCCATTTCGCTGCAAGAAGGAGAAGAAGAAAGAGAAGGAGAAGAAGACAGAGCACTTACGGTTAGTTTCTTTCTTTCTCCCTCTTTATCTCTTTCTCAAATTTTTTAATCCTTCAATCTGCATTCCCTTCTCTCTGTTTCTAAAATCTAAGGGCCCATTTAGTCAGTCAGATTGGAAGGGGTTGGATGTTATTGAAAGGGATTGGAAGTTAAATCCTGGGATTGGCCGGGCGTGCCAAACAGAGTCGGTGATCTAATCCCAAATCCTTGAGTCATTTTTTTTCAGCTCATTTTAGGGCCAAATCTCAGGTGGACCACACCATAGGAAACTGTGGTGATTGAACGCCCACCATTAGGGCCTTTTTGGCCGGGCAGATTAGATGGAATTGGATGGTATTAGAGTGGATTGTACAAATTTCAAGGTAATGATAGCTGCGTCAGTGGATTGGTGCAAGATCTATGGGATTGCTATTTATGGTCTGTTTGGGACGCTCGGCCAATCTCGGGATTAAACCTTCCAATCCCTTTTAATCCCTTGAACTAAACACGTCCCAAGAAATTTCGAAGGGATTAGGGTGGATTGGATGGGTTTTAAAGGTAATGATGGTGATGTCAGTGGATCGTCTTAAGATCCTGAAAGGAATTCCAGATTTTTTTTTGGGGGGTTTGTTAGATTGTGACATCAATTTGAATTTCTATATATTTTTTTTTCAATATATTTTATGTTATTGGTACAGGCATTCATATACATTGAAAAATATGATTGAAGTGCTAGACTAGCATGTGCATTTACACCATTTTTAAAATGTTGGTGACTCATCCACCACACGTGTGATAAAACATGTTAATCCACTGCATTGCATTCAACAGGATCAAGCAGTGGTATGGAGCTACTGAGATGCATCTGACTTTATTGCACACGGCTGCAATGGTTGGTCACAGTGTTTGCAAACATCAACTAATTTTCATTCAACATCTATATATATATATATATATATATATATATATATATATATATATATATATATATATATATATATATATATATATATATAAAATCTTGAAGGGAATTCCAAAAAATTTGTTGGTTTGTCAGTTTGCGAGATCAATTTGAATGTCTTTTAATTTGGTGTAATGTCTCTTATGTTACTGGAACAAGCATTCATATACATTCAGAAATGTGATTGAAGGGCTAGACTAAGTGACTAAGATGTGCATTTCCACCATTTCTTTAATGGTGGTGGTTCATCCACCACACGTGCCATAACACATGTTAATTCACCTCACTGCATTTGTCAGGTATCAAGTAGTGGCATGAAGCTACTAAGATGTGCATTTCCACAGTTTTTTAAAAAGTTTGAAATATCCATTCTAAGATTTATTTATTTATTTATTTTGGGTTTCCACTAACCACAACGAGTCCCTCATATAAATGGTTTGGATCATTGAAACTTGAACCTGGATCCAATAGTCCTTTAAACTACACATGTAAGTTGAATGAGTACCATTAACAAGCGTCTTTAAGCCATACATTCTTTCCACATGAGGTCGCCAACTTGATTGGATTGAACCATTCATCACTGGCCCAGCCTAATCTGGACACCAAGCATAGATTTCAAGCACGAGCCTGGCCCTTAGTCAGATTCTATAGGCAGTGAGGGGCATATTGAATGAACTATTGGTTAGCAGTGAGAGGCATATTGAATGAACTATTAGGCTCCATATTGAATGAACTATTAGGCTCCAAGGAGCTTTTGAACTATTTGAACGTATTTGTAGTCTTAGGCTCCATTTGGTCATCACATTAGTATTTATGAAAACCAAATGGAGCCTAAGCCCTTTTTTAACTAAACCAATGCAACTCCTTGCATTGTCGGTCCCAAGCCCGAGTAAAGGAGGAGGGAGAAGGGCTTCAAGGTGAGTCTTTGCCGGCATATTAGATTAATCATTAATCATTATTTTTCTATTGAATCTATAACCATTATGTGATTCTTATGCTTGATTGAGTTCTATTTTTGAATGTATACTTGACTGAATTTTTTGCAGGTCTTCTCTTCATGGGGAAGGGATTAAATAGATTTTGGTCTAACATTGAAGGTTAGTATGGAAGCTCTGCATATGTCTGTGCTATAAGCCCAATTTTCCATGTATTTCCACCTTCTGGTACGTAGATCAAATTCTTTCTACCTGTACTGGCATTCTGTAGCTCAACTAAGCATCTATTTTGTCACTATACAGGGAAGGACAAGAATTTTGTATATACCCACCTGCATCCTATGGGGAGATATGAAGCACATCCAAAGCCAATGGGTATCGTTTAGCAGTTAGAGTCTAGTAAGATTAACTAGATTTTACTTTTTGGAAAACATATACAAGGCGTGTTTCTTTCCTTCTTTTTTTTTTTGGAAACTCACTCATCTCTCTAGTGATCCCAACTTGCTCTCCAACTTTCTTTCTTTTTTGGTATCATGGTTCTGAATATTGATTGATAGTAAGTCGACTTGATGTTGGTGAAGAATGAAATATGTCATTGGAAAGTCACATTCCAAAACCAGACTAAGTCTAAACAATTCTAACTGAGTTGGAATGAGTTGGGTGACTGATACTAGTTTCGATCTCTAGGTGACTTGCACTTTAGAACTTATGCTTAAAACCATGTTCTCTATCATTGATTTCTTTGAGAATTGTCAATCAGCTATGAAGGTAATATGATTTTAGTACATGATAGAAGAGAACCTTTTTTTTGGAGAATTGTTCATAATCATTTCGTAATCGCATTCCATTTTCAACAAGTATTTGAAAATGAGATCGAGTGTTATGTCTTGTATATTTTTTATATCTATTTATACAAACTAACATTTCAGTTTTATCCTATTTTGATATATCCAAGGGCTACTCAGAACTCAATCAAGGTTGCCAGGTATGCATTTACTGATTGCTGGTTTTTCTTTTTGCTACTTATTATTTTGGATAATTCATTATTCAGATAGGTTGAGTTTTTAATGTGTTTCATAGTGGATGCTAGTGCTATAAATTCCTGGTGTGACCAGTCATATGGGTTGCATTAGGAATATTTTGGGTGTTATAGGTGGATGAGAGGACTCTTGATTTGTTACTTAGTTCATACCATTACAAAATACAAACTGAGATTTTTCCTTCACAATAGAAAAGAGATCTTCAAACAACAAAAGTATTCGAGAAAATGTAAGGATTCTGCACTTGTGTTTGAATTTTGATTTTTACCTTTTTGATTTAGAAAAGCTTTGATCAGTATTTTCATATTTAAGGATTTATTTGATATGCCTTTTTCTCAATCAGAGAAATCACCACATACAAGCTCTGCATGTGAACCTTCAGGTACAACCCTGTCTTTCTCACCCAAGTATTGTCTTAGGACATTTGAGCCATGCAACAAATGGGCTGCATGTTCAATGTCAAAAATCAAGTTGATCCACTCATCGATGACGCCCGTATGTTGCGTAAAACATCCTTCTTTCTATTAAATTCTGAAATGTGGCCTGCCCAACACATGGACCAACCTGATTTGCACCTGTAGTGTCCTTTATGGTGCGGTGCACCTTTTGCACAACTTAGATGTGTGACGCAAGTGATAAATTAGTGGGAAAGATGGGGTTGTATGTTGAAATTCACATACAATAGTTGTATGTGGTCATTTCTCTCTCAATCATACAACTTTGGAAATAATTAAAGTGGTATTCGCTAGTTGCAACTACAAGCCAAAATTGCAAAAAAACAAAAAAACAAAACAAAAAAAAAAGAGGCACCAATATCTGCAATGGCTGTGATACTTTCTCTTTGGCTCTATCCTACAATGATTTTTTATGTAGTCAATCGACAAGCCAGGTTTTTAAAACATTAGTATGAGAAGGACATTTGAATCTCGTTGCTACTAGTGGATTTGTGGAATTCATGAATTTAACAATTCCCTGCCTCAAATGCCTTCTCAAACAGTCCCTAAATTCATATTTCACATTATATTTTCATTTTCTTTTTTTACTTCTTTCCTCAATTTTGTGATGGGGGAGGTTTTTGGGTAAAAACTTCCTTGACATAGTGGAGCAAACTTCCAATGTTTGTATATTCCTTTTTAAACATTACAAAAAAATGCATGGGTGGATGTAAGTTTGGTGAATGATGTTTAGTCTATTTTGTCCTCTACAGTGGGGCCCATTGTATCAATAATCTTGATTGCTATAAATGGGCCACTATATGGGATGGTAAAATAAGTGAAAATGCCAACTGATGTATTGTTGAGAAGAGAAGAAATGGATGTATAAATTGGGTCTTTTAGCAAATTTCTTCTATTCATTTTGCATTTTTTTAAAAAATTTTGTATGTAATCTATTTTATTCATTCTGGTTTATTTGTAAACTCCCTTTTATTACCCTACCAAGAATGGATGATTGAACTACTACATTTTCCCCAGAGTTTTATCATTGATCTAGGTTTTATCATTTTTGAAGGTCAAGATAAGATTGCTGATTTTGAGATGAAGCTCATGGACATTGACAACAAGCATCTTGGAATTCTAGAAGCAGAGTATCATGCCATTGTAAAGATGCCATCAGGTTCGTCAAAGAATCTTAACCTCTGAATCGTAGATGCTTATGGACAGCTAACACAGAAAGATACAATGATGTATTTGCTCAAAATTAATGGAGCAGACCCGGATGTGCATCGGAGCTATTTGGATGAGCAGGGGTTCCTGGAAGGAGGGAACCACTTTTACGACCATGCTGAAGTTGTCCCTTTCCTACGGACAGCGTTGGAGGGGCCTAGCTATTTGGACAGGCCATATTTATGTATTTGCTCGAAATTAATGGAGCAGACTCGAATGTGGGTCGGAGCTATCCGAATGAGCGGGGGTCCCTGGAAGGTGGGAACCGCTGCTATGACCATGATGAAGCTGTCCATTTCCTATGGACAGCATTGGAAGGGCCTAACCATTTGGACAGGCTGTGTTTATATCTGTATTTACAAGTACTACACCCTTACCCTAAATCACACCCTAAACCTATAATCTAAACCAATTATCAAATCCCTCAAGCTATAATCTATAACCTATAACCTAAACCTAACCCTAAACTAAAACCTATAATCTAAACCAAAACCAAAATCTATAACCTAAACCCGAACCCATTCTCAAATCCCAAAACCTATAACCTATCCCTAAATCTTAACCCATAACCTAACCTAAACCTATACTTACAACCTAAAACTATTCCCAAATCCCAAAACCTATAACCTAAACCTAACCTTTCCCTAAACCTATAACCAAAATACAATTCCCTAAAGCTAAACGTACACCTAATCCTAATCTTAACTCCCTAACCTAAACCTAAACCTAAACTTGAAAACCAAAACTTAAACCCAATCCCAAACCTAAACCCAATTTCCTAAACCTAAACCAAAACCCATTATCAAATCCAAAAACCTATAACCTATCCCGAAACCTTAACCTATAACCAAACCTAAACCTATACTTATAACCTAAAACTATTCCCAAATCCCAAAACCTGTAACTTAAACCTAACCTTAACCTAAACCTAAACCTATAACCTATAACCCTAACCAAAACCAAAACCTATAACTTAAACCCAAACCCATTCTCAAATCCCAAAACTTATAACCGAAATTGAAACCAAAACATATAACCTAAACTTAAACCTAAACCTTAACCTAAACCTAACCTATAACCTAAACCAAAACCAAAACCTATAACTTAAACTCGAATCCATTCTCAAATCCCAAAACAAATAACCTAAACCAAAACCAAAACCTATGACCTAAACCCGAACCCATTCTCAAATCCTAAAACCTATAACCTATCCCTAAACCTTAACCTATAACCTAACCTAAACCTATACTTATAACCTAAAACTATTCCCAAATCCCAAAACCTATAACCTAAACCTAACCTTTTCCCAAACCTATGACCTAAACTCAATTCCATAAAGTTAAACTTACACCTAATCCTAATCTCAACTCCCTAACCTAAACCTAAACCTAAACTTGAAAACCCAAACTCAAATCCAATCACCAACCTAAACCCTATTTCGTAAACCTAAACCATAACCCATTCTTAAATCAACCGATAACCTAAACTAAAACCAAAACCAAAACCTATAACCTAAACCCGAACCCATTCTCAAATTCCAAAACCTATAACCTAACCCAAAACCAAAACCTATAACTTAACCAAAACCTAAACTTGAAAACCCAAACTCTAACCCAATCCCAAACCTGAACCCGATTTCCAAAACCTAAACCATAACCCATTCTCAAATCCAAAAACCTATAACCTTAATCAAAACATATAACCTAAACCTGAACCCATTCACAAATCCCAAAACCTATAACCTAAACCAAAACCAAAACCAAAACTAAACTAAACCTGAACCCATTCTCAAATCTCAAAACCTATAACCTATCCATAAACCTTAACCTATAACCTAACCTAAACCTATACTTATAACCTAAAACTATTCCCAAATCCCAAAACCAATAACCTAAACCTAAACCTATAACCTAAACCAAAACCATAACTTATAACCTAAACCCAAACCCATTCCCAAATCCCAAAACCTATAACCTATACCAAAACCAAAACCTATAACTTAAACTCGAACCCATTATCAAATCCCAAAACCTATAACCTAAACCTAAATCTAAACCATATCCTAAACCTATAATCTAAACCAAAACCAAAACATATAACCTAAACCCGAACCCGTTATGAAATCCCAAAACCTATAACCTAACCTAAACCTATACTTATAACCTAAAACTATTCCCAAATCACAAAACCTATAACCTAAACCTAACCTTTTCCTAAACCTATGACCTAAAATCAATTCCATAAAGTTAAACCTACACCTAATCCTAATCTCAACTCCCTAACCTAAACCTAAACCTAAACTTGAAAACCCAAACTCAAATCCAATCCCGAACCTGAACTCAATTTCGTAAACCTAAACCATAACCCATTCTCAAATCCAAAAACTGATAACCTAAACCAAAACCTATAACCTAAACCCAAACCCATTATCAATTCCAAAACCTAGAACCTATCCCTAAACCTTAACCTATAACTTAACCTAAACCTAAACTTGGAAACCCAAACTCAAACCCAATCCCGAACCTGAACCCGATTTCCTAAACCAAAACCATTACCCATTCTCAAATCCAAAAACCTATAACCTTAACCAAAACCTATAACCTTAACCAAAACCTATAACCTAAACCCAAACCCATTCGCAAATCCCAAAACCTATAACCTTAAGCAAAACCGAAACCCAAACCTATAACTGAAACCCGAACACATTTTTAAATCCCAAAACCTTAACCTATAACCAAACCGAAACCTATACTTATAACCTAAAAGTATTCCCAAATCCCCAAACCCATAACCTAAACCTAACCTTAACCTAAACCAAAACCTATAAGCTAAACCAAAACCAAAACCAAAACCTATAACCTAAACCCGAACCCATTCTCAAATCCCAAAACCTATAACCTAAACCTAAACCTAAACCTTAACCTAAACCTATAACCTAAACCAAAACCTATATAACCTAATACAAAACCAAAAACTATAACCTAAACCTGAACCCATTATTAAATCCCAAAGCCTATAACCTGACCTAAACCTATACTTATAACCTACAACTATTCCCAAATCCCAAAACCTATAACCTAAACCTAACCTTAACCTAAACCAAAACCTATAACCTATAACCTTAACCAAAACCTATAACCTAAACCAAAATCATAACCTATAACCTAAACCCAAACCCATTCCCAAATCCCAAAAACTATAAACTAAACCAAAACCAAAACCTATAACCTAAACCCGAACCCATTCTTAAATCTCAAAACCTATAACCTAAAACTAAACCTAAACCTTATCCTAAACTTATAACCTAAACCAAAACCTATAAGCAAAACCAAAACCAAAACTTATAAGCTAAACCCGAACCCATTATCAAATCCCAAAACTTATAACCTAACCTAAACCTATACTTATAACCTAAAACTATTCCCAAATCCCAAAACTTATAACCTAACCTAAACCTATACTTATAACCTAAAACTTCCTAAATCCCAAAACCTATAACATAAACCTAACCTTAACCTAAACCTAAACCTATAAGCTATAACCTATAACCTCAACCAAAACCTATAACCTAAACCAAAACCACAACCTATAACCTAAACCCAAACCCATTCTCAAATCCCAAAACCTATAACCTAACCTAAATGTATACTTATAACCTAAAACTATTCCCAAATCCCAAAACGTATAACCTAAACCTAACCTTAACCTAAGACTTAACCTATAATAACCTATAACCAAAACCAAAACCTATAACCTAAACCAAAACCAAACCCTATAACTTAAACCCAAACCCATTCTCAAATAATAAAACCTATAACCTAAACCTAACCCTAAAGCTTAACCCAAACCTATAACCTATAACCTAAACAAAAACTAAAACCTATAACTTAAACCCAAACCCATTCTCGAATCCCAAAACCTATAACCTAAACCTAAACCTAAACCTTAACATAAACCTAAAACCTATAACCTAAACTAAAACCTATAACCTAAACCAGAACCAAAACCAATCTCCTAAACCCGAATCCATTCTCATATCCCAAAACCTATGACCTAAAATAAAACCAAAACTGATGACCTAAACCCGAACCCATTCTCAAATCCTAAAACCTATAACCTATTCCTAAACCTTAACCTATAACCTAACCTAAACCTATACTTATAACCTAAAACTATTCCCAAATCCCAAAACCTATAACCTAAACCCGAACCCATTATCAAATCCCAATACCTATAACCTAAACCCGAACCCATTATCAAATCCCAATACCTAGAACCTAAACCTAAATTTAAACCATATCCTAAATCTATAACCTAATCCAAAACCTATAACCTAAACCAAAACCAAAACATATAACCTAAACCCGAACCCATTATGAAAACCAAAAACCTATAACCTAACCTAAACCTATACTAATAACCGAAAACTATTCCCAAATCCCAAAACCTATAACCTAAACCTAACCTTTCCCTAAACCTATGACCTAAACTCAACCATAAAGTTAAACCTACACCTAATCCTAATCTCGACTCCCTAACCTAAACCTAAACCTAAACTTGAAAACCCAAACTCAAATCCAATCCCGAACCTGAACCCGATTTCGTAAACCTAAACCATAACCCATTCTCAAATCCAAAAATCGATAACGTAAACCAAAACCTGTAACCTAAACCCAAACCCATTCTCAAATTCCAAAACCTATAACCTATCCCTAAACCTTAACCTATAAGCTAACCTAAACCTAAACTTGGAAACCCAAACTCAAACCCAATCCCGAACCTGAACCTGATTTCCTAAACCTAAACCATAACCCATTCTCAAATCCAAAAACCTATAACCTTAACCAAAATCTAAAACCTAAACCCGAACCGATTCGAAAATCCCAAAACCTATAACCTTAACCAAAACCAAAACCAAAATCTATAACCAAAACCCGAACCCATTTTTAAATCCCAAAACCTTAACCTATAACCTAACCTAAACCTATACTTATAACCTAAAAGTATTCCCAAATCCCCAAACCCATAACCTAAACTTAACCTTAACCTAAACCAAAACCTATAACCTAAACCAAAACCAAAACCTATAACCTAAACCCAAACCCATTCTCAAATCCCAAAACCTATAACCTAAACCTAAACCAAAACCTATAACCTAAACCCGAACCCATTATCAAATCCCAAAACCTATAACCAGACCTAAACCTATACTTATAACCTAAAACTATTCCCAAATCCCAAAACCTATAACCTAAACCTAACCTTAACCTAAACCAAAACCTATAACCTATAACCTTAACCAAAACCTATAACCTAAACCAAAATCATAACCTATAACCTAAACCCAAACCCATTCCCAAATCCCAAAAACTATAACGTAAACCTAAACCAAAACCTATAACCTAAACCCGAACCCATTCTCAAATCCCAAAACCTATAACCTAAACCTAAACCTAAACCTTATCCTAAACCTATAACCTAAACCAAAACCTATAAGCAAAACCAAAACCAAAACCAATAAACTAAACCTAAACCCATTATCAAATCCCAAAAATTATTACCTAACCTAAACCTATACTTATAACCTAAAACTATTCCCAAATCCCAAAACATATAACCTAAACCTAACCTTAACCTAAACCTAAACCTATAACCTATAACCTATAACCTCAACCAAAACCTATAACCTAAACCAAAACCAAAACCTATAACTTAAACCCAAACCCATTCTCAAATCCCAAAACCTATAACCTAACCTAAATGTATACTTATAACCTAAAACTATTCCCAAATCCCAAAACCTATAACTGAAACCAAACCTTAAGCTAAACCTAAACCTATAACCTATAACCAAAACCAAAACCTATAACCTAAACCAAAACCAAACCCTATAACTTAAACCCAAACCCATTCTCAATTCACAAAACCTATAACCTAAACCTAACCCTAAACCTTAATCCAAACCAATAACCTATAACCTAAACGAAAACCAAAACCTATAACTTAAACCCAAACCCATTCTCGAATCCCAAAACCTATAACCTAAACCTAAACCTAAACCTTAACCTAAACCTATAACCTATAACCTAAACTAAAACCTATAACCTAAACCAAAACCAAAACCAATATCCTAAACTCGAATCCATTCTCATATCCCAAAACCTATAACCTAAAACAAAACCAAAACCTATGACCTAAACCCAAACCCATTCTCAAATCCCAAAACCTATAACCTATTCCTAAACCTTAACCTATAACCTAACCTAAACCCATACTTATAACCTAAAACTATTCCTAAATCCCAAAACCTATAACCTAAAACCGAACCCAGTATCTAATCCCAAAACCTATAACCTAAACCAAAATCTAAACCATATCCTAAACCTATAACCTAAACCTAAATCTAAACCATATCCTAAACCTATAATCCAAACCAAAAACTATATAATCTAAACCAAAACCAAAACATAAAACCTAAACCCGAACCCATTATGAAATCCCAAAACCTATAACCTAACCTAAACCTATACTTATAACCAAAAAATATTCCCAAATCTCAAAACCTATAACCTAAACCTAACCTTTCCCTAAACCTATGACCTAAACATAATTCCATAAAGTTAAACCTATACCTAATCCTAATCTCAACTCCCTAACCTAAACCTAAACCTAAACTTGAAAACCCAAACTCAAATCCAATCCCCAACCTGAACCCAATTTCCTAAACCTAAACCATAGCCCATTCTCAAATCCAAAAACCTATAATCTAAACCAAAATTGAAACCAACACCTATAACCTAAACCCGAACCCATTATCAAATTCCCAAACCTATAACCTATCCCAAAACCTTAACCTATAACCTAACCTAAACATAAACTTGAAAACCTAAACTCAAACCCAATCCCGAACCTGAACCCGATTTCCTAAACCTAAACTATAACCCATTCTAAAATCCAAAAACCTATAACCTTAACCAAAACCTATCATCAAAACTCAAACCCATTCTCAAATCCAAAAACTTATAACTTAAATAAAAAACAACACCAAAACCTATAACCAAAACCCGAACCCATTCTCAAGTCCCAAAACCTATATCATATCCCTAAACCTTAACCTATAACCTAACCTAAACCTAAACTTATAACCTAAAACTATTCCCAAATCCCCGAACCTATAACCTAAACCTAACCTTAACCTAAACCTATAACCTAAAACCATAACCAAAACCATAACAAATAACCTAAACCCAAACCCATTCCCAAATTCCAAAACCTATAACCTAAACCAAAACTAAAACCTACAACCTAAACCCGAACCCATTCTCAAATCCCAAAACCTATAACCTAAACCCAAACCCATTATCAAATCCCAAAACCTATAACCTAAACCAAACCAACACCAAAACCTATAACCAAAACCCGAACCCATTCTAAAGTCCCAAAACCTATATCATATCCCGAAACCTTAACCTATAACCTAACCTAAACCTATACTCACAACCTTAAACTATTCCTAAATCCCCAAACCTATAACCTAAACCTAACCTTAACCTAAACCTAAACCTAGAACCTATAACCTTAACCAAAACCTTTAACCTAATCCAAAACCATAACAAATAACCTAAACCCAAACCCATTACCAAATTCCAAAACCTATAACCTAAACTAAAACCAAAACCTATAACCTAAACCCGAACCCATTCTCAAATCCCAAAACCTATAACCTAAACCTTATCATAAACCTATAACTTAAACCAAAACCTATAACCTAAACCAAAATAAAAACCTATAACCTAAAGCCGAACCCATTATCAAATCGCAAAACCTATAACCTAACCTAAACCTATACTTATAACCTAAAACTATTCCCAAATCACAAAACCTATAAACTAAACCTAACCTTAACCTAAACCTAAACCTACAACCTATAACCTTTACCAAAACCTATAAGCTAAACCAAAACCAAAACCTATAACCTAAACCCAAATCCATTCTCAAATCCCAAAACCTATAACCTAACTTAAACCTATACTTATAACCTAAAACTATTCGCAAATTCTAAAACCTATACCTAAACCTAACCTTAACCTAAACCTAAACCTATAACCTATAACCTTAACCAAAACCTATAACTTAAACCAAAACCAAAACCTATAACTTAAACTCAAACCCATTCTCAAATCCTAAGACCTATAACATAAACCTAAACCTAAACCTTAATCTAAACCTATAACCTATAACCTATAACCTAAACCAAAACCAAAACCTATAACCTAAACCCAAACCTTTTCTCAAATCCCAAAACATATAACCTAAAAGAAAACCAAAACCTATGACCTAAACTCGAACCCATTCTCAAATCCCAAAACCTATAACCTATTCCTAATCCTTAACCTATAACCTAGCCTAAACCTATACTTATAACCTAAAACTATTTCCAAATCCAAAAACCTATAACCTAAACCTAACCTTTTCCTAAACCTATGACCTAAACTCAACACCCTAAAGTTAAACCTGCACCTAATCCTAATCTCAACTACCTAACCTAAACCTAAACCTAAACTTGAAAACCCAAACTCAAATCCAATCCCTAACCTGAACCCAATTTCCTAAACCTAAACCATAGCCCATTCTCAAATCCAAAAACCTATAATCTAAACCAAAACTGAAACCAACACCTATAACCTAAACCCGAACCCATTATCAAATTTCAAAACCTATAACCTATCCCAAAACCTTAACCTATAACCTAATCTAAACATAAACTTGAAAACCTAAACTCAAACCCAATCCCGAACCTGAACCCGACTTCCTAAACCTAAACTATAACCCATTCTAAAATCTAAAAACCTATAACCTTAACCAAAACCTATCATCGAAACCCAAACCCATTCTCAAATCCCAAAACTTATAACTTAAACAAAAAACAACACCAAAACCTATAACCGAAACCCGAACCCATTCTCAAGTCCCAAAACCTATATCATATCCCTAAACCTTAACCTATAACCTAACCTAAACCTAAACTTATGACCTAAAACTATTCCCAAATCCCCGAACCTATAACCTAAACCTAACCTTAACCTAAACCTAAACCTATAACCTAAAACTGTAACCAAAACCATAACAAATAACCTAAACCCAAACCCATTCCCAAATTCCAAAACCTATAACCTAAACCAAAACTAAAACCTATAACCTAAACCCGAACCCATTCTCAAATCCCAAAACCTATAACCTAAATCCAAACCCATTCTCAAATCCCAAAACCTATAACCAAAACCAAAACCAACACCAAAACCTATAACCAAAACCCGAACCCATTCTAAAGTCCCAAAACCTATATCATATCCCTAAACCTTAACCTATAACCTAACCTAAACCTATACTTATAACCTTAAACTATTCCTAAATTCCCAAACCTATAACCTAAACCTAACCTAAACCTAAACCTAAACCTAGAACCTATAACCTTAACCAAAACCTATAACCTAATCCATAACCATAACAAATAACCTAAACCCAAACTCATTCCCAAATTCCAAAACCTATAACCTAAACTAAAACCAAAACCTATAACCTAAACCCGAACCCATTCTCAAATCCCAAAACCTATAACCTAAACCTAAACCTAAACCTAAACCTTATCCTAAACCTATAACTTAAACCAAAACCTATAACCTAAACCAAAACAAAAACCTATAACCTAAAGCCGAACCCATTATCAAATCGCAAAACCTATATCCTAACCTAAACCTATACTTATAACCTAAAACTATTCCCAAATCACAAAACCTATAAACTAAACCTAACCTTAACCTAAACCTAAACCTACAACCTATAACCTTTACCAAAACCTATAAGCTAAACCAAAACCAAAACCTATAACCTAAACCCAAACCCATTCTCAAATCCCAAAACCTATAACCTAACCTAAACCTATACTTATTACCTAAAACTATTCCCAAATTCTAAAACCTATACCTAAACCTAACCTTAACCTAAACCTAAACCTATAACCTATAACCTTAACCAAAACCTATAACTTAAACCAAAACCAAAACCTATAACCTTAACCAAAACCTATAACTTAAACCAAAACCAAAACCTATAACTTAAACCCAAACCCATTCTCAAATCCTAAAACCTATAACATAAACCTAAACCTAAACCTTAATCTAAACCTATAACCTATAACCTAAACCAAAACCAAAACCTATAACCTAAACCCAAACCTATTCTCAAATCCCAAAACATATAACCTAAAAGAAAACCAAAACTTATGACCTAAACTCGAACCCATTCTCAAATCCCAAAACCTATAACCTATTCCTAATCCTTAACCTATAACCTAACTTAAACCTATACTTATAACCTAAAACTATTTCCAAATCCAAAAACCTATTACCTAAACCTAACCTTTTCCTAAACCTATGACCTAAACTCAACTCCCTAAAGTTAAACCTGCACCTAATCCTAATCTCAACTACCTAACCTAAACCTAAACCTAAACTTGAAAACCCAAACTCAAATCCAATCCCTAACATGAACCCAATTTCCTAAACCTAAACCATAGCCCATTCTCAAATCTAAAAACCTATAATCTAAACCAAAATTGAAACCAACACCTATAACCTAAACCCGAACCCATTATCAAATTTCAAAACCTATAACCTATCCCAAAACCTTAACCTATAACCTAACCTAAACCTAAACTTGAAAACCTAAACTCAAACCCAATCCCAAACCTGAACCCGATTTCCTAAACCTAAACCATAACCCATTCTAAAATCCAAAAACCTATAACCTTAACCAAAACCTATCACCAAAACCCAAACCCATTCTCAAATTCCAAAACCTATAATCTAAACTAAAACCAACACCAAAACCTATAACCAAAACCTGAACCCATTCTCAAGTCCCAAAACCTATATCTGAAAGTGCACCTATTAAGTGCCCTGGTTTGTCAATTACGTTGTAAGCTGAGTTAGTTGGACAACAGCGCCTGACAGGAAGATCAAGTCAAGTATCTACCTCAACTAGATGTGTGGAAGCTCGCCATAGGTAAATCATAGTCTCACATCCCATGTCCCAAAATATTAGGTGATTAAAACCCTTAAAAAGAACTAGAACATCTTAGGATTTTTGTGTAAGAAAATTTTTTATCAAAAAGGAAAATTTTTAAATTTTTCTTACACTGTCGATTATATCGATTCCCCTTTCGATATGATCGACTAGCTCTGTCGATGTCCTCGGCATCTCAATCAATATAATCGAGTGAGGACAAAAAGCGTCCAACAATCAAACAATCATCTGGACGATTTATCGATATATCGACTTGTGAGTCGATATCATCGATATTCGAATATCGATCACATCTGAAGTGGATCGATAATATCGACAAACTATTTTCTGGCGCCCCTATTTTTCTAAAGAAAACTAACATAAGCTTTGATATATCGATGACTGTCCGATTCAATCTGAACTCAAAAATCGATCATATCGGAAGTCAGTCGATCATATCGATTATAGGCGCATGCTTTCTCCAGCATAAATTTCAAGTTATTTTTAATGTTGATCGGGGTGTCAGTCGATAAATTGGTATTCATATGTCGATCATATCGATACCTTGTCGATTGAATCGAAATCGAACACAAATTGTCTAGCAAGCTTAAAGGTAAATCTATACGATTTATTGATCCAATCGACATGGTCTCCGATATCATCGATATACAAATTCTGATGACATCGACTGTTCTCTGATCATATCTATAGAACCTGAAATTTTTCAAGGCTTCTCTCTTATTTTCACCTGTCGATAGATCGATCCATCTCTCGATAGAATCGAAGTTCAAAATTTGATAATATCGATGTGTGTATCGATCCCATCGACCAGTTGGCGAAAGGTTTCTAAAAGTGAAATGACATTTGAGTTTGTATCATCGAGTGGTATGTCGATACAATCGAGAGTATACGCTCGATCATATCGACGATTGCTCGATGATATTGAACTCTGCCATAAATATGACCGTTTATATCCGTTGGAACCTTTTGCCTATAAATAAAGAGATTAGTCTTTATTGCTGTGAGAGAAAGTAGAGAGTGCTTTTCAGTGTTTTAAACTTCATATCCTTTATCCTAAGCCCTTTCTCTCAGGAAGTTCATCCTCCAATCCACCCTCATCATTAATATTTCATAGAGTGGATTGGGGAATGAACTTTCGCATTCAAGGACCTCCATCTACTACTTTAATGACAAATCAATAAGCTGGGATGCCTTGAATGCATAGATGATTGGAACCACTCTATCTTCCTTATACAAAAATTTTCAGAGAGTGAAACTCTATCATAACCTTGACCCAACCTAAACCTAGCATAGGTACATCTTTGTGTTACGGATCAAGGAAGCTGAAGACTCTTCATCAACAAGAAAGAGATCCTCATCACTGAGCTAAAAGGGACTCATCAACTTATCTGTAAGTACTTAGAGTCCAGAGGATATTTATGATCATTCCTTTTTAGGATTGGGTCGCAGGTGTTGCTCACCATTTGAAGTCCTCAAAAGAGGCCTCCGACGGGAGTGTACGTGCGTGGGTGCGTTGTGTGGACCCTTGCTCTGTGGAGAGCATAAACATCTGGGTGCGTTGTGTGGACCCTTGCTCTGTGTGGGCATAAACATCTGGGTGCGTTGTGTGAACCCTTGCTTTGTGTAGGCATAAACATCTGGGTGCGTTGTGTGGACCCTTGTTCTGTGTGGGCATAAACATTTGGGTGCGTTGTGTGGACCCTTGCTTTGTGTGGGCATAAACATCTGGTTAGGAGTGCACCAGCAAAACTCCAGGGTTTGAGGTGAACCGAGTAGAAACCTCTGTAAAGGTTGAAGGTGAACCTGATTTAAAACCTTAAGTTTTAGGTGAACCATAGAAAACCTCCTTAGTGAAATCTGGTCACTCAAGGGTTGAGTGTGGAAGCCGGTAGTGGAGTAGACAAGTAGTCGAACCACTATAAAATGACTGTGTTTGAGATTGATATTTTCTTTCATTTATGTGATTGCTTTATATGCCTTTATATATGATTATCTAAAATCACATCTTGTGCACACACAGTCATATCCATCACAATCTGATTCATAAAGTTTTTTTTACAAGTAATTTGTGACTGGATCCTCTATCAGGCTTGGAAGCCAATAGAGTTAATTTTTGAGTAATCCTAATCGGTACTCTGTGATAGGAATAGTGTGATAGGATTGAAATATAACTTATAAATCTTTAAAAAGTCCTATTCACCTCCCTTTAGGACATATTGGCATTTCTTACTTCAACTCAAGTGGTCTTCACTGCTATTTCAATATCATATCCCTAAACCTTAACCTATAACCTAACCTAAACCTAAACTTATAACCTAAAACTATTCCCAAATCCCCAAACCTATAACCTAAACCTAACCTTAACCTAAACCTAAACCTATAACCTAAAACCGTAACCAAAACCATAAAAAATAACCTAAACCCAAACCCATTACCAAATCCCAAAACCTATAACCTAAACCAAAACCAAAACCAAAACCTATAACCTAAACCCGAACCCATTCTCAAATCCCAAAACCTATAACCTAAACCCAAACCTAAACCCAAACCCATTCTCAAATCCCAAAATCTATAACCTAAACAAAAACCAACACCAAAACCTATAACCGAAACCAACCCATTCTCATGTCCCAAAACCTATATCATATCCCAAAACCTTAACTTATAACGTAACCTAAACCTATACTTATAACCTTAAACTATTCCCAAATCCCCAAACCTATAACCTAAACCTCACTACAAAAAATTTCACTTTTGCCTACGAAACATTTCATAGGTAAATGATATTATTTTGTAGGCAAAAAGTTTTACCTACCAAATATTTTGTTGGTAAATTCGTTGGTAAAAAGCCGTGGCTAAAGACTTTTACCAACGAAAAATATCATCGTCGGTAATGGTAAGACTTTTACCAACGAAATTAAAAACTTTGTTAAGACTTTTACCTACGCAGGTTTTCGTAGCTAAAAACTTTGTTAAAACTTTTACCAACGACATTTTTCATAGGTACAAACGGTGTTAAGACTTGTACCTACGAACGTTTTCGTAGCTAAAAACTTTTTATAACTTTTACCTACGAATTGTTTCGTAGGTACAAACAGTAACTTGCGTAGCTAAAAAATTTGTTAAAACTTTTACCAACGACATTTTTCATAGGTACAAACGGTGTTAAGACTTGTACCTACGAACGTTTTCGTAGCTAAAAACTTTGTTATAACTTTTACCTACGAATTGTTTCGTAGGTACAAATAGTGTTAAGACTTTTACCTACGAACGTTTTCATAACTACAATTTTTGTTAAAACTTTTACCTACGAAACAAGTCGTAGGTAGAAACAGTGTTAAGACTTTTACCTACGAACGTTTTTGTAGCTACAAACTTTGTTAAAACTTTTACCTACGACATGTTTCGTAGGTACAAACTATGTTAAGACTTTTACCTATGAAGGTTTTTGTAGCTAATAACTGTGTTAATACTTTTACCTACGAAATTATGCGTAGGTACAAACGGTGATAAGACTTTTACCTACAAAAGGTTTCGTAGGTACAAAATGTATTAAGACTTTTTACCCACGAAAGTTGACGTAGGTAAAAACTGTTGATGAAACTTTTACCTACGAAATGATTTGTAGGTAATAAAATGTAAATGAACCTTTACCTGCAAAAAAATTCATAGGTAAAAATGTCGATGAAACTTTTACCTACGAAAATTTTCGTAGGTAAAAGTCTCTGTTTTTTTTTTTTTTTTTTTTTTTCCATAAAACAGGAATTAAGTCTTTGTTTTTTTTTTTTTTTTCCATAAAAAAGGCAAAAATTCCTGTTATACACCTATTACAATATATTTCATTATATTCATATTCCCATTTATCTAAACAAACACAAACTACATCCATCCAAACACAAACCACATCCATACATAGACAAATAGTCTTATCCACATTACATTCATCCATGCACAAATACATATAAGTTTAACATTCGTATATAAAATAAATCATAAATAAAATACAATAAATCACAAAGATGAAGGTGGAGGTGGTGGGGCATCAGATGAAGGCGGTGGTGGGGCATCAATGGGTAAGCGTGCAGCGAGAACCTGTCATATCTCCTGCATCCATCGCTCATGCTCCACCCGCATATCCTCCATCCTCTTCTCCTGCTCCTCCCTCTGCCTCTCATGCTCCTCCTTTTGTCTCTCATGCTCCTCCCTCTGCCTCGCCAACTGGTCTTTGATCTCATCGACGGCGCCCCGTAGATGTTGAACCTCTTTCTTTGCGATATCAGCTCGACGTATGGCGGATTGGCTGGATGCAACTCTAGTGGGTGCCATGAGCTTGGCACCATTTCCAAGCCCACGCACATATCCAGAACGGGTGCCAAGCACCTAGCTCAAGATCTCTGGCTCACTCCGTTGAGTACCATCGGGAGTGGGCTGACTGCTTATGGCGTCCATGGCCACCTGCAATGAAAATATGAATTTTCATAAAAAATAACATTATTATAATTTAATGCAATTAAATTTTATAATGTAATAATTTTTACCCAATTCTCGCTAGCTGTAGGATGTACCTAAGATCCCGTTGCTTGCCGACAATGAGTCTCTTTGTAAAAGTCTACTGGTCCGGGCTCCTGGCCAGTGACGGAATCTCGCTGCACAATCGAAATGACAATAGAGCTAATATAAATGCATGAAATAAATATATTAACTTAATAATCACCAGTAACTTCTTACCAAGTCGCGACGAAGTTGTACAAATGACTTTGAACCAGCTATGTGGTTCACTTCCAACTTTCCCCTATTCGCAGAATTTATTTTGCTCCTCTTCTAAACACATTATTAATAATACATTATTATTAATTTTGAATTTAATTATTACCTTAAGATATCGTAAATATGTAAATATTATCTGAAAAGACTCAGATGAAAATCTCTCACAGAGTATTCGCCAGTCGTCAATGGTCACGTGCGGGGGTGCGATCAGTACGGCCTCCTCGAGGCTCCTACACCTTTTATACCGCTGGTGTAAATCACTGCGGTACTCCTTGAACCGCTCCTTGATCATGTCGTCGACGGCCTGGGAAATGTACGAAACACTCAAATCCAAGACAAATTTATCCTGAAATTTCACAAATAATGGATTAAGGCAATAAACTTATTAAGAAAATAACTTAATCGTAAATGAACTTTTAAAAAATAAAATTTAATTTATAAAATTTTACCATAAGGCGCTGACGGATTTGTTGCTGCACATCATCTATCACATCTGCCCAACGGGGGGTCGTGGTAGGCATCAGATATCGACATAAGACACCGACTTCCGACGTAAGTAACCTGGAATTGTCCCCAACAGGTCTAAGGCAGTCCCGTGGGAACTCTACTGTCACCCTACCCTCACGTGTAAGTCTCTGTAAAACTAACCCACGCGTGGGTCCACGTCCTTGTTGGCTGGTTGACGATGCTATTGTAAAAAAAATATGTAAGTCTACTGTATCAACAGAAGTCTTTAAAAGAAATATATATCTAGACTTACATGCAGTACTTGGTGTATGAACGATTGAGGGATCAGACGCCTGTGATGCAACATGTGATGGCGATGCTGTCTCCGCCGCATCACGGGTGGAAGGGGTAGATCCAGTGCACGAACGACGTCTCCCACCTGGTGCTATCACTGGATATGTGCGAGGTACGAACTTATAAATTTATACAATGTCAGTACAATTGGAATATACTAAAACATTATACAATTAGTGTTGATGGTAGAATGCATTTGTGCTTATGCTTAGAGAAATGATTAAAATATGATTAGACCATTACTCTATATTTTCACGTATATATGTAATACACAAATTATTCGAATTAAAAAATGACATGAAAATTATGTGTACCTTTAATAATCGTTGTCTGTATCACTATCGTTTAAGATTATTTCTTCATCACCATCACTATCGCTGATCAATATTTCCTCCTCATCATTTGCAACGTCGTCATCAATGAAACTGCTATCATCTCTAACAATGTCATGTATTATTGAGGCACCAACATGATCAGGTGGCACATCATCTCTGTCCAACTGCACCACATCAATACCAACATTTGGATCAGTCCCTATATCCCCAGATGGTATGTCTTCTTGATATACTTATTCAACCCTAGACGTTTCATTTCCCTCATCCTCGCTATCTTCAACTTCTGGTACGGGAACGTCAAATATATTCCTGGATTTTATTTTCTGCACCATGTGCCAAGAGTCGCCTAACTTGGTGTCCGCGAGATAAAATACTTGTTCAGCTTGGCTGGCGAGGACAAATGGGTCATCCTTAAACCACTTCCGAGATAAATTTATTCTCATAAAGTAGTTGTCAGTCTGTATTCCTGACTTCTTATTTTCAATGTCCCACCAATCACGTTTAAATAAGTACACCCGCTTTCTCATACAATAACTTAGCTCAATAATATCCTTCAAAACGTCATAAAAGTCAATTTCTACCTCCTCATATGTTCCCTTCACAACGACCCCCCTATTTTGTGTGGTCCTATTCTTCTCACGTTCTTTAGTGTGGAACCGAATCCCATTTACAATACAACCTGTATATCTACATACACGTTTATTAAGGACACACGCCAATGAGTAGAGTGCATCAGACGCATCAGCAGAGTTGCTAGTGCGCAACGTCTTCATCTATTATCACGTCCAGAATGTAATTATTTAGGAATTTTCTTAGGTTTAAATATTATGCAATATAACAAAATTCTACATGTGGTGAGATAGAATGTGATATCTTACACATTTTGCGAACCATTTTGAAAACTTCTCCTGATGCATTCGATCATAATTTGTCGGGTATTGGGACTTCATCTCCTCGATGTGTTCACTACACACAATTAGCACATCATCAGCAAGAAACATTAACATCATCGTATGCAAAGATATAATTATTAAGGGAGGACTTACTCTAAGTATGACTCTATTTCTTCACAGTTATGTAGCACATACCACCGCGCCTTTGTTAGATCCCCAAGGTCCATATTCTGAAATGTCGGGGTTCCTAAAGGACGGACGTTATGTGTGAATACAGATGTGAGTCCTTGTTCATGCTCCTTCCCTTCATCGGCATTCCGATCTTCTCGGTTGAATCTAGTCTCTATGTCGCGAAGATACATGGAGCAAAATGTCAGGCACTCATTATCAATGTATGCCTCAACAATGGATCCCTCTGGACGTGCCTTATTCCTCACAAATTGTTTTAGTGTGTGAAGGTATCTATACATAAAATCATATGTTAAAAAACATGGATATATGTAATTTATGGAATGAATAAAAATTTTAATAGGTTCTATCACCTTTCGATCGGATACATCCAACGATATTGTACTGGACCTGCAAGCTTCGCCTCGTGCGGTAAGTGAATCGCTAGGTGTACTATAATATCAAAAAATGCAGGTGAAAATATTCTTTTAAGTTTACAAAGGATTATGACAATGTCCCTCTCCAGTGGTTTAATAACCTCTACATTCAACGATTTTGAACACAAATCCTTAAAGAATATCTCCAACTTAATCAGCGCCGCACTAATATCCTTACTTAGGAATCCACGAATCACAACTGGTAGTAGACGTTGTAGAAAGACGTGACAATCATGACTTTTCATTCCTAATACCTTACAGTCCGTAAGGTTTACGCGCCGAGATATATTTGACGCATACCCATCGGGAAACTTCACCAATCTCAACCATTCACATAAACGCTTCTTCTCTAGTTTTGTCAATGTGTAGCTGGCTACCGGTATAGTATATGAATTTTCATGTTATTGCAAGTGTAACTCTTTCCTTAAACCCATTGCTTGTAGATCCAATCGAGCCTTGAAACTGTCTTTTATTTTCTTTTCTATATTCATCAATGTTCTGAAGACATTGTCACATATATTCTTCTCAATATGCATGACATCCAAGTTGTGTCGTAATGCTAGATCACTCCAATAGGACAACTAAAAAAAAATACTCTTCTTCCTCCAGTTATAGTCCAATACTGTACGTTTCCTCTTCTTCAAATTTGATGCCTTACCAAATCTAACTTCTCCAATGTTATTCAATTATTGTATCACATCTTTTCCAGATAGCTCTTTCGGGGGTGGCCTATGATCTTGTTTGCCATCAAAGATCGTCTTCTTGTGCCAACTATGATCACTCGCAAGGAAGCAACGATGGCCCATATAACACATTTTCTTACCATGCTTCAATGATAATGAACAAGTCTCAATATTACATGTAGTATAAGCCAACTTTCCCTTCGTGCTCCACCCAGACAAATTTTCATATGCGGGGAAGTCATTTATTGTCCACAAGACCGCTGCATACAATCGAAATGTCTATCCTGTAAATGTGTCATACGTCTGTACACCTTGACTTCATAACTTATTTAACTCATCTACTAACGGTCGCAAATACACATCAATGTCATTCCCGGGTGACCTGGGTCCAGGAATAAGCAACGACATCATGAAAAATGACTCCTTCATACATAACCAAGGAGGTAAATTGTAGGGCATAAGTACCACTGGCCACATACTATACGAGCTACTCATATTACCAAATGGATTAAAACCATCACTTGCAAGACCTAGTCGAACATTGCGAGAATCCTCTGCAAACCAGTTATATTGCTTGTCAAAATTTTGTCAGGCTTTAGAGTCTGCAGGGTGCCTCAGTGTTCTATCATCATGAACGCATTTCTCCTTATGCCACCTCATATCTTCAGCTGTCTTGCGAGACAAAAACAATCTTTGCAATCTTGGTTTCAATGGAAAGTACCTTAACACCTTCTGTGGGATTTTCTTACGCTTGGCTTCGTTATACTTCCACCTAGACTCTTCGCATTTTGGACACTTTTCAACATTTTCAAGCTCTTTTCAATACAATACACAATCATTTATACATGCATGAATGCGGATGTAACCAAGACCCAAGTCTCGCGTCAAGAATTTTGCCTCGTAATGGGACTTAGGCAATGTCTCACCGTCTGGTAATGCTTCTTTCAATAAATTAAGCAACGTGTTGAACGATTTATTACTCCAATGATTTATTGTCTTTAAATGAAGTAACCTTGTAAGAAAATCCAACTTGGAGAAGTTCTCACACCCTGAATAAAGTGGACATTGCGCATCCCTCAACAACCTATTAAACTTTTTCGATTCGACATTACCCATAGAAGGAATATCTTGGCTACTACTTGTCGCTGCAAAATCGATATCCGCAATTGTTCCCTTGAACACATCCCCTATGATATCTTGCATTTCGTCAACGTCTTCATCCTTGTCATCCAACACAATTGGGTCAGCAAGTACTTCAGTGGCCTCAACTCTTTAGTGGAACTCTTCACCATGATGGATCCACCAAGTGTAACCTTGGTCAATCCCAACTATAAATAAATCATCTTCTACTTTGTCTAGAGTCTTATGTATCATGTTCATACATTTTCGACATGGACACCTAATTTTATTGCCTGAATTCGCCCGATTACGTGAAAATTTCATGAACTGTTTTACCCCTACAAACCTATTCTTAGCTCGCATCCAACTCTTATCCATCTCTACAATGAAAAGATTAGAGTAAGTTTATGAAAATAAGTTTAAGATTATAGGTCTAGGTTATAGGGTTAGGAATTCAGGTTTGGGTTCAGGTTCAAGTTCATGTTTAGTTTTAGGTATATGGTTAGCAAATGGACAGCTACTCATCATGATCATAACAGCGTTCCCACCTTCCAGAGACCCCCGCTCAATTAAATCCTAAATTAGTTACCCATCCAAGGTTGGATAGATTGTAATACTTTCATATTCCCATTTATTAGTCTACGCCGAAAATTTGGCAACATCTCCCCATGCCTCTCCAGATAAGTTGATCTTACGTTACATTTCGATGCCAAATATCTAAAGCAATGTAAAGATATTTGGCATTGGATATGGAACGGAAGAAACAGATCCAAAGAGAAACGAGGAGATGGACTGCGGATCAGGCATGAACATTTAAATAGATTATATGAAAGCATACTATCCATCTAACCTTGAACTGTCCAAAATGGGACAATTTGAGCGATTTTTATGCCACCAAAAATGCACTTTATCTATGTATGGCCCCATAGAAATCCTCAAACGGGTAACTAATTATCTAACTTACAAATCACAGTTATAAGTCACCACTATAAACTAACTAATCATAATAATAATTTAAGACAAAAAAATAATACTTCAACTGTATAATCAAATGAGTAACTTTTTTTTTTGAAAGCCTTGCCCTCAATTAGAGGGGGGCCTTCAAGAAATTCTCAATGGTGCATGGGCAGACCCGGGCCAAATTGGGGTTTTGGAAATAGTTTTCAACAAGCAATTGATGTGCTCCAGTTATAAACTCATTAGCTATGTCATGGCCCCAAGTGAGCACACATGTTTAGGCTTATGCCATAAAATGATTTGGCGAGACATATGGACAGCTTGGATATAAGACATATTGGAACCCATATTCAAGGATCCATCGTGATTGCATTTGACACAAGTATGCCAATGTAGAATGCAGATGGCCTGGCCCAGTAGTGTGTTGATGTGGCAAAGACCATGGGCCCCACCTTAATGTATACATCATACCTATATTGTCTATCCATTTTGCGAAGTCATTTTAGGGCATGAGCCTAAAAAAAAAGGCAAACCCAAAGCTCAAGTGGACCACACCACATAAAGCAATGGGGATAACAACCCTCACGGTTGACGCCCACCTTAATGTTTATTTGCCATACAACCTTTTCATAAGGTCACACAAAATTGAATGAAGGGAAAACACTAATATCAACTTGATCTAAAGCTTCCCTGGCTTCCAAGGAGTTTTCAGTGGAAGCAGTACAATCCCCACTACCTTCAGGAACGTAGTTCACTTGAGATTTCGATCTGCCTTATTATTGAGCTCATGCCCTAAAATGATGTCATAAAATGGATGAATTGCAGTATATAGCACATATATTACGGTGGAGCCTTCGAAACTCTATAACATCAACACACCATCTAGGTGAGTAGTGTGTACAATTGAGTACTACCCCAGCCACTACTGGAAACGGACTGGCTACTCCCCTGCCACCCGCTAATGGCTGGTGGTCGGTGCTCTATGGACCCCACCATGATGTATTTGTTTCATCCATGCTGTCCATCTATTTTTATAGATTATTTTATGGAATAAGACCACAAATGATGTATATCCCCATCTCAAATGGACCACATTAAAGAAAACAGTGTTGAATGAATGTCAACCATTAAAAACTTTTGGGGGCCATAAAAGTTTTGGATGAAGCTTATATTTGTTTTTTTCCCTTCATCTGGGTCTGTATGACCCAATCAATAGATTGGATGTCAAATAAATAGCAAAGTGTGCCTTAGGAGGATTTTAATGGTGGATATCCAATCATTATTGTTATCTTGTGGTGTGGTCCACCTGAGTTTTATATTACTATCATTTTTGGGATAAAACCCTAAAATGATCCATAAAAATGGATCAACGGAATGGATGAAACACATACATTATGGTGGGGCCCACAGACACTGGCCACGGGTTGGTGGCAGGGGAGTAGCCAATCTGTTCTCGCCAGAACTATGCTCAACACGGACCACTAGGGGCCGACGGTGATGTATAGGTTTTATACACGCTGTCCGTCCATCTTTCTATATCATTTTAAGTAGGGCTGTCCATAGGCCTTGCATGGGGTTGGTGTCACTGTGTCAGCCGTGATTTTGAACTGTTTTAGATGGGGATTATTTAAAATTTTGATTTTGGCAGTCCCAAGCGTAGCCCATTGACGCCCCTAACTTTAGGTTATCAGTCTAAAAATGAAACAGATTAAAAGCTCAACTAAACCACACCATATACAGTGGCAGTAATATGGATGTCAACCATTGAAACCCTTGTAGGCCTTATGGTGATGTTATTTGCCCTCCATACGTTAGTTCAACCTAAGGGTTAGGTTAACTACCATTTAATGAATTGGTGGCACAACCATTGGAAAATGGACTCCACCGACCCTAAGGTATTACATTTCAGATACATTAGACCCACATGCATTTATTTATTTATTTTTAGCCCCTCATCGGTGGACCACCTATATGATCGTGTTGGATATGGGCCTGCAAGGCTTCTGAACAAACACTAATGGGTGAGTCTTATGTGGTTGTCTCTTACAAGATTAGGGTTCGGTATTCCTTTTCTTAATCCCTTGCTCTGGAAATTCATGAGAGAGAGAGAGAGAGAGAGAGAGAGAGAGAGAGTTTTCTTAATCCCTTTCTCTTGAAATTCATATGAGAGGATTGTGATAAGGGACCAAACTCCTCATAATCTTCTTGCTTCCTCTCCTAGATAAATGCATTCATTGGAGAGATTCTCCAAAGAAAAAAAAAATCAAGAGAGGAAAAATGAGAGAATATTAATTATCCATTAAGCTTCTTCTAAATCTTCTAAATTGTTGATCATATCCAGTTGCCAACCTAACCAGAGGATCAAAGGAGTGAGTAGCTCATTTCCATAGTTAGGTAGATCGCTGGATGTGGGTGTACATCTTGATCAGCAACGGGAATCCAAAATCTTAAAAATCCAAAATTTTAGTTGACTCAGCAATCATAATCTCGCATTCACACACGAAGGTTCAAGCAATTTCCTTTAAAAATAATTCAACTAAAACCTTTTAGTGATAATCTTCTAAATGAATTCCATTAATTAAAATAAATTCTAAAACTAAGCTAGTAATGAGAAATAAACCATAATTTTAATAACTAATAGAAATGGTCGTTGTATTTTGGTTACCGTACATCATTTTAGAGCCCCAAAATACTAACCTCATGATCATATTTTGGTATACAAAAAGAAAGAAGACAATTTCAGCAGAAAAAACACACAACAACATCGCATTTGCTTTAAAAAAATAGCAACGTTTCTGCACATTTCTGCACGTTTGAAGTATTATTTCATTTAGTAGGCCTACAGTGAGAGGGTCATTGTCTAAAAAATAGCAACTAAGGTGGGCCACACGAAACTAGAGAGTTGGAACAGAAACGTCCACTATTGAAACCTTCCTAGACCCGATCATGGTGTTTGCATGAAATCTAAACTGTTCATAGGGTTATCACCACTCCGATAAACTATAGGAAAAAATATCATCCAGATCCACAACATATGTGGCCTCACAAAGTTTCCAATGATGGACGTTCCAACCCTTCTATTTTTTGTGGTAGGGCTAACTGAGATGTGTTTCAAACATCTAACCCATCTGATATATGTGTCCCACTTAGATGAAGGGTTAGGGTTTTTACCTTTCAAGCTTTGAGGAAGAGAACGAGAAGAGTTTGAGTTGGAGCCCCGATCACAAATTGGCTTCCCGATCTCTGAGGAGAGAGAGAGAGAGAGAGAGAGAGAGAGAGAGAGAGAGAGAGAGAGAGAGAGAGAGAGAGAGAGAGAGGATGCAAGAGAGATCGAGAGAGGAAGAGGATGCGTGAGAGAGATGGCCGAGAGAGATGCTGCTTAAGGAGACGGACAGACGTGGGACGCGGATTTCCTGCGAAAGCCTTTCGCACGAAGTTCCTGTGCAAGGATTCTTGATGAGGCCCATTGTGATGTTTGTTAGAAATCCAACCCGTCCATCCATTTTTTGAGATCCTCTTATGACATGAGACCGAAAATGATTAGGATCCAAAACTCAAGTGGGCCATACCAGATGAAACAGTGGGGAAATGAATTCCTACCGTTGAAACCTTCCCAAGATCCACCTTGATGTTTATATTCCATCCAAACCGTTTATAAGGTCATTTTCACTGATATGAAGTGAAAAATCCAAGAAATTAAACTGATATAAAACTTTTGTAGCCATATAAACGTTTCAACGGTGGTCACTAAATCCCCACTATTTCCTCTCATGTGGTTCACTAGAGGTTTTGATCAACCTCATTTTTGGCCACATGTCCTGAAATGAACTAGAAAAATGGATGAACAGAGTGGCTTTCTCACAAACATCCTAGTGGGCCCCATCAAGAATCCTTACGCAGGAACTTTGTGCGAAAGGCCACTGACATGATATCCATGAAAGACTTTGGCAGGAAGTTTTCCAAAAAAACTCAGTGTGGGTCTTACTTAGTTTTTGTGTGAAATCTAACCCCTCTATCCATTTTTTAAGATCATTTTATGACGTGGGACCAAAATCGAGGAGGATCAAAAACTCAAATGGGCCACACGAGAGGAAATGGTGGAGATTTAGTGATCACCGTTAAAATATTTATATGTCCATAAAAGTTATTGACAGTATATTTTTTTTTGGTTTTTTCACTTTATCTAAGTGAAAATGACCTTATAAACGGTTTATATGGCATATAAACAGCAAGGTAGAGCCTAGGAAGGTTTCAACAGTAGGCATCCCTTTCCCCACTGTTTCATCTCCTATGGCCTACTTGAGTTTTGGATCCTACTCATTTTTGGAAGAATACTTTAAAATGAGGTCAAAAAATGGATGGATGGATTTGATTTTCCATAAACATCACAACGGGCCCCACCTAAAATCCTTACACCGGAAGTCCAAAAGGCTTCTGCATGAAATCCGCGTCCGGAGGTAACTCCCGCTGGCACCCGCTGGCATCGGCCCCGCCGACAGTAGTCGGTGTTCGGTGGGACCCACCATAATGTATGTGTTTCATCCATTCCGTTCATCCATTTTTACGTAGCATTTTATGGCTTTATACAAAAAATGATAGGAATACAAATCTTAGGTGGACCACACCATAGGAAAAAAATGATTGGATATCCACCATTAAAATCCTCCCAAGGCCCACTGTACTGTTTATTTGACATCCAATATGTTGATTAGGTAGTACAGACCCAGATGAAGGGAAACAACAAATATCGGCCTAATCCAAAACTTTTATGGCCCCCAAAACATTTTTAATGTTCAACGTTCATTCAATACCGTTTCCTGTAACGTGGTCCACTTGAGATTGAGATATACCTCATTTTTTAATTTATACCATAAAATACTCTATTAAAATATATGTACGGAGTGGATGAAATACATAAATCATCACAGGGCCCACAGAGCACCGACAACCAGTGTGGCAGGGGGAGTAACCGATCCGGTTCCGCTGACTGACATAAGGGCGTCTCTTGGATGCCCTAAGGTTAGTGGCGTCACCAAGTTTTGTGGGCCCCACTATGATGTATTTGTTATATTCACACCGTCCATCCATTTTGAGATATCATTTTAAGTCACGAGCCAAAGAATGAAGCAGATAAAAATCTGTAGTGGACCCCACCATAGAAAACAACGAGGAGAATGATTTCCACCGTTGAACTATCTTAAGGTCCATCGTAATGTTTATTTGAAATCCAACTTTTTCAAAAGTTAAAAAATACATGAAATATGAGAAAACACAAATATCATCTTCATACAAAACTTTTATTAACTTTATAAGTTTTTAGTGGTGGGCGTCATTGTCCCATTGTTTTCTGTGCTGGGGTCCACTAGAGCTCTGGATTTAACTCGATCGTTCTTTAGATATTGCCCTAAAATGATCTCTACAAATGGATGTAAGGAGTAGATATAAAATATACATCATGGTGGGGCCCGAAAATGAGAGGTATATAAATATCAGGTGGACCACACCACATGAAAATAATAGTGATTAGATATCCTTCATTAAAATCCTCGTAAGGTCCACTGTACCATTTATTTGGCATCCAATCTGTTTATTAAGTCATATAGGCCTAGATGGAGGAAAACAAAAATCATCTCGATCCATAACTTTTATGGCCCCCGAAATGTTTTTAATAGTTGATGCTTATTCAACACTGTTTCTTGTAATGTGGTCCATTTCAGATTGAGAAATACCTCATTTTTGGTCTCATGCCGTAAGATGATCTTTAAAAATAGATGGATGGCATGGATTAAACACATACATCATGGTGGGGCCCACGTAGCACCAACCACTAGCCATTGGCTAGTGTTAGGAGAAGTAGCCAATCTGATCCCCTTATTTGTGGTACGGTCCATTTAATCTTGGGATATGATTCATTTTTTGGACAATTCTCTAAAATGATCTCAAAAAATGGATGAATGGTGTGGGTTGATCCCAAATTTTTGATAAATCCAAAACTCAAGTGGACCATGCTACACGAAACAATGTGAAATAATGATTTCCACCGTTGATACCTTCCTTGGGCCCACAGTAATGTTTATTTGTCATCCAACCTGTTCATAATATCAAAAAGATATGAATGAAAAGAAAACACAAACATCGCCTTGATCCAAAACTTCTATGGCCTCTAAGAATTTTTCAATGGTAGAGGTTCAATCACACTATTTCTTGTGGTGTGGTCCACTTGAGCTTTGCACATGATTCCTTTTTGTTCTTTAGACCCCAAATCATCTGTTAACATGGATGAACAGAGTGGATAATAAAAAAAAATTAATGGTAGACCATACAAAGTTAACTCAGGGTAATTAGTAAATCACCTAAATGGAGTGGAGAGGGGTTTCCTTTCATAATCATATATTAGGTTTGCCTAAATGTGATTCAGATATCCAACCCTCTCATTATGTGCGTCCCTCTTGGATGAGGGGTCAGACCAAGTTTCAGCCGCATCCAAAACTCACGTGGGCCCCGCCAAGTTCTTTTATATTTTTAAAGATGTTTTCACATAGTTTTAGATAGCATAGCCCACTTGAGTTTCGTATACGGATGATTTTTTACATATCTCATAACTTGAAGGGGAGACATTAAATTCACGGTGTTGATATTTGACACACAGGTTCTTACGAAGTCAATAAAGTTGGGTCACAATTTTGACCAAAATATTTGTCCCATTTTACCCGTTTGGTCCATTCACTTTATTTTTCTAATCGATACTCAATTTCACTAGTTATTTTTCCCGATCAGGTTACATATGAAAAAGATATTGGGCATACAAGATTAATTAACAATTTTAGTGAAATTTGATTTAAACAATTGAAGTTATTTACTCTTCAATTTGGACTGATTAGATTGTCCAAAAATGGTTGTAAATTGAAGCTTTGGTACTATCGGTTATTTACATTCAAGCAATGCCTTAGTTCTGACTCCATCTAGGAAAATCAATTCAGTCTTATATTAGAGTAGGTTGAAAGGTACAATTAGCGGATGTGCCTAACAATTTAGTAATTTTTTTTCAAACATAAATTTCAATTTCCATTTAAAATAACACTTTTATAAAATGTATATTTTTGAAAACATTTTAACAAAATAACATTTTTATTATAAATTATTTCCAAAAAAAATAAATACACAAATTATTAATTTTTATTTTCAAAATTTCCAAATATTTTCTCATATTTTAAATTTTTTACCAACAATTTCAAAATGCCGATTTTCTTTTCTTCAAAAGCATCATTTTATTTTCAAAAATTTTCTCAAACATTATTAAATTTTTATTCTCACTATACTTTTTCATGTGATATTACAAATCATTAAAATATTAATTTTTAATCACAAAAAATAAAAAAAATTCACTCATATGATATAAAAACTATATACATGTAAAGAAAAACAAAGCATTATTACTGACGGCTTCTGTTCGTCGGTAAAAACAATTCGCGACGGTTATCTGCCGTCGGAAAAAAAATTTGCATTTATTTTTACCTACGCAATTGTCGGTAAAAACACCTTTTTACTTGCAAATATTTTCAATCGTGGTAGGAATTTTGGCACCTGGCGGGAACCTTTTCCCGACGGTTTCAGTTCGTCGGCAACCCTTGCGGGAAACATTTTCCGACGGTTTCAGTTCGTCGGCAAATCTTGTTGGAACCATTTCCCGACGGTTTTGGTTCGTCGGACTAACTGTTATGCTTTCAGTAACAGCGGGACCCTGGTGGGATCATTTTTCCGACGGTTATAGATCGTCGGAAAACTGATATGCTTTTGCGTGAACATTTTCTAGAGTTTTAGTTCATCGGAAAAACTGATGCTTTGGCGGGAACGTTTTCCCGACGGTTTTAATTCGTCGGACAAACTAATGCTTTGGCGGGAACCCTTTACCAACGGTTTTAATTCGTCAGACAAACTAATGTTTTGGCGGGAACCCTTTACCGCCGGTTTTAGTTCGTCGGTACAAAGCAATATTACCAACACAACATATGACAAGTGTATTAACATCTTACCAGATTTTTCCTGACGCTTCAAGGCCGTCGCGGAAAGTACTACCGACTACAGGTTTTCATCGGTATCAACATTGTTTTCGATTTTTGCCGACGGTTTCTATTCGTCGGTAAGAACACATTTACCAACTCTGTATTTCATCAGTACCTAGTACCGGATTTTTGCCGACGTGTAATGTCTGTCGGGAAAAACACACTTGCCAACAAAGATGGATTTGGTAATTACATCGTACCAGATTTTTGCCGACGGTTCATGTCCGTCGGAAAAAACACATACCTACGAACAAGGAAATGTCGTTGGTAAAAGTAAATTTTTTGAAATTTTTTTTTTCAAAAAATAAAAATAACCATTACCAACGAAAATTGACGTTGGTAAAAGTCCTTTTACCTACAAAATAATTTTTTTCGATGGTAAAAGTAGACTTTTACCTACGAAAATAAAATTTCGTCGGTAAAAGTAAACTTTTACCATCGAAAATAATTTTCGTTGGTAAAAGTCATTTTTGCCTACGAAAAAAAAATCGTCGGTAAAATTTCGTCGATAAAAATCCTATTTCTTGTAGTGCCTAACCTTAACTTAAACCTAAACCTAGAATCTATAACCTTAACCAAAACCTATTACCTAATCCAAAACCATAACAAATAACCTAAACCCAAACCCATTCCCAAATTTCAAACCCTATAACCTAAACCAAAACAAAAACCTATAACCTAAACCCGAACCCATTATCAAATCGTAAAACCTATAACCTAACCTAAACCTATACTTATAACCTAAAACTATTCCCAAATCACAAAACCTATAACCTAAACCTAACCTTAACCTAAACCTAAACCTACAACCTATAACCTTAACCAAAACCTATAAGCTAAACCAAAACCAAAGCCTATAACCTAAACCTAAACCCATTCTCAAATCCCAAAACCTATAACCAAACCTAAACCTATACTTATAACCTAAAACTATTCCCAAATCCCTAAACCTATACCTAAACCTAACCTTAACCTAAACCTAAACCTATAACCTATAACCTTAACCAAAACCTATAACTTAAACCAAAACCAAAACCTATAACTTGAACCCAAACCCATTCTCAAAACCCAAAACCTATAACCTAAACCTAAACTAAACCTTAACCTAAACCTATAACCTATAACTTAAACCCAAACCCATTCTCAAATCCAAAACCTATAACCTAAACCAAAACCAACACCAAAACCTATAACCGAAACCAAAACCATTCTCAAGTCCCAAAACCTATAACTGAAACCTGAAACCATTCTCAAGTCCCAAAACCTATATCATAATCGAAAACCTTAACCTATAACCTAACCTAAACTTATACTTATAACCTTAAACTATTCGCAAATCCCCAAACCTATAACCTAAAGCTAACCTTAACCTAAACCTAAACCTGGAACCTATAACCTTAACCAAAACCTATAACCTAATCCAAAACCATAATAAATAACCTAAACCCAAACGCATTACCAAATCCCAAAACCTATAACCTAAACTAAAACCAAAACCTATAACCTAAACCCGAACCCATTCTCAAATCCCAAAACCTTTAACCTAAACCTTATCCTAAACCTATAACTTAAAACAAAACTTATAACCTAAACCAAAACAAAAACCTATAACCTAAACCCGAACCCATTATCAAATCGCAAAACCTATAACCTAACCTAAACCTATACTTATAACCTAAAACTATTCCCAAATCACAAAATCTATAACCTAAACCTAACCTTAACCTAAACATAAATCTTAACCTTAACCAAAACCGATAAGCTAAACCAAAACCAAAACCTATAACCTAAACATAAACCCATTCTCAAATCCCAAAACCTATACTTATAACCTAAAACTATTCCCAAATCCCAAAACCTATAACCTAAACCTAACCTTAACATAAACCTAAACCTTAACCTATAACCTTAACCAAAACTGATAACTTAAACCCAAACCCATTCTCAAATCCCAAAACCTATAACCTAAACCTAAACCTAAACCTTAACCTAAACCTATAACCGATAAACTAAACCAAAACATATAACCTAAACCAAAACCAAAATCTGTAACCTAAACCTGAACCCATTCTCAAATCCCAAAACCTATAACCTAAACCAAAACTAAAACCTATGACCTAAACCCGAACCCATTCTCAAATCCCAAAACCTATAACCTATCCCTAAACCTTAACCAATAACCTAACCTAAACCTATACTTATAACCTAAAACTATTCCCAAATCCCAAAACCTATACCCTAAACCTAACCTTAACCTAAACCTAAACCTATAACCTATAACCTTAACCAAAACCTATAACTTAAACCGAAACCGAAACCTCTAACTTAAACCCAAACCCATTCTCAAATCCCAAAACCTATAACCTAAACCTAAACCTAAACCTAAACCTAAACCTATAACCTATAACCTAAACTAAAACCTATAACCTAAACCAAAACCAAAACCTATAACCTAAACCCAAACCCATTCTCAAATCTCAAAACCTATAACCTAAACCAAAACCAACACGAAGACCTATAACCGAAACCCAAAACCATTCTCAAGTCCCAAACCTAAACCATAACCCATTCACAAATCCCAAAACCTATAATCTAAACCAAAACCAAAACCTATAACCTAAACCCGAACCCATTCTCAAATCTTAAAACCTATAACCTATCCCTAAACCTTAACCAATAACCTAACCTAAACCTATACTTATAACCTAAAACTATTCCCAAATCCCAAAACTGATAACCTATAACCTAAACCTAACCTTAACCTAAACCTAAACCTATAACCTATAACCTTAACCAAAACCTATGACTTAAACCAAAACCAAAATCTATTACTTAAACCCAAACCCATTGTCAAATCCCAAAACCTATAACCTAAACCTTAACCTAAACCTATAACCTATAACCTAAACCAAAACCTATAACCAAAACCAAAACCAAAACCTATAACCTAAACCCAAACCCATTCTCAAATCCCAAAACCTATAACCTAAACAAAAACCAACACCAAAACCTATAACCGAAACCCAAAACCATTCTCAAGTCCCAAACCTAAACCATAACTCATTCACAAATCCAAAAACCTATAACCTTAACCAAAACCTGAACCCATTGTTAAATCCCAAAACCTATAACCTAAACCTAAACCTATAACCTACAACCAATAATTTAAACCAAAACCAAAACCTATAACCTAAACCCAAACCTACTCTTAAATCCCAAAACCTATAACCAAAACCAAAACTAAAACCTATGACCTAAACCCGAACCCATTCTCAAATCCTAAAACCTTAACCTATAACCCAATCTAAACCTATGCTTATAACCTAAAACTATTCCCAAATCCCTAAATCTATAACCTAAACCTAACCTTTCCCTAAACCTATGACCTAAACTCAATTCCCTAAAGTTAAACCTACACCTAATCCAAATCTCAACTCCCTAACCTAAACCTAAACCTAAACTCAAATCCTATCCCGAACCTGAACCCAATTTCCTAAACCTAAACCATAACCCATTCTCAAATCCAAAAACCTATAACCAAAACCAAAACCTATAACCTAAACCCGAACCCATTCTCAAATTCTAAAACCTATAACCTATCCCTAAACCTTAACCTATAACCTAACCTAAACCTAAACTTGAAAACCCAATCCCGAACCTGAACCCGATTTCCTAAACCTAGACCATAACCCATTCTCAAATCTAAAAACCTATAACCTTAACCAAAACCTATAACCTAAACCTAAACCCATTCTAAAATCCCAAAACCTATAACCTAAACCAAAAGCAAAACTAAAACATATAAACTAAACCCGAACCCATTCTTAATTCCCAAAACATATAACCTATCCCTAAACCTTAACCTATAACCTAACCTAAACCTATACTTATAACCTAAAACTATTTTCAAATCCCATAACCTATAACCTAAACCTAACTTTTCCCTAAACCTATAACCTAAAATCAATTCTCTAAAGCTAAACCTACACCTAATCCTAATCTCAACTCCCTTACCCAAACCTAAACCTAAACTTGAAAACCTAAACTCTAACCCAATCCCGAACCTAAACCTGATTTCCTAAACCTAAACCATAACCCACTCTCAAATCCAAAAACCTATAACTTAAACCAAAACTAAAACCTATAACCTAAACCCGAACCCATTCTTAAATCCCAAAACCTATAACCAAAACCAAAACCAAAACCTATAACCTAAACCCGAACCCATTCTCAAATCCTAAAACCTATAACCTATCCCTAAACATTAACCTATAGCCTAACCAAAACCTATACTTGTAGCCTAAAACTATTCCTAAATCCCAATACCTATAACCTAAACCTAGCCTTTCCCTAAACCGATAACCTAAACTCAATTCCCTAAAGTGAAACCTACACCTAATCCTAATCTCAACTCCCTAACCTAAACCTAAACCTAAATTTAAAAACCTAAACTCAAACCCAATCCCAAACCTAAACCCGATTTCCTAAACCTAAACCATAACCCATTCTCAAATCCAAAAGCCTATAACTTAAACTAAAACTAAAACCTATAACCTAAACCCGATCTCATTCTTAAATCCCAAAACCTATAACCAAAACCAAAACCAAAACCTATAACCTAAACCCGAACCCATTCTCAAATCCCAAAACCTATAACCTATCCCTAAACCTTAACCTATAACCTAACCTAAACCTATGTTTATAACCTAAAACTATTCCCAAATCCCAAAACCTATTACCTAAACCTAACCTTTCCCTAAACCTATGACCTAAACTCAATTCCTACCTACACCTAATCCTAATCTCAACTCCCTAACCTAAACCTAAACCTAAACTTGAAAACTCAAACTCAAATCCAATCCCGAACCTGAATCCGATTTCCTAAACCTAAACTATAACCCATTCTTAAATCCAAAAGCCTATAACCAAAACCAAAACCTATAACCTAAACCCGAATCCATTTTCAATTTTCAAAACCTATAACATATCCCTAAACCTTAACCTATAACCTATCCTAAACCTAAACTTGAAAACCCAAACTCAAACCCAATCCCGAACCTGAACCCGATTTGCTAAACCTAAACCATAACTGTAACGCCCTGAAAATCAGGGGTCGGGTAGAAACCCAACTCCCAAGTTCCAAAACATCACTTATGCAACATTTTCAATGATGGATGAATGTCGGCGGTAATAGTACATAAAACATGAGGTGAATTAAGCCAAAACAACATATCATACTCCAGAGAATTAAATTAGCAAGCGGAAGAATGTGATAGATATATAAAATATATAAATCATTGTAAGTCTACAGAGTGTGAACATGTTACCAGATTAACTAAATACATGTATACTCCAAAATAGAAAGAAAAGAATATACATGAGTGCTCCAAAAATATAAAATGACAAGTGTCATGGCATCTAATCAACCTCCCTGTAATTCCATCGATCAGAACCTCCATATAGGAGGGATCCTCCTCATCATCATCAAGTCCGGCTCTGCTTCGCAAGCATCGCCACCATCTGAAACTAAAATAGGGACTGGTTGGTGTGCGCAACACCGTCCAGTAACGTGGGAGTGAGTAGCTAACTCAGTGGAATCATAGAGCAAAGGTTAACATGTTATCAAATCAATCAAGCGATAATGGTAAAGCAAGAAATCAAACATTCCTAAACACTGTGATTAATGCAAGAATGAAATGACATGATGGATGGCCTCACCGACATTCTCCCTCATGCGACACCATCTTACGTCCGCTGCATGCTTTCTTCCCTCAGTGCTCCACATCTTCCAGGCACATGCAGTGCTATATGAACATGATTACCGAGTTGTTATTAGTCCTTTTCATACAGAAGAATTGGGAAACTAGGGTACTTCCCTTATATCATTCCCAACAAGGATCCTGTCTAGGGTCGTCACTCCTAGTAGTCTCATACGATGATATATTTCTAGGTCGCTGCAAGGGCTGTGAGGGCTGTTGCACGCACTCGTTGCTCCACTCCCCCATCACCTTATCAATATAGGCCTAGTTGTACTCTCGTTGCTACGGAAGGGTCGTCGCCTCACGTAGACTAAGAGTATGCTCGAGGTCACTACAAAGGGCTGTCAGGGCTGTTGCACACACTCGTTGCTCCACTCCCCCATCACCTTATCAGTGTAGGCCGATAGCTCGAATATAGTGTCTCATACCACCATAATCGGCTCACGAGTCTGAGTTGCTCACTGATCACTACAGGGAGGTTTATGGCCCCAGCGTAGGCCAACAGCTCAACCACGGTGTCTCATACCACAATGCCCCGGCTCATGAGTCTTAGTAGATCAAGGTACCACGGTTATCAGGGTTATCACTGGTAAGTTCAGTACCCTAGGTTCAAGCAGTTATGACTAATACAAGGTGAACATACAACGGTCAGTCGGGTTTCTTGACGAGCTCGACTAGTACGAGCGCACCTCAAGCTGAACGACATGAAGTGCATAAAACACTTCGTGTGGCCTAACCACCGATGACGACTCTAGTACGACTCAGGTTCGACATACACATCCTTCGTGGCAAATAGTATTCAACCACGAATTCTAAACTGTTACCGACTGCCTGGACTAGACTATAGCCCCAAGCACATGTAATCTAAATCAATAATCATAAGATAGAGACAGAATTGAAATACAAGAAATTTTAGCATGTTATCAGCATGTTATAACATATATCATAAGCAGTTAACCATACACAGTACTTCACACATAAGGTAATCAATTGAAATGCAAAAAGCATGGAGGAAATCATGTACATCATCAAATTAGTTGAGAATCCAGTCTCAACGCTAATTTACAAAACCAACCATTTACTCAATACTTACTAATACATATATTTACTCAAACACTTAGTCTACACAACTCCAACGTACTTGACGTATGTTGATTTCAGCGTATAATATGACAGATCCTCATATCAAGGAGATTTATAATACACAACAATCATGTTCTTACATTCAAAACATATGGCAGGTATAAATCATATTGATTTAGGCATTTCAACAAACACTTAGTCTACACACATTAGTCTACATAGCATATGTCGGCCAATATGTGCATTAGGACGAATCTCTTCGCCAAACAGATCATACACGTATAACTAGTATAGGTACATGGTAAATACTCATGGCAATCTTGTCAGGAAAATACGTACGTATACAGTATTTGTAACGCCCGTGAAAAATCCATACTTGGACGCGAGTACCAACTCGACCCGAAATCGCGTAGAATTAATTTCTATGGAAATTAAGCGTAAGTTAGCTAGCACAACGCTGGAGTGGCTGGGAAATAGTCCCTGATCACTTTAAATACGTTCTACAAGACCCAAATCGAGTAGAACCAATGACTCTATAACACTCTATAACCTCGGATCAAACTCTAAGCAGGTTTAGTCTCTAGACCGCTTTGAATTTTTGTATTGGATCTAGACCGCACGTCGAAAATCTGATACCTCCTATCTTAGACCGTTAGAACCGCCTAGTTGGACTTGACAATCATTTCGAAAATCAAGTCAAACCGATAATCACAGACTATTTCATTGAGCCCGGACTGAAGAGAGTGCGAATAGGGACAAAATTGGAATTTCAAATTCAAATCTGGCACACGACTTGACGCGTCAGTATTAAGCGTTCTGACTGTCAGAATTCATCCAAATTGCACCCTCGGATCAGGAGAAATTTCTATTTTATATCATGAGACTTTCAGCCCTGATCTACGTGCGGTGACCGCTGAACTGAAACTGGTCCGCCACGTGCGATCTGCGAACCCTGCTAGATTGAAAACTTAATACGTGCTATATCTGGTACGCAGGAGCTTAAGTCCGATCGCATTCATCCAGGGGACCACCAGAAAGCATCTTTTGGACCGAAATAACCCTGAATTGGATATGCACTAAGTAAACTTCGTTCCGGAGCCTGTTTTCGGCATTTTTAAGCTTATAAACGGGGTTAAAACCCTCATTCCTCTCTCCCATCCGAAAATTGTAAAACCCTAGCTTTGGGAGAGAGAAAAGGAGAGAGTTTGAGAGAGAGAGAGTAGAGAGATTTTTCCCGCCTTCGTGTCGCTGATTCCACGTGCTTCAGCAACTCTTTCCAATCACCTGGCCGGTGATTTCTCCACCTTTTCAGGTACGAAACAACCCTAAAAGTTGCTGATTTAGGGATTACTTGGATTCGTAGCGTGTTAGCTAATGTACCTCGTAAAACAGGTTCTCCAACTGCCGTAGACGAAGCGTATACGCTCCTTTTCAATTCACGAGTCTACAAGACATAAGGTGAGGATTTTAGACGCTTTGATTGACGGTTTACAACACTTTCAATGTCGTTTAATAGTAGATTATCGACGGCATCACCGTTTGACATGTACAACATGCTCTTCGTTTCCTGTTTCGTAAATTAACGAAGAATATGAGATTTAGGGCATTTTAGTCATTTGTAGGAAGTACAGTTTACATTCATATTTTGCTGATGTGAGTGACATGGTTTGTTGTTGCATTATGAAGTTAGGAATACGTGCATAATTAGTTTGGCGAAGAGATTCGCCTAATTGCACACTTCGGGTCGACATACTATATGTAGACTTAAGTATGTAGTGTATGTGTTTGTATAAATGCTTGTATTAGTATGTATTGAATTAAATGATGTTATGAGATAGTTTGAGATTGATTTCTCAATTAATATACTGACCTAAATGATTTCCTACATGTTGACTATTTGCATGATTTCCTTACATGCATGAAATATATGTGCTTAAAGATTTACTTAAGTTGAATGTTATAACATGTGTTAACATGCTCACATGATTGCATTTCAATTCCAATACTCTTACATAAATTGCTGATGCGATTCCATAAGTGTTTGGGACTAGACTTAGTCCAGGCAGTCGGTAACCGATCGAATTCGTGGCTGGCTGGTTTTGGCCACGAACGACGTGTCGATGAACGCGAGTCGTGTTTGAAGTTGGCGGCAGTGGTTAGGCCACGCGAATTGTTTTACGCACTTCATGTCGTTCGACTTGAGATGCGATCGCGCTAGTCGAGCCCGTCAAGTAACCCGACTGGCCGATGTATGTTCACCTTGTATGAGTCATAACTGCTTGAACCTAGGGTATTGAACTTACCATTGTAAACCCTGTTAACCATGGTACCTTGATCCACGAAGACTCATGAGCATGGCATGGTGGTATGGGACACCGTGGTCGAGCTGTCGGCCTACGCTGGGGCCACAAACCTTCCTGTAGTGACCAGTGAGCACCTAGACTCGTGAGCAGATTATGGTGGTATGGGACACTATATTCTAGCTGTCGACCTACACTGATCAGGCGACGAGTCCTCTGTAGTGACCGCGAGCGTATTCTGAGTCCACGGGAGGCGACGACCCTTCCGTTGCAGTAGAGTACGGTAGGCCTGTATTGATAAGGTGATGGGGGAGCGGTGCAATGAGTGCGAGCAACAGCCCTGACAGCCCTTGCAGCGACCTACGAAATATACATCATATGAGATTACTAGGAGTGACGACCCTAGACAGGATCTGTGTTGGGATTGATACAAGGGAAGTACCTTAGTTTCCCAATCCTGCTGTTTGAATGGACTAATAACAACTTGAAAATCATATCACCATGCCATTGCATGTGCCTGGAAGATGTGGAGCACTTGAGGGTCGATTGCATGCCGCGGTCGTAAGATGTTGCCGTATGAGGGAGATCGTCGGTGAGGGCATACATCACTTCATGTCATCTTGCATTAATAACAGTATTAGGATTGTCGAATTTACTGCTTTACTATTATCGCATGATTAAATTGTGAACATGCTAATCTTTGCTCTATAATTCCACTGAGTTGATCACTCACTCCCACGTTACGAGATGGTGTTTGCAACACCCATAGGACCCTGTTGTAGATGCAGGTGAGGCTGAGATCCAGGAGGCAGAGCCAGACTTCGACGAGGACCAGGATGAGTTCTCGTACATGCAGTATCACGATGGCTTTGCGTAGGTGACCTGGATCGATGAGACTTCAGTGGGACCATTTTGGATATTTAATTTTCTTCATGTATATGTATATGAGACTCAGAGATGTATTCATACTTTAGAGACAGATGAGGTTTACTTTGTTTTTCCATACAGTGATATATATATTGTTTAGTCTTCCGCTTGCTTTTATCACTGGATCTGAAGTATGAAATGCAGTTTTGGTTTACTTTTACTCATGTGAATGGTTTAAATCAGACAACATTGAATCATAATCATTTTTGTTGCATAAGTGATGGTCTGAAACTCGGGAGTTGAGTTTATACACGACCCCCGATTTTCAGGGTGTTACAAGTTGGTATCAGAGTGTGAATAAAAGTATACTGGGCCTGGGTTATGGTCTCACGACATACGTGTCACTTCTTTTGACTTAGGTGGGTGAGAGAAGGGTCTAGAAACATTTCTAGGATTGCAGATTCACCGATAGGCGAAGTCTATTTGAATCGATCGCACGATCGAGTTTGTAACGCATCTCGGGTCGCGTAAAGTAACCTGAATAGCTCCTAAGCCGTTGGAAGTCGGGTTGAGATGTCCTATGAATGATTTTAAACCCGTAAAAGTAAATTCTTGGGCCGTGGGATGACCAAGACTCCTGTAATCAATCGCCAGGGCTTAAAAACCCCGTTTCACCAAAAATCTTCAAAATTCTTCCTCTCACCACTCCAATCTTCATTTATTTCTTATCAATTTTATGTTAGGCATCAAACCTAATGTGAAAATAACATAAAATAATACTTTCATAAAATTTTATAGTGAATAGTAAAATTTCATAAAAAATGGCCTTAAGTCCATTCTAACTTCACTTTCTTTAGCAACTAAGGGTCTAGATGGATGTAATGGATCCTTCTACCCCAAAATCATATGCTGCATTATAGGGTTTGGTATTCGTGATTGTGGAATGGTCCTGAAAATCTCCGAACACATGTTTGGGCTTACATAGGCCAAAATACAATGAACCAGGGGGTAAACCGTACATATCTGGGGTCCTTGGACCATGGGGGACTGAACCCATCTGGCCCCACCGACTGGATGCATCACCAGTCGGTGATGCATCGCCGTACAGGTGGGCCCATTTGCTGTGATTTTTGGACGCACGCCCTTAAATCCCATGTGCACCCTCCTCATATATGTCCCGTCCAACGAAAACCCCCAAAACATACCCCTCCTTCACAAACAGCCCTCCCCATAGCCCTATTTTCATTTTTCAGCAACCATCTCCAAATTCTGGGATTCCAAATCATCCCTAAATCCCTCAGCCAAAAACGACCATCATCCATCATTCCTTTGGAGTTGGCAGCCCTTCCTTTTAAGATTTCATCATTTGGAGCTCTAAAAACCCCCAAATCGAGCTGAAATCGTGAGGTGCTCCATTCCACTTTTCCATTTCCATTTCTCCTTGAAAATGCATCCTTGGGAAGCTTGAAGCATCCCTCTATGATGCCTAGATCTCCTTTTTCCAGATTGGACAACCACTTCTTCGCATTTTCTCCATTTTTCATGGCTTTTGTGGAAGTCATTTTAGGCATTTTATCACTCTCATCCATCATATCTTTGATGAGTAAAAGGAAAACTGCAACAGGCGAGGCTAGGCCAAGCTGCCCTGCTCAATCGAGAAGACCGCGGGGTGGTGCCGCAAGTTCAAGCACCGCCGCAGGTCCAGCTGCAGCCCTAGAGTGCCGTACAAAGTGGGATTTGGATCCCCATGCTCACCTTGGGCGAGTAATTCTATCAGATATGCCTCATGGCCAATACACTGATCGCAAAGTGTTATTTGAGGCGGACATGGAAGGGAGACTGTTCGGTGAATTTTTATTGTTCGAGCGCATTGAAGCTGCGCATTGGGGTCCGATCTTTGAAGCTCGCGTTCGTGCTAATGTGAGCACCGTTCGTGCCTTCTACGCTAGTATCCAGAATCCTACCTTGGAGCCATTGCAGTTTAAAATCCCTCTCGGTAGAGATCGGATGGCTACGATTGATGTGCGACTGATTGCGAGACTTCTGAACGTGCCTCTTGGTGATGTTCATCCTAGTGAGAAGAATTTGAGGAGTAGGCGTGAACGAGATCGCCGCACCAGGTTTCTGTTCGGTAAGTTAGTTCCATGGTAGCCCAATAATAGCCTAAAGGCGACGTATATGTCTGATGATTTGCGCCTGCTGCACCATATCTGCACGTACAATGTGTACCCCAGGTCGACGAATCGCATTGAATGTACACGCCTTATGGTTGATTTTCTGTATTTGGTGGCCCAGGGAGAGAACGTATGTATGGCCACTTTCATCTTACGACAGATAATCCTCATAGCCAAGTCAAGAAGAACATCCGAATCGCTTCCTTTTGGCCGACTGATTTGCAAGATTGCGCTTGAGTTTGCCTACAGACTTGGGCCGAAATTGCCAGTTTCGATTGATACCATTGATGAGTCGACTATGGTCAAGATGAAGATTAGGTCGCAGTACCATGAAAATCAGCTTGAGGAGGACAGCGAGGATGACTTTGATGATGAGGAAGATCAAAGCGAAGAAGAACCTGGAGCAAAGGTTCAGGAAGAAGTTCAGAAAGAAGCAGAAGAGGAGGCTCAAGATATAGATAAGAGCCCTCCTCCTTCTGCGCAGGCTACTAGCGATGATCGCATTGCTCGGATCGAGGAGAGTCAGATCGCCTTGCGAAGGGAAGTTCAGGAACTTCGCGCTGAAGTCGAGGATGCCAAGGCCATTACAAAGAAGAAATTCGGTAAGGTGACTCGCACCTTGAAGGCGATCCTGTGTTGCTTGCAGGATAAGGGTGCTCCTCCTCCGTCACCCGACTCGGACTAGCGATGCGACCTTAGATGTTGTTGTTAGTAGTTAGTCATTTCCTGCTTTTGATGTGTAAGCCTGTTAGGGCTAGTGCTTTGTTTATGTTGCTGTTGTAATTTTAACTGTCTTAGTTCCCATGTATTTCTCGTCATGATGCTTATAAGGATATATCCCTTGTATTGTGACAATTTTGATTAAATGAAATGCATAGAATGCCTTTGACTCCTTGTGTGAATGATTGCGGTGTATTTGTGCTATTAAGACTGACAAGGTTGCGCCTTATTTTGAATATAGGGAATGCCGCCAAAGGCTACGCGGAGCACGGTTCGGCTTGCATTGACTGAGCATATGGATCAGACTCCTTCGCAGTCTGGCACCCATACGGACCCTGCTGTGGGCCCGATTCCTGAGGAAGTTCGAGCGTCTCAGCCTGCCGCTGGTCCTACAGTTGTACCACCGCCATTTACGCCGTCAGTCAGAGAGCCACATCGCGCATCTACTTTCACATAGCATCCGCCACAGCCTGCTCCACCTCCTGACAGATTTGAGCAGATGTTGGCTATGATGCAGCAGCAGCAGCAGCTTCTGACCACCATCGTGGGGACATTAACACAGGGTGGGGGTGTGGCTCCACCTGCACCACCTGCGCATCTAGCTGAGGATGCTTATACATATGCCCAGGATGAGGGCATGGCTCATCCTGCGCCGCCTGCTTACCCTGCGGGGACTGCCGCAGATACACGGGGCCTATTAGAGCGATTTCAGCGCTTACGACCTCCCACTTTCACAGGTTCTCACAGACCCGAGGAGGCTGAGTACTGGCTCGACTGTGTGTCGAAGATTTTATGGATGTTACATTGCACTGAGGCTGAGCAGGTAGAGCTGGCCACATTCCTCTTTGAGCGAGAGGCCAGCCTGTGGTGAGATAGTGTACTGCGGACCGTTGCAGCCGACTTTGTGTGGACATGGGCAGCGTTTGAGTTTTTCTTTCATGAGAAGTATTATCCCCAGACTTACAGGCATGACAGGGAGAATGAGTTTCTCCGCCTCAAACAGGCAGCCATGACAGTTACAGAGTATGAACATCGGTTCACGGAGTTGGGCAGATACGTCCCGACGATTTTGGCTGATGAGCAGATGCGCATACGGCGCTTTTTGGAGGGTTTGCGACCGGATATTCGGTCGAAGATGTGCTGTGTGAGCATTCCCTCTTATGCGGAGTTGATTCACATGTCCATGCGGGCAAAGCAGGATGTGGATCGACTTGCGCGATCTCGTGGCCCTGTTGCTTCTAGGCCACGACCAGACCTGCAGGACAGGCCCTTCGCGGGTAAGAGGCGTCGCGTCGACCCTCCTACTAGGGCCATAGCGCTAGCACCATCGTTTCGGTGCCCCGAGTTATTGTGCACATATTGTGGGAGGTCAGGCCACTTGGCGCAGAGTTACTTTTCTCGGATGCGGGACAGTGGGTTCTCGCCATCGCAGAAGATTGACCGTGCACGTTCACAGGCGATATCAGTACCGCCTATACGGTTAGCTCCAGCGCACCCTTCTTTCAGACCTTCGGTATCGCAGATCAGACAGCCTCCAGGGCCCTTGACACAGCGGTCGAACCGGCCACAGCAGGCACGGGTTCATGCATTGACAACTGAGGCAGCTACGACACCGACTTTTCAGCATTCGGCCTTCAAGGTCACAGCCCATATTGGAGGTACTCCTATTCTTGTGATGGTGGACACTAGTTCCACGATTTCTTTGATATCGCGTGCTGTAGTCAGGCATCTTGGGTTACAGACCATTACCATGGATAGGGTACGAGTCCTTGCAGCCCATGGAGATTATTCAGATGTCACCCAGATGTGTGAGGGGTGTTTGGTTGATTTGAGAGGCCGGACGATGGCTATTGATCTTGTCGTCGACCCCTCTCTTGTTTATCTCGACGTCATTCTTGGCATGGATTGGTTGACTGCAGCGAGGGCCGAGATTGACTGCGAGACTCGTATAGTGACTGTGTACGAGCCTGAGGGTGCATCCTTCACATTTCCAGTGCAGGTAAATCTTCCTTTCCGCATACTTAGTTACGCCACATTATTGCGCGACGCTGGTGCCCAGATACTCGAGCATGTGCCAGTCGTTTCTGAGTTTGGGGATCTGTTTAGGAAGATCCCTGGTTTGCCGCCCCGAAGAGAGATCGATTTCACTATCGATCTGGTTCCTGGTTCTACGCCCGTCTCACTGCCGACGTATCGCATGGCACCGTGTGAGATGAAAGAGTTGAGGACGCAGATTGATGGTCTGCTAGAGCTTGGCCTTATATGGCCTAGTGTGTCTCCTTGGGGAGCACCGGTCCTATTCGTGAGGAAGAAGGACGGTTCGATGCGATTGTGTATTGATTACGCAGGCTGAACCAGGTCACGGTGAAGAACAAGTACCCTTTACCCAGGATCGATGACTTGTTTGATCAGTTGAGAGGAGCGCAGTACTTCTCAAAGATTGATCTTCAGTCGAGATATCATCAGTTGCGCGTCAGGGATGAGGACGTGCAGAAGACAGCATTTAGGACCAGTTTTGGCCACTACGAGTTCCTCGTAATGTCGTTCGGTCTCACGAACGCACCAGCCGTGTTCATGGATCTGATGAACCAGGTATTTCGGCCTTTTCTCTATCGATTCGTCGTTGTATTCATTGACGATATTTTGGTGTACTCTAGGAGTCGAGAAGAGCATGAGGAGCACTTGCGTTTGGTCCTGGATACGCTCAGACAGCATCAGTTGTTCGCACAGTACAAGAAGTGCGACTTCTGGAAGCAGGAGGTGAAGTTCTTGGGACACGTGGTGTCCAAGGATAGCATGGCAGTTGACCTGTCTAAGGTAGCTGCGGTGCAGGACTGGGAGAAGCTGGTTCTGTCACTGAGGTGAGGAGTTTCTTGGGTCTCGCTGTCTACTATCGGCGCTTCATACAGGACTTCTCAAAGATCGCGAGACCCTTATCTCAGTTGACACGGAAGGACGTTAAGTTCGCCTGGAACGACAAGGCAGAGTCAGCTTTTAAGGAGCTGAAGGACAAAGTTACGTCCGCCCCTGTGCTAGTATTGCCAGAGCAAGGGGTTAGATACACCATATACACTGATGCATCTAGCGTTGGTCTGGGTTGTGTCCTTATACAGAGGGACAGGGTAATTTCGTATGCCTCGAGACAATTAAGGAAGCACGAGGAGAATTACCCTACACACGACCTAGAGTTGGCAGCCGTTATATTCGCACTGAGACTCTGGAGACATTACCTCTACGGAGAGGAGTTCGAGCTCTTTTGCGATCACAAGAGCCTCAAGTACATATTCACGCAGCGAGACTTGAATATGAGGCAGCAGCGATGGATGGAGACGTTGAAGGACTTCAAGTTTGAAGTCTCTTACCATCCTGGGAAGGCGAACCTTGTGGCTGATGCGTTGAGCCGCAAGAAGGCGATAGAGTTTGTGGCTCCGCTAATGGTTGCCGAGTGGGATATGGTTGAGTTTTTGTGAGACTTTGAGCAGAAACTCACCGTAGAGGAGCCGTTTGAGTTCATCGCACATGTACAGGTGCGATCTCAGATCGATGACCGAGTCATCGAGGCGTAAAGGGACGATGCGCATCTGACTGAGCTTCGAGAGCAGGCCAGTGATGATGTAGACGCCGACTAGCGAGTTGGTATGGATGGGGGCTTACGTTATCATGGCCGCCTATGCGTCCCAGATGTCCCTGACTTGAGACGAGAGATTCTCGAGGTGCGCATTGTACTAGACTCGCGATGCATCCTGGCAGTACGAAGATGTATCGTGACGTGAAGAGGACGTATTGGTGGGAAGGTATGAAGACCCACATAGTAGAGTTCGTGTCCCGTTGTCTCACTTGTCAGCAGGTGAAGGCAGAGCATCGCCGACCACCTGGACTTTTGCAGCCTATGCTGATCGTAGAGTGGAAGTGGGATTTCATTTCCATGGACTTCATTTCTGGGTTGCCGAAGACGAGGAAGGGACATGATTCCATTTGGGTGATCGTCGACCGTCTGACGAAGTCGGCGCACTTCCTACCGATCAGAGTTACGAACTCTGCAGACGAGCTGGATAGATTGTACATCAGAGAGATTGTGCGTCTGCATGGAGTTCCGCTGGAGATCGTGTCGGACAGAGACACGCAGTTCACATCTATTTTCTGGACTCGCATTCAGGAGGCTATGGGTGTGAAGTTGAAGTTCAGTACTGCCTTCCACCCACAGACAGACGGACAGACAGAGCGGGTGAACCAGATCTTAGAGGACATGTTGCGAGCTTGCGCATTGGACTTCAAGGACAGTTGGGACGATTGTCTTGCATATGCGGAGTTTGCGTACAACAACAGCTTTCAGACGAATATCGGTATGGAACCTTATGAGGCGCTGTATGGGCGACCTTGTCGCGCACTGCATTGCTAGCTAGAGGTCGGTGAGCGTAGCTTGATTGGCCCAGAGTTAGTGCAGGCGACGTCAGAGAAGATTGATATTATTCGACGTCGGCTTCTTACAGCGCAGAACAGACAGAAGAGTTATGCCGATACGAGACGGAGGCCACTAGAGTTCACAGTTGGGGATCATGTGTTTTTGCGAGTTTTTCCTATGAAGGGAGTCCTTCGGTTCGGGAAGAAGGGGAAACTGGCACCGCGATTCATTGGTCCATTCCCGATCCTCGATCGTGTGGGAGCGGTGGCTTACCGATTGGCTTTACCCACGCCTCTCGCGAACGTTCACAACGTATTTCATGTTTCTATGCTGAAGAAGTACGTTGCTGATCCTTCCCATATCATCAAATGGGAGCTTATATCCTGCGACCGACACGTATCCTAGACAGGAAGGAGCAGGTACTGCGTAGCAAGGTGATTCCCCTTGTGAAGGTATTATGGACACATCACTCTGAGGAGGAGGCTACCTGGGAGACAGAAGCCGAGATCAGAAAGAACTATCCACAGCTTCTCGAGGAGTACGAAAAGGTATAAATTTTGAGGACGAAATTATTTGTTAAGGGGGGTAGATTGTAACGCCCGTGAAAAATCCATACTTGGACTCGAGTACCAACTCGACCCGAAATCGCGTAGAATTAATTTCTATGGAAATTAAGCGTAAGTTAGCTAGCGCAACGCTGGAGTGGCTGGGAAATAGTCCCTGATCACTTTAAATACGTTCTACAAGACCCAAATCGAGTAGAACCAACGACTCTATAACACTCTATAACCTCGGATCAAACTCTAAACAGGTTTGGTCTCTGGACCGCTTTGAATTTTTGTATTGGATCTAGACCGCACGTCGAAAATCCGATACCTCCTATCTTAGACCGTTAGAACCGCCTAGTTGGACTTGACAATCATTTCGAAAATCAAGTCAAACTGATAATCACAGACTATTTCATTGAGCCCGGACTGAAGAGAGTGCTAATAGGGACAAAATTGGAATTTCAAATTCAAATCTGGCACACGACTTGACGCGTCAGTATTAAGCGTTCTGACCGTCAGAATTCATCCAGATTTCACCCTCAGATCAGGAGAAATTTCTATTTTATATCATGAGACTTTCAGCCCTGATCTACGTGCGATGACCGCTGAACTGAAACTGGTCCGCCACGTGCGATCTGTGAACCCTGCCAGATTAAAAACTTAATACGTGCTATATCTGGTACGCAGGAGCTTAAGTCCGATCGCATTCGTCCAGGGGACCACCAGAAAGCATCTTTTGGACCGAAACAACCCTGAATTGGATATGCACTAAGTAAACTTCGTTCCGGAGCCTGTTTTCGGCATTTTTAAGCTTATAAAAGGGGTTAAAACCCTCATTCCTCTCTCCCATCCGAAAATTGTAAAACCCTAGCTTTGGGAGAGAGAAAAGGAGAGAGTTTGAGAGAGAGAGTAGAGAGATTTTTCCCGCCTTCGTGTCGCTGATTCCACGTGCTTCAGCAACTCTTTCCAATCAACTGGCCGGTGATTTCTCCACCTTTTCAGGTACGAAACAACCCTAAAAGTTGCTGATTTAGGGATTACTTGGATTCGTAGCGTGTTAGCTAACGTACCTCGTAAAACAGGTTCTCCTACTGCCGTAGACGAAGCGTATACGCTCCTTTTCAATTCACGAGTCTACAAGACATAAGGTGAGGATTTTAGACGCTTTGATTGACGGTTTACAACACTTTCAATGTCGTTTAATAGTAGATTATCGACGGCATCGCCGTTTGACATGTACAACATGGTCTTCGTTTCCTGTTTCGTAAATTAACGAAGAATATGAGTTTTAGGGCATTTTAGTCATTTGTAGGAAGTACAGTTTACATTCATATTTTACTGATGTGAGTGACATGGTTTGTTGTCGCATTATGAAGTTAGGAATACGTGCATAATTAGTTTGGCGAAGAGATTCGCCTAATTGCACACTTCGGGTCGACATACTATATGTAGACTTAAGTATGTAGTGTATGTGTTTGTATAAATGCTTGTATTAGTATGTATTGAATTAAATGATGTTATGAGATAGTTTGAGATTGATTTCTCAATTAATATGCTGACCTAAATGATTTCCTACATGTTGACTATTTGCATGATTTCCTTACATGCATGAAATATATGTGCTTGAAGATTTACTTAAGTTGAATGTTGTAACATGTGTTAACATGCTCACATGATTACATTTCAATTCCAATACTCTTACATAAATTGCTGATGCGATTCCATAAGTGTTTGGGACTAGACTTAGTCCAGGCAGTGGGTAACCGATCGAATTCGTGGCTAGCTGGTTTTGGCCACGAACGACGTGTCGATGAACGCAAGTCGTGTTTGAAGTTGGCGGCAGTGGTTAGGCCACGCGAATTGTTTTACGCACTTCATGTCATTCGACTTGAGATGCGATCGCGCTAGTCGAGCCCGTCAAGTAACCCGACTGGCCGATGTATGTTCACCTTGTATGAGTCATAACTGCTTGAACCTAGGGTACTGAACTTACCATTGTAAACCCTGTTAACCATGGTACCTTGATCCACGAAGACTCATGAGCTGGGCATGGTGGTATGGGACACTGTGGTCGAGCTGTCAGCCTACGCTGGGGCCACAAACCTCCCCATAGTGACCAGTGAGCACCTAGACTCATGAGCAGATTATGGTGGTATGGGACACTATATTCTAGCTGTCGGCCTACACTGATCAGACGAGGAGTCCTCTGTAGTTACCGCGAGTGTATTCTGAGTCCACGGGAGGCAACGACCCTTCCGTTGCAGTAGGGTACGGTAGGCCTGTATTGTTAAGGTGATGGGGGAGCGGTGCAATGAGTGCGAGCAACAGCCCTGGCAGCCCTTGCAGCGACCTACGAAATATACATCGTATGAGATTACTAGGAGTGATGACCCTAGACAGGATCTGTGTTGGGATTGATACAAGGGAAGTACCTTAGTTTCCCAATCTTGCTGTTTGAATGGACTAATAACAACTTGGAAATCATATCACCATGCCATTGCATGTGCCTGGAAGATGTGGAGCACTTGAGGGTCGATTGCATGCCGCGGTCGTAAGATGTTGCCGTATGAGGGAGATCGTCGGTGAGGGCATACATCACTTCATGTCATCTTGCATTAACAACAGTATTAGGATTGTCTGATTTACTGCTTTACTATTATCGTATGATTGAATTGTGAACATGCTAATCTTTGCTCTATGATTCCACTGAGTTGATCACTCACTCCCACGTTATGGGATAGTGTTTGCAACACCCACCAGACCCTGTAGTAGATGCAGGTGAGGCTGAGATCCAGGAGGCAGAGCCAGACTTCGACGAGGACCAGGACGAGTTCTCGTACTTGCAGTATCACGATGGCTTTGCGTAGGCGACCTGGATCGATGGGACTTCAGTGGGACCATTTTGGATATTTACTTTTGTTCATGTATATGTATATGAGACTCAGAGATATATTCATACTTTAGAGACAGATGAGGTTTACTTTATTTTTCCATACAGTGATATATATATATTGTTTAGTCTTCCGCTTGCTTTTATCACTGGATCTGAAGTATGAATTGCAGTTTTGGTATACTTTTACTCATGTGAATGCTTTAAATCAGACAACATTGAATCATAATCATTTTTGTTGCATAAGTGACGGTCTGGAACTCGGGAGTTGAGTTTATACACGACCCCCAATTTTCAGGGTGTTACAGTATTTCCTATGAATACCTAAAATACCCTAAATCTCATATTCTTCGTACGTATTCGAAATAGAAATCGGTCGGCATGTTGTACATGTGAAACAACGTTCTTGTCAACAATCTACTATTAAACGACATTGAAAGCTTTGAAAACAGGTAATCTAAGCGTCTAAAATCTGCACCTAAAACCAGAAATTACGAAACGAAGTTGATTCAGACGATAAGTCTTCGTCAACGGCTCAACAACAACCTATACCATGAAATAGGTTAGCTACATCATCACTTATACTATTTGGAACTCTAGAACAGGTTAGGGTTATGATTTCTTACCTAAGAACGGAGCTAGAATCGCCAGAATCGCGATGCTGGTGGATGGCTTTGGCACGTGGAGCAGCAGGGAAGAATTCCTGAGAGAAACTCCAACTCTCTCTCACTTTCTCTCTCTTTTCTCTCCACTCTCTCCTGGGGTTTTCTCCAAATTCATATGGGTTAGAAAGCTAAGGGTTTAAGGCCCTTTTATAAGCCCAAACATGACCAAAATAGACTTGAAGTCAAGGTATACTTAGGTTATGTCCAAATACGGACTGTTCCGTCTCAACGGAGCACTTCTGGAGGTCGTGTTACTAAATGCGATCGGACTTAAGCTCATGGATGCTGGATCCTGATCAAGTTAAGTTTTCGGTTCGATCGGATTTCCAGATCGCACGTGGCGAACCAGTTTCAGTTCAGCGGTCACAGAGACTCGATCGAGGATTCCAAGTACACTGATCTGAGTGGGAAATGTTCCCTGATCTGAGGGTGTATTTGGGTCAGATTCTGACGGTTTGAATGCTTATACTTAACCCGCAAGCGAACCATGTCAGATTTATTTAAATCACATTTAATTTATAAACAATTTCTCTCTTTCTCACACTCCTTGCTCCAAGCTCAATGAAATAGCCTCAGGACATCAGTTGGGCTTGATTTTCAAAACGATTGTCAAGTCCAACTAAGCTGTCATAATGGTCTAAGATTATAGATATCAGACTTTCGACGTGCAGTCTAGATCCAATACAAGATTTCAAAGGGTTCCTGAGAACAAACAGGTTTAGAGTTTGATCCTGGATTTTAGGGTAAGATAGCGTCAATGATTCTACAGGTTTTGGGTCTTACAGATCGTATTTAAAGTGGTTGGTGCTAATTTTGCTGGAAATCTAGTGCAGCACTGGCTAATTCACGTTCAATTTCTAAAGAATTTCATTCTAAATGATTTCTTTTGCTTTGGAATTGGGTTTTGAGAGGTTACCAAGGTGTTATGGTTGACCCATTGCCTAAAGACGTCTAACACCAGGTTGGCAAAAATCCGAGGTGTTACAATAACCCATTCTCAAATCTCAAAACTTATAACCCTAACCAAAACCTATAACCTAAACCTGAACCCATTCTCAAATCCCAAAACCTATAACCTAAACTAAAACCAAAACCAAAACCTATAAACTAAACCCGAACCTATTCTCAATTCCCAAAACGTATAACCTATCCCTAAACCTTAACCTATAACCTAACCTAAACCTATACTTATAACCTAAAATAATTCCCAAATCCCATAACCTATAACCTAAACCTAACTTTTCCCTTAACCTATAACCTAAACTCAATTCCCTTAGGCTAAACCTACACCTAATCCTAATCTTAACTCCCTTACCTAAACCTAAACCTAAACTTGAAAACCCAAACTCAAACCCAATCCGGAACCTAAACCCGATTTCCTAAACTTAAATCATAACCCATTCTCAAATCCAAAAACCTAAAACCTATAACTTAAACCAAAAGTAAAACCTATAACCTAAACCCGAACCCATTCTCAAATCCCAAAACCTATAACATAAACCAAAAGAAAAACCTATAACCTAAACCCAAACCCATTCTCAAATCCCAAAACCTATAACCTATCCCTAAACCTTAACCTATAACCTAACCAAAACTTATACTTATAACCTAAAACTATTACCAAATCCCAAAACCTATAACCTAAACCTAGCCTTTCCCTAAACCTATAACCTAAACTCAATTCCCTAAAGCGAAACCTACACCTAATCCTAATCTCAACTCCCTAACCTAACCTAAACCTAAACTTTAAAACCCAAACTTAAACCCAATCCCGAACCTGAACCCGATTTTCTAAACCTAAACCATAACCCGTTCTCAATTTCCTAAAGCTATAACCTATAACCTATAACCTAAACCTAAACCTATAACCTTTCCCTAAACCTTTAACCTAAACCTAAACTTAAAACCTAAATGTATTCTCAAATCCTTAAACTCAAACCTACACCTAATCCTAATCTCAACTCCTTAACCTAAACTTAAACTTGAAAACCCAAATCTATACCCGATCCCGAACCTGAACCCGATTTTCTAAACCTAAACCTTAACCTATAATCAAGTTCTCAAAAGCTTTAACCTATAACCTAAAACTAAACCTATAACCTAAACCTAAACCTATAACCTTAACCTAAACCAAAACTTATAACCTATAACCTAAACTTAATTATAACCTATAGCCTAACCTTAACCTAAACCTTAACATAAACCTATAACCCAAACCAAAACCAAAACCTATAATCATATGGTGAGACCGTTTCTTTTTTTTTTTTTTTTTAAATCATTAAGACAAAAAAGTTGTTATACATGTTGCACTTCTTTCACTTTTTTTTTCTTTTCCCCAATGGGCATTCTAATTTATGTATGACATGACTGTTCGTAGGATGATGGAATATACGAAGATGTTGAAATTTCAGGGTGAAGTCGAACACATTTCTCTAATGAAGCCAAAGATTTATATTTTCAGCATTATTGTAATAATTATAATTGTAATTGATTGAATGAATTGGATTGTAATTGATTGTAATTGTAATTGATTGAATGAAGGATTGTAATTTGATTGTAATTGAATGAATGAATGATTGTACAGGTGGTAATTGAATGAACAAATGATTTTATATAATTTTGTAATGTACAAAATAGCTACGGATATTGACCGCAACCATTAATTTGACAGGTGTAGCCTTTTCAATTTAAGCATATTGCTATGGACTTTTATCTACAAATAATATTCGTAGCCATTAATCTAACAGGTGTAGCCTTTTCAATTTAGGCATATTGCTACGGACTTTAGCTACAAATAATATCTGTAGCCATTAATTTGACAAGTGTAGCCTTTTTAATTTAGGCATATTACAACAAACTTTTAGCTACAAATAATATCCGTAGCTGTCTGAAGTTTTCGCTACAGATATAATTACTACGGATTATATCTGTAGCTATTGTACCCTATAGCTATGGATTAAATCCGTAGCCATAGGTTCAAGATCTATTGTTATGGAACCTACGACAACGGTCAAGCTACGGACAACAACCGTAGCCATAGGTCTATGGCTACGATTTTTGTCCGTAACCTTTGCTCGATTTTTTAGTAGTGTTAGTCTTCATGATAACCCATCTTCACATTGAGAACTTCGAAAAAGCTTCAATTCTTCTTCTTCAGGTATTATCTTCCTATCACTTCTCATTTCTTTTCATTGTCTCATGTACATTTCATGCTTATATCTTTTACATTGAGGATATTGTAGGTTTTAGGTTAAGGGTGTGGATTAGTTACCTTAGCATCTATTGTAATTTGAGTCACTATAAATCATAGAAAACTAAAAATGTATCTTAATTCAAACTAAAAATCAATCAAGTTTAACATAAACATGAATCAAAGCAAGATAAACATCCCAACAAACTACAAGCTTCACCTCTTAGCCCTGACTATAAGGTTTAGTTAACCATTGATATGATTAAAACTAAATCTCTTAAAAAAACATTAAAAATAAATTAAGGAATAAGAAAAAATCTTGGGAAGCTGCTCCACCCTTTTTCTCTGCTCATGTAACCCTAATTTGTGTCTAAAACTTAGAGAACCTAAATATATAAGCTTTGTTCGAACGACATTGAAAACCACCTCAAATTTACGCACTCTGCATAATGTTTTCGATGTCATTGAATAGATTTCAATGTCATCCAAGGAAGAATCCCAATTTGAATCGAATTTGAAAGTTGCGACCTTTCGCATTGTGTAAGTTATTGATGTCATCAATCGTCCATTCGATGCCATTAAAACAAATTTTTGATGCCATTGAACATGTCTTCAAACCATCAGAAAAGTGTCCAGAATGTTCCAGTGAGTTGCTCCAATATTCTTTAAAAATATCGATCCCATCGGACAATCTTCAATGACATCAAACTAAGTTTCGATGAATCGAACATGTGGTCGATGCCATCGATAAATGCACCCAATTAGTCCAGTAACCAAACTTAATTTTTATGTAAGTTCCAACGTAATCGATCAGGTCTCGATGCCATCGAATACTTACTTCAATGTCATCGAAGAGTGTTTGATGTTATCGACAATGAAGCTTCAGATTTCTAGATTTCTACACTTTGATTTGTCTACTTTATTCCTTCTTCACTTGGTTTCTTTGAATGTTGAGGACTTGAGATCTTCAATGTGGTCTCCTAAGATCTATCCTTTGCTTTGTTGATCTTCAAGCATCAATTCTATGCTTTTAACACTCTTTTCATTTTAAGCTCTTAGATTTATCTCGCAAGACAAGCATATATAAAATATACATATTAAGCATTATCATGTTCATAAAACCAAGATATAAATATAGAAAAATATGCAATATTTGACACTCAACACACCCCCCCAACCAGTATTTTACTTGATATTCTCAATTCTCAATGTTTAAACCTCTTTTAGAAAAAAAATATTTTGTGCAATCAATTATGAATGAGTGGTATCAAGACGAGAAAGTGGAACTTTGAAACCCTAAAGCTAAATCACATAAGCAGTCATTTAAATAGGTTATTTGTCAATCACTTTGGAGCATAAGTTCATATATTAAGTGAAAAGGCCGAGCTAGAGTCCCAGAGGGGGGGGGGGGGGGGTGGTGAATAGGACTATACCAAATTAAATTGATAACAATGGAATTTAATCAAATAAAGGAAAGATAACACTTTAAAAAATCTACAATACAGAAATGTAAAGCAATCTCAAAATTCTAGTATTGAGAGGTTGATACAAAGTTCTAAGGACAATCTTACACAAAAAAAAACCAAGGTTTTATGGTAGGACAACCTTACTAGAACGATTTGTGTATCAAAAACTCAAACTGAAGAGGAATAAAAAGGAAATAGCAAGAAAGGAAATTTAAGTTATTACAACATTCACCACAATGCTTGAAATGTAAAGATTACAACATTCACATCCACAAATATATCTGTAACACCCTGGATTTTTTCCAACCTGGGATTAGACATCCTTAGGCAATGGGTCAACCATAACACCTTAGTAACCTCTCAGAACCCAATTTCAAAGCCAAAGAAATCATGTAGAACCAAATTCTTTAGAATTTAACGAGAATTAGCCAGCGCTACACTAGATTACCTGTAAAATAAGCACCAACCACTTTAAATTTGATCTGTAAGACCCAAAACCTCTAGCATTGTTGACGTTACGTTACCCTAAAATCCAGGATCAAACTCTAAACCGATTTGTTCTCAGGAACCTTTTGAAAGTTCGTATTTGATTTAGACCGCGCGTCGGAAGTCCGATATCTACAATTTTAGATGGTTATGAACGCTTAACTGGACTTGACAATTGTTTCAAAAATCAAGCCCAACCAATGTTCTGAGGCTATTTCATTGAGCCTGGAGTGAAGAGAGTGAGAAAGAGTAAAGATTTGGAAATTTAAGTCAAAATTTGACACGAGTCTTTGCGCGTTATTATTAAACGTTCTGACCGATAGAATTTAGCCAAATTTCACCCTCGGATCAGGAAAAATTTCTCTTTCATATCATGAGACTTATAGACCTGATTTAGGTACGATGACCGCTGAACTGAAACCGGATTGCCACGTGCGATCTGGGAACTCTACCGGTCTGAAAACTTCATGTGAGCAAGATCCAGTGACCATGAGCTTAAGTCCGACCGCGTTCGGCCAGGGGACCTCCTGAAACGCTCTTTTGGATCGGAAAAGTCCTGATTTGGTTATAACTCGAGTATACTTTATTCCCAAGTCTATTTAGGTTAGTTTTTAGCCTATATAAGGGCTTTAAACCCTCTCATATCTCTCCCATCCGAATTTGCTTGAAACCCTAGATTGAGAGAGAGAGAAAGTGAGAGATTGTGAGACTTTGTGAGAGAACTTCCTGCCGTTTGCTCCATCCTTTGCACGTACCAAAGCAACATATTCAAATCACTTTCCCGATAATTTTTAACGCACTTCTAGGTAAGAAAAACCCTAACCACTTGCTGTTTTAGGGATTCCTTCGATTCAAATGGAAAAGTAGCTTATGTACTTGTGCATTAGGTCGCATTTACGCCATTAACGAAGCGTATACATTCTATTTGAACCGATACACGTCTAAGGCGAGAGGTGAGGATTTTAGACGCTTTGATTGACTGATTTCAAAGCTTTCAATGTCGTTTAATAGTATATTATCGAAGGGAATACCGTTTGACATGTAGAACATGCTGACTGTTTTTCATTTGTATACGTACGGGAAATATGAGATTTAGGGCATTTTGGGTATTTAAAAGAAATACAGTATACGTCCGTATTTTGCTGAAATGATTTTCATGGTTATTTGTCATGTTAGGATATTAGGAATGCGTGCATGATCTGTTTGGCGAAGAGATTCACCCAAATGCGCACTTTGAGTCGACATACGCTATGTAGACTAAAGTGTGTAGGGTAAGTGTTTGTATAAATGTTTGTATTAGTAGGTATTGAGTAAATGGTGTTGTGAATTAGTTTTGAGATTGAATTCTCAATTAATATGCTGATGTATATGGTTTCCACATGTTGGCTATATGAATCGATTTCATTATACATATATGGACTGCATGTGTTGGTTGATTTGCTTACGTAGTATGATATAACATGTGTCAACATGCTTGTATTGTTTATATTCTTTTCTGTTACTCACATATGCTTACTGATATTGATACAAAAATGCTTGGGGCTATGACCTAGTCCAGGCAGTAGGTAATGGATTGAATTCGTGGTTGGTTTCTAATTGCCACGAAGGACGTGTCGATAAACGCGAGTCGTGTTTTGAGTTGGCGGCAGTGGTTAGGCCACACGAAGTGTTTCATGCACTTCATGTCATTCTACTTAAGATGCGCTTGTACTAGTCGAGCCCGTCAAATAACCCGACTGGCCATTATATGTTCACCCTGTATGAGTCATAACTGCTTGAACCTAGGGTACTGAACTTACCATTGAAAACCCTGTCAACCATGGTACCTTGATCCATAAAGACTCATGAGCCGGGCATGGTGGTATGGGACACCATGGTCGAGCTTTCGGCCTACGTTGGGGCCACAAATCTCCCCGTAGTGACCAGTGAGTACCCTACTCTAAGCAGATTATGGTGGTATGGGACACTATATTTTTGCTGTCGGCCTACACTGATTGGTGACGAGCCCTTTGTAGTGACCTTGAGTTTATCCTGATACCGCATGGGGGAGACGAGTCCTGATGCAGTCTTAAGGATATAAATAGGCCTGGATTGATAAGGTTATGGGGTAGAGGAGCAACGAGTGCGTGCAACAGCCCTGACAGCCCTTGCAGTGACCTATAAATATAACATCGTATGAGATTACTAGGAGTGACGACCCTAGACAGGATCTGTGTTGGGATTGATATAAGGAAGATACCTTAGTTTCCCAATACTGTTGTATGAATGGACTAATAACAACTCGGTAATCATTATCTATATCGCACTGCATATGCATGGAAGATGTGGAGCACTGAGGAATGAAAGCATGCCGCGGGCGTAAGATGGTGCCGCATGAGGGAGTATGTCGGTGAGGGCATCCATCATGTCATTTCATGCATGCATTAACAATAGTATCTAGGAATGTTTGATTGTTTGCTTTACTATTATCGCGTGATTGATTTGATAACATGCTAATCTTTACTCTATGATTCCACTGAGTTGATTACTCATTCCCACGTTACGGGATGGTGTTCCGCACACCCGCCAGTCCCTATTTTAGTTTCAGATGATGGTGCTGCTTGTGAAGCAGATTCGGACTTGATGATGATAAGGAGGATCCCTCCTTTATGCGTGTTCTGATCGACGAAATTACAGGGAGGTTGATTAGACGCCTTGACACTTGTCATTTTTTATTTTTGGAGCACTCATGTATATTCTTTTCTTTTCATTTTTGGAGTATACACGTATTTAATTAACCTGGTAACATGTTCACACTCTGGAGACTTACAATTAATTATATATTTTATGTATTTATCACAGTCTTCCGCTTGCTAATTTAACTGTCTCTGAAGTATGATATGTTGTTTTGGCTTAGTCTCAATCCTGTTTTATGCCATTCTACAGAAAACATGCATTTATCATTATCTATGTTGCATAAGTGATGTTCTGAAACTCGGGAGTTCGGTTTCTACCCAACCCCCGATTTTCGGGGTGTTATAATATCCCACAATATTGAATGATAAAAGATATAGAAAATAAACCATGCATCCACAAAAAAGATAAAGAATTATAGTGGTTCACCTATGTGTACACCAATTGTTAAACAATAGCCACACAACTACTCCACTCCTAATATCCTTACACAGTGGATATTATCGTTCACTATGAAAATAGGCTTTTAAAGGTTCACCTAAAAGCCTCACAATTTTGTCTTTCAAGTGGGCTTACACAATTCAAAAAATCCTATACTCTGAGTTTTTTGGATCACATCAGATGTAACATCCTGAAAATCAGGGTTCGTGTAGAAACCCAACCCTCGAGTTCCAGACCATCACTTATGCAACAAATATGCTTATGGTTCAATGTTGTCTGAGTTAATGCAATAACATGAGTAAGATTATACCAAAACTACAATTCATACTCCAGATCCAGTGATAAAAAGCAAGCGAAAGACTGAAGAATATATATATCACTGTATGAAAAACAGAACAATCTCGAACTGTCTCCAAAGTATGAACGCATCTCTGAGTCACATATACATATATCATACAAAAATCAAAATGTCAAATGATAGTCCAACTAGCAAAATCCCACCGATCCAGGCCACCTATGCAAAGCCGTCAGAGAACTGCATGTACGAGAACTCGTCCTAGTCCTCGTAGTAGTCCAGCTCCAGCTCCTGAATCGCCTCACAACCTGCATCTAAGAAAGAGTCTGGTAGGTGTTGCAAACACCGTCCCGTAACGTGGGAGTGAGTGATCAACTCAGTGGAATCATAGAGCAAAGATTAGCATGTTATCAAATCAATCACGCGATAATAGTGAAGCAAACAATCAGACATTCCTAGATACTCTTGTTAATGCAAGTATGAAATGACATGATGGATGCCCTCAGCGACATACTCTCTCATGCGACACCATCTTACATCCGCGACATGCTTTCTTCCCTCAGTGCTCCACATCTTCCAGGCACATGTAGTGCGATATGGATATGATTACCGAGTTGTTATTAGTCTTTTCATATAGCAGTATTGGGTAACTAAGGTACCTTCCTTATATCAATCCCAACACAGATCCTGTCTAGGGTCATCACTCCTAGTAATCTTATACGATGGTATGTTTCTAGGTCGCTGTAAGGGCTGTCAGGGCTGTTGCTCGCACTCATTGCACCGCTCCCCCATCATCTTATTAATACAGGCCTAGTTGTACTCTTGTCGCTACGGAAGGGTCGTCCCCTCACGTAGACTCAGAATACGCTCGAGGTCACTACAAAGGGCTCGTCACCAATCAAAGTAGGCCGACAGCTCGAATGTAGTGTCCCATACCACCACAATTGGATCATGATTCTAAGGTGCTCATTGGTTACTACGGGGAGGTTTGTGGCCCTAGCATAGGCCGACAGCTCAACCACGGTGTCCCATACCACCATGCCCGGCTCATGAGTCTTAATGGATCAAGGTACCAAGGTTATCAAGGTTATCACTGGTAAGTTCAGTACCCTAGGTTCAAGCATTTATGACCAATACAAGGTGAACATACAACGGTCAGTAGGGTTGTTTGACGAGCTCGACTAGTACGAGTGCACCTCAAGCTGAACGACATGAAGTGTATAAAACACCTCGTGTGGCCTAACCACTGCCGCCAACCAAAGCACGACTCGCGTTCGTCGACGCGTCCTTCGTGGCAAATAGAAGCCAACCATGAATTCGAATCTATTACCAACTGCCTGGACTAGAGCATAGCCTCAAGCACTTGTAATCTACATCAGTGATCATATGAGAGTAACAGAAATGAAATACAAAAAATCCAAAGATGTTAACAACATGTTATAACAGGCAACGTAAGAAAATCAACCAGACACATGTATTTCATATATATAAGGAAATCAATTGAATATAACAACATGGAGGAAATCATGTACATCATCATATTAATTGAGAATTCAATGTCAAAACTATTCTACAACAACAATTACTCAATGCATACTAATACAAACATTTATACAAACACTTAGTCTACACACATTTGTCTACATAGCGTATGTCGACCCAAAGTGCGCATTAGGGTGAATCTCTTCGCCAAACAGATCATACATGTATAACTTGTATAATAACACGACAAATACCCATGGCAATTCTATCAGAAAAATACGGACGTATACATTATTTCCTACAAATACCTAAAATATCCTAAATCTCATATTCTCCGTACGTAATCGAAATGGAAAATAGACAGCATGTTCTACATGTCAAACAACGTTCTTATCGATAATCTACTATTAAACGACATTGAAAGCTTTGAAAACAGTTAACCTAAGCATCTAGAATCCTCACCTTTCGCCGTAGAAGCGTATCGAATCGAATAGAAACTCTATGCTTCGTCAACGTGTGTATGGCAACCTATATCACAAGATAAATTAGCTACTTCACTAATTATATCGATGAAATCCCTAAAACAGGTTGAGGTTAGGGTTTTTTTACCTAGAATGAAGTCGGAATCACTGAAAGAGTGATTAGAATATGGTGATTAAGTACATGTAGAAGCAGGATCAAGTGCCACGAAACTTTCCTCACAACTCTCATGGAATCTCTCTCTTTTCTCTCTTCTCTTCTCTAGGGTTTTTGCAAATTCGTATGGGAGGGATATGAGGGGGTTTAAGGTCCTTAAATAGGCTAGAAAGTCACCTATTTAGACTTTAAACCAAGGTATACTTGGGTTATAGCCAATTCGTGTCTTTTTCGATCCAAAAGAACGTTTCTGGAGGTCCCTTGACCAAATGCGGTCGGACTTAAGCTCATGGATATTGGATCTTAATCACATTAAGTTTTCAGTTCGATCATATTTTTAGATCGCACGTGGCGGACCAGTTTCGGTTCAGCAGTCATTGAGATTTGATCGAGGATTCCAAGTATACTGACCTGAGTAGGAAATGTTCCCTAATCCGAGGCTGTATTTGGGTCAGATTCTAACGGTCTGAATGCTTATACTTAACCCGCAAGCGTCACGTGCCAGATTTATTTAAATCACATTTAATTTTCAAAGAATTTCACTCTTTCTCACACACCTTGCTCCAGGCTCAAAGAAATAGCCTCAAAACATCAGTTGGGCTTAATTTTCGAAGTGATTGTCAAGTCCAGCTAAGCGGTTATAATGGTTTGAGATTGTAGATATCGAACTTTCGACGCGCGGTCTAGATCCAAAAAAAAGTTTCAACGGGTTCCTGAGAGCAAACGGGTTTAGAGTTTGATCCTAGGTTTCAGGATGTTACAGCGTCATTGATTCTACAAGTTTTTGGTCTTGTAGAATGTATTTAAAGCGAACGGTACTAATTTCACAGCTAATCTAACATAGCGCTAGTTAACTTATGCTTATTTTCTAAAAGAATTAATCCTAAGTGATTTCTGATCGAGTTGGTACTCGGGTCTCTGTATGAATTTTTCTGAGACGTTACAATCTACCCCCCTTAAACAATAAATTTCATCCTCAAAATTTGTACCTTTTCGTACTCCTCGAGAAGCTGTGGGTAGTTCTTTCTGATTTCGTCTTCTGTCTCCCAAGTAGCATCTTCTTCAGTGTGATGCATCCACAACAAATTCAGAAGGGGGATGACCTTGCTACGCAATACCTGCTCCTTCCTGTCTAATATGCGCGTCAGTCGCAGTATATATGTAACATCTTCACCTAACTGCACCTGCTCCCATCTAATGATATGGGAAGGATCAAGAACTTATTTCTTTAGCATAGAAATATGAAATATGTTGTGTACGCTCGCGAGAGGTGTAGGCAAAGCCAGACGATATGCCACTGCACCCACACGGTCAAGAATCTGGAATAGACCAATAAATTGCGGTGCTAGTTTCCCCTTCTTTCCGAACCGAAGAAGTCCCTTCATAGGAAAAACTCTCAAAAATACGTGATCTCCAACCGCGAACTCTAGCGGGCGCCGTCTCGTATCGGCATAACTCTTTTGTCTACTCTGCGCTATAAGAAGTCAGCGTCTGATGATGTCAATCTTCTCCAAGGTCTCCTGCACTATCTCTGGGCCAATCAATCTGCGCTCACTGACCTCTGCCCAGCAATGTGGTGCTCGGCAAGGACGCCCATACAAGGCCTCATAAGGTGTCATACCGATACTAGCCTGAAAACTGTTGTTGTACGCGAACTCAGCATATGGAAGACAATCATCCCAACTGTCTTTGAAATACAACACATAATCCCGCAGCATGTCCTCTAAAATCTGGTTCACCCGCTCTGTCTGTCCGTCCGTCTGTGAGTGGAAAGCAGTACTGAACTTCAACTTCACACCCATAGCTTCCTGGATGCGAGTCTAGAAAATAGAAGTAAAGAGCATGTTTCTGTCCGACACGACCTCTAAGGGAACTCCATGCAGACGCACTATCTCCCTGATATATAGCTTGGACAACTCGTCTGCAGAGTTCGTAACTCTGATCAGTAGGAAGTGCGCCGACTTAGTCAAACGGTCGACGATCACCCAAGTAGAATCATGTCCCTTCCTCGTCTTCGGCAGTCTCGAAATGAAATCCATTGAAATAAAGTCTCACTTCCACTCAGCTATAGGCATAGGCTGAAGAAGACCAGGAGGTCGGAGATGCTCTGCCTTCACCTGCTGGCAAGTGAGACAACGGGACACGAAATCTGCGATGTGGGTCTTCATGCCATCCCACCAATAGGTCCTCTTTACCTCGCGATACATCTTTGTGCTGCTCGGATGCATCGCAAGTCTGGAACTGTGCGCAGCCTCGAGAATCTCTCATCTCAAGTCAGAAATATCTGGAACGCATAGGCGGCCACGATAACGTAAGCCCCCATCTGTTCCAACTCGCCACTCGGCGTCTGCATCATCAATGGCCTGCTCTCGAAGCTCAGTCAAACGCACATCATCCCTCTACACCGCGATAACCCTGTCATCGATAAGAGATCGCACCTGAACATGTGCGATAAAATCATATGGCTCCTCCACAGTGAGATTCTGCTCAAAGTCTCGTAAAAAAATAACCATATCCCACTCTGCAACCATCAGCGGAGCCGCAAACTCTATCACCTTCTTGTGGCTCAACGCATCAGCCACAAGGTTCGCCTTGCCCGGATGGTAGGAAACTTTGAACTTAAAGTCCTCCAAAGTCTCCATCCATCGCCGCTGCCTCATATTCAGGTCCCGCTGTGTGAATATGTACTTGAGACTCTTGTGGTCACAAAAGATTTTGAACTCCTCTCTGTAGAGGTAATGTCTCCAGAGCTTCAATACAAAAATGACGGTTGTCAACTCAAGGTCGTGTGTAGGGTAATTCTCCTCGTGCTTCCTTAATTGTCTTGAGGTATGCGAAATTACCCTGTCCTTCTGCCTAAGGACACAACCCAGACCAATGCTAGATGCGTCGGTGTATATCGTGTACTTAACTCCTTGCTCTGGCAATACTAGCACAGGGCCAGACGTCAGCCGTCCTTCAACTCCTGAAAAGCTGCCTCCGCCTTCTCATTCCAAGCGAACTTCAGATCCTTCCATGTCAACTGAGTCAAGATTCTGGCTATCTTGGAGAAGTCCCGAATGAATTGTCGATAGTAGCCAGCAAGACCCAGGAAACTCCTCACCTCGGTAACTGAACCAGGATGCTTCCAGTCCTGCACCGCGGCTACCTTAGCAAGGTCCACTGCCATCCCATCCTTGGACACCAAATGTCCCAGGATCTTGACTTCCTCCTTCCAGAAGTCACACTTCTTATACTGTGTGAACAATTGGTGCTGTCTCAGTGTATCCAGGACCAATCGCAAGTGCTCCTCTCAACTCCTGGAATATACCAAAATGTCATCTATAAACACGATGATGAATCGATAGAGGAATGACCGAAACACTCTGTTCATCAGATCCATGAACATGGCTGGTGCATTCGTAAGACCGAACGACATCACGAGGAACTCATAGTGGCCAAAGCTGGTTCTAAAAGTTATCTTCTGCACGTCTTCATCCTTGACGCACAACTGGTGATACCCTGACTGCAGATCAATCTTCGAGAAGTACTGCGCTCCTCTCAGTTGATCAAACAGGTCATCAATCCTGGGCAAAGGGTATCTATTCTTCACCGTAATCTGATTCAACCTACGATAATCAATACACAATCGCAGTGAACCATCCTTCTTCATCACAAAGAGCATCGGTGCTCCCCAAGGAGACACACTCGGTCGTATGAAACCAACCTCCAACAGATCATCGATATATTTCCTCAACTCCTCCATCTCACATGGTGCCATGCGATACGTCGACAGTGAGATGGGCATCGAACCGGGTACCAGGTCGATAGTAAAATCAATCTCACGCTGAGGTGGCAACCCAGGAATCTTCCTGAATAGATCCTCATAATCACGGACTACTGGCATGCGCTCAAGTATCGGGGCATCAACATCCCTCAATAAAGAAGCGTAGCTAAGTACTCGAAAGGGGAGGTTAACCTGCACTGGAAATGTAAAGGACTTGCCCTTCGGCTCGTAGACTGTCACTATACGGGTCTCACAGTCAATCTCGACCCTCCCTACAGTCAGTCAATCCATGCCAAGAATGACGTCGAGATAATAGAGAGACGGGTCGACGACAAGGTCAATAGCCATCGTCCTGCTCCCTAGATCCAACAAACAACCCTCACACATCATAGTGACATCAGAAAAGGTCCCGTGCGCTGTAAGAACTCGCACCCCATCCATCCGAGTAGTCGGTAGCTCAAGGCGCTTGACTACTGAATATGAAATCAATGAAATCGTGGATCCTGTATCCACCATCATGAATATAGGAGTACCTCCAATGTGGGCAATGACCTCAAAGGCTAAGGGCAGGGCAGTCTCTGTCCCGGATGCCTCTGCTGTCAATGCATGTACCCGAGCCTGCTGTGGACGGTTCGGCCGCGGTACCATGGGTCGTTGAGGCGGCCGAAACTGAGGTGCGGGAGGTCTGAAAGAAGGATGTGCAGGAGTCGACCGTAACGGTGGAGCGAATAATGCCTATGGGCTAGGATGATCAATCTTCTGCGGTGGTGAAAACTCGCTATCTCTCATCCGAGTAAAACAGCTCTCTTCAGTGTGACCAGGTCTCCCACAGTAAGTATAGGTCACACCTAGGTGCCTCATTAGAAGAACTGGCGCGTAGCCCTAGGAGGAGAATCAATGCGAGGCCTCTTGCCAAGGAATGGCGTGCCCTAAGCATCTGGTCGTGGCCTAGCAACCATAGGGCCACGAGAACGTGTCAAGCAGTCTACATCCTGCTCTGCCCGCATAGACATGTGTATCAGGGCATAAGAGGATATGCTGACACAACACATCTTCGACTGAATATCAGGTCGTAACCCCTCTGAAAAATGTTGTATGCGCATCTGCTCATCAGCAAGTATCGTAGGGACATATCTGCCTAACTCTGTGAATCGATGCTCGTACTCCGTAACTGATATGCCTCCCTGCCTGAGGCGCAGGAACTTGTTCTCCCTCTTGGGTCGGTAGGTCTGTGGATAGTATTTCTCATGAAATTGGAACTCGAATGCTGCCCAAGTCCAGATGTAGCTAACTGCAACCGTACGCAGTATACTATCGCACCATAAGCTGACATCTTTCTCAAACATGAAAGTGACCAACTCAACCTGCTCAGACTTCGAGCAGTATAGCATCCTCAATATCTTCAAGACACGGTCGAGCCAATATTAGGCCTCCTCGGGTCTGTGAGAACCCATAAAAGTAGGAGGCCGCAAGTGCTAGAATCACTCAAGTAGGCCTTGGGTATCAGCAGTATTCCCTGTAGGGTAAGCAGATGGTGCAGGATGAGCCATACCCTCATCCTGAGTCGAAGTCCCAGCATCCTCAGCTGGATGCACAGGAGGCACAGGTGGAGTCGCACTCCCACCCTGGTGCTGCTGGTGCTGCTGGTGCATCATGATCATCAACTGCTCAAACCTATCAGGAGGTGGAGCAGGTTAAGGCACATACTGCGTCGAGGAAGACGCACGGTACTGCTCTCTAACTGGTGGTATGAAAGGTGGTGGTCTGACTGTAAGACCTGTAGAAGGCTGAGACTCAGGTGCAGTCTCACGAATCAGGCCCACAGCAGGGTCCATATGATCATCACTCTGGGGAGGAACTCGATCCATCGGCTCACCCAGCGTAAGACGTGTCATGCTCCGAGTAACCTTAGGTGGCATTCCCTATATTCAAAATAGGGTGCAACCCAGTCATTTTCAGTAATAGCACAAACACACCACACAATCATTCACATAATAAACCGAGGAAACTCCATGCATTTCATTTAAATCAAAATTTGTCATAATACAAGAGATATATCCTTACATGCATCATGACAAGAAACACATGGGAAACTAAGTTAGCCAAAGCTACAGCTGCAACATAAACCAACTACTAAGCCTTCTCAGGCTCACACACAGTAAACAAAAATAACTTACATAGGACCTAGAAACATCTAAAATCTAATCACTCGTCCGAGTCTGGTGATGGAGGAGGGGCACCCTTATCCTACAGGCAACATAGGATAGATTTCAAGGTGCTGATAACCTTCTTGAACTTGCGCTTCACAAAGCCCCACAGGTCTGTAATGTCCTGTCGCAAGGCAACCTGACCCTATCATAGGGCAACATGATCCTCCTCCAGGTGAGCTATACGAGCATCCCAAGTAGCCTGGCCAGTGCCCTGCTCTGGAACCGCAGGAGGGGAGCTCTCATCTTTGCTCTTGGCCTCTGGCTCTTCCTCTTCTTGGATCTCGGCCCCAGCTTCTTCTTCACTCTCTTCTTCTTCGCTCACCTCAAGCCGAGCTTGGCGTTCCCGTGGCCCGATCTCCATCTGATTGAGAGTAGCTTCATTGATCGGATGAGTCGGCACTGACATCTCCCCACCAAAGCCATAACCAAACTCACGTACAATCCTGCATATGAGTCGGTCGTATGGGAGCTACTCGGTCCTCCTCCTCGAGCGTACAACCTAAACTATTTGTCACAACAAGAATGAAGGCACACACAAGTTTTCCCTCTACCTCACCTGATACAAGAAGTCCACCATAAGGTGCGTACACTCACTACAGTTACTCCACCTGGGATAGACGTTGAATGTAAAAATGTGGTGGAGAAAGAGAAAGTCATCTATCATATGGGATGCAAGAAGACTCTGGTTCGGCTGCCACTCAACCAGTCGGCCATAGAGGGAACGTGTACGGAGGTCCCTTTCACGCATACTATTCAGATTCTTAGCGCTCGCATGCACCTCGCCAAGGTGCACATTCAGAAGTCGAGATATAAACCTGACGTCAACTTTGGCCCACAAATCTACTCCACATAAGACTCGAAACTGCAAGGGTTCCAGCGTAGCCTCATGAATGTTGACATAGAAAGCTCAGACTGTGCTTGCATTGGCGAGTTGCCTGACATCAAATAGTGGACCTCATTGGGCCTGTTCCAGGAGCTCGAGCAACTGATATTCTTCGAAGAGTCACCCATCCACCTGAGCTTCAAAAAGGACCCGACGGCCCACATAAACTTCATGGGGTTGTTCTGCCAACCAAGCCCTTCCAGCAGGAGATCGGGGATCGAGATCCCACTTCGTCTGAAACTCACGAGCGGTACTTAGACTTGTGGCGGTGCTTGAACTAGCGGCGCCACCTCTTGGCTTCCTTGAACATGAAGGGTGACTAGGCCCAGCTTCATCAGCGGCTGTCTTCCTCTTTCCCATGAGAGAGAGGATGGTGGAAAGGGAGAAAAAAGCTAAAATAGCCTCTACAAAGGCTATAAAAAATGGAGGAAAGGGGGAGAAAGGGCTGACCTAATGGGCTGCCATGAATCTAGGTCTAATAGAGGAGGGAAACAAGCCCCAAAAGGCTGGGATTGTAAAGGGAAAAGGAAGAAATGTGAGGGGTTAGAAGCTTGCACGATTTGAACTTCAAATGGAGGATGAGAGAGCTCCAACGAACGAGAATGGATAGGATAGGGAGTGTGTATTGCTGTAAACGGTGGAGTGGCGTGGGTTGAGGCATAAAATGACGATGGAAGTGATTGAGAACGAGACTTTTAAGGGAAAACAGCAAATGGGAGAGGAAAGGAGAGCTTGGGGGTGTGTTTTGTGAAGGAGGTAGGGGTTTGAGGTGGTTTTAATGGACGACCCACGTACCAGGGGGCTACCCTAACCCCCAAAGTTGATCGGCCCGACTGCCCGCCCGAATGGGGCCCACTGTACGGCGAGGCCTCGCCACTCCCTATGATGATTGGCGAGGCCTCGCCATTTGGGCGAGGTCCTCCTGCCCTGAGGTCCAAAATTTATGTGGATCCCACCTTGGATCATTCTAGATCAGCGTGGGTAGGCCCACGACTCCGTTTCGAACTATTACGGGTCACTTCGGGTACTAACTGATGTATATTCGCATTTAGCAATTTTTAATAGCTGGGATAGGGTCCATAGAGGTCTAGACCCATCCACACAAGAACTAGAAGTGGTCCGAGGTTGTTTCATGCGACCACGGATGCACATAGACTCGATCAAAATGATCGATTTGAATGAACTTCGCCAATTGGGAAAACTGGGGTCCTATGAGTGTTTCTACATTCATCTCGCACCCACTTAAGTCAAAGGGTGACAGCGTACGTCGCATGACCATAACCAAGGTCCGGTTTAATCAAAATCATGCTCTGATACCAACTTGTAACTCCCTGAAAATTGGGGGTCGTGTAGAAACCCAACTCCCGAGTTCCAGACCATCACTTATGCAATAAATATGCTTATGGTTTAATGTTTTATGAGTTAATGCAATAACATGAGTAAGATTATACCAAAACTATAATTCATACTCCAGATCCAGTGATAAAATGCAAGCAGAAGACTGAAGAATATATATCACTGTATGAAAAACAAAATAATCTCGAACTGTCTCCAAAGTATGAATACATCTCTGAGTCACATATACATATATCATACCAAAATCAAAATGTCATATGATAGTCCAACTAGAAAAATTCCACCGATCCAGACCACCTATGCAAAGCCGTCAGAGAACTGCATGTACGAGAACTCGTCCTGGTCCTCGTAGTAGTCCGGCTCCTGCTCCTGAATCGCCTCACAACCTGCATCTAAGAAAGAGTCTGGTAGGTGTTGCAAACACCGTCCCATAACGTGGGAGTGAGTGATCAACTCAGTGGAATCATAGAGCAAAGATTAGCATGTTATCAAATCAATCACGTGATAATAGTGAAGCAAACAATCAGACATTCCTAGATACTGTTGTTAATGCAAGTATGAAATGACATGATGGATGCCCTCACTGACATACTCCCTCATGCGACACCATCTTACGTCTGCGGCATGCTTTCTTCCCTCAGTACTCCACATCTTCCAGGCACATGCAGTGCGATATGGATATGATTACCGAGTTATTATTAGTCCTTTCATACAGCAGTATTGGGAAACTAAGGTACCTTCTTTATATCAATCCCAACACAGATCCTGTCTAGGGTCGTCAATCCTAGTAATCTCATACAATGGTATGTTTCTAGGCCGCTACAAGGGCTGTCAGGGCTGTTGCTCGCACTCGTTGCACCGCTCCCCCATCACCTTATCAATACAGGCCTAGTTGTACTCTTGTCGCTACGGAAGGGTCGTCCCCTCATGTAGACTCAGAATACGCTCGAGGTCACTACAAAGTGCTCGTCACCAATCAGAGTAAGCCGACAACTCGAATGCAGTGTCTCATACCACCACAATCGGCTCACAAGTCTAAGGTGTTCACTGGTCACTACGGGGAGGTTTGTGGGCCCAGTGTAGGCCGACAGCTCGACCACGGTGTCCCATACCACCATGCCCAGCTCATGAGTCTTAATGGATCAAGGTACCATGGTTATCAGGGTTATCATTGGTAAGTTCAGTACCATAGTTCAAGCAGTTATGACCAATACAAGGTGAATATATAACAGTCAGTAAGGTTGCTTGACGAGCTCGAATAGTACGAGCGCACCTCAAGCTGAATGACATGAAGTGCATAAAATACCTCATGTGGCCTAACCACTGCCGCCAACCAAAGCACAACTCGCGTTCGTCGAGGCATCCTTCGTGGTAAATAGAAGCCAACCACGAATTCGAATCTATTACCGACTGCCTGGACTAGAGCATAGCCCCAAGCACTTGTAATCTACATCAGTGATCATAGAGAGTAATAGAAATGAAATACAAACAATCCAAGCATGTTAACAACATGTTATAACATACAACGTAAGCAAATCAACCAGACACATGTATTCCATATATATAAGGAAATCAATTGAATATAAAAACATGGAGGAAATCATGTACATCATCATATTAATTGAGAATTCAATCTCAAAACTAATCTACAACAACATTTACTCAATACATACAAATACAAACATTTATACAAACACTTAGTCTACACACATTTGTCTACATAGCGTATGTCGACCCAAAGTGCACATTAGGGCGAATCTCTTCGCCAAACAGATCATACATGCATAACTTGTATAATAACACGACAAATACCCATGGCAATTCTATCGAAAAAATACGGACGTATACAGTATTTCCTACAAAGACCTAAAATACCCTAAATCTCATATTCTCCGTACGTAATCGAAATGGAAAATAGACAGCATGTTCTACATGTCAAACAGCGTTCTTGTCGATAATCTACTATTAAACGACATTGAAAGCTTTGAAAACAGTTAACCTAAGCATCTAGAATCCTCACCTTTCGCCATAGAAGCGTATCGAATCGAATAGAAACTCTACGCTTCGTCAATGTCTGTATGATAACCTATATCACAAGATAAATCAGCTACTTCGCTAATTGTATCGATGAAATCCCTAAAACAGGTTGAGGTTAGGGTTTTCTTACCTAGAATGAAGTCGGAATCACCGAAAGAGTGATTAGAATACGGTGATTAAGTACGTGTAGAAGCAGGATCGAGTGCCAAGAAACATTCCTCACAACTCTCACGGAATCTCTCTCTTTTCTCTCTTCTCTTCTCTAGGGTTTTTACAAATTCGTATGGGAGGGATATGAGAGGGTTTAAGGCCCTTAAATAGGCTAGAAAGTCACCTATTTAGACTTTAAACCAAGGTATACTTGGGTTATAGCCAAATCCGGTCTTTTTCGATCCAAAAGAACATTTCTGGAGGTCCCCTGACCAAATACGGTCGGACTTAAGCTCATGGATATTGGATCCTGATCACATTAATTTTTCAGTTCGATTGGGTTTCCAGATCGCACGTGGCGGACCAGTTTTAGTTCAGCGGTCACTGAGATTCGATCGAGGATTACAAGTACACTGACCTGAGTGGGAAATGTTCCCTGATCCGAGGGTGAATTTGGGTCAGATTCCAACGGTCTGAATGCTTATACTTAACCCGTAAGCGTCACATGCCAGATTTATTTAAATCACATTTAATTTTTAAAGAATTTCACTCTTTCTCACACTCCTTGCTCCAGGCTCAACGAAATAGCCTCAGAACATCTGTTGGGCTTGATTTTTGAAGTGATTGTCAAGTCCAGCTAAGCAGTCATAATGGTCTGAGATTGTAGATATCGAACTTTCGACTCGCAGTCTAGATCCAAAATAAAGTTTCAACGGGTTCCTGAGAGCAAACGGGTTTAAAGTTTGATCCTAGGTTTCAAGATATTATAGCGTCATTGATTCTACAAGTTTTTAGTCTTGCAGAACGTATTTAAAGTGAACAGTACTAATTTCACAGCTAATCTAGCATAGCGCTAGTTAACTTACGCTTATTTTCTAAAAGAATTAATCCTAAGTGATTTCTGATCGAGTTGGTACTCGGGTCTCTATACGGATTTTTTCGAGACGTTACATCAGATAACCCAAACTGAGAGATTTTTAGATCAATCTCTGAAAATCATGCTCTATTTATAGTTACTAAAATCACGTTCACGACTGGTCTTGTAGACACTACGACTGGTCATAGGACCAACGAATTTTTAAAACTTTGAGCACAATCAATGAAAACCATTTCATGACTGGTCGTAAGCCTTGCACGACTGGTCATGTGGCCCTCACAACTGGTCGTGACCTATTCACGATTGGACGTGTGGAGCCTGGTATAGTTGCTGGAATTTGAGTCATGGTTGCAGGACTGGTCATGAACGATTCGTGCACTGTTCACATGACTGGTCGAGCTGTCTCCAGGACTGATCGTGGCTTAACAAAAAATTCTAAAAAATTACAACAATCTTATGACTGGTCTTGAAATTTCTTGAAATAGTCGAGTCAGTTCTAAGACTAGTTGAATAGAGTCTAGGACTAGTTGTAGAACAATCCAAACCCTTATAAAATTATATAATTGAATCATGTATTTAAAATGCCCTACCTTATGGTCAATCTAAGGTCTTTCATACCTTAAATATGAAGTATGAACATTGAACCTTCCTTTCTTCAGATGGTAGACGTTCTTTGAAGTTCATAAGACTTGAGCTCTTGACACTTGATGAAGCTTGAATTTGTAGTTACCATGAAGCTTGAGCTTTAGGTTGTACTTCACCACTTTGAGTCTTGAGTAAGAACTGTTGACTTGTCTTTTGATGTTGATTTAAAACATTGAACTTTGAAGCTTAAACGAGCGAACGATGTACTTGATCTTGCATTTCTTGAAGTAGATTTTTGTTCTTGACTTGAAGCATTGTCCTTGTTCATGTGATGCATTGCCTTGAATATATATATCAATGTGCTACACAAGACACAGATTATGGTTTTGACACTACAAAATTTGACAATCAAAGGAGCAAGAAACCATAACACTTACAATCTCCCCCTTTGTCAAATTTGTGACAAAATACATTCCACAAACCAATATACGCATAAAGAATCATGCACCAGTTATCAAAAGAAACTGGATACAACCTGGTTAAAAAATCATGAACCAGTTATCATCAACTTGCATCAATTTCCCAACAATACTCCCCCTTACTTAACTCCCCTTCACCAAATAAAACAATTCATCCATAATCCACAATCCACATGCCAATATACCAATATATATATATATATATATATATATATATATATATATATATATATATATATATATATATATATATATATCAATATACCACAATCACCATATTTCAATACACCACAAAATTCTCCCCCTTTTTGTCACAATATGACAAAGGAAGGAATCTAGAAATAGAAGTGGAAGTAGATAAAGAAGGAAGAATAAGAAGAGTAGTGAGGAATAAAGGAACAAGTTAAACGGTATATTAAATCCATAAGTAATTCATGATCAACCATAATTAACCAAAGTCAACCAAGTACAAATAAGATAAGTCAAGTTCAAGTACTATCTCAGAAGATAAAATAAATCCAAGTAACATTAAAGTTATTACAAACCAAGATTAAAAAATACTAATTAGATCCAAAAGAGGGAGTGAGAATAGATGGATCATTTTGGTGTAAACCCTTATTAATACACCTCATATATTTACGCATATAAGAAAATTGAGAATCATGGGTTACACGAATCTGAGCCACCTGCTCCTCAAGAGTGTGCAACTTCTCTGCAAAATCAGAAGGCTGATAGTCAGGGTCAGCATCAAAATCTGATTTGATTTCATTAAAGATATCATCCATATTTATATCATCTGGAGGTAAATCGCCACTTCTTCATTCACTGCTTCAGCTCCACCAACACCCACATTCGCTTGGACATCACCCAACTTCAAATTCATCTTATTTATATTCAAGTTGTTGAAAATAAGGTGATGAATGAGAGCCTTTCCAACATGCATAACTACTAACATTTGAGTGGGTAACACAGTCATAAGATATGCAAAAGGGATATCACTGTGTCCAGAATGGAGACGAAATTGAATGATGGAATGACAAATTAAATAAGAAAGGTATGAAATTACGGTGAAGACCGCTTTAGTTGAAGTAAGAATAGGTCAGTATATCCTAGAGGGGGGTGAATAGGACTTTTTAAAATTTTTATAAATTATTACAGATCCTTATCACACTAATCCTATCACAGAGTATAAATTAGGATTACTCAAGAATTAACTCTATTAGCTTCCAAGCCTAATAGAGGGTCCAATCATAAACTATTTAAAAGACGAACAATGTAGATGAGATTGTGATGGATATGATTGTGTGTGTATAAAATGTGATCATATATAAAGACATGCAAGGCAATCACATAAATGAGAGGCGATATCAAACTCAAAAACAGTCATTTTATAGTGGTTCGACGACTAGTCTACTCCACTCCCGGCTTCCACACTCAACCCTTGAGTGACCGAATTTCACTAAGGAGGTTTCCCATGGTTCACCTCAAACCTAAGGTTTTAAATCAGGTTCACCTTCAACCTTTACAGAGGTTTCTACTCGGTTCACCTCAAACCCTGGAGTTTTACTGGCGTACTCCTAACCAGATGTTTATACCCACACGGGACAAGGGTCCACACAATGCACCCAGAGGTTTCTACTCGGTTCACCTCTAACCATGGAGTTTATTGGCGTACTCCTAACCAGATGTTTATGCTCTCCACAGAGCAAGGGTCCACACAATGCACCCCGTACGTACACTCCCGTCGGAGGCCTCCTTCGAGGACTTCAAATGGTGAGCAACACTTAAAACCCAATCCTATAAAGGAATGATCGCAAGTGTCCTCTTGACTCTTAGTACTTACAAATAAGTTGATGAGTCCCTTTCAGCACAATGATGAAGACATTCTACTTGTTGATGAAGAGTTTTCAGCTCCCTTGATCCGCAACATGAAGATGTATATATGCTAGGCTTAGGTTGGGTCAAGGTTATGATGGACTACCACTCTCTAAAGGTTTTCCTATAAGGAAGATAGAGAGGTTCCCATCATCTATGCATTCAAGGCATCCCAGCTTAATGATATGTCATTAAAGCAGTAGCTGAAGGATCCTTGAATGCGGACGTTCATTCCCCAATCCACTCTATAAGATATCAATGATAAGGGTGGATTGGAGGATGAACTTCCCGAGAGAAAGGTCTTAGGTAAATGATAGGAATGTTAAAACACTCTAAAGCACTCTCTTCTTTCTCTACCAGCAATGAAGACAACTCTCTTTATTTATAGGCAAAAGGTTCCAACGGATATAAATGGTCATATTTATGACAGAGTTCGATATCATCAATCAGTCATCGATATGATCGAGCGTATACTCTCGATTGTATCAGCCGACCTCTCGATGATAAGAACTCAATTGTCATTTTACTTTTGGAAACCTTCTGCCAACTGGTCGATGGGATCGAGACACACATCGATGATATCGGATTTTAAACTCCGATTCCATCGAGTGATGGTTCGATTCTATCGATGGATCGATTCTATCGACGGTTGAAAAACAAGAGAGAAGTCTTGAAGAATTTCAGGATCACAGATATGATCGGGGAACCACTCGATGTCATCGAAATTTGTACATCGATCATATCGGCGACCATTCGATTGGATCAAAAATTGTATAGATTTTACATGTAAGCTTGCGGGACGAATTATGTCCTGACTCGATCCAATCGACTTGGTCTCGATATGATCGATATATGAATATCAATTTATCGACAGGCACCCCGATCAACATTAAAAGCAACCTGAAATTCATGCTGGAGAGAACATGTGCCCCACAGTCGATATGATCGATTGACTCCCAATATGATCGATATTTGAGTTCAGATTGAATCAGACAATCATCGATATATCGAAGCAGATGATAATTTTCTTTAGAAAAATAGGGGCGCCGAAAGCAGTCTGTCGATACGATCGATCCACTTCAGATATGATCGATTTTCGAATATCGATAATATCGACTCGAAGGTCGATATATCGATAAATCGTCCAGAAGATTGTTTGATTGCTGGACGCTTTTTGTCCTCACTCGATTGTATCGATTGATATGCCGAGGAAATCGACATAGCTATTCGATCATATCGAAAGGAGAATCGATATAATCGACAGTGTAAGAAAAACTTAGAAAATTTTCTTTTGGATAAAAAGTTTTCTTATACATAAACTTTAAGATGTTCTAGTTCTTTTTAAGGGTTTAATCACATGGTGTTTTGGGACATGGGATGTGAGGCTATGATTTATCTTTTGGTGAGCTTCCACACATCCAGATGAGGCAGACACTTGACTTGATCTTCTTGTTAGGTGCTGTCGTCCGACTGACTCAACATACAATGTAATTGACAAACTAGGGCATGTAATAGGTGCACTTTCAATCTCCCCCTTTGTCAATTACGTGACAAAATTCCCAAAACACCCTAGGAACATATCTAAACAGATACATCCTAAATTCTGTGTACATGTATTAGCACAATTTTATACATTCTAAACACCCATGTACACAACAAACAAATTCTCTCCCTTAATTAAAAAACTCCCCCTTTCTTGTTGCGGTTGCTCCCCCTAACACCTGCAACAAAGATACAAAGATATACAATTTTTTCTCAGGGTGTTTTGAATTGTTCTCCCCCTTTTTGTCAGTCATTGGCAAAGGTATAAGACGTGATATTGACTGAAGATTGAAGCATATGGGAGAACCATAGGGTGAATGCATATAAAGACAAGTATCATAGTTATAGAGACACATGCGTTTTACAACAGATAGAGCAGAAAAGATAGAATGTGATACCCTGCCAGAATCAATATATTCATAAACTATTTGGAAACAAGCATCTCAAAAATAAAACTATGAAACAGACACTTCAAGTCATATGAGTTTATGACATTAGCGACCCATACAGGGTATGAACAGTCAAGAAGCGACTTTGTCCTAGTCTGTAAGTCAGCAAATTATCACACATATAAATATGATCACAGGGCATTCAAAAAGATCCTTATGCCAAAGTATTCCAAAAGAATTGTTAATGTGTGATAAATGGAAGGATTCCCTAGTTGAGCTGTATGGAGAAGATAGATCGTTCAGAATCTGTCCTGTAGCATGTTACAGAGACCCCAATCTTCGTCAGACGTCTAAAAGATAGGCTTCACAGTCATCAAGTTTCTTCATCATGTAGGATTGATCATCCAAAAGTCTTTGTAATTTATTTTGCACCTGAATTTCCTGAATTTTTTCAACACAAGATTTTTCATGAAGATACAGACTCTGGATGTCTTTATAGTTGAACCATAGACATGGGTGAGGCAGATCATGAGTTGGTGGCAGACCGAATTCTCGTGAAAGCTTAGACAGAAGGCATGGGAAGGGAATTATAGTGATGGACTCTTATATGGACACTCGGATTAATTGATGTAGGAGAAGAGTTGGGAGACATAGAGGAATTCCAAGATGTATATCATACAAAATGTTGAGTAAGTATGGAGAGAGATAATTGCTCGAGATTTCACAAGGATAGACATTTGTGCTCAAAATACTGTGAAGGATCTTGTAGGTAGGATCAAGATGCTTAATATGGAGGATATTCTTTGAATTTTGGGGAATTATAGTACCATTACACAGTGCTCGAGTAACTTCTCCCCATACACCGAGTCCATTTATATTTCGATCGGATACAGATATTCCAGTGATTCTTATGTCAACCATTCTACTTATCAACTTGGGTGTGATGTATTTGACTCGATTGACTACTGCAATTGAGATGACTGGAGGATTTTTGTCAACATTGAAGATCACGCTTATAAGCTGATGTACCAGATTCTGTTGAAATGATCCCCCAAGATTCACAACATTTTCCCATCCGATTTGTTTCAGAAGATCGATGATCCTGAATGGTTCAATACTCTTTGTCTGAACCGTTCGTTCTGCCATAAATTTTAAGTTGAACAAAGAAGAAGAGGCGATTTCATCCTGCTTACCTTTCTTCCTTTCAATTGATGCATATTGTGGACGAAGTGATCCTTTGCCTTTAGACATTTTGACTGAGAATTATACTAGAGACACAGTTCTAGAATGAGATTTCGGATCTTCTGATTTTAAGAGTTCTGGGAAGACCAATCGTCCCAACGTTTCAGCTACCCGGAGAGTCATCGATGATATCGATTTAGCAGTCGATGTGATCGACATTTATAAGTGCTCACTCGACACTCCTATCGAAGGTGAGTCTTTTTGGGTTTTTCTTCAGTCTAACGATTGTTCATATACAGAATAGTATCTTATAGAAGTTCCTAGCAGAGAATATTAGCAAAATTTTGTATAACTTCTGTACATTAAAGAGTATAAACATGTGGATGTTTATGTGCAAAAGATGAGGTGAGATCCCTCAGATTGTTTCTTTAAAAGCTTAACAAAATTGCATCATTTCAGCCAATATCCAGATTTTGATGCATAACCTAGACTAATTTCTTCACTCTCAGCGTTTCTCAATATCACTACTTCCTTTTCCTTCAATAATGTAGTAGTGGTTATTCGTGCGAAGACCTTTTATAATTGACTTCCCTGATTGATCTAGAATCTCGTATTCTTCTTTGTTGAAATTTACCACATGCCCATTATTGCAGATTTGAGAGATGCTCAGTAAGTTATGTGCCAATCCTTTTATGTAAAAAGAATTCTCATTCTTAAACAGATTAATTTCTTCTATAATTTCCTGACCAATTACTTCAGCTGTGGTTCCATCTCCGAAGGTGACTATCCCTTTGTGAAGATCCTTATAGTTTGAAAGAAGAGATTTGTCACTAGTGATGTGTCTTGAGCAACCACTGTCTAGGTACCATTTATCCATATTGCCTGATAAATGATCTGATTGAGTAAGAAGCCAATTAGTCTTTTCTTTAATCACCCACTTTGTGATAGGAGTTTTACTTGTGGTAGATTTGTTCTTCTTATTTGATTTGTCCACATGACTTAACTGCTCCTCCATCCTGTCAACTATCTCAAGGGGTGATGATTGCACACTTCTTTTATTTAGCTCATAAACTGACTCCTTATTTTTACAATGAGCTAGGATAAGTTTGGTGTTACTACTGGATGCATCAGATTTTTCAAATGGTTGTGCATCAGTTTTTGTTCTATCCTTTCCATAACCTAATCCCTTTTTGTCTTCTCCATATTTTCTCATTCCTAATAGTTTTTCTAATTTTTCACCACTCTGAAAAATTTACAGTTTATTTTGGCAATTTTTCTAGATTCTTTTAGATCATTTTGAAGTGTATAATTTTTATCTTAAAGAATCAGGTTTTCCTCATTTAGTTTTTTGACTTGTTCCTCTAATTTCTTTGACTCAGATTTCAATGAGTTGTTAGTCCTTTTAAGTCTATCATTGTCTGAGTGGCATTGCTGCAAATCAGTGATTAGATGAGTATTAATATTTGAAGCTTTATCCAGATCTATTTGCAACAGTTCCTTTCTGTTTTCAACTACTCCAAGTCTTTTGACAACATTAACGCTATGGATATAAAGTTGATTGTAAGCATTTTGTAATTCATTTTGCTCTTTATCTTCTTCTTCATCAATTTCCTCATTCTCGGATGAGAATGATTCAGTGGCTTGTCGTTCTTTCTCAGATTCAGTTGGAATGATCGAAGTACTGGAGACCATAAGTATTTTCAAGGATTTTCTATCTCCATCACTTTTAGAGTCACTGTTTTCTGAATTTGACTCTTCTGTATCATCCCACGTGGCAGCCATTGCCTTACCCTTGGTTTTTCTGTTTGGGCATTCGGGGGATAGGTGACCATATTCATGACAGGCATAGCATTGTGGTTCTTTGGTATGTTTACCAAATTTACCTGCAGAAGGTTTGTAGTTCACCTTTCTTCCTTTAGAAGGATGGCCGCGATTCTTCTGAAAGAATCTTCTGAATCTTTGTGCTAGAAAGGCCACTTCCTCATCTTCATCTTCTTTTTCGCTCTCACTGTCCTCATGTTTTGATTTCTTAAAAATTTTTAGGACAGTGTTTTTAGATTTTTGGGGTTGTGTGAAGTGTAGTTCAAAGGTTTGTAGGGAACCTACCAGTTCTTCTACTGTCATCTCATCAATATTCTTACACTCCTCAATTGTTGTTACCTTGTGATTGAAGCGTTCCGGTAAGGATCTTAAGATTTTTTTACATATTTTAAGTGTCGAAACCTTCTCTCCCAATCCACCCATGGAGTTACAAATGATGTTTAATTTTGTGAAAAACTCCATAAATGTCTCATGCTCTTCCATCCTGAGATTTTTAAACTATGAGATTAAGAGTTATAGTTTAGATCTCTTCACAGTTCTTGTGCCTACATGGGTTGTTTCCAATAAGTCCCATGCTTCTTTAGAGGTCCCACATATACTTATTTGATTGAAAATGTCTTGGGACACGGCATAGTAGATGGCGTTCATTGCTTTTGCTTCAACATTTCGCTGTTCTTTGTCAAACGCCGTCCACTTCTCATTTGGTTTGGGTTTAGCGATTATGGTTTCATTTTCAAGTACAATTTGTTCCTATGGTACCACATATCCTTTTTCAACTACATCCTAAACTTCATGATCTAAAGATCTCAGGAAGTAGTGCATTCTAGCCTTCCAGTAAGCATAGTTTGATCAATCAAATACTGGAGGTCTAGTGACAGATGAGCCCTCTCCTTTGGCCATATTTCTACTTTAGTCAAGATCACTCTCTAGGCGGTGAAGCCCTTAAAGAGAGACCCGCTCTGATACCAATTGAAATTGCGGTGAAGACCGCTTTAGTTGAAGTAGGAATAGGTCAGTATATCCTAGAGGGGGGTGAATAGGACTTTTTAAAATTTTTATAAATTATTAAAGATCCTTATCACACTAATCTATCACAGAGTATAAATTAGGATTACTCAAGAATTAACTCTATTGGCTTCCAAGCCTAATAGAGGGTCCAATCACAAACTATTTAAAAGACAAACAATGTAGATGAGATTGTGATGGATATGACTGTGTGTGTATAAAATGTGATCATATATAAAGACATGCAAGGCAATCACATAAATGAGAGGCAATATCAAACTCAAACACAGTCATTTTATAGTGGTTCGACGACTAGTCTACTCCACTCCCAGCTTCCACACTCAACCCTTGAGTGACCGGATTTCACTAAGGAGGTTTTCCATGGTTCACCTCAAACCTAAGGTTTTAAATCAGGTTCACCTTCAACCTTTACAGAGGTTTCTACTCGGTTCACCTCAAACCCTGGAGTTTTACTAGCGTACTCCTAACCAGATGTTTATACCCACACAGGACAAGGGTCCACACAATGCACCCTAAGGTTTCTACTCGGTTCACCTCTAACCCTGGAGTTTTGCTGGCATACTCCTAACCAAATGTTTATGCTCTCTACAGAGCAAGGGTCCACACAACGCACCTCGTACATACACTCCCGTCGGAGGCCTCCTTCGAGGACTTCAAATGGTGAGCAACACTTAAAACTCAATCCTAAAAAGGAATGATCGCAAGTGTCCTCTGGACTCTTAGTACTTACAGATAAGTTGATGAGTACCTTTCAGCACAATGATGAAGACCTTCTACTTGTTGATGAAGAGTTTTCAGCTCCCTTGATCCACAACATGAAGATGTATATATGCTAAGCTTAGGTTGGGTCAAGGTTATGATGGACTATCACTCTCTAAAGGTTTTCCTATAAGGAAGATAGAGAGGTTCCCATCATCTATGCATTCAAGGCATCCCAGCTCAATGATATGTCATTAAAGCAGTAGCTGAAGGATCCTTGAATGCGGACGTTCATTCCCCAATCCACGCTATAAGATATCAATGATAAGGGTGGATTGGAGGATGAACTTCCCAAAAGAAAGGGCTTAGGTAAATGATAGGAAGGTTAAAACACTCTAAAGAACTCTCTTCTTTCTCTACCAGCAATGAAGACAACTCTCTCTATTTATAGGCAAAAGGTTCCAACGGATATAAACGGTCATATTTATAACAGAGTTCGATATCATCGATCAGTCGTCGATATGATCGAGCGTATACTCTCGATTGTATCAGCCGACCTCTCGATGATAAGAACTCAATTGTTATTTCGCTTTTGGAAACCTTCTGCCAACTGGTCGATGGGATCGAGACACACATCGATGATATCAGATTTCAAACTCTGATTCCATCGAGTGATGGTTCGATTCTATCGACAATTGAAAAACAAGAGAGAAGTCTTAAAGAATTTCAGGATCACAGATATGATCGGGAAACCACTTGATGTCATCGGAATTTGTACATCGATTACATCGGTGACCATTCGATGGGATCAAAAATCGTATAGATTTTACATGTAAGCTTGCTGGACGAATTATGTTCTGACTTGATCCAATCGACTTGGTCTCGATATGATCGATATATGAATATCGATTTATCGACAAGCAGCCTGATCAACATTAAAAGCAACTTGAAATTCATGCTGGAGAGAACATGCGCCCCACAATCGATATGATCGACTGACTCCCGATATGATCGATATTTGAGTTCAGATTGAATCGAACAGTCATCGATATATCGAAGTAGATGATAATTTTCTTTAGAAAAATAGGGGCGCCGAAAGCAGTCTGTCGATACGATCGATCCACTTCAGATATGATCGATTTTCGAATATCGATGATATTGACTCGAAGGTCGATATATCGATAAATCGTCCAGAAGATTGTTTGATTGCTGGATGCTTTTTGTCCTCACTCGATTGTATCGATTGATATGCCGAGGACATCAACAGAGCTGGTCGATCATATCGAAAGGGGAATCGATATAATCGACAGTGTAGGAAAAACTTAAAAAATTTTCTTTTGGATAAAAAATTTTCTTACACATAAACCCTAAGATGTTCTAGTTCTTTTTAAGGGTTTAATCACCTGGTGTTTTGGGACATGGGATGTGAGGCTATGATTTACCTTTTGGTGAGCTTCCACACATCTAGATGAGGCAGACGCTTGACTTGATCTTCTTGTTAGGTGCTGTCGTCCGACTGACTCAACATACAACGTAATTGACAAACCAGGGCACGTAATAGGTGCACTTTCAAGGTAGACATTTGTACCTGAAATGATGGAATACAAAATCTGAACCATAAAAGAGGTAAGTTCAATTTTGTTACCAGAACGTCGATACATATTTGAAATAAATATTCGATGAAGAACCCTGTATCTGGATAACAAGTACTTTGAAGCAAGCGCTTTCCCATTTTGACTCCATTGCACATCTATATTGCATAATTCTCTAGTAAGCATACGTTTTTCTAATTCAGATGGTTTAACAACTAAAGTGCTAATAGGAATACCTTTATCATTGATAGGTATGTCCATTAGCCCAGAGATCAGGTATCGATCAACTTCAAATGGACCTTCTCTAGTTGTTATTATAAACATTAAATTTTCAGTTGAGAAATCAAATATAGAAGAAAACATAGCTTGCGCAATAGATCGGTATGCCGTCCCACCCTACTGTAGAATGTTAGCCCATCTTACAGATTGGAAAAGAGGAAGGAGATCAAAAGGAGAAATATATTCAACATCAACCGTTCTCTCAACAATAACATTGTGCAATCTTAAATCCTACACATAGCCAGGATCATCTTCGGGTGACCGAAGGTGATGCCTTGTTATAAGTGAATATCGAGATGTTGAAGGACCATGAGTGTTTTTCTTTCTACCTCTATTATCCATTTGCAACTAGAAAATCAAAGAAATAAGAAGTTACAAAAGAAATAGAGCGGGATTTCTTTAAATTAGATTTTGGATAAGAAGACCCCAAAAACTTCAAGGAATCAAGAAATAGATCACTCAAAGTACAAAAATGAAGTGATATGAATTTGAATCTACAAGAAAAATGGAAATAATGCACTAAACTTGAAGATCTAGGAAGGTAGGTACGTGTAACGTCTTGAAAAAATCCATACGAAGACTCGAGTACCACCTCAAGTAGAAATCACTTAAGACTAAATCCTTTAGAAATTTAATGAGAATTAATTAGCGCTGAACTAAATTACCTGTGAAATTATCACTAATCACTTTAAATACGTTCTGCAAGACTCAAAACTCGTAGAATTGTTAATGCTACATTACCCTAAAATTTAGGATCAAACTTTAAACCCAGTTGCTCTTGGGAGCATTCAGAAATTCCGTATCGGACCTTGACCGCTCATAGAAAGTCCGATAGCGATGAACTTACACAATTATGATCGCCTAGTTGGACTTGACAATCACCTTGAAATTTAAGTCCCTAAGACTATTTTATTGACTTTGGAGTGAAGTGTGTGAGAATGTGAAGGTTTTTATGAAATTAAATATAAAATTAAGTAATCTGAGTGGTGTCACTTGTGGACCAATTATAAGCATTCTAACTGTCAAAATCTGACCCAAATTTACCCTCGGATCAGGGAAAATGTCCCACACATGCCAATGTACTTATGGCCCTGATCGAGTATCGGTGACCGTTGAACTGAAACTGGTCCGCCACAGTCGATCTGTAAACCCGATCAAACTGAACACTTAGCTTGACCTTGATCTAGTATTTGTGAGCTTAAGTCCAACCGCATTCAGTTAAGGGACCTCCAGAAATGCTATGTTGGATTGGAATAACCCCGATTTGGTTATAACCTAAGTATACCATGACCCTGGGACTGTTTCCATCAGTTCTCAGCCTATATAAGGGTCTTAAACCCTCTCTCACATATTTCATATGAATTCAAAACCCTAGCTAAGAAAAGAGAGAAAGTGAGAGAGAAGTTGGTGATTCACCCTGGGACTCTTCCCAACTTCACTTCGTGCCTAATCCACTTATTCGAATCATTATTTCGGTGATTCTAAATTCATATTTGGGTAAGAAATCCCAACCCTAACCTGTTTTAGGACTTAGTATAGTTTAAGTGATGATATAACTACCTAATTCATGCCTTAAGTTGCTGATCTGCCGTTGACAAAGACTTACCATATAAATCAAATCTGTTACATGTTTATTAGTTTAAGGTACAGACTATATACGTATAGGTTATGGTTTTCAAGATTTTCAATGTCATATAATGATTTATTACTGGCATGGGTGCTATTATACATGTTAAATGGCTATCTGTTTTGTTTTACGTATATGTATAACCTATGTTGTGAATGGAGTATTTTATGTGTTTATTGAAATGTTTGTATGCATTTAGAATTTGATGTCGTGATTGCCATGATTTATTGTCGTAGGTAAATGATTGTTATGTATGCAACATCTCCTTGGCAAAAAGATTTTCCTAATACGTGATATGGCCAACATACGTGATGTATGTTGAAAAGTATAGTCTAAGTGTTTGTAAAAATGCCTGAATGAGTTAGGAATTAGTAAAGTGTGATTTCTAAGGGAATTTGGATATGAATCCCAACTACCTTAACTATGTGTATGATTTCCTCCATGTATGTATTCCATAATATGATTACATGATTGTAGGAATTGACTTAAGTGTTTATTACTGCTTTAAATATCTCATATGCTTACTTGTGATGAATGCACGTTTTTGGGGCTATGACATAGTCCAGGTAATCGGTATCAGTCCTTAAACTGGTGGTTGAGGTTGTTTTTACCACGCAGGATGTGTTCGAGTAATTCGAGCCGTACTTGGGATGTTCGACAGTGGTTAGGCCACACGGAGTGCTTATGCATTTCATATTGATCAACTCAACGTGCACCTATCCTAGTCGAGCTCGTCAATTAACCCGATTGACCCGATGTATGTTCACCATGTTTGGACGCTACTATTTGAATCTAAGGTACCAAACTCACCAGTGAAACCCTATTAACATTGGTACCTCGATCCGCTAAGACTTATGATTTGGACATAGTGGTATGGGACACCATAGATGAGCTATCGGCCTACGCTGGGGCGACGAGCCTCCCCATAGTGACCAGTGAGCGGCTCAGAGTCGTGAGCCAAATTCGGTGGTATGAGACACTGTACTCGTGTTGTCGGCCTACATTGATTGGTGACGAGCCCTCTATAGTGACCTCGAGTATATCCTCAGATTGTGTTGAGGCGATGAGCCTTATCATAGTATCTAGGGTATGATTAGGCCTGTATTGATTGGTAACAAGCCCTTTACAGCGACCTAGAACTGTAATAACGTATGAGATTTACTAGGACTGACGACCCAAGAATGGATCACCGATATAAGGGAGGTACCTTAGCTTCTCAATCCTGCTGTACGGAAAGGACTAATAAGAACTCGGTAATCATGTCCATGCACTACATTGCATGTGCTTTGGCGTGGAAGAGCACTTTCGGGTGGTTGCTATGCGCACCATAAGATGAAGACGCTGAGGGAGTGCAAGCGAGGGCATGCATCATTACTACATCTCATCCTTACATTAATCAGAATATTTAGGATTTGTTTGACTGTACTGCTTTATCATTTCTGTTTGATTGAATTGATAACATGTTAACCTTTACTGTATAGTTCCACTAAGTTGATCACTCACTCCCACGTTCTGGGATAGTGCTTAAACACCAATTAGACTCTGACTTACTGCAGGTGATGGTGATGCCTGTGAGGCAGATCCGGAGTTCGAGGATGACGAGGAGGCATTCTCTTATATGCAGTACTTAGGAGGGTTCACTTAGACCGTTCTGAATCGACGGGGCTTCAGGGTTCACACTTTAGAGAGGACTATCACATTTTGTTATTTTTATTTGAAACAAGGCTTATAATTATTGACCCGGCATTACACACATATTTTGGGGACTTATACAGGTTTATATACTTACTTCAAACTTCCGCTTGCGTATTCTAATTGTCCCTAGATTATGTTTTATTGTTTTGGCTTAATGTAATTCATGTTTTATGCACTAATACAGACAACATTCACCCATCATAAAAAATGTTGCATAAGTGATTTTTTGGAACTCGGGAGTTGGGTTATACTCGACCCCCAATTTTTAGGGTGTTACAGTACGACCGGTCAAGCTTAAACTCGTTGGAGAGGAAACCCAAATGAGGAAGAAAGAGGTTTTTCCCCCAAATTAAAGTAATTGACGCACTACAAGACTGGTTGTGCACGTCCTCGACCGGTTGTGCCACGACTGGTCCAGTACATCATTGACTGGTCGTGCACAACAAAAAATATGCATTTTTCACATGATTTTAAAATTTAAACAATTAAATTTATAAATATACACACTATAATACATACATGCATAAATAATCAATTCAAATTGCACACACCAAGATCAAATTTTAATTTATTAAACCTGCTTTTGTCGAGCGGTTTAGTAAAAATGTCAGTAAATTGAGTCTCGGCTGAAATGTATTCTAAAGAAATTGTCTTTTCTTCCACTAATTCACGAATGTAGTGATATCTAATGTCAATGTGTTTGGTTGGTGAATGCTAGATTAGATTTTTAGATATATTAATTTCATTGGAATTATCACAATATAAAATCATTAAATCTTGTACAATTCCGTAATCGCTTAACATTCTATTCATCCATACAAGCTGAGTACATGCATTTCCTGCTGTGATGTATTCAGCTTCAGTAGTTGAGAGTGATATAAAACTTTTCTTCTTGCTAAACCAAGAAACTAAATAGTTTCCAATATAGAAACAACCACCACTGGTTGATTTCCTATCATTGATATTATCAGCCCAATCAGCATCTGTGTAACTAGCTAATGAACACTAATATTTATGGATACCAGAGACCCAAATTTGCTGTACTTGCGACATATCGCATAATCTTCATAACAACAGTTAAATGTGACTCTTTAGGTTCAGATTGATATCTAACGCAAATTTCAACACTAAAAGCAATGTCAGGTCTACTTGCAGTTAAATAAAGTAGACTGCCAATCATACTACGATATAATTTAGGATTCACACTTTTACCTGTAAAGTCCTTTGAGAGTCTTAATGTTATACTCATAGGAGTATCAAAATTCTTCCCATTCTCAAATCGAAACTTTTTAACTAAGTTTAGAGCATATTTGGTTTGAGAAATAAAGATATCATCAGGTTGCTATTTTACTTGTAATCTTAGGAAATAATTCAATTCCCCAACCATGCTCATTTTTTCATAAGATCTGCAAACTCAACAGTTATTTTAGTATAGGTAGATCCAAAAAAAATATCATTAACATAGACCTTCACTATTAAGATATGATCATTATATTTCTTAACAAAAAGAGTCTTATCAACACTCCCCATTAGAAAATTATGAGTTAGTGAAAACTTAGTCAATTTTTCGTACCATGCCCTGGGAACTTATTTTAAACCATAAAGTGTCTTTTTTAGACGATAAACATGATCAACATTCTTAGGGTCTTCAAAATCCGTTGGTTATTCAACATACACTTCTTCATACAGATAATCATTTAAGAAAGCACTTTTTATATCCATTTGGTATATTTTAAACTTTCTAAAGTATGCAATAGATATAAATAGTCTGATTGATTCAAGACGAGCTACTGGGGAAAAAGTTTCATCATAATCGATTCCTTCAATTTGAGTGTACCCTTATACAACTAGTCTAACCTTGTTTCGAATTATATTACCAAGTTTATCAAACTTATTTTTGAAAATTCACTTAGTTCTGATAATTTGTTTATCTTTAGGTCTAGGAACAAGGCACCAAACATCATTTCTAACAAATTGATTAAGCTCTTCTTACATCGCTACTATCCAGTTTTCGTCAGTAAAAGCTTCTTTTACGTTAGTCAGTTCTATCTGAGATAAAAAGCACACATAATTAAATATATCTATCTTCGAGTGCTGTAACATCTCAGAAAAATCTAAACAAAGACCCGAGTTCCACCTTAGGTAGAAATCAAATAGGACCAAATCCTTTTAAAATTAGACGAGAATTAGCTAAGTGCTAAACTAGATTACCTGTGAAATTAGCACTAATCACTTTAAATACGATCTGCAAGACTCAAAACTTATAGAATCGTTAACGCTACATTACCCTAAAATTGAGGATCCGTCTCTAAACCCAGTTGCTCTTGGGAGCATCATGAAACTCCATATCGGACCTGGACTGCATGTCGAAAGTTCAATTTTTATGAAACTATACGGTTATGACCACCTTGCTGGACTTGACAACCATCTCGAAAATCAAGTCCTAAGGTGTCCAGAAGTGCACAACTTGAGCCCAGAGTGAAGTGTGTGATAAACGTGAATATCTTTTAGGAAATGAACTGAAACTTAAATGAATAGAGTCATTTGCTTGCAGGCTAAATCTAAGGATTTAGACCATCAGAATCTGACCCAATTACACCCCTGGATCAGGAAAAATTTTCAACACATGACAGTGTACTTGTGGCCGTGATCGACTGTCGGTGACTGTTGAACAGAAACAGGTCCCCCGCGATCAATCCCTAAACCCGTTCGAACCAAAAGCTTAGCCTGACCTAAATCCATTGTCAAGGAGCTTAAGTCCAATCGCATGTAGAAAAGGGGCCTCCAGAACAGCTTCGTTGAGCTGAAACAGTCAGGTTTTGGCTATAACCTAAGTATACCATGGCCCTAGGGCCATCAAGCTTGATTTTGGGCCTATATAAGGACCTTAAACCCTCTCTCTCCCTTCATATATAAATTTCTAAACCTAGAGAGAGAAGAAAGAAGAAAGAGAAGGAAAAAGAGAGGAAGTGAGAGGTAGAGTTAAGGTTTATTTTCGGGATTCAATATCGCTGTTCCACGTGCTTAGCTACCACTACCGTATTGCTATTCCGTTGATTTTGATTTCATTTTTGGGTAAGAAATCCTAACCCTAATCTATTTTATGGATTCAGATAGTGTATGTGATGAAATAGCTTACTTATTTCATACTATAGGTTGTCGTTGTGCCATAGACAAATGCGGAGTGTTCAAACTAAATTCATTATGCATTTATCGGTGAAAGGTGCGGACTATAAACGTATAGGTTATAGTTTTCAAGGCTTTCAATGTTGGTTAATGATTTATAACTGACTGGGTTGCCATTTCACATGTTAGATATGTTGTTTTCCTCGCTTTACGGTTATATATGAACTATGTTGAATATAGGCTATTCCATGTGTAGGTTAAAATGACTAGATATGTCAGGAATTTGGTTTTATACTTGCCATGATTATTTACCATGAACATGTGATTGTTGAATATGTGACAACTCTTTATGAAAGGATTTGCCCTGATACATGTGATCAACATACGTCATGTATGTTGATGTGTGTAGTCTAAGTGTTTGTGAAAATGTCCGAATGAGTAAATGTTTAGTAAAGTGTATGTTATATAGGTGTTGAGGTGAGATTCTCAACTACCTTATTTATGTGTATATATCCCTTCATGTAACTTAGATTAAATTTGTGTGATTTAGCTTGAAATACATTTGTGCAAATTACTTTTACCTTTTATTTTATGAAATGTTCAATTGGTTACGTTACTTAAATTAATTGTTTAACTTTGATATGCCTACCACATGTGTTATCCTATAATATTTACATGCGTTTGGGACTACTATATAGTCTAGGCTATCGGTAACGGTCTCTGAACGAGTGGCTGAGTTAGCTTCGCCACAACAAATGTGTTTGAGGAATCTGAGTCATACGGAGTTTGCTGACAGTGGTTAGGCCACACAAAATGTTTACGTGCTCTATGTCGATCAATTCAACGTACACTCATATCAATCGAGCTTGTCAAGTAACCTGATTTACTTATTGTGTGTTTACCATGTGTGGATGCAACTTCTTGAATATAAGGTACCAACTTACCAGTGAAAATCCCGTTTAACCTTGGTACCTCGATCTGCTAAGACTCATGAGCCGGGCATGGTAGTATGGGACACCATGGTCATGTTGTCAGCCTACGTTGGGGTGACGAGCCTCCCCGTAGTGTCCAATTAGTAACCCAGGCTCGTGAGTCGGATACGGTGGTATGGGACACTGTATTCAAGTTTTCGGCCTACAACTAGGTGACGAGCCATTCGTAGTGATCTCGAGCATATTCTAAGTCTGCGTTGAGGTGACGAGCCTTTCTGTAGTAACTAGAGTATAAGCAGGCCTGCTCTGATGGTGATGAGTCTCTGTGTAGTGACCTGAAACTGCAACATCGTATGAGACTAGCTAGTATTGATGACCCCCTAGAATGGATCATTGTTTAGGAAATGATACAAGGAAGGTACTTTAACTTTCCAAAACTATTATATGAATAAATATAATTAAGTATTGGCAAACATGAGCATGCACCGTATTGCATGTACTTTGGCGAGGAAGAGCACTTTTGGGTGATTGCCATGTGCGTCGTAAGATGAAGATGCTGAGGGAGTGCAGGCGAGGGCATGCATCATTATCGCATATCACTCTTGCATTAATAAGAGTATCTACTGCTTTATCTTTTCTGCTTGACTGAATTGATAGCATGCTAACCTTTACCTTATAGTTTCATTGAGTTGATCACTCACTCCCACTCTAGGATGGTGTTTTAAAACACCAACCAGACTCTGTCTTAGCTGCAGATGATGCAGCCACATATGAGGCTGAACCCGACTTCTGCGACGACGAGGAGTTCTCCTACATTCAGTACTCTAGCGGGTTCATGTAGGTTGCGCTTGATCGTCAAGGCTATGGGACTTCATGAAGTAGTGGGACTTACACATTCTGATATTCATGTTCCTTTTTGAAACAATACTTGTAATTATTTGACCTGGACCATGATTGTACTCTGGAGCCACACCACATCTTATATGTTTTAAATATATCTATCACAGACTTCCGCTTGCGTAATTCAACTATCTCTGGAGTATGATATATTTTTTTGGCTTAATCTCATTTATGTTTAAGTCACTAACATGGACAACATTTAATCATCACTATCCATGTTGCATAAGTGATGCGTTGGAACTTGGGAGTTGGGCTTCTGCTCGACCCGCGATTTTTAGGGCATTACAAGTTAGTATCAGAGCATGATTTGGATTAAACTGGACCTGGGTTATGGTCACACAATGTACGCTGACGCACTATGACATAGGAGGGTGTGAGAAAATGTAGAAACAGATGTAGGATTCCTGAATTTTGCCAAACGGCAAAATTGATCGAAATCGACCATAGAAATTGGGCCCGTAGGCCTTTGTGATTATGTGAAATGATCCTAACACCTTTCTAGACCATTGATTATGTGAAATGATCCTAACACCTTTCTAGCCCATCAATCATCAGGTTTAGATAGAGATTTAACCAATTCTATACTTAAATAAACTAAAAAGCGTGAATATACGCGAGATGGAACCGTAAACGACTCAAACGGAGTCGGGGGCCAAATCGGTACAATTTTGGGGGACTCGAAGTGGATCCCTTATATCACAGGAGCACCACTAGGATCGAGCTACTTTAGGAGCCCGTTTAGCTCAGGTCGAGGAGGGTCAGGCCATTCTCAGACAGGAGATTCAAGAGACTCGGGCCAAAGTGAAATAGAAGCTTGAAGAACATCAAGCGTACATGAAGAAGAAGTTCAAGAAGATGTCGCGCACCCTGAAAGCCCTCTCATGCTTCTTACAGGACAATGGTGCCCCTCCGCCATTGCCCAAGTCGAACAACTAGTTGTATGTTGTAGTCTTCTAGATGTTTTCTGTGTTTTCTTACTTTCTATGTTTAGTTTTTATAGGTCTAGTAGTATGGTAGGGTTGTTAATGTGATTAATGTTGAAGTTGTTTAAATTAGCTCACATGCATTTTCCGTCATGATCCATGTAAGGCATCTCATGTATTATGACAATTTTGATTAAATAGAATGCATGAAGTTTTCTTTCGTTATGGAATGTGTAAGCTGCTTGGGAAATTGAGTGTTGTTATGCAGAAACCTAACGCATGTTGCACCTTATGTTGTGTATAGGGCATGCCTTCGAGGATTACTCAGAACACCACACGTCTAACACTTTGTGGATTACTTTAAGGGAAACCTCCCCTAAGCAATAACCACATGGGCCATAGCTTGGACCCTAGTGGCGATAGGATAATGGGTTCATTTCCGACCACTGGCCCTATTGATGGGACACCACCTTGTACACCACCGGTTCACGAATAGAACCACGCATCTACTTCGACAAATACATGCCACAGTCAGCTCCTCCTCCTGATAGGTTGGAGTAGATGATGCTGCTAATGCAGCAACAGCAGCTGCAGCACCAACAACAGTATCAACATTTTTTGGTTACCATCACAGGGGTTTTTGCTTAGAGCATGCACGTGACCCCTCCTTCACCACTGGTGCACCCTGCTAGGAACACGAGTGCCAGCGACACTATAACACCCTGAAAATCGGGGGTCGAGTGACAACTCAACTTTCGAGTTTCAGACCATCACTTATGCAACAAATATGCTTATGATTAAATGTTGTCTGAGTTAGTGCATTAACATGAGTGAGATTTTACCAAACTGCAATTCATACTCCAGATCCAGTGATAAAATGCAAGCGGAAGACTAGAAGATATATATATCACTGTATGTAAAACAAAACAATCTCGATCTGTCTCCAAAGTATGAATATAACTCTGAGTCACAAATACATATAACAAACCAAAATCAAAGGTCATACGATAGTTCAACTAGTAAACTTCCGCTAATCCAGGCCACCTATGCGAAGCTGTCAGAAAACTGCATATATGAGAACTCGTCCTGGTCATACAATGATATGGATCTAGGTCACTGCAAGGGATGTCAGGGCTATTGCACGCACTCGTTGCACCGCTCCCTTATCACCTTATCAATACAGGCCTAGTTGTACTCTTGTTTCTACGGAAGGGTCGTCGCCTCACGTAGACTCAGAATACGCTTGAGGTCACTACAAAGGGATCATCACCAATCAGAGTAGGCTGACAGCTCGAATGTAGTGTCCTATACCACCACAATCAGCTCACGATTCTAAGGTGCTCACTGGTTACTATGGGAAAGCTTGTCACCACAGCGTAGGCCGACAGCTATACCACGGTGTCCCATACCACCATGCCCGGCTCATGAGTCTTAATGGATCAAGGTACCATGGTTATTAGGGTTTTCACTGGTAAGTTCAGTACCCAAGGTTCAAGCAGTTATGACTAATATAAGGTGAACATACAATGGTCAGTCGGGTTACTTGAGAAGCTCGACTAGTACGAGCGCACCTCAAGCTGAACGACATGAAGTGCATAAGCACCTCATGTGGCCTAACCACTGCCGTCAACCAAAGCACGACTCGAGTTCATCGGCGTGCCCTTCGTGGCGAATAGAATACAACCACAAATTCGAATCTGTTACCGACTGCCTGGACTAGAGTATAGCCCCAAACACTTGTAATTTAATTCAATGATCATATGAGAGTGACTGAAATGACATACAAATAATCCAAGCATGTTAGCAACATGTTATAACATACAACATAAGAAATTCAACCAAACACAAGTATTTGATATATATAAGGAAATCAATTCAATATAACAAACATGGAGGAAATCATGTACATCATCATATTAGTTGAGAATCCAATCTCCAAACTAATCTACAAACCCATTCACTCAATACTTATTAATACATACTTTTATACAAACACTTAGTCTACACACATTTGTCTACATAGCATATGTCGACCAAAAGTGTGCATTAGGGCGAATCTCTTCACCAAACAGATCATATATGCATAACTAGTATAGGAACACGATAAATACTTATGGCAATCATATCTGTAAAATACGTACGTATACAGTATTTCTTACAAATACCTAAAATATCTTAAATCTCATATTCTTCTATGTATTTGAAATGGAATACAGATAGCATGTTCTACATGCCAAACAGCGTCCTTGTCAATAATCTACCATTAAACGACATTGAAAGCTTTGAAAATGGATAACCTAAGCATCAAAAATCCTCACCTTACACCGTAGGAGCATAATGAATCGATTAGGAACTCTACGCCCTTGCCAACGATGATATGACAACCTAATACACAAGGTAAGTCAGCTACTTCGCTACTTGTATTGATAGAAATCCTAAAACAGGTTAAGGTTAGGGTTTACTTACCTAGAAGGAAGTCAGAATCACCAGAAGAGTGATTTGATCGCGATAGTTAGGTACGAATAGTAATAGGTTAGAGTGACAGGGACTTTCCCTCACAACTCCCACACAATCTCTCTCTTTTCTCTCTTCTCTCTCCTAGGGTTTCTTAAAAATTCGTATGAGAGGGATGCGAGAGGGTTTAAGACCCTTACATAGGTTAAAAACTCACCTATTTAGACTTAAACCAAGGTATACTTGGGTTATAGCCAAATCGGGTCCTTTTCTGGAGGTCCCCTGACTGAATGCGGTCGGACTTAAGCTTATGGATGTTGGATCCTGATTACATTAAGTTTTCAGTTCGATCGGGTTTCCAGATCGCATGTGGCGGACCAGTTTCAGTTCAGCGGTCACTGAGACTCGATTACGAATTTTAAGTACACTGACATGAGTGGAAAATGTTCCCTGATCCGAGGGTGTATTAGGGTCAGATTCTAACGGTCTGAATGCTTATAATTAACCCACAAGCGACACGTGTCATATTTATTTAAATCACATTTAATTTATAAAGAATTCTACTCTCTCTCACACTCCTTGCTCCAGCTCAATGAAATAGCCTCATGACATCATATGAACTTGATTTTCGAGGTGGTAGTCAAGTCCAACGACGCAGTCATAATGGTCTAAGTTCATTGCTACTGGACTCACGACGTGCAGTCAGAGTCCATTACAAAGTTTCAAAGGGTTCCTGAGAATAGACGGGTTTAGAATTTGATCCTAGGTTTCAGGATGTTATAGCGTTAACGATTGCATAAGTTTTGGGTCCTACAGTTTTGAGTCCTGCAGAATGTATTTAAAGCGATCAGTGCTAATTTCACAGCTAATCTAATATAGCGCTAGTTAACTTACGCTTAATTTCTAAAGGAATTAATCCTAAGTGATTTCTACATGAGGTGGTACTCGGGTATCTGTACGGATTTTTTCGAGAAGTTATAATCAACCCCCCTTAAACAATAAATTTTGTCCTCAAAATTTATACCTTTTCGTACTCCTCAAGAAGCTGTGGGTAGTTCTTTCTGATTTCGGCTTGTCTCCCAAGTAACCTCTTCTTCAGTATGATGCGTCCACAATACTTTCACAAGGGGGATGACCTTGCTATGCAATACCTGATCCTTCGTGTCTAATATACGCGTCGGTCGTAGTATATATGTAACATCTTCACCTAACTGCACTTACTCCCATCTGATGATATGGGATGGATTAGGAACGTACTTCTTCAGCATAAAAATATAAAATACGTTGTGTACGCTTGCGAGAGGTGTAGGAAAAGCTAGACTATATGCCACTGCACCTATACGATCAGGTATCTGGAATGGGCCAATGAATCGCGGTGCTAGCTTCCCCTTCTTCCCGAATCGAAGAACTCCCTTCATAGGGAAAACTCGCAGGAATACGTGATCTCCGACCGCGAACTCTAACGGGCGCCATCTCGTATTCGCATAACTCTTCTGCCTGCTCTGCGCTGTAAGAAGTCGATGTATGATGATGTCAATCTTCTCCGAGGTTGCCTGCACTAACTCTAGGCCAATCAATCTACGCTCGCCGACCTCTGCCCAGTAATGCGGTGCTCGACAAGGATGCCCATACAAGGCCTCATAAGGTGTTATACCGATTCTCGCCTAAAAACTGTTGTTGTACGCGAACTCCGCATATGAAAGACAATCATCCCAAGTGTCTTTGAAATCCAACACGCAAGCCCGCAACATATTCTCCAAAATCTGGTTCACCCGCTCTGTCTGTCCGTCTGTCTGTGGGTGAAAAGCAGTACTGAACTTCAACTTCACACCCATAGCTTCCTGGATGTGAGTCTAAAAAATAGAAGTAAAGTGCGTGTCTCTGTCCGACACAATCTCTGAGGAAACTTCATGCAGACACATAATCTCTCTGATATATAGCCTGACCAGCTCATCTACAGAGTTCGTGACTCTGATCGGAAGGAAGTGCGCTGACTTTGTCAAACGGTCGACGATCACCCATATAGAGTCGTAGCCCTTCCTCGTCTTCGGCAGTCCCGAAATGAAATCCATAGAAATAAAGTCTCACTTCCACTCAGCTATAGGAATAGGCTGAAGGAGATCAGGAGGTCGGCGATGCTCTACCTTCACCTGCTGGCAAGTGAGACAGCGAAATATGAAATCTATGATGTGGGTCTTCATGTCATCCCACCAATAGGTCCTCTTCACGTCACGATACATCTTTGTGCTGCCCGGATGTATCGTAAGTCTAGAACTTTGCGCAGCCTCGAGAATCTCTCGTCTCAAGTCAGGGACATCTGGGACGCATAGGCGGCCACAATAACGTAAGCTCCCATCCATTCCAACTCACCACTCAGCATTTGCATCATCACTGGCCTGCTCTCAAATCTCAGTCAGACGCTCATCATCCCTCTGTGCCGCAATGACCCTGTCATCAATAATAGGCCGCACCTGAATGTGTGCGATAACCTCAAATGGCTCCTCCATAGTGACTTTCTGCTTAAAGTCTCACAAAAACTCAAGTATGTCCCACTCGGGGACCATCAGCGGAGCCGTAAACTTTATCGCCTTCTTGCGGCTCAATGCGTCAGCCACCAGGTTAGCCTTGCCAGAATGGTAGGAAACCTCGAACTTAAAGTCTTTCAAGGTCTCCATCCATCGCCACTGCCTCATATTCAGGTCCCGCCATGTGAATATATATCTAAAGCTCTTGTGGTTGTAAAAGAGCTCAAACTCCTCTCTGTAGAGGTAATGTCTCCAGAGCTTTAATGCGAAAATGACAGCCACCAACTCAAGGTTGTGTGTAGGGTAATTCTCCTAGTGCTTCCTTAATTGTCTCGAGGAATATGAAATTACCCTGTCCTTCTGCATAAGGACACAACCCAGATCAACACTAGATGCGTCGGTGTATATCGTGTACATAACCCCTTGCTCTGGCAATACTAGCATAGGGGTGCACGTCAGCCTGTCCTTCAGCTCCTGAAAAGCTGCCTCCGCTTTCTCATTCTAGGTGAACTTCAAATCCTTCAGTGTCACTGAGACAAGGGTCTGGCTATCTTGGAGAAGTCCCGAATGAATCGTCGATAGTAGCCTGCGAGTCCTAGGAAACTCCTCACCTCGGTAACGGAACCAGGCTGGTTCCAGTCTTGCACCGCGGCTACCTTAGCAAGGTCCACCGCTATCCCATCCTTGGACACCACATCTCCCAGGAACTAGACTTACTCCTTCCAGAAGTCGCACTTCTTATATTGTGTGAACAATTGGTGCTGTCTTAGAGTATCCAGGACTGATCGTAAGTGCTCCTCATGCTCCTCCCGATTCCTGGAGTATACCAAAATGTCGTTTATAAACACTATGATGAATCGATAGAGGAACAGCCGAAATACCCTGTTCATCAGGTCCATGAATACGGCTGGTGTGTTCGTAAGATCGAACGACATCACTAGGAACTCATAATGGCCAAAACTAGTCCTGAAAGCTGTCTTCTGCACGTCCTCATCTCTGACGCGCAACTGATGATACCCTGACTGTAGATCAATCTTCGAGAAATACTGCGCTCCTCTCAGTTGATCAAACAAGTCATCTATCCTGGGTAAAGGGTACTTATTCTTCACCGTAATCTGATTCAGCTTGCGGTAATTAATACATAACCGTAATAAACCGTCTTTCTTCATCACAAACAACACGGGTGCTCCCCAAGGGTACACACTCGGTCGTATAAAGTCAGCCTTCAACAAATTATCGATTTGTTTCCTCAACTCCTCCATCTCACATGAGGCCATGCGATACGTCGGCAGTGAGATGAGCGTAGAACCGGGTACCAGGTTGATAGTAAACTCGATCTCGCATTGGGGTGGCAACCCAGGAATCTTCCTGAACACATCCACATAATCACGGACTACTAGCGTGCTCTCAAGTGTCGAGGCATCAACATCCCTCAATAAGGAAGCATTACACAGTACTCGAAAGGGGCAACTGACCTACACTAGAAATGTAAAGGACGTGCCCTCCGGCTCGTAGACTGTCACTATATGGGTCTCGCAGTCAATCTCGGCCTTCCCCGCAGTCAGCCAATCCATGCCAAGAATGATGTTGAAATAATAGAGAGAGGGGTCGACGACAAGGTCAATATTCATCGTCCTATTCCCTAGATCTAGTAAACAAACCTCACACATCATAGTGCGTCAGAAAAGGTCCCGTGTACTGAAAGAACTCGCACCCTATCCATCCAAGTAGTCGGTAGCCCAAGGCGATTGACCACTAAATAAGATATCAATGAAATAGTGGATCATGTATCTACCATCAAGAATATAGGAGTACCTCCAATGTGGGTTGTGACCTCAAAGGCTAAGGGTGGGGCAGTCTCTGTCCCGGATGCCTCTGCTGTCAATGCATGTACCCGAGCCTTCTGTGGATGGTTCAGCCGCGGTACCATGGGCCGTTAAGGCGGCCAGAACTGAGGTACCGAAGGTCTAAAGGAAGGATGGGTAGGAGCTGAACGTAACGGTGGAGCGGATAATGCCTGTGGGTGAGGACGATGGATCTTCTGTGGTGGTGAAAGTCCACAATATCTCATCCAAGCAAAGCAGCTCTCCGTAGTGTGACCCGATTCTCGTAGTTTGTACAGGTCACACATGGGCACCTCATCAGAAGTACTGGCGCTGTGGTCCTGGGAGGAGAGTCGATGCTAGGCCTCTTGTCGAGGAATGGCCTGTTCTGGGTATCAGGTCGTGACCTAGCAACCATAGGGCCACAAGAATGTGTCAATCGATATACATCCTGCTCTGCCCGTATAGACATGTGTATCAGCTCAGCATAAGAGGGTATGCTGACACAACACATCTTCGACCGAATATCAGGTCGCAAACCCTCAGAAAAATGTTGTACCCTCATCTGATCATCCGCAAGTATTGTAGGGACATATTTGCCCAACTCTGTAAATCGATGCTCGTGCTCCGTAACTGACATGGCTCCCAGCCTGAGGCACAAAAACTCATTCTCCCTCTCATGTTGGTAGGTCTGTGGATAGTATTTCTCATGAAAATGGAACTTGAATGCTGCCCATGTCCATATGTAGCCAACTGCAACCATCCGCAGTATACTATCCCACCATAAACTGGCCTCTCTCTCAAACATGAAAGTGGTCAACTCAACCTGCTCAGACTTCGAGCAGTGCAGCATCCTCAACATCTTTAAGATGCAGTCGAGCCAGTACTCGGCCTCCTCGGGTCTGTGAGAACCCATAAAAGTAGGAGGCCGTAAGCGATGGAATCACTCAAGTAGGCCTCTGGTATCAGCAGCATTCCCCGTAGGGTTGGAAGATGGTGCAGGATGAGTCATACCCTCATCCTGAGTCGAAGTCCCAGCATCCTCAGCTGGATGCATAGATGGCACAGGTGGAGTCACACTCCCAACCTGGGCTAAGGCCCCTGTGATAGTAGTTAGAAGTTGCTGATGCTGCTGGTGCATCATAGTCATCAACTGCTCAAACCTATCAGGAGATGGAGCAGGCTGAGGCATATACTGCGTCGAGGAAGACGCATGGTACTTCTCACGAACTGGTGGTGTGAAAGGTGGTGGTCCGACTGCAGGACCTGCAGAAGGCTGAGACTCAGGTGCAGTCTCACAAATCAGGCCCACAGCAGGGTCCATATGATCATCTCTGGGGAGGGACCCGATCCATCGGCTCTCCCAGCGTAAAACGTGCCATGCTCCGAGTAACCTTAGGTGGCATTCCCTATATTCAAAATAGGGTGCAACCTAGTCAGTTTCAGCTGTAGCACATATACACCACAACAATCACTCACATAGCAAGCCGAAGTAACTCCATGCATTTCATTAAATCAAAATTTGTCACAATACAAGAGATATATCTTTGCATGCATCATGACAAGAAACACACGAAAAACTAAGTTAGCCAAAGCTACAACTGCAACATAATTCAACTACTAAGCCTTCTAAGGCTCATACATAGAGAACAGAAAATAACCTAAATATAACCAACTACATCTGTGATATGATCACTCGCCCGAGTCTGGCGAGGGAGGAGGGACACCCTTATCCTGTAGACAACACAAGATAGATTTCAAGGTGCTAGTCACCTTCTTAAACTTGTGCTTCACAAGGCCCCGCAGATCCGTAATGTCTTGTCGCAAGGCAGCCTGGCCCTGTCGTAGGGCAGCATGATCCTCCTCCAGGCGAGCTATACGAGCATCCCAAGAAGCCTGACAAGAACCCTGCCCTGGTGTCGTAGGAGGAGAGTTCTCATCTGTACTCTGGGCCTCTTATTCTTCCTCTTCTTATTCCTTCTCTTGGATCTCGGCCCCAGTTTCTTCTTCACTCTCTTCCTCTTCGCTCTCAGTCTCATCTTCGATCTCCTCAAGTCGAGCTTGGCGTTGCCGTGGCCCGATCTCCATCTGATTGAGGGTAGCTTCATTGATCTGATGAATCGACATCGGCATCACCCCACCAAGGCTATAACCAAACTCACGTGCAATCCTACATATGAGTCGATCGTATGGGAGAGACTCAATCCTCCTTCTAGTATGTACAACATGAACTATCTGTCACAACATGAACGTAGGCACACACAGGTTCGCCCTCTGCCCCGCTTGATACAGGAAGTCCACCATGAGGCGCGTACACTCGCTGCGATTGCTCCACCTAGGGTAGATGTTGAATGTAAAAATGTGGTGAAGTAGGCAGAAGTCGTCTGTCATATGGGATGCAAGAAGACTCCAGTTTGGCTGCCACTCAACCAGTCAGCCACAAAGGGAACATGTCTGGCGGTCCCTTTCACGTGCACTATTCAGATTCTTAGCACTCGCATGTACCTCGCCAAGGGGCACATTCAGAAGGTGAGATATCAATCTGACGTCAATTGTGGCCCACAAATCCACTCCACATAAGATCCGAAACTGCAAGGGTTCCAGCGTAGCCTCGTGAATGTTGGCATAGAAAGCTCGGACCGTGCTTGCATTGGCGCGATGCCTGGCATCAAATAGCAGACCCCACTGGGCTTGTTTCAGGAGTTTGAGCAACTGATATTCCCCAAAGAGTCACCCATCCACTTGAGCTTCAAAAAGGACCTGACGGCCCTCATAAATTCCATGGGGTAGTTCCTTCAACAAAGCCCTTCCAGCAGGAGTCCGGGGATCAACATCCCGCTTCATCTAAAATTTCTAAGCGGCACTTGAACTAACAGCGCCACCTCTCAGCTTCCTTGTACGTGAGGGGCAACTAGGCCCAGCTTCATCAGTGACATCCTTCCTCTTTCCCATGAGAGAAAGGACGGTGGAAATGGAGAATATGACCGCCACGAACTCAAAGAAGGCTTTGAAAAATGAAGGAAAGGGGGGATTAAGGGATGGGGTTTTTGATTCTCCACGAGTTTGAGACCCAACAGGGGTTGTAAAGGCCCCAAACACAGAGTTTGAAGAAAGGAAAAGGAAGAGATGGGTTGGGTTGGAAGCTTACATGATTTGAGCTTCATATAGAGGATGTAAGAGCTCAAAATGAAAGAGAATGGAGAGAGAAGGGAGTGTGTACCACTGCAAACAATGGAGGGGCATGGGTTGTGGCAGAAAATGACAATGAGAGCGATTGGAAGTGGGGTTTGAGAGAGAAATCAGCAAACATGAGTGAAAGGGAGAGCTTGGGGGTGTGTTTTGTTAAGGAGGTAATGGTTTGGGGCTATTTTAATAGACGGCCCATGTACCAAGGGGTTACCCTAACCCCCAAATACCATCGGCCCGAAGGCCCGACCCAACCCAGCCCGTTTACCGGTGAGGCCTCGCAGACCTCTGTGATGTTCGGTGATGCCTCGCCATTTGGGCGAGGTCCTCCTGCCCTAACGACACCAAATGCATGTGGGTCCCACCTTGGATCATTCTAGATTAGTGTGGGTAGGCCCGCGACTCCGTTTCGAACCATTTCAGGTCGTTTCAGGTACTAACTGTTGCACATCCACATTTAGTGATGTTTAACAGTTGGGATAGGATCAATAGAGGTCTAGACCCGTCAATAAATGATCAGAAGTGTTCCAGGGTCGTTTCATGCAACCACGGATGCACACAGATTTGATCAAAATGATCGATTTGAGTGAACTTCACCAATTGGCGAAGCTAGAATTCTAATGGTGTTTCTATGGCTTTCTCACACCCACCTAAGTTAAAAGAGTGACAGCGTACGTCATGTGACCATAACCAAGGTCCGGTTTAATCAAAATCATGCTCTGATACCAACTTGTAATACCCTGAAAATTAGGGTTCTAGTGACAACTCAACTTCTGAGTTTCAGACCATCACTTATGCAAAAAATATGCTTATGATTAAATGTTGTCTGAGTTAGTGCATTAACATGAGTGAGATTTTACCAAACTACAATTCATACTCCAGATCCAATGATAAAATGTAAGCGAAAGACTGGAAGATATATATATCATTGTATGTAAAACAAAATAATCTCGATCTGTCTCCAAAGTATGAATATATATAACAAACCAAAATCACAGGTCATATGATAGTCCAACTTGTAAAATCCCGTTGATCCAGGCCACCTATGTGAAGCCGTCAGAAAACTGCATATACGAGAACTCGTGCTGGTCCTCGTAGTAGTACGGCTCCAGCTCTTGAATCGTCTCACTATATGCATCTAAGACAGAGTCTGGTAGGTGTTGCAAACACCGTCCTGAAATGTGGGAGTGAGTGATCAACTCAGTGGAATCATAGAGAAAAGATTAACATGTTATCAGATCAATCATGCGATAATGGTAAAGCAAGCAATCAAACATTCCTAAACATTATTATTAATGCAAGTATGAGATGTAGTAATGATGTATGCCCTCACCGACATACTCCCTCATGCGACACCATCTTACGTCTGCGGCATGTTTCTTCCCTCAGTGCTCCACATCTTTTAGGCACATGCAGTGCGATATGGATATGATTACCAAGTTGTTATTAGTCCTTTCAAACAGCAGGATTGGGAAACTAAGGTACTTCACTTATATCATTCCTAACAAAGATCCTATCTAGGGTTGTCACTCCTAGTAGTCTCATACGATGATATATTTCTAGGTCACTACAAGGGCTGTCAGGGCTGTTGCTCTCACTCATTGCACCGCTCTCCTATCACCTTATCAATACAGGCCTAGTTGTACTCTTATTTCTACGAAAGGGTCGTCATCTCACGTAGACTCAGAATACGCTCGAGGTCACTACAAAGGGCTCGTCACCAATCAGAGTAGGCCGACAGCTCAAATGTAGTGTCCCATACCACTATAATCAGCTCACGAGTCTAAGGTGCTCACTGGTCACTACGGGGAGGCTCGTCTCCACAGCGTAGGCCGAAAGCTCGACCACGGTGTTCGATACCACCATGCCCGGCTCATGAGTCTTAATGGATCAAGGTACCATGATTAGTAGGGTTTTCACTGGTAAGTTCAGTATCCTAGGTTCAAGCAGTTATGACCAATACAAGGTGAACATACAATGGTCAGTCAGGTTACTTGACGAGCTCAACTAGTACGAGCGCACCTTAAGCTAAACAACATGAAGTGAATAAGCACCTCGTGTGGCCTAACCACTGTCGTCAACTAAAGCATGACTCGGGTTCGTCGATGCGCCCTTCGTGGTGAATAGAATACAACCACGAATTTGAATCTGTTACCGACTACCTGGACTAGAGTATAGCCCCAAACACTTATAATTTAATTCAATGATCATATGAGAGTGACTGAAATGAAATACAAATAATCCAAGCATGTTAGCAACATGCTATAACATACAACATAAGCAATTCAACCAAACACAAGTATTTGATATATATAAGGAAATCAATTCAATATAACAAACATGGAGGAAATCATGTACATCATCACTCAATACTTACTAATACATACTTTTATACAAACATTTAGTTGAGAATCCAATCTCCAAACTAATCTACAACCCCATTCACTCAATACTTACTAATACATACTTTTATACAAACATTTAGTCTACACACATTTATCTACATAGCATATGTCGACCAAAAGTGTGCATTAGGGCGAATCTCTTCGCCAAACAGATCATTCACGCATAACTAGTATAGAAACATGACAAATTCTCATGACAATCATATCGGCAAAATACATACATATATAGTATTTCCTACAAATACCTAAAATATCTTAAATCTCATATTCTTTGTACGTATTCGAAATGGAATACAGACAGCATGTTCTACATGCCAAACAGCGTCCTTATCAATAATTTACCATTAAATGACATTAAAAGCTTTGAAAACAGGTAACCTAAGCATCTAAAATCCTCACCTTACGTCGTAGGAGCATAATGAATCGATTAGGAACTCTACGCCCTTGCCAACGATGATATGACAACCTAATACACAAGGTAAGTCAGATACTTCACTACTTGTATCGATAGAAATCCTAAAATAAGTTAAGGTTAGGGTTGACTTACCTGGAATGAAGTCAGAATCACCGGAAGAGTGATTTGATTGCGATAGTTAGGTACGAATAGTAACAGGTTAGAGTGACAGGGACTTTCCCTCACAACTCCCACACAATCTCTCTCTTTTCTCTTTTCTCTCTCCTAGAGTTTCTTAGAAATTAGTATGAGAGGGATGTGAGTGGGTTTAAGACCCTTATATAGGCTAAAAACTCACCTATTTAGACTTTAAACCAAGGTATACTTGGGTTATAGCCAAATCGGGTCTTTTTCGATCCAAAAGAACATTTCTAGAGGTCCCCTGACTGAATGCGGTCGAACTTAGGCTTATGGATGTTGGATCCTAATCACATTAAGTTTTCAGTTTGATCGGGTTTCCAGATCGCTCGTGGAAGACCAGTTTCAGTTCAACAGTCACTGAGACTAGATCAGGGGTTCCAAGTATACTGACATGAGTGAGAAATATTCCCTGATCCAAGGGTGTATTTGGGTCAGATTCCAACGGTCTAAATGCTTATAATTAACCCGTAAACGACATGTGTCGAATTTATTTAAATCACATTTAATTTATAAAGAATTCTACTCTCTCTCACACTCCTTGCTCCGGGCTCAATGAAATAGCCTCAGGACATCATTTGAACTTAATTTTTGGGCTGGTATTCAAGTCCAACGACACGGTCATAATGGTCTAAGTTCATTGCTACTGGACTCACGATGTGCAGTCAGAGTCCATTATAAAGTTTCAAAGGATTCTTGAGAACAGACGGGTTTAGAGTTTGATCATAGGTTTGAAGATGTTATAGCGTTAACGATTCCATAAGTTTTGGGTCTTGCAGAATGTATTTAAAGCAATCAGTGCTAATTTCATAGCTAATCTAACGAGCGCTAGTTAACTTACGCTTAATTTCTAAAGGAATTAATCCTAAGTGATTTCTACCTGAGGTGGTACTCGGGTCTCTGTACGGATTTTTTCAAGACGTTACAGATACATTTGAGTAATTTCAGCACTTACGGTCTCCTACTTTTGTAGGTACTCATAGAACCGAGGAGTCTGAGTATTGGCTTGACCACATCTCTAAGATGCTGAGGCCGTTGCATTGCACTGAGGTAAAGCAGGTGGAGTTTGTCACCTTCATATTCGAGAAGGAGGCTAGCCTTTGGTGGGATAACATCTTGAGGACTGTGGTTGTTGGTTATGTATGGACGTGGGAGGCCTTTGAGACGCGCTTCCATGAGAAATACTTTCCCCTCACATACTGTGATGAGAAGGAAGGTGAGTTCTTAAGCCTCTGACAAGGAGGGATGACAGTAGCGGAGTACAAGAACAGGTTTACGGAGCTAGGTAGATATGCTCCGTTGGTGTTAGTTGATGAGCCGATGCGCATTCGGCAATTTTCTGTGGGTCTATGACCCGAGATATGCTCGAAGATGTGTTGCGCTAGCATAACCAGTTATGTCGAGCTAGTGAACATGTCACTGCGAGCTGAGCAGGATGGGGATGGTCAATCCAGTATTCATGCACCTGTGGCCCCTAGGCCCTGACCTAATTTCTCGGCCAGGCCATTTCTTGGTAAGATGCCACATACAGACTCTCCTCCTAGGCTTACTACACCACCGACTCAGCTGAGATGAGCAGACTTTCGATCCACTTATTGTGGGAAGGTTGATCATACAAACTGATATTATTTTAGTAGGATGAGGGACAATGACTTCGATCAACCGCCAGTTCCTCAGACGATTACAGCCCCACCTCTACGATCAACTCCAACACACCCCTCCTTTAGGCCACCGGCACCTCGATTTAGGCCACCTCAATGACCTATGATACCGTAATAGAACCGTCCACAGCAGGCTCAGGTACATTCACTTACAGCTGAGGCATCGGGGATAGCAGGCATGACACTAATGGATTTTGAGGTCACAGCACAGATTCAAGGTACTCCAGTCTTTTTATTGGTGGACACTGGGTCCACTACCTCTATTATATCATGCACGATAATCAAGTGACTGGGGTTAGACACTGCTCCTATGAAGGGAGTGGGGGTCCTTACCATCACATGAAATTTTTTCGATGTTACCCAGATTTACGAGGGTTGCTTGATATACTTAGGGAGCAGGAAGGTACCAGTTGACCTGATTGTTGTCCCCCTGTATTATTATGACGTTATTCTCGGTATGGATTGGCTCACCAAGATGCGAGTAGAGATTGATTGTGAGGCTAGGGTGATGACAGCCCATGGACCTGAGGGCACGGCTTTTACTTTCCCTGTTCAGGTTAGTCACCCTTCCCGTTTGAGTTGTTACACTTCTCTATTGGAGAGTATTGATGGTCTGATGTTGGGAGATACGCCTGTGGTTCAGGACTTCATAAACGTATTTGAGAAGATCCCGGGACTACCTCCTCGGTGCGAGATCGACTTTACTATCGATCTTGTGCCTAGTGTGAAACTTATTTCATTACTGACATATCGCATGCCTCCATGTGAGATGGAGGAGCTAAGGAGACAAATTGATGATTTGTTAGAAGCAGACTTCATACGACCGAGTGTGTCTCCTTAGGGAGCACCTGTGTTGTATGTGAAGAAGAAGGATGGGTCACTGCGATTGTGTATTGATTATAGTAGGTTGAACCAGGTGATGGTGAAGAACAAGTATCGCTTACCGAGGATTGATGATCTATTTGATCAGTTGAAAGGGGAACAATACTTCTCGAAGATAGGCTTACAGTCGGGGTATCATTAGTTGCGCGTCAGGGAAGAGGACGTGCAGAAGATAATATTCAGGACTAGCTTCAGGCATTATGACTTCCTTGTGATGTCGTTTGGGCTCACAAACACACCGACCATATTCATTGACTTGATGAACTAGGTGTTTCGGCCGTATCTATTTCGATTTGTCATCATGTTTATTGATGACATTTTGATATACTCCAAGAGTCGGAAAGATCACGAGGAGCATTTGTGAGCAGTCTTTCATACTCTCAGGGAGAATCAGTTGTTTACTTAGTATAAGAAGTGTGACTTCTGGAAAGAAGAAGTCAAGTTCCTGGGACATGTGGTGTCCAAGGAAGGGATAGTTGTGGAACTTGCTAAGGTAGCTCTAGTTCAGGTTTGGGAGCAGCCTGGATCGATTACCGAGGTGAGGAGTTTCCTTGCTCTGGTAGGTTACTACCATCGATTTATCAGGGACTTTTTCAGGATCGCCAGACCGTTGTCTCAGCTGACCTGGAAGGATCTTAAGTTTGCCTGGAATGGAAAGGCAGAAGCAACTTTTCAGGAGCTGGAGGACAAGCTGACGTCCGCCCCTGTGCTAATATTGTCAGAGCAAGGGGTTGCATATATCATATATACAGACATGTCTCGTGTTGGCTTGGGTTGTGTCCTTATGCAGAAGGACAAGTTGATTGCCTATAGATCGTAATAGTTGAGGAAATATGAGGAGAATTACCCTACGCATGACCTGGAGTTAGCGGTTGTTATCTTTTGCATTGAAGATCTAGAGATATTACCTCTATGGAGAGGAGTTCGAGCTCTTTTGTGATCACAAGAGCCTTCGCTATATATTCACCTAGAGAGACTTGAATATGAGGCAGCACCGATGGATGGAAACCTTGAAGGACTTCAAGTTCGAGGTCTCTTACCATCCTAACAAGGCCAACCTTGTGGCAGATGCATTGAGCTGTAAGAAGACGATAACATTTTCGGCTCCGCTAATGGTTGAGAAGTGGAATATGGTGGAGTTCGTGCGAGATTTTGAGCAGAAGCTCATGGTAGAGGAGCCGTTTACAAGCGTTGCACACGTTCATGTGCGCCCACTTGTGGATGGTAGGATCATAGAGGCTCAGAAAGAGGATGGGTGATTGGCCGAGATGAGAGAGCTGGTGAGCGACAGTGATGACTTCGAATGGAGGGTTGGCTTGGATGGAGGTTTGTGATATTGTGGCCGCCTATTCGTCACGAATCTCCACGACTTGAGGAGAGAAGTTTTGGAGGCCGTTCACAATTCGAAGATGACGATGCATCCTGGTAGTATGAAGATGTATCGAGATATGAAGCATTCTTATTGGTGGGACAACAAGAAGGCCCACATAGCAGATTACATGTCCCATTGTCTCACGTGCCAGCAGGTCAAGACCGAGCATCGCCAACCTCCTGGTCTACTTCAGCCTATGCCCATGCTGAATGGAAGTGGGATTTCATCTCTATGGATTTCATTTATGGGTTTCCTAAGACTAGGAAGGAGCATGATTCCATTTGGGTGATCGTGGACCGATTGACAAAATCGGCTCATTTCCTCCCGATCAGAGTTACAAACTCTATAGATGATTTGGCTGGGTTGTACATCCAGGAGATCGTACGTCTGCATAGTGTTCCTGTGGAGATCGTGCCAGACCGAGACACGTGATTCACATCTATCTTCTGGACTCATATCCAGGAAGTGATGGGTGTGAAGTTGAAGTTCAGTACCGCATTCTACCCACAGATAGATGGGCAGATGGAGCAGGTGAATTAGGTGTTGGAGGATATGCTGCGAGCTTGTGTGCTTGATTTCAAGGACAGATGGGATGACTATCTTCCTTATGCTGAGTTCGCTTACAACAACATCTTTCAGGCGAGTATTGACATGGCTCCCTAAGAAGCACTGTATGGTCGCCCGTGTAGAGCACCGCATTGCTGGAAAAAAGTGGGTGAGAAGAGTTTGATTGGCCCCGAGTTAGTACAGACGACTTCAAAGAAAATTAACATTATCAAGTGTCGACTTCTTGCAGCATAGAGCAGACAAAAGAGTCATGCTGATATGAGGTGGCGACCATTAGAGTTTGAGGTTAGAGATCATGTGTTCTTCAGAGTTTCCCCTATGAAAGGAGTCCTTCGGTTTGGAACGAAAGGGAAGTTTACGAGATGGTTCATTGGCCTATTTTAGATACTTGATTGAGTGGGTGTGGTGACATACCACCTTACTTTGCCCACACCACTTGCAAGTGTGCACAATGTATTTCATATGTCTATGTTGAAGAAATACGTTCCAAATCCTTCCCACATTATTATATGGGAGCAAGTACAGTTGAGTGAGGATGCTACTTATGTACTACGACTGACGTGTATCTTGGACAGAAAGGAGGAGGTATTGCGTAGAAAGGTTATCCCACTTGTGAAGGTACTGTGGACGCATCACAATGAGGAAGAGGCTACTTGGAAAACAAAAGCTGAGGTCCATAATAACTACCCTCATATTCTCAAGGAGTACGAAAAGGTACTAATTTTGAGGATGAAATTTTTCTTTAAGGGGGATAGATTGTAACTTCTCAAAAAAATTCGTACAAAGACCCAAGTTTCACCTCAGGTAGAAATCAAATGGGACCAAATCCTTTTGAAATTAGATGAGAATTAGCTAAGTGCTAAACTAGATTACCTATGAAATTGGCACTAATCACTTTAAATACAATTTGCAAGACCCAAAACTTGTAGAATCGTTAATGCTACATTACCCTAAAATCTAGGATCCATCTCGAAACCCAGTTGCTCTCGGGAGCATCAAGAAATTCCATATCAGACCTGGACTACACGTCAAAAGTCTGATTTCCACAAAACTATATGATTATGACCACCTTGCTAGACTTGACATCTCAAAAATCAAGTCTTAAAGGTGTCTAGAAGCGCACAACTTGATCCCAGAGTGATGTGAGAAACGCGAATATCTTTAAGAAATGAACTGAAACTTAAGTGAATTGGGTCATTCGCTTGTAAGCTAAATCTAAGTATTCAGACCGTCAGAATCTGACCCAATTATACCCTCAGATCAGGGAAAATTTTCAGCACATGGTAGTGTCCTTGTGGCCCTTATCGACTATCGGTGACCATTGAACTGAAACAGGTCCCCCGTAGTCAATCAACAAACCTAATTGAACCGAAAACTTAGCTTGACCTGGATCCAATGTCAGGGAGCTTAAGTCCGATCGCATGTAGAAAAGGGGCCTCCAGAACAGCTCCGTTGAGCCGAAACAGTCAGGTTTTGGCTATAACCTAAGTATACCATAGCCCTTGGGCCATTGAGGTCGATTTTGGGCCTACATATGGACCTTAAACGCTCTCTCTCCTTTCACATACGAATTTTTAAACCCTAGAGAGAGAAGAGAGAAGAAAGAGAAAGAAAGAGAGGGGAAGTGAGAGGTAGAGTTAGTGTTTGTTCTCAAGATTTAATCACGTCGTTTCACATACTTAGCTACCACTACCGTATTGTTATTCTGGCGATTTTGATTCTATTTTTGGGTAAGAAATCCTAACCCTAATCTGTTTTAGGGATTCAGATAGTGTATGTGATGAAATAGCTAACCTATTTCATATTATAGGTTATCGTTGTGTTGTAGACGAATGTGGAGTGTTCAAATTGAATCCGTTACAAGTTTACCGACTAAAGGTGTGGACTACAAATGTATAGGTTATGGTTTTCAAGGATTTAAATGTCGGTTAATGATTTATAACTGACTGGGTTGCCGTTTCACACGTTAGATATACTTTTTTTCTCACTTTACAGTTATATATGAAGTATGTTGAATATAGGCTATTCCATGTGTAGGTTGAAATGACTAGATATGTCAGGAATTTAGTTTTGTACTTACCATGATTATTCACTGTAAACATGTGATTGTTGAATACATGATAACTCCTTATGAAAGGATTTTCCCTAATACTTGTTGTGATCAACATACGTCATGTATGTTGATGTGTGTAGTCTAAGCATTTGTGAAAATGTCTGGATGAATAAATATTTAGTAAAGTGTATGTTATATAGGTGTTTGAAAGTGCACCTATTATGTGCCCCGGTTTGTCAATTACGTTGTAAGTTGAGTCAGTCGGACGACAACACTTAACAAGAAGATCAAGTCAAGCGTCTGCCTCATCTAGATGTGTGGAAGCTTGCCAAAAAGTAAATCATAGTCTCACATCCCATGTCCCAAAACACCAGGTGATTTAACCCTTAAAAAGAACTAGAACATCTTAGAGTTTCTGTGTAAGAAAGCTTTTTATCAAAAAGGAAAATTAGTAAAAATTTTCTTACACCGTCGATTATATCGATTACCCCTTCGATATGATCGGCCAGCTCTGTCGATGTCCTCGGCATCTCAATCGATACAATCGAGTGAGGAGAGAATGCGTCCAGCAATCAAAACAATCTTCTGGACGATTTATCGATATATCGACTTAAGTGTCGATATCATCAATATTCGAATATCGATCATATCTGAAGTAGATCGATATAATCGACAGATTGCTTTTTGACGCCCATATTTTTTTTAAAAAAACTAACATATGCTTCGATATATCGATGACTGTCCGATTTAATCTGAACTCAAATATCGATCATATCGGGAGTCAGTCGATCATATCGACTGTGGGGCGCATGTTCCCACCAGCATGAATTTCAAGTTGCTTTTAAAGTTGATCGGGGTGCCTGTCGATAAATAGATATTCATATATCGATCATATCGAGACCAAGTCGATTGGATCGAGTCAGGACATAAATCGTCCAGCAAGCTTACATGTAAATCTATACGATTTATCGATCCCATCGACAAGGTCTCCGATATGATCGATGTACAAATTTTGATGACATCGACTATTTCCCCGATCATATCTGTGATCCTGAAATTCTTCAAGGCTTCTCTCTTATTTTTCACCTATCGATAGATCGAACCATCACTCGATGGAATCGGAGTTCGAAATCCAATAACATCGATGTGTGTCTCGATCCCATCGACCAGTTGGCGGAAGGTTTTCAAAAGTGAAATGACAATTGAGTTCTTATCATCGAGAGGTCGGCTGATACAATCGAGAGTATACTCTCGATGATATCGACGACTGCTCGATGATATCGAACTCTGTCATAAATATGACCATTTATATCTATTGGAACCTTTTTCCTATAAATAGAGAGAGTTGTCTTCATTGCTGACAGAGAAAGTAGAGAGTGCTTTTGAGAGTTTCAACTTTCCTATCATTTACCTTAAGCCCTTTCTCTCAGGAAGTTCATCCTCCAATCCACCCTCATCATTGATATCTCATAGAGTGGATTGGGGAGTGAACTTCCGCATTCAAGGATCCTTCAGCTGCTGCCTTAATGACACATCATTAAGCTGGGATGCCTTGAATGCATGAATGATGGGAACCACTCTATTCTCCTTATAGGAAAATCCTTAGAATGGTATTCCATCATAACCTTGACCCAACCTAAGCCTAGCATATATACATCTTTGTGTTGCGGATCAAGGGAGCGGAAGACTCTTCATCAACAAGAAGAAGGTCTTTATCACTGTGCTGAAACGGACTCATCAACTTATCTGTAAGTACTAAGAGTCTAGAGGACACTTGTGATCATTCCTTTTTAGGATTAAGTTTTAAGTGTTGCTCACCATTTAAAGTCCTTGAAGGAGGCCTCCGACGGGAGTGTACGTGCAGGGTGCGTTGTGTGGACCCTTGCTCTGTAGAGAGCATAAACATCTGGTTAGGAGTACGCCAGCAAAACTCCAGGGTTTGAGGTGAACCGAGTAGAAACCTCAGGGTGCGTTGTGTGGACCCTTGTCCTGTGTGGGCATAAACATCTGGTCAGGAGTACGCCAGCAAAACTCTAGGGTTTGAGGTGAACCAAGTAGAAACCTCTATAAAGGTTAAAGGTGAACCTGATTTAAAACCTTAGGTTTGAGGTGAACCATGGGAAACCTCCTTAGTGAAATCCGGTCACTCAAGGGTTGAGTGTGGAAGCCGGGAGTGGAGTAGACAAGTCGTCGAACCACTATAAAATGACTGTGTTTGAGTTTGATATTATCTTTCATTTATGTGATTGCCTAGCATGTCTTTATGTATGATCACATCCTATGCACACACAGTCATATTCATCACAATCTCATCTATACATTGTTTGTCTTTTAAATAGTTTATGATTGGATCCTCTATTAGGCTTGGAAGCCAGTAGAGTTAAGGTTGAGTAATCCTAATCAATACTCTGCGATAGGATTAGTGTAATAAGGATTTTTAATAATTTATAAAAACTTTAAAAAATCCTATTCACCCCCCTCTAGGATATACTGACCTATTCCTACTTCAACTAAAGCGGTCTTCACCGTAATTTCAATTGCTATCAGAGCGGGTCTCTCTTTAAGGGCTTCACCGCCTTGAGAGTGATCTTGACTGAAGTAGAAATATGGCCAAAGTAGAGGGCTCATCTGTCACTAGACCTCCAGTATTTGATGGATCAAATTATGCGTACTAGAAGGCTAGAATGCACTACTTCCTGAGATCCTTGGATCATGAAGTTTGTGATGCAGTTGAAAAAGGATACGTGGTACCATCTGAACAAATTGTACTTAAAGATGAAACCACAATCACTAAACCCAAACCTAATACGAAGTGGACGGCGTTCGACAAAGAACAGCAAAATTCTGAAGCAAAAGCAATGAACGTCATCTACTATGCCGTGCCCCAAGATATTTTCAATCAAATAAGTATGTGTGGGACATCCAAGGAAGCATGGGATTTACTGGAAACAACCCATGAAGGCACAAGCACTGTGAAGAGATCTAAACTACAACTTTAACTTCACAGTTTGAAAATCTCAGGATGGAAGAGCATGAGACATTTATGGAGTTCTACACCAAATTAAACATTATTTATAACTCCATGGGTGGTTTGGAAGAGAAGGTTCCGGCACCTAAAATATGTAGAAAAATCTTAAGATCCTTGCCAGAGCGCTTCGATCCCAAGGTAACAACAATTGAGGAGTGTAGGAATATTGATGAGATGAAAGTAGAAGAACTAGTAGGTTCCCTACAAACTTTCGAACTACACTTCACACAACCCCAAAAATCTAAAAACACTATCCTAAAAACCTCCAAGAAACCAAAACATGAGGACAGTGAGAGTGAAAAGGAAGATGAAGATGAGGAAGTGGCTCCGCTAGCACAAAGATTCAGAAGATTCTTTCAAAGGAATCGTGGCCGCCCCTCTAAAGGTAGAAAGGTGGATGACAAACCTTTAACAGGCAAATTTAGGAAAAGAAACAGAGAACCACAATGTTATTCCTGTCATGAGTATGGACATCTATCTACCGAATGCCTAAACAGAAAAACCAAGGGCAAGGCGATGGCCGCCACATGGGATGATACGAAGGAGTCAAATTCAGAAAACAATGACTCAGGAAGTGATGGAGATCAGAAATCTTTGAAAATTCTTATGATCTCCACCACTCCAATTATTCCCATGGAATCTGAAAGAGAAGAAGAACAACAAGCCACTGAATCATTTTCATCTGACAATGAAGAATTTGAAAAAGAAGAAGATAAAGAGCAGAATGAATTGCAGGATGCTTATAATCACCTATACAATCATAGCATCCACATCCTTAAGAAAATTGACATGACTGAAAACAAGAAGAGATTGTTGCAGAAAGACTTGGACAGAACCTTAGAAATAAACATACATTTGTCAAATGATTTGCAACAATATCTTACAAATAATGATCAATTGAAAAAAGAAAACCTATCCCTAAAAGAAGAATTATCAAAACTTGTGAACAAAGCTGAACTGCTAAAAGATGATGCAAAACTCAAAAATGAGAACCACTCACTTTGCATTGATTTAGAAAAATTCAGAAAATTTGCCAAGATAAACTATAAGTTTTCTCAGAGTGGTGAAATAATTGAAAGAATGTTAGGGATAGGAAGGCCTGAAAAAGATAAGAGTGGCCTCGGGTATGAGAAAATTAAAATAAAAATTGGAAAATCTGTTGCTTCAGGTAGCAATACAAGAACTTCTCCAGTTTATCATTTATGTAGTGATATGGGACATTACAAGTTTGAATGCTTAAAAACAACTTCTTGTAACTCTGGTCAAAATGACACTGATAAATTTAATCGGACCAGAGTAATGAAAAATATCCTTTTATCACCCAGAATGGAAGACAGAACGAACAAACCACTAGATCGAGTTGGTAAGATAACAAAAGTCACCAGAGTGAAGGAAAAACTGAACTTTGTACTCTGAATTCCTGAGCATATAAGAACACGTTTAGCTTTTGAATCGAAATCTAGATAATTTGTGAAATGATGCAACTTTTGCTAAATCTTCAATGTTTCATCTAAGGTTGGAGACCTCTAATTTTTGTATATAAACATTATCATGCTTATATTTTTATAGAACTATTTTTTAAAACTGATTAAGTCAAAATTTATACAATAGCATGTCAAAATCAAGAAAATTCTGATTAGCACATACTTTCAAAGCAAGTAACGGTCTTCTTCGATTTTAACGAATGATGATCGATACAATCGACAACTGTTCAAAATGTGAAAAGTCGTGTGTCCTTGGATAACATCGAGGGCAGTCTCGATAGAATCAATCGATAACTTCTCGATACAATCGATGGGTTGATCGATATGATCGACAAATGATGCCCGATAAAAGTGAAGCAAAACAGAAAAAGGGTTTTCTTAAAGGGCAATTCGACTGTCTTCCTATCCGATCCTCTCGACCAATCATCCTAAGCCAGGTAGGACCAGCCAAATCTCACCCCAAACCAGGTAATATTCTTCCATCATCAGAATCTCTTTCTCTTGGTTTGTCGGGATTCCTTTTTGTTGTTTTCCCAATATTTCAAATAGCCTTTTCTTCCACATGGGAAAGGATAAAAACGTGGCATCCGGTCCAGGTGAGTCATAAAGAGGTACTTGACAAAAGGTCCTTGCCTCAAGGGAGAGAGCAAGGATCCCGGATAGAGGGACCCCCACACGGCAAAGATCACGACGTGGTGGGTCCCAACCCAAAATCCCTAAATCTTCTCAACCAGTGCCTCCTTCTCCTACTGTCCAACGGCCACCAAAATATGCTAATCGAAAGTTGATCTTTGAGAGAAAAGTAGACAGAGATTGTTTAACGTCTTACAACTTAGAACCTCTGTTTGCTGCAATTGGTTAGCTGCCCATCCTGGATTTTGGTGGACCATGCCAACTAGAAAGAACACGCAACTTCTTTGCTACATGTTATTCCCCGGTGGCTGATCCTCCTTCCTTCATGGTTTCCATGGATGGTGATGATGTATTCATCACTCCTGCTACCATAGCACAGATTCTCAATCTACAAATGGTTCCAGGAGGCCTTCCAAACTGGGATCTTGACTTTCCAGATGTACGCGCCAAGATAACCAAATACCTATGCAATAATCGAGTATCCCATGGCATCAAGGGAATGCCCTGAAAGCTAGGTATATGGAACCCCCGTTCAGAGTCATGTATGGAATCTTCACCACCAATCTGTACCCGAGAAGCACTAATAGATCGGATCTAACAAGCCTTATGGTGATGATAATCTACTCCGTCGCGACCGGGATGAATATCTACCTTCCAACCTTAATTGTAAATCAGTTTTTCAATGCGATACACACGTCCAGAGATTTGCATCTGTCATATCCCTGGATCATTAGTAGAATCTTTCAGATCATTGGCTTTCCTTCTACAACTGATCCGGTTTCCCCCTCAAAGTTTTCAACAAGAAAAATCTTTGAAAAATGGATTTGAGGTTTCATGAATACAAGGAGGAAACTGAGGAAGAAATTCATGCTGAAGTGGAAGGAGGAGAAGGTGGAGATCCCATGGAAGGAGATGAAATGGCTGATGATGCACCTCTTGTACCAGATGTTGCGCCGTCCACATCAACCGCTGGGTATGGCAAAAGGCTTAAACTGGATAGGATTGGGGCCATACAGAAGGATGTGCACTCAGTGAAGGAGCGCCTCACTATTTTAGAACAAATGGTTCAAGGAGTTCAGAGCATGGTCCAACAGTTGGTGGATTTACTAACGTGCCGACGGGACGACACGATGCCATCTCACTCTGCTCCCTGATGCCGGTTTCATACAAGCTTTCATGCACCCTTACTCTTATTTCTGCGTATGAACATCAGTATCTTTTTGGATGTTCTACGCTTTCAATGGTGCATGACTAGTTTCTTTTTCTTCCTTTCTGGTTTCTGTTTGGATGAGTTTGCCCACGGTTGGGCTAAAATACTTTTTATTGTTGGTTTATATTGCTGCCATCTGAGGCAGCATTGAATATTTCTGCCAATCTTGGGCAGCTTATATATGACTTAATCTAGTTCTTTTACTTCTTCCATTTGAATTTCTCCCTGGTTTATTACAGTCTTAAAGTTATGGTCTGAATGCTTATCTATTAACTTCATACTGACTGCTTCATTAATGTATGCTTTGTACTGTCTTCATTGATGTCTTCATTTATATACATTTATTCATCTCTGGTTCTGCCATATGCTTCAATCTTCAGTCAATATCACGTCTTATACCTTTGCCAATGACTGACAAAAAGGGGAAAAATAATTCAAAACACCCCGAGCGAAAATTATATATCTTTGTTGCAGGTGTTAGGGGGAGTAGCCGCAACAAGAAAGGGAGAGTTTTTGAATTAAGGGGGAGAATTTATTTGTTGTGTACATGGGTGTTTAGAATTTATAAAATTGTGTTAATACATGTACACACAATTTAAGATATATCTGTCTAGATATATTCCTAGGGTGTTTTGGAGATTTTTTCACTTAATTGACAAAGGGGGAGATTGAAAGTGCACCTATTATGTGCCCCGGTTTGTCAATTACGTTGTAAGTTGTAAGATCCGTATCTTAGACCGTACCGTTCCGTTGACTTTCGCGATCCTTCCGATCGAATTCCGGCAATCTTCGACCTTTATTCGACGTTTACGCTCGAACCCAAGCCGAGTCCCGCATATCAGAGTCGACTCGACTCGAAACTTATACCTTAGCGACCGCGCCATCGCCACGGTTCTAACGCCGTGACTCGCACACCGACCCGATACCTTGGGTAGAAGATATAAGCCGGCGTTCAATTCAAAGAAACACCGCACGTTACGGATTACAAGGGAATCTCTATGAGATGTCCCATCAATCAATCAATCACTCATGTCAAGTACAAGTCAAGTCACTCCATACCCAAGTACAACAACTCATACCTTTCTCTTACATACGCAAGCCCAAGGTCAACCCTCACATCACTTCAACTCTCTCTCCACCCATCCCTTCTTACAACACACCACTCCACCCATCACCCATCACACCACATCACTCCATCACCCTTTTTCACCCATCACTCCCCTCTCTCTCTCATTCATTCTCAAAAAAAAAAAATCCCAAGCAAAAGAGCTTCACACGTCCAAGCTCTCTCTCCCTCTCCCAAATGCCAAGTGTGGCTCACCTTCCCTACTCTCTCATCTCTCACCTCAACCGTTGATCCATCATCTACCACTGTTAAAAGTTAAGAAAAGGAGCTAAGGAGGCTAGGGGAGTAAGGAGGAGGCTTAGAGGTGGGTGATCTACCGTTAAATTCTTTTTAGGGACCACTAGTTGGTGGGACCCATTTTTTATGTATGATTTGTATTATGTGGGGCTCATAGTGGCAGGGCCCCACCATCACCGTCTCTTGTTCTCTGTTTCTCTCTCTCTCTCTCTCTCTCTCTCTCTCTCTCTCTCTCTCTCTCTCTCTCTCTCCTTATCCTTCCCCTAAAATGAAGTGGGCCCCACCGATTCATGATAAATCTACTCCATCCGTCAAATGGTGTGGCCCACTACATCTTAGATAAATGATATATATATATATATATGTATATATATATACATGGAAGGTGGGCCATGATCGTGTGGGACCCACCTTGGTGAACGTGGACCATGTCCCTATGGGACCCACCGTGTTGTATCTGTTTAAAGCATGCCGTCCAACATCTCTGGACGCTGGACTGGCAGCGTTAACACAATGCACTTTTTTAAAAAAAAAAGAAGGGAAAAGTATACTTTTACGGTGGGCCACTGATGCAGGCCCCACCTTGAGGTATTTGCTTAATCCAAGCCGTCCATCCTTTTTCTCATATTACATTAGACGTTGAGCCAAATTTTGGGACCAATCTAACTCTCAAGTGGGCCATACCATCTAAAAACATGTGGAGACATGCCTAAATATATAAAAGCACTTGGTGGGACCTACTTGAAATTTGGACGCATCTTAAACTTGGACTGAACGGTCCACCACGTGGGACACACATATTAGACAATTTGGATCATCTTATTGTGGGCCCCATATTTAAAAAAAAAAAAAAAGAGAGAAAAGGAAAGAAAAGGGAAGGAAAATGGTGGGCTGCTCCAACATGGCCCCACCTTGATGTATATATTTAATCCAAGCCATCCATTTTATTCTCGGGATCATTTTAGGTGTTGAGCCAAAAAATGAGACCGATCCAATTATCTGGCGGGCCGTGGCATTAAGAATACTAGTATTTTCCTTTAAAACTTGGAAAAATGATTGCTGTGGTCCACCAGAAGCTTGGACCTACCTGAAACTTGTTTTGGACCCCTATTTTTGTGGCCCCTATTTTTGTGGGAAACATGCAATGGATGGGGTAGATTTGGTTAATGTGGGTCCCACCTAGGATAAAATATATATATATATATATTTTTTGGCATGACTTTGTGCCATGACGTCCAAAGACGTCCACGTTAAAAAGGGTGGTCGCATTGGCCCACTAGTAGACTCCACCATGATGTATGTTTTACATTTATACCGTTCATTTAATAGGTCCCCTTGAATGGTACGTTGACTCCAAAAATCATCCATAAACTGAACTCAGGTGGGCTATACCATCCAAATCATGTGAAGACATGCCTAAATCATATAAAAACACTTAGTGGGGCCTACCTGAATTTTGAATGTGGCTAAAATTTTTTGTGAACCCTCAAACAGGTGGGACACACGTAATAGATAGGTTGGATTGCAAATAAACACTTTGGTGGGCCCTACATGGGACCCACTGTGGTATGTGTGGCTTACCACACCGTCAAAACAGTGGGTGGTGACACCCACTGTGATGCAAGTGTTTCACTCACGCCGTCCATCCACGGCAGTGGACGGTGGCCCCCACTCAGATGTATGTATTGTGTCCACGCCGTCCATCACGTGAGCCCCTGGCCACATGACGTTATGAACAGGTTTGGATGGCAATAAACATTACAGTGGGCCCTAGGCCATGTGATTCTATGAACAGTTTGGATGCAAATAAATAGTTAGGCCATGTGATTCTATGAACAGTTTGGATGCAAATAAATAGTACAGTGGAACCAAGTTGGTTAGAAAATATACATTACGGTGGGCCCTGGGTCTATATGACCTTATCAACAGGTTTGAATGGAAAATAAACATTTTGGTGGGCCCCTTGCTACATGGCCTTATCAACAGGTGGGATGTAAAATAAACATTCTGGTGGGTCCCTTGCCACACGGCCTTAACAATAGGTTGGGTGGCAAATAAGCATTTCAGTGGGCCCAAGATTGGATGGAAAATAAATGTTATAGTGGGCCCACATGGGAGTTTACCATGATGCATGAGTTTCATCCAAACCGTCTAACCATTTTAAGATCATTTTAAGGCCATTGTTGAGGCCCATCTTAATGTATTTGTGGCCTGCCCACTAAGGCCCACTTTGTTATATATGGGCCCATGTGTGTAGGCCCATTTGATGTATTTGTGGCCCAATATTGAGGCCCACTTTGGTATATATAAGGCCTATGTGATTAGGCCCATTTGATGCACATAAAGCTTATGTGATTGGGCTCATTTTAATGCATTTTAAGGCCCATGGGTGATGGCCCATTGCAAAGTACCTAAGGTCCATTGGTGAGGCCCACTTGATGAATATAAGGCCCATAAGATACGGCCCATTTGATGTATTTGAGGCCCAATGGGATGTACCTAAGGTACATTGCAATGTGTGATTCTGCCATGATTTATTTAATGATATTTAAGGCGAACCGAGCCTTGGGAGCAATGATGGTTTGACGTCCATATTGTAAGATTAATGTTGATTAAATGTCCGCATTGTCACTCTCCCTAGGGCCTACTGATATGCCTAACTCTTTGTGTATGAGGCCCATGTGTAGGGCCCACCTATGACGTATATTAGGCTCATGTGTAGGGCCCACCCATTAAGTATTGGGGCCCGTGGATTGTGATGTATTTTCGGCCTAGATGGCAAGACCTGATGTTATGTATGAGAGACCTAAGGGATGTGGCCCATTACGATGTGTTCGAGGCCTATGGATATGGTCCATTATAATGTACATGTGGCCCATATATGGGGACCATTATAATGTTACATATGGCCTTATGTGAGGACTAATGTGGTACATGTGAGGCTTAGGTGATAAGGTCCACTTTGATATACTTGTGGCCCATTAGTGCACCCCATTGATGCGATTCACTTAATGTGTATGAGGCCCATTAGTACGGCTCATTGATGCAGCTCACCTGTTGTATATGAGGCCCTTGATCGAGGCCCATTGTGATGTATTCGTAGCCTGTGGGCAAGGCCCATTATGATGTATATTAGGCCCATGATGCATAGCCTATTTGATATATTTGAGGCCCATGAGCAGGGCCCACCTATTGTGTATATATGATCCTTGAGTAATGCCCAATGTGTCGTATATTAGGCCTTTGTGTAAGGCCGTGGGCCCATTATATGTTTAGATCTATGTGGACTATTCCTTGGGGCAATGTTGGTTAAATGTCCACATTGTTGAGGCCGATTGTTGATACCGACTATGAGTATGTGACAACATAACATCATGATACATGCCCATATGCATCATCTGCAGGTTTGTTATGAGATGTGATTGACCATTGCATATGTCATTGGGTAGGATGATATGAGACTCCCTGATAGGCGGAGGTTATCTCACATGAGTGCACGGCATGCGCAGGATTGATGCATGACTGGATTGTATGACTCATGCATCTTGCATTGTGTGTTATACGCCCTAGCGACATCAGGGTCATAGCCTCCACAGGCATATCGTGGATGGCCAGACGGGACACCGAAAGTGTTTGGTTCTAGCATACGAGCGCCATAGATGTCCCTGGGTGAAAATCCCTAAACCTCCGTGGCCAGGAGATGGCTCCAACGTCAAGATCGAGTGGATATATGAGTGCATGAAGGCCGAATACCAGGAGGCCACGTCTCCCACTATATCGTGGTCGGTTGGAAAGGGGTGTGACCTTACCCGCCTGAGTGAGGGGGCAATGTCTAGGTTGAGTTTGACCAGCTTAAGGAATGGGTCTGCTATCGATGAGCTGGGCCTGATATTGGCAGGAGGATAGTGAGGTCTCTTTCACTTACCCAGTTGTGTGCTTGGATACGGGCGGCAAGATGGCGTAAAGTGTAATAGACCCCGGTGATGATCCCAAAGATGAACTGTACTGATATGTGGACTTATTGAGTAGGAGTTGCATACTCATTCATTCATTCATTCACTATCCACTCGGGCTGGTGGTGCACAACTAATTATTATGTACCTTCGTTATGGCAAAGATTTCGGTTGGGGAGCGCGACTAACCTGAGATCAGGAGTTTACCACATTGTGTCTGACTATCCAAATTTAGGTATGGGACTGGTTTGGATAGAAGTCCCTTGTGATGGACCCCATAGCCTGTGATACTTCGTACCGTCATCCCGACTTCACATTCCAACATATTCATTTCATTCACACCGTATATTACATTGCATCCACCATACTTGGTATTTTGGGTTACGATGTTTTGCACTTGTATAGCCTAGATGAGGTTGATGGTATTTATGGCTTGTCTGGATTTGCATATTGCATTGTATCTTCAACATCTGTTATTGTCTTATTAAGTTTTTCATTACATGGCCATGGTATGACCAATAACATTCATGCCTTGCATCACATAGCTTTGGTACAGCTGATTGAATTCATGGACTTACCACATATTTTTGCATCACTCTGATATCGTATGATTCTTGATCTTGTCAGAATTTCTGCTTATCCCGATGATATATGATTATGAGCTTTATTATATACCTAACACTTACCTTACACACACTTACACCACCCTCTAAGCTTTTGTAAGCTTATGCACGATAGATGCGTGCAGGTGGCGTTAGGTTGCAGCAGCGTTGAGCTTGGAGCGTGCAACGGTTTTCAGGAGCTCTGATTTTGATATATGTATTTTCCTTTCAGTATTGTATTCAAGTGATTATATTAGTGGCTATGTGATGATGATGTTTCCTTTATAATTTGGGTAAACTTGTGGTTATGCTTATTATAAGACAAATGTACGTTCGAAAAATCCTCCTTATAGGATCCCAGGATCGAAATCTGGCATATGTTGCACTGGGAGCCGAGAATGGGGTACTACGGAGGCTGTCGGCACCGGATTCAGTGATCGAGATTCCTGTGAATCAGATTTCTGGGTTTGGGGCGTGACATAAGTTGAGTCAGTCGGACGACAACACTTAACAAGAAGATCAAGTCAAGCATCTGCCTCATCTGGATGTGTGAAAGCTTGCCAAAAGGTAAATCATATCCTCACATCCCATGTCCCAAAACACCAAGTGATTAAACCCATAAAAAGAACCAGAACATCTTAGGATTTCTGTGTAAGAAAGCTTTTTATCAAAAAGGAAAATCAGTAAAGTTTTTCTTACACCGTCGATTATATCGATTACCCCTTCGATATGATCGGTCAGCTCTGTCGATGTCCTCGGCATCTCAATTGATATAATCGAGTAGAGAATGCGTCCAGCAATCAAAACAATCTTCTGGACTATTTATCGATATATCGACTTAAGTGTCGATATCATCGATATTTGAATATCGATCATATCTGAAGTGGATCGATATAATCGACAGACTGCTTTTCGGCGCCCCTGTTTTTCTAAAGAAAACTAACATATGCTTCGATATATCGATGACTGTCCGATTCAATCTAAACTCAAATATCGATCATATCGGGAGTCAGTCGATCATATCGACTGTGGGGCGCATGTTCTCACTAGCATAAATTTCAGGTTGCTTTTAATGTTGATCGGGGTGCCTGTCGATAAATCGATATTCACATATTGATCATATTGAGACCAAGTCGATTGGATCGAGTCAGGACATAAATCGTCCAGCAAGCTTACATGTAAATCTATACGATTTATCGATCCCATCGACAAGGTATCCGATATGATCAATGTATAAATTCTGATGACATCGACTATTTCTCCGATCATATCTGTGATCTTGAAATTCTTCAAGGCTTCTCTCTTATTTTTTACCTGTCGATAGATCGAACCATCACTCGTTGAAATCGGAGTTCAAAATCCGATAACATCGATGTGTATCTCGATCCCATCGACCAGTTGGCAGAAGGTTTTCAAAAGCGAAATGACAATTGAGTTCTTATCATCAAGAGGTCGACCGATACAATCGAGAGTATACGCTCGATCATATCGACGACTGCTCGATGATATCGAACTCTGTCATAAATATGACCGTTTATATCTGTTGGAACCTTTTGCCTATAAATAGAGAGAGTTGTCTTCATTGCTGATAGAGAAAGTAGAGAGTGCTTTTGAGAGTTTCAACCTTCCTATCATTTACCTTAAGCCCTTTCTCTTAGGAAGTTCATCCTCCAATCCACCCTCATCATTGATATCTCATAGAGTGGATTGGGGAGTGAACTTCCGCATTCAAGGATCCTTCAGCTACTGCCTTAATGACACATCATTAAGCTGGGATGCCTTGAATGCATGAATGATGGGAACCACTCTATTCTCCTTATAGGAAAATCCTTAGAATGGTATTCCATCATAACCTTGACCCAACCTAAGCCTAGCATATATACATCTTTGTGTTGCGGATCAAGGGAGCGGAAGACTCTTCATCAACAAGAAGAAGGTCTTGATCACTGTGCTGAAAGGGACTCATCAACTTATCTGTAAGTACTAAGAGTCCAGAGGACACTTACGATCATTCCTTTTTAGGATTAGGTTTTAAGTGTTACTCACCATTTGAAGTCCTCGAAGGAGGCATCCGACGGGAGTGTATGTGCGGGGTGCATTGTGTGGACCCTTGCTCTGTGGAGAGCATAAACATCTGGTTAGGAGTACGCCAGCAAAACTCCAGGGTTTGAGGTGAACCGAGTAGAAACCTCAGGGTGCGTTGTGTGGACCCTTGTCCTGTGTGGGCATAAACATCTGGTTAGGAGTACGCCAGTAAAACTCCAGGGTTTGAGGTGAACCGAGTAGAAACCTCTGTAAAGGTTAAAGGTGAACCTGATTTAAAACCTTAGATTTGAGGTGAGCCATGGGAAACCTCCTTAGTGAAATCCGGTCACTCAAGGGTTGAGTGTGGAAGCCGGGAGTGGAGTAGACAAGTCATCAAACCACTATAAAATGACTGTGTTTGAGTTTGATATTATCTTTCATTTATGTGATTACCTAGCATGTCTTTATGTATGATCACATCCTATGCACACATAGTCATATCCATCACAATCTCATCTATACATTGTTTGTCTTTTAAATAGTTTGTGATTGGATCCTCTATTAGGCTTGAAAGCTAGTAGAGTTAAGGTTGAGTAATCCTAATCAATACTCTGCGATAGGATTAGTGTAATAAGGATTTTTAATAAATTATTAAAACTTTAAAAAATCCTATTCACCCCCCTCTAGGATATACTGACCTATTCCTACTTCAACTAAAGTGGTCTTCACCGTAATTTCACTGTTGAAGTGAGATTCTCAACTACCTTATCTATATGTATACATCCCTTCATGTAAGTTACATTAAATTTGTGTGATTTAGCATAAAATGCATTTGTAGAAATTATGTTTACCTTTTATTTTGTGAAATGTTCAATTGGTTACGTTACTTGAATTAATTGTTTAACTTTAATATGCCTACCACATGTGTTATCCTATTATATTTACATGCGTTTGGGACTACTACGTAGTCCAGGCTATTGGTAACGGTTTCTGAACGAGTGGCTGAGTTAGCTTCACCACAACAGATGTGTTCGAGGAATCCAAGTCGTACGGAGTTTGCTGACAGTGGAAAGGACACGCAAAGTGTTTACGCGCTCTGTGTCAATCAATTCAACGTACGCTCATACCAATCGTGTTTGTCAAGTAACCCAATTCGCCTATTGTGTGTTTACCATGTGTGGACGTAATTGCTTGAATCTAAGGTACCAACTTACCAGTGAAAATCCCATTTAACCTTAGTACCTCGATCCGCTAAGACTCATGAGTCAGGCATGGTAGTACGGGACACTATGGTCATGCTGTCAGCCTACGCTGGGGCGACTAGCCTCCCCGTAGTTTCCAATGAGCAACCTAGGCTCGTGAGGTGAAACGTTGGTATGAAAAACTGTATTCGAGTTGTCGGCGTATGACTAGGTGACGAGCCATTCATAATGACCTCGAGAAAACTTTAAGTTTGCACTGAGGTGATGAGCCTTTCTGTAGCAACGAGAGTATAAGAAGACCCGCTCTGATGATGACGAGCCTCTATGTAGTGACCTAGAACCGTAACATCGAATGAGACTAGCTAGTACTAATGATCCTAGAATGGATCATTGTTTGGGAAATGATACAAGGGAGGTACCTTAGCTTTTTAAAACTGTTGTATGAATAAATCTAATTAATTATTGGCTAACATGAGCATACACCGCATTGTATGTGCTTTGGTGAGGAAGAGCACTTTTGGGTGGTTGCCATGCGCGCTGTAAGATGAAGACACTGAGGGAGTGCAGGCGAGGGCATGCATCATTATCGCATATCACTCTTGCATTAACAAGAGTATCTAGGATATGTTTGTTGTACTGCTTGACTGAATTGATAACATGATAACCTTTACCTTATAGTTCCACCGAGTTGATCACTCACTCCCACTCTAGGATGGTGTTTTAAAACACCAACCAGACTCTATCTTAGCTACAGATGATGCAGCGGCATATGAGGCTGAACCCAACTTCTGTGACGACAACGAGGAGTTCTCATACATTCAGTACTCTGGTGGGTTCATGTAGGTTGCGCTTGATCATTGGGGCTATGGGACTTCGTGATGTAGTGGGACTTACACATTCTGATATTCAGGTTCCTTTTTGAAACGATACTTGTAATTATTTGACCTGGACCATGACTGTACTTTGGAGACGCACCACATCTTATATGTTTTAAATATATCTATCATAGACTTCCGCTTGCGTAATTTAACTGTGTCTAGAGTATGATATATTATTTTGGCTTAATCTCATTTATGTTTAAGGCACTGAAGCAAACAACATTTAATCATCACCATCCATGTTACATAAGTGATGCGTTGGAACTTGGGAGTTGGGCTTCTGCTCGACCCTCGATTTTCAGGGCGTTACAAGTGCGCACACCAGTGAGAGGGTTTCCAAGAATCTAAGTGGTTGGATGATCTTTAACAGTCCTCAGTTCAGAGTTATTTTAACTTGATGAAGTATCTGGTTTCTTAATTAGAAGAATTTCATTATTATCTGAACTTGAGGTAGGTATATTCAAGTGATCATCAATGACGACATTGATAGACTCTTGAATTACACCGATTCTCTTATTCAGTACTCGATACGCTCGACTGTTCAAAGCGTATCTTAAAAAGATCCCTTCATCACTTTTGGTGTCAAACTTACCCAGATTGTCACAGTCACGTAAAATATAGCACTTGCTGCCAAAAAATCGAAAGTATTTGACAGTAGGCTTCTTATCAAACCACATTTCATAAGTTGTTTTATTATTTGACTTACTTGTATACACGTGGTGGATTATATAGCAGATAGTATTTACTACTTCATCCCAAAGATTTCTAAGGACCTTCATACTATTTAACGTTACATTTGCCATTTCTTAAAGCACTCTATTTTTTCTTTCAACAATTCCATTTTATTGTGGTTTTTTGGGCGTAGAGAATTCATGTGATATTTCCTAATCGCTACAGAATTTCTCAAAACTGTTATTCTCAAATTCTGATCCATGATCACTATGGATCTTACAGACTTGAGAACCTTTTTCCATTTGTATCCGTTTGAGAACCCTTTTTACTTCATCAAGGGTTTCTAATTTTTTCCTTAAGAAGGCTACCCAAGTGAATCTGGTAAAATCATCCACGATTACCAGTATGTATTTTTTCCTACCTCGACTCTTCATCCTGGTTAGTCTTATAAGATCCATGTGGAGAAGCTTGAGCGATTTGGATGTGGCATTGGAGTTCACCTTTTTGTAAGTTCTCCTAGTTTACTTGCCAATCTAGCATTTGCCACATATTTTGTCTACTTTCTATAATTTAAGTAGACCTCTTATCAGTTCTCTTTTGCTAAATCTATACAAATTACGATAGTGTACATGTCCAAGGTGTTTATGCCATAACTCGGTCTCATCAGTATGGACCATGTAACACGATTGATTAGATGAGTTAGAATCACACACAATGTAGCAATTTTAAAAGTTTTGTGACTAGTTAATATCACAAAACCATTTTTGTTTAAAATTTCACAACCTTGATTGGTAAATTTTACGCTATAATTGTTATCGCATATTTGAGATATGCTTAACAGGTTGTGTTTTAACCCTTTAATGTATAAAACATTTTCAAATAAAGGGAGGTTATAGAGTTGAACCGTACGTTGGCCAAAAATCTTACAGTTGCTAGCATCACCGAATGTGACTGAACTATTAGTCATATCTTTAAGATTGGTGAATAGACCTCTGTCACCAGTCATATGCCTGGAGCATCCACTGTCTAGGTACCACTTTGAATGGCTTGAAGCTTTGAAAGCAGTGTGGGCAACCAAGCTAATAACCTTAGGAACTCATTTCATAATTGTTTTGAGTTTAGGAGTATAGTTGGTCTTCTTGTATTTGTAGTTTTTATAAGACAAACTTACTGAGTTAGATTTTAAGAGCTCCTTCAGTAAATCAACTATTTTCTCGCTAAGGGATTACGATTCTGACTTTTAGAGTTGATATGGTTACTTGTAGATTTTAAAGTGTGAAAAGACTTAGCATTTTTAAAATGATTTTTATTCAGGCTTTTTCCTTTTAAGTTTGAAGACTCCCCTTTCACAAACTTAGGAGGAATAATCTTATGTTTGGGAGGTATACTTTTATCGTAGCCTAAATCGGATCGGTCACCACATTTTCTGGATCCGAATAAAAGTTTTTCTAACTTAGGATCACCTTGGGCATACCTTTAAGTGTATTTTAAAATCAAAAGTGAAGAGACTTCAAGTTTTAATTTTTCATTTTTAGATTTTAGATTTCCAATCAGGGAGGTTTGAAATCTAAATCACATTTAGTTTTTTTTTAAAAAAAATCTAAAATATGGGATTTTTCTAAAATAAGAGAATTAAAATTTTCTCTAAGCTTTAAAAACTTTTCTTTTTGAAGTTTTAGTTTATCAAAAAATTTACAACTTTCCTTGTAAAGGGCATTATAAGCATCTTGAAGACCATCTTCATTTTCATGATCACTATTTAGATTTTCTTCGCTAGTTGAATCATCATTATCTGCAAAAGTGAACTTGGCTAGAGTCATAAGGCCTTTAACTTCATTTCCTGACTCGGTTTTAGAATCTTCTGATTCATAAGAGGCTTCAGTGCTAGAAGATTCATCCTAAGTAACCAACATTCCTTTCCTTTTAGGTTTGTCATTTTTAGGACACTTATTTCCTAAATGCCCATATTCATGGCAGTTGTAACATTGACTATCTTTTAAAGATTTTCAAGTTTTAGATTTAGATCTTTTCTTATTATTATATTTTTTAAAATCAACCCTCTTTTTACTTTTGAAAATTTTATAAAACTTTTTAGCTAAAAGGGTCATATCATCTTCAGAATTTTCTAAATCAGAATTACTACTATTTTCATGAGAAAAATATTTTAAAGATTTAAGGGGGATAGATTTAACTTTTAGAGCTTTAAAAGTTAACTCATAAGTCTATAAAGAACTAACTAATTCTTCTACCCTTATATTATCCGTATCATGAAGTTCCTGGATCGCAGTTACCTTAAAATTGAACTGTTCAGGAAGTGTATTATCTTTGCACAGACTTCACTTTCTGAGATTTTATCACCAAGACCTCACATAAAGTTCACAATGTCATTTAATCTTGTATAGAAGTCCATGAACATATCATTTTCTTCCATATGTATTTCCTCAAATTTGGTTGTGATGATTTGAACTTTAGATTTCTTGATAATTGATGTTCCCTCGTGTGTCATTTCTAAAATATCCTAGGCTTACTTTGCAGAATCATAGGATATAATTCTCTTGAATTCATCCAGTGATAGTGCGCAAGTGATTGCATTTAGTGCTTTTGCATTGACACAACTCTCACTTTTCTGAAGAGTGGTCCAAGAAAAATAAGGTGTTACTCTCATAGATTTGGATCCATCGATACCAGTTACTTTAGTGGTAGAAGGGGTCCATTTAGTTATTGTGGCTAGCCACACACTCTCATCCATGAATTTTAAGAAAATTCTCATTCTGCCTTTCCAATAATCATAATTGGTGTCATCAAATGGTGGAGGCTTAGTGACTGAAAGGCTATCAAAATTTGACATCTTACAAATAGCTCAGATCAATTAGCTTAGGAAATAAATCCAAAAATAAAAAAGGTGAGCTATTAAGCTCTGGTACCACTTGAAAAGGTCGAGCTAGAGTCCTAAATGAGGGGGGGGGGGGGGGGGGGGAGGGGAGGGTGAAAAGAACTATGCCAAATTAAAATGATAACAACAAAATTTAATCAAATAAATGAAAGATAGCACTTTGAACAATCTATAATACGGAAATGTAAAGCAACCTCAAAATTCTAGTATTGAGAGGTTGATACAAATGTTGTTCTAAGGACAACCCTGCACCATAAAAACCAAGGGTTTATGGCAGGACAACCTTACTAGAACGATTTGTATATCAAAAACTCAAACTGAAGAGGAATAAAAAGGAAATAACAAGAAAGGAAATTTAAGCTATTACAACATTCCCCACAATCTTGAAATATAAAGATTATAACATTTACACCACAAATACATCCCATGATATTGAATAATAAAAGATATAGAAAATAAACCACACATCCACAAAAAATAAAAAGAATTATAGTAGTTCGCCTATGTGTACACAAACTATTAAACAATAGCCATACAGCTACTTCACTCTTAATATCCTCACAAAACGGATATTAGCGTTCACTATGAAAATAGGTTTTTCCAAGTTCACCCAAAACCCTTACAATTCTGTCTTTCAAGTGGGCTTACACAATTTAAAAAACCCCACACTTTGAGTTTTCTGGATCACCTCAAATAAACAAAATTAAGATATTTTTCTGGCTTAATCTCAAAGAAACCAAAAACAGAAGATTTACACAAATATAAAATACCTGGATATTCTCTTTTTGTTGTATCCTGGAAGAACCAAATCTGAGTAGAAGTTCAAATATAGAAGTTCAATGTTCACATTCACTTATGAAATGGTTTTAAGTTTAAATTAATTTTAAATTAAATCAAGTTGAGCTAGTTCTATTTGATTTTGATTCTAAGAAGTGAGAATTCTTCAATTCCTATTTTAAATCAGATTGGAATGCAGAATATAAAATCAAATATGAAAAGCTAATAAAAGAGAATATTAAATATGCACAATATAGCTTAAAAAGAACATTAATTATTTCTCAGAGTGATGTCTTAATTTTACTTGAGTTAGATATCAAACTCTAAAAATTGTGCTCTGTTTATAGTTGCAAAAATCACGTTCACGACTGGTCCTGTGGACACTACGATTGGTCGTAGGACCAACGGATTTTTGAAATTTTGAGCGCGATAAGTGAAAACCATTTCACGACTAGTCATAAGCCTTGCACGACTGGTCATGTGGCCTCCACGACTGGTCGTGTGGAGCCTGGTATAGTTGCTGGAATTTGAGTTGTGGCTGCAGGACCGGTCGTGAACAAGTTGTGCACTATTCACACGACAGGTTGAGCAGTCTCTAGGACTGGTTGTCGCTTAATAAAAAATTCTAAAATTTTGCAACAATCTTAGGACTGGTCTTAGAATTTCTTGGACTAGTCAAGTTAGTTCTAAGACTAGTCAAACGGAGTCTAGGAATAGTCGTAGAATAGTCCAAACACTTATAAAATGATATAATTGAATTATGTATTCAAAATGACCTACCCCGTGGTCAATCTAAGGTCTTTCATACCTTAAACATGAAGTATGAAGTATGAACATTGAACCTTCTCTTCTTCATATGGTATTTGTTCTTTAAAGTTCATGAGACTTAAGATCTTGACACATGATGAAGCTTGAACTTGAGATCTTTTGAAGCTTGAATTTGCAGTTAACTTGAAGCCTGAGCTTTAGGTTGTACCTCACCACCTTGAGTCTTGAGTAAGAACTGTTGACTAGTTTTTCGATGTCGCTTTAAAACATTGAACTTTGAAGCTTAAAGGAACGAACAATGTACTTAATCTTGCATTTCTTGAAGTAGATCTTTGTTCTTGACTTGAAGCATTGTTCTTGTTCGTGTGATGCATTGCCTTGAATATGTATATCAATGTACACAAGACACAAATTGTGGTTTCGGCACTACAAAATTTGATAATCAAAGGAGCAAGAAACCATAACACTTACAATAAGTTTCTCAATGTGCTCAGTGAATTCCAACTTACTTTCCATAAAAATATTATTACTTCATAATGTTAGCCATGCTCATCACCTCAAGATTAATTGAATAATCAAGCACTGATTCCAAACTTATCTTATTTTTCTTCTTTTTTCAGTTTTTGATTTTATATCGATGGTCCATTTTTTTAGACTTTTCATTCTTTATTATTTTCAGACTTTTCATTTTTTTCAGTCTTTTCATCATGCATGTCCTTTTTGTCGATCTTTCTGTTTTTTAACTAGTTCTTTTCATCTTTTTAAGGCAAATAAAATTCTCCAGACTTTATTCTCAATATCTATTAATGACACATATGCTAACAATAAGAAATTCTAATATTATTCATAGAAAGCAAATTGAATGTCTTGTGATTTGGATCAAAATGATATTTAAACTTCCGCTTAATCAATCAAATGAAAGAACTTAAATGATAGTCTACTTAGTTGATCAAACTATAACAATTCAAAATTCAATCTCTATCTTATCATCATACTCAAGGAATTCTTAAATAAATAAATTATCACTTTACAAACAGGTTTTTAATTTTAAAAATTAAAAATTTTTAAAATTTTTGCATAAGGACTAAAAAAATAAATATTGATTAGTTTACCTAATCCATACCCTCAACCAAAAGTCTACATTGTCCTCAATGTAAAAGATATAAACATGGAAGGCTTATGAGATAATGAAAAGAAATGAGAGGTGATGGGAAGGTAGTACCTGAAGAAGGAGAATTGAAGCTTTTCCAAAGTTCTCAACATGTAAATGGGTTAATATAAAGACTAAACAAACGAAAGTCAAACTACCCTAATTTTAAATCGTATGAAAACAATAAACCTAAGTACATCTCCATCAGACTAGGAGGTTAACCTTGATACACAGGATCAATCAGAGGCATGGACATATCCTTTGAATCAAACTTTTCGATGAATGACTTAAGACGATGTCCATTTACTTTGAAAAAATTTTCATTTTTCAGATTCTTTATCTCAACATCCCCATGAGGATAGACATTTGTAATAGTGAATGGGCCGGTCCAACAAGAGCGAAGTTTACCTAAAAAAAGATGTAATCAAGAATTATACAGAAGGACTTTTTGAGTGGTAATGAAAGATTTTTGAAGGACATTTTGATCATGAAACACTTCATTCTGTCCTAGTAAATTCTCGGGTTCTCATATGCATCGTTCCAGATTTCCTAAAGTTCATTCAATTGAAGCTTGTGTAGTGAGCCAGCGTTGTCCAAGTTAAAGTTTGGATTTTTCATAGCCCAGTAGGCTTTATGTTCCAACTACACTCGTAAGTGGCAAGCTTTCCTATAGATGAGTCTAAAGGGAGACATTCCAATATGGGTCTTAAAAGTTGTACGGTAAGCTCATAAAGCATCAGTCAAGTAAATTGACCAATCCTTATGGTCAAAGTTAACCAATTTTTTCAGAATTTGTTTAATTTTTCTATTAAAAAACTCGAATTGCCCGCTTGTCTATGGGTGGTATGGAGTGCTCACCTTATGAGAGATGCCATATTTCTTCATTAAGTTCTCACATGTCCTATTACAAAAGTCTAACCCTCCATCACTAATGATGGCCCGAGGTGTTCTGAACCAGGAAAGGATATTCTCTTTTAAGAATATGATGACCGTTTGATGATCATTGTTCTGACATGAGATTGCTTCGACCCACTTATTGACATAATCTACTACTATCAAAATGTAAATATTTCCAAGGATTATGTGAATGGTCCTATGAAATCGATACCCCAACAATCAAATGCTTCAATGATAAGAATTAGGTTCAGTGGCATCATATTTCCACAGGACAATCCTCCCAATTTTTCACATTGCTCACAAGTTTTCCTAAACCTAAGAGTATATCTGAACATAGAGGGCTAGTAAAACCTACATTGTGAAATTTTGACATGGTCTTTTTAGCAGAAAAGTGACCACCACAAGCCTGAAAGTGACAAAAGGATATAACACTATGGTGTTCACTGCCTAACACACATCTCCTTAGAATTTGGTCTGGGAAGTATTTAAACAGATAAGGATCATCCTAGAAAAACTTATGTACCTTGGTAAAAAAAAATTCTTATCTTGTGTAGTCCAATATTTCAGTGTGAAACTTGTGGCCAGATAATTTGCAATGTAAGCAAACCAAGGTAATTGGAAGAGTTTAAATAATTGTTCATCAAGGAACATATCATTTATCGATGTCGGCTCGAGGGAATCGGGTAAATTAAGTGTAGATAGATGGTCAGCCACTACATTCTCTACTCCCCTCTTATCTCGTATTTCTATGTCAAACTCTTGGAGTAGAAGGTACTTCAGGTGGGGCTTAACATCCTTGATTTAACATCCTTTTTAGGAAGAAGATACTTCAATGTCACATGGTCTATGTAGATAATGATATTGAATTCGATCAAGTAGGACCTAAATTTGTCGAAAGCGAACACTACAACTAAGAGTTCATTCTCCGTAGTAGAGTAGTCACTTAGAATTTAGAGTTCTACTCACATAGTGAATCACACTGGGCTTCTTGTCTTTTCTCTGGCCTAACACTACTCCAATAACATCTAACACTACTCCAATAGCATAGTCAGATGACACATAATCTCAAAAGGGATGCTCTAATCACGTGGCTGCATGATAGGTGCGGTAGTTAACTTAGCCTTGAGCTTAATGAAAGCTTCATGACATTGCTTAGTCCACTCGTATGGTGCATCCTTTTGGAGTAGATTACTTAAAGGATAGGAGGGATGACTAAAGTCTTTTATGAATCATCCATAGAATCCAGCATATCTTAAGAAGGATTGCATGTCACATATGCTCTTGGGTGGAGGTAGGTTTGAGATAAGGTGAATTTTAGCTTTGTCCACCTCAATTCCTTTGGTGGAAATTATATGTCCAAGCACTATTCCCTTGGAAACCATGAAATGGTATTTCTCTCAATTCAAAACTAAATTCTTTTACTCACATCGCTTCAACACAGATTTAAGATTTTCAAGGCATTTACAAAAGGATGGATTGAAAATAGAAAAGTTGCCCCTGAAGACCTCTAAATATTACCAAACCATGTCAGAAAATATACTCAACATGCATAATTGAAAGGTGGCGAGGGAACTACATAGTTCGAATGACATCCTTCGATAAGCAAAAGTGTCAAAGGGACATGTGAACGTAGTTTTCTCTTGATCTTCAAGGGCTATTTCTATTTGATTATAGCCTAAATATCTATCGAGGAAAGAGTAGTAAGAGTGACTAGCTAGCCTTTTCAAAATTTGATCAATGAAGGGCAAAGAAAAGTGGTCCTTCCTTGTGATGGTATTCAACTTTCTGTAGTCAATGCATATTCTCCAACCAATAGTGACTCTAGTTAGCATGAGTTCATTGTCAGCATTAGATACGATGGTGATTCCAGAATTCATAGGAACCACCTGAGTTGGACTCACCCATTGACTGTCGAATATAGTGTAAATGATACCCACATCCAACAACTTAAGGACCTTTCCTTTAACTACTTCATATTTAGATTTAACTGACATTGTGGTTGTTAAGAGGTCTTCATATTATCCTCAAGATGAATGCAGTGTGTACAAATCAAAGGGTCAATTCCCTTAAGGTCCACAATTGACTATCCAAGGGCTCCTTTATACTCAATGAGAGTATAAATAGGCCCACTCTCTTATTCTTTCTCAATGTGGGAAGAAATCACCACTAGGTATGTCTCATCTTGACCTAAGTAGATATATCTAAGATCAGCAGGTAAAGGTTTTAGGTAAAGCTTCGGTGCCTTGAGACTAGACAGTAGATGCACTACATCAGTTTGGGACAAAGTTTCAAATTGTGGCCTCCACTAGTTAATTTCAAGTATCAGTGTAGCATTAAGGTATCCATCTCCCTAATCATGTTGTCATCTAAATAAGGGGAGTGGGCCAAGCATGTCTCTAGACGGTCATAGTATAGAGTAAAAAATGCTCTATCTTCCACGAAAGAATCGATCATGCATGTAAATGTTGTGGGTATCGTCAATATGCTCTGATTATTTGCTCATGTTGAAAAGATTTTAACTCCAATGTCATATTTTTGAAAGATAAATTCATAATTTCATTCCTACAATTAATGACGGCATTTGATGTAGTAAGGAATGGGCGACCAAAAATGACGGGAATTTGAGTGCTCACATCCATGATGGGCTAAGTATCCAGGATAATAAAATCTATTGGATAATAGAATTTATCAACATGAACTAACACATCCTCAATTAACCCTCTCGGTACACGGACCAATCTATCGGCAAGTTGTAATGTGGTCCGAGTGGATTTTAATTAACTTAAACAAAATTCTTCATAAACCAAGAAAGGAATCAAATTGACACTTACCACAAGTCAAGAAGTGCATGCTCAATCTAGTGGTTCCTGATTACAAAAGTGATGGTCAAGCTATCGGGATCTTTGTATTTTCGTAGCACATCTTTCTTGAGGGTGGCACTTTTTCTGCCAAAAATATTTTCCTTTGAATATTTTACCGCCTTTTAGTAGTACATTGATCTTTCAAAAATTTGGCATCTGAAGGGATTTGTTTAACATCATCCAAATGAGGGATAATGACTTTCACCTACTTAAGCACCTCTAGAATATCCTGAGAATTAAATAGAGGTTTTGGTGCATTCAACCGATGAGGGAATGGTGCAATTGACTTACACACTTTTTTAATTTTTCCTCTTGTGGAGCAATGCTAGGTCTATCATTCGCATCTTCTTCGGGATCCATAGGCTTTTCAAACCTCATTGGAATAGATTTGTCAATTGTCTTTCCACTCCTGAGAGTAGTGATAGACTTTTCTTACTTCATTTGATTTAAAGAGCTTGGGTCACTAATTTCACATTGTGGTTTTGGATTGGAGAGGGGTTGGGCTAGAAATGTCCCTTTCTCCCTAGTCGCTAAGTGTGACTTAATCCTTTGAATTGATGATGCAAACATTCTCATTATTATTTTGAGATCCTAGAATGCTTGTACCATATTTTGGTTGAATAAATCTTGGTTTTGCATGAATTTTTGAACCATATCCTCTTGAGGAATCTTTTAATTTGAAAATTGTGTAAGGGCCTCTTGTGGGTTAGCCGTTTGTCTATTCCTCCAACTGAAATTTGAGTGGTTCCTCCAGTTGGAGTTGCATGTATTCGAGGTGGGTCCTCTAAAAGGACTTTGGTAATTCTTCATGGCATTTGATTGCTTGTTCAATATCACTTAAAAAAAAGGAATAGTAGGACAATTTTTGGTTATATGTCTATTGTAAGCACAAATACCACAAACAACTTCCACAATCTTATCAGGTTTAATAGGTTCTACCTTCTTAAGTTCAATGGCCTCGACTTTCCATGTGAGATTGGCCGCCCTTGACTCATATCGTCTTCTTCTTATAAAACATAAATTCCTCTTATTTCCTTTGATTGAGTAGGCTTACAAGTGGTGGGTCATGGGGAGGTATCCCATGATTACACCTTTTTTGCCAATTGATCAAGGGAATCCCATGCATCATCGGCCTCCTTATTCATGAATTCATCATTACACATTATCTCTACGAACTGGCGCACAATCCATTGTAGAAAAAGCTTATTGTTCACCATATTTCATAGCCATGATGTGGACAAGAATTCGTGAGATCCTTAAACCTTTCCCAACATTGGAAGAAGTCTCTTCCTCTTTCTGGGCAAAGTTCATGATTGCCTTCTTTAAAGTGTTAGTTTTATGAAACAAGGAAAACTTTTTGAGAAATTCTCGGGTCATCTCGGCCCATGTGTTGATGGATCTTGGCTTTAAGGAGTGCATCCATGTCTTAGCCTTCTTCTTTAGTGAGAAGGGAAATAATTTATGTTGCATTGTGTCTTCAGACATGTTTAGAAAGTGTAATATGGTGACTATCTCATCAAACTCTTTGATGTGCAAGTATGAACTTTTAGATTCTATCCCATGAAACTTAGGAAAGAGTTGTATCACTCTCGGTTTATCATCCACGTTTCCTGCATTCAATGGGAATATCATGCAAGAAGGTGTACTCACCCCTGCCGGTTGTAAATAATCTCATAGAGTATGAGGTGAGGGTGCATGGTACAACTCATTCACATCATGGACTTCCTCAATCGGGTATTGAGGTTGATGTGCAACTATAACTTCAATTAGTTTAGAAGATCTCAAGTGATGTCTAATCTAGTGATGGATAGGCAACCCTTCAACTAATCCTCCACTCAAGAGACGGAGAGTGTTATCATGAACCCACTTGGGCATGAAACACTCACAATCCTCAAATTTTAAAACTTAAGAAAAAGAAAACTAAAAACTACAACTAGTAAGAAATCTAAAAATAAAAAAGATTTGGAGAGAAGTTAACAGATTGAAGTTACTATGTTAGTATTTTACAAAACAAAAAACAAAGTTAGTTCTAAAAATAAATTCAGAAAATCCTAACCTAGGAATAAAAACTTAACCCTAATCCTAAATTAATTCCAATACTAATTAATCTTTGAATAGTTAATAGATCAAAGTTACTATGTTAATCAAAGTCCCGACAATGACGATAAAAACTTGTTGACAAACCCAAGTGCAGGGTCGTGATGTAGTAATAACTCGGTGAGACCGAGGTCGAATCCACAAGGACTATACTTGTACATATTCTAAAAGTAAGTAGAACTAGAATCAGAAATAAATAAAAAACTGGAATAATTAAAAACATTTGTGAATAAACTATTAATCATAAAAGGGAACTAGATCACCAAGGATCCACTTATAGATATTAAGATCCTACCTTACTTGATTCAACAAAAGACAACTGGAATCGAAGTCCCATCCTATCCAATTGGAAGATAAAATAATTGAAGTACAATTTGAACTTCTCATTGAAATAGTTCACATATGAAGAACCATCGTTGAAATGATTGGAAGGGAATTCAATCATCCACCATGCCCAAGAGACGATGGTGAATCACGAATTTTACCAATCTTAAAAATATCAAAATAGATAAGAAGATATTCAAAACTATCTTAGCATCTATTATAATTTGAGTCACAATAAATCATAGAAAATTGAAAATATATCTTAATTCAAACTAGAAATCAAAGAAGCTCAACATAAACATAAATCAAAGTAAGATAAACATCCTAACAAACTACAAGCTTCACCTCTTAGCCCGGGCTACGAGGTTTAGTTAACCATTGACGTGATTAAAGACAAATCTCTTAAACAAAACATTAAAAATAAATTAAAGAAGAAGAAAAAGTCTTGGGAGGCTGATCCACCCTTTTGATCTGCTCATGTGACCTTAATTCGTGTCTAGAACTCCTTGGAGAACCTAAATATATAGGCTTTGTTTAGCACTTTGAAAACCACCTCAAATTTACGCACTCTGCGTAATGCTTTTGATGGCATTAAACAAACTTCAATGCCCCCGAAGGAAGAATTCCAGTTTGAAATGGATTTGAAAGTCACGCCCTTTTGCATTGCGTAAGCTGTCGATGTCATCGAACATGTCTTTGAGCCATTAGAAAAGTAACCAAAATGTTCTAGCGAGTTGCTCCAATATTCTTCAAAAATCTCAATCCCATCGGACAGTCGTCGTTGCCATCGAACTGAGTTTCGATGAATCGAACACGTGGTTGATGCCATAGAGAAATGCACCCAATTAGTCCAATGACCAAACTTGATTTTTATGTAAGTTGCATTGTAATTGATCAGGTCTCGATGTCATCAAAGGGTGTTAGATGTTATTGACAGTAAAGCTTCAGATTTCTGGATTTCTACACTTTGATCTGTTGACTTTCTTCCTTCTTCACTTGGTTTCCATGAATCTTGGGGACTTGAGATCTTCAATGTGGTCTCCTAAGATCTATCCTTTGCTTTGTTGATCTTCAAGCGTCAATTCCATACTTTTAACACTCTTTTCATTTTATGCTCTCAGATTTATCTCGCAAGACAAACATGCATAAAATATACCTATTAAGCATTACCATGTTCATAAAATCAAGATATAAATAGGAAAAAATATGCAATATTTGACACTCAACAATTTTAAATTTTTAAGTAAAGTATATCCCCTAATGGATTAATACCACCATAGTGTCATTATTTCATACACATAGTAATTAGGAATTTGAATCCAGGATGTTAAACAATACCAAAAATCCAAGGGATCCTTTATCCAGGGATTCCCAAGTCTAAGGGATCCTAAAAGCGGGGATTCTCAAGTCCAAGGGATCATAAGTCCAAGAGGTTTCTACCCCCACAGTTCCTTATGTTGCAACCTACCTAAGATCCAGATCAGCCTGAGTTTTGGGCATATCGCTTAACATGATCGGTCAAGATGGATGAATGAAGTGGATAGGATACATACAACATGTAGGGTCCCACATGTGGCCGCACTTCCACAACCCTAGTTGGGCATCCACCCACCCAAGTGTTGGAAGATGTTTCGTTTTATTATTATATTATATTATTATTCTTTTTTTATTTGTTTTGTTCACATCATCAAAGCACTTACATAATCTACTTTGTTCACCACATAGACCAACTCGAGAAGAGGCCAATAGGCTTAATTGGGACTGGTTTGGATGAATAGGGACCCCATAGTGGGCCTAGGAAGGTTTTAACATACAAAAATTATTTCCCTCTTTGCAGTCCACTCGAATCTCGAATTTGCCTCATATTTTAACCCATGACCTAAAATGATCTGAAAAAGTTGGTGGATGGCTCATATTAAATATATACATTAAGATTGTCCCGTTTGAAAGGCCCAAATTTGGCTAGGAATGGGTTACCATCTATGTGCATAGCCCTTTTTATTATTATTACACACACACACACACACACACACACACACACACACACACATAACACAATTAAGGTGGGCCCCAAATGGATGATCTACTCCATCCACCGTCTTGGCCAACTCGAGTGGGGTCTAATAGACTCTGATTTGGATGATCAGGGACTCCATTGTGGCCACAGAAGATTTCAACAGATGGACATTGTTTCCCTTAGTACGGTCCACTCGAGTCTTAAATCTATCTTGTGTTCTAGCCTACAACCTAAAATCATCCACAGAATCTGGTGGATATGGATTAAACATATATATATATATATATATATATATATATATATATATATATATATATATATATATATATATATATATATATATATATATCAAGGTGGGTCCCATGAGTGGTCCACTTGCATGCAAACCTCTTTCCCCTTTTTTTATTATAACAGATAGGGCTCACATCGAGGTCATCCATTCCGTTAATCAAATTTTCTAGCTTGTCGTGAACCTAAGGAGATCAATATTGGACAGGTTCCTAGACACACACATATCGCAGTGGGCCTTAGAAAGTTTCAATAATAGGATTTTGTTTCCCTTAGTGTGGTCCACTCGGGACTCAGATCTGTCTCATTTATTGGCTCATTATCTAAAATGATCTATCAGAAAAAGATGTGGATGGCGTGGATCTAATATATACATCAAAATGGGGGCCTTGAGTGCGGCACGCCCTCCGCGTCTGAATGGTTTTGGTGTGGAGTGCTTTACCTAACATCCCTTCTGGTATGGTCCACCTGATGATTAGATCAGCCTCCTTTTGGGGATTTACGGCCAAAATAATGTGCTAAAAATGGATGGACGGCATGAATGGAACATATACATTACAGAGGGGCTCACGAGTGGAATCATCGCATTTGCTCTCATGGTTAGCCAGGCGTTGACAATAGTAGAGTTCAGGGATGTGGATTACACACCAGCGGCAACCGCTGAACCCTTTTTTATTTTTTTTATCGGTTTTCTTTATACGTGGGGCACGTGTGAGAGATCCAAACCATCCATCAAGTTGGCAAACTCATGGTGGGCCATTGGGCTTTTGATCAAAATAATTTTGATGCCCTTTCCACCATCTGAATCTGCATAAACCTACTAATATTGTTAGATTGAAAATAAATATCATGGTGGGCCATACAAGATGGTTCATGCTGTAATAGCATGAGGGATAAGCTCTCCAATAGCATGACCCACTTATGGGCCCTATAACATCATAATCTTAGGAGAAATAAGGAAAAAGAGAAATAAATGAAAAAAAGGAAAGGGAAGGCTCCGACCATCGGGGTGGACCCCTGCCACTATGGGGTCCACCATACATTTTATACATAATCAAGGTGGGTCCCACCGTTGTGAGCCCACCAAAATGGAAACAATCATAAGTAAAGGGAGGGTTTTGACCCTCCCATGCACTCACTTAGAAGGATGGATGATTGGATTGGTTCGGTGCAGCGATCAGACGGTCCACCAAGCTACTCTCCACCCTTAACCTTCTCTAACCACACTTTTTCCTTTTCTCTTTTCTCTATCTGTAACATCTCGAAAATCGGGGGTCGAGCATTGTAACACCCCGGATTTTGGCCAATCTGGGATTTGACGTCCTTAGGCAATGGGTCAACTAAAACACCTGAAAAATCGCTCAGAACCCAATTTCATAGCCAAAGAAACCACTTAGGATTAATTCCTATGGAAATTTAGCGTAAGTTAGCTAGCGCAACGCTGGAGTAGCTGGGAAACAGTCCCTGATCACTTTAAATACGTTCTACAAAACCCAAATTGAGTAGAACGTATGATTCCATAATACTCTATAACCTCGGATCAAACTCTAAGCGGGTTTGTTCTCTGGACCACTTTGAATTCTTGTATTGGATTTAGACCGCGCGTCGAAAGTCCGCTACTTCCTATCTTAGACCGTTAGAACCGCCCAGCTGGACTTGACAATCATTTCGAAAATCAAGTCAAACCAATAATCACAGACTATTTCATTGAGCCCGGACTGAAGAGACCGCGAATAGGGACAGAATTGGAATTTCAAATTCAAATCTGGCACACGACTTGACACGTCAGTATTAAGCGTTCTGACCGTCAGAATTCATCTAGATTACACCCTTGGATCAGGAAAAATTTCTATTTATTATTATGAGACTTCCAGCCCTGATCTACGTGCGGTGACCGCTGAACTGAAACTGGTCCGCCACGTGCGATCTGCGAACCCTGCTGGACTGAAAACTTAATGCGCGCTAGATCTGGTACGCATGAGCTTAAGTCCGATCGCATTCGACCAGGGGACCACCAGAAATCATCTTTTGGACCGAAACAGCCCCGCTTTGGTTAAGCATCAAGTGAACTTTGTTCCCGAGCCTATTCCGGGCATTTTTAAGCTTATAAAAGGGGTTGAAACCCTCTCATATCTCTCCCATCCGAATTTGGGAAAAGCCATAGATTGAGGGAGAGAAAAGGTGAGGGATTGTGAGAGAGGTGGGAGAGAATTTCCTGCTACTGGTGTTACCTGCTGCACGTGCTTAAGCGGCGTATTCCAATCACTTTGCCGGCGATTTCTCCGCATTTACAGGTAAGAAAACGCCCTAGAAAGTTGCTGATTTGATGCTTCTTTAGTTCCATAGTTTGTTAGTTGATAAATCTCGTAAATCAGGTTCCTTAGTCGCCGTAGACGAAGCGTATACGCTCCGTTCAAACTCTCACCCCTAAAAGGGAAAAGGTGCGGATTTTAGACGCTTTGATTGACTGTTTCCAAAGCTTTCAATGTCGTTTAATAGTAGATTCTCGACGGCAACGCCGTTTGACATGTACAACATGCTCTCCGTTTCCTGTTTCGTAAATTAACGAAGAATATGAGATTTAGGGCATTTTAGTCATTTGTAGGAAGTACGGTCTACATGCATATTTTGCTGACATGATTGACATGGTTTGTTGCCGCATTAGGGAGTTAGGAATGCTTGCATAATCAGTTTGGCGAAGAGATTCGCCTAGTTGCGCACTTTGGGTCGACATACTATATGTAGACTTAAGTGTGTAGTGTATGTGTTTGTATAAATGCTTGTATTAGTATGTATTGAATTAAATGATGTTATGTAGTAGTTTGAGATTGATTTCTTGATTAATATGCTGACCTAAATGATTTCCTACATGTTGACCTTATGCATGATTGCATTACATGCATGGAAAGTATGCCTTGAAGATTTGCTTAAGTTGAATGTAATAACATGTGTTAGCATGCTCATATGATTGTATTTCAATTCCAATACCTTTGCATATATTGTTAATGTGATTTCATAGATGTGTGGGACTAGACTTAGTCCAGGCAGTCGGTAACCGAGCGAATTCGTGGCTGACTGGTCATAGCCACGAACGACGCGTCGATGAACGTGATTCGTGTTTAGAGTTGGCGGCAGTGGTTAGGCCACGCGAAGTGTTTTACGCACTTCATGTCGTTCGACTTGAGATGCGATCGCGCTAGTCGAGCCCGTCAAGTAACCCGACTGGCCGATGTATGTTCACCTTGTATGTGTCATAACTGCTTGAACCTAGGGTACTGAACTTACCATTGTAAACCCTGTTAACCATGGTACCTTGATCCACGAAGACTCATGAGCCGGGCATGGTGGTATGGGACACCGTGGTCGAGCTGTCGGCCTACGCTGGGGCCACAAACCTCCCCGTAGTGACCAGTGAGCACCTAGACTCGTGAGAAGATTATGGTGGTATGGGACACTATATTCTAGCTGTCGGCCTACACTGATCAGGCGACGAGTCCTTTGTAGTGACCGCGAGCGTATTCTGAGTCTACGGGAGGCGACGACCCTTCAGTAGCAGTAGAGTACAGTAGGCCTGTATTGATAAGGTGATGGGGGAGCGGAGCAACGAGTGCGTGCAACAGCCCTGACAGCCCTTGCACCGACCTACAAAATATACATCGTATGAGATTACTAGGAGTGACGACCCTAGACAGGATCTGTGTTGGGATTGATATAAGGGAAGTACCTTAGTTTCCCAATCCTGCTGTTTGAAAGGACTAATAATAACTTGAAAATCATATCACCATAGCATTGCATGTGCTTGGAAGATGTGGAGCACTCTAGGGAGTGTGGCATGCCGCAGTCGTAAGATGTTGCCGCATGAGGGTGATCGTCGGTGAGGGCATACATCACGTCATGTCATAATTGCATTAACAACAGTATTAGGATTGTTTGATTTATTGCTTTACTATTATCGCGTGATTGATTTGAGAACATGTTAATCCTTGCTCTATTATTCCACTGAGTTAGCTACTCACTCCCACGTTACGGGACGGTGTTCCTGGACACCCACCAGACCTTTTTGTGATTGCAGATGATGGCGCGGCCTGTGAGGCGGAGCTGGATTTGATGATGATGAGGAGGATTCCTCCTTTATGCGTGTTCTGATTAACGGGATTACAGGGAGGTTGATTAGATACTTTGACACTTGTCATTTTATATTTTTAGCGCACTCATGTATATTCGTTTTGTCTACTTTTGGAGTATACATGTATGTATATAACCTGGTAGCATATCCACACTCTGGAGGCATACAACAGTTTATACATGTTATACATATTATCACAGTCTTCCGCTTGTTAATTTAACCGTCTCTGGAGTATGATATGCTATTCTAGCTTAATCTCACTCATGTTTAATGCGTTATCACAGACAACATTCAATCATACATATCTATGTTGCATAAATAACATTTTGGAACTCGGGAGTTGGGTTTTTACTCGACCCCCCGATTTTCGGGTGTTACAAGCATAAACTCCACTCCCGAGTTTCAGAACATCACTTATGCAACATTTTCAATGATGGATGAATGTTGTTCATGTTAGTGCAGAAAACATGAGTGGGATTAGACCAAAACAACATATCATACTCCAGAGACGGTAAAATTAACAAGCGGAAGAATGTGATAGATATATAAAATATATGAACTATTGTAAGTCTCCAGAGTGTGAACATGTTATCAGGTTAAACATATAGATGTATACTCCAAAAATGATCAAAAGAATATACATGAGTGCTCTAAAAATATAAAATGATGAGTGTCATCGCGTCTAATCAACCACCCTGTAATCCCGTCGATCAGAACATGGTCTACCTAGACCCGCCTGATAACTGCCTATAGGAGAAATCCTCCTCATCATCAAACAAGTCCGGCTCCGCTTCACAGGAAGCGCCATCACCTGAAACTAAAACAGGGACTGGTTGGTGTGTACAACATCATCCCGTAACGTGGGAGTGAGTGGCCAACTTAGTGGAATCATAGAGGAAAGGTTAATATGTTATCAAATCAATCAAGCGATAATGATAAAGCAAGCAAATCAAACATTTCTAAATACTGTAATTAATGAAAGAATGAAATGACATGATGGATGCCCTCGCCAACATACTCCCTCAAGCGACACCATCTTACTTCCGCGACATGCTTTCTTCCATCAGTGCTCCACATCTTCCAGGCACATGCAGTGCGATATGAATATGATTACCGAGTTATTATTAGTCCTTTTCATACAACAGGATTGAGAAACTAGGGTACTTCCCTTATATCATTCCTAATAAGGATCCTGTCTAGGGTCGTCACTCCTAGTAGACTCATACGATGATATGGTTCTAGGTCACTTCAAGGGTAGCCAGGGCTGTTGCACGCACTCGTTGCACCGCTCCCCCATCACCTTATCAATACAGGCCTAGTTGTACTCTTATTGCTACAGAAGGGTCGTCGCATCACGTAGACTCAGAGTACGCTGGAGGTCACCATAAAGGGCTGCAAGGGCTGTTGCACGCACTCGTTGCACCGCTCCCCGATCACCTTATCAGTGGAGGATGACACCTCGAATATAGTGTCTCATACCACCATAATCGGCTCACGAGTCTAGGTTGCTCACTGGTTACTACGGGGAGGCTCGTGGCCCCAGCGTAGGCCGACAGCTCGACCATGGTGTCCCATACCACCATGCTCGGCTCATGAGTCTTAGTGGATCAAGGTACCACGGTTATCAGGGTTATCACTGGTAAGTTCAGTACCCTACGTTCAAGCAGTTATGACCAATATAAGGTGAACATACAGTGGTCAGTCGGGTTGCTTGATGAGCTCGACTAGTACGAGCGCACCTTAAGCTGAACGACATGAAGTGTATAAACACCTCGTGTGGCCTAACCACTGCCGTCAACCAAAGCACGACTCGGGTTCGTCGACGCGTCCTTCGTGACGAGTAGAATCCAACCACGAATTCAAATCTGTTACCGACTTCCTGGACTAGAGTATAGCCCCAAACACTTGTAATCTAAATCAATAATCATATGAGAGAGACAAAATTGAAATACAAGTAATTCCAGCATGTTATCAGCATGTTATAACATACATCATAAGCAGTTAACCATACACGAGTATTTCACCCATAAGGTAATCAATTCAATACAACAAGCATGGAGGAATTCATGTACATCATCAAATTAGTTGAGAATCCAATCTCAACGCTAATCTATAACACCATTTACTCAATACTTACTAATACATACATTTATATAAACACTTAGTCTACACACATTAGTCTACATAGCATATGTCAGCCAATAATGTGCATTAGGGAAAATTTCTTTGCCAAACAGATCATACACGCATAATTAGCATAGGTACACAACAAATACTCATGGCAATCATATCAGAAAAATACGTACGTATACAGTATTTTCTACAAATACCTAAAATACCCTAAATCTCATATTCTTCGTACGTATTCGAAATGAAAATAGACAACATGTCTACATGTCAAACAACATCCTTGTCAATAATCTACCATTAAACAGCATTGAAAGCTTTGAAAAATGGTAACCTAAGCGTCTAAAATCCGTACCTTAAACCAGAAAATGCGTATCAGATATGATTCAGACGATAAGTCTTCGTCAACGGAGAATACGCTACCTATGACATGAAACAGGTTAGCTATAACATCATTGGAACTATTCTAGGCTTCAAAATAGGTTAGGGTTGGCTTAACTTACCCAAGAATAAAGCCGAAATCGCCGTAGAAGCGATTGTAAAGTGATGGTTAAGCATGTAGATCGGCAGGGAAGAATAGCAGGAAGGTTCTCCCACTTCTCTCACACTTTCTCTCTCTTTTCTCTCTTCTCTCTCCTAGGGTTTCTCTCAAATTCGTATAGGCTGAATGAGGGAGGGTTTAAGCCCTTTTTATAAGCCCAAACATGATAAAAACAGACTTGAAGTCAAGGTATGCTTAAGTTATAACCAAATCGGGTCTGTTCCGATCCAACGGAGCACTTCTGGAGGTCCTGTTACTAAATGCGGTCGGACTTAAGCTCTCTAGTATTGAATCTAGGTCAAGCTAAGTTTTCAGTCCGGTCGGGTTTCCAGATCGACCGTGGCGGACCAGTTTCAGTTCAGCGGTCACCGAAACTCGATCAGGGCTATAAGTGCTATGACATGTAAGGGCCAACTTTCCTGATCCAAGGGTGAAATTTGGTCAATTTCTAACAGTCAAAACGCTTAAAAATGTCGCGCAAGCGACACGTGCCAGATTTATTAAAAATTGAATTAATTTTTTAAATATTTTTCTTTTCTCACTCTCTTCACTCCGGACTCAGTAAAATGGTCTCAGGATATCAGTTAGGCTTGATTTTTGAAATGATTGTCAAGTCCAACTAGGCGATCATAATGGTCTAAGATTATAGATATCGGACTTTCGACGTGTGGTCTAGATCCAATACAAAGTTTCAAAGGGTTCCTGAGAACAAACAGGTTTAGAGTTTGATCATAGGTTTTAGGGTAACGCAGCGTCAACGATTCTATAGGTTTTGGGTCTTACAGATCGTATTTAAAGTGGTTGGTGCTTATTTCACAGGTAATCTAGTGTAGCGCTAGTTAATTCACGTTAAATTTCTAAAGAATTTCGTTCTAAATGATTTCTTTGGCTTTGGAATTGAGTTCTGAGAAATTACCAAGGTACTATGGTTGACCCATTGCCTAAGGACGTCTAACTCTAGGTTGACAAAAATTCAGGGTATTACAATCTATCCCCCTTAAAATAAAATTTTATCCCTGAAATTGCCTAAGGGTAATAAGGAAAGATTAATCATTTCCTCTACCTAAGTTTTGTTGATTTCAAGTTTCTAGACGTGGTAGGGTGTATACGATCTATATAAGTCTGGTTCCTTTTGGTCTACCCCCCTTACAAACTTACTTCTTCTTTATGCATTCCTTAGACCCTGACGGTTTGCTACAATTTATTTCTTTACCTATTTGGCGTCTTGACGATAATTCCCATCTACATATTTTCAGTGGTTGACTAGTACAGAGAGACGGTTGAAGTGGGCTTGATCCTGATACGTCGAATGTCCGCCTGGCCAGGATAGACAACGTTGTATCCCTTCCTAATCCTGGTGGATCCTGGTCTTCTGCTCAGCTAAGCAGTGAGTCCATTGGTAGTCGTCCAGGATTGAGAATTTGTGTCAAGCTCCGAATGTTTCGCATTTGTTCATTTCAGTAACTCCGTAGTCCAATCACTCTAAAAGCTTATGGAATGTCAATCACTAAAAGGTTCAAAAGTCCTATTTATAAGGTTGTTCTTTGGATCTTGATCTAGGAGAGTTCTTGCCTGAATCTATGTCCAAGGTAGGGATTAATAAACACTTTAATAGATCATCTTAAAGGGTTCCTAATCGTACAGAATCAGCCAAGGCTTCTATTATGCTCGTATTTAATGAGTAGGTTTATGGATACACTGACCTTCGCCTGCTCACACTGCTAGGCTTATGATTTAATATGAATGGGTTCAACACTTAAGCCCTAATTGTTTCCCTGAATTTTCTTCGATCTTGGGCCAGTGGGGAAAGGGCTAACCACGCTTCCGCTGCACAATTCTAATCCAACGGTTGTATTAGATAATCCTAAGTAGATTGGGCTCAATACGTTCTACCCCCCTTAAAAACATAATTCTACTTAAGGCTCAAGAATCTATGTCTCTATCCGTATATCGGAACGAGGTGTAACTTAGGACTTATCCTTGACATGAAATGGAAAACAACCTCTCACTACATTGGTCTTCCTTTGTTAATGATGCATTCTATGGAATTGGTACCTATGATTATAGAAAAGAGCTGAAATGATGGGTGGTGTGGTTGATTTCAAGGACGGATGTGAGTTTATGGCAAGAGGTCTAATCTCTATTGGCTGTATGTCCTTAACATTTTCCAAAGGCAAAGCAATAACTTTTGGTTGTAGGTGGTCGGGCCAACACGGAAGAAAAGTTGTGTAGTGGGTCTAAGCCGAATACATAGACCTTCTGCCTAGCTAGGATGAAATTTTTTTCGTATCGGTTCTTAATTCTAGTCGATGTCGATCTTCTGCTTGATCAAAGCATTGGATTTGTTGGTAACTACTAGGATTAAGAAGTCGATTCAAACCGCGAAAATATCGCTTACATACAGTTCCCTTACTCCGCATTCCCGATTGTAAGAAGTCCTTGGGAAGGCAATTCTAAGGGGCGTGTTGATTTATTCTAAGTTCAATCTGAGGGATTTATAAGTTTTCCCTGAGAGTGAATGGTTCTAAGTTAAAATAACTTTCTTAAGGGTTATAACAGAAGTTTATAAGTATTAAGGGGATCTATCGAAGGAATGAGGTTCTACTCCAACCAAATCTAACATACTATTCCTTAGCATATACAGGCTTTACACTACTTAATATAACTAGTAGACTAGTCTATAACTCACTAGCTGTAATCCAAAGCCTAAGCTTATACGCTAAATGGTTTTTTACCATTTCTACTGCAGGGGATTGTTTGATCGCTTAGAGTCAAGATTATCTAATTGAAATTGGATTTCCTATATCGTCACATCTTTCAAATCTAGGAGTACTAAATATAGGTCCAAAACTCTAGATGTCCTAGCACTAGATGGTCACTGTTTATGGACTAAGCTACTGCCTTCGGTCTCATCCGTGGGTAAAAGCGGAGAGATCGAGAGAATGGACAAAATGAAATAAAAAAGAGCCATGAAAAATTGATGAAATGGAAGAAAAGGCTAACCAAATGGCTTCCCATGGATCTAGGTCTAAGAGAGGAGGGAAATAGGTCCAAAAGGCAGGGATCAAAGAAGGGGAAAGGAAGAAATGTGATGAGTTGAAAGCTCACACGATTTTGAGCCTCATAGGAGAGCTTGAGAGCTCCAACCATAGAAAATGGAGAGTGTAGGTGCTGGGTAAGGGTGAGAACAGTAGAGGGATGAGAGAAATAACAGAAAATGATGGAAAGAACGATTGAAAGGGAGGTTGGAGAGAAAAAATAGTAAGTTTAGAGGGAAGGGAGAGCTTGGAAGGCCAATTTGTGAAAGAAGTATGGGATTTGGAATGAACTAGGGGTCGAACCCTGGACCATTGGGTCCCATTAGGCCCCAAACTCGGTCGGCCCTAAGCCCGGACCCAGCCTGCCCCATTGACCGGCGAAGCCTCACCAACATCTGACCTGTTCGGCGAGGTCTCGCCATTCCGGCGAGGTCCTCCCCCCCTGGGTCCAAAATGATGTGGGTCCCACCCTGGGTTCCTCTTTAAGTGCTCCGTTTGGCCCCCAACTCCATTTGAGGGATTTTTGGAGAAAACTTACAAACCAGAATGAGTTTATATGACGTGTAACATATTATTTTAGGGCAGGAGATGCTAATCCATCCAACTAAACCATTTATTCCATGATATTCCATAATTTGAATGGTCAAAAGTCTAATTTATACCTATACTTACTATTTATAGTAAATTTTTGTTTAAGTATTATTCTCCATCATTTATACGTTAGGATTTATGTCTAGTATGAAAGGACTTATAAAAAGTTAAAGAATGGAGTGGTGAAAGGAGAGATTTTGAAGGAAATGGGTTAGACTTTAGGATTGAGTCCTGAGAAGTTATTTTCAATATCTTGGTTGATAATTCATGAGAGTGGTGAAATTGATGAGGGATGTTACTTGTAGAGTAAGAGCTGGATGGATGAAGTAAAGATGTGCCTTTGGAGTTTTATGTGATAGCCACATACCAAATCAACTAATAGCGAGATCTTCTAGGATTACTATAAAACCATTCATGCTTTATGGACCAGAATCTTAGGCTGTCAACCGACAACATGTTCATAGAATGTGTAGTTGAAATGGGGATGTTGAGATGGATATGTGTCAAGATGAGGAATGACAGATATAGAAATGAATGCATCCGAGGGAACTTTGGGGTATCATTCATAGGTAAAGTAGGCATTGATGCTTTGGTCACGTGAGATGGAGACCAAGAACAACACCGATTGGGGGTGAGTTGGCTTTAAGTTGAAGGTTCTAAAAGTATAAAGAGAAGGCCCCAAAGGATGCGCTTGGAGGCAAAAAGAAATGATTTGATGATCTATGGTTTAACTGAGGATGGTCCTGGATAGAGTGGAATGGTGGAATATATGAACTTAAATATTTTCTTTCCTTTGTAGTCCTAGATTTTATTATTGTTGCAATCCTTTGTGTGGCCTACTTAATTACTTAGTAGCAATAGAGATCCGGTCTTTGGTGGTGGTGAGTTTGGGGTGTAGCTGGGTACATGAATCTCAACAAAACAAATTAGAAGAAGTGTGGACTAAATTACAATATTCATTCTCGCCTGTCGGCAAAACTTGGGATTCAAATGTGGTTTTTAGATTTCATCGCTCCCTTCCTAAGTCAGAGTGCGTCAGTGTGCATCGTGTTACCATAACCCAGGTCCGGTTTAATCCAAATCATGCTCTAATACCATCTGTAACATCCTGAAAATCGGGGGTCGAGCATAAACTCCACTCCCGAGTTTCAGAACATCACTTATGCAACATTTTCAATGATGGATGAATGTTGTTCATGTTAGTGCAGAAAACATGAGTGGGATTAGACCAAAATAGCATATCATACTCCAGAGACAACTAAATTAGCAAGCGGAAGAATGTGATAGATATATAAAATATATGGACTATTATAAGTCTCCAGAGTGTGAACATGTTACCAGGTAAAACATATACATATATACTCCAAAAATGATCAAGAGAATATACATGAGTGCTCCAAAAATATAAAATATCGAGTGTCATGGCGTCTAATCAACCTCCCTGTAATCCCGTCGATCAGAACACGGTCTACCTAGACCCGCCTGATAACCGCCTATAGGAGAAATCCTCCTCATCATCAAACAAGTTCGGCTCCGCTTCACAAGCAGCACCATCACCTGAAACTAAAACAAGGACTGGTTGGTGTGTACAACACCGTCCCGTAACGTGGGAGTGAGTGGCCAACTTAGTGGAATCATAGAGCAAAGGTCAACATGTTATCAAATCAATCAAGCGATAATGATAAAGCAAGCAAATCAAACATTTCTAAATACTGTAATTAATGCAAGAATGAAATGACATGATGGATGCCCTCGCCAACATACTCCCTCATGCGACACCATCTTACGTCCGCGGCATGCTTTCTTCCGTCAGTGCTCTACATCTTCCAGGCACATGTAGTGCGATATGAATATGATTACCGAGTTGTTATTAGTCCTTTTCATACAGCAGGATTGAAAAACTAGGGTACTTCCCTTATATTATTCCCAACAAGGATCCTGTCTAGGGTCGTCACTCCTAGTAGTCTCATACGATGATATGGTTCTAGTTCACTGTAAGGGCTGCCAAGGCTATTGCACGCACTCGTTGCACCACTCCCCCATCACCTTATCAATATAGGCTTAATTGTACTCTTGTTGATAAGGAAGAGTCGTCGCCTCACGTAGACTCAGAGTACGCTCGAGGTCACTACAAAGGGCTGTCAGGGCTGTTGCACGTACTCGTTGCACCGCTCCCCCATCACCTTATCAGTGTAGGCCGACAGCTCGAATATAGTGTCCCATACCACCATAATCAGCTCATGAGTCTAGGTTTCTCACTGGTTACTACGGGGAAGGTCGTGGCCCCAGCGTAGGTCGACAGCTCGACCATGGTGTCCCATACCACCATGCTTGGCTCATGAGTCTTAGTGGATCAAGGTACCACGGTTATCAGGGTTATCACTGGTAAGTTCAGTACCCTACGTTCAAGCAGTTATGACCAATACAAGGTGAACATACAGTGGTCAGTCGGGTTGCTTGACGAGCTCGACTAGTACGAGCGCACCTCAAGCTGAACGACATGAAGTGTATAAAAACCTTGTGTGGCCTAATCACTACAGCCAACCAAAGCACGACTCGGGTTGGTCGACGCGTCCTTCATGACGAATAGAAGCCAACCACGAATTCAAATCTGTTACTGACTGCCTGGACTAGAGTATAGCCCCAAACACTTGTAATCTAAATCAATAATCATATGAGAGAGACAGAATTGAAATACAAGTAATTCCAGCATGTTATCAGCATGTTATAACATACATCATAAGCAGTTAACCATACACGAGTATTTCACACATAAGGTAATCAATTCAATACAACAAGCATGGAGGAATTCATGTACATCATCAAATTAGTCGAGAATCCAATCTTAACGCTAATTTACAACACCATTTACTCAATACTTACTAATACATACATTTATACAAACACTTAGTCTACACACATTAGTCTACATCGCATATGTCGGCCAATAATGTGCATTAGGGTGAATTTATTTTCCAAACAGATCATACACGCATAACTAGCATAGGTACATGACAAATACTCATGGCAATTATATCAGCAAAATACGTACGTATATAGTATTTTCTACAAATACCTAAAATACCCTAATTCCCATATTCTTCGTACGTATTCAAAATGAAAAATAAACAGCATGTTCTACATGTCAAATAGCATCCTTGTCAATAATCTACCATTAAACGACATTGAAAGTTTTTAAAAATGGTAACCTAAGCATCTAAAATCTGCACCTTAAACCAAAAAATGCGTATCGGATATGATTCAGACGATAAGTCTTCGTCAACGACGAATACGCTGCCTATGACATGAAACAGGTTAGCTATAACGTCATTGAAACTATTCTAGGATTCAAAACAGGTTAGGGTTGGTTTAACTTACCCAAGAACGAAGCTAGAATTGCCGAAGAAGCGATTGTAAAGTGATGGTTAAGCACGTAGTTCGGCAGGGAAGAATATCAGGAAGGTTCTCCCACTTCTCTCACACTTTCTCTCTCTTTTCTCTCTTCTCTCTCCTAGGGTTTCTCTCAAATTCGTATGGGTTGAATGAGGGAGGGTTTAAGCCCTTTTTATAAGCCTAAACATGACGAAAACAGATTTGAAGTCAAGGTATGCTTAAGTTATAACCAAATCGGGTCTGTTCCGATCCAACGGAGCACATCTGGACGTCTTGTTACTAAATGCAGTAGGACTTAAGCTCTCTAGTATCAGATCTAGGTCAAGCTAAGTTTTTAGTCTGGTCGGGTTTTCAGATCGACCGTGGCGGACCAGTTTCAGTTCAGCGGTCACCGAAACTCGATCAGGGCCATAAGTGCTATGACATGTAAGGGCCAATTTTCCTGATTCGATGGTGAAATTTGGTCAATTTCTAACGGTCAGAACGCTTAAAAATGTCACGCAAGCGACAGTGCCAGATTTATTAAAAATTGAATTAATTTTCTAAATATTTTCCTTTTCTCACTCTCTTCACTTCGGACTCAGTAAAATGGTCTCAGGATATCGGTTGGGCTTGATTTTTGAAATGATTGTTAAGTCCAACTAGGCAGTCATAATGGTCTAAGATTATAGATATCGGACTTTCGACATGCAGTCTAGATCCAATACAAACTTTTAAAGGGTTCCTGAGAACAAACAGGTTTAGAGTTTGATCCTAGGTTTTAGGGTAACGTAGCGTCAACGATTCTACAGGTTTTGGGTCTTACAGCTCGTATTTAAAGTGGTTGGTGCTTATTTCACAGGTAATTTAGTGTAACGCTAGTTAATTCACGTTAAATTTCTAAAGAATTTCGTTCTAAATGATTTCTTTAGCTTTGGAATTGAGTTCTAAGAAATTACTAAGGTGCTATGGTTAACCCATTACCTAAGGACGTCTAACTCTAGGTTGGTAAAAATTCGGGGTGTTACACTATCTCTTACTCTCTCTTGATCCTTCCTAATCCTCTCACAAGCTCTATTTTCACTTAATCTCTCTCTAATCTTTCTTTCTTTCTTTTCTCTCTTTCCCTCTTAATCTCTCCCTAATTCTCTCTAATCTATTTCCCCTTAAAATCTCAAAAAATTCTAAGTTTAGCCAAACTATGGGAGTAAGAGAGTTCCTACTCTTATATAGAGAATTAGGGGTTAAGGTGATAAGATGATGTGGCAAGTTTATGGGGTGTCATTGGTGTTAAAAGTAAGGTGGATAATGGTGTATGTTATAGGTAGTAGATGGATGAAGTAGATGATGCAAAGCATGCATTGGCCAGGGTGGAAGAAATCTAGGCATGCATTGGTTAGTGTATGGATAAGGATTGTAGGTTGTAGGTGATGCATGGTGGATGATGGGGTGGAGTAGTTCAATTGGTTATTTAAAGTGATGTGGCATAAAACAAGACATGCATCAGATGCATGTGTAAGATGAGGTGGACATGCCCATGATTAGTTTTTAAGGCATGGGAAGAGGGTTAATATGGATTCTGGGGTAGAATCTATTTTTATCTTATAGTGCATTGTCTCATATGGGCTAGATATTCATTTGTTATATATTGATTGTCCTATCCTGTGATGGATTATTTAATTGATGGATTAGTTGATTGGATAACCTTGGGATTTGTGCAAATGGGGCTAACATGCATTGCGCAGCCCACCTCAGATAATGCCAAAATTGTGACTTCTAATCTAGGAATCGTAATGGGACGTGTCATGCAGCGTTGGAATCATAGTACCCTGTAACACCCTGAAAATCGGGGGTCATGTAGAAACCCGACTCCCGAGTTCCAGACCATCACTTATGCAACAAGTATGCTTATGATTTAATGTTTACTGAGTTAGAGCTTAACATGAGTAAGATTATACCAACACTGCAATTCATACTCCAGATCCAGTGATAAAACACAAGCAAAAGACTGAAAGATATATATATCACTGTATGGAAAATAAAATAATCTCAACTGTCTCCAAAGTATGAATACATCTCTGAGTCTCATATACATGTTATAAAGAAAAAATAAATGTCAGGTGATAGTCTAACTATCACAAGTCCCACTAATTTAGTCCATCTATGCGAAGCCGTCAGCAAACTGCATATACGAGAACTTGTCCTGATCCTCGTAATAATCCGGCTCCGCGTCCTGAATCGCCTCGTCACCTACATCTAAGAAAGAGTCTGGTAGGTGTTGCAAACACCATCCCGTAACGTGGGAGTGAGTGATCAACTCAGTGGAATCATAGAGCAAAGATTAGCATGTTATCAAATCAATCACGCGATAATAGTAAAGCAGGCAATCAAACATTCCTAGATACTGTTGTTAATGTAAGCATGAAATGAAATGATGGATGCCCTCACCGACATTCTCCCTCATACGGCACCATCTTATGCCCGCGACATGCTTTCTTCCCACAGTGCTGCACATCTTCCAGGCACATGCAGTGCAATGTGGATATGATTACCGAGTTATTATTAATCCTTTCATACAGTAGTATTGCGAAAACTAAGGTACCTTCTTTATATCAATCCCAACACAGATCCTGTCTAGGGTTGTCACTCCTAGTAATCTCATACGATGTTATATTTGTAGGTCGCTGCAAGGGCTGTCAGGGCTATTGCTCGTACTCGTTGCACCGCTCCCCCATCACCTTATCAATACAGGCCTAATGTACTCTCATTGCTACGGAAGGGTCGTCGCCTCCTGTAGACTCAGAATACACTCGAGGTCACTATAAAGGGCTTGTCACCAATCAGTGTAGGCTGACAGCTCGAATGTAGTGTCCCATACCACCAGAATTGGCTCACGAGTCAATGGTGCTCACTGGTCATTACGGGAAGGTTTGTGGCCCCAGCGTAGGCCAACAGCTCAACCACGGTGTCCCGTACCACCATGCCCGGCTCATGAGTCTTTATGGATCAAGGTACCATAGTTAACAGGGTTTTCAATGGTAAGTTCAGTACCCTAGGTTCAAGCAGTTATGACTCATACATGGTGAACATACAATGGCCAATTGGGTTACTTGACGAGCTCGACTAGTACGAGCGCATCTTAAGCTGAGCGACATGAAGTGCATAAAATACCTCGTGTGGCCTAACCACTGCCGTCTGTCCAAGACACGACTCGCGTTCATCGACGCGTCCTTCGTGGAAAATAGAAGCCAACCACGAATTCGATCCATTACCGACTTTATGGACTAGGTCATAGCCCCAAGCATTTGTATATCAACATCAATAAGCATATGAGAGTAACAGGAATAAATATAAACAATACAAGCATGTTGTCATATGTTATAACATACAACACAAGCAAATCAACCAACTCATGCATTCCATATATATATAATGAAATCGATTCATAAAGCCAACATGTGGAAACCATATACATCAGCATATTAATTGAGAATTCAATCTCAAAACTAATTCATAACACCATTTACTCAATACATAACTAATATAAACATTTATACAAACACTTAGTCTACACACTTTAGTCTACATAGTGTATGTCGACTCAAAGTGCGCACTAGGGCGAATCTCTTCACCAAACAGATATACACGCATTCCTAATATCACAACATGACAAATAGCCTTGACAATCATTTTAGCAAAATATGGATGTAAATAGTATTTCCTACAAATACCTAAAATACCCTAAATCTCATATTTCCCGTACGCAGTCGAAACAGAAAACGAACAGCATATTCTACATGTCAAACGGCGTTCTCTTCGATAATCTACTATTAAATGACATTGAAAGCTTTGAAATCAGTCAATCAAAGCATCTAAAATCCTCACCTTTCACCTCAGACGTGTATCGATTCGAATAGAACGTCTACGCTTCGTCAACGGCGTTAAGGCGACCTATATCACAAGTTACATAAGCTACACCGCTATCGCATCAAAGGAATCCCTAAAACAACAAGAGGGTAGGGTTTTCTTACATAGAAGTGAGTTGAAAATCACCGGGAAAGTGATTTGAATATGGTGCTTCGGTACGTGCAATAGCTGGTGCAAGTGGTAGGAAATTCTCCCACAAATTCTCTCACTAACTCTCTCTTTCTCTCTCACCACTTTCTAAGGTTTATAGCAAATTCATATGGGAGAGATATGAGAGGATTTAAAGCCCTTATATAGGCTAAAACCTAACCTAAATAGACTTGGGAACAAGGTATACTTGAGTTATAACCAAATCGGGACTTTTCCGATCCAAAAGAGCATTTCGGGAGGTCCTGGCCGAACGCGGTTGGACTTAAGCTCATGTATACTTGATGTTGATCACATAAAGTTTTCAGTTCGGTAGAGTTCCTAGATCGCACGTGGCGGTCCAGTTTCAGTTCAGCGGTCATCGTACCTAAATCAAGTCTACAAGTCTCATGACATGAAAGAGAATTTTTTCCTGATCCGAGGGTGAAATTTGGCTGAATTCTAACGGTCAGAATGCTTAATAATAACGTGCAATGACATGTGCCAGATTTTGAATTAAATTTCTAAATCTTTACTCTTTCTCTCTCTTCACTCCAGGCTCAATGAAATAGCCTCAGAACATCGGTTGGGCTTGATTTTTGAAATGATTGTCAAGTCCATCCAAGCGGTCATAACGGTCTAAGATTGTAGACATTAGACTTTTAACGCGCGGTCTAAATCCAATATGAAGTTTCAAAGGGTTCCTGAGAGCAAACGGGTTTAGAGTTTGATCCTATGTTTCAGGGTATTATAGCGTCATTGATTCTACAAGTTTTGGGTCTTGCAAAACGTATTTAAAGCGATCAGGGACAATTTCACAGCCATTCTAGTATAGCGCTAGTTAACTTACGCTTATTTTCTAAAGGAATTACTCCTAAGTGATTTCTGATCGAGTTGGTACTCTAGTCTCTGTATGGATTTTTCTGAGGCGTTACATACCCGCACGGTCAAAAGGGTACATTTATCGAGATGTTGCGGTACTAAAATAGGGACATGATCAAAACTTGTCCATCTGATCCGTTAGGAACATGGTGTTGTCAAAGGAGTGTATGGAAGGTCTCGCGACGTTACAGGTCTTATAGTTGTCCCCTCCTAATAGAAAGTTTCATCCTCAAAATTTGCATTATAACCCAATTAATGGATAATTTCATTTTAATCATTGTACAAGTACTGTGAAAGAATGATTAAGTTTCGCTAATTGTTATTGGATTTTTTAGCCACATGAGAATTGAACTAACCAAATTAATAATTTAATTTTATGGTCATTAACAAAATCAAGTACTTAACCTAATTGTTAGGGGTACTCTTGGTAGAAGGCTATGTCGGTGGATCGATTCTTAACACGACAGTATTTATATAATTTTTTTTCAAATTTCACAAAACCCTAGTGGAATCTTCTACATTCGGGGCTCATTTTATATAAAGGGAAGAGCCACAGGAAATTCCTACAAAATATTTTCCATGAATTTCCTTTATTCCTTTTCTAAATTTTCTATTTAAAAGACTAGATCTAAATAATGAATAAATTGGATTTATCCTATGATCATTATCTCATTCTGTGGGGAAGTTTTCATAAAAGAAATTGGTTTTATGCAAGATCTCGTATTATGGGAGATTGGCATTAAGAAATCTAACTCTATCAGTTTAGGAAGATTTGAATCAAGGGACCTTTAATCTGATTTGAATCAGAATTGGAGGAGAAACCTTAAGATTTTTAGAAAATCAAATCTATAACAGAACCTAGCCAACTTTGGTTTTCATGGCATAAGTCTCACGAGCACGCAATGCGAGTGCAAAAGATGATTGTTGTTCAGCCAGTGCGACCCATTCGTATAGTAGATGAGTGCTTTTGATGCAGTGGGCACTATAGTTGTATATGAACTAAGTCAGCTCAAGTAATTCACTTGACTCACTTAGTTAAAGCTCAACTTGGCACGAAACTAGGTTTGGGCTGAGTTGAGATATATTTTTTATGCTAAAAAAAATTTGAGTCGAGTCGGTGTTAGAACAAGCTCAACTCAACTCGACTCGGTCTTGGGCTTAAACCTGACTCAGTTTGGGTCCATTTGACTAATTTGTCCAGGTACATAAAATCTCGATCGTCCATAACACTAAATCCTAATTTCAAAATTAAAACCCCCCCTCTCCTTGTCACTATCGAGTGCTTGTCCAAATCCAAACCCGACCCAACCACCTCCTTTCTCCTTTCTCTCTCCAGTGCCCAACGGGCCACTCTCCGTGTAAGGCCCATATCCTAGTCCATACCATTCCTTAGACTTTCACGATCCTCCTCATTGAATTTCAGCAACCCACGACTTGTAATTGGTGTTTGCGCACGACCCTAAGTCACATTCTATAGATCTGAGTTGACTCGACCCGATACTTGTATCATAGTGACTGCGTCGTCGTCGTGGTTCCAATGTCGCATCTTGCACACTGATGCGATACCCAGGCCAGGAGTTGTGGGCCAACATTTATTTGGAGAAAAATGCTATGCGTTGCAAATCCTAAGAGAATCTCTAACATCCATCCCATTAAATCAATCAAATACAAGTCAAGTACACAAGCCATCCCCCTCTTACACAAGCCATTCCCTAAAGTCGACTCTCTCTCTCTCTCTCCACCCATCCCTTTCTTACACTCACCCATCCCTTCCTTACACCCATCACTCCACCCTACACCCATCACCTTTCTCTTATGACACCCTCTCTCTCTCATTCTCTAACCCTTTTTCCTAAGCACCCAAGGATAACAACTATCTAAGCTAGGGAAGTTCTAAAAATTGTCAAGTGTGGCCCACTCCCTACCTCTAAATCCTCATCTCCACCCTTCAATCTTCATCATCTTCCATTAAAGAAGAAGATTAAGAGCTAAGGAAGCTAAGGGACCAAGAAGGAGTGTAATTGGTGGGTGATAATAGGATTTTCCACCCTGGATTTCTATTTGAGGGCCCACTTGTGGTGGGACCCGTTTTAATGTATGTTTTATAACGCTTGGAAGGGAGGGCCCATAGTGAAGACGGAGGAAGAAGTCGATAATGGTTTGGGAAATGGAAGATTAACACTTAAAGAGATTGAGAGATATAGCTTGGTGAGTCAGAAAATCATGAAGAAAATGGGCTTTGATCATGGAGAACCCGTTGGCTTAAATTATGGAAAAGGAATCTAGGTTCTGATCGGGGTGAATCAAAAGAAGTGAGAAAATTTTCGAGGACTGGGGGCAAAGGCTTCAATGAACATGGTAACAGTTAACCAGATAAAAGAAATGGACCATGAAATGATTAGCAAGCCTGAGACAGCTCTAAAGCAGATGGAGGATGGGGGGTAGTCAACAATTGACAATTTGAGAGAGATAAATTTGGGAACAAAAGAAGAACCATGAAATACGTTCATAAGTGCCAGTTTATCAAAAGAAAAGATAAACGATATGTCAGTCTTCTGAAGAAATCAAAGACATTTTTGCTTGGACATATGTAGAAATTTCAGGTCTAGAGTTGACGGTAACAATGCACCAGTTAAATATCTCTAAAGATAAAAGACCCATCAAACAAACAAAAAGAAGGTTTCACCCAAATCTGGTCCACAAGATAGAAGAAGAAATAAGCAAACTAATAAAGGTCAGATTCATTAGAGAAGTTAAATACCCCAAGTGGATATCAAATATAGTCCCAGTAAAAAATAAGACTGGGTAGATCAGGGGTTTATGTTGACTTCAGAGATTTAAACGAGGAATGACGGAAAGATGATTTCCCATTGCTGATCACCGAACTGCTAGTAGATAGTACCATGCAATATGGTGTCATGTCTTTCATGGATGGATATGCCAATTAAAATCAAATAAGAATGGAACTTGAAAATGAGGAGACAACGGCTTTTAGAACCCCCTTGGGAATATATTGTTACAAAGTTATGTCATTTAGTCTAAAAATGTGAGGGCAACGTATCAAAGGGAAATGCAAAATATATTCCAATATATGATGCATAAGCATATTGAATTTTATGTAAATGATCTAGTGGTCAAGTCAAACCATCATGAGCATTTGGCTTTAGTCTTCCGTCGAATTAGAAAAAAGACGGTTAAAATGAATCCATCCAAATGTGCATTCGGAGTATCGTCAGGAAAATTCCTTGGTTTCATGGTAAGACACAAAGGCATTGAGATTGATCCAAAAAATTTAGAGCTATTGGAGACATGCCACTGCCAAAAACATTAAAATAGTTGAAGAGCTTGTAAGGCAAGTTAGCATATATTCGCCGCTTTATCTCAAACCTGGCATGAAGATGTCAGCCGTTTTCTTATTTGATGAAGAAAGGAATAGAATTTATATGGGATAAATCCTGTCAGAGCGCCTTCGATTCAATAAAAGAATTATTGAAACATCCTCCAGTATTAATAGCCCCGGTGAAAGGAAGACCTCTCATCTTGTATATATCAGCACCCAAGAATTCTTTAGGAGCCTTCTTGGCGTAAATAAATGAAAATGGGAAGGAAGCAACACGTTATTATTTAAGTCAAACTTTGATAGGTGCATAATGTAATTATACACACCGATTGAAAAAATATGCTTGGCATTGGTATTTGCAGTTCATAAGTTAAGACATTATTGTCTGTCCCATGACATAACCTTAATATCTCGAGCAGACCCCATCAAGTTTTTAATGACAAGGCCAATGTTGTCAGGAAGGATAGTGAAGTGAATGTTGCTGTTGTCAGAATAAGTGATTACATATGAGCTCGCGAGAGTAGTAAAAGGATAGGCAGTGGTGGATTTTCTGGCAGCCCATCCTGTGATGGACTGCGAAGCTATCTTTGATGAGTTTCTTGATGAACAGGTCATGATGACAGAATTACAAAACGCGTGGCAAATTTTCTTTGATGGAGCAGCCCGAGTGACAGGAGTAGGTGTCGGGGTGATATTCATCACCCCTAAGGAGATTTATTGCCTTACTCTTTCACGTTGGGCACCGCATGTACAAATAACGAGGCTGAATATAATGCACTTATCATTGGGATGAAAATAGCTAGCGTGGTGAAGATAAATGCATTGCAAATTTGTGGGGATTCTAAGCTGGTCATAAATCACTTGATGAACGAGTTTGAAATAAGGAAACAAGAACTTCTACCATACTGTTGAAGGGCATAACTTTTATTGGAACAATTCCTAAATGTTGAAGTCAAGCATACACCATGGTATAAGAATGCGAAGGCCGATGCTTTGGCCAGTTTAACAGCAGTGCTATCTTGCCCAGATCGAAGCTCCCTACAAGTGACAATCAAAGAAAGGAGATTCTTGCCTTTAGCAGAAATAATTAGTGAAACAATGGAAGCACTCCCTATATCATGATTAGAAGTGGCAATAGATGATTGGCATTAGCCTTTCATTAATTATGTCAAGTACAATATCCTACCAAAAGATCCAGAGGTGAAGTTGCAAATTAAGCAGAGAGCGAAAAGATTCATTATGTGTAATGAGGGATTATATAGAAGGTCCTATAATGAAATACTATTGCGATGTCTAAGTGAAGAGGAGACAAGTCAAGTGCTGCAAGAGGCACATTCTGGGAAATGTGGGGTGCATTAGGCAGGAAGGAATTTGTTCCACCAAGTGCACCGGATGGGATATTATTAGCCGACAATGTTTAAAGATGCAATAGAGTAGGCGAAGCGATGCCATGAGTGTCAAATCCATGGGGACATTATACATGTACCCCCTGAAGATCTTCATCAGTCAACTACTTCTTAGCCTTTTTCCACATGGGGACTCAATCTTATTGGCCCTATAAATCCACCGTTATCCAGAGGAAAATAATATATACGAGCAGTAATAGACTATTTCTCTAACGGACATAAGTGATTGTGTTGCGAAGTGTTAAAGAGAAAGGTGTTGCTAATTTCATTCAATACACAATAATATATCGCCATGACATCTCGAAGAAAATCATCATAGACAATGTCACTCCTTTCAAGAACAAGGGCATGAAGAAGTTATGTCTTAAGTTCAAAATTCACCAGTCATTCTCAAAACCCTATTATCCACTAGCTAATGGGCTGGAAGAAGCGTTCAATAAAATGGTTATAAAAATACTGAAGAAAACGGTGAATGAGAATAAGCATGATTGGGATGAAAATTTGCAGGAAGCTCTATGGGCCTACAGGACCACTCATCGTACAGTGACACAAGCTACCCCGTATTCGTTAGTTGATGGTGTAGAAGTTGTTGTGCCAAGAGAAATACAAGTCGCTTCACTAAGGGTAGCAGTGTATCAATCAATTACAGATGACAAGAATGCACGAATACAGCTAACAGAGTTGGATCTGCTTGATGAAAAAAATTGGCAGCTCAGCAGCGATTGCAGTTATATTAGGCCAATATTTCTGCCACCTTCGATAAAAAGGTTAAACACCGATCTTTCAAGAAAGGGAATATGGTGCTAATGTTGAAAAGGCCAATAGTAGTCACTCGAAGAACAGGTGGCAAGTTTGATCGCAAATGGGACGGACCGTATAACATAACTGAAGTCTATTCTAATGGAGCATACAGAGTAACAGATCCAGACGGACGAGGCATCAGTATACCGTTCAATGCTCGCTTCATTAAGAAATATCATCCCTAACAGTGAGAGAGATTTTGATTTAGAAGATTATCAGGATAATACTTCTACATCAAAGGGGGATAATCATAGATGAAATGGTGAAATAACCTTTAAAGGCAGAGCCTTGTATTCTTTCTTCATGAATGATAAATAAAAGGCAAATTTTCAAGCACATCACTCTTGTCGAAGTCCCAGCCATCGCTATTATTATTGGTTATTCACTATCGACGAAATCCCAGCCATCGCTATCACTACTAGTTACTTATCAAAATTGTTATTATCACCAAGCTGACTGGATATAAAGAATAAATATCATCATATTATCATTGGTAATAGCAAGCAACAACGAAATATTAATTATTAATTCACCGTCTAAAGCAACCTAGCCGGGCCTTATATGGCCAATTACGCGTAAGACCTATATATTATCCGGGATAGCGGTGTGGAGCCAGCGGCCCTAAAAAACCCATATAGACCACATCACATGCATACCCATGCGGGTAGCAGATGGAGCCAGTGACAAAAAGCCTCAAAGGCTAGAAGTCCTCAACGACCGATCATGCGTGAGACTAATGCCATTTATAAGCACTCCGACAGCTTTATAGATGAGGATGAAAATACCATCCTGTGAATGGGTTCGAAGATATAGATAAAAGAAATGGGGAATGGAATAAGACCCTTAGGTCTTTAGCTCGATTTCAGTATTAACTCATGAGTACAGGGTTTTAATAAAAGTACCCTCTCAATGATGGACTGGTGACCCTGGACTTGGTACTGAAGGTAGCCTTGTGCTTCCCACGAACTCTAGAGAGTTATTGTGTCCAACCATGCGCATAAATCCCATTGAGTTCATAGCTCTGGTAGCTTCACTGGGCCCCTCTGATGGACCTCGGTTTGTCAACTCCCTAGCCGTGATAAGTCCAGAGAACTCATGAGAGTTAGAGAGACCATTCGCATAAGACCTGACTCCAACTACTTATGAGTCTAAAAAACTGTGATTGCTCCACTACTCAAGAGCTTAAACTGTGTACAAAGCTAACTAAACTAACTTTGAAATGAAATAGTTTCGCTCATTAAAATAAAACATCACATAGGATCATCATACAATGCATAAATATAAATAGGGAAAATAATGAAGCATGAGTATTAAAGTATTGTATCAACTTGTGTCCCAAAATTTATGCTTGTATTATCAAGAATGCATTTATTTCGAATAAAACACTGCAATTTGTTTATGTATCACAACACAAAAGGAATTTATATGAAAAATACAATCCTTACAAATCTTCAGCTACGCTTAATACTGCTACGTAATGCTGTAATTCTTCTTTTAACTAAAATTATGCTGCAACAGTCATGCATTCAGCCTCAATAATAATCCTGGCTTGATCAGGAATGCCAACTAGTTCTGATTCCAAAAGGGCAGCTGCTTCCCTATTCTTCATTTGTTCAGCTTGCTCGATACTGACAACTTGAGTATTCATTTCAAGCTCCTCCTTAGTTTAAAGAATAGTTAAATATTCTACTTCTTTCTGACCCTTGAGTAGCAGAATCTCTCTCTCGAGAATAGCAATTTGATCATTAATGATCGCCTCATTTCTATCAGAAACTTTCAACTTATCGTGAAGAGATTGACTAACAAAATTACAATTAGCAAGGACATCGTCTGAATGAGAAATTTTCTCCTTAAGTAGTGCCAATTCTTTCTGAAAATTTAGAATTTCTGGAGCAATGACTATACTTCGCACTGCTTCTAAGTTTTTGGTGGAGTCATAAAACTGTGATAAGGAATCATGAAGAGTCTGAACATTGACGTGTGCTAGACGAGCCAAATGGGTAAGAACGACTAAGGCATTGTCCAAAAAGGGCCACTGGGTTGGATCTTTAAAAGCGTTGATGATAATAGAGATTATGTTCTTAAAGAATCCCAACATAAAAGGGGAAACCTTTTCCAATGAAAGTCTACCAAAAACTATGACTACTGAGTTAGACCCTTCAGACTTGCTTGGAGTTGGCACATCCAAGGCTTAAAAAAACAAAGAGAAAGAGAGAAGAGATTATGAGTTCAAAAGAAGATATATATATATATATATATATATATATATATATATATATATATATATATATATATATATAATGATATGAAGTAAGAAAAGAAGAAAAAGAAGATACATACCCTATCTGGGGGCAACAGTGAATGTAGCTTGAACAAAATAGGTTTCGGGTGCTGCAAATCTGGGTGCGTCTGTAGTCACAACAACGTTGAAAGAAAGCTCTTGAGCCCCCACGGTACTAGAGTTAAGAGTCGTTAGAGTTGGGATGTCAAGCGGATCAGAGAAGAATTCTAAACTTCGGGCTACTAGCTGGATTGGAGGAGTCGCGTAGTAGGAGATTTATCAGTCTGAATGGGGGCATCAGATGTTGTGGTGACTATTGGCAAGGTTTCTCCTGTGCTGTGAGGAAGAAATATATTTCTGATTGTTGCCTGAATTTTTGATGATTGAGCCTCTGGCTCCCTTAATGTCGATGTTTCATGAGCAACTACATTGGTGATTTCCATGATACATAGAGAAAGGAGGCATCAAAAGAAAGGAAGATATTCACACCGGGAGAATAGTCAGATTCTCCATAATTTAGTTTCTCCTCTTCTAAGGAGGTCACTGTGATCGGATGAGAGGCATTTGGACAAGTGATTGGAGCATCAAGAAGCGGTTCCTCTCCAATATCTACTTCAACATCAATATCTTCATTTAACAAAGCATCTCCCTCATCGGTTAAGCTCGTGGGAGAAGATGTATCGTCACTTGCAGTATTAGATGAATATTCTGACGAAATGTCTTCCTCCGATATAGTTTGTTTTCCCTTATAAGTAGTCTTCATGGGGAGAATACGTGCACTCTAAGTAGGAGAAGGGACCTGTTGTGCTAAAAATTCAAGAGACAATGACTTGACATGTGAATGAGTCATAGGAGATGTAGTGATAGTAATTTATTTCACGGCAAGAGAAGCTATGGCTATAGCACGGCTTGTTGTAGTTGTTGCATGACCTATGACAAGGACAACTGTGGTGGTTACATGTTCAATAGTGGGAGAAATTGTAGAGGTGATGGGCTCTATAGTAAGAAGAATGATGAGAGTAGGGTGTGTAGGCTGATCTCCTCCTTCAGGAGTAGGGGAAGGTAGAATACCTCCTATAGTTTCAAATTCATTACAAGGAGTGGCTAGTCTTTCTCCCCATTTTATCAAATCCAAAGGAGAACCAAAACCAATCCATCCTTCTAGAGTATTCGGTGGCTTTATTTCTCTAATGGGCTCTTCTACAGAAAATTTACGACGAAGTTGTCCCAAAACAGCGGCCTGGTCATTCTCATTAAAATATCTAATCCCTTGCTCCAACCTATAGTTCCTCAAGCATGGAGGAGGAACCCAATAGGCTGATCTACTGGAAAATAATTGTGCACTAAGTAGTAACGATGATGTAACGCCCTGAAAATCGGGGGTCGTGTAGAAACCTGACTCCCGAGTTCCAGACCATCACTTATGCAACAAATATGCTGATGATTTAATGTTGTCTGAGTTAGTGCATTAACATGAGTGAGATTATACCAAAACTGCAATTCATACTCCAGATCCAGTGATAAAACGTAAGCAGAAGACTGGAGAATATATATATCACTGTATGAAAAACAAAACAATCTCGAACTGTCTCCAAAGTATGAATACATCTCTAAGTCACATATACATATATCAAACCAAAAATAAAATGTTGTATAACAGTCCAACTGGTCACTACGGGGAGGTTTGTGGCCCCAGCATAGGCCGACAGCTCGACCACGGTGTCCCATACCACCATGCCCGGCTCATGAGTCTTAATGGATTAAGGTACCATGGTTATCAGGGTTATCTCTGGTAAGTTCAGTACCCTAGGTTCAAGTAGTTATGACCAATACAAGGTGAACATACAACGGTCAGTTGGGTTGCTTGACGAGCTCGACTAGTACGAGCGCACCTCAAGCTGAACGACATGAAGTGCATAAAACACCTCGTGTGGCCTAACCACTGCCGTCAACCGAAGCACGACTCACGTTCGTCGACGCGTCCTTCGTGGCAAATAGAAGCCAACTACGAATTTGAATCTATTACCTACTGCCTGGACTAGAGCATAGCCCCAAGCACTTGTAATCAACATCAGTGATCATATGAGAGTAAAAGAAATGAAATACAAACAATCCAAGCATGTTAACAACCCAAGGTCATGATCTTCAACATAGAAATATGAAATACGTTGTGTATACTTGCGAGAGGTGTAGGCAAAGTCAGACGATATGCCACTGTATCCACACGGTCAAGAATCTGGAATGAACCAATGAATCGCGGTGCTAGCTTCCCCTTCTTCCCGAACCGAAGAACTCCCTTCATATGGGATACTCTCAAAAATACGTGATCCCCAACTGCGAACTCCAGCGGGCGCCGTCTCATATCGGCATAACTCTTCTGTCTACTTTACGCTGTAAGAAGTCGACGTCTGATGATGTCAATCTTCTCCGAGGTCACCTGCACTATGTCTGGACCAATCAATCTGCGCTCACCAACCTTTGCCTAGCAATGCGCTGCCTGGCAAGGACGCCCATACAAGGCCTCATAAGGTGTCATACCGATACTCCCCTAGAAACTATTGTTGTACGCGAACTCAGCATATGCAAGACAGTCATCCCAACTGTCTTTTAAATCTAACACGCAAGCCCACAACATGTCCTCTAGAATCTGGTTCCCCCGCTCTGTCTGTCCGTCCGTCTGTGGGTGGAAAGCAGTACTGAACTTTAACTTCACACCCATAGCTTCCTGGATGCGAGTCCAGAAAATAGAAGTAAAATGCGTGTCTCTATCCGATATGATCTCTAAGGGAACTCCATGCAGACGCACTATCTCACTGATATATAGCCTGGCCAATTCGTCTGCAGAGTTTGTAACTCTGAACGGTAGGAAGTGCGCCGACTTCGTCAAACGGTCGACGATCACCCAAATGGAATCATGTCCCTTCCTCGTCTTCAGCAGTCCCAAAATGAAATACATAGAAATAAAGTCCCACTTCCACTCAGCTATAGGCATGGGCTGAAGGAGACCAGGAGGTCAGCGATGCTCTGCCTTCATTTGCTGGCAAGTGAGACAATGGGACATGAAATTTGTGATGTGGGCCTTCATGCCATCCCACCAATAGGTCATCTTGATGACGTGATACATCTTTGTGCTGTCCGGATGCATCGCAAGTCTGGAACTGTGCGTAGCCTTGAGAATCTCTCATCTCAAGTCAGGGATATCTGGGACGCATAGGCGGCCACGATAACGTAAGCCCCCATCCGTTCCAACTCACCACTCGACGTCTGCATCATCACTAGCCTACTCTCGAAGCTCAGTCAGACGCACATCATCCCTCTGCGCCGTGAAGACTCTGTCATCGATAAGAGGTCGCACCTGAACATGTGCGATAAACTCAAATGGCTCCTCCATAGTGAGTTTCTGATCAAAGTCTCGCAAAAACTCAACCATATCCCACACGGCAACCATCAGCGGAGCTGCAAACTTTATCGCCTTCTTGTAGCTCAACGCATCAGCCATAAGGTTCACCTTGCCAGGATGGTAGGAAACTTCGAACTCAAAGTCCTTCAAAGTCTCCATCCATCACCGCTGCCTCATACTCAGGTCCTGCTATGTGAATATGTATCTAAGGCTCTTGTGGTCGCAAAAGAGCTCGAACTCCTCTCTGTAGAGGTAATGTCTCTAGAGCTTCAGTACGAAAATGACAGCAACCAACTCAAGGTCGTGTGTAGGGTAATTCTCCTCGTGCTTCCTTAATTGTCTCGAGGCATACGAAATTATCCTGTCCTTTTGCATAAGGACACAACCCAGGCCAACGCTAGACGCGTCGGTGTATATCGTATATTTAACCCCTTGCTCTGGTAATACTAGCACAGGGATGGACGTCAGCCTGTCCTTCAGCTCCTGAAAAGCTGCCTCCGCCTTCACATTCCAGGCGAACTTCAGATCCTTCCGTGTCAACTGAGTCAAGGGACTGGCTATCTTGGAGAAGTCCCGAATGAACCGTCGATAGTAGCCAGCAAGACCCTGAAAACTCCTCACCTTGGTAACCGAACCAAGCTGCTTCCAGTCCTGCACCACGTCTACCTTAGCAAGGTCCACCGCCATCCCATCCTTGGACACCACATATCCCAAGAACTTGACTTCCTCCTTCCAGAAGTCACACTTCTTATACTGTGCGAACAACTGGTGCTGTCTCAGTGTATCCAGGACCAATCGCAAGTGCTCCTCTCGACTCCTGGAATATACCAAAATGTCATCTATAAACACGATGACGAATCGATAGAGGAATGACAGAAATACTCTATTCATCAGATCCATGAACATGGCTGGTGCGTTCGTAAGACCGAACGACATCACGAGGAACTCGTAGTGGCCAAAGCTAGTCCTGAAAGTTGTCTTTTGCACGTCCTTATCCCTGACGCGCAGCTGGTGATACCCTAACTGCAGATCAATCTTCGAGAAGTACTGTGCTCCTCTCAGTTGATCAAACAGGTCATCAATCCTGGGCAAAGCGTATTTATTCTTCACCGTAATCTGATTCAACCTGCGATAATCAATACACAATCGCAGTGAACCATCCTTCTTCGTCATAAAAAACACGGGTGCTCCCCAAGGAGACACACTCGGCCGTATGAATCCAACCTCCAACAGATCATCGATCTGTTTCCTCAACTCCTCCATCTCACATGGGGCCATGCGATATGTCGGCAGTGAGACGGGCATCAAACCGGGCACCAGGTCGATAGTAAAATTAATCTCGCGCTGAGGTGGCAACCCAGGAATCTTCCTGAACAGATCCTCATAATCACGGACTACTGGCATGCGCTCAAGTGCGAGGCATCAACATCCCTCAATAAAGAAGCGTAGCTAAGTACTCAAAAGGGAAGATTAACCTGCACTGGAAATGTAAAGGACGTGCCCTCCGGCTCATAGACTATCACTATACGAGTCTCATAGTCAATCTAGGCCCTCCCTGCAGTCAGCCAATCCATGCCAAGAATGACGTCGAGATAATACAGAGAGGGGTCGACGACGAGGTCAATAGATACCGTCCTGCCTCCTAGATCCAGTAAACAACCCTTAAACATCATAGTGGCATCAGAAAAGGTCTCATGCGCTGTAAGAAATCGCACACCATCCATCCGAGTAGTCGGTAGCCCAAGGCGCTTGACTATTGAATGCGATATCAATGAAATCATGGATCCTGTATCCACCATCACGAATATAGGAGTACCTCCAATGTGGGCTATGACCTCAAAGGCCAAGGGCTGGGCAGTCTCTGTCCCGGATGCCTCTGCTGTCAATGCATGTACCCTTTCCTGTTGTGAACGGTTCGGCCGCGGTACCATGGGCCATTGAGGCAGCCGGAATTGAGGTGTGGGAGGTCTGAAAGAAGGATGCGCAAGAGCTGATCGTAACTTTAGAGCAGATAATGCCTGTGGGTGAAGACGGTCGATCTTCTACGGCGGCGAGAACCCGCTATCCCTCATCCGAGCAAAATAACTCTCTGCAGTGTGACCCGGTCTCCCACAGTAAGTACAGGTCACACGTGGGTACCTCATCGAAAGTACTGGCGCTGTAGCCCTAGGAGGAGAATCAACGCGAGGCCTCTTGCCAAGGAGTGGCATGCCCTGAGCATCTGGTAGTGGCCTAGTAACCATAGGGCCACGAGAACGTGTCAAACAATCTATATCCTGCTTTGCCCGCATGGACATATGTATCAGCTCTGCATAAGAGGGTATGCTAACATAGCACATCTTCGACAGAATATCAGGTGGCAAATCCTCAGAAAAACATCGTATTCGTATCTGCTCGTCAGCAATTATCGTAGGGACATATCTGCCCAACTCTGTGAATCGATGCTCATACTCTGTAACTGACATGCCTCCCTGCCTGTGGCATAGAAACTCATTCTCCCTCTCGTGTCGGTAGGTCTGCGGATAGTATTTCTCATGGAATCGGAACTCAAATGCTGCCCAAGTCCAGATGTAGCCAACTGTAACCGTACGCAGTATATTATCCCACCATAAGCTGGCCTCCCTCTCGAACATGAAAGTGGCCAACTGACCTGTTCAGACTTCGAGCAGTGCAGCATCCTCAGTATCTTTGAGACACTATCGAGCCAATACTCAGCCTCCTCGGGTCCGTGAGAACCCACAAAAGTAGGAGGCCGAAAGCACTGGAATCGCTCAAGTAGGCCTCTAGTATCAGCAGCATTCCCTGTCTGGTAGGCAGATGGTGTAGGATGAGCCATACCCTCATCCTGAGTCGAAGCCCCAGCATCCTCAGCTGGATACACAGGCAGCACAGGTGGAGTCACACTCCCACCTTGGGCTAAGGTCCCTGCAATAGTAGTCAAAAGCTGCTGATGCTGCTGGTGTATCATGATCATCAACTGCTCAAACCTATCAGGAGGTGGAGCAGGCTGAGGCTCATACTGCGTCGAGGAAGACGCACGGTACTGCTCTTTAACTAGCGGTGTGAAAGATGGTGGTCCGACTGTAGGACCTGCAGATGGCTGAGACTCAGGTGCAGTCTCATGAATTAGGCCCACAGCAGGGTCCATATGATCATCACTCTGGGGAGGAACCCGATCCATCGGCTCACCCAGCGTAAAACGTGTCATGCTCCGAGTAACCTTAGGTGGCATTCCCTATATTCAAAATAAGGTGCAACCCAGTCAGTTTCAGCAATAGCACAAACACACCACACAATCATTCACATACAATCGAAGAAACTTCATGCATTTCATTCAATCAAAATTTGTCACAATACAAGAGATATATCCTTACATGCATCTTGACAAGAAACACATGGGAAACTAAGCTAGCCAAAGCTACAACTGCAACATAAACCAACTACTAAGCCTTCTCAGGCTCACACACAGAAAACACAAACAACCTACATACGACCTACAGACATCAAAAATCTAATCACTCGTCCGAGTTTGGTGATGGAGGAGGGGCACCCTTATCCTGCAGACAACACAGGATGGCCTTCAAGGTACGAGTTACCTTGCCAAATTTCCTCTTCATGACGGCCTTGGTATCCTTAAGCTCTTGTTTTACCTTGACCCGGAGTTCTTGGACTTCCTATCGCAAAGTAACCTGACTTTCCTCAAGTCAGGCTACGTGAGCATCCCTAGCAGCCCAAGTCGCAGGAGGAGGACTCTCATCAGTATCCTGAGCATCCTCTTCTTCTTCTTCCTGGCCTTCTTCCTCTATTTCTGCTCCACCTCCTTCTTCACTTTCATCCTCTTCACTATCATATTCGCCCTCACTGTCATCATCAAGCTGAGCCTCACACTGCCAAGGCCCTATCCTCATCTGGTTCATGGTAGCCTCATTGATGAAATGAATCGGCACAGGCAACTCCAGCCCAAGTCTGTAAGCAAACTCAAGTGCAATCTTGCATATGAGCCGGCCAAAGGAAAGTGACTCAGACGTTCTTCTCGATTTTACTATGAGGACGATCTGTCGCAACACAAAAGTGGGCATGCACACGTTCTCTCCCTGGCCCACTTGATAAAGGAAATCTACCATAAGGCGCGTGCATTCACTGTGATTGCTCCACTTGGGATAAACATTAAACATGCAGATGTGGTGAAGCAGACGAAAATCATCCAACATGTGGGATGCTAAGAGGCTCTTATTACGCTGCCACTCAACTAAGCCACCACATAGGAACCTGGTGCGGCGATCTCGCTCATGAACACTCCTCAAGTTCTTAGCACTTGGATGTACCTTGCCAAGAGGCACGTTCAGAAGTTGAGCTATCAACGGAACATCGATCTTGGCTTCCCGATCTTAATCCTGAACTGCAATGGCTCCAACATAGGGTCCCAAATATGAGCATAAAAGGCACGAACAGTGCTTACGTTCGCACGAGACTGACTTTCAAAGAGTGGACCCCACCTGGCAGCTTCGATGTGCTCAAATAATAAAAACTCATCAAAGAACCACTCATCCACATGTGCCTCAAATAGAACCTTGTGATCCGTTTACGCGCCGTGGGCCAAGTCTTCCAACAGTGCTCTCCCTATGGGAGTGTGGGGATCCAAATCCCGCTTCGTGTGTAGCTCTCTCCCAATGTTTGGACTAGCGGCGTCACTTGAACTAGCGGTGCCACCTCTCGGCTTCCTTGAACGTGAAGGGAGACTAGGCCCAGCTTCATCCGCGGTAATCTTCATCTTTCCCATGAGAGAGAGGATGGTGGAAAGGGAGAAAAAGGATCAAATAGCCTCTATAAAAGCCATGGAAAATGAAGGAAAGGGGGAGAAATGGCTGACCTAGTCGGCTACCACGAATCTAGGTCTGATAGAGGGGGAAAATAGGCCCCAAAAGGCTAGGATTGCAAAGGAAAAAGGGTGAAATGGGTTGGGTTAGAAGCTCACATGATTTCTAACCTCAAATGGAGGATGAGAGAGCTCCAACGAATGAGAATGGAGAGAGAGGGGAGTGTGTATTACTGTAAACGGTGGAGTGGCGTGGGTTGAGGCAGAAAATGATGATGGAAGTGATTGAGAACGAGATTTGTAAGGGAAAACAGCAAATGAGAAAGGAAAAGAGAGCTTGGGGGTGTTTTTTGTGTAGGACAACATGTTTTGGGAGGGTTTTAAGGGACAACCCGTACCTAGGGGGGTTACCCTAACCCCCAAACTGCATCGGTCCAACGGCCCACTCGAGTGGGGCCCACTATACGGCGAGGCCTTGCCATTTGGGCGAGGTCCTACTACCCTGAGGGCCCAAAATCTATGTGGGTCCCACCCTGGATCATGTTAGATCAGCGTGGGTAGGCCCATGACTCCATTTTGAGCTATTTCGGGTCATTTCGAGTACTAACTGATGTATAATCGCGTTTAGTAATTTTTAATAGCTGGGATAGGGTCAATATAGGTCTAGACCCTTCCATACACGAACTAGAAGTGGTCTGGGGTCATTTCATGCGACCACGGATGCACACGGACTCGATCAAAATGATTGATTTGAGTGAACTTCACCAATTGGCGAAACTGGGGTCCTATGAGTGTTTCTACGTCCTTCTCGCACCCACCTAAGTCAAAGGGCAACAGCGTACGACGCGTGACCATAATCCAGGTACGGTTTAATCCAAATCATGCTCTGATACCAACTTGTAACGCCATGAAAATTAGGGGTCATGTAGAAACCCGACTCCCGAGTTCCAGACCATCATTTATGCAATAAATATGCTGATGATTCAATGTTGTCTGAGTTAGTGCATTAACATGAGTGAGATTATACCAAAACTGCAATTCATACTCCAAATCCAGTGATAAAACGTAAGCGAAAGACTGAAGAATATATATATCACTGTATGAAAAACAAAACAATCTCGAACTGTCTCCAAAGTATGAATACATCTCTGAGTCACATATACATATATCAAACCAAAAAAAAAATGTCGTATAGCAGTCCAACTAGCAGAATCCCGTCGATCCAGGCCACCTCTACGAAGTCGTCCGAAAACTGCATGTACGAGAACTCGTCTTGGTCCTCGTAGTAGTCCGGTTCCAGCTCCTGAATCGCCTCACAACCTGCATCTAAGACAGAACCTGGTAGGTGTTGAAAACATCATCCCGTAACGTGGGAGTGAGTGATCAACTCAGTGGAATCATAGATCAAAGATTAACATGTTATCAAATCAATCACGCGATAATAGTAAAGCAAACAATCAGACATTCCTAGATATATTGTTAATGTAAGTATGAAATGACATGATGGATGCCCTCACAGACATACTCCCTCATGCGACACCATCTTACATCCGCAGCATGCTTTCTTCCCTTAGTGCTCCACATCTTTTAGGCATATGCAGTGCGATGTGGATATGATTACCGAGTTATTATTAGTCCTTTCAAACAGCAATATTGGAAAACTAAAGTACCTTCCTTATATCAATCCCAACACAGATCCTGTCAAGGGTCGTCACTTCTAGTAATCTCATATGATGGTATATTTCTAGGTCACTGCAAGGGCTGTCAAGGCTGTTGCTCCCACTCGTTGCACTACTCCCCCATCACCTTATCAATACATGCCTAGTTGTACTCTTGTTGCTACGGAAGGGTCGTCGCCTCACGTAGACTCAGAATACGCTCGAGGTCACTACAAAGGGCTCGTCACCAATCAGAGTGGGCCGACCGCTTGAATGTAGTGTCACATACCACCACAATCGGCTCACGAGTTTAAGGTGCTCACTGGTCACTACGGGGAGGCTTGTGGCCCCAGCATAGGCCGACAGCTCGACCACGGTGTCCCATACCACCATGCTCGGCTCATGAATCTTAATGGATCAAGGTACCATGGTTATCAGGGTTATCTCTGGTAAGTTCAGTACCCTAGGTTCAAGCAGTTATGACCAATACAAGGTGAACATACAACGGTCAGTCGGGTTACTTGACGAGCTCGACTAGTACGAGCGCACCTCAAGCTGAAGACATGAAGTGCATAAAACACCTCGTGTGGCCTAACCACTGCCATCAACCGAAGCACGACTCACGTTCGTCGACGCGTCCTTCATGGAAAATAGAAGCCAACCACGAATTTAAATCTATTACCGACTGCCTGGACTAGAGCATAGCCCCAAGCACTTGTAATCAACATCAGTGATCATATGAGAGTAACAGAAATAAAATACAAACAATCCAATCATGTTAACAACATGTTATAACATACAATGTAGCAAATCAACCAAACACATGTATTCCATATATATGAGGAAATCAATTCAATAACAACATGGAGGAAATCATGTACATCATCATATTAATTGAGAATTCAATCTCAACTACAAATGCCTAAAATACCCTAAATCTCATATTCTCCATACGCAGTCGAAATGGAAAACAGACAGCATGTTCTACATGTCAAACGGCATTCTTGTTGATAATCTACTATTAAACGACATTGAAAGCTTTGAGAACAGTTAACCTAAGCATCTAGAATCCTCACCTTTCGCCGTAGAAGTGTAATGATTCGAGTAGAAACTCTACGCTTCGCCAACGTCTATATGACGACCTATATCATAAGATAAATCAGTTACTTCGCTAATTGTATCGATGGAATTCCTAAAACAAGCTGAGGTTAGGGTTTTCTTTCCTATAATGAAGTTGGAATCACCGGAAGAGTGATTAGAACACGGTGATTAGGTACGTGTAGAAGCAGGATCGAGAGCCAGGAAACTTTCCTCACAACTCTCACGGAATCTCTCTCTTTTCTCTCTTCTCTTCTTTAGGGTTTTAGCAAATTCATATAGGAGGGATATGAGAAGGTTTAAGGTCCTTAAATAGGTTAGAAAGTCACCTATTTAGACTTTAAACCAAAGTATACTTGGGTTATAGCCAAATCGGGTCTTTCCTGATCCAAAAGAGCATTTCTGGAGGTCCCCTAACCAAATGCGGTCAGACTTAAGATCATGGATATCGGATCCCGATCACATTAAGTTTTCAGTCCGATAGTGTTCCCAGATCGCACGTGGTGACCAATTTCAGTTCAGCGGTCACTGAGATTCGATTGAGGATTCTAAGTATACTGACCTGAGTGGGAAATGTTCCCTGATCCGAGGATGTTTCTAGGCCAGATTCCAACGGTCTGAATGCTTATACTTAACCCGTAAGCAAAATGTGCTAGATTTATATAAATCACATTTAATTTTTAAAGAATTCCACTCTTTCTCACACTCCTTGCTCCATGCTCAATGAAATAGCCTTAGGACCTCAGTTGGGCTTAATTTTCGAAGCGATTGTCAAGTCCAGCTAAGCGGTCATAATGGTCTGAGATTGTAGATATCGGACTTTGGACGCGCGGTCTAGATCCAATAGAAAGTTTCAAAGGGTTCCTGAGAGCAAATGGGTTTAGAGTTTGATCCTATGTTTCAGGATGTTATAGCGTTAACAATTCCACAAGTTTTGGGTCTTGTAGAACGTATTTAAAGTGAACAGTACTAATTTCATAGCTAATCTAACATGGCGCTAGTTAACTTACGCTTATTTTCTAAAGGAATTAATCCTAAGTGATTTTTGATCGAGTTGGTACTCGAGTCTCTGTACGGATTTTTCTGAGACGTTACAGATGAGCCCGCCACCACATCCAGGAATATGAAGCCGTCACTCGATGATTATACACTAGGAAAAGAAATCGAGAGTTAAAATTTCTTGCTAAGAGCTGCTTCCATATTAAAGCCCAATTGATTGATACATAGCTTCTCATTGTCCCCGTGACTTCCTCCCCTACCTGGGGCATAGCTTGATCATACCCAAATTGTCTGGCACATCGAGTCAGATAATACGGTTCTCTCCAGAACTCTACTCATTCTCGCATGGGAAGGCTGCAAGAACGAATAAAAAGAAAGAAGGTTCTCTCAATGGGTTCCAAGTTATTATCCTCAACATCCCTTTCTTTTGGTTGGTAATGCAAATAGAAAGGGAAGAAGTCAATGGATTCCGTGTTGTCAATTTTATCCACTATCTAGTCATACCCCTTCTTTATCATCGTTCGCTTCAAGAAATACCATAGAGGTAGATGATCAAGATGGACATAAGCCTTCTCCGGGTCACTATAAGTCTAGGGGAAATAAACACCGAGCGAGCCAGAGAAATAGTGTCATGGAGTAAAAGAAGATAAAACTCCTATTGATGGGCTTGAGCAGTGCGCCGCAACATGACCAAAAGTTATATATAACGAGCATAACATAGGAGGGGCTAGAGAATATTTTTTATGCCTTCCACCATTGCGCCTACCACCACAAATAAGGTTGCTCAAATAGAGTCCGATCTTTTCGAGCTAGGAAGCATGACTAAGCTTAACCAATAAGCCAAGAAAGCGGCTAACTTAGTTTCAGTGGTGACTGCGGTCGGGCCCTTTATCAAATTTGGCATAATGGGTGCCAGGGAACCTTAAAAAAGGGAAGAAAGATGGATTAACAATTTATATCTATAGGAGAATGTTGTTTGAGAGAAAAGAAAATTGTTAGAACACTTACAACAAGTATCGAGGAAAATGTTGTTTGAGAGAAAAGAAAATTGTTAGAACACTTACAACAAGTATTGAGGAAAATGTGTGAGCCATTGAATAGGGGATATCTTATGGACATCAGGGAAACAAGACATTTCATGAAAAGGTTGGATTCTTGATGCTAAAATCTTAGGCGTTCTGTTGGGAACAACGTAGGTGAATTCCTCGTTTGTAGGAACGTATTCTAGGAAAGATCTGGAGATAGGTAGACCTGTGTAACGCCCCAAAAATCGGGGGTCGGGTAGAAACCCAACTCCCGAGTTCCAGAACATCACTTATGCAACATTTTCAATGATGGATGAATGTTGACGGTAATAGTATATAAAACATGAGGTGGATTAAGCCAAAATAGCATATCATCTCTAGAGACAGTTAAATTAGCAAGCGAAAGAATGTGATAGATACATAAAATATATGAACTGTTGTAAGTCTCTAAAGTGTGAACATGTTACCAGGTTAACTAAATACATGTATACTCCAAAATAGAAAGAAGAGAATATACATGGGTGTGTAAATAAAAGACAAAATACCAAGTGTATTGACATCTAATCAGTAACCCTGTAACCCTGTCAATCAGAACCTGCATATAAGAGGGATCCTCCTCATCATCATCAAGTCCGGCTCTGCTTCGCAAGCATCACCACCATCTAAAACTAAAATAGGGACTGGTTGCTGTGCGAAACACCGTCCCGTAACGTGGGAGTGAGTAGCTAACTCAGTGGAATCATATAGCAAAGGTTAACATGTTATCAAATCAATCAAGCGATAATGATAAAGCAACCAATCAAACATTCCTAAATACTGTGATTAATGCAAGAATGAAATGACATGATGGATGGCCTCACCGACATACTTCCTCATGCGACACCATCTTACGTTTGCGGCATGCTTTCTTCCCTCAGTGATCCACATCTTCCAGGCACATGCAGTGTGATATGAATATGATTACCGAGTTGTTATTAGGCCTTTTCATACAGCAGGATTGGAAAACTATGGTACTTTCCTTATATCATTCCCAACAAGGATCCTGTCTAGGGTCGTCACTCCTAGTAATCTCATACGATGATATATTTCTAGGTCGCTGCAAGGGCTGTCCGGGCTGTTGCACGCACTCGTTGCTCCACTCCCCCATCACCTTATCAATACAGGCCTAGTTGTAGTCTTGTTGCTACGGAAGGTTCGTCGCCTCACGTAGACTCAGAGTACGCTCGAGGTCACTACAAAGGGCCGTCAGGGCTGTTGGATGCACTCGTTGCTCCGCTCCCCCAATCACCTTATCAGTGTAGGCCAATAACAAGAATATAGTGTCCCATACCACCATAATCTGCTCACGAGTCTAAGTTGCTCACTGGTCACTACAGGGAGGTTTATGGCCCCAGCGTAGGCCGACAGCTTGACCACGGTGTCCCATACCACCATGCCCGGCTCATAAGTCTTAATGGATTATGGTACCACGGTTATCAGGGTTATCACTGGTAAGTTCAGTACCCTAGGTTCAAGTAGTTATGACGAAAACACTGTGAACATACAATGGTCAGTCGGGTTACTTGATGAGTCTGACTAACGCGAGGGCACGTTGAAACAACCGACATGAAGTACACAAGCACTTCGTGTGGCCTAACCACTGTCGACGACTCTAGTACGACTCGGGTTCGTCATACACATCCTTCGTGGTGAATAGAATCCAACCACAAATTCTAAACTGTTACCGACTGCCTAGACTAGAGTATAGCCCCAAGTACATGTAATGTGAATCAGTAATCAAATGAGATAAACAACATCAAAATAACAAATAATTCAAGCATGTTAGCAACATGTTATAAGATACAACATAGGCAATTTAACCATACACAAGTACTCTACACATAAGGAAATCAATTGAAATACAACAAGCATGGAGGAAATCATGTACATCATCCAATTAGTTGAGAATCCAGTCTCAACGCTAATCTACAACACCATTTACTCAATACTTACTAATACATACATTTATACAAACACTTAGACTACTTAACTCTAATGTACTTGATGTATGTTGATTTCAACATATAATATGACAGATCCTTATATTAAGGAGATGTCTAATACACAACAATCATGTTCTTACATTCAAAACATATGGCAGGCATAAATCATATTGATTTAGGCATTTCAACACATAGCATATGTCGGCCAATATGTGCATTAAGGAGAATCTCTTAGCCAAACAGATCATACACGCATAACTAGTATAGGTACACGGTAAATACTCATGGCAATCATATTAGTAAACTACGTACGTATACAGTATTTCCTATAAATACCTAAAATATCCTAAATCTCATATTCTTCGTACGTATTCGAAATGAAAAACGGACAGCATGTTTTACATGTCAAACAACATCCTTATCAGCAATCTACCATTAAATGGCATTGAAAGTTTTGAAAACAGGTAATCTAAGCGTCTAAAATCTGCACCTTAAAACAGAAATTGTGAAACGGAGTTGATTCAGACGATAAGTCTTCGTCAGCGGCTCAACGGCAACCTATACCATGAATAGGTTAGGTACATCATCACTTATGCTATTTGGAACTCTAGAACAGGTGAGGGTTATGATTTCTTACCTAAGAATGAAGCCGGAGTCACTGGAAAAGTGATGCAGGTGGATGGTTTTGGCACGTGGAGCAGCAGGGAAGAATCCTTGGGAGAATCACCAGCTTCTCCCTCACTTCTCTCTCTCTTCTCTCTTCTCTCTCCTTGGGTTTTCTCCAAATTCGTATGGGTTAGAAAGCTAAGGGTTTAAGGCCCTTTTATAAGCCCAAACCTGACCAAAATAGACTTTAAGTCAAGGTATACTTGGGTTATAGCCAAATCGGGTCTTTCCCGATCCAAAAGAACATTTCTGGAGGTCCCTTGACAGAATGCGGTCGGACTTAAGCTTGTGGATGCTGGATCCTGATCACATTACGTTTTCAGTTCGATAGGGTTTCCAGATCGCACGTGACAGACCAGTTTCAGTTCAGAGGTCACTGAGACTCGATTAAGGATTCCAAGTATACTGACCTAAGTGTGAAATGTTCCCTGATTCGAGGGTGTATTTGGGTCAGATTCCAATGGTCAGAATGCTTAAAAATAACGCGCAAGCGAACTGTGCCAGATTTCATAAAAATGTATTTAATTTTCTAAATATTTTCCTTTTTCTCACTCTCTTCACTTCGGACTCAGTAAAATGGTGTCAGGACATCAGTTGGGCTTGATTTTTAAAATGATTTTCAAGTCCAACTAGGCAGTCATAATGGTCTAAGATTGTAGATATCAGACTTTTGACGCGCGGTCCAGGTCCGATACAAGTTTCAAAGGGTTCCTGAGAATAAACCAGTTTAGAGTTTGATCCTGAATTTTAGGGTAAGATAGCGTCAATGATTCTATAGGTTCTGGGTCTTACAGATAGTATTTAAAGTGGTTGGTGCTAATTTTGCAGGAAATCTAGTGTAGCGCTGGCTGATTCACGTTAAATTTCTAAAGAATTTGGTTCTAAATGATTTCTTTGACTTTGGAATTGGGTTCTGAGAGGTTACCACGGTGTTATGGTTGACCCATTGCCTAAGGACACCTAATTCTAGGTAGGCAAAAATTTAGGGTGTTACAACCTGTCATCCTATGTAGATCCTACAAAGTGATGCTTACTTCTTCAACTGGAAAGTGGAAAGAATTCGTAGTGGAGGACCATTACTTCAGAATGCCCTTATAAATCATTGTCCTTTTGGAAGAACTCTTAGGTGGCTTCTATAACATGATATATCTTTGCTACAATAAGGACATCTTCATACTTCTTCAAGATCACCTTAGTCCATGCACTGTAATACGGATGATTAGTCCAAAGACCCCATGTTCTGAATTCTTCTCTACCCCACAGGGAGTCATGATCATGAAAACGCTGTTAAATCGTTTCAAAGAAATGAGTGGGGGTATAAGGCATGGGGGTTGTAACATGGCGTGAGGAAGCACATATATGTTATTTGCCCGGTCTTTTGGACTAAGCATTTCTCCATGAGATAACTTTCGAGGAGTTACGGCTCTTTGATCACCCAATTTAACACTTACAGGAGTCTATTTTGTGTCATATAGTCGGTCGGTTCACTTTAGATTATGGATCGGTGATGATGGAGATTCAAAGGAATAGTAATAGTCTCGTTTTTATAGGGGTCACGGAATTTGATTGCATCGGCACTTGACTTGATCGAATCTCAGGCATTCTGGAAGCGCCTCTGATTGTGTTCCTGAATCTTTTCTAGAAAGGCTTCATCTTTACTCTTTTCTCTTATTTTCTTTGAAATCGCGGGAGTGGGAGAAGCTTTAGCAATAGAAAGACGAGTGTCATCTGTGTGAAAGTTGGTAGTGCACTTTAACCAAATGTCGCACAACTATGCGGATGTGGTCAGACAGGTGCTGGATGCGATCAGCAGAGTTGATAATGGTAGGAGTCAGTTCTTTGAAGAAGGAAGAGTAACCTTAGGTAGAACCGGGTCTTTTCTAACTATGGGTTTTAGCTGGTTGCGATTCAGAAGGTCCAGTAGTATTTGGGGAAGCGTGAGGTCTTTTAGAGCTAGCCATCAAAAATCTACACAAGAATCAGTAAACAAGTTAAAATCAGGGAAAGAAGTTTGTTAAGTTCTGAAAAATTGAAGGAGTATAAAAGCTTGTAAAGAAAAGGGCAAGTGAATTTTAAATAAATTTTAAGTTTGTATTATGCACAGGGTGTTGTGCGTAAATTGTTACACACTACCTGTCCTTGCGCGCTAAGTCCTATTGTGCGTAAAGAAGTGTTGTGTGCAGAGAAGCATTGTGCATAAGAGTTCGGTGTGTGCAGGAAGGTTTAATGCACAAAAGGGGTGAAGTAGGCAGAGAATGAAGTAACGGCGAAGAGTGGAGATCATGTATTTATAGACTGGCACTCGCCCATTATGTGGAAGTCGTTGTCTACAATTTGTTTTGTGTAACTCATTGCGCGCTAGAACATTTTGCACCAAAAATTATATGAAGCGCACAACGAAGAAAAGGAAAGAAAAATTGGTTAGAATAATTGAAATATTGATCCCACATTATTTATTTTATAGATAAAAATAAAAAGTATAGGATCAAGGGGGCATCTGTTAAGGCATAAAAAGAGAAAGGGGAAGACAACAAAAACTTTCACTGTGTGTAGATGATCATTGTACGCAGAGAATCATTGTACGCAAATGATCGTTATGTGTAGAGAAGCATTATGCGGTGAAGGGAGTCAGTCTGCGTAATAAAATCCGCATAAAGGAGTTCACACAAAGGAGATTACACAATAGAGAGCACACAGAGGAGATCGCATAGAGGGGAATTGGCGTACTAGGGATACCACACAATGATTATGTGGCATGTTCACACGTGTGAGAGGGCTATAAATACCCCATGACCCCTCTAAGGGGGTCATTAGCATCCAATCAAGGAAGAGGAAAAAATCTTGAAAGGAGAGAGAGGTAGAGTCCTTACTCATTATGTGGAATAGGTGTTATGCAGTGCACAATGCTGTTGGCACACAACAAGAGGGAGCGCACAACACTTCTGAGCTCACAATAGGCCGAACCACAACAATGCCTAATGCACAGTAGTGTTCAACATGTAATAGTCTCCAACGCACAATGGCCTCTAGCATAAAGGCTTCCATCACATTGTGTCTTAGTGCATGATGCCCCTATGCACAGTGCCGTCAAATATTTGTTTTATATTACAATTCATGAATATTCTATTTTGGAATCAAAGGAGAAGAAAAGATGTAAAAGAACTTGGAATGAATAAATGACGTGATTGTCTTCTTCATCTTCTTTTATTTTTCATTAAGTGAATGAAATTCCCAAATTAAATGCATTTGGTTCTTGTTCGAAATAGCGGGGTCCCTTCATCGCACATCTCTCTCTCTCTCTCTCTCTCTCTCTCTCTCTCTCTCTCTCTCTCTCATTCTCTGTCTCTCTCTCTCCCTTTCTCTATTTCATGGGCCACCTTAATGTATGTATCATATACGTGTTGTCCATGCAATGGGCCCACTTGGATGGACTGTCCTGCGGATGGGCTTGCTGCCTGTCCGTCTGGACAGGCCTGCATGTAAGGAAACACAAATATCATCTTTTTTTCGAAAAGGCTGGTGGGTCCCACACGTGTGGACCCACCTTTAATGTATGCATTTCATCTTTACCGTCCATCTAGACAGTGGGTCCTACGTAGCTATCCAGTTAGTGTTTAAAATTAGCAAGTTTTGTGGGCCTCACCATGAGGCATGTGTTATATCCAGACCGTCCATCTGTATGGATGTCAGCAGGTTTTGTGGGTCTAAAGCATGAGGTGTGTGCTATATCTAGCCATCCACCACGTGGACCCCACCTTGGTGATGTGGGTACATGCACACCGTCCAGCCGAGGATGGTGCTAGACGTGCCTCCTGCACGTGTGGTATCCACACCATCTAGATGGGACGGTGGGATCCACCGTGATATGTGTTATATCCAGGACGTCCATCCATGGGGTCCACTAGATGTAAGTGTTTTATCCACCCTATCCATCCGTGGTCCACCATATGATATCTACACCGTCCAGATCTTGGACGGTGGGCCCTGGACGATGATGTATGTGTTGTACCCACACATGTGGGTCCCACATAAGGTATATGTTATACCCAGACCGTCCATTTAGTGGGGCCCTACCTTGATATATGTATTTTGTAACCACACCGTCTAGATCTGAATGGTGCTGTGTGGGCTGACCGTGATGTATGGGTCTGATCCACACTGTTCATCACTTTGGACGGTGGGACCCACCTTATGTATGTGATGTATATCCAGTCCATCCATTCCAGCTTGACGTGGAACTCCCACTACATGATGTATGTGTTTTCAGCCACGCCATCCATCTAATTTCTGAATGGGTGGGGCCCAACTAGGCGTATGTATTTTATATTCACACCGTCCATTCATGTGGCCCTCACGTGATGTACGTGTTTGATCCTAGTTGTCCATCTGGTGGGGCCCATTTGGAATGTGCAGGGCCCACCTCAATGTGATGTATTTATGACCCATGAGTGAGGCCCATTATGATGTATATATGACCCATGAGTGAAGCCCAATGTGATGTATATGTAGCCCTTGAGTGAGGCCCGTTGTGACGTATATTAGGCCCTTGTGTGTGGCCATGGGCCCACTATATGTTTGGCTCTATGTGAACCACTCCTTGGGAGCAATGTTGGTTAAATGTCCACATTGATGTGCAATGATGTTTAAATATCTTCATTGTGACCTTCCCTTAGGCCTTATTAGGCCCATTCTCATCATTCTCTCAGTGGGTTGACCCTAATCATTGGGCCTCATTTGCATGATCCATCAATTCTCATTGGGCTATCCCAATATGTTGGGCCCTCATTGGTTGTTAGTAGGATTATTTTTAATCTTGGAAACTACCTGGGACTTATTGGGGCCCCCTAAGGCATCTAGTGGGCTATATAATAGTATGGAGAAGGAACCCTTTCCGAATCCTTAGGAATATATGTAGGCCACCTAGGCCAAACCTTGGTATGAGGAGAGTTCATCATCACCGTAAACAGAGGGATCCATACTATTGGATTTGGTATATCCATAATTGAGGGCCGATCTTTATGGTTTAGATTTGTTGTCCATCTATGGACCCTGCCTTGTATATAGGCCGATTATTGATACCGATTATAAGTATGCGATAACATAACATCATGATATATGCCCATAAGCATCATTTGCATGCTTGATATGAGACGTGGTTGATAATTACATATGTCATTGGGCAAGTTGTTTATGGGACTCCCTAATAGGCAAAGTTGTCCCACATGAGCGAACAGTATGCGCAGGATTGTTGCATGATTGGACTGCATGACTCATGCATCTTGCATTGTGTGATTATGATTACTGTATGCCCTAGCGACATCAAGGCTATATCCTTCACAGATATAGCATGGATGGAAGGATTTATAAAGCCCGTATCCTAGTCCATACCATTCCTTAAACTCCTGCAATCCTCCTCGTCGAATTTCGATAACCCGCGACCTATAATCAACATTTGAGTATGACCCTAAGTCACATTGTATAAATCTAAGTCGACTCGAACCGAGACTTGTACCATTGTGACTGTACTATTTCCACATTTCTAATGTCGAGACTTACGCACTGATGGGATACCCAAGCTAAGAGTTGTGGACCCGTATTCATTTTGATGAAATGGAACGCGTTGCGAATCCTAAGAAAATATTTACCTAATCCATCACATCAATCAATCAATCACAAGTCAAGTACAACTCATACTTAGCCCATTCCTCTCTCACCCAAAAGTCATCCAAGCCCATACCCTCTATGTCATTCTTCTCATACACCCATCCCTCTCTCCTTACATCTCCCATCCTTCACTCTATCTCATTCCATTTTCTATCATTTTTCCTAGCAACTAAGAGGGAAAAGGAGTAAGGAGAGAAAAGAGAAAGAACCAAAGATTAAGGCCCACTTCCTACCACCAAATCTCACTATCCAACCCTTCAATCTTCATCATCCACTATCTAAGTTGAAGCTAAGGAGCTAAGGAAGTCATAGAACCAAGAAGATTAGCAATCGGTGAGTGTTTATAGGTCTAGATCATTGATTTTGATGCATGAGCCAAGTGGGGCCTACCGATTGATGGTATGGATACCACTTTGGACCCAAGGTGTGGCCAATGGCCCACCATGATTCATGTATGTAAATCCATGATGGGGCTATACTCCATGGACCCCACCATGTTGTTTATTTGATGATCAACATGTAGAGGTCATCTAGACCTTAAACTTGTGGTGGGGATGGTATCCCCACGTTGATTTTTCTCATTTGAGGGCCACATTTGGTGGGACCCAATTGATGTATGTGTGATGATAGACAGGAGCTCATAGTGGTGGAGCTCCTCTCCATCTCTCGATGCTTTGTCTCTCTCTCTCTCTCACTATTTCTCTCCCTTTCCCTGATTGATTGCCCACCCTGATGTATGATTTTTATCCACGCTGTCCATTTAGTGGGCCCAACCACTGTCCACAATGGACCCACCTTACTGACCACCCTGTTGTCTATTTTGGATAAGCCTAGGTGATGAGAAAATATAAATATCATCCTAGTCCAGCTAGTGAGCCACCCACATGGTCCCCACCTTGATTTACATAGTATCTACACCATCCGTGTGGTGGGGCCATTGTAGGAGTGGGCCCTATTCTGCTATGTCCCAACAGCTATTGTAGGTAAAGTCCAGACGGCCAACAGGCCCTGGATACAGGAAAACAGAAATATCCGGTTGATCCAAATAGGTGAGCCATACCACATGGACCCACCTGATGCAGTGTTTCATCCACTTTCAGTCCCTAGATGTGGACCCCACATGATGAAAGTGTTATATCCACCACTATACAACAAGGACAATGGAACCACCATGGTGTACGTGTTATATTCACACCATCCGTCCGTGTGACCCACATGATGTAGTGTTATATTCACATCGTCTGTCCATGTGAACCCCCCCCCCCCCTCACATGATGGATGTATTAAATCCACACCTTCTATCCAATTTCCCATATCATTTTAGCCCTTGAGCAAAAAAATGAAGCCAATTCAGATCTCTAGCGTGACACATCATAGAAAATAGTGATATTTGTCATTTAAATATGTTAGGGCCCACTGTAATATTTCTACACATCAAAACATATTGAATAATGGGCTCATTGGACCTGTCACGAGCCGGAGAACCTAGTAGACTGACTAAATTATCCTGATATAGGCCCAACCTATGAAAACCTTCGAAAAAAACACAGTAGCACTGGACACTGTTACTGCCAGCAACCAGAGGACGTTGCAGTAAGCTGTGTCCTGCTGCTTGGAATGGGCAGGGACAGTGGGCCTCACCATAGGCCCCACTATGATGCATGTCGACCATCTACACCGTGCATTTGATGGGTCCCCTTTATAAATGGGTCACCCCCAAAAATTAACTGTACACAGAACTCAGGTGACCCACACCATCTACAATTATGAGAAGACGTGTTAAATCATATAAAAGCTCTTTCTAGGGTCCATCTGAGATTTGGATGCATCTGAAACTTGGTCTGACCCCCTTAACCAAGTGGGACACACATAATGGATGGGCTGGACTTGTGAACCATGGCTTGGTTGGCCTAACAAATGATTATGAATGCTTTAATGGAGGGAAATCTCTCAACTGTGTACATGGTGTGGCCCACACAGGCCACAAATTAACTTGATTTTAAGTCTCAGGCCCCACCATGATGTGTGTATTATACCCACACTGTTCAACTATTTTTCTAGGGTCGTGGGCTCTATTGCATTGTATGGCCCACCATGAAGGATGTGCTATGTACACACCGTTTGCCCAATTTTTTTGGGTCATGGGATACCCCATAAGGCCCACTATGATATATGTGTTACACACACTTTCTACCCATTGTTCCTAGGCTATGGGCTATCTCATGTGGCCCATTGTGATGTATGTGAGGCCCATTGAAATGTATGTGGTCCATTGAGATGCATGTGAGGCCCATTGAGATGTATGTGGTCCATTGAGATGCATGTGAGGCCCATTGAGATGTATGTGCCCCCATGTGATGTACATGAGGCCCATTGTGATGTGTACAAGACCCATGTGATGAGGCCCATTATGATGTATGAGACCCTTGTGTAAGGTCCATTATGATTATATAAGGCCCATTATGATTGTATGAGGCCCATTGAGAATGTATGTGACCCACTGTGATTGTATGAGGTCCTTTCCCCATTGTAAGTTAGATTTTATGATGGGCCATACTCTATGTGCAATGGTGGTTAAATGTCCACGTTGCAAACCTCCCTAGAGCTCATTATCAAGCCCATTACCATCTTCTCTTACCGGGCTATCCCAAACCATTAAACCCACTTAATGTTAGTGATACCCATTAGGTTACCCAAACTGCTAGGCCCCCCATTGATGATAGTGCCTTACATCATGCCTTGTAGAATTACCCACACCTTAGAGCCCAATTTTTGTTTATATTGTGCCTTATAGGGAAGTCTAGTTTATTGTACGATAAAGAGGGTAAGCAAGCCCACTTATTGTACTTAAATTCAGCTCTGCCCTCAGTGGGGGATATTGTGACGCTTCGTCACTATTGCACACACAAGTGTGGACACTGATGTGGGTAGGGCCTAGAGGCCTGGGCAAGCTACCAGTGATTGACAAGTTACTGTGCTGACAGCTACTATGCACATAGTGAAGGCAAAACTTTTTCCCACATCAGAAGCAACGTGTGATGTTGTGGTGGCTATAAGTTGGATTCATTCCTTAACTGTTGTGACACGCTCTAAATCAGTGAGCTTCGATAAAGCAGTCTATATCACCCCTTGTCATAAACGGAAGGATATGCTGTATTAGGTTTAGTGTATCTACTATTTAGAGCCTATCTTGATATTTGGATTAGATCCACCGTCCTTCTATGGACCCCCATCATTTGTAGGCATGTTTTGAGGGATGATGGATTAAAGCATATGCCATTAGGCTGAGATGTTTATGGGACTCCTTGTAAGATGAAATTGCCCCCACATGATCGCTCGATACATGTAGGTTTGATGCATGACCTAGATACAATTGACGATATTTATGGACTCATCAAGATTTGCATATTGCATTGCATTCTCAGTATATAATATTTGGCTTACTATGTATCCACATTACAAAGTTGATCTACATTGCTTCTTAAGTATATGATATTATCTTATTATGTTTTTGCATCACATAGCCTAGATAAGGTTGATGGTATTTATGTACTTACCAGCATATTTTACCATTGCTCTAATATTGTATACTTGACACTTACCTTGTGCATACACTTACACCACCCTCTAAGCTTTCTATAAGCTTATGCATGATAGATGTGTGCTGGTGGCATTAGGTCACAACAATGTTGAGCTTGGAGCATGCAACTGTCCTTTTGATCTTTGATTATCGATATATGTATTTCCCTTTCAACATTGTAATTAACTATTTATATTAGTAGATATGTGATGATGATGATGCCTTTGTGATTTGGGTACACTTGTGGTTATGCTCCTTTATTTATAAAAAAAAAATATCACACTCAAAATTCCCCTTGTAGGATCCCAAGATCGAAACCTAGCGTATGGGTGCTGGGAGCTGAAAATGGTGTACTAAAGAGATTATCGGCACCGGATTCGACGATTGGAACTTCTGTGAGCCCATTTTATAAGTTTGGAGCATGACAGGATTGAATACTAAAAATTCTTGTTAAACATAGGGGTGCAAAGGATGTACCAAGGTGAAAGTCCTCAAACCCTTATGGAATCATGGAGGATGCTCCAATGGCTAAATCAAGTGGATGTGTGAGTGCATGAGGACTGAATACTAGGAGGCTGCATCTCCCACTAAATCGTGGTCGGTTAGAAGGAGGTGTGGCCTTACCTGTCTGAGGGTAGGGGGCAATTGTTAGGTTGAGTTTGACCATCTCATAAATGAGTCTGCTATCAACGTGCCAGATACGCATTGGTAGGGTATTGGCAGGGCAAATAGTGAGGTTTTTACGCTCACTTAGATTGCTCGCCTAGGGAAGGGGCAATGTCATTTGTAGTATACTAGACCCTGGTAATATTCTAGAGAGATGAACTGTATTGATATGTGGATTCCAACTGAGGACTAGTGTGCTTACGTTGCAGCTTGTATATGACATTTGGCCATGTAGGCCTTGCATCGCATAGCCTTGATATGGCCATTATCATTCATGCATCTTGCATAGCATGGCCTTGGTACGACTGATAGTATTCATGGACTTACTAGTATGTTTCTGCATTACTCTGATATTACATTCTTGCATTGCTACCTTGCGCACACACTTTCACCACCCTTTAAGCTTTCTATAAGCTTATGCATGATTGTTGTATGCAGGTGATGCTAGGACGTATTAGTAGCATTGAGATTAGAGTGTGCAGTGGACTTCTGAAGCTTTCGATATTATTATTGTATTTCCTTTTATGCATTATACTTAAAAAAAATTATCATAGTGGAAATGTGATGGAGTTGTTGGTTGTTGTTTATGAGTTATGCTTATTATGAATCATTTTCATATTAAAAATCCTCCTTGTAGGATCCCAGGAATGGAACTTAGTATATGGGTGCCGAGAGCCGAATTTGGGTACTACGGAGGCTGTCAGTACCAAATTCCGTGATCAGGAATTTTGTGAGCCCGGTTTCCAAGTTTGGGGCATGACACTCCGATCCATTGAGCATTGAGAACTCCACCCATTTCTTTCTCCCCCTCTGCCCTCTATGTCTGAAGTTTTGGGCTTTCCTTTTAGCTAATCTCCATCTCTGATCAAGCGAGCATTGAGTGGAGAGCAGTTACTCTTTCACTCTCTCTCCTTTTCTCTCTCTCTAACTCTCTAATTGTCCCCTCCCCTTACCCTAGTGGTCACTGTCAATGGTTAAAAGTTGCAGCCTAATATATATGTGTATATATATATATGGAAATGGTTCTATGAGGTTGAACTCATGGGAACTTCACATGAGGTTGAGCTATGTGGGCCCCACCCTTATGTGTGTTGAGAACCTACTGTAATACCCTGAAAATCGGGGGTCGTGTTTAAACTCAACTCCCGAGTTTCAGACCGTCACTTATGCAACAAAAATGATTATGATTCAATGTTTTCTGATTTAAAGCATTCACATGAGTAAAAGTATACCAAAACTGCAATTCATACTTCAGATCCAGTGATAAAAGCAAGCGGAAGACTAAAAATATATAAATCACTGTATGGAAAAACAAAATAGATCTCATCTGTCTCTAAAGTATGAATACATCTCTGAGTCTCATAAATATATACATGAAAAAAATCAAATGTTCAAAATAGTCCCACTGAAGTCTCATCAACCCAGGTCGCCTATGCAAAGCCATCATGATACTGCATGTACGAGAACTCGTCCTGGTCCTCGTCGAAGTTTGGCTCTGCCTCCTGGATCTCAGCCTCACCTACATCTACAACAGGGTCTGGTGGGTGTTGCAAACACCATCCCGTAACATGGGAATGAGTGATCAACTCAGTGGAATCATAGAGCAAAGATTAGCATGTTCACAAATCAATCATGCGATAATAGTAAAGCAGTAAATCAGACAGTCCTAATACTGTTGTTAATGCAAGATGACATGACGTGATGTATGCCCTCACCGACGATCTCCCTCATACGGCACCATCTTACGACCGCGGCATGCAATCGACCCTCAAGTGCTCCACATCTTCCAGGCACATGCAATGGCATGGTGACATGATTTTCAAGTTGTTATTAGTCCATTCAAACAGCAGGATTGGGAAACTAAGGTACTTCCCTTGTATCAATCCCAACACAGATCCTATCTAGGGTCGTCACTCCTAGTAATCTCATACAATATATATTTCGTAGGTCGCTGCAAGGGCTGTCAGGGATGTTGCTCGCACTCGTTGCACCGCTACCCCATCACCTTATCAATACAGTCCTACTGTACTCTACTGCTACTGAAGGGTCGTTGCCTCCCGTAGACTCAGAATACGCTCGCGGTCACTACAAAGGACTCGTCGCCTGATCAATGTAGGCCGACAGCTAGAATATAGTGTCCCATACCACCATAATCTGCTCACGAGACTAGGTGCTCACTGGTCACTACGGGGAGGTTTGTGGCCCCAGCGTAGGCCGACAGCTCGACCACGGTGTCCCATACCACCATGCCCGGCTCATGAGTCTTCGTGGATCAAGGTACCATGGTTAACAGGGTTTACAATGGTAAGTTCAGTACCCTAGGTTCAAGCAGTTATGACTCATACAAGGTGAACATACATCGGCCAGTCGGGTCACTTGACGGGCTTGGCTAGCGCGATCGCATCTCAAGTCAAACTACATGAAGTGCGTAAAACACTTCGCGTGGCCTAGCCACTGCCACCAACTCCAAACACGAGTCGCATTCATCGACGCGTCGTTCGTGGCCAAGACCAGCCAGCCACGAATTTGCTCGGTTACTGACTGCTTGGACTAAGTCTAGTCCCAAACAATTATAGAATCACATCAGAAATTTATGTAGGAGTATTGGAATTGAAATACAATCATGTGAGCATGTTAACACATGTTATAACATACAACTTAAGTAAATCTTCAAGCACATATATTTCATGCATGTAATGAAATCATGCATATAGTCAACATGTAGGAAATCATTTAGGTCAGCATATTAATTGAGAAATCAATCTCAAACTATTTCATAACATCATTTAATTCAATACATACTAATACAAGCATTTACACAAACACATACACTACACACTTAAGTCTACATATAGTATGTCGACCCGAAGTGCGCAATTAGGCGAATGTCTTCGCCAAACTAATTATGCACGTATTCCTAACTTTCTAATGCAGCAACAAACCATGTCAATCACATCAGAAAAATATGAATGTAATCAGTACTTTCTACAAATGACTAAAATGCCCTAAATCTCATATTCTTCGTTGATTTATGAAACAGGAAACGGATAGCATGTTGTACATGTCAAACGGCGATGCCGTCGATAATCTACTATTAAACAACATTGAAAGCGTTGGAAACCGTCAATCAAAGTGTCTAAAATCCTCACCTAGTCTCTTATGGATGCGTAAATTTGAACGGAGCGTATACGCTTCGTCTACGGCGATAAGAGAACCTGTTTTACAAGGTCTATTGGTTAAAATGCTATAGATCCTAGTGAACCTTAAATCAACAACTTCTAGGGTTGTTTCATACCTGAAAATGCGGAAGAATCACCGGCTTGGTGATCAGGAGGTGTTGCTTAGGCACTAGCAACAGGTGGCACGAAGACTGGAAAAATCCCTTCTACACTCTCTCAAACTCTCACCTTTTCTCTCTCCCAATCTAGGGTTTCTTGCAATTTCGGATGGGAGAGAGAAGTGAGGGTTTCAACCCCTTTTATAAGCCCAAAAACGCTGAAAATAGGCTCCGGTACAAAGTTTACTTAGTGCATATCCAATTCGGGGCTGTTTCGGTCCAAAAGATGCTTTCTGGTGGTCCCCTGGCCGAATGCGATCGGACTTAAGCTCATGCGTACCAGATCTAGCACGTATTAAGTTTTCAGTCCGGCAGGGTTCGCAGATCGCGTGTGGCGGACCAGTTTCAGTTCAGCGGTCACCGCACGTAGATCAGGGCTGAAAGTCTCATGATAAAAAATAGAAATTTTTCCTGATCCGAGGGTGTAATCTGGCTGAATTCTGACGGTCAGAATGCTCAATACTGACGCGTCAAGTCGTGTGCCAGATTTGAATTTAAAATTTCAATTCTGTCCCTATTCGTACTCTCTTCAGTCCGGGCTCAATGAAATAGCCTGTGATTATCGGTTTGACTTGATTTTCGAAATGAGTGTCAAGTCTAGCTAGGCGGTTCTAACGGTCTAAGATAGGAGGTATCAGACTTTTGACGCGCGGTCTAGATCTAATACAAAGATTCAAAACGGTCCAGAGAACAAACCTGCTTAGAGTTTGATCCAAGGTTATAGAGTATTGTAGGGTCATTGGTTCTACTCGATTTGGGCCTTATAGAACGTATTTAAAGTGATCAGGGACTATTTCCCAGCTACTCCAACGTTGCGCTAGCTAACTTGCGCTTAATTTCCATAGGAATTAATTCTATGCAATTTCGGGTCGAGTTGATACTCGAACCCAAGTATGGATTTTTCACGGGCTTTACAATCTACCCCCCTTAACAAATAATTTCATCCTCGAAATTTGTACCTTTTTGTACTCCTCGAGAAGCTGTGGGTAGTTCTTTCTGATCTCAGCTTCTGTCTCCCAGGTAGCCTCTTCCTCAGAGTGATGCGTCCATAATACCTTCACAAGGGGAATCACCTTGCTACGCAGTACCTGTTCCTTCCTGTCTAGGATACGTGTCGGTCGCAGGATACAAGTAACATCCTCTCCTAATTGCACCTGCTCCCATCTGATGATATGGGAAGGATCAGCAACGTACTTCTTCAGCATAGAAACATGAAATACGTTGTGAACGCTCGCGAGAGGCATGGGTAAAGCCAATCGGTAAGCCACTGCTCCCACACGATCGAGGATCTGGAATGGACCAATGAATCGCGGTGCTAGCTTCCCCTTCTTCCCGAACCGAAGGACTCCCTTCATAGGGGAAACTCGCAAAAACACATGATCCCCAACTGTGAACTCTAGTGGCCTCCATCTCGTATCGGCATAACTCTTCTGTCTGCTCTGCGCTGTAAGAAGCCGACGTCGAATAATATCGATCTTCTCTGACGTCGCCTGCACTAACTCTAGGCCAATCAAGCTACGCTCACCGACCTCTACCCAGCAATGACGTGCGCGACAAGGTCGCCCATACAGTGCCTCATAAGGTGCCATACCGATACTCGTCTGAAATCTATTGTTATACGCAAACTCCGTATAAGCAAGACAATCATCCCAACTGTCCTTGAAGTCCAATGCGCAAGATCGCAACATGTCCTCTAAGATCTGGTTCACCCGCTCTGTCTGTCCGTCCGTTTGTGGGTGGAAGGCAGTACTGAACTTCAACTTCACACCCATAGCTCTTGAATGCGAGTCCAGAAAATAGAAGTGAACCGCGTGTCTCTGTCCGACACGATCTCCAGCGGAACTCCATGCAGACGCACAATCTCTCTGATGTACAATCTAGCCAGCTCGTCTACAGAGTTCGTAACTCTAATCGGTAGGAAGTGCGCCGACTTCGTCAGACGGTCGACGATCACCCAAATGGAATCATGTCCCTTCCTCGTCTTCGGCAACCCAGAAATGAAGTCCATGGAAATGAAATCCACTTCCACTCTGCGATCGGCATAGGCTGCAAAAGTCCAGGTGGTCAGCGATGCTCTGCCTTCACCTGCTGACAAGTGAGACAACGGGACACGAACTCTGCTATATGGGTCTTTATACCTTCCCACCAATACGTCCTCTTCACGTCACGATACATCTTCGTACTGCCTGGATGCATCGCGAGTCTAGTACAATGCGTAGCCTCGAGAATCTCTCGTCTCAAGTCAGGGATATCTGGGACGCATAGGCGGCCACGATAACGTAAGCCCCCATCCATACCAACTCGCCAGTCGGCGTCTGCATCATCACTGGCCTGCTCTCGAAGCTCGGTCAGATGCGCATCGTCCCTCTGCGCCTCGATGACTCGGTCATCGATCTGAGATCGCACCTGTACATGTGCGATGAACTCAAACGGCTCCTCTACGGTGATTTTCTGCTCAAAGTCTCACAAAAACTCAACCGTATCCCACTCAGCAACCATTAGTAGAGCCACAAACTCTATCGCCTTCTTGCGGCTCAACGCATCAGCCACAAGCTTCGCCTTTCCAGGATGGTAAGAGACTTCAAACTTGAAGTCCTTCAACGTCTCCATCCATCGCCGCTGCCTCATATTCAAGTCTCGCTGCGTGAATATGTACTTGAGGCTCTTGTGGTCGCAAAAGAGCTCGAACTCCTCTCCGTAGAGGTAATATCTCCAGAGTCTCAGTGCGAATATAACGGCTGTCAACTCTAGGTCGTGTGTAGGGTAATTCTCCTCGTGCTTCCTTAATTGTCTCGAGGTATACAAAATTACCCTGTCCCTCTGCATAAGGACACAACCCAAACCAACGCTAGACGCGTCAGTGTATATAGTGTATCTAACCCCTTGCTCTGGCAATACTAGCACAGGGGCGGACGTAAGTCTGTCCTTCAGCTCCTGAAAAGCTGACTCCACCTTGTCATTCCAGGCAAACTTCACGTCCTTCCGTGTCAACTGAGATAAGGGTCTTGTGATCTTCGAGAAGTCCTGTATGAAGCGCCGATAGTAGCCAGAGAGACCCAAGAAACTCCTCAGCTCAGTGACAGAACCAGGCTGCTCCCAGTCCTGCACTGCAGCTACCTTAGATAGGTCAACTGCCATGCCATCCTTGGACACCACGTGTCCCAGGAACTTTACCTCCTGCTTCCAGAAGTCGCACTTCTTGTACTGTGCGAACAACTGATGCTGTCTGAGCGTATCCAGGACCAAACGTAAGTGTTCCTCATGCTCCTCTCGACTCCTGGAGTACACCAAAATGTCGTCAATGAATACAACGATGAATCTATAGAGGAAAGGCCGAAATACCCGGTTCATCAGATCCATGAACACGGCTGGTGCGTTCGTGAGACCGAACGACATCACGAGGAACTCGTAGTGGTCAAAACTGGTCCTGAATGCTGTCTTCTGCATGTCCTCATCCCTAACGCGCAACTGATGATATCCTGACTGAAGATCAATCTTCGAGAAGTACTGCGCTCCTCTCAACTGATCAAACAAGTCATCGATCCTGGGTAAAGGGTACTTGTTCTTCACCGTGACCTGGTTCAGCCTGCGATAATCAATACATAATCGCATCAAACCATCCTTCTTCCTCACGAATAAGACCGGTGCTCCCCAAGGAGACAAACTAGGCCGTATAAGGCCAAGCTCTAGCAGACCATCAATCTGGGTCCTCAACTCCTCCATCTCACACGGTGCCATGCGATACGTCGGTAGTGAGACGGGCGTAGAACCAGGAACCAGATCGATAGTGAAATTGATCTCTCGTCGGGGCGGCAAACCAGGGATCTTTCTGAACAGATCCCGGAACTCAGAAACGACTGGCGTATGCTCAAGTATTTGGGCACCAGCGTCGCGCAATAAAGTGGCGTAACTAAGTATATGGAAAGAGAGATTTACCCGCACTGAAAATGTGAAGGATGCACCCTCTGGCTCGTACACAGTCACTATACGAGTCTCGCTATCAATCTCGGCCCTCGCTGCAGTCAATCAATCCATGCCAATAATGACGTCGAGATAAAAAAGAGAGGGGTCGATGACAAGATCAATAGCCATCGTCCTGCCTCCCAGATCCACCAAACAACCCTCACACATCTGGGTAACATCTGAATAATCTCCATGAGCTGCAAGTACTCGCACCCTATCCATGGTAATAGTCTTTAACCCAAGACGCCTGACTACAGCACGTGATATCAAAGAAATCGTGGAACCAGTGTCCACCATCACAAGAATAGGAGTACCTCCAATATGGGTTGTGACCTCGAAGGCTGAATGCTGAAAATTCGGTGTCGCAGCTGCCTCAGCTGTCAATGCATGAACCCGAGCCTTCTGTGGCCAGTTCGGCCGCTGTGTCAAGGGCCGTGGAGGCTGTCTGATCTGTGATACCGAAGGTCTGAAAGAAGGGTGCGCAGGAGCTAACTGTATAGGCAGTGCTGATATCGCCTGTGAACGTGTACAGTCAATCTTCTGCGGCGGCGAGAACCCACTATCCCGCATCCGAGAAAAATAGCTTTGCGCCAAGTGGCCCGTCCTCCCACAATATGTGCACGATAACTCGAGGCACCGAAACGATGGTGCTGGCACTATGGCCTGAGTAGGAGGGTCGACACGAGGCCTCTTGCCCGCGAAGGGCCTGTCCTTCATGTCTGGTCGTGGCCTAGAAGCAACAGGCCCATGAGATCGCCCAAGTCCATCCACATCCTGCTCTGCCCGCATAGATATGTGAATCAACTCCGCATATGAGGGAATGCTCACACAGCACACCTTCGACTGAATATCCGGTCGCAAACCCTCCAAAAAATACCGTACGCGCATCTGCTCATCAGCCAAAATAGTCGGGACGTATCTGCCCAACTCCGTAAACCGATGCTCATACTCCGTGACTGTCATGGCTCCCTATCGGAGGCGGAGAAACTCATTCTCCCGGTCATGCCTGTACGTCTGGGGGTAATACTTCTCGTGAAAGCGGAACTCAAACGCTACCCATGTCCATTTAAAGTCGGTGGCAACGGTCCGCAATACGCTATCCCACCACAGGCTGGCCTGTCGGTCAAACAGGAATGTAGCCAGCTCTACCTACTCGGCCTCTGTGTAATGAAGCATCCGCAATATCTTCGACACACGGTCGAGCCAGTACTCGACCTCCTCGGGTCTGTGAAAACTCGTAAAAGTGGGAGGCCGTAAGCACTGGAATCACTCTAATAGGCCCCGTGTATCTGCAGCATTCACCGCAAGGTAAGAAGGTGGTACAGGATGAGTCATGCCCTTATCCTGGGCATATGTATAAGCATCCTCAGCTGGATGCGCAGGTGGTGCAGGTGGAGTCACACCCCCACCCTGGGCTAATGTACCCACAATGGTAGTCAGAAGCTGCTGCTGCTACTGCATCATAGCCATCATCTGATCAAATCTGTCAGGAGGTGGAGCAGGCTGTGGCGTGTGCTGCATCGAAGTAGATGCACGATAAGGCTCTTTGACTGGCGGTGTGAACAGCGGTGGTCCAACTGTAGGACCAGCAGTAGGCTGAGACGCACGAACTGTCTCAGAAATCGGCCCCACAGCAGGGTCCGCATGTGTGTCAGACTGTGAAGGAGCCTGATCCATAGGCTCAGTCAATGCAAGCTGAGCCGTGCTTCCCGTAGCCTTAGGCGGCTTTCCCTATATTCAAAATAGGGTGCAACCTTGTCAGTCTCAATAGCACAAATACACCGCAATCATTCACATAAGGAGTCAAAGGCATTCCATTTAATCAAAATTATCACAATACAAGGGATATATCCTCACAAGCATCATAACGAGAAATACATGGGAACTAGGACAGTTAAAGTTACAACAGAAACATAAGAAAAACACTAGCCCTAATAAGCTTACAAAACATAAAGTAGGAAATGACTAACTACTAACAACAACATCAAAGGTCGCATCGCTAGTCTAAGTCGGGTGACGGAGGAGGAGCACCCTTATCCTGCAACCAACACAGGATCGCCTTCAAGGTGCGAGTGACCTTGCCAAATTTTCTCTTCGTAAGGCCTTGACATCCTCGACTTCAGTGCGAAGTTCCTGAACTTCCATTCGCATGGTGATCTGGCTCTCCTCAATCCGAGCAATGCGATCATCGCTAGTAGCCTGCGCAGAAGGATGAGGGCTCTCATATGTATCCTGAGCCTCCTCTTCTGCCTCTTCCTGGACTTCTTTTTGAATTTCTGCTCCAGGTTCTCCCTCACTTGGATCCTCTTCATCATCAAAGTCATCCTCACTATCCTCCTCAAGCTGATTTTCATGGTACTGAGACCCAATCTTCATCTTGACCATAGTCGACTCATCAATGCTATGAATCGAAACTGGCAATTTCGGCCCAAGTCTGTAAGCAAACTCAAGCGTGATCTTGTATATCAGTCGGCCAAAAGGAAGCGATTGGGATGTTCTTTTTGACTTGGCTATGAGGATTATCTGTCGCAAGATGAAAGTGGCCATACATACATTCTCTCCCTGGGCCACCAGATATAAGAAATCAACCATAAGGCGTGTACATTCAATGCGATTCGTCGACCTGGGATACACATTGAACGTGAAGATATGGTGCAGTAGGCACAAATCATCAGACATATATGTCACCTTGAGGCTATTATTAGGCTGCCATGGAACCAACTTACCGCACAGAAACCTGGTGCGACGATCTCGTTCGCGCCTACTCAGATTCTTCTCACTAGGATGAACATCACCAAGAGGCACGTTCAGAAGTCGCGCAATCAGTCGCACATCAATCGTAGCCATCCGATCTCTACCAAAAGGGATTTTGAACTGCAATGGCTCCAAGGTAGGATTCTGGATACAAGCGTAGAAGGCACGAACGGTGCTCACATTAGCACGAGCGCGAGCTTCAAAGATCGGACCCCAATGCGCAGCTTCAATGCGCTCGAACAACAAAAATTCGCTGAACAATCGTCCTTCCACGTCTGCCTCAAACAACACTTTATGATCAGTGTATTGATCGTGAGGCATCTCTGATAGAATTACTCGCCCAAGGTGAGTATGGGGATCCAAATCCCGCTTTGTACGACACTCTAGGGCTGTAGCTGGACCTGTGGCGGCGCTTAAACTTGCGGCACCACCCCGCGGTCTTCTCGATTAAGCAGGGCGACTTGGCCCAACCTCATCTACTGCAGTCTTCCTTTTACCCATCAAAGATAAGATGGAGGAGAGTGATAAAAGGCCTAAAATGGCTTCCACGAAAGCCATAGAAGACGGAGAAAATACGAAGAAGTGGCTGTCCAAAATGGAAAAGGGAGATCTAGGCGTTGTAGAGGGATGCTTCAAGCTTCCCAAGGATATATTTTTAAGGAGAAATGAGAATGAAAAAGTGGAATGGAGCACCTCACGATTTCAGCTCGATTTGGAGGTTTTTGGAGCTCCAAAAGATGAAATCTTCAAGAGGGAGGGCTGCCAACTTCAAAGGAACAATAGAGGGTAGTCGTTTTTGGCCAAGGATGGATCTAGGGGTGGTTTGGAGTCACAGATTTTGGAGATAGTTGCTAAAAAATGAAAATGGAGCTATGGGGAGGGCTGTTTGTGAAGGAAGTGCAAGTTTTAGGGGTTTTCAACCCAAGAACCATATATGTGGGGTGTGAAAAATCCAAAATACCCTCACATCTCAAAGAAGACCTCCAACGGACAAGGGTGGTCGGCGATACATTGTCGGACCGGCGATGGCATCGCCGACCGACCACCTATTCGGTCGGTGGGACCACATGGGTTTGGTCCCCCATGGTCCAAGGTCCCCAGATATGTATGGTCCCAACCTTGGTTCATTGTATTTTGACCTATATAGGCCCAAACATGTGTTCGGGGCTTTTCGGGACCAATCCGCAATCCTGAATACAAAACTCTATCATGCAGCATAAGATTTTGGGATAGAAGGAGCTAGTACATCCATCTAGACTATTAGTTGCTAAATAAAGTGAAGTTAGAATAGCCTTATGGCCATTTTTCATGAAATTTTACTATTCACTGTAAAATTTTGTGAAAGTGTTATTTTATGTTATTTTCACATTAATTTTGATGCCTAACATGAAAAGGATAAGAAATAATTGAAGATTGGAGTGGTGAGAGGAAGAATTTTAAAGATTTTTGGTGAAACGGAGTTTTTAAGCCCTGGTGATTGAATACAGGAGTCGTGGTCATCCCACGGCCCAAGGATTCACTTTTATGGGTTTAAAATCATTCAAAGAATGTCTCAACCTGACTTCCTACGACCTACGAGCTATTCGGGTTGCTTCACGCGACCCGAGATGCGTTACAGACTCGATCATGCGATCGATTCGAACAGACTTCCCCTATTGGCGAATCTGTGATCCTAGAAATGTTTCTAGACCCTTCTCGCACCCACCTAAGTCAAATGAAGCGACAGCGTACGTCGCGAGACCATAACCCAGGCCCAGTATACTTTTATTCACGCTCTGATACCAACTTGTAACACCCTGAAAATCGGGAGTCGTGTTTAAACTCAACTCCCGAGTTTCAGACTATCACTTATGCAACAAAAATGATTATGATTCAATGTTGTCTGATTTAAAGCATTCACATGAGTAAAATTATACCAAAACTGCAATTCATACTTCAGATCCAGTGATAAAAGAAAGCGGAAGATTAAACAATATATAAATCACTGTATGGAAAAACAAAGTAGATCTCATCTGTCTCTAAAGTATGAATACATCTCTGAGTCTCATAAACATATACATGAATAAAATCAAATGTTCAAAATAGTCCCACTGAAGTCCCATCAACCCAGGTCGCCTACGCAAAGCCATCATGATACTGCATGTACGAGAACTCGTCCTGGTCCTCGTCGAAGTCTGGCTCTGCCTCCTGGATCTCAGCCTCACCTGCATCTACAACAGGGTCTGGTGGGTGTTGCAAACACCATCCCGTAACGTGGGAATGAGTGATCAACTCAGTGGAATCATAGAGCAAAGATTAGCATGTTCACAAATCAATCATGCGATAATAGTAAAGCAGTAAATCAGACAGTCCTAATACTGTTGTTAATGCAAGATGACATGACGTGATGTATGCCCTCACCGACGATCTCCCTCATACGGCACCATCTTACGACCGCAGCATGCAATCGACCCTCAAGTGCTCCACATCTTCCAGGCACATGCAATGGCATGGTGACATGATTTCTAAGTTGTTATTAGTCCATTCAAACAGCAGGATTGGGAAACTAAGGTACTTCCCTTGTATTAATCCCAACAGAGATCCTGTCTAGGGTCGTCACTCCTAGTAATCTCATATGATATATATATCGTAGGTCGCTGCAAGGGCTGTTGCTCGCACTCGTTGCACCGCTCCCCCATCACCTTATCAATACAAGCCTACTATACTCTACTGCTACTGAAGGGTCGTCGCCTCCCGTAGACTTAGAATACGCTCGCAGTCACTATAAAGGACTCGTCACCTGATCAATGTAGGCTGACAGCTAGAATATAGTGTCCCATACCACCATAATCTGCTCACGAGACTAGGTGCTCACTGGTCACTACGGGGAGGTTTGTGGCCCCAGCGTAGGCCGACAGCTCGACCACGGTGTCTCATACCACCATGCTCGGCTCATGAGTCTTCGTGGATCAAGGTACCATGGTTAATAGGGTTTACAATGGTAAGTTCAGTACCCTAGGTTCAAGCAGTTATGACTCATACAGGGTGAACATACATCGGCTAGTCGGGTTACTTGATGGGCTCGGCTAGTGCGATCGCATCTCAAGTCGAACGACATGAAGTGCATAAAACACTTCGCGTGGCCTAGCCACTGCCGCCAACTCCAAACACGACTCGTGTTCATCGACGCGTCGTTCGTGGCCAAGACCAGCCAGCCACGAATTTGCTCAATTACCGACTTCTTGGACTAAGTCTAGTCCCAAACAATTATAGAATCACATCAGAAATTTATGTAGGAGTATTGGAATTGAAATACAATCACGTGAGCATGTTAACACATGTTATAACATACAACTTAAGTAAATCTTCAAGCACATATATTTCATGCATGTAATGAAATCATGCATATAGTCAACATGTAGGAAATCATTTAGGTCAGCATATTAATTGAGAAATCAATCTCAAACTATTTCATAACATCATTTAATTCAATACATACTAATACAAGCATTTACACAAACACATACACTACACACTTAAGTCTACATATAGTATGTCGACCCGAAGTGCGCAATTAGGCGAATCTCTTCGCCAAACTAATTATGCACGTATTCCTAACTTTCTAATGCGGCAACAAACCATGTCAACCACATCAGAAAAATATGAATGTAATCAGTACTTCCTACAAATGACTAAAATGCCCTAAATCTCATATTCTTCGTTGATTTACGAAATAGGAAACGGATAGCATGTTGTACATGTCAAACGGCGATGCCGTCGATAATCTACTATTAAATGACATTGAAAGCGTTGGAAACCGTCAATCAAAGCGTCTAAAATCCTCACCTAGTCTCTTATGGATGCGTAAATTTGAACGGAGCGTATACGCTTCGTCTACGGGGATAAGAGAACCTGTTTTACAAGGTCTATTGGTTAAAAAGCTATGGATCCTAGTGAACCTTAAATCAACAACTTCTAGGGTTGTTTCATACCTGAAAATGCGAAAGAATCACCGGCTTGGTGATCAAGAGGTGTTGCTTAAGCACTAGCAACAGGTGGCACGAAGACTGGAAAAATCCCTTCTACACTCTCTCAAACTCTCACCTTTTCTCTCTCCCAATCTAGAGTTTCTTGCAATTTCGGATGGGAGAGAGGAGTGAGGGTTTCAACCCCTTTTATAAGCCCAAAAATGCTAAAAATAGGCTCCGGTACAAAGTTTACTTAGTGCATATCCAATTCGGGGCTGTTTCGGTCCAAAAGATGCTTTCTGGTGGTCCCCTGGCCAAATGCAATCGGACTTAAGCTCATGCGTACCAGATCTAGCACGTATTAAGTTTTCAGTCCGGCAGGGTTCGCAGATCGCGCGTGGTGGACCAGTTTCAGTTCAGCGGTCACCGCACGTAGATCAGGGCTGAAAGTCTCATGATAAAAAATAGAAATTTCTCCTGATCCGAGGGTATAATCTGGCTGAATTCTGACGGTCACAACGCTCAATACTGACGCGTCAAGTCGTGTGCCAGATTTGAATTTGAAATTTCAATTCTGTCCCTATTCGCACTCTCTTTGGTCTGGGCTCAATGAAATAGCCTGTGATTATCAGTTTGACTTGATTTTCGAAATGAGTGTCAAGTCCAGCTAGGTGGTTCTAACGGTCTAAGATAGGAGGTATCGGACTTTCGACGCGCGGTCTAGATCCAATACAAAGATTCAAAACGGTCCAGAGAACAAACCTGCTTAGAGTTTGATCCGAGGTTATAGAGTATTGTAGGGTCATTGGTTCTACTTGATTTGGGTCTTGTAGAACGTATTTAAAGTGATCAGGGACTATTTTCCAGCTACTCCAGCGTTGCGCTAGCTAACCTACGCTTAATTTCCATAGGAATTAATTCTATGCAATTTCGGGTCGAGTTGATACTCGAACCCAAGTATGGATTTTTCACGGGCGTTACACCTACCCTATCGATGGACCATTGTAAGGTTGGTGTTGGTCTTAAAAATTAAGTGAATCCATAACCTGGGTGGGCCACACCTCATATAACAGTTGATAGGGGTTACTCTCCCATTAAAACATTCATAATCATTTATTGGGCCCACTGAGATGTGGTTAAAAAATCCTAACCATCAATTTTGTATGTCCCAATTAGATAAGGGGTCAGACCATATTTTAGCAACATCCAAAGCTCAGTTAGGCCCCACCAAGTTCTTTTTCATGTTTTAAGCATGTCTTCGCATGGCTTTAGATGGTATGGCCCACCTCAGTTCCTTATACAATAGATTTTTGGGATATCCTATAACCTAAAGGTGACCCATCAAATGCATGGTGTTGATGCTTGACACACATCAGGGTGGGGAACACACAGCTCGACCTCATGAAAAGTTCCCATGAGGTCGACCTTATAGTACTATTTCCTTACAAACACATATATATTATAAGACCCGTATCCTAGTCCGTATCATTCCGTAGACTCTCGCGATCCTCCCTGTCAAATTTTGACAACCCTCGACCTATAATTATCATTTGCGTGTGACCCTAAGTCACATCCTATGATTCTGAGTTGGCTCGACTCGAAACTTTGAACCATCATGACCACAGTCCCCGTGGTTCCAAGCCGTGTCTTGCACACCGATGCGATACTTAGACTAGGAGATGTGGACCAATGAATATTTTAAAGAAAAGTTGCATGTTGTAAATTTTGAGAGAATCTCTACAACCCATCCCATCAATCAATCAAATCAACCAAGTATACATCACATTTCTAACCCATGCTTTCTTTCTCCCATAGACAAGCAACCTACACTAAGTTAACTCTCAAGTCAAGTTCATCTATCACTCACATCCATCACTCACACCCATCACCTCTCTTACAACCTCTCTCTCTTTCTCATTCTCCACCCATTCTCCCAAGCAAGAGAAGCAACGTCCAAGCACTTTCAAGGAGTGAGAGAACATTGTGTCTGGCCCACCTCCTACCCGTCTCATCTCTCATCTTAACCTTCCAACCTTCATCATCTTCCATCAAAGAGAGAGCCAAGGAGTTTGGCATTCCATCGGACAAAGAAGATCCAAGGGTGGGTGTTTTATAGGCATATATTTCATGTTTTGATGAGGGCCAAGTGGGGCCTACCGATTGATGGTATGGATCTTACTTTGGACCCTTGGTATGGTTGATAGCATTCATGCCTTGCATCGCATGGCCTAGGTATGGCAAGTAGCATTCATGCCTTGCATCCCATAGCCATGGTACGGTTGATAATATTCATGGACTTACCAGCATATTTTCGCATTACTCTGATATTGCATACTTAGCACTTATCTTGCGCACATACTTACACCACCCTTTAAGCTTTTCATAAGTTTATGCACGACCGTTGTGTGCATGTAACATTGTATCGCAGCAGCGCTGAGGCAAGAGTGCATGACAGATTATTTTAGAGTTCTTTTGATCATCTTGTATTTCCCTTTTCACATTGTACTCAAAGATTTTGATATAGTTGATATGTGAGGATGTGGTTTTATGACTTGGTTATGCTTGTGGTTATTCTTCATTACAAAAAAAAATCATATTGAAAATCCTCCTTGTAGGATCTCAAGATCAGAATCTAGTGTGTGGGTGTCGGGAGCCGAGAATGGGGAACTACGGAGGCTGTCAGCACTGAATTCGATGATCGGGAATTCTGTGAGCCCAGTTTTTGAGTTTGAGGTGTGACAAAAGTTGTATTAGAGCATAATTTGGGGATACCTGAGGATCACATCATATATCTGCTTTGAACTTAGGATGATAGGTTCCAAGTCTGAATAACCTTATGATTTTTAGACATAAACCCTTAATGTATGTGCCTTCGAGTATTCTCAAGGCTGATAGGGCCCTTGTTCATTCCTTTAGGACATGCCTCCTAGGAGAGTGATCCGAGTGACTCCCACTTCCCCATCGGAGTCATCACAGCCCCGAAAACACCCATGACTACAGATCAGCTTCAGCAGATGCTACAGGTAATGACCACTATCCTCCAAGGGCAGGGTAGGCTTCCCTCTGTTACGTCAGCCCAAGAAGAATAGAAGTGCGTGAGTGCCCTTCTCAGACTTCCTATAGTACAATCCCTCATGCTTTTGGGGTGAGCTAGACCGTACTGCAACAAAGATATAACACTCAAAGGTGGAGAAAATATTCGATACTATGAGATGTTTGACCCAACAGTGAGTCCCGTTAGTTGTATATCTTCTTCAGGGCGAGGCTCAACACTGGTGGGCATCAGTCTCTTGAGCGGCAGTGGCCGATTTTGAGTGGACCTAGGAGGACTTTGTAGACCAATTCTACCGGAAGTTCTTTCCCGAGCATGTTTAACATCAACGCGCATTAGAATTTGATACTCTTGTCTAGGGAGACATGATAGTGTCCCAGTATAAGGCACATTTCGTAGAGCTATCGAGGTTCACGACATATCTTGTCGATGATGAGGGGCAAAAGGCCGGCCGTTTCGAGAACGGCTTGTGTCTTACGCTCAGGAGCCATGTGGTCGGACACATGCTTCTGACATTTGAGCAGATTGTGCAGAGGACACAGGTCTACGAGGCAGATTAGGCCAGTTTTTAGAGGACCCATGACCAGAGAGGAAATTGGAAGAGGAAGGTGCCCTCCGGTAGGTCCTAATAGTAACATCATCATCCACAGCAATGACACACGATCGACCCAGCATTCTGAACACTAGTGGCACCCCTAGCAACACCTCTAGGACCATTCCTAGGTGCTTGCTTTGGATGAGGTAAGATAGGACATCATAGGTACGAGTGTCCTCATCTACAACAGTAGAGTCGAGGGCATTGCATCAGCCACCACAGCAGTAGTAGTGATCTCAGTACCAGCCTCTAAGACCTCCCAGCAGTAGCAGAGGTAGCAGATAAGGCCGCCACAATGACAGTAGAAGCAGAAGAGACCTCAGAGGGGACATGCACTTCCCTAGAAATCTCAGGGCAAATTTTATGCCACCCAGCAGGACCCTCAGTCTCAGGAGGGGTCGTCGAGGGTACTCTCCCTGTTTCTGCATGCATAGCACGTGTATTGTTTGATTCTGGTGCATCATATTCCTTTATGGCCAAAGATTTTTTCCAATCAACTGGTGTACCATTGGAGTCTGCTCATAAGGGTTTGTCGGTATTGACGCCCTTAGGGAAGACTGTAGTGTTGGGCAAATTTTACTCATCTTACCCTGTTCTAGTTGGGGATATCTTTTTTCCTGCTAATCTGTTTGCATTGCTGATGTCTGAGTTTGATGTCATCCTAGGCATGAATTTTTTCAATGAGTACCATGCCATATTGGACTGCTCTGCGAGGATAGTCAAGTTTTGTATACCTGGCCTGCCGCAGTTCCAGTTTATAGCTGAGCCTAGAGGAGTGCAACTTTCCTGCCCATTATCGTGTACCATTAAGGATTGTCAACTAGTGGTCGTTTGTAGTTTTTCGGACGTGTTCGAAGAGATTTTGAGTTTACCTCCTCATAGGCACATGGAGTTTCAAATTGATCTAGTGCCCAGTACTACTACTATTTCTTGAGCCACGTATTGTATGACATTGTTGAAGTTGTGGGAAATACAAAAGCAATTGTATGAGTAGTGTGAGTTAGGCTTTATTCATCCATATAATTCACCGTGGGGAGCAATGGTACTCTTCATGAAGAAGAAGGATGGCTCATTGAGGCTTTACGTGGAGTACCGCAAGCTCAATAAGGTCATGATCAAGAAAAAGTATCCACTCCTGAGGATTGATGATTTGTTTAATCAACATTAGGGTTCACAGTTCTTTTTGAAGATTGATCTGCATTCCGGTTATCATAAGATTCGGGTCCGAGAGGAGGATATCTCGAAAACAGCATTCAGGATGCGCTACAGTTATTTTGAGGTCCGGGTCATATGCTTCGGATTGACTAATGCGCATGTGGTTTTCATGCAATTGATGAATGAGGTACTATCTCTATGGGTTTAGGTTTGAGCTCTTCTTTGACCATAAGAGTTTGAATTATCTATTCTCTCAGTCTAAGTTGAACATGAGGCAGAGGTGTTGGATAGAACTCCTGAGGGACTATGATTTGATCTTCAATACCACCCGGCCTAGGTAAACATGGTGGAGGTGCCCTCAGCCGTCAGTCATGAGGCCTGGTGGCACACATGATGATTTAAGAGTGGAAGATGCTTGAGGACGTGTTAACATTTGACTTCGAGATTGGCTTGTAGTCTTCTATTATGCAGTTATCGAGGCTCAACAGGTAGATGAGTCATTATAGAGTTATCAGGCAGAGGTAGCATCTAAGAGTCAGTCAGATTGGAAGATTGGTGCTGATAGTGGACTTCGCGTCATAGGCCGATTATGTGTCCCGAATATTCCTAAATTGGGCATAGATCTTATGACCGACGCACATCGATCGTGATTTTCTATCCACCCTAACTCGATGAAGATGTATCACAATATGAGGCAACAGTGTTTTTGGGTGGGGTTGAAGCGCCAGATAGTTAGTTTTGTGGCCGAGTGTGACATGTGCTAGCATATCAAGGCCAATCATCAGAGACCCCCATGGTCTCTTGCAGCCGTTGAGCGTCCCCTTATGAAAGTGGGAGCACGTATCCACCAATTTTATCATGGGTTTACCGAGGACTCAACACGGTCACAACGCCGTCTGGGTTATCATCGATCATCTAATGAAGTCAGTGCATTTTCTTACGATTTGTGCAACTTGAACTTTGGACCAGCTTGCGAGATTATTCATCGATAAGATCGTGAGACTACACGGCGTTCTAGTTTTGATCATTTTTTATAGAGACCCAAGGTTCATGTATCAATTTTGGAGGAGCTTCTAGATGACGATGCGGTCAGTTTTACAAGTCAGCACCGTGTATCATCCGCAGACTGATGGGCAGATTGAGAGGGTTAATCAAATCCTTAAGGATATGTTCAGAGCTTCATGATTGACATCACAGATAGGTGGAATGAGCACCCGTGATTGGTTGAGTTCACGTATAATAACAGCTATCAGGCGGCCATTGGCATGTCTCCTTTTGAGGCATTATATGACAGACTATGCAGATCTTCGAGTTAGTGCACCGAGGTTGAAGAGCGCCCTCTCCTAGGTCCCGAGCTTATGCAACAGACATTAGAAATCACACGGAGGATGCGCATAGCTTAGAGCCGGCAAAAGAGTTTTGTTGATCATCGACATCCTCCATTTACTATTATCGTTAGGGAACATGTCTATCTCAAGGTCCTACCCATGAAGGGTGTGTTTCATTTTGGAGCGAAGGGCAAGCTTCCCCGAATTTCATAAGACCTTTCGAGATCACTGGGCGCATCAGCGCCATGGCCTATCAGCTTTCCTTGCAATCTCAGTTGTCTGGTGTACACAACATTTTTCATGTCTCTATGTTAAGGAAGTGTGGGTTAGACAACATTCTTGTTATTGGTTGATAGCCATTGGAGGTTCATAAGGATACTTCTTACATTAAGTAGCCAATTCAAATCCTTGATTGGAAGAAGCAGGTCCTCCGAACCAAGGTCATCCCCTTAGTGGAAGTTTAGTGGGGTCATCATTGTGTGGAAGAGGCATCTTGGGAGCGCGACACTAGTCCGTACCATTTTGTATTCTCCTGTGATTCTCCATGTCAAAATTTATACCATCGCGACCGCACCGTTGCCGCGGTTCCAACGCTGCGTCTTACGCACCGATGTGATAGCCTGGCCAGGATATGTGGGCCCACAAATATTTTGAAAAAATGTCACACATCATGAATTTAAAGAGAATCTCTACAACCCATCCCATCAATCAATCAAATTAATTAAGTACATATTACTTCTCCAACCCATACTTTCTTTCTCCCCAGGATAAGAAACCTATCCTAAGTCAACTCTCAAGTCAATTACATCTATCACTCACATCCATCGCTTACACCCATCACCTCTCTTAGAACCTCTTTCTCTCTCATTCTCAACCCATTCTCCCAAGTAAGAGAAGCAATCGTCCAAGCACTTCTAAGGAGTGAGAGAGCTTTGTGTATGACCCACCTCCTACCCCTCTCATCTCCCATCTCAATCCTTCAACCTCCATCATCTTCCATCAAAGAGAGAGCCAAGGAGTTTAGCATTCCATTGAACCAAGAAGATCCAATAGTGGGTGTTTTATAGGCCTAATTTTCATATTTTGATGATGGGCCAAGTGGAGCCTACTAATTGATGGTATAGATCCTACTTTGGACCCTTGGTATAGCCGATAGCATTCATGCCTTGCATCGCATGGCCTTAGTATGGCTGGTAGCATTCATGCCTTGCACCGCATAGTCTTAGTACGACTAATAGTATTCATGGACTTACCAGCATATTTTCGCATTACTCTGATATTGCATACTTGGCACTTGTCTTGTGCACACACTTACACCACCCTCTAAGATTTTTGTAAGCTTATGCATAACTATTGCATGTTGGTGACATTAGATTGTAGTGGCACTGAGGCAGGAGCACATGACAGATTATTTTACAGTTATTTTGATCATCTTATGTTTCTCTTTTCGCATTGTACTCAAAGATTTTGATATAGCGGATATGTGGTGTTGTTCCTTTTTGACTTGGTTAAGCTTGTGGTTATGCTCCATTAAAAAAATCATATTGAAATCCTCCTTGCAGGATCCTAGGATCGAAATCTGGTGTATGAGTGCCGGGAGGCTAGAATGGGGCACTACAGAGGCTGTCGGCATCGGATTCGGTGATTGAGAATTTTATGAGCCCATTTTTTGAGTTTAAGGCATGACAGAAATTGGTATTAAATCATAACTTGGGGATACCTAAGGATCACACCACATATTTGCTATGAATTTAGAATGATAGGTTTCGAGTCTGAATAACCTTATGATTTTCGGACATAGACCCTTAACGTATGTGCCTTCGAGGATTCTCAAGGCTGATAGGCCCTTGTTCCTTCATGTAGGACATACCACTTAAGAGAGTGACTCGAGCAACTCCCACTCCCCCGTCTGAGTCAGTGAAGCCCCGATAGCACCTGTAACTGCATATTAGCTTTAGCAGATGCTGCAGGCGATGACCCCAATCCTTCATGGGCAGGGCAGGCGTCCGTTGTTATACTGGCCCAAGCAAAGCAGGAGCGTGAGAGTGCCCTTCTCAGAGACTTCTAACAGCATGATCCCCCACGCTTTCGGGGTGAGTCAGACCTTATTGCAGTAGAGATATGACACTCTAAGGTGGAGAAGATATTCGATACTATGAGATGTATGAATCAGCATCGGGTCTCGTTAGTTATATTTCTTCTCCAGGGCAAGGCTTAGCATTGGTGGGCATCAGTCACCAGAGCGGCAGCGGCTAATTTCATGTGCACCTAGGAGGACTTTGTAGACTGGTTCTACCAGAAGTTCTTTCCCGAGCATGTTTGATAGCAGCGCGCATTAGAGTTTGAGACTCTGGTCCAAGGGGGCATTACAGTGTCCCAATATAAGGCACGTTTCATTGAGTTATCATGGTTCGTGACATATCTTGTTGATGATGAGGGGCTGACTGCCCGCTGTTTGGAGAACGGCTTGTGTCTTGCCCTCTGAAGCTATGTGGTCGGGTACATGCTTCCAACATTTAAGCAGATTTTGTAGAGGGCCCAAGTCTATGAGGCAGATTGGGTGAGTTTTCATAGGACTTGTGACCAGAGAGGAGATCGGAAGAGGAAGGCACCCTTTAGTAGCTCCCAGCAGTAGCATCATCATCCATAGTAGTGACGCATGACCTGCCCAGCATTTCGAGCACCAGTGGCACCCCCAACACCACCTTCAGGATCATTCCCAGTTGCTTGCTCTGGATGCGATAGGACAGGACATCGTAGGCATAAGTGTCCCCATTCACAGCAGTAGTAACCGAGGGCACCGCATCAGCCTCCACAATAGCAGCAGTGACTGCAATACCAGCATCCGAGACATCCCTTACAGCAGCAGAAATAACAGATCAGGCCGCCATAGTGACAGTAGTAGTAGTAGAGATCTCAGAGGGGACATGCACTTCCCCAGTAGGCTCGGGGTATATTTTATGTCACCCAGTAGGTCCCTCTCTCATCAGAATGGGTCATCGAGGGTACTCTCCCTGTTTCTGCATGCATAACACGTGTATTGTTTGATTTTGGTACATCGTATTCCTTTGTGGCTAAGGATTTCTACTGATCGACTGGTTCACCATTGGAGTCTGCTCGTGAGGGTTTGTCGGTATCGATAATGTAACATCCCGAAAATCGGGGGGTCGAGCAAAAACCCAACTCCCGAGTTCCAAAATGTTATTTATGCAACATAGATATGTATGATTGAATGTTGTCTGTGATAATGTATTAAACATGAGTGAGATTAAGCTAGAACCGCATATCATACTCCAGAGACAGTTAAATTAACCAGCGGAAGTCTGTAATAGTATGTATAACATATATAAACTGTTGTATGTCTCCAGAGTGTGAACATGTTACCAGGTTATACACATACATGTATACTCCAAAAGTAGATGAAACGAATATACATGCGTGCGCTAAAAATATAAAATGACAAATGTCAAAGTATCTAATCAACCTCCCTGTAATCCCGTCGATCAGAACACGCATAAAGGAGGGATCCTCCTCATCATCATCAAGTCCGGCTCTGCCTCACAGGCCGCGCCATCATTTGCAATCACAAAAAGGTCTGGTGGGTGTCCGGAACACCGTCCCGTAACGTGGGAGTGAGTAGCTAACTCAGTGGAATAATAGAGCAAGGATTAACATGTTCTCAAATCAATCATGCGATAATAGTAAAGCAGTAAATCAAACAATCCTAATACTGTTGTTAATGCAGTTATGACATGACGTGATGTATGCCCTCACCGACGATCACCCTCATGCGGCAACATCTTACGACCGCGGCATGCCGCACTCCCTCAAGTGCTCCACATCTTCCAGGCACATGTAATGTCATGGCGATATGATTACCGAGTTGTTATTAGTCCTTTTCATACAGCAATATTGGGAAACTAAGGTACCTCCCTTATATCAATCCCAACACAGATCCTGTCTAGGGTCGTCACTCCTAGTAATCTCATACGATGTATATTTTGTAGGTCGCTGCAAGGGCTGCCAGGGCTGTTGCACGCACTCGTTGCTCCGCTCCCCCATCACCTTATCAATACAGGCCTACTGTACTCTACTGCTACGGAAGGGTCGTCGCCTCCCGTAGACTCAGAATACGCTCGCGGTCACTACAAAGGGCTGCCAGGGCTGTTGCTCGCACTCGTTGCACCGCTCCCCCATCACCTTATCAGTGTAGGCCGACAGCAAGAATATAGTGTCCCATACCACCATAATCTGCTCACGAGTCATAGGTGCTCACTGGTCACTACGGGGAGGTTTGTGGCCCCAGCGTAGGCCGACAGCTCGACCACGGTGTCCCATACCACCATGCCCGGCTCATGAGTCTTCGTGGATCAAGGTACCACGGTTAATAGGGTTTACAATGGTAAGTTCAGTACCCTAGGTTCAAGCAGTTATGATACATACAAGGTGAATAAACATCGGCCAGTCGGGTTACTTGACGGGCTCGACTAGCGCGTTCGCATCTCGAATTGAACGACATGAAGTGCGTAAAACACTTCGCGTGGCCTAACCACTGCCGCCAACTCTCAACACGAATCACATTCATCGACGCGTCGTTCGTGGCTATGACCAGTCAGCCACGAATTCGCTCGGTTACCGACTGCCTGGACTAAGTCAAGTCCCACACATCTATGGAATTACATTAACACTATAAAAAGGTATTGGAATTGAAATACATCATGTGAGCATGTTAGCACATGTTATAACATTCAACTTAAGCAAATCTTCAAGGCATACTTCCCATGCATATTCAACTTAAGCAAATCCTCAAGCACATACATTCCATGCATGTAATGAAATCATGCATTTTGTCAACATGTAGAAAATCATTTAGGTCAGCATAATAATTGAAAAATCAATCACAAACTATCAAATAACATCATTTAATTCAATACATACTAATACAAGCATTTATACAAACACATACACTACACACTTGAGTCTACAAATAGTATGTCGACCCAAAGTGCGCAACTAGGCGAATCTCTTCGCCAAACTAATTATGCACGCATTCCTAACTTCCTAATGCGACAACAAACCATGTCAATCACATCAGCAAAATATGAATGTAAACAGTACTTCCTACAAATGACTAAAATGCCCTAAATCTCATATTCTTCGTTAGCTTACGAAACGGGAAACGGAGAGCATTTTGTACATGTCAAACGGCGATGCCGTCAAGAATCTACTATTAAACGACATTGAAAGCGTTGGGAACCGTCAATCAAAGCGTCTAAAATCCTCACCTAGTGTCTTGTAGACTCGGGAATTGAAGCGGAGCGTATATGGTTCGTCTACGGCGAGTAAGGAGCCTAATACATAAGATCCATAAGCTACATCGCTATGGAAATAAGGAAAACTCAAATCAACAACTATTTAGGGTTTTTACTTACCTAGGATCGCGGTGGAATCGCCGGGAAAGCGGTAGAGGAGTGTTGCTTAAGCACGTGCAACACGTAGCACAAGTGGCAGGAAGAACTCTCCCACTCTCTCACAATCTCTCACTCTTTTTCTCTCTCTCCCAAGCTAGGGCTTCTCTCAAATTCGGATGGGAGAGAGGAGTGAGGGTTTCAACCCCTTTTATAGCCTAAAACATTCCCAAAATAGGCTTGGGAACAATGTTTACTTGGTGCCTAACCAAATCGGGGCCGTTTCGGTCCAAAAGGGCATTTCTGGAGGTCCCCAGGCCAAATGCGGTCGGACTTAAGCTCATGCATACTGGATCTAGCACACATCCAGTTTTCAGACCGGTTGGGTTCCCAGATCGCACGTGGCGGCCCAATTTCAGTTTAACGGTCACCGCACCAAGATCAGGCCTATAAGTCTCGTGATATATAATAGATATTTTTCCTGATCCAAGGGTGTAATTTGGCTGTATTCTGATGGTCAGAATGCTTAATACTGATGCGTCAAATTTATGTGCCAGATTTGAATTTGAAATTCCAACTATGTCCCTATTCACACTCTCTTAGGTCCGGGCTCAATGAAATAGCCTGTGATCATCGGTTTGACTTGATTTTTGGAATGAGTGTCAAGTCCAGCTAGACGGTTCTAACGGTCTAAGATAGGAGGTATCGGACTTTCGACGTGCGGTCTAGATCCAATACAAAGTTTCAAGGAGGTCCCGAGAACAAACCGGCTTAGAGTTTGATCCGAGGCTTTAGAGCATTATAGCACCCTTGGTTCCACTCGCTTTGGGCCTTGTAGAACGTATTTAAAGTGATTAGGGACCATTTCCCAGCTATTCTAACGTTGCACTAGCTAACTTAGTCATATTTTCTAAAGGAATTGATTCTAAGTTGTTTCTTTGGCTATGGAATTGGTTTCTAAGCAATTTTCCAGGTGTTTTAATTGACCCATTGCCTAAGAACGTCAAATCTCAGATTGGCCAAAATCCGGGGTGTTACAGATAACCTTGGGGAAGATTGTAGTGTTGGGCCGATTTTACTCATCTTACCCTGTTCTGGTTGGGGATATCTTTTTACCTACCGATCTGTTTGCATTGTTGATGTTTAAGCTTGATGTCATCCTGAGCATAGATTGGCCCACTGAGTACCATGCCGTATTGGAATGCTCCGCGAGGACAATCACGTTCTGTATACCCGGCATGGTGTAGTACCAATTTGTAGTCGAGTCTAGAGGAAAACAACTTTCCTACCTGTTGTCCTGTGTCTTGAGGAGTTAGTTGCTTTGAGTATCGACCAACTACCAGTCATTTGTGGTTTTTCGGACGTGTTCTAAGAGATTCCAGGTTTATCATCTCACAGGCACACAGAGTTTCAGATTGACCTCGTGCCTGGTACTTCGCCTATTTCGAGGGCCCCGTATCGTATGACGTCATTGGAGTTGTGGGAACTGCATAAGTTGCTGGATGAGTTATGTGAGTTAGTATTTATCCATCTAAGCAGTTTGTCGTGAGGAGCACCGGTACTCTTCGTGAAAAAGAAGGATGGCTCGTTGAGGCTTTGTGTGGACAACCGCGAGCTCAACAAGGTCACGATCAAGAACAAGTATCCGCTCTCGAGGATCGATGATTTGTTTAATTAGCTTCTAGGTGCACAATTCTTTTTAAAAATTGATCTGTGTTCTGATTATCATAAGATTCTGGTCTGATAGGAGGATATCCCTAAAATAGCATTCAGGACGCGCTACGGTCATTTTAAGTTCCACGTCATGTCCTTTGGACTAACCAATGCTCCTGCAGTTTTCATGCAATTGATGAATGAGGTCTTCCATCCATATATCAATTAGTTTGTTGTGGTATTCATCGATGACATCCTGATATATTCGAAGACCTGTGAGGAACATGAGCGACATCTGAAGATTAGTCTGGAGACCCTTTGCACACACCAGATTTATGCGAAGCTGGAGAAGTGCGAGTTCTGACAGGAGAAGGTAAAGTTCCTCAGTCATGTGGTGACGGAGCAAAGCTTCACAGTGGACCCCTCAAAGATTGATGTCATACGTCAGTGGGTCCATCCCACGAACGCGTTCGAGATTTATAGTTTCCTTGGTTTGACGGGCTACTACCGGTGTTTTGTTAAGGGATTCTCCCATATTACATCCCCATTAACCAGGTTGACCCGGAAGGACATCGTGTTCATTTGGAGTGACGCATGTGAGCAGGCATTTATGGAGCTGAAGGACCACTTCTCGTCTGCTCCTGTCCTCACTCTTCTCTCTTGGAGTGATGGATTTGTTGTATTTACTGATGCCTCACAAGTTAGCTTGGGTGTTATCTTGATGCAGCACAGGAGCCAGTGGCTTATGCGTCTTCTCAGCTTAAGGTCCATGAGTTGAACTACTCCACGCACAATTTGGAGCTGGCAATAGTTGTCTTCGTACTGAAGGTGTGAAGGGTTTAGGTTCGAGCCCTTCTCCGACCACAAGAGCTTGAAATATCTATTCTCTCAGTTCAAGATGAACATGAGGCAGAGGTGTTAGATAGAACTCTTGAAGGACTATGATTTTGATCTTCAGTACCACCTTGAAAAGGCAAACGTGGTGGCAAATGCCCTCAACCGTCAACCCGAGGTCTGGTGGTACACATGATGATTTTGGAGTGGAAGATGATTGAGGATGTGTTAATATTCAACTTTGAGATCGGCTTGCAGTCTTCTATTGTGCAGTTATCGAGCCTGTCAACTTAACCTTCTCTTGTCGCAAGGGTAATTGTGGCTCAGTAAGTAGATGAGTCGTTACCGAGTTATCAGGCAGAGGCTTCATATGAGAGCCAGATAGATTGGCAGATTAGGACTAATGGTGGACTTTGCTTTAGAAGCCGATTATATGTCCTGGATATTTTTGAGTTGTGTAGAGACCTTATGATCGAGGCATATCGATCACAGTTTTCTATCCACCCTGGCTTGATGAAGATGTATAGCAATATGAGGTGATAATTTTTTGGACAGGGATGAAGCGCCAGATAACTAGTTTTCTGGCCAAGTATGACACTTGCCAGTGTGTCAAGGCTGATCATCAGAGACCCCCTGGTCTCATGTAGTCTTTGAGTGTCTCGTTGATGAAGTGGGAGCACGTATCCACCAATTTTATCATGTGTTTGTTGAAGGCTCAATGCGGTCATGATGCCATCTGTGTTATTATCGATCGTCTGATGAAGTCGACACATTTTTTTACAATTTGTGCGACATGAACTTTGGACCAGCTTACGAGGTTATTCATCGATGAGATCATGAGACTACACAGAGTTCTAGTTTTGATCATTTTTACCGAGGCCTGAGCTTCACGTCTCAGTTTTGGAGGAGCTTTTAGACGGCATTGGGGTCTATTCTGCAACTCACCACAGGGAATCTTCCGTAGACCAATGGACAAACCGAGAGGGTCAACCATATCCTTGAGGATATGCTCAGAGCTTCATGATTGACTTCGTGGATAGCTAAGATAAGCACCTCTACTTTGTTGAGTTTGCGTACAACAACAACTATTAAGCGACCATTGACATGGGTCCTTTTGAGGCATTATATGAAAGACCGTGCAGATCTCCGAGTTGTTGGACCGAGGTTAGAGAGCGCCATCTCATAGGTCTCGAGCTTATGTAGTAAATATCAGAGGTCATTGACATCATTAGGTAGAGGATGTGCACAGCTCAGAGCCAGTAGAAGAGTTTTGCTGATCGTCGGCGTCGTCCCTTGGAGTTTGCCATTCGGGACCATGTGTATCTTAAGACCTCACCCATGAAGGGTGTGGTTCAGTTTGAAGAGAAAGACAAGCTTGCCCCGAGATTTATAGGACCTTTCGAGATCATTGGGAGCGTTAGCGTCGTGGCCTATTAGCTTGCCTGGCCATCTCAGTTGTCTGGCGTCCATGACGTTTTCTATATCTCTATGTTAAGTGTGGGTCAGACATCGTTCCTGTTATTGATTGACAGTCGTTGGAGGTTCATGAAGACGCTTCTTACATTGAGCAACCAGTTCGTATCCTTAATCGAAAGGAATAAGTCCTTCGGACCTTGGTCATCCCCTTGGTGAAGGTTCAATGGGGTCATCATAGTGTGGATGGGGCGAGGCTAAGATTCACGAGCATTATCCCCATCTCTTTGAAGATTGATTGTATTTTGTATTGTCTCTGATTATATAAGATGTCATGATTCCTCCCCTTTTATGAGCTTTGCTTGGTTGCAATGATAATGTCAATTTTGAAGATGAAATTTTTATTAGGAAGGACAGCTATAAGACTTATATCCTAGTCCGTACCATTTCATAGACTCCCGTGATCCTCTTCATCAAATTTTGGCAACCCTGAACCTATATTCGGTGTTTGCACGCGACCCTAAGTCATATCCAGTGATTCTAAGTCGGCTCAAATCAAAGCTTGAATCATCGCGACCGCAACATCGCCGCGGTTCCAATGTCGCGTCTTACACATCGATGCGATACCCTAGCCAAGAGATGTGGGCCCGTAAATATTTCGAAGAAATGCAGTGCGTTATAAATTTTAAGAGAATATCTAAAACCCATCCCATTAATCATCAAATTAATCAACTACACATCACATCTCCAACCCATGCTTTCTTTCTCCCTAAGATAAGCAACCTACCCTAAGTCAACTCTCAAGTCAAGTACATCTATCACTCAGATCCATCACTCAAACCCATCACCTCTCTTACAACCTCTCTCTCTCTCTCTCATTCTCCACCCATTCTCCCAGAAAAAAGTAGCAATCGTCCAAGCATGTAACATCTCAAAAATCGAGGGTCGGGTAGAAACTCAACTCCCGAGTTCCAGAACATCACTTATGCAACATTTTCAATGATGGACGAATGTTGTTCATATTAGTGCAGAAAACATGAGTGGGATTACACCAAATCAACATATCATACTCCAGAGACAGTTAAATTAGTAAGCGGAAGAATGTGATAGATATATAAAATATATAGATGATTATAAGTTTCCAGAGTGTGAACATGTTACCAGGTTAACTAAATACATGTAGACTCCAAAATAGAAAGAAAAGAATATACATGGGTGTGGAAATAAAAGGTAAAATACCAAGTGTATTGGCATCTAATTAGTAACCCTGTAAACCTGTCGATTAGAACCTTCATATAGGAGGGATCCTCCTCCTCATCATCAAGTCCGGCTCTTCTTCGCAAGCATCGCCACCATCTAAAACTAAAATAGGGACTGGTTGGTGTGAGCAACACCGTCCCATAACGTGGGAGTGAGTAGCTAACTCAGTGGAATCATAGAGCAAAGGTTAGCATGTTATCAAATCAATCAAGCGATAATGATAAAGCAAGCAATCAAACATTCCTAAACACTGCGATTAATACAAGCATGAAATGACATGATGGATGCCCTCACCGACATACTCCCTCATGCGACACCATCTTACGTCCGCAGCATGCTTTCTTCCCTCAGTGCTCCACATCTTCCAGGCACATGCAGTGCGATATGAATACGATTATCGAGTTGTTATTAGTCCTTTTCATACAGCAGGATTGGGAAACTAGGGTGCCTCCCTTATATCAATACCCAAATAATGATCCTGTCTAGGGTCGTCACTCCTAGTAGTCTCATACGATGATATATTTCTAGGTCGCTGCAAGGGCTATCAGGGCTGTTACACGCACTTGTTGCTCCACTCCCCCATCACCTTATCAATACAGGCCTAGTTTATATCCTTAAGACTGCATCAGAACTCGTCCCCCCCATGCGGTGTCAGGATAAACTCAAGGTCACTACAAAGGGCTATCAGGGATATCTCTCGCACTCGTTACTCCACTCCCCCATCACCTTATCAATTTAGGCCGACAACAAGAATGTAGTGTCCCATACCACCATAATCTGCTCAGAGTAGGGTGCTCACTGGTCACTACGGGGAGGTTTGTGGCCCCCGCGTAGGACGACAGCTCGACCACGATGTCCCATACCACCATGCCGGCTCATGAGTCTTAGGGGATCGAGGTACCATGGTTATCAGGGTTATCACTGCTAAGTTCAGTAACCTAGGTTCAAGTAGTTACGACGAATACAAGGTGAACATACAATGGTCAGTCGGGTTACTTGATAAGTCCGACTAGCACGAGTGCACGTTGAATTGACTGACATGAAGTGCACAAGCACTTCGTGTGGCCTAACCACTGCCGACGACTCTAGTACGACTCGGGTTCGTCATACACATCCTTCATGGCAAATAGAATCCAACCATGAATTCTAAACTGTTACCGACTGCCTGGACTAGAGTATAGCCCCAAGCACATGTAATGTAAATCACTAATCATATGAGAGAGACAGAATTGAAATACAAGTAATTCCAACATGTTATCAGCATGTATAACGTACACCATAAGCAGTTAACCATACACGAGTATTTCACACCTAAGGTAGTCAATTCAAATACAACAAGTATGGAGGAAATCATGTGCATCATCAAATTAGTTGAGAATCCAGTCTCAACGTTAGTCTACAACACCACTTACTCAATACTTACTAATACATACATTTATACAAACACTGAGACTACTCAACTCCAACGTACTTGACGTATGTTGATTCCAACATATAATATGACAGATCTTTATATCAAGGAGTTGTCTAATACACAACAATCATGTTCTTACATTTAAAACATATGCTAGGCATAAATCATATTGATTTAGGCATTTCAACAAATACTTAGTCACACACATTAGTCTACATAGCATATGTCGGCCAATATGTGCATTAGGGCGAATCTCTTCGCCAAACAGATCATACACGTATAACTAGTATAGGTACACGGTAAATACTCATGGAATTATACCGGTAAAATACGTACGTATACAGTATTTCCTACAAATACCTAAAATACCCTAAATCTTATATTCTTCGTACGTATGCGTAATGAAAAACGGACAGCATGTTCTACATGTCAAATAGCATCCTTATCAGAAATCTACCATTAAATGACATTGAAAGCTTTGAAAAATGGTAACCAAGCGTCTACAATCCGTACCTTTCGCCGTAGAAGCATATCGATTCGAATAGAAAGTCTACGTTTCGTAAACGTCGATATGGCGACCTAATTCACAAGATAGGTTAGCTACTTCGCTACTGGTTTTGCTAGAATCCCCAAAACAGATGGAGGTTAGGGTTTTCTTACCTAGAACAGTGTTAAAATCGCCAGAACAGTGATGCAGGTGGAAGGATTTGGCACGTGGAGCAGCAGGGAAGACTCTCCAGAGAAAGACCCAGCTTCTCCCTCACTTTCTCTCTCTTTTCTCTCCTCTCTCATAGGGTTTTCTCCAAATTCGTATGGGTTAGAAAGCTAAGGGTTTAAGGCCCTTTTCTAAGCCCAAACATAACCAAAACAGACTCCAAGTCAAGGTATACTTGGGTTATAGCCAAATCAGGTCTTTCCCGATCCAAAAGGACATTTCTGGAGGTCCCCTGACTGAATGCGGTCGGACTTAAGCTCATGGATGTTGGATCCTGATCACATTAAGTTTTCAGCCCGATAGTGTTCCCAGATCACATGTGGCAGACTAGTTTCAGTTCAGCGGTCACTGAGACTCGATCAGAGCCACAAGTGCTATGACATGTAAGGGCCACCTATCCTGATCCGAGGGTGAAATTTGGTCAGATTCCGACGGTCAGAACGCTTAAAAAATGTCGCGCAAGCAACATGTGCCAGATTTATTTAAATTGAATTAATTTTCTAAAGATTTTTCATTTCTCACTCTCTTCACTCCGGACTCAGTAAAATGGTCTCAGGATATCGGTTGGGCTTGATTTTCGAAATGATTGTCAAGTCCAACAAGGCTGTAACACCCTGAAAATCGAGAGTCGTGTATAAACTCAACTCCCGAGTTCCAGACCATCACTTTTGCAACAAAAATGATTATGATTCAATGTTATCCGAGTTAAAGCATTCACATGAATAAAAGTATACCAAACTACAATTCATACTCCAGATTCAGTGATAAAAGCAAGCGGAAGACTAAAGAATATACATATCACTGTATGGAAAACAAAGTAGATCTCAATTTTCTTCAAAGTATAAATACATCTCTGAGTCTCATATACATGTAAATTAACAGAAATCAAATGTCCCAAAAAGAGTCCCACTGAGAAGTCCCGCCAATCCAGGCCCCCTAAGCAAAGCCGTCGTGGTACTGCATATATGAGAACTCGTCCTGGTCCTCATCATAGTCCGGCTCTGCCTCCTGAATTGCTGTCTCACCTGCATCTAAGACAGGGTCTGGTGGGTGTTGCAAACACCATCCCGTAACGTGGGAGTGAGTAGCTAACTCAGTAGAATAATAGAGCAAAGATTTGCATGTTCTCAAATCAATCATGCGATAATAGTAAAGCAGTAAATCAAACATTCCTAATACTATTATTAATGCAATATGACATGACATGATGGATACCCTCACCAACATTCTCCCTCATACGGCACCATATGCATCCACGGCATGCTTGCGTACCGTTCAGTGCTCCACATCTTCCAAGCACATGCAATGTGATGGTGATATGATTACCGAGTTATTATTAGTCCATTCAAACAGCAGGATTGGAAAACTAAGGTACTTCCCTTATATCAATCTCAACACAGATCCTGTCTAGGGTCGTCACTCCTAGTAATCTCATACGATGTATATTTTGTACGTCACTGCAAGGGCTACCACGGCTATTGCTTGCACTCGTTGCACCGCTCTCCCATCACCTTATAAATACGACTACTTGTACTCTTATCGCTATGGAAGGGTCGTCGCCTCCCGTAGACTCAGAAAACACTCAAGGTCACTACAAAGGGCTGTCAGGGCTGTTGCTCGCACTCGTTGCACCGCTCCCCCATCACCTTATCAATGTAGGCCGACAGCAAGAATATAGTTTCCCATACCACCATAATCTGCTCACGAGTCATAGGTGCTCACTGGTCACTACGGGGAGGTTTGTGGCCCCAGCGTAGGCCGACAGCTCGACCACGGTGTCCCATACCACCATGCCCGGCTCATGAGTCTTTATGGATCAAGGTACCATGGTTAATAGGGTTTACAGTGGTAAGTTCAGTACCCTAGGTTCAAGCAGTTATGACTCATACAGAGTGAACATACAATGGCCAGTCGGGTTACTTGATGGGCTCGACTAGCACGAGCGCATATCAAGTCGAACGACATGAAGTGCATAAAACACCTCTTGTGGCCTAACCACTGCCGCCAACTCCAAAACACGACTCGTGTTTATCGACGCGTCGTTCGTGGCAAAGATAAACCAACCACGATTTTACTCAGTTGCTGACTGCCTGGACTAGGTATAGTCCCAAACAGTTATGAATCCACATCAGCAATCATATAAGAGTAATGGAAATGAAATACAACAATGTGAGCATGTTAACACATGTTATAACATACAACTTAAGTAAATCATCTAACACATGCATTTCGTACATGTAATGAAATCATGCATATAGCCAACATGTAGGAAATCATTTACATCAGCATATTAATAGAGAATTCAATCTTAAAATAAATCATAACACCATTTAATTTAATACATACTAATACAAACATTTATACAAACACTTAGGCTACACACTTAAGTCTACATATAGTATGTCGACTCAAAGTGCGCATTTAGGCGAATCTCTTCACCAAACTGATTATGCACGCATTCCTAATATCCTAATGCGATAAGAAGCCATGTCAATCACATTAGCAAAATATGGATGAAAACAGTATTTCCTACAAATGACTAAAATGCCCTAAATCTCATACTTTTCGTCTGCTTACGAAACAGGAAACAGACAGCATGTTGTACATGTCAAATGGCATTGTCGTCGATAATCTACTATTAAACGACATTGAAAGCGTTGAATACAGTCAATCAAAGCGTCTAAAATATGCACCTTTTATCCTATAAGTGTATTGATTCGAACGGAGCGTATACGCTTCGTCTACGGTGAACCGGGAGCCTAATACACAAGATCTATAAGCTATCATGCTAAGGAAATGAAGGAACCCTAAATCAGTAAGCGTTTGGGTATTTTCTTACCTAGAAACGCGATGAAATCACAGAGAAAGCGATTGAGGCGCGTTGCTTAAGCACGTGCAACAAGTAGTGCAAGCAGCAGGAAATTCTCTCCCACTCTCTCTCACAATCTCTCACCTTTTCTCTCACACCAGCTATAGTTTCTAGCAAATTCGGATGGGTGAGAGAAGTGAGGGTTTAAGCCCCTTTTATAACCTAAAACTTGCCCAAAACAAGCTTGGGAACAATGTTCACTTGATGCCTAACCAAATCGGGGCTGTTTCGGTCCAAAAAGATATTTCTGGAGGTCCCCTGGCCGAACGCCATCGGACTTAAGCTCATGCACGTCGGATGTTGCTCACATCCCATTTTCAGATCAGTAGTGTTCGTAGATCGCACGTGGCGGTCCAGTTTCAGTTCAGCGGTTACCGCACGTAAATCAGGTCTACAAGTCTCATGATATGAAATAGAAATTTTTCCTGATCTAAGGGTGTAGTTTGGCTGAATTCTGACGGTCAGAACTCTTAATAATAATGTGTCAAGTCGTGTGCCAGATTTGAATTTTAAATTTCAAATCTAACCCTATTCTCACTCTCTTCACTCCAGGCTCAATGAAATAGCCTCTGAATGTTGGTTGGACTTGATTTTCGAATGATTGTCAAGTCCAGCTAGGTGGTTATAACGGTCTAAGATTGTAGGTATCGGACTTTCGACGCGCGGTCTAGATCCAATACAAAGTTTCAAAAAGGTCCTGAGAACAAACCGGTTTAGAGTTCGATCTGAGTTTCAGAGTATTATAGCGTCATTGGTTCTACTCGCTTTAGGTCTTGTAGAACGTATTTAAAGTGATCAGGGACTATTTCCCAGCTACTCTAGCGTTGCGCTAGCTAACTTACACTTATTTTCCAAAGGAATTAATCCTACGTGATTTCTGGTCGAGTTGGTACTTGAGTCCAAGTACGAATTTTTTCTGGGCGTTACAATCTACTCCCCTTAACAAAAAAATTTCATCATCAAAATTTATACCTTTTCGTACTCCTCTAGAAGCTGTGGGTAGTTCTTTCTGATATCGGCTTCTGTCTCCCAGGTAGCCTCTTCCTCAGAGTGATGTGTCCACAATACCTTCACAAGGGGAATCACCTTGCTATGCAGTACCTGCTCCTTCCTGTCTAGGATAGGCGCCAGTCGCAGGATATATGTAACATCCTCTCCTAACTGCACCTGCTTCCATCTGATAATATGAGAAGGATCAGAAACCTATTTCTTCAGCATAGAAATATGAAATACATTGTGAACGCTCGTGAGAGGCGTGGATAAAGCCAAACGGTAAGCCACTGCTTCCACACGATCGAGGATCTGGAATGGACCAATGAATCGCGGTGCCAGCTTCCCCTTCTTCCCAAACCGAAGGACTCCCTTCATAGGGAAAACTCATAAAAATACATGATCCCCAATAGTGAACTCTAGCGGCCGCCGTCTCGTATCGACATAACTCTTCTGTCTGCTCTGCGCTGTGAGAAGCCAACGTCTAATAATATCAATCTTCTCCGACGTCACCTGCACTAACTCTGGGCCAATCAATCTGCGCTCACCGACCTCTGTCCAGCAATGCGGTGCTCGAAAAGGTCGCCCATACAACGCCTCGTAAGGTGCCATACCGATACTCGCCTGAAAACTCTTGTTGTACGCCAACTCCGCATATGCAAGACAGTCATCCCAACTGTCCTTGAAGTCCAATGCGCACGCTCGCAACGTGTCCTCTAAGATCTGGTTCACCCGCTCTGTCTGTCCGTCTATCTGTGGGTGGAAGGCAGTACTGAACTTCAACTTCACACCCATAGCCTCCTGAATGCGAGTCCAGAAAATAGAAGTGAACCGCGTGTCTCTGTCTGACACGATCTCCAACGAAACTCCATGCAGACGCGCAATCTCTCTAATATATAGTTTAGCCAACTCGTCTGCAGAGTTCGTGACTCTGATAGGTAGGAAGTGCGCCGACTTCGTCAGACGGTCGACGATCACCCATATGGAATCATGTCCCTTCCTCGTCTTCGGCAGCCCTGAAACGCAATCCATGTAAATGAAGTCCTACTTCCACTCTGCGATTGGCATAGGCTGAAGAAGTCCAGGTGGTCGGCGATTCTCTGCCTTCACCTGCTGGCAAGTAAGACAACGGGACATGAACTCTGCTATGTGGGTCTTCATACCTTCCCACCAATAGGTCCTCTTTACGTCGCGATACATCTTCGTACTGCCTGGATGCATCGCGAGTCTAGTACAATGCACAGCCTCGAGAATCTCTCGTCTCAAGTCAGGGATATCTAGGACGCACAGGTGGCCACGATAACGTAAGCCCTCATCCTTTCCAACTCGCCACTCGGCGTCTGCATCATCACTGGCCTGCTCTCGAAGCTCAGTCAGATGCGCATCATCCCTTTGCGCCTCGATGACCCGGTCATCGATCTGAGATCGCACCTGCACATGTGCGATGAACTCATACGGCTCCTCTACAGTGAGTTTCTGCTCAAAGTCTCGCAAAAACTCAACCATATCCCACTTAGCAACCATCAGCGGAGCCGCAAACTCTATCGCCTTCTCGCGGCTTAACGCGTCAGCCACAAGGTTCGCCTTCCCAGGATGGTAAGAGACTTCGAACTTGAAGTCCTTCAAAGTCTCCATCCATTGTCGTTGCCTCATATTCAAGTCCCGCTGCGTGAATATGTACTTGAGGCTCTTGTGGTCGCAAAAGAGCTCGAACTCCTCTCCATAGAGGTAATGTCTCCAGAGTCTTAGTGCGAATATGAAGGCTGCCAACTCTAAGTCGTGTGTAGGGTAATTCTCCTCGTGCTTCCTTAATTGTCTCGAGGCATACGAAATTACCCTGTCCCTCTGCATAAGGACACAACCCAGACCAACACTAGATGCGTCAGTGTATATAGTGTACCTAACCCCTTGCTCTGGTAATACTAGCACAGGAGCAGACGTAAGTCTGTCCTTCAGCTCCTGAAAAGCTAACTCCTCCTTGTCATTCCAGGCGAACTTCACGTCCTTCCATGTCAACTGAGATAGAGGTCTCACGATCTTCGAGAAATCCCGAATGAAGCATCGATAATAGCTAGCGAGACCCAAGAAACTCCTCACCTCAGTGACAGAACCAGGCTGCTCCCAGTCCTGAACTGCAGCTACCTTAGACAGGTCGACTGCCATGCCATCCTTGGACACAATGTGTCCCAGGAACTTCATTCCTGCTTCCAGAAGTCGCACTTCTTGTACTGTGCGAACAACTGATGCTGTCTGAGTGTATCCAGGATCAAGCGCAAGTGCTCCTCATGCTCCTCTCGACTCCTGGAGTATATTAAAATGTCGTCAATGAACAAAACAACGAATCTATAAAGGAAAGGCTGAAATATCTGGTTCATCAGATCCATGAACATGGCTGGTAAGTTCGTGAGCCCGAACGACATCACAAGGAACTCGTAGTGGTCAAAGCTGGTCCTGAATGCGGTCTTCTGCACGTCCTCATCCCTGACGCGCAACTGATGATATCCTGACTGAAGATCAATCTTCGAGAAGTACTGCGCTCCTCTCAGCTGATCAAACAAGTCATCGATCCTGGATAAAGGGTACTTGTTCTTCACCATGATCTGGTTCAGTCTGCGATAATCAATACACAATCGCATCGAACTATCCTTCTTCCTTACGAACAGGAATGGTGCTCCCCAAGGAGACACACTAGGTCGAATAAGGCCAAGCTCCAGCAAACCATCAATCTGCATCCTCAACTCCTCCATCTCACACGGTGCCATGCGATACGTCGGCAGTGAGACGGGCGTGGAACCAAGCACCAGATCGATAGTGAAATCAATCTCTCGTCGAGGCGGCAAACCAGGGATCTTCCTAAATAGATCCCCAAAATCACAAACGACTGGCGTATGCTCAAGCATCTGGGCATCAGCGTCCCAAAGTAAAGAAGCGTAGCTAAGTATGCGGAAGGGAAGATTTATCCGAACTGAAAATGTAAAAGGCGTGCCCTCTGGCTCGTACACCGTCACCATACGAGTCTCGCAGTCAATCTCGGCCCTCCCAGTAGTCAACCAGTCCATGCCAAGAACGACGTCGAGATAAACGAGAGAGGGGTCGACGACAAGATCAAGATCCATCGTCCTGCCTCTCAGATCCACCAAGCAACCCTCACACATGAGGGTGGCATCAGAAAAATCCCCATGAGCTGAAAGGACTCACACTCCATCCATACTAATGGTCGGCAGTCCAAGGCGCCTGACTATGGAATGCGATATCAAAGAAAGTGTGGATCCAGTATCCACCATCACGAGAATAGGAATACCTCCGATGTGGGCAGTGACCTCAAAGGCCTTATGCTGAGAAGTCTCTGTCTCGGCTGCCTCAGCTGTCAAGGCATGCACCCGCGCCTTCTGTGGCCGGTTCGGCCACTGTGACACGGGCTGTAGAGGCAGCCTGAACTGAGATACCGACGGTCTGAAGGAAGGGTGCGTAGGAGCCAACCGTAAGGCGGTGCTGATATAGCCTGTGAGCATGTACGGTCAATCTTCTACGGCGGCGAGAACCCACTGTCCAGCATCCGAGCGAAATAACTCTGTGCCAAATGGCCCACTCTCCCACAATAAGTACATGCTAAATCGGGGCACCGCATCGGGGGTACTAGCGCTGTAGTGCTAGAAGGAGGGTCAATGCGAGGCCTCTTGCCCACAAAGGGCCTGTCCTGTAACTCTGGTTGTGGCCTAGGAGCAACAGGGTCACGAGATCGCGTAAGTCGATCCACATCCTGCTCTGCCCGCATGGACATGTGAATCAGCTCTGCGTAGGAGGGAATGCTCACACAACACATCTTCTACCGAATATCCGGTTGCAAACCCTCAGAAAAGCGTCGTATGCGCATCTGTTCATCTGCCAGTATAGTCGGGACGTATCTGCCCAACTCAGTGAATCGATGCTCATACTCAGTTACCGTCATGCCTCCCTGTCTGAGGCACAGAAACTCGTTCTCCCAGTCATGCCTATATGTCTGGGGATAGTATTTCCCGTGGAAGCGGAACTCGATCGCTGCCCAGGTCCAGATGTAATCAACGGTAATGGTCCACAACACACTGTCCCACCATAAGCTGGCCTCCCGCTCGAATAAGAACATAGCCAACTTAACCTGCTCAGTCTCTGAGCAATGCAGCATCTGTAGTATCTTCGACACACGGTCGAGCCAATACTTAGCTTCCTCGGGTCTATGAGAACCCATAAAAGTGGGAGGCCGTAAGCGCTGAAATCACTCTAATAAGCTCCGTGTGTTAGCGGCATTCCCCGCAGGGTAAGTAGGTGGTGCAGGATGAGCCATGCCCTCATCCTGAGTATATGTATAGGCATCCTCAGCAGGATGTGCAGGTGGTGCAGGTGGAGTCACACTCCCACCCTGGGCTAGAGTCCCCACTATAGTAGTTAGGAGCTGCTGCTGCTGCTGTATCATGGCCATCATCTGCTCAAATATATCTGGAGGTGAAGCAGGCTATGACATGTACTGCGTCGAAGAAGTCGCACGGTACTGCTCTCTGACGGGCGGTGTGAAAGGTGGTGGTCCAGCTGCAGGACCAGTAGGAGGCTGAGACTCACGTGCTGTCTCAGGAATCGGGCCCACAGCAGGGTCTGAATGAGCACCAGACTGAAAGGGAACCTGATCCATAGGCTCACCTAATGTAAGCCGAGCTGTGCTCCGTGTAGCCTTCGGCGGAATTCCCTATATTCAAAATAGGGCGCAACCTTGTCAGTCCTAATAGCACAAACATACCGCAATCATTCACATAAAGAGTCAAAGGCATTCTATGCATTTCATTTAATCAAAATTGTCACAATACAAGGGATATCTCCTTACAGGCATCATGACAAGAAGTACATGGGAACTAGGGCAGTTAAAGCTACAACAGCAACACAAGTAAACTACTAGCCTTAACAGGCTTACACAACATAAAGCAGAAAATGACTAACTGCTACCAACAACATCTAAAATCTCATCGCTAGTCTAAGTCGGGTGATGGAGGAGGAGCACCCTTATCATGCAAGCAGCACAAGATCACCTTCAAGGTATGAGTCACCTTGCCGAATTTCCTCTTCATAACGGCCTTGGTATCCTCGACCTCAGCCCGAAGTTCCTGAACTTTCCTTCGCAAGGTGACCTGGCTCTCCTCAATTCGGGCAATGCGATCATCACTAGTAGCCTGAGTAGAAGAAGGAGGGCTCTCATCAGTATCTTGAGCCTCCTCTTCTACCTCTTCCTGAACTTCTTCCTCTACTTCCGCTCCAGGTTCTCCCTCACTTGGATACTCTTTGTCATCAAAATCACCCTCGCTATCCTCATCAAGCTAAGTCTCATGGTACTGGGACCCGATCTTCATCTTGACCATGGTAGACTCATCAATGTAGTGAATCGAAACTGGCAACTCCGACCCAAGTCTGTAAGAAAACTCAAGCGCGATCTTGCATATAAGCCGGCCAAAAGGAAGCGACTCAGACGTTCTTCTTGATTTCACTATGAGGATAATCTGTCGCAACACGAAAGTGGCCATACACACATTTTCTCCCTGGGCCACCTGATACAAGAAATCAACCATAAGGGGTGTACATTCAATGCGATTTGTCGACCTGGGATACACGTTGAACGTACAAATGTGGTGTAGGAGGCACAAATCATTAGACATATGAGACGCCTTGAGGCTATTGTTAGACTGCCATGGAACCAGACTACCGCATAGGAACCTGGTACGGCGATCTCGATCACGCCTACTCCTCAAATTCTTTGCACTGGGATGAACATCACCAAGGGGCAGGTTCAGAAGTCGTGTTATCAACCGAACATCAACCGTAGCCATCCGGTCTCTACCAAAGGGAATCTTAAACTGCAATGGCTTCAATGTAGGACTCTGGATACGAGCGTAGAAGGCACGAACAGTGCTCACATTAGCACGAGAACGGGCTTCAAAGAGCGGACCCCAATGTGCAGTTTCAATGCGCTCAAACAATAGGAATTCACCGAAGAGTGGTCCTTCCACGTCCGCCTCAAACAACACCTTACGGTCAGTATATTCACCGTGAGGCATCTTTGCTAATATCACTCGCCCAATTTGAGCATGGGGATCTAAATCCCGCTTTGTATGGAACTCTCGGACTGTTCTTGGACTTGTGGCGGCGCTTGAGCTAGCGGTGCCACCCCTCGGTCTTCTGGATTGCGCAGGGCGACTAGGCCTAGCCTCATCCGCTGCGGTCTTTCTCTTTCCCATCAAAGAGAGGATGGTGGAGAAAGATAAAAGACCCAAAATGGCTTCAACAATAGCCATGGAAAGCGAGGGAAATGGGGAGAAATGGCTGCCCAAACAGACAGAATGAAATCTAGGCGTTGTAGAGGGATGCTTCAAGCTCCCAAAGGTTGAAATTTTAAAAAGAAATGAGAAGGGAAAAGGGGAATGGAGCTCCACCTGATTTCATCTTATTTTGGGGGTTGTAGGAGCTCCAAACGATGAAATTGGAGAGGGAGAGGATTACTAATCACCCTAGAAGGATGGACAGGCGTTGTTTTCAGCAATTGGTTAGATTAGAGGGGATTTGGAGCTACGGTTTGAGAGAGGGCAGCAGGAAAAATGTGAAAGGGAGGGCATTTTTTGTGAAGGAGGTGCCCTTTCTAAGGGGTTTCGATGGACGGACCACACATGGGAGGGATGCCCTACCCTAAAAACACCCCGCGTCCAAAACTCAGTGCAAGTGGGGCCCACCCATCGGCGATGGCATCGCTGGCCGGTCATCAATCCGGCTGGTGAGACCACATGGGTTGGGTCCCCCTACCTCAGGGACCTCAAATATGCATGGGCCCCACCTTAGTTCATTCTATATTGGTCTAGGGAGGCCCAAACTTCCATTCAGGGATTTTTGGGACCAATCTGTAAACCTGAATGCATTTTCCTATCATGTAGCATATTATTTTGGGATAGAAGGAGCTAATATATCCATCTAACCCATTAGTTGCTAAAGATTACAAATTTAGAATGGCCAAATGGTCAGTTTTCATAAAATTTTACTATTCACTGTAAAATTTTGTCAAAGTATGATTTTATATCATTTTCACATTAGGATCAATTCATAACATGAAAATTTAGAGAAAGAATTGAAGAATGGAGTGGTGAGAGGAAATATTTTGAAGAAATTAGGTGAAACGGGGTTTTTAAGCCCTAGCGATTGAATGTAAGGGTTGTGGTTGCCCCACAGCCCAAGGATTCACATTTACGGATTTAGAACAGTTCAAAGAACATCTCAACCCACCTACCTACAACCTAGGAACTACTTAGGTCACTTCACACGACCCTAGATGTGTTACGGACTCGATCGCGCGATCGATACGAATAGACTTCGCCTATTGGCGGATCTGCGATCCTATAAGTGTTTGTAGACCTTTCTCGCACCCACCTAAGTCAAAGGAAGCGACATCGTACGTCGCATGACCATAACCCAGGCCCAGTATAATCTCATTCATGCTTTGATACCAACTTGTAACACCTTAAAAATCGGGGGTCGTGTATAAACTCAACTCCCAAGATCCAGACCGACACTTATGCAACAAAAATGATTATGATTCAATGTTGTCCGAGTTAAAGCATTCACATGAGTAAAAGTATACCAAAACTGCAATTCATACTCCAGATTCAGTGATAAAAGAAAGCAGAAGACTAAAGAATATACATATCACTGTATGGAAAACAAAGTAGATCTCAACTGTCTCCAAAGTATGAATACATCTCTGAGTCTCATATACATGTAAATAAACAGAAATCAAATTTCTCAAAAAGAGTCTCACTAAGAAGTCTCGTCAATCCAGACCCCCTAAGCAAAGCCTTCGTGGTACTGCATATATGAGAACTCATCTTGGTCCTCATCATAGTCTGGCTTTGCCTCCTGAATCGCTGCCTCACCTGCATCTAAGACAGGGTCTGGTGGCTGTTGACCATCCCGTAATGTGGGAGTGAGTAGCTAATTCAGTGGAATAATAGAGCAAAGATTAGTATGTTCTCAAATCAATCATGCGATAATAGTAAAGCAGTAAATCAAACATTCCTAATACTGTTGTTAATACAATATGACATGACATGATGGATGCCCTCACTGACATTCTCCCTCATATGGCACCATCTGCGTCCATGGCATGCTTGCATACCGTTCAGTGCTCCACATCTTCCAGGCACATGCAATGTGATGGTGATATGATTACCGAGTTATTATTAGTCCATTCAAACAGCAGGATTGGGAAACTAAGGTACTTCCCTAATATCAATCCCAACACAAATCCTGTCTAGGGTCATCACTCCTAGTAATCTCATACGATGGATATTTTGTAGGTCACTGCAAGGGCTGTCAGGGCTGTTGCTCGCACTCGTTGCACCGCTCCCCGATCACCTTATAAATACAGGCCTAATTGTACTCTTGTCGCTACGGAAGGGTTGTCGCCTCCCGTAGACTCAGAATACACTCGAGGTCACTACAAAGGGCTGCCAGGGCTGTTGCTCGCACTCGTTGCACCGCTCCCCCATCACCTTATCAATGTAGGCCGATAGTAAGAATATCGTATCCCATACCACCATAATCTGCTCACGAGTCATACTTGCTCACCGGTCACTACGGGAAAGTTTGTGGCCCCAGCGTAGGCCGACAGCTCGACCACGGTGTCCCATACCACCATGCCCGGCTCATGAGTCTTTATGAATCAAGGTACCATGGTTAATAGGGTTTACAGTGGTAAGTTCAGTACCCTAGGTTCAAGCAGTTATGACTCATACAGAGTGAACATACAATGGCCAGTCAGGTTACTTGACGGGCTCGACTAGCATGAGTGCATCTCAAGTCGAACGACATGAAGTGCATAAAACACCTCTTGTGGCCTAACCACTGCCGCCAACTCCAAAACACGACTCATGTTCATCGACGCGTCGTTCGTGGCAAAGATAAACCAACCATGAATTTACTCGGTTGCCGACTGTCTGGACTAGGTATAGTCCCAAACAGTTATGAATCCACATCAGCAATTATATAAGAGTAATGGAAATGAAATACAACAATGTGAGCATGTTAACACATGTTATAACATACAACTTAAGTAAATCATCTAACACATGCATTTCGTACATGTAATGAAATAATGCATATAGCCAACATGTAGGAAATCATTTACATCAGCATATTAATGGAGAATTCAATCTCAAACTAATTCATAACACCATTTAATTTAATACATACTAATACAAACATTTATACAAACACTTAGGCTACACACTTATGTCTACATATAGTATGTCGACTTAAAGTGCGCATTTAGGCGAATCTCTTTGCCAAACTGATTATGCACACATTCCTAATATCCTAATGTGACAAGAAGTCATGTCAATCACATCAGTAAAATATGGATGAAAACAATATTTCCTACAAATGACTAAAATGCCCTAAATCTCATATTTTTCGTCTGCTTACGAACAGGAAACGGACAGCATGTTGTACATGTCAAACGGCATTGTCGTCGATAATCTACTATTAAACGACATTGAAAGCGTTGAATACAGTCAATCAAAGTGTCTAAAATCTGTACCTTTTATCCTACAAGTGTATTGATTCGAACGGAGCGTATACGCTTCTTATACGGTGAACCGGGAACCTAATACACAAGATCTATAAGCTATCATGATAAGGAAATGAAGGAACCCTAAATCAGCAAGTGTTTGGGGTATTTTCTTACCTAGAAACGCGATGAAATCACCGAGAAAGCGATTGAGGCGCATTGCTTAAGCACGTGCAACAAGTAGTGCAAGCAGCAGGAAATTCTCTCCCACTCTCTCTCACAATCTCTCACCTTTTCTCTCACACCAGCTATGGTTTCTAGAAAATTCATATGGATGAGAGAAGTGAGGGTTTAAGCCCCTTTTATAACCTAAAACTTGCCCAAAACAGGCTTGGAAACAATGTTCACTTGATGCCTAACCAAATCGGGGCTGTTTCGGTCTAAAAAGACATTTCTGGAGGTCCCTTGGCCGAACGCGATCGGACTTAAGCTCATGCACGTCGGATGTTGCTCACATCCCATTTTCAGACTAGTAGTGTTCGTAGATCGCACGTGGCGGTCCAGTTTCAGTTCAGCGGTCACCGCACGTATATCAGGTCTACAAGTCTCATGATATGAAATAAAAAAATTTTTTAATCCAAGGGTATAGTTTGGCTGAATTCTGACGGTCAGAAGGCTTAATAATAACGCGTCAAGTCGTGTGCTAGATTTGAATTTCAAATTTCAAACCTAACCCTATTCTCACTCTCTTCACTTTAGGCTCAATGAAATAGCCTCTGAATGTCGGTTGGACTTGATTTTTGAAATGATTGTCAAGTCCAGCTAGGCGGTTATAACGGTCTAAGATTGTAGGTATCGGACTTTCGACGCGCGGTCTAGATCCAATATAAAGTTTCAAAGAGGTCCTGAGAACAAACCGGTTTAGAGTTTGATCCGAGGTTTCAGAGTATTATAGCGTCATTGGTTCTACTCGCTTTGGGTCTTGTAGAACATATTTAAAGTGATCAGGGACTATTTCCCAGCTACTCTAGCATTGCGCTAGCTAACTTACACTTATTTTCCAAAGGACTTAATCCTACGCAATTTTTGGTGGAGTTGGTACTCGAGTCCAAGTACGAATTTTTCCAGGGTGTTACAAAGGCAGTCGTAATTGTCTAAGATTATCGCTATCGGACTTTCGATGCGCGGTCTAGATCCAATACAAATTTTTAAAGGGTTCCTAAGAACGAGCAGGTTTAGAGTTTGATCCTAAGTTTTAGGATGTTATAGCATCATTGATTCTATAGGTTTTGGGTTTTATAGATCGTATTTAAAGTGGTTGGTGCTAATTTCACAGGTAACCTAGTGTAGCGCTAGCTAATTCATGTTAAATTTCTAAAGAATTAGGTTCTAAATAATTTCTCTGGCTTGGAAATTGGGTTTTGAGAGGTTACCAAGGTGTTATGGTTGACCCATTGCCTAAGGACGTCTAACCCCAGGTTGGCAAAAATCTGGGGTGTTACAAAGCACTTCCAAGGAGTGAGAGAGCTTTGTGTGTGGCCCACCTCCTATCCCTCTCATCTCCCATATCAACCCCCCAACCTTCATCATCTTCCATCAAAGAGAGATCCAAGGAGTTTGGCATTCCATCAGACCAAGAAGATCCAATGATGGGTGTTTTGATGATGGACTAAGTGGGGCCTACTAATTGATGGTATGGATTCCACTTTGGACCCTATGTGTGACCGATGGCTCACCATGATTCACATGATCATTCCATGATAGGGCCATTCTCCATGGACCCCATCATGATGTTTACTTTCCTAATTTGTAAATGGTCATCTAGACCTTGTATTTTTGGTGGAGAAGGGATCTCCACCGTTGATTTTGAATGGTGGGCCCACATGTAATGGGACCCACTTGATGTATGTTGTAATGCATGGAAGGGATGGCCTATAGTGTCGTAGTGTAAGACCCGTATCTTGGTCCGTACCTTTCCGTAGACTTCCGCAGTCTTACCGGTCGAATTTCGGTAACCTTCGACCCTTAACCGATATCGACGTACGACCCTGATTCATATGCCGATAACCCGAGTCGACTCAGCCCAAGACCACTACCATAGCGACCGCGCCATCGCTGCGGTTCTGATGCCGCAATTTGCGTGCCGAGGCGATACCCTGGTCAAGAGTTATAGATCGACGTTCGGTGCGAGGAAAACGCCGCGCGTTGCGAAACCCAAGAGAATCTCTACGATGTATCACATCAATCACATCAATCCCATCAATCAATCAATCCATCAATCCATCACATGTCAAGTATATGTCAAGTACACATCACTTTCACCCTTTTTCCTAAGCAACCACAAAAGTCTTCCTAACCCATATCTTTCTTACACAAATGCTACAAAAGTCTTCCATGCCCATGCCTTTTCTTACACAAAAGGGCCTCAAAAGTCAAAAAGATCTTACACACCCATCACCACCACATCCATCCATCACTCTCTCTCTCTCCCTTTACAACTCTCTCTCTTTCTCTCTTTCTCATTTCAAATCTCCAAGCAACCAAAATCCCAAGCTCCATACGTATGGAATTCTCCAAGCATTCCTAAGCTCCAAGTGGCCCACATTCCTACCCCACCATCTCTCATCTCAACCCTCCATTTCTCATCGCATCCATTGAAATTGAAGCTAAGGTGTCAAGGAACCCCTAGGAGCAAGAAGATCGGACGGTGGGTGCCTCTATAGGGTAGTTTCTTTCTTGTTTTTATGATGGGCCAAGTGAGGCCCACCGATCAATGGTGTGGATCTCACTTGGGACCCTAAGATGATGCCAATGGCCCACTTGGATCATCATGATCATTCCATGATGGGGCCATTCTCCATGGACCGCATCATGATGTTTATTTCATTGCAACAGGTCATCTAGACCGTCCATTTTGGTGGAGAGAGGATCTCCACCGTTGATTCTCGATCTTGGTGGTCCCATGTGTTAAGAGACCCTTTTGATTGTATGATTTACTTTTAAGGGAGGGCCCATAATATCGGGGTCCCTCCATCACAAGCGTGTCCCACTCTCCATGTCTCTCTCCCTTTTTATTTCCTTTTATTTTATTTTATGTAATAGGTTTGTGTGGCCCACTTGAATGGACCCCACCTTGAGGTATTGTGTCCAAGTGTTCTTCAAGTGGGGCCCACCTTAAATGTTGTAACTACATCATCCATCTGTGGTGGGCCACTTCAACAGGGCCCACCAAAATGTATTGTGAGGACTGAACCGTCCAGCGTCTGGGACGCTGGACGTCCCTGCATGAAAAAAAAAGAAAAAAGAAAGGAAAAAGAGACTTTTGGGGTGGTCCACTTGCTTAGGCCCCATCTTGATGTAAGTATGAAATCCACACCGTCCATCCCATTCTCCATCTAATTTTAGGCGTTAAGCCAAGAGTTGGGGTTGATTGGGAGATCTGGTGGGCCATAGCGTTGTGGGTTGCATCCCTACCTTTCAAAAGATCATTTTTCAATTTATTTTATTCTCTAAACATAGAAAATACTCTATATTAGACCCGTTGGATTGGTTGCGAGCTAAAGAATGCAATGGCCGGGATGGATTTTTTTTAAGCGGGCCCCACGTGTGAAATACCCCGAAAAATCGAGTTTTACCCAAAAATTGCAAGAGGCATTGCCTCTCTATTTCTGACAGGTGTTGCAGCAGCAGCAGCTGCGTGCGGGCGGGCATCCAGCAGGGGACCCACGGCTCCAAATGTGGGCCCCACCATGATGTATATGTTTAATCCACACCATTCATGAGGTGGGTCCCCTCCTCAGGTGGGTCCCCTCAAAATTTCAACGCGATCTAGAACTCAGGTGGCCCACACCACATGAAACCATGTGAACTAAACTCTACCATTGAAATCCTTTTGAGGCCCACAGAAGTTTCAGATCAATCTGAAATTTGTATCTTCACTCCATCCCGATCCAAGTGACCTTATGAATGGGTTGGATGGCATCCTAACTTTTACAGTGGGCCCCACATGGGACCCACAATGATGTACGTATTCTAATTCCACCGTCCAGGCGGACGGTGGCACTCACCTTAATGTATTTGTACTCCCACCGTCCACCGGACGGTGGGGCCCTTGGTGAGATTTGTGTTCGGTCCTCACTGTCCAGCGACAGTGGGACCCGCCATGATGCATGTGATGCATCCTGACCGTCCATCCACTTGGTGAGATCATTTTAAGTCATGAGTTGTTGGTTGGGTGGGCCACTCATGAATGGGTTAAGCCCATTTGATTTATAACAGGCCTATGAGCTAGGCCCATTTGAATTACAAAAGGCCTATGGGTTAGGCCCATGTGATTTATGAAAGGCCTATGGGTTTAGGCCCACTTGATATGTTTCAAGTCCATGGGACTAGGCCCATTTGATGTATTCCAAGGCCCATGAAATTGGACCCATTTGATGCATTTTTAAAGTCCATGGAAGTAGGCCCATTTGATTCGTATAAGGCCTATGGGTCAGGCCCATTTGATATATGTAAGGCCTATTGGTTTAGGCCCACTTTGATATGCGTACAAGGCCTAAGGGTTAAGGCCCATTTGGCGTACATATGGGGTTCCATTGGTGTGGCCCATTCGTTACCTTCAAGACCCATGAGTTAAGCTCATTTGATGCAATCCAAGGCCCACGGGTTTTGACCCATTGCAATGCACATAAGACTCATTGGTGTGACCCATTTATGTGGCCCATCTGATGAATAAAAGGGCCATAAGATATGGCCCATTTGATATATATGTAAGGCCCAATGGGATGAACCTACGGTCCATTGCAATGTGTAATTCCAATACAGACTAAGTATCGATGTTTACAAAGATCGTGCCTTGGGAGCAATGTTGGTTTGACGTCCACATTGCGAGTGTAATGGTGGTTGGATGTCCACATTACGACTCTCCTTAGGGCCCATTACTGGACCGTACTTGCTGTGTATAGGCCGTCTAGGCCCATATACGTTGTAAGAATGGTTCATCACTCATTTACATATTTAGTATAGTTTTATGACTCATGATCATACGCATCATATGTATGCTTGATATGAGGATTGACTGATCATAGCATATGCTTTCGGGCAAGTTGTTTATGGTCTCCTGGTTAGGCGGTGTTGCCCTCCATGAGCGCACGATATGCGCAGGATTTGTTGCATGACTGGATAGCGTGAATCATGCATTTCGTATTTGTGTGACATGGTTATTGTATGCCCTAGCGACATCAGGGCCGTAGCTTCCACAGACGCATTATGGTGGCCGGATTGGATACTGGAAATTTTATTTTACGTGAGGTGTTATAGATATCCCTGGGTGAAAGTCCCTAAACCCTTATGGTACCAAGAGATTACTCTAACGTCTAGACCGAGTGGGTAGATGAGCGTTGAGTGCCGATTACCAGACGGTTACGCTCTTCATTGTGTCGTGGTCGGTTGGAAAGGAGTGCGGCCTTACCCGCCCGAGTGTAGGGGGCAATGCTAGGCTGAGTCTGACCAGCTCGAGGAATGGGTCCGCTATCGATGAGTCACTCCCGATATTGGCAGACGGATAGTGAGGTCTTTTTCACTTACCTTATTGCGCGTGATGTGGCGATAATCTAGTTTAGAGTGTACTAGACCCCGGTGATATCCCATATTTGAGCTGTAATGATGTGTGAACATAGATGAGGATCTATATGCTTGAGTGGCATTGCACATCGCATGGCCTTGGGATGGCCGATACCTTCATGTCTTGCATCGCATAGCCTTGGTACGGCTCATGGTATTATGGATCCATCTGCATATTTCGCATTACTCTGACATTGCATATTCATATTACTACCTTGCGCACACACTTTCACCACCCTCTAAGCTTTCTATAAGCTTATGCACGACTGTTGCGTGCGGGAGACGTTGGTTCGCAACAGCGCTGAGGCAGGAGCACGTTGCAGATCGTTTTGAAGTTTTTATCCTTTACCATTGTATTTCCCTTTATGCTCATTGTACTTGTAAAGTTTTTGATCATAGTGGAAATGTAATGGAGTTCTTGGTTGTTGTTTGTGGGTTATGCCATTGGTTATGCTTATTACGAATCAAAATGACGTTGAAAATCCTCCTCGTAGCATCCCAGGATTGGAACCTAGCGAATGGGAGCTAGGAGCCAAGAATGGGATTCTACGGAGGCTGTCGGCGCCGGATTCGGTGATCAGAAATTTTGTGAGCCCGGTTTCTGAGTTTGGGGCGTGACAGAAGTTGGTATCAGAGCATAACTTGGGAATAACCGAGAACAACATTACATGTCTGCTATGAGTATAGAATGACTAAGTCCCGAAGTTCAGATAGCTTCGCGACCTTCCAATATAGACCCTTAACGTGCGTGCCTTCGAGAGTTTTGAAGTTGATAGGCGCCTTCGGTCTTTCCTGTAAGACATGGCCATGGGAGAGTTACCCGATCGACTCCCGCACCACCACCTGAGGATCCCGCTCCACCACGTGAGGCTTCACCTTTACCACTTGCGCCTCCCGTTCCACCCCCAGAGATCCCTTCTCCCTTCCCTGAGGATGACATTCTTCCACCTGAGGCCGATGCGGAGCCGACTGTACCTGTGAGTGCCTCTCAATTACAGCAGATGTTACAGGCTATGACAGCCGCACTCTAGGGACAGGGCAGGCACCCAGTTGTTTCACCAGCTCAGGCAGAGCAGGAGCCCGCAAACGCCTTACTTCGTGAGTTCAGACGGCTTGATCCCCCACGTTTCCAGGGCGAGCCAGATCCGACTGTAACAGAGAGATGGCACTCTGATGTGGAAAAGATTTTCGATACCATGTCATGTACGACCGAGCAGCGAGTCCAGTTAGCAGTATTTCTCTTCCAGGGTGAGGCCGAGCATTGGTGGACCTCTGTAACCCGTGTTGCCGGACCTGAGTATGTCTGGACGTGGGAGGACTTTATTGACCGATTCGAGGAGAAGTACTTCCCCGACCATATTCGTCGTCAGCGAGCTTTAGAGTTTGAGACTCTTGTGCAGGGAGACATGACTGTGGCGCAATACGCGGCCCGTTTTGTGGCACTATCGAGATTTACACTGTATATGGTTGATGACGAGGGGCGAAAGGCCCACCGTTTCGAGCACGGCTTATGTTACGGCCTTCGAGGTCATGTTATTGGGCATGAGCTCCCTACTTTCCAGGCAGTGGTGCGGAGTGCTCAGATTTATGAGACTGAGTGGGCTGGTTCTCAGTCTGATCATGGTCAGAGGAGAGACCGGAAGAGGTAGGCTTCTTCTAGTGATTCCTAGCAGCGTCGACCACAGCAGCAGAGGCGTACAGGTCACCCAGCCTTCCATGAACCATCAGCACCAGCAGCACCTCCTCCACCACCACCTCAGAGGCAGTTCACCGGCACTTGCTTCAGGTGCGGTGCGATGGGACACCGTTCATGGGAGTGTCCCATCCCCCAGCAGTAGCTGAGAGGTCCACAGCAGCAGAGGGCTCCCCAACAGCCTCCACCGCAGCAGCAGATACCCACACAGCAGCAGCGACAGCAGCCTCCACCACCGAAGCCACCTCAGCAGCAGCATCAGCATCAGCACCAGCCTCAGAGGCCACAGCAGCAGAGGCAGCAGTTTCGACCACCTTAGCAGCCCCAGTAGCAGTAGCAGCATGTTTAGAGGGGACAGACACCTCCCCAGCTAGCTCAGGCTAGATTCTATGCAGCTCAGCAGGATCCGCAGTCATCCGGAGGAGTCGTTGAGGGTATACTTCTAGTTTCTGCATGCATTGCACGAGTGTTGTTTGATTCCGGTGCATCGCACTCTTTTGTGGCTGAGAGCTTCTATCGATCGATTGGCTTACCGTTGGAGTCTGTTGGTGAGAGCCTATCAGTATCAACTCCCTTGGGGAGGACTGCAGTGTTGGGCTAATTTTGCTCGTCTTGCCCCGTTCTAGTTGGGGATACCTTTCTACCTGCTGATTTGTTTGTATTACCGATGTCTGAGTTCGATGTCATCCTGGGCATGGATTGGCTCACCGAGTATTATGCCATATTGGACTGTGCCGTGAGGACAGTCACGTTCTGTATACCCGGTGTGCTATAGTTTCAGTTCGTTGCAGAGGCCAGAGGAGAGCGGTTGTCTTGTTTGATGTCCTACGCCATAAAGGAGCCTGTTGCCGCCTACATCGACCATTTTCCCGTGGTTTGTGATTTTTCCAATGTGTTCCAGGAGATTCCGGGATTACCACCTCACCGACTCACCGAGTTCTAGATTGATCTCGTGCCTGGTACCGCGCCTATTTCGAAGGCCCCGTATCGTATGGCACCGTTGGAGTTACAGGAACTTCAGAAGCAGTTGGACGAGTTACGTGACTTAGGCTTTATCTGTCCGAGAAGTTCACCGTGGGGAGCGCCGGTACTCTTTGTGAAGAAGAAGGATGGCTCGTTGAGGTTCTGTGTTGACTATCGCGAGCTCAACAAAGTCACGATCAAGGACAAGTACCCACTCCTTAGGATTGATGATTTGTTCGATCATCTGCAGGGTGCACAGTTCTTTTCAAAGATTGACCTGCGTTCCGGTTATCATCAGATTCGGGTCTGAGATGAGGACATTTCGAAGACAGCATTCAGGACGCGTTACGGTCATTTTGAGTTTCAGGTCATGTCCTTCGGACTGACCAATGCACCCGCGGTCTTCATGCAGCTGATGAATGAGGTCTTCTGCCCTTATCTGGATCAGTTTGTTGTAGTCTTCATCGACGACATTCTGATCTACTCGAAGACCCGTGAGGAGCATGAGCAGCACTTGAAGATTACCTTGCAGACCCTCCACGCACACCAGCTTTATGCGAAGCTGGAGAAGTGAGAGTTTTGGCAGGAGGAGGTGAAGTTTCTCGGTCACGTGGTGACGAGGGAGGGTGTCGCAGTGGACTCCTCGAAGGTCGAGGCAGTGCGTCAGTGGGGCCAGCCCACGACTGCGACAGAGATCCGTAGTTTCCTTGGCTTGACGGGCTATTACCGACGTTTCATTGAGGGTTTTTCTCGTATTGCAGCCCCGCTGACCAGGTTGACTCAGAAGGGCGCAGAGTTTATTTGGAGTGACGGCTGGGAGCAAGCATTTATGGAGTTGAAGGACCGTCTGACGTCCGCTCCTGTCCTCACTCTTCCCTCTGGGAGTGACGGATTTATTGTATTCACTGATGCCTCGCATATCGGTTTGGGTGCTGTCCTGATGCAGCACGGGAGACCAGTGGCCTTTGCGTCTCGTCAACTCAAGGTCCATGAGCTGAACTATCCTACGCATGACTTAGAACTGGCTGCAGTTGTCTATGCACTGAAGGTGTGGAGGCACTATCTTTATGGGGTCAGGTTCGAGCTCTTCTCTGATCACAAGAGCTTGAAGTACCTCTTCTCGTAGTCTGAGTTGAATATGAGACGGGCGCTGGATGGAGCTCCTGAAAGACTATGATTTTGATCTCCAGTGCCACCCGGGTAAGGCGAACATGGTGGCAGATGCCCTCAGCCGTCAGTCACGAGGTCTAGTGGCGCATATGATGATCCAGGAGTGGCGGATGCTTGAGGATATTGCAGCGTATGACTTTGAGTTCGGCCTGCAGTCTTCCATCGTACAATTATCGAGCTTGTCAATTCAACCCTCTCTTGTCGCTAGGGTGATCGAGGCTCAGCAGGCTGATGAGTCGTTACAGAGTTATATGGCTGAGGGGGCATCTGAGGGTTAGGCAGATTGGCAGATTGGTACAGACGGTGGACTTCTTTTTAGAGGCCGATTATGTGTCCCGGATATTCCAAAGTTACACAGAGATCTTATGACCGAGGCACATCGATTGCGGTTTCTATCCACCTGGGCTCGACGAAGATGTACCATGACATGAGGCGATAATATTTTTAGGCAGGGATGAAGCGCCAGATCGCCAGTTTTGTGGCCGAGTGTGACACGTGCCAGCGTGTCAAGGCCGATTATCAGAGACCTCCTGGTTTATTGCAGCCATTGAGCATCCCGATGTGGAAGTAGGAGCACGTGTCGACTGATTTCATTATGGGTTTGTCGAGGACTCAGCACGGTCATGACGCCATTTGGGTTGTTGTGGATCGTCTGACGAAGTCGGAACATTTTCTTGCGATGCATACGACTTGGTCTATGGACCGACTCCCGAGATTATTCATCGAGGAGATTGTGAGACTGCATGGCGTTCCAGTCTCGATCGTTTCTGACAGAGACTCGAGGTTCACGTCTCAGTTTTGGGGGAGCTTCGAGCGTGCGATGGGGACTGATTTGCAACTCAGCACCGCGTACCATCCGTAGACCGATGGCCAGACCGAGAGGGTCAACCAGATCCTTGAGGATATGCTTCGGGCTTGTTCGATTGATTTCGGGGGTAGCTGGGATGAGCATCTGCGATTGGCTGAGTTCGCGACCAATAACAGCTATCAGGCGACCATCGGTATTGCTCCTTTTGAGGCACTATATGGTAGACCATGCAGATCACCGAGTTGCTGGACCGAGGTTAGAGAGCGTCGTCTCCTATGTCCCTAGCTTGTGCAGGAGACGTTAGAGGCTATTGACATCATCAGGCAGAGGATGCGTACAGCTCAGAGCCGACAGAAGAGTTTTGCTGATCGTCGGCATCGTCCCTTGGAGTTTGATGTAGGGGACCATGTGTATCTCAAGGTCTCGCCCATGAAGGGCGTAATTCGATTTGGAGCGAAGGGCAAGCTTGCCCCGAGATTCATAGGACCTTTTGAGATCACTGGGTGCGTTGGCGTCTTGGCCTATCGGCTTGCCTTGCCATCACAGTTGTCTAGCGTCCATGACGTTTTTCACGTCTCCATGTTGAGGAAGTGTGGGTCAGACATAGTTCCCGTTATTGATTGGCAGCCGTTGGAGGTTCGTGAGGACGCTTCTTACATTGAGCAGCTAGTCCATATCCTTGATCGGAAGGAGCAGGTCCTCAGAACAAAGGTCATTCCGTTGGTGAAGGTGCAGTGGGGTCACCATACTGTAGAGGAGGCTTCTTGAGAGCGTGAAGCTGAGATTCGAGAGCGCTATCCTCATCTCTTTGATGATTGATCATGTATTGTATTTTGTATGCTGTCCCTGATTCTATATGATGATGTTATGTCGTTTCTTTTTTATGAGTAATGCTTAGTTGCGATGCTTGTGTAAATTTTGAGGACGAAATTTTTATAAGGAGGGGAGAGCTGTAAGACCCGTATCTTGGTCCGTACCTTTCTGTAGACTTCCGCGGTCTTACCGGTCGAATTCCGGCAACCTTCGACCCTTAACCGATATCGACGCTTGACCCTGATTCATATGCCGACAACCCGAGTCGACTCAGCCCAAGACCACTACCATAGCGACCACGCCGTCGCTGCGGTTCTGATGCCGTGATTTGCGCGCCGAGGCGATACCCTGGTCAAGAGTTGTAGACCGACGTTCGGTGCGAGGAAAATGCTGCGCGTTGCTAAACCCAAGAGAATCTCTACGATGTGTCACATCAATCACATCAATCCCATCAATCCATCAATCCATCACATGTCAAGTACATGTCAAGTACACATCACTTTCACCCTTTTTCCCAAGCAACCACAAACGTCTTCCTAACCCATATCTTTCTCACACAAATGCTACAAAAGTCTTCCATGCCCATGCCTTTTCTTACACAAAAGGGCCTCAAAAGTCAAAAAGCTCTTACACACCCATCACCACCACATCCATCCATCACTCTCTCTCTCCCCCTTTACAACTCTCTCTCTTTCTCTCTTTCTCATTTCAAATCTCCAAGCAACCAAAATCCCAAGCTCCATACGTATGGAATTCTCCAAGCACTCCTAAGCTCCAAGTGGCCCACTTTCCTACCCCACCATCTCCCATCTCAACCCTCCATTCCTCATCTCATCCATTGAAGTTGAAGCTAAGGTGTCAAGGAACCCCTAGGAGCAAGAAGATCGGACGGTGGGTGCCTCTATAGGGTAGTTTCTTTCTTATTTTTATGATGGGCCAAGTGAGGCCCACCGATCAATGGTGTGGATCTCACTTAAGACCCTAAAATGAGGCCGTTGGCCCACTTGGATCATCATGATTATTCCATGATAGGGTCATTCTCTATGGACCCCATCATGATGTTTATTTCATTGCAAAAGGTCATCTAGACCGTCCATTTTGGTGGAGAGAGGATCTCCACCATTGATTCTCGATCTTGGTGGTCCCATGTGTTGAGGGACCCTTTTGATTGTATGATTTTCTTTTAAGGAAGGGCCCATAAAGTCGGGGTCCCTCCATCACAAGCGTGTCCCACTCTCCATGTCTCTCTCCCTTTTTGTTTCTTTTTATTTTATTTTATGTAATAGGTTTGTGTGGCCCACTTGAATGGACCCCACCTTGAGGTATTGTGTCCAAGTGTTCTTCAAGTGAGGCCCACCTTAAATGTTGTAACTACATCATCCATCTGTGGTGGCCCACTTCAACAGGGCCCACCATAATGTATTATGAGGACTGAACCGTCCAGTGTCTGGGACGCTGGACGTCCCTGCATGAAAAAAAAAAGAAAAAAAAAAGAAAGGAAAAAGAGACTTTTGGGGTGGTCCACTTGCTTAGGCCCCATCTTGATGTAAGTATGAAATCCACACCGTCCATCCCATTCTCCATCTAATTTTAGGCGTTGAGCCAAGAGTTGGGGTTGATTGGGAGATCTGGTGGGCCATAGCGTTGTGGGTTGCATCCCTACCTTTCAAAAGATCATTTTTCAATTTATTTTATTCTCTAAACATAGAAAATACTCTATATTAGACCCGTTGGATTGGTTGCGAGTTGAAGAACGCAATGGCCGGGGTGGATTTTTTTTAAGCGGGCCCCACGTGTGAAATACCCCAAAAAATTGGGTTTTTCCCAAAAATTGCAAGAGGCATTGCCTCTCTGTTTCTGACAGGTGCTGTAGCAGCAGCAGTTGTGTGCGGGCGGGCATCCACCATGATGTATATGTTTGATCCACACCGTTCATGAGGTGGGTCCCCTCCTCAGGTGGGTCCCCTCCAAATTTCAGCGCGATCTAGAACTCAGGTGGCCCACACCACATGAAACCGCGTGAACTAAACTCTACCATTGAAATCCTTTTGGGGGCCACAGAAGTTTCAGATCAATCTTAAATTTGTATCTTCACTCCATCCAGGTCTAAGTGACCTTATGAACGGGTTGGATGGCATCCTAACATTTGCAGTGGGCCCCACATGGGACCCACAATGATGTATGTATTTTAAGTCCACCGTCCAGGCGGACGGTGGCACTCACCTTAATGTATTTGTACTCCCACCGTCCACCGGACGGTGGGGCCCTTGGTGAGATTTGTGTTCGGTCCTCACTGTCCAGCGACAGTGGGACCCGCCATGATGCATGTGATGCATCCTGACCGTCCATCCACTTGGTGAGATCATTTTAAGTCATGAGTTGTTGGTTGGGTGGGCCACTCATGAATGGGTTAAGCCCATTTGATTTATAACAGGCCTATGAGCTAGGCCCATTTGAATTACAAAAGGCCTATGGGTTAGGCCCATGTGATTTATGAAAGGCCTATGGGTTTAGGCCCACTTGATATGTTTCAAGTCCATGGGACTAGGCCCATTTGATGTATTCCAAGGCCCATGAAATTGGACCCATTTGATGCATTTTAAAGCCCATGGAAGTAGGCCCATTTGATTCATATAAGGCCTATGGGTTAGGCCCATTTGATATATGTAAGGCCTAGTGGTTTAGGCCCACTTTGATATGAGTGCAAGGCCTAAGGGTTAAGGCCCATTTGGCGTACATATGGGGTTCCATTGGTGTGGCCCATTCGTTACCTTCAAGACTCATGAGTTAAGCTCATTTGATGCAATCCAAGGCCCACGGGTTTTAACCCATTGCAATGCACATAAGACCCATTGGTGTGACCCATTTATGTGGCCCATCTGATGAATAAAAGGGCCATAAGATATGGCCCATTTGATATATATGTAAGGCCCAATGGGATGAACCTACGGTCCATTGCAATGTGTAATTCCAATATAGACTAAGTAGCGATGTTTACAAAGATCGTGCCTTGGGAGCAATGTTAGTTTGACGTCCAAATTGCAAGTGTAATGGTGGTTGGATGTCCACATTACAACTCTCCTTAGGGCCCATTACTGGACCGTACTTGCTGTGTATAGGCCGTCTAGGCCCATCTGCGTTGTAAGAATGGTTCATCACTCATTTACATGTTTAGTATAGTTTCATGACTCATGATCATACGCATCATATGTATGCTTGATATGAGGATTGACTGATCATAGCATATGCCTTCGGGCAGGTTGTTTATGGGCTCCTAGTTAGGCGGTGTTGCCCTACATGAGCGCACGATATGCGCAGGATTTGTTGCATGACTGGATAGCGTGAATCATGCATTTCGCATTTGTGTGACATGGTTATTGTATGCCTTAGCGACATCAGGGCCGTAGCCTCCACAGACGCATTATGGTTGGCAGGATTGGATACCGAGAATTTTATTCTACATGGGATGCTATAGATATCCCTGGGTGAAAGTTCCTAAACTTATGGTATCAAGAGGTTGCTCTAACGTCTAGACCGAGTGGGTAGATGAGCGTTGAGTACCGATTACCAGACGGTTACGCTCTCCACTGTATCGTGGTCGGTTGGAAAGGGGTGCGGCCTTACCCGCCCAAGTGTAGGGGGCAATACTAGGCTGAGTCTGACCAGCTCGAGGAATGGGTCCGCTATCGACGAGTCACGCCCGATATTGGCAGATGGATAGTGAGGTCTTTTTCACTTACTTTATTGTGCGTGATGTGGCAGCAATCTGGTTTAGAGTGTACTAGACCCCGGTGATATCCCATATTTGAGTTGTATTGATGTGCGGACATAGATGAGGATTGTATGCTTGAGTTGCATTGTACATCGCATGGCCTTGGGATGGCCGATACCATTCATGTCTTGCATCGCATAACCTTGGTACGGCTCATGATATTATGGATCCATCTGCATATTTCGCATTACTCTGACATTGCATGTTCATATTACTACCTTACGCACACACTTTCACCACCCTCTAAGCTTTCTATAAGCTTATGCACGACTGTTGCATGCAGGTGACGTTGGTTCGCAGCAGCGCTGAGGCAGGAGCACGTTGCTGATCGTTTTGGAGTTTTTGTCCTTTACCATTGTATTTCCCTTTATGCTCATTGTACTTGTAAAGTTTTTGATCATAGTGGAAATGTAATGAAGTTCTTGGTTGTTGTTTGTGGGTTATGCCATTGGTTATGCTTATTATGAATCAAACTGACGTTGAAAATCCTCCTCGTAGCATCCCAGGATCGGAACCTGGCGAATGGGAGCTAGGAGCCAAGAATGGGGTTCTACGGAGGCTGTCGGCGCCGGATTCGGCAATCAGAAATTTTGTGAGCCCAGTTTCCGAGTTTGGGGCGTGACTCGGGGTCCCTCCATCACTGCTCGCCTCTCTCTCTCTCTCTCTTTCCCCTTTTACGGCCCACCCTGCTGAACGAATTAGATCCACACTGTCCATTAGTGGCAGCCACCTTGCTACCTGCAATGGGACCCACCTGATGCATGTTCCTTACATCTCCACCATCCGTCAGCAAATCGGTGAGGTTGACCGTGATATATGTTATATTTGGGTTGTCTATCTGTTGGACGCTGGGCTAGCAGTCCAGCAGCTGGACAACTGTTGTATCCACTTTAACAAGTTCTGTGGACCCCAAACATGAGGTGTGTTTTATATCCAAACTGCCTTTCATCCACACCGTCCAGTGGTCTGGACGGTGGGGACCACCATGATATATATATATGTGTTTTATATCCAGGTCGTCCGTCCAGGGGGGCTGGACAGTGGCTGATCATGAGGTATGTGTTAAATCTGTACCGTCCTGCCATTGTAGGGTGCATTTTATGGCATTTCAAAGAGAATGAGATAGATCTAAATTTCAAGTGGGACCCACCCTGCACATGTGCGTGGGGCCTACGTTGATATTGTGTTTCATCCACCATGTGGTATCTGTTAATCCAAGCCATCCATCAAATGGATGTGCTGGATTGACGCCCAGCAGCCCCGCAACCACCAGATGTATGGGTCTATCCACACTGTCTAGATCTTGGATGATGGGGACCACCTTGATGTATTGAATTCATCTAGGCCTTCCCAGGCCTGGACGCTGCTACCCGTTTTAAAAAAAATAAAATAATAATAAATAAATGTATATTATATATAGGATGGCCCCACATGAGATTCCACCATGATATAGGGGTCCGCTCCGTCCATCCATGCTAGGCCACCCTGGTGACACGTGTGGTCACTGGATGTGGCGCTCACCTGGATGATGTACTACCACTAGCACGTAGGGACCACTAAATGATGTGTTGTATCTACACCGTCCAACTGGCTGAACGGTGGGACCCACATGTGTGGAGTCCAGCACCATCCAGTAGGGACGGTGGACTCCACCATGAAATTTGTGCTTTATCAACACCATCCAACCCTCTGTAGAGATCGCTTTATGGTAGTACAAGGAGAATGAGGTAGATCTATTAGGTGGACCAGACTACAGAAAATAGTGGAGAGTTGAACGCCTACCATTGAAATCTTTTAGGGATCACAGAAGTTCTAGGTCAATATGATATTTATTTTTCCTCTTGCATCCGGTCTTTGTGACTGTATGAACAGATTGGAAAATAAATGTTATTGTGGGCCCTATGAAGTTTTAACCATGAAAATCATTATCTCCATTGTTATTTGTGGTATGGTGTAGATGATCTTCCGCTGTGATACATTTTTGGGTAATGCTCTGAAAAGATCCCTAAATAGATGAATGGTGTAGATGGTGCGGCCCATTGATGCAGCCTACTTTTGTATATGATGCCCATTAGTGCGGCCCGTGGATGTTGCCGACTGGATGTATACAAGGCCCATTGGTGCAGCCCATTAATGTCGCCCACTAGATGAATATGAGGCCCATTGTGATGTATTTGATGGCCCATGGGTTGAGGCCCAATGTGATGTATATAAGGACCATGAGTGAGGCCCAATGAGATGTATATGAGTCCTTTATGTGTGGCTGAATGTGATGTATATGATGTCTGTTGTGATGTGTGATTCCACCATGATATATGTAGTGATGATTATGGCGGGTCGTAATGATGGTTTGACGTCCACATTGTAAGAGCAATGATGGTTAAATGTCCGCATTGTAACTCTCCCTTCGGTCCATTGTTAGGCCCATACTTGTTGTGTTAGTCGTCTAGGCCCATCTTCGTTATGAAGATAGTTCATCGCCATTTACCATACTTAGTATAATCCATGATTCATGCCCATGCACATCATATGCATACTTGATATGAGGAGTGTTTGATCATAACATATGTCAATGGGCTGAGACATTTATGGACTCCTTATGAGACAGAGTGCCCCACATGATCACATGGTATGCGGAGGATTTCTTCATGGCCGGACAATGTGATTCATGCATCTCGCATTTATGTGACATGATCACTGTATGCCCTAGCGACATCAGGGCGATGGCCTCCATAGGCACATTGTGGTTGGCCGGATTGGATAGCGAAAATATTGGTTCTAGCACTATGGGCACATAGGATGTCCTTAGGTGAAAGTCTTAGAACCTTTTTGGTACCGGGAGATGCTCCAACATCTAGACCGAGTGAAAATCTGAGTGCATAAGTGTTGAATACCAATATGCCACGTCTCTCACTATGTCGTGGTCAGTTGGAAGGGGGTGTGGCCTTATGCACCTGAGTGAGGGGGCTGTAAGCTAGGCTGAGTTTGACTAGCTCGCCAATGGGTCCACTATTGTTGAGCTGGGTAAGTATTGGCAGATTATTCATCAGGTGTATAGTTTGGTCTCTTCCACTTGTTGGGCTGTGTGGCTAGGGAGGCAACAGTTAGTGTGGAGTGTACTAGACCTCGGTGATATCCCAGAGAGGAACTGTACTGATATATGTACTTACTGAGGACTGACATGCTTGCATTGCATCTCGCATATGACATTTACCTATGTAGGCCTTGCATTGCATGGTCTTGGTATAGGCGATAACATTCATGCCTTGCACCACATATCCTTAGTACGGCTGATTGTATTCATGGACTTACTATCATATTTTCGCATTACTCTGATATTGCATACTTGACACTTGCCTTGCGCACACACTTACACCACCATCTAAAGTTTTCGTAATCTTATGCATGACCGTTGCGTGCAGGTGACGTTGGATCGCAGCAGTGCTGAGGCAGGAGCACATGGCAGATTATTTTAGAGTTCTTTCGATCACCTTGTATTTTCATTTTTGCATTGTACTCAAAGATTTTTAATATAGTTGATATGTGGGGATGTTGTTTTGTGACTTGGTTATGCTTGTGGTTATGCTCCATTACAATATAAAAAAATCATATTGAAAATCCTCCTTATAGGATCCCAAGATCGAAATTTGGCGTATGGGTGTCGGGAGCCGAGAATGGGGCACTACGAAGGCTGTCAGTGCTAGATTCGATGATTGGGAATTCTGTGAGTCTGGTTTTCAAGTTTTGGGCGTGACATATACTCTACTAGAAATTGGCTCGAGTTGGCCTGAGCTGCTAACCAAATTGAGCCCAGCTAGATGGTTAGGTTCGAGAATTAAGCCAAGCCAAGTCCAAGGTAGGGTTGGTTGTTAGATGAGTCAAACTGGCCTTGCTAAACAAGTTGAGCTCAGTTTAACTTAAGTACAGCTCTAACATTAACTGCTCAGAAAAGTGGCACTTGTGCAACTGTCATAACGATCGTGCCATGACTAGCCTATGGTTTGAAAAGAAAGAGAGGAAAGAAGAAAAGGGGAAGAAGAAGAAGAAGAAGAAGAAGAAGAAGAAGAAGAAGAAGAAGAAGAAGAAGAAGAGAGAGAGAGAGAGAGAGTAAACTAGGGTTTGGAAAAACCAGATACCACGTATTTTTGGGTGAAAAGGAGATTAAGGAGCAAGTGTTCCCTGAACTAGTTTTGTTGAAAGTAAAAACTAGATGCATCCTCCGTGCATTTTCAAATACATCCAACAGATGCATTCTCCCTGGAATTTCAGATTCATCTACTAAATGCATTCTCCCTAGAATTTCAGATTAATTCAACCAATTCATCCTCCATATTTAATACAGATACATCCAGAAAAGTGTTTGGCTACCTAATGTTATTTATTATTTTAGAAATGCGTAGTGTATTTACTCGTGGTGAATGTATCATATAGGGGCAGCAATGTCTTTTGTCAACACCAGCTAATCTTATAAATAGTTGTGTTGTGAAAGTGTAAAAATATCAAAGAAAAACACCAAGTGTTCTTATTATTACAACAATAGCTTAATTTTGAAAAATATAAGATAGTATATTTTCTCTCTCCCTTGCAAGTGGAGTCACCATTTAGGCTTTGTAAAGCCAACAAACTGGTATTAAAGTGATAGGTTTCTGGTTGAAGTCAACAACAATTTTCAGCCAACAGAATATTATTTTTTGAAAAAAATCTGTTACAGAAGTTTTTTTTTTTAGAAAAGGATTTTATTTTTCCTTCTCCAAAAATAAAATTATATGGGTCATCTTGAGGTTGAGTAAAGAAAATTTTCTTTATCCATTAAGAACTTGTTCATGTAAAGATGGTCACCACAATCCATCCACAAATTCCAAAGTTGTCTAAAGACAACTATGAAAATTGGTGCGTCCAGATGAAGGCTTTGTTCGAGTCACAAGATCTATGGGAGATTGTCATTGACAGGTACGTAAAGCCCACTGTGGAGCAAGAAGCCGCCTACTCAGCCAAATAAAAGGCCCCCTCAAAGATCAAAGGAAGAATGACAAGAAGGCATTGTTTCTTGTCTATCAAGGGTTGGATGAATCCACCTTTGAAAGGATCGCTTAAGAGACATCAAGCAAGCAAGCATGGGAGACACTAAGTACCATCTTCAAGGGTGTGGATCATGTAAAGAGAATCCGGTTACACACACTTAGAGCCGAGTTCGAGGCCACTCACATGAAGGAAGGTGAGAGTATCTTAGATTATTTTTCACGACTACTCATTATTGCTAGTAACTTGAAAAGAAATGGTGAAAAGATCGAAAACATTTGTGTGGTTGAAAAGGTCCTTCGATCCCTCACAATCAAGTTTGAACATGTGGTTGTGGCCATTAAAGAATCAAAAGATTTGGAAAATCTCTCCATTGAAGAGTTGATGGGATCGTTGCAAGTTCATGAGCAATGAATGTAAAAGAATGTCGGATTTATGATGCTAGAACAAGCACAGTAGTCAAGATTGACTCTAAATGAATAAAGGATCAGTCATGGTCATGGAAACTCCCATTTTCGAGGTGGCCGCGCCAATAGTGATAATGTAAGAGGAAGAGGGTGTGGATATAATCCAAGTAATCCACAAAATCAACAAAATTTTACCAACTCCCATGGTAGAGGAAATGGCAGAGGACAATTCACATGAGGTCATGGAAATATGAAAAACATTCGGTGCCAAAATTGTAACAAGTTCAGTCATTATGCATCAGATTGTTGGAGCAAGACAGTGAATCAAGATGAACAATCCAACTATGCTGAAGCATCAAATCATGAAGAAGAAAAAACCACACTCTTCCTTGCACCAGAGAAAGGTCGTAATCAGTCAGATGTGTGGTATCTTAACACGGATGCAAGAAATCACATGTGCGGCAACAAAAATCTATTTACGAAATTCATAAGAGTTCATGGATATGTGACGTTCGGAGACTCATTAAAAACTTTGGTGAAAGAAAAAGGTAAAATCAAAATTTACTAGAAAAATGGTGAGCCACAATTCATCTCTAATGTATATTACGTACCCAACATGAAAGTAACATCCTCAGCATCTGCCAACTACTTGAAAAGGGGTATGTGATACACATGGAGAACTTAGTTATGTCATTAAAAAATACATATGGTAGACATGTGACATGGGTCTAAATGACGAAAAATTGAATGTTCCCACTCCATATAAACATAAGGCTTGAGAAGTGTCTTCATGGATACACCAATAATGAATTATGAAAGTGGCATCTTCGCTTTGGCCATCTAAACTTTAATGGCCTTAAGCTCCTGTCCTCATCAAGCATGGTGCATGAATTGCCTGTTAGAATTGTCTGTTATTAAAGCTTCAGAACATGTGTGTGAAGCATGCACACTTGGCAAGCAACAAAAGAACTTCTTCCTAGTTGGAGTATCCCAAGGAGCAAAGGAGACATTACAATTGGTTCACACTGATATTTATGGACCCATGGAGACATTATCCCTCGGAGGTAACAAATATCTCATTACCTTCATTGATGATTATAGTAGAAAACTCTGGTTATTTGTAATCCCCTGAAAATCGGAGGTCGAGCGGAAATTCAACTCCCAAGATCCAACACATCACCTATGCAATATGGATAATGATGGTTAAATGTTGTCCGTGTTAGTGCACTAAACATGAGTGAGATTATACCAAATCAGCATATCATACTCTAGAGACAATTAAATTACGTAAGCGGAAGACCGTGATACGTATGTATAAAACATATAAGTGGTGGTGCGTCTCCAGAGTATAATCATGTTCCAGGTTAAACAATTACATGTTTCATTTCAAAATATAAAATATCAAATTGTGCAAGTTTGTCTACATCATGAAATCCCTATAGCCCTAACGAACAGAATGTAGCCTACATGAACCTGCCAGAATACTATATATACGAGAACACCTCCTCGTTATCATAAAAATTAGGCTCCGCTTCATAAGCTACACCATCATTTGCAACTAAGATAAAGTGTAGTTGGTATTTTAAAACATCGTCCCAGAGTAGGATGGAGTGATTAATTCAGTGGAACTATAAGGAAAATGATAACATGTTATCAATTATGTCAAGTAGTAATGATAAACCAGTATAACAATCATGTCCTAGATTACTCTTATTAATGCAAAGATAGAATGTAATAATGATGCATGCCCTCGCCTACACTCCCTCAGTGACAACATCTTACATTCGTGCATGACATCTTCTCAAAATGCGCGCTTCCTCGCCAAAGCATATGCAATGTGGTGCATGATCGTGTTAGCCAATACTTAATTAGGTTTATTCATACAGCAGGTTCGGAAAGCTAAGGTACCTCCCTTTATATCTCGTACCCAAACAATGATCCATCTAGAGTCATCAATCTTATTTAATCACATACGATAGGCAAGTTATAGGGCAACGTCACTCCTGATTGGAAAACAGTGGACAAATAAGTACAGGTCTCTACGGAGGCTCGTCACCTCAGTGTAGGCCTTGTTAATACTTAAAGTCACTACAAGTAAGGCTTGCCACTTTGGTGTAGGCCAACAGCTTGAATACAGTGTCCCATGCCACTATATTCGGCTCACGAGTTTAGTTTGCTCATTGGACACTACGGGGAGGCTCATCACTCCAGCGTAGGCCGACAGCTCGACTACGGTGTCTCATACTACCATGCCCGCTCACGAGTCTTAGTGGATCTGTAAGTGCTATGATTTCATATCCCTTTGGTTGTCAAATTTTGTGGTGTCAAAACCTATCTATGTCTTGTATTTCTTGTGTTTCATGTTTGAGACTTTTCATTGCTTCAAGACATCGTATTTCAAGACAAGAACTTAAATGAAGAAATGTTTCAAGTCTAGTCATGGATGAAGTATTCAAGAATAGAAGTCTTCAAGTATGCATGTTCAAGATTCAAACAAGTACAAGAATAGAAGAAGACTTTATCAAGTCAAGAAAGGTTCAAGCTCGAGAAGGCCTGCAACAAGATTTGTAAATTCTCAAGCTTCACTTAAGGGTCATCTGAGAGTACAGACTATCAATGTTCATCTCACTTTCAAGGTTTATTTGACCTTAGATTGACCTTAGGTTGGGCTTTATTGTAGGTCATTCTGGATACATAATTCATATATTTTAAATATGCTTGTTTAGGCTGTTCAAAGACCAGTCCTAGGGACTTCAAGACCAGTCCTAGCTCTGCTACGACTAGTCTTAAGTTTTTCAGGACCAGTCCTACGTTGTTGAAGATTTTTAAATTTTTTTAGTTGTCCTACGACCAGTCCTTGACATCCTACGACCAGTCCTGTGAGCTGTACGACTCGTCCTTTGACCGGTCTTAGCCCTACGGCTCGAACTCCAGCAACTAATCTGGCGATCCTATGACCAGTCGTAGGTGACCCATGACCAATCATAGGTGGCCCACGACTGGTCGTAAGATACCCAGGCCAAGTCATGGAAAAACTAATCCTTATCCCGTGAAAATCTTTGAAAATCTTTGAAGCTACGACCAGTCCTAGGGATCCTAAGACCAGTCGTAGATGGGATTTTTCAGGCTATAAATAGAGCACGAATTTCAGAGTTTTTCAATTTAATTCAATTCAATTCAAGCAATCTCAAGGTCATACTCTGAGATAAGTTCGTGTTTTTTTTAAACTATTTTTTGCTCATTTAATATTCCTTTCATTAGCTTGTTCTTTATTTGATTTTGATCTACATTCCAATCTTATTAGAAAAGAGGAATTTCTGATATTCCTTCTTCTTGGATTCGAAATCAAATAGAACTAGTCCTTTTTGATTTAAGATAAAATCAATTAGACTTAGAACAATTCTTAAAGTGAGTATTGGACTTTGAACGTTGAATTGAACTTCTACTCCGATTGGTTCTACCGGGTTACTTCAAAAGGAGATTCAGGTATTTTACATTTGTGTAATTTACTTTCTTTGGTTTTGTTTGAGATTTGCCAAAAAAATTTCATTGTTTTTGTTATCTGAGGAGAGCCAGAAAGCTCAGATTGTGTGGGTTTTTAGATTGTGTAAGCCCGAGATAAAAAGACACAATTGTGAAGGTTTTAGGTAAACCTGTGAAACCTATTTTGATAGTGCATGCTAATATCCCCTGTGTGGGGATATTAGGAGTGGAGTAGCATTCTGTGTGGCTGTTGGATAACAGCTGGTGTACACACAGGTGAACCACTATATATCGTTGTGTTGTGGATGTGCTTTATTCTTTCATTCCTTTATTCATTCAGTTTTGTGGATTGCATTTGTGGATGAATGTTGTAATCTTTATTTCAAGCAAGTGTGAGAATGTTGAAATAACTTAGGATTTATTTCTGCAAGTTATTTTAGTTTCCTTACTTTTTATTTGTCATTGGTCTGAGATACAAAGGACGTTCTAGAAATAAGGTTGTCCTATGATGTTTTAATTTAAACCAATCTGATTTAAATGATTTTAACTCGTAAGTATACGAATCAGATGTAAATATGGTACGTATTACGAGATCATTCCCATGAGGACTGGTTGTCAGAATTTGAAATTTAAGACTCTTCTTAACTAATCCAACGAATGGTTTAACAAACTATTAAGTAAACTAGCATAAATCTATGGAAAATAACTAAGAACAATGAGAAAAATTCAATCAAGGAGAAGACTAAGACTTTCGAATCCACCCCTAATTATCCTAACCCTTATTTTACCTGTTGATTCACCCTAATTCAGATTGATATAAATTCAACAAACAAAGCACACCCTATGTCCTTGGTCGGGCACACAGAATGTATAATCCTTCAAAGCATATGGATCACATCTTTCCATCCATGGTCAGGCATGGAGAGATGTAAATCCTGTTTCTTCCACTATAGGAAACCTGTTCATGGTCAGACACAAGCACCTAGAATAATATTCCAAACAACATCCATATCTAGACTTTGGTCAAGCTCATACAATGGAGAAGTACGAAAATCTCAGGAAAACACACTAGAAAAACAAACAAATCAATCAAATCAACATGAATTCAATAATAAACAAGAGTCAATCAAATTAGGGGCTTCATCTTAGCCCTAGCTAAAAAGTCTAGCAATCCATCAAATTAATTAGGAAAAAGGAAATATAAAATAAACACATTATAAACATCTCCCTTGTCTCTCTTCTTCCTTCTTCTCTCTCTCTTCTCTTTCTTCACCTTGGATCTGGATCTTGACTCCCAGCTATCCCTCCTTTTCTCCTCTCTTTGATGTCCCTTTATAGCCTGCTAGGGCGGTGGAGAGCTGGAGTCGGACAAAGAGTCGGACGTTTTACAGCAGCAGTCGTGCAGCGAAAGGCCTTTTCATAGAAAACTTTGGGGTCTCAAAACTCCCATCTTTCTTGTACTTTATTCCTAAAAACAACGTCTCCTGGGACGTTTGCGAGTGGTCTACACAATGGATGACTTGGATCAGCTATCTGATCCTCGATCTGATTGTGCCACCACCCCAAAATCGGACAGTTTCCAGATGCGAAAACAGAGATCGCGGATCTCTTCCGTTGTGAAGCTGGTGGGGCCCATCCATTCATTATTTTGAGAAATCCACTCCGTTCATTCGAATCCCAATGAAAAAACATCCAGGGATGTCCAGTTTCAAATTGCATTCGGTGTGGCCCACCAAAGTTCTGCGTTTACCGTCAATCTTCCTTCTAAGCGGCTGTAATCACATCATCACTTCTGCTTAAACATTTTTCACCTAGGCCCTCGTAGCGTGGGCCTTAGAAAGCCAATGAACTGTTTAGATTGTCCGTTTGGACAATATATGGGGCCCACAATTGAGGATCGCAAGTCGGTTTGCGGACGCTGGAAATGGCAACTGCCGTATTTGAATTTGAGAAGGAGAGTCGGTCAGCGCCTGCTGACCGACTTTTGGATTTCTTGGTGCACGTCCGGTGCATCTATGCACGTTGCACATTCAATGTATATGCGGGTCCGACAGATACTTGTATCCATAATCCGCTCCATCCATTCATTTTAACACATCATTTAATGGGTTAAAGCTAAGTTTGAAGCATATCCAGATCTTAGGCGAGTTGCAAATCATGATACTAGGGGCTGATCTGTCTGTTGTGCCACTTCCTCAGTGATCCAATGGATGAAATTTAATGTGTACAGTTAATTTATGGCCCCTAGACCATGTATGAAGTTTCAAGTCAATCGCATGGTGGAAACCATATGATCTTACAATCTGACCCATTTTCGAGCCTCTTTAACGTGAACAGCTTGACTTCCTTAGATCCCTGGCGTATAAATTCATTGATATCGGTCCTTTAGAGTCCGTTCCTTGCTCTGATGACTTCGGAGCGTCAAATCCATGCTTTTAATACACTTTTTCAATCAATGCTCTTTATTTCATCCTGCAACAAAACACAATTAAACTATGGCATTAAGCATTATCATGTTGGTAAAATCTGGTAATAGTCAGGGTCTAATATGCAATATTTAACCTTCATCATCCTACCTTAAACCTTTGGTTTTTGGTGTAAGGTTGTCCTTAGAACTGATATAGTATCATTCTCTTAATTCTAGGTTTTTGAGATTACTTTTAATTCAACATTGTGCTTTATTTCTTTTATTATTCTGCTGTTTTAAGTTTTTTTTGGCATAGCCCTATTCACCCCCCCTGTAGGGCATATAGCTAGGAACTTTCAAGTGGTATCAGAGCCTAATATCTCGTGCTTATTGTTTATTTATTGGATTTATTCCTGAGCTAACGATCTAAGCTATATTAAGATGTCAAATTTTGATAGCCTATCAGTTACTAGGCCACCACCCTTTAATGGCACAAACTATGCCTATTGGAAAGCCAAGATGAAGATCTTCCTCAAATCATTGGATGAAAATGTGTGGCTGGCCATAGTGAATGAATGGAACCCTCCTATCACTAAAGTAACTAATGACGATGGTTCAAAATCAATGAAAGTAACGGCTTATTCTCTTTGGACCACACTTCAGAAAAGTGAAAGTAGTGCCAATGTAAAAGCACTGAATGCAATTACTTGTGCATTATCACCAGATGAATTCAAAAGAATCATCTCTTGTGAAAATGCAAAACAAGCATGGGATGTATTAGAAATGACACACGAGGGTACATCAATTGTCAACAAATCTAAAGTCCAACTCCTCACAACTAAATTTGAAAAAATTCATATCGAGGAGAATGAGATGTTTATGGACTTCTACACTAGATTGAATGACATTGTGAACTCTATATGAGGTCTTGGTGATAGAATCTCAGAAAGTAAAGTGTGCGCAAAGATACTACGCTCACTTCCTGAACGGTTCAATTCTAAAGTAACCGCGATTCAGGAACTTCGTGATACGGATACCATGAAGGTTAAGGAACTAGTTGGTTCACTGCAAACCTACGAGTTGACCTTTAAAGCTCCTAAAGGAAAATCAATTGCTCTCAAATCATCTAAGAATGTTTCACAAGAAAGCACTTCGGACATAGAAAATTCCGAAGATGATATGGCGCTTTTAGCAAAAAAGTTCTACAAAATTTTCAAAAGCAAGAAAAAGGTTGATTTTCAAAAGTCAAATGATAAGAGATGATCTAAACCTAGAGCTCAAAAATCTTTGAAAGATAGTTAATGTTACAACTGTTAAGAGTATGGGCACTTAGCTAACAAATGTTCTAAAAAGGACAAATCAAAAAGAAAAAGCATGTTGGCTACTTGGGATGAATCGTCTGATTCTGAATCCTCATATAAATCAGAAGATTCTGAAACCGAGTCAGGCAATGATGTTAAAGCCCTTATGACTCTAGCCAAGATCACTTTTTTAGATAATGATGATATATCTAGTGAAGAAAATCTGAATAGTGATTACGATAATGAAGATGATCTTCAGGATGCTTATAATGCCCTTTATAAGGAGAGTTATAAAATTGCTGTCAAGCTTAAGTTACAAAAAGAAAAATTTTCTAAGCCTAAAGAAGATTTTGAGTCTCTCATTTTAGAAAAGTCTCATATTTTCGATTCTTTTGAAAAGACCAAATGTGATTTAGATTTCAAAACCTCCAAAATTGAAGATTTGAGATCCAAAAATGAGAAACTCAAAAATGAGGTAGCTTCTCTTCTAATTTTGAAAGACACTTGAAGATATGCCCAAGGTGATCCTAAATTGGAAAAATGATTGTCCGGATCAAGAAAATGTGGCGATTGATTTGGGTTGGGCTATGATAAGAATACATCTCCTAAACAAAAGAATATTGCTCTTAAATTTGTAAAAGGAGAGTCTTCAACCTCAAAAGAAAAGAATACTTATCAAGGTTTTTCCAAAAATTCAAGGACTTTTCAAAAACCTAAAGGTAGCCATGTTAACTTTGATTTTCAAAACCGAAATCCATTGGTTGAAAAAATAATTGATCTACTCAAAGAGCTATTAAAGTCTAACTCTATAGGTTTCTCCTATAACAACAGATAGAAAAAGACCATCAATACTCCTAAACCCAAAACAGTTCTGAAATGGGTTCCTAAAGTTGCCTGCTTGGTTGCCCACGCTGCTTTCAAAGCTACAAGCCATTCAAAGTGGTACCTAGATAGTGGTTTCTCCAGGCATATGACAGGCGACAAGGCTTTATTCACCGATCTAAAAGATATGACTGACGGGTCAGTCACATTTGGTGATGGAAGAAATTGCAAGATCATAGGCCAAGGTACGGTTCAACTTTATAACCTTCCCTCATTTAAGAATGTTTTATATGTTGAGGGCTTGAAACACAACCTACTAAGCATTTCTCAGATATGCGATAACAACCATAGTGTGAAGTTTTCTAATCAAGGTTGTGAGATACTTAATAAAAAGGGTTCTGTTATATTAACTGGTCGCAGAACTTCTGAAAACTTTTACATCGTTAGTGATGCAAGCTCATCTACTCAATCATGTTACATGGTCCATACCGATGAGACTGAATTATAGCATAAACGCCATGGACATGTACACTATCGGAACTTATTTAGATTACGAAAAAGAGAACTAATTAGAGGTCTACCCAAATTGTAAAAAGTAGACAAAATATGTGGTGAATGTCAGTTGGGAAAACAGACTAGGAGCTCTCACAAGAAAGTGAACTCCAATACCACATCTAGACCACTCGAGCTTCTCCACATGGATCTTATTGGACCAACCAGAATGGAGAGTCGAGGAGGCAAAAAATATATCTTGGTTATCATAGATGACTATACCAGATTCACTTGGATATCATTCTTAAAAGACAAAACTGAAACCCTGGATGAAGTAAAAAAGATCATTAAACGAATTCAAAATAAGAAAGGTTCTCATGTTAGTAAGATCCCTAGTGATTATGGATCCAAATTCAAAAATAGTAGTTTTGAGAAATTCCGTAGTGATCAGAGAATATCGCATGAATTCTCTACGCCCAAAACACCGCAACAAAATGGTATAGTTGAAAGAAAAAATAGAGTGCTTCAGGATATGACTAATGTTATGTTGAATAGCATGAAGCTCTCTAGAAATCTTTGGGCTGAAGCAGTCAATACCGCATGCTATATTATTAATCAGGTTTATACCAGTAAATCTGATAATAAGACTGCTTATGAATTATGGTTTGAAAAGAAACCTACTATCAAATACTTTCAATTTTTTGACAGCAAGTGGTATATCTTACGAGATCGTAAGAGTTTGGGAAAGTTTGATACGAACAGTGATGAAGGTATTTTTCTTGGTTATTCTTTGAACAGTCGAGCTTATAGGGTTCTAAATAAGAGAACTGGTGTGATTCAAGAGTCCATCAATGTGGTCATTGATGATCATTTGAATACACCAGCTCTGAGTTCAGATGATGATGAAGCTCTTATTATCGACAATCAAGATACCTCATCAAGTAAAAAAGAATCTGAACCAAGGACTGTCAAAGATCATCCAACCAATCAAATTCTTAAAAACCCTCTCACTGGAGTTCGTAATCGCAAACAACTTGAGACCATATGTAATTATGTTTGTTTTACATCCCAAATAGAACCGGTCAATGTGAAAGAAGCACTTTCTGACGAAAATTGGATAGTTGCTATGCAAGATGAACTTAATCAATTTGTTCGTAATGATGTCTGGTATCTTGTTCCTAGACCTAAAGATAAACACATTATCATAACAAAATGGATATCTAAAAATAACTCTGATGAGCTTGGAAATATAATACGAAACAAGGTTAGACTGATTGTACAAGGGTACACTCAGATTGAAGGCATCGATTACGATGAAACCTTTGCTCTAGTCACTCGCCTTGAATCAATTAGACTTTTTATTTCCATCGCATGCTTTAGAAAATTAAAGATTTATCAGATGGATGTAAAGAGTGCCTTTTTGAATGGGGATTTACATGAAGAGGTGTATGTTGAACAACCTTCAGGGTTTGAAGACCCCAAGTTATCTAACCATATATTTCGTCTCAAAAAGGCTCTCTATGGTCTAAAACAAGCACCCAGGGTATGGTATGAGAAAATGACTACATTCTTACTTAGTCATAACTTTCAAGTAGGAAGTGTTGATAAGACGTTCTTTGTTAAGAAACATAACAATGATATTTTAATGGTTCAAATTTATGTTGACGATACTATTTATGGATCAACTTGTACTAACATGTCTATTGAGTTTGCAGATCTTATGAAATCAAGGTTCAAAATGAGCATGGTTGGTGAACTAAACTATTTCCTAGGGTTGCTTGTAAAACAACAACCTGATGGAATTTTCATTTCCCAGACCAAATATACTTCCAACTTGGTTAAAAGATTTGATTTGAGAATGGTAAGAACTTTGATACTCCTATGAGTACAACGTTAAGACTCTCAAAAGACTCTACGGGTAAAGATATAGATCCTAAACTATATCATAGTATGATTGGTAGTTTGTTGTATCTAACTGCTAGTAGACCTGATATCGCGTTAAGTGTTGGTATTTGTGCAAGATATCAGTCTAATCCTAAGGAATCACATCTTACTGCTGTTAAACGAATTATTAGATATGTCACAAGTACTATAAATCTAGGTCTTTGGTATCCTTTTGATACTAGTGTTCAATTAGCCGGGTACTCAGATGCTGATTGGGCCGGTAATATCGATGATAGAAAATCAACCGGTGGTGGTTGTTTTTACATTGGAAATTTCTTAGTTTCTTGGTTCAGCAAGAAGCAAAGCTCAATATCACTCTCCACTGCTGAGGCTGAGTATATTGCAGCTGGATATGCTTGTACTCAATTATTTTGGATGAAACGCATGCTAAGCGATTATGGAATTAATTAAGATTCAATGATCTTACATTGTGATAATTCCAGTGCCATAAATATTTTAAAAAATCCAATCCAGCATTCACGTACTAAGCACATTGACATTAGGTATCATTACATTCATGAGTTGGTTGAAGAAAAAGTTATTTTCTTGGAATATATACCAACCGAAACTCAACTTGCTGACATATTTACTAAACCGCTCGACAAAAGCAGGTTTAATAAATTGAAATTTGATCTTGGTATGTGCATTTTACATTGAGTATTCTTGCTTACATGTATCATAGTGTATTATTTGTGTTTAAATTTTAATTTTTTACATTAAATATGTATTTTTGGTCGTTGATCGACCGGTCGTATCTATACACGACCAGTCCTCATACGACTGGTCGTGTACGTCACTCGACCAGTCGTAGAGCTCGTGAACATAATATATTTGGGGAAAGCCTCCTTCTTCATTTCCACTCCGACCTACGACGAGTCATGGCTCGACCAGTCATAGAATTTCTTGTATTTCTTCAAAGTAAGTCTTACTTCTTCATTTTTCTTGAAGTTAGATATTCTCTATGCTTTGATTTGATCATTGTATATCTTGGTTTTATCTTTTTCTTGGGTTTTTCAAGGGTTTCTTCTCAAATTGATGATCTAGAGAAAACTCATCCTTCTTTTTGTGCATTTCTCTTGCTCTTAGTATATCTTGTTGAAGATGGATGCTAGAAGGAAGAAGAAAACATCCAGAGGTCCATCCTCATCTAGATCTACACCGATAACAAAACGGTACCTTCGGTCACCCGAAGATGATCCTCAAGATGTATGGGATTTGCGTGTCCGTAAGGTTATTGTTGAGCATCCCGCTGATCTCAATCACATTGCTCCATATGGTATTGTTCCTCTCCTTGAATCTGTTGGCTGGCCTAACATTTTATTTTAGGATGGACCTGCATACTAGTCAATTGCACAATCAATGGTTGCATGTATCTCAGAATTCTCCCTTAATAATTTAACGTTTTCAATTGATACTAGAGAAGGAAAATTTGAAGTAGACCGTCATTTGATATCGGGTATTATGGATATACCCGTTAATGATGAAGGTATTCCGATTCATACTCTATACGACAAACCATCTGAATCGAAAAAACATATGTTGACAAAAGACCTATGCAAAAAAAATGTGCAATAGACACACAAAGGGAATGCGCTCCCTTTAAAATACTTGTTACCCAGATACAGAGTGTTATACCGTATATTTATTTCAAATCTGTATCCTTGGTCCGGTAATAAAACTGAGTTGACTTCTTTCATGGTTTGTGTGTTACATTCTATTGCTTCTGGTACCATGGTCTGTCTTCCTTCATTGATCTGTTATTTTATCATACAGTTTTGTCTCCATCCGGGTCATAGTGATATTTCGTTTGGTTATCTTATGACTGTGTTAGCCACTCATATGCTTGTCGATACACTTATTATTGAGGCACCCATTCATCATCTTATTTTCAACAATACCAATCTTAATAAGATGAAGTTGGATTTGCTTCCTGGTCAAGTTGATGAAGGTGGTGTTAGTGGTGGTGAAGCGGGAAATGAAGGGAAAGCTGGCGATCTTCCTCAATAGGATGTTAATATGGATGAGTTATTTGATGAGATAGAATCTGATTCACCAAATGATCCTGATTACAATCCATCTAGTTATGATGCACGCCTTCGTGCATTGGAGGAAAAGGTTGATAACATGAGTATAGCCCACGATATGCAGTTTAAGTATATGCGAAAATATCTTCGTCGCATTAATAGGGGCTTACACCAGATTGATCCTACTATCCTTACTCCCTCCTCTGGATCTGATTAGGCAGATTATCTTTTGGATTATATAACATTATCTTATCTTTTATTTTAGATATTGTATAAACTTGGTTATGGCTTGATGATTCTGAATTTATATTTTGAGATATGATATTTCTTTCCATATTCCTTTCTAATTATTTTTTTTATTACTCTCTATGTTGTTATTCTCTTTCTTCTTGTCACTTTCCCTTGTCATTTTGTGACAAAAAGGAAGAGTAGTATTGTAAAGGGGAGTAGTATGGAAAGGGGGAGTAATTTGTATGGTTTGATTGATTGATATTATTTTCATGAGCAGTATTTGTATTACTCAGGGGGAGTAGAGTAATTTGTGCTTTTATGTCTCATGATTCTTTATGGAGCAAATGTTGCTCTTATCTTTTATCTTATCTTTTACGATATATGTTTTGTCACAAATTTGACAAAGGGGGAGATTGTAAGTGCTATGATTTCATATCCCTTTGGTTGTCAAATTTTGTAGTGCCCAAACCTATCTATGTATTGTATTTATTGTGTTTCATGTTTGAGACTTTTTCATTGCTTCAAGACATCGTATTTCAAGACAAGAACTTAAATGAAGAAATGTTTCAAGTCTAGTCATGGATGAAGTTTTCAAGAATAGAAGTCTTCAAGTATGCATGCTCAAGATTCAAACAAGTACAAGAATAGAAGAAGACTTTATCAAGTCAAGAAAGGTTCAAGCTTGAGAAGGCCTGCAACAAGATTCATAAATTCTCAAGCTTCACTTAAGGGTCATCTGAGAGTACAGACTATCAATGTTCATCTCACTTTTAAGGTTTGTTTGACCTTAGATTGACCTTAGGTTGGGCTTTATTGTAGGTCATTCTGGATACATAATTCATATATTTTAAATATGCTTGTTTAGGCTGTTCAAAGACCAGTCCTAGGGACTTCAAGACCAGTCCTAGCTCTGCTATGACTAGTCTTAAGTTTTTCAGGACCAGTCCTAGGTTGTTGAATATTTTTAAATTTTTTTGGTTGTCCTACGACTAGTCCTTGACATCCTACGACCAGTCTTGTGAGCTGTACGACTCGTCCTTTGACCGGTCTTAGCCCTACGGTTCGAACTCCAGCAACTAATCTGGCGATCCTATGACCAGTCGTAGGTGACCCACGACCAATCATAGGTGGCCCACGACTGGTCGTAAGATACCCAGGGCAAGTCATGAAAAAACTAATCCTTATCCCGTGAAAATCTTTGAAAATCTTTGAAGCTACGACCAGTCCTAGGGATCCTAAGACCAGTCGTAGATGGGATTTTTCAGGCTATAAATAGAGCACGAATTTCAGAGTTTTTCAATTTAATTCAATTCAATTCAAGCAATCTCAAGGTCATACTCTGAGATAAGTTCGTCTTTGTTTTAAACTATTTTTTGCTCATTTAATATTCCTTTCATTAGCTTGTTCTTTATTTGATTTTGATCTACATTCCAATCTTATTAGAAAAGAGTAATTTCTGATATTCCTTCTTCTTGGATTCGAAATCAAATAGAACTAGCCCTTTTTGATTTAAGATAAAATCAATTAGACTTAGAACAATTCTTAAAGTGAGTATTGGACTTTGAACGTTGAATTGAACTTCTACTCCGATTGGTTCTACCGGGTTACTTCAAAAGGAGATTCAGGTATTTTACATTTGTGTAATTTACTTTCTTTGGTTTTGTTTGAGATTTGCCAAAAAAATTTCATTGTTTTAGTTATCTGAGGAGAGCCAAAAAACTCAGATTGTGTGGGTTTTTAGATTGTGTAAGCCCGAGATAAAAAGACACAATTGTGAAGGTTTTAGGTAAACCTGTGAAACCTATTTTGATAGTGCATGCTAATATCCCCTGTGTGAGGATATTAGGAGTGGAGTGGCATTCTGTGTGGTTGTTGGATAATAGTTGGTGTACACATAGACGAACCACTATATATCGTTGTGCTGTGGATGTGCTCTATTCTTTCATTCCTTTATTCATTCAGTTTTGTGGATTGTATTTGTGGATGAATGTTGTAATCTCTATTTCAAGCAAGTGTGGAAATGTTGTAATAACTTAGGATTTATTGCTGCAAGTTATTTTGGTTTCCTTGCTTTTTATTTATCATTGGTTTGAGATACAAAGGACGTTCTAGAAATAAGGTTGTCCTACCTTAAACCTTTTGTTTTTGGTGTAAGGTTGTCCTTAGAATTGATATAGTATCATTCTCTTAATTCTAGGTTTTTGAGATTACTTTTAATTCAGTATTTTGCTTTATTTCTTTTATTATTCCGCTGTTTTAAGTTTTTTTTAGCATAGCCCTATTCACCCCCCCTCTAGGGCATATAGCTAGGCCCTTTCAGGATCATGGTACCAAGTTTAAACAGGTTTTCATCAGTAGGTGGTACCTTAGATTCAAGCAGTTACGTCCATTCATGGTAAACACACATTAGACCAATCGGGTTACTTGACAAGAACGATTGGTACGAGCATACATTGAATTGGATTGACATAGAGCACGTAAGCACTCCGTGTGGCCTAACCACTGTCGGCAATCTCCGTACGACTCAGATTCCTCGAACATATTTATTGTGGCAAAACTAGCTCAGCCACTTGGTCAAAACTGTTACCGATAGCCTGGACTACGTAATAGTCCTAAACACACTTAAACATAACAGGGAATATTATGTGATAGGAATATTAGCATTAAACAAATAATTTGAGCAATGTACCCAGTTGAGCATTTTATGAACCGCAACATAAACATATATTCACACATATGCATTTCATACTTAAATCACACAATTTAACATAAGTTACATGAAGGGATTTATACACGTAGCTAAGGTAGTTGAGAATCTTATCTCAACGCCCATATAAAGTACAATTACCAAATTCTTACTCATTCAGGCATTTGTTTTCAAACATTTAGACTACACACTTCAACATACATGACGTATGTTGATTATAACATGTATTAGGGCAAATCCTTTCACCAAGGAGTTATCACAAATATAATGGTCATATATCCATGACAATTCATCATGGCAATCATGAATCCAAATTCCATATTCATTCAATCATTTCAACAAACTCATGGAATAAACCATATTCAACATAGTTCATATATATGTGTAAAATACAGGAAACATCGTATCTAAGCATGTGATAGCAACCAAGTCAGTTATAAATCATTAACTAGTGTTGAAGACTTGAAAACCATAACCTAAACGTTTATAGTCCGCACCTTTCGCCGATAAACTCGTAACGAACACGGTTCGTACACTCTTGCCTTGTAAACTAGCCATTGTATCCTAATTAATGAAATGGGTTAACTATTTCACCGATCTACGTACTTGGATTCCTAAAATATGTTAGGCTTATGATTTCTTACCTAAGAACAGTTTCTGAATTGCTGGTATAGCGACACGGAAGTGGTAGTTACGTACGTGGAGTGGTGGGATCGAATCCCAGGAACTATCTCGCACTCGCTTCACTTCTCCACTTTCTCCTTAACTTTCTCTCTCTTTTCTCTCTTAGGGTTTAGAATTCATATGGAATGAGAGAGGGGTGGGTAAAGGCCCTTATATAGGCCCAAAACTGACCTCAATAGCCACAGGGCCATGGTATACCTAGGTTATAGCCAAAAGTCAGTTGTTCGAGCTCAACGGAGCACATCTAGAGGCCCCTTTTCTACATAACATCTGGAGAAAGTTTCTTGACATTAGATCTATGTCAGGTTAAGTTTTCAGTCCGATCAGATTTATGGATCGACCGTGGTGGACCAGTTTCTGTTCAACGGTCATTGTCACTTGATCAGGGCCACAAGCACACTGATGTGTGTATGGAATTTTCCCTGATCCGAGGGTGTAATTAGGTCAAATTTTGATGGTTAAAAACCTTAGATTTGGTCAGCAAGCAAACGGCCCAGTTTACTTAAATCTGAGTTCATTTTATATAAATATTCGCGTTTCTCGCAAACTTCGCTCCAGTCTCAAGTTGTGCGTTTCTGGATACTATCTGGACTTGATTTCCAAGATTGTCATCAAGCCCAATAAGGTGGTCATATTCATATAGTTTTAAGGTAATCGAACTTTCTATGTACGCTACAGGTCTGATACAAAGTTTCGGTGTGCTCCCGAGAGTAACCGGATTTTTAGATTAATCCTAGATTTCAGGGTAATGTAGCGTTAATGATTCTACAAGTTTTGGGTCATGCGGATCGTATTGAAAGTGATGCAAGGTAATTTCACAGAGTAATTATCTTAGCACTTAATAAATTTTCATCTAATTTCTAAAGGATTTAGTCTTGAGTGATTTTTACCTGAGGTGGAACTCAGTCTTTATATGGATTTTTTTGAGACGTTACAATCTAACCACCTTTAAGAAAAAATTCATCCTCAAAATTAGTACCTTTTCTTACTCCTCAAGAATTTGAGGCTAGTTCTTACGGACCTCGGCTTCTGTCTCCCAAGTAGCCTCTTCCTCAGTGTGATGCATCCATAATACCTTAACCAACGGGATAACCTTACTACGCAACACCTGCTCTCTCCTGTCTATGATACGCGTCAGTCACAGTACATAAGTAACATCCTCACTCAACTACACCTGCTTCCATCTGATGATGTGGGAAGGATCAAGAACGTATTTCTTTAGCATAGATACATGAAATACGTTGTGCATGCCCGCGAGTGGTGTGGGCAAAGCAAGGCAGTATGCTACCACACCCACTTAGTCTAGTATTTGGAATGGGTCAATGAATCTCGCTGTGAGCTTTCCCTTCTTGCTAAACTGAAGGACTCCCTTCATGGGAGAAACCCTGAGAAACACATGGTCCCCAACCTCGAACTCTAGCTGTCTCCGTCTCATATCAGCGTAACTCTTCTATCTTCTTTATGTTACAAGAAGTCGATTCCTGATAATGTCAATCTTCCCTGAGGTCATCTGCACTAACTCGGGGCCAATCAAACTCTTCTCACCAACCTTCACCAAGCAATGTGGTGCTCTACATGGGCACCCATACAGTGCCTCATAGGGAACCATGTTAATACTCGCCTGAAAACTCTTGTTATAAGTAAACTCAACATATGGAAGATAGTCATCCCAACTATCCTTAAAATCAAGCACACAAGCTTGTAATATATCTTCCAGCACCTGATTCACCTATTCTGTCTGCCCATCTGTCTGTGGGTGGAACGCGGTACTTCAACTTCACACCCATTGCTTCTTGGATACGAGTTCAGAAGATAGATGTGAATCGCGTATCTCGATCCGACATGATCTCCATAGGCACTCCATGCAGACATACTATCACCTTGATGTACAGCTTGGCCAACTCGTCTGTAGAGTTTATAACTCTAATCGGGAGGAAATGGGAAGCTTTCGTCAATCGGTCCACAATCACCCAAATGGATTCATGTCCCTTCCTCGTCTTAGGTAACCCTGAAATGATATCCATAGATATGAAGTCCCACTTCCATTCAGTTATAGGCATAGGCTGAAGTAAAACTGGAGGCTGGTGATGCTCGGCCTTGACCTGCTAGCACGTGAGACAATGGGATACGAAGTCAACTATGTGGATCTTCATGTTGTCCCACCAGTACGAATGCTTCATGTCTAGATACATCTTCATACTACTCGGATGTATCGCCATCTTTGAATTACGAGCGGCTTCTAGAACTTCTCTCCTCAAATCATGGAGATTCGGGATGCATAGGTGGCCAAGATATCGTAAACCAACCATCCATTTCGAGTCATCACTGTTGCTCACTAGCTCTCTCAACTCGGCCAATCGCTCATCCTCTTTCCGAGCCGCTATGATCCTATCATCAACAAGTGGCCCACATGAACGTGTACAACGCTCATAAATGGCTCCTTTACTGTGAGCTTCTACTCAAAATCTCACACGAACTCCACCATATTCCACTCCTCAACCATTAGTGGAGCCATAAATGTTATCACCTTCTTGATGCTCAACATGTCTGCCACAAGGTTGGCCTTGCCAGGATGGTAGGAGACCTCGAACTTGAAGTCCTTCAAGGTTTCCATCCATCGGTACTGCCTCATATTCAAGTCTCTCTAGGTGAATATATAGCGAAGGCTCTTGTGGTCACGAAAGATCTCAAACTCCTCTCCATACAGGTAATGCTTCCAGAGCTTCAATGCAAAGATAATGGCCGCTAACTCTAGGTCATGCGTAAGGTAATTCTCCTCATGTTTCCTCAACTATCGCGATGCATAAGTAATCACCACGTGTAAGACCCGTGTCCTAGTCCGTATCGTTCCGTTAGCCTCCACGGTCCTTCCGGTCGAAATCCGGCAATCCTCGACCCATTTCTAACGTTTGCGTGCGATCCTAAGCCGAGACCTGTATACCAAAGTCAGCTCGAACCAAAACCTGTACCCTAGCGACCGCACCGTCTCCGCGGTTCCAATGTCACGACTCACGCCCAAACCGGTACCCATGGTAGAAGATGTGGCCTGCATTCATTTCGAGAAAAATGTCGCGCGTGCGAATTCCGAGAGAATCTCTATGACCTATCCCATCAATCAATCAATCAATCAATGTCAAGTACAAGTTAAGTCACTCCATACCCCAAGTACAACAACCCATCCCTTCCCATTTCCAAAGTCAACTCTCCCTCTCTCACCACTCCTCCCTCTCTTATAACCCATCACCCATCACACATCACTCCATCACCTCTTATCAACCCATCACTTCTCTCTCTCCCTCATTTCTCAAAAATCTCTCCCAAGTAAAAATCCATACGTCTAAGTTCTCTCCCTCTCCCAAACAACAAGTGTGGCCCATTTTCCCACTCTCTCATCTCCCATCTTAACCGTTGATCCATCATCTACCACCCTCAAAGGTCCATCATCCACCGTCAAAAGTGAAGGCAAGGAGCATAGAAGGCTAAAGGAGCAAAGAAGAGTACAAGAGGTGGGTGATCCACCGTTAAATTCTTATTTTTAGGGCCCACTTGTTGGTGGGACCCATTTTGATGTATGTGATGTATCCATGAGGGGCCCATAGTGGTGGGGTCCCTCTATCACCATCTCTCTCTTTCTCTCTCTCTCTTTCTTTTGTATGATGTCTTGTGGCCACCACGGTGCAAGATGATCTTGATAGACTGATCGTGAGGCCCACCTTACAATGGGTCCATTAGACGGCCAAGATGAAGGAAAGACACAAGTATCAAATTGATCCAAACCAGATGGGCCATGTTTATGTGGGACCCACCTTAACTAGAATGGTGGGCCACGTACATGTGGGACCCACCATGGTGCATGTGTTGTAGCAACATTGTCCAGCGTCCAGGGACGCTGGACGTGTAGCCCTAGACGGGCGTGGCTAACCTGGAGTGCGTATACTGACATGGGCACATACTATCAGCTAATAAAAGAAAAGGGTTTGGGGTGGGCTTCTCATGTAGGCCCGACCATGATGTATGTACATAATCCATGCCGTTCATTTCACTTCTCAGCTCATTTTAGTCGTTGAGCCAAAAGATGAGGCTGAACTGATAATCAAGCAGGCCATACCGTTGGAAATAGTGGTATTACCATTAAAACTCACATTAATTCTTCCATTGGTCAATAATATATCGCATATTGGTCTCATTGAGTTGATCAGGGGCCATAGAATCTAATGGTCAGTCTGAATTTTTCAGATGCGGGCCCCACCTATCAAAAACCACGATATTTCTGGTTTTCAAAAAAATAAAAGAAGCAGTAACAACAGCTTTTGCTGCTGTCGCTGTCAGAGGGCGAGCGAACGGATCGGCTGGGCCTCACGGCCCTAGCTGTGGGTCCCACCGTGATGCGATTCGAACATCAACACCGTGCATTGGGTGGGCCCATAGAGCAGTCGCCCCCTGCCAAAAATCAGTCGTATGCGGAACTCAGGTGGGCCATACCATCTAAAATCATGTGAGGACATGCCTAAAACATACAAAATCACTCCGTGGGGCCTACTTAAAATTTGGATGTGGCTGAAACTTGGTCTAAACCCTCAGCCAGGTGGGACACACATAATGGGTGGACTGGATTTGTGGACCACATCACTGTGGGCTCCCTGACCCAATCAACGGGTTTGGGTGAAAAATAAATAGTACAGTGGGCCCAAGGTCCACGTGACCTTATGAATAGATTGGATTGTAATTTAATACTATAGTGGAACCTACGCCCATGTGGCCACTATGAACAGTTTCGATGTCATATAAACAGTACAATGGGCCCTAGGTCCAGCGACCATATGAACAGGCTTGGATGGAAAATAAACATCTTAGTGAGCCCAAACCCATGTGACTTTATGGATAGTTTTGGGTGGAAAATAAACATTTTTGGTGGGCCCAAACTCACGTGACCTTATCAACTGGTTGGGTGGAAAATAAACCTTATGGTGGGCCCCACATGGGACCCACTGATGTATGTATTGTAATCCAAACCCTCCATTACTATGGGCCCCACTATAAGGTATGTTTTTCATCGATGTTAACCATCCTTTCCATCCCTAAGGGATCCTCCATAATACATGTGTTTCATCCAAGCTATATAACCATTTAGGGATTATTTTAAGGCCCACTTTGATACATATGGGCACATGTATTTAGCCCCTTCTTGAGGAGTTTATAGGCCCATTGTTGAGGCCACCTTGATTTGTACAAGGACTATTGTTAAGGCTCATGTTGATGTATTGGTGGCCCTTATTGAGGCCCACCTTAATATCTATATATAAGGCCCATGATTGTGAGACCATTGTGATGCATGCAAGGCCCATGGGTTATGACCCATTGCAATGTACGTAAGGCCCGTTGGTGCGGCCCATATGATACGACCCACTTGATGAATATATAAGGCCTATATGATGCGGCCTAATTGATGTACTTGAGGGCCAATGGGGCATAATTAGGTCCATTGTAATGCATGATTCCTCCATGGTGTATATAATGATGTTTATAATGGTTGGTGCCTTGGGAACAATGATGGTTAGATGCCCACATTGTAAGGATGATGTCGGTTAAATGTCCGCGTTGTCACTCCCCCTAAGGCCCATTTGTAGGCCCATACTTGTAGTATGTAGGCCGTCTAGGCCCATCTTCCTTATGAACAGAGCCCATTATCATATAACATATTTAGTATAGATTCATGATTCATGATCATACGCATCATATGTATGCCTGATATGAGGAGTGACTGATAATAGCATATGCCTTCGGGTGGATTATTTATTGGCTCCCTGATAGATGGAGTTACCCTACATGAGCGCGTGGTACACACAGGATTGTTGCATGTCTGGTAGGGTGGTTCATACACTTGCATTTGTGTGATTGTGATTATTGTATGCCCTAGCAACATCAGGACCATAGCCTCCACAGACGCATCGTGGGTGGCTGGATTGGTTACTGAAAATGTTTGGTTCTACCATATGGGGGCCATGGATGTCCCTAGGTGAAAATTTCTAAACTCGATGGTACCAGAGGATAACTCCAACGTCGAGACCGAGTGAATATATGAGTGCGCGATGGCCGTATACCAGTAGGCCGCGTCTTCTACTGTGTTGTGGTTGGTTGGAAAGGGGTGTGACCTTACCTGCCTGAGTGAGGGGGCAATTTTTAGGTTAAGTTCGACTAGCTTGAGGAATCGATCCGCTATCAACGAGCCAGGCCCGATATTGGCAGGCAGATAGTAAGGTCTCTTCCACTCTCCCAGTTGTGCATTCGAATGGGGCGACAAGTTGGCATAGAGTGTACTTGACCCCGGTGTTTATCCAGACTGAGAATTGTACTGATATTGATGACCGGTATGAGGATCGATATGCTTGAGTTGCACCACGCATCGCATGGTTGTGACATGACCAATAGCATTCATATCTTGCACCGCATAGCCTTGGTACGACTGATTGCATTTATGTATTCATCAGCATGATTCTGCATTACTCTGACCTTGCTTTCTGAGCACGCTTATATTGCACACACACTTACACCACCCTCTAAGCTTTCTATAAGCTTATGCATGATTGATGCGTGCAGGTGACGCCAGGACACAGCCGTAATTGGAGCATACAACCTGCAGTTTGAAGTACATAGTCGAGCCCGTGGAGTTTCCGTTCTTTGCTTTATCTTGTATTTCTCTTCAGACGCATTGTATTCAAAAATTTTTTATCATAGTGGATTTTTTGATGGTGTTCTTGTGGTTATTGTTCATGGGTTATACTTGTGGTTATGCTTATTATGAATCAAACTAACAATGAAAATCCTCCTCGTAGCATCCTAGGATCAGAACCTGGCGAATGGGCACTGGGAGCCAAGAATGGGGTTCTACGGAGGCTGTCGGTGCCAGATTCGGCGATCGAGAATTTTGTGAGCCCGATTTTTGATTTTGGGGCATGACACTATGTCCTTCTGCATAAGGATACAACCTAAACCAATACGAGATGCGTCAGTATATATAGTACATTTGACTTCTTGCACTGACATTACTAGCACAGGCGCGGACGTCATCTTGTCCTTCAGCTCTTGAAAAGCTGCTTCTGCCTTCTCATTCCAGGCAAACTTAAGATCCTCCTGAGTCAGCTGAGATAACGGCCTAGCAATCTTAGAAAAGTCCCTAATGAATCGACGGTAGTAACCTGCCAGACCAATAAAGCTCCTCAGTTCAGTAACCGAACCAGGCTGCTCCCAGTCTTAAACTGTGGCTACCTTAGAAAGGTCCACAGCTATCCCTTCCTTGGACATCACATGTCCCAGGAACTTGACTTCCTCCTTCCAAAAGTTACACTTCTTGTACTGAGCGAATAACTGGTTTTTTCTAAGAATATCAAAGATTGCTCGTAGATGCTCCTCGTGATCTTCCCAACTCTTAGAGTATATCAAGATGCCATCTATAAACACGATGATGAATCGGAATAGATACGGCCAAAACACCTAGTTCATCAGGTCTATGAACACGTCCGGTACATTTGTGAGTCCAAAGGACACCACAAGAAACTCATAATGCCCGAAGCTGGTCCTGAATGCTGTCTTTTACACATCTTCTTCCCTGACGGGCAACTGGTGATACCCCAACTGTAAGTCGATCTTCGAGAAATATTGTGCCCCCTTCAGCTGATCAAACAGATCATCTATCCTGTGCAAGGGATACTTGTTCTTCACCCTCGCTTAGTTCATCCTGCGATAATCAATACACAATCGCAGAGATCCATCTTTCTTCTTCATAAACAACACAGGTGCTCCCCAAGGAGATACACTCTGTTGTATGAAACCTGAATCCAATAGGTCATTAATTTGTCTCCTCAATTCTTCCATCTCACATGGAAGCATGTGATACGTAGGCAATGAAATGGGTGTCGCACTAGGCACTAGGTCGATAGTAAAATTGATCTCGTGTCGAGGTGGTAATCTCGGTATCATCCTGAACATGTCTGTAAAATCCTGGACTACTGACGTGCTCCCCAATGTCAGACCATCAACATGCTCTAGTAAGGTATCGTAGAAACTGATGTGGTAGTACCAACTGACCTGCACTAGGAATGTAAAGGTTGTGCCCTCCGGTCCATGCGCAGTCACCAGTTGGGTATCGCAATCGATCTTTGCCCTCATCTTGGTGAGCTAATCCATGCCGAGGATCACATCATAATGACATAGCGGGGCAACCATCAGGTCGATGAGTACTATTTTTCTCCCTAGGTCTATCGAGTAACTCTTACACATCTTGGTGGAGTCTGAGAAGGTCCTCGTGGCGGTAAGGAGTCTCATCCCAAACATAGGACTAGCTTCCAACCCTAGTCGCTTAGCTACTGTGCATGATACTATAAAGATGGTGGACCTGGTATCCACCAATAACAAAACTGGAGTACCTTGATCATGTGTCATGACTTCGAAGCCATCAATGCTATAACTACTATCTCGGATGCCTCGGCTACAAGTAAGTGCACACAAGCCTGTTGCGTATGATTCGACTGTAGTACCATAGGTCATTGAGGTGGCCTAAATCGAGGTGCAGGTGGCCGAAAAGATGAAGGCGTGATGTTGACCGTAGAGGTGGAGCTGCAATAGTCTAAGGGAGCTGGCGGTTGATTCTTTGAGACGGCGAGAAGCTGTTGTCCCTCATCCTACTGAAATAATATCTATCCTTGTGGCCCGTCCTCCCACAGTAGTCACACTGCAAGTTTGCTCGTCCCTGCTGAGTCGGTGATGGCGTAAGTCTAGGAGGCGAATTTGCACATGGCCTCTTGCCTAGGAACAGTCAACTCGACAGATATGGTAGAGGCCTCTGACCCATGGGTGCTCGCATACGGACAGCCTGCCCCCATCCTGCTCATCTCGCAAAGACATGCTCACCAGCTCAGTATAATGGGGTATGCTAGCGCAACATATCTTCGAGCGTATCTCGGGTCACAGACCCTTAGAAAATCACTGCATACGCATCGACTCGTCTGATAATATCAATGGAGCATACCTAGCTAGCTTCGTGAACTTGTTCTCATACTCTGCCACTGTCATCCCTCCTTGTTAGAGGAGAAGAAACTCCCCCTCATGGCGATACGTGAGGGGGAAATACTTCTCGTGGAAGCGCTTCTCAAAGGCCTCCCACGTCCATACGTAACTAATAACAATGGTCCGAAGGATGATATCCCACCATAAACTGGCCTCCTTCTCAAACAAAAAGGTGACCAACTCTACCTGCTCTGCCTCAGCGCAGTGCAGCAGCTTCAGCATCTTAGAGATGCGGTCTAACCAATACTCGGCCTCCTCAGGCCAGTAAGTACCTGCAAAGGTAGGAGGTCGCAAGTGCTGTAATCGCTCGAATGCACCGCTAGCACTCAAGTTCCCAGTAGGGTGCACAGGTGGTGCAGGAGGGATCGCGTGCATATTCTAGGTAAAAGCCCCTGCGATGGTGGCCAAGAACTGCTGCTTCATCAGTAGCATCATTTACTCAACATATCAGGAGGAGGAACCGACTGTGGTATGGGAGGTGTCGAGGTAGACGCACTGTTCTGCTCATGAACTAGTGGTGTAACAAGTGGCGGCCCATTAGCGAGGCTAGTGGTCGGTATTGAATCTGGCTTCGTGTCCTTACCAAGGTCCAAGCTAGGGCTCGTGTGGCTATCGCTTAGGGGAGGTGCCCCTTCAAGCAATCCACAATGTGCTAGACGTGTAGTGTTCTGAGTAGCTCCCAGAGGCATGCCCTATACACAAGATAGGGTGCAACACGTGTTAGGTTTTATCATGACAACACTCAATTTCTCTAGCAGTTTACACATTCCATCACAAAAGAAACTTCATGCATTTTATTTAACCAAAATTGTCACAATACATGAGATGCCTTACATGGATCATGACAGAAGATGCATGTGAGCTAATTTATACAAGTTGTCAACTACTAAACCACACCAACAACTCTACCATATCACTAAGCCTATCAAGGCTATACATAGAAACAAGAAGAAAACAAGTAACCAAGCAAACTAAAAGATGACTACATGCATGTCTAGTCATCAAAATATGGCGATGGTGGGGGTGCACCCTTGTCCCGCACACAACATAGATAGTCCTCAAGGTGTGAGACACTTTGCTAAATTTATGCTTCATGAAGGCCTAATTCTCTTCAAGCTTAGTTTGGGTCTCACTGACCTCCTGTCGTATGGTGACTTGGCTCTCCTCGATCCGAGCTAAGGGGGATTCTGTAGAAGCCTAATCACTGTCGCGTTCATGCGTAGTAGGTGGAGTGCCCTCATTAGTGTCTTGGGCCTCCTCTTCTTCCTCTTCCTACCCTTCTTCTACCTCACTTCCTTCCTCTATCTCATCTCTGCCTTCTTCATCCTCCTTTTCATCTTCACTTTTCGTCTCATCTTAACTCTCATCGAGTCGGGCCTGACATTGTCGTGGCCCCGTCTTCATGTTGTTGAGAGTAGTGTCGTTGATGAAATGGATCGGTGTAGGAACCTTTGTGCCAAGTCTGTAGCCAAACTCTCGAGCAAGCTTTCATATGATTTGGTCAAATAAGAATGAAAGGGATGACCTGGAAGAGCATGCAATCTGCACTATCTGTAGTAACACATATGTAGGCAAGCACAGATTTTTTTCCCCTGCCCAGCTTAGTATAAAAAGTTTACAATCAGATCCGTTCACTCACTACAATTGCTCCACTTGGGATATACATTGTGCGTGAAGATGTTGTGGAGCAGGTAAAAATTGTCGGTCATGTGGGACGTTAAGAGACTACCGTTTGGATTCTAGTGGGCCGGTCGGCCCCCGTAGAGGAAACACGTGCGGTGATCTCTCTCATGCGCACTCCTGAGGTTCTTCTCACTAGCATGGACCTCTCCACGTGGCTTCCCCATTATCCGTGCTATTAAGTTCACATCGACAATGCCTTCTCGCCTTCCCACGGGGATCTTAAACTGTAGAGGCTCCAGTAATGGGTCCCGTATTTGGGTGTAGAAGGCTCGGACAGTGCTCACGTTTGTACATGCGTTACCCTCAAATATAGGACCCCTTGGGCATCCAACAGGCGATCCATCACCGCATGAAACTAAAACATCCTCTCATCCACATGTGCTTCGAAGAGGACCCTACGGTCTTAAAATCTACCATGCGCTCCATATATGCCAATAGAGATCTTTCGAGAGGAGTTTGGGGATCGAGGTCTCACTTTATTCGTATCTCCCGATCGATGCTCATACTTGCGACAGTGCTCGATTTTTTCCTTGGATGAGTAGGGCGGCTAGGCTCAGCTTCATCCATGGGAGCTCTCTTCTTCCCCATGAGAGAAAGAAGTGTGGAAAGTGAAAATATAGCCGTTACAAGCTTGAAAAGATCCATTGGAGTGAAACAAAATGGAGGGTTAGGATGGGTTGCTGGACTTTGAGATTTTTGAGGCACAAAGGAGGGTTTGTGCACACAAATGGAAGGGAAATGAGGGAGATAAAAGAGGGGATTTGATGTAGATGGTGGAGGGGTGTATGAAATGAAGGAAAAAGAGAAAATATGAGAATGAAGGGGAGATTTGAGAGGGGAAAAGGGGTTTTACAGAAAAAGGAAAGCTTAGAGTGTGTAAGAGGGGAGAGGGGAGCAAACCGGAGGGATATAGGGGTCCCCATGAATTTTGGTGGGACCCACAACATTGTATGGGCATCGGCCCTACAGGTCCGGACCATCTAGGTGGCGAGGGCTCGTCAATCCGGTGATGCCATTTCCGGTCCCCCCCCCCCCTCCCCCCCCTCGGGTGCCGTATGTGTGCGGGGTCCATTTTGGTTCCCTCCGATTTGTACCGTTTGGGCCCCCGACTACGTTAGAGTCATTTCGAGTTCTATTTCTCGTATATTCATGTGTTTCAGTTTGTTTGAGTGTGAGACTGGTTAAATCTTCATCTAAACCCATGGATTAAGGGTTTAGAAAGGTGTTGGGATCATTTCATATGATAACAAAGGCCTATGGGTCCAATTTTTATGGCCAATTTTGGTCAATTTTTCCAATTGGCAAAACTGAGAATCCTACATTTATTTCTATGTTCTCTCACGCCCTCCTACGTCAAAATACATCAGCGTGCATCGTGTGACCATAATCTAAGTCAAGTTTAATCCAAATCATGCTCTGATACCAACTTGTAATGCCCTGAAAATCAGGGGTCAATCAGAAGTTCAACTCCCGAGTTCCAACGCATCACCTATACAATATGGATAATGATGATTAAGTGTTGTCTGTGTTAGTGCACTAAACATGAGTGGGATTATACCAAATTAGCAAATCATACTCCAGATATAGTTAAATTACACAAGCGAAAGATTGTGATAGGTATTTATAAAACATATTAGTGGTGGTGCGTTTCCAGAGCATAATCATGTTCCAGGTTAAACAATTACATGTATCATTTCAAAATATAAAATATCAAAATGTGTAGGTCTATCTACATCATGAAAACCCTATAGCCCCGACGATCAAAATGCGGCCTACATGAACCCGCCAAAATATTGTATATATGAGAACTCCTCTTCATCATAAAAATCAGGCTTCACTTCATAAACTGCACAATCATCTGCAAATAAGATAGGTCTGGTTAGTGTTTTAAAACACCACCCCAGAGTGGGAGTGAGTGATCAACTCAGTGGAACTATAAGGCAAAGGTTAACATATTATGAATTCAGTCAAGCAATAATGATAAAGCAATATAGCAATCATGTCCTAGATTACTCCTGTTAATGTAAGGATGGTATGCGATAATGATGCATGCCCTCACTTACACTCCCTCAGCGACAACATCTTATGTTCGCGCATGACGTCCTCTCAAAATGTGTGGTTCCTTGTCAAAGCACATGCAATGCGATGCATGATCATGTCAGCCAATACTTAATTAGGTTTATTCATACAGAAGGTTCAAAAAGTTAAGGTACCTCCCTTTATATCACGTAACCAAATAATGATCCATCTAGGGTTGTCAATCCTAGTTAATCGCATACGATAGGCAAGTTATAGGGCAACGTCATCCCTGATTGAAAAACATTGGACAGGCAAGTTTAGGTCGCTATGGGAGGCTCATCACCTCAACGTAGGCCTTGTTTATACTCGAGGTCACTATGGGTAAGGCTTGTCACCTTAGCGTAGGCCGACAGTTCAAATACAGTGTCCCATACCACCATTTTCAGCTCATGAGTTTGGTTTACTCACTTGACACTACGGGGAGGTTCGTTATCCCAGCGTATGCCGACAGCTTGACCACAGTGTCCCATACCACCATGGCCAGCTCATAAGTCTTAGTGGATCGTGGTACCAAGGTTAAACGAGTTTTCATCGATAAGTGGTACCTTAAATTCAAGCAGTTACGTCCATACATGATAAACACACATTAGGCCAATCGGGTTACTTGACAAGCTTGATTGGTATGAGCATATGTTGAATTAGATCGACATATAGTGCATAAGCACTCCATGTGGCCTAACCACTATTTGCATTCTCCGTACAACTCAGATTCCTAGAACATATCTGTTGTGGTGAAACTAGCTCAGCCACTCAGTCGAAACTTTTACCGATAGCTTGGACTATGTAATAGTCCCAAACACACTTAAACATAACAAGAAATCATATGTGATAGGCATATTAGCATTAAACAAATAATTCAAACAACATACCCAGTTGAGCATTTTATGAACTCAACATAAACATAAATTCACACATATGCATTTCATACTTAAATCACACAATTTAACATAAGTTACATGAAGGGATTTATACATGTAGCTAAGGTAGTTGAAAATCTTATCTCAACGCCCATATAAAGTACAATTACCAAATACTTACTCATTCAGGCATTTTTTTTTCAAACATTTAGACTACATACTTCAACATACATGACGTATGTTGGTTATAACTTGTATAATGGTCATATATCCACGATGATTAATCATGGTAAGCATGAATCCAAATTCCATATTCATTCAATCATTTCAACAAACACATGGAATACACCATATTCAACATAGTTCATATATGTGTAAAATGTAGGAAACATCATATCTAAGCATGTGATAGCAACCAAGTCAGTTATAAATCATTAATCGACATTGAAAGTCTTAAAAACCATAACCTAAATGTTTATACTCTGTACCTTTTGCCGATAATCGTAACGAACACGGTTCGTACAGTCTCGCCTTGTACACTAGCCTTTGTATCCTAATCAATGAAACAGGTTAGCTGTTTCACCGATTTACATACTTGGATTCCTAAAACAGGTTCGGGTTAGGATTTTTTACCCAAGAACTATTTCAGAATCGTCGATATAGTGACACGAAACAGGTAGTTACGTACATGGAGTGGTGCGATCGAATCTCAGGAACTATCACGCACTCGCTCTTTCACTTCTCCAGTTTCTACTTCACTTTCTCTCTCTTTTCTCTCTTATGGTTTAAAATTCATATGGAATGAGAGAGGGGTGGGTAAAGTCCCTTATATAGGCCCAGAACGACCTTAATGGCCCTAGGGCCTTGGTATACTTAGGTTATAGCTAAAAGTCGGTTGTTTCGGCTCAACGAAACACATATGGAGGCCCCTTTTCTGTATATAATCTGGGGATAGTTCCTGGACATCGGATCTAGGTTAGGTTAAGTTTTCAGTCCTTTCAGATTTATGGATCAATCATGCCAGACCAATTTTCATTCAACAGTCATCGTCACTCGATCAGGGCCACAAGTACACTAACCTGTGTATGGAATTTTCCCTAATTCGAGGGTGTAATTGGGTTAGATTCTAACGGTTTGAAACCTTAGATTTGGCCCGCATACAAAAGGCCCAGTTTACTTAAATCTGAGTTCATTTTCTAAAGATATTCGCATTTTTAACACATTTCACTCCAGTCTCAAGTTGTGTATTTCTGGATACTATTTGAACTTGATTTTTGAGATGGTCGTCAAGCCCAGTAAGGTGGTCATATTTGTACAGTTTTGTGGCAATCAGACTTTCGACGTGCGGTATGGGTCTGATACAGAGTTTCGGTGTGCTCCAAAGAGCAACCGGGTTTTGAGATTGATTCTAGGTTTCAGGGTAATGTAACGTTAACGATTATACAAGTTTTGGGTTTCACAGATCATATAGAAAGTGATGCAAGGTAATTTCACAGAGTAATTAGCTTAGCACTTAATAAATTTTCATTTAATTTCTAAAGGATTTAGTCCTAAGTGATTTCTTCCTGAGGTGGAACTCGGGTCTTGGTATGGATTTTTTCGAGACGTTACATTATTCTATATTAAAGAAAAGTCTGTAGCCTTTTCCATCTTTAAAAACTTCAAAGCCCAAGTTAGAAATGAAAGTGGCTACAAAATTAAGGTCCTTAGATTTGATGAATGTGGAGAGTACACCTTAAATGGTTTTCAAGAATATTATAAGGAACATGGCATTAAACAAAAGCAAACTGTAGCTTACATGCCACAACAGAATGGAATTGGGGAATGAAAGAACCGTACCATCCTCGACATGACAAAGACTATGTTGTGTATACTGCATGTCTTCTCAAAGAACTTCTAAGGAGATTCAGTTGCATGTACTGCATATTTGCTCAATCGGTGTCCCACTAAGATCGTTAGGTTCATGACACCACAGAAGTATGGAGCAGCTATAAGCCGAGCATTCCGAACCTTAAAATCTTTGGGTGTGTTTCCTACGCTGAAGTTCTTGAGGTAAGAAGAAAGAAGCTCGATGATCGCGGTGAGAAATGTATCTTCATCGGATATATTGAAGAATCCAAGGCCTACAAGCTCTTCAATACACTAACTAACAAATTAGTGGTAAGAAGAGATGTAGTGTTATGCGAGGAAGAAGTTTAGAAGTGGAACCAGGAAGATTTGGCCAAAGAAAATCTAGTTAAGGTCGAAAAATATGAAGAAGAGAGGTATGTGAATCAGGAGCAGACACCCACATCACCTCCTTCAGATCACATAAGTCCAGGAGTACATTCCATCTCCCTTGGAAGTACTTCATTAAATCAAAATTCAGCCATCACATCTTCATCCAATTCTACTTCACCCTTGTCTCCTATCAAAATGAGAAGCTTCAACAAGATCTATACAGAAACTAAGGAAGTGAATTTACTCTACTTATATACAGAGCATGAGCCTCTCACATTCGAGGAGGCTGTGAATGACGAATGTTGGAAAAAGACTATGGAAGAAGAGATTGATGCTATCGAGAAGAGTCACACATGGGAGCTTATCTCACGCCCTAAAGTCCAAAGGACCATTGGTCTCAAATGGGTGTAATCAAGAGGAATGCTTATGATAAGATTGAACGATGTAAGGTAAGGCTCATAGTAAAGGGTTACAAACAGAAATATGGGTTAGACTATGAAGAAGTTTTCACCCCAATCGCTCGCCTTAACACTGTGAGGATGATAATCTCACTTGCAGCCCATCGCAGTTGGAAAATCTACCAACTTGATGTGAAATCGGCATTCCTAGATGGAGTACTTAAAGAGGAAATCTATGTTGACCAACCTGAAGGTTTTCTGATGCAAGGGGAGGAACACAAAGTGTACCACTTGAAGAAAGATCTCTATGGGTTGAAGCAAGCTCTACGTGCCTGGAATGCAAGCATCAATAGCTATCTTTAAGAAAATGACTTCACCCAATGTCCATATGGGCATGCAGTCTACATCAAGAAGAATGCTCATGGTGATATCCTTATAGCATGCGTATATGTTGATGATATGTTGTTCATAGGAAACAGTTAGTAAATGTTCCAAGAATTCAAGCATGCCATGTTTTAGGAATTCAAAGTGACTAATGTAATAATTATGTGCTTCTTTCTTAGGCATCGAGGTGAAGTAACAAGCTGACAAAATGTATATATCATAGAAGAAGTATACAAAGGAACTTCTTGAAAAGTTCAAGATGACTGACTGCAATGTCGTAAATACGCCCGTAGCCACGGGCTTGAAGATGAAAAAAGAAGGAGAAGGAAGAAGCGTGGACTCGACTATATTCAATAGTCTGATTCGAAGTCTTAAATACCTCACAATCACTAGGCTAGATATTGTCTACAGTGTTGGAATTCTAAGAAAGTACATGCAAGCACCATGAGAATCACATTGGCTTGCTGCAAAAAGAATCCTCAGGTACGTCAAAGGAATCATGGAATTCGATCTCTTTTATCTATATACTGCTGAAGAAATATTATATGGATACTCAGATAGTGATTAAGGAGGTGATCATGATGAAAGAAAAAGCACCACATGATATATAATCTATCTTGGGTTGATTGCTTTCACATGGAACTCAAAGAAGCAAAGTGTGGTTGTTATGTCCACATGTGAAGCAGAGTATGTGGCAGCATTGTCCACAGTCCGTGAAGTGATATGGTTGAAGAACCTGCTAAAGGAGTTGAAACATCCATAGGAGGAATCCACAGTTATATATGTAGATAACAAGTCGGCAATTGAACTTGCCAAAAATCTTGTGTAGCATGGAAGGAGCAAGCACATTGATGCTAGGTATCACTTCCTAAGAGATCAAGTAAAGCATAAAATGGTAAAATTGGAGTACTGTCATACTACTGAACAACTAACAGATATTTTAGCCAAGGCACTATCAAAAGATGCATTCAGACAACTAAGGTTGATGTTGTAAGGCTCGTATCTTAGACAGTACCATTCCATGGACTCCCGCGGTCCTCCCGATCCAATTTCGACAACCCACGACCTGTAATCGGTGTTTACGTATGACCCTAAGTGGCATCCAATATATCTATGTCGACTTGACTAGAAACTTGTATCCTAGTGACCGTGTCGTCACCACAGTTCCAACGTCGCATCTCGCGAGCCGTTGCAATATCCAAGCCAAGACTTATGGGCTCGTGTATAATCCAAAGAAATGCTGCGCGTTGTGAATTTAGAAAGAATCTCTATAACCCATCACATCAATCAATCAAGTACACATCCTATCGAAAGTACGAGCAACTCAACTCTCTCCCATTCCCAAAGTCAACTCTCTCTCTCTATCCACCCATCCCTACCTTTCACCTATCACCCATCACTACATCACCTTTTTACCGATCACTCACTGTTACATCATCTCTCTCTCTCTCTCTCTCTCTCTCTCTCTCTCTCTCTCTCTCTCTCTCTCTCTCTCTCTTTCTCAAACCATTTCTCAAGCAACCCAAGAGTGTCAACGTCCAAGCTATTCTAATGAGCCAAGTGTGGCCCACTTTCTACCCCCGCATCTCACCATCCAACCATCCAAACTTCATCATCCTCCATCAAAGAAGGAGCTTTGGATATTAGAATTCCAAAGAGCTAAAGAAGAAAGTAAATTGGTGAGTGATCGTAGCTTAGGATCTTGATTTTTAGGAAGACCTACTTGTGGTGGGACCCATCTTGATGTTTATGTTATATCAGGGGGGGCATAGTGGCGGGGTCCCTCTAATATACCGATGTCCCTCTCTCTCTATCTCTCTTTCTCTTCCTCTCTTTCATTGCCTTAGAGGTGATGTGGCCGTGTGGCCCACCCGGACGGACCCCACCTATTGGAGGTGCTTCATCCAGACTGTCCAGATGGTGAGGCCTGGACGAGGGAAAGCACAAATATCAGCTCGATTCAAAGCATGCGGCCTAACCTCGTGAGACCCACATACTATAGAAAGTAAAATGGCTGGTGTACCTACATTAACTATATAGCTGCTGTATTGACGTCAACAAGTTCTGTGGGTTACATCCACATCGTCCATCTGTATGGATCCCACACGATGTGATTCAGACCGTCCAGAAGTCTGGACATGGTCGTGGACCACCATGCTATATGTATTGTATCCCACCATCCATCTAGACGGTGGGGACCTAGCCATATAGTTGCTGCAGTGAGGTCAACAAGTTCTATGGGTCCCACCAGCTGGTATGTGTTATATCCAAACCATCCATTCACGGCCTACATTAATGGATTGGCTCAAGTACCTCACACCAGTAGGTGGAGCTGCTTTAAACGTCAGTAAGCTCTGGTGGGTCACCAGATGGACTCACCTTGATTTAAGTAATTTATCTCCACTATCCATTTGGATGGTGGGACCCACTCTTAAGATATGTGATATATCCCTAACCGTCCATTTGCATGGACTCCACCATATTGTTGTTAATCCAAGCCATCCAATTGCTGGACCGGCCCAGCTAATAGCTGAGGTATTGACGTTAACAAGTTTTGTGTAGGCCTTGATCATGGGGGTATGTGTTAGATCTCAACTGTCCATGGGACGTGGACCCCACACCAGCTAACCAGCTACTGAACGTAACGTCAACAAGTTTTATGGGTCCCGCATGATGAATGTAATTCAATCCATACCATCCAACCAATTGTAGGAATCGTTTTATGGTATATTAAAGAAATGAGATAGATTTAAATTTCAAAGTGGGATCCACCGTACATGTGTGAGGGTGGGGTCCACCTTGGCATTGTATTTCATCTGCACCGTCCAAATGGGTAGGATGGTATGACCCACCATAATGTAAGCGTTTCATCTACTCCGTCCATGCGCCGGACGGTGAGATTGCTTGATACATGGGTTTTATCCCAATCTTCCATTTGTGTGGCCCACGTGGGCAGATTTGCTAGTGTATATTACACAACTATATAGCCATTGAAATCATGTCAGCAAGTTCTGTGGGCCCGATCACAAATATGTGTTGCATCCAAACTATTCAGGTGGGGACCACCCTAATGCATGTTATGTCAGCTGTCCATCTGACGAGATATGTGGGGCGCACCGTGATGCATTTGTGATCCACTACGTCCATCTATCAAGTGGACCACACTACATGAACAACGGAAGGTTGAACGTCTACCATTGAAACCCATTTGGGTTCTCAAAAGTTTAAGATCAATATGAAATTTGCTTTCCCTTTAATTCAGGTCTTTGTGACCTTATGATCAAATTGGACAGAAAATAACATTATGGTGGGCCCTACCTTGAGGATGTGTCGTATTTGAGGCCCAGTGTGTTCTATTTGTGGCCCATTTGGGTAGTCCTGTTATAATGTAATTGTGACCCATTGATGAGGCCCAAAAATGAGGTGTTTGTGGCCTATTTGTTATAAGAGCAGCAAAGATTATTCATTCTTCAGGGGTATTAGCAGGCTTCACTTCAAAAATATTATCTTCTAATGAAATCTTTTGTACAAAGCTAATCTAGAAAGGGGGCAGGATCTATGTCTCCAAAGTAATTTATGCCTTGGTCTTTCTGATAATCTCTTATACGTGGCGAAGGACTTCATATGTCAAATATTATGGATAATAATATCGCAAGTCTCCAAGTATCAGATCTGATGGAGACAAAGAACAAACAGAATCATCATCAGTAACTTCTATGACCTTTAGAAAATTATTAAATGAAAATTGAAAAGAAGCCTTGTCTATTTTTCAATTTTGTAGAATCAGCAAAGATCCAAGAAAAAGTCTATGAAGAAATGCTAAGGAATACAAATTAGAGAAGACTCAGTGAAAAGATTCAGCAGTTGAACCTTTGGAGCTAAAGATGAAATCTCTAAGAGTGCAATATGAAGAACATAAAGAATATAATGCGAAGCATGATGACAAGCGCAAAGATTGATTAAATCATATTGTGAATATCATAATCAACCTAAAAAAGAGAAGAAACTCTTAATATATTTCAAAATTATAAATACTTGATAAAGCTAAATTGGAAAATTATAATGAATTAAGATATTAATCCCGATTAATTTGCAGGAAAGATCACCACTTGAAAGCGTGGATTATGCAGATCATGAATAAAGGAAACAATCGAAAAAGGGGTTGCGGTAGGAGCAGCATTAAAGAACAACCTCAGATACAGAGTTGAAGGAAAGAATCGTTGGAGTTGATCCAAAGGAAAGAATAAATGGAGTTGATCAAACAGACCGTTACAATAGCAACGGTGTTGAAAGATAGTTCTCTAATCAAATTACTCAAAGATAAAGTCATCACAGCTGTTGCAGAGACGTGCTTCGATGAAAAGAGCATTTTTATCCTCTCTAGTGAATAGCCGCTCGACACTACTGACTAGGGGCATTCCTGTCTTCCATTCGAGTGCCATCATTCAAGTTTTTCATTCTAGCACCATCATCAAGTTTTCCATTCAAGCGTGATCATTCAAGTCTTTCGTTTGAACGTGAGCGTTCAAATCTTCCGTTCGAGCGCAAGTATTCCAGTATTCTAATCGAACGATCATTCGATCTTTTGGTTAAGAATGATCATCCAGTCTTCCATGCAAGTGTGATCATCCAATCATCCTTCAGTTACAGTTCATTCAAGTTGTTTAGGAGAAGGAAGATCGATCCTCCATTTGATTTCAGGAATCAATCAAAGAAGGATTGAGGGGGCATCTGTTGGAGCATAAAAAATCACAAAGGAAGATTGAAAGATAGAGAGCCAGACATAAAGAGAAGTAAATCTGTTGCGCTGATCGCGCAACCAGTTGAGGAGTTGCGCGGATCGCGCAAAGCCTTGAGCGAATGGAACAGAGCAACCCTTGCACGGATCGTGCACCAGAGACCATCATTGCATGAATCACGCCGCTAACTTTACTATTTTATGGGTCACGCACCTGGTTACGTTAGAGAAACGATAGTTATTTAGATGATCTGAGTAGCGCAGAGAGGTGCACGGGTAGTATGGATGACTCCGAAACGCGTAGAGTGTTACGCGGTTAACGAAGACTATTTTTGTGAACGCGGGCCGTGTAACTATGTGCGTGGGTTAGAAAGGTAAGATTTTCGTTGCACGAGTAGCGCAACCAAAGGCAGAGATAGATTAAAATGAACGGTTAAGATTGATGTAAAGTGGGGCCCATGACACAAAAAATTGAGGTGCCACACGTGCGAAGGCCTATTAATACCCCACTCCCCTCTTCATTTGGGACGAAAAGTATTCTAGAGAAAGGCGAAGCTCTGAAGATAGATTGAAGGTGAGAATACAAGTTGGTTGGTTGGATCACTCTACCAAGGTACTTAGTTACACCGACCTCGTAACAGGTTGCACAGTTCTTACCCTCAAGCATCACGTTGCGCCGACCGCGCAACATGTGTTCCAGTCGCACGGGTCACGCAACCAGGTCATCATGTGACTAAGGTAAAAAGGGGTTGAAATGCTGCCAACATCGTGAGAGCCCGATCTTCACTGCTTCAGACCCTCTCCTTGGCACAACAGACAAGTTCAGAAGAGAGATTGGTTGATCGATTCTGCAATTCCTCCTAAGTCTTAGGAGATGACTGAAATAGCGCCGAAATGCTGCCAAAATTTTTATCTCATTGAAGACTGGTTGATCAGATCAATGATTCCTCCTAAGTATTGGAAGATGACCAAAAGTGCTGTCGAAAGGCTGTTGAAATTTAGTTTAAGCTTTTAGTGATTATAAGTTGTTCATTTCTAATAATCTATCTTAAAATCAAGGGATCAAAGGGTGTAAATGAAATCAGATAAATGTGATTAATGTTCTCTCATTATTTCTTTGTTATCATTGAATTAATTCTCCAAATCAAATGCATTTATTTTCTTATCGAAACAGGCTCATGAGTAAGGCCCAATTTGATGTTTCTATGGCCCATGTGAGAAGGTTCATTGTAATGTGTTTGTGACCTTTGATGAAGCCCAATGTGATGTATATGAGGCCTCTGTGTGAGGCCAATGAGATGTGCATGAGGCCAAGTGCACGAGGACATCTATCGTGCCCAACGTCGTGGAAGACGCTCCAACGTCGAGACCAAGTGCATACATGAGTACAAGAGGCCGAATACAAGGAGGTCATATCTCCCACTATGTCGTAGTCGATTGGAAGGGGGTGTGGCCTTACCCGCCCTAGGGTAGGGTGCATTGCTAGGATGAGTATGACCAACTCGTAAATGGGTCCGCTATCGACGTGCAAGATAGGTATTGGCAGGTTATTGGCTAGGCGGATATTATGATTTCTTACACTCACTTAGCTGTGTGCCTGGGAAAGGCGCAGTGTCATTTAGAGTGTACTAAACCCCAGTGATTGTACAGTATGAGAACTGTATTAATATCTAATGCTCTACTGATAAGCTACATTGATGTGTGGATTCGAATGAGGACTGGTATGCTTGACTTGCATCTCACATCGCATGGCCTTAATATGGAAGATAGTATTCATGCCTTGTATCTCATAGCCTTGGTAAGGCTGATATTATTCATGGGTTTACCAGTATATTCTACATTACTTTGATATTGCATTCTGAGCATGCTTATATTGCGTGCACACTCTCACCACCCTCTAAGTTTTCATAAGCTTATGCATGATTGTTGCGTGCAGGTGACGGTAGGACGTAGTATTAACATTGAGATTGGACTTCTGGAGCTTCCAATTCTATTATTATATTAACCTTTATGCGCATTGTACTTTAAATCTTTTGATCATAGTGGAATTTGTGATGGTGTCTTAGTTATTTTTCGTGGGTTATGCTCATGGTTATGGTTGTTATGAAATAAATTCACGTGAAAATCCTCCTTATAGGATCCCAGGATCGAAACTTGGTATATGGATGCCAAAAGCTGAGAATGGGATACTACGGAGGTTATTGGCACTGGATTGGGCGATCAAGAATTTTGTGAGCTCAGTTTTCAAGTTTGGGGCATGACAGAAGTTGGTATCTTAGCATAATATGGGAATAACTCAGGACAACATCATATATCTATTACGAGTTTTGGACAATTAGGTCCCAAGTGCATAACCTTTCGATTTAGTTCCCTAACGTGCGTGCCTTTGAGATTTCTCAAAAATGATAGGCTCCTTTGTTCTTCCCTACAGGACATACCGCTCAAGAAAGAAACCCGAGCAACTCTTGCTCCACCACCTGCGACTCTTGCTCTACCACCTATGACTCCTACTCCACCACTAAAGATCCCTACTCCCCAACCTTAGGATACTGCTCCTCCACCTGAGACCGGTACAGATCTGACCATACCCGTGAGTGCCTCCTAGTTACAGCAAATGTTACAGGCTATAACGGCCGCACTACAAGGGTAGGGCAAGCAACCTATTATTTCACTAGCCCAGGTAAAGTAAGAGCATGCGAGTGCCCTTCTTCAAGAGTTCAGATAGCTCGATCCCCCTAGTTTCCAAGGCAAGGCAAGCCTAACAGCAGCCAAGATATTGCGCTCTGAGGTGGAGAATATTTTTGATACGATAACATGTATGGCCCAGCAGCAGGTCTAGTTAGTTGTATTTCTTCTTCAGGGTGAGACCGAGCACTAGTAGACCTTCATTACTCGTGTTGCAGGGCCTGATTTTGTCTAGACATGGGAGGATTTCCTAGACTGATTCAACCAGCAGTACTTCTCAAACTACATTCGTCGGCAGCAAGTGTTAGAGTTCGAGACCTTGGTGCAGTGAGACATGTCGTGGCACAGTACGCTGCTCATTTCATGGCGTTATAGAGGTTCGCACCGTATTTGGTTGATGATGAGGAGCGGAAGACCCATCATTTTCAGAATGGCTTGCGTTACGGTCTTCAAGGTCGTGTTGTTAGGCAAGAGCTCCCGACTTTTCATGGGGTAGTAAGGAGGGCTCGGATTTATGAGACTAAGTGGGCCGACGTCTAGAGTGACCGTGATCAGAGGAGAGAGCGGAAGAGGCTAGCCCCCTCCGGTAACTCCCAACAACAGCCGCATCATCAGCAGCAGAGGTGCACAGGCCACCCATCTTCTAGAGCACCAGCAGCACTAGCAGCACCTTTGGCACCACCCCAGTGGCCGTTTAAAGGGACTTGTTTTGGATGTGGTGGGACAGGGCACCACATGCATGAGTGCCCCTACCGTCAGTAGGAGCAACAACAGTAGCTAAGAGGGCTACAACAACCTCCGCCACAGCAGCGACCCTAACAGTAGCGATCCCAGCCACTTTCAGTCACCGAGGCCCCATCAGCAACAGAGCCAGTAGTATAGGCCGCCTCAATGGCAACAACAGTAGCAACACCCTCCGAGGGGACAGGCACCTCCCTAGCCAGCTCATGCTAGGTTCTACGTGGCTTAGCATAATCCATGGTCATCTAAAGGAGTCGTTAAGTATTGTTTGATTCCGGTGCTTCCTATTCCTTTATGCCTGAGGAATTCTGTTGTTTGATTGGATTGCCGACAGAATCTGATCGCGAGGGGTTGACCATATCGACACCCTTGGGGAAGACTACAGTGTTAGGCCACTTCTATTTATCTTGCCCCGTGTTGGTGGGAGAGATTTTCTTGCCTGTCAACTTGTTTGTGCTGCCGATGTCAGATTTTGACATCATCATGGTCATGGATTGACTTGTCGAGTACCATGCCGTGTTGGATTGCTCCACGAGGATAGTCAAGTTCTATATACCAGGCTTGCCGTAGTTCCAGTTTGTAGCAAAGCCCAAAGGAGAGAAGCTTTATTACCTGTTGTCATGTGCCATTGAGGAGTCTATTGCCTTGTGAATTGATCAGTTGTCAATGGTACGTTATTTTCCCGATGTATTTCAGGAGATTTCAGGACTACCGCTGCACCGACATATTGAGTTCCAGATTGATTTGTGCCTGGTACCGCGCCTATTTTGAAGGCTTCGTATTGTATGGCACCGATGGAGTTGTGAGAGCTGTATTGATAGTTGGACGAGTTGTGTGGGTTGAGATTCATTGGTCCGAGAAGTTCACCCTGGGAAGAGCTAGTACTCTTCGTCAGGAAGAATGATGGCTCATTGAGGCTTTGTGTGGATTATCGTGAGCTCAACTAGGTCACGATCAAGAATAAGTATCCACTCCTGAGGATCGACGATTTATTTGATCAGCTGCAGGTTGCACAATTCTTTTTAAAGATTGACCTGCATTTCAATTATCATTAAATTCCAGTTCGAGAGGAGGATATCCTAAAGACAGCATTCAAGACACGCTATGGTCATTTTGAGTTCTAGGTCATGTCCTTTGGACTGACCAATGCGCCCACAGTTTTCATGCAGTTGATGAACGAGGTCTTCCGTCCTTATCTCGATCAGTTTTTTATGGTATTCATCGATAATATTTTGGTATATTCGAGGACCTATGAGGAGCATGTGCAACATTTAGAGATTGCGTTGCCGGCCCTCTGTGCCCACCAGCTATATGTGAAGTTGGGGAAGTGTGAGTTTTGGTAGGAAGAGATGAAGTTCCTAGGTCACGTGGTGATAAGGGAGGGTGTCGCTATGGACCCCTCAAAGGCTGAGGCATTACGACGATTTATTGAGGGATTCTCCCGTATTGCATCACCGCTAACCAGGTAAACCTAGAAGGGCACTGAGTTTGTGTGGAACGACGCCTATGAGAGAGAATTTGTGGAGCTAAAGGACCGCCTCATATCCGCTCCTGTCCTCACTCTTCCCTTTGGGAGTGATGGATTGATTATATTTACCAATGTCTTGCATATTAATTTTGGTGATGTCTTGATGCAGCATGAGAAATCGGTGGCTTCATGTCTCATCAGCTCAAGGTCCATGAGCTGAACTACCCCATGCATGATTTGGAGCTAGCAGCAGTCATCTTCGTATTGAAGGTGTGAAGGGACTCTCTCTATGAAGTTAAGTTCAAGCTCTTCTCCGAACACAGGAGCTTTACGTACCTATTCTCTTAGTCCGAGCTGAACATGAATCAGAGGCGTTAGATTGAGCTCCTGAAGGATTATGATTTTGATCTCTAGTATCACCCAGGCAAGGCAAACGTGGTGGTGAATTTCCTCAGCCGTCAGCCACAAGGCCTGGGGCACACATGATGATTCAAGAGTGAAGGATGCTCAGGGATATAACAAAGTATGACTTCGAGTTTGGTTTACAGTTTTATATCATTTAGCTATCAAGCCTGTCGATTCAACCCTCTCTTATTTTAAGGGTGATCGAGGCTCAGCAGACAGACGAGTCGTTACAGGGTTATCGAGTAGAGACAGCATCTAAGAGTCAGTCAAATTAATAGATTGGTTCTGTGGTGGACTTCACTTTAGAGTCCGATTATGTGTCTTGGATATTCCTGAGTTGTGGAGAGATCTTATGATTGGGATACATCGATCGCAGTTTTCTATCCACCCTAGCTCGATGAAGATGTATCGATATATGAGGCAATAGTATTTTTAGATGGAGATGAACTATCATATCGCTAGTTTTGTGGCCGAGTGTGACACATGCCAGCGTGTCAAAGTTAATCATCAAAAACCCCTTGGTTCATTGCAGTCATCGAACGTCCCAACATGGAAGTGGGTGCATGTGTCGACAGATTTCATTATAGGCTTGTCGAGGACTCAGCATGGTCATAATGCCATCTAGGTTATCGTGGATCGCCTGACGAAGTCGGTCGGCACATTTTCTTATATCGTGCGACCTGGTCTTTGGACCAGCCTGTGAGGTTATTCATCGAGGAAATTGTGAGACTGCATGGCGTTCCAGTATTGATGATTTCTGATCGAGACCCGAAGTTCATGTCTTAGTTTTGGGGGAGCTTTCAGAGAGCGATGGGGTCTATTTTATAAATCAACACCATGTATCATCCGCACAATGATGGGCAGACTAAGATATTCAACCAGATCCTTGTGGATATGCTTCGGGCCTGTGTGATTAACTTCATGGGTAGTTGAGATGAGCATCTGCTATTGGCTGAGTTTGGATACAACAAAAGTTATTAGGTGACCATTGACATGGCTCCTTTTGAGGTACAATATGAGAAACTGTGCAGATCTCTGAGTTGTTAGACTAAGGTTGGAGAGCGGCATCTCTTAGGTCCCGAGCTTGTGCAACAGACATCAGAGGTCATTGATATCATTAGCAGAGGAAGCGCACAACTCAGAGCGGGTAGAAAAATTTTGCTAATCGCCTGCGTCATCCCTTGGAGTTTGATGTTGGGGACAGAGTGTATCTCAAGGTTTCGCCCATAAAGGGCATAGTTTAATTTGGAGTGAAGGGCAAGCTTGCCCCAAGATTCATAAGACCTTTCGAGATCAGTAGGTACGTTGGCGCCGTGGCCTATCTGCTTTCCTTACCATCTCAGTTGGTTAGCGTCCATAACGTTTCTCATGCCTCTATGCTGTGGAAGTGTGGGTCAGATGTAGTTCTTGTAATTGATTGGCAGCCGCTGGAGGTTTGTGAGGACGCTTCTTATATTAAGTAGCCAGTTTGTATCCTTGATTGGAAGGAGTAGGTCCTCCGGACCAAGGTCATTCCATAGTGAAGGTGTAGTGGGGTCACCATTCTATTGATGAGGCATCTTGGGAGCACAAGGTAGAGATTCAAGAGCACTATCCCCATCTCTTTGATGATTGATTTTATGTTGTATCCTGTATGTTGTCTCTGATTTTATATGATGATATCATATTTCATCTTCCTTATGTCTAGTTGCAATGATTGTGTAAATTTTGATGAAATTTTTTTTATAAGGGGAGAGTTGTAAGGCTCGTACCTTAGACCGTACCATTTCGTAGACTCCCTCGGTGCTCCTGGTCGAATTCCAATAACCCCGCGACCTTTAATCGGTGTTTGTGTTTAACCCTAAGTCGCATCCTATATATCTATGACGACTCAACTTGAAACTTATATCCTAATGACCGCACCGTCACCACGGTTCCAACGCCATGTCTCATGGTTCGATGCGATATCCAGGCCAGGAGTTGTGGGTCCGTGTATATTTTGAAGAAATGCTGCTCATTACGAATTTCAAAAGAATCTCTACAACTCATCACATAATCAATTAAGTACACATCTTATCACAAGTACGAGCAACCCATACCCTACCCATATCTCTCTCATTCCTAAAGTTAAGTCTCTCTCTCTCTCTCTCTCTCTCTCTCTCCACCCATCCCTTCTTTACACCTATCACCCATCACTCACTCTTACATCATCTCTCTCTCTCTCTCTCTCTCTCTCTCTCTCTCTCTCTCTCTCTCTCCACCCATCCCTTCCTTACACCTATCACCCATCACTCACTCTTACATCATCTCTCTCTCTCTCTCTCTCTCTCTCTCTCTCTCTCTCTCTCTCTCTCTCTCTCTCTCAAACCATTTCTTAAGCAACCCAAGAGAGCCAACATCCAAGTGATCCCAAAGAGGTAAGTGTTGCCCACTTTCTACCCCACACATCTCACCATCCAACCATCCAAACTTCATCATCCTCCATCAAAGAAGGAGCTTAGGAGATTAGCATTCCCAGGAGCTAAAGAAGAAGGTTAATTGGTGGGTGATCGTAGCGTAGGATCGTGATTTTTATATAAGGCCCACTTGTGGTAGGACCCATCTTGATGTTTGTTTTGTATCAAAGGGGGGGCCCATAATGGCGGAGTCCTTCTAATATGTCGACTCCCTCTCTCTCTCTATCCCTCTTTCTCTCCCTCTCTTTCATTTCCTTAAAGGTGATGTGGCCGTGTGGCCCACTCGGATGGACACCACTTGCTGGACATGCTTCATCCAGACCGTTCAGATGGTGGGGCCTGGATGAGGGAAAGCACGGATATCAACTTGATTCAAAGTGTGCAGCCCACCCTCGTAAGACCCGGTGTACCTACAATAGCTATATAGCAGCTGTATCGACGTCAGCAAATTTTGTGGGTTACATCCACGCTGTCCATCTGCACGGACCCCACACGATGTGATCTAGACCATCCAACAGTCTGAATGTGGTCATAGATCACTATGTTATATGTATTGTATCCCACCGTCCATCTGAATGGTGGGGACCCAGCCACATAGTCGATGTTGTGAGGTCAACAAGTTTTGTGGGTCCCACTAGCGGGTATGTGTTATATCCAAAGCATCCATTCTAGGCCTACCTTGATGGATTGGCTGGAGTACCTCACACCAACAGATGGAGTTGCTTTAAACGTCAACAAGCTCTGGTGGGCCACCACATGGACCCACCTTGATTTAAGTATTTTATCTCCACCATCTATTTGGACGGTGGGACCCACTCCTGAGATAAGTGGTAAATCCCTAACCATCCATCTGCATGGAATCCGCTAGGCTGTATTTGTTAATCCAAGTCGTCCAATTGCTAGACTGGCCCAGCTATTAGCTAAGGTATTGACATCAGCAAGTTCTGTGTAGGCCTTGATCATGGGGGTGTGTGTTAGATCTTAACCGTTCATGGGACGTGGACCCCACACAAGCTAACCAGCTGCTGAACGTAACGTCAGCAAGTTCTGTGGGTCTTTCCTGATGAATGTAATTCAATCCGTGTCATCCAGCCATTTGTAGTAATCGTTTTATGGTATACCAAAGAAATGAGATAAATTTAAATTTCAAAGTGGGACCCACCCTACACATGTAGGGGTGGGGCCCACATTGGCATTGTATTTCATCTACACCGTCCAAATGGGCCGGATGATGTGACCCACTATAATATAAGTGTTTCATCTGCTCTGTCCATGGCCCTAGACGGTGAGATTGCTTGATGCATGGGTTTTATCCCAATCTTCCATTTGTGTGGCCCACGTGGGCAGATTTTCTAGTGTACATTACGCAGCTATATAGCCGTTGGAATCACGTCAGCAGATTTGGTGGGCCTGATCACAGATATGTGTTGCATCCAAACCGTCAAGGTAGGGACCACTTTAATGCATGTTATATATGTCGTCCATCTGACGAGATTGGTGGGGCACACCGTGATGCATTTGTGATCCGCATCGTCCATATATCAAGTGGACCACACTACATGAACAGTGGAAGGTTGAATGTCAACCATTGAAACCCATTTGGGTTCTCAGAAATTTGGGATCAATATGAAATTTCTTTTCCCTCTAATTTAGGTTTTTGTGACCTTATGATCAGATTGGATAGAAAATAACGTTATGGTGGGCCCTACTGTGAGGATTGTCATATTTGAGGGCCGATATGTTCTATTTGTGGCTCATTTGGTGAGTCCCGTTATGATGTAATTGTGGCCCATTGATGAGGCCTAAAAATGAGGTGTTTGTGGCCCACTAAGGAGGCCGAATATGATGTATTTGAGGCCCATGAGTAAGGCCCAATGTCATGTTCCCATGTGAGGAGGCCCGTTGTGATGTGTATGTGAGCTTTGATGAGGCCCAATGTGATGTATGAGAGGCCCGTATGATGATGCCCGGTGTGATGTATATGAGGCATCTATGTGAGGCGAATGAGGTGTGTATGAGACCACAGGCCCGCTATACATTAGGCTCTATGTGGGCCACTCCTTGGGAGCGATGTTGATTAAATATCCACATTGATGGGTAATGATGGTTAAATGTCCACATTATGACCTTCCCCTAGGCCTTGTTAGGCCCATTCTCATCATTCTTTAAATGGGTTGACCCTAATCATAGGGCCCCATTGATACATGCATGATCCATCTATTCATATTAGGATAACCCATAATGTTGGGCCTCTCATACGTTGCAAGTAGGATTGTTCTAATCTTGGAGTCCAGCTATGGACCCCGATTATCGATGCCGATTATGAGTATATGATAGCATAACATCATGATACATGCCTATATGCATCATCTGCATACTTGTGATGAGATGTGGTTGACTATTTACATATGTCATTGGGCAAGTTATGAGACTCCCAGATAGGTGGTGTTTCCTGCATGAGCATATAGTATGCGTAGGTTGATGCATAATTGGATAGTGTGACTCATGCATTTTGCATTGTGTGTTAAGATTATTGTACACCCTAGAGACATTAGGGTCATAGCCTCCACAAGCATATCGTGGATTATAGATTTTGACACCGAAAATCTTCTCTTTACATAGGGCATGATAGATGTCCCTAGGTGAAAGTCCCTAAACCTGATAGTATCGGAAGACACTCCAACATCGAGACTGAGTGGATACATGAGTGCACGAGGGCCAAGTATCAGGAGGTCGCGTCTCACAATGTGTCGTGGTCAGTTGGAAGGGGGTGTAGCCTACCTGCTCGAGGGTAAGAGGCATTACTAGGCTGAGTATGACTAGCCGTAAATGAGTCCACGATCGACTTGCAATATAGATATTGCCAAGCTATTGGCCAAGTGGATAGTGAGGTTTCTTACACTAACTTAGACTGTGCGCCTAGGAAAGGGGCAGTGTCATTTGGAGTGTACTAAACCCTTGTGATTGTCCAGCGTGAGAACTGTATTGATATTTGATGCTCTGGTGATGAGCTGCATTGATGTGTGGATTCAAATAAGGACTGGTATGCCTGAGTTGCATTTCGCATCCCATGGCCTTGATATGGACGATAATATTTATGTCTTGCATCACATAACCTTGGTACGACTAATAGTATTCATGGGTTTATCAGCATATTTAACATTAATCTGATATTGCATTCTGAGCATGCCTATATTGCGCACACACTCTCACCACCCTCTAAGATTTTCGTAAGCTTATGCATGACTGTTGTTTGCAAGTAACGCTAGAACGCCGCAGCAACATTGAGATTGGAACATGTAACGAACTTCTGGAGCTTCAGATTCTGTTATTGTATTTCCCTTTATGTGTATTGTATCTTAAAGCTTTTGATCATAGTGATTTTTGTGATGGTGTCAGGTTATTGTTCGTGGATTATGCTTATGGTTATGCTTGTTACAAAATAAATTCACGTTGAAAATTATCCTTGTAGGATCCCAGGATCGAAACCTGGTATATGGGTGCCAGAAGTAGAGAATGGGGTACTACGGAGGCTTGATGGGGTTTTTCTCCTCAGACTAGAGGAGAGATGGATCAATGGGTGAAAAATCAGAGTAATTCACCATGTTGTTCGACCGATCGTAGGAGGTCTTCGACCGGTCGTGGGAGGCGCGCGACCGGTTGTAGGTTTGAGCCCTAACACAACTTAAAGTCCAGCAAGTTTGTGTTATTTTTTCTCCGAAGTCTACGACCAGTCGTAGGAGAGCTATGACCAGTCGTAGGAGAGCTACAACTAGTAGTAGTTATGCAGATTCGTTTCACTATTTTACGTGATTTTGTGGATCCGAGTCCTTTCACAACTGGGATGTGGAAAGGAGTTTCCTAAAACTATAAATAGGGGTCTCTAGGGTTTTTCTAGGGTATGAGAAAAACACAAGAGGGTTATCAAGGGTGAGAGAGATAGAGAAGAGAGAGAGAGGAAGCTTGTGGAAGGGAGTCGTCATCTCAACGCTTTTACGTTCTCATGATCGGTGAGATCCCTGTGTTTTTCTTTTATTCTCTTATTATCCACACCTGTGTGAGTGACGAAGGTTGTAACGTTCTACTTCATAATGGATTGTTGATCTGGACGAGGTCCCGTGATTTTTACCTCTTTGAGGATTTTCCACGTAAAATCTCTTGTGTGGTGTGTGATTGTTGCTGTAATTTATTTCATTGCTATTATTGTCCCATAATTCTGGTTTGTTCTGGAGGGCTAGATCCTAAGGTTTTGTGCAAGGCCCCCAACAAAGTGGTATCAAAGCGCTAAGTTCATTGAATGGGTAAGATCGGTTTGGAATTTTGGAAGGTGGCTCATCAAGGATGATCAGCCTCAATGGTTCTAATTGGACCATATGGAAGGCAAAGATGGGGGAATTTCTTTATTGCAAGGATCTATATTCTCCAATTTTAGGCATATTAGTAAATTCCAAGGATGTCTGATGAAGATTGGAAGAAGTTGGACCGGAAGGCGGTGGGGTTTATTAGACAATGCTAGATGATACCGTGTTCCACCATGTGTCAACGGAAACCTCAGCCGCTAGCCTATGGCTGAAATTATAAGGGTTGTATGAGAGGAAGACAACCGGTAATAAGATTTTTCTGATAAGGTGACTTGTGAATCTCAAGTTCAAGGATGGTGGTTCTGTGGCCTAGCACATGAATGAGGTCAGCAATACAGTGAACCAACTCTCTTCTATGAAGATGGTCCTGGATGATGAATTGCAGGCTTTGCTTTTACTTAGTTCATTGCCTGACAGTTGGGAGACATTAGTGGTGTCTCTAAGTAACTCCGTCCCATGATGGAAAGATATCCATGGAACAGGTTACTAGTCGTCTCTTCAATGAAGAGATAGGAGGAAGTCTCAAAGGTCTACTCAGCAAGAGGCCCTTGTGACACAGGGATGGGGGAGAGGAAAGAACATGAAGGGTGGGAAGGCCCTAGATAAATCAAGAGGTAAGTCGAGTAATAGAAAAGATGTTGAATGTTGGAATTGTGGAAAGAAGGGCCACTATAAGCATGAATCTCGTAAGGCTAAAAACGACAAGAAAGGGAAAGGAAAGGAGAAGGAAGATGAATCAGATTCCACTGCGGTCACTTCAGATGGTGACTTTGTAGTTATTCTTTCTGTAGATCATGATGTATGTCACACGGCTACGAGTCAGGACACCGACTGGGTGATAGACTCGGGAGCCTTTTTTCATGCGACTCCACACAGAGATTTCTTCACAAGCTATAAGTCATGTGACTATGGGACCGTGAAGATGGAAAATTCTGGCGTATCAAAGATCGTAGGGGTTGGTGATATTTGTGTGAAGACTGATGTGGGCTGCACATTGGTTTTTCGGGATGTGAGTCATATCTCAGACCTTCGCCTCAACTTGATGTCGACGGGAAGGTTGGATGATGATGGCTATGAAAACTGATTTGCTGGTGAGCATTGAAGGCTCATCAAGGATTCGTTGATCGCAGTCAGAGGAAAGAAGTGTTGCACCCTGTACAAGGCAAGTGTCAGTGTATGCAAGGGTGGGTTGAATGCAGCGAAAGATTCAGCTATAGACATGTGGCATAGGCGTCTAGGCCATACGAGTGAAAAAGGGCTTCAGCTACTAGCAAGGAAGCAACTCCTTCCAGACGTGACAGGTATGCCTCTTAAAACCTGTCTTAATTGTTTATCAGGGAAACAACATAAAGTTTCATTTGTTAAAACTGCTTCTCATGTTAATAAAGTGCATGCATTAGATTTAGTTTATTCTGATGTTTGTGGTCCTATGAGGATAAAAACCTTGGGTGGGGCATTGTACTTTGTTACTTTTATAGATGAAGCATCTAGGAGGGTTTGAGTTTATGCTTTGAAATCCAAAGACGAGGTCTTTGGTGTGTTTAAGTTGTTTCATACTATGGTCAAGAGAGAGACAGGTAGATCATTGAAGTGCATCCGCACTGACAATGGTGGTGAATACATTGGCGACTTTCATGAGTACTGCAAGTCCCTAGGTATACGACATGAACAGACGGTTCCCAAGACCCCCCAGCATAATGGTGTAGCTGAGCGAATGAATCACACCATTATAGAAAGAATCAGATGCATGTTATCCCATGTGAAATTGCCCAAGACGTTCTGGGGAGAAGCAATGCACACGCCGATATATCTGATAAACAGGTCTCCATCAGCCTCGTTGAATGGAGAAGTATCTGAGAAAGTGTGGACTGGACAAGATCTATCGTACAGTCATCTCAGGGTGTTTGGATGTAGGGCATCCGTTCACGTACCAAGGGACGAGAGGTCTAAGCTCGACATGAAGATCAGGCAGTGTGTGTTCCTGGGGTACGGTGATGAAAAGTTCGGTTACAGATTGTGGGATCCAACCGAGAGGAAGCTCGTTAGGAGCAGAGATGTGGTTTTCTTTGAAGATCAGTGTATAGAAGACATTGGTAAGCCAGAGAAGAACCAACCCAGTTCAGGTGAGCTAGAGGACATGGATCCGGTTATTCCTCCCATGGTGCCTGATGACGGGGGAGTACAGCAAGGTGCAGAGGATGAGAGAGTTCCTTCAGAAGATGAACCAGGGGAGCAGCCCCCCTTGATCCACCTGTTGAGCCACTGGTGAGGAAGTCATCTAGGGATAGACAGCCGTCCAAGAGGTACTCGCTGCATGAGTACATTATGCTGACTGATGGGGGAGAGCTAGAAGATTATTTTGAGGCCCTAGCCGATTAGCATAAGGAGTGGTTGAAAGCTATGCAAGAGGAGATGAAATCCTTGCATAAGAACCACACCTATGATATGGTGAAACTGCCTAAGGGCAATAAAGCTTTGAGCAACATGTGGGTGTTCAGAAAGAAGGTTGAGCAGAAGAATTCACAGATGGGGTTCAAGGCCAGACTTATAGTAAAAGGGTTTGGTCAGAGGAAAGGCATAGACTTCAAGGAGATATTCTCACCAATGGTGAAGATGACATCTATACGGGTGTTGCTTGGGTTGGCGGCTAGCATGGATTTGGAGATAGAGCAGTTGGACGTTAAAACTGCTTTCCTCCATGGTGACCTGGAAGGAGAGATCTACATGCATCAACCAGAAGGGTTCGAAGTCAAGGGCAAGGAGCATATGGTGTGTAGGCTGAATTAGAGCTTGTATGGGTTGAAACAAGCTCCATGACAATGGTACAAGAAGTTCAATTCGTTTATATTACAGTATGGGTATGACAGAATGGAGTCGGACCACTGTGTGTTCACACACAAGTTCTCAAATGGTAATTTCTTAGTTCTGCAGTTATATGTTAATGACATGCTCATCATGGGAAAAGACATCAAAAAGATAGACAGACTAAAACAGGAGTTGGGCAAGTCTTTTGCGATGAAAGACTTGGGCCCGACTAAACAAATCATAGGAATGGAGATAACCTATGACAGAAGTAATAGGAAGCTTTAGCTGTCACAAAAGCGATATATCGAGAAAGCCCTAGAGCGGTTCAATATGAATGCAGCAAAGACGGTTAGTACTTCACTAGATGGTCACTTCAGATTGAGCGACAGGCAGTGTCCCAAGACAAAGGCAGAGGTGGAAGAGATGTAGAAGATACCCTACGCGTCAGCTGTAGAAAGTTTGATGTATGCTATGATGTGTACATGCCCAGATATAGCATATGCAGTTGGTGTTGTCGGCCGGTATCTTGACAATCCTGGCAAAGAACATTGGGCAGCAGTGAAGTGGATATTACGGTATCTAAGAGGCTCATCCAGGTTGAGCCTATGCTATGATGATGAAAAACCTGTGTTAGAGGGCTACACAAATGCAGATATGGCAGGTGACATAGACTCCAGGAAGTCTACATTGGGGTTCATGTTCACTTTTGCAGGGGGAGAGATTTCTTGGCAGAGCAAGCTACGGAAGATTATAGCATTGTCGATGACTGAGGCCGAGTACATTGCAGTCACATAAGCATGTAAAGAGATGCTTTGGATGAAGATGATCCTAAAGGAACTTAGCCTGAAGCAGGAGGAGCACGTGGTCTATTGCGATAATCAGAGTACTATACACTTGAGCAAGAATCCAAGTCAGCATTCTAAGTCGAAGCACATAGACATTTGGTATCACTGGATCAGGGATACTTTGGAACAGAAGGTGTTACGGCTTGAAAAGGTCCACATGGACGATAATGGGTCAGACATGATGACCAAGGCTTTGCTCAAGGGTAAATTTAAGGTTTGTAAAAACCTAGCTGGTTTGAAGAATGTGAATTTCTCCTGAGTCGAAAAGAGGGAGATTTGATGGGGTTTTCACCCTCAGATCAGAGTAGAGATGGAGCAATGGGTGAAAAATCAGAGTAATTCATCGTATTGTTCGACCGGTCATGGGAGGTGCTCGATTGGTCATAGGTTCAAGCTCTGGCACGACTCAAGGTTTAGCGAGTTTGTGTTGTTTTTTCTTCTTGTGTTATTTTTTCTCCGAGGTCTACGACCAGTCGTAGGAGAGCTACGACTAGTCGTAGTTACGTAGATTCATTTTGTGATTTTGCACGATTTTGCGGATCCGAGTCCTTTCGCAACTGGGATGCGGAAAGGAGTTTCCTAAAACTATAAATAAGGGTCTCTAGGGTTTTTCTAGGATATGAGAAAAACACAAGAGGGCTATCAAGGGTGAGAGAGGGAGAGAAAAGAGAGAGAGGAAGCTTGTAGAAGGGAGCCGTCGTCTTAGCGCTTCTACGTCCACGTGATCAGTGAGATCCCTCTGTTTTTCTTTTATTCTCTTATTATCCACTCCTGTGTGAGTGACGAAGGTTGTAACGTTCTACTTCATAGTGAATTGTTGATCTAGACGAGGTTCCATGGTTTTTACCTCTTTGAGGGTTTTCCACGTAAAAATCTCTTGTGTAGTGTGTGATTGTTTCTTTGATTTATTTCATTGCTTTTATTGTCCCATAATTTTGGTTTGTTCTAGAGGGCTAGATCCTAAGGTCTTGTGGGCATGATAGATACTCGGAATGAAGCCGGTTTTGGTTTGAAGGGGAGTGTTGAAAGTGTAAACAAGATGCTTCCTCCCTGCATTTTCAGATACATCCAACAGATGCATTTTCCCTGGAATTTTAGATTCATCCCACAAATGCATTCTCCCTAGAATTTCAGATTCATCGAGCCAATTCATCCTCACTGTTTAATATAGATTCATCTAGAAAAAATTTTTGGCTGCCGAATGCCATTTATTATTTTTAGAAATGTGTAGTGTATTTACTCCTGGTGATTGTATCATACAGGGGCAACAATGTCTTTTGTAAACACTAGCAAATCTTATAAATAGTTGTGTTGTGAAAGTGTAAAAATATTAGAGAAAAAGTGTTTTCTTTTCACAACTGTAGCTTGATTTTGAAAAATATAAGATAGTATATTTTCTCTCTTCATCGCAAGTGGAGCTTCACTTGTCGCCATTTGGGTTTTGCAAATCTAACAGTTTTATTATTATGTAACACCCCGAATTTTTGCCAACCTGGGGTTAGACGTCCTTAGGCAATGGGTCAACTAAAACACCTAGGAAATCGCTCAGAACCCAATTCCATAGCCAAAGAAATCACTTAGGATTAATTCCTTTAGAAACTAAGCATAAGTCAGCTAGCACTACGCTGGAGTAGCTGTGAAATAGTCCCTGACCGCTTTAAATACGTTCTACAAGACCCAAAATTTGTAGAATCAATGGTGCTATAATACTCTAAAACCTCGGATCAAACTCTAAACCGGTTTGTTCTCATGACCTCTTTGAAACTTTGTATTGGATCTAGACCACACGTCGAAAGTCCGATACCTACAATCTTAGACCGTTATAACCGCCTAGCTGGACCTGACAATCATTTCGAAAATCAAGTCCAACCGACGTTCAGAGCCTATTTCATTGAGCCTGGAGTGAAGAGAGTGAGAATAGGGTTAGATTTGAAATTTGAAATTCAAATCTGGCACATGACTTGGCGCATCAGTATTAAGCATTCTGACCATCAGAATTAAGCCAAATTACACCCTCGGATCAGGAAAAATTTCTATTTCATATCACGAGACTTGTAGACCTGATCTAGGTGCGATGACCGCTGAACTGAAACTGGACCGCTACGTGCGATCTGGGAACTCTACCGGTCTGAAAACTTGATGTGTGTTAGATCCAGTATGCATGAGCTTAAGTTCGATCGCGTTCGGCAAGGGGACCACCAGAAATGACTTCTTGGACAGAAACAACCCCGATTTGGTTAGGCATCAAGTAAACATTGTTCCCAAGCCTAATCTGGGAAGTTTTTAGGTTATAAAAGGGGTTTAAACCCTCACTTCTCTCACCCATCCAAATTTATTAGAAACCCTAGTTGGTGTGAGAGAAAAGGTGAGAGATTGTGAGAGAGAGTGTGAGAGAATTTTCTGCTGCTTGCACTACCGGTTGTACGTGCTTAAGCAACGCACCTCAATCACTTTCCCAGCGATTTCGCCGCGTTTCTAGTTAAGAAAATACCCCAAATACTTTCTGATTTAAGGTTCCTTCGGTTCCTTAGCATGGTAGCTTATGGATCTTGTGTATTAGGTTCATGGTTCGCCGTAGACAAAGCGTATACGCTCCGTTCGAATCAATACACTTCTAGGATAAAAGGTGTAGATTTTAGACACTTTGACTGGCTGTTTTCAATACTTTAAATGTCGTTTAATAGTAGATTATCGACGGCAACGCCGTTTGACATGTACAACATGTTGTCCATTTCCTGTTTCGTAAGCGGACGAAAAATATGAGATTTAGGGCATTTTAGTCATTTGCAGGAAATATTATTTTCTTCCATATTTTGCTGATGTGATTGATATGGCTTCTTGTCACATTAGGATATTAGGAATGCGTGCATAATTAGTTTGGCGAAGAGATTCGCCTAAATGCGCACTTTGAGTCGACATACTATATGTAGACTTAAGTGTGTAGTCTAAGTGTTTGTATAAATGTTTGTATCGGTATGTATTGAATTAAATGGTGTTATGAATTAGTTTAAGATTGAATTCTCAAATAATATACTGATGTAAATGATTTCCTACATGTTGACTATATGCATGATTTCATTATATGTATGCAATGCATGTGTTAGATGATCTACTTAAGTTGTATGTTATAACATGTGTTAACATGCTCACATTGTTGTATTTCATTTCCATTACTATGATTGTTGATGTGGATTCACAAATGATTGAGGCTATACTTAGTCCAAGCAGTCGGTAACCGAATCAATTCGTGGTTGGCTTATCTCTGCCACGAACGACGCGTCGATGAACGCGAGTCGTGTTTTGGAGTTGGCGGCAGTGGTTAGGCCATGTGAAGTATTTTATGCACTTCATTTCGCTCAGCTTGAGATGCGCTCGTGCTAGTCGAGCCCGTCAAGTAACCCGACTGGCCATTGTATGTTTACCATGTATGTGTCATAATTGCTTGAACCTAGGGTACTGAACTTACCGTTGAAAACCCTGTCAACCATGGTACCTTGATCCACAAAGCCTCATAAGCCGGGCATGGTGGTATGGGATACCGTGGTCGAGCTGTCAGCCTACGCTGGGGCCACAAACCTCCCCGTAGTGACCAATGAGCAACCCAGACTCGTGAGCAGATTATGGTGGTATGGGACACTATATTCTTGCTGTCGGCCTACATTGATAAGGTGATGGGGGAGCGGTGCAACGAGTGCGAGCAACAGCCATGGCAGCCCTTTGTAGTGACCTCGAGCGTATTCAGACTCTACGGGAGGCGATGACCCTTCCGTAGCGATGAGAGTACAAGTAGACTTGTATTGATAAGGTGATGGGGGAGCGGTGCAACGAGTGCGAGAAATAGCCCTGACAGCCCTAGCAGCGACCTACAAAATATACATCGTATGAGATTACTAGGAGTGACGACCCTAGACAGGATCTGTGTTGGGATTGATATAAGGGAAGTACCTTAGTTTCCCAATATTGTTGTATGAAAAGAACTAATAATAATGCGGTAATCATACCAACATCACATTTCATGTGCCTGGAAGATGTGGAGCACCGAGCGGTACGCAAGCATGCCGCTGACGCAGATGGAGCCGTATGAGGGAGAATGTCGGTGAGGGCATCCATCATGTCATGTCATATTGCATTAACAACAGTATTAGGATTTTTTGATTTACTGCTTTACTATTATCGCATGATTGATTTGAGAACATGCTAATCTTTGCTCTATTATTTCACTGAGTTAGCTACTCACTCCCACGTTACGGGATGGTATTTTCGGACACCCACCAGTCCCTATTTTGGTTGCAGATGATGGCGCTGCTTGAGAAGCGGAGCTGGATTTGATGATGATGAGGAGGATCCCTCTTTTATGCGTGTTCTGATTGACGGGATTACAGGGAGGTTGATTTGTTGCCTTGACACTTGTCATTTTATATTTTTAGAGCACTCATGTATATTCTTTTTATTTACTTTTGGAGCATACATGTATGTATTTAACCTGGTAATATGTTCACACTCTGGAGACATACAAAAGTTTATATATGTTATACATACTATCACAGTCTTCCGCTTGTAAATATAACTGTCTCTGGAGTATGATATATTGTTTTGGCTTAATCTCACTCATGTTTAATATATTAACTCAAACAACATTCAATCATATACATTTATGTTGCATAAGTGATGTTCTGGAACTCGGGAGTGGAGTTTTTACTCGACCCCCGATTTTCGGGATGTTACATATTAGGTACAAGAATGGTAGTCCACAGGACTATCAAACTTATTACAACATAGTCAATAAAGCCCATTAACAAACCCTATTCTAGATAATCGCAAAAGACAAAAGTAGACAAATCAAGCAACAGTTTGATCCATTCAATCAGTGGGCTCCACCACTCGAGTGTGGCCCGTACGGGCACCAATTGGACTGATCAGGGCTTCATATTCTAGGAGCATTAGGGGTGGAAATCGCATCTGGTGCAAGTCATATTGCAATTTCAATCCCTGAAAAGGGTCCCACAATCAAAGTCGGCCTTGTTCAAGTACATCCCAGCCATCAATCCAGCCAAACATTTATCCCTCAAGAAGCGCATCACCACCCCATTACTCTATTGTATAAAACCTAATATGTAGCCAGTAGAGATGAGATCAAAGCCTCTACATCTCCTTTCCTTGGCATACTTCTCCAAGCCCCTACTTATCCTACCACTTTCATCTCCTCCTACAGTGGATTTCACCAGCAAGGCCTCACCAATGCATCTCGCCAGAGTAACGCCGTCTTCTAATGCCGAGCAGCCTCCTTGGCCGAGATCCGGAGTCATTGGATGGAATGCATCGCCAGCCACACAAACATTGTTCTTGCATATGCGCCCCCACAAAACATCCCATGGAAACCTGAATCTCAATGGAGATGAAAGGATAGTATCCAGTTCAGTCTTTTCTATGATGCCTGTTACTTCTTTGGGCGCTTTCTGAAGCAAGCTCAACAAGTAATGTTTCATCTTGGCTGGATTTTCTTCCGCATCTTTAGCTATCAAAGAAGAAAGAAGCCAAAATTTCAATAATGGTAAAATGCAATGGCATAAATAATGCGTGCATTAGTGCATTAGTAGAGCTAAGTACGTATTTTATAGTGGTCCAGTACAAGAATAGTTATATGGGTATAGGAGAAATGGATGTGGGAGGTCCAACTGACCAATATTTGGAGCAAAAGTTGTGAAGATTAGAGGATTGAAACCATCCAATTAGCCCACGAAATGGATGAGAATAGGTTCAATCATTAACGCATAAACCATTCATTTTGTGGGTCCAAGCTTGAATTGCTAACAATTTTGAAGGAACACGTCCATCAGAAGCTCTAACCATCCTACACGGCTTCAAAAATGGAAGGAATGGGAAATAAGAAGACGGAAATCCTCTACAACACCTATTTTACGCAGAGATGCTAGAGCATGTTAGAATATAGGGCTAGTACTATAACTATTTGTACAGCTATAAACCTTTCCAAAATTTAGATAAATCTATCTATTTAGTAGGTAAAGTCATACATATGGCTGTAATAGTTGTTATATACTATTAACATATTCTAAATAAACAGTTGAGATCATTGGGGCCGGCCATGATTTCTATTTAAAATCAACTCTGTCCATCACAATTCTTCCTCAATGATAGACCGTAGGGCAAATAAATAAATAAATAAATAAATCCTCCAGATCCACAAGTTATGTGTGCCGCACCATAGTGAAGAATGGAAATTAATGAGATGCCAACCATAGACTTGTGGATAGGGCTATCATGGTGTGTATCTTTCATCAAACCCATTCATCATGCGTGACTCACTATCACGAAGAGAATATACAAAATTCATCTGACTAGAGTGGGCCTAAATGATTAAACATAGAGGTTTTGCTTTCAATTTCACATTGGTCATATGATCATATGGCCGATCTGAGGTTTTTTTTTTTTTGCGGCCTCTGATCTTGTTTAGCTAGGAGTTCCCCTCCCTCCATCCCTATTTCCCTTCTCCCCTAAACATGTAAATAAAGACGAGAGCTAAAATTTGGCATTTGAAAGATTTACCTTGGGGCGACGAAGCGAAAGTGAAAAACCAATAGATGGTTTTTTCGTCGCATGGCAAGAAACCAGACCGGAAGCCATCTCCGATGTATTGCAAAAACTCAGACTTGAAACCGTGTCCGCCTGGGAACTCTGCAATGCCCCTTGCAGCCGAACGCCTTGGGAAGGCTGCTTTCGGCAGACCCAACCATTTGGCCACCACTGAGTTCACTCCATCACATCCGACCAAGACCAGAAAGTCGAGGATATGGATATGTAATGTTTTGTTGCATGTAACTCACATATCCCAGCATAGTCACTTGTAAATGAAGATGGGTTGGAGCTTTTTCAAACGATGGTGCTTATGTACTATCCAGATAAATTGTGATTATCACACATAGGAAAAAGTACTTCATTGGGTTGACCATGATAATGCCCGTTTGGGAGCGTGGATTCGTAACCCCTGGATTTGAAATTCTCCTCTTGTATTTAGGACCCTCCTTTTGTGTTTGGCACCCAGGATTTAGAATCTCCAAAAATCCAAAAGTAGCTATGCATAATATATTTACAAGAGTTTGAATTTAATTCCTAAATCACCTTTAATATATCTAACTAGTGTATGTAATGTTTGATACAATGGTTGTAATAAGACCGTTGAAATATATTTTTTTCCCAAAAATGATGAAATCCAAGTCTCAGATGGGTCACAAGCATAAGATCACATCCAAGTGACTAACCAACGATTTGTAACCATTAATTTACATGAACAATGTTTGAGCAGTACAAATCATCATATTGAAGTAATTATAACAATGCAATTGATAATCTGATTGTTTTGGGATATCATTAGTAGGCTGTGTGCCCAATAGATTAATAGCCTAGATGTAACTCTTGGAATGATTTTAAATGTAATCCAAGCTTTCACATTGGATTTCAAACCCTCTCTTTGAGGTGATTTGAAACCTCCTGGTTTTGAAACCCCTAGTTACTTTATGGTGCCAAACATACCAAACGATTTGAAATCCTCTTAAAATCTTCTAAGACCCCCCAAATCCATGGTGCAAAATGAACCCTAAGGATGAGAAAGTAGGGAAAGTGAATGTGATTAGATACCCAAGTGGTCCTGATGCTAAACGATGGATACTAGCCATTGTGCTTAGTGACACATGCATTAGGTCTGGATTAGGTGGGCTTGCCTCAACCAAATTGGTGAAGCCATAACCGTTGGGCCCACCTAATTCTATGTATTGTATATTCATGCCATCCATATGTTTTTTTTTTTTTGGCTCATTTTAGGGAATGAGCCCAAAAAATAAAGCTTATCACATTTGAAAGTGGGCCATACCATGGGAAACAATGGTGATTGAATGCCCATCATTAAAATTTTCCTAAGGCCCACTGTAATGTTTCGTTAATGTTTATTTACCATCAACCTATTGATAAGGTCACAAAAACCTAGATGAAGGGAAGAAACAAATATCAACTTGATCCGAAACTTTTGTGGCCCACAATAAGTTTTAATGGTCAATCACGACTAGTCCCTATTGTATGGACTACTTGAGACTTAGATTTGCTTCATTTTTTGGCTTATTCCTTAAAATAAGATAGAAAAATAGATATACATAGTGGATATACAATGCATAAATCAAGGTTAGCCCCATAATAAGGGCCAAACTATCTTAAGAGAGGCCAGGCCACACCTCATCCTTTCCCTTTCTTGTACGATTGCTTGTTGCCATTACCAGGGAAAGCTAATAGCCTACTAAGTACAACACACCAAGTGAACTTTTTGAAGCCATCGTGTCATGTATGTGTTTGACAGTTGGTTTGTTATATGTTGAGCAGGTGTAACAAAATTAATATAGGGACTTGATCCAAACCGACCAATTTTGACCCAAAGTGCCAAAATAAGCAGATACGTTCATGAATGTATATGACTAGATTCTTAGAAGATCGATGATCAGTTAGCCACTTGCAAAATTCGATAATAATTATGCAATAATCGGAGGGTGGGGTTCTTCCTCAAAAGATGGGTTACTTTGTGCCTTCCATAAGAATTGACTTTTCAGAATACCAGTGCAAATCATAAAAAAAAGAAGGAAAAACTCACAATCAATCACTAGGAGCAATTACAAGAATGTGTCTCTTGAAAGAATAAGTTGATTTTGGATAAATGAAAAATCCAATGGATGAGTGTAGACTTTAATCACAACTAAAGATTATGGGTAGGAATTATTGCTACTCCTGGGATAAGCTAAGATAAAAGATAAATTGATAGATTTAAGTGATTGTTGTTGTTGGTTATATTTTTTATATTTTGGTTGTGATTTCTCTATTGGATTCCTCTGCTATTTATAGATTTCCATTGTATCTTATTCTTCCATATCCTTCTTCCATTACTACAATGGTTACAATAGTCCAAAGGCCTTCTAGATTCTTCTATTCTCTGGATCCTTCTTTTAGTATGTTTCTCTTAAATAATTGTTCCTCTTCTTTTGGCCAAGGACTTTGCTTGATAATATTCATCGGCCACACATCGGTCATATTACTTTTGCCAGTAGTCTGATGATGTGTGGTAGTAATTCTTCTAGATGTTTATCTCTTTAATATGGTATCCAAACCACTACCACAAAGTTTTCTAAATCCTTCTTTGTTTCTTTGTCTAGTCCCTTTATCCTTTTCACTTTTGAATGCTTCTTGGCTGCTTACTTTACTTTTTTCGGCCAATGTTTTGTTACCATTGGTCCCATTTTATATATTTTATAGCTTGACTGCATTCCACATCATTCTATGTCGATCGTTCAATCGAGCTTCTCGTATGCAACTACAATACTTTGTCGAAAACTACTAATGTGTAGAATTAGCTTTACGCCAGCTATGATCTGCTAAAAGCACTCCAAGCCTTTGAAGATCCTTTTATCCACTTCCTATTCCTCATGCAATGCCACACATCGCCCTCCTATTGATGTTCTTGTTTTTGTGGATCTACCGATTTTTGTTATGTGTGAGCGCTCTATAAATCACTAAAGAATACATTTATCTAGTTGAGGCACTCACTCAAGAATATTAGCTTGCCTTTGCCCCTTTCGTGCTCGACCACCTTTATTGTAACATATATGAAGCAATACAAAGGGATTCCACCATTCTGGTGGGTCTATCTAGCTCATCCATATGTGGTTTTATAAATATTTTGAAGGTAAATTCGTGAAATCCACTCCATCAGGGGTAAAATTCAGTTCCTTTGACTATCCCAACATTTTCTTTTCTAACATTAATTATTCGTTTAACGAATGTATAAACTTCTTTCTTTCTTTCATGCTCAACAAGTCTAGTCATATTTTGTGCCCCTTCAAGGATAAAGAGTTTAATCCGACATAGTTCACTGAACAAGATGAATTGGCCGACACTAAATCAGTAAACCTTAGGGATGTGTCTTAGAAAAGCTATCTAATTAGCAAAGACCTACAATATGGCGGCACCATAGACATGGGCATTATTGTCGAGGCCGACATTAAACAATATTGTTCCAATCTTCTTGCATGCTAGTTTGGTTTGACTCAAGGTATCCCTTTTCCTTTCATTTACCAAACTTATAACCAACCAACGATTGATCGACCAGTCATGGACTCGGTCACCATTATTCAGACTGTCCACAAACAATTTGAATCCATCGATTTATCTTTCATTCTCCTTCTCTTCACTATTCATCCATAATATCTAGAATCATTCCACTCATAGTGAAAGAATTATTATGGGAACCTAATCAATGGGTCTCATGAATTAATAATTTCTTACCTTTCTTTGTCCTTCAAGGTAGAAAAACCTGTGACTGAGAAAATGAAAATAAATAAATAAAGCACCAAGAAGTCAATTACGCCTCAATCGGTCGTACCTCCTATTCAAAGAAAGACATAATCAAGTAAGGCAACATCGACCACATTGACAGTCCCATCTCCATTACTAATAAAGATGGTCAACTGTTCTTTCTCTATAATAAAAATGGTCAAGCCAGTTCGAGCTAAACCGAAGTGTTAGAGGTCCAGAATGGTATATCTAACTAAGACAGTTTCAACTACCACTTCGATACCAGACCTTAAAATTCCTTTAACTATTTCTAAAATCTTTGACCTTGGACCTTTTATAGTGCCTCACCCTATTCTACCTACAACATCTGGTGAAACTGGTTTAGGTATTCCCTCTTCAGCGAAAGTTATCGTTGATTTTAAGAAGTATTATAAAACTAGATTTTGGTCCGGTATCCCACATATTTAGTATTCTTGGGAGATGGAAGAGACATAAAAGATATAAAGATGCTCATTTTAATAGGGTCTTTAATAAATGTTAGTGTGAAAAGAAAAGATTAAATGATCCTAATCTTCCTTTTAACTAATATCTCAAGCCATATTGACACAATTATCTTCCTTTTCCTCACTCTAATCGAGCTCTGGTTTTAGTCGTTGATCCTAACGAAAATTTCACTAGCAGACAACCAATTCATTACCATCATTGTTCAGTCAAATTTACGTGGATGTCATTCCTGTATTATGCCCTTTCCTTTTTGTAATGATTGGGTAGTTTCCTTTACTAAGTTTCTTTATATATATATATATATAGTAACGAAGGAACTCTTAGCTACTGAAAAGTTAATTGTTACTTCAAATCTTTAGGCCAACGTGTATATTTTAGACATTTTTCTCAATGCTGCTCAATCCAAGGCTGAAACACTTGAAGTTTCTGATTCAGAAAGGACCACGAGCAATATTCATCAATCGACAGATCGAATTAAGCGCCAAGAGGATGTAATTATATGTCACCGTACGAAGTCCTTAAATCTTCTTTTGTAATCAATAATTTTGTCACTCATGCTTGAACAGGATAAAAAATATCATGGATTCAATGGTGCCAACAACCTTGTTCCCCATTCGGCTTGCTTCTTCTTTAGAACCAACCAATCATATCATCACTCCGGTCAATGAACATGGGATGTTCTTCTAGATAAAGTAGAAACATAGGAGTTATCTCGACCAACTAAAACTACTCCTTGTCAAAGTACATAAATTTCAATGATAGACATCTCCACTCCTATGGTCGATGATTCGCATGCCTTTTTCTTCGAAAGAATTGCTTCCTATAGGAGACATATTATCCTTCTTTGATTAAGCCTTGCCACATGACATCCTGCTGGTCGAGTCTCATGCACCTTCATAAAAAATTCAGTAAGAATTACGAACCCTCATTCGTTCTAGTGATGCTAACATAATTTCATCAGGATTGGTTGAGAGACTTAACTTCCTTGTTCACCGATACTAGACTCTCACTAGATCGGATGAAGCCTTGTTGGCCAAGCTAAATGCTCTTTATGAATATCTAGGCTTGATTTATGAACTCTAGGATATAGTTGTTGTGGTTAACAGACTTCAAGCTGAGCATTCAGTCATCTCCCTCATGATGACTAGGATCACAATTTCTAGGGAGTAACTTTCCATATCATATAATAACCTGAAAGAGTCATATGCATCCTTGACCGATCTAAAGGCTTAAATCACTGTCATGGAAGAGAAACAAATATTGTTAAAGGAAGAACCCAAATCTTTAACCGACCACAGATATGATCACAAGGCTACAATCAATTAACTGGGTACCGTCATGCAAAAACATACTCCATTGATTAGTGAGATTATATTCTCAGAACCCAAAAACCAAACTTGCTCCCTATCGGTAAGAAGTCAAGTGGTCAAAGATTCAAGAAGCAATTGCATCTTTCTCGTCTTTCAATTTATGATTGACTTATACTTATCCATTGTTGATCTTATAATTCTTTTATCTTCAATACAATAAACCAAAAAACTTATTCCTGAATTTGTATTAATTTATATCTAGTACTTAGATTTTTAACACCGGTATACATAACTACATTAATAACAATCTATTTATAAGAAGTCGTGTACCCGTTCATTTCCTCTCCTTAGGAAATGTTTCATACAATTTATGAGGCACCTCAACCAACATGACTCCTCATCTTTAGGTGTGATTGTTCGTCTTGAATGCCTATTTAAAGAAATTTTTGGTGCTTATTCCTCTCTACACCCAAATTTCCTTTCTTCTCATCTTCAAGCAATCTTTCATTCTCTAATGGATGATGACTCCATGTCTATTGTTGATTGAGCTTAGACGTTTTTGAGTGAAATCCTCACCATGGATGTCGAAATTTTTTCTCATTTTACCCATTCAGTCATGACCTTCATTTCATTGTTTGGGATAATGCTTCCTTGACTAAACTTTTAAATGCTTTGATAAAACTCAAGAGCATCGATGACATATACTTCGTTGTCAAGAAATATCTAGAGAACTTGATGCTAATGTGAATGAGCTTGATGACATTCACAGGGAGAAAACACATTAGATTTTCTACTACAATTGGAGGTAAATCACTACATAAAGGGTGGATGTTTAATCCCTAATATTTCCTTAATTATCATCCACTTATGAGTTAGATACCCTCATTCTTTGGCCATGCCCTAATCCTAAAAATAAAAATAGATGGACGATGTGGATAGGATACAAACCTCATGGTGGGCTCTATCAACAGTGACCCAATGCCATATAATAGGCCTCACGAACACAAACCCCTACTAAGGTAGGGTTTGCGGTGCGAATGCTGGTTGTAGTTATGATGTAGCAAGGGTCTTTATTTTGACGTAGTAGGGGTCGTGGTTATGACATTGTAGGGGTCAATGTTCCTAATGTCCTTACGTGGTAAGGGTTGGGTTCGCACGTGATAGGGGTCATGGTTTGTACAAACTACAATCACTCAAGTGTGCACAACCACAACCCCTATAACATCAAAACAAAGACTCCCTTTAACGTCAGAATTATGACCCCTAGAAAATTCAAACCACGACTCCTACAATGCAGAACTACAAACCGTACGACGTCTGTGTGTGAACCATGATCTCAGTTACCTCACAATAGACTTAAGTTTATTAAGAATGGGCCAATATGTTCGTGTCCATGGGGCCTACTATACGACATCGGTCACCATTTGTGGGCCTAGCCATTAGGTTTGTATCATATTCACCCTATCTATCACTTTTTGGTTTTAAAGTTAGGTCGCAAGTCAAAGAATGAGAGGTATCCAAATCATAGGTAGACCATGCTTAAAATGGTAATGGGGATTGAACATCCATTATTTTAAACTTGTAGGGAATCAATGTATTTGAATCAAGTTAAAATTTGTGTCTTCCCTTCATCCAGGAGCATGCAACCTTATGAACAGGCCCAAAAACATTCTCCGCATAGTGAGAACTTTCAACGGTCTATATAAAAAAATAGTTGTGGGCCCATGAACATTTTCCACATGCAACCACATCTATATGCTCCGAGATAAATGCATGGGTAATTTTATCCCAAAAAATAAAAATTAAAAAGAAGTAGGAGGTCAAAAAAATGAAGATCTTAGAAAGGGGATCTATTTTGGTGCTTAAAGTAAACTTAAGTTTCATTCGGTAAAAATCACAAGAATCAACAACCTTAAAACTCCGCACATATAATTCCTTGGCTCCTATGTATTAAGGCTTTTCTCTTTAGAGAAAGACATGTCTATCTTTTATTATTACATTATAACCAGAGAGATGCTCTGGTGCTCTCGTAGCACTCTAACTCTTAATTTGAATCAGTTAACCTGCATACTTCAATTAATCAATCCAAACCATCCATTAAGTCCAGCTCACAATTCATGGGAACTTGTTAATTGGAAATCCAATAAATTCTTGATTTGGCCTTATTTTCTATAGGGATCCCTTTTCCAAGCCATGAATGGGATGGTTGAGATTTTATAATAAAACTAATTGTTTAGAATTATAAGCATTCTATTATGGTCTTTAGAAAAAGATGAATCAAATTGGACCCATTTTCGTGTAAAAATAAAAATTAAAAAATTAAAAAAAATCTTGACTGTTCACATTAGAGGACGTAGGCCAAATGATTTGATTAATATTCCTCACCTCAGGGTACCAATTGCATGGTAACTCATGATATGTTCAATGGACCTAGGGAATAGTCTAGATCAATGGCTTAGACTAGCTAGGTACCCAATGCGACTAGGAGCATTCTTATTAAATTACAATGCTCTAAGAACATAGCATATCTCTTCTATATTTATGTACTATTTATATGTTCATATGTATTTCTATTAGAGAAATTCTTTGGCAATTCACGTGAGGAGAAACTGAAGATATGGCTATTGAGAAGTGGAGTCACATCTGGACAGGGCTACTCGACCAATCGAATGGCCCACTCGACCAGTCGAGGGCTGGCTCGACTCGAAGTCCAGTGAGCTTTGGTTTTCTAGGTCCGAGGTGCTCTATTGGTCGAGGCCCCTGCTCGACCAGTAAAGGTTAAACAGATTCATTTTATGGATTTGATACGAACTGTGGAAATTTGAGTCGGTTTCGCAAGGGTGCGAAAAGGAAATTGCCTAAACTATAAATAGGGGTCCTAGGGTTATTCTAGGGTATGAATGGAAGTTATTCTAAAATGTGGGCAAAGGGTTTTCTCTATACATGCAAGGGAAAAGGTTAGTATATTTCTTGTAATCTCATTTTCTTCACATTGTAAGTTTGCGCCCGTAGTTTTTTGCCCTTGTTTGGGGTTTTTCATGTATATCTTGTCTTGTAGTTTATTTGGTATACTTTGATTCTACTTCTAAATTATATTTATTTCTATTTATCATTTATGAGTGAGATTGGAGATTGGATCTCGGTTCACTGCATTATTGGCGTGCTACACAACAACTGGTATCAGAACTTGGTTTAGTTCAATTGGGAACGATGACGGAAGAAGAAAAGACTATAATTGAAAATTTTGATGGTTCAAACTTTGCCTTCTGGAAGATGCAGATGGAGGATTATCAGTATCAGAAGGACTTCTATATTCCTCTAGGAGGAAAAGAGAAGAAATCAGAAAAGATGACAGATGATGAATAGTCTTTATTGGATCGGAAGGCTTTAGGAACGATCCGACTCTTTTTGTCTAAGAACATCGCCTTCAATATATCCAAGGTAAAGACCATAAAAGAATTAATGGAAGCCCTATCTACGATGTATGAAAAACTCCCAACATCCATTAAAGATCATCTTATGAAACAACTATTCAACATGAAGTTGTAAGATGGTGAGAGTGTGGCTGAACATCTAAACGAGTTCAATATAGTCATGAGCCAATTGAAATCCGTTGGCATTATTTTTTAGGATGAGGTCAGGGCATTATTGACCTTGTCCAGTTTGACAAACGGTTGGGATGGTTTGGTGATTGCTGCGAGTAATCCTTTAGGGTGACAAAGCTGAAATTTGATGATGTGGTCGATCTAATTTTCAGTGAAGAATCTAGAAGAAACGCATCAGGAGTTTCAGGGGATTCATGGAATGCTCTAAACACTGAAGGAAGAGGAAGATCGCTGAACAAAGGAGGCAATAAACATGGACGATCTGAGTCAAGGAAGAAGTCTAAGGGACCGAAAGACAAAGACGGCTGTTGGCATTGCGACATGAAGGGGCACATGAGTCGTGATTGTAGAGCGGTTAAGAAACAAGAAAAAAGCTCTCAAGCAGGAAGGATTCAGTGAATCTATCTAAGGAGAGTGACACAAAGGCATTGATCTTGTCTCTTGATGCGAGGAATGAGTCTTGGGTCATAGACTCAGGTGCTTCGTTTCATGTCGATTCGTGTAAGGAAGTTCTACATGATTATGTGTTAGGTAACTTCGGGAGAGTCTACCTGCATGATGATGAGCTGTGCAGTATTATTGGAAAGGGAGACATTCATATAAATCAGAATGACGGAACAACTTCAAAATTGAAGCATGTTAGACATCTACCGAGTTTGAAATGAAATTTAATCTCAATGGAACAGTTAGCTGATGCCGGATATTGGATGACATTCATTGATTCCTGAAAGATCACAAAAGGTACCTTGGTGAGATCTCGAAGAAAAAAGGAAAGTATTTTGTACGTGACTTCAAGATCGTATAGTTCACTCGCAGTCGCATCAACTAGAGTGAATGGGCAGTTATGGCATCAAAGGTTAGGACATATGAGTGAGAAAAGGATGAAAGTTTTATTATCAAGAGGGAAGCTACCAGGGTTGAAGTCTATTGACTTGGAATTTTGTGAGGATTATGTGTATGGTAAGCGGAAGAGGGTAAGTTTCATAAAAGACAAGACGCGCTCCAAAGACGCATCTGTTGGAGCTTTTACACACTGATGTGTAGGGATCAGCACAGGTATTATCTCTTGGTGGCTCATGTTATTTTGTTTCTTTTATTGATGATGTTTATAGAAAACTGTGGATCTATTTCTTAAAGCATAAATCTGATGTATTTGATGTATTTAAGAAGTGAAAAGTAATGGTAGAAAACGAGATAGGTAAAACAGTAAAATGTCTCAGATCAGATAATTGGGGAGAATACTGTGATAAGAGGTTTGAGGAGTATTGTGCAGCAAATGGAATCAAATAGGAGAAAATGATTCCAGGGACACCGCAGTAAACCGGTGTGGCTAAGAGCATTAACAAGACCATCCTTCAATGCGCCAGAAGCATGAGGTTACATACATGATTGCCCAAGACTTTTTAGGAAGATGTTGTGAATAGTATCGCATATCTCATCAATAGAAGTCCCTCAGCATTATTGGATGGTGGACTACCAGAAGAAACGTGGACTGAAAAACAAGTGAACCTTACACATCTTAGAGTGTTCGTTGAGCTTCATATGTTCACATTGATGCAGAGCACAGAAACAAGCTGAATGCAAAGTCCAAGAGGTGCACGTTTATAGGCTACGGGCAGCATAATTTTGGCTACAGGTTTGGGGATACAGAAAGCAAGATGATCATCAGAAACAAAGATGTAGTTTTAATGAAAAAGTAATGCATAAAGACAGTGTACAGGAAAGCAAGGCCGAGGAGAAAGAATTTGTATAGTTGGAAGAATTACCGAACACGAGTGTTACAGCGCCACAGGATAATCATGCACAGGAGCATTATGAGGCGAAGCCACAAACACCGGTTGTAAGAAGGTTTACTTGGGAGAGGAGACCCACAAACCACGATTCGATACTCACCCTCTTTACATAATCTATTGCTGACAGATAATGGTGACTAGAGTATTTTGAAGAGGCATTACAGTCAGATACATAGGTTAAGTGGAAGCAAGTCATGGATGATGAGATGAATTCTCTTGAGTCTAATCATATATGGGAGCTAATCACTCTACCTAAGGATAAGAAAGCTCTTCATAATAAGTGAGTTTACAGACTGAAGGAGGAGCACGATGGTTTGAAACGGTACAAGGCTAGATTGGGTGTAAAAGGGTTCCAACTTCACCAAAATATCTTCATCAGTGGTAAAAATGTCCACGATTCACATAGTCTTGAGTATAGTGGCTATAGAAGACTTACATATAGAGCAGCTAAATGTTAAGACAGTCTTTCTTCATGGGGACCTTGAATAAGAGATATATATACATCAGCCAACAAGATATGTGGAACTAGGAAAGGAGAACAAAGTGTGTAGACTGAAGAAGAGTTTATATGACCTGAAGCAGGCCCCAAGGCAGTGGTACAAGAAGTTCGATAGTTTCATATCGGGAAACGGTTTTAGGAGATGTCATGCAGACCACTGTTGCTATTTAAAGAAATTTGATACGTCGTACATTATCCTTCTTCTGTACATTGATGATATGCTTGTGGCTGGTTCAAGCATGAAGGACATCTCAGATCTCAAAAGACAACTATCTAGAGAATTTGCCATCAATGATTTAGGAGCTGCAAAACAATTTATAGGTACGAGGATAAAGCATCACAAGAAAAATAAGAAATTGGTTTGATCATATGCAGAGTACATAACCAAGGTACTTGATCGATTCAATATGGGAGGTGCTAAGCCAGTTAATACTCCATTAGCCAACCACTTCAAGCTTTCTAAGGAGTAAGGTATAAAGACGTGGAAGGAACGAGACTACATGACTAAAGTTACATGCGCGTCAGCTATTGGGAGTCTCATGTATGTTATGGTGAGCACGAGGTCAGACATTGCTCAAGCAGTGAAAGTTGTTAAGAGGTTCATGAATAACTCCGATAAGGAATATTGGGAAGCTGTAAAGTGGATCCTCAGATACCTGGTAGATACTGTGGATATAGGGTTGTGCTATTGTAGATCGAAAATTAAGCTACAAGGCTACGTAGATTCAGATTTGGCAAGAGATATCGATAGCAAAAGAAGCACTACAGGTTATGTCTTTACTCTGGGTAGTGCTGCAGTCAGTTGAGTCTCTCAGTTATAGAAGATAATATCTATTAGTACGACGGAAGAAGAATATGTTGCAGCTACAAAAGCTTGCAAGAATATGGTGTGAATGCAAGGTTTCATGGAAGAGTTGGGTAAGAAGCAAGCAAATTCCAAGCTATATAATGACAGTCAGAGTGCAATACATTTGGCTATGAATTCGGTCTTTCATTTAAGGACCAAGTATATTTACATCAGATATCACTTTATACGTTCATTACTGAAGATAAATTGATTGCTCTAGAGAAGATTCATACAAGTGAGAATCTTGCGGATATGCTGACCAAGGCTGTCACATGAAATAAGCTGAAGCTCTGTTCAGCTTTGATTGGTCTTCAGGCTTGAAGACGGGGAGGTGATGCACTCTAGATGTAGAAGATGAAGGTTTACGATGATGTGTCTCTAAGTGGGGGATTTTTGAGATGTGTAGTCACATCTGGACAGGGCTACTTGACTGGTCGAGTGCCCTGCTCGACCTCTCTAGTGGCCCACTTGACCAGTCGAGGCCTGGCTCGAAGTCCAGCAAGCTATGGTTTTCTGGGTCCGATGTGCTTGACCAGTCGAGGTTACGCAGATTCGTTTTATGAATTTGATACAGATTATGGAAAATTGAGTCGGTTTCGCAAGGGTGCGAAAGGGAAGTTGTCTAAACTATAAATAAGGGTCCTAGGTTTATTCTAGGATATGAATGAGAGTTATTCTAAAGTGTAGGAAAATGATTTTCTCTATACATCCAAGGAAAAATGTTAGTATATTACTTGTAATCTTGTTTTCTTCATAGTGGAAGTTTGCGCCCGTAGTTTTTTACCCTTGTTTGGAGTTTTTCCACGTATATTTTGTCTTGTGGTTTGTTTGGTATGCCTTAATTATACTTCTAGATTATATTTCTTTCTGTTTATCGTTTGTGGGTGAGACCGGATATTGGATCTCGGTTCGCTGCATTGTTGGCGTGCTGCGCAATAATGACTACTAGCACATGTGCCACTATGGTATACTGAATTAGATCCTGGCCATGTAACTGGTGGGGCAAAAAAAATAAAAAATCCAGCTGGTGATCAGCTGATCAGGCGAGCCACGTGTACCTTCGCTTTAAGGATCGAACCATCTGCCAAATGCACCAGCTTCAAACTCCCCGTCTCTTCAATGTAAACCACCTTTGAACCGAATCTGATGGTGCCGCGGGGTAGCTCCCTTTCCAGCGCTTCGAGCAACAAGTTCCTTCTCACACACCGGACCTCATGGTCTCCTCTGTCTCATCCACGAACATGAGAAAATGACAAGATAGTGCAACATTATGATAGAATTCGTATTCATTCCTTTTCTATTTACTACATAAGATTCTTATACTTACAGTTTCCCTTTTGCTATAAACGACACTTGTGAGGTAGTAAGTCCGGTAGCAACGGAGGCAACAACCAACCTGCACAAACAATCTGTCAGCATTTCCCTGATTCAGTTATCTTATGACGAGTTCGGATGCACCAGTGAATCTTCTGCCAACCTTTTCAAATCCAATTTCAAGGTAATCTAGTTATTGCAATTCATTCCAATAGTGTATCAAAACACATGACATTGTCCATACTTGATTCTCACCGATTCAGAGAAGATTGGATTTCCGTTGCTTACCCATGAAGCTGGACATGCTGTTGCCTAAGGGAATCACCAATGCCAAGAGCATCCAAGGCCTTCCAAGCACTGGTCCACGCCGAGAACGCAAACCCACTTGCTCTCAAGCTGTCCGAGTATTCCAGAACCACGCTTCTCAATCCTATTCTTCAATATAGCAAACCAAAATCATAAGCATTGTTAATAAAAAGAAATGAATTGCAAACAGATACGATCATAGCTTATACCTGTAAAGTCCTAAAGAAGCAGCAAGGCCTGCTATCCCTGCACCCACAATGACAATATCTTCCACAACTTCCATTTCCAAGCTTTGATGTGAGTGCGTTTGTGTGATGAACGGAGATGGGCAGATATAGAGGGGAGGAGAAGGAATCATGAGGTATGAATGAAGTCATTGGTAATAAAATAAGTCAGGCGGCCGCATTGAGAAAACTAGTATACATATAATAATAATAATTTTCCATTGATGCCTTTCTTGTTTGGTAACGCCAAGATGCAAATTCTATATAAGCACATAAATAAAATAATACACACCATGAGCTGGCCATGTCATTTTCCACCATTCGATAACTTCCAAAAGAGCTGAGGTTCAACAAATTAAATAGCCTATTACATCACATGTCACTTTCCCCCATGACCCCACAGAGACCATTTTATTCTGCTGCTGTACATCCAAAGGTATTGCTAATGTTTACTAATAGAGCCAGTCCATAGGGATCATGTTACATTCCCCAAACATCTATGCCATGAGCTCAGATAGGGGTCGCAATGGCTTGGCTGCCTAGTGCCGCCCTTGCGGTCCAACCTTGTATGACTCGAGATCAAAACTTGGTCCAAGGGGCTCAGGCTAAAAATATAGGCCCAGCGTCCAAGGTGGGCCAGAGCGAGGGCCAATGAAAAAAGGCCAGCCCAAAAACTTTCACTTGTAGTTTAAAGGCACTTTTCATATCTAAGGTAATGTTTCTATCTTCAAAATCATCCATAGGAAGAAACTCATCATGAGTGTACGGCTATCACAAATATATATATATATATATATATATATATATATATATATATATATATATATATATATATATATATATATATATATATATATATATATATATATATATTCTTAAATTCAGACTATTTCAAACCTGGGACAGCATGTAGGGCCAAGGTCAGGAATAGATGTTGGCGACGTCATTTTCATTTTCTATTACTATTATGAGGCTGTATTTGCATAAGGTGAATCTTACAACTATCCCTCTGCAATTAACTGCCGTGAAAAAAATATCAATCAGAATGCTAATTGTATTCACAGCAGATTTTAGATTGTCTTGGCAAATAATGTAATGGTTATCTTTTGCCTTTATACGGTATAAAAGGCTTATGACGAAAAGAAATTAACCACATCACCAACAACACAGTTAGGCGGACCTAGATTACAAAGGAGCTGACCTTAGCCATTTTCCTCCCTTTTTCATTGGCTTACCCAAAAAAGAAGCAATGCATCTATACCATAAGGTCTTCAATTTTTCAACCATATGATACCAAATGCACAGATCACTTTGATGGCACTTTAAAAAGCAACAAAAAACGATAGAGGGCGATAATTAGCATCTCATTGGTCATTCATACGTAGAACCATGAAAGAATGTGCTACGGTCAGGGTCGGGTAGTGCAGGCAGCAGGGTAGTAGGGGACGCGAAAAGATCCCAGGTCGCGTGATCCAGCAAGGATGTGCGACTGATGCGACCCCGATTAGAAGGGTTGGGTTCTAGCCCTAGCCCACTTCGGCTGCAGCTCCATATCTTTTGATTCATACATGGGGCTGACCCGGACATTTTGACATTTAGGGTTATAGTTTACACTTGCTAAGCTTTCAATTTGGTTGCCTCTTTCCAAGTAATTAATTACGTCAGCGCTGCTGGACCACTCCATAATATGTGATCACCGTTGATTCATTTTCTCATGATTTTGACTTTTGTTTACCTTGAACTGTTTAAGTATCTAAATACTGCGGCATACTTCATAGTGAAGATATGATGTACGTAGGCCCTACTTGGCCTATTTATGATGAATGGCTGCGTCGACCTGATTTTTGCTTGATTTCCCATCGACCTTTATACATGTTTTAGATGGAGCAGATCACCAATTTGTGTGTGCTTGATAGAGCAGATCTTCAGGTGGGCAACACTAACAGACTTATGATGATCAAACATAGATCTAGCTATCGGACTGACCGTATTAGTAATGTAGACTTCAGAACGACCTTTTCTAACTTCAAATTCACTTGTCAAATTTATGGAAGAGAATTTGACACAATTTGATTAGTTTGGATCAAGGATTTGAACTCTTCGTTATTGAATTGTGCTACAGGTAATTGAACCTAACTGTTGAGGTGAGTGTAGAACATTATTTGCAATTGTTTAATCACTTACGGGGGGTTATTTGGACAACTTTCCTCCACAATGTTGAAATGAGAAACATAGAGGCGAAAATAGAGGCTTGAGCACCGGTTGGTAGATTGTTGGTAGTTCTAGCTTTCAGACAAAACAAAACTTACAGGAAGATTCCAAATGGGTTGGGATGATCTTCTTTGTATCAGAGCTTAACACTTCCACTTGAACACTTGAAATGTTAGTTTCAAGAAGTCCTGACAAGCCAAGTAAAATAGAAGATAGACATCCAAATTAATACCCCATCAAGCTTTAAAGAAGAGAGGAAAGTAGAGAACACCAATTACATTAAGCCACCATAGAAAATTGGAAAATGGTGTCTATTGTTCAGTTTGACTAAAAAGGAACATTGTAAGCATCACGCCTCAAATTTGGAACTCAGGCACTATTACTTTCCAAGTCCCAAACTCGGGTCGAAGCAACTTCCTTGCTACTTATTGGACTTAATGAACGGTTAACGAACTGCCCGAAGCACCAAACTTGACTCATGGCGAAGGATTATTATTATTATTCATTTGAATAATTAATCTGTTTAGTCGGTTACACATCATACATATGTTACCAATGCATACATCCAAGAGATTATTGTGTTCGACATTTCATACATAAGATGGTGCATCAACTCAACAATAAGGGAGAACAGATAACAAGCTACTACGACTCCTTATTGTTGAACTGATGCACCATCTTATCTCTTCTCCCTTATTGGAGGATAGGCATCTCCAATCACAGTAGCTAAGCCCAAGGTGGCCATATGCACCCTTCTCAAACTTTCTCAATAATATCAACTACTTGGCCATCGTAAGGCCCCAATACAAACCATCTCATCCAACCATCCATCACGAATCCATTATACATAACATCCACTCATGAAATACGTCACTATGAAAGCCCATACAACTGAATGCGAAATCATAAAGGCATATACATACCCCAACTCCTCTGATCATGCATCCAAGCACAAGGACCAAAATGAGGGCCCATATACTACCAAAGGGACCAACACAAGTGCCCAAACAAAGTAATCTCCACATCTCATCCAATCATATGGACCAGCATGAGGGCCCAAATTAAAAGAACATCCATAATCCCGTAACTCCTTTGGATCTAGTCCAGGTATATGAAACAACATAAGGGCCCCAATTTCATGATGTGCTCATACATACATATAATGGATGCTCATGAATAAATTATAAATACTAAACTATCAAGCTAGTGCTAATGTAAACACGAATAAAATAGATCAACTTGTCAAGCTATGGCACATAAACAGTTAATAGTAGAGCCCATTTTCCATGAGAAAGTTCATCTAGACCCTTATTCTTGTCTTGATACGGACTTGATTCTGGCCTTAATACCCATAAGCGATGGGCCTTAACTTTGGCCCAACTAAGATCTAATTGTCAATCTATAATCTAGTTTCATGCCATATCTTTCAAATATTAGCTGCATAATGCCTGTCATAATAATCATGTGTGAGCTACACATTACGCACCATTATCTTTCACCACATATCACAATACGCCACATGCCTTCACCATACATGACAACATATGCCATCACAAATCTGTTATAGATCTCATGCCCTCATGAGCTCTACTTAATGATTTAGAGAGGGTCACAGACACTTTCATGTCCAAGATGGATTAGAGAAGGCCCAATTAGAGGCAAAAGTCATCAAGACCGTCAGAACCTTAAAATAAGCATATCTCGTAAACCGGAATAAGTTACTCAAAGTGCTATATATGATTTTTGGGTAAGACGAGCTACTTTAGCCAACCAACCAGGCTATTCCTGGTCACTCACATCGAATTTGTGAGATTCCATCATATCAACCACCAAATTCCATGTCTAATTTCGTTTTTACTATTTATAATAAGTTTTAGTTTGATTATAACTCTTCATTCGTTGGGATTTAGGAGTTGTTTCCAACACAAAAAGTGCTTAAAATAATTAGGAGAATAACATGATTAAGCCACATAGGATACTTACTATAAAAAGTAAATTTAATATTTATAGTAAGTTACGAATTTTAGGGAGTTTTAATTATAGTTTGCTTTTGATTTCTCTTTCATTGCTTGGTATCCTTATTTAAAGGGTTGTGAACTCATTTATTTCATCAATCAATCATTGATGAAGTTTCTTTTCATATATCTTAAAATTAATTCTATTTCTTTTTCTCATGAATTCAAGAAGTCTCTATGAAGAGTCTAGAGAAGCTCCATTGATTCGTAGTTATCCTTGAGGAAGACGGTGATCGACCTCATCATGCTCATCCCTACATCAATTGGTATCAGAGTGAGGACTCCTCTTGGGCTGATGGCAAATAACATAGGTATGAACAAAAATCTTGTGGATGGTGATCTTGAGATTCGTTATCTTTTGAAAAGAATGGAAGATATTCACTGGAAGAGTCAGTTGACCATGTAAGGGCTACAAGCAACCCTCAACTGTATTACGGATGTGTTATTTCTCACCCCAAACTCGGAAACCGAGCTCACAAAATTTCTGTCGAATTCAATGCCGACAGCCTCTGTAATACCCTATTCTCGGCTCTCATCATTCATGTGTCAGATTTCGATCCTGGGATCTTATAATATGAATGACTCGCTAGCCTTTCCAAGATTTGATCAATACAGGGCAAATGAAAGTAGTCTTTCCTCGTGACAGTATTCAATTTCCTGCAGTCAATACACATGCTTCAACCAGTAGTGAATCTAGTTGGCATGAGTTCATTGTCGACATTAGCTATGATGGTGATTCCAGACTTCTTGGGAACTACCTGAGTTGGACTCACCTATTCACTATCAGATATACGGTATATGATACCCACTTCTAATAGTTTAAAAACCTCTACGTTAACCACTTCCTTCATGTTTAGATTTAATTTACGTTGTGATTACTAAGAGGTCTTCACATTATCCTTAAGATAAATGCGGTGAGTACAAATTGAAGGGTCAATTCCCTTGAGGTCCATAATCGTCCATCCAAGGGCTCTCTTTTGCTCGATGAGAGTAGATATGAGCATACTCTCATGTTCTTGCTTAAGGTGGAAAGAAATTACCATCGGGTATGTCTCATCTTGACCTAGATAGGAATATTTCAAATTTGAGGGCAAAGGTTTTAAGTCAAGCTTCAGTGCTTTGAGGTTAGACCATAGAGGCACTTCATCAGTTTGGGGCAACTCTTTAAATTGTGGCCTCCACTGGTTAACTTTAAATACCAGCATAGTATCAAGCATGACACTCATTTCCTTAATCATGTCATCATTAAAATCATGAGAGTGAGCCACGCACGTTTCTAGAGGATTAGAGGAGTTAAAGGTGTTTTATCTTTCATAAAAGAGTTAATCATGTTAATGTCGTTGAAATCGTCATCATCCTCTAACTATCTGTCTGTGTTGAAAATGATATTCAACTCCAATTTCATATTCCTAAAAGACATACTCATAACTCCATTCTTTCAATTAATGATTGTGCTTGAAGTGGCAAGGAATGGAAGACCAAGAATGACGGGAATCTGTGTAGGATTAATTCCTTTAGAAAAATCCGTACTTGGACTCGAGTACCAACTCGGCCAGAAATCGCGTAGGATTAATTCCCTTAGAAAATAAGCGTAAGTTAGCTAGCGCAATGCTAGAGTAGCTGTGAAATCATCCCTGATTGCTTTAAATACGTTCTACAAGACCCAAAACGAGTAGAACCAATGATGCTATAATACTCTGAAACCTCGGATCAAACTCTAAACCGGTTTGTTCTCATGACCCCTTTGAAACTTTGTATTGGATCTATACCGCGCGTCGAAAGTCCGATACCTACAATCTTAGACCGTTATAACCGTCTAGCTGGACTTAACAATCATCTCGAAAATCAAGTCCAACTGACATTCAGAGGTTATTTCATTGAGCCTGGAGTGAAGAGAGTGAGAATAGGGTTAGATTTGAAATTTTGAAATTCAAATCTGGCACACGACTTGACGCGTTATTATTAAGCGTTCTGACCGTCAGAATTCAGCCAAATTACACCCTCGGATCAGGAAAAATTTATCTTTCATATCATGAGACTTGTTGACCTGATCTACGTGCGATGACCGCTGAACTGAAACTGGACCGCCACGTGCGATCTACGAACACTACTAGTCTGAAAATGGGATGTGAACGACATCCGATGTGCATGAGCTTAAGTTCGATCGCGTTCGGCCAGGGGACCTCCCGAAATATCTTTTTGGATCAGAACAGCCCCGATTTGGTTAGACCTCAAGTAAACATTGTTCCCAAGCCTAATTTGAGAAGAAATTAGCTTATAAAAGGACCTTAAACCCTCACTTCTCTCACCCATCCGAATTTGCTAGAAACCCTAGCTGGTGTGAGAGAAAAAGTGAGAGATTGTGAGAGAGAGTGGGAGAGATCTTCCTGCTGCTTGCACTACCTGTTGCACGTGCTTAAGCAACGCACCTCAATCACTTTTTCGGTGATTTCGCCGCATTTCTAGGTAAGGAAATACCCTAAATACTTGCTGATTTGAGGTTCCGTCAATTTCTTAGCAAAGTAACTTATACATCTTGTGAAATAGGTAGCCTGTTCGCCGTAGACGAAGCGTATACGCTCCGTTCGAATCAGTTCACTTCTAGAGAAAAGGTGCGGATTTTAGACGCTTTGATTGGCTGTTTTCAACGCTATCAATGTCGTTTAATAGGAGATTATCGACGACAACGCCGTTTGACATGTACAACATGCTGTCCGTTTCCTGTTTCGTAAGCAGACGAAAAATATGGGATTTAGGGCATTTTAGTCATTTGTAGGAAATACTGTTTTCATCCATATTTTGCTGATATGATTGATATGGCTCTTTGTCACATTAGGATATTAGGAATGCGTGCATAATCATTTTTTCAAAGAGATTCGCCCAAATGCGCACTTTGAGTCGACATACTATATGTAGACTTAAGTGTGTAGACTAAGTGTTTGTATAAATGTTTATATTAGTATGTGTTGAATTAAATGGTGTTATGAATTAGTTTGAGATTGAATTCTCAAATAATATGCTGATGTAAATAATTTCCTACATGTTGGCTATATACATGATTTCATTATATGTATGAAATGCATGTGTTAGATGATTTACTAAGTTGTATGTTATAACATGTGTTAACATGATCACATTGTTGTATTTCATTTCCATTACTCTTATATGATTGCTGATGTGGATTCATAAATGTTTGAGACTATACCTAGTCCAGGCAGTCAGTAACCGAGTAAATTCGTGGTTGGCTTATCTTTGCCACGAACGACGCGTCGATGAACGCAAGTCGTGTTCTGAGTTGGCGACAGTGGTTAGGCCACACGAAGTGTTTTACGCACTTCATGTCGTTCAGCTTGAGATGCGCTCGTGCTAGTCGAGCCCGTCAAGTAACCCGACTGGCCATTGTATGTTCACCCTATATGAATCATAACTGCTTGAACCTAGGGTACTGAACTTACCATTGTAAACCCTATTAATCATGGTACCTTGATCCATAAAGACTCATCAGCCGGGCATGGTGGTATGGGACACCGTGGTCGAGTTGTCGGCTTACGCTGGGGCCACAAACCTCTCCGTAGTGACCAGTGAGCACCTATGACTCGTGAGCAGATTATGGTGGTATGGGATACTATATTCTTGCTGTCGGCCTACACTAATCAGGTGACAAGCCCTTTGTAGTGACCGCGAGCGTATTCTGAGTGTATGGGAGGCGACGACCCTTCCGTAGTAATGATAGTACAGTAGGCCTGTATTGATAAGGTGATGGGGGAGTGGTGCAACAAGTGCGAGCAACAGCCCTGATAGCCCTTGCAGCGACCTACAAAATATACATCATATGAGGTTAATAGGAGTGACGACCCTAGACAGGATCTGTGTTGGGATTAATATAAGGGAAGTACCTTAGTTTCCCAATCTTGCTGTATGAATAGACTAATAATAACTCGGTAATCATATCACCATCACATTGCATGTGCCTGGAAGATGTGGAGCACTGTGGGAAGAAGCATGCTGCGGGCGTAAGATGGTACCGTATGAGGGAGATCATCGGTGAGGGCATCCATCATGTCACGTCATATTGCATTAACAACAGTATTAGGAATGTTTGATTTACTGCTTTACTATTATCGCATGATTGATTTGAGAACATGTTAATCTTTGCTCTATTATTCCACTGAGTTAGCTACTCACTCCCACGTTACGGGATGGTGTTTGTAACACCCACCAGACCTTATCTTAGATACAGGTGAGGCAGCGATTCAGGAGGCAGAGCCGGATTATGATGAGGACTAGGATGAGTTCTCATATATGCAGTACCACGACGGCTTTTCTTAGGTGGCCTGGATTGGTGGAACTTCTTAGTGGGACTATTTTTGACATTTTGATTTTGTTTATTTACATGTATATGAGACTCGGAGATGTATTCACACTTTGGAGACAGTTGAGATCTATTTTGTTTTTCATACAGTGATATGTATATCCTTTAGTCTTTTGCTTGCTTTTATCACTGAATCTGGAGTATGAATTGTAGTTTTGGTATAATTTTACTCATGTGAATGCTTTAACTCAAACAACATTGAATCATAAACATTTTTATTTCATAAGTGACGGTCTGGAACTCTGAAGTCGGGTTTATACACGACCCCCAATTTTCAAGGTGTTACAAGTTGGTATCAGAGCATGAATGAGATTATACCGGGCCTGGGTTATGGTCACGCGACGTACACTGTCATTCCTTTGACTTAGGAGGGTGCGAGGAAGGTTTAGAAACACTTATAGGATCGTAGTTTTGCCAATAGGTGAAGTCTATTCGTATCGATCATTTGATCGAGTCCGTAACGCATCTAGGGTCGCGTGAAGCGACCTAAGTAGCTCCTAAGTTGTAAGTAGGTGGGTTGAGATGTTCTATGAAAGTTTCTAAACCTAAAAATGTGAATCCTTGGGCTGTGGGGCAACCTCAACCCTTACTTTCAATCGCTAGGGCTTAAAAATCCCGTTTCACCTAATTCCTTCAAAATTCTTCCTCTCACCACTCCATTCTTCAATTATTTCTCAGAATTTTCATGTTAGGCATTGATCCTAATGTGAAAATGATATAAAATCATACTTAGAAAATTTTTTCCAATGAATAGTAAAAATACATGAAAACTGGCCATTTAGCCATTCTAACTTTGTAATATTTAGCAACTAATGGGCTATATGGATGGATTAGCTCCTCCTATCTCAAAATCATATGCTATATGATGGGTAAATGTATTATGGTTTACAGACTGGCCCTGGAAAGCCCCGAATAGAAGTTTGGGCCTCCCTAGGTCAAAATATAATGATCTGGGGTGGGGTCCATACTTATTTGGAGTCCCTAGGTTAGGGGGGACCCAACCCATGTGGTCCCATCGGCTGGATCCAGAGATGGCCGGCAATTCCATCGCCGATCCGGCGATCGATCTCCGACCAATGGGCCCCACGTGGTCTGAATTTCTGGCGCATGGTGTTTTTAGGGTAGGGAACCCCTCCCATATAGAGGTCGTCTATCAAAACCCCTTAGAAAGTGTACCTCCTTCACAAACATCCCCCTCCCAAGCTCCTTTCACATTTTTCTTGCTGCCCCATCTCAAATCATTGGCCCAAACCTCTCCCGATCCCATTTCCTACTGAAACTAAACCCATTTCATCCCTCCATTATTGTTTACAACTCCTCCTCTTTCAAAATTCGTCGTTTGGAGCTCCTACAACCCCCAAAATGAGCTGAAATCGTGTGGAGTTCTAAACCCTTTTAGCTTTCCCTTTTTCCTTTGAGATTCCAACCCTTGGAAGCTTGATTTATCCTTCAACAATGCCAAGATTTCCTCTTGTCCACTTGGGCAGCCACTTCTCCCAATTTCCCTCATTTTTCATGGCTATTGTTGAAACCATTTTGGGTTTTTTCTCTTTCTCCACCATCCTCTCTTTGATGGGAAAGAGAAAGACAATAGTGGATGAGGCTAGGCCTAGTCGCCCGGCACAATCAAGAAGACCGAGGGGTGGCGCCGCTAGCTCAAGCGCCGTCGCAAGTCCAAGCACAGCCCGGGAGTTTCATACAAACCGAGATTTGGATCCCCATACTCAAATTGTGCGAGTGCTGTTAGCAGAGATGCCTCACAGCGATTATACTGACCGTAAGGTGTTATTTGAGGTGGACATGGATGGACGACTCTTCGACGAATTCCTATTGTTTGAGCGCATTGAAGATGCACATTGGGGTCCGCTCTTTGAAGCCCGTTCTCGTGCTAATGTGAGCACCGTTCGTGCCTTCTACACTCGTATCCGAAATCCTACATTGGAGCCATTGTAGTTCAAGATTCCCTTTGATAGAGACCGGATGGCTACGATCGATGTTCGGTTGATAGCGCGACTTCTGAACGTGCCCCTTGGTGATGTTCATCCCAGTGCAAAGAAATTGAGGAGTAGGCGTGAGCGAGATCACCGTACCAGGTTTCTATGCGGTAGTCTGGTTCCATGACAGCTAACAATAGCCTCACAATGTCTCATATGTCTGATGATTTGCGCCTGCTGCACCACATTTGCACGTTCAACGTGTATCCCAGGTCGACAAATCGCGTTGAATGTATGTGCCTTATGGTCGATTTCTTATATCAGGTGGCCCAGGGAGAAAATGTGTGTATGGACACTTTCGTATTGTGATAGATTATTCTCATAGCGAAATCAAGAAGAACGTCTGAGTCGCTTCCTTTTAGCTGGCTTATATGCAAGATCGCGCTTTAGTTTACTTACAGACTTGGGCCGGAGTTGCCAGTTCCGATTCACTGCATTGATGAGTCTACCATGGTCAAGATGAAGATCGGATCTCAGTACCGTGAGACTCAGCTTGATAAGGATAGCGAGGGTAATTTTGATGGCGAAGAGTATCCAAGTGAAGGAGAACCTGGGGAAGCCCAGGAAAAGGAAGAAGAGGAGGCTTAGGATACTGATGAGAGCCCTTCTCCTTCTACTCAGGCTACTAGTGATGCTCACATTGTCCGAATTGAGGAGAGCCAGGTCTCCTTGCGAAGGAAAGTTCAAGAACTTCGGGCTGAGGTTGAGGATACCAAGGCTGTTATGAAGAGAAAATTCGGCAAGGTGACTCGTACCTTGAAGGCGATCTTATGTTGCTTGTAGGATAAGGGGGCTCCTCCTCTATCGCCCGACTCAGACTAGCGATGAGATTTTAGATGTTGTTGGTAGTAGTTAGTCGTTTCCTGCTTTATGTTGTGTAAGCCTGTTAAGGCTAGTAGTTTACTTATGTTGCTGTTGTACCTTTAACTGTCTTAGTTTTCATGTACTTCTTGTCATGATGCCTGTAAGGAGATATCCCTTGTATTGTGACAATTTTGACTAAATGAAATACATGGAATGCCTTTGACTCTTTATGTGAATGATTACGGTGTGTTTGTGCTATTGAGACTGACAAGGTTGCGCCCTATTTTGAATATAGGAAATGTCGCCTAAGGCTACACGGAGCACAGCTCGGCTTACATTGGGTGAGCCTATGGATCAGGTTCTCCTCTAGTCTGATGCTCATACGGACCCTGCTGTGGGCCCGATTCCTGAGACAGCACGTGAGTCTCATCCTCCTACTGGTCCTACAGTTGGACCATTGCCTTTCACACCGCCCGTCAGAGAGCAGTACCGTGCGTCTTCTTCGACGCAGTACATGCCACTTCCTGCTCCACCTCCAGATAGATTTGACCAGATGATGGCCATGATGCAGCAGTAACAACAGCTCCTGACTACTATAGTGGGGGCTCTAGCCCAGGGTGGGAGTATGACTCCACTTGCACCACCTGTGCATCCAGCTGAGGATACCGGTACTTATGCTCAGGATGAGGGCATTGCTCATCCTGCACCGCCTGCTTATCCTATGGGGACTGCTGCAGATACATGGGGCCTACTCGAGCGATTCCATCGCTTGCGGCCTCCTACTTTTATGAGTTCTCACAGACCCGAGGAGGCCAAGTATTGGCTCGACTGTGTCGAAGATACTACGGATGCTGCATTGCTCAGAGACTGAGCAGGTTGAGTTGACTATATTCTTGTTCGAGCGAGAGGCCAGCTTGTGGTGGGATAGTGTGTTGCGGACCATTTTCGCTGATTACATCTGGACCTAGGCAGCGTTCGAGTTCCGTTTCATGAGAAATACTATCCCCAGACGTACAGGCATGAGCGGGAGAATGAGTTTCTACGCCTCAGACAGGGAGGCATGACGGTCATGAAGTATAAGCATCGATTCACTGAGTTGGACAGATATGTCCCGACTATACTTGCTAATGAGCAGATGCGCATACGGTATTTTTCTGAGGGTTTGCGACCGGATGTTCAGTCGAAGATGTGTTGCGTGAGCATTCCCTCATATGCAGAGCTGATTCACATGTCCATGAGGGCAGAGTAGGATGTGGATCGACTTACGCGATCTCGTGGCCCTATTGTTACTAGGCCACGACCAGAGTTGTAGGACAGGTCCTTTGCGGGCAAGAGGCCTCGCGTCGACCCTCCTCCTAGGGCTACAGCGCCAGTACCCCCGACGCGGTGCCCCGATTTATCATGTACTTATTGTGGGAGATCAGGCCATTTAGCACAGAGTTGTTTCGCTCGGATGCGGGATAGTGGGTTCTCGTCGCCGCAGAAGATCGACCGTACACGCCCACAGGCTATATCAGCACCGCCTTTACGGTTGGCTCCTGCACACCCTTCCTTCAGACCTCCCGTATCTCAGTTCAAGCCGCCTCTACGGCTCATGGTACAGCGGCCGAACCAGCCACAACAGGCGCGGGTGCATGCCTTGACAGTTGAGGTAGCCGAGATAGAGACTTCTCAGCATTCAGCCTTTGAGGTCACTGCCCACATCGGAGGTACTCCTATACTTGTGATGGTGGATACTGGATCGACACTTTCTTTGATATCGCATTCCATAGTCAGGCGTCTTGGACTACCGACCATTCATATGGATGGAGTGAGAGTCCTTTCAGCTCATGGGGATTTTTCTAATACCACCCTGATGTGTGAGGGTTGCTTGGTGAATTTAGGAGGCAGGACGATGACTCTTGATCTTATCGTCGACCCCTCTCTTGTTTATCTCGACGTCAATCTTGGTATGGACTGGTTGACTGCTGGGAGGGCTGAGATAGACTGCGAGACTTGTATGGTGACGGTGTATGAGCCATAGGGCACGCCTTTTACATTTTCAGTTCGGATAAATCTCCCCTTCCACATACTTAGCTACACTTCTTTACTTCAGGACACTGATGCCCCGATGCTTGAGCATACGTCAATCGTTTGTGATTTTGGAGATCTGTTCAGGAAGATCCCTGGTTTGCCACCTGGACGAGAGATTGATTTCACTATCGATCTGGTGCCTAGTTCCGCACCCATCTCACTGCTGACGTATCGCATGGCACCGTGTGAGATGGAGGATTTGAGGACACAAATTGATGGTCTGTTGGAGCTTGGCCTTATTCGACCTAGTGTGTCTCCTTGGGGAGCACCAGTCCTGTTTGTAAGGAAGAAGGATGGTTCGATGCGATTGTGTATTGATTATTGCAGACTAACCAGATCACGGTGAAGAACAAGTACCCTTTACCCAGGATTGATGACTTTTTTGATCAGTTGAGAGGAACGCAGTACTTCTCGAAGATTGATCTTCAGTCAGGATATCATCAGTTGCGCGTTAAGAATGAGGACATGCAGAAGGCAGTATTCAGGACCAGCTTTGGCCACTACGAATTCCTTTTGATGTCGTTCAGTCTCACGAACGCACCGGCCGTGTTCATGGATCTGATAAAACGTGTATTTTGGCCTTTCTTCTATCAATTCATCGTTGTGTTCATTGACGACATTTTGGTATATCCAGGAGTCGAGAGGAGCATGAGGAGCACTTGCACTTGGTCCTGGATACACTCAGACAGCATCAGTTGTTCGCACAGTAAAAGAAGTGCGACTTCTTGAAGCAGGAAGTGAAGTTCCTGGGACACGTGGTGTCCAAGGATGGGATGACAGTTGACCTGGCGAAGGTAGCTGCAGTTCAGGACTGGAAGTAGCCTGGTTCTATCATGAGGTGAGGAGTTTCTTGGGTCTCGCTGGCTATTATCGACTCTTCATTCGAGAATTCTCGAAGATCGTGAGACCTTTATCTCAGTTGACACGGAAGGATGTGAAGTTCGCCTGGAATGACAAGGCGGAGTCAGCTTTTCAGGAGCTGAAGGACAGACTTACGTCCTTCCCTGTGCTAGTATTACCAGAGCAAGGGGTTAGATATACTATATACACTGACGCGTCTAGCGTTGGTCTGGGTTGTGTCCTTATGTAGAAGGACAGGGTAATTTTATATGCCTCGAGACAATTAAGGAAGCAAGAGGAGAATTACCCTATACACGACCTGGAGTTGTCAGCCATCATATTCGCACTGAGGCTCTGGAGACATTACCTTTATGGAGAGGAGTTTGAGCTCTTTTACGACCACAAGAGCCTCAAGTACATATTCACGCACGAGACTTGAATATGAGGCAGTGGCGATGGATGGAGACTTTGAAGGACTTCAAGTTCGAAGTCTCTTACCATCCTGGGAAGGTAAACCTTGTGGCTGACGCGTTGAGCCGCAAGAAGGCGATAGAGTTTGCGGCTCCGCTGATGGTTGCTGAGTGGGATATGGTTGAGTTTTTGTGAGACTTTGAGCAGAAACTCACTGTAGAGGAGCCGTATGAGTTCATCGCACATGTGCAGGTGCGATCTCAGATCGATGACCGGGTCATCGAGGCGTAGAGGGATGATGCGTGTCTGACAGAGCTTCGAGAGAAGGCCAATGATGATGCAGACGCCGAGTGGCGAGTTGGCATGGATGGGGGCTTACGTTATCGTGGCCGCCTATGCGTCCCAGATATACCTGACTTGATATGAGAGATTCTCGAGGCTGCACATTGTACCAGACTCGCGATGCATCCAGGCAGTACGAAGATGTATCGCGACGTGAGGAGGACCTATTGGTGGGAAGGTATGAAGACCCACATAGCAGAGTTCGTGTCCCGTTATCTTACTTGCCAGTAGGTGAAGCCAGAGCATCATCGACCACTTGGACTTCTTCAGTCTATGCCGATCTCCGAGTGGAAATGGGACTTCATTTCCATGGATTTTATCTCAGGGCTGCCGAAGACGAGGAAGGGACATGATTCCATATGGGTGATCGTCGACCGTCTGACGAAGTCGGCACACTTCTTACCGATCAGAGTTACGAACTCTGTAAATGAACTGGCTAGAATATATATTAGAGAGATCGTGCGTCTGTATGGAGTTCCGTTGGAGATCGTGTCGGACAGAGACACGCGGTTCACTTCTATTTTCTGGACTCGCATTCAGGAGGCTATGAGTGTGAAGTTGAAGTTCAGTACTGCCTTCCACCCACAGACAGATGGACAGACAGAGCGGGTAAACTAGATCTTAGAGGACATGTTGCGAGCTTACGCATTGGACTTCAAGGACAGTTGGGATGACTGTCATGCATATGCGGAGTTTGCGTACAACAACAGTTTCCAGGCGAGTATCGGTATGGTACCTTACGAGGCGTTATATGGGCGACCTTGTCGAGCACCGCATTGCTGGGCAGAGGTTGGTGAGCGTAGATTTCTTGGCCCAAAGTTAGTACAGGCGACGTCGGAGAAGATCGATATTATTAGACGTCGGCTTCTCACAGCGCAGAGTAGACAGAAGAGTTATGCCGATACGAGACGGCGGCCGCTAGAGTTCACTGTTGGGGATCATGTGTTCTTCCGAGTTTCCCCTATGAAGGGAGTCCTTTGATTCGGGAAGAAGGGGAAGCTGGCACAACGATTCATTGGTCCATTCCAGATCCTCGATCGTGTGGGAGCAGTGGCATACCGTTTGGCTTTACCCACGCCTCTCGCGAGCGTTCACAACGTATTTCATGTTTCTATGCTGAAGAAATATGTTTCTGATCCTTCTCATATCATCAGATGGGAGCAGGTGCAGTTAGGAGAGGATGTTACATATATCCTACGACCGACGCGTATCCTAGACAAGAAGGAGCAGGTACTGCATAGCAAGGTGATTCCCCTTGTGAAGGTGTTGTGGACGCATCACTCTGAGGAAGAGGCTACCTGGGAGACAAAAGCCGAGATCAGAAAGAACTACCCACAGAATCTCGAGGAGTACAAAAAAGTACAAATTTCGAGGATGAAATTTTTTGGTAAGGGGGGTAGATTGTAATGCCCTGGAAAAATCCGTACTTGGACTCGAGTACCAACTCGGCCAGAAATCGTGTAGGATTAATTCCTTTATAAAATAAGCGTAAGCTATCTAGCGCAACGCTAGAGTAGCTGTGAAATCATCCCTGATCGCTTTAAATACGTTCTACAAGATCCAAAACGAGTAGAACCAATGATGCTATAATACTCTGAAACCTCGGATCAAACTCTAAACCGGTTTGTTCTCATGACCCCTTTAAAACTTTGTATTGGATCTAGACCGCGCGTCAAAAGTCCGATACCTATAATCTTAGACCGTTATAACTGCCTAGATGGACTTGACAATCATCTCGAAAATCAAGTCCAACCGACATTCAGAGGCTATTTCATTGAGCCTGGAGTGAAGAGAGTGAGAATAGGGTTAGATTTAGAATTTTGAAATTCAAATCTGGCACACGACTTGACGCGTTATTATTAAGCGTTCTGACCGTCAGAATTCAGCCAAATTACACCCTCGGATCAGGAAAAATTTATCTTTCATATCATGAGACTTGTTGACCTGATCTACGTGCGATGACCGCTGAACTGAAACTGGACCGCCACGTCCGATCTACGAACACTACTGGTCTGAAAATGGGATGTGAACGACATCCGAGGTGCATGAGCTTAAGTCCGATCGCGTTCGGCCAGGGGACCTCCCGAAATATCTTTTTGGATCAGAACAGCCCCGATTTGGTTAGACCTCAAGTAAACATTGTTCCCAAGCCTAATTTGAGAAGAAATTAGCTTATAAAAGGACCTTAAACCCTCACTTCTCTCACCCATCCGAATTTGCTAGAAACCCTACCTGGTGTGAGAGAAAAAGTGAGAGATTGTGAGAGAGAGTGGGAGAGATCTTCCTGCTGCTTGCACTACCTGTTGCATGTGCTTAAGCAACGCACCTCAATCACTTTTTCGGTGATTTCTCTGCATTTCTAGGTAAGGAAACACCCTAAATACTTGCTGATTTGAGGTTCCGTCGATTTCTTAGCAAAGTAACTTATACATCTTGTGAAATAGGTAGCCTGTTCGCCTTATACGAAGCGTATACGCTCCGTTCGAATCGGTTCACCTCTAGGGAAAAGGTGCAGATTTTAGACGCTTTGATTGGCTGTTTTCAACGCTTTCAATGTCGTTTAATAGTAGATTATCGACGGCAACGCCGTTTGACATGTACAACATGCTGTCCGTTTCCTGTTTCGTAAGCAGACGAAAAATATGAGATTTAGGGCATTTTAGTATTTGTAAGAAATAATGTTTTCATCCATATTTTGTTGATATGATTGACATGGCTCTTTGTCGCATTAGGATATTAGGAATGCGTGCATAATCAGTTTGGCGAAGAGATTCGCCCAAATGCGCACTTTGAGTCGACATACTATATGTAGACTTAAGTGTGTAGACTAAGTGTTTGTATAAATGTTTATATTAGTATGTATTGAATTAAATGGTGTTATGAATTAGTTTGAGATTGAATTCTCAAATAATATGCTGATGTAAATGATTTCCTACATGTTGGCTATATGCATGATTTCATTATATGTATGAAATGCATGTGTTAGATGATTTACTTAAGTTGTATGTTATAACATGTGTTAACATGTTCACATTGTGGTATTTCATTTCCATTACTCTTATATGATTGCTGATGTGGATTCATAAATGTTTGAGACTATACCTAGTCCACGCAGTCGGTAACTGAGTAAATTCGTGGTTAGCTTATCTTTGCCACGAACGATGCGTCGATGAACGCGAGTCGTGTTCTGAGTTGGCGGCAGTGGTTAGGCCACACGAAGTGTTTTATGCACTTCATGTCGTTCGACTTGAGATGCGCTCGTGCTAGTCGAGCCCGTCAAGTAATCCGACTGGCCATTGTATGTTCACCTTGTATGAATCATAACTGCTTAAACCTAGGGTACTGAACTTACCATTGTAAACCCTATTAACCATGGTACCTTGATCCATAAAGACTCATGAGCCGGGCATGGTGGTATGGGACACCGTGGTCGAGCAGTCGGCCTACGCTGAGGCCACAAACCTCTCCGTAGTGACCAGTGAGCACCTATGACTCATGAGCAGATTATAGTGGTATGGGACACTGTATTCTTACTGTCGGCCTACACTGATCAGGTGACGAGCCCTTTGTAGTGACCGCGAGCGTATTCTGAGTGTATGGGAGGCGACGACCCTTCCGTAGCAATGAGAGTACAGTAGGCCTGTATTGATAAGGTGATGGGGGAGCGGTGTAACAAGTGCGAGCAACAGCCCTGGCAGCCCTTGCAGCGACCTACAAAATATACATCGTATGAGGTTACTAGGAGTGACGACCCTAGAAAGGATCTCTGTTGGGATTGATATAAGGGAAGTACCTTAGTTTTCCAATCCTGCTGTATGAATAGACTAATAATAACTCGGTAATCATATCACCATCACATTACATATGCCTGAAAGATGTGGAGCACTGTGGGAAGAAAGCATGCCGCGGGCCTAAGATGATGCCGTATGAGGGAGATCGTCGGTGAGGGCATCCATCATGTCACGTCATATTGCATTAACAACAGTATTAGGAATGTTTGATTTACTGCTTTACTATTATCGCATGATTGATTTGAGAACATGTTAATCTTTACTCTATTATTCCACTGAGTTAGCTACTCACTCCCACGTTAGGGGATGGTGTTTGTAACACCCACCAGACCCTGTCTTAGATGCAGGTGAGGCAGCGATTCAGGAGGCAGAGCCAGATTATGATGAGGACCAGGATGAGTTCTCATATATGCAGTACCACGACGGCTTTTCTTAGGTGGCCTGGATTGACGGGACTTCTCAGTGGGACTATTTTTGACATTTTGATTCTGTTTATTTACATGTATATGAGACTCGGAGATGTATTCATACTTTGGAGACAGTTGAGATCTATTTTGTTTTCCATACAGTGATATGTATATCATTTAGTCTTCCGCTTGCTTTTATCACTGAATCTGGAGTATGAATTGCAGTTTTAGTATAATTTTACTCATGTGAATGCTTTAACTCAGACAACATTGAATCATAAACATTTTTGTTGCATAAGTGACGGTCTGGAACTCGGGAGTCGGGTTTATACACGACCCCCGATTTTTAGAGTATTACAAAGCAAATCATCCAACACATGCATTTCATACATATAATGAAATCAATACATATAGCCAATGTAATGTAAATCATTCAATCAGCATATTACTTGAGAATTCAATCTCAAAATTCATTCACAACATCATTTATTCAATACATACTAATACAAACATTTATACAAACACTTAGCCTACACACTTAAGTCTACATAGTGTATGTCGACTCAAAGTGCGCATTTGGGCGAATCTCTTCGCCAAACCAATTATGCATGCATTCCTAATATCCTAATGCGACAAATAGCCATGGCAACTATTTCAGCAAAACATGTATGTATACAGTATTTCCTACAAATGATTAAAATGCCCTAAATCTCATATTTTTTGTACATTTACGAAACAGAAAACGGACAGCATGTTGTACATGTCAAACGGCGTTTCCGTCAATAATATACTATTAAACGACATTGAAAGCGTTGAAATCAGCCAAGCAAAGCGTCTAAAATCCGCACCTATCGCTTTAGAGGTGTATCGTTTCGAACGGAGCGTATACTCTTGGTCTACGGTGAACAAGCGACCTAATACACAAGATGTATAAGCTACTTCGTTAATGAATCTAAGAAAAACCCAAAACAGCAAGTAGTTAGGGTTTCTCTTATCTAGGAGTGCGTTGGAATCACCGGCAAAGTGATTTGAACGCGATGCTTAGGCACGTGTAGCAGCTGCAGCAAGTGGCGGGAAGATCTCTCCCACACACTCTCTCAATCTCACACGTTTTCTCTCTCTAGCTAGGGTTTCTAGCAAATTCGGATGGGTGAGATAAGTGAGGGTTTAAAGCCCTTTTATAGCCTAAAACCTTTCCAAATTAGGCTTGAGAACAATGTTTACTTGAGGTGTAACCAAATCGGGGCTGTTCTGGTCCAAAAGAGTAGTTCAGGAGGTCCCCTGGCCGAACGCGATCGGACTTAAGCTCATGCATACTGGATCTAGCACACATCAAGTTTTCAGACCGAAAAAGTTCGCAGATCGCACGTGGTGGTCCAGTTTCAGTTCTGCGGTCATCGCACCTAGATCAGGTCTACAAGTCTCATGATATGAAAGAGAAATTTTTCCTGATCCGAGGGTATAATTTGGCTGAATTCTGACGGTCAGAACGCTTAATATTAATGCGCCAAGTCACGTGCCAGATTTGGATTTAAATTTCTAAATCTAACCCTTTTCTCACTCTCTTCACTCCAGGCTCAATGAAATAGCCACTGAATATCGGTTGACCTTGATTTTCGAAACGATTGTCAAATCCAGCCAAGCGGTCATAACAGTCTAAGATGGTAGATATCGGACGTTCGACGCACAGTCTAGATCCAATACAAAGTTTCAAAGGGTTCCCAAGAACAAACCGGTTTAGAGTTTGATCCTTGATTTTAGGGTAACGTAGCATCAATGATTCTACAAGTTTTGGGTCTTGTAGAACGTATTTAAAGCGATCAGGGATAATTTCACAGCTCCTCTAACGTAGCGCTAGCTAACTTACACTTAATTTCTAAAGGAATTAATCCTAAGTGATTTCTTTGGCTTTGGAATTGGGTTCTGAGCGGTTACCCAGGTGTTTTGGTTGACTCATTGCCTAAGGACATCTAATCCCAGGTTGGCAAAAATCTGGGGTGTTACAATCTATTCCCCTCAAAACAAAATTTCATCCCAGAAATTGGCTAAGGGTAATAAGTCCTTAAAGAGACTTTCGTATTAACATTCTAAGGAAGGTTCAAATTCTATTTAATGACCTACCCTTACGTATAACCTAAGTCAAATGTTTCGATCCTGGGCCAGTGGGGAAAGGGCTAACCACGCTTCCGCTGCGCTACTCTGATCCAACGGTTGAATTAACTAATCCTAACAAGATTTGGCTCAATACGTTCTACTCCTCTTAAAACTTGATTCTACTTAAGGTTCAAGATCCTATGTCCCGATCCGTATATCGGAACGAGGTGTTACTTGGGACTTATCCTTGACATGAAATGGGAAACAACTCTCACTACATTGGTCGTCCTTTGTTAATGTTGCGTTCTATGGCATTGGTACCTATGGTTGTAGAAAGGAGTTGAAAGGATGGGTGTTGTGGTTGATTTCAAGGACGGATGTGAGTTTGTGGCAAGAGGTCAAATCTCTATTGGCTGCAAGTCCTTGCCATTTCCCAAAGGCAAAGCAATAACTTTTGATTGTAGGTGGTCGGGCCAACACGAAAGAAAAGTTGTGTAGTGGGTCTGAGCCGGATACATAGACTTTCTGTCTAGCTAGGACAGAAAATTTACCGTATCAGTTCTTAATCCGAGTCGATGTCAATCTTCTGCTTGATCAGAGCATTGGATTTATTGGTAAATACTAGGATTAAGAAATCGATTCAAATCGCGAATACATCGCCTACATGTACAGTTCCTTTACTCCGCACTCCCGAATGCAGTAAGCCCTTGGGGAAGACAATTCTAAGGGACGTGCTGGTTTATTCTAAGTTCAATCTGAGGGAATTATAAGTTTTCCCTGAGAGTGAATAGTTCTAAGGTAAATAAGCCTACTGAGAGTTACTAAAGGCGCTTATGAATGTTATGAGGATCTACCCAAGGAAGGGAGTCTCATTCCAACCAAATCTAACCTACTATTCCTTAACATATACAGGCTTTAGACTAGTTAAGGTAACTAGTAGACTAGTCTGTAATCTACAGCCTAAGCTTATACGTTAAATGGTTTCATACTATTACGAATACAGGGAATTGTTCTATCGCTTAGGGTCAAGATTATCTAAATGGGATTAGATTTCCTATATCATCAGATCCTTTAAATCTAGGAGCACTAACTCTAAGTCTAAAACGCCAAGGGCCTACATGGCTAGTGGTCTCAAATTGTGTTAACTGGGACCGCATTACTAATCCCATGTCGGGATTGGGAGTGGCATGCTTGGTAGGAGGGTGGGTTGGGATAAAAATTAATTTTATAGGTTTAATACCGGGATTTACAACGTGGTAGTGAAAACCGTAGGATACACCCAATCTAGCAAACGAAACGGCATGCACTCCATTCAACAAAATTTATCGCAATACATGGAATAAAGTTCCACATGGATTATGACAGGAACGCATTCGGCTATGCTAAGCCCAAACCACTAACACAAACACATCGTCTACCTGTGACATTACTAGACCCAACAACGACAAAGCACAGAAATCCTTAAAATGGTAATCAAACAATCTACAGGACGACGACCTACATAGGATTTGAGGTTTGCATGATTTGAGACCAAAAAGAGCGTAAAGGCTCAAATAACAGGGACATGAGAGGGAGGATGGTGGAAGGGAGAAAAAGGTTAAAATAGCCTTAACAATAGCCATGGAAAATGAGGGAAATGGGAAAAAATGGCTGCCCTAATGGGCTGAAACAAATCTAGGCCCTGTAGAGGGGTGAATCAAGCTCTCAAAGGCTGAATTTTCAAAAGGAAAGGAGCAAGATAAGATGGAATGAAGGTCCACATGATTTTCAGCCTCCAATGGAGGATGGGAGAGCTTCAACGGATGAAAATGGAGAGGAAAGGGGGCTTGTATTGCTGTGAGTGAAGGGGTAGCGTCTGTTGTGACCGAAAATAAGAATGGGAGAGGTTTGAAGACGAGATTTGAGAGTGATGCAGTAAAAACTTGAAGAAAGGGGAGCTTGGGGGCTTGGATTGTGAAGAAGGTAGGGTTTTGAGGCTATTTCGAGGGACAGCCCACACACCAAGGGGCCATACAACACCCCAAACACCACTGGCCCGAAGGCCGACCTGAGTGAGGCTCACCGGTCAGCGATGCATCGCCGAACCGGCGATGCCATCGCCAGCCAATTGGCAATTTGGCCACTCTGGCCAATGGGCAGGGTTCCCCCTGCCCTAGGGACCCTAAAAAAGTATGGGCCCCACCCCAGTTCATTATGGTTTGGCCTAGAGAGTCTCAAAACTCCATTTGTGGTGTTCCGGGGCCAGTTTGTAAACCAGAATGAACTTATACATCATGTAACGTATAATTTTGGGGTAGGAGGAGCTAATCCATCCAACTAACCCATCAGTTACAAAATATTTCAAAATTGGAATGGCTAAAAGTCCGATTCTTACATATTTTTACTATTCATTATAAAATTTTGTCTAAGTATGATTTTATATCATTTTCACATTAGGATTAATGCCTAACATGAAAAGACTAAGAAAGAATTGAAGAATGGGGTGGTGAGAGGAAGGATTCTGAAGGAATTGGGTGAAACGGAGTTTTTAAACCCTAGCGATTGAGTGTAACATCCCGAAAATCGGCGGTCGGGTAGAAACCCAACTCCCGAGTTCTAAAATATTATTTATGCAACATAGATAATATTAAATGCATGTTTTCTGTAAACAGGCATTAAACAAGATTAGGATTAAGCCAAAATAACATATCATACTCCAGGGACAGATAAATTAGCAACCGGAAGACTGTGATAGTATGTATAACATACCTAACTGTTGGATGTCTCCAGAGTGTGAACATGTTACCAGGTTAAATACATACATGTATACTTCAAAAGTAAACAAAAAGAATATACATGAGTGCTCTAAAAAGTGTCAAAGCATCTAATCAACCTCTCTGTAATCCCGTTTATCAGAACATACATAAAGGAGGGATCCTCCTCATCATCATCAAGTCTGGCTCCGCTTCACAAGCAGCGCCATCATCTACAACTAAAATAGGGACTGTTGGGTGTCCAGAACACCATCCCGTAACGTGGGAGTGAGTGATCAACTCAGTGGATTAATAGAGCAGAGATTAGCATGTTCTCAAATCAATCATGCGATAATAGTAAAGCAATTAATCAAACATTCATAGATACTGTTGTTAATGCAGTATGACATGACATGATGGATGCCCTCACCGACATTCTCCCTCATACGGCACCATCTGCATCCGCGGCATGCTTGCATACTGCTCAGTGCTCCACATATTTCACGCACATGCAATGTGATGTGGATATGATTACTGAGTTATTATTAGTCCTTTTCATACAGCAGTATTGGAAAACTAAAGTACTTTTCTTATATCAATCCCAACACAGATCCTGTCTAGGGTCGTCACTCCTAGCAATCTCATACGATGTTATATTTGTACGTCGCTGCAAGGGCTGCCAGGGCTGTTGCTCGCACTCGTTGCACCTCTCCCCCATCACCTTATCAATACATGCCTAATTATCCTCAAGACTACATCAGGACTCGTCGCCCCCATGCGGCGTCAGGATAAACTCAAAGTCACACATAGGGCTCGTCACCAATCAGTGTAGGCCGACAGCAAGAATATAGTGTCCCATACCACCATAATCCGCTCAGAGTAGGGTGTTCACTGGTCACTACGGGGAGGTTTATGGCCCCAGCGTAGGCCGACAGCTCAACCACGGTATCCCATACCACCATGCCCGGCTCATGAGTCTTTATGAATCAAGGTACCATGGTTAACAGAGTTTCCAATGGTAAGTTTAGTACCCTAGGTTCAAGCAGTTATGACTCATACAAGGTGAACATACAATGGCCAGTCGGGTTACTTGACGGACTCGACTAGTACGAGCGCATCTCAAGCTGAACGACATGAAGTGCATGAAACACTTCGTGTGGCCTAACCACTGCCGCCAACCCAAAACACGACTCGCATTCATCGACGCGTCCTTTGTGATACCTAAAAACCAACCACGAATTTGATCCATTACCGACTGCCTGGACTAGGTCATAGCCCCAAGCATTTGTGCATCAACATCAGTAAGCATATGTGAGTAACAGAAATGAAATACAACATTGTAAGCATGTTGACACATGTTATGACATACAACTTAAGCAAATCATCCAACACATGCATTTCATACATATAATAAAATCAATACATATAACCGATGTAATGTAAATCATTCAATCAGCATATTACTTGAGAATTCAATCTCAAAATTCATTCACAACATCATTTATTCAATACATACTAATACAAACATTTATACAAACAATTAGCCTACACACTTAAGTCTACATAGTGTATGTCGACTCAAAGTGTGCATTTGGGCGAATCTCTTCGCCAAACCAATTATGCACGCATTCCTAATATCCTAATGCGACAAATAGCCATGGCAACTATTTCAGCAAAATATGCATGTATATAGTATTTCCTACAAATGACTAAAATGCCCTAAATCTCATATTTTCCGAACATTTACAAAACAGAAAACGGACAGCATGTTGTACATGTCAAACGGCATTGCCATCGATAATCTACTATTAAATGACATTGAACGCGTTGAAATCAGCCAATCAAAGAGTCTAAAATCCACACCTATCGCTTTAGAGGTGTATCGTTTCGAACGAAGCGTATACGCTTCGTATACGGCGAACAGGCGACCTAATACACAAGATGTATAAGCTACTTCATTAGTGAATCTAAGAAAACCCCAAAACAACAAGTAGTTAGGGTTTCTCTTACCTAGGAGTGCGTTGGAATCACCGGCAAAGTGATTTAAACGCGATGCTTAGGCACGTGTAGCAGTTGTAGCAAGTGGCGGGAAGATCTCTCCCACACACTCTCTCAATCTCACACTTTTTCTCTCTCTCTAGCTAGGGTTTCTAGCAAATTCGGATGGGTGAGATAAGTGAGGGTTTAAAGCCCTTTTATAGCCTAAAATCTTTCCAAATTAGGCTTGGGAACAATGTTTACTTGAGGTGTAACCAAATCAGGGTTGTTCTAGTCCAAAAGAGTAGTTCGGGAGCTCCTCTGGCCGAACGCGATCGGACTTAAGCTCATGCATACTGGATCTAGCACACATCAAGTTTTCAAACTGGAAGAGTTCGCAGATTGCACGTGGCGGTCCAGTTTCAGTTCTGCGGTCATCGCACCTAGATCAGGTCTACAAGTCTCATGATATGAAAGAGAAATTTTTTCTAATCCGAGGGTGTAATTTGGCTGAATTCTGACGGTCAGAATGCTTAATATTAACACCCCAAGTCACGTGCCAGATTTGGATTTAAATTTCCAAATCTAACCCTTTTCTCACTCTCTTCACTCCAGGCTCAATGAAATAGCCACTGAATGTCGGTTGGCCTTGATTTTCGAAACGATTGTCAAGTCCAGCCAAGCAGTCATAACGGTCTAAGATGGTAGATATCAGACTTTCGACGCGCGGTCTAGATCTAATACAAAGTTTCAAAGGGTTCCCGAGAACAAACCGGTTTAGAGTTTGATCCTGAATTTTAGGGTAACGTAGCATCAACGATTCTACAAGTTTTGGATCTTATAGAACGTATTTAAAGCGATCAGGGACAATTTCACAGCTACTCTAGCGTAGCGCTAGCTAACTTACACTTAATTTCTAAAGGAATTAATCCTAAGTGATTTCTTTAGCTTTGGAATTGGGTTCTGAGCGGTTACCCAGGTGTTTTGGTTGACCCATTGCCTAAGGACATCTAATCCCAGGTTGGAAAAAAATCAGAGTGTTACAATCTGAGTGCTCACGTTACTAATGGATTCAGTATCCAAGACGATAAAATCTCCAGGGTAGTAGAATTTGTCAACTTGGACCAACACATCCTCAATTATCCCTCTCAGTACACGAACAGATCGATGAGCAAGTTGTAATGTAGTTAAAGTGAGTTTTAATTCACCTAAACCTAATTGTTTGTACACCGAGTTTGAAATTAAATTTACACTCACTCCTAAGTCAAGAAGTGCGGGTTTAATGTGGTAATTCCCAATTACACAAGTGATGGTTGGGGTACTAGAATCTTTGAATTTTTATGCCAAATCTTGCTTTTGGATGACACTTACTTTCTCAGTTAAGAAGATTTTCTTTTGAATATTTTGTCATCTTTTAGTCGTACATAAGTCTTTTTGAAATTTGGCATATGAAGGTATTTGTTTAACGACATCAAGTAGAAGAATATTGACCTTCACTTGTTTCAACACCTCTAGTATGTCCTGAGAGTTAGAGAGAGGTTTTGGTGCAACCAACCTTAGGAAAATGGAACAGTCGGCTTCCCTTGAGTTTTCGGTTCTAATTCTTATGGGGCATGGTGTAACACCCCGTACCTTTCAGTACATGGGTGTTACCAGGAAAGTCTAAATCTGTTTACACGTGTGTGGAAACACACGTGGTTATCCTTGCACACCAACACCCAGTAATTCTCAAAATATTCATCTTAACTGTCTTGTACAATATGCAGCTGTATAACAAGCTTTCTATCCGATTGATTTTTAAGATGGATCAGCGGACCACCGGAGACACTTATTTTTAGGATTCCAATCCACTAATAAACTAAGGATAGTTTTTATTATAGCTATGAACGATGACCCTTACATAGTTAATCATTCGGTAGCTTACTGGAATACGTACCTTACAAGCGATTAGACCATCTGGCTAGCTCTCTTAAACAAATGTCTTAGAATTAAATTGAATAAATTGATTATTTAAATAAATAAATGTCTTGGAATTAGTTAGAATACTTGATTTTTTTACTTAAGAAATGTCTTAGAATGGGTTAGAATACTTGATAGGTCAACTTAAACCAATGCCTTAGAAGTGAGTAGAATACCCAATAGGTTAGCTTAAACAAAAGGACCAGTGTGATTCAAGAGTCCATTAACGTGGTTATTGATGATCACTTGAATACACCTGCCCCAAGTTCAAATAATGATGTTCTTTTAATTGACAAACTAAATACTTCATCAAGTCAAAATAATTTTGAATTAAGGACTGTTAAAGATCATCCAACCACTCAGATTCTTGGAAACCGTCTTACCGGTGTGCGCACTCATAGACAACTAGAAGACATGTAATTACGTGTGCTTTACATCACGTATAGAACCTGCTAACGCAAAAGAAGCTCTTACTGATGAAAACTAGATTGTATCTATGCAAGAAGAGCTTAACCAATTTGTGAGAAATGATGTTTAGCATCTTGTTCATAAACCTAAAGATAAACACATTATAGGAACTAAGTGGATTTTCAAAAATAAGTCTGATGAACTTGGTAATATAATTCAAAATAAGGCTAGACTGGTTGTACAAGGGTACACTCAAATTAAAGGAATTAATTATGATAAAATCTTTGCCCTAGTAGCTCGTCTTGAATCAATTAGACTGTTTTTATCCATTGCTTGCTTTAGAAAATTCAAAATTTATCAAGTGGATGTAAAGAGTGCTTTCTTAAATGGCGATCTGTATGAAGAAGTTTATGTTGAACAACCAACGAGTTTTAAAGACCCTGAGAATGTTAATCATCTCTATAGCCTAAAAAAGGCTCTCTACGGTTTAAAACAAGCTCCCAGGGCATGGTACAAAAAATTGACTAAGTTTTTACTAAGTCATAATTTTCTAATGGGAAGAGTTGATAAAACCTTGTTTGTTAAGAAACATAACGATGATATCTTAATGGTTCAGATCTATGTTGATGATATTATTTATGGATCAAACTGTACTAACATGACTGTTGAGTTTGCAGATTTAATGAAAGTTAAGTTCGAAATGAGCATGGTTGGGGAATTAAATTATTTCCTAAGGTTGCAAGTAAAACAACAACTTAATGGCATTTTTATTTCACAAACCAAATATGCTCAGAACTTCATCAAAAAGTTTGGATTTGAGAGTGGGAAAAATTTTGATGCTCCTATGTGTACAACTCTAAGACTCTCAAAAGACTCTATAGGTAAATGTGTCGATCCTAAATTATATTGCAGTATGATTGGTAGTTTACTTTATCTTACTACAAGTAGACCTGATATTGCTTTAACTATTGGTATTTGTGCTAAATATCAATCTAACCTTAAAGAGTCACATCTAACTGTTGTTAAGCGGATTATTCGATATGTCGCAAGTTCTATTAATTTGGGTCTTTGGTATCTATATGATACGAGTCTTCAGTTAGCTGGGTACACTGATGTTGATTGGGATGGTAATATCAACAATAGGAAATCAACCAGTGGTGGTTATTTTTATATTGAAAATTGTTTAATTTCTTGGTTTAATAAGAAGCAAAGTTTCATATAGCTCTCAACTGCTGAGGCTGAATACATTGCAGTTGGAAATGCATGTACTCGGTTTGTTTAGATCAAACGTATGTTAATTGATTATAGAATTGCATTGGATTCTATGGTCTTATATTGTGATAACTCCAGTGCAATAAATATTTCTAAAAATCCAATCCAGCATTTACGTAACAAGTACATTAACATTAGATATTATTGCATTCATGAATTAGTGGAAGAAAAAATAATATCTTTAGAATATATTCTAACCGAGACTCAACTTGTTGACATTTTCACTAGATCACTCGACAAAAGTAGGTTTAGTAAATTAAAATTTGATCTTGGTATGTGCAATCTAAATTGAATATTCATGCATATTTGTATCATAGTATATACATAATTGATAATTTATTATTTTAAATTTCAAAAAATGTATGATAAATGCATATTTTAGTCATGGCACGACTAGTCGAGGACATCCACTACCCATCATAAATCTCGGTGGAACTTTTAAAAATTTGAAAAATCTCATCTTCTTCATTTCACCCTTCCTCTCCAATGAGCCAACGTCCGACCAGTCGTACCTACTGTCCTAGATCTTTAAGGTTAGTGTGTCATTTGCATTTTTCTTGTAGATTCTAGTTAATATTACTTCATTTTCACTCTTGGAGTAATCTATTTTGAGATTCATTACGATTTTATCTTGGGACACACCTAGACCCTTTACCTTCTCCTCAAGGGATCGCAAATGCTCATTAAAGTTAGAAGGCTAAAAGTCAGGATTGACTGCAGAGTCTAACTCAATCTCATCAAATAAATCATCCATATTGACATCATCTGGAGGCAAAGAATCCTCCTCTTCGGTTGTTTCAGCAGCTCCATTAACACCCACATCAACTTGGCCAGGAGCCAACCTCAGATTCATCTTATTTATGTTCAAGTTGTTGAATGGAAGATGGTTAATGGGAGCTTCTCCAATAGGCATAGCCATAAGACTATGGGTGGTTAGTGCAGTCATAAGATAGGCAAAGGGAATATCGCTATGATCCAAATGGAGATGAAACTAGATAATGATATAACAGATAAGAGATGGAAGACTTATAGAGACACCGATAATAGTAGAGTGAAGGAAGCGAGCCATAAAAGTAATAAGCTCAATCTTGTTACCAAACCTAAGATAGACATTAGAAATGAAAATACGATGGAGAATCCTGTATCCAGGTAACATAAATTTAGAATTGAGTGCCTTCTCGAAACTCCATTCCACATTCATGTTGCATAACACTCTAGTGAGCAATCTTTTCTCAACTCAGATGGTTTTGCTACAAGAGTAGAAATAAGAATAACATTATCATTAACTAGAAGATCCATCAATCTAGAAATTAAGTGATGGTCCACATCAATTGGACCATCTCTAAATGTAATAGTAAATGTCAAATTCTCAGTAGAAAAGTTACTAATGCAAGTAAACATAGCCTACGCAATGCAACAGTATGCCAGACCGTCCCAATGTAAAATGTTATCCCATCCTACAGATTGAAGGAGTGGAATAATACTAAAAGGTGCAAAATGATCAAAGTTGATCATCCGTTCAACAATCACGTTGTGTTATCGAATATTCCGCACATACTCGAGATCTTCTTCGGGTGACCAAAGATAGCGCACCGTGATTGGAACGAAACGAGAAGAAGCAGGACTATAAGAACCTTTCTTCTTATTTCTACTCTCCATTGCAACAAGAAAGATAAGGAATACAAGCAATGCAAGAGATGAAGGAAAAGTTTTAAGCAAATCATATTTTTAGCTAGAAAACCCAACAAACCACCATAAACCTTGAAATAAACAAAAAGAAAAAAGAAATGGAAGTGCAAAGAACTCAAATCTACAAGGAAATCGAAAAATATGCACTAACCATAGAGGAATTGAAGGTGGGTTTGACCGGTCATGCTAGGGCTGGTTGGGAAGATGAAGCATGTCATGCCCCAAACCCAGAAATCAGATTCACAAGAATCCCGATCACTGAACCGATGCCGACAGCCTCCGTAGTACCCCATTCTCGGCCCCCCAGCGTATATACGCCATATTTCGATCCTGGGATCCTACAAGGAGGATTTTTCAACGTACATTTGTCTCATAAGAAGTATAAACACAAGTATACCCAAATCATAAAGGCAACATCATCATCATCGAGATAAGCAGGAATAATGATAAGAGCATGAATCATACAATATCAGATTAAGCAGAAAATTCATAAGTCATTCAATAACAGATTACGCAATGCGGATCGGCTAAGCAAATGTGGAAGCCAAATATCAGATACCGATGATGCAATGCAATATACAAATCCTGCTAAGTCCATTTAGGCTATATAAGTGCAAAACATAGTAACCCAAAATGCTAAGTACTGCAGATGCTATGTAATATGCGGTGCGAATGAAATGACCATGCTGGAATGTGAAGTCGGGATGATAGTATGTAGTATCGCAGGCTACAACGTCCACCATAGTTGACTTTTATCCAAACCAGTCCCATACCCAAATTTGGATAATCAGACTCAATGTGGTAAACTCCTAACCTTAGATTAGTCGCGCGCCCAACCAAAATCCTGGCCATGCAAAGAGACACGTAACAAATAGTTAAGCACCACTAGCTTGAGTGAATTGTGAATGGATGAATGAATGAGTATGCAACTCCTGGTTAGTAGGTTTACATATCAGTATGGTTCCTCTCTGAAAAATCAATGGGGTCTATAACACTCCAAACCAGATTATATCCCCATCGCGCGTAACAAGTTGAGTGGAAGAGACCTCACTATCCGCCAGCTAATATCAGGTCTGGCTCGTCGATAGCTGACTCATTCCTCAAGCTAGCATTTCCCCCTCCTCCTGGGCAGGTAAGGCCACTCCCCCTCCCAACCGACCACAACATAGTGGGAGACACGACCTCATGGTATAGGCATCGACGCTCATATTCCACTCGGTCTAGACGTTGGAGCAACTCCTAGTACCAAGGAGGTTTTAGGATTTTCACCCAAGGACATCCTAAGTGCTCATAGTGCTAGAACCAATTATTTTTAATGTCCCATCTAGCCATCCACAATATGCCTGTGGAGGCCACGACCCTGATATTGCTAGGACATATAACGATCAAGTCATATATATGCGAGATGCATGAGTCATACTATCCAGTCATGCACCAATCCTGCACGTACGACGTGATAATGTGGGCACTTTGTCTCATAAGGAGTCTCATAAATAGTCTGCCTAATGGCGTATGCCATGATCAAACATTCCTCATATCAGGCATATATATGATGTGTATGAGCATGAAGTTATACTAAGCATTTTATATGATGATGAACTATCCTCACAACAAAGATGGGCCTTGATGGCCTACATTCAACAAGTATGGGCCTATCAATGGGCCTTGGGGAGAGTTATAATGCGGACATTTAACCAACATTATTCTTACAATGTGGATGCCAAACCAAAATTGCTCCCAAGGCACGGCCCGCCATAAATATCATTACCTGCATAATAGGGAATTCACACATTACATCGGGTGCACATTCCTCGTATTGAGCCACATATACACCACATTGAGCCTAACCATGCAGGCCACAAATACATAAAGATGGGCCTCATCACCTGTACTGAAAATATATCACAATAGGCCACAATATATGAGCCGGAAACACATCATAATGGGCCTTGCCAAATGGGTCAGAAATACATCACAATCGGCCTCAACCCATGGGCTCCAAACACATCAAAGGTGGGCCTCACAAGGCAGCCCCATAATGGGCGCATAACTCATACGCCATGGTGAGCCTGTATAAGGTAGCCCGTGGCCCCCAAAATGGATGGACGGTGTGTATATAACACATATATCATGGTGGATCTCATGAGATAACGGAGCCCACATCCCTGGAGGACTAGTAAAATGGAAGGGTGATGTGTCTACAACACTTACATCATGGTGGGCCTCAAACAGTGGGACACCCTAGCCCTGCCAGTCCCTGGTGGGCATCCACCTTAGATTTGGATATGTTGCAACATGATTAATCCCATCAGCGGGCTTACTTCTGGGTTGCAAACAAGCATCACAGTGGGGTGGGCCTACTCATGCTGCAGGTGGGCCCTACTTGTACACAGCAGGTGGATCCTGAACGTCCCGCATACGGGTAGTCCGTGTGGACAAGGAATACATACATTTTGGTGGGGTCCACGCCCAGTGGACTAGACAGCTGAATGAAACACTTGCAGCATGGTGGGTCCATAAGGATGGACGGTGTGCAGAGGATAGATCAACGGGGGTCGCACCGTCCAGTGCTGGGACGGTGTGGATAAAACACAAAAGCACCACGGTGGGTTCTATCGTCCATGGTAGTGGACGATGTGAATCAGGCACATACATTAGTGGGTCCCACGTGGGGCCCACCATAACATTTATTTGCCACTCAATCTGTTGATAAGGTCAGGAAGACTAGGTGAAGAGGGAAAACAAATATCATAATGATCCAACGTCTGTGAAATCCAAAACAAAAAAAGATTTCAAAGGTAGCTGTTCAATCCAACTATTTCCTACAACGTGGGCCACCTAAGCTCCTACAACATCTGATTTTATTATTATTATTATTATTATTATTATTTTGGGGGAGGGGGGTCGCACTGTCCCAAAGGGGACCCAATAAATGCATGGTGTGGATGTGGCCACACATCACGGTGGGGCCCACAACTGGGACTCGTGGTATAGCCAGGCCACCAGACGCAGAGCGTCCTGCTGCACAGCAGCAGCAGGCGCTGCACCCCCATTCCTTCTCTTTTATTAAAAAAATATTGTTTTCTTGTGGTTTTTCGCGTGTGTGGCCCGCATCGAAAAAATCCACCCTGCCCACTGGTCCCCATAGCTCAAGACAAGCCAAATAAGCCTAATATCATATATATTTTGGGGTATAGAAATGACAACGAGTATTTCAACGGTAAAAATGTTGTTTGCTATGCTATGGCCCGCCCAAAAGACCGATTGGCCCCATTTTTTGGCTCAACGCCTAAAGTGATCTGGTGAATGGGATGCACGGTGTGGATTAAACCCATACTTCAAGGTGGGGCATACATAAGCAACCCACCCCAAACTTTTAAATCAAGCTAAAATATAAATATTTGTTACCTCATCAGGACATCACACTGACCATTTACACTTCAAGTACTTGCCACGTCCAGCGTCCCTGGACGCTGGAGAGTTGCATATAACACATTTAAAGGTGGGCCCCACTTATAGGCGCACTACCTAGGTGGGCCACCAAATGGTTGGGTGGTGTGGATAAGATATACATCTAAGCGGGGTGCATCTGAGTGGGCCACACAATCACATCATCATACAACAATGAAAAAAAGAGAGGGAGAAAGAAAGAGAAAGAGAGACGAGACACGTGTGATGGAGGGACCCGGCCACTATGGGCCCTACCTTCCATATATCACAACATAAATCAAGTGGGTCCCATTACACGTGGGCCCATCAAATTAAAGATCAACAGTGGAGATTCTTTATCCACCAAAATGGAAGGTCTAGATGACCTCTAGTCATGCAAGGAAAATAAATATCATGATGGGGTCCATAGAGAATGACTCCATCATGGAATGATCATGAGAATTAAGGTAGTCATCGGCCACACCTAGTGTCTAAAGTGAGATCCATACCATCAATCGGTAGGCCTCACTTGGCCCTTCAGAATTTTTTTAAAAAAAGAAGAAGAAATCTAGACCTAATAGAGCACCCACCTTCGATCTTCTTGGTCCGTTGGAAAGCCAATCTCATTGTGTCTCACTTTGATGGTGGAAGATGAGGTTTGAATGGCTAGGATGATGGATTTGGGATGGGAAAGTGGACCACAAAAAATTACTCTTTCTCACTTGGAATGCTTAGACGTGTGATTTTTTTGTCGCTTAGAATAGAGTATTGAGAAAGAGAGAGAGAGAAGGGGTTGTAAGGGGAGAGAGAGAGAGAGAGAGAGAGCGAGAGAGATGGGTGATGGATGTGAGTGATGGGTGTGAGGTGATAGTGTACTTGACATGTATGGGTGTTTGCTTGGGGATGGAGTGAAACGTGATGTGTACTTGACATGAAGTGATTGATTGATTGATTGGTTGATTGATTGATGGAACATGTCGTAAAGATTCTATTGGGATTACAAACGTGCAGTGTTTTCTCAAAATAAACGCTGGCTCACATCTCTTAGTCAGGGTATCGGATTAGTATGTGAGTTGCAGCGTTGGAACCATGGCGACTGTGCGGTCGTAATGTTACACGTCTTAGATTAACCTGACTCAAATCTACAGGATACAACTTAAGATCATGCACAAACGTCGATCATAGGTCGCAAGTTGCCGAAATTCGAAGGGAAGGATCGTGGGAGTTGATGGAATAGTACATGCTATGATACGAGTCTTACATCTCTCCCCACCTAATAAAAATTTCATCCTCAAAATTTATAACACGACATAAATAATACAGAGCTTACTAAGGGAGGGAAATCCTATCCAAACATAACATTGCAACACAGTCAAACACCTGCAAATATCAACATCCTACTCCCAAAACGCCTCATCAACACTACGATGATCCAAATGGATCTCAAATCCTGGATCAGAAACGATCGAAACTTGAATACTATGCAGCCTCACAATCTCAACAGTAGGGAGCTATATCAGAAATCTCTAAGTTATTCAAACTCAGGGATCTAACCATCCTAGTTCTCAATAATCATAGAGTGAAAGGGTAGCGATCAACAGATATGTGATGTTATTTTTAGGTATTCCCAAGTTATGCTCTGATACTAACTTCTGTCATGCCCCAAACCCAGAAATCGGATTCATAAGAATCCCGATCGCTGAACCCGGTGCCGACAGCTTCCGCAATACCCCATTCTCGGCCCCCAGCATACATACGCCAGATTTTAATCTTGGGATCCTACAAGGAGGATTTTCTAACGTACATTTGTCTTATAAGAAGCATAACCACAAATATACCTAAATCATAAAGGTAACATCATCATCATCGAGATAAGCAGGAATAATGATAAGATCATGAATCATACGATATCAGATTAAGCGAAAAATCCATGAGTCATTTAATAACAGAATACGCAATGCGGATCGGCTATTCAAATATGGAAGTTAAATATCAGATGCCGATGATGCAATGCAATATGCAAATCCAACTAAGTCCATCTAGGCCATATAAGTGCAAAACATAATAACTCCTAATGCTAAGTACTGTGGATGCAATGTAATATGCAGTGCGAATGAAATGGCCATGCTTGAATGTGAAGTTGGGATGATAGTACGTAGTATCGTAGGCTACAGGGTCCACCACAAGGGACTTCTATCCAGACCAGTCCCATACCTAAATTTGGATAGTCAAACTCAATGTGGTAAACTCCTGAACTCAGGTTAGTCGCGTGTCCAACAAAAATCTTGGCCATGCGAAGAGACACGTAACAAATAGTTACGCACGCCAGCTCGAGTGGATAGTGAATGGATGAATGAATGAGTATACAACTCCTGCTCAGTAGGTCCACATATCAGTACAGTTCTTCTTTGGTAAATCACTGTAGTCTATTACACTCCAAACCAGATTGTCGCCCCATCGCGCACAACAAGGTGAGTGAAAGACACCTCACTATCCTCCTAACAATATTGGGCCCGACTCGTAGATAGTGGACCCATTGCTCAAGCTAGCTTTGCCCCCTCCTCTTGAGCTGTAACACCCTGAAAATCGGAGGTCATGTAGAAACCCAACTCATGAGTTCCAGACCATCACTTATGCAACAAATATGCTTATGATTCAATGTTGTCTTTTTTTTTTAACACATGCACACACACACCCACACACTCACACCACACGCACACACACCCCCACACAGTCACGCCACACGCACACACACCCCACATAGGCACACCGTGGGATTTCACCACCATGGGTACTCGAACCCTTGACCTGGTGTTGAAACTCCAAGGAGTCTACCACCCGGGTAAGAGTAAGGACCCGGTGTCGATTCAATGTTGTATGAGTTAGTGCATTAACATGAGTAAGATTTTATCAAAACTGCAATTCATACTCCAGATCCAGTGATAAAACGCAAGTGGAAGACTGAAGAATATATATATAACTGTATGAAAAATAAAATAATCTCGAACTATCTCCAAAGTATGAATACATCTCTGAGTCAAAAATACATATAATAAACCAAAATCAAAATGTCGTATGATAGTCCAACTAGCAAAAGTCCCACCGATCCAGGCCACCTATGCGAAGCCGTCAGAGAACTGCATGTACGAGAACTCATCTTGGTCCTCGAAGTAGTCCGGCTCCAACTCCTGAATCGCCTCACAACTTCATCTAAGACAGAGTCTGGTAGGTGTTGCAAACACTGTCCTGTAACATGGGAGTGAGTGATCAACTCAGTAGAATCATAGAGCAAAGATTAACATGTTATCAAATCAATCAAGCGATAATATTAAAGCAAACAATCAGACATTCCTAGATACTGCTGTTAATGCAAGAATGAAATGACATGATGGATGCCCTCATCGACATACTCCCTCATGTGACACCATCTTACGTCCGTGGCATGCTTTCTTCCCTCAGTGCTCCACATCTTCCAGGCACATGCTGTGTGATGTGGATATGATTATCAGGTTATTATTAGTCCTTTCATACAGCAGTATTGGGAAACTAAGGTACTTCCCTTATATCAATCCCAACACAGATCCCGTCTAGGGTCGTCACTCCTAGTAATCTCATACGGTGGTATATTTCTAGGTCATTGTAAGGGCTGTCAGGGCTGTTGCTTGCACTTGTTGTACCGCCCCCCCATCACCTTATCAATACAGGCCTAGTTGTACTCTTGTTGCTACGGAAGGGTCATCACCTCACGTAGACTCAGAATACGCTCGAGGTCACTACAAAGGGCTCGTCACCAATCAGAGTAGGCCAACAGCTAGAATGTAGTGTCTCATACCACCACAATCAGTTCACGAGTCTAAGGTGCTCACTGGTCACTACGGGGAGGTTTGTGGCCCCAGCGTAGGCTGACAGCTCGACCACGGTGTCTCATACCACCATGCCCAGCTCATGAGTCTTAATGGATCAAGGTACCATGGTTATGAGAGTTATCTCTGGTAATTTCAGTACCCTAGGTTCAAACAGTTATGACCAATACAAGGTGAACATACAATGGTCAGTCGGGTTACTTGATGGGCTCAACTAGTACGAGCGCACCTCAAGCTGAATGACATGAAGTGCATAAAACATCTCGTGTGGCCTAACCACTACCGCCAACCCAAAGCACGACTCACGTTCGTCGACGCGTCCTTCATGATAAATAGAAGCCAACCACGAATTCGAATCTATTACCAACTGCCTAGGCTAGAGCGTAGCCCTAGGCACTTGTAATCTACATCAGTGATCATATGAGAGTAACAGAAATTAAATACAAACAATCTAAGCATGTTAACAACATGTTGTAACATACAACGTAAGAAAATCAACCAAACACATGTATTCCATATATATGAGGAAATCAATTCAATAACAACATGGAGGAAATCATGTACATCATCATATTAATTGAGAATTCAATCTCAAAACTAATTTACAACAACATTTAATCAATACATACTAATACAAACACTTATACAAACACTTAGTCTACACACATTTGTTTACATAGCGTATGTTGACCCAAAGTGCGCATTAGGGCGAATCTCTTCGCCAAACAGATTATACACACATATCTTGTATAATAACATGAAAAATAAACATGGCAATCATTTTAGCAAAATACCGACGTATACAGTATTTCCTACAAATACCTAAAATATCCTAAATCTCATATTCTCCTTACGTAATCGAAATGGAAAACAGACAACATGTTTTACATGTCAAACAGCGTTCTTGTCGATAATCTACTATTGAACGACATTGAAAGCTTTGAAAATAGTTAACCTAAGCATCTAGAATCCTCACCTTTCGCCATAGAAGCGTATCGAATCGAATAGAAACTCTACGCTTCGTCAACGTCTGTATGACAACCTATATCACAAGATAACTCAGCTACTTCGCTAATTGTATCGATGGAATCCCTAAAATAGGTTGAGGTTAGGGTTTTCTTACCTAGAATGAAGTCAAAATCACTGAAAGAGTGATTAGAATACGGTGATTAAGTACATGTAAAAGTAGGATCGAGAGCCAGGAAACTTTCCTCACAACTCTCACGGAATCTCTCTCTTTTCTCTCTTCTCTTCTCTAGGGTTTTTGCAAATTCGTATGGGAGGGATATAAGAGGGTTTAAGGTCCTTAAATAGGTTAGAAAGTCACCTATTTAGACTTTAAACCAAAGTATACTTGGGTTATAGCCAAATCGGGTCTTTCCCGATCCAAAAGAGCATTTATGGAGGTCCCCTGACCAAATGCGGTCAGACTTAAGCTCATGGGTATTGGATCCTGATCACATTAAGTTTTCAGTCCGATAGTGTTCCCAGATCGCACGTGGCAGACCAGTTTCAGTTCAGCGGTCACTGAAACTCGATCGAGGATTCCAAGTATACTGACCTGAATGGGAAATGTTCCCTAATCTGAGGGTGTATTTGGGTCAGATTCTGACGGTCTGAATGCATATACTTAACCTGCAAGAGAAACGTGCCAGATTTATTTAAATCACATTTAATTTATAAAGAATTTCACTCTTTCTCACCCTCCTTGCTCCTGGCTCAACGAAATAGCCTCAGAACATTAGTTGGGCTTAATTTTTGAATGATTGTCAGGTCCAGCTAAGCGGTCATAATGGTCTAATGTTGTAGGTATCGGGCTTTCGATGCGCGATCTAGATTCAATACAATGTTTCAACGGGTTCCTGAGAGCAAACGGGTTTAGAGTTTGATCCTAGGTTTTAGGATGTTATAGCGTTAACAATTCCACAAGTTTTGGGTCTTGCAGATCATATTTAAAGTGATCAGTGCTAATTTCACAGCTAATCTAGCATAGCACTAGTTGTCTTACGCTTAATTTCTAAAGGAATTAATCCTAAGTGATTTCTGATTGAGGTGGTACTCGGGTCTCTGTACGGATTTTTTTGAGATGTTACATGAGCAGGTAAGGCCACACCCCCTCCCAACTGACCATGACACAGTGGGAGACATGACCTCATGGTATAGGCATCGACGCTCATATTCCACTTGGTCTAGACGTTGGAGTAACTCCTGGTACCAAGGAGGTTCTGTGATTTTCACCCAAGGACATCCTAAGTGCCCACAGTGCTAGAACCAATTATTTTCGGTGTCCATCTATCCATCCACGATGTACCTGTGGAGGCCACGACCTTGATATCGTTAGGGTGTACAACGATCAAGTCACATATATGCAAGATGCATGATTCACACTATCCAGTCATGCAACATTCCTACGCGTGTGACGCGGTAATGTGGGCACTCCGTCTCATAGGGAGTCCCGTAAATAGTCTACCCAATGGCGTATGCTTTGTAAATGCATTCCTCATATCAGACATACGTATGATGTTTATGGACATGTATCATGGAGTTATACTAAGCATTTTATATGGTGATGAATTATCCTCACAACGAAGATGGGTCTTGATGGCTTGCACACAACAAGTATGGGCCTATCAATGGGCCCTAGGGAGAGTTATCATGTGGACATTTAACCAGCATTATTCTTACAATGTCAAACCAACATTGTTCCCAAGGCACGACCTGCCATAAACATCATTACCCGCGTTATAGTGAAATCACACATTACATCGGGTGCACATTCCTCGCATTGAGCCACATACACACCACATCGGGCCTAACCATGCAGGCCACAAATACATCAAGATGGGCCTCATCACAGGTGCTGAAAATATATCACAATAGGCCATAACATATGAGCCAAAAACACATCACAATGGGCCTTTCCAAATGGGTCGAAAATACATCACAATGGTCCTCAACCCACGGACCCTAATATATCACAATGGGCCTCAACCCATGGGCCCCAAATACATCACATTGGGCCTCAACCAATGGGCCCTGATACATCATAATAGGTCTTAATCCATGGGTCCCAAACACATCAAAGGTGGGCCACACAAGGCAACCTCATAATGGGTTCACAACTCATATGCCATGGTGGGCCTGTACAAGGAAGCCCATGGCCCCCAAAATGGATGGGCAGTGTGTATATAACACATATATCACGGTGGATCTCATGAGATAATGGAGCCCACATCCCTAGAGGACTAGTAAAATGGAAGGGTGTTGCGTATACAACACTTACATCATGGTGGGCCTCAAACAATGGGACACCCAAGCCCAGCTAGTCCCTGGTGGGCGTCCACCTTAGATTTGATATGTTGCATCATGATGGATCCCATCAGCAGGCTAGTTGCTGGGCAGCAGGCTAGCATCACAGTTACATAGCAGGTGGATCCTACACGTCCCGCATACGGGTAGTCCGCGTGGACATGGAACACATACATTTTGGTGGTGTCCACGCCCAATGGACTGGACGGCTGGATGAAACACTTGTAGCATGGTGGGTCCATAAGGATGGACGGTGTGGAGAGGACAGATCAACTGGGGTCCCACCGTCCCGCGCTGGGATGGTGCGGATAAAACACAAAAGCACCATGGTGGGTTCCACTAACCTTGGTAGTGGACGGTGTGAATGAGGCACATAGATCAGTGGGTCCCACTTGGGGCTCACCATAATGTTTATTTTCCACTCAATCTGTTGATAAGGTCAGGAAGACCAGGTGAAGAGGGAAAAGAAATTTCATAATGAACCAACGTCTGTGAAATCTCGAAAAAAAAAAAAAGATTTCAAAGGCAGTCTTTCAATCTAACTGTTTCTTACAACATGGGCCACCTGAGTTCTTATGCACGATGTGGATGTGGCCACACATCAAGGTGGGGCTCACAATTGGGACCCAAAGTCTATCCAGCCCGCCAGATGCAGAGCGTCCTGCTGCACAGCAGTAGCAGGCGCTGCACCCCCATTCATTCTCTCTTTTTTTAAAAAAAAATATTATTTTCTTGTGGCTTTTCACGTGTGTGGCCCACATCGGAAAAATTCACCCCGCCCAATGGTCCTCATAGCTCAAGACAGGCCAAATAAGCCCAATATCGAATATATTTTGGGGTACAGAAATGATAGTGAGTATTTCAATGGTAAAAATGTTGTTTGTTATGCTATGGCCTGCCCAAAAGATGAATTGGCCTCATTTTTTAGCTTAACACCTAAAATGATCTGGTGAATGGGATGGACGGTGTGGATTAAACCTAATAAGATGGACGGCTCAACACCTCACTTGGCCCTTCATAAAAAAAGAAAGAAGAAATCTAGACCTAATAGAGCACCCACCTTTGATCGTCTGTTGGAAAGCCAATCTCCTTGTGTCTCACTTTGATGGTGGAAGATGAGGTTTGAATGGCTAGGTTGATGGATTTGGGATGGGAAAGTGGACCACACAAAATCACTCTTTCTCACATGGAATGCTTGGACGTGTGATTTTTTTGTTGCTTGGAATAGAGTGTTGAGAAAGAGAAAGAGAAGGGGTTATAACGAGAGAGAGAGAGAGAGAGAGAGAGAGAGAGAGAGAGAGAGAGAGAGAGATGGGTGATGGATTTGAGTGATGGGTGTGAGGTGATAGTGTACTTGACATGTATGGGTGTGTAAGAGAGAGGGTAAGAAAGAGTTACTTTGTGGTTGCTTGGGTATGGGGTGAAAGGTGATGTGTACTTGACATGAAGTGATTGATTGATTGGTTGGTTACTTGATTGATGGGACATGTTATAAAGATTCTCTTGGGATTACAAACACGCTGTGTTTTTTCGAAGTGAACGTCGGCTCACATCTCTTAGTCAGGGTATCAAATCGGTATGCAAGTCACGGCATTGGAACCCCGGTGACTGTACGGTCACAATGGTACACATCTTGGATTAAGCCGACTCAAATCTACAGGATACGACTTAGGGTCGTGCGCAAACTTCGATCATAGGTCACAAGTTGTCGAAATTCAACAGGAAGGATCACGGGAGTCGACGGAATATTACAGGATAGGATACGGGTCTTACAGCTCTCTCTACTTAATAAAAATTTCATCCACGAAATTTAAAACATGACATAACTAATATAGAACTCACCTATGGAGGGAAATCCTATCCGAACATAACATGCTAACAAAGTCAAACACCTAAGAGATAGGGACAACGCCTGTGAATCTTAGCCTCCTGCTCCCAAAACACCTCATGAACATTACGATGATCCAGCTGGATCTCGAATCCTTGGTTAGAAACGATCGAAACTGGAATACTATGTAGCCACACAATCTCAACAATAGGGAACTATATGAGAAATCTCTAAGTTATTTGAACTCGGGGATCTAACCATTCTAAGTACTCAACAATCATAGAGTGAAAGGGTAGCTATCAGCAGATATGTAATGTTATCTTCAGGTATTCCCAAGTTATGCTCTGATACCAACTTCTGTCACACCCCAAACCTGAAAATCGGATTCACAGGAATCCCGATCTCCAAACCCGGTGCCGACAGCCTCCGTATTACCCCTTTCTCGTCCCCCAGCGTACATACACCAGATTTTAATCCTGGGATCCTACAAGGAGGATTTTCCAACATACATTTATCTCATAAGAAGCATAATCATAAGTATACCCAAATCATAAAGGCAACATCATCATCATCGAGATAAGCAAGAATAATGACAAGATCATGAATAAGTGCAAAACATAATAACCCAAAATGCTAAGTACTGTGGATGCAATGTAATATGTGGTGCGAATGAAATGACCATGCTGGAATGTGAAGTCGGGATGATAGTACGTAATATCTGATGCTATGGGGTCCACCACAAGGGACTTCTATCCAAACCAGTCCCATACCTAAATTTGGATAGTCAGACTCAATGTGGTAAACTCCTGACCTCAGGTTAGTTGTGTGCCCAACCGAAATCATGGCCATACGAAGAGACACGTAACAAATATTTATAGACTACCAGCCAGATTGCAACTCTTGCTAAGTAGGTCCACATATCAGTAAGGTAGGAAATTACAGGTGTCTATTACACTCCAAGCCAGATTGCAACCCCATCACACGCAACTAGGTGACTGGAAGAAACCTCACAATCCACCTGCCAATATTGGGCCCAACTCGTCGATAACGGATCTGGTCAGACTCATCCTAGCATTACGCCCTCCTCCCGGGCTGGTAAGGCCACACCCCCTTCCTACTGACCACGACACAGTGAGAGACACGACCTCATAGTATAGGCACCAGTGCTTATTCCACTCAGGATAGATGTTGGAGTAACTCCTAGTACCAAGGAGGTTCTGGGATTTTCACTCAAGAAAATCCCAAGTGCCCACAGTACTAGAACTAATTATTTATGGTGTCGCATCTAGCCATCCACGATGTGCCTGTGGAGGCCATGACCCTGATGTCGCTAGGGCGTACAATGATCAAGTCACATATATGCCAAATGCATGAGTCACACTATCCAGTCATGCAGCAATCCTACACGTACGAGACGATACTGTGAGCACTCCATCTTATAAGGAGTCCCATAAATAGTCTCTCAATGGCGTATGCTATGATCAAACATTCCTCGTATCAAGCATACGTATGATGCATATGGGCATGAATCACAGAGTTATATTAAGCATTTTATATGGTGATAAACTATCCTCACAACGAAGATGGGCCTTGATGGCCTACACACAATAAGTATAGGCCTATCAATGGGCCCTAGGGAGAGCTATCATGCGGACATTTACCAACAGTATTCTTACAATGTGGACGTCAAACCAACATTGATCCCAAGGAACGACCCGCCATAAACATCATTACCTGCATTATAGTGAAATCACACACTACATCGGGTGCACATTCCTTGCATTGATCCACATATACACCACATCGGGCCTAGTCATGCGGGCCACCAATACATCAAGATGGGCTTTATCACATGTGCTGAAAATATATCACAATAGCCCACAACATATGAGCCGGAAACACATCATAATGGGCCTTTCCAAATGGGTCAGAAATACATCATAATGAGCCTCAACCCACGGACCCTAATACATCACAATGGGCCTCAATCCATGGGCCCCAATTACATCACAATGGACCTCAACCCATGGGCCCTTATACATCAAAATGGGTCTTAACCCATGGGCCTCAAACACATCAAAGGTGGGCCTCACAAGGCACCCCCATAATGGGCGCATAACTCATACACCATGGTGGGCCTGTACAAGGCAACCCATGGCCCCCAAAATAGATGGGCAGTGTGTATATAACACATATATCACGATGGATCTCATGAGATAATGGAGCCCACATCCCTGGAGGACTAGTTAAATGGAAGGGTGCTGCATATACAACACTTACATCATGGTGGGCCTCAAACAATGGGACACCCCAGCCTAGTCAGTCCCTGGTGGGCGTCCACCTTAAATTTGGATATGTTGTATCTTGATGGATCCCATCAGCGGGCTGCCTGCTGGGTTGCAAACAAGCATCACAGTGGGGTGGGCCTATTCATGTTACAGGTGGGCCCTGCTTGTACATAGCAGGTGGATCTCGCACGTCTTGTATACGGGTAGTCTGAGTGGACATGGAACACATACATTTTGGTGGGGTCCACGCCCAGTGGACTGAATGAAACACTTGAAACATGGTGGGTCCATAAGGATGGACGGTGTAGAGAGGACAGATCAACGGGGGTCCAACCGTCCGACGCTAAGATGGTGCGGACAAAACACAAAAGCACCATGGTGTGTTCCACCGTCTAAGGTAGTGGATGGTGTGAATAAGGCACATACATCAGTGGGTCTAACGTTGGGACCACCATAAAATTTATTTGCCACTCAATTTGTTAATAAGGTCAGGAAGACTAGGTGATGAGGGAAAACAAAATTCATAATGATCCAACGTCTGTAAAATCCAAAAAAAAAAAAAAAAAAAGATTTCAAAGGCAGGCGTTCAATCCAACTGTTTCTTACAACATGGGCCACTTGAGTTCCTAAAACATCTGATTTTATTATTATTTTTTTTATTTTTATTTTTATTATTGTTATTTTTTTTTTTTAATTTTTTTTTTTTGGGGAGGGGGGGGCATTATCCTAAAGGGGACCCAATAAATGCACGGTGTGGATGTGGCCACACATCATGGTGGGGCCCACAACTGGGACCCACGGTTCAGCTAGTCGACCAGATGCAGAGCGTCCTGCTGCACAGCGGCAGTAGGAGCTGCAACCCCATTTGTTCTCTTTTTTTTTGAAAAATATTATTTTCTTGTGGTTTTTCACGTGTGTGGCCCGCATCGGAAAAATCCACCCCACCCACTGGTTCCCATAGCTCAAGACAAGCCAAACATGCCTGATATTGGATATATTTTGGGGTACAGAAACAACAGGGTGTATTTCAACAGTAAAAATGTTGTTTACTATGCTATGGCCCGCCCAAAAGACGAATTGGCCCTATTTTTGGCTCAAGGCCTAAAATGATCTTGTGAATGGGATGGAAGGTGTGGATTAAACCCATACTTCAAGGTGGGGCCTACATAAGAAACCCACCCCAAACTTTTAAATCAAGCTAAAATATAAATATTTTTTACCTCATTAAGACACCACACTGACCATTTACACTTCATGTAGTTGCCATGTCCAGCGTCCTTGGACGCTGGATAGCTACATATAACACATTTAAAGGTGGGCCCCACTTATAGGCGCGCTGCCTAGGTGGGCCACCAAATGGTTGGGTGGTGTGGATAAGATGTACATCTAGGTGGGGTGCATCCGAGTGGGCCACACAACCACATCATCATACAACAATAAAAAGAGAGAGAGAGAGAAAGAAATACAAAGAGAGACAGGACAAGTGTGATGGAGGGACCCCGCCACTATGGGCCCTCCCTTCCATACATCACAACATAAATCAAGTGGGTGCCATTACATGTGGGCCCGTCAAATCAAAGTCAACGGTGGAGATTCCTTCTCCACTAAAATGGAAGGTTTAGATGACCTCTAGTCATGTAAGGAAAATAAACATCATGATGGGTCCATGAAGAATGGCCCCATCATGTAATGATCATGAGAATCAAGGTGGGTCATCGGCCACACCTAGAGTCCAAAGTGAGATCCATGCCATCAATTGGTAGGCCTCACTTGGCCCTTTATAAAAAATAAATAAATCTTGACCTAATAGAGCACCCACCTTCGATCTTCTTGGTCTATTAGAAAGCCAATCTCCTTATGTCTCACTTTGATGGTGGAGAGATGAGGTTTGAATGGCTAGGATGATAGATATGGGATGGGAAAGTGGACCACACAAAATCACTCTTTCTCACATGAAATGCTTGGACGTGTGATTTTTTGTTGCTTGGAATAGAGTATTGAGAAAGAGAGAGAGAAGGGGTTGTAAGGAGAGAGAGAGATGGGTGATGGATGTAAGTGATGGGTGTGAGGTGATAGTGTACTTGACATGTATGGGTGTGTAAGAGAGAGGGTGAGAAAGAGTTGACTTGGTGGTTGCTTGGGGATAAGGTGAAAGGTGATGTGTACTTGACATGAAGTGATTAATTGATTAATTGGTTGATTGATTGATGGGACATGTCGTAGAGATTCTCTTGGAATTGCAAACGTGTGGTGTTTTCTCGAAATAAACGTCGACTCACATCTCTTAATCAAGATATCAGATCGGTATGTGAGTCGTGTCGTTGAAACTATGGTGATTGTGCGGTTGTAATGGTACGCGTCTCGAATTAAGCTGACTCAAATCTACAGGATACGACTTAGGATCGTGCACAAATGTCGATCATAAGTCACGAGTTACCGAAATTCAAAGGGAAGGATCGCAGGAGTCGATGAAATAGTACAGGTTAGGATACGGGTCTTACAAAGTAAATGAAAAAAATTACTTTTTAGGCATTAAAAACCCCCAAACCTCTCGAGCCACAACTGGTTGAGTGTGTACTCGACTGGTCATGCAGCTCGAAAATTCAGCATATTTTCATATTTTGAAATTTTTAAAATTTATAAAAATAAAAACATGCAATATAGTATAAATAAACACATGAAATTTAGATCATATTACACATACCCATATCCAATTTTAACTTAGCAAACCTATTTTTGTCAAGCAGTTTTGTAAATATATCTGCAAGTTGATTTTCAGTTTGAATATAATCTATAGAAATAATCTTATCCTCTACCAACTCACAAATATAATGATATCTAATGTCAATATGCTTAGTTCGTGAATGCTGAATTCAATTTTTAGAAACGTTAATTGCGCTAGAATTATCACAATACAAAACCATAGTATTTTGTGCAAATTTGTAATCACTTAACATCATTTTCATCCACACAAGCTGTAACACCCTGAAAATTGGGGGTTGTGTATAAACTCAACTCCCGAGTTTCAGACCGTCACTTATGCAACAAAAATGATTATGATTCAATGTTGTCTGATTTAAAGCATTTACATGAGTAAAAGTATACCAAAACTGCAATTCATACTTCAGATCCAGTGATAAAAGCAAGCAGAAGACTAAAAAATATATATATCACTGTATGAAAAAACAAAGTAGATCTCATCTGTCTCTAAAGTATGAATACATCTCTGAGTCTCATATACATATACATGAACAAAATTAAATGTTCAAAATAGTCCCACTGAAGTCCCGTCAACCCAGGTCGCCTAAGCAAAGCCATCATGATACTGCATGTACGAGAACTCGTCCTGGTCCTCGTCGAAGTCTGGCTCTGCCTCCTGGATCTCAGCATCACCTGCATCTACAACAGGGTCTGATGGGTGTTGCAAACACCATCTCGTAACGTGGGACTGAGAGATCAACTCAGTGGAATCATAGAGTAAAGATTAACATATTCACAAATCAATCATGCGATAATAGTAAAGCAGTAAATCAGACAATTCTAATACTGTTGTTAATACAAGATGGCATGACGTGATGTATGCCCTCACCGATGATCTCCCTCATACGGCACCATCTTACGACCGTGGCATGCAATCGACCCTCAAGTGCTCCACATCTTCCAGGCACATGCAATGACATGGTGATATGATTTTCAAGTTGTTATTAGTCCATTTAAACAGCAGGATTGGAAAACTAAGGTACTTCCCTTATATCAATCCCAACACAGATCCTTTTTAGGGTCGTCACTTCTAGTAATCTCATACGAAGTATATTTTTGTAGGTCGCTGCAAGGGCTGCCAGGGCTATTGCACGCACTCGTTGCACCGCTCCTCCATCACCTTATCAATACAGGCCTACTGTACTCTACTGCTACTGAAGGGTCGTCGCCTCTCGTAGACTCAGATACGCTCGCGGTCACTACAAAGGACTCGTCGCCTGATCAGTGTAGGCCGACAGTAAGAATATAGTGTCCCATACCACCATAATCTGCTCACGAGATTAAGTGCTCACTGGTCACTACGGGGAGGTTTGTGGCCCCGACGTAGGCCGACAGCTCGACTACGGTGTCCCATACCACCATGCCCGGCTTATGAGTCTTCGTGGATCAAGGTACCATGGTTAACAGGGTTTACAATGGTAAGTTCAGTACCCTAGGTTCAAGCAGTTATGACTCATACAGGGTGAACATACATCAGCCAGTCGGGTTACTTGACAGGCTCGACTAGCGCAATCGCATCTCAAGTCGAACGACATGAAGTGCGTAAAACACTTCGCGTGGCCTAACCACTACTGCCAACTCCAAACACGACTCGCGTTCATCGATGCGTCGTTCATGGCCAAGACCAGCCAACAACAAATTCGCTCAGTTACCAACTGCCTAGACTAAGTGTAGTCCCAAACACATATGAATTCACATCAGCAATTTATGTAGGAGTATTGGAATTGAAATACAATCATGTGAGCATGTTAACACATGTTATAACATTCAACTTAAGCAAATCTTCAAGCACATACATTTCATGCATAGTATGGAATCATGTACATAATCAACATGTAGGAAATCATTTATGTCAGCATATAAATTGAGAAATCCATCTAAAACTAATTCATAAGATCATTTAATTCAATACATACAAATACAAGCATTTATACAAACACATACACTACACACTTAAGTCTACATATAGTATGTCGACCCGAAGTGCGTAATTTGGTGAATCTCTTCGCCAAACTAATTATGCACGTATTCCTAACTTTCTAATGCGACAACAAACTATGTCAATCACAGCAGCAAAATATGAGTGTAATCAGTACTTCCTACAAATGACTAAAATATCCTAAATCTCATATTCTTCGTTGATTTACGAAACAGGAAACGGATAGCATGTTGTACATGTCAAACGGTGATGCCGTCGATAATCTACTATTAAACGATATTGAAAGCGTTGGAAACCGTCAATCAAAGCGTCTAAAATCCTCACCTTATCTCTTATGGATGTGTCGTTTCAAACGGAGCGTATACGCTTCGTTTACGGCGATAAGAGAACCTGTTTTACGAGTTACGTTAGCTAACATGCTACGAATCCTAGTAAACCTTAAATCAAAAAATTCTAGGGTTGTTTCATACATGAAAACGCGGAAGAATCACCGGCTTGGTGATCAGGAGGTGTTGCTACAGAACGTGCAACAGGCGGCACGAAGACAAGAAAATTCTCTTACACTCTCTCTCAAACTCTCACCTTTTCTCCCTCCAAATCTAGGGTTTCTATCAAATTCGGATGGGAGAGAGGAGTGAGGGTTTCAACCCCTTTTATAAGCCCAAAAATGTCAAAAATAGGCTCCGGTACAAGGTTCACTTAGTGCATATCCAAATCGGGGCTGTTTCAGTCCAAAAGATGCTTTCTGGTGGTCCCCTGGCTGAATGCGATCGGACTTAAGCTCATGCGTACCAGATCTAGCACGTATTAAGTTTTCAGTCTCGCAGGGTTTGCAGATCGCGCGTGGCGGACCAGTTTCAGTTCAGCGGTCACCGCACGTAGATCAGGGCTGCAAGTCTCATGATATGAAATAGAAATTTTTCCTAATCCGAGGGTGTAATCTGACTGAATTCTGACGGTCAGAACGCTTAATATTGACACGTCAAGTCGTGTGCCAGATTTAAATTTAAAATTTCAATTCTGTCCCTATTCACACTCTCTTCAGTCCGGGCTCAATGAAATAGCCTGTGATTATCGGTTGGACTTGATTTTCGAAATGATTGTCAAGTCCAGCAAGGCGGTTCTAACGGTCTAAGATAGGAGGTATCGAACTTTCGACGTGCGGTCTAGATCCAATACAAAGATTCAAAGTGGTCCAGAGAACAAGCCTGCTTAAAGTTTAATCCGAGGTTATAGAGTATTGTAGAGTCATTGGTTCTACTCGATTTGGGTCTTGTAGAACGTATTTAAAGTGATCAGGGACTATTTCCCAGCTACTCTAGCGTTGCGCTAGCTAACTTACGCTTAATTTCCATAGAAATTAATTCTACGCAATTTCGGGTCGAGTTGGTACTCGAGTCCAAGTACGGATTTTTCACGGTCGTTACACAAGCTGGGTGCAAGCATTATCGACTGCAATATACTCAGCCTCAACTATGAAAAGTGATACGTAACTCTGTTTCTTACTACCCATCTAACTAGATAATTCCCGGCATAAAAACATCGATCGTTAGTTGATTTACGGTCATCAATATTACCAGCCCAACCAACATCCAAATAATCGACTAATTGAACATTAGTATCATGAGGCTACCGAAGGCCAAGTTTGGCCAAACTTGCGATATATCACAAAATACACTTTATAGCAATTAGGTGGGACTCTTTAGGGTTCGATTGATATCTTGCATAGATCCTTACGCTGAATGCAATATCAGGTCGACTCACGGTTAAATATAATAAACTACCGATCATACTGCGATACAACTTAGGATCTATACTTGTACCTATCAAATCCTTAGAGAGTTTAAGTGTCATACTCATAGTAGTATAAAAAATTTTACCACTCTCAAAACTAAACTTTTTAAACTAAATTTAGAGCATATTTGGTTTGTGAGATAAAGAACCCATCAAGAAGTTATTTTACTTGTAAACCTAAAAAATAGTTTAGTTCTCTAACCATGCTCATTTTAAATTTGGACTTCATTAAATCTACAAACTCATCTGCCATGTAAAAACAAGTAGATCCATAGATAATGTCATCAACATAAATCTGTACTATCAGTATGTGATCATTGTGTTTCTTCACAAAAAGTGTCTTATCAATAATTCCCATTATAAAGTTATGACTTAATAAAAACTTAGTCAATTTCTCATGTCATGCCCTGAGAGCTTGTTTCAATTCATAGGATGCCTTTTTCAGGCGGTAAACATGTTCAGTATGTTTAGGGTCTTCAAAACCTTTAGGTTGTTCAACATATACTTCCTCATATAAATTACCATTCAAGAACGAACTCTTAACATCCATGTGATAAATTTTAAACTTTTTGCATCAAGCAATGGATATAAACAGTCTGATAGATTCAAGACGAGCTATTGGGGCAAAGGTTTCATTATAATCAATGCCTTCTAGTTGAGTGTACCCTTGTATAACCAGTCTACTCTTATTTCTTATAATATTACCAAGTTCATCAGACTTATTTTTAAAGATCCATTTAGTTCCAATAATGTGTTTATCATTAAATTTAGGAACTAAGTACCATACATCATTTCTTATGAATTAATTAAGTTCATCTTACATAGCTACTATCCAGTTTTCATCAGCAAGCTCTTCTTTCACATTGGTCGGCTCAATCTGGGATGTGAAGCACACATAATTACAAATGTTTTCTAATTGTCTACGGGTGCCCATACCAGTGAGAGGATTTTCAAGAATTTGATCAGTTGGATGATCTTTAACTGACCATAGTTCAGTGTCATTTTAACTAGAGGAAGAGTGAGGTTTATTGAATAAAAGGACTTCATCATCTTCTGAACTTGAGACAAGCATATTCAAGTGATCATCTATAACCACATTAATGGATTCTTGAATTACACTGGTCCTCTTGTTAAGAACACGATACGCTCGACTATTTAGAGTGAATCCTACGAAAATACCCTCATCACTTCTAGTGTCGAATTTTCCTAGATTTTTCTAATCACGTAGAATGTAACACTTGTTGCCAAAAACTTGAAAGTATTTAACAGTAGGCTTCTTGCTGAACCATAGTTCATATGCAGTCTTATTATTAGACTTTCTTGTATAAACACAGTTAGTGATATAACACGCTATGTTTATAGCTTCTATCCAAAGATTTTTAAGAAGTTTCATGCTATTTAACATTACATTGGCCATTTCTTGAAGAACTCTATTTTTTCTTTCAACTACACCATTCTGTTGAGGTGTCTTGGGTGCAGAATACTCATGTGATATTCCATTATCACTACAAAACATCTCAAAATTGTTATTCTCAAATTTGTAACCATGATCACTACGAATTTTGGTGACATGTGATTCCTTCTCAGTTTGGATATGCTTGAGTACCCTTTTCACTTCATCGAGAGTCTTAGATTTCTCTCTCATGAAAACTACTCATGTATACCTGGTAAATTCATCTAGAATTACCTGAATAAAATTTTTACCACCTCGACTATCCATTCTACTTGGTCCAACGAGATCCATGTGGAGGAGTTTAAGAGGTTTGGATGTAGCATTGGAGTTCACCTTTTTGTGAGCACTCTTTGTTTGTTTTCAAATCTGACATTCGCCATAAATTTTATCCAATTTCTTTAACTTGGGTAAACTTCTAATTACTTCACTTTTGCTCAGTCTATAAAGATTATGGTAGTGTACATGTCCTAGGAATTTATGTCATAATTCAATCTCATCGGTTTGGACCATGTAACATGATAATTTAGACGAGCTTGAATCATTGACTATATAGCATTTTTCAGATGTTTTGTGACCAATTAATATCATAGAACCATTCTCATTAAAAATCTCACACCCTTGGTTAGTGAAATTTACAATATGTTTATTATCACAAATTTGGGAAATACTTAAGAGATTATGCTTAAGTTCCTCTACAAACAAAACATTCTCAAATGGAGTAAGATTAAAGAGTCGAACCATACCTTGGCCAATAATCCTGCAGTTGCTACTATCACCAATGTGACTGAACCATCAGTCATATCTTTAAGATTGGTGAACAAGTCTTTATCACCTATCATGTGTCTGGAACAACCACTATCTAGGTGCCACTTTGATTGACTCAAAGCCTTAAAAGCGATGTGGGCAACCAAACAAGCAACCTCAGGAACCCATTTCATTACTGTTTTGAGTTTTGGAGTATAGTTGGTCTTTCTATGCTTGTAGTTGTTGTATATTCTACCATTCGAGTTATATTTTAGAAGCTCCTTAAGTAGATCCACAATTTTCTCTGCTAAGGGGTTATTGTGACACCCTGTCACTGTGTGGTCACATGTGGGTGGGCACACGTGGGAAGATGCTAACGTGGGTGGGGCCTAAAGGGCCTGGGTGAGCTACCAGTGATTGGCAAGTTACTGTGCTAACAGGTTACTATACCCACAGTGAAGGCAAGACCTTGTTCTACATTGGAAGAGTTCTCTAGAGTTGTGGTGGTTATATGTTGAGCTCCTCCCTTAACAGACATGACGCGTTTTAAAGTCATGAGCTTTGGCAGAGCGGACAAATCATGTGCTGTGGGGGTGGGCCTTACAAATGGTATTAGAGTCGTGGACAACTCTTCCCTTGATGGGGGATATTGTGACGCCCCGTTACTGTGTGGTCACATGTGGGCGGGCACACGTGGGAAAATACTGATGTGGGTGGGGCCTAAAGGGACTGGGTGAGCTACCAGTGGTTGGCAGGCTATTGTACCCAGAGTGAAGGCGGAACCTTGTCCCCACATTGAAAGAGTTGTCTGGAGTTGTGATGGTTATATGTTAGGTTCCTCCCTTAACAGACATGACGCGTTTTAAAGCCGTGAGCTTTGACAGAGCGGGCAATATCATGTGTTGTGAGGGTGGGCCTTACAATTATGATTCTAATTTCTATAGTTGATATGATTGCTTTTAAGTTTCATAACCTAAAAATTTTTAAAATTTTTAAAACTATTTTGATTTAGACTTTTTCCTTTTAAGTTAGAGGACTCTCCTTTAACAAATTTAGGATAAGTAGTCTTATATTTAGGAGGGGTATTTTTATCATAGCCCCAACCAGATAGATCGCCACATTTCCTTGATCCGGTTAGTAGTCTTTCTAATTTAGAATCACCCTGGGCATACCTCTAAGTATCCTTCATACTCAAGAGAGAAGAGACTTCTAGTTTTATTTTTTCATTTTAAGACTTTAGGTTTTCAATTTGGGAAGTTTTAAAATCTAAATTGCGCTTAGATTTTTCAAAATAATTTGAAAAATGTGATTTTTCTAAGACTAGATTATCAAAATTTTCTTTTAATTTTAAAAACTCTTCTTTTTGAAGTTTCAATTTTACAGCCATCTTACAACTTTCCCTATATAGGGCATCATACGCATCATGTAAATCTTCATCATTTTTAGGATTACTTCTCAAATTTTCTTCACTAGTTGAATCACAACAATCTTAGAAAGTGAATTTGGCTAGAGTCATCAAGGCTTTGACCTCATTAGTAGACTCAGGTTCAGAATCATTTGACTTAGAAGAAGCTTAAGAGAAACACGATTCATCCCATGTGGCTAACATGTCTTTCTTTTTAGGTTTATCCCTCTTTGGACATTTATTTGCCAGATGCTCGTATTCATGGCAGTTGAAACATTGGCTATCTTTAATAGATTTTTAATTTTTAGATCTAGTTCTTTTCTTTTCTGAAGGTTTTTAAAAATCTACCCTCGTTTTACTTTTGAAAATCTTATAAAACTTCTTGGCTAATAATGCCATATCATCTTCAGAATTTTCATAATCAAAATTTTCAGCATTATTTTGAGAAATATTTTTAGAAGACTTAAGGGTGATAGACTTATCTTTAGGATCCTTAAATTTTAACTCATAGGTTTGTAGAGAACCAACTAGCTCTTCAACCCTCATATTATCCATATCACGAAGTTCCTGAATGGTAGTGACCTTTAAATTGAACCTTTCAAGCAATGAGCATAATATTTTTTCATAGACTTTACTTTTTGGGATACTATCACCAAGACCTCGTATAGAGTTACTATGTCATTTAATTTAGAATAGAAGTACTTGGAATTTTCACTTTCTTCCATACGTATCTCCTCAAACCGAGTGGTGAGGATTTGAAGTTTAGATTTCTTGACAATAGTCGTACTCTTCTGTGTCATTTCTAGAATGTCTCGGGCTTATTTTACAAAATCACAAGATATAACTCTTTTGAATTCATCTAGTGATAGTGTGCAAGTGATTGCATTTAAAGCCTTTACATTGCCACTACTCTCACTTTTCTGAAGTATGTCCAAGAAAAATAAGATGCAACTCTCATAGATTTGGTTCCATCAGTGCTTAGAACTTCAGTGATAGGAGGGGTTCATCTAATCACTGTGGCTTGCCACACACTCTCATCTGTGGACCTTAAAAAGATCCTCATTTTGGCTTTCCAATAGGCATAATTGGAGCCATCAAAAGGTGGAGGCGTAGTGATTGAGAGATTATCAAAATTTGAAATCTTATAAGCTCAGATCGATTAACTTGGGAATCAAATCCAAATAAAAAGTAACTATTAGGATTTGATACCACTTGAAAAGGCCACGCTATACATCCTAGAGGGGGGGGGGGAGGGGGGGGAGGGACGAGGGTGAATAGGACTATGTCAAATTAAAAAATTAATGGCAAATTTAAATAATGACAACACAAATAAATAATAAAGAAGCATAAGTAAATACCAACCTCAAAAGTACTAGTATTGAGAGGTTAATACAAACTTAATTATAAGGACAACCTAACACCAAAAACCAAAGGCTTATGGCAAGATAATCTTACTAGAATGTTTGTAAGTATCAAAAACTCAAACCAATAAAAAGGAAAAGGGAATAGCAAATAAAATAAACTAAGTTATTACAGCATTCCCACAAGAGCATAAAATAAATTATACCATTCACCACAAGTGCTAAAAATAAATTACAACATTCACACATAGACACATTTAATCATCCACCATAACACCAGAAATCATAGTGGTTCGCTTGTGTATACACCAACTATTAGAAAATAGCCACATAACTACTCCACTCTTAATATCCACTCGCTCGGGATATTAGCGTTCACTATGAAAAATGTTTTCAGAGGTTCACCTTAAAACCTTCACAATTACGTCTTTAATTGGGCTTACATAATTCCAAAAACCCCACACTCTAAGATTTTCTGGATCACCTCAGACAAAACCAAATAGAGATTTTTCTGGCACAACCTCAAAAATTAAAAAGAAATATACAAAATGTAAATGTACTTATCTAGAAATTCTCCTTGGAAGAAGACCAGTAGAACCAATCCAATGTAGACAAAGATGTTCAATGTCCAGTCTCACAGATGAAAAGGTTCTAGTTCTAAATGATTTTTAATTAAATCAACCTGGGCTAGCTTGATTTAATTTTGATCTCAAGAAAGGGAAAAACTCAAATCCCTTTTCAAAGTAAGATTGGAATAAAAATCTCAAAATCAAATAACAAAATATAATTAAAGAGAATATTAAATGAACACAATTATAGCTTAAAAATATCACAAACTTATCTCTCAAATTGGTGTCTTGATTTTGTCTTTAATGAATGAATAAACTTTAAAATTCGTGCTATATTTATATGTGAAAATACTGTTCAATCGACTGGTCTAAGGGTCGATTCAATGGTTGAAGGACCAATAAAATTTTAAATTTTTTGGCGCGATAAGATAAGACCGTTACTCGACTGGTCGATCACTATACTTGACTGGTCGACTAGGATCCAGAAATGTTGCTCGACTTTGAGTCGAGCCTGCACAACTGGTCGAGCACTGTTCACTCGACTAGTCGAGCAGTCTTCAAGACTGGTCGATCCCTCAACAGAAAATTCTGAAAATTAGCAACAAACCTTAGACTAGTCAAGAAAACTATTAGACTGGTCGAGCCAGTACTTAGACTAGTCAAGCAAGGTCTAAGACTAGTTGAGAAAAAGACCTATAAATATACGAAATGACCCACAGAATATGCAATGAATATGACACTATCTAAGGTCAATCTAGGGTCATCCAAACCTGTTTGTGAGTAGGAACAAATGAAAAATCATTCGCTTTTGAATCTTGATATCTTGTGTACTTGAAGCTTAAGTTCAATCTCTTGAACTCGATTTTGAGTTACGCTTGAGTTTTTGAGTGTTTAGCATACAATAGTTGAACTTCAAACTTGAACTTGAGTTCTTGAATTTGATCTTGAAAACATGAACTTCAACATGCTTCACTTCAACTTGAAATGTAGTCTAGTTCGATGAAGATCCACAGAACTTAAAAATGTGTACGAACCTGATCACTTCATCCTAAAGCATGATGCAAGTACTAAATCGTTTGGCACAACAAATTTTGACAATACAATGGGTGCTAACTTTACACAATAACATTTACATCTACAAAAAAATTACACTGAAAATCCTCCTTATAGGATCCCATGATGGGAACCTGTCGTATGGGTACTGGGAGCCAAGAATGGGGTACTACAGAGGCTGTCAGCATCGGATTCGGTGATTGGGAATTCCTTTAGCCCATTTTCTGAGTTTGGGGTGTGACATACAACGCCAACTGTATATAAAATATCTAGTCTCGTAGAGGCCATGACATACATTAAACTGACAACCACACTCAAATAGGGCACACAAGACATCTCATTTTTCTTCATCTGTAATGGGATAATGTTCCGAAGAAAGCTTAGAGTGAGCAACATGGGATGTGTTAATTGGCTTGGTCTTGTCCATTACAAACTTCAGCAATACCTTTTTAAGGTACTCTATATGAGACAATTGCAACATTCTCCTCTTCCTATATCTGTATATGTTTATGTCGGTAATCCTCTTTACAACCCCATATCTTTCATTTCAAATGTCTCTGATAGTTGAGTCTTCAATAGGTTAATTTCAGACAATGTATGGCTATCGATAACCATGTCATCAACATATAATACTATTAAAATGATTTATACATCACTTAGTGTCTTAAGTAGATATAGTGATTATATTCACTCCTAGTAAATTGTTGAATCACTATGAAAGTATCAAACTTCTTATACCACTTCCTAGGCGACTATTTTAGGTTGTACAACGACCTCCTCAACTTGTAAATGTTATTCTCTACCCCTTGCACCTCAAACTTTTCTGGTTGCTTTATGTAAATTTAATCTTCTAATTCCCCATGTAGGAAAGTAATTTTTACATCCATTTGATCTTGTTCAAGATTGTAATGGGCGACAAGTTCCAATACAAATTTGATAGATACCTGCTTGACATTCAGTTCGAATATCTCATTCAAGTTGTTACCTTCTTTCTAAGCATATCCTTTCACAACCAATCCTGTCTTATATCTATCTTGATTCTTCTTGTAAACCCACCTAGACCCGATCACATTATGTGCAATTGGAAGCTCCACTAGATCTAATATCTCATTATTATACGAAGAGTTTATCTCATCTTACATCATTAACATCCACTTCTCAGCATCTGGATCATCTAGTGCTTCTTGGAAGGTAGACGAATCCTCCTCATCCATGAGGGCTAATGTTATATTTAAATTATCTCTACATCTCGTCGGTAATCTATTATCCCTTGATGAATTTCTCCTCACAAGTGGCTGCTTGTTCACAACCCCAAGTGTAGGGTTGTGATGTAGTAATAACTTGTGAGAAGGAGGTCGAATCCACAGGGACTAAACTTGTACGTATTCTGAAAAGAACTATAACTAGAACTAGAAGAATATCTAAATTTAAATTTTAAAATAAAAGAGTGTAATTGTGAATAAATTTTAAACTATCAATTAAAGGTGGAAACTAGGGTGCCAAGGAACCACATGTAGCTATCAAGATGCTACCTTACTTGACTCGAGGAAAACAACTGGAATTAGAGTCCTATCTTATCCAATTAGAAGATAAAGCAATTTAATCAAATCTGAACTTTTCATTGACCTGATTCTCAATGGAGGAGAACTGTTATGATTGGAAGGGATTTCATCACCCTAACATGCCTAGGAGATGATGGTGAGTAACAAGATTGACCAATCTCACTATCTCAAAACACGAAAATAAGATATCCAAAGCTATCACAACATCGATTGCAATTTAAGTCACAATAAATCATAGAAAACTGAAAGTGTTCCCTTAATATCAAATTAGAAATCAATGAAATTCAATAAGAATAAACATCAAAGCAAAATAAACATTAAAATATACTACAAGCTTCACATTTGAGCCCTAGCTAAGAGGTATAGCTAACCATAAATATGATTGAAACCAAATCTCTTAAACAAAGCATGAAAAATAAACTAGGGAAGAAGAAAAAATCTTTGGCAGCTACTCCACCCTTGTATATGCTACTTGTGACCTTTCTAAACCCCATAAGATGCTTTGAAGCATGCTAGGGAGTCCTATTTATAGTTATGAAACTCTAACTTTTGCACCTAGTTGGAAAAATCTAGAAACTGCATTAAATTACGCACTCTACACAGTTTTCTAAAATATGCTCGGAGTTTAAACTGCCTTAAATTTATGCCCTCCACGTAGTTTCCAAAAAAAGACTCGGAGTTTCAGAATATGCCTTTCAGGATAAATTTAAGAATATGTTTGTTTTAAAGACAATTTCAGGATTCTTCTTTTTCACTTTAAATCTTTAATTCTCTTCATTCCTCACTTAGTTTTCTTAGATATTTGGCATGTGAATTCTTCATTTACTAATCTTTTAAGCATAAATATTCCTTTTGGCATCAATTTTACCTTTAAGCTCTTGAAATCACGTCGCATATGAAAACATGAATAATTCAATCAATTCAGCACTATCATGTTTATAAAACCAAGGTATAAATAGGAAAAAATATACAATATTTCACACTCAAAACACCTCCCAACCACCATTTTGCTAGTCCCGAGCAAAACATACATGAAGTGATCTTCAATCTTCAATGTTCAAATCACTCTTAGAAATTAATCTTTTATACAATCAAGTATGAATGAGTACAATCTAAAGAAGTTAAAATACAATTTTAAAAACCTAGAGCCGAATCACACGAGTAATCAATTAAAAAGTTTCTTTATCAATCATTTAAGAGCATAAGTTCATATATCAAAATTTTTCAATGTGCTTAGTGAATTCTATTTACTTTCCATAACATACTACTATTTCATAATGTTAGTTATGCTCATCATCTCAAGTTTTATTAAATAATCAAGTATTGATTCCGAGCTTATCATATTTTACTTCTTTTTCTAGTTTTTGATTGTATATTGATGGTCTCTTTTATTATTAATTCTTTTTAGACTTTTCAATCCTTTCCAGTCTTTTCAACATACATGACCTTTTTCGATCTCTCTATTTTTTAACTAATTCTTTTCATCTTTTTTAGATGGATAAAACTCTCCAGACTTAATTCTCAATATTTATCAATGATACACATACTAACAATGAGAAATTCTAGTTCAATTCACAGAAAGCAATTTAAATGTGTTTTGTGACTTAGATTAACGTGATATTCAAACTTCCTCTTAATCAATTATATACAAGAATTTAGACGATAGTCTACTCGGTTGATCAAATTCCAACATTTCAAAGTTCAATCTCCATCTTATCATCATAATCAAGGAATTCTTAATTCCACAAATTTTCTTTTTTCAAACATGATTTTCACAAATTTTTCTCAAAACTAAGAAAATACTGATTAGTTTTACCTAATCTGCACTCCCAACCTAAAACCTACATTGTCCTCAATGTAAAAGATATGAGCATGCAATGCACATGAGACAGCGAAAAGAAATGAGAAGTGATGGGAAGATAAGACCTAAAGAATTAAAGCTTTTCTAAAGTTCTTAACATGTAAATGGGTTAGTACGAAGACTAAATAAACTGAAATCAAACTATCCTATCTTAAATCGTATGAAAGCAATAAACCTAACTACACCTCCGTCAGACTAGGAGGTCAATCCTAGTACACAGGATCAGTAAGAGGCATAGACATGTCCTTTGATTCAAATTCTCAACAAATGGCCTGAGACGATGTCCATTCACTTTGAAAACATTGTCATTTGTCATATTCTTTATCTTGATGGCTCCATGAGGATAAACATTAATAACAGTGAAAGGGTCAGTCCAACGAGATTGAAGTTTTTCTGAAAAAATATATAACCGAGAGTTGTACAAAAGGACTTTTTGACCGATTATGAATGATCTGCAACGAATGTTCCTGTCATGGAACACCTTCATACTGTCCATGTAAATTCTTGAGTTCTCATAAGTGTCATTCCGGATTTTCTTAAGTTCATTTAGTTGGAGCTTGCGCAGTCATCCAGCGTTGTCCAAGTTAAAGTTCAGATTTTTGATAGCCAAGTAAACTCTATGCCCCAGCTCCATAAGCAAGTGGCAGGTTTTCCCATAGACAAGTCTTAAAGGAGACATTCCAATGGGGGTTTTAAAAGCTGTACGAAAAGCCCATAAAGCATAGATCAAATGGATTGATCAATCTTTATGGTCAGGGTAAACCATTTTTATACAATTTATTTAATTTCCCTGTTGAAAATATCAAATTGCCCACTTGTCTACGAGTGGTATGGAGTGCTCACTTTATGAGAGATGTCATATTTCTTCATTACATTCTCAAATGGCCTATTACAAAAGCGTGAACCTCCACAACTAATGATGGTCGAGGCATTCCAAACCGGGAAAGGATATTTTCTTTCAAGAATCGAATGACCATTTTATGATTATTATTTCGACACAGGATCGCTTTGGCCCATTTAGTGACATAGTCTACTACTAATAAAATGTAAATATTCCTAAAGGATTAGGGGAATGGTCCCATGAAATTGATGCCCACCAATCAATTTCTTTAATGATAAGAATGGAGTTCAGAGGCATGATATTTCGACAGAACAACCCTTCCAATTCCTAACAACACCCATAAGCATTGTAAAACCCATGAGTGTCTCTGAACATCATGGGCTAGTAAAAGCCACACTATCGAATTTTGGCTATGGGCTAGCAGAAAAGTGACCACTACAGGCCTGAGAATAATAAAAGGAGATGACACTCTAATGTTCATTGTCTGGCACACATCTTCTTCGAATTTGGTCTAGGTAATATTTAAACAAATAAGGATTATCCCAAAAAAAAATTACATACCTCCACAAAGTTTTTTTTCTTATCTTACGAAGTTTAATGTGTTAGCATGAAACCTGTAGCAAGATAATTTGCAATGTCAACAAACCAAGGTAGTTGAGAGAATTTAAACAATTGTTCATCAAGGAACATATCGTTTATCAGGTCGGCTCAAGGGAATCAAGGAGGTCAAGTCCAGAAGACATTTTCTACTCCTTTTTTGTCTCGTATTTAAATATCAAATTCTTAGAGAAAGAGGATCCATCTTATAAGGCAACGGTTGGCATCTGTCTTACAAATAAGATACTTTAGTATTGCATAGTCCGTGTAGATGATGATCTTGGATCCAATCAGGTGTAACATCCCGAAAATCGGGGGGTCGAGTAAAAACCCAACTCCCGAGTTCCAAAATGTTATTTATGCAACATAGATATGTATGATTGAATGTTGTCTGTGTTAATGTATTAAACATGAGTGAGATTAAGCCAGAACAGCATATCCTACTCCAGAGACAGTTAAATTAGCAAGCGGAAGACTGTGATAGTATGTATAACATATATAAACTGTTGTATGTCTCCAGAGTATGAATATGTTACCAGGTTATATACATACATGTATACTCCAAAAGTAGACAAAGCGAATACACATGAGTGCGCTAAAAATATGAAATGACAAGTGCCAAGGCATTTACTCAACCTTCGTGTAATCCCGTCAATCAGAACACGCATAAAGGAGAGATCCTCCTCATCATCATCAAATCCAGCTCCGCCTCACAGGCCGCGCCATCATCTGCAATCACAAAAAGGGACTGGTGGGTGTCCGGAAACACCATCCCGTAACGTGGGAGTGAGTGATCAACTCAGTAGAATAAGAGAGCAGAAATTAGCATGTTATCAAATCAATCATGCGCTAATAGTAAAGCAGTAATTCACACAATCCAAATACTGTTGTTAATGCAATATGACATGACGTGATGTATGCCCTCACCAACGATCTCCCTCATACTGTACCATCTTACGACCGCGGCATACAATCGACCCTCAAGTGTTCCACATCTTCCAGGCACATGCAATGGTATGGTGATATGATTTCTGAGTTATTATTAGTCCATTCAAACAGCAGGATTGAGAAACTAAGGTACTTCCCTTATATCAATCCCAACACAGATCCTGTCTAGGGTCGTCACTCCTAGTAATCTCATACGAGGTATATTTTGTAGGTCGCTGCAAGGGCTGCCAGGGCTGTTGCATGCACTCGTTGCTCCGCTCCCCCATCACCTTATCAATACAGGCCAACTGTACTCTACTGCTCCTGAAGGGTCGTCGCCTCCCGTAGACTTAGAATACGCTCGCGGTCACTACAAAGGGTTGTCAGGGCTGTTGCTCGCACTCGTTGCACCGCTCCCCCATCACCTTATCAATGTAGGCCGACAGCAAGAATATAGTGTCCCATACCACCATAATCTGCTCACGAGTCTAGGTGCTCACTGGTCACTATGGGGAGGTCTGTGGCCCCAGCGTAGGCCGACAGTTCGACCACGGTGTCCCATACCACCATGCCCGGCTCATGAGTCTTTATGGATCAAGGTACCATGGTTAACAGGGTTTACAATGGTAAGCTCAGTACCCTAGGTTCAAGCAGTTATGACTCATGCAGGGTGAACATACATCGGCCAGTCGGGTTACTTGACGGGCTCGACTAGCATGATCGCATCTCAAGTTGAACGACATGAAGTGCGTAAAACACTTCGCGTGGCCTAACCACTGCCACCAACTCCAGAACACGACTTGCGTTCATCGGCGCGTCGTTCGTGGCGAAGATAAGCTAACCACGAATTCGCTCGGTTACCGACTGCCCGGACTACGCATAGTCCCAAACAATCATAAATCCACATCAGCAGTTCTGTAAGGGTAATGAAAATGAAATACAACCATGTGAGCATGTTAACCCATGTTATAACGTACAACTTAAGTAAATCATCCAACGCAAGCCTTTCATACATATAATGAAATTATGCATATCGCCAACCTATAGAAAATCATTTCCATCCACAAAATTAATTGAGAATTCAATCTCAAACTAAATCATAAAGAAATCATTAAGCACATGTTATAACATACCACTTAAGTGAAACATCAAGCATATGCATTTCATCCATATAATGAAATCGTACATATGGCTAACATGTAGGAAGCCATTTACACCAGCATATTAATTGAGAAATCAATCTCAAACTAATTCATAACACCATTTAATTCAATACATACTAATACAAGCATTTATTCAAACACTTAAACCACACACTTAAGTCTACATATAGTATGTCGACCCAAAGTGCGCATTTAGGCGAATCTCTTCGCCAAACTAATTATGCACGCATTCCTAGTATTCTAATGCGACAAGAAGCCATGTCAATCACATCAGCAAAATATGGATGAAAATACTACTTCCTATAAATGACTAAAGTGCCCTAAATCTCATATTCTTCGTCGGTTTACGAAACAGGAAACGGACAGCACGTTGTGCATGTCAAACGGCGTTGCCGTCGATAATCTACTATTAAATGACATTGAAAGCGTTGAAAACAGTCAATCAAAGCGTCTAATATCCGCACCTTTTCCCTTATAGATGTGTGAATTCGAACGGAGCGTATACGCTTCGTCTACGGCGAATAGGGAACCTAATACACAAGCTACATAAGCTACATCGCTAATGGAATTGACGGAAGCTTAAATCAGCAAGTATTGAAGGTTTTCTTCACCTAGAAGTGCGTTGGAATCGTCAAAAAAGTGATTGGAGTGCGTCGCCTAAGCACGTACAGCAGCACCAGCAGGTGGCAGGAAGATCTCTCCCACCCTCTCTCACAATCTCTCACCTTTTCTCTCACACAAGCTAGGGTTTCTAGCAAATTCGGATGTGTGAGAGAAGTGAGGGTTTCAACCCCTTTTATAACCTAAAACATGCCCAAAATAGGCTTGGGAACAATGTTTACTTGGTGCCTAACCAAATCGGGGATGTTTCGGTCCAAAAGAGCATTTCTGGAGGTCCCCTGGCCAAATGCGGTCGGACTTAAGCTCATGCATACTGGATCTAGCACTCATCCAGTTTTCAGACCAGTAGGGTTCCCAGATCGCACGTGGCGGTCCAGTTTCAGTTTAACGGTCATCGCACCAAGATCAGGCCTATAAGTGTCGTGATATGAAATAGAAATTTTTCCTGATCCTAGGGTGTAATTTGGCTGAATTCTGACGGTCAGAACGCTTAATACTGATGCGTCAAATCGTGTGCCAGATTTGAATTTCAAATTCCAATTCTAACCCTATTCTCACTCTCTTCACTCCAGGCTCAATGAAATAGCCTCTGAATGTCAGTTGGACTTGATTTTCGAAACGATTGCCAAGCCCAGCTAAGTGGTCATGACGGTCTAAGATGGTAGGTATCGGACTTTCGACGCGCGGTCTAGATCCAATACAAAGTTTCAAAGAGGTCCCGAGAACAAACCGGTTTAGAGTTTGATCCGAGGCTTTAGAGCATTATAGCACCATTGGTTCCACTCACTTTGGGCCTTGTAGAACATATTTAAAGTGATCAAGGACTATTTCCCAGCTACTTTAGCGTCGCGCTAGCTAACTTACACTTATTTTCCAAAGGAATTAATCCTACGTGATTTCTTTGGCTATGAAATTGGGTTCTGAGCAATTTCTCAGGTGTTTTAGTTAACCCATTGCCTAAGGACGTCTAATCCCAGATTAGTCAAAATCCAGGGTGTTACAATCTACCCCCCTTAAAACACAATGTCGTCCCCGACATTGGCGAAGGGCAAGGAATACTTTTCTAAGGGAGGTTCAATCCTACTTAATAACCTAATCGTACGTATATCCCAACTCAAAGGTTTCGATCTTGGGCTAGTGGGGAATAGGCCGACCATGCTTCCGCTGCGCCACTCTGATCGAACGGGAGCGTTGACTAACCTAACCGGATTGGACTCCATACGTTCTACCCCCCTTAAAACTTAGTTTTACTTAAGTTCAAGAATCTATGCATCGCTCCGTATATCGGAACGAGGCGCAACTTAGGGGCTATCCTTAACCTAAAATGGAAACAACCTCTCATTACAGTGGTTTTCCCTTCGCTAATGATGCGTTCTATGGCATTGGTAACTATGATCATAGAGATGAGCCTAATTTCTATTGTGGTTAAGGTCAGGGGCAGGTATGAGTTGGTGGCAAGATGTCGAATTCTCTACTGGCTTTAAGTCCTCGCCATTTTCCAAAGGCAATGTGATCCCGTTTGGTTGTAGGTGGTTGGGCCATCACGGAAGAAAGGTTGTGTAGTGGGTCTGAGCCGGATACATTGACCTTCTGCCGAGACTCTGACAGAAAATTCTTCGTATCAGTTCTTAATCCTAGCCGATGCCGACCCTCTGCTTGATCAGAGCATTGGATTTATTGGTAACCACTAGGATTAAGAAGTCGATTCAAACCGCGAATACATCGCTTACATGTAGTTCCTTTATTCCGCATTCCCGAATGCAATAAGCCCTTGGGGAAAGCAATTCTAAGGGGCGTGCTAGTACATTCTAAGTTCAATCTGAGGGATTTATAAATGTTCCCTGAGAGTGAATGGTTCCTTCCTATGGGAAACAACGACAATCTATAAGTCATAAGGGGTTCTATCGAAGAAATAAGGTTCTACTTCAACTAAATCTAACCTACAATTTCTTAGCATATACAGGCTTTACACTACTTAAGGTAACTAGTAGGCTAGTCTGTAACTCTGTAGCTATAATCCAAATCCTAAGTTTATACGTTAAATGGCTCCATACCATTTCTACTACAGGGAGTTGTTCTATCGCTTAGGGTCAAGATTGTCTAAATGGAATTGGATTTCTTATGTCGTCAGACCCTTGAAATCTAGGAGTCCTAACACTAGATCCAAAACGCCTAGGGCCTATGTGGCCGGTAGCTCTTAGTTGTATTAAATGGAACCGCATTCCTAGTCCCATAGCGGGATTGGAAGTGGCATGCTTGGTAGGAGGGTGGGTTGGGATAAAATTAATTTGCAGGCTGAATCCCGGGAGTTACAATACTCCCAATCTAGGGACCATACCTTACAGCGAAATGAAACGGCATGCATTCCATTCAACAAATTTTGGCTACATTAAGCCCAAACTATAACACAAACACATTTTCTACCGGTGACATCACTAGACCCAATAACAATAAAACAGAGAAATCCTTAAAACAAAAATCAAACAATCTACAGGGCAGCGACATAGATGCCTAATTCTACCAAAGAACTTCTACCATGGTCCCAACTAACCTTCTTGAATACTATCTAGTTCAGTACTGTCAGTTGCCCACTAGAGCTCTATCGGCCAGGTATTTTCAATACTTCTCAAACGGAGAAAGTCGAGAAATGGGATTTGAGGTTAGCACGATTTTGAGACCCAAAAAGAGGGTAAAGGCTCAACTAAAAGGGACATGAGAGAGAGGATGATGGAAAGGGAGGAAAAGGCTGAAACAGCCTTAACAATAGCCATGGAAAATGGAGGAAATGTGAATAATTGGTCACCTAATTGGACAAAATGAAATCTAGGCGTTGTAGAGGGATGCTTCAAGCTCCCCTAGGATGTATTTTCAGAGAGAAATGAGAATAAAAAAAGGAAATGGAGCACCTCACGATTTCAGCTCGATTTGGGGGTTGTAAGAGCTCCAAACGATGAGATTTGCAAGATGGAAGGCTGCAAACTTCAATGGAGTGATGGGGGTGGTCATTTTTGGCCAAGGATGGATTTGGGAGTGATTTGGGACCACGGTTTTGGGTTAGGGCAGCTAGAAAATGTAAATGGGGCTAGGGGAGAGGCTATTTGTGAAGGAAGTTAGGTTTTTAGGAGGTTATGAGGGATGACCCACATACCAGGGGGCCATACATCACCCCAAACATCACCGGACCGAAGGCCGGCCAGAGTGGGGCCCACCGGTCGACGATGCATCGCCGAACCGGCGATGGCATCGCCGGCCATCTCTCTAGGTGGTTGGTGGGACCACATGGGTCTGGTCCCCCATGGTCCAAGGACCCCAAAAACGTACGGTCCCAACCTTAGTTCATTGTATATTGACCTATAGAGGCCCAAACATGTGTTCGGGGCTTTTCGGGGCCAGTCTACAAACTCGAATACAATCCCCTATCATGTAGCATATGATTTTGGGGTAGAAGGAGCTAGTACATCTATCTAGCTCATTAGTTGCTAAAGAAAGCTAAGTTAGAATGTCCTTATGGCCATTTTTTATGAAATTTTACTATTTACTGTAAAATTTTATCGAGGTATGATTTTATGTTATTTTCACATTAGGATTGATTCCTAACATGAAAGGGATAAGAAATAATTGAAGATTGGAATGATGAGAGGAAGAATTTTGAAGATTTTAGGTGAAACGGGGTTTTTAAGCCCTGACGATTGAATACAGGGGTTGTGATTGCCCCACAGCACACTGATTCACATTTACAGATTTAGAATCATCCAAAGAACGTCTCAACCCACTTACCTACAACCTAGGAGCTATTCGGGTTGCTTTACGCGACCCTAGATGCGTTACGAACTCGATCGCACGATCGATATGAATAGTCTTCGCATATTAGCGAATTTGCGATCCTATCAGAGTTTCTAGACCATTCTCGCACCCACCTAAGTCAAAGGAAGCAACAGTGTACGTCGCGTGACCATAACCCAGGCCCGGTTTAATCTAAATCATGCTCTGATACCATCTGTAACATCCCAAAAATCGGAGGGGCGAGTAAAAACCTAACTCCCGAGTTCCAAGATGTTATTTGTGCAACATAGATATGTATGATTGAATGTTGTCTGTGTTAATGTATTAAACATGAGTGAGATTAAGCCAGAACAGCATATCCTACTCCAGAGACAGTTAAATTAGCAAGCGGAAGACTGTGATAGTATGTATAACATATATAAACTATTGTATGTCTCCAGAGTGTGAATATGTTACCAGGTTATATACATACATGTATACTCCAAAAGTAGACAAAAATAATATACATGAGTGCGCTAAAAATATGAAATGACAAGTGCCAAGGCATTTACTCAACCTCCCTATAATCCCGTCAATCAGAACACGCATAAAGGAGAGATCCTCCTCATCATCATCAAATCCATCTCCGCCTCACAGGCCGCACCATCATCTGTTATCACAAAAAGGGACTGGTGGGTGTCCGGAAACACCATCCCGTAATGTGGGAGTGAGTGATCAACTCAGTGGAATAAGAGAGCAGAGATTAGCATGTTATCAAATCAATCATGCGCTAATAGTAAAGCAGTAATTCACACAATCCTAATACTTTTGTTAATGCAATATGACATGACATGATGTATGCCCTCACCGACGATCTCCCTCATACGGCACCATCTTACGACCGCGGCATGCAATCGACCCTCAAGTGCTCCACATCTTCCAGACACATGCAATGGTATGGTGATATTCTTTTCGAGTTGTTATTAGTCCATTCAAACAGCAGGATTGGGAAACTAAGGTACTTCTCTTATATCAATCCCAACACAGATCCTGTCTAGGGTCGTCACTCCTAGTAATCTCATACGAGGTATATTTTGTAGGTCGCTGCAAGGGCTGCCAGGGCTATTGCACGCACTCGTTGCTCCGCTCCCCCATCACCTTATCAATACAGGCCTACTGTACTCTACTTCTACTGAAGGGTCGTCGCCTCCCGTAGACTCAGAATACGCTCGCGGTCACTACAAAGGGCTGCCAGGGCTGTTGCTCGCACTCGTTGCACCGCTCCCCCATCACCTTATCAATGTAGGCCGACATCAAGAATATAGTGTCCCATACCACCATAATCTGCTCACGAGTCTAGGTGCTCACTGGTAACTACGGGGAGGTTTGTGGCCCCAGCGTAGGCCGACAGCTCGACCACGGTGTCCCATACCACCATGCCCGGCTCATGAGTCTTTATGGATCAAGGTACCATGGTTAACAGGGTTTACAATGGTAAGTTCAGTACCCTAGGTTCAAACAGTTATGACTCATGCAGGGTGAACATACATCGGCCAATCGGGTTACTTGACGGGCTCGACTAGCACGATCGCATCTCAAGTCGAACGACATGAAGTGTGTAAAACACTTCGCGTGGCCTAACCACTGCCGCCAACTCCAGAACACGACTCGTGTTCATCGGCGCGTCGTTCGTGGCGAAGAAAAGCTAACCACGAATTCGTTCGGTTACCGACTGCCCGGACTAGGCATAGTCCCAAACAATCATAAATCCACATCAGCAGTTGTGTAAGGGTAATGGAAATGAAATACAACCATGTGAGCATGTTAACACATGTTATAACGTACAACTTAAGTAAATCATCCAACGCAAGCCTTTCATACATATAATGAAATTATGCATATCGCCAACCTATAGGAAATCATTTCCATCAGCAAATTAATTGAGAATTCAATCTCAAACTAAATCATAATGAAATCATCCAGCACATGTTATAACATACCACTTAAGTGAAACATTAAGCATATGCATTTCATCCATATAATGAAATCGTACATATGGCTAACATGTAGGAAGCCATTTACACCAGCATATTAATTTAGAAATCAATCTCAAACTAATTCATAACACCATTTAATTCAATACATACTAATACAAGCATTTATTCAAACACTTAAACCACACACTTAAGTCTACATATAGTATGTCGACCCAAAGTGCGCATTTAGGCGAATCTCTTCGCCAAACTAATTATGCACACATTCCTAGTATTCTAATGCGACAAGAAGCCATGTCAATCACATCAGCAAAATATGGATGAAAACACTACTTCCTATAAATGACTAAAGTGCCCTAAATCTCATATTCTTCGTCGGTTTACGAAACAGGAAACGGACAGCATGTTGTACATGTCAAACGGCGTTGCCGTCGATAATCTACTATTAAACGACATTGAAAGCGTTGAAAACAGTCAATCAAAGCGTCTAATATCCGCACCTTTTCCCTTATAGATGTGTGAATTCGAACGGAGCGTATACGCTTCGTCTACGGCGAATAGGGAACCTAATACACAAGCTACATAAGCTACATCGCTAATGGAATTGACGGAAGCTTAAATCAGCAAGTATTGAAGGTTTTCTTCACCTAGAAGTGCGTTGGAATCATCAAAAAAGTGATTGGAGTGCGTCGCCTAAGCACGTACAGCAGCACCAGCAGGTGGCAGGAAGATCTCTCTCACCCTCTCTCACAATCTCTCACCTTTTCTCTCACACAAGCTAGGGTTTCTAGCAAATTCGGATGTGTGAGAGAAGTGAGGGTTTCAACACCTTTTATAACCTAAAACATGCCCAAAATAGGCTTGGGAACAATGTTTACTTGGTGCCTAACCAAATCGGGGATGTTTCGGTCCAAAAGAGCATTTCTGGAGGTCCCCTGGCCAAATGCGGTCGGACTTAAGCTCATGCATACTGGATCTAGCACTCATCCAGTTTTCAGACCAGTAGGGTTCCCAGATCGCACGTGGCGGTCCAGTTTCAGTTTAACGGTCATCGCACCAAGATCAGGCCTATAAGTGTCATGATATGAAATAGAAATTTTTCCTGATCCTAGGGTGTAATTTGGCTGAATTCTGACGGTCAGAACGCTTAATACTGATGCGTCAAATCGTGTGCCAGATTTGAATTTCAAATTCCAATTCTAACCCTATTCTCACTCTCTTCACTCCAGGCTCAATGAAATAGCCTCTGAATGTCAGTTGGACTTGATTTTCGAAACGATTGCCAAGCCCAGCTAAGTGGTCATGACGGTCTAAGATGGTAGGTATCGGACTTTCGACGCGCGGTCTAGATCCAATACAAAGTTTCAAAGAGGTCCCGAGAACAAACCGATTTAGAGTTTGATCCGAGGCTTTAGAGCATTATAGCACCATTGGTTCCACTCACTTTGGGCCATGTAGAACGTATTTAAAGTGATCAAGGACTATTTCCCAGCTACTTTAGCGTCGCGCTAGCTAACTTACACTTATTTTCCAAAGGAATTAATCCTACGTGATTTCTTTGGCTAAGGAATTGGGTTCTGAGCGATTTCTCAGGTGTTTTAGTTAACCCATTGCCTAAGGACGTCTAATCCCAGATTAACCAAAATTCGGGGTGTTACATCAGGTAGGAGCTAATTTTATCCAAAGAAAACACCATGGCTAAGTGTTCCTTCTCCATAGTAGAGTAGTTCACTTAGACATAATTTAGAGTTCTACTTGCATGATGCAAGACCCGACTCGAGTTCATGTGTATGCATGTGTGTGTAAGTATGCATTTCATTTCTCTTGATCTCGTGGTCCTACCGTTTGAATCTTGGCAACTCATGACCCTCGAATAGTGTTTGCGTTCATCCTTAAGTTCGGTCATGTAGACCCGACTCGGATCGAGCCGACGCCTATGCCATCTTGTTCGCATCGTCATTGTGGTCCCGATGATGCATCTTGTGCATCCATCCTATATGTAGATCATAAGCTTTGTACATTTCATTTTTTAGCCCTTAATCATGGTCATGTGGCCTACCTAGGAATGGTGTGCATGTTTTCTAGGTTGGTCCCATATTTTGGCATCAATTTCCAACACACACTACACACACACTATCTAAAACCCTATTCCTACACCACCTCTCTCTAAAACACCACCAAAAGACTTAGAAAGCCTACTAACCCTACAATATTGTTTCTAACTCCCTCCTTCCATGACCTTTCTCTATCCAAGGCAAGAAAGAAATGATTGTTAGGCTTAAAACCTCTCTCTCTCTCTCTTCTCTCTCTCTCTCTCTCATTTTCCTCCCTTTCTCATTCCCATTTCCTCCTTAGTAAGAGAGGGTGGGACGTCCCCACCTAGCCATCCCATTCTAGCCCCTTTCAGCTCAAATTCCTCTCAATCTAACCATCCATACCCCATCTCACCTATTAATAAATCATCCTTGGAGCACTAGAAGTTAGGGATACAAGTTTGGAAGAGATCTAAGGTGGGTGTACTTCTAGGATGTAGGATTTTCAATTCCATTTTCTAGATCTATTACTTCTTTCATATGGGAAGTGTAGGACCTACTAATCCATGATGGAGATCCTACACCACCCCTTAGATGTGGTCAAATGGCCTATTTCATGCATGCATATCCCATGCACGGGGTTTTCCCCTTTTGGGCCCCATAATGGAGGACTCCTTGGATTTCATTGTATAATAGGTCATCTAGACCTTAAAATCATGGTTAGGATGACATCCCAACCATTGATCTTGATTCTAGGACATGCATGTGGTTGATCTATATTGTAACATGTGAGTCAATAATATGCGTGGTGTGATTGATGAAGGGGAGGGCCTCAATGTGGCGGAGCCCTTCCTCTTGTGGCCGATCCTTTATTTTTCTTTGATGTTAGCATTCTGATCATGTGTGTGTGGCCCACCTTGTCAACCAATAAAAAAATTCAGACCATCCATAGAGGTTAGATGCCCATGGTAGTCCATCCTTTGACATGTGGCCCCAAAATCCACCTAAATGGGGCACATGAAAGGGGTTCTTGGTGATGGGAAAAGTCTAGTCATTTTTTAGGCCCATTGGGGTGGTCCACAACATGATTTTCTAGGGTTAAATCTCATTGTAAATGATGTTTATATTTAATTCCTTTTAATTACATGTTGCTTTCCAGAACTGTCTAGATAGATTTTTGGGCCAACTTGAGGCCAGAATTTGGGGCTTTTGGTGAGGAGTTTTGTACTAAGTATTATATAATTTTTGAAGTTGTATGTCCCACCTTTGAGCATGCCAAATTTTAGCCTCAACTTACCTCATTTGGGTCCCCCAAAGAGTGGGCCAATATGGGTACCTTGCTAGATTTTCTGTAGTAATTCCAACAACATTTCAATCTAAAAACTTAAAAATATAAAAAAAATTTTGAATAGGTGGGCCACTTTGGTGGACCCTACCTTGTACTATACATATGTGGGTATTGTCAAGCCCCAAACCTGAAAATCGGATTCACAAGAATCCCCATCGCTGAATCCAGTGTTAACAGTCTTCGTAGTGCCTCATTCTCGGCTCCCAGCGCCTATATGCCAGGTTTTGATCTTGGGATCCTATAAGGAGGATTTCCAACATACATTTAACTTATAAGAAGCATAATAACAAGTTTACCCAAATCACAAAGGTAACATCATCATCACATATACACTAATATAAACATTTAAATACAATGTTGAAAGGGAAAAAGTCAACTACATGCTCCAAGCTCTATGCTGCTGCAACCTAACATCACCTACACGCATCTATCGTGTATAAGCTTATAGAAAGCTTATATGATGGTGTAAGTGTGTGCACAAGGTAAGTGCTAAGTATTTAATATAATGCCATAATCATACAATATCGAAAATACTGGTAAAATCATGAATCATACGATATCAGAGTAAGCAGAACTACTGACAAGTCCATGAGTCAAACAATATTAGAGTGTGCAATACAGTTTAGCTATGCAAATGAGGAGTCATAAAGAGCCAAATATCAGAAGCCGAGGATATAATGAAATATACAATTCTTGATGAGTTCACGAATAGCGTTAGTTATATATAGACCATATAAATATAAAAACACAATAACCCAAAATGCCATATGCCACAGATGTAATGAAATATGTAGTGCTAATGAAGTGACCATGCTGGAGTGTGAAGTCAGGATAATAGTACATAGTATTGTAGCCTATGGAGTCCATCACAATGGACTTTTATCCAAACCAGTCACATACCTAATTTAGATAGGCAGACTTAATGTGGTAAACTTCCGATCTCAAGTTAGTCGCACCCCCAACTGAAATCCTAGCCATTGAGAAGTTACATGTAATAAATATTTACGCACCACTAGCCCGAGTGGATAGTGAATGAATGAATGAATAAGTATGTAACTCCTACTCAATAAGTCCACATACCAGTATTGTTCATCTCTATGATCATGACCGGGGTCTACTATACTCTACACTAGCTTGCCACCCCATCAAGCGCACAACTGGATAAGTGAAAGAGACCTCACTATTCGCCTGGCGAGTAGACAACAAATATCTACCCAGCACGTCGATAACAGACCCATTCATGAGCTACTCAAACTTAGCCCAGCTATGCTTACTCCCTCAGGCGGGTAAGGACACACCCACTCCCAACTGACCACGACATAGTAGGAGACGCGGCCTACTAGTATACAGTCCTCATGCGCTCATGTTTTTACTTGGTCTCGACGTTGGGGCATCATCTGGTACCAAGAGGGTTTAGGGATTTTCACCGATGGCCATCTATGACATCCCAATGCTAATAATAGATTTTCGGTGTCCTATCTAGCCATCCACGATATGCATGTGGAGCATATGATCCTAATGTCACTAGGGCGTACATTAATCAAAACACATAATGCAAGGTGAATGAGTCATATAATCCAGTCATGCATCAATCCTATGCATACCGTGTGCTCATGTGAGATAACCTCCGCTTATCAAGGAGTCTCATAACAACTTGCCCAACGACATATGCAATGGTCAACCACATCTCATAACAAACATACAGATGATGCATATGGGCATGTATCATGATGCTATACTGTCGCATACTCATAATTGGTATTAGTAACTGACATCAACAATTGACCTCAACAATGTAGAAATTTAACCAACATTGCCCCTAAGGAATGACCCACATAGAGCCTAACATGTAGTGAACCCATTGCCTCACACAAGGGCCAAATATACAACACCATGGGCCTCACTTAAGAACTTAATACACATCACAATGGGCCTTTCACATGGGCCTAACATACATCACAATGGGCTCCATCGTATGGCCCTCAAATGCATCACAACGAGCCTCATCACATAGGTCCCAATACATTACATTGGGCCTTAAACACGGGCTGAATACACATGACAACGGACCTTAAATATGGACCTCATATACATCACATTGGGCCTCAAACACGGGTAGAATGAACATCATAATGGCCTCAAATAAGCGTCGCATATACAACAATGGGCCTCGTCAAACGGCCTCGACAATCGGAATAGGAATCAGCCTTAACCACCGGCCTCAGTAATTGGAATCGGCCTCGACACTCAGCCTCGACAATCAAAATCAGAATCGGCTTCAACCATCAGCCTTCACACAATCAGAATCGGCCTTGATAATCGGCCTCAACAATCAGAATCAGAATCTGTCTCAATAATTAGCCTCGATAATCGGACTTAGAATCGGCCTCGATTATCAAAATTTGTATCGACAATCGGAATCGGCCTCAACAATCTAAATCGGTGAGAATGAGTCTAACAAGGCCTAAGGGAAGGTCAAAATGTGGACATCCAACCATCATTGCCCATCAATGTGGACATTTAACCAACATCACTCCTAAGAATGATCCACATAGAGCTAAACATAGAGTGGGTCCATAGCCTTACATAGAGGCCTAATATACATCACAATAGGCCTCATACAAGGGCTATATACACAACAGGTGGGCCCTGCACATGGGTCTTAGATACATCGCACAAGCCACAACTCATGGGCCTAATGCACATTATAATGGGCCTCATTAAATGGGCTATAAAAACATCACAATGGCCATGCCATATGGGTCAGAAATACATCTCATTTGGCCTTACCAAATGGACCAGAAATACATCACAAGGGGTCATGTCATATGAGCCAAAATACATATCAATGGGTCACGACCCATGGACCTCAAAAACATAACATGTGGGCCCTACACCTGGGTCTCATATGCATTAAATGGGCTACATATTTGGGCCTCAAATACACATAAAAGGTCACTAATATATCACAATGGGCCTTTCACATGGGCCCAATATACATCATTATGGACCACATCAATGGGCCGCACCAAAGGGCCTCATTACGTCACATTGGGCCTCATGTCTGGGCTGCATATACATCAAGTTGACCGCATTACATGGGCCACACATGCATCACATCGGGCCTTGCCAAATGGGCCATAGATACACCATAAAAGGCCTTACATGCGTCACTTGGGCCTCAATTATACATCGTAGGTGGGCCTCAAATATACATCATTAATGGGCCTTGCACATGCAGTAAGTGAGCCCTGGATGCTGCAGGCAGGTCCTGCACACTGCAGGTGGGTCCTGCAGATGAATGGTATGCATGAAACACATACGTCATGGTGGGTCACACTGGCTAGGAGGATAGACGGTGAAGATATACAATACATGCATCAATGGTAGGCCCCACATTGTACCGTCCAAAATGGATGGTGTAAATATATAATGCATACATCTAGTGGGCCCCACCTCCACACATGCGGCACATGTGGAGTGGGTCCCACACGGACAGTTGGGATATAATACATACCTCATGTTAGACCACAGAACTTGCTGATATCAAAACAATAGCAAATATAGATGAGGTCCCTAGCAAAATGGATGGTATAGATAAAACTCACACATCACATGTGGTCCATACAAATGGACGGTGGATACAACACATGCATCATGGAGTCCACGTAACGGACGACTGAGAGAAAACACATATACCAAGGTGAGCCTAACTGTACATCACGTGGTGTCCCACCATCCAGATGATTGGAATAAAACACCTATATTAGATGGTGTCCCACCATCCTTTGTTGGATTAGATGATGAGGATACAATACATAAATCACGTGGGTCCCATCTCCTGGATGATGTGGATTATACAATGGACCCACGGAACTTGCGGATGTTAATACAACAGTTATATAGGTGTTGTACACCAGCCAATCCTCTTCACAGAGGTGGGTCCCACATGTGGCCCACCGTAACATTTATTTTCCATTCAATCTGTTCATAAGGTCACGAACACCTGAAAGAAGAAAAAAAATAAAAATTCTTATTAGACCAAAACTTCTATGAACTAAAAAGGGTTTCAATGGTAGACGTTTAAACCACCACTACTTCCTGCCTTGTGAACCACCTGAGCTTCTGTGTACGGTTGATTTTAGGGGTGCCCCACTGTTTAAAGGTGCCCCATCAAATGCATGGTACTAATATCCAACACACATCACGGTGGGGCCTGCGACTGGGACCCATGATCCCTGCCCCTTTTCATCCACAATGTAGCAGGACGCTGCTGCAACATCCTCTGGACAGTAGCAGTAGCAGCGCCTGCTGCATATATATATATATATATATATATATATATATATATATATATATATATATATATATTAAAATTTTTATTTTGTTATAGTTTTTCCTAGGTGGGGCCCGCATCAGGGGGATCCACTCCATCCATTGGATTTATGGCTCATGACAGACCAAACGAGCCTAATATTCAGCATGTTTATGTGTGTAGAAACATTAAAGTGGGCCCTAACAGGTTTTAACAGTCAATATCACTTTTTTTTATGATGCGGCCTGCTAGATATTCGGATTGGCTTTATTTTTTGGTTCAATACCTAAAATGATCGCAAAAATTGAATGGATGGTGTGGATTGGATACATACATCAAGGTGGGGTCCACATCCAGTGGACTTGGGTGGCATGGATGAATGACTTACATTAGCTGGTTCCACCATCCATGTCTGGACAGTGGACGGTGTGGATATTCACATAAATTACGTGGGCTGCACCGTCCCTTGCTGGACGGTGGGTGACATGGCATATGCGTGACACATGGTCCACTTGATATGAATCAAGCTGATATTTGCATTTCACTTCATCAATGTCTGTCCAAAACAGATGACCAGGGTGGGTCATTCTCTGGACATCAGCGAGGCGAGCCTAACATTTAGATGGCATGGATATAATGCACACTCATGGTGAGGTGTATCAAGGTGGGCCACACACATCGAGAGAGAGAGAGGGAGAGGGAGAGAGAGAGAAGGAGTGGTGTTGGAGGGACCCAGCCACTATGGGTCCCTCTTTGATACAAAGCATACATCAAGATGGGTCCCACCATATGTGGGCCCTCAAATCACAAAAAACATCGGTAGAAAACCTAAGATCACCCACCTCAAGATCTCTTCTTCCTTCTTCCACCATCAGGTTCTAGAGCTCCAAGGAATCAAGATTGATTTTGGAAGGTGGAGATGGGAGGTAGGAAGGTGGGCCACACCTAGCTCTTTCTCATGGAGAGCTTGGACATCCACCTCCCATGGTTTCTTGGGAGAATAAGTATGAAAATGGGAGAGAGAGGAATGATGGGATGATAAGGGATGGGTGAAATGGGTGTTGTAAGGAAAGAAATGGAAAGGTATGGGTTTAACTGAATTTTGGGTAAAAGAGGAGTGGGTGGGGCGAGAGAGAGAGAGTTGACTTGTGAGGGGTGAGGTGGCATGGGGCATGGGTGGTGTACTTGACTTGTTAAATGATGTGTACTTGATTGATTGATGTGATGGGTCATAGAGATTCTCTCGAGATTCGCAACGCCTGGCGTTTCTTCAGAATGAACGCAGGCCTACATCTCCTGCCTAGTATTGGATCGATGCACGAGTTATGACATTGGAACTATGGTGACGGCACAGTCACTAGGGTACAAGTTTCGAGTCGAGTCAACTCGGATATGCAGGACTCGACTTAGGATCACGCACAAATGTCGGATATAGGTCGAGGGTGACCGGAATTCAACCGGAAGGACCGTGAAGGCCTATGGAATGGTATAGACTAGGATACGGGCCTTACAGGGATGTTGAAATCAAAATTTCCTAAGTTTTGGAGACCTTGGGCCTACCCCTTTTGAGTGCTCAATCAGGGTCTGTCCAAAATTCTGCACTTAGCAGATTCTCTGGACAGCTTGATTCCTTAATTTAATTAAAATATTTTTAATTATCCAAAAATCTTAAAATTTTGCAACGGTATGGCCCACTCATGATAGGACCTACCTACCCAGTTTTAGGGTTAAAGGATGCCTGTACTGATCGTGGTATGGGCTGGACCAGGCCCCTAAGCTGGGACACCTAGGCTAGGGCGTCCAGCCTTGGTTGGTTGCCCAGCTTGATGCATTTTTCTCACCCACCATCTATATAATTGTGGTCCATGTGTGACACAAACATCTCCCTCAGTGACATCCATTTTTGGGACCCATTAGGATGTGTTTTGGGCCAATTGCCCAGGCCCATAACACTTTTTACCCTTGGGACGCCCAGGCCTATTGGACCATTGTTGGACTTTCAGTCCAACAGCATGGTCCCCCTTATTTATGTGTGAAATTCACTCCTTCCCTCTGGTGAGACCCACAAAGATATATGTGGGACATCAGGGAACTCATACTTAACCTTTAAGAATATTGTTGGGCTTCAACAGGCCTAAAATATGGGTGGGCTGGAATTTCAGCAAAAGACCCAAACTTACCACCCATAAGTGCCTATTTTGGAGAAGCAAGGCCCACTAGATTTAGGGTTGTTTACACACATATCTTGCCCCATTTCCTATCATGCCTTGGGCTTAATTGGATCAATGTACATATTTAATTATATGATTCTATAGGTCCAGTTGGGATGGAACTTTTCAGATAGGCCCATTGGACCTTCGGGCCTATATTTACTATGCTATTGTGATGCATTTATGGGCCAACATACACTAATAGTTGGGCCCTTGGTTGCTCGTTAAGTTAACAACATACTTGGGCAAAGATGTGAGGCCAAATTCACTTGTTTTAACACATGAGAATTTGGCCATATGGTTGGAATACTGGGCTACTCATCAGGCCCACCACAATATTTGGATTTGTAACCTTTTTAGTTGGGCCCAAAACTTACTTAGGGGTCCATAACGTTTCTTATTAGTTGGGCCATGTGCATTGTCCACTAGGCCCACGGATTGTTTAGGCCTTGGGCCTTGATTCACTCGAGTAGTAGCGGGCTACCTTTTGGAACCCAGCTGATGTTGGATGTCCACCCTGGTGGCCCTGAGGTAGACCCATAGGGTGGTTATAGGTGGTTGAAGGTCCGCCTAGACCCTTGTTAGGACCACTTCTTCCCTTGGGCTTTTATGGCCCGTCTTAGCATGTGGGCTACCCTAGAGTGGTGGGCCCCCACTAGAGGGTAATCCCATAGTAAATTGTCTAAGTACCTAAAATTATTTTCCCATCCTTAGGAAGGAGGAGTATACATGTTAAGTCTTCATCGTCGTATGGCGCATCCTCATGACCCATGTGTGTCATAATGTGACTGGACTGCATTTGTGTGTGGTCATAAAGTTGATATGGTAGAGGGATGGAGTTTCTCTCTTATGTACATCCAGTGCTTAGAGCTGGTGCATGATCTGTATGTTTGACTCATGTATTGGCATCGCATTTCATGTTAGTATCACCCTTGCTTCATTAAGGCCTTTCCTCCATAGGGACATTCATGGATGATCGTATTTATGGACACCGAAAATATATTATCTTGAGTATTTAGGTTACGTTGGATATCACTCGGTGAAAGCCCCTAAACCTTCAAGGTACCTAGAAGATGCCTCAATACCGTGACCGAGTGAAATCTATGAGCGTCCGAGTGCCTTACACCGATAGGTCACGTCTCCCACTATCATGTAGTCGATTGAGATGAGATGTGACCTTATCTGCCTAAGTGAGAGGGCATTACTAGGCTAAGTCTGACCAGATCGTAAATGGGTTTGCTACCATCATGCCTCGCTGGTTATTGGTTGTCCATAGGTGGGTAGTGTGGTCTTTTATGCTCGCCTGACTCTGCGGCTTGGAGAGCAATAGTTATCCTGCAGTGCATTATATATGTGAACTGGTTATGAGCATTGACATCTCCTTGCATTTGTATAGCCCTGGAATGGCTTCTTGCATTCCTCGCAGCCTTTGTAGGCTTGTGGCATTGGCACTGATCATATTTCCTTTCTACATTCCCTACTATTCTTCTGCGCACCATTGTCACACACTTTCACTACCCTCTAAGCTTTCTACAAGCTTATGCACGATTAACATGTGTAAGAGATCCTAGGCCGACGTCTTAGCAGCGGAGCTTGGATAGGAGCTGAGTTGAGGACCTTAGTATTGCAGATCTCTTTCCTTCTTCTTTTGTCATCAGATGTATTTCCTTTTAGCATTGTATTAAAGCTCAAATTTATAGTGAATTTTGTGATGTGTGCCTTTGTTTTTTCTCAGATATACTTGTTATGATCTTAGGTACACTCTTATTGAAATGAATATATGGTTATGAAAATCTTCCTTGTAGGATCCCATGATCAGAACCGATCTCATGACCCAAAAATGGGGTACAACGGAGGCTGTTGTGGCCAGAACTGGCTATCGGGTTCCTTGTGAGCTCGATTACCGAGTTGGGGGCATGACAAGAGTTGGTATCAGAGCATAGCAAGTAAATCTGGAATAACTTGGGATAACATCGCATGTCTGCTGAGAGCATAGGACAAGTAGTGTCCTGAGATCCTTCATTTCGCTCCATATTAAGCCTATAATTATCCTGATTCCTTGTGTCATTATTATTTTGTAGACGATGCCACCCCACAGAGGCACCCGTGGTACCCGTAGAGGATGTGGTGCCTATGGTGCTAGAGGCACGCGTGGTGCTAGAGTGACTCGTGCGCATCCAGCTCCCACTATTGAGGACTAAGGTTTTTATTCAGCCTCCTGTTGAGCCTGTTCCTCCTATAACACCTGTTGCTCCATTTCTCCCATTGATTCCCCCTTCTCAGCCTGTTGTTTTAGTTACAGAGGCTCTTGCTCTGCCAGCTGCACCCGTGCCTCCGCCCGAGGCTAGTGCCGCTCCTGCTTTCCCGATCGTGCCAGTCGGTGCCGAGCATTTTTAGCAATTGATGCAGCTTGTCACTGCTACATTGCAGACTTGTCAGCCTGCAGCCATTCCAGTTTCTGAGCAGAGCGATTTGCCACGCGCTAGCTCTATTTTAAGAGAGTTCAGGAAGCATGACCCTTTGAGATTTAGGGGTGAGCCAAACCCATCTGTGGCAGAGGTTTGGCACACAGAGATAGCAAGGATTTTTTTTTACATAATGCAGTGTCCAACTGACCAGCATGTTTCCTTGGCGACCTTTCTTCTCTAGTGTGAAGCCCGTCATTGGTGGTCGTCCGTATCTAGGATGGCCAAAATTCATGGTCTGCTTTGACCAGAAGTTCTTCCCTGAGCATGTGCGTGAACAGAGAGTAATGGAGTTTAAGACCCTTGTTTAGGGTGATATGATGGTGTCCCAGTATGAGACCCATTTCTTGGAGTTATCTATATTTTCTCCTCATCTCACTGATGATGAGAAGATGAGAGCTCACCATTTTCAGAGCAGTTTGGACCATCTCTCCATGGCTATGTTGTGGGCCATTGTCTGAGGACATTTGATGAGGTTGTCTACTATGCATTTGTATATGAGGAGGACTAGGCTATGTCCCAGAGATCCAGAAAGTAGAGTTTTGGTGGAGACCGGATGAGGAGAGCACTAACCGGTAGTTTTAGGAAGCACCATCAGTAGAGAAGGAGGGGCAGATCAGAGTTTCAACAGCCAGTGGCTTCATCATCATCATCAGTACAACCAGACGCTTCACCTTTTGCCCCCTTTTTCAGTGATTGTTTTGGTTGTGGGCAGATCGTGCATCAGAGGCGAGATTGCCCTCTCCCCTTGCAGCAGTAGAGGCCACTATAGTTCCCTCCTCCTCGTCCTCCTCAGCAGCGGCATCAACAGCGAGCGCAGCTTCTAACTCCCTCTCCTAGGGCTCCTCCTCAGCGACAGAGGCAGCTAGGTAGACCTCCCCTGTAGAGATAATAACAGTAGCAGAGGGGATATCCACATGTCCAGTCCCTAAGTTGAGTATGTATCGCAGCTCACCAAGCATAGACATAGGATCCGCAATCTTCCAGTTTTCTTCCTTTGCCAACTCAGAGTAAATTTTTTTCCTCGCAGCAGGTGTCAGGCCAAGACCCGTAGTCATCGACCGGTGGAGTTGTTGAGGGTATTCTTCTTATTTCATCTTGTGTTGCATGTGTTTTGTCTGATTCCGGTGCTTCCCATTCTTTTGTGGCCGAGAATTTCTGCTGATCGATCGGTATTCTATCGGAGTCCGCGTCTAAGGCCTTGGCAGTTTTGACTCCCTTGAGGAAGTCTATAGTTTCTTGCCCAGTGTTAGTGGGCGAGATGTTCCTTCCTGTCGATTTGTTTTTGATGCCACCCTTGAAGATATGTGTGGTACCCTCACCATCCAGCCTAGGACGGTGAGTCCAGCATGATGTATGCATCATATATCCATGTTGGCCATCAGTGGTGGGACCCATTTTTTGCTGTAATAGGCCCACCTTGATGTATGCGTTGCAAGCACCCTGTCTATCTATTTTTCTGGACATTTGGACTGACCTGTGAACCCCACCTTGATGTGTATATTGTGCATGTTATCCACTCATTTTCTTGACTATATAGGCTGCCCCATCAGGCCTACTATGTTGTATGTGATACACATATTACCCATCGTTTGTGCCTAACTCATGAGCCCTTGAGTGAGGCCCACATGATGTATATGTGGGCCATTTGGTGAGGCCTATTATGATGAATATGAGGCCTTTGTGTGAGGCCCAATGGGATATATATGAGGCCCTTGAGTGAGGCCCATTGTAATGTATATGTGGCCTATTTGGTGAGGCCTATTATGATATACGAGAGGCTTAATGTAATGTATGAGCGGCTCATATGGTGAGGCCCAATGTGTAACGTCCTGGAAAAATCTGTACGAAAATTCGAGTACCGCCTCGAGCAGAAATCACTTAGGACCAAATCCTTTAGAAATTAAATGAGAATTAACTAACACTAAACTAGATTACCTGTGAAATTATCACTAATTATCTTAAATACGATCTACAAGACCCAAAACTTGTAGAATTGTTAACGCTACATTTCCTTGAAACCTAATATCCATCTCTAAACCTGGTTGCTCTCGGGAGCACATTGAAACTCCGTATCGAACCTGGACCGCATATCAAAAGTCCGATAGCGATGAACTTAGACAATTATGACCGCTTAGTTAGACTTGACAATCACCTCGAAAATCAAGTCCAGATGATGTCATGGGACTATTTTCTTGAGTCCGGAGAAAAGTGTGCGAGAACATGAATGTTTTTAAAAATTAAATACAAATTTAAGTAATCTAAGTCGTATCGCTTGCAGGCCGATTATAAGAGTTCTGACCATTGGAATCTGACCTAAATTCACCCTCGGATCAAGGGGAATGTCCCACACATGTCAATACACTTGTGGCCTTGATCGAGTATCGGTGACCGTTGAACTGAAACTGGTCTGCCACGGTCGATCCGTAAACTTGATCGGACTGAAAACTTAGCTAGACTAAGATCCAATATCAGGGAGTTTAGGTCCGACCACAATCAGCTAAGGGACCACCAGAACTGCTCCGTTGGATCGGAATAAGCCCGATTTGGTTATAACATAAGTATACCATGGCCTTGGGACTGTTTCCATCAGTTATGGGCCTATATAAGGGTCTTAAACCCTCTCTCTCATAACCCATACGAATTTCAAAACCCTAGCTAAGAAAAGAGAGAGTAAAGAGAGAGAAAGTGTAAGAGAAGTTGGTGATTCATCCTGGGTTTCTTTCCTGCTACTCCACATGCTTTACCATCCCTCCTATATCGTTATACAGGCGATATTGATCCCATTCATAGGTAAGAAAACCTAACCCTGATCCATTCTAGAGTTTCAAATAGTCTAAGTAATGCTATAACTAACCTAATTCGTGCTTTAGGTTGCCAAACCGCCGTTGACAAAGACTTAACGTCTAAATCATATCCATTACGTGTTTATCGGTTTAAGGTGTGGACTATATATGTTTAGGTTATGGTTTTCAAAGCTTTTAATGTCAGTGAATGATTTATTACTGACGTGGGTGCCATTACACATGCCAAATACATTATCTGTTTTATTTTTCGTAAATTAATAAATTATGTTGTGAATAGAGTATTTCATGTGTTTGTTGTAATGTTTGTATGCACTTCGAATCTAATGTTGTGATTGCTATGATTAATTGTCATAGGTATATGATTGTTATGTATGCGACAACTCCTTGGCAAAAGGATTTGCCCTAATACATAATATGGCCAACATACGTGATATATGTTGAATGGTGTGGTTTAAGTGTTTGTAAAAATGCCTGAATGAGTTAGTAGGTACTAAAGTGTGGTTTATCAGGGAGTTGAGATATAAATCCCAACTACCTTAACTTTGTGTATGATTTCCTCCATGAACTGTTTAGCCTACTTATTCATGTTTAACTGTGTACATGATTTTCTACATGTACGGTGTATTTATGTTTAATTTATATTCCATAACATGTTCATATGATTATAGGATTTAACTTAAATCTTCATTATTGCAATTGTACATGTTTGGGACTATATCACAGTCCAAGTAATCGATAACAGGCCTTGAACTAGTGGCTGAGATTGTTTTCTCCACGCAGGATGTGTTTAACGAATCCGAGCCGTACTTGGGATGTCGGCAGTGGTTAGGCGACACAAAGTGCTTATGCATTTCATGTCGATCAACTTAACGTGCGCTCGTCCTAGTCGAGCTTGTCAATTAACCCGATTGACTAATGTATGTTCATCATGTATGGACACTACTACTTGAATCTAAGGTACCAAACTCACCAGTGAAACCCTATTAACCTTTGTACCTCGATCCGCTAAGACTCTTGAGCTAGACATGGTGGTATGGGATACTGTGGTCGAGCTGTCAGCCTACACTGGGGCGACGAGCCTCCTCGTAGTGACTAGTGAGCAACCCAGACTCATGAACCGAATACAGTGGTATGAGACACTCTATTCGTGCTGTCGACATACACTGATTGGTGACGAGCCCTCCATAGTGACCTCGAGCATATCCTAAAACTGCAATGAGGCGACGAGCCTTATCATAGTATCTAGGGTATGACTAGGCCTGTATTGATTGGTGACGAGTCCTTTACAGAAACCTAAAACCGTAACATCGTATGAGAGTTTTTAGGAATGACGACCCTAGAAAGGATCATTGTTTGAGAATTGATATAAGGGAGGTACCTTAGCTTTCCAATCCTGTTGTATGAAAAGGACTAATAAGAACTTGGTAATCACGTTCATGCACTACATTGCATGTGCTTTGGAGAGGAAGAGCACTTTTGTGTAGTTGTCATGCACGCCGTAAGATGAAGAAGCTGAGGGAGTGTAGGCGAGGGCATGCATTATTGTTAGAGTTCATTCTTGCATTAATTAGAGTATTTAGGACATGTTTGATTGTACTGCTTTATTATTACTGCTTGACTGTATTGAGAATATGTTAACCTTTGTTGTATAGCTCCACTGAGTTGATCTCTCACTCTCACATTCTAGGACGGTGCTTAAACACCAATCAGACTCTGTCTTAGTTGCAGATGATGATGCGGCACATGGGGCAGAGCCGGAGTATGAGGATGATCAAGAGGTGTTCTCCTTCATGCAGTATTCAGGCGGGTTCTCTTAGACCGTTCTGAACATCGGGGCTTCAGGATTTATGATTTATAGAGGACTATCACATTTTGACATTTGTATTTTGAAAATACTTGTAATTATGACCTGACAAAGCATACATATTTTGGGGACTCATACTGATTTCTATATTTATTTTAGTCCTCCTCTTGCGTATTACAACTATCCTTGGATTATGTTTTACTGATTTGGCTTAATCTACTACATATTTTATGCAATAATGCAGACAACATACATCCATCACTAAAAATGTTGCATAAGTAATGTTTTGGAACTCGGGAGTTGGGTTATATTCGACTCCCAATTTTCAAGGTGTTACAAGTTGGTATCAGAGCATGATTTAGATTAAATTGGACCTGGGTTATGGTCATATGACGTACGTCGATACCAATTTAATGTATAAGGGTGCGAGAAAAATCTAAAAACAAGTTTAGGTTTCCCAGTTTCGCCAATTGGCGAAGGATTACTGAAATCAATCGTCGAGATCGGGTCCGTTCACACCCGTGATCATGCAAAATGATCCCAACCCACTTCTAGACCATCGATTGATGGGTTTAGACTATTTTTTATCCCATCCTAGCCGTTTAAAATCGGTTAGTGTGAATATGCATCGGATTCTATTCGAAATGACCAGAAACAAGTCGAAATAGAGTAGGGGGCCCAATCGGGGCACTTCCCGGGGAACCCAAGGTGGGACCCACACATTTTTAAACCCCAGGGGACAGGAGGACATTGCTCCATCGGCGAGTCCTTTCCGGACTGTCCAGAGACTGGCGTGGGCCTCACCGCCGGTCGAGCCAGGACGAGTTGGGCCGATCAGGCTGATGTCTCTTGGGTCCTGTGTGGCCCACTGACGTAGGTTTGGTTGGATTTAAACCATCCTACAACACCTCCTCTTCATAACACACCCTCCCTATCTTTCCTTTTCTAAAAGAAACCCTCAAAATCTCCACACAAATCCCTCTCCAATCACTTTCCCTTCGATTTTCGTGCACCATTTCACACCACCCCCTCAAAATCCTCTTCACAGCCGTTGCTTCCCCTTTCTTTTACTTTTATTTGAGCTTACACATCCCCTTTTTCTAGCTCATTATTCCAAAACCCAACAACCTCTCTTTTATTTTCTTCATTCCTTCTCATTTTGTACACACAAGTACCATTATGTGCTTCAACGGTTTTGGCAGCCCATAACCCATCCTATTCCCACCTTTTAGTCTGCTTTAATGGCTCTTTTTGAGCTTGTGACAACAATCTTCTCCATTTCTACCATTTTCTCTTTCATGGGAAAGAAGAGAGCTCCCGTAAATGAAGCTGGGCCTAGTCGCCCCACCCGTTTTAGGAGGTCAAGAGGTGTCACCGTGAGTGTAAGCACCAATTGAGAGTTACAGACGAAGCGGGATCTAGATCCCCGGGCTCCCATAGGAAGGGCTTTGTTGGCAAATTTGTCTCATGGAGTTTATGAGGGTCGTAGGGTCCTTTTTGAAGCTCATGTAGATGCACGGCTATTTGGAGAATACTTGTTGTTCGAGTGCCTAGTAAAAGCCAAGTGGAGTCCATTATTTGAGGGTGAGCACCGTGCAAATGTGGGCACTGTCCGAGCTTTCTATGCCCATATTCGAGAACCAATATTGGAGCCCTTGTAATTTAATATTTCATTTGCAAGAGATTGGGAGGCCACAATCAATGTTGCTTTGATATCTGCTGATGAATGTGCCACTGGGCGAGGTACATGCAAGTGAGAAGAATTTGAGGAGTGCACATGAAAGGGATCTCCGCACATGATTCCTTTGTGGATGTCTGGTTCAATGGTAACCAACCAATAGCCTCATAGCGACCAATATGACGGACGACTTCCGCCTGCTTCACTATATCTTCACGTTCAATGTCTACCCAAGGTGGAGCAACCGCAGTGACTGTACACACCTGATGGTGGACTTCTTGTACCAGGTGGGATAGGGAGAGAAGTTGGGTGTGCCTACGAATGTTCTGTGACAGATAGTCCTCACTGCACGTTTGAATAGAAGGACTGATTCTCTCCCCTTCGGTCGACTCATATGCAAGATTGCACTTGAGTTTGGCTATAGGCTTGGGACAGAATTACTGGCACTGGTCCATTACATCAGCGAGACTACTCTCAATCAGATGGATATCAGGCTACAACAACAACAAGCCCTACTTGAGGAGAGTGAGGATGAGACCGAGAGCGAAGAGGAAGAGAGTGATGAAGAAGGTGAAGCTGAAATAGAAGAAGAAGAAGAAGATCAGGACGAGGAAGAAGAGGAGGCCTAGGATACGGATGAGATCCCTCCTCCTGCGACTCGAGAGCATGATCCTGATCGAGATGATAGGGAAGCCCATTTAGTTATACTTGAGGAGGGTCAGGCCACTCTATGATAGGATATTATCGATCTGCGGGGCCTCGTGAAGCACAAGTTTAAGAAAGTGACTCGCACTTTGAAGTCTATCCTGTGTTGCCTGTAGGATAAGGGTGCCCCACCTCCATCACCAGATTCTAACGAATAGTCGTATATGCAGTTGTCATTTGTTTTTCTTTGTTGTTTGTTCATGTGTGTAGCCTTTATAACCATAGTAGTTTGGTAGTTATTTTAGTGCTTGAAGCCATAGTTGTTTTAGCTCACATGCATTCTCTATCGCGATCCATGTAATTCTGCACTTTGTGTATTGTGATAATTTTGTTAAATGAGATGCATGATGTTTCTTTGAGTTAAAATGTGAATGTTGTGTGGATGGATTGTGTGTATGTTAAATCTCACAGGTTGTATCCTTTGTCGTATGTAGGGCATGCCACCTAAGGGCACGAGGACTTCGGCCCGTCTCTCTTTGGGTGACTCGCTTGATGGGGCCTCTCCCATAAGAGATAACCATACGGACCCCCATTCGGTCCCGTCTCACTCTGATTCTATGCCGGATTCTCAGCAGGCTACTTTCCCCGCTGCTAGGCCAACACCTGTGACATCATCTGTGGTACCACCTATCACACCTTCGGTTCCTGAGCCAAACCTTGCATTTACGTCGAAGCCACATGGAACTCAGTCCGCTCTGCCTTCTGATAGGTTAGAGCAGATGATGTTGTTGATGCAGCAACAATAGATCCAATAGCAGCAGTTTTTGATCTCCATAGCTGGTATCTTTGCTCAGATGATGGGAGCGACTCCACCTACCTCACCTATGAACCTATTTGGGAACGCTAGTGCCAGCTCCACATTTGAACAATTTTAACACTTACGACCTTTCACTTTTACGAGTACTCATAGACCCGAGGAGGTCAAGTGCTGGATTGACCGCATCACTGTTGCTGAGGTCGAGCTTACCACCTTCATGTTTAAGAAGGAGGCTAGTTAGTGGTGGGATAGTGTTCTTTGCACTGTTGCGGAGGAATTTGTGTGGTCGTGGGAGGCATTTGAGACCCGCTTCCACAAGAAGTATTTCCCTGTCACCTACTGGCACGAAAGGGAGAGTGAGTTCCTGCACCTCCGTCAAGGACGGGTGTCGGTAATGGAATATGAGAACAGGTTCATGGAGTTAAGTAGGTATGCTCCTTTGCATCTGGGTGACCAACCGATCTAGATGCTGCATTTTTCTGAGGGTTTGCGACCCGAGATCCGGTCGAAGATGTGTTGTGCTAGCATATCTACTTATGCCGAGTTGGTGGGCATGTCCCTGCAAGATGAGCAAGATGGGGACAGGTTGTCCTGTATGCGAGCACCTATGGCTTCCAGGCCATGACCTGATCTTCTGAGTAGACCATTTCTTGGCAAGAGGCCACGAGTAGATTCTCCTCTGAGGCTTACACCATCGTCGGTTCAGCTGGGGCGATCTGAATTGCACTGCTCATACTGCAAGAAGATCGGACATACAGATAGGTACTGCTTTACTAGAATGCAGGACAGTGGTTTCTTGCCGCCTGAGAGGATTAACCGTTCGATGCCTCAGGCCATTTTCGCTCCACCCCTTCGATCTGCACCAGCTCACCCATCTTTTAGGCCAGCCGTACCTCACTTCAGTCCACCTCAACGGCCCATGGTACCACAACCGAACCATCCATAGTAGGCTCGGGTTCATGCGCTTACAGCTGAAGCACCCGAGGCAGACTTAGCACCGAGATCTTTTGAGGTTTCGGATCATATCCAAGGTATGCCTGTCTTCTTATTGGTGGACACTGGGTCCACTACTTTAATCATCTCTTGCACTGCGGTCAAGCAACTAGGGTTGGATACTACGCCTACGAAGGGAGTGAGACTCACAACCACTACAGGGACCTTTTCAAACATTACACGGACTTGTGAGTCTTTCTCAGTAAATTTAGGTATCAGGACAGTGGTCGTTGACCTGATTGTCACCCCACTGTGTCACTACGACATTATTCTTGGGATGGATTGGCCCACTAGGATGAGAGCAGAGATTGATTACAAGGCCAGAGTCGTGACAGCCTACGGACCTGAGGGTATGGTCTTTACATTTCTAGTTCAGGTCAGTTAGTCCTGTCGAGTTAGTAGCTATGCTTCCTTGTTAGAGAGTACTGATAATCTGATGTTGGGGGATACGCATATGGTTCAGGACTTCCCAGACAAATTTGAGAAGATCTCGGGACTTCCTCCTTGGTGCGAGATTGACTTTACTATCAATCTTGTGCCCGGTGCGACACCTATTTCCTTACCGACGTATCGTATGCCTCCATGTGAGATGGAGGAACTGAGGAGACAGATTGATATATTGTTAGAGGCAAGCTTCATTCAACCGAGTATGTCCCCTTGGGGAGCGCCTGTATTATTTGTGAAGAAGGATGGTTCCCTGTGATTATGTATTGATTATTGCAAGTTGAACCAGGTGATAGTGATGAACAAGTATCCCTTACACAGGATTGTTGATCTTTTTGATCAGTTGAAGGGGGAACGGTATTTTTCAAAGATAGATTTGCAGTCAGGATATCTTCAGCTGCGCGTCAGGGATGAGGACGTGTAGAAGACAGCCTTCAGGACTAGTTTTGGTCATTATGAGTTCCTTGTGATGTCATTTAGACTTACAAATGCTCCGATCGTGTTCATGGACCTGATGAACAGCGTGTTTCGGCCATTTTTATTCTGATTCGTCATAGTGTTTATTAATGACATTCTGATATATTCCAAGAGTCAGGAAGAGCATGAAGAGCATCTGTGAGTAGTCTTCGACACTCTCAGGAAGAATCAATTGTTCGCGGAGTATAAGAAATGTGACTATTGGAAGAAGGAAGTCAAGTTCCTGGGACATGTGGTGTCCAAGGAAGGAATAACAGTGGACCTCACTATGGTAGCCACGGTTCAGGATTGGAAGCAGCCCGGTTCAGTTACTGAGGTGAGGAGTTTTCTTAGTCTGACAAGGTACTATCGATGATTCAATCTGGACTTTTTCAAGTTTGCCAGACCGCTGTCTCAGTTGACTCGGAAGGATCTGAAGTTTGCTTGGAATGAGAAAGCGGAAGTAGCTTTTCAGGAGCTTAAGGACAAGTTAACGTCCGCCCCTGTGCTAGTATTGCCAGAACATGGGGTTAGATAAACTATATACACTGACGCGTCTCGCGTTGGTTTGGGTTGTGTCCTGATGTAGAAGGACAGGGTGATTGCATACGCCTTGAGACAGTTGAGGAAGCACGAGGAAAATTGCCCTACACACAACCTAGAGTTGGAAGCTATCATTTTCACACTGAAGCTCTGAAGACATTACCTCTACGGAGAGGAGTTTGAGCTCTTTTATGCCCACAAGAATCTTAGATACATATTCTCTCAGTGAGACTTGAATATGAGGCAACGCTGATGGATGAAAACCTTGAAGGACTTTAAGTTCGAGGTCTCCTACCATCCGGACAAAGAAAACCTTGTGGCAGACGCGTTAAGCTGTAAGAAGACCATAGAGTTTGTTGCTCCGCTAATGATAATAGAATGAGACATGGTGGAATTTGTGCGAGACTTTGAGCAGAAACTCACGGTGAAGGAGCTGTATGGGGTCATCACACACATTCGAGTACAACCCCTCATTGACATCAGGATTTGTAACACCCTGAAAATCGGGGGTCGTGTATAATCTCAACTCCCGAGTTCCAGACCGTCACTTATGCAACAAAAATGATTATGATTCAATGTTGTCTGATTTTAAGCATTCACATGAGTAAAAGTATACCAAAACTGCAATTCATACTTCAGATCCAGTGATAAAAGCAAGCGGAAGACTAAACAATATATATATCACTGTATGGAAAAACAAAGTAAATCTCATCTGTCTCTAAAGTATGAATACATCTCTGAGTCTCATATACATATACATGAACAAAAGTAAATGTCCAAAATAGTCCCACTGAAGTCCCATCGATCCAGGTCGCCTACGCGAAGCCATCGTGATACTGCATGTACGAGAACTCGTCCTGGTCCTCATCAAAGTCTGGCTCCACCTCCTGGATCTCTGCCTCACCTGCATCTACAACAGGGTCTGGTGGGTGTTGCAAACACCATCCCGTAACGTGAGAGTGAGTGATCAACTCAGTGGAATCATAGAGCAAGGATTAGCATGTTCACAATTCAATCATGCGATAATAGTAAAGCAGTAAATCAGACAATCCTAATACTGTTGTTAATGCAAGATGATATGACGTGATGTATGCCCTCACCGATGATCTCCCTCATACAGCAACATCTTACGACCGCGGCATGCAATCGACCCTCAAGTGCTCCACATCTTCCAGAGACATGCAATGGCATGGTGATATGATTTCCAAGTTGTTATTAGTCCATTCAAACAGCAGGATTGGGAAACTAAGGTACTTCCCTTGTATCAATCCCAACACAGATCCTATCTAGGGTCGTCACTCCTAGTAATCTCATACGATGTATATTTCGTAGGTCACTGCAAGGGCTGCCAGGGCTGTTGCTCGCACTCGTTGCACCGCTCCCCCATCACCTTATTAATATAGGCCTACTGTACTCTACTGCAACGGAAGGGTCGTCGCCTCCCGTGGACTCAGAATACGCTCGCGGTCACTACAAAGGACTCATCGCCTGATCAGTGTAGGCCGACAGCTAGAACATAGTGTCCCATACCACCATAATCTGCTCACGAGTCTAGGTGCTCACTGGTCACTACGGGGAGGTTTGTGGCCCCAGCGTAGGCCGACAGCTCGACCACGGTGTCCCATAACACCATGCCCGGCTCATGAGTCTTCGTGGATAAAGGTACCATGGTTAACAGGGTTTACAATGGTAAGTTCAGTGCCCTAGGTTCAAACAGTTATGATTCATACAAGGTGAACATATATCGGCCAGTCGGGTTACTTGACGGGCTCGACTAGCGCGATCGCATCTCAAGTCGAACGACATGGAGTGCGTAAAACACTTCGCGTGGCCAAACCACTGCCGCCAACTCCAAACAAGAATCGCGTTCATCGACGCGTCGTTCGTGGCTATGACCAGTCAGCCACGAATTCGCTCGGTTACCGACTGCCTGGACTAAGTCTAGTCCCAAGCACTTATGGAATCACATCAGCAATATATGTAAAAGTATTGAAATTGAAATACAATCATGTGAGCATGTTAACACATGTTATAACATTCAACTTAAGCAAATCTTCAAGCACATATATTCCATGCATGTAATGAAATCATGCATTTAGTCAACATGTAGAAAATCATTTAGGTCAGCATATTAATTGAGAAATCAATCATAAACTATCACATAACATCATTTAATTCAATACATACTAATACAAGCATTTATACAAACACATACACTACACACTTAAGTCTACATATAGTATGTCGACCCGAAGTGCACAATTAGGCGAATCTCTCCGCCAAACTAATTATGCACGTATTCCTAACTTCCTAATACGTCAACAAACCATGTCAATCACATCAGCAAAATATGAATGTAAACAGTACTTCCTACAAATGACTAAAATGCCCTAAATCTCATATTCTTCGTTAGTTTTCGAAATGGGAAACGGAGAGCATTTTGTACATATCAAACGGCGATACCGTCAAGAATCTACTATTAAACGACTTTGAAAGCGTTGGAAACCGTCAATCAAAGCGTCTAAAATCCTCACCTTATGTCTTGTAAACACGTGAATTGAAACGGAGCGTATACGCTTCGTCTACGGCGAATAGGGAACCTAATACACAAGATCCATAAGCTACATCGCTATGGAAATAAAGGAAACTCAAATCAACAACTATTTAGGGTATTTACTTACCTAGAATCGCGGTGAAATCACCGAGAAAGCGGTAGAGGTGTGTTGCTTAAGCACGTGCAACACGTAGCACAAGTGGCAGGAAGAACTCTCCCACTCTCTCACAATCTCTCACCTTTTTCTCTCTCCCAAGCTAGGATTTCTCTCAAATTCGGATGGGAGAGAGGAGTGAGGGTTTCAACCCCTTTTATAGCCTAAAACATGCCCAAAATAGGCTTGGGAACAATGTTTACTTGGTGCCTAACCAAATCGGGGCCGTTTCGGTCCAAAAGGGCATTTCTGAAGGTCCCCTGGCCAAATGCGGTCGGACTTAAGCTCATGCATACTGGATCTAGCACACATCCAGTTTTCAGACCGGTAGGGTTCCCAGATCGCACGTGGCTGTCCAGTTTCAGTTTAACGGTCATCGCATCAAGATCAGGCCTATAAGTCTCGTGATATGTAATAGATATTTTTCCTGATCCAAGGGTGTAATTTGGCTGTATTCTGACGGTCAGAACGCTTAATACTGATGCGTCAAATCGTGTGCCAGATTTGAATTTCAAATTCCAATTCTAACCCTATTCTCACTCTCTTCGGTCCGGGCTCAATGAAATAGCCTTTGATTATCGGTTTGACTTGATTTTCGGAATGAGTGTCCAGTCCAGCTAGGCGGTTCTAACGGTCTAAGATAGGAGGTATCGGACTTTCGACGTGCGGTCTAGATCCAATACAAAGATTCAAAGTGGTCCAGAGAACAAACCTGCTTAGAGTTTGGTCCGAGGTTTTAGAGCATTATAGCACCATTGGTTCCACTCGCTTTGGGCCTTGTAGAACGTATTTAAAGTGATCAGGGACCATTTCCCAGCTATTCTAACGTTGCACTAGCTAACCTAGTCATATTTTCTAAATGAATGAATTTTATGCAATTTTGGGTAGAGTTGGTACTCGAGCCCAAGTACGGGTTTTTCACGGGCGTTACAATCTACCCCCCTTAACAAATAATTTCGTCCTCGAAATTTTATACCTTTTCGTACTCCTCGAGAAGCTGTGGGTAGTTCTTTCTGATCTCGGCTTCTGTCTCCCAGGTAGCCTCCTCCTCAGAGTGATGCGTCCATAATACCTTCACAAGGGGAATCACTTTGCTACGCAGTACCTGCTCCTTCCTGTCTAGGATACGTGTCGGTCGCAGGATATATGTAACATCCTCTCCTAACTGCACCTGCTCCCATCTGATGATATGGGAAGGATCAGCAACGTACTTCTTCAGCATAGAAACATGAAATACGTTGTGAACGCTCGCGAGAGGCGTGGGTAAAGCCAATCAGTAAGCCACCGCTCCCACACGATCGAGGATCTGGAATGGGCCAATGAATCGCGGTGCCAGCTTCCCCTTCTTCCCGAACCGAAGGACTCCCTTCATAGGGAAAACTCGCAAAAACACATGATCCCCAACTGTGAACTCTAGTGGCCTCCGTCTCGTATCGGCGTAGCTCTTCTGTCTGCTCTGCGCTGTAAGAAGCCGACGTCGAATAGTATCAATCTTCTCTGACGTCGCCTGCACTAACTCTGGGCCAACCAAGCTACGCTCACAGACCTCTAGCCAGCAATGCGGTGCGCGACAAGGTCGCCCATACAGCGCCTCATAAGGTGCCATCCCGATACTCGCCTGGAAGCTGTTGTTGTACGCAAACTCCGCATATGCAAGACAATCATCCCAACTGTCCTTGAAGTCCAATGCGCAAGCTCGCAACATGTCCTCCAAGATCTGGTTCACCCGCTCTTTCTGTCCGTCTGTCTGTGGGTGGAAGGCAGTACTGAATTTCAACTTCACACCCATAGCCTCCTGAATGCGAGTCCAGAAGATAGAAGTGAACCGCATGTCTCTGTCCGACACTATCTCCAACGGAACTCCATGCGGGCACACAATCTCTCTGATGTACAATCTAGCCAGCTCGTCTGCAGAGTTCGTAACTCTGATCGGTAAGAAGTGCGCCGACTTCTTCAGACGGTCGACGATCACCCAAATGGAATCATGTCCCTTCCTCGTCTTCGGCAACCCAGAAATGAAGTCCATGGAAATGAAATCCCACTTACACTCTGCAATCGGCATAGGCTGCAAAAGTCCAGGTGGTCGGCTATACTCTGCCTTCACCTGCTGACAAGTGAGACAACGGGACACGAACTCAGCTATGTGGGTCTTCATACCTTCTCACCAATACGTCCTCTTCACGTCACGATACATCTTTGTGCTGCCTGGATGCATCGCGAGTCTAGTACAATGCGCAGCCTCGAGAATCTCTCGTCTCAAGTCAGAGACATCTGGGACGCATAGGCGGCCACGGTAATGTAAGCCCCCATCCATACCAACTCGCCAGTCGGCGTTAGCATCATCACTGGCCTGCTCTTGAAGCTCAGTAAGATGTGCATCGTCCCTCTGTGCCTTGATGACTCGGTCATCGATCTGAGATCGCACCTGTACATGTGCGATGAACTCAAACGGCTCCTCTACAGTGAGTTTCTGCTCAAAGTCTCGCAAAAACTCAACCATATCCCACTCAGCAACCATCAGCGGAGCCACAAACTTTATCGCCTTCTTGCGGCTCAACGCATCAGCCACAAGGTTCGCCTTCCCAGGATGGTAAGAGACTTCAAACTTGAAGTCCTTCAACGTCTCCATCCATCGCCGCTGCCTCATATTCAAGTCTCGCTGCGTGAATATGTACTTGAGGCTCTTGTGGTAGCAAAAGAGCTCGAACTCCTCTCCGTAGAGGTAATGTCTTCAGAGTTTCAGTGCGAATATAACGGCTGCCAACTCTAGGTCGTATGTAGGGTAATTCTCCTCGTGCTTCCTTAATTGTCTCGAGGCATACGAAATTACCCTGTCCCTCTGCATAAGGACACAACTCAAACCAACGCTAGACGCGTCAGTGTATATAGTGTATTTAACCCCTTGCTCTGGCAATACTAGCACAGGGGCGGACGTAAGTCTGTCCTTCAACTCCTGAAAAGCTGACTCCGCCTTGTCATTCCAGGCGAACTTCACGTCCTTCCGTGTTAACTGAGATAAGGGTTTTGCGATCTTCGAGAAGTCCTGTATAAAGCGCCGATAGTAGCCAGCGAGATCCAAGAAACTCCTCACCTCAGTGACAGAACCAGGCTGCTCCCAGTCCTGTACCGCAGCTACCTTAGACAGGTCAACTGCCATGCCATCCTTGGACACCACGTGTCCCAGAAACTTCACCTCCTACTTCCAGAAGTCGCACTTCTTGTACTGTGCGAACAACTGATGCTGTCTGAGAGTATCCAAGACCAAACGTAAGTGCTCCTCATGTTCCTCTCGACTCCTAGAGTACACCAAAATATCGTCAATGAATACAACGACGAATCGATAGAGGAAAGGCCGAAATACCCGGTTCATCAGATCCACGAACACGGCCGGTGCGTTCTTAAGACCGAACGACATCACGAGGAACTCGTAGTGGCCAAAACTGGTCTTGAATGCTGTCTTCTGCACGTCCTCATCCCTGACGCGCAACTGATGATATCCCGACTGAAGATCAATCTTCGAGAAGTACTGCGCTCCTCTCAACTGATCAAACAAGTCATCGATCCTAGGTAAAGGGTACTTGTTCTCCACTGTGAGCTGGTTTAGCCTGCGATAATCAATACACAATTGCATCGAACCGTCCTTCTTCCTCACGAATAGGACCGGTGCCCCCCAAGGAGACACACTACGCCGTATAAGGCCAAGCTCCAGCAGACCATCAATCTGCGTCCTCAACTCCTCCATCTCACATGGTGCCATGCGATACGTCGGCAGTAAGACGGGTGTAGAACCAGGAACCAGATCGATAGTGAAATCGATCTCACATCGGGGCGGAAAACCAGGGATCTTCCTGAACAGATCCCCGAACTCGGAAACGACTGGCACATGCTCGAGTATCTGGGCACCAGCGTCGCGCAATAAAGTGGCGTAACTAAGTATGCGGAAAGGAAGATTTACCTGCACTGAAAATGTGAAAGGAGTGCCCTCAGGCTCGTACACCGTCATCATACGAGCCTCGCAGTCAATCTCGGCCCTCCCAGTAGTCAACCAGTCCATGCCAAGAATGACGTCAAGATAAACGAGCGAGGGATCGACGACAAGATCAAGAGCCATCGTCCTGCCTCCCATATCAACTAAACAACCCTCACACATCTGGGTAACATCCGAATAATCCCCATGAGCTGCAAAGACCCGCACGCTATCCATAGTGATAGTCTGTAAACCAAGATGCCTGACTACGGCACGCGATATCAAAGAAATCGTGGAACCAGTGTCTACCATCACAAGAATAGGAGTACCTCCAATATGGGCCGTGACCTCGAAGGCTGAATGCTGAAGAGTCGGTGCCGCAGCTGCCTCAGCTATCAATGAATGAACCCGAGCTTGCTTTGTCCGGTTCGACCGCTGTGTCAAGGGCCGTGGAGGCTGTCTGATCTGCGATACCGGAGGTCTGAATGTAGGGTGCGCAGGAGCTAACCGTAAAGGCGGTGCTGATATCGCCTGTGAACGAGCATGGTCAATCTTCTGCGGCGGTGAGAACCCGCTGTCCCGCATCCAAGAGAAGCAGCTCTGCGCCAAGTGGCCTGACCTCCCACAGTATGTGCACGATAACTCGGGGCGCCGAAACGATGGTGCTGGCGCTATGACCCGAGTAGGAGGGTCAATGCGAGGCCTCTTGCCCGCGAGGGGCCTGTCCTGCATGTCTGGTCACGGCCTAGAAGCAACAGGGCCACGAGATCGCGCAAGCCGATCCACATCCTGCTCTGCCCGCATGGACATGTGAATCAACTCCGCATAAGAGGGAATGGTCAAACAGCACATCTTCAACCGAATATCCGGTCGCAAACCCTCCAGAAAGCGCCGTATGCACATCTACTCATCAGCCAAAATCGTCGGGACGTATCTGCCCAACTCCATGAACTGATGCTCATACTCTGTAACTGTCATGGCTGCCTGTCAGAGGCGGAGAAACTCATTCTCCCTGTCGTGCCTGTAAGTCTGGGGATAATACTTCTCATGGAAGCGGAACTCAAACGCGGCCCACGTCCATACAAAATCGGCGGCAACGGTCCGCAGTACGCTATCCCACCACAGGCTGGCCTCTCTCTCAAACAGGAATGTAGCCAGCTCTACCTGCTCGGCCTCAGTGCAATGAAGCATCCGTAAAATCTTCGACACACGGTCGAGCCAGTACTCAGCCTCCTCGGGTCTGTGAGAACCCGTGAAAGTAGGAGGCCACAAGCGCTGAAAGCGCTCCAATAGGCCCCGTGTATCGACGGGATTCCCCGCAGGGTAAGCAGGCGGCGCAGGATGAGCCATGCCCTCATCCTGGGCATATGTATAAGCATCCTCAGCTGGATGCGCAGGTGGTGCATGTGGAGTAGATGGAGCCGCACCCCCACCCTGGGCTAATGTCCCCACGATGGTAGTCAGAAGCTGCTGCTGCTGCAGCATCATAGCCATCATCTGCTCGAATCTGTCAGGAGGTGGAGCAGGCTGTGGCAGATGCTGTGTCGAAGTAGATGCACGATATGGCTCTCTGACTGATGGTGTAAATGGCGGTGGTCCAACTGTAGGACCAGCGGCAGGCTGAGACGATCGAACTGCCTCAGGAATCGGGCCAAAAGCAGGGTCCACATGAGTGTCAGACTGCGAAGGAGTATGATCCATATGCTCTGTCAGTGCAAGCCGAACCGTGCTCCGTGTAGCCTTAGGCGGCATTCCCTATATTCAAAATAGGGCGCAACCTTGTCAGTCTTAATAGAACAATTACACCGCAATCATTTACACAAGGAGTCAAAGGCATTCCATGCATTTCATTTAATCAAAATTGTCACAATACAAGGGATATATCCTTACAAGCATCACGACGAGAAATACATGGGAACTAAGGTAGTTAAAATTGCAACAGCAACATAAGTAAAGCACTAGCCCTAACAGGCTCACACTGATAAAGCAGGAAATGACTAACTACTGACAACTACATCAAGGTCGCATCGCTAGTCTGAGTCTGGGGACAGAGGAGGAGCACCCTTATCCTGTAAGCAACACAGGATCGCCTTCAAGGTGCGAGTCACCTTGCCTAATTTCTTCTTTGTAACGGCCTTGGCATCCGCGACTTCTGCGTGAAGTTCTTGAACTTTCCTTCGCAAGGCGGTCTGACTCTCCTCCATTTGAGCAATGCGATCATCGATAGTAGCCTGCGCAGAAGGAGGAGGGCTCTCATCTGTATCCTGAGCCTCCTCTTCTGCCTTTTCCTGAGCTTCTTCCTGAACCTCTGCTCCAGGTTCTTCTTCACTTTGATCTTCCTCATCATCAAAGTCATCCTCGCTGTCTTCCTCAAGCTGGTTTTCACGGTACTGCGACCCAATCTTCATCTTGACCATAGTCGACTCATCAATGGTATGAATCGATACTGGCAATTTCAGCCCAAGTCTATAGGCAAACTCAAGCGCAATCTTGCAAATCAGTCGGCCAAAGGGAAGCGATTTGGATGTTCTTCTTGACCTGGCTATGAGGATTATTTGTCGTAAGATGAAAGTAGCCATGCATACATTCTCTCCCTGGGCCACCAGATACAGGAAATCAACCATAAGGCGTGTACATTCAATATGATTCATCGACCTGAGATAAACATTGAACGTGCAGATATGGTGCAGCAGGCGCAAATCATCAGACATGTACGTCACCTTAAGACTATTATTAGGCTGCCATGAACCAACTTACCGCACAGAAACCTGGTGCGGTGATCTCGTTCACGCCTAGTCCTCAGGTTCTCACTAGGATGAACATCACATAGAGGTACGTTCAGAAATTGGACAATCAGTCGCACATCAATCGTAGCCATCCAATTTCCACCAAAAGGGATTTTAAACTGCAATGGCTCCAAGGTAGGACTCTGGATACTAGCGTAGAAGGCACGAACGGTGCTCACATTAGCACGAGCGTGAGCTTCAAAGATCGGACCCCAATGCGCAGCTTCAATGCACTCGAACAACAAAAATTCACCGAACAGTCGCCCTTCCACGTCCGCTTCAAATAACACTTTGCGATCAGTGTATTAGCCATGAGGCATCTCTGATAAAATTACTCGCCCAAGGTGTGCATGGGGATCCAAATCCCGCTTTGTACGACACTCCAGGACTGCAGCTGGACCTGCGACGGCGCTTGAACTTGCGGCACCACCCCGCGGTCTTCTCGATTGAGTAGGACGGCTTGGCCCAGCCTCGTCTGTTGTGGTTTTCCTTTTACCCATCAAAGATATGATGGATGAGAGTGATAAAAGGCCTAAAATGGCTTCCACGAAAGCCATGGAAAATGATGAAAATGCGGAGAAGTGGCTGTCCAATCTGGAAAAAGGAAATTTAGCCATCGTAGAGGGATGCTTCAAGCTTCCCAAGGATGCATTTTCAAGGAGAAATGGAAATGGAAAAGTGGAATGGAGCACCTCACGATTTCAGCTCGATTTGGGGGTTTTTGGAGCTCCAAATGATGAAATCTTCAAGAGGAAGGGCTGCCAACTCCTAGGAAGTGATGGAGGATGGTCGTTTTTGGCCAAGGAGGGATCTAGGGATGATTTGGAATTCTGAATTTTGGAAATGGTTGCTGGAAAATGAAAATAGGGCTATGGGGAGGGCCGTTTGTGAAGGAGGGGTATGATTTGGGGGTTTTCTTTAGACGGGAGCTGTATGGGGGGTGTGTACATGGCATTTAAGGGTGTGCGCCCGAATTGCACTTCAAGTGGGCCCACCTGTACGGCGATACATCGCCGGATAGGCGATGGCATTGGCGACCGGTGGTGCATCCGGTCGGTGGGGCTAGATGGGTTCGGTCCCCCATGGTCTAAGGACCCTAAATATGTACGGTCCACCCCTTGGTTCAATGTACTTTGACCTACATAGGCCCAAACATGTGTTCGGGGCTTTCAGGGACCATTTCGCAATCCCGAATACCAAACCCTATGATGCAGCATATGAATTTGAGGTAGAAGGAGCTAGTACATCCATCTAGATCCTTATTTGCTAAAGAAAGGGAAGTTAGAATGGCCTTATGGACATTTTTCATGAAATTTTACTATTCACTGTACAATTTTGTGAAAGTACCAATTTGTGTTATTTTTACATTAGGTTTGATGCCTAACATGAAATGGATAAGAAAGAAATGCAGATCAGAGTGTTTAGAGGAAGAATTTTGAAGATTTTTGGTGAAATGGGGTTTTTAAGCCCTGGCGATTGAATACAGGAGTCGTGGTCAACCCACGGCCCAAGAATTTACTTTTGTGGGTTTAAAACCGTTCATAGGACGTCTCAACTCAATTTTCTATGGCTTAGAAGCTATTCGGGTTACTTTACACAACCCGAGATGCGTTACAGACTCGATCGTGCTATCGATCCTAATAGACTTCGCCTATCGGTGAATCTGCGATCCTAGAAATGTTTATAAACCTTTCTCGCACCCACCTAAGTCAAAGGAAGCGATAGCGTACATCGCGAGACCATAACCCAGGCCTAGTATACTCTCATTCATGCACTGATACCAACTTGTAACACCCTGAAAATCGGGGGTCGTGTATAATCTCAACTCCCGAGTTCCAGACCGTCACTTATGCAACAAAAATGATTATGATTTAATGTTGTCTGATTTTAAACATTCACATGAGTAAAAGTATACCAAAACTGCAATTCATACTTCAGATCCAGTGATAAAAGCAAGCGGAAGACTAAACAATATATATATCACTATATGGAAAAACAAAGTAAATCTCATCTGTCTCTAAAGTATGAATACATCTCTGAGTCTCATATACATATACATGAACAAAAGTAAATGTCCAAAATAGTCCCACTGAAGTCCCATCGATCTAGGTCGCCTACGCGAAGCCATCGTGATACTGCATGTACGAGAACTCGTCCTGGTCCTCGTCAAAGTCTGGCTCCACCTCCTGGATCTCTGCCTCACCTGCATCTACAACAGGGTCAGGTGGGTGTTGCAAACACCATCCCGTAACATGGGAGTGAGTGATCAACTCAGTGGAATCATAGAGCAAGGATTAGTATGTTCACAATTCAATCATGCGATAATAGTAAAGCAGTAAATCAGACAATCCTAATACTGTTGTTAATGCAAGATGATATGACGTGATGTATGCCCTCACCGACGATCTCCCTCATACAGCAACATCGTACGACCGCGGCATGCAATCGACCCTCAAGTGCTCCACATCTTCCAGGCACATGCAATGGCATGGTGATATGATTTCCAAGTTGTTATTAGTCCATTCAAACGCAGGATTGGGAAACTCAGGTACTTCCCTTGTATCAATCCCAACACAGATCCTGTCTAAGGTCGTCACTCCTAGTAATCTCATACGATGTATATTTCGTAGGTCACTGCAAGGGCTGCCAGAGCTATTGCTCGCACTCGTTGCACCGTTTCCCCATCACCTTATCAATATAGGCCTACTGTACTCTACTGCAACGGAAGGGTCGTCGCCTCCCGTGGACTCAGAATACGCTCGCGGTCACTACAAAGGACTCGTCGCCTGATCAGTGTAGGCCGACAGCTAGAATATAGTGTCCCATACCACCATAATCTGCTCACGAGTCTAGGTGCTCACTGGTCACTACGGGAAGGTTTGTGGCCCCAGCGTAGGCCGACAGCTCGACCACGGTGTCCCATACCACCATGCTTGGCTCATGAGTCTTCGTGGATCAAGGTACCATGGTTAACAGGGTTTACAATGGTAAGTTCAGTACCCTAGGTTCAAGTAGTTATGACTCATACAAGGTGAACATACATCGGCCAGTTGGGTTACTTGACGGGCTCGACTAGCGCGATCACTTCTCAAGTCGAACGACATGGAGTGCGTAAAACACTTCGCATGGCCTAACCACTGCCGCCAACTCCAAACAGGAATCGCGTTCATCGACGCGTCGTTCGTGGCTATGACCAGTCAGCCACAAATTCGCTCGGTTACCGACTGCCTGGACTAAGTCTAGTCCCAAGCACTTATGGAATCACATCAGCAATATATGTAAAAGTATTGAAATTGAAATACAATCATGTGAGCATGTTAACACATGTTATAACATTCAACTTAAGCAAATCTTCAAGCACATATATTCCATGCATGTAATGAAATCATGCATTTAGTCAACATGTAGAAAATCATTTAGGTCAGCATATTAATTGAGAAATCAATCATAAACTATCACATAACATCATTTAATTCAATACATACTAATACAAGCATTTATACAAACACATACACTACACACTTAAGTTTACATATAGTATGTCGACCCGAAGTGCACAATTAGGCAAATCTCTCCGCCAAACTAATTATGCACGTATTCCTAACTTCCTAATACGTCAACAAACCATGTCAATCACATCAGCAAAATATGAATGTAAACAGTACTTCCTACAAATGACTAAAATGCCCTAAATCTCATATTCTTCGTTAGTTTTCGAAACGGGAAACAGAGAGCATTTTGTACATATCAAACGGCGATACCGTCAAGAATCTACTATTAAACGAGATTGAAAGCTTTGGAAACCATCAATCAACGCGTCTAAAATCCTCACCTTATGTCTTGTAAACACGTGAATTGAAACGGAGCGTATACGCTTCGTCTACGGCGAATAGGGAACCTAATACACGAGATCCATAAGCTACATCACTAAGGAAATAAAGGAAACTCAAATCAGCAACTATTTAGGGTATTTACTTACCTAGAATCGCGGTGAAATCGTCGGGAAAGCGGTAGAGGTGTGTTGCTTAAGCACGTGCAACACGTAGCACAAGTGGCAGGAAGAACTCTCCCACTCTCTCATAATCTCTCACCTTTTTCTCTCTCTCAAGCTAAGGTTTCTCTCAAATTCGGATGGGAGAGAGGAGTGAGGGTTTCAACCCCTTTTATAGCATAAAACATGCCCAAAATAGGCTTGGGAACAATTTTTACTTGGTGCCTAACAAATCGGGGCCGTTTCGGTCCAAAAGGGCATTTCTGAAGGTCCCCTGGCCAAATGCGGTCTGACTTAAGCTCATGCATACTGGATATAGCACACATCCAGTTTTCAGACTGGTAGGGTTCCTAGATCGCACGTGGCGGTCCAGTTTCAGTTTAACGGTCATCGCACCAAGATCAGGCCTATAAGTCTCGTGATATGTAATAGATATTTTTCCTGATCCAAGGGTGTAATTTGGCTGTATTCTGACGGTCAGAATGCTTAATACTGATGCGTCAAATCGTGTGCCAGATTTGAATTTCAAATTCCAATTCTAACCCTATTCTCACTCTCTTCGGTCCGGGCTCAATGAAATAGCCTGTGATTATCGGTTTGACTTGATTTTCGGAATGAGTGTCAAGTCCATCTAGGCTGTTCTAACGGTCTAAGATAGGAGGTATCGGACTTTCGACGTGCGGTCTAGATCCAATACAAAGATTTAAAGTGGTCCAGAGAACAAACCTGCTTAGAGTTTGGTCCGAGGTTTTAGAGCATTATAGCACCATTGGTTCCACTCGCTTTGGGCCTTGTAGAACGTATTTAAAGTGATCAGGGACCATTTCCCAGCTATTCTAACGTTGCACTAGCTAACCTAGTCATATTTTCTAAAGGAATGAATTTTACGCAATTTCGGGTCGAGTTGGTACTCGAGCCCAAGTACGGGTTTTTCACGGGCGTTACAGGATTATTGCAGCTCAGGTAGATGATGAGCTACTGGTGAAGATGAGAGAGCGGGTTAGTACAGATGAGGACTCCGAGTGGAGTGTTGGTTCAGATGGGGGCTTACGTTATCATGGCCGCCTATGCATCTCAGACATTCCTAGCTTGAGATGAGAAGTTCTCGAGGCAGCCCACAATTCGAGGCATGCGATTCATCCTAGTAGTACGAAGATGCATCAAAACATGAAAAGATCGTACTGGTGGGACAATATGAAGGTTCACATTGCTGAGTTTGTGTCCCGTTGTCTCACGTGCCAGCAGGTCAAGGCAGAGCATCGCCGACCTCCTGGACTGCTTCAGCCCATGCCCATAGCCGAATGGAAGTGGGATTTCATCTCTATAAATTTTATTTCAGGGCTACCGAAGACAAGGAAGGGACATGACTTCATTTGGGTGATCGTGGACCGATTGACGATATCGGCTCATTTCCTACAAATCAGAGTTACGAACTCTGTAGACGAGTTGGCCAGGTTGTACATCAAGGAGATTGTACGTCTGCATGGAGTTCTCTTAGAGATTGTGTCAAACCGAGACACTCGATTCACATCTATCTTCTGGACTCATATCCAGGAAGTGATGGGTGTGAAGTTGAAGTTCAGCACTACGTTCCATCCACAGACAGACAGGTAGACGGAACGTGTGAATCAGGTGCTAGAAGATATGTTGTGAGCTTGTGCATTGGATTTCAAGGACAGTTAGGATGATTGTCTTCCTTATGTAGAGTTCGCGTATAACAACAGCTTTCAGGCGAGTATTGGCATGGCTCCCTATGAGGCACTGTATGGTCACCAGTGTAGAGCACCGCATTGCTAGGCAGAAGTGGGCAAGAAGACTTTGATTGGCCCAGAGTTAGTTCAGGCGACCTCAGAGAAAATTGACATTATTAGGCGTCGACTTCTATCAGCACAGAATAGATAGAAGAGCTATGCCGATACGAGGCGACAACCGCTTGAGTTTACGGTTAGGGATCATGTATTCCTTAAGGTTTTTTCCATGAAGGGAGTCCTTCGATTTGGTAAGAAAGGGAAGCTTACGCCGAGATTCATTGGTCCATTTCAGATACTCGATCGAGTGGGGGCAGTAGCTTATCACCTTGCTTTCCCCACACCACTCGCAGGCGTGCATAACATATTTCATGTGTCCATGTTGAAGAAGTATGTTCCTGATCCTTCACACATTATCAGTTAAGAGCAGGTGCAGTTGAGTGAGGATGCCACATATGTACTGCGACCAACACGTATCCTGGATAGGAAGGAGCTGGTATTGCGAAGTAAGGTTATTCCACTTGTGAAAGTATTGTGGGCGCATCACAATGAAAAAGAGGCTACTTGGGAGACTGAAGCTAAAGTTAGAAAGAACTACTCTCAGATCCTCGAGGAGTACGAAAAGGTACAAATTTCAAGCATGAAATTTTTCTTTAAAGGGGGTAGATTATAACATCCTGAAAAAATTCATACGAAAATCTGAGTACCACCTCAAGAAGAAATCACTTAGGACCAAATCCTTTAGAAATTAAACGAGAATTAATTAGCGCTAAACTAGATTACCTATGAAATTATCACCAATCACTTTAAATACGATCTGCAAGACCCAAAACTTGAAGAATTGTTAACGCTACATTACCCAGAAACCTAGTATCAATCTCTAAACTCGATTGCTCTTTGGAGCACATTGAAACTCCGTATTGGACCTGGACCGCACATCGAAAGTCCGATAGCGATGAACTTAGACAATTATGACTGCCTAGTTAAACTTGACAATCACCTCGTAAATCAAGTCCAAATGATGTCCTGAGACTATTTTCTTGAGTATGGAGCAAAGTGTGTGAGAACGTGAATGTTTTTAGAAATTAAATACAAATTTAAGTAATCTGAGTGGTGTCGCTTGTGGGCCGATTATAAGAGTTCTGACCGTTGGAATCTGACCTAAATTCACCCTCGGATCAAGGGGAATGTCCCACACATGTCAATACACTTGTGGCCCTGATCGAGTATCGGTGACCGTTGAACTGAAACTAGTCCACCACGGTCGATCTATAAACTCGATCAGACTGAAAAGTTAACTTGACCAAGATCCAATATCAGGGAGCTTAAGTCCGATCGCATTCAGAAAAGGGACCTCCAGAACTACTCTGTTGGATTGGAACAAGCCCAATTTGGTTATAACTAAGTATACCATGGCCGTGTGTAACACCCTAAAAATCGGGGGTCGTGTAAAAACCCAACTCCCGAGTTTCAGACCATCACTTATGCAACAAATATGCTTATGATTAAATGTTACCTGAGTTAGTGCATTAACATGAGTGAGATTTTACCAAACTGCAATTCATACTCCAAATCCAGTGATAAAACGCAAGCGGAAGACTGAAAGATATATATATCACTTTATGTAAAACAAAACAATCCCGATCTGTCTCCAAAGTATGAATATAACTATGAGTCATAAATACATATAACAAACCAAAATCAAAGGTCATATGATTGTCTAACTCGCAAAATCCCACTGATCCAGGCCACCTATGCGAAGCCGTCAGAAAATTGTATGTACGAGAACTCGTCCCGGACCTCGTAGTAATCTGGCTCCAACTCCTGAATCACCTCGCTATCTACATCTAAGACAAAGTCTGGTAGGTGTTGCAAACACCGTCCCGTAACGTGGGAGTGAGTGATCAACTCAGTGGAATCATAGAGCAAAGGTTAGCATGTTATCAAATCAATCACGCGATAATAGTAAAGCAAACAATCAGACATTCCTAGATACTATTTTTAATGCAAGTATGAGATGCAGTAATGATGCATGCCCTCACCGACATACTCCCTCATGCGACACCATCTTACATTCACGGCATGCTTTCTTCCCTTAGTGCTCCACATCTTCCAGGCACATGCAGTACGATGTGGATATGATTACCGAGTTATTATTAGTCCTTTCATACAACAGTATTGGGAAACTAAGGTACTTTCCTTATATCATTCCCAACACAGATCCTGTCTAGGGTTGTCACTCCTAGTAATATCATACAATGATATATTTTTAGGTTGCTGCAAGGGCTGTCAGGGCTGTTACACGCAGTTGTTGCACCTCTCCCCCATCACCTTAGCAATACAGGCCAAGTTTGTACTCTTGTTGCTACAGAAGGGTCGTCGCCTCACATAGACTCAGAATACACTCGAGGTCACTACAAAGTGCTCGTCACCAATCAGAGTAGGCCGACAGCTATAATGTAATGTCCCATACCACCACAATCAGCTCACGAGTCTAAGGTGCTCACTGGTCATTACGGGAAGGTTTGTGGCCCCAGCATAGGCCGACAGCTCGACCACAGTGTCCCATACCACCATGCCCGGCTCATGAGTCCTAATGGATTAAGGTACCATGGTTATCAGGGTTATCACTGGTAAGTTCAGTACCCTAGGTTCAAGCAGTTATGACCAATACAAGGTGAACATACAATGGTCAGTCGGGTTGCTTGACGAGCTCGACTAGTACGAGCGCACCTCAAGCTGAACGACATGAAGTTCATAAAACACCTCGTGTGGCCTAACCACTACTATCAATCAAAGCACGACTCGGGTTCGTCGATGCGTCCTTCATGATGAATAGAATCCAACCACGATTTTGAATCTGTTACCGACTGCTTGGACTAGAATATAGCCCCAAGCACTTGTAATCTAAATCAATAATCATATGAGAGTGACAGAAATGAAGCACAAATAATCCAAGTATGTTAACAACATATTATAACATACAACATAAGCAAATCAACCAAACACAAGCATTTCATATATATAAGGAAATCAATTCAATATAACAACATGGAGAAAATCATGTACATCATCATATTAGTTGAGAATCCAATCTCCAAACTAATCTACAACACCATTCACTCAATACTTACTAATACATACTGTAACACCCCGGATTTTTTGCGAACCTAGATTTAGACGTCCTTAGGCAATGTGTCAATCCTAACACCTGATTAACTTCTCAAAACTCAATCCAAAAGTCTCAAATCCCTATTTCCTTCAAAAATCTCACCTTTCACTACTTTATCCTTTAAAATTTTCTAAGAGCTTTCATATTAGACACAAATCTTAAAGTTTAGGTGATGTTGATCAATACTTAAACTAAAAAGTACTATGAATAGTAAATAAATAAATAAAAAGGCTGTTTAACCATTAAAATTTTATAATCTCACAAAATAAGTAGGCTATTTGGATAGATCAGCTTCTCCTGCCCCAAAATCATATATTGCATGTTAAATAACTCATCCCAGGTTCTAAAATATGCCCATTTCAAATATCTGATGGCGAAATCACCCCAAACAGGTCAGCGAGCGGCGAGGGGATCGCCGGTTTGGCGAGGCCTCGCCGATTACTGGGCTTGGCCATGCAGCAGTTCATCGGCTGGCCAGTTTTCAGCCACATTTTCTGTGATTTTAGTTTGACTTTGAAAAATTATATCTCCCTCGTTATAACTCCGATTTAGGTGATTCAAAAGCCAGATTGAAGATAAATAAGTCTAGTTTCATATAAATATAAGTAAAAAATATAATAAAAAATATATAATATAGTTACAAATGGGTGATTGTGACAACTGTCCAAAAAGCATAGTTTTGGACAGCTTCTGCTTCTGGAATTTTTAAAATTTTTCTACAAAATGAAATATCATGAAATTTGGTGGAGATGAATTAGACTTGATGATGAACTACTAAAAAATAATTAAAATAATATACTAATTAGAAATGTCAGGAAAGGGCGTAGAACTTCCTAGGGACTTATTCTGTCATAATTAGGTCAGAATTTGGTTAAGTACTGAACTAAACAATCAGTAGAATTAGCTCGAACCACTTTAAATATGATCTGTAAGACTTAAAATAAGTAGAACCGTTAATGCTACATTACCTAAAAATCTAGAATCCATCACTAAACCCAGTTGCTCTTGGGAGCACACTGAAACTCCGTATCGGACATGGACCGCACGTCGAAAGTCCGATACCGATGAACTTAGACGAATATGACCGCCTAGTTGGACTTGACAATCACCTCAAAAATTAAGTCCAAACGATGTCCTGAGATGATTTTCTTGCGTCCGGAGTGAAGAGAGTGAGAAAATGAAGATTTTTAAGAAATTAAATATAATTTAAGTAATCTGGCACGTGTCACTTGCGCGACATTTTCTAAGTGTTCTGACCGTTAGAATCTGATCCAAATTTACCCTCGGATTAGGGATGATGGCCCACTCATGTCATAGCACTTGTGGCCCTGATCGAGTTTTGGTGACCGCTGAACTGAAACTGGTCCCCCACGGTCGATCTGGAAACTCGACCGTACTGAAAACTTAGCCTGAATTAGATCCAATATTAGAGAGCTTAAGTCCGACCGCATTCAGTAACAGGACCTCCAGATGTGCTCCGTTGGATCGAAACAGACCCGATTTTGATATAACATACGTATACCTTGGAACTAAGTTTGTATTAGTGAGTTTTTAGCTTATAAAAGGGCTTAAACCCTTAGCTTTCTAACCTATACGAATTTGGGAAAACTCTAAGAGAGAGAGGAGATAAAAGAGAGAGAAAGTGAGGGAGAAGTGTAACACCCGTGAAAAATTCGTACTTGGACTCGAGTACCAACTCGACCAGAAATCGCGTAGGATTAATTCCTATGGAAAATAAGCGTAAGTTAGCTAGCGCAACGCTAGAGTAGCTGGGAAATAGTCCCTGATCACTTTAAATACGTTCTACAAGACCCAAATTGAGTAGAACCAATGACTCTATAATACTCTATAACCTCGGATCAAACCCTAAGCAGGTTTGTTCTCTGGACCACTTTGAAACTTTGTATTGGATCTAGACCGCGCGTCGAAAGTCCGATACTTACAACCTTAGACCGTTATAACCGCCTAGCTGGACTTGACAATCATTTCTAAAATCAAGTTCAACCGACATTCGCAGGCTATTTCATTGAGCCTGGACTGAAGAGAGTAAGAATAGGGACAGATTTAGAATTTGAAATTTAAATCTAGCACACGACTTGACGTGTCAGTATTAAGCGTTCTGACCGTCAGAATTCAACCAAATTATACTCTCGGATCAGGAAAAATTTCTATTTCATATCATGAGACTTGTAGCCCTGATTTACGTGCGGTGACCGCTGAACTGAAACTGGACCGCCACGTGCGATCTACGAACCCTGCCGGACTAAAAACTTGATGTGTGCTAGATCCTGTATGCATGAGCTTAAGTCCGATCGCGTTCGACCAAGGGACCACTAGAAATGATCTTTTGGACCGAAACAGCCCCGCTTTGGATAAGCATCAAGTGAACTTTGTTCCCAAGCCTATTCCGATCATTTTTAGGCTTATAAAAGGGGTTGAAACCCTCACTCCTCTCTCCCATCCGAATTTGAGAAAAGTCCTAGATTGGGAGAGAGAAAAGGTGAGAGTTTGTGAGAGAGAGTAGGAGGGAATTTTTCTGCCGTTTCACCGCCTGTTGCACGTACTTTAGCAACACGCTTCCATCACTCAACCGGTGATTCCTCCACGTTTTCAGGTAAGAAATAACCCTAATAAGTTACTGATTTGGGATTCTTTCCGTTCCATAGCATGTAAACTGATAGAACTCGTAAATTAGGTTCTCTATTCGCTGTAGACGAAGCGTATATGCTCTGTTCGAATTCACACGTTTATAAGAGATAAGGTGCGGATTTTAGATGCTTTGATTGACTGTTTCGAACGCTTTCAATGTCGTTTAATAGTAGATTATCGACGACAACGCCGTTTGACATGTACAACATGCTGTCCGTTTCCTATTTCGTAAACCAACGAAGAATATGAGATTTAGGGCATTTTAGTCATTTGTAGGAAGTACTGATTTCATTCATATTTTTCTCATGTGATTGACATCATTTATTGTCACATTAGAATGTTAGGAATACGTGCATAATTAGTTTGGCAAAGAGATTCTCCTAAATGCGCACTTCGGGTCGACATACTATATGTAGACTTAAGTGTGTAGTGTATGTGTTTGTATAAATGCTTGTATTAGTATGTATTAAATTAAATGGTGTTATGAATTAGTTTGAGATTGATTTCTCAATTAATATGCTGATGTAAATGATTTCCTACATGTTAACCAAATGCATGATTTCATTGTATGTATGAAATGCATGTACTTGATGATTTACTTAAGGTGTATGTTATAACATGTGTTAACATGCTCACATGGTTGTATTTTATTTCCAATACTCTAATATGATTACTGATGTGATTCCATAATCGTTTGGGACTATAATTAGTCCAGAAAGTCGGTAATCGATCGAATTCACAGTTGGCTTATCTTGGCCACGAACGACGCGTCGATGGACGCGAGTCGTGTTCTGGAGTTGGCGGCAGTGGTTAGGCCACACGAGGTGTTTTACGCACTTCATGTCGTTCGACTTGAGATGCGATCGTGCTAGTCGAGCCCGTCAAGTAACCCGACTGGCCGTTGTATGTTCACCCTACATGAGTCATAACTACTTGAACCTAGGGTACTGAACTTACCATTGTAAACCCTGTTAACCATGGTACCTTGATCCACGAAGACTCATGAGCCGGGCATGGTGGTATGGGACACCGTGGTCGAGATGTCGGCCTACGCTAGGGCCACAAACCTCCCCGTAGTGACCAGTGAGCACCTAGTCTTGTGAGCATATTATGGTGATATGGGACACTATATTCTTGCTATCGGCCTACACTAATCAGGCGACGAGTCCTTTGTAGTGACCGCGAGTGTATTCTGAGTCTACGGGAGGCGACGACCCTTCAGTAGAAATAGAGTATAGTAGGCCTGTATTGATAAGGTGATGGGGGAGCGGTGCAACTAGTGCGTGCAACAGTCCTGGTAGCCCTTGCAGTGACCTACAAAATATACATCGTATGAGATTACTAGAAGTGACGACCCTAGACAGGATCTGTGTTGGGATTGATATAAGGGAAGTACCTCAGTTTCTCAATCCTGCTGTTTGAATGGACTAATAACAACTCAAAAATCATATCACCATAACATTGCATGTGCCTGGAAGATGTGGAGCACTTGAGGGACGATTGCATGACGCGGTCGTAAGATGGTATTGTATGAGGGAGATCGTCGGTGAGGGCATACATCACGTCATGTCATATTGCATTAACAACAGTATTAGGATTGTCTGATTTACTGCTTTACTATTATCGCATGATTGATTTGAGAACATGTTAATCTTTGCTCTATTATTCCACTGAGTTAGCTACTCGTTCCCACATTTCGGGATGGTGTTTGCAACACCCACCAGACTCTGTTGTAGATGCAGGTGATGCTGAGATCCAGGAGGTAGAGCCGGACTTGGATGAGGACCAGGACGAGTTCTCATACATGCAGTACCACGACGGCTTTGCCTAGGTGGCCTGGGTTGACGGGACTCCTCAGTGGGACTATTTTGGACATTTATTTCTATTATTTATATGTATATGAGACTCAAAGATGTATTCATACTTTAGTGACAGTCGAGATCTACTTTGTTTTTCCATACAGTGATATATATATTCTTTAGTCTTCCGCTTGCTTTTATCACTGGATCTGAAGTATGAATTGCAGTTTTGGTGTACTTTTACTCATGTGAATACTTTAACTCAGACAACATTGAATCATAATCATTTTTGTTGCATAAGTGACGGTCTAAAACTCGGAAGTTGAGTTTATACACGACCCCCGATTTTCAGGGTGTTACAAGAAGTTGGGGCTTTCTCCTGAGATTCTTCCCTGCTACTCCTTGTGCTTCAACGTCGCTTCTGCACCGCCATTTCGGTGCTTCCAGATTCATTCTAGGTAAGAAAACTCTAATCCTAACCTATTCTAGGGTCCAATTGGTGCAAGTAGCTAAGTAGCAGACTCACCTTGTGTTGTAGGTTGCCAATCAGTCGTTGACGACGACATAGAGTTCCTATTCGATTCATTACGCTCCTACGGCGTAAGGTGCAGATTTTAAACGCTTAGATTACCTGTTTTCAAAGCTTTCAATGCCGTTTAATGGTAGATTGCTGATAAGGATGCTGTTTCGCATGTAGAACATGTTGTCCGTTTTTCATTTTGAATACGTACGAAGAATATGAGATTTAGGGTATTTTAGGTATTTGTAGGAAATACTGTATACGTACGTATTTTGCTGATATGATTGCCATGCATATTTTCCATGTACTTATACTAGTTATACGTGTATGATCTGTTTAGCGAAGAGATTCTCCCTAATGCACATATTGGCCGACATATCCTATGTAGACTAAGTGTTTGTTGAAATGCCTAAATCAATATGATTTATGCCTGCCATATGTATTGAATGTAAGAACATGATTGTTGTGTATTAGACATCTCCTTGATATAAGGATTTGTCATATTATATGTTGAAATCAATACATGTCAAGTACGTTGGAGTTGTGTAGTCTAAGTGTTTGTATAAATGTATGTATTAGTAAGTATTGAGTAAATGGTGTTGTAGATTAGCGTTGAGATTGGATTCTCAAGTAATTTATTGATGTACATGAATTCCTCTATATTTGTTGTATTGAATTGATTACCTTATGTGTGAAATACTCGTGTATGGTTAACTGCTTTTGATGTATGTTATAACATCTGATAACATGCTGGAATTACTTGTATTTCAATTTTGTCTCTCTCATATGATTCTTGATTTATATTGCAAGTGTTTGGGGCTATACTCTAGTCCAGGCAGTCGGTAACAGTTTAGAATTCTTGGTTGAATTCTATTCGCCACGAAGGATGTGTATGACGAACCCGAGTCGTACTAGAGTCGTCGGCAGTGGTTAGGCCACACGAAGTGCTTGTGCACTTCATGTCGGTCGATTCAACGTGTGCTCATGCTAGTCGGACTCATCAAGTAACCCGATTGATCGTTGTATGTTCACTTTGTATTCGTCATAACTGGTTGAACCTAGGGTACTGAACTTACCAGTGATAACCCTGATAACCATGGTACCTTGATCCACTAAGACTCATGAGCCGGGCATGGTGGTATGGGACACCGTGGTCGAGCTGTCGGCCTATGCTGGGGCCACAAACCTCCCCGTAGTGACCAGTGAGCAACCCAGACTCGTGAACCGATTATGGTGGTATGGGACAGTATATTCGAGCTGTCGGCCTACACTGATAAGGTGATGGGGGAGCGGTGCAACGTGTGTGAGCAACAGCCCTGACAGCCCTTTGTAGTGACCTCGAGCGTACTCTGAGTCTACGTGAGGCGACAAACCTTCCATAGCAACAAGACTACAATTAGGCCTGTCTTGATAAGGTGATGGAGGAGTGGAGGAACGAGTGCGTGTAACAGCTCTGGCAGCCCTTGCAGCAACCTAAAAATATATCATCGTATGAGACTACTAGGAGTGACGACCCTAGAAAGGATCCTTGTTCGGAATGATATAAGGGAAGTACCCTAGTTTCCCAATCCTGCTGTATGAAAAGGACTAATAATAACTCGGTAATCATATTCATATCGCACTGCATGTGCCTGGAAGATGTGGAGCACTGAAGGAAGAAAGCATGCCGCAGACGTAAGATGGTGTCGTATGAGGGAGTATGTTGGTGAGGGCATCTATCATGTCATTTCATTCTTGCAATAATCACAGTATCTAGGACCTGTTGATTACTTTCTTTACCATTATCGCGTGATTGATTTGATAACATGCTAATCTTTGCTCTATAATTCCACTGAGTTAGCTACTCACTCCCACGTTACGGGACGGTGTTGCGCACACCAACCAATCCCTATTTTAGTTTTAAATGGTGGCGATGCTTGCGAAGTAAAGCCAGATTTGATGATGATGAGGAGGATCCCTCCTATATGCAGGTTCTGATTGACGGGGTTACAGGGTTATTGATTAGATGCCCATACACTTGGTATTTTGCCTTTTATTTAAACACCCATGTATATTCTTTTTGCTCATCTCTGGAGTATACAGGTATATGTTTAACCTGGTAACATGTTCACACTCTGGAGACTTACAACAGTTCATATATTTTATATATTTATCACACTCTTTCGCTTGCTAATTTAACTGTCTCTGGAGTATGATATGTTGTTTTGGCTTAGTCTCAATCTTGTTTAATGTCATTCTACAGACAACATGCATTCATCATTATCTATGTTGCATAAGTGACGTTTTGGAACTCAGGAGTTGGGTTTTCACTCGACCCCTGATTTTCGGGGCGTTACACATACTCTTATATAAACACTTAGTCTACACACATTTGTCTAAATAGCATATGTCGACCCAACGTATGCATTAGGGAGAATCTCTTCGCCAAACAGATCATACACGCCTAACTAGTATAATAACATGACAAATACTCATGGCAATCATATCAGCAAAATACGGACGTATACTGCATTTTCTACAAATACCTAAAATACCCTAAATCTCATATTCTCCGTACGTAATATAAATGGAAAACAGACAGTATGTTCTACATGTCAAACAACATCCTTGTCGATAATCTACTATCAAACGACATTGAAAGCTTTGAAAATAGGTAACCTAAGCATCTAAAATCCTCACCTTATGCCGCAGAAGCGTATCGAATCGAATAGAAACTCTATGCTTCGTCAACATCAATATGACGACCTATATCACAAGATAAGTCAGCTACTTCGCTACTTGTATTGATAGAATTCCTAAAATAGGCTAAGGTTAGGGTTTTCTTACCTAGAATGAAGTCAGAATCACTGAAAGAGTGATTAGAACACGATGGCTAAGCACGTATAGTAGCAGGATCGAGTGACAGGAACTTTCCCTCACGACCTCCACACAATCTGTCTCTTTTCTCTCTTCTCTTTCCTAGGGTTTCTTATAAATTCATATGGGAGGGATGTGAGAGGGTTTAAGTCCTTAAATAGGTTAGAAACTCACCTATTTAGACTTTAAACCAAGGTATACTTGGGTTATAGTCAAATCGGGTCCTTTTCGATCCAAAAGAATATTTCTGGAGGTCCCCAGACTAGATGCGGTTGGAATTAAGCTTATGGATGTTGGATCCTGACACATTAAGTTTTCAGTTCGATCGGGTTTCCAGATCGTCCGTGATGGACCAGTTTCAGTTCAACGGTCACTGAGACTCGATTAGGGATTCCAAGTACACTGACATGAGTGGGAAATGTTCCCTGCTCCGAGGGTGTATTTGGGTCAGATTCCAACGGTCTGAATGCTTATAATTAACCCGAAAGCGACACGTGCCAGATTTATTTAAATCACATTTAATTTATAAAGAATTCTACTCTTTCTCACACTCCTTACTCCAAGCTCAAGAAATAGTCCCAGGACATCATTTGAACTTGATTTTCGGGGTGGTAGTCAAGTCCAACAACGCGGTCATAATGGTCTAAGTTCATTGCTACCGGACTCACGACATGCGGTCAGAATCTATTACAAAGTTTCAAAGGGTTCCTGAGAGAAGACGGGTTTAGAGTTTGATCCTAGGTTTCAGGAGGTTATAGCGTTAACAATTCCACAAGTTTTGGATCTTGCAGAACGTATTTAAAGCGATCAGTGCTAATTTCACAGCTAATCTAACATAGCGCTAGTTAACTTACGCTTAATTTCTAAAGGAATCAATCCTAAGTGATTTCTGCCTGAGGTGGTACTCGGGTCTCCGTACGGATTTTTTCGAGACGTTACACCGTGGGACTATTTTCGTCAGTTCTGGACCTATATAAGGGTCTTAAACCGTCTCTCTCATAATCCATACGAATTCCAAAACCCTAGCTAAGAAAAGAGAGAGTAAAGAGAGAGAAAGTGTAAGAGAAGTTGGTGATTCATCATGGGTTTCTTTCCCGCTACTCCACGTGCTTTACCATCCCTCCTGTATCGTTATACGGGTGATACTGATCCTATTCTTAGGTAAGAAAACCTAACCCTAATCCATTATAGAGTTTTAAATAGTCAAAGTAATACTATAGCTAACCTAATTCATGCTCTAGGTTGTCAAACCGCCGTTGACGAAGACTTAACGTCTAAATCATATCTGTTACGCGTTTATCGGTTTAAGGTGCGGACTATATATATTTAGGTTATGGTTTTCAAAACTTTCAATGTCAGTTAATGATTTATTACTGATGTGGGTTCCATTACACATTCCAAATGCATTATCTGTTTCATTTTTCGTAAATGTATAAACTATGTTGTGAATTGAGTATTTCATGTGTTTGTTGTAATGTTTGTATGCACTTGGAATCTAATGTTATGATTGTCATGATTAATTGTCGCAGGTACATGATTGTTATGTATGCGACAACTCCTTGGCAAAAGGATTTTCCCTAATACGTAATATGGGCAACATACGTGATGTATGTTGAAAGGTGTAGTCTAAATGTTTGTAAAAATGTTTGAATGAGTTAATAGTTAGTTAGGTGTGGTTTATCAGGAAGTTGAGATATAAATCCCAACTACCTTAACTGTGTGTATGATTTCCTCCATGAACTGTTTAGCCTACTTATTCATGTTTAACTATGTGTATGACTTCCTCCATGTACTGTATATTCATGTTATAAGTTATATTCCATAACATGTTCATATGATTGTAGGATTTAACTTAAATATTCATTATTGTGATTGTACATGGTTGGGACTATATCACAGTCCAAGTAATCGGTAATAGGCCCTGAACTAGTGGCTGGGATTGTTTTCGCCACATAGGATCTGTTCGACGAATCTGAGCTGTACTTGGGATTTCGGCAGTGGTTAGGCGACATGAAGTGCTTATGCATTTCATGTCGATCAACTCAACGTGCGCTCGTCCTAGTCGAGCTTATCAATTAACCTGATTGACAGATGTATGTTCACCATGTATGGACGCTACTGCTTGAATCTAAGGTACCAAACTCACTAGCGAAACCCTATTAACCTTTGTACCTCGATCCGCTAAGACTCACGAGCTAGACATGGTGGTATGGGACACCGTGGTCGAGCTGTCGGCCTATGCTGGGGCGATGAGCCTCCCCATAGTGACTAGTGAGCAACCCAGACTCGTGAGTCGAATATGGTGGTATGAGACACTGTATTCATGTTGTCGGCCTACACTGATTGGTGATGAGCCCTCTGTAGTGACTTCGATCATATTCTAAAACTGCAATGAGGCGACGAGCCTTATCGTAGTATCTATGGTATGACTAGGCCTATATTGATTGGTGATGAGCCCTTTACAGCAACCTAGAACCGTAATATCGTACGAGAGTTACTAGGACTGATGACCCTAAAAAGGATCATTGTTTAGGAATTGATATAAGGGAGGTCCCTTAGCTTCCCAATCTTGCTGTATGAAAAGGACTAATAAGAACTTAGTAATCACATCCATGCACCGCATTACATGTACTTTGGGGAAGAAGAGCACTTTCGGGTGGTTACCATGCGCGCCGTAAGATGAAGACGCTGAGGGAGTGTAGGCGAGGAAATGCATCATTGCTACAGTTCTTTCTTACATTAATCAGAGTATTTAGGACATGTTTGATTGTACTACTTTATCATTACTACTTGACCGAATTGATAACATGTTAACCTTTGCTGTATAGCTCTACTGAGTTAATCTCTCACTCCCACGTTATGAAACGGTGCTTAAACACCAACCAAACTTTATATTAATTACAGATGATGATGCGACACACGAGGCAAAGCCGGAGTATGAGGATGATGAGGAGGCGTTCTCCTTCATGCAGTATTCAGGCGGGTTCTCTTAGACCGTTCTGAATCATCGGAGCTTTAGGGTTTATGCTTTATAGAGGACTATCACATTTTGACATTTGTATTTTGAAAATACTTGTAATTATGACCTGGCAAAGCATACATATTTTGGGGACTCATACTGGTTTCTATATTTATTTCAGTCTTCCGCTTGTATTTTACAACTGTCCCTGGATTATGTTTTCCTGATTTGGCTTAATCTACTTTATGTTTTATGCACTGATGCTGACAACATACATCCATCACTAAAAATGTTGCATAAGTAATGTTTTGGAACTCGGGAGTTGGGTTATACTCGACCCCCGATTTTTAGGGCGTTACATAATGTGATATGTGAGAGGCCTATGTGGTGAGGCCATTATGATGTGTAAACCCACCATGATGTATATAGTAATGTTTATGATGCCTAACTATTGTCCTAGCTAGTATAAGGCCTTGGGACCCCATCATGAGATAGATTCTATAGGCCATGCCTTGGGAGCAATGATGGTTAAATGTCCACATTTTAAAAGTAATGGTGGTTAAATGCCTACCTTGTAATCCTCCCTAGGGCCGATTGTTAAGCCCGTTCTCATCTCCCCTTGTTGTGGGCTAACCTAAATTGATGGGCCCCTACTTGTACGAGTATGATCCATCTCACTTTTTTGGGCTATCTCAAATTATTGGGCCCTCATTGGTGCTAGTAGAATACCCAAATCTGGAAGCCCACTGTTTGAGTAGGCCATCTAGGCCCATCCTTATTATGAGAAGGATGCATCATCACCTCTTTCCATAGATGGGAGAATCTGTGGCACTTGGTTTGGTGTATCCACTGTTGAGGATCGATCTTTATATTATGGTTTAGATTTGATGTCCTTCTATGGAACCCGCTTTGTATTTAGGCCAATTATCAATATCGACTATGAGTATGTGATAGCATAACATCATGATACATACTCATATGTATCATCTACATACTTGTTACAAGGAGTGACTAGTCATAGCATTATTTGTGGATAGAGTTGGGAACACTGAGAGTTGTAAAAGGCATGTATCCATTTATGTATCAATCCTGCATGTAGTAGGCACACTCCTTGTAACAACATTGGGCAAGTTGTTTATAAGACTCCCTAATAGACAAAGTTATTCCACATGAGCGCATGATACATGCAAGATTGATACATGACTAGATTGTATAACTCATGCATCTTGCATTGTGTGACATGGTTACTGTGTACCCTAGTGACATCAGGATAATGGCCTCCACAGGCATATCGTGGATGCCAGGATTGGATACCGAAAATACTTAGTTCTAAGCACTAGGGCATAATGATGTCCTTAAGTGAAAGTCTCCAAACCCTTACAGTATTAAGAGGATGCTCCAATGTGGAGACCGAGTATATGTATGAGCGTACAAGGGTTGTATACCATTAGGTCGCATCTCCCACTTTGCATGGTCAATTGGAAGGGGGTGTGACCTTACTTGCCTCTAAGAGGGGGCAATGACTAGGTTAAGTTTGACCAGCTTGAGGAATGGATCCGCTATCAATGAGTCGAGCCCGATATTGGCAGGTGGATAGTGAGGTCTCTTCCACTTACCTAGTTGTGTGCTCGAATAGGGGCGGCAAGCTGGCATAGAGTGTACTAGACCCCGGTGATTGTCCAGAGTGAGAACTATACTGATATATGATGTTGGAGAGATGAGTTGGATTGATATGTGGATTCAGATGAGGATTGGTATGCTTGAGCTGCATCTTGCATATAACATTGGCTATGTAGGCCTTGCTTTGTATTGTATAGCCTTGGTATGCCCAATACCATTCATGGACATACCATCATTTATACATTACTCTGATATCACATACTTGCATTTCTACTTTGCACACACACTTTCACCACCCTCTAAGCTTTCTATAAGCTTATGCACGATAGATGCGTGCAGGTGACGCTAGGATGTAGTTGAGCAGGAGCAGGAGCATGCAACTAAGCTTCCAGAGCCTTTTGTTACCTATTATATCTCCTTTTATGCATTGTACTTAAAAGATTTTGATCATAGTGGATTTTTTTAAGGTGTGTTTGTTATTGTTCGTGGACTATGCTTATGGTTATGCTTCTTATGAAACAAATTCATGTTAAAAATCCTCCCTATAGGATCCCAGGATCGGAACCTGGTATATGGGTGTTGAGAGCCGAGAATGGGGTACTATGGAGGCTGTTAGCGCCGGATTCGGTGATCAAAAATTTTATGAGCTCGATTTTTGAGTCTGGGACATGACAGGAGTTGGTATCAGAGCATAACCTAGGGATAACCAAGGATAACATCACACATCTACTATGAACTTAGGACGAGTAGGTCCCGAGTGTGTAATTCCCTAACGTCTGAGCCTTCGAGGGTTCTTTAAGGTAATAGGCATCTTTGTTCTTTTCTTTAGGCCATGCCGCTTAGCCGACGAGCCCGAGAGACCCGAGGCACTCGAGCGACATGAGCGATCCCCGTTCCACCGCTGAGGTTCCCATTGCTCCGCTTGAGATTCTTATTCCACTACCTGCAGTTTTGTTCCCTCACCTAAGCCTCCTGTTCCCACTCTCGAAGCCCCTGCAAATCCTGCACCTCCGTCTTAGACCAGTGCAACCCCTACTGCGCCAGTTGGTGCCGATTGGTTGTAGCAGATGCTCCGAGCTGTGACAGCCACCCTCCAGTGATAAGGTATGCCCCCTGCTAAGACCCTGAAGCAGGTAGAGAAGGAGTGCGCGAGTGCCCTATTATGATATTTTCTTTGGCTCAATCCCCCATAATTCTAGGGTGTAAGGCCCGTATCCTAGTCCATACCATTCTGTGGACTCTCGCGGTCCTCCTGGTCGAATTATATCAAAACGTGACCTCTAATTGGTGTTTGCACGCGACCTTAATTCGCATCCCAAAGATTTAATTCGACTCAACTCGAAACTTGTAACCTTGTGACCACGCGCGTCGCCATGGTTCGAACGTCGCATCTCGTGATCCGATGCGATACCCAGGTCAAGAGTTGTAGGCCCGCGTTCATTTCGAGGAAAATGCCCCGTGTTGCAAATTCTGTGAGATCTTTACAACCCATCACATCAATCAATCAAAGTACAACCCATCACTCTATCCCATCCCCAAGTACACAAGTCATTCCCCAAGTCAAATCTCTCTTACACAACCCATACCACCCATCACCCATCATCCATCACTCTTTCGCTCTCTCATTTCTCTCTTCACTCCTAAGCAAGCAAGAAAGAGTGGATGTCCAAGCTCTAAAGAGGGCAAGGAGAGCTTTGTGTGTGGTCCACTTCATACCCCAAGATCCTCACCATCTAAACCTTCAACTCTCATCATCCTACATTAAAGAGGAAGCTTAGGAGCTCGAGAGATCAAGGAGCCTAGAATATTTACAATCGATGGGTGATTTGTAAGTTGGATTGTATTTTGATGATGGGCGGAGTGGGGCCTATCGATTGATGGTATGGTTCCTATTTGAGACTCATCTTGGTGTATACTTTGTATCATGTATAGAGTAAGGTGTCTCGAATCGGTTATATATCGGTCGTAACGACTGATACGTAACGGTAACGGTCGGACCCGTTATGCGATACAGGGGTGTAATGGGCGATCCCCAGATTTTGGTATAGTAACAGTTGTTACGGGCCCGTTACGGGGCATAACGGCCGTTAATGACCCGTAACGACTAGCCTATAACGGTCAAATAACAGTCATATTTTTTTTAAAGCTTTATTTTTTCTTTTAAAAAAAAAAAAAACCATCTGCTTCCAAACTCTCACTGAATCCTTATATTAATATTTTTGACCAATCTTAGCTTGATATTTGAGATAAAAATATATTATATTACGAATTTCTTGAATCCAAGCTCTGTGGGCCATTTTTTAGAAATTCATCAAAAATAGGTATTTGTACTTTTTATTATATGTTTTATTATTTTAATCATAGAATATGATGTGTTAATTATATTAGAACATGTTAATCTACATTTTATAGATTTGTACTATCATTTTATATATATTTATATTTTTTTTCTATTTACGCACTAATTTTGGCCTTTTTTAAAAAAAATGAAAAATCTTTTTTTAATAAATGGTTTGCTATTTTAATCATAGAATATGATGTGTTAATTATATTAAAACATTTTAATGCATATTTTATAGATTTGTGGTGTCATTTTATATTTTTTTCTATTTACGCACTAATTTTGGTGCTTTTTGAAAAAAATTAAAAAAATCAAGTTTTTAATGAATAGTTTGCTATTTTAATCATATAATATGATGTGTTAATTATAGTAGAACATGTTAGTATGCATTTTATAGATTTACGGTGTCTTTTTTTATTTCTTTTATATTTTTTCTATTTATGCACTAATTTTGGCCCTTTTTTAATTCAAAAAATCATTTTTTAATAAATGGTTTGTGATTTTAATCATTAAATATGATGTGTTAATTATATTAAAACATGTTAATATGCATTTTACAGATTTATGGTGTCATTTTATATATTTTTTTCTATTTACGCACTAATTTTGGCCCTTTTTTAAATTCAAAAAATTATTTTTTAATAAATGTTTGTTGTTTTAATCATATAATATGATGTTTTAATTATAGTAGAAGACGTTAATATATATTTTATAGAATTTTTGGTGTCATTTTATATTTTTTATATTTTTTTTCTATTTACACACTAATTTTGTCCCTTTAAAAAAAAAAAATTGAAAATTTATTTTTTAATAAATGGTTTGTTATTTTAATCATAGAATATGATGTGTTAATTGTAGTAGAACATGTTAATGTGTATTTTACAGATTTATGGTGTCATTTTATATTTTTTCTATTTATGCACTAATTTTGGCCCTTTTAAAAAAAATATAAATTTTTTTTTTTAATGAATTGTTTGTTGTTTTACTCATAGAATATGATGTGTTAATTATAATAGAATATGTTAACGTGCATTTTACAGATTTGTGGTATCATTTTATATTTTTTTCTATTTTCAAATTAGTGACTTTATGTTTTTATTTTCTTATATTGAATAGGTTTTGGAGCTTCTTAGGGTTTAGTTAGAACATAAAATCATCTTTATTGACACGGGTCATACTCTGGTACTCATATCTAATCTTTATCTAATTATCTAGTACCTACTTAAACCTAAAGAAATGCCCGGGTCAGGCCAACAAGTAAGTGAGGATATTGGATGACAACATTGTGAGAGGGTTGGTGGTACTAGGCAGCAAATGAAGTGCAAGTATTGTAATAGACTAGTGACTGGTGAAATCGTCCGTCTCAAACAACATTTGACAAATCAAAGGCATTAAGTTGCGGTATGTACTAGAGTAACAAAAGAGATAATGCTTTTAATGCAAGCTAGTATGGATGAGTTGAAGGGCAAATGTGTGGCTGTACAAAAGAAGAAAGATAATGTTTTGGATGCAGCTCGACAAGAGGTGTTTGGTCCTAAATTGTAACACCCCGGATTTTTGTCAACTTGAAAATAGACATCCTTAGGCAATGGGTCGATCCTAACACCTTAGTAACTTCTCAGAACTCAAATCCCAAAGTTAAAAATCTTTTTTTTAATCCATTTCTTTCAAAATCTCACCTTTCACCACCTTATCCTTCAAATTTTTCTAAGTACTTTCATATTAGATATGATTCCTAAAGTTTAGGTGATGAAGAACAATACTTAAATTAAAATTTACTATAAATAGTAAATAAATAAATAAAATAGGATTTTGACCATTAACCTTATGAAATCTTGTGAAATAAATAGGTTATGTGGATAGATCAATTTCTCCTACCCCAAAATCATATATTGCACCTCATGTAACTCATTTCATGCTATAAGATACGCTCATTTCAAATATCGAGTGGTAGAACCACCACTAGTTAGTCCAGCGGACCGCGGCGCCACCGCACCAACTGCGGTCAATTACAGTTCGTCCGGGCCTGGCGGGCCACAGCAGGCCATGCGGCCCATTTTCTGCCCCATTTTCTATAATTTTTTGTCCAACTTCAAAAACTCATATCTCCCTTGTTATAACTCTGATCTATGTGATTTAAAAGCCAAATTGAAGCTTGATGAGTCTGGTTTTATATAAAAATAAGTAAAAAAAAATTATTCATTGGACAGATACTACTTCTAAAATTTTTAAAATTTTTTTACAACATGAAATCTCATGAAATTTAGTGGAGATGAACTAGAATTAATGATGAACTATTAAAAAATTAATGAAAATAATATACTAATTAAAAGTGCCAAAAATGGGCATAGAACTGCCCTAGGACTATATTTTGTCGTAATTAGGGCATACTTTAGTTAAGTACTAAACTGAATACTCAGTAGAATTAGCTTGAACCACTTTAAATACGAACCACAAGACCCAAAACTTGTGAAATCATTAATGTTATGTTATCCTAAAACCTGGGATCAATCTCTAAACTCGGTTGCTCTCGGGAGCACATTGAAACTCCGTATCGGAGATGGACCACACATTAAAAGTCCAATAGCGACGAAATTAGACGAATATGATCATCTTCTTAGACTTGATGACCACATCAAAAATTAAGTCCAGATGGTATCCCATGACTATTTACTTGAGCCCGGAGCGAAGTGTGTGAGAAACATGAATGTTTTTTGAATTAAATTTAAATTTAAGAAATTTGAGTCGTGTCGCTTTCGGTACAAATATAATGATTTAGACCGTCAGAATCTGACCCAATTACACCCTCGGATCAAGGAAAATGTCCCACACATGTTAGTACACTTATGGCCCTGATCAAGTTTCGGTGACCGTTGAACTGAAACTGGTCTGCCGTGTCTGATCTGTAAATTTGATCAGACTGAAAACTTATCCTGACCTAGATCCATGGTCAGGGAGCTTAAGTTCGACCACATTCAGCAAAGGGGCCTCCAGAAATGCTCCGTTGAGTCAAAACAGATGAGTTTTGGCTATCATCTAAGTACACCTTGGCCCTGGGGCCATTTCCATCAGTCTCGGGCCTATATAAAGGCCTAAACCCACCCCATTTCTATTCCATACGATTTTGTAACCCTAGGAGAGAGAAAAGAGCAAAGAGAGAAGGGAAGAGAGAGAAAGTGAGAGAGAGAGTGGGAGAGAGTTCTTGGGATTCGATCCCATCACTCCACTGGTCAAATCATCGCTTCTGTATCAGTATTTCAGTGATTCCAACTTCGTTCTTAGGTAAGGAATCCTAACCCTAATTGATTTTAGGGATTTGAATAGAGTGTAGGGTGAAATAACTAACATATTTCATACTGTAGGTTGTCGTTGTGCCGTAGACAAAGACGTAATGTTCAAACTGAGCTCGATACGAGTTTATCGGTGTAAGGTGCGGACTATAGATGTTTTAGGTTATGGTTTTCAAGGCTTTCAATGTCAGCTAATGATTTATGACTGACTTGATTGCTGTCACATGTTCTTAGATGCAAAGATTTCCGTTTATTACATATATATGTGACTATGTTGAATATAATGCATTTCATGTGTTTGTTGAAAGGTTTTAACGAATATGAAATTATGAATTGTGCTTGTTACGATTGACGTGCGGGAATACATGATTGCTGTACATATGGCAACTCCTAGGTAGAAGGATTTGCCATAATATGTGGTTTAACTAATTTATTACAAGTATGTAATATGTATAGTCTAAGTTCTTGTAAAAATGTTTGAATGAATATAAAATTTGGATATGTACTTACCATGATTATTAACTATGAATATATGCTTGTTGTGTATGTGGTAACTCCTTTGAAGAAGGGCTTACCAGGATATATGTTATACCTAGTCTAATACATGTATGTTGAAATGTGCAGCCTATGTGTTTGATGGAATGTCTGAATAAGAAAATGCTTGTCTTTATGTATGTAATGAGGGCGTTGAGATAGGATTCTCAACTCCCTTACTTATAGTTATAGTTTCCTTCATGTAACTTATCTTACTACTATGTGCTTTATGTATGGGATGCTTATGTATGATAACATGTACAGTATGAGTTTGTTAGAATGTTCAATGCAATTTATTCCTGAAACTAGTTGTCACATGCTGCTTAACTATCGCATAGGAATGCTTATTGTGTTTGGATATGATTGGGGCTACGATGTAGTCTAGGAAATCGGTAATGATTCTCTAATTAGTGGTCGAGGTCGTCTCGCTACAATTGATGAGTTCAGTGAATCCGAGTCGTACGAGGATCATCGACAACAGTACCTTGTCTATTTATTTAGAGTGCACTCGTACTAGTCGAACTCGTCTAATAAACCAATTGGCCCAATGTATGTTCACCATGTATGGATGCTGCTACTTGAACCTAAGGTACTAAACTAACCAGTGGAAAAGCCCATTTAACCTTAGTACCTCAATTCGCTAAGACTCATGAGCCGGTGGTATGGGACATCGTGGTCGAGTTATCTGCCTACGCTAGGGCGACGAGCCTCCCCGTAATGACCAGTGAGTAACTCAGACTCGTGAGCTGAATATGGTGGTATGAGACACTGTATTCGAGCTGTCGGTCTACACTGATCAGGTGACGAGCCCTTTGTAGTGACCTCGAGCATACTCTGAGACTGCGTTGAGGCAACGAGTTTTTCCATAGCAGTAGAGTATAAACTAGGCCTATACTGATCAGGTGACGAGCCCTTTGTAGTGACCTAGAACCATAACATCATACGAGATTCACTAGGATTGACGACCCTAGAATGGATCATTATTTGGGAATTGATATAAGGGAGGTACCTTAGCTTCTCAATCTTACTGTATGAATAAATCTAATTAATTATTGGCTAACATGAGCATGCACCGCATTGCATGTACTTTGGCGAAAGAACACTTTCGGGAGGTTGTCATACGCACCGTAAGATGAAGATGCTGAGGGAGTGCAGGTGAGGGCATGCATCATTATTTCATATCATTCTTGCATTAATCAGAGTACTTATGACTTGTTTATTGTACTGCTTTATCATTACTGCTTGACTGAATTGATAACATGTTAACCTTTTCCCTATTGTTCCATTGAGTTGATCACTCACTCCCACGTTACGAGACGGTGTGTGAAACACCAACCAGTCCCGATTTTAGTTTCAGATGATGGTGATGCTTGCGAAGTGGAGCTAAACTTTTATGATGATGAGGAGGGTTTCTCCTATATGCAGCTATAAGGTGGGTCTATGTAGACCATGTTTTAATCGATGGGTTACAGGAATGCTGATTAGATGCCATTACACTTATTATTTTGCACCTTTGGAACACCCATATATCTTCATTTTGTTCATTTTTGGAGTATACATGTATATATTTAACCTGGTATCATGTTCACACTCTGGAGACTTACAACAGTTTATATATTTTATATATCTATCACAGTCTTCCACTTGCGAAATTTAACTGTCTATGGAGTATGATATGATGTTTTGGTCTAATCCCACTCATGTTTAATGCATTAATATAGACAACATTCAATCCTCATTATCTATGTTGTATAAGTGATGCGTTGGAACTCGGGAGCTAAGCTTTTTCTCGAACCCCTAAGTTTTAGGGCGTTACATAAATATATGGGCATTTTTTATGAAGATATTATTGATTCTGATGAAGATTCAAATCAGGAATTAACTATAACTAGGAGAGATAGCTTACATCTATCTCGTGAAGAGGAAGAATGTCGCCACATATTTGTCATGCATGGGTCAGTGCGTGATCTAAGGGGCAGTGGGAGTGGGAGTGCAACTGCATTTGCAGGTGGGAGTGGGGGTGGGGGAGTGGGAGTGCAACTACTTCTATAGGCAGGAGTGAGCGGGGGGGGGGGGGGGGGGGGGGGGGGGGAGTGGGAGTGGGAGTGTGACTGGAAGTGTAACTGCTTCAGTAGGTGGGAGTGTAGGGGGGTACACGTGTGTTTGGGAGCCGACGATAGACATCTTAACGTGATGCTCCTATACGTTTAGATGAAGAAGTAAATGAGCCTAGGAGACCCTCTATTGATCTAATCTTGTTTAGGAAAGAATTAACTAAACAAAAGAAGATAAAATAAATGTGGAGTAGAACTTTCATTAAGAAATTAGGTAGAGCAGCAGCAAAGTTATTTATACATGCCAACATACCTCTTAACGCGACCAATTCTCCATATTGGCAGGTGGTAATTGATGCAACAACAAAAGCAGGTGAAGGAATAAAAGCTCCCACGACTAAGGAGATTAGAGAGAAATGAATAGATGTAGAGTATGCGGATGTAAAAGCATACATGGCTACCTTTAAACCTGTATGGCAAACCAGAGGATGCACGACCATGTGTGATGGTTGGACTGGCTTAAACAGATGTAGCATGATCAACTTCATGGTGTACAACCACTTAGGAACTATATACCACAAGTCAATTAATGCCTCAGAGGTAACAAAAAATTTTACTTATATTAATGTACTAATGGATAAAGTTGTGAAAGAGATTGGAGAGGAGAATGTAGTGCAGATTGTGACAGATAATGAAGCATCATATAAGCTTGCAGGACATATGTTGATGAGTTAGAGAAAACATCTTTTTTAATTATCATGTACCACCCATTGTATTGATCTTATATTGGAAGATATTGGGAAGAAGAAGAATGTTAAGGAAATGGTAGAAAGGGCAAGAGAAATGACAACGTTTATTTACAACCATAATCAAGTAGTCGCAATAATGAGAAAGTTTAAAAAAGGACGAGAGTTGTTGAGGCCTGTGGTGACTAGATTCGCAACAAACTTTATAACAATAGAGAGTTTATTCCAGTATAGGGTAGAGTTGAGTGTGATGTTCGCTTCGCGAGAATGGCTCAACATAAAACATACGCAGAAGACATGTAATGCCCTGAAAATCGGGGGTCGAGCATAACTCAGCTCCCGTGTTCCAAAACATCACTTATGCAACATTTTCAATGATGGATGAATGTTGGTTGTATTAGTGCATAAAAAATGAAGTAGATTAAGCTAAATCAGTAAAACATATTCTAGGGACAGTTGTAATACGCGAGTGGAAGACTGAAATGAATATATAAACCAATATAAGTCCCCAGAGTATGTAAGTGTTGCCAGGTCAATATTTACAAGTGTTGTGTCAAGATAAAAAATGTCAAAAGGAATGTAATAATCCTCTACAAGTATAATCCTTGAATCCCCATCAATCAGGACACGGCTCACATGAACCCACTTGAGAACTGCATGTAGGAGAATGCCTCCTCATCATCCTCATACTCCGGCTCCACTTCGCAAGCATCGCTATCATCTGAAATGAAAACAGGGTTTGGTGGGTGTTTAAAACATCGTCTCGTAATGTGGGAGTGAGTGATCAACTCAGTGGAGCTATACAGCAGAGGTTAACATGTTATCAATTCAATCAAGCAGTAATGGTAAAACAGTATAATCAAACATGTCCTAATTACTCTTGTTAATGTAAGGATGTACGTAGAAATGATGCATGCCCTCACCTGCACTCCCTCTTGTGATAACATCTAATGATCGCGGCATGAATCACTACCACTGTGCTCTATACCAACGCCAACGACAGACACAGTGCGATGTTATGAGCATGATTACCAAGTTTTTATTAGTCCTTTTCATACAACAGGATTAGGAAGCTAAGGTTTATATCATTTGCCCAACATTTATCCATCTAGGGTCGTCAATCCTAGTTAATCACATACGATAGGCAAGTTCAGGTCACTACCACTAACGCCCTACCAACTGGCAGTCTATTTTCGAAGACTCGTCACCAACCCGACTGGGGACCACAACCAGGCTGTGCCGAGGTAGGCCTATTCATATTCGAGGTCACTCCACTAACGCCCTACCAACTGAAAGTCTATTTTCGAAGGCTTGTCACCAACCCGATTGAGGACCACAGCTAGGTTGTGCCAGTGTAGGTCGATAACTCGAATACAGTGTCCTATACCACCATATTCAGCTCACGAGTCTGGGTTGCTCATTGGTCACTACGGGGAGGTTCGTCGCCCTAGCATAAGCCGACAGCTTGACCACGGTGTCCCATACCACCATGCCCGGCTCATGAGTCTTAACAGATCGTGATACCAAGGTTAAACGGACATTTCACTGGTAAGTTTAGTATCTTAGGTTCAAGCAGTAGCGTCCATACTTGGTGAACATACATTGGGTCAATCGGATTACTTGACGAGCTCGACTAGTATGAGCGTACATCGAGATGATTGACATGAAGTGTGTAAGCACTCCGTGTGGCCTAACCACTGCCAACATCCCAAGTACGACTCAGATTCATTGAACACATCCTGCGTGGCGAAAAACAATCTCAGCCACTAGAACAAGGCCTGTTACCGATTGCCTGGGCTATGATATAGCCCCAACCGCGAGCATTCACAACAAGTAAGAATATGAGATAAGTAAGCAGTAATGAATACTGAAGTCAAATCCTACAATCATGTGAGCATGCTATGGAATATAACTTACATATGAATATACAGTACATGGAGGAAATCATACACACAGTTAAACATGCATAAACAGACTATACAGTACATGGAGGAAATCATACACATAGCTAAGGTAGTTGGGATTCATATCCCAAGTCCCTTATAAATCCCACTTTACTAACTACTAATTCATTTGGACATTTTTACAAACACTTGGACTACACTTTCAACATACATCACGTATGTTGGTCATAACGCAAATTAGGGAAAATCCTCTTACCAAGGAGTTGCCGCATATATAACAACCATGTACTTATAATAGTTAATCATGGCAATCACAAATTCAGATTCCAAGCGCATACAAACATTTTAACAAACACATGAAATACCTTATTCACAACATAGTTCATATATAACTGAAACATGAAACAAACATCGCATTTGGCATGTGAAATAGCACCCACGTCAGTAATAAATCATTAACTGACATTGAAGCCTTGAAAACCATAACCTATACGCATGTAGTCTGCACCTTACGACAGTAAACGCGCATCGAATTCATTTTGTATGTCAAGTCACCGCGTACGACGCGAGGGCCACCTATAGCATGCAATAGGTTAGCTATAGGTTAGGTTTACTTATCCAAGTATGACGTTGGAGCTACCAGAAGAACTATATGGGATTGGCATTTCAGCAGGTGGATTAGTAGGGAAGAATCTCAAGAATCCACTCTCACTTTCTCTCTCTTTACTCTCTTCTCTCTCCTAGGGTTTTTTCCAAATTCGTATGGAATATGTGAGAGGGGTTTTAAAGTCCTTATATAGGCTCAGAACTGATGGGAATGGCCCCAGGGCCAAGGTATACTTAGGTTATGTCCAAATCGAGTCTGTTCCTATCCAACAGAGCATTTTTTAAGGTCCCTTTACTGAATGCGGTTGGACTTGAGCTCCCTGATATTGGATCTTGGTCAAGCTATGTTTTCAGTCCGATCGGATTTACAAATCGACCGTGCGGACCAGTTTCAGTTCAACGGTCACCAACACTCGATCAGGGCCACAAGTACATTGGCATGTGTGGGACATTTCTCCTGATCCGAGGGTATATTTGGGACTGATTCTGAAGATCTAAATTCTTATAATTGGCCCGCACATGACACGACTTAGATTACTTAAATTCAGAATTATTTCCTAAAGATATTTACATGTCTCACACACTTCACTCCGGACTCAAGAAAATAGTCCCATGACATCATCTGAACTTGATTTTTAACGTGATTGCCAAGTTTAATTAGTCGGTCATATTTGTCTAAGTTCGTCGCTATCAGACTTTCGATGTGTGGTCCAGGTTCGATACGGAGTTTTAATATGCTCCCGAGAGCAACCGAGTTTAGAGATGGATCCTAGGTTTCAGGGTATTATAGCGTTAACAATTCTACAAGTTTTAGGCCTTGCAGATCATATTGAAAGTGATTGGTGCTAATTTCTTAGGTAATCTGGTTTAGCGCTAGTTAATTCTCATTTAATTTCTAAAGGATTTAGCCCTTAGTGATTTCTGCTTGTGGTGGTACTTGGGTCTTTGTACAGATTTTTTTGGGACATTATAAGACATCAGGGACACTGGTTGCAGTTGTGAACACCATACGGCACAACAAATATTGGAAGAGGTTCAAGTCGATCCTAAAGGTGATGAAACCACTAATGAGGGTACTTCGTCTTGTTGAAACCGATAAAGCACTTACCATAAGACAAAGTTGGTAATTCAATGTAATTGTAGAAGCTACGAGTCTTATTGGTGAATGATTGAAAGGAGATGGATAAGACATGTAATGCCCTGAGTTTTCAGGACCCGAGTACACGACCCGTTTCCTAAAAACTCGAGTGTTAACCTGAAAGGATGGTCAAATTCAAGTGTGTGTGTATATATATATATATATATATATATATATATATTCAATTATCAGAGTAGTAGATGAGCGTAGAATGGAAAAATCATACATAATGAAAATTTTCAATTACATTTGGAATATACAAGAAGCTTCCCATAATGACTTATACAAACCAATGCCCCCACTCTTACGATTATAAAATGAAATATTATTACATGTGAAATAAGGTAATTTACAACAATCTTGGGATGTGAAATCCTTTAGCAACCCTGTGAACAACATCGACTTTCTCTACACCTGCATCAAATGTTACGATTTGATAGCGTCAATGGCTATCGCAGTGAGGAGCACCCTCTAAAATTGCACACTCATCATTCATAAATCCAAACAGCACGCAAGTCATGAAAATGGATATATGAAGCACGACATTTCAGAATCATGTTCATACACTCAAAAATCAAGCCAATCAATAAAATCTCATCATAAGAAAAATATAGTAGCAATCGCAATGCAAGGAAATATATTCAAATAATCAAATAATCAACCATACGACTTTCTATTGCACCCGATGTAACACCCTGAAAAACGGGGGTCGTGCATAAACTCAACTCCCGAGTTCCAGACCGTCACTTATGCAACAAAAATGATTATGATTAATGTTGTCTGATTTAAAGCATTCACATGAGTAAAAGTATACCAAAACTGCAATTCATACTTCAGATCCAGTGAAAAAAGCAAGCGAAAGACTAAACAATATGTATATCACTGTATGGAAAAACAAAGTAAATCTCATCTGTCTCTAAAGTATGAATACATTTCTGAGTCTCATATACATATACATGAACAAAAATGTAATGTTCCAAATAGTCTCGCTGAAGCCCCATCGATCCAGGTCGCCTACGGGAAGCCGTCGTGATAATGCATATACGAGAACTCGTCCTGGTCCTCGTCAATGTCTGGCTCCACCTCCTGGATCTCAGCCTCACCTGCATCTACAACAGGGTCTGGTGGGTGTTGCAAACACCATCCCGTAACGTGGGAGTGAGTGATCAACTCAGTGGAATCATAGAGCAAGGATTAGCATATTCACAATTCAATCATGCGATAATAGTAAAGCAGTAAATCAGACAATCCTAATACTGTTGTTAATGCAAGATGACATGACGTGATGTATGCCCTCACCGACGATCTCCCTCATACGGCAACATCTTACGACCGCGGCATGCCACACTCCCTAGAGTGCTCCACATCTTCCAGGCACATGCAATGCTATGGTGATATGATTTCCAAGTTGTTATTAGTCCATTCAAACAGCAGGATTGGGAAACTAAGGTACTTTCCTTGTATCGATCCCAACACAGATCCTGTCTAGGGTCGTCACTCCTAGTAATCTCATACGATGTATATTTCGTAGGTCACTGCAAGGGCTGCCAGGGCTGTTACTCGCACTCGTTGCACCACTCCCCCATCACCTTATCAATACAGGCCTACCGTACTCTACTGCAATGAAAGGGTCGTCGCCTCCCGTGGACTCAGAATACTCTCGCGGTCACTACAAAGGACTCGTCGCCTGATCAGTGTAGGCCGACAGCTAGAATATAGTGTCCCATACCACCATAATCTGCTCACGAGTCTAGGTGCTCACTGGTCACTATGGGGAGGTTTGTGGCCCCAGCGTAGGCCGACAGCTCGACCACGGTATCCCATACCACCATGCCCAGCTCATGAGTCTTCGTGGATCAAGGTACCATGGTTAATAGGGTTTTCAGTGGTAAGTTCAGTACCCTAGGTTCAAGCAGTTATGACTCATACAAGGTGAACATACGTCGGCCAGTCGGGTTGCTTGACGGGCTCGACTAGCGCGATCGCATCTCAAGTCGAACGACATGAAGTGCGTAAAACACTTCGCGTGGCCTAACCACTGCCGCCAACTCTAAACACGAATCACGTTCATCGACGCATCGTTCGTGGCTATGACCAGTCAGCCACGAATTCGCTCGGTTACCGACTGCCTGGACTAAGTCTAGTCCCAAACATTTATGGAATCCCATTAGCAATATATGTAAAGGTATTGGAATTGAAATATAATCATATGAGCATGTTAACACATGTTATAACATTCAACTTAAGCAAATCTTCAACACATACTTTCCATGCATGTAATGGAATCATGCATATGGTCAACATGTAGGAAATCATTTAGGTCAGCATATTAACTAAGAAATCAATCTCAAACTACCACATAACATCATTTAATTCAATACATACTAATACAAGCATTTATACAAACACATACACTACACATTTAAGTCTACATATAGTATGTCGACCCAAAGTGCACAACTAGGCGAATCTCTTCGCCAAACTAATTATGCAAGCATTCCTAACTCCCTAATGCGACAACAAACCATGTCAATCTCGTCAGCAAAATATGAATGTAGACCGTACTTCCTACAAATGACTAAAATGCCCTAAATCTCATATTCTTCGTTAATTTACGAAACAGGAAACGGAGAGCATGTTGTACATGTCAAACGGCAGTGCCGTCGATAATCTACTATTAAACGACATTGAAAGCATTGTAAACCGTCAATCAAAGCGTCTAAAATCCTCACCTAGTCTCTTACGGATGCGGGATTTTGAACGGAGTGTGTACGCTTCGTCTACGGCAGTAGGAGGACCTATTTTACAAGTTACGTTAGCTAACACGCCATGAATCTAAGTAAACCCTAAATCAGCAAGTTCTAGGATTGTTTTATACCTGAAAAAGCGGAGAAATCACCAGCCAGGTGATTGGGAAGAGTTGCTGAAGCAGTAGCAATCGGTGGCTCGGAGACGGGAAAAATCCCTTCCACTCTCTCTCTCAAACTCTCTCTCCTTTTCTCTAGAGTTTGCAATTTTCGGATGGGAGAGAGAAATGAGGGTTTCAACCCCTTTTATAAGCTTAAAAATGCCAGAAACAGGCTCCGGAACGAAGTTTACTTGGTGCCTATCCATTTCAAGGCTGTTTCGGTCCAAAAATTACTTTCTGGTGGTCCCCTGGTCGATTGTGATCGGACTGAAGCTCATGCGTACCAGATGTAGCACGTATTAAGTTTTCAGTCTGGCAGGGTTCGCAGATCGCAAGTGGCGGACCAGTTTCAGTTCAGCGGTCACCGCACGTAGATCAGGGCTGAAAGTCTCATGATAATAAATAGAAATTTTTCCTGATCCGAGGGTGTAATCTGGATGAATTCTGACGGTCAGAACGCTTAATACTGACGCGTCAAGTCGTGTGCCAGATTTGAATTTGAAATTCCAATTCTGTCCCTATTCGCGGTCTCTTCAGTCCGGGTTCAACGAAATAGTCTGTGATTATCGGTTTGACTTGATTTTCGAGATGATTGTCAAGTCCAGCTGGGCGGTTCTAACGGTCTAAGATAGGAGGTATCGGACCTTCGACGCGCGGTCTAAATCCAATACAAGAATTCAATGTGGTCCAGAGAACAAACCCGCTTAGAGTTTGATCCGAGGTTATAGAGTATTGTAGAGTTGTTTGTTCTACTCGATTTGGGTCTTGTAGAACGTATTTAAAGTGATCAGGGACTATTTCCCAGCTACTCTAGCGTTGCGCTAGCTAACTTACGCTTAATTTCCATGGAATTTAATTCTACGCGATTTCGGGTCAAGTTGGTACTCAAGCCCAAGTACGGATTTTTCACGGGCATTACAATCTACCCCCCTTAACAAATAATATCATCCTCGAAATTTGTACCTTTTCGTACTCCTCGAGAAGCTGTGGGTAGTTCTTTCTGATCTCGGCTTCTGTCTCCCAAGTAGCCTCCTCTTCAGAATGATGCGTCCACAATACCTTCACAAGGGGAATCACCTTGCTACGCAGTACCTGCTCCTTCCTGTCTAAGATGGGTGTCGGTCGCAGGATATAAGTAACATCCTCTCCTAACTGCACCTGCTCCCATCTGATGATATGGGAAGGATCAGCAACGTACTTCTTCAGCATAGAAACATGAAATACGTTGTGAACGCTCGCAAGGGGCGTGGGTAAAGCCAATCGGTAAGCCACTGCTCCCACATGATCGAGGATCTGGAATGGACCAATGAATCGCGGTGCCAGCTACCCCTTCTTCCCGAACCGAAGGACTCCCTTCATAGGGGAAACTCGCAAAAACACGTGATCCCCAACTGTGAACTCTAGTGGCCTCCGTCTCGTATCGGCGTAGCTCTTCTGTCTGCTCTGCGCTATAAGAAGCCGACGTCGAATAGTATCAATCTTCTCTTACATCGCTTGTACCAACTCTGGGCCAATCAAGCTACGCTCACCGACCTCTAACCAGCAATGCGGTACTCGACAAGGTCGCCCATACAGCGCCTCATAAGGTGCCATACCGATACTCGCCTGGAAGCTATTGTTGTACGCAAACTCCGCATATGCAAGACAATCATCCCAACTGTCCTTGAAGTCCAATGCGCAAGCTCGCAACATATCCTCCAAGATCTGGTTCACTCGCTCTGTCTGTCCGTCCGTCTGTGGGTGGAAGGCAGTACTGAACTTCAACTTCACACCCATAGTCTCCTGAATGCGAGTCCAGAAAATAGAAGTGAACCGCGTGTCTCTGGCCGACACGATCTCCAACGGAACTCCATGCAGACGCACGATCTCTCTGATGTACAATCTAGCCAGCTCGTCTGCAGAGTTCGTAACTCTGATCGGTAGGAAGTGCGCCGACTTCGTCAGACGGTCGACGATCACCCAAATGGAATCATGTCCCTTCCTCGTCTTCGGCAACCCAGAAATGAAGTCTATGGAAATGAAATCCCACTTCCACTCTGCAATCGGCATAGGCTGCAAAAGTCCAGGTGATCGGCGATGCTCTGCCTTCACTTGCTGACAAGTGAGACAACGGGACACGAACTCAGCTATGTGGGTCTTCATACCTTCCCACCAATACGTCCTCTTCACGTCACGATACATCTTTGTGCTACCTGGATGCATCGCGAGTCTAGTAGAATGCGCAGCCTCGAGAATCTCTCGTCTCAAGTCAGGGACATCTGGGACGCATAAGCGGCCACGGTAACGTAAGCCCCCATCCATACCAACTCGCCAGTCGGCGTCAGCATCATCACTGGCCTGCTCTCGAAGCTCAGTAAGATGCACATCGTCCCTCTACGCCTCGATGACTCGGTCATCGATCTGAGATCGCACCTGTACATGTGCGATGAACTCAAACGACTCCTCTACGGTGAGTTTCTGCTCAAGGTCTCGCAAAAACTCAACCATATCCCACTCGGCAACCATCAGCGGAGCCGCAAACTCTATCGCCTTCTTGCGGCTCAACGCATCAGCCACAAGGTTCGCCTTCCCAGGATGGTAAGAGACTTCAAACTTGAAGTCCTTCAACGTCTCCATCCATCGCCGCTGCCTCATATTCAAGTCTCGCTGCGTGAATATGTACTTGAGGCTCTTGTGGTCACAAAAGAGCTCGAACTCCTCTCCGTAGAGGTAATGTCTCCAGAGTCTCAGTGCGAATATAACGGCTGCCAACTCTAGGTCGTGTGTAGGGTAATTCTCCTCGTGCTTCCTTAATTATCTTGAGGCATACGAAATTACCCTGTCCCTCTGCATAAGGACACAACCCAAACCAACGCTAGACGCGTCAGTGTATATAGTGTATCTAACCCCTTGCTCTGGCAATACTAGCACAGGGGCGGACGTAAGTCTGTCCTTCAGCTCCTGAAAAGCTGACTCCGCCTTATCATTCCAGGCGAACTTCACGTCCTTCCGTGTCAACTGAGATAAAGGTCTCACGATCTTCGAGAAGTCCTGTATGAAGCGCCGATAGTAGCCAGCGAGACCCAAGAAGCTCCTCACCTCAGTGACAGAACCAGGCTGCTCCCAGTCCTACACAGCAGCTACCTTAGACAGGTCAACTGCCATGCCATCCTTGGACACCACGTGTCCCAAAAACTTCACCTCCTGCTTTCAGAAGTCGCACTTCTTGTACTGTGTGAACAACTGATGTTGTCTGAGCGTATCCAGGACCAAACGTAAGTGCTCCTCATGCTCCTCTCGACTCCTAGAGTACACCAAAATGTCGTTAATGAATACAACGACGAATCGATAGAGGAAAGGCCGAAATACCCGATTCATCAGATCCATGAACACGGCCGGTGCGTTCGTAAGACCGAACGACATCACGAGGAACTCGTAGTGGCCAAAACTGGTCCTGAATGCTGTCTTCTGCACGTCCTCATCCCTGACGCGCAGCTGATGATAACCTGACTGAAGATCAATCTTCGAGAAGTACTGCGCTCCTCTCAGCTAATCGAACAAGTCATCGATCCTGGGAAAAGGGTACTTGTTCTTCACCGTGAGCTGGTTCAGCCTACGATAATCAATACACAATCGCATCGAACCATCCTTCTTCCTCACGAACAAGACCGGTGCTCCCTAAGGAGACACGCTAGGCCGTATAAGGCCAAGCTCTAGCAGACCATCAATCTGCGTCCTCAACTCCTCCATCTCACATGGTACCATGCGATACGTTGGCAATGAGACGAGTGTAGAACCAGGAACCAGATCGATAGTGAAATAGATCTCACGTGGGGGCGGCAAACCAGGGATCTTCCTGAACAGATCCCCGAACTCAGAAACGACTGACATATGCTCTAGTATCTGGGCACCAGCGTCGCGCAATAAAGTGGCGTAGCTAAGTATGCGGAAAGAGAGATTTACCCGCACTGAAAATGTGAAGGATGCACCCTCAGGCTCGTACGCTGTGACTATACGAGTCTCGCAGTCAATCTCGGCTCTCGCTGCAGTCAACCAGTCCATGCCAAGAATGACGTCGAGATAATAAAGAGCAGGGTCGACGACGAGATGTAGAACCATCATCTTGCCCCCCAGATCCACCAAACAACCCTCACACATCTGGGTGGCATCTGTAAAGGACCCATGAGCTGTATAAACCCGCACTCCATCCATAGTAATGGTGTGTAAGCCAAGACGTCTGATAATAGCACGCGATATCAAAGAAATCGTGGATCCAGTGTCCACCATCACGAGAATAGGAGTACCTCCAATATGGGCGGTGACCTCGAAGGCTGAATGCTGAGAAGTGCCCGTCGCAGCTGCCTCAGCTGTTAATGCATGAACTCGAGCCTGCTGTGGCCGGTTCGGCCGCTGTGTCAAGGGCCGTGGAGGCTGTCTGATCTGCGATACCGGAGGTCTGAATGAAGGATGCGCAGGAGCTGACCGTATAGGCAGTGCTGATATCGCCTGTGGACGTACACGTTCAATCTTCTGCGGCGGCGAGAACCCACTGTCCCGCATCCTCGAAAAGCAGCTCTGCGCTAAGTGGCCTGACCTCCCACAGTATGTGCATGTCAAATCGGGGCACCGAAACGGTGGTACAGGCACCGTAGTCCTAGTAGGAGGATCAATGCGAGGCCTCTTGCCCGCGAAGGGCCTGTCTGGCAAGTCTGGTCGTGGCCTAGAAGCAACCGGGCCACGAGATAGCGCAAGTCGATCCACGTCCTGCTCTGCCCGCATGGACATGTGAATCAACTCCGCATAGGAGGGAATGCTAACACAGCACATCTTCGACCGAATATCCCGTCGCAAACCCTCCAAAAAGCGCCGTATGCGCATCTGCTCATCAGCCAAGATCGTAGGGACGTACCTGCCCAACTCCGTGAACCGATGCTCATACTCTGTAACTTCATCGCTGCCTGTCTGAGGCGGAGAAACTCATTCTCCCTGTTGTGCCTGTAAGTCTGGGGATAATACTTCTCATGGAAGCGGAACTCAAATGCTGCCCACGTCCATACAAAGTCTGCGGCAACGGTCCGCAGTACGCTATCCCACCACATGCTGGCCTCTCTCTCAAACAGGAAGGTAGCCAGCTCTACCTGCTCGGCCTCGGTGCAATGCAACATCCGCAAAATCTTCGACACCCGGTCGAGCCAGTACTCAGCCTCCTCGGGTCTGTGAGAACCCGTGAAAGTAGGAGGCCGCAAGCGCTGAAACCGCTCCAATAGGCCCCGTGTATCAGCAGGATTCCCCACAGGGAAAGCAGGCGGCGCAGGATGAGCCATGCCCTCATCCTGGGCGTATGTATAGGCATCCTCAGCTGGATGCGCAGGTGGTGCAGGTGGTGTAGATGGAGCCGCACCCCCACCCTGGGCTAATGTCCCCACGATGGTAGTCAAAAGCTGCTGCTGCTGCAGCATCATAGCCATCATCTGCTCGAATCTGTCAGGGAGTGGTGCAGGCTGTGGCGGATGCTGTGTGGAAGTAGATGTGCGATATGGCTCCATGACCGACGGTGTAAATGGTGGTGGTCCATCTGTAGGACCAGCGGCAGGCTGAGACGATCGAACTGCCTCAGGAATAGGGCCCAAAGTAGGGTCCGCATGGGTGCCAGACTGCGAAGGAGTCTGATCCATATGCTCTGTCAATGCAAGCCGAACCGTGCTCCGCGTACCCTTAGGCGGTATTCCCTATATTCAAAATAGGGTGCAACCTTGTCAGTCTCATTAGCACAAATACACCGTAATCATTCACATAAAGAGTCAAAGGCATTCCATGCATTTCAATTAATCAAAATTGTCACAATACAAGGGATATATCCTTACAAGCATCATGACGAGAAATACATGGGAATTAAGACAGTTAAGCAACAGCAACATGAGCAAAGCACTAGCCCTAACAGGCTTACACACATAAAGCAGAAAATGACTAACTACTGATAATAACATCAAAGATCGCATCGCTAGTCGGAGTCTGGTGACGGAGGAGGAGCACCCTTATCCTACAAGCAACACAGGATCGCCGTCAAGGTGCGAGTCACCTTGCCAAATTTTTTCTTTGTAACGGCCTTGGCATCCGTGACTTCTGCGCGAAGTTCTTGGACTTCCCTTCGCAAAGCGGTCTAACTCTCCTCCATCCGAGCAATGCGATCGTCGATAGTAGCCTGCGCAGAAGGAGGAGGGCTCTCATCTGTATCCTGAGCCTCCTCTTCTGCCTCTTCCTGAGCTTCTTCCTGAACCTCTGCTCTAGGTTCTTCTTCGCTTTGATCTTCCTCATCATCAAAGTCATCCTCACTATCCCTTTCAAGTTGATTTTCACGGTATTGTGACCCAATCTTCATCTTGACCATTGTCGACTCATCAATGCTATGAATCGATACCGACAATTCCGGCCCAAGTCTATAGGCAAACTCAAGCGCAATCTTACAAATCAGTCGGCCAAAGGGAAGCGATTCGGATGTTCTTCTTGACCTGGCTATGAGGACTATTTGTCGTAAGATGAAAGTGGCCATACATACGTTCTCTCCCTGGGCCACTAGATATAAGAAATCGACCATAAGACGTGTGCATTCAATGCGGTTCGTCGACCTGGGATAAACATTGAACGTGCAGATATGGTGCAGCAGACGCAAATCCTCAGACATATACCTCGCCTTGAGGCTATTATTAGGCTGCCATGGAACCAACTTACCATACAGAAACCTGGTGCGGCGATCTCGTTCACGTCTAGTCCTCAGATTCTTCTCACTAGGATGCACATCACCAAGAGGCACGTTGAGAAGTCGCGCAATCAACCGAACATCGATCGTAGCCATCCGATCTCTACCAAAAGGGATTTTAAACTGTAAAGGCTCTAAGGTAGGATTCTGGATACTTGCGTAGAAGGCACGAACGGTGCTCACATTAGCACGAGCACGAGCTTCAAAGATCGAACCCCAATGCGCAGCTTCAATGCGTTCAAACAACAGATATTCGCCGAATAGTCATCCATCTACGTCCACCTCAAATAACACTTTATGATCAGTATATTGGCCATGAGGCATCTCTGATAAAATTGCTCGCCCAAGGTGTGCATGGGGATCCAAATCCCGCTTTGTACGGCACTCCATGACTGCAGTTGGACCTGCGACGGCGCTTGAACTTGCGGCACCACCCCGCGGTCTTCTCGATTGAGCAGGACGGCTTGGCCCAGCCTCATCTATTGCGGTTTTCCTCTTACCCATCAAAGATATGATGGATGAGAGTGATAAAAGGCCTAAAATGGCTTCCACGAAAGCCATGGAAAACGGTAAAAATGTGGAGAAGTGGCTGCCCAATCTGGAAAAAGGAGATCTAGGCGTCGTAGAGGGATGCTTTAAGCTTCCCAAGGCTATAATTTCAAGGAGAAATGCAAATAAAAAAGTATAATGGAGCACCTCACGATTTCAGCTCTATTTGGGGATCTTTGGAGCTCCAAATGGTGAAATCTTCAAGAGGAAGGGCTGCCAACTCCCAATAAGTGATGGATGACGGTCAGTTTTGGCCAAGGAGGGATCTAGGAGTGATTTGGGACCACAAAATTTAGAGATAGTTGCTGAAAAATGAAAACAGAACTATGGGGAGGGCTGTTTGTGAAGGAGGGGTATGATTTGGGGGTTTTTGTTGGACGGGAGCTACATGGGGATGATGCACGTGCCATTTAAGGGCGTGCGCCCAAAAATCATGGCAAAGGGGCCCCACCGGTCGGCGATGCATAACCGGACCGGCGATGGCATCGCCGGCCAACCTCCCAGTTGGCCGGTGGGACCACATGGGTCTGATCCCCCATGGTCCAAGGACTCTAAAAATATGTGGCCCACCCCCTGGTTCATTGTATTTTGATCTATATGAGCCCAAATATGTGTTCGGGGCTTTCCGGGACCACCCCGTAATTCTGAATACCAAACCCTACGATGCAGCATATGAATTTAGGGTAGAAGGAGCTATTACATCCATCTAGATCCTTATTTGCTAAAGAAAGTGAAGTTAGAATGTCCTTATGGCTATTTTTCATGAAATTTTACTATTCACTGTAAAATTTTGTGAAAGTATTAATTTGTGTTATTTTCAAATTAGGTTTGATGCCTAACATGAAATGGATAAGAAAGAAATGAAGATCGGAGTGTTTAGAGGAGGAATTTTGAAGATTTTTGGTGAAACGGAGTTTTTAAGCCCTGGCGATTGATTACAGGAGTCGTGGTCATCCCATGGCCCAAGGATTCACTTTTGCGGGTTTAAAATCACCCATAGGATGTCTCAACCTGATTTTCTACTGCTTAGAAGCTATTCGGGTTGCTTTACGCAACCAGAGATGCGTTACAGACTCGATTGTGCGATCGATTCAAATAGACTTCGCCTATCGGCGAATCTGCGATCCTATAAGTGTTTCTAGACCCTTCTCGCACCCACCTAAGCAAAAGGAAGTGACAGCGTACGTCGTGAGACCATAACCCAGGCCCAGTATACTCTCATTCATGCTCTGATACTAACTTGTAACACCCTGAAAATCGGGGGTTGTGCATAAACTCAACTCCCGAGTTCCAGACCATCACTTATGCAACAAAAATGATTATGATTCAATGTTTTCTGATTTAAAGCATTCACATGAGTAAAATTATACCAAAACTGCAATTCATACTTCAGATCCAGTGATAAAAGCAAGCAGAAGACTAAACAATATGTATATCACTGTATGGAAAAACAAAGTAAATCTCATCTGTCTCTAAAGTATGAATACATTTCTGAGTCTCATATACATATACATGAACAAAAATGTAATGTTCCAAATAGTCCCACTGAAGCCCCATCGATCCAGGCCGCCTACGAGAAGCCGTCGTGATACTGCATATACGAGAACTCGTCCTGGTCCTCGTCAATGTCTGGATCCACCTCCTGGATCTCAGCCTCACCTGTATCTACAACAGGGTCTGGTGGGTGTTGCAAACACCATCCCGTAACGTGGGAGTGAGTGATCAACTCAGTGGAATCATAGAGCAAGGATTAGCATATTCACAATTCAATCATGCGATAATAGTAAAGCAGTAAATCAGACAATCCTAATACTGTTGTTAATGCAAGATGACATGACGTGATGTATGCCCTCACCGACGATCTCCCTCATACGGCAACATCTTACGACCGCGGAATGTCACACTCCCTAGAGTGTTCCACATCTTCCAGGCACATGCAATGCTATGGTGATATGATTTCCAAGTTGTTATTAGTCCATTCAAACAGCAGGATTGGGAAACTAAGGTACTTTCCTTGTATCGATCCCAACACAGATCCTGTCTAGGGTCGTCACTCCTAGTAATCTCATACGATGTATATTTCGTAGGTCACTGCAAGGGCTGCCAGGGCTGTTGCTCGCACTCGTTGCACCGCTCCCCCATCACCTTATCAATACAGGCCTACCGTACTCTAGTGCAATGGAAGGGTTGTCGCCTCCCGTGGACTCAGAATACCCTCGCGGTCACTACAAAGGACTCGTCGCCTGATCAGTGTAGGCCGACAGCTAGAATATAGTGTCCCATACCACCATAATCTTCTCACGAGTCTAGGTGCTCACTGGTCACTACGGGGAGGTTTGTGGCCCCAGCGTAGGCCGACAGCTCGACCACGGTGTCCCATACCACCATGCCCGGCTCATGAGTCTTTGTGGATCAAGGTACCATGGTTAACAGGGTTTTCAGTGGTAAGTTCAGTACCCTAGGTTCAAGCAGTTATGACTCATACAAGGTGAACATACATCGGCCAGTCGGGTTGCTTTACGGGCTCGACTAGCGCGATCGCATCTCAAGTCGAACGACATGAAGTGCGTAAAACACTTCGCGTGGCCTAACCACTGCCGCCAACTCTAAACACGAATCACGTTCATCGACGCGTCGTTCGTGGCTATGACCAGTCAGCCACGAATTCGCTCGGTTACCGACTGCCTGGACTAAGTCTAGTCCCAAACATTTATGGAATCCCATTAGCAATATATGTAAAGGTATTGGAATTGAAATATAATCATATGAGCATGTTAACACATGTTATAACATTCAACTTAAGCAAATCTTCAACACATACTTTCCATGCATGTAATGGAATCATGCATATGGTCAACATGTAGGAAATCATTTAGGTCAGCATATTAACTAAGAAATCAATCTCAAACTACCACATAACATCATTTAATTCAATACATACTAATACAAGCATTTATACAAACACATACACTACACATTTAAGTCTACATATAGTATGTCGACCCAAAGTGCACAACTAGGCGAATCTCTTCACCAAACTAATTATGCAAGCATTCCTAACTCCCTAATGCGTCAACAAACCATGTCAATCGCGTCAGCAAAATATGAATGTAGACCGTACTTCCTACAAATGACTAAAATGCCCTAAATCTCATATTCTTCGTTAATTTACGAAACAGGAAACGGAGAGCATGTTGTACATGTCAAACGGCAGTGCCGTCGATAATATACTATTAAACGACATTGAAAGCGTTGTAAACCGTCAATCAAAGCGTCTAAAATCCTCACCTAGTCTCTTACGGATGCGGGATTTTGAACGGAGCGTGTACGCTTCGTCTACGGCAGTAGGAGGACCTATTTTACAATTTACGTTAGCTAACACACCGTGAATCTAAGTAAACCCTAAATCAGCAAGTTCTAGGGTTGTTTTATACCTGAAAAAGCGGAGAAATCACCAGCCAGGTGATTGGGAAGAGTTGCTGAAGCAGTAGCAATCGGTGGCTCAGAGACGGGAAAAATCCCTTCCACTCTCTCTCTCAAACTCTCTCTCCTTTTCTCTAGGGTTTTCAATTTTCGGATGGGAGAGAGAAATGAGGGTTTCAACCCCTTTTATAAGCTTAAAAATGCCGGAAACAGGCTCCGGAACGAAGTTTACTTGGTGCCTATCCATTTCGGGGTTGTTTCGGTCCAAAAATTGCTTTCTGGTGGTCCCCTGGTCGATTGCAATCGGACTTAAGCTCATGCATACCAGATGTAGCACGTATTAAGTTTTCAGTCTGGCAGGGTTCGCAGATCGTACGTGGCGGACCAGTTTCAGTTCAGCGGTCACCGCACGTAGATCAGGGCTGAAAGTCTCATGATAATAAATAGAAATTTTTCCTGATCCGAGGGTGTAATCTGGATGAATTCTGACGGTCGGAACGCTTAATACTGACGCGTCAAGTCGTGTGCCAGATTTGAATTTGAAATTCCAATTCTGTCCCTATTCGCAGTCTCTTCAGTCTGGGTTCAACGAAATAGTCTGTGATTATCGGTTTGACTTGATTTTCGAGATGATTGTCAAGTCCAGCTGGGCGGTTCTAACGGTCTAAGATAGGAGGTATCGGACCTTCGACGCGCGGTCTAAATCCAATACAAGAATTCAATGTGGTCCAGAGAACAAACCCGCTTAGAGTTTGATCCGAGGTTATAGAGTATTGTAGAGTTGTTTGTTCTACTCGATTTGGGTCTTATAGAACGTATTTAAAGTGATCAAGGACTATTTCCCAGCTACTCTAGCGTTGCGCTAGCTAACTTACGCTTAATTTCCATGGAATTTAATTCTACGCGATTTCGGGTCGAGTTGGTACTCGAGCCCAAGTACGGATTTTTCACGGGCGTTACACCCGAATATCATATTGTACATGAACTCCGCAAGATGGCTATAAAATCGATAAGCGAACTTCATCCCTACACGAGAATCATGGTACAAGTGAAATCCATAAGGTGAATAAAAAATCAACCTTTAAACCTCTACTTCACTTGGGAATCGCATCATACTTGAACTCTGCAAATGAAGAGACAACCAACAAACAAACTCTAGACCACCCAGAAATCATATCATAAGTGAACACCGCAAGATGGCTAAAAAATCGATAGGCGAACTTCAGCTCCACCCAGAAATCATGGTACGACCGAACACCGTAAGATGAAGAGATAACCAACAAACAAACCCTAGACCACCTAAAAACCATATCCTAGATGAACACCTCAAGATGGCTAGAAAATCAATAAACGAACTTCAGCTCCTCATGAAAATGATGGAATGACTGAATACCGCAAGATGGTTAGGAAACAACAAGCCACAAGAGGGCACCAATAATCCATCAAAGCCATGATGGGTAAATATGTGGTCCAAGCCATGTGAGTCAATTAAGGACTGTAAGGTAGTAAGATCACGATAAGTTCCATTCAATCCATCAAATGATCACGAATGACACTCATACAATTAACTAACATGTGTACAACTAAAGAAAACATGCTATCACCAATCATTTATGATTACCAAAATTAGAATGACGTGTTCATTAACTAACATGGGAATCAAGTGCGCAACAAATTATCATATTCGTATAATAAGATAAATATTTCATCGAGAGGAATCAGGGCATCACATTTGTCTAGATTAATGAATTTAAATGGGAAGCTCAAAGGGTGAGTCTTCACCTTACGTGTTGAGTCGCCCATTAGTGTCAATAAGTGCTTGCGCCCTTATAATTGTATCCTAGCACAAATTATGAACTTGTACAATTAGATCAAGGCTCTGCACAGTTCCTAGGTTTAAGATCGCAACCTAGGGTTCGAATTATTTATCTTTAGGGTTTTGATGTAGGGTTAGGGTTTCCTCTTAAAGTTTAGTTTGAGGCTTAGATTCTAAGATTTGTATCCTAAGTTATTATTAATATTATTATCAAACAATGGATCGAATAATACATTAAAAGAAGTACTAATCCACCAAATGATAATTCACGAGTTTAAATTTAAATATATATGTAATATCTAATGTTCTTATATTGATTAATAATCTACTAAATAATAGAGGTAATAAAAATAGAATGGTTTCTACCAATACAACGATAATGGCTAATGATAATACCCATGTTACACGAATTTCATTAATCCCATAAAGAAGATGATAATATCACCTAATGATGTTAATCCTAACTATTAATAATAAATCTAGTCATGATACTATCATATATCATTAAACAAAATACTATTATTTTACAAGTTCTTTTACACTAATTAGGCCATATAGTGGACTTTGGCCCATATTTAACTCAAGGTTAGGATTTATATGCTTACTAAGGTAAAATTAATTACCATGCTTGAAATAGCGGTGAAAACTGCTTGAGTTGAAGTAGGAATATGCCAATATGTCCTAGAAGGGGGTGAATAGGACTTTTTAAACTTTTATAAATTATTTAAAATCCTATTGCACTAATCCTATCAGATATGCAATTATCAGGATTACTCAAATGTAACTCTACTAGCTTCTAAGCCAAGTAGAGGATCCAATCACAAACTACTCAAAGATAAGAATATAGAACTTAGTTCATGCTAGATATGACTGTGTATGTGTGTGGGATGTGATCTCAAACATTCAGATATTGAATTAATAAAGAAAATCACACAAACAAAATAATCACAAACACAGTCATTTTTATAGTGGTTCGACTACTTGTTTACTCCACTCCCGACTGTCGCACTCAACCCTTAAGTGTACCGGATTTCACTATGGAGGTTTTTTAGGGTTCACCTCAAACCTAAGGTTTTAAATCAAGTTCACCTTCAACCTTTACATGGAGGTTTCTACACGGTTCACCTCTAACCCTGGAGTTTTACTGGTGTACTCCTAACCAGATGTTTATGCCCACACAGAGCAAGGGTCCACACAACGCACCCGGATGTTTATGCTCTCCACAGAGAAAGGGTCCACACAACGTACCCACATCGTATACTCCCGCCGGAGGCCTCCTTTGAGGACTTCAAAGGGTGAGCAACACTTAGGATCAAATCGTAGAAAGGAATGATCACAAGTGTCTTCTGGAGGCCTCCGTTGAGGACTTCAAAGGGTGAGAAACACTTCAAAGGGTGAGCAACACTTAGGACCAAATCCTAGAAAGGAATGATCACAAGTGTCTTCTGGACTCTTAGTACTTACAAATAGGTTGATGAGTCCCTTTTTACACAGTGATGAAAATCTCCTTCTTGTTGTTGAAGAGTCTTTAGCTCCCTTGATCTGCAACATAAAATATATACCAGTATTCAGTTTTGGGTTAGGTCAAGGTTATGATGGAAATCCATTCTCTTAGAATTTTCCTATAAGGAAGATAAAGTGCTTCCCGTCATTTATTCATTCAAGGCATCCTAGCTAAAAGATATATTGTTGAGATAGTTACTGAAGGATCCTTGAATGCGGAAGTTCATTTCCCAATCCACTCTACTGAATGTCAATGAATGAGAGTGGATTGAAAGTTGAACTCCCGTGAGAGAAAGGACTTTGGGTATATGATCTGAAGGTAAGACACACAAAAGCACTCTCTTCTTTCTCTGCCAGCAATATGAGCAAGTCTTTCTTTAAATAGGCAAAAAAGGTTTCAATGGATATAAAATGGTCATATTTATAACTAAGTTCGATGTCATCGAGAATGGTCTATATCATCGAGCATATACTCTCAATGAGATCAACTGTCCGCTCGATAACATAAACTTAAAAGTCATATGCTTTTGAAACCTATTGCCAGCTGATCGATGGGATCGATACTTGTGTTGATGTCATCAAATTTCAAACTCCGATTCCATCGTTACTTGGATCGATCTATGGATACTTGAAAAATGAGAGAGACTAGCCGAAATATTTCATGTTTTAGGATATGATCAAGGGTTAACTGATGTCATCAAAATTTGACTGTTGATGATATCGAGACCATGTCGATATGATCAGTAAATCGTATAGATTTACCTATACGCTGGTCAGTTTGTGCCAGACTTGATCCAATCGACCAGGACTCGATAGCATCGACACAAGAATATCGATTTCCTCGAGTGGTCCCCGATCAAGGTTTAGAGCAACCTGAGATATTTACTGGAAGAAATACGCGCCCACTGTCGATATGATCGAATGACTTCCGATATGATCGATATTTGAATTCAGATTGAATCGTTACGGTCATCGATATATCGAAGCTCATAGTAGTTTTCTTTAGAAAAACAGGGGCGCCGAAAAACTGCCTGTTGATATTATCGATCCACTTTTGATGGGCTTGATATTTGAATATCGATGATATCGATTGATACTTCAATATATCAATAAATCGTCCAGATGAGTGTGTGGTTGCTGGATGCTTTTTTTCCTCACTCAATTATATCGGTTGAGATGCCGAGGACATCACAGAGCAGGTCGATCATATGGAAAGGTGTATCGATACAATTGATAAGGTAATAAAACTTGAAGATTTTCCTGTTTGATAAAAAAATTTCTTACTATAAAACCCTAAGATGTTCTACTTAGTTTTAAGGGTTTTAATCACCTGGTGTTTTGGGATAAGGGATGTGAGGCTATGATTTACCTATGACGAGCTTTCACACATCCAGTTGAGGTAGACGCTTGAATTGATCTTCTTGTTAGGCACTGTAGTCCGACTGACTCAACTTACATCGTAATTGACAAACAGGAGCACTAGTAGATGCACTTTCAATCTCCCCCTTTGTCAATTACGTAACAAAATACCCAAAAAACCTTAGAAAAATATCTAGACAAATACATCCTAAATTATGTGTACATGTGATTACACAATTTTATAAATTCTAACACATTCATGCACACAACCACAATTTACTCCTGCTTACTATAAAAACCCCTTTCTTGGTGCAGCTGCTCCCCCTTACACCTGTTATATATAAGAACATATATCCAAATTTCCACACAGGGTGTTTTTAACTTTTCTCCCCCTTTTTGTCAGTCATTGGAAAAGGCATAACAAGTGATATTGACTGAAGAGTTTAAGCATATAGGAGAACCACAGACAGATAGATGATGTATAAAGATGAGATCATTGTAAAGCACACATTATCATGAGAAAATAGGAATGCATATTAAACAGGTCAGGTGAGATAATCATGAAAACCACATGCATTTGATAGCAGAAACTTTATCCAACTAGGGAACATCAGTATATCACTATGGCACACAGAATAGAATTATATGCAGCCATATTCAACCAGTATCCAAAAAAAATATACTGCCACAGACAGCAGTAGTATAATTATCCAAAATAACACAACATCAGATGCACTAGATAATCAGAGAAGTACTACATTTGCTTAATGTCTCTGAGAAGCATGGTGAGCGAGCAAATCCACCACTTGCTGAGTGGTTTGCTGGAGAATGTCGACTTTATCTTCAATTGTAGTAAGACGTCGTTCGCAGAGGTGTAATCGATCTTCCAGCCCTGCCATCCCGTTTAGCAGATGACGTTCGAGATGATAAGATTGATGATTTGTAATTGATTCATGACTTAGCAATGGCGTGGGATTTGACCCTGTATGTATAGGCCGATTGGACGGTGAAGCATATGGAACAACCCTTGGAATGGAAGCACTTGGCCTAGTTAAAGGAGGACACAATTGTTGTACTGCCAGTGCTGCATCTTCGTCAAACCATTCTTCAGAATATACTATATCAGAGGTGGCAAGTAGGCCCGCATGATGTGTCAGTTTGCATATGAGCACAGGGAAGAACAGTGTTTCCTGATGATTTCCTTAGATTATACGAATGATCTGCTTGAGGAGAAGTGTTAGCAGACAGACTTGATTTTCTTGATAGATATTATAGAGTATATTGATCAAAAAAGGTGAAAGATAGTCCCCTTTGATATCACAGGGATATACATTAGACCCGAGAATGTTATGAAGAATTTTGAACGTAGGACCTAGACAGTTGACATGAAGAAGATTTTCATCATTCCACAAAATGGTCGTACCTTGACAGAGTGCACGAGTTACCTCTCCCCATACACCTAAACAGTTGAGATTTCTATTAGTTATTGGAATTCGAGTGACCTCTAGATCAAGAAGATGAGCCAATGTGTTTGGAGTGATCAGTTTTAAGTGGTGCGTGAGGTTAATCCGAATGTTAGGGGGATCATTGCTAATGATATGACAGTGATTAAAAAATTCGTAAATCACCCCTAGCTGATATGTTCCTCCAAGATTGAGGATATTCTGCCAACCGATTACTTCCAGAAGTTGATCCACACCAAATGATTCTATGGCACTATGAAGCACAATACGTTCAACGATAGCAGATGGATGTCCTTCCATAGGTTGATGCCTGCTAGTTTTCGATGGTACATTCTTAGATTTCATAGGATGGAGTGATGACTTTCCTTTTCCCTTAATCATGGTGAAGAGATAAAAGTCTGGAAAGGGAGTATTTGGAATCCTCGTAAATGCTTCACTTAATATAGCACCCTTATCGATCATATTGATCAGTTATCGATAGCATCGTTATGTCTTCCATTAAGAGTTGTGCAAATGGTCATTGGAAATTGAAAGACAATCGAATGCAGTTTGACATCCTTTCGATTGGATCGATATACTACTTCGATGGAATCGATGATGAAATTGAAGGTAGTATGGAAAATATTGCTGCTATGAAAATTTTGACATTTGCTCACTTAGCGGTGTGGCCAGGAATATCTCAGACTTTAAATGTATCTATATGAGCCATTGTTCCTAAGATACTTATCAATGAGAGCATATGCCAATGGATTTTTGAAGATCGCAGAATCGGTTGGTGTCAAGAGTATTTGTGAGAATATCAACAACCGATTTTTTAGTAACTACATATTCCAATGCAATGATCTTTTCTTCAACAAGTTCTCGGATAAAATGATGACGGATGTCAATATACTTGGTCCGAGAGTGCTGAACAAGATTTTTTGAGATGTTTATAGCACTTGTATTGTCACTGAAAAGACTCGTTGTAGTCTGTGCTATCCCATAGTCCAACAACATTTGTTTCATCAACAGGAGTTGCGCACAATAGCTACCTGCAACTATATATTCAGCCTCTACAGTGGATAACGAGATTGAATTTTTCTTTTTACTCTGCCAGGAGACCAAATAGTTACCAATATAAAAACATCCTCCACTTGTTAATTTTTGATCGTCTAAATTTCCAGCCCAATCTGCATCGGAATAACCTGTAATGATGGTGGATGTTTCATATGGATACCATAGACCAAAGGTAGCATTTCCAGCTACATATTTGATAATTCTTTTAAAAAATGTTAGGTGGGATTCCTTAGGATCTTCCTGATATCGAGCACATACTCCCACGCTAAAGTATATATCTGGACGACTAGTTGTGAGATACAGTAAACTTCCAATCATGCTTCGATAAAGATGTTGATCCACACTTTTGCTATTAATATCTTTGGAGAATTTAAGAGTGGTACTCATAGGCGTGTGAAAGGTACGTCCTGACTCGAACCCATATCTTTTCACCAAATATCTTGCATACTTGGTTTGGTTTATGAAAATGCCATTAGGTAATTAATTAACTTACAGCCTTAAAAAGAAGTTTAATTCGCCAACCATTCTCATTTCAAACTCTGATTTCATGAGGTTGGCGAATTTGTGTGCCTCATCTCCACATGTTGATCCAAACACTATGTCATCCACATAGATTTGCACAATAAGCAAGGAGTTCTTTATTCTTTGAGTAAAAAGTGTTTTATCTACACTTCCTCTACAGAAATCATGATCTAACAAAAATTTTGTCAGTTGTTCATACCATGCACGGGGTGCTTGTTTGAGACCATACAAAGCTTTATCCAGACGATAAACATGATGAGGGAACTTGTGATCTAAAAATCCTTTAGGTTGTTCTACATAAACTTCTTCAGCAAGATCCCCATTAAGAAATGCACTTTTAACATCCATTTGAAACAGTTTAAATTTTAATGCACAAGCAACGACCATGAGAATTCTAAAAGTTTCGAGATGAGAAACAGGAGCAAATGTTTTATTAAAATCAATCGCTTCAATCTGTGAGTATCCTTGGGCGATTAACCTTGTTTTATTTCTTATCACATTTCCAGACTCATCGGATTTGTTCTTGAAAATTCATTTGGTTCCAATAACATGTGTGTCGGTTGGTCTGGGAACTAATTTCCATACCTCATTTCTTTGAAATTATTGAAGTTCTTCTTATATGGCATTTATCCAGTGTTCATCTTAAAGAGCTTCCATAACATTTTTAGGTTCAATTTTTAAGGTAAAGCAGAAATGACTGTAGATATTCTCTATCTGCCGTCGAGTTCTTACATCATCATTTGGATCACCAATGATTTGTTCCTGTGGGTGATCCTTCACAATGGGTATTTTAGAGAATGGTCCAGGTTCATTTGGTGCTAGGGTCTTGTTCTCCGATTTATCTAGAATGCGTGAGTCTACATCATCTTCTAATTCATTTGCAGGGTTCTCCTCATCATGAAGATGATAATAAATTACCACATTGATTGTCTCTTGAATAGTCAGGGTTCTTAGATTGTATACTTTATACGCATGACTATTCAAGGCATACCCTAGAAAGATACCTTCATCACGTTTAGGCTCAAATTTTCCTAGGTGATCTCTATCTCTTAAAATATAACATTTACTCCTAAAAACTCAAAAATATTTCAAAAGGTGCCTTTCCATACCACAGTTTGTATGAAGTTTTGTTCAGACTTGCTCTAAGATATACTCTATTTATGGTGTAGCAGGAAGTATTGACAGCTTCTGCCTAGAAACTTTTTACCATATCTTTTTCATTTAGCATGACTGACCCCATCTCTTACAACACTCGATTTTGCCTTTCAACAACTCCATTTTGCTGCGGGGTTTTTGGAGCTGAGAATTCATGATGAATTCCTTTCTCATTGCAGTATTTTTAAAATTTTTCATTTTCAAATTCTCCACCATGATCACTTCTAATACGATTAATGCCATATCCTCTTTCATTTTGAAGCCGTTTGGCCAAGACTGTAAATTCTTCAAAAGTATCTGATTTTTCCAGAAGAAATGTGACCTAAGTAAATCTGGTGTAGTCATCAACTATAACAAGGAAGTACCTTTCCCTTCCATGGCTTTCCACTTTGGTTGGCCTAACCAGATCCATATGCAGTAGATCTAACGGTTTTGTTGTTGCTATGGTGATTGTCTTTTTGTGTCCAGTTTTTATCTGTTTTCCTTTAAGACATTCTCACACATGACTTTTTCTTCTTTTCTAATCTTAGGAAGACCTCTAACTAAATTTTTTGAGTAGAGCTTAGCTGAATTTCGGTAATGAACATGTCCCAACCTTTGATGCCATAATTTGGATTCATTTTTTACTGCCATGTTGCACCTTGTGTTCATCACATCCTCATTTACACTTTCTATGATATAACAGTTATCACTACTGTGCAATTCGTTTATGAGGGATTTTCCTGTGTGATCTAAAATTCTACACACATATTTCGAGAAGGTGACAAGATGTTCCTTTTCATAGAATTAAGAAATGCTAAGGAGATTATGTTTCAGACCTTCTACACAGAGAACATGTTTGATTTTTGGAAGACCTGGTACAACTATTGTCCCTTGTCTAATAATTTTTGTTGAACTACCATCTCTGAATGTGACCGATCCTCCATCAAAGTTTGAGTACTCACAAAAATGAGTTTAGTCACCTGTCATATGTCTGGAGCATCCACTATCAAGATACCACTTTGAACTATTGCCAGCTTTCAGAGTAGTATGAATTACAAGGCAATTGTTATGATCTATCACATCCTCTGGGACCTTCTTGAGCATGATTCCTTTTCAATCAAGATCACTCTCTAGGCGGTGAAGCCCTTAAAGAGAGACCCGCTTTGATACCAATTGAAATAGTGGTGAAGACCGCTTGAGTTGAAGTAGGAATATGCCAATATGTCCTAGAGGGGGCTGAATAGGACTTTTTAAACTTTTATAAATTATTTAAAATCATATTGCACTAATCCTATTAGATATGCAATTATCAAGATTACTCAAATGTAACTCTACTGGCTTCCAAGCCTAGTAGAGGATCCAATCACAACTACTCAAAGATAAGAATATAGAACTTAGTTCATGCTAGATATGACTGTGTATGTGTGTGGGGTGTGATCTCGGATATTCAGATATTGAATTAATAAAGCAAATCACACAAACAAATCAATCGCAAACACAGTCATTTTTATAGTGGTTCGACTACTTGTCTACTCCACTCCCGGCTGTCGCACTCAACCCTTAAGTGTACCAGATTTCACTATGGAGGATTCCCAGGGCTCACCTCAAACCTAAGGTTTTAAATCAGGTTCACCTTCAACCTTTCTACGAAGGTTTCTACTCGGTTCACCTCTAACCCTGGAGTTTTGCTGGTGCACTCCTAACCAGATGTTTATGCCCACACATAGCAAGGGTCCACACAACGCACCTGGATGTTTATGCTCTTCATAGAGCAAGGGTCCACACAATGCACCCACATCATATACTCCCGCCGGAGGCCTCCTTTGAGGACTTCAAAGGGTGAGCAACACTTAGGACCAAATCCTATAAAGGAATGATCACAAGTGTCCTCTGGACTCTAAGTACTTGCAGATAGGTTGATGAGTCCCTTTTTACACAGTGATGAAGATCTCCTTCTTGTTGTTGAAGAGTCTTCAGCTCCCTTGATCCGCAACATAAAAGATATACCAGTATTCGGTTTTGGGTTAGGTCAAGGTTAGGACGGAAATCCACTCTCTTAGAATTTTCCTATAAGGAAGATAGAGTGATTTGCGTCATTTATTCATTCAAGGCAACCCAGCTAAAAGATATACTGTTGAGATAGTTGCTGAAGGATCCTTGAATGCGGAAGTTCATTTCCCAATCCACTCTACCGAATGTCAATAAATGAGAGTAGATTGAAAGATGAACTCTTGTGCGAGAAAGGGCTTTGGGTATATGATCTGAAGGTAAGACACACAAATGAGATTAACTGTCTGCTCGATAACATAAACTTAAAAAGTCATATGCTTTTGAAACCTATTGCCAGCTGATCGATGGGATCGATACTTGTGTCGATGTCATTGGATTTCAAACTCTGACTCCATCGATACTTGGATCGATCTATCGACACTTAAAAAATGAGAGAGACTAGCCGAAATATTTCAGGTTTTAGAATATGATCAAGGGTCAACCGATGTCATCAGAATTTGAATGTCGATGATATTGAGACCGTGTCAATAAGATTGATAAATCATATAGATTTACCTATAAGCGCACTAGTCAGTTTGTGCCAAACTCGATCCAATCGACCAGGACTCGATAGCATCGACATAAGAATATCAATTTCCTCGAGTGGCCCCCGATCAAGATTTAGAGCAACCTGAGATATTTTCTGGAAGAAATACAAGCCCACTATCGATATAATCGAATGACTTTCGATATGATCGATATTTGAATTCAGATTGAATCGGAGCAGTCATCGATATATCGAAGCTCATCGTAGTTTTTTTTAGAAAAACAGGGGTGCCGAAAAACTGCCTGTCGATATTATCGATTCACTTTCGATGAGCTCGATATTTGAATATCGATGATATCGATTGACACTTCGATATATAGATAAATCGTCCAGATGAGTGTGTGGTTGCTGGATGCTTTTTGTCCTCACTCGATTGTATCGGTTGAGATGCCGAAGACATCGATAGAGCAGGTCGATCATATCGAAAGGTGTATTGTTACAATCGATAGGGCAAGAAAACTTGAAGATTTTTCGATTTGATAAAAAGTTTTCTTACTATAAAACCCTAAGATGTTTTACTTAGTTTTAAGAGTTTTAATCACCTAGTGTTTTGGGACAAGGGATGTGAGGCTATGATTTACCTATGGCGAGCTTCCACACATCCAGTTGAGGCAGACGCTTGAATTGATCTTCTTGTTAGGCGCTGTAGTCCGACTGACCAACTTACATCGTAATTGACAAACAAGAGCACTAGTAGGTGCACTTTCAATGCTAATCTAGCAACCATAATATAACTATCCACATTAATGATATAATTAATATTAATTAAAGTGACACTATTAGTCATTGTAATGGGAGCAATACATTCTACCATTGTTGATAATAATTAAGAATGAAGAGCAAGACACTCTTATTTAATCATGGAAATTTGTATGTATTAACCGATATAGGCATTTTACTAATGCTTAATCTTACGTGCTATTAATGATCCTAACAATGGTAATACTTAATAATGGTAAAATAAAACACTACTATTTAATGAGGATAATTGTAATTAAAATCATTTAAATCTGGAAGGAGAAGTTGGACTTATCTTGGTTGACTAGCTTAATACAACCACCACTCCTCTATTCTCTCCCTTTCTTCTTTTCTTCCCTCTTCCTTCCTTCTCCTCCTTCTTCTTCCCAAAATCTAGTGTCCATCAAAGTGGCTCAGTTAAACCAGATCCATCTTTCCTAACCCAGGCACTAAATGAGTCGGCGATTTGATTTGAGTTAGTGAGTCGACCCGACTCCGTTCAAGCTAGTGCAAGACGCACCAACTAGCTCTTCCCCCTTCCCTTCACCTTTCTACCTTCCTCTCTATTTGTTGGAAAATGCCCAGCAATGGACTCAGGAGAACCCGACCTACCTCGAGTTCGTAACTCGGTAGAGTGGCAGACTCAGTTCGGTTCAAGTTGAGTCAGTTCAGCAATGCACTCTCCCACTGTCTCCTCTCTCCTCCTGTAAACTAGGCTAGGCCCATGCTTTAACTCGGTCTGAACTAGGCCCGGCCTGACTAGGATAGGCCCAACTTGAACTTGGCTCGGTTCGGGTCACCTGGTGCAACGATGCATCCCCTCTCCCTCCATTTCTCCTGTTTCCTTTCTCTCTTCTCTATCTTTCTTTCCTTTCTTCACTTCTTCCTCTCACCTTCTTCTTCACTTAGAGAGGTCCGACAACATTAGACGATCGAGCTCATCCTGACTCGAACTAAACCAGATGTGATTTTGAAAGAGGAAGAAGGAGGTCGCTCCAATGATAGATTTCGAACAGGAGCCTCTTCCTTCATTTTCTTTATTCAAAACGGTCCGGATAGACTGTATGGAGCTTAGAGGAGGGATGGATCGAAACTTCATGAAAGTCTTCCTGGTGGGTTTGTAAGGAGGAAGAAAATAATGATTTTCCTTAGCTGGCTACAAAAACCAAAGAGGGACCCGTTACTATTCGGTCTAGCTGCCTTATATCATGCCCTAAACTTCCTAAGATCTGTCGGATGAGCAATAGATGAACCATATTTAATCTGGTAGATATGGCTTCCCCAAACGGTGGGTTGAAACCAAAACTAAAAGATATTTCTTTTTTTTTTGTGGGTAGAAAACCCTAGCTCACATGAGAAATCAACGGATGGCTGGGCTCCATCTGATTATGGAGGGTTGAGATTGGAGGATCTCTCCTTCACCCGGATCGCCAAGCTTACGTGCAGATAGTTTCCATTTATGGAAACAACCACTTGCAGCTCTGTTTGAGTAGAGAATCGTGCGCTTGCACGTGGCAAGAAACCCATGAGATCAGTTGGGTTTTGGTTAAGCCCATGGTCTAAATTAGATGGATGGTTTGGATCTTCCATCAGAGATGGTATGGTGGCCCACACATTGATCAAACAGAAGGGGGAAAACTAGTCATTTCAAATGGCCATAGGCGGGAAAGAAGGAGAGAATCTCTCCATTTCAGGCAGGCTAGGGTCAGTTACGTTTGACCTGAGTTAACAGTCCGATGCACGCCCTATGCACACACATCATGTGAGTGGGGTCCACATTGATGTTCTTTAAGAAATTTGCTCCATCCATTCTGCTTGGTGGTCACTACCAGGGCCCTTAACCAGAATTCAAGCAGATCCAAAGTTTAGGTGAGCCCCACGACTTCATTCGGACCTTATTTGCGGATTTGTCCTGACTCGATGGTCAGATTGTATCCAAACTCATGATCAATGGCAAAAAGGTTCACGGGACCACTCAACTAAGGTTTATATCATTATTATTATTATTTCTTTTATATATTTTTTCATATATAATTTATATTACCACAAATTGTTAATATATATAATTTATATGAATATCAGTAAAAAAAGATTAATATATATATATATATATATATTGTATATTATTTGTATGGTCATATATGTGTTAGGTTTTAAATTTTATATAAGTCATTAAATTTTTCTAGTATATTTTATTTTTATGTATTACAAATCCTACAGTTCGTAATTTATATTAATGATGTTGTAAGTATGTGCATATCACATGGATTATAGTTACATATCATTTCAATACAAAACTTTAAATATTTATAAAATATTTAAATAACATTTCATAGTATATATATTTAGGTTGTATTATTTTTTATTTATTTATATATATATTAAATTAAATTACATGGTAACGTTTGAGTACTAGAAAGCATGGGGTGTTACAATCTACCCCCCTTAAAGAGGAATCTCGCCCACGAGATTCAGTAATGTCCCTCTAATTTATTAATAATACTCGTGAATTCATCCTAAGGGTGTTCCCTATCTCGAATACATCCAAGTGGCCTTTATTTCAATTTCTCACAACCCCTAAGTTTCTTGTCTACCAATTCAATTAAGGTGTCTAAGCCCAACTCAAGGTTAGGAATCATTCTAAACTTAATGATTCATTTTTGTGCTTATTGTAACGTCTTGGGAAAAATCCGTACAAAGACCCGAGTACCACCTCAGGCAGAAATCACTTAGGACCAAATCCTGTAGAAATTAAACCAGAAATAACTAGCGCTAAACTAGATTACCTATGAAATTAGCACCAATCACTTAAATACGATCTGCAAGACCCAAAACTTGTAGAATTACTAATGTTACATTACCCTAAAATCTATGATCAATTTCTAAACCCCGTTGCTCTCGGGAGCACATTAAACCTGAATCGCACATCGAAAGTCTGATAGTGATGAACTTAGACAATTATGACCGCCAAGTTGGACTTGACAATCACCTCAAAAATCAAGTCCAGATGATGTCCTGGGAGTATTTTCTTGAGTCCGGAGTGAAGTGTGTGCGAAAGTGAATATATTTAGAAATTAAATATGAATTTAAGTAATCTGAGTCGTGTCGATTGCGGGCCGATTATAAGCATTCTGACTGTTGGAATCTGACCCAAATACACCCTCGGATCAGGGAAGATGTCCCACATATGCTAATATACTTGTGGCCCTGATCGAGTATCGGTAACCGCTGAACTGAAACTAGTCCACCACGGTTGATTTATAAACTTGATTGGACTGAAAATTTAACTTGATCAAGATCCAATATTTGTGAGCTTAAGTTCGACCGCATTCAACAAAGGGACCTCAAAAAATGCTCCGTTAGATCGGAACAAGCCCGATTTGGTTATAACCTAAGTATACCATGGCCCTGGGACTATTTTCATCAGTTTTTGGCCTATATAAGGGCTTTAAACACTCTCATAATCCATACGAATTCTAAAACCTAGCTAAGTAAAGAGAGAGAAAAAGAGAGAGTGAGTTGGAGATTCTTCCGGGGATTCTACCCTGCCTCTTCACGTGCTTATCCAACGCTACCGGATCGTTATTCCGGCGATTCTAATTCCATACTTGAGTAAGAAATCCTAACCCTAACCTGTTTTAGGGCTTAGTATATTTTAAGTGATCATATAGCCAACCAAATTCATGCTCTAGGTTACCGATCCACCGTTGACGAAGACTTACCGTATAAATCATATTCGTTACGTGTTTACTGTTTTAAGGTGTGGACTATATACATATAGGTTATGGTTTTCAAAACTTTCAATGTCAGATAATGATTTATTATTGACATGGATGCCATTACACATGCCAAATGCGAAATTTGTTTCGTTTTACGTATACGTATGAACTATGTGGTGTATAGAGTGTTTCATGTGATTTTTGGAATGATTGTATGCATTTGAAATCTAATGTTGTGATTTCCATGGTTAATTGTCATAGGTACATGACTGATATGTATGCGATAACTCCTTAGCAAAAGGATTCGCCCTAATACGTAATATGTCCAACATACGTGATGTATGTTAACAGGTGTAGACCAAGTGTTTGTGAAAATGTCTGAATGAGTTAGTAATTAGTAAAGTGTGATTTATAAGGGAGTTGAGATATGAATCCCAACTACTTTAACTGTGTGTATGATTTCCTCCATAAACTATATAGCCTATTTATTCATGTTTAACTATGTGTATGATTTCCTCCATGTACTGTGTATTCATGTTTATGTTGTATTCCATAACATGTTCATATGATTGTAGGATTTGATTTAAGTATTCATTATTATGATTGTTCGTGATTGGGACTATATCACGGTCTAGGTAATCGGTAACAGGCCATGTACTGGTGGCTGAGATTGTTTTCGCCACGCAGGATGTGTTCGACGAATTCGAGCCATACTTGGAAGGTCGACAGTGGTTAGGCCACACGAAGTGCTTACGCATTTCATGTCGATTAACTCATTTTACACTCATCCTAGTCAAGCTTATCAATTAACCCGATTGACCGATATATGTTCACCATGTTTGGATACTACTGCTTGAATCTATGGTACCAAACTCACCAGTGAAACTATGTTAACTTTGGTACCTCGATCCGCTAAGACTCATGAGTCGGACATAGTGGTATGGGACACCATGGTTGAGCTGTCGGCCTACGCTGGGGCGACTAGACTCCCCGTAGTGACCAGTGAGCAACCCAGACTTATGAGCTGAATATGGTGGTATGAGACACTGTATTCGTGTTGTCAGCCTACTCTGATTGGTGACGAGCCCTCTATAGTGACCTCGAGATATCCTGAAACTGCATTGAGGCGACAAGCCTTATCGTAGTATCTAAGGTATGACTAGGCCTGCATTGATTGGTGACGATCCCTTTGCAATGACCTAGAACCATAACATCGTATGAGATTTATTAGGACTGACGACCCTAGAATGGATCATTGTTTGGGTATTGATATAAGGGAGGTACCTTGGCTTACCAACCCTACTGTATGAAAATGACTAATAAGCACTTGGTAATCATGTACATGCACCGTATTGCATGTGCCGTTTGACGTTGGGCAGAGCACTGAGGAAGTGACTGACATGCGCGACCGTAAACGAAGATCGCAGAGGGAGTGTAGGAGAGGGCATGCATCATTTTTTTCATACATTCTTACATTAATCAGAGTAATTAGGGATGTTTGATTGTATTGCTTTAGCATTTCTGCTTGACTGAATTGATAACATGTTAACCTTTGCTATATAGTTTCACTGAGTTGATCACTCACTCTCACGTTCTGGGATAGTGCTTAAACACCAACCAAACTCTCTCTTAGTTGCAGATGAGTATGTGACGCATGAGGTAGAGCCAGAGTTTGAGGATGACGAGGAGGCATTCTCATGTATGCAGTATTCAGGCGGGTTCTCTTAGACCATTCTGAATCATCGGGACTTTAGGGTTTATGCTTATTAGAGGACTTTCACATTTTGTTATTTGTATTTTGAAACAAGACTTGTAACTTATGACCTGGCAAAGCATACATACTTTGGGGACTTGTATTGGCTTATATACTCATTTCAATCTTCCGCTTGCGTATTCTAACTATCCCTGGATTATGTTTTGCTGATTTGGCATAATCTACTTCATGTTTTATACACTAATACAGACAACATACAACCATCATTAAAAATGTTGCATAAGTAATGTTTTGGAATTCGACAGTTGGGCTATACTCGACCCCAAATTTTCAGGGCGTTACACTTATCAATGTTAAAATTTTCTATACTATTTCATACCTTTCTCTTTATTTCCTTTCCCCTTTAATTATAGTTCCCCACTATCTAAGGTGTGACACAGCCTTCTTGTTTTCAGTATTTAAGCTGTCAAGGATAGATTCCGGTAGTGGGTTTGAGCCCGATACCTCAATCATTTTCTTAAAGAATAGATAATTTACTAGTATCAATTCATAATCCTATTAAATCTCGATCATTTGCTTGATCAAGGCATTGAGACCATTGAGACTTGCCAGGATTTAGAATTCAGGTCAAATCGCGTACTCATCGCATAAACATGATTTCATCAATCCGTGACTTCAATTACTCTAATCTCATGGGAAATATCACGTGACCATTTATTTTCATAACGAATAAGACTATGTGGCCCATTACGCTTATGTTACGCACTCTGATCACCTAATGCACTACTTAAAAATTCCATGACCAAGACCTTCGATGTGAAATCTGAGTTAATAATTTTTTTTTAAAAAAACAATTATCTTGGATCTTGAATCTAGCTTTGTATGCTCAGCCTAAGGTTGAAACCTTGCCCAAAAATTATACAACTCTTCCTCTAATTATTTTACGTGTTGGAATTTATGGGAAATATTATTTCAAGCAAAGAGATGCACAAGGAGGTTCAATTTATGATTCTTAGCACGATTCCTTAAGTTCAAGGAGTGTTTATTTTCAACCACTTGTTTGACATGGTGGTTAAGGAAATTCCTATGGGCCTAAGTTCAATTCATAATTCCTAAGATTATCCACCCAACTCTCTAAGGGACCTGAAATACTGAGTATCTATAGTTTATATTTTCCTTAATCCTAAGGGAAATGCATATAAACCTAAAATATCTAAGGGACCTAAGTCCATTTCTAAGGCCTTTGTTCATCCAAATGAGTTTCTAGGGGCCTAAAGTTTTGAGTTCCTATATCCTTAATTTCTCCTAGCTAGAGGGAAAATTCACATAAGTCCAAATGGTTATCCTAATAACTTCTAAGGGGACTTAAGTTTGGGTTTCTACGTTCTCAAAACTGCCTAAGTATAGAGGAATTTCACCTATGTTCAATTTCTAACTTCAAATGTCCTAACTTGAGACATTTAAGGCTTGTAGAAGATCATTTCTCAAGGTCAAGTTTGTCCAAACTATGCTCTGATACCAAATATAATGCCCTGAGTTTTTAGGACCCGAGTGTACGACCCGTTTCCTAAAAACCGGAGTGTTAACCTTAAAGGATGGTCAAATTCAAGTATATATATATATATATATATATATATATATATATATATATATATATATATATATATCAATTATCAGAGTAGCAGATGAGCATAGAATGGACAAATCATACGTAATGAAAAATTTCATTTACATTTGGAATATACAAGAAGCTACCCATAATAACTTATACAAACTAATGCCCCCACTCTTACGATTACAAAATGAAATAGTATTACATGTGAATTAAGGTAATTTACAACAATCTTGAGATGCAAAATCCTTTAGCAATCATGTGAACAACATCAGCTTACTCTACACCTGCATCAACTGTTATGCTTTGATAGCATCAATGGCTATCGAAGTGAGGAGCACCTTTTAAGATTGCACACTCATCATTCATAAATCCAATACCGCACGCAAGTCATAGAAATGGATATATTAAGCAGGACATTTCATAATCATGATCATAGACTCAAAAATCAAGCCAATCAACAAAATCTCATCATAGGCAAAATATAATAGCAATCCCAATGCAAGAAAATATGTTCAGATAATCAAAATATAATAGCAATCGCAATGCAAACATCTACTTCACCCAGAAATCAAGTTGTACGTGAACTCCGCAAGATAGCTAGAAAATTGATAAGCGAAGTTCAGCTCCACATGAAAATCATAGTATGAGTGAATTCCGCAAGATGAAGAGGCAACCAACAAATAAACTCTTGACCACCCGAAAATCATATCGTACGTGAACACCAGACCATGGCTAGAAAATCGATAAACGAACTTCAGCTCCACCGAAAAATTATGGTACGACTGAACACCATAAGATGGCTAGGAAATAACAAGCCACAAGAGGGCACCAATAATCCATCAAAGTCACGAAGGGAAAATATGTGGTCCAAGCCATGTGAGTCAAATAAGGACTGCAAGGTAGTAAGATCATGATAAGTTCCATTCAATCCATTAAATGATCATGAATGACACTCATACAATTAACTAACATGTGTACAACTAAAGAAAAAATGCTATCACCAATCATTTATGATTATTAAAATTAGAACAACGTGTTTATTAACTAACATGGGAATCAAGTGTGCAAAAAATGAACATATTCATATAATAAGATAAATATTTCATTAAGAGGAATCAAGGCATCAAATTTGTCTAGATTAATAAATTTAAGTAGGAAGCTCAAAGGGTGAGCCCTCACCTTACGTGTCGAGTCACCCATTATTGTCGCTAAGTGCTTGCGCCCTTAGAATTGTATCCTACCACAAATTATGAACTTGTACAATTAGATCAAGGTTCTACACAGTTCCTAGGTTTAAGATCGCAACCTAGGGTTTGAGTTATTTATCTTTAGGGTTTTGACATAGGGTCAGGGTATCCTCTTAAAGTTTAGTTTGAGGCTTAGATTCTAGGATTTGGTTCCTAAGTTATTATTAATATTATTATCGAACAATGGATCGAATAATACTTGTAAAAGAAGTACTAATCCATCAAATGATAATTCATGAGTTTATACTTAAATATATATGTAATATCTAATGTTCTTATAATGATTAATAATCTACTAAATAATACAGGTAATAAAAATAGAATGGTTTCTACCAGTACAACGATAATGACTAATGGCAATACCTATATTACATAAATTTCATTAATCCCAAAAAGAAGATGAAAATATCACCTAATGATGTGAATCCTAACTATTAATAATAAATCTAGTCATGATACTATGATCTATCATTAAACAAAATACTATTATTTTACAATTTTGTTTACACCAATTGGGTTATATAGTGGACTTTGGCCCATGTTTAACTCAAGGTTAGGATTCGTATGCTTACTAAGGTAAAATTAATTGCCATGTTAATCTAGCAACCATAGTATAACTATCCACATTAATGACATAATTAATATTAATTAAAGTGACACTATTAGTCAATGTAATGGGAGTAATACATTCTACCATTGATGATAATAATTAAGAATGAAGAGAAAGACACTCTTATTTAATCATTGGAAATTTGTATGTATTAACCGATACAGGCATTTTACTAATGATTAATCATATGTGCTATTAATGATCCTAACAATGGCAATACTTAATAATGGTAAAATAAAACACTACTATTTAAATAAGGATAATTGTATTTGAAATCATTTAAATCTGGAAGGAGAAGGAGGACTTATATTGGTTGACTCGGTTCGAGTCGAGTTGACTTGGCTCAATACAACCACCACTCCTCTATTGTCTCCCTTTCTTTTTTTCTTCCCTATTCTTTCCTTCTCCTCCTCCTTCCCAGAATCTAGTGTCCAACAAAGTGGCTGGGTTAAACCAGACCCATCTTTCCCAACCCAGGTGCCAAACGAGTCAGCAATTTGGTTTGAGTTAGTGAGTCAACCTGACTCAGTTCAAGCCAGTGCAAGACACACTAACTAGCTCTTCCCCTTTCCCTTCATCTTTCTACCTTCCTCTCTATTTGTGGGAAAATGCCCAGCATTGGACTCATGAGAACCCGACCTGCCTCGAGTTTGTAACTTGGTAGAGAGGCAGACATGGTTTCGTTTAAGTTGAGTCAATGCAGCAATGTATTCTCCCACTGTCTCTGTAATGTCCCGAAAATCGGGGGTCGAGGATAAACTCCACTCCCGAGTTCCAGAACATCACTTATGTAACATTTTCAATGATGAATGAATGTCGGCTGTAATAGTGCATAAAACATGAAGTGGATTAAGCCAAAACAACATATCATACTCCAGAGACAGTTAAATTAGCAAGCAGAAGAATGTGATAGATATATAAAATATATGAACTGTTGTAAGTCTCTAAAGTGTGAACAGGTTACCAAGTAAAACATATACATGTATACTCCAAAATAGAAAGAAATAGCTAACTCAGTGGAATCATAGAGTAAAGCTTAACATGTTATCAAATCAATCAAGCGATAATGATAAAGCAAGCAAATCAAACATTCCTAAATACTGTGATTAATCCAAGGATGAAATGACATGATGGATGCCCTCGCCAACATACTCCCTCATGCGACACCATCTTACGTCCGCGACATGCTTTCTTCCCTCAGTGCTCCACATCTTCCAGGCACATGCAGTGCGATATGAATATGATTATCGAGTTGTTATTAGTCCTTTTCATACAGAAGGATTGGGTAACTAGGGTACTTCCCTTATATCATTCCCAACAAGGATCCTTTGTAGGGTCTTCACTCCTAGTAGTCTCATACGATGATATATTTATAGGTTGCTACAAGGGCTGCTAAGGCTGTTGCACGCACTTGTTGCTCCACTCCCCCATCACCTTATCAATACAGGCCTAGTTGTACTCTTGTTGCTACGGAAGGGTCGTCGCCACACGTAGAATCAGAGTACGCTTGAGGTCACTACAAAGGGCTGTCAGGGCTGTTGCATGCACTCGTTGCACCGCTCCCCCATCACCTTATCAGTGTAGGCCGACAACTTGAATATAGTGTCCCATACCACCATAATCGGCTCACGAGTATGGGTTGCTCACTGGTCACTATGGGGAGGCTCGTGGCCCGATTGTAGGCCTACAGCTCGACCACGGTGTCCCATACCACCATGCCCGACTCATGAGTATTAGTGGATCAAGGTACCACGGTTATCAGGGTTATCACTGGTAAGTTCAGTACCCTAGGTTCAAGCAGTTATACGAATACAAGGTGAACATATAACGGTCAATCGGGTTACTTGATGAGTCCGACTAGCACGAGCGCACGTTGAATCGACCGACATGAAGTGCAGAAGCACTTCGTGTGGCCTAACCATTGCCGACGACTCTAGTACGACTCGGGTTTGTTATACACATCCTTCGTGGCGAATAGAATCTAACCACAAATTCTAAGCTGTTATCGACTGCCTGTACTAGAATATAGCCTCAAGCACTTGTAATCTAAATCAATGATCATATGTGATTGACAGAAATGAAACAAAATTAATCCAAGCATGTTAACAACATGTTATAACATACAACATAAGTAGTTCAAGAAAACACAAGCATTTCATACATATAAGGAAATCAATTCAATAAAATAAAAATGGAGGGAATCATGTACATCGTCATATTAGTTGAGAATCCAATCTCAACGCTAAACTGCAGCAACATTTACTCAATACTTACTTATACAAAACTTTATACAAATAGTTAATATACACACATTAGCCTACATAGCGTATGTCGGCCAATAATGTGCGTTAGGGCGAATCTCTTCGCCAAACAGATCATACATGTATAACTAGCATAGGTACACGACAAATACACATGGCAATCATATTAGCAAAATACATACGTATACAGTATTTCCTATAAATACCTAAAATACCCTAAATCTCATATTCTTCGTACGTATTCGGAATGAAAAACAGACAGCATTTTCTACACGTCAAACAACATTCTTGTCAATAATCTACCATTAAACGGCATTGAAAGCTTTGAAAAAAGGTAATCGAAGCATTTAAAATCCACACCTTACCCCATAGAAGTGTAAAGGAGTCGATGGAATCTCTAAGTCTTCGTATACGTGGAATATTAACCTGTAATACAAGCTGGGTTAGCTATCTAGCTACTAGCATCAATGGAAACCCTAAAATAAGTTAGGGCTAGAATTTTCTTACCTAAGAATGACGCCAGAGTCACCGGGATAGCGATTGTAAAGCGATGGGCAAACACGTAGATCAGTAGGAAAGAATAGCAGGAAGGTTCTCCCACTTCTCTCACACTTTCTCTCTCTTTTCTCTCTTCTCTCTCCTAGGGTTTCTCTCAAATTCTTATGGGCTGAATGAGAGAGGGTTTAAGGCCTTTTTATAAGCTAAAAACTCACCAATATAGACTTAGGACCAAGGTATACTTAGGTTATAACCAAATCGGGTCTGTTCCGATCCAACGAAGCACTTTTGGAGGTCCTATTACTAAATTCGGTCGGACTTAAGCTCTCTAATATTGGATCTATGTCAAGCTAAGTTTTCAGTCCGGTCGAGTTTCCATATCGACCGTGGCAGACCAGTTTCAGTTCAGCGGTCACCGAAACCCGATCAGGGCCACAAGTACTATGACATGTAAGGGCCAACTATCCTGATCCGAGGGTGAAATTTGATCAAATTTTGACGGTCAGAACGCTTTAAAAATGTCGCGCAAGCGACACGTGCCAGATTTCATAAATTATATTTAATTTCTAAATAAATTCACTTTTCTCACACTCTTCACTCCGGACGTAAGGAAACGGTCTTAGGACATCGTATGGACTTGATTTTTGAGATCATTGTCAAGTCCAACTAGGCGGTTAGGATTGTCTATGTTTGGGATAATCAAACTTTCGATGTGCGGTCCAGGTCCGATACAAAGTTTTCGAATGCTCCCGTGAGCAACCAGGTTTAGAGTTTGATCCTAGATTTTAAGGTATTGTAGCGTCACCTATTCTACACATTTTGGCTCTAACATATTGTATTTAAAGTGATTGGTGACAATTTCACAAGTCGTCTAATCTGGCATGTAGTTATCTTCATCTAATTTCTAAAGGAAGTAGCCTTTAATGATTTTTGCTTAAGGTGAGATATGAAGGGTGGTGTGAGTGGTATATGAGAATGAACAAGGAAGTGTTTGAAGAAGGATTTTGGGGGAGATTCGAAAGATTTTTTAAGAAAAAGAAAGCTTGGAGGTGGACTTTGTGAAGGTAGTAGGTGATTCGAGATGAAAGGAGGGTCGAACCCTGCATCAAGGGGGTCCACAAGTCCCCACATGATGTCGGCCCGACTGGACCGCCTGGTCGAGCCCGTTCTCGTCGACCACTGGAGTGGTTAGCGAGGTCTCACCATTTGGGCTGGGCCCTCCTGTTCCCTATGTCCCAAAAAAGTGTGGGGCCCACCCTGGGTCCCTCTGGATTGGCGTGGGTAGGCCCCCAACTCCATTTAAGGTATTTTTGAGGCCAATTTGCAAACCGGAATGAGTTACGGGACATACAATATATGTTTTTAGGGTAGAGGAAGCTAATTCATCCCAATAACCTATCTACATCATGAGATTCTAAGAATTCCATAGTCAAAATCCTATTTTATGCATGTACGTACCATTTACGGTAAGTTTTAGTTTAAGTATAGTTCTTCGCCTTTTAAACTTTAGGATTGTGTCTAATATAAAAGTACTTAGAGAAATTTGAAGAATGAGGTGGTGAAAGGGGAGATTTTGAAGGAAATGGGTTGAAAGGCCATTTCTAGACTTTAGAATTGATCTATGAGAGTGATATGGTTGATCCATTACCTAAGGACTTCTAACTCCAGGTTGGTAAAAATCCGGGGTGTTACAATCTACCCCCCTTAAAAATAATTTCATCCCCGAAATTGGGGAAGGATAATGAGTAATGATTTTATTATGTCTTTTGCCTAAACTGTACTGATTTCAAGTTTATATGCGTGGTGAGATAATACATCTATACTAGTCTGGTGTATTTTTGTCTATCCTCTTTAAAAATTTACTCTTTATGTCTTGCTTATACCCTGATAGTTGGTTACAATTGATTTCTTTATCTATTTGGAATCTCGACGATGATTCCCAACTACTTAGATTAATATATATTTTTTCAGTGGTTGACCAGTACGAAGAGATGGTTGTAGTGGGCTCGATCCTGATACGTTGAACAACTAACTGACCTGGGTAGAAGGCTCATCGTATCCCTTCCTAGTCCTGGTAGATCTGGTCTTCTGCTCGGTCAAAGCAGTGAGTCCATTGGTAGTCTCCCAGGATTGAGAAATGAGTCAAGCCGCGAATGCTTCGCCATTGTATATTTCAGTAACTCCGTATAATCCGATTACTCCAAAGCTTAGGGAATGCCCATCATTGAAAGGTTCCAATTTCCTATTTATAAGGTTGCTCTTTGGGTCTTGGTCTAAGGGAGTCCTTGTCTGAATCTATGTCCAAGGTAGGGGTTAATATGTACCCTAATAGATCATCCTAAAAGGATTTCTAATCGTATAGAGTTGGCCAAGGCTTCTATTATGTTCGTATTTAATGACTAGGTTTATGTATACACTAACCTTCGCTCACTCCCACTATTAGGCCTATGAATTAATATGAATGGGTTCAACACTAAAGCCCTAATTGTTTCCCTATAAAGACTTCACTATTGACATTCTAAGGAAGATTCAGAATCCTAATTTAATGACCTAACCTTATGTATAACCTGAATCAATTTCTTCGATCCTGGCCCAGTGGGGAAAGGGCCAACCACGCTTCCGCTGCACAGTTCTAACTCAACTGTTGTATTAGCTGACCTTACTAGATTGGGCTCATAAGGTTCTACCCCCCTTAAAAATTATTTCTACTCTTAAAGCTCAAGATTTTATGTCTCGATCTGTATGTTAGAATGAGGTATAATTTAGGACCTATCCTTGACATGATATGGGATACAATCTCCCAATACATTAGTCTTTTTTTCATTGACAATGTATACTATGGCATTGGCACCTATGGTTATAGAAATGAGCCTAGTCTCTATTACGGTTGATTTCAGGGGTGGGTATGACTTGGTGGCAAGATGCCTAATTCTACCAAAGAAGGACTCTTACTAGGGTCTTGACTTACCCTCTTTAATCATGTACAGTTTAATACTATAAGATAATCTATACATTATTAGTACGTAATGCATTTGGACACAAAATATGTTAACGGGCAAACCAACTTTCTAAGTCCATATGTAATCCAGAATGGCCTGTGATTCAGGATCTAATTCCTAACTATCTGTTGTCCGAATTTGAATTTAATTGCACTCGAGCACTACACACATGTCCATACTAGCTAAGGAGGTCATAGGGTTCATGTTATTACTTTGTCGAATCTCCTATACTGACAGATCATTCTAATTCTAAGAGTACCAACTCTAGGTCCAAAACACCAAGGGCCTATGTGGCCAATGGTATTAAGCTGTATTAAATGGATTGCGTTGCTAATCCCACCTCGAGATTGGAAATGACATGTTTGGTATGAGGGTGGGAAGGGATTAAAATCAATTACATAGACTTTGGAAGATGAGCCTTGCGTTGGAAAGAGTGAGATGGGATTTTCAAATCCCATGATAATGAATTTTTAAGGGTAATATGAAAAGAGAACCCGAGATTTACTTTTAATTGTATACATTCCAACCATGGCATTAGAAACCATGGGATACACTCAATTTAGGGACAATACATTACACATACATTTCTTATTACTTTTACATTTCCATCTGCCCTAATCTTACCTAATGCAGTTGATCGAACGACCCTAAATGTCCCATCATTTGCAAGTTGTGCAGGTTTTGGGACATACAAATGTGAGTTTTGTGCCCATATGAGAGGGTATAAGGAAGGTGAAGAGTTGTAAAGAATAATGGTGGATGGGTGTAGGATGTAGAAGAAGATGGAAGCTTGAGTGAATAGAAGTGGGAATATGAGATCATTTCACATAGTCTCGGTTACGTATGGGGTATTCTACGGTAGTTAATCTCGCCTATCGACGACACTTGGGATTCTAATGTGGTTTCTAGATTCCATCACTCCCTTCCTAAGTCAGAGTGCATCAGTGTGCGTTGTGTTACCATAACCCAGGTCTGGTTTAATCCAAATCATGCTCTGATACCATCTGTAACGTCCCAAAAATCGGGGGTCGAGGATAAACTCCACTCCCAAGTTCCAGAACATCACTTATGCAACATTTTCAATGATGAATGAATGTCGGCTGTAATAGTGCATAAAACATGAAGTGGATTAAGCCAAAACAACATATCATACACTAGAGACAGTTAAATTAGCAAGCGGAAGAATATGATAGATATATAAAATATATAAACTGTTGTAAGTCTCTAGAGTGTGAACATGTTACCAGGTAAAACATATACATGTATACTCCAAAATAGAAAGAAAGGAATATACATGGGTGTGTAAATAAAAAGGCAAAATACCAAGTATACTGGCATCTAATCAGTAACCCTGTAACCCCGTCAATCAGAACCTGCATATAGGAGGGATCCTCCTCATCATCATCAAGTTCGGTTCTGCTTCGCAAGCATCGCCTTCATCTGAAATTAAAATAGGAACTGTTTGGTATGTACAACACCATCCCGTAACGTGGGAGTGAGAAGTTAACTCAGTGGAATCATAGAGCAAAGCTTAACATGTTATCAAATCAATCAACCGATAATGATAAAGCAAGCAAATCAAACATTCCTAAATACAGTGATTAATGCAAGGATGAAATGACATGATGGATGCCCTCGCCAACATACTCCCTCATGCGACACCATCTTACGTCCGCGGCATGCTTTCTTCCCTCAGTGCTCCACTTCTTCCAGGCACATGCAGTGCGATATGAATATGATTATCGAGTTGTTATTAGTCCTTTTCATACAGAAGGATTGGGTAACTAGGGTACTTCCCTTATATCATTCCCAACAAGGATCCTGTCTAGGGTCGTCACTCCTAATAGTCTCATACGATGATATATTTTTAGGTCACTGCAAGGGCTGCTAAGGCTGTGGCACACACTCGTTGCTCCACTCCCCCATTACCTTATCAATACAGGCCTAGTTGTACTCTTGTTGCTACGGAAGGGTCGTCGCCTCACGTAGACTCAGAGTACGCTCAAGGTCACTACAAAGGGCTGTCAGGGCTGTTGCATGCACTCATTGCACCGTTCCCCCATCACCTTATCAGTGTAGGCTGACAACTTGAATATAGTGTCCCATACCACCAAAATTAGCTCATGAGTCTGGGTTGTTCACTGGTCACTACGAGGAGGCTCGTGGCCCCAGCATAGGCCGACAGCTCGACCACGGTGTCCCATACCACCATGCCCGGCTCATGAGTCTTAGTGGATCAAGGTACCACGGTTATCAGGGTTACACTGGTAAGTTCAGTACCCTAGGTTCAAGCAGTTATGACAAATACAAGGTGAACATACAACGGTCAATCGGGTTACTTGATGAGTCCGACTAGCACGAGCACACGTTGAATCGACCGACATGAAGTGCACAAGCACTTCGTGTGGCCTAACCACTTCCCGCGACTCTAGTATGACTCGGGTTCGTCATACACATCCTTCGTGGCGAATAGAATCTAACCACGAATTCTAAGCTGTTACCGACTGCCTGTACTAGAATATAGCCCCAAGCACTTGTAATCTAAATCAACGATCATATGTGATTGACAGAAATGAAACACAGTTAATCCAAGCATGTTAACAACATGTTATAACATACAACATAAGCAGTTCAACCAAACACAAGCATTTCATATATATAAGGAAATCAATTCAATAAAATAAACATGGAGGGAATCATGTACATCGTCATATTAGTTGAGAATCCATTCTCAACTCTAAACTACAACAATACTCAATACTTACTTATACAAAACTTTATACAAACAGTTAATCTACACACATTAGCCTGCATAGCGTATGTCGGCCAATAATGTGCATTAGGGCGAATCTCTTCGCCGAATAGATCATACACGCATAACTAGCATAGGTACACGAAAAATACATATGGCAATCATATTAGCAAAATACATACGTATACAGTATTTCCTATAAATACCTAAAATACCCTAAATCTTATATTCTTCATACGTATTCAGAATGAAAAATAGACAGCATGTTCTACATGTCAAAAAACATTCTTGTCAATAATCTACTATTAAACGGCATTGAGAGCTTTGAAAACAGGTAATCTAAGTGTCTAAAAATTACACATTACGCCGTAGAAGCATAAAGGAGTCGATGGAATCTCTAAGTCTTCGTATACATGGAATATTAACCTGTAATATAAGCTAGGTTATCAATCTAGCTACTAGCATCAATGGAAACCCTAAAACAAGTTAGGGCTAGACTTTTCTTACCTAAGAATGACGCCAGAATCGCCGGGATAGTGATTGTAAAGCGATGGGTAAACACGTAGATCAGCAGGGAAGAATAGCAAGTTCTCCCACTTCTCTCACACTTTCTCTCTCTTTTCTCTCTTCTCTCTCCTAGGGTTTCTCTCAAATTCATATGGACTGAATGGGAGAGGGTTTAAGGCCTTTTTTTAAGCTAAAAACTCACCTATATAAACTTAGGACCAAGGTAAACTTAGGTTATAACCAAATTGGGTCTGTTCCGATCCAACGGAGCACTTCTGAAGGTCATGTTACTAAATTCGGTCGGACTTAAGCTCTCTAATATTTGATCTAGGTCAAGCTAAGTTTTCAGTCCGGTCGGGTTTCCAGATCGACCGTGGTGGACCAGTTTCAGTTCAGCGGTCACCGAAACTCGATCAGGGCCACAAGTACTATGACATGTACGGGCCAACTATCCTGATCCGAGGGTGAAATTTGATCGAATTCTGACAGTCAGAACGCTTAAAAAATGTCATGCAACCGACACGTGCCAGATTTCTTAAATTATATTTAATTTCTAAATAAATTCACTTTTCTTACACTCGTCACTCCGGACGCAAGGAAATTGTCTCAGGACATCGTATGGACTTAATTTTTGAGATGATTGTCAAGTCCAACTAGGCGGTCAGGATTGTCTAAGTTCAGGATAATCAGACTTTCGATGTATGGTCCAGGTCCGATACAAAGTTTTTGAATGCTCCCGTGAGCAATCAGGTTTAGAGTTTGATCCTAAATTCTAGGGTATTGTAGCGTCACCTATTCTACACGTTTTGGCTCTAGGAGATCGTATTTAAAGTGATTAGTGACAATTTCACAAGTCGTCTAATCTTGTACGTAGTTAGCTTCATCTAATTTCTAAAGGAAGTAGCCTTTAATGATTTTTGCTTAAGGTGAGATTTGAAGGGTAGTGTGAGTGGTATATGAGAATGAACAAGGAAGTATTTGAAGAAGGATTTTGGGAGAGATTCGAAAGATTTTTTAAGAAAAGGAAAGCTTAGAGGTGGACTTTATGAAGGAAGTGGGTGATTCGAGAGGAAAGGAGGGTCGAACCCTGCATTAAGGGGGTCCACAAGTCCCCACATGACGTCGGACCGACCGGCCCGCCCAGCCGAGCCCGTTGGCCGGCGAGGCCTCGCCGACCACTGGAGTGGTTGGCGAGGTCTCGCCATTTGGGCGGGGCCGTCCTGTCCTGTAACACCCCAGATTTTGGCCAATCTGGGATTTGACGTCCTTAGGCAGTGGGTCAACTAAAACACCTGGGAAATCGCTCAGAACCCAATTTCATAGCCAAAGAAACCACTTAGGATTAATTCCTTTAGAAACTAAGCATGAGTTAGCTAGCGCAACGCTAGAGTAGCTGAGAAATAGTCCCTGATCACTTTAAATACGTTCTACAAGACCCAAATCGAGTAGAACCAATGACTCTATAATACTCTATAACCTCGGATCAAACTCTAAGCAGGTTTGTTCTCTGGACCACTTTGAAACTTTTTATTGGATCTAGACCAAGCGTCGAAAGTCCGATACTTGCTATCTTAGACCGTTAGAACCGCCTAGCTGGACTTGACAATCATTTCAAAAATCAAGTCCAACCGACATTCGCAGGCTATTTCATTGAGCCCGGACTGAAGAGAGCAAGAATATGGACAGATTTGGAATTTAAAATTCAAATCTGGCACATGACTTGACGTGTTAGTATTAAGCATTCTGACCATCAGAATTTAGCCAAATTACACCCTCGGATCAGGAAAAATTTCTATTTCATATCATGAGATTTGCAGGCCTGATCTACGTGCAGTGACCGCTGAACTGAAACTGGACCGCCACATGCGATCTTCGAACCCTGCCGGACTGAAAACTTGATGTATGCTAGATCTGGTATGCGTGAGCTTAAGTCTCACCGCGTTCGGCCAGGGGACCACCAGAAATGTACTTTTGGAACGAAACAGCCCCGAAATGGATATAACCTAAGTAAACTTTGTTCCCGAGCCTATTCCAGGCATTTTTATGCTTATAAAAGGGGTTGAAACCCTCAATCCTCTCTCCCATACGAATTTAAGAAAAATCCTAGATTGGGAGAGAGAAAAGGTGAGAGTTTGTGAGAGAGAGTAGGAGAGAATTTACCTGCCGTTGCACCACCTGTTGCAAGTGCCTAAGCAACACACTCCGATCACCTGGCCGGTAATTCATCTGCATTTTTAGGTAAGAAAATACCCTAGAAGTTGCTGATCTAGTGTTTCTTTGTTTCCGTAGCTAGATAGCTGATGTATGTTGTAAATCAGGTTTCTAGTCGCCATAGACGAAGCGTTTCGCATCGTTCGAAAAGATACGTTTATAAGAGATAAGGTGCGGATTTTAGACGCTTTGATTGACTGTTTCCAATGCTTTTAATGTCTTTAATAGTATATTATCGACGGCAACGCCGTTTGACATGTACAACATGCTGTCCGTTTCCTGTTTCGTAAACCAACGAAGAATATGAGATTTAGGGCATTTTAGTCATTTGTAGGAAGTACTGATTTCATTCATATTTTGCTGATGTGATTGACGTAGTTTATTGTCTCATTAGAATGTTAGGAATACGTGCATAATTAGTTTGGCGAAGAGATTAGCCTAAATGCGCACTTCGGGTCGACATACTATATGTAGACTTAAGTGTGTAGTGTATGTGTTTGTATAAATGCTTGTATTAGTATGTATTGAATTAAATGGTGTTATGGAATAGTTTGAGATTGATTTCTCAATTAATATGCTGATGTGAATGATTTCCTACATGTTAGTTATATGCATGATTTCATTGTATGTATGAAATGCATGTGCTTGATGATTTACTTAAGTTCTATGTTATAACATGTGTTAACATGCTCACATGGTTGTATTTCATTTCCAATACTCTTACATGAATTGCTGATGTGAATTCATATGTTCTTGGGACTATACCTAGTCCAGGCAGTCGGTAACCGAGTGAATTCGTGGTTGGCTTATCTTGGCCACGAACGACGGGCCGATGAACGCGAGCCGTGTTCTGGAGTTGGCGGCAGTGGTTAGGCCACACGAAGTGTTTTACGCACTTCATGTCGTTCGACTTGAGATGCGATCGTGCTAGTCGAGCCCGTCAAGTAACCCGACTGGCCATTGTATGTTCACCCTACATGAGTCATAACTGCTTGAACATAGGGTACTGAACTTACCATTATAAACCCTGTTAACCATGGTACCTTGATCCACAAAGACTCATGAGCCGGACATGGTGGTATGGGACACCGTGGTCGAGCTGTCGACCTACGCTGGGGCCACAAACCTCCCCGTAGTGACCAGTGAGCACCTAGTCTCGTGAGCAGATTATGGTGGATTGGGATACTATATTCTTACTGTCGGCCTACACTGATCAGGCGACGAGTCCTTTGTAGTGACCGCGAGCGTATTCTGAGTCTACGGGAAGCGACGAGCCTTCAGTAGCAGTAGAGTACAGTAGGCCAGTATTGATAAAGTGATGGGGGAGCGGAGCAACGAGTACGTGCAACAGCCCTGACAGCCCTTGCAGCGACCTACAAAATATACATCATATGAGATTACTAGGAGTGACGACCCTAGACAGGATCTGTGTTGGGATTGATATAAGGGAAGTACCTTAGTTTCCCAATCCCGCTGTTTGAATGGACTAATAACAGCTCTGAAATCATATCACCATAACATTGCATGTGCTTGGAAGATGTGGATCACTTGAGGGATGATTGCATGCCGCGGTTGTAAGATGGTGTCGTATGAGGGAGATCGTCGGTGAGGGCATACATCACGTCATGTCATATTGCATTAACAACAGTATTAGGATTGTTCGATTTACTGCTTTACTATTATCGCATGATTGATTTGAGAACATGTTAATCCTTGCTCTATTATTCCACTGAGTTAGCTACTCATTCCCACGTTACAGGATGGTGTTTCCGGACACCCACCAGTCCCTTTTTGTAATTGCAGATGATGGCGCTGCTTGAGAAGTGGAGCTGGACTTGATGATGATGAGGAGGATTCCTCCTTTATGCGTGTTCTGATTAACGGGATTATAGGGAGGTTGATTAGATACCTTGACACTTGTCATTTTATATTTTTAGAACACTCATGTATATCCTTTTGGTTTACTTTTGGAGTATACATGTATGTATATAACCTGGTAACATATTCACACTCTAGAGACATACAACAGTTTATATATGTTATACATACTATCACAGTCTTTCGCTTGCTAATTTAACGGTCTCTAGAGTATGATATGATGTTTTGGATTAATCCCACTCATGTTTAATACATTAATATAGACAACATTCAATCATACATATCTATGTTGCATAAATAACATTTTGGAACTGGGGAGTTGGGTTTTTACTCGACCCCCCAATTTTTGAGATGTTACAGATGGTATCAGAGCGTGATTTGGATTAAACCGGGCCTGGGTTATGGTCACACGACGTACGCTGTGGCTTTCTTTGACTTAGGTGGGTGCGAGAAGGGTCTAGAAACACGTATAGGATCACAGATTCGCCAATAGGCGAAGTCTATTCTTATCGATCGCGCGATCGAGTCCGTAACACATCTAGGGCTGCATAAAGCGACCTGAGTAGCCCCTAGGTTGTAGGTAAGTGGGTTGAGATATTCTTTGAATGATTCTAAACCCGTAAATGTGAATCCTTGGGCTGTGGGACAACCACAACCCCTGCATTCAATCGCCAGGGCTTAAAAATCTCATTTTACTTAAAATCTTCAAAATTCTTCCTCTCACCACTCTATTCTCTAATTCTTTCTTATCCTTTCCATGTTAGGCACTGATCCTAATGTGAAAATGATATAAAATTATACTTCGACAAAATTTTACAGTGAATAGTAAAATTTCATGAAAAATAGCCATAAGGCCATTCTAAGTTTGCTTTCATTAGCAACTAATGGGCTAGATGGATGTACTAGCTCCTTATACCCCAAAATCATATGCTGCATGATAGGAGATTGTATTCGAGTTTGCAGACTGGTCCCAAAAATCCCCGAACGCATGTTTGGGCCTATATAGGCCAATATACAATGAACCAAGGTGGGGCCCATAGTTATTTGGGGTCCCTGGACTATGGGGGACCAGACCCATGTGGTCCCACTGACCAAATAGGGAGTTGGTCGGTGATGCATCGCCGCCCGGGGTCGCCCACTTGATCTGAAATTTGGTATGTGGGGGTGTTTTGGGTCATACACACCCCCCATGTAGTGTTCGTGCGTAGAAAACCCCAAAAATAGCTACTTCCTTCACAAACAGCCCCTTCCCTAGCCCCATTTACATTTTCTAGCTGCCCTAACCCAAAACCGTGGTTCCAAATCACTCCCAAATCCATTCTTGGTTGAAAACGACCACACTCCATCACTCCATTGAAGTTTGCAGCCTTCCCTCTTACAAATCTCATCCGTTGGAGCTCTTACAATCCCCAAAATGAGCTGAAATCGTGAGGAGCTCCATTCCCCTTTTTCATTCTCTTTTCTTTTTGAAAATCTAGCCTTTGGGAGCTTGATGCATCCCTCTACAGGGCCTAGACTTGTTTTAGTCCATTTGGGCAACAATTTCTCCGCATTTATTCCGTTTTCCATGGTTATTGTTAAGCTATTTTAGCCTTTTTCTCTCTTTCCACCATCCTCCCTCTCAATCCTATTTCTCCATTTTCTTTGCTTAAGGGATACTGAAAACATATGGCCGAGAGAGCTCTAGTGAGCAACAGACAGTATTAGACTCGACAGCGATAAAGAAGGTAAGTCGGGACTGTGGTAGAGTCCTTTGGTAGAATTAGGCATCTGTGACATTGTCTTGTAGATTGTTTGATTACCGTTTGAGATCTCTGTGTTTTGTTGCTGTTAGGTTTAGTGACGTCAGAGGTAGAAAGTGTGGAACTTTGTTCCATGTATTGTGACTAGCATGCCACTCCCAATCCCAACATGGGATTAGGAATGTAGTTTCGTTTCATACAATAGGCCCTTGGCGTTTTGGACCTAGAGATAGCACTCCTAGATTTGAAGGATCTGACGATATAGGAAAGTCAATTCTATTTAGATAATCTTGGCCCTAAGCGATAGAGCAATTCCCTATATTAGTAATGGTATGGAACCATTTATCGTATAATCTTAGGCTTTAGATTATAGCTACTGAGTTATAGACTAGCCTACTAGTTACCTTAAGTAGTGTAAAGCCTGTATATGCTAAGGAATTGTAGGTTAGATTTGGTTGAAGTAGAACCTTACTCCTTCGATAGATCCCCTTATGACTTATAGACTTCTGTTGTTGCCCATAGGAAAGAACCATTCACTCTCAGGGAACATTTATAAATCCCTCAGATTGAACTTAGAATGTACTAGCACGCCCCTTAGAATTGCCTTCCCCAAGGGCTTATTGCATTCGGGAACGCGGAGTAAAGGAAATGCAATTATTAGCGAAGTATTCTCGGTTTGAATTGACTTCTCAATCCTGGTAGTTGCCAATAAATCCAATGATCTGATCAAGCAGAAGATCGGCATCGTCTAGAATTAAGAACTGATACAGTAAATTTCTGTTCTAGGCAGAAAGTCTATGTATCCGGCTCAGACCCACTACATAACTTTTCTTCCACGTTGGCTCGACCACATACAACCTAAAGTTATTGCTTTGTCTTTGGGAAATGGCGAGGACTTAAAGCCAGTAGAGAATTTGATATCTTGCCACCAACTCATACCTGGCCCTAAACTTAACCACAATAAAGATTAGGCTCATCACTATGATCATAGGTACCAATGCCATAAGAACGCATCATTAGCAAGGAAAACCATGTAGAGAAAGGTTGTTTCCATTTCAGGTTAAGGATAGCCCCTAAGTTGCGCCTCGTTCCGATATACGGATCGATGCAAAGATTCTTCAACCTTAAGTAAAACCAAGTTTTAAGGGGGGTAGAACGTAATGAGTCCAATCCAGTTAGGTTAGTCAACGCTGCCGTTCGATCAGAGTAGCGCAGCGGAAGAGTGGTTGGCCTCTTTCCCACTGGCCCAGGATCGAAACAATTGAGTTAGGATATGCGAACGGTTAGGTCATTAAATAGGATTGGAATCTTCCTTAGAATGACAAGACTGAAGTCTTGCTAGATACTCCTTACCCTTCCCCAATTTCGGGGATGAAATTGTGTTTTAAGGGGGGTAGATTGTAACACCCCGGATTTTGGCCAGTCTGGGATTTGATGTCCATAGGTAGTGGGTCAACTAAAACACTTGAAAAATCGCTCAGAACCCAATTCCATAGCCAAAGAAACCACTTAGGATTAATTCCTTTAGAAACTCAGCATAAGTTAGCTAGCGCAACGCTAGAGTAGCTGGAAAATAGTCCCTGATTACTTTAAATACGTTCTACAAGACCCAAATCGAGTAGAACCAATGACTCCATAATACTCTATAACCTCGGATCAAACTCTAAGCAGGTTTGTTCTCTGGACCACTTTGAAACTTTGTATTGGATCTAGACCGCGCGTCGAAAGTCCGATACCTACTATCTTAGACCGTTAGAACCACCTAGCCAGACTTAACAATCATTTCGAAAATCAAATCCAACCGACATTCACAGGCTATTTCATTGAGCCCGGACTGAAGAGAGTAAGAATAGGGACAGATTTGGAATTTAAAATTCAATTCTGGCACATGACTTGACGTGTCAGTATTAAGCATTATGACCGTCAGAATTTAGCCAAATTACACCCTCGGATCAGGAAAAATTTCTATTTCATATCATGAGATTTGCAGGCCTGATCTACGTGCGGTGACCGCTGAACTGAAACTGGACCGCCACGTGCGATCTGCGAACCCTGCCGGACTAAAAACTTGATGTATGCTAGATCCGGTATGCGTGAGCTTAAGTCCGACCGCGTTCGGCTAGGGGACCACCAGAAATGTACTTTTGGACCGAAACAGCCCCGAAATGGATATAACCTAAGTAAACTTTGTTCCCGAGCCTACTCCTGGCATTTTTTTGCTTATAAAAGGGGTTGAAACCCTCACTCCTCTCTCCCATCCGAATTTGAAAAAAACCCTAGATTGGGAGAGAGAAAAGGTGAGAGTTTGTGAGAGAGAGTAGGAGAGAATTTACCTGCCGTTGCACCACCTGTTGCAAGTGCCTAAGCAACACACTCCGATCACCTGGCCGGTGATTCCTCCTCATTTTTAGGTAAGAAAATACCCTAGAAGTTACTGATCTAGTGTTTCTTCATTTCCGTAGCTAGATAGCTGATGTATGTTGTAAATCAGGTTGTCTAGTCGCCGTAGACGAAGCATTTACGCTCCGTTCGAAAAGATACGTTTATAAGAGATAAGGTGCAGATTTTAGACGCTTTGATTGACTGTTTCCAACACTTTTAATGTTGTTTAATAGTAGATTATCGATGACAACGCCATTTGACATGTAAAACATGCTGTCCGTTTCCTGTTTCGTAAACCAACGAAGAATATGAGATTTAGGGCATTTTAGTCATTTGTAGGAAGTACTGATTTCATTCATATTTTGCTGATGTGATTGACGTGGTTTATTGTCGCATTAGAATGTTAGGAATACGTGCATAATTAGTTTGGAGAAGAGATTTGCCTAAACTGAAGTGTGTAGTGTAAGTGTTTGTAGTGTAAGTGTGTAGTGTAAGTGTTTGTATAAATTATGCACGTATAAATGGTGTATGTGTTTGTATAAATGCTTGTATTAGTATGTATTGAATTAAATGGTGTTATGGAATAGTTTGAGATTGATTTCTCAATTAATATGCTGATGTGAATGATTTCCTACATGTTAGTTATATGCATGATTTCATTGTATGTATGAAATGCATGTGCTTGATGATTTACTTAAGTTCTATGTTATAACATGTGTTAACATGCTCACATGGTTGTATTTCATTTCCAATACTCTTACATGAATTGCTGATGTGAATTCATATATGCTTGGGACTATACCTAGTCCAGGCAGTCGGTAACTGAGCGAATTCGTGGTTGGCTTATCTTGGCCACGATTGACGCGCCGATGAACGTGAGCCGTGTTCTGGAGTTGGCGGCAGTGATTAGGCCACACGAAGTGTTTTACGCACTTCATGTCGTTCGACTTAAGATGCGATCGTGCTAGTCGAGCCCGTCAAGTAACCCGACTGGCCGTTGTATGTTCACCCTGTATGAGTCATAACTGCTTGAACCTAGGGTACTGAACTTACCATTGTGAACCCTGTTAACCATGGTACCTTGATCCACGAAGACTCATGAGCCGGACATGATGGTATGGGACACCGTGGTCGAGCTGTCAGCCTACGCTGGGGCCACAAACCTCCCCGTAGTGACCAATAAACACGTAGTCTCATGAGCAGATTATGGTGGTATGGGACATTATATTCTTGCTGTCGGCCTACACTGATCAGGCGACGAGTCCTTTGTAGTGACCGCGAGCGTATTCTGAGTCTACGGGAGGCGACGACCCTTCAGTTGCAGTAGAGTACAGTAGGCCTGTATTGATAAGGTGATAGGGGTGCGGAGCAACGAGTGCGTGCAACAGCCCTGGAAGCCCTTGCAGCGACCTACAAAATATACATCGTATGAGATTACTAGGAGTGACGACCCTAGACAGGATCTGTGTTGGGATTGATATAAGGGAAGTACCTTAGTTTCCCAATCCCGCTGTTTGAATGGACTAATAATAGCTCGAAAATCATATCACCATAACATTGTATGTGCCTGGAAGATGTGGAGCACTTGAGGGACGATTGCATGCCGCGGTTGTTAGATGGTGCCGTATGAGGGAGATCGTCGGTGAGGGCATACATCACGTCATGTCATATTGCATTAACAACAGTATTAGGATTGTTTGATTTACTGCTTTACTATTATCGCATGATTGATTTGAGAACATGTTAATCCTTGCTCTATTATTCCACTGAGTTAGCTACTCATTCCCACGTTACGGGATGGTGTTTTCGGACACCCACCAGTCCCTTTTTGTGATTACAGATGATGGCGCTGCTTAAGAAGTGGAGCTGGACTTGATGATGATGAGGAGGATTCCTCCTTTATGCGTTTTCTGATTGACGGGATTACAGGGAGGTTGATTAGATACCTTGACACTTGTCATTTTATATTTTTAGAACACTCATGTATATCCTTTTGGTTTACTTTTGGAGTATACATGTATGTATATAACCCGGTAACATATTCACACTCTGGAGACATACAACAGTTTATATATGTTATACATACTATCATAGTCTTCCGCTTGCTAATTTAACGGTCTCTAGAGTATGATATGATGTTTTGGATTAATCTCACTCATGTTTCATACATTAATATAGACAACATTCAATCATACATATCTATGTTGCATAAACAACATTTTGAAACTCGGGAGTTGGGTTTTTACTCGACCCCCGAATTTTCAGGATGTTACATGTCCCCTAGGTCCTAAAAAAGTGTGGGGCCCACCCTGAGTCCCTCTGGATTGGCGTGGGTAGTCCCCTAACTCCATTTGAGGCGTTTTTGAGGCCAATTTGCAAAACCGAAATGAGTTACGCGACGTATAATATATGTTTTTGGGGTAGAGGAAACTAATCCATCCAATTAACCTATCTACATCATGAGATTCTAAGAATTACATAGTCAAAATCCTATTTTATGCATGTACGTACCATTTACGATAAGTTTTAGTTTAAGTATAGTTCTTCACCTTTTAAACTTTAGGATTGTGTCTAATATAGAAGTACTTGGAGAAATTTGAAGAATGAGGTGGTGAAAAGGGAGATTTTGAAGGAAATGGGTTGAAAGGCGATTTCTAGACTTTAAAATTGATCTATGAGAGTTATATGGTTGACCCATTGCCTAAGGACATCTAACTCCAGGTTGTTAAAAATCTGGGGTGTTACAGTATCCTCTCTCCTCCTGCTGGATTAGGCCAAGCCCATGCTTTAACTCGGTCCGAACCAGGCCTAACCTAACTGGGACAGGCCCAACTCAAACTTAGCCCGGTTCGGGTTGCCTAGTGCAATGGTGCACCCACTCTCCCTCTATTTCTCCTCTTTTCTTTCTCTCTTCTCTTTCTTTCTTTCCTTCCTTCACTTCTTCCTCTCACCTTATTCTTCACTCAGAGAGGTCCGACAATATTAGACGATTGAGCTCATCCTAACCTGAACTGAACCAGATGCGGTTTTGAAAGAGGAAGAAGGAGGTCGCTCCAATGGCAGATTTTGAACAAGAGCCTCTTCCTTCATTTTCTTTCTTCAGAACAATTCGGATAGACTGTATGGAGCTTGGAGGAGGGATGGATCGAAACTTCATAAAGGTTTTCCTGGTGGGTTTGTAAGGAGGAAGAAAATAAGGATTTTCCTTGGCCGGCTGCAAAAACCAAAGAGGGACCCGTTACTATTCCATCTAGCTTCCTTATATCGTGCCCTAAACTTCCTAAGAGTCATTGGATGAGCAATAGATGAAGTAGATTTGATCTGGTAGAAACGACTTCCCCAAATGGTGGGTAGAAACCAAAATTGAAAGCTATTTTCTTTTTGTTGTGGGTAGAAAACCCTAGCTCATGTTAAAAATATACGGACGACTGGGATCCGTCTGATAATGGAAGGCTGAGATTGGAGGATCTCTGTAATGCCCCAAAAATTGAGGGTTGAGCAAAGGCCCAACTCTCGAGATTCGTCACATCACTTATGCAACATAGATAATGATATTTGAATGTTGTTTATATTAGCACATTAACAAGAATGAGATCATACCAAAACAACATATCATACTCCAGAGACAATTTAAATTACGTAAGTGGAAGACTGTGATAAGTATATAGAGTACATAAACATTTGTGAGTCCCTAGAGTATGAACGTATTGTCAAGTTAAATAATTACAAAGTATCAAAATGTGAATGTCCGACTACATCATATAAATCTTGTAGTCCCGTCAATCGATACATGACCTACATAGACTCGCATGAAAGCTAAATGTAGGAGAACTCCTCGTCATCGTAGAAGTTGAGCTTTGCAGTGTAGGCTGCACTATCATCTGCAGCTAAGACAGAGTCTGGTTGGTGTTTTAGAACACCATCCCAGAGTGAGAGTGAGTGATTAACTCAATGTGGCAATAAGGCAAAGGTTAACATGTTATCAATTTAGTCACACAGTAATGATAAAGCAGTACAACAATCATGTCCTAAATTACTCTTGTTAATGCAGGAATGATATGGTATAATGATACATGCCCTCGCCTGCACTCCCTCAGCAACATCATCTCACGATTGCGGCATGCACCATTACGGACACGTGCACTTCCTGGCCAAAGCACATGCAATGTGGTGCATGATCGTGTTAGCCCATACTTAATTAGGTTTATTCATACAACAGATTCGGGAAGCTAAGGTACCTCCCTTTTTATCATTTACCCAAATAATGATCCATCTAGGGTCGTTAATCCCAACTCATCACATACGATAGGCAAATTATAGGGCAATGTCACCCCTGATTGAAAACAGTGGATAGGAAAGTTTAGATTACTATGGGAGGCTCTTCACCTCAGCGTAGGCCTTGTTTATACTCGGGGTCACTACGAGAAAGGCTCATCACCTTAGCATAAGCTGACAGCTCGAATATAGTGTCCCATACCACCGTATTCGGCTCACGAGTTTGGTTTGCTCACTGGATACTACGGGGAGGCTCATCACCCCAGCGTAGGCTGACAGCTCAACCACGATGTCCCATACCACCATGCCTGGCTCATGAGTCTTAGCAGATCGTGGTACCATGGTTTAAACGTGCTTTGCAATGGTAAGTTGTACCTTAGATTCAAACAGTGTCCAAATATGGTGAACATACAATAGGTAATTCGGGTTACTTGATAAGCTCGACTAGTATAAGCATACATTGACTTAATCGACATGGAGCACATACGCACTCCTCGTGGCCTAACCACTGTCGACAATCACCATACGACTCGGATTCATCAAACGCGTTCGTTATGGTGAAACTAATCGGCCACTCAATCGGAAACCATTTCCGATTGCCTAGACTACCCTGTAGTCCCAATCACACTCAGTTTGGAATTTATACATCACATATGATATGCGTAGCAGCATTGAACAATAATTCAAATATTCCAAGCATTTGAGCATTTCATGAAACATAGAATGAACATATTATCATGCATATGCATTTCATACATAAATCACATTATTAGATTTAGGTTACATGAAGGTATTTATACACAGTTAAGGTAGTTGAGAATCTTATCTCAACACCCTCGTAAAGTACGATTTACCAAACATTTACTCACTCAGACATTTTATTAAACACTTAGACTGCACACTATAACATACATGACGTATGTTGGTTATAACATATATTAGGGCTAATCCTTTCACCAAGGAGTTGTCGCATGTACAACAATCATGTATCCATGAAGAATAATCATGGAAAGCATGAATCTAAATTCCATATTCATTCAATCATTTCAACAAACACATGGAATGCACTATATTCAACATAGTTCATATGTATGTGTAAAGCACGGGAAATATCATATTTAAACACGTGTTATGGCAACCAAGTCAGTCATAAATCATTAGCCGACATTGAAGGCCTTGAAAATCATAACCTAAATGTTTATAATTTACACCTTTCACTGGTAAACATGTAACAAACTCAGTTCAAACACTAAGTCTTTGTCCACGGCACAACGACAACCTATAACATGAAATAGGTCAACTATTTCACCATTTAATCTATTTGAATCCCTAAAATAGATTAGGTTTAGGATTTCTTACTCAAAAATAGAATCAGAACTGCTGGTACGACAACACAAAAGTGGTGATTAAGCACTTAGGGTGGTGGGATTGAATCCCAGGAACAAACCCTAACTCTCTCTCTCACTTTCTCCCTTTCATTCTCTTTCTTCTCTCTTCTCTCTCATATGGTTTGAAATTCGCATTGAATGAGAAAAAGGTGGGTAAAGGACCTTATATAGGCCCAAAACTGATGGGATTAGCCCCATGGCCATGGTATACTTAGGTTATAGCCAAAGAGTGGCTATTTGGCTCAATAGAGCACATCTAGAGGCCCCCTTTCTGCATATGGTCTGGGGGAAGTTCCCTAATATTGGATCTAGGAAAATTTAAGTTTTTAGTCCGATTAGATTTGTAGATCGACCGTGGTGGACCAGTTTCAATTCAATGGTCATCGTCACTCGATCAGGGCCACAAGTGCACTGACATATGTATGAAAATTTTTCTAATCCGAGGGTGTATTTGGGTCAAATTCTGATGGTCTAAAAACTTAGAATTAGCCCACGAGTGAACGACCTAGTTTACTTAAATTTGAGTACATTTTCTAAAGATATTCACGTTTCTCACACTCTTCGCTCTGGGCTCAAGTTGTGCGCTTCTGGATGCTATTAGGACTTGATTTTCGAGGTGGTTGTCAAGCCCAGTAAGGCGGTCGTAATTGTATAGATTCACAGTAATCGAACTTTCGACGTGCAGTCCAGGTTCGATACAGAGTTTTAATGCGCTCACAAGAGCAACTGGGTTTACCGATTGATTCTATATTTTCAGATAATATAGTGTTAACAATTCTACTAGTTTTGGGTCTTTCAGTTTCATATTTAAAGTGGTTCGAGCTAATTTCACAGATAATCTAATTTATCACTTAGTTAATTCTCATCTAATTTTTAAAGGATTTGGTCCTAAGTGATTTCTGCCTAAGGTGATACTCGGGTCTTTGTATGGATTTTTTCGACACGTTACAATTTACCCCTCTTAAAGAAAATTTTTATCCTCGAAATTAATACCTTTTTATACTCCTCGAGAATCTGTGGGTAGTTCTTACGGACCTCGACCTCTATTTCCCAAGTAGCCTCTTCCTTAGTGTGATGCGTCCATAATACCTTAACCAGCGGGATAACCTTATTGTGCACACTTGCTCCTTCTTGTTTAGGATACGCGTCGGTCACAGGACATAAGTAGCATCCTCACTGAACTGCACTTGCTCTCATCTGATGATGTGGGAAGGATCAGGAATGTATTTCTTCAGCATAGATACATGAAATACGTTGTGCACGCCCGTGAGTGGAGTGGGCAAATCAAGGAGGTATGCTACCACACTTACTTGATCTAGTATCTGGAATTGGCCAATGAATCTTGGTGTGAGTCTCCCCTTCTTACCAAACCGAAGGACTCCCTTTATGGGAGAAACCCTAAGAAACATGTGGTCCTAAACCTCAAATTCTAGCAGCCGCAGCCTCATACCGGCGTAGCTCTTTTGTCTGCTCTGTGCTGTCAGAAGTCGACGCCTAATAATGTCGATCTTCTCTGAGGTCGCCTGTACTAACTCTGAGTCAATCAAACTCTTCTCGCAGACCTCTGCCTGGCAATATGGTACTCGACGGGGGTACCTATACAGTGCTTCGTAGGGAGCCATGCCAGTACTTGCCTAAAAACTGTTGTTATAAGGAAACATGGCATAAGGGAGACAGTCGTCCCAACTGTCCTTGAAATCAAGCACATAAGCTCACAACATATCTTCTATCCCCTGATTTACCCACTCTGTCTGCTCATCCGTCTGTGGGTGGAACGCGATACTGAACTTCAACTTCACACTCATTGCTTCCTGGATACGAGTCCAGAAGATAAATGTGAATCACGTGTCTCGATCAGACACGATCTCCATAGGCACTTCATGCAAACATACAATCTCCTTGATGTACAGTCTAGCCAAATCGTCTGCAGAGTTCATAACTCTAATCGGGAGGAAATGAACTGATTTAGTTAATCGATCCACAATCACACAAATCGAGTCATGTCCCTTCCTCGTCTTCGGCAATCCTAAAATGAAATCCATAGAGATGAAGTCCCACTTCCACTTAGCTATAGGCATAGGCAGAAGTAAACCAAGAGGTCGGTGATTCTCGTCCTTAATTTGCTGGCACGTAAGGCAACGGGATATAAAATCAGCTATGTGAGCCTTCATGTTGTCCCATGTAACGCCCTGGAAAAATCAGTACTTGGGCTCGAGTACCAACTCGACCAAAAATCGCGTAGGATTAATTCCTTTAGAAAATAAGTGTAAGTTAGCTAGCGCAACGCTAGAGTAGCTGAGAAATAGTCCCTGACCACTTTAAATACGTTCTACAAGACCTAAAGCGAGTAGAACCAATGACGCAATAATACTCTGAAACCTCGGATCAAACTCTAAACCGGTTTGTTCTCAGGACCTCTTTGAAACTTTATATTAGATCTAGACCGCGCGTTGAAAGTCTGATACCTACAATCTTAGACCATTATAACCGCCTAGCTGGACTTGACAATCATTTCGAAAATCAAGTCCAACCGACATTCACAGGCTATTTCATTGAACCTGGAGTGAAGAGAGTGAGAATAGGGTTAGATTTGGAATTTGAAATTCAAATCTGGCACACGACTTGACACGTTATTATTAAGCGTTCTGACCGTCAGAATTCAGCCAAATTACACCCTCGGATCAGGAAAAATTTCTATTTCATATCACGAGACTTGTAGACCTGATCTACGTGCGATGACCGCAGAACTGAAACTGGATCGGCACGTGCGATCTACGAACACTACTGGTCTGAAAATGGGATGTGAGTGACATCCGACGTGCATGAACTTAAGTCCGATCGCGTTCGGCCAGGGGACCACCAGAAGTGTCTTTTTGGACCGAAACAGCCCCGATTTGGTTAGGCATCAAGTAAACATTGTCCCAAGCCTGTTTTGGGCAAGTTTTAGGTTATAAAAGGGGCTTAAACCCTCACTTCTCTCACCCATCCGAATTTGCTAGAAACCCTAGCTGGTGTGAGAGAAAAGGTGAGAGATTGTGAGAGAGAGTGGGAGAGAATTTCCTGCTGCTTGCACTATGTGTTGCACGTGCTTAAGCAACGCACCTCAATCACTTTCCCGGTGATTTCGCCGCGATTCTAGGTAAGAAAATACCCCAAATACTTGTTGATTTGAGGTTCCGTCATTTTCATAGCGAAGTAGCTTACAGATCTTGTATGTTAGGCTCCCGGTTCGCTGTAGACGAAGCGTATACGCTCCGTTCGAATCAATACGCTCCTAGGATAAAAGGCGCGGATTTTAGACGCTTTGATTGACTGTTTTCAACGCTTTCAATGTCATTTAATAGTAGATTATCGACGAAAATGCTGTTTGACATGTACAAAATGCTGTCCGTTTCCTGTTTCGTAAGCAGACGAAAAATATGAGATTTAGGGCATTTTAGTCATTTGTAGGAAATACTGTTTTCATCCATATTTTGCTGATGTGATTGATATGGCTTCTTATCGCATTGGGATACTAGGAATGCGTGCATAATTAGTTTGGCGAAGAGATTCGCCTAAATGCGCACTTTTAGTTGACATAATATATGTAGACTTAAGTGTGTAGTTTAAGAGTTTGTATAAATGCTTGTATTAGTATGTATTGAATTAAATGGTGTTATGAATTAGTTTGAGATTGAATTCTCAATTAATATACTGATGTAAATGATTTCCTACATGTTAGCTATATGCATGATTTCATTATATGTATGAAATGCATGTGTTAGATGATTTACTTAAGTTGTATGTTATAACATGTGTTAATATGCTCACATTGTTTTATTTCATTTCCATTACTCTTACATGATTGCTGATGTAAATTCATAAATGTTTGGGACTATACCTAGTCCAGGCAGTCGATAACTGAGTAAATTCGTGGTTGGCTTATCTTTGCCACGAACGATGCGTCGATGAACGCGAGCCTTATTTTGGAGTTGGCGGTAGTGGTTAGGGCACATGAGGTGTTTTATGCACTTCATGTCGTTCGACTTGAGATGCGCTCGTGCTAGTCGAGCCCGTCAAGTAACCCGACTAGCCATTGTATGTTCACCCTGTATGAGTCATAACTGCTTGAACCTAGGGTACTGAACTTACTATTGTAAACCCTGTCAACCATGGTACCTTGATCCATAAAGACTCATGAGCCGGGCATGGTGGTATGGGACACAGTGGTCGAGCTGTCGGCCTACGATGGGGCCACAAACCTCCCCATAGTAACCAGTGAGCACCTATGACTCGTGAGCAGATTATGGTGGTATAGGACACTATATTCTTGCTGTCGGCTTACATTGATAAGGTGATGGGGGAGCGGTGCAACGAGTGCGAGCAACAGCCCTGGCAGCCCTTTGTAGAGACCTCGAGTGTATTCTGAATCTACGGGAGGCGACGACCCTTCCGTAGCGACGAGAGTACAAGTAGGCCTATATTGATAAGGTGATGGGGGAACGGTGCAACGAGTGCTAGCAACAGCCCTGACAGCCCTTGTAGCGACCTACAAAATATGCATCGTATGAAATTACTAGGAGTGACGATCCTAGACAGGATCTGTATTGGGATTGATATAAGGGAAGTACCTTAGTTTCCCAATGTTGCTGTATGAACAGGACTAATAATAACTCGGTAATCATATCAACATCACATTGCATGTGCCTGGAAGATGTGGAGCACTGATCGGTACGCAAGCATGCCGCGGACGCAGATGGTGCCGTATGAGGGAGAATGTCGGTGAGGGCATCCATCATGTCATGTCATATTGCATTAACAACAGTATTAGGAATGTTTGATTTACTGCTTTACTATTATCGCAGGATTGATTTGAGAACATGCTAATCTTTGCTCTATTATTCCACTGAGTTAGCTACTCACTCCCACGTTACGGGATGGTGTTTGCAACACCCACCAGACCCTGTCTTAGATGCAGGTGAGGCAGCGATCTAGGAGGCAGAGCCGGACTATGATGAGGACCAGGACGAGTTCTCATATATGCAGTACCACGACGGCTTTGCTTAGGTGGCCTGGATTGGCGGGACTACTCAGTGGGACTATTTTGACATTTAATTTCTGTTTATTTACATGTATATGAGACTCAGAGATGTATTCATACTTTGGAGACAGTCGAGATCTACTTTGTTTTCCATACAGTGATATATATATTCTTTAGTCTTCCGCTTGCTTTTATCACTGGATCTGGAGTATGAATTGCAGTTTTGGTATACTTTTACTCATGTGAATGCTTTAACTCAGACAACATTGAATTATAATCATTTTTTTTGCATAAGTGACGGTCTGGAACTCGGGAGTTAGGTTTATACACGACCCTCGATTTTCAGGGTGTTACATCCCACCAATACGAATGCTTCATGTCTCGATACATCTTTATACTACTAGGATGCATCACCATCTTTGAATTATGAGCAGCCTTGAGTACTTCTCTCCTCAAGTCATAGAGATTTGGGAAGCACAGGTGGCCATGATATCACAAACCTCCATCTAAGCCAGCCCTCCATTCAAAGTCTTCACTATTGCTCACCTGCTCTCTCATCTCAGCTAATCACTCATCGTCTTTCTGATCCACAATGATCCTATCATCAACAAGTGGTCGCACATGAACGTGTATGACGCTCTCAAACGACTCTATTATGAGCTTCTGCTCAAAATCTTGGATAGAGTCCACCATGTTCCACTCCTCAATCATCAGTGGAGCCGCAAATGTTATCGCCTTCTTGCGCCTCAACGTGTCTGCCATAAGGTTGGCCTTACCAGGATGGTAGGAGACCTCGAACTTGAAGTCCTTCAAGGTTTTCATCCATCGGCACTGTCTCATATTCAAGTCTCTCTGTGTGAATATGTATTTAAGGCTCTTGTGGTTGCAAAAGAGCTCGAACTCCTCTCCATAGAGGTAATGTCTCCAGAGCTTCAATGCAAAGATGACGACCACTAACTCTAGGTCATGCGTAGGGTAATTCTCCTCATGTTTCCTCAACTGTCACGATGCATAGGCGATCACCCTATCCTTCTACATAAGGATGCACCCCAAACCAATGCGAGACACGTCATTATATATAGTATATCAGACCCCTTACTCTGATAATACTAACACATGGGCAGATGTCAACTTATCCTTCAGCTCCTGAAAATCTGCCTCTGCCTTCTCATTCTAGGCAAACTTAAGATCCTTCCAAGTCTACTGAGACAACGGCTTGGAAATCTTGATAAAGTATCTGATGAATCGACGGTAGTAACCTGCTAGACCAAGGAAACTCTTCACTTTAATAACCAAATGGGCTTCTCCCAGTCCTGGACTACGGCTACCTTAGCAAGGTCCACAACTATCCCTTCCCTGGACACCACGTGTCTTAGGAACTTGACTTCTTCTTTCCACAAGTCACACTTCTTGTACTGCGCAAACAACTGACTCTTCCAGAGCATATCAAAGACTGCTCGCAGATGCTCCTCGTGATCTGCCCAACTCTTGGAGTATATCAAGATGTCATCTTAAACACAATGATGAATCAGTATAGATATGGGTAAAATACCTAGTTCATTAAGTCCATGAACACGGCCGGTGCATTTGTGAGTCCAAATGACATCATAAGGAACTCGTAGTGCCCAACGCTGGTTCTGAATGTTATCTTTTACACGTCCTTATTCCTGACTTGCAATGGTAATACCCAGACTGTAAGTCGACCTTCTAGAAGTACTGTGCCTCTTTTAAGTGATCAAACAAATCATCTATCCTGGGTAAGGGATACTTGTTCTTCACTGTCACCTGGTTCAACCTTCGATAATCAATGTACAATCGTAGTGACCCATCTTTCTTCTTCACAAATAACACAGGTGCTCCCCAGGGGAATACACTCGGCCATATGAAGCCTGCCTCTAACAGATCATCAATTCCTCCATCTCACACGGAGGCATGCAATAAGTCGGTAGTGATATAGGGGTAGTACCAGGCGTAAGGTCGATAGTAAAGTCGATCTCGCGGGTAATCCAGGCATCTTTCTGTACACGTATGTAAAATCCTGAACTACAGACATGCCTATAAGGGTTAGTCCATCAACACTCTCCAATAGGGAAGTGTAACAACATAAGCGGTATGGGTAACTGACTTGAATAGGGAAAGTAAAGGCCATGCCCTTAGGTCCATGAGCTATCACTAGTCGGGTATCACAGTCGATCTCTACCTTCACCTTCGCAAGCCAATCCATACTAAGGATGACGTCGTAATGGTACAATGGGGTAACAATCAGGTCAACGAGTATCATTTTGCATCCTAAGTTTATTGAACAATCCTTACACATTCTACTAAGGTCTAAAAAGGTCCCCGTGATTGTAAGGATTCTCACCCCTTCATAGGAGTAGTATCCAACATTAGTCACTTCACTGCAGTGCATGATACTATAGAGATAGTGTACCCGATGTCCACCAATAAAAACACTAGAGTACCTTGGACATGAGCTATGACTTCGAAAGCCATAGGTGTTGTAGGTGCACACGAAGTTGTTGAGTACGGTTGGGTTGAGGTACCATAAGCCATTGAGGTGGCCTAAATTGATGTACAGGTGGCCGAAAAGATGGAGGTGCTGGTGCTGACCGTAAAGGTGGGTCTATAATAGCTTGAGGAAGCTGGCGGTTGATCCTTTGAGGCAGCAAGAAGCCATTATCCCACATCTTGCTGAAACAATATGTATCAGTGTGGCTTGACCTTCTTCAGTAGGTGCACCATAAGTCTGCTTGCCTCAGCTGAGTTGGTGGTGCCGCTAGTCTAGGAGGAAAATTTGCGCGTGGCCACTTTCCTAGGAACAGTCAGCTTGGCAGATCTGGTCGAGGCCTCTGACCGATGGGTATGTGCATACAGGATAGTCTGTCCCCATCCTACTCTGCTCGTAGAGACATGCTCACTAGCTCAATATAATTGGGTATGCTAGCACAATACATCTTCGAGCGTATCTCGAATTGCAAACCCTCAGAAAATCATCGCATACGCATAGGCTCATCAACTAATATCAACGAAGCATATCTAGCCAGCTCCGTGAACTTGTTCTCATACTCTGCCATGGTCACCCCTCCCTGTCGGAGGTGAAGAAACTCTCCCTCCTTCTCATTATGGTAGGTTAAAGGGAAATATTTTTCATGGAAGCATGTCTCAAATGTGTCCCATGTCCATGTGTAACCAGCAACCACAGTCCTAAGGATGCTATCCCACCAGAGATTGGCCTGCTTCTCGAACATAAAAGTGACCATCTCAAATGTTCCCCATGTCCATACGTAACCAGCAGCCACAATCCTAAGGACGCTATCCCACCAGAGATTAACCTCCTTCTTGAACATAAAAGTTACCAACTTCACCTGCTCTGCCTCATTACAGTGTAGCGGCTTCAACATCTTAAAGATGATGTCAAGCCAATACTTGGCCTCCTCGGGTTTGTGAGTACCCATAAAAATTGGAGGCCGCAAGCGATGGAATCACTCGAATAAATCGCTGGCACTCATATTCCCGGCAGGTTAAATAAGTGGTGCAGGTGGGGCTGTGTGCATGTCGTGGGCAAAAGCCCCTGCGACGGTGGCTAAGAACTGTTGCTGCTGCATCAGTAGCATCATCTGCTCTAACCTATCAGGAGGAGGATCTGACTGTGATATGTGAGGCATTGAGGTGTATGCACAGTTCCGTTCATGAACCGGTGGTGTAACAGTTGGCGGCCCATTAGGGGGCCAGTGGCCGACATTGAATCCAGCATCGCGTCGCTCTCAAGGTCCAAGCTACGGCCCGTGTGGCTATCGCTTAGGGGAGGTGTCCCTTCAAGCAATCCACAAAGTACTAGACGTGTAGTACACAACATAGGGTGCAACACGTGTTAGATTTCTACCTAACAACACTCAACTTCTCAAGTAGTTTACACATCCCATGACCAAAGAACTTCATGCATTTCATTTAACCAAAATTGTCACAATACATGAGATGCCTTACATAGATCATGACAGAAAATGCATGTGAGTTAATCTAAGCAATGCTTCAACCACCAAAGCATACTAACCAATCTACCCTATTACTAAGCCTATCAAGGCTATACATATAAACTAGAAAAAAAGACAAGCAACAACACAACTAAAAGACGACGACATGTATGACTAGTCGTCAGAATCTGACAATGGTGGGGCCGCACCCTTGTCCTGCATACAGTATAGGATAGTACTCAAGGTGTGAGATACGAACTTTTGACGTGTGTTCTAGGTCTGATACAGAGTTTCAATGCACTCCCAAGAGCAATTAGGTTTAGCGATTGATCCTATGTTTTCAGATAATATAGCATTAGCGATTCTGATAGTTTTGGGTCTTGTAGTTCGTATTTAAAGTGGTTCAAGCTAATTTCACAGGTAATATAATTTAGCACTTAGTTAATTCTCATTTAATTTCAAAAGGATTTGGTCTTAAGTGATTTCTGCCTGAGGTGATACTCGGGTCTTTGTATGAATTTTTCTGAGACGTTACAATCTCTCCTTCATGCGGATTGCTAAGCTGGCGTGTAAATAGTTTCCATTTATGGAAACAACCACCCATAGCTCTATTTAAGCAGAGAATCATGCACTTGCATGTGGCAAGAAACCCATGAGATCAGTTGGGTTTTGGTCAAGCCCATGGTCTAAATTAGATAGATGGTTTGGATCTTTCGTCACAGATGGTATGGAGGCCCACACATTGATCAAATGGAAGGGGGAAAAATAGCCATTTTAAATAGCCATACGTGGGAAATAGGAAGAGAAACTCTCTATTTTAGGCAAGCTCGAGTCAGCTGCGTTTGACCCGAGTTAACAATCTGGTGCACCACATGTGCGCACGCCCTGTGCACGTGCATTATGTGAGTGGGGTCCATAGTGATGTTCTTTAAGAAATCTTCTCCATCCATTCTTCTTGGTGGTCACTACTAGGGCCCTTAACCGTAATTCAAGCAGATCCAAAGTTTAGGTGGGCCCCACGACTTCATTCGGACCCTATTTGTAGATTTGCCCTGACCCATTGGTCAGATTGTCTCCAAACTCATGATCAATAGTAAAAAGGTTTAGGAGACCTCTCAACTAAGGTTTATATCATTACTATTATTATTATTATTATTATTTCCTTTATATATTTTTTATCATATATAATTTATATTACCATAAATTGTTAATATATATAATTTATATGAATATCAGTAAACAAAGATTAATATATATACACATATATAAATATATATTGTATATTTTTTTTATGTTCATATATGTGCTAGGTTTTAAATTTTATATAAGTCATTAAATTTTTCTAGTATATTTTATTTTTATGTATTACAAATCCTATAGTTCGTAATTTATATTAATGATGTTGTAAGTATGTGCATATAACACGGATTATAGTTACATATCATTTTAATACAAAATTTTAAATATTTATAAAATATTTAAATAAAATTTCATAGTATATATATTTAGGTTGTATTATTTTTATTATTATTTTTTTTATATATTAAATTAAATTACATGGTAACACTCGAGTATTGGAAAGTACAGGGTGTTACAAGACAACTCCATCACAATCTTCATGTGGCAGGTTACTACCTAAATTCTAAGTGTAGATATGCCCAATCATTTATTACGGATGATAAAGTTCATGTCAGACTAAAAAATGTGATAAAGAGATTAGAGCCTGACTTAGATATGCAAATAAATGCGTTGAAAGAATTAGATACATTTGAAAATTGCCTTGGTAGCTTTGGAGATGCTCTTGTATAACATGCAGTATCTAGGTTGCAACCGGCTGAATGGTGGATTAATTTCAGAGAGAATACAAGGGCTCTCTAAAAAATTATAGTAAAATTTTTGAGCCAGACAAAATCCTTCTCTAGCTGTGAAAGGAATTGGAGTTCTTTTGCGCTTATTCATTCAAAGAATAGGAATAGTTTGTTGACTAGAACATTAGATAAACTTGTCTTCATGCACTACAATATAAAACTAAGAATAAGACGACATCATAGGAGCATTACAGTTGCCAATGATGGAGACTACTGTCCAATAAACTTGGACAATATTTATGATGAGGATGACCCACTTCTACCTTGGTTGAAAATAAGGGAAAAGCAAATTGAAGAGGATGGTGAAGAATTGAAAATTGATGATCCAGAAATATGCAAAGCGCAACAAGAGAGTCGTGTAGATGTGTTGTACCTAATAAGAGGGGTAGCGTTTATGCCAAGTACAGGTATGGCTCAAGATCAACAAAAGAGTACGAGTAGTGGTAGCATAACCATGTCGGATGATGGTGGCGATGACCCCCTGCCCCTGGTGCTAGCACTTCTGATGTTGTTTAGCACCCTATTCACCCTTCTACAAATCACGATGCCAATGAACATCGATGAGGTAGTACACGAGGTCAGACTTATGAGTGTACCGAGTCATGATACATCCAGCAGGAGGAGGGTACATCTAGTGGTGCATCGGGTCTGGGAGGTCCAAAAAATCAATAGGCTCATGGTCTTGGTTATTATAATGGATATTCTTATGGTCAATTGGATTATGATTACGGTGCTTATATTGAGCCTGTTCCATCACATTCATGTTAGAGTAGTCCTCCCGATCAATATCTATATGATTATAGATATCCAGATCCAAATCCATGTTACTCATCACAATAGACTTACTCTCAATCTCTAGATTTTCAATAGCTTGAGTACGGACACCAGTATGACTATTCAACAGGCACTGGTGGATATCCTTACTCGGGGTCAGAGTCGTTGCCTAGTCAGGATCAGTCATCCTCAGGTTTCATTGATCTTGTATTTCCTTCTAGCACTGGATATTATGGATATACAGATGTAGCACCTACACCTATTGGACAGCCTCATCCTAATGATGAAGATGACGATAATGTGGAGGTCGAGCAACCACAAAAGAGTAGATTTTCATTTTGGTGGTGACTTGTGATTGGGAGTATATGTTTGTATTAAAGAAAGTATTTGCAGCAGACAGCTCACAGTAGTATTATTGTAAGAAGCCATGCACACACTTAACACTGCGGAACTTGTATTTAAAATAGTTCCCCTGACAACTAATCAAGTAATCCTTAATCAAGTTGCAAGGGAGTATATCAGACACTACTAATTTTATTTTATTTTTAATATTCTTGACTTGAGGATGACAGGTCATAAATAAGAATCATAGTCACGTCCACAGGTATGTTCGAGAAATTCCTCAAAAATAATTGTAAACACCTAATGTAAGATATTTTCATATTACATTCATTCTAATATATCTATCATTGTTAGTAGATAGTTAAAAAATTAAATATATGAATTTTGTAGTCAAATTTAGGTTATTTGGTTCATAAATTCATCGCACAGTTCGATAGAACTTCTCACTAAAGAGTGGAATATTACATCACCATAAACATGTTCTAATTTACAAATGAATACATATTTGGTATGCATAGAATATTTTGGATTTAATCCATATTTTTTTGGCAAAATTTTTTTTACGTCGTTATGCCCCCGTATCACCATTATGCCCCCATATCCATATCGATTTTGGAGGGCACCGTTATGCCAACCGATACTGATATGCGATACCTTTGTTATAGAGGGGCCCATAGTAGTGGAGTTCCTACACTACACCATCTCTCTCTATCTCTCTTTCCCATCTTGTGGCTCACTACAATGTATTTTTTTTATATCCATGTTTTCCACCACGTGGACCACACCGCTATCCAAGTGGGCCCACCTTATCGGCGTCTAGTGTTGCTGGCATTGTCCAACAGACCTGGATGAAGAGGAAAACACAACTATCAACTTTATCCAGGGTTGGTGAGTCCCACATGTGTGGACCCACCTGATTCCTATATTCTATCTAGGCCATCCGTGGCCCACCAACATGTACGTGTCTAGGCTACCATCCAGGGCCTGGACGCTAGGTCTGTTAACATAATAATAAAATATAAATAAATAATAATATTTATTAATATATTATAGATGATGGCTCCATGTGGGACCCACTTTGTACAATAAGAGATTGGCTGGTATTTACCAGCTATATAGTTGTTGGTTTAACAACAGTAAGCTCTGTGGGTCCCTCCAGCTATCTAGGTGCTGTGTTGGACGTCAACATGTTCAGTGTCCTGATCATGAGGTGTGTGTTATACATCTAACCATCTAGATCATGGACCCCATGATGCACGTGTTTCGTTCATACCGTCCAGATCATGGACTCGTGATGCACGTGTTTTGTTCATATTGTTTCGATCATGGACCCCATGATGCACATGTTTCATTCATACCGTCTATATCATGGACCCCATGATGCATGTGTTTCATTCATACTATCCAGATCATGGACTCCATGATGTACGTGTTTCATTCATATTGTTCTTCCAGGCCTTGCCCTGGACTGAGATAGATTCAAATCTCTGGTGGGCCACACAGGTGGGACCCACCTCGATGTAAACATTGTATCCTCACCATCCAGTCCAATGTGGACGATGGGACCCACCATGATGCATGTGTTGTATCTATATTATCCAACCATTTTTAGGGATTATTTTATGGCATGAGAAAAAGAATGAGTCAGATCTGAAGTTTCAGCGAGTGGGGACTGTGACATCCACCGTTCAAAACTTCTTAAGGGCCATGGTACTTTCCAATTAAGTTGATATTTTAATTTTCACTTCATCTATCTGTGTGGTAACTGATGAATAGGTTAGAACTCAAAATACATCACAACGGTTCCTATAAAAGTTTTAACGATGGGTGTGGCTGCTCTCATGGTTTTCTGTGGTGGGCCCTATAGGATTTTAATGGTGGAAAGCATTATCTCCACTGCTAGTTGTAGTATGGTCTAGATGATCTTTTGATACGATTCGCTTTTTTGGGAATACGTGCAGCCCACTTGATGTTTATGAGGCCCATTAGTGTGGCCCATTAATGCGGCCCACTTGATGTTTATGAGGCCCATTGGTGTCGCTCGTTAATGCAACCCACTTAATGTATATGAGGCCCATTGGTGCAGCCCGTTGATGCGGCCCAATTGATGTTTATGAGGCCTATTGGTGTAGCTCGTTAATGCGACCCACTTGACATTTATGAGGCCCGTTGGTGCGGCCCGTAGATGTGGCCCACTTAATGTATATAAGGCCTATATGATGAGGCCCGATGTGTTGTATATGTAGCCCATGTGATGCGACACATTGTGATATGTGAGGCCTATATGGTAAGGCCCATTATGGTTGTATGAGGCTTGTTGAGATTGTACGTGGCCCATTATGTTTATATGAGACCCTTGTGTGAGGCCATGGGCCCACTATATGTTTGGCCCTATAAAGGCCACTCCTTGGGACAAATGTTGGTTAAATGTCCACATTGATGGGCAATGATAGTTAAATGTCCACATTGTGACCTTCGCTTTGGCCCTTTGTTAGACATATTATCGAGGCTGATTGTTGATTCTAATTATCAATGCCAGTTATTGATACCGATTATGAGCATGTGACAGCATAACATCATGATACATGCCCATACGCATCATCTATATGTTTGTTATGAGATATGAATGACTATTACATATGCTACAGGACAAGTTATTTAGGGACTCCCTTATAAGCAGAGTCGTCTCAAATGAGCGCATAGTATATGTAGGATTGATGCATGATTGGACCATATGACTCATGCATCTCACATTTTGTGATATGATTACTATACGCCCTTGCGATATCAGGGTCGTGGCCTCCACAGGCTATCGTGGATGGCCAAATGGGACACCAAAAATCTTTTTCTAGATGGGGTGCCATAGATGTCCCTGGATAAAAATCCTTAAACCTCCGTGGCCAGGAGATGCTCTAATGTCTAGACCGAATGGATACATGAGCGCCCGAGTGTCGAATACTAGTAGGCCTCATCTCCTACTGTGTCATGGTTGGTTGGAAGGGGGTGTGGCCTTACCCTCTTGAGGGTAGGGGGCATAACTAGGTTGAGTTTGACCATCTCGTAAATGAGTTCACAATCGACGTTCTGGGTAGATATTGGCTGATTACTGGTTAGGCGGATAGTGAGGTCTCTTTCGCTTGCATGGTGGAGAGGCTAATTGGTGACGATCATGTGTAGAGTGTACTAGACCCTGATTATGATCATAGAGATGTACAATACTGATATGTGGACCTATTGAGCAAGAGTTTTATACTCAGCATTTTACTCATTCATTCATTCATTCACTATCCACTCAGGCTGGTGCTTCACAACTAATTGATATGTGTACCTTTGCAATGGCCAGGATTTTAAATGAGGCACGCGACCAACCTGAGGTCAGGAGCTTACTACATTGAGTCTATCTATCCAGATTAGGTATGTGACTAGTTTAGATAGAAGCCCCTAGTGATGTGAAAGGGCCCTTGCTAGTGCCCTGGTTTGTCAATTAGCGTGTGTTGAGTCGGTCGGACTGAGAGCGTCACATGAAGATCAATTCAAGCGTCTGCCTCAACCGGATGTGTGGAAGCTCGCCATAAGTAAATTTAAGCCTCACATCCCATGTCCCAAAACACCAAGTGAAACCCTTAAAAATAAGTTAGATCATATTTGGGTTATTGGGTAATAAATGTTTTTCACAAATCAAAAAATCTCTAAGATTTCTTTCCCTGTCGATTGTATTGATATACAACTCAATATAATCGACCTGTGCTATCAATGTCTTTGGAAGACAAATCGATAGAATCAAATGAGGACATAATATGTCTAACAACCAAATACATATATGGGTAGAATTAACGACGTATCGACACACGTATCGATATCATCGATATTTGAATCTCGAGCCCATCGAAGGCAGCTCGATAATATCGACAGGCAGATCCGGTGCTCCTATTTTTATTAAGGAAAATCATATATGCTTCGATATATCGGAGCCCTCCCCAATACCATAAGAGTTCAAATCTCGATGATATCGGAAGGGTCTCGATATTATCGATCATGGGTGTGAAGTTCTCCAACAACATTTTTTTCAGGTGGTTTTCAATTCTGGTCGGGGGTCACTCGATAAAATTGATATTCTAAATATCGATGATATCTAGGCCGGATCGATTACACCGAGAATGGACAAAACTTGTCCAGCAATCTCACTGATAAAATCTTTGGATTTATCAATGCATCGACACGACCATTGATATCATCAACATTCAAATTCTGATGATATCGAGTAACCCCCGATCATATCTGTTATCCTGAAAATTTTAAAGTAAGTTTCTCTTAATTTTCAAATGTCGAGGAATTGATGCTTGTATCGATAAAATTGGAGTTCAAAATCTGATAGCATCGACACGAGCCTCGATTCCCTCGATCTGTTAGCAGAAGGTTTTCCAAAAGCATATAACATTGAGTTTGTGTCATCGAGCGAACCATCGATACGATCGAGAGTATATGCTCGATGATATCGAACCTGCTCAATGATATCAAATTTATCATAAATGTGACCGTTTTATTTCCGTTGGAACCTTTTTACCTATTTAAAGAGAACTTGTCTTTAGTTACTGTGAGAAAAAGAAAAGAGTTCTTTTGTATGTTTAACCTTAGATCATATACCCAAAGCCCTTTCTCTCAAGAGAGTTCATCCTCCAATCCACCCTCATCATTGATATTCAATAGGGTAGATTGGGGAATGAACTTTCGCATTCAAGGATCCTCCAGCTACTACCTTAATGGCACATCATTAAGCTGGGATGCCTTGAGTGCATAGATGATTGGAATCACTATACCTTCCTAATAGGAAAACCTTTAAAGATTAGGATTCCATTATAACATTAACCCAACCTGTTACATTATATTAGTACATCATTTGTTGTGGATCAAGGGAGCGGAAGACTCTTCATCAAAAAGGAGGAGATCTTCGTCATGTGTTGAATGGGACTCATCAAATTATTTGTAAGTATCTAGAGTTCAGAGAACCCTTTGATCATTCCTCTGTAGGATTGAGTCTAAGGTGTTTCTCACCCTTAAATTCCTTAAGGAGGCCTCCGGCAGGAGTGTACATGATGGGCGTGTTGTGTGGATCCTTGCTCTATGGAGAGCATAAACATCTGGTTAGGGGTGAACCATTAAAACCTTTTGTTTGAGGTGAACCATGTAAAACCATGGGTTTGAGGTGAACCGAGTGAAACCTCTGTTAGGGTATTAGGGAAGATCCTTGGTCAGTGTGCCTAAAAGTGCATGCGATGTGTTGACCCTTGCTCGTGAGAGTATAAACAGTTAGCCTTAGTGTAGGTTGTAAAGGTTGAAGGTGAACCTGATTTAAAACCTTAGGTTAAAGGTGAACCATGTGTAACCTCCTTAGTGAAATCCGGTACACTCAAGGGTTGAGTGCAGTTACCGGGAGTGGAGTAGACAAGTAGTCGAACCACTATAAAAATGACTGTATTTGCGATTGCTATCTTTCTATGTGTGTGATTTATTTATATTTTTCCATCTCTATTTATTTGATCACACCTCACACACTTACATAAGTCAATTACATCATGAACTAAGCCATATATTGTTGTCTCTTGAATAGTTTGTGATTGGATCCTCTACCAAGCTTGGAAGCTAGTAGAGTTACATTTGGGTAATCCTAGTAATTTTCCATTTGTAAGGATTAGTGTAATAGAATTTTTAAATACATTGTAAAAACCTTAAAAAGTCCTATTCACTCCCTTCTAGGACGTATTGGCATATTCCTACTTCATCTCAAATGGTCTTCACCGGTATTTTAATTGGTATCAGAGAAGGTCTCTCTTAAGGGCTTCACTGCCTATAGAGTGATCTTGTCTGAAGTAGGAATCATAATAAAAAAAGTCCCAGAGGATGTGACAAATCAAAACAATTTCCTTGTAATCCATACTACTCTGTAAGCTGGAAATAATTCAAAATGGTACCTTGATAGTGGATGCTCCAAAAACATGACTAGTGATCAAACTCACTTTTGTGAGTACTCAAACTTTGATGGAGGATCGATCACATTTGGAGATGTTAGTTCAACCAAAATTATTGGTCAAGGGACAATAGTTGTACCAGGCCTTTCAAAAATTAAACATGTCATCTATGTAGAAGGTCTGAAACATAATATCCTTAGTATCTCTCAAATCTGTGACAAGGAACATCTGGTCACTTTCTCAAAAGATGTGTGTAGAATTTTTGATCGTATAGGAAAACCTCTCATAAATGGATTATGCACTAGTGATAACTATTATGTCACAGAAAGTGCAAATGAGGATGAGATGACCACAAGGTGTAATATGGCTTTGAAAAATGAATCCAAATTATGGCATCAAAGGTTGAGACATGTTCACTATCGAAATTTGGCTAAGCTTAGCTCAAAAATTTTGGTTAGAGGTCTTCCCAAGATTAAAAAAGAAGAAAAAATTGTGTGTGGAGAATGTCTAAAAGGAAAACAGGTAAAAACTGGAAACAAAAAGATAACCACCATAGCAACAAAAAAACCTTTGGATCGGCTGCATATGGATCTGGTTGGCCCAACTGTAAGAATCGTATCCTAGTCCGTACTGTTCCACCAACTCTCGCGACCCTTTCGGTCGAATTTCGGCAACCTGCGACGTATAATCGATGTTTACGATCGAACTTAAGTCGTATCCCATAGATTTGAGTTGGTTCAATATGAGACTTGTACTATTACGGCAGCACCGTCGCCACGGTTCCACGCCGTGACTCGTGCACCGATCCGATACCCTGACAGGGAGATGTGGACCCGCATTCAGTTCGAGGAAAAATACCGCGCGTTACAAATCCTAAGAGAGTCTCAACAATATGTCCCATCAATCAATCACTCCATCAATCAATCAATCACCTCATGTCAAGTACAAGCAACCATCTCCCTCTTACATCACCCTTACCTAAAGTCAACTTTCTCCCTCTCTCTCTCTTACACACCCATACATGTCAAGTACATGCCCATCACCCCATCACTCCATCACTCCTTATAGCTCTGTCTCTCTTTGTCTCTCTCTCTCATTTCTCAACACATCCCAAGCAAGAGAGGTGCTCACATCCAAGCTCTTTCATGTGAGAGAAAAGTGATCTTTGGTGCCCCACTTCCCACTCTAAAATCCATCATCCTAGCCATCCATCTCTCATCATCCTCCATCAAAGTGGAGCACAAGGAGATCGGCTTTCCAACGGACCGAGAAGATCGAACGGTGGGTGCTTCTATAGGCTAGATTTCCATGTTTTGATGATGGGCCAAGTGAGGCCTACCGATTGATGGTATGGATCTCACTTTAGACCCTAGGTGTGGCCGATGACCCACCTTAATGCTTATGATCATTCCATGATGGAGTCATTCTCCATGGACCCCATCATGATGTTTATTTTCCTTGCATACATAGGGTCATCTAGACCGTCTATTTTAGTGGAGAAGGGATCTCCACCATTGGATCTCGATTTAACGGACCCACATGCAATGGGACCCACTTGATGTATGATTGTATGCATGTAACAGAGGGCCCATAGTACCGGGGTCCCTCCATCACTCGTGTCCCTCTTTTCTTCTCTCTCCCCCTCTCTTTCTTCCATTATTTTTGTATGTGATGATGAAGATGTGTGGCCCACTCGGATGGGCCCCACCATGAAGTACGTATTTCTTCTAAGCCATCTTGAAGTGGGTCCCACTTTATGTGTGTTGTATCCATGTCATCCATCATTTGGTGGCCCACCTGAGCTGAGCAGGCCTACCTTTTGCACTTGGAGTGCCAGAAACGTCCAGCGTCCTTGGACGCTGGACGTTGTTTAAAAAACACAAATATAAGCTTGTTTCAAAGCTTACTAGGTGGGACACTTGTGTAGGCCCCACCTTGATGTATGGGACTAATCCACGCCATCCATCTCATTCTTTGGCTCATTTTAGGCGTTGAGCCAAAATAGGAAGCAAATATGATATTCTGGCAGGCCATAGCAATTGTTACCATTGAAAAATCACCTGATGATTCTATATGCCAAAACCCCTCGAATATTGGGCTTGTTTTGGCTTGTCTTGAGCCATGGGAGCCAATGAACGGGGTGGATTTGGTTGATGCGGGCCCCACGCCCGAAAAACCTTAGAAAAATGCATTTAAAAAATAAAATAAAATAAAAATCATACACAACAACATTGCTGTTGTTGTGTCAGAGGCACGGGTAACGCCTGCTGCTGGCAGGAAAACGGGCAGCAGACCCACGGCCTGGTCGTGGGCCCCACCATGATGTTCATTTGTCATCCAACACGTTTATGAGGTGGGCCACCTCTTGAAGTGGGCGCCCTCTAAGTTTTAGCCACGTCCAAGACTCAGGTGGCCCACATCATATGAAACAGTGTGATTGAATGTCTACCATTGGAACCCTTTTATGGGCCACAAAAGTTTTGGATCAAGATGAAATTTTTCTTTCCTATGCATTCAAGTCAGTGTGACCTTATCAACGAGTTGGATGGAAAATAAGCATTATGGTGGGCCCCACATGGGACCCACAGTGATATATGTATTTTATTCGCACCATCCACGGACGGTGGCAACCACCATGATGTATATGTTTTATTAAGGCTGTTCAGTCGCTGGACGGCCAGTAGGGCCCCATCCTTGATGTCTGATTGTGGGCCTTCATGTGGACCCCACCACGATGCATGTGTTGCATCCAACCTATCCAGCCACTTTGAAAGCTAATCTTTATGATATGATCTAAAGAATGAGCCAGATCCATAGTTCTGTGGACCCCACCATGATGCATGGGTTACATCCAAAACCGTCCATCCATTTTGAGAGTTCATTTTATGGCATGAGCTAAAAATGAGTCAGATCCACCTATTTAGTGGGACCCACTCCATGATGCATGTGTTGCATCCAAACCATCCAAACATTTTGAAAGCTCATCTTAAGGCGTGAGAATAAAAATAAGATAGATCTATAGTTCAAGTGCACCCCACCTTGTATATGTCAAATACTTTTGAGTTTTTGGCAACAAGTGCTATATTTTACATGACCGGAAAAATCTGGGAAAGTTTGATACTAAAAGTGATGAAGGGATCTTTTTAAGATATTCTTTAAACAGTCGTGCATATCGTGTATTGAACAAAAGGACCGATGTTATTCAAGAATCTATAAATGTGGTCATGGACGATCACTTGAATACACATGTCCTAAGTTCAGATAATGATGAAGTTCTTTTAATTGACAAACCAGATACTTCATCAAATCAAACTGATTCTGAATTGAGGACTATTAAAGATCATCCAACCACTTAGATTCTTGAAAACCCTCTCACTGGTGTATGTACTCATGGACAATTGGAAGATATATGTAACTACGTATGCTTTACATCTCTGATTGAACCTGCTAACATAAAAGAAGCCCTTTCTGACGAAAACTAGATAGTTGCGATGTAAGAAGAGCTTAACCAATTTGTGAGAAATGATGTTTGGTATTTTGTTCCTAGACCAAAAGATAAACATATTATTGGAACTAAGTGGATTTTCAAAAATAAGTCTGATGAACTTGGTAATATAATTCGAAACAAGGCTAGACTGGTTGTATAAGGGTATACTCAAATTAAAGGAATTAATTATGACGAAACCTTTACCCCAGTAGCTCGTCTTGAGTCAATCAGACTATTTATGATAATTGTTTGTTTTAGAAAATTTAAAATTTATCAAATGGATGTGAAGAGTGCCTTCTTAAATGGTGATCTACATAAAGAAATGTATTTTAAACAACCGTTGGATTTTGAAGACCCCAAAAACACTGATAATATCTATCACCTTAAAAAGGCTCTCTATGGCTTAAAACAAGCTCCCGGGGTATGGTACAAGAAATTGACTAAGTTTTTACTAAGTCATGATTTTCAAATGGGGAGTGTAGTTAAGACTCTTTTTGTTAAAAAACATAATGATTATATCTTAATAATGTAGATCTATATTGATAATATTATTTATGGATCTACCTATTCTAACATGACTGTTGAGTTTTTAGATTTAATGAAATCCAAGTTCGAAATGAGCATGGTTGGGGAATTGAACTATTTTCTTAGGCTGCAAGTAAAATAGCAACCTAATGGTATTTTCATTTCTTAGACCAAATATTCTTTGAACTCGATCAAAAAGTTTGGATTTGAGAATGGTAAGAATTTTGATAATCCTATGAGTACAACCTTAAGACTCTCAAGAGACTCTATAGGTAAAATGTTGATCCTAAATTGTATCACAGTATGATTGGCAGTTTACTTTATTTAACTACTATCCGACCTAATATTGCTTTAAGTGTTGGTATTTGTGCTAGATATCAGTCTGATCCTAAAGAGTCACATTTAACTACTATTAAGCAGATTATGCGATATGTCATAAGTACAGTAAATATGGGTCTTTGGTATCCACATGAAACTAGTGTTCAATTGATTAGGTACTCAGATGCTGATTGGGCTGATAATATTGATGACAGGAAATCAATCAGTGGTGGTTGTTTTTACATCAGAAATTGTTAAGTTTATTGGTTTTGCAAGAAGTAAAGTTCTATATCACTCTCAATGGCTGAGGCTGAATACATCGTAGCTGGAAATGCATGTACTCGGCTTGGTTGGATGAAACGTATGTTAAGTGATTATGAAATTGCAGAGGATTCAATGGTTTTATATTGTGATAATTCCAGTTCTATAAATATTTCAAAAAATCCAATCCAGCATTCACGTACCAAGCATATTGACATTAGGTATCATTATATTCGTGATTTAGTGGAAGAAAAAATAATATCTTTGGGATACATTCCGACCGAGACTCAACTTGCTGACATTTTCACTAAACCGATCGATAAAAGTAGGTTTAATAAATTAAAATTTAATCTTAGTATGTGCATTCAAAATTGATTATTTATGCATATATGTATCATTGTGTAAATATATTTGATAATTTATTGAGTTAAATTTTAATTTTTTATGAAAAATGCATATATTTGTTGATACACGACCAGTCATGGATGTGCTTGATCGGTCTTACTACGACTGGTCGAGGACATCTCAAGACCAATCGTAGAGTGCGCTAACCTCTTTAATTTGGGAAAAATCTTCGTCCTCCTCATTCTATCTTGCTCTCCAACAAACCGTGGCACGACTAGTCGAACCCTACGGTGTGATTCGTTAAGGTTAGTGCATTTTATCAATTTTTCTTGTAGATTCATGGTCCATTTGCTTCAATCTTTTCATTGGATTGCTGGATTTCAAGCTTTGTTGGGTTATTTGGGGTTTTCTTGTCAAATTTCTATTTTTGAGAAAATCCATTTCTCATCTTTTGCATCTCCATAGTTCTTTGAATTTCTTGTTGCCAATGGATGCTAGGGGAAAAAAGAAAATAAACCATGGTCCATATTCTTCTAGATCTACTCCAATAACTCGGCGCCATCTTCGGTCACCCAAAAATGATCCTTCATATGTATGGGATTTGCGTTTGCACAAGGTTATTGTTGAAAGAGCTATTGATCTTAACCACATTACTTCTTTTGGTATCATTCCACTCCTCCAAGCTGTAGGATCGGATAACATCTTACATTGGGGTGGGCCTGCATACCAATCTATTGCTCAGTCCATGTTCGCATGTATATCTGATTTTTCTGCTAAGAATTTAACATTTAAAATAGATGCTAGAGAAGGCCTTTTTTATGTTGATCGTCATCTAATATCTGGCCTTATGGATATACTTGTTAATGATGAGGGTATTCTTATTCATACTTTAGCTGAAAAACCCTCAAAATCAAAAAAATGCATGCTCACCAGAGCATTATGTAATATGGATGTGAAGTGGAATCATAAAGGGAATGCGCTCCCCTCAAAGTATTTGTTACCCAGATACAAGGTTATCCACCGAATCTTTACTTCAAATTGTATCCGTGTTCTAGTAACAAAACAGAATTGTCGTCCTTTATGGTTCGTGTTTTGCACTTTGTCGTCGCTGGTACTAAAGTTTGTCTTTCTTCTTTGACATATCATTCCATCATTCAGTTTTGTCTCCATCCAGGTCATAGTGATATTATGTTTATCTATCTTATGACTGTTTTAGCTTCTCACATGTTAGTTGTTATGCCCATTGGAGAGGCTCTCATCTATCATCTTATCTTTAATAACTCAAATATAAACAAGTTAAAATTAGAATTAACTCCTGGCCAAGTAAATGCATTGGTGGTGGTGGAGCTGAAGCAGGGAATGAAGAAGAAGCTGGTGATCTTCCTCCTGATGATGTTAATATGGATGATATTTTTGATGAAATTGAGTCTGATTATGTTAATGATCCTGATTATGAACCATCTGATTTTGATGCACGTCTGCGTGCACTTGAGGAGAAGGTAGAGAATATGAATGTTGCTCATGATTTACGATTTAAATATATGCGCAAGTATCTTAAGTGCTTAAACAAGGGCCTTCATCAACTTGATCCTTCCATACTTGCTCCTTCAGGATCAGATTAAGTGATTTACTCTTTGGTCTGTAATAAATTTACGTCTACTTGTGTTGGTTTGTGAACTTTAACTAGTTTACTGACTTTTTCTTGAACTAATTACTAGTATGTGGGCCTTATTCGCTTATATCTTGACAAGTTATGTAACATCCCGAAAATCGGGGGTCGGGTAGAAACCCAACTTTTGAGTTCCAGAACATCACTTATGCAACATAAATGCTTATGATTGGATGTTGTCTATGTTGGTGTATTAAACATGAGTGAGATTAAGCCAAAACAACATATCATACTCCAGAGACAGTTAAAATAGCAAGCGGAAGACTGTAATAAATACATAAAATATATAATTGATTGTAAGTCTCCATAGTGTGAACATGTTACCAGGTTAATCATATACATGTATACTCCAAAAATGAAAAGAAAAGAATATACATGACTGCTCCAAAAATATAAAATGACAAGTGTCCAGACATCTACTCAACCTCCCTGTAATCCCGTCGATCAGAACACAGAGGAGAAGTCCTCATCATCATACAAGTCCAGCTCCGCTTCTCAAGCAGCGCCATCATCTGCAACTAAAATAGGGACTGGTGGGTGTCCGAAAACACTGTCCCGTAACGTGGGAGTGAGTGATCAACTCAGTGGAATAATAGAGCAAAGATTAGCATGTTATCAAATTAATCATGCGTTAATAGTAAAACAAACAATCAAACATTCCTAGATATTGTTGTTAATGCATACATGAAATGACATGATGGATGCCCTCACCGACATTCTCCCTCATGCGGCACTATCTGCGTCCGCGGCATGCTTTCTTCCCGTAGTGCTCCACATCTTCCAGGCACATGCAATGCGATATGGATAATGATTACCAAGTTATTATTAATCCTTTTCATACAACAGGATTGGGAAACTAGGGTACCTTCCTTATATCAATCCCAACACAGATCCTGTCTAGGGTCGTCACTCCTAGTAATCTCATACAATATTATATTTATAGGTCTCTACAAGGGCTGTCAAGGATGTTGCACACACTCGTTGCTCCTCTCCCTCATCACCTTATCAATACAGGCCTATTTATATCCTTAAGACTGCATCAAGACCCGTCGCCCCCATGCGGTGTCAGGATAAACTCAAGGTCACTACAAAGATCTCGTCACCAATTAGTGTAGGCCGACAACAAGAATATAGTGTCCCATATCACCATAATCTGCTCAGAGTAGGGTGCTCACTGGTCACTACGGGGAGGTTTATGGCCCTAGCATAGGCCGACAGCTCGACCACGGTGTCCCATACCATCATGCCCGGCTCATGAGTCTTTATGGATCAAGGTACCATGGTTGACAGGATTTTCAATGGTAAGTTTAGTACCCTAGGTTCAAGCAGTTATGACTCATACATGGTAAAGATACAATTGCCAGTCGGGTTACTTGATGGGATCGACTAGTACGAGCGCATCTCAAGCTGAGCGACATGAAGTGCATGAAACACTTCGTGTGGCCTAACCACTGCCGTCAACTCCAAACACGACTTGCGTTCATCGACGCGTCCTTCGTGGTAGATAGAAACTGACCACGAATTCAATCCATTACCGACTGCCTGGACTAACGCATAGCCCCAAACATTTGTAATCCATACCAGTGATCATATGAGAGTAATGGAATTGAAGTTCAACAACACAAGCATGTTAACACATGTTATAGCATACAAAGTAAGCAAATCACCCAACACATGTATTCCATACATATAAGGAAATCAATTCATATAGCAAACATGTAGGAAATCGTGTACAACATCATATGGATTGAGAATTCATTCTCAAAACTAATTTACAACACCATTTACTCTATACATACTAATACAAACATTTATACAAACCCTTAGTCTACACACTTTAGTCTACATAGCGTATGTCGATCCAAAGCGCGCATTAGGGAGAATCTCTTCGCCAAACAGATTATACACACATATATAATATCATAACACAATAAATTTACATGTCAAGCATTTCAAAAAAATACGGACGTATACAGTATTTTCTATAAATGCCTAAAATACCCTAAATCTCATATTTACCCTATGTTTACGAAACGGAAAATGGACAGCATATTCTACATGTCAAACGGCATGTTCCTCGATAATCTACTATTAAACGACATTGAAAGCTTTGAAATCAGTCAATCAAAGTGTCTAAAATCCGCACCCTTTGCTTTAGGCGTGTATCGTTTCGAATAGAACGTCTACGCTTCGTCAACGGTGTAAAGGCGACCTAATGCACAAGTTACATAAGCTACTTCGCTATTTGAATCGAAAGAATCCCAAAAACAGTAAGTAGGTAGGGTTTTTCTTACCTAGGAGTGCGTTGGAATCATGGAAAAGTCATTGGAGTACGGTGCTTTGGCACGTGAAAAAGCTGTAGCAAGTGGCGAAAATTCTCTCCCACTACTCTCTCAAAATCTCTCACTTTCTCTCTCTCTCTCTATCTAGGGTTTATTACAAATTCGGATGGGAGGGTTGTGAGAGGGTTTAAAGCCCTTATATAGGCTAAAACATAACCTAAATAGACTTAGAAACAAAGTATACTTATTTTATGTCCAAATACGGTCTGTTCCCTCTCAACGGAACATTTCTGGAGGTCCCCTGGCCGAATGCGGTCGAACTTAAGCTCATGGATACTGGATCCTGCTCACAACAAGTTTTCAGTCCGGTAGTGTTCCCAGATCGCATGTGGCAGACCAGTTTCAGTTCAATAGCACCGGTACTCGATCAGGGCCACAAGTACGTTGACATGTAAGGGCCACCTATCCTGATCCGAGGGTAGAATTTGATCGAATTCTGACGGTCAGAACGCTTAGAAAATGTCACGCAAGCGACACGTGCCAGATTTCATAAATTTTATTAATTTCTAACATTTCTCACACTCTTCACTCTGGACTCAAGGAAATCGTCGTGGGATATCATTTGGACTTGATGTTTGAGGTGATTGTCGAGTCCAACTAGGCGGTCAGGATTGTCTAAGTTCGGGGTAATCAGACTTCCGACGTGCGGTCCAGAGCCGATACAAAGTTTCAAGGTGCTCCCGAGAGCAATCGGGAATAGAGTTTGATCGTAGGTTTTACGGTATTGTAGTGTGACCTATCCTATACGTTTTGACTCTAGCAGATTGTATTGAAAGTGATTGGTGAGAATTTCACAGGTCATCTAGTGCAGCGCTAGTTGATTCTTGTTGGATTTCTAAAGGAAGTAGCCTTTATTGGTTTTTGTTTGAGATGAGATTTGAAGGGTGGAGCGAGAGTGTTTGAAAACGGAAGAAAGAAGAGTTTGGAGGGGTGGTGTTTGATAACAATCGGACGTTTTGGTGAGAAAGGAGAGCTTGGAGGGTCACTTTGTGAAGGAAGTACCTGATCGGGGAGGTTTTAACTGACGGGCAACATACCACGGGGCTACCCTAGCCCCTAAACACCTCGGGCCTAAAGGCCAGACCCAACCGAGCATTTTGATCGGCGATGCATCGCCGATGAAAATCATTTTCGACGAGGCCGGCCATATGGGCTGCGTTCCTCCTGCCCTAGGGACCCCAAATATATGTGGGGCCCACCTTGGATAATTGTGGATTAGCGTGGGTGGGCCCATGACTCCGTTCAAGGTGTTTCAGGGCCAGTGTGTAAACCGGAATGAATTTATGTGGTGTATAGCATATGATTTTGAGGTAGGAGACGCTAATCTATCCAACTAACCTGTTTATTTTGTTAGATTCTAAAAGGTTAAGGGTAGAAACCTATTTTACCCATTTATTTACTATTCATGGTAATTTTTAGCTTTGGTATTGTTCTTCATCATTAATACCCTAGGATTGGTGTTCTTTACTATTTAAACTTGAGGAGTCATGTCTAAGATGAAAATACTTGGTGAAATTTGAAGAATGAGGTGGTGAATGGTGAGTTTTGAAGGAAATGGATTGAAAAACGATTTCTTTGGGATTGGGATTGAGCTCTGAAAGTGTTATGGTTGACCCATTGCCTAAGGACGTCTAACTCCAGGTTGACAAAAAATCTGGGGTGTTACAAGTTAATCCTATATTACTCATGTTTATTATCCTTTTCCATTTTTCTTCTTCCTTTGTCATATTGTGACAAAAAGGGAGAGAATTTATATGGTTTTACACAAGGATTGATTGTGAGTAGTAGCATTTTTCACTTTTTCTTCTTCCATATATGTGCTACTCAGGGGGAGTATGTGAGGAGATGTAGTTCATAATGTTTTGTGCTAGTTGATGATAACTGGTGCATGATTCTTTAACCGGGCTATCACGAGTTTCCTCTTATAACTTGTGCATGGTTAATGTGTTATTTATTGTTAAGTATGTTTTGTCATAAATTTGACAAAGTGGGAGATTGTAAGTGTTATGGCAAATAGCTCCTTTGGTTCTCAAATTTTGTGGTGCCAAAACCTCAATTTATGTCTTGCGTAGCTCATTGTTATAAATGTTCAAGACAATGCATCACCTCTTTGCGTTACCTCTCTAAGGACTTTATTTCAAGTCAAGAACGAAGAACTACCTCAACCTACGGAAGAATGCAAGTACAAGCTATTATAGAAGAATGCAAGTACAAGCTACAATAGTAGAATTGATCTTGATCAAGACTCAAGTCAGTATACAACATAAGATGAATTGTTATTCAATTTATAGAAGATCTCATGATCAGTGCTACATCAAGTTCAGGGATCTCAAGCTTCACAATCTTCAAAGGTCATCTATCATCTGAAGATATAAAGTTTCAATGTTCATACCTCACTTTCAAGGTATGATTGACCTTAGATTGTCCTTAAGATAGGTCATTTTGAATACATAATTCAATTGAATCATTTTACATGGAATTGAATTGTTCTAAGATTAATCCTGAACCTTGTTTGACTAGTCTTATCAATGCCTCTACCAGTCCAAGAAATTCCAAGACCAGTCCTAAGTTTGTTACAATTTTTCAGAATTTTCTGTTCATTCACGACCAATCCTGAACTTTGTTTGACCGGTTGTGTAAACCGTATCGACTCGTCCTATGAGCAGCCTGGTCCTACGACTTAAACTACAACAACTAATCTTTGAGTCCTACGACCAGTCGTGGGTATGCTACGACCAGTCGTAGAGGTCTTACGACCAGTCGTAGCCACCATACGACCAGTCGTGTAAAGGTCTGATTCGATCGCGCTTAAAATTTCAAAAATCCGTTTCTCCTATGACCAGTCGTAGTTTCCACAAGGCCAGTCACGGATGCGATTTTTGCAGCTTTAAATAGACGATGAATTTCAGAGATTAATAACTCAATTCAAGAAATATCAAGGGCTCACTCTAAGATAATTTTGTGTTTATTTTAAGCTACATTGTGCATATTTAATATTATCTTTTATTAGCATTATTGATTTGATTTTGTTTCTATATTCCATTCTAAATTAAAAAGAGAAATTGTTGTATTCCTTCTTCTTGGAATCAAAATCAAATCTAGGTAGCCCAACTAGTTTATTTTAAAATCAATCTAGAACCTAGAACCATTTTAAAGTGAGTGTTGGACATTGAACTTCTACATTCAAACTTCTACTCCGATTGGTTCTTCTGGGCCACTACAAAAGGATAATTCCAGGTATTTAAATTTATTATAAATTTCCTTTATTTTGGTTTTGTTTGAGATTAAACCAGAAAAATATCAATCTGTTGGTTATCTGAGGAGAGCTAGGAAAACTCATAAGTGAGTTTTTAGAATTGTGTAAGCCAATTAGAAAGACACAATTGTGAAGGTTTTGGGTGAACCAGTGAAAACCTATTTTGATAGTGAACGTTAATATCCCCTGTGTGAGGATACTAGTAGTGGAGTAGCAAGCTGTGTGGCTTTTATTTAATAGTTGGTGAACACACAGGTGAACCACTATAACTCTTTGTGTTTTATGGATGTGATCTTTATTTTTCTATCTTTGATCTTTCAGAATTGAGGCATATATATGTGAATGTGAATGTTGTAATACTTACATTTCAAACATTGTGGGGAATGTTGTAATAGTTTAGATTTTAATTCCTACAATTTATTTCAATTCCTTGTTATTCTTTTATTCCTCTTCAGTTTGAGTTTTGATATAAAGACCTTTCTAGAAATAAGGTTGTCCTACCATAAACCCTTAGTTTTTGGTGTAAGGTTGTCCTTAGAACAACATTTATATCAACCTCTCAACACTTGTTTATTGAGGTTGCTTTTCATTTCAGCGTTGTGAATTGATTTGTCCATCTCATTCTTTAATTCCGCTGTTATTATTTTAAATTTGGCATAGTCTTATACCCCCCCCCATCCCCCCCCCCCCCCCCCCCCCCCCCCCCCGCCCCTAAGACTTATAGCTAGGCCTTTTCAATGCTGCTTGCACATTTCAGGCAATTGATGAGAGAGTTTACACATATGCATGACCAAGCTGCTTATCCAACCTGATTCTTGCACAAAGCATAAGTTGTGGGTAATTTTACTAACATGTGTGTGAAGCATTGCCCAACCAAATGCAGCCACATGCACCAATGTAGTGTAAGGTTGTGAGATAAAAGCTTTCCATTAAGTGGGTACACTTTTTAGAACTTTTAGCTTAAAAATCAACTGTTTCCTTCCTCAAGTTTTTTGAATTTTTAGCTTTAAAATCAAGTGTTTCCTTCCTTAATTGTCTATTTGTAGCCCACCAACCCAAGGATGAAGATTGCCCAATCAAAGGAAACCTCAGGGATTCATCCATTTTGGACTCATCATGTGTTGTTAGTTGCTGCTGATAAAGGTCCTATAAGGGGTCCTATTGGTGCTGCAACTTCCATTTGAAACATTCCTAAAAGAAGTTACAGAAAATGGGGAGGTAAAGATTTAAACCACATTAAGAACTAGCAAATGAAAGAACATAGAACTGTGTTTTTGTGTTTACATGCACACGTAAATCCATTTTTCATTTCCAATAAAATTGGATAGCCTTAGATAAAAAGCTTTTTCATGGAGGATTTAACTTTTAGGATTCTTTTACTTGATCTCTAATAATCTCTCTTTTTAGATTCTAAATAACTAGTTGGACTAGAGTATGAAACACAAGTGAAGTCTGGAGTTTTTCTTGGGGAATTGATGCAAATGGATAAATTATGGGCTGATTCTAGTCATGATCTTCTGCAAATTTAGATCTGAAATTGCTATGAAAGTAATCACAAGAAAGTGGAAAATAAAATATCTAAGATTGTTGGAGTTATCAAAGAGTTTCTTGGAATTTCCAGCTGACTACAGGCATAACAGGAATAAAATTAGATATTTTCAAAGAATGCTACTTCTTGTAACCGTGGGGGCCATCTTGCAATGATCCGAGCCATGATCTGGTAGCCTACATCATGGATGACTTGTGGACAACTTTTCTTATCCTTCTACAAATTCCTCTTTCTTAGTATACCATCCTTGCTAATTAAAGATTTTAAAGGAATCTATTTATTGACATTTTCATTGATTTAATGCACTTGGTTCTTTATTTACATTTTGTAATCATGTTGAAATTGAAAAATCCTCAAGATATCTTCTACTTCAGCAAATATAATTTATGTGACTTGGACATATAAACTAGGTTGTTGTTAGACATGGATTTGAGAGGTTGAACATTGCAAGCTCAGAAAACCCAACACACTACATGTCTCTACATTTATATAAACCTTTGGATTGGTTGTCATTCTGTTTCAATTGAAGTGAGGCGTTGAAGGCTACTTTGCATCTACCCTCATCGTTGGCCACTCATGACAATAGCTTCATCATTGCTCGAGATGCAATTGGGATCATGTCCCTATATATTGGTTAAGGACTCAATGGCAAGTGGCTCTATAGTTTCAATAGTAGTCTTATTAATTTTTTTTCCTATAATTGTTTGGATGAACTTTTAAACTTTGAATTGAATTGCAATTTTAATCTTGATCAGTAATTATTCAAAACAAAACTGTCTCTTGTTGGCATGAGAAAATGGGCCATTAAAAACAAATACAACTGACTGTTCAATCCAATGGACCAATGTCCATCAGATGGTTATGGTTATCTAATGCGCCACTTAACAAGTACGATAAAAGCACTTTCTATACACCTAATTCGGTTGTGGGGTACACTGACTACCCATTCCTTGAATCTACAACCTAGATTTTTAGTTATTTGTGATGAGGGAGAGCTGCATTTTCATTTTCCTGATGGTCTTACAGAAGGTTCTTAAGGTCCCATGAATTGTAGGTTACAATAAAATGTGTGATAGCATTTAGTATAAGTTGTTGGTTTCCAGGCCCAACTTAACTGAGTTTCGTAGAACTCTGTGACTTAGCCTAGCTTTTGAAAAATTAGTTAAAAGCACCAATCTAATTGTAAAGAGATGCAAGGAAACCATTAAAAAAATGAGGAAAATAGTGGAAAAGGATGCTAGGGAGATGTAGCTTCAATCTAATGATTAAATACACATGTTAGCTGGGTATATGCAAATGTGATTATCATTATGCCTTTCCTTTATTGTTTTTGCAGGTTAGGCAGGATTTCTTGGAAATCACATGCTTTGCTGCTATTTTTTTCCTTGCTTTGCTTCTTTTAGGCTTTGTCATTAAGTTTTTTAGCAATTGTGCTCTCAGGTTTGGCTAAATTTTCAATTCAAGATAAAATTAGTTGCCATTGTTGAATCTTTGATCACTTCCTTGTCAAAGGTTTCTCAACCCTTGGAGTGGAGAACTACAGTACGCACTTACATTCTTTTAACATCCAGGTCCATCTATAAAATGAGATTCATAGTTGATTGATCCATTGTATGGAATTCGATTAGGTGGTGGCCTTAGATTCAAGTACTTTAGACTTTGTTGCATCTACTATTATAACCATTGATGGTACTTGAACTAGTACCCAAAGCAAACTAAATGGACATGAATTAAAAATATGAAATGATACTAAATTCACTTTAGTTGCACCACCACTATCAAATATCAATAGACATTCAAGACATTTGCTCTATATGGATCGTGTGCCTTGGGTAAATAACTTGGCATTTCATAGCGATTGATTGATTCTAAATTGTTTGGAATATTATATGATTTGGGATATTTGGGATATTTTGATAAACATGATGCATAGGTGTAGTATATGCCTTTTGTTAATGTTTGGAGCAATCAATAGTTGTGAAGCTAGTTCCATTACAATAACTAGAATTCTTTGCTTGCTTTACTCCTATTTTCAGGAAATGCGGGGAAGCTAATCTTCTCATTTGATGCAATAAAGAAAGCTCGCTTTGGTGTATTCCCACAATATACAAAAGAGGAGCTTCAAATCAGATGGTTTGAGATCCCAAATTGCTTTATCTTCCATAATGGTGAGTGTTTTTTTTTTCCTTTAACAGACCAACAACAATGTCTCGAGAAACTTTTCAAGATTACTATGATTGATATTCGTTTTGCATCATAATCCTATATGTCATATCAAGCAGGGTTAATTAGCCTAGGCACTGGGGGGTCCCAGATGTGTATTTGTGTTTCTAGTCTTTTGTAGCATGCTTCCATTCTTCAATCTTGATCATTAGTGGGGAGGATTTTCTTTTTCACTCAATTACCAATTAACTTCAATTTCTATAGTTATTTATATTCTTAGGTGGGAAGCGCCTTGTTCCTGTGGGTCTAGGAGATGATGATCAATGCATTAAGGAGGGAGCTTCACATGTCATCTCCGCAAAGCCATAATTTAAAGTGTATCTTATTTTGTAAATTTGATTTTGCAATGAAACATCTTCAAGCACATTATTTTCTTATGTTTTTATTTGGATTAATCTCTATTTTGATGGAATGTAATAAACTTCTGTTAATTTATTCCCCATGACCCTAAATTTCGTGTGTTTATTAGGGTTTAAAATTGTTTTTAAATTTTCATCCTAAAATCTAACCGTTGGCAACATTAATAGGCGTTCAAAAATGTTTCTAAAATTTTGTGCCTGAAATGTGACCGTTGGCACCAGAATGGTCTAAAAGCATTCCTAAAATTCCGTTTCTAAAAATCGAAACGGTACTAAAAATGATTTTGACCCGTTCCTGTTTTTCTGCGACACCTCATTTAGGAACAATTTGAAATCGATCTTGAAGCATTTAAGAACGATTTTAAACTGTTCCTAAATGGCGATTTTGGTGTAGTGTAAACTCTCTACTAGTCCTAAACCCTACTTTAAATCTTAGGATGATGTTATCATAGAACCTTCGTATTTCATCAATTTTAATGAGTGGAATTCTAATCAGATAGAGAATGATATGAAGACCATTGCATCTATAACTCTACATATGCCTAATGTATACCAGGATTAAACCTAATATAATTGGTAAAATAAGGAACTATTTCTGATTTTCTTTTAACTTTTGGATCAAATCATTCATAGAACTTATCATGTGTAAAAACCTTTGTAGGACATGTTAGAGACTGCACTTTGGTAGTTAGATGCATTGGAATACTTTAACCCTAATGCATCCATCCATCTTCATTTTTTTTCTTTTTTCTCTTATCATTTCATGTTCTTTAATGCCCTAAAATATATATATATATATATATATATATATATATATATATATATATCTGTGTGTGTATTTTATATTCTTTTGGCTTCAGCTCAAAATAATAAATCACTACCTTTTAATAAATAAATAAATAAGAGACAAATGGGGCTCCCCCCACCCCCCTCTTCTTGTTGAATATGTATTAGTTTCTCTATGTTATTATTTGAGATTGATTTATTTTTTTTTTAAATTCTCATTTAGTGTATCATTTAAAGATATTAAAAGGATTTATTAAATTGCAAGAGAATAGGGAATGTATTGACTGCAAAAGCAAGTAACTTAGCTACAAGGTACATACATAGTGCAAGGTACCCATATGGTTTGACATTTTATTTTGCATGCAAATACTACTTTTTGACTTTTTTCCACTATATGTCAGGGGCATTGATCAACAACCCTACACAACCCTCCTTTATGTTACATAGGTTGAATGTTCTAATTTCATTAGTCATAATTGGCCAATGCTTCTTTTGTTGTGTATTTTTCTCTATTTTTCTTTTTTATTGTTACTCATGTTTTTAGAATTTTAATTTCCTTTCTCTTCCAAACATCGTTTTTTCATGATTTATTTATTTATTTATTATTATTTTTTGTTTCTTGGCTATTTCCCCAATTTTCTTTTCTTTTTATTTCTGTTTGTTTCAAGGAGGTATATATATGTTTTTCATGATTCTTCTTGAAAGTCAATTTTCTTCAATTTTTCTTTCAGAGTTTTCTTTAATTCATGCTTCTCTCTCTATATTTGTTTTATTTTTGGAATTTCTAATTTTATTAAGTTGATGGACTAATTTTTCTTTTTTTTTATTATTTAATTTGTTTGATTAAAAAAGTCATAGCATGTTCTTCCCCTAGTCATAGATTCTACTTTTGAACCACTAACTCTTTTTAATAGAACCATGAGGTCAAATAATAATTATTGTATTTATTGCTCTTTCTTTTCATTTAATAATTTAGCTAAGGCAGAGAAGAACCATATTATTTTCCCTTTTAGAAATGATATAAAGGAAATCCTAGTTATTTTCCTTAAAGATGGACGTGATGATGTCAATCACTGTCTTCCATAGGGATAACTACTACGAATCCATGGAGCATCTCTGGTCTCCTCATAGAGATTCCTCAAATCCCCAAGGAAAAATTAAAAATTAGAAATAAATTCTAATAAATTTAAAAATAAATTGATCTCAAACCTAAAAGAAGTTTTAGAATCAAATGCCAACTAGAACTCCTTAAAAACGTGATTTACTATAAATAGTAAACTTACTATTTATAGACAATCATAATTTTTACTAGACTTCATGGTTTTTGGCCAAAAATAGTGAGTGTCCAATTTGGCCTAAGCACATTATTCTCCTAGTTTTTCTAAGCCCTTTTTATGTTAGGCATGACTCCTAGAACCTAAAGGATCAAAGGATTAAGAGTTATGAGCGAACTAAAACTTACTATAAATAGCAAAAATAAAATTAAAATGGACTTTCGACCATTGATATAATGGAATCTCATAAATCTGACATTATTAATCGTGCATCGCCAGTTTGGTTGGCTAAAGTATCTTCTCCTACCCCAAAATTATATATGATACGTCGAAAAGCTCAATCTGATTTGCGAGAAACGAGTATTTTAAGTTTCTTACAGTCTTAGTCACCTCTACCTCCGATCGGGCCTTCTCTGGACCATCTTAGCCACAAAATTGTCTGCAAGCCACTCTACATTGTTATTTAGCTTGTTAATAATGCAGTATTCCTAATCTGGTTGTAGCTCTTTATCTAATGTAGATCTTATGATATTTTGAATATGCAATATTGCTTAAAATCTAAACCTTGGGATATAATCAATTAAATCTTCTTAAACTGATCGAGAGGGCATGTAAATAGCTTGCCCTTGATGCTTTAGTCATTCAATTAATGGGGTTTCGTCCTCAGTTCAGAGGAGAGATAGCGCAATCAGTTGAAAATCAGAGTGTTTCATCGCACTGCTCGACCAGTCGAGTGAACAGTACTCAACCAGTCAAGTGAACAGTGCTCAACCAGTCGAGAGTCACTCGACTTAAAGTCCAGTGAGCTCAGTGACCAGTGCTTAACCAGTCTAGGGCCTGACTCGACTGGTCGAGTGAATAGTTTTCTACCTGTAGAGGACTCTACTCCACCAGTCGAGGTTACCCAGATTCACTCCAGATTTTGTACGGACTGCAGAGATTGGAGGCTGTTTCACAAGAGGTGCAATAGGGAGTTGCCTAAACTATAAATAGGGGTTCCTATGGCTTTTCTAGGGTATGTAAGAGGGTTTTCTGAAGCTTTGCAAGGGTTTGCTAAAGGTTTAGGGTTTCAAAGGTGAGAGCGAGAGAGAGAGGAAGCTTATTGAAGGGAGGTTCTACTTGTAGAGGTGATCTACTGTGCACTCGACATCTCAGCGCTTCTACATCCTCGTAATCGGTGAGATCTCTCCATTTTTCTTTTATTCTCTTATTGTTTATCCACTCCTGCATGAGTGAGGATGGTTTGATCCAAGCGGTGTGTGCTTGTGATAGGTTGTAACGTTTTACTTCATAGTGAATTGTTGATCTAGACTAGGTCCCGTGGTTTTCACCTCTTTGATGGTTTTCCACATAAAAATTCCTTTTGTCATGTGTTTGATGCTTTGATTTATTTCATTGCTTTATTATCCTATAATTATGGTATTTTTGGGAGGCGAGATCCTAAGGTTTTGTACAACGGCTCTCAATAAAGTGGTATCAGAACTAAGTTCATTGAACGGAGTGGGATCGGTTCTGAATTATGAAAGGTGGCTCATTAAGGATGATCAGTCTCAATGGTTTTAACTAGACCATATGGAAGGATAAGATGGAGGACTTACTTTATTGCAAGGACTTGTATGCTCCAATTCTAGGCATATCAGGGAAATCAAAGGATATGCCTGATGATGATTAGAAGAAATTGGACCGAAAGGTGGTAGGATTTATTAGACAATGGTTGAATGATTTTGTATTCCACCATATGTCTATGGAGATCTCAGCCGCTAGCCTATGGATGAAATTGCACAGGCCATATAAGAGGAAGACAGTTAGCAATAAGATTTTCCTGATACGACGACTTGTGAATCTCAAGTTTAAAGATAGTGGTTCTATGACTAAGTACATGAATGAGTCACCAATATATTGAACCAGCTCTCCGTTATAAAGATGGTCCTAGATGATAAATTATAGTCTCTGCTATTGCTTAGCTCATTCCTGATAGTTGAGAGACATTGGTGATATCTCTAAGTAACTCGGCGCCAGACGGAAAGGAATCCGTGGAACAACTAGCTGTCTCTTCAATGAGGAGATAATGAGGAAGTCTCAGGCGTTTACTCAACAAGAGTCCCTTGTGACACAAGAATGGGGGAGAGGAAATAACAGAAATGACGGAAAGACTCGAGATAAATCAAGACGCAAGTCGAGCACTAGGAAGGATATTGAATGCCGAAATTGTGGTAAGAAGGACCATTATAAGCATGAATGTCATAAGAATAAGAATGAAAAGAAAGGAAAAAGAAAGGAGAAGGAAGATGAATCGGATTCTACTGTGATCGCTTTAGATGACGACGTTGTAGTTATTCTTTTAGCAGATCATGATGTTTGTCTCACGGCTACGAGGCAGGATACCAACTGAGTGATAGACTCGGGAGCCTCATTTCATGCGACTCCACGTAGGGACTTCTTCACAAGCTACAAGTCAGGTGACTATAGGACTGTGAAGATATTTGTGTGAAGACCGATGTGGGCTACACGTTGGTTTTCAAGGATGTGAGGCATATCCTAGACCTTTGCCTCAACTTGATGTCAAAAGGAAGGTTGGATGATGATGGCTATGAAAGTCAATTTGTTGGCGGGCGCTGAAAGCTTATCAAGGGTTCATTGATCGAGGCCAGAGGAAAGAAGTGTTGCACCCGTTACACGACAAGTGTTAGTATGTGTAAGGGCAGGTTAAATGTATTGAAAGATTCAGCTATTACCATGTGGTACAGGTGTCTAGGCCACATGAGTGAAAAAGGGCTTCAAGTACTAGCAAGGAAGCGACTCATTCCAGACGTGATAGGTATACCTCTTAAAACTTGTATTGATTGTTTATCAGGGAAACATCATAGAGTTTCATTTGTTAAATCTACTTCTCATGTTAATAAAGTGCATGTAATAGACTTGGTTTATTCAAATGTTTATGGTCCTATGAGGACCAAAGCCTTGGGTGGGGCATTGTATTTTGTCACTTTTATAGATAATGAATCTAGGAGGGTTTGGGCTTTTGCTTTGAAATCTAAGGATGAGGTCTTTGGTGTATTTAAATTGTTTCATGCTATGCTTGAGAAAGAGACATGTAGATCATTTAAGTGCATCAACACTAACAATGGTGATGAATACATTAGTGACTTTCATAAGTATTATAAGTCCCTAGGTATATGGCATGAATATGCGGTTCCCAAGAACTCCAACATAATGGTGTGGTTAAATGAATGAATCGCATATTGTAGAGAGAATCAAATGTATGTTATCCTGTGTGAAGTTGTCCAAGACATTATGGGGAGAAGCAATGCACACAACAATGTATTTGATAAACAGGTCTTCATCAGCCCCGTTGAATGGAGAAGTACCTGCGAAGGTGTGGACTGGACAGGATCCATCATACAGTCATCTTAGGGTGTTTAGATGCAGGGCATCCATTCATGTACCAAAGGATAAGATATGAAGATCACGCAGTGTGTGTTCTTAGGGTATGGTGATGAAAAGTTCAGTTATAGATTGTGAGATGCGACCAAGAAGAAGCTTGTCAGGATCAGAGATGTGGTTTTCTTTGAAGATTAGTATATAGAAGACATTGGTAGGCCAGAGAAGAACCAGCCTAGTTCAGGTGATCTTGAGGATATAGATTTAGTTATTTATCCCATGGTGCCTGATAACGAGGGAGTATAGAAAGGTGTAGAGGACGAGGGAGTTCCGATAGAAGATGGACTGGGAGAACAGCCTCCACTTGGTTCACTTGTTAAGCCACAGGTGAGGAGGTCATTTAGGGACAGACAACCATCTAAGAGAATTATGCTAACTGATGAGGGAGAGTCAGAAGATTATTTTGAGGCCCTAGCCGACGAGCATAAGGGGGAGTGGTTGAAAGTAATGTAAGAGAAGATAAAATCATTACATAAGAACCACACTTATGATATGGTGAAACTGCCTAAGGAAAAAAAAGCTCTGAGCAACAAATGAGTGTTTAGAAAGAAGATTGAGCAGAAGAATTTATAAATGAGGTTTAAGGTCATACTTGTGGTGAAAGGGTTCGGTCAAAGGAAATGTATAGACTTCGAGGAGATATTCTCACCAGTGGTGAAGATGACATCCATATGGGTGTTTCTTGGGTTGACGGCTAACATGGATCTAGAGATAGAATAGTTAGATGTTAAAACTGCCTTTCTCCATGGTGACCTGGATGAAGAGATCTACATGCATCAATCAGAGGGGTTCAAAGTCAAAGGCAAAGAGCATATGGTGTGTAAGCTAAGGAAGAACTTGTATGGGCTAAAACAAGCTCCAAGGCATTGGTACAAGAAGTTCAACTCGTTCATATTAAAGCATGGGTATGACAGAACGGAGTCAGACCACTGTGTGTTCATGCGCAAGTTCTCAGATGGTGATTTCTTAGTTATGCTATTATATGTTTATGACATGTATATCATGGGAAAAGACATCAAGAAGATTGACAGGCTAAAATAGGTGTAAGGCCCGTATCCTAGTCCTTATCGTCCTTTAAATTCCCGTGATCTTTCCCAATGAATTTAGGTAACCGCAACCTATAATCGACATTTACGCATGACCCTAAGTTGTATCCTATAGATCTGAGTTGGCTCAATCTGAGACTTGTATCATTCGATCGCACCATCGCCGCGATTCCAATGCCGCATCTTGCACACCGATTCGATACCCTAGCCAGAAGATGTGGGCCTATGTTTTTCTCGATGAAACGCCACATATTTATGAATTCAAGAGAATCTTTAGAACCTATCCCATCAATCAATCAATCAATCAATTAAAGTACACAACCCATGCTTTCTTTCTCCCCAAGACTAAGTCAACTCTCAAGTCAAGTACATCTATCACTCACATCCATCACTCACACCCATTACCTCTCTCTTACAACCACCTTTTCTCTCTCCCTTTCTCTACACAATTTACAAGCAATAAAAAAGTGGATGTCCATGCTCTTCCAAGGAGAGAACAGTGTGTTGTGTGTGGCCCACATCCTACCCTAAGATCCATCGTCCTAACCCTTCAATTCTCATTACCTTCCACCAAAGTAGGACATAAGAAGATTGGCATTCCATCGGACTAAGAAGATTAAACGGTAGGTGCTTTATAGGCTTAGATTTAATGCTTTGATGATGGGCCAAGTGAGGCATACCGATTGATGGTATGGATCTCACTTTGGACCCTAGCTGTGGCCGATCGCCCACCTTGATTCTCATGATCATTCCATGATGGGGCCATTCTTCATGGACCCCATCATGATGTTATTTTTCTTGCGTGAATAGGGTCATGTAGACCTTACATTCTGGTAGAGAAAGGATCTCCACCATTGATTTTGATTGGTAGGCCCATATGTAATGGGACCCACTTGATGTATGTTATAAATCACGAAAGGGAGGGCCCATAGTGTTGAGGTCCCTCCATCACTTACCTCTCTTTCTGTCTCCCTCTTTTTCCCTTTTTGATGGCCCTATGATGTATGTAACTTTTCCATGTCGTCCACTTTCGTGGGACCCACTTGATGGACATGTTGGATCTACACCGTCCAGGCTATGTGGGCCCTACCTTAATGGTGATGGGAAAACACAAATATTAGATTGATCCAAATCATGTGGGCCACGTCCATGTGGGCCCACCTTGATGGTATATATTCACACCATCCATCCAGTGTCCTTGGACGCTGGATGTGGTTCAGTGAAACGTCAACTGACAGTGGGATGTACTAACAGCAAGGTTTTTGGGTTGGCTGCTCATACAAGCCCCACCTTGATGTATGAATCTAATCCAAAAAAATCATACTGAAAATTCTCCTTATAAGATTTCAGGATAGAAATCTGGCATATGACTGTCGGGAGCTGAGAATAGGGTACTAAGGAGGCTGTTGGTTCTGGATTCGGTGATCATAAATTTTATGAGCCCATTTTTTGATATTGGGGTGTGACAGAAGTTAGTACCAGGCCGTAACTTGGGAATACTTGAGGATCACATGACATATCTACTATGAACTTAGAATCAATAGGTCTCGAGTCCGAATAACTTAGCGAATTTTTGACATAGAGCCTTAACATTTATGTCTTCTATAATTTTAAGGCTGATAGGCCCTTGTTCCTTCCTGTAGGATATGCTGCCTAGGAGAGCGACCCGAGCGACTCTTGCTCCACCACCTATGAGTCCCACTCTACCACCTGCTACTCCCGTTCCACCATCGGATATTCCTACTTTTCAACTTAAGGATGCCACTCCTCTACTCGAGACTGGTGCGGATTCGACCGTACCTATGAGTGTCGTTCAGCTGTAGCAGATGCTACAAGCGATGACCACTATTCTTCAGGGACAGGGCAGATGTCCCATTATTACGCCAGCCGAGGCAGAGCAGGAGCATGTGATCGCCCTTCTCAAAGACTTTCAATAGCATAATCCCTCGCGCTTCCGGGGTGAGCTAGACTGTACTGTAGTAGAGATATGATGCTTCGAGGTGGAGAAGATATTCGACACCATGAGGTGTACGACCCAGAAGCAGGTCCCATTAGTTATATCTCTTCTCTAAGGTGAGGCTCAACATTGGTGGGCATATGTCACTCGAACAGTAGCCGTCGATTTTGTGTGGTCCTGGGAGGACTTTGTAGACTTGTTTAACTAGAAGTTCTTTCCCGAGCATGTGCGGTAGCAGCATGCATTAAAGTTTGAGAATCTGGTCCAGGGGGACATGACTATGTTCTTGTAGTGGCATGTTTTGTCTCACTCTTGAGATTCATGACGTACCTTGTTGATGATGAGGGGCAGAAGGGCCGTCGTTTTGAGAACAACTTATGTCCACTACAAGAAAGAGGGTTTTTAGCGACGAAATATGTTTTCGTCACTAAAAGTGACTTTTAGCGACGAAATAAACTTTCATCTAAAAAAGTTTACTTTTACCAATGAAAATTTTAGCGACAAAAAATTTTGCAGCTAAAAATCGTGGATGAGACTTTTAGCGACGAAAATTTTCGTTGCTAAAGACTGCAAGATTACTTTTAGCTACGAAACTTTTCGTAGCTAAAAATTGTGGATGAGACTTTTAGTGACGAATATTTTCAATGCCAAAGGCTACATACAAATTTTCAAAAAATTTGAATGGATTACTTTTAGCTACGAAAATTTTTGTAGCTAAAAATCGTGGTTGAGACTTTTAGCGACAAAAATTTTCGTCGCTAAAGGCTACAAACAATTTTTTCAAAATTTATTATTTTTAGCTATGAGAATTTTCAGAGCTAAAAATCATAAATGAGACTTGTGGCGATGAAAATTTTCATCGCCAAAAGCTGCAAACAGTTTTTCAAAAAAATCCAATGGATTACTTTTAGCTACGAAACTTTCGTAGCTAAAAATTATGGATGAGACTTATAGCGACAAAAATTTTCATTGCTAAAAGCTGCAAACAATTTAAAAAAAAAAATTTGAATGGATTACTTTTAGCTATGAAAATTTTCATATCTAGAAAATGTTGTTGAGACTTTTAGCGATGAAAAGTTTCATCGCTAAAGGCTACAAGCAATTTTTCAGAAAAATGGAATGAATTACTTTTAGCTATGAAAAGTTTCGTAGCTAAACATCGTGGATGAGACTTGTACTGAAGAACATTTTCATCGCGAAAGGTTGCAAACAATTTTTCAAAATATTCGAATGCATTACTTTTAGCTGCAAAACTTTTCGTAGCTAAAGATCATGGATGAGACTTGTTGCGACGAAAAGTTTCGTCGCCAAAGGCTGCAAACAATTTTTCAAAAAATTTGAATGGATTACTTTTAGCTACGAAAATTTTCGTAGCTAAAAATCATAGATGAAGCTTTTAATGATGAAAACTTTCATCATTAAAGGCTGGAAAGACATTTCGAAAGGATTACTTTTAGCTACGAAACTTTTCGTAGCTAAACATCATGGATCAGACTTTTAACGACGAAAATGTTCGTTGTTAAAAGCTGCATACAATTTTTTAAAAACTTCGAAAGGATTACTTTTAGCTACGATAATTTTTGTAGCTAAAAACGTGGATGAGACTTTTAGCGACGAAAATGTTCATCGCCAAAGGCTTTAAACACCTTTAAAAAAAATTCAAAAGAATTACTTTTAGCTATAAAACGTTTCGTAGCTAAAAATCCTGGATGAGACTTTTAGTGATGAAACTTTTCGTCGTTAAAGGATGCCAACCAATTATTCGAAAGGGTTACTTTTTTGTAGCTAAAAACATTGATAAGATTTTTAGCAACGAAAATATTCATCACTAAAAAACGTGAATGAGACTTTTACCTACGAAATATTTCGTAGGTAAAAGTCTCCTTTTAATCCATCTCAAATTTCCTGATATACACCTATTAGAATATAATCCATCATATTTTTCCTGATATACACCTGTTATATAATATATTTCATCATATTCACACTCACATCCATCTAAACCCAAACTACGTAAATTCATCCAGACATAAAGTACATTCATCCAAACATAAACTGCATCCATCCAAACACAAACAATCTTATGGAAAAAAACAAATGAAAAGAGAGAGAACATATGAGAGGTGATCCGGACAAATGAAAAGAAAAACAACCTTAACCTAAATCTAAACCTAAACCTATAACCTACACTTATAGGTTTAGGTTATAGGTTTAGGTTTAGGTTTTAGGTTTAGATTAAGGTTAGGTTATAAGTTATAAGTTTAGGTTATAGGTTATGGGTTATAGGTTATAGGTTAAGGTTTAGGTTGTTGGTTTTGGTTTAGGATAAGGTTATAGGTTTAGGTTTACGTTAAGGTTTAGGTTTAGGTTTAGGTTTAGGTTATAGGTTATAGGTTATAGCTTTAGGTAATTGAGAATAGGTTAAGGTTTAGGTTTAAGAAATCAGGTTCTGGTTCGGGTTTGGTACTAGGTTTAGGTTTCGGTTTTCAAGTTTAGGTTTAGGTTAGGGAGTTGAGATTAGGATTAGGTGTAGGTTTAGGTTTAGGGATTTGAGATTACATTTGGGTTTTAAGTTTAGGTTATAGGTTTAGGTATAGGTTATAAGTGTAGGTTATCGGTTTAGGTTTAATTTAGGTTATAGGTTAAGGTTTAAGGAATTAAGAATAGGTTAAGGTTTAGGTTTAGGAAATCGGGTTCGAGTTTAGGTTTGGGGTTTCAAGTTTAGGTTTAGGTTAAGGAGTTAAGATTAGGATTAGGTGTAGGTGTAGGTTTAGGGATTTGAGAATACATTTAGGTTTTAGGTTTAGGTTTAAGTTATAAGTGTTGGTTATAGGTATAGGTTTAAGTTAGGTTATAGGTTATAGCTTTAGGGAGTTGAGAATAGGTTAAGGTCTAGGTTTAGGAAATCGGGTTTGGGTTTAGGTTTGGGTTTTCAAGTTTAGGTTTAGGTTTATGTTAGGGAGTTGAGATTAGGATTAGGTGTAGGTTTAGGTTTGGGGATTTAAGAATACATTTATGTTTTAGGTTTAGGTTACGGTTATAGGTTACGGTTATAGGTTTAGGTTATAGGTTATAGGTTATAGGTTATAGCTTTAGGGAATTGAGAATAGGTTAACGTTTAGGTTTAGGTTTAGGAAATCGGGTTCAGGTTTGGGATCAGGTTTAAGTTTGGGTTTTCAAGTTTAGGTTTAGGTTTAGGTTAGAGAGTTGAGATTAGGATTAGGTGTAGGTTTAGGTTTAGGGATTTGAGAATACATTTAGGTTTTAGGTTTAGGTGTAGGTTTAGGTTTAGGTTTTAGTTTATAGGTTTAGGTTATAGGTTTAGGTTTTGGTTTTAGGTTTAGGTTAAGGTTATAAGTTTAGGTTATTGGGTTATAGGTTATAGGTTAATGTTTAGGTTAAGGTTATAGGTTTTAGTTTTGGTTTAGGTTTAGGTTTTAGGTTTAGGTTAAGGTTATAGGTTTAGGTTAGGTTTAGGTTTAGGTTATAGGTTATAGGTTATAGGTTATAGGTTTAGGGAATTGAGAATAGGTTAAGGTTTAGGTTTAGCAAATCGGGTTCGGGTTCGGGTTTAGGTTTGGATTTGGAAGTTTATATTTAGGCTAAGGAGTTGAGATTAGGATTAGGTGTAGGTTCAAGTTTAGGGATTTGAGAATACATTTAGGTTTTAGGTTTAGGTTTAGGTGTAGGTTTAGGTTTAGGTTTTAGTTTATAGGTTTAGGTTATAGGTTTAGGTTTTGGTTTTAGGTTTAGGTTAAGGTTATAAGTTTAGGTGATTGGGTTATAGGTTATAGGTTAAGGTTTAGGTTAAGGTTATAGGTTTTGGTTTAGGTTTTAGATTTAGGTTAAAGTTATAGGTTTAGGTTAGGTTTAGGTTTAGGTTATAGGTTATAGGTTATAGGTTTAGGGAATTGAGAATAGGTTAAGGTTTAGGTTTAGCAAATCGGGTTCGGGTTCAAGTTTTGGTTTGGGTTTTGAAGTTTATGCTTAGGCTAAGGAGTTGAGATTAGGATTAGGTGTAGGTTTAGGTTTAGGGATTTGAGAATACATTTAGGTTTTAGGTTTAGGTTTAGGTTTTAGTTTATATGTTTAGGTTTAGGTGATAAGTTTAGGTTATAGGTTTAGGTTTAGGTTATAGGTTTTGGTTAAGCTTTAGGTTTAGGTTTTATGTTATAGGTTATAGGTTATAGGTTTAGGGAATTGAGAATAGGTTAAGGTTTAGGTTTAGGAAATTGGGTTCGTGTTCAGGATCGGGTTTAGGTTTAGGTTTTCAAGTTTAGGTTTAGGTTTAGGTTTAGGTTAGGGAGTTGAAATTACGATTAGGTGTAAGTTTAGGTTTAGGGATTTGAGAATACATTTAGGTTTTAGGTTTAGGTTTAGGTTTTAGGGTATAAGTTAAGGTTTAGGTTTTAGGTTTAGGTTAAGGTTAGGTTATAGTTTATAAGTTTAGGTTATAGGTTATAGGTTAAGGTTTTAGGTCATAGGCTTTGGTTTAGGTTAAGGTTATAGGTTAAGGTTTAGGTTTAGGTTTAGGTTTAGGTTATAAGCTATAGGCTTCAGGAATTGAGAATAGGTTAAGGTTTAGGTTTAGGAAATTTGGTTCGGGTTCGGGATTGGGTTTAGGTTTGGGTTTAGGTTTGGGTTTAGGTTATAGGTTATAGGTTATAGGTTTAGGTTTAGGTTTATGTTATAAGTATAGGTTTTGGGATTTGAGAATAGGTTTAAGTTACAAGTATATGTTTAGGTTGGATTATATGTTAAGGTTTATGGATTTGAGTTTAGGTTAAGGTTTAGGTTTAGGTTAAGGTTATAAGTTTAGGTTATAAGTATAAGTTTTGGGATTTGAGAATATGTTTAGGTTAAGGTTATAAGTTTAGGTATAGGTTATAGGTTAAGGTTAAGGTCTTGGTTAAGGTTATAAGTATAGGTTAAGTATATGTTATAAGTTTAGGTTATAGGTTAAGGTTTTGGGATTTGAGAATAGGTTTGGGTTAAGGTTATAAGTATGGGTTATAGGTTAAGGTTTAGGTTTAGGAAATCGGGTTCGGGTTCAGGATTGGGTTTAGGTTTGGGTTTAGGTTTTAGGTAATAAGTTATAGGTTTAGGTTTAGGTCTATTTTATAAGTATAGGTTTTGGGATTTACGAATAGATTTAGGTTAACGTTATAAGTTTAGGTTAAGGACATAAATATAAGTTATAGGTATAGGTTTAGGTTATAGGTTACAAGTATTGGTTATAGGTTATGGTTAAGGTCAAGGTCTATGCTTAGGTTATACGTATAGGTTTTGGGATTTGAGAATAGGTTTAGGTTAAGGTTATAAGTCTAGGTTTAGGTTATAAGTAAAGGTTTAGGTTTAGGTTATAGGTATAGGTTTAGGTTATAAGTTATAAGTATAGATTATAGGTTAAGGTTAAGGTCTAGGTTTAGGTTATACGTATAGGTTTTGGGATTTGAGAATAGGTTTAGGTTAAGGTTATAAGTCTAGGTTTAGGTTATAAGTTAAGGTTTAGGTTTAGGTTTAGGTTATAGGTTATAGGTTGAGGTTAGGGTCTAGGTTTAGGTTATAGGTTAAGGTTTTGGGATTTGAGAATAGGTTTAGGTAAAGGTTATAAGTATGGGTTATAATTTAAGGATTAGCTTTAGCAAATCGGGTTCGGTTTTAGGATACAGTTTAGGTTTAGGTTTAGGTTTTAGGTTATAGGTTTATGTTTAAGTTTATGTTATAAGTATATGTTTTGGGATTTGAGAATAGGTTTAGGTTTTAGGTTTTAGGTTTATGTTTAGGTTTATGTTATAAGTATAGGTTTTGGGATTTGAGAATAGGTTTAGGTTATAAGTATAGGTTTAGGTTGGGTTATAAGTTAAGGTTTAGGGATTTAAGTTTAGTTTAAGGTTTAGGTTTACGTTAAGGTTGTAAGTTTAGGTTAAGGTTATAGGTTAAGGTTAAGGTTAGGTTTAAGTTTTAGGTTAAGTTTTATGTTTAGGTTATAGGTATAGGTTTAGGTTTAGGTTTATGTTTAGGTTTTTAGGTTATAGGATATAGGTTTTGGTTTAGGGTTAGGGTTAGGTTATCAGTTATAACTTTAGGGAATTGAGAATGGGTTTAGGTTATAGGTTTCGGGTTATAGGTTTAGGTTAAGAGTGTGGTGCCTGCAAATACAGATATAAACATGGCCTGTCCAAATGGTCAGGTCCCTCCATTGTTGTCCATAAGAAATGGACAGCTTCATCATGCTCATAATAGTGGTTCCTACCTTCCAGGGACCCCCGCTCATCCGGATAGCTCCGATGACATTCGGGTCTGCTCCATTAATTTTGAGAAAATACATAAACACGACTTGTCTAAATGGTTAGGCCCCTTCAATGCTGTCCATAGAAAATGGACAGCTTTATCATGGTCATAATAGTGGTTTCCACCTTTCAAGGACCCCCACTCATCCGGATAGCTCCGACGCACATCCAGGTCTGCTCCATTAATTTTGAACAAATATATAAGCACGACTTATCCAAATGGTCAGGCCCCTCTAATGTTGTCCATAGGAAATGGACAACTCATCATGGTCATAATAGCGGTTCCCACCTTCCAGGGACCCCCGCTCATCCGGATAGCTCCTACGCACATCCATGTCTGCTCCATTAATTTTGAGCAAATACATAAACATGGTCTGTCCAAATGGCTAGGCCACTCCAATATTGTCCATAGGAAAGACAAGCTCTTTATACCATGTGACCTACAGCTTATGAAAATTTCCAAGTAAATTGTACGAGGTTTACAATAGTCTTAGAGTAAAAAAAATTTTCTAAGTATGTGCATTTCAGTTCGAGTTATTACTATAATCATGTTAGCCTTGAGAGTGTTAATATGAGGGATGGGTTGATTGCAAAAGGGCTTATTAAAACTATATTAGGTTATCTTACTCGATATAATGATTTTACGACCAGTAAGATAACCCAATATAGTTTTAATCGACCCTTTAGCAGTCAACCCATCCCTCGTATCATCCCTCCCAAGGCTATCGTGATTAGGAAGGAACTCAGACTAAAATGCACAGACTTAGAAATTTTCTGCACTCCAAGATTACTATAACCCTCGTACAATGTATATTCAATGATGTATATTATACAATGTATATAACATGAAATGGTACATGAGTGAGACAAGACAACGTAACCTTTTATATAAAAGCCAGAAATTGATATATTAAGATTGTCCTATCGAGGAGATTCTTAGGCGTAGTCCATCTGTTGTTGGGACAAACAGGCATGGGTTTGGATTATTGGACCATGAGCCCCACCTGTCATTGAAAACTAATGATTAAAATCAGTATATTGGGTATCATATCATTCACCACCGATAAGGCGGCCATTTTTGTTGGTGTTTGGTTTGTAGCCATTTTTGGAGTGGCAGAAAGTAATTTGTTTTACTTTATAATACAAATAGTGGGGTACAATGTAATTTAAGGCACAATGTACTAAACTGGACATGTGGAGAGAGAGAGAGAGAGATAGAGAGAGAGAGAGAGAGAGAGAGAGAGAGAGAGAGATATTATTTATAAGTCTCTTTTCTCATATGTGAGGGGAAATAGCAAAAAATAAGTTTTTTTTTTTTCTTTTGGTGTAGACAGAAAATAATTTTTTTCTTTTCATAAGCATCCTCTTTAAAGGTCATCGATTTTCCATGTGGTTCCAGAACCAGTGTACTTAGATTTAAAGGCGGAGGTCCGTGCCTTTATCCATGTGGTTCCAAAACTAGTGTACCTAGATGTTCCAATTTCCCATAAAATCTGCATAACACTCTTTGAAGCTTCAGAATATACATAAATGAAACGCATATAGTGATTCTATCATCAAGATAAATGTTGACATCTGATAGCTAAGTGAATAAGAGTGCAAGTCTAACAAAAGCACTGACAGATGAAATTTAACAAATTACACATGAAGAAGAAGAAAAGCATCATAAAAAAGATATATGAGAAGACAACATGTATAGCAACTCTTTGTCACAAAATTGGATTTAATGTGTTGATGGTGGGTGGTTTAGGTTGTGTTGTAGAAGAGACCACATATCATTTATTCCTCATCCCATTGGATTCATTTAACATTCTTTCATTCCTCAGTTCACTGGCATCCGAGTGAGACATTGAATCCATACTGATCCACTAATCAAGTGAGGAACACATGGACAAAAATAGTAGTGGTTTGTAGAAAAAACAAATCGAAACTTGTTTGTTTCACTACTTTATTCTTTGTAAAGTTGATGAAAGTTCTTCTTTCTTTCGAATTTTGCTTTAGTCACTAGGTGTTGTAAGAGCTTTATAAATGGATTATAACAAAGTTGTGCATGTTTAAATTTCAAGAAGAATTAGCAAATGAAAGTTTAGGAAGCTTATTGACATTGGCATGGTACTGACCACTATCTTCATCTTTGTCTCCATTTCTTTCTTCTTCTTCTTCTTTCACTTGGTAGTTGTATTCACTTCTATTGGAGACTTACTGAAACATGTAATTGTGCTCCCTGCCAGCCAAATTATGGGTTATTTAACTCAACTTCTGTTGGAGTACAAAGTTCTGAACTTCTCTTAGTCATTCAAAGAGGTCAATGATTTCCATAAGCAAATTAGCTTCTTCTTCATCCTCTTTTTCTATATCATCATGGTTGTAGCCGAAGGCTAGAAAATAAATTTGAGGAAGACAAAAACAATGTAGAGAACATTGCCACATGCATGAAGGCCATGATTTAAAGTTTATAGCATGTATGTTTGACATAAAAATAGCATCATATATAGATAATATCAGATCGTGTTCAATGGGAATTCCCTTCGCCTAAACCAGAGTGCAACCTACCTGGGTCGGTTGAGATCAGGTTCATTTTATGCTAAAACAAGTACATAACGGTAATGGTTTAACCATTACGAGTTGCAGGGGTGAAATGGACATAACAACCATTGCAGAAAGAATGACCCATAACGGTCCCATTACAGCCCTGTATTGGTCCCAAAACATATTTTTCAAAAAATAAAAAATAAAAAAAAATAGAAAGATACAGATGTCACAACGACCAATACCATAAAAGTAACAGTGGTGACCATTATGGCATTACTGTTATGGAATGCCTTTGTCAGGTTGAGAATTTTCAATACACGACTACCCCAACTCATACTAAAGTTCAGGTTAGACCATTAAGGTTCAGGTTGACCAAAGCCAAGTTGCAGTCATGAATCAGGCAAAGGGTATTTACATTAGGGTTTGCTTCTATAGGTCTTATAGGCTAGAATCCACGTGGTCCTAGTTCCCCAATTTGGGCTTAGATTCCTTTCTACATGCAACAACGGTATAAATGCATGCAATATTTCAAGGCCCGGCTTATAAATGCATAGACTACTTCAAGGCCCAACAATCACCACAATGAATTAATGTTGAGGTCCTATCCTAATAAGATAAATTATATAATGTGTCATGCGTAATTGTAAAAGTTATTGGCGGGTTTTCAATCCTGACAAGTGGGTAATGCAATTAGACCCTTAAAGGCTGAATTGATTATAGATCTTACCAGATTCAATAGTACTTGGAATACTAAGATTAGATCTCATGTAATAGTAAAAGAAGAAAGATATTAGGACTGAGCAACAGTCAACAGATCCTTAATCTACAACTAGGGATCAACAATGTCTACCATAAATGAAATTCAATAACTTTAAAGAGTTAAAAATATTATCTGAGTACAAAATTATTTTCCTTCAGTTTAAAGTATGAATTGCTTCCCATTGGGCATGCATTGCCTATGGCAGGAGAAGAGCTAGGGAATGTAGTGATTACTAACATAGCAGCTATTAGGTTTCTCAATACCAATCCACAACAAGGATTAGAAACAAGCTTTGGCATAATGCATGGTTTACAAGATGATATAACCATATCCATTGTGGAAAATACCAACGCACATCCAGACATGTACAAGTTTCAGAAAATACTTGAAACCTTGAGCCATAACCATTTTAAACTAAATTTTTCATTGCATCCATGGAGAAATTTGATGGTTTGATCTTTAAAAAAAAGGGACATGCATCAGAATCAATGATCTACTATTTTAATTCAGTTCCATCATGCCATTCCTTTTTTTCATCTGGACATGGGTGGAATGTTTACCAAAAAAAAACTCAGTCAATTTTAAGTTTGTGTCATGTGTCTCACATAGAACAATACAAAATACTACAGTGGTCCACATTAAATTTAGAAAGTTCCAATATTGGTCATTGGGTCTTTTCCAATCTAGGAAATTTTGGGGATATGGTCCATCCCCAGATAGAAGCAACAGATCAATGGTCTAGATCCCCAAACAAAAGGTCCCACTACGGAAAGCCAACAGATTTTGTGAGAAGAAATTAATGGATCCATACAAACAGGGGAGCAATACTCTCTCTCTCTCTCTATATATATATATAGAGAGAGAGAGAGAGAGAGTGTGTGTGTGTGTGTGTGTGTGTGTATATATAGAGAGAGAGAAAGAGAGACAGAGGCAACAAATCAAAGGTCTAAATCCCCAAATAAAGGGTCCCACTACTGAAAACTAATAAATATTGTTAGAAGAAATTAATGGATCCATACAAATAGGGGAGCAATGCTACACACACGCACACATACATATAGACAGGCAACAGATCAATGGTCTAGATCCCTAAACAAAGGGTCCCACTACTGAAAACCAATAGACATTGTTAGAAAAAATTAATGGATCCATATAAACAGGGGATCAACTTCTAAGAAAAATGGACTTTGAAAAGCATCAGTAACTTCTAAGAAAATGAGAGAAAAAAATCTATACCTTGTATTTAGCAACCTCTTCACTTACTTCCTTCAAATCATCCTTTGTGAAAATCAACCCCACGTTGCCCTGCATTTGTTACGCCCCAGACTCGGTAACCGGACCTCACAAGGAACCCGATGACCGGTTCTGGCTGCAACAGCCTCTGTATTACCCCATTCTCAGCTCCTAAGACAGGTTCTAATCCTGGGATCCTACAAGGAGGATTTTCATAACAATGTAATCATCTCCAATACGAGTATACCCAAGATCACAATAAGTAAATTTGAGAATAATAAAGGCACACATCACAAAATCCACTATGAATTTAAACTTTTACAAGCTTACATCAGGTCCAAAAGGACATACATAAGATAACAGAAGAAAGAAAGAAGAAAATCTGTAACACTGAGTCCTTAGATCGCACATCTATCCAAGCTCCACTGCTAAGATGCCAACTTACGATCTCCTAATTAGTCCCAAATTCAAGCTCAAGTCCAACAAAAAATCTGTCCAGAAATTTCTGGACAGTAATGCATGCATGGAATAAAATAAATTTATGGGCCTATTAAGGAAGGGATTGACCCATAAATTGGGTGTCATGGCCCACCCTAGTGGGCCCCACAATTTTTTAGAACAAACCCTCAAATTTTCACCCTTGCAAGAACATTTAAGGTGACAAAAAGAGGCATCTAAACCATGGTGTAGGTTGAGTATAGACGTCCCTTTCTTCCTAGGCTTTTTCTTTTGGGCAATCCAGGCCCACTAAGTGGACCACACATAATATCATCAGATTGCTAACTAAGGAAAGAGAAGGAAGAGCATCCGGCCATCAGAAGAGGGCTCCGCCACTATTGAGTCGTCCCCACACAATCACAACCACAAATAATAATATAAACACATTGTACAACTAGATCTTATGATGCATGGCCTAGATCTTTGAAATGAGTGGTTAAGATGCCATCCCAGCCACATGCAAGGGCCTAGATGACCCATCATACTAAGAAAAATAAGAGAAATCCACATGCAAGGGGTCCATCAAGGAAAGAATTCCATGTATGGACATACATTTACAATGTGGGCCTCATGACCACATTTAAATGGTTGTGTAAGATCTCTACCATTAATTGGTGGGTCCTGCACATCCAAATGAGAGAGAGGAAAGAGATTACATGAGGAGAGAAAAGATTTACTTGATGAAGAAAGCACCCACCTAGATCAACCATGAAATTTATATCACCATCATCTAAAGGCTCCAAGCAACATGGATCAATGGTTGGAATGAGTTTTTGAGGGTTAGATGAGGAAGGAGAGGGAAGAAATGTGGCTGAAATTTTTAGCAAGGTAGAATGTTTTGGAGGTTCTAGCAATGGAAGAAGAGAAAATGAAAAGAAAAGGAGGGAAGGGAGAGAGATGTAGCATGAGAGTAATGATGGATTTCTAGAAAGATGGAGGCATGCTTGCCTTGGTTAGAGAAGAATGATGATTGTTATAGGGAGATACAACCAAAGTTATAGGGCTGGTAGGTTTTCTAGGCTTTTGAGTAGTGTTTGTAGTTGGTGGTATTAGTTATGGATCTTTATGTAGTGTGTGGGTAGTGTACCTTGGAACTTGTGCCAAGGGTGATGGTGGTCCACATGCATTTGTATAAAAAGTGGGCCACATGATAAAATGCTCGTAACTTTTGATCCATAGGTAGGATAGACGCACAAGATGCGTCGTTGGAACCGCAACGAAAATACGGTCGCAATGGCATATGTTTCAACTCGATCTGAGTTGGGTCTTCATGACTGGACTTATGGATGACCGCAAACACTATCTAAGGGTCACGGGTCACCGGAATTCGACCAGTAGGACCGCGGGATTAAGATTGACGGAATGCATACTCTCACACACATGCACACATGCGAACTCGGGTCAGGTGTCACAGCATTTACAATCAAACCAACCAAAAAAAAATTATGATTTAGACCATAGAATCAAAAGATGAAAATACCCATAACCAAGAATAGAAATCACGCACAACGAGCAATGGTAGGAGATTAAGATAGGCCTTGTTCCCGATCTTATCGAAATGTAACAAGTAACCTAAAATGAAAAAATGACAAAATAACTAATAAATCTTCATTCTAAATGAAAATGAACTCATTAAGGAGCAAGAACATACCTCTTGCAAGCTTAAGCAGAGAGATTCAATCAATCAAAAATCCAAAAATTACAATTTCATAGTTGTATGGAGCGGAAAGGGGGAAATCTGATTTTCTCCTTCATTTCAACTCCAATGCTCTTAAAAAAAACAACAAATGGACCCTCTTGCAATCTCTAATGATCGGCCGAAATCTCCCCTTCAATGTCCTTGTGGATTAAGAGAATCAAAGAAGTGGAGGAGAGCTTGCGTCGCATGATAGGGTTCAAAAAAAAGGGTTTTCGAAAACCCTTTTTCAAGACTCTTTTCTTTTAACATAAGTTTTTTAGTTTGTTTATGGTGTGAGTTCAACACCAACTTTAACAAAGAAACACCACCATTTTAAATTAAAATCAATAAAGAAATATTCAGTATCAACCATACATTTTAAGGTTTTTGAAAATATGAGTTTTAAACCATTTAACATGAAGCTTTTTTTTGACATTTAGATTTTTTGTTTTTGATTCGTTTTCTTCGTGAAATACATGCGACAACAATTTATCTCCCTGCCATTCTCAGTCCAATTCCTAGAGATCTATCTAATTGACATCTACGCAAGAAAAAAAAAAAAAGAATTCAAATTAAAGGGCTCCCATTTTTATAGGAATAATGGGCATACTTGGCCCAATCAAGACGGTTGATATTGGGTTCTCTCTTCCATACATGTAGCTCATGTGTATGTCAGACAATATCAAGACGGTTGATATTGGGGCTCTAAATGGATGATTAAAAAGTATGGGCAAAAGTACACATTCAATATGTGTAAGTCCATCAATCAGTATACAAGGATCATTTGATCAGATCATTCAACGTTGTTTCATGTAATATGGTCCATTTCAGATTGGGATATACCTCATTTTTTGTCTCATGCCATAAGATGATCTTTAAAAATAGATGAACAGCATGGATTAAACACATACATCATGCTTCCTTTTTGTTCTTTAGACTTTAAATTTTTTGTTAACATGGATGAACGAAGTGGATAAAATAAATAAATAATGGTGGACCCCATAGAGTTTACTCTGATAAGGGTAATGAGTAACTCACCTAAAGGGGACACATCAAATCCACGGTGTTGATGTTTAACAATTGGATGTCCAAATCTTAAGTGGACCACATTCCAGAAATAGTGTTGAATGAGTGTCAACCATTAAAAAACATTTTCGGGCCATAAAAGTTTTGGATCAAACTGATTTTTGTTTTTCTCCTTCATCTGGCCCTGTATGACCTAATCAACATATTGGATGTCAAATAAACAGTATTATGGGCCTTAGGAGGATTTTAATGATGGATATATAATAATTTTATAATATACACACACACGCACACACACACACACACTTCTTACATTGAAACATATTTTAATAATTTGTAACTTTCATAATCTTTTTATTTTTATTTTATTTTATCAGTAGTGTAATTTTTTAAAGAATCAAGGGGAAGTACATATTGAAAAAATGAGGATATGAAAAACTCTGAAAGAGCACATATTTTGTTTTCAGGGTTGGAGAACTTCAAAGGTAATCCATTTGCTAGCTTTCAGTAAGTTACAAACCTTACTTTCTCCATATAGATCTCCACCTATAAGTGCCACAAAAGAAAAGTTTTACTAATGACATTGAAAGTTCAAAGGGCATGAAAATCATGTAACATCAGTACTTATAATACCATTGACAATTTAACTATGTACTTGGATCTGTCATTGACAAACGTTATGTAGTCAAAAAGCCCATTTACAACTCGTGGAAATATTCCTTTTTTCTGTCCATTACACTCCGACATACTTGGGCCCTGCTTCAACATGAGGATGTTACTAGATATCATTGAATTGAAAACAATCCACTTCAAAATACACCACTATTTTTTAGAATGACTCATTAAACAACCCATTCATGAATACAATTTAATCACTTCACCTCCAGATCTATATTTTTACATAGTAGTTTTCAAAATAACAGTAGAATTTCACAAACAGAGATGCTACAGATGGAATCAGGTGAAAACCATAACCTGATCCAAAAACTTAATTGTAAATTACTTCCATCTAGTCCAAATCATGAATGTAGAAAACTTAATACTCTAATTTCATGAAATTCCTAGTAATTTTCAAACTAAACAGCAACAGCAAAAGAAATTGAAAGGAAATGAGGCGTTTAGATGTAAAGAAGCTATAACTGGTGAGGATAAGGGATTTAGAAATCTCTTCTACAATTCAATGAGAAATCTCATCTTGCTCTCTCTACCTACACCCATCCAAATAATTCGTCCGCTACCTAGATTGCCCACCATGCACAACTTTCATTTCCTTTGTTCTCTCTCATTCTCTCCTTTACTACAAAATAAAACCAATCAAATGAGCTAAACTCGATCTGTCCTAAAAAATAGAACTCGAATCATGTTTTGGAAGTATGAATGCTAGAATATCCCCTAAGATTGTATTATCACACTCTTTCAAGTCGGATCTTAGCTAGTGCGAGCTACCAAGTTTCCTTGCAGAGTCATTATTTTGTGAACACTAAAAATTAGTGCGCCATGCTTTTTATCTTTGTTTTGTGGTGTATGGGATGATTTGAACTGATGATGTAGTAGACTTGGAGTTACCATTAGCCAATTAACTCAAAAACCCGTAGTTGGATAGAACTTGTAAAACTATAAAAGACAAAGAATTTGGAGACTTTCTTTCTTTCTCCTGATTTGCGACCTAGGATTCTGAGTAAGGGACCTCTGTTACAGAAAATGAAGGTGTTGAACACCTAATCCACTCGTATGGGAGTACGGTCTCTACTTTGTGTGGTAAGATGATCTTAGGAGATAAAATATATGATGTGAAGTATTAAAATGAGAATAGATAGCATTATAAAAAAAAAAGGGTAAAGGATACATTTACTATGGTTTTAATCCATAGTTGAAAGGGTGCCACACCATTAATAATTAACACTGGTATAAGGGGCCTTATAGGGCGTAAAAATATATATGTTTTCTATTTAAGCCATCTATATATTTTGAAATCCACCTTTGTTTTCATAAAGTGCAGTTGTTGTTGGATGTTAAGTATTTTATTGATCAAATTCCTGAAGATATATCAAATTTGAATCAAAAGAAAAGAAGAAGAAGAAGAAGAAGAAGAAGAAGAAAGACAGATAAGAAAATTAGTTCCATCTTAAAAGGCTCCCCTTTCCATCTCAACCAAAACAGTAGATATAAGGGCTAACACATTTGCAATACCAGTGGCTCAGTAAAAACTATCTTTGTGTTGTTTTTCGAATATTGGATATTTTATCAGTCCAATTCCTAGAGATCTATCTAATTGGCATCTACACAAGAAAAGAAAAATAAAAGAATTCAAATTAAAGGGCTCCCATTTTGATAGGAATAATGGGCATACTTGGCCCAATCAAGACGGTTGATATTGGGTTCTCTCTTCCATACATGTAGCACATGTTTATGTCAGAAAATATCATTGTGTTGGTTCCACAATGATTAGTTCTTACTTCTTAGCCAAACATTACACTGATTTATGATCTAAACTGTCTGAATAAGGGACTCTAAATGGATGATTAAAAACTATGGGAAAAAGTACACATTCAATATGTGTAAGTCCATCAATCAGTATACTAGGATCATTTGATCAGATCATTTTTCAGGTTATGACCCATCCAGGGTGGGATCCAATATGGGTTACTTCCTACCACTATGATTTTCGTACTTGCTTCATCTACAGTCCTATAAGACTATCTCCTATAGTGCCTACCTGCTAACTTGCTCCATCTAAAGTCCTATAAGACTATCTCCTATGGCTCCTCAATTGTTGTGGGATGATGATTTGATGGTGTGAACGTATATACAAGTATGGCATGTGTAATGGATGGTTGCCACAACATATGAAAACCTTAACCTTGGATATCCATCATTAATAATTCATAGATACTTTCAAAATCCTATTAATTTAATGGCCCACAATCTTATCAAAGACGAGCGGATTCCATTAGGTATCTGTGAGTTTTGACTGCGAGCTTAAAAATAAAACAGATTCAAATCTTAAGTAGACCATACCATATGAAACTCTGTAAGGCCCACAAAGCACGTGCTATCCATTCCGATCATCATGTCCTCATGTTCACCACCCTCGAAAACTAGTACGATCCAAAGTTCAGGTCCCGATGAGTGTAACGTTCTAAAAAAATCCATATAAAGACCCAAGTACCACCTTAGGCAGAAATCACTAAGGACCAAATCCTTTAGAAATTAAGCGAGAATTAATCGGGGCTAAACTAGATTCCCTATGAAATTAGCACTAATCACTTTAATACGATCTGTAAGACCCAAAACTTGTGAAATCGTTAACGCTACACTATCCTAAAACCTAGGATCAATCTCTAAACCCAGTTGCTCTCGGGAGCACATTGAAACTCCGTATCAGACTCGGACCGCACGTCGAAAGTCTGATGACCACGAAACTATGTGATTATGACAGCCTAGTTGGACTTGACGACCATCTCAAAAATCAAGTCCCGGTGGTGTCCTGGGGCTATTTACTTGAGCCCAGAGCGAAGTGTGTGAGAAACGTGAATTTCTTTAGAAATAAAATCTGAATTTAAGTAATCCGAGTCGTGTCACTTGTGGGCCAAATATATGGATTCAGACCATTAAAATATGACCCAAATACACCCTCAGATCAGGGGAAATGTCCCACACATGTCAGTGCACTTGTGGCCCTGATCGAATGCCGGTGACCGTCGAACTAAAACGGGTCCACCATGGGTGATCTGTAAATATGATCGGACTAAAAATTTAGCTTGACCTAGATCCAATATCAGGGAGCTTAAGTCTGACCACGTTTAGTAAAGGAGCCTCTAGAAATGCTCCGTTGGATCGGAACATACCCGATTTGGCTATAACCTAAGTATACCTTGGCCTTGGGGCCATTCCCATCAGTTATGGGCCCATATAAGGGCTTTAAACCCTCTCTCTCATATCCCAAATAAATTTCAAACCCTAAGGAAGAGAGAAGAAGAAAAAAAGAAGGAAAGAGAGAAAGTATGAGAGAGAGAGTTGGAGTATTCCTGGGATTCTTCCCGGCTGCTTCTCGTGTTAAATTCATTCATTTGTATTGCTGTTCCAATGTTTTCGGCCATGTACTTGGGTAAGAAAACCTAACCCTAATCTATTTTAGCGTTTCAAATAGTGTAGGTTATGAAATAGCTAACCTAATTCATGCTATAGGTTGTCAATCCGCTGTCTAAAATGAATCCATTACGCGTTTACTCGCGTAAGGTGTGGACTATATATGTTTAGGTTATGGTTTTCAAGGCTTTCAATGTCGATTAATGATTTATTATTGATTTGGGTGCCATTTCACATGCCAAACGTGATGTTTATTTCACTTTACAAATACGTATGAATTATGTCAAGTATAATGTATTCTATGTATTTGTTGAAATAACTGAATATGTATGGATTTTGGATTTATGGTTGACATGATTATTTGTCATGCATATATGTTTGTTGCATTGGCGACAACTCCTCGGTGAAAGGGTTTTCCCTAATACGTAAAAAACTAACATACGTCATGTATGTTGGAATGTGTAGCCTATGTGTTTGTAAAAATGTCTGAATGAGGTAGTAGTTAGTAAATTATGATTTATAGGGAAATTGAGATATGATTCCCAACTACCTTAACTGTTTGTATGATTTCCTCCATGTACTGCGTATTATTCATGTTTGACGGTGTGTATGATTTCCTCCATGTACTGCCTATTATTCATGTTTGACGGTGTGTATGATTTCCTCCATGTACGGTATATTCATGATTAAGTTATATTCCATAGCATGCTAGATTTGACTTATTTATCTATTACTATCTTAATCATCTCATATTTTCACTTGTTGTAAGTGCATGTGGTTGGGACTATATTATAGTCCAAGCAATCGGTAATAGGCTCTGCTTTGGTGGCTGAGGGTTTTTTCACCACATAGGGGGTGTTTGATGAATCCAAGCCGTACTTGGGATGTCGACAGTGGTTAGGCCACACGGAGTGCTTATGAACTTCATGTCGATCAACTCAATGTGCGCTCGTGCTAGTCGAGCTCGTCAAGTAACCCGATTGGCCCGATTTTTGTTCACCATGTTTGGACGCTACTGCTTGAATCGAAGGTACCAAACTCACCAGTGAAAACCCTTTAACCCCGGTACCTCGATCTGCTAAGGCTCATGAGCCGGACATGGTGGTATGGGACACTGTGGTCGAGCTGTCAGCCTGCGATAGGGTGACGAGCCCACCTGTAGTGACCAGTGAGTAACCCAGACTCGTGAGGCGAATACGGTGGTATGGGACACTGTATTTGAGCTGTCGGCCTACACTGATCAGGTGACGAGCCCTTAATAGTGACCTCGAGCATACCTAGAGACTACATTGAGGCGACGACCTTTTTCATAGCAACTAGGGTATAAACTAAGCCTACATTGATCAGGTGACGAGCCCTTTGCAGCGACCTAGAACCACAACATTGTATAAGATTTACTAGCACTAATGACCCTATAATAGATCATTGTTTGAAGATTGATATAAGGGAGGTACCTTAGCTTCCCAATCCTGTTGTATGAATAAACCTAAGTAAGAACTTGGCTAATCATTTGCATGCACCCCATTACATGTGCTTTGGCGAGGAAGAGCACTTTTGGGAGGATGCCATGCGCTCCGTGAGATGAAGACGCTGAGGGAGTGTAGGCGAGGGCATGCATCATTATTGCAGTAACAAGAGTACTTAGGACCTTATTGTTGCACTACTTTATTATTACTGCTTGACTGAATTGATAACATGTTAACCTTTGCTGTATAGTTTCACTGAGTTGATCACTCACTCCCACGTTCTGGGACGGTGTTTTAAACACCAACCAGACTCTGTCTTAGTTTCATATAATGATGCGACCCACGAGGCAGAGCCGAATTTTGAGGACGATGAGGAGGCGTTCTCCTATATATAGTTATCAGGCGGGTTTCTATTGACTGTTCTGATCAGCGGGGCTTCAAGGTTATACTTGTAGTGGACTATCACATTTTGACATTCTGTATTTTAAAAATAATACTTGTAAATATTGACCTGGCAATGCATACATACTTTGGGGACCCATAGTTTATACAGTTATACATATTCATTTCAGTCTTCTGCTTGCATATTACAACTGTCCCTGAATTATGTTATGCTGATTTAGCTTAATCTCATTCATGTTTTATGCACTAATACAGAAAACATACATCCATCATTAAAAAAATATTGCACAAGTGATGTTTTGGAACTCGAGAGCTGAGTTTTGCTTGACCCCTAATTTTTAGGGCATTACAATGAGGCCCACTTGATGAACAGCTTGGATGTGGTGTTCTTGATGGACACTGGTGCAGCACAAAAACATGGTGAACCATGGAGCTTTGATGTACGATGGGAATTTTTAAGGATTCAGAAACTAGTTATATGTCGGGAAATTCTACAGGGAGTTACAAAACAGATTAGCAAGACGATGCATGAACTAGCTGCAAAAGTTGACGAGTATGCTCGTGGAATGATCAGTGGGTTTGGTTCAACCCTCTTTGAGGAGCTCATGTGAACTTCCCATGAGGTCGAGCTGTGTTGGCCCCACCATGATGTGTGTCAAACATCAACATCGTGCATTTGATGGGTCCCCTTTAAATTATGGGATATCCCAAAAATCAACCGTGCACTCGGTGGGGCCCCAATTGAAATTTGGATGCATCTGAAACTTGGTATGACCCCTCATCCAAGGGGCACACACATAATGGATGCGCTGGATTTGTGAACCTAAACCAATGTGGGCCCAAAAAATAATTATAAATGTTTTAATGGAGGGTAACACCTCTCAACTTTTGTATGTGGTGTGGCCCTCCATGGGATGGTGCACCCGACTAATGGGGTAGATGTTTTACACGCATCATGGTGGGGCCCATAGAGTCATACCAGACCCCGGCTGAAATTGAGGGCATGCGCCAAAAAATGAGCCAGAATTAAAGTTCAAGTGGACCACACCACAGGAAAAAGGGAATTGAACACCCACTGTTAAAAACTTCTTGGGCCAATGTTTATTTTGGTGTGGACCACTTCAACGTTGGATCTGCTTCATTTTTAGGCTCAAGCCTCAAAATGCCATGGTAAAGTAAATGGGCGACACGGATATGTCATATACATTATGGTGGGCCCATAAATAATTATAAATCTTTTAATGGAGGGTAAACCCTCTCAACTTTTGTATGTGGTGTGGCCCACACAAGTGATATATCGATTTAATTTTTAATCCCTGGGCCCACCATGGGATGATGCATCTGACTGATGGGGTAGATGTTTGACATGCATCATGGTGGGGCCCACAGAGCCATACCAGACCCTGGCCTAAATTTGGGCGTGCGCTCAAAAACAAAGCCACGCCCAAAAAAACCCCAACCCCGAATATCTCTCTCTCTCTCTCTCTCTCTCTCTCTCTCTCTCTCTCTCTCTTGCTCTCTCGCCCTCTCTCTCCATTCCCTAACCCAGATCTAGTCTGTCCTCTCCTCCTCTCAGCAGCTGTGAAGAAAGTTGAAAGTGAAGAAGTATTTTTACCCTCTCTTTCGCAGGGCTTTCAAGAGAGAAGCTCAGATCCGAAAAACCGTAAGAAATTCTTCCTCTCAATTTATCGACGCAAAGAGCTTTGAGATCAAATCATTTTACAGTATTTTCACACAAATCTGTTGAAAATCACGTTAATCCATGTTCTTTCTTTGACTGAGTTAATTTCAGATTGAGAGGTTGATGTTAGGGTTTTGTTTTGTAGTGAGATTGATTGCTTGTTTGTATTGGAGACTGTAAATCTTTGATTCCATCTCTTGAGTTTTGGTTTTATTAAGAGAAAATGAAAATGTTTTTGTTTTTATTTTTTATTTTTATTTTTAAAGAAATTGAGGATATTTTTTGGCATATTAGTGAAATTTTCGACGTTTGAAACTGTAGATCCTTGAATAATCCATCTTTCTTTTTTATTTTTCTTTTCTCCTTTTTTTTTTTCTTTACTTTTTTTTTTTTTTTTTTGTGAAAAAGAGGCTTTGTGAAGGTAATTTTTAAAAACTGGAGGATATTAGTGAATTTCAGTGGGTTTCGATGTTTGAAACTGTAAATTTATGGGATTTCAGTGGATTTCGATGCTTGAAACTATAACCCTTTTTTAAAGTGGATGGTGAAAGAAGACGTTGGGATTTTTTATTTTTTATTTTTGTTTTTTTTAAAATTTTTAAATTTTTTTTACATGCATTTTATCACATGCACACACACACACACACACACACACACACACACACACACACACACACACACACACACACACACACACACACACATATATATATATATATATATATATATATATATATATATATATATATTTCAAATTAGAGGAATTAAGTGAATTGTAATTTTTAGGATGTTTAATTTACAACAAATTCCTCTTCTTTTTTTCTTCTTTTTTTGGTTGTCATTGATCAAATAGAAAGATACTGAATTTTTTTTTCCTTTTTTTTTTTTTTTTTTTTTGTGTGTGTGTGTGTGTAACTGAGCAAGTAAGAGGCACTAATGTAATTTCTGCATGAGTAAATTGAAGAAGCAAGCAATTCTTGGCACATGCCATCCCTCTCCTTTTCAGGTACTCTCTCTCTCTCTCCCTAGGTAATTTTCTTCTCTATCTCTCTGTAAAATTCCATTCCATAGCATAAATGATCTTCTGTAGAAGGCTATTTTCTTTTTTAATGTTTCCATTATGATTGAGGAATTTGTAATCTTTTTATTTCCATTCATGTTTCGAAATTAGGTTATTTTAGAATATTCTAATTAGGAATAATCACAAGGCGAAAAACTGAAATTCTGTTCTGTACGCTTGAAAGGTTGTTTCCCACTAGTGGTTTTTGTTGTTTATGTGTCTTTTGATTTTTAAAGTATTCACAGATTAGAATTTCCTAGAAAGTCGAATTCTATGTTTGTGAAGGTTAGGTGTGTTTTGAATTCTTTGGTATCGCTTTATGCTGATGCATCTCGGCATTCCATTTTGAAATTTTTATGTATGGTTCACCATTTGCAGAAGTTGTATGAGGTCCATCCATGTCACGTTGGTGGTGGATGTTTATGGGGATCGAGACCATGGATGTGGCAGGGCCATTAATTTTGGTGATTGGACAATTTTGATAAAAAAATGTTATCAGTTTTGTCAATGTAGACCGCATCAGAGTCAAAATTTCTTGCACCCTTGATCACCAAATAGCCCATGTTCATGACACTTAATGGTGCAGATTTGTTTGGGTCATCAATGGTTTAGATTTGTATCTTTATATCAGTGGGTCATCTGACATAAAGAGTAGTCTAGCTGAATGACTCCCAACTCAACATAGTTTCCTTACTTGTAAGTTCTTTTAAGCTTTGACTTACAAGTAAGTCACTTACACCTTACTGGTTATCCTGTTTGGATGTAGGTTGTAAGTCACTTATAGGTAGGTTGGTTTTTCTTTTTTTGGATAAGCTGTAAGTTTGTTACAGGTAAAAAGTTGTATATTCACTCCACGGAATCGTTCAAAAATGTTGTAATCATATAAGAAATGTTGGTAACAAATATACCATTTTGTTAAGCCAATTTAAATGAATATTTAAGACAATTCTTATGCTAAATCAATCATCAAGTTGGTCATAAAAATGGGCCCACAGATAGGGACACATGGACAATCCAATCAATTGATCTGGATGTTTCTATCAAGTTCAACCCTTAATTAATGAACCACACACACACACACACACACACACACACACACACACACACACACACACACACACACACACACACAAATAGGTAATTACATATGTGACATGTAGAATAGAGTTATTTTGGTGCACAATATACGAAACCGAATGAAGTGTGTGCATCATAATAGCACACCTCTTCTACTTGAATACCATCTTTTCTATCATAACTGGTGTCAAGACTATGGTTATTTTTATTTTTATTTTATAGAAGCTCAATCCTTTTGAAATTGATGAACATATCATTTAAGATAATTTATTGTGTAATTCTCTACTACGGTGTTTCCTCCTATATCCTTATTAACTTTTGATTCCTGTCATCATCATTTGGGTGTATCCTTATTTCCATCTTTATTGGTTTCTTCTTCTTTTCTTTTCTTTTTCTTTCTTTCTTTCTTTCTTTTTTCTTTTGGTTGGAAGTGGTATTATGATATTCCAATATTAGTGCCTTTGTGGATTCGTGCCCGTGACATTATGTGCCATTGTGCCATCATAACTTGGCAACCTACCATCTTTTTTTCTTTTTTTTTAAGGTTATTGTTACACCATACATCTGCAACAATAACCTCACAGCTATTGAACATCATCACTCATTAGAATTTCCACTTTGGAAGCTCTAAATATATTTCTTAGTGGAGAACATCTCTTCTGTTTGTCTATTAGAGGAAGGGTGTTGAGTGTGCTTGGCACTTACAACGAATCATTGACACTCTTTCCTTGAATGATTTTTCAAGGTTATTGGCATGGTTCTTAAAAGCATTTTTCTGTTACGAAAGAAGGAACTTGATTGGTTTTATGAGGGCGGTGCAAGTGCTATTTTCCCAGATGGTATGTTCTCTATGTTTTTTAGTGTATGGGTGGTATGTTTTTGCTATTGCTCCTCTCAAGAGTAGGATTTTGAAAGTCTCCCTACGTAGTTGCATGATCCTTCTAATCAAGTGCCACTCCCACTTCAAATTGCACCTTGGACTCATGCCCCTCCACTTCCAATTTGTTTATACCTACTATCATTTTAAAATAGATGCTTCCCTGCTCCTTTGCCCAAATAAGTTGCCACTTTGCTTTACGCTTCCTGTAATGCCAATATTTTTTTTTCATAAACGTGTTTTTGTGAAATAATCAGGAACACCCTAAACCATTCTTGGTGGGGGTTACCGAAGAGAAATGAACAAATTCTTCATTTTTCCCCCCCACTTTGATTCCAAAAGAGACAATCACCCATCCAATATCGAATGACTTAACACTCAGATCCCATCACGAGTCTGGATGCAAAAGTCTCTTCAGTCCTTTAACCTACTTACCAGATTGGATTGAGGCCTACCTGATGACTAGCTTGGAACTTACATATACTTGCCAAATTAGCATGTCCGAGGACTGGGAGAGTTGGATTTTGGATCCTCCTCTCACCTATAGGCGTTGTGTTTTTGTCATGGTCCGAGATCGTACATTGGGTGATCAAAGTTTAATTTCAGCTTGTCGAAGAAATGTTTGTTAGATGTGACATTGTTTCACATCATGTGTCTTTGAATTTCTGTCAAGAAATGTAAAAGAAACAAATATACTGTCTCAAAGTATTTTGTAATGTAGCAGTTCACTACAGTGTTGGTAAAATGCCATACGAAAAAAGACTGTATGTTAAATTTTTGCATAAGTAATTTGTATATGCACAGGTAATTACTAGTAATACACATGTAACTCAAATAGTGAGTTAACACCATTCTTTCTCTTTCAAATCTTTCCTTTGCCAGTAATTCTTATATAATTCGCCCGTGTTGGTTTGCTAACGAAATTCCCTTTTATGGTTTACTAACAAGTAGAGATAATAATTCCTTGTTAAGGCTATTAGTTTCATAGCAACATTTATTCTCAAAAGATCCTTAGGAAGTTCTTTGGAATTCCTTATCCCCTGCTCTTTTGTTTTTCAATTGTTGAGATATGTTATTACTATCAGAACCACAAAGGAAGATACATGAGCTTGTTGACATTTTATGGTCTGTGGTTAGCTATAGTTTTTTTTGGCATCTGTGTACGTAGAGTGAAGATTTTCATCTGCTGGAAAGGTACTTAAGAGATGCTAGATTTGGTTCAAAAATCCTATTTTGCCAAATATTCCTGTACCACACTCCATCTTCAAAGATACCAAATTAATAAGGTAAAATTGTCATCCCTTAAGTACTCTTGTTCCATAAATAGGATTTACATATTTCTAGAAGGATGGAAGACTAAGGGCCTATTTGTTAAATCTAAAATCCGAAGTCTGAATCTGAAGTCTAAATCTGAAATCTAAATTTGAAGTCAGAAAACTAATCACTAAGGGATCTGTATGTTACACATAATTTGTCTAAAATAGTGGTGAAGACCGCTTGAGTTGAAGTAGGAATATGGTAATATGTCCTAGAGGGGGGTGAATCGGACTTTTTAAAAATTTATGAGTTATATTAAAAATCCTATCACTCTAATCCTAACAGGTATGCAATTTTCAAGATTACTCAAATGTAACTCTACTTGCTTCCAAGCCCAGTAGAGGATCCAATCACAAAACTATTCAAATGAATAAGCATGGAGCAGTTATTGTCTATGATGGATGTGATTGTGTGTTTGAAGTGTGAGCAGATATAAATTCAATTAACATAATCACACAAATGATCAAACACAAGAATCAATCACAGACACAGTCATTTTTATAGTGGTTCGACTATTTATCTACTCTATTCCCGGCTGCCACACTCAACCCATGAGTGTACCGAATTTCACTAAGGAGGTTTCCCATGGTTCACCTCAAACCTAAGGTTTTAAATCAGGTTCACCTTCAACCTTTACAACTTACACAGAGGCTGACTGTTTATGCTCTCATGAGTAAGGGTCAACACATAGCACTCGGTTTAGGCACATTGGCCAAGGATCTTACCCTAAGACCCTAACAGAGGTTTTACACGGTTCACCTCATAACCCAGAGTTTTATTGGTTCACTCCTAACCAGATGTTTATGCCCACACAGAGAAAGGGTCAACACAACGCACCCACATGTACACTCCCACCGGAGGCCTCCTTTGAGGACTTCAAAGGGTGAGCAACACTTGAGACCCAATCCTATAAAGAAATGATCACAAGTGTCCTTTGGACTCTAGATACTTACAGATAAGTTGATGAGTCCCTTTTAGCATAGTAATGAAGATCTTCTTCTTGTTGATGAAGAGTCTTCAGCTCCCTTGATCTGCAACACAAAAGCTGTACCAATACTAGGCTTCAGGTTAGGTCAAGGTTATGATGGAATTCCACTCTCTAAGGATTTTTCTATTTGGAAGATAGAGTGATTCCAATCATCTATGCATTTAAGGCATCCCAGCTTAACGATTTGTCATTAAGGTAGTAGCTGGAGGATCCTTGAATGCGGAAGTTCATTCCCCAATCCATTCTATTGAATATCAATGATGAGGGTGGATAGAAGGATGAACTCCCTGAGAGAAAGGGCTTAAGATAAATGATATGAAGTTTAAAATACTCAGAAGCACTCTCTTCTGTCTCTACCAGCAATAAAGACTAACCTCTCTCTATATATAAGCAAAAGGTTCCAACAGATATAAAACGGTCACATTTATGACAGAGTTCGATATCATCGAGCAGGGTCGATATCATCGAGCGTATACTCCCGATAGCATCGATTGACCTCTCGATGATACAAACTCAAATGTCATTTTCGCTTTTGGAAACCTTTTGCCAACTGGTCGATTGGATCGAGACACACATTGATGTTATTGGATTTTGAACTCCGATTCCATCGATAGAGGGATCGATCTATCGATAGGTGAAAACAAGAGAGACAAGCCTTGAAGAATTTCAGGTCATAAAGATATGTTCGGGGAATAGCCGATGTCATCTAAATTTGAATGTCGATGATATCAAGACTTGTTAATAAGATCGATAAATCATATAGATTTACCTATAAGCACTCTGGTTAGTTTGTGTCAGACTCGATCCTATCAACCAGGACTCGATGACATCGACATAAGAATTTCGATTTCATCAAATGGCCCCCGATCAACATTTGAAGCACGCTGAAATATATGCTGGAGGAAACATACGCCCACTATCAATATGATCGAATGACTTCCGATATAATCGATATTTGAATTCAGATTGAATTGGACAGTCATCGATATATTGAACCTTATAGTAGTTTTCTTTGAAAAAATAGGGGCGTCGAAAAATTATTTGTCAATATTATCGATCCACTTTCGATGGCATCGATATTTGAATATCGATGATATCGATTGAAACTTCGATATATCGATAAATCGTCCAGATGAATATTTGGTTGCTGGACGCTTTTTGTCCTCACTTGATTGTATGTATTGATATGCCGAGGACATCGATAGAGCAGGTCGATCATATCGAAAGGTTAATCGATATAATCGATAGGGTAAGAAAACTTAGAGATTTTCCTGTTTGGTAAAGAGTTTTCTTACAATAAAATCCTAAGATGTTCTACTTAGTTTTAAGGGTTTTAATCACCTGGTGTTTTGGGACATGGGATGTGAGGCTATAATTTACCTATGGAAAGCTTCCACACATCTAGTTGAGGCAGACACTTGAATTGATCTTCCTGTTAGGCGTTGTTGCCCAACTGACTCAACTTATACCGTAATTGACAAACCAGGGCACTCGTAGGTGCACTTTTAATCTCCCCCTTTATCAATTACGTGAAAAAATACCCAAAACACCCTAGGAAGATATCTAAACAGATACATCCTAAATTGTGTGTACATGCATTAACAAAATTTTACAAAATCTAATCACCCATGTACACAAGCAGTAATTGTTCCCCCTTTCTTGTTACGACTGCTCCCCCTAACACCTGCAACATATACAAGCACAAATGTCCAATTTTCCACAGGAGTGTTTATAATTTTTCTCCCCCTTTTTGTCAGTCATTGGCAAAGGCATAATAAGTGATATTGACTGAAGAATTTAAGCATATGGGAGAACCACGGACAAATGTATATAGATAAAAAGCATACATCAATGAAGGCAGAAAGCAAAATGGATGAAGCAATCAGCACAGTCATTGTATAAGAAACAGGAATGACAATAAAATAAGAATTGTATGCAGCCATATTCAATTAGTATCCCCCCAAAAAAATATACTACCGTAGACAGCAGTAGAATGAGATTTGTCCAAGGAAAAATACATAACACAACAACAGACGCGTTGGATAGTCAAAGAAAAACTGGACTGATGCTTAATGTCTTCGAGGAAGCTCATCCGTGAGCAAGTCTACCATTTGCTGAGTAGTTTCCTAGAGGACATCAAAATTTTCTCCAATGATAGTGAGACGCCTCTCACAATTGTTCAGACGGTCCTCTATACCAACCATCCCATTGAGTAGGTGACGTTCAAGGTGATGAGTTGGACAATTTATAATCGACTCAGGACTGACCAATGGCGTGCGATTTGATCTTCCATGTGTAGGCCGCATTGTTGGTGGAGCATGTTGGATAGCCCTTGGTATAGAAAGACTATGCCGGGAGGGAGACAAGGAAAAACAAAATCGTTGTGCCTCCAGTGACGCATCACTATCAAACCATGCTTCTGGATGCACTTGATCAGATGTGGCAGGAAGCCCTACATGATGTGCGAGTTTGCATATGAGCACGGGAAAGGACAGTGTCTCCCCATGATTTCCTTGAATTACACGAATGATTTGCTTAAGGAGGAGAGTTGGCAAGCACACTTGATTCTCTTGATATACATCATAGAGTACATTGATCACAGATGGAGAAAGATGATCACCATTTACATCGCAGGGATACATTCTATGAAGGATTTTGAAGGTGGGTCTAAGATGGTTGATATGCAAAAAAAAATTCTCATTTCACGGAACTGTAGTCCCTTGGCACAATGCACGGGTTATATCTCCCCATACCCCCAACCCATTGAGATTTCGGTTGGTTACTGGAATTCTAGTGACCTTCAGATCTAGGAGTTTTGCCAAGGTGACTGGAGTGATAAGCTTTGAGTAATGTGCAAGAAGAATTCGAATACTGGGGGGATCTTCACAAATGACATGGCAATGTTTGAAGAATTCATGGATCACACCCAGTCGGTACGATCCTCCAAGATTTAGAATATTTTTCCAACCGATTACTTTTAAAAGGAGGTCAACTCCAAAAGGCTCAATGGCATTGTTGAGCACTAATCATTCAGTGATGACAGACGGACAACCTTCCTTTAGAGTAGGTTGATGCCTACTGAAATTTGATTGGATGCTTTTCTCCTCTAAAGATTGAAAGTAAGCCTTACCTTTCCCCTTGATCATGTTTTGAAGAGGTGAGATGCTGATAGGAACTGGAAGAGGTATTTAGAGAAGGAAAGAATATGAGTTTGAGTGCGCCATTCTCTTTAAATAACAGACTTATCGATTATTTCAATCAGTTATCGATAGCATCATCATTGCGCTGACGGTTGTTGGAAAACAGCAATCCGATGGAATGCAGTTCAAGGAACCGTCGATTAAATCGATGTACCATCTCGATGGAATCGATTATAAAACTACACGAATATTATCGAGGCTGTAAGAATTTTGACATTTGTTCATCATCAGCATGACCATGAATATCTCAGACCTTAAGATTTTCCAGTGTGTACCATAGGTCCAAAGATATTATTAATGTGAACAAACACCAATTGACTTTTGGAGGTCACAGAACCTGTTTATGTCAAGAGGCTTTGTAAAAAAATCATTAACTTATTTTTTAGTAGTTACATAATCCAACACAATGGTCTTTTCTTCAACTAGTTCTCGGATAAAATGATGACGAATGTTAATATGCTTGGTCCGAGAGTGCTGAACTGGATTCTTCGAGATATTTATAGCACTGGTATTGTCACAGAAGAGACTCATTGTGGATTGTGCAATCCCGTAGTTAAATAACATCTGTTTCATCCAAAGGAGTTAAGCACAACAGCTGCCTGTAGCTATATATTCAGCCTCCGCAGTGGATAACGAGATTGAGTTTTGTTTCTTACTTTGCTAAGAAACCAAACAATTTACAATATAAAAGCATCCACCACTTGTTGATTTTCGATCATCCAAATTTCTAGCCCAATCAGCATCTGAATATCCTACAATAATGGTAGAGGTTTCATATGGATACCATAGTCCAAAAGTGGTAGTCCCTGCAACATACTTAATAATCCTTTTAACCGCTGTTAGGTGAGATTCCTTAAGATCCACCTGATAACGAGCACACACACCAACGCTAAAAGATATATTTGGATGACTGGCAGTGAGATATAGCAGACTTCCGATCATGCTTCGATAGAGATGTTGGTCCACACTTTTGTAGTTAATATCTTTTGAAAGTTTTAGAGTAGTACTCATAGGCGTGTGATAAGTGCGACCAGACTCAAGCCCAAATCTTTTCACTAAGTCTTTTATATACTTGGTTTGATTTATGAAAATTCCATTATCCAGTTGCTTGACCTGTAACCCTAAGAAGAAATTCAATTCCCCAACCATGCTCATTTCAAATTTTGATTTCATGAGGTTAGCGAATTTAGATGCCTCATCTCCGCATGTTGATCTAAACAATATGTCATCCACATAAATTTGTGCAATAAGCAATGAGTTCTTTATTTTGTGAGTGAACAGTGTCTTGTCTACACTTCCTCTGTGGAATTCATGGTCTAAAAGAAACATCGTTAATCGTTCATACCAAGCACATGGTGCTTGTTTAAGACTATACAGAGCTTTGTCCAAATGATAAACATGATGGGGATGCTTAGGATCTGAAAATCCTTTTGGTTGTTCCACATATACTTCTTCGGTAAGATCCCCATTAAGAAAGGCACTCTTAACATCCATTTGAAATAATTTGAATTTTAGTGCACATGCAATGGACATAAGAATTCAAATGGACTCTAGAAGTGCGACAGGGGAAAATGTTTCATCAAAATCAATTCCTTCAATCTGTGAGTATCCCTGAGCAACCAATCTTGCTTTGTTTCTAATTACATTCCCAGATTCGTCAGATTTATTTTTGAAGACACATTTTGTTCTAATGACATTAGTATCAGTTGGTCTAGGAACCAGTTTCCACACATCATTTCTTTGGAATTGTTGAAGTTCTTCTTCCGTTGCATTTATCCAGTATTCATCTTGAAGAGCTTCTACAATATTCTTGGGTTCAATCTTTGAGGTAAAACAAAAATGACTATAAATATTGTCTATCTGTCGTCTAGTTCTTACACTGTCATTAGGGTCTCCAATAATTTGCTCTCGAGGTTGATTCTTAATAACTGGTATGTCAGATGATTGCTGAGATTCGTTCAATAATGAAGATTTTTCATTTGATTTTTCGAGTATGCATGAATCTACATCATCTTCTATCTCATTTGTAGGGGAATTCATATCTAGAGGATGATTATCAATTACTACATTCATAGATTCTTGAATAGTAAGAGTTCTTAAGTTGTATACTCTATAAGAATGACTATTCATGGCATACCCTAAAAAAATGCCTTCATCACATTTAGATTCAAACTTCCCTAGGTGATCCCTTTTCCTTAAAATGTAGCATTTACTACCAAAGACCCGAAAGTAATTCACATTTGGTACCTTTCCATACCATAGTTCATATGGAGTTTTGTTCAGACCTGCTCTAAGATATACTCTGTTTATGATGTAGCAAGCAGTATTGACAGCTTTTGCCCAAAAACTCTTTGCCATATCCTTTCCATTCAGCATAACTGACCCAATTTCCTGTTATACTCGATTTTTTCTCTCAGCAACTCCATTTTGCTGAGGGGTTTTTAGGGCTGAAAATTCATGATGAATTCCTTTATCATTATAATATTTTTTAAATTCATCATTTTCGAATTCACCACCATGATTACTTCTGATGCATTTTATGTCATATCCTTTCTCATTTTCAATTTTTTTTGACAAGACTACGAATTTTCCAAAGGCATCAGATTTTTCTCGAAGAAATGCAACCCAAGTAAATCTAGTATAGTCATCTACTATCACCAAAAAGTATCTTTTCTTGCCATGACTTTCCACTTTAGTAGGACCTACCAGATCCATATGCAGCAAATCCAAGGGCTTTGTTGTTGCTATGGTGGTTGTCTTTTTATGTCCTACTTTTATCTGTTTTCCTTTTAAACATTCCACACATACTACTTTTTCTTCTTTTCTAATATTGGGAAGACCTCTAACCAAGTTTTTTGAGCTAAGTTTAGCTAAATTCTGGTAATGAACATGTCCCAACCTTTGATGTCATAACTTTAATTCATTCTTTACAGCCATATTACGCTTTTTGGACAACCCATTTTCGTTGGTACTCTCAATGATATAACAGTTATCACTGGTGCGTAAACCTTTTATGATAGATTTTCCTGTATGATCTACAATTCTACACACATCTTTTGAGAAGGTGACCAGATGTTCCTTATCACAAATTTGAGAGATACTGAGGAGATTATGTTTCAGACCTTCTACACAAAGAACATCTTAAATTTTTAGAAGACCTGCTACTGTTATTGTTCCTTGTCCAATGATTTTGGCTGAGCTACTATCTCCAAATGTGATCGATCCACCATCAAAGTTTGAATATGTACAAAAATGAGTACGATCACCAGTCATGTGTCTAGAACATCCACTATCAAGATACCACTTCGAACTATTGCCAACTTTGAGAGCAGTGTAGAATACAAGGTAATTATTTTGATCTGTCACATCCTTTGGGACTTTCTTGATCATGATTCCAACTTCAGTCAAGATCACTCTCTAGGAGGTGAAGCCCTTAAAGAGAGACCCGCTCTGATACCAATTGAAATATCAGTAAAGACCGGTTGAGTTGAAGTAGGAATATGCCAATATGTCCTAGAGGGGGGTGAATAGGACTTTTTAAAAATTTATGAGTTATATTAAAAATCCTATCACTTTAATCCTAACAGGTATGCAATTTTCAGGATTACTCAAATGTAACTCTACTTGCTTCCAAGCCCAGTAGAGGATCCAATCACAAAACTATTCAAATGACTAAGCATGAAGTAGTTATTGTCTATAATGGATGTGACTGTTTGTGTGAAGTGTGAGCAGATATAAATTTAATTAACATAATCACACAAATGATCAAACACAAGAATCAATCACAGACACAGTCATTTTTATAGTGGTTCGACTACTTGTCTACTCCACTCCCGGCTGCCACACTCAACCCTTGAGTGTACCGGATTTGACTAAGGAGGTTTCCCATGGTTCACCTCAAACCTAAGGTTTTAAATTAGGTTCACCTTCAACCTTTACAACCTACACAGAGGCTGACTGTTTATGCTCTCATGAGCAAGGGTCAACACATAGCACCCAGTTTAGGCACAATGGCCAAGGATCTTACCCTAAGACTCTAACAGAGGTTTTAAACGGTTCACCTCATTACCCAGAGTTTTACTAGTTCACTCCTAACCAGATGTTTATGTCCACACAGAGCAAGGGTCAACACAATACACCCATACGTACACTCCCGCCAGAGGCCTCCTTTGAGGACTTCAAAGGGTGAGCAACACTTAAGACCCAATCCTAGAAAGGAATGATCAAAAGTGTCCTTTGGACTCTAGATACTTATCAATAATTTGATGAGTCCCTTTTAGCGTAGTGATGAAGATCTCCTTCTTGTTGATGAAGAGTCTTCATCTCCCTTCATCTGCAACATAAAAGATGTACCAATACTAGGCTTCAGGTCGGGTCAGGGTTATGATGGAATTCCACTCTTTAAAGATTTTCCTATTTGGAAGATAGAGTGATTCTAATCATCTATGTATTCAAGGCATCCCAGCTTAATGATTTGCCATTAAGGTAGTAGCTGGAAGATCCTTGAATACGAAAGTTCATTCCTTAATCCGCTCTATTGAATATCAATGATGAGGGTGGATTGAAGGATGACCTCCCTGAGAGAAAGGGCTTAAGATAAATGATATGAAGTTTAAAACACTTAGAAGCACTCTCTTCTTTCTCTACCAACAATAAAGACTAACCTCTCTCTATATATAGGAAAAAGGTTCCAACGGATATAAAACGGTCACATTTATGATAGAGTTCGATATCATCGAGCAGGGTCGATATCATCAAGCGTATACTCCCGATAGCATCGACTGACCTCTCGATGATACAAACTTAAATGTCATTTTCACTTTTAGAAATCTTTTGCCAACTGGTCGTTTGGATCGAGACACACATCGATGTTATCAAATTTTAAACTCGATTCCATCCATAGAGGGATTGATCTATCGACAGGTGAAAATAAGAGAGACATGCCTTGAAGAATTTCAGGTTCTAAAGATATGATCGGGGAACAGCCGAAGTCATCGGAATTTGAATGTCGATGATATAGAGACCTCGTCGATAGGATCGATAAATCATATAGATTTACCTATAAGCACTCTGGTCAGTTTATGCCAGACTCAATCTAATCGACCAGGACTCGATGACATCGACATAAGAATATCGATTTCATCGAATGGCCCCCGATTAATGTTTGAAGCACCCTAAAATATATGCTGGAGGAAACATGAGTCCACTGTCGATATGATCGAATGACTTCCGATATAATCGATATTTGAATTCAGATTGAATCGGACAGTCTTCGATATATCGAAGCTTATAGTAGTTTTCTTTGGAAAAACAGAGGCGCCGAAAAACTGTCTATCGATATTATCGATCCACTTTTGATGGGATCGATATTTGAATATCGATGATATCGATTGAAACTTCGATATATCAATAAATCATCCAGATGAATGTTTGGTTGCTGGACGCTTTTTGTCCTCACTCGATTGTATCGATTAATATGCCGAGGACATCAACAGAGCAGGTCAATCATATCGAAAGGTCAATCGATATAATCGACAGGGTAAGAAAACTTGAAGATTTTCCTATTTGGTAAAAAGTTTTCTTACAAACAAATCCTAAGATATTCTACTTAATTTTAAGGGTTTTAATCACCTGGTGTTTGGGGACATGGGATGTGAGGCTATGATTTACCTATAGTGAGCTTCCACACATCCAGTTGAGGCAGACACTTGAATTGATCTTCTTGTGTAACACCTCGAATTTTTGCTAACCCGAATTTAGACGTCCTTAGGCAATGGGTCAACCATAACACCTTGGTAACGTCTCATAACCCAAGTTCAAAGCCAAAGAAATCATTTAGAATGAAATTCTTTAGAAATTTAATGTGAATTAACTAGTGCTACACTAGATTACCTGTGAAATAAGCACCAACCACTTTAAATACGATTCGTAAGACCTAAAACCTGTAGAATCAGAAACTCTACGCGATCTTAAAATTCAGGATTAATCTTTAAAACCAGTTACTCTCGGGAGCACTTTGAAACCTTATATCGGACCTAGACCGCACGTCGAAAGTCCGATAGCTATAAACTTAGAAGATATTGACCGCGTTGTTGGGCTTGACAAACACCATGAAAATCACGCCCAAACGATGCCCTGAGACCATTTTATTGCGTCCGGAGTGAAGAGAGTGAGAAAAGAAAGATATTTAGAAAATTAATTATATTTTTTATGAAATCTGGCACGTTTCACTTGTACATTGTTTTTAAGCGTTCTGACCGTTAGAATTCGACTCAAATTCACCCTCGGATCAGGATAGGTGGCCCTTACATGTCAAAGTACTTGTGGCCCTGATCAAAGTTCGGTGACCGCTGAATTGAAACTGGTCCGCCATGTGCGATCAGGAAATCTAACTTGGATGAAAACTTAACTCCACCTAGATCCAATATTGGTGAGCTTAAGTCCAACCGCATTTAGTAACAGGACCTCTAGAAGTGCTCCGTTGAGATAGAACAGTCCGTATTTGGACATAACCTAAGTTTATCATGGCCATGAGTCTAATTTGGAGAGTTTTGAGCCTATATAAGGACCTTAAACCCTCACTCTCATCCCATACGAATTTGGGAAAACTTAGGAGATAGAAGAGAGAAAAGAGAGAGAAAGTGTGAGAGAAGTGGGAGGATCTTCCTGCTATCCTACCCTGTTATCCTGCATGCTTAACCATCACGATCTAATCACTTTTCCAGCGATTCTAACTTCGTTCTTAGGTAAGAAATCCTAACTCTAACATGTTCTAGGGTTTCAATTGGTGCAAGTGGTGAAGTAGCTAACCTAAATCATACTGTAGGTTTCCAATCAGTCGTTGACAAAGACTTAGAGTCTCTATTGAATTCGTTACACTTCTACGGCGTAAGGTACAGATTTTATATGCTTAGGTTTCCTGTTTTCAAAGTTTTAAATGCCATTTAATGGTAGATTGTTGACAAGGATGTTGTTTAACATGTAGAACATATTGTCTATTTTTCATTTCGAATACGTACGAAGAATATGAGATTTAGGGTATTTTAGGTATTTGTAGGAAATACCGTATACGTATGAATTTTGTTGATAAGATTGCCATGAGTATTTTTCAAGTATCTATGCTAGTTATGCATGTATGATCTGTTTGGTGAAGAGATTCACCCTAATGCATATTTTGACCGACATATGCTATGCAGACTAATGTGTGTAGACTAAGTGTTTGTATAAATGTTTGTATAAGTAAATATTGAGTAAATGAGGCTGTAGATTATTGTTGAGATAGGATTCTTAACTATTTTGATGATGTATAAGATTTCCTTCATGTTTGTTATATTTGAATTGACTATCTTATATATATGAAATGGTTGTGTATGATTAAATTGCTTATGTTGTATCTTATAACATGTTGTTAACATGTTTGAATTACTTATTATTTCCATTCTGTTTATCTCATATGATTACTAATTCACCTTATATGTGCTTGGGGCTATACTCTAGTCCAGGAAGTCGGTAACAGACTAGAATTCGTGGTTGGATCCTATTCGCCACGAAGGACGCGTTGACAAACCCGAGTCGTGCTTTGGCTGACGGTAGTGGTTAGGCCATGCGAGGTGTTTTGGCACTTCACTTCGTTCAGCTTGAGGTGCGCTCATACTAGTCAAGCTCGTCAAGTAACCCGACTGACCACTGTATGTTCACCTTGTATTGGTCATAACTTCTTGAACCTAGGGTACTGAAATTACCAGTGAAAACCCTGATAACCATGGTACCTCGATCCATTAAAACTCATGAGCCGGGCATGGTGCTATGGGACACCGTGGTCGAGCTGCGGCCTACTCTATAATGACGAGCCTCCCCATAGTGACCAGTGAGACCTCAGAATCGCGAGCCGATTATGGTGGTATGGGACACTATATTCGAGTTGTCGGCCTACTCTGATTGGTGATGAGCCCTTTATAGTGACCTCGAGCATACTCTGAGTCTACAGGAGGTGACGACCCTTTCATAGTAACAAGAATACAAATTAGGCCCGCATTAATAAGGTGATGGGGGAGCGGTGCAACGAGTGCGTGCAACAGCCCTGACAGCCCTTCCAGTGACTTAAAAATATATCATCGTATGAGACTACTAGGAGTGACGACCCTAGACAGGATCTTTGTTAGGAATGATATAAGGGAAGTACCCTAGTTTCCCAATCCGGCTGTATGAAAAGGAATAATAATAATGTAACACCTCAGATTTTTTGTCAACCTGGGATTAGATGTCCTTAGGCAATGGGCCAACCATAACACCTTAGTAACCTCTCAGAACTCAATTTCAAAGCCAAAGAAATCATTTAGAACCTAATTCTTTAGAATTTAACGTGAATTAGCCATTGCTATATTAGATTACCTACGAAATTAGCACTGATCGCTTTAAATACGTTCTGCAAGACCCAAAACTTGTAGAATCAATGACGTTATAATACCCTGAAATCAAGGATCAAACTCTAAATCGGTTTGTTCTCAGGAACCCTTTGAAACTTCGTATTTAATTTAGACCGCGCGTCGGAAGTCCGATATCTACAATCTTAGATGGTTATGACCGCTTAGCTGGACTTGACAATCGTTTCGAAAATCAAGCCCAACCGATGTTCTGAGGCTATTTCATTGAGCCTGGACTGAAGAGAGTGAGAAATGGCTAAAGGTTTAGGAAATTAATTCCAAATCTGGCACGTGTCGTTGCGCATTATTATTAAGCATTCTGACCGTTAGAATTCAGCCAAATTTCACCCTTGGATCAGGAAAAATTTCTCTTTCATATCATGAGACTTGTAGACTTGATTTAGGTATGATGACCGCTAAATTGAAACTTGTCCGCCACGTGCGATTTGGAAACTCTACCGGTCTGAAAACTTCGTGTGACCAAGATCCAGTAGGCATAAGCTTAAGTCCGACCGCGTTCGGCTAGGGGATCTCCCGAAACGCTCTTTTGGATTGAAAAAGTCCCGATTTGGTTATAACTCAAGTACACTTTATTCCAAAGTCTATTTAGGTTAGTTTTTAGCCTATATAAGGGCTTTAAACCCTCTCATATCTCTCCCATCCGAATTTGCTTAAACCCCTAGATTGAGAGAGAGAGAAAGTGAGGGATTGTGAGAGACTTTGTGAGAGAACTTCCTGCCGTTTGCTCCATCCTTTGCATGTACCAAAGCAACATATTCAAATCACTTTCCTGGTGATTTTCAATGCACTTCTAGGTAAGAAAAACCCTAACCACTTATTATTTTAGGGATTCCTTTGATTCAAATGGCAATGTAGCTTATGTACTTGTGCATTAAGTCGCATTTATGCCGGTGACGAAGCGTATACATCCTATTCGAATTGATACGCGTCTAGGGCAAAAGGTGCGGATTTTAGACGCTTTGATTGACTGATTTCAAAGCTTTCAATGTCTTTTAATAGTAGATTATCGACGAAAATACCATTTGACATGTAAAACATGCTGTCCGTTTTCTGTTTTGTAAACGTATGAAAAATATGAAATTTAGGGCATTTTAGTCATTTGTAGGAAATACTGGTTACATCCACATTTTTTTAAAATATTTTCCATGGTTATTTGTCATGTTAGGATATTAGGAATGCGTGCATGATCTGTTTGGTGAAGAGATTCGCCCAAATGCGCACTTTGAGTCGATACACGCTATGTAGACTAAAGTGTGTAGGCTAAGTGTTTGTATAAATGTTAGTATTAGTATGTATTGAGTAGATGGTGTTTTGAATGAGTTTTGAGATTGAATTCTCAAGTAATATGCTGATGTAAATGATTTCCATCATGTTGGCTATATGTATTGATTTCATTATATATATGAAATGCATGTGTTGGATGATTTGCTTAAGTTGTATGTTATAACATGTGTCAGCATGCTTACATTATTGTATTTCATTTCTGCTACTCTCATATGATTACTGATGTTGATATTCAAGTGTTTGGGGCTATACGTTAGTCCAGGCAGTCGGTAATGGATTGAATTCGTGGTTGGCTTCTATTCGCCATGAAGGACGCGTCGATGAACGTGAGTCGTGTTTTGAGTTGGTTATAATGGTTAGGCCACACAAAGTGTTTCATGCATCTCATGTCGTTTGACTTGAGATGCGCTCGTACTAGTCATGTTCACCTTGTATGAGTCATAACTGCTTGAACCTAGGATACTGAACTTACCATTAGAAACCCTGTTAACCATGGTACTTTGATCCATAAAGACTCATGAGTCGGGCATGGTGGTATGGGACACCGTGGTCGAGCTGTCGACCTACGCTGGGGCCACAAACCTCCCCATATGACCAGTGAGCAACCCAGACTCGTGAGCAGATTATGGTGGTATGGGACACATATTATTGCTGTCGGCCTACACTGATCAGGTGACGAGCCCTTTGTAGTGACCTCGAGCGCAATCTGAGTCTGCGGGAGGCGACGACCCTTCCGTAACGACAAGAGTACATTAGGCCTGTATTGATAAGGTGATGGGGGAGTGGTGAAATGAGTGCGAGCAACAGCCCTGACAGCCCTTGCAGCGAGCTACAAATACAACATCGTATGAGATTACTAAGAGTGACGACCCTAGACAGGATCTGTGTTGGGATTGATATAAGGAAGGTACCCTAGTTTCCCAATCTGGGTATATGAAAAGGACTAATAACCACTCGGTAATCATTATCCATACTGCATTACATGTGCCTGAAAGATGTGGAGCACTGAGGAACGTAAGCATGCCGTGGGCGTAAGATGGTGCCATATGAGGGAGTATGTCGGTGAGGGCATCCATCATGTCATTTCATGCATGCATTAACAACAGTATCTAGGAATGTTTGATTGTTTGCTTTACTATTAACGCGTGATTGATTTAATAACATGCTAATATTTGCTCTATTATTCCACTGAGTTGATCACTCACTCCCACGTTATGGGACGATGTCGCGCACACCAACCAGTCCCTGTTTTAGTTATAGATGATGGCTCTGCTTGTGAAGTGGAGCCGGACTTGATGATGATGAGGAGGATTTCTCCTATATGCGTGTTCTGACCGATAGGATTATAGGGAGGTTGTTTAGATGCCATGACACTTGTTATCTTATATTTTTAGAGTACTCATGTATATCCTTTTTATCATTTTTAGAGTATACATGTATATGTCTAACCTGGTAACATGCTCACACTCTGGAGACTTACAATCAATTATACATTATTAAATATTTATCACAGTCTTCCGCTTGTAAAATTTAACTGTCTCTGAAGTATGATATGCTGTTTTGGCTTAATCCCAATCTTGTTTAATGCCATTCTACAGACGACATGCATTTATTATTATCTATGTTGCATAAATGACATTTTAGAACTCGAGAGTTGGGATTCTACCCGACCCCCGATTTTCGGGATGTTACAAATAACTCGGTAATCATGTTCATATCGCACTGCATGTGCCTGGAAGATGTGGAGCACTGAGGGATGAAAGCATGCCATGAACGTAAGATGGTGTCGCATGAGGGAGTTTGTAGGCAAGGGCATACATCACTATTGTATCTCATCCTTGCATTAATCATAGTATTTAGGAATGTTTGATTGCTTGCTTTACCATTATCACGTGATTGATTTGATAACATGCTAACCTTTACTCTATGATTCCACTGAGTTGATCACTCATTCCTACGTTATGGGATGGTGTTGTACACACCAACCAGTCCTAGTTTTAGTTTCAGATGATGGCGCTGCTTGTAAAGCAGAGCCAAACTTGTATGGTGATGAGGAGGATTTCTCCTATAGGCGGTTATCAGGCGGGTCTATATAGACCGTGTTCTGATCGACGGGATTACAGGGATGTTGATTAGAAGCCATGACACTTGTCATTTTACACTTTTGGAGCACTCATGTATATTCTTTTTTGTTCATTTTTGGGGTATACATGTATATATTGAACCTGGTAACATGTTCACACTCTGGAGACTTACAAAAGTTCATATATTTTATATATCTATCACAGTCTTCCGCTTGCATATTTAACTATCTCTAGAGTATGATATGTTGTTTTGGTATAATCTCACTCATATTTAATGACCTAATATGAACAACATTCAATCATCCTTATTTATGTTGCATAAGTGATGCGTTGGAACTCAGGTGTTGAGTTGCTACTCAACCCGCGATATTCAGGGCGTTGGAAGATGATATCAGAGCATAATTTGGATTAAACCGGACCTGGATTATGGTCACACAATGCACGCTGACACTTTTTGACTTAGGTGGGTGCGAGAAAAATATAGAAACATTCATAGGATCCCAGTTTCTCCAATTGGCGAAGTTCATCGAAAACGGTCACCGAGATCAGGCTTGTACTCATCCGTAAGCGCATGAGTCGACCCCAAATCACTTCTAGACCGTCAAACGATGGGTTTAGATCATAACTCACCCCATCTCAGCTATCAAAAGTTGGTAAATACAAGTATGTATCAGAAACTTCCCAAAATGATCCGAAACGACTCAAACGGAGTCGTGGGCCTACCCACGCTAATCGAGAGGGACCCAGGGTGGGACCCACATGCATTTGGGGCCCTAGGGGCAGGAGGACCTCGCCGTTCAATGGGTCAGGTTCGGTCGGGCCTTCGGGCCGATCGTCTTTGGGGGTTAGGGTGACCCCCTGGTATGTGGGTCGTCCCTTAAATCAACCCCAAACGACCACTTCCTTCATAAACCTCACTTCTAAGCTCTCCTTTTCCTTCCAAATTGTTGTTTTCTCTCTCAAACCTCCCTTCCAATCACTCCCTTCATCATTTTCTGCCACAACCCACTCCCCTTCATCGTTTACATTGGTACACACTCCCCTCCCTCTCCATTCTCTCATTTGAGCTCTTACATCCCCCATTTGAGGCTCAAAATCGTGTAAGCTCTCTAACCCATCCCATCTCTTCATTTTCCTTCTTCAATCCCTGTCATCTGAGCCTTGACACACCCTCTAGGGGCTCAAATCCGTGGAGACCTAAAGACTCCAACTCTTTTCTCCCTTTTCTTCACTTTTCATGGCCTTATTTGAGCAACAATAAATGCCTGTGTAAGGTATTATCCCTAGATTGGGTGTAGCCTATGGTTTCCAACAGCATGTTTGGTGTACGCAATTAAAAGTAATTTCGAGCTTTTCTTTCGACTTCCACTTAGGAATGTATCATCATGGGATTTGGAATTCCCATCTCACACTTCCACCACAAGGTCCATGTTCTAAAGCCTTGGAAATTGACTTTAATCCCAACCCACCCTCCTACAAAACATGTTATTCCCAATCCCGAGGTGAGATTAGCAATGTAGTCCCAATACCTCAGTTGGTATGGGCAAAGGTGAAGTGCTCAAGAGTAGCCAAATTCAAGTTTAAGCAACTCAATTTCAATTAAACGACCTTTGACCCTAAGTAATAAAATAATTTTTTGTATTAGAAATTGTATGAAAGCATCTAGCGTATAAACATAGACTTTGGATTACAACTAGTGAATTGCCACTACGTATATGATAGGACTAAGTTATTAGTTATATTGAGGAATGTAAAGGACTGATGTTGCTAAGGTAATTGGACTATAGCCGTAGTTAGTTGTCTTGCTTTAGTAAGAATGAGACCTCGTTCCTTTGTTGGATTCCTTTGATATTTATAGGCTCCTTGAGTAAATCTCAGAAAACTTGTTTGACTTAGAACTAGTCATATTCAGGGAAAACTTATATACCCCTCAGATTCAATGCTAGGATAAACCAGCACTCCCCTTAGAATTACCCTCCCAAGGACTTACTATAATCAGGAACGCGGAGTAAAGGAATTATATATAAGCGATGTGTTCGTGGTTTGAACTGAATTCTTAATCCTGGTAGTTACCAATGAACTCAATGCTCTGATAAAGGAGAAGATCGAGACCAACTAGGATTAAGAACTGATACGACAAGTTTTCTGTCCTAGCTAGACATAAAGTCTATGTATTCGGGTCAAGCCCACTACACAACTTTCCTTCCGTGTTGGCCCAACTACCTATAATCAAAAGTTATTGCTTTACCCTTGGGAAATGTTAAGGACATATATCCAGTAGAGTAGCCAGTAGAGAATTAGATATCTTGCCACCAACTCACACGTGCCCCTAAAATTAACCACAATAGAGACTAGGCTCATTTCTATAACCATAGGTGTCAATGCTATAACACATATCATCGGTGGGAGGAAGACTAATGTAATGAGAGATCGTTTCTCATTTCATGTCCAGGATAGGTTTTAAATTACGTCTTGTTCCGACATACGGATCAAGACATAAATCCTTGAGCCTTGAGGGTGAGAATAATTTTAAGGTGGGTAGAACATTAAGAGCCTAACCTAGTTAAGTCAGTTTCTACATCCTTTTGATCATAGTGGCGCAGCGGAAGCGTGGTGGGCCCTTGCCCCACTGGCCCAGGATCGAAGGAAATTGATTCATGTTAGACGTAAGGTTAGGTCATTAGATAGGACCTGAATCTTCATTAGAATGTCACTGATGAAGTCATTAAGGGAAATAAATTAGGGCTTAAGTGTTGAACCCATTCATAGCCTTGGCCCACTCTATACGATTAGAAACTCTTTTAGGATGATCTATTAAGCTATGTATTAACTCCTACCTTGGACCAAGACGAGGACTCTCTTAGACCAAGACCCAAAGAGCAACCCTAGAAATAGGAAATTTGAACCTTTTAGTGATCAGACTACGGAGTTACTGAAATATACAACTGCGAAAATTTTGCGGCTTGACCCAATTCTCAATCCTGGGTGACTACCAACAAACTCACTGCTTGACTGGGCAGAAGACCAGGATCCACCAGAATTAGGAAGGGATATAACGTTATCTACCCTAGTCAGGCAGACATTGGACGTATCGGGATCGAGCCCACTACAACTGTCTCTCCGTATTGGTCGACCATTGGAAACATATATCTTACTCTATATAGTTAGGAATTGTCGTCAAGACTCCAAATAGGTAAAGAAATAAATTGTAGCAAACCATCAGGGTGTAAGAAATGGATAAAGAAGTAAGTTTTTAAGGGGGGTAGACCAAAAGGGACCAGACTAATATATATCGTATACACCCTACCACATATAGAAACCTAAAATCAACAAAACTTAGGCAAAAGAAATAATTAATCTTTCCCTATTACCCTTAGGAAATTTCAGGGATGAAATTTTATTTTAAGGGGGGTAGATTGTAACACCCTGAATTTTTGTCAACCCGAATTTAGACGTCCTTAGGCAATGGGTCAACCATAACACCTTGATAAGGTCTCATAACCCAAGTTCAAAGCCAAAGAAATCATTTAGAACGAAATTCTTTAGAAATTTAACGTGAAATAACTAGCGCTACACTAGATTACCTATGAAATAAGCCCCAGCCACTTTAAATACGATCCGTAAGGCCCAAAACCTGTAGAATCATTAACGCTACGCTATCCTAAAATCCAGGATCAATCTCTAAACCCAGTTGCTCTCGGGAGCACTTTGAAACCTCATTCGGACCTGGACCGCACGTCGAAAGTCTGATAGCGATAAACTTAGAAGATATTGACCGCGTTGTTGGGCTTGACAAGCATCGTGAAAATCACACCCAAACGATGTCCTGAGACCATTTTATTGCGTCCAGAGTGAAGAGAGTGAGAAAAGGAAGATATTTATTAAATTAATTATATTTTTTATGAAATCTGGCACGTTTCACTTGCACGTTATTTTTAAGCATTCTGACCGTTAGAATTCAACTTAAATTCACCCTCGGATCAGGATAGGTGGCCCTTACATGTCAAAGTACTTGTGGCCCTGATTGGAGTTCGGTGAACGATGAATTGAAACTGGTCCGCCATGTGCGATCTGGAAGTTCGAATGGGATAAAAACTTAACTCCACCTAGATCTAATATTGGTGAGCTTAAGTCCGACCGCATTTAGTAACATGACCTCCATAAGTGCTCCGTTGAGATGGAACAGTCCGTATTTGGACATAACCTAAGTATACCATGGCCCTGAGTCTAATTTGGAGAGTTTTGGGCCTATATAAGGACCTTAAACCCTCACTCTCTCATCCCATACGAATTTGGGAAAACCTAGGAGAGAGAAGAGAGAAAAGAGAGAGAAAGTGTGAGAGAAGTGGGAGGATCTTCCTCCTATCCTACCCTGCTATCCTACGTACTTAACCATCATGATCTAATCACTTTAACGGTGATTCTAACTTCGTTCTTAGCTAATAAAACCTAACCCTAACCTATTCTAGGGTTTCAATTGGTGCAAGTGGTGAAGTAGCTAACCTAAATCATACTGTAGGTTGCCAATCAGTTGTAGACAAAGACTTAGAGTCTCAATTGAATTCGTTACACTTCTACTGCGTAAGGTGTGGATTTTAGATGCTTAAGTTACCTGTTTTTAAAGTTTTTCATGTCATTTAATGGTAGATAGTTGACAAGGATGTTGTTTGACATGTAGAACATACTGTCTATTTTTCATGTCGAATGCGTACGAAGAATATGAGATTTAGGGTATTTTAGGTATTTGTAGGAAATACCGTATACGTATGAATTTTGTTGATAAGATTGCCATGAGTATTTTCCGAGTATCTATGCTAGTTATGCGTGTATGATCTGTTTGGTGAAGAGATTTGCCCTAATGCATATTTTGACCGACATATGCTATGCAGACTAATGTGTGTAGACTAAGTGTTTGTATAAATGTTTGTATAAGTAAATATTGAGTAAATGAGGTTGTAGATTAGTGTTGAGATAGGATTCTCAACTATTTTGATGATGTATATGATTTCCTCCATGTTTGTTATATTTGAATTGACTATCTTATATATATGAAATGGTTGTGTATGGTTAAATTTCTTATGTTTTATCTTATAACATGTTGCTAACATGTTTGAATTACTTGTTATTTCCATTCTATTTATCTCATATGATTACTGATTCACCTTATATGTGCTTGGGGCTATACTCTAGTCCAGGCAGTCAGTAACAGACTAGAATTCGTGGTTGGATCCTATTCACCACGAAGGATGCATTGACGAACCCGACTCACGCTTTGGCTGACCGTAGTGGTTAGGACATGCGAGGTGTTTAGGCACTTCATGTCGTTTAGCTTGAGGTGCGCTCGTACTAGTCGAGCTCGTCAAGTAACCCGACTAATCACTGTATGTTCACCTTGTATTGGTCATAACTGCTTAAACCTAGGGTACTGAACTTACGAGTGAAAACCCTGATAACCATGGTACCTCGATCCATTAAGACTCATGAGTAGGGCATGGTGGTATGGGACACCGTGGTCGAGCTGTCGGTGTACGCTGTGGAGTATGATATGTTATCTCTAGAGTATGATATGTTTTTTTGGTATAATCCCACTCATGTTTAATGCCCTAATACGAACAACATTCAATCATCCTTATTTATGTTGCATAAGTGATGCGTTGGAATTCGGGTGTTGAGTTGCTACTCGACTCCCGATTTTCAGGACGTTACATCTTGTTGGGCGTTATTGTCTGACTGACTCAACTTACACCGTAATTGACAAACCAGGGTACTTGTAGGTGCACTTTCATTGTCATCCACTAGTTTCAGTAAATGAAGATAAGAGGATTGATCTTAACAGTATGGTCGTCATGCACATAGATAGAAAATGCTTGCAATGAATTTTTATGAGTACTAGGTAGCCTATTAATGAAAAAAATGTCTCCGTCCATAATACGTCTGTTTATGATTTGACCAACTTTCAAATATGTATGTCCTTTTGAACCTTCCCTAATTGCACAAGTGGTTGAACCATCTCTGTATGTTACACATAATTTTTCATCCACTAGTTTCTGTAAATGAAAATAAGAGGATTGATCTTAACAGTATGGTTGTCATGCACATAGATAGAAAATGCTTGCAATGAATGTTTATGAGTACTTAGTAATTTTGGAGTCCTTGGTTAGGGTTTGGGCTGAAAGTATGAGTGTTGGAGCCAACGCTTTCGGAGTCCGAACTCATTCTTTTGAAAAATAGAAAAATGGAAATATTAGTAAATGGTAAGTATGTTATTTACTAAGCATACTTATCTGCTAAATAAATAGAAACCAAGATAGATTGCTTGAGGCATAAGTGGCTTATGAAAAGTAACTTACAATCCAAATTCCCCTAAAGGGCTTCAATTGCCTTCACAAGCTTCTCTTCAACAATTTGTGAACAAGGTCAGAATTTGACTTCTATAATCTTGCCTGAAATCTATTATCATTTTAAATTGAAATTCGGCTGATTCCTTGATGTGTTTTGCTCTATCAAAGAGGTTCAATTAGATTGTGCATGATTTTGTGAAGTCGAAATGGTTGCAATAAGTTGTCTTTTCTTGTGACATATTATATAGTAGTCGGGCTTAAACTTACACACCATACTTGGGTTTTCCATTTGTACTTGGGGGTGCATGATTCAACAATCCTTCCTTGATATGATGGGACCCATTGTTGATTACCCACTCACCAAAAAAAAAAAACCCAGCTTGGAAGATCCGTAGCATTGATTTTTTGGCCTCTTTTCATTGAATGTGGACTATTTTTGTATTTTCTTTCTTAATGTCAGTTTGCTTGACACCAATTAAATTAGAGATTTTTGAATATGGGGTATGTTGGTACATACACTATACATGTTGGGTCACATTCATAAGAACTGTTTAGATTGCTGAAAACCTGCGCTTAATGGGCAAACTTTCAACCCGAGCATTGTAAAATACCGCTTTTTACAAGAGGATATACGAAAAGGGGATGGGAGTTCGGTTGTTTTTATCTATCTCAATTCAGTAACCTCTGTTTGTGGCATTTGATGTTGATGGTCATGGATTCAAATTTGAAGTGGGTTTGACTTGGATTTAAGGAAGCTTGAATTTGTTGGCGATGTTTACAATCTTCTTTCAATGTACTTCTTTTATGGATTGATTGGGTAGATACGACAATTCAAACCTATAATGGCTTGGGGTTGAGGGGGTTGTGATGTTGGTTTAGCTTTTCTTTCTTCATTTATCAGCGTAAATGGAGATACATTGCAATGAAGACAAGACAACTCGAGAGAGGTAAACTAGTTAGAAGTAGAAGAGAAACTAACCTCTACAAGACTAGAGAGGCACAAAAATGAAGTACAAGAGCCATGGACATAACGATGGTACTCCTTCCTGTTCTTTTGTAGCTTTACCAAACATGGTAAGCTTGGCTCTTTTTTATTGTATTTCTCTGGTCTATGACCTGTAGTCTTACATCAGCTTCTTACATGAGCATTGTTCTTCTCATTCTTAGAGATCATTTGTATGTACCCTTGAACTATGATTAGTTTGGCAAGGTGTTTGGGTGGCATGGAAAACAGAACCTGCATTATGTGAGATTGCATTTTCTTGATTTTTCTAGCTCCAATCATAGGTGAGATGACAATGTGAAGGTGCCAATTAATCTCAGCTGTGAGTTAAACATTTAAGCATCCCATCTGCATTGTGAAGTGGCGAAACCCAAACGCTCCTAAAATGATTTAAATCATGTTTAGTTGACTAAAACAACATCATTTGAGCTCTTTCATTACCCCATTTTGGATACTTAAACTGAAGCCCAATCTCATGTCTTGTGTTTTCTGCATTTCAGGTAATTACATGTTTCAGATGTGACGAAAAAATGGAAATGGGTTCTGAGCCAAATCGATTGTTGTCCAGCCTGCTAGGGTTTTTTAGTTTTTCCAGAGGACATGGTTCTCTAGTTTCTGCGACCAACATTTTGGTGGTTGATTGTTCTACTTTGTTTTGGTAAAGAAGGAATTTTCCTCTATTAGCAGCGTAATATTTGAATATTTTGAAACATGTTCTATACACATCCATTTCCTTTTGTATGCATCATCAAACTAGAAAGGAGGAATTTAGCTAATTGTTGGATTTTGATTTTTGCAAGTGGGATCCACGGTTCTGCAATTTAGGCTATTGATTTAATGGTTCTACAAAAATCGGGTGTGCCCTCTTATCAGTTCCGATTCTTGCTAATCCATTGTCAATGAGTACATCCACATGCTGGTCTTCTTCCTTTGACATGTTTGTCAAGTTCAATGTACAACTTGATTCATCCTTTGTATGACTCCACAATTTGATTTGATTCAAGTAGCCAACCTTACTAGAAGCAGGGATTGGAAGTCTGTTAGTTATTTACATACTCCAATCAGTTCGGGAACATATCAAATGTGAAATCAGTGATGAAATTTTATTTAGTTATAAGCATGCAGTTTTATTTGGAACTTGCAATACTTATGAGGGAATGACACTAAAAGCAATATTGTTGTTTTCTACTAGTAGCAAAGAAATTGCTATTTCTATTTTTGCTTTTATGGATGTTATTTAGAGGGAGCCTCACATGCAACTAGTTTGGAAGATTAGTTACAGTCTAACTAGGGCATGCAATGGGCAAGGCATGTACAATATCCAACCTATCCAAAATATTGGCCCACCATGAAGCACATCTGATGCAGAAATTAGGCAGATCCACTCATCATGTGGGCAGTCCGCCACACCATAGAAGTATAGAACACAGTGGATGACCACCAATCTAATCTAGAGTACATGCATGGCCGTCCTATTGAGTGGATCGGCCTGATTTTTGTGCTAACTGATCTTCTTCATGGCAGAGCCAACTTGTTGGATGTCATATACAACATGATATATTTGCAGTTATATGCTGGTTGCACTGTAAATTAGCATCTAACTAGTTGCATGTGAGACAACCTTATATTGTTGTTGTCACTGTTATTGTTGCTATTTTTGGGTTGGCTTTACATCATGTTTTGCTAATCATTCTGAAGGCCCTGTCGTCAATGGTTCCTTTCCCTAAAATAGAACCCTAAAAGAAAGGAGGAAGAATAAAGAAAATAAAGATAAAGTAGATGGGCCATTTAATTGTAGTTTTAAAGTTTTCAACACATTTAGTATATATTTAGCATTCATCCATCTCATCTATGTGCATTTTTATAGTTCATGTTACATCTTTAATGCTTTTAAAGATTCATGTTACATCTTTAACCTTTTGCAGGGAATGGACATGGCTCTTTCAAAATTGAACCAAGGTCGGTGGGTTCATATATTCCTAGAGGGAAGTCGTTCTCGGGATGGGACAAGAACCATGAGGTCTGTCAAGAGAGGTGTTGGAAGGTGAGAAATGATGTAAAACTGTGTGTCTCCCATATCATATCATTTTATGTTTTTGTGTGACAATCCTATGCTCATGCTTGTCTTCCTAATCTATCAAAATTTTATGGCTTTAGTGCCTCAAATTAGCTAGTTGTATTCAGATGGCTAGAATGACCAATGATAATTGGTACTAAAACTTAGATTTGAAAGATATAAAGAAAGCTATTGGGATAACAATGATTTCAGTGTGAATATGATGAAATATATATAACAGGTGTATATCAGGATGAATATGATGAAATATATTGTTAACAGGTGTATATCAGGAATTTTATGCGCAATTTTGAGCTAGAATATTTTTTTGTAAAAAGAGACTTTTAGCGACGAATATTTTCGTAGCTAAAAGTATTGTAAATGTTTTTTAGCGATGAAAATTTTCGTTGCTAAAAGGTATGTAATTTATTTTTAGCAACAAAAATTTTTGCTACTAAAAATCTTATACAGTTTTTTGAGCGATGAAAATTTTCGTCATTAAAAGTGGAACGATTTTTTCTTGTACAGTTTTTTTAGCGATGAAAATTTTTGTCATTAAAAAGCTTACATATACCGACGATTCAAATTTTTCAATGATAAAACCCTTCTACCTCTGTCTTTTAGCAACGAAAATTTTCGTCGCTAAAACGTTCTAGCTACGAAAATTTAAATTTTAGCAATGAAAATTTTCATCGCTAAAAGTGAGATTTTTTGTAGTGGTCTTGCCCTCAAGAGTCGTATGGCCAAACACATTCTTTCGACATTTGAGAAGATCGTGGAGAGGGCCTAGATCTATGAGTCAGATTGGGCCGATTTCCAGAGGACCCGTCACTAAAAAGGAGTCTGTCGATCGACCAGTTTGCCGATGGAGTCTTCTCATGAGGGTTTGTTAGTATCGACGCCCTTGGGAAAGACTAGTGACAGACCAATTTTTCTCGTCTTGCCCCATTCTGATTGGGGATATCTTTTTTCCTACTATCTGTTCGTATTGTTGATGTCCGAATTTGATGTCATCCTGGGCATGGATTAGCTCACCGAGCACTACACTATATTAGACTACTCCGTGAGGACAGTCATGTTATGTATACCTGACGTTCTAGAGTTCTTGCCTATTGTCGTGTGCCGTTGAGGAGTCAGTTTCCTTGAGTATCGACCAATTACCTGTCGTTTGTGATTTTCTTGATGTGTTCCAAGATATTTCGGGGTTACCACCTCGTCGGCACACCTAGTTCCAAATTGATCTCGTGCCTGGTACCACACCTATTTCAAAGGCCCCGTATCGTATGGCATCATTGGAGTTGCAGGACTTGCAAAAGTAGTTGGACGAGTTGTGTGAGCTAGGCTTTATCCGTCCGAGCAGTTCACTGTGGGGAGCGTCGGTACTGTTCGTGAAGAAGAATGATGGCTCATTGAGGCTTTGCGTAAATTACTAGGAGCTCAACAAGGTCAAGATCAAGAACATGTACCCGCTCCCAAGGATCAATGATTTGTTTGATCAGCTGTATGAGGCGCAGTTCTTTTTGAAGATAGACTTACGGTCTAGTTATCATTAGGTTTGGGTCTGAGATGAGGATATCCAGAAGACAGCCTTTAGGATGTGTTATAGTCATTTTGAGTTCCAGGTCATGTCCTTTGGTCTGACCAATGCGCCTGCAATATTCATACAATTGATGAAAGAAGTCTTCCATCCATATCTCGACCAGTTTATTGTGGTGTTCATCAATAACATTCTGATATTCAAGGACCCGTGAGGAGTATGAACGACATCTGGAGATTTCATTGTAGAGCCTCCGTGCACACCGACTTTACGCAAAGCTAGAGAAGTGCGAGTTCTAGCAGGAGGAGGTGAAGTTCCTCAGTCATGTGGTGATGAGGTAAGGCGTTGCATTGGACCCCTCGAAGATTGATGTCGTACGTTAGTGGGGCCAGCCTACAAACAAGTTCAAGATCCGTAGTTTTCTTGGTTTAGTGGGCTACTACCGATGTTTCATTGAGAAATTCTCTCGTATTGAAGCCCCATTGACCAAGTTGACCAGGAAGGGTGCCGAGTTCGTTTAGAGTGACGCTTATAAGCAGGCATTTGTGGAGCTGAAGGACCGCCTCACGTCCGCTCCTATTCTCACGCTTCCCTCTGGGAGTGATGGATTTATTGTATTTACCGATGCCTTGCGAGTTGGCTTAAGTGCTGTCCTGATGTAGCACGGGAAGCTGGTGGCTTATGCGTCTCGCTAGCTCAAGCTCTGTGATCTGAACTATACCATGCATGATTTAGAGCTGACAGCAGTCGTCTTCTCACTGAAGGTGTGGAGGCACTATCTCTATGTGTTGAGGTTCGAGCTCTTCTCCGACCACAAGAGATTGAAGTATCTGTTCTCTCATCTGAGCTGAACATGAAGAAGAGGTGTTAGATGGAGCTCTTGAAGGACTACGATTTTGATCTCCAATACCAGTTGGGCAAGGTGAACGTGGTGACAGATGCCCTCAGTCGTCAGCCATATGACCTGGTAGCGCACATGATAATTCAGGAGTGGAAGATGCTTGAGGTTGTGTTAGCATTTGACTTCGAGATTGGCTTGAAGTCTTCCATTGCGCAGTTATCGAGCTTGTCGATTCAACCCTCTCTTTTCACAAGGGTGATCAAGGCTCAACAGGTAGATGATTCAGTATAGAGTTTTCAGGCAGAGGTAACATCTGAGAGTTAGTCAGATTGGCAGATTGGTTCTGATGGTGAACTTCGCTTCAGAAGCTAATTATGTATCCCAGATATTCTTGAGTTGCATAAAGATCTTATGACCTAGGCACATCGATTGCGGTTCTCTATCCACCCTGGCTCAACGAAGATGTATCCCGATATGAGGCATCAGTATTTTTGGGCGGGGATAAAGAGCCAGATAGCTAATTTTGTAGACGAGTGTGACATGTGCCAGCATGTCAAGGCCGATCATCAGAGACCCCCGAGTCCCTTGCAACCTTTGAGCATTTCGTTATGGAAATGGGAGCACATATCCACCGATTTTATCATAGGTTTGCTAAGGAATTAGCGCAGTCACGATGCCATGTGGGTTGTCGTAGATCATCTAACAAAGTCGGTGCATTTTCTTACGATTCATGCGACCTGAACTTTGGACCGACTTGCTAGGTTATTCATCGATGATATTGTGAGATTGCACGGCGTTCCTATTTCGATCATTTCTGATCGAGACCTGAGGTTCACGTCTCAGTTTTGGAGGAGCTTGTAGATGGTGATGGGGTCTTTATTACAGCTTAGCACCGTATATCATCCACAGACCCATGGACAAACCGAGAGGGTCAACCAGATCCTTGAGGATATGCTTTGGACTTGCATGATTGATTCCTCGGGTAGCTAGGATGAACACCTGTGATTGGCTGAGTTCGCGTACAACAACGGTTATCAGGCGATCATTGGCATGACTCCTTTTGAGGCATTATATGGCAGACCGTGCAGATCTTTGAGTTGTTAAACCAAGGTTGGAGAGCGACGTCTCGTAGGTCCCGAGCTTGTGTAACAGACATCTAAGGTCATTGACATCAACAGGCAGAGGATACGCACAGCTCAGAGCCTGCAAAAGAGTTTTGCTAATCATCAGCATCGTCCCTTGGCATTTACCTTTAGGGACCATGTGTATCTCAAGGTCTCACCCATGAAGGGTGTGGTTCATTTTAGAGTGAAGGAAAAGCTTGCCAAGAGATTTATAGGACCTTTCGAGATCACCGGGAGCGTTGGCGTCGTGGCCTATCGGCTTGCCTTGCCATCTCAGTTGTCTAACGTCCACAACATCTTCCATGTCTCTATTTTGAGGAAGTGTGGATCAGACATTGTACCTGTTATTGATTGGCTGTCGTTGGAGGTTCGTGAGGACGCTTCTTATATTCAACAACCAGTTCGTATCCTCGATCAATATGAGCAGGTCCTCCGGACCAAGGTCATTTCCTTGGTAAAGGTGCAATGCGGCTATTATAGTGTGGATGAGGTATCTTGAGAGCACGAGGTGGAGATTCAAGAGCGTTATTCCCATCTTTTCGATGTTTGATTGTATGTTTTATTATGTTTTGATTATATATGATGTTATGTTTTCTATTCCCTTATGAGTTATGTTTAGCTGCAATGGTAGTATAAATTTTGAGGATGAAATTTTTATTAGGTGGGGAGAGTTGTAAGGCCTGTATTCTAGTCTGTACCGTTCTATAGACTCCCGCAATCCTTCCTAATGAATTCTAGCAACCTGCGACCTATAAACAACTTTTGCACGTGACCCTAAGTCGTCTCCCGTGGATATGAATCAGATCAATTCGAGACTTGTACTATTGTGATCGCATCGTCGCTGCGTCTTGCACACCGATTCGATACCCTGGCTAGGAGATGTGGGCCCACGTTTATCTCGACGAAACATCATGCATTTGTGAACCCAGGAGAATCTCTACAACCCATCCCATCAATCAATCAATTAATCAAAGTACACAACCCATGCTTTCTTTCTCCCCAAGACAAGTAACCAACCCTAAGTCAACTCTCAAGTTAAGTACATCTATCACTCACATCCACCACTCACACTCATCATCTCTCTCTTACAACCACCCTTTTTCTCTCTCTTTCTCTACACAATTTCTAAGCAATAAAAAGGTAGATGTCTAAGCTCTTCCAAGGAGAGAAAAGTGTGTTGTGTGTGGCCCACTTCCTACCCCAAGATCCATCGTCCTAGTCCTTCAATTCTCATTACCTTCCATCAAAGTAGGACACAAGAAGATTGGCGTTCCATTGGAGCCAGAAGATCGAACGGTGAGTGATTTATAGGCCTAGATTTAATGCTTTGATAATGGGCCAAGTGAGGCTTTTGAGGCATAAAAAAATAGCTCAAGGGGTATTTTAGGTATTTTGGTAAAAATCCAGCTCCAGGGGTATTGTAATACCCTCAAATTCGGGGGTCGAGCACAACTCAGCTCCCGAGTTCCAAAACATTACTTATATAACATTTTTTATGATGGATGAATGTTGTCTGTATTAGTGCATTAAACATAAAATAGATTAAGCCAAAATAGCAAATCATAATCAAGGGACAATCTGAAAATGCAAGCGGAAGTCTGAAATACATATATGAGCTAGTACAAGTCTCCAGAATACGAGTGCTCTGCCAGGTCAAAAGTACACGTCTTGTTTCAAATTACATATAACCAAATGTATTAGTCCAACAAAATGTATTAGTCTTCTAAAAAGTGTAAATCCTAAAGCCCCGGCGATCCGAACTCTGCTCAAGCGAATTCGCCCAAAAACTGCATGAACGAGAATGCCTCCTCATCCTCATCAAACTTCGGCTCTGCCTCAAGTGGCGTAAGATCATCTGCAACTAAATCAAAGTCTGGTTGATGTTTAAGCACCGTCCCAAAATGTGGGAGTGAGTGATCAACTCAGTGGAACTATACAGCAAAGGTTAACATGTTATCAATTCAATCAAGCAGTAATGATAAAGTAGTACAATCAAACATATCCTAGATACTCTTGTAAATGCAAAAATGATATGAGGTAATGATGCATGCCCTCACGCAAACTCCCTCTTACGACAACATCTAATGATCGCGGCATGAATCACTACTACTGTGCTCTACACCAAGGCTAACAGCACATGCAGTGCGATGTTATGAACATGATTACAAAGTTCTTATTAGTCCTTTTCATACAGTAGGATTGGGAAGCTAAGGCACCTTTCTTATATCAATTCCCAAACAATGGTCCATTCTAGGGTTGTCAGTCCTAGTAAATCTCATACGATATTACTACTCTTGGTCATTGTAAAGGGCTCATCATTAATCAATACAAGCCTAGTATACCTTAGTTACTAGAAAAAGGCTCGTCGCCTATCTGCAGTGTCAAGGTATGCTTGAGGTCACTACAGAGGGCTCATCACCAATCAATGTAGGCCGACAGCACGAATATAGTGTCCCATACCAACATAATCGGTTCACGAGTCTAAGTTGCTCACTGGTCACTACGAGGAGGCTCGTCACCCCAGTGTAGGCCAACATCTCGACCATGGTGTCCCATACTACCATTTCCAGCTCATAAGTCTTAGCGGATCGAGGTACCAAGGTTAATGGGATTTCACTATAAGTTTGGTACCATAGATTCAAACAGTAACGTCCAAACATGGTGAACATACATCGATCAATTAGGTTAATTGACAAGCTCAACTAGGACAAGCACACGTTGAGTTGATCGACATGGAATGCATAAGCCCTCCGTGTGGCCTAACCACTATCGAACATCCCAAGTACGATTCGCATTCGTCGAACACATCTTGCATGGCGTAAATAACTCCAACCACCAGTTCGAGAATAATTACTGATTACTTGGTCTGTAATACAGTCCCAACTACGTATAATATCAATAATAGATAATTAAATCAATTCCTACATTCATATGAACATGTTGTGAAATATAACTTAAACATAGATACAGTACATGGAGGAAATCATACACATAGTTAAACAGTTCATAGAGGAAATCATACACAGTTAAATAGTTCATGGAGGAAATCATACACATAAGTAAGGTAATTGAGATTCATATCTCAACACCCTTATAAATCACACTTTACTATATACTTACTCATTCAGTCATTTATACAAACACTTAGACTACACTATTCAATATACATCACATATGTCGGCCATATTACATATTAGGGCAAATCCTTTTGCCAAGGAGTTGTCGTATACATAATAACCATGTTCCTACGACAATTAATCATAGCAATCATAACATCAAATTCCTCACGTATACAAACATTTCGACGAACATATGAAATACTCTATTTACAACATAGGGTATACATATACGTAAAACAAAACAGATAGTGCATTTAGCATGTGTATTAGCATACACGTCAATAATAAATCATTATCAGACATTGAAAGTCTTGAAAACCATAACCTAAATGTATATAGTCCACACCTTAAACCAGAAAATGCGTAACGAATATTATTTAGACGATAAGTCTTCGTCAACGGCGGATAGGCAACTTAAGGCATGAATTATATTAGCTACATCAACACATAGGCTATTCTAAGCTCCAAAACAAGTTAAGGTTTGATTGTCTTACCCAAAAATGAAATTAGAATCACCGGAATAATGATTCAGATAGGATGGATTTGGTGTGTAGAGAAACTGGGAAGAATCCCAAGATGAAACACCAACTTCTCTCTCACTTTCTCTCTCTTTCTCTTCTCTTTCTTAGATAGGGTTTGGAAATTTGTATGGGATATGTGAGAGAAGGTTTAAGGCCATTAAATAGGCTCAGAACTGACGAAAACAGTTATAACCAAATCGAGCTTATTCTGATCCAACGGAACATTTCTGAAGGTCCTTTTAGTAAATGCAGTCGGACTTAAGCTCACTAATATAGGATCTTAAGCAAGTTAAGTTTTCAGTACGATCGGGTTTCCAGATCGACCGTGGCGGACCAGTTTCAATTTAGCGGTCATTGAAACTCGATCAGGGCCACAAGTACTTTGACATGTGTGGGCCATCTTCCCTGATCCAAGGGTGAATTTGGATAAAAAAAACCAACAGTTAGAATGCTTATAAATGGCGTGCAAGCGACACGACTCAGGTTACTTAAATCCATATTTAATTTTATAAAAAACTTCACTTTCCCACACTCTTCACTCCGGACTCAAGAAAATAGTCTTAGGACATTATTTGGTCTTGATTTTCGAGGTGATTGTAAAGTCCAACTAGGCAGTCATAATTTTCTAAGTTCGTCGCTATCGGACTTTCGATGTATGGTCCAGGTCTGATACAAAGTTTTTGAATGCTCCCGAGAGCAACTGGGATTAGAGTTGGATCCTAGATTTTAGGGTAATTTAGCGTTAATAATTCTATAGGTTTTGGGTCTTAAAGATCGTATTTAAAGTGGTTGGTGCTAATTTCATAGGTAATAAAGTTTAGGGCTAGTTAAGCCACGTTAAATTTCTAAAGTATTTGGTTCTAAAAGATTTCTATTAGAGGTGGTACTCGAGTCTTCGTACAGATTTTTCCAGGTCTTTACAATCTACCCCCCTAAAGAAAAAAATTTCGGCCTCAAAATTCGTACCTTCTCATACTCCAAAAGGATCTGAGGGTAGTTCTTTCTGACCTCAGTTTCAGTCTCCCAAGTAGCCTCTTCTTCACTGTGATGCATCCACAGTACCTTAACAAGTGGGATAACCTTGCTACACAATACCTACTCCTTCCTATCCAAAATACGTGTCGGTCACAGTTTATATGTGGCATCCTCGCTCAACTCCACTGGCTCCCAACTAATAATATGCGAAGGATCAGGAACGTATTTCTTCAACATGGACATATGAAACACGTTATACATGCCTGCGAGTGGTGTGGGCAAAGTAAGGCGATACGCTACTGCCCCCACTCTATCAAGTATATGAAATGGGCCAATGAATCTCGGCGTGAGCTTTCCTTTCTTACCAAATCGAAGGACTCCCTTCATGGGGAAAACTTTAAGGAATACATGGTCCCAACTTCAAACTCAAGCGGTTGCTGTCTCATATCGGCGTAGCTCTTCTGCCTGCTCTGTGCTGATAGTAGTCGATGTCTAATAATGTTGATTTTCTTTGAGGTCGCCTGAACCAACTCTGGGCCAATCAGAGTCTTCTCACCCACTTCTGCCCAACAATGTGGTGCTTTACACGGGCGACCATACAGTGCCTCATAGGGAGTCATGTCAATACTCGCCTGAAAGTTGTTGTTATATGCGAACTCTGCATAAGGAAGAAAGTCATCCCAACTGTTCTTGAAATCCAACACATAAGCTCGCAACATATCTTCTAGCACCTGATTTACATCTCCATCAGCCCGTCTGTCTGCTGATGGAACGTGGTACTGAACTTCAACTTCACACCCATCGCTTCCGGGATACGAGTCCAGAAGATAGATGTGAATCGCGTGTCTCGATCTGACGCAATCTCCAAGGGAACTCCATGCAGACGTACAATCTGGCCAACTGGTCTGCAAAATTCATAACTCTGATTGATAGGAAATGAGCTGACTTCATCAACCTATCAACTATCACCCAAATAAAGTCATGTCCCTTCCTCGTCTTAGGCAGTCTTGAAATAAAATTCATAGAAATGAAGTCTCACTTCCATTCGGCTATGGGCATGGGTTGAAGCAATCTAGGAGGTCGGTAATGCTCTGCCTTAACCTGCTGACACATGAGACAACGGGACACAAACTCTGCAATGTAGACCTTCATATTGTCCCACCAGTATAATCTCTTCATATTTTGATACATCTTCGTGCTACCTGAATGCAACACAAGCCTAGAACTATGGGCTACCTTGAGAACCACTCATCTCAAGTATGGAATGTCTGGGATGCATAGCCGACCATGATAACATAAGCCCTCATCCATACCAACACTCCACTCTGAGTCTGCATCTGTACCAACCCGCTCTCTCATCTTCGTTAAAAGCTCATCGTCTGCCTAAGCCTCGATAGTCCTGCCATCAATGAGGGGCTGTACACGAACATGTACGATGACTTCCTATGGTCCTCCACCGTGAGTTTCTACTTAAAGTCTCACACAAACTCCACCATATCCCATTTTGTAATCATAAGCGGAGCTGCAAACTCTATAGTCTTCTTTTGGCTCAACGCGTCTGCCACAAGGTTTGCCTTCTCCGGATGGTAGGAGACCTCGAACTTAAAGTCTTTCAAGGTTTCCATCCATCGATGCTGTCTCATATTCAAGTCTCGTAGTGAGAATATGTATCTAAGGCTCTTGTGGTCGCAAAAGAGCTCGAACTCCTCCTCATAGAGGTAATGTCTCTAGAGCTTTTATGCCAAAATGACAGCAACTAACTCTAGGTCATGTGTAGGGTAATTCTCCTCGTGTTTCCTCAACTGTCTAGAGGCATAAGAAATCACCCTGCCCTTCTACATAAGGACATAATCCAGACCAATGTGAAACGCGTCAATATATATAGTATACTTAACCCCTTGCTCTAGTAATACTAGCATAGGGGGGACAAGTCTCCAGAATACGAGTGCTCTGCCAGGTCAAAAGTACATGTCTTGTTTCAAATTATATATAACCAAATGTATTAGTCCAAAAAAATGTATTAGTCTTCTAAAAAGTATAAATCTTAAAGCCCGAAAACTGCATGAACGAGAATGCATCCTTGTCCTCATCAAACTCTGGCTTTGCCTCAAGAGGTGCAAGATCATCTGTAGCTAAATCAAAGTCTGGTTGGTGTTTAAGCACCTTCCTAGAACGTGGGAGTGAGTGATCAACTCAGTGAAACTATACAGTAAAGGTTAACATGTTATCAATTCAATCGAGCAATAATGATAAAGCAGTACAATCAAACATGTCTTAGATACTCTTGTTAATGCAAAAATGATATGAGGTAATGATGCATGCCCTCACGCAAACTCCCTCTTGCGACAACATCTAACGATCGCAACATGAATCACTACCACTATGCTTTACACCAACGCCAACAGCACATGAAGTGCAATGTTATGAACATGATTACCAAGTCTTATTAGTCCTTTTCATACAACGGGATTGGGAAGCTAAGGCACCTTCTTTATATCAATTTTCAAATAATGATCCATTCTAGGGTTGTCATTCCTAGTAAATCTTATACGATATTACTGTTCTAGGTCACTGTAAAGGGCTCATCACCAATCAATACAGGCCTAGTATACCTTAGTTACTAGAAAAAGGCTCGTCACCTGTCTGCAGTGTCAAGGTATACTCGAGGTCACTACAGAGGGCTCCTCACCAATCAATGTAGGCAGACAACATGAATATAGTGTCCCATACCACCATAATCTGTTCACGAGTCTAGGTTACTCATTGGTCACTACGAGGAGGCTCATCGCCCTAGCGTAGGCCGACAGCTCGACCACATGTCCCATACCACCATTTTTGGCTCATGAGTCTTAGCGGATCGAGGTACAAAGGTTAACGAGATTTCACTGGTAAGTTTGACACCTTAGATTCAAACAGTAGCGTCCAAACATGGTGAACATACATCGGTCAATCAGTTTAATTGACGAGCTTAACTAGGACAAGCGCACGTTGAGTTGATCAACATGGAATGCATAAGCACTCCATGTGGCCTAACCACTGTCGAACATCCTAAGTACGACTTGCATTCGTTGAATACATCCTGCGTGGCATAAATAACTCCAACCACCAGTTCGAGAATAATTACCAATTAGTTGGACTGCAATATAGTCCCAACTATGTATAATTTCAATAATAGACAATTAAATCAATTCCTACATTCGTATGAACATGTTGTGAAATATAACTTAAACATAGGTACAGTACGTGGAGGAAATCATACACATAATTAAACAGTTCATGGAGGTAATTATACACATAGTTAAACAGTTCATGGAGAAAATCATACACATAAGTAAAGTAATTGAGATTCATATCTCAACACCCTTATAAATCACACTTTACTAAATACTAACTCATTCAGTCATTTATACAAACACTTAGACTACACTATTCAACATACATCACGTATGTCGGCCAATTACATATTAGGGCACATCCGTTTTCCAAGGAGTTGTCATATACATAACAACCATGTACTTATGACAATTAATCATTGCAATCATAACATCAAATTCCTCACGCATACAAACATTTCGCCAAACACATGAAATACTCTATTTACAACATAGGGTATAATATATGTAAAACAAAACAGATAGCGCATTTAGCATGTGTATTAGCGAACACATCGATAATAAATCATTATCAGACATTGAAAGTCTTGAAAACCATAACCTAAACATATATAGTCCGCACCTTAATCCAGAAAATGCATAACAGATATGATTTAGACGATAAGTCTTTGTCAACGGCGGATAGGCAATCTAAGGCATGAATTAGGTTAGCTACATCAACACTTAGGCTACTCTAAGCTCCAAAATAGGTTAGAGTTTGATTATCTTACCTAAAAATGAAATTAGAATCACTGGAATAACGATTCATATAGGATGGATTTGGTGCGTAGAGAAACTGAAAAGAATCTCAAGATGAAACACCAACTTCTTTCTCACTTTCTCTCTCTTTCTCTTCTCTTTCTTATCTAGGGTTTGGAAATTCATATGGGATATGTGAGAGAAGGTTTAAAGCCCTTAAATAGGCTCAAAACTGACGAAAGCAGTTATAACCACATAGGGCTAATTTCGATCCAACGGAACATTTTTGGAGGTCCTTTTATTAAATGTGGTCGGACTTAATCTCACTAATATAGGATCTTAAGCAAGTTAAGTTTTCAATCCGATCGGGTTTCCAGATCGATCGTGGTGGACCAGTTTCAATTTAGCGGTCAAAGAAACTCAATAAGGGCCACAAGTACTCTGACATGTGTGGGCCATCTTCCTTGATCCGAGGGTAAATTTGGGTCAAAAACCAATAGTCAGAATGCTTATAAATGGAACGAAAGTGACACGACTTAGATTACTTAAATCCATATTTAATTTTATAAAAAACTTCACTTTCTCACACTCTTCACTCCAGACTCAAGAAAATAGTCTCAGGACATCGTTTGGTCATGATTTTTGAGGTGATTTTCAAGTCCAACTAGGCGGTTATAACTGTCTAAGTTCATCGCTATCCGACTTTTGATGTGCAGTCCAGGTCCGATACAAAGTTTCTGAATGTTCCCGAGAGCAACTGGGATTAGAGTTGGATCCTAGATTTTGGGGTAATGTAGCATTAACATTTCTATAGGTTTTGGGTCTTACAGATCATATTTAAAGTGGTTGGTGCTAATTTCATAGGTAATCTAGTTTAGGGCTAGTTAAGTCACGTTAAATTTCTAAAGGATTTAGTTCTAAAAGATTTCTGCTAGAGGTGGTACTCGGGTCTTCGTACGGATTTTTCCAGGACGTTATAAGTATTTTAGGTATTTTGGTAACATTCCATGTCCAGGGGTAGTTTAGGTATTTTTTTAAAAATCCAGCTCTAGGGTTATTTTAGGTATTTTGGTAAAAATCTAGTTCCAGGGGTAGTTTAAGTATTTTGATAAAGTTTCATGTCTAGGGGTAGTTTAGGTATTTTGGTAAAAGGGATTGAAAATGGTAGTTTGGTAAAAAGTGGTGTACAGGTGTCATTTTAAGGGAAAAAAGTCGTACCCCACCATTTAAGAGGGAGCTTGGTGAACACCATGGTTTAAGAAAAGAAGAAGTTCAAATGTGAAAGGATAAGTGGTGGTGATCACCACTTTATAAGAGTGGTGGGGCCTATAAATACCCCACCCCTACTTCATTTGGTGGGGTCAGATCATTTGATGGGAAAGGAAAGGAGAGAGAAGAAAAGTAGGCAGAAAGGGGAGAGTGTAGCTGCGTGGACCGCGCAAAGAGGTGTGGCAGTTGTGCCAGCCGCATAAGGAGGTGCGACAGCTGCACCAGCCGCATAAGGAGATGTGGGAGCTGCGCTAGCCACGTAAGGAGGTGCGACAGTTGCGCGCCACAAGGGAAGGTTATCGTTGCGCTCACCGCGCAAGAAGGAAACGTGGTTGGGCGGCTGCGACCATGTGTAAACAGAGAAAGGAAGAAATTCCTTTCAACTGTGATATTGGTGGGGCCCAGTACGGCCATCTTTTAAGAGATCCATACCATCTACTGGATCCCTCTTGAGATTTCGATCGTGACTAGTAGGCTTTGATCATCTGTTGATGTGGCCCACCTAGATAGTCAAGCCACAAAAGCAGCCAAACGGTCTTCCTTTAATCATTGTAGTGATCATGAGGAAGAACATAACCATGAAAACTCAACATGGTTTTGATGGGTTTTTATCCCTCTACCTGACAGATGGCTTAGATCCACCTTTAGTTGTATGATGGTGGCACACTACGAAGGAATGAAAGCTCTGTTTTAAACAGAGTCGACGTACGTCGACTCTGTGAAGTTCAGGCCCGTTTACTAAAGTTGTCTGGAAAATCCACTCCGTTCATTGGTCTCAGGGATTGAGTGCTTTTAGAGGAAAATCAGCGTGGCCCACTAGCCTATCTACTCAGTTGTCCATTTCATGTTCAACGGTCATAATTCTACGACAAGCTACATGGTTTCAGAATGCCACATTGCTAAGGGTTAAATCTTCCTTCTGTACATAATGGACGGTACAGATCGACGATTTGAATGTGGAGTGGGCCACACTGAGAAAATTGCAAAGGAACTCTAAAGACGCTGTGTATTTTTGTATTTGAGAAGAAGAAGTTGGTCAGTGCCTACTGACCAACTTTGAGAAATTCCATGCACGGCTGGTGCTGGTGCACACCATGTACATGCGATGTACATATAACTCCAGTATGGTACTTGTTAAAAATCTACTCCGTCCATCTGCTTTATCAGCTTATTTAACACGTTGGGACCAAATCTGAAGTGTATCCAGATTATAGGCAGGCCTCAAATCATGATTTTAGGGGTTGATTTATTAGTTTGGCCATTTTTACAAGGATTCAGGAGTTGAAATTTGGCATGTAAGGTTAATTTGTGGTTTTAAGGTTGCACATAAAGTTTCAAGTTGAATGGACGGTGGCAATCTCATGATCTTATATTTTGGGAGACTTTTTAGGCCCATTTAACATGATCGGCCTGATTTCTTTAGGTCCTAGCCATACTTCAACGGGATCCTTCATATTTTAAAGAAGAACGACCAGAAAGATGCTCCATATTTCTAGGAAAGATGACTGGAAAGATGCTCAGAGCTGGTCTCGACGGTCAGATCAGAGGATTCAAGCTTACATAAGCCTCATTTCTTGAAGACCGGTTGATCAGATTAACATTCCTCCTAAGTACTAGGAGATGAACGAAGCAGGCGCCAGAATGCTGTCAAAATTTTTATTTGATTATCTTCTCTTTCATTCAGTATATTGCATTAATTGTACTTCATTTTTAAAATCAAGGGAATCAGAGGATGTAAATGAACTCAGATAAATGTGATCAATGTTCTCCTAACAAATTCTTTGTTATCATTGAATAAATCTCCCAAATTAAACGCATTTGTTTCTTTGTCGAAACAAAATGGTGACTCTACTAGTGACTTATTATTTGATGGTAACTTAGAAAATATTCAGAGAACATTTATCACATTACAGACACCAAAATGGCAACTCTCAGCGGGAACGTCCTCCCCTTCATCTCTGAAAATAAAGCATGTTTTTTTTAATAAATTAACTAACACTCTTTCATGCTTTCTCTGAGATAGAATGTTTTATCAATTAGATGCCTAATTGTAATTTTTATATTTTGTCTATAGGTAAATAGAAAGCGTCAGAAAGCAAAGTTTGTTGTGATCAAGAGTAGTGAATTTCGTGTAATGGACAGAACAATCTCTGTTTTGTTAATCGCTTAAGAACATGAGAATGGACGAAAGATAGTAACATCGAAAAGTTAGAAAGTTCGATCCACTTCCACAAGAAGCAGCATCTCAACAAGTAATGGGTCGATTATGCGAAGTGTTGTGAGACACAGTTCCTCTTCGGTTATACAATCATCTCATTCGAGAAAAATAGAAAGACCTGTCACTCTAAAAGGTCTTTTAATACTGTCAACTATAACCGTAAAGACATGTTCCGCAAAATCATTGCAGGTTCAGAAAAATAAGGGGAAGGAAACCATTACCAATGAATGTCCACTCACAGCACCTCCTACAAAAGATTTCAAGAAAACTCATGCATTGAGAATGCCACATTTTGAGTCAGCTAGTCCTTCGAAGTGACAATAATCTAGTTTCAAATCAAATAATATTTCATCTTCTTTAACAACATCAGTAGTGTGGTTCTTGCTTCATTCTTCAATATCAAAACAATCGAAGTATAAAGAAACAGAAAGCTCATCGACAGATATTAATCAGCCCGATCAGTTTTCACTAAATGAGCATGTGGCTGAGGAAGTCCCTAATATGCCGACAGTGACCGCCGTAAACAACATTTAACCACAAGTAGAAAGGTCACAACCGCAAGCGGTTATATTTCAAGAGTCAATGCCTAATATTACTCAGAATATCACGCAGGAAAAAATTCGGCAGATGGTTATCGAATCTATTCATCTAGAGAATGAACAAAGTCAGAATAAAATTTTTTAATATCGAACACCGTATCCCACTGAAATTGAGGAAATTCCATTTCCTGCTGACTTCAAACACCCAGACTTTTAGAAATTCAATAGGAACGGATCAACAGAAGAGCACGTGATGCATTTCATAGTAAAGATGAGTAATTTCTCTAGAGTTCCTCAATATTGTCTGCGATTATTCAGATCTTCTCTGACAGGAAGAGCTTTCAGGTGGTATTCAAGTTTAATCCCAAGATCTATTCATACCTGAGAACAGATGCAGGATGCTTTTATATCAAACTTTTTCTCTTTGGACCAAGAAGTTAGTTTGACTGAATTAGCCTCTATTTGCCTAGAAGAAAATGAATCAGTAGAATAATTCATTAGTCAATGGAAGGACTTGGCAGTATCATGTCGATATCCTCTGCAGGAATCAGAACAAGTAGAACTATGTTTAGATGGCATGAGACCAGAGCTGGCATGCCACTTGATTAGCAAAGATTGGAAAACTTTTCGTAATTTTTCTACGAAGGCTTATTATCTTGAAAAAGTTGATGAGAAGAGTGTCTGTTTTTCAGTCAAAATCAGCTCACATAACTCGGAAAGAAGAAACTAAAGAAGATTATCAAGATGAGGAAAAAGACAGTGATGAAGAAGATAGAAATGGTCAGGCGGTTATAATGATATATAAAAGGTCCAGGAAAAATAAAGATCATACGAAGTATTCGTTTGCAAGAAAAGATGTGTTTCCTATGCTGAATCAAATGTTTGCCACGAAGAGTATTGAATTACCTCGGCTAAGACACCTCAAAGAAATCGACAATAAAAGAGGAATGGATTATTACAATTATCACTGTAAATTTGGGTATCATACGAAAGATTGTAATTCCTTCAGGAAAAAGATACAAAAGATGATCGATAAGGGAGAAGTTGCGATGAAAAGAGAATGACAGAAAGATAAAAATGACAGAAACTCGATAAAGAAGATTCTGGGGGCATCTGCGTTAAAAGACGATAACATACTTCGTATGGTGAAACGTCAGTAATTGATAAGATCGAGCTGTCATAGCCTAAATACTCGAATAAAAAGAAGCAAGTGAGGCAAAACATGTAAAGCCGCGATAAAAAGCATATTCATTGTAGAAATGCATTACAATACCTGCAAGTTCAGGAGATAATCGCTATTTTGATTTCGAAAGACATCGGTATGATACTTTCAAAATCAAAAAGGGGCAAGACAGGTAAGACAAGTGAGTAAAAGCTGTGAAATATGTTTCTCACCATAGACTGTATTTCTTTTGTATTTGGATAAAATGCAAGCTTTCTCAAGCATATCAAGTCATCTCCAAATGCAAAGCACCAATGACAATCTCCAAAATTAACAACTATTGCTATCACCATCAATCGCTTATCAAAAATGTTATCATCGCCAAAAAATTATTAATGCTCAGAATATTATTAACAGCAGTGAAATATCAATTATTGATGCTCAAAATATTATCAGCAGCAGTGAAATATAAATTATTGATTCTCAGAACATATCAGCAGTAGTGAAATATCAATTATTGATTCTCAGAATATTATCAGCAGTGGCGATGTATCAATTATTGATTCACTATTCATGGCAGTGAAATAAGTAGTGGAATAAGCTTATATGGTCAACCACATAAATCTTATGACAGCGATGGTAAATGATTATTTAAGGCAGCCTAGTCAAGCTTATATGGCTAACCACGCATAAGACCTATAAAGCTTCAACAATTTAAAAAGCCTGAAATTAGCCTACCCAAAATTGGCGATAAACTATCTTGCTCCTTGAGCCTTGCCCAAAATTAGCGATAAACTATCTTACTCCTTGAGCCTTACCCAAAATAGGTGATAAACTATCTTGCTCCTTTTAACAATCCGAATTTTGGCCAACCTGGGATTAGACGTCCTTAGGCAATGGGTTAATTAAAACACCTGGAAAATTGCTTAGAACCCAATTTCATAGCCAAAGATATCACTAGGGATTAATTCCTTTAGAAAATAAGAGTAAGTTAGCTAGCGCAATGCTAGAGTAGCTGGGAAATAGTCCCTGATCACTTTAAATAGTTCTACAAGACCCAAATCGAGTAGAACCAATGACTCTATAAAACTCTATAACCTCGGATCAAACTCTAAGCAAGTTTGTTCTCTGGACCACTTTAAAATTTTGTATTGGATCTAGACCGCGCTTCGAAATTCTGATACCTCCTATCTTAGACCGTTAGAACCGCCTTGCTGGACTTGACAATCATTTCAAAAATCAAGTCCAACCGATAACCACAGGCTATTTCATTGAGCCCGGACTGAAGAGAGTGCGAATAGGGACAAATTTGAAATTTGAAATTCAAATCTGGCACACGACTTGACGTGTCAGTATTAAGCGTTTTGACCGTCAGAATTCAGTCAGATTACACCCTCGGATCAGGAAAAATTTCTATATCATATCATGAGACTTGCAGCCTTGATTTACGTGCGGTGACCGCTGAACTGAAACTGGACTGCCACGTGCGATCTGCGAACCCTGTCGGACTGAAAACTTGATGTATGCTAGATCCAGTATCCATGAACTTAAGTCTGACCGCATTTGGCCAGGGGACCACCAGAAATGATCTTTTGGACCGAAACAGCCCCAAATTAGACATACCTCAAGTATACATTGTACCCGAGCCTATTTTGGGCACATTTGAGCTTATAAAAGGGGTTGAAACCCTCACTCCTCTCTCCCATCAGAATTTGCAAAAAGCTCTAGATTGAAAGAGAGAAAAGGTGAGAGTTTGTGAGAGAGAGTAGGAGAGAATTTTCCTGCCTTTGTGCCGCCTGTTGCACGTACTTTAGCAACATACTTCAATCACCTGGCCGGCGATTCCTCCGCGTTTTCAGGTAAGAAATAACCCTAGAAGTTGCTGATTTGAGGTTCGCTAGGATTCATAGCATGTTAGCTGACGTATCTTGTAAATTAGGTTCTCTTATCGCTGTAGACGAAGCGTATATGCTCCGTTCGAATTCACACGTTTATAAGAGATAAGGTGCGGATTTTACAACGCTTTCAATGTTGTTTAATAGTATATTATCGACGGCATCGCCGTTTGACATGTACAACATGCTATCCGTTTCCTGTTTCGTAAATCAACGAAGAATATGAGATTTAGGGCATTTTAGTCATTTGTAGGAAGTACTAATTTCATTCATATTTTGCTGATGTGATTGACATGGATTATTGTCGCATTAGAATGTTAGGAATAAGTGCATAATTAGTTTGGCGAAGAGATTCGCCTAAATGCGCACTTCGGGTCTACATACTATATATAGACTTAAGTGTGTAGTGTATGTGTTTGTATAAATGCTTGTATTAGTATGTATTGAATTAAATGGTGTTATGAATTAGTTTGAGATTGATTTCTCAATTTATATGCTGATGTAAATGATTTCCTACATGTTAGCTATGTGCATGATTCCATTATATGTATGAAATGCATATGCTTGATGATTTACTTAAGTTGTATGTTATAACATGTGTTAACATGCTCACATGCTTGTATTTCATTTCCAATTCTCTCCTATGAATGCTGATGTGATTCCATAATTGTTTAGGACTATACGTAGTCCAGGCAGTCTGTAACCGAGCGAATTCGTGGGTGGCTTATCTTGGCCAGGAACGACGCGTCGATGAACGCGAGCCGTGTTTTGGAGTTGGCTGCAGTGGTTAGGCCACACGAAGTGTTTTACGCACTTCATGTCATTCAACTTGAGATGCGATCGTGCTAGTCGAGCCCGTCAAGTAACCCGACTGGTCATTGTATATTTACCCTGCATGAGTCATAACTGCTTGAACCTAGAGTACTGAACTTACCATTGTAAACCCTGTTAATCATGGTACCTTGATCCATGAAGACTCATGAGCAGGGCATGGTGGTATGGGACACCGTGGTCGAGCTGTCGGCCTACGCTGGGGCCACAAACCTCCCCGTAGTGACCAGTGAGCACCTAGTCTCGTGAGCAGATTATGGTGGTATGGGACACTATATTCTTGTTGTCGGCCTACACTGATCAGGCGACGAGTCTTTTGTAGTGACCGCGAGCGTATTCTGAGTCTACGGGAGGCGACGACCCTTCAGTAGCAGTAGAGTACAGTAGGCCTGTATTGATAAGGTGATGGGGAAGCGGAGCAACGAGTGCGTGCAACAGCCCTGGCAGCCCTTGCAGCGACCTACAAAATATACCTCGTATGAGATTACTAGGAGTGATGACCCTAGATAGGATCTGTGTTGGGATTGATACAAGGGAAGTACCTTAGTTTTCAATCCTGCTATTTGAATGGACTAATAACAACTCGGAAATCATATCACCATTACATTGCATGTGCCTGGAAGATGTGGAGCACTGTAACACCCTGAAAATCGGGGGTCGTGTATAAACTCAACTCCCGAGTTCCAGACCGTCACTTATGCAACATAAATGATTATGATTCAATGTTGTCTGATTTAAAGCATTCACATGAGTAAAAGTATACCAAAATTGCAATTCATACTTCAGATCCATTGATAAAAGAAAGCGGAAGACTAAACAATATATATATCACTGTATGGAAAAATAAAGTAAATCTCATCTGTCTCTAAAGTATGAATACATCTCTGAGTCTCATATACATACACATGAACAAAAGTAAATGTCCAAAAATAGTCCCACTGAAGTCCCATCGATCCAGGTCACCTACGCAAAGCCATCATGATACTGCATGTACGAGAACTCATCCTGGTTCTCGTCGAAGTCTGGCTCTGCCTCCTGGATCTCAGCCTCACCTGCATCTACAACAGGGTTTGGTGGGTGTTGCAAACACCATCCCGTAACGTGGGAGTGAGTGATCAACTCAGTGGAATCATAGAGCAAAGATTAGCATGTTCACAATTCAATCATGCGATAATAGTAAAGCAGTAAATCAGACAATCCTAATACTGTTGTTAATGCAAGATGACATGAAGTAATGTATGCCCTCACCGACGATCTCCCTCATACGGCAACATCTTATGACCGCAGCATGCAATCGACCCTCAAGTGCTCCACATCTTCCAGGCACATGCAATGGCATGGTGATATGATTTTTAAGTTGTTATTAGTCCATTCAAACAGCAGGATTGGGAAACTAAGATACTTCCCTTGTATCAATCCCAACACAGATCCTGTCTAGGGTCGTCACTCCTAGTAATCTCATACGATGTATATTTTATAGGTCACTGTAAGGGCTGCCAGGGCTGTTGCTCGCACTCGTTGCACTGCTCCCCCATCACCTTATTAATACAGGCCTACCGTACTCTAATGCAACGGAAGGGTCGTCACCTCCCGTGGACTCAGAATACGCTCGCGGTCACTACAATGGACTCGTCGCCTGATCATTGTAGGCCGACAGCTAAAATATAGTGTCCCATACCACCATAATCTGCTCACGAGTCTAGGTGTTCACTGGTCACTACGGGGAGGTTTGTGGCCCCAGCATAGGCTGACAGCTCGACCACGGTGTCCCATACCACCATGCCCGGCTCATGAGTCTTCGTGGATCAAGGTACCATGGTTAACAGGGTTTACAATGGTAAGTTCAGTACCCTAGGTTCAAGCAGTTATGACTCATACAAGGTGAACATACATCGACCAGTCGGGTTTCTTGACGGGCTCGACTAGCGCGATCGCATCTCAAGTCGAACGACATGAAGTGCGTAAAACACTTCGCGTGGCCAAACCACTGCCGCCAACTTCAAACACGACTCGCGTTCATCAACACGTCGTTCGTGGCCAAGACCAGCCAGCCACGAATTCGCTCAGTTACCGACTGCCTGGACTAAGTATAGTCCCAAACAATTATGGAATCACATCAGCAATTCATATAGGAATATTGGAATTGAAATACAATCATGTGAGCATGTTAACACATGTTATAACATTCAACTTAAGTAAATCTTCAAACACATATTTCATGCATGTAAGGAAATCATGCATATAGTCAACATGTAGGAAATCATTTAGGTCATCATATTAATTGAGAAATCAATCTCAAACTATCTCATAACATCATTTAATTCAATACATACTAATACAAGCATTTATACAAACACATACACTACACACTTAAGTCTACATATAGTATGTCGACCCGAAGTGCGCAATTAGGCGAATCTCTTCGCTAAAATAATTATGCACGTATTCCTAACTTCCTAATGCAACAACAAACTATGTTAATCACATCAGCAAAATATGAACGTAATCTGTACTTCCTACAAATGACTAAAATGCCCTAAATCTCATATTCTTCGTTAATTTACGAAACAAGAAACGGAGAGCATGTTGTACATGTCAAATGGCGATGTTGTCGATAATCTACTATTAAACGACATTGAAAGCGTTGTAAAATGTCAATCAAAGCGTCTAAAATCCTCACCTTATGTCTTGTAGACTCGTGATTTCGAACGGAGCGTATACGCTTCGTCAACGGCGATAAGAGAATCTGATTTACGAGTTACGTTAGCTAACGCACTATGAATCCAAGTAAACCCTAAATCAGCAACTTATAGGGTTGTTTCATACCTAAAAAAGTGGAAGAATCACCGGCCAGGTGATTGGGAAGAGTTGCTGAAGCACGTGCAACTAGCGGTACGAAGGCGGAAAAAAATCCCTCAACTCTCTCTCTCAAACTCTCTCCTTTTCTCTCTCCCAAAGCTAGGGTTTTGCAATTTTTGGATGGGAGAGAGGAATGAGGGTTTCAACCCCTTTTATAAGCTTAAAAATGCCAGAAACAGGCTCCGGAACGAAGTTTACTTAGTGCATATCCAATTCGGAGCTGTTTCGGCCCAAAAGATGCTTTTTGGTGGTCCCCTGGTCGAATACGATCGCACTTAAGCTCATGCATACCAGATATAGCACGTACTAAGTTCTCAGTTTGGCAGGGTTCGCAGATCGCACGTGGCGGACCAGTTTCAGTTCAGCGGTCACCACACGTAGATCAGGGCTGAAAGTCTCATGATATAAAATAAAATTTTTTCCTGATCCGAGGGTGTAATCTGGCTGAATTCTGACGGTCAGAACGCTTAATACTGACGCGTCAAGTCGTGTGCCAGATTTGAATTTCAAATTCCAATTATGTCCCTATTCGTACTCTCTTCAGTCCGGGCTCAATGAAATAGCCTACGATTGTCGGTTGGACTTGATTTTCGAAATGAGTGTCAAGTCCAACAAGGCGGTTCTAATGGTCTAAGATAGGAGGTATCGGAATTTCGACGTGCGGTCTAGATCCAATACAAAGATTCAAAGTGGTCCAGAGAACAAACCTGCTTAGAGTTTGATCCGAGGTTATAGAATATTATAGAGTCATTTGTTCTACTCGATTTAGGTCTTGTAGAACGTATTTAAAGTGATCAGGGACTATTTCCCAGCCACTCCAGTGTTGCGCTAGCTAACTTACGCTTAATTTCCATAGAAATTAATTCTACGCAATTTCGGGTCGAGTTGGTACTTGAGTCCAATTATGGATTTTTCACAGGCGTTACAAGCACTTAAGGGAGTGTGGCATGCCGCGGTCGTAAGATGGTGCCATATGAGGGAGATCGTCGGTGAGGGCATACATCACGTCAGTCATATTGCATTAACAACAGTATTAGGATTATCTGATTTACTGCTTTACTATTATCGCATGATTGATTTGATAACATGCTAATATCTGTTCTCTTATCCCACTGAGTTGATCACTCACTCCCACGTTACGGGATGGTGTTTCCGGACACCCACCAGTCCCTATTGTGATTGCAGATGATGGCGCGGCCTGCGAGGCGGAGCTGGACTTGATGATGAGGAGGAGGATCTCTCCTTTATGCGTGTTCTGATTGTCGGGATTACAGGGAGGTTGATTAGATACCTGGACACTTGTCATTTTATATTTTTAGAACACTCATGTATATCCTTTTAGTTTACTTTTGGAGTATACATGTATGTATATAACCTGGTAACATATTCACACTCTGGAGACATACAACAGTTTATATATGTTATACATACTAACACAGTCTTCCGCTTGTAAATTTAACCGTCTCTGGAGCGTGATATGCTGTTTTAGCTTAATCTCACTCATGTTTAATACATTATCACAAACAACATTCAATCATACATATCTATGTTGCATAAATAACATTTTGGAACTCGGGAGTTGAGTTTTTGCTCGAACCCCCGATTTTCGGGATGTTACACTCCTTGACCCTTGCCCGAAATCGGCGATAAACTATCTTGCTCCTTGAGCCTTACTCGAAATTGACGATAAACTATCTTGCTCCTTGAGCCCTGCCCGAAATCGGTGGTAAACTATCTTGCTCTTTGAGCCCAGTGTCAAGTCTAATTCAGTCAAATCTAGTCGACTAGTTCAGTCCTTAGGTCTTGTCAAGTTTAGTAAAGTCCAGTCAAATCAAGTCATGTTCAGTCAAGTATGATTAGTCAAATGTACACTAGCACCACTGCTCAAAAAAGCATAAACTATGCATTACATTCAAAATGCTGTAGATACATATTTCAATTTAAATATACTCAAATATGCAATTGCCTGATGAAAATTTTAAACATTGATTAGACAACTTGCAAAAATGCGTTTCTCTTGAATTAGGTTCAAATTACATCAACAGTAAATACCTTCATGATATTGGCAATTATCTACTCAAAAGCTCAAGTCTCCAAGGTCAATTAATATATTAACAAAAGCTATGAGGTCTTTTCGTCTCTCGCCTTCTTAATGAATAGAGACATATTATTGCTCAAGGTTCTCAAAAGGGGGCAGAGAATAAACTAGTGAAGAATTATCATTCTCTACCGGACAGTATAAGGACTCTGATATATTCTTTGGAAGTCATGAAAAGAGCAACAAAGATTATTTATTCTTCAGGAGTATCAGAAAGCTTCAATTTGGAAATATTATCTTCGAAAGAAATCTTTATGCGACATTGACCTGGAAAGGGGGCAGGATTTAATGTATTCAAAATAATCTATGCCTTGGTCTTTCTGATAACTTCTTATGCAAGGTAAAGGAATTCATATGCTGAGTATTATGAATAATAATATCACAAGATTCCAAGTATCAGATCTGATGGAGACAAAGAACAAACAGAATCATCATCAAATCAACAGATATCCAAGAAAAAGTCTATGAAGAAATGCTAAGGAGCACAAACTAGAGAAGACTCAATAAAAAGACTCAGTGGTTGAACCTTTGGAGCTAAAGATGAAATCTTCAAGAGTACAATATAAAGAAAATAAAGAATAAATACGAAACACGATGACAGGCGCAAAGATTGATTAAATCATATTGCGAATATCACACTCAGCCTAAAAAGAGAAGAAACTCTCAATCTATTTCAAAAAATTATCAATATTGTATAAACCTAAATTTAAAAAAATATATATTATAATGAATTGAGATACTAATTCTAAATAATTTAGCAGGAAAGATCATCATTTGAAAGCTTAGGTTATGCAGACCATGAATAAAGGAAACAATCAAAAGGTGTTGCGGTAGGAGCAGCATTAAAGAACAACCCCAGATATAGAGTTGAAGGAAAGAATCGCTGGAGTTGATCAAAAGGAAAGAATCGCTGGAGTTTATTAAAAGGAAAGAATCGCTGGAGTTGACCAAAGAGACCATTACAATAGTAATAGTGTTGAAAGATAGTTCCCTGATCAAATCATTCAAAGACGAAGTTGTCACAGTTGTTGCAGAGACGTGCTTCAATGAAACAAGAATTTTATCCTCTCTAGTGAAACATCTGCTCGACACTACTGGGTGGGGGCATTCCGATCTTTCGTTCGAGCACCATCATTCAAGTCTTCTGGTCAAATACAATCATTTAAGCCTTTCATTCAAATGCGATTACCCAGTCTTCCGTTTGAATGCGAGTATTCCAGTCATCCGATCGAACGCGATCATTCAATCTTTTGGTCAAGTATGATCATCTAGTCTTCCATGCAAGCATGATCATTCAGTCATCCTTCAGTTACAGTTCATTCAAGTTCTTCAGGTGGAGGAAGATCAATCCTCCATTTGATTTCAGGAAGCAATCAAAGAAGGATCGAGGGGGCATCTGTTGAGGCATAAAAAAATATTTCATTGCATTGGTCAGAGAGTTCCATGGTGCGGATCTTTCTAGGGTTGTGCACTCTATATTTTGGTAAAAATCCAGCTCCAGGGGTATTTTAGGTATTTGGTAAAAATATAGCTCCATGGGTATTTTAGGTATTTTGGTAACATTCCATGTCCAGGGGTAGTTTAGGTATTTTTTTAAAAATCCAGCTCTAGGGTTATTTTAGGTATTTTGGTAAAAATCCAGTTTCGGGGGTAGTTTAGGTATTTTGATAAAGTTTCATGTCTAGGGGTAGTTTAGGTATTTTGGTGAAAGGGATTGAAAAGGGTAGTTTGGTAAAAAGTGGTGTACAGGTGTCATTTTAAGGGAAAAAAGATGTACCCCACCATTTAAGAGCGAGCTTGGTGAACACCATGGTTTAAGAAAAGAAGAAGTTCAAATGTGAAAGGATAAGTGGTGGTGATCACTACTTTGTAAGAGTGGCGGGACCTATAAATACCCCACCCCTGCTTCATTTAGTGGGGTTGGATCATTTGATGGGACAGGAAAGGCGAGAGATGTAAGGTTGGCACACAAGGGAGAGTATAGTTGCGTGGACCGCGCAAAGAGGTGTGGCAGTTACGCCAGCCACGTAAGGAGATGTGGGACCTGCGCTAGCTGCATAAGGAGGTGAGACAATTGCGCACCACAAGGGAAGGTTGCCGTTACGCTCGCCGCACAAGAAGGAAACGTGATTGCGCGGTTGCGGCCATGCGTAAACAGAGAAAGGAAGAAATTCCTTTCAACTGTGCTGCTAGTGGGGCCCAGTACAGTCATCTTTTAAGAGATCCACATCGTCTACTAGATCCCTCTTGAGATTTCTACCATGAATATTAAGTTTTGATCACCTATTGACATGGCCCACCTAGATAGTCAAGCTACGAAAGCAGCCGAACGGTCTTTTTTTTACTCATTTTAGTGATCATGAGGAAGAACATAACCATGAAAACTCAACATGGTTTTGATGGGTTTTTATCCCTCTACTTGACTAATGGCTCTGATCCACCTTTAGCTGCGTGATGGTGGCCCACTACGAAAGAACAGAAGCTCTGTTTTAAACAAAGTCGATGTACGCCAACTCTGTGAAGTTCAGGCCTGTTTATTAAAGTTGTCTGGAAAATCCACTCCGTTCATTGGTCTCAGGGTGAAAAACCATCAGGGATAGAGTGCTTTTGGAGGAAACTCAGCATGGCCCACTAGCCTATCTACTTTGTTCTCCATTTCATGTTCAACGGTCATAATTCTACAACATCCTGCATGGTTTCAGAATGCCACATTGTCAAGAGGTAAATCTCCCTTCTATACATAATGGACTGTACAGATCGAAAATTTGAATGTGGAGTGGGCCACACTAAGAAAATTATAAAGGAACTCTAAAGACACTGTGTATTTTTGTATTTAAGAAGAAGAAGTCGGTCAGCGCCTGCTGACCGACTTTGAGAAATTCCATGCACGGTCGGTGCTGGTGCACACCATGTACATGCGATGTACATATAGCTCCAGTATGGTACTTGTTAGAAATCTGCTCCGTCCATCTGCTTTATCAGCTTCCTTAACACGTTGGGAACAAATCTGAAGCGTATCCAGATTATAGGCAGGCCTCAAATCATGATTTCAGGGGCTGATTTATTAGTTTGGCCATTTCTACAAGGATTCAGGAGCTGAAATTTGGCGTGTATGATTAATTTGTGGTTATAAGGTTGTACATAAAGTTTCAAGTTGAACGGACGGTGTTAATCCCATGATCTTACATTTTGGGAGACTTTTTAGGCCCATTTAACATGATCGACCTGGTTTCTTCAGGTCCTGGCCACACTTTAACCGGATCCTTCATATTTCAAAGAAGAGTGACTGGAAGGATGCTCCATATTTCTACGAAAGATGACTTGAATGATGCTCAGAGCTGGTCTCAACGGTCAGATCAAAGGATTCAAGCTTGCACAAGCCTCGTTTCTTGAAGACTGGTTGATCAGATCGACATTCCTCCTAAGTACTAGGAGATGACCGAAGTAGGTGCCAAAATGCTATCAAATTTCTATTTGATTATCTTCTCTTTCATTCAGTACATTGCATTAATTGTACTTCGCTTTCTAAATCAAGGGAATCAGAGGATGTAAATGAACTTAGATAAATGTGATCAATGTTCTCCCATCAAATTCTTTGTTATCATTGAATAAATCTCTCAAATCAAACACATTTGTTTCTTTGACGAAACAGAGGCCTACCGATTGATGGTATGGATCTCACTTTGGACCCTAGGTGTGGCCAATGCCCCACCTTGATTCTCATTATCATTTCATGATGAGGCCATTCTCCATGGACCCCATCATGATGTTTATTCTCCTTGCATGAATAGGGTCATCTAGACCTTGCATTTTGATAGAGAAAGGATATCCACCGTTGATTTTGATCGGTGGGCCCATATGTAATGAGACCCACTTGATGTATGTTGTAAATCACGGAAGGGAGGGCCCATAGTGTCGGGGTCCCTCCATCACTTGCCTCTCTTTCTCTCTCACTCTTTTTCCCTTATTGATGGCCCTATGATGTATGTAACTTGTCTATGTACTCCACTTTCGTGGGACCCACTTGATGGACGTGTTAGATCTACATCGTCCAGGCCATGTGAGCCCTACCTTAATGGTGATGGGAAAACATAAATATCAAATTGCTCCAAATCAGGTGGGCCACGTGCATGTGGGATCACCTTGATGGTATATATTCACACTGTTCGTCTAACTTCCCTGGATGCTGGATGTGGTTCAGTGAAACTTGAACAAACAGTGGGATGTACTAACAACGAGGTTTTCGAGTGGGCCGCTCATGCCAGACCCACCTTGATGTATGGATCTAATCCACACCGTCCATCCCAACTCTCAGCTCATTTTAGGTGTTGAGCTAAAAAATAAAGCCAATCTGAATATTCGGCGGGCCGCATCATAGAAAATAATGATATTAATTGTTAAAAGCTGTTAGGATCTACTTTGATGTTTTCACACACCAAAACATGTCGAATATTGGGCTTGTTTGGTCTACCTTTAGCCATAGGATCCAATGGATGAATTGGATCCTCTTGTATAACACCCTGAAAATTGAGGGTCGAGCATAAACTCTACTCCCGAGTTCCAATGCATCACTTATGCAACATAGATAATGATGATTGAATGTTGTTCATATTAGTGCATGAAACATGAGTGGGATTATACCAAAACAGTAATTCATACTCCAGATCAGTTTATATAACGCAAGCGGAAGACTGAAAATATATCTAAATGTATACGAGTTCAAAAGATCTATGTCGAACCCCAGAGTATGAATACATCACTAAGTCACCATATACATGTATTAGTTTAAAAAAATAATCAAAATGTGGTGAAATAGTTTCAACTAGAATAGAAAGCCCTGTAGCCCCGTCGATCATCATAGCCTAAGCGACACCGTCAGAAAACTGCATATACGAGAACTCGTCCTGATCGTCATTTTAATCAGGCTCTGCCTCCTAAAACATGCCATCATTTGTAGCTAAGACAGAGTCTGGTGGGTGTTCAGAACACCGTCCCAGAATGTGGGAGTGAGTGATCAACTCTGTGGAATCATAAAGCAAAGATTAACATGTTATCAATTCAGTCAAGAAGTAATGATAAAGCAGGCATATCAGACATTCCTAAATACTCTTGTTAATGCAATGATGAGATGTTTTCATGATGCATGCCCTGCCTACACTCTCTCGTGCGACACCATCTTACATCCGCGACATGCTTTCTTCCCTTGTGCTCTTCAACCCGGGGCACACGCAGTGCGATGTTATAAACGTGATTATCGAGTTGTTATTAGTCCCTTTCATACAATATGTTGGGAAGCTAAGGTACCTCCCTTATATCATTACCCAAATGATGATCCATTCTAGGGTCATCAGTCCTAGATAATCTCATACGAAATTATAGTTCTACATCACTGTAAAGGGCTCGTCACCAATCAATATAGGTCTAGTTATATCTCATTTACTGTAATAAGGCTCGTCGCCCCAATGCAATTTCAGGATATACTCGAGGTCACTACAAAGGGCTCGTCACCAATCAGAGTAAGCCAACAGCTCAAACATAGTGTCTCATATCACAATAATCGGCTCACGAGTCTAAGTGCACACTGGTCACTACGGGGAGGCTCGTCGCCCCAGCGTAGGCCGACAGCTTGACCATGGTGTCCCATACCACCATATCCGGCTCATGAGTCTTAGCGGATCGAGGTACTAAGGTTGACGGGATTACATTAGTAAGTTTGGTACCCTAGATTCAAACAGGAGCGTCCATACTTGGTGAACATATATCGGGTCAATTGGGTTACTTGACGAGCTCTGCTAGCACGATCGCACGTTGAGTTGATCGACATGAAATGCATAAGCACTCCGTGTGGCCAAACCACTATCGACAACTCTAATATGGCTAGGGTTCGTCAAACACGTCTTACGTGGCGAATAAATCTCAACCATGAATTCAAGCCTGTTACCGATTGCCTGGACCATAACATAGTCCCAGTCACGTACAATATCAATAATAGACGTTTGATTCAAATTCTACCTTCATATGAGCATGTTATGAAATATAACTTAAACATGAATACAATATATGGAGAAAATCATACACATAGTTAACTTGAATAAGACAGACTAAACAAGTTATGGAGGAAATCATACACACAAGTAAGGTGATTGAGATTCATATCTCAATACCCTTAAAAATCATGCTTTACCAACTACTAACCCATTCAAGCATTTACACAAACACTTAGACTATATTCAACATACATCACGTATGTTAGCATATTGCATATTTAAGCAAATCCTTTTACTAAGGAGTGGTCGCATACATAACGAGCATGTACTAAGAACAATTAATCATGGCAATCACAACATCAGATTTCATATGCATACAAACATTTTAGCAAACACATGGAATACTCTATTTACAACTTAGATAATAATTATTCATAAAACAGAATAGATAGCGCATTTGGCATGTGTAATAGCATCCACGTCAGTAATAAATCACTATCTAACATGGAAAGCTTTGAAAACCATAATCTATACATCCATAATCAACACCTTATGCCGATAAATGCGTAACGAATTTAGTTCATTCACTCACGCTTCGTCTATGGCCCAACGACAACCTATTACATGAAATAGTTTAGCTATTACATCACTTTAACTAGTTAAAAATATAGAACTGATTAGGGTTCAGTTTTCTTACCTAATAGTGTATTTGAAATCACTGGAATAACAATTCGTTAGCGATAAATAAGCACGTGGAGTAACGGGAATTGAATCCCAGGAGTAGCTCCCACTTCTCTCTCACTTTCTCTCTCTCTTTACTCTCTCCTCTTTCTTAGGGTTGTAGGAAATTCGTATGGTGAGAGAGGGTGAAGGTTTCAAGCCCTTATATAGGCCCAGAACTGACGGAATTAGGCCTAGGGCCAAGGTATACTTAGGTTATAACCAAATCGGGTCTGTTTCGATCCAACAGAACACTTCTGGAGGTCCTCTTACTGAATGTGGTTGAACTTAAGCTCATAGATGCTAGATCTTGATCAAGTTAATTTTTCAGTTTGATCGGATTTTCAGATCGACCATGGCGTACTAGTTTCAGTTAAGCGGTCTCTGAAACTCGATCAGGGCCACAAGTACTTTGACATGTATGGGTCATCTTCCCTGATCAGAGGGTGAATTTGGGTCAGAAAACAACGGTTAGAATACTTATAAATAGTGTGCAGGCGACGCGACTTAGATTTCTTAAATTCATATTTAATTTCTTAAAAATCTTCACTTTTTCACACTCTTCATTACGGACTTAAGGAAACAGTCTCAGGACATGGTTTGGACGTGATTTTTGAGGTGATAGTCAAGTCCATCTAGGTGGTTAATATCATTTAAGTTCATTGCTATCGGACTTTCGACGTGAGGTCTAGGTCCGATACAAAGTTTCAAAGTGCTCCCAAGAGAAACTGGGTTTAGAGTTGGATTCTAGATTTTAGGGTAATGTAGCGTTAACGATTCTACAAGTTTTGGATCTTGCAGATCGTATTTAAAGTGATTAGTGCTAATTTCACAGGTGATCTAGGTTAGCACTTAGTTAATTCTCGTCTAGTTTCTAAAGGATTTAGCCCAGACGGATTTCTGCCTAAGTTAATACTCGGGTCTTTGTATGGATTTTTCTGAGTCGTTACAATCTACCCCCCTTAAAGAAAAATTTTATCCTCGAAGTTAGTTCCTTTTCGTACTCCTCGAGAATCTGAGGGTAGTTCTTCCTAACTTCATTTTCTATTTTTCAAGTAGCTTCCTCCTCAGTATGGTGTGTCCATAGTACCTTCAAGAGTGGAATCACCTTACTGCGCAACACTTTCTCCTTCCTATCTAGGATACGCATCAGACGTAGTACATATGTAGCATCCTCGTTCAACTGTACCTGCTCCCATCTGATGATGTGGGAAGGATCAGGAACGTATTTCTTTAGCATAGATACATGAAATACATTGTGCACGCCTGCGAGTGGTGTGGGTAAAGCCAGGCGATACGCTACTACCCCCACTCGATCTAGAATCTGAAATGGACCAATAAACCTCAATGTGAGCTTTCCCTTCTTGCTAAACTGCAGGACTCCCTTTATGAGGTAACTGTCAGAAGTCGACACCTGATAATGTCGATCTTCTCTGAGGTCACCTGTACTAATTCTGGGCCAATCAAACTGCGCTCGCCAACCTCTGCCCAGCAATGTGGTGCTTAGGAAGGGCGCCCATACAAGGCCTCATAAGGAGCCATGCCAATACTCGCCTGAAAACTGTTATTGTAGGCGAACTCTGCATAAGGGAGACAGTCATCCCAACTATCCTTGAAGTCTAAAACACTAGCCCGCAACATATCCTCCAAAATATGATTCACCCGCTCCGTCTGCCCGTCAATCTGTGGGTGAAATGCGGTACTGAACTTTAACTTGTAACACCCCAGATTTTTGCCAACCTGGGATTAGATGTCCTTAGGAAATGGGTTAACTAAAACACCTTGGTAACCGCTCAGAACCTAATTCCATAGCCAAAGAAATCACTTAGGATTAATTCCTTTAGAAACTAAGCATAAGTTAGCTAGCGCTACGCTGGAGTAGCTGTGAAATTGTCCCTAATCGCTTTAAATACGTTCTACAAGACCCAAAACTTGTAAAATCAATGGTGCTATAATACCCTAAAACCTTGGATCAAACTCTAAACCCGTTTGCTCTCAGGAACTCTTTGAAACTTGGTACTGGATCTAGACCGCGTGTCGAAAGTCTGATACCTACAAACTTAGACCGTTATGACTGCCCTGTTGGACTTGACAATCATTTCGAAAATCAAGGCCAACCGACGTTCAGAGGCTATTTCATTGAGCCTGGAGTGAAGAGAGTAAGAATAGGGTTAGATTTGGAAATTTTAATTCAAATCTGGCACGTGACTTGACGCGTTATTATTAAGCGTTCTGACCGTCAGAATTTAGCCAAATTACATCCTCGGATCAGGAAAAATTTCTCTTTCCTATCATGAGACTTGTAGACCTGATCTAGGCGCGATGACCGCTGAACTGAAATTGGACCGCCACGTGCGATCTGCAAACTCTTTCGGTCTGAAAACTTGATGTGTGCTAGGTCCAGTATGCATGAGCTTAAGTCCAACCGCGTTCGGCTAGGGGACCTCCAGAAATGCTCTTTTGGACCAGAACAGCCCCGAATTGGTTAGACCTCAAGTAAATATTGTTCCCAAGCCTAATTTGGGAAGAAATTAGGTTATATAAGGGCTTTAAACCCTCACTCCTCTCACCCATCTAAATTTTCTAGAAAGCTTAGCAAGAGTGAGAGAGAAAGTGAGAGTTTGTGAGAGAAGGCGGGAGAGATTTTTCTGCACCTGCTGCTGCTGCTGCACGTGCTTAAGTGACGCACTCCAATCACTTTTCCGGTGATTCCAACGCACTTCTAGGTAAGGAAAACCCTAACCACTTGCTGATTTGGAGATTTCTTTGATTCAAATGGCAAAGTAGCAGATGTACGTGTGCATTAGGTTGCCTGTATGCCGTTAACGAAGCGTATACGCTCCGTTCGAAACGATACACATATAAAGTGAAAGGTGCGAATTTTAGACACTTTGATTGGCTGATTTCAACACTTTCAATGTCATTTAATAGTAAATTATTGACGGCAATGCCGTTTGACATGTACAACATGCTGTCCGTTTCCTGTTTCGTAAGCAGACGAAAAATATGAGATTTAGGGCATTTTAGTCATTTGTAAGAAATACTGTTTGCATCCATATTGTGCTGATATGATTGACATGGCTTTTTGTCACCTTAGGATATTAGGAATGCGTGCATAATCAGTTTGGTGAAGAGATTCGCCCAAATGCGCACTTTGAGTCGACATACAATATGTAAACTTAAGTGTGTAGACTAAGTATTTGTATAAATGTTTGTATTAGTATTTATTGAATTAAATGGTGTTGTGGAATAGTTTTGAGATTGAATTCTCAAATAATATGCTGATGTAAATGATTTCCTTCATGTTGGCTATATGTATGATTTCATCATATGTAAGAAATGCATGTGTTAGATGATTTACTTAAGTTGTATGTTATAACATGTGTTAACATGCTCACATTGTTGTAATGCATTTTCATTACCTTTATATGATTGCTGATGTGGATTCATAAATGTTTGGGACTATACTTAGTCCAGACAGTCGGTAACCGAGTAAATTCGTGGTTGGCTTATCTTTGCCACAAAGGACGCGTCGATGAATGCGAGTCGTGTTTTGGGTTGGCGGCAGTGGTTAGGCCACACGAAGTGTTTTATACACTTCATGTCGCTCAGCTTGCGATGCGCTCGGTCGTGCCCGTCAAGTAACCCGACTTACTGTTGATTGTTCACCCCGTATGAATCATAACTGCTTGAACCTAGGGTACTGAACTTACCATTGTAAACCCTGTCAACCATGGTACCTTGATCCATAAAGACTCATGAGCTGGGCATGGTGGTATGGGACACCGTGGTCGAGCTGTCGGCCTACGCTGGGGCCACAAACCTCCCCGTAGTGACCAGTGAGCACCCTACTCTGAGCAGATTATGGTGGTATGGGACACTATATTCTTGCTGTCGGCCTACACTGATTAGGTGACAAGCCCTTTGTAGTGACCTTGAGTTTATCCTGACACCGCATGGGGGCGACGAGTCCTGATGTACTCTTAAGGATATAATAGGCCCGTATTGATAAGGTGATGGGGGAGTGGTGCAACGAGTGCGAGCAACAGCCCTGGCAGCCCTTGCAGCGACGTACAAATATAACATCGTATGATATTACTAGGAGTGACGACCCTAGACAGGATCTGTGTTGGGATTGATATAAGCAAGGTACCTTAGTTTCCCAATACTGCTGTATGAATGGACTAATAATAACTCGGTAATCATATCACCATCACATTGCATGTTCCTGAAAGATGTGGAGCACTGTGGGAAGAAAGCATGCCGCGGGCGTAAGATGGTGCCGTATGAGGGAGATCGTCGGTGAGGGCATCCATCATGTCACGTCATATTGCATTAACAACAGTATTTAAGAATGTTTTATTAATTGCTTTACTATTATCACATGATTGATTTGAGAACATGCTAATCTCTGCTCTATTATTCCACTGAGTTGATCACTCACTCTCACGTTACGGGACGGTGTTTCTGGACACCCACCAGTCCCTATTGTGATTGCAGATGATGGCACAGCCTGCTAGGCGGAGCCGGACTTGATGATGAGGAGGAGGATCCCTCCTTTATGTGTGTTCTGATTGACGGGATTACGGGAAGGTTGATTAGATGCCTTGACACTTGTCATTTTATATTTTTAGAGCACTCATGTATATTCTTTTTGTTTACTTTTGGAGTATACATGTATGTTTATAACCTGGTAACATGTTCACACTCTGGAGACAAGCAACAGTTTATATATGTTATACATACTATCACAGTCTTCCACTTGTTAATTTAACTGTCTCTGGAGTATGATATGTTGTTCTGGCGTAATCCCACTCATGTTTAATACATTAACATAGACAACATTCAATCATACACATTTATGTTGCATAAGTGATGTTCTGGAACTCGGGAGTGGAGTTTTTACTCGACCCCCGATTCTCGGGATGTTACATAACTTCACACCCATCGCTTCTTGAATACGAGTCCAGAAGAAAGATGTGAATCACGTGTCATGAAGTCCCATTTCCATTTAGCTAACGGTATGGGCTGAAGTAGTCCAGGAGGTCGACGATGCTCTGCCTTGGCCTGCTGGCACATGAGACAATGAGATATATACTCTGCTATATGAGTCTTCATGTTGTCCCACCAGTACGACCTCTTCACATCTAGATACATCTTCGTGCTTCCAGGATGCATCACTAGCTTTGAATTGTGCGTTGCGTCAAGAACTTCTCGCCTCGACTTAGGAATGTTTGGGACGCATAGGCGGCCACGATAACATAAGCCCCCATCCGTACTAACAGTGCACTCTGAGTCCTTAAATGTACCAACCCGCTCTCTCATCTTCACCAAAAGCTCATCGTCTGCCTGAGCCTCGATGATCCTACCATCAATGAGGGGTTGTACATGAACATGTGCGACGACTTCAAACGGTTCCTCCACAGTGAGCTTCTGCTCAAAGTCGTGAACAAACTCTAGCATACCCCACTCCTCAATCATCAACGGAGCCGCAAATGCGATTGCCTTCTTGCGGCTCAACGCGTCTGCCACAAGGTTGGCCTTGCCAGGATGGTAGGAGACCTCAAAATTGAAGTCTTTCAAGGTTTCCATCCATCGGCGCTGCCTCATGTTCAAGTCCCGCTGAGTAAATATATACTTAAGGCTTTTGTGGTCACAAAAGAGCTCGAACTCCTCTCTGTAAAGGTAATGTCTACAAAGCTTTAATGCAAATATGACCGCTGTTAACTCGAGGTCATGCGTAGGGTAATTCTCCTCGTGTTTCCTCAACTGTCTCGAGGCATATGTAATCACCCTGTCCTTCTGCATAAGAACACAACCTAGACCAATGCGAGATGCGTCGATATATATCGTATACTTAACCCCTTGCTCTGACAATACTAGCACAGGGGCGGATGTCAGTTTGTCCTTTAGCTCCTGAAAAGCTACTCCCACCTTCTCATTCCAGGCGAACTTTAAGTCTTTTCGAGTCAACTAAGACAAAGGTCTAGCTATCTTTGAGAAATCCCAAATGAAGCATCGGTAATAACCTGTTAGACCAAGAAAACTCCTCACCTCAATAACTAAACCAGGTTATTTCCAGTCCTGAACCGTGGCTACGTTAGAAAGGTCCACTGCTATCCCTTCCTTGGACAATACATGTCCCAGGAACTTGAATTTCTCCTGCCAGAAGTCACACTTCTTGTACTGCGCAAACAACTGGTTCTTCCTCAGAGTATCCAAGACAGCTTGTAGGTGCCTCTCATGCTCTTCCCGACTCGCAGAGTATACCAGAATATCGTCGATAAACACAATGACGAATCGGTATAGAAATGGCCGAAACACCCAGTTCATCAAGTCCATGAACACAGCCGGTGCGTTCGTAAGGCCGAACGACATCACAAGGAATTCGAAATGTCCAAAGCTGGTCCTGAATGCACTCTTCTACACATATCCATCCCTGACGCGCAACTGATGATACCCTGACTGTAGGTCAATCTTCAAAAAGTATCGCGCCTCTTTCAACTGATCAAACAGGTCGTCTATCCTGGGCAAAGGATACTTATTCTTCACGGTTAATTGGTTTAACCTGTGGGAATTAATACATAACTGCAACGACCCATCTTTCTTCTTAACAAACAACACAAGTGCTCCCCAAGGAGACACACTTGGATGTATAAAGCCCTTCTCTACCAGCCCATCAATTTGTTTCCTCATTTCCTTCATCTCACATGGCGGCATACGATACATCGATAATGAAATGGGTGTCACACCTGGCACGAGATCGATAGAAAAATCGATCTCACGCTGTGGAGGTAAACTAAGAATCATCGCGAACACCTCCTCATAATCCTGAACTATAGGCGTGTTTTCAATTGTCGGGCCATTAACATTCTTCAGTAAGGAAGAGTAACAACTCATCCGAGAAGGGTAATTGACCTGAACTGGAAAACTAAAATCTGTGCCCTCAAGTTCATAGGCTATCACCACTCTAGCTTCGCAATCAATTTTCGCTTGCATCCTATCGAGCTAATCCATACCAAGAATGACGTAGTAATGGAACAGAGGAAAGACAATCATGTCGACTAATACGGTCTTGCTCCCCAAGTTTATCGGGTAGCTCTTGCAAATCTTAGTAAGATCAAAAAATGTCCCATTGGTGGTGATATCCCTCACTCCTTTCGTAGGAGCAGTATCTAATCCCAGTCTCTTAACTGTCGAGCATGAAATCATAGAAGTAGTGGACCCAGTGTCTACCAGTAAGAAAACTGAAGTACCTTAGATAAGAGTCGTACCCTCAAATGACCTTGGTGATAGATCTGCACCCTCAGAAGTCTCAGCTGTAAGTGCATGCACCCGAGCCTGCTGCGGGCGGTTCGGCTGTGGTACCATATGCCTTTGTGGTGGCCTAAATCGAGGTACCGATGGTCAAAATGATGGATATGCAGGTGCAGTCCGTAGGGGTGGTGCCGATAGAGCCTGAGGGCAAGAGCGGTCTATCCTCTATGGTGGTGTAAACCCGTTGTCTCTCATATGCGTAAAATAACTCTCTGCAACATGGCCTGCTGAAAGGGCCTAGCTATATGCCCTAGAGGGGGGTGAATAGGGAAATGCCAAATAAAACTTATAACAGTGGAATAATAAAAGATATAAAGCACAATGTTGAATATAAAACAATCAAAATAGCCTAAAATAAATAGATTGATACTTTATCATTTCTAAGGACAACCTTACACCAAAAACCAGAGGTTTAAGGTAGGACAACCTTATTTCTAGAACATCCTTTGTATCACAAATCAATGAGGAATAATAAATAAGAAAATCAAAATAACTTGTAGAAAATAAATTCTAAGTTATTACAACATTCATACACACTTGCTTGAAGTAATTACAACATTCATCCACAAACACTCTCCACAAAATAGAATGAAGAAAAGAATGAAAGAGTAAAACACATCCACAACACAACGATATATAGTGGTTCGCCTGTGTGTACACCAACTGTTATCCAACAGCCATACAAATTGCTCTCCACTCCTAATATCCTCACACAGGGGATATTAGCATGCACTATCAAAATAGGTTTCATAGGTTCACCTAAAACCTTCACAATTGTGTCTTTGATCTCGAGCTTACACAATTCAAAAACCCCACAATCTGAGTTTTCTGGCTCTCCTCAGATAACCAATATAATGAGATTTTTCTGGCGAATCTCAAACAAAAATCAGAGAAAGTAAATTACAAAAATGTAAAATATCTGAATCACCTTTTGAAGAAGCCCGGTAGAACCAATCGGAGTAGATGTTTGATTCAACGTTCAAAGTCCAATACTCACTTTATGAATGGTTCTATGTCTAATTGATTTTAAAGCAAAAGGGCTAATTCTATTTGATTTTGAATCCAAGAAGAAGGAATATCAGAAATTCCTTTTTTCTAATAAGATTGGAATGTAGATCAAAATCAAATAAAAATAAGCTAGTAAAAGGAATATTAAATAAGCACAAAGTAGCTTAAAATAAACACTAACTTATCTCAGAGTATAGCCTAAAGAATGCTTAAATAGAATTGATTTGAAGTGCTAAAATTCTAAAGTTCGTGCTCTATTTATAGCCTAAAAAATATTGTCTACGACTGGTCTTAGGAACCTAGGACTGGTCGTAGCTCCAAATATTTTAAAAAATTTTCGTGGGATAAGATTTTTTGTTCCACGACCGGTCCTGGGCGGTCTACAACTGGTCGTGGGCCATCTACAACTGGTCATGGGACACCTACGACCGGTCGTAGGACCCCAAAAATGATTGCTGGAGTTTGAGTCGTAGGGCTATGACTGGTCGAAGGATGAATCGTAGAACTCACAGGACTGGTCGTAGGAAGTCCAGGACTGGTCGTAGGACAGCTAGAAAGATCTAAAAATCTTCAACAACCTAGGACTGGTCCTGAAAAACTTAAGACTGGTCGTAGCAGTGCCAGGACTGGTCTTGAAGTCCCTAGGATTGGTCTTAGAACACTCCAAACAAGCATAATAAAATATATGAGTTATGTATCCAGAATTACCTATTGTAAAGCCCATCCTAAGGTCAATCTAAGGTCAAACAAACCTTAAAAGTGAGATGAATATTGAAAGTCTGTACACTCAGATGACCCTTAAGAGAAGCTTGAGAATATACAAATCTTATAGTAGGCCTTCTTGAGCTTGATCTTGACTTGACAAAGTCTTCTACTAAACTTGAACTTGATCGAATCTTGAACATACAAACTTGAAGACTTCAATACTTGAATTCTTCATCCATGTCTTGAAAAATTTCTTCATTTAAGATCTTGTCTTGAAATGCGATGACTTGATTGCAATGAATAGTTTTCAATCATAAAACACAAGATGTACAAGACATAGATATAGGTTTTGGCACCACAAAATTTGACAACCAAAGGGATATGAAATCATAGCACTTACAATCTCCCCCTTTGTCAAATTTGTGACGAAACACATAACATAAAAGATAATAAGGAATCATGAGCCATGAAATCATAAAATACTCTACTCCCCCTGAGTAATACGAGTATTGCTCATATAATCAGTACACAACGTAAAAACCTCAAGACTTTAATCTACATATCCTTCTCAATCAATCAATTCAAACAAATTTACTCCCCCTTTCCATACTACTCCCCTTTTAGCTTTAGCTTACTACTCTCCCTTTTTGTCACAAAATGACAAGGAAAAGGCATAATAGGAAGAGGAATAAACAGATAATGAGAAAGAGATATGAAAGGACATAATATAATCCTGAAGCATTAAGTCATAATCCATAATCCAAAATACAATATCCAAAAGATAATGTTATCAAACCATAATCCATAATACATATCCAAAATAAAAAGATAATGTGATACTATCCAGAAGATAATTCACCTAATCTGATCCAGAGGAGGGAGAAGAGATAGTCGGATCAATTTGGTGTAACCTCTTATTAATGCGACGAAGATATTTTCGCATGTACTTAAATCGCATATCATGGGCTATATTCATATTATCAACCTTTTCTTCCAATGCACGAAGGCATGCATCAAAATCAAATGGATCATAATCTGGATCATTAGGTGAATCAGTTTCTATATCATCAAATAAGTCATCCATATTAACATCTTGTTGAGGAAGATCGCCAGCTTCCCCTTCGTTTCCAGCATCACCACCAACAACACCTTCATCAACTTGGCCAGGGAGCAAATCCAATTTCATCTTATTAAGATTGGAATTGTTGAAAATAAGATGAGAAATTGGTGCCTCATTAACAGGTTTATTGACAAGCATGTGAGTGGCTAAAACAGTCATAAGATAACCGAACAGAATATCACTATGACCTAGATGGAAACGAAACTTAATAATGGAATGACAAATCAAAGAGGGAAGAAAGACCTTGGTACCAGAAGCAATAGAATGCAACACACGAACCATGAAAGAAGTCAACTCGGTTTTATTGCCAGACCGAGGATACACATTGGAAATGAAGAACCGATGTAATATTCTGTAACTAAGTAACAAATACTTTGAAGGGAGTGCATTCCCTTTGTGTCCATTGTGCATCAATTTTGCATAAATCTCTTGTTAACATGTGTTTTTCCAATTCAGATGGTTTGTCGTATAAAGTATGAATCGGTATACCTTCATCATTAACAGGTATATCCATAATACCTGATATCAAATGATGGTCTACTTCAAATTTTCCTTCTCTAGTATCAATTGAAAAAAATTAAATTATCAAGAGAAAAATTAGAGATGCATGCATCCATCGATTGAGCAATGGACTGGTATGTAGGCCCACCCCAAAGCAAAATGTTAGTCCAGTCTACAGATTCAAGGAGAGAGATAACACCATATGAAGCAATGTGATTGAGATCAGCGGTATGCTCAACGATAATGTTACGGACACGTAAATCTCTTACATCTTGAGAATCATCTTCGGGTGACCGAAGGTGCCGTTTGGTTATCGATGCAGATCTGGATGAAGATGGATAATGGGATATTTTCTTTTTCCCTCTAGCATCCATATTCAAAAATATATACAAAGAGCAAGCAAGATGCACAAATGAAAGATGGGTTTTCTCTAGATCAACAAATTGAGAGAAAATCCTTGAAAATTCCAACAAGAGATGAAATCTAGCTATACTATGAACAAATCAAAGCATAGAGAGTAAGAATCTTTAAGAAAAATGATGAAATAAGACTTACCTCGAAGAAAAATAGGAAATCTTATGACTGGTTGAGCCACGACTCGTCGTAGGTCGGTGTGGAAAATGAGGAAGAAGAGGATTTTTCTAAATATATCACATTCACGAGATCTACGACCGGTCGAGTGTGGTTCACGACCGGTCGAACCACGACTGGTCGTGTACAACCACGACCGGTCGAGTATCGACCAAAAATACATTTTTTAATGAAAAAAATGAAATACATGGTCAGATAACTTAGGGTCTTCAAACCCTGAAGGTTGTTCAATATACACTTCTTCATGTAAATCTCCATTCAAGAAAGCACTCTTTACATCCATCTGATAAATTTTAAATTTTCTAAAGCATGTGATGGAAATAAAAAGTCTGATTAACTCAAGGAGAGCAACTGGAGAAAAGGTTTCATCGTAATCGATGCCTTCAATCTGAGTGTATCCTTGTACAACCAGTCTAACCTTATTTCGTATAATATTTCCAAGCTCATTAGACTTATTTTTAACGATTCATTTTGTTCCAATAATGTGTTTATCTTTAGATCTAGGAACAAGATACCAGACATCATTACGAACAAATTGATTAAGTTCATCCTGCATAGCAACAATCTAATTTTCGTCAGAAAGTGCTTCTTTTACGTTGACCGGTTCTATTTGGGATGTAAAACAAACATAATTACATATATTCTCAAGTTGTTTGCGAGTCGAACTCCAGTGAGAGGGTTTTCAAGTATTTGATTGGTTGGATGATTTTTAACAGTCCTTGGTTCAGATTCTTTTTGACTTGATGAGATATCTTGATTGTCAATAATAAGAGCTTCATCATCATCTGAACTTGGGGCTGGTTTATTCAAATGATCATCAATGACCACATTGATGGACTCTTGAATCACACCAGTTCTCTTATTTAGAACCCTATAAGCTTGACTGTTCAAAGAATAACCATGAAAAATACCTTCGTCACTTTTCGTATCAAACTTACCCAAATTTTCACAATCCCGTAAAATATAACACTTGCTGCCAAAAACTCGAAAGTATTTGACAGTAGGTTTCTTTTCAAACCATAATTCATAAGTAGTCTTATTATCAGATTTACTGGTATAAACCCGATTAATGATATAACATGCGGTATTAACTGCTTCAGCCCAAAGATTTCTAGAGAGCTTCATGATATTCAACATAACATTAGCCATATCCTAAAGCACTCTGTTTTTCCTTTCAACAATACCATTTTGTTGCGGTGTTTTGGGCGCAGAGAATTCATGTGATATTCCCTGATCGATACAAAATTTCTCAAAACTATTGTTTTCGAATTCAGATCCATGATCACTTTAGATCTTACTAACATGAGAACCTTTCTCATTTTGGATTCGTTTGATGACCTTTTTCACTTCATACAAGGTTTTAGTTTTATCTTTTAAGAATGATACCCAAGTGAATCTGGTATAGTCATCTACGATAACCAAGATGTATTTTTTACCTCCTTGACTCTCCGATCTGGTTGGTCCAATAAGATCCATGTGGAGAAGACCGAGTGGTCTAGATGTGGTATTGGAGTTCACTTTCTTGTGAGAGCTCCTAATTTATTTGCCCAACCGGCATTCACCACATATTTTATCTACTTTTTATAATTTGGGTAGACCTCTAATTAGTTCTCTTTTGCTCAATCTAAATAAGTTCCGATAGTGTGTATGTCCAAAGCGTTTATGGCATATTCAGTCTCATCGGTATGGACCATGTAACATGATTGAGTAGATGAGCTTGCATCACTAACGATGTAGCAGTTTTCAGAAGTTCTGCGACCAGTTAATATAACAGAACCCTTTTTATTAAGTATCTCACAACCTTGATTAGAAAACTTCACACTATGGTTGTTATCGCATATCTGAGAAATGCTTAATAGGTTGTGTTTTAAGCCCTCAACATATAAAACATTCTTAAATAAGGAAAGGTTATAAAGCTGAACCGCACCTTGGCCAATAATCTTGCAATTGCTTCCATCACCAAATGAGACTGACCCGTCAGTCATATCTTTCAGATCGGTGAATAAAGCTTTGTCACCTTTCATATGCCTGGAGCAACCACTATCTAGGCACCACTTTGAATGGCTTATAGCTTTGAAAGCAGTGTGGTCAACCAAGCTAGCGACTTTAGGAACCCATTTCAGAACTGTTTTGGGTTTAGGAGTATAGATGGTCTTTGTCTATCTGTTGTTATATGAGTGACCCATAGAGTTAGACTTTAATAGCTCCTTGAGTAGATCAATTATTTTTTCAGCCAATGGATTTTGGTTTTGAAAATTAAAGTTGACATGGCCACCTTTAGGTTTTTGGAAAGACCTAGAATTTTTGGAAAAACCTTGATAGGTATTCTTTTCTTTTGAGGTCGAAGACTCTCCTTTAACAAATTTAGGAGCAATGTTCTTTTGTTTAGGAGATGTATTTTTATCATAGCCCAACCCGGATCGATCGCCACATTTTCTTGATCCAGACAATAATTTTGCCAATTTTAGATCACCTTGGGCATATCTCCATGTGTCTTTCAAACTCAGAAGAGAGGCTACCTCATTTTTGAGTCTTTCTTTTTCAGATTTTAAATCTTCAATTTGGGAGTTCTTGAAATCTAAATCACATTTGGTTTTTTCAAAAGAATCGAAAATATGAGACTTTTCTAAAACAAGAGACTCAAAATCTTCCTTAAGCTTAGAAAATTTTTCTTTTTGTAATTTAAGCTTAACGGAAATTTTACAACTCTCTTTATAAAGGGCATTATAAGCATCTTGAAGATCATCTTCATTATAGCAATCACTATTCAGATTTTCTTCACTAGATATATCATCATGATCTGAATAAGTGATCTTGGCTAGAGTCATAAGGGCTTTAACATCATCACCCGACTCAGTTTCAGAATCTTCTGATTTAGAAGAGGATTCAGAATCAGACGATTCATCCAAAGTAGCCATCATGTTTTTCCTTTTTGATTTGTCCTTTTTAGGACATTTGTTAGCTAAGTGCCCATACTCTTGACAGTTGTAACATTGACTATCTTTCAATGATTTTCGAGCTCTAAGTTTAGATCGTCTCTTATCATTTGACTTTTGAAAATCAGCTTTTTTCTTATTTTTGAAAATTTTGTAAAACTTTTTTGCTAAAAGGGCCATATCATCTTCGGAATTTTCTGTATCCGAAGTGCTCTCTTGTGAAATATTTTTAGATGATTTGAGAGCAATTGATTTTCCTTTAGGATCCTTAAAAGATAACTCATAGGTTTGAAGTGAACCAACTAGTTCCTCAACCCTCATGGTATCTGTATCGCGAAGTTCCTGAATCGCGGTTACTTTAGAATTGAACCGTTCAGGAAGTTAACGTAGTATCTTTGCGCACACTTTACTTTCTAGGATTCTATCACCAAGACCCCACATAGAGTTCACAATGTCATTCAATCTAGTGTAAAAGTCCATAAACATTTCATTCTCCTCCATATGAATTTCTTCAAATTTAGTTGTGAGGAGTTGGACTTTAGATTTCTTGACAATAGATGTACCCTCGTGTGTCATTTCTAATACATCCCATGCTTGTTTTACATTTTCACAAGAGATGATTCTTTTGAATTCATCTAGTGATAATGCATAAGTAATTGCATTTAGTGCTTTAGCATTGGCACTACTTTCACTTTTCTGAAGTGTGGTCCAAAGAGAATAAGTCGTTACTTTCATTGATTTTGAACCATCACTATTAGTTACTTCAGTGATAGGAGGGTTCCATTCATCCACTGTGGCCAACCACACACTTTCATCCAAGGATTTAAGGAAGATCCTCATCCTGGCTTTCCAATAAGCATAGTTTGTGCCATTAAAAGGTGGTGGCCTAGTAACTGATAGGCTATCAAAATTTGATATCTTAATATAGCTTAGATCATTAGCTCAGGAAATAAGTCCAATAAATAAATAATAAGCACGAGCTATTAGGCTCTGATACCACTTGAAAGGGCCTAGCTATATGCCCTAGAGGGGGGGTGAATAGGGCAATGTCAAATAAAACTTATAACAGCAAAATAATAAAAGATATAAAGCACAATGCTGAATATAAAACAATCACAATAGCCTAAAATAAAGAGATTGATACTTTATCAGTTCTAAAGACAACCTTACACCAAAAACCAGAGGTTTAAGGTAGGACAACCTTATTTCTAGAACTTCCTTTGTATCACAAATCAATGAGGAATAATAAGCAAGAAAATTAAAATAACTTATAGAAAATAAATCCTAAGTTATTACAACATTCATCTACACTTGCTTGAAATGATTACAACATTCATCCACAAACACTCTCCACAAAATAGAATGAATAAAAGAATGAAAGAGTAAAACACATCCACAACACAACGATATATAGTGGTTCGCCTGTGTGTACACCATCTGTTATCCAACAGCCACACAGATTGCTACTCCACTCCTAATATACTCACATAGGGGATATTAGCATGCACTATCAAAATAGGTTTCACAGGTTCACCTAAAACCTTCACAATTGTGTGTTTGATCTCGGGCTTACACAATCCAAAAACCCCACAATCTGAGTTTTTTGGCTCTCCTCAGATAACCAATACAATGAGATTTTTCTGGCAAATCTCAAACAAAAACCAGAGAAAGTAAATTACAAAAATGTAAAATACCTGAATCACCTTTTGAAGAAGCCCGGTAGAACCAATCAGAGTAGATATTCGATTCAACGTTCAAAGTCCAATACTCACTTTAAGAATGGTTCTAACTTTAATTGATTTTAAATCAAAAGGGCTAGTTCTATATGATTTTGAATCTAAGAAGAAGGAATATCAGAAATTCCTTTTTTCTAATAAGATTGGAATGTAGATCAAAATCAAATAAAAATAAGCTAGTAAAAGGAATATTAAATAAGCACAAAGTAGCTTAAAATAAACACTAACTTATTTCAGAGTATAGCCTAAAGAATGCTTGAATAGAATTGATTTGAAGTGCTAAAACTCTGAGGTTCGTGCTCTATTTATAGCCTAAAAAATGCCGTGTACGACTGGTCTTAAGAACCTAGGACTGGTCGTAGCTCCAAATATTTTAGAAAGATTTTCGCGGGATAAGATTTTCTGTTCCACGACCGGTCCTGGGCGGTCTACGACTGGTCGTGGGACACCTACGACAGGTCGTAGGACCCCAAAAATGGTTGCTGGAGTTTGAGTCATAGGGCTACGATCGGTCGAAGGATGAGTCGTACAACTCACAGCACTGGTCATAGGACAGCTAGAAAGATCAAAAAATCTTTAACAACTTAGGACTGGTCCTGAAAAACTTAAGACTGGTCGTAGCAGAGATAGGACTGGTCCTGAAGTCCCTAGGACTGGTCTTAGAACACTCCAAACAAGCATAATAAAATATATGAGTTATGTATCCAGAATGACCTATTGTAAAGCTCATCCTAAGGTCAATCTAAAGTCAAACAAACCTTAAAAGTGAGATGGACATTGAAAGTATGTACACTCAGATGACCCTTAAGAGAAGCTTGAGAATATACAAATCCTGTAGTAGGCCTTCTTGAGCTTGATCCTGACTTGACAAAGTCTTCTACTAAACTTGAACTTGATCGAATCTTGAACATATAAACTTGAAGACTTCAATACTTGAATTCTTCATCCATGTCTTGAAAACTTTCTTCATTTAAGATCTTATCTTGAAATGCGATGACTTGATTGCAATGAATAGTCTTCAATCATAAAACACAAGATGTACAAGACATAGATATAGGTTTTGACACCACAAAATTTGACAACCAAAGGGATATAAAATCATAGCACTTACACCTGGTCTCCCACAGTATATACATGTCACACCAGGTCGCCTCATCGGAACTAGTGGCACCGTGATCCTGGGAGGAGAGTCGGTACGGGTCCTCTTACCAAGGAATGACCTGCTCAGCATATCTGGTAGTGGCCTGGGGATCATAGGCCCACGAGAACGTGACAATCGATCCCCATCCTACTCTGCTTTCACAGACATGTGTACTAGCTCAGCATAGGAGGGTATGCTAGCATAGAACATCTTCAAGCAAATGTCGGGCCGCAGGCCCTCGAAAAAATGCTGCATCCGCATCTATGCATCAGCAAGTACAATCGGGATGTACCTGCCCAACTCCTTAAACTAGTGCTCGTACTCTGTCACTGACATGCCTCCCTATTTGAGGCACGAGAATTCATTCTCCTTCTCGTGTCGGTACATAAGGGGATACTATTTCTCGTGGAATCGGGTCTCAAATGCTGCCCATGTCCATACATAGTCATCTGCCATGATCCACAGGACACTATCCCACCACAGGATGACTTCTTTCTCCAGCATAAAGGTAACCAACTCAACCTGCTCCAGCTCTGTACAATGGAACATCCTCAGAATCTTGAAGATGCAGTCTAGCCAATATTCAGCCTCCTTGGGTCTGTGAGAACCCGAAAATGTAGGAGGCCACAAGTGTTGAAGTTGCTTTAGGAGGCCACTCGTACTCAAATTCCCCATAGGGTATACAACAAGTGTAGGCAATGTTACACTCTCATCCTTAGCAGAAGGCCCTATAGCCACAGCAGGGCGTACAGATGGTGAAGGTGGAGTTGTACCCCCACCCTGAGCTAAGGCTCTTGCAACGGTGGCTAAGAGCTGCTGCTGTTGCTATTGGTGCCGCATCTGCTGCTGGTGCAACTCCTGCTGTTGGTGCATCATCATCAACAACAGTTCCAACTTATCCGTAGGTGGAGATGACTGAGGGACATACTGCATAGAAGAAGATGCACGGTTCTGCTCACGAACTGGTGGTGTGCAAGGTGGCGGCCCAAATGTAGGACCAATCAAAGGCTGAGACTCAGGCATCGTCTCACGAACTAGGCCCAAACCAGGGTCTGCATGACCATCACTCTAGGGAGGTGCCTGGTTCATCGAATCATCCAATGTGAGGCGTACCATGCTCCGTGTGAACTTAGGTGGCATTCCCTACACATCATAGGGTGCAACTTACGTAAGATGCAACATAACAACACACAATCCTTTAAGCATTTTACACACTTCATAGAAAAAAGACTGCATGCATTTCATTTATAAAAATTTATTAAAATACATGGAATACAGTTTTACATGGATCATGACAGGAAATGCAAGTGCGCTAATACAACCAGGACTTTAAACATTTAAAACATCCTAATAGTTATTATTTTACTAAGCCTAACAACATAAAACACCAACACACCATCATCCTACAAACAGCAAACAAGCTACGGGGCAACAACATGGATGACTAAGCATCCGAATCTGGCGATGGAGAAGGGGCACCCTTATCCTGCAGGCAGCACAGGATAGTCTTTAGAGTGCGAGTCACCTTCTTGAACATATGTTTCACGAGGCCCCGAAGATCCATGATATCCTGTCGTAGGACAACCTGGCCCTCCTCAAGTCGAGCTATACGGTCATCCCTGGCGGCCCGACCAGCGTCCTGTTCCATTGTCGTAGGAGGAGAGTCATCACTCGTGTCCTGAGCCTCCTCTTCTTCCTCCCGTTCTTCCTCTTCTTCTATTTCAGCCCCGCCTTCTCCTTCACTTTCTTCTTCTTCGCTCTCAGTTTCATCCTCGTTTTCTTCAAGTTAGGCATGTCATTGCCATGGTCCAATATTCATCTGATTGAGAGTGGTCTCGTTGATGTAATGAATCGGTGCTGGCAATTCTGCCCCAAGTCTATAGCCAAACTCGAGTGCAATCTTGCATATAAGTCGACTGAAGGGGAGCGACTCAGTCATTCTTCTTGATCGCGTGATGAGGATTATCTGTCGCAGTACAAACGTAGGCACACACAACTTCGCTCCCCACCCCACTTGGTATAGGAAATCTACCATGAGACGTGTGCACTCACTGCGATTGCTCCACCTGGGGTAGACGTTGAACGTGCAGATGTGGTGAAGCAGGCGAAAGTCGCCTGACATATTGGTCGCTAAGAGGCTCTTGTTATGCTGCCACTGAACCAGTTGACCACATAGAAACCTGGCGCGGTGATCCCTTTCACGTACACTATTCAGATTCCTTTCACTTGCATGTACCTCGCCAAGTGGCATATTCAGGAGTTGAGATATTAAACCAACGTTAATTGTGGCCTCCTGATCTCTACCAAAGGGGATCTTGAACTGCAAGGGCTCTAGCATAGGCTCTTGAATGTGGGCATAGAAGGCTTGGACAATGCTCATGTTTGCATGAGACTTGACTTCAAATAGCGGACCCCACCTGGCCTCTTCTAGGCGCTCGAACAATAGGTATTCGCCAAAGAGTCACCCATCCACATGTGCTTCAAAAAGGACCCTACGGCCCTCGTAGACTCCATGAGATAGCTCTTCCAACAAAGTTCTTCGAACGGGAGATTGGGGATCAAGACCCCGATTAGTCTGTAACTCCCTACCAGTGCTTGTACTCACGGCAGTTCCTCTTGGTCTCCTCGAGTGAGCGGGGCAACTAGGCCCAGCCTCATCCACAGGAGCTTTTTTCTTTCCCATGAGAGAAAGAATGGTGAAAATTGAGAATAGGGCCGAGACAACCTCTAAGAAAGTCATGGGAAAGTGAAGAAAAGGAAGGAAAGGGATAGGATCTTTGGGTCTCCATGAATTTGGGCCTTATAAGAGGGTGTAAAGGCTCAAATGAAAGGGGATAGAGAAGAAAAATGACAAAATAGGATGGGTTAGTGGGTTTACATAAATTTGAGACTCAAATGGGGGATTTGAGAGCTCAAATCAAAGAAAATGAGAGGGTTGGGTGATGGGTATGGCTGAGAACGGTGGAGGGATGTAGAGCTTGAAGAAAAATGAGGGAAGGAGGGATTGGAAGGATGATTTGAGAGGAGAATGAGCAGTTTTGAAGAAAAATGAGAGCTTGGAGGGTGAGATTATGAAGAAAAGGGATGTTTGGGGATGTTTAAATCAAGAAACCGTGGACCATTAGGCCACACTAGGCCCCAAATGGCATTGGCCCGATGACCCCACCCATCTTGGCCCAACAGGCGGCAAGGGCTAGCCACACCGGCGAGGTCCTCACTAGTCGCTAACCTGTCTAGCGAGGGCTTACCATTTGGGCGAGGTCCTCCCCCTGTGTCCAGAAAAGTATGGGTCCCACCTTGGGTCCCCTTGGAAGTGGCCCGTTTGGCCCCTGCCTCTGATTCAAGTTGTTTCGGGTCGTTTCAAAACAAATCTGATATACATCCATATTTACCGATTGATAACGGCTGGAATAGGGTGAAACACGATCTATACCCATCAATTGATGGTCTAAACTTGATTTGGAGTCATCGTGTGTGATCAGAGGTGTGTACGGACTTGATCTCGACGATCATTTTCAATAAACTTTCACCAATTAACGACACTGGGAGTCCTAAACCTGTTTCTAGATTTTTCTGGCACCCTCTTACGGTAAAGTGGTGTCAGTGTAAGTTGTGTGACCATAACCCAGGTCCGGTTTAATCCAAATCATGCTCTAATACCAACTTGTAATGCCTAAAAAATCAGGGGTCGAGCATAAGCTCCACTCCCGAGTTCCAATGCATCACTTATGCAACATAGATAATGATGATTGAATGTTGTTCATATTAGTGCATGAAACATGAGTGGGATTATACCAAAACAGTAATTCATACTCCAGATCAGTTTATATAACGCAAGCGAAAGATTAAAAATATATCTAAACGTATACGAGTTCAAAAGATCTCTGTCGAACCCCAGAGTATGAATACATCACTGAATCAGCATATACATGTATTAGTTTAAAAAAATAATCAAAATGTGGTGAAATAATTTTAACTAGAATGGAAAGCCCTGTAGCCCCGTCGATCATCACGGCCTAAGCAAAACTATCAAAAAACTGCATATACGAAAACTCGTCCTGATTGTCGTAGTAATCAGGCTCCAACTCCTGAAACATGTCGTCATCTGCAGCTAAGACAGAGTCTGGTGGGTATTCAGAACACCGTCCCAGAACGTGGGAGTGAGTGATCAACTTAGTGGAATCATAGAGCAAAGATTAACATGTTATCAATTTAGTCAAATAGTAATGATAAAGTAGGCATATCAGACATTCCTAGATACTCTTGTTAATGCAAGGATGAGATGTTTTCATGATCCATGCCCTTGCCTACACTCCCTCATGCGACACCATCTTACATCCACGACATGCTTTCTTCCCTCTATGCTCTTCAACCCGGAGCGCATGCAGTGTGATGTTATGAACCTGATTACGGAGTTGTTATTAGTCCTTTTCATATAGCAGGATTAGGAAGCTAAGGTACCTCCCTTATATCATTACCCAAACGATGATCCATTCTAGGGTCGTCAGTCATAGATAATCTCATACGATATTATAGTTCTAAATCATTGTAAAGGGCTCGTCACCAATCAATACAGGTCTAATTATATCCCATTTACTGCAATAAGGCTCGTCACCCCAATGCAGTTTCAGGATACACTCGAGGTCACTACAAAGGGCTCGTCACCAATCAGAGTAGGTCGACAGCTCGAATATAGTGTCCCATACCACCATAATCGGCTCACGAGTCTAGGTGCTCACTGGTCACTATAGGGAGGCTCGTCTCCCCAGCATAGGCCGACAGCTCGACCACGGTGTCCCATACCACCATGTCCGGCTCGAGTCATTGCGGATGAAGGTATCAAGGTTGACAGGATTACACTGGAAAGTTTGTTACCCTAAATTCAATCAGGAGCGTCCATACATGGTGAACATATATCGGGTCAATCGGGTTACTTGACGAGCTCGAATAGCACGATCGCGTGTTGAGTTGATCGACATGAAATGCATAAGAACTCCGTGTGGCCAAACCACTTCCGACAACTTTAATACGGCTCGGGTTCGTCAAACACATCTTACATGACGAATAATTCTAAGCCATGAATTCAAGCCTGTTACCGATTGCTTGGACCATAACATGGTCCCAGTCAAGTACAATATCAATAATAGACGTTTGATTCAAATTCCACCTTCATATGAGCATGTTATGAAATATAACTTAAACATGAATACAATACATAGAGGAAATCATACACATAGTTAACTTGAATAAAACAGACTAAACAAGTTATGGAGGAAATCATACACATAAGTAAGGTGATTGAGATTCATATCTTAATACCCTTAAAAATCATACTTTACCAACTACTAACCCATTCAGGAATTTACACAAACACTTAGACTACACTATTTAACATACATCACATATGTTGGTAATTGCATATTTAGGCAAATCCTTTTGCTTGTCGCATACATAATGAGCATGTAATAACAACAATTAATCATGGCAATCACAACATCAGATTCCATATGTATACAAATATTTTAGCAAACACATGGAATACTCTATTTACAACTTAGACAATACTTATTCATAAAACAGAACAGATAGCGCATTTGACATGTGTAATAGCATCCACGTCAGTAATAAATCATTATCTGACATTGTAAGCTTTGAAAACCATAATCTATACATCCATAATCCCCACCTTACGTCGATAAACGCGTAATGAATTCAATTCGTTCACTCACGCTTCGTCTATGGCCCAACGGCAACCTATTACATGAAATAGGTTAACTATTACATCACTTTAACTAGTTGAAACCCTATAACTGATTAGGGTTAGGTTTTCTTACCCAATAGTGTATTTGAAATCACCAGAATAGCAATCCGTTAGCGATAAATAAGCATGTGGAGTAACGGGAATTGAATCCCAGGAGTAGCTCCCACTTTTCTCTCACGTTCTCTCTCTTTACTCTCTCCTCTTTCTTAGGGTTGTAGGAAATTCGTATGGTGAGAGAGAGTGAGGGTTTCAAGCCCTTATATAGGCCCAGAACTGATAAAATTTGCCTTAGGGCCAAGGTATACTTAGGTTATAACCAAATCGGGTCTATTTCGATCTAACGGAACACTTGTGGAGGTCCTCTTACTGAATGCGGTCAGACTTAAGGTCATAGATGTTGGATCTTGATCAAGTTAAGTTTTTAGTTAAATCGGGTTTCCAGATCGACCGTGGTGGACCAGTTTCAGTTCAGCGGTCTCCGAAACTCGATTAGGGCCACAAGTACTTTGACATGTATGGGCCATCTTCCCTGATCCGAGGGTGAATTTAGGTCAAAAACCAATGGTCATAGTGCTTATATTTCTTAAATTCATATTTAATTTCTTAAAAATCTTCACTTTTTCACACTCTTCACTCCGGACTCAAGAAAACAGTCTCAGGACATCGTTTGGATATGATTTTTGAGGTGATAGTCAAGTCCATCTAGGCGGTCAATATCATTTAAGTTCATTGCTATCGAACTTTCGACGTATGGTCCAGGTCCGATACAAAGTTTCAAAGTGCTCCCAAGAGCAACTGGGTTTAGAGTTGGATTCTAGATTTTAGGGTAATGTAGCGTTAACGATTCTACAGGTTTTGGGTCTTGCAGATCGTATATTAAAGTGATTAGTGCTAATTTCACAGGTGATCTAGGTTAGCACTTAGTTAATTCTCATCTAGTTTCCAAAGGATTTAGTCCTGAGGGATTTCTTCCTGAGTTAATACTCGGGTCTTTGTATGGATTTTTCCAAGTCGTTACATCTTGATGCGGGCCCCACCTAGGTAAAACCTCAAGAAAAAAATATACATTGCAGCAGGTGATGTCGCTGACGTCTAGAGGACGTTGTAGTAGTGTCCTGCTGCTGCGCTACTGTGAGAAGGGGGCAGGGACCATGGGTCCCAACCGTTCGCCCCACCTTGAAGTAAGTGTTTTATCTACTCCAGCCCACCCTGACGTGTGCTGCGTCTATGTAGCATGGGACCCACATGATGTATTTGTTTTATCTACACTGTCCACCGTTTGGACGATGTGGCCCATCATGATGCATACTCTCCAAGCATTTTGAGATATCATTTTATGGTATGAGGTAAAGAATGAGTCAGATCTAAAGTTCAAGTCGACCCCACCATTGAAATGGTGGATAGTGACATCCACCGTTCAAACTTCTAAGGGTCACAGCAGTTTACAATTAAGCTGATATTTTGTCTTCACTTCATCTATCACTATGTTAACTTATGAATAGGTTGGATCTCAAATACATCATGGCGGGTCACTCTGTGATGTGTCCAGCCATTGATCAGGTGGACCACACTACAAAAAATAGTGGATGATTGAATGTCTATCAATGAAACCCATTTGGGTCACAGAAGTTCTAAATCAATAGGGAATTTATTTTCCCTCTTAATCCAGGTCTTTAAGACCTTATGATAAGATTGGGTGAAAAATAAACTTCATGGTGAGCCCAATGATTTTGTTACATCCCGAAAATCGGAGGTCGGGTAGAAACCCAACTCCCGAGTTCCAGAACATCACTTATGTAACATAGATGATGATAAATGCATGTTGTATGTAGAATGGCATTAAACGAGATAGAGACTAAGCCAAAACAACATATCATACTCCAGAGACAGTTAAATTAGCAAGCAGAAGAATGTGATAGATATATAAAATATATAAATGATTGTAAGTCTCCAGAGTGTGAACATGTTACCAGGTTAACTAAATACATGTATACTCCAAAATAGAAAGAAAAGAATATACATGAGTGCTCCAAAAATATTAAATGACAAGTGTCATGACATCTAATCAACCTCCCTGTAATCCCGTCGATCAAAACACGGAGGAGAAGTCCTCCTCAGCATCATACAAGTCCGGCTCCACTTCACAAGTAGCGTCATCATCTGCATTTACAACCGGGTCTGGTGGGTGTCTGGAAACACTGTCCCATAACGTGGGAGTGAGTATCTAACTTAGTGGAATAATAGAGCAAAGATTAGCAAGTTATCAAATCAATCACGCGTTAATAGTAAAGCAAACAATCAACCATTCCTAGATACTGTTGTTAATGCATGCATGAAATGACATGATGGATGCCCTAATCGACATACTCCCTCATGCGGCACCATCTGCGTCCGCGGCATGCTTTCTTCCCATAGTGCTCCACATCTTCCAGGAACATGCAATGCGATATGGATAATGATTACCAAGTTCAGTACCCTAAGTTCAAGCAGTTATGACTCATACATGGTGAACATACGATGGCCAGTCGGGTTACTTGACGGGCTCGACTAATACGAGTTCATCTCAAGCTGAATGACATGAAGTGCATAAAATACTTCGTGTGGCCTAACCACTGCCGCCAACCCAAAACATGACTCGCGTTCATCGACGCTTCCTTCGAGGAAAATAGAAGCCAACCACGAATTCAATCCATTACCGACTGCCTGAACTAACGTATATCCCCAAGCATTTATAAACAAGATCAATGATCATGTGAGTGTGACATAATTAAAATACAAACAACTAAAGCATATTCACAACATGTGATAGCATACAACGTAAGCAAATCATCCAACACCTGCATTTCATATATATAGTGAAATCAATACGTATAGCCAACATGTAGGAAATCATATACAACATCATATGGATTGAGAATTCATTTTTAAAACTAATCTACAATATCATTTACTCAATACATACTAATACAAACATTTATACAAACACTTGGTCTACACACCTTAGTCTACATAACGTATGTCGACCCAAAGTGCGCAATAGGGTGAATCTCTTCGCCAAACAGATCATGCACGCATACTTAATATCATAACACGATGAATTTACATGTCAAGCATTTCAGCAAAATACGGACGTATGCGGTATTTCCTACAAATGCCTAAAATACCCTAAATCTCATATTTACCGTACGTTTACGAAACGGAAAACGGACAACATGTTGTCATTGCCATTGATAATTTATTATTAAACGACATTGAAAGCTTTGAAATCAGTCAATCAAAGCGTATAAAATCCTCACCTTTTTCCGTAGACGTGTATGGTTTCGAATGGAACGTATACGCTTCGTCAACAGCGTAGCGGCGACCTAATGCACAAGATGTATAAGCTACATTTCTATTTGAATCGACAAAATCCCAAAACAGCAAGTGGTTAGGGTTTTTCTTACCTAGAAGTGCGTTGGAATCATCGGGAGGGTGATGTAGGCAGGTGGATGTGGCACGAGGAGCAGCCGGGAAGACTCCAAGGAGAGAGCTCCAAATCTCCCTCCCTTTCTCTCTCTTTTCTCTCTTCTCTCCCCAAATTCGTATGGAATGAAAGAGCAAGGGTTTAAGCCCTTTTTATAAGCCCAAACTGACCAAAATAGACTTGGGGCCAAGGTATACTTATTTTGTAACCAAAGAGGGCTTGTTCTGATCCAACGGAGCATTTCTGGAGGTCATGGGACTGAACGCGGTCGGACTTAAGCTCCCTGACATTGGATCTAGGTCAGGCAGAGTTTTCAGTCCGAGCGGATATCCAGATCGACCGTGGCGGACCAGTTTCAGTTCAACGGTTATGGGAACTCGATCGGGGCTACAAGTACTATCACAAGTAAGGTAAATTTTTCCTGATCCGAGGGTGAAATTTGATTGAATTCTGATGGTCAGAACGCTTAGAAAAAGCGCACAAGCGAACGTGCCAGATTTCATAAATTATATTTATTTCTCACACTCTTCACTCAGAACCCAGTAAAATAGCGTCAGGACATCAGTTAGACTTAATTTTCGAGATGAACGTCAAGTCCAACTAGGCAGTCATATTCGTCTAAGTTTGGGGTAATCGGACTTCCGACGTGCGGTCCAGAGCCGATATAAAGTTTCAAGGTGCTCTAGAGAGCAATCGGGAATAGAGTTTGATCCAAGGATTTACGGTATTGTAGCGTCACCTATCCTATATGTTTTGGCTCTAGCAGATCGTATCGAAAGTGATTGGTGCGAATTTCACAGGTCGTTTAGTGCAGTGCTAGGTGATTCTCATTAGATTTCTAAAGGAAGTAGCCTACAATGATCTCTGTTTGAGATGAAATTCGAAGGGTGGAGTGAGGGTATTTGGAAACGAAAGAAGGAAGAGTTTGGAGGGGTGGTTTTTACTAAAACTCGGACGTTTGGATCGAAAGGAAAGCTTGGAGGGTCACTTTGTGAAGGAAGTACTTGATTGAGGTGTTTTTAACGAACGACCCACATACCAGGGGGCTACCCTAGCCCCCAAACACTTCCAGCCCGAAGCCTGAACCCAACCAAGGAATTTGACCGGCGATACATCGCGGAATCGGCGATGCCATCGCCGATGAAAATCATCTCCGGTGAGGCCGACCATATGGGCTGGGTTCCTCTTGCCCTAGGGACCCCAAATGTATGTTGCTCCCACCTCGGTTCATTGTATTTGGGCTTGGATAGGCCCAAAACTCCATTTGGGGCGTTTCGGGGCCAATTTGCAAATCGAAATAAATTTCTACAGCGTATAGCATATGATTTTGGGGTAGGAGACGCTAATCTATCCAAATAACTTATCTATTTTGTTAGATTCTAAAAGGTTAAGGGTCAAAACCTATTTTACTCATTTATTTACTATTCACAGTAATTTTTAGCTTCAGTATTGTTCTTCATCATTAATACTCTAGGGTTGGTGTTCTTTACCATTTAAACTTGTGGCGTCGTATTTAATATGAAAGTACTTGGAGAAAGTTGAAGAATGAGGTGGTGAAAGGTGAGCTTTGAAGGAAATAGGTTGAAAAACGATTTCTTTTGCTTCAGGATTGAGTTCAGAAAGTATTATGGTTGACCCATTGCCTAAGGATGTCTAACTCCAGGTTGGCAAAAAATCTGGGGTATTACAATCTACCCCCCTTAAAACATAATTTTGTCCCCGAAATTGGCTAAGGGTAATGTGTCTTTAGAGAGACTTTCGTATTGACATTTTAAGAAAGGTTCAAATTCTATTTAATGACCTAACCGTATGTATAATCTAAACCGACTGTTTCGATCCTGGGCCAGTGGGGAAGAGGCCAACTATGCTTCCGCTGCGCTACTCTGATCCAACAGTTGTATTAGATAATCCTAAGTAGATTGGGCTCAATACGTTCTACCCCCCTTAAAACTTAGTTTTACTTAAGGTTCAAGAATCTATGCCTCGATCCGTATATCGGAACGAGGTGTAACTTAGGGCCTATCTTTAACATGAAATGGGAAATAACCTCTCACTACATTGGTCTTCCTTTACTAATGATGCGTTCTATGGCATTGGTACCTATGGTTATAGAAAAGAACTGAAATGATGGGTGTTGTGGTTGATTTCAGGGACAGGTGTAAGCTTGCCGACAAGATATCTAATCTTTAATGGCCATATGTCCTCAACACTTCCCAAAGGCAAAGTTATAACTTTTAGTTGTAGGTGGTCGGGCTAACACAGAAGAAAAGTTGTGTAGTGGGTCTGAGCCGGATACATAGACTTTCTGCCTAGACTATGACAGAAAATTTTTTGTATCAATTCTTAATCCTAGCCGATGCCGATCTTCTGCTTGATCAGAGCATTGGATTCATTGGCAACTACCAGGATTGAGAAGTCAATTCAAACCGTGAATACTTCGCTTATATATGCAATTCCTTTATTCCGCATTCCCGAATGTAATAAGTCCTTGGGAAGACAATTCTAAGGGGGTGTATTGATTTGACCTATTACTAATTCCAAGGGATTTATAAGTTCTCTCCAAGCTTGAATAGTTTCTAATTAAACAACCTCCCTAAGAGTTATTAAAGAAGCCTGTAAGTATTATGAGGATTCAACGAAAGAATGAGGTCTCACTTTCACCTAGTCAAGCCGACTAACTAAGTCTATATTTCACTTATCTTTGCAAAATCAGTCTTTTACATTCCTTAGTAACTAGTAGCCTAGTCGTAACTTATGGGTAGTGGTAATCCACTAGTTGTAATCTAAAGTCTACGCTCATAAGTGAGATGATTTGATATCATTTCGAGTACACGGAATTTATTTTATCACTTAGGGTGAAAGGTCACCTAATTGGAATTGAGTTGCCCAAACCTAAATGTAACTGCGCTCGAGCACTACACATATGCTCATATCAACTAAGGAGATCCTAGATTTTACATCATTAATTTATTAGATTTTCTATACTATCAGATCTTTCTAAATCTAGGAATACCAACTCTAGGTCCAAAATTCTAAGGGCCTGTTTGGGCTAGTGGTATGAAGTTGTATTAAATGGATAGCGTTGCTAATCCCACCTCAGGATTAGGAATGACATATTTGGTAGGAGAGTGGGAGGGGATTAAAATCGATTCATAGGCTTTGGAAAATGAGTCTTGTGTTGGGAAGTAGGAGATGGGATTTCCAAGTCCCATGATGATAAATTTCCAAGTGTAATTTGAAAGGAGATACCGGGATTTACTTCTAATTACCTACATCCTGAGCATAGTATTAGAGATCATGGGATACACCCAATCTAGGGACAATACCATACACATGCATTTCTTGCTACTTTTACAATTCCATTAGTCCTAATCCTACCTATTGCAGTTGGTCAAACGGGCCCTACATGTCCCAACATTCGGAGGTTGAGAAGGTTATGGGACTCAAAGGTATGGGTTCTGTGCCCAAATGAGGGGGGTATAAAGAAGGTGAAGAGTTGTAAAGAATAGTAGGGATATGAGATCATTTTACATGATCTCGGTTACGCATGGGTTATTCTACGGTAGTTAATCTCCCTCGTCAGCGAAACTTGGGATTCTAATATGGTTTATAGATTCCATCGCCCCCTTCCTAAGTCATAGTGCGTCAGTGTGCGGTGTATGACCATAACCCAGGTCCGGTTTAATCCAAATCATTCTCTGATCCATCTGTAACATCCTAAAAATCGGGGGTCGGGTAGAAACCCAGCTCCCGAGTTCCAGAACATCACTTATGTAACATAGATGATGATAAATGCATGTTGTATGTAGAATGACATTAAATAAGATTGAGACTAAGCCAAAACAGCATATCATACTCCAGAGACAGTTAAATTAGCAAGCAGAAGAATGTGATAGATATATAAAATATATAAATGATTGTAAGTCTCCAGAGTGTGAACATGTTACCAAGTTAACTAAATACATGTATACTCCAAAATAGAAAGAAAAGAATATACATGAGTGCTCCAAAAATATAAAATGATAAGTTTCATGGCATCTAATCAACCTCCCTGTAATTTCGTCGATCAAAACATGGAGGAAAAGTCCACCTCAGCATCATACAAGTCCGGCTCCACTTCACAAGCAGCGCCATCATCTGCAATTTCAACCGGGTCTGGTGGGTGTCAAGAAACACCGTCCCATAACGTGGGAGTGAGTAGCTAACTCAGTGGAATAATAGAGCAAAGATTAACATGTTATCAAATCAATCACGCGTTAATAGTAAAGTAAAAAATCAACCATTCCTATATATTGTTGTTAATGCATGCATGAAATGACATGATGGATGCCCTCATCGACATACTCCCTCATGCGGCACCATTTACGTCCGCGGCATGCTTTCTTCCCACAGTGCTCCACATCTTCCAGGCACATGCAATGCGATATGGATAATGATTACCAAGTTGTTATTAGTCCTTTTCATACAGCAGGATTGGAGAACTAAGGTACCTTTCTTATATTAATCCCAACACAGATCCTGTCTAGGGTCGTCACTCCTAGAAATCTCATACGATGTTATATTTGTAGGTCGCTGCAAGGGCTGCCAGGGCTGTTGTTCGCACTCGTTGCACCGCTCCCCCATCACCTTATCAATATAGGCCTACTCGTTGCCTCCCGTAGACTCAGAATACGTCGATGTCACTATAAAGGGCTGCCAGGGCTGTTGCTCACACTCGTTGCACCTCTCCCCCATCACCTTATCAATGTAGGCCGACAGTAAGAATATAGTGTCTCATACCACCATAATCTGCTCACGAGTCTGGGTGCTCACTAGTCACTACGGGGAGGTTTGTGGCCCCAGCGTAGGCCGACAGCTCGACCACGGTGTCCCATACCACCATACCCGGCTCATGAGTCTTTATGGATCAAGGTACCATGGTTAACAGGGTTTCCAATGGTAAGTTCAGTATCCTAGGTTCAAGCAGTTATGACTCATACATGGTGAACATACGATGGCCAGTCGGGTTACTTGACGGGCTCGACTAATACGAGTTCATCTCAAGCTGAATGACATGAAGTGCATAAAACACTTCGTGTGGCCTAACCACTGCCGCCAACCCAAAACATGACTCACGTTCATCGACGCTTCCTTCGAGGAAAATAGAAGCCAACCACGAATTCAATCCATTACCGACTGCCTGAACTAACGTATAGCCCCAAGCATTTATAAACAACATCAATGATCATGTGAGTGTGACATAATTAAAATACAAACAACCAAAGCATATTCACAACATGTGATAGCATACAACATAAGAAAATCATCCAACACCTGCATTTCATATATATAGTGAAATCAACACGTATAGCCAACATGTAGGAAATCATATACAACATCATATGGATTGAGAATTCATTCTCAAAACTAATCTACAATATCATTTACTCAATACATACTAATACAAACATTTATACAAACACTTGGTCTACACACCTTAGTCTACATAGCATATGTCGACCCAAAGTGCGCAATAGGGTGAATCTCTTCGCCAAACAGATCATGCATGCATACTTAATATCATAACACGATGAATTTACATGTCAAGTATTTCAGCAAAATATGGACGCATGCGGTATTTCCTACAAATGCCTAAAATACCCTAAATCTCATATTTACCGTACGTTTACGAAATGGAAAATGGACAGCATGTTGTACATGTCAAGCAGAGTTGCCATCGATAATCTATTATTAAACGACATTGAAACCTTTGAAATCAGTCAATCAAAGCGTATAAAATCCTCACCTTTTACCGTAGACGTGTATTGTTTCGAACGGAACGTATACGCTTCGTCAACAGCGTAGCGGCGACCTAATGCACAAGATGTATAAGCTACTTTTCTATTTGAATCGACGGAATCCCAAAACAGCAAGTGGTTAGGGTTTTTCTTACCTAGAAGTGCGTTGGAATCATCGGGAGGGTGATGCAGGCAGGTGGATGTGGCACGAGGAGCAGCCGGGAAGACTCCAAGGAGAGAGCTCCAAATCTCCCTCCCTTTCTCTCTCTTTTCTCTCTTCTCTCCCCAAATTCGTATGGAATGAAAGAGCAAGGGTTTAAGCCCTTTTTATAAGCCCAAACTGACCAAAATAGACTTGGGGCCAAGGTATACTTATTTTGTAACCAAAGAGGGCTTGTTCTGATCAACGGACCATTTCTAGAGGTCGTGGGACTGAATGCGGTCGGACTTAAGCTCCCTGACATTGGATCTAGGTCAGACAGAGTTTTCAGTCCGAGCGGATATCCAGATCGACTGTGGCGGACCAGTTTCAGTTCAACGGTTATAGGAACTCGATCGGGGCTACAAGTACTATGACATGTAAGGGAAATTTTTCCTGATCCGAGGGTGAAATTTGATTGAATTCTGACAGTCAGAACGCTTAGAAAAAGTGCATAAGCGAACGTGCTAGATTTCATAAATTATATTTATTTCTCACACTCTTCACTCTGAACCCAGTAAAATAGCGTCAGGACATCAATTAGACTTAATTTTTGACATGAACGTCAAGTCCAACTAGGCGGTCATATTCGTCTAAGTTTGGGATAATCGGACTTCCGACGTGCGGTCCAGAGCCGATACAAATTTTTAAGGTGCTCTAGAGATCAATCGAGAATAGAGTTTGATCCAAGGCTTTACGGTATTGTAGCGTCACCTATCCTATACGTTTTGGCTCTAGCAGATCGTATCGAAAGTGATTGGTGCAAATTTCATAGGTCATCTAATGCAGCGCTAGGTGATTCTCATTAGATTTCTAAAGGAAGTAGCCTATAATGATCTCTGTTTGAGATGAAATTCGAAGGGTGGAGTGAGGGTATTTGGAAACGAAAGAAGGAGGAGTTTGGAGGGGTGGTTTTTACTAAAACTCGGACGTTTTGAGTGAAAGGAGAGCTTGGAGGGTCACTTTGTTAAGGAAGTACTTGATTGAGGTATTTTTAACGAATGGCCTACATACCAGGGGGCAACCCTAGCCCCCAAACACCTCCAGCCCGAAGCCCGGACCCAACCGAGGAATTTGACCGGTGATGCATCGCGGAATCGGCGATGCCATCGCCGATGAAAATCATCTCCGGTGAGGCTGACCATATGGGCTGGGTTCCTCTTGCCCTAGGGACCCCAAATGTATGTTGCTCCCACCTTGGTTTATTATATTTTTGCTTGGATAGGCCCAAAACTCCATTTGGGGCGTTTTGGGACCATTTTACAAACCGAAATGAATTTCTGTAGCTTATAGCATATGATTTTAGGGTAGGAGACGCTAATCTATACAAATAACCTATCTATTTTATTATATTCCAAAGGTTAAGGGTCGAAAGCCATTTTACTCATTTATTTACTATTCACGGTAATTTTTAGCTCCGGTATTGTTCTTCATCATTAATACTCTAGGGTTGGTGTTCTTTACTATTTAAACTTGAGGCATCGTGTTTAATATGAAAGTACTTGGAGAAAGTTAAAGAATGAAGTGGTGAAAGGTGAGTTTTGAAGGAAATGGATTGAAAAGCGATTTCTTTGGCTTCAGGATTGAGCTCTGAAAGTGTTATGGTTGACCCAATGCCTAAGGACGTCTAACTCTAGGTTGGCAAAAAATCCAGGGTATTACAGATTTGTTTAACAGTGATAATTATTATCTCCACTACTATTTGTGGTATGGTCTAGGTGATCCTTTAATATGATTCTTTTTGGGGATGTGTGAGGCACACCTTGATATATATAAGGCCCATGTGATGAGGCTCATCTTGATGTATTTGTAGCCCATTCGTTGAGGCCCACCTCGATATATATGAGGCTCATGTGATACGGCCCGTTCGATGTATTTAAGGCCCATGGGTTGAGGCCCAATAGGATGTATATAAGGTCCATTGTAATGTGTGATCTCACCGTGGTGTATGTAATGATGTTATGGCGAGTTATGCCTTGGGAGCAATGATGGTTTGACGTCTATATTGTAAGAATAATGTTGGTCAAATGTCCGCATTGTAACTCTCCCTAAGGCCCATTGATAGGCCCATACTGGTTGTGTGTAGGCCATCTAGGCCCATCCTCGTTATGAAGATACTTCATCACCATATAACATGCTTAGTATAATTCCATGATTCATGCCCATACGCATCATGGGTATTCTTAATATGAGGAATGACTGATCATAGCATATGTCATTGGATAAATTGTTTATGAGACTCAATAAAAGGAGTTTCCTACATGAGCATGCGTTATGAGTAAGATTATTGGATGACTGAATAGTGTGATTCATGCATCTTGCATCTGTGTGTCGTGATAATTATACTCCCTAGCAACATCAGGGTCGTGGCCTCCACAGGCACATCATGGATGTCTGTATCAGATACCAAAAATACTTAGTTCTAGCACTATGGACACATAGGATGTCCTTGGATGAAAATCTCAGAACCTTTTTGGTACCAAGAGATGCTCTAACGTCTAGACCAAGTGGATACATAAGCGCAGAAGTACCGAATACCAGTAGGTCGTGTCTCCCACTATGTCGAGGTTAGTTAGAAGGGGGTGTAGTGTTATCCACCTAAGTGAGGCGGTTGTAAGCTAGGATAAGTTTGACCAGCTCGTAAATGAGTCAGCTATCGACGAGTCAGGTAGGTATTGAAAGACTACTACTTAAGTGGATAGTGTGGTCTCTTCCACTCGCTGGGCTGTGCTGCTAGGGAGGCGGCAGTCAGTGTAAAGTGTATTAGACCCCGGTGATATCCAAGAGAGAAACTATACTGATATGTGTACTTAATGAGGACTGACATGCCTGCATTACATCTTGCATATGACATTTGGCTATATAGGCCTTGTATTATATGGCCTTGGTATGGCCGATATCATTCATGCCTTGCATCACATAGCCTTGGTATGGCTGATAGTATTCATGGTCTTACCCACACATTTCCGTATTACTCTGATATTGTATACTTGGCACTTACCTTGCGCACACACTTACACCACCCTCTAAGATTTTATAAGCTTATGCACGACCATTGCGTGCAGGTGACGTTGGATCACAGTGGTGCTGAGGCAGGAGCGCGTATCAGATTATTTTAGAGCTTTTGATCACCTTGTATTTCCCTTTCTATATTGTACTTAAAGTTTTTGATATAGTGGATATGTGGTGATGTTATTTTGTACTTGGTTATGCTACATTAAAAAAAAATCACACTGAAAATCCTCCTTATAGGATGTCAGGATCGAAATCTGGCATATTAGTGTCGAGAGCCTAGAATGGGGCACTACGGAGGCTATCAGCGCCGAATTCGACGATTGAAAATTTTATGTGCCCATTTTTTGAGTTTGGGGCATGACAACAGGAGTTGTGCAAGTCATTTGCAATGAAAGACTTGGGCTCAGCTAAACAGATCCTAGGAATGGAGATAACCCTTAACAGAAGTAGTAGGAAGTCTTGGATATTACAAGAGTGCTATATTGAAAAAGTCCTAGAGCAGTTCAATATGAATGCAGTGAAGCCAATCAGTACTCCACTGGATGGTCACTTCAGATTGAGCGACATGAAATATCCCAAGACGAAGGCAGAGGTGGATGAGATGTAGAAGATACCCTACGCATCAGTAATAGGAAGTTTGATATATATTATGGTGTGTACACGCCCAGACATAGCATATGTAGTTGGTGTTGTCAGCCAGTATCTTTTCAATCCTGGAAAGGAGCATTGGGCAGCGGTAAAATGGATAATGTGGTATCTAAGAGGCTCATCCAAGATGAGCCGATGATATAGTTAAGGAAAACCTGTGTTAGAGGGCTACACAGTTGTAGATATGGCAGGTGACATAGACTCCAGTAACTTTACATTGGGGTTCATGTTCACGTTTGCAGGGGGTGCGGTTTACTGGCAGAGCAAGCTATAGAAGGTCGTAGCATTGTTGATGACAGAGGCTGAGTAAATTGCAGTCACAGAGGCATGTAAAGAGATATTTTGGATGACGAGGTTCCTACAGGAATTTAGCTTGAAGCAGGAGAAGTACATGGTCTATTGCAATAGTCAAAGTGCTATACACTTGAGCAAGAATTCAAGTCAACACTCCAAGTCGAAGCACATAGAGATTCGGTATCACTGGATTTGGGATACTCTGGAACAGAAGGTGTTATAGGTTGAGAAGGTCCACACGGATGATAATAGGTCAGACATGATGACTAAGGCTTCGCTCAAGGACAAGTTTGAGGTTTGTAGAAATCGGGCTAGCTTGAAGAAGGTGAATTCCTCCTGAGTCAGAAAGTGGGAGATTTGATGGGGTTTTCCTCCTCAATTCAGAGGAGAGATAGTGCAACCAGTTGAAAATCGGAGTGTTTCACTGGGTTGCTCGACCAGTCGAGTGAACAGTGTATGACCAGTCGAGGGTCACTCAACTAAAAGTCCAGTGAGCTCAGTGAATAGTGCTCGACCGATCAAGGGATAATGCTCAACCAGTTGAGGACTCTGCTCGACTAGTCAAGGCTACAGAGATTCACTCTAGATTTTATGCGAACTGCGAAAATTGGAGGCAGTTTCGCAAGAGGTGTGAAAGGGAGTTGCCTAAATTATAAATAGGGTTCCTGGGGCTTTTCTAAGGTATGCAAGGGGGTTTCCTAAAGCTTTACAAGGGTTTGCTAAAGGGTTTAGGGCTATCAAAGGTGTGAGAGAGAGAGAAAGAGAGAGAGGAAGCTTGTGGAAGAGAGGTTCTGATCGTAGAGGTAATCTACTGTCTACTCGACATCTCAGTGCTTCTACATTCGTAATTGGTGAGATCTCTCCAATTTCATTTAATTCTCTTATTATTTATCCGCTCCTATGTAAGTGAGGAAGGTTTGATTCAAGCCGTGTATGCTTGTGATTGGTTGTAACATTTTACTTCATAGTGAATTGTTGCTCTGGACTAGGTCTCGTGGTATTTACCTCTTTGATGGTTTTCTACATAAAAATTCCTTGTGTCGTGTGTTTGATGCTTTAATTTATTTCATTTCTTTATTATCCCATAATTCTGGTGTTTTTGGGAGGCTAGATCCTAAGGTTTTGTGCACGACCCCCAACATTAACAAGGTCAATTGGTAGAGAAAAAAATAAGTTTCATCTTGGAATTCTTTTGGGGCTATTTTTACTCCCTTTAATATAAGTTGGTTCTAAAAACTAATGAACTTCTATTTACACTTGTCCTTTTGGTGATGTTGTTAATAAAGATGAACTTTTTGCAAATGGTGAGATTTGGTGCTAAGATGGTTTTCAGTTCTAAAGATAGTACAATGAGAAAGTACATGTTGGACCATGTATTCCTTAAGGTTTCCTTCATAAAGGGAGTCCTTCGGTTTGGTAGGAAAGGGAAGCTCACGCTGAGATTCATTGGTCCATTTTAGATATTTGATCGAGTGGGGACAGTAGCGTATTACCTTGCTTTACCCACACCACTCGCAGGTGTGCATAACGTATTCCATGTGTCCATGTTGAAGAAGTACATTCCTGATCCTTCACACATTTTCAGTTGGGAGCAAGTGCAGTTGAGCAAGGATGCCACCTATGTACTGTGATTGACATGTATTTTGGATAGGAAGGAGCAGGTTTTGCGTAGTAAGGTTATCCCTCTTGTAAAGGTACTGTGGACGTATCATAGTGAAGAAGAAGATACTTGGAAGACTGAAGCTGAAGTCAGAAAGAACTACCCTCAGATCCTCAAGGAGTATGAGAAGGTACAAATTTTGAGGACAAAAATTTTTCTTTAAGAGGGTAGATTGTAACATCCTGGAAAAATCCGTACAAAGACCCGAGTACCACCTTTAGCAAAAATCATTTAGAACCAAATCCTTTAGAAATTTAACGTGAATTAACTAGCGCTAAAGTAGATTACCTGTGAAATTAGCATCAACCACTTTAAATATGATCTGCAAGACCCAAAACCTATAGAATTGTTAACGCTACATTACCCTAAAATTTAGGAGTAAACTCTAAACCCAGTTGCTCTTGGGAGCATTCAAAAACTTCGTATCAGACCTGGACCGCACATCAAAAGTCCGATAGTGATGAACTTAGACAATTATGACTGCCTAGTTGGACTTGACAATCACCTCGAAAATCAAGTTCAGACGATGTCCTGAGGCTATTTTCTTGAGTCCGGAGTGAAGAGTGTGAGAACGTGAAGGTTTTTATAAAATTAAATGTGAATTTAAGTAATCCGAGTCGTTTCGCTTGCGTACCGATTTTAAGCGTTCTAACCGTTGGTTTTTATCCCAAAGTTACCCTCGGATCAAGGGAGATGTCCCAGACATGCCTTTGTACTTGTGGCCCTGATCGAGTTTCGGTGACTGTTGAACTGAAACTGGTCCGCTAGACCGTTCATCTCCACCGTCCGCTGACTAGGACAGTGGAGATCCCACTTTAATGTATATGTTTTAGCCACGCCATATAGCGGCCCACCGTAACTAAGGATTATCCAGCCGTCCATACATTTGGCTAGCTTGTCTCAAGGCTTGAGACTAAAAATAAGGTAGATCTAAGGTTTAAGTGGATCCCACCATTGAAAATAGTGGTGACAGTGACATCCACCGTTCAAACTTCTTAGGAGCCACATCAACTTACAATTAAGCTTATACTTTTCTTTCACTTCATCTAGCTCTATGTTAAACTTATGAATTGGTTGGATCTCAAACACATCATAGCGGGCCACTCCGTGATATGATCATCCATTGAGGCCCACTTGGATGGGTTTTGTGGCCATCTGTGAGGCCCACCTTGATATATTTTGTGGCCCAATAGAGTGGCCCACTTTGATATACACGTGACTCATCAGGATGTATCTTGACCCATGAGTGGAGCCCACCTGTTGCGTGTTTTGAGGCCAGGTGCAGGGCCCACCTGTTATGTATTTGAGGCCTGGGTAATGAGGCCCATTGTGATGTACTCCCAACCCATTTGACAAGGCCCATTGTGATGTGTTTTTGACCCATTTGCAAAGCACATTGTAATGTATTAGGGCCCATGGGTTGAGGCCCATTGTGATGTATTTAGGGCCCATGGGTAGAGGCCCATTGTGCTGTATTATGGCCCATGGGTTGAGGTCCATTGTGATGTATTTCTGACCCATTTGGCAAGGTCTATCGTGATGTGTTTTTGGCTCATATGTTGTGGTCCGTTGTGATGTATTTTCAGCCCATATGATGCGGCCCCATAGAGATGTGCATTAGGCCCATGTGATGCGACCCATTTGATTTATGAAACCATTGTGTGAGGCCATGGGCCCACTATATGTTTGGCCCTATGTGGGCCACTCGTTGGGAACAATGTTGGTTAGATGTCCACATTGATGGGCAATAATGGTTAGAAGTCCCGTTGTGACCTTCCCTTAGGCCTTGTTAGGCCATTCTCATCGATGTCATTGTCAATTCCGATCATTGAGGCCGATTTCGATTACCAAGGCTGATTGTCGAAACCTATATGATGTATATGCGACCTGTAGCTAAGGCACATTGTGATATATTTAAGGCCTATGGTGATGTATTCGTGACCTATGGACAAGGCCCATTATGATGTATCTGTGGCCTATGGTGATACCAATTATGAGTATGTGACAGCATAGCATCATGATACTTGCCCATACGCATCATCTACATATTTGATATGAGATGTGGTTAATCATTGCATATGTCTTTGGGTATGTTGTTATGAGATTCCCTGATAGGCGGAGATTGTCTCACATGAGTACATCGTATGCGCATGATTGATGCATGACTGGATTGTATGACTCATGCATCTTGCATTGTGTATTGTGATTACTATACGCCCTAGTGACATCAGGGTCGTAGCCTCCACAGGTATTTCATGGATGGTCAGATGGGACACCAAAAATCTATTCTACATGGGGTGCTATAGATATCCCTGAGTGAAAGTCCCTAAATTCTCTTGGTTCTAGAGGTTACTCCAACATCTAGACTAAGTGGATGGATGAGCGCATGAGGGCCGTATGCTATTAGGCCACGTCTCTCACTGTGTTGTGGTCGGTTGAAAGGGGTGCGGCCTTACCTATACAAGAGGAGAGGGCAATGTTAGGCTGAGTCTGACCAGCTCGAGGAATGGGTCTGCTATCAATGAGCCGAGTTCAATATTGGCAGGCGGATAGTGAGGTCTCTTCCACTCACCTTGTTGTGCGTGATGGGGCGACAATCTGATTTAGAGTGTAATAGACCCCGGTGATTTCCTAGAGAGGAACCGTACTGATATGTGAACTTATTGAGGAGTTGCATGCTCATTCATTCATTCATTTACTATTCACTCAGGCTGGTGGTACGTAACTAATTCTTATGTACCTTCCTTATGGCAAGGATTTTGGTTGGGCACGTGACTAACCTTAGATCAGGAGTTTACCACGTTGAGTCCGACTATCCAAATTTAGGTATGAGACTGGTTTGGATAGAAGTCCCTTGTGGTGGACCCCGTAGCCTGCGATATTACGTACTATCATCCCGAATTCACACTCCAATATGGTCATTTCATTCGCATCGCATATTGTATTACATCCATAGGCATATGGTATTTTGGGTTGCTATGTTTATGCACTTATATGGCCTAAACAAACTTAGCAAGATTTGTATATTACATTACATCCTCGGCATCTGATATTCGGCTGTTTATGACTCTTTGTCGCATAGTTGTTCTATATTACTCATTCTGATATTGATTGACTTATAGACTTGTCCATATTTCTGCTTACTCTATTATCATATGATTTATGATCTTGTCAGTATTTTTGTTTACTTTGATAATTCCTGCTCTTGTCAGTATTTCTACTTTGATAATTCATGATCTTATCAGTGTTTCTACTTATTCAGACATTGTATGGTTTATGGATTATCAATTTTTTGGTATTGTATGATTATGGCAATATATTGAATACTTGGCACTTACCTTGTGTACACACTTACACTACCCTCTAAGATTTCTATAAGCTTATGCACGATAGATGTGTGCAGGTGATGTTAGGTTGTACCAGTGTTGAGCTTGGAGCGTGCAGTGGTCCTTTGAAGCTTGATTTTCTATTTATGTATTTCCCTTTCAGTGTTGTACTCAAATTATTATATTAGTGGATATGTGATGATGATGTTGCCTTTATGATTTGGATAATCTTGTGGTTATGCTTATTACTAGTTAAATGTACATTGGAAAAAAAAATCTTCCTTGTAGGATCCCAGGATCGAAATCTAGCATATGAATGCTAGGAGCCGAGAATGGGGTACTACGGAGGCTGTCGGCATCGGATTCGACGATCGGGATTCCTGTGAATCTGATTTTCGGGTTTGGGGCGTGACAGGTTCGATTTTAAAGACCCCTATCTCGTCTTTCCTTTATAAACTACCCTCCCTAGCTTTCCTTTTTTTGAAAAATCTCTCAAATCTTTCCCAAAATCCCTCTCTAAACCCTTCTTTCTTCCATTTTCGTGCACCCTCTCTCTACCCATCTCAAAACCCACCTTCATTGCTGATTTTCCTTTCTTTTCTCTCCATTTGAGCACTCAAATCCCTACTTTGAGTCTCAAATTCGTGGAAGACCAATACCCATCCCATTCCCTTCTTTTCTTTCCTTTTTCATGGCCCTATTCGAGCTTGTTATGGCCATATTTTTCATTTTCACCATTCTCTCTTTCATGGGAAAGAAGAGAGCTCCCGTAGATGAAGCCTGACCTAGTCACCCCACCCATTCTAAAAGGCCAAGAGGTGTCGTCGCTAGTTCAAGTGCTGCTCGAGACTTACAGACGAAGCAGGATCTAGATCCCCATGCTCCCATAGGAAGGTCCTTGTTGGAGAAATTGTCTCATGGTGTTTACGAAGGCCATAGGGTCCTTTTTGAAGCTCATGTAGATGCACGACTATTTGAAGAATTTTTGTTATTCGAGCACCTAGTAGAAGGTAAATGGGGTCCGCTATTTAAGGGTGAGCATCGTGCAAATGTGGGTACTATCCGAGCTTTCTACACCCACATTCAAGAGCCAACATTGGAGCCCTTGCAGTTTAGGATTCCATTGGAAAAGATCGGGATGCCATAATCAACGTTGCTTTGATATCTCAGCTTCTGTATGTGCCACTTGGCGAGGTTCATGCAAGTGAGAAGAATTTGAGTAGTGCACGTGAAAGCGATCACCGCACACGGTTCCTTTTATGGTCGTCTGGTTGAATGACAGCCTAACAAAAGCCTTTTAGTGACCAATATGATGGATGATTTCCACCTGCTTCACCACATCTGCATGTTCAACGTCTATCCCAGGTAGAGCAACCGCAGTGAGTGCACGCGCCTGATGGTGTACTTCCTGTATTAGGTGGAGCAGGGAGAAGTTGTGTGTGCCTACGTATGTCTTGCGACAGATAGTCCTTATCACACGTTATAATAAAAGGACTGAATCTTTCCCGTTCGGCCGACTCATATGCAAGATTGCACTTGAGTTTGGTTATAGACTTGAGGTGGAATTACTGGCGCCAATCCATTACATCATTGAGACTACTCTCAATCAGATGGACATCGGGCCACGGAAACAACAAGCCCTACTCGAGGAGAGTGAGGATGAGACAGAAAGTGAAGAGGAAGAGAGTAACGAAGAAGCAGGAGCCGAAATAGAAGAAGAAGAAGAGCAGGATGAAGAAGAAGAGGAGGCTCAGGATATGGATGAGAGTCCTCCTCCTGCGACTTAAAAGTATGATCCTGATAGGGCTGATAGAGAAGCCTATTTATTTAGACTTGAGGAGGGCTAGGCCACTCTGCGGCAGGATATTATCGATCTACGGGGCCTTGTGAAACACAAGTTTAAGAAAGTAACTCGCACTTTGAAGTCAATCCTATTCTGTCTGTAGGATAAGAGTGCCTGTAACACCCCGAAAATTGGGGGTCGGGTGGAAACCCAACTCCCGAGTTCCAGAACATCACTTGTGCAACATAGATAATGATAAATGCATGTTGTCTGTAGAATGGCATTAAACAAGATTGAGACTAAGCCAAAACAGCATATCATACTCCAGAGACAGTTAAATTAGCAAGCAAAAGAATGTGATAGATATATAAAAATATAAATGATTGTAAGTCTCCAGAGCATGAACATGTTACCAGGGGTGCTTAATGATAAAGAAAACAAAACAAACATTCCTAAATACTATGATTAATGCATGGATGAAATGAAATGATGGATGCCTTCACCGACATACTCTCTTATGCGGTACCATCTGCGTCCGCGGCATGCTTTCTTCCCACAGTGCTCCACATCTTCCGGGCACATGCAGTGCAACATGGATATGATTACCGAGTTGTTATTAGTCCATTTCATACAGCAAGATTAGGAAACTAAGGTACCTCCCTTATATCAATACCCAAACAATGATCCTGTCTAGGGTCGTCACTCCTAGTAATCTCATACGATGATATATTTCTAGGTTGCTGTAAGGGCTGCTAGGGCTGTTGCACGCACTCGTTGCCCCGCTCCCCCATCACCTTATCAATATAGGGCTAGTTTTTATCCTTAAAACTGCATCAGGACTCGTCGTCCCCATGCGGTGTCAGGATAAACTCAAGGTCACTACAAAGGGCTGTCAGGGTCGTTGCTCGCACTCGTTGCTCCACTCCCCCATCACCTTATCAATGTAGGCCGACAGCAAAAATATAGTGTCCCATACCACCATAATCTGCTCAGAGTAGGGTGATCACTGGTCACTACAGGGAGGTTTGTGGCCCCAGCGTAGGCCCATAGCTCGACCACGGTATCCCATACCACCATGCCCGGCTCATGAGTCTTAGGGGATCGAGGTACCAAGGTTAGAGGGGCTTTCCAATGGTAAGTTTAGTACCCTACGTTCAAGTAGTTATGACGAATACAAGATGAACATACAATGGTCAGTCAGGTTACTTGATGAGTCCGACTAGCGCGAGCGCACGTCGAATGGACCGACATGAAGTGCACAAGCACTTCGTGTGGCCAAACTACTGCCGACGACTCTAGTACGACTCGAATTCGTCATACACATCCTTCGTGGGGAATAGAATCTGACTACGAATTCTAAACTGTTACCGACTGCCTAGACTAGAGTATAGCCCCAAGCACATGTAATGTGAATCAATAATCACGTGAGAGAGACAGAATCGAAATACAAGACATTTCAGCATGTTATCAGCATGTTATAACATACATCATAAGCAGTTAACCATATACGAGTATTTCAAATATAAGGTAATCAATTCAATACAACAAGCATGGAGGAATTCATGTACATCATCAAAGTAGTTGAGAATCCAATCTCAACGCTAATCTACAACACCATTTACTCAATACTTACTAATACATACATTTATAATAACACTTAGACTACACAACTCTAACGTACTTGACGTATGTTGATTTCAACATATAATATGATAAATCCTTATATCGAGGAGATGTCTAATACACAACAATCATGTTCTTACATTCAAAACATATGGCAGGCATAAATCATATTGATTTAGGCATTTCAACAAACACTTAGTCTACACACATTAGTCTACATAGCATATGTCGGCCAATATGTGCATTAGGGCGAATCTCTTTGCCAAACAGATCGTACATCCATAACTAGTATAAATACACAGCAAATACCCATGGCAATCATATCGGCAAAATACATACGTATACAGTATTTTCTACAAATACCTAAAATACCCTAAATCTCATATTCTCCGTACATATACGGAATGAAAAATGGACAGCATGTTGTACATGTTAAATAGCATCCTCATCAGCAATCTACCATTAAACGACATTGAAAGCTTTGAAAATAGGTAATCTAAGCGTCTCAGATCCGCACCTTTCGCCGTAGAAGTGTAACGAATCGAACAGGAAGTCTACGCTTCGTCAACGCATGTATGATGACCTATAGCACAAAATACATCAGCTACTTCGCTACATATATCGAAGGAATCTCTAAAACAGGTTGAGGTTAGGGTTTTCTTACATAGAACGAAGCCGAAGTCGCCGGAAAAGCGATACAGAAGGGTGGATTTGGCACGTAGAGCAGCAGGGAAGAATCCCAGGAGAAATCACCAGCTTCTCCCTCACTTTCTCTCTCTTTTCTCTCTTCTCTCCTAGGGTTTTTCCCAAATTTGTATGGGTTAGAAGACTAAGGGTTTAAGCTCCTTTTATGAGCCCAAACATAACCAAAATAGACTTCAAGTCAAGGTATACTTGGGTTATAGCCAAATCGGGTCTTTTTCGATCCAAAAGAGCATTTCGGGAGGTCCCCTGGACGAATGTGGTAGGACTTAAGCTTATGCACATTGGATCCTACTCACATCAAGTTTTCAGACCGGTAGAGTTCCCAGATCGCACGTGGCGGACCAGTTTCAGTTCAGCGGTCACGGAGACTCGATCGTGGATTTCAAGTACACTGACCTGGGTGAGAAATGTTCCCTGATCCGACGGTATATTTGGGTCATATTTCGACGGTCTGAATACTTATACTGATCCCGCAAGCGAAACGTGCCAGATTTATTTAAATCCCATTTAATTTTAAATGAATTTCACTCTTTCTCACACTCCCTACTCCAAGCTCAATGAAATAGCCTAAGAGCATCAGTTGGGCTTGATTTTCGAAACGATTGTCAAGTCCAACAAGGCGGTCGTAATGGTCTAAGATTGTAGATATCGGACTCTCGACGCGCGGTTTAGATTCAATACAAAGTTTCAAAGGGTTCTTGAAGGTAAACGGGTTTAGAGATTGATCCTATATTTTAGGGTAACGTAGCGTCAACAATTCTAGAGGTTTTAGGTCTTACAGATCGTATTTAAAGTGGTTGGTGCTGATTTCATAGGTAATCTAGTGTAGTGTTGGCTAATTCACTTTAAATTCTAAAGAATTAGGTTCTAAATGATATCTCTGGCTTTGGAATTGGGTTCTGAGAGGTTACTAAGGTGTTATGGTCGACTCATTGCATAAGGACGTCTAATTTCAGGTTGAAAAAAATCTGGAGTGTTACAATCTACCCCCCTTAAAACAAAATTTCATCCCCAAAATTGGCTAAGGGTAATGAATCCCTAGAGAGACCTTAGTATTGACATTCTAAGGAAGGTTCAAATCCTATTTAATGACCTATCCTTACGTATAAACTAAACCAACTTCTTCGATCCTGGGCCAGTGGGTAAGAAGCTAACCACGCTTCCGCTGCGCTACTCTGAACCAACAGTTGCATTAGATAATCCTAAGTAGATTGGGCTCAATACGTTCTACCCCCCTTAAAACTTAGTTCTACTTAAGGTTCAAGAATCTATGCCTCGATCCATACATCGGAATAAGGTGTAACTTAGGGCCTATCCATGAAATGGGAAACAACCTCACACTACATTGGTCTTCCTTTGCTAACGATGCGTTCTATGGCATTGGTACCTATGGTTGTAAAAAAAAAGCTGAAGTGATGGGTGTTGTGGTTGATTTCAAGGACGGATGTGAGTTTGTGGTAAGAGGTCTAATCTCTATTGGCTGTATGTCCACAACATTTTCCAAAGGCAAAGCAATAACTTTTGGTTGTAGGTGGTCGGGCCAGCACGAAAGAAAAGTTATGGAGTGGGTCTGAGCCGGATACATTAAACTTTTTGTCTAATCCGGACAGAAAACTCGTTGTATCAGTTCTTAATCCGAGTGATGCCGATCTTCTGCTTGATCAGAGCATTGGATTCATTGGTAACTACTAGGATTAAGAAGTCAATTCAAACTGCGAATACATCGCTTACATATACAGTTCCTTTACTCTGTGTTCCCGAATGCAATAAGTCTTTGGGAAGGCAATTCTAAGGGACGTACTAGTTTATTCTAAGTTCAATCTGAGGGATTCATAATTTTCCCTGAGAGTGAATGGTTCTAAGTTAAATCAACTTTCCTAAGGGTTATAACAGATGTCTATAAGTATTAAGGGGATCTATCGAAGGAATGAGGTTCTACTCCAACCAAATCTAACCTATTATTCCTTAGCATATACAGGCTTTACACTACTTAAGGTAAGTAGTAGACTGGTCTGTAATTCACTAGCTGCAATTCAAAGCCTAAGCTTATACGCTAGATGGTTTCATACCATTTCTAATACAAGGAAATGTTCCATCGCTTAGGGTCAAGATCGTCTAAATGGAATTGAATTTCCTATATCGTCAGATCTTTCAAATCTAGGAGTACTAACTCTCCAAAATGCTAAGGGCCTATATGGCCAGTGGTCTCAAGTTGTGTTAACTAGGACTGCATTATTAATCCCATGTCGGGATTGGGAGTGGCATGCTTGGTAAGAGGGTGGGATGAGATAAAAATTTATTTATAAGCTTAATCCTGGGATTTACTTTTAATCGTATACATTCCAATCATGGTAGTGGAAACCATAGGATATACCCAATCTAGGGACAATACCTTACAGTGAACGAAACGGCATGCACTTCATTTAACGAAATTTGTCACAATACATGGAATAAAATTCCACATGCATTATGAAAGAGACGACTGCGGCTATGCTAAGCACAAACCACTAAGCACAACACATTTTCTACCTATGACATCACTAGACCCATCAACAACCAAACACAAAAATCCTTAAAACAGTATTCAAACAATCTACAGGACAATGACATAGATGCCTAATTCTACCAAAAGACTTCTACCACGGTCCCGACTTACCTTCTTTAATACTGTCTAGCTTAATACTATTTATTACCCATTAGAGCTCTATCGCCCATGTATTCTCAATACTCCTTAAGCGAAGGAAGTGGAGAAATGGGATGGGTAAGTAGGTTTCTATAAGTTTAAGGATAAAATCAGAGCTTAAGAGCTCAAATGAGCCATGGAAAGTGAAAGAAATGAAGAAAAGGGGCTGACCTATTGGGCTGCCATGAATCTAGGTCTGATAGAGGAGGGAAACAGGCCCCAAAAGGCTGGGGTTGCAAAGGAAAAAGAGTGAAATGGGTTGGGTTAGAAGCTCACACGATTTGAGCTTCAAATGGAGGATGAGAGAGCTCCAACGTGAAAGAATGGAGAGAGAGGGTAATGTGTACCACTGCAGACGATGGAGGGACGTGGGTTGAGGAAGAAAACAGCGATGGGAGTGATTGGAAGTGGGGTTTGAGAGAAAAAACAGTAAAAACGTGAGAAAGGGATAGCTTAGAGGCACATTTTGTTAAGGAGGTAGGAGTTTGGAAGGGTTTTAAGGTACGGCCCACATACCAGGGGGCCATACAACACCCTAAACTCAGTCGGCCCGAAACCCGGCCCGAGAGGGGCCCACCGTACGGTGAGGCCTAGCCGAACCGGCGAGGCTCTCACCAGCCAAACTCAATTTCAGCGAGGCCCAGCCTATGGGGCGTGGTCCCCCTGTCCTGTGGGCCCCAAAAATGTGTGGTTCCCCCTCTGGATCATGTCAGATTAGCTTGGGTGGGCACACGACTCCGTTTCGTACTATTTTGGGTCATTTTACAAACCAAAATTAGTTTATTCATCATGTAGCATATTATTTTGGGATAGGAGAGGCTAATCCATCCAACTAACCTATTCATTCCATGAGATTCCATGATTGGAATGATCAGAAGTCTAATTTATACATATATTTACTATTTATAGTAAATTTTTTCTTAAGCATGATTCCCCATCATTTACACACTAGGATTTATGTCTAGTGTAAAAGGAATTAGAAAAAGTTAAAGAATGGGGTGGTGAAAGGAGAGATTCTGAAGGAATTGGATAAAAAGGGGTTTCAGGCCTTGAGACTGAGTGTAAGGGTTGTGGTTGACCTACCACCTAAGGACATTCATTTCTGGGTTTGGAATGGAATGAAACATGGCCTAAACCCTTCGATTGACGGTCTAAAAGTGATTTGGGGTCGTTGGGTGTGATCAGGAGTGTGAACGGACTCGATCTCGACGATCGCTTTCAATAAACTTTCGCCGACAAACAAACTAGGGGTCCTAAACTTGTTTCTAGATCGTTCTCGCACCCTCCTATATTAAATTGGCGTCAGCGTGCAATGTGTGACCATAACCTAGGTCTAGTTTAATCCAAATCATGCTCTGATACCATATGTAACGCACCGAAAATCGGGGGTCGGGTAGAAACCCAACTCCCGAGTTCCAGAACATCACTTATGCAACATAGATAATGATAAATGCATGTTGTCTGTAGAATGACATTAAAGAAGATTGAGACTAAGCCAAAACAGCATATCATACTCCAGAGACAGTTAAATTAGCAAGTGGAAGAATGTGATAGATATATAAAATATATAAATGATTATAAGTCTCTAGAGTGTGAACATGTTACCAGGTTAACTAAATACATGTATACTCCAAAATAGAAAGAAAAGAATATACATGAGTGCTCCAAAAAAATAAAATGACAAGTGTCATCGCATCTAATCAACCTCCCTGTAATCCCGTCGATCAAAACACGGAGGAGAAGTCCTCCTCAGCATCATATAAGTCCAGCTCCACTCCTCAAGCAGCGCCCTCATCTGAAACTAAAATAGGGACTGGTGGGTATCCGGAACACCATCCCGTAATTTGAGAGTGTGTAGCTAACTCAATGGAATCATAGAACAAAGATTAACATGTTATCAAATCTATCACGTGATAATAATAAAGAAAACAAAACAAACATTCCTAAATACTGTGATTAATGCATGGATGAAATGACATGATGGATGCCTTCACCGACATACTCCCTCATGTGGCACCATCTACGTCCGTGGCATGCTTTCTTCCCACAGTGCTCCACATCTTCCGGGCACATGCAGTGCGACGTGGATATGATTACCAAGTTGTTATTAGTCCATTTCATACAGCAAGATTGGGAAACTAAGGTACCTCCCTTATATCAATACCCAAATAATGATCCTATCTAGGGTCGTCACTCCTAGTAATCTCATACGATGATATATTTCTGGGTCGCTGCAAGGGATGTCAGGGCTGTTGCATGAACTCGTTGCTTCGCTTCCCCATCACCTTATCAATATAGGCCTAGTTTATATCCTTAAAACTGCATCAGGACTCGTCGCCCCTATGGGGTGACAGGATAAACTCAAGGTCACTACAAAGGGCTGCTAGGGCTATTGTTAGCATTCGTTGCTCCACTCCCCCATCACCTTATCAATGTAGACCGACAACAAGAATATAGTGTCTCATACCACCATAATCTGCTCAGAGTAGGGTGCTCACTGGTCACTATGGGGAGGTTTGTGGCCCCAACGTAGGCCCATAACTCGACCATGGTGTCCCATACCACCATGCCCGGCTCATGAGTCTTAAGGGATTGTGGTACCAAGGTTAGAGGTGCTTTCTAATGGTAAGTTTAGTACCCTAGTTTCAAGCAGTTATGACGAATATAAGGTGAACATACAATGGTTAGTCAGGTTACTTAATGAGTCCGACTAGCGCGAGCGCATGTCAAATCGACCGACATGAAGTGCACAAGCACTTCGTGTGGCCTAACCACTGTCGACGACTCTAGTACAACTCAAATTCCTCATATACATCCTTCGTGGTGAATAGAATCCGACCACGAATTCTAAACTGTTACCGACTGCCTGGACTAGAGTATAGCCCCAAGCACATGTAATGTGAATCAATAATCACGTGAGAGAGACAGAATCGAAATACAAGACATTCCATCATGTTATCAGCATGTTATAATATACATCATAAGCAATTAACCATATACGAGTATTTCAAATATAAGATAATCGATTCAATACAACAAGCATGGAGGAATTCATGTACATCATCAAAGTAGTTGAGAATCTAATCTCAACGGTAATCTACAACACCATTTACTCAATACTTACTAACACATATATTTATACTAACACTTAGACTACACAACTCTAACGTACTTGACATATGTTGATTTCAACATATAATATGATAAATCCTTATATCGAGGAGATGTCTAATACACAACAATCATGTTCTTACATTCAAAACATATGGCAGGCATAAATCATATTGATTTAGGCATTTCAACAAACACTTAGTCTACACACATTAGTCTACATAGCATATGTCGGCTAATATGTGCATTAGGGCGAATCTCTTTGCCAAACAGATCGTACATCCATAACTAAGATAAATACACAGAAAATACCCATGGCAATCATATCGGCAAAATACGTACGTATACAGTATTTCCTAAAAATACCTAAAATACCCTAAATCTCATATTCTCTGTACATATACGGAATGAAAAACGGACAGCATGTTGTACATGTCAAATAGCATCCTCATCAGCAGTCTACCATTAAACGGCATTGAAAGCTTTGAAAACAGGTAATCTAAGCATCTAAGATCCATACCTTTCGTCGTAGAAGTGTAACGAATCGAACAAGAAGTCTACGCTTCGTCAACGCCTGTATGACGACCTATAACACAAGATACATCAGCTACTTCACTACATGTATCGAAGGAATCTCTAAAACAGGTTGAGGTTAGGGTTTTCTTACCTAGAATGAAGCCGGAGTCACAGGAAAAGTGATACAGAAGGGTGGATTTGGCGCGTAGAGCAGCAGGGAAGAATCCCAGGAGAAATCACCAGCTTCTCCCTCACTTTCTCTCTCTTTTCTCTCTTCTCTCCTAGGATTTTCTTCAAATTCATATGGGTTAGAAGGCTAAGGGTTTAAGCTCCTTTTATAAGCTCAAACATAACCAAAATAAACTCCAAGTCAAGGTATACTTGGGTTATAGCCAAATTGGGTCTTTTTCGATCCAAAGAGCATTTCGGGAGTTCCCCTGGCCGAATGCGGTCGGACTTAAGCTCATGCACATTGGATCCTGCTCACATCAATTTTTCAGACCGGTAGAGTTCCCAGATCGCACGTGGCGGACCAGTTTCAGTTCAGCGGTCACGGAGACTCGATCATGGATTTCTAGTACACTGACCTGGGTGAGAAATGTTCCCTGATTCGAGGGTGTATTTGGGTCAGGTTCTGATGGTCTGAATGCTTATACTATCTCGCAAGTGAAACGTGCCAGATTTATTTAAATCCCATTTAATTTTAAATGAATTTCTCTCTTTCTCACACTCCCTGCTCCAGGCTCAATGAAATAGCCTCAACGCATCAGTTGGGCTTGATTTTCGAAACGATTGTCAAGTTCAACAAGGTGGTCGTAATGGTCTAAGATTGTAGATATCGGACTCCCGATGCATGGTGTAGATCCAATACAAAGTTTCAAAGGGTTCCTGAGGGTAAACAGGTTTAAAGTTTGATCCTAGATTTTAGGGTAACTTATCGTCAACGATTCTGGAGGTTTTGGGTCTTACAGATCGTATTTAAAGTGGTTGGTGCTGATTTCATAGGTAATCTAGTGTAGTGCTGGCTAATTCACATTAAATTCTAAAGAATTAGGTTCTAAATGATATTTATGGCTTTGGAATTGGGTTCTGAGAGGTTACCAAGGTGTTATGGTCGACCCATTGCTTAAGGACATCTAATTCCAGGTTGGAAAAAATTTGGAGTGTTACAGTGCCCCTCCATCTCCAGATTCTGATGAATAGCTCTATATGTGGTTGTCATTTATTTTGTTTGTTGCTTGTTGTTGTGTGTAGCCTTTCTAGGCTTAGTAATTTTGTAAGTATTTTAGTGTTTGAAGCTTAGTTGTATTATCTCACATGCTTTCTCTATCATGATCCATGTAATGCTGCACTTTGTGTATTGCGACAATTTTGTTAAATGAAATGCATGTTGTTTCTTTAAGTTATGATGTTAATGCTGTGTGGATAGATTGTGAGTATGCTTAATCTCACTGGTTGCACCCACTGTTGAATGTAGGGTATGCCACCTAAGGGCTCGAGGACTTCGGCCCCTCTCACTTTGGGTGAGTCACTTGACGGGGCCTCTCCCCTGAGCGATAGCATACGGACCCCTGTTCGGGCCCGTCTCATCTAGATTATATGCCAGATTTTCAGTCGACTTCTGGCCCTGCTGTTGGGCCGACTCCTATGACACCATCTATGGTCCCTCCTGTCACACCTTCGGTTCATGAGAAGAACCGTGCATCTACGTCGACACCTCATGCATCACAGTCCGCTCTGCCACTTGATAGGATAGAACAGATGATGCTCTTGATGCAGCAGCAACAGTTCTTGACCTCCATGGCTGGTATCTTTACTCAATCGACGGGGGCAGCTCCACCTACCTTGCCTATACATCCAGCTGGGAACGTTAGTGCCAGCGGCACATTCGACCGATTCCAGCACTTGCGGCCTCCCACTTTTACGAGTACTCACAGACTCGAGGAGGCTGAGTATTGGATTAACTACATCTCTAAGATGCTGAGGCCGCTACACTGTTTCGAGGTGGAGCAGGTCGAGCTTGTCACCTTCATGTTTGAGAAGGAGGCTAGCTTATGGTGGGATAGTGTTCTCCGCACAGTTGCAGAGGATTTTTAGTAGACGTGGGAGGCGTTTGAGGCTCGATTCCACGAGAAGTATTTCCCGGTCAGTTACCGACACGAGAAGGAGAGTGAGTTTCTTCACCTCCGTCAGGGAGGGATGTCAGTGACGGAGTATAAGAACAGGTTTACGGAGCTGGGCAGGTATGCTCCTTTTCTTCTTAGTGATAGTCGTTGCGGATGTGACATTTTTCTAAAGGTCTGCGGCCCGAGATTCGATTGAAGATGTGTTGTGCGAGCATCTCTTCTTATGCTGAGTTGGTGAGCATGTCCCTGCGAGCTGAGCAGGATGGGGACAGGTTATCCCGTACATGAGCACCTATGGCTCCTGGGCCGTGACCTGACTTTCCGAGCAGGCCTTTCCTCGGTAAGCGGCCTCGTGTAGACTCACCACTGATGTTTATGGCATCTCCTACCCCTGTGAGGCGACCAGAGGTGTGGTGAAACTACTATAAGAAGCCAGGCCACACTGAGATGTCCTGTTTCACCAGGATGTGAGAGTGGTTTCTCGCCGCCTCAGAGGATCAACCGTCTGATGCCTCAGGCTATTTTCGTACCACCCCTTTGATCAGCACCAGCTCACCCATCTTTCAGGCCACCCGCACCTCGTTTCAGGGCACCACAATGGCCCATGGTACCCCACCGAATCATCCAAAATAGACTTAAGTTCACGCGCTTACAGCTGATGCGCCCGAGGCAGACGTAGCACGGACTTCTTTTGAGGTTCCCGCTCATGTCTAAGGTATGCCTATCTTCTTATTGGTGGGTACTGGGTCCACTATTTTGATCATCTCTTGCGGCGCGGTCAAGCGGCTAGGTTTGGTTAGGGCTCCTACGAAGGGAGTGATACTCACTACAGCTAGAGGGACCTCTTCAGACATTATACAAACCCATGAGTCTTGCTCAGTGTATTTGGGTAGCAGGACAGTGGTCGTCGACCTAATTGTCGCCCCACTGTGTCACTACGATATTATTTTTAGTATGGATTGGCTCACCAAGATGAGAGCAGAGATTGATTGCGAGGCCAAAATTGTGAAAGCATACGGTCCTGAGGGCACGGTCTTTACTTTTTAAGTTCAGGTCAGTTGGTCCTGTCGAGTTAGCAGCTACGCTTCTTTATTAGAGAGTTCTGATGATCTGATGTTGGGAGATATGTTAGTGGTTTGAGATTTTCCTAATGTGTTTAAAAAGATCCCGGGACTCCCTCCTCGGCGTGAGATTGACTTTACTATCGATCTTGTGCCCGGTGCGACACTTATTTCCTTGCCGACGTATCGTATGCCTACATGTGAGATGGAGGAACTAAGGAGACAAATTGATGTATTGTTAGAGGCAGGCTTAATTCGACTGAGTGTGTCACCTTGGAGAGTGCCTGTATTGTTTGTGAAGAAGAAAGATAGTTCCATGTAATTATATATTGATTATTGTAGGTTAAACCAAGTGACAGTGAAGAACAAGTATCCCTTGCCCAGGATTGATGATCTGTTTGATCAGTTGAAGGGGGAAAGATACTTCTCAAAGATAGATTTTCAGTCTGGGTATCATCAGTTGCGCATCAAGGATGAGGACATGCAGAAGACTGCCTTCAGGACTAGTTTTGGTCATTACGAGTTCCTTGTGATGTCGTTTAGACTCACAAACGCTCCGACCGTGTTTATGGATCTAATGAACAGATTGTTTCAGCCGTTTCTGTTCCGATTCGTTATTGTGTTTATTGACGATATTCTCATATTTTCCAAGAGTCGGGAAGAGCATGAAAAACATCTGAGAGTTGTCCTTGACACTCTCAAGAAGAACCAGTTGTTCGCACAGTACAAGAAATGTGACTTTTGGAAGGAGAAAGTTAAGTTCCTGGGACATGTGGTGTCCAAGGAAGGTAAAACAGTAACTGATTGGAAGCAGCCCAGTTCAGTTACTGAGGTGAGGAGTTTTCTTGGTGTAACATCCAAAAAATCGGGGGTCGGGTAGAAACCCAACTCTTGAGTTTCAGAACGTCACTTATGCAATATAGATAATGAAAAATGCATGTTGTCGGTAGAATGACATTAAACAAGATTGAGACTAAGCCAAAACAGCATATCATACTCCAGAGACAGTTAAATTAGCAAGCAGAAGACTGTGATAAATACATAAAATACATAAGTAATTGTAAGTCTCCAGAGTGTGAACATGTTACCAGGTTAATTAAATACATGTATACTCCAAAAATGGAAAGAAAAGAATATACATGAGTGCTCAAAAAATATAAAATGACAAGTGTCAAGGCGTTTAATCAACCTCCCTATAATCCCATCGATCAGAACACGTATAAAGGAGGGATCCTCCTCATCATCATCAAGTCCGGCTCCGCTTCACAAGCAGCTCCATCATCTGAAACTAAAATAGGGACTGGTGGGTGTCCAGAACACCATCCCTAACGTGGGAGTGAGTAATCAACTCAGTGGAATCATAGAGTAAAGATTAACATGTTATCAAATCAATCACGCGAAAATAGTAAAGCAGGCAATGAAACATTCCTAGATACTGTTGTTAATGCAAGCATGCAATGACATGATGGATGCCCTCACCGACATACTCCCTCATGCGGCACCATCTGTGTCTGCGGCATGCTTGCGTTCCTCATTGCTCCACATCTTCCAGGCACATGCAGTGTGATATGAATAATGATTACCGAGTTGTTATTAGTCCTTTTCATACAGCAAGATTGGGAAACTAAGGTACTTCCCTTATATCAATACCCAAACAATGATCCTGTCTAGGGTCATCACTCCTAGTAATCTCATACAATGATATATTTTTAGGTCACTACAAGGGCTGTTAGGGCTGTTGCATGCACTCGTTGCTCCACTCCCCCATCACCTTATCAATACAGGCCTAGTTTATATCCTTAAGACTGCATCAAAACTCGTCGCCCCCATGCGGTGTCAGGATAAACTCAAGGTCACTACAAAGGGCTGCCAGGGCTGTTGCTCGCACTCGTTGCTCTACCCCCTCATCACCTTATCAATGTAGGCCGACAGCAAGAATATAGTGTCCCATACCACCATAATCTGTTCAGAGTAGGGTGCTCACTGGTCACTAAGGGGGGTTTGTGGCCCCAGCGTAGGCCGACAGCTCGACCATAGTGTCCCATACTATCATGCCCGACTCATGAGTCTTTATGGATCAAGGCACCATGGTTAACAGGGTTTTCAATGGTAAGTTCAGTACCCTAGGTTCAAGCAGTTATGACTCATACATGGTGAACATACAATGGTCAGTCGGGTTACTTGACGGGCTCGATTAGTACGAGCGTATCTCAAGCTGAGTGACATGAAGTGCATAAAACACTTCGTGTGGCCTAACCACTGCCGCCAACCCAAAACACGACTCGCGTTCATCGACGCATCCTTCGTGGCAATTAGAAACCAACCACGAATTCAATCCATTATCGATTGCCCGGACTAGGTCATAGCCCCAAGAATTTTTGTATCAACATCAGTAAGCATATGTGAGTAACAGAAAAGAATATAAACAATACAAGCATGTTGACACATGTTATATCATACTACGTAAGCAAATCAACCAACACATGCATTCCATATATGTATAATGAAATCGATTCATATAGCCAACATGTGAAAACCATATACATCAGCATATTAATTGAGAATTCAATCTCAAAACTAATTCACAACACCATTTACTCAATACCTACTAATACAAACATTTATATAAACACTTAGTCTACACACTTTAGTCTACATAGCGTATGTCGACTCAAAGTACGCATTAGGGCGAATCTCTTCGCCAAACAGATCATGCACGCATTCCTAATATTATAACACGACAAATAGCCATGGCAATCATTTCAACAAAATACGGACATATACTGTATTTCCTACAAATATCCAAAATGCCCTAAATCTCATATTTCTCGTATGTATACGAAATGGAAAACGGACAGCATGTTCTACATGTCAAACGGCGTTCTCTTCGACAATCTACTATTAAACGACATTGAAAGCTTTAAAATCAGTCAATCAAAGCGTCTAAAATCTTCACCTTTCGCCTTAGACGTGTATGGATTCGAACAGAATTTCTACGCTTCGGCAACGGCGTTAAGGCGACCTATATCACAAGTTACATAAGCTACACCGCTACTCGCATCAAAGGAATCCCTAAAACAGCAAGAGGGTAGGGTTTTCATACCTAGAAGTGAGTTAGAATCACCGGGAAAGTGATTTGAAGGCAGTGGATAAACACGTGTAGAAGCTGGTTCAAGTAGCAGGGAGATTCTCTTACAACTCTCCACAATCTCTCTCTTTCTCTCTTCTTTTTCTAGGGTTTGTTGCAAATTCGGATGGGAGAGATATGAGAGGGTTTAAAGCCCTTATATAGGCTAAAAACTCACCTAAATAGACTTGGGACAAAGGTATACTTAGGTTATAACCAAATCGGGACTTTTTCGATCCAAAAGAACATTTCGGGAGGTCCCCTGGCCGAACGCGGTCGAACTTAAGCTCATGCGTATCGGATCCTGCTCACCCGAAGTTTTTAGACCGGTAGGTTCCCAGATCGCACGTGGCGGACCAGTTTCAGTTCAGCGGTCACGGAGACTCGATCGAGAATTCTGAGTACACTGACCTGAGTGAGAAATGTTTCCTGATCCGAGGCTGTATTTGGGTCAGATTCCGTCATTCTGAATGCTTATACTAATCCCGCAAACGAAACGTGTCAAATTCATTTAAATCACATTTAAATTTTTATGAATTTCACTCTTTCTTACACTCCTCGCTCCAGGCTCAGTACAATAGCCTCAGAACATCAGTTGGGCTTAATTTTCAAAACGATTGTCAAGTCCAGCTAAGCGGTCCTAATGGTATGAGATTGCGGATATCGGACTTTCGACGCGCAGTCTAGATCTAATACAAGGTTTCAAAGGGTTCCTGGGAACAAACCGGCTTAGAGTTTGATCCTAGATTTCAGGGTATTATAACGTCATTGATTCTACAAGTTTTGGGTCTTGCAGAACGTATTTAAAGCGATCAGGGACAATTTCACAGCTAATCTAACGTAGCGCTAGTTAACTTACACTTAATTTCTAAAGAATTTGGTTCTAAATGAATTCTTTGGCTTTGGAATTGGGTTCTGAGAGGTTACCAAGGGGCTATGATTGACCCATTACCTAAGGGCGTCTAATCCCAGGTTGGAAAAAAATTCAGGGTGTTACACTTGGTCTGGAAGGGTATTATCGACGATTCATTTGGGACTTTTCCAAGATTACCAGACTGTTTCTTAGTTAACACGGAAAGATTTGAAGTTTGCCTGGAATGAGAAGGTCGAAGTAACTTTTCAAGAGCTGAAGGACAAATTGACGTCCACCCCTGTGTTAGTATTGTCAGAACAAGGGGTTAAGTATACTATATACACTGACGCGTCTCACGTTAGTCTGGGTTGTGTCCTTATGCAGAAGGACAGGGTGATTACTTACGCCTCGAGACAGTTGAGAAAGCACGAGGAGAATTACCCTACACACGACCTAGAGTTGGCAGCCATCATTTTCGCATTAAAGCTCTGGAGACATTACCTCTATGGAGAGGAGTTTGAGCTCTTTTGCGACCACAAGAGCCTTAGATATATATTCTCTCACCGAGACCTGAATATGAGGCAGCGCCAATGGATGGAAACCTTGAGGGACTTTAAGTTCGAGGTCTCCTACCATTCAGGCAAGGCAAACCTTGTGGCAGACGTGTTGAGCCGCAAGAAGACTATAGAGTTTGAGGCTCCGCTTATGATTGCAGAATGGGATATGGTGGAGTTTGTGCGAGACTTTGAGCAGAAACTCACGGTGGAGAAGCCGTATGAAGTCATCGCACATGTTCATGTATAGCCCCTCATTGATGGTAAGATTATCGAGGCTCAGGCAGAAGATGAGCTTTTGGTGAAGATGAGAGAGCGGGTTAGTACCTATGAGGACTCAGAGTGGAGTGTTGGTACGGATGGAGGCTTACGATATCGTGGCCACCTATGCATCCCAGACATTCCTGATTTGAGACAAGAGGTTCTCGAGGTAGCCCACAGTTCGAGGCTTGCGATGCATCCAGGTAGCACGAAGACTTATCAAAACATGAAGAGATCGTACTGGTGGGACAATATGAAGTTCCACATTGTAGAGTTTGTGTCCCGTTGTCTCACGTGCCAGTAGGTCAAGGCAGAGCATCGCCGACCTCCTGGACTGCTTCAACCCATGCCTATAGCTGAATAGAAGTGGGACTTCATTTCTATGGATTTTATTTCAGGACTTCCTAAGATGAGGAAGAGACATGACTCTATTTGGGTGATCTTTGATAGGTTGACGAAGGCAGCTCATTTCCTACCGATCAGAGTTACGAATTCTGCAGACGAGTTGGCTAGATTGTACATCAAGGAGATTGTGCATCTGTATGGAGTTCCCTTAGAGATTATGTCAGATTGAGACACGCGATTCACATTTATCTTCTAGACCCGTATCCAGGAAGCGATGGGTGTGAAATTGAAGTTCAGTATCGTGTTTCATCCGCCCGCAGACAGACGGGAAGATGGAGCGTGTAAATCAGGTGCTAAAAGATATGTTGCGAGCTTGTGTGTTGGATTTCAAGGATAGTTGGGATGACTGTCTTCCTTATGCAGAGTTCGGGTATAACAACATCTTTCAGGCAAGTATTGGCATTACTCCCTATGAAGCACTATATGGCAGCTCGTGTAGATCACTGCATTGCTGGGTAAAAGTGGGCGAGAAGACTCTGATTGGTCCAGAGTTGGTTCAGGCGACCTCAGAGAAAATTGGCATTATTAGGCATCGATTGCTATCAGCACAGAGCAGGCAGAAGAGCTACGCCGATACGAGACAGCGACCGCTTGAGTTTAAAGTTGAGGAGCATGTATTCCTTAAGGTTTTTTCCATGAAGGGAGTCCTTCGGTTTGGTAAGAAAGGGAAGCTCACACTAGATTCATTGGCCCATTTCAGATACTTGATCGAGTGGGGGCAGTAGCGTATCGCCTTGCTTTGCCCACACCACTCGCAGGCGTGCATAACGTATTCCATTTGTCCATGTTAAAGAAGTACGTTCCTGATCCTTCGCACATTATCAGTTGGGAGCAGGTGCAGTTGAGCGAGGATGTCACCTATGTACTATGACCAACACGTATTTTGGATAGGAAGGAGCAGGTATTGCATAGTAAGGTTATCCCTCTTGTGAAGGTACTGTGGATGAACCACAGTGAAGAAGAGGCTACTTGGGAGATTGAAGCTGAAGTCAGAAAGAACTACCCTCAGATCCTCGAGGAGTATGAGAAGGTATAAATTTTGAGGATGAAATTTTTTCTTTAAGGGGGTAGATTGTAACATTCTGAAAAAATCCGTACAAAGACCCGAGTACCACCTTTAGCAAAAATTATTTAGAACCAAATCCTTTGAAAATTTAACGTGAATTAACTAGTGTTAAACTAGATTACCTGTGAAATTATCACCAACCACTTTAAATACGATTTGCAAGACCCAAAACCTATATAATTGTTAACGCTACATTACCCTAAAATCTAGGAGTAAACTCTAAACCCAGTTGCTCTCGGGAGCATTTAGAAACTTCATATCGGACCTGGACCGCACATTGAAAGTCCGATAGTGATGAACTTAAATAATTATGATCGCCTTGTTGGACTTAACAATCACCTCGAAAATCAAGTTTAGACGATGTCCTAAGACTATTTTCTTGAGTTCAGAGTGAAGAGTGTGAGAACGTGAAGGTTTTTATAAAATTAAATATGAATTTAAGTAATCTGAGTCGTGTCGCTTGCGTGCCGATTTTAAGCATTCTGACCGTTGGTTTTTGACCCAAAGTTATCCTCGGATCAGGGGAGATGTCCCACACACGCCTATGTACTTGTGGCCCTAATCGAGTTTCGGTGACCGTTGAACTGAAACTAGTCCGCCGCGGTCGATCTAGAAACCTGATCGGACTGAAAACTTAGCTTGATCAAGATCCTATATTAGTGAGCTTAAGGCCGACCGCATTTAGTAAAAGGACCTCCAGAAATGCTCCGTTGGATCGGAGCAAGCCCGATTTGGTTATAACCTAAGTATATCTTAGCCCTGGGGCTACTTTCGTTAGTTCTCGGCCTATATAAGGGCCTTAAACCCTCTCTCACATATCCCATAAGAATTCCTAAACCCTAACTAAGAAAGAGAAGAAAAAGAGAGAAAGTGAGAGAGAAGTTGGTGATTCAACTTGAGATTCTTCTCAGCTACTCTATGTGCCTAATCCATCGTATTTGAATCATTATTCTGACGATTCTAATTCTATTTTTGGGTAAGATAATAAAATCCTAACCTGTTTTAGAGCTTAGAATAGTCTACGTGTTGGTATAGCTAACCCGATTCATGCTTTAGGTTGCCTATCCGCCGTTGACGAAGACTTATCTTCTAAATCATATCCGTTATGCATTTTTCGGTTTAAGGTGCGGACTATATACGTTTAGGTTATGGTTTTCAAGACTTTCAATGTCAGATAATGATTTTTTACTGACGTGGATGCTATTACACATGCCAAATGCGCTATCTATTTTATTTTACGTATATTTATAACCTATGTAGTAAATAGAGTATTTCATGTGGTTGTTAAAATGTTTGTACGCATATGAAATTTGATGTTGTGGTTGCCATGATTAATTGTCATTAGTACATGATTGTTATGTATGTGATAACTTCTTGGCAAAAGGATTTTTCCTGATATGTAATATGGCCGACATACGTGATGTATGTTGAATAGTGTAGTCTAAGTGTTTGTATAAATGCCTGAATGAGTTAGTATTTAGTAGAGTGTGAATTAGAAGGGTGTTGAGATGTGAATCTCAATTACCTTGCTTGTGTGTATGATTTCCTCCATGAACTGTTTAGCCTATTTATTCATGTTCACTGTGTGTATGATTTCCTCCATGTACTGTATCCATGTTTAAGTTACATTTCATAACATGTTCAAATAATAGTATAATTTGATTTAAATGTCTATTATTGAGATTGTAGGTAGTTGGGACTGTATCACAGTCCAGGTAATCGGTAACTATTCTCGAACTGGTGGTTGAAGTTGTTTTCTCCATGTAGGATGTGTTCGATGAATCCAAGTCATACTCGGGATGTTCGACAGTGGTTAGGCTACATGGAGTGCCTATGCATTCTATGTCGATCAACTCAACGTGCGCTTGTCTTAGTCGAGCTCGTCAACTAACCCGTTTGACCCGATGTATGTTCACCATGTTTGGACGCTACTGTTTGAATCTAGGGTACTAAACTTACCAGTGAGATCCCGTTAACCTTGGTACCTCAATCCGCTAAGACTCATTAGTCGGACATGGTGGTATGGGACACCGTGGTCGAGCTGTCGGCTTACGCTGGACGACGAGCTTTCCCGTAGTGACCAATGAGCAACCTAGACTCGTGAGCCGATTATGGTGGTATGGGACACTATATTCGTATTGTCGGTCTACATTGATTGGTAATGAGTCCTTTCTAATGACATCGAGCATACCTTGACACTGCATTGAGGCGACGAGCCTTATTGTAGTAATTAGGGTATAACTAGGCATGCATTGATTGGTGACGAGCCCTTTGCAGTGACATAGAACTGTAACATCATATGAGATTTAGTAGGACTGACAACCCTAGAATGGATCATTGTTTGAGTATTGATATAAGGGAAGTACCTTAGCTTCTCAATCCTGCTATTTGAAAAGTACTAATAAGAACTTGGTAATCATGCTTATAACATCGCACTGCATGTGCCGTTGGTGTTGGTGTAGAACACAGTGGTAGTGATTCATGTCGTGATCGTTATATGTTGTCGTAAGAGGGAGTGCAGGCGAGGGCATGCATCATTTTCTCATATCCTTGCATTAACAAGAGTATCTAGGATATATTTGATTGTACTGCTTTATCATTACTGCTTGATTGAATTGATAACATGTTAACCTTTGCTGTATAGTTTCACTGAGTTGATCACTCACTTCCACGCTCTGGGATGAACGTTAAACACCAACCAGACTCTGATTTAGTTGCAGATGATCTTGTGCCACATGTGGTAGAGCCGGAGTTTGATGAGGACGAGGAGGCATTCTCGTTCATGTAGTTTTCGGGCGGATTCGCACGAGTTGAGTCCGGATCGACGGGACTTCAGGGCTTGCACTTTTTAGAGGACTAATACATTTTGTTTATGTAATTTGAAATAAGACGTGTACTTATTGACCCGGCAGAGCACTCATACTTTGGGGACTTGTATTAGTGTATATATGTATTTCAGACTTTCGCTTGTATTTTCTTATTGTCTCTAGTTTATGATTTTCTGATTTGGCTTAATCTATTTCATGTTTAATGCACTAATACAGGAAACATTCATCCACCATAAAAAATGTTGCATAAGTGATGTTTTGGAACTCGGGAGCTGAGTTATGCTCGACCCCCGAATTTCAGGGCGTTACAATGATGCATCATATCCTCTTCTATTTCTTTCTAAAAAAAGTTTCCTTTCTTTTCTTCTCCTACTTGGATATTCGAAATCTAATTATTTCAAGCAAACAATGTGCCAAAGTAGTTAAGCAAAGAAAACAGAGCTTCTTTCATTTAAGCGTATGAAAAATATGGTTGGAATGACATAAAGGGCATTGCTTTTGAAATGGAAGGAAAAAAAACAAGCTGAAGTTGAAAGAAATGCAGAAGTTTTTAGAGAAAAGATACAAGGTATTAAATGGTAAGTTCTATTTTTATGCTTTTAAGAGCATAAACTAAAGACTTAATATATAAAGTGAAAAAATACACTATAAACTAGAGAAACATTTCCTTTTTGTTATTTTCTCGTTCATTTTTCTTTATAGTTAAACTATCCCTTCATTAAATTAGTTCCTTGCTTGGGTCCTTACTCTTATTCGGGTGGTAGACTCCTTGGAGTTTCAACACCAGGTTAAGGGTTCGAGTACCCATGGTGGTGAAATTTCACGTTGTACGTGTGTAGGGTGTGTGTGCATGTGGCGTGAGTGTGTGGGGGTGTGTGTGCGTGTGTAAAAATAAAAAATAAAAAATAGTTCCTACTTTGTCTGTCATGGATCCAGTTAAAGAAAGACTCAGTTTACTTGTCGGACTGCAAAAATTTTCTAGTGAGCCTCATAATTGCATTGACTTCTTTCTGTAGTTGACTATGAAATTCCAATTCTATTCTTATTATTGTTGTTATACGTGAGATGTTAAATTCTTTGACTTGTGATATGATCCTCAAGTAGAATGTTGTCTTTCTTGGGTATTTTATATTTGGGTTATTGAGTTGAAATGCTACTTATATTTTGGTTGTTTTGATTTTGTGGTTTTGAGTTGGATTTTGGAATATGAAGTGAAAATTTCATTATTTGAATAATTGGAAAATCATGATAGAAATTGTTAATTGTTTATATTATGAATAATGTGGATTAGCCCTCAAATTGAAGTTATATTTCTTTCAAGTCCAACTTGAAATCAATAAAGTGTTTGCCTTGTGGTGAGCGCCTTTTCAAATAAGGAGTTTTGATTGAGTTGTTTTATTTGTTAAGGGAGAATTTATTTTTTAGCCTCTAAATGCTATAGTAATTGTTAGGTGCATGATCATCATGTTTTGTATGTACTTTAAATTTCCAAGGTTGAAATGATTTTCAATTCAGTTCAGCATTTAAAAATTACAATTACTCCAAGCTACTCAGTTTATTTTTTCTGATTTTTTCTCATTCGAAGATTAATATTATATTTGCTACTTAGATTTATACATTAATGGCCTTTTTCCATGTTTGAAATTCTAAGTAGGCAGGTGAAGTGGATTGTGGAGATATGGTCCACAAAGATGATCAACCCAATAGTTCCATCCATGTTCCTAGACAAGTGGGTGTGAGATGACAATGATTACACTATCAATTTTATAAAACTAGACTCTAGCACATGCAGGAAGTGGCTCGATGAGAGGGTAACTAATCGGGTCTATGTTTCGTTTGGAAGTGTGGTCAAGATAGGAGTATAACACATGGAGGATTTTTTAACACATTCAAGACCTGTAACACCCCAGATTTTTGCCAACCTGGGATTAGACGTCCTTAGGCAATGGGTCAACTAAAACACCTGGGAAATCGCTCGGAACTCAATTCCATAGCCAAAGAAATCACTTAGGATTAATTCCTTTAAAAAATAAGTGTAAGTTAGCTAGCGCAACGCTAGAGTAGCTGGGAAATAGTCCCTGATCACTTTAAATACGTTCTACAAGACCCAAATCAAGTAGAACTAATGACTCTATAATACTCTAAAACCTCGGATCAAACTCTAAACCCGTTTGCTCTCTGGAGCTCTTTGAAACTTTGTATTGGATCTAGACCGCACGTCGAAAGTCCGATACCTACAATCTTAGACCGTTAGAACCGCCTTGTTGGACTTGACAATCATTTCAAAAATCAAGTCCAACTGACATTCTCAGGCTATTTCATTGAGCCTGGAGTGAAGAGAGTGAGAATAGGCTTAAAATTGGAATTTGAAATTCAAATCTGGCACACGAATTGACGTGTCAGTATTAAGCATTCTGACCATCAGAATTCAGCCAAATTACACCCTCGGATTAGGAAAAATTTCTATTTCATATCATGAGACTTGTAAACCTGATCTACGGGCGGTGACCGCTGAACTGAAACTGGACCACCACGTGCGATCTGGGAACTCTACCAGTCTGAAAATGGGATGTGTGCGACATCCGACATGCATGAACTTAAGTCCGATCACGTTCGGCTAGGGGACCACCAGAAATGCCCTTTTGGACCGAAACAGCCCCGATTTGGATATACCCTAAGTATATTTTGTTCCCAAGCCTATTTTGGGTACATTTGGGCTTATAAAAGGGGTTGAAACCCTCACTCCTCTCTCCCATCCGAATTTGAGAAAAACCCTAGATTGGGAGAGAGAAAAGGTGAGAGTTTGTGAGAGAGAGTGGAGGAGAATTTTCCCGCTGTCGTGCCACCTGTTGCACGTGCTTTAGCAACACGCTCCAATCACTTGGCCGGTGATTTCTCTGCGTTTCTAGGTAAGAAAATAATCCTAATAGTTGCTGATTTGCTGATCCCTTGGTTCCATAGCGAAATAGTTGATAGATCTTATGTATTAGGTTTACAGTTCGCCATAGACGAAGCGTATACGCTCCGTTCGAATTCACACACCTATAAGAGAAAAGGTGCGGATTTTAGACGCTTTGATTGACTGTTTCCAATGCTTTCAATGTCGTTTAATAGTAGATTATCGACGGCAACGCCGTTTGACATGTACAACATGCTGTCCGTTTCCTGTTTCGTAAATAGACGAAGAATATGAGATTTAGGGAATTTTAGTCATTTGTAAGAAATACTATTTTCATCCATAATTTACTGATGTGATTGACGTGGCTTCTTGTCGCATTAGGATGCTAGGAATGCGTGCATAATTTGTTTGGCGAAGAGATTCGCCTAAATGCGCACTTTGAGTCGACATACTATATGTAGACTTAGGTGTGTAGTGTAAGTGTTTGTATAAATGCTTGTATTAGTATGTATTGAATTAAATGGTGTTATGAATTAGTTTGAGATGGATTTCTTAATTAATATGCTGATGTAAATGATTTCCTACATGTTAGCTATATGCATGATTTCATTATATGTATGAAATGCTTGTGCTTGATGATTCTCTTAAGTTGTATGTTATAACATGTGTTAACATGCTCACATGGTTGTATTTCATTTCCAATACCCTTACATGATTTGCTGATGTGGATTCATGATTGTTTGGGACTATGCCTAGTCCAGGCAGTCGGTAACCGAGAAAGTTCGTGGTTGGCCTATCTTTACCACGAACGACGCGTCGATGAACGCGAGCCGTGTTCTGGAGTTGGCGGCAGTGGTTAGGCCACACGAAGTGTTTTATGCACTTTATGTCGTTCGACTTGAGATGCGATCGTGCTAGTCGAGCCCGTCAAGTAACCCGAATGGCCATTGTATGTTCACCTTGTATGAGTCATAACTACTCGAACCTAGGGTACTGAACTTACCATTATAAACCCTGTCAACCATGGTACCTTGATCCACGAAGACTCACGAGCCGGGCATGGTGGTATGGGACACCATGGTCGAGCTGTCGGCCTACGCTGGGGCCACAAACCTCACCGTAGTGACCAGTGATCACCTATGTTTTGTGATCAGATTATGGTGGTATAGGATACTATATTCTCGCTGTCGGCCTACACTGATCAGGCGACGAGTCCTTTATTGTGACCGCGAGCGTATTCTGAGTCTACGGGAGGCGACGACCCTTCCGTAGCAGTGAGAGTACAGTAGGCCTGTATTGATAAGGTGATGGGGGAGCGGTGCAACAGTGCGAGCAACAGCCCTGAAAGCCCTTGCAGCGACCTACAAAATATACATCGTATGAGATTACTAGGAGTGACGACCCTAGACAGGATCTGTGTTGGGATTGATATAAGGGAAGTACCTTAGTTTCCCAATCCTACTGTTTGAATGGACTAATAAAAATTCGGCAATCATATCACCATCACATTGCATGTGCCTGGAAGATGTGGAGCACTGAGCGGGATGCAAGCATGCCGCAGGCGTAAGATGGTACCGTATGAGGGAGAACGTCGGTGAGGGCATCCATCATGTCATGTCATATTGCATTAACAACAGTATTAGGATTGTTTGATTTACTGCTTTATTATTATCGCATGATTGATTTGATAACATGCTAATCTCTGCTCTCTTATCCCACTGAGTTGATCACTCACTCCCACGTTACGGGATGGTGTTTCCGGACACCCACCAGTCCCTATTGTGATTGGAGATAATGGCGCGGCCTGCGAGGCGGTGCTGGACTTGATGATGATGAGGAGGATCTCTCCTTTATGCGTGTTCTGATTGACGAGATTACAGGGAGGTTGATTAGATGCCTTGACACTTGTCATTTTATATTTTAGCGCATTCATGTATATTCGTTTTGTCTACTTTTGGAGTATACATGTATGTATATAACCTGGTAACATGTTCACACTCTGGAGACATACAACAGTTTATATATGTTATACATACTATCACAGTCTTCCGCTTGCTAATTTAACGGTCTCTAGAGTATGATATGATGTTTTGGATTAATCCTACTCATGTTTAATGCATTAACACAGACAACATTCAATCATACACATTTATGTTGCATAAGTGATGTTCTGGAACTCGGGAGTGGAGTTTTTACTCGACCCCCCGATTTTCGGGATGTTACAAGACCATTTTGAACTTACTATTATAATATTATATATTTATATTATAAAATAATACATTTTTTTTTAATATTCATTTTTAGTTGTACTGCAAAAATTTTTAGGTTTCAAATATTTTACAAAAAATACACATTCCAATTAAATATAAAAAAATAACTGGCCTACACTGTAATTTGCATGAATTTTAACTGGTGCTTCTCAAACCTTTATTATGCTTCCAAAGATTTTTATCCGCTCATGGACAAACTTTCACCGACGCTTTTTCCTCTTTTCTATATGCATTTTTCCTAATTAATGGTCACTAACAACCGTACTTCGAAAGACTTTTACCAGCACATAGAAAGACTTTTACAAGCGCTTTTCAGCTTTCTCAAACACTTTTTCAATGATTACCAATACCCAGCAGAGGCACAGAAAAAGAAAAGGAAAAAAAAAAAAAACAAACAAGAGAGACTAGGAGCAGAAAAAATATACTCAATCACAATGACCATCAAAAGAGAGGGTACCAATGATGAGCGTCATTAAAGTGACGGTACCAATGATGAGCATCATTAAAGTCTCTGCTGGCAGAAAACTTTTTCGGCGCTTGTCTAGGAACTGAAAAAGTCTTTCCCAACTCTTTTTTTTTTCTTTTAAATTTAAACGTTAGCCGGCACTTTTGACCGCTGGTAGAAGCCAAAATTTTTATAGTGCTATCAAGAACTAAGGATTGGCCATCCTATGAAATTCTCTTTAATCTCCACTTTGTCTTAATAGGTTCTAGAAGACAACACTCTTATTGTTTTCAAGCCAACCGTGATGTGTATGTGTATGTGAAATCCACCCAATCATTAAATGTGTAATCCCACGTTAGGACCAATGCCAAAGAATCATGCTAACTTATGATTAAGGTAGACCACACTATAAGAAATGGTTGGGAGAGAGATACCCTTGAAATTTTTGTAAGACTCATCGTGATAATTATATAAAATCTACTCAAACCATTAGATGAGAACCCAAAATTTATGCCTGGTTCTCTACATTAGGTCCATCTGTGATTCAAGTGGGGCCACATAAAGGGAAATGATTTAGAAGGTGAGGATTGCCCCGTGCACTATTTACAATCTCGTGGTCAGCCTAAATTACGGATGAAGATGATTGATGGGCCTTAGGCTTAGCATAGAGTACACACCTTTTTGTCAGGATAGATTTCACATAAACATCATAGTGGGGTCCCCCCGAGGCTTTGCGGCCACGGCCGACCTCGAATACGGACGCGGATTAGCTATTGACAGGTTGATAGCGAGAATGGCTACTGAAGTGATGTCACCAAGTTCTGTGGGACCCACCATGATGTATGTGTTGTATCCACACTGTCCATCCATTTGGAGATATCAATTTATGACATTATACAAGAATGAGTCAGGTAAAAAGCTCGAGTGGACCCCACCACAGAAAACAGTGGATAGAGTGACGTCCACCATTACAAATTTCTGAGGGCCACAAAAGTTTTTGATCAAGCTAAAATTTCTGCCTTCCCTTCTTTCATGTCTGTCTTAACTTATGAACACATTGGATCTCAGATAAACATCATAGTGGACCTCAAGAAGGTTTCAACGGTGGGCATCACTCTTCCCCCTGTTTTCTGTGGTGGGGTCCACTCCAGATTAGTATGTGACTCATTCTTTATCTCATCCCCTAAAATGATCTCTCCAAATGGATGGATGGTGTGGATACAACACATACATCATGGTGGGTCCCACGGAACTTGGTGACGTCACTTTAGTGGCGAGTCTCGCTACTCAACCTGTCAGTATCTAATCTGCGTCACTCATATACTATCTAGTTTTACTATAAAATTTCATAAATCATGTATTTAAAAGGTATACCATCCATATGCCAACACAGGTGCCAACGTCACCAACAGATGCAATATCCAAGCTGTCCACCAGGTGGGTTTGTAAGTTTAGATGTTCTCATCCAAAAATAGCTCTAGTCTATTCAGTAGGTAGGCCACAATTTTATAAACAGCTATAGGTATAAGAATACTTTAGCAAACTTTCTTTAAGATGTACGTCCCTTGAAAACTGTGGCCCATCTGGCTAAATGGACGACCTGATTCTTATGCCAGTTCATCCACATAGTGATAACCCTCTGATGAATGGAATGAATGACACATCCATTGTTGAGACACGATGCGCACGTGCGAAGTGCAAAGTGAGCCATCTAGCGCCACTATAGCCACACTGCCTCACTGCCCACGCCCTCGCCCAAACCCACGCCCATGCCCGTGCTCGAGCCCGAGCCCGAGCTCGCGCGTGCATGCGTGCGTGTGTTCCAGTGCTACGTACTGGAACACGCAACTCGAGTTTCATCTCCTCCAAAAAGCTCCAAGTAAGAATACCCTTCTCAACATCTCATATAAACCGCAAAACTATCTTTTACATTTCTGATGTGGGACAAAACACACACACCACACTTTTTAATAAAAAAAAAATTTAAAAAGTATTTTGGCAGGAAAATCTCAAAATTTTGAAAAATTTAAATTTTCATTTTTCTCATTTTTTTCAAAATCACTGATTTTAAACAATCCCCCACTGGTTTTTAAAATAATGAAAAACTCTGCCAGAATAATAACAGTTATTATGCATAAAGAAAGATATCTTGCGATTTGAATCTTTCCTTAGTGCAAGTATTTTAAAGTTATTTCAAAATTTCTGGTTGTCGCAGCATTGAACCAATTATTCGTATATGATATAACCGAAAATACCACACACATAATAGCTCTTGCGTTAGTTATTCCTTCATAATCTTGCTTAACACTTTTAATGACCATGTGTTTATCCCGTTTCATGAACGATCCTGAGATAACTCTAGCTCTCATGAGAAGAGACACCACTTCTACATTCACATAAGTGAAATCCTTCTAATGTTTCTGTTTAAAACACTTGTCCTGATTGACTGGATTTCATTAAGAGTTTAATACTCATCCCTCCTTTATAATGGTCAGCACTATCATCCTAGATGAGGTTATTAATTTATTTAGTGATGAAACTTTTCACATATCAGTGAATTTTTGTTACCCATTAAACCCAATATTTAGAGATTTTCTAATTTTGGGTTGAGTTTCTTTCACTGGTGAAACTTTGAGTAAAGAGTTTCAACCCCATCCCTCTAGTGTTGTCCTTACTACCTCTCTCATCAGAGGTTTAGTAAAAGGATCAGCCAAGTTATTACTCGAATTTACATATGAGATTGTAATGATTTCATCTTGAATCAATTTCCCTACATAGTCATGTCTCAAACTTATATGTCTGGACTTCTCATTATAAGTATCGCTCTAGGCTCTCGCTAGAGTGGCTTCACTATCACAATGAAGTGAAATAGCCGATATAGGTTTCACATAGAATGGAATTTCTAATAGAAGATCCCTTAACCACTCTGTCTCATTGTCTGTAGCAGCTAGAGTTATGAACTCAGATTTCATAGTTGAGTGCGTTATGAAAGTTTATTTCTTGGATCCCGAAGATACAGCTGCACCTCTTAGGGTGAACATCCACCCTCTAGTGGACTAGTTGTCCCCTGCACTCGATATCTAACTTGCATCAGTATATGTAACACCCCAGATTTTGGCCAATCTGAGATTTGACGTCCTTAGGCAATGGGTCAATTAAAACACCTGAAAAATTGCTTAGAACCCAATTCCATAGCCAAAGAAACCACTTAGAATCAATTCCTTTAGAAAATATGACTAAGTTAGCTAGTGCAACGTTAGAATAGCTGGGAAATGGTCCTTGATCACTTTAAATACGTTATACAAGGCCCAAAGCGAGTGGAACCAAGGGTGCTATAATGCTCTAAAACCTCGGACCAAACTCTAAGCAGGTTTATTCTCTGGACCACTTTGAAACTTTGTATTGGATCTAGACCGCGCGTCGTAAGTCAGATGCCTACCATCTTAGACCGTTATGACCACTTAGCTGGGCTTGGCAATCGTTTCGAATATCAAGTCCAACTGACGATCACAGGCTATTTCATTGAGCCCGGACCGAAGAGAGTGTGAATAGGGACATAGTTGAAATTTCAAATTCAAATCTGGCACACAAATTTGACGCATCAGTATTAAGCATTCTGACCGTCAGAATACAGCCAAATTACACCCTTGGATCAGGAAAAATTTCTATTACATATCACGAGACTTATAGGTCTGATCTTGGTGCGGTGACCGTTAAACTGAAACTGGGCCGCCACGTGCGATCTGGGAACCCTACCGGCCTGAAATCTGGATGCGTGCTAGATCCAGTATGCATGAGCTTAAGTCCGACCGCATTTGGCCAGGGGACCTTCAGAAATGCCCTTTTGGACTGAAACGGCCCCGATTTGGTTAGGCACCAAGTAAACATTGTTCCCAAGCCTATTTTGGGCATGTTGTAGGCTATAAAAGGGGTTGAAACCCTCACTCCTCTCTTCCATCCGAATTTGAGAGAAACCCTAGCTTGGGAGAGAGAAAAAGGTGGGAGATTGTGAGAGTGTGGGAGAGTTCTTCCTGCCACTTGTACTACGCGTTGCACGTGCTTAAGCAACACACCTCTACCGCTTTCCCGGCGATTCCACCGCGATCCTAGGTAAGTAAAAACCCTAAATAGTTGTTGATTTGAGTTTCCCTTGTTTCCATAGCGATGTAGCTTATGGATCTTGTGTATTAGGTTCCTTATTCGCCGTAGACGAAGCGTATACGCTCCGTTTCAATTTCCGAGTCTACAAGACATAAGGTGCGGATATTAGACGCTTTGATTGACTGTTTCCAAACCTTTCAATGTCGTTTAATAGTAGATTCTTGACGGCAACGCCGTTTGACATGTACAAAATGCTCTCCGTTTCCTGTTTCGTAAATTAACGAAGAATATGAGATTTAGGGCATTTTAGTCATTTGTAGGAAGTACAGTTTACATTCATATTTTGCTGATGTGATTGACATGGTTTGTTGTCGCATTAGGAAGTTAGAAATGCGTGTATAATTAGTTTGGCGAAGAGATTCGTCTAGTTGCGCACTTTGGGTCGACATACTATATGTAGACTTAAGTGTGTAGTGTATGTGTTTGTATAAATGCTTGTATTAGTATGTATTGAATTAAATGATGTTATGTAGTGGTTTGAGAATGATTTCTTGATTAATATGCTGACCTAAATGATTTCCTACATGTTGACCATATGCATGATTCCATTACATGCATGGAATGTATGTGTTTGAAGATTTGCTTAAGTTGAATGTTATAACATGTGTTAACATGCTCACATGATTGCATTTCAATTCCAAAAACCTTTGCATATATTGTTAATGTGATTTCATGGATGTGTGGGACTAGACTTAGTCCAGGCAGTCGGTAACCGAGCGAATTCGTGGCTGACTGGTCATAGCCACGAACGACGCGTCGATGAACGTGATTCGTGTTTAGAGTTGGCGGCAGTGGTTAGGCCACGCGAAGTGTTTTACGCACTTCATGTCGTTCGACTTGAGATGCGATCGCGCTAGTCGAGCCCGTCAAGTAACCCGACTGGCCGATGTATGTTCACCTTGTATGAGTCATAACTGCTTGAACCTAGGGTACTGAGCTTACCATTGTAAACCCTGTCAACCATGGTACCTTGATCCACGAAGACTCATGAGCCGGGCATGGTGGTATGGGACACCGTGGTCGAGCTGTCGGCCTACGCTGGGGCCACAAACCTCCCCGTAGTGACCAGTGAGCACCTATGACTCGTGAGCAGATTATGGTGGTATGGGACACTATATTCTTGCTGTCGGCCTACACTGATAAGGTGATGGGGGAGCGGTGCAACGAGTGCGAGCAACAGCCCTGGCAGCCCTTTGTAGTGACCGCGAGCGTATTCTGAGTCTACGGGAGGCGACGACCCTTCCGTAGCAGTAGAGTACAGTAGGCCTGTATTGATAAGGTGATGGGGGAGCGGAGCAACGAGTGCGTGCAACAGCCCTGGCAGCCCTTGCAGCGACCTACAAAATATACATCGTATGAGATTACTAGGAGTGACGACCCTAGACAGGATCTGTGTTGGGATTGATATAAGGGAGGTACCTTAGTTTCCCAATATTGCTGTATGAAAAGGACTAATAACAACTCGGTAATCATATCACCATGACATTGCATGTGCCTGGAAGATGTGGAGCACTTGAGGGAGTGCGGCATGCCGCGGTCGTAAGATGTTGCCGCATGAGGGTGATCGTCAATGAGGGCATACATCACGTCATGTCATAATTGCATTAACAACAGTATAGGATTGTTTGATTTATTGCTTTACTATTATCGCGTGATTGATTTGAGAACATGTTAATCCTTGCTCTAATATTCCACTGAGTTAGCTACTCACTCCCACGTTACGGGACGGTGTTCCTGGACACCCACCAGACCCTTTTGTGATTGCAGATGATGGCGCGGCCTATGAGGCGGAGCTGGACTTGATGATGATGAGGAGGATCCCTCCTTTATGCGTGTTCTGATTGACGGGATTACAGGGAGGTTGCTTAAATACCTTGACACTTGTCATTTTATATTTTTAGAGCACTCATGTATATTCTTTTGGTTACTTTTGAAGAATACATGTATGTATATAACCTGGTAACATGTTCACACTCTGGAGACATACAATGGTTTATATAAGTTATACATACTTTTACAGACTTCCGCTGGTTAATTTAACTGTCTCTGGAGTATGATATGCTGTTCTGGCTTAATTTCACTCATGTTTAATACATTATCACAGACAACATTCAAACATACATATCTATGTTGCATGAATAACATCTTGGAACTCGGGAGTTGGGTTTTTGCTCGACCCCCGATTTTTGGGATGTTACAATGGTATCAGAGCATGATTTGGATTAAACCGGGCCTGGGTTATGGTCACGCGACGTACGCTGTCGCTTCCTTTGACTTAGGTGGGTACGAGAAGGGTCTAGAAACACTTTAAGGATCCCAGGTTCGTCAATAGGCGGAGCCTATTCATTTCAATCGCGTGATCGAGTCCGTATCGCATCTAGGGTCGCGTAGAGCAACCCGAATAGCTCCTAGGTTGTAGGTAAGTGGGTTGAGCTATTCTTTGAACAATTCTAAACCGTTAATGTGAATCCTTGGGCCGTGGGACAACCACGACTCCTGTATTCAATCGCCAGGGCTTAAAAACCCCGTTTCACCGAAAATCTTCGAAATTCTTCCTCTCACCACCCCAATCTTCAATTATTTATTATCCATTTCGTATTAGGCATCAAACCTAATATGAAAATAATACAAATTAGTACTTTCACAAAATTTTACAGTGAATAGTAAAATTTCATGAAAAATGGCCATAAGGCCATTCTAACTTCACTTTATTTAGCAAATAATGGTTTAGATGGATGTACTAGATCCTTCTACCCCAAAATCATATGCTGCATGATAGGGTTTTGTATTCGGGATTGAATATTGGACCCAAAAATCCTCGAATGGATGTTAAAAATGTATTGGCCTCCCTAGGGCAATCTACAATGAACTAGAGTGTGAACCATACCTTTTTGGAATTCCTAGGGCAAGAGGAATCCATACCATATGGCCTCAGAGGCCAGTTTGCAACTTCACCGGCGATGCCATCGCCGGTTCGGCGATGCATCGCCGGCCGGCGAGCTCCGATGGGGCCGTCCTTCGGGCGCACCCCCTTAAACAGGGTCCACATCACCCCTATGCACCTCCCACCCCAAGAAAACCCCAAATATGGGTACTTCCTTCACAAACAGCCCCTCCCCTAGCCCCATTTTCGTTTTCAGCTGCCCTATCCCAAAAATTCGTGATTCCAAACCACCCTAGATCCATTCCTTGCCAAAAATGACCACCCTCCGTCATTCCTTTGAAGTTGGAAGCCCTCCCTCTTGAAGATTTCATCCGTTGGAGCTCCTAAAACCCCAAAATCGAGCTGAAATTGTGAGGTGCTCCATTCCCCTTTTTCATTTTCATTTCTTTCTGAAAATACATCCTAGGGAAGCTTGAAGCATCCCTCTACAATGCCTAGATTTCATTCTGTCCCTTTGGGCGACCATTTCTTCGCATTTCCTCCATTTTCCATGGCTATTGTTAAGGCTGTTTCAGCCTTTTTCCTCCCTTTCCATCGTTCTCTCTCTCATGTCCCTTCTATTTGAGCCTTTACCCCCTTTTTGGGTCTCAGAATCATGCTAACCTCAAATCCCATTTCTCAACTTTCTCCGTTTGAGAAGTATTGAAAACACATGGCCGATAGAGCTCTAATGGGCAACTGACAGTATTGAACTTGATAGTATTCAAGAAGGTCAGTCGGGACCCTGGTAGAAGTCCTTTGGTAGAATTAGGCATCTATGTCGTTGCCCTTTAGCTTGTTTGACTACTGTTTGAAATTTCTGTGTTGTTTTGTTGTTAGGTAGAAAAATGTGTTTGTGTTGTGGTTTGGGCTTAATATAGCCAAAATTTGTCGAATGGAATGCATGTTGTTTCATTTCGCTATAAAATATTGTCCCTAGATTGGGAGTATTATAACTCCCTGAGATCCAGCCTACAAATTAATTTTTATCCCCACCCACCCTCCTACCAAGCATACCACATCCAATCCTGCCATGGGACTAGGAATGCAGTTCCATTTAATACCACTAAGCGCTACCGGCCACATAGGCTCTAGGTGTTTTGGTTCTAGTGTTAGCACTCCTAGATTTGAAGGGTCTGACGACATAAGAAATCCAATTCCATTTAGACAATTTTGATCCTAAGCGATAGAGCAATTCCCTGTATTAGAGATGGTATGAAACCGTCTAGTGTATAGGCTTAGGTCTTGAATTATAGTGAATGAAATACAGACTAGCCTACTAGTTACCTTAAGTAGTGTACAGCCTGTATATGCTAAGGACTTGTAGGTTAGATTTGGTTGAAGTAGAACCTTATTCCTTCGACAGATCCCCTTATGACTTATAGACTTCTGTTGTTGCCCATAGGAAGGAACCATTCACTCTCAGGGAACATTTATAAATCCCTCAGATTGAACTTAGAATGGACTAGCACGCCCCTTAGAATTTCCATCCCCAAGGGTTTATTGCATTCGGGAACGCAGAGTAAAGGAACTGCATGTACGCGATGTATTCGCGGTTTGAATCGACTTCTTAATCCTAGTGGTTCCCAATAAATCCAATGCTCTAATCAAGCAGAAGATCGGCATCGACTCGGATTAAGAATTGATACAATAAATCTTCTGTTCTAGCTAGACAGAAAGTCTATGTATTCGGCTCAGACCTACTACATAACCTTTATTCTGTGATGGCCCAACCACCTACAACCAAACGGGATCACATTGCCTTTTGGGAAATGGCGAGGACTTAAAGCCAGTAGAGAATTAGGCATCTTGCCACCAACTCATACCTGCCCCTGACCTTAACCACAATAGATATTAGGCTCATCTCTATGATCATAGATACCAATGCCATAGAACGCATCATTAGCAAAGGAAAACCACTGTAATGAGAGGTTGTTCCCAATTTATGTCAAGGATAGCCCCTAAGTTGCACTTCGTTCCGATATACGGAGCGATGCATAGATTCTTGAATTTAAGTAAAACTAAGTTTTAAGGGGGGTAGAACGTATGGAGTCCAATCCGGTTAGGTTAGTCAACGCTCACATTCGATTAGAGTGGCGCAGCGGAAGCGTGGTTAGGCTCTTCCCCACTAGCCCAAGATCGAAACATTTGATTTAGGTTATATGTACGGTTAGGTTATTAAGTAGAATTTGAACCTTCCTTAGAATGTCAATACTAAAGTCCCTCTAGGTACTCCTTGCCGTTCGCCAATGTCGGGGACGACATTGTGTTTTAAGGGGGGTAGATTGTAACACCCCGGATTTTGGCCAATCTGAGATTTGACGTCCTTAGGCAATGGGTCAATTAAAACACCTGAAAAATTGCTTAGAACCCAATTCCATAGCCAAAGAAACCACTTAGAATCAATTCCTTTAGAAAATATGACTAAGTTAGCTAGTGCAACGTTAGAATAGCTGGGAAATGGTCCTTGATCACTTTAAATACGTTATACAAGGCCCAAAGCGAGTGGAACCAAGGGTGCTATAATGCTCTAAAACCTCGGACCAAACTCTAAGCAGGTTTATTCTCTGGACCACTTTGAAACTTTGTATTGGATCTAGACCGCGCGTCGTAAGTCAGATGCCTACCATCTTAGACCGTTATGACCACTTAGCTGGGCTTGGCAATCGTTTCGAATATCAAGTCCAACTGACGATCACAGGCTATTTCATTGAGCCCGGACCGAAGAGAGTGTGAATAGGGACATAGTTGAAATTTCAAATTCAAATCTGGCACACAAATTTGACGCATCAGTATTAAGCATTCTGACCGTCAGAATACAGCCAAATTACACCCTTGGATCAGGAAAAATTTCTATTACATATCACGAGACTTATAGGTCTGATCTTGGTGCGGTGACCGTTAAACTGAAACTGGGCCGCCACGTGCGATCTGGGAACCCTACCGGCCTGAAATCTGGATGCGTGCTAGATCCAGTATGCATGAGCTTAAGTCCGACCGCATTTGGCCAGGGGACCTTCAGAAATGCCCTTTTGGACTGAAACGGCCCCGATTTGGTTAGGCACCAAGTAAACATTGTTCCCAAGCCTATTTTGGGCATGTTGTAGGCTATAAAAGGGGTTGAAACCCTCACTCCTCTCTTCCATCCGAATTTGAGAGAAACCCTAGCTTGGGAGAGAGAAAAAGGTGGGAGATTGTGAGAGTGTGGGAGAGTTCTTCCTGCCACTTGTACTACGCGTTGCACGTGCTTAAGCAACACACCTCTACCGCTTTCCCGGCGATTCCACCGCGATCCTAGGTAAGTAAAAACCCTAAATAGTTGTTGATTTGAGTTTCCTTTGTTTCCATAGCGATGTAGCTTATGGATCTTGTGTATTAGGTTCCTTATTCGCCATAGACGAAGCGTATACGCTCCGTTTCAATTTCCGAGTCTACAAGACATAAGGTGCGGATATTAGACGCTTTGATTGACTGTTTCCAAACCTTTCAATGTCGTTTAATAGTAGATTCTTGACGGCAACGCCGTTTGACATGTACAAAATGCTCTCCGTTTCCTGTTTCGTAAATTAACGAAGAATATGAGATTTAGGGCATTTTAGTCATTTGTAGGAAGTACAGTTTACATTCATATTTTGCTGATGTGATTGACATGGTTTGTTGTCACATTAGGAAGTTAGAAATGCGTGTATAATTAGTTTGGCGAAGAGATTCGTCTAGTTGCGCACTTTGGGTCGACATACTATATGTAGACTTAAGTGTGTAGTGTATGTGTTTGTATAAATGCTTGTATTAGTATGTATTGAATTAAATGATGTTATGTAGTGGTTTGAGAATGATTTCTTGATTAATATGCTGACTTAAATGATTTCCTACATGTTGACCATATGCATGATTCCATTACATGCATGGAATGTATGTGTTTGAAGATTTGCTTAAGTTGAATGTTATAACATGTGTTAACATGCTCACATGATTGCATTTCAATTCCAAAAACCTTTGCATATATTGTTAATGTGATTTCATGGATGTGTGGGACTAGACTTAGTCCAGGCAGTCGGTAACCGAGCGAATTCGTGGCTGACTGGTCATAGCCACGAACGACGCGTCGATGAACGTGATTCGTGTTTAGAGTTGGCGGCAGTGGTTAGGCCACGCGAAGTGTTTTACGCACTTCATGTCGTTCGACTTGAGATGCGATCGCGCTAGTCGAGCCCGTCAAGTAACCCGACTGGCCGATGTATGTTCACCTTGTATGAGTCATAACTGCTTGAACCTAGGGTACTGAGCTTACCATTGTAAACCCTGTCAACCATGGTACCTTGATCCACGAAGACTCATGAGCCGGGCATGGTGGTATGGGACACCGTGGTCGAGCTGTCGGCCTACGCTGGGGCCACAAACCTCCCCGTAGTGACCAGTGAGCACCTATGACTCGTGAGCAGATTATGGTGGTATGGGACACTATATTCTTGCTGTCGGCCTACACTGATAAGGTGATGGGGGAGCGGTGCAACGAGTGCGAGCAACAGCCCTGGCAGCCCTTTGTAGTGACCGCGAGCGTATTCTGAGTCTACGGGAGGCGACGACCCTTCCGTAGCAGTAGAGTACAGTAGGCCTGTATTGATAAGGTGATGGGGGAGCGGAGCAACGAGTGCGTGCAACAGCCCTGGCAGCCCTTGCAGCGACCTACAAAATATACATCGTATGAGATTACTAGGAGTGACGACCCTAGACAGGATCTGTGTTGGGATTGATATAAGGGAGGTACCTTAGTTTCCCAATATTGCTGTATGAAAAGGACTAATAACAACTCGGTAATCATATCACCATGACATTGCATGTGCCTGGAAGATGTGGAGCACTTGAGGGAGTGCGGCATGCCGCGGTCGTAAGATGTTGCCGCATGAGGGTGATCGTCAATGAGGGCATACATCACGTCATGTCATAATTGCATTAACAACAGTATAGGATTGTTTGATTTATTGCTTTACTATTATCGCGTGATTGATTTGAGAACATGTTAATCCTTGCTCTAATATTCCACTGAGTTAGCTACTCACTCCCACGTTACGGGACGGTGTTCCTGGACACCCACCAGACCCTTTTGTGATTGCAGATGATGGCGCGGCCTATGAGGCGGAGCTGGACTTGATGAAGATGAGGAGGATCCCTCCTTTATGCGTGTTCTGATTGACGGGATTACAGGGAGGTTGCTTAAATACCTTGACACTTGTCATTTTATATTTTTAGAGCACTCATGTATATTCTTTTGGTTACTTTTGAAGAATACATGTATGTATATAACCTGGTAACATGTTCACACTCTGGAGACATACAATGGTTTATATAAGTTATACATACTTTTACAGACTTCCGCTGGTTAATTTAACTGTCTCTGGAGTATGATATGCTGTTCTGGCTTAATTTCACTCATGTTTAATACATTATCACAGACAACATTCAAACATACATATCTATGTTGCATGAATAACATCTTGGAACTCGGGAGTTGGGTTTTTGCTCGACCTCCGATTTTTGGGATGTTACAGTATATCCTTCCAACACTGCTGGAAATTCTGAATAAAATAGCCCTAGTTCTTTAATTTCTTTAAGATAACTTAGAACTCTACTTATTTCGTTTCAGTGTTCAACACTTGGATTACTCGTAAACGTACTTAGTTTACTCACAGTGTATGTTATATTCGGTCTTGTACATTGCATTGCATACATAAGACTGCCTATAGCACTAGCATACTCTAGTTGTACAACTGCTCTTCCACTGTTTTCTTTTAACTTGATACTTGGATCAAATGGGGTTTTTGCCTCTTTAATTTTCAAGTGGTTAAACTTGTTTATTACTTTCTCAATATAATGAGACTGGCATAATACAAAACTCCAACTATATTTTTTAACTTTGATACCTAGTATGGTATCTACTTGTCTAAGATCCTTCATTTTGAAAACTGAAGAGAGAAACTTTTTAGTTTCAGTTACACCTTCTATTTTGTCACTGATTATTAACATATCATCTACATACAAGCATATGATTACAATATAATCATTACATACTTTTGAATATATTCATTTATCAACAATATTATGTTCAAAACCATAAGACAAAACTTTAGAATCAAATTTATCATGCCACTGTTTTGGTACTTGTTTTAATCCATACAAAGACTTAACAAGTCTACACACTTTTCTTTCATTTTCTAGTAGAACAAACCCTTCTGGTTGTTCCATGTAGACCTTTTCATCGAGTTCACCATTCAGGAATACTGTCTTCACGTCCATTTGATGGATATGAAGATGATTTATGGATGCTAGAGCGAATAAGATCCTAATAGATGTTATTTGAGCTACTGGTGAATAAGTGTCAAAATAATCGATTCCTTCCTTATGTCAAAAATCCTTAGCAACTAATCTTGCCTTAAAGGTTTGAATTGTACCATTTGTGTGATATTTTTTTGTAAATACCCACTTCATCCTATTATTTTAGAACCTGGAGGTAGATCTACTAATTTTCATGTTTGGTTAGACATTATGGAATCTATTTCATCATTAATGGTTTCTTTTCAGAATTTTGAGTCTCTTGAAGACATAGCTTCACTACAAGTTTTAGGTTCATCTTATATACTTAAAACCATAAGTATTTTTCTAATCACCTTCTCTCTATCACCTTCAACCAGATAAAAGGAGAGTCGCTGAGAGTCTATTTGATCAGGATCAAGACTCTTTTCTACTCTTGTTCTTTAACTCCTACAAGGTTCACTTGGTGTATTCTCTTCTATATGAGTTTCTTTTATAGTTTCATTAGGAGATTGAATCTCAGCATTATTTTTCTCCGTGAATACAGAATTCTCAAAGAACTCTACATCTCTAGACTCTATGATTACATTGGAGTCTAAGTCTAGAAGTTTATACGCCTTACTATGTTGTGCATATCCTATAAGGACGCACTTTATTGCTCTTGGTTCTAATTTAGTTCTTTTAATATTTGGTGTTTTGTAGTATACAAGACACCCCCACACTCTAAGATACCCTATGTTTGGTTTTCTTCCTTTTCATATTTCGTATGCAGAGGTCTTGGTTTTCTTACATGGAATTCGGTTTAAAACATGATATGCAGCTAATAGTGCTTCTCCCCATAGGTTTAATCTTAACTGTTCTTGTATGAGCATTGAGTTGACCATTTATACTAATGTCCTATTTTTTCTCTCTACTACACTATTTTGTTGTGGTGTATAAGGTGTTGTATACTGATGTATTATACCGTGTTCTTCACAATTGTTAGAAAAGTCATAAGAGAAATATTCTCCTCCTTGGTTACTACAAAGGATTTTAATATTTTTATCTAACTGATTTTCTACTTCAGATTTATAGATCTTGAATGCATTAAATGCTTCATCTTTCAATTTTAAAAATTATACATATACATATCTTAAACAATCATCTATAAATGTTATAAAGTACCTTTTACCTCTACAGGTAAGAACGCCATTTAGCTCACATATGTCAGTATACACTAGGTCTAATATTTGAGATGATCTCTCAACACTAGGGAATGATTTCTTGATTATTTTAGACCGTATGCATACTTCACAATTATCTTTGTCACTATCATTGTATGATATTAGGACGTTCTTAGTCATGAGTTTTATGGTAGCCAATATGGGCTAGTCTACCATGCTATAGTGTTACAGACTCAATCAAGTAAGCAGAAGAATTCTTTTCATTCAAAGATAATTTGATCATCCCATTACAAGCATATCCCTTACCCACAAAGTTTCCATTCTTAGACAAGATCAACTTGCCTGATTCAAACACAACCCTAATCCCAGGCTTACTTAAGAGATCCACTGAGACAAGATTCCTCCTTATGTCTGGGACATAGAGTACGTTGGTCAGAATTACTGTAACACCCTGAAAATCGGGGGTCGTGTATAAACTCAACTCCCGAGTTCCAGACCGTCACTTATGCAACAAAAATGGTTATGATTCAATGTTGTCTGATTTAAAGCATTCACATGAGTAAAAGTATACCAAAACTGCAATTCATACTTCAGATCCAGTGATAAAAGCAAGCGGAAGACTAAACAATGTATATATCACTGTATGGAAAAACAAAGTAATCTCATCTGTCTCCAAAGTATGACTACATCTCTGAGTCTCATATACATGTAAATAAACAAAAGAATAAAGTTCAAAATAGTCCCACTGAAGTCCCCTCGATCCAGGTCACCTACGGGAAGCCGTCGTGATACTGCATATACGAGAACTCATCCCGGTCCTCGTCAATCTCCGGCTCCACCTCCTGGATCTCGTCCTCACCTGCAACTACAACAGGGTCTGGTGGGTGTTGCAAACACCATCCCGTAACGTGGGAATGAGTGATCAACTCAGTGGAATCATAGAGCAAAGATTAGCATGTTCACAATTCAATCACGCGATAATAGTAAAGCAGTAAATCAGACAATCCTAATACTGTTATTAATGAGGATGATATGACGTGATGTATGCCCTCACCGACGATCACCCTCATGCGGCAACATCTTACGACCGCGGCATGCCACACTCCCTAGAGTGCTCCACATATTCCAGGCACATGCAATGCTATGGTGATATGATTTTCAGGTTGTTATTAGTCCATTCAAACAGCAGGATTGGGAAACTAAGGTACTTCCCTTGTATCAATCCCAACACAGATCCTGTCTAGGGTCGTCACTCCTAGTAATCTCATACGATGTGTATTTCGTAGGTCACTGCAAGGGCTGCCAGGGCTGTTGCTCGCACTCGTTGCACCGCTCCCCCATCACCTTATCAATACAGGCCTACCGTACTCTACTGCAACGGAAGGGTCGTCGCCTCCCGTGGACTCAGAATACGCCGCGGTCACTACAAAGGGCTCGTCGCCTGATCAGTGTAGGCCGACAGCTAGAATATAGTGTCCCATACCACCATAATCTGCTCACGAGTTTAGGTGCTCACTGGTCACTACGGGGAGGTTTGTGGCCCCAGCGTAGGCCGACAGCTCGACCACGGTGTCCCATACCACCATGCCCGGCTCATGAGTCTTCGTGGATCAAGGTACCATGGTTAATAGGGTTTACAATGGTAAGTTCAGTACCCTAGGTTCAAGCAGTTATGATACATACAAGGTGAACAAACATCGGCCAGTCGGGTTACTTGACGGGCTCGACTAGCGCGATCGCATCTCAAGTTGAACGACATGAAGTGCGTAAAACACTTCGCGTGGCCTAACCACTGCCGCCAACTCTCAACACGAATCACGTTCATCGACGCGTCGTTCGTGGCTATGACCAGTCAGCCACGAATTCGCTCGGTTACCGACTGCCTGGACTAAGTCAAGTCCCACACATCTATAGAATTACATTAACACTATATACAAAGGTATTGGAATTGAAATACATCATGTGAGCATGTTAGCACATGTTATAACATTCAACTTAAGCAAATCTTCAAGGCATACCTTCCATGCATATTCAACTTAAGCAAATCTTCAAGGCATACTTCCTATGCATGTAATGCAATCATGCATAAGGTCAACATGTAGGAAATCATTTAGGTCAGCATTTTAATCATGAAATCAATCTCAAACTACTACATAACATCATTTAATTCAATACATACTAATACAAGCATTTACACAAACACATACACTACACTCTTAAGTCCACATATAGTATGTCGACCCAAAGTGCGCAACTTGGCGAATCTCTTCGCCAAACTGATTGTGCAAACATTCCTAACTCTCTAATACGGCGACAAACCATGGCAATCACGTCAGCAAAATATGCATGTAGACCGTACTTCCTACAAATGACTAAAATGCCCTAAATCTCATATTCTTCGTTAATTTACGAAACAGGAAACGGAGAGCATGTTGTACATGTCAAACGGCGATGCCGTCGATAATCTACTATTAAACGACATTGAAAGCGTTGTAAACCGTCAATCAAAGCGTCTAAAATCCTCACCTAGTCTCTTACGGTTGCGGGATTTTGAACGGAGCGTGTACGCTTCGTCTACGGCTGTAAGAGAACCTGATTTATGGATTACGTTAGCTAACATGCCATGAATCTACGTAAGCCCTAAATCAGCAAGTTTTTGGGGTTATTCTATACCTGAAAAAGTGTAGAAATCACCAGCCAGGTGATTGGAAGGAAGTGCTGAAGCAGCAACTGCCAGGGGCTCGGAAGCGGGAAAAATCTCCTCTTCCCTTTTCTCTCAAACTCTCTCTCTTTTCTTCCTAGGGTTTGTGAATTTCGGATGGGAAGGAGAAATGAGGGTTTCAACCCCTTTTATAAGCCTGAAATTGCCGGAAATAGGCTCCGGGACGAAGTTTACTTGATGTCTATCCATTTCGGGGCTGTTTCGGTCCAAAAACTGCTTTCTGGTGGTCCCCTGGTCGATTGCGATCAGACTTAAGCTCATGGGTACCAGATGTACCTCGTATTAAGTTTTCAGTCTGGCAGGGTTCGCAGATCGCACGTGGCGGACCAGTTTTAGTTCAGCGGTCACCGCACATAGATCAGGGCTGAAAGTCTCATGATAATAAATAGAAATTTTTCCTGATCTGAGGGTAATCTGGATGAATTCTGACGGTCAGAACGCTTAATACTGACGCGTCAAGTCGTGTGCCAGATTTGAATTTGAAATTCCAAATTCGTCCCTATTCGCGGTCGCTTCAGTCCGGGTTCAACGAAATAGTCTGTGATTATCGGTTTGACTTGATTTTCGAGATGATTGTCAAGTCCAGCGGGGCGGTTCTAACGGTCTAAGATAGGAGGTATCAGACCTTCGACGCGCGGTCTAAATCCAATACAAAAGTTCAATGTGGTCCAGAGGACAAACCTGCTTAGAGTTTGATTCAAGGTTATAGAGTATTGTAGAGTTGTCTGTTCTACTCGATTTAGGTCTTGTAGAACGTATTTAAAGTGATCAGGGACTATTTCCCAGCTACTCTAGCGTTGCGCTAGCTAACTTACGTTTAATTTCCATGAAAATTATTCCTACGCGATTTCGGGTCAAATCGGTACTCGAGCCCAAGTACAGATTTTTCACGGGCGTTACAATCTACCCCCTTTAACAAATAATTTCATCCTCGAAATTTGTACCTGTTCGTACTCCTCGAGAAGCTGTGGGTAGTTCTTTCTGATCTCGGCTTCTGTCTCCCAAGTAGCCTCCTCCTCAGAGTGATGCGTCCATAGTACCTTCACAAGGGGAATCACCTTGCTACGCAGTACCTGCTCCTTCCTGTCTAAGATGGGTGTCGGTCGCAGGATATAAGTAACATCCTCTCCTAACTGCACTTGCTCCCATCTGATGATATGGGAAGGATCAGTAACCATAGGTAAAGAGTAATTTCACGGTTCCTTTGCCTACAACTTTTAGTCTTCCTTCATTTCCCATTTGAACCTCCTGACCATTGGTCTCGTCTTCATAGTTTTTGAAGGAAGATCGATCATTGCATACATGGACTATGGCACCTGTATCATACCATCAACTAGAAATTTTCCCTTGAATTAGGTTCACTTTTGTGACCATGGCTACGATTTCATCGTCTACTGCATTAGCCTCTTTCTTAGGCTTTTTTCGGTCCCTACAGACTTAAGCGAAATGCTCGATCTTGCCGCAGACATAGCAAGCTCCCTTAGGTTTATCGTTTTTCTTCTTTTGAGTTTTCTTGAATTTCCCTTGATCTTTGTTAGGTTTAAGGAAATCAGCCTTCTCATTATTTTGGGGTGGTCATTCTACTGTGTTTACCTTGGATGAAGATGTACCATTAGCGTTATCCTTTTTGTCTCGATTACGAGATTCTTTTTCAATACGAAGATACTTCTGGATTTGTTCTAGGGTGAACTCTTCGGATTTATGCAGTTTCTTTCTGTAATCTTTCCAGCTCGGAGGCAATTTTGCGATTATAGCTCCGACTTGAAAGGATTCAGGAAGATCAATTTTTATGACTTTTATTTTATTTACAATAAGCTGCAGTTCTTGGATTTGGGGAAGCAGCAGTAGTTGTCTACCATCGTGAAGTCGAAATACATGGCAATTAGAAATTTATGTGTACCTTCCTCTTCAGCCTTGTATTTATATTCCAGCGCGCTCCAAATTTCTTTAGCTGATGTGGTTCCCGTGTACAAATCGTACAACTGATCAGAGAGCGCATTGAGGATATGGCCACGACATAGCAATTCATCTTCTTGTCACTTGATCCTAGCAGTAACTTGTTCAGGAGTATCAGTGTCCTTTGCTTCAGGCAGAGGTTGGAGAGTTGGGTCCAGGATGTAGAAGATTTTAAGAGCGATTAGCAGGAATTTTAGCTTGTCCTTCCATCTAATGAAATTTGAACCATTGAATCGGTTTAATCGGATCAGATCCTAGTTCATCAATTTGATTGATGCAACACTTTCAGTGTCCATCTAATCACGCTTTAAGATTGTTGGAAATATGATTTTGGATACACTAAAAATAAAAATAAATTAATTCAAAATTCAATAGGCTGAATCACGTATCAAATACATTGTCCTTAAAGCGTGATTCGCCCCCTTATTTACTGCTGATGGGTTACAGGAGAATTGCTTCCAGGATAAGACAAGCCATCTGGATCCAGCGTGCAGCAATCACGATTGGTCCACCGTGGAACAATTTTAACGCAGAGGATTTCTTCTGACAGACACTAACGGTGGAGATGTTCTAAGTATTTTATGATGGAGCTATGGATCGTATCTGATGATGGGAGAGATGGTTGTGTTGAGATGATGAAATCAAACTAGAATGGTCCACTTTATATAGGCATCCTGTAGTGGACCGTTTCCAGACGCTATCAATGGTCCAGAACGTATGTTTCTGGTTGTTGTCCATTAATCTCAGGTGTTTCTGATTGTCGGATCAAAGGATCTGACCGTTGGATCATCATGGCCCATCCGTTTTCGGACCGTTTAGCTTTCAAGGCATAGAGCCATTTTCTGAAACTGCTGAACGTTTCGGATTTAAGATCCGACCGTTCTCAGTCACCTATAAAACCCAGGCTCATTTCAGATCCGCACCGCCCTAAGGCAAACCTAGGCTCATTTCAGATCCGCACCGCCCTAAGGCACTGACCAGACCCATCGCACCGTCTCGCGCCGGTGCACACGTGCGAAGTGCAAAGTGCACCATCTAGCACCACTACAGCCACTACAGCCACACTGCCCACGCCCATGCCCAAGCCCGAGCCTGAGCTCGAGCGCGCGCGTGCGTGCATGCGTGTGTTCCAGTGCGTAGCACTGGAACACAACCTGAGTTTCATCTCCTCCAAAAAGCTCCAAGTAAGAATACTCTTCTAAACATCTCATATAAACTACGAAACTATCTTTTGCATTTCCGATGTTGGACAAAATACACATGCCGCACTTTTTAATTAAAAAAATAAATTCAAAAAGTATTTTGGCCGAAAAATCTCAAAAGTTTAAAAATTTTGAATTTTCATTTTTCTCATTTTTTTCAAAACCACTGATTTTAACATTCATGTACCACAATGGACATATTTAGCATATACATGGCATTTTTATACACACGTCTGAGCTGATCAGTCTCGCTTGCAAAAATATTTGAAAAGATGTAAGAAGAATTTTCAATAGGACGCGGATTAGCTACTGAACTCGACGGTAGCTAGTTTGGCTACTGAAGTGACGTGACCACGGTTTGTGGGCCCCATCATGAAGTAATATTGGATCCACACTGTCCATACATTTGGTGAGAACATTTTAGGTCATGATGTAATGAATTAGGGAGATACAAATGTCAATAGACCCACCGTAGAAAACAGTGGGGATTGAACGTCTATCATTAAAAACTTCTCTGTGCCACAGAAGTTTTCGATCAGGCTGATATTTGTGTTTTCCCTTATACCATGTCTGTGGTAACTTATAACCGGGTTGGATCTCTGTGCCACAGAAGGTTTCAATGGTGGATCGCTGTACCCCACTGTTTTCTGGTGTGGGGTCCACTTGAACTTTGGATGTAACTCATTCTTTGGACCATGCCTTAAATTGATCCCTCCAAATGTACGGACGGTGCGGATACAATACATACTTTTGATGGCCACGGAATGTGGTGACGTCACTTCAGTAGCGAGACTAGCTACTGTCGACTTGTATCAAAGGCATTAAAATTTAGCCATTAACCAAAATAATTTTCCTTATTCGGAGAAGGCGTCCAACGCCCAGCTCTTCGGACGCGGATTTCCTGCGAAAGTCTTTCTGTGAACTTAGGTAGGCCTGCTGTGATGTTTGTCAGGAATCCACTCGGTCCATCTGTTTTGTGAGCTAATTTTAAGAGTTTAAACCAAAATTAAACAGGATTCAAGACTTAAGTGGACTGTACTAAAGGAAAAAGCTAGTTAGGGAAATTCCTACCGTTGAAACTTTCCTGGATTTGAAAATGATGTTTACATGCCATCCATACTATTAATAACATCATTCCCACTGGGATGCTGGGATGAACTGAAAACACAAATATTAGCATGTTTCAAAACTTCTGTAACCCTACGAATATTTCAACTGTGGAAGTTTAATTATCACATTTTTGGCCTGCTTGAGAATTGCATAGAGTTCAGTTTTTGCCTTATGTCAAAAAATGAACTCACAAAATGGATGGACGGGGAGGATTTATCACAAACATCCTAGTGGGCCCCACCTGCGTTCCCAGCGCAGGAACTTACCGCGAAAGGCGTTCGCAGGAAATCCGCGTCCCACCTCTTCAGGTGATCCTGTGGCCGCTGCCCTCTCTCAATCTCTCTCGTCCTACTTCTCACAACGTGCACACGCGCCACAGCTCACTCTGGCTATCATTAAAGAGAGTTGCTCCAATGCTCTTACAGCACGATAAGTGATAATGCTCCTATCTGCATTGGGATACCAAAACAATCCCATCCATCCGTTGATTCAGACTGTACATTAGGTCCAATGCAAATTTAATAGACTACCATGCAATCATCAATCTGAATGACAATTTCAAACCACTCAATCACTGATCTTTAATAGGGACGGTCAATATTTTATAATAATAATAATAATAATAATCATAATAAAAGGTCCAACCAAGGATGAATTGGACCATCCGATCTATGCAAAATTTTTATGGTAACCTATGAAATGCATTTTGGACTTTATGGACAGCTGTGATTGATAAATTGAAGTGTCCAAGTGAACGGATGTAACTAGGAAGCACTGTAACTTATATAATAATGATAATAATAAAAGGTCCAACCAAGGATGAATTGGACCATCCGATCTGTGTAATTTTTTTATGGTAACCTATGAAATGCATTTTGGACTTTATGGACAGTTGTGATTGATAAATTGAAGTGTTCAAGTGAACGGATGTAACTAGGAAGCACTGTAACTTATAGTGCTCTTAGTGTAGTGGAGCATTTCTCATCAACAATAAATAAATAACAACAATCGCAATCTGGCGGTGGGTAAATTTGAAACAGAGTCATGTGCATGACAGTTAGACTTATACGGTTGGTCAGATCGCTAAAACAAAATGCCGCCATGTGATTAGTATCAGATAGCAGCAAGCATTCAATTACTCTATCAATTGAAGAAATACATATCTTCGAATAGCAACAAAGGCAAACATAAAAAAATGGAAGACCGTGGTTTTTCATCCTCTCACGGTTATTTCCATAGCAATGCATGTGGCCATGAGAACGTGGGAATAATTCAAAGAGCTCTGAGCAATTCCCAGTGCTTTTGAAGCGATAAGAGTCGGCTGTACATGACCTTGAATACATGCATACATTGAATAAGAATAATAAATGACAATAATAAAAATAGCCCCATGTTCAGCCATCACATGTAACCTTGTACCCATGTGGGCCTGATGCCTATTTAATATCCATGGCTCCTACCGTTCGGTGTGAGTAAATACCAATCCCCATCTCCATCGTCTTTGTCTTCCTCTTTCTATTTTCTACCGTTGTGCAAGTTCGAGGGAAATGGCAGGCCTTGCTGGATTTGGGTTGTGGACTGTGGTGATCCTTTGTTATATGTCTGTTGATGTGTATGCTTTTTCACCTTCCGGGTGGACTAAGGCTCATGCTACCTTTTATGGTGGTGGCGATGCTTCGGGAACTATGGGTATGTGAGCTACTTTTCTTTACTGAGTATTGTTATTTCTTCTATTATATATTTATAAATGCATGTAACGTGGGGCTGAATCTTTAACCGATGGTGATTTCAGGTGGAGCTTGTGGGTACAATAACTTGTATGCTACTGGCTATGGTACTCGAACTGCAGCTTTGAGTACTGCCTTATTCAAGGATGGAGCATCGTGTGGAGAGTGTTTCAAGATCATCTGTGATTACAATGCGGATTCCAGATGGTGTTTGAAAGGAAGATCCATAACGATAACCGCAACCAATTTCTGCCCTCCAAATTTCGCTCTTCCCAACAATGATGGTGGGTGGTGCAACCCACCACTCCAGCATTTCGACATGGCTCAGCCTGCATGGGAGAAGATTGCCATTTACCGCGGCGGAATCGTACCCGTTTTGTTTCAAAGGTTTATCCTCTTCTCTCTTATTTCCAATCGCTCTCCTTTAATATACTTAGAGAAAACTCAGTGAACCATTCTTTAGTAAATTTTCTGTGTCTTGAAAAATATGGTTCAGGGTCCCATGCAAGAAGCACGGAGGTGTTAGGTTCACCATCAACGGACGGTCCTACTTCGAGCTTGTCTTAATCAGTAATGTTGGAGGCAGTGGGTCAATTCAATCCGCATCAATCAAGGGCTCACAAACGGGTTGGATGACAATGTCAAGGAATTGGGGGGCCAATTGGCAGTCCAACTCCTACCTCAATGGTCAAGCCCTAACATTCAAGGTCACTACCACCGATGGAGAAACTCGTATGTTCCCAGACATCGTCCCACCGAGTTGGAACTTTGGTCAGACCTTTTCAAGTCCCGTCCAGTTTTAATATCCAAGTTAATGGTTTAGGGTTCAGCGTTTAAGGTTTATGGTTGGCAGAGGCGTGCTTATTATTTTAATGAGAGCAGCCCGCCATCCCCAGATGGCAATTGTTAAGAGGTAAGGATGATCTGATTTTTCTTGTAAATTTTGAAGCCTTCATGCCCGAACCTGGACCCTCTAAATGGTACACATTTAGGGATGGAGAATAAAACTCCAGAATTTAAAATATATATTAGTGCACGTTAATTACATGCCCGGTTTTGATGCATCTCTATTTTAGCATTTTCCTTCTTTCTTTTTTCTCTCTTATTAAGTGTAATAATCTTTTTTCAAGTGTTATTATTCGAGATGAATAAGAATATGTTATGAAGTTCAAGGTTTGTGCCTCATGAGTGTTAATTTTTCTGAAATACATCCCTATAGTGCATAAAGTACATAGGGACATGGCTGTTGGATTTGGTTTTTTATCAATGATCTAAATCATCTATTTGATAGGGCTCCGTTGAATGGAGAATGCCCCAAAAGAACTTTCGTATTAGATATTCCAACCCATTGATTATCATGGTGACTATTCATGTTCAAAGAAAACGAGCCAAGTTATCCAAGGGTTGAAAGAATCCCAACAGAGAACATACTCATCCTATAAACAGTTTGGATTATTGGAAGACCCAGATTCAAACACTGAAGTCTGGACCCACCGTATTAATGTAAGGATGTATTGGAGCAAATCTCTTTCTAAAATTAGTTGGTTTATTTTCTATTTGAAAGTAACTAAAGAAAAAAATAATAATCAAGGCAGACCACACAATAATTGGTTTCTAAGAGGTTTTGCTAAGCTCGCTTGTGCTTATAAGACAGACCATCTACATGTCACCACATGGGTAGTTAATGCAGCCTGCCTCCTTCACTCAATAAGTAGGAAGAGGAAACACAGATGCACCGATATATGTAGCAAGATGAGGAGGAAAAACGCCAAGTTGCAAGCTTACAACTCAACCCAAATAATGAATTTGTCAAGGCCAAAGTGAGGGAAAAGGATAGATAAAAGCTTAACTCAAATAATTTTATTAAGAACATCCAAGAGTCTGCCTTATACATTTGCTCTCCCTATTTTATGCCAAAACACTAGTCCTTCAAATTCTAGCCATTGGCTAAAGAGCCAACATTTAATCTTGACAACCAATTTCCTACACAACTAAATTCAATATCAGGTTGTCAAAAGAAAGAAAATTAAGTTTCAAAATAAACCAAGTCCCAAAACATCCCAACCACCTCCTGGGAAGTATTAAAACAATAAACAAGTACAAACTCATGGCTGGAAACAAAGTAGTGTGTCTTAATCTCTCTTCGAATTTCTCTTGGCAATGCTTGATTGCTGAGCCAGTTTAATTGTGTTGTCCGGCTCCTCAAATGGTTATTAGTAGTGTGGCACATTGATGTGAGATTTCAGGTTGTCTATCAGGTGGGTGTTGGGGGACCGTGGAAGCACAAAAAGATGAATCAAGTAGGGTAATCCAATCGCACCAAGAAAGCTCAATGCAAACGCTCCAAATTTTAATGTGAAAAACCCTTTCGGAAAAAACCATAGCACAAAGTGATAGATGTCACTATGAAAGGAGAAAATTACAAAAGTAGAGAGCTTACACTACAAGAAAAATGGCCTTTGCTGGCAGTTTTGACTGCCGAAAAGGCCTTTTCCCGCGGTTAGTTAATAGCCAATAAAGCATTGGTAAAGGCTTTACCAGTAGTCAACTTCCTTTACTAGCTGTTGTGCTAGCCGCTGCTTCATGTGTGATTTACCGGCAGTTTATACACCTTTACTGTCGGTTGTGCTGGACACCGGCCTATAGGTATTTTAGCCATGAATCATTTAATCAATGTGTATTTGAACTTGGCAATCTACAATATTGGTAATCAGATGTACGGTCTAACTCTCCCTGTATATGAAACATGGACAATGTACATTGGGCCATTCATTGGTTGGTTAAGATGTAATATCATGATGCACTTTTTAAAAGATGATGGCAGTCCACTAATCATGCATGCTTTATAAACTGTTTATATGTATATTATATACAACTAGCTCTTCAACTGGCAAAAGGAACATTTGTCTTTTCAAATATTTTTTGCAAGTAGCCTCTCTAACTTTTCATTTTTGTTTGGTGTAATCAATGGAAATACCCTCATTATTAAGAAAGCCAAAGAACAAAGACTTAGTGAGGCATGCATCGCAATGACTAAATAACATCCACACCAGCTCATATTATGGTGAACGTCCCCGTTCCACCTGATCTTTTATCACCAGTGTAGGCCCTAGTGCGGTAGTGATGAGAATACGCAACACACTGGATTAGCCACATGTCACCACTGGTCCCATATTAAAATAATATTTACAATAATAAATTGAATAGTTTCAAATACAAAAATAAAATAAAATAAAAAATCCATTTATCAAGCTCCCATTCATCCCTGCCTAAAACCTACAAAACAAAATAGCAAAAAGAATGTATTATGGAAAATAACTTTACCATGTGAGATCCATAATACAGTAAAAAAATTGCATCTACCCATTTTATGGTATCCATTACAAAAGCACAATCATTGAAGGAGAATTGAATGTATTCATGGTCTTGGAACATACATCTTTGGAACCCCATACACTAAACTACAAATGGCTACAAAAGAAAACAGATGGAGAAATGCTCGAGCAGGCTATATGTACATGAACCTTGCCCATAGATAGCTACAGTCAGACACAAGGTAAACATATGGGATGATGTGTTATGATTCTTTAACCCTGTAGTCATTTTTAACATGAGAAAAATGTAACCAAAGATGTAAGAGGTGTCTGAATAAATTACAAATCCATACAGCAGAATTATTTCCATTTGAATGTCTAAAAGAAGGGTCAAAATTGAAATAGATAGGTCTTAATGCCAAGAACAGAAGATAGTAGGTGTGTACATGAGAGAGAGAGAGAGAGAGAGAGAGAGAGAGAGAGAGAGAGAGAGAGAGAGAGAGAGAGGAATACAAAGGTAGATTTTTACAAGTAGAAATAAATTAGCACAAATGGCCTTGAAATTACAGCTAATAGATCAAGATACTAGAATTCAACAATCAAGAAATTATCAATTATAAGATTGTGTGATTAACTACCTTGTGACAGAACCCATAAATTACCCCTGAAGACCTATACATGAAAATTTTGGGTTACTTTATAGATAAGACATCACAGTTCGAAGATCATCTTTCTAACATATGGATAAACAAACATCTCAGCAATGTATGGTGTGGAATATCTGCTTACCCACATAGAAACTGAACACAAGGGTATATATTGATCATGGTCTGGTTAGCTGGAATTTCAGTGATTCAAATCCGACATCAAGGCATTTAATACATACACATGCATTATAGAAAATTCAATAAGTAGTACCAGCTATATACAATAGAATGTTACTGTTAGTGACATTTATGGTGTGAATCCTGATTAGACCTGAAATTATTAGAAGAGTCATAAATCTTAACTTACTGGGAACCGTCATGCACCGTAATGTCTTACGACAGAGTGGGTTTTGAGGAGTTACAAGTTGACCCTGACGACAGAATATAAATGAAGCAATAAAGATATAAATGATTCAAGATTAATTTAAAGTTTCGAGAACTTACATCCACCTCTCTTACTGTCAAGTAGTCCTAATGAAAATGCATCTATATTACAAGGAGAAAACAAAAATAATTTGTGGCTGCACCGATACAACCTAGTATGAACGGTTGCCTATGTACCCAATGTTCAGAAGATTGGGGTCAAGCCACCACGTAGTTCTTAATATTTAAATCAAAACATTTTACGCATAAGCAGAGAAAAAATCAAAAAAAATCATAATAGAAATATTTGTACCTTCCGTTATGCATAAGAATATGAAAAGCTTAAACAAATCACAACATAAATCTCTATAGATTATTCAAGAAAAACTACTAAATAAATCAAGAACATAGTGATGCAATCCCAATACAAATATGTAAAGAGTTGCATTTTTAGGATTGTCAGCAGATTCCTCACAGAGCTCTTATGAGTACCTGTATATACAAAAAAGGTAATACATGATCATTTAGACATGAGCCGAAAAATGTCAGAAACTGAGAGCTCTTATGATATTTTTGTAGTTAATGTCTTTTTAGCATTTTTTTATTGTAGTTTCTGGCATCACATGAGCTTCTTTTCTAAAAGTAAAGTGGAGAAAATTATGGGTCTGATAATCAGGTAAGCCATTATCAGTACCATCAGGCAATTGATGTATGTGCGTGTGTTACGTATGTATGTATATGGAAAATAAAAACAGCATATCTTCCCTAAAAACAACATAGCTTCTCTAAAAATAGCATAGCTTCTCTAATGCTCTAGCATAAATAATACAATATAAATTTCACGAAGGCCTATTTTATTCCAACCTGGTGCCAGCATAATGACGTGATCGGCTAACAATGAGTATCAGCTTAAAATCCTTCCCTGATATTGAAAGTTTAGCCTGTATTCAAAAAACATAAGCCATGAGTGGTCACCTATACATCATTATTCGGCAACCCAGTAAACCTGGATGAGCATTCATATCAACCAATTAAAGAATAGTCTGCCAAGTAGACTTATTTCAAGGTGCTAGACCCCATTATAATTGGGGCTGGTCTTTCCCTATTAGAAGTAAGAACCACATATAATCACCAAACAGTTTCACATATATACAATTGGCTTTGCAATATTTTCTTTTTTTAAAAAAAAAAATACTAATATGAAACAAACATTAGCTGTCACAACCAACTGCCAAAATCAATTACTTTTGTTTATAGAAATAACAAAGAGAGAGAGAGAGAGAGAGAGAGAGAGAGAGAGAGAGAGAGAGAGAGAGAGATCCCTCCATTTAGCTCAATCCATAGCTGTCAAAACCTACAAAACAAAACAACAAAAAGAAATTAGTTAATATTTACAATCTTATATAAGTTTTATTATATATGTAAAATAAATAAATAATAATAATAATAATAATCTTACCAAACAACAACAATTAGGCCAACAAATACTTGGTCCAGCCACATCCCTAATTGTTCTATATCGTCCATAGGGTCTCATCAAAGTCTCTCACGTACAATTGTCACCTGAATATATTCTTCCCAAAAACCATTTCCAAGTGGGAACTCGCCTACTTTTGTGAGCGGATCCTTACTCAAGTCAATTCCTCTAGCGACAGTAACCCCACGAATACTAGTAAGAAGAACTTCGATTACATCCTACAAATAAAATTTACTATTTAACATAATACATTACATCATTTGTATACCACATCTAATTAAGAACACAATAATCTCAAAACATAATAAAAGAGCTGTAACATCCCGAATTTTTCCCAACTTGGCGATGGGCGTCATTGGACGTAGAACTGCCATAGGACCAAATTCTTTAGAATTTAAACGAGAATTAACTAGTGTTATACTAGATTACCTGTGAAATTAACACTAATCACTTTAAATACGATATGGAAGACCCAAAACTTGTGAAATCGTTATCGCTATAATACCTTAAAACCTAGGATCAATCTCTAAACCCAGTTGCTCTCGGGAGCATTTGGAAACTTCGTATCAGACCCAGACCGCATGTTGAAAGTTCGATAGCTACGAAACTATATAACTATGACCGCCTAGTTGGACTTGATAATCACCTAGCAAATCAAGTACAGATGATGTCCTGGGACTATTTACTTGAGTCCGGAGCGAAGTGTGTGAGAAAGGTAAATATCTTTAGGAAATAAATCCGAATTTAAGTAATCTGGGTCGTGTCGCTTGCAAGCCAAATATAAGGATTCAGACCATTAGAATCTGACCCAAATACACTCTCAGATTAGGAAAAATTTCCCACACATGGCAATGTACTTGTGGCCCTGATCGAAAACTGGTGACCATCGAACTGAAACTGGTCCGCCACCGGCGATCTGTAAATCCGATCGGGTTGAAAACTTAGCTAGACCTGGATCTAATATCAGGGAGCTTAAGTCCGACTGCACTCAGAAAAGTGGGTTTCGAAAGTGCTCCTTTGAGCCGAAACAGATGGATTTTGGCTATAATATACATATACCATGGCCTTGGGGCCATTGGACTCACATCTGAGCCTATATAAGGGCATTAAACCCCTCTCACATATTCCATACGAACTCTAAAACCCTAGCAAAGAAGGGAGAAGAAAGGGAAAGGAAAGAGAGAGAGAGAGTCAGTTGGAGATTCATCCTGGGGTTCTTCCCAGCTACACTACGTACCAAATCCGTCCATTCGTATCGCTATACGGGCGATCCCGATTTCATACTTGGGTAAGGAAACCAAACCCCGACCTATTTTAGGGCTTCATATAACATAAGTGATGAAATAGCTAACAAAACTCATGTTATAGGTTTCCAATCTGCCATTGACAAAGACTAAGCATCTAGAACGAATCCATTACGCATTTACCGGCATGAGGTATGGACTATATATGTATAGGTTATGGTTTTCAAGGCTTTCAATGTCGGTTAATGGTTTATTACTGACGTGGATGCTATTTCATATGCCAAATACGACATTTGTTTCAATTTTCAGTTATATATGAACTATGTTGCGTTTAGTGTATTCCATGTATTTGTAGAAAGGATCGTATACGTATGAAATTTGAAAGCGTGTTTTCCATGATTAATTGTTGTATGTTTATACTTGTTGTATACGTGACAACTCCTCGGTAAAAGTATTTGCCCTAATACGTAATATAACCAACATCTGTCATGTATGTTGGAATGTGTAGTCTAAGTATTTGTAAAAATGTTTGAATGAGCTAGTATTAAATAAATTGTACTTTATGTGCATGTTGAGATATGATTCTCAACTACCTTAATTGTGTGTATGATTTCCTCCATGTACTGTATAGTCTATTTATTCATATTTAATTATGTGTATGATTTTCTCCATGTACTGTATATGCATGTTTAAGTTATATTCCATAGCATGCTCAAATGATTGTAGGATTTGACTCAAGTATTCAGTACTGCTTTAATCATCTCATATTCTTATTGTTGTGGTTGCATGTGGTTGGGATTATATCATAGTCCAAGCAATCGGTAATAGGCTCTGCTGTGGTGTTTGAGGTTGTTTTCGCCACATAGGACATGTTCGATGATTCCGAGACGTACTTGGAATGTCGACACTGGTTAGGCCACATGGAGTGCTTATGCAGTTCATGTCGATCAACTCAATGTGCACTCGTGCTAGTCGAGCTCGTCAAGTAACCCAATTAGCCCAATGTCTGTTCACCATGTATGGACGCTACTGCTTGAATCTATAGTACCAAACTTACTAGTGAAAAGTCCCGTAAACCTTGGTACCTCGATCCGTTAAGACTCATGAGCCGGACATGGTGGTATGAGACACCGTGGTCTAACTGTCGTCCTATACCGGGGTGACGAGCCTTTTGTAGTGACCGCGAGCATACTCTAAGTCTGTGTGAGGTGACGAGCCTTTCCGTAGCAACTAGAGTATAACTAGGCCTATAATAATCAGGTGATGAGTCCTTTGTAGCGACCTAAAACCGCAACATCATATGAGATTGACTAGGATTGACGACCCTAGAATGGATCATTGTTGGGAAAATTAATATAAGGGAGGTACCTTAGCTTTCCAATCCTGCTGTATGAAAAAGGACTAATAAAAACTTGGTAATCACATTCATGCATCGCACTGCATGTGCCATTTGGCATTGGGCAGAGCACTGAGCAAGTGACTAACATGTGCAACCATGAGATGAAGATCGCAGAGGGAGTGAAGGCGCGGGCATGCATCATGACTACATTCCATCCTTGCATTAATCAGAGTACTTGTTTGTTATACTGTTTTATCATTACTGTTTGACTGAATTGATAACATGTTAACCTTTGATGTATAGCTCCACTAAGTTGATCATTCACTCCCACATTCTAGGACGGTGTTAAACACCAACTAGACTCTGTCTTAGTTAAAGATGATGATGCGACCCACGAGGCAGAGCCGGAGTTCGAGGATGAGGAGGAAGCGTTCTCTTATATGCAGTATTCAAGCGGGTTTATGTAAGCCGTGTCCTAATTTGATGGGGATTCAGGGTTATGTTCGTAGCAGGCTATCACATTCTCTTTTTGACATTTTGTATTTTGACACAACACTTGAAATTATTGACCTAGCAACGCATACATACTTTGAGGACTTATACTAGTTTATATATTCATTTCAGTCTTCCGCTTGCATATTACAACTGTCCCTGGATTATGTTTTGCTGATTTGGCTTACTCTAATTTATGTTTTATGCACTAATACAGACAACATACATCCATCATTAAAAATGTTGCGTAAGTAATGTTTTAGAACTCGGGAACTGAGTTATGCTCGACCCCCGATTTTCAGGGCGTTACGAGAACTATTCGATTCGTGTGAAAATTTACCCAGGTACTACTGCAAGTCATAGTCTTTCCATTTTTCACTAAGTGTCCCTACAAATGATAAATCAATGTCAATCATTATATATCGACTAAATTCTATATAATATAGGACATAATACACATGTAAAATCTATGAATTTCACAGCTCCACTTAAGTATTTGTTGTTCACCCTAAACCATCCAATGAAATTGGAAGACATGTCAAAAAAATGCATCTTAACCAATCGTCCATGACAACTAAAAGTTATTGAGGTACCTTGACATATGAATCCAACTCTTATCCATCACTATGTTCCTCGGCCACTTCGAAAGACAAGTTGGTGGAAATACCATGTGTTCCTGACAAAGCTTCCTACGAAAGATTAACTATAATGACTCAATTGATGATTCACTATTATCAAAAATTTAGACATCTAATAGAATCCCTAGTGGTATCTCTAACAAATTGACTAAATCAGCCACCCAACCAAGATCGGATAGATTGTAATGCTTTCATGTTTCCATTTAAATGCCCACACTAAAATTTTGGTAACATCTCCCCATGTCTCTCCAGATACGTTAATCTTGCACTTTATTCTCACGTCAAGTATCCGTACAATGTGAGGATATTTGATATTAGAAATAAATGATAAAGATACAATGCAGAACAAGCATGAACATTTAAATTAAAGAACCGAAAGCATTCTAATCTATACAACCTTAAATGGTCAAAACAACAGTTCCCACCTTCAAGGGACCCTCGCTCAATTTTCGGATATCTCTGACACAGATCCGGGTCTACTTCATCAATTTTGAGGTAATACATGAACATGGACCTGTCCAAATGGCCAGACCACCCATATTGATGTCCATATGAAATTGATAGCTTTGTCATGTCATAATTACAATTCCCACCTTCCAGGGACCACTGCTCAATTAAATCCTAAATTAGTTACTCATCCAAGTTTGCATAGATTGTAATACTTTCATATTCTCATTTAAATGTCCATGTTGAAAATCCAGAAGCATCTTTTCATGCCTCTCCAGATAAGTTGATCTTACATTATATTCCGATGCCAAATATCTAAAGCAATGTAAAGATATTTGACATTGGTTACGGAATGGAAAAAACATATTCAGTGAGAAACGAGGAGATGGACCGCGGATCAGGCATGAACATTTAAATAGATTATATGAAAGAATATTATCCCTTTAACCTTGAATTGTCTAAAATGGGACAATTTGAGCAATTTCTATGCCACAAAAAACACACCATATCTATGTATGGCCATCCTTAAACAAGTAACTAATTATCTAACTTACAAATCACAATTATAAACTAACAAGTCACAGTAATAATTTAAGAAAAAAATGTAATACATATAAAGCATACTGCCCAAATTTGTATTTTCCTATTGTGACTCACGTGAGCATCGGATTTACATAAATTTTAATATAACCTTGTAATATAAGTCAACTCAATAAATATACAAAACATACATCATATGGTTATCAAGATTAACAACTTCATTCTCATATATAACAACTCTAAATAAACTGCAAATGCTAAGATTGTCCATAGATAATTAGCATAACCCAATATCACTTACTTGTGCAGAAGAAGAAATAGACCACACAAGACAAATGTGACCGTGACAAGGATCCAACCAATGACCACCAAGCTACAACATGTAGGAATTAGGCATTAGTTTAGATAACCAATGACAATAAAACATGAATGTTATGAAAAATTGCTACAAACAAAGAGGAAATATGTGGTCTTAAGCCTCAGCTCACTGATTTAGGGCCAAGCTTGGGTGAGAGGTGCTACATAATGTCCTAGATCAGCAGATCCTAAGGCCATGTTTTGGTTGATGCTTAAAAAACTTTTGTCATATTTTATTGTCATAGTTGCTTACAATGCAGATGCTTGGCATTGCATATGTGTGTTCTTTTACTGATTTTCATTTATACTTTATTACGTTTTGTTCAGGTTCAGCAACTTTGTATCCCCTGCCCATGTTGATGATGATGAAGGATCCACTTTTCATTGGAGTTGTTTCTTTAAGGGTAGAGGTTAGTAGTAATGTTTGATGGTATCCCCAATTACATCAATTCCAAAAATAGCTCAAGCTATAAGTTTATCTTCTGTTTTGTCAAAATAGTTCTCATGTGACTACAAGGCTTATAGAGATGCTTGGTTTGGATGATATTTTCTAAGTGCTTGTGGGAGATTTGAGCTGCGAATCAGGTTGGATCCATTTATGAAGATCACCTGGGATAAAAGTTACGTAGGTTCATTCATCTGGCAGCCACACGCATAGAAACAATTATCTGTTTAAAAAAAATCAGCAATCTGACATGTGTGGCCCATCTACTGAATGGATCATACATTGCATTTATGTAGGCAATAGAGCTTTTCTAAGTGCACACAGCAATAAAGCTCATGTACATGCCACACATTTTCCAGCATTATACAGGTGCGAGATCTAATCAATTCATAAGTTTGGTCTAATCTTGAATATCTTTTACCCAATAAAAAAATCTAGTCCAATCAGCATTTGGCACCAATATTATAAATGGGTGAATGCAGTTTAGAAACTTTAGACAAGTTTTTCAGAGCTACAAATTTATTTTTTAAATTGTAGCCCATCAATTTTAAAAATTATAAAATTTCCAAAAATACCGACTTTACAATAGAGTTTTGCTGACTATGGCATAAACAATGCTCCTTGCCTTCTAAAAGCAATTTTGATTTACTCAATAGAACAAGTGGAAAAAAGAAGAAGAAGAAGAAGAAAAGTATCCAACATATGTTTTAATAGAAACCATAACAAACACCAAGGAAAGAACTGTAGAAACCAAAACCTACATGTCGTCGCTAGTTGAAAACATGAAGGAATCATTTGAAGAACACTAAGGAAATCCATCTCTTCAAGCTGACAAGAATCAAATTGTGAGAACTAGAATATCTCATTTATACCAAAACCCTACCAGTGTTTCAAATCCTAACAATAGGGAAAGAGTATATTCAGTTAGAATGGTGCATGTTTGAACAAGCCAGGGTATTACACTTACAATTATCTTAATCTTGTAAGCTTCCAAGAAGGGATGTCTGCTATCCTGTAAAGGACATCAAATACCTTCTTCTGAAGACTGTAAAAGAAATGTCAGGATCATAACCAAAATTTATACACCATTTTCTAAAATTCAACCTCTAAAGGATGATCATAACTAAAGTTTATACACCATTTTCTGAAGACTCCAAAAACCTAGTTTCCCATATTTGCAAGAAAAAAAAAAAAAAAAAACTGATTTGTTGATAAAAGAAGGCCGTAAAAGAAACAAGAGTACTGACCTGCATATCCCGTCTTTTATCAAAATTCCTTTCAAGGCAACATAGGTTGTGCTGCCATATATATGATTCAAAACCATCCAAGATTTTCAAACTTAGTTTCTAGCATCCAAACATATACAAAGGAAAAGAATTAAAAAAAAGAAAATATATACAAAATACACAATCCAAAAATGCATTCCATTAACCTGCAAGCAACGAAATAAAATTGAAAATTACAATGGACATACATTTTGCATAACCAATCCATAGAAATAGCGAGGTAATCTAAAATTTGAAAGTTCTCGACACATACCTCTGAAATTCAAAATTGCAACCAAGGCCACAAGCTCGGCAATCTCGTTCAATATAGTCAAATCCGTTTCAAGGTTGGACTAAGATCCATTAACTTAAAAAAGCAAAAATAAGACTTAATCATGATTTCCTTCTTTTTTATCAATTTAAACATGAAACACACAAATAAATGCTTGGACACTACCAAGGTGTATTTTGAACATGAATTCTCAATAGATGACTTAAAGAGAAGAAACTCATGAGCATAATACAAATCCTAAAAATGAGTATCAACCTAACAAAATATCATGATAAGCATAGTTTCCTACTAAAGTTAACTAAATAAAGAAGTAGCACCATTAACTAACTTGATCAAGTCCTAAAAGCTAGCAAGCAACCACTAACAAAACAACATGAAACTGAGAAAAAAGCACCTACAAGAAACCACCTGTAAGAGAACAACAAAACTATGTGTTGTCCAAATATAAGCATACTTTATGCAAAACTAAAGAAATTACATCATATGCCTAGCAGGTGCTCAAGAAGGATTATCTGATTATCAGACAACCAAATCAAGGATAAAAAGAAAGCTAGAATATTAAATCAACTTGGTTGTACATGAGAGAAAAAAAGAAGCTAATTGGATCCTCTTTTATGGAATATGCATATTACCTACAGTAAAACTTAATGCATATCAGCCCGAGTTTGGCCCATTTAAGTCATTGGGTCTGAAAGCACATAGGGCCTTTGATTTTAATCCCAAGCTTGTACATTAACATTATACAAGGGCCTATAATCCTTCACGTGAGCATTAGTATAACATTTTGCAAAACATTAGAATGGCCATGTGATTGGTGCCCATGGATTAACTTACATTTCTCATTTATTTTTGGTGCCCTAGGGAAAAGGTTTACATCATACCTGAGAATCAGAGATTCACGAGAAGCAGAAGGATGAACTGCAGCAGAGGACCAAGGAGATAGAGAGAGAGAGAGAGAGAGAGAGAGAGAGAGATGACTAGGATTTTGAGAGAGAGATATGGATAGAGAGAGTGAGAGGGAGAGGGAGAGGGAGAGGGAGAGTGAGACGGAGAGCGAGCGGAGAGGGAGAGCGAGATGGAGAGGCAGAGGGAGAGCGTGTGTAACACCCCAAATTTTGGCCAATCTGGAATTTGACGTCCTTAGGCAGTGGGTCAACTAAAACACTAGGAAAATCGCTCAGAACCTGCTTCCATAGCCAAAGAAACCACTTATGACTAATTCCTTTAGAAACTAAGCATAAGTTAGCTAGCGCAACGCTGGAGTAGCTGGGAAATAGTCCCTGATCACTTTAAATATGTTCTACAAGACCCAAATTGAGTAGAACCAATGACTCTATAATACTCTATAACCTCGGACCAAACTCTAAGCAGGTTTGTTCTCTGGACCACTTTGAATCTTTGTATTGGATCTAGACCGCGCGTCAAAAGTCCGATACCTCCTATCTTAGACCGTTAGAACCGCCTAGCTGGACTTGACACTCATTTCGAAAATCAAGTCAAACCGATAATCACAGGCTATTTCATTGAGCCCGGACCGAAGAGAGTGCGAATAGGGACAGAATTGGAATTTCAAATTCAAATCTGGCACACGACTTGACGTGTCAATATTAAGCATTATGACCGTCAGAATTCAGCCAAATTACACCCTTGGATCAGGAGAAATTTCTATTTTATATCATGAGACTTTCAGCCCTGATCTACGTGCGGTGACTGCTGAACTGAAACTGGTCCGCCACGTGCGATCTGCGGACCCAGCCGGACTGAAAACTTAATACGTGCTAGATCTGGTACGCATGAGCTTAAGTCCGATCGCATTCGTCCAGGGGACCACCAGAAATATCCTTTTGGACCGAAACAGCCCCGATTTGGATATACTTTAAGTATACCTTCACCTGGAGCCTATTTTCGGCATGTTTAGGCTTATAAAAGGGCTTGAAACCCTCACTCCTCTCTCTCATCCGAATTTGCAAAAAAAGCCCTAGATTGGGAGAGAGAAAAGGTGAGAGTTTGTGAGAGAAGGTGGGAGAGATCTTCCTGCTGCTGCTGCTGCTGCACGTGCTTAGGCGACGCACTCCGATCACTTTCTCGGCTATTCCAACGCACTTCTAGGTAAGGAAAACCCTAACCACTTGCTGATTTGGGGATTTCTTCGATTCAAATAGAATAGTAGCTGATGTACATGTGTATCAGGTTGTCTGATTGCCGTAGACGAAGCGTATACGCTCCGTTCGAATCACTTCACCTATAAGGGAAAAGGTGCGGATTTTAGACGCTTTGATTGACTGTTTTCAAAGCTTTCAATGTCGTTTAATAGTAGATTCTTGACGGCAACGCCGTTTGACATGTACAACATGCTGTCCGTTTCCTGTTTCGTAAACCAATGAAGAATATGAGATTTAGGGCATTTTAGTCATTTATAGGAAGTACTGTTTTCATTCATATTTTGCTGACATGATTGACATGGCTTCTTGTCTCATTAGGATATTAGGAATTCGTGCATAATTAGTTTGGCGAAGAGATTCGCCTAATTGCGCACTTCGGGTCGACATACTATATGAAGACTTAAGTGTGTAGTGTATATGTTTGTATAAATGCTTGTATTAGTATGTATTGAATTAAATGGTGTTATGAATTAGTTTGAGTTTGGTTTCTCAATTAATATGCTGGTGTAAATGGTTTCCTACATGTTAGCCATATGCATGATTTCATAATATGAATGAAATGCATGTGCTTGACAATTCGCTTAAGCTGTATGTTATAACATGTGCTTGATGATTTCATTTTGATTTAGTTTGAGATTGAATTCTCAATTAATATGCTGATGGAAATGATTTCGTATATTTTGGCGATATGCATAAGTTCATTATATGTACGAAAGGCATGTGTTAGATGATTTACTTAAGTTGTACGATATAACATGTGTTAACATGCTCACATGGTTGTGTTTCATTTCCAATACTCTCACATGATCGCCGACGTGGATTCATATGTGTTTGGGACTATACGTAGTCCAGGCAATCGGCAACCGAGCGAATTCGTGGTTAGCTTATCTTGGCCACGAAGGACGCGTCGATGAAAGCGAGTCGTGTTGGAGTTGGCGGCAGTGGTTAGGCCACGCGAAGTGTTTTACGCACTTCATGTCGTTCGACTTGCGATGCGATCGTGTTAGTCGAGCCCGCCAAGTAACCCGACTGGCCGTTGTATATTCACCCTGCATGAGTCGTAACTGCTTGAACCTAGGGTACTGAACTTACCATTGTAAACCCTGTTAACCATGGTACCTTGATCCATAAAGACTCATGAGCCGGGCATGGTGGTATGGGACACCGTGGTCGAGCTGTCGGCCTACGCTAGGGCCACAAACCTCCCTGTAGTGACCAGTGAGCACCTAGACTCGTGAACAGATTATGGTGGTATGAGACACTATATTCTTGCTGTCGGCCTACATTGATAAGGTGATGGGGGAGCGGTGCAACGAGTGCGAGCAACAGCCCTGGCAGCCCTTTGTAGTGACCGCGAGCGTATTCTGAGTCTACAGGAGGCGACGACCCTTCCGTAGCAGTAGAGTACAGTTGGCCTGTATTGATAAGGTGATGGGGGAGCGGAGCAACGAGTGCGTGCAACAGCCCTGACAGCCCTTGCAGCGACCTATAAAATATACATCGTATGAGATTACTAGGAGTGACGACCCTAGACAGGATCTGTGTTGGGATTGATACAAGGGAAGTACCTTAGTTTCCCAATCCTGCTGTTTGAATGGACTAATAACAACTCGGAAATCATATCACCATAGCATTGCATGTGCTTGGAAGATGTAGAGCACTCTAGGGAGTGTGGCATGCCGCGGTCGTAAGATGTTGCCTTATGAGGGAGATCGTCGGTGAGGGCATACATCACGTCATGTCATATTGCATTAGCAACAGTATTAGGATTGTTTGATTTACTGCTTTACTACTATCGCATGATTGATTTGATAACATGCTAATTTCTGCTCTCTTATCCCACTGAGTTGATCACTCACTCCCACGTTACGGGATGGTGTTTCCGGACACCCACCAGTCCCTATTGTGATTGCAGATGATGGCGCGGCCTGCGAGGCGGTGCTGGACTTGATGATGATGAGGAGGATCTCTCCTTTATGCATGATCTGATTGACGGGATTACAGGGAGGTTGATTAGATACCTTGACACTTGTCATTTTATATTTTGAGAGCACTCATGTATATCCTTTTGGTTTACTTTTGGAGCATACATGTATGTATATAACCTGGTAACATGTTCACACTCTGGAGACATACAACAGTTTATATATGTTATACATACTATCACAGTCTTCCACTTGCTAATTTAACTGACTCTGGAGTAGGATATGCTGTTCTGGCTTAATCTCATTCATGTTTAATACATTAACACAGACAACATTCAATCATACATATCTATGTTGCATAAATAACATTTTGAAACTCGGGAGTTGGGTTTTTACTCGACCCCCCGATTTTCGGGATGTTACAGATGGTATCAGAGCATGATTTGGATTAAACCGGGCCTGGGTTATGGTCACGCGACGCACGCTGTCACTTCCTTTAACTTAGGTGGGTGCGAGAAGGGTCTAGAAATACCTATATGATCGCAGATTCGCCAATAGACGAAGACTAATCGAATCGATCGCGTGATCGAGTCCGTAACTCATCCAGGGTCGCGTGAAGCAACCCGAATAGCTCTTAGGTTGTAGGTAAGTGTGTTGAGGCATTCTTTGAATGATTCTAAACCCGTAAATGTGAATCCTTGGGCCGTGGGACAACCACGACCCCTGTATTCAATCGTCAGGGCTTAAAAACCCCGTTTCACCAAAAATCTTCGAAATTCTTCCTCTCACCACTCCAATATTCAATTTTCTCTTATCTTTTTCATGTTAGGTATCAATCCTAATGTGAAAATAACATAAAATCATACTTTCACAAAATTTTACAGTGAAAAGTAAATTTTCATGAAAAATGGCCATAAGGCCATTTTAAATTCGCTTTCATTAGCAAATAATGGGCTAGATGGATGTACTAGCTCCTTATACCCCAAAATAATATGCTGCATGATAGGGTTTTGTATTTGGGATTGCAGATTGGCCCCGAAAATCCTCGAATGGATGTTTGGGCCTCCCTAGGGCAATCTACAATGAACCAAAGTGGGAACCATACCTTTTTGGAATCCCTAGGGCAAGGGGAACCTATCCCATATGGCTTCAATGGCCAATTTTCAATTTCACCGGCGATGCATCGCCGGTCAAACTCATCAGATGGGTCTGGCCTTTGGGCTGGAGGAGTTTGGGGGCTAGGGTAGCCCCCTGGTATGCGGTCCGTACCTTTAAATCCCCCAAAAGATGTACCTCCTTAACAAAATGCCCCTCTAAGCTCTCCTTCCTTCACATTTTTGCTGCCTTCCCCTCAAATCTTGATGTCAAACCTCTTTCAATCTCATTTTCAGTCACAACCGACCACTCTCCACCATTCTATTTCGATTTGCAGCCCTTCCTCTTGAAGATTTCATCGTTTGGAGCTCTTACAACCCCCAAATCGAGCTGAAATCGTGAGGTGCTCTATTCCCCTTTTTCATTCTCTTTTCTTTCTGGAAATACATCATAGGGGAGCTTGAAGCATCCCTCTACAACGCCTAGATCTCCCTTTTCTAGTTTGGTTAGCCATTTCCTTGTATTTCCCCATTTTCCATGGCTATTGTTAAGCTGTTTTAGCCTTTTTCTCTCTTTTCACCATCCTCCCTCTCAATCCTATTTCTCCATTTTCTTTGCTTAAGGGATACTGAAAATATATGGCCGAGAGAGCTCTAGTGAGCAACAGACAGTATTAGACTCGACAGGGATAAAGAAGGTAAGTCGGGACGTGGTAAAGTCCTTTGGTAGAGTTAGGCATCTATGCCTTTGCCCTGTAGATTGTTTGATTTTTGTTTTAAGGATTTCTGTGTTTTGTTGCTATTAGGTCTAGTGATGTCACTGGTAGACAATGTGTTGCGTCAGTGGTTTGGGCTTAGCATAGCCGAATGCATCTCTGTCATAATCCATGTGGAACTTTATTCCATATATTGTGACAAAATTTGGTTAGATGGAATACATGCCGTTTCATTTCGCTGTAAGGTATTGTCCCTAGATTGGGAGTATAGTAACTCCCGGGATTCAGTTTATAAATGAATTTTTATCCCACCCCACCCTCCTACCAAGCATGCCACTCCCTATCCCAACATGGGATTAGGAATGCGGTTCCATTTAATACAACTTAATGCTACTGGCCATATAGGCCCTTGGCGTTTTGGACTTAGAGATAACACTCCTAGATTTGAAGGATCTGACTATATGGGAAAGCCTTCTACCGTATAATCTTAGGCTTTAGATTATAGCTTTCTTAGGCTTTGGATTATAGCTGCTGAGTTACAGACTAGCCTATTAGTTACCTTAAGTAGTGTAAAGCCTGTATATGCTGAGGAATTGTAGGTTAGATTTGGTTCAAGTAGAACCTTATTCCTTCGATAGATCCCCTTATGACTTATAGACTTCTGTTGTTGCCCATAGGAAGGAACCATTCACTCTCAGGGAACATTTATAACTCCCTCAGATTGAACTTAGAATGTACTAGCACGCCCCTTAAAATTGCCTTCCCTAAGGGCTTATTGCATTCGGAAATGCGGAATAAAGGAACTACATGTAAGCGATGTATTCGCGGTTTGAATCGACTTCCTAATCCTAGTGGTTACCAATAAATCCAATGCTCTGATCAAGCAGAAGATCGGCATCAACTCGGATTAAGAATTGATATAATAAATCTTCTGTCCTAGCTAGACAGAAAGTCTATGTATCCGGCTCAGACCCACTATACTACTTTTTTTCCGTGTTGGGTCGACCACATACAACCGAACGGGATCACAGTGTCTTTGGGAAATGGCGAGGACTTAAAGCCAGTAAAGAATTCGACATCTTGCCACCAAGTCATACCTACCCCTGAACTTAACCACAATAGAGATTAGGCTCATCTCTATGATCATAGGTACCAATGCCATAGAACGCATCATTAGCAAGGAAAACCATGTAGAGAAGTTGTTTCCCCATTTATGTTAAGGATAGGTCTTAAGTTGCACCTCGTTCTGATGTACGGAGCGACGCATAGATTCTTGAACTTAAGTAAAACTAAGTTTTAAGGGGGGTAGAACATATGGAGTCCAATCCGGTTAGGTTAGTCAACACTACCGTTCGATCAGAGTGGCACAGCAGAAGAGTGGTTGGCCTCTTTCCCACTGGCCCAGGATCGAAACATTTGATTTAGGTTATATGTACGGTTAGGTTATCAAATAGGATTTGAACCTTCCTTAGAAAAAAGTACTCCTTGCCCTTCGCCAATTTCGGGGACGAAATTTTATTTTAAGGGGCGTAGATTGTAATACCCCAGATTTTGGCCAATCTGGAATTTGACGTCCTTAGGCAGTGGGTCAACTAAAACACCAGAAAAATCGCTCAGAACCTACTTCCATAGCTAAAGAAACCACTTAGGACTAATTCCTTTAGAAACTAAGCATAAGTTAGCTAGCGCAACGCTGGAGTAGCTGGAAAATAGTCCTTGATCACTTTAAATATGTTCTACAAGACCCAAATCGAGTAGAACCAATGACTCTATAATACTCTATAACCTCGGACCAAACTCTAAGCAGGTTTGTTCTCTGGACCACTTTGAATCTTTGTATTGGATCTAGACCGTGCGTCGAAAGTCCGATACCTCCTATCTTAGAGCGTTAGAACCGCCTAGCTGGACTTGACACTCATTTCGAAAATCAAGTCAAACCGATAATCACAGGCTATTTCATTGAGCCCGGACCGAAGAGAGTGCGAATAGGGACAGAATTGGAATTTTAAATTCAAATCTGGCACACGACTTGACGTGTCAGTATTAAGCATTCTGACCGTCAGAATTCAGCCAGATTACACCCTTGGATCAGGAGAAATTTCTGTTTTATATCATGAGACTTTCAGCCCTGATCTACGTGCGGTGACCGCTGAACTGAAACTGGTCCGCCACGTGCGATCTGCGGACCCAGCCGGACTGAAAAATTAATACGTGCTAGATCTGGTACGCATGAGCTTAAGTCTGATCGCATTCGGCCAGGGGACCACCAGAAATGTCCTTTTGGACCGAAACATCCCCGATTTGGATATACTTTAAGTATACCTTCACCTGGAGCCTATTTTGGACATGTTTAGGCTTATAAAAGGGTTTGAAACCCTCACTCCTCTCTCCCATCCGAATTTGCAAAAAAAGTCCTAGATTGGGAGAGAGAAAAGGTGGGAGAGATCTTCCTGCTGCTGCTGCTGCTGCACGTGCTTAGGCGACGCACTCCGATCACTTTTCCGGTGATTCCAACGCACTTCTAGGTAAGAAAAACCCTAACCACTTGCTGATTTGGGGATTTCTTCAATTCAAATAGAATAGTAGCTGATGTACATGTGTATCAGGTTGTCTGATCGTCGTAGACGAAGCGTATGCGCTCCGTTCGAATCACTTCACCTATAAGGGAAAAGGTGCGGATTTTAGACGCTTTGATTGACTGTTTCCAAAGCTTTCAATGTCGTTTAATAGTAGATTCTTGACGGCAACGCCGTTTGACATGTACAACATGCTGTCCGTTTCCTGTTTCGTAAACCAACGAAGAATATGAGATTTAGGGCATTTTAGTCATTTGTAGGAAGTACTGTTTTCATTCATATTTTGCTGACGTGATTGACATGGCTTCTTGTCGCATTAGGATATTAGGAATACGTGCATAATTAGTTTGGCGAAGAGATTCGCCTGATTGCGCACTTCGGGTCGACATACTATATGTAGACTTAAGTGTGTAGTGTATGTGTTTGTATAAATGCTTGTATTAGTATGTATTGAATTAAATGGAGTTATGAATTAGTTTGAGGTTGATTTCTCAATTAATATGCTGGTGTAAATGGTTTCCTACATGTTAGCCATATGCATGATTTCATAATATGAATGAAATGCATGTGCTTGACAATTCGCTTAAGCTGTATGTTATAACATGTGCTTGATGATTTCATTTTGATTTAGTTTGAGATTGAATTCTCAATTAATATGCTGATGGAAATGATTTCGTATATGTTGGCGATATGCATAAGTTCATTATATGTACGAAAGGCATGTGTTAGATGATTTACTTAATTTGTACGATATAACATGTGTTAACATGCTCACATGGTTGTGTTTCATTTCCAATACTCTCACATGATCGCTGACGTGGATTCATATGTGTTTGGGACTATACGTAGTCCAAGCAGTCGGCTACCGAGCGAATTCGTGGTTTTCTTATCTTGGCCACGAAGGACGCGTCGATGAACGCGAGTCGTGTTGGAGTTGGCAGCAGTGGTTAGGCCACGCGAAGTGTTTTACGCACTTCATGTCGTTCGACTTGCGATGCGATCGTGCTAGTCGAGCCCGCCAAGTAACCCGAATGGCCGTTGTATATTCACCCTGCATGAGTCATAACTGCTTGAACCTAGGGTACTGAACTTACCATTGCAAACCCTGTTAACCATGGTACCTTGATCCATAAAGACTCATGAGCTGGGCATGGTGGTATGGGACACTGTGGTCGAGCTGTCGGCCTAAGCTGGGGCCACAAACCTCCCCGTAGTGACCAGTGAGCACCTAGACTCATGAGCAGATTATGGTGGTATGGGACACTATATTCTTGTTGTCGGCCTACATTGATAAGGTGATGGGGGAGCGGTGCAACGAGTGCGAGCAACAGCCCTGGCAGCCCTTTGTAGTGACCGCGAGCGTATTCTGAGTCTACGGGAGGCGACGACCCTTCCGTAGCAGTAGAGTACAGTTGGCCTGTATTGATAAGGTGATGGGGGAGCGGAGCAACGAGTGCGTGCAACAGCCCTGGCAGCCCTTGCAGCGACCTACAAAATATACATCGTATGAGATTACTAGGAGTGACGACCCTAGACAGGATCTGTGTTGGGATTGATACTAGGGAAGTACCTTAGTTTCCCAATCCTGCTGTTTGAATGGACTAATAACAACTCAGAAATCATATCACCATAGCATTGTATGTGCCTGCAAGATGTGGAGCACTCTAGGGAGTGTGGCATGCCGCGGTCGTAAGTTGTTGCCGTATGAGGGAGATCATCAGTGAGGGCATACATCACGTCATGTCATATTGCATTAACAACAGTATTAGGATTGTTTGATTTACTGTTAAGCTTAGATTTAGGTTATAGGTTTTGGGATTAGGCAATTGTTTTAGGTTATAAGTATTGGTTTGGGGTAGGTTATAGGTTTTGGTTTTGGTTTGGGTTATAGGTTTTGGTTAAGGTAATTGGTTATATGTTTAAGTTTTAGGTTAAGGTTAGGTTTAGGTTATACGTTTTGGGATTTGGGAATTGTTTTAGATTATAAGTATTGGTTTAGGTTAGGTTATAGGTTAAGGTTTAGGGATAGGTTTTAGGTTTTGGGATTTGAAAATGGGTTCGGGTTTAGGTTATTGGTTTTGGTGTTGGTTTAGGTTATAGGTTTTGGTTATGGTTATAGCTTATATGTTTAGGTTTACGTTAAGCTTAAGTTTAGGTTGTAGGTTTTGGGATTTGACAATACTTTTAGGTTATAAGTATAGGTTTGGGATAGGTTATAAGTTTTAGTTTTGGTTTAGGTTATAGGTTTTGGTTAAGGTAATAGGTTATATGTTTAGGTTTAGGTTAAGGTAAGGTTTAGGTTATAGGTTTTCGGATTTGGGAATTATTTTAGATTATAAGTTTAGGTTTTGGTTAGGTTATAGGTTAAGGTTTAGGGATAGGTTTTACGTTTTGGGATTTGAGAATGGGTTCGGGTTTAGGTCATAAGTTTTGGTTTTGGTTTTGGTTATAGGTTTTGGTTTAGGTTATAGGTTATACGTTTTGGTTTTGGTTAAGGTTAGGTTTAGTTTATAGGTTCGCTCAGGTTATAGGTTTTGGTTTTGGTTTAGTTTATAGGTTTTGGGATTTGGGAATGGTTCGGGTTTAGGTTATAGGTTTTGGTTTTGGTTTAGGATTTAGGTTTTGGTTAAGGTTATAGTATATAGGTTTAGGTTTATGTTAAGGTTAGGTTTAGGTTATTGGTTTTAGGATTTAGTAATAGTTTTAGGTTATAAGTATAGGTTTGGGTTAGGTTATAGGTTTTGGGAATTGGGAAACGGGTTCGGGTTTAGGTTATAGGTTTTGGTTTTGGTTTAAGTTATAGGTTTTTGTTAAAGTTATGGTTATAGGTTTAGGTTTACATTAAGCTAAGGTTTTTGGGATTTGACATTAGTTTTACGTTATAAGTATAGGTTTGGGATATGTTATATGCTTTGGTTTTGGTTTAGGTTATTGTTTTGTTTAAGGTTATAAGTTAAATGCTTAGGTTTAGGTTAAGGTTAGTTTTAGGTTATAGGTTTTGGGATTTGGGAATTGTTTTAGATTATAAGTATAGGTCTAGGTTAGGTTATAGGTTAAGGTTTAGGGATAGGTTTAATGTTTTGGGATTTGAGAATGGGTTCGAGTTTAAGTCATAGGTTCTGGTATTGGTTTAGGTTATAGGTTTTGGGATTTGAGAATGGGTTCGGGTTCGGGTTTAGGTTATAGGTTTTAGTTTTGGTTTAGGTTATAGATTTTGGTTTAGGTTATAGGTTATACGTTTTGGTTTTGGTTAAGGTTTGGTTTAGGTTATAGGTTTAGGGATTTGAGAATGGGGTCGGGTTTTGGTTATAGGTTTTGGTTTTGGTTTAGGTTATAGGTTTTGGGATTTGGGAATGGGTTCGGGTTTAGGTTATAGGTTTTGGTTTTGTTTTTGGTTATAGGTTTTGGTTAAGGTTATAGGATATAGGTTTAGGTTTACGTTAAGGTTAGGTTTAGGTTATAGGTTTTGGGATTCAGCAATAGTTTTAGGTTATAAGTATAGGTTTGGGTTCGGTTATAGGTTTTGAGAATTGAGAATGGGTTCGGGTTTAGGTTATAGGTTTTGGTTTTGGTTTAGGTTATAGGTTTTGGTTAAGGTTATAGGTTATATGTTTAGGTTTACGTTAAGCTTAGGTTTAGGTTATAGGTTTTAGGATTTGGTAATAGTTTTACGTTATAAGTATAGGTTTGGGATAGGTTATAGGTTTTGGGATTTGGTAATAGTTTTAGGTTATAAGTATTGGTTTGGGATAGGTTATTGGTTTTGGTTTAGGTTATAGGTTTTGGTTAAGGTAATAGGTTATATGATTAGGTTTAGGTTAAGGTTAGGTTTAGATTATAGGTTTTGGGATTTGGGAATTGTTTTAGATTATAAGTATAGTTTTAGGTAAGGTTATAGGTTTAGGTTTAGGGATAGGTTTTAGGTTTTGGGATTTCTGAAAGGGTTCGGGTTTAGGTCATTGGTTTTGGTTTTGGTTTAGGTTTTAGGATTTGGTTTAGGTTATATGTTATACGTTTTTGTTTTAGTTAAGGTTAGGTTTAGGTTTTAGGTTTTGGGATTTAAGAATGGGATCGGGCTTAGGTTATAGGTTTTGGTTTTGGTTTAGGTTATAGGTTTTTGGATTTGGAAATGGGTTTGGGTTTAGGTTATAGGCTTTGGTTTTGGTTTAGGTTTTAGGTTTTGGTTAAGGTTATAGGATATAGGTATAAGTTTAGGTTAAGGTTAGGTTTAGGTTATTGGTTTTGGGATTTGGCAATAGTTTTAGGTTATAAGTACAGGTTTGGGTAAGGTTATAGGTTTTGGGAATTGAGAACGGGTTTGGGTTTAGGTTATAGGTTTTGGTTTAGGCTATAGGTTTTGGTTTTTGTTTAGGTTATACGTTTTGGTTAAGGTTATTGGTTATACGTTTAGGTTTATGTTAAGCTTAGGTTTAGGTTATAGGTATTGGGATTTGGCAAAAGTTTAAGGTTATAAGCATAGGTTTGGGTTTAGGTTATATGTTTTGGTTTTGGTTTAGGTTATAGGTTTTGGTTAAGGTAATAGGTTATATGTTTTGGTTTAGGTTAAGGTTTGGTTTAGGTTATAGGTTTTGATATTTGGGAATTGTTTTAGATTATAAGTATAGGTTTAGGTTAGGTTATAAGTTAAGGTTTAGGGATAGGTTATAGGTTTTGGGATTTGAGAATGGGTTCCGGTTTAGGTCATAGGTTTTGGTATTGGTTTAGGTTATAGGTTATACGTTTTTGTTTTGGTTAAGGTTAGGTTTAGGTTATAGGTTTTGGGATTTGAGAATGGGGTCGGGTTTAGGTTATAGGTTTTGGTTTTGGTTTAGGTTGTTGGTTTTGGAATTTTAGAATGGGTTCGGGTTTAGGTTATAGGTTTTGGTTTTGTTTTAGGTTATAGGTTTTGGTTAAGGTTATAGGTTTTAGGTTTAGGATTAGGTTAAGGTTAGGTTTAGGTTATAGGTTTTGGGATTTGGGATTTGGCAATAGTTTTAGGTTATAAGTATAGGTTTCGGTTAGGTTATATGTTTTGAAAATTGAGAATGGGTTCGGGTTTAAGTTATAGGTTTTGGTTTTGGTTTAGGTTATTGGTTTTGGTTAAGGTTATAGGTTATAGGTTATAGGTTTTGGGATTAGGCAATAGTTTTAGGTTATAAGTATTGGTTTGGTGTAGGTTATAGGTTTTGGTTTTGGTTTACGTTTTAGGTTTTGGTTAAGGTAATAGGTTATATGTTTAGGTTTAGGTTAAGGTTAGGTTTAGGTTATAGGTTTTGGGATTTGGGAATTGTTTTAGATAATAAGTATAGGTTTAGGTTAGGTTATAGGTTAAGGTTTAGGGATAGGCTTTAGGTTTTGGGATTTGAAAATGGGTTCGGGTTTAGGTTATAGGTTTTGGTTTTGGTTTAGGTTATATGTTTTGGTTAAGGTTATAGGTTATATGTTTTGGTTTACGTTAAGCTTAGATTTAGGTTATAGGTTTTGGGATTTGACAATAGTTTTAGATTATAAGTATAGGTTTGCGATAGGTTATAAGTTTTGGTTTTGGTTTTGGTTATAGGTTTTGGTTAAGGTAATAGGTTATATGTTTAGGTTTAGGTTAAGCTTAGGTTTAGGTTATAGGTTTTGGGATTTGGGAATTGTTTTAGATTATAAGTATAGGTTTAGGTTAGGTTATAGGTTAGGGTTTAGGGATAGGTTTTAGGTTTTGGAATTTGAGAATGGGTTCAGGTTTAGGTCATAGGTTTTGGTTTTGGTTTAGGGTATAGGTTTTGGTTTAGGTTTTAGGTTATACGTTTTGCTTTTAGTTATGGTTAGGTTTAGGTTATAGGTTTTGGGATTTAGGAATGGGGTCGCGCTTAGGTTATAGGTTTTGGTTTTGGTATAGGTTATTGGTTTTAGGATTTGGGAATGGGTTAGGATTTAGGTTATAGGTTTTGGTTTTGGTTTAGGTTTTAGGTTTTGGTTAAGGTTATAGGATATAGGTTTAGGTTTATGTTATGGTTCGGTTTAGGTTATAGGTTTTGGGATTTGGCAATAGTTTTAGGTTATAAGTATAGGTTTGGGTTAGGTTATAGGTTTTGGGAAATGAGAACGGGTTCAGGTTTAGGTTATAGGTTTTGGTTTTGGTTTATGTTATAGGTTTTGGTTGAAGTTATAGGTTATAGGTTTAGGTTTACGTTAAGCTTTGGTTTAGGTTATAGGTTTTGGGATTTGGCAATAGTTTTACATTATAAGTATAGGTTTGGGATAGGTTATATGTTTTGGTTTTGGTTTAGGTTATAGGTTTTGGTTAAGGTTATAATTTATATGTTCAGGTTTAGTTTAAGGTTAGGTTTAGGTTATAGGTTTTGGGATTTGGGAATTGTGTGAGATTATAAGTATAGATTATAAGGATAGGGTGGGCCATGGCACCCAATTTATGAGCCAATCCCTTCCTTAATAGGCCCATAAATTTATTTTATTCCATGCATGCATTGCTGTCCAGAAATTTCTGGACAGATTTTTTGTGGGACTTGGGCTTGAATTTGGGACTGATTAGGGGACCTTTTGTACCCTTCAAATATATTTTTATGAAATTTGGAGATCTCATCTTGATGTTCCCCCAAATTTCAGCCCCATCGAATCTTGATAGAGGTCCCAAAAGTGTGGTCCAAGTGGGGTGGATAGTCTGGATTTTCTGCACTGTTCCAGCAACATTCCACCCTGGACAGGTTGGAAATTTGAAATTTATTAAAATATTTTTGGGTGTCTAAAAATTATAAAAATTTATAGGGATATGGTCCACCCATGTTATGAACTACCTGAAAAATTTTAGGGCCAATGAACCCCATTTGGGCATCTAAAATGGTGGTATAACATAGTGGACTGCCAGAAACATTCTTCTATGCAATCCAGCAGTATAGTTCCATAAAAATAAAATTTTAAAAATATTTTTCTCAAAATGTGGGCCATATTTCTGAGCTCCATTTTGATTTAGTCTTGATGCGGAATCTTGGGTCCAAATTTTAGGAACTTAGGAGGCCCAGAACCCACCCATTAGATGGCCCAAATTTAGAACAGTTACATTCTAGCAATAGTTCACCCTGGATAGATTACATTCTTAAAATTTATTAAAATACTTTTGAGTGTCTAAAAATTATAAGAATTTACATGGATGTGTTAAACTCATTTTAAGACCTACCTGAAATTTTTTGGAGCCATTGGACTCCTGTACACACCATAGTGGTGGTTGGACCGGCCCACTATAATATGGTGTCCAGATCAGTCCAAGTTTCAGGACAGATTGTTTTATTTGAATTAATTAAAATATTTTTAGATTTCTAAAAATTATAAAATATTATGGGGGTGTGGCCTACCCATGGAAGGACCATTCTATAAATTTTCAGGGCCATCGGGCCTTTGTACCGACCGTGGTGTGGCCTACAATTTGGACTAGTTTTGGGTCAAATACCCAAGCACACCCTTACCTTGGGTTGCTGGGCCTGCATTCTAATGGCATGGCCCACTTGAAGTAAGTGTTGTATATCTCTCTTTTATCTGGTGGGGCTCACTATGATATATGTGGATCACCATGGGTTAGTAACCTATCTAAATTAAGTAAATTTTTAGACTCCAGCAGGCCCAAGAAATGGGTGGGCTGGAATTCCAGCAAGGGGCCCAAAATTTGCTACATGGTTGATTGTTTAGGAACTATTGTGGCACACCAGATTTGAGAGAATGTTGCACACATTCCTTGCTTTCCTTCCTTAGATATTTTAGGCTTAATGAGTGCCCCCTTGAGGCCCACCTTTGTGGTGATTTTTTAGGCTAGCCTTAACCAGAATTTTTAATAGTTTTATAGGCTCAATGGGCTGGGAACTTTTTTCTTGAGCCCGAGATTGTGCAAGGGATGACCTTATTGATTTATGAACCCAATGGGCTGTCTATAAGCTGACCATGTGTATTAATGGGCCTTGATGCCCTCATAAAGTGTTTAATTATGGGCTGACTTGCAAAGCCCACATAAATGCATATTGCGAAGGCCCTTGTTAAGTCTTTGTCTGATGAGACAAGGCCCACCCTATCGGTATAGGTCTTGCCCTTGTATATTCTTGGACTTATGGGCTGACCTCTAGTCCACCATAATGTATGAATTGGATGACTTTTGTTTTGAGCCATTTCCTTAGGGCCCTTTATGTAATATAGTATTTGCATGACCACCCCTTTTGTGGCAGTGATTAGGCCTTTTGGACTCACTTCTTTTGGATAGGCTCATTGATCTTGGGGCTATACTCTCCCATTTATTGTGATGGGTTTAAGGGCAATAATATGCAAGAAGTTGGGCTCTTGGCTGCCCACTAAATTGGCCCTGTACTTGGGCTAAAAGTGAGACCCAACTCACTTATGTTAAATGTAAAACTTGCCCATGTAAATGAATTACTAGGCTGCCCATGAAGCCCACCACAATATGTGGAATTATGGCCTTTGTAGTTGGGCTCAAACCTTACTTGAGGGTCCACTATTTAGCCCATAAGTTGGGCTTGGTGTATAGCCCAGTAGGCCATGCATTGCGTGGGCTTTAGACCTTATATTATATGAGTAATGGCGGGCTACCTCTTGGAGGCCAGTTGAATGTCCTCCTGGGTTATCCTAAGGTAGGCCCATGGATTTCTCTATCGATGGTTAAAGGCTCACCATAGACCCTAGGCCGTTTGTTTAGGGCTTAATGTGTATGTATGTGGAACCTACCTTAACGCATGTTTGGTCCAGGCCATCCAAGCCTTGGATCGCCCGATTATGGATGTATTCTCTGTCTTGGGTTACTACTGGACTCACAATCCAGTAACAGGCCCACTTGATCTTTTCATGATATACACATACTCTCCATCTGGTGAGGCCCCCAATGAATATAGTTGGCTTTCATGAGATTATTTCACATAGTTAACTGATTTCTGGACCTTAGCAGGTCTAGGAAGTTAAACTGGCCAAAAGTTTATCAAAGGGCCTTAAATGTAAAATTTTATGATTAAAACTTTATTTGGCTGTGGGGCCCACCATATTGAGAACTTGTGTGTGTGTTACATGCTTATAATCTTTGAGATTTATCAGTGCATTCTATGGGGTCACCTTTAGTAATCAGATGAGGACCCCATCTTAGATCAGATTTTTTTGGGGCATCCCATGGGCCCAGAGTGGGCAGAGTCGTCTCAACTTGGCCTAACCATATATTGGGCCAACTTTCACCATTTTGATGGACTTGTGGGCTAAGACAATGATAATATTGGGCCCTTAGTTTTCCACCTAAATTGTTAAGTTATTGGGCTGATGTAGTTGGGCCCTTTTCATCCAAACTTAAACTTATTTAGTGGTATATTGTGTACATGGGCTGCCCACCAAGTGGACTCAGTGCATGGATTCTATGGCCATTGGGAATTGAGCCTTGGGCCTTAATTTTTCCTTGGGGCCCATGTTGTTAGAAGTGATATTTTATCTTTTTATGGCCTATTATGAGGAATATATATGTATATGATTGGTTACATTTATTTTTATCTTTAATGTAGGCCTTGGGCCTTCTATCCATATCATTCATGGTTGATATGCATTTTTGGAGAATAGTGGTTAAATGTCCCTATTATGGACCGCTCTAGGCCTGGTTGTATTTAAGAGTGATTGGATGATCATCTTAGACTCTTGTTAATCTCATTTCTATATCGCTGTAACATCCCGAAAATCGGAGGGTCGAGCAAAAACCCAACTCCCGAGTTCCAAAATGTTATTTATGCAACATAGATATGTATGATTGAATGTTGTCTGTGATAATGTATTAAACATGAGTGAGATTAAGCCAGAACAGCATATCATACTCCAGAGATAGTTAAATTTGCAAGCGGAAGACTGTAATAGTATGTATAACATATATAAACTATTGTATGTCTCCAGAGTGTGAACATGTTACCAGGTTATATACATACATGTATACTTCAAAAGTAACCAAAAGAATATACATGAGTGCTCTAAAAATATAAAATGACAAGTGTCAAGGTATTTAAGCAACCTCCCTGTAATCCCGTCAATCAGAATACGCATAAAGGAGGGATCCTCCTCATCATCATCAAGTCCAGCTCCGCCTCATAGGCCGCGCCATCATCTGCAATCACAAAAGGGTCTGGTGGGTGTCCAGGAACACCGTCCCGTAACGTGGGAGTGAGTAGCTAACTCAGTGGAATAATAGAGCAAAGATTAACATGTTATCAAATCAATCATGCGATAATAGTAAAGCAGTAATTCAAATATTCCTAATACTGTTGTTAATGCAATTATGACATGACGTGATGTATGCCCTCACCGACGATCACCCTCATACGGCAACATCTTACGACCGCGGCATGCCACACTCCCTAGACTGCTCCACATCTTCCAGGCACATGCAATGCTATGGTGATATGATTTTCAAGTTATTATTAGTCCATTCAAACAGCAGGATTGGGAAACTAAGGTACTTCCCTTATATCAATCCCAACACAGATCCTGTCTAGGGTCGTCACTCCTAGTAATCTCATACGATGTATATTTCGTAGGTCGCTGCAAGGGCTGCCAGGGCTGTTGCTCGCACTCGTTGCACCGCTCCCCCATCACCTTATCAATACAGGCCTACCGTACTCTACTGCAACGGAAGGGTCGTCGCCTCCCGTGGACTCAGAATACGCTCGCGGTCACTACAAAGGGCTCGTCGCCTGATCAGTGTAGGCCGACAGCTAGAATATAGTGTCCCATACCACCATAATCTGCTCACGAGTCTAGGTGCTCACTGGTCACTACGGGGAGGTTTGTGGCCCCAGCGTAGGCCGACAGCTCGACCACGGTGTCCCATACCACTATGCCCGGCTCATGAGTCTTTGTGGATCAAGGTACCATGGTTAACAGGGTTTACAATGGTAAGTTCAGTACCCTAGGTTCAAGCAGTTATGACTCATACAAGGTGAACATACATCGGCCAGTCGGGTTACTTGACGGGCTCGACTAGCGCGATCGCATCTCAAGTCGAACGACATGAAGTGCGTAAAACACTTAGCGTGGCCTAACCACTGCCGCCAACTCTAAACACGAATCACGTTCATCGACGCGTCGCTCGTGGCTATGACCAGTCAGCCACGAATTCGCTCAGTTACCGACTGCCTGGACTAAGTCTAGTCCCACACATCTATGAAATCACATCAACAATATATGCAAAGGTATTGGAATTGAAATACAATCATGTGAGCATGTTAACACATGTTATAACATTCAACTTAAGCAAATCTTCAAACACTTACATTCCATGCATGTAATGGAATCATGCATATGGTCAACATATAGGAAATCATTTAGGTCAGCATATTAATCAAGAAATCATTCTCAAACTACTACATAACATCATTTAATTCAATACATACTAGTACAAGCATTTATACAAACACATACACTACACACTTAAGTCTACATATAGTATGTCGAACCAAAGTGCGCAACTAGGCGAATCTCTTCGCCAAACTGATTATGCAAGCATTCCTAACTCCCTAATGCGGCAACAAACCATGTCAATCACGTCAGCAAAATATGCATGTAAACCGTACTTCCTACAAATGACTAAAATGCCCTAAATCTCATATTCTTCGTTAATTTACAAAACGGGAAACGGAGAGCATGTTGTACATGTCAAACGGCGTTGCCGTCAAGAATCTACTATTAAACGACATTGAAAGCTTTGGAAACAGTCAATCAAAGCGTCTAATATCCGCACCTTGTCTCTTATGGATGTTGAAATTCGAACCGAGCGTATACGCTTCGTCTACAGCGATAAGAGAACCTGTTTTACAAGATTTATTAACTATCAGGCTATGAAATGGAAGAAACATCAAATCAGCAACTTTCTAGGGTTTTTCTTACCTGAAAACGCGGAGGAATCGCCGGGAAAGTGATCGGAGTGCGTTGCCTAAGCACGTACAGCAGCAGCAGGAAAAGCTCTCCCACCTTCTCTCACAAACTCTCACTTTCTCTCTCACTCTTGCTAGGGTTTCTAGGAAATTCGGATGAGTGAGAGAAGTGAGGGTTTCAACCCCTTTTATAAGCTCAAATGTGCCCAAAACAGGCTTGGGAACAAAGTATACTTGAGGTATATCCAAATCGGGGCTGTTTCGGTCCAAAAGCTGCTTTCTGGTGGTCCCCTGGTCGATTGCGATCGGACTTAAGCTCATGCGTACCAGATGTAGCACGTATTAAGTTTTCAGTCTGGCAGGGTTCGCAGATCGCCCGTGGCGGACCAGTTTCAGTTCAGCGGTCACCGCACATAGATCAGGGCTGAAAGTCTCATGATAATAAATAGAAATTTTTCCTGATCCGAGGGTGTAATCTGGATGAATTCTGACGGTCAGAACGCTTAATACTGACGCGTCAAGTCGTGTGCCAGATTTGAATTTGAAATTCCAAATCTGTCCCTATTCGCGGTCTCTTCAGTCCGGGCTCAATGAAATAGTCTGTGATTATCGGTTTAACTTGATTTTCGAAATGATTGTCAAGTCCAGCTAGGCAGTTCTAACGGTCTAAGATAGGAGGTAACGGACTTTCGACGCGCGGTCTAAATCCAATACAATAATTCAAAGTGGTCCAGAGAACAAACCCGCTTAGAGTTTGATCCGAGGTTATAGAGTATTATGGAGTCATACGTTCTACTCGATTTGGGTCTTGTAGAATGTATTTAAAGTGATCAGGGACTGTTTCCCAGCTACTCCAGCGTTGCGCTAGCTAACTTACACTGAATTTCCATAGGAATTAATCCTAAGTGGTTTCTTTGGCTATGAAATTGGGTTCTGAGCGATTTTTCAGGTGTTTTAGTTGACCCATTGCCTAAGGACGTCAAATCCCAGATTAGCCAAAATCCGGGGTGTTACAATCTACCCCCCTTAAAACACAATGTCGTCCCCGACATTGGCAAAGGGCAAGGAGTACTTTCTCTAAGGAAGGTTCAAATCCTATTTAATAACCTAATCGTATGTATATCAGAACTCAAAGGTTTCGATCTTGGGCAAGTGGAAAGAGGCCAACCACTCTTCCGCTGCGCCACTCTGATCAAACGGTAGCGTTGACTAACCTAACTGGATTGGACTCAATACGTTCTACCCCCCTTAAAACTTGGTTTTACTTAAGGTTGAAGAATCTTAACATCGATCCGTATATCGGAACGAGGCGCAACTTAGGGGCTATCCTTAACCTAAAATGGAAACAATCTTTCTCTACATGGTTTTCCTTGCTAATGATGCGTTCTATAGCATTGGTACTTATTATCATAGAGATGAGCCTAATCTCTATTGTGGTTAAGTTCAGGGGCAGGTATGAGTTGGTGGCAAGATGTCGAATTCTCTACTGGCTTTAAGTCCTTAACATTTATCAAGGGCAAAGCAATAACTTGTGGTTGTAGGTGGTCGAGACAACACGGAAGAAAAGTTGTGTAGTGGGTCTGAGCTGGATACATAGACTTTCTGTCTAGCTAAAACAGAAGATTTATTGTATCAATTCTTAATCCGAGTCGATGCCGATCTTCTGCTTGATCAGAGCATTGGATCTATTGGTAACCACTAGGATTAGGAAGTCGATTCAAACCGCGAATACATCGCTTACATGTAGTTCCTTTATTCCGCATTTCCGAATGCAATAAGCCCTTGGGGAAGGCAATTCTAAGGGGCGTGCTAGTACATTCTAAGTTAAATCTGAGGGATTTATAAATGGTCCCTAAGAGTGAATGGTTCCTTCCTATGGGCAACAACAACAGTCTATAAGTCATAAGGGGATCTATCGAAGGAAGGGAGTCCCATTCAAACCAAATCGAACCTACTATCCCTTAGCATATATAGGCCTTACACTGCCTAAGACAACTAGTAGCCTAGTCTATAACTCAATAGTTATAATCCAAAGCCGAAGTTTATACGTTAAATGGTTCCATACTATTTCTACTACAGGGAAGTCTTCTATTGCTTAGGGTCAAGATTATCTAAATGGAAACGGATTTCTTATGTCGTCAGATCCTTCAAATCTAGGAGTACTAACACTAGGTTCCAAACGCCTAGGGCCTATGTGGCCGGTAGCGCTTAGTTGTATTAAATGGAACCGCATTCCTAGTCCCATGGCGGGATTGGAAGTGGCATGCTTGGTAGGAGGGTGGGGTGGGATAAAAACTAATTTGTAGGCTGAATCCCGGGAGTTACAATACTCCCAATCCAGGGACGATACCTTACAGTGAAATGAGACGGTATGCACTCCATTCCACAATTTTCGGCTACATTAAGCCCAAACCACAACACAAACATTCATATAACAAGTCGAAAAGCATCATGCATTTCATTAAACCCAAAATTGTCATAATACAAGGGATATCTCCCTACAAGTATCATGACAAAAAGTACATGGGAGCTATGTCAGTCAGCTTCTACAGCAACATAGGTAAACTACTAGCCTTATCAGGCTTACAAAACACAACTTAAAACAGGAAATGACGAACTACAACCCGCGATACCTGGATCTAGATTACTAGTCCGAGTCGGGCGATGGAGGAGGAAATGCAAAGAAATCGTTGTCCAAATGGACAGAACAAAATCTAGGCATTGTAGAGGGATACTTCAAGCTCCCCTAGGATGCATTTTTAGAGAGAAATGGAAACGAAAAAGGAGAATGGAGCACCTCACGAATCCAGCTCGATTTGGGGGTTTTTGAAGCTCCAAATGACGAAATCTCCAAGAGGAAGGGCTGAAAACTCCAAAGAAGTGATGGATGATGGTCGGTTTTGGCCAAGGATGGGTCTAGGGTGGTTTGGAATCACGAATTTTTAGAGATAGTTGCTGAAAAATGAAAATGGGGCTAGGGAAGGGGCTGTTTGTGAAGGAAGTACCCCTATTTGGGGTTTTCTATGGACGAGACCTACATGGGAGGGGTACACTACCCAAAATAGGGCGTGCGCCCAACTTTCGTGCCAAATGGGCCCCACCGGTCGGCGATGCATCGCCCGACCGGCGATGGCATCGCCGGCCAACTTCCAAGTTGGCCGGTGGGACTATATGGGTCTGGTCCCCCATGATCCCAGGAGTCCAAAAATATATGGCCCACCCCCTGGTTCATTGTACTTTGATCTGTATGGGCCCAAATATGTGTTCTGGGATCTCCGGGTCCACATCGCAATCCATAATATCAAATCATATGATACAACATATGAATTTGGGGTAGAAGGAGCCAGTACATCTATCTAGATCCTTAGTTACTAAAGAAAGTGAAGTTAGAATGGCCTTATGGCCATTTTTCATGAAATTTTACTATTCACTGTAAAATTTTGTGAAAGTACTAATTTGTGTTATTTTATTATTAGGTTTGATGCCTAATATGAAATGGTGAAGGAAGAAATGAAGATTGGAGTGTTTAGAGGAGGAATTTTGAAGATTTTTGGTGAAACGGGGTTTTTAAGCCCTGGCGATTAATTACAGGAGTCGTGGTCATCCCACGGCCCAAGGATTTACTTTTGCGGTTTAAAACCGCTCATAGAACATCTCAACCCGACTTCCTACATCTTAGAAGTGATTCGGGTTGCCTTACGCGACCCGAGATGCGTTACAGACTCGATCTTGCGATCGATTCTAAGAGACTTCGCCTATCGGCGAATCTGCGATCTTAGACGTGTTTCTCGACCCTTCTCGCACCCACCTAAGTCAAAGGAAGCGACAGCGTACGTCGCGTGACCATAACCCAGGCCCGGTTTAATCCAAATCATGCTCTGATACCATCTGTAACATCCCGAAAATCGGGGGGTCGAGCAAAAACCCAACTCCCGAGTTCCAAAATGTTATTTATGCAACATAGATATGTATGATTGAATGTTGTCTGTGATAATGTATTAAACATGAGTGAGATTAAGCCAGAAAAGCATATCATACTCCAGAGATAGTTAAATTTGCAAGCGGAAGACTGTAATAGTATGTATAACATATATAAACTATTGTATGTCTCCAGAGTGTGAACATGTTACCAGGTTATATACATACATGTATACTTCAAAAGTAACCAAAAGAATATACATGAGTGCTCTAAAAATATAAAATGACAAGTGTCAAGGTATTTAAGCAACCTCCCTGTAATCCCGTCAATCAGAACACGCATAAAGGAGGGATCCTCCTCATCATCATCAAGTCCAGCTCCGCCTCATAGGCCGCGCCATCATCTGCAATCACAAAAGGGTCTGGTGGGTGTCCAGGAACACCGTCCCGTAACGTGGGAGTGAGTAGCTAACTCAGTGGAATAATAGAGCAAAGATTAACATGTTATCAAATCAATCATGCGATAATAGTAAAGCAGTAATTCAAATATTCCTAATACTGTTGTTAATGCAATTATGACATGACGTGATGTATGCCCTCACCGACGATCACCCTCATGTGGCAACATCTTACGACCGCGGCATGCCACACTCCCTAGAGTGCTCCACATCTTCCAGGCACATGCAATGCTATGGTGATATGATTTTCAAGTTATTATTAGTCCATTCAAACAGCAGGATTGGGAAACTAAGGTACTTCCCTTATATCAATCCCAACACAGATCCTGTCTAGGGTCGTCACTCCTAGTAATCTCATACGATGTATATTTCGTAGGTCGCTGCAAGGGCTGCCAGGGCTGTTGCTCGCACTCGTTGCACCGCTCCCCCATCACCTTATCAATACAGGCCTACCGTACTCTACTGCAACGGAAGGGTCGTCGCCTCCCGTGGACTCAGAATACGCTCGCGGTCACTACAAAGGGCTCGTCGCCTGATCAGTGTAGGCCGACAGCTAGAATATAGTGTCCCATACCACCATAATCTGCTCACGAGTCTAGGTGCTCACTGGTCACTACGGGGAGGTTTGTGGCCCCAGCGTAGGCCGACAGCTCGACCACGATGTCCCATACCACCATGCCCGGCTCATGAGTCTTTGTGGATCAAGGTACCATGGTTAACAGGGTTTACAATGGTAAGTTCAGTACCCTAGGTTCAAGCAGTTATGACTCATACAAGGTGAACATACATCGGCCAGTCGGGTTACTTGACGGGCTCGACTAGCGCGATCGCATCTCAAGTCGAACGACATGAAGTGCGTAAAACACTTCGCGTGGCCTAACCACTGCCGCCAACTCTAAACACGAATCACGTTCATCAACGCGTCGCTCGTGGCTATGACCAGTCAGCCACGAATTCGCTCAGTTACCGACTGCCTGGACTAAGTCTAGTCCCACACATCTATGAAATCACATCAACAATATATGCAAAGGTATTGGAATTGAAATACAATCATGTGAGCATGTTAACACATGTTATAACATTCAACTTAAGCAAATCTTCAAACACTTACATTCCATGCATGTAATGGAATCATGCATATGGTCAACATATAGGAAATCATTTAGGTCAGCATATTAATCAAGAAATCATTCTCAAACTACTACATAACATCATTTAATTCAATACATACTAGTACAAGCATTTATACAAACACATACACTACACACTTAAGTCTACATATAGTATGTCGAACCAAAGTGCGCAACTAGGCGAATCTCTTCGCCAAACTGATTATGCAAGCATTCCTAACTCCCTAATGCGGCAACAAACCATGTCAATCACGTCAGCAAAATATGCATGTAAACCGTACTTTCTACAAATGACTAAAATGCCCTAAATCTCATATTCTTCGTTAATTTACAAAACGGGAAACGGAGAGCATGTTGTACATGTCAAACGGCGTTGCCGTCAAGAATCTACTATTAAACGACATTGAAAGCTTTGGAAACAGTCAATCAAAGCGTCTAATATCCGCACCTTGTCTCTTATGGATGTTGAAATTCGAACCGAGCGTATACGCTTCGTCTACAGCGATAAGAGAACCTGTTTTACAAGATTTATTAACTATCAGGCTATGAAATGGAAGAAACATCAAATCAGCAACTTTCTAGGGTTTTTCTTACCTGAAAACGCGGAGGAATCGCCGGGAAAGTGATCGGAGTGCGTTGCCTAAGCACGTACAGCAGCAGCAGGAAAAGCTCTCCCACCTTCTCTCACAAACTCTCACTTTCTCTCTCACTCTTGCTAGGGTTTCTAGGAAATTCGGATGAGTGAGAGAAGTGAGGGTTTCAACCCCTTTTATAAGCTCAAATGTGCCCAAAATAGGCTTGGGAACAAAGTATACTTGAGGTATATCCAAATCGGGGCTGTTTCGGTCCAAAAGCTGCTTTCTGGTGGTCCCCTGGTCGATTGCGATCGGACTTAAGCTCATGCGTACCAGATGTAGCACGTATTAAGTTTTCAGTCTGGCAGGGTTCGCAGATCGCCCGTGGCGGACCAGTTTCAGTTCAGCGGTCACCGCACATAGATCAAGGCTGAAAGTCTCATGATAATAAATAGAAATTTTTCCTGATCCGAGGGTGTAATCTGGATGAATTCTGACGGTCAGAACGCTTAATACTGACGCGTCAAGTCGTGTGCCAGATTTGAATTTGAAATTCCAAATCTGTCCCTATTCGCGGTCTCTTCAGTCCGGGCTCAATGAAATAGTCTGTGATTATCGGTTTAACTTGATTTTCGAAATGATTGTCAAGTCCAGCTAGGCGGTTCTAACGGTCTAAGATAGGAGGTAACGGACTTTCGACGCGCGGTCTAAATCCAATACAATAATTCAAAGTGGTCCAGAGAACAAACCCGCTTAGAGTTTGATCCGAGGTTATAGAGTATTATGGAGTCATACGTTCTACTCGATTTGGGTCTTGTAGAACGTATTTAAAGTGATCAGGGACTGTTTCCCAGCTACTCCAGTGTTGCGCTAGCTAACTTACGCTGAATTTCCATAGGAATTAATCCTAAGTGGTTTCTTTGGCTATGAAATTGGGTTCTGAGCGATTTTTCAGGTGTTTTAGTTGACCCATTGCCTAAGGACGTCAAATCCTAGATTTGCCAAAATCCGGGGTGTTACAATCGCTTAGACCCATAGTTTGTATACTTAGTCTTGTGGATTACCCCAGGTAAATGGACCCCCACTAGAGGTGAGATTCCTTATGAATATTGTCTAAATACCTAGTCTTGGTCCCTTCTTGGAAAGGAGGAGTGTACTACTTTTTGTATCATCGCATAATGCATCTAGACCCATCTTCATAACCCATGTACATTCTTGTATGCTTGGTTGACACTATGTGTGTGTGGTCATATTGTGTCACTGGGCATTGCATGATATTTTCTTCGAGGGACGCAGTATCCCCTCCTAAGCACATTGGATGCTTGGGATTGATGCATGGTTGATTACGTGATTCATGCATCTAGCATTTCATAACATATGAGCATTATCGCCCTTGCTTTATCAGGGTTGTAGCCTCCACAGATACATCATGGATGGCCATGTTTGGACACCAGAAATATTACTTGAGCATACCGGGTGTATAGGATGCCCATGGGTGAAATTCTTAAAACTTCCATGATACCAAGGATCTGCTCCAGCGCCATGATGGAGTGGAATATATAAGCGCACAAGGGCCTTATACTGTTAGGCCGCGACTCCCACTGTCGTGTAGTCGGTTAGATAAGGGTGTGGCCTTACTCGCTTGATGTAAGAGGGCATTGCTAGGCTGAGTCTGACCAGCTCTTGAATGGGTCCGCTACCTTAAGGCCTTGTTGGTGATTGGTTGTCCATAGGCTGGTAGTGAGGTCTCTTATACTCGTTTGAATGTGCGGGGTCTATAGAGTGACAGTCATCTAGCTGTGTAATGGACCCCAGTGATTTTCTTATGATGAAAATGTACTTGATATGTGGATTGGATATGAGCACTGGCATTACTTTGCAATATTACATTTGCATCGGCTGTGTAAGCCTCATATTGCATCGCCTTAGCATGGCACCCAATACTCATTGCATTACATTACGCATTACACTATATAGCCTTGGTATGGCTTCCAACATTATCATAACTGCCTTGGCATAGCTTCTTATGTTCATGATCACTTTGGTAAGGCTAGTGCTATTAGTATTGATCGTGACTCCCTTTTACATTCCATATCTTCTTCTGAGCACCATTATCACACACTTTCACCACCCTCTAAGCTTTCTATAAGCTTATGCATGATTTATGCGTGCAGGAGATCGTAAGTTGGTGTCCTAGCAGCGGAACTTGGATAGGTGTGTAAGCCGAGGACCCAATGTTACAGATTCTCTTCCTTCTTTCTTCTGTTATCCTATGTATGTCCTTTTGGACCTGATGTAAGCTTGTAAAAGTTCAAATTCATAGTGGATTTTGTGATGTGTGCCTTTGTTATTCTCAAATTTACTTGCTGTGATCTTGGGTATGGTCGTATTGGAAATAATTATATTGTTGTGAAAATCCTCCTTGTATCATCCCAGGATCGAAACTTGCCTCAAGAGCCGAGAATGGGGTACTACGGAGGCTGTTGCGACCAGAACCAGTCATCGGGTTCCTTGTGAGGTCCGGTTACCGAGTCTGGGGCGTGACATAGGTTTTGGTTTTGGTTTATGTTATAGGTTTTGGGATTTGGGAATGGGTTCGGGTTTAGGTTATAGGTTTTGATTTTGTTTTAGGTTATAGGTTTTGGTTAAGGTTAAAGGTTAAAGGTTTAGGATTATGTTAAAGTTAGGTTTATGTTATAGGTTTTGGGATTTGACAATAATTTTAGGTTATAAGTATAGGTTTGGGTTAGGTTATAAGTTTTGGGATTTGACAATAGTTTTAGGTTATAAGTATAGGTTTTAGTTAAGTTATAGGTTTTGAGAATTGAGAATGGGTTCAGGTTTAGGTTATAGGTTTTGGTTTTGGTTTAGGTTATAGGATTTGGTTAAGGTTATAGGTTATAGGTTTAGGTTTACGTCAAGCTTAGGTTTAGGTTATAGGTTTTGGGATTTGACAATAGTTTTAGGTTATAAGTATAGGTTTGGGATAGGTTATAGGTTTTGGTTTTGGTTTAGGTTATTGGTTTTGGTAAAGGTAATAGGTTATATGTTTAGGTTTAGGTTAAGGTTAGGTTTAGGTTATAGGTTTTGGGATTTGGGAATTGTTTTAGATTATAAGTATAGGTTTAGGTTAGGTTATAGGTTAAGGTTTAGGGATAGGTTTTAGGTTTTGGGATTTGAGAATGGGTTCGGGTTTAGGTTATAGGTTTTGGTTTTGGTTTAGGTTATAGGTTTTGGTTAAAGTTATAGGTTATATGTTTAGGTTTACGTTAAGCTTAGCTTTAGGATATAGGTTTTGGGATTTGGCAAAAGTTTTTGGTTATAAGTATAGGTTTGGGATAGGTTATATGTTTTGGTTTTGGTTTAGGCTATAGGTTTTGGATAAGGGTATTGGTTATATGTTTTGGTTTAGGTTAAGTTAGGGTTAGGTTATAGGTATTGGGATTTGGGAATTATTTTAGATTATAAGTATAGGTTTAGGTTAGGTTATAGGTTAAGGTTTAGGGATAGGTTTTAGGTTTTGGGATTTGAGAATGGGTTCGGGTTTAGGTCATAGGTTTTGGTATTGGTTTAGGTTATAGGTTTTGGGATTTGAGAATTGGTTCGGGTTTATGTTCTGGGTTTTGGTTTTGGTTTAGGTTATAGGTTTTGGTTTAGGTTATAGGTTATACGTTTTGGTTCTGGTTAAGGTTAGGTTTAGGTTATAGGTTTTACGATTTGAGAATGGGGTCGGATTTAGGTTATAGGTTTTGGTTTTGGTTTAGGTTATAGGGTTTGGGATTTGGGAATGGGTTCGAGTTTAGGTTATTGGTTTTGGTTTTGTTTTAGGTTATAGGTTTTCATTAAGGTTATAGGTTATAGGTTTAGGTTTAGGTTAAGGTTAGGTTTAGGTTATAGGTTTTGGGATTTGGTAATAGTTTTAGTTTATAAGTACAGGTTTGGGTTAGGTTATAGGTTTTGGGAATTGAGAATCGGTTTAGGTTTTGGTTATAGGTTTTGGTTTTGGTTTAGGTTATAGGTTTTGGTTAAGGTTATAGGTCATATGTTTTGGTTTACGTTAAGCTTAGGTTTAGGTTATAGGTTTTGGGATTTGGCAATTGTTTTAGGTTATAAGTATAGGTTTGGGATTGGTTATATATTTTGGTTTTGTTTTATGTTATAGGTTTTGGTTAAGGTTATAGGTTACATGTTTTTGTTTAGGTTAAGGTTAGGTTTAGGTTATAGGTTTTGGGATTTGGGAATTATTTTATACGTATTGGTTTAGGTTAGGTTATAGGTTAAGGTTTAGGGATAGGTTTTAGGTTTTGGGATTTGAGAATGGGTTATGGTTTTGATTATAGGTTTTGGTTTTGGTTTTGGTTATAGGTTTTGGTTTAGGTTATAAGTTATACGTTTTGATTTTGGTTAAGGTTAGGTTTAGGTTACAGGTTTTGGGATTTCAGAATGGGGTCGGGTTTAGGTTATAGGTTTTGGTTTTGGTTTAGATTATGGGTTTTGGGATTTGGGAATGGGTTCGGGTTTAGGTTATAGGTTTTGGTTTTGGTTTAGGTTTTAGGTTTTGGTTAAGGTTATAGGATATAGGTTTAGGTTTAGGTTAAGGTTAGGTTTAGGTTATAGGTTTTGGGATTTGGCAATAGTTTTAGGTTATAGGTTTTGGGAATGGAGAATGGGTTCGGGTTTAGGTTATAGGTTTTGGTTTTCGTTTAAGTTATAGGTTTTGGTTAAGGTAATAGGTTATAGGTTTTGGTTTACGTTAAGCTTAAGTTTAGGTTATAGGTTTTGGGATTTGGTAATAGTTTTAGGTTATAAGTGTAGGTTTGGGATAGGTTATATGTTTTGGTTTTGGTTATAGGTTTTGGATAAGGTTATAGCTTATATGTTTAGGTTTAGGTTAAGGTTAGGTTTAGGTTATAGGTTTTGGGATTTGGGAATTGTTTTAGATTATAAGTATAAGTTTAGATTAGGTTATAGGTTAAGGTTTAGGGATAGGTTTTAGGTTTTGGGATTTGAGAATGGGTTCGGGTTTTGGTCATAGGTTTTGGTATTGGTTTAGGTTATAGGTTTTGGGATTCGAGAATGGGGTCGGGTTTAGGTTATAGGTTTTGGTTTTAGTTTAGGTTATAGGGTTTGGGATTTGGGATTGGGTTCGGGTTTAGGTTATAGGTTTTGGTTTTGTTTTAGGTTATAGGTTTTGGTTAAGGTTATAGTTTAAATGTTTAGGTTTAGGTTAAGGTTAGGTTTAGGTTATAGGTTTTGGGAATTGGCAATAGTTTTAGGTTATAAGTACAGGTTTGGGTTAGGTTATAGGTTTTGGGAATTGAGAATGGGTTCGGGCTTAGGTTATAGGTTTTGATTTTGGTTTTGGCTATAGGTTTTTGTTAAGGTTATAGGTTATATGTTTAGGTTTACGTTAAGCTTAGGTTTAGGTTATAGGTTTTGGGATTTGGCAATAGTTTTAGGTTATAAGTATAGGTTTGGGATAGGTTATAGTTTTTGGTTTTGGTTTAGGTTATAGGTTTTAATTAAGGTAATAGGTTATATGATTAGGTTTAGGTTAAGGTTAGGTCTAGGTTATAGGTTTTGGGATTTGGGAATTATTTTAGATTATAAGTATAGGTTTAGGTTAGGTTATAGGTTAAGGTTTAGGGATAGGTTTTAGGTTTTGGGATTTCAGAAAGGGTTCGGGTTTAGGTCATACGTTTTGGTTTTGGTTTAGGTTATAGGTTTTGGTTTAGGTTATAGGTTATGCGTTTTGGTTTTGGATAAGGTTAGTTTTAGGTTATAGGTTTTGGAATTTGAGAATGGGGTCAGGCTTAGGTTATAGGTTTTGGTTTTGGTATAGGTTATAGGTGTTGGGATTTGGGAATGGGTTCGGGTTTAGGTTATAGGTTTTGGTTTTGGTTTTGGTTTTAGGTTTTGGTTAAGGTTATAGGATATAGGTTTAGGTTTAGGTTAAGGTTAGGTTTAGGTTGTAGGTTTTTGGATTTGGCAATAGTTTTAGGTTATAAGTATAGGTTTGGGATAGGTTATAGGTTTTGGTTTTGATTTAGGTTATAGGTTTTGGTTAAGGTAATAGGTTACATGTTTAGGTTTAGGTTAAGCTTAGGTCTAGGTTATAGGTTTTGGGATTTGGAAATTGTTTTAGATTATAAGTATAGGTTTAGGTTAGGTTATAGGTTAAGGTTTAGGGATAGGTATTAGGTTTTGGGATTTGAGAATGGGTTCGGGTTTAGGTTATAGGTTTTGGTATTAGTTTAGGTTATAGGTTTTGGTTAAGGTTATAGGTTATATGTTTAGGTTTACGTTAAGCTTAAGTTTAGGATATAGGTTTTGGGATTTGGCAAGAGTTTTCGGTTATATGTACAGGTTTGGGATAGGTTATATGTTTTGGTTTTGGTTTCGGTTATAGGTTTTGGTTAAAGTTATAGTATATATGTTTAGGTTTATGTTAAGGTTAGGTTTTGGTTATTGGTTTTGGGAATTGGGAAATGTTTTAGATAATAAGTATAGTTTAAGGTTAGGTTATAGGTTCAGGTTTAGGGATAGGTTTTAGGTTTTGGGATTTGAGAATGGCTTCGGGTTTAGGTCATAGGTTTTATTATTGGTTTAGGTTATAGGTTTTGGGTTTTGAGAATTGGTTCGGGTTTAGGTTATAGGTTTTGGTTTTGGTTTTGGTTATAGGCTTTGGTTTAGGTTATAGGTTATACGTTTTAGTTTTGGTTAAGGTTAGGTTTAGGTTATAGGTTTTGGGATTTGAGAATGGGGTCGAGTTTAGGTTATAGGTTTTGGTTTTGGTTTAGGTTATAGTTTTTGGGATTTGGGAATGGGTTCGGGTTTAGGTTATAGGTTTTGGTTTTGTTTTAGGTTATAGGTTTTGGTTTAGGTTATATGTTATAGGTTTAGGTTTAGATTAAGTTTAGGTTAACGTTATAGGTTTTGGGATTTGGCATTAGTTTTAGGTTATAAGTACCGGTTTGCTTTAAGTTATAGGTTTTGGGAATTGAGAATGGGTTCGGGGTTAGGTTATATGTTTTTGTTTTGGTTTAGGTTATAGGTTGTGGTTAAGGTTATAGGTTATATGTTTAGGTTTACGTTAAGCTTAGGTTTAGGTTATAGGTTTTGGGATTTGGCAATAGTTTCTGGTTATAAGTATAGGTTTGGGATAGGTTATAGGTTTTGGTTTTGGTTTAGGTTATAGGTTTTGGTTAAGGTAATAGGTTATATGATTAGGTTTTGGTTAATCTTTGGTTTAGGTTATAGGTTTTGGGATTTAGGAATTATTTTAGATTATAAGTATAGGTTTAGGTTAGGTTATAGGTTAAGGTTTAGGGATAAGTTTTAGGTTTTGGAATAACAGAAAGGGTTCGGGTTTAGGTCATAGGTCATAGGTATTGGTTTTGGTTTTGGTTATATATTTTGGTTTAGGTTATAGGTTATACGTTTTGGTTTTGGTTAACGTTAGTTTTAGGTTTTAGGTTTTTGGATTTGAGAATGGGGTCGGGCTTCGTTTATAGGTTTTGGTTTTGGTTTAGGTTATAGGTTTTGGGATTTGGGAATGGGTTCGGATTTAGGTTATAGGTTTTTGTTTTGGTTTAGGTTTTAGGTTTTGGTTAAGGTTATAGAATATAGGTTTAAGTTTAGGTTAAGATTAGGTTTGGGTTATAGGTTTTGGGATTTGATAATAGTTTTAGGTTATAAGTATATGTTTGGGTTAGGTTATAGGTTTTGGGAATTGAGAACGAGTGCGGGTTTAGGTTATAGGTTTTGGTTTTTGTTTAGGTTATAGGTTTTGATTAAGGTTATAGATTATAGGTTTAGGTTTAGGTTTACGTTAAGCTTAGGTTTAGGTTATAGGTATTAGGATTTGGCAATTGTTTTAAGTTATAAGTATAGGTTTGGGATAGGTTATATGTTTTGGTTTTGGTTTAGGTTATTGGTTTTGGTTTTGGTTATAGGTTATATGTTTAGGTTTAGGTTAAGGTTAGGTTTAGGTTATAGGTTTTGGGATTTGGGAATTTTTTTAGATTATAAGTATAGGTTTTGGTTAGGTTATACGTTAAGGTTTGGGGATAGGTTTTAGGTTTTGGGTTTTGAGAATGGGTACGGGTTTAGGTCATAGGTTTTGGTATTGGTTTAGGTTATAGGTTTTGGGATTTGAGAATGGGTTCAGGTTTAGGTTATAGGTTTTGGTTTTGGTTTAGGTTATAGGTTATACGTTTTGGTTTTGGTTAAGGTTAGGTTTAGGTTATAGGTTTTGGGATTTGAGAATGGGGTCGGGTTTAGTTTATAGGTTTTGGTTTTGGTTTAGGTTATAGGTTTTGGGATTTGGGAATGGATTCAAGTTTAGGTTATACATTTTCGTTAAGGTTATAGGTTATAGGTTTAGGATTAGGTTATGGTTAGGTTTAGGTTATTGGTTTTGGGATTTGGCAATAGTTTTAGGTTATAGGTTTTGGGATTTGGGAATTGTTTTAGATTATAAGTATTGGTTTAGGTTAGGTTATAGGTTAAGGTTTAGGGATAGGTTTTAGGTTTTGGGAATTAAGAATGGGTTGGTTTAGGTTATAGGTTTTGGTTAAAGTTATGGGTTATATGTTTAGGTTTACATTAAGCTTAGGTTTAGGTTATAGGTTTTGGGATTTCGCAATAGTTTTAGGTTATAAGTAAAGGTTTGTGATAGGTTATAGGTTTTGGTTTTGGCTTAGGTTATAGGTTTTGGTTAAGGTAACAGGTTATATGTTTAGGTTTAGGTTAAGGTTAGGTTTTGGTTATATGTTTTGGGATTTGAGAATTATTTTTTATTATAAGTATAAGTTTATATTAGGTGATAGGTTAAGGTTTAGGGATAGGTTTTAGGTTTTGGGATTTGAGAATGGGTTTGGGTTTAGGTCATAGGTTTTGGTTTTGGTTTAGGTTATAGGTTTTGTTTTAGGTTATAAGTTATACATTTTGGTTTTGGTTAAGGTTAGGTTTAGGTTATACGTTTTGGGATTTGAGAATGGGGTCGGGCTTAGGTTATAAGTTTTGGTTTTAGTTTAGGTTATAGGTTTTGGGATTTGGGAATGGGTTTGGGTTTAGGTTATAGGTTTTGGTTTTGGTTTAGGTTATAGGTTTTGGTTAAGGTTATAGGATATAGGTTTAGGTTTAGGTTAAGGTTAGGTTTAGGTTATAGGTTTTGGGATTTGGTAATAATTTTAGGTTATAAGTATAGGTTTGGGTTAGTTTATAAGTTTTGGGAATTGAGAACGGGTTCGGTTTTAGGTTATAGGTTTTGGTTTTGGTTTAAGTTATAAGTTATGGTTAAGGTTATAGGTTATAGGTTTAGGTTTACGTTAAGCTTAGGTTTAGGTTATAGGTTTTACGATTTGACAATACTATAGGTTTGGGATTGGTTATAAGTTTTGGTTTTGGTTTAGGTTATAGGTTTTAGTTAAGGTTATAGATTATATGTTCAGGTTTAGGTTAAGGTCAGGTTTAGGTTATAGGTTTTGGGATTTGTTTTCGATTATAAGTATAGGTTTAGGTTAGGTTATAGGTTATGGTTTAGGGATAGGTTTTAGGTTTCGGGATATGAGAATGGGTTTGGGTTTAGGTCATATGTTTTGGTACTGGTTTAGGTTATATATTTTGGGATTTAAGAATGGGTTCGGGTTTAGGTTATAGGTTTTGTTTCTGATTTAGGTTATAGGTTTTGGTTCTGGTTTAGGATATAGGTTTTGGTTTAGGTTATAGGTTACACATTTTGGTTTTGGTTAAGGTTACGTTTAGGTTATAGGTTTTGAGATTTGAGAATGGGATCGGGTTTAGGTTATAGGTTTTGGGATTTGGCAATGGGTTCGGGTTTAGGTTATAGGTTTTGGTTTTGTTTTAGGTTATAGGTTTTGGTTAAGGTTATAGGTTATAGGTTTAGGTTTAGGATAAGTTTAGGTTTAGATTATAGGTTTTGGGATTTGGCAATAGTTTTAGGTCATAAGTATAGGTTTGGGTTGGGTTATAGATTTTGAGAATTCAGAATGGGTTCGGGTTTAGGTTATAGGTTTTGGTTTTGGTTTGGGTTATAGGTTTTGGTTAAGGTTATAGGTTATAGGTTTAGTTTTATGTTAAGCTTAGGTTTAGGTTATAGATTTTGGGATTTGGCAAAAGTTTTAGGTTATAAGTATAGGTTTGGGATAGGTTATAGGTTTTGGTTTTGGTTTAGGTTATAGGTTTTAATTAAGGCAATAGGTTATATGATTAGGTTTAGGTTAAGGTTAGGTCTAGGTTATGGGTTTTGGGATTTGGGAATTATTTTAGATTATAAGTTTAGGTTTAGGTTAGATTATAGGTTAATGTTTAGGGATAGGTTTTAGGTTTTGGTATTTCAGAAAGGGTTAGGGTTTAGGTCATAGGTTTTGGTTTTGGTTTTGGTTTAGGTTATAGGTTTTGGTTTAGGTTATAGGTTATACGTTTTGGTTTTAGTTAAGGTTAGGTTTAGGTTATAGGTTTTGGGATTTAAGAATGGGTCGGGCTTAGGTTATAGGTTTTGGTTTTGGTTTAGGCTATAGGTGTTGGGATTTAGGGAATGGGTTCGGGTTTAGGTTATAGGTTTTGGTTTTGCTTTAGGTTTTAGGTTTTGTTTATGGATATAGGATATGGGTTTAGGTTTAGGTTAAGGTTAGGTTTAGGTTATAGGTTTTGTGATTTGGCAATAGTTTTGGGTTATAAGTATAGGTTTGGGTTAGGTTATAGGTTTTGGGAATTGAGAACAGGTTCGGGTTTAGGTTATAGGTTTTGGTTTTTTTTTAGGTTATCGGTTTTGGTTAAGGTTATAGATTATAGGTTTAGGTTTACGTTAAGCTTAGGTTTAGGTTATAGGCATTGGGATTTGGCAATAGTTTTAGGTTATAAGTTTAGGTTTGGGATAGGTTAGGTTTAGGTTATAGGTTTCGGGATTTGGGAATTGTTTTAGATTATACGTATAGGTTTATTTTAGGTTATAGGTTAAGATTTAGTTTTAAATTTTAGGTTTTGGGATTTAAGAATGGGTTTGGGTTTAGGTCTTAGGTTTTAGTATTGGTTTAGGTTATAGGTTTTGGGATTGAAAATGGGTTCGGGTTTACGTTATAAGTTTTGGTTTTGGTTTAGGTTATAGGTTTTGGTTTAGGTTATAGGTTATACATTTTAGTTTTGGTTAAGGTTAGTTTTAGGTTATAGGTTTTGGGATTTGAGAATGGAGTCGGGCTTAGGTTATAGGTTTTTGTTTTAGTTTAGGTTATAGGTTCTGGGATTTGGGAATGGGTTCGGGTTTAGGTTATAAGTTTTGGTTTTGGTTAAGGTTATAGGTTTTGGTTAAGGTTATAGGTTATAGGTTTTGAGATTTGAAAATGGTGTTGGGTTTAGGTTATAGGTTTTAGTTTTGGTTTAGGTTATACGTTTCGGGATTTGGGAATGGGTTTTGGTTTAGGTTATAGGGTTTGGTTAAGGTTATAGGTTATAGGTTTAGGTTTAGGTTGAGGTTAGGTTTAGGTTATAGGTTTTGGGATTTGGGAATAGTTTTAGATTATATGTATAGGTTTAGGTTTGGTTATAGGTTAAGGTTTAGGGAAAGGTTTTAGATTTTGATATTTGAGAATGGGTTCGGGTTTAGGTCATAGGTATTGGTATTGGTTTAGGTTATAAGTTTTGGAATTTAAGAATGGGTTCAGGTTTAGGTTATAGGTTTTGGTTTTAGTTTAGGTCATATGTTTTGGTTTAGGTTATAGGTTATACGTTTTGGTTTTGGTTAAGGTTAGGTTTAGGTTATAGGTTTTGGTATTTAAGAATGGGGTCGGGCTTAGGTTATAGGTTTTGGTTTTGGTATAGGTTATTGGTTTTGGGATTTGGGAATTGGTTCAGGTTCAGGTTACAGGTTTTGGTTTTGGTTTAGGTTATAGGTTTTGGTTTTGGTTTAGGTTATAGGTTTTGGTTAAGGTTATACGTTATAGGTTTAGGATTAGGTTAAGGTTAGGTTTAGGTTATAGGTTTTGGGATTTGACAATAGTTTTAGGTTATAAGAATAGATTTGGGTTAGGTTATAGGTTTTGGTTTTGGTTTAGGTTATAAGTTTTGGTTAAGGTAATTGGTTATTTGTTTAGGTTTAGGTTAAGGTAAGGTTTAGGTTATAGGTTTTGGGATTTGGGAATTATTTTAGATTATAAGTATATGTTTAGTTTAGGTTATAGGTTAAGGTTTAGGGATAGGTTTTAGGTTTTGGGATTTGAGAATGGGTTCGGGTTTAGGTCATAGGTTTTGGTTTTGGTTTGGGTTATAGGTTTTGTTTTAGGTTATAGGTTATACGTTTTGGTTTTGGTTAAGGTTAGGTATAGGTTATAGGTTTTGGGATTTGAGAATGGGGTCGGGCATAGGTTATAGGTTTTGGTTTTGGTTTAGGTTATTGTTTTTGCGATTAGGGAATCAGTTCGGGTTTAGGTTATAGGTTTTGGTTTTGGTTTAGGTTATAGGTTTTTGTTAAGGTTATAGGTTATAGGTTTAGGTTTAGGTTTAGGTTAAGGTTAGGTTTAGGTTATAGGTTTTGGGATTTGGCAATATTTTTGGGTTATAAGTATAAGTTTGGGTTAGGTTATAGGTTTTGGGAATTGAGAACGGGTTCAGGTTTAGGTTATAAGTTTTGGTTTTGGTTTTGGTTTTAGGTTTTGGTTAAGGTTATAGGTTATAGGTTTAGGTTTACCTTAAGCTTAGTTTTAGGTTATAGGTTTTGGGATTTGGCAATAGTTTTAGGTTATAAGTATAGGTTTGGGATAGGTTATATGTTTTAGTTTTTGTTTAGGTGATAGGTTTTTAGCTAAGGTCATAGGTTAAATGTTTAGGTTTATGTGAAGGTTAAGTTTAGGTTATAGGTTTTGGGAGTTGGGAATTGTTTTAGATTATAAGTAAAGGTTTAGGTTAGGTTAAAGGTTAAGGTTTAGGGATAGGTTTTAGGTTTTGGGATTTGAGAATGGGTTTGGGTTTAGGTCATAGGTTTTGGTATTGTTTTAGGTTATAGGTTTTAGGATTTGTGTATGGGTTCGGGTTTAGGTTATAGGTTTTGGTTCTGGTTTAGGTTATAGGTTTTGGTTTAGGTTATAGGTTATACATTTTGGTTTTGGTTAAGGTTAGGTTTAGGTTATAGGTTTCGAAATTTGAGAATGGGGTCGGGTTTAAGTTATAGATTTTGGTTTTGGTTTTGGTTATAGGTTTTGGGATTTGGAAATGGGTTCGGGTTTTGATTATAGGTTTGGTTTTGTTTTAGGTTTGGGATAGGTTATAGGTTTTAGTTTTGGTTTCGGTTATAGGTTTCGGTTAAGGTTATAGGTTATATGTTTAAGTTTAAGTTAAGGTTAGGTTTAGGTTATAGGTTTTGGGATTTGGGAATTATTTTAGATTATAAGTATTGGTTTAGATTAGGTTATAGTTTAAGGTTTAGGGATAGGTTTTAGGTTTTTCGATTTGAGAATGAGTTCAGGTTTAGGTCATAAGTTTTGGTATTGGTTTAGGTTATAGGTTTTGGGATTTGAGAATGGGTTCGTGTTTAGGAAATTGGTTTCGATTTTGGTTTAGGTTATATGTTTTGGTGTAGGTTATAGGTTATAAGTTTTGGTTTTGGTTAGTGTTAGGCTTAGGTTATAGGTTTTGGGATTTGAGAATGGTGTCAGGTTTAGGTTATAGGTTTTGGTTAAGGTTTTAAGTTATAGGTTTAGGTGTACGTTATGCTTAGGTTTAGGTTATAGGTTTTGGGATTTGGCAATAGTTTTGGGTTATAAGTATAGGTTTAGGATAGGTTATAGGTTTTAGTTTTGGTTTAGATTATAGGTTTTAGGATTTGGGAAATGTTTTAGATCATAAGTATGGGTTTAGGTTAGGTTATAGGTTAAGGTTTAGGGATAGGTTTTAGGTTTTGGGATTTGAGAATGGGTTCGGGTTTAGGTCTTAGGTTTTGGGATTTGAGAATGGGTTCGGGTTTAGTTTATAGGTTTTGGTTTTGGTTTAGGTTACAGGTTTTGGTTTAGGTTATAGGTTATACGTTTTGATTTTGGTAAAGGTTAGGTTTAGGTTATAGGTTTTGGGATTTGGGAATGGGTTCGGGTTTAGGTTATAGGTTTTGGTTTTGTTTTAGGTTATAGGTTTTGGTTAAGGTTATAGGTTATATGTTTAGGTTTGTGTTAAGGTTAGGTTTAGGTTATAGGTTTTAGGATTTGGCAATAGTTTTCGGTTATAAGTATAGGTTTGGGTTAGTTTATAGGTTTTGAGAATTGAGAATGTGTTCTGGTTTTGGTTATAGGTTTTGGTTTTGGTTTAGGTTTTAGGTTTTAGTTAAGGTTATAGGTTATAGGTTTAGGTTTACGTTAAGCTTAGGTATAGGTCATAGGTTTTGGGATTTGGCAATAGTTTTAGGTTATAAGTATAGGTTTGGGATAGGTTATAGGTTTTAGTTTTGGTTTCGGTTATAGGTTTCGGTTAAGGTTATAGGTTATATGTTTAAGTTTAGGTTAAGGTTAGGTTTAGGTTATAGGTTTTGGGATTTGGGAATTATTTTAGATTATAAGTATTGGTTTAGATTAGGTTATAGTTTAAGGTTTAGGGATAGGTTCTAGGTTTTGCGGTTTGAGAATGAGTTCAGGTTTAGGTCATAGGTTTTGGTATTGGTTTAGGTTATAGGTTTTGGGATTTGAGAATGGGTTCGTGTTTAGGTAATTGGTTTCGATTTTGGTTTAGGTTATAGGTTTTGGTGTAGGTTATAGGTTATAAGTTTTGGTTTTGGTTAGGGTTAGGTTTAGGTTATAGGTTTTGGGATTTGAGAATGGTGTCGGGCTTAGGTTATAGGTTTTAGTTTTGGTTTAGGTTATAGGTTTTGGGATTTGGGAATGGGTTTGAGTTTAGGTTATAGGTTTTGGTTTTGGTTTAGGTTATAGGTTTTGGGATTTGGGAATGGGTTCGAGTTTAGGTTATAGGTTTTGGTTTTGGTTTAGGTTATAGGTTTTGGTTTAGGTTATAGGATATAGGTTTAGGTTTAGGTTAAGGTTAGGTTTAGGTTATAGGTTTTCGGATTTGGCAATAGTTTTAGGTTATAAGTATAGGTTTGGGTTTGGTTTTAGGTTTTGGGAATTGGGAATGGGTTCAGGTTTAGGTTATTGGTTTTGGTTTTGGTTTAGGTTATTGGTTTTGGTTAAGGTTATAGGCTATAGGTTTAGGTTTACGTTAAGCTGAGGTTTAGGTTATAGGTTTTGGGATTTGGCAATAGTTTCAGGTTATAAGTACAGGTTTGGGATAGGTTATATGCTTTGGTTTTGGTTTAAGTTATAGGTTTTGGTTAAGGTTATAGGTTATATGTTTAGGTTTAGGTTAAGGTTAGGTTTAGGTTATAGGTTTTGGGATTTCAAAATTATTTTAGATTATAAGTATATGTTTAGGATAGGTTACAGGTTAAGGTTTAGGGATAGGTTTTAGGTTTTGGGATTTGAGAATGGGTTTGGGTTTAGGTCATAGGTTTTGGTATTGGTTTAGGTTATAGGTTTTGGTATTTGAGAATGGGTTCGGGTTTAGGTTATAGGTTCTGGTTTTGGTTTAGGTTATAGGTTTTGGTTTAGGTTATAAGTTATACATTTTGGTTTTGATTAAGGTTAGGTTTAGCTTATAGGTTTTGGGATTTGAGAATGGGGTCGGGTTTAGGTTATAGTTTTTGGTTTTGGTTTAGGTTATAGGTTTTGGGATTTGGGAATGGGTTCGGGTTTAGGTTATAGGTTTTGGTTTTGTTTTAGGTTATACATCATAGGTTTAGGTTTAGGTTAAGGTTAGGTTTAGGTTATAGGTTTTGGGTTTCGGCAATAGTTTTAGGTTATAAGTATATGTTTGGGTTAGGTTATCATTTTTAGGAATTGAGAATGTGTTCGGGTTTAGGTTATAGGTTTTGATTTTGGTTTAGGTTATAGGTTTTGGTTATGGTTATAGGTTATATGTTTAGGTTTACATTAAGCTTAGGTTTAGGTTATAGGTTTTGGGATTTGGCAAAAGTTTTAGGTTATAAGTATAGCTTTGGAATAGGTTATAGGTTTTGGTTAAGGTAATAGGTATATGTTTAGGTTTAGGATAAGGTTAGGTTTAGGTTATAGGTTTTGGGATTTGTGAATTTTTTTAGATTATAAGTTTAGGTTTAGGTTAGGTTATAGGTTAAGGTTTAGGGATAGGTTTTAGCTTTTGGGAATTGAGAATGGGTTCGGGATTAGGTCATAGGTTTTGGTTTTGGTTTAGGTTATAGGTTTTAGTTTTGGTTATAGGTTAAACGTTTTGGTTTTGGTTAAGGTTAGGTTTAGGTTATAGGTTTTGGGATTTGAGAATGGGGTCGGGCTTAGGTTATAGGTTTTAGTTTTGGTTTAGGTTATAGGTTTTGGGATTTGGGAATGGGTTCGGGTTTAGGTTATAGGTTTTGGTTTTGGTTTAGGTTTTAGGTTTTGGTTAAGGTTATAGGTGTCACGCCCTAGACTCGGTAACCGGACCTTACAAGGAGCTCGATGACCGGTTCTGGCCGCAACAGCCTCCGTAGTACCCCATTCTCGGCTCTTGAGGCAGGTTCCGATCCTGGGATCCTACAAGGTGGATTTTCACAACAATATAATCATTTCCAATACGAGCGTACCCAAGATCACAGCAAGTAAAATCTGAGAATAACAAAGGCACACATCACAAAATCCACTATGAATTTGAACTTTTACAAGCTTACATCAGGTCCAAAAGGAGATACATAAGATAACAGAAGAAAGAAGGAAGAGAATCTGCAACACTGGGTCCTCGGCTCGCACACCTATCCAAGCTCTGCTGCTAAGACACCAACTTACGATCTCCTGCACGCATCAATCGTGCATAAGCTTATAGAAAACTTAGAGGGTGGTGAAAGTGTGTGACAATGGTGCTCAGAAGAAGATAGAGAATGTATAAGGGAGTCACGATCAATACTAATACCACAAGCTTACCAAGGCTATCATGAACACAAGAAGCTATACCAAGGCAGTATGATAATGCAGGAAGCCATACCAAGGATATATAGTGCAATGCATAATGTAATGCAATGAGTACTGTGCGTCATGCCAAGGCGATGTAATATGAGGCTTACATAGCCGATGCAAATGCAATAATGCGAAGTAATGCCAGTGCTCATATCCAATCCACATATCACGTACATTTCTATCATAAGAAAATCACCGGGGTCCATTACACTGCTGGATGACTGCTGCTCTACAGACCCCGCACAGTCAAACGAGCGTAAGAGACCTCACTACCCGCATGTGGACAACCAATCACCAACAAGGCCTGAAGGTAGCGTACCCATTCACGAGCTGGTCAGACTTAGCCTAGCAATGCCCTCTTATATCAGGCGAGTAAGGTCACACCCCTATTCAACCGACTACACGACAGTGGGAGTCACGGCCTAACGGTATAAGGCCCTCGTGCGCTCATATATTCCACTCGGTCACGGCGCTGGAGCAGATCCTTGGTACCATGGAGTTTTAGGAATTTCACCCATGGGCATCCTATGCACCCGGTATGCTCAAAGAACATTTCCAGTGTCCAAACATGGCCATCCACGATGTATCTGTGGAGGCTACAACCCTGATGAAGCAAGGACGATAATGCTCATATGCTATGCAATGCTAGATGCATGAATCACGTAATCAACTATGCATCAATCCCAAGCATCTAACGTGCTCAATAAGGGATACTACGTCCCTCGGGAAAAGTATCATGCAATGTCCAATGACACAATATGACCACACATACATAGTGTCAACCAAGCATACAATGATGTACATGGGCCATGAAGATGGGTCTAGACACATTATGCAGCGATATACAAAGTAGCACACTCATTCTATCCAAGAAGGGACCAAGACTAGGTACTTAGACAATATCCTTAAGGAATCCAACCTCTAGTGGGGGCCCATTTACCTGGGGTAGCCCACGAGACTAGGCATACAAAGTATGTGTCTAAGTAATACAGAAGTGAGTCTAGCAAGAGTTTAAGATGAGCATCTAATCACATTTAGATATAACCGGGCCTAGAGGGGTCCATAATGGGGACATTTAACCGTCATTTTCTAAAAAGGCATATCAACCATGAACTATATGGATAGAAGGCCCAAGGCCTACATTTAGATAAAAATACAGGTAACCACATACATATATATTCCTCATAATAGGCCATGAGAAAAGGATATAATACCACCTTTAACAACATGGGCCCCAAGAGGGAAATCAAGGTCCAAGGCTCAATTTCCAATAGCCATAGAATCCATGCATTAAGTTAGACTTAGTGGGCAGCCCGCGTACACAATATACGGCCCGAAAATAAGTTTAAGTTTGGAGGAAATGGGCCCAACTACATCAGCTCAATAACTAGTAATTTAAGTGGGCAACTAAGGGCCCAATACTATCCTTATCTTAGCCCACAAGTCCATCAAAATGGTGAAAGTCGGCCCAATATATGGTTGGACCAATCTGGGACGACCCTGCCCACTCTGGGCCCATGGGATGCCTTAAAAATCTGATCTAAGATGGAGTCCTCATCTAATCATTAAAGGTGACCCAAAAGAATACACTGATTAAGCCCAAAGATTATAAGAAAACATAAGCATGTAACATGTATATAAGTTCTCAAATGGTGGGCCCCGCAGCCAAATAAAGTTTTCACCATAAAATTTTACATTAAGGCCCTTTGATAAACTTTTGGCCAGTTTAACTTCCAAGACCTGCTAAGGTCCAGAAATAAGTTGACTATGTGGAAATAATCTCATGAAAGCCAATTATATTCGCTGAGGGACCCCACCAGATGGAGAGTGCGTATATATTATGAAAAGATTAAGTGGGCCTGTTACTGGATTGTGAGTCCAGCAGTAACCCAAGACAGACAGTGCATCCATAATCGGGCGATCCAAGGCTTGGATGGCCTGGACCAAACATGCGTTAAGGTAGGTTCCACATACATACACATTAAGCTCTAGACAATGGCTTAGGGTCCATGGTAGGCCTTTAACCATCCATAAAGAAACCCATGGGCCTACCTTAGGATCACCTAGCAGGACGTTCAACCTCAACTGGCTTCCAAGAGGTAGCCCACCACTACTCATATAATATAAGGTCTAAAGCCCACGCAATGCATGGCCTAATGGGCCATACACCAAGCCCAACTTATAGGCAAGATAGTGGACCCTCAAGTAAGGTTTAGGCCCAATCACAAAGGTCATAATTCCACATATTGTGGTGGGCTTCATGGGCAGCCCAGTAATTCATTTACATGAGAAAGTTTTACATTTAACACAAGTGAGTTAGGCCTCACTTTTGGCCCAAGTACAAGGTCAATTTAGTAGGCAGCCATGAGCCCAACTCCTTGCATATTATTGCCCTTAATCCCATCACAATAGATGGGAGAGGATAGGCCTAAGATCAATGGGCCTATCCAAAAGAACTGAGTCCAAAAGGCCTAATCACTGCCATAAAAGGGGTGGCCATGCATATACTATATTACATAATGGGCCCCAAGAAAATGGCCCAAAACCATTCAATTCATACATTATGGTGGACTAGAGGTCAGCCCATAAGTCCAAGAATACACAAGGGGGAGACCTATACCGATAGGGTGGGCCTTGCCTCATCAGACAAAGACTTAACAAGGCCCTCCACAATATGCATTTATGTAGGCTTTGCAAGTCAGCCCATAATTAAACACTTCATGAGGGCATCAAGGCCCATTAATACACATGGTCAGCTTATAGATAGCTCATTGGGTTCGTAAATTAATAAGGTCAACCCTTGCACAATCTTGGGCTTAAGAAAGAATCTCCCAGCCCATTGAGCCTATAAGACTATTAAAAATTCTGGTTAAGGCTAGCCCACAAAATCACCACGAAGGTGCGCCTTAAGGGGGTACTCATTAAGCCTAAAATGTCTAAGGGAGGAAAGCAAGGAGTGTGTGCAACACTCTCTCAAATCTGGTGTGCCATAATATTCCTAAACAATCAACCATGTAACAAAATTTGGGCCCCTTGCTGGAATTCCAGCCCACCCATTTCCTAGGCCTACTGGAGTCCAGAAATTTATTTAATATAGATGGGTTAATGACCCATGATAATCCATAGTGGGTCCCACCAGATAAAAGAGAGATATATAATACTTACTTCAAGTGGGCCTTGCCATTAGAATGCAGGCCCAGCAACCCAATGTATGGGTGTGCCTGGGTATTTGACCCAAAACTAGTCCAAATTGCAGGCCACACCACGGTCGGTACAGAGGCCCGATGGCCCTAAAAATTTATAGGGTAGTCCTTACATGTGTGGGTCACACCCTCATAAATTTTTTTTAATTTTTAAATATCTAAAAGTATTTTAATTAATTTAAATAATACAATCTGTCCTAAAACTCGGACTGATCTGGACACCATATAATAGTGGGCCGGTCCAGCCACCACTATGGTGTGTACAGGGATCCAAAATTTTGTAGGTAGGTCCTAACTTGAGTTTAACATATCTCTATAAATTTTTATAATTTTTAGACACTCAAAAGTATTTTAATAAATTTTAAGAATGTAATCTGTCTAGGATGAACTATTGCTGGAATGTAACTGTTCTAAATTTGGGCCACCCAAATGGGTAGATTCTGGGCCTCCAAAATTTCTGAAATTTGGACCCAAGGTCTCTTATTAAGCCTAAATTAACATATAGCTCAGAAATATGGCCCACCTTCTAAGAAAATAGTTTTAAAATTTTATTTTTATGGAACTATACTGCTGGACTGCACAGCAAAATGTTTCTAGCAGTCCACTATGTTGGACCACCCATTTAGATGCTCAAATGGGGTCCATTGGCCCTAAAATTTTACAGGTATTTCATACCAAGGGTGGACCACATCCTTGTAAATTTTCAACATTTTTAGACTCCCAAAAATATTTTAATAAATTTTGAATTACCAACCTGTCTAGGGTGAAATGTTGCTGGAACAATGCAGAAAATTCAGACTGTCCACCCCACTTGGACCACACTTTTGGGACCTCTATCAAGATTGGATGGGGTTGAAATTTGGGGCACATGAAGATGAGATCCTAAAATTTCAGAAAAATATATTTGATGGGTACAAAAGGTTTCCTAATCAGTCCCAATTTCAAGCTCAAGTCCAACAAAAATAAATCTGTCCAAAAATTTCTGGACAGCAATGCATGCATGGAATAAAATAAATTTATGAGCCTATTAAGGAAGGGATTGGCACATAAATTGGGTGTCATGGCCCACCCTAGTGGGCCCCATAATTTTTCAGAACAAACCCTTAAATTTTCTCCCTTACAAGAACATTTAAGGTGACAAAAAGAGGCATCTAAACCATGGTGTAGGTTGAATATAGATGTCCCTTTCTTCCTAGGCTTTTTCATTTGGGCAATCAAGGCACACTAAGTGGACCACACATAATATCATCAGATTTCTAACTAAGAAAAGAGAAGGAATAGCATCCGGCCATTAGGGGAGGGCTCCGCCACTATTAAGCCGTCCCCACACAATCACAACCACAAACAATAATATAAACACATTGTACAACTAGATCTTATGATGCATGGCTTAAATCTTTGAAATGAGTGGTTGGGATGCCATCCCAGCCACATGCAAGGGCCTAGATGACCCATCATATTTAGAAAAATAAGAGAAATCCACATGCAAGGGGTCCATCAAGGGAAGAATCTCATGCATGGACATGCATGTACAATGTGGGCCTCATGGCCACATCTAGATGGTTATGTAAGATCTCCACCATTAATTGGTGGGTCCTACACATCCAAATGAGAGGGAGGAAAGAGATTACATGATGAGAGAAAATATTTACTTGATGAAGAAAGCACTCACCTAGATAAACCTTAAAATTTACATCACCATCATCTATAGGCTCCAAGCAACATGGATCGATGGTTGAAATGAGTTTTTAATGGAGGGATTGAGAAGAAAAAGGAGGAGAAGGGGCTGGAATGGAGGGGAGAGGCGCTAGATTTTTGTAAGGGAGAAAGAAGGAGAGAAAATGAGAGAGAGAAGGGAGAGAGAGAGAGTTGTAGGGAAGCAATCATGGCCTCTCTCTCCTTGGTTAGAGAAACCATAATGACCTATGGTGACAATAATAAAGTGTTATACTTAGTAGGTCTCTTGGTGGTGTTTTTGGTTAGTGGTGTTAGTTATAAATATTTGTGTAGTGTGTGGGTAGTGTACCTTGGAACTTGTGCCAAGGGAGGTGGTGGTCCACACATGCACTCCACTTAAGTGGGCCACATGATCAATGATCATATAATGAAATGTACACAACTTTTGATCTACATATCGGATGGACGCACAAGACACGGCGTTGGAACCGCGACGACGATGCGGTCGCAATGACATACGTTTTAACTCGATATGAGTCGGGTCTTCATGACTGGACTTATAGATGACTGCAAACACTATCCAAGGTCACGGGTCACCGGGATTCGATCGGTAGGATAGCGGAACCAAGATGGAAGGAGTGCATATTTACACACACATGCACACATGCGAACTCGGGTCGGGTCTCACAATAGGATATAGGTTTATGTTTAGGTTAATGTTAGGTTTAGGTTATTGGTTTTGGGATTGGCAATAGTTTTAGGTTATAAGTAACGGTTTCGGTTAGGTTATAGGTTTTGGAAATTGAGAACGGGTTCAGGTTTAGGTTTTTGGTTTTAGTTTTGATTTAGGTTATAATTTTTGGTTAAGGTTATAGGTTATAGGTTTAAGTTTACGTTAAGCTTAGATTTAGGTTATAGGTTTTGAGATTTGGTAATAGTTTCAGGTTATAAGTATAGGTTTGGGATAGGTTATATGTTTTGGTTTTGGTTTAAGTTATAGGTTTTGGTTCAGGTTATAGAATATATGTTTAGGTTTAGGTTAAGGTTAGGTTTTGGTTATAGGTTTTGGGATTTGGGAATTGTTTTAGATTATAAGTATACGTTTAGGATAGGTTATAGGTTACTGTTTAGGGATAGATTTTAAGTTTTGGGATTTGAGAATGGGTTCGGGTTTAGGTCATAGGTTTTGGTATTGGTTTAGGTTATAGGTTTTGGGATTTCAGCATGGGTTCGGGTTTAGGTTATAGGTTTTAGTTTTGGTTTAGGTTATAGGTTTTAGCTTAGGTTATAGGTTATACGTTTTGGTTTTGGTTAGGTTTAGGTTATAGGTTTTGGGATTTTTCGAATGGGGTCGGGTTTAGGTTAAAGGTTTTAGTTTCTGTTTAGGTTATAGGTTTTGGGATTTGGGAATGGGTTCGGGTTAAGGTTATAGGTTTTGATTTTGTTTTAGGTTTTAGGTTTATGTTTAGGTTAAGGTTAGGTTTAGGTTATAGGTTTTGGGATTCGGCATTAGTTTTATGATATAAGTTTAGGTTTGGGTTAGGTTATAGCTTTTGGGAATTGAGAATGGGTTTGGGTTTATGTTATAGGTTTTGGTTTTGGTTTAGGTTATAGGTTATAGGTTTAGGTTTACGTTAAGCTTATGTTTAGGTAATAGGTTTTGGGATTTGACAATTGTTTTAAGTTATAAGTATAGGTTTGGGATAGGTTATAGGTTTTGGTTTTGGTTTTGTTTATAGGTTTTGGTTAAGGTAATAGGTTATATGTTTAAGTTTAGGTTATGGTTAGGTTTAAGTTATAGGTTTTGGGATTTGGGAATTGTTTTAGATTACAAGTATTGGTTTAGTTTAGGTTATAGGTAAAGGTGTAGGGAAAGGTTTTAGGTTTTGGGATTTGAGAATGGGTTTGGGTTTAGGTCTTAAGTTTTGGTATTGGTTTAGGTTATAGGTTTTGGGATTTGAGAATGGGTTCAGGTTTAGTTTATAGGTTTTGGTTTTGGTTTAGGTTATAGGTTATACGTTTTGGTTTTGGTTAAGATTAGGTTTAGGTTATAGGTTTTGGGATTTGAGAATGGGGTCAGGCTGAGGTTATAGGTTTTGGTTTTTGTTTAGGTTATAGGTTTTGGGATTTGGGAATGGGCTCGGGTTTAGGTTATAGGTTTTGGTTTTAGTTTAGGTTATATGTTTTGGTTAGGGTTATAGGTTATAGGATTTGGGATTTGAGAATGGTGTCAGGTTTAGGTTATAGGTTTTGGGATTTGAGAATGGGTTTTGGTTTAGGTTATAGATTTTTCGGATTTGGGAATGGGTTTTGGTTTAGTTTATAGGTTTTGGTTAAGGTTATAGGTTATAGGTTTAGGTTTACGTTAAGGTTAGGTTTAGGTTATAAGTTTTAGGATTTGAGAGTAGTTTTAGATTATAAGTTTATGTATAGGTTTAGGTTAGGTTATCGGTTAAGGTATCGGGATAGGTTTTAGGTTTTGGGATTTGAGAATGGGTTCGGGTTTAGGTCATAGGTTTTGGTATTGGTTTTGGTTATAGGTTTTGGGATTTGAGAATGGGTTCAGGTTTAGGTTATAGGATTTGGTTTTGGTTTAGGTCCTATGTTTTGGTTTAGGTTATAGGTAATAGGTTTTGGTTTTGGTTAAGGTTAGGTTTAGGTTATAGGTTTTGGGATTTGAGAATGGGGTCGGGCTTAGGTTATAGGTTTTAATTTTGGTTTAAGTTATAGGTTTTTTGATTTTGAAATGGGTTCGGGTTTAGGTTATAGGTTTTGGTTAAGGTTATAGGTTATAGGTTTAGGTTTAGGTTAAGGTTAGGTTTATGTTATAAGTTTTGGGATTTGGATATAGTTTTTGGTTATAAGAATAGATTTGGGTTAGGTTATAGGGTTTGGGAATTGAGAATGGGTTTGGGTTTAGGTTATAGGTTTTAGTTTTGGTTTAGGTTATAGGTTTTGGTTAAGGTTATAGGTTATAGGTTTACTGTAAGTGCTATGATTTCATATCTCTTTGGTTGTCAAATTTTGTGGTGTCAAAAACTATATTTGTGTCTTGTACATCTTATGTTTTATGATTGAAGACTATTCATTGCAATTAAGTTATCGCATTTCAAGACAAGATCTTAAATGAAGAAAGTTTTCAAGACATGGATGAAGAATTCAAGTTTTGAAGTCTTCAAGTTTGTATGTTCAAGATTCAATCAAGTTCAAGTTTAGTAGAAGACTTTGTCAAGTCAAGATCAAGCTCAAGAAGGCCTACTACAAGATTTGTATATTCTCAAGCTTCTCTTAAGGGTCATCTGAGTGTACAGACTTTCAATGTCCATCTCACTTTTAAAGTTTGTTTGACCTTAGATTGACCTTAGGATAGGCTTTACAGTAGGTCATTCTGGATACATAACTCATATATTTTATTATGCTTGTTTGGAGTGTTCTAAGACCAGTCCTAGGGACTTCAAGACCAGTCCTAGCTCTGCTACGACCAGTCTTAAGTTTTTCAGGACCAATCCTACGTTGTTGAAGATTTTTGGATCTTTCTGGCTGTCCTACGACCAGTCCTAGACATCCTACGACCAGTCCTGTGAGTTCTACGACTCATCCTTCGACCGGTCGTAGCCCTACGACTCAAACTCCAGCTACCATTTTTGGAGTCCTACGACCGGTCGTAGGTGTCCCATGACCAGTTGTAAATGGCCCACGACCGGTCGTAGACCACACAGGACCGGTCGTGGAACAGAAAATCTTATCCCACGAAAATCTTTTAAAAATCTTTGGAGCTACGACCAGTCCTAGGTTCCTAAGACTAGTTGTAGACGGGATTTTTTAGGTTCTAAATAGAGCACAAACTTCAGAGTTTTAGTACTTCAAATCAATTCTATTCAAGCATTCTTTAGGCTATACTCTGAGATAAGTTTGTGTTTATTTTAAGCTACTTTGTGCTTATTTAATATTCCTTTTGCTAGCTTATTTTTATTTGATTTTGATCTACATTCCAATCTCATTAGAAAAGAGGAATTTCTGATATTCCTTCTTCTTGGATTCAAAATCAAATAGAACTAGCCCTTTTTTTTAAAAATCAATTAGACTTATAACCATTCTTAAAGTGAGTATTAGACTTTAAACGTTGAATCGAACATCTACTCCGATTGGTTCTACCAGGCTTCTTCAAAAGGTGATTCAAGTATTTTACATTTTTGTAATTTACTTTCTCTGGTTTTTGTTTGAGATTCGCCAGAAAAATCTCATTGTATTGGTTATCTGAGGAGAGCCAGAAAACTCAGATTGTGGGGTTTTTGGATTGTGTAAGCCCGAGATCAAAGACACAATTGTGAAGGTTTTAGGTGAACCTGTGAAACCTATTTTGATAGTGCATGCTAATATCCCCTGTGTGAGGATATTAGGAGTGGAGTAGCAATCTGTGTGGCTGTTGGATAACAGTTGGTGTACACACAGGCGAACCACTATATATCATTGTGTTGTGGATGTGTTTTACTCTTTCATTCTTTTATTCATTCTGTTTTATGGAGAGTGTTTGTGGATGAATGTTGTAATCACTTCAAGCAAGTGTGGATGAATGTTGTAATAACTTAGGATTTATTTTCTACAAGTTATTTTGATTTTCTTGCTTATTATTCCTCATTGATTTGTGATACAAATGACGTTCTAGAAATAAGGTTGTCCTACCTTAAACCTCTGGTTTTTGGTGTAAGGTTGTCCTTAGAACTGATAAAGTATCAATCTCTTTAGGCTATTGTGATTATTTTATATTCAGCATTGTGCTTTATATCTTTTATTATTCCGCTGTTATAAGTTTTATTTGGCATTGCCCTATTCACCCCCCCTCTAGGGCATATAGCTAGGCCCTTTCAAGTGGTATCAGAGCCTAATAGCTCGTGCTTATTGTTTATTTATTGGATTTATTTTCTGAGCTAACGATCTAAGCTATATTAAGATGTCAAATTTTGATAGCCTATCAGTTACTAGGCCACCACCTTTTAATGGCACAAACTATGCTTATTGGAAAGCCAGGATGAGGATCTTCCTTAAATCCTTGGATGAAAGTGTGTGGTTGGCCACAGTGAATGAATGGAACCCTCCTATCACTGAAGTAACGAATAGTGATGGTTCAAAATCAATGAAAGTAACGACTTATTCTCTTTGGACCACGCTTCAGAAAAGTGAAAGTAGTGCCAATGTTAAAGCACTAAATTCAATTACTTATGCATTATCACCAGATGAATTCAAAAGAATCGTCTCTTTTGAAAATGCAAAACAAGCATGGGATGTATTAGAAATGACACACGAGGGTACATCTATTGTTAAGAAATCTAAAGTCCAACTCCTCATAACTAAATTTGAAGAAATTCATATGGAGGAGAATGAGATGTTTATGGACTTATACACTAGATTGAATGACATTGTGAACTCTATGTGGGGTCTTGGTGATAGAATCCCAGAAAGTAAAGTATGCGCAAAGATACTACATTCACTTCCTGAACGGTTCAATTCTAAAGTAACCGTGATTCAGGAACTTCGTGATACGGATACCATGAGGGTTGAGGAACTAGTTGGTTCACTTCAAACCTATGAGTTATCCTTTAAGGCTCCTAAAGGAAAATTAATTACTCTCAAATCATCTAAAAATGTTTCACAAGAGAGGACTTCGGATATAGAAAATTCTGAAGATGATATGGCCCTTTTAGCAAAAAATTTTTATAAAATTTTCAAAAGCAAGAAAAAAGCTGATTTTCAAAAGTCAAATGATAAGAGACGATCTAAACCTAGAGCTCAAAAATTCTTGAAAGATAGTCAATGTTACAACTGTTAAGAGTATGGGCACTTAGCTAACAAATGTCCTAAAAAGGATAAATTAAAAAGGAAAAGCATGATGGCTACTTCGGATGAATCGTCTGATTCTGAATCCTCTTCTAAATCAGAAGATTCTGAAACCGAGTCGGGCGATGATATTAAAGCCCTTATGACTCTAGCCAAGATCACATATTCAGATCATGATGATATATCTAATGAAGAAAATCTGAATAGTGATTGCGATAATGAAGATGATCTTCAAGATGCTTATAATGCCCTTTATAAAGAGAGTTGTAAAATTGCAGTTAAGCTTAAATTACAAAAAGAAAAATTTTCTAAGCTTAAGGAAGATTTTGAGTCTCTTGTTTTAGAAAAGTCTCATATTTCTGATTCTTTTGAAAAACCCAAATGTGATTTAGATTTCAAAAACTCCCAAATTGAAGATTTAAAATACGAAAAAGAAAGACTCAAAAATGAGGTAGCCTCTCTTCTGAGTTTGAAAGACACATTGTAACACCCCGGATTTTTGCCAACCTGAGATTAGATGTCCTTAGGTAATGGGTCAACCTTATCACTTTCAAAGCTCAATCCCAAAGCCAAAGAAATCGCTTTTGAATCCATTTCCTTCAAAACTCACCTTTCACTACCTCATTCTTCAAATTTCTCCAAGTGCTTTCATATTAAACACGACTCCTCAAGTTTACATGGTAAAGAACACCAATCCTAGGATATTAATGATGAAGAACAATACTGAAGCTAAAAATTATCGTGAATAGTAAATAAATGGGTAAAATAGGTTTTGACCCTTAAACTTTTGAAATATAACAAAATAGATAGGTTATTTGGATATATTAGCGTCTCCTACCCCAAAATCATATGCTATACGCCATAGAAATTCATTTCGGTTTGTAAATTTACCCCGAAACGCCCCAAACGGAGTCATGGGCCTATCTAAGCTAAAAGACAATGAACCAGGGTGGGTCCCACATATTTTTAGGACCTAGGGGACAGGGGGACCACGCCCCATGTGGCCAATATCGCTGGTTTACAGTTTGACCGGCGAGGACCTCCCCGGTTCGGCGAGGGCTCGCCGTACATTGGGCTCCACTCGGGCCGGCCTGCAGGCCGGAGGTGTTTGGGGGTTAGGGTAGCCCCCTGGTATGTGGGCTGTCCCTTATAACCTCCTCGAACAAGTACTTCCTTCACAAATTACCCTTCCAAGCTCTCTTTTCTACCCCAAACGTCTGATTTTTGACAAAAACCACCCCTCCAAACTCTTCGTTCTTCCGTTTTCAAACACCCTCGCTCCACCCTTCAGATCTCATCTCAAACAAAAATCAATAAAGGCTACTTCCTTTAAAAATCCAACGAGAATTAACTAGCGTTGCACTAGATGGCTTATGAAATTCTCACCAATCACTTTCAATACGATCTGATAGAGTCAAAACATATAGAATAGGTGACGCTACAATACCGTAAAACCTAGGATCAAACTCTATTCCCGATTTCTCTTGGGAGCCGCTTGAAACTTTGTATCGGCTCTGGACCACACGTCGGAAGTCCGATTACCCCGAACTTAGACAATCCTGACCACCTGGTTGGTCTTGACAATCACCTCGAAAAATAAGTCCAGATGATGTCCCACGACGATTTCCTTGAGTCTAGAGTGAAGAGTGTGAGAAATGTTAGAAATTAATATAATTTATGAAATCTGGCACATGTCGCTTGTGTGACATTTTCTAAGCGTTCTGACTGTTAGAATTCGATCAAATTTTACCCTCGGATCAGGATAGGTGGCCCTTACATGTCAACGCACTTGTGGCCCTGATCAAGTACCAGTAGCCGTTAAACTGAAACTAGTTCGCCACGTGCGATCTAGGAACACTACCGGACTGAAAACTTGATGAGCTTAAGTCCGACCGCATTCGGCCAGGGGACCTCCAGAAATGCTCCGTTGAAACGGAACAGTCCGTATTTGGACATAAAATAAGTATACTTTGGCCCTAGGTCTATTTTCGTCACTTTTGGACTTATAAAAAGGACTTAAACCCTTACTCTTTCATTCCATACAAATTTGGAGAGAGAAGAGAGAAAAGCTAGAGAAAGGGAGGGAGATTTGAAGCTCTCTCCTGAGATTCTTCCCAGCTGCTCCATGTTCCATAGCCGCCGCTTCTGCGCCGCCATTCCGGTGTTTTCAGCTCCATTCTTAGGTAAGAAATCCTAACCCTAACCTGATTTGAAGCTTAGAATAGTTGTAGTGTTGGTATTGCTAACCTGTTTCATGCCATAGGTCGCCATAACGCCGTTGACAAAGCATTGACGTTCTATTCGAATCGATACACGTCTACGGCAAAAGGTAAAGATTTTAGACACTTAGATTACCTGTTTTCAAAGCTTTCAATGCCGTTTAATGGTAGATTTCTGATGAGGATGCTATTTGATATGTACAACATGCTGTCCGTTTTTCATTCCGTTTACGTACAAAGAATATGAGATTTAGGGTATTTTAGGTATTTGTAGCAAATACTGTATACGTACGTATTTTGCCGATATGATTGCCATGGGTATTTGCCATGTATTTATACTAGTTATGGATGTATGTTGTGTTTGGCGAAGAGATTCGCCCTAATGAACATATTGGCCGACATATGCTATGTAGACTAATATGTGTAGACTAAGTGTTTGTTAAAATGCCTAAATCAATATGATTTATGCCTATCATATGTTTTGACTGTAAGAACATGATTGTGTGTATCAGATAACTCCTTGATATAAGGATCTGTCATATTATCTGTTGAAATCAACATACGTCAAGTACGTTGGAATTGTGTGGACTAAGTGTGTAACATCCCGAAAATCGGGGGGTCGAGCAAAAACCCAACTCCCGAGTTCCAAAATGTTATTTATGCAACATAGATATGTATGATTGAATGTTATCTGTAATAATGTATTAAACATGAGTGAGATTAAGCTAGAACAGCATATCATACTCCAGAGACAGTTAAATTAACAAGCGGAAGACTGTGATAGTAGGTATAGCATATATAAACTGTTGTATGTCTCCAGAGTGTAAATATGTTACCAGGTTATATACATACGTGTATACTCCAAAAATAAATAAAATGAATATACATGAGTGCGCTAAAAATATAAAATGACAAGTGTCAAGGTATCTAATCAACCTCCCTATAATCTCATCAATCAGAACACACATGAAGGAGGAATCCTCCTCATCATCATCAGGTCCAGCTCCGCTTCTCGAGAAGCGCCATCATCTGCAATCACAAAAATGGACTGGTGGGTGTCCGGAAACACCATCCCGTAACGTGGGAGTGAGTGATCAACTCAGTGGGATAAGAAAGCAAAGGTTAGCATGTTATCAAATCAATCATGCGATAATAGTAAAGCAGTAAATCAAACAATCCTAATACTGTTGTTAATGCAATATGACATGACGTGATGTATGCCCTCACCGACGATCTCCCTCATACGGCACCATCTTACGACCGCGGCATGCAATCGTCCCTCAAGTGCTCCACATCTTCCAGGCACATGCAATGTTATGGTGATATGATTTTCGAATTGTTATTAGTCCATTCAAACAGCAGGATTGGGAAACTAAGGTACTTCCCTTATATCAATCCCAACACAGATCCTGTCTAGGGTCGTCACTCCTAGTAATCTCATACGATGTATATTTTGTAGGTCGCTGTAAGGGATGTCAGGGCTGTTGCACGCCCTCGTTGCTCCGCTCCCCCATCACCTTATCAATACAGGCCTACTGTACTTTACTGCTAATGAAGGGTCATCGCCTCTCGTAGACTCAGCATACGCTCGCGGTCACTACAAAGGACTCGTCGCCTGATCAGTGTAGGCTGACAGCTAGAATATAGTGTCCCATACCACCATAATCTGCTCACAAGACTAGGTGCTCACTGGTCACTACGGGGAGGTTTGTGGCCCCAGCGTAGGCCGACAGCTCGACCACGGTGTCCCATACCACCATGCCCGGATCATGAGTCTTTGTGGATCAAGGTACCATGGTTAAAAGGGTTTACAATGGTAAGTTCAATACCCTAGGTTCAAGCAGTTATGACTCATGCAGGGTGAACATACATCGGCCAGTCGGGTTACTTGACGGGCTCAACTAGCGTGATCGCATTTCAAGTCGAACGACATGAAGTGCGTAAAACACTTCGTGTGGCCTAACCACTGCCGCCAACTCCAAAACACGACTCGTGTTCATCGACGCGTCGTTCGTGGCCAAGATAAGCCAACCACGAATTCACTCGGTTACTGACTGCCTGGACTAAGTATAGTCCCAAACATGTGGAATCACATCAGCAAAGCATGTGAAAGTATTGGAAATGAAATACAACCATATGAGCATGTTAACACATGTTGTAACATACAACTTAAGAAAATCACCTGATACATGCCTTTCATACATATAATGAAATTATGCATATCGCCAACATATAGGAAATCATTTCCATTAGCAAATTAATTGAGAATTCAATCTCAAACTAAATCATAATGAAATCATCAAGCACATGTCATAACATACAACTTAAGTGAATCATCAAGCACATGCATTTCATTCATATAATAAAATCATGCATATGGCTAACGTGTAGGAAACCATTTACACCAGCATATTAATTGAGAAATCAATCTCAAACTAATTCATAATACCATTTAATCCAATACATACTAATACAAGCATTTATACAAACACCTACACTACACACTTAAGTCTACATATAGTATGTCGACCCGAAGTGCACATTTAGGCGAATCTCTTCGCCAAACTAATTATGCATGCATTCCTAGTATTCTAATGTAACAAGAAGCCATGTCAATCACATCAGCAAAATATGGATGAAAACAGTACTTCCTACAAATGACTAAAATGCCCTAAATCTCATATTCTTCGTCGGTTTACAAAGCAGGAAACGGACAGCATGTTGTACATGTCAAACGGCGCTGCCGTCGATAATCTACTATTAAATGACATTGAAAGCGTTGAAAACAGTCAATCAAAGCGTCTAATATCCGCACCTTGTCTCTTATAGACGTGTGAATTCGAACGGAGCGTATACGCTTCGTCCACGGCGATCAGGCAACCTAATTCACAAGTTATATAAGCTGCATCGCTTATGGAATCGACGGAATGCTAAATCAGCAAATGGTTAGGGTTTTCCTTACGTCAAAGTGCGTTGGAATTGCCGGGAAAGTGATCGGAGTGCGTCGCTTAAGCACGTGTAACGGCAACAGCAAGTGGCAGTAAAAGCCCTCCCACACTCTCTCACAATCTCTCACCTTTTCTCTCTCCCAATCTAGGGTTTTTCCCAAATTCGGATGGGAGAGAGGAGTGAGGGTTTCAAGCCCTTTTATAAGCTAAATCTTTCCCGAAATAGGCTCGGGAACAAGGTTCACTTGAGGGGTAACCAAATCGGGGCTGTTTTAGTCCAAAAGATCATTTCTGGTGGTCCCCTGGCCGAACGCGATCGGACTTAAGCTCATGCATACTGGATCTAGCATACATCAAGTTTTCAGTCCGGCAGGGTTCGCAGATCGCACGTGGCGGACCAGTTTCAGTTCAGCGATCACCGCACGTAGATCAGGGCTACAAGTCTCATGATATGAAATAGAAATTTTTCCAGATACGAGGGTCTAATTTGGCTGAATTCTGACGGTCAGAACGCTTAATACTGACACGTCAAGTCGTGTGCCAAATTTGAATTTCAAATTCCAAATCTGTCCCTATTCGCACTCTCTTCAGTCCGGGCTCAATGAAATAGCCTGTGATTATCGGTTGGACTTGATTTTCAAAATGATTGTCAAGTCCAACAAGGCGGTTCTAACGGTCTAAGATAGTAGGCATCGGACTTTCGACGCGCGGTCTAGATCCAATACAAAACTTTAAAGTGGTCCAGAGAACAAATCGGCTTAGAGTTTGATCCAAGGTTATAGAGTATTATAGAGTCATTGGTTCTACTCGATTTGGGTCTTGTAGAACGTATTTAAAGTGATCAGGGACTGTTTCCCAGCTACTCTAACGTTGCGCTAGCTAACTTATGCTTAGTTTCTAAAGGAATTAACCCTAAGTGATTTCTTTGGCTATGGAATTGGGTTTCAAGCGATTTTCCAGGTGTTTTAATTAACCCATTGCTTAATGACGTCTAATCCCAGGTTGGCCAAAATTTGGGGTGTTACAAAGTGTTTGTATAAATGTATGTATTAGTAAGTATTGAGTAAGTGGTGTTGTAGATTAGCGTTGAGATTGGATTCTCAACTAATTTGATGATGCACATGATTTCCTCCATACTTGTTGTATTTGAATTGGTTACCTTATGAGTGAAATACTCGTGTTTGGTTAACTGCTTATGATGTATGTTACAACATGCTGATAACATGCTGAAATTTCTTGTATTTCAATTCTGTCTCTCTCATCTGATTATTGTTTCACATTACATGTGCTTGGGGCTATACTCTAGTCCAGGCAGTCGGTAACAGTTTAGAATTCATGGTTGGATTCTATTCGCCATGAAGGATATGTATGACGAACCCGAGTCGTACTAGAGTCGTCCGCAGTGGTCGGGCCACACGAAGTTCTTGTGCACTTCATGTCGGTCGATTCAACGTGCGATCGTGCTAGTCGGACTCACCAAGTAACCCGACTGACCATTGTATGTTCACCTTATATTTGTCATAACTGCTTCAACCTACGGTACTGAACTTACCATTAAAAACCCAGTTAACCATGGTACCTTGATCCATAAAGACTCATGAGCCGGACATGGTGGTATGGGACACCGTGGTTGAGCTGTCGGCCTACACTGGGGCCACAAACCTCCCCATAGTGACCAGTGAGCACCCTACTCTGAGCAGATTATGGTGGTATGGGACACTATATTCTTACTGTGAGCCTGCACTGATTGGTGACGAGCACTTTGTAGTGACCTTGAGTTTATCTTGACACCGCATGGGGGCGACGAGTCCTGATGTAGTCTTAAGGATATAATAGGGCTGTATTGATAAGGTGATGGGGGAGAGGTGCAACGAGTGCGTGAACAGCCCTGACAGCCCTTGCAACGACCTATAAATATAACATCGTATGAGATTACTAGGAGTGACGATCCAAGACAGGATCTGTGTTGGGATTGACATAAGGAAGGTACCCTAGTTTCCCAATCCTGATGTATGAAAAGGACTAATAATAACTTAGTAATTATTATCCATATCGCATTGCATGTGCCTGGAAGATGTGAAGCACTGCGGGAAGAAAGCATGCTGCGGGCGTAAGATGGTGCCGTATGAGGGAGTATGTCGGTGCGGGCATCCATCATGTCATTTCATGCATACATTAACAACAGTATTTAGGAATGTTTGATTGATTGCTTTGCTATTATCGCGTGATCGATTTGATAACATGTTAATCTTTGCTCTATTATTCCACTGAGTTGATCACTCACTCCCACGTTACGGGACGGTGTCGCGCACACCAACCAGTACCTGTTTTTGTTGCAGATGATGGCGCTTCTTGCGAAGTGGAGCCGGACTTGATGATGATGAGGATTTCTCCTATATGCGTGTTTTGATCGACGGGATTACAGGGAGGTTGATTAGATGCCTTGACACTTATCTTTTTTATATTTTTGGGGCACTCATGTATATTCTTTTCTTTCAATTTTTGGAGTATACATGTATTTAATTAACCTGGTAACATGTTCACACTCTGGAGACTTACAATCAATTATATATATTTTATGTATTTATCAGTCTTTCGCTTGCTAATTTAACTGTCTCTGGAGTATGATATGCTGTTTTGGCTTAATCCACCTCATGTTTTATATACTATTACCGCCGACATTTATCCATCATTGAAAATGTTGCATAAGTGATGTTCTGGAACTCGGGAGTTGGGTTTCTACCTGACCCCCAATTTTTAGGATGTTACAGATGGTATCAGAGCATGATTTGGATTAAACCGGACCTGGGTTATGGTAACACAATGCACACCTACACACTCTAACTTAGGAAGGGGGCGATAGAATCTAGAAACAATATTAGAATCCTAAGTTTCACCGACGAGCGAGATTAACTACCGAAGAATGGATGCAAGGTATTGCCCCTAGATTAGGTATATCCCATGATTTTTAATACCATGTTTAGAATGTATATAATTAGAAGTAAATTTTGAGATTTTCCTTTTGAATTACACTTAGAAATTCTTCATCTTGGGATTTGGAAATCCCATCTCCTACTTCCCAACACAAGACTCATTTTCCAAAGTCTATGAATCGATTTTAATCCCCTCCCACCCTCCTACAAAATATATCATTCCTAATCCCGAGGTGGGATTAGCAACGCTATCCATTTAATACAACTTCATACCACTAGCCCAAACATGCCCTTAGAATTTTTGACTTAGAGTTGGTATTCTTAGATTTAGAAAGATCTGACGGTATAGGAAATCAATAAATTAATGATGTAAACCCTAGGACCTCCTTAGTTGATATGAGCATATGTGTAGTGCTCGAGCGCAGTTACGTTTAGGTTTTGGCAATTCAATATAGACTTAGTTAGTCAGCTTGATTAGGTTGAAGTGAGACCTCATTCTTTCGTTGAATCCCCATAATACTTATAGGCTTCTTTAATAACTCTTAGGGAGGTTGTTTGATTAGAAACTATTCACGCTTGGAGAGAACTTATAAATCCCTTGGAATTAGTAATAGGTCAAATTAATACACCCCCTTAGAATTGTCTTCACAAGGACTTATTACATTCGGGAACGCGGAATAAAGGAACTACATATATAAGCGAAGTATTCGCGGTTTGAATTAACTTCTCCATCCTGATAGTTGTCAATGAATCCAATGCTCTGATCAAGGAGAAGATTGGCATCGGCTAGGATTAAGAACTGATACGACGAATTTTCTATTAGAGTCTAGACAGAAAGTCTATGTATTCGACTCAGACCTACTACGCAACTTTTCTTCCGTGTTGGCCCGACCACTTACAACCAAAAGTTTGTTAATTCGCCCTTGGAAAGTATTAAGAACATTTAGCCGATAAGGTAAAGATATCTTGCCACAAACTCACACCCGACCCTGGAATTAACCACAACATCTAAGAGAAGTCCTAAATTCTGCCTTGTTCTGACATACGGATCAGGACATGGATCCTTGAGCCTTTAAAGTAGAAATAATTTTCAAGGGGGGTAGAACCTTATGAGCCCAATCTAGTAAGGTCAACTAATACAACAGTTGAGTTAGAACTGCGCAGCGAAGCATGGTTGGCCCTCTCCTCACTGGCCCAGGATCGAAAGAAATTGGTCCAGGTTAGACGAAAAGGTAGAAACCCCTAACTCCCACCATGGATATAAATTAAGCCAAGACCCAAATAGAAAATTTCAACCTTTCAGTGATGGGAATTCCCTAAGCTTTGGAGTGATCGGACTATATGAAGTTATTGAAATACACGATTGTAAAGCATTCACGGTTGACCCAATTCTCAATCCTGGACGGCTACCAATGGACTCACTGTTTAGCCGAGCAGAAGACCCGGATCCACCAGGATTAGGAAGGGATACATTGAGCCATCTACCCTGACAAGGTAGATAATCAAAGTATCGGGATCAAGCTCATTACAACCATTTCTCCGTATTGGTCGACCATTGAAAACATATATTTTACTCTAAGTAGATGGGAATCGTCGTCAAGACTCCAAATAGATAAAGCAATGAATTGTAGCAAACCATCAGGATATAAGCAAGAAATAATGAGTATGATTTTAGGAGGATAGACTAAAATGTATCAGACAAGCATAGATAGTAGACAACCTACCACGTATATAAACTTGAAATCAATAAATCTTAGGCGAACGGAATAATAGGATTTTTACTCATTACCCTTATCCAATTTCAGGGATGAAATTATTTTTAAGGGGGGTACATTGTAACACCCCGAATTTTTACCAACCTAGGATTAGACGTCCTTAGGCAATGGGTCAATCTTATCACTTTCAGAGCTCAATCCCAAAGCCAAAGAAATCGCTTTTCAATCCATTTCCTTCAAAACTCACCTTTCACCACCTCATTCTTCAAATTTCTCCAAGTACTTTCATATCAAACACGACTCCTCAAGTTTACATAGTAAAGAACACCAATCCTAGGGTATTAATGATGAAGAACAATACTGAAGCTAAAAATTACCGTGAATAGTAAATAAATGGGTAAAATGGGTTTCGACCCTTAACCTTTTGGAATCTAACAAAATAGATAGGTTAGTTGGATAGATTAACATCTCCTACCTCAAAATCATATGCTATACGCCATAGAAATTCATTTCGGTTTGTAAATTTATCCCGTAATGCCCCAAACGGAGTCATGGGCCTATCTAAGCTAAAAGACATGAACCAGGGTGGGTCCCACATATTTTTGGGACCTAGGGGACAGGGCGACCACGCCCTATGTGGCCGGCATCGCTGGTTTACAGTTTGACCGGCGAGGGCTGGCCGTATAGTGGACCCCACTCAGGCCGACTTTCAGGCCGGAGGTGTTTGGGGGTTAGGGTAGCCACTTGGTATGTGGGCCGTCCCTTATAACCTCCTCGATCAGGTACTTTCTTCACAAACTATCCTTTCAAGCTCTCTTTTCTCCCCCAAACATCTGATTTTTGGCAAAAATCATCCCTCCAAACTCTTCCTTCTTCCGTTTCCAAACACCCTCGCTCCACCCTTCAAATATCATCTCAAACAAAAATCAATAAAGGCTACTTCCTTTAGAAATCCAACGAGAATTAACTAGCGCTGCACTAGATGGCTTATGAAATTCTCACCAATCACTTTCAATACGATCTGCTAGAGTCAAAACATATAGGATAGGTGACGCTACAATACCGTAAAACCTAGGATCAAACTCTATTCCCGATTACTCTCAGGAGCACCTTGAAACTTTGTATCGGCTCTGGACCGCACGTCGGAGGTCCAATTACCCCGAACTTAGACAATCCTGACCGCCTGGTTGGTCTTGTCAATCACCTCGAAAAATAAGTTCGGATGATGTCCCACGACGATTTCCTCGAGTCCAGAGTGAAGAGTGTGATAAATGTTAGAAATTAATATAATTTATAAAATCTGGCACGTGTCGCTTGCGCGACATTTTCTAAGCGTTCTGACCGTTAGAATTTGATCAAATTTTACCCTCGGATCAGGATAGGTGGCCCTTACATGTCAACGAACTTGTGGCCCTGATCGAGTACCGGTAACCGTTAAACTGAAACTGGTCCCCCACGTGCGATCTGGGAACACTACCAGACTGAAAACTTGATGTGAGCAGGATCCAGTACCCATGAGCTTAAGTCCGACCGCATTCGGCCAGGGGACCTTGTCATGCCCCAGACTCGGTAAACGGACCTCAGAAGGAACCCGATGACCGGTTCTGGCCGCAACAGCCTCCGTAGTACCCCATTTTCGGCTCCTGAGGCAGGTTCCGATCCTGGGATCGTACAAGGAGGATTTTCACAACAAAATAATCATTTCCAATACGAGCATACCCAAGATCACAACAAGTAAATATGAGAATAACAAAGGCACACATCCCAAAATTCACTATGAATTTAAACTTTTACAAGCTTACATCAGGTCTAAAAGGACATACATAGGATAACAGAAGAAAGAAGGAAGAGAATGTGCAACACTGGGTCCTTGGCTCGCACACCTATCAAAGCTCTACTGCTAAGAAACCAACTTACGATCTCTTGGACGCATCAATCGTGCATAAGCTTATAGAAAGCTTAGAGGGTGGTGAAAGTGTGTGACAATGGTGCTCAGAAGAAGATAGAGAATGTAGAAGGGAGTCACGATTAATACTAATACCACTAGCCTTACTAAGGCGATCATGAACACAAGAAGCTATGCCAAGGTAGTATGATAATGTAGGAAGTCATACTAAGGATATATAGTGCAATGCTAATGTAATGCAATGAGTACTAGGCGTCATGCCAAGGCGATGCAATATGAGGCTTACACAGCCGATGCAAATGTAATAATGCAAAGTAATGCCAGTGCTCATATCCAATCCACATATCAAGCACATTTTCATCATAAGGAAATCACCGGAGTATATTACACTGCTGGATGACTGCTGCTCTAAAGACCCCGCACAGTCAAATGAGCATAAGAGACCTCACTACCCGCCTGTGGACAGTCAATCACCAACAAGACCTAAAGGTAGCAGACCATTCACGAGCTGGTCAAACTCAACCTAGCAATGCCCTCTTACATCAGGCGAGTAAGGCCACACCCCTATCCAACCGACTACACGACAGTGGGAGTCGTGACCTAATGGTATAAGGCCCTCGTACGCTCATATATACCACTCGGTCACTGCGCTGGAGCAGATCCTTGGTACCATGGAAGTTTTGAGAATTTCACCCATGGGCATCCTATGCACCCGGTATGCTCAAGTAACATTTTCGGTATCCAAACATGGCCATCCACGATGTAACTGTGGAGGCTACAGCCCTGATGAAGTAAGGGCGATAATGCTCATGTGCTATGCAATGCCAGATGCATGAATCACACAATCAACCATGCATCAATCCCAAGCATCCAACGTGCTCAAGAGGGGATACTACGTCCCTCGGGGAAAGTATCATGCAATGTCCAATGACACAATATGTCCACACATACATAGTTTCAACCAAGCATACAATGATGTACACATGCCATGAAGATGAGTCTAGACGTATTATGCGGTGATATATAAATTAGCACACTCCTATCCAAGAAGGGACCAAGACTAGGTATTTAGACAATATCCATAAGGAATCTCACCTCTAGTGGGGGCCCATTTACCTTGGGTAACCCACGAGACTAAGTATACAACTATAGGTCTAAGTAATACAGAAATAAGTCAGCAAGAGTTTAAGATGAGCACCTAATCACATTTAGATACAACCGGGCCTAAAGAGGTCTATAATGGAGACAATTAACCACCATTCTTCAAAAATGTATATCAACCATGAACTATATGGATAGAAGGCCCATGGCCTACATTTAAGATAACAATAAAGGTAAACTACATACATATATTCCTCGTAATAGGCCATAAAAAGATAAAATATCACTTTTAACAATATAGGCCCCAAGAGGGGAATTAAGGCCCAAGGCTCAATTTTTAATGGCCATAGAATCCATGCAATGAGCTAGACATGGTGGGCAGCCCGCATACATAATATACGACTAAATAAGTTTAAATTTGGATGAAATAGGCCCAACTACATCAGTCCAATAACTTAGCAATTTAAGTGGGCAACAAAGGGCCCAATACTATCATTGTCTTAGCCCACAAGTCCATCAAAATGGTGGAAGTCGGCCCAATATACGGTTGGACCAATCCGGGACGACCCTGCCCACTCTGGGCCCATGGGATGCCCCAAAAATCTGATCTAAGATGGAGTCCTCATTTAATCATTAAAGGTGACCCAAAAGAATACACTTATTAAGCTCAAATATTATAAGAAAATATAAGCATGCAACATGTACACAAGTTCTCAAATGGTGGGCCTCGCAGCCAAATAAATTTTTAACCATAAAATTTTACATTAAGGCCCTTTGATAAACTTTTGGCCAGTTTAACTTCTAAGACCTGCTAAGGTCCGGAAATCAGTTGACTATGTGGAAATAATCTCATGAAAGCTAATTATATTTACTGGGGGACCCCACCAGATGGAGAGTGCGTATATATTATGAAAAGATCAAGTGGGCCTGTTACTGGATTGTGAGTCCAGCAGTAACCCAAGACAGACAGTGCATCCATAATCGGACGATCCAAGGCTTGGATGACCTGGTTCAAACATGCGTTAAGGTAGGTTCCACATACATACACATTAAGCTCTAAACAAATGGCCTGGGGTCCATGGTAGGCCTTTAACCATCCATAGAGAAACCCATGGGCCTACCTTAGGATCACCCAGGAGGACGTTCAACGTCAACTGGCTTCCAAGAGGTAGCCCGCCACTACTCATATAATATAAGGTCTAAAGCCCACGCAATGTATGGCCTAATGGGCCATACACCTAGCCCAACTTATAGGCTAGATAGTGGACCCTCAAGTAAGGTTTGGGCCCAACCACAAAGGTCATAATTCCACATATTGTGGTGGGCTTCATGGGCAGCCCAGTAATTCATTTACATGAGCAAGTTTTACATTTAACACAAGTGAGTTGGGCCTCACTTTTAGCCCAAGTACAAGGTCAATTTAGTAGGCAGCGAAGAGCCCAACTCCTTGCATATTATTGCCCTTAATCCCATCACAATAGATGGGAGAGTATAGGAAAAAGATCAATGGGCCTATCCAAAATAACTGAGTCCAAAAGGCCTAATCACTGCCACAAAATGGGTGGCCATGCATATACTATATTACATAATGGGTGTAACACCCTGAAAATCGGGGGTCGTGTATAAACTCAACTCCCGAGTTTCGGACCGTCACTTATGCAACAAAAATGATTATGATTCAATGTTGTCTGATTTAAAGCATTCACATGAGTAAAAGTATACCAAAACTGCAATTCATACTCTAGATCCAGTGATAAAAGCAAGCGGAAGACTAAAATATATATATCACTGTAAGGAAAAATAAAGTAGATCTCATCTGTCTCTAAAGTATGAATACGTCTCTGAGTCTCATATATATATACATGAACAAAATCAAATGTTCAAAATAGTCCCACTGAAGTCCCATCAACCCAGGTCGCCTACGCAAAGCCATCATGATACTGCATGTACGAGAACTCGTCCTGATCCTCGTCAAAGTCTGGCTCTGCCTCCTGGATCTCAACATCACCTGCATCTACAACAGGGTCTGGTGGGTTGTAACGCCCGTGAAAAATCCATCCTTGGGCTCGAGTACCAACTCGACCCGAATTTGCATAGAATTCATTCCTTTGGAAAATTTGACTAGGTTAGCTAGTGCAACGTTAGAATAGCTGGGAAATGGTCCCTGATCACTTTAAATACGTTCTACAAGGCCCGAAGCGAGTGGAACTAAGGGTGCTATAATGCTCTAAAGCCTCGGATCAAACTCTAAGCCGGTTTGTTCTCTGGACCACTTTGAATCTTTGTATTGGATCTAGACCGCACGTTGAAAGTCCGATACCTCCTATCTTAGACCGTTAGGACCGTCTAGCTGGGCTTGACACTCATTCCAAAAATCAAGTCAAACCGATTATTACAGGCTATTTCATTGAGCCCGGACCGAAGAGAGTGTGAATAGGGACATAGTTGGAATTTCAAATTCAAATCTGGCACACAAATTTGACGCATCAGTATTAAGCATTCTGACCGTCAGAATACAGCCAAATTACATCCTTGGATCAGGAAAAATATCTATTATATATCACGGGACTTATAGGCCTGATCTTGGTGCGGTGACCGTTAAACTGAAACTGGGCCGCCACGTGCGATCTGGGAACCCAACCGGTCTGAAAACTGGATGTATGCTAGATCTAGTATGCATGAGCTTAAGTCCGACCGCATCTGGCCTGGGGACCTCCAGAAATGCCCTTTTGGACCGAAACGGCCCCGATTTGGTTAGGCACCAAGTAAACATTGTTCCCAAGCCTATTTTGGGAATGTTTTAGGCTATAAAAGGGGTTGAAACCCTCACTCCTCTCTCCCATCCGAATTTGAGAGAAGCCCTAGCTTGGGAGAGAGAAAAAGAGTGAGAGATTGTGAGAGAGTGGGAGAGTTCTTCCCGCCACTTGTGCTACGTGTTGCACGTGCTTAAGCGACACTCCTCTACCGCTTTCCCGGTGATTCCACCGCAATCCTAGGTAAGTAAAAACCCTAAATAGTTGGTGATTTGAGTTTTTCTTGTTTCCATAGCGATGTAGCTTATGGATCTTATGTATTAGGCTCCTTACTCGCCGTAGACGAACCATATACACTCCGCTTCAATTCCCGAGTCTACAAGACACTAGGTGAGGATTTTAGACGCTTTGATTGACGGTTCCCAACGCTTTCAATGTCGTTTAATAGTAGATTCTTGACGGCATCGCCGTTTGACATGTACAAAATGCTCTCCGTTTCCCGTTTCGTAAGCTAACGAAGAATATGAGATTTAGGGCATTTTAGTCATTTGTAGGAAGTACTGTTTACATTCATATTTTGCTGAAGTGATTGACATGGTTTGTTGTCGCATTAGGAAGTTAGGAATGCGTGCATAATTAGTTTGGCGAAGAGGTTCGCCTAGTTGCACACTTTGGGTCGACATACCATATGTAGACTTAAGTGTGTAGTGTATGTGTTTGTATAAATGTTTGTATTAGTATGTATTGAATTAAATGATGTTATATGATAGTTTGTGATTGATTTTTCAACTATTATGCTGACCTAGATGATTTTCTACATGTTGATAAAATGCATGATTTCATTACATGCATTGAATGTATGTGCTTGAGGATTTGCTTAAGTTGAATATGCATGGGAAGTATGCCTTGAAGATTTGCTTAAGTTGAATGTTATAACATGTGCTAACATGCTCACATGATGTATTTCAATTCCAATACCTTTTATAGTGATTCCATAGATGTGTGGGACTTGACTTAGTCCAGGCAGTCGGTAACCGAGCGAATTCGTGGCTGACTGGTCATAGCCACGAATGACGCGTCGATGAACGTGATTCGTGTTGAGAGTTGGCGGCAGTGGTTAGGCCACGCGAAGTGTTTTACGCACTTCATGTCGTTCAATTCGAGATGCGATCGCGCTAGTCGAGCCCGTCAAGTAACCCGACTGGCCGATGTTTGTTCACCTTGTATGTAACATAACTGCTTGAACCTAGGGTACTGAACTTACCATTGTAAACCCTATTAACCGTAGTACCTTGATCCACAAAGACTCATGAGCCAGGCATGGTGGTATGGGACACCGTGGTCGAGCTGTCGGCCTACGCTGGGGTCACAAACCTCCCCGTAGTGACCAGTGAGCACCTAGACTCGTGAGCAGATTATGGTGGTATGGGACACTATATTCTAGCTGTCGGCCTACACTGATCAGGCGACGAGCCCTTTGTAGTGACCGCGAGCGTATTCTGAGTTCACGGGAGGCGACGACCCTTCCGTGCAGTAGAGTACAGTAGGCCTGTATTGATAAGGTGATGGGGGAGCGGTGCAACGAGTGCGAGCAACAGCCCTGGCAGCCCTTGCAGTGACCTACGAAATGTACATCGTATGAGATTACTAGGAGTGACGACCCTAGACAGGATCCGTGTTGGGATTGATACAAGGGAGGTACCTTAGTTTCCCAATCCTGCTGTTTGAATGGACTAATAACAACTTGGTAATCATATCACCATAGCATTGCATGTGCCTGGAAGATGTGGAGCACTCTAGGGAGTGTGGCATGCCGCGGTCGTAAGATGTTGCCGTATGAGGGTGATCGTCGGTGAGGGCATACATCACGTCATATCATCTTGCATTAACAACAGTTTTAGGACTTGTCTGATTTACTGCTTTACTATTATCGCGTGATTGAATTGTGAACATGCTAATCTTTGCTCTATGATTCCACTGAGTTGATCACTCATTCCCACGTTACGGGATGGTGTTTGCAACACCCACCAGACCCTGTTGTAGTTGCAGGTGACGATGAGATCCAGGAGGTGGAGCTAGATGATGACGAGGACCAGGATGAGTTCTCGTATATGCAGTATCATGACGGCTTCCCGTAGGTGACCTGGATCGAGGGGACATCAGTGGGACTTTTCTTTTTGAACATTATTCTTTTGTTATGTACATGTATATGAGACTCAGAGATGTAGTCATACTTTGGAGACAGTTGAGATTACTTTGTTTTTCCATACAGTGATATATATCTTGTTTAGTCTTCCGCTTGCTTTTATCACTGGATCTGAAGTATGAATTGCAGTTTTGGTATACTTTTACTCATGTGAATGCTTTAAATCAGACAACATTGAATCATAACCATTTTTGTTGCATAAGTGACGGTCTGGAACTCGGGAGTTGAGTTTATACACGACCCCCGATTTTCAGGGTGTTACAAGTTGGTATCAGAGCATGAATGAGAGTATACTGGGCCTGGGTTATGGTCTTGCGACGTACGCTGTCGCTTCCTTTGACTTAGGTGGGTGCGAGAAGGGTCTAGAAACACTTCTAGGATCACAAATTCGCCGATAGGCGAAGTCTATAAGGATCGATCGCAAGATCGAGTCTGTAACGCATCTCGGGTCGCGTAAAGCGACCCGAATCACTTCTAAGCTGTAGGAAGTCGGGTGGAGACGTCCTATGAGCGGTTTTAAACCGAAAAAGTGAATCTTTGGGCCGTGGAATGACCACGACTCCAGTAATCAATCGCCAGGGCTTAAAAACCCCGTTTTGCCAAAAATTCTCAAAATTCCCTCTCTAAACACTTCAACCTTCAGTTCTTTCTTATCCATTTCATGTTAGGCATCAAACCTAATGTGAAAATAACACAAATTAGTACATTCACCAAATTTTACAGTGAATAGTAAAATTTCATGAAAAATGGCCATAAGGCCATTCTAACTTCACTTTCTTTAGCAACTAAGGAGCTAGAAAGATGTACTGGATCCTTCTACCCCAAATTCATATGCTGCATCATATGTTTTGGTATTCGGGATTGCGATGTGGACCCGGAAAGCCCCGAACACATGTTTGGGCTCATAGGGACCAAAATATAATGAACCAAGGGGTGGGACCAACTTTTTTGGGGCCCTGGGACCATGGGGGACCAGACCCATGGGGTCCCGCTGGCCAACCTGAAGGTTGGCCGGCGATGCCATCGCCGGCCGGGCGATGCATCGCCGGCCGGCCACCTCCGATGGTGCTGCCCTTTGGGCGCACCCACTTAAATACCTCCCCCATCACTCCTAGCTACCTCCCATCCCACGAAAAACCCTAAAACACCCCTCTCCTTCACAAACAGCCCCCTTGCATGCCCTAGATTTGATTTTCAGCGCTCCATTCCAAACCCCGGCGACCCAAACCCCTCCTAATCCCTTCCTTGGCCAAAACCGACCACCACCCATTGATTATTGGGTGTTGGCAGCCCCTTTCCTTGAAAATTTTCCCATTTGGAGCTCCAAAATCCCCCAAATAGTGCTGAAATCGTGAGCAGCTCCATTCCATCTTTTTGTTCTTATTTTTCCCTGAAACTACAGCCTTGGGAAGCTTGAAGCATCCCTCTACGACGCCTAGATTTCCTTTTGTCAGATTGGGCAGCCATTTCTCCGCATTTTCGGCGTTTTCCATGGCTTTCGTGGAAGATATTTTGGGTCTTTTGTCACTCTCATCCATCCTGTCTTTGATGGGTAAGAGGAAAACTGCAACAGACGAGGCTAGGCCGAGCCGCCCTGCTCGATTGAGAAGACCGCGGGGTGGTGCCGCAAGTTCAAGCGCCGCCGCAGGTCCAGCGGCAGTCCTGGAGTGCCGTACAAAGCGGGATTTGGATCCCCATGCACATCTTGGACGAACCATCCTATCAGAGATGCCTCATGGTGAATACACTGATCGTAGAGTGTTATTTGAGGCGGACGTAGATGGGCGATTGTTCGGCGAGTATCTGTTGTTCGAACGCATTGAAGCCGCGCACTGGGGACCGATCTTTGAAGCTCGCGCTCGTGCTAATGTGAGCACTGTTCGTGCCTTCTATGCTAGCATCCAGAGTCCTACCTTGGAGCCCTTGCAGTTCAAAATCCCTTTTGGTAGAGATCGGATGGCTACGATCGACGTCCGGTTGGTTGCGCGACTTCTCAATGTGCCTCTAGGTGATGTACATCCAAGTGAGAAGAATTTGAGGACTAGACGTGAACGAGATCGCCGCACCAGGTTTCTGTGCGGTAAGTTGGTTCCATGGCAGCCTAATAATAGCCTCAAGGCGACGTACATGTCTGAGGATTTACGTCTGCTGCATCACATCTGCACGTTCAATGTTTATCCTAGGTCGACGAACCGCATTGAATGTACACGTCTTATGGTCAATTTCTTATTTCTGGTGGCCCAGGGAGAGAACGTATGTATGGCCACTTTCATCTTACGGCAGATAGTTCTCATAGCCAGGTCGAGAAGAACATCCGAATCCCTTCCCTTTGGCCGACTCATTTGCAAGATTGCGCTTGAGTTTGCCTATAGACTTGGACCCGAGTTGCCGGTATCGATTCACACCATCGATGAGTCGACGATGGTTAAGATGAAGATTGGGTCGCAATATCGTGAAAATCAACTTGAAAGGGATAGTGGGGACGACTTTGATGAAGAGGAAGATCAAAGCGAAGGAGAACCTAGTGCAGAGGTTCAGGAAGAGACTCAGGAAGAAGCAGAAGAGGAGGCTCAGGATACTGACGAGAGCCCTCCTCCTTCTGCGCAGACTACTATTGACGATCGCATTGCTCGGATGGAGGAGAGTCAGACCGCTTTGTGAAGGGAAGTCCAAGAACTTCGAGCAGAGGTCGCTGATGCCAAGGCCGTTACGAAGAAGAAGTTTGGCAAGGTGACTCGCACCTTGAAGGCAATCCTGTGTTGTTTACAGGATAAGGGTGCTCCTCCTCCGTCGCCAGACTCCGACTAGCAACGCGATCTTTGATGTTGTTATGAGTAGTTAGCTATTTTCTGTTTTATGTGTGTAAAGCCTATTAGGGCTAGTGCTTTGCTTTTGTTGCTGTTGCTTAACTGTCTTAATTTCCATGTCATTCTAGTCATGATGCTTGTAAGGATATATCCCTTGTATTGTGACAATTTTGATTAATTGAAATGCATGGATTGCCTTTGACTCTTTAGTGAATGATTGTGGTGTATTTGAGCAATTGAGACTGACAAGGTTGCGCCCTATTTTGAATATAGGGAATGCCACCTAAGACTACGAGGAGCACGGTTCGGCTTTCGTTGTCTGAGCAGATGGATCAGACTCCCTCTCAGTCTGGCACTCGTTCGGACCCTGCTGTGGGCCCGATTCCTGAGACTGTTCGGTCGACTCAGCCTGCTGTCGGTCCTATAGATGGACCACCGCCGTTTACACCATCAGTTAGAGAGCCACAGCGCGCATCTACTTCCGCACCTCATCCGCCACAGCCTGCTCCGCCACCTGATAGATTCGAGCAGATGATGGCTATGATGCTACAGCAGCAGCAGTTATTGACTACCATAGTCGGGACGTTAGCCCAGGGTGGGGGTGCGACTGCATCTACTCCGCCTGCACCACCTGCGCATCCAGCTGAGGATGCCTATGCTTACGCCCAGGATGAGGGCATAACACTTCCTGCGCAGCCTGCTTTCCCTGCGGGGAACCCTACAGACACACGGGGCCTTCTGGAGCGATTTCAGCGCTTGCGGCCTCCTACTTTCACGGATTCTCACAGACCCGAGGAGGCTGAGTTTTGGCTCGACCGAGTGTCGAAGATTCTGCGCATGTTGCACTGTACTGAGGCAGAGCAGGTAGAGCTGGCTACCTTCCAGTTTGAGAGAGAGGCCAGTATGTGGTGGGATAGTGTATTGCGGACTGTTACCGCAGACTTCGTATGGACATGGGCAGCATTCGAGTTTCGCTTCCATGAGAAGTATTATCCTCAGACCTACAGACACGAGAGGGAGAATGAGTTTCTCCGTCTCAGGCAGGCAGCGATGACGGTCACCGAGTATGAGCATCGGTTCACAGAGTTGGGCAGGTACGTCCCGACGATTCTAGCTGATGAGCAGATGCGCATACGGCGCTTTTTGAAGGGCTTGCGACCGGATATTCGGTCGAAGATGTGCTGTATCAGTTTCTCCTCCTATGCGGAGTTGGTTCACATGTCCATACGGGCAGAGCAGGACGTGGATCGACTTGCGCGATCACGAGGCCCGACTACTTCTAGGCCGCGACCGGAGTTGCCAGATAGGCCCTTCGCGGGCAAGAGGCCTCGCATTGATCCTCCTACCAGGACCACGGCGCCAGTAGGACCGTTTCGGCGCCCTGATCTATCATGCACATACTGTGGGAGGACGGGCCACCTAGCGCCGAGTTGCTTTACGAGGATGCGGGACAGTGGGTTCTCGCCGCCGCAGAAGATTGATCGTGTACGTCCACAGGAGATATCAGCACCGCCTATACGGTCAGCTCTTGCGCAGTCCTCTTTCAGACCCACAGTATCGCAGATTCGACAGCCCCCACGGCCCTTGACACAGCGGCCGAACCGGCCACAGCAGGCTCGAGTTCATGCACTGACCGCTGAGGCAGCTACGACGCCGACTTTCCAGCATTCAGCCTTCGAGGTCACGGGCCATATCGGAGGTACTCCCGTTCTTGTCATGGTGGACACTGGTTCCACGATTTCTTTGATATCGCGTGCCGTAGTCAGACGTCTTGGGTTGCAGACTATTACTATGGATAGCGTGCGAGTCCTTGCAGCTCATGGAGATTATTCGGATGTCACCCAGATGTGTGAGGGTTGTTTACTTGATCTGGGAGGCAGGACGATGACTCTTGATTTGGTCGTCGATCCCTCGCTCGTATCTCGACGTCATTCTTGGCATGGACTGGTTGACTGCAGCGAGAGCCGAGATTGACTGCGAGGCTCGTGTGGTGACGGTGTACGAGCCTGAGGGCACGCCTTTCACATTTTCAGTGCGGGTAAATCTTCCTTTCCGCATTCTTAGCTACGCCACTCTGTTGTGCAACGCTGGTGCCCAGGTACTTGAGCAGACGCCAGTTGTTTCTGAGTTCGGGGATCTGTTCAGGAAGATCCCTGGTTTGCCACCCCGACGTGAGATCGATTTCACTATCGTTCTGATTCCTGGTTCTACACCCGTCTCACTGCCGACGTATCGCATGGCACCATGTGAGATGGAGGAGTTGAGGACGCAGATTGATGGTCTACTAGAGCTTGGCCTTATACGGCCTAGCGTATCTCCTTGGGGAGCACCGGTCTTGTTCGTGAAGAAGAAGGATGGTTCACTGCGATTGTGTATTGATTATCGCAGGCTGAACCAACTCACAGTGAAGAACAAGTACCCTTTGCCCAGGATCGATGACTTGTTTGATCAGTTGAGAGGAGCGCAGTACTTCTCGAAGATTGATCTTCAGTCAGGATATCATCAGCTGCGCGTCAGAGATGAGGACGTGCAGAAGACAGCGTTCAGGACCAGTTTTGGTCACTACGAGTTCCTCGTGATGTCGTTCGGTCTCACGAACGCACCGGCCGTGTTCATGGATCTGATGAACCGGGTATTGCGGCCTTTCCTCTATCGATTCGTCGTTGTCTTCATCGACGACATTTTGGTATACTCTAGGAGTCGAGAGGAGCATGAGGAGCACTTGCGTTTGGTCCTTGATACGCTCAGACAACATCAGTTGTTCGCACAGTATAAGAAGTGCGACTTCTGGAAGCAGGAGGTGAAGTTTCTGGGACACGTGGTGTCCAAGGATGGCATGGCAGTTGACCTGTCTAAGGTAGCTGCGGTGCAGGACTGGGAGCAGCCTGGTTCTGTCACTGAGGTGAGGAGTTTCTTGGGTCTCGCTGGCTACTATCGGCGCTTCATTCAGGATTTCTCGAAGATCGCGAGACCCTTATCTCAGTTGACACGGAAGGACGTGAAGTTCGCCTGGAATGATAAGGCGGAGTCAGCTTTTCAGGAGCTGAAGGACAGACTTACGTCCGCCCCTGTGCTAGTATTGCCAGAGCAAGGGGTTAAATACACTATATACACTGACGCGTCTAGCGTTGGTTTGGGTTGTGTCCTTATGCAGAGGGACAGGGTAATTTCGTATGCCTCGAGACAATTAAGGAAGCACGAGGAGAATTACCCTACACACGACCTGGAGTTGGCAGCCGTGATATTCGCACTGAGGCTCTGGAGACATTACCTCTATGGAGAGGAGTTCGAGCTCTTTTGCGACCACAAGAGCCTCAAGTACATATTCACACAGCGGGACTTGAATATGAGGCAGCGGCGATGGATGGAGACGCTGAAGGACTTCAAGTTTGAAGTCTCTTACCATCCTGGGAAGGCGAACCTTGTGGCTGATGCGTTGAGCCGCAAGAAGGCGATAGAGTTTGCGGCTCCGCTGATGGTTGCCGAGTGGGATATGGTTGAGTTTTTGCGAGACTTTGAGCAGAAACTCACCGTAGAGGAGCCATTTGAGTTCATCGCACATGTTCAGGTGCGATCCCCGATCGATGACCGTGTCATCGAGGCGCAGAGGGACGACGCGCATCTTACTGAGCTTCGAGAGCAGGCCAGTGATGATGCTGACGCCGACTGGCGAGTTGGCATGGATGGGGGCTTACGTTACCGTGGCCGCCTATGCGTTCCTGATGTCCCTGACTTGAGACGAGAGATTCTCGAGGCTGCGCATTCTACTAGACTCGCGATGCATCCTGGCAGCACGAAGATGTATCGTGACGTGAAGAGAACGTACTGGTGGGAAGGTATGAAGACCCACATAGCTGAGTTCGTGTCCCGTTGTCTCACTTGTCAGCAGGTGAAGGCAGAGCATCGCCGACCACCTGGACTTTTGCAGCCTATGCCGATTGCAGAGTGGAAGTGGGATTTCATTTCCATGGACTTCATTTCTGGGTTGCCGAAGACGAGGAAGGGGCATGATTCTATTTGGGTGATCGTCGACCGATTGACGAAGTCGGCGCACTTCCTACCGATCAGAGTTACGAACTCTGCAGACGAGCTGGCTAGATTGTATATTAGAGAGATCGTGCGTCTGCATGGAGTTCCGTTGGAGATCGTGTCGGACAGAGACACGCGGTTCACTTCTATTTTCTGGACTCGCATTCAGGAGGCTATGGGTGTGAAGTTGAAGTTCAGTACTGCCTTCCACCCACAGACGGACGGACAGACAGAGCGAGTGAACCAGATCCTGGAGGACATTTTGCGAGCTTGCGCATTGGACTTCAAGGACAGTTGGGATGACTGTCTTGCATATGCGGAGTTTGCGTACAACAATAGCTTCCAGGCGAGTATCGGCATGGCACCTTATGAGGCGCTGTATGGGCGACCTTGTCGCGCACCGCATTGCTGGTTAGAGGTCGGTGAGCGCAGCTTGATTGGCCCAGAGTTGGTGCAGGCGACGTCAGAGAAGATTGATATTATTCGACGTCGGCTACTTACAGCGCAGAGCAGACAGAAGAGCTACGCCGATACGAGACGGAGACCACTAGAGTTCACAGTCGGGGATCATGTGTTTTTGCGAGTTTCCCCTATGAAGGGAGTCCTTCGGTTCGGGAAGAAGGGGAAGCTGGCACCGCGATTCATTGGCCCCTTTCAGATCCTCGATCGTGTGGGAGCAGTGGCTTACCGATTGGCTTTACCCACGCCCCTCGCGAGCGTCCACAACGTATTTCATGTTTCTATGCTGAAGAAGTACGTTGCTGATCCTTCTCATATCATCAGATGGGAGCAGGTGCAGTTAGGAGAGGATGTTACTTATATCCTGCGACCGACACGCATCTTAGACCGGAAGGAGCAGGTACTACGTAGCAAGGTGATTCCCCTTGTGAAGGTACTATGGACGCATCATACTGAGGAGGAGGCTACTTGGGAGACAGAAGCCGAGATCAGAAAGAACTACCCACAGCTTCTCGAGGAGTACGAAAAGGTACAAAATTTAGAGGACGAAATTATTTGTTAAGGGGGGTAGATTGTAACGCCCGTGAAAAATCCATCCTTGGGCTCGAGTACCAACTCGACCCGAATTTGCGTAGAATTCATTCCTTTGGAAAATTTGACTGGGTTAGCTAGTGCAACGTTAGAATAGCTGGGAAATGGTCCCTGATCACTTTAAATACGTTCTACAAGGCCCGAAGCGAGTGGAACTAAGGGTGCTATAATGCTCTAAAGCCTCGGATCAAACTCTAAGCCGGTTTGTTCTCTGGACCACTTTGAATCTTTGTATTGGATCTAGACCGCATGTTGAAAGTCCGATACCTCCTATCTTAGACCGTTAGGACCGTCTAGCTGGGCTTGACACTCATTCCAAAAATCAAGTCAAACCGATTATTACAGGCTATTTCATTGAGCCCGGACCGAAGAGAGTGTGAATAGGGACATAGTTGGAATTTCAAATTCAAATCTGGCACACAAATTTGACGCATCAGTATTAAGCATTCTGACCGTCAGAATACAGCCAAATTACACCCTTGGATCAGGAAAAATATCTATTATATATCACGGGACTTATAGGCCTGATCTTGGTGCGGTGACCGTTAAACTGAAACTGGGCCGCCACGTGCGATCTGGGAACCCAACCGGTCTGAAAACTGGATGTATGCTAGATCTAGTATGCATGAGCTTAAGTCCGACAGCATCTGGCCTGGGGACCTCCAGAAATGCCCTTTTGGACCGAAACGGCCCCGATTTGGTTAGGCACCAAGTAAACATTGTTCCCAAGCCTATTTTGGGAATGTTTTAGGCTATAAAAGGGGTTGAAACCCTCACTCCTCTCTCCCATCCGAATTTGAGAGAAGCCCTAGCTTGGGAGAGAGAAAAAGAGTGAGAGATTGTGAGAGAGTGGGAGAGTTCTTCCCGCCACTTGTGCTACGTGTTGCACGTGCTTAAGCGACACTCCTCTACCGCTTTCCCGGTGATTCCACCGCAATCCTAGGTAAGTAAAAACCCTAAATAGTTGGTGATTTGAGTTTTTCTTGTTTCCATAGCGATGTAGCTTATGGATCTTATGTATTAGGCTCCTTACTCGCCGTAGACGAACCATATACACTCCGCTTCAATTCCCGAGTCTACAAGACACTAGGTGAGGATTTTAGACGCTTTGATTGACGGTTCCCAACGCTTTCAATGTCGTTTAATAGTAGATTCTTGACGGCATCGCCGTTTGACATGTACAAAATGCTCTCCGTTTCCCGTTTCGTAAGCTAACGAAGAATATGAGATTTAGGGCATTTTAGTCATTTGTAGGAAGTACTGTTTACATTCATATTTTGCTGAAGTGATTGACATGGTTTGTTGTCGCATTAGGAAGTTAGGAATGCGTGCATAATTAGTTTGGCGAAGAGGTTCGCCTAGTTGCACACTTTGGGTCGACATACCATATGTAGACTTAAGTGTGTAGTGTATGTGTTTGTATAAATGTTTGTATTAGTATGTATTGAATTAAATGATGTTATATGATAGTTTGTGATTGATTTTTCAACTATTATGCTGACCTAGATGATTTTCTACATGTTGATAAAATGCATGATTTCATTACATGCATTGAATGTATGTGCTTGAGGATTTGCTTAAGTTGAATATGCATGGGAAGTATGCCTTGAAGATTTGCTTAAGTTGAATGTTATAACATGTGCTAACATGCTCACATGATGTATTTCAATTCCAATACCTTTTATAGTGATTCCATAGATGTGTGGGACTTGACTTAGTCCAGGCAGTCGGTAACCGAGCGAATTCGTGGCTGACTGGTCATAGCCACGAATGACGCGTCGATGAACGTGATTCGTGTTGAGAGTTGGCGGCAGTGGTTAGGCCACGCGAAGTGTTTTACGCACTTCATGTCGTTCAATTCGAGATGCGATCGCGCTAGTCGAGCCCGTCAAGTAACCCGACTGGCCGATGTTTGTTCACCTTGTATGTAACATAACTGCTTGAACCTAGGGTACTGAACTTACCATTGTAAACCCTATTAACCGTGGTACCTTGATCCACAAAGACTCATGAGCCGGGCATGGTGGTATGGGACACCGTGGTCGAGCTGTCGGCCTACGCTGGGGTCACAAACCTCCCCGTAGTGACCAGTGAGCACCTAGACTCGTGAGCAGATTATGGTGGTATGGGACACTATATTCTAGCTGTCGGCCTACACTGATCAGGCGACGAGCCCTTTGTAGTGACCGCGAGCGTATTCTGAGTTCACGGGAGGCGACGACCCTTCCGTGCAGTAGAGTACAGTAGGCCTGTATTGATAAGGTGATGGGGGAGCGGTGCAACGAGTGCGAGCAACAGCCCTGGCAGCCCTTGCAGTGACCTACGAAATGTACATCGTATGAGATTACTAGGAGTGACGACCCTAGACAGGATCCGTGTTGGGATTGATACAAGGGAGGTACCTTAGTTTCCCAATCCTGCTGTTTGAATGGACTAATAACAACTTGGTAATCATATCACCATAGCATTGCATGTGCCTGGAAGATGTGGAGCACTCTAGGGAGTGTGGCATGCCGCGGTCGTAAGATGTTGCCGTATGAGGGTGATCGTCGGTGAGGGCATACATCACGTCATATCATCTTGCATTAACAACAGTTTTAGGACTTGTCTGATTTACTGCTTTACTATTATCGCGTGATTGAATTGTGAACATGCTAATCTTTGCTCTATGATTCCACTGAGTTGATCACTCATTCCCACGTTACGGGATGGTGTTTGCAACACCCACCAGACCCTGTTGTAGTTGCAGGTGACGATGAGATCCAGGAGGTGGAGCTAGATGATGACGAGGACCAGGATGAGTTCTCGTATATGCAGTATCATGACGGCTTCCCGTAGGTGACCTGGATCGAGGGGACATCAGTGGGACTTTTCTTTTTGAACATTATTCTTTTGTTATGTACATGTATATGAGACTCAGAGATGTAGTCATACTTTGGAGACAGTTGAGATTACTTTGTTTTTCCATACAGTGATATATATCTTGTTTAGTCTTCCGCTTGCTTTTATCACTGGATCTGAAGTATGAATTGCAGTTTTGGTATACTTTTACTCATGTGAATGCTTTAAATCAGACAACATTGAATCATAACCATTTTTGTTGCATAAGTGACGGTCTGGAACTCGGGAGTTGAGTTTATACACGACCCCCGATTTTCAGGGTGTTACATGGGTGTTGCAAACACCATCCCGTAACATGGGAGTGAGTGATCAACTCAGTGGAATCATAGAGCAAAGATTAACATGTTCACAAATCAATCATGCGATAATAGTAAAGCAGTAAATCAGACAATCCTAATACTGTTGTTAATGCAAGATGACATGACGTGATGTATGCCCTCACCGACGATCTCCCTCATACGGAAACATCTTACGACCGCGGTATGCCACACTCCCTAAAGTGCTCCACATCTTCCAGGCACATGCAATGTTATGGTGATATGATTTCCAAGTTATTATTAGTCCATTCAAACAGCAGGATTGGGAAACTAAGGTACTTCCCTTGTATCAATCCCAACACAGATCTTGTCTAGGGTCGTCACTCCTAGTAATCTCATACGAGGTATATTTTTTAGGTCGCTGCCAGGGCTGCCAGGGCTGTTGCTCGCACTCGTTGCACCGCTCCCCCATCACCTTATCAATACAGGCCTAATGTACCCTACTGCTACTGAAGGGTCGTCACCTCCCGTAGACTCAAAATACGCTCGCGGTCACTACAAAGGACTCGTCGCCTGATCAGCGTAGGCCGACAGCTAGAATATAGTGTCCCATACCACCATAATCTGCTCACGAGACTAGGTGCTCACTGGTCACTACGGGGAGGTTTGTGGCCCCGGCGTAGGCCGACAGCTCGACCACGGTATCCCATACCACCATGCCCGGCTCATGAGTCTTCGTGGATCAAGGTACCATGGTTAACATGGTTTACAATGGTAAGTTCAGTACCCTAAGTTCAAGCAGTTATGACTCATACAGGGTGAACATACATCGGCCAGTCGGGTTACTTGATGGGCTCGACTAGCGCGATCGCATCTCAAGTCGAAGACATGAAGTGCGTAAAACACTTCGCGTGGCCTAACCACTGCCGCCAACTCCAAACACGACTCGAGTTCATTGACGCGTCGTTCGTGGTCAAGACCAGCCAGCCACGAATTCGCTCGGTTACCGACTGCCTGGACTAAGTCTAGTCCCAAACAATTATGGAATCACATCAGCAATTTATGTAGGAGTATTGGAATTGAAATACAATCATGTGAGCATGTTAACACATGTTATAACATACAACTTAAGTAAATCTTCAAGCACATATATTTCATGCATGTAATGAAATCAAGCATATAGTCAACATGTAGGAAATCATTTAGGTCAGCATATTAATTGAGAAATCAATCTCAAACTATTTCATAACATCATTTAATTCAATACATACTAATACAAGCATTTATACAAACACATACACTACACACTTAAGTCTACATATAGTATGTCGACCCGATGTGCGCAATTAGGCGAATCTCTTCGCCAAACTAATTATGCACGTATTCCTAACTTTCTAATGCGGCAACAAACCATGTCAATCACATTAGCAAAATATGAATGTAATCAGTACTTCCTACAAATGACTAAAATGCCCTAAATCTCATATTCTTCGTTGATTTATGAAACAGGAAACGGATAGCATATTGTACATATCAAACGGCGATGTCGTCGATAATCTACTATTAAACGACATTGAAAGCGTTGGAAACCGTCAATCAAAGCGTCTAAAATCCTCACCTTATCTCTTATGGATGTGTCGTTTCAAACTGAGCTATACGCTTCGTCTAGGGCGATAAGAGAACCTGTTTTACGAGTTACATTAGCTAACATGCTACGAATCCTAGTAAACCTTAAATCAGTAACTTCTAGGGTTGTTTCATACCTGAAAACGTGAAAGAATCACCGGCTTGGTGATCAGGAGGTGTTGCTACAGCACGTGCAACTGGTGGCACGAAAACGGGAAAAATCTCTTCTACTCTCTCTCTCAAACTCTCACCTTTTCTCCCTCCAAATCTAAGGTTTCTCTCAAATTCGGATGGGAGAGAGGAGTGAGGGTTTCAACTCCTTTTATAAGCCCAAAAATGCCGAAAATGGGCTCCGGTACAAGGTTCACTTAGTGCATATCCAATTCGGGGCTGTTTCAGTCCAAAAGATGCTTTCTGTTGGTCCCCTGGCCGAATGCGATCGGAATTTAGCTCATGCATACCAGATCTAGCACGTATTAAGTTTTCAGTCCGGCAGGGTTCGCAGATCGCAAGTGGCGGACCAGTTTCAGTTCAGCGGTCACCGCACATAGATCAGGGCTGAAAGTCTCATGATATAAAATAGAAATTTTTCCTGATCCGAGGGTGTAATCTGGCTGAATTCTGACGGTCAGAACTCTTAATACTGACGCGTCAAGTCGTGTGCCAGATTTGAATTTGAAATTCCAATTCTGTCCCTATTCGCACTCTCTTCGGTCCGGGCTCAATGAAATAGCTTATGATTATCGGTTTGACTTGATTTTCGAAATGATTGTCAAGTCCAGCTAGGCGGTTCTAACGGTCTAAGATAGGAGGTATCGGACTTTCAACGCGTGGTCTAGATCCAATACAAAGATTCAAAGTGGTCCAGAGAACAAACCTGCTTAGAGTTTGGTCCGAGGTTATAGAGTATTATAGAGTCGTTGGTTCTACTCGATTTGGGTCTTGTAGAACGTATTTAAAGTGATCAGGGACTATTTCCCAGCTACTCCAGCGTTGCGCTAGCTAACTTACGCTTAATTTCCATAGGAATTAATTCTACGCAATTTCGGGTCGAGTTGGTACTCGAGCCCAAGTATGGATTTTTCACGGGCGTTACAATCTACATCCCTTAACAAATAATTTCGTCCTCGAAATTTGTACCTTTTCGTACTCCTCGAGAAGCTGTGGGTAGTTCTTTCTGATCTCTGCTTCTGTCTCCCAGGTAGCCTTCTCCTCAGAATGATGCGTCCACAATACCTTCACAAGGGGAATCACGTTGCTACGCAGTACCTGCTCCTTCCTGTCTAGGATACGTGTCGGTCGCAGGATATAAGTAACATCCTCTCCTAACTGCACCTGCTCCCATCTGATGATATGGGAAGGATCAGCAACGTACTTCTTCAGCATAGAAACATGAAATACGTTGTGAATGCTCGCGAGAGGCGTGGGTAAAGCCAATCAGTAAGTCACTGCTCCCACACGATCGAGGATCTGGAATGGACCAATGAATCGTGGTGCCAGCTTCCCCTTCTTCCCGAACCGAAAGACTCCCTTCATAGGAGAAACTCGCAAAAACACATGATCCCCAACTGTGAACTCTAGTGGCCGTCTTCTCGTATCGGCATAACTCTTCTGTCTGCTCTGCGCTGTAAGAAGCCGACGTCGAATGTAACGCCCATGAAAAATCCGTACTTGGGTCCGAGCACTAATTCGACCCGAAATCGCGTAGAATTAAATTCCATGGAAATTAAGCGTAAGTTAGCTAGCGCAATGCTAGAGTAGCTGGGAAATAGTCCCTGATCACTTTAAATACGTTCTACAAGACCCAAATCGAGTAGAACAAACAACTCTACAATACTCTATAACCTCGGATCAAACTCTAAGCGGGTTTGTCCTCTGGACCACTTTGAATTCTTGTATTGGATTTAGACCGCGCGTCGAAGGTCCGATACTTCCTATCTTAGACCGTTAGAACCGCCCATCTGGACTTGACAATCATTTCGAAAATCAAGTCAAACCGATAATCACAGACTATTTCGTTGAACCCGGACTGAAGCGACCGCGAATAGGGACAGAATTGGAATTTCAAATTCAAATCTGGCACACGACTTGACGCGTCAGTATTAAGCTTTCTGACCGTCAGAATTCATCCAGATTACACCCTCGGATCAGGAAAAATTTCTATTTATTATCATGAGACTTTCAGCCCTTATCTACGTGCGGTGACCGCTGAACTGAAACTGGTCCGCCACGTGCGATCTGCGAACCCTGCCAGACTGAAAAATTAATACGTGCTACATCTGGTACGCATGAGCTTAAGTCCGGTCGCAATCGACCAGGGGACCATCAGAAAGCAGCTTTTGGACCGAAACAGTCCCGAAATGGATAGGCACCAAGTAAACTTCGTTCCGGAGCCTGTTTCCGACGTTTTTGAGCTTATAAAAGGGGTTGAAACCCTCATTTCTCTCTCCCATCCGAAAATTGCAAACCCTAGGATAAAGGAGAGAGAGTTTGAGAGAAAGAGAAGAAGGGATTTTTCCTGCTTCCGAGCCACCGATAGCTGATGTTTCAGCAACTCTTCCCAATCACCTTGATGGTGATTTCTTCACTTTTTCAGGTATGAAACGACCCTAAAAGTTACTGATTTAGGGATTACTAGGATTCGTAGCGTGTTAGCTAACGTATTTCGTAAAACAGGTTCTCCTACTGCCGTAGACGAAGCGTACACGCTCCGTTCAAAATCCCGCATCTGTAAGAGACTAGGTGAGGATTTTAGACGCTTTGATTGACGGTTTACAACGCTTTCAATGTCGTTTAATAGTAGATTATCGACGGCACCGCCGTTTGACATGTACAACATGCTTTCCGTTTCCTGTTTCGTAAATTAACGAAGAATATGAGATTTAGGGCATTTTAGTCATTTGTACGAAGTGCGGTCTACATTCATATTTTGCTGACGTGATTGATATGGTTTGTTGTCGCATTAGGGAGTTGGGAATGCTTGCATAATTATTTTGGCGAAGAGATTCGCCTAGTTGCGCACTTTGGGTCGACATACTATATGTAGACTTAAGTGTGTAGTGTATGTGTTTGTATAAATGCTTGTATTAGTATGTATTGAATTAAATGATGTTATGTAGTAGTTTGAGATTGATTTCTTAGTTAATATGCTGACCTAAATGATTTCCTACATGTTGACCTTATGCATGATTCCATTACATGCATGGAAAGTATGTCTTGAAGATTTGCTTAAGTTGAATGTTATAACATGTGTTAACATGCTCATATGATTATATTTCAATTCCAATACCTTTACATATATTGCTAATGTGATTCCATAGATGTGTGGGACTAGACTTAGTCCAGGCAGTCGGTAACCGAGTGAATTCGTGGCTGACTGGTCCTAGCCACGAACGACGCGTCGATGAACGTGATTCGTGTTTAGAGTTGGCGGCAGTGGTTAGGCCACACGAAGTGTTTTACGCACTTCATGTCGTTCGACTTGAGATGCGATCGCGCTAGTCGAGCCCGTCAAGTAACCCGACTGGCCGATGTATGTTCACCTTGTATGAGTCATAACTACTTGAACCTAGGGTACTGACTTACCATTGTAAACCCTGTTAACCATGGTACCTTGATCCACGAAGACTCATGAGCCGGGCATGGTGGTATGGGACACCGTGGTCGAGCTGTCGGCCTACGCTGGGGCTACAAACCTCCCCGTAGTGACCAGTGAGCACCTAGACTCGTGAGCGGATTATGGTGGTATGGGACACTATATTCTAGCTGTCGGCCTACACTGATCAGGCGACGAGCCCTTTGTAGTGACCGCGAGCGTATTCTGATTCCACAGGAGGCGACGACCCTTCCGTTGCAGTAGAGTACGGTAGGCCTGTATTGATAAGGTGATGGGGGAGCGGTGCAACGAGTGTGAGCAACAGCCCTGACAGCCCTTGCAGTGACCTACAAAATATACATCGTATGAGATTACTAGGAGTGACGACCCTAGACAGGATCTGTTTTGGGATTGATACAAGGGAAGTACCTTAGTTTCCCAATCCTGCTGTTTGAATGGACTAATAACAACTTGAAAATCATATCACCATAGCATTGCATGTGCATGGAAGATGTGGAGCACTCTAGGGAGTGTGGCATGCCGCGGTCGTAAGATGTTACCGCATGAGGGTGATCGTCGGTGAGGGCATACATCACGTCATGTCATCTTGCATTAACAACAGTATTAGGATTGTCTGATTTACTGCTTTACTATTATCGCATGATTGATTTGTGAACATGCTAATCTTTGCTCTATGATTCCACTGAGTTGATCACTCACTCCCACGTTACGGGATGGTGTTTGCAACACCCACCAGACCCTGTTGTAGATGCAGGTGAGGCCGAGATCCAGGAGGTGGAGCCAGAGATCGACGAGGACCAGGACGAGTTCTCGTATATGCAGTATCACGACGGCTTCCCGTAGGCGACCTGGATCGAGGGGACATCAGTGGGACTATTTTGAACATTATTTTTTGTTTATGTATATGTATATGAGACTCAGAGATGTAGTCATACTTTGGAGACAGATGAGATTTACTTTGTTTTTCCATACAGTGATATATATATATTGTTTAGTCTTCCGCTTGCTTTTATCACTGGATCTGAAGTATGAATTGCAGTTTTGGTATACTTTTACTCATGTGAATGCTTTAAATCAGACAACATTGAATCATAACCATTTTTGTTGCATAAGTGACGGTCTGGAACTCGGGAGTTGAGTTTATACACGACCCTCGATTTTCAGGGTGTTACATCGAATAATATCAATCTTCTCTGACGTCGCCTGCACTAACTCTGGGCCAATCAAGCTACGCTCACCGACCTCTGCCCAGCAATGCGGTGCGGGACAAGGTCGCCCATACAGCGCCTCATAAGGTGTCATACCGATACTCGCCTGAAAGCTGTTGTTGTATGCAAACTCCGCATATGCAAGACAATCATCCCAACTGTCCTTGAAATCCAATGCGCAAGCTCGCAACATATCCTCTAAGATCTGGTTCACCCGCTCTGTCTGTCCGTCTGTCTGTGGGTGGAAGGCAGTACTGAACTTTAACTTCACACCCATAGCCTCCTGAATGCGAGTCCAGAAAATAGAAGTGAACCGCGTGTCTCTTTCCTACACGATCTCCAGCGGAACTCCATGCAGACGCACAATCTCTCTGATGTACAGTCTAGCCAGCTCGTCTTCAGAGTTCGTAACTCTGATCGGTAGGAAGTACGCCGACTTCGTCAGACGGTCGACGATCACCCAAATGGAATCATGTCCCTTCCTCATCTTCAGCAACCCAGAAATGAAGTCCATGGAAATGAAATCCCACTTCCACTCTGCGATCGGCATAGGCTGCAAAAGTCCAGGTGGTCGGCGATGCTCTGCCTTCACCTGCTGACAAGTGAGACAATAGGACACGAACTCTACTATGTGGGTCTTCATACCTTCCGACCAATACGTCCTCTTCACGTCACGATACATCTTCGTACTGCTTGGATGCATCGTGAGTCTAGTACAATGTGCAGCCTCGAGAATCTCTCGTCTCAAGTCAGGGACATCTGGGACGCATAGGCGGCCACGATAACGTAAGCCCCCATCCATACCAACTCGCCACTCGGCGTCCGCATCATCACTGGCCTGCTCTCGAAGCTCAGCTAGATGCGCATCGTCCCTCTGCGCCTCGATGACCCGGTCATCGATCTGAGATCGCACCTGTACATGTGCGATGAACTCAAACGGCTCCTCTACGGTGAGTTTCTGCTCAAAGTCTCGCAAAAACTCAACCATATCCCACTCAGCAACCATCAGCGGAGCCGCAAACTCTATCGCCTTCTTGCGGCTCAACGCATCAGCCACAAGGTTCGCCTTCCCAGGATGGTAAGAGACTTCAAACTTGAAGTCCTTCAACGTCTCCATCCATCGCCGCTGCCTCATATTCAAGTCTCGCTGTGTGAATATGTACTTGAGGCTCTTGTGGTCGCAAAAGAGCTCGAACTCCTCTCCGTAGAGGTAATGTCTCCAGAGTCTCAGTGCGAATATAACGGTTGCCAACTCTAGGTCGTGTGTAGGGTAATTCTCCTCGTGCTTCCTTAATTGTCTCTAGGCATACGAAATTACCCTGTCCCTCTGCATAAGGACACAACCCAAATCAATGCTAGACGCGTCAGTTTATATAGTGTATCTAACCCCTTGCTCTGGCAATACTAGCATAGGGGCGGACGTAAGTCTGTCCTTCATCTCCTGAAAAGCTGACTCCGCCTCGTCATTCCAGGTGAACTTCATGTCCTTCCGTGTCAACTGAGATAAGGGTCTCGCGATCTTCGAGAAGTCCTGTATGAATCGCCGATAGTAGCCAGCGAGACCCAAGAAACTCCTCACCTCAGTGACAGAACCAGGCTGCTCCCAGTCCTGTACCGCAGCTACCTTAGATAGGTCAACTGCCATGCCATCCTTGGACACCATGTGTCCTAGAAACTTTACTTCCTGCTTCCAGAAGTCGCACTTCTTGTACTGTGCGAACAAATGATGCTGTCTGAGCGTATCCAGGACCAAACGCAAGTGCTCCGCATGCTCCTCTCGACTCCTAGAGTACACCAAAATGTCGTCAATGAATACAACGACGAATCGATAGAGGAAAGGTCGAAATACCTGGTTCATCAGATCCATGAACACGGATGGTGCGTTCGTGAGACCGAACGACATCATGAGGAACTCGTAGTGGCCAAAACTGGTCCTGAATGCTGTCTTCTGCACGTCCTCATCCCTGACGCGCAACTGATGATATCTTGACTGAAGATCAATCTTCGAGAAGTACTGCGCTCCTCTCAACTAATTAAACAAGTCATCGATCCTAGGTAAAGGGTACTTGTTGTTCACCGTGATCTGGTTCAGCCTCCGATAATCAATACACAATCGCATCGAACCGTCCTTCTTCCTCACGAATAGGACCGGTGCTCCCCAAGGAGACACACTAGGCCGTATAAGGCTAAGCTTTAGCAGACCATCAATCTGCGTCCTCAACTCCTCCATCTCACACGGTGCCATACGATACGTCGGCAGTGAGATGGGCGTGAAACCAGGAACCAGATCGATAGTGAAATCGATCTCTCGTCGGGGCGGCAAACCAGGGATCTTCTTGAACAGATCCCCAAACTTGAAAACGACTGGCGTATGCTCAAGTACCTGGGCACCAGCGTCTCGCAATAAAGTGGCATAACTAAGTATGCGAAAAGGGAGATTTACCCGCACTGAAAATGTGAAAGATGCACCCTCTGACTCGTAGGCTGTCACTATACGAGTCTCGCAGTCATTCTCGGCCCTCGTTGCAGTCAACCAGTCCATGCTAAGAATGACATCGAGATAAACCAGAGCGGGATCGATGACGAGATCTAGAGCCATCATCTTGCCTCTCAGATCCACCAAACAACCCTCACACATCTGGGTGGCATCTGTAAAGGACCCGTGAGCTGTATAAACTCACACCCCGTCCATAGTAATGGTCTATAGCCCAAGACGCCTGACTATAGCACGTGATATCAAAGAAATCTTGGAACCAGTGTCCACCATCACGAGAATAGGAGTACATCCAATATGGGCTGTAACCTCGAAGGCAGCACGCTAAGAAGTCGGTGTCGCAGCTACCTCAGCTTCAATGTGTGAACCCGTGCCTGCTGTGGCCGGTTCGACCACTGTGTCATGGGCCGTGGAGGCTGTCTGATCTGCGATACCGGAGGTCTGAAAGAAGGGTGCGCAGGAGCTAACCGTATAGGCGGTGCTGATATCGCCTGTGAACGTGCATGGTCAATCTTCTGAGACGGCGAGAACCCACTGTCCCGCATCCGAGAAAAACAGCTCTGCGCCAAGTGGCCTGACCTCCCACAGTATGTACATGTCAAATCAGGGTGTCAAAATGGTGGTACAGGCGCTATAGCCCTAGTAGGAGGGTCGACGCGAGGCCTCTTGCCCACGAAGGGCCTGTCCTGCATGTCTGGTCGTGGCCTAGAAGCAAAGGGCCACGAGATCACGCAAGTCGATCCACATCCTGCTCTGCCCGCATAGACATGTGAATCAACTCCGCATATGAGGGAATGCTCAGACAGCACATCTTCGACCGAATATCCGGTCGCAAACCCTCCTAAAAGTGTCGTATGCGCATCTGCTCATCAGCCAAAATAGTCAGGACGTATCTGCCCAACTCCGTAAACCGATGCTCATACTCCGTGACTGTCATGGCTCCCTGTCGGAGGCAGAGAAACTCATTCTCTCGGTCATGCCTGTACGTCTGGGGGTAATACTTCTCGTGAAAGCGGAACTCAAACGCTGCCCATGTCCATATAAAGTCGGCGGCAACGTTCCGCAATACGCTATCCCACCACAGGCTGGCCTCTCGCTCAAACAGGAATGTAGCCAGCTCTACCTGCTCGGCCTCTGTGCAATAAAACATCCGCAATATCTTCGACACACGGTCGAGCCAATGCTCGGCCTCCTCGGGTCTGTGAGAACCCGTAAAAGTGGGAGGCCGTAAGGGCTGAAATCGCTCTAATAGGCCCCGTGTATCTGCGGCATTCCCCGCAGGGTAAGCAGGTGGTACAGGATGAGCCATGCCCTCATCCTGGGCGTATGTATAAGCATCCCCAGCTGGATGCACAGGTGGTGCAGGTGGAGTCACACCCTCACCCTGAGCTAATGTCCCCACAATGGTAGTCAGAAGCTGCTGCTGCTGCTGCATCATAGCCATCATCTGATCAAATCTGTCAGGAGGTGGAGCAGGCTGTGGTGTGTGTTGCGTCGAAGTAGATGCACGATAAGGCTCTCTGACTGGCGGTGTGAACGGTGGTGGTCCAACTGTAGGACCAGCAGTAGGCTGAGATGCACGAACTGTCTCAGGAATTGGGCCCACAGCAGGGTCCGCATGGGTGTCAGACTGCGAAAGAGCCTGATCCATAGGCTCAATCAATGCAAGCCGAGCCATGCTCTGCGTAGCCTTAGTCGGCATTCCCTATATTCAAAATAGGGCGCAACCTTGTCAGTGTCAATAGCACAAATACACCGCAATCATTCACACAAGGAGTCAAAGGCATTCCATGCATTTCATTTAATCAAAATTGTCACAATACAAGGGATATATCCTTAAAAGCATCATGATGAGAAATACATGAGAACTAAGACAGTTAAAATTTACAACAGCAACATAAGCAAAGCACTAGCCTTAACAGGCTTACACAACTTAAAGCAGGAAATGACTAACTACTAATAACAACATCATAGATCTCGCTAGTCTGAGTCGGGTGACGGAGGAGGAGCACCCATATCCTGCAAGCAACACAGGATCGCCTTCAAGGTGCGAGTCACCTTGCCAAATTTCCTCTTCGTAACGGCCTTGGCATCCTCGACTTCAGCGCGAAGTTCCTGAACTTCTCTTCGTAAGGTGATCTGGCTCTCCTCAATCCGAGCAATGGGATCATCGCTAGTAGCCTGCGCAGAAGGAGGAGGGCTCTCATCTGTATCCTGAGCCTCCTCTTCTGCCTCTTCCTGGACTTCTTCCTGAACTTCTGCTCCAGGTTCTCCCTCACTTGGATCCTTCTCATCATCAAAGTCATCCTCGCTATCCTCCTCAAGCTAATTTTCACGGTACTGAGACCCAATCTTCATCTTGACCATAGTCGACTCATCAATGCTATGAATCGAAACTGGCAATTTCGGCCCAAGTCTGTAAGAAAACTCAAGCGTGATCTTGCATATCAGTCGGCCAAAAGGAAGCGATTCAGACGTTCTTCTTGACTTGGCTATGAGGATTATCTGTCGCAAGATGAAAGTGGCCATACATATGTTCTCTCCCTGGGCCACCAGATACAAGAAATCGATCATAAGGCGTGTACATTCAATGCGATTCGTCGACCTGGGATAAACATTAAACGTGCAGATATGGTGCAGTAGGCACAAATCATCAGACATATACGTCGCCTTGAGGCTATTATTAGGCTGCCATGGAACCAACTTACCGTACAGAAATCTGGTGCGGCGATCTCGTTCACGCCTACTCCTCAGATTCTTCTCACTAGGATGAACATCACCAAGAGACACGTTCAGAAGTCGCGCAATCAGTCGCACATCAATCGTAGCCATCCGATCTCTACCAAAAGAGATTTTGAACTGCAATGGCTCCAAGGTAGGATTCTGGATACAAGCGCAGAAGGTACGAACGGTGCTCACATTAGCACGAGCGCGAGCTTCAAAGATCAGACCCCAATGCGCAGCTTTAATGCGCTCGAACAATAAAAATTCACCGAACAGTTGCCCTTCCACGTCCGCCTCAAACAACACTTTGCGATCAGTGTATTGGCCGTGAGGCATCTCAGCTAGAATCACTCACCCAAGGTGAGTATGGGGATCCAAATCCCGCTTTGTACGGAACTCTCGGGCTATAGCTGGACCTGTGGCGGCGCTTGAACTTGCGGCACCACCCTGCGGTCTTCTCGATTGAGCAGGGTGACTTGGCCCAGCCTCGTCTACTGCAGTCTTCCTTTTACCCATCAAAGATAAGATGGAGGAGAGTGATAAAAGGCCTAAAATAGCTTCCACGAAAGCCATGGGAAAAGAAGAAAATGTGGAGAAGTGGCTGTCCAAACTGGAAAAGGGAGATCTAGGCATCGTAGAGGGATGCTTCAAGCTTCCCAAGGATGTATTTTCAAGGAGAAATGAAAATGAAAAGGTGGAATGGAGCACCTCACGATTTTAGCTCGATTTGGGGGTTTTTAGAGCTTCAAAAGATGAAATCTTCAAGAGGGAGGGCTGCCAACTTCAAAGCAACGATGGAGGGTGGTCGTTTTTGGCCAAGGATGGATCTACGGGTGGTTTGGAATCATGAATTTTGGAGATAGTTGCTGGAAAATGAAAATGGAGCTATGGGGAGGGCTGTTTGTGAAGGAAGTGCATGATTTAGGGGTTTACTACCCACGAACCATACATGTGGGGTGTGAAATACCCAAAACACCCTCAGATCTAGAAGCACGCTTCAAACGGGGAAGGATGGTCGGCGATGGCATCGCCGATCGATCTCCTATTCGATCGGCGGGACCACATGAGTCTGGTCCCCCATGGTCTAAGGACCCCAAATATGTACGATCCCAACCTTAGTTCATTGTATTTTGACCTATATAGGCCCAAACATGTGTTCGGGGATTTCCGGGACCAATCCATAATTTTGAATACAAAACCCTATTATCCAGCATATGATTTTGGGGTAGAAGGAGCTAGTACATCCATCTAGACTATTAGTTACTAAAGAAAGTGAAGTTAGAATGGAATTAAGGCGATTTTTCATGAAATTTTACTATTCACTGTAAAATTTTGTGAAATCATTATTTTATGTTATTTTCACATTAGGTTTGATGCCTAACATGAAAAGGATAAGAAAGAATTGAAGATTGGAGTGGTGAGAGGTAGAATTTTGAGGATTTTTGGTGAAACGGGGTTTTTAAGCCCTAGCGATTGAATACAGGAGTCGTGGTCATCCCACGGCCCAAGGATTCACTTTTACAGGTTTAAAATTGTTCAAAGAATGTCTCAACCTGACTTCCTACGACCTAGGAGCTATTCAGGTTGCTTCACGCGACCCGAGATGCGTTACAAACTCGATCATGCGATCGATTCGAATAGACTTCGCCTATTAGCGAATCTGTGATCCTAGAAATGTTTCTAGACCCTTCTTGCACTCACCTAAGTCAAAAGAAGCGACATCGTACGTCACGAGACCATAACTCAGGCCCAGTATACTCTTATTCACGCTCTGATACTAACTTGTAACACCCTGAAAATCGGAGGTCGTGTATAAACTCAACTCCCGAGTTCCAGACCGTCACTTATGCAACAAAAATGATTATGATTCAATGTTGTCTGATTTAAAGCATTTACATGAGTAAAAGTATACCAAAACTGTAATTCATACTCCAGATCCAGTGATAAAAGCAAGCGGAAGACTAAACAATATATATATCACTGTAAGGAAAAACAAAGTAGATCTCATCTTCTCTAAAGTATGAATACATCTCTGAGTCTCATATACATATACATGAATAAAATCAAATGTTCAAAATAGTCCCACTGAAGTCCCATCAACCCAGGTCACCTACGTAAAGCCATCATGATACTGCATGTACGAGAACTCGTCCTGGTCCTCGTCGAAGTCTGGCTCTGCCTCCTGGATCTCAACATCACCTGCATCTACAACAGGGTCTGGTGGGTGTTGCAAACACCATCCCGTAATGTGGAGTGAGTGATCAACTCAGTGGAATCATATAGCAAAGATTAGCATGTTCACAAATCAATCATGCGATAATAGTAAAGCAGTAAATCAGACAATCCTAATACTGTTGTTAATGCAAGATAACATGACGTGATGTATGCCCTCACCGACGATCTCCCTCATACGGCAACATCTTACGACTGCGGCATGCCACACTCCCTAGAGTGCTCCACATCTTCCAGGCACATGCAATGTTATGGTGATATGATTTTCAAGTTATTATTAGTCCATTCAAACAGCAGGATTGGAAAACTAAGGTACTTCCCTTGAATCAATCCCAACACAGATCCTGTCTAGGGTCATCACTACTAGTAATCTCATACGAGGTATATTTTGTAGGTCGCTGCAAGGGCTGTCAGGGCTGTTGGTCGCACTTGTTGCACTGCTCCCCCATCACCTTATCAATACATGCCTACTGTACCATACTGCTACTGAAGGGTCGTCGCCTCCCGTAGACTCAGAATACGCTCGCGGTCACTACAAAGGACTCGTCGCCTGATCAGTGTAGGCCGACAGCTAGAATATAGTTTCTCATACCACCATAATCTGCTCACGAGACTAGGTGCTCACTGGTCACTTCGGGGAGGTTTGTGGCCCCAGCGTAGGCCGACAGCTCGACCACGGTGTCCCATACCACCATGCCCAGCTCATGAGTCTTCGTGGATCAAGGTACCATGGTTAATAGGGTTTACAATGGTAAGTTTAGTACCCTAGGTTCAAGCAGTTATCACTCATACAGGGTGAACATACATTGGCCAGTCAGGTTACCTGACGGGCTCGACTAGAGCGATCGCATCTCAAGTCGAACGACATGAAGTGCGTAAAACACTTCGCGTGGTCTAACCACTGCCGCCAACTCCAAACACGGCTCGAGTTCATCGACGCGTCGTTCGTGGCCAAGACCAGCCAGCCACGAATTCGCTCGGTTACCGACTGCCTGGACTAAGTCTAGTCTCAAACAATTATGGAATCACATCAGCAATTTATGTAGGAGTATTGGAATTGAAATACAATCATGTGAGCATGTTAACACATGTTATAACATACAACTTAAGTAAATCTTCAAGAACATATATTTCATGCATGTAATGAAATCATGCATATAGTCAACATGTAGGAAATCATTTAGGTCAGCATATTAATTGAGAAATCAATCTCAAACTATTTCATAACATCATTTAATTCAATACATACTAATACAAGCATTTATACAAACACATACACTACACACTTAAGTCTACATATAGTATGTCGACCCGAAGTGCGCAATTAGGCGAATCTCTTCGCCAAACTAATTATGCACGTATTCCTAACTTTCTAATGTGGCAACAAACTATGTCAATCACATCAGCAAAATATGAATGTAATCAGTACTTCCTACAAATGACTAAAATGCCCTAAATCTCATATTCTTCGTTGATTTACGAAACAGGACGCGGATAGCATGTTGTACATGTCAAACAGCGATGCCATCGATAATCTACTATTAAACGACATTGAAAGCGTTGGAAACCGTCAATCAAAGCGTCTAAAATCCTCAACTTATCTCTTATGGATGTGTCGTTTCAAACGGAGCGTATACGCTTCGTCTACGGCGATAAGAGAACCTGTTTTACGAGTTACGTTAGCTAACATGCTACGAATCCTAGTAAACCTTAAATCAGCAACTTCTATGGTTGTTTCATACCTGAAAACGTGGAAGAATCACCGGCTTGGTAATCAGGAGGTGTTGCCTACAGCACGTGCAACAGGTGGCACGAAGACGGGAAAAATCTCTTCTACTCTCTCTCTCAAACTCTCACCTTTTCTCCCTCCAAATCTAGGGTTTCTCTCAAATTCGGATGGAAGAGAGGAGTGAGGGTTTCAACCCCTTTTATAAGCCTAAAAATGCCAAAAATGGGCTCCGGTACAAGGTTCACTTAGTGCATATTCAATTTGGGGCTGTTTCGGTCCAAAAGATGCTTTCTGGTGGTCCCCTGGCTGAACGCGATTAGACTTAAGCTCATACGTACCAGATCTAGTACGTATTAAGTTTTCAGTCCGGCAAGGTTCACAGATCGCACGTGGCAGACCAGTTTCAGTTCAGCGGTCACTGCACGCAGATCAGGGCTGAAAGTCTCATGATATAAAATAGAAATTTTTCCTGATCCGAGGGTGTAATCTGGCTGAATTCTGATGGTTAGAACGCTTAATACTGACGCGTCAATTCATGTACCAGATTTGAATTTGAAATTCCAATTCTGTCCCTATTCGCACTCTCTTCGGTCCGGGCTCAATGAAATAGCCTGTGATTATCGGTTTGACTTAATTTTTGAAATGATTGTCAAGTCCAGCTAGGCAGTTCTAATGGTCTAAGATAGGAGGTATCGGACTTTCGACGCGCGGTCTAGATCCAATACAAATATTCAAAGTGGTCCAGAGAATAAACCTGCTTAGAGTTTGGTCCGAGGTTATAGAGTATTATAGAGTCATTGGTTCTACTCGATTTGGGTCTTGTAGAACGTATTTCAAGTGATCAGGGACTATTTCCCATCTACTCCAGCGTTGCGCTAGCTAACTTACGCTTAATTTCCATAGGAATTAATTCTACGCAATTTCGGGCAGAGTTGGTACTCGATCCCAAGTATGGATTTTTCACGGGCGTTACAATGGGCCCTAAGGAAATAGTCCAAAATAAAAGTCATTCAATTCATACATTATAGTGGACTAGAGGTCAGCCCATAAGTCCAAGAATACACAAGGGCGAGACCTATACCGAAAGGGTGGGCCTTATCTCATCAGACAAAGACTTAACAAGGCCCTCCACAACATGCATTTATGTGGGCTTTGCAAGTCAGCTCATAATTAAACACTTCATGAGGGCATCAAGGCCCATTAATACGAATGGTCAACTTATAGATAGCCCATTGGGTTTGTAAATCAATAAGGTCAGCCCTTGCACAATCTTGGGCTTAAGAAAGAATCTCCCAGCCCATTGAGCCTATCGAACTATTAAAAATTCTAGTTAAGGCTAGCCCACAAAATCACCACAAAGTTGGGCCTCAAGGGGCACTCATTAAGCTCAAAAATTCTAAGGAAGGAAAGCAAGGAGTGTGTGCAACACTCTCTCAAATCTGGTGTGCCACAATATTCCTAAACAATCAACCATGTAACAAAATTTGGGCCCCTTGCTGGAATTTCATCCCACCCATTTCCTGGGCCTTCTGGAGTCCAGAAACTTATTTAATTTAGATGGGTTACTGACCCATGGTGATCCATAGTGGGCCTCACCAGATAAAAGAGAGATATACAATACTTACTTCAAGTGGGCCATGCCATTAGAATGCAGGCCCAGCAACCCAATGTAAGGGTGTGCCTGGGCATTTGACCCAAAACTGTTCCAAATTGCAGGCGACACCACGGTCGGTACAGAGGTCCGATGGCACTGAAAATTTATAGGGTAGTCCTTACATGTGTGGGTCACACCCTCGTAAAATTTTATAATTTTTAAACATCTAAAAGTATTTTAATTAATTCAAATAAAACAATCTGTCCTAAAACTCAGACTGATCGGGACACCATATAATAGTGGGCTGGTCCAGCCACAACTATGGTGTGTACAGGAATTCAATGGCTCCAAAATTTTGTAGGTAGGTCCTAAATTGAGTTTAACACATCCTTATAAAGTTTTACAATTTTTAGACACTTAAAAGTATTTTAATAAATTTTAAGAATGTAATCTGTCCAGGATGAACTATTGCTAGAATGTAACTGTTCTAAATTTAGGCCACCCAAATGGGTAGATTCTGGGCCTCCAAAATTCCTGAAATTTGGACCCAAGGTCCCTCATTAAGCCTAAATTAACATGGAGCTTAGAAATATGGCCCACCTTCTAAGAAAATATTTTTAAAATTTTATTTTTATGGAACTATACTTCTGGACTGCACAGCAGAATGTTTCTGGCAGTCCACTATATTGGACCACCCGTTTAGATGCCCAAATGGGGTCCATTGGCCATAAAATTTTACAGGTATTTCTTACCAAGGGTGGACCACATCCCTGTAAATTTTCAAAATTTTTAGACACCCAAAAATATTTTAATAAATTTTGAATTGCCAACCTGTTTAGGGTGGAATGTTGCTGGAACAGTGTAGAAAATCCAGACTGTCCACCCCACTTGTACCACACTTTTGGGACCTCTATCAAGATTGGATGGGGTTGAAATTTGGGGCACATGAAGATGAGATCCCCAAATTTTAGAAAAATATATTTGATGGGTACAAAAGGTTTCCTAATCAGTCCCAATTTCAAGCCCAAATCCAACAAAAAAATCTGTCCAGAAATTTCTGGACAGCAATGCTTGCGTGGAATAAAATAAATTTATGGGCCTATTAAGGAAGGGATTGGCCCATAAATTGGGTGTCATGGCCCACCCTAATGGGCCCCACAATTTTTAAGAACAAACCCTCAAATTTTCACCCTTACAAGAACATTTAAGGTGACAAAAAGAGGCATCTAAACCATGGTGTAGGTTGAGTATGGATGTCCCTTTCTTCCTAGGCTTTTTCTTTTGGGTAATCCAGGCCCACTAAGTGGACCACACATAATATCATCAGATTTATAACTAAGGAAAGAGAATGAATAGCATCCGGCCATCAGGGGAGGACTCCGCCACTATTAAGCCGTCCCCACACAATCACAACCACAAACAATAATATAAACACATTGTTCAACTAGATCTTATGATGCATGGCTTATATCTATGAAATGAGTGGTTGGGATGCCATCCCAGCCACATGCAAGGGCCTAGATGACTCATCATACTTAGAAAAATAAGAGAAATCCATATGCAAGGGGTCCATTAAGGGAAGAATCTCATGCATGGACATGGATGTACAATGTGAGCCTCATGGCCACATCTAGATGGTTGTGTAAGATCTCCACCATTAATTGTTGGGTCATACACATCCAAATGAAAGAGAGGAAAGAGATTACATGAGGAGAGAAAATATTTACTTGATGAAGAAAGAACCCACCTAGATAAACCTTGAAATTTACATCACCATCATCTAGAGGCTCCAAGCAACATGGATCAATGGTTGGGATGAGTTTTCAATGGAGGGATTGAGAAGAAAATGGAGGAGAAGGGTCTGGAATGGAGGGAAGAGGTGCTGGATTTTTTGGAGGGGAGTTGCTAAGGAAGAAGAGAAGAGAGAGAGAAATGAGAGGGAAGGAGAGAGAGAGAGACTTATAGGGAGGCAATCATGGCCTCTCTCTCCTTGGTTAGAAAAACCATAATGGCCTATGGTGACAATAACAAAGTGTTATGCTTAGTAGGTCTCTTGGTGGTGTTTTTGGTTAGTGGTGTAAGTTATGGATCTTTGTGTAGTGTGTGGGTAGTGTACCTTAGAACTTGTGCCAAGGGAGGTGGTGGTCCACACATGCACTCCACCTAAATGGGCCACATGATCAATGATTATATAATGAAATGTACATAACTTTTTATATACATATCGAATGGACGCACAAGGCGCGGCGTTGGAACCGCGACGACGATGCGGTCGCAATGACATATGTTTCAACTCGATCTGAGTCGGGTCTTTATGAATGGACTTATAGATGACTGCAAACACTATCCAAGGTCACGGGTCACCGGGATTCGACCGGTAGGACCGCGAAACCAAGATGGACGGAATGCATACTTACACACACATGCACACATGCGAACTTGGGTCGGGTCTCGCAATCCTCCCCACCGATAAAAAAATTTCATCCTCGAAATTAACAAAAAAAAATGCATAGCATCTTCGTATATGTATCAATCATCGAACAAATGGGGATAACGCTCCCTAATCATGGCAAACCTACAATGAGATCTATCGATACGTGCTCCCACTTTCACTCTACAACACTCAACGGTTGCAAGGGACTAGGGGGTCAAAGATGATCGTCCTTGACAACAAAACAAGCCCAACATTAGCAATACAAAACTATTCAGCGGGTAAGAACAACTCATCATCCAAAATAGAACACGATAATATCATCGACCTAATACAGCGATCTTCCAAAAAAAATGTCGATACTGACAATCTCTTACGACAGGCTCTAATAGAAATCTGATCAAACAAAAGCCCTTGGATACAAAAGAGGTACGATGCACCAAAACACAAGACTTACATACAGACACAAGGAGAATACCCATAACAACTCCCCTAATAACTAAGAGCCCTGCTGAGTCGCGTAAAATCAAGCCTGAGGAGGCTGGGGAGGTATCTGTCTCCTTTGCATCTGTGGTCTCTACTGCTATAGCGGTCGCTGTGAAGGTCCATCCTGCAGTCTCGGCTACTATCGGGGTCTCGGTGGCGGGAGCCACTATCGCTACTGCAAAGGAAGAGGGCACTCGCGCCTACGGTGTCCTGTCTGCCCACATCCATAACAAATGCCAAAAAAGGGCCTAGAAGAAGAAGCTGTTGTATGCGATGCTGATGCTCTGGAGGCTCGATGGCTACGCACCTCTACCGCTGTCGACGCTGCCGGGAGCTATTAGAGGGGACCCACCTCTTCCGGTCTCTCCTCTGATCATGAACCCTCTGCGAACCATTCCACTCGGCCTCGTTCTGAAGTAGAAATACATCCAACGGAGCACGCTGCAGAGTCGAATCTCGTAAAAGGGGGCTTGCACTCTCCTGTTCCGCCTATCCGGGCATTTCAGGAACGGGCTGACGGGTTTGAAGAATATCAATGACAACCTGCATCAACTGTTGGAGATGCTCAACTCTTACAGGAATCGCCAGACAAGTGAGGGTAACACTGGCCTTTGACGGAGGCACAGGTACCGCGGGAGCCTCAGGAATAGGTACGGAAGGCTCCAGAGGGGGAACAGAAATCTCAGATGGTGGATCAAAAATCACTCGGATCACTGGAGCGGAATGAGAACCATGTCCATGGGCATCACGGCCACGGACGTCACCATCATGGGTGCCTCGATTAGACGACATGGTCTATAGAAAGAATAAAGGTGATGGACACTTAGGAATTAGAATCCTTGAAGGCTCAAACGAAATGAGGGAAACACACTCGGGACACTACTTGTCCTAAGCTAGTAGCAAATATGTGATATTATCCCAAGTTATTCCAAAATTACTTGTTATGCTCTGATACCAACTCCTGTCACGCCCCAGACTCGGTAACCGGACCTCACAAGGAACCCGATGAGCGGTTCTGGCCGCAACAGCCTCCATAGTATCCCATTCTCGGCTCCCGAGGCAGGTTATGATCCTGGGATCCTAAAAGGAGAATTTTTACAACAAAATAATCATTTCCAATACGAGCATACCCAAGATCACAGCAAGTAAATCTGAGAATAACAAAGGCATACATCACAAAATCCACTATGAATTTAAACTTTTACAAGCTTACATCAGGTCCAAAAGGACATACATAAGATAACAGAAGAAAGAAGGAAGAGAATCTACAACACTGGGTCCTCGGCTAGCACACCTATCCAAGCTCTACTGCTAAGACACCAACTTATGATCTCTTACACGCATCAATCGTGCATAAGCTTATAGAAAGCTTAGAGGGTGGTGAAAGTGTGTGACAATGGTGCTCAAAAGAAGATAGAGAATGTAGAAGGGAGTCACGATCAATACTAATACCACTAGCCTTACTAAGGCGATCATGAACACAAGAAGCTATACCAAGGTAGTATGATAATGTAAGAAGTCATACTAAGGCTATATAGTGCAATGCGTAATGTAATGCAATGAGTACTGGGCGTCATGCCAAGGCAATGCAATATGAGGCTTACACAGCCGATGCAAATGCAATAATGCAAAGTAATGCCAGTGCTCATATCCAATCCACATATCAAGTACATTTTCATCATAAGGAAATCATCGGGGTCTATTACACTGCTGGATGACTGCCGTTCTACAGACCCCGCACAGTCAAACGAGCATAAGAGACCTCACTACCCGCCTGTGGACAGCCAATCACCAACAAGGCGTGAAGGTAGCGGACCCATTCACGAGTTGGTCAAACTCATCCTAGCAATGCCCTCTTACATCAAGCGAGTAAGGCCACACCCCTATCCAACCAACTACACGACAGTGGGAGTCACGGCCTAATGGTATAAGGCCCTCGTGCGCTCATATATACCACTCGATCACGGCGCTGGAGCAGATCCTTGGTACCATGGAAGTTTTAGAAATTTCACCCATGGGCATCCTATGCACCCGGTATGCTCAAGTAACATTTCTGGTATCCAAACATGGCCATCCATAAAGTAACTGTGGAGGCTACAACCCTGATGAAGTAAGGGCGATAATGCTCATATGTTATGCAATGCTAGATGCATGAATCACACAATCAACCATGCATCAATCCCAAGCATCCAACGTGCTCAAGAGGGGATACTATGTCCCTCGGGGAAAGTATCATGCAATGTCCAATGACACAATATGACCACACATACATAGTGTCAACCAAGCATACAATGATGTACATAGGCCATGAAGATGAGTCTAGACGCATTATGCGGTGATATACAAAGTAGCACACTCCTATCCAAGAAGGGACCAAGACTAGGTATTTAGACAATATCCATAAGGAATCTTACCTCTAATGGGGGCCCATTTACCTGGGGTAACCCATGAGACTAAGTATTAAGTATACAACTATAGGTCTAAGTAATAAAGAAATAAGTCTGCAAGAGTTTAAGATGAGCACCTAATCACATTTAGATACAACAGGGCCTAAAGGGGTCCATAATGGGGACAATTAACCACCATTCCCCAAAAATGTATATCAACCATGAACTATATGGATAGAAGGCCTAAGGCCTACATTTAAGATAACAATAAAGGTAACTACATACATATATTCTTCGTAATAGGTCATAAAAAGATAAAATATCACTTTTAACAATATGGGCCCCAAGAGGGGAATTAAGGCCCAAGGCTCAATTTCCAATGGCCATAGAATCCATGCATTGAGCTAGACTTGGTGGGCAGCCCGCATACATAATACATGACTAAATAAGTTTAAATTTGGATGAAATGGGCCAAACTACATCAGCCCAATAACTTAGCAATTTAAGTGGGCAACCAAGGGACCAATACTATCATTGTCTTAGCCCATAAGTCCATCAAAATGGTGGAAGTTGGCCCAATATACGGTTGGACCAATCTGGGACGACCCTGCCCACTCTAGGCCCATGGGATGCCCCAAAAATTTGATCTAAGATGGAGTCCTCATTTAATCATTAAAGGTGACCCAAAAGAATACACTTATTAAGCCCAAAGATTATAAGAAAATATAAGCATGCAACATGTACACAAGTTCTCAAATGGTGGGCCCCGCAGCCAAATAAATTTTTAACCATAAAATTTTACATTAAGGCCCTTTGATAAACATTTGGCCAGTTTAACTTCCAAGACCTGCTAAGGTCCAGAAATCAGTTGACTATATGGAAATAATCTCATGAAAGCCAACTATATTCTCTGGGGGACCCCACCAGATGGAGAGTGCGTATATATTATGAAAAGATCAAGTGGGCCTGTTACTGGATTGTGAGTCCAGTAGTAACCCAAGACAGACAGTGCATCCATAATCGGGTGATCCAATGCTTGGATGACCTGGACCAAACATGCATTAAGGTAGGTTCCACATACATACACATTAAGCTCTAAACAAATGTCATAGGGTCCATGGTAGGCCTTTAACCATCCATAGAGAAATCCATGGGCCTACCTTAGGATCACCCAGGAGGACGTTTAACCTCAACTGCCTTCCAAGAGGTAGCCCGCCACTACTCATATAATATAAGGTCTAAAGCCCACGTAATGCATGGCCTAATGGGCCATACACCAAGCCCAACTTATAAGCCAGATAGTGGACCCTCAAGTAAGGTTTGGGCCCAACTACAAAGGTCATAATTCCACATATTGTGGTGGGCTTCATGGGCAGCCCAGTAATTCATTTACATGAGCAAGTTTTACATTTAACACAAGTGAGTTGGGCCTCACTTTTTGCCTAAGTACAAGGTCATTTTAGTAGGCAGCGAAGAGCCCAAATCCTTGTATATTATTGCCCTTAATCCCATCACAATAGATGGGAGAGTATAGGAAAAAGATCAATAGGCCTATCCAAAAGAACTGAGTCCAAAAGGCCTAATCACTGCCACAAAAGGGGTGGCCATGCATATACTATATTACATAATGGGCCCTAAGGAAATGGCCCAAAATAAAAGTCATTCAATTCATATATTATAGTAGACTAGAGGTCAGCCCATAAGTCTAAGAATACACAAGGGCGAGACCTATACTGAAAGGGTGGGCCTTGCCTCATCAGACAGAGACTTAACAAGGCCCTCCACAATATGCATTTATGTGGGCTTTGCAAGTCAGCCCATAATTAAACACTTCATGAGGGCATCAAGGCCCATTAATACACATGGTCAGCTTATAGATAGCCCATTGGGTTTGTAAATTAATAAGGTCAGCCCTTGCACAATCTTGGGCTTAAGAAAGAATCTCCCAGCCCATTGAGCCTATAAAACTATTAAAAATTCTGGTTAAGGCTAGCCCACAAAATCACCACAAAGGTGGGCCTCAAGGGACACTCATTTAGCCCAAAAATTCTAAGGAAGGAAAGCAAGGAGTGTATGCAACACTCTCTCAAATCTGGTGTGCCACAATATTCCTAAATAATCAACCATGTAACAAATTTTGGGCCCCTTGCTGGAATTCCAGCCCACCCATTTCCTAAGCCTGCTGAAGTCTAGAAATTTATTTAATTTAGATGGGTTACTGACCCATGGTGATCCATAGTGCGCCTCACCAGATAAAAGAGAGATATACAATACTTACTTCAAGTGGGCCATGCCATTAGAATGCAGGCCCAGCAACCCAATGTAAGGGTGTGCCTGGGTATTTGACCCAAAATTGGTCCAAATTGCAGGCCACACCACGGTCGGTACAAAGGCCCGATGGCCCTGTTTATAGGGTAGTCCTTACATGTGTGGCTCACACCCTCATAAAATTTTATAATTTTTAAACATCTAAAAGTATTTTAATTAATTCAAATAAAACAATCTTTTCTAAAACTCGGACTGATCTGGACACCATATAATAGTGGGACGGTCCAGCCACCACTATGGTGTGTATAGGCATCCAATGGCTCCAAAATTTTTTATGTAGGTCCTAAATTGAGTTTAACACATCCTTATAAATATTTATAATTTTTAGACACTCAAAAGTATTTTAATAAATTTTAAGAATGTAATCTGTCCAGGATGAACTATTGCTAGAATGTAACTGTTCTAAATTTGGGTCACCCAAATGGGTAGATTATGGGCCTCTAAAATTCCTGAAATTTGGACCCAAGGTCCCTCATTAAGCCTAAATTAACATGGAGCTTAGAAATATGGCCCAACTTCTAAGAAAATATTTTTAAAATTTTATTTTCATGGAACTATACTGCTGGACTGCACCGCAGAATATTTCTGGCAGTCCACTATATTGGACCACCCGTTTAGGGGTCCATTGGCCATAAAATTTTACAGGTATTTCTTACCAAGGGTGGACCAGATCCCTGTAAATTTTTAAAATTTTTAGACACCCAGAAATATTTTAATAAATTTTGAATTGTCAACCTATCTAGGGTGGAATGTTGCTGGAACAGTGTAGAAAATCGAGACTGTACACCCCACTTGGACCACACTTTTGGGACCTCTATCAAGATTGAATGGGGTTGAAATTTAGGGCACATGAGGATGAGATCCCCAAATTTTAAAAAAATATATTTGATGGGTACAAAAGGTTTCCTAATCAGTCCCAATTTCAATCCCAAGTCCAACAAAAAAATCTGTCCAGAAATTTCTGGACAGCAATGCATGCATGGAATAAAACAAATTTATTAGCCTATTAAGGAAGGGATTGGCCCATAAATTGGGTGTCATGGCCCAACCTAGTGGGCCCCACAATTTTTCAGAACAAACCCTCAAATTTTCACCCTTACAAGAACATTTTAGGTGGTAAAAAGAGGCATCTAAACCATGGTGTAGGTTGAGTATAGATGTCCCTTTTTTCCTGGGCTTTTTCTTTTGGGCAATCCAGGCCCACTAAGTGGACCACACATAATATCATCAGATTTCTAACTAAGGAAAGAGAAGGAATAGCATCCGCCCATCAGGGGAGGGCTCCGCCACTATTAAGCCGTCCCCACACAATCACAACCACAAACAATAATATAAACACATTGTATAACTAGATCTTATGATGCATGGCTTAGATCTTTGAAATGAGTGGTTGGGATGCCATCCCAGCCACAAGCAAGGGCGTAGATGACACATAGTACTTAGAAAAATAAGAGAAATCCACATGCAAGGGGTCCATCAAGGGAAGAATCCCATGCATGGACATGCATGTACAATGTGGGCCTCATGGCCACATCTAGATGGTTGTGTAAGATCTCCACCATTAATTGGTGGGTCCTACACATCCAAATGAGAGAGAGGAAAGAGATTACATGAGGAGAGAAAATATTTACTTGATGAAGAAAGCACCCACCTAGATAAACCTTGAAATTTACATCACCATCGTCTAGAGGCTCCAAGCAACTTGCATCAATGGTTGGGATGAGTTTTCAATGGAGGGATTGAGAAGAAAAAGGAGGAGAAGGGGCTGGAATGGAGGGAAGAGGTGTTAGATTTTTTTGGAGGGGAGTTGCTAAGAAAGAAGAGAAGAGAGAGAGAAATGAGAGGGAAAGAGAGAGAGAGAAACTTGTAAGGAAGCAATCATGGCCTCTCTCTCCTTGGTTAAAGAAACCATAATGGCCTATGGTGACAATAACAAAGTGCTATGCTTAGTAGGTCTCTTGGTAGTATTTTTGGTTAGTGGTGTAAGTTATGGATGTTTGTGTAGTGTGTGGGTAGTGTACCTTGGAACTTGTGCCAAGGGAGGTGGTGGTCCACACATGCACTCCACCTAAGTGGGCCACATGATCAATGGTCATATAATGAAATGTACCTAACTTTTGATCTACATATCTGATGGATGCACAAGACACGACGTTGGAACCGCGACGACGATGCGGTCGCAATGATATATGTTTCAACTTGATCTGAGTCAGGTCTTTATGACTGGACTTATAGATGACTGCAAAGACTATCCAAGGTCATGGGTCACCGGGATTCGACCAGTAGGACCGCGGAACCAAGATGGATGGAATGCATACTTACACACACATGCACACATGCGAACTCGGGTCGGGTCTCACAGACCTCCAGAAATGCTCCGTTGAAACGGAGCAGTCCGTATTTGGACATAAAATAAGTATACTTTGGCCCCAAGTCTATTTCCGTCACTTTTGGACTTATAAAAAGGGCTTAAACCCTTACTCTTTCATTCCATACGAATTTGGAGAGAGAAGAGAGAAAAGCTAGAGAAAGGGAGGGAGATTTGGAGCTCTCTCCTGGGATTCTTCCCTGCTGCTCCATGTTCCATAGCCACCGCTTCTGCGCTGCCATTCCGGTATTTTCAGCTCCATTCTTAGGTAAGAAATCCTAACCCTAACCTGATTTGAAGCTTAGAATAGTTGTAATGTTGGTATTGCTAACCTATTTTATGTCATAGGTCGCCATAACGCCGTTGACGAAGCATTGACGTTCTATTCGAATCGATACACGTCTACGGTAAAAAGTGAAGATTTTAGACACTTAGATTACCTGTTTTCAAAGCTTTCAATGCCGTTTAATGGTAGATTACTGATGAGGATGCTATTTGAAATGTACAACATGCTGTTCATTTTTCATTCCGTATACGTACGAAGAATATGAGATTTAGGGTATTTTAGGTATTTTTAGCAAATACTGTATACATACGTATTTTTTTGATATGATTGCCATGGGTATTTGCGGTGTATTTATACTAGTTATGGATGTATGTTCTGTTTGGTGAAGAGATTCGCCCTTATGCACATATTGGCCGACATATGCTATATAGACTAATATGTGTAGACTAAGTGTCTGTTGAAATGCCTAAATCAATATGATTTATGCCTGCCATATGTTTTGACTGTAAGAACATGATTGTCTGTATCAGACAACTCCTTGATATAAGGATCTGTCATATTATCTGTTGAAATCAACATACGTCAAGTACGTTGGAATTGTGAGGACTAAGTGTTTGTATAAATGTCTGTATTAGTAAGTATTGAGTAAGTGGTGTTGCAGATTAGCATTGAGAATGGATTCTCAACTAATTTGATGATGCACATAATTTCCTCCATACTTGTTGTATTTGAATTGGTTACTTTATGAGTGAAATACTCGTGTTTGGTTAACTGCTTATGATGTATGTTACAACATACTGATAACATGATGGAATTTCTTGTATTTCAATTATGCCTCTCTCATCTGATTATAGTTTCACATTACATGTGCTTGGGGCTATACTCAAGTCCAGGCAGTTGGTAACAGTTTAGAATTCGTGGTTGGATTCTATTCGCCACGAAGGATGTGTATGACAAACCCGAGTCGTACTAGAGTCATCCGCAGTGGTCGGGCCACACGAAGTTCTTGTGTACTTCATGTCGGTCGATTCAAGGTGCGATCGTGCTAGTCAGACTCACCAAGTAACCCGACTGACCATTGTTTGTTCACCTTATATTTGTCATAACTGCTTGAACCTACGGTACTGAACTTACCATTGAAAACCCTGTTAACCATGGTACCTTGATCCATAAAGACTCATGAGCCGGGCATGGTGGTATGGGACACCGTGGTCAAGCTGTCGGCCTACGGTGGGGCCATAAACTTTCTCGTAGTGACCAGTGAGCACCCTACCCTGAGCAGATTATGGTGGTATGAGACACTATAATCTTGCTGTCGGCCTACACTGATTGGTGACGAGCCCTTTGTAGTGACCTTGAGTTTATCCTGACACCGCATGGGGGTGACGAGTCCTGATGTAGTCTTAAGGATATAATATGCCTGTATTGATAAGGTGATGGAGGAGAGGAGCAACGAGTGTGTGCAATAGCCCTGGCAGCCCTTGCAGTGACCTATAAATATAACATCGTATGAGATTACTAGGAGTGACGACCCTAGACAGGATCTGTGTTGGGATTGACATAAGGAAGGTACCCTAGTTTTCCCAATCCTGATGTATGAAAAGGACTAATAATAACTTGGTAATCATTATCCAAATCGCATTGCATGTGCTTGGAAGATGTGGAGCACTGCGGCAAGAAAGCATGCCGCATGCGTAAGATGGTGCCGTATGAGGGAGTATATCGGTGAGGGCATCCATCATGTCATTTCATGCATACATTAACAATAGTATCTAGGAATGTTTGATTGATTGCTTTGCTATTATCAGGTGATCGATTTGATAACATGTTAATCTTTGCTCTATTATTCCACTGAGTTGATCACTCACTCCCACGTTACGGGATGGTGTCGCGCACACCAACCAGTCCCTATTTTAGTTGCAGATGATGACGCTGCTTGCGAAGTGGAACCGGACTTGATGATGATGAGGAGGATTTCTCCTATATGCGTGTTTTGATCGACGGGATTATAGGGAGATTGATTAGACGCCTTGACACTTATCTTTTTTATATTTTTGGGGCACTCATGTATATTCTTTTCTTTCCATTTTTGGAGTATGCATGTATTTAATTAACCTGATAACATGTTCACAATCTGGAGACTTACAATCAATTATATATATTTTATGTATTTATCATAGTCTTCCGCTTGCTAATTTAACTGTCTCTGGAGTATGATATGTTGTTTTACCTTAATCCACCTCATGTTTTATGTACTATTACCGCCGACATTTATCCATCATTAAAAATGTTGCATATGTGATGTTCTGGAACTCGGGAGTTGGATTTCTACCCGACCCCCGATTTTCGGGATGTTACACACATGGAGATATGCCCAAGGTGATCCAAAATTGGAAAAATTATTGTCCGGATCAAGAAAATGTGGCGATCAATCTGAGTTGGGCTATGATAAAAATACATCTCCTAAACAAAAGAACATTGCTCCTAAATTTGTTAAAGGAGAGTCTTCGACCTCAAAAGAAAAGAATACCTATCAGGGTTTTTTCAAAAATTCTCTATCTTTCCAAAAACCTAAAGGTGGCCATGTCAACTTTAATTTTTAAAACCGAAATCCATTGGCTGAAAAAATAATTGATCTACTCAAGGAGCTATTAAAGTCTAACTCTATGGGTCACTCCTATAACAACAAACAGAAAAAGACCATCTATACTCTTAAACCTAAAACAGTTCTGAAATGGATTCCTAAAGTCGCCAGCTTGGTTTCCCACACTGCTTTCAAAGCTACAAGCCATTCAAAGTGGTACCTAGATAGTGGTTTCTCCAGGCATATGACAGGTGACAAAGCTTCATTCACCGATCTTAAAGATACGACTGACGGGTCAGTCACATTTGGTGATGGAAGCAATTGCAAGATTATTGGCCAAGCTACGGTTCAGCTTTATAACCTTCCCTTATTTAAGAATGTTTTATATGTTGATGGATTAAAACACAACCTATTAAGCATTTCTCAGATATGCGATAACAACCATAATGTGAAGTTTTCTAATCAAGGTTGTGAGATACTTAATAAAAAAGGGTTCTGTTATATTAACTGGTCGTAGAACTTCTGAAAACTGCTACATCGTTAGTGATGCAAGCTCATCTACTCAATCATGTTACATGGTCCATACCGAAGAGACTGAATTATGGCATAAACACCTTGGACATACACACTATTAGAACTTATTTAGATTGAGAAAAAGAGAACTAATAAGAGGTCTACCCAAATTACAAAAAGTAGACAAAATATGTGGTGAATGTCAGTTGGGCAAACAAATTAGGAGCTCTCACAAGAAAGTGAACTCCAATACCACATCTAGACCACTCGGTCTTCTCCACATGGATCTTATTGGACCAACCAGATCGGAGAATCGAGGAGACAAAAAGTACATCTTAGTTATCATAGATGACTATACCAGATTCACTTGGGTATCGTTCTTAAAAGATAAAACTGAAACCCTGGATGAAGTGAAAAAGGTCATCAAACGAATCCAAAATGAGAAAGGTTCTCATGTTAGTAAGATCCGAAGTGATCATGGATCTGAATTTGAAAATAGTAGTTTTGAGAAATTCTGTAGCGATCAGGGAATATCACATGAATTCTTTGCGCCCAAAACACTGTAACAAAATGGTATTGTTGAAAGGAAAAACAGAGTGCTTCAGGATATGGCTAATGTTATGTTGAATAGCATGAAGCTCTTTAGAAATCTTTGGGTGAAGCAGTTAATACCGCATGTTATATCATTAATCGGGTTTATACTAGTAAATCTGATAATAAAACTGCTTATGAATTATGGTTTGAAAAGAAACCTACTGTTAAATACTTTCAGGTTTTTGGCAGCAAGTGTTATATTTTACGGGATCGTGAAAAGTTGGGTAAGTTTGATACAAAAAGTGACGAAGGTATTTTTCTTGGTTATTCTTTGAACAGTCGATCTTATAGGGTTCTAAATAAGAGAACTGGTGTGATTCAAGAGTCCATCAATGTGGTCAATGATGATCATTTGAATATACCAGCCCCAAGTTCAGATGATGATGAAGCTCTTATTATTGACAACCAAGATATCTCTTCAAGTCAAAAAGAATCTGAACCAAGGACTGTTAAAGATCATCCAACCAATCAAATACTTGGAAACCCTCTCACTGGAGTTCGTACTCACAAACAACTTGAGAACATATGTAATTATGTTTGTTTTACATCCCAAATAGAACCGGTCAACGTAAAAGAAGCACTTTCTGACGAAAATTGGATTGTTGCTATGCAGGATGAACTTAATCAATTTGTTCGTAATGATGTCTGGTATCTTGTTCCTAGACCTAAAGATAAATACATTATTGGAAAAAAATGGATCTTTAAAAATAAGTCTGATGAGCTTGGAAATATTATACGAAACAAGGCTAGACTGGTTGTATAAGGGTACACTCAGATTGAAGGCATCGATTACGATGAAACCTTTGCTCCAGTTGCTCGCCTTCAATCAGACTTTTTATTTCCATCGCATGCTTTAGAAAATTTAAAATTTATCAGATGGATGTAAAGAGTGCTTTCTTGAATGATGATTTACATGAAGAAGTGTATGTTGAACAACCTTCAGGGTTTGAAGACCCTAAGTTATCTGACCATGTATTTTGTCTCAAAAAGGCTCTCTATGATCTAAAACAAGCGCCCAGGGCATGGTATGAGAAATTGACTAAATTCTTACTTAGTCATAGCTTTCAAGTAGGAAGTGTCGATAAGACTCTTTGTTAAGAAGAATAACAATGATATTTTGATGGTTCAAATATATGTTGATGATATTATTTATGGATCAACTTGCTCTAACATGTCTATTGAGTTTGCAGAGTTGAAATCAAGGTTTGAAATGAGCATGGTTGGCGAACTTAACTATTTTCTAGGGTTGCAAGTAAAACAACAACCTGATGGAATTTTTATTTTCCAGACCAAATATGCTTCAAATTTGGTTAAAAGGTTTGGATTTGGGAATGGTAAGAACTTTGATACTCCTTTGAGTACAAAATTAAGACTCTCAAAAGACTCTACAGGTAAAGATATAGATCCTAAACTATATCGTAGTATGATTGGTAGTTTGTTGTATCTTACTGCAAGTAGACCTGATATCGTATTTAATGTTGGAATTTGTGCGAGATATCAGTCTAATCCTAAGGAATCACATCTTACTACTGTTAAACGGATTATTAGATATGTCGCAAGTTCTATAAATTTGGGTCTATGGTACCCTTTTGATACTAGTGTTCAATTAGCCGGGTACTCAGATGCTGATTGGGTCGGTAATATTGATGATAGAAAATTAACCAGTGGTGGTTGTTTTTACATTGAAAATTACTTAGTTTCATGGTTCAGCAAGAAGCAAAGCTCAATATCGCTCTCCACTGCTGAGGCTAAGTATATTGCAGCTGGATATGCATATACTCAACTAGTTTGGATGAAACGCATGCTTAGCAATTATGGAATTAATCAAGATTCAATGATCTTACATTGTGATAATTTCAGTGCTATAAACATTTCCAAAAATCCAATCCAGCATTCACGTACTAAGCATATTGACATTAGGTATCATTACATATGTGAGTTCGTTGAAGAAAAAGTTATTTCTTTGGAATATATATCAACCAAAAATTAACTTACTGATATATTTACTAAACCGCTCGACAAAAGCAGGTTTAATAAATTGAAATTTGATCTTGGTATGTGCATTTTACATTGAATATTCTTTCTTGCATGTATCATAGTGTACTATATTTAGTATTATTTGTGTTTAAATTTTATTTTTTTCATTAAAAAATACATTTTTGGTCAATACTCGACCGGTCGTGGTTGTACACGACCAGTCGTGGTTCGACTGGTCGTGAACCACACTCGACCGGTCGTGGATCTCGTGAATGTGATATATTTGGGAAAATCCTCTTCTTCCTCATTTTCCACACCAACCTACGACGAGTCGTGTCTCGACCAGTCATAAGATTTCCTATTTTTCTTCGAGGTAAGTCCTATTTCATCATTTTTCTTGAAGATTCTTGCTCTCTATGCTTTGATTTGTTCATAGTATAGCTAGATTTCATCTCTTGTTGGAATTTTTAAGGGTTTCCTCTCAATTTACTGATCTAGAGAAAACCTATCTTTCATTTGTACATCTTGCTTACTCTTTGTATATCTTTTTGAATATGGATGCTAGAGGGAAAAAAAACATCTCGTGGTCCATCTTCATCCAGATCTGCACCGATAACTAAACGGCACCTTCGGTCACCCGAAGATGATTCTCAAGATGTAAGAGATTTACGTGTCCATAATATTATCGTTGAGCATACCGCTGATCTCAATCACATTGCTCCATATGGTGTTATCCTTCTCCTTGAATCTGTAAGGTGGACTAATATTTTGCTTTGGGGTGGGCCTGCATACCAGTCCATTGCTCAGTCGATGGTTGCATGCATCTCTGATTTTTCTCTTGATAATTTAATTTTTTTCAATTGATACTAGAGAAGGGAAATTTAAAGTAGACCGTCATTTGATATTAGGTATTATGGATATACCTGTTAATGATGAAGGTATACCAATTCATACTTTATACGACAAACCATCTGAATCGGAAAAACGCATGTTAACAAGAAATTTATGCAAAATTGATGCATAATGGACACACAAAGGGAATGCGCTCCCTTCAAAGTATTTGTTACCTAGTTACAGAATATTACATCGGTTCTTCATTTCCAATGTGTATCCTCGGTCCGGCAATAAAACTAAGTTGACTTCTTTCATGGTTCGTGTGTTGCATTCTATTGCTTCTGGTACCATGGTCTGTCTTCCCTCTTTGATTTTTCATTCCATTATTCAGTTTCATCTCCATCCAGGTCATTGTGATATTCCGTTCGGTTATCTTATGACTGTTTTAGCCACTCACATGCTTGTCGATAAACCTGTTAATGAGGCACCAATTTCTCATCTTATTTTTAACAATTCCAATCTTAATAAGATGAAATTGGATCTGTTCCCTGGCCAAGTTAATGAAGGTGGTGTTGGTGGTGTTGGTGGTGATGTTGGAAACGAAGGGGAAGCTGGCGATCTTCCTCAACAAGATGTTAATATGGATGACTTATTTGATGATATAGAAACTGATTCACCTAATGATCCAGATTATGATCCATCTAGTTTTGATACACGCCTCGTGCATTGGAAGAAAAGGTTGATAATATGAATATAGCCCATGATATGCGATTTAAGTACATGCAAAAATATCTTCGTCGCATTAATAAGGGGTTACACCAGATTGATCCGACTATCCCTGCTCCCTCCTCTGGATCAGATTAGGTGAATTATCTTCTGGATAATATCACATTATCTTTTTATTTTGGATATGTATTATGGATTATGGTTTGATAACATTATCTTTTGGATATTGTATTTTGGATTATAGATTATGACTTGATGCTTCAGGATTATATTATGTACTTTCATATCTCTTTCTCATTATCTGTTTATTCCTCTTCCTATTGTGCCTTTCCCTTATCATTTTGTGACAAAAAGGGGGAGTAGTAAGCTAAAGTTTAAAGGGGAGTAGTATGGAAAGGGCGAGTAAATTTGTTTGAATTGATTGATTGAGAAGGATATGTGGATTGAAGTCTTGAGGTTTTTATGTTGTGTACTGATTATATGAGCAATACTCGTATTACTCAGGGGGGGTAGAGTATTTTTTAATTTCATGGCTAATGATTCCTTATTATCTTTTATGTTATATGTTTTGTCACAAATTTGACAAAGCGGGAGATTGTAAGTGCTATGATTTCATATCCCTTTGGTTGTCAAACTTTGTGGTGCCAAAACCTATATCTATGTCTTGTACATCTTGTGTTTTATGATTGAAGACTATTCATTGCAATCAAGTCATCGCATTTCAAGACAAGATCTTAAATGAAGAAAGTTTTCAAGACATGGATGAAGAATTCAAGTATTGAAGTCTTGAAGTTTGTATGTTCAAGATTCGATCAAGTTCAAGTTTAGTAGAAGACTTTGTCAAGTCAAGATCAAGCTCAAGAAGGCCTACTACAAGATTTGTATATTCTCAAGCTTCTCTTAAGGGTCATCTAAGTGTACAAACTTTCAATGTCCATCTCACTTTTAAGGTTTGTTTGACCTTAGATTGACCTTAGGATAGGTTTTACAGTAGGTCATTCTGGATACATAACTCATATATTTTATTATGCTTGTTTGGAGTGTTCAAAGACCAGTCCTAGGGACTTCAAGACTAGTCCTACCTCTACTACGACCAGTCTTAAGTTTTTCAGGACCAATCCTAGGTTGTTGAAGATTTTTGGATCTTTCTGACTGTCCAACGACCAGTCCTGTGAGTTCTACGACTCATCCTTTGACCAGTCATAGCCCTACGACTCAAACTCCAGCAACCATTTTTGGGATCGTATGACCGGTCGTAGGTGTCCCACCACCAGTCGTAGATGGCCCACGACCGATCGTAGACCACCCAGGACCGGTCGTGGAACAGAAAATCTTATCCCGCGAAAATCTTTCAAAAATCTTTGGAGCTATGACCAGTCCTAGGTTCCTAAGACCAGTCGTAGACGGGATTTTTTAGGCTATAAATAGAGCACAAACTTCAGAGTTTTAGTACTTCAAATCAATTCTATTCAAGCATTCTTTAGGCTATACTCTGAAATAAGTTTGTGTTTATTTTAACCTACTTTGTGCTTATTTAATATTCCTTTTACTAGCTTATTTTTATTTGATTTTGATCTACATTCCAATCTTATTAGAAAAGAGGAATTTTTGATATTCCTTCTTCTTGGATTCAAAATCAAATAGAACTAGCCCTTCTGATTTAAAATCAATTAGACTTAGAACCATTCTTAAAGTGAGTATTGGACTTTGAACGTTGAATCAAACATCTACTCTGATTGGTTCTACCGGGCTTCTTCAAAAGGTGTGAGACCCGACCCAAGTTTGCATGTGTACATGTGAGTGTGTAAGTGTGCATTTTATTTCTTGTGGTCTCGCAGTCCTATCGATTGAATTTCGGTGACTCGCGACCCTCAAATAGTGTTGCGATCATCCTTGAGTCCGATCATGTAGACCCGACTAGGATCGAGCTTAGATCTATGCCATTGCGACCGCATTGTTGCTGCGGTTCCAACGCCGCGTCTTGTGCGTCCATCCGATATGTGAATCATAAGTTGTGTATGTTTCATTCTATGACCCATGATTTTGATCATGTGGCCCACCTTAGAGTGGTGCATGTGGCCCACACTCCCTCTTTTGCACAAGTTCCAACACACACTACACACACCACCTAAATCTCCATAACTCATACTACCAAGACCTCACACACCACCCACACCTAACCTACCCTAACAAGATTGTTTGTATCACCATAGGTTAATGATTACTTTCCTTAAAAAAGATTTTTCCTCTCTTTCCCTCTCATTTCTCTCTCTCTTCTCTTCTTCTCTAGCAATTTTCCTCCATTTCTCCAGCCCATTTTCCTCCATTTTTTCAGCCACCTTCCTTCTTAATCCCCCACCATCTAACCCTTGAAACCTCATCTCCACCATTGATCTATCTCCCTTGGTGCTAAAGGACCTTAGTGTGAAAGTTTTGTGGTCATCTTTGAGGTGGGTGCTTTCTTCATCAAGTAAATCTTTTCTCTCCTCATGTAATCTCTTTCCTCTCTCTCATTTGGATGTGTAGGACCCACCAATTAATGGTGGAGATCTTACACAACCATCTATATGTGGCCATGAGGCCCACATTGTACATGCATATCCATACATGAGATTCTTCCCTTGATGAACCCCTTGCATGTGGATTTCTCTTATTTTTCTAAGTATGATGGGTCATCTAGGCCCTTGCATGTGTCTGGGATGGCATCCCAACCACTCATTTCAAAGATCTAAGCTATGCATCATAAGATCTAGTTGTATAATGTGTTTATATTATTGTTTGTGGTTGTGATTGTGTGGGGACGGCTTAATAGTGGCGGAGCCTTCCCCTGATGGCCGGATGCTCTTCCTTCTCTTTCCTTAGTTAGAAATCTGATGATATTATGTGTGGTCCACTTAGTGGGCCTGGATTGCCCAAAAGAAAAAGCTTAGGAAGAAAGGGACATCTATACTCAACCTACACCATGGTTTAGATGCCTCTTTTTACTACCTTAAATGTTCTTGTAAGGGTGAAAATTTGAGGGTTTGTTCTGAAAAATTGTGGGGCCCACTAGGGTGGGCCATGACACCCAATTTATGGGTCAATCCCTTCCTTAATAGGCCCATAAATTTATTTTATTTCATGCATGCATTGCTGTCCAGAAATTTCTGGACAGATTTTTTGTTGGACTTGGGATTGAAATTGGGACTGATTAGGAAATCTTTTGTACCCATCAAATATATTTTTCTGAAATTTGGGGATCTCATATTCATGTGCCCCAAACTTCAACCCCATCCAATCTTGATAGAGGTCCCAAAAGTGTGGTCCAAGTGGGGTGGACAGTCTGGATTTTCTACACTGTTCCAGCAACATTCCACCCTAGACAAGTTGGAAATTCGAATTTTATTAAAATACTTTTGGGTGTCTAAAAATTCAGAAAATTTACAGGGATGTGGTCCACCCTTGGTAAGAAATACCTGCAAAATTTTAGGGCCAATGGTCCCCATTTGGGCATCTAAACGGGTGGTCCAACATATTGGACTGCTAGAAACATTCTGCTGTGCAGTCCAGCAGTATAGTTCCATAAAAATAAAATTTTAAAAATATTTTCTTAAAAGGTGGGCCATATTTTTGAGCTCCATGTTAATTTAGGCTTAATTAGGGACCTTGGTTCTAAATTTCAAGAATTTTGGAGGCCCAGAATCTACCCATTTGGGTGGCCCAAATTTATAACAGTTACATTCCAGCAATAGTTCATCCTGGACAGATTACATTCTTAAAATTTATTAAAATACTTTTGAGTGTCTAAAAATTGTAAAAATTTATAGGGATATGTTAAACTCGAGTTAGGACCTACCTACAAAATTTTGGATGCCTGTACACACCATAGTGGTGGCTGGACCGGCCCACTATTATATGGTGTCCAGATCAGTCTGAGTTTTAGGACAGATTGTTTTATTTGTTTAAAAATTATAAAATTTTATGAGAGTGTGACCCATAAATGTAAGGACTACCCTATAAATTTTCAGGGCCATCGGGCCTCTGTACCGACCGTTGTGTGGCCTGTAATTTGGAACAGTTTTGGGTCAAATATCCAGGCACACCCTTACCTTGGGTTGCTGGGCCTGCATTCTAATGGCATGGACCACTTGAAGTAAGTGTTGTATATCTCTCTTTTATCTGGTGGTGCCCACTATAATATATGTGGATCACCATGGGTCAATAACCCATCTAAATAAAATAAATTTTTGGACTCTAGCAGGCCCAGGAAATGGTGGGCTGGAATTCCAACAATGGGCCCAAAATTTGCTACATGGTTTATTGTTTAGGAACTATTGTGGCATACCAGATTTGAGAGAGTGTTGCACACACTCATTGCTTTCCTTCCTTAGAATTTTTGGGCTTAATAAGTGCCCCTTGAGGGCCACCTTTGTGGTGATTTTGTGGGCTAGCCTTAACCAGAATTTTTAATAGTCTTATAGGCTCAATGGGCTGGGAGATTCTTTCTTAAGCCTAAGATTGTGCAAATGCTGACCTTATTGATTTACGAACCCAATGGGCTATCTATAAGCTGACCATGTGTATTAATGGGCCTTGATGCCCTCATGAAGTGTTTAATTATGTGCTGACTTACAAAGCCCACATAAATGCATATTATGGAGGGCCTTGTTAAGTCTTTGTCTGATGAGGCAAGGCCCACCCTATCGGTATAGGTCTCTCCCTTGTGTATTCTTGAACTTATGGGCTGACCTCTAATCCATCATAATGAAGGAATTGGATGACTTTTATTTTGGGCCCATTATGTAATATTATACATGCATAGCCGCCCTTTTTGTGGTAGTGATTAGGCCTTGTGGACACATTTCTTTTGGATAGGCCCATTGATCTTAGGCCTATACTCTCCCATCTATTATGATGGGATTAAGGGCAATAATATGGAAGGAGTTGGGCTCTTCGCTGCCTACTAAATTGACCTTGTACTTGGGCTAAAAGTGAGGCCCAACTCACTTGTGTTAAATGTAAAACTTGCTCATGTAAATGAATTACTGGACTGCCCATGAAGCCCACCACAATATGTGGAATTATGACCTTTGTGATTGGGCCCAAACCTTACTTGAGGGTCCACTATCTGGCCTATAAGTTGGGCTTGGTGTATGGCCCATTAGGCCATACATTGCGTGGGCTTTAAACCTTATACTATATGAGTAGTGGCGGGCTACCTCTTGGAAGCCAGTTGAGGTTGAACGTCCTCCTGGGTGATCCTAAGGTAGGCCCATGGGTTTCTCTATGGATGGTTAAAGGCCTACCATGGACCCTAGGCCATTTGTTTAGAGCTTAATGTGTATGTATGTGGAACCTACCTTAACGCATGTTTGGTCCTGGTCATCCAAGCCTTGGATCGCCCGATTATGGATGCACTGTCTGTCTTGGGTTACTGCTAGACTCACAATCCAGTAACAGGCCCACTTGATCTTTTCATAATATATACGCACTCCCCATCTGGTGGGGTCCCCCAGCGAATATAATTGGCTTTCATGAGATTATTTCCACATAGTCAACTGATTTCTGGACCTTAGCAGGTCTTGGAAGTTAAACTGGCCAAAAGTTTATCAAAGGGCCTTAATGTAAAATTTTATGGTGAAAACTTTATTTGGCTGCGGGGCCCACCATTTGAGAACTTGTATACATGTTACATGCTTATGTTTTCTTATAATCTTTGGGCTTAATCAGTGTATTCTTTTAGGTCACCTTTAATGATTAGATGGGGACTCCATCTTAGATCAGATTTTTTGGGCATCCCATGGGCCCAGAGTGGGCAGGGTCGTCCCAGATTGGTCCAACCGTATATTGGGCCGACTTTCACCATTTTGATGGACTTGTGGGCTAAGATAAGGATAGTATTGGGCCCTTGGTTACCCACTTAAATTGCTAGTTATTGGACTGATGTAGTTGGGCCCATTTCCTCCAAACTTAAACTTATTTTCGGGCCGTATATTGTGTACGCGGGCTGCCCACCAAGTCCAACTTAATGCATGGATTCTATGGCTATTGAAAATTGAGCCTTGGACCTTGATTTTCCTCTTGGGGCCTATGTTGTTAAAGGTGGTATTATATCCTTTTCTCATGGCCTATTATGAGGAATATATATGTATGTGGTTACCTGTGTTTTTATCTAGGCCTTGGGCCTTCTATCCATATAGTTCATGGTTGATATGCATTTTTGGGGAATGGTGGTTAAATGTCCTCATTATGGACCCCTTTAGGCCCGGTTGTATCTAAATGTGATTAGATGCTCATCTTAAACTCTTGCTGACTTATTTCTGTATTACTTAGACCTATAGTTGTATACTTAGTCTCATGGGTTACCCCAGGTAAATGGACCCCCACTAGAGGTGAGATTCCTTATGGATATTGTCTAAATACCTAGTCTTGGTCCCTTCTTGGATAGGAGTGTGCTACTTTGTATATCACCGCATAATGCATCTAGACTCATCTTCATGGCCTATGTACATCATTGTATGCTTGGTTGACACTATGTATGTGTGGTCATATTGTGTCATTGGGCATTGCATGATACTTTTCCCGAGGGAGTAGTATCCCCTATTGAGCATGTTAGATGCTTGGGATTGATGCATAGTTGATTGTGTGATTCATGCATCTGGCATTGCATAGCATATGAGCATTATCGCCCTTGCTTCATCAGGGCTGTATCCTCCACATATACATCGTGGATGGCCATGTTTGGACACCGAAAATGTTACTTAAGCATACCGGGTGCATAGGATGCCCATGGGTGAAATTCTCAAAACTTTCATGGTACCAAGGATCTGCTCCAGCGCCGTGATCGAGTGGTATATATGAGTGCATGAGGGCCTTATACCATTAGGCCGCGACTCCCACTATCATGTAGTCAGTTGGATAGGGGTGTGGCCTTACTCTCCTGATGTAAGAGGGCATTGCTAGGCTGAGTCTGACCAACTCGTGAATGGGTCCGCTACCTTCAGGCCTTGTTGGTGAGTGGTTGTCCACACGCAGGTGGTGAGGTCTCTTATGCTCGTTTGACTGTGTGGGGTCTGTAGAGCGACAGTCATCCAGCAGTGTAATGGACCCCGGTGATTTTCTTATGATGAAAATGTACATGATATGTGGATTGGATATGAGCACTGAAATTACTTCGCATTATTGCATTTGCATCATCTGTGTAAGCCTCATATTGCATCGTCTGTGTAAGCCTCATATTGCATCGCCTTGGCATGACGCACAGTACTCATTGCATTACATTACGCATTGCACTATATAGCCTTAGTATGACTTCCTGCATTATCATACTGCCTTGGTATAGCTTCTTGTTTTCATGATAGCCTTGGTAAGGCTCGTGGTATTAGTATTGATCGTGACTCCCTTCTGTATTTTCTATCTTCTTCTGAGCATCATTGTCACACACTTTCACCACCCTCTAAGCTTTCTATAAGCTTATGCACGATTGATGCATGTAGGAGATCGTAAGTTAGTGTCTTAGCAGCAGAGCTTGGATAGGTGTGAGAGCTGAGGACCGAGTGTTGCAAATTCTCTTCCTTCTTTCTTCTGTTATCTTATGTATGTCCTTTTGGACCTGATGTAAGCTTATAAAAGTTCAAATTCATAGTGAATTTTGTGATGTGTGCCTTTTTTATTCTCAGATTTACTTGTTGTGATCTTAGGTATGCTTGTATTGAAAATGATTATATTGTTGTGAAAATCCTCCTTGTAGGATCCCAGGATCGGAACCTGCCTTAGGAGCCGAGAATGGGGTGCTACGGAGGCTGTTGCGGCCAGAACCGGTCTCGGGTTCCTTGTGAGGTCCGGTTACTGAGTCTGGGGTGTGACAAAAGGTGATTCAGGTATTTTACATTTTTGTAATTTACTTTCTCTGGTTTTTATTTGAGATTCGCCAGAAAAATCTCATTGTATTGGTTATCTAAGGAGAGCCAGAAAACTCAGATTGTGGAGTTTTTGGATTGTGTAAGCCCGAGATCAAAGACACAATTGTGAAGATTTTAAGTGAACCTGTGAAACCTATTTTGATAGTGCATGTTAATATCTCCTGTGTGAGGATATTAGGAGTGGAGTAGCAATTTGTGTGGCTGTTGGATAACGGTTGGTGTACACACAGGCGAACCACTATATATCGTTGTGTTGTGGATGTGTTTTAATCTTTCATTCTTTTATTCATTCTGTTTTGTGGAGAGTGTTTGCGGATGAATGTTGTAATCACTTCAAGCAAGTGTGGATGAATGTTGTAATAACTTAGGATTTATTTTCTGCAAGTTATTTTGATTTTCTTGCTTATTATTCCTCATTGATTTGTGATACAAAGGACGTTCTAGAAATAAGGTTTTCCTACCTTAAACCTTTGGTTTTTGGTGTAAGGTTGTCCTTAGAATTGATAAAGTATCAATCTCTTTATTTTAGGCTATTGTGATTGTTTTATATTCAGCATTGTGCTTTATATCTTTTATTATTCCGTTGTTATAAGTTTTATTTGGCATTGCCCTATTCACCCCCCCTCTAGGGCATATAGCAAGGGCCTTTCATTTACGTTTACATTAAGCTTAGGTTTAGGTTATAGGTTTTTAGATTTGGCAAATGTTTTAGGTTATAAGTTTAGGATTGGGATAGGTTATAGGTTTTGGTTTTGGTTTTGGTTATAGGTTTGGGTTACGGTTATAGGTTATATGTTTAGTTTTAGGTTAAGGTTAGGTTTTGGTTATATGTTTTGGGATTTGGGAATAGTTTTAGATTATAAGTATAGGTTTAGGTTAGGTTAACGGTCAAGGTGTAGGGATAGGATTTAGGTTTTCGGATTTGAGAAAGGGTACGGGTTTAGGTTAAGGATAGGTTTAGGTTATAAGTTTTGATATTTAGGAATTGTTTTAGATTATAAGTATAGGTTTAGGTTAGGTTATAGGTAAAGGGTTAGGGATAGGTTTTAGGTTTTGCGATTTGAGAATGGGTTCGGGTTTAGGTCATAGGTTTTGGTATTGGTTTACGTTATAGGTTTTGCTATTTGAGAATGGGTTCGGGTTTAGGTTATAGGTTTTGGTTTTGGTTATACATTTTGGTTTAGGTTATAGGGTATATGTTTTGGTTTTGGTTAAGGTTAGGTTTAGGATATAGGTTTTGGGATTATAGAATGGGGTCGGGTTTAGGTTATAGGTTTTGGGATTAGAGAATGGGGTCGGGTTTAGGTTATAGGTTTTGGTTTTGGTTTAGGTTATAGGTTTTGGGATTTGGTAATGGGTTCGGGTTTAGGTTATAAGTTTTGGTTTTGTTTTAGGTTATAGGTTTTGGTTAAGGTTATAGGTTATAGGTTTAGGTTCAGGTTAAGGTTAGGTTTAGGTTATAAGGTTTAGGATTTGGCAATAGTTTTAGGTTATAAGTATAGGTTTTGGTTAGGTTATAGGTTTTGGGAATTGATAATAGGTTCAGGTTTAGGTTATAGGTTTTGATTTTGGTTTAGGTTATAGGTTTTGGTTAAGGTTATAGGTTATATGTTTAGGTTTAGGTTACAGGTTTTGGTATTTAGCAATAGTTTTAGGTTATAGGTATAGGTTATAGGTTTTGGTTTTGGTTTAGGTTGTAGGTTTTGGTTAAGGTAATAGGTTATATGTTTAGCTTTAGGTTAAGGTTAGGTTTAGGTTATAGGTTTTGGGATTTCGGAATTATTTTAGATTATAAGTATAGGTTTTGTTTAGGTTATATGTTAAGGTTTAAGGATAGGTTTTAGGTTTTGGGATTTCATATTGGGTTCAGGTTTAGGTCATAGGTTTTGGTTTAGGTTTAGGTTATAGGTTTTAATTTAGGTTATAGGTTATATGTTTTGGTTCTGGTTAAGGTTAGGTTTAGGTTATAGGTTTTGGGATTTGGGAATAGTTTTAGATTATAAGTATAGGTTTTAGGTTTTGAGATTTGAGAATGGGTTCGGGTTTAGGTCATAGGTTTTGGTATTGGTTTAGGTTATATTTTTTGGGATTTGGGAATGGGTTTGGGTTTAGGTTATAGGTTTTGGTTTTAGTTTAGGTCATATGTTTTGGTTTAGGTTATAGGTTATAGGTTTTGGTTTTAGTTTAGGTCATATGTTTTGGTTTAGGTTATAGGTTATAGGTTTTGGTTTTGGTTAAGGTTAGGTTTAGGTTATAGGTTTTGGGATTTGAGAATGGGGTTGGACTTAGGTTATAGGTTTTGGTTTTGGTTTAGGTTATAGGTTTTGGGATTTGGGAATGGGTTCGGGTTTAGGTTATAGGTTTTGATTTTGGTTTAGGTTATAGGTTTTGGTTAAGGTTATAGGTTATAGGTTTAGGTTTAGGTTATGGTTAAGTTTAGGTTATAGGTTTTGGGATTTGGCAACAGTTTTAGGTTATAGGAATAGATTTGGGTTAGGTTATAGGGTTTGGGAATTGAGAATGGGTTCGGGTTTTGTTTATAGGTTTTGGTTTTGGTATAGGTTATAGGTTTGGTTTAAGGTTATAGGTTACAGGTTTAGGTTTACGTTAAGCTTTGGTTTAGGTTACAGGTTTTGGGATTTGGCAAATGTTTTAGGTTATAAGTTTGGGTTTGGGATAGGTTATAGGTTTTGGTTTTGGTTTAGGTTATAGGTTTTGGTTAAGGTTATAGGTTATATGTTTAGCTTTAGGTTAAGGTTAGGTTTAGGTTATTGGTTTTGGGATTTGGGAAAAGTTTTAGATTATGTGTATAGGTTTAGGTTAGGTTAAAGGTTAAGGATTAGGGATAAGATTTTGATTTTGGGATTTGAGAAAGGGTTCGGGTTTAGGTCATAGGTTTTGGTATTGGTTTAGGTTATAGGTTTTGGGATTTGAAAATGGGTTCGGGTTTAGGTTATAGGTTTTGGTTTTGTTTTAAGTTATAGGTTTTAGTTAAGGTTATAGGTTATAGGTTTAGGATTAGGTTAAGGTTAGGTTTAGGTTATAGGTTTTGGGATTTGGCAATAGTTTTAGGTTATAAGTATAGGCTTAGATTAGGTTATAGGTTTTGGGAATTGAGAATGGGTTCGGGTTTAGGTTATAGGTTTTGGTTTAGGTTTAGGTTATAGGTTTTGGTTAAGGTTATAGGTTATCGATTTAGGTTTACATTAAGCTTATAGGTTCTGGGATTTGGTAATAGTTTTAGGTTATAAGTATAGGTGTAACATCCCGAAAATCGGGGGGTCGAGCAAAAACCCAACTCCCGAGTTCCAAAATGTTATTTACGCAACATAGATATGTATGATTGAATGTTGTCTGTGATAATGTATCAAACATGAGTGAGATTAAGCTAGAAAATCATATCATACTCCAGAGACAGTTAAATTTGCAAGCGGAAGACTGTGATAGTATGTATAACATATATAAACTGTTGTATGTCTCCAGTGTGTGAATATTTTACCAGGTTATACACATACATGTATACTTCAAAACTAAACAAAATGAATATACATGAGGGCGCTAAAAATATAAAATGACAAGTGTCAATGTATCTAATCAACCTCCCTGTAATCCCGTCAATCAGATCACGCATAAAGGAGAGATCCTCCTCCTCATCATCAAATCCAGCTCTGCCTCGCAGGCCGTGCCATCATCTGCAATCACAATAGGGACTGGTGGGTGTCCGAAAACACCATCCTGTAACGTGGGAGTGAGTGATCAACTCAGTGAGATAAGAGAGCAGAGATTAGCTTGTTATCAAATCAAACATGCGATAATAGTAAAGCAGTAAATCAAACAATCCTAATACTGTTGTTAATGCAATATGACATGACGTGATGTATGCCCTCACCGACGATCTCCCTCATACGGCAACATCTTACGACCGCGGCATGCCACACTCCCTAGAGTGCTCCACATCTTCCAGGCACATGCAATGTTATGGTGATATGATTTTCAAGTTGTTATTAGTCCATTCAAACAGCAGGATTGGGAAACTAAGGTACCTCCCTTATATCAATTCCAACACAGATCCTGTCTAGGGTCGTCACTCCTAGTAATCTCATACGATGTATATTTTGTAGGTCGCTGCAAGGGCTGCCAGGGCTGTTGCACGCACTCGTTGCACCTCTCCCCCATCACCTTATCAATACAGGCCTACTGTACTCTACTTCTACTGAAGGGTCGTCGCCTCCCGTAGACTCAGAATACGCTCGCAGTCACTACAAAGGGCTGCCAGGGCTGTTGCTCGCACTCGTTGCACCGCTCCCCCATCACCTTATCAATGTAGGCCGACAGCAAGAATATAGTGTCCCATACCACCATAATCTGCTCACGAGTCTAGGTGCTCACTGGTCACTACGGGGAGGTTTGTGGCCCCAGCGTAGGCCGACAGCTCGACCACGGTGTCCCATACCACCATGCCCGGCTCATGAGTCTTCGTGGATCAAGGTACCATGGTTGACAGGGTTTACAATGGTAAGTTCAGTACCCTAGGTTCAAGCAGTTATGACTCATGCAGGGTGAACATACAACAGCCAGTCGGGTTACTTGACGGGCTCGACTAGCGCGATCGCATCTCAAGTTGATGACATGAAGTGCGTAAAATACTTCGTGTGGCCTAACCACTGCCGTCAACTCCAGAACACGGCTCGCGTTCATCGACGCGTCGTTCGTGGCGAAGATAAGCTAACCACGAATTCGCTCAGTTACCGACTGCCTGGACTAAGCATAGTCCCAAACAATCATAGAATCACATCAGCAGTTGTGTAAGGGTAATGGAAATGAAATACAACCATGTGAGCATGTTAACACATGTTATTACATACAACTTAAGTAAATCATCTTACACATGTCTTTCACACATATGATGAAATTACGCATGTCGCCAACATATAAGATATCCTCTCCATCAACATATTAATTGAGAATTCAATCTCAAACTAAATCATAAGGAGATCATCAAGTACATGTTATAGCATACCACTTGAGTACAACATCAAGCATATGCATTTCATACATATAATGAAATCGTACATATCGCTAGCATGTAGGAAATCATTTTCATCAGCATATTAATCGAGAAATCAGTCTCAAACTAATTCATAACACCATTTAACTCAATACATACTAATACAAACATTTATACAAACACTTACACTACACACTTAAGTCTACATACAGCATGTCGACCCGAAGTGCACATTCAGGCGAATCTCTTCGCCAAACTAATTCTGCACGCATTCCTAATATCCTAATGCGACAAGAAGCCATGTCAATCACGTCAGCAAAATATGAATGAAAACAGTACTTCCTACAAATGACTAAAATGCCCTAAATCTCATATTCTTCGTTGGTTTACGAAACAGGAAACGGACAGCATGTTATACATGTCAAACGGCGTTGCCGTCAAGAATCTACTATTAAACGACATTGAAAGCTTTGGAAACAGTCAATCAAAGCGTCTAAAATCCGCACCTTGTCTCTTATGGATGTGTAAATTCGAACGGAGCGTATACGCTTCGTCAACGGCGATTAGAGAACCTAATACACAAGTTCTATCAGCTAACATGCTATGGAACGGAACGAATGCTAAATCAACAACTTCTAGGGCTATTTCTTACCTGAAAACATGGAGGAATCACCGGGAAAGTGCTTGGATCGCGTGGCTTAAACACGTGTAGCAGGTAGCACCAGCAGCAGAAAATTCTCTCCCACCTCTCTCACAATCTCTCACCTTTTCTCTCCCTCAATCTAGGGCTTTTTCCCAAACTCGGATGCGAGAGATATGAGAGGGTTTCAACCCCTTTTATAAGCTTAAAAATGCCCGGAATAGGCTCGAGAACAAAGTTCACTTGATGTTTAACCAAAGCGGGGCTGTTTCGGTCCAAAAGATGATTTCTGGTGGTCCCCTGGTCGAATGCGATCGAACTTAAGCTCATGCGTACCAGATATAGAACGTATTAAGTTTTCAGTCCGGCAGGGTTCGCAGATCGCGCGTGGCAGACCAGTTTCAGTTCAGTGGTCACCGCACGTAGATCAGGGCAGAAAGTCTCATGATATAAAATAGAAATTTTTTCTGATCCAAGGGTGTAATCTGGCTGAATTCTGACGGTCAAAATGCTTAATACTGACGCGTCAAGTCGAGTGCCAGATTTGAATTTTAAATTCCAAATCTGTCCCTATTCGCACTCTCTTCGGTCCGGGCTCATTGAAATAGCCTGTGTTTATCGGTTGGACTTGATTTTTGAAATGATTGTCAAGTCCAGCAAGGCGGTTCTAACGGTCTAAGATAGGAGGTATCGGACTTTTGACGCGTGGTCTAGATCCAATACAAAATTTCAAAGTGGTCCAAGGAACAAACCGGCTTAGAGTTTGATCCAAGGTTATAGAGTATTATGGAGTCATTGGTTCTACTCGATTTGGGTCTTGTAAAATATATTTAAAGTGATCAGGGACCATTTCCCAGCTATTCTAACGTCGCGCTAGCTAACTTACACTTATATTCTAAAGGAATTAATCCTAAGTGATTTCTTTGGCTATGGAATTGGGTTCTAAGCGAATTTCCAGGTGTTTTAATTGACCCATAGCCTAAGGACGTTTAATCCCAGGTTGGCCAAAATCCGGGGTGTTACAATAGGTTTGGGATAGGTTATCGATTTTGGTTTTGGTTTAGGTTATAGGTTTTGGTTAAGGTTATAGGTTATATGTTTAGGTTAAGGTTAAGGTTAGGTTTAGGTTATAGGTTTTGGGATTTGAGAATTGTTTTAGATTATAAGTATAGGTTTAGGTTAGGTTATAGGTTAAGGTTTAGGGATAAGTTTTAGGTTTTTCGATTTGAGAATGGGTTCGGGTTTAGGTCATAGGTTTTGGTATTGGTTTAGGTTATAGGTTTTGGGATTTGAGAATGGGTTCGGGTTTAGGTTATAGGTTTTGGTTTTGGTTTAAGTTATAGGTTTTAGGATTTGGGAATGGGTTTGGGTTTTGGTTATAGATTTTAGTTTTGTTTTAGGTTATAGGTTTTGGTGAAGGTTATAGGTTGTATGTTTTGGTTTAGGTTAAGGTTAGGTTTAGGTTATAGGTTTTGGGATTTGGCAATAGTTTTAGGTTATAAGTATAGGTTTGGGTTAGGTTATAGGTTTTGGGAATTGAGAATGGGTTCGGATTTAGGTTATAGGTTTTGGTTTTGGTTTAGGTTATATGTTTTGGTTAAGGTTAAAGGTTATATGTTTAGGTTTACGTTAAACTTAGGTTTAGGTTATAGGTTTTGGGATTTAGCAATAGTTTGAGGTTATAACTATAGGTTTGGGATAGGTTATAGGTTTTGTTTTTGGTTTAGGTTATTGGTTTTGGTTAAGGTAATAGGTTATATGTTTAGGTTTAGGTTAAGGTTAGGTTTAGGTTATAGGTTTTGGGATTTAGGAAATGTTTTAGATTATAACTATAGGTTTAGGTTAGGTTATAGGTTAATGTTTAGGGATAGGTTTTAGGTTTTGGGATTTCAGAATGGGTTCAGGTTTAGGTCCTAGGTTTTGGTTTTGGTTTAGGTTATAGGTTTTGGTTTATGTTACAGGTTATACATTTTGGTTTTAGTTAAGATTAGGTTTAGGTTATGGGTTTTGTGATTTAAGAATCGGGTCGGGCTTAGGTTATAGGTTTTGGTTTTGGTTTAGGTTATAAGTTTTGGGATTTGGGAATGGGTTCGTGTTTAGGTTATAGGTTTTGGTTTTGGTTTTGGTTTTAAGTTTTGGTTAAGGTTATAGGACATAGGTTTAGGTTTAGGTTAAGGCTAGGTTTGGGTTATAGGTTTTGGGATTTGGAAATAGTTTTAGATTATATCTATACGTTTATGTTAGGTTATAGGTTAAGATTCAGGGATAGGTTTTAGGTTTTGGGATTTGAGAATGGGTTCGGGTTTAGGTCATAGGTTTTGGTATTGGTTTAGGTTATAGGTTTTGGGATTTGAGAATGGGTTTAGGTTTCGGTTATAGGTTTTGGTTTTTGTTTACGTCATATGTTTTGGTGTAGGTTATAGGTTATACGTTTTGGTTTTGGTTAAGGTTAGGTTTAGGTTATAGGTATTGGGATTTGAGAGTAGGGTCGGGCTTAGGTTATAGGTTTTGGCTTAGGTTTAGCTTATAGGTTTTAGGATTTGGGAATGGGTTCGGGTTTAAGTTATATGTTTTGGTTTTAGTTTAGGTTATAGGTTTTGGTTTTGGTTATAGGTTATAGGCTTAGGTTTTGGTTTAGGTTAAGGTTAGGTTTAGGTGATAGGTTTAGGTATTTGGGATTTGGCAACAGTATTAGGTTATAAGAATAGATTTGTGTTAGGTTATAGGGTTTGGAAATTGAGAATGGGTTCGGGTTTAGGTTATAGGTTTTGGTTTTGGTTTAGGTTATAGGTTTTGGTTAAGGTTATAGGTTATAGGTTTAGGTTTACGTTAATCTTCGGTTTAGGTAACAGGTTTTGGGATTTGGCAAATGTTTTAGTTTATAAGTTTAGGTTTGGGATAGATTATACGTTTTGGTTTTGGTTTAGGTTATTAGTTTTTGTTAAGGTTATAGTTTATATGTTTAATTTTAGGTTAAGGTTTTCTGTTTTGGGATTTGGGAATAGTTTTAGATTATAAGTATAGGTTCAAGTTAGGTTATAGGTTAAGGTTTATGGATAGGATTTAGGTTTTGGGATTTGAGAAAGGGTTCGGGTTTAGGTCTTAGGTTTTGATATTGTTTTATGTTATAGATTTTGGGATTTGAGAATGGGTTCGGGTTTAGGTTATAGGTTTTAATTTTGGTTTAGGTTATAGGTTTTGATTTAGGTTATAGGTTATGCATTTTGGTTTTTGTGAAGGTTAGGTTTAGGTTATAGGTTTTAGGATTTGAGAATAGGGTCGGGCTTAGGTTTTAGGTTTTGGTTTTGGTTTAGGTTCTAGGTTTTGGGATTTGGGAATGGGTTCGGGTTTAGGTTATAGGTTTTGGTTAAGGTTAAAGGTTATAGGTTTAGGTTTAGGTTAAGGTTAGGTTTAGGTTATTGGTTTTGGGATTTGGCAATAGTTTTAGGTTATAAGTATAGGTTTGGGTTAGGTTATTAGTTTTGGAAATTGAGAATGGGTTCGGGTTTAGGTTAAAGTTTTGGTCTTGGTTCAGGTTATAGGTTTTGGTTAAGGTTTTAGGTTATATGTTTAGGTTTAGGTTAAGGTTAGCTTTAGGTTATAGGTTTTGGGATTTGGCAATAGTTTTAGGTTATAAGTAAAGGTTTGGGATAAGTTATAGGTTTTAGTTTTGGTTTAGGTTATAGGTTTTGGTTAAGGTTATAGGCTATATGTTTAGGTTTAGGTTAAGGTTAGGTTTAGGTTATAGGTTTAGGGATTTAGGAATTGTTTTAGATTATAAGTATAGGTTTCGGTTAGGTTATAGGTTAAGGTTTAGGGATAGGTTTTAGGTTATGCGATTTGAGAATAGGTTCGAGTTTAGGTCATTGGTTTTGGTATTGGTTTAGGTTATAGGTTTTGGGAATTGAGAATGGGTTCGGGTTTAGGTTATAGGTTTTGGTTTAGGTTTAGGTTACAGGTTTTGGTTTAGGTTGTAGGTTATACGTTTTGGTTTTGGTTAAGGTTAGGTTTAGGTTATAGGTTTTGGGATTTGAGAATGGGGTCTGGTTTAGGTTATAAGTTTTGGTTTTGGTTTAAGTTATAGGTTTTGGCATTTGGGAATGGGTTCGGGTTTAGGTTATAGGTTTTGGTTTTGTTTTAGGTTATAGGTTTTGGTAAAGGTTATTGGTTATATGTTTTGGTTTACGTTAAGCTTAGGTTTAGGTTATGGGTTTTGCGATTTGGAAATAGTTTTAGGTAATAAGTATAGGTTTGAGATAGGTTATAGGTTTTGGTTTGGGTTTAGATTATAGGTTTTGGTTAAGGTAATAGGTTATATGTTTAGGTTTAGGTTAAGGTTAGGTTTAGGTTATAGGTTTTGGGTTTTGAGAATTGTTTTAGAATATAAGTATAGGTTTAGGTTAGGTTATAGGTTAAGGTTTAGGGATAGGTTTTAGGTTTTGGGATTTGAGAATGGGTTCGAGTTTAGGACATAGGTTTTGGTTTTGGTTTAGGTTATAGGTTTTGGTTTAGTTTATAGGTTATACGTTTTGGTTTTGGTTAAGGTTAGGTTTAGGTTATAGGTTTTGGGATTTGAGAATGGGGTCGGGCTTAGGTTATAGGTTTTGGTTTTGGTTTAGGTTATAGGTTTTGGTATTTGGGAATGGGTTCGGGTTTAGGTTATTGGTTTTGGTTTTGGTTTAGGATATAGGTTTTAGTTAAGGTTATAGGTTATAGGTTTAGGTTTAGGTTAAGGTTAGGTTTTGGTTATTGGTTTTGGGATTTGGCAATAGTTTTAAGTTATAAGTGTAGGTTTGGGTTAGGTTATAGGTTTTGGGAATTGAGAACAGGTTCGGGTTTAGGTAATAGGTTTTGGTTTTGGTTTAGGTTATAGGTTTTGGTTAAGGTTATAGGTTATAGGTTTAGGTTTTCATTAAGCTTAGGTTTAGGTTATAGGTTTTGGGATTTGGCAATAGTTTTAGATTATAAATATAGGTTTGGGATTGATATTATGTTTGGGTTTTGGTTTAGGTTATAGGTTTTAGTTAAGGTTATAGGTTATATGTTTAGGTTTAGGTTAAGGTTAGGTTTAGGTTATAGGTTTTAGGTTTTGGAAATTGTTTTAGATTATAAGTATTGGTTTAGGATAGGTTATAGGTTAATGTAACACCCCGAATTTTGGCCAATCTGGGATTTGACGTCCTTAGGCAGTGGGTCAACTAAAACACCTGAAAAATCGCTCAGAACCCAATTCCATAGCCAAAGAAACCACTTAGGATTAATTCCTTTAGAAACTAAGCATAAGTTAGCTAGCGCAACGCTAGAGTAGCTGGGAAACAGTCCCTGATCACTTTAAATACGTTCTACAAGACGCAAATCAAGTAGAACCAATGACTCTATAAGACTCTATAACCTCGGATCAAACTCTAAGCATGTTTGTTCTCTGGACCACTTTGAAACTTTGTATTGGATCTAGACAGCACGTCGAAAGTCTGATGCCTACTATCTTAGACCGTTAGAACCGCCTAGCTGGACTTGACAATCATTTTGAAAATCAAGTCCAACCGATAACCACAGGCTATTTCATTGAGCCCGGACCGAAGAGAGTACGAATAGGGACAGATTTGGAATTTGAAATTCAAATCTGGCACACGACTTGACTTGTCAGTATTAAGCGTTCTGACCGTCAGAATTCAGCCAAATTACACCCTCGGATCAGGAAAAATTTCTATTTCATCTCATGAGACTTGCAGACCTGATCTACGTGCGGTGACCGCTGAACTGAAACTGGACCGCCACGTGCGATCTGCGAACCCTGCCGGACTGAAAACTTGATGTATGCTATATCTAGTATGCATGAGCTTAAGTCCGACCGCATTTGGCCAGGGGACCTCCAAAAATGATCTTTTGGACCGAAATAGCCCCGATTTGGTTACCCCTCAAGTGAACCTTGTTCCCGAGCCTATTTCGGGCAAGTTTGGGCTTATAAAAAGGGTTGAAACCCTCACTCCTCTCTCCCATCCGAATTTGCAAAAAGTCCTAGATTGGGAGAGAGAAAAGGTGAGAGTTTGTGAGAGAAGGTGGGAGAGAATTCCCTGATGCTTGTGCCACGTGCTGTACGTGCTTAGGCAACGCACTTCGATCACTTTTTCGACGATTTCTCCGCATTTTCAGGTAAGAAAATACCCTAGAAGTTTCTGATTTGAGGTTCCTTTCGTTTCCTAGCGAAGTAGCTAATAGAACTTATGTTTTAGGTTCTCTAATCGCCGTAGACGAAGCGTATACGCTCCGTTCGAATTTACTCATCCATAAGAGACAAGGTGCGGATTTTAGACGCTTTGATTGACTATTTCCAATGCTTTCAATGTCGTTTAATAGTAGATTATCGATGACAATGTTGTTTGACATGTACAATATGCTATCCGTTTCCTGTTTCGTAAACCGGCGAAGAATATGAGATTTAGGTCATTTTAGTCATTTGTAGGAATTACTGTTTTCATTCATATTTTGCTGATGTGATTGACATGGTTTATTGTCGCATTAGAATATTAGGAATACGTGCATAATTAGTTTGGTGAAGAGATTCGCCTAAATGCGCACTCTGAGTCGACATACTATATGTAGACTTAAGTGTGTAGTGTAAGTGTTTGTATAAATGCTTGTATTAGTATGTATTGAATTAAATGGTGTTATGAATTAATTTGAGATTGATTTCTCAATTAATATGTTGATGCAAATGATTTCCTACATGTTAGCTATATGCATGATTTCATTATATGTATGGAATGCATATGCTTGATGCTCCACTTTAGTGGTATGTTATAACATGTGCTTGATGATTTCCTTATGATTTATTTTGAGGTTCAATTCTCAATTAATACGCTGATGGACATGATTTCCTATATGTTGGCGATAGGCATAATTTTATTATATGTGTGAAAGACATGTGTAAGATGATTTACTTAAGTTGTACGTTATAACATGTGTTAACATGCTCACATGGTTGTATTTCATTTTCAATACTCTCACATGATTTGCTGATGTGATTCCATATGTTTGAGACTATGCCTAGTCCAGGCAGTCGGTAACTGAGAAATATCGTGGTTGGCCTATCTTTGCCACGAACGACGCGTCGATGAATGCGAGCCATGTTCTGGAGTTGGCGGCAGTGGTTCGGCCACACGAAGTGTTTTACGCACTTCATGTCGTTCGACTTGAGATGCGATTACGCTAGTCGAGCCCGTCAAGTAACCCGACTGGCCACTGTATGTTCACCCTGCATGAGTCATAACTGCTTGAACCTAGGGTACTGAACTTACCATTGTAAACCCTGTTAACCATGGTACCTTGATCCACGAAGACTCATGAGCCGGGCATAGTGGTATGAGACACCGTGGTCGAGCTGTCGGCCTACGTTGGGGCCACAAACCTCCCCGTAGTGACCAGTGAGCACCTAGACTCGTGAGCAGATTATGGTGGTATGAGACACTATATTTTTACTGTCGGCCTACATTGATAAGGTGATGGGGGAGCGGAACAACGAGTGCGTGCAACAGCCCTGACAGCCATTTGTAGTGACCGCGAGCGTATTCTGAGTCTACGGGAGGTGACGATCCTTCCGTAGCAGTAGAGTACAGTAGGCCTGTATTGATAAGGTGATGGGGGAACGGAGCAACGAGTGCATGCAACAGCCCTGGCAGCCCTTGCAGTGACCTACAAAATATATATCGTATGAGATTACTAGGAGTGACGACCCTAGACAGGATCTGTGTTGGGATTGATATAAGGGAGGTACCTTAGTTTCCCAATCTGCTGTTTGAATGGACTAATAACAACTTGGAAATCATATCACCATTACATTACATGTGCCTAGAAGATGTGGAGCACTTAAGGGAGTGTGGCATGCCGCGGTCGTAAGATGTTGCCGTATGAGGGAGATCGTCGGTGAGGGCATACATCACGTCATGTCATATTGCATTAACAACAGTATTAGGCTTGTCTGATTTAGTACTTTACTATTATCACATGATTGATTTGAGAACATGTTAATCTTTGCTCTCTTATCCCACTGAGTTGATCACTCACTCCCACGTTACGGGACGGTGTTCCTGGACACCCACCAGACCCTTTTGTGATTGCAGATATGGCACGGCCTGCGAGGCAGAGCCGGACTTGATGATGATGATGAGGAGGAGGAGGATCCGTCCTTTATACGTGTTCTGATCGACGGGATTACAGGGAGGTTGATTAGATACTTTGACACTTGTCATTTTATATTTTTAGAACACTCATGTATATCCTTTTGGTTTACTTTTGGAGTATACATGTATGTATATAACCTGGTAACATGTTCACACTCTGAAGACATACAACAGTTTATATATGTTATACATACTATCATAGTCTTCCGCTTGCTAATTTAACGGTCTCTAGAGTATGATATGATGTTTTAGATTAATCTCACTCATGTTTAATGCATTAACACGGACAACATTCAATCATACATATTTATGTTGCATAAATAATATTTTGGAACTCGGGAGTGGAGTTTTTACTCGACCCCCCGATTTTCGGGATGTTACAGTTAAGGTTTAGGGATAGGTTTTAGGTTTTGGGATTTGAGAATGGGTTCGGGTTTAGGTCATAGGTTTTGGTATTGGTTTAGGTTATAGGTTTTGGGATTTGAGAATGGGCTCGGGTTTAGGTTATAGGTTTTGGTTTTGGTTTAGGTTATAGGTGTTGGTTTAAGTTATAGGTTATACGTTTTGGTTTTAGTTAAGGTTAGGTTTAGGTTATAGGTTTTGGGATTTGAGAATGGGATCGGGTTTAGGTTATAGGTTTTGGTTTGGGTTTAGGTTATAGGTTTTGGGATTTGGGAGTGGGATTGGGTTTAGGTTATAGGTTTTGATTTTGGTTTTGGTTATAGGTTTTGGTTAAGGTTATAGGTTATTGGTTTAGGTTTAGGTTTAGGTTAAGGTTAGGTTTAGGTCATAGGTTTTGGGATTTGGCTATTGTTTTAGGTTATATGTATAGGTTTGGGTTAGGTTATAAGTTTTGGGAATTGAGAATGGGTTCGGGTTTTGGTTATAGGTTTTGGTTTTGGTTTAGGTTATAAATTTTGGTTACGGTTATAGGTTATATGTTTAGGTTTATGTTAAGCTTAGGTTTAGGTTATAGGTTTTGGGATTTGGCAATAGTTTTAGGTTATAAGTAGAGGTTTAGGATAGGTTATAGGTTTTAGTTTTGGTTTAGGTTATAGGTTACACGTTTTGATTTTAGTTAAGGTTAGGTTAATGTTATAGGCGTTGGGAATAGAGAAAGGTGTCGGGCTATGGTTATACGTTTTGGTTTTAGTTTTGGTTATAGGTTTTGGGATTTGGGAATGGGTTCGGGTTTAGGTTAAAGGTTTTTCTTTTGGTTTAGGTTATAGGTTTTGGCTTAGGTTATAGGTTATACGTTTTGGGATTTGTGAATGTGGTCGGGTTTAAGTTATAGGTTTTGGTTTTGGTTTAGGTTATAGGTTTTGGGATTTGGGAATGGGTTTTGGTTTAGGTTATAGGTTTTGGTTAGGGTAATAGGTCATAGGTTTAAGTTTATGTTAAGGTTAGGTTTAGGTTATAGGTTTTGGGATTTGGGAATAGTTTTAGATTATATGTATAGGTTTAGGTTAGGTTTTAGGTTAAGGTTAAGGGATAGGTTTTAGGTTTTGGGATTTAAGAATGCGTTCGGGTTTAGGTTATAGGTTTTGGTATTTGGCAATAGTTTTAGGTTATAAGTATAGGTTTGTGTTAAGTTATAGGTTTTGGGAATTGAGAGTGGGTTCAGGTTTAGGTTATAGGTTTTGGTTTTGGATTAGGTTATAGATTTTTGTTAAGGTTATAGGTTATAGGTTTAGGTTTACATTAAGCTTAGGTTTAGGTTATAGGTTTTGGGATTACACAATAGTTTTAGGTTATAAGTATATGTTTGCGATAGGTTATAGGTTTTGGTTTTAGTTTAGGTTATAGGTTTGGGTTTAGGTTATAGGTTATACATTTTGATTTTGGTTAAGGTTAGGTTTAAGTTATAGGTTTTGGGATTTGAGAATGGGATCGGGTTTAGGTTATTGGCTTTGGTATTGGTTTTGGTTATAGGTTTTGGAATTTGGGATTGGGTTCGGCTTTAGGTTATAGGTTTTGGTTTTATTTTAGGTTATAGGTTTTGGTTAAGATTATAGGTTATAGGTTTAGGTTTAGGTTAAGGTTATGTTTAGGTTATAGGTTTTGGGATTTGGCAATAGTTTTAGGTTATAAGTATAGGTTTGGGTTAAGATATAGGTTTTGGGAATTGAGAATGAGTTCAGGTTTAGGTTATAGGTTTTGGTTTGGGTTTTGGTGAAGGTTGTAGGTTATAGGTTTAGGTTTACGTTAAGCTTAGGTTTAGGTTATAGGTTTAGGGATTTGGCAATAGTTTTAGGTTATAAGTAAAGGTTTGGGATAGGTTATAGGTTTTGGTTTTGGTTTAGGTTATAGGTTTTGGTTAAGGTTAAGGTTATATGTATACGTTTAGGTTAAGGTTAGGTTTAGGTTATAGGTTTGGGGATTTGGGAAATGTTATAGATTATAAGTATAGGTTTAGGTTAGGTTATTGGTTAAGGTTTAGGGATAGGTTTTAGGTTTTTGGATTTGAGAATGGGCTAGGATTTAGGTAATCGGTTTTGGTTTTGGTTTAGGTTATATGTTTTGGGATTTGAGAATGGGTTCAGGTTTAGGTTATAGGCTTTGGTTTTGTTTTAGGTTAAAGGTTTTGGTTTAGGTTATAGGTTTTACGTTTTGGTTTTGGTTAAGGTTAGGTTTAGGTTATACGTTTTAGGATTTGAGAATGGGGTCGGGCTTAGGTTAAAGGTTTTGGTTTTGGTTTAGGTTATAGGTTTTGGGATTTGGGAATGGGTTCGGGTTTAGGTTATAGGTTTTGGTTAAGGTTAGGTTTAGGTTATAGGTTTTGGGATTTGGCAATAGTTTTAGTTTATAAGTATAGGTTTGGGTTAGGTTATAGGTTTTTGGAATTGATAATGGGTTCGGGTTTAGGTTATAGGTTATAGGTTTTGGTTTTGGTTTAGGTTATAGGTTTTGGTTAAGGTTAAAGGTTATAGGTTTAGATTTACGTTAAGCTTAGGTTTAGGTTTTTGGTTTTGGGATTTGGCCTTAGTTTTAGGTTATAAGTATAGGTTTGCGATAGGTTATAGGTTTTAGTTTTGGTTTTGGTTATAGGTTATAGGTTTTGGTTATTGTTATAGGTTATATGTTTATGTGTAGGTTAAGGTTAGGTTTAGGTTATAGGTTTTCAGTTTTGGGAATTGTTTTAGATTATAAGTATAGGTTTAGGTTAGGTTATAGGTTATGGTTTAGGGATAGGTTTTATGTTTTTGGATTTGAGAATGGGTTCGGGTTTAGGTCATAGTTTTTGGTATTGGTTTAGGTTATAGGTTTTGGGATTTGAGAATGGGTTCGGGTTTAGGTTATAGGTTTTGGTTTTGGTTTAGGTTATTGGTTTTGGTTTAGGTTATAGGTTATAAATTTTGGTTCTGGTTAATTTTATGTTTTGGTTATAGGTTTTGAGATTTTAGAATGGGGACGGGTTTAGGTTATAGGTCTTGGTTTAGGTTTAGGTTATAGGTTTTGGGATTTGGGAATGTGTTCGGGTTTAGGTTATAGGTTTTGATTTGGTTTTAGGTTATGGGTTTTGGTTAAGGTTAAGGTTATATGTATACGTTTAGGTTAAGTTTAGGTTTAGGTTATAGGTTTTGGGATTTGGGAATTATTTTAGATTATAAGTATAGGTTTAGGTTAGGTTATAGGTTAAGGTTTAGGGATAGGCTTTAGGTTTTGGGACTTGAGAATGGGTTAGGATTTAGGTAATAGGTTTTTGTATTGGTTTAGGTTATATGTTTTGAGATTTGAGAATGGGTTCGGGTTTAGGTTATAGGCTTTGGTTTTGGTTTAGGTTATAGGTTTTGGTTTAGGTTATAGGTTATACGTTTTGGTTTTGGTTAAGGTTAGGTTTAGGTTATAGGTTTTAGGATTTGAGAATGGGGTCGGGCTTAGGTTAAACGTTTTGGTTTTGGTTTAGGTTATAGGTTTTGGGATTTGGGAATGAGTTCAGGTTTAGGTTATAGGTTTTGGTTTTTGTTTCGCCTATAGATTTTGGTTAAGGTTATAGGTTATATCTTATAGGATTAAGTTTTGGTTAACGTTAGGTTTAGGTTATAGGTTTTCAGATTTGGCAATAGGTTTAGGTTATAAGTATAGGTTTGGGTTAGTTTATAGGTTTTGGGAATTGAGAATGGGTTCAGGTTTAGGTTATAGGTTTGGGTTTTGGTTTAGGTTATACATTCTGGTTAAGGTTATAGGTTATAGATTTAGGTTTACGTTAAGCTTCGGTTTACGTTTTTGGTTTTGGGATTTGGCCTTAGTTTTAGGTTATAAGTATAAGTTTGCGATAGGTTATAGGTTTTGGTTTTGGTTTAGGTTATAGGTTTTGGTTATGGTTATAGGTTATATGTTTATGTTTAGGTTAGGGTTAGGTTTAGGTTATAGGTTTTCGGATTTAGGAATTATTTTAGATTATAAGTATAGGTTTAGGTTAGGTTATAGGTTATGGTTTAGGGATAGGTTTTAGGTTTTGGGATTTGAGAATGGGTTCGGGTTTAGGTCATAGGTTTTGGTATTGGTTTAGGTTATAGGTTTTGGGATTTGAGAATGGGTTCGGGTTTAGGTTATAGGCTTTGGTTTTGGTTTAGGTTATAGGTTTTGGTTTAGGTTATAGGTTATAAATTTTGGTTCTTGTTAAGATTAGGTTTAGGTTATGGGTTTTGTGATTTGAGAATGGGGTCGGGTTTAGGTTATAAGTTTTGGTTTTAGTTTAGGTTATAGGTTTTGGGATTTGGGAATGCGTTCAGGTTTAGGTTATAGGTTTTGGTTTGGTTTTAGGTTATAGGTTTTGGTTAAGGTTATAGGTTATAAGTTTAGGTTTAGGTTTAGATTTAGGTTAGGTTTAGGTCATAGGATTTGGGATTTGGCAATAGTTTTAGGTTATAAGTTTAGGTTTGGGTTAGGTTATAGGTTTTGGGAATAGAGAATGGGTTCGGGTTTAGGTTATAGGTTTTTTTTAGGTTATAGGTTATAGGTTGTCACGCTCCAGACTCGGTAACCGAACCTCACAAGGAACACGATGATTGGTTTTCATTGCAACAGCCTCCATAGTATCCCATTCTAGGTTCCTGAGGCAGGTTTCGATCCTGGGATCCTACAAGGAGGATTTCCACAATAATATAATCATTTCCAATACGAGCATACCCAATATCACAACAAGTAAATCTGAAAATAACAAAGGCACACATCACAAAATTCATTAAGAATTTGAACTTTTACAAGCTTACATCAGGTCCAAAAGGACATACATAAGATAACAGAAGAAAGAAGGAAAAGAATCTATAACACTGGGTCCTCAGATCGCACACCTATCCAAGCTTCACTGCTAAGATGCCAACTTATGATCTCCTGCACGCATCAATCGTGCATAAGCTTATAGAAAGCTTAGAGGGTGGTGAAAGTATGTGACAATGGTGCTCAAAAGAAGATAGAGAATGTAGAAGGGAGTCACGATCAATACTAATACCACGAGCCTTACTAAGGCTATCATGAACACAAGAAGCTATACCAAGGCAGTATGATAATGCAGGAAGCCATACCAAGGCTATATAGTGCAATGCGTAATGTAATGCAATGAGTACTGGGCGCCATGCCAAGGCGATGCAATATGTCACACTCCAGACTCGGTAACCGGAATCACAAGGGACCCGATGGCTGGTTCTGGCCGTAACAGCCTCCATAGTACCCCATTCTCGGCTCCTGAGGCAAGTTCCGATCCTGGGATCCTACAAGGAGGATTTTCATAACAGTATAATCATTACCAATACGAACATACCCAAGATCACAGCAAGTACATATGAGAATAACAAAGGCACACATCGTAAAATCTACTATAAATTTAAACTTTTACAACTATCCATAAGGTCCAAAAGGACATACATGAGATAAAAAGAAAAGAGAGAAAGCTCAACAATACTAGAGTCCACAAATGCTCAGCTCTACTCCACGCTCTGCTGTTACGACGCCTGCCTAGAATCTCCTGCACGCATCAATCGTGCATAAGCTTATAGAAGCTTAGAGGGTGGTGTAAGTGTGTGACGATGGTGCACAGAAGAATAGTAGGAGATGCAAGAAGGGAAACATGCTCAATGAGAATATCACTAGCCTTACCAAGGATTATCATGAATATGATGCGATGAGTACTGGACGCCATACCAAGGCAATGCATGAAGGGGCTTACACAGTCAATGTTAATGCGATGCAAGTAATGCCAGTGCTCATATCCAAACCATAAGTCAAGTACATTTTCAATCATAAGGAAATCACTGGGGTCCATTACACTGCTGAATGACTGCCGCTCTACAGACCCCACACCGTCAAACGAGCATAAGAGACCTCACTACCTGCCTGTGGACAGCCAATCACCAACAAGGCCTGACGGTAGCGGATCCATTTACGAGCTGGTTAGACTCAGCCTAGCAATGCCTACTACACACCAAGCAGGTAAGGCCACACCCCTATCTAACCGACTACACTACAATGGCAGTCACAACCTAACAGTATAAGGCCCTCGTGCGCTCATGTATTCTATCCGGTCACGGCGTTGGAGCAAATCCTTGATACCATGGAAGTTTTAGAAATTTCACCCATGGGCATCCTATGCACCCGGTATGCTCAACTAATATTTTCGATGTCCACACATACGACCATCCATGAATATCCCTGTGAAGGAAAGGCCCTGATGAAGCAAGGGCAGATATCCACATGCTATGCAATGCCAGATGCATGAATCACACAATCACCCATGCATCAATCCCAAGCATCCATCTCTCAGGGAGATACCAATATGTCTTACACAATGTCACAACCATGGCCAATCATACCTCAACCAAGCATGCATATGATGTGTATGGGAGTGGGCCATGAAGATGAATAGGGGTGCCAATACGGTGAAGATGAACTCTCTACCTAACCATGAAGGGTCTAAGTACTTAATTAATTCCTCATAAGGAATACAACCTCTAGTGGGGGCCCATATACCTGGGGTAGCCCACGAGACTGAGAAAAATAATGATATGAGCCTAAATAAATGAAACGGCCTAGCAAGGGTCTATGGTAGGCCTTTAACCACCCATAGAAGCCCATGGGCCTACCTTAGGGCCACCAATGTGGACATCCAACCACAATTGGTCCCTAAGAGGTAGCCCATCTCTAATTGATCATGGATTAAGGCCCAAGGTCCATGTAACATCAGAAATAATAAATAAGCAGCCATAATCTTACCATAAACACTCATGTTGGGCTTCAGAAAGGGTGGCCCAAGGCCTAACCAAAATATGGGTCCAAGGGGAACACACATAACCCAACCCATATATACCACTATGGGCCCAAAGGGAGAAGGTTAGGGTCCAACATAAAGGACACTAATCCCATATATTATGGTGGCCTAGTGGGCAGCCCATTGCTCAAGCCACATGGGCAAAATGTCATGCTCTTAGTCAAGTGAGTTGGGCCTACAACCCGGCCCAAGTATAAAGTTGATTTGGTGGGCAACCAAGAGCCCATTTACTTGTGTAATCTGGCCCACTAACCCAACACAATAGTATGATAAAAATGGCCTAATAGTTCAATGGGTCTATCTGAAAAGTTTCAGCCCAATTAGACCTAATGAGTTTAACAACTAGCTACATTCATGGACCCAATTCAATTCTACTATGGTGGGCCTCAAAAGTGCATTTATTAAGTCCAAAATTTAAGGAACTAAACATATAAATTATTTCCCCTAAGATCTTTATAATGTGGTGGGCCCCACTCCTCAAAATTTCAGCTCAAGGCCAAGCATAGTTATAACATGTTGTTGTCCTAAATTTGGGCACTCCATTGGAGTGGGTCCAAGTCCTCTAAAACTCTGAAAATTGAGGTCCAAGGTCCCTCATCATGCATACAATGAGAAGAAACCCAAAAAGGTGGACCACCATCAGAAGAAATATTTTTGATTATGGTTTTTATCAAGGCATATTGCTGGACTGCACAGCAGAAAAATCTGTGAGTCCAGCAATCTTGGCCCATTCTTTTGGATGCCCAAACAGGGTCATTTGAGGCTGAAATTTTACAGAGTGATAATTTCATAGGTAGGCCATACCATCACAAAATTTTATAATTTTTATATATTTCTAAGTATTTTAATTAATTTAAACAAAAATATCTATCCATAAAATTGGACAGACCTGGACGTCCCAACGTAGTGGGCTAGTCCGGCCCTTTCCATGGTGTGTACAGGGATCCATTGGCCCTAAAATTTGGTATGTGGGTCCTAGAATGAGTAGAACACATCCCTATAAAATTTCAAATTTTTTAGCCATTTATAAATATTTTAATTCATTTATATAAATCAATCTGTTCTAAAAATCGGACTGATCTAGACACTATATTATAATGGGCCAGTCCAGCCACCACTATGGTACGTACAGGTGTCCATTGGCACCCAAATTTTTTAGGTAGGTCCTAAAGTGAGTAGCCACCCTATTGTAATTTTTTATAAATTTTAAACACCCACAGATATTTTAATAAAATCTATAAATCCAACTGTTCATGGTGGAATGTTGCTGGAACAGTGCAGAAAATCCAGATTGTCCACCTCATTTGGACCACACCTTTGGGACCTCAATCAAGGTCAGATGCAGCTGAAATTTGGGGGACAACAAGATGACATCCCCACCTTTCAGAAAAGTATATTTAATGGGTATTAATAGTCCCCCAAACAGTCCCAAAATCTGGTCCAAAAACAACCAGAAACTGTCTAGAAAATTCTGGACAGCAACATGTAGTTATATAAAATTTATTATAAAAGTTAAATAAAAAGGGAAATACATTAATGGAGGATGGTGTGGTCTTCCTTAGTGGGCTCCACAAATGTCCATGTCATTATCTAAAGCTGACACACCTTGCATGCATCATTAAGGCAGCAAGTAGGATACCCAAAATCAAATAATGAGCAGTTTGGGCATCCCACCTTGCCGAAATTTCTTGATGTCCTAGGCCCACCAAATGGGCCACATACATCAGGAAATAAAATGAGGGAAAAGAGAGATAGAAAGAAAATCCGGCTATAGGGAAAGGGCTCCGCCACTATTGAGCCCTCCCAAGATCAATCACACCTACACATGATATATAAATTTACATTTACAACATGGATCTTGCACATGCATGGCCTATAATTAAAATGCATGGTGAGGATGTCATCCCCACCATGGTTATAAGGTCTAGATGACACTTATATGATATGATATGAAAGAAAGCTGCCATAGTGGGGCCCATAGAGAAAGGCCCCATGCATGGATCATACATGCATAAGAAAGGCCATTATGTCACAACCATGGGATTGTGTGGGATCTCCACCATTGATTGGTGGGTCCTACACTTCCCTCATGAAAAAAGAAAATATCTAGGTTATAAAAATTAGATTTTTACATCTAGAGGAGCACCCACCTCAAAGATGACCACCAAACTTTCACACTAAGATCCTTTAGCACCAAGGGAGATGGATTAATGGTGAAAATGGGGTTTCAAGGGTTAGATGGTGGGGGATTAAAGAGGAAAGTGGCTGGAAAAATGGAGAAAAATGGGCTGGAGAAATGGAAAAAAATTGCTAGAGAAGAAGAGAAGAGAGAGAAATGAGAGAAAAAGAGAGGAAAAATCTTTTTAAGGAAAGTAATCATTAACCTATGGTGATACAAACAATGTTTCTAGGGTAAATTAGGTGTGGGTGGTATGTGAGGTCTTGGTAGTGTGAGTTATGGAGATTTAGGTGGTGTGTGTAGTGTGTGTTGGAACTTATGCAAAAGAGGGAGTGTGGGCCACATGTACTACTCCAAGGTGGGCCACATGATCAAAATCAAGGGCCATAGAATGAAACGTACACAACTTATGATTCACACATCGGATGGACGCACAAGACGCGACGTTCGAACTGCAGCAACAATACGGTCGCAATGGCATAGGTCTCAGCTCAATCTGAGTTGGGTCTACATGACCGGACTCAAGGATGACCGCAACACTATTTGAGGGTCGTGGGTCGCCAGAATTCGACCGGTAGGACAGCAAGACCACAAGAAATGAAATACACACTCACACACACATGCACACATGCGAACTTGGGTCGAGTCTCACAACCCTCCCCACCAATAAAGAAATTTCATCCTCGAAATTGACTAATCCAAGATAAAATAAAAGAGAACACCACCATCATATAGTAATCATCATACAAGAAAGGCAATACAAACAATCATATATCTATCAATCATCAAACAAATGGAGATAACGCTCTCTAATCTCGACCTCGCATTCCCAAGACGCCTCAGCCTCCAAATGATGACCCCATTGTACTTTCACAAAGGGAATGACCTTGGTCCTGAGGACCTGCTCCTTCCGATCAAGAATACGAATCGGCTGCTCAATATAAGAAGCATCCTTAAGGACCTCAAGTGGCTTCCAATCAATCACAGGAATAGTGTCTGACCCACATTTTTGCAACATAGAAACATGGAACACGTCGTGGATCGTGGACAACTCAGGAGGTAATGCAAGCCAATAGGCCACAACGCCTATGCGCTCGGTAATCTCAAAAGGTCCAATAAATCTCAGGGCGAGCTTACCCTTCACACCAAAGTGAACCACTCCTTTCATAGCCGAGACCTTGAGATACACCATGTCCCCGACTGCAAACTCGAGGGGTCGACGTCGACGATCAGCATAACTCTTCTGCCGGCTCTGAGCTGTGTGTATCCTCTGCCTAATAACATCAATAGCCTCCGACGTCTGTTGCACAAGCTCAGGACCTAAGAGACGACGCTCTCTAACCTCGGTCTAACAACTAGGAGATCTGCACGGTCTACCATAAAGCACCTCAAAAGGAGGCATGCCGATAGTCGACTGATAACTGTTGTTGTATGAAAGCTCGGTGAGGCACATATGCTCATCCCAACTGCCCGCAAAGTCGATCACACAAGCCCCGAGCATATCCTCAAGGATCTGGTTGACCCTTTCGGTCTGCCCATCCGTCTGTGGATGATAAGCGGTGCTGAGATGCAAAGTGACCCCCAGCGCCTGCTGAAAACTCCTCCAAAACTGAGACGTAAACCTGGAGTCATGGTTTGAAACAATCGAAACTGGGACACCGTGCAGTCTCACTATCTCCTCAATAAATATCCTCGCCAACCGGTCCATAAACCAGGAAGCACGTATTGGAATGAAATGAGCCGAATTTGTCAAACAATCGATGATAACCCAGATGGTATCGTGACCGCGCTGAGTCCTCGGCAAACCTACGATGAAATCCATTGATACGTGCTCCCACTTCCACTTTGAAACACTCAACGGCTGTAAGGGACCAGGGGGTCTCTGATGATCGGCCTTGACACACTGACATGTGTCACACTCGGCCACAAAATTAGTAATCTGGCGCTTCATCTCCTGCCAGAAGTACTGCCTCCTCATGTCACGATACATCTTCGTGGAGTTCGAGTGGATAGTAAGTCTCGTTCGGTGTGCCTCGGTCATCAGATCACGACGTAACTTTGGAACATCCGGGACACACAACCGGCCTCTGAAGCGTAACCCACCATCGGAACCAATATGCCAATCTGACTGCTCCATGGAGGCGACCTCTGCTCGGTACTCCTGAAGTGACTAGTCCGTCTGCTGAGCCTCGATCACCCTAGCCACCAAGGAGGGTTGAATCGACAAGCTTGAAAGTTGAACTATGGTGTGTACAGGAGTCCAATGGATCCAAACTTTTTCATGTAGGTCCTAACATGAGTTTAACACATCCTTGTAAATTTTTATAATTTTTAGACACTCAAAAGTATTTTAATAAATTTTAAGAATGTAATCTGTCCAGGGTGAACTATTGATGGAATGTAACTATTCTAAATTTGGGCCATCCAAATGGGTAGGTTCTGGGCCTCCAAAATTCCTGAAATTTGGACCTAAGGTCCCTAATCAAGCGTAAATAAATATGAAGATCATAAATATGGCCCATCTTCTGAGAAAAATATTTTAAAAATTTTATTTTTATGGAACTATACTGTTGGACTGCACATCAGAATGTTTTTGGCAGTCCATTATGTTGGACCACCCGTTTAGATGCCCAAATGGGGTCCATTAGCCCTAAAAATTTTCAAGTAGTTCATAACATGGGTGTACCACATCCCTGTAAATTTTAGAAATTTTAAACACCGAATAATATTTTAATAAATTTTAAATTTCCAACCTATCTCGGGTGGAATGTTGCTGGAACAGTGTGGAAAATCCAGAATGTCCACCCCAATTGGACCACACTTTTGGGACCTCTATCAAGATTGGATGGGGATGAAATTTTGAAAACATCAAGATGAGATCCCCAAATTTCAGAAAAATATATTTTATGGGTACAAAAGGTCCCCTAATCAGTCCCAAATTCAAGCCCAAGTCCAACAAAAAAATTTGTCTAGAAATTTCTAGACAGCAATGCATGCATGGAATAAAATAAATTTATTGGCCTATTAAGGAAGGGATTGGCCCATAAGTTAGGTGTCATGGCCCACCCTAGTGGGCCCCACAATTTCTCAAAACAAACCCTCAAATTTTCACCCTTGCAAGAACATTTAAGGTGGCAAAAAGAGGCATCTAAACCATGGTGTAGGTTGAGTATAAATGTCCCTTTCTTCCTGGACTTTTTCTTTTGGGCAATCCAGGCCCACTAAGTGGACCACACATAATATCATCAAATTGCTAACTAAGAAAAGAGAAGGAAGAGCATCCGTCCATCAAGGGAGGGCTCCGCCACTATTGAGTCGTCCCCACACAATCACAACCACAAACAATAATATAAACACATTGTACAACTAGATCTTATGATGCATGGCCTAGATCTTTGAAACGAGTGGTTGGGATTCCATCCCAACTACATGCATGGGCCTAGATTACCCATCATACTTAGAAAAATAGGAGAAATCCACATGCAAGGGGTCCATCAAGGGAAGAATCCCATGCATGGACATGCATTTACAATGTGGGCCTCATGGTCACATCTAAATGGTTGTGTAAGATCTCCATCATTAATTGGTGGGTCCTACACATCCAAATGAGAGAGAGGAAAGAGATTACATGAGGAGAGAAAAGATTTACTATATGAAGAAAACACCTACCTAGATCAACCTTGAAACTTACATCACCATCATCTAGAGGCTCCAAGCAACATGGATCAATGGATAAGATCAAGCGAGAAGGGGTAGATGAGGAGGTATTTTAGGGAGAAGGGGCTGGAATGGAGGGAAGATGGGCTGGAGAAATGGAGGGGAGTTGCTAGGGAAGAAGAGTAGAGAGAGAGAAATGAGAGGGGAAGAGAGAGAGAGAGACTTTTAAGACTTGTAATGATGAGCTCTCTCTCTCCTAGGCAATGATGGTGGCCTATGGTGATATTAACAAGGCTTAGGGTAATAGCCTTTCTAGAAATATCAGCCTAGGGTGAAATGATGGCATGGGAAAATGTGCAACCCATGGTGGGGTCCACCAATCATGCAACCAACGGCCCAAATAATGCACGGCCTATAACTTTTAATGGACATGTAGGATTTATGCACGAGAAAAGGCGTTGGAATCGCGACAATGAGGCGGACGCAATGGCATAGGTCTCGGGTCAATCCAAGTTGGGTTTACATGACCGAACTCAAGGACGACCGCAAACACTAACCGAAAGTCGCTGATCGTCGAAATTTGACCGGTAGGATCTCGGGACCAAGATGGACGGAATACATACTCACACACACATGCACACATGAAAACTCGGGTTGGGTCTCACCTAAGTTTAGGATAAGGTTTAGGTTTAAGTTTAGGTTATAGGTTTTGGGATTTGAGAATGGGTTCGGGTTTAGGTTATGGGTTTTGGTTTTGGTTTAGGTTATAGCTTTTAGGATTTGAGAATGGGTTCAGGTTTAGGTTATATGTTTTGATTTTGGTTTAGGTTATAGGTTATACATTTTGGTTTTGGTTAAGCTTAGGTTTAGGTTATAAGTTTTGGGATTTGAGAATGGGGTCGGGTTTAGGTTATAGGTTTTGGTTTTAGTTTTGGTTATAGGATTTGGGATTTGGGAATGGGTTTGGGTTTAGGATATAGGTTTTGGTTTAGGTTTAGGTTATAGGTTATTGGTTTAGGTTTTGGTTAAGGTTAGGTTTAGGTTATAGGTTTTGGGATTTGGCAATAGTTTTAGGTTATAAGTATAGGTTTGGGTTAGGTTATAGGTTTTAAGAATTAAGAATGGGTTCGGGTTTAAGTTATAGGTTTTGGTTTTGGTATAGGTTATAGGTTTTGCTTAAGGTTTTAGGTTATAGGTTTAGGTTTAGGTTAAGCTTAGGTTGAGGTTATAGGTTTTGGGATTTGGCAATAGTTTTAGGTTATAAGTATAGGCTTGGGATAGGTTATAGGGTTTGGTTTTGGTTTAGGTTATAGTTTTTAGTTAAGGTTATTGGTTATAGGTTTTGGTATGTGGCAATGGTGTCGGGTTTAGGTTATAGGTTTTGGTTTTGGTTTTGGTTATAGGTTTTGGGATTTGGGAATGGGTTTTAGTTTAGGTTATAGGTTTTGGTTAAGGTTATAGGTTATAGGTTAAGGTTTGGGATAAGGTTAGGTTTAGGTTATAGGTTTTGGGATTTTGGAATAGTTTTAGATTACAAGTATAGGTTTAGGTTAGGTTATAGGTTAAGGTTTAGGGATAGGTTTTAGGTTTTGGGATTTAAGAATGGGTTCGGGTTTAAGTCATAGGTTTTGGTATTGGTTTAGGTTATAAGTTTTGGGATTTGAGAATGGGTTCGGGTTTAGGTTATAGGTTTTGGTTTTGGTTTAGGTTATACGTTTTGGTTTAGGTTACAGGTTATACGTTTTGGTTTTGGTTAAGGTTAGGTTTAGGTTATAGGTTTTGGGATTTGAGAATGGGGTCGGGCTTAGGTTTTAGGTGTTGGGATTTGGGAATGGGTTCGTGTTTAGGTTAAAGTTTTGATTTTGGTTTAGGTTATAGGTTTTGGTTAAGGTTCTAGGTTATAGGTTTAGGTTTAGGTTAAGGTTAGGTTTAGGTTATAGGTTGTAGGATTTGGCAATACTTTCAGATTATAAGTATAGGTTTGGATTAGGTTTTTGGTTTTGGGAATTGAGAATGGGTTCGAGTTTAGGTTATAGGTTTTGATTTCGGTTTAGGTTATAAGTTTTGGTTAAGGTTATAGGTTATATATTTTGGTTTTGGTTAAGGTTAGGTTTAGGTTATAGGTTTTGGGATTTGAGAATGTGGTCTCGTTTAGGTGATAGGTTTAGGTTTTGGTTTAGGTTATAGGTTTTGGGATTTCGGAATGGGTTCGGGTTTAGGTTATAGGTTTTGGTTTTGTTTTAGGTTATAGGTTTTGTTTAAGGTCATAGGTTATAGGTTTAGATTTAGGTTAAGGTTAGGTTTAGGTTAGGTTTAGGTTATTTGTTTTGGGATTTGGCAATAGTTTTAGGTTATACGTATAGGTTTCGGTTAGGTTTTAGGTTTTGGGAATTGAGAATGGGTTTGAGTTTAGGTTATAGGTTCTGTTTTTGGTTTCGGTTATAAGTTTTGGTTAAGGTCATAGGTTATACATTTTGGTTTTGGTTAAGGTTAGGTTTAGGTTTTAGGTTTTGGTATTTGAGAATGTAGTCTTGTTTAGGTTATAGGTTTTGGTTTTGGTTTAGGTTATAGATTTTGGGATTTGGGAATGGGTTCGGGTTTAGGTTATAAGTTTTGGTTTTGTTTTAGGTTATAGATTTTGTTTAAGGTTATAGGTTATAGGTTTAGATTTAGGTTAAGGTAAGGTTTAGGTTATTAGTTTTGAAATTGGCAATAGTTTTCGGTTATAAGTATAGGTTTGGGTTAGGTTATAGGTTTTGGGAATTAAGAATGGGTTCGGGTTTAGGTTATAGGTTTTGGTTTTGGTTTAGGTTATAGGTTTTCTTTTTAGGTTATAGGTTATAGGTTTCGGTTATAAGTTTTAGGATTTAATAATGGGTTCGGGTTTAGGTTTTAGGTTTTGGTTTTAGTTTAGGTTATAGGTTTTGGGATTTGATAATCGGTTCGTGTTTTGGTTATAGGTTTTGGTTTTGGATTAGGTTATAGGTTTTGGGATTTGAGAATGGGTTCGGGTTTAGGTTATGGGTTTTAGTTTTGGTTTAGGATATAGGTTTTGGTTTAGGTTATAGGTTATACATTTTAGTTTTGGTTAAGGTTAGGTTTAGGTTATAGGTTTTAGGATTTGATAATGAGGTCGAGTTTGGGTTATAGGTTTTTAGTTTTGGTTTAGGTTATAGGTTTTGGATAAGGTTATAGGTTATAGTTTTAGGCTTACGTTAAGGTTAGGTTTAGGTTATAGGTTTTGGGATTTGGCAATAGTTTTAGGTTATAAGTATTGGTTTGGGATAGGTTATAGGTTTTGGTTTTTTTTTAGGTTATAGGTTTTGGTTAAGGTAATAGGTTATATGTTTCGGTTTAGGTTAAGGTTAGGTTTAGGTTATAGGTTTTGGGATTTGGAAATTGTTCTAGATTATTACTATAGGTTTAGGTTAGGTTATTGGTTAAGGTTTTGAGATAGGTTTAAGGTTTTGAGATTTGAGAATGGGTTTGGGTTTAGGTTATAGGTTTTGGTATTGGTTTAGGTTATAGGTTTTGGGATTTGAGAATGGGTTCGGGTTTTGGTTATAGGTTTTGGTTTTGGTTTAGGTTATAGGTTTTGGTTTAGGTTATAGGTTATATGTTTTGGTTTTGATTAAGGTTAGGTTTAGGTTATAGGTTTTGGTTTAGGTTATAGGTCATACGTTTTGGTTTTGGTTAAGGTTAGGTTTAGGTTATAGGTTTTGGGATTTGTGAATGGGGTCATGCTTAGGTTATAGGTTTTGGTTTTGGTTTAGGTTATAGGTTTTGGGATTTGGGAATAGGTTCGGGTTTAGGTTATAGGTTTTGATTTTGGTTTAGGTTATAGGTTTTGGTTAAGGTTATATGTTATTGGTTTAGGTATAGGTTAAGTTTTAGTTTTAGGTTAAAGGTTTTGGGATTTGTTAATAGTTTTATGTTATAAGTATATGTTTGGGTTAGGTTATAGGTTTTGAGAATTGATTTAGGTTATAGGTTTTGGATAAGGTTATAGGTTATAGGTTTAGGTTATAGGTTTCGGGATTTGACAATAGTTTTAGGTTATAAGTATAGGTTTGAGATAGGTTATAGGTTTTGGTTTTGATTTAGGTTATTGGTTTTGGTTAAGTTTATAGGTTATATGTTTAGGTTTAGGTTAAGGTTAGGTTTAGGTTATAGGTTTTGGGATTAGGGAATTGTTTTAGATTATAAGTATAGGTTTAGGTTAGGTTATAGGTTCAGGTTTAGGGATAGGTTTTAAGTGTTGGGATTTGAGAATGGGTTCAGGTTTAGGTCATAGGTTTTGGTATTGGTTTAGGTTATAGGTTTTGGGATTTGAGAATGGGTTCAGGTTTAGGTTATAGGTTTTGGTTTTTATTTAGGTTATAGGTTTTGGTTTAGGTTATTGGTTATAGGTTTTGGTTTTGGTTAAGGTTAGGTTTAGGTTATAGGTTTTGGGATTAGAGAATGGGGTCGGGTTTAGGTTATTGGTTTAGGTTATAGGTTTTGGGATTTGGGAATGGGTTCGGGTTTAGGTTATAGGTTTTGGTTTTTTTTTAGGTTATAGGTTTTGGTTAAGGTTTTAGGTTATAGGTTTAGGTTTAGGTTAAGGTTAGGTTTACGTCATAGGTTTTTTGATTTGGCAATAGTTTTAGGTTATAAGTATAGGTTTAGGATAGGTTATAGGTTTTGAGATTTGAGAATGGGTTCAGGTTTAGGTTATTGTTTTTGGTTTTGGTTTAGGTCATATGTTTTGGCTTAGGTTATAGGTTAAACATTTTGGTTTTGGTTAAGGTTAGGTTTAGGTTATAGGTTTTGGGATTTGTGAATGGGGTCGGGCTTAGGTTATAGGTTTTGGTTTTGGTTTAGGTTAGAGATTTTGGGATTTGCGAATGGGTTTGGGTTTAGGTTATAGGTTTTAGTTTTGGTTTAGGTTATAGGTTTTGGTTAAGGTTTTAGGTTATAGGTTTAGGTTTAGGTTAAGGTTAGGTTTAGGTTATAGGTTTTGGGATTTGGCAATAGTTTTTAGTTATAAGTATAGGTTTGAGTTAGGTTATAGGTTTTGGTTTTGGTTTAGGTCACAGGTTTTGGTTAAGGTTATAGCTTATAGGTTTAGGTTTAAGTTATAGGTTTTGGGATTTGACAATAGTTTTAGGTGATAATTATAGGTTTGCGATAGGTCATAGGTTTTGGTTTTGGTTTAGGTTATAGGTTTTGGTTACGGTTATAGGTGATATGTTTAGGTTTAGGCTAAGGTTAGGTTTAAGTTATAGGTTTTGGGAATTGGGAATTGTTTTAGATTATAAGTATAGGTTTAGGTTAGGTTATAGGTTAAGGTTTAGGGATAGGTTTTAGGTTTTGGGATTTGAGAATGGGTTCTGGTTTAGGTCAAAGGTTTTGGTATTGGTTTAGGTTATAGGTTTTGGGATTTGAGAATGGGTTCAGGTTTAGGTTATAGGTTTTGGTTTAGGTTTTAGGTTATACATTTTGGTTTTGGTAAAGGTTAGGTTTAAGTTATAGGTTTTAGGATTTGAGAATAGGGTCGGGTTTAAGTTATGGGTTTTGGTATTGGTTTTGGTTATAAGTATAGGTTTTGGAAATTGGGAATTGTTTTAGATTATAAGTATAGGTTTCGGTTAGGTTATAGGTTAAGGTTTAGGGACAGGTTATAGGTTTTGGGATTTGAGAATGGGTTCGAGTTTAGGTCAAAGGTTTTGGTATTGGTTTAGGTTATAGGTTTTGGGATTCGAGAATGGGTTCGGGTTTAGGTTATAGGTTTTGGTTTAGGTATAGGTTATAGGTTTTAGTTTAGGTTTTAGGTAATACATTTTGGTTTTGGTAAAGGTTAGGTTTAAGTTATAGGTTTTGGGATTTGAGAATGGGGTCGGGTTTAAGTTATGGGTTTTGGTATTGGTTTTGGTTATAGGTTTTGGAATTTGGGAATGGGTTTTGGTTTAGGTTTTAGGTTTTGGTTTTGTTTTTGGTTATAGGTTTTGGTTAAGGTTATAGGTTATAGGTTTAGGTTTAGGTTAAGGTTAGGTATAGGTTATAGGTTTTGGGATTTAGAAATAGTTTTAGGTTATATGTATAGGTTTGGGTTAGGATATAGGTTTTTGGAATTGAGAATGGGTTCGGGTTTAGGTTATAGGTTTTGGTTTTGGTTTAGGTTATCGGTTTTGGTTAAGGTTATATAGGTTATAGGTTTTGGTTTACGTTAAGCTTAGGTTTAGGTTATAGGTTCTGGGATTTGGCAATAGTTTTAGGTTATAAGTAAAGGTTTAGGATAGGTTATAGGTTTTGGTTCTGGTTTAGGTTATAGGTTTTGGTTAAGGTTATAGGTTATTTATTTAGGTTTAGGTTAAGGTTAGGTTTATGTTATAAGTTTTAGGATTTGGGAATTGTTTTAGATTATAAGTATAAGTTTAGGTTAGTTTATAGGTTAAGGTTTAGGGATAAGTTTTAGGTGTTGGGATTTGAGAATGGGTTCGGGTTTAGGTCATAGGTTTTGGTATTGGTTTAGGTTATAGGTTTTGGGATTTGAGAATGGGTTCGGGTTTAGGTTATAGGTTTTAGTTTTTGTTTAGGTTATAGGTTTTGGTTTAGGTTATAGGTTATACGTTTTGATTTTGGTTAAGGTTAGGTTTAGGTTATAGGCTTTGGTATTGGGAATGGGGTCGGGTTTAGGTTATAGGTTTTGGTTTTGGTTTAGGTTATAGGTTTTAGGATTTGGGAATGGGTTCGGGTTTAGGTTTTAGGTTTTGGTTTTGGTTTAGGCTATAGGTTTTGGTTAAGGTTATAGGTTATTGGTTTAGGTTTTGGTTAAGGTTAGGTTTAGGTTATAGGTATTGTGATTTGGCAATAGTTTTAGGTCATAAGTATAGGTTTGGGTTAGGTTATAGGTTTTGTGAATTGAGAATGGGTTAGGGTTTAGGTTATAGGTTTTGGTTTTGGTATAGGTTATAGGTTTTGGTTAAGGTTTATAGGTTATAGGTTTAGGTTTAGGTTAAGCATAGGTTTAGGTTATAGGTTTAGGGATTTGGTAATAGTTTTAGGTTATAATTATAGGTTTGCGATATGTTATAGGTTTTGGTTTTGGTTTAGGTTATAGTTTTTGGTTATAGATTTTGAGATGTGAGAATGGGGTCGGGTTTAGGTTATAGGTTTTGGTTTTGGTTTAGGCTATAGGTTTTGGGATTTGGGAATGGGTTTTGGTTTAGGTTATAGGTTTTGGCTAAGGTTATAGGTTATAGGTTAAGGTTTGGGATAAGGTTAGGTTTAGTTTATAAGTTTTCGGATTTCGGAATAGTTTTAGATTATAAGTATAGGTTTAGGTTAGGTTATAGGTTAAGGTTTAGGGATAGGTTTTAGGTTTTGGGATTTGAGAATGGGTTCGGGTTTAGGTCATAGGTTTTGGTATTGGTTTAGGTTATAAGTTTTGGGAATTGAGAATGGGTTCGTGTTTAGGTTATAGGTTTTGGTTTTGGTTTAGGTTATAGGTTTTGGTTTAGGTTATAGGTTATACGTTTTGGTTTTGGTTAAGGTTAGGTTTAGGTTATAGGTTTTGGGATTTGATAATGAGGTTGAGTTTAGGTTATAGGTTTTTGGTTTTAGTTTAGGTTATAGGTTTTGGATAAGGTTATAGGTTATAGGTTTAGGCTTACATTAAGGTTAGGTTTAGGTTATAGGTTTTTGGATTTGGCAATAGTTTTAGGTTATAAGTATAGGTTTGAGTTAGGATATAGATTTGGGGAATTGAGAATGCGTTCGGGTTTATGTTATAGGTTTTGGTTTTGGTTTAGGTTATCGGTTTTGGTTAAGGTTATAGGTTATAGGTTTAGGTTTATGTTATTCTTAGGTTTAGGTTATAGGTTTTGGGATTTGGCAATAGTTTTAGGTTATAAGTAAAGGTTTGGGATAGGTTATAGGTTTTGGTTCTGGTTTTGGTTATAGGTTTTGGTTAAGGTTATATGTATAGGTTTAGGTTAAGGTTAGGTTTAGGTTTTAGGTTTTGGGATTTGGGAATTATTTTCGATTATATGTATAGGTTTAGGTTAGGTTATAGGTTAAGGTTTAGGGATAGGTTTTAGGTTTTGGGATTTGAGAATGGGTTAGGGTTTTGGTCCTAGGTTTTGGTATTAGTTTAGGTTATAGGTTTTTTGATATGAGAATGAGTTCGAGTTTAGGTTATAGGATTTGGTTTTGGTTTAGGTTATAGGTTTTGGTTTTGGTTATAGGTTATACGTTTTGGTTTTGGTTAAGGTTATGTTTAGGTTATAGGTTTTGGGATTTGAGAATGGGGTCGAGCTTAGGTTAAAGGTTTTAGTTTTGGTTTAGGTTATACGTTTTGGGATTTGGGAATATGTTCAGGTTTAGGTTATAGGTTTTGATTTTTGTTTACTTTATAGGTTTTGGTTAAGGTTATAGGTTATAGGTTTAGGTTTAGGTTAAGGTTAGGTTTAGGTTATAGGTTTTGAGATTTGGCAATAGTTTTTGGTTAAAAGTATAGGTTTAGGTTAGGTTATAGGTTTTGGGAATTAAGAATGGGTTCGGGTGTAGGTTATAGGTTTTGGTTTTGGTTTAGCTTAGAGGTTTTGGTTAGGGTTATAGGTTATAGGTTTAGGTTTACGTTAAGCTTAGGTTTAGGTTATAGGTTTTGGGATTTGGCATTAGTTTTAGGTTATAAGTATAGGTTTGCGATAGGTTATAGGTTTTGTTTTTGGTTTAGGTTATAGGTTTTGGTTATGGTTATAGGTTAAATGTTTAGGTTTAGGTTAAGGTTAGGTTAAGGTTATAGGTTTTGGGATTTGGGAATTGTTTTAGATTATAAGTATAGGTTTAGGTTAAGTTACAGGTTAAGGTTTAGGGATAGGTTTTAGGTTTTGGGATTTGATAATGGGTTCGGGTTTAGGTCGTAGGTTTTGGTTTTGGTTTTGGTTAGAGGTTTAGGGATTTAAGAATGGGTTCGGGTTTAGGTTATAGGTTTTGGTTTTGGTTTAGGTTATAGGTTTTGGTTTAGGTTATAGGTTATACATTTTGGTTCTAGTTAAGTTTATGTTTTGGTTATAGGTTTTGGGATTTGAGAATGGGGTTGGGTTTAGGTTATAGGTTTTGGTTTTGGTTTAGGTTATAAGTTTTGGGATTTGAGAATGGTTTCGGGTTTACGTTATAGGTTTTGATTTAGTTTTAGGTTAAAGGTTTTGGTTAAGGTTATAGGTTATAGGTTTAGGTTTAGGTTAAGGTTAGGTTTAGGTTACAAGTTTTGGGATTTGGCAATAGTTTTAGGTTATAAGTATAGGTTTGGGTAAGGTTATAGGTTTTGGGAATAGAGAATGGGTTCGAGTTTAGGTTATAGGTTTTGGTTTTGGTTTTGGTTATTGGTTTTGGGATTTGGGAATGGGTTTTGGTTTTGGTTATAGGTTTTGGTTAATGTTATAGGTTATAGGTTAAGGTTTAGGATAAGGTTAGGTTTAGGATATAGGTTTTGGGATGTAGGAATAGTTTTAGATTATAAGTATAGGTTTAGGTTAGGTTATAGGTTAAGGTTTAGGGATACGTTTTAGGTTTTGGGATTTGAGAATGGGTTTGGGTTTAGGTTATAGGTTTTGGTATTGGTTTAGGTTATAAGTTTTAGGATTTGAGAATGGGTTCGGGTTTAGGTTATAGGTTTTGGTTTTGGTTTAGGTTATCGGTTTTGGTTTAGGTTATAGGTTATACGTTTTTATTTTGGTTAAGGTTAGGTTTAGGTTGTAGGTTTTGGGATTTGAGAATGGGGTCGGGCTTAGGTTATAGGTTTTGGGATTTGGGAATGGGTTCGGGTTTAGGTTAAAGTTTTGGTTTTGGTTTAAGTTATGGGTTTTGGTTAAGGTTATAGGTTATAGGTTTAGGTTTAGGTTAAGTTTAGGTTTAGGTTATAGGTTTTGGGATTTGGCAATAGTTTTAGGTTATAAGTATAGGTTTGGGTTAGGTTATAGGTTTTGGGGATTGAGAATGGGTTCGGGTTTAGGTTATTGGTTTTGGTTTTGGTTTAGGTTATAGGTTTAGGTTATAGGTTTTGGTTAAGGTTATATGTTATACGTTTTGGTTTTGGTTTAGGTTAGGTTTAGGTTATAGGTTTTTAGATTTGAGAATGGGGTCTGGTTTAGGTTATAGGTTTGGGTTTTGGTTTAGGTTATTGGTTTTGGGATTTGGGAATGGGCTCGAGTTTAGGTTATAGGTTTTGGTTAAGGTTATAGGTTTTGGTTAAGGTTATAGGTTATAGGTTTAGATTTTGGTTAAGGTTAGGTTTAGGTTATAGGTTTTGGGATTTGGCAATAATTTTAGGTTTTAAGCATAGGTTTGGGTTAGGTTATAGGTTTTGGGAATTGAGAATGAGCTCGGGTTTAGGTTATAGGTTTTTTATTAGGTTATAGATTATAGGTTTAGGATATGCTTTAGGATTAGGTTTAGGTTATAAGTTTTGGGATTTGATAATGGGTTCGGGTTTAGGTTTTAGGTTTTGGTTTTGGTTTAGGTTATAGGTTTTGGGATTTGATAATGGGATCGGGTTTAGGTTTTAGGTTTTGATTTTGGATTAGGTTATAGGTTTTGGGATTTGAGAATGGGTTCGGGTTTAGGTTATAGGTTTTGGTTTTGGTTTAGGTTATAGGTTATACGTTTTGGCTTTGGTTAAGGTTAGGTTTAGGTTATAGGTTTTGGGATTTAAGAATGGGGTCGGGTTTAGGTTATAGGTTTTGGTTTTGGTTTAGGTTATAGGTTTTGGATAAGGTTATAGGTTGTAGGTTTAGGCTTACGTTAAGGTTAGGTTTAGGTTATTGGTTTTGGGATTTGGCAATAGTTTTAGGTTATAAGTATAGGTTTGGAATAGGTTATACATTTTGGATTTGGTTTAGGTTATATTTTTTAGTTAAGGTTTTAGGTTATCGGTTTTAGGATTTGAGAATGGGGTCGGGTTTAGGTTATAGGTTTTGGTTTAGGTTATAGGTTTTAGGATTTGGGAATGGGTTTTGGTTTATGTTATACGTTTTGGTTAAGGTTATAGGTTATAGCTTTAGGTTTAGGTTAAGGTTAGGTTTAGGCTATAGGTTTTGGGATTTGGGAATAGTTTTAGAATATAACTATAGGTTAAGGTTTAGGGATAGGTTAAGGTTTAGGGATAGGTTTTAGGTTTTGGGATTTGAGAATGGGTTCGTGTTTAGGTCATAGGTTTTGGTATTAGTTTAGGTTATAGGTTTTGGGATTTGAGAATGGGTTCGGGTTTAGGTTATAGGTTTTGGTTTTAGTTTAGGTTATAGGTTTTGGTTTTGGTTATAGATTATACGTTTTGGTTTTAGTTAAGGTAAGGTTTAGGTTATAGGTTTTGGGATTTGAGAATGGGGTCGGGTTTAGGTTATAGGTTTTGGTTTTAGTTTAGGTTATAGGTTTTAAAATTTGTGAATGGGTTCGGTTTTAGGTTATAGGTTTTGTGTCACGCCCCAGACTCGGTAACCGGACCTCACAAGGAACCCGATGACCGGTTCTGGCTGCAACAGCCTCCATAGTAACCCATTCTCGACTCCTGAGGTAGGTTCCAATCCTAGGATCCTACAAAGAGGATTTTCACAACAATATAATCATTTTCAATACGAGCATACCCAAGATCACAACAAGTAAATTTGAGAATAACAAAGACACACATCACAAAATCCACTATGAATTTGAACTTTTACAAGCTTACATCAGGTCCAAAAGGATATACATAAGATAACAAAAGAAAGAAGGAAGAGAATCTGCAACACTAGGTCCTCAGATCGCACACCTATCCAAGCTCCGCTGCTAAGATGCCAACTTACGATCTCCTGCATGCATCAATCGTGCATAAGCTTATAGAAAGCTTAAAGGGTGGTGAAAGTGTGTGACAATGGTGCTCAAAAGAAGATAGAGAATGTAGAAAAGAGTCACAATTAATACTAATACCACTAGCCTTACTAAGGCGATCTTGAACATAAGAAGATATTACTAAGGCAGTATGATAATGTAGGAAGTCATACCAAGGCTATATAGTGCAATGAGTAATGTAATGCAATGAGTACTGGGCGTCATGCCAAGGCGATGCAATATGAGGCTTACACAGCTGATGCAAATGCAATATTGCGAAGTAATGCCAGTGCTCATATCCAATCCACATATCAAGTACATTTTCATCATAAGAAAATCATCGGGGTCCATTACACTACTGGATGACTGCAGCTCTACAGACCCCGCACAGTCAAACAAGCATAAGAGACCTCACTATCTGCCTGTGGACAGCCAATCACCAATAAGGCCTGAAGGTAGCGGATCCATTTACGAGCTGGTCAGACTCAGCCTAGTAATGCCCTCTTACATCAAGCGAGTAAGGCCACACCCCTATCCAACCGATCACATGATAGTAGGAGTCGCGACCTAACGGTATAAGGCCCTCGTGCGCTCATATATTTCACTCAGTCACGACGCTGGAGTAGATCCTTAGTACCATGTAAGTTTTGAAAATTTCACCCATGGGCATCCTATGTACCTGGTATGCTTAAGTAACTTTTTTGGTGTCCAAACATGGCCATCCACGATGTATTTGTGGAGGCTATAACCCTGATGAAGCAAGGGCGATAATGCTCATATGTTATACAATTCTAGATGCATGAATCACGCAATTAACCATGCATCAATCCCAAGCATCCAACGTGTTCAAGAGGGGATACTATGTCCCTCGGGAAAAGTATCATGACATGCCCAATGACACAATATGACCACACACACGTAGTGTCAACTGAGCATACAATGATGTATATGGGCCATTAAGATGGGTCTAGACGCATTATGCGATGATACACAAAGTAGTACACTCCTCCTATCAAAGAAGGGACCAAGACTAGGTATTTAGATAATATTCGTAAGGAATCTCACCTCTAGTGGGGGCCCATTTACCTGGGGTAACACACGAGACTAAGTATACAGACTATGGGTCTAAGCGATATAAAAATGAGCCTAACAAGAGTCTAAGATGATCATCCAATCACTCTTAAATATAACCGGGCCTAGAGGGGTACATAATGGGGACATTTAACCACCATTCCTCAAAAAACATATCAACCATGAATGATGTGGATAGAAGGCCCAAGGCCTATATTAAAGATAAAAATAAATGTAACCAGCCATATACATATATATATATTCCTCATAATAGGCCATAAAAAGATAAAATACCACTTTTAACAACATGGGCCCAAAGAGGAAATTAAGGCCCAAGGCTCAATTCTCAATGGCTGTAGAATCCAAGCTTTGAGTCAGACTTGGTGGGTAGCCCGCATACACAATATACGACTAAATAAGTTTAATTTTGGATGAAATGGGCCGAACTACATCAGCCCAATATCTTAGCAATTTAAGTAGGCAACCAAGGGCCCAATACTATCATTGTCTTAGCCCAAAAATTCATCAAAATGGTGGAAGTTGGCCCAATATATGGTTAGGCCAAGCTGGGATGACCCTGCCCACTCTGGGCCCATGGGATGCTCCAAAAAAATCTGATCTAAGATGGGGTCCTCATCTGATCACTAAAGGTGACCCCAAAGAATTCACCGATAAAGCCCAAAGATTATAAGCATGTAACACATACACAAGTTCTCAATATGGTGGGCCCCATAGCCAAATAAAGTTTTAACCATAAAATTTTACATTTAAGGCCCTTTGATAAAATTTTGGCCAGTTTAACTTCCTAGTCCTGCTAAGGTCCAAAAATCAGTTAACTATGTGGAGATAGTCTCATGAAAGCCAACTATATTTGCTGAGAGACCCCACCAGATAGAGACTGCGTATATATTATGAAAAGATCAAGTGGGCATGCTACTGGATTGTGAGTCCAGTAGTAATCCAAGACAGAGAGTGCATCCATAATCGGGCGATCCAAGGCTTAGATGGATTGGACCAAACATGCGTTAAGATAGGTTCCACATACATACACATTAAGCCCTAAACAAATAGCCTAAGGTCTATGGTGGGCCTTTAAGCATCCATAGAGAAACCCATGGGCCTACCTTAGGATCACCCAGGAGGACGTTCAACCTTAACTGGCTTCCAAGAGGTAGCCTGCCACTACTTATATAATATAAGGTCTAAAGCCTACGCAATGCATGGCCTACTAGGCCATACACCAAGCTCAACTTATGGGCCAAATAGTGGACCCTCATGTAAGGTTTGGGCCCAACTATAAAGGTCATAATTCCACATATTGTGGTGGGCTTCATGGGCAGCCCAATAATTCATTTACATTGGCAAGTTTTACATTTAACACAAGTGAGTTGGGCCTCACTTTTGGCCCAAGTAAAGGGTCAATTTAGTGGGAAACCAAGAGCCCAACTTCCTACATATTATTGCCTTTAAGCCCATCACAATAAATGGGAGAGTATAGCCCCAAGATCAATGGGCCTATCCAAAAGAAGTGAGTCCAAAAGGCCTAATCACTATCACAAAAGGGGTGGCCATGTATATACTATATTACATAATAGACCTTAAGGAAATGACCCAAAACAAAAGTCATCCTATTCATACATTATGGTGGACTTGAGGGTAGCCCATAAGTCCAAGAATATACAAGGGAGAGACCTATACCGATAGGATGGGCCTTGCCTCATCAGATAAAGACTTAACAAGGCCCTCCACAATATGCATTTATGTGGGCTTTGCAAGTCAGCCCATAATTAAACACTTCATGAGGGCATCAAGGCCCATTAATATACATGATCAGCTTATAGATAGCCCATTGGGTTTATAAATCAATAAGGTCAGCCCTTGTACAATCTTGGGCTCAAAAAAAAAGTTTCCAGCCCATTGAGCCTATAGAACTATTAAAAATTCTAGTTAAGGCTAGCCCACAAAATCACCACACAGATGGGCCTCAAGGGGGCACTCATTAAGTCCAAAATGTCTAAGAAAGGAAAGAAAGGGGTGTGTGCAATACTCTCTCAAATCTGGTGTGCCACAATAGTTCCTAAACAATCAACCATATAGCAAATTTTGGGTCCCTTGCTGGAATTCCAGCCCACCCATTTCCTGGGCCTGCTGGAGTCTAGAAATTTATTTAATTTAGATGGGTTATTAACCCATGGTGATCCAAATATATCACAGTGGGCCCTACCAGATAAAAGAGAGATATACAACACTTACTTCAAGTGGGCCATGCCATTAGAATACAGGTCCAGCAACCCAAAGTAGGGGCGTGCCTGGGTATTTGGCCCAAAACTGATACAAATTGTAGGCCACACCACAGTCGGTACAGAGGCCTGATGGCTCTGAAAATTTATAGGGTGGTCCTTCCATGGGTAGGCCACACTCTCATAAAATTTTATAATTTTTAGACATCTAAAAATATTTTAATTAATTCAAATAATACAATCTGTCCTGAAACTCGTACTGATCTGGATACCATATTATAGTGGGTCGGTCCACCACCACTATGGTGTGTACAGGCGTCCAATGGCTCCAAAATTTTGCAGGAAGGTCCTAACATGAGTTTAACATATCCCTATAATTTTTTTATGATTTTTAGATACTCAAAAATATTTTAATAAATTTTAAGAATATAATCTGTCCAGGGTGAACTATTGCTGGAATGTAACTGTTCTAAATTTGGGCTATCCAAATGGGTAGGTTCTGGGCCTCCAAAATTCCTGAAATTGGACCCAAGGTCCCTCATCAAGCCTAAATATACATGGAGCTCAGAAATATGGCCCACCTTCTAAGAAAAATATGTTTAAAATTTTATTTTTATGGAACTATACTGCTGGACTGCACAATAGAATGTTTTTGGCAGTCCACTATTTTGGACCACCCGTTTAGATGCCAAAATAGGGTCCATTGGCCCTAACATTTTTCAGGTAGTTCATAACATAGATGGACCACATCCATGTAAACTTTCATAATTTTTAGATATCCAAAAATATTTTAATAAATTTTAAATTTCCAACCTGTCCAGGGTGGAATGTTGCTGGAACAGTGTAGAAAATTCAGACTGTCCACCCCACTTGGACCACACTTTTGGGACCTCTATCAAGATTGAATGGGGCTGAAATTTGGGAAACATCAAGATGAGATCCCCAAATTTTAAAAAAATATATTTGTTGGGTACAAAAGTCCCCTAATCAGTCCCAAATTCAAGCCCAAGTCCAACAAAAAAAATTTGTCTAGAAATTTCTAGACTGCAATGCATGCATGGAATAAAATAAATTTATGGGCATATTAAGGAAGAGATTGGCCCATAAATTGGATGCCATGGCCCACCCTAGTGAGCCCCACAATTTTTTAGAAAAAACCCTCAAAATTTCACCCTTGTAAGAATATTTAAGGTGACAAAAAGAGGCATTTAAACCATGGTATAGGTTGAGTATAGATGTCCCTTTCTTCCTGGGCTTTTTCTTTTGGGTAATCCAGGCCCACTAAGTAGACCACACATAATATCATCATATTGCTAACTAAGGAAAGAGAAGGAAGAGCATCCGACCATCAGGGGACGGCTCTACCACTATTGAGTCGTCCCCACACAATCACAACCACAAACAATAATATAAACACATTGTACAACTAGATCTTATGATGCATGGCCCAGATCTTTAAAATGAGTGGTTGGGATGCCATCCTAGCCACATGCAAGGGCCTAGATGACCCATCATACTTAGAAAAATAGGAGAAATCCACATGCAAGGGGTCCATCAAGGGAAGAATTCCATGCATGGATATGCATTTATAATGTGGGCCTCATGGACACATCTAAATGGTTGTATAAGATCTCCACCATTAATTGGTGAGTCCTACACATCCAAATGAGAAAGAGGAAAGAGATTACATATGGAGAGAAAATATTTACTTGATGAAGAAAACACCCACCTAGATCAACCTTGAAACTTACATCACCATCATGTAGAGGCTCCAAGCAACATGGATCAATGGCTAAGATCAAGTGAGAAGGGGTAGATGAGGAGGTATTTTAGGGAGAAGGGGCTGGAATGGAGGGAAGATGGGCTGGAGAAATGGAGGGGAGTTGCTAGGGAAGAAGAGTAGAGAGAGAGAAATGAGAGGGAAAGAGAGAGAGAGACTTTTAAGACATGTAATGATGAGCTTTCTCTCTCCTAAGCAATGATGGTGGCCTATGGTGATATTAACAAGGCTTAGGGTAATAGCCTTTCTAGAAATCTCAGCATAGGGTGAAATGATGGCATGGGAAAATGTGCAACCCATGGTGGGGTCCACCAATCATGCAACCAACGGCCCAAATAATGCGCGGCCTATAACTTTTGATGGACATGTCAGATTTATGCACGAGACGCGGCGTTGGAATCGCGACAATGAGGCGGACGCAATGACTTAGGTCTCGGGTCAATCTAAGGTGGACGCAATGACATAGGTTTAGGTTAGCTTATAGGTTTTGGGATTTGAGAATGGGTTCGGGTTTAGGTTATAGGTTTTGGTTTTGGTTTAGGTTCTAGGTTTTGGTTAAGGTTATAGGCTATAGGTTTAGGTTTAGGTTTAGGTCAAGGTTAGGTTAAGGTTATAGGTTTTGGGATTGGGGAATAGTTTTAAGTTATAAGTATAGGTTTAGGTTAGGTTATAGGTTTTGGGATTGGGGAATAGTTTTAAGTTATAAGTATAGGTTTAGGTTAGGTTATAGGTTATGGGATTTGATAATGGGTTCGGGTTTAGGTTATAGGTTTTTATTTTGGTTTAGGTTTAGGTTATAGGTTTTGGGATTTGAGAATGGGTTCAGGTTTAGGTTATAGGTTTTGGTTTTGGTTTAGGTTTGAGGTTTTAGTTAAGGTTATAGGTTATAGGTTTAGGTTTAGGTTAAGGTTATAGGTTTTGGGATTTGAGAATGGGTTCAGGTTTAGGTTATAGGCTTTGCTTTTGGTTTAGGTTATAGGTTTTGGGATTTAAGAATGGGTTCGGGTTTAGGTTATAGATTTTGGTTTTGGTTTAGGTTATAGGTTTTGGTTAAACTTATAGGTTAATGGTTTAGGTTTAGGTTAAGGTTAGGTTTAAGTTATAGGTTTCGGGATTTGACAATAGTTTTAGGTTATAAGTAAAGGTTTGGGTTAGGTTATAGGTTTTGGAAATTCAGAATGGGTTCGGGTTTAGGTTATAGGTTTTGGTTTTGGTTATAGGTTTTGGTTAAGGTTATAGGTTATAGGTTTAGGATTAGGTTAAACTTAGGTTTAGGTTATAGGTTTAGGGATTGGGCAATAGTTTTAGGTTATAAGTATAGGTTTGGGATAGGTTATAGGTTTTGGTTTCGGTTTAGGTTATAGGTTTTGGGATTTAGGAATGGATTTGGGTTTAGGTTATAGGTTTTGATTTTAGTTTAGATTATAGCTTTTTGTTAAGGTTATAGGTTAATGTTAAGGTTTAGGATAAGGTTAGATTTAGGTTAATGGTTTTAGGATTTGGCAATAGTTTTTGGTAATAAGTATTGGTTTAGGTTAGCTTATTGGTTTTGGGATTTGAGAATGGGTTCGGGTTTAGGTTATAGGTTTTGGTTTTGGTTTAGGTTCGGGATTTTGGTTCAGGTTATAGGTTATTGGTTTAGGTTTAGGTTAAGGTTGGGTTAAGGTTATAGGTTTTAGGATTTCTGAATAGTTTTAGGTTATAAGTTATAGGTTTAGGTTAGGTTATAGGTTCTGGGATTTGATAATGGGTTCAGGTTTAGGCTATAGGATTTTGTTTTGGTTTAGGTTATAAGTTTTGGTTTTGGTTATAGGTTATAAGTTTAGCATAAGGTTTTGGTTTAGGTTTAGGTTATAGGTTTTGGGATTTGAGAATGGGTTCGTGTTTAGGTTATCAGTTTTGGTTTTGGTTTAGGTTCAAGGTTTTGGTTAAGGTTATAGGTTATAGGTTTTGGTTTAAGTTATGGTTAGGTTAAGGTTATAGGTTTTGGGATTTGAGAATGGGTTCGGGTTTAGGTTATCGGTTTTGGTTTTGGTTTAGGTTCGAGGTTTTTGTTAAGGTTATAGGTTATAGGTTTTGGTTTAAGTTATGGTTAGGTTAAGGTTATAGGTTTTGGGATTTGAGAATGGGTTCGGGTTTAGGTTATAGGTTTTGGTTTTGGTTTAGGTTATAGGGTTTGGGATTTGAAAATGGTTTCGGGTTTAGGTTATAGGTTTTGGTTTTGGTTTAGGTTATAGGTTTTCGTTATTGTTATAGGTTATAGGTTTTGGTTTAGGTTAAGGTTAGGTTTAGGTTATAGGTTTTGGGATTTAGCAATAGTTTTTGGTTATTAGTATAGGTTTAGGTTAGGTTTTGGTTAAGGTTATAGGTTAAATGTTTAGGTTTAGGTGAAGGTTAGGTTAAGGTTTTAGGTTTTGGGATTTGGGAATAGTTTTAGGTTATAAGTATAGGTTTAGGTTAGGTTATAGGTTTTGGGATTTGATAAAGGGTTCGGGTTTAGTTTATAGGTTTTTGTTTTGGTTTAGGTTATAGGTTTTGGTTTAGGTTATAACTTATAGGTTTAGGATAAGGTTTAAGTTTAGGTTTAGGTTATAAGTTTTGGGATTTGAGAATGGGTTCGGGTTTTGGTTATAGGTTTTAGTTTTGGTTTAGGTTATAGGTTTTGGGATTTGAGAATGGGTTCGAGTTTAGGATATGTCACGCCCCAGACTTGGTAACCGGACCTCACAAGGAACCCGATGACCAATTCTGGCCGCAACAGCCTCCGTAGTACCCCATTCTCGGCTCCTGAGGCAGGTTCCGATCCTGGGATCCTACAAGGAGAATTTTCACAACAATATAATCATTTCCAATACGAGCATACCCAAGATCACATCAAGTAAAATCTGGGAATAACAAAGGCACACATCACAAAATCCACTATGAATTTGAACTTTTACAAGCTTACATCAGGTCCAAAAGGCATACATAAGATAACAGAAGAAAGAAGGAAGAGAATTTGCAACACTGGGTCCTTGGCTCGCACACCTATCCAAGCTCCTCTGCTAAGACACCAATTTACGATCTCCTGCATGCATCAATCATGCATAAGCTTATAGAAAGCTTAGAGGGTGGTGAAAGTGTGTGATAATGGTGCTCAGAAGAAGATAGAAAATGCAGAAGGGAGTCACGATCAATACTAATACCACGAGTGTAACACCCCAGATTTTGGCCAATCTGGGATTTGACGTCCTTAGGCAATGGGTCAACTAAAACACCTGAGAAATCGCTCAGAACCCAATTCCATAGCCAAAGAAACCACTTAGGATTAATTCCTATGGAAATTAAGCATAAGTTAGCTAGCGCAACGCTAGAGTCGTTGGGAAATAGTCCCTAATCACTTTAAAAACGTTCTACAAGACCCAAATTGAGTAGAACCAATGACTCTAAAATATTCTATAACCTCGGATCCAACTCTAAGAAGGTTTATTCTCTGGACCACTTTGAAAATTTGTATTGGATCTAGACCTATCTTAGTCCGTTAGAACCGCCTAGTTGGACTTGACAATCATTTCAAAAATCAAGTCCAACCGATAATCACAGGCTATTTCATTGAGCCCGGACTGAAGAGAGTGCGAATAGGGACAGATTTGGAATTTGAAATTCAAATCTGGCACACGACTTGACGTGTCAGTATTAAGCGTTCTGACCATCAGAATTCAGCCAAATTACACCCTCGGATCAGGAAAAATTTCTATTTCATATCATGAGACTTGCAGCCCTGATCTACGTGCGGTGACCGCTGAACTGAAACTGGACCGCCACGTGCGATCTGCGAACCCTGCCGAACTGAAAACTTGGTGTATGGTAGATCCAGTATGTATGAACTTAAGTCCGATCGCGTTCGGCCAGGGGACCACCAGAAATGTCCTTTTGGACCGAAATAGCCCCGAATTGGATATACATCAAGTATACATTGTACCCGAGCCTATTTTGGGCACATTTGAGCTTATAAAAGGGGTTGAAACCCTCACTCCTCTCTCCCATCCGAATTTGTAAAAATCCCTAGATTGGGAGAGAGAAAAGGTGAGAATTTGTGAGAGAAGGTGGGAGAGAATTCCCTGCTGCTTGTGCCACGTGCTGCAAGTGGTTAAGCCACGCGCTCTAATCACTTTGCCGGTGATTTCTCCACATTTTCAGGTAAGAAAATACCCTAGAAGTTGCTGATCTAGTGTTCCCTTGGTTTAATAGAAAAGTAGCTGATAGATCTCGTAAATTAGGTTCTCTATTCGCCGTAGACAAAGTGTATACGCTCCGTTCGAACTCACACCCCTAAAAGGGAAAAGGTGTGGATTTTAGACGCTTTGATTGACTGTTTCCAACGCTTTCAATGTCATTTAATAGTAGATTATCGACAGCAACGCCGTTTGACATGTACAACATGCTGTCCATTTCCTGTTTCGTAAACCGGCGAAGAATATGAGATTTAGGGCATTTTAGTCATTTGTAGGAAGTACTGTTTTCATGCATATTTTGCTGATGTGATTGACATGGTTTATTGTCGCATTAGAATGTTAGGAATACATGCATAATTAGTTTGGCGAAGAGATTCGCCAAAATGCGTACTTTGAGTCAACATACTATATGTAGACTTAAGTGTGTAGTTTAAGTGTTTGTATAAATGCTTGTATTAGTATGTATTGAATTAAATGGTGTTATGAATTAGTTTGAGATTGGTTTCTCAATTAATATGCTGGTGTAAATGGTTTCCTACATGTTAGCCATATGCATGATTTCATTATATGAATGAAATGCATGTGCTTGACGATTCGCTTAAGTTGTATGTTATAACATGTGCTTGATGATTTCATTATGATTTAGTTCGAGATTGAATTCTCAATTAATATGCTGATGGAAATGATTTCCTATATGTTGGAGATATGCATAATTTCATTATATGTATGAAAGGCATGTGTCCGATGATTTACTTAAGTTGTACGATATAACATGTGTTAACATGCTGACATGGTTGTGTTTCATTTCCAATACTCTCACATGATTGCTGATGTGGATTCATATGTGTTTGGGACTATACTTAGTCCAGGCAGTCGGTAACCGAGCGAATTCGTGGTTGGATTATCTTTGCCACGAACGACGCGTCGATGAACGCGAGTCGTGTTTTGGAGTTGGCGGCAGTGGTTAGGCCACACGAAGTGTTTTACGCACTTCCTGTCATTCAACTTGAGATGCGATCATACTAGTCGAGCCCGTCAAGTAACCCGACTGGCCGTTGTATGTTCACCCTGCATGAGTCATAACTGCTTGAACCTATGGTACTGAACTTACCATTGTAAACCCTGTTAACCATGGTACCTTGATCCACGAAGACTCATGAGCCGGGCATGGTGGTATGGGACACCGTGGTCGAGCTGTCAGCCTACGCTGGGGCCACAAACCTCCCCATAGTGACCAGTGAGCACCTAGTCTCATGAGCAGATTATGGTGGTATGGGACACTATATTCTTACTGTCAGCCTACACTGATCAGGCGACGAGTCCTTTGTAGTGACCGCGAGCGTATTCTGAGTCTACGGGAGGCGACGACCCTTCAGTAGCAGTAGAGTACAGTAGGCCTGTATTGATAAGGTGATGGGGGAGCGGAGCAACGAGTGCGTGCAACAGCCCTGGCAGCCCTTGCAGCGACCTACAAAATATACCTCATATGAGATTACTAGGAGTGACGACCCTAGACAGGATCTGTGTTGGGATTGATATAAGGAAAGTACCTTAGTTTCCCAATCTTGCTGTTTGAATGGACTAATAACAACTTAGAAATCATATCACCATATCATTACATGTGCATGGAAGATGTGGTGCACTTGAGGGTTAATTGCATGCCGCGGTCGTAAGATGGTGCCGTATGAGGGAGATCGTCGGTGAGGGCATACATCACGTCATGTCATATTGCATTAACAACAGTTTTAGGATTGTTTGATTTACTGCTTTACTATTATCGCATGATTGATTTGAGAACATGTTAATTCTTGTTCTATTATTCCACTGAGTTAGCTACTCACTCCCACATTATGGGATGGTATTTCCAGACACCCACCAGACCCTTTTGTGATTGCAGATGATGGCGCGGCCTGCGAAGCGGAGCCGGACTTGATGATGATGAGGAGGATCCCTCCTTTATGCGTGTTCTGATTGACGGGATTACAGGGAGGTTGATTAGATACCTTGACACTTGTCATTTTATATTTTTAGAGCACTCATGTATATTCTTTTTGTTTACTTTTGAAGTATACATGTATGTATATAACCTGGTAACATGTTCACACTCTGGAGACATACAACAGTTTAAATATGTTATACATACTATCACAGTCTTCCGCTTGTTAATTTAACTATTTCTGGAGTATGATATGTTGTTCTGGCGTAATCCCACTCATGTTTGATACATTAACACAGAAAACATTCAACCATATGCATTTATGTTGTATAAATAATATTTTGGAACTCGGGAGTTGGGTTTTTGCTCGAACCCCCGATTTTCGGGATGTTACAACGAGCCTTACTAAGGCTATTATGAACACAAGAAGCTATACCAAGGCAGTATGATAATGCAGGAAGTCATACTAAGGCTATATAGTGCAATGCGTAATGTAATGCAATGAGTACTGGGCGTCATGCCAAGGCGATGCAATATGAGGCTTACACAGCCGATGCAAATGCAATAATGTGAAGTAATACCAGTGCTCATATCCAATCCATATATCAAGTACATTTCCATCATAAGGAAATCACCGGGGTCCATTACACTATTGGATGACTGCCGCTCTACAGACCCCGCACAGTCAAACGAGTGTAAGAGACCTCACTACCCGCCTGTGGACAGCCAATCACCAACAAGGCCTGAAGGTAGCAGACCCATTCACGAGCTAGTCAGACTCAGCCTAGCAATGCCCTCTTACATCAGGCGAGTAAGGCCACACCCCTATCCAACTAACTACACGACAGTGGGAGTCGCGGCCTAACGGTATAAGGCCCTCATGCGCTCATATATACCACTTGGTCACGGCGCTGGAGCAGATCCTTGGTACCATGAAAGTTTTAGAAATTTCACCCATGGGCATCCTATGCACCCAGTATGCTCAAATAACATTTCCTGTGTCCAAACATGGCCATCCACGATGTATCTGTGGAGGTTACAACCCTGATGAAGCAAGGGCGATAATGCTGATATGCTATGCAATACCAGATGCATGAATCACACAATCAACTATGCATCAATCCCAAGCATCTAATGTGCTCAATAGGGGATACTACGTCCCTCAGAAAAAGTATCATGTAATGTCCAATGACACAATATGACCACACATACATAGTGTCAACCAAGCATACAATGATGTACATGGGCCATGAAGATGGGTCTAGACACATTATGCAGTGATATACAAAGTAGTACACTCCTCCTATCCAAGAAGGGACCAAGACTAGGTACTTAGACAATATCCATAAGGAATCTCACCTCTAGTGGGGGCCCATTTACCTGGGGTAACCCACGAGACTAAGTATACAACTATGGGTCTAAGTGATACAGAAATGAGTCAGCAAGAGTTTAAGATGAGCATCTAATCACGTTTAGATACAACCGGGCCTAAAGGGGTCCATAATGGAGACATTTAACCACCATTCCTCAAAAAGCATATCAACCACGAATGATGTGGATAGAAGGCCCAAGGCCTACATTAAAGATAAAAATAAATGTAACCAACCATATACATATATATTCCTCATAATTGGCCATGAGAAAAGGATATAATACCACCTTTAACAACATGGGCCCCAAGAGGGAAATCAAGGTCCAAGGCTCAATTTCTAATAGCCATAGAATCCATGCATTAAGTTGGACTTGGTGGGCAGCCCGCGTACACAATATACGGCCTGAAAATAAGTTTAAGTTTAGAGGAAATGGGCCCAACTACATCAGCCCAATAACTAGCAATTTAAGCGGGCAACCAAGGGCCCAATACTATCCTTATCTTAGCCCACAAGTCCATCAAAATGGTGGAAGTCGGCCCAATATATGGTTGGGCCAAGCTAGGACGTTCTAACCCACTCTGGGCCAATGGGATACCCCAAAAATCTGATCTAAGATGGGGTCCTCATGTGATCACTAAAGGTGACCCAAAAGAATGCATTGATTAAGCCCAAAGATTATAAGAAAATATAAACACGTAACACGTACACAAGTTTTCAATATGGTGGGCCCCACAGCTAAATAAAGTTTTAACCATACAATTTTAATTTAAGGCCCTTTGATAAACTTTTGGCCCGTTTGACTTCCTGACCCTGCTAAGGTCCAGAAATTAGTCAAATAATCTCATGAAGGCCAACAATACTCACAGGGGGCCCCACCAGATGGAGGGTGTGCATACGTCATGAAAAGGTCAAGTGGGCCTGCTAATGGACTGGGAGTCCAGTAGCAACCCAAGGCAGAGAGTATCTCCATGATCGGGCAATCCAAGGCTTAGACAACCTAGACTGAACATGTGTTGAGGTAGGCTCCACATGCATCCATATTTAGCCTCAAATAAACAGTCAAGGGTCTATGGTGGGCCTTTAACCATCCATAAAGAAACCCATGGGCCTACCTTAGGATCACTCAGGAGGACGTTCAACCTCAACTGGCTTCCAAGAGGTAGCACACCACTACTCATATAATATAAGGTCTAAAGCCCACGCAATGAATGGCCTAATGGGCCATACACCAAGCCCAACTTATAGGCCAGATAGTGGACCCTCAAGTAAGGTTTGGGCCCAACCACAAAGGTCATAATTTCACATATTATGGTGGGCTTCATGGGCAGTAATTCATTTACATGAGCAAGTTTTACATTTAACACAAGTGAGTTGGGCCTCACTTTTGGCTGAAGTACAAGGTCAATTTAGTAGGCAGCGAAGAGCCCAACTCCTTGCATATTATTGCCCTTAATCCCATCACAATAGATGAGAGAGTATAGGCCTAAGATCAATGGGCCTATCCAAAAGAACTGTGTCCACAAGGCCTAATCACTACCACAAAAAGCGCGGCTATGCATATATAATATTACATAATGGGCCTAAAACAAAAGTCATCCAATTCCTTCATTATGATGGACTAGAGGTCAACCCATAAGTCCAAGACTACACAAGGGAGAGACCTATACCGATAGGGTGGGCCTTGCCTCATCAGACAAAGACTTAACAAGGCCCTCCACAATATGTATTTATGTGGGCTTTGCAAGTCAGCCCATAATTAAACACTTTATGAGGGCATCAAGGCCCATTAATATACATGGTCAGCTTATAGATAGCCCATTGGGTTTGTAAATCAATAAGGTTATCCCTTGCACAATCTTGGGCTTAAGAAAGAATCTCCTAGCCCATTGAGCCTATAAGACTATTAAAAATTCTCGTTAAGGCTAGCCCACAAAATCACCACAAAGGTGGCCCTCAAGGGGGTACTCATTAAGCCTAAAATGTCTGAGGGAGGAAAGCAAGGAGTGTGTGCAACACTCTCTCAAATCTAGTATGCCACAATAGTTCCTAAACAATCAACTATGTAGCAAAATTTGGGCCCATTGTTGGAATTCCAGCCCACCCATTTCCTGGGCCTGCTGGAGTCCAAAAATTTATTTAATTTAGATGGGTTATTGACCCATGGTGATCCACATATATCATTGTGGGCACCACCAGATAAAAGAGAGATATACAGCACTTACTTCAAGTGGGCCATGCCATTAGAATGCAGGCCCAGCAACCCAAGGTAAGGGTGTGCCTGGGTATTTGACCCAAAACTGGTCCAAATTGCAGGCCACACCACGGTCGGTACAGAGGCCCGATGGCCCTAAACATTTATAAGGTAGTCCTTACATGTGTGGGTCAGACCCTCATAAAATTTTATAATTTTTAAACATCTGAAAGTATTTTAATTAATTCAATTAAAACAATCTGTCCTAAAACTCGGACTGATCTGGATACCATATAATAGTGGGTCGGTCCAGCCACCACTATGGTGTGTACAGGCATCCAATGGCTCCAAAATTTTGTAGGTAAGTCTTAAATTGAGTTTAACATATTTCTATAAATTTTTATAATTTTTAGACACTCAAAAGTATTTTAATAAATTTTAAGAATGTAATCTGTGCAGGATGAACTATTGCTGGAACGTAACTGTTCTAAATTTGGGCCACCCAAATGGGTAGATTCTGGGCCTCCAAAATTCCTAAAATTTGGACCCAAGGTCCATCATTAATCCTAAATTAATATGGAGCTCAGAAATATCACCCACATTGTAGGAAAATATTTTTAAAATTTTATTTTTATGGAACTATACTGCTGGACTGCACAACAGAATGTTTCTGGCAGTCCACTATGTTGGACCACCCGTTTAGATGCTCAAATGGGGTCCATTGGCCCTAAAATTTTGTAGGTATTTCTTAAAAAGGGTAGAACACATCCCTACAAATTTTTAAAATTTTTAGACACCCAAAAATATTTTAATAAATTTCGAATTGCCAACCTGTATAGGGTGAAATGTTGCTGGAACAGTGCAGAAAATCTAGACTGTCCACCCCACTTGGACCACACTTTTGGGACCTCTATCAAGATTGGATGGGGTTAAAATTTGGGGCACATGAAGATGAAATCACCAAATTTCAAAAAAATTTATTTGATGGGTACAAAAGGTTTCCTAATCAGTCCCAATTTCAAACCCAAGTCCAACAAAAAAAATTTGTCCAAAAATTTCTAGACAAAAATGCATGCATGAAATAAAATAAATTTATGGGCCTATTAAGGAAGGGATTGGCCCATAAATTGGGTGTCATGGCCCACCCTAGTGGGCCCCATAATTTTTTAGAACAAACCCTCAAATTTTCACCCTTACAAGAACATTTAAGGTGGCAAAAAGATGCATCTAAACCATGGTGTAGGTTGAGTATAGATGTCCCTTTCTTCCTAGGCTTTTTCTTTTGGGCAATCCAGGCCCACTAAGTGGACCACACATAATATCATCAGATTTCTAATTAAGAAAAGAGAAGGAATATCATCCGGCCATCAGGGGAGGGCTCCGCCACTATTGAGTCGTACCCACACAATCACAACCACAAACAATAATATAAACACATTGTACAACTAGATCTTATGATGCATGGCTTAGATCTTTGAAATGAGTGGTTGGGATGTCATCCCAGCCACATGTAAGGGCCTAGATGACCCATCATACTTAGAAAAATAAGAGAAATCCACATGCAAGGGGTCCATCAAGGGAAGAATCCCATGCATGGACATGCATGTACAATGTGGGCCTCATGGCCACATCTAGATGGTTGTGTAAGATCTCCACCATTAATTGGTGGGTCCTACACATGAAAATGAGAGAGAAGAAAGAGATTACATGAGGAGAGAAAAGATTTACTTGATGAAGAAAGCACCCACCTCAAAGATGACCACCAAACTTTCACACTAAGATCCTTTAGCACCAAGGGAGGTGGATCAATGGTGGAGATGAGGTTTCAAGGGTTAGATGGTGAGGGATTGAGGAGGAAGGTGGCTGAAAAAATGGAGGAAAATAGGCTGGAGAAATGGAGGAAAATTGCTGAAGAAATGGAGAAAAATTGCTAGAGAAATGAGAGAAATGAGAGGAAAAATCTTTTTTAAGGAAAGTAATCATTAACCTATGGTGATACAAACAATGTTGCTAGGGTAGGTTAAGTGTGGGTGGTGTGTGAGGTCTTGGTAGTATGAGTTATGGAGATTTAGGTGGTGTGTGTAGTGTGTGTTGGAATTTGTACAAAAGAGGGAGTGTGGGCCACATGCACCACTCCAAGGTGAGCCACATGATAGAAATCATGGGTCATAGAATGAAACGTACACAACTTATGATCCACATATCGGATGGACGCACAAGATACGGCGTTGGAACCACGGCAACAATGCGGTCGCAATGACATAGATCTCAGCTCGATCCGAGTTGGGTCTACATGACCGGACTCAAGGATGACCGCAACACTATCTGAGGGTCGCGGGTCACCAAAATTCAACCGATAGGACCGCGAGACCACAAGAAATGAAATGCACACTTACACACACATGCACACATGCAAACTTGGGTCGTGTCTCACAAGATATAGGTTTTAGTTTTGGTTTTGGTTATAGGTTAAAGGTTTAGGTTTAGGTTTACGTTAGAGGTTTTGGGATTTCAGAATGGGTTCGGGTTTAGGTTATAGGTTTTGGTTTTGGTTATAGGTTTTGGTTAAGGTTATAGGTTATAGGTTTCGGTTTAGGTTAAGTTTAGGTTTAGGTTATAGGTTTTGGGATTTGGGAATAGTTTTAGGTTATAAGTATTGGTTTGGGATAGGTTATAGGTTTTGGTTAAGGTAATAGGTTATATGTTTAGGTTTAGGTTAAGGTTAGGTTTAGGTTATTGGTTTTGGGATTTGAGAATTGTTCTAGATTATAACTATAGGTTTAGGTTAGGTTAGAGGTTAAGGTTTCGAGATAGGTTTAAGGTTTTGAGATTTGAGAATGGGTTCGGGTTTAGGTCATAGGTTTTGGTATTGGTTTAGGTTATAGGTTTTGGGATTTGAGAATGGGTTCGGGTTTTGGTTATAGGTTTTGGTTTTGGTTTAGGTTATAGGTTTTGGTTTAGGTTATAGGTTATATGTTTTAGTTTTGGTTAAGGTTAGGTTTAGGTTATAGGTTTTGGTTTAGGTTATAGGTTATAGGTTTTGGTTTAAGTTAGGTTAAGGTTATAGGTTTTGGGATTTGAGAATGGGTTCGGGTTTAGGTTATCGGTTTTGGTTTTGGTTTAGGTTCGAGGTTTTTGTTAAGGTTATAGGTTATAGGTTTTAGTTTAAGTTATGGTTAGGTTAAGGTTATAGGTTTTGGGATTTGAGAATGGGTTTGGGTTTAGGTTATAGGTTTTGGTTTTGGTTTAGGTTATAGGGTTTGGGATTTGAAAATGGGTTCGGGTTTAGGTTATAGGTTTTGGTTTTGTTTAGGTTATAGGTTTTCGTTATTGTTATAGGTTATAGGTTAGGTTAAGGTTAGGTTTAGGTTATAGGTTTTGGGATTTGGCAATAGTTTTTGGTTATTAGTATAGGTTTAGGTTAGGTTTTGGTTAAGGTTATAGGTTATATGTTTAGGTTTAGGTGAAGGTTAGGTTAAGGTTTTAGGTTTTTGGATTTGGGAATAGTTTTAGGTTATAAGTATAGGTTTAGGTTAGGTTATAGGTTTTGGGATTTGATAAATGGTTCAGGTTTAGGTTATAGGTTTTTGTTTTGGTTTAGGTTATAACTTATAGGTTTAGGATAAGGTTTAAGTTTAGGTTTAGGTTATAAGTTTTGGGATTTGAGAATGGGTTCGGGTTTTGGTTATAGGTTTTAGTTTTGGTTTAGGTTATAAGTTTTGGATTTTAAGAATGGGTTCGGGTTTAGGATATAGGTTTTGGTTTTGGTTTAGGTTATAGGTTAAAGGTTTAGGTTTAGGTTTACGTTATAGGTTTTGGGATTTCAGAATGGGTTCGGGTTTAGGTTATAGGTTTTGGTTTTGGTTTTGGTTTTGGTTATAGGTTTTGGTTAAGGTTATAGGTTATAGGTTTCGGTTTAGGTTTAGGTTATAGGTTTTGGGATTTGGGAATAGTTTTAGATTATAAGTATAGGTTTAGGTTAGGTTATAGGTTAAGGTTTAGGGACAGGTTTTAGGTTTTGGGATTTAAGAATGGGTTCGGGTTTAGGTCATAGGTTTAGGTTTTAGTTTAGGTTATAGGTTTTAGGATTTGTTAATGGGGTCAGGTTTAGGTTATAGGTTTTGGTTTGGTTTAGGTTATAGGTTTTGGTTTAGGTTATAGGTTATACGTTTAGGTTTTGGTTAAGGTTAGGTTTAGCTTATAAGTTTTGGGATTTGAGAATAGGGTAGGGTTCAGGTTATAGGTTTTGATTTTGGTTTAGGTTATAGGTTTTGGGATTTGGGTATGGGTTCGGGTTTAGGTTATAGGTTTTGGTTTTGGTTTAGATTATAGGTTTTGGTTATGGTTATAGGTTATAGGTTTAGGTTTAGGTTAAGGTTAAGTTGAGGTTATTGGTTTTGGGATTTGGCAATAGTTTTAGGTTATAAGTATATTTTTGGGTTAGGTTACAGGTTTTAGTAATTGAGAATGGGTTCGGGTTTAAGTTATAGGTTTTGGTTTTGGTTTAGGTTATAGGTTTCGGTTAAGGTTATAGGTTATAGGTTTAGGTTTAGGTTAAGCTTAGTTTTAGGTTAATAGTTTTGGCATTTGGCAATAGTTTTAGGTTATAAGTATAGGTTTAGGTTAGCTTATAGGTATTAGGATTTGAGAATGGGTTTTGGTTTAGGTTATAGGTTTTGGTTTTGGTTTAGTTTCTAGGTTTTGGTTAAGGTTATAGGTTATAGGTTTAGGTTTAGGTTAAGGTTAGGTTAAAGTTATAGGTTTTGGGATTTGAGAATAGTTTTAGGTTATAAGTATAGGTTTAGGTTAGGTTAGGTTATAGGTTATGGGATTTGATAATGGGTTCGGGTTTAGGTTATAGGTTTTTGTTTTTGTTTAGGTTTTAGGTTTTGGTTTAGGTTATATGTTATAGGTTTAGGATAAGGTTTAGGTTTATGTTTAGGTTATAGTTTTTGGGATTTGAGAATGGGTTCGGGTTTAGGTTATAGGTTTTGGTTTAGGTTTAGTTTCAAGGTTTTGGTTTAGGTTATAGGTTAAGGTTAGGTTTAGGTTATAGGTTTTGGAATTTGAGAATCGGTTTGGGTTTAGGTCATAGGTTTTGGTATTGGTTTAGGTTATAGGTATTGGGATTTGTGAATGGGTTCGAGTTTAGGTTATAGGCTTTGGTTTTGGTTTAGTTTATAGGTTTTGGTTAAGGTTATAGGTTATAGGTTTAAGTTTAGGTTAAGGTTAGGTTTAGGTTATAGGTTTTGAGATTTGGGAATAGTTTTAGGTTATAGGTATAGGTTTAGGTTAGGTTATTGGTTAAGGTTTAGGGATAAGTTATAGGTTTTGGGATTTGAGAATAGGTTCGGGTTTAGGTCATACGTTTTGGTATTGGTTTAAGTTGTAGGTTTTGGGATTTGAGAATGGGTTTGGGTTTAGGTTATAGGTTTTGGTTTTGGTTTAGGTTATAGGTTAAGGTTAGGTTTAGGTTATAGGTTTTGGGATTTGAGAATGGGTTCGAGTTTAGGTCATAGGTTTTGGTATTGGTTTCGGTTATAGGTTTTGGGATTTGAGAATGGGTTCAGGTTTAGGTTATAGTTTTTAGTTTTGGTTTCGGTTATAGGTTTAGGATACAGTTTAGGTTTAGGTTTAGGTTATGGGTTTAGGTTAAGGGTATGGTCCTTGCAAATATAAGTACAAATATAAACACGACCTGTCTAAATGGTCAGGCCCTTCCAATTTTGTCCATAGGAAATGGATAGCTTTATCATGGTCATAACAGTGGTTCCCACCTTCCAGAGTCCCTCACTCTTCCGGATAGATCTGACGCACATCCGGGTCTACTCCATTAATTTCGAGCAAATATATAAACACGACTTATCCAAATGGTTAGGCCCCTCCAGTGCCGTCCATAGGAAATGGATAGCTTCATCATGGTCATAATAGTGGTTCCTACATTCCAGGGAACCCCGCTCATCCGGATAGCTCCGACGCACATCCGGGTCTGCTCCATTAATTTCGAGCAAATACATAAACACGGCCTGTCCAAATGGTCAGGCCCCTCCAATGCTGTTTATAGGAAATGGACAGCTTCATCATGGTCATAACAGCGGTTCTCACCTTCTAGGGACCCCCGCTTAACATTCGGATAGCTAAGACATACATCCGGGTCTGCTCCATCAATTTCCAACTATACATATATAAATAAAACACATAACATATGAATTTACCTGAAGGCGCTGACGGATAAGCTGCCGCACATCATCTGTCACGTTTGCCCAATGGGAGGTGATGGCGGGGAACATAGATAGGCATAAAACACTGACCTCCGACGTAAACAATCTGATATTGTTCCCAACAGGTCTAATACAGTCCTGTGGGAACTCTACCGTCACCCTACCCTCACGTGTAAATTTCTGTAAAAGTAACCCATGTGTGGGTACCGTCCTCGTCGGTTGATCGATGACGCTGCTGCAAAAGAAATATGTAAGTCTAAACATAAACCGAAGTCATTAAAAGAAATATACATGTAGACTTACATGTAGTGCCCAGTGTATGTGTGACTAAGGGATCTGACGCTGCGATGTAACATGTGGCGGCGATGCTGGCTCCATCCCATCACGGGTAGAAGGGGTAGATCTAATGTGCGAACGATGTACTCTCCCACCTGGTGTCATCACTGAATATGTGTGAGATACGAACTTATAAATTTAAACAATGTCAATTCCATTACACATTGTCATTCTATATTAAATACACATATTCAACCATTACACTATAATGCAAGCAAAATATATTAAAACTTAAACTTTAATCTATAACCCTGTTAAATTCTATTACACATTATCATTCTACATTAAATATACATATTCGAATTGAAAAATGACATGTAAATCATGTGTACATTTAATAATCGTCGTCTATATCACTATCGCTTAGGACTATTTCTTCTTCACCATCACTATCGCTGAACAGTATTTCCTCTTCATCGTCTACAATGGATCCCTCAATGAAACCGCTATCATCTCTAACAATGTCACGTACTATTGAGGCATCAACATGATCAGGTGGCACATCATCTTTGTCCAATTGCACCATATCAATATCAACACTTGAATCAGTCCCTGTATCCGCAGATGGCACGTCTTCTTGATATACTTGTTCAACACTAGACGTGTCATTTTTCCCGTCCTCACTATCGTCAACTTCTGGTTTGGGAACGTCAAATATGTTCCTGGACTTTATTTTTTACATCACGTGCCAAGAGCCACCTAACTTGGTGTCAGCGAGGTAAAATACTTGTTCGGCTTGCCTGACAAGGACAAATGGGTCGTCCTTAAACCACTTTCGAGATAAATTTAAGCTCGTAAAGTAGTTATCAGTCTGTATTCCCAACTTCTTATTTCCAACGTCCCACTAATCACATCTAAATAAGTACACCCACTTTCTCATACAATAATTCAGCTCAATAATATCCATCAAAATGCCATAAAAGTCAATTTCATCCTCCTCATTCGTTTCCTTCACAACCACCCCACTATTTTGTGTGGTCTTATACTTGTCAGGTTCTTCAGTGTGGAACTGAATCCCGTTTGCAATACAACCTGTAGATCTAGATACACGTCTATCAGGGCCACACGCCAGCGAGTATAGTGCATCAGACGCATCCGCAGAGTTGCTTGTACACAACATCTTCATCTATTATCATGTACAGAATGTAATTATTTAAGAATTTTCTTAGGTTCAAATAATGTGCGGTTCAACAAAAATTCTAAGTGTGGAGAGATACAATGTGAAATCTTACACATTTTTCTAACGATTGTGCAAACTGATCCTGATGCACTCGATTATAACTTGTGGGGAATTTGGACTTCATCTCTTCCTTGTGTTCTCTACACATAAATGACATGCCATCAACAAGAAACATTAAGGTTCTGAACACACAAATGAATGTAAATCAATAATCAAGTGGAAGACTTACTCCAAGTACGACTCTATTTCTTCACAATTATGCATCACATACCACCTCGCCTTTGCTAGATCCCCAACGTCCATATCTTGAAACATCGGCGATCCTAAAGGACGAACGTTATGTGAAAACAAAGATATGAGTCCTTGTTCATGCTCCTGCCCTTCATTAGCATTCCGATCTTCTCGGTTGAATCTAGTCTCTATACTACGAAGATATAAGGAGCAAAATATAAGGCACTCATTATCAATGTATGCCTCAGCTATGGATCCCTCCGGGCGTGCCCTGTTCCTCACAAACTGTTTGAGTGTGTGAAGGTATCTGTAAACAAAACCAATATGTTAAGAGCATGAAAACATGGATATATGTAGTTTACGGAATGAATAAAAAATTTAATAGGTTCTACCACCTTTTGATCGGATACATTCAACGATATTATACTGGGCCTGTAAACTTCGCCTCGTGCGGTAAGTGAATCGCTAGGAGTACCATGACATAAAAAAATGTAGGTGAAAATATTCTTTCAATTTTACAAAGGATTATGGCAATATCCGTCTCCAATCGTTTAATAACATCTACATTTAACGATTTTGAACAAAAATCCTTAAAGAATATCTCTAACTCAATCAACACCGCACTGATATCCTTGCTCAGGAATTCACGAATCGCAACCGGCAGTAGGCGTTGTAGAAGGACGTGAAAATCATGACTTTTCAGGCCTTTTACCTTACAGTCCGTAACGTTTTCGCACCGAGATATGTTTGATGCATACCCATCTGAAAACTTCACCGATCTCAACCATTCATATAAACGCTTTCTCTTTAGTTTTGTTAACGTGTAGCAGGCTTCTGGTATAGTATACGAATTTTCATGTGGTTGCAAGTGCAATTCTTTCCTTAAACCCATTTCTTGTAAATCCAATCTAGCCTTGATACTGTCTTTTGTTTTCTTCTCTATGTTCATCAATGTTCCGAAGACATTGTCACATATATTTTTCTCAATATGCATGACATCCAAGTTGTGTCGCAATTTCAGATCACTCCAATAAGGCAACTCAAAAAAGATGCTCTTCTTCCTCTAGTATAGTCCAATACTGTACGTTTCATATTCTTTAAGTACGATGCCTTACCAAATGTAACTTCTCCATTGTTACTCAGTTATTGTATCATATCTTCCCCAGATAGCTCTTTCAGGGGTGGCCTATGATCTTGTTTAACATCAAAGATCATCATCTTTCTACGTCAACTATGATCGTTCGGAAGGAAGCAACGATGGCCCATTTAACAAGTATTTCTACCGTGCTTCAATGACAATGAATAAGTCTTAATACCACATGTAGGACAAGCCAACTTGCCCTTCGTGCTCCACCCAGACAAATTTCCATACATGGAAAAGTCATTTATTATCCACAAGACTGCTGCGTGTAATCGAAATGTCTGTCCTGCAAATGTGTCATATGTTTCTGCACCTTGACTCCACAACTCGTTTAACTCATCTACTAACGGTCACAAATACACATCGATGTCATTCCTAGGTGACCTGGGTCCAGGTATAAGCAATGACATCATGAAAAATGACTCCTTCATACACAACCAAGGAGGTAAATTGTAGGGCATAAGTACCACTGGCCACATACTGTACGCGCTACTCATATTATAAAATGGATTAAAACCATCACTTTCAAGACCTAGTCGAACATTGCAAGAATCCTCTGCAAACCAGTCATGTTGCTTGTCAAAATTTTACCAGGCTTTAGAGTCCGCAGGGTGCCTCAGGGTACTATCATCATGAACGTGTTTCTCCTTATGCCACCTCATATCTTCAGCCGTCTTACGAGACATAAACAATCTTTGTAATCTAGGTTTCAATGGGAAGTACCTTAGCACCTTTTGTAGAATTTTCTTACGCTCAGCTTTGTCATACTTCCACCTAAACTCTCCACATTTTTTACACTGTTCAGCCTTATCATACTCTTCCCTATACAATAAACAATCATTTATACATGCATGTATGAGTTTATAACCAAGGCCCAAGTCTCGCACTAAGGATTTTGCCTCGTAATGAGACTTGGGCAATGTCTCACCAGCTGGTAATACTTCTTTCAGCAACCAAGAAACATGTCAAACGATTTGTTACTCCAACAATTTATTATTTTCAAATGAAGTAACTTTGTAAGAAAATTTAACTTGGAGAAGTTCTCACACCCCGGATAAAGTGGACGTTACGCATCCCTCAACAACCTACTAAACTTATCTGATTTGACATCACCCATTGGAGGAATATCTTGGCTACTGCTTGTTGCTGCAAAATCAGTATCCGCAATTGTTCCCCTGAACACATCACCTATGATATCTTGCATTTCGTCAACGTCTTCACCCTCATCATCCGGCACAATAGGGTCTTCGTTGACTTCAGTGGCCTTAACTCTATGGGTCATATCTTCACCATGATGGACCCACCAAGTGTAACCCGGGTCAATCCCAACTATGAAAAAATCATCCTCTACTTTGTTTAAAGTCTTGAATATCAAGTTCATGCATTTTCGATATGGACACTAATCCTATTCCCTGAATCTACCCCATTTCGCACAAATTCCATGAACTCTTGAACCCCTTGTTTATACTCTGGGCCAAACCTGTTCTTAGCTCACATCCAACTCTTATCCATCTCTACAATGAAAAGACTAGAGTCAGTCTGGAGAAAGCTTTAAGATTAGGGTATGTTATAGGTTTAACTTATATGTTTAGGTTTAGGTTAAGGTTATGAGTTTAGGTTAAGGTTATAAGTTTAGGTTTAGTTTATAGTTCTAGGTTTTGAGTATGGGAATAGGTTATAGGTTATGGGATAAGGTTTAGGTTATAGGTTATAGGTTAAGGTTCGGGTTCGGGATCGGGTTTAGGTTATAGGTTTAGGTTTAGGTTTTTAAGTTTAAGCTTAGGTTTTTAAGTTTAGGTTTAGGTTTTGGTTAATGATTAGGTTTAGGTTATAAGTATAGGTTTAGGTTAAGGTTAATGTTATAAGTATAAGATATAAGTTTAGGTTTAGGTTATAAGTATAGGTTATAAGTTTAGGTTAAGGTTATAAGTATAGGTTTAGGTTATAAGTTTTAGGTTTAGGTCATAGGTTTAGGTTTAGGTTATAGGTTTAGGTCATAGGTTTAGGTTTAGTTTATAGGTTTAGGTCTATGTTTAGGAAATCAAGTTTGGTTTCGGGTTCGGATCAGGTTTAGGTGTTCTCTAGTATTATCTACTATTGAACCTAGTATTATCTACTACATACTAGTAACATACAACTTATATTGGGGCACAATACCATACGTTACAAGAATTTCATGTCCCCCTAACCAAGGTATCCTCCATTGATAGCACACACATAAATATATATATACATAAGTTATTTATTTTCATTTACATTTGTAAATACATTCATCATCCATCCAAGAAAATTGAAACAAGTACTGTTAGGTATGACAAACAGTTAAAAAGGAAAATCATACATCTTATCTTATCCGAACATAAACAGCGGTTCCCACCTTCTAGGGACCCCTACTCAACATCCGGATAGCTCCGACGCACATCCGGGTCAGCTCCAACATTTTCTAAGCTAATACAATGAAATCCTAAATTAGTTACTCATCCAAGGTTGGATAAATTATAATACTTTCATATTCCCATTTAAACGTTCACGTCAAAAATTCGACAGCATCTCCCCATGCCTCTCCAGATAAGTTTATCTTACGTTATATTCTGATGCCAAATATCTAAGGCAATGTAAAGATATTTGGCATTGGATACGGAACGAAAGAAACATATCCAGAGAGAAATGAGGAGATGGACCGCGGATCAGGCATGAACATTGAAATAGATTATATGAAAGCATACTATCCATCTAACCTTGAACTGTCTAAAATGGGACAATTTGAACCATTTCTATGCCACCAAAAACACACCATATCTATGTATGGCCCCATAGAAATCCTCAAACGAGTAACTAATTATCTAACTTACAAAACTATAAATTACAAGTCATAACTATAAACTAACTAATCACAATAATAATTTAAGGCAAGAAAATGGAATATACAAGCTCATTAAGGTTAGCAAAGACAATTATATGTAACAGAAGGCAATGGAACAATATAAGCTGCATTAGTAACAGAGGGAGATCATTCATCAAAGGGAGATCATTCATGTTAAGGGACGAACCTAAAAATGAGATTGATCCAAAGCCCAAGTTATCCTTCTTTTTTTTTTAAAAAGAGGGGAAACGTTCACCATTGAGATCTTTCTAGAGCTGGCCATGTTGTTTATATGTCATCCAAACCATTTTAGAGGCTTACTGTAAGTGCTATGATTTCATATCCCTTAGGTTGTCAAATTTTGTGGTGTCAAAACCTATATCTATGTCTTGTATATCTTGTGTTTCATGTTTGAGACTATTCATTACTTCAAGACATCATATTTCAAGACAAGAACTTAAATGAAGAAAGTTTCAAGTCATGGATGAAGAATTCAAGAATAGAATTCTCCAAGTATGCATGTTCAAGATTCAAACAAGTACAAGTATAGAAGAAGACTTTGTCAAGTCAAGAAAGGATCAAGCTCGAGAAGGCCTACAACAAGATTCGTAAATTCTCAAGCTCCTCTTAAGGGTCATCTGAGTGTACAGACTATCAATGTCCATCTCCCTTTTAAGGTTTGTTTGACCTTAGATTGACCTTAGGATGGGCTTTACTGTAGGTCATTCTAGATACATAATTCGTATATTTTAATATGCTTGTTCGGGCTATTCTAAGACCAGTCCTAGGGACTTCAAGACCAGTCCTAGCTCTGCTACGACCAGTCTTAAGTTTTTCACGACCAGTCCTAGGTTGCTGAAGATTTTTAGATTTTTTTGGTTGTCCTACGACCAATCCTGGACATCCTTTGACCAATCCTGTGGCTACCCAAGACTAGTCGTGGAACAGTTAATCCTTATCCCGCGGAAATCTTTAAAAATCTTTGAAGCTACGACCGGTCCAAGGATCCTAAGGCCAGTCATAGATGGGATTTTTCAGGCTATAAATAGAGCACGAACTTCAGAGTTTTTTAATTCAATTCAACTCAATTCAAGCAATCTTTAGGCTATACTCTGAGATAAGTTTGTGTTTATTTTTTTAAGCTACTTTGTGCTCATTTAATATTCCTTCTGCTAGCTTGTTTATTATTTGATTTTGATCTACATTCCAATCTTATTAGAAAAGGGGAATTTCTTATATTCCTTCTGCTTGGATTCAAAATCAAATAGAACTAGCCCTTTTAATTTAAAATCATTTAGACTTAGAACCATTCTTAAAGTGAGTATTGTACTTTGAACGTTGAATCGAACTTCTACTCCGATTGGTTCTACCTGGCTACTTCAAAAGGAGATTCAGGTATTTTACATTTGTGTAATTTACATTCTTTAGTTTTTTTTTTAAGATTTGCCAGAAAAATCTCATTGTTTTGGTTATCTGAGGAGAGCCAGAAAACTCATATTGTGTGGGTTTTTGGATTGTGTAAGCCCGAGATAAAAAGACACAATTGTGAAGGTTTTAGGTAAACCTGTGAAACCTATTTTGATAGTGCATGCTAATATCCCCTGTGTGAGGATATTAGGAGTGGAGCAGCATTCTGTGTGGCTGTTAGATAACAGTTGGTGTACACAAAGGCGAACCACTATATATCGTTGTGTTGTGGATGTGCTTTATTCTTTCATTCCTTTATTCATTCAGTTTTATGGATTGTATTTGTGGATGAATATTGTAATAACTTAGGATTTATTTCTGTAAGTTATTTTGGTTTCCTTACTTTTTATTTGTCATTGGTTTGAGATACAAAGGACGTTCTAGAAATAAGGTTTTCCTACCTTAAACCTTTAGTTTTTGGTGTAAGGTTGTCCTTAAAACTGATATAGTATCATTCTCTTAATTCTAGATTATTGAGATTACTTTTAATTCAGCATTGTGCTTTATTTCTTTTATTATCCGCTGTTTTAAGTTTTATTTGGCATTGCCCTATTCACCCCCCCTCTAAGGCATATAGCTAGGCCCTTTCAAGTTGTATCAAAACCTAATAGCTCATGCTTATTGATTATTCATTGGATTTATTTCCTGAGCTAACGATCTAAGCTATATTAAGATGTCAAATTTTGATAGCCTATCTGTCACTAGGCCACCACCCTTTAATGGCACAAACTATGCCTATTGGAAAGCCAGGATGAGGATCTGTAACGCCCGTGAAAAATCCGTACTTGGAATCGAGTACCGATTTGACCCGAAATCGCGTATAAATAATTTCCATGAAAATTTTACGTAAGTTAGCTAGCGCAACGCTAGAGTAGCTGGGAAATAGTCCCTGATCACTTTAAATACGTTCTACAAGACTCAAATCGAGTAGAACAGACAACTCTACAATACTCTATAACCTTGGATCCAACTCTAAGCAGGTTTGTCCTCTGGACCATATGGAACTTTTGTATTGGATTTAGACCGCGCGTCGAAGGTCTGATACCTCCTATCTTAGACCGTTAAAACCGCCCAGCTGGACTTGACAATCATCTCGAAAATCAAGTCAAACCGATAATCACAGAGTATTTCGTTGAAACTGGACTGAAGCGACCGCGAATAGGGACGAATTGGGAATTTCAAATTTAGATCTGGCACACGACTTGACGCGTCAGTATTAAGCGTTCTGACCGTCAGAATTCATCCAGATTACACCCTCGGATCAGGAAAAATATCTAATTATTGTCACGGAACTTTCAGTCCTGATCTATGTGCGGTGACCGCTGAACTGAAACTGGTCCGCCACGTGCGATCTGCGAACCCTGCCAGACTGAAAACTTAATACGAGGTACATCTGGTACCCATGAGCTTAAGTCTGATCGCAATCGACCAGGGGACCACCAGAAATCAGTTTTTAGACCGAAACAGCCCCGAAATGGATAGGCAATAAGTAAACTTCGTCCCGGAGCCTATTTCGGGCGTTTCCAAGCTTATAAAAGGGGTTGAAACCCTCATTCCTTCCTTGCATACGAATTTCCCTAAACCCTAGAAAAGAGAGAGAGAGTTTGAGAGAAAGGGAAGAGGAGATTTTTCCCGCTTCCGAGCCGCCAACAGTTGCTGCATCAACGCTTCCTTCCAATCACCTGGCTGGTGATTTCTACGCTTTTTCAGGTATAGAAAAACCCTAAAAACTTGCTGATTTAGGGTTCACGTAGATTCTGAACGTATTAGCTAACGAAATCCATGAATCAGGTTCTCCTACTGTCGTAGACGAAGCCTACACGCTCCGTTCAAATTCTCGCGACCGTAAGAGATTAGGTGAGAATTTTAGACGCTTTGATTGACGGTTTACAACGCTTTCAATGTCGTTTAATAGTAGATTATCGACGGCATCGCCGTTTGACATGTACAACATGCTCTCCGTTTCCTGTTTCGCAAACTAACGAAGAATATGAGATTTAGGGCATTTTAAGTATATGTAGGAAGTACGGTCTACATGCATAATTTGCTGACGTGATTGACATGATTTGTCGCCGCATTAGAGAGTTAGGAATGCCTGCATAATCAGTTTGGTGAAGAGATTCGCCAAGTTGCGCACTTTGGGTCGACATACTATATGTGGACTTAAGGGTGTAGTGTATGTGTTTGTATAAATGCTTGTATTAGTATGTATTGTATTGAATGATGTTATGTAGTAGTTTGAGATTGATTTCATGATTAATAGGCTGACCTAAACGATTTCCTATATGTTGACCTTATGCATGATTGCATCGTATGCATAGAAATGATGCCTTAAGAATTGCCTAAGTTGAATATGCTTGGAAAGCATGCCTTGAAGATTTGCCTAAATTGAATGCTATAACATGTGCTAACATGCTCACATGATGTATTTCAATTCCAATACCTTTGTATCGTATTAATGAAATTCCATAGATGTGTGGGACTTGATTTAGTCCAGGCAGTCGGTAACCGAGCGAATTCGTGGCTGACTGGTCATAGCCACGAACGACGCGTCGATGAATGTGATTCGTGTTGAGAGTTGGCGGCAGTGGTTAGGCCACGCGAAGTGTTTTACGCACTTCATGTCGTTCAATTCGAAATGCGATCGCGCTAGTCGAGCCCGTCAAGTAACCCGACTGGCCGATGTTTGTTCACCTTGTACGTATCATAACTGCTTGAACCTAGGGTACTGAACTTACCATTGTAAACCCTATTAACCGTGGTACCTTGATCCACGAAGACTCATGAGCCGGGCATGGTGGTATGGGACACCGTGGTCGAGCTGTCGGCCTAAGCTGGGGCCACAAACCTCCCCGTAGTGACCAATGAGCACCTTGACTCGTGAGCAGATTATGGTGGTATGGGACACTATATTCTAGCTGTCGGCCTACACTGATTAGGCGACGAGCCCTTTGTAGTGACCGCGAGCGTATTCTGAGTTCACGGGAGGCGACGACCCTTCCGTGCAGTAGAGTACAGTAGGCCTGTATTGATAAGGTGATGGGGGAGCGGTGCAACGAGTGCGAGCAACAGCCCTGGCAGCCCTTACAGTGACCTACGAAATGTACATCGTATGAGATTACTAGGAGTGACGACCCTAGACAGGATCCGTGTTGGGATTGATACAAGGGAAGTACCTTAGTTTCCCAATCTTGCTGTTTGAATGGACTAATAACAACTGGGTAATCATATCACCATAGCATTGCATGTGCCTGGAAGATGTGGAGCACTCTAGGGAGTGTGGCATGCCGCGGTCGTAAGATGTTGCCGCATGAGGGTGATTGTCGGTGAGGGCATACATCATGTCATATCATCTTGCATTAAACAACAGTATTAGGTTTGTCTGATTTACTGCTTTACTATTATCGCGTGATTGAATTGTGAACATGCTAATCTTTGCTCTATGATTCCACTGAGTTGATCACTCATTCCCACGTTACGGGATGGTGTTTGCAACACCCACCAGACCCTGTTGTAGTTGCAGGTGGCGACGAGATCCAGGACGTGGAGCCGGAGATTGACGAGGACCAGGATGAGTTCTCTTATATGCAGTACCACGACGGCTTCCCGTAGGTGACCTGGATCGAGGGGGACTTCAGTGGGACTATTTTGGACTTATTTTTTTTGTCTATTTACATGTATATGAGACTCAGAGATGTAGTCATACTTTGGAGACAGTTGAGAGTACTTTGTTTTTTTTTCATACAGTGATATATATTGTTTAGTCTTCCGCTTGCTTTTATCACTGGATCTGAAGTATGAATTGCAGTTTTGGTATACTTTTACTCATGTGGATGCTTTAAATCAGACAATATTGAATCATAACCATTTTTGTTGCATAAGTGACGGTCTGGAACTCGGGGGTTGAGTTTATACACGACCCCCGATTTTCAGGGTGTTACAAGTTGGTATCAGAGCATGAATGAGAGTATACTGGGCCTGGGTTATGGTCTTGCGACGTACGCTGTCGCTTCCTTTGACTTAGGTGGGTGCGAGAAGGGTCTAGAAACACTTCTAGGATCACAGATTCGCCGATAGGCGAAGTTTATAGAATCGATCGCAAGACCGACTCTGTAACGCATCTCGGGTCGCGTAAGGCCACCCGAATCGCTGCTAAGTTATAGGAAGTTAGGTTGAGATGTCCTATGAGCGATTTTAAATCGTAAAAGTAAATCCTTGGGTCGTGGAATGACCACGACTCCAGTAATCAATCGTCAGGGCTTAAAAACCCCGTTTTGCCAAAAATTCTCAAAAATTCCTTCTCTAAACACTTCAACCTTCAGTTTTTTCTTATCCATTTCATGTTAGGCATCAAACCTAATGTGAAAATAATACAAATTAGTACTTTCACAAAATTTTACAGTGAATAGTAAAATTTTATGAAAAATGGCCATAAGGCCATTCTAACTTCACTTTCTTTTGCAACTAAGGATCTAGATAGGTGTACTAGCTCCTTCTACCCCAAATTCATATGCTGCATCATATAGTTTGGTATTCGGGATTGCAATATGGACCCAGAAAGCCCCGAACACATGTTTGGGCTCATAGGGACAAAAATACTATGAACTAAGGGGTGGGACCAGACTTTTTGGGACCCTGGGACCATGGGGGACCAGACCCATGGGGTCCTACCGGTCAACTTGCGAGTTGACCGGCGATGCCATCGCCGGCCGGGCGATGCATCGCCGGCCGGCGAGCTCCGTTTGAGCTGTCCTTCGGGTGCACCCCCTTAAATAGGGTCCACATCACCCCTATGCACCTCCCACCTCACGAAAATCCCCAAATCCCACCTCTCCTTCACAAACAGCCCTCTACATAACCCTATCTTCGATTTTCAGTAACCCATTCCAAACCCCAGCGTCCCAAATCACTTCAAACACCTTCCTTGGCCAAAACCGACCACCACCCATCATTTATTGGGTGTTGGCAGCCTCTTTCCTTGAAGATTTTCCCATTTGGAGCTCCAAAATCCCCCAAATAGTGATGAAATCGTGAGCAGCTCCATTCCACCTTTTTGTTCTTATTTTTCCCTGAAAGTACAGCCTTGGGAAGCTTGAAGCATCCCTCTACGACGCCTAGATTTCCTTTTGTCAGATTGGGCAGCCATTTCTCCGCATTTTCGGCGTTTTCCATGGCTTTCGTGGAAGCTATTTTGGGTCTTTTGTCACTCTCATCCATCCTGTCTTTGATGGGTAAGAGGAAAACTGCAACAGACGAGGCTGGGCCTAGCCGCCCTGCTCGATCGAGAAGACCGCGGGGTGGTGCCGCAAGTTCAAGCGCCGCCGCAGGTCCAGCTGCAGTCCTGGAGTGCCGTACAAAGCGGGATTTGGATCCCCATGCACACCTTGGACGAACCATTCTGTCAGAGATGTCTCATGGTGAATACACTGATCGTAGAGTGTTATTTGAGGCGGACGTTGATGGGCGATTGTTCGGCGAGTATCTGTTGTTTGAACGCATTGAAGCTGCGCACTGGGGACCGATCTTTGAAGCTCGTGCTCGTGCTAATGTGAGCACTGTTCGTGCCTTCTATGCTAACATCCAGAGTCCTACCTTGGAGCCCTTACAGTTCAAAATCCCTTTTGGCAGAGATCGGATGGCTACGATCGACGTCCGGTTGGTTGCGCGACTTCTCAACGTGCCTCTAGGTGATGTACATCCAAGTGAGAAGAATTTGAGGACTAGACGTGAACGAGATCGCCGCACCAGGTTTCTGTGCGGAAAATTGGTTCCATGGCAGCCTAATAATAGCCTCAAAGCGACGTACATGTCTGAGGATTTGCGCCTGCTGCACCATATCTGCACGTTCAATGTCTATCCCAGGTCGACGAACCGCATTGAATGTACACGTCTTATGGTCGATTTCTTATTTCTGGTGGCCCAGGGAGAGAACGTATGTATGGCCACTTTCATCTTACGGCAGATAGTTCTCATAGCCAGGTCGAGGAGAACATCCGAATCCCTTCCCTTTGGCCGACTCATTTGCAAGATTGCGCTTGAGTTTGCCTATAGACTTGGACCCGAGTTGCCGGTATCGATTCACACCATCGATGAGTCGACGATGGTTAAGATGAAGATTGGGTCGCAATATCGTGAAAATCAACTTGAAAGGGATAGTGGGGACGACTTTGATGAAGAGGAAGATCAAAGCGAAGGAGAACCTAGTGCAGAGGTTCAGGAAGAGACTCAGGAAGAAGCAGAAGAGGAGGCTCAGGATACTGATGAGAGCCCTCCTCCTTCTGCGCAGACTACTATTGACGATCGCATTGCTCGGATGGAGGAGAGTCAGACCGCTTTGCGAAGGGAAGTCCAAGAACTTCGAGCAGAGGTCGCTGATGCCAAGGCCGTCACGAAGAAGAAATTTGGCAAGGTGACTCGCACCTTGAAGGCAATCCTGTGTTGTTTACAGGATAAGGGTGCTCCTCCTCCGTCGCCAGACTCCGACTAGCGACGCGATCTTTGATGTTGTTATGAGTAGTTAGCTATTTTCTATTTTATGTGTGTAAGGCCTATTAGGGCTAGTGCTTTGCTTTTGTTGCTGTTGCTTAACTGTCTTAATTTCCATGTCATTCTAGTCATGATGCTTGTAAGGATATATCCCTTGTATTGTGACAATTTTGATTAATTGAAATGCATGGAATGCCTTTGACTCTTTAAGTGAATGATTATGGTGTATTTTTGCAATTGAGACTGACAAGGTTGCGCCCTATTTTGAATATAGGGAATGCCACCTAAGATTACGAGGAGCGCGGTTCGACTTTCATTGTCTGAGCAGATGGATCAGACTCCTTCTCAGTCTGGCACTCGTCCGGACCCTGCTGTGGGCCCGATTCCTGAGACTGTTCGATCGTCTCAGCCTGCTGTTGGTCCTACAGATGGACCACCGCCCTTTACACCATCAGTTCGAGAGCCACAGCGCGCATCTACTTCCGCACCTCATCCGCCACAGCCTGCTCCACCCCCTGATAGATTCGAGCAGATGATGGCCATGATGCTACAGCAGCAGCAGCTTTTGACCACTATAGTTGGGACTTTAGCCCAGGGTGGGGGTGCGACTACCTCTACCCCACCTGCACCGCCTGCGCATCCAGCTGAGGATGCCTACATTTACGCCCAGGATGAGGGCATAGCACATCCTGCGCAGCCTGCTTTCCCTGCAGGGAATCCTGCCGACACACGGGGCCTCCTGGAGCGATTTCAGCGCTTGCGGCCTCCTACCTTTTCGGGTTCTCACCGGCCCGAGGAGGCAGAGTTCTGGCTCGACCGAGTGTCGAAGATTCTACGCATGTTACACTGTACCGAGGCAGAGCAGGTAGAGCTGGCTACCTTTCTATTTGAGAGAGAGGCCAGTATGTGGTGGGATAGTATATTGCGAACGGTTGCTGCAGATTTCGTATGGACATGGGCAGCATTCGAGTTCCACTTCCATGAGAAGTATTATCCCCAGACCTACAGGCACGAGAGGGAGAATGAGTTTCTCCGTCTCAGGCAGGCAGCGATGACGGTTACTGAGTATGAGCATCGGTTTACAGAGTTGGGCAGGTACGTCCCGACGATACTAGCTGATGAGCAGATGCGCATACGGCGTTTTTTGGAGGGCCTGCGACCGGATATTCGGTCGAAGATGTGCTGCGTCAGTTTCCCTTCCTATGCGGAGTTGGTTCACATGTCCATGCGGGCAGAGCAGGACGTGGATCGACTGGCGCGATCTCGAGGCCCGACTACTTCCAGGCCGCGACCGGAGTTGCCAGATAGGCCCTTCGCGGGCAAGAGGCCTCGCTTTGATCCTCCTACCAGGACCACGGCGCCCGTACGACCGTTTCGGCGTCCTGATTTATCATGCACGTACTGTGGGAGGACGGGCCATTTATCGCAGAGTTGCTTCTCCAGGATGCGGGACAGTGGGTTCTCGCCGCCGCAGAAGATTGATCGTGTACGTCCACAGGCGATATCAGCACCGCCTATACGGTCAGCTCCTGCGCATCCTTCATTCAGACCCACGGTATCGCAGATTCGACAGCCTCCACGGCCCTTGACACAGCGGCCGAACCGGCCACAGCAGGCACGAGTTCATGCACTGACCGCCGAGGCAGCTACGACACCGGCTTTTCAGCATTCAGCCTTCGAGGTCACGGGCCACATCGGAGGTACTCCCGTTCTTATCATGGTGGACACTGGTTCCACGATTTCTTTGATATCGCATGCCGTAGTCAGACGTCTTGGGTTGCAGACTATCACTATGGATAGCGTGCGAGTCCTTGCAGCTCATGGAGATTATTCGGATGTCACCCAGATGTGTGAGGGTTGTTTAGTTGATCTGGGAGGTAGGACGATGACTCTTGATCTGGTCGTCGATCCCTCGCTCGTATATCTCGACGTCATTCTTGGCATGGACTGGTTGACTGCAGCGAGAGCCGAGATTGACTGCGAGGCTCGTGTGGTGACGGTGTACGAGCCTGAGGGCACGCCTTTCACATTTTCAGTGCGGGTAAATCTTCCTTTCCGCATTCTTAGCTACGCCACTATATTGCGTGACGCTGGTGCCCAGGTCCTTGAGCAGACGCCAGTTGTTTCTGAGTTCGGGGATCTGTTCAGGAAGATCCCTGGTTTGCCGCCCCGACGTGAGATCGATTTCACTATCGATCTGATTCCTGGTTCTACACCCGTCTCACTGCCGACGTATCGCATGGCGCCTTGTGAGATGGAGGAGTTGCGGACGCAGATTGATGGTCTGCTAGAGCTTGGCTTTATACGGCCTAGCGTATCTCCTTGGGGAGCACCGGTCTTGTTCGTGAAGAAGAAGGACGGTTCGCTGCGATTGTGTATTGATTATCGTAGGCTGAACCAGCTCACAGTGAAGAACAAGTACCCTTTACCTAGGATCGATGACTTGTTTGATCAGTTGAGAGGAGCGCAGTACTTCTCGAAGATTGATCTTCAGTCAGGATATCATCAGCTGCGCGTCAGGGATGAGGACGTGCAGAAGACAGCATTCAGGACCAGTTTTGGTCACTACGAGTTCCTCGTGATGTCGTTCGGTCTCACGAACGCACCGGCCGTGTTCATGGATCTGATGAACCGGGTTTTTCGGCCTTTCCTCTATCGATTCGTCGTTGTCTTCATCGACGACATTTTGGTATACTCTAGGAGTCGAGAGGAGCATGAGGAGCATTTGCGTTTGGTTCTGGATACGCTCAGACGACACCAGTTGTTCGCACAGTACAAGAAGTGCGACTTCTGGAAGCAGGAGGTGAAGTTTCTGGGACACGTGGTGTCCAAGGATAGCATGGCAGTTGACCTGTCTAAGGTAGCTGCGGTGCAGGACTGGGAGCAGCCTAGTTCTGTCACTGAGGTGAGGAGTTTCTTGGGTCTCGCTGGCTACTATCGGCGTTTCATTCAGGATTTCTCGAAGATCGCGAGACCCTTATCTCAGTTGACACGGAAGGACGTGAAGTTCGCCTGGAATGATAAGGCGGAGTCAGCTTTTCAGGAGCTGAAGGACAGACTTACGTCCGCCCCTGTGCTAGTATTGCCAGAGCAGGGGGTTAGATACACTATATACACTGACGCGTCTAGCGTTGGTTTGGGTTGTGTCCTTATGCAGAGGGACAGGGTAATTTCGTATGCCTCGAGACAATTAAGGAAGCACGAGGAGAATTACCCTACACACGACCTGGAGTTGGCAGCCGTTATATTCGCACTGAGACTCTGGAGACATTACCTCTACGGAGAGGAGTTCGAGCTCTTTTGCGACCACAAGAGCCTCAAGTACATATTCACGCAGCGAGACTTGAATATGAGGCAGCGGCGATGGATGGAGACGCTGAAGGACTTCAATTTTGAAGTCTTTTACCATCCTGGGAAGGCGAACCTTGTGGCTGATGCGTTGAGCCGCAAGAAGGCGATAGAGTTTGCGGCTCCGCTGATGGTTGCCGAGTGGGATATGGTTGAGTTTTTGCGAGACTTTGAGCAGAAGCTCACCGTAGAGGAGCCATTTGAGTTCATCGCACATGTACAGGTGCGATCCCAGATCGATGACCGTGTCATCGAGGCGCAGAGGGACGACGCGCATCTTACTGAGCTTCGAGAGCAGGCCAGTGATGATGCTGACGCCGACTGGCGAGTTGGTATGGATGGAGGCTTACGTTACCGTGGCCGCTTATCCGTCCCAGATGTCCCTGACTTGAGACGAGAGATTCTCGAGGCTGCGCATTCTACTAGACTCGCGATGCATCCTGGCAGCACAAAGATGTATCGTGACGTGAAGAGAACGTATTGGTGGGAAGGTATGAAGACCCACATTGCTAAGTTCGTGTCCCGTTGTCTCACTTGTCAGCAGGTGAAGGCAGAGCATCGCCGACCACCTGGACTTTTGCAGCCTATGCCGATTGCAGAATGGAAATGGGATTTCATTTCCATGGACTTCATTTCTGGGTTGCCGAGGACGAGGAAGGGGCATGATTCCATTTGGGTGATCGTCGACCGATTGACGAAGTCGGCGCACTTCCTACCGATCAGAGTTACGAACTCTGCAGACGAGCTGGCTAGATTGTATATCCGAGAGATTGTGCGTCTGCATGGAGTTCCGTTGGAGATCGTGTCGGACAGAGACACGCGGTTCACTTCTATTTTCTGGACTGGCATTCAGGAGGCTATGGGTGTGAAGTTGAAGTTCAGTACTGCCTTCCACCCACAGACGGACGGACAGATGGAGCGAGTGAACCAGATCCTGGAGGACATGTTGCGGGCTTGCGCATTGGACTTCAAGGACAGTTGGGATGACTGTCTTGCATATGCGGAGTTTGCGTACAACAATAGCTTCCAGACGAGTATCGGCATGACACCTTATGAGGCGCTGTATGGGCGACCTTGTCGCGCACCGCATTGCTGGTTAGAGGTCGGTGAGCGCAGCTTGATTGGCCCAGAGTTGGTGCAGGCGACGTCAGAGAAGATTGATATTATTCGACGTCGGCTTCTTACAGCGCAGAGCAGACAGAAGAGCTACGCCGATACGAGACGGAGGCCACTAGAGTTTACAGTCGGGGATCATGTGTTTTTGCGGGTTTCCCCTATGAAGGGAGTCCTTCGGTTCGGGAAGAAGGGGAAACTGGCACCGTGCTTCATTGGTCCATTTCAGATCCTCGATCGTGTGGGAGCAGTGGCTTACCGATTGGCTTTACCCACGCCCCTCGCGAGCGTCCACAACGTATTTCATGTTTCTATGCTGAAGAAGTACGTTGCTGATCCTTCCCACATCATCAGATGGGAGCAGGTGCAGTTAGGAGAGGATGTTACTTATATCCTGCGACCGACACGTATCTTAGACCGGAAGGAGCAGGTACTGCGTAGCAAGGTGATTCCCCTTGTGAAGGTACTATGGACGCATCACTCTGAGGAGGAGGCTACTTGGGAGACAGAAGCCGAGATCAGAAAGAACTACCCACAGCTTCTCGAGGAGTACGAACAGTTACAAATTTCGAGGACGAAATTATTTGTTAAGGGGGGTAGATTGTAACGCCCGTGAAAAATCCGTACTTGGAATCGAGTACCGATTTGACCCGAAATCGCGTATAAATAATTTCCATGAAAATTTTACGTAAGTTAGCTAGCGCAACGCTAGAGTAGCTGGGAAATAGTCCCTGATCACTTTAAATACGTTCTACAAGACTCAAATCGAGTAGAACAGACAACTCTACAATACTCTATAACCTTGGATCCAACTCTAAGCAGGTTTGTCCTCTGGACCATATGGAACTTTTGTATTGGATTTAGACCGCGCGTCGAAGGTCTGATACCTCCTATCTTAGACCGTTAAAACCGCCCAGCTGGACTTGACAATCATCTCGAAAATCAAGTCAAACCGATAATCACAGAGTATTTCGTTGAAACTGGACTGAAGCGACCGCGAATAGGGACGAATTGGGAATTTCAAATTTAGATCTGGCACACGACTTGACGCGTCAGTATTAAGCGTTCTGACCGTCAGAATTCATCCAGATTACACCCTCGGATCAGGAAAAATATCTAATTATTGTCACGGAACTTTCAGTCTTGATCTATGTGCGGTGACCGCTGAACTGAAACTGGTCCGCCACGTGCGATCTGCGAACCCTGCCAGACTGAAAACTTAATACGAGGTACATCTGGTACCCATGAGCTTAAGTCTGATTGCAATCGACCAGGGGACCACCAGAAATCAGTTTTTGGACCGAAACAGCCCCGAAATGGATAGGCAATAAGTAAACTTCGTCCCGGAGCCTATTTCGGGCGTTTCCAAGCTTATAAAAGGGGTTGAAACCCTCATTCCTTCCTTGCATACGAATTTCCCTAAACCCTAGAAAAGAGAGAGAGAGTTTGAGAGAAAGGGAAGAGGAGATTTTTCCCGCTTCCGAGCCGCCAACAGTTGCTGCATCAACGCTTCCTTCCAATCACCTGGCTGGTGATTTCTACGCTTTTTCAGGTATAGAAAAACCCTAAAAACTTGCTGATTTAGGGTTCACGTAGATTCTGAACGTATTAGTTAACGAAATCCATGAATCAGGTTCTCCTACTGTCGTAGACGAAGCCTACACGCTCCGTTCAAATTCTCGCGACCGTAAGAGATTAGGTGAGAATTTTAGACGCTTTGATTGACGGTTTACAACGCTTTCAATGTCGTTTAATAGTAGATTATCGACGGCATCGCCGTTTGACATGTACAACATGCTCTCCGTTTCCTGTTTCGCAAACTAACGAAGAATATGAGATTTAGGGCATTTTAGGTATATGTAGGAAGTACGGTCTACATGCATAATTTGCTGACGTGATTGACATGATTTGTCGCCGCATTAGAGAGTTAGGAATGCCTGCATAATCAGTTTGGTGAAGAGATTCGCCAAGTTGCGCACTTTGGGTCGACATACTATATGTGGACTTAAGGGTGTAGTGTATGTGTTTGTATAAATGCTTGTATTAGTATGTATTGTATTGAATGATGTTATGTAGTAGTTTGAGATTGATTTCATGATTAATAGGCTGACCTAAACGATTTCCTATATGTTGACCTTATGCATGATTGCATCGTATGCATAGAAATGATGCCTTAAGAATTGCCTAAGTTGAATATGCTTGGAAAGCATGCCTTGAAGATTTGCCTAAATTGAATGCTATAACATGTGCTAACATGCTCACATGATGTATTTCAATTCCAATACCTTTGTATCGTATTAATGAAATTCCATAGATGTGTGGGACTTGATTTAGTCCAGGCAGTCGGTAACCGAGCGAATTCGTGGCTGACTGGTCATAGCCACGAACGACGCGTCGATGAATGTGATTCGTGTTGAGAGTTGGCGGCAGTGGTTAGGCCACGCGAAGTGTTTTACGCACTTCATGTCGTTCAATTCGAAATGCGATCGCGCTAGTCGAGCCCGTCAAGTAACCCGACTGGCCGATGTTTGTTCACCTTGTACGTATCATAACTGCTTGAACCTAGGGTACTGAACTTACCATTGTAAACCCTATTAACCGTGGTACCTTGATCCACGAAGACTCATGAGCCGGGCATGGTGGTATGGGACACCGTGGTCGAGCTGTCGGCCTACGCTGGGGCCACAAACCTCCCCGTAGTGACCAATGAGCACCTTGACTCGTGAGCAGATTATGGTGGTATGGGACACTATATTCTAGCTGTCGGCCTACACTGATTAGGCGACGAGCCCTTTGTAGTGACCGCGAGCGTATTCTGAGTTCACGGGAGGCGACGACCCTTCCGTGCAGTAGAGTACAGTAGGCCTGTATTGATAAGGTGATGGGGGAGCGGTGCAACGAGTGCGAGCAACAGCCCTGGCAGCCCTTACAGTGACCTACGAAATGTACATCGTATGAGATTACTAGGAGTGACGACCCTAGACAGGATCCGTGTTGGGATTGATACAAGGGAAGTACCTTAGTTTCCCAATCTTGCTGTTTGAATGGACTAATAACAACTGGGTAATCATATCACCATAGCATTGCATGTGCCTGGAAGATGTGGAGCACTCTAGGGAGTGTGGCATGCCGCGGTCGTAAGATGTTGCCGCATGAGGGTGATCGTCGGTGAGGGCATACATCATGTCATATCATCTTGCATTAAACAACAGTATTAGGTTTGTCTGATTTACTGCTTTACTATTATCGCGTGATTGAATTGTGAACATGCTAATCTTTGCTCTATGATTCCACTGAGTTGATCACTCATTCCCACGTTACGGGATGGTGTTTGCAACACCCACCAGACCCTGTTGTAGTTGCAGGTGGCGACGAGATCCAGGACGTGGAGCCGGAGATTGACGAGGACCAGGATGAGTTCTCTTATATGCAGTACCACGACGGCTTCCCGTAGGTGACCTGGATCGAGGGGGACTTCAGTGGGACTATTTTGGACTTATTTTTTTTGTCTATTTACATGTATATGAGACTCAGAGATGTAGTCATACTTTGGAGACAGTTGAGAGTACTTTGTTTTTTTTTCATACAGTGATATATATTGTTTAGTCTTCCGCTTGCTTTTATCACTGGATCTGAAGTATGAATTGCAGTTTTGGTATACTTTTACTCATGTGGATGCTTTAAATCAGACAATATTGAATCATAACCATTTTTGTTGCATAAGTGACGGTCTGGAACTCGGGAGTTGAGTTTATACACGACCCCCGATTTTCAGGGTGTTACAGGATCTTCCTCAAATCCATGGATGAAAGTGTGTGGCTAGCCACAGTGAATGAATGGAACCCTCCTATCACTGAAGTAACTAATGACGATGGTTCAAAATCAATGAAAGTAACGGCTTATTTTCTTTGGACCACACTTCAGAAAAGTGAGAGTAGTGCCAATGTAAAAGCGCTAAATGCAATTACTTGTGAATTATCACCAGATGAATTTAAAAGAATCATCTCTTGTGAAAATGCAAAACAAGCATGGGATGTATTAGAATTGACACACGAGGGTACATCTATTGTCAAGAAATCTAAAGTCCAACTCCTCACAACTAAATTTGAAGAAATTCATATGGAGGAGAATGAGATGTTTATGGACTTCTACACTAGATTGAATGACATTGTGAACTCTGTGGGGTCTTGATGATAGAATCCCAGAAAGTAAAGTGTGCGCAAAGATACTATGCTCACTTCCTGAACGATTCAATTCTAAAGTAACCGCGATTCAGGAACTTCGTGATACGGATGCCATGAGGGTTGAGGAACTAGTTGGTTCACTTCAAATGTACGAGTTGTCCTTTAAAGCTCCTAAAGGAAAATTAATTGCTCTCAAATCATCAAATGTTTCACAAGAAAACACTTCGGACTTAGAAAATTTCGAAGATGATATGGCGCTTTTAGCAAAAAAGTTTTACAAAATTTTTAAAAGCAAGAAAAAAGTTAATTTTCAAAATTCAAATGATAAGAGACGATCTAAACCTAGAGCTCAAAAATCTTTGAAAGATAGTCAATGTTACAACTGTTAAGAGTATGGGAACTTAGCTAACAAATGTCCTAAAAAGGACAAATCAAAAAGGAAAAGCATGATGGCTACTTGGAATGAATCGTCTGATTCTGAATCCTCTTCTAAATCAGAAGATTCTGAAAAGGAGTCGGGCGATGATGTTAAAGCCCTTATGACTCTAGCCAAGATCACTTTTTCAGATAATGATGATATATTTAGTGAAGAAAATCTGAATAGTGATTGCGATAATGAAGATGATCTTCAGGATGCTTATAATGCCCTTTATAAGGACAGTTGTAAAATTTTCGTCAAGCTTAAATTACAAAAAGAAAAATTTTCTAAGCTTAAGGAAGATCATGAGTCTCTCATTTTAGAAAAGTCTCATATTTTCGATTCTTTTGAAAAGACCAAATGTGATTTAGATTTCAAAACCTCCAAAATTGAAGATTTGAGATCTGAAAATGAGAAACTCAAAAATGAGGTAGCTTCTCTTCTGAGTTTGAAAGACACATGGAGATATGCCCAAGGTGATCCTAAATTGAAAAAATTATTGTTCGGATCAAGAAAATGTGGCGATCGATCCAGGTTGGGCTATGATAAGAATACATCTCCTAAACAAAAGAACATTTCTCTTAAATTTATAAAAGGAGAGTCTTTAACCTCAAAAGAAAAGAATACTTATCAAGGTTTTTCTAAAAATTCAAGGACTTTTCAAAAACCTAAAGGTAGCCATGTCAACTTTGATTTTCAAAACTGAAATCCATTGGCTGAAAAAATAATTGATCTACTCAAGGAGCTATTAAATTCTAACTCTATAGGTCTCTCCTATAACAACAGACAGAAAAGACCATCTATACTCCTAAACCCAAAACAGTTCTGAAATGGGTTCCTAAAGTTGCCCACTTGGTTTCCCACACTGCTTTCAAAGCTACAAGCCATTCAAAGTGGTACCTAGATAGTGGTTGCTCCGGGCATATGACAGGCGACAAGGCTTTATTCATCAATCTAAAAGATATGACTGACGGGTCAGTCACATTTGGTGATGGAAGCAATTACAAGATCATTGGCCAAGGTACGGTTCAGCTTTATAACCTTCTCTTATTTAAGACTGTTTTATATGTTGAGGGCTTGAAACACAACCTACTAAGCATTTCTCAGATATGCGATAACAACCACAGTGTGAAGTTTTCTAATCAAGGTTGTGAGATACTTAATAAAAAGGGTTCTGTTATATTAACTGGTCACAAAACTTCTGACAACTGCTACATCATTAGTGATGCAAGCTCATCTACTCAATCATGTTACATCGTCCATACCGATGAGACTGAATTATGACATAAATGCCTTGGACATGTACACTATCAGAACTTATTTAGACTAAGAAAAAGAGAACTAATTAGAGGTCTACCCAAATTGCAAAGAGTAGACAAAATATGTGGTGAATGCGAGTTGGGCAAAAAGAGTAGGAGCTCTCACAAGAAAGTGAACTCTAATACCACATCTAGACCACTCGAGCTTCTCCACATGGATCTTATTGGACCAACCAGATCGGAGAGTAGAGGAGGTAAAAAATACATCTTGGTTATCTTAGATGACTATACCAGATTCACTTGGGTATCTTTCTTAAAAGACAAAACTGAAACCCTAGATGAAGTGAAAAAGGTCATTAAACGAATCCAAAATGAGAATGGTTCTCATGTTAGTAAGATCTGTAGTGATCATGGATCCGAATTCAAAAATAATAGTTTTGAGAAATTCTATAGTGATCAGGGAATATCGTATGAATTCTCTACGCCCAAAACACCACAACAAAATGGTATAGTTGAAAGAAAAAAAAGAGTGCTTCAGGATATGGCTAATGTTATGCTGAATAGCATGAAGCTCTCTAGAAATCTTTGGGCTGAAGCAGTTAATATCGCATGTTATAATATTAATCAGGTTTATACTAGTAAATCTGATAATAAGACTGCTTATGAAATATGGTTTGAAAAGAAACCTACTGTCAAATACTTTCAGGTTTTTGGCAACAAGTGTTATATTTTACGTGATCTTGAAAATTTGGAAAAGTTTGATACGAAGAGTGATGAAGGTATTTTTCTTAGTTATTCTTTGAACAATCGAGCTTATAGGGTTCTAAATAAGAGAACTGGTGTGATTCAAGAGTCCATCAATGTAGTCATTGATGATCATTTGAATACACCAGTTCCGAGTTCAAATGATGATGAAGCTCTTATTATCGACAATCAAGATACCTCATCAAGTCAAAAAGAGTCTGAACCAAGGACTGTCAAAGATCATCCAACCAATTAAATTCTTGAAAACCCTCTCACTGGAGTTCGTACTCACAAACAACTTGAGAACATATGTAAGTATGTTTGTTTTACATCCCAAATAAAATCGGTCAATGTGAAAGAAGCACTTTCTGACGAAAATTGGATAATTGCTATGCAGGATGAACTTAATCAATTTGTTCGTAATGATGTCTAGTATCTTGTTCCTAGACCTAAAGATAAATATATTATTGGAACAAAATGGATCTTTAAAAATAAGTCTGATGAACTTAGAAATATAATACGAAACAAGGCTAGACTGGTTGTACAAGGGTACACTCGATTGAAGGCATCGATTACGATGAAACCTTTGCTCCAGTCGCTCGCCTTGAATCAATCAGATTTTTTATTTCCTTCGCATGCTTTAGAAAATTTAAGATTTATCAAATGGATGTAAAGAGTGCCTTCTTGAATGACAATTTACATGAAGAGGTGTATGTTGAACAACCTTCAGGGTTTGAAGACCCCAAGTTATCTAACCAAGTATTTTGTCTCAAAAAGGCTCTCTATGATCTAAAACAAGCGCCCAGGGCATGGTATGAGAAATTGACTAAATTCTTACTTAGTCATAGCTTTCAAGTAGGAAGCGTCGATAAGACGCTCTTTGTTAAGAAGAATAACAATGATATTTTGATCGTTCAAATATATGTTGATGAGGTTATTTATGGATCAACTTGCTCTAACAAGTCTATTGAGTTTTCAGAGTTAATGAAATTAAGGTTTGAAATGAGCATGGTTGGCGAACTTAACTATTTCCTAGGGTTGCAAGTAAAACAACAACCTGATGGAATTTTCATTTCCTTGACCAAATATGCTTCAAATTTGGTTAAAAGGTTTGGATTTGAGAATGGTAAGAACTTTGATACTCCTATGAGTACAACATTAAGACTCTCAAAAGACTCTACAGGTAAAGATATAGATCCTAAACTATATCGTAGTATGATTGGTAGTTTATTGTATCTTACTGCAAGTAGACCTGATATCGAATTTAGTGTTGGAATTTGTGCGAGATATCAATCTAATCCTAAGGAATCACATCTTATTGCTGTTAAATGGATTATTAGATATGTCCCAAGTTCTATAATTTGGGTCTATGGTACCCTTTTGATACCAGTGTGCAATTAGCCGGGTACTCAGATGCTGATTGGGCCGATAATATCGATGATAGAAAATCAACCAGTGGTGGTTGTTTTTACATTAGAAATTGCTTAGTTTCTTGGTTCAGCAAGAAGCAAAGCTCAATATCGCTCTCCACTGTTGAGGCTGAGTATATTGCATCTGGATATCATGTACTCAACTAGTTTGGATGAAACGCATGCTAAGCGATTATGGAATTAATCAAAATTAGTGATCTTACATTGTGATAATTCCAGTGCTATAAATATTTCCAAAAATCCAATCCAGCATTCATGTACTAAGCACATTGACATTAGGTATCATTACATTCGTGAGTTGGTTGAAGAAAAAGTTATTTCCTTGGAATATATACCAATCGAAACTCAACTTGCTGATATATTTACTAAACCGCTCGACAAAAGCAGGTTTAATAAATTAAAATTTGATCTTGGTATGTGAATTTTACATTGAGTATTCTTTCTTACATGCATCATAGTGTATTATATTTAGTATTATTTGGGTTTAAATTTTAATTTTTTACATTAAATATGTATTTTTGGTCGATGCTCGACCGGTCGTATCTGTACACGACCAGTCCCAGTACGACCGGTCTTACAAATCACTCGACCGGTTGTGGAGCTCGTGAACATGATATAATTTGGGAAAAACTTTCTTTTTCTTCATTTTCACTCCGACCTACGACGAGTCGTGGCTCGACCAGTCATAGGATTTCTTGTATTTTTTCAAGGTTAGTCCTATTTCTTAAATTTTCTTGAAGTTTGATGTTCTCTATACTTTAATTTGATCATTGTGTAGCTTAGTTTCATCTTTTTATTGGGTTTTTCAAGGGTTTCTTCTCAAATTACTAATCTAGAGAAAACCCATCATTCTTTTTATGCATTTCTCTTTCTCTTAGTATATCTTGTTGAAGATGGATGCTAGAGGGAAGAAGAAAAAATCTCGTGGTCCATCCTCATCTAGATCTACATCGATAACAAAACGGCACCTTCGGTCACCCGAAGATGATCCTCAAGATGTACGGGATTTGCGTGTCCATAATGTTATCATTGAGCATATCGCTGATCTCAATCACATTGCTCCATATGATTTTGTCCCTCTCCTTGAATCTATTGGCTAAGCCAAATTTTTCTTTGGGGTGGGCCTGCATACCAGTCTATTACACAATCAATGGTTGCATGTATTTCAGAATTCTCCTTTGACAACTTAACTTTTTCAATTGATACTAGAGAAGGGAAATTTGAAGTAGACCGTCATTTGATATCGAGTATTATGGATATACCCACTAATGATGAAGGTATTCCGATTCATACTCTATACGTCAAACCATCTGAATCGAAAAAATGCATGTTAACAAGAGACTTATGCAAAATTAATGTGCAATGGACACACAAAGGGAATGCGTTCCCTTCAAAGTATCTATTACCTAGATACAGAGTGTTACATCATTTTTTTCATTTCAAATATGTATCCTCGGTCTGGTAATAAAATTGAGTTGACTTCTTTCATGGTTCGTGTGTTGCATTCTATTACTTCTGGTACCAAGGTCTGCCTTCCTTCATTGATCTGTCATTTTATCATACAGTTTCGTCTCCATTCGGGTCATAGTGATATTCCGTTTGGTTATCTTATGACTGTGTTAGCCACTCATATGCTTGTTGATACACCTATTAATGAGGCACCCATTCATCATCTTTTTTTCAACAATTCCAATCTTAATAAGATGAAGTTGGATTTTCTTCCTGGTTAAGTTGATGAAGGTGGTGTTGGTGGTGAAGTGGAAATGAAGGGGAAGCTGACGATCTTCCTCAACAGGATGTTAATATGGATGAGTTATTTGATGAGATAGAAACTGATTCGCCAAATGATCCTGATTTCGATCCATCTAATTATGATGCACGCATTCGTGCATTGGAGGAGAAGGTTCATAACATGAGTGTAGCTCACGATATGCAGATTAAGTATATGCAAAAATATCTTCGTCGCATTAATAGGAGCTTACACCAGATTGATCCTACTATCCCTCCTCCCTCCACTGGATCTATTAGGCGAATTATCTTTTGGATTATACAACATTATCTTATTTTGGATATTGTATTAACTTGATTATGGCTTGATGATTCTGGATTTATATTTTGAAATATGATATGTCCTTCCGTATTTCTCTCTCATCATCTACTTTTTATTATTCTCTATGTTGTTGTGACTTTCCTATTGTGACTTTCCCTTGTCATTTTGTGACAAAAAGGGAGAGTAGTATGGTAAAGGGGAGTAGTATGGAAAGGAGAGTAATTTGTTTGGATTGATTGATTGAGAAGGAAATGTGGATTGAGAATATGGAGTCTTGATGTTTACATGTTGTTTATTTTTTTCATGAGCAGTACTCGTATCTCTTAGGGGGAGTGGAGTAATTTGTATGATATTGCTCTTATCTGTATGATATGTGTTTTATGACAAATTTGACAAAGGGGGAGATTGTAAGTGCTACGATTTCATATCCCTTTGGTTGTCAAATTTTGTGGTGCCAAAACCTATATCTATGTCTTGTGTTTCATGTTTGAGACTATTCATTGCTTCAAGACATCGTATTTTAAGACAAGAACTTAAATGAAAAAAGTTTCAAGTCATGGATGAAGAATTCAAGAATAGAAGTCTCTAAGTATGCATGTTCAAGATTCAAACAAGTACAAGTATAGAAGAAGACTTTGTCAAGTCAAGAAAGGATTAAGCTCGAGAAGGCTTATAACAAGATTCATAAATTCTCAAGCTTCTCTTAAGGGTCATCTGAGTGTACAGACTATCAATGTCCATCTCACTTTTAAGGTTTCTTTGACCTTTAGATTGACCTTAGGATGGACTTTACTGTAAGTCATTCTCGATACATAATTCGTATATTTTAATATGCTTGTTCAGCCTGTTCTAAGACCAGTCCTAACTCTGCTACGACCATTCTTAAGTTTTTCACGACCAGTCCTAGGTTGTTGAAGATTTTAAAATTTTTCTGGTTGTCCTACAACCAGTCCTGGACATCTTTCGACCAGTCCTGTGAGCTGTACGACTTATCCGTTGACCGGTCTTAGCCCTACGATTGAAACTCCAGTAACTAATCTGGGGGTCCTACGACCAGTTGTAAGTGACCCACGACCAGTCGTAGGTGGCCCACGACGAGTCATAGGCTACCCAGGACTACTCGTTGAACAACTAATCCTTATCCTGCGAAAATCTTTAAAAATCTTTGAAGCTACGACCAGTCCCAGGATCCTAAGACCAGTCGTAGATGGGATTTTTCATGCTATAAATAGAGCACGGACTTCAGAGTTTTTTAATTCAATTCAACTTAATTCAAGCAATCTTTAGGCTATACTCTGAGATAAGTTCGTGTTTATTTTTTTAAGCTACTTTGTGCTCATTTAATATTCCTTCTGCTAGATTGTTTATTATTTGATTTTGATCTACATTCCAATCTTATTAGAAAAGGAGAATTTCTTATATTCCTTCTTCTTGGATTCAAAATCAAATAGAACTAGCCCTTTTAATTTAAAATCATTTAGACTTAGAACCATTCTTAAAGTGAGTATTGTACTTTAAACGTTGAATCGAACTTCTACTCTGATTGGTTCTAACTGGCTACTTCAAAAGGAGATTTAGGCATTTTACATTTTTGTAATTTACATTCTTTGGTTTTTGTTTGAGATTTGCCAGAAAAATCTCATTGTTTTGGTTATCTGAGGAGAGCCAGAAAACTCATATTGTGTGAATTTTTGGATTGTGTAAGCCTAAGAAAAAAAGACACAATTGTGAAGGTTTTAGGTAAACCTGTGAAACCTATTTTGATAGTGCATGCTAATATCCCCTGTGTGAGGATATTAGGAGTGGAGTAGCATTCTTTGTGGCTGTTGGATAACAGAGTGTGTACACACAGGCGAACCACTATATATCGTTGTATTGTGGATGTGCTTTATTCTTTCATTCCTTTATTCATTCAGTTTTATGGATTGTATTTGTGGATGAATGTTGTAATAACTTAGGATTTTTTTTCTGCAAGTTATTTTGGTTTCCTTGCTTTTTATTTGTCATTGGCTTGAGATACAAAGGACGTTCTAGAAATAAGGTTTTCCTACCTTAAACCTTTAGTTTTTGGTGTAAGGTTGTCCTTAGAACTGATATAGTATCATTCTCTTAATTCTAGGTTATTGAGATTATTTTTAATTCAGCATTGTGCTTTATTTCTTTTATTATTCCGTTGTTTTAAGTTTTATTTGGCATTGCCCTATTCACCCCCCCCCCCCCCCCCCCCCCCCCCCCCCCCCTCTAAGGCATATAGCTAGGCCCTTTCACTTACTACCACTCAAATAAATTATAGCCACAAATATCATACTGATACAAAACTTCCCTCACCCAAGGCATTTAATCCCCATTGTTAGGCACAAATATGATACTGACACAATACAAAATATAATGTGTTGAAAGGTTAGATAGCACGCTCATGCACCTCGGTTAATACTAGTCTAATCTCTCATGTTTGTTTTCTGTTGGAGATATCCATAAATTTCCCAAATCTAATGCAAATCCATGTATTTAAAACATTTATGGATTTAGAAAATTCATAATCTCATTTCTCTAATTCCAAACATGTAAAGAAATGATGCCCGGTGCCTCCAAAATCGTTATATAATTCGGAAGATCCTATCCATTGTTGTTATATGATTTGTAGTTTTGTCACATGACTTGATCAATCGAAGCAGAATCCTAATTTTAAATATGATGTGAAAGATTACATCTAACATATGACACATTTATTAAGTCACATCAAGTCACTAGTATTTTTATTATTACAGTCAATTACGCTATTCAAGGGCACATGTGCATGACACCTTGAACCCTAGAGCTGTACAAGCCATAGCATGATATCACGATCTCTCCTCAGAACATGGCATCCTGATGTGATGTATTGCTAAGGTCACTCATGCACCGTATGCATTAAAAATAAAAACGTTGAGATAATATTCATTACCTTTTTTGAGTTTATGCCAATGCACATTAGACTGGTAACATTTTTTTTTTCTCTTGTAAGCTTGATCTTCTTGTAATTCATATAAAGTCTAGGATTTGAAAAATGGTTGGATGACTGAGATTTAGGATTGCCACCTGTGGTAAGATCTTGTTGGCTAGATGGATTGATAAGATGGTGATTTGGGCTTAAAAGAAGAGTATTTGAGTCTTTTTCAATTACACATGCTTGCACCCGTGAGTCAAGAGTAACCCCACATGTGTTGCACCCCTCCTGCCAAGGCAGGGGGCTTGCCATGTGGAAGGTGGCACACTGTTTGTCACCCAAGCCATTCCACTCCCCCTGCTTTGGTAGGTGGGTGCTTATGCACATGTGGTGGTTCTAGCTTCCACGGGGTTACACTATTATAAGCACCGATTTTTCTCAGGGCGTTGGATTGGGCTTACTTTGGACATAGTTTTGAATTTTGGTTGAATCAATGGGTTGACTAGGTAAGTCAAATAGGAGTAAGATTGAGTCTTAGTTAGGTTTTGACTAGGTTGGATTGGGTTGAGTTTGAATGGGTTAGACTTGGTTGGACTATATTGGATTTAGTTGGGTTTTAACTAGGTTCTAGGGTTAAGCTCTTCGGGGTTTAATTGCGTTCTAGGATTAAGGTCTTCGCCATCAAGTTTGGTTTGGTTGAGTGAATCTAATTCAATCAGCTTTTTGGCCCAAGGTGGGGTACTGTCTACAATGTCCCTTATATTGAAGTGGTCCATTGGTTTAGGAAAATTCATTCTAATGTAAGATCCTAAAAATGAAGCATATCCATTATATATACCTAACCTGTTATTGTTAGCTCTAACAGATAGGATGTCATCATGTGTTGGCACACCTTAACCGACTCCAAAAAAGAATTCGCGTATCATAGAGAGAATATCATAATATAAAGGGTAACTAGCCATTGTTATATATGGCCCCACATGATACACTGATTTGATATCGTGCGCATATCACGGTGGGCCCCACTCGTTGTAAATTATTCTTAACCCACAAAGCATTGCACTGGATCCAACTTCTGCATGCTAATTCATTTTCCATGCAACAACACGTCTGAGTATTTGAAATTTCTGTAGATATCCAATCCACCACACATTGCCACCCTTCTACGGCGAGCGATCCCGTCGTGTGTCCCACCAATCTTGTCCATATCACACCGTCTGATCGAAATTTAAACACAGAAGATTCAATCAACGATAAAAAAAAATAATATCTGTGGAATATTCAGTTCTATCCAATCCTGAGGTGGGCCACACTGTGGAAAAAATGGACCTCTACCAATTTAATCCCAATCCCCAAATCAAAATCCCCCCCCCCCCCCCCCCCCCCTCATAATCCAAAAATTACACCAATTCAACCAAAACAACACAGATCAGAATATAGAATTCACCAACAAACGCTCGAAAATCTGAATCCAGAAATCAACAAAAAATGCCAGGAAATCCAATACGGTCGAAAATCAGACAGAAACGAGGAGAAATCTACCTCAAATCAAAGAGATCTGTTTTGCCTTGTCCGAGGAGATGCAAGAATTTCGGAGCGTCTATCGGGGAGAGAGAGAGAGATTGGGGGATAGGTTAGGGAAAGGAGAGCGTGCGCTAGAGAGAGAGAGAGAGAGTGATTTGCCCAAATGGGGTTTTTTGGGCGAGCCTCTCTTTTGAGAGCGTGCCGAAATTTTGGGCAGTTTTCGATTGATTTTCTGGTATGGCTCTGTGGGCCCTACCATGATGCGTGTCGAAAATCTACCCCATCAGTCAGATGCATCATCCCATCATGGGCCCAGGGATTAAAAATCAATTCAATCTATGACTTGTGTGGGCCACACCATATACAAAAGTTGAGAGGAGTTACCCTCCATTAAAACATGAGTTTTATTTTTTGGGCCCAGAGAGACGTGGTCCACAAATCCAGCCCATCCATTATATGTGTGCCAATTGGATGAGGGGTCATACCAGGTTTCAGACGCATCCAAATTTCAGGTGGGGCCCACCAAGTGCTTTTATATGTTTTAGGGTCCACCAAGTGCTTTTATAAGTTTTAGGTGTATCTTCACGTAATTTTAGATGGTATGGCCCAACAGAGTTCCGTATACAACTAATTTTTGGGATATCCCATAATTTAAAGGGGACTCATCAAATGTATGACCAAATCAACAGATTAGATGTCAAATAAAAAGTACAGTGGGCCATAGAAGGGTTTTAATGGTGGATATGAATCATTTAATTAATTTTTGGATACGAATCATTTTTTGGATATGAATCAAGGTCAGATAATTCTCTAAAATGATCTCGAAAAATGGATGAACAATGTGGGTTGATCCTACATTTTTTTTTAATCTCCACATTTGGAGACCTACCACACCTGACCTGACTCGACTCGACTTGGTACCTGTGACCGGGTCGGACTCAATCTGGATTAGTCTAGGCTAGACCTAAACTTAGATCGGGCCAGGCATGCTGGACTTCGTACCGAGTTGGGTCGAGTTCAGACAAGGTCTATTTCAAAACCGGGTCGAGTCAGGTCAACCCTAACTTGGGGTTTTCTTTTCTTCTCTTTCTTGCACTGGAATCGAGATTGATTCTGATTCAGGGAGGCCATGATAGTGGGGCCCACCTAATGTTTTGATATATCTACGCCACCCATTGGGTATGCCAGCTCATTTTAGAGCTTGTACCAAAAAATGAAGCAGATCCAAATCTAAGGTGATTGATGGTCCACCGTTAAAAACTTCTTAAGGTCCACCGTTACGTTTATTTGCCATTTAACAAGATCACACAAACCTATATCAAGCTTGATCCAACTCTTCTGTGGTCCACAAAAATTTTATTAGTGGATATTAATCACCACTGCTGCTTATTCATGTCAAGGTGTTGTAGGCCCACCATGTTGTGTGTTTTATCCACGCGGTCTATCCATTTTTCCAGATTACTTCGGGACATGATCAAAAAAATGAGGCAGATCCTTAATCTAAAGTGGACCACAACATAGGAAAATAATGTTAAGTGTAGGTACACTTTCCTAGGGCTCACTGTAATGATTTTTTTAGCATATGACATGAATGAAAGAAAACATAAATATAATCTTAATCCAAAATTTACACTTGGATTAGCTACTAACATGAGTAGCGAGATTGGATACTAAAGTGATGTCACTGAGTTATAAAAGCCCTACCATTAAATATGTATTTTATGCACACTGTCCATCTATCTTGAGATATCATTTTAGGGCATGATCCAGAGAACAGAATGAGTGATCAAAAGCTGGATTGACTCCACCGTAGAAAATAGTGGAGAGAGTGATGCACCATTAAAACCTTCTAAAGGTCCACCGTGATGTTTATTTGAGATTCAACCTGTTCATTATTTAACACAGACATTAAATAAGTGAAAAGAGTGAAAATCAGCTTGATCGAAGACTTTTACAGCCCTTAGAAGTTTTAAATGGTGGGCGTCACTCTCTACATTATTTTCTGTGGTTGAGTCTACTAAAGATTTTGATCTGACTCATTCCTTGGCTGATGTCCTAAAATGACCTCTCCAAATGAATGGACATTGCAGATACAAAAAATACATCCCCGTGGGATCCACATAACTAAGTGACGTCACTTCAGCAGGAGTTTTTAACGGTGTGGTCCCCTCAATGGATGGGCGGCATTGAGTGTGGGAAGGTTAGACACTCGAAGAAAGACTGCACCAACTGGATAAATATGGACTTTCACATACATCCCCATAAGTAAAAAGTGGGCCACTTATGAAAATCACTTGTGGCAAATCAGGTTGGTCCCCTCAATGAATGGGCGGCATCGTTGAAATCAATCGAAAGCCAATGGTCCTACTCAATGCAGGTGTGTTACTCACCTAGTGAGTCAATGGACCAAATTTTGATGACATGAAATGATCATGGTGCAACGCATATTTTGTGCGGCTGGGATGTCTTACCAGCATGATGTATTGGCATGAAAGGTGGTGGGCACTTATGTGATCTTTTCTCATGTTTATGGTTTATATCTATGTGTGAAAGATGACTAAGCATGCTGTTAGTTTCTTTACATGTATGTGTATAGATCAATAGGCATTTTACCTGTTCAAAAAAAAAAAAAGAAGCTCCAAACCCAAAAAAATAAGGGAAGTTCAATGATAAAAATGGCACATATGCAGTTTCTGAAACATGGAAATCATACCCAAATGTTAGATAGAAAAAAAGAGCTCAAGTTTTTAGTTCGTAACTTATGATTGATTTAACAAGGAATCAAGACATGGTTTATTAGTCAAAATGCTCCTTATACAAAAGTGTTGTTTTTAACCCGAGATGCAGCCAGATCATAAAAAGGCCTTAAGCTACCATGACAAAAGAAACTAAGTTCAGGATTTTCATATCTAAAATATGAATTGGCACCAAATTATTTGAACATGTTTTTGAGAACTACCGACTTGACAATATTTGTGCTAAGCTCAAAATGAAGAAAATCTAAAGGATCCATGGAATGCTTACCCTTGAAAACTTCTAAAGGATGCCAAATAAACAGTACAACCTTACGTCCGCTTCGTTTAATAGGATTGGATGCCAAATAAATGGTACAACCTTATGAGAATTTTAATGATGGATATCTAATCACTATTGTTTTCATGCGGTGTGGTCCACCTGATATTTTATATACTCTCATTTTTTGGCCCCACCATGATGTAAGTTTTATATCCACACCTTCCATCCATTTGTAGAGATCATTTCAGGGCAATATCCAAAGAACGAGTTAAATCCAAAGCTCCAGTGGGCCCCAACATAAAAAATAATAGGACGGTGACGCCGACCATTAAAAACTTTTAACAGCTACAAAAGTTTTATATCAAGATGACATTTGTGTTTTACCTTATTTAAGGTATTTTTAACGTTTGAACAAGTTTGATTTCAAATATTTCAAGAAAACATCACGATGGGCCTTAACATAGTTTCAACGGTGAGAATCACTCTCCCCACTGTTTTCTGTGATGGGGTCCACTATAGATTTTTATCTGCCCTAGGTTTCGGCTCCTGACTTAAAATAATATCTCAAAATGGATGGACGGTGTGGATATAAAAAATACATCATAGTGGGGCCCACAGAACTTGGGGCCGTCAGTCAAAATAGGGCGTTCAAGAGACACCCTACACCCAAACGACACAACTCCCTCTCTCTCTCTCTCTCTCTCTCTCTCTCTCTCTCTCTTCCTCCACCGCTCTCTCCCTCCTCTCCCTCTTCTCTCTTACTAACTCTCTCTTCCTCTCTCTCTCTGATCTCTCCTCCTTGTCCCCTCTCTATTTCTCTCGCATCCTCTACCTCCTCTGTCTCTCTGTATCTCTCTTCCTCTCTCTCGCAGACCGTTACTGGACACCCTACACACACACGCCCAGACTTCCTCTCTCTCTCTCTCTCTGAAGCTCAGTTGACCGTGAGGTATCTCTCCCTCTCTCTATCAATCTCTCTCAATCTCAATACTGATTTAGGGATTTGGAGATTTAGGGATTTAAGGATTTGGGGATTTGGGGATTTAGGGTTGGATGGAAAATAAACCTTACATTGGACCCTAGGAAGTTTTTAATAGTGTCCATGAACCCCACGACTATTAATGGAATGGGCCACAATGAGGCCAATACATGTATACGCTATGGGGCCCACTATCCCACATGATAGTGGCCTACCATAGAGTTTATTTTCCATCCAACCTGTTGTTAGTCTAAAATATGATGTTTGGTGAGATTTTTTTCCTGTTTATGACACTAGAGCAGAAGCTCAGAATGGAGAAAAGGGTGGGCTGCACCAGGATGAAAAGGTCAATTGCCTGTAGCACCTGTCTCAAGGAATATCCCTGGACCGACATAGCCCAAACTTTGTAGGGCCCACCATGATATATGTATTTCTATCAGATTTTCCAGCTCATTTTAGAGCATGAGCTCAAAAATAAGGCATATCCAAAGCTCAAGTGAACTGCACCATAAGAAACAACTGGTAAAATGGAGTTCACTGTTGAAACCTTCTTAGGGCCCACCATGATGTTATTTTCCATCCAATCTATTTACAAGGTCACATAGACCTAAATGAATGGAAAATACAAATATCAGCTTGATCAATAAATTTTATGGCAACCAAGAAGTTTTTAATGATGGGTGTTCAATCACCCTTGTTTCTTATGGTGTGGTCCACGGAGAATGGATTGTACATTTCCTTCCATGCCCTGTAATGAGCTGGCAAAATGTATATACAGCCCGAAAAAAACACATTCATGGTGGTGGGATTACAAATCCTTTCCATAACTGACCAGTAGTGTCTAAAACCCACGCCATGCTTCATGGATATATCTGAAGGCACATGCTGCAGGCAGCTTTTATTATTATTATTATTATTGTAGAGAAAAAAATAGTTGAGAAATGGTTAATTATTTAGGTAGTAAGGATTGGTTGGTAAACAAATGAAATCTCAGGTGTTGAGCAATGTCAATTATAAGAGCGTCGAGCATCGCGTGATTACGAATGCGTCTGAAGAACGACTGTCCCTGGCTTTCTTTTACAACCCTAAGAGCGATATGCTTGTGGCCTGTTTTTGAGGCAGGCTTGGCACCTTATATGTGCCATGACTCAATAAGCAGGCCTTTTTCTAGTATTCGTCAGTTGGGACTTATTTGGATGTTAAATCTGGAGTACTGGCCAATGCTTTAACCATCCATTTCTTAAAAAATGATGCCTTATTTTTTTTCCTTATCTTGTTTCTTTATGACCTGTATGAATGTAGTTTGATGGTTGTTATAGTTTGTGTGGTTGTTTGGCTGGGGTTAGATCTTCTTTATGGGTTTTGCTTCCCCTATGTGCTAGTTCAGGATCACCATCATGGGCCCACATGTAAAGATGATCCAAAGATTGGAACCGTTCATCATATGTGTAACTATCATATATGAGCTAATAGTGGAATGACAACACCCCAAGACTGACCTTGACATTTGATTTTGTCGAGTTAATGTGATCCATTGAAATTTAGCTTCACCAATCTCACATACGTATGTCTTAGCATGTGTGTCCATATATAGTCAGGACATGTTCTTTTATAAATGATAGTACACAACTACACATTATCCACAAATACATAATCCACAAATACTACACAAGGGATTTATATATATATATATATATATATATATATATATATATATCTTAATACATATAGATTGTCACACCATTTTAATCTTTCGTTTTTAATGACAGGTGGTGTCCATGGTCTAATAATCCAAACCGATGCGTGTTTGTCCCAATAGGAGATGGACTACACCCAAGAATCTCCTCGATAGGACAATCTTAACCTATCAATTTCTGGCTTCTATATAAAAGGTTACATTATCTTCTCTCACTCATGTACTATTTCATGTTATAAAATTTTTAAGTAAATTATACGAGGTTTACAGTAATCTTGGAGATTAGAAAATTTTCAAGTATATGCATTTCAGTTTGAGTTATTTCTCTAATGACGATAGCCTTGGGAGGGTTGATACGAGGGATGGGTTGATTGCAAGAGGCCGATTAAAACTATATTGGGTTATCTTGCTAGTCTAGAAATGATTATGTCCGGCAAGATAACCCAATATAGTTTTAATCAAGCCTTTTGTAATTAACTCATCCCTCGTATCAACCCTCCCAAGGCTATCATGATTAGAAAAATAACTCGAATTGAAATGCACGTACTTGAAAAAATTTTAATCTCCATGATTACTGTAAACCTCGTACAATTTACTTAAAATTTTCATCAGCTGTAGGTCATATGGTATAAAGAGCTTGTCCGTCTCTACTAACCAAACATAAAACATGAACTTAATGGCAATTTTTCAGCCTATGAATCTTGTGTATATGCAGCAAAGCAACAAAAGTGGTTAATGGTTTTAATCATTTAATGTCTAACTACTATCCATTGTAGGGACTGCTTGATGAATAGTCTCCAAGATTGGTTTTCATCCATAAAAAAATAGATGCCTACCTTGTTTTTAAATGTATTTTCTCAAAATTGATGGAGCAGACCTGGATGTGCGGCGGAGCTTTCCGGTTGTTGAGCGGGCATCCCTAGAAGGTGGGAACCGTTGTTATGACTATGATGAAGCTGTCCATTTTCTATGGACAACATTGGAGGGGCCTGACCATTTGGACAGGCCGTGTTTATGTATTTGCTTGAAATTAATGGAGCAGACCCGGATGTACGTCGGAGCTATCCAAATGAGCGGGGGTCTCCGGAAGGTGGGAACCGCTGTTATGACGATGATGAAGTTGTCCATTTCCTATGGACGACATTAGAGGGGCCTGGCCATTTGGACAGGCTGTGTTTATTTATTTGAACAAAATTAATTGAGCAGAACCATATGTGCGTCGGAGCTATCCGGAAGAGTGGGGGTCTCTTGAAGGTGGGAACTGCTGTTATGACGATGATAAAGCAGTCCATGTCCTATGGATGGCATTGGAAGGGCCTGGCCATTTGGACGGGCCGTGTTTATATTTGTATTTGTATTTACAGGGACCACACCCTTAACATAAACCCATAACCTAAACCTAAACCTAAACCTTATCCTAAACCTATAACCTATAACTTAAACCAAAACCAAAACCTATAACCTAAACCCAAACCCATTCTCAAATCCCAAAACCTATAACCTAAACCAATACCAAAACCTATTACCTAAACTAGAATCCATTCTCAAATCTCAAAACCTATAACCTAAACCTAGCCTTAACCTATAACCTAAAGCAAAACCAAAACCTATAACCTAAACCCGAACCCAGTCTCAAATCCCAAAACCTACAACTTAAACCATTACAAAAACCTATGACCTAAACCTGAACCCATTCTCAAATTCCAAAACTTATAACTTATCCCTAAACCTAAACCTATAACCTAACCTAAACCTATACCTATAACCTAACCTAAACCTATACCTATAACCTAACCTAAACCTATGCCTATAACCTAAAACTATTCCCAAATCCCAAAACCTATAACCTAACCTAAACCTATGCCTATAACCTAAAACTATTCCCAAATCCCAAAACCTATAACCTAAACCTAACCTTAACCTAAACCTAAACCTATAACCTATAACCTTAACCTATAACCTATAACCAAAACCAAAACCTATAACCTATACTTTAACCCATTCTAAAATCTAAAAACCTATAACCAAAACCTAAACCTAAACCTTATCCTAAACCTATATCCTATAACTGAAACCAAAATCAAAACCTTTAACCTAAACTCGAACCCATTCTCAAATCCCAAAACCTATAACCTAAACCTAACCTTAACCAAAACCAAAACCTATAATGTAGAACCTAAACCAAAACCTATAACGTAAACAAAAACCAAAACCTATAACCTAAACCCGAACCCATTCTCAAATCCTAAAACCTATAACGTAAACCAAAACCAAAACCTATAACCTAAACCTAAACCCATTCACAAATGCAAAAACCTATAACCTAAACCTAAACCTTATCCTAAACCTATAACCTATAACCTCAACCAAAACCAAAACCTACAACCTAACCCTGAACCCATTCTCAAATCCCAAAACCTATAACCTAAATCGAACCTTAACCAAAACCAAAACCTATAACCTATAACCTAAACCAAAACCAAAACCTATAAAATTAACCCGAACCCATTCTCAAATCCCAAATCCTATAACCTAAACCAATACCAAAACCTATGACCTAAACCCGAACCCATTCTCAAATCCCAAAACCTATAACCTAAACCTAACCTTAACCTATAACCTAAACCAAAACGAGTGACCGATAACCTAAATCCGAACCCATTCTCAAATCCCAAAACCTATAACCTAAACCAAAACCAAAACCTATGACCTAAACCTGAACCCATTCTCAAATCCCAAAACCTATAACCTATCCTTAAACCTCAACCTATAACCTAACCCAAACCTATACCTATAACCTAAAAGTATTCCCAAATCCCAAAACCTAAAACCTAAACCTAACCTTAACCTAAACCTAAACCTATAACCTATAACCATAACCAAAACCGAAAGCAATAACCTAAACCTGAACCCATTCTCAAATCCCATAACCTATAACCTAAACCAAAACCTATAACCTAAACCGAACCCATTCTCAAATCCCATAACCTATAACCTAAACCTAAACCTAAACCTTATCCTAAACCTAAACCTTATCCTAAACCTATAACCTATATCCTAAACCAAAACCAAAACATATAACCTAAACCCGAACCCATTATCAAATCCCAAAACCTATAACCTAAACCAAAACCAAAACCTATAACCAAAACCCTAACCCATTCTCAAATCCCAAAAGCTATAACCTAAAACTAAACCTTATCCAAAACCTATAACCTATAACCTAAACCAAAACCTTAACATATAACCTAAACCAGAACCCATTCTCAAATTCAAAAACCTATAACCAAAACCTAAACTTAACCAAAACCAAACCTATAACCTATAACCTAAACCAAAACCAAAACCTATAACCTATAACCTAAACCAAAACCTATAACCTAAACCAAAACCAAAACCTATAACCTAAACCCGAACCCATTCTCAAATCCCAAAAAAAAAACCTATGACCTAAACCCGAACCCATTCTCAAATCCCAATACCTATAACCTAAACCTAACCTTAACCTATAACCTAAACTAAAATCAGTGACCTATAACCTAAACACGAACCCATTCTCAAATCCCAAAACCTATAACTTAAACCTAACCTTAACCAAAACCAAAACCTATAACCTATAACCTAAACCAAAACCTATAACCTAAACCAAAACCAAAACCAAAACCTATTACCTAAACCCGAACCCATTCTCAAATCCCAAAAACTATACCATATAGCAAAACCAAAACCCGAAACCATTCTAAAATCCCAAAACCTATAACCTAAACCTAAACCTTATCCTAAACCAATAGCCTATAACCTAAACCAAAAGAAAAACCTACAACATAAACCTGATCCCCTTCTCAAATCCCAAAACCTATAACCTAAACCGAACCTTAACCAAAACCAAAACCTATTACCTATCACCTAAACCAAAACCTATAACCTAAACCAAAACCAAAACCTATAACCTAAACCCGAAACCATTCTCAAACACCAAAACCTATAACCTAAACCAATACCAAAACCTATGACCTAAACCCGAACCCATTCTCAAATCCCAAAACCTATAACCTAAACCTAACCTTAACCTATAACCTAAACCAAAACCAGTGACCTATAACCTAAACCCGAACCCATTCTCAAATCCCAAAACCGATAACCTAAACTAATACTAAAACCTTTAACCTAAACTCGAACCCATTCTTCAATCCCAAAACCCATAACCTATAACTTAAACCAAAACCTATAACCTAAACCAAAAGTAAAACCCATAACCTAAACCCGAACCCATTTTCAAAACCCAAAACCTATAACCGAAACCAAAACCAAAACCTATAGCCTAAACCCTAACCCATTCTCAAATCCCAAAAGCTATAACCTAATCCTAAACCTTATCCTAAACCTATAAGCTATAACCTAAACCAAAACCAAAACCTATAACATAAACCTAAACCCATTCTCAAATCCCAAAACCTATAACCTAAACCTAACCTTAACCTAAACCAAAACCAAAACTTATAACCTAAACCCGAACCCATTCTCAAATCCCAATACCTATAACTTAAACCAATACCAAAACCTATGACTTAAACCTGAACCCATTCTCAAATCCCAAAACCTATAACCTAAAGCTAACCTTAACCTATAACCTAAACCAAAATCAGTGACCTATAACCTAAACCCGAACCCATTTTTAAATCCCAAAACCTATAACCTAAACCTAACCTTAACCAAAACCAAAACCTATAACCTAAACCTGAACCCATTCTCAAATCCCAAAAACTATAGCCTAAACCAAAACCAAAACCTATAACCTAAACCCGAACACATTCTCAAATCCCAAAACCTATAACCTAAACTTAAACCTTATCCAAAACCTATAATCTATAACCAAAACCAAAACCATAACCTATAACCTAAGCCTGAACCCATTCTCAAATCCCAAAACCTATAACCAAAACCGAACCTTAACCAAAACCAGAACTTATAACCTATAACCCAAACTAAAACCTATAACCAAAACTAAAACTAAAACCTATAACCTAAACCTGAACACATTCTCAAGTCCCAAAACCTATAACCTAAACCAATACTAAAACCTATAACCTGAACCTGAACCCATTCTCAAATCCCAAAACCTATAACCTAAACCTAACCTTAACCTATAACCAAAACCAAAACCAGTGACCTATAACCTAAACCCGAACCCATTCTCAAATTACAAAACCTATAACCTAAACCAATACCAAAACCTATGACCTAAACCCGAACCCATTCTCAAATCCCAAAACCTAAAACCTAAACCTAAAACCTTATCCTAAACCTATAACCTATAACCTAAAGCAAAACCAAAACCTATAACCTAAACATGAACCCATTCTCAAATCCCAAAACCTATAACCTAAACCTAACCTTAACTAAAACCAAAACCTATAACCTATAACCAAAACCAAAACCTATAACCTAAACCCAAACCCATTCTAAAATCCCAAAACCTATAACCTAAACCAATACCAAAACCTATGACCTAAACCCGAACCCATTCTCAAATCCCAAAACCTATAACCTAAACTAATACCAAAACCTATAACCTAAACACGAACCCATTCTCAAATCCAAAAACCTATAACCTAAACCTAACCTTAACCTATAACCAAATCAAAAACCAGTGACCGATAACCTAAACTTGAACCCATTCTCAAATTCCAAAACCTATAACCTAAATCAATACCAAAACCTATGACCTAAACCCGAACCCATTCTCAAATCCCAAAACCTATAACTTATCCTTAAACCTCAACCTATAACCTAACCTAAACCTATACTTATAACCTAAAAGTGTTCCCAAATCCCAAAACCTATAACCTAAACCAAAACCAAAACCAAATCCTATTACCTAAACCCGAACCCATTCTCAAATCCCAAAAACTATACCATATAGCAAAACCAAAACCTATAATCAAAACCCGAACCCATTCTAAAATCCCAAAACCTATAACCTAAACCTAAACCTTATACTAAACCAATAACCTATAACCTAAACCAAAAGAAAAACCTACAACATAAACCTGAAACCCTTCTCAAATCTCAAAACCTATAACCTAAACTGAACCTTTACCAAAACCAAAACCTACAACCTATAACCTAAACCAAAACCTATAACCTAAACCAAAACCAAAACCTATAACCTAAACCCGAAACCATTCTCAAACACCAAAACCTATAACCTAAACCAATACCAAAACCTATGACCTATACCCAAACCCATTCTCAAATCCCAAAACCTATAACCTAAACCTAACCTTAACCTATATCCTAAACCAAAACCAGTGACCTATAACCTAAACCCGAACCCATTCTCAAATCCCAAAACCAATAACCTAAACTAATATTAAAACCTTTGACCTAAACCTGAACCCATTCTTAAATCCCAAAACCAATAACCTATCCTGAAACCTCAACCTATAACCTAACCTAAACCGATACCTATAACCTAAAAGTATTAGCAAATACCAAAACCTATAACCTAAACCTAACCTTAACCTAAACCTTAGCCTATAACCTATGACCTTAACCAAAACCAAAACCAATAACCTAAACCTGAACCCATTCTCAAATCCAAAAACCTAAAACCTAAACCTAAACTTAACCAAAACCAAAACCCATAACCTATAACCTAAACCAAAACCTATAACCTAAACCAAAAGTAAAACCCATAACCTAAACCCGAACCCATTTTCAAATCCCAAAACCTATAACTGAAACCAAAACCAAAACCTATAACCTAAACCCTAACCCATTCTCAAATCCCAAAAGCCATAACCTAATCCTAAACCTTATCCTAAACCTATAAGCTATAACCTAAACCAAAACCAAAACCTATAACCTAAACCTAAACCCATTCTCAAATCCCAAAACCTATAACCTAAACCTAACCTTAACCTAAACCAAAACCAAAACTTATAACCTAAACCTGAACCCATTCTCAAATCCCAATACCTATAACTTAAACCAATACCAAAACTGTAACATCCCGAAAATCGGGGGGTCGAGTAAAAACTCAACTCCCGAGTTCCAAAATGTTATTTATGCAAGATAGATATGTATGATTGAATGTTGTCTGTGTTAATGTATTAAACATGAATGAGATTAATCCAGAACAACATATCATACTCTAGAGACAGTTAAATTTACAAGCGGAAGACTGTGATAGTATGTATAACATATATAAACTGTTGTATGTCTCTAGAGTGTGAACATTTACCAAGTTATATACATACATGTATACTCCAAAAGTAAACAAAAAGAATATACATGAGTGCTCTAAAAATATAAAATGACAAGTGCCAAGGTATCTAATCAACCTCCCTGTAATCCCGTCAATCAGAATACGCATAAAGGAGAGATCCTCCTCTTCATCATCAAGTCCAGCTCCGCTTCTCAAGCAGCGCCATTATCTGCAACCAAAATAGGGACTGGCGGGTGTCCGGAAAAATCATCCCGTAACGTGGGAATGAGTATCTAACTCAATGGAATAATAGAGTAAGGATTAACATGTTCTCAAATCAATCATGCGATAATAGTAAAGCAGTAAATCAAATAATCCTAATACTATTGTTAATGCAATATGACATGACGTGATGTATGCCCTCACCGACGATCTCCCTCATACGGCATCATCTTACGACCGCGGCATGCAATCGTCCCTCAAGTCCTCCACATCTTCTAGGCACATGCAATGTTATGGTGATATGATTTCTGAGTTGTTATTAGTCCATTCAAACAGCAGGATTGGGAAAATAAGGTACTTCCCTTATATCAATCCCAACACAGATCCTGTCTAGGGTCGTCACTCCTAGTAATCTCATACGAAGTATACTTTGTAGGTCGCTGCAAGGGCTGTTAGGGCTGTTGCTCGCACTCGTTGCACCGCTCCCCCATCACCTTATTAATACAGGCCTACTGTACTCTCACTGCTACGGAAGGGTCGTCGCCTCCCGTAGACTCAGAATACGCTCGCGGTCACTACAAAGGACTCGTCGCCTGATCAGTGTAGGCCAATAACAAGAATATAGTGTCCCATACCACCATAATCTGCTCACGAGACATAGGTGCTCACTGGTCACTACGGGGTGGCTTGTGGCCCCAGCATAGGCCGACAACTCGACCACGGTGTCCCATACCACCATGCCCGGCTCATGAGTCTTCGTGGATCAAGGTACAATGGTTGACAGGGTTTACAATGGTAAGTTCAGTACCCTAGGTTCAAGCAGTTATGACTCATACAGGGTGCACATACAACGGCCAGTCGGGTTACTTGACGGGCTCGACTAGCACGATCGCATCTCAAGTCGAATGACATGAAGTGCATAAAACACCTCGCGTGGCCTAATCACTGCCACCAACTCCAAACACGACTCGCGTTCATTGACGCGTCGTTCGTGGAAAAATTAAGCCAACCACGAACTTGCTTGGTTACCGACTACCTGGACTAGGTATAGTCCCAAACACATATGAATTCACATCAGCCATCATGTAAGAGTAATGGAAATGAAATACAACCATGTGAGCATGTTAACACATGTTATAACATACAACTTAAGTAAATCTTCAAGCACATGCATTTCATACATATAATGAAATCATGCATATTGCTAACATGTAGGAAATCATTCACATCAGCATATTAATTGAGAAATCAATCTCAAGCTAATTCATAACACCAATCAATTCAATACATACTAATACAAGCATTTATACAAACACTTAAACTACGCACTTAAGTCTACATATAGTATGTCGACTCAAAATGCACATTTCGGTGAATCTCTTCGCCAAACTAATTATGCACGCATTCCTAGCATTCTAATGCGACAAGAAGCCATGTTAATTACATCAACAAATTATGGATGAAAACAGTACTTCCTACAAATGACTAAAATGCCCTAAATCTCATATTCTTCGTCGGTTTACGAAACGAAAAACGGACGGCATGTTGTACATGTCAAACGGCGTTGCCGTCGATAATCTACTATTAAACGACATTGAAAGCATTGGAAATAGTCAATCAAAGCGTCTAAAATCCGCACCTTATCTCCTAGAAGCGTATCGTTTCGAACGGAGCGTATACGCTTCGTCTACAGTGACTAGACAACCTGATTTACAAGATCTATCAGCTAACATGCTATGGAACGAAAGGAACCTCAAATCAGAAACTTATTAGGGTGTTTTCTTACCTAGAAATGTGGAGAAATCACCGGCCAAGTGATTGGAGCGTATTGCTAAAGCACGTGCAACAGGTGGCACGACAGCAGGAAAATTCTCCCCCAGTCTCTCTCACAAACTCTCACCTTTTCTCTCTCCCAATCTAGGGTTTTTCTCAAATTCGGATGGGAGAGAGGAATGAGGGTTTCAACCCCTTTTATAAGCCCAAATGTGCCTGAAATAGGCTCGGGAACAAAGTTTACTTGAGGTATATCCAAATCGGGACTGTTTCGGTCCAAAAGACCATTTCTGGTGGTCCCCTGGCCGAACGCGATTGGACTTAAGTTCGTACTTGTTGGATGTCGCTCACATCCCGTTTTCAGACCATCAGTGTTCGTAGATCGCACGTGGCGGTCCAGTTTGAGTTCAGCGGTCACCGCACGTAGATCAGGCCTGCAAGTCTCATGATATGAAATAGAAATTTTTCCTGATCCGAGGGTGTAATTTGACTGAATTCTGACAGTCAAAACGCCTAATACTGACACGTCAAGTTGTGTGCCAGATTTGAATTTCAAATTCCAAATCTAGCCCTATTCTCACTCTCTTCGGTCCAGGCTCAACGAAATAGTCTGCGAATGTCGGTTGGACTTGATTTTTGAAATGATTGTCAAGTCCAGCTAGGCGGTTCTAACGGTCTAAGATAGTAGGTATCAGAGTTTCGACGCGCGGTCTAAATCCAATACAAAGTTTCAAAGTGGTCCAGAGAACAAACCTACTTAGAGTTTGATCCGAGGTTTTAGAGTATTATAAAGTCATTGATTCTATAAGTTTTGGGTCTTGTAGAACGTATTTAAAGAGGTCAGGGACTATTTCCCAGTTACTCCAGCGTTGCGCTAGCTAACTTACACTTAGTTTCTAAAGGAATTAATCCTAAGTGATTTCTTTGGCTATGGAATTTGGTTCTGAGTGATTTTCCAGGTGTTTTAGTCGATCCATTGCCTAAGGACGTTTAATCCCAGGTTGGCCAAAATTTGGGGTGTTACAATCTACCCCCCTTAAAATACAATTTCGTCCCCGAAATTGGAGAAGGGTAAGGAGTACTTTCTCCAAGGACGGTTCAAATCCTATTTAATAACCTAACCTTACTTAGAACTTAATTCTGCTGTTTCGATCCTGGGCCAGTGGGGGAGAGGCCAACCACGCCTCCGCTGTGCCGCTCTGATCAAATGGTAGCGTTGACTAACCTAATTGGATTGGACTCAATACGTTCTACCCCCCTTAAAACTTGGTTCTACTTAAAGTCCAAGAATCTTTGCATCGCTCCGTATATCAGAACGAGGCGCAACTTAGGGGCTGTCCTTGACAAAAAATGGAAACAACCTTTCTCTACATGGTTTTCCTTGCTAATGATGCGTTCTATGGCATTGGTATCTATGGCGATAGAGATGAGCCTAATCTCTATTGTGGTTGAGTTCAAGGGCAAGTATGAGTTGGTAGCAAGATATCGAATTCTCTACTAGCTTTAAATTCTTAACATTTACCAAGGGCAAAGCAATAACTTTTGGTTGTAGGTGGTCGGGCCAACACGGAAGAAAAGTTGTGTAGTGGGTTTGAGCCGGATACATAGACTTTCTGCCTAGAACAGAAATTTACTGTATCAGTTCTTAATCCTAGACGATGCCGATCTTCTGCTTGATCAGAGCATTGGATTTATTGGCAACTATCAGGATTGAGAAGTCAATTCAAACCACGAATATATCGCTTACATATACCGTTCCTTTACTCCGTGTTCCCGAATGCAATAAGCCCTTGGGGAAGGTAATACTAAGGGCCGTGCTAATTCATCTTAAGTTCAATCTAAGAGATTCATACATTTTTCCTGAGAGTGAATGGTTCTAAGTTACATAAGCTTCCTAAGAGTTAATAAAGGAGTCTATGGATGTTATGAGGATCTATCCAAGGAAGGGGGTCCCATTCCAAGTAAATCTAACTTACTATTCCTTAGCATATACAGACTTTACACTGCCTAAGATAACTAGTAGCCTAGTTTGTAACTCAGTAGCTATAATCCAAAGCCTAAGTTTATACATTAAATGGTTCCATACCATTTCTACTACAGGGAATTGTTCTATCGCTTAGGGTCAAGATTGTCTAAATGGAATTGGATTTCTTATGTCGTCAGACCCTTCAAATCTAGAAGTGCTAACTCTAGGACCAAAACGCCAAGGGCCTATATGGCCAGTAGCATTAAATTATATTAAATGGAACTGCATTCCTAGTCCCATGTCGGGATTAGAAGTGGCATGCTTGGTTGGAGGGTGGGGTGGGATAAAAAAACTAATTTTGTAGGCTTAATCCCGGGATTTACAATATGGCAGTGGAAACCATAGGATACGCCCAACTAAAGACAATACCTTACAGCGAAACGAAACGGCATGCATTCCATCTAACCAAATTCGGCTATATTAAGCCCAAACCACAACACAAACATTCACATAACAAGACGAAAAATGCCATGCATTTCATTAAATCAAAATTGCCACAATACCAGGGATATCTCCTTACAGGCATCATGACAAGAAGTACATGGGAACTAAGACAGTTAAAGCTACAACAGCAATATAAGTAAAACACTAACCTTAACAGGCTTACACAACTTAAAGCAGGAAACGACTAACTACTAACAACAACATCAGAGATCTCATCGCTAGTCTGAGTCGGGTGACGGAGGAGGAGCACCCCTATCCTGCAAGCAGCATAGGATCGCCTTCAAGGTGTGAGTCACCTTGCCGAATTTCCTCTTCATAACGGCCTTGGTATCCTTGACCTCAGCCCGAATTTCTTGAACTTCCCTTCGCAAGGCGACCTGGCTCTCCTCAATTCGGGCAATACGATCATCGCCAGTAGCCTGAGCAAAAGGAGGAGGGCTCTCATCTGTATCCTGAGCCTCCTCTTCTACCTCTTCTTGGACTTCTTCCTCAACTTCTGCTCCAGGTTCTCTCTCACTTGGATCCTCTTCATCGTCAAAATCGTCCTCGCTATCCTCATCAAGCTGAGTCTCACGGTACTGAGACCCGATCTTCATCTTGACCATGGTAGACTCATCAATGCTGTGAATCGGAACTGACAATTTCGGCCCAAGTCTGTAAGCAAACTTAAGCGCGATCTTGCATATCAGTCGGCCAAAAGGAAGCGACTCAGACGTTCTTCTTGATTTCGCTATGAGGATAATCTGTCGCAAGATGAAAGTGGCCATACACACATTCTCTCCCTGGGCCACCTGATACAAGAAATCAATCATAAGGCGCATACATTCAATGCGATTTGTCGACCTGGGATACATGTTGAACGTGCAAATGTGGTGTAGTAGGCACAAATCATCAGACATATAAGATGCCTTGAGGCTATTATTAGGCTGCCATGGAACCAGTTTACCACATAGAAACCTGGTATGGCGATCTCGTTCACGCCTACTCCTCAAATTCTTCGCACTAGGATGAACATCACCAAGAGGTACGTTCAGAAGTCGCGCAATCAACCGAACATCGATCGTAGCCATCCGGCCTCTACCAAAAGGAATCTTAAATTACAATGGCTCCAATGTAGGATTCTGGATGCGAGCGTAGAAGGCACGAATGGTGCTCACATTAGCACGAGCACGAGTTTCAAAGATCGAACCCCAATGTGCAGCTTCAATGCGTTCGAACAACAGGAATTCACCAAAGAGTCGTCCTTCCACGTCCGCCTCAAACAACACCTTACGGTCAGTGTATTCACCGTGAGGCATCTCTGCTAAAATCACTCGCCCAAGTTGAGTATGGGGATTCAAATCCAGCTTTGTATGGAACTCTCGGGCTGTGCTTGGACTTGCGGCGGCACTTGAGCTAGCGGTGCCACCCCTCAGTCTTCTTGATTGAACAGGACGACTAGACCCAACCTCATCCGCTGCGGTCTTTCTCTTTCCCATCAAAGAGAGGATGGAGGAGAGAGACAAAAGACCTAAAATGGTTTCAACAAAAGCCATGGAATATGGGGGAAATGCAAAGAAATGGCTATCCAAACTGGAAAATGGAGATCTAGGCATTGTAGAGGGATACTTCAAGCTCCCCTAGGATGGATTTTCAGAAAGAAAAGAGAATGAAAAGGTGGAATGGAGCGCCTCACGATTTCAGCTCTTTTTAGGGATTGTAAGAGCTCCAAACGATGAGATTTGCAAGAGGGAGGGCTGCAAATCACAATGGAGTGATGGAGCGGGATCGTTTTCAGCCAAGAATGGATTTGAGAGTGATTTGAAGCCACGGTTTGGGTTAGGGCAGCAAGAAAATGAAAATGGGGCTAGGGGAGGGGCTGTTTGTGAAAGAAGTACCCCTTTTTGGGGTTTTCTATGGTCGAACACTACATGGGGGGTGTACACTACCCAAAATTAGGCATGCGCCCAGTTTTTACATCAAGTGGGCCCCACCGGACGGTGATGCATAGCCGAACCGGGGATGGCATCGCCGGCCATCTCCCTAAGTGGCCGGTGGGACCACATGGGTCTGGTCCCTCATGGTCCAGGGACCCCAAAAAACTATGGGCCCCACCTTGGTTCATTCTAGATTGCCCTATAGAGGCTAAAACATGCATTCGGAGCTTTTTAGGGCCAATTTACAATTCTGAATGAAATCCCCTATCATGCAGCATATGATTTTGGGGTAGAAGGACCTAATACATCCATCTAGCCTATTATTTTCTAAAGAACGAAAACTTAGAATGTCCTAATGGCCAGTTTTCATGAAATTTTATTATTCACTATAAAATTTTGTTGAAGTATAATTTTATGTCATTTTCACATTAGGATCAATGCCTAACATGAAAATAATAAGAAATAATTGAAGAATGGAGTGGTGAGAGGAAGAATTTCTAAGATTTTAGTTGAAACGGGGTTTTTAAGCCCTGACGATTGAATGTAAGGGTCGTGGTTGTCCCACAGCCCAAGGATTCACATTTATGGGTTTAGAATCATTCAAAGAATGTCTCAACCCATCTACCTATAATTTATAAGCTACTTAGGTCGCTTCACGCGACCCTAGATGCGTTACGGACTCGATCGCGCGAACGATACGAATAGACTTCGCCTATTGGCGAATCTGTGATCCTAAAAGTGTTTCTAGACCCTTATCGCACCCACCTATGTCAAAAGAAGCGACAGTGTACATCGCGTGACCATAACCCAGGCCCGATATAATCTTATTCATGCTCTGATACCATCTGTAACATCCCGAAAATCGGGGGGTCGAGTAAAAACCCAACTCCCGAGTTCCAAAATGTTATTTATGCAACATAGATATGTATGATTGAATGTTTTCTGTGTTAATGTATTAAACATGAATGAGATTAAGCCAGAACAGCATATCATACTCCAGAGACAGTCAAATTTACAAGCGAAAGACTGTGATAGTATGTATAACATATGTAAACTGTTGTATGTCTCCAGAGTGTGAACATGTTACCAAGTTATATACATACATGTATACTCCAAAAGTAAACAAAAAAAATATACATGAGTGCTCTAAAAATATAAAATGACAAGTGTCAAGGTATCTAATCAACCTCCCTGTAATCCCGTCAATCAGAACACGCATAAAGGAGGGATCCTCCTCATCATCATCAAGTCCAGCTCCGCTTCTCAAGAAGTGCCATTATCTGCAACCAAAATAGGGACTGGTGGGTGTCCAGAAACACCATCCCGTAACGTGGGAGTGAGTAGCTAACTCAGTGGAATAATAGAGCAAGGATTAACATGTTCTCAAATCAATCATGCGATAATAGTAAAGCAGTAAATCAAACAATCCTAATACTGTTGTTAATGCAATATGACATGACGTGATGTATGCCCTCACCGACGATCTCCCTTATACGGCACAATCTTACGACCGCGGCATGCAATCGTCCCTCAAGTGATCCACATCTTCCAGGCACATGCAATGTTATGGTGATATGATTTCTGAGTTATTATTAGTCCATTCAAACAGTAGGATTGGGAAACTAAGGTACTTCCCTTATATCAATCCCAACACAGATCCTGTCTAGGGTCATCACTCCTAGTAATCTCATATGAAGTATATTTTATAGGTCGCTGCAAGGGCTGTCAGGGCTGTTGCTCGCACTTGTTGCACTGCTCCCGCATCACCTTATCAATACAGGCCTACTGTACTCTCACTGCTACGGAAGGGTCGTCGCCTCCCGTAGACTCAGAATACGCTCGCGGTCACTACAAAGGACTCGTTGCCTGATCAGTGTAGGCCGACAGCAAGAATATAGTGTCCCATACCACCATAATCTGCTCACGAGACATAGGTGCTCACTGGTCACTACGGGGAGGTTGTGGCCCCCGCGTAGGCCGACAGCTCGACCACGGTGTCCCATATCACCATGTCCGGCTCATGAGTCTTCGTGGATCAAGGTACAATGGTTGACAGGGTTTACAATGGTAAGTTTAGTACCCTAGGTTCAAACAGTTATGACTCATACAGAGTGAACATACAACGGCCAGTTGGGTTACTTGACGGGCTCGACTAGCACAATTGCATCTCAAGTCGAACGATATGAAGTGCATAAAACACCTCGTGTGGCCTAACCACTTCCGCCAACTCCAAACACGACTCGCATTCATAGACGCGTCGTTCGTGGCAAAATTAAGTCAACCACAAACTTGCTCGGTTACCGACTACCTGTACTAGGTATAGTCCCAAACACATATGAATTCACATCAGCTATCATGTAAGAGTAATGGAAATGAAATACAACCATGTGAGCATGTTAACACATGTTATAACATACAACTTAAGTAAATCTCAAGCACATGCATTTCATACATATAATGAAATCATGCATATTGCTAACATGTAGGAAATCATTCACATCAGCATATTAATTGAGAAATCAATCTCAAGCTAATTCAAAACACCAATCAATTCAATACATACTAATACAAGCATTTATACAAACACTTAAACTACGCACTTAAGTCTACATATAGTATGTCGACTCAAAATGCACATTTCGACCAATCTCTTCGCCAAACTAATTATGCACGCATTCCTAGCATTCTAATGCGACAAGAATCCATGTCAATTACATCAACAAATTATGGATGAAAAAAGTACTTCCTACAAATGACTAAAATGCCCTAAATCTCATATTCTTCGTCGGTTTAAGAAACAAAAAATGGACAGCATGTTGTACATGTCAAACGGTGTTTCCGTTGATAAACTACTATTAAAAGATATTGAAAGCGTTGAAAACAGTCAATCGAAGCGTCTAAAATTTGCACCTTATCTCCTAGAAGTGTATCGTTTCGAACGGAGCGTATATGCTTCGTCTACGACGACTAGACAACCTGATTTACAAGATCTATCAGCTAACATACTATGGAATGAAAGGAACCTCAAATCAACAACTTATTAGGGTGTTTTCTTACCTAGAAATGCAGAGAAATCACCAGCCAAGTGATTGGAGCGTGTTGCTAAAGCACATGCAACGGGTGGCATGACAGCAGGAAAATTCCCCTCCAGTCTCTCTCACAAACTCTCACCTTTTCTCTCTCCCAATCTAGGGTTTTTCTCAAATTCGGAAGGGACAGAGGAATGAGGGTTTCAACCCCTTTTATAAGCCCAAATGTGCCCGAAATAGGCTCGGGAACAAAGTTTACTTGAGGTATATCCAAATCGGGGCTATTTCGGTCTAAAAGATCATTTTTGGTGGTCCCCTGGCAGAATGCGATCGGACTTAAGTTCGTACTTGTTGGATGTCGCTCACATCCCGTTTTCAGACCATCAGTGTTCGTAGATCGCACGTGGCGGTCCAGTTTCAGTTCAGCGGTCACCGCACGTAAATCAGGCCTGCAAGTCTCATGATATGAAATAGAAATTTTTCCTGATCCGAGGGTGTAATTTGGCTGAATTCTGACAGTCAAAACGCCTAATACTGACATGTCAAGTCGTGTGCCAGATTTGAATTTTAAATTCCAAATCTAGCCCTATTCTCACTCTCTTCGGTCCAGGCTTAACGAAATAGCCTGCGAATGTCGGTTGGACTTGATTTTCGAAATGATTGTCAAGTCCAGCTAGGAGGTTCTAACGGTCTAAGATAGTAGGTATCAGACTTTCGACGCGCGGTCTAGATCCAATACAAAGTTTCAAAGTGGTCCAGAGAATAAACCTGCTTAGAGTTTGATCCGAGGTTTTAGAGTATTATAAAGTCATTGATTCTACAAGTTTTGGGTCTTGTAGAACGTATTTAAAGCGGTCAGGGACAATTTCCCAGCTACTCCAGCGTTGCGCTAGCTAACTTACACTTAGTTTCTAAAGGAATTAATCCTAAGTGATTTCTTTGGCTATAGAATTTGGTTCTGAGTGATTTTCCAGGTGTTTTAGTTGATCCATTGCCTAAGGACGTTTAATTCCAGGTTGGCCAAAGTCCGGGGTGTTACAAGAACCTATGACTTAAACCTGAGCCCATTCTCAAATCCCAAAACCTATAACCTACACCTAACCTTAACCTATAACCTAAACCAAAATCAGTGACCTATAACCTAAACCCGAACCCATTTTCAAATCCCAAAACCTATAACCTAAACCTAACCTTAACCAAAACCAAAACATATAACCGAAACCTGAACCCATTCTCAAATCCCAAAAACTATAGCCTAAACCAAAACCAAAACCTATAACCTAAACCCGAACACATTCTCAAATCCCAAAACCCATAACCTAAACTTAAACCTCATCCAAAACCTATAACCTATAACCAAAACCAAAACCAAAACCTACAACCTACAACCTAAGCCTGAACCCATTCTCAAATCCCAAAACCTATAACCTAAATCGAACCTTAATCAAAACCAAAACCTATAACCTATAACCAAAACCAAAACCTATAACCAAAACTAAAACTAAAACCTATAACCTAAACCCGAACCTATTCTCAAATCCCAAAACCTATAACCTAAACCAATACTAAAACCTATAACCCAAACCCGAACCCATTCTTAAATCCCAAAACCTATATCCTAAACCTAACCTTAACATATAACCAAAACCAAAACCAGTGACCTATAACCTAAACCCGAACCCATTCTCAAATTATAAAACTTATAACCTAAACCAATACCAAAACCTATGACCTAAACCCGAACCCATTCTCAAATCCCAAAACCTAAAACCTAAACCTAAAACCTTATCCTAAACCTATAACCTATAACCTAAAGCAAAACCAAAACCTATAACCTAAACGTGAACCCATTCTCAAATCCCAAAACCAATAACCTAAACCTAACGTTAACTAAAACCAAAACCTATAACCTATAACCTAAACCAAAACCTATAACCTAAACTCGAACCCATTCTAAAATCCCAAAACCTATAACCTAAACCAATACCAAAACCTATGACCTAAACCCGAACCCATTCTCAAATCCCAAAACCTATAACCTAAACTAATACCAAAACCTATAACCTAAACCCGAACCCATTCTCAAATCCCAAAACCTATAACCTAAACCTAACCTTAACCTATAACCAAATCCAAAACCAGTGACCTATAACCTAAACCTGAACCCATTCTCAAATTCCAAAACCTATAACATAAACCAATACCAAAACCTATGACCTAAACCCGAACCCATTCTCAAATCCCAAAACCTATAACCTATCCTTAAACCTCAACCTATAACCTAACCTAAACCTATACCTATAACCTAAAAGTATTCCCAAATCCCAAAACCTATAACCTAAACCTAACCTTAACCTAAACCTAAACCTGTAACCTATAGCCTAAACCAAAACCAAAACCTATAACCCAAACTTGAACCCATTCTCAAATCCCAAAACCTATAACCTAAACCAAACCTTAACCAAAACCAAAACCTATAACCTATAACCTAAACCAAAACCCATAACCTAAACCAAAACCAAAACCTATAAACTAAACCCGAACCCATTCTTAAATTCCAAAATCTATAACCAAAATCGAAACCAAAACCTATAACCTAAACCCTAACCCATTCTCAAATCCCAAAACCTATAACCTAAACCAAACCTTAACCAAAACCAAAACCTATAACCTATAACCTAAACCAAAACCCATAACCTAAACCAAAACCAAAACCTATAAACTAAACCCGAACCCATTCTTAAATTCCAAAATCTATAACCAAAATCGAAACCAAAACCTATAACCTAAACCCTAACCCATTCTCAAATGCCAAAAGCTCTAACCTAAACATAAACCTTATCCTAAACCTACAACCTATAACATAAAGCAAAACCAAAACCTATAACCTAAATGTGAAACCATTCTCAAATCCCAAAAACTATAACCTAAACCTAACCTTAACCGAAACCAAAACCTATAACTTATAACCAAAACCAAAACCTATAACCTAAACCGAACCCATTCTCAAATCCCAAAACCTATAACCTAAACCAATACCAAAACATATGACCTAAACCCGAACCCATTATCAAATCCCAAAACCTATAACCGAAACCTAACCTTAACCTATAACCTAAACCAAAATAAGTGACCTATAACCTAAACCCGAACCAATTCTCAAATCCCATAACCTATAACCTAAACCAATACCAAAACCTATGACCTAAACCAGAACCCATTCTCAAATCCCAAAACCTATAACCTAAACTTAACCTTAACCTATAACCTAAACTAAAACCAGTGACCTATAACCTAAACCCGAACCTATTATCAAATCCCAAAACTTATAACATAAACCAAAACCAAAACCTATAACCTAAACCCTAACCCATTCTCAAATCCCAAAAGCTATAACCTAAACCTAATCCTTATCCTAAACCTATAACCTATAACTAAAACCAAAACCAAAACCTATAACCTAAACCTGAACCCATTCTCAAATCCCAAAACCTATAACCTAAACCTTACCTTAACCAAATTCAAAACCTATAACCTATAACTAAAACCAAAACCAAAACTTATAAACTAAACCTGAACCCATTCTCAAATCCCAAAACCTATAACCTATCCCTAAACCTTAACCTAAAACCTAACCTAAACCTATACTTATAACCTACAACTATTCCCAAATCCCAAAACCTATAACCTAAACCTAACCTTAACCTAAACCTAAACCTATAACCTATAACCTTAACCAAAACCTATAACCAAAACCAAAACCAAAACCTATAACCAAAACCCGAACCCATTCTTAAATCCCAAAACCTCTAACCGAAACCAAAACCAAAACTTACAACCTAAACCTGAACCCATTCTTAAATCCCAAAACTTATAACTTAAACCAATACCAAAACCTATGACCTAAACCCAAACCCATTCTCAAATCCCAAAACCTATAACCTAAACCTAACCTTAACCTATAACCTAAACCAAAATCAGTGACCTAAAACCTTATCCCCAACCCATTCTCAAATCCCAAAACCTATAACCTTATCCTAACCTTAACTAAAACAAAACCTATTACCTATAACCTAAACCAAAACCTATAACCTAAACCCGAACCCATTCTCAAATCCCAAAAACTATAGCCTAAACCAAAACCAAAACCTATAACCTAAACTCGAACCCAATCTCAAATCCCAAAACCTATAACCTAAACCTAAACCTTATCCAAAACCTATAACCTATAACCTAAACTAAAACTAAAACCTACAACATAAAACTGAACCCATTCTCAAATCCCAAAACCTATAACCTAAATCAAACCTTAACCAAAACCAAAACCTATAACCTATAACCTAAACAAAAAACCTATAACCAAAACCAAAACCAAAACCTATAACCTAAACCCGAACCCATTCTCAAATCCCAAAACCTATAACCTAAACCAATACCAAAACCTATAACCTAAACCCAAACCCATTCTCAAATCCCAAAACCTATAACCTAAACCTAACCTAAACCTATAACCAAAACCAAAACCAGTGACCTATAACCTAAACCCGAACCCATTCTCAAATTCTAAAACCTATAACCTAAACCAATACCAAAACCTATAACCTAAACCCGAACCCATTCTCAAATCCCAAAACCTATAACCTATCCTTAAACCTCAACCTATAACCTAACCTAAACCTATACCTATAACCTAAAATTTTTCCCAAATCCCAAAACCTATAACCCAAACGTAACCTTAACCTTAACCTAAACCTATAACCTATAACCTTAACAAAAACCAAAACCTGAACCCATTCTCAAATCCCAAAACCTATAACCTAAACCTAACCTAAACCAAAACCAAAACCTATAACCTATAACCAAAACCAAAACCTATAACCTAAACCAAAATCAAAACCTATAAACTAAACCCGAACCCATTCTCAAATCCCAAAACTAATAACCTAAACCAAATCCAAAACCTATAACCTAAACCCTAACCCATTCTCAAATCCCAAAAGCTCTAAACTAAACCTAAACCTTATCTTAAACCTATATTCTATAACCTAAACCAAAACCAAAACTTGAACCCATTCTCAAATCCCAAAACCTATAACCTAAACTTAACCTTAAACAAAATAAAAACCTATAACCTATAACCTAAACCCAAACGTATAACCTAAACCAAAACCAAAACTTATAACCTAAACCCGAACCCTTTCTCAAATCCCAAAAACTATAGCTTAAACCAAAACTAAAACCTATAACCTAAAACCGAACCCATTCTCAAATCCTAAAACCTATAACCTAAACCAATACCAAAACCTATGACCTAAACCCGAACCCATTCTTAAATCCCAAAACCTATAACCTAGACCTAACCTTAACCTATAACCTACACCAAAGTCAGTGACCTATAACCTAAACCCGAACCAATTCTCAAATCCCAAAACCTATAACCTAAACCAATACCAAAACCTGTGACCTAAACCCGAACCCATTCTCAAATCCCAAAACCTATAACCTATCCTTAAACCTTAACCTATAACCTAACCTAAACCTATATCTATAGCCTAAAAGTATTCCTAAATCCCAAAACCTATAACCTAAACCTAACCTTAACCTAAACCTAAACCTATAACCTATAACCTTAACCAAAACCAGAACCTATAACCTAAACCTGAACCCATTCTCAAATCCTAATACCAATAACCTAAACCTAACCTTAACCAAAACCAAAACCTATAACCTATAACCTAAAACAGAACCAAAACCTATAACCTAAACCCGTACCAATTCTCAAATCGCAAAACCTATAACCAAAACTAAAACCAAAACCTATAACCTAAACCCAAACCCATTCTCAAATGCCAAAACCTATAACCTAAACCTAAACCTTATCCTAAGCCTATAACCTATAACCTAAACCAAAATTAAAACCTATAACCTAAACCTGAACCCATTCTCAAATCCCAAAACCTATAACCTAAACCAATACCAAAACCTATGACCTAAACCCGAACCCATTCTCAAATCCCAAAACCTATAACCTAAACCTAACCTTAACCTATAACCTAAACTAAAACCAGTGACCTATAACCTAAACTCGAACCCATTCTCAAATGTGAAACCTAATCCGAGTTTGTATGTGTGCATGTGTGTGTGAGTATGCATTGTGTCCATCTTGGTCCTGCGATCCTACCAGTCAAATTTTGGCGATCGCCTACTTTCGGTTAGTATTTGGGTCATCCTTGAGTTCAGTGATGTAGACCTAACTTGGATTGACCCGAGACCTATGCCATTGCGTCCGCCTCGTTGTCGAGATTCCAACGCCGTATCTCGTGCATAAATCTGACATGTTCATCAAAAGTTATAGGTCGCGCATTATTTAGGCCGTTGGTTGCATGATTAGTGGACCCCACCATGGGTTGCACATTTTCCCATGCCATCATTTTACCCTAGGCTGAGATTTCTAGAAAGGCTATTACCCTAAGCCTTGTTAATATCACCATAGGCCACCATCATTGCCTAGGAGAGAAATAGCTCATCATTACAAGTCTTAAAAGTCTCTCTCTCCCTCTCTTTCCCTCTCATTTCTCTCTCTCTTCTCTTCTTCCCTAGCAACTCCCCTCCATTTCTCCAGCCCATCTTCCCTCCATTCCAGCCCCTTCTCCCTAAAATACTTCCTCATCTACCCCTTCTCACTTGATCTTAGCCATTGATCCATGTTGCTTGGAGCCTCTAGATGATGGTGATGTAAGTTTCAAGGTTGATCTAGGTGGGTGCTTTCTTCATCAAGTAAATATTTTCTCTCCTCATGTAATCTCTTTCCTCTCTCTCATTTGGAAGTGTAGGACCCACCAATTAATGGTGGAGATCTTACACAACCATCTAGATGTGGCCATGAGGCCCACATTGTACATGCATGTCCATGCATGGGATTCTTCCCTTGATAGACCCCTTGCATGTGGATTTCTCTTATTTTTCTAAGTATGATGGGTCATCTAGGCCCTTGCTCCCAACCACTTATTTCAAAGATCTAGGCCATGCATCATAAAATCTAGTTGTACAATGTGTTTATATTATTGTTTGTGGTTGTGATTGTGTGGGGACGGCTCAATAGTGGCGGAGCCCTCCCCTGATGGCCGGATGCTCTTTCTAATCTTTCCTTAGTTAGCAATCTGATGATATTATGTGTGGTCTACTTAGTGGGCCTGGATTGCCCAAACGAAAAAGCCCAGGAAGAAAGGGACATCTATACTCAACCTACACCATGGTTTAGATGCCTCTTTTTACCACCTTAAATGTTCTTGCAAGGGTGAAAATTTGAGGGTTTATTTTAGAAAAATGTGGGGCCCACTAGGGTGGGCCATGACACCCAATTTATGGGCCAATCCCTTCCTTAATAGGCCCATAAATTTATTTTATTCCATGCATGCATTGCTGTCCAGAAATTTCTAGACAGATTTTTTGTTGGACTTGGGCTTGAATTTGGGACTGATTAGGGGACCTTTTGTACCCATCAAATATATTTTTCTGAAATTTGGGGATCTTACATTGATGTTTCCCTAAATTTCAGCCCCATCCAATCTTGATAGAGGTCCCAAAAGTGTGGTCCAAGTGGGGTGGACAGTCTGGATTTTCTGCATTGTTCCAGCAACATTTCACCCTGGACAGGTTGGAAATTCAAAATTTATTAAAATATTTTTCGGTGTTTAAAAATTCTAAAAATTTAAAGAGATGTGTTCCACCCATTTTAGGAACTACCTGAAAAATTTTAGGGCCAATGGACCCCATTGGGCATCTAAACAGGTGGTCCAACATAGTGGACTGCCAGAAACATTCAGTTGTGCAGTCCAGCAGTATAGTTCCATAAAAATAAAATTTTAAAAATATTTTTCTCAGAATGTGGGCCATATTTCTGACCTCCATATTTATTTAGTCTTGATGAGGGATCTTGGATCCAAATTTCAGAAATTTTGGAGGCCCAGAACCTACCCATTTGGATTGCCCAAATTCAGAACAGTTACATTCCATCAATAGTTCACCTTGGACAGACTATATTCTTAAAATTTATTAAAATAATTTTGAGTGTCTAAAAATTGTAAAAAATTATAAGGATGTGTTAAACTCATGTTAGGACCTATATGCAAAACTTTGGAGCCATTGGACTCCTGTACACACCATGGTGGTGGTTGGACCGGCCCACTATAATATGGTGTCCAGATCAATCCGAGTTTCAGGAAATATTATTTTATTTGAATTAATTAAAATATTTTTAGATGTACAAAAATTATAAAATATTATGGGGGTGTGTCATACCCATGAAAGGACCACCTTATAAATTTTCAGGGCCATCGGGCTTCTGTACCAACCGTGGTGTGGCCTGCAATTTGGACCAGTTTTGGGTCAAATACCCATGCACACCCTTACCTTGGGTTGCTGGGCCTGCATTCTAATGGCATGGCCCACTTGAAGTAAGTGTTGTATATCTCTCTTTTATCTGGTGGGACTCACTATGATATATGTAGATCACCATGGGTCAGTAACCCATTTAAATTAAATAAATTTCTGAACTCCAACAGGCCCAGGAAATGGGTGGGCTGGAATTCCAGCAAGGGGCCCAAAATTTGCTACATGGTTGATTATTTAGGAACTATTGTGGCACACCAAATTTGAGAGACTATTGTACACACTCATTGCTTTCCTTCCTTAGACATTTTGGGCTTAATGAGTGTCCCCTTGAGGCCCACCTTTGTGGTGATTTTGTGGGCTAGCCTTAACCAGAATTTTTAATAGTTTTATAGGATCAATGGGCTGGGAACTTCTTTATTGAGCCCAAGATTTGTGCAAGGGCTGACCTTATTGATTTACAAGCCCAATGGGCTGTCTATAAGCTGATCATGTGTATTAATGGGCCTTGATGCCCTCATGAAGTGTTTAATTGTGGGCTGACTTGCAAAGCCCACATAAATGAATATTGTGGAGGGCCTTGTTAAGTCTTTGTCTGATGAGGCAAGTCCCACCCTGTCGGTAGGTCTCACCCTTATGTATTCTTGGACTTATGGGCTGACCTTTAGTCCACCATAATGTATGAATTAGATGACCTTTTTTTTGGGCCATTTCCTCAGGGCCCATTATGTAATATAGTATATGTATGGCCACCCCTTTTGTGGCAGTGATTAAGCCTTTTGGACTCACTTCTTTTAGATAGGCCCATTGATCTTGGGGCTATACTCTCCTATTTATTCTGATGGGCTTAAGGGAAATAATATGCAAGAAGTTGGGCTCTTGGCTGGCCACTAAATTGACTCTGTACTTGGGCTAAAAGTGAGGCCCAACTCACTTGTGTTAAATGTAAAACTTACCCATGTAAATGAATTACTAGGCTACCTATGAAGCCCACCACAATATGTAAAATTATGACCTTTGAATTTGGGCCCAAACCTTACTTGAGGGTCCACTATTTGGCCCATAAGTTGGGCTTGGTGTATGGCCCAGTAAGACATGCATTCCTTGGGCTTTAGACCTTATATTGTATGAGTAATGGCTGGCTACCTCTTGGAGGCCAGTTGAGGTTGAATGTCCTCCTGGGTGATCCTAAGGTAGGCCCATGGGTTTCTCTATGGATGGTTAAAGGCCCACCATAGACCCTAGGCCATTTGTTAGGGCTTAATGTGTATGTATGTGGAACCTACCTTACCGCATGTTTGGTCCAAGAAACCAGGCCTTGTATCGCCCGTTTATGGATGCACTCTCTGTCTTGGGTTACTGCTGAACTCAAAATCCAGTAACAGGTCTACTTGATCTTTTCATGATATTAGTTGGCTTCCACCATTTGGTGGGGTCCCCCAGCGAATATAGTTGGTTTTCATGAGATTATTTCCACATAGTTAACTAATTTCTGGACCTTAACAGGTCTAGGAAGTTAAACTGGCCAAAAGTTTATCAAAGGGCCTTAAATGTAAAATTTTATAGTTAAAAATTTATTTGCCTGTGGGGCCCACCATATTGAGAACTTGTATGTGTGTTATATGCTTATAGTCTTTAAGCTTTATCAGTGAATTCTTTGGGGTCACCTTTAGTGATCAGATGAGGACCCCATCTTAGATTAGATTTTTTTAAGGCATCTCATGGGCCCAGAGTGGGCAGAGTCATCCCAGTTGGGCCTAACCATATATTGGGCCAGCTTCCACCATTTTGATGGACTTGTGGGCTAAGACAATGATAGTATTGGGCCCTTACTTGCCCACTTAAATTATTAAGTTATTGGGCTGATGTAGTTAGGCCCTTTTCATCCAAACTTAAACTCATTTAGTCGTATATTATGTACGCGGGCTTCCCACCAAGTCTGACTCAATGCATAGATTCTATGGCCATTGGGAATTATACCTTGGGCCTTAATTTTCCCTTGGGGCCCATGTTGTTAAAAGTGGTATTTTATTTTTTTATGGCCCATTATGAGGAATATATATGTATATGGTTGGTTACATTTATTTTTATCTTTAATGTAGGCCTTAGGCCTTTTATCCACATCATTCATAGTTAATATGCCTTTTTAGGGAATGGTGGTTAAATGTTCCCATTATGGACCCCTCTAGGCCTGGTTGTATTTAAGAATGATTGGATGATCATCTTAGACTCTTGTTAGGCTCATTTATATATCACTCAAACCCATAGTTTGTATACTTAGTCTCGTGGGTTACTCCAGGTAAATGGGCCCCCACTAGAGGTGAGATTCCTTATGGATATTGTCTAAATACCTAGTCTTGGTCCCTTCTTGGATAGGAGGAGTGTACTACCTTGTGTATCATCGCATAATGCGTCTAAATCCATCTTCATGGCCCATGTACATCATTGTATGCTTAGTTGACACTATGTGTGTGTGGTCATATTGTGTCATTGGACATTGCATGATACTTTTCCCGAGGGACGTAGTATCCCCTCTTGAGCACGTTAGATGCTTGGGATTGATGCATGGTTGATTGCGTGATTCATGCATCTATCATTGCATAGCATATGAGCATTATCACCCTTGCTTCATCAGGGTTGTAGCCTCCACAGATACATCGTGGATGGCTATGTTTGGACACCAAAAATGTTACTTAAGCATACCGAGTGCATAGGATGCCCATGGGTAAAATTCTCAAAACTTTCATGGTACCAAGGATCTGCTCCAGCGCCGTGACCGAGTGGAATATATGAGCGCATGAGGGCCTTATACCATTAGACTGCGATTCTCACTGTCATGTAGTCAGTTGGATAGGGGTGTGGCCTTACTCGCCTGATGTAAGAGGGCATTGCTAGGCTGATTATGACCAGCTCGTGAATGGGTCCGCTACCTTCAGGCCTTGTTGGTGATTGGTTGTCCATAGGCGGGTAGTGAGGTCTCTTACGCTCGTTTGACTGTGCGGGGTTTGTAGAGCGGTAGTCATCCAGTAGTGTAATGGACCCCGGTGATTTTCTTATGATAGAAATGTATTTGATATGTGGATTGGAAATGAGCACTAGCATTACTTCATATTATTGCATTTGCATCGGCTGTGTAAGCCTCATATTGCATCGCCTTGGCATGGCGCCCAGTACTCATCGCATTACATTATGCATTGCGCTATATACCCTTGGTATAGCTTCCTGCATTATCATACTACCTTGGTATAGCTTCTTGTGTTCATAATAGCCTTGGTAAGGCTCGTGGTATTAGTATTGATCGTGACTCCCTTCTACATTCTCTATCTTCTTTTGAGCACCATTGTCACACACTTTCACCACCGTCTAAGCTTTCTATAAGCTTATGCACGATTGATGCGTGCAGGAGATCGTAAGTTGGCATCTTAGCAGCGGAGCTTGGATAGGTGTGCGATCTGAGGACCCAGTGTTGCAGATTCGCTTCCTTCTTTCTTTTGTTATCTTATGTACGTCCTTTTGGACTTGATGTAAGCTTGTAAAAGTTTCAAATTCATAGTGGATTTTGTGATATGTACCTTTGTTATTCTCAAATTTACTTGTTGTCATCTTGGGTATGCTCATATTGGAAATGATTATATTGTTGTGAAAATCCTCTTTATATGATCCCAGGATCAGAACCTGCCTCAGGAGCCGAGAATGGGGTACTACGAAGCCTGTTGCAGCCAGAACAGGTCATCGGGTTCCTTATGAGGTTCGGTTACCGAATCTGGGGCGTGACATCAAATCCCAAAACCTATAACCTAAACCAAATCTAAAACCTATAACCTAAACCCGAACCCATTCTCAAATCCCAAAACCTATAACCTAACCTAAACCTATACCTAAAACCTAAAGCTATTCCTAAATCCAAAAACCTATAACCTAAACCTAACCTTAACCTAAACCTAAACCTATAACATATAACCTTAACCAAAACCTATAACCTAAACCATAACCAAAACCTATAACCTAAACCTGAACCCATTCTGAAATCCCAAAACCTATAACCTAAACCAATACCAAAACCTATGACCTAAACCCGAACACATTCTCTGATCCCAAAACCTATAACCTATCCCTAAACCTTAACCTATAACCTACCCTAAACCTATACCTATAACCTAAAACTATTCCCAATTACCAAGACCTAGAACCTAAACCTAACCTTAACCTAAATGTAAACCTATAACCTATAATCTTAACCAAAACCTATAACCTAAACCAAAAACCAAAACCTATAACCTAAGCCCGAACCCATTCACAAATCCCTAAACCTATAACCAAAACCAAAACTAAAACTAATAACCTAAACTCAAACCCAATTTCAAATCTCAAAACCTATAACCTAAACCAAAACCAAAACTTATAACTTAAACCCGTACCCATTCTCAAATCCCAAAACCTTTACCCTGAGCCTAAACATTATCCAAAACCCATAACCTATAACCAAAACCAAAACTAAAACCTATAAACTAAACCTGAACCCATTCTCAAATCCCAAAACCTATAACCTATCCCTAAACCTTAACCTATAACCTAACCTAAACCTATACTAATAACCTACAACTATTCCCAAATCCCAAAACCTATAACCTAAACCTAACCGTAACCTAAACCTAAACCTATAACCTATAACCTTAACCAAAACCTATAACCAAAACCAAAACCAAAACCAATAACCAAAACCCGAACCCATTCTCAAATCCCAAAACCTATAACCGAAACCAAAACCAAAACTTATAACCTAAACCCGAACCCATTCTTAAATCTCAAAACTTATAACCTAAACCAATTCCAAAACCTATGACCTAAACCCAAACCCACTCTCAAATCCCAAAACCAATAACCTATCCTTAAACCTTAACCTATAACCTAACCTAAACCTATACCTATAACCAAAAACTATTCCCAAATCCCAAAACCTATAACCTAAACCTAACCTTAACCAAAACCTAAACCAATAACCTATAACCTTAACCAAAACCTATAACCTAAACCAAAACCAAAACCTATAACCAAAACCTGAACCCATTCTCAAATCCTATAACCTATAACCTAAACCAATACCAAAACCAATGACCTAAACCTGAACCCATTCTCAAATCCCAAAACCTATAACCAAAACCTAACCTTAACCTATAACCTAAACCAAAACCAATGAACCTTAACCAAAACCAGAACCTATAACCTAAATCCGAACCCCTTCCCAATCCCAAAACCTATAATCTAAACCAATACCAAAACCAATGACCTAAACTCGTACCCATTCTCAAATCATAAAACCTATAACCTATCCCTAAACCTTAACCTATAACCTAACCAAAACCTATACCTATAACCTAAAACTATTCCCAAATACCAAAACCTTTAACCTAAACCTAACCTAAACCTATAACCTATAACCTTAACCAAAACCTATAACCTAAACCAAAACCAAAACCTATAACCTAAACTCGAACCCATTCTCAAATCTCAAAACCTATAACCTAAACCAAAACCAAAACCTATAACCTAAACCCAAAACCACTCTCAAATCCCAAAACCTATAACCTAAACCTAAACCTAAACCTAAACATAAACCTTAACCTTATCCTAAACCTATAACCTATAACCTAAACCAAAACCTATAACTTAAACCAAAACCAAAACCTATAAACTAAATCCGAACCCATTCTCAAATCCGAAAACCTATCCTATCCCTAAACCTTAACCTATAACCTAACCTAAACCTATACTTATAACCTAAAACTATTCCCAAAACCCAAAACTTATAACCAAAACCTAACCTTAACATAAACCTAAACCTATAACCTATAACCTTAACCAAAACCTATAACCTAAACTAAAACCAAAACTTATGCCTAAACCCGAACCCATTCTCCAATCCTAAAACTGATAACCTAAACCAAAATCAAAATCTAAAACCTAAACCCGAACCCATTCTCAAATCCCAAAACCCATAACCTAAACCAAAACCAAAACCTATAACGTATACCTGAACCCATTCTCAAATCCCAAAACCTAAAACCTAAGCCTAAACCTAAACCCATTCCTAAACATATAACCTACAACCTAAACGAAAACTAAAACCTATAACCTAAACCCGAACCCATTCACAAATCCCAAAACCTATAACCTAAACCTAAACCTTATCCTAAACCTATAACCTATAACCTAAAAAAAAACTAAAACCTACAACCTAAACCTGAACCCATTCTCAAATCCCAAAGCCTAAAACCTAAACCAAAACCTTTTCCTATAACCTAAACCAAAACCAAAACCTATAAACTAAACATGAACCCTTTCTCAAATCCCAAAACCTATAACCTATCCGTAAACCTTAACCTATAACCTAACCTAAACATATACTTATAACCTACAACTATTCCTAAATCCCAAAACCTATAACCAAAACCTAACCTTAACATAAACCTAAACCTATAACCTATAACCTTAACCAAAACCTATAACCAAAACCAAAACCAAAACCTATAACCAAAACCCGAACCCATTCTCAAATCCCAAAACCTATAACCTAAACCAAAACCAAAACTTATAACCTAAACCCGAACCCATTCTTAAATCCCAAAACTTATAACATAAACCAATACCAAAACCTATGACCTAAACCCAAACCCATTCTCAAATCCCAAAACCAATAACCTATCCTTAAACCTTAACCTATAACCTAACCTAAACCTATACCTATAACCTAAAACTATTCCCAAATCACAAAACCTATAACCTAAGCCTAAACATTATCCAAAACCTATAACCTATAACGAAAACCAAAACCAAAACCTATAAACTAAACCTGAACCCATTTTCAAATCCCAAAATCTATAACCTATCCCTAAACCTTAACCTATAACCTAACCTAAACCTATACTTATAACCTACAACTATTCCCAAATCCCAAAACCTATAACCTAAACCTAACCTTAACCTAAACCTAAACCTATGACCTATACCTTAACCAAAACCTATAACCAAAACCAAAACCAAAATCTATAACCAAAACCCGAACCCATTCTCAAATCCCAAAACCTATAACCTAAACCAAAATCAAAAATTATACCTAAACCCGAACCCATTCTTAAATCCCAAAACTTATAACCTAAACCAATAGCAAAACCTATGACCTAAACCCAAACCCATTCTCAAATTCCAAGACCAATAACCTATCCTTAAACCTTAACCTATAACCTAACCTAAACCTATACCTATAACCTAAAACTATTCCCAAATCCCAAAACCTATAACCTAAACCTAACCTTAACCTAAAACTAAACCTATAACCTATAACCTTAACCAAAACCTATAACCTAAACCTAAACCCATTCTCAAATCCCAAAACCTATAACCTAAACCAATACCAAAACCAATGACCTAAACCCGAACCTATTCTCAAATCCCAAAACCTATAACCTAAACCTAACCTTAACCTATAACCTAAACCAAAACCTAGAACCTTAACCAAAGCCAGAACCTATAACATAAACCCGAACCCCTTCCCAAATCCCAAAACCTATAACCTAAACCTGTAAGTTCTATGATTTCATATCCCTTTAGTTATCAAATTTTGTGGTGCCAAAACCTATATCTATGTCTTGTATATCTTGTGTTTTATGTTTGAAGACTAGTCATTGCAATCAAGACATATCAAGACATCGCATTTCAAGACAAGATCTTAAATGAAGAAAGTTTTCAAGTCTTGGATGAAGAAATCAAGAATAGAAGTTTTCAAGGTTGCTTGTTCAAGATTTGATCAAGTTCAAGTTTACTAGAAGACTTTGTCAAGTCAAGATCAAGCTCATGAAGGCCTACTACAAGTTTTGTATATTCACAAGCTTCTCTTAAGGGTCATCTAACAGAACAGACTTTTAATGTCCATCTCACTTTTAAGGTTTGTTTGACCTTAGATTGACCTTAGGATGGGCCTTACTATAGGTCATTCCGGATACATAACTCATATATTTTAATATGCTTGTTTGGAGTGTTCTAAGACCAGTCCTAGGAACTTCAAGACCAGTCCTAGCTTTGCTACGACCAGTCTTAAGTTTTTCAGGACCAGTCCTAGGTAGTTGAAGATTGTCGGATCTTTCTAGTTGTCCTATGACCAGTCCTGGACATCCTACGACCAATCATGTGAGTTTTATGACTCATCCTTCGACCGGTCGTAGCCCTATGACTTAAACTCCAGTAACCATTTTTGAGGTCCTACAACCGGTCGTATGTGATCCACGACTAGTCGTAGGTGACCCACGACCGGTTGTAGACCACCCAGGACCGGTCGTGGAACTGAAAATCTTATCCCGCAGAAATATTTCGAAAATCTTTGAGGCTACGACCAGTCCTAGGATCCTAAGACAAGTCGTAGACGGGATTTTTCAGGCTATAAATGGTGTACGAACTTCAGAGTTTTAATACTTCAAATCAATTCTATTCAAGCATTCTTTAGGCTATTCTCTGAGATAAGTTTGTGTTTATTTTAAGCTACATTGTGCTTATTTAATATTTCTTTTGCTAGCTTATTTTTATTTGATTTTGATCTACATTCCAATCTTATTAGAAAAGGAGAATTTCTGATATTCCTTCTTCTTGGATTCAAAATCAAATAGATCTAGCCCGTTTGATCTAAAATCAATTAGACTTAGAACCATTCTTAAAGTGACTATTGGACTTTGAACGTCGAATCAAACTTCTACTCCGATTGGTTCTACCAGGCTTCTTCAAAAGGTGATTCAGGTATTTTACATGTTTTGTAATTTACTTTCTCTAGTTTTTGTTTGAGATTCGCCAGAAAAATCTCATTGTAGTGGTTATCTGAGGAGAGCCAGAAAACTCAGATTTTGGGTTTTTGGATTGTGTAAGCCCGAAATCAAAGACATAATTGTGAAGGTTTTAGGTGAACTTGTGAAAACTATTTTGATAGTGCATGCTAACATCCCCTGTGTGAGGATATTAGGAGTGGAGTAGCAATCTGTGTGGCTGTTGGACAACAGTTGGTGTACACACAAGAGAACCACTATATATCGTTGTGTTGTGGATGTTCTTCATTCTTTCATTCCTTTATTCATTCAGTTTTGTGGTTTGTGTTTGTGGATGAATGTTGTAATCACTTCAAGCAAGTGTGGATGAATGTTGTAATAACTTAGGATTTATTTTTCGCAAGTTATTTTGATTTCATTACTTATTATTCCTCTTTCGTTTGTTATACTAAGGACGTTCTAGAAATAAGGTTGTCCTACCTTAAACCTCTAGTTTTTGGTCTAAGGTTGTCCTTAGAACTGATAAAGTATCAATCTCTTTATTTTAGGCTATTGTGATTGTTTTATATTTAGCATTGTGCTTTAAATCTTTTATTATTTCATTGTTATTAGTTTTATTTGGCATTGCCCTATTCACCCCCCCTCTAGGGCATATAGCTAGGCCCTTTCAAGTGGTATCAGAGCCTAATAGCTCGTGCTTATTGTTTATTTATTGGATTTATTTCTTGAGCTAAAGATCTAAGCTATATTAAGATGTCAAATTTTTATAGCCTATCTGTCACTAGGCCACCACCCTTTAATGACATAAACTATGCCTATTGGAAAGCCAGGATGAGGATCTTCCTCAAATCCTTAGATGAAAGTGTGTGGCTGGCTATAGTGAATGAATGGAACCCTCCTATCACTGAAGTAACTAATGGCGATGGTTCAAAATCTATGAAAGTAACGGCTTATTTGCTACGGACCACACTTCAGAAAAGTGAAAGTAGTGCAAATGCAAAAGCACTAAACGAAATTACTTATGCATTATCACCAGTTGAATTCAAAAGAATCATCTCTTGTGAAAATGCAAAACAAGCATTGGATATATTAGAAATGACACACGAGGGTACATCTATTGTCAAGAAATCTAAAGTCCAACTCCTCACAACTAAATTTGAAGAAATTCATATGGAGGAGAATGAGATGTTTATAGACTTCTACACTAGATTGAATGACATTGTAAACTCTATGTGGAGTCTTGGTGATAGAATCCCTGAAAGTAAAGTGTGCGCAAAAATACTACGTTCACTTCCTGAACGGTTCAATTCTAAAGTGACCGCGATTCAGGAACTTCGTGATATGGATACCATGAGGGTTGAGGAATTAGTTGGTTCACTTCAAACCTATGAGTTATCCTTTAAGGCTCCTAAAGGAAAATCAATTGCTCTCAAATCATCTAAAAATGTTTCACAAGAGAGTACTTCAGATTCAGAAAATACCGAAGATGATATGACACTTTTAGCAAAAAGGTTTTACAAAATTTTTAAAAACAAGAAAAAGGTTGATTTTCAAAAATCAAATGATAAGAGACGATCTAAACCTAGAACTCGTAAATACTTGAAAGATAGTCAATGTTACAACTGTCAAGAGTATGGGCACTTATCTAACAAATGTCCTAAAAAGGACAAATCAAAAAGAATAAGCATGATGGCTACTTGGGATGAATCATCTAATTCTGAATCCTCTTCTCAATCAGAAGATTCTGAAACCGAGTCGGGCGATAGTGTTAAAGCCGTTATGACTCTAGCCAAGATCACCTATTCAGATCATGATGATATATCTAGTGAAGAAAATCTAAATAGTGATTGCGATAATGAAGATGATCTTCAAGATGCTTATAATGCTCTTTATAAAGAGAGTTGTAAAATTGCTGTCAAGCTTAAATTACAAAAAGAAAAATTTTCTAAGCTTAAGGAAGATTATGAGTCTCTTGTCTTAGAAAAGTCTCATATTTCTGATTCTTTTGAAAAAATAAAAAATGATTTAGATTTCAAATCCTCCCAAATTGAAGATTTGAAATCTGAAAAAGAGAAACTCAAAAATGAGGTAGCTTCTCTTCTGAGTTTGAAAGACACATGGAGATATGCCCAAGGTGATCCGAAATTGAAAAAATTATTGTCCAGATCAAGAAAATGTGGCGATCGATCCGGGTTGGGGTATGATAAGAATACATCTCCTAAACAAAAGAATACTGCTCCTAAATTTGTAAAAAGAGAGTCTTCAAACTCAAAAGAAAAGAATATTTTTCAAGGTTTTTCTAAAAATTTAAAAACTTTTCAAAAACCTAAAAGTAGCCATGTCAACTTTAATTTTCAAAACCGAAATCAATTAGCTGAAAAAATTATTGATCTTCTCAAGGAGCTATTAAAGTTGAACTCTATAGGTCGTTCCTACAACAATAGATACAAAAAGACCATATATACTCCTAAACCCAAAACAGTTATGAAATGGGTTCCTAAAGTTGCCAGCTTGGTTACCCACACTGCTTTCAAAGCAACAAGCCATTCAAAGTGGTACGTAGATAGTGGTTTCTCCAGGAATATGATAGGTGACAAAGCTTTATTCACTGATCTTAAAGATATGACTGACGGGTCAGTCACATTTGGTGATGGAAGCAATTGTAAGATTATTGGCCAAGGTACGGTTCAACTTTATAACCTTCCTTTATTTAAGAATGTCTTATATGTTGACGGTTTAAAACACAACCTATTAAGCATTTCTCAGATATGTGATAACAACCATAATATAAAGTTTTCTAATCAAGGTTGTGAGATAGTTAATAAAAGGGGTTCTGTTATATTAATTGGTCATAGAACTTCTGAAAACTGCTACATCGTTAGTGATGCTAACTCATCTACTCAATCATGTTACATGGTCCATACCGATGAGACTGAATTATGGCATAAACGCCTTGGACATGAACATTATCGGAACTTATTTAGATTGAGAAAAAGAGAACTAATTAGAGGTCTATCCAAATTGTAAACAGTAGACAAAATATGTGGTGAATGCCAGTTGGACAAACAGATTAGGAGCTCTCACAAGAAAGTGAACTCCAATACCACATCTAGACCACTCGAGCTTCTCCATATGGATCTTATTGGACCAATTAGATCAGAGAGTCGAGGAGGTAAAAAATACATCTTGGTTATCGTAGATGACTATATCAGATTCACTTGGGTATCATTCTTAAAAGACAAAACTAAAACCCTGGATGAAGTAAAAATTGTCATCAAACGAATCCAAAATGAGAAAAGTTCTCATGTTAGCAAGATCCGTAGTGATCATAGATCTGAATTCGAAAACAGTAGTTTTGAGAAATTCTGTAGCGATCAGGGAATATCACATGAATTCTCAGTGCCCAAAACACCGCAACAAAATGGTATAGTTGAAAGGAAAAATAGAGTGCTTCAGGATATGGTTAATGTTATGTTGAATAGTATGAAGCTCTCTAGAAATCTTTGGGCTGAAGCAGTTAATACCGCATGTTATATTATTAATTGGGTTTATACTAGTAAATCCGATAATAAGACTGCTTATGAATTATGGTTTGAAAAGAAACCTACTGTCGAATACTTTCGGGTTTTTGGCAGCAAGTGTTATATTTTACGGGATCGTGAAAATTTGGGTAAGTTTGATACGAAGAGTGACGAAGGAATTTTTCTTGGTTATTCTTTGAACAGTCGAGCTTATAGGGTTTTAAATAAGAGAGCTAGTGTGATTCAAGAGTCCATCAATGTGGTCATTGATGATCATTTGAATACACCACCCCAAGTTCAGATGATGATGAAGCTCTTATTATTGACAATCTAGATATCTCATCAAGTCAAAAAGAATCTGAACCAAGGACTGTTAAAGATCATCCAACCAATTAAATACTTAGAAATCCTCTCACTGGAGTTCGTACTCGCGAACAACTCGAGAACATATGTAATTATGTTTGTTTTACATCACAAATAGAACCGGTCAACGTAAAAGAAGCACTTTCTCACGAAAATGCTATGCAGGATGAACTTAATCAATTTGTTCGTAATAATGTCTGGTATCTTGTTCCTAGACCTAAAGATAAAAACATTATTGGAACAAAGTGGATCTTTAAAAATAAGTCTGATGAACTCGAAAATATTATACGAAATAAGGCTAGACTGGTTGTACAAGGGTACACTCAGATTGAAGGCATCGATTACGATAAAACCTTTGCTCCAGTCGCTCGCCTTGAATCAATCATACTTTTTATTTCCATCGCATGTTTTAGAAAATTTAAAATCTATCAGATGGATGTAAAGAGTGCTTTCTTGAATGGCGATTTACATGAAGAAATGTATGTTGAACAACCTTCAGGATTTGAAGACCTTAAATTATCTGACCATGTATTTCGTCTCAAAAAGGCTCTCTGTGGTCTAAAACAAGCACCCAGGGCATGGTATGAAAAATTGACTAAATTCTTACTTAGTCATAGCTTTCAAGTAGGTAGTGTCGATAAGACGCTTTTTGTTAAAAAGAATAACAATGATATTTTGATGGTTCAAATATATGTTGATGATAATATTTATGGATCTACTTGTTCTAACATGTCTACTGAGTTTGCAGAGTTAATAAAATCAAGGTTCGAAATGAGCATGGTTGGCGAACTTAACTATTTCCTAGGGTTACAAGTAAAACAACAACCTGATGGAATTTTCATTTTCCAGACCAAATATGCTTCAAACTTGGTTAAAAGGTTTGGATTTGAGAATGGTAAGAACTTTGATACTCCTATGAGTACAACATTAAGACTCTCAAAAGACTCTTCAGGTAAAGATATAGATCCTAAATTTTATCGCAATATGATTGGTAGTTTGTTATATCTTACTGCTAGTAGACCTGATATCATATTTGGTGTTGGTATTTGTGTGAGATATCAGTCTAATCCCAAGGAATCACATCTTACTGTTGTTAAAAGGATTATTAGATATGTCACAAGTTCTATAAATTTGGAACTTTGGTATCCTTTTGATACTAATGTTCAATTAGCCGGGTATTCAGATGCTGATTGGGCCGGAAATATTAATAATAGAAAATCAACCAGTGGTGGTTGTTTTTACATTGAAAATTTCTTAATTTCTTAGTTCAACAAGAAGCAAAGCTCAATATCGCTCTCTACTGCTGAGGCTAAATATATTGCAGCTGGATATGCATGTACTCAACTAGTTTGGATGAAACGCATGCTTAGAGATTATGGAATTAATCAAGATTCAATGATCTTACATTATGATAATTCTAGTGCTATAAACATTTTCAAAAACCCAATCCAACATTCACGTACTAAGTATATTGACATTAGGTATCATTACATTCGTGAGTTACTTGAAGAAAAAGTTATTTCATTGGAATATATACCAACCGAAACTCAACTTGCTGATATATTTACTAAATAGCTCTACAAAAGCAGGTTTAATAAATTAAAATTTGATCTTGGTATGTGTATTTTACATTGAATATTCTTGCTTACATGTATCATAGTGTATTATATTTCATATTATAATTATTTAAATTTTAAATTTTTTTATTAAAATATCATTTTTGGTCGATGCTCGACCGGTCGTGGTTGTACACGACCAGTCGTGGTTCGACCGGTCGTGAACCACACTCGACCGGTCGTGGATCTCGTGAATTTGATATAATTTGAGAAAAATCCCCTTCTTCTTCATTTTCACACCGACCTACGACGAGTCGTGGCTCGACCAGTCATAGGATTTCTAGTTTTTCTTCAAAGTAAGTCCTATTTCATCATTTTTCTTGAAGATTCATGATCTCTATGCTTTGATTTGTTCATAGTACAACTTGATTTTATCTCTTGTTGAGTTTTTCAAGGGTTTCCTCTCAATTTGCTGATCTAGAGAAAACCCATCTTTCTTTTGTGCATCTTGCTTGATCTTTGTATATCTTTTTTTAATATAGATGCTAGAGGGAAAAAGAAAACATCCCATGGTCCATCTTCATCCATATCTGCACCGATAACTAAACGGAACCTTCGGTCACCTGAAGATGATACTCAAGATGTACGGGATTTGCGTGTCCGTAACATTATCGTTGAGCATACCGCTGATCTAAATCACATTGCTCCATATGGTGTCATTCCCATTCTTGAATCTGTAGGCTGGACTAACATTTTACTTTGGGGTGGGTCTGCATACCAGTCCATTGCTCAATCAAAGGTAGCATGCATCTCAGATTTTTCTCTTGATAATTTAACATTTTCAATCGATACTAGAGAAGGAAAATTTGAAGTTAATCGTCATTTGATATCAGGTATTATGGATATTCCTGTTAATGATGAAGGAATACCGATTCATACTTTATACGACAAACCTTCAGAATCGAAAAAATGCATGTTAACCAGAGATTTATGCAAAATTGATGTGCATTGGACTCACAAAGGGAATGCGCTCCCTACAAAGTATTTGTTACCCAGTTACAGAATATTACATCATTTCTTCATTTCAAATGTATATCCTCGGTTCGGTAATAAAATCGAGTTGACTTCTTTCATGGTTCGTGTGTTGCATTCTATTGCTTCTGGAACCAAGGTCTGTCTTCCTTCTTTGATTTGTCACTCCATTATACAATTTCATTTCCATCCGGGTCATAGTGATATTCCATTCGGTTATCTTATGACTGTTTTAGCCACTCACATGCTTGTCGATAAACCTGTTAATGAGGCACCAATTCATCATCTTATTTTCAACAATGCCAATCTTAATAAGATGAAATTGGATCTGCTCCCTGGACAATTTGATGAAGCTGGTGTTAGTGGTGTTGGTGGTGATGGTGGTGATGCTGAAAACGAAGGGGAAGCTGGCGATCTTCCTCAAGATGTTAATATGGATGACATATTTGATGATATTGAAACTGATTCACCTAATGATCCAGATCATGATCCTTCTAGTTTTGATGCATGCCTTCGTGTATTGGAGGAAAAAGTTGATAATATGAATATAGCCCATGATATGAGATTCAAGTACATGCGAAAATATCTTCGTCGCATAAATAAGGGCTTACACCAGATTGATCCAACTATTCCTGCTCCCTCCTCTGGATCAGTTCTAAGGACAACCTTAACTGATAAAGTATCAATCTCTTTATTTTAGGCTATTGTGATTATTTTATATTTAGCATTGTGCTTTAAATCTTTTAATATTCCGTTGTTATTAGTTTTATTTGGCATTGCCCTATTCACCCCCCCTCCAGGGATTATAGCTAGGCCCTTTCAAAACCAATACCAAAACCTAAGACCTAAACCCGAACCCATTCTAAAATCCCAAAACCTATAACCTATCCCTAAACCTTAACCTATAACCTAACCTAAACCTATACCTATAACCTAAAACTATTCCCAAATCCAAAAACCTTTAACCTAAACCTAACCTTAACCTAAACCTAAACCTATAAACTATAACCTTAACCAAAACCTATAACCTAAACCAATATCAAAACCTAATACCTAAACCCGAACCCATTCTCAAATCCCAAAACCTATAACCTAAACCAAAACCAAAGCCTATAACCTAAACTCGAAGCCATTCTCAAATTCCAAAACCTATAACCTAAACCTAAACCTAAACCTAAACGTAAACCTTAACCTTATCCTAAACCTATAACCTATAACCTAAACCAAAACCTAAAACCTAAACCTAAACCAAAACCTGTAAACTAAATACGAACCCATTCTCAAATCCCAAAACCTATAACCTATCCCTAAACCTTAACCTATAACCTAACCTAAACCTATACTTATAACCTAAAACTATTCCCAAAACCCAAAACCTATAACCTAAACCTAACCTTAACATAAACCTAAACCTATAACCTATAACCTTAAACAAAAACTATAACCTAAACCTAACCTTAACATAAACCTAAACCTATAACCTATAACCTTAAACAAAACCTATAACCTAAACCAAAACCAAAACCTATAACCTAAACCCGAACCCATTCTCAATTCCCAAAACCTATAACCTAAACCAAAACCAAAACCTATAACCTATACCTGAACCAATTCTCAATATCCAAAACCTGTAACCTAAACCTAAACCTAAACCTTATCCTAAACCTATAACCTATAACCAAAATGCAAACTAAAACCTATAACCTAAACCTAAACCCATTCTCAAATCCCAAAACCTATAACCTAATCCAAAACCTATAACCTAAACCCAAACCCATTGTCAAATCCCATAACCTATAACCTAAACCTAAACCTAAAGCTTATCCTAAACTATTACCAATAACCAAAACCAAAACCTATAACCTAAACCCGAACACAATCTCAATTCCCAAAACCTATAACCTAAACCAATACCAGAACCTATGACCTAAACCTGAACCCATTCTTAAATCCCAAAACCTATAACCTAAACCTAACCTTAACCTATAAACTAAACCAAAACCGATAACCTAAACCAAAACCAAAACCTATAACCTAAACCCGAACCCATTCTGAAATCCCAAAACCGATAACCTAAACCAATACTAAAACCTATAACCTAAACCCGAACCCATTCTCAAATCCCAAAACCTATAACCTATCCCTAAACCTTAACTAATAACTTAACCTAAACCTATACCTATAACCTAAAACTATTCCCAAATCCCAAAACTTATAACCTAAACCTAACCTTAACCTAAACCTAAACCTATAACCTATAACCTTAACCAAAACCTATAACCTAAACCAAAACCAAAACCTATTACCTAAACCCGAACCCATTCTCAAATACCAAAACCTACAACCTAAACCAAAACCAAAACCTATAACCTAAACCCGAACCCATTCTCAAATCCTAAAACCTAAACCTATACCTTATCCTAAACCAAAACCTATAACCTAAACCAAAACCAAAACCTATAGCCTAAACCCGAACACATTATCAAATCCCCAAACCTATAACCTAACCTAAACCTATACTTATAACCTAAAACTATTCCCAAATCCCAAAACCTATAACCTAAAACTAACCTTAACCTAAACCTAAACCTATAACCTATAACCTTAACCAAAACCTATAACCTAAACCAAAACAAAAACCTATAACCTAAACCCGAACCCATTCTCAAATCCCAAAACCTATAACAAAACCTATACGTATACCTAAAACCTAAAACTATTCCCAAATCCCAAAACCTATAACCTAAACCTAAACCTATAACCTATAACCTTAACCAAAACCTATAACCTAAACCAAAACCAAAACCTATAACCTATACCCGAACCCATTCCCAAATCCCAAAACCTATAACCTAAACCAAAACCAAAACCTATAACCTAAACCCGAACCCTTTCTCAAATCCCAAAACCTATAACCTAAACCAATACCAAAACCTATGACCTAAACCCGAACCCATTCTCAAATCCTAAAACAAATAACCTACCCTTAAACCTTAACCTATAACCTAACCTAAACATATACCTATAACCTAAAACTATTCCCAAATCCCAAAACCTATAAGCTAAACCTTACCTTAACCTAAACATAAACCTATAACCTATATCCTTAACTAAATCCTATAACCTAAACCAAAACCAAAACCTATAACCTAAACCCGAACCCATTCTTAAATCCCAAAACCTATAACCTAAACCCGAACCCATTCTTAAATCCCAAAACCTATAACCTAAACCAAAACCAAAACCTATAACCTAAACCCGAACCCATTCTCAAATACTAAAACCTATAACTTAAACCTAAACTTAAACCTTATCCTAAACCTTTAACCTATAACCAAAATCAAAACCTATAACCTAAACGAAAACCAAAACCTATAACCTAAACCCCGAACCCATTATCAAATCCCAAAACCTATAACCTAACCTAAACCTATACTTATAACCTAAAACTATTCCCAAATCCCAAAATCTATAACCTAAACCTAAACCTTATCCTAAACCTATAACCTATAACTAAAACCAAAACCAAAACCTATACCTAAACCTAAGACCTAAATGTATTGTCAAATTCGTAATCCAAAACCTACCCCTAATCCTAATCTCAACTACTTAACCTAAACCTAAACTTGAAAACCCAAACCTAAACCTGATCCCAAACCCGAACCTGATTTCCTAAACCTAAACCTTAACCTATTCTCAATTTCCTAAAACTATAACCTAAACCTAATTTAATCATATAACCTAAACCTAAAACCTAAACCTAATACCTAAATATATTCTCAAATTTCTAAACCTAAACCTACACCTAATCCTAATCTCAACTACTTAACCTAAACCTAAACTTGAAAACCTAAACCTAAACCTGATATTGAACCCAAACCCGATTTCCTAAACCTAAACCTTAACCTATTCTCAATTCCCTAAAGCTATAACCTATAACCTATAACTTAAACCTAAGCTAAACCTATAACCTTAACCTAAACCTAAAACTTAAATGTATTTTTAAATTACTAAACCTAAACCTACACCTAACCCTAATCTCAACTCCCTAACCTAAACCTAAACCTAAACCTAAACTTGAAAACCCAAGCCTAAACCCGATCCTGAACCCGACCCGAATTCCTAAACCTAAACCTTAACATATTCTCAAATCCCAAAGCTATAACCTATAACCTTAACCTATGACCTAAACCTATAACCTTAACCTAAACCAAAACCTATAACCTAAACCTTAACCTAGGTTAAGGTTGTTTTTCTTTTCATTTGTCTGGATCATCTCCCATATGTCCTCTCTCTTTTCATTTGTTTGTTTTTCCATAGGATTGTTTATGTTTAGATGGATGCAGTTTATGTCTGGAGTAATGTAGTTTATGTCTGGATGGATGCAGTTTATGTTTGGATGGATGCAGTTTATGTTTGGATAAATTTAGCTTATGTCTGGATGGATTTACGTAGTTTCGGTTTAAATGGATGTGAATATGAATATGATGAAATATTTTATATAACAGGTGTATATCAGGATAAATACGATGAAAAGAAATTTGAGATGAATTTTTTTTTTATTTTTAAAATGACTTTAGCGACGAAAATTTTCATCGCTAAAAGCTGCAGCCACATTTTTTAGCTACGAAAAAGAAAACCTTTGGATTTTATTTCAAGAACTCCGCACACATTTAGTGAGGAACTTTTTGTTGCCAAAAGTCCCAGCCATGTTTTTTAGCTACAACAATTTTCGTAGCTAAAAGTAAAGCTTGCATTTTTAGATACGAAAATGTTCGTAGCCAAAAGTAAACCTTTACATATTATATCAAAAACTGTTTACACATTAGCGACGATAATTTTCGTCACTAAAAGTCCCAGCCACGTTTTTCAGTTATGAAAAGTTTCGTAGCTAAAAGTCAAAAGTGTTCACACATTTAGCGACGAAAAGTTTCATCGCTAAAAGTCCCAGCCAAGTTTTTAGCTAGGAAAGTGTTCATTGCTAAAAGTAAACCTTTAGATTCATTTTGGTATATTTTAAAAAAATGTTCACAATATTTAGCGACGAAAAGTTTCGTTTCTAAAAGTGACTTTTAGCTACCAATTTACTATTTCGCCGCTAAAAGTAAACTTTTAGCAACGAAAGTTTTTTTCGTCGCTAAAAGTCACTTTTAGCAACGAAAACTATTTCGTTGCTAAAAGTTTCATCGCTAAAAATCCCTTTTCTTGTAGTGTAAGTTCAAGTGGACCCCACTATTATAAGTAGTGGTCAATGACGCTTACCATTCAAAAATCTCTAAGGGCCATAGTAACTTCCCATTAAGTTGATAATTATTCCTCACTTCATCTATCGCTATATTAATTTAAAAATAGGTTGGATGGGAAATATATGCTATGGTGGGCCTTAGGAATTTTAATGGTGGAGATCATTATCACCACTCTTATTTGGTTGAGGGCCCATTTGATGTATACATGGGGCCCATTGGTATGGATCATTTAAAGTACACATAGGGCCCAATTAGTGTGGCCCATTTAATATATATAAGGCCATGGGATTAGGCCCATTTGATGTACATAAGGCCCATGTGATTAGGCCCATCTTGATGTAATTGTGGCCCATGTTACGAGGCCCATTGTGATGCATTCCAAGGCCCATGGGTGATGGCCCATTACAATATACATAAGGCTCATTGGTGAGGCCCATTGATGTGGCCCACTTGATGAATATAAGGCCCATTGATGTGGCCCACTTAATGAATATAAGGCCCATTGATGTCGCCCACCTAATGAATATAAGGCCCATGAGATACGTCCCACTTGATGCATTTAAGGCCCAATAGGATGTACCTAAGGTCCATTGTAATGTGTGATTCCACCATGACTTATTGAATGATATTTATGAAAAGTCGAGCCTCAGGAACAATGCTGGTTTGACGTCCACATTATAAGAGTAATGTCAGTTAGATGTTCACATTATAACTCTCCTTAGGGCCCATTGATAGGCCCATACTAGTTACGTGCAGGCCGTCTTGGCCCATTGTCGTTGTGAGGATAGTCCATCACTTTATAACATGCTTAGTATAATCTTATGACTCATGCCTATACGCATCATACGTATGCTTGATTTGAGTAGTGACTGATCATAGCATACGCCATTGGGCAGACCATTTATGGGACTTGTTATGAGACAGAGTGCCCCACATGATCACGCAGTACGCGCTGAGTTGCTGCATGATTTGACGGTGTAATTCATGCATCTCGCATATGTGTAACTTGATCACTGCATGCCCTAACGACATCAGGGTCGTGGCTCCACAGGTACATCGTGGATAGTCGTATCATATACCAGAAATATTTGGTTCTATCACTGTGGGCACTTAGGATGTCCTTGGGTGAAAGTTCTAGAACCTTTTCGGTACCAGAAGATGCTCCAACATCTAGACTGAGTGGATACACGAGAGCCCAAGTGCCCAATACCAGTAGGTCGCGTCTCCCACTGTGTCGTAGTCTATTGGAAGGGGGTGTGGCCTTATTCACTTGAGTGAGGGGCCTATAAGATAGGCTGAGTTTGACCAGATCACGAATGAGTTTGCTATCGACGAGCCATGTAGGTATTGGTAGGCTACTAATCAGGTGGATAATGAGGTCTATTCCGTTTGCTTGACTGTGCAGCTAGGGAGGTGGCAGTCATTGCGAAGTGTATTAGACCCCGGTGATATCCAGAGAGGAACTGTACTGATATGTGTACTTGATGAGTACCAACTTGCTCGGATTACATTTTGCATGTGACATTCGGCTATGTAGGCCTCGCATTGCATCGGTGTGACCGATGGTATTCATGTCTCACATCGCATGGCCTTGGTATGGCCCCATAGCATTCATGCCTTGCATCATATAGCTTTGGTACAGCTGATAGCCTTCATGGACTTACCCGCATGTTTTCACATTACTCTGATATTATATACTTAGCACTTACCTTACGCACACACTTACACCACCCTCTAAGCTTTTGTAATCTTATGCACCACCATTGCGTGCAGGTGTCGTTGGACAGCAGCAACGCTGAGGCAAGAGCACGTATCAAACCATTTTGGAGCTTTTTGATCATCTTGTATTTTCCTTTTCGCATTGTACTTAAAGTTTTTGATATAGTGGATATGTGGTATTGTTGTTTTATGACTTGGTTATGCTTGTGGTTATGCTCCATTACAAAAAAAATCATTCTAAAAAACCTCCTTATAGGATCCCAAGATCGAAATCTGGCATATGATTGTCAGAAGCCGAGAATGGGGCACTATGGAGGCTATCGGCACCGGATTAGGCGATCAGGATTCATGTGAATCTGATTTTTTAGTTTGGGGCGTGACAAATTCTATCTACATTCTTCCATTGTTCAGCTTTCGAGCTTATCAATTTAACCCTCTTTGGTGGTTAGGGTGATCGAGGCTCAGCAGACGGACGAGTCACTTCAGGAGTACCGAGTAGAGGCCACATCCGTGAAGCAGTCAGAATGGCAGATTGGTTTTGATGGTGGATTTTGCTTCAGAGACTGATTGTGTATCCCGGACGTGCAAGAGATGCATCATGATCTGATGATCGAGGCACACCGATCGAGACTTACTATTCACCCAAACTCCACGAAGATGTATAAAGATATGAGGAGGTGGTCTTTTTAGTAGGGGATGAAACACTAGATTTATAGCTTCGTGGCCTAATGTGACACATGCCAGCATGTCAAGGCCGATCACCAAAGACCCCTTGGTCCCTTACAGTCATTGAGCATTCCAGTGTGGAAGTGGGAGAATGTGTCGATGGATTTCATCGCGGGTTTATGAGGACTCAGTGCTGTCACAACACCATCTGAGTTGTCATCGATCGTCTGACAAAGTCAGCTCATTTCATTCTAATGTGTGTTTCTTGGACTATAGATCGACTTATGAAGATATTTATTGAGGAGATAGTGAGACTGCATAACATTCCAATTTCGATCGTTTCTGACCGAGACTCCAGATTTACGTCTCAGTTTTGGACGAGTTTTCAGCAGGCGATGGGGACCACTTTAAATCTCAGCACTACTTATCATTCGTAGATGGATAGGCAGAGCATGTATGATTGACTTTGTAGGTATTTGGGATGAGCATTTGCGCCTCAGTAAGTTCATGTACAATAATAGCTATCAGACAACTATTGACATAATTCCTTTTGAGGCACTCTATGGTTGATCGTGCAAATCTCCTAGCTATTGGACCGAGGTTGGAGAGCATCGTCTCCTAAGTCCCAAACTTGTGCAGCAGACGTCGGAGCTTATTGATGTTATCAGGCAGAGGATGCACATAGCTCAAAGCCTGCAGAAGAGCTTTGCTGATCGTCAGCGTCGATCCCTTGAGTTGGTAGCTAGGGACATGGTATATCTCAAGGTCTCACCTATGAAAGGCATGGTTCAATTTGGTGTGAACAGTAAGCTTGCCCCAAGATTCATTGGACCTTTTGAGATTACCGAGCATGTGGGCGTTGTGGCCTACAGGCTTACCTTACCTTTTGAGTTGTCCACAATCCATGATGTATTTCATGTTTCTATATTACGGAAGTGTGGGTCAGACGTCATCCCTGTGATTGATTGGAAGCCTCTCGAGGTCCGCGAGGATGCTTCTTACATTGAACAGTTGATTCGTTTTCTTAGTCGGAAGGAGTAGGTTCTTAGGACCAAGGTCATTCCCTTGGTGAAGGTGTAGTGGGGTCATCATTTGGAGGCCGAAGTGTCTTGGAAATGCGAGGCTGAGATTAGCGATTATTATCCCCATTTTTTTGATAATTGATTGATGTATGATTATTTGTATTATCTTCTCTTTGATGGTTACTATATGATGGTGGTATTTTGCCTTTCTTTTTTCTTGAGATTGGTCAATTTCAAGGACCAATTTTTCTTATTGGTGGGGAGGACTGTAAGACTCGACCCGAGTGCGTATGTGTGCATGTGTGTGTATAAGTGTGCATTTCATTTCTCATGTTCCCGTGGTCCTACCAGTCAAATTTCGGTGACCCACGACCCATGGATAGTGTTTACGGTCGTCCTTAAGTCTGGTCATATAGACCCGACTCAGATCGTCATCTTGTCCGCATCGTCGTTGCGGTTCCAGTGCTGTGTCTTATGCATCCATCTGACGAGTGGATCATAAGTTGTGTACATCTCATTCTAGTCTTTGATCATGATCACGTGGCCCACCTAGTGTGGATGGCACATTTTTCGATGTAGCCGCCCTCTTTTATGCAAATTCCAACACACGCCACCCATACACTACCTAAACCCCCATAACCTACACCACCCACTACCCACATACTACCCATCCCTACTCTAGCATAGCAACGTAGTTTATATCACCATAGCCTCATGATGGATTTTCCTACCCTAGGAGAGAGAGTGTCATGATGACTCTCTTTTCTAGCAATTTCTCTTCTCTTCCTCTCATTTCTCTCTACTCTCTTCTCTCTCTTCTCCTAGCCAAACCTCTAAATGTTCCCACCCTCTTCTTCTATCTAGCCCCTTATCCATCTAATCCCCTCCCATCTAGCCTTCAACAACCCATCTCACCCATTGATACATGTTCCTTGAAGCATGGAGAGTTTATTGATGTAACTTTAGAGTAGGATCCTTAAGAGGTGGGTGCATGTTCTTCAAATCTTTAGGCTTCTTTGCATTGTAATTATTCTCCCTCTCTTCTTTCATATTGGAGCATGTGGGGCCTATCAAGAGATAATGGCAGCCTCAAGACTCCATGGATGTGGTTTGAAACCCATCCTACATTTCATGCATGTACATGCAAGGGACCATCCTCCATGGATCCCTTCATGCCTCATCCTTCCTTAGATCAAGGATCTTTGGGTCATCTAGACCCTTGATCCTTGGTGGAGATTGGATCTTCACAATAGATCTATATTTTATAAGCTTGATCATGTAATATGTGCATCCTATGACAAAGATATCTCCTTGTATGTGTGTGATGAAGGGAAGGGACTCAATGAGGCGGAGACCCTTCTCTTGTGGCCGATTGCTTCTCCTTTTCTTGTTGAGAGTGATGATCATGAGTGTGTGGCCTACCTTCTGGAGCAACAACATCCCAACCATCCATAGAGAGGGGACATTTTCACAGTCCCTCCCATTGAACATGTGGCCCATAAATGCATAAAAAGGGGTGCATGTAAGCTTTGTTTTTGGTGATGAGATGGTTTGAATATTTCTGGGGCACATTTGGGTGGACCACACCATGATTTCCAAGGGTTAAATCCTCATTTAATTTATGTTTGTAATTTATTTTTGTGAAGTTTATGTTGTTATCCGGTCTATCTGGACAGATTTTGGACCCTTTGAGGGCCTAATTTTTAGTCTTTTAGTGGGGACTTTGATTCTATCCAATGCATGATTCTTAAAGACCTATGTCTGATCTATAATCCTACAAAATTTCAGCCCCATATGACCCTGATTGAGGTCCCAAAGATGTGGCCCAAGTGAGGTGTGGCTCAAGAATTTTCTGGACTGTTCCAATAAAAATATTAGTATGAAAATCCTTGAATACAGAATAATTTTCCCATCTGAGAACCACACCTTGGGGTACATATATGAGGGGACATAAAAAGTATTTTTCCCCAATTTTTAGAGGCCTTTAATCAACCCCATTGGAAGCTCAGATCAGGGCCTTTCTGAAATATGCACTAAACAGATTTTGGGGACAGTTAGTTTTCTTTAAATTAAATAAAATACTTTTCTTATTCTAAAAATTCTGAAAATTTTCAAAGAGGTGGCCCACCCATGGTAGGAACCACCTACCAATTTTTGGGGCCAACAGACCCCTATACAATTCATGACACAGGCTGGACCGGCCCACCAGGTTGGGACGTCCAGCCATAGTTGGTCATTCACCCCCTTTTTGGGACCACCTTGATGTGTTATGTATCCTCGCCGTCCACCTATTTGTGGTCCACATGGGACGTGGCCCACCTCCCTGAGGATTTACCCCTTTTTTTGGGACCCACTTTGATGTGTTTTGGGCTGACCGCCTAGGCCCATAGGACCATCCACCTTGTGACGACTAGACTCATTAGGCTACTGCTGGACGTCCAGTCCAGTAGCATGGCCCACCTGATTTATGTTTACCATCCATTCGTTTTACTTGGTGGGACCCACAGAGATGTGTGTGGGTCACCAATAAGCAAAATACTTAGTATATATTTATTATTGGTGGACTCCAGCAAGCTTAGAAACATGTGGGCCAAAAATTCAGCAATAGGCATAAATTGGTTGCCCTTAACGTCATGTTTTGGGGTAGAATGGCCCACCAAATTTAAGGATGTTTATGCACATAATCTTTCCATTTCTTGATGTGCCTTTGAGCTTAATTAGTGCACATTTGAGCCTCGCCCCAGTTGGGTTTTATTGGATCAATGTTCATAGCTATTTGTTGGATTTTCTAGGCCCGTTTGTCCTAGAACTTTCTAGATGGGCCCTTTGACCTTTAGACTTATATTTACTACTTATTGTGATGCATTTGTGGGCCATAATATGCAAGTATTTATGCCCTTGGTTGCCACCAAAATGACCCTTGTACTTGGGCCAAGTTGTGAGGCCTAACTCACTTAATATAAGGATTGCCCTCATGGTTGGATTATCGAGCTGCCCATTAGGCTCACCACAATATGTGGGTTTATGACCTTTATGGTTAGGCCCAAACCTTGCATGAGGGCCCACCATATTGCTTATGTGTTGGGCTTAGTGTATAGCCCACTAGGCCATGAATTGTTTAGGTCTTAGGCCTTATTTCATATTCGAGTAGTGGCGGGCTACCTTTTGGGACCCAGTTGAGGTTAGATGTCCTCCTTGGTGGCCCTAAGGGAGGCCAATAGGTTGCTATGGGTGGTTTAAGGCCCACCATAGGTCCTCATTAGGATCGCTTATTCCTTTAGGCTTATATATGGCCCTCCTTAGCTTTATGGGATATCCTAAAGTACTGGGCCCCCACTAGATGTTTGTTCCTCAGATTAATTGTCCAAGTACCTAGACTTGATTCCGTCCTTGGGAAGGAGTAGCATGTTCTAAGTCATCATCGTCGTATGGCACACCCTCATGACCCATATGCATCATTGAGTGATTGGATTACATTATGTGTGGTCATTAGGTTGATATGATAAAGGGATGGAGTTCCCCTCTTGTGCACATAGAGTGCTTGAAGCTAGTGCATGATTGGTATGTGTGACTCATGCATCTAACATCGTATCTCATGGACATTATCGCCCTTGCTTCATCAGAGCCTTACCTCAACTGGTATATTCGTGGATGGCTGTATGTGAACACCGAAAATATATCATTTGATCATTGGGGTATATAGGATATCCCTGGGTGAAACCTCCTAAACTGTCAAGGTACTTAGAAGATGCCTAAATATCGTGACTGAGTGAAAATCATGAGCGCCTGAGTGCCTTATACCATTAGGCCGCGTCTCCCATTATCGTGTAGTCAGTTGAGATGGGATGTGGCCTTGTTAGCCTAAGTGAGAGGGCATAACTAGGCTGAGTCCGACCAGCTAGTGAATGAGTCCACTACCATCTAACCTTGTTGGTGATTGGCTATCCACAAGCGAGTAGTGTGCTCTCTTATGCTCGTTGACTGTACGATCTTGACAGCGGCAGTCATCTTGTAGGTGATATATCCATATGATGGAACAATATTGGATATTTGGACTGGTTATGAGTATTGACATTACTTCACATTGCATTGGTATTGGCTATATAAGCCTTATTGTATTTCATAACCTTGGAATGACTTCCTGTATTCATGGCTTAACCCTAGTAAGGCTAGTGGTATTGGCATTGATCATGTTTCTTTTCTGTATCTGCTATTATTCTTCTGCGCACCATTCTCACGTACAATCACCACCCTCTAAGCTTTCTATAAGCTTTTGCACAATTGATGCATGCAGGAGATCCTAGGTCGGCGTCATAGAGGTAGAGCTTGGATAGGAGTTGAGTTGAGGACCCAGTGTTGCAGATCTTCTTTCCTTCTTCTTTTGTCATCTGATGATTTTATTTCAGCTTTGTATCTAAAGTTTAAATTTTTAGTGGATTTTGTAATCTGCCTCTTTGTTATTTTTTAGATTTACTTGTTGTGATCTTGAGTATGATCGTATTGAAATGGATATACAGTTATAAAAATCCTCTTTGTAGGATCCCAGGATCGGAACCTACCTCAGGAGCAGAGAATAGGGTACTACGGAGGTTGTTGCTACCATAACCATCTATCGGGTTCCTTGTGAGTCTGGTTATTGAGTCTGAGGTGTGACACTTGAGCCGCGGGTAAAGGTACAGGAGCAAGTGCAGCAATCACCTCTTAGAAAGAATTCGCTGGGAGATCATATATTACCGACCAGATACAAAAATACTTGAATGTTGCATTCGCCCTCATTATAGATGGGGGAGATTTGTCTACCTACCAAGAAGTACTGGATGACCAAGATGCTGAGAAGTGAATGACAACCATGCATTATTAGATAGACTCTTTGTATAGAAATGAGACATGGGAGATGATGGAGAATGACTGCATATGAATTCAACCATCATCATCTTATATCGAGGGATAGGCCAAATTTTTCAAGGGAGCTAATAGGAGTTAATAAATGCAGATTAACCATGACCAAGATAGACTCTAATGGAATGATAAATACTGTTGATTTACTCTCGTGAATGGTTACCATCGTGAATGTGTTTGGATGTGATTTAAATGAAAAAAAAAAAGAATAGGGTGAGATTTCGAAGCATCCAATTCATTTAATTATCCAGTTTGCTTGGGCACGAGTATAAGCTCTAACCGTAAAAAATTTAGGATGTTAGATTGGGTTTAGGGTTAGGCTAGGGTTTGGGTTAAGATTTAGGTTTATGGTTAGGGTAGGGTTTAGGATTAGGGGTGGGGTTTAGGGTTTGGTCGGACCACCAGCGAGCCAGGGCCGGACCACTAGTGACAGCGAACTGGCATCGGCCTACCAGTGAGGAAGGGATGAACCAACCACGAGCCAGGGCGAGATGCTACAGTCGAACTAGTGGGGTCCTGACCTTGGCAAGACCTCCAGCGAGCTAGTGTGGTCGACTAGCTAGCCAGGGCGGGATGCTGCAGTCGATCTAGTGAGGTCCCGACCTTGGCCAGACCACCAGTGAGCTAGTGCGGTCGACTAGTGAGCTGGGGCGGGATGCTGCAGTCGAACTAGTGGGGTCCCGACCTTGGTCGGACCACTAGCGAGCTAGTGTGGTCGACTAGCGAGCCAGGGCAGGCCACCGCTTGAAAATACACAAAAGGATTAATAAATAAATTAAACTTACATGATGAATGGAGGAGGATGAACATTGAAGATGGGTTGTTGGGCTGCTAAGTGGCCTAGGTTCGGATTGAGATGGGTGCAGCGCCGCTCGGTTAGGTAGAGAAGAGAGGTAGGGATCGGTTAGGATTTTTTTTCGGGTAGAGAGGGGTAGTAAAAAGAGAAAAAGGAAAAATACTATTTATAGGACCTAACTGGATCAGATCGGATCGAATTGGCCTCTGACCCGAACTCGACTCATTGTATAGTCGGATCTGAGTGGGCCTTCTCAATTCGACCTGATCCTGGCCTTTGGTTTGGATCGATTCGATCAGGTCGGATCCATCGGTTCGGGTCGAATCTTGCCTAATTCTAATCCTACGAATGGGTTTGTTAACAAAATCAATGGGTGTGTTTGTCCCGATTACTTAATGACCTATCCCTAATCCTTGTGTTTTACCATTTTTAATAATCAAATTGGGCTTTCACTCCGTCAGACCAAGCTTGTTACCACTCATGAGTCCTAGAACTATAATAGTATAAAATGCCAAAGATCTTTATGTCCACCATGTTATACAAGCTAAATCCAATACGCCCATCAAGTGATAACTCTTACTTTCACATTATAAACAAAAGATAAGAACAACGAAAAAATCATATGCACCACACCAAAGATAAGAATCTTGAGCCTCAAACCAGTCTGATTTTGTATCCTTCATCCTAGTGAGTCACACCTTATGAACGGATTTGACAAAAGATACACAGTGTTCGCACAATTCAATCAAATACTTAGCTATATGTGTGAATGAGGCCTATATTCGATTCATGTGTGTGATTAGAAATTGCGGGCATGTCAAAGTTGTACTCAACTCCATGTCTAATGGAATGCAAGTGGCCTTATGTTAAGATGGATCGATTAAGGCCAAATTCAGAAATCCAACCACCCTCTTAACCACTGGTTGTAACAATGATCATGTAATTTACTGAAGAGAAGGGTTAGTCTTTCTAAGAGGATTCTTTCTGCCGTATGTTCATGACCTTTCTTTCACCAATAATTGCAACCAATGTATTTCTCGAAAGAACGAAGATGGACAATTGAGTGAAAGAAGGCTAAAAAATGCCGATTTTATTAATTTATGAATGATTCGCATTACACTCAATAGAGTAAAATTTAATAGAGTGAAGAAAGAGATAAATACTTGAAACTGACCGAATGAGCAAACGGTCTAGGCGGATGGTTAGTAGGATGCAACCAGAATGTTTGATCTTCCAAGTAAGAACTCGTCTGATCAGAATCCAACCACGGAGGGTTGTAAATAATTATGTTATTCCTATGGTACTGTAGCAATGGCGTTGTATAGTAGCAATCTATGCTAAGACTAAGGATACACAATGCTATGCAAAGATAAACGTAAAGGTAAATTTAAAGAATATAGATTATATTTGGCATGTGGCCTCAAGCTCTTCATTGCATTCTCCTTTTATAGGCTCTAGAGCTGGTAAAACCCTCGTTGGGTTTCCTTAATGGTCTAGGATCTCATAGCTATGACATGTAATCTTCTCATATGGAGTCTCCATAAATCTAAAATTGTTAGTTAGATTTTTTGTTTTTATATATATAGTCCCTTATAGGTCCGTTCTTTAACACAATGTTGAAATTGCATTGGTTGTCTAACACAACACCACGCTACGAGAAAGCTTATGGATCTTAGGATTATGGCTAAGTCCTAGATGGTGAGGGGGGTAAATAGGACTACTTAAAAATATATGCCAATTAAAAACAATTGACACTATGGCTTCCAAGCCAAGTGAGACCAAGTACATAGTGAAATTGCAGTGTTTAGCCATTATGCGTTAATTATAGAAGCTTGGCCGAGCCAGAGAATGAAGGATATGTCCTAGAGGGGGGTCATTAGGACCTATTAAAAAATTATGCATATTTAAAAAATCAAATTTCCTAACTTAAACTAATGAACAATTAAACTAAGTAAGGCAATATAACTCTAAAGCTTCTAAACCAATAGAGGGTCCAATCACATAGGCAACTAGTCTATAAAATGATTATATATATATATATATATATATATATATATATATATATATATATATATATATATATATATATATATATATATATATATATATATATATATATCTCTGTGTGTGTGTGTGGGGGGGGGGGGGGGGCGGCGGGGATATATTACCTATCAATACTAAGCATTCATCTAATCATGCGTTCATAATTAAGCATAATTAAAAAAATGCACAAACGACAGTCTCAAACACAATCATTTATAATGGTTCGAAAACTTGCCTACTCCACTCCTGGTAGATGCACTCAACCTAAGAGTACCGGATTTCACTATCGGAGGTTTTAAATCAAGTTCACCTCTAACATTTACATCCCTACATAAGGACTCTAAGATTTATGCCCCACACAAGAGCAAGTATAACATCCTGAATTTTTACGGCCCGAGTGCATACTCGTACCCAAGAAATCTGGGTGTTAATAATTGAATGAATTGGATGCTTCAAAAATGTATCCTATTTTTATTTTTATTTTTTTATTTAGATCACATTCAGCTACATTCACAAAGGCAATCATTTACGAGAGTAAAATCAACTATATTTTTTCATTCCATTAAAGTAAAAGAATTCAACAAATTATCAAAATGCCCTCTCAATGGGAGCTTATTACATTTACGAGTCTGCATTAGAAATATAAATAAAACTAAATCATAAAACTATCTTCTTATTCATTTAGTATAATCTTTCACAAGGAGATGGTCCTCTGGGTCTTCAGTCTGTACATCACCTACATCATCTGTGTGGTTGAAGAGGGTCAAGCCCTACACATAGTGATGATTATCCTTTAATATTAGCAATAATTCAAGAGATTAATAAAAGTAATGTAAGGGTTCTGATATGTCTTATACTCCACCACTACGAGAGGTATCAGCATGCATAACCAATCTACATAAATGCATACCTAACAAAGTATGGGTGGCTCGTCATACGTAGTGATCATCACAATGTGGAATATAATTCATAGAAAACCAGACTAGCCTTGCATTCTCACACTATGGAGATTCGCTGGCATTTCCAACGTTATCGTGAAGTTACGTGAACACCTCGAGGTGGCACAACACATGAGTCGGAAGAATTACGTAACACAATTTGTTCATGGAACGACTATTTATGCACCACTACCCAAACCCGATAAATTATGCACACTACCAAAAAATTGGGCAAAGCCAACGGACGTGAGGTGGTTTTGATAATGGCTAAAAGTCGTCGGTAATGCCTATGACTAAAATCCGTAGTCAAAACAACTTAATCCGTAGCTAAATAACCATTTTTAATGGTGGACGTCCAATCGTTACTGTTTTCCTGTGTTGTAGTTCACCCGAGATTTATTTCGAGCTCATTTTTTAGTATCAACATTAAAAGAATGTTTACAAATGGATGTACAGTGTGGATTAAACACAAACATCATTGTGAGGCTCAGAAAGCCCTGCTAAATCCAAAGCTAAATCTAGCGTTGTTATTTGTATGGTGGAAAGGTGTGAGTTTTGCATTTTATGTAAAATAGTGGTGACTTGTTCATAGAAAAGTGGGTTTGATATATGGCTATCCAGGCCATCCAAATAATGGGTCTTGTTGCAAATGGTTTATATTTATAATTTTCTTATGTAATAGTATCTTAACCATCAAGTAAATGGACCCTTAATTGTATGGTTGTAAATACAGTTTATTTTATAAATTATGTAAAATATAATTTTTTTGGATTTGAATCTCTTATCCCATTTCAGAAGATAAAATTTCAAATCCCTCTTTCGACTGCCATTTTTTCCCTCTCTGTTCCCTCTTTCGAGCACCCTCTTCATTACTAGTCAAGATTGAGTTGTGAATCTTTCGAGCGCCCTCTTCCTCACCAGTTGTTATGCAGGACCATCTCAAATAGGTGAGCACTCACATGGCTACACTCTACATTTCTATTCGAAAGTTTCATCTTCACATTTCATTTAATCTCAATCATTTTAAGGCAACGCTTCATCAACGTCTGGCCCATCTGATGAGGTCCCTATGAATAATATTATATTCGTATAAGATTTCTTCAATCTCATCAGTTTTGTTGCATAGATGATGGTGCATGTCATTTGTTTGATGTATGGCCTCAATGAGATTTGTGTTTAATCCCTATGGATTTATATAATGCATTGACTACCATTTAAAAGGTGCATGTATGTATATCAATTTTTCTTTCCCTTTATGTGGTTTGATGGGTGCCTTAAAAGCATACATAAACTGGCATGGAACAATCTTTGATCAGACGATAGTCAGGTGAATGAGGGTAGGTATGGCAATGCATATGATTAGAAAGAAAGATACTGCAGTCCAAATGTTGATTCTAACCATCCATTTTGTATCTTGTCCAATGGATGGTTAGAACAATAATTGAGCATTGGATCATAGGAGCTATTAGGATACAAGTGGGTCAGGTCACCTATATTGTGATTCACACTTTTGGTATGCATATGGATGGTTCATTTGGTGGGGTCCATGAGATTGATAGAGGGATTTATAGCTCATATGCCATCGCTGCACTTGTGGGCCAGATTGGGAAACATTCATGAGATGATGCCAAGTACAAACATGTCCAAGGTAAAAGCTCTGACTACTTCACTAGGCCACGAATATACGTTAAATATGAGTCATTGATCAATTTTTTCAAACTATGTCTATTTCTAATCTACATGCCCGAAAAATTGGCCTGATTTGTTGGCAAGAAATCTACCTTGGGACCTTATCTGATGAGAGCCTATCACATTTACAATGATGCCACAACTCAACCTTACCATTATGATCACCAAGTGCCATGCATGCTGTTAAAATCAATTGGAAGTTGTGGCTTGCCAAATGAGTGAATTAATTAGCTTGATTCTCCTATTCATTTTCATGGTGGGCCACTAGACTTGGTGGATTTATGGGTAGGGGTTAGATAACTTCTCCATGGATGATACCTAGGCCCATTCATGTCATTAATGCTAGGAGTGGGGATGGGCCAAGCAGCCCCTCCCACTGCTTTAGGCCAGGGCTTAGACCCTAAACATGACCAAAGGGAAGGGCTTGAGCTTGAAATATAGGTCTGGCATTCAAGCTGATCGTGGACCAATGAGGAATGGCCATCTTGTTCGCCCATTCTAATCAGCAAGTGGCCCACCATTGTAAAAAAAAAATATTTACTTGTGAGCAGTTTCAATTTGTGATGCCTTTTAACCCTCACAGACTCCGGCATGACCCATAACACAAATGAAAAAATAATATTAATTAAGGCATGCATTATACATTTTGGTTGTTTGAAGTTTACACGGAAATGGAAAATGAAATTCTATGAAAACACTCAAAAGGTTTCAAGTCCACATGGTCCTGTAAGCATTGGGGGGCGGGGGGGTTGTCATCCAAAAGGGTTTCATTTTCTTTTCTGAAAATCTTGATTTTCTTGTATCCTAATTGCCTTTTCTACTTCCAATTTTTTGCAGAAAAAGGGTGGAATGAGCATGAAAAACCCGCCTTAGCCATTATATCCTATTTGATCCATATTCCTTAATTCATCTGTTGAGATTGGTTAACAATCTAGGACATTGGTTTGCCAGTTGCCACTGACATAGACTTTTACTTGCAGAGCATTCTCGGAGGTAGTCATGGTGTGCCTTGTGTCCACTTCAAAGGCCGGTAAGGGGACTATTATGACATGGGAATTTTTTTTCTTATCAATTTAGTAACTTGCCAGTGTTTAAGGTTTGGTTTTGGATAGTTGTATATGAGGAACCACACCACATATGCAGGTTATGGACATGTTAGGGGCAAGCATATGGGATGTTTGGAATAATAACTCTCACACGTAAGTTATTTGTTAAAATTTTCTTCTTGGAATTGTTGTTTTCTATGCCACTATTGCTTATTAAATTGACTGTTTGATAAGCATTTTTTTGGCTCATGTATTTCGTGTGCCGAATGTCCTTTGAAATGGTTGCTTGCATTCATATCGAAGCAATCTCAATATTGGAAGAGATGCATTCTAGAGGGTGGTGGGACTATTTCTTTGCATTATAAATTTCTTTTATTTTTTGTTACATTATTGATCCATGTGAATCTCATGGTTCTCCAATATCTTATGATATGATATCTATTATTAATGGAACTCTTAATTGCATTTTTGCATGAATGTGGTAACTTGTGACAGATATGTGCATGGGGATGTCAAACAAGAGAAATTTTTTCTTGGTCCCCTAGGCACTTCTGAATAGAAAGAACTCGCTTCCTTGTTGATCTTGGATTAGTTAAGTTCCATTCCTTTGATTGTGGAAAGTTTCATGTCTCTTTGCCGATATATTATGGAACAAGGTTCTTTATTTCATTCGACACATATCAGAAACTAAATGGTGAGATAATTCAACTGCGAGACCCGACCCGAGTTCGCATGTGTACATGTGTGTGTGAGTATGCATTCCGTCCATCTTGGTCCCGCCATCCTACCTGTCAAATTTCTGCGATCGGCGACTTTCGGTTAGTGTTTGCAGTCGTCCTTGAGTTCGATCATGTAGACCCGACTCGGATTGACCCGAGACCTATGCCATTGCGTCCGCCTCGTTGTCACAATTCCAACGCCGCGTCTCATGCATAAATCTGACATGTCCATCAAAAGTTATAGGCCGCGCATTATTTGGGCCATTGGTTGCATGATTGGTGGACCCCACCATGGGTTGCACATTTTCCCATGCCATCATTTCACCCTAGGCTGAGATTTCTAGAAAGGCTATTACCCTAAGCCTTGTTAATATCACCATAGGCCACCATCATTGCCTAGGAGAGAGAGAGAGCTCATCATTACAAGTCTTAAAAGTCTCTCTCTCTCTCTTTCCCTCTCATTTCTCTCTCTCTTCTCTTCTTCCCTAGCAACTCCCCTCCATTTCTCCAACCCATCTTCCCTCCATTCCAGCCCCTTCTCCCTAAAATACCTCCTCATCTACCCCTTCTCAGTTGATCTTAGCCATTGATCCATGTTGCTTAGAGCCTCTAGATGATGGTGATGTAAGTTTCAAGGTTGATCTAGGTGGGTGCTTTCTTCATCAAGTAAATCTTTTCTCTCCTCATGTAATCTCTTTTCTCTCTCTCATTTGGATGTGTAGGACCCACCAATTAATGGTGGAGATCGTACACAACCATTTAGATGTGGCCATGAGGCCCACATTGTAAATGCATATCCATGCATGGAATTCTTCCCTTGATGGACCCCTTGCATGTGGAATGCTCCTATTTTTCTAAGTATGATGGGTCATCTAGGCCCTTGCATGTGGCTAGGATGGCATTCCAACCACTCATTTCAAAGATCTAGGCCATGCATCATAAGATCTAGTTGTATAATGTGTTTATATTATTGTTTGTGGTTGTGATTGTGTGGGGATGGCTCAATAGTGGCGGAGCCCTCCCCTGATGGCCGGATGCTCTTCCTTCTCTTTCCTTAGTTAGAAATCTGATGATATTATGTGTGGTTCACTTAGTGGGACTAGATTGCCCAAAAGAAAAAGCCAGGAAGAAAGGGACATCTATACTCAACCTGCACCATGATTTAGATGCCTCTTTTTGCCACCTTAAATGTTCTTGCAAGGGTGAAAATTTGAGCGTTTGTTCTGAAAAATTTTGGGGCCCACTAGGGTGGGCCATGACACTCAATTTATGGGCCAATCTCTTCCTTAATAGGCCCATAAATTTGTTTTATTCCATGCATGCATTGCTGTCCAGAAATTTCTGGACAGATTTTATTTTTTTTAGACTTGGGCTTGAATTTGGGACTGATTAAGGGACCTTTTGTACCCATCAAATATATTTTTCTGAAAATTGGGGATCTCATCTTGATGTTCACCCAAATTTCAACCCCATCCAATCTTGATAGAGGTCCCAAAAGTGTGGTCCAAGTGGGGTGGACAGTCTGGATTTTCTGCACTGTTCCAGCAACATTCCACCCTGGACAGGTTGGAAATTCAAAATTTATTAAAATATTTTTGGGTGTCTAAAAATTATGAAAATTTACAGGGATGTTTTCCACCCATTTTATGAACTAAATAAAAAATTTTAGGGCCAATGGACCCTATTTGGGCTTCTAAACGGGTGGTCCAACATAGTGGACTGCCAGAAACATTCTGCTGTGCAGTCCAGCAGTATAGTTCCATAAAAATAAAATTTTAAAAATATTTTTCTTAAAATGTGAGCCATATTTCTAAGCTCCATATTTATTTAGGCTATATGAGGGACCTTAAGTCCAAATTTTATGAATTTTGGAGGCCTAGAACCTACCCATTTGGATGGCCCAAATTTAGAACAGTTACATTCCAGCAATAGTTTACCCTGGACAGATTATATTCTTAAAATTTATTAAAATACTTTTGAGTATCTAAAAATTGTAAAATTTTATAAGTATGTTTTAAACTCATGTTAGGATCTACCTGAAAATTTTGGATCCATTAGACTCCTGTAAATACCATGGTAGTGGTTGGACCGGTCCACTATAATATGGTTTCCAGATCAGTCCGAGTTTCAGGATATATTATATTTTTTGAATTAATTAAAATATTTTTAGATGTCCAAAAATTATAAAATTTTATGAGGGTATTTTCTACCCATGGAAGGACAACCCTATAAATTTTCATGGCCATCGGGCCTCTATACTGACCGTGGTATGGCCTGTAATTTGGACCAGTTTTGGGTCAAATACCCAGGCACACCCTTACCTTGGGTTGTTGGGCCTGCATTCTAATGGCATTGCCTACTTGAAGTAAGTGTTGTATATCTCTCTTTTATCTGGTGGGGCTCACTATGATATATGTGGATCACCATGGGTCAGTAACCCATCTAAATTAAATAAATTTTTAGACTCTAGCAGGCCCAAGAAATGGGTGGGCTGAAATTCCAGCAAGGGGCCCAAATTTTGCTACATGGTTGTTTGTTTAGGAACTATTGTGGCACACCAGATTTGAGAGAGTGTTGCACACACCCTTTCTTTCCTTCCTTAGATATTTTGGGTTTAATGAGTTCCCCATTGAGGCCCACCTTTGTGGTGATTTTGTGGGCTAGCCTTAACCAGATTTTTTAATAGTTTTATAGGCTCAATGGGTTAGGAACTTCTTTCTTGAGCCCAAGATTGTGCAAGGGCTGACCTTATTAATTTACGAACCCAATGGGCTGTCTATAAGCTGACCATGTGTATTAATGGGCCTTGATGCCCTCATGAAGTGTTTAATTATGGGCTGACTTGCAAAGTCCACATAAATACATATTGTGAAGGGCCTTGTTAAGTCTTTGTCTGATGAGGCAAGGCCCATCCTGTCGGTATAGGTCTCGCCCTTGTGTATTCTCGGACTTATGGGCTGACCTCTAGTCCATTATAATGTATGAATTGGATGACTTTTGTTTTGGGCCATTTTCTTAGGGCCCATTATGTAATATAGCATATGCATAACTACCCCTTTTGTGGCAGTGATTAGGCCTTTTGGACTCACTTCTTTTGGATAGGCCCATTGATCTTGGGGCTATACTCTCCCATTTATTGTGATGGACTTAGGGGCAATAATATGCAAGAAGTTGGGCTCTTGGCTTCCCACTAAATTGACCCTGTACTTGGGCTAAAAGTGAGGCCCAACTCACTTATTTTAAATGTAAAACTTGCCCATATAAATGAATTACTAGGCTGCCCATGAAGCCCACCACAATATGTGGAATTATGACCTCTTTATTTGGGCCCAAACCCTACTTGAGGGTCCACTATTTGGCCCATAAGTTGGGCTTGGTGTATGGCCTAGTAGGCCATGCATTGTGTGGGCTTTAGACCTTATATTATATGAGTAATGGAGGGCTACCTCTTGGAGGCCAATTGAGGTTGAATGTCCTTCTGGGTGATCCTAAGGTAGGCCCATGGGTTTCTCTATGGATGGTTAAAGGCCCACCATAGACCCTATGCCGTTTGTTTAGGGCTTAATGTGTATGTATGTGGAACCTACCTTAACACATGTTTGGTCCAGGCCATCCAAACCTTGAATCGCCCGTTTATGGATGTATTCTCTGCCTTGGGTTACTGCTGGACCCACAATCCAGTAACAGACCCACTTGATCTTTTCATGATATATACACACTCTCCATTTGGTGGGATCCCCCAGCGAATATAGTTGGCTTTCATGAGATTATTTTCACATAGTTAACTGATTTCTGGACCTTAGCAGGTCTAGTAAGTTAAATTGGCCAAAAGTTTATCAAAGGGTCTTAAATGTAAAATTTTATAGTTAAAACTTTATTTGGCTGTGGGGCCCACCATATTGAGAACTTGTGTGTGTGTGTTACATGCTTATAATCTTTGGGCTTTATCAGTGCATTCTTTGGGGTTACCTTTAGTAAATGTCAAGGCAACCTTACTAGAACAATTAAGGAAGCTAATAGCAACAAATAAATACTACACTATTACAACATTCCCACAATGTTTGAAATAAATGATTACAACATTCACATCCACATATACATCCCACAAATGAATAATTAAAGATATGAAATATAAACCAATCAACCATGAATCACAAGGGATTATAGTGGTTCTCCTGGGTGTTCACCAATTGTTAAACAACAGCCACACATAATGCTACTCCACTCCTAATATCCTCACACAGGGGATATTAACGTTCACTATCAAATTAGATTTTCACAGGTTCACCCAAAACCTTCACAATTGTGTCTTTCTTTATAGGCTTACACAATGAAATAAACCTCACTTCTGAGTTTTTCTAGCTCTCCTCAAATAACCAATTCAATGAGATTTTTCTAGCAAATCCTACAAGAAACCAAAAAAAAAAAGAATTTATAATTAAATGTAAAATACCTGATTTTCTCCTTCATTATAGTAGCCCCGTAGAACCAAGTCAGAGTAGATGATTGAATGTCTAAATTCAATGTCCAAAACTCACATCACAATGGTTCTAATTCTAATTGATTTTAAATTAAACTAAAATGGGCTATCTTTAATTATTTTAATTCCAAAGAAAGAGAAATAGTAATTCCTCTTTTCAGATTAGATTGGAATACAATGAACAAAATCAATTAATAAATCTAAATAAAGAGAATATGCACACTTGTCTTAAAATAGAGCATAAACTTATCCCTTTGAAGGTCGAATTAATTAGCTTGAATTGTCTCTATGATTCTGAGATTCGTGATCTATTCATAGTTGAGCGAAACATGTCTTCGACTGGTCTTAGGACCTCTACGACTGGTCATAGAACCAACAGAAATTTAAATTTTCAAGCGCGATAAGATTTGACGATTTCCCGACTAGTCGTAGGTTACCTTCGACCAGTCGTAGGTTGCATACGACTGGTCGTAGGTCACCTTTAACCGGTCGTAGGTTGCATACGACTGGTCATAAACAGATGTTTTTCAACAGACTTTGAGTCGAAGGTCTATGACTAGTCGAAGAACCAGTCGACACTGTTCACATGAATGGTCAAACAGCCTCCAAGACTGGTCGTAGAGTAACCAAATTTTTTTGAAAATCTTCAATAACTTAGGACTGGTGGTGGAATTTCTTGGACTGGTCAAACCAATGCTAGGACTAGTCTTAGGACAGACCAAATTCACTTATAAAATATATATGGATTATGTATCTAAAATGTCCTACTCTAAAGGTTAACCTAAGGTCAGTCATACCTTAATAGTGAAGCAAGGAAATTGAAACTTGAAGACAAGTGACCTTTGAGTATAATTAAGCATGAGATCTTGAACTTAAAAACTTCTTGAACTTGAAAGCTTCTGAGGTATCTTGTTAGACTATCATCATGACTCTTCATGTCTTGAAGAGATCTTTTATTCATCACATATATAGCTTCAAAGCAGTGTCTTTGTCACCACAAATTTGACAATAACAAGGGGATATAAACTATAGCACTTACAAACTCGCCCTTTGTCAACTTAGTGACAAAAACACATTTCCAAGATATGATACATAACAAAGAATATCGGATTAAAGAATCATGCACTAGTTGTTATCAACTGGCACACATTCATGAACCTGCTACAAATAAATATTCAACATATTCAACATACAGTCCACCTCTGGACATACAATCACATATTCCACATACTCCCCATGAGTAACATATATCACAAAAAATATGCACTATGGACAATGCTACTCACTCCTCACTCATCATAGGCAATCCAATCCAATCCAACATGAGAGAAGCATAAGAATCATTATCCATTCTCCCCCTTTTTCTCACAATATGATAAAGGAAGCAAAGAACAAATGACTAGGGAGTAATAAGTAAGGAGATAAATAAGAGGTAAGACAAGATATGAGAACATAGCATAAGCAACACACATAATTCATAAACTGAGCCAAGTCAACTAAAGCTATAATAACAAGTCAAGTGAGCATAATAGTAAGATAGTTATTACAGACTAGAAAAAAAAACTAATCTGAACCAGATGAAGGAGCAGGGATGGAAGGATCAAGTTGATGCATGCCCTTATTCAAGCGCCTAAGAAACTTGCACATATACTTAAATTATAAATCATGGGCAACAGACATGTTTTCCATCCTAATAATGATATTCTCAACCTTAGTTTCCAATGCATGTAAACGTGCATCAAAAGTAGAAGGCTCAAAATCTGGATCATTTGCAGAGTCAGAATCAAGTTCTTCAAAAATATCATCCATGTTAATATCATCAGGAGGAAGATCACCGACTTCTTCCTCATGTTCAGGTTCAACCGTATTAACACCATCTCTTTGGCCAGGAAGAAATTTCAGCTTCAACTTATTGATATTAGAGTTGTTAAATATCAGATGATGGATAGGGGCTTCTCCAACCAGCATATCGACTAACATATGCGTAGTCAATACAGTCATCAAATAACCAAATGGGATATCACTATGCCCAGGATAAAGTCTAAACTGAATGATAGAGTGACAAATCAAGGATTATAAGCAAAGATGAGCACCTCTGACAATATTATGAAGAACACGTAAATATTATGAAGAACACGTACCATGAAAGCCGTTAACTCAGTTTTATTACCCGATCGAGGAAACAAGTTCGGCACAAAGATCCTATGAAGAACTCTGTATTTAGGTAAAAAAAATCTTGAGGGGAGCACATTTCCTTTATGCGTCCATTGAACATCCAGATTGCATAAAGCCTTAATTAGCATACATTTTTTAAGTCTGTGAGGGTTTTTCAGACAATGTATGATGGGAACTCCCTCATCATTCACAGGAATTTTCATAAGAGCTGAAATCAAGTGATGATCAACATCAAATGGTCCTTCTCTTGTGATAATTTTAAACGTTAGATTTTTCAGTGAAAATTCACATATACAAGCAAACATGGACTAAGCAATAAAATGTTATGCTGGCCCACCCCAATGCAATAAGTTATCCCAACCTATAGCATTGAGCATAGGAATGATATTAAAGGGAGCAGTATGATTAATATCAACAGGATGTTCAATAATAACATTACGCAATCTGATGTCCCAAACAAAGGATGGATCATCCTCAGGAGCCCTAAGATGAGCGTAGTGATAGATGCCGATCTGGAAGAAGATGGACCATGGGAAGTTATTTTTCTCCCTCTAGATGTCATTTACAACAAAGATTTCAAGAGGACAAGGAGTTGTAAAGGATTGGAAGAGGGTTTTCTCAAAAGAAAAACCCCAAATCACAACGAAATTCAAAATAGGTAACTTCAAGAGAGAAATACAAGTAATATAGACACAAATCTACAAGAAAAACGTAAATGGAGCACTAACCATGAAGATTTTGAAGGTTCGCTTCAACTAGTCGGACGTTGCCTCGTTGGTGAGTGAAAATGAAATGAGGAAGATGAAGTGTTTTCTCAAATTAAAGGGCATTCATGAGTTTCTCGAATGGTTGTGGATGTACACGACCGGTCGTACCACGACTGGCGTGTATATTCACGATCGGTCGAGCACCAGCCAAAAATGCAATTTTTCTTTTAAGTTTATAAAATTTTCTGCAAGATTTGTAAAAATTGAAATCTAAACTAGTAAGAATATACAATATGATACAAAAAGGCATAAATTATCATCTTAAAGTGCACATGCCAAGATTAAATTTCATTTGGTTAAACTTGCTTTTGTCGAGAAGTTTAGTGAAAATATCAGTACGTTGATTCTCGGTAGGTACATATTCCAAAGATATAACCTTTTCTTATACTAATTCACGGATATAATGAAATCTAATGTCAATGTGCTTAGTACGAGAATGCAGAATAGGATTTTTTGAAATATTTATGGTACTGGAATTATCACAATATAATAACATAAAATCCTGTTTAATTCCAAAATAACTTAGCATTCAATTCATCTAAACAAGCTCCGTACACACTTTACCAACTGTGATGTATTTAATTTCAGCTGTTGAAAGTGATATAGAAATTTGTTTCTTGCTAAACCAAGAAACTAAATAGTTTTCGATATAAAAGCAACCACCACCGGTTGATTTTCTATCATCAAGATTACCAGCTCAATCAGCATCCGAGTACCTAGCTAATTGAACACTAGTCTCATGTGGATACCAGAGATTGAGATTAACAGTACTTGCGACATATCTCACAATCCGCTTGACAACAATCAAGTATGATTCTTTAGGATTAGACTGATATCTATCACAAATACCAACACTTAGTACAATATTAGGTCTACTAGCTGTTAAATACAATAGGCTACCAATCATGCATACTCCAATATAATTTCAGATCAACATTTTTACCTACAGAATCTTTTAAGAGTTCCAAGGTAGTACTCATAGGAGTATCAAAGTTCTTACCATTCTCAAATCTAAATTTCTTAATTAAATTCAAAGTATATTTATATTGAGAAATGAATATTCCATCAGGTTGTTGCTTTACTTACAACCCTAGGAAATAATTCAATTCCCCAACCATGCTCATTTCAAACTGTGATTTCATCAAATATGCAAACTTAGTAGTCATGTCAGTACAAGTAGATCCATAAATGATATCATCAACATAAATCTGAACCATTAAAATATGATCATTATATTTTTTTAACAAATAGTGTTTTATCAACAGATCCCATTTAAAAATTATGGCTTAATAGAAACTTTGTTAGTTTCTCATACCATGCCCTAGGAGCTTATTTTAATCCGTAAAGTGTCTTTTAAAGGCGATACATATGATCAACATTTTTGGGATCTTCAAAATCCATTGGTTGTTCAACATAAACTTCCTCATGCAAATCACTATTTAAGAAATAACTTTTAACATCCATTTGATAAATCTTAATCTTTATAAAACATGCAATGGATATAAACAGTCTAATTGATACAAGACGTGCTACTAGTGCAAAGGTTTCATCAAAATCAATACCTTCAATTTGAGTGTAACCTTATACCACTAGCCTAGCCTTATTCCTAATTATATTTCCAAGCTCGTCAGACTTATTTTTGAAAATCTATTTTGTTCCAATGATGTTTTTATCTTTGGGTCTAGGTACGAGATGCCAAACATCACTTCTTACAAATTGGTTAAGTTCTTCTTGCATCACAACAATCCAGTTTTCATCAGCAAGAGCTTCTTTTACGCTAGATGGTTCTATCTGGGATGTAAAACATACGTAATTACATATATCCTCAAGTTGTCTATGAGTATGAACATCAGTGAGAGGGTTTCCAAGAATTTGAGTTTTGGATGATCTTTAATAGTCCTTAGTTCAGAATCAGTCTGATTAGATGAAGTATCAGGTTTATCAACTATAAGAACTTCATCAATATCCGAACTTGAGACTGGTGTGCTTAAGTGATCATCACTGACCACATTGATGGACTCTTGAATCACATCGGTCCTTTTGTTCAGAACCCTATAAGCCCGACTGTTTAAAGAATACCCTAGAAAGATCCCTTCATCACCTTTCGTATCAAATTTTCTCAAATTTTCATGATCTCATAAAATATAGCACTTGCTGCCAAAAACTTGAAAGTATTTAATAATAGGCTTCTTATCGAACCACATTTCATAAGTTGTTTTATTATTACCTTTACTAGTGTAAACTCGGTTAATAATATAGCAAGCTGTATTAACTGCTTCAGCCCAAAGATTCTTAGAGAGTTTCATGCTATTCAATATGACATTAGCCATTTCTTGAAGCACTTTATTTTTTCTTTCCACTATACCATTTTATTGTGGAGTTTTAGGCGCTAAGAATTCATGCAATATTCCTTGGTTTCTATAGAACTTCTCAAAACTGCTATTCTCAAATTCAGATGTATGATCATTACGAATCTTACAGATTTGAGAACCTTTTTCTGTTTGAATCCTTTTGAGAACTTTTCTTACTTCTTCAAGGGTTTCTGATTTGTCCCTTAAGAAGACTACTCATGTATATCTGGTAAAGTCATCTACTATTACTAAGATATACCTTTTGCCACCACAACTCTCTGTTCTGGTAGGTCCTATCAGATCCATGTGAAGAAGTTCGAGTGGTCTTGATGTGGTATTGAAATTCACCTTTTTATGTGAGTTCCTTGTTTGTTTGCCAAACTGGCATTCACCACATATCTTATCTAATTTGTGAAGTTTGGGTAGACCTCTTATAAGTTCTCGTTTGCTCAATCTATATAAATTTCGGTAGTATACATGTCCAAGACATTCGTGCCACAATTCTGTCTCGTCTGTATGGACCATGTAACATGTTTGATTAGATGAGATGGATTCGCTAACAATATAGTAGCTTTCAGATGTTCTACATCCAGTTAGTATTACAGAACCCTTGTTGTTTAGAATCTCATAGCTTTGATTAGAAAACTGAACACTATGGTTATTATTGCATATTTGAGATATGCTTAGCAAATTGTGTTTTAGTCCTTCAACATATAAGACATTCTTAAATAACGGAAGGTTGTAAAGTTGAACCATACCTTAGCCCATAATTTTGCAGTTACTGGCATCACCAAATGTGACTGAACCATCAGTCTTATCTTTTAGATCGGTGAATAAAGCCTTGTCGCCAGTCATATGCCTGGAGCATCCACTATCTAGGTACCACTTTGAATGGCTTGTAGCTTTGAAAGCAGTATGGGCAACCAAGCAAGTGACCTTTAGAATCCATTTCATAACCATTTTGGGTTTAGGTGGATAGTTGGTCTTCTTTCGATTGTAAGATTTATAAGTATGACTTATTGAGTTAGACTTTAGAAGCTCCTTAAGTAAATCAAATATCTTTTCAGCCAAAAGAATTTGATTTTAATTTTTATAGTTGATATAAGTTCTTTTGGGTTTTTGAAAAGATTTAGAATTTTCAGAAAACATTTGATCTTTCCTTTTTAAGTGTAAGGTTTCTCCTTTTACAAACTTAGGAGGCGTATTTGTCAGTTTAGGAAAAACATTCTTATCATAACCCAAACCGAATCGATCACCACATTTTCTCAATCCTGATAAGAGTTTTTCTAATTTAGAATCACCTTGGGCATATTTCCAAGTTTCCTTCATACTCAAGAGAGAAGAGTCTTCATGTTTTGGTTGGTCGTTTTCATATTTAAGATTTTCAACTTGGGTAGTTTTAAAATCCAAATCGCATTGTCTTTTCAAAATAGTCTGAAATATGAGACTTTTCTAAAATAAGAGATTCATAAATTTCTTTGAGTTTAGAAAATTTCTCTTTTTGAAGTTTCAGTTTTACCGTCATTTTACAACTCTTCTTGTATAGGGCATTATAGGCATCTTGAAGATCATCTTCATTTTCACATTCACTATTCAGATTTTCTTCACTTGTTGAATCATTATCTGAAAATGTGAATTTGGCTAGAGTCGTAAGGGCTTTCACTTCATTGCCCGACTTGGTTTCAGAATCATTAGATTCATAAGAAGCTTCAGAATCAGAGGATTCATCCCAAGTAGCCAACATACCCTTCTTCTTAGGTTTGTCCTTTTTAGGACACTTGTTAGCTAAATGCCCATATTCTTGGCAGTTGTAACATTGACTATCTTTCAAAGATTTTTAAATTTTAGTTTTAAGTTTAGATCTTTTCTTATCATTTCCTTTTTGAAAATCAACTCTCTTTCTACTTTTGAAGATTTTATAAAACTTTTTTTTTTCCAAAAGGGCCATATCATCTTTAGAGTTATCTACATCAGAATTTTCTTGAAAATTATTTTTAAAAGTTTTAAGAGCAATTGATTTTCCTTTTGGAGCTTTAAAAGTTAACTCATAGGTTTGTAAAGAATCAACTAATGCCTCAAGCTTCATATTGTCCGTATCACGAAGTTCCTAGATCGTGGTTACTTTAGAGTTGAACCATTTAGGAAGTGAGCGTAGTATTTTTGCACACACTTTACTTTCTAAAATTTTATCACCAAGACCCCACATAGAGTTTACAATGTCATTTAATCGTGTATAAAAGTCCATAAATGTTTCATTTTCCTCCATATGAATTTCTTCAAATTTGGTTGTAAGGAGTTGGACTTTCGATTTCTTGATAATTGATGTACCCCCGTGTGTCATTTCTAATATATCCCAAGCTTGCTTTGCAGAATCACAGGATATAATTCTTTTGAATTCATCTAGTGATAGTGCACAAGTGATTACATTTAATGCTTTAGCATTTGCAGTACTCTCACTTTTCTGAAGTGTGGTCCACCAGAAATAAGGTGTTACTCTCATAGATTTTGAACCATCAACTCGAGTTACTTCAGTGGTAGGAGGGTTCCAACCATCCACAGTAGCCAACCACACACTTTCATCCATAAATTTTAAGAATATTCTCATACTGGCTTTCCAATAAGCATAGTTGGAGCCATCAAAGGGTGGTGGCCTAGTGACTGATAGGCTATTTAAATTTGACATCTTAAATAGCTTAAATCCTTAGCTCAGGAATTAAATCCAAGAATGAAGAATTAAAAATCAGCTATTAGGCTCTGATACCACTTGAAAAGACCTTATTATATGTCCTAGAGGGGGAGGGGGGGGGGGGGGGGGGGGGGGGGGGGGTGGGGAGTGAATAGGACTATGCCAAATAAAACTTATAACAACGGAAATTAAATAGATACGATAGCCAACGAATAATATAAACAAACCACAACACAAGAATGTAAAGCAACCTTAAAATTCAGATCTTGAGAGGTTGATACAAATGTTGTTCTAAGGACAACCTTACACCAAAAACCAGAGTTTATGGTAGGACAACCTTTTTTCTAGAAAGGTCTTTGTATCAAATCTCAAATCAAAGAGGAATAATAAAAAATTAAATATAAACTGCATTGAAGAATAAATTATAATTATAAATATATTTTGTTCTAGGGATAACCATACACCATAGAAATGACAGGGAAACCTTACTAGAACAATTAAGGAAGTTGATAGAAAGAAATAAATGCTACACTATTATAACATTCCCACAATGTTTGAAATAAATGATTACAACATTCACATCCACATATACATCCCACAAATGAATAATTAAACATATGAAATATAAACCAATCAACCATGAAACACAAGGGATTATAGTGGTTCACCTGTGTTCACCAACTTTTAAACAACAACCACACAGAATGCTAATCCACTCCTAATATCCTCACACAGGGGATATTAGCATTCATTATCAAATTAGGTTTTCATAGGTTCACCCAAAACCTTCACAATTGTGTCTTTCTCTGTGGACTTACACAGTTAAAAAAACCTCACTTTTGAGTTTTCCTGGTTCTCCTCAGATAACCAATACAATGAGATTTTTCTGAAAAATCCCAAGAGAAACCAAAACAGAAAGGAATTTATAATTAAATGTAATATACCTGATTTTCTCCTTCGTTGTAGCAGCCCCGTAGAACCAAGTCAAAGTAGATGATTGAATGTCCAAGTTCAATGTCTAAAACTCACATTACAATGGTTCTACTTCTAATTGATTTTAAATTAAACCAAAATGGGCTAGCTTTAATTGATTTTGATTCTAAAGAAAGGAAAATAGCAATTCCTCTTTTCAGATTAAATTGGAATACAAGGAACGAAATCAATTAATAAAGCTAAAGAAAGAGAATACGTACACTTTGCTTAAAATAGAGCACAGACTTATCTCTTAGAAGGCCAAATTAATTAGCTTGATTTGTCTCTATTATTTTGAGATTCGTGATCTATTTATAGCTGAGTGAAACATGTCTTCGATTGGTCTTAGGACCTTTACGACTGATCGTAGAACTAACAGAAATTTGAATTTTCAGGCGCGATAAGATCTGACGGATTTAGGACTGGTCATAGGTACCCTACGACTGGTCGTAGGTCACCTTTGACCGGTCGTATGGTGCATACGACTAGTTGTAGACAGATATTTTTAAACGCTGGACTTTGAGTCAAAGGTCTACGACTAGTTGTAGATAGATGTTTTTCAATACTGGACTTTGAGTCGAAGGTCTATGACTGGTCGAAGAACCAGTCGACACTGTTCACACGACCAATTGAACAACCTCCAAGACTGGTCGTAGAGTAACCAAAAAATTCTAAAAATCTTCAACAACTTAGGACTGGTCGTGGAATTTCTTGGACTAGTCGAACTAGTGTTACGACAAGTCGAACAAGTTCTAGGACTAGTCTTAGAACAGAATAAATTCATTTATAAAATATATATGGATTATGTATCCAAAATGTCCTACTCTAAAGGTCAACCTAGGTCAGTCATACCTCAATAGTGAAACAAGGACATTGAAACTTGAAGACAAGTGACCTTTGAGTATAATTAAGCTTGAGATCTTGAACTTAAAAGCTTCTTGAACTTGAAAGCTTTTGAGGTATCTTGAACTTGAAAGCTTCTGAAGTACCTTGAACTTGAAAGCTTCTGAGGTATCTTATTAGACTATCATCATGACTCTTCATGTCTTGAATAGATCTTTTGTTCATCACATATACAGCTTTAAAGTAATGTCTTTCTCACCAAAAATTTGACAATAACAAGGGGCTATAAACTATAGAACTTACAATTCTGCACATCCTGATGCATCACGGCCTAATTATTCCTTGAAAGTAGAACATGGAATCACTTAATTGTATTAGTTATGGAACTAAGTAGCATTTCGGAGCTTTCCAATAAATACTGAATCATTCTCATATAATGTGTGGTTTATCAATGATAGCCTGTGCAAATTGGACGTCTAAACTTTCTTTTTGTCACGCCCCAGACTCGGTAACCAGACCTCACAAGGAACCCGATGACCGATTCTGGCCGCAACAGCCTCCGTAGTACCCTATTCTCGGCTCCTGAGGCAGGTCCCGATCCTGGGATCCTACAAGGAAGATTTCCACAACAAAATAATCATTTTCAATACGAGCATACCCAAGATCACAGCAAGTAAAATCTGAGAATAAAAAAGGTACACCTCACAAAATCCACTATGAATTTGAACTTTTACAAGCTTTCATCAGGTCCAAAAGGATATACATAAGATAACAGAAGAAAGAAGGAAGAGAATCTGTAACACTGGGCCATCGGCTCACACACCTATCCAAGCTCCTCTGCTAAGACGCCAACTTACGATCTCCTGCACACATCAATCGTGCATAAGCTTATAGAAAGCTTAGAGGGTGGTGAAAGTGTGTGATAATGGTGCTCAGAAGAAGATAGAAAATGCAGAAGGGAGTCACGATCAATACTAATACCACGAGCCTTACCAAGGCTATCATGAACACAAGAAGCTATACCAAGGCAGTATGATAATGCAGGAAGCCATACCAAGGCTATATAGTGTAATGCGTAATATAATGCAATGAGTACTGTGCGTCATGCCAAGGCGATGCAATATGAGGCTTACACAGCCGATGCAAATGCAATAATGCGAAGTAATGTCAGTGCTCATATCCAATCCACATATCATGTACATTTCCATCATAAAGAAATAATCGGGATCCATTACACTACTGGATAACTGCCGCTCTATAGACCCCGCATAGTCAAACGAGCGAAGAGACCTCACTACCTGCCTGTGGACAGCCAATCACCAACAAGGCCTGAATGTAGCGCACCCATTCACGAGCTGGTCAGACTCAGCCTAGCAATGCCCTCTTACATCAGGCGAGTAAGGCCACACCCCTATCCAACCGACTACACGACAGTGGGAGTCGCGACCTATCGGTATAAGGCCCTCGTGCGCTCATATATTCCACTCGGTCACGGCGCTGGAGCAGATCCTTGGTACCATGGAATTTTTAAAAATTTCACCCATGGGCATCCTATGCACCCGGTATGCTCAAATAACATTTTCGGTGTCCAAACATGGCCATCTACGACGTATCTGTGTAGGCTACAACCCTGATGAAGCAAGGGCGATAATGCTCATATGCTATGCAATGCTAGATGCATGAATCACGCAATCAACTATGCATCAATCCCAAGCATCTAACGTGCTCAATAGGGGATACTACGTCCCTCGGGAAAAGTATCATGCAATGTCCAATCACACAATATGACCACACATACATAGTATCAACCAAGAATATAATGATGTACATGGGCCATGAAGATGGGTCTAGACACATTATGCAGCGATATACAAAGTAATACACTCCTCCTATCCAAGAAGGGACCAAGACTAGGTACTTAGACAATATCCTTAAGGAATCCAACCTCTAGTGGGCGCCCATTTACCTGGGGTAGCCCACGAGACTAAGCATACAAAGTATGTGTCTAAGTAATACAGAAGTGAGTCTAGCAAGAGTTTAAGATGAGCATCTAATCACATTTAGATATAACTGGGTCTAGAGGGGTCCATAATGGGGACATTTAACCGTCATTTCCCAAAAAGGCATATTAACCATGAACTATATGGATAGAAGGCCCAAGGCCTACATTTAGATAAAAATACAGGTAACTACATACATATATATTCCTCATAATAGGCCATGAGAAAAGGATATAATACCACCTTTAACAACATGGGCCCCAAGAGGGAAATCAAGGTCCAAGACTCAATTTTCAATAGCCATAGAATCCATGCATTAAGTTGGACTTGGTGGGCAGCCCGCGTACACAATATACGGCCTGAAAATAAGTTTAAGTTTGGAGGAAATGGGCCCAACTACATCAGCCCAATAACTAGCAATTTAAGTGGGCAACCAAGGGCCCAATACTATCCTTATCTTAGCCCACAAGTCCATCAAAATGGTGGAAGTCGGCCCAATGTACGGTTAGACCAATCTGGGACGACCCTGCCCACTCTGGGCCCATGGGATGCCCCAAAAATCTGATCTAAGATGGAGTCCTCATCTAATCATTAAAGGTGACCCAAAAGAATACACTGATTAAGCCCAAAGATTATAAGAAAACATAAGCATGCAACATGTATACAAGTTCTCAAATGGTGGGCCCCGCAGCCAAATAAAGTTTTCACCATAAAATTTTACATTAAGGCCCTTTGATAATCTTTTGGCCAGTTTAACTTTCAAGACCTGCTAAGGTCCAGAAATCAGTTGACTATGTGGAAATAATCTCATGAAAGCCAGCTATATTCGCTGGGGGACCCCACCAGATGGAGAGTGCGTATATATTATGAAAAGATCAAGTGGGCCTGTTACTGGATTGTGAGTTCAGCAGTAACCCAAGAGAGGCAGTGCATCCATAATCGGGCGATCCAAGGCTTGGATGGCCTGGACCAAACATGCGTTAAGGTAGGTTCCACATACATACACATTAAGCTTTAAACAATGGCCTAGGGTCCATGGTAGGCCTTTAACCATTCATAAAGAAACCCATGGGCCTACCTTAGGATCACCCAGGAGGACGTTCAACCTCAACTGGCTTCCAAGAGGTAGCCCGCCACTACTCATATAGTATAAGGTCTAAAGCCCACGTAATGTATGGCCTAATGGGCCATACACCAAGTCCAACTTATAGGCCAGATAGTGGACCCTCAAGTAAGGTTTGGGCCCAATCACAAAGGTCATAATTCCACATATTGTGGTGGGCTCCATGGGCAGCTCAGTAATTCATTTACATGAGCAAGTTTTACATTTAACACAAGTGAGTTGGGCCTCACTTTTGGCCCAAGTACAAGGTCAATTTAGTAGGCAGCCAAGAGCCCAACTCCTTGTATATTATTGCCCTTAATCCCATCACAATAGATGGGAGAGGATAGGCCTAAGATCAATGGGCCTATCCAAAAGAACTGAGTCCAAAAGGCCTAATCACTGCCACAAAAGGGGTGGCCATGCATATACTATATTACATAATAGGCCCTAAGGAAATGGCCCAAAACAAAAGTCATTCAATTCATACATTATGGTGGACTAGGGGTCAGCCCATAATTCCAAGAATACACAAGGGAGAGACCTATACCGATAGGGTGGGCCTTGCCTCATCAGACAACAACTTAACAAGGCCCTCCACAATATGTATTTATGTGGGCTTTGCAAGTCATCCCATAATTAAACACTTCATGAGGGCATCAAGGCCCATTAATACATATGGTCAGCTTATAGATAGCCCATTGGGTTCGTAAATCAATAAGGTCAGCCCTTGCACAATCTTGGGCTTAAGAAAGAATCTCCCAGCCCATTGAGCCTATAAGACTATTAAAAATTCTGGTTAAGGCTAGCCCACAAAATCACCACAAAGGTGGCCCTCAAGGGGATACTCATTAAGCTTAAAATGTCTAAGGGAGGAAAGCAAGGAGTGTGTGTAACACTCTCTCAAATCTGATGTGCCACAATATTCCTAAACAATCAACCATGTAACAAATTTTGGGCCCATTATTGGAATTCCAGCCCACCCATTTCCTGGGCCTGCTGGAGTCCAAAAATTTATTTAATTTAGATGGGTTATTGACCCATGGTGATCCACATATATCATAGTGGGCACCACCAGATAAAAGAGAGATATACAACACTTACTTCAAGTGGGCCATGCCATTAGAATGTAGGCCCAGCAACCCAATGCAAGGGTGTGCCTGGGTATTTGACCCAAAACTGGTCCAAATTGCAGGCCACACCACGGTCGGTACAGAGGGCCGATAGCCCTGAAAATTTATAGGGTGGTCCTTCAATGGGTATACCACACCCCCATAAAAGTTTATAATTTTTTGACATCTAAAACTATTTTAATTAATTCAAATAAAACAATATATCCTAAAACTCAGACTGATCTGGACACCATATAATAGTGAGCCGGTCCAGCCGCCACCATAGTGTGTACAGGCGTCCAATGGCTCCAAAATTTTGTAGGTAGGTCCTAACATAAGTTTGACACATCTTTGTAAATTTTTATAATTTTTAGACACTCAAAAGTATTTTAATAAATTTTAAGAATGTTATCTGTCCAGGATGAACTATTGCTAGAATGTAACTGTTCTAAATTTGGGCCACCCAAATGGGTAGATTCTGGGCCTCCAAAATTCCTGAAATTTGGACCCAAGGTCCATAATTAAGCATAAATTAACATGGAGCTCAGAAATATGGCCCACCTTCTAAGAAAATATTTTTAAAATTTTATTTTTATGGAACATACTGCTGGGCTGCACAGCAGAATGTTTCTGGCAGTCCACTATGTTGGACCACCCGTTTAGATGCCCAAATGGAGTCTATTGGCCCTAAAATTTTGCATGTATTTCTTACCAAAGGTGGACCATATCCCTGTAAATTTTTAGAATTTTTAGACACCCAAAAATAGTTTAATAAATTTCGAATTGTCAACCTGTCTAGGGTGTAATGTTGCTGGAACAGTGTAGAAAATCCAGACTGTCCACCCCACTTGGACCATACTTTTGGGACCTCTATCAAGATTGGATAGGGTTGAAATTTGGGGCACATAAAGATGAGATCCCCAAATTTTAGAAAAATATATTTGATGGGTACAAAAGGTTTCCTAATCAGTCCCAATTTCAAGCCTAAGTCCAACAAAAAAATCTGTCCAGAAATTTCTGGACAGCAATGCATGCATGGAATAAAATAAATTTATGGGCCTATTAAGGAAGGGATTGGCCCATAAATTGGGTGTCATGGCCCACCTTAGTGGGCCCCATAATTTTTCAGAACAAACCCTCAAATTTCCACCCTTACAAGAACATTTAAGGTCGTAAAAAGAGGCATCTAAACCATGGTGTAGGTTGAATATAGATGTCACTTTCTTCCTAGACTTTTTCCTTTGGGCAATCCAGGCCCACTAAGTGGACCACACATAATATCATCAGATTTCTAACTAAGGATAGAGAAGGAATAGCATCCGGCCATCAGGGGAGGGCTCCGCCACTAGTAAGCCGTCCCCACACAATCACAACCACAAACAATAATATAAACATATTGTACAACTAGATCTTATGATGCATGGCTTAGATCTTTGAAATGAGTGGTTGGGATGCCATCCCAGCCACATGCAAGGGCCTAGATGACCCATCATACTTAGAAAAATAAGAGAATCCACATGCAAGGGGTCCATCAAGGGAAGAATCTCATGCATGGACATGCATATACAATGTGGGCCTCATGGCCACATCTAGATGGTTATGTAAGATCTCCACCATTAATTGGTGGGTCCTACACATCCAAATGAGAGAGAGGAAAGAGATTATATGAGGAGAGAAAAGATTTACTTGATGAAGAAAGCACCCACCTAGATAAACCTTGAAATTTACATCACCATCATCTAGAAGCTTCAATCAACATGGATCAATGGTTGGGATGAGTTTTCAATGGAGGGATTGAGAAGAAAAAGGAGGAGAAGGGGAATGTGCTGGATTTTTTGCAAGGGAGAAAGAAGGAGAGAAAATGAGGGAGAGAGAAGGAGAAAGAGAGAGTTGTAGGGAGGCAATCATGGCCTCTCTCTCCTTGGTTAGAGAAACCATAATGACCTATGGTGATAATAACAAAGTGCTATGCTTAGTAGGTCTCTTGGTGGTATTTTTGGTTAGTGGTGTAAGTTATGGATGTTTTTGTAGTGTGTGGGTAGTGTACCTTGGAACTTATTCTAAGGGAGGTGGTAGTCCACACATGCACTCCACCTAAGTGGGCCACATGATCAATGATCATATAATGAAATGTACACAACTTTTGATCTACATATCGGATGGACGCAAAAGACGTGGCGTTGGAACCGCGGTGACGATGCGGTCGTAATGGCATAGGTTTCAACTCGATCTGAGTCAGGTCTTCATAACTGGACTTATAGATGACTGCAAACACTATCCAAGGTCACAGCTCGCCGGGATTCGACCGGTAGGACCGCGGAACCAAGATGGAAGGAATGCATACTTACACACACATGCACACATGTGAACTCGGGTCGGGTCTCACACTTTTTCCTTTCTTGTATTTTCTCTTCTATGCCCCAACATCACATGTAGCCTCTCTTTGATTTCATTTATAGGACTTGAAAACATTTTGCAAGCCATCCTGGCCATCCACACTCAGACAATCATTTACTAGTAAATCATCTACACTTATAGCCAAACAGGATAAGTGGTATATGATTAACACCTCTAAATCATTATAAATCACTTAGCGCTTAAACCAATTACAGGCATCCAAATTCTTGGAATTTATCCCATTGGAAGATCAATTCATCAAACAAATTAAAAAAATATTACCGTAGGATGGAATTTATTCCTGCAGAATTTGTAAACTACTCTGGCTGGGAATCCTAGAACTGGCCTTTTGTTGGAAATGGATTCCAAATGGAATCAATCTCTTAAGGCATGTTTGGATACATGTATTCAAAGTGAAAAGGAAAGAAAAGATAATAATTAGTAATGATTATCTACATGAGCACTATTGCAAAATGGATTTTTTTTTAAGGGTATGTTTGGATAGCAAGTGATAATCTCAAAACAATATCTAAACATTGGTAAATAGAGAATGTTGGGTTTTGGACCGCGGAATCACACAGAGATGGATCTAGGATAGTAATCTAAGGGCACCAAGCAAACACAAGAGAACACAAAGATTTAACATGGAAAGCCCTTTCGGGAAAAAACCATGGTACAAAGCAACAGATCTTCACTATGAAAGCAGAAATTATAAAGAGAAAAGACTTACTCGATTCAAACAAGCTTAAAACTGTAACGCCCGTGAAAAATCCGTACTTGGGCTTGAGTACCAACTCGACCTGAAATTGCGTAGAATTCATTCCTTTAGAAAATATGACTAGGTTAGCTAGTGCAACGTTAGAATAGCTGGAAAATAGTCCCTGATCACTTTAAATACGTTCTACAAGGCCCAAAGCAAGTGGAACCAATGGTGCTATAATGCTCTAAAGCCTCGGATCAAACTCTAAGCCGGTTTGTTCTTGGGACCTCCTTGAAACTTTGTATTGGATCTAGACCGCGCGTCGAAAGTCCGATACCTACCATCTTAGACCGTTATGACCATTTAGCTGGGCTTGGCAATCGTTTCGAAAATCAAGTCCAACTGACATTCAGAGGCTATTTCATTGAGCCTGGAGTGAAGAGAGTGAGAATAGGATTAGAATTGGAATTTGAAATTCAAATCTGGCACACAATTTGGACGCATCAGTATTAAGCATTCTGACCGTCAGAATTCAGCCAAATTACACCCTTGGATCAGGAAAAATTTCTATTACATATCACGAGACTTATAGGCCTGATCTTGGTGCGGTGACCATTGAACTGAAACTAGACCGCCACGTGCGATCTGGGAACACTACCGGTCTGAAAACTGGATGTGTGCTAGATCCGGTATGCATGAGCTTAAGTCCGACCGCATTTGGCCAGGGGACCTTCAGAAATGCTCATTTGGACTGAAACGGCCGCGATTTGGTTAGGCACCAAGTAAACATTGTTCCCAAGCCTATTTTGGGCATGTTTTAAGCTATAAAAGGGGTTGAAACCCTCACTCCTCTCTCCCATCCGAATTTGAGAGAAACCCTAACTTGGGAGAGAGAAAAAGGTGAGAGATTGTGAGAGAGTGGGAGAGTTCTTCCTGCCACTTGTGCTACGTGGTGCACGTGCTTAAGCAACACACCTCTACCTCTTTCCCAACGATTACACCACGATTCTAGGTAAGAAAATATCCTAAATAGTTGCTGATTTGAGTTTCCTTTGTTTTCATAGCGATGTAGCTTATGGATCTCGTGTATTAGGTTCCCTATTCGCCGTAGACGAAGCGTATACGCTCCGTTTCAATTCATGAGTCTACAAGACATAAGGTGAGGATTTTAGACGCTTTGATTGACGGTTCCCAACGCTTTCAATGTCGTTTAATAGTAGATTCTTGACGGTATTGTCGTTTGACATGTACAAAATGCTCTCCGTTTCCCGTTTCGTAAACTAACGAAGAATATGAGATTTAGGGAATTTTAGTCATTTGTAGGAAGTACTGTTTACATTCATATTTTGCTGATGTGATTGACATGGTTTGTTGTCACATTAGGAAGTTAGGAATACGTGCATAATTAGTTTGGCGAAGAGATTCGCCTAATTGCGCACTTCGGGTCGACATACTATATGTAGACTTAAGTGTGTAGTGTATGTGTTTGTATAAATGCTTGTATTAGTATGTATTGAATTAAATGATGTTATGAGATAGTTTGAGATTGATTTCTCAATTAATATGCTGACCTAAATGATTTCCTACATGTTGATTATATGCATGATTTCATTACATGCATGAAATATATGTGCTTGAAGATTTACTTAAGTTGTTTGTTATAACATGTGTTAACATGCTCACATGATTGTATTTCAATTCCAATACTCTTACATAATTTGTTGATGTGATTTCATAAGTGTTTGGGACTAGACTTAGTCCAGGCAGTCGGTAACCGAACGAATTCGTGGCTGACTGGTCTTAGCCACGAGCGACGCGTCGATGAACGCGAGTCGTGTTTGAAGTTGGCGGCAGTGGTTAGGCCACGCGAAGTGTTTTACGCACTTCATGTCATTCGACTTGAGATGCGATCGCGCTAGTCGAGTCCGTCAAGTAACCCGACTGGCCAATGTATGTTCACCTTGTATGAGTCATAACTGCTTGAACCTAGGGTACTGAACTTACCATTGTAAACCCTGTTAACCATGGTACCTTGATCCACGAAGACTCATGAGCCGGGCATGGTGGTATGGGACACCGTGGTCGAGCTGTTGGCCTACGCTGGGGCCACAAATCTCCTCGTAGTGACCATTGAGCACCTAAACTCGTGAGCAGATTATGGTGGTATGGGACACTATATTCTAGCTGTCAGCCTACACTGATCAGGCGACGAGTCCTTTGTAGTGACCGCGAGCGTATTCTGAGTCCACGGGAGGCAACGACCCTTCCGTTGCAGTAGAGTATGGTAGGCCTGTATTGATAAGGTGATGGGGGATCGGTGCAACGAGTGCGAGCAACAGCCCTGGCAGCCCTTGCAGTGACCTACGAAATATACATCGTATGAGATTACTAGGAGTGACGACCCTAGACAGGATCTGTGTTGGGATTGATACAAGGGAAGTACCTTAGTTTCTCAATCCTGCTATTTGAATGGACTAATAACAACTTGGAAACCATATCACCATAGCATTGCATGTGCCTGGAAGATGTGGAGCACTCTAAGTAGTGTGGCATGCCGCGGTCGTAAGATGTTGCCGTATGAGGGAGATCGTCGGTGAGGGCATACATCACGTCATATCATCTTGCATTAACAACAGTAGTAGGATTGTCTGATTTACTGCTTTACTATTATCGATGATTAATTTGTGAACATGCTAATCTTTGCTCTATGATTCCACTGAGTTGATCACTCACTCCCACGTTACGGGATGGTGTTTGCAACACCCACCAGACCCTGTTGTAGATGCAGGTGAGGCTGAGATCCAGGAGGTGGAGCCAGACTTTGACGAGGACCAGGATGAGTTCTCATACATGCAGTATCACGATGGCTTCGCGTAGGCGACCTGGATCGATGGGACTTCAGTGAGCCCATTTTGGATATTTATTTTTGTTCATGTATATGTGTATGAGACTCAGAGATGTATTCATACTTTAGAGACAGATGAGGTTTACTTTGTTTTTCCATACAGTGATATATATATTGTTTAGTCTTCCGCTTGCTTTTATCACTGGATCTGAAGTATGAATTGCAGTTTTGATATACTTTTACTCATGTGAATGCTTTAAATCAGACAACATTGAATCATAATCATTTTTGTTACATAAGTGACGGTCTAGAACTCGGGAGTTGAGTTTATACACGACCCCCGATTTTCAAGGTGTTACAAGTTAGTATCAGAGAATGAATAAGAGTATACTGGGCCTGGGTTATGGTCTCGCGACGTACGCTGTCACTTCCTTTGACTTCAGTGGGTGCGAGAAGGGTCTAGAAACACTTCTAGGATCGCAGATTCGCCGATAGGCGACGTCTATTCGAATCGATCGCACGATCGAGTCTGTAACGCATCTCGGGTAGCGTAAAGTAACCCGAATAGCTTCTAAGCCGTAGGAAGTCAGGTTGAGACATCCTATGGGAGATTTTAAACCCGTAAAAGTAAATTCTTGGGCCGTGGGAGGACCACGACTCCTGTAATCAATCGTCAGGGCTTAAAAACCCCGTTTCGCCAAAAATCTTCAAAATTCTTCCTCTCACCACTCAAATCTTCATTTCTTTCTTATCCAAATCATGTTAGGCATCAAACCTAATGTGAAAATAACACAAAATGATACTTTCACAAAATTTTACAGTGAATAGTAAAATTTCATGAAAAATGGCCATAAGGTCATTCTAACTTCACTTTCTTTAGCAACTAAATCATTCTACCCCAAATTCATATGCTGCATCATAGGGTTTGGTATTCAAGATTGCAGAGTGGTCCCAAAAATTCCCGAACACATGTTTGGGCTCACATAGGCCAAAATACAATGAACCAAGGTGGGGCCCATAGTTATTTGGGGTCCTTGGACCATGGGGGACCAGACCCATGTGGTCCGACCGACCGAATAGGAGATCGGTCGGCGATGCCATCACCGGTCCAGCGATGCATCACCGACCACCTTTCACGTTTGGATGTGGGGTCTGGGATCTGAGGGTATTTTGGGTTTTTCCCACCCCACATGTGGTTCGTGGGTAGAAAACCCCTAAAACGTGTATCTCCTTCACAAACAGCTCTCCCCATAGCTCCATTTTCATTTTCCAACAACTATCTCCAAATTTTGTGGTCCCAAATCGCCTCTAAATCCCTCCTTAGCCAAAAATGACCACCCTCCATCGACCCTTTGAAGTTGGCAGCCCTCCCTCTTGAAGATTTAGTCATTTGGAGCTCCAAAAACCCCCAAATCGAGCTGAAATCGTGAGGTGCTCCATTCCACTTTTCCATTTCCATTTTTCCTTGAAAATGCATCCTTGGGAAGCTTGAAGCATCCCTCTACGATGCCTAGATTTTCTTTTTCCAGATTGGACAGCCACTTCTTTGCATTTTTACCATTTTCCATGGCTTTCGTAGAAGCCATTTTAGGCCTTTTATCACTCTCATCCATCATATCTTTGATGGGTAAAAGGAAAACCGCAATAGACAAGGCTGGACCAAGCTGCCCTACTCAATCGAGAAGACCGCGGGGTGGTGCCCAAGTTCAAGCACCGCCGCAGGTCCAGCCGCAGTCTTGGAGTGCCGTACAAAGCGGGATTTGGATCCCCATGCACACCTTGGGTGAGTAATTTTATCAGAGATGCCTCATGGCCAATACACTGATCGCAAAGTGTTATTTGAGGCAGACGTGGAAGGGCGACTGTTCGGTGAATTTTTGTTGTTCGAGCGCATTGAAGCTGAGCATTGGGGTCCGATCTTTGAAGCTCGTGCTCGTGCTAATGTGAGCACCGTTCGTGCCTTCTACTCTAGTATCCAGAATCCTACCTTGGAGCCATTGCAGTTTAAAATCCCTTTTGGTAGAGATCGGATGGCTACGATTGATGTGCGACTGATTGCGCGACTTCTGAACGTGCCTCTTGGTGATGTTCATCCTAGTGAGAAGAACCTGAGGAGTAGGCATGAATGAGATCGCCGCACCAGGTTTCTGTGCGATAAGTTGGTTCCATGGCAGCCTAATAATAGCCTAAAGGCGACGTATATGTCTGATGATTTGCACCTGCTGCACCATATCTGCATGTACAATGTATATCCCAGGTCGACGAATCGCATTGAATGTACACGCCTTATGGTTGATTTCCTGTATCTGGTGGCCCAGGGAGAGAACGTATGTATGGCCACTTTCATCTTACGACAAATAATCCTCATAGCCAAGTCAAGAAGAACATCCGAGTCGCTTCCTTTTGGCCGACTGATTTGCAAGATTGCGCTTGAGTTTGCCTGCAGACTTGGGCCAGAATTGTCAGTTTCGATTCATACCATTGATGAGTCGACTATGGTCAAGATGAAGATTAGGTCGCAGTACCATGAAAACCAGCTTGAGGAAGACAGCGAGGATGACTTTGATGATGAGGAAGATCAAAGCGAAAAAGAATCTGGAGCAGAGGTTCAGGAAGAAGCTCAGGAAGAGGCAGAAGAGGAGGCTCAGGATACAGATGAGAGCCCTCCTCCTTCTGCGCAGGCTACTATCGACGATCGCATTGCTCGGATGGAGGAGAGTCAGACCGCTTTGCGAAGGGAAGTTCAAGAACTTCGCGCAGAAGTCGCGGATGCCAAGGCCGTTACAAAGAAGAAATTAGGCAAGGTAACTCGCACCTTGAAGGCGATCCTGTGTTGCTTACAGGATAAGGGTGCTCCTCCTCCGTCCCCAGGCTCAGATTAGCGATGCGACCTTTGATATAGTTATCAGTAGTTAGTCATTTCTTTCTTTATGAGTGTAAGCCTGTTAGGGCTAGTGCTTTGCTTATGTTGCTGTTACAATTTTAACTATCTTAGTTCCCATGTATTTCTCGTCGTGATGCTTGTAAGGATATATCCCTTGTATTGTGACAATTTTGATTAAATGAAATGCATGGAATGCCTTTGACTCCTTGTGTAAATGATTGCGGTGTAATTGTGCTATTAAGACTGACAAGGTTACGCCCTATTTTGAATATAGGAAATGCCGCCTAAGGCTACGCGGAGCATGGTTCGGCTTGCACTGACTGAGCATATGGATCAGACTCCTTCGCAGTCTGACACTCATGCGGACCCTGCTGTGGGCCCGATTCCTGAGGCAGTTCGATCGTCTCAGCTTGCCGCTAGTCCTACAGTTGGACCACCGCCATTTACACCGTCAGTTAGAGAGCCATATCGTGCATCTACTTCGACACAGCATCCGCCACAGCCTGCTCCACCTCCTGACAGATTTGAGCAGATGTTGGCTATGATGTAGCAGCAGCAGCAGCTTCTAACTACCATCGTAGGGACATTAGCATAGGGTGGGGGTGTGGCTCCACCTGCACCACCTGTGCATCCAGCTGTGGATGCTTATACATACGCCCAGGATGAGGGCATGGCTCATCCTGGGCCGCCTACTTACCTTGCGGAGAATCCCACCGATACACGGGGCCTATTAGAGCGATTTCAGTGCTTACGGCCTCCCACTTTCACGGGTCCTCACAGACCCGAGGAGGCTGAGTACTGGCTCGACCGTGTGTCGAAGATTTTACGGATGCTTCATTGCACAGAGGCCGAGCAGGTAGAGCTGGCTACATTCCTGTTTGAGAGAGAGGCCAGCCTGTGGTGGGATAGCGTACTACGGACCATTGCCGCCGACTATGTATGGACGTGGGCAGCGTTTGAGTTCTGCTTCCATGAGAAGTATTATCCCCAGACTTACAGGCACGACAGGGAGAATGAGTTTTTCCATCTCAAACAGGCAGCTATGACAGTTACAGAGTATGAGCATCGGTTCACGGAGTTGGGCAGATACGTCCCGACGATTTTGGCTGATGAGCAGATGCGCATACGACGCTTTATGGAGGGTTTACGACCGGATATTCGGTCGAAGATGTGCTATTTGACCATTCTCTCTTATGCGGAGTTGATTCACATGTCCATGCGGGCAGAGCAGGATGTGGATCGGCTTGCGCGATCTCGTGGCCCTGTTGCTTCTAGGCCGCGACCGGACATGCAGGACAGGCCCCTCGCGGGCAAGAGGCCTCGCATTGATCCTCCTACTAGGACTACATCGACTGTACCACCATTTTGGTGCCCTGATTTGACATATACATACTGTGGGAGGACAGGCCACTTGGCGCAGAGCTGTTTCTCTCGGATGCGGGACAGCGGGTTCTCACCGCCGCAGAAGATTGACCGTACTCGTTCACAGGCGATATCAGCACCACCTCTACGGTTAGCTCCTGCGCACCCTTCTTTTAGACCTCCGGTATCGCAGATCAGACAGCCTCCATGGCCCTTGACACAGCGGCCGAACCGGCCACAGCAGGCTCGGGTTCATGCATTGATAGCTGAGGCAGCTGCTACACCGACCCTTCAGTATTCAGCCTTCGAGGTCACAGCCCATATTGGAGGTACTCCTATTCTTGTGATGGTGGACACTGGTTCCACGATTTCTTTGATATCGCGTGCTGTAGTCAGGCGTCTTGGGTTACAGACTATCACTATGGATAGCGTGCGGGTCTTTGCAGCTCATGGGGATTATTTGGATGTTACTCAGATGTGTGAGGGTTGTTTAGTTGATGTGGGAGGCAGGACGATGGCTCTTGAACTTGTCGTCGATCCCTCGCTCGTTTATCTCGACGTCATTCTTAGCATGGACTGGTTGACTGCTGGGAGGGCCGAGATTGACTGCGAGGCTCGTATGGTGACGGTGTACGAGCCTGAGGGCACGCCTTTCACATTTTCAGTGTGGGTAAATCTCCCTTTCCGCATACTTAGTTACGCCACTTTATTGCGCGACGCTGGTGCCCAGGTACTTGAGCATGTGCCAGTCGTTTCCGAGTTCGGGGATCTGTTCAGGAAGATCCCTGGTTTGCCGCCCCGACATGAGATCGATTTCACTATCGATCTGGTTCCTGGTTCTACGCCCGTCTCACTGCCGACGTATCGCATGGCACCATGTGAGATAGAGGAGTTGAGGACGCAGATTGATGGTCTGCTAGAGCTTGGCCTTATACGGCCTAGTGTGTCTCCTTGGGGAGCACCGGTCCTATTCGTGAGGAAGAAGGACGGTTTGATGCGATTGTGTATTGATTATCGCAGGCTGAACCAGCTCACGGTGAAGAACAAGTACCCTTTACCCAGGATCGATGACTTGTTTGATCAGTTGAGAGGAGCGCAGTACTTCTCGAAGATTGATCTTCAGTCTGGATATCATCAGTTGCGCGTCAGGGATGAGGACGTGCAAAAGACAGCATTCAGGACTAGTTTTGGCCACTACGAGTTCCTCGTGATGTCGTTCGGTCTTACGAACGCACCGGCCGTGTTCATGGATCTGATGAACCGGGTATTTCGGCCTTTCCTCTATCGATTCGTCGTTGTAATCATTGACGACATTTTGGTGTACTCTAGGAGTCGAGAGGAGCATGAGGAGCACTTGTGTTTGGTCTTGGATACTCTCAGGCAGCATCAGTTGTTTGTACAGTACAAGAAGTGCGACTTCTGGAAGCAGGAGGTGAAGTTTCTGGGACACGTGGTGTCCAAGGATAGCATGGCAGTTGACCTGTCTAACGTAGCTGCGGTGCTGGACTGGGAGCAGCCTGGTTCTGTCACTAAGGTGAGGAGTTTCTTGGGTCTCACTGGCTACTATCGGTGCTTCATTCAGGACTTCTCGAAGATCGCGAGACCCTTATCTCAGTTGACACGGAAGGACGTGAAGTTCGCCTAGAATGACAAGGCGGAGTCATCTTTTCAGGAGCTGAAGGACAGACTTACGTCCGCCCCTGTGCTAGTATTGCCAGAGCAAGGGGTTAGATACACTATATATACTGACGCGTCTAGCGTTGGTTTGGGTTGTGTCCTTATGCAGAGGGACAGGATAATTTCGTATGCCTCGAGACAATTAAGGAAGCACGAGGAGAATTACCCTACACACGACCTAGAGTTGGCAGCTGTTATATTCGCACTGAGACTATGGAGACATTACCTCTACAGAGAGGAGTTCGAGCTCTTTTGCGATCACAAGAGCCTCAAGTACATATTCACGCAGCGAGACTTGAATATGAGGCAGCGGCGATGGATGGAGACGTTGAAGGACTTCAAGTTTGAAGTCTCTTACCATCCTAGGAAGGCGAACCTTGTGGCTGATGCATTGAGCCATAAGAAGGCGATAGAGTTTGCGGCTCCGCTGATGGTTGCCGAGTGGGATATGGTCGAGTTTTTGCGAGACTTTGAGCAGAAACTCACCGTAGAGGAGCCGTTTGAGTTCATCGCACATGTACGGGTGCGATCTCAGATCGATGACCGAGTCATCGAGGCGCAGAGGGATGATACGCATCTTACTGAGCTTTGAGAGCAGGCCAGTGATGATGCTGACGCCGACTGACGAGTTGGTATGGATGGGGGCTTACGTTATCGTGGCCGCCTATGCGTCCCAGATGTCCCTGACTTGAGACGAGAGATTCTCGAGGCTGCGCATTCTACTAGACTCGCGATGCATCCAGGCAGCACAAAGATGTATCGTGACGTGAAAAGGACGTATTGGTGGGAAGGTATGAAGACCCACATAGCTGAGTTCGTGTCCCGTTGTCTCACTTGTCAGCAGGTGAAGGAAGAGCATCACCGACCACCTGGACTTTTGCAGCCTATGCCGATCGCAGAGTGGAAGTGGGATTTCATTTCCATGGACTTCATTTCTGGGTTGCCGAAGACGAGGAAGGGACATGATTCCATTTGGGTGATCGTCGACCGTCTGACGAAGTCGGCGCACTTCCTACCGATCAGAGTTACGAACTCTGCAGACGAGCTGGCTAGATTGTACATCAGAGAGATTGTGCGTCTGCATGGAGTTCCGCTGGAGATCGTGTCGGACAGAGACACGCGGTTCACTTCCATTTTCTGGACTTCAAGGAAGTTCAGTACTGCCTTCCACCCACAGACAGACGGACAGACAGAGCGGGTGAACCAGATCTTGGAGGACATATTGCGAACTTGCGCATTGGACTTCAAGGACAGTTGGGATGATTGTCTTGCATATGCGGAGTTTGCGTACAACAATAGTTTTCAGGCAAGTATCGGTATGGCACCTTATGAGGCGCTGTATGGGCGACCTTGTCGCGCACCGTATTGCTGGTTAAAGGTCGGTGAGCGTAGCTTTATCGGCCCAGAGTTAGTGCAGGCGACGTCGGAGAAGATTGATATTATTCGACGTCGGCTCCTTACAGCGCAAAGCAGACAGAAGAGCTACGCCGATACGAGACGGAGGCCGCTTGAGTTCACAGTTGGGGATCATGTGTTTTTACGAGTTTCCCCTATGAAGGGAGTCCTTCGGTTCGGGAAGAAGGGGAAGTTGGCACCGCGATTCATTGGTCCATTCCAGATCCTCAATCGTGTGGGAACGGTGGCTTACCGATTGGCTTTACCCACGCCTCTCGCGAGCGTTCACAACGTATTTCATATTTCTATGCTGAAGAAGTACGTTGCTGATCCTTCCCATATCATCAGATGGGAGCAGATGCAGTTAGGAGAGGATGATACATATATCCTGCGACCGACACGTATCCTAGACAGGAAGGAGCAGGTACTGCGTAGCAAGGTGATTCCCCTTGTGAAGGTATTATGGACGCATCACTCTGAGGAGGAGGCTACCTGGGAGACGAAGCCGAGATCAGAAAGAACTACCCACAGCTTCTCGAGGAGTACGAAAAGGTACAAAATTTCGAGGACGAAATTATTTGTTAAGGGGGGTAGATCGTAACGCCCGTGAAAAATCCGTACTTGGGCTCGAGTACCAACTCGACCCGAAATTGCATAGAATTCATTCCTTTAGAAAATATGACTAGGTTAGCTAGTGCAACGTTAGAATAGCTGGAAAATGGTCCCTGATCACTTTAAATACGTACTATAAGGCCCAAAGCAAGTGGAACCAATGGTGCTATAATGCTCTAAAGCCTCGGATCAAACTCTAAGCCGGTTTGTTCTCGGGACCTCCTTGAAACTTTGTATTAGATCTAGACCGCGCGTCGAAAGTCCGATACCTACCATCTTAGACCGTTATGACCATTTAGCTGGGCTTGGCAATCGTTTCAAAAATTAAGTCCAACTGACATTCAGAGGCTATTTCATTGAGCCTGGAGTGAAGAGAGTGAGAATAGGGTTAGAATTGGAATTTAAAATTCAAATCTTGCACACAATTTGGACGCATCAGTATTAAGCGTTCTGACCGTCAGAATTCAGCCAAATTACACCCTTGGATCAGGAAAAATTTCTATTACATATCACGAGACTTATAGGCCTGATCTTGGTGCGGTGACCATTGAACTGAAACTAGACCGCCACGTGCGATCTGGGAACCCTACCGGTCTGAAAACTGGATGTGTGCTAGATCCGGTATGCATGAGCTTAAGTCCGACCGCATTTGGCCAGGGGACCTTCAGAAATGCTCATTTGGACTGAAACGGCCGCGATTTGGTTAGGCACCAAGTAAACATTGTTCCCAAGCCTATTTTGGGCATGTTTTAAGCTATAAAAGGGGTTGAAACCCTCACTCCTCTCTCCCATCCGAATTTGAGAGAAACCCTAACTTGGGAGAGAGAAAAAGGTGAGAGATTGTGAGAGAGTAGGAGAGTTCTTCCTGCCACTTGTGCTACGTGGTGCACGTGCTTAAGCAACACACCTCTACCGCTTTCCCGACGATTACACCACGATTCTAGGTAAGCAAATACCCTAAATAATTGCTGATTTGAGTTTCCTTTGTTTTCATAGCGATGTAGCTTATGGATCTCGTGTATTAGGTTCCCTATTCGCCGTAGACGAAGCGTATACGCTCCGTTTCAATTCACGAGTCTACAAGACATAAGGTGAGGATTTTAGACGCTTTGATTGATGGTTCCCAACGCTTTCAATGTCGTTTAATAGTAGATTCTTGACGGTATTTCCGTTTGACATGTACAAAATGCTCTCCGTTTCCCGTTTCGTAAACTAACGAAGAATATGAGATTTAGGGCATTTTAGTCATTTGTAGGAAGTACTGTTTACATTCATATTTTGCTGATGTGATTGACATGGTTTGTTGTCGCATTAGGAAGTTAGGAATACGTGCATAATTAGTTTGGCGAAGAGATTCGCCTAATTGCGCACTTCGGGTTGACATACTATATGTAGACTTAAGTGTGTAGTGTATGTGTTTGTATAAATGCTTGTATTAGTATGTATTGAATTAAATGATGTTATGAGATAGTTTGAGATTTATTTCTCAATTAATATGCTGACCTAAATGACTTCCTACATGTTGATTATATGCATGATTTCATTACATGCATGAAATGTATGTGCTTGAAGATTTACTTAAGTTGATTGTTATAACATGTGTTAACATGCTCACATGATTGTATTTCAATTCCAATACTCTTACATAATTTGTTGATGTGATTCCATAAGTGTTTGGGACTAGACTTAGTCCAGGCAGTCGGTAACCGAACGAATTCGTGGCTGACTGGTCTTAGCCACGAGCGACGCGTCGATGAACGCGAGTCGTGTTTGAAGTTGGCGGCAGTGGTTAGTCCACACGAAGTGTTTTACGCACTTCATGTCGTTCGACTTGAGATGCGATCGCGCTAGTCGAGTCCGTCAAGTAACCCGACTGGCCGATGTATGTTCACCTTGTATGAGTCATAACTGCTTGAACCTAGGGTACTGAACTTACCATTGTAAACCCTGTTAACCATGGTACCTTCATCCATGAAGACTCATGAGCCGGGCATGGTGGTATGGGATACCGTGGTCGAGCTGTTGGCCTACGCTGGGGCCACAAACCTCCCCGTAGTGACCAGTGAGCACCTAGACTCGTGAGCAGATTATGGTGGTATGGGACACTATATTTTAGCTGTCAGCCTACACTGATCAGGCGACGAGTCCTTTGTAGTGACCGCGAGCGTATTCTGAGTCCACGGGAGGCGACGACCCTTCCGTTGCAGTAGAGTATGGTAGGCCTGTATTGATAAGGTGATGGGGGAGCGGTGCAACGAGTGTGAGCAACAGCCCTTGCAGCCCTTGCAGTGACCTACGAAATATACATCGTATGAGATTACTAGGAGTGACGACCCTAGACAGGATCTGTGTTGGGATTGATACAAGGGAAGTACCTTAGTTTCCCAATCCTGCTGTTTGAATGGACTAATAACAACTTGAAAACCATATCACCATAGCATTGCATGTGCCTGGAAGATGTGGAGCACTCTAGGGAGTGTGGCATGCCGCGGTCGTAAGATGTTGCCGTATGAGGGAGATCGTCGGTGAGGGCATACATCACGTCATATCATCTTGCATTAACAACAGTAGTAGGATTGTCTGATTTACTGTTTTACTATTATCGCATGATTGATTTGTGAACATGCTAATCTTTGCTCTATGATTCCACTGAGTTGATCACTCACTCTCACGTTACGGGATGGTGTTTGCAACACCCACCAGACCCTATTGTAGATGCAGGTGAGGCTGAGATCCAGGAGGTGGAGCCAGACTTTGACGAGGACCAGGACGAGTTCTCGTACATGCAGTATCACAATGGCTTCGCGTAGGCGACCTGGATCGATGGGACTTCAGTGGGACCATTTTGGATATTTATTTTTGTTCATGTATATGTGTATGAGACTCAGAGATGTATTCATACTTTAGAGACAGATGAGGTTTACTCTTTTTTTCCATACAGTGATATATATATTGTTTAGTCTTCCGCTTGCTTTTATCACTGGATCTGAAGTATGAATTGCAGTTTTGATATACTTTTACTCATGTGAATGCTTTAAATCAGAAAACATTGAATCATAATCATTTTTGTTGCATAAGTGACGGTCTGGAACTCGGGAGTTGAGTTTATACACGACCCCCGATTTTCAGGGTGTTACAGAAACTCACCCTTACTACACCCTTTGCAAACCCTATAAACCTTTTAGAAAATCTTAGAATCCCTTAGAATAATACCTCCCAATCCCATTTACCCCCATATATATAGTTTTAGGTAGAATTCCAAACAAAATCGGAAAGAATCTTAAACGAAATCAGAAATAAATCTCGCACTTTCGCAGTTCCGTGAAATATCTACGTAGAATCTGATTAGATTTAAGACATCTAATACATCAATATCAACCATGTCTTTAATCTTCAAACATGTAACTCGTTGTCCTCTTCTCTTAATGCACACTCCGTCTTCCTTTTACGACATCTCCAAGCCCTAAGAAGTTGTACAAAACTTGAACTTCTCTATAGGAACAACTTTAGTGAGCATGTCTACTGGATTCATGCTAGTGTGATTCTTCTCCAGAGTTATGCCTCCTTCCTCAAGCACTTGTCGGATAAAATGGTGATGAACATCAATGTGATTAGTATGAGAGTGATAAATATAATTTTTAACTAAATTGATAGCACTCTCACTAACACAATTAACTGGCACGACCTCCTAAGAAAGTCCCAACTAATTTATCATGCCTCTTAACTCAACACCTTCCTTAAACCCTTCTGTCACTGCCATAAATTCTGCTTTGGTCATGGAAACTGTCACCATGGATTGAAGTTTCGACATCCAACTAATTGTTCCACCTGCTAATACAAATGAGCATCCTGAAGTTGACTTTTTGGAATCCACACTCCCTGCGTAGTTTGAATCCACATACCCTTCTAACTTTTTCCCCGTCTTCTCAAAAGTTAAGGCATGGTCTTTTGTACCTTAAACGTATCGAAGTAGCCATTTCACCGCTTTCCAATGTTGCTTGCTGGGGTTTGACATATATCTTCTCACAACATTGACTGCCTATGAAATATTTGTTCTTGTACAGACTATTGAAAGTGCCCTAGTTTATCAATTAGTGTGAGTGTTGAGTTAACAAGATAAGTTAGCTCCATAGGAAGATCATTCAAGCGTCTACCTTAACAGGCTATGTGCCCGAACTCATAAAAGTTAAACTTAACCTCACATCCCATGTCCCAAAACACTAGGTATATAAAACCCTTAAAAATGGATAGAACATCTTACGGTTAAAGGTGAGAAAATTAATTTTCAAAATCAGAAAAATCTCTAAGTTTTCTGCCTTTGTCGATTTATCAATAAGTGGTTCAATGAAATTGAACTCTGTTATAGATGTCCTCGAAACTCACTTGATATTATCAAAATAAGGACTTCAGATGTCCAGTAATCACAATGAATCCTGGAATGATTTATCGATGAATCGAGATAGATCGATAAAATCGACATCTGATCGGTTTGTCTCCAATATATAGTTAAGGAAAATCATGCGATTTTTGATATCTCGAAGAAAGCCTCGATATCCACAAAATTCAAACCATGATGATATTGACGGATCTTCGATGATATCGGATTAGGACACAAATTTGACCAGTAAGCTTTCAGGTAAATCCGTTTAAGTATTGAGGAACACTCAAGATATCAATATTCAGATATTGATCATATCGAGACCAGGTCGATGTCATCGAAATAAGATACAAACTATCCAACAAGCTTATATGAAAATTCATTAAAAATATCGATGAATCGAAACTAGTATCGATATCATCGACATTCAAATTCAGATGATATCGAGGGATACTCGATCATATCAATACTTGTTAAGTTTTAAAGGCAAGTTTGCTCTCACATCTTTCAAATGTCGAGGAATTGAACCATGTGTCGATGAAATCGGAGTTCTAAATCTAATGACATCGAAGCATGTTTGATATTCATGACTAGTTCGTAAAAAGGTTCAAAAGTGTTTGACAAATTGAGTTCGTGTCATCGAGCGACAATTCGATGCTATTGAGAGTATATGCTCGATGATATCAAACTCTATAAAAAATATGATTGTTTTATTTACGTTGGAACTCTTTGCCTATTTAATAAGAGCTTACCTTTGGTTGTTCATAGAGAAAATAGTTAGAGCTTTTGAGTGTTTAATCCAGATCATATACCCTAATATTTTTTCTCTCGTGGGAGGTCATCCTCCAATCCACACTCATCACTGATATTCAATAGAGTGGATTGGGGAATGAACTTCCGCATTCAAGGATTCTCCAGCTACCACCTTAATTTGAAATCATTGAGCTATGATACCTTGAATGCATAAATGATTGGAATCACTCTATTTCTAAAATAGAAAAATATTTAATAGAGTAAGATTCCAACATAACCTTGACCCAACCCGTCGCTATACATTGGAGCATCATTTGTGTTACGGTTCAAGGGAGCTGAAGATTCTTCATCATCAAAGGAGGAGATCTTCATCAACATGCTAAATGGGGCTCATCTTCTTATCTGTAAGTCATTAGAGTCTAGAGACCCTACTGATCATTCCTTTGTGTAGTATTGGGTCACAGGTGATTCTCACCCCTTTCAAGTCCTCATATGAGGCCTCCGATAGGAGAGTATGTGGGGGTTCTGTGCGTTAACCCTTGCTCTGTGGAGAGCATAAACTTAAGTCCTTTGTGTAGGTCCTTGACCTGTGTAGTCTAAAACCTAGGTGTTGTGTGTAGACCTTTATTCTTGTGTAGGGGATAAACTATTAGGTTCCTTGTGTGGATCCTTGACCTGTGTGGCCTAAAATCTGAGTGTTGTGTGTTGACCCTTACTCCTGTGTGGGGCATAAACTTGTGTAGATCCTAGAGTTAGCCTTGTGTAGGTTGTACTGGTTTGAAGTGAACTAATTTAAAACCTTTGTTAGTGAGATCCAGTACACTAAAGGGTTGAGTGCGTCTGCCAGAAGTGGAGTAGACACCTAGTCGAACCACTATAAAAATGACTATGTTTGGGATTATTATTTACCTTTACTTCTTGTGTGATTTCTCTGAATATTCTCATAATGCATGTTCACATAATTACCTAAAACTAATTAGAATCACATCTCACACATTCATCATGAACTATGTTGTATATCTTGTTTGTGTTTTCAATAGTCTTATGATTGGATCCTCTATCTGGCTTGGAAGCCATTAGAGTTACGTTGAAGAAATCCTGCTATTTGCATATTAGTTCAGGATAGGGTGGATAGGTTTTAAATCATCATAAAATTTTAAAAAGTCCTATTCACCCCCCTCTAGGACATCTTGCCATATTCCTACTTCGACTAAAGTGGTCATTACCGCAATTTCAATTGGTATCAGAGCGGATCTTTCTTAAGGGCTTCACCGCCTAGAGAGTGATCTTGACTGAAGTTGGTAATATGGTCAAAGGATAGGGCTCATATGTAACTAGACTGCCAGTATTTAATGGATCAGACTATGCTTACTGAAAGGCTAAAATGCATTACTTTCTGAGATCTTTAGATCATGATGTTTGGGGTATTATTAAAAAAGGATATGTACCACCAACCAAACAAATAGTACTTGAAAATGGCACAACTATCGCTGAACCAAAATCTAAAGAAATGTGGACAGCATTCAATAAAGAAAAAAAAAATGTCCGAAGCTAAAGCATTGAATGTTATTTACTGTGCTGTATCCCAAGAAGTCTTCAATCAAATAAGTATGTGTGGAACAGCTAAAGAAATATGGGACTTATTGGAAATAACTCACGAGGGAACTAGCACAGTGAAAAGATCCAAGTTCTAACTCCCAACAACACAGTTTGAAAGTCTCAGAATGAAATAGCATGAGACCTTCTTGTAGTTTTCACAAAACTAAACATCATCTACAACTCCATGGGTGGATTAGGAGAAAAAGTTCTGGTTCCAAAAATCTGTAGGAAAATTCTGAGATCCTTACCAGAACAGTTCAACTCGAAAGTTACAACTATTGAAGAATGTAGAAACATGGATGAAATGAAATTAGAAGAACTCATAGGTTCCATACAAACATTTGAACTACACTTCAAGCAAACTCCTAAACTTAAAAATATTATCCTCAAAACTTCAAAGAACACTACTAATGAGGAAGATGAAAGTGAAAGAGAAAATGAAGATGAAGAAGTGGCCCTATTGGCTCAACGGTTCAGAAAATTCTTCCATAAAAACCGTGGTCGACCATTCAAAGTAAGACAGTTGGACAACAAACATTTTATAAGTAAATCTGGTAAAAAGTCCAAAGAACCACAGTGCTACACTTGCCAAAAGTTTAGACACCTGTCCACTGAATGCTCAAATAGAAAAACTAAAGGGAATGCAATGACAGCCACATGGGATGATACTGAGGAGTCAAATTCAGAATGTAGTGACTCAGAGAGTGATGAAGATCAAATATCCCTGAAAATTCTTATGGTCTCTATAGCCTCTAACATTCCCATAGAAACTGAGAAAATTAAAGAACCACAAATCACTTAATCAGTTCCATCTGATAATGAGGAGATAGAGAAAGAAGAAGAATAGGAAGAAAAGGATAAACTACAGGATGCCTATAATCAAATTTATATCCATAACATCAATATCCTTAAAAAACTTAGGATAAATGAAAATAAAAATAAATTGCTGCAAATGGATCTAGATAAAACATTGGAAATCAATACACACTTGATTAATGATCTACAGTAATACACTCAGAAAATGATAGGCTCGAAAGAATCAATACTTTTCTCAAATCTTAGTCTGAAAAGCAGAACAAATAGATTGAATTATTGAAAGATAAAAACTTGCATCTTCAGAATGAAAATCACACACTTATGTTTGATGTAGAGAAATCCAGAAAATCTATTGAACGAAACTATAAATTCTCCCAGAGTAGCATAAAATTAGAAAAACTCTTAGCGATGGGAGGACATGGAAGAGACAAGAGTGGATTAGGATATGACCAATTCAAATCAAAATCCAAAAATACAGCACCAATGTTTGAGAAATCAGCTGCATCAGCAAGTAAAACAAAAGCTACTTCTATCTGTCATTCATGTGGAGACTCTGGCCATTTCAAATTTGAATGTATTGATCCAAGGTGGACTCAATCTAATTCCAGTCTGAATCATACTGGTAAGTACAGACAAACCGAAAAACCAAGAGTCTACTAAACAATATGGCAAAAGGAACACATCCATCTCCATCCAGAATTACCAAGAAAATGAAGGAGCTATTGAATCATGTGGATGAACTAAATTAGAAAATAAATGAATTTATGAAACAAGGAAACATGGTTCAGCTACCCAACATGATCAATAAAGAAAAAACTACCATAATAAGAAATTCAGTCACAAAATTGGTAGTGAAAGAAAAGAATAATTGCCTTGTTATTCACTCAAATCATTTAACAAGCAATAGTACTGAATGATCCCTAGATAGCGGGTGCTCAAGGTATGTCACAGGTGATAAGTCCCTTCTCTCAAATTACTCAAATCTTGATGATGGGATTGTTAGTTATGGTGATGGAAGCACCGCTAAAGTAGTAAGGTGTGAAACAATAGAAGGAATAGAGATGCTCAAAAATGAAAATGCTTTTTACATAAAAGTATTGACTCACAATCTGATGAGCATCTCTCAAATATGTGACAACAAGAATGTGGTTACCTTTGACAAACTAAAGTGCAAGATCCTGGACTTATCAGGAAAATCTGTTATGGAGGGTCTTCCCACTAGTGACCACTATTATGCCATTAAAGGAAATGGAAAGTTTGATCCATGTTCTTAGTAACAATTGAGCATGGAAAACATGTCCAGACTATCGCATCTAAGTCTAGATGAATACATGAAAATGATGCATTTTTTATTATTACCATGATATATTAGAGGTTTCTATACCTTAGGAACTTCTTTTTGTGCATAAACATTACTGATGTTTATAATTTTGGATGGTACAACATTTGTATAAATTTTGATGAGTATACAGGCTGATATGAGAATATACTAAGTTATACATATATGAAAGAACATCAAAGTACTGTAATGAATGTTATACACCTCTTTGATAAGTCTGACGATGAATCGTATGAATCCTCGATTAGATCGAACAAATATCGATATAATCGAAGCCCCTTCGGAATCAGAAGCATCACATGTTCTATAATGTTATTGATGACCTCTTCGATAACATCGAATGGGGTATATCGATTTCATCGAATAAAACTTTGATGATATCGAAGGTCACCTCCCGATAAATAGCGGGCGAGCAGGAAAAATACATTTTTACTTCCCTTTCTCACTGTTCAATTTCTCTGGGAGTTTCTTCTATGTTTCTCATCTTTTGTCAACCATCTACCATCTAGGGTGACTTGAATCAAGTAACCTCCTACACATACTCTTGATTCCTCAACATATACTTCATTGTGTCAGGGTCTTTCTATATTGATTAACAACCTTCAGTTGGAAATTTTGGGTTAGTCCTCGTAATCTTAAGTCTTGTCATATTCCTTTTCTTTGACATTTCCTTTTGAGTTATTCAAATGAGTAAGGACAAAGGAAAGTCTCCTATCATCGGTGAGTCATCCAGGCATACCAGAAAGAAATTCGTGATCTCAAGAGTAAGAGGAAGGGCTCAGTCTCAATGATCCCCTGCACGCCCACAGAGCTCCTCTACTCGGCAATCGTCTCGTAAGGAAGCTCCGGCTATGAAAAGGCCTAGCTCTATGTCCTAGAGGGGGGGGGGGGGTGAATAGGATAGTGCCAAATAAAACTTATAACAGTGGAAATTAAACAAATACGATAGCCAACAATTAAAGTAAAACAATCCCAATGCAGGAATGTAAAGAATGCAAAGCAACCTCAAAATTCAGATCTTGAGAGGTTGATATAAATGTTATTCTAAGGACAACCTTACACCAAAAACTAGAGTTTATGACAGGACAACCTTATTTCTAAAAAGGTCTTTGTATCAAATCTCAAATCGAAGAGGAAAACAAAATTAAATGCAAACCGTACTGAAGAATAAACTACAATCAATTATATACTAATCTAAGGACAACCATACACCATAAAAATGACAGGGCAACCTTACTAGAACAAATAAGAATGCTGATAAAGGAATTGCAAGAAATAATTGCTAAATTATTACAACATTCCCACAATGCTTGAAATAAATGATTACAACATTCACATCCACATATACATCCCATATATGAAAAATAAAAGATATGAAATATAAACCATTCAACCACGAGACACAAGGAATTATAGTGGTTCACCTGTGTGTTCACCAACTGTTTAATAACAGCCACACAGAATGCTACTCCACTCCTAATATCCTCACACAGGGGATATTAGCGTTCACTATCAAGTTAGGTTTTTACAGGTTCACCCAAAACCTTACAATTATGTCTTTGTATGTAGGCTTACACAATTAAAAAAACCACTTCTGAGTTTTCTTGGATCTCCTCAGATAACCAATACAATGAGATTTTTCTGAAAAATCCCAAACAAAATCAAAAATAAAAAGGAATTTACAATTAAATGTAAAATACCAGAATATCTCCTTCGTTGTAGTAGCCCATAAGAACTAAGTCAGAGTAGATACAACGGTTTTAGTTCTAATTGATTTTAAATTAAACCAAATTGGGTGTAGCTCTATTTGATTTTAATTACAAGAAGGAATACAACAATTCCTCTTTTCAAATTAGATTGAAATTCAGGAACAAAATCAAATAATGAAAGCTAACAAAAGATAATAGAAATTATGCACAATGTAGCTTAAAATGAATACTAACTTATCTCAGAGTGGAGCTTTGAATTTACTTGAATTACATATCAAACCTCTGAAATTCGTGTTCAATTTATAGGCAAAAAAACCACGTCTTCAACTGGTTTTAGAACTAACAGAAATTTGAAATTTCAGCAACGATAAGATTTTACAGTTGCACGACCAGTCGTGGGTACCCTACGACAGGTCATAGACCAATGAATTACATTATTAGACTTTACGTCGAAGGTCTACGACTGGTCGAAGAACCAATCGACACTATTCTTACGACTGGTCAAATAGTCACTAGGACTGGTCGTAGAGTAACTAAAAAATTTTAAAAATCCTTAACAATGTAGGACTGGTCGAGGAATTTCTTAGACTGGTCGAATCAATACTAGGATTAGTCGAACAAGGTCCAGGACTAGTCTTAGAATAGACCAAATTTACGTATATAACATATATGGATTATGTATCCAAAATGGCCTACATTAAAGGTCAACCTAAGGTCAGTCTTACCTCAATAGTGAAGCAAGGACATTGAAACTTGAAGACAAGTGACCTTTGAGTATAACCAAAGCCTGAGATCTTTGCGCTTGAAAGCTTCTTAATCTTGAAAACTTTTGGGATCTTAAAAGCTTCTTGAACTTGAACACTTCTGAGATCTTGAAAGCTTCTTTTGTTCATCACATATACAAGCTTCAAAGTAGTGTCTTTGTCACCACAAATTTGACAATAACAAGGGGCTATAAACTATAGCACTTACAATCTCCCCCTTTGTCAAATTCGTGACAAAATACATATCCAAGAAAGAATCATGCACCAGTTGATATCAACTAGCACACATTCATGTACCTACAAACCAATATTTAACCAACATACAGTCCATACTCATACACTCATGCTCATATAGTCTATCTCTTCACATACTCCCCCTGAGTAACATATATCTCAAAAATTATGAGAAATATGGCACTAGCATAATACAAGTATAATGCTGCAATGCAATGCTATATCACAATGTAATGCAATGCAATACTACGCCCTCCTTATAGCACCAATCCAACATAATACCATCAGAAAATCAATATATGGATATCCATACTCCCCCTTTTTGTTACAATATGACAAAGGAAGCACGAAAATAGATTGGTAAGGAGTAATAATCAAGGACATAAAGAAGAGGAAAGCAGATAAGAATTGAGAGCATAACATAAGAAACATATATAATGTATGAACTGAGCTAAATTAACAATAACTAAAAGTAGAAAATCCAGTCAAGTGAACATAATAAAAATATAGTTATTACAGACCAACAAATAGAAAATGCACTAATCTGAACCGGATGAAGGAGCAGGGATGAAAGGATCAAGTTTATGCATGCCCTCATTCAAGCGCCTCAGATACTTGTGCATATACTTGAATTGTAAATCATGGGCAACAGACATGTTTTCCATCCTAACATTTATATTCTTGACTTTCTCCTCTAAAGCACTCAGTCGAGTATCAAAGACTGAAGGCTCATAATTTGGATCATTTGCAGAGTCAGATTCAATCTCTTCAAAAATATCATCCATATTAATATCATCAGGAGGAAGATCACCAGCTTCTTCCTTATGTTCAGCTTCAGTCGTATCGACACCATCTCTTTGGCCAGGAAGAAATTCCAGCTTCATCTTATTGATATTAGAGTTGTTAAATATCAGATGATGGATAGGGGCTTCACCAATCGACATATTGACTAACATATGCGAAGTCAATACATTCATTAAATAATCAAAAGGGATATCACTATGACCAGGATGGAGTCTAAACTAAATGATAGAGTAACAAATCAAGGATGTTAAGCAATTATTAGCACCTGTGGAAATATTATGAAGAACACGAACCATGAACGCCGTTAACTCAGTTTTATTACTCGATCGAGGATACAAATTCGACACAAAGATCCTATGAAGAACTTTGTATTTGGGTAACAAAAATCTTGAGGGGAGCACATTTCCTTTATGCGTCCATTGAACATCCAGATTTCATAGATCCTTAGTTAGCATACGTTTTTCAGCCTATAAGGGTTTTTCAGACAGTGTATGAATGGGAACTCCCTCATCATTCACAGGAATTTCCATAAGAGATGAAATCAAGTGATGATCAACGTCAAATGGTTCTTCTCTTATGGGAATTCTAAACGTTAAATTTTTCAGTGAGAAATCACATACACAAACAAACATAGATTGGGCAATGGACCGGTATGCTGGCCCACCCCAATGCACTAAGTTATCCCAACCTATAGCTTGGAGCATAGGAAGGATATCAAAAGGAGTAGTGTGATTAACATCAACAGGATGTTTAAAAATAATATTACACAATCGGATGTCCTGAACAAAGGATGGATCATCCTCGGGAGCCCTAAGATGACGCTTAGAGATAGTGGCTGATCTGGAAGAAGATGGACCATGAGAAGTTGTATTTCTTCCCTCAACAGCCATTTGCAACAAGGATTTTAAAGAAATAAAGAGTTGCAAACGATTAAGAAGTGGGTTTTCTCAAATCAGATCTTTCAAAAGAAAAACCCCAAATTACAATGAAATTTGAAATAAATAACTTCAAGAGAGAAATGGTAGTAATCTAAACACAAAACTACAAGAAGAAACAAAAATGGAGCACCAACCATGAAAATTTTGAAAGTTGGCTTCGACTAGTCGAGGTTTGGCCCCTTGGAGCGTGAAATAGAAATGAGGAAGATGATGGTTTTTCCCCAAATAAAAGATATCCATGTAATTCACAACTGGTCATGGATGTACACGACCGGTCGTGTATATTCACGATCGGTCGAGTACCAGCCAAGCCAAAAATGCAGTATTCCATTAAGTTTTACACAATTTTTCAGTATGAATTGTAAAAATTAAAGTTTAAACTAGCAAGAATATACAATATAATACAAAAAGGCATAAATTATCATCTTAAAATTCACATGCCAAGATCAAATTTCATTTGGTTAAACCTGTTTTTGTCAAGAGGTTTAGTGAAAATATCAGCACGTTGATTCTCGATAAGTACATATTCCAAAGATATAACCTTTTCTTCTACTAATTATCGAATATAATGAAATATAATGTCAATGTGCTTAGTACGTGAATGCTAAATAGGATTTTTAAAAAAATTTATGACACTAGAATTATCACAATATGATAACATAGAATCTTGTTTATTACCAGCTGCGATGTATTTAACTTCAGCTATTAAAAGTGATATAGAACTTTATTTCTTGCTAAACCAAGAAACTAAACAGTTTCTGATACAAAAGCAACCACCACTGGTTGATTTTCTATCATCTAGATTACCATCCCAATCAGCATCCAAGTACCCAACTAGTTGAACACTAGTCTCATGTGGATACTAGAGATCGAGATTCACAGTACTTGCGACATATCGAATTATCCGCTTGACAGCGATCAAATGTGACTCTTTAGGATTAAATTGATATCTGGCGCAAATACCAACACTTAGTGCGATATCAGGTCTACTAGCAGTTAAATATAATGGGCTACCAATCATACTCGGGTATAATTTCAGATCAACATTTTTACTTTTAGAATCTTTTGAGAGTTTCAATGTAGTACTCATAGGAGTATCAAAGTTCTTACCATTCTCAAATCCAAATCTTGTAATCAAATTTAAGGCATATTTTGATTGAGAAATGAATATTCCATTAGGTTGTTGCTTTACTTGCAACCTTAAGAAATAATTCAATTTCCCAACCATGTTCATTTCAAACTATGTAACACCCCGGATTTTTGCCAACCTGGAGTTAGACGTCCTTAGGCAATGGGTCAACCATAAAACTTTAGTAACTTCTCATAACTCAATTCCAAAGCCAAAGAAATCATTTAGAACTAAATTCTTTAGAAATTTAATGTGACTTAACTAGCGCTAAACTAGATTACCTGTGAAATTAGCACCAACCACTTTAAATACGATCTATAAGACGTAAAACCTATAGAATTGTTAACGCTACGTTACCCTGAAATTTAGGATCAATCTCTAAACCCAGTTGCTCTCGGGAGCATTCTGAAACTCCGTATCGGACCTAAACCGCACGTCAAAAGTCTTATAGCAATGAACTTAGACAATTATGACCGCCTAGTTGGACTTGACAATCACCTCAAAAATCAAGTCCAGATGATGTCCTGGGACGATTCGCTTTAGTCCGGAGTGAAGAGTGTGAGAAAGTGAAGATTTTTAGAAAAATAAATATGGATTTAAGTAATCTGAGACGTGTCACTTGCACACCATTTCTAAACGTTCTGACCATTGGATTCTAACCCAAATTCACCCGCAGATCAGGGAAGATGGCCCACATATGTCAATCTACTTGTAGCCCTAATCGAGTTTCGATGATCGTTGAACTGAAACTCATCCTCCACGGTCGATCTGAAAACCCGATCAGACTAGAAAGTTAACTTGATCAAGATCCTATATTAGAGAGCATAAGTTCGACTGCATTCAGTAAGAGGACCTCTAGAAATGCTCCGTTAGATCAGAACATATCTGATTTGGACATAATCTAATTATACCTTGGCCCTGGGGCTATTTTCGTTAGTTCTGGGCCTATATAAGGGCCTTAAACCCTCTCTCACACATCCCATACGAATTTTAAAACCCTAGCTAAGGAAGAGAAGAAAAGAGAGAGAAAAGGTGAGGGAATTTAGGGTGTTGCTACAGGGATTCCTCCCTATTGTTCTAAGTGTCGAACCCACACTACCATGTCACCGTTTCAGAAATTCTAGATATATTTTTGGGTAAGAAATTCTAACCCTAACCTGTTTTGGAGCTTAGAGAAGTCTAAGTGTATTTATAGCTAACATATTTCATGCTTTAGGTTGTTAATCCGCCGTTAACGAAGACTTAGCGTCCTAATCATATTCGTTACACATTTTTCGGTTTAAGGTGCGGAATATATATATTTAGGTTATGGTTTTCAAGACTTTCAATGTCGGTTAATGATATATTACTGAGATGGATGCTATTTCACATGTATAAAGTGTTGTCCGTTTTATTTTTCGGTTATACGTTAACTATGTTGAATATACTGTATTCCTCGTATTTGTAGAAAATACCGTATACGTATGAAATTTGGATTTGTGCTTGCCATGATTAATTACTGTCTATGTATGCTAGATGCATGCATATCAACTTCTGGGTGAACGGATTAGCATAATACATGTTTATCAACATACGTTGCGTATGTTATATTGTGTAGTCTAAGTGTTTGTGAAAATGAATGAATGAGTATAAAATTCACTTTCGTGCTCGCCATGGCTGACTGTCATGGATATATGATCATTGTATAAGTGATAAACCTTTGAAAAAATTATTTTCCCTAATACGTATGCTAATGAATACATAATATGTATGATTTAATGTGCAGATTAAGTGTATGTAAAAGTGTCTGAATGAGTTAGTAGTTAGTAAGATGTACCTGTATGCGGGTTGAGATATGATTCTCAACTACATTAATGATGTATATGATTTCCTCCATGTATTTTATATTGCATATGTGTGGATTCATGTTTAGGTTATTTTTCATAACATGTAGAACAATGCCATGAAGGGTGATGGGGAGTGGTGTAACGATTCCGTGCAACAGCCCTGGCAGCCCTAAAGCAGACAATGTCGGACCTTTGATTGTATAATTTGAAATATGATCCATTTACTACTTTGACTATATCATCGTATAACATGTCATAATTGAATGTGATTGGGGCTATTGTATAGTCCAGGTAATCGGTAATAGTCTTTAAACTAGTGGTTGAGGTTATTTTCGCAGCATAAGATGTGTTCGACGAACCCGAGTCGTAGTTGGGATGTTCGGTAGTGGTTAGGCCATAGGAGTGCTTATGCATTCAATGTCGATCATTTCGACGTGCGCTTGGCCTAGTTGAGCTTATCAACTAACCCGATTGACCAATGTATGTTCACCATGTTTGGACGCTACTGTTTGAACCTAAGGTACCAAACTCACCATTGAAAAGTCCCTCTAACCTTGGTACCTCGATCCGCTAAGACTCATGAGTCGATTATGGTGGTATGGGACACTATATTCGAGTTGTCGGCCTACTATGATTGGTGACAAGCCCTTTGTAGTGACCAGTGAGTACCTATACTCGTGAGTCGATTATAGTGGTATGAGACACTATATTCGAGCTGTCGGCCTACTTTGATTGGTGACGAGCCCTTTGTAGTGACCTCAAAAATATCCTAAAACTGCATTGGGACAACGAGCCTTGTTGTAGTCTATAGGATATAACTAGACCTGTATTGATTGGTGACGAGCCCTTTATAACGATGTAGAACTATACTATCATATGAGATTGTCTCGGACTGATGACCCGAGAATGGATCATTATTTGGGTAATGATATAAGGGAGGTACCTTAGCTTCCCAACCCTGCTGTATGAAAATGACTAATAAGAACTCGGTAATCATGTTCATATCATCGCACTGCATGTGCCGACGACGAAATGCACAGAGGGAAGAAAGCATGCCGCAAAAGTAAGATGGTGTCGCACGAGGGAGTATAGGCGAGGGCATGCATTCATGAAAATATCTCATCCTTACATTAACAAGAGTATCTAGGAATGTTTGATTGTACTGCTTTATCATTACAGCTTGATTGATTTGATAACATGTTAACATTTGCTGTATAGTTCCACTGAGTTGATCACTCACTCCCATGTTACGGGACGGTATTTGCAACACCAACCGGTCCTTATTTTAGTTTCAGATGATGACGATGCTTTCGAAGCAGAGCCGGACTTTATGATTTTGGGAAGGATTTCTCCTATATGCAAGTTCTGATCGACAGGGTTATAGGGTTACTGATTAGATGCCAATACACTTAATATTTTTCCTTTTATTTAAACACTCATGTATATTCTTTTCTTTCCATTTTTGGAGCATACATGTATTTAGTTAACCTGGTAACATGTTCACACTCTGGAGACTTACAATCAATTATACATTTTATATATTTATCACAGTCTTCCGCTTGAGAAACTTAACTATCTCTGGAGTATGATATGTTGTTTTGGTCTAATCTCACTCATGTTTACTCCACTAATATGAACAACATTCAATCATCAGTATCTATGTTGCATAAGTGATGCGTTGGAAGTCGGGAACCGAGTTTCTGCTCGACCCCCGATTTTCAGGGCATTACAAACTGTCTTTATCAAATCTGCAAACTCAGTAGTCATGTCGGTACGGGTAGATCCATAAATGATATCATCAACATAAATCTGTACCATTAAAATATGATCATTATATTTTTTTAAGAAACAGAGTTTTATCAACAGATCTCATTTGAAAATTATGGCTTAACAGAAACTTTGTTAGTTTCTCATACTATGCCCTGAGAGCTTGTATTAATCCGTAAAGTGCCTTTTTAAGGCGATATACATGATCAGCAAATTTGAGATCTTCAAAACCCATTGGTTGTTTAACATAGACTTCCTCATGCAAATCACCATTTATGAAAGCACTTTTCACATCCATTTGATAAATCTTGATCTTTCTAAAACATGCAATGGATATAAATAGTCTGATTGATTCAATACATGCTACTAGTGCAAAGGTTTCATTAAAATCAATACCTTCAATTTGAGTGTAACCTTGTACCATTAGCCTAGCCTTGTTCCTAATTATATTTTCAAGATTATCAGACTTATTTTTAAAAATCCATTTTGTTCTAATGATGTCTTTATCTTTGAGTCTAGGTACGAGATACCAAACATCATTTCTTACGAATTAGTTAAGTTCTTCTTGCATCACAGCAATCCAGTTCTCATCGGCAAGGGCTTCTTTTACACTAGATGGTCCTATCTGGGATGTAAAATATACGTATATCCTTAAGTTTTCTACAGGTACTCACACCAGTGAGAGGGTTTTCAAGAATTTGAGTAGTTGGATGATCTTTAACAGTCCTTAGTTCAGAATCAGTCTGATTAGATGATGTATCAGGTTTATCAACTACAAAAATTTCATCATTATTTGAACTTGAGACTGGTGTGTTTAAGTTATCAATAATGACCACATTGATAGACTCTTGAATCACACCGGTCCTTTTGTTCAGAACCCTATTAGCATGACTATTTAAAGAATACCCTGGAAAGATCCCTTCATCACTTTTCGTATCAAATTTTTCTAGATTTTCACGATCTCGTAAAATATAACACTTGCTGCCAAAAACTCGAAAGTATTTGACAGTAGGCTTTTTGTCAAACCACATTTTGTAAGCCGTATTATTATTGCCTTTAGTAGTGTAAACTCGGTTAATAATATAACAAGCTGTATTAACTGCTTCAGCCCAAAGATTCTTAGAGAGCTTCATGCTATTCAACATGACATTAGCCATTTCTTGTTGCAGTTTATTTTTTCTTTCCACTATCCCATTTTATTGTGGAGTTTTGGGTGCTGAAAATTTATGTAATATTCCTTAGTCACTAAAGAACTTCTCAAAACTACTATTCTCAAATTCAGATCCATGATCACTACGAATCTTACTGATTTGAGAACTTTTTTCAATTTGAATCCTTTTAAGAACTTTTCTTACTTCTTCAAGGGTCTCTGATTTGTCCCTTAAGAAGACTACCCATGTATATCTAGTAAAGTCATCTACTATTAATAAGATATATCTTTTGCCATCTCGACTCTCCATTCTGGTAGGTCCTATCAGATCCATGTGGAGAAGTTCGAGTGGTCTAGATGTGGTATTGGAATTCACATTTTTGTGTGAGTTCCTTATTTATTTGTCAAACTGACATTCACCACATATCTTATCTAATTTTTAAAGTTTGGGTAGACCTCTTATAAGTTCATTTTTGCTCAATATAAATAAGTTTCGGTGGTGTACATGTCCAAGATGTTTATGCCATAATTCAGTCTCGTCTGTATAGACCATGTAACATGTTTGATTAAATGAGCTGGATTCACTAAAAATATAGCAGTTTTCAGATGTTTAGTCTAGTTAATATTACTGAACCATTGTTGTTTAGAATCTCACAACTTTTATTAGAAAACCGAACACTATGGTTATTATCGCATATTTGAGATATGCTCAACAAATTATGTTTTAGTCCTTCAACATATAAGATATTTTTAAATAATGGAAGGTTATAGAGTTGAACCATACCTTAGCCCATAATTTCGCAGTTACTGCCATCACCAAATGTGACTGAACCATCAATCATATCTTTTAGATTGGTGAATAGAGCCTTGTCGCCTGTCATATGCCTGGAGCATCCACTATCTAGGTACCACTTTGAATGGCTTGTAGCTTTGAAAGCAGTGTGGGCAACCAAACAAGTGACCTTTGAAATCTATTTCATAACCATTTTGGGTTTGGGTGGATAGTTGGTCATCTTCCGATTGCAAGAATTATAAGAATGACCTATTGAGTTAGACTTTAGAAGCTCCTTAAGTAAATCAACTATCTTCTTAGCCAAAGGATTTTGATTATGCTTCTTATAGTTGAAATAATTTCCTTTAAGTTTTTTACCAGACTTAGGGTCTTTAGAAAACACTTGTCCTTTCCCTTTTGAGTTTAAGGTCTCTCCTTTTACAAACTTAGGAGGTGTATTCTTCAGTTTAGGAAAAACATTCTTATCATAACCTAGAATGGATCGATCACCACATTTTCTCGATCCTGATAAGAGTTTTTCTAATTTAGAAATACCTTGGGCATATTTCCAAGTTTCCTTTAAGCTCAAGAGAGAAGAGACTTCATGTTTTAATTGGTCATTTTCAGATTTAAGAGTTTCAACTTGGGCAGTCTTAAAATCCAAATCACATTTTGTCTTTTTAAAATAGTCTGAAATGTGAGACTTTTCTAAAACAAGAGATTCATAAATTTCTTTGAGTTTAGGAAATTTCTCTTTTTGAATTTTTAGTTTTACCACAGTTTTACAACTCTCCTTGTATAGGGCGTTATAGGCATCTTGCAATCATCTTCATTTTCACATTCACTATTCAGATTTTCTTCACTTGTTGAATCATTATCTGAAAATGTGAATTTGGCTAGAGTCATAAGGGCTTTCACTTCATTGCCCGACTCAGTTTTAGAATCTTCAGATTCAGAAGAAGCTTCAGAATCAGAGGATTCATCCCAAGTAGCTAACATACCCTTCTTCTTGGGTTTGTCCTTTTTAGGACACTTGTTAGTCAAATGCCCATATTCTTGGTAGTTGTAATAGTGACTATCTTTCAAATATTTCTTACTTTTAGATTTAGATTTAGATTTTTTCTTATCATTTTCTTTTTGAAAGTCAACTCTCTTTTTACTTTTGAAGATTTTATAAAAAAATTTTGCCAAAAGAGCCTTATCATCTTCAGAGTTATCTACATTAGAATTTTCTTGAAAATTATTTTTAGAAGTTTTAAGACCAATTAATTTTCCTTTTGGAGCTTTAAAAGTTAACTCGTAGGTTTGTAAAGAACCAACTAACTTTTCAACCCTCATATTATCCGTATTAAGAAGTTCCTGAATCGCGGTTACTTTAGAGTTGAACGGTTCAAGAAGTGAGCGTAATATTTTTGCACACACTTTACTTTCTGGGATTTTATCTCCAAGACCCCCACATAGAGTTTACAATGTCATTTAATCCTTTATAAAAGTCCTTAAATATTTCATTTCCCTCCATATGAATTTCTTCAAATTTGGTTATAAGGCAGGTACCCTCGTGTGTCATTTGTAATATATCCCAAGCTTGCTTTGCAAAATCACATGATATAATTCTTTTGAATTCATCCGATGATAGTGTGCAAGTGATTGCAGTTAGTGGTTTAACATTTGCACTACTCTCACTTTTTTGAAGTGTGGTCCACGAGAAATAAGGTGTTATTCTCATAGATTCTAAACCATCAACTCCAGTTACTTCAGTGATAGGAGGGTTCCAACCATTCATAGTGGCCAGCCACACACTTTCATCCATGGATTTTAGGAATATTCTCATCCTGGATTTCCAATAAGCATAGTTGGAGCCATCAAAGGGTGGTGCGCAAGTGACTGATAAGCTATCAAAATTTGACATCTTAAATAGCTTAAATCGTTAGCTCAGGAAATAAATCCAAGAATTAAGAATTAAAAAGAGCTATTAGGCTTTGATACCACTTGAAAAGGCCTAGCTATATATCCTAGAGGGGGGGGGGGGGGGGGGGGGTGAATAGGACAAAGACAAATAAAACTTGTAACAACGGAAATTAAACAAATACGATAGCCAACAATTAAAGTAAACCAATCCCAATGCAGGAATGTAAAGAATGTAAAGCAACCTCAAAATTCAGATCTTGAGCGGTTGATACAAATGTTATTCTAAGGATAACCTTACACCAAAAACTAGAGTTTATGGCAGGACAACCTTATTTCTAGAAAGGTCTTTGTATCAAATCTCAAATCAAAGAGGAAAAGAAAATTAAATGCAAACTGTACTGAAGAATAAACTGTAATCAATTATATACTGTTCTAAGGACAACCATGTACCATAGAAATGGCAGGACAACCTTACTAGAACAAATAAGAATGCTGATAAAGGAATTGTAAGAAATAATTGCTAAATTATTACAACATTCCCACAATGCTTGAAATAAATGATTACAGCATTCACATCCACATATACATCCCACATATGAATAATAAAAGATATAAAATATAAACCATTCAACCACGAGACACAAGGGATTATAGTGGTTCGCTTGTGTGTTCACCAACTGCTTAATTACAGCCACACAGAATGCTACTCCACTCCTAATATCCTCACATAGGGGATATTAGTGTTCACAATAAAGTTAGGTTTTTACAGGTTCACCTAAAACCTTACAATTGTGTCTTTGTATGTAGGCTTACACAATTAAAAAAACCACTTCTGAGTTTTCCTGGCTCTCCTCAGATAACCAATACAATGAGATTTTTCTGATGTTGAGACAAAAAATATTCCACTTTCGGGGGTATTTTGGTAATTTTCATGTCCGGGGTATTTTTCTAATTTTCATGGTATTTTGGTAATTTCCATGTCTGGGGTATTTCGGTAATTTCCACTTCTGGGGGTATTTCGATAATTTCCATGTCCGAGCGTATTTTGGTAAAAATCCAGCTCTAGGGGTAGTTTAGGTATTTTGGTAAAGATCCAGGTCCAGGGGTAGTGTGGGTATTTTGGTAAAAATGCCTTGAAAAGGATAGTTTGGTAAAAAAAGGGTGCACATGTGTCATTTTAAGGGAGAAAGGTTATACACCACCATTTAAGAGGTAGCTTGGTGGTCACCATAGTTTAAGAAAAGAAGACGTTTATATGTGAAGAGATAGGTGGTGGTGATCACCACTCTGTAAGAGTGGTGGGGCCTATAAATACCCCACTCCTACTCCATTTGAGGGGTTGGATCGGTTAAATCAGCTGGTGGGCAAGGAAATGGAGAAGAAGAAGTGAGGAGAGAGAGAGAGAGCAAGGTAGTTGCGCGGACCGCGCAAGGAAGAGTCCCCTCCATGCAAGGAAGAGATTCCACCGCGCAAGGAATAGTGCAGGTGCGTGGACCACGCAAGGAGCAGTGTAGGTGCGCAGACCACGCAACAGGGCGAAGCTGCAGACATGAAAAGATGAAGAAAGCTTCTTCCTTTTAATGGGGCACTGTTAGTGCCCAATATGGCCATATTTTGAGAGATCCACAACACCCAATGTCTTCCTCTCAAAATTTCGACCGTGAAAGGAGGGTTTTCATTGTCTGTTGACATGGTCCACCTGGATAATCATGCCTTGAAAGCCACCGAATGGTCATTTTCCAATCGTTGTAAAGATCATATGACTGGACATGGTCGCCAAAGCTCAGCATCACCTCGATTGTTTTCTCTCCCTCTATCTATTGGACGACTCGGATCAGCCCCTCCTTGCGTGATAGTGGTCCACTAGGTATGGACAGATGCTCTATTTTGAACAGAGTCGACGTACGTCGACTCTGTGATTCCTGATGGCCCATTTACCGGAGTCTTTTGGAAAATCCACTCCGTTCATTGGTCTCACGGTGAAAAATCACCCAGGAAGGACTGCTTTTGAAGCAAAAGCAGTGCGGTCAACTAGATTATCTACTTCACCGTTCACCTTCTCATTAACGGTTAAGATCCTGTGATGGTCTGCATGGCGATAAAAGGACAACTAGGCAATGGTAATTCCCATCTTCTGAAGAGAATGGATGGGTCAAATCATTGAATGGAGTAACGAATTGGCCACACTACATAAAAAGCGATGAGCGTGGGAAGGACGCTGGGCATTTTGAGATTTGAGGAAGAAGACTTTGAGTAAATTTCATGCACGGCTGGTGCACTTGGGTACTATGTACATGCGATGTACATGTAGGCCCCAACGTGATGCTAGTGAGGAATCCGCTCCGTCCATCTGCTTTGGTATCTCATTTAACGTGTTGGGACCAAATCTGAAGCATGTCCAGATTATAGGCCGGCCCCAAATCATGATTTCAGGGGGGCTGATTTGCCAGTTAGACCAATTCTACAATGATTTAGGAGCTGAAATTTGATGTGGACGGCTAATTTATGGTTCTAAGGTTGCACATCAAGTTCGAAGCCAAATGGACGATGGAAACCCCCTGATCTTATGTTCTGGGAGATTTTCAGGCCCGTCTATCATGATCGGCCTGATTTTCTCAGGGCCTGGCCACACTGCAATGAGCTGCTTCATATTTTAAGGAAGAATGACCGGAAAGATGCTCCATCTCATTGAAGACTAGTTGATCAAATCAGCAATTCCTCCTAAGTACCTAGGAGATGATCGAAGTAGCTCCGGAATGCTACTGAAATTTCTATCTCGTTGGAAGGCTGGCTGATCAAATCAGCAATTCCTCCTAAGTGTCTAGGAGATGACCAAAATAGCACTGTTATGCTGCCAAAATTTCCATCGAGCTATCTTCTCTTTCATTCAGTACATTATATTAATTGTACTTTATTTTCAGAATCAAGGGAATCAGAGGATGTAAATGAACTCAGATAAATGTGATGAATGTTCTCTCATTCATTCTTTGTTATCATTGAGTAAATTCTCCAAATAGAACGCATTTGTTTTCTCGTTAAAACAAAATGGCGACTCTGCTAGGGAATTTTATTATTCGATGGTAACTTAGAAAAATATTAAGAGAACATTTATCACTTTTTTTGGGGTCTGTATAGACGCCAAAATGGCGACTCTCAAAGAGAACATCCTCCCCTTCATCTCTGAAAATAAATTATGATTTATTTAATAAATTAACTAACATTCTGTTCTGAATGACAAATATACCACATCCAATAGACTTCCACCAAAAAGTATCAGAAATGATCAAGTCAGTTTTCGATCAAAGATAAATGATGTCAGAACGATGACAGTTATTGGAGAAAGCTAACTTCTTACACGGGAGCGATTTAAACATCAGCTAGTCAGTACATGTCTAAGGAAGAGGAACAAGCTGCCTTGATCTGGCAGTTCTTTTGTAGCATGCCTATGAATAAGATGGCAGTTCCTTCTTCTTCTATTTCACTTGATGAGCATCAAGATATGTTGAAATGCTTGTGCAAGATAATCTCAGATGAAAGGCTTCTTCAAAAATGTTGTGTGGCTCCCACACATAGCCATTTAATAGATCAAGCAAAGAAAGGGTGGAGCATGTTGCTGCACCATCTGCTGGATCTACTTTGGTCATGTTAAGAAGGCTTGGTCTGATCCAGAGTACGAACCCTCAGACATGATCTTCCCTCCACATGCTTCACCAGAGAAATTTATGGCCAGTCCTGACCTTTCTCCTCTTCATAGCCCAAGAATAAAGAGTCCTGGTCGAAAGTCTAATAATCCTAGTGGAGCTGCATCTCCATTGCACCCAAAAATGTCCTCAGAGAGCTCTGCAGCGTGGCATGATAGTAATGGTATTGTTACAGTCCAGCCGTTACCCCTTCCTCCAAGAGCTACAGCGCCTTCATCACCAGTTTTTGTTCATCAAGCTACAGCAAAATCAGAGGTGCCACCAATGATAAATCAGTGGCAAAAAGGGAAACTTCTTGGAAGTGGAACATTTGGAAGTGTTTACGTAGCCAGCAACAGGGAAACTGGAGCCTTATATGCAATGAAAGAATTCAATTTGATTCCCAATGATTCAAAATCAGCTAAAAGCATGAAGCAATTAGAGTAGGAAATAAAGGTTCTTAGCCAGTTAAAACATCCAAATATCGTACAGTATTTTGGAAGTGAAATGTTAAGGATCGCTTCTACACATATTTGGAGTATGTTCTTCCTGGTTCAATGAGTAAATTTGTCCGTGAAAATATGGGAGCTATGATGGAATCCGTGGTTTGTAACTTCACCCGTCACATTCTCACTGGGTTGACTTACCTACATGGCAAAAACACAATCTATAGGGACATCAAGGGGGCGAATTTACTTGTTGATGCATCTGGTGTGGTCAAGATTTCAGACTTTGGGATGGAAAAGCATCTGAGTGGACAAGCTACTGCACTTTCGATGAAGGGAAGTCCTTATTGGATGGCTCCAGAGGTTATGCAGGCTATGATGCAGAAAGAAGCTGGCTATGATCATGCTATTGATGTTTGGAGTTTGGGTTGCACCATCATCGAGATGTTTACTAGGAAACTTCCTTGGAGCGAGTTTGAGGGGCTATTTATCGATCGGAGGGCCCATGACTCTGATCAAGTCTGCCTTTTCCAACTTCCCTACATATCTTATGTCTATGTTCAGCATTTGTGAATCTTCCAAGGCTGGAAAAGGAAACATCTAGAGTCAGCTATCGATTTAATTATAGGATGTCCAGTAGATGAAATATTGGCACAATGCTATCAAAAGAGAATTGAATGATATCGCTGAAGGAACAAGGAAGATGTAACTTTCAGGAGATTTCTCTGATTTTTTAGCTTTCAATGACAGGTTACAATTCATTGCCTAAGTATGCATCTTTCACGGTATTGCTGAGGATGAAGTTATATTCCCAGCAATAGATGGGAATTATCATTTTCTCAAGAGCATGCTGAAAAGAAAGCCAATTTGACGATTTTAGATGCTTGATAGAAAGCATTCAGAGTTCTGGAGCCAATTCAAATTTAGTTGATTTTTATGCAAAGTTGTGCTCACATGCTGACCAAATAATGGGTATCATATAGAAGCATTTCCATGGTGAGAAAGTACGGAGAGATGTTGGAAGATCAATTTGCATTCTTGCTATAGAAATACCTTGGAAGCTACGTGAGAGGCCTTAACAAGGAAGCTCTTAAGATCAGCATTTGGCGAGGTATTGTAGAGCTCATAAATATGTAGCTGAAGCCAGAGGAGCTTAATGCCTTGAAGTTGCCTGTGAAAGTTAAGGCATGATTTCTTGGATTTGTGAAGCTCAAGGTTCCACGGAGCAAGATAGGTCAAGAACCAGTCTTAGTCTATTTGGATCGGATTTTCATAATTAGTTAAGCCTGCAACACAGGTGGAAGGATGTAGTGAGGACACTGTTGAGGAAGCACAACAGACTAGAATAAGGGAAATGGAAATAAAGCTGTTGGAGAGTAGGTAACAACTGAAATCTGAAGTGAATACATTGTGGCTAGGCTCTCTGATCAACAAGATAATAGGGAACCTGAAGCTCTCTATTACCAATATCCACATCAGATATGAGGATCTTGAAAGCAATCCTGGTCATCCATTTGCAGCAGGTGTAAAACTGGCAAAGCTTTCAGTAGTGACAACTAATGACGGTGGAAATGAAACTTTTAGTACAGGGGGTACACTAGAGCAAATTCAGAAGTATATGGAACTTGAACACCTGGCTCTTTATTTCGATTCTAATATTCATCCATGGAATGTTGACAAACCATGGGAGGACTTGCTTCCTTTAGAATGGAGTTAAGTATTTGAAATTATGAGTCAAGATGGTGAACTTGATATTGTTCTTCCCAAAGAGCACAATTACATTCTTCGACCAGTAACAGAAAATGCCAAGTATTCAAAGCTTCGGCCTGATGTATCTCAGAGTGTGGGACAACCACTACAAAAAGCAACAGTTAACTTGGATGATGTTACATTGTGTTTATCAAAGGATGGAAGTGAACCAGTGCGTTTCAGTGAGAAAGAATGGGAGCAATTAAATAAGATCATTCATTGGCTACAGGAAGGTGTGGTTGAGCATTTGGTGGAAACTTAGGACAAGGAAAACATGCTTCATACCCTTTTAGAAATCCGTATGAAGCACTTCCATGGCGAGGAAGTTGAGGTTCTTTCTCTTACTCGTGAACATTTCAGTCTTACAAAATAGCGAGAGCTTCTGTGTGAAAGCTTGTGTGTGATAGCACTGAAATTGATATAACACGTCTTGCCACGGCTGGTTAGATCACCTAGTGTAGAAGAAACAAGGTAATGTCGAAAGTATTAAAAATAAAACTAATGCTGAAAAATATCAAGGAAGATCAAATCAGTTGCGATCAAGAAGCAGATAATGCCAGGTAATGTCGAAAGTAGTTTTCGCTTCATCAGTAGCATGGCGAAATAATGAAGGATGGATGATAATGTGTTAACGCACAAAAGTATATGAAGTTTCCATCATACATTGCCTTTGAGAAATAAGAAGGTATTGGAGACAAAAAAGGAAGAAAGGAGATTAGCAAGAAAGGATATGTAAAGAAGAATGAGATCTGCGTAAAAGTTATAGGGTACTGCGCATACTAGGACAATGGTGTTTAGATTAAGTTGATAGAGATGGATGAGACTTGGTGAAAGGGTTATCATCCTGCCAAGTACGGATAACGGTACATTCGAAGTGTGCAGAAAATAGAAAATTCGCTAGCGAACATTGATCATCCTTCACCAAATGAAGGTGTTACTGAAGACTTTACTCTTCCAACAGCGACTACTGTGAACAACAGTAAAATTTGAAGGAAAACCCTCAGAGGAGAAGTCAGTTCAATTGAATCGAGCGTTGCTCACCAACAAGTAAACGGATTAATTAATGAATTAACAAATTCATCGGTTAATGGAGAACCCTGGGGCATCGTCATAACTTACCAGAGTAAAGACAAAAGTTACTTGAAAGTCTTAAAAGAATAGCAACAGATATTTCCTGAGAAAGAATGCAAAACAAAGGACTGTCAAAGGTAAATGGTTAAAATTCTGCTAAAGAGAACAGTGATGATTTTACTAACAAGAAAGTAAAGAAAGGGTTCAGACAATTCAAAGACTACATGAAACATACAGCTGAAGAAGGCGATATATTGCTTATGAGGAATCAATCATTAGCTGCAGAGGAAATTAAATTATCATAGTTAAAGTATTAAAGGAAATAAAATAAAGAAGAAAGAAGGACAGGAAAGTAGAAAGCGAGACATCGTGTTGACTCAGAAGATTCACAGCATGTTAACTCAGAAGATTCACAGCACAATTATTTAGGGGGCAGACAACGACATACAAAATAAATGAAGAGTTAGAGTTTTGATGTTTCCAAATAATAATTAAAAAAGAAAGAAAGCAAGATCAGCAAAGTCTCAGAATGACAAAATCCCAGAATTCCAAATAAGGTAACTGTTGACTCCTCGAAATGATAATTGTTTATAATAATTGTCTATATCAATTTTTGCAGCATAAAGTTGGGGTAAAAAGCAAGCACTAATGTTATCACGCATTAACGATTGTCACCGATAATTAGAGGAGCGAAAGGATTGCAAAAGACAAGGTCATGTACTCTCCCTTATGTGAATGAATTAAAGCATAAATTTTCAATTAACTTCAAGTTTCAGGAGAAATTCAGAAGATACAATTGAAGAAGAAAGAAAAGCGAATGGCTTGAAGAACAAGTTACAGAAGAAGATTGATAAAAAAAATTTGTTAAGGTATATGACATAAAAAAAGGAGAGTGCACAGGCTTGACTAGTTCGAGAGTGGGGACAAAGATGATCTTGAGCAAACATATGAGATGATGAAATGTCAGTATATTTTTTAAAGGTCGCAACATCGTGATTTTGATTACGAAGATTCCTAGAGTAATGCTTCCTAATCAAAAGGGGGCAAGACAGGTAAGCAAGAAAGGTGAGTAAGAAACTGTGAAATATATTTCTCTCCATAGAATGTATTTCTTTTGTGTATATAAATGAAATGCAGGCTTTCAAGCATATCAAGTCATCGTCAAAAAAAGATAGTCTTTCAAGCATATCAAGTCATTATCAAACGCGAAGCGCTAATGATGATCTTCACCAAGCGCTAATGATGATCGCTACCAAGCGTTAATGATCACTACCAAGCATTGTTGATCACACCAAGCGTGTTGACGATTACTATCAAGCATTGCTGTCAAGAGGCCAAACATTGACGATTGCCAACGATGCCAAAGATTTTTGTTGGTAAGTATCGATGATTATCGCCCAAATTGGAAACTATTGTTGTCGTCATCAATCGCTTATCAAAATTGCTATCGTCGCCAAGCTGATACACTATTTTAAACATAATATGAATGTTCTTAAAACATTATCAGCAGCGGCAAAATATCAATTATTGATCGCCATCTTTTGGCAGTGGAATAAACTACATAGCCAACCACATATAAAGTTGATGACAGTGATGGTCGCTTATCATTCAAGACAGCCTAGCCAAGCTTATATGGCCAACTACACATAAGAGCTACAATCATTTAAGGCAGTCTAGCCAAGTCCCCCCCCCCCCAAAAAAAAAAAAAAGAAAAAAGAAGGGGCCAAGTCCTAAAAGGACCGAGTCTCCAAGACCTAAAAAGGCCAAGTCCTAAAAGGACCAAATCTTAAAAGGGACCAGTTACGCATAAGACTTATCATTTTCACCATTCAAGCAGCGGCGAGAAGCCAGTGGCCCTAAAAAGCCCATCAAGGTCATCGTACGCATACCCATGCGGGCAGCTGATGAAGCCAAGGACGTCAAAAGTCCATGAAGGCTAGTCACGCATGTAAGTCCAATGCCATCTGTATAGCTTTCTGACAGCGTCACGTGGAATAGAGGTCAATGCCCTCCCGTGAATGGCCCAGACCTTGCAGACAAAGAAAAAGTGGGTCACAGTGTGCGCTCTTTGGACCATGTCTATAGATAGGCCAACCATGCGTAAGACCCCCCAGATTTAGGGAATCGATTCTAGTAGTAACTCATGAGGAAGGGCTTAAACCTACTCATTGATGGACTGACGACCTTGGATTTGGTACCCCAAAGGTTGCCTTGTGAGCTCTGTGAACTCTAGAGAGTTACCGTGGCCAACCCTGTGCGTAATTCCTACCCGAGTTACGGCCCCGGTAGCTTCACTGGGCCCCTCTAATGGATCGCGGTTTGTGAACTCACTAGGCAGTGAGGAGTCCAGTGAACTCATGAGAGTTACAGAGACCATCACGTAAGACCCAACTCTTGTAAGAGTCTAATAAGCTTGCTCCACTACTCAAGAGCTTAAACTGTGTGTGCTCCACTACTCAAGAGCTTAAACTGTGTGTGACTGACTAAATTAAAATTTAGTACCGCCAACTAGGACAAGGATCATTTAGGAAATCCCTTGCTAAAAAATCATAAAAGGTTATAAAAAAAAGTATAATACATCAATAGTATGGCAGTGATTAAAGCATTTTGTAAATAAAGCAAAGGCATCATTATCAAAATATCATGAGAAACTTGTATCATTTGTAATTCTGAAAATTAAAGTTATACATCTCATAGTTCCCCTGTAATACCTAACGTTGCTAAGAATTGTTGCAAATTCTCTTGAAAATTAACTTAAGTAGCAGCGTGTTCCAGGCAGGAAATTGAAATCATTCTCAAGAGCCTAAATTGTGTCTGTAGGTGTTAGTCCAGTTCAGTCGAGTCTGGTCAAGTTAAGTTTAGTCAAGTTTTGCCTTGATTCGGTCGAAGTATGGTCAGTCAAGAGTATACTATCTCCATTGCTTGAAAGAACGAATTAAGTATAGCATTCAAAATGCTGCAGACACATATTTCAATTTAGATATGCTCAAATATGCAATTGCCTGATGAAAATTTTAAATATTAAGTAGACAACATGCAAAAATGCATCTCTCTTAAATCAGGTTCAAATTATATCAACAGTAAATGCCTTCAAGATATTGGTGATTATATACTCAAAAGCTCAAGTCTCCATGGTCAATTAATATATTGACAAGAGCTGTGAGGTCTTTTCGTCTTTCGTCCTCTTAATGAATAGAGACATATTATTGCACAAGGTTCTCAAAAGGGGGCAGAAAATAAACTAGTGAAGAATTTTCATTCTCTATCGGATAGTATAAGGACTCTGATATATTCCTTGGAAGTCATGAAAAGAGCAGTAAAGATTATTTATTCTTCAAGAGTATCGGAAAGCTTCATTTCAGAAATATTGACCTGAAAAGGGGACAGGATTTGGTGTCTTCAAAATAATATATGCCTTGGTCTTTCTGTAATCTCTTATGCACGACGAAGGAATTTATATGCTAGGAATTATGAATAAATATATCGTAAGACTCCAAGTACCAGATCTGATGAAGACAAAGAACAAACGGAATCATCATCAGTAACTTCTATGACCTTTGGAAAATTATTAAATGAAAATTAAAAGAAGTATTGTTTATTTTTCAGAATCAGCGACGATCAAAGAAAAAGTTATGAAGAAAAGTCTATGAAGAAATGCTAAGAAGCAAAAGCTAGAGATGACATATCCAGGAGTGCGATTTAACAAGCAAAGAAAAAAATACGAAGCATGATGACAGAGCGAATATTACAATTAATATAAATAGAGAAGAAGCTTTCAATTTCTTTAAATAATTATCAATAATGCATAAAGCTAAATTGAAAAATTGTAATGTCTTGAGATACTAATTCCGATTAATTTGGTAGGAAAGATCATCATTTGAAAGCTTGAGTTATGCAGATCATGAATAAAAGAAACAATCAAAAAAGGTGTTGCGGTAGGAGCATCCTTAAAGAACAACCCCAGATACAGAGTTGAAGGAAATAATTGTTAGAGTTGATTAAAGAAGCTGTTGCAGTAACCACGGTGTTGAAAGATAATTCTCTGATCAAAATCGCTTAAAGACAAAGTCGTCACGGCTATTGTAAAGACATGCTTCAATGAGAAGAAAATTTTTATCCTCTCTAATGAAACATCTGCTCAACCTGCTACTGGGGACATTCCAGTCTTCTGTTTGAACGTCATCATTCAAGTCTTCTGGTCGAACGCAATCATTCAAACCCTTCATTCGAGCGCAAGCATTCCAGTATTCTGAATGAACGTGATCATTCAATCTTCTGGTCAAGTATGATTATCCAGTCTTCCGTTCGAGTGCGAGCATTTCAATATTCCGATCGAACGCGATCATTCAATCTTTTGGTTAAGAATAATCATCCAGTCTTTCATGCAAGCATGATCATCCAGTCATCCTTCAGTTGTAGTTCATTCAAGTTCTTCAGGCGGTGAAATATCGATCCTCCATTTGATTTCAGGAATCAATCAAAGAAGGATTGAGGGGGCATTTGTTGAGGCAAAAAAAATATTCCACTTTCGGGGGTATTTTGGTAATTTCCATGTCTGGGGTATTTTAGTAATTTCCATGTACGGGGGTATTTGGTAATTTTCATGTCCAAGGGTATTTCGATAATTTTCACTTCCAGGGGTATTTCGGTAATTTCCATGTCCGAGGGTATTTTGGTAAAAATCTAGCTCCAGGGGTAGTTTAGGTATTTTGGTAAAAATTCAGCTCCAAGGGTAGTTTAGGTATTTTAGTAAAAATCCAGCTCCAGGGGTAGTGTGGGTATTTTGGTAAAAATGTATTGAAAAGGGTAGTTTGGTAAAAAGGGGTGCACATGTGTCATTTTAAGGGGAAAAGGTTATACACCACCATTTAAGAGGTAGCTTGGTGGTCACCATAGTTTAAGAAAAGAAGAAGTTAATATGTGAAGAGATAGGTGGTGGTGATCACCACTCTGTAAGAGTGGTGGGGCCTATAAATACCCCACTTCTACTCCATTTGAGGGGTTGGATCGGTTAAATCAGCTGGTGGGCAAGGAAATAGAGAAGAAGTGAGGAGAGAGAGAGAGAGCAAGGTAGTTGGGCGGACCGCGCAAGGAAGAGTCCCACCACACAAGGAAGAGATTCCACTGCGCAAGGAATAGTGCAGGTGCACGGACCGCACAAGGAGCAGTGTAGGTGCGCGGACCACGCAACAGGGCGAAGTTGCAGACATGAAAAGATGAAGAAAGCTTCTTCCTTTTAATGGGGCACTGTTAGTGCCCAATATGGCCATATTTTGAGAGATCCACACCGCCCAATGTCTTCCTCTCAAAATTTCGACCGTGAAAGGAGGGTTTTCATTGTCTGTTGACATGGTCCACCTAGATAATCAAGCCTTGAAAGCCACCGAACGGTCATTTTCCAATCGCTGTAGAGATCATATGACTGGACAAGGTCGCCAAAGCTCAACATCACCTCGATTGTTTTCTCTCCCTCTATCTATTGGATGACTCGGATCAGCCCCTCCCTGCTTGATGGTGGCCCACTAGGTACAGACAGATGCTCTGTTTTGAACAGAGTCGATGTGCGTCGACTCTGTGATTCTTGATGGCCCATTTATCGGAGTCTTTTAGAAAATCCACTCTGTTCATTGGTCTCACGGTGAAAAATTATCAAGGAAGGACTGCTTTTAAAGTGAAAGCAGTGCAGTCAACTAGATTATCTACTTCACTGTTCACCTTCTCATTAACAGTTAAGATCCTGTGATGGTCTGCATGGCGACAAGAGGACAACTAGGCAATGGTAATTCCCATCTTCTGAAGAGAATGGACGGCTCAGATCATTGAATGGAGCAACGAATGGGCTACACTACATAAAAAGCGGCGAGCGTGGGAAGGACGCTGGGCATTTTGAGATTTGAGGAAGAAGAGTAGGGTCAGCAGCGCTGACCGACTTTTAGTAAATTTCGTGCACGGCCGGTGCACTTGGGTACTATGTACATGCAATGTGCATGTAGGCCCCAACGTGATGCTAGTGAGGAATCCGCTCTGTCCATCTGCTTTGGTATCTCATTTAACGTGTTGGGACCAAATTTGTAGCATGTCCAGATTATAGGCGGGCCCCAAATCATGATTTCAGGGGGCTGATTTGCTAGTTCGGCCATTTCTACAATGATTCAAGAGCTGAAATTTGACGTGGACTGCTAATTTATGGTTCTAAGGTTGCACATCAAGTTTGATGCTAAATGGATGGTGGAAACCCCCTGATCTTATGTTCTAGGAGACTTTTCAGGTCCGTCTAGCATGATCGACCTGATTTTCTCAAGGCCTGGCCACACTGCAACAAGCTGCTTCATATTTTAAGGAAGAATGATTGGAAAGATTCTCCATCTCATTGAAGACTGGCTGATCAAATCAGCAATTCCTCCTAAGAACATAGGAGATGACCGGAATGCTGTCGAAATTTCTATCTCGTTGGAAGACTGGCTGATCAAATCAGCAATTCCTCCTAAGTGTCTAAGAGATGACCAAAATAGAGTTGTTATGCTGCCGAAATTTTCATCGAGATATCTTCTCTTTGATTCAGTACATTGTATTAATTGTACTTTATTTTCAGAATCAAGTGAATCAGAGGATGTAAATGAACTCAGATAAATGTGATGAATGTTCTCTCATTCATTCTTTGTTATCATTGAGTAAATTCTCCAAATAAAATGTATTTATTTTCTTGTTAGAACATCTGACAAATCTTAAAGAAAACCAAAAATAAAAAGAAATTTACAATTAAATGTAAAATACCTGAATATCTCCTTCGTTATAGCAGCCTAGAAGAACCAAGTCAGAGTAGATGATTGAATGTCCAAGTTCAATGTCCAAACTCACATTACAATGGTTCTAGTTCTAATTGATTTTAAATTAAACCAAATTGGGTGTAGCTCTATTTGATTTTAATTCTAAGAAGAAGGAATACAACAATTCCTCTTTTCAAATTAAATTAGAATTCAAGAACAAAATCAAATAATGAAAGCTAACAAAAGAGAATAGAAATTATGCACAATGTAGCTTAAAATGAACACTAACTTATCTCAGAGTGGAGCTTTGAATTTACTTGAATTACATATCAAACCTCTGAAATTCGTGTTCAATTTATAGGTGAGCAAATCACGTCTTCGACTAGTCTTAAGACCCCTTCGACTGGTCTTATGTAACATCCTGAAAATCAGAGGTCGAGCATAAACTCCACTCCTAAGTTCCAGAACATCACTTATGAAACATTTTCAATGATGGATGAATGTCGGCTGTAGTAGTGTATAAAACATGAAGTGGATTAAGCCAAAACAGCATATCATACTCCAGAGAGTTAAATTTTGCAAGTGGAAGACTGTGATAAATATATAAAATGTATAATTTATTGTAAGTCTCCGTAGTGTGAACATGTTACCAGGTTAACTCTATACATGTATACTCCAAACATGAACAAAGAAATATACATGGGTATTTTAAAATTGCAAGATAATAAGTGTGATGACATCTAATCAGTAACCCTGTAACCTCGTTGATCAGAACCTGTATATAGGAAAAATCCTCCTCATCATCATAAAGTCTGGCTCTGCTTCGCAAGAAACGCCATCATCTAAAACTAAAATAGGGACTGGTTGGTGTTGTAAACACCGTCCCGTAACGTGGGAGTGAGTGATCAACTTAGTAGAATTCTAGAGCAAAGATTAGCATGTTATCAAATCAATTACGCGATAATGGTAAAGCAAGCAATCAAACATTCCAAATACTGTGATTAATGCAAGGATGAGATGCAATAATGATGCATGCCCTCACCTACATACTCCCTCATGCGACACCATCTTACGTTCGCGGCATGTTTTCATCCCTCAGTGCTCCACATCTTCCAGGCACATGCAGTGCGATATGAACATGATTACCGAGTTGTTATTAGTCCTTTTCATACAGCCAGATTGGGAAACTAGGGTACTTTCCTTATATCATTCCCAACAAAGATCCTGTCTAGGGTCGTCACTCCTAGTAGTCTCATACGATGATATATTTCTAAGTCGGTGAAAGGGCTATCAGGGCTGTTGCACGCACTCGTTGCACCGCTCCCCCATCACCTTATCAATACAGGCCTAGTTTGTACTCTTATTGTTATGGAAGGGTCGTCGCCTCACGTAGACTCAGAGTATACTCGAGGTCACTACAAAGGGCTCGTCACCAATCAGAGTAGGCCGACAACTCGAATGTAGTGTCCCATACCACCACAATCGGCTCACGAGTCTAAGGTGCTCACTAGTCACTACGGGGAGGCTTGTCGCCCCAGCATAGGTCGACAGCTCGACCACGGTGTCCCATACCACCATGCCCGACTCATGAGTCTTAGTGGATCAAGGTACCACGGTTATCAGGGTTATTTCTGGTAAGTTCAATACCCAAGGTTCAAGCAGCTATGACCAATACAAGGTGAACATACAATGGTCAGTCAGGTTACTTGACGAGTTCAACTAGTACGAGCGCACCTCAAGCTGAACGACATGAAGTGCATAAACACCTCGTGTGGCCTAACCACTGCCGTCAGCCAAAGCACGACTCGGGTTCGTCAACGCGTCCTTCGTGGAAAATAGGATCCAACCACGAATTCTAGTCTGTTATCGACTGCCTGGACTAAAGTATAGCCCCAAGCACATATAAGGTGAATCAATAGTCATATGAGATAAACAAAATGGAAATAACAAGTAATTCAAGCATGTTAACAACATGTTATAAGATACAACATAAGAAATTTAACCATAAACAAGCATTTCATATATAAAAGATAGTCAATTCAAATATAATAAACATGGAGGAAATCATATACATCATCAAAATAGTTGAGAATCCTATCTTAAGACTAATCTACAACCTCATTTACTCAATATTTACTTATACAAATATTTATACAAACACTTAGTCTACACACATTAGTCTACATAGTATATGTCGGTCAAAATATGCATTAGGGCGAATCTCTTCGCCAAACAGATCATACACACATAACTAGCATAGATACACGGAAAATACTCATGGCAATCTTATCAGCAAAATTCATACGTATACGGTATTTCCTACAAATGCCTAAAATACCCTAAATCTCATATTCCTCGTACGTATTCGAAATGAAAAACACACAGCATGTTCTACATTTCAAACAACATCCTTGTTAACAATTTACCATTAAACGACATTGAAAACTTTGAAAATAGGTAACCTAAGCATCTAAAATCTGCACCTTACGCCGTAGAAATGTAACGAATTCAATAGAGACTCTAAGTCTTTGTCAACGACTGATTGGCAACATACAGTATGATTTAAGTTAGCTACTTCACCACTTGCACCAATTGAAACCCTAGAACAGGTTAGGGTTAGGCTTTCTTACCTAAGAACGAAGTTAGAATCACCGGAAAAGCGATTAAATCGTGATGGTTAAGCACATAGGATAGCAGGGTAGGATAGTAGGAAGATCCTCCCACTTCTCTCATACTTTCTCTCTCTTTTCTCTCTTCTCTCTCCTAAGTTTTTCCAAATTCTTATGGGATGAGAGAGTGAGGGTTTAAGGTCCTTATATAGGCCCAAAACTCTCCAAATTAGACTCAGGGCCATGGTATAATTAGGTTATGTCTAAATACAGACTATTCCGTCTCAACGGAGTACTTTTGGAGGTCCTGTTACTAAATGTGGTTGGACTTAAGCTTTTTAGTATCGGATCTAGGTCAAGTTAAGTTTTCAGTCCGGTCGGGTTTCCAGATCGACCGTGGCGGACCAGTTTCAGTTCAGCGGTCACCGAAACTCGATCAGGGCCACAAGTGCTATGACATGTATGGGCCACCTATCCTGATCTGAGGATAAATTTGGGTCGAATTCTAATGGTCAGAACGCTTAGAATCATCGCGCAAGTGACACGTTCTAGATTACTTAAAATTATATTTAATTTCTTAAAAATCTTCATTTTCTCACACCCTTCACTCCGGACTCAAGGAAATCGTCCCAGAGCATCGTTTAGACGTGATTTTCACGGTGGCAGTCAAATCTAACTAGGTGGTCATAATGGTCTAAGTTCATCGCTATCGGACTTTCGATGGGCAGTCCAGGTCCGATATAATGTTTCAAAGTGCTCCCGAGAGCAACTGGGTTTAGAGATTGATCCTAGATTTTAGGATAGCATATCGTTACTGATTCTACAGGTTTTGGGTCTTACAGATCGTATTTAAAGTGGTTGGTGCTTATTTCATAGGTAATCTAGAGTAGCGCTAGTTAATTCACGTTAAATTTCTAAAGAATTTCGTTCTAAATAATTTCTTTGGTTTTAAACTTGGGTTATGAGACGTTTCTAAGGTGTTATGGTTGACCCATTGCCTAAGGACGTCTAAATTAGGGTTGGAAAAAATTCGGAGTGTTACATCTTAGAACTAACAAAAATTTAAAATTTCGGGTACGATAAGATTTTACTGTTGCACGACCAGTCGTGGGTACCCTATGACTGGCCGTAGGTCACGTTCGACCGGTCGTAGGTTCCGTACGACTAGTCGTAGACCAATGAATTACATTGCTAGACTTTGAGTCGAAGGTCTACGACTGGTCAAAGAACCAGTTGACCCTATTCTTACGACTGGTCGAATAGTCACCAGGACTGGTCGTAGAGTAACCAAAAAATTCTAAAAATCCTCAACAACTTAAGTTTTGGTCGAGGAATTTCTTAGACTGGTCGAACCTGTGCTAGGACTAGTCGAACAAGTTCTAGGACTAGTCTTAGAACAGACCAAATTTATGTATATAACATATATGGATTATGTAACCAAAATGGCCTACATTAATGGTCAACCAAGGTCAGTCTTACCTCAATAGTGAAGCAAGGACATTGAGACTTGTAGACAAGTGACCTTTGAGTATAATCAAAGCCTGAGATCTTTGAGCATGAAAGCTTCTTGATCTTGAAAACTTCTGAGATCTTGAAAGCTTCTTGAACCTGAACACTTTTGAGATCTTGAAAGATTCTTTTGTTCATCACATATACAAGTTTCATAGTAGTGTCTTTGTCACTACAAATTTGACAATAACAAGGGGCTATAAACTATAGCACTTACAGGCTACGATACCTACACCGCCACATACTGTTGTGGGTCCTCCTCTGTACATTCTTGAAAAGTACTCAGGGACATGCTTGGTGTTTGAGCGTAGGATTGATAGGGAATGCATTAAACCCTACAATGTGAAAACTTTATTAGAGGTAATCGACTGGCTACCTCTTCTTGATTTCGAGGGTCCATGTCATGATGAGCAGACCTACTGCTTTAATGCATACTCTCATTCTCCAACACTAGATCCACCATCCATTGTTGTCATAGTCGGGGATGATAGTGTTGACTTTACCGCAGAATCCATCGCTAGCATTGTCGGTCTAACTTTATCTCCAGTTGGGTTGTCTGACCTTGATCTTGAGAATCCAATCACTCGGTCTACAATTACAAAATTCCTGTATCAGGATTAAGATATCCCATGGTACCAAGGGAATGTATTGAAGGAAAAATATATGCACCCTCGATACTGAGTCTTGCATAGGATATTCTGCTCAAATGCGTACCCTCGTGGACCCAATCGCACTGATCTTATCGGGTTCATGGTCATGGATATGTATTGTGTTGCCACTGGAGTCAAACTGTTTCTGCCTACCTTGATCCTTCACCAAATGGCAAGTGTCATCCACTAGTCCAGAGAAGTTCATTTGTCCTTTCCTCACATCATTCATGTGATATGCGATACAATCGGTATTCCTCGAACAGACAATCCTGAGCTCCTGACAAGCATTTTAGCAGTGTCATAAAGGTGGTGAGATGGGACAATCTGGAACTTAAATTTCATCCCTATCCGGAAGAACAATCTGAGGAAGATATTCATGAAGGTGGTGAGATGGAAGAAGATGAAGCGCCACTAGGAGGAGATCCTCTAGAGCCACAACAAGTTCCAGCTCTAAGTGGTTCAGCTCAGACCCAACGCTTTAAGTTTCACCAAGATAAGGTCGAGGCAACGCGGCGTGGATTGCCTTGAATAGAGGATAAGCTAGAGAGACATGATGCGCGGTTCTCAGCATTGGAGAAAATGGTGTCTAGCGTACAACACACGGTCTAACAACTTATTGATCTGCTGACATGCCATTGAGATGATACAACACCATCCTCCTCGGCTCCAACACCTTAGGGTCAACAGCTCTCATACCACTACATACATCGACTACTCATTTGCACATACGGGAATGGATATCTTTTTGAATGTCCTGTAGTCTTGTGTGTGTATGTAGTGGCTAGCTAACATGGAGAGTCGAATAGCTTTTTTGTGATTTATGGATATCCTCCACATGAGGAAAATACTTGTCATTTTGTAAGCCCATGGTTGGGCTAGATATTAGGTTTTGTTAGTTTGGGATGGATGTTGCAATACCACCAATCTTGGGTAGTTTTTATTTTGGATATTTTTTATGGCTGTTTGATAATTCATATATCTTTACTGCCATGTCTCTCTGCTCTCAATTATATGTTAAATTCTGTGAAATGCTGGTATGAACTGTGTTTGTCTTCTCCTGCATATCCCTTAATAATTGAGAATTGGTTTGTGATTTATGTCATTTAAAGCTATACTAATATTTTCTGTTGAAATCACATCTCTCTCTCTCCCTCTTTGACCCGGTATGCATAAATGGTTTCCATGCAAATAGAGATGTCGTTATCTGTTATACATCTATCACTTACTGTAATGCTACGTACTTTCAGTGCTCAAGTGTCACCACGTAGATCTAAATTATCTTACATGGACATGATGATGCACATAGTTTAACTTACATGTCACCATCACAACACAATTAAGTTAACCCCGTGCTTAAATAAATAAAAATTTAAAATTTTAGAATCTCGATCTTGAAGATGATTTAGGAATACACCTGTTCAATACGACTTAATCATGTGAAGTAAACTTAGGGATCAAAATCACAAGATCCACCGTTCAGTGGTCTATAACATTCTGTTAGATGCTCCACCCTTTGAAGACACAAATCATATCATTTGATTTCACGATTAACCTCGGACCACACCCAAATGCTCTTTAAAACCCTTAGGGTTATTGGAAATTATATATTAGTCAATCCAACCATTAGATTTATATTAGTCAAATATTGGTCAACCTAAATATTAGTCAATCCCAACCATTTGATCTGTATGGGCAAAAAAATTGAAACCAATGAAACCATAGCACTTGAAAGACTTGTAACCAACTACTAGGGACTCTAATTAAAACATCCTGTGGCCCACTTACATGACCACCTTAAAATAAGGCCCTACAATTTGATTATAAAAATAATAATAATAAAGTATTTAATAATACAAATTCAGGAGGTGGGTAGCCCTGCAAAGTGGGACCCATGACCTAACTAAGAGATGCATGCATGTGTGGGGTAAATAATAATAGTAATAATAATAATAATAATAATAATGTTAAAATTATTTTAATAACAACATTTAATGTTTTGAATGCATAAAACAGGTGTCCCGGTCTTCCAAATGAATTCTTAGGGCACTTTCAACCGTTGACGATTGATTTCGGAGTGGCCAGATTGTTGGATCGATGTGTATCCATGAATGAGACCTAAATCAAGCTACGGGCCCCACCTGAGAATTGGATCCACCTAATTTTTTGGTCAGAGGCCGTGTCAAGGACCTCTGAAGCTATTGATTGGTGTGGATTGGTCACAAACATCACGGGGGGCCCCACATGAAGTGGGCGTGCACCAAGGCCACCTATGCACGAAGTGCAAGGGACATGTCGTGCTAGCTGACCAATGCTGACCTGTGCCCTCTCTCAAAACTGAGAGATTTCTCTCCCTCTCCCGGTTTAAATAGCAGACGGATAGGCATCCGTCTTTTTGGATTGGTGGCCCACCATTTGGCCCCGTTGCGGACAATCTTTCTGACCAAAACCCACCTAATTCTACAGCTGGGATCGTGCGTGTATACACACGAATTTTATTGCAAGAGGGTCCTACAAGCACCCCATTTCTAAAAATGGAAACTGCGAGGTTGGTGATCCACATAAAAAGGGATCCTCCAATCTCAGCCCTCTATCTAGGCATACCTCGACTATCCATTTCCATTCACAGGGATCGTGGTTTTCTGAAAAAACCAACAACAAAACCACGACGGGTTTCATATCCTCCCACAGTTTTAGAGGTGGTTTCAGATAGAGTAATTCCACACCATTTTCTCTCAATCTGATAGCTTAGAAACATTAGGGAAGTGCTATTAGAGGGTGAAGATCGAGCATCTCGCCATTCTCATTGCTGTTTTTGCAGCTAAAAGAAAGAAATAAAGTTCTCTTCTCCTTCCGAACCCACCACCCAAACTATCCTAAAGCTTCTAAGAAGCTTATCCATAGGCTTCCTAGGGTACATATGAATCATCCCATGTTGTCGGATTAGTGGAAGAAGCCATGGCTGGGAGTCTGCCATTGGAGTCGGGTATTCTTCCCCGGCATGTTACTACATTGAGGCAAGCTCAACTCGATATGCTGCTAGGCTGGTCCGGTGAGAATGAAGAAGAAGGAAGGAAAGAAGGAAAGAGTTGAAGGAGAAAAAGGAAGGAGTAGAGTGGTGCGGCTGCCGTCATGCAGCATCAACACAATTCAGCTCGGGTTGAGCCTGAGTCAGGCCGAGTTAGGTGGCTTACAACCCAAATCCTTGCTGAGTTTGGCTCAAGTTGAGTCAAGGTTCAGCCGTGCTGTCGCTAGCCAGAGGGAGATAGTGAAGAGAAAAGGAGAAAATGAGAGAGAGGGGTGCGCCTGTACTGCACCTGACTCATTGTCGAGTCACGGATCAAGTAAGGCCTGGTTCGGCCACTGCTGGATGCTCCCAGCAGTAGGAAGGAGGAAAAGAAAGAAAAGAAAGGAACGAGAAGGAGATAAAGAAAACCAGTAGAGAAAGATGAGGACGAAGGGAAGGGAGAATGTAAGGGCAGTAGGCTTGTTGAACTGAGTCGACTCGACTCAAACTAAGTCGACTAGGTGAGACCACATTTCTTTGTCCAGATTTAATTTATTTTAATTATCATTACTATTGTTATTACCATTTCTTTTGGGATTATTAAAATCAGATATGATTGACCATTAGAAAATTATTCATATGAAAATATTCATTATTAAAATATTAATATTTTACCTTATCATTCTTAAAATATTATTATTAACGCTAGAACATGCTATTTATTTTCATCAAAATGAATTTTAGTGTCACATTGGCTAAATGTTAAGAATATTATTAATATTACTAACTAATTTTGGAATTATTAGCAATATGATCCACCGTGGGTTGTTGTTAGATAATTTAATATGATAGTAGCCATTTTTAATATCGTTAAAATTAATAACTAATTTATTTGATCATTTTTATTCATCCATTATTCCCATTAATAATACCAATAATGGCCACACAAAATTGAGTTCAATTCCATAATCTAAACCTAGAACTAAATCCCAAGATGAAACCCTAACTCTACACTAAAACCCTAAAGATAAATAATTAAGACCTTAGGCTATAATCTCAAGCCCTAGGCAGTGTGTAGAACTTGGATTTGATTGTAAAAGTTCCTAATTTTTGGTAGAATTTGTGATGCGGACACCGAGCCATTCAAAGTATATCAACGCAAGAGGCGTGCATTACCCATGTCAATATGGTTAGATGATGGATACGGGTCGGATCTTTAGAGGTCGAAGACCTTACACATATGTTTGTGACATGTGTAAGTTGCTTAAAGGAGACATTTGGACTATTGGATTGTGAGGAGAGTGTGATTGGACCATTGGATTATCACGGCCCACCTTCATTACACCACCTTCACGGCACTATCATCAGGGCCCATTAGGCATCTTAAATTTATATTTAGTTTATGAACATTTAAATTAATTATTTTTTGAGATAGTTTGTGCACAATTTTATACAAATTTCTTTTTTTTAAAAAAACTTTTTTTAGTAGGGGTATTTTGGTAATTTCATGTACTTACAAACTTTATATGGGTTGCCCTAAACCCATAACATATTATGTTATGTTGATGAAAGAAAAAAATGAGAGATTTTTGCTTCTGACGATCTCGTCTTTGACTTCCAGTGATTAGAAGAGGGCGTGAGGCCCAGGTAAACGATTTTTCATCCCCTACTTCTTTCTCCTTCTCTCTTTTCTAAAGGTATTCTTTTCTTTACCCCATTTTCTTCTTTTTCTCCTAATCTCAAAATATTTTCATTCCATTTTCGTCCCCACATAAAACCCATCACCCAAATCTACATTTGAAGAACAACCATATTTTATTTTTTTTAAAATTTTCCATATTTTCAATATAGAAAATTTCTTTTTTTTTTTAATTAAAAAATTCACTTGGATCATTAGACAGACCTATTGAAAGACAAAAATTCTATCTTTCACCGGATCCAATTAAATTCAGATTTTAAGATTCAACACTTTGTGTTTATGATGGATGGCCTAATCAATGCTATATTGATCTTATTTCTTTCTTGTGTTTATGATGTATGAATCAGATTGATATTTATTCATTTTTTGAAGATTACATGAATCTGCCCCTTTTCAAATACCATGCTCATTTAAGGTTAGATTAGGCCGTCCTACATCAATTTTGGTATCAGAGCCAGGTTTTCTTGCATTGGATCGTCTTAGATCGAGTTATTAAGAGTCTAAATTTTTATTTTTATTTTCTAGGGTTTCATGCATAGCATATAGAGTCTAGATCTGAAATTTTCAAATTTGCATAAATTTTTTTTTTAAAAAAAAGAGTCTAGATCTAAATTTTTTCACATCTGCATCATTCTAAAGGTTAGGATCATCGGTGTGCATAATCTCATGTCAAAACAATCTCCTAGCGTCGTGTTTTAGGAAACCTAACTTGAGTCTTATTGTGTATACCCACTCAGATTGGTAAAGGATTTGGTCTATACCCGATTTTCAATATGGAACAATTGACTGAGATGATGAATGTGATCAACCAAGTTTGGCTGTCATTGAGGCATAATCTAGGAACATGAATACCCATATGGATCAGATAGAAGTGTCCCTAAGAGAAGTCTCCGACATCGGAGGGGATGAACAATCTCACGTAGGGGGAGTAGTTAAGGAACAAGTAGGAAATCATGGTAGAGGTCGTGGAGCATGTCGTAGAGGGGTAGGATGTGGAGGGGAGCAAAATCTGCAGGCTGCTATCGAGTATTATGACCATTATAATGTTGATGAGAGAGTCTTAAAAAGTGTTAAAGTAGATGCTCCTAGTTTTGATGGGCGTATTGACCCAAAAGTATTCCTTGATTGGTTAGTGGATATGGATCATTATTTCGAATGGTATGAGATGTCTGAGAACCGATAGGTGCGGTTTACGAAAATGAAACTTGTGGTTTAAGATAAATTATTTTGGATAAATATGGAGCATAGGATCGAGAGATCAGGAGGTGTCCCAGTAGCACATTGGGTAGAGATGGAGTTATTAAAGAAAAAATATCTTCCTCTCTCTTATCGTCAAAAGCTCCTAGATCAATGACAAGAATTACACCAAAGATCTATGTTGGTTGTAGATTACATCACAAAATTTGAAGAGTATATGATGCGGTGTGATATTGAGGAGGATCCCTTTGTGACGCTGACGCGTTTCAAGGTGGGTCTTTACACGGATTTGTAGCGTGAACTTATGACGCATGCAATGAGTGACTTGGATCAGGGTTACCAAGTTATACAGGAGTTAGAGTTTTACATAAAGTCTCCTGTCACGAGGTGCTTTGAGTCCCGAGACTCTACTATTAGATCTGGTTTTCAGGGAACCAAACCTAACATTGGAAGTCAGCCTAGGACACAGGCTAGTACACCACCTAAGCCTAAGGATGATAAGGGAAAAGGTGTCCTTGGTGCCAATCTTGACAGTGGTAGTCACTTGAGATGTTATGAGTGGGGAGGTACAAGTCATTTCACATACCAGTGCACAACAAAGACTCACGGGAAAGCCTTAGTCATAGACGAGTCAAATGAAAATGCGGATGACATGGGTGATTATGAAGTTGAGAAATATCATCTAGAGATAGGTGCTAGTGATTATGAAGAACAAGAACCAGAAATTACACTACTAGTTGTAGTTAGATGTGCTTTAGCACAGGCCAAAGAGAGTGATGATTGGTGTAGAAGCATAATTTTCTACACGTTTATCGAGAGCGGTGATAAAAATTATAAAGTCATCGTGGATAGTGGTAGTTGCACCAACATGGTCTCAGCTAACACAATCACTTATTTAGATTTAAAGCCCATCCCTCACCCTCAACCCTACAAGATTTCTTGGGTTGACACGTCTTCTATGCTTGTGTCCCAGCAGTGTTTAGTCCCCATCCAAATCAATTCATATAAAGACATGTTGTGATGTGATGTTTTACCTATAGATGTAGGTCACATCATTCTAGGGAGGCCGTGGTTATACGATAGAGATGTCACAATTTTTGGTCGTTCGAACGTGTGTACATTCATGCATGAGGGCAAGAAAATCAAGATTAATCCATTTCCACCAAAGAGCCACATGGACAAGGCTAGAGATGTGAAAATGAGTGAGTCAAGGAAGGATGTGAGGAAATCTATTCCGAAGTCTCTGCATATCATAAATACAAAAGAGTTTGAGAAAGAGACAGAGGATGATTCGATGGTGTACGCCCTAATGGCTATGGAACTTACACCCGAGGTTCATGTAGAGTTATCCCCTAAGTTAACTTTAGTTCTTGAGGATCACAGTGATGTATTCCCTGAGGATTTACTGGATGCACTTCCACCTATGCGGGACTTCTAGCACGCCATTGATTTCATCTCGGAGTCAACTTTGTTGAACCTTCCTCATTACAGGATGAATCCTGCAGAGCATGCACAGTTGCATAAACAGGTAAATGAGCTCCTGAAAAAAGGTTTCGTTTGTGAAAGCATGAGTCCATGTGCCATACCAACGTTATTAATGCCTAAGAAAGATGGTACGTGGTGAATGTGTGTGGATAGTAGGGTCATTAATATGATCACGATCAAGTATCAGTTTTCGATACCGAGGCTTGATGATATGTTAGACATGATGGCCAGATTCACAATTTTTTCTGAGATAGACCTCAAGAGCGGATATCACCAGATATGCATACGCCCTGGAGATGAGTGAAAGACTGCCTTCAAGATGAAGGATGGGTTGTACGAGTGGTTGGTCATGCCCTTTGGCTTGACTAATACACCCAATACTTTTATGCGTGTGATGACCCAAGTTTTGAGACCCTTTATGGGGAAGTTCTTAGTGGTTTATTTTGATGAAATAATCATATATAGTATCACTAAAGAGCTGCATCTCGACCGCTTGAGGTAGGTCTGTAGTGTCCTGAGGGCGGAAAGGTTATGTATGAATGTTCATTCCTGTCTGATAGGATTGTCTTCTTAGGGTGCGTAGTGTCGTCTGTAGGGATACGAGAAGATCTAGAAAAAGTCAGGGCCATAGCTGACAAGCCTGAACCGCAGAACATACATGAAGTGAGAAGCTTTCATGGCGTAACTACATTTTACTGTCTGTTCATTCGAGGGTTTAGCACTATTATAGCTCCCATTACTGATTGCATTAAAAAGGGAGAGTTCATATGGTCTAAGGCCGCAACTAAGGCATTCAAAGATATCAAGGGTAAGATGATGGAGGCTCCCTTCATGCGTCTTCCAGATTTTTCTAAAATCTTTGAAGTAGCGTGTGATGCTTCAGGCATAGGTATAGGAGGAGTACTAAGCCAAGCGGGTCATCCAGTTGCCTATTTCAGTGAGAAACTGAATGAGGCAAAACAAAAGTATTTTACCTATGACAAAGAATTTTATGTGGTTGTGCAGTCGCTACGTCATTAGCGTCATTATCTTCTACTACAAGAATTTGTCTTATTTTCTGATCACGAGGCTTTGAGGTATTTAAATTTCTAAAAGAAACTTAACCCAAGGTATGCCAAGTGGGTAGCGTTTCTTCAGGAATATTCATTGTCTTGAAACATAAAGCCGGGATCGAGAATAAACCAGCTGATGCCCTTAGTAGGAGAGTGACATTGCTCAACTCCTTGAGTGTAGCAGTTGTCGGGTTTGAGTAATTGATAGATGAGTATCTCATTTGTCCAGATTTTGGGGGAACATACGTGTCACTCTTAGGTGCCCAACATAGTTTGGGTGAGTTCATGCTGAAAGATGTTTCCTTTTCAAAGGAGACTGACTTTGTATTCCCCGCACTTCCCTTCGGAATTTTCTTATTTGGGAGCTTCATGCTGGAGGTATTGTTGACCATTTGGTTGAGATAAGACCATCCCCCTAGTGGAGGATCGATTTTATTAGCCAAGTCTCAAGCGAGACATAGCTAAAATTTTAGGGTAATGACAAACATGTCAACTGATAAAATAAAAGAAGAAGAATACTAGATTATACACGTCATTGTCAGTGCCACACGCATCGTGGTAAGACATCAGTATGGATTTCATGCTTGGACTTCTCAAGATAATTAAAAAGCACGATTCCATTTTTGTGGTCGTGGACCGTTTCTCAAAAATGCCCCACTTTCTCCCTTGTTCTAAAACGTCCAATGTGTCCAACATAACTAAGATTTTCTTTGTCGGGTTAGTTCGATTACATGGTTTGCCTAAGACCATAGTGTCTGATAGAGATGTCGGTTTACTAGTTATTTTTGAAAGACATTATGGCATATGATGGGTACGAAACTCCAGTACTTGTCTGCCTACCATCCTCAAACTGATGGCTAAACTGAGGTTGTGAATCAAAGTCTCAGAAATCTACTATGATATTTGGTGGGTGAACACATTAAAACTTAGGACTGTCTTACCAGTTACCAAGTTTGCATATAATAGTTCAGTTAATAGGTTTACGGGTATGAGTCCATTCGAGATCGTTAGTGGTTACAAACCTAAACTACCCATAGATTTGTTACCTATGTCAGTCACCCAGAGGACCTCAGAGTCAGCTGATGCATTTTTCCATCACATTCATGAGTTACATGCAGAGATTAGGAGGCAAATAAATGCTAGTAATGAACAATATAAAATTTCAGCTGACTTACATCATAGAATTGAAGAATTTAATAAGGGTGATTTTGTAATGGTTAGGATGAGACCAAAACGGTTCTCACAGGGTACCGTTAAGAAGTTACAATCACGCAGTGCTGGACTATTTAAAATTCTGAAAAAAATTGAGTCTAATGCATATGTGATAGATCTTCCACCTCGCATGGGGATTAGTTTAACATTCAATGTGGAGGATCTAATGCCTTGTTCAATCCATCCCATAGACCCTAATTTTGTTCCAAACCATTGGCCAATTTCTGAATTTTCTTCCCAACCTACACCACCTATGCCTACTATACCTGAGATAAGAGAAGAAATTGAGGGAATCGTGGGTGAGCAAATTGTTTTCACTCGAGACGGTGGATTTCAGAGGTACTTAGTGAAGTGGAAGAATAGACCATCAGCCAAATGTACATGGTTGATGAAAGCAGAGTTGCAGCGACTAGATCCAGATTTGTTAGAAAAGCACAAGAGTTTTATCTCACCGGAGTCGAGATTTTCTCAGCCAAAGGGAGTTGATACGGACACCAGGTCATTCACAGTATATTAACGCAAGAGGTGTGCATTACCTGTGTCAATGTGGTTAGATGACGAATACGGGTCGAGTCACTAGAGGTCGAAGACCTTACACATGTGTTCGTGACATGTGTAAGCTGCTTAAAGGAGACATTTGGACCATTGGATCGCGAGGAGGGTGTGATCGGACCGTTGGATCGTCACAACCCACCTTCATTATACCAGCTTCGTGGCACTATCATCAGGGCCCATTGAGCATCTTAAATTTATATTTAGTTTATGAACATTTGAATTAATTATTTTTTGAGATAATTCGTGCACAATTTTGTGCGAATTTATTTTTTTTTGAAACTTTTTTTAATAGGGGTATTTTGGTAATTTCATATAATTATAAATTTTATAAGAGTTGCCCTAAACCCATAACATATTATGTTATGTTGATGAAAGAAAAAAAAAAGGTGATATTTTTGCTTTTGACGATCTCGTCTTCAACTTCCAGTGATTGGAAGAGGGCGTGAGGCCCAGTTAAACGATTTCTCATCCCGTACTTCTTTCTCCTTCTCTCTTTTCTAAAGATATTCTTTTCTTTACCCCATTTTCTTCTTTTTCTCCTAATCTCAAAAGTTTTTCATTTCCTTTTCATCTCGACATAAAACCCATCACCCAAATTTACATTTAAAGAACCACCATATTTTTTTTTGAATTTTTCAAATTTCTAATCCAAGAAATTTCTATTTTTATGGGTTAGAAAATCCACTTAGATCATTAGACGGACCCATTGTAAGACAAAAGTTCTATCTTTTACCGGATCCAATTAAATTCAAATTTTAAGATTCAACACTTTGTGTTTGTGATGGATGACCTTAATCAATGCTATATTAACCTTATTTCTTTCTTATGTTTATGATGTATGAATCAGGATGATATTTTTTTTTTTTTTTAAGATTGCATGAATCTTCCCGTTTTCAAATATCATGCTCATTTAAGGTTAGATTAGGTCGTCCTACATCAATTTGATTTTAAGGAAACGCGCATCCCCTAGTGATGCTGATAGATGATGCAAACTATAAGGTGATGATTCTTCCCCTTAAGCTTTCTATTTCCAAATTAGTTTAAGTTATAGTTTTTATTAAGAATTAAAATTGTTAATTCATAGCATGCAATCTCTTACATGATTTATATCTAATTTACGGTTGATAATTGTGAACATGAATTCATACGATAGTTACTTATATGATAACTCTCATTATAATTTATAGTTCACATCATGACCTGTTGTGATTATTATGCTTAACATATGCTTGCCATGTTATAATGGTATATTTTCACATGTACTGTTGTAAGTCACTATAGACCTATATTCACTACACTTATTAGTGGGTAAGCCCTCTTGTGTATGTGAACCCATACTTAGGGTGTAACACGATGGAGTGTGGAATGGAATGGACCCTCGATTGGAGGTTATGTGGGACATAGAATATCAATGTGAGATTTACCACCCATAGGTTATACGGCTTGAATGACTTCAAATGACCTCTTTAACCGCTTTGATTTAATCTTACCTGACCCATTACCATTATGATTTAATGTACCGAGCACTCTTTTACCGCCGTGATTTAACATTTGTCCCATGCTTTGATGATTTTCTGACATTCCTTGATGGCCTATATCATGCGATGGTAATCCTTACTTATTGAATTTGATTGGCCACTGATTGATGGGTTCCATTAAGGATCCTAAGGTGGGAGAATCTCATGAGCCGGGGATGGTGGTCATGGGACACTATGCCCAAGCTGTCACCCTACGCTGGGTGACGAGTCCCCCGTATTGACCATTGAGTTACTTAAATTGGTTGATTGTAACTGAATTAATAATGATTGGCTAATCAGGCATTCATAGCATATTGGCGATGGCGGGTGGTTAATTCTGAATATTGTAGCACGTGCCCTAGAGTTGTTGGGGGTATCATTTTGCTAGCTCCCAGACCATCGACTATTGGCCCCTGTTCCGATTGGATGATCATTCCTAGGTCTATGATTGCATGGATGATGAGCCCAAGTCTGACTGGATGTGCATCCTCAGGTTGATGTGCATTCATACATCCATACATGTAAAAAGACTGCATCATGTATTTTTTTTATCACCATATCGTTTTAACTATGTTTAACTAAGGCAGCAATTTGTAATCTTAAGGGGAATCCATACTTAGTTGGCCACTCATCCATCAAATATATAACCGTACAGGTAGAATAGGTGGCTTAGATGATATTCACATTCATGTTGGTGAGGAGTAGCCTATAGTTGACAAGGGTGCATGATTCCATTTGCTAAGGGTTTCTGCAGGATTTTACAGTTCAAGATTGTTTCAGTGTACCTTTTTTCACATGTAATGCTAATTCATTTTGTACGTGTAAGGATGGGGACATTAGTTTGTATAAGTCATTATAGGCAGCTCTTGTATATTTAAATGATAATGGAAACTTTCCTTTTATGTTTGATTTGTCCATACTATGCTCATATGCTTACTCTGATAGTTTGAAAAAAAAAATGTATACTTGAATTTGACCGTCCTTTAAGGTTAACACTCAGGTTTTTGGGAAGCGGGTCATATACTTGGTTCCTAAAAACATGGGGCATTACAGTTTGTATTAGAGCATAGTTTGGAAAAACTTGGCCTTGGGAAATGATCTTATATAAACCCTGAATGTCTCAGTTAAGACATTTGAAATTAGAATTTTGAACTTAGGTGAATCTCCCTCAGACTTAGGAAAATGGTTGAGAATGTAGAAACAAGAACCTGGGTTCCCTCAGAAATTGCTAAGATCTCTATTTGAATTGATGTGGAATTCCCCTACAAATAGGAGAAATTGAGGATATAGAGACCCAAAATCTTAGGTCCCTTAGATAATTATTTGGATAACTATAGCACTTAGAAACGATTTTAGATTCCCTTGAAGATATAGATACTCAACGCTTTAGGTTCCTTTGAAATTTTCAGGTTAGTCGATTGTACTTAGAAACTATTAGAATAGTCATTTGAACTTATGAAAAGTTCCCTTCAAAGGATTTTAGAACATAGATATTTCAAACTATAGGCCCCTTGAAACTTCTAGGATAGACCCTTGAACTTTCACTCATGAAGGAAACTCTTTGAATTGAGAGGAAATGAAAATCTAGAAACTGGTTTCCTTAGAAGTGACTTGGATGGCAATCCAAACTCATATGAAATTTCATCCGAACTAAGGATGAGATGAGAACATAGATATCCAAAACCTTAGCCCTTTAAAATTCTTAGGATGAGTCATTTGAACTCAAGGATAAGGACTTTGGTTCCCATGAACATTGTCAAAACGACCATTTGAACTTAGAAAGAAGAACTTTAGTTCCCTTGTAAACTGCAACATGGTTGTTCAAAATTAGAAATTAATTATGTGAATATCTATTATGATGTACTTAAGACTACATAAGGACATTCCTTATACTTGGCTTTCAAATGAAAAAATAAAAATAAAAAATCTAAAAATCTAGGATATGAACTTTCCTAAAACTTCATAGTTAAGAATAACAGTCTTGCAATTATCAGCAAATGGATCAAATTTAGACATGTAAGAATTCCCTTAACCACCATGTTGTACGTTTAATCGAAAATAAGTGCTCCATAACTAAGGATTGCACTAGGAATGTAATCTATACTTCGTTATACATCTCTTTACTTATAAATAATATTTCCTACAAACTCTAGCACATGAAATTAATTAGAAGTCAAGTGATGAAAATTTGGGTAGATTTTTAACCATAAGCTGCATATATTAGGTTTAGGTTTGGAATCCTAGATAAATTTAGCAGGATTTCGAACTTCAAGGATGAATCTCTTGTAGGAATCCTGGTCCTGAGATTTTTACATGGTGCATAGATAAGCAGAGTGCGCAACGAAAGCATAATGGGACACATAGACTTACCATTTAGGAGAAATTAAAATTTCATGATATTTTCCCATGAGTCCAAAAAATAAAAAATAAAAAATCGAGATCACAGGTCGATGGAACCACACTTAAGCAAAGTTACATTATTTAAATCAAATTCCATATCCTAGTAAACTCTAACAATCTCAGCGCCTTGATCAGGCAGAAGATCAAGGTTTATAGGATTTGGGATTGATACAGTGAATCATCTGTTCTACGTAGGCACAAGATCAATGTATCAGGCTCAAAACTACTACGACCATCTACTCATGTTTCCCTGAACGCTGAGAAATAGAAATTGGTAATATACTTTAGACAACCAAGAACTATCATTGATAGTGAAAGAAAATAAAGAGGTAGATATAGAATTATAATCCTAGTAAATACCATAGGATGTCACGATGTTGTAGACAATTTACCAAATCTCTACTCTTGTAGGTCTTGAAGGGGTTTCTGACAATCTATAGCACCTAGAAATGTTATTCGATCTGTTAATTAAAAGATACAAGGGTTGCAAGAGTTCTAGATATAATCTATAGAAGACCAGGTGGTGCCAACACACTTAGACGTGTCGAGAATATGACATGCCACTAGGATAATTCCCCTACATTAATAATTAGGACGCACATTACCAAATCCTAATAGTAAAGTTGGGGTAGATTCCAATGACCCTTGTCCTATCAGTAAGTCACGAGCGCTTGTATATATGAATAAACTTAGTGTGGAGAACTGGCGGACACATATGGACATCGTGAGGCAGACTATTTTTCATATTCATAGTCAAAGTGTTGAATTTTGGGGGCAAAATTCTCTTTAAGGTGGGTAGATTGTAACACCTTGTACTTTCAATGCTCAGGTGTTCCCACGTAAATCTAAATTAGCTTATGGACATGATGATGCACGTAGTCTAACTTACATATGACCATCACAACATGATTAAGTTAACCCTGTGCTTAAATAAGCAAAAATTCAAATTTTTAGAATCTCGATCTTGAAGATGATTTAAGAATATGCCTGTTTAGTAAGATTAAATCATGTGAAGTAAACTTAGGGATCAAAATCACAAGATCCACCGTTCATTAGTCTACAACGTCCTGTTAGACCCTCCACCCTTTGAAGACACAAATCATATCATTTGATTTCACGATTAACCTTGGACCACACCCAAATGCTCTTCAAAACCATTAGGGTTATTGGTAATTAGATATTAGTTGATCCAACCATTAGATTTATATTAGTCAAATATTGGTCGACCCGAATATTAGTTAATCCCAACCATTTGATCTGCATGGGCCAACAATTTGAAACCAATGAAACCGTAGGGCTTCAAAGACTTGTAACTAACTACTAGGGACTCTAATTAAAACATCTTATGGCCCACTTAAATGACCGCCTTAAAATAAGGCCCTACAATTTTATTCTTAAAAAAATAATAATAAAGTATTTAATAATATAAATTTAGGAGGTGGGTAGCCCTGCAAAGCTGGACCCATGACCTAACTAAGAGATGTATGCTTGTGTGGGGGAAATAATAGTAGTAGTAATAGTAATAATAATAATAATAATAACAATAATAAATGTTAAAATTATTTTAATAACAACATTTAATGTTCTAAATGCATAGAATAGGGGTCCGAGTCTTCTGAATGAATTCTTAGGGCCCTTTCAACTATTGACAATCGATTTCCAAGTGGCCTGATCATCAGATTGATGTGTATCCGTGAATGAGACCCAAATCAAGCTACGAGCCCCACTTGAGAATTGGATCCACCTGATTTTTCGGTCAGAGGCCGTGTCAGGGACCTCCGAAGCTAATGATCAGTGTGGATTGATCACAAACATCACGGCGGGCCCCACATGAAGTGGGCGTGCACCAAGGTCACCCGTGTATGAAGTGCATGGGACATGGCATACTGGCCGACCAGCACTGACCCGCGCCCTCTCTCAAAACTGAGAGATTTCACTCTCTCTCTGCAGTTTACATAGCGGACGGACAGGCATCTGTCCGTTTGGATTGGCAGCCCACCATTTGGCCCTGTTGGGGTGATTTGAACTATCCATCTGGTGCGGATGATCTTTTTGACCAAAACATACCTGATTTCACAGAAGGGATCATGCGTGCATACACATGAATTTTGCTACGAGCGGGTCCTACAAGCACCCCATTTTTAGAAACAGAAACTGGCAGGTTGGCGATTCGCATAAAGTGGGATCCTCCAATCCTAGCCCTCTATCTAGGCATACCTCGACCATCCATTTTTGTTCACAGGTATCGTGGTTTTCTAAGAAAACCAGCAACAAAACCACGACCAGTTTCATATCCTCCCACTATTTTGAAGGTGGTTTCGGATAGAGTAAATCCACACCATTTTCGTTCAATCTGACAGCTTAGAAACATTACGATAGTGCTATTAGAGGGAGAGGATTGGGCATCTCACCATTCTCATTATCATCTTTGTAGATGAAAGAAAGAAACGACGTTCTCTTCTCCTTCTGAACCCACCGCCCAAATTATCCTAAAGCTTCAAAGAAGCTTATTCATAGGCTTCCTAAGGTCCGTATGAATCGTCCTATGCTTTCAGATTAGAGGAAGAAGCCATGGCTGGGAGTCTTCCATTAGAGTCGGGTCTTCTTCCCCGGCATGTTACTACATTGAGGTAGGATCGATTTGATATGCTGGTGGACCAGTTCGGTGAGAATGAAGAAGAAGAAGGAAAGAAGGAAAGAAATGAAGGAGAGGAAGGAAGGAGCAGAGTGGTGCGACTGTCGTCATGCCGCACCAACACGATTCCGCTCAGGTTGAGCCTGAGTTAGGCCGAGTTAGGTGGCTTGCAACCAAACTCCCTGTCGAGTTCGGTTCAATTTGAGTTGGGGTTTGGCCCTGCTGTCACTATCGAGAGGGAGAGAGTGAATATAAAAGGAGAAAATGAGAGAGAGGGGTGCGCCTGTGCTACACTCGACTCACTATCGAGTCACGACTCGAGTAAGGCCTGGTTTACCCATTGCTAGATGTTCCTAGCAGCAGGAAGGGGGAAAAGAAAGAAAAGAAAGGAATGGGAAGGAGATAAAGAGAACCAACAGAGAAAGATGAGGAAGAAGGGAAGGGAGAATGTAAGGGCAGTGGGCTTATTGAGTTGAGTCAACTCGACTCGAACTGAGTCGATTAGGTGAGCCCTCATTTCTTTGTCTAGATTTAAATTATTTTAATTATCATTGCTATTTTTACTACCATTTTTTTGGGATTATTAAAATCAGATATGTTGACCATTAGAAAATTATTCAGATGAGTATTACTTTATTCATATGAAAATCTTCATTATTAAAATATTAATATTTTACTTTATCATTCTTAAAATATTATTATTAACGCTAGAACACGCTATTTAATTTCATGAAAATGACTATTAGTGTCACATTGGCTAATTGTTAAGAATATTGTTAATATTACTAATTATTTTTGGAATTATTAGCAATATGATCCATTGTGGGTTGTTGTTAGATAATTTAATATGATAGTAGCCATTGTTAATATCCCTAAAATTAATAACTAATTTATTTGATCATTTTTATTCATCCATTATTCCCATTAATAATACTACTAATGGCCACATAAAATAGAGTTCAATTCCATAATCTAAACCCAGAACTAAATCCTAAGATGAAACCCTAACTCTACACTAAAACCCTAAAGATAAATAATTAAGACCATATGCTATAATTTCAAGACCTAGGTAGTGTGTAGAACTTGGATCTGATTGTACAAGTTCCTAATTTATGGTATGATTTGATTTTAAGGGAACACGCATCACCTAGCAATGCTGATAGATGATGTAAACTATAAGGTGATGATTCTTCCCCTTAAGCTTTCAATTTCCAAATTAGTTTATGTTATAGTCTTTATTAAGAATCAAAATTGTTAATTCATAACATGCGATCTCTTACGTGATTTATATATGATTTAAGGTTGATAATTGTGAAACATGAATGCATGCGATAGTTACTCACATGATAACTCTCATTTTAATTTATAGTTCACATCATGACCCGTTGTGATTATTATGCTTAACATATGCATGTCATGCTATAATGGTATATTTTCACATAAATTGTTGTAAGTTACTATGGACCTATATCCACTACACTTATTATTGGGAAAGCCCTCTTGTGTATGTGAACCCATACTTTGGGTGTAACATGATGGAGTGTGGAAAGGAATGGATCCCTGATTGGAGGCTATGTGGGACATGGATATTAATGTGGGATTTACCATCCATAGGTTATATGGCTTAAATGGCTTGAAATGACCTCTTTAACAGCTCTAATTTAATCTTACCTGACCCTTTTCCATTTCGATTTAATGTACCGAGCACTCTTTTACCGCCATGATTTAACATTTGTCCCATGCTTTGATGATTTCCTAATGTTCCTTGATGGCCTATATCATGCGATGGTAATCCCTACTTATTGAATTTGATTGGCCATTGATCGATGGGTTCCATTAAGCATCCTACGGTGAGGGAATCTCATGAACCGAGAATGGTGGCCATGGGACACTATGCCCGAGCTGTCACCTTACGCTAGGTGATAAGCCCCTCGTAGTGACCATTGAGTTACTTAAATTGGCTGATTGTAATTGGATTAATAACGGCTGGCTAGTCATGCATTCATAGCATATTGGTAATGACGAGTGGCCAATTTTGGATGCTGTAGCATGTGCCCTAGAGTTGTTGGGGGTATCGTTTTGCTAGCTCTCGGACCATCGACTATCGACCCCTGTTCCGACTGGATGATCATTACCAGGTCAATGATTGCATGGGTGACGACCCCAAGTCCGACTAGATGTGTATCCCTAAGTCGATGTGCATTCATACATCCATGCATATAAAAAGACTGCAACATTTATTATTTTTATTGCCTTGTCGTTTTAACTATGCTTAATTAAGGCGGCAATGTGTAATCTTGAGGGGAATTCACATTGAGTTGGCCACTTATCCATTAAATATATAACCGTACAGGTAGTATAGGCAGCTCAGATGATATTCATATTCCTGTTGGTGAGGAGCAACCTATAGTTGACAAGGGTGCCTGATTCCATTTGCTAAGGGTTGCTACAGGATTTCACAGTTCAAGATTGTTGCAGTTTACCTTATTTCATATGTAATGCTATTTCATTTTGTACTTATAAGGATGGGGGCATTGGTTTGTATAATTTATTATGGGCAACTCTTGTATATTTAAATGATAATGCAAACTTTCTTTTATGTTTAATTTGTCCATACTACGCTCATCTGCTTACTCTGATAGTTTGAAAAAAATATATACTCGAATTTAACCGTCCTTTAAAGTTAACACTCGAGTTTTTAGGAAGCGAGTCTTATACTCAGGTCTTGAAAACATGAGGCGTTACACTTACTGATTATGCATTTTAGAGATGTATCTGGTATGTATGGTAATATCTGAATCCTTATTGATTCTCCCATACCTTTATGCTTCAACTTCAGTCAACTAGTATTCCTCTATTGTCCTTTGTCAATGACTGAAAAAGGGGGAGAACAAATCCCACAATGGAGGAAAATTGTGCGTATCTATTTGTTAATGGTGGTATAGGTGTTAGGGGGAGTAGCTGCATGAAGACAGAGGGAGAAGCTACATACTTGTGTGCTTAAACTTGTAGTAGCATTACAAAATTGTGTAAAGAGTTATGTACACACAATTTAGGGTGTTAGTTTAGATATTGTTCTAGGACTTCAGGTGTTTTGTCACGTAATTGACAAAGGGGGAGATTGAAAGTGCCCCATTTTTTCAATTAGCTTGAGTGTTGAGTTAGCAAGACAAGTGAGCTCCATAGGAAGATCATTCAAGCGTCTGCCTCAACAGGATGTGTGCCCGAACTCGTAAAAGGTAAACTTAACCACACATCCCATGTCCCAAAACACCAGGTATATAAAACCCTTAAAAATGAATAGAACATCTTAGGGTTTAAGGTGAGAAAACTATTTTGTAAAATCAGGAAAATCCTTAAGTTTTCTGTCTTTGTTAATTTATCGATAAGTGGTTCGATGAAATCGAACTCTGTTATCAATGCCCTTGAAACTCACTCGATATTATCGAAATGAGGACTTTAGATGTCCAGCAACCATAATAAATCCTAGACCAATTTATCGATGAATCGATGACATGTTCGATATCATCATCTTTTAAATCTTGAGTTCATTGAGATGTATCGATAAAATTGACATCTAATCGGTTTGTGTCCAATATACAGTTAAAGAAAGTCATGTGATTTTCAATATCTCAAAGAGAGCCTCGATATCCTCAAAATTCAAACCTCGATGATATCAATGGATCTTCGATGATATCGGATTGGGACACAAATTTGACCAGCAAGCTTTCAGGTAAATCCGTTTAAGTATCGAGGGGCACTCGATGATATCGATATTCAAATATTGATCATATCGAGACCAGGTCGATGTCATCGAAATAATGAACAAACTATCCAATAAGCTTATAGGAAAATTCATTGAAAATATCGATGAATCGTAGCTGGTATCGATATCATTGACATTCAAATTTAGATGGTATTAAGGGATGCTCGATCATATCAATACCTGTTAAGTTTCACAGGCAATTTTGCTCTCACATTTTTCAAATGTCGAGGAATCGAACCATGTGCGATGAAATTGGAGTTCGAAATTCGATGACATTGAAGCATGTTTGATATCCTCGACCAGTTGGTAAAAAGGTTCAAAAGCGTTTGACAGATTGAGTTCGTGTCATTAAACAGCAATTTGATGCTATCGAGAGTATACGCTCGATGATATCGAATCCTGCTCAATGGTATTGAACTCTGTAAAATATATGATTATTTTATTTCCGTTGGAACTTTTTGTCTATTTAATGAGAGATTTTCTTTGGTTGTTTACAGAAAAAATAGATAAAGCTTTTGAGTGTTTAATCCAGATCATATACCCTAAGCCTTTTTCTCTCGTGGGAGTTCATCCTCCAATCCACGCTCATCATTGATATTCAATAGAGTGGATTGGGGAATGAACTTCCGCATTCAAGGATCCTCCAGCAACCACCATAATGAAAAATCATTGAGCTGGGATACCTTGAATGCATAGATGATTAGAATCACTCTATTTCTAAAATAGGAAAACATTTAATAGAGTAGGATTCCAACATAACCTTGACCCAAACCGTCGCTATACATTGCAGAATCATTTGTGTTGCGGTTCAAGGGAGGTGAATAATCTTCATCATTAAAGGAGGAGATCTTCATCAACGTGCTAAATGGGCTCATTTGCTTATCTACAAGTCATTAGAGTCCAGAGACCCTGCTGATCATTCCTTTATGTAGGATTGGGTCACAAGCGATTCTCACCTCTTCCAAGTCCTCATAGGAAGCCTCCAATGGGAGAGTATGTGGGGGTGCTGTGTGTTGACCCTTGCTCTATGGAGAGCATAAACTTAGGTCCTTTGTGTAGGTCCTTGACCTGTGTGTCTAAAACCTACGTGTTGTGTGTAAACCTTTACTTTTATGTAGGGCATAAACTGTTAGGTTCCTCGTGTGGATCCTTGACCTGTATGGCCTAAAATCTATGTGCTGTGTGTTGACCCTTTCTCCTGTGTGGGGCATAAACTTGTGTCTCGTGGAGACATGTTAGGTACCATGTGTAGGTCCTAGAGTCAACCTTGTGTAGGTTGTACGGGTTTGAGGTGAATCTGATTTGAAACCTCTGTTAGTGAGATCGGTACACTCAAGGGTTGAGTGCATCCACTGAAAGTGGAGTAGACATGTAGTTGAACCACTTCAAAAATGACTGTGCTTGGGACTGCAATTTACCTATACTACTTGTGTGATTTCTCTAAATGTTCTCATAATGCATGTTCACATGATTACCTAGAATTAATTAGAATCACATCTCACATAGTGACATTCATCATGAATTATGTTGTACATCTTTTTTATGTTTTGAATAGTCTTATGATTGGATCCTCTATCTGGCTTAAAAGCCATTAGATTTACATTGAAGAAATCATGCTATATGCATATTAGTTCAGGATGGGGTGGATAGGTTTTAAATCATCATAAAATTTTAAAAAGTCCTATTTACCCCCCTCCAGGACATCTTGGCATATTACCACTTCGACTAAAGCGGTCATTACTGCAATTTCAACCATGACACATTAAACTGCCAACCGCATTTGAATAAGGCACATGAGACATAACCTTTTTTACTCCTCGTTTGATTTCAGACATTGTTCTGATGAATGCTTGAAGTGAGTCACGTGAGGAATGTTCACTAGCTTTACCTAGTCCATCTCATAATTGATCGACACCTTTTCAAGGTATTCTTCTTGTGATAATCAATGCCTGCTTTTCTTCCTGTCTCTATGAATATCTATATCGAGAACCCTCTTTGCACCCCCTGAATCTTTCATCTCAAATTTCCTTGATAATCAGGTCTTCAGTCATTGAATTTAGACATATCATGACTGGTGATCAACATATCATCAACATAAAATACTAAGATGATGAATTTTTGATCGTATTCACTCTGAGTAAATTTTTGACTCAATTTGAAAGAATCAAATTTCTTATACCACTGCCTAGGCGATTGTTTCAGGTCGTACAATGACCTCATTAACCTGTAAACTTTTTTCTTTATCCCTATAATTTCATAGCCCTCTGGTTGCTTCATGTAGATCTGTTCTTCTAACTCTCCATGTAAGAATGCATTCTTGACATCCATCTGTTCCAACTCGAGATCGTATTGGGCAACCAGCGCTAACACGGATCTAATGGATATTTTCTTAACCACGAGTGAAAATATCTCTGTGAAGTCAATTTGTTCTCTTTGAGCATGTCCCTTCGCTACAAACCTTACTTTGTATTTATCCTATTTTCTTTTGAATAACCACTTGCATCCGATCACTTTTCAGTCCACTGGAAGCTCCACTAGCTCATATGTGTGATTTTTATGCAACGAGTCCATCTCATCATCTACAGCCGCCTTCCACTTTTCTACATTAGGCCCATCAAGAGCCTCCAGAATAGTTGGTGGGTCCCCCTTATCTGTAATAAGGGCATATGTGATATTAGAGTCGTCCTTATATCTTGCTGGCAGTGGGTTCCTTCTCCCAAGTGGATGTTCCACCTGATCCTATACACCTGTCTGCAAATCTGTCTCTTCTTGAGTATCATTTGTGTCAATCTGAACGTCTACGATCAACCTTTCTAGTTCCTTTTACTCCTCTTGATCATTCTTGTGGAATAGGGAACTTTCATCGAATCTGACGTCACAGATAGTGATGGCCTTGCGTGTGACCTTATCGAATAACTTGAACCTCTCACACCAATACCATAGCCAACAAAGATGTACTTTTTGGTTCTATGGTTGTCACACCCCAAACTCAGAAATCGGGCTCATAAAATTCTCGATCATCGAATCTGGTACAGACAGCCTCCGTAGTATCCATTCTCGGCTCCCGGCGCGTATACACCAGATTCTGATCCGGGATCTTACAAGGAGGATTTTCCAACGTACATTTGTCTCATAAGAAGCATAATCACAAATTTACCCAAATCACAAAGGCAACATCATCATCGCATATCCACTAATATAAACATTTAAATACAATGCTGAAAGGGAAATACATATAAAAGAAATCAAAGCTCCAGAAAACCATTGCACGCTCCAAGCTTAATGCTGCCGCAACCTAATGCCACTTGCACACATCTATCGTGCATAAGCTTATAGAAAGCTTAGAGGGTGGTGTAAGTGTGTGTACAAGCTGAGTGTCAAGTACTCAATACAATGCCATGATCATACAATATAAAAAAATACTGACAAGATCATGAATCATACGATATCAGAGTAAGAGGAAATACTGACAAGTCCATGAGTCATACAATATCAAAGTACGTAACACAGATCAACTATATAAAGAGGCAAATATCAGATGTCAAGGATATAATGTAATATGTAAATCCTTCTAAGTCCTTCAAGGCCATATAAGTGAAGAAATATAACAACCCAGAATGTCATATGCCTGCGAATGTAATGCAATATTTGATACGAATGAAATGACCAAGCTAGAGTGTGAAATCGGGATGATAGTACATAGTATCGCAGGCTATGAGGTCCATCAAAATGGACTTCTATTCATACCTAATTTAGATAGTCAAACTTAATGTGGTAAACTCCTGATCTCAGGTTAGTCGCACATCCCAACCGAAATCCTAGTCATTACGAAGGTACACATAACAAATAGTTGCGCACCACTATCCCTAATGGATAGTGAATAAATCAATGAATGAGTATGCAACTTCTGCTCAATAAGTCTAAATAACAATACCATACATCTCTAGGATCATCACCGGGGTCTAGTACACTCTACGCCAGCTTGTCACCCCATCAAGAGCACAATACAACTAGGTAAGTGGAAGAGACCTCACTACTCGCCTACAAATATCGACCTGGCTCGTTGATAGCGGACCCATTTAGGAGCTGGTCGGACTCAGCCTAGCTATGCCTACTCCCTAAGGCGGGTAAGGCCACACCCCCTCCCAACTGACCATGACACAGTGGAAGACCCAGCCTACAGGTATACAGCCCTCATGCGCTCATATATATGCACTCGGTCTCAACGTTGGGGTGTCCTCTAGTACCAAGAGGGTTAAGGAATTTTCACTCAGGGACATCATGGTGGCCCGATGCTAGTAATAGATTTCCTCTTCCCATTTGGGCATCCACGACATGACTGTGGAGGTTTCGGCCCTGATGTCTCTACGGCGTACAATAATCACAATCACATAATACAAGATGTATGAGTCATGCAATCCAATGATGCATCAATCCTATGCATGTGGGAGAACTCCGCCTATCAGGGAGTCCCATAAACCACTAGCACTAAGGCATATGTAATGGTCAATCACATCTCATAACAAACATACAGATGATGCATATGGGCATGTATTATGATGATATGCTATCATATACTCATAATTGGTACCAATAATCGTCATCAACAATCGGCCTCGACAATGTAGACATTTAACCAACATTGCTCCCAAGGAATGACCCACATAAAGCCTAACATATAGTGGATCCATGGCCTCGCGCAAGGGCTGAATATACAACACCATGAGCCTCACTCAAGAGATCAATACACATCATGATGGGCCTCTCACATGGGCTTAATATACATCACAATGGACTCCATTGCCTGGCCCTCAAAAGCATTGTAATGGGCCTCATCATATAGGCCTAATATACATCATAATGGGCCTTTAACACGGGCTCAATACACATCACAATGGGCCTTAAATACAGGCTGCATATACATCACATTGGATCTAGTTAATCGGCCTCGGCAATCAGAATCGGCCTCATTGGTCAGCCTCTACAATCGAAATCGTCCTCGACAATCAGAATTGTCCACGATGATCGGTCTTAACAATCAGAATCGGCCTCGACAATCAGAATCGGCCTTAACAATCGAAATCGGCCTCAACAATCAAAACAACCTCAACAATCAGAACGACCTCAATAATTGGAATCGGCCTTGATAATTAGAATTGGCCTGGACAATAGGAATCGGCCTCGACAATCGGAATCGACCTCTATAATCAAAATTGGCCTCAATAATCGGCATCAGCCTCGACAATCAGAATCGGCATCGATAATCAAAATAGGCCTTAATAATTGGCCTAACCAAAAAGGGCCTAAGGGAAGGTCACAATTTGGACATTTAACCAATACTGCCCATCAATGTGGACATTCGACCAACATTACTCGCAAGGAGTGGCCCACATAGGGCCAAACGTACAGTGGGCTCATGGACACACACAAGGGCCTAACATACATCATCATGACCCTTGCTTATGGGGCATATACACATCACATTGGGCCTCACTCATGGGCCAATATATATATCACATCAGGCCAAACCGAATCAGGGCCAATATATATCACATCGGGCCGAATCAAATGGACCAAATCAAATGGGCCGAATCAATAGACCGAATCAATGGGCCAACTCGAATGGGCCGAATCAAATGGACTGAATCAATGGGCTAAATCAACAGACTGAATCAAGTGGATCGAATCAATGGGCCGAATCAAATGGGCCGAGTCAAATGGGTCGAATCAAATGGATCGAATCAATGGGCCAAGTCGAATGGGACAAATCAAATGTGCCAAGTTAAATGGGCAGAATCAAATGGATCGAATTAATGGGCCAAGTTGAATGGGCCGAATCAAATGGGCCGAGCCGAATTGGTCGAATTAAATGGGCCAAGTCGAATGGGCCAAATCAAATGGGTCAAACCAACACATCATTCATCTATTATTAGAGATCATCTAGAGCATGATTTGAAAAAAATGAATCATATCCAAAGGATCATCTGGACCATACCACACTTAGCAATGGTAATAAAGGGTCTCATAGTTATGATTCCAGTGTGCTCCACCATAGTATTATTTCCCATCCAATCAGTTCATAAGGTCATAAAGACTTGATAAGGAGGAAAAATAAATATTATATTGATTTAAAACTTCTGTAATCCCAAAAGGAGTTTCAATGGTAGATGTTCAAACTCACTACTATTGCGGTGTGGCCCACCTGATAACTGGATCTGTCTTATTTTTAGTCTTAAACCTAAGATGATCTAGCCAAATGGACGGACAGATGGATACAACACATGCATCATGGTGGGGATCGACTGTCCCAACCAGGGACAGTGCAGATGAAACCATACATCACGCTGGCCCACAGATATGGATGGTGTGGATGAACTCCACATACACATGTGTGGCCACGCTAGCCACATCTCACATATACATATTGAGGTGAGGACGGTGTGGATCATGCCATGCTGGCCACATCTCACGGCAATACAACAGCTTTATACCTATTGTAAGCACGCTGGTTAGCCAGCTGCTAACAGCCAATGATAAAGGTAGGTCCCACGTGGGGTGGGCCACCATAGCTAATATATAAATATAATATATTATATTATATGATTTTATATATTATATCTATAATAATATATAAAAGATAATATATTATACTAAAACAAGAAGACTTCCAGTGTCCGGAGACTATCTGGACGCTGAATGGTTGGTTGGATCCGCACGTCCAGTTGGGTGGGTCCATGTGGTGTGGCCCACCTGATATCATTAATTTTTATTTTTTTTTGCTATGGTACATACGCAGCACGAACAAATGGTGGTGTCTGCACCAGTGGGCCACTCCACTGATCAAGCTGATGTTTGTATTTTTTCCTTAATCCAAGGCGGTAAGTCGGGCCCCAACAAATGGATGTTCTAGATCAAGTGGGCCACAAGCCATCGCCAAAAGAGAAAAAAAAGATAGAGAGAGATGCGTGAAGGGGAGGGACCCTGCCACTAATTAGCCCTCCCTTATGCATACATCATGTGTGTCCCACATAAAGTGGGCACTTAAAAATTAAAATTGATAGTGGATCACCCAACGTTTGTGCTCCTTCTTGGTCCCTTGGTTTCATTGGCTTCTTGGCTTTAACTTTGAAGGAAGATGATGGAGTTTGAAGGGTAGAGATGAGAGATCTAGGGGTAGGGAGTGGGCCACACTTGGCTTCTCTCATGGAGAGAATTGGTTTGAAAGAGAGAGAGAGAGAGGTGATGTAGTAAATGGAGGGTATGGTGCTTGTAAGAAAGGAATGGGATGAGTATGGGTGTTGTTGATTTGGGTGAGAGAGGGATGGGTAGGGTATAGGTTGTACTTGACTTGATTGATTGATGTGTACTTGATTGATTAATGTGAAGGGTCATAGATATTCTCTTAGAATTCACAACGTGCGGTGTTTCTTTGAAATGAACGCGGGCCCACATCTCTTGGCCTGGGTAATGCCTCTACGTGTAATATACGGCTTCAAAACTGCAGTGATGGTGCGGTCACTAGGGTACATGTTTCTGGTCGAGCCGACTCTGATTTGCAAGACTCGGCTTAGGATTGCCCGTAAATATCGATTATAGGTTACGGGTTATCGAAATTCAACCGGGAGGACCATGAAAGTCTAAAGAATGGTACAGTTTAGGATACGGGTCTCACAATGGTCTAGCTTATCTCTCTCAACTAACGATACATGAGAGTAAGCCTTACAACCAAATATGTGTAAATCTGAGTAGTTTAGCTTATGACCACTCCATACTTCCTCTAGAATTTTACATTCAATTGTTGTAGAAGGAGACCAGTTCACCAAATAGCAAGTCATGTTAATGGCCTCAGTCCATAAGTCCTTGCCTAATGTAACATTGCTTAACATGTATCAGGCCCTCTTTAAGAGAGTCTGATTCATTTGCTCAGCCACACTATTTTGTTTGGGCATGTGGCGCACTTGTTGTGCCTAATGATCCCTTCATCCTTACAATATTTATTAAACTCAGTAAAAGTGAATTTTCCACCATCGTCACTTCTTAAAACCTTTATTTTTTGTCATGACTATTTTTTCACCATTGCCTTCCATTGTTTCAATATGGTGAAAACTTTAGATTTACGTTTCATGAAATAAACCCAAACTTTCCTGGAGTAGTCATCAATGAATGAAATAAACCATGATAATCCTTTGATGGAAACCTTTAGCGATGGCCCCCATATGTCAAAGTGCACATAATCAAGCACTCCCTCACATACTTGTTTTCTAGTTTTAAAAGGTAATATAGATAGTTTACCATATATATAATACTCGCATATATCTAAATCATAATTCAAAAAAGCTGAAATTAAACAAGGATCAGATAGTACTTTCAAGCCCTGCTCGCTCATGTGGCCCAGACGAGCATGCCACATACATACATAAGTGGAATCTGTAACAGCCGCTTTAGCTCCACCTGTTGAAGTGCTTTCGATAAAACTGTAAAGGTTTCCGTGCCTTTGCTCTCTCATAACCATGGGTGCCCTTTTTAAAACTTTAAGGACACCATCAATAACAGTGAACTTGCACCCTATAGCCTAGAGTGCACCGAGAAATCAGACTTTTTTTCATATTAGGAATGTGATTGACATTAGTCAAGGTATGCTCCATCCCATCAAACATCTTGATGCTCACAGAACCAATAACCACAACATTACGGGCATTGTAATTACCAATAAAAACATGTCCACCATCACATTCCGTGTAACTAGGGAACCAACTCTGATAAGGAGTCATGTGATATGATGCTCCTGTGTCAAGGATCCACTCATCTATAAGATTGTCATGCAAGTGTCTGACCATAGACATGGACAGGATATCTCCACTACTTGTCCCTTCATCATATGTGATAACATTAGCCTCCTTAGAAGTAACCTCTGAGTTTTCTTTCTTCGCTTTAGGATTAGTACAATCCTTTTTTATGTGTCCACTCATCCCATAATTTCAACACTTTAATTTTCCTTTCCCCTTGCACTTGGATTTGGATCTAGGTCTTGAAGATCCTATACCTCGCTCAATATTTCTTCCCCTTGTAAATAGTGCATCAAAATATATCCCCGTGCCACCGTTTAACTTTCTCATGGCCTTCCCTTGCAGGGTTGAGATAATGGTGTCAACACTTAGGGTTTTATTTACGGTGCACATTGTGTCCTTAAATGACTCATATGATGTTGGAAGAAATTCAACAACATACATGCTTGTTCCTCATCTTTGATCACTTCCTCCATATCTAGCAGTTGGCATACCAATTTGTTAAAGTTCCTGATGCGGGCCTCCAGATCTCCACACTCTGCCATCTTAAAGTTATACCACTGTAGCTTCAAGTGTAGGCAATTTTCAGAGGATTTTTTCACATAGATATCCTCTAACTTCACCCATATACTAGCCATAGTTTTCTCTATCAAAACAGTATAGAGAACCTCATCCGTGAGACAAACAGATGGAGGATAAAGCATTACTATCAAGAGTATCCTATTCTTCATATTTCATAGTCAATTTATGCTCCCTAAGAGCCTTAATTTGGCCTTGCTTGGTTAATAAACTAATCATCTTAATCTTCTATAACTCAAAAATAATTTTTCCTAAGTACTTCTAAATATCAAACTTGGCATTTTCCATTGATGTTAATCCTTCAGATCTAGATCTATGCCCCAATGATAACTTTGATACTACTTGTTGGGTTTTGGACTGCGGAATCACACACACATGGATCTAGGATAGCAATCTAAGAGTACCAAGCGAACACAAGAGAACACAAAGAATTAACGTGGAAAACCCTTTCGAAAAAACCATGGCACAAAAGTGATAGATCTTCATTATGAAAGCAAAAATTACAAAGAGAAAAGACTTACCTAATTCAAACAAGCTTGAATCTCACCCTTACTACACCCTTTGTAAAACCTAGAACCCTTTTAGAAAGCCTTAGAATCCTTAGAATAATACCTTCCAATCCTGTTTATAATCATATATATAGTTTTAAGAAGAATCCCACACAAAATCGGAAAGAATCATAAACGAAATTGGAAACAAATCCCACACTTTCTTAATTGCATGAAAAATCTGCACAAAATTTGATTAGATTTAAGACATCAAATACAACAGAGAAATACAAGTAGGCGTTATAAGTTTTTTAAATGGTGATGATCATGATGGGGTTCAACCTATAAGATGGATTGGATGTCATATATGCATGAAAGGTTGGAATTTATCTTTGGAGACTAGAATCCAAACCATAAAAAAGTGCAATCATTGCTTTTGTGGAATCTGAAGGGATTTCCTCCTCATGGCTCGACCGGTCGAGGGCACTGCTCGACCGGTTGAGGCTGCTGGTCAACCAATCGAGGACTGGTTTAACTCAAACTCTAGCGAGTTTGGTTTGATTTTTTTCAAGGTGCTTGACTGGTCAAGGGAGGTGCTCGACTGGTCGAGGACTCTACTCGACCAGTCGAGGTTACATAGATTTGAGTCTGAATGTTGTGGGGACTGCTAAAATTTGAGGTGATTTCGCAAGAGGTGTGAAAGGGAGTTGCCTAAACTATAAATAGAGGTTCCTAAGGATTTTCTAGCCAATGCAAGAGAGTTTCCTAAACCTTTACGAGGGTTTGCTAAAGGCTTTAAAGCTATCAAAGGTGAGAGAGAGATAGAAAGAGAGAGAGAGAGGAAGCTTGTGGAAGGGAGGTTCTACTCGTAGAGGTATCTATTGTATACTCGACATCTCAACACTTCTACATCCTCATAATTGGTGAGATCTCTCCATTTTCTTTATTCTCTTATTGATTATCCACTCTTGCCTGAGTAAAGAAGGTTTGATCCAAGTAGTGTGTGCTTGTGATCGGTTGTAACATTCTACTTCATACTGGATTGTTGCTCTGGACTAGGTCCTGTGGTTTTTTCCTATTTGAGGGTTTTCTACGTAAAAATCTCTTGTGTCGTGTGGTTTGTTCTTTGATTTATTTCATTGATTTATTATCCCATAATTCTAGTATTTTTGGGAGGCTAGATCCTAAGGTTTTGTGCAAAAGCCCCCAACAAAGTGGTATCAAAGCGTTCAGGTTGGTTAATCGGGGTGGGATCAATTTTGAATTATGGAAGGTGGCTCACCAAGGATGATTAGTCTCAATATTTCCAACTTGACCAAATGGAAGGCTAAGATGGAGGACTTACTTTATTACAAGGACTTATATTCTTTAATTCAAGACGTATCAACAAAGTTAAAGGATATGTCAGATAATGATTAAAAGAAGTTGAATTGGAAGGCGATGGGGTTTATTAGACATTGGATGAACGATTTCGTATTCCACCATGTGTCTATGGAGACCTCAACTGCTAGCCTATGGCTGAAACTACAAGGGCTGTATGAGAGGAAGACAGCCGACAATAAAATCTTTCTGATAAGATGACTTGCGAATCTCAAGTTTAAAATGGTGGTTATGTGGCTGAGCACATGAATGAAGTCAACAATATATTGAACCAGCTCTCCGCTATGAAGATGGTCTTGGACGATGAATTACAGGCTTTACTAGTGTATAGCTCATTACCTGATAGTTGGGAGACATCGATGGTTCTCTAAGTGACTTCACGCTAGACAAAAAGGTATCCATGGAACAGGTAACTAGTTATCTCTTCAATGAGGAGACAAGGAGGAAGTGTCAGGGGTCTACTCAATATGAAGCCCTTATGATACAAGATCGAGAGAGAGGAAATAATAAAAAGGGTGGGAAGGCCCGAGATAAATCAAGAGGCAAGTCGAGTACCAGGAAGGATGTTAAATGCTAAAATTATTGCAAGAAGGGCCACTACAAGCATGAATGTCATAATAAGAAGAACGACAAGAAAGGAAAAGAAAAGGAGAAGGAAGACGAATCAAATTCCACTGCGGTCGCTTCAAACAGCGACATTGTAGTAATTCTTTCAGCAGATCATGATGTTTGTCTCATGGCTACGAGTCAGGACACCGACGGGGTGATAAACTCAGGAGCCAAATTTCATGCGACTTCACGTAGGAACTTCTTCACAAGCTACAGGTCATGTGACTTTGGGACTGTGAAGATGTGAAATTCTAGCGTATCAAAGATCGCATGGGTCAATGATATTTGTCGAAGACTGATGTGGGCTGTACATTGATTCTCAGGGATGTGATGCACATTCTAGACCTTCACCTCAACTTGATGTCGATGGGAAGGTTGAATGATGATGGCTATGAAAGCTAATTTGTTGGTGGACGCTGGAAGCTCATTAAGGGTTCATTGATCGTAGTCCGATGAAAGAAGTGTTACATCTTTTACAAGATAAGGATCAGTGTGTGCAAGGGTGGGTTGAACATAGTGGAAGATTTACTTATTGACATGTGGCACAGGTGTCTAAGCCACATGAGTGAAAAAGGGCTTCATGTACCAGCGAGAAAGCGGTTCCTTCCAGACATGACAGGTATACCTCTCAAAACCTATATTGATTGTTTATCAGTGAAACAACATAGAGTTTCATTTGTTAAATCTACTTCTAATGTTAATAAAGTGCATACATTAGATTTGGTTTATTCTGATGTTTGTGGTCCTACGAGGACAAAAACCTTGGGTGGGGCATTGTATTTTGTCACTTTTATAAATGATGCAAATAAGAGGGTTTGGGTTTATGCTTTGAAATCTAAGGACGAGATCTTTGGTGTGTTTAAATTGTTTCATGCTATGGCCGAGAGAGAGAGACAGGTAAATCATTGAAGTGCATCTACAATGACAATGGTGGAGAATACATCGGTGACTTTCATGAGTATTGCATGCTCCTTAGTATACGGCATGAACAAACGGTTCCCAAGACCCCACAGCATAATGGTGTGGTTAAGCGAATGAATCACACAATTATAGAGAGAATCAGATACAAGTTATCCCATGTGAAGTTGCCCAAGTCATTTTAGGGAGAAGCAATGCACACGTCAGTGTATTTGATAAACAGGTCTCCATCAGCCCCGTTGAATAGAGAAGTACCTGAGAATGTGCGAACTAGACAAGATCCATCGTACAGTCATCTCAGGGTGTTTGGATGTAGGGTATCCATTCACGTACCAAAGGATGAGAGGTCCGAGTTCGATATGAAGATCAGGTTGTGTGTGTTCTTAGGTATGGTGATGAAAAGTTCAGTTACAAATTGTGGGATCCAACTGAGAAGAAGCTTGTCAGGAACAGAGATGTGGAATTCTTTAAAGATTAGTGTATAAAAGACATTAGTAAGCCAGAGAAGAACCAGCCTAGTTCAGGTGAGTTAGAGGACATGAATCCAGTTATTCCTCCCGTGGTGCCTGATGACAGAAGAGTACAACAAGGTACAGAGGATGAAGGAGTTCTTACCGAAGATGGACTGGGAGAGCATCCCCCATTTAATCCACCTATTGAGCCACAAGTGAGGAGGTCATCCAGGGATAGACAGTCGTCCAAGAGGTACGAGCATAAAGGGGAGTGGTTAAAAGCTATGCAAGAGGATATGAGATCCTTACATAAAAAGCACATATATGATATGTGAAATGGATACTGCGGTATCTAAGAGGGTCATCTAGGTTAACCCTATGCCATGGTGACAGAAAACCTGTGTTAGAGGGCTGCACAGATGCAGATATGATAAGTGACATAGACTCCAGGAAGTGTACATCGGGGTTCATGTTCACGTTTGCAAGGGGAGAAGAGGCCGATTACATCAAAGTCAAGGGCAAAGAGCATATGGTGTGTAGATTGAGGAAGAGCTTGTATGGGTTGAAACAAGCTCAAAGGCAATGGTACAAGAAGTTCGACTTGCTTATGTTAAAGCATGGGTATGAAAGAACAGAGTCAGACCACTATATGTTCACGTGTAAGTTCTTAAATGGCAGATTTTTCCTGAGTCAGAAAGGGGGAGATCCGATGTTTGCTCAACTCAAACTCCAGTGAGTTTGGTTTGATTTTTTTTGAGGTGTTTGAGCAGTCGAGGGAGGTGCTCGACCTATCAAGTGGGCAGATCGACCGGTCGAGGACTCCGCTTGACTAGTCAAGGTTACGCAGATTTGAGTACAGATTTTGTGTGGACTCCGAAAATTTGAGGCAGTTTTACAATAGGTGAGAAAGGGAGTTGCCTAAACTATAAATATGGGTTCCTAGGGCTTTCTAGGCAATGCAAGGGAGTTTCCTAAATCTTTACAAGAGTTTGCTAAAGGGTTTAGGGCTATTAAAGGTGTGTGTGTGAGAGAGAGAAAGCGAGAGAGGAAGCTTGTGGAAGGAAGGTTCTACTCGTAGAGGTGATCTACTGTGCACTCAATATCTCAGCGCTTCTATGTCCTTGTAATCTATGTGATCTCTCTATTTTTCTTTATTCTTTTATTGTTTATCCACTCCTGCGTGAGTGAAGAAGGTTTGATCCATGTAGTGTGTGCTTGTAATCAGATGTAATGTACTTCATAGTGGATTGTTGCTCTAGACTAGGTCCCGTGGTTTTTACCTCTTTGAGTGTTTTCCACATAAAAATCTCGTGTTGTGCGGTTTATGCTTGGATTTATTTCATTGCTTTATTATCCCATAATTTCGGTGTTTTTTTGGAGGCTAGATCCTAAGGTTTTGTGCAATGGCCCCCAACAGAATCCTCCATTTTCTTTAGTATCCAGACATCTCAAATTGTCACATCAATGGAAAACCTTTCCCATTTCCAATGATTTCAATGTGATTGATGATATCCAAACATGCCTACATACGCAGGTTATGGCACATGTTTTGTTGCTTACTCACCTCTTCAATCTACTTCTGTGGTATACCCTTTTGGATGATTTTTAGGAGATGCCATCCAAACACAATCTTAACATTCATGGACACCTTTCTCACTGCACCAAATACAAAATGTCAACATTCATTGAAGTCCACGTCATGGATTTGAAGATCCATGGACATGGACTTCCCTTAGCAAACACCTATCCATGCATACCGCAACTCCTAAATAATTTTAGAATTATCTTAGCCTCTGATTGTTGGAAACTTTTCTGATTAAATGTAGGCTACTGCTCATTTTTGGGTATTTTAATAAATAAATGTTGATATTTGCAGAACATACAAGTGATTGAATTCACCTTTTAAAAGTGTAGGCTTAAAAGTGTAGGCTTAAAATCCCCAATATGTACTTTTGCCCAACATTATGAAGTTACAAACTACCCAGTTTATGAAGAGTTTGACCAATCAAATGAGTTGTACCAAAACTATAACAAGTTTAGGATCAATTGGTTGGTTCTTGTGCACACCCTGGTCAACTAGCATCTTTAATCCTGCAGTATTAATACATATGGAAAAATATGAGCACCTTTAAACTAGTAGATCCACATTATCATGTTGAACAATGATTTCGTAGCTGCATCTCTTCGGTGAGGCCTAACCCCTAAATAACTTTTTTGTACTATTTTGCTCAATACAGATGCTGGTACTAGCCCATGCATTGAACTCATTCAACCCCCAAATCTTAGGATTCACGAACTTGACTACACGTTTTATATTAATTCCTTTTTTTTTCCTTTTTGGGGAAAGATTGTGTGCACTCGATGTGCAAGGAGAGTCAGTCGGAATCTTCGCATGTATTCCAAATAATTATGGGTAGGAATCTTCACAAGCACTTCAAAATGAACTTCTGAAAATTCAAATTTTGAAATGTGTAGTTTCTTGCCAACTATTTTAAATGACAGATGTTGATGTGTGGACCAACTCTCCATTTTCCCTGGGGCATGTTGAAGTTGTTCTAATATTTTTCTTTTATGTATGGGCTAAGGCTCCAAGTGGAATACGGGGAGAAAAATACATAATATAAATATCTACTAAAAGCCATACTGCCATATACAAATACTTTGGCCTATTAATATCTTGGAGGAAGTTCTTAAAATGATTAGTTTCTATTGATGCATTTGTATAGCCTCGTAACTGTCTGCAGATGTTTATACGATAACATATTTTCCTTCCTCTATGCCAAACTATGCCCTAGTATCACAGGTTCTGTGCCATGTTTTGTCGCATCTAACATGGGTGTCTTGAATAGATTTATACCATATATTACATACCAAACACTACCTGGTATCTGTTGGGTTTAAAACCCACTTACGTCTGATATGTGGCTGCAGCTGCCGTGAAACATAAAAACAGAAACTGAAAGAGAAAGAAAACTTGATTGTTGAACTTTTGAATAAATAAAAAATGATTACAATGGTGCCTTTTATAGGGTTTTCTCTTTATGTGAAATGACTAAAATATCCCTGTCTAGATGCTTCCTAGGGGTAGCTAAACGTAGACAAAATCCAAGAAAGAAATCTTATTGCTATCCTAACACAGCTAACACACTAAACATAGAAAAAACTGAAATAGAAAAAATCTAAATGCACAACTAGCATATACGGATTCTACACAGTTTTGGATTTACACGATTCCATCACCGTTTCTAACACTCCCTTTCAAACCAAAACTGGCTTCATTCCGAGGATTGATCTAAGTCTCCTAAATATGTCAGTCAGCAATGCTTTGGTGAAGATGTCTGCCACTTGTTCAGTGGTGTGACAGTATTCCATCTTTACCATTTTTTTCTTTACTTGATCTCGAAGAAAGTGATATCTTGTGTCTATGTGCTTGCTCCTTCCATGCTAAACTGGATGTTTGGAAAGTTCGATTGCCGATTGATTATCCACATATATAGCAGTGGATTCCTCTTATGGATGCTTCAGCTCCTTTACCAGATTCCTTAGCCAGATCACCTCACATACAGTGGATGAAGCTGTTACGTACTCAGATTCACATGTGGACAGGGCGACCACACTTTGCTTCTTTTAATTCCATGTGAATGTCGTAAACCCAAGATAGAAAGCATAGCCTGTGATGCTTTTTCTTTCATCTTACTCACCACCCCAACCACTATCAGAGCATCTATACAGATCGCCTCATCACTGTATGGATAAAAGAGACCGAACTCAATAGTCCCTTTGATATACTTCAATACTCATTTTGCAGATAGCCAGTGTGACTCTTTTGGGGCTTTCATATACCGGCTTAGAAGCCCAACACTATAAACTATATCAGGCCTAGTGATTGTCAGGTACCTTAAACTTCTGATTAGGCTCTTGAATAGGGTTGAGTTGACGTTTCTTCCTTCTCCATCTTTTGTAAGCTTCAGACCTGTTGTAACAGGTGTATTTATGGCTTTACAGTCGACCATTTGAAACATCTCAAGAAGTTCCTTTGTATACTTCTTCTAGGATATGTAAATGCCACCAACTTGTTTCTTCACTTCAATGCCCAAGAAGAAGGACATCAATCTGTTTTGAACAAGAAACAAAAGTGTTTTATTTGGGAAATGTTTCATTCATTTAAACAAATCACTAAAAGCTAACGATGAAGATAATCACTTTATTTATTCCAAGTTCTTCACATCCATTTCTCCTTTGATTCCAAATAAAACATTTATGAATCATAACATACAACAAATATTCAGCATTCATATTATGAAACATTAAACATAATATTGAACACTATTTTGGAAGTCATTGTGTACTGTTGAAAGCCATTGCGCGTAAACGGAAGCTGTTGTGCGTTGGTGTTATAGATAAACACAAGCTGCTGTGCACTAGTCCATTGTGAGCCAGCCCTTATTATGCATAGATACTTATTGTGCGTAGATACTCGTTGTGCACTGGCAGTGTAGTGCGCTACACAATGCCCCCTCCGCACGACGGTTGCGGACTTTACCTCTCCTCCGCAATCTCTTCTCTCTCTCACTGTGATTGGTAGCTCGTGACCCCACTGGAGGGGTCACGGGGTATTTATAATCCTCTCACACGTGTGATTATGCCACGTAGGCTCCGTGCACTCCTCTTTGTGCGAAACTTACTTTGCGCCCCTATTGTGCGGAAATCACTGTGCGCCCCTATTATGCGAAAATCACTGTGCACCCCAATTACTTCACACAATAGCCTTTCCTGCACAATGATTGCGTCTTTCGCACGATATCAGTCCTTTTCTGCACAACGACAATTTTTCTTCATTTCCCATCACTTCTCTTTATTTTATGCCTCAACAGATGCCCCCTTGATCCTGCATTTTTTGTTTTGACACTCATAAAATAAATATGTAGGATCAATATCAAGAAATTTCTAAACACATTCTAAATCTATAGAATCATGTGCATATTTTCGTTGTTGTGCATAAAGATTGCACGGGATCAAATTCACACCGTGATTTGCATGCAATAAATTACACACAACCATTTGCGCACAATAGGTGGCACACAACACTTCAAACTCCACCTATAAATTCAAAAACTTCTTTCTTATTTTCATTATCTCCCTCTGTCAGCTCGTACTTATTATTTCTTCACTAGATCAACCACCTTTGTGTGCTGACATTATTGTGCGTCGTACAACACCTACTTCAACAACCAGGACTTATAATCCTGCACACAATAGGTAGCGCACAACACTTAGCTAGGATTACACAAACTTAACACCTAGCACACAACATCTTGTGCACACTAGCTTACGCTCAACAGTTCTTTTGGCGCACAAAAGCCTGCGCACATTCTTTTTGTGCACAGTAATCTGCGCACTACAACTTGCGCCCCATAGTCTACGGATAGTAACCTATGCATAGTATTCAGTATACAACAATTTTTCCCATAACTTTTGAACTTGCATATTGCTTTTCCTTGCCCCTCCACTTGTCTATTTCATTTCCCTGACAATATTCTTCTTCTTCTTCTTTTTTTTTTGATGTGAACTTGTTTTGTTCAATCCTTCTTAGATCTCCAATGGCAAGCTCTAAAAGACCACTTTCTTCTTCAAATACTACTGGGCCATCTAACCCACAACCCGATGAAACCCATAACCCCAAAAAGCCTCGCTCCGGTGAGAATTACAATTCTTTCTTTAAGGAGCCGATCCTTGTCATTGTGAACTTCGTTGATCGCATTCAACGCTTATCTGAAGATATACACATGGCTATAATTATGAAGTAAATACAGGGACCCCCCTTTTCAGGACAAGAATCTGATTGGGAAAACTAGCTGAAATGCACCACCAATTATAGGCCCGATATTACTCGTCCCCCTGATATAGAGGCTTCTCCTTCCCCAACCATTCCACAACAAACTAGAGCAAGGCATCCAGATGAATTTTTCCAGGAGAAAGTTCAAGAACACAATCGAAGACGTTTTCAGAATTCCTGGGATTCAGTAAAATTGACTACTAAAGTGACTAAATTTCGCAATCCGTATAAAGACGAGACCATTGCTCCCCCTCTATAACTTCAACGTCACCGTTCAATCCTTGAAAGTGAACCAAGAGACTTCATGACTCAGAACAAGCTCTTGTATGTCTCCAATTGGGTTATCAAGGAACCACACATCCTCGAACGCTACCTTACAGATAAAGGTTTAACCCAAAAGACCGGACTAGTGAGATACATGTGTTTTCTCTCACCATGTCATGATCCCCATTCTTTGTTTCCTACTCATTTAAAAAAAAAATTCAACAATGCTTCCGTAACCATAACTCTTTATGGGGTAAAGATGAATTGGACGACTCGTCCATACTATAGTGCTTGGACTAAAGCGATTTTAATAAAGTATGAAAATGCTTTACGTGCAGCTCATATTTATGATGCTATAGAAGCCACTTCTAACTTTTTTCACAACGATACGATGATCTATAAAGGCTTCCTGAAACACTGGCCTTCAGTCACAAACTCGTTTCATCTCTCAATAGGAGAAGTGAGTATCACATTATGGGATCTTAACAGAATGGCTAGCCTGCCTATCTCAGGATCCTTCCTTGATGAATATGTTCCTTCAAACCTAGAGTTTACTTATGTTGGATCTAACAGAGTGCCCAGAATAACAACATTGACTATCGGTCTTTTTCGCAAGACGTCTCACTTTGCTGATGTCCACAAAATCTCTCCTCTCCAATGGCTAGTACATTTTTCTCGTTATTTGGTGTAAGTACCTTTAACTTTTCCCTTTCTTCTTAAACAGTACTTATCTGTAAGTCCAAATTTCTTTACTAAAATTTTTATTACTACTATTATTTTATTTTAGATTTCCTGGCAGTCACTGCACCGATTTAGAAGCCAATCGTAAGAAAATAAGGGGCCCAGCTAATTTTACTGCTGAAACTGAACTAGCTGCTTTCCTGGTTTACTGGTTTAGCTTAGTTGTGCTCCCCAGTTCGAAAAGTTTAGATTTAATTCGACCGTCTTTATTTGTGGTAGCAGGGGAAATGACAGAAGGTAGAAAGAAATATTCCCTAGCTCCCCCTATCTTGTGTTCACTATACAAGGCTTTTGGTCATGCTGCAGTGCATTGCTCAAGCCCGACAATAGGAGTTACATCCGCTTTTACTCCGTGGCATTATTTCTCTAGATGGCTTGGCATTTATTTTCCTTGGATGTATAATATCCCATAGAAGTCTTACGTTCACCCAAATCATCTACCTCTGTGGTACTTTTTGAAGAGGAAAATGATAAAGAAGAGCTATGAATGGATAACTGATAAAATCGACAGTATAGACTCTATTGATTTCTTCCCTTTTTATTTAGAGTACCAAGCTAAAGAAAGAGATGTGGCAGATACCAATGACTTAGAGCCTTTTGAAAGAACTTTCTTTCTTTACATTCGCTCTTGTAATCTTCCATTGAGAGAGGGACTAGAGTTCTAGCGAGAACCGCATTATCCAAACCGATTCGCTAGAAAATTCGACTACGATCAAACCGTGCCCCAAGCAAGCGATGAAGTCACTCGTACTATGAGGAATTATGGAGTATGTCCTTATAACTGGTTTTTGATATTGAAACAACTCCTGGCAAGAAATTTTGGCTCTCAGTTCATGCTTCTTGAATATAATCACAATGTAACAGCTTCATACTATTGGATGCAGTAGTGGAGTCATCAATATCATCTAGTACACAATTATTTTTTAGTGGATCGTCCTGTTTAGATCCCTCCTCCATGTTTAAGAAATTATAAACTAGAACAAGGATTTGGATACTTCTACGAGAGGGATTATGCTGCCACTCCAGGGCAATTTTGCTATAAAATTTTTGTTGAAGAACCTATTAGAGAATTAAAACCTTCAAACACTTTAGAGGGTTGGATTACTTTTGGTTCTCCTCTGAACTTGTTAAATAAAGAAGAAAGACCGACAATTCCCACAAATGAATTTGAAATAGCAGGCAACATTCTGCCTTCTTATACTCCAGAAGGGGAAGATCAACATACATGTTCTACTCCTATCATGGATCCTTCCACAATCTCTCAGCTTGTTGATTGTGTAAATGCTTCAGTTACCCCTACTGTAAACCTTACAGAAGCCGCAACCCATCATACTACAGTAACAACCTCTCCAACCGTGTGTCGGATCATTATTAACACATCACTTATGACTCGCTCTCATACCAAGCTGCTATCTCCCGAAGTTCTGGTGCAACTAACCCCTTCTTTTTCTCAAGGTACACACCTTCCTACAAGAATGCTTATAAAGGGAAGCAGACCGTATCAGATGAAGATAGCTCCTCGAAATATTCAGCTAATACAATGAGCGAAGATACATCTACCCCCACAAGTCTGACTGATGAAGGGAATGATATACTTAATGTAGATACTAATGCTGAAATAGACATTGGAGAAGGTAGTGATGCTGGAGTTAGGTTTCCCCTCCCTGATGCTCCAGCCACTCGACTTGACACCTCTCAACCTTTTTCAAAAAAAATCACTGGATAATGAAGAGCAACTTGATTACGGAGAATATGGTGGTACCCCTGGCAGAAATATTTTCCTTTCTTTCAATGCTTCGTATTCCCCTCGTATTATGGAAACTACTGATGCGGCCACCCATGAAATGTTAACTTCAAAAGATGTAGAAGTTCGACTATCAAAAACTCAAGCAGTAACGGCAAATATACTTCTTCTTCCCAGTCCAGAAGAGTCTAGACCACTCATCCCTCACTCACCTAATGTTCCCATTTAATCAGTGGCTCAAACCTTGGAATTTGTTTCTGATCCAACAGAAGTTCCAACTCCCAGCATTTTGAATTCGAGCACTGTGGGAATTCAAGAGCTTTCTTTTAATGTCATCATAACTGCTGAAGTTTCCAGCTCTATAGCTCCCGCAACTCATTTTTCTGCAGTTACTCTTGCTCTACCCCCGGTACATATATATATTTTCATTTTTTTAGGTCATCGTAATAGATATATATATATATATATATATATATATATATATATATATATATATATATATATATATATATATATATATATATATATATACCCTCATTTTAAACTTATATTTCCCTAATATTTATTTATTTATTTATTTATTTTTTATTTCCATCACACCAACCCTTAGCGGATTTGAAGGATCTAATTTCGTGACTGCGGCTTTTGATAAACTTTCTCTGAAAAAGGTGCCACCTCTCATGTTGGGACTCTTTAAGCATGCAATTTTTGTCATTACCAGTACTTTAAAAGATTCGAGTCAATGGCCCTTTTTGGATGGTGCTCTAGCAGTTCTTGCTACCGCAACTCACTTAGCCCGTGTTAACGTCCAAGGTCTTTATACCTCTTTATCACGATTTTGTGACTCTACAAAGACTTTGGAAGTAGCCTGGAACATGGTCGTGGCTCTTGAGATTCTAAGTCATTAGCAGGAATTGACGCTTCTTAGAGAAAAGCTCTCTCAAACGGATAACACCCTTGTTGATCATAATGTTATCAACTAGTCTCTCCATGAGAAATTGAAGGTTTCAGAGAGAAACAAGGCAAACATTATTGATCAGATTACCGTTCTTGAGAAGAAAATTTTATCACTCCAGAGTCAATGGGAAGCGAAAAATTCAACTGTCTGTCGGATCCAGCAAAACTCGAGACAAATACTCAATTAATCAACACCATACAAGCCGATCGGTCAAGGGATGAAGAAGTTGTTACTTCTTTGGTATCTGAATTAATTGACGTCCCTGACCAAGGTAGCTTAATCCTTAAAGTTGAGCATGCAACTGCTGTATTACAGTCTCAGTTGAAAGAAGAATTGCAACCTTACTTGGACATTTTGAACATAACTGAGGATATGTAAACATTGTATGTAAATATTCTTTTGATACTATGGTATATAATCATCTTACATAATTTTATTATCGTAAAGCTACAACATAAATTATCTTAAACATGTTTACTTATCCAACAAGTTTAACATGACACTTTATTGAATTACTTTTAACAAAACTACCGCATAATATGATTGTCAGTATGGGATTCTCCTATATGATCTCACTTTGATAGGCGGTCCTATATTTTAGTTTAGTTAGATGGTAACACACAGTTTAAACTCTTAAGTAGTTGGAGAAATTACGGTCGTGAATGGGATTTACGCGCTGGGATGGCCACAGTAACTCTCTAGAGTTCGTGGGGCTTTACTAGGCTACCTTAAGTACCAAGTCCAAGGTTGTCGATCCATTACTGAGTAGGTTTTTTATATCCTTCCTCATGAGTTAATACCAAAATCAAGCCGAGGATTTGGGTTTCCTTCGTCTGTGAGTTCGGACCCATTCCTGAGAAGGTATTTTCCTCCTTTTCCATGACGCTGTCGGAGAGCTCACAAACGATTTTTTTTAAACTGACTTTCTTTGAGAAATAAGTTACCATCGCTATCTTTCTTCGAGAAATAAGCTGCCATTACTATCATCAACTTTTGATGTGGTCAATTGTATAGTTCACCTTACTGCCCAATTTAATGAATCAATAATTGGCATTCCACCATCACTAAAAATGTTCTAAGAACACTCATATATTTTTTTAAATAGTAAATCGCTAACAATAAGCTACCATCACTAAAAATAAGCTGCCATTACTGTCATCAACTTTTGATGTGGTTAATTGTATAGTTCGCCTTACTGCCCAATTTGATGAATCAATAATTGATATTCCACCATCACTAAAAATGTTCTAAGAACACTCATATTTTGTTTTAAATAGTAAATCAGGTTGGTGATTGGTGATGATAGAATTCTGCTAGAGATTAAAAATAGCAACATTTCGTAATAACAAGTATTCTACAATGACAAGGATAGTTATCAGTCTTTGGTGATGACGATTGACAATAATTGCTGATATCAGTGGTAATCATCCATGCTTCTGATATATATGATAAATACTTGAACAACTCTTACTCTGAGAATTTGTGACTTTATTCTTTCACATGAGGGAGAGTACATGACTTGACTCTGTCTTTTTGTAGTTCTTTTACTCATGAAGATAGAATATAAGGCTATGCCTGTAAAGGCTATTACATCATTTCATTCCTTCATCTATAATTGCCCCCTTTTGATTTAGAAGAATTATCCTAATAATCTTCTAAATCAAAATTTCTTCCATTGTCAGGAATAATACTTCTTAAGGAAGCGAGCATTGACTGGTATACTGATGCCTCGTCCATCTTGATCTGTCACCCTATATGCCCCATTGGAATAAACTTCGGTTATTACATACGGACCATCCCATTTAGGATCAAACTTTCCTCCTGTTCTTCGAGTAACTACAATCGGCCTTTTCAACATCAAAACCAAATCCCCTATCCTAAAGGATCGGTGCTTAACCTTCTTATCCAAAGAAGAAAAAACTCTGGCCTGGTATAACTGCAATCACCGTTGAGCTGCTATTCTCTTTACATCAAGCATATCTAACTCCTTGAGTTGTATCTTTGCATTTTCCTCATCCATGATTGATTGATGCACTGCCACTCTTAGTGAAGTGACTTGTACCTCGATTGGTATAACTGCTTCTACACCATAAACTAACGAATACGGGGTAGCTTGGGTCGCTATACGATGCGTTGTTCTGTAGGCCCACGGAGCTTCTTGCAATTTTTCATCCCAGTCGTACTTATTCTCACTCACCGTTTTCTTCAAAATTTTTATAATCATCTTATTAAATGCTTCAGCTAGACCATTGGTTGGTGGATAATAAGGAGTTGAGAAGGACTGATGAATATTGAATTTCTGGCATAACTTCTTCACTCCCTTGTTTTTAAAAGGAGTACCATTATCTGTAATAATTTTCTTCGGGATACCATGATGATATATTATCGCATGCCAAATAAAATTAACAGCATCCATCTCCTTTGCATTTCACAGCACAACTGCTTTTTTCCATTTAGAGAAATAATCTGTTGTTACTAATATATACTCCTTTCCTCTAGACGACGTTGGATCGATAGGCCCAATGACAGCAAGTCCCCGTGCAACAAAAGGCCAAGAAGTAATCGACTGATGAAGATCTTCAAGAGGAACATGTACGATATCCCCATGGATTTTTCACTCATGATATTGCTTTACATAATCGATCGCATCTTTAAACATTGTCGGCCAGTAGTATCCCATTCCATACACTCGGTAGAATAAATTTCTCCCAGCTTGATGCCCCCCATACTCTTCAGAATGAACTTCTTGTAGGACTTGGCGTGCCTCATCTTCGTTGAGACATCGCAATAATATTTCATTATAAGATTTTTTGTACAATTCCCCACTACACAAAATGAATCTCTTCACTTTCTGTTTAATCTGTGATTTTTCTTCAGAATTGTCTGGTAGGATATCATACTTGAGATAGTCAATGAAAGGTTGACGCCAATCATTTATCATCACTTCTAAGCATGACACGGGTAGGACTTCCATTGTTTCATCATTCAATTCAGTAGACAGAAAGAATCTCCTTTCTTCAATTGTTATTTGTAAGGGAGATCTATCTGGACAAGACAATGCTGCTGTTAAACTGGCCAAAGCATATGCTTTTATATTCTCGCTTCGGGGTACATGTTTAACTTCATCATTTAGAAACTTCTCCAATAAACATTGCACCCTTCGACAATACAGCAAAAGTTTCAGTTTCCTTATTTCAAATTCTGTCACCACCTGATTTATGACCAGTTTAGAATCCCCATAAATCTGCAGGTCTTTTATCTTCAATTATTGGCTATCTCCATCCCAATGATAAGGGCATTATATTCGACCTCATTATTCGTGCACGCCACTCCTAACGTGAAAGAATAAGGCAACAAATCACCCTGTGGGGTAATGAATATTACTCTAGTGCCTACTCCTATTGTCCGGGTTGCCCTATCAAAGAACATTTTCCACTCTTTAGATGATTCGGTTATCATAACTTGTTTGTCCATAAATTCATCAAAAATGGCTTCATAATCTGTTACAGGATGAGCTACTAGAAAGTCTGCCACTGCTTGCCCTTTCACTACTTTAGTTGATTCGTACGTGCTCATATACTCTGATTACAGTAGCATCCATTTTGCTAACCTTCCTGACAGCATCAGCCTAGTCATCAAAAACTTGATAGGATCTGCTCGAGATATCAGAGTTATGTCGTGTGAAAAATAATAATGTCTTAACTGTTGAATTATAAAAACTAATGCCAGACATATTTTTTTTGAAAGGCGTATAATTGCATTCCGCACCAATCAACATTCGAATTAAATAATAAAGTGCCGCCTCTTTTCACTATCATTCACTTGTGCTAACAAAGCGCCTAGCGAATTCTCAGCTGCTGATATATATAAAATGAGGGGCCTTCCTTTTACGGGAGCCATCAACACGGGAGGTTGTTTCAACAATTCTTTTATTGCATCGAAAGCATTCTGGCATGATTTATCCCATATGAATTCTATTCCTTTCTTCATTAGATGAGAGAATGGATGGCATCTTCCTACTAGGTTTGAGGTAAAGTGGCAGATATAGGCTAGCTTGCCCTGCAAACTCTTTATCTCTTTTAACATTTTCGGAGGAGGTATATCTTGAATAGCTCGTACTTTTTCTGGATCTATTTCAATACCTCTGTGTCTCACTATAAAGCCAAGAAATTTTCCCGACGATACCCCAAACGCACATTTAGCCGGATTCATCTTCAACTACTTCTTTCTAATTCGACGAAAGACTGATGTCAAATGTTCACGATGCTCCTAATGATTTCCCGATCTGACCACCAAATCATCAACATAGCACTCAACATGTCTGTGCATCATGACTTGGAAGATATTCTGCATTGCTTGCTGATATGTTGCTCCACCATTCTTAAGACCGAAATATTACCTTATAGTAGTATATCCCCAACGGGGTTCTAAAAGTCATCGCCTCTTCATCTTCGGGCGCCATTCATATTTAATTGTAGCCAGCATATCCATCCATGAAAGACATGATAGCATACTACATGGTGCTATCAATTAACATTTCAGTTATAGGTAACGAAAAATCATCTTTCGGACACGCATCATTCAAATCCTTGAAATCGATGCAAACCCTTATCTGTCCATTCTTTTTCTTCACACGGACTATATTTGATATCCACTTGGGATATTTAACTTCCCTAATGAATCCGACCTTTATCAGCTTACTTATTTCTTCTTCTATCTTGGGAACTAAGTCTGGATGAATTCATCTCTGTGTTTATTTGACGGGTCTTTTATCTTTAGAGATATTCAGCCGATGCATCGCTACTGCTGGCTCTAGTCCTGACATGTCCGCATACTTCCAAGCAAAGACATCTCTATTCTCTTTCAACAAACTGACATATCGATCAACTTCTTCCTGCGGTAAATTAGTACTTATGAAAGTATATCATGGTTCTTCCTCTGTACCTAAATTTATCTCCTTCAAGTTGTCAATCGTCGGTTGACCCCCATCCTCCGTTTGTTTTGGAGCTATCTCAGGTTTGTTGATCATACCAAAGTTCATTTCTCTTATTTGATTGACTATCACCATATTTAATGAAGACTCTGCCCCTAGTCTGTGAAATTTTTCCCGTTTCTTCTGATTGAACCCAATTGGAACTTAAATTCCTTTTCCATAATTTAAACCAATAGGTTCTTCGCAGTCAAAGCCCATTTTCTTCATAATTTTTCGACTTGCCAAGCTATACCTCTTCAACTCTTCAGGCATTAAGCTTTCATTTTTCATCCCAATGTTGTCTTCCTTATCATGTCTCATTTTTGGAGGAGTATAAAACTCGATCGGCTCCAGATTTCTTGTATTAGGTTCTACAAAAAACCTGTTTGGAATGCAGGGAAACGGCTGGCTTCTTTCAGCATATGAGAGGGATACTGTATAATTTGACTGCAGAATTTCGAACTGTCCAGGTGACAATAGTGTTAATGGCGGTTGTCCTAACTAACTTAAATGCTTTGGGATGAAATAAAATTTCTTCTTTGTTTTCTCTTCTGCAGATGACTTCATTCCTTCTTCTCTTACTATTTCCATGCAAGTATTTTCTTGGACTTTATTCTCATCATTCTCTTTCTCTCCCCTGCTGGCAAATGTATCATAATAACTAGTGCTTGCAAAAAAAGCTTCAACTTCCGTATACGGTCTTGCATCGGCTACACTGTATGTTGTACCCCATCTTTACAGTTTTTGAAACACTGATGCTAGGTAGAAGGTATGATGTTATTTTGATGCATCGATGGTCTTCCCAAAAGAAGATTATACGTAGTCCCCGCATTTATAACATGGCAGACAACATGTGTAGTTAACTCTCTTATTTTCAGCATTATTGTAATCTTTCCAAGTGCGCGTTTCCCGTCTTAATTGAATCCCTATATCATCATTCCACTAGGGCATGGGTTTGAGCGTCGATAACCTAATTTATTTATCATCTTCTATATAATACACTTCAGTGTATAACAATTTTCTATAGAATGACCTATCAGAAGGTGATAGTGACAGAAGTCTCTTTCCCTTATTTTAGATGCTTCCTCGGGATGCTTTGACGGTGGAAATTTAATTGTCCCATCTTTTAGTAACTGATTCATCATAGGGAGTACATCTTCTTTTTTGAACGCGAAACCCTCTTGAGAATTCAACGATCGGAACTTTTTATCGTAAAACCTTCCTTTATGATGACTTAACTCTTCTCTCCTTTCTTTCCTCTTACCCTTTGCTTCTCTTGCTCCCTGGTTCCTCTTGTGGTGTTCAACCATATTTGTGATCAATCTCTGAGATCCCTTTTAGACCGTATCATACTTAAATACTGGCATTTTCTGAGTCATTAATTCTAGAGCATGTACCTTTGTAGCCAAGTCACGGAAGGTCCTGATATCAGCACTGATAAGACCAAATGCTGTCTCGATCTCCATAGAATTCAAAAATATTTTCACCTGTTCTTTTTCTTTTAGCAATTTCCTGCAAGAAGCTCCCAAAGTCTTCCATCTATCTATGAATTTTTCCACTGGCTCTCCCTCTCTCTATCGCACCGAAACTAATTCTGAGATGCTGACATCACACTTTAACAAGAAGAAATTTGACATAAATGCATCTTACATTTGTTCCCATGTTCTTAATGAACAAAGTGTTAAACTATCATACCATCTAAATGCTTTATTTGTCAAAGAAGACCCAAATAATCAAAGATAGTACTGAGGTATTGTGATGAAATTCCCCATGCTAGTGATGAAGTGCATCAAATGTTCTTCGGTGATCCATCCCCGTTGAACTTTTGAAAGTCTGGGTGTTTAAAATTGTTGGGAATGGTATATCTTCTACTTCTCTTGGGTATGGCATTCGATATCTGAACCTCCCTGCGATTTCACATTCCCTTTATGATCTAACTGATTCTTCGATGACTTTCGTACCTCTTCATGTGTTATCATCCCCGTAACAGGAACAGATCCATGTGATCTTGTTCGTGGTTGCTGTGACCCTTTGGGTTGTTGCTCTCCTTCATTCATATTACCGATCACTGGGGGTGCTGCCATCTGGGCGACATTGTGCATAAGAGTTGCTAAAGCTTCCCTGAGATTCCTACATTCTTCCATTAATACTCTTTGTGCCTCTGCCATCGCATTCATATGGTCTTTTGTGGTTGATGTATTTTCCTAATTGGTTCCGGCCACGTGTACTGTGGCTTCTCCACTCTTTGATGAAACTGTAGTAGGAGTAGGATATGAGTATGTTGACAAAAGAGGACTTATGAAAGGAGGAGAGGATGGGGTTTGATTCAACTTCTCTATACTTCTATTACCACTGCTTGACCGGGGCAAAGTAGATGTCAATGAGCTCACTAATAATGCTTTACTCTTTTGTTCACTTGTCCACCTGGCTTTCGGGGTTGTCAGTTCAGCAAAATCATATGACGTTAGTTGTGGAACTGTCTGCTTAGGGTATATCGAAGGAGGGGTAAGCTCAAGATTCCTCTTGGCAGCATTTCGAGTTACTGGACCTTTGAATCTGCTTGGTAATGAAGTTATTCTTGTGTTGTCATGTTCTGAGCCCTGGTCCTCCTGCAAGTGACGATAGTCCATTCATCTTTCTCTCCTTGTGCTACTGGTGAAGTAGTCATAACCATAGCGGCTGCTCGTGATTTCATCTGTTTGTTTTCTATCGCTTTGTCTTCACGAAGTCCAATTGGTTTATCAGCATACTACACAACAAACCCTATCATAGTGAAGTAAAAAACTATATTCCCTTGAATAGCTGCCATTTACTGAATTAATTGTAGTATTCTTCTTCATCTGTTATTTGTATTCACAGAATGCTAAAACACATTAATATTTATATTTAAATTGTATTCTATTTGGAGATGAAAGGTAGGATGTTCCCACCGAGAGTCGTCATTTTGGCATCTTTACGACACCAAAAAATTGTGATTATCTTTCATATAGTTCTTAGGTAAATGTTTAAATGAATATGAAAGTATGGGAGGTCCCTAGCAGAGTCGCCACTTTGTTTCGAACAAGAAATAAAAGTGTTTTATTTGGGAAATGTTTCATTCATTTAAACAAATCACTAAAAGCTAACGATGAAGATAATCACTTTATTTATTCCAAGTTCTTCACATCCATTTCTCCTTTGATTATAAACAGAACATTTATGAATCATAACATACAACAAAGATTCAACATTCATATTATGAAACATTAAACATAATATTGAACACTATTTTAGAAGTCGTTGTGCACTGTTGAAAGCCACTGCGTGCAAACGGAAGCTGTTGTGCACTGGTGTTATACACAAACAGAAGATGCTATGCACTAGTCCATTGTGCGCCAGCCCTTATTATGCGCTGATACTTATTGTGCATAGATACTCGTTGTGCACCGACAGTGTAGTGAGCTGCACAATGCCCCCTCTGCACAACGATTGCGGACTTTACCTCTCCTCCACAATCTCTTCTCTCTCTCGTTGTGATTGGTAGCTTGTGACCCCACTGGAGGGGTCAGGGGGTATTTATAACCCTCTCACATGTGTAAGTATGCCACATAGGCTCCGCGCACTCCTCTTTTTGCGAAACTTACTGTGCAACCCTGTTGTGCGGAAATCACTGTGCACCCCTGTTGTGCGTAAATCATTGTGCACCCCAATTACTTCGCACAATAGTCTTTCCCGAATAATGATTGCATCTTTCGCACATTATCAGTCCTTTTCCACACAATGACAATTTTTCTTCGTTTCACATCTCTTCTCTTTATTTTATGTCTCAACACAATCCACCATTAGTCATCTCGAACTCCTTCAACATAGCCTATTTGAATTCTTTGAACATCGCTTGGCTGTTCCTAGTGAATAATAGATCATCAACATATAAGCCAGCTATTAGCATATCACCACAAGCATTCTTCTTTGTGTAGACGGCATGTTCATACAGACATTTGACGAAACCATTCTCTTGAAGATAGTCGTCGATCCTTGCATTCCAAGCATGAGGAGCTTGCTTCAACCCATATAGGGCTTTCTTCAGCTAATACACCTTGTGTTCCTCTCCTTGCATGGCAAAGCCTTTAGGCTGGTCAGCATAGACTTCTTCTTCGAGTACTCCATTTAAGAATACAGATTTTACATCCAGTTGGTAGATCATCCAACTGTGATGAGCTATAAGGGAGATAATCATTCTTAAAATGTCAAGGTGAGCAACTGGGGCGAAAACTTCTTCATAATCTACCCCATATTTCTGTTTGTAACCTTTTGCTACGAGCCTTGCCTTATATCATTTGATCTTACCATCGGCATTCCACTTGATTTTATATGCCCATTTGAGACCAATGGTCTTCTGTCCTTTAGGGAGTGAGGTCAGCTCCCATGTTCGATTCTTCTTGATGGCTTAAATCTCTTCTTCCATAGCATTTCTCCAACATTCTTCATTCACAGCCTCTTTGAATGTGAGAGGCTATTAGTTGCATACAAGCAGAGAAAATTCACTTCCTCAGTTTCTACGTAGATGTTGTTAAGGCTTCTCATTTTAATAGGAGCCAAGGGTAAAGGAGAATTGGATGAATGTGTGCTAGCTGAATTCTGATTTGATGAATACTTCAAGGGGAGATGGAACGTACTCTTGGACTTCTGCGATCCGAAAGGGGTGATGTGGGTGTCTGCTCCTAATTCATATGTCTCTCTTCTTCACATTCTTCGGCCTTGACCTGATTTCCTTGGCTGAATCTTCCTGGTTCAACTTCCAGGATTCTTCCTCGTAGAACACTAGATCTCTACTTACCACCACCTTATTGGTTAGTGGGTTATAGAGCTTGCATGCTTTCGATTCTTCATTGTAGCCGATGAAGATGCACTTCTCACCACCATCATCAAGATTTTTTCTTCTCGCTTCTGGAACTTGAGTATAGGTGACACGTCCAAAGATCTTAAGGTGTGCCACGGTTGGCTTGTAGCCGCTCCATGCCTCCCATGGTGTCATAAATCTGACACTTTTAATGGGACACCGATTGAGAAGATATGCAGTACATGCAACTTCCTCTCCCTAAACGCTCTTTAGTAGGTCTTTCTCTTTCAACATGGTCCTTGTCATATTGAGGATGTTGTGGTTTTTTCATTCCGTAATTTCATTCTATTGTAGTGTGTATGTTGCTGTGTAACACCCCGAAAATTGGGGGTCGGGTAGAAACCCAACACCCGAGTTCCAAAACGTCACTTATGCAACACAGATAATGATAAATGCATGTTTCTTGTAGAATGACATTAAACAAGATTGAGACTAAGCCAAAATAATATATCATACTCCAGAGACAGTTAAATTAGCAAGCGGAAGCCTGTGAGAAATACATAAAATATATAATTGATTATAAGTCTCCAGAGTGTGAACATGTTACCAGGTTAATTAAATACATGTATACTCCAAAAATGGAAAGAAAAGAATATACATGAGTGCTCCAAAAATAAAATGATAAGTGTCAAGGCGTCTAATTAACCTCCCTGTAATCCCGTCGATCAAAACACGGAGGAGAAGTTCTCCTCATCATCATATAAGTCCGGCTCCACTTCACAAGCAGTGTCATCACCTGCAATTAAAATAGGGACTGGTGGGTGTTCGAAACACCATCCCGTAACGTGGGAGTGAGTGATCAAGTCAGTGGGATAAGAGAGCAAAGATTAGCATGTTATCAAATCAATCACGTGTTAATAGTAAAGCAAACAATCAAACATTCCTAAATACTGTTGTTAATGCATGCATGAAATGACATGATGGATGCCCTCACCGACATACTCCCTCATACGGCACCATCTTACACCCGCGACATGCTTGCGTTCCTCAGTGCTCCACATCTTCCAGGCACATGCAATGCGATATGGATAATGATTACCGAGTTGTTATTAGTCCTTTTCAAACAGCAGAATTGGGAAACTAGGGTACCTTACTTATATCAATCCCAACACAGATCCTGTCTAGGGTCGTCACTCCTAGTAATCTCATACGATGTTATATTTCTAGGTCGCTGCAAGGGCTGTCAGGGCTGTTGTTCACACTCGTTGCACCTCTCCCCCATCACCTTATCAATATAGGCCTAGTTATATCCTTAAGACTACATCATGACTCGTCGCCCTCATGCAGTGTCAGGATAAACTCAAGGTCACTACAAAGGGCTCGTCACCTGATCAGTGTAGGCCGACAGCAAGAATATAGTGTCCCATACCACCATAATCTGCTCAGAGGAGGGTGCTCTCTGGTCACTACGGGGAGGTTTGTGGCCCCAACGTAGGCCGACAGCTCGACCACGGTGTCCCATACTACCATGCCCGGCTCATGAGTCTTTATGGATAAAGGTACCATGGTTAACAGGGTTTCCAATGGTAAGTTCAGTACCCTAGGTTCAAGCAGTTATGACTCATAGAGGGTGAACATACAATGGCTAGTCGGGTTACTTGATGAGCTCGACTAGTACGGGTGCATCTCAAGATGAACGACATGAAGTGCATAAAATACTTCGTGTGGCCTAACCACTGCCACCAACTTAAAACATAACTTGCGTTCATCGACGCGTCCACTATGGCAAATAGAAGCCCACCACTAATTCAATCCATTACCGACTGTCTGGACAAAACATAGCCCCAAACATGTGTAATCCATACCAGTGATCATATGAGAGTAATAGAATTGAAGTTCAACCATACAAGCATGTTAACACATGTTATAGTATACAAAGTAAGTAAATCAACCAACACATGTATTCCATACATATAAGGATATCAATCATATAGCAAACATGTAGGAAATCGTATACAACATCAGGTGGATTGAGAATTCATTCTCAAAAGAAATTTATAACACCATTTACTCAATACATACTAATACAAACATTTATACAAACACTTAGTCTACATAGCGTATGTCGACCCAAAGTGCGCATTAGGGCAAATCTCTTCGCCAAACAGATTATACACGCATATACAATATCATAACATGATAAATTTACAGGTCAAGCATTTCAGCAAAATACGGACATATACAGTATTTTTTATAAATGCCTAAATTACCCTAAATCTCATATTTACCGTACGTTTACGAAACGAAAAATGGACAGCATGTTCTACATGTCAAACGGCATGCTCGTCGATAATCTACTATTAAATGACATTAAAAGCTTTGAAATTAGTCAATCAAAGCATCTAAAATCCGCACCTTTTGCCCTATACGTGTATCGATTCGATTTGAACGCATACGCTTCGTCAACGGCATAAAGGCGACCTAATGCACAAGATATATAAGATACTTCGCTATTGAATCAAAGGAATCCCTAAAACAGCGATAAGTTAGAGTTTTCTTACCTAGGAGTGCATTGCAGTCACCGGAAAAGTGATTGGAGTGCGGTGCTTCGATACGTGCAATAGCTATAGCAAGTGGCAAGAAAATCTCTCCCACCTCTCTCAAAATCTCTTACTTTTTCTCTCTCTCTCTATCTAGGGTTTGTTGCAAATTCGGATGGGAGGGTTGTGAGATGGTTTAAAGCCCTTATATAGGCTAAAACATAACCTAAATAGACTTGGGAACAAAGTATACTTAAGTTATAACCAAATTGGGACTGTTCCGATCCAAAAGAGCGTTTCGGGAGGTCCCATGGCCGAACACGGTCGGACTTAAGCTCATGGTTATTGGATCTAGCACACATCAAGTTTTCAGACTGACAGAGTTTCTAGATCACACATGGCGGTCCAGTTTTAGTTCAGCGGTCATCGTGCCTTAATCAGGTCTACAAGTCTCATGATATGAAAGAGAAATTTTTCCTGACCCGAGGGTGAAATTTGGCTGAATTCTAACGGTCAGAACGCTTAATAATAACGCGCAAAGACTCTGTCAAATTTGAATTAAAATTTCAAATCTTAACCCATTTCTCACTCTCTTCACTCCAGGCTCAGTGAAATAGCCTCTGAACATCGGTTGGGTTTGATTTTCAAAATGATTGTTGTAAGACCAGGATCTTAGTCCGTACCATTCCATAAACTTCCGCGGTCTTACCGGTCAAATTTTGGCAACCTTCGACCCTTAACCGATAGTCACGCGCGACCCTGATTCATTCGCCGTCAACCCGAGTCGACTCAATCCGAGACCAATACCATAGCGACTGCACCGTCGCTGCGGTTCCGATGCCACAACTCGCGTACCGAGGCGATACCCTGGTCAAGAGTAGTAGACCGACGTTCGGTGCGAGGAAACGGTGCGTATTACGAATCCCAAGGGAATCTCTACGATGTGTCATATCAATCACATCAATCCCATCAATCAATCATCCATCAATCCGTCACATGTCAAGTACATGTCATGTACACATCACTCTCACCCCTTTTCCCAAGAAAGCCACAAAAGTCTTCCATGCCCATACCTTTCTTACACAAAGAGCACAAAAGTCTTCCAAACCCATACCTCTCTTACACAAAAGGCCACAAAAGTCAAGGATTTCTTACACACCATCTCTCTCCCATCCATCACTCCATCACCCATCACACTCTCTCTCTCCCTTTACAACTCTCTCTCTTTCTCTCTTTCTCATTTCAAATCTCCAAGCAACAAAAAAAAAAAGAAGAAGAGATCCCACGTATGAGAGCTCTCCAAGCCTCTCCCTCTCTTCCAAAACACCTAGTGTGGCCCACATTTCCTACCCCTTCATCTCAGATCCTAGCCATCCATTTCTCATCTCCTCCATTAGGATTGAAACTAAGGTGCTAGGAAGCCCATAGGAGCAAGAAGATCAGACGGTGGGTTTTAGACATTAGTAATTTTTCATGTTTTTGGGATGGGCCAAGTGAGGCCAACCGATCAATGGTTTGGATCTCACTTGGGACCCTAAGATGTGGCCGACGGCCCATTAGGATCATCATGATCATTCCATGATGGGTCCATTCTCCATGGACCCCATCATGATGTTTATTTCTTAGAAAACGTCATCCAGACCGTCCATATTGGTGGGGAAAGGATCCCCACCGTTGATTCTAAATTTTGATGGTCCCATGTGTTAAAGGACCCATTTGATTGTATGATTCATTGCAAGGGAGGGCCCATAGTATCGGGGTCCCTCCATCACAAGCGTGTCCCACCCTCCATCTCTCTCTCTCTCTCTCTCTCTCTCTTTATTATTATCTTTTTATTTTATTTTATTTTATTTGTAATAGGGTTGTGTGGCTCACTTGAATGGACCCCACCTTGAAGCATTTATTTGGCCCAAGTTTTCTTCAAGTGGGGCCCACTTTAAATGTTGTACTACACCATCCATCAGTGGTGGCCCACCTAATCAGGGCCCACCACAACAATTTTTTTTTTTAATGTCAAACCGTCCAGTTTCTGTGACGCTGGACGTCCCTCTGTAAAAAAAAAAAAAAAGAAAAGAAGAGAGTTTTGGGGTGAGCCACCTGCATAGGCCCCACCTTGATGTATATATTCAATCCATGCCATCCACCACATTCCTTGGGACATTTTAACCATTGAGCCAAAGAATGACGCTGACGTGATCATCCAGTGGGCCATAATATCAGAAACTTGGGTGGTTACCCTTAAAGACATTTCCTGATGAGTCTATGCATCTAAAAATCCCGAACCTTGGACTCATTGGGCTTGTTTTGAGCCCCTGAACTCAATGGATGGGGTGGATCATCTTGATGCGGGCCCTAGATGAGAAAAACCCCAGAAAATGGGTTTTTCCCAAAGTTTTGCAAGAGGCAGAGGCTCTGCCTCTGCTGTTTGACAAGTAGCAGCAGCGGCTGCACACTACTGCATGCAGCGTCTGGGACAGGTGCCGTGCAGCCAACCACGACTGCTGCCGTGGGCCCCACCATGATGCATATGTCTCATCCGTGCCGTTCATTTGATGGGCCCCCTCGTCAGGTGAGCCCCCTCCCAATTTTGGTCTCAACCGCTGATCAGGTGGCCCACGCCGTAGGAAATGGTGTAAATGAACATCTACCATTGAAACAAATTCTGGGGTTCACAAGAAGTTTTGGATCAGATGAAATTTATGTTTTCCCTTCATCCAGGTCCGAGTGACCTTATGAACGGCTCGGATGGCATTTAAGTGTTGTGGTGGGCCACGTTTGTGGAACCCACAGTAATGTATGTATTTTATTCACACCATCCACCGTCCGTGGATGGTGACACCCCCATGATATTTGTGTTACCTCCACTGTCCAACAGATGGTGGAGCCTACCTTGTGCACGTGTTGATCTCACCACTCGCCCTCTGTTGGCAAATAAATAATACAGTGGGCCATCCCCTGGCCCACACGTTGGATGACAAATGAGCATTGCAGTGGGCCCCTCACCAATTTGGGTGGCAAATAAACAATACAGTGGGCCTCTAGGCCCATGGGATTAGGCCCACTTGATATGTTCCAAGGCCCATGGGACTAGGCCCATTTGATGTATCTTCAAACTCATGGGACTAAACCCGTTTGATGTACTATAAGGCCTATGGGTTTAGGCCTATTTGATTTATACAAGGCCTACGGTTTAGGCCCATTTGATGTATTATAAGGCCTATGGCTTTAGGCCCATTTGGTTCATATAAGGCCTAAGGGTTTAGGCCCATTTGACTCATGTAAGGCCTATGGGTTGAGGCTCATTTGAAGTACATGTGGGCCCAATTGGTGTGGCCCATTGGTTACATATTAGACTCATGAGACTAGGCCCAATTGATGCAATCCAAGGCCCATGGGTTTTGACCCATTGCAACGCACTTAAGGCCCATTGGTGTGGCCCATTGATGTGATCCATTGATGAATAAAAGGCCCATATGATAGAGCCCATTTGATGTATTTAAGGCCCAATGGGATGTACCTAAGGTCCATTGCAATGTGTGAGCCTAACATGGATTATGTAACGATATTTACGACGATCGTGCCTTGGAAGAAATGTTGGTTTGACGTCCACATTTCGAGTGTAATGCTGGTTGGATGTCCACATTACGACTCTCCTTAGGGCCCATTATTAGGCTCGTACTTATTGTGTATAGGCAGCCAAGCCCATCTGCATTGTAAGGATAGTTTATCTCATTGTAACATGTTTAATATAGCTTCATGACCCATGATCATATGCATCATATGTATGCTTGACATGAGAATTGACTGATCATAGCATATGCCTTCGGGCAGGTTGTTTATGGGCTCCCGGTTAGGCGGTGTTGCCCTACATGAGCGCACGATATGCGCAGGATTTGTTGCATGACTGGATAGCATGATTCATGCATTTCGCATTTGTGTGACATGGTTATTGTACGCCTTAGCGACATCAGGGCCGTAGCCTCCACAGACGCATCATGGTTAGAAGGATTGGATACCGAAAATCTTGTTCTACATGGGGTGCTATAGATATCCCTGGGTGAAAGTCCCTAAACCCTTATGGTACCAAGAGGTTGCTTCAACGTCTAGACTGAGTGGGTAGATGAGCGTTGAGTATCGATTACCAGACGGTTACGCTCTCCAATGTGTCGTGGTCGGTTGGAAGGGGGTGAGGCCTTACCCGCCCGAGTGTAGGGGGCAATGCTAGGCTAAGTCTGACCAGCTCGAGGAATGGGTCCTCTATCGACGAGTCGCGCCCGATATTGGCAGACGGATAGTGAGGTCTTTTCCACTTACCTTATTGTGTGCGATGTGGTGGCAATCTGGTTTAGAGTGTACTAGACCCCGGTGATATCCTATATTTGAGCTGTATTGGTGTGTGGACATAGATGAGGATTTGTATGCTTGAGTTACATTTCACATCACATGGCCTTAGGATGACTGATATCATTCATGTCTAGCATCGCATAGCCTTGGTATGGCTCATGATATTATGGATCCATCTGCATATTCTGCATTCCTCTGATATTGCATGTTCATATTACTACCTTGCGCACACACTTTCACCACCCTCTAAGCTTTCTATAAGCTTATGCACGACTGTTGCGTGCAGGTGACGTTGGTTCGCAGCAGCGCTGAGGCAGAGCACGTTGTAGATCATTTTGGAGTTTTTGCTCTTTACCATTGTATTTTCCTTTATGCTCATTGTACTTGTAAAGTTTTTGATCATAGTGAAAATGTAATGGAGTTCTTGGCTGTTGTTTGTGGGTTATGCCTTTGGTTATGCTTATTACGAATCAAACTGATGCTGAAAATCCTCCTCGTAGCATCCCAGGATTGGAACCTGGCGAATGGTTGCTAGGAGCCGAGAATGGGGTTCTATGGAGGCTGTCGGCGCTGGATTCGGCGATCGAGAATTTTGTGAGCCCGGTTTCCGAGTTTGGGGTGTGACAATTTTCAAGTCCAGCTAAGCGGTCGTAACGGTCTAAGATTGTGGATATCGGACTTTCGACGCCGGTCTAAATCCAATACGGAGTTTCAAAGGGTTCCTTAGGGCAAATGGGTTTAGAGTTTGATCCTAGGTTTCAGGGTATTATAGCGTCATTGATTCTACAAGTTTTGGGTCTTGCAGAACGTATTTAAAGTGTCCAGGGATAATTTCACAGCTACTCTAGCGTAGCACTAGCTAACTTATGTTTAATTTCTAAAGGAATTAATCTTAAGTGATTTCTTTGGCTTTGTAATTGGGTTCTAAGAGGTTACCAAGGTGTTATGGTTGACCCATCGCCTAAGGACGCCTAACCCCAGGTTGGTAAAAAATCTGGGGTGTTACAATCTACCTCCCTTAAAACAAAATTTTATCCCCGAAATTGGCTAAGGGTAATGAGTCCCTAGAGTGACTTTTGTATTGACATTCTAGGGAAGGTTCAAATTCTATTTAATGACCTAACCTTACGTATAATCTAAACCAAGTGTTTTGATCCTGAGCCAGTAGGGAAGGGGCTAACTACGCTTCCGCTGCGCCACTCTGATCTAATGATTGCATTAGCGGACTTAACTAGATTGGACTCAATATGTTCTACCCCCCTTAAAACTTAGTTCTACTTAAGGTTCAAGAATCTATGTATCGATCCGTATATCGGAACGAGGTGCAACTTAGGGGCTATCCTTGACATAAAATGGGAACCAACCTCTCACTACATTGGTCTTCCTTTGCTAATGATGCGTTCTATGGCATTGGCACCTATGGTTGTAGAAAGAAGCCTAATCTCTATTGTGATTGAGTTCAGGGGCAGGGGTGAGCTTGCGGCAAGATGTCTAATTCTCTACTGACTATAAGTCCTTTCCATATCCCAAAGACAAAGTGATAACTTTTAGGTTGTAGGTGGTTGGGCCAACATGGAAAAAAGTTATGTAGTGGGTCTGAGCCGGATACATAGACTTTCTACCTAGAACAGAAAATTTATCGTATTAGTTCTTAATCCTAGACGATGCCGATCTTCTGTTTGATCAGAGCATTGGATTTATTGGCAACTATTAGGATTGAGAAGTCAATTCAAACCGCGAATACATCGCTAATATACAATTTCTTTACTCCGCGTTCCCGATTGCAATAAATCCTTGGAAGGCAATTCTAAGGGGAAATCTAAGGGGTGTGCTGGTTTATTCTAAGTTCAATCTGAGGGATCTATAGGTTTTCCCTGAGAGTGAATGGTTCTAAGTTAAAACAACTTTCCTAAGGGTTCTAACAGAAGTCTATAAGTATTAAGGGGATCAAGCGAAGGAATGAGGTTCTACTCCAACCAAATCTAACCTATTCCTTAACATATACAGGCTTTACACTACTTAAGGTAACTAGTAGACTAGTCTGTAACTCACTAGCTGTAATCCATAACCTATAATTATACGTTAGATGGTTTCATACCATTTCTACTACAGGGATTGTTCTATGGCTTAGGGTCAAGATTGTTTAATGATTCTTATATTGTCAGATCCTTTAAATCTAGGAATACTAACTCTAGGTCCAACACTCTAAATGTCCTAGCACTAGATGGTTGTTGTTTATGGACTAAGCTACTGCGTTTGGTCTCACCCGTTGGTAGTAGATTGGAGGTCGAGAAGATGGCTAAAACTAGCTCTAATGAGCCATGGAAATTGAGGGAAATGGGAAGAAACGGCTGCCCAAATGGACTGAAGCGAATCTAGGCGCTGTAGAGGGATAAATCAATCTCCCAAAGGCTGGATTCTCAAAGGAAAAAGAGAAAACTAAATGGGAATGAAGCTCCACACGATTTCAGCCTTGATTGGAGGTTGTGGGAGCTTCCACGGATGAGAATTGAGAGAGAGAGAGAGGGCTGTGAACAGATACAAATGGGTGGGTAGGTGTCGATTTTAGTAGAAAATAGGATTGGGAGAGGTTTGACACCGAGTTTTGAGGGGAGAGCAGCAAGAACACGAAAATAGAGGGCTTAGAGGGGGCTGTTGTGAAGGAGGTGGTACTTTTAGGGGGTTTTAAAGTGCGAACCACCTATGGGGGAGGTGCCCTAACCCAAAAAGGGCGTCGGCCTAAATTTCAGCGCAAGTGGGGCCCATTGGTCGGCGATGCATCGCTGAACCGGCGATGCCATCACCGGCCAACTTCCAATCCGGCCAGTCCGGCCATGTGTTCTGGGTTCCTCCTACCTTAGGGACCCCAAATATGTGTGGGACCCACCCTAGTTCATTGTATTTTCGCCTAGATAAGCCCAAAACTCCATTTGGGGTGTTCTGAGGCTAGTTTGTAAACTAGAATAAGTTTATACATCATGTAGCATATGATTTTGGGGTAGGAGAAGATAATCCATCCAATTAACCTAATTTTTATAAGATATTCCATAATTGTAATGGCCAAAAGTCAAATTCTTACCTATATTTACTATTTATAGTAAATTTTTATCTAAGTATGATTTTATATCTTTTACACATTAGGATTTATTCCTAGTGTAAAAATACTTAGAAAAAGTTAAAGAATGGGGTGGTAAGAGGAAGGATTCTGAAGGAATTGGAGAAAACGGGGTTTTCAAGCCTTGAAATTGAGTGTAAGGGTTGTGGTTGCCCCACAACCCAAGGACTTACATTTTTGGGTTTAGAATTCTTCTGAAATTATCCCCAACCCGCCAACTAATGACCTAGAGGCAACTTAGGTCGCTTCACGTGACCAAAGATACGTCATGAACTCGATCAAAACGATCGATTTGAGTAGACTTCGCCTATTTGCGAAACTGAAGTCCTACGAGTGTTTCTAGATTTTTCTTGCACCCACCTAAGTGAAAGGGGCGACAGCATACGTCGCGTGGCTATAAACCAGGTCCAGTTTAATCTCAATCATGCTCTGATATCATCTGTAACACCCCAAAAATCGGGGGTCGGGTAGAAACTCAACACCCGAGTTCCAGAATGTCACTTATACAACATAGATAATGATAAATGCATGTTGTCTGTAGAATGGCATTAAGCAAGATTGAGACTAAGCCAAAACAGCATATCATACTCCAGAGACAGTAAAATTAGTAAGCGGAATACTGTGATAAATACATAAAATATATAATTGATTGTAAGTCTCCAGAGTGCGAACATGTTACCAGGTTAATTAAATACATGTATACTCCAAAAATGGAAAGAAAAGAATATACATGAGTGCTCCAAAAATAAAATAACAAGTGTCAAGGCATCTAATCAACCTCGTAATCCCGTCGATCAAAACACGGAGGAGTTCTCCTCATCATCATATAAGTCCAGCTCCACTTCACAAGCAGTGCCATCACCTGCAACTAAAATAGGGACTGGTGGGTGTTCGAAACATCATCCCGTAACGTGGGAGTGAGTGATCAAGTCAGTGGGATAAGAGAGCAAAGATTAGCATGTTATCAAATCAATCATGTGTTAATAGTAAAGCAAATAATCAAACATTCCTAGATACTTTTGTTAATGCATGCATGAAATGACATGATGGATGCCCTCACCGACATACTCCCTCATACGGCACCATCTTACGCCCGCGGCATGCTTGCGTTTCTCAGTGCTCCACATCTTCTAGGCACCTGCAATGCGATATGGATAATGATTACCGAGTTGTTATTAGTCCTTTTCATACAGCAGGATTGGGAAACTAGGGTACCTTGCTTATATCAATCCCAACACAGATCCTGTCTAGGGTCGTCACTCCTAGTAATCTCATACGATGTTATATTTCTAGGTCGCTGTAAGGGCTGTCAGGGCTATTGCTCACACTCGTTGCAGCTCTCCCCAATCACCTTATCAATATAGTCCTAGTTATATCCTTAAGACTGCATCAGGACTCGTCGCCCCCATGCGGTGTCAAGATAAACTCAAGGTCACTACAAAGGGCTCGTCACCTTATCAGTGTAGGCCGACAGCAAGAATATAGTATCTCATACCACCATAGGGTGCTCACTAGTCACTACGAGGAGGTTTGTGGCCCCAGCGTAGGCCGACAACTCGACCACGGTGTCCCATACCACCATGCCTGGCCCATGAGTCTTTATGGATCAAGGTACCATGGTTAACAGGGTTTCCAATGGTAAGTTCAGTACCCTAGGTTCAAGTAGTTATGACTCATATAAGGTGGACATACAATGGTCAGTCGGGTTACTTGACGGGCTCGACTAGTATGGGCGCATCTCAAGCTGAATGACATGAAGTGTATAAAACACTTCGTGTGGCTTAACCACTGCCGCCAACTCAAAACACGACTCGCGTTCATCGACGCGTCCACTGTGGCAAATAGAAGCCCACCACTAATTCAATCCATTACCGACTGCTTGGATTAAAGCATTGCCCCAAACATGTGTAATCCATACCAGTGATCATATGAGAGTAATAGAATTGAAGTTCAACAATACAAGCATGTTAACACATGTTATAGCATACAAAGTAAGTAAATCAACCAACACATGTATTCCATACATATAAGGAAATCAATTCATATAACAAACATATATGAAATCATATACAACATCAGGTGGATTGAGAATTCATTCTCAAAACCAATTTATAACACCATTTACTCAATACATACTAATACAAACACTTAGTCTACACACTTTAGTCTACATAGCGTATGTCGACCCAAAGTGTGCATTAGGGCAAATCTCTTCGCCAAACAGATTATACACACATATATAATACCATAACACGATCAATTTACATGTCAAGAATTTCAGCAAAATACGGACATATACAGTATTTTTTATAAGTGCCTAAATTACCCTAAATATCATATTTACCGTACGTTTACGAAACAGAAAACGGACAACATGTTCTATATGTCAAACGGCATGCTCGTCGATAATCTACTATTAAACGACATTAAAAGCTTTGAAATTAGTCAATCAAAGCGTCTAAAATCAGCACCTTTTGCTCTATACGTGTATCGATTCGATTTGAATGCATACGCTTCGTCAACGATGTAAAGGCGACCTAATGCACGAGATATATAAGCTACTTCGCTATTGAATCAAAAGAATCCCTAAAACAGTGATAGGTTAGGGTTTTCTTACCTAGGAGTAGGTTGCAATCGCCGGGAAAGTGATTGGAGTGCAGTGCTTCGATACGTGCAATAGCTATAGCAAGTGGCAGAAAAATCTCTCCCACCTCTCTCAAAATCTCTCACTTTTTCTCTCTTTCTATCTAGGGTTTGTTGCAAATTCGGATAGGAGGGTTGTGAGAGGGTTTAAAGCCCTTATATAGGTTAAAACATAACCTAAATAGACTTGGAAACAAAGTATACTTAAGTTATAACCAAATTGGGACAATTTCGATCCAAAAGAGCATTTTGGGAGGTCCACTGGCTGAACGCGGTCGGACTTAAGCTCATGGTTACTGGATCCAGCACACATCAAGTTTTCAGACCGGCAGAGTTTCCCAGATCGCACATGGCGGTCCAGTTTCAGGTCAGCGGTCATCGTTCCTTAATCAGGTCTACAAGTCTCATGATATGAAAGAGAAATTTTTCCTGACCTGAGGGTGAAATTTGGCTGAATTCTGACGGTTAGAACGCTTAATAATAACGCGCAAAGACCCGTGCCAGATTTGAATTAAAATTTTAAATCTTAACCCATTTCTCACTCTCTTCACTCCAGGCTCAATGAAATAGCCTCTGAACGTCGGTTGGGCTTGATTTTTGAAACGATTGTCAAGTCCAGCTAAGCGGTCGTAACTGTCTAAGATTGTGGATATCGGACTTTTGACACGAGGTCTAAATCCAATACGGAGTTTCAAAGGGTTCGTGAGGGCAAACGGGTTTAGAGTTTGATCCTAGGTTTTAGGGTATTATAGCGTCATTGATTCTACAAGTTTTGGGTCTTGCAGAACGTATTTAAAGTGTTCAGGGACAATTTCACAGCTACTCTAGCGTAGCGCTAGGTAACTTACGCTTAATTTCTAAAGGAATTAATCCTAAGTGATTTCTTTGGCTTTGGAATTGGGTTCTGAGAGGTTAACAAGGTATTATGGTTGACCCATTGCCTAAGGACACCTAACCCCAGGTTGGCAAAAAATTCAAGGTGTTACATGCTGTGTGCTGCTACTTGATTCCTTATTCCCTACAATAATCTCAAAATGCATTTGAGGTGTACTCCTCACATCTATAAGATCTAAGGACCTTGATTTTATGAGCACTTTCATTTTCAACTCAAGCTTTGAAACTTTTATAAACAACAAAAGAGGCGAAATTTTCTTTAATACAATCACCCACAAATTTCTACTAGAATCATCGATGAAGGTAATAAAATATTTATTACCTCTAAGAGAGGGTGGATCCAATGGTCCATAAATGTCAGTGTGAACTGGTTGTAGTGGATCCTTTAATCTTTGGGACACTCCAGTTGGAAATGAGTTCCTTTGCTGTGCACGCCTCACTAGGTCCTTACTCTTACTCTGGTGGTAGACTCTCAGGAGTTTTAATACTTGGTTGAAGGTTCGAGTACCCATAGGTGGTGAAAATCCACTACGGCGTGAGTGTGTGGTGATGTACTTGCGTGTGCTAAAAAAATGTGTGCATGCCTCACATACATATTTTGGGGCTTTAGTAATAGGCAAACCATGCACCATGCTAGATAAGGATAGGAGTTTAAGGCCAGTAGAATTTAGATGGCCAAACAGAAGATGTCACTTCCATGAATCATAATTTGTGTTTCCATAAAATTATTTTTTTAGCCTTGTTTTTGTATGGAGTGGGAACATTTTTTTCTTCGCCATTTGGACTTGAGCCACAAGTCTCCTTCTTGCATCTTTCAATGACATAATTGAGTTCTCCATGTGTACTATATACCCTTTTTTGAGGAGTTGTCCAAGACTAAGTATGTAGCTTTTCATGTTGGTTACATAATACACGTTAGAGATGAATTGTTGCTAACCATTTTTCTATTAAATTTTAATTTTACCTTTACCTCTCACCGGAGTTTTTCATGAGTCGCCAAATGTTACATCGCCATGAACTCCTTTTGTGAGTTCCACAAAGTGTTTCCTGTCGTTGCACATGTGATTGCTTACACCCGTGTTAAGATACCATACATCCTGTTGATCACTGCTTTTCTCTTGTGCAAGGAGAAGTGTGGAGCTTTCTTGTTCATGGCCCGATGCTTTGACATAGTTGGATAGCTTGTCTTGATTCACCAACTTTCTGTTTCGACAAAGAAGCAAAGGCATTTGATTTAGGGAGATTATCTTATTTAAACATAACAGAGAAAGAGTACTGGGAACATTCATCACATTTTATTGATACTGAGTTCATTTACATCCTCTTTACATCCCTTGATTCTAAGATAAATCACTTAGAAATGAAGGACTTGTGCTTTAAATATTAAAAGTTCATTTTGACAGCCTTCCGACGCCTGATTCGATCATCTCCTACAACTTAGGTAGGAATGCCATTCCGATCGACGGGTCTTTAATGAAATAAAGATTTCAGCAGCATAACAGCGCCTATTCCAACCATCTTCTGCGACTTAGGAGGAATGTCGATTAGATCGACTGATCTTTCTCCTTTGAACCCATGAAGAGGAGAAAGCCCGGAGAAAGGAAGCTTAGTTCATGAACTTCAACAGCATAACGGCCCTTGGACTTCACAGACTGCAGGGCAGTCTGGTTGCGCGGACCCATGCAACTAATACCGGTTGCGTGGTCCTATGCAACTGCCAGGAGGCTTTCTTCTACCTCCTGTCTTCTGCTCCGCTCTGTTTCTCTTGAAAATCTTCCAGTTCCCCTTAATGAAGGAGGGTAGGGGGTATTTATAGACCCTCGCACGTATGAAAATTCTGATCTTAGTGATGTGGGACTATTTTTTAGTGCTTTCGATCATTCTGAATGAAACCCTTTGTGTAGTACATTTCGAGGTCCTGCGCAACTATACTTTCATTGCGCGAGCCCGTGCAACTGATATTGTCTGCGCTGATCCGCGCAACCAATAATGGCTGCGCGGACTTGCGCACTCTTGTGAAGGCTATCTCTTTCTTCTTCTTTCCGAAAGTTCTTCTTATCTCTTTTCCTTTCCTTGCTTGATTCCTTCACCATTTTTTATGCCTCAACAGATGCCCCCTTGATCCTTTCTTTGTTTCCTCAAGAAATAAAAAAGGATCAAATTACCTATTTAATTTGGCTTACGCGGACCCGTGCAACTGCCCGCGTACATACTCGGTCTCGACAACCTATAAATATTGCACTTCCTTCATTTCTACAGTCTCCTCTTTCTCTGGAAAAAATTTTCCTTCTGGCGATTTTTCCGGGCAACTGATATTGTCTGCGTGGACCCACGCAACGGATCTTCCGTCTGCACGAATTTCTAAGTACCACAACACACGGCGTAACTGATTTTGATTGCGCAAACCCGCGCAACCAAGACTTTGCTATTTTCTAAACTTCAACAATCTTCCTTAGGTCTTTAACCCTCTTTTCTTCATGGCCCGCATCAAGAGGACCCTTCGCCCCGTAGACCCTCTAATGGAGCATCCTCCTCATCCCGACGCACCCGATACTTCTTCTCATCACCCATCTGATCAGCCGCCGGCTAAGTGCACCAAAACCACCACTCAAACCCCCGCGTACTTCAAAGAGCCAGTTCTTTCAACTTTCAATTTTACTGACCGTATTGAATCTCTTTCCTCTCCCATTCATCGAGCTATAATCATAGGAAATATAGAACTGCCTCCGAAGCACGGTCGTGAATATGATTGGGAGGAATGGTTGAAGACAACTGCCCATATTCTCACGGACAGCGATAGACCCCCTGCCAGAGAAGATACCCCGCCTGCTTCTCGCTGCAAGAAAACTCGTCAAAATAAGTCAAAATATTTTGAAGAAAAGATAAAGGAGCATAATAAGAAGAAGCTCCAAAACTCTTGGGAATCTATTCGAGTGATTGAGGGTGTGATGAAATTCAAAAACCTTCACTCTGAAGGCATGATAGTAATTCCCATCAGTGTTCATCGTCACCAATCCATTCTTGAGTGTGAACCCACAGATTATGTGGACGGAGAGAAACTGATGTATACCGAATTGTGGGCGGAGCGAGAACCTCAGATTCTTGAAGGAAAAATACGGACGCAGAAACCACGGCAGATCATCGGAGAGGCCCATCCCATGATCTTCCTCATTCCTTTTCACAGTCCACATAATCTCTTCCCAATATATTTCTACGAGACTGTCAGACAGAGATATAAGGACTGCATCCCCTTTGGGGATCGGAAGATTTTCGAACAAGAGGCCTACTGACTTCTCGTCACTATTACTCTGATTGGGCGGAGGCAATCCTGAAGAAACACGTGAGTACTCTTGCTAAAGTAGGCCTCTATGATGCGATAGAGGTCACATCTAAATACTTTTACAAGGAACCCACCGTGCTGAAAGGATTCCTCGAATACTGGTCTCTCACCACCAATTCTCTTCATCTACCGTTCGGAGAAATGAGCATATCGTTATGGGATCTGCATCGTATAGCAGGTCTCTCACTTACAGGAAGATTTTATGACGAGTTCATCCCGACAAACGCAGAATTGGCCTTTGTATCCTCTCCTGACCGCAGACCTTCTATCTCCGAAACCACCATCGAACTTTTCAAAGAAACAGGAAAATTTTTAAATATTCACAAACTATCGCCTTTGCAATGGCTGGCCCATTTTTTTAGAATACTCAGGTATTCCAGACCCAATGATTAACATCTTCTTCTTCTCCACATATTCCTACATATTAACATCCCCCTTTTTTCGTTTTGTAGATTCGGCGATAGTCGCTGTAAGGAATTAACGACTCTTCGTGACAACATGAAGGAATGACCAGATTATAGTGCCTCTGGAGAACTTGCAGCCTTCCTAACTTATTGGCTAAGCATAGTTGCCCTTCCTAGTTCCAAGTGGGCAGATGCTATTCGCCCCACCACCTTCATTATCGCCGGAGCTCTAGCGGAAGGTCAAAAGTATTCCATTGTGCCCCCTATGCTATGTTCCATTTATTGGGCCTTTGGAGAAATCTCTACACATGTCAAAAATCCCACCCTGGGATCTTCATCAGCGTGTACCGCCTGACACTACTTCACCGGATGGTTAGGAGTATATTTCCCCTGGACTTTTGAAGCACCAGAAAAAGCTTACATCAGCCCTTCTCATCTTCCTCTTTAGTTTTTTCAACAAAGGGCCATGGCCAGAAGATCTTACGAATGGGTAATCAATAAGATCCAGGATTTTGATCAAGTGGAATTCTTCCAGTTCTGACTTCATCATTACATTCAAGATACAGATATGGTAGATCAGGGGGCACTAACTGTAGCGGAAAGGGCCTTTTTTCTTTCTATTCGTTCTTGCAGTTTGCCCCTTAGGGAAGGAACTGAATTCTGGAGAGAACCCTACTATCCCAGTCATTTTGCTCACCAATTCGGCTATGACCAAGCCGTGCCAGAAGATGGTGGGCTGGTTACTAAGAGAATGCGTGCTACGAAACAGGTCCTTTGAATTGGGCCATGATATGGAAACAACTATTAGGCGGTCGTGTCAACTCTTCTTTCATCATCCCTAGCTGCGACCGGATAGTCTGTACTTCTTATAGCTGGATGAGATGGTGGGACCACCAATCATTTCTGATCAACAAACGCCTACCAGTGGATTCTTTTCTTTCTCCATCCACCTCGGCTTAGGGGCAGAAAAATTGAAAATGAAATCGGATTCATTCTAGAGAAAAGTCGCGCTCCTCATCATGGAGAAATTTGTAGAAAGATTTCGACGGAAGAGCCAATCCGTGAGAGAAAACTAATTAATACTTTAGATTGTTGGTTTTCCCATGGAGTCCTGGTGGAATTTAACCATGTCCCCCACGACCTTGGTGGCCGAACTCCTGAGGATGTTGCAGGAGCATCCTCCCCTATTCCTGAAGAGACTGCTACAGCTGAGGAAGGTCCAGCTCAAAACGAACCTGCCCCTTCTCCACAAACTCTTCCTCCTAGCTCATCGTCCCCGATGACTAGATCACGAGCACGTCTGCAAACGTCGTCACCCACTCCTCAGGAAGAGGCAAGATAGGTTTCTTCATCTCCCTTGGTTCCAGTTAGCAAGAGATCTCCGAGAGAAAGCAACCAGCCTATTTCCTATAAAGGAAAATAAGTCATGGTTGCAGAAGTAGATGAGGAAGATCTGGCAAGCGAAAGTTCATCTTGTAGCGAAAGTTCATCTTCTGCATCCGGAAATTCCACTTCCCTGGTATTTGGAGATGACAATGATGGTGATGGCAATGATGGAGCTCAGGACGATGATTACGAAGAAGGGGAGGTCAACATAGATGACGAGGAAAATATAACCACCGAAAATATAGAGGAAGAACATCTCCCCACGACTCCTGAAACTTCCCTTGCCACTTCCGTTCCTGGCAAGCCACAGGAAGTAGCCGAAGAGGATGAAGAACTCTTGGACTATGGGGAATATAGGTATTCACCTGGTAAGGGAGCCCAAATTCTTTAAACATTTATGTGCTTATCCAGTCATCACTATCTTAACACCACTATCATTTCCTTTTTAGGTACCCATGTGGCTTGCATCGGAACGAGCGCTGCCCCCTCTGCAGATCTTCATCTAGCTACACCAATGGTCTCCCCACAGGTTTCGTTGGCCCCTCTGGTGGCGCCGAAGAGTGTGGCCCATGAAATTGTATTTCCTGTCGAGACTACTGATCTACCAACTCCTACTACCAGAGATTCCAGCACAGAAGTGAGAGCGCCCTCTCTTGCTGACATGTTGGAAGCTGGTACTTTTGTAGCCCCAGAAGTTCCCTTACTTGCTGGTCACACGTCTATGGCAGGTATGTATATTTATTTGAAGAACTGTGAATTTCTTCATTTTATATTTCTCGTTCTAACTCAATCTCCTATCCATATTGCAGGAATTCTCCCCTGTAGTGGGGCGGCTAGCTTCGAATCTGTGGGCACTGTCTCTGAGCTACCATTTCCTTTGAAGATTCCCGCTCACAAAATGCTTTTGATGAAAAACTCTTTGTCAACGGTGGTTCATATCTTCAAGGATCCTCAACAATGGCCTGACCTGGATATTGCCATCGAAATTCTAAAAAACTCTTCATAGATGGCGAGGATTAATATTTCTATTTTGCACGATTCCCTTCTCAGATTCTGTGATTCGATAGCTTCTTTAGCATCAGCGGAGAATATTACGATTGCTCAAGAAGTTCTTGAGTATGGGAAGCAATTAACTTTGTCTAAGGAGAGGGCTTCACTCATTGCTTCCACCATATCTGAATTAGACCAGGAACAATTATCGTTGCAAGAACAATTGAAGACCCTTACTGATGACAAGGCACTTATTCAAGATCGTATCGCGGCTTTAAGAAAAGAGATTTCACAGATGGAACTGCAAGGTCAAAAGAAGGAGCTTTCTATACAGAAGGTTAAAGAGAAACTTGATGTCAATATTTGGTCTGTTGAAGTTGAAAAGTTTGAATCACTCAAGAGCAGGAAATGATCTCATCTCTAGAAGACAAATTAGCTGGCCTTCCTGATCAAACAAAGATTATTCTTGAAGAAAAATCAAAGCATGAAGCAGCTCAGCTTGAATTAAAGGAAAACTTGTGGCAATATATGAATGTAATAGGCATCACAGAGGAATTATAAGCATGTAGTCCCTCCCTTTTTTATTCATACTTTTGCTTCTTCCTTTCTTCTTCTTCTTTCTTTCTTTTTTTTTATTTGAGAGTCTGTTCTCTTTTGATTTTCATTAGTAAATTTCAGTAACTTTTCATGCATTTCTACATTATGCATTATTCCAGACGTATTATCTATGTCATAATTTCAACATGAATTTTTTGCATTTTGAACGTTGCACATAGTTTACAGCTTGTCATAACATTTTATTGAACTAATCATAAAGCACCAATATTTACGCCTGTCAGTATCGGATTCCCTACATGACTTCATTCATTTATATTTCATTGACGATGCTAAGTTTCAATTCAATCAGTTGCACATAGTTTAGGCTCTTTTAGTAGTAGAGCGAATTTACTTGGCACATTTACTTGGACTCTAGTTAGAGTCGAGTCTTACGTGATGGTCTCTGTAACTCTCTAGATGTAACATCCCGAAAATCGGGAGGTTGGGTAGAAACCCAACTCCCAAGTTCCAAAACGTCACTTATGCAACATAGATAATGATAAATGCATGTTGTCTGTAGAATGACATTAAACAAGATTGAGACTAAGCCAAAACAGCATATCATACTCCAGAGACAGTTAAATTAGCAAGCGGAAGACTGTGATAGATACATAAAATATATAATTACTTGTAAGTCTCCAGAGTGTGAACATGTTACTAGGTTAATTAAATACATGTATACTCCAAAAATGGAAAGAAAAGAATATACATGAGTGCTCAAAAAAATATAAAATGACAAGTGTCAAGGCATCTAATCAACCTCCCTGTAATCTCGTCGATCAGAACACGCATAAAGGAGGGATCCTCCTCATCATCATCAAGTCCGGCTCCGTTTCACAAGCAGCGCCATCATCTGAAACTAAAATAGGGACTGGTGGGTGTCCGGTACACCATCCCGTAACGTGGGAGTGAGTAATCAACTCAGTGGAATCATAGATCAAAGATTAGCATGTTATCAAATCAATCACGCGATAATAGTAAAGCAAACAATCAAGCATTCCTAGATACTGTTGTTAATGCATGCATGAAATGACATGATGGATGCCCTCACCGAAATACTCCCTCATGCGACACCATCTGCGTCCACAGCATGCTTTCTTCCTGCAGTGCTCCACATCTTCCAGGCACATGCAGTGTGATATGGATAATGATTACCGGGTTGTTATTAGTCCTTTTCATATAGCAGGATTGGGAAACTAAGGTACCTTCCTTATATCAATCCCAACACAGATCCTGTCTAGGGTCATCACTCCTAGTAATCACATACGATATTATATTTGTAGGTCACTGCAAGGGCTGTCAGGGCTGTTGCTCGCACTCGTTGCACCGATCCCCCATCACCTTATCAATACAGGCCTAGTTTATATCCTTAAGACTGTATCAGGACTCGTCGCCCCCATGCAGTGTCAGGATAAACTCAAGGTCACTACAAAGGGCTGTCAGGGCTGTTGCTCGCACTCGTTGCTTCACTCCCCCATCACCTTATCAATGTAGTCCGACAGTAAGAATATAGTGTCCCATACCACCATAATCTGCTTAGAGTAGGGTGCTCACTGGTCACTACGGGGAGGTTTGTGGCCCCAGCGTAGGCCGACAGCTCGACCACGGTGTCCCATACCAACATGCCCAGCTCATGAGTCTTTATGGATCAAGGTACCATGGTTAACAGGGTTTTCAATGGTAAGTTCAGTACCCTAGGTTCAGGCAGTTATGACTCATACATAGTGAACATACAATGCCCAGTAGGGTTACTTGACGGGCTCGACTAGTACGAGCGCATCTCAAGCTGAACGACATAAAGTGCATAAAACACTTCGTGTGACCTAACCACTGCCGCCAACCCAAAATACGACTTGTTTATCGACGCGTCCTTCGTGGAAATTAGAAACCAACCACGAATTCAATCCATTACCGACTGCCTGGACTAGGTCATAGCCCCAAGAATTTGTGTATCAACATCAGTAAGCACATGTGAGTAACAGAAAAGAATATAAACAATACAAGCATGTTGACACATGTTATATCATACTAAGTAAGCAAATCAACCAACACATGCATTCCATATATGTATAATGAAATCGATTCTTATAGCCAACATGTGGAAACCATATACATCAACATATTAATTGAGAATTTAATCTCAAAACTAATTCACAACACCATTTACTCAATACCTACTAATACACACATTTATACAAACACTTAGTCTACACACTTTAGTCTACATAGCGTATGTCGACTCAAAGTGCACATTAGGGCGAATCTCTTCACCAAAAAGATCATGCATGCATTCCTAATATCATAACATGACAAATAGCCATGGCAATCATTTCAGCAAAATACGGACGTATACTGTATTTCCTACAAATATCCAAAATGTCCTAAATCTCATATTTCCCGTACGTATACGAAATGGAAAATGGACAGCATGTTCTACACGTCAAACGGCGTTCTCTTCGACAATCTACTATTAAACGACATTGAAAGGTTTGAAATCAGTCAATCAAAGCGTCTAAAATCCTCACCTTTCGCCTTAGACGTGTATCGATTCGAATAGAATGTATACGCTTCGTCAACGGCGTAAATGCGACCTAATGCACAAGTACATAAGCTACTTTACCATTTGAATCGAAGGAATCCCTAAAACAGCAAGTGGTTAGGGTTTTTCTTACCTAGAAGTGCATTGGAAATCACCGGGAAAGTGATTTGAATAAGTTGCTTTGGTACGTGTAAAGGATGGAGAAAACGGCAGGAAGTTCTCTCACAAAGTCTCTCACAATCTCTCACTTTCTCTCTCTCTCAATCTAGGGTTTCAAGAAAATTCGGATGGGAGAGATATGAGAGGGTTTAAAGCCCTTATATAGGCTAAAAACTAACCTAAATAGACTTGAGAACAAAGTATACTTGAGTTATAACCAAATCGGGACTTTTCTGATCCAAAAGAGCGTTTCGGGAGGTCCCCTGGCCCAACACGGTCGGACCTAAGCTCATGCATATCGGATCCTGCTCACATCAAGTTTTTAGACCAGTAGAGTACCCAGATCGCACGTGGCGGTCCAGTTTCAGTTCAGCGGTCATCGTACCTAAATCAAGTCTACAAGTCTCATGACATGAAAGAGAAATTTTTCCTGATCCGAGGGTGAAATTTGGCTGAATTCTGACAGTCAGAACGCTTAATAATAACGTGCAACGACACATGCCAGATTTGAATTTAATTTCCTAAACCTTCAGCCATTTCTCACTCTCTTCAGTCCAGGCTCAATGAAATAGCCTCAGAACATCGGTTGGGCTTGATTTTTGAAACGATTGTCAAGTCCAGCTAAGCGGTCATAACCGTCTAAGATTGTAGATATCGGACTTTCGACGCGCAGTCTAAATCAAATATGAAGTTTCAAAGGGTTCCTGAGAACAAACCGGTTTAGAGTTTGATCCTAGATTTTAGGGTAACGTAACATCAACGATGCTAGAGGTTTTGGGTCTTACAGATTGTATTTAAAGTGGTTGGTGCTTATTTCACAGGTAATCTAGTGTAGCGCTGGCTAATTCTCGTTAAATTCTAAAAAATTTAGTTTTACATGATTTCTTTGGCTTTAGAATTGGGTTCTGAGAGGTTACTAAGGTGTTATGGTTAGCCCATTGACTAAGGATGTCTAATCCCAGGTTGAAAAAAAAATGAAGTGTTACACTAGATTTCACTGGACTTTTCACTGCCTAGGGAGTTTACAAACCGCGATCCACCAGAGGGGCCCAGTGAAGCTACCGGGCCCGTGAACTCGGTTGGTTTTACGCACAGGGTTGGCCACTATAACTCTCTAGAGTTCACTGAGCTCGCAAGGCTACCTTTGGGGGTACCAAATCCATGGTTGTCGATCCATCGATGAGTAGGTTTGATCCCTTCCTCATGAGTTAGTACCGGAATCGAACCACAAATATGGGGGGTCTTATGCATGGTTGGCTTGTCCTACGCACACTGCAGCCCTCATTTTCTTTACCTGCAAGGTCTGGCCCATTCACGGGAGGGCTTATCCTCTGTTCCCCGTGACGCTGCCGAAAAGCTATACAGACGGCATGGGTGTTACGCTTGACTGGTCATTTAAAGACTTTTAGGACTTTGACTTTTAGTCGACTTTTTGGCCTTTTGCTTTTGGTCTTTCAGTTTACTTTTGGCTCTTTTGGCTTTTGGTCTTTTGAAGACTTTTAGCTCTTTTGGCCTTTGGTCATTTGAATCTTTGAGCTCTTGGCTTTTTGTCAACTCTTGGCCTTCTGGCTTTTGGTCATTGACTCCGTAAGCTGCCCGCATGGGTATGCTTACGATGGCCTTCCCGGGCTTTTTAGGGCCACTGGCTTCCCGCCGCTGCCCGAATTACGATCTTCATAGGTCTTATGCGTAGGTGGTCCCTTTTGAGATTTGGTCCTTTTAGGACTTAGCTTTTCTTTTCTTTTCTTCTCTCTCTTCTCTTTTTTTTTGGGACTTGACTAAGTTGCCTTTTTTTTATAAACAGCCACTATTGCCAATTATGTATATATAGTTGACTGTATGATTCATTCTTCTATTATCATATGGCCGATCAATAATTGACATTTCGCTGTTGTTGATAATGTCATAAGGACTTTTGTATCGTGTTCAAAACAATGTATCAACTTGGCGATGATAGAAACTTTAATGAGCGATTGATCGGCAACAACGATAGATGTTTTCTTTTTCTTTTTATGATCATTGATACCTGATAATTCGATTTCGATGGAGATTTTCTATCGGCGATGAACGTCATGCTTGATAGAGATCATTGGCGCTTTTTTTTCCGGTTAGATTTAATATGCTATCTTCAAATGTCTTGGAAGACTGAAGACTTTTAGCGATGATCTAGCACGCTGTCTTGAAATACGATGATGGGTATTTTTTCCTGAAATTGTTTATCTGTATCGTTTGTCTGTATTTTTTGTAATATACCAGCTTGATGGTGATATCAATTTCAGGTAAAATTTTGTAAAACTCCCTTGACGGCGGTCACTTTCTTCGTCTTTCTTTATTTGCTATCACATGATCTTGATATGCTTTATCATATGATTTTGATATTCTTGTGAGCTTCTTCCTTTCTCGTCCTGTTCATCTTGCCCCCTTTTGATACAAAATTATTATCTTGGTAATGTTCTGTATCAAAATTAGTGGCGTCTTCGGAAGTAATTTCCCTTTTTGTCAACGTGAGTATAGGCCAACATAGGCTTTCATTCACTTCTTTAAAGAATTTCGCTTTCATTGAGCACACTTTACATCATTTGGCTTTGAATTTTCCCCCTGGATATAATCGTGACCGTTATTGGAGATACATTCTTTCTTCTTGAAGATATTGAGGCTATAATTTCTGCAGTAGGCTATACGATTGTAATCGTATTCATTGACTAGTTTGCCCCCAACCCTTGAAATTTTCGACGCTTCTCTTGATCGATACCAATGGGGACTTGAATTCCCTTCCCATGGTTTAGGCCAACGAGCCCTTTCGTTCTCTTGTTCGTTCAACCATTGAAGCATTTAGAGACGGGAAGTCGTGCACTGTCAACTGGGGAACTGTTTGGCTGGATAAATCGCTGGAGGAGCGAGTTCAGGATTTCTTTTAATCATGCTTCGCGTTATGGGCCCTCTGATTTTTAACGAAGGTTGATTCATCCCCAAAATTTTGAAGTTTCGTGTCCTTGTCTTACAAGAGGTCACGACGGTCCAGCCTGCATTGTCTTCTGATGACTGGGGGAGACAGAAATGACCCCAGCTATTGCTTGAACCATGCCGGTACTCACATGACTTGATGCGTATTCTATCACGAACCCTGTCGGGGTGAATCGAAAGTTCACTTTTCTTATGGGGATCGCCATGAGTAATAAGTCATAGTCAAATTTTCAAACTTCTTCCTTCAATCACGAATCAAAGTTATAATTAGTAGTTGAAAGATTGGAGTGATTTATCTTAGAGATGAAGGGGAGGACTTCCCACTGAGAGTCGCCATTTTGGCGTCCTACGGACGCCAAACCATGACGAACGTTCGTAACAACTTTACTGTTAATATTTTGAATAAGACAAAAACATTCCCGAGCAGAGTCGTCATTTTATTTTGACAAAGAAACAAAGGCATTTGATTTAGAGAAATTGTCTTATTTAAACATAACAGAGAAAGAGTACTGGGAACATTCATCACATTTTATTGATACTGAGTTCATTTACATCCTCTTTACATCCCTTAATTCTAAGATAAATCACTTAGAAATGAAGGACTTGTGCTTTAAATATCAAAAGTTCATTTTGACAGCCTTCCGGCGCCTGATTCGATCATCTCCTAAGACTTAGGAGGAATGTCGTTCCGATCGGCGGGTCTTTAATGAAATAAAGATTTCAGCAGCATAACAACGCCTATTCCAACCATCTTCTGGGACTTAGGAGGAATGTCGATTAGATCGACTAATCTTTCTCCTTTGAACCCATGAAGAGGAGAAAGCCCGGAGAAAGGAAGCTTAGTTCATGAACTTCAGCAGCATAACGGCCCTTGGACTTCACAGACTGCAGGGCAGTCTGGTTGCGCGTATGATGTTTTAATTTAAACCAATCTAATTTAAATGATTTTAAACTCGCAAGTATATGAATAAAATGTAGATATGGTACGTATTACGAGATCGTTCCCACGAGGACTGGTTGTCACAATTTGAAATTTAAGACTCTTCTTAACTAATCCAATGAATGGTTTAACAAACTATTAAGTAAACTAGCATAAATCTATAGAAAATAACTGAAAATAATGAGAAAAATTCAATCGAGGAGAAGAGTAGGAATTTTGAATCCACCCCTAATTATCCTAACCCTTGTTTTACCTGTTGATTCATCCTAATTCAGATTGATATCAAAATAAACAAAGCACACTCTATGTCCTTGGTCGGGCACATAGAATGTATAATCCTTTAAAGCATATGGATCACATCTTTCCATCCATGGTCAGGCATGGAGAGATGTAAATCCTGTTTCTTCCTCTATAGGAAACCTGTTCATGGTCAGACACAAGCACCTAAATAATATTCCAAACAACATCCATATCTAGAATTTGGTCGAGCTCATAGAATGGAGAAGTACGAAAATCTCAGGAAAGCACACTAGCGAAAGAAACAATTCGATTAAATTAAAATAAATTCAACAGTAAACAAGAATTATTCAAATTGGGGGCTTCATCTCAGCCCTAGCTAAAAGTTTAACAATCTATAAAATTAATTAGAATGAAGAAAAAATAATATTTAAACAATGAAAGCATCCTTCCCTTCTTTCTTCCTCTTTCTCTAGCTCTGGCTCTCCTCAAGCTCTAGATCTTTCCAAGGTCTGAATCCCTTGCTCCCCACATCCAAAACCTCCTCATATAGATGCTGGAGTGGTGAAAATCATATTTGAATCCAATTTGGAAAGCTATCGCATGCGCAGCGATAGCCTTTTCGCAGCCAAGTTCGGTGCCATAAAAATCATCACTTTCCTCACTCAAATTTCAAAGAAACACCATCCCTTAGGACTTTCTTGGGTCCTCTACATGATAGACGGTTCAGATCTGTCATATGATTAAATATGGTGGGCCACAACTGCCTGAAAAAGTCAATTTTTGTGAATGTACAAAACCTTTCACACCATTTCACTGTTATGATCGGTGGGCCCCACAGAGGTGCTTTTAGGAAAATCCACCCCATCCATTGCATTCAGAACGAAATTTCAGTCAAGAATGGGTGATTTTGAATGTCCATTGACGTGTCCCAAAGAAGAAATCACTAAAAGATCAGATTTGAATGCTACAGGGCAGCCCTTTTGTGGCCTCTGTATCTCACACGTGTGTACGCATGGCTGAAAACTATCACTAGGTTTTGTAGTATTCACAGCCGTCTACAAGATGGACAGTTTAGATCATCCGTACGGGGCATGAGTGGGGCCCACTATCGACCGCAAAAAGGGCCAGCGGACGTGCCAAGTTTCCTTTTCTTTCTTTCTTTTTCGGTCAGAGACGGTCAACCGTCTCTGCCGTTTGCCATGCACGCCTAGTGCACTTGTGCACTATGCACACTCTATTCATGTGGGGTTCGCTGTGATGTCTTTACAAAATTCAATCCAGTCATTCAATTATTCTCCCTACTTAAAGCATTGAGACCAAATTTAAAGCAGTTTTGGATATCAGGTGGGCCCAAAATCAACGGTTTATGGGCTAATCTGTTAGTTGGGGCACTTTCATAGTGATCCAATGGCTGAAATTTTACGTGTACGGTTAATTTATGGCCCTCATCCCATGTATGAAGTTTCAAGTCAATCGGATGGCAGGAACCCTGTGATCTTACATTTTAGACCAATTTCAGGCCTCTTCAACGTGAGCAGCTCGATTTTCTCAGATTCCTGGAGTGTAAATCCATCAATCTTGGTACTCCGGAGTGCGTCCCTTGCTCTGATGACTTCGAAGCATCAAATTCATGCTTTTAATACACTTTTCCAATCAACGCTCTTTATTTCATCCTGCAAAAAAACATAATTAAATTATGGCATTAAGCATTATCATGTTGGTCAAATCTGGTAATAGTCGGGGTTTGATATGCAATATTTGATCCTCATCAGCAGACCCACGCAACTGATACCGGTTGCGCGGTCCTGTGCAACTGCCAGGAGGCTTTCTTCTACCTTTTATCTTCTGCTCCGCTCTGCTTCTCTTGAAAATCTTTCAGTTCCCCTTAATGAAGGAGGGGAGGGGGTATTTATAGACCCTCGCACATGTGAAAATCCTGATCCTAGCGATGTGAGACTATTTTTTAGTGCTTTAGGTCATTCTGAACGAAGCCCTTTGTGTAGTACATTCCGAGGTCCTGCGCAACTGATACTTTCATTGCGCAAGCCCGCGCAACTGATATTGTCTGCGCGGATCCGCGTAACCTATAATGGCTGCGTGGACCTGTGCACTCTTGTGAAGGCTATCTCTTTCTTCTTCTTTCTGAAAGTTCTTCTTATCTCTTTTCCTTTCCTTGCTTGATTCTTTCACCATTTTTTATGCCTCAACAGTTGCTCCAACAATTAGATGTATAGTGACCAAGCATGGTGTAATTATAATCCACGCATCGATCTACCTCTTTCATCTCCTCTTCCATGAAGATTGGTATTTTTTAGCTAGTTTTGGCCATGGCTTTGTTAGTATCCATGCCCTCTTCTTCTTACACGATTGTTAGCAATACGTTCACCACATTGTAAACTTCCACGTCCACCATTATTATCATTTAAAGTCAATCTCCAAAGCTTGTTCCATCGACATGGAACTAGCATTCTTCTACATTCGTTGTTCGTAAACTTGCAACGACCCCATCAGCTCCTCAATGGTGAGTTTTTCAATATCTTTTGACTCTTCGATCGCCACAACCACATGTTCAAACTTGGTTGTGAGGGATCGAAGTATCTTTTCAATAACCCGGACATCTTCAATCTTCTCACCATTTCTTTTTAGGTTATTGAGAGTTACAAGCAATCGTAAAAAATAATCAATAATATTCTCACATTCCTTCATGTGAGTCGCTTCGAACTCTTCTATAAGGGTTTGGAGCCGAACCCTTTTAACACGATCAACACCCTTAAAGATGGTGCTAAGGGTCTCCCATGTTACTTACATGATGTTGCTTCAGTGATCCGTTCAAAGGTAGAATCATCCAATCCTTAATAGATGAGGAAAAGAGATTTCTAATCATTCTTTCTTTGATCCTTGAGATTGGCCTTTTGTTTGGCAGTGTAGCGGCTTCTTGCTCCATTTTGGGCTCTTTGTACCTGTTAGTGATGATCTCCCAAAGATCTTGAGATCCAAACAAGGCTTTTATTTGTATGCACCAGTTTTCATAGTTATCCTTAAACAACTCGGGTATTTTAAGGATGTATTGTACTTGCCATTTTAAAATATTGCAATATATATGCTGCTAGAACTTGCAATAGTTCAAAGACTGTCCACCACTTGAGATGATGAAATAATGAAGAAAAAATGAACAGATTTTACAAATCAAAAAATCTAGATAGCAATTTGACAGTGTAAGCAAAATGATAAAGAAAAATTTTCAGTTCAACCTCCTTCTCACGGCTGATTTTTTTTTTTTACTTGTTAGGTTTATCAAAACCAAAACAAGGAGTAGAAGTAGCCAGTGCAGGTGATGTTCTTGCAAAAGCTCAAAAAATCAGATGTTATTTTCACAGAAGAATTTAAACACTTTTAAGAATTGGTTGCAGGTGAAGGCTACTGCTCATTTGCCTATTTTTATTGTTGGAAGATGCTACTGCATGTTGTTGGGTATTTCAGACCCAAAACAAGGACTGCTTCTTGTTGATGATGCCCAAGGATCAGCAGCTCTGATACCACTTTGTTGGGTTTAAAACCCCACTTATGTCTGACGTGTGGCTGCAATCACCATGAAACAGAAAAATAGAAATTGAAAGAGAAAGAGAACTTGATTGCTGAACTTTTGAATGAATAAAAAATGATTACAATGGTGCCTTCTATAGGATTTTCTCCTTATGTGAAATGACTAAAATATCCCTATCTAGATGCTTCCTAGGGGCAAGTAAACATAGAAAAAATCCAAGAAAGAAATCTCATTACTATCCTAACATAGCTAGCACACTAAACATAGAAAAAACCGAAACAGAAAAAGTCTAAATGCACAACTAGCATATACGGATTCTACACAGTTTTGGAATTGCATGAATCCACCACCATTTCCAACGGCATCACAGGTCTCATGACATGCTGAGTCATATCTGACATGGTGTCTTGAAGGGTTTTAAGCCATAGATTTCATATCCTCACATCTCTAGATTGACCACATACACATAAAATGCTAGAATTTATAACCCACTTTAGCAACCCATGATTTTCACACAATAAAATCGGATTTCCTCGTAGTTTGCAAAGTGATGTTTAACTGTTGGTTACGCATGTCTTGTTTAATGATTTTTTAAATTATGAGAGTAATAGGTGGCCTAACTACTTTCAAAGAATTAAAACATGAACTTAAACAAATCATGGCTATACTCAACATTGAAAATTTTCTTGTGTTTATTCTAAAGCCACATGTATGGTATATACTAGCTTTTGGGCTTTAGCTCATTCCTTGTGCTGAACTTATGTGGATGTCATACAGTGATCATTCCTTGTGAGCTACTATCATATAGTGGTTAACATTCTGATTAACGAGTGGGTTGAAGTAGAAATATGTCAATATGTCCTAGAGGAGGGTGAATAGGACTTTTTAAAGTTTTGATGGTTTATTTAAAATCTTATCACACTAATCCTAACAACAAGCACATATTAGGTTACTAAAAAGTAGCTCTATTGGCTTCCAAGCCCGATAGAGGATCCAATCACAAACTATTTAAGAAGTAAACAATATGTAAACCAGTTTATGATGGATATGACTATGTATGTATGTGAGGTGTGATCTTAGATATTTAGATATGAAAATATTAAAGTAAATCACACAAATAAAAGAATAACAATGTCAAAAATAATCATTTTTATAGTGGTTTGACTACTTGTCTACTCCACTCCTGGTAACTACATTTAACCCTTGAGTGTACCGAATTTCACTAAGGAAGTTTCACAGCAGTTCACTTCAAACCTAAGGTTTTAAATCAGGTTCACCTTCAACCTTTACAACCTATATCTAGGTGGACTGTTTATGCTCCTTGAGAAATGGTCAACACATAGCACCCAATTTTAGGCACACTAGCCAAGGATCCACACAAGGAACCTCACAATTTATGCTTTCACGAGTAGGGATCAACACAACGCACCCACTTTTAGGCACACTAGCCAAGGATCTTCTACTAGAACCTAACTGTTTATGCTCTCCATAAACCACGGATCAACACAACGCACCCACCACGTACACTCCTGTTGGAGGCCTCATAGAGGACTTATAAGGGTGAGAAACACCTTAGACCTAATCTTAGAAAGGAATGATCAAAAGGGTCCTCTAGAATCTAGTTACTTATAAATAAGTGGATAAGTTTCATTTAACACGTTGATGAAGATCTCCTACTTTGTTGGTGAAGAGTCTTCTACTTCCTTGATCCATAACACAAATGATGTACCAATATATGACGTCAGGTTGGGTCAAGGTTATGATGGAATCCTACTCTCAAATATTTTCATATAAAGGAGATAGAGTGATTCCAATCATCTATGCATTTAAGGCATCCCGGCTTAATGATTTGTCATGCAGTAGCTGGAGGATCCTTGAATGCGAAAGTTCAATCCCCAGTCAACTCTATTGAATATCAATGATGAGGGTAGATTGGAGGATGAAATATTGTGAGAGAAAGGACTTTGGGTATATGATATAAGGTAAAACACTTAAAAGCACTCTCTTCTTTCTCTCACGGCAACGAAAGACAAGCCCTCTATATATAGGCAAAAAGTTTCAATGGATATAAAACGGTCACATTTATTACTGAGTTCAATATCATTGTGCAGGGTCGATATCATCGAACGTATACTCTCGATTGTATCGACTAGCCGCTCGATGACACAAACTTAAAGTCATATGCTTTTGAAAACTTTTTTCCAGCTGGTCGACGACATAGAAACACATGTCGATGCCATCAAATTTTGACTCCGATGTTATCGATATGAGGATCGATTCCCCAACATTTAAAAAATGAGAGAGACTTGCTTTAAAAATTTTTAGGTCATCAGATATGATCAAGGGATACTCCATATCATCAAAATTTGAATATCGATGATATGGAAGGTCGTGTCAATGCATTGATAAATTCAAAGGATTTTCCAGTAAGATTGCTGGATAAGTTTTTTTCCATTCTCGATGTCATCAATCCGGCCCGATATCATCGATATTTGAATATCAATTTTATCGAGTGATCCTCGATTTGAAATAAAAATCACTTGAAAAATGTTACTGGAAAGACTGTGCCCAAGACCGATATTATCGAGATTTGAATTCTAATGATATCGATGGTACTTCGATATATCGAAGGTCTTCATGATTTTTCTATAAAAAATAGGGACACAAATACTCTGATGTCGATCATATCGAGTCCAGTTTGATAAACTCAATTTTTAAATATCTATGATATCGATAGGGGTATCGATACATCGATAATTCCGTCCAGTTGAATATGTGATTGCTGGACACTTTATGTCCTCATTTGATTTTATTGATTGAGCTTTCGAGGACATCGACAACACATATCAATTTTATCGAGCTTGATATCGATAAATCGATAAAGCTAGAAAACTTAGAGATTTTTTAGTTTTTGTAAAAAAGTTTTCTAACCCAAAAACCATATAATGTTTTAATAGATTTTAAGGGTTTTATATACCCGGTGTTTTAGGATATGAGATGTGAGGCTTAGATTTACTTGTGGCGAGCTTGCATACATCTGGTTAAGACAGACGCTTTGAATTAATCTTCTTATGAGGCTGCGCAGTCAAACTGACTCAACACTCACGCTAATTGACAAACCATGGCACTTTCAATCTCCCCCTTTGTCAATTACATGAGAAAATACTGAAACATCATAGACCAGCTTCTATACTGACATCCTAAATTGTGTGTACATGTTCTTTACACAATTGTACGATGCTAACAATGTCATATACACAACACATTCAGAAGTTGTTCCCCCTGACTGCAAACTCCCCCTCGCTCGGTGCAGCTGCTCCCCCTAACACCTACAACACCATACTCAAGTAGATATATATTTCTTGATGGGGTGTTTGAGTTGTTCTCCCCCCCTTTTGTCAGTCATTGACAAAGATTACATTATATTAAATATTGACTGAAGTTTAAAGACATGTGGGAGAACAAACAGATATAGATGTATAATGATTAAATCAATTTAAGTAAACATCATTTTCAGAAACTATGGATGCATATCAAATCAATGAAAGCAGTGATAAAAAGAAGATAAAATAATCATAAAAAGAATCACATGCATCCCATATCAGAAACTAGATAAACCAGGGAATCATAACTCATAGTCATGGTAGAAAAAAAAATGTGAGTTATATTTAGCCATATCCAAACCAGCCAAAATGAAATGTATACTGCCCAGCCCTGGCAGTAGAAATAGCTATCCCAAAAAAAACCTAAAAGTAACTAGCAGTAACAAACCCACACGGAACATATACAATATATAAATTTATTTTTTTTTTGTCAAACTGTTATCACATTCACTCATGAGAGCGTAAAGCATCAAAAAGATACTTATGCTCATACGCAAAGATATGTGTGGGTGAATGTGATAGCGTTCAGAGTCTCATACTACAGCGAAGGAGCAGAGGTAGATGACGCTATATCATCTAGATGGTAAGTGATTATCTTAATCAATTGTTGTACTATCTGCTGAACTCCGTGAACCAGCTATTCTAAGACGGTAAGACTCTTGTGCACTAAGTGGACATCCCTCTGAATTGCTCCAATTCAATCCTGGTAGAACTTAAATCATTTAGCATGCCCAGAAGCTGATGTCGATTGTGCTCGATGAGGTCTAAAAGCTTCTTCTCTAGCCGTCTCTGTCCCTTCCATGGGAGCATCGTTTTCCCCACGTTCCCTCTCTACTTGAATGCCTTCATTAGGTGAATCCTCAGGATATTTATGAAACTTCAAATCCATCCTTTGAATGTTACTTTTGTTAAAGGTTTGGAGAGGAAGTACATAATCAGTTGTAGTTGGGAAGGCTATGGCATTACAAATTGTATGTATGATCTAGGGATATGGTAAGTTAATATCCCTATCCATATGAAAATCATAAACCAACTAATGCACGATGAGGGTAGGCAGACAGATCTTGATTCCAGCGGTGATCGAATAAATTATCATAGTCATGAAACCCATGAGATCTGCCTTGTTGGAACCCCCTAGAGTAGATGTTTGACACAAGGATACCATACAAGACCCGATAGCATGGTTCCATGAATTTGACTTTGAGGGCATTCCCTTGGTGCCACTGGACGTCACGATCATGATAGAGGAATTTGGTGACCTTGGACCGAACTTTAATATTTTTCATATCCATATCTGGGAGTCCTTCAGGTGATAAGGTAAAATTGAATATCCCTGCGACAGACTCAGGAGTGATTAGTACATCATCACCATCGACAGTTACAGTGATGGATGGTGGTTCAGATATCGGAGAATGGCAGGTGCCAAAAAATTATAGGTCTGTTCAAGTTGATATGCTCCCCCAAAGTCGAGAACTGGTAACCAATCTATGGCGATAAATAGTGGTTTCAGATTATATGGAATCAGACAACTTCTGTCGAATTTTCTCTTGGGAATAACCTTTCTCCCAGTGAACTTAGCCAAGACCAGATTAATCTCAGATTAGGACCCACTCTATCTCGTGCGTTGCCTTGTGGGGGTCCCACGTTCCGGGGCCCTTGCCATTTCTTTTAGAGTAAGCACTTTTTGTCAAGCGAATCTCGAAGACTCACCTGAATAGGATACTTTTCCTTTGTCTTTTCCCATGTGGACAAAAAGAGGATTTAAAGGATTTAGGAAATAAGATAAAACCTAATATAAATGAAAATACCAAAAGAAAACTTGATGTGTAGAGAGGTATTACCAGATTTGTGGAACGTTTAGGGCTGTCTGAAGAGGGTCCGAGCAGTCTAGTTGAAAGGAGAGAGCAGGGAAGAGGAAAGGAAAATCCTAAAGAAAAAAAAATCCCTTTTTCGTGCTCTACCACCTTTTATCGATCGGCAAACTTTGATAACATCGACCAATGTTTCGATGATATCGATGTACCTCACCCGATGTTATTGAGACCGTCTTCGATATCATTCTTGATCATATGGCCTTTCACATTCCAGAGAAGTGTCGATGATATCAACCCTTTAACGATTAATCGAGAGTGACTTATAAATAGACATATCAAAGATGAATATTTTCAATTTTCAGCATTCAGACGACCCTCCATGTATACTTTTAGTATACCCATGAATTAATAGTATACATAAAAAAATTATGTACAATCACTGTACACATCAAAATTATAAACATTAAGATGTTTAAACAAAAAAAAATATTGAGGTGAGGAACCTCAGATATATCATTTAGAGCTTAGTAAAAGATGCATCATTTTAGCGAGGATCCAGATCTTTGATGCATGACCTGAAAATTAGTCCTTTCTTTGCCTTTGATGATGTAGCAGTGGTTGTTTGTGCAATGAACCTTCATTATTGATTTTCCTAATTGGTTTAGGATTTTGCATTCTTATTTGTTGAATTTGACCACATGCTCATTATCACAAATCTGAGATATGCTTAGAAGATTATTTTCCAACCCTTTTATGTAGATAGCATTCTCATTTTTGAGCAATTAATCCCTCTTATGATTCCCTATCCAATTACTTTAGCAGTGGTTCCATCTCCGTAGGTGACTGTTCCATTGTAAAGATTCTTATAGTTTGAAAGAAGGGACTTGTCACCTGTAACATGTCTTGAGCAACCACTGTCTAGGTACCACTTAGAGTCATTGTCTGTTAAATGATTTAAGTGAGCAGCAAGGCAATTTTTCTTTTCTTTAATTACCCACTTTGTGACAGGATTCTTACTAGTAGTAGATATGGTTTTCTTAGTTGATTCTACTACTTGTTTTAATTGTTCCTTCATTCTGTCAATTAGTTTGAGTGGTGATGGTTATACATTTCCTTTGTTCAACTTATAATGACCTAAATCACCACCTAAATGACAAGCTAGGTTAGTTCCTGTGTTGCTACTAGAGACATCAGATTGTTCAAGTATTTATGTTTCATACCCAGTTTTTGTTCTAACTTTCTCATAACCTAAGTCATTTTTGTTATTTCCTGATTTTCCCATGCCTAAGAGTTTTTCTAACTTCTCACCACTCTAGGAAAACTTGTAGTTTAGCGTGGTAAATTTTCTAGATTCCTCTAAATCAAATAGGAGTGTATGATTTTCTTTTTGAAGGATCATGTTTTTGTCTTTTAATTCCTCAACCTGTTTATTTAGTTTTTCAAACTCGGATTTAAGGAAGGTGTTAATTCTTTTAAGTCATTATTATCTGAGTGATATTGTTGTAAATCATTAATTAGGTGTGTATTAATTTCTAGAGTTTTATCCAAATCTTTTTGCAGAAATTCCTTTCAGTTTCTTCATTATCTGATGGAAATGATTCAGTGGCTTGCGATTCATCATTCTTAGTCACAATGGGAATGATTGAAGCAGTGGAGACCATAAGAATTTTCAAGGATTGGTCACCATCGCTCTTTGAGTCACTATATTCTGAGTTTGACTCCTTTGTATCATCCCATATAGCAGTCATTGCCTTGCCCTTAGTTTTTTTGTTTGGGCATTCAGTAAATAGATGTCCATACTTCTGACAGGCATAACATTATGGTTCTTTGGTCTTTCTACCAAATTTTCCAATAGAAGGTCTATTGTCAATATTTCTTACTTTGGAAGAACGACCACGATACTTCTGAAAGAATTTCCTGAATCGTCATGCCAGCAAAGCCACTTCCTCATCTTCATATTCTTTTTCACTTTCAATGTCCTCATTAGTTATTTTCTTTGAGATTTTGAGGATAGTGTTTTTGGATTTTTGGGTTTGTTTGAAGTGTAGTTCAAAAGTTTGTAGGGAACCTACCAGTTCTTCTACTTTCATTTCGTCTATGTTCCTGCACTCTTTAATAGTTGTAACCTTGGGATTAAACCGTTCTCGTAGTGATCTCAGTATTTTCATATAGATTTTAGGAACTAGAACTTTTTCTCCCAATCCACCCATCGAGTTGCAGATGATATTTAACTTTATAAAAAATCCATAAAAGTCTCATGCTCTTCAATTCTGAGACTTTCGAACTGTGAAGTTAGAAGTTGTGGTTTAGACCTCTTCAGAGTGTCGGTGCCTTTATGAGTTATTTCCAATAGATCTCATGCTTCTTTGGATGTCCCACCAATACTTATTTGATTGAAGATGTCCTGGGACACGGCACAGTAGATGGCGTTCATAGCTTTCATTTCAGCAGTCTGTTTTTCTTTATCGAACATCGTCCACTTTTCTTTGGATTTGGATTTTGTGATGGTTGTGCCACTATCAAGTACATTTTTTTCAAATGATGGTACATATCCACTTTCAACTATATCCCAAACATCATGATCCAAAGATCTCAGAAAGTAGTGCATCCTAGCCTTCCAGTATGCATAATTTGAGCCATCAAATACTAGAGGTCTAGTGACTGATGAGCCCACTCCTTTGGCCATAATCCTAACTTCAGTCAAGATCACTCTTTAGGTGGTGAAGCCCTTAAAGAGAGACCCGCTTTGATACCAATTAAAATAGTGGTGAAGATCCTTTAGGTGAAGTAGGAATATGTCAGTATGTTTTAGAGGGGAGTGAATAGGACTTTTTAAAGTTTTTTATGGTTTATTTAAAATCTTATTACACTAATCCTAACAATAAGCACATATTAAGATTACTCAAAAGTAACTCTACTGGCTTCTTAGCCTAGTAGAGGATCCTATCACAAACTATTTAAGAAGTGAACAATATGTAAACCAGTTTATGATGGATATGACTGTGTATGTATGTGAGGTGTGATCTTAGATATTCAGATATGAAAATAATAAAGTAAATCACATAAATAAAAGAATAGCAATCTCAAACATAGTCATTTTTATAGTAGTTCGACTACTTGTCTACTCCACTCCTGGTAACCGCACTTAACCCTTGAGTGTACTGGATTTCATTAAGGAGGTTTCACGGTGATTCACCTCAAACCTAAGGTTTTAAATCAGGTTCACCTTCAACCTTTACAACCTACACCTAGGCTGACTGTTTATGCTCCCTGAACAAGGTTCAACACATAGCACCCAGTTTTAGGCACACAAGCCAAGGATCGACACAAGGAACCTCACTGTTTATGCTCTCACGAGCAAGGGTCAACACAACGCATCTACTTTTAGGCACACTAGCTAAGGATCTTCCACAAGACCCTAACTGTTTAAGCTCACCATAATGCAAGGGTCAACACGATGCACCCACCACGTACACTCCCACTGGAGGCATCCTAGAGGACTTGCATGGGTGGGAAACACCTTAGACCCAATACTACAAAAGAATGATTACAAGGGTCCTCTGGACTTTAGTTACTCACAAATAAGTGGATGAGTCCCATACAGCACGTTGATGAAGATCTCCTTCTTTCTAAATGAAGATTCTTCTGCTTCTTTGATTGGCAACATAGATGATGTACCAATATACAGCGTCGGGTTGGGTCAAGGTTATAATGGAATCCTTGTTGAGGCATAAAAAATATTCCTTTGCAGTGGTCAGAGAATTCCATGGTATGGATCTTTTCCAGAGTTGTGCACTCTGTATTTTGAGAAAATTCCATGTTCGAGGGTATTTAAGGTATTTTGGGAAAATTCCATGTCCGGGGGTATTTTAGGTATTTTGGAAAATTTCCATGTTCGTGGGATTTTAGGTATTTTGGGAAAATTCCATGTCCGGGTGTATTTTAGGTATTTTGGAAAAATCCATGTCCGAGAGTATTTTAGGTATTTTGGAAAAATTCCATGTCCGGGGGTATTTTAGGTGTTTCAGTGAAAAAGCATTGAAAAAGGTATTTTAATAATAAATGGTGCACATGTGTCATTTTAATGGAAAGAGGTTGTACACCACCATTTAAGGGAGAGCTTGGTGGACATCGTTGATTAAGGAAGGAAGATGATCATTATGTGAATAGAAAAGTGGTGGTGATCACCACTTTGTAAGAGTGGTGGGGCCTATAAATATCCCTCCCCTGCCTCATTTGGGGGGAGGAGATCAGTTGATCAGTTGGTGGGCAAGGAAACAAGAGAGAGAAGAAGGAGACAAGAGAAGGAAGCATTGTCCGGCGCACAATTGGGTTTCTGGACAATGGGGTCTCCGTACAAAGAGATTCTCCACACAAAGCAACTTCTGCATAAAGAAAAATTTTCGCACAATGGGGTCTCCGCTCAAAGAGAAATTTTTGAACAAAGCAACTTCCGCACAACGCTTCTTACAACAGACCTTTGAAAGAGACTGTTCGCACCCCATCCGCAACCTGTCCGAGAGATCCATACCGTCCACTATTTTCCTCTAGATATTTTGACCGTGAATTGTGAGTTTTGATCATCCAATGATGTGGCCCACTAAGGAAATCAAGCTAAAACAGCATCTAAACGATCTGCTTGCGATCGTTGCCATGATCATGTAAATGAACATAATCACTAAATATCAGCCTGGTTTTGATGGGTTTTTCTCCCTGTACCTGATGGACGCTTCAGATCAATCTCTCACTGCATGATCGTGGCCCACAATGCACGGGCGGAGCCATTGTTTACCAACAGAGTTGACGTACATCGACTCTGTGAAGATTAATGGCCCACCTATTACGCTTGAGTGGAAAATCCACTCTGTCCATTCGATTTAGGATGAAAAACCATTAGGAATGGGGTGCTTTCGGAGTCAAATCAGAGTGGCCCTCCACCATTCATTCTTTGATTAACAGTTAAGATCTTACAAAGACCTGCATGGTGTCAAAAAGATACCTAGGTAAGGTTAACGCCCCCCACCAGAGACAATTGAACGGTTCTGAACATCGAACCAGATGATGAGTGACTCCCACTACTCAAAACCGATGGCCACGATGAAGACGCTATAGCGTTTTCAAATTTGAGAAGAAAGAGTCGGTCAGCGTGCGCTAACCGACTATTGGAAATCCTGTGCTCGGCTGGTGCACTTGTACACCATGTACACATAATGCTCATGTGAGGTCCAGCATGATTTCTGTGAGAAATCTGCTTCGTTCATCCGCACCGTCAACTCATTTAACACGTTGAGACCGAACTTAAAGTGTATCCAGATGATAGGCGGGCCACAAATCATGATTTCAGGGGCTGATCTGTCAATTTGGTCATTCAACAAGGATTCAGGAGATGAAATTCGACGTGTATGGTTAATTTATGGTTCTAAGGTTTCATATAAAGTTTCAAGCCAAATGGACGGTGGTAACCCAATGATCTTATATTCTGAGGGATTTCTTAGGCCCGTTTAACATGATCGGCCTGATTCCTTTAGGTCTTGGCCGCACTTCAATGGGCTGCTTCATATTTTAAGGAAGAATGACTGGAAGGATGCTCTATATTTCAAGGAAAGATGACTGGAATGATGCTCAGAACTGATCTCGACGGTCAGATCAGAGGATTCAAGCTTGCACAAGCTCCATTTCCTGAAAGACTGGTTGATCAAATCAACATTACTTCCAAGTACTAGGAGATGATTGAAACAAGCTCGGGATGCTGCCGAAATTTTCATCCAACTATCTTCTCTTTCATTCATTAAATTGCATTAATTGTACATTATTTTCAGAATAAAGGGAATCAAAGGATGTAAATGAATTCAGATAAATGTGATCAATGTTCTCTCAACAAATTCTTTGTTATCATTGAATAAATCCCTTAAATTATATGCATTTGTTTCCTTGTCGAAACAAAATGGTGACTCTACTTGGGATTTATTAGTTGATGGTAACCTAGCAAAATTTAGAGAATATTTATCACTTTTTGGCATTTGTATAGATGCCAAAATGGCAAATCTCAATGGGAACATCCTCCCCTTCATCTTTGAAATTAAAGTACGATTTTATTTAATAAACTAACTAACACTCTGTTTTGAATGAAAGATATACCGCATCGATCTTTCTCCTGACTAATGCAGTTGTCCACTTCACATCCAATAGACTTCCCCCAAAAAGTGTCAGAGAAGATCAAGTCAATTTCAATTAAAGACAAATAATGCCAGAATGATGACAGTTTTCGGAGAGAGCTAGTTTCTTGTACAAGAATGATTTAAACATCAGTTAGTCAGCACATGTCTAAGGAAGAGAAGTAAGTCTTCTCTTTGCTTGTAGACAAGTTCTGATTTGAAGAACTGGCTGCCTTGGTCTGGTAGTTCTTTCACAGCATCCCTGTGAATATGATGGCAGAGTTCCTTCCATGGCTTTCTTCCTCTATTTCACTTGATGAGCATCAAGATATGTTGAAATACTTGTGCAAGATAGTCCTGGATGAAAATCTTCTTCAAAAGGTCATATTCACCTGGATGGAAAGGAAAAATACTACCAATGTCATTAAAAGTTCTGAAGATGATCCTTAACTGCAGTACTGTGTGGATCCCACACATGGCTAGTTAATAAATCGAACAGAGAATGGGTGGTGCGGTTGTGAATCTTCCAAGACCGAAAAAAGAAAACATTTGGAGTCAGCAGTTGATTCAATTATAGCATAACCAATTGATGAAATATTGTATTGTCATTATGCTATAAAAAGAGGGTTGAATGATATAGTTGACAAGGCAAGGAAGATACAACTTTTACGAGATTTCTCTAATCTATTAACTTTTAATGAGAGGTAACAATTTATTACCAAAGTATGCATATTCCACAACATGGTTGAGGATATGGTTATATTCGTAGTAGTAGATGGGGAATTATCATTTACTCAGGAGCATGCTGAAGAAGAAAGCTAATTCGACAATTTTAGATGCTTGATAGAAAGCATTCAAAGTGTTGGAGCTAATTCAAATTCAGCTGATTCTTATGCAAAACTGTGCTTACATGTTGAACAAATAATGGGCATCATACAGAAGCACTTCTATGGCAAGGAAGTTGACGTTCCTCCTCTTGTTCGTGAACATTTCAGTCCTATAAAATAGTGAGAGCTTTTATATGAAAGCTTGTGTGTGATGCCACTGAAATTGGTAGAACGCGTCTTGTCATGGATGGTAGAATCACTTAGTGAGGAAGAAACGAGGTTTTTTCTTCAAAATATGAACTTAGTAGCTCTAGCATCTGATGCCGCACTGGTTACACTTTTCTCTGGCTAGGCATGCATGGGTCGTGCCCGAGATGTTTCCAAATCAGGAAGGTTCATGCGTTTATCTTCAAGTGCAATCAGTGACTGTCCGGTAAAGAAACTGAATGAAATTGAAGTAGGTATCAATCGGCCATTATGTGCATGTGCTTCTCGATTGTACACACATGAAGAGATATCATTTCTCGATTGTACAACAAAAGGCTAGTCAAACATGGAAACTTCTCAAGGTAATGTCCAAGGTAGTTTCTGTTTCACTGGTAGTGCAATAAGACCATGAAGAACAAATGATAGTGTGGTGGTGCACGAAAATATATGAAGTTTCCATCATACATTTCTTTTGAGAGATGAGAGGATATTGGAGATAAGAAAGAAAGAAGAAAGGAGATTAGAAAAAAAGGATACGTAAAGAAGGATGAAGTAAAGAGTAGGAACTCATGTGTTTGTGATGGCCTGTGTAAGCTATGACCGGTTGTGTGGGGCCACGTAAATGGTATAGGATGTCGCACGCATCTGCATAGATCAAACTGACAAGTGTGTTGAGACCTTTGTGCCGACTCGCGTAAACCATGATCGATTATGTAGATCCACACAAAAGGTATAGGGTATTGCACATACAGGGACAATGGCGATTTGATCAAGTTGATGACGATGTCTGAGATTTGGTGAAAGATAGGCCCGTGGCATGCATATCAAGAGTTCTATGGAGGTCTAAAAAAAGGGGGGAACATAGTGATCTATGAAGAGTGAAACGTCCAATCTTCTTTTAGAAGGAATATCATCCTGCCGAGCATGGATAATAGTACATTCGAAGTATGCAGAAAATAGAAAATTTGTCAATAGGATGTTATTCAGCCTTCACCAAATGGACGTGTTACTAAAGTCCGTAACTTTCCAATAGCGACTACCGTGAACGACAATAAACCTTGAGGAAAACCTTCAGATGAAAAGTTAGTTCCATTGAGTCAGGCATTGCTCACCAACAAGTAGACGAATCAATTAGCAAATTAACAAATTCATTGGTTAGTAGAGAACCCAGGGGGCATTGTCACAACTTTAAGAGTGAGTTAAAATTGCCATTTGAAAAGGGTCAAATTGAAGCTGCTCAACTCTCATGTGAATCGGTTATTTGAAAGTCTTAAAAGAGTAGCAATAGGTACTACCGAAGAAAGATAGCAAAATAAAGGATTGCTGAAGGTAAAGAGTCAAAATTTCGCTAAAGAGAACATAAAAATTTTTACAAATAAAATAGCAGAGAAAAAGTCTAGACAAATTAAGGACTAAGGGAAACATACAGTAGAAGAAGGGCGAAATACTGCTTATAAGGAATCAATCACTAGTTGGAGAGGCATTCAAACTACCATGGTTACAATATTCAAAGGAAATGCAGCAAAGAAGAAAAGAATATTCTATAGGAGATGATTGACAATAGTAAAATTATTATAAAAGAAGACATGAAAATAAAATAAAATAAAATAAGAGAAAGAAGAGAAAGTAATGACATATGATACCAAAGGAAAATAGTCACTTGATAGAAGAATCACAAAATTTTGACCAAGAAGATTTACAATGTTTTGACCAAGAAGATTCACGACATTTTGACTCAGAAGGTTCATGGCACAATTTTTCGGGGGGCAAGATAAGCAGAGTATCAGAATGCCAGTGAAGTCTCAGAATCCTAAATGAGGTAATCGTTGATTCCTCGAGATGATAATTGTCTATATCAATTTTTGCTGGTCAAAGTTAGGGGCAAAAGCAAGCACTAATGCTAGCAAGAATATTGATGATTGCCATTAAGCATTGACGATTGTCGCCAACAAGTAGAGGAGCAAAAGGATTGTGAAAGACAAGGTCATGTACTCTCCCTTATGCAAATGAATAGAAGTGCAAATTTTTAATTGACTTTGAATCTCAGGAGAAATTCAAGAGATACAATTGAAGAAGAAAGAATGGCTTGAATAACAAGTTACAGAAAATAGTTGATAAAAGAAAAATTGTTAAGGCATACGACATAAGAGAAAACATAAGAGTACACAGGCCTGATTAGTTTGAGACCGGGGGCAAAGCTAATTTTAAGCAAAAGAATAAAATGATGCGATGTCAGTATATTTGTTAATGGTTGCAACATCATGATTTTTTATTACGAAGATTCCTACAGCAATGCTTCCTAATCAAAAGGGGTAAGACAGGTAAGTAAAAAAATATGAAATATATTTCTCACCATAGAATGTATTTCTTTTGTGTATATGAATAAAATGTAGGCTTTCAAGCACATCAAGTCATCGCCAAATGAAAAGCATTGATGGTCACTGCCAAGCATGAATGATCACGGTTAAGCATTGATGATTGCTATCAAGCATTCACGATTACCACCAAAATTGCCAAGCGTTGTTAATATCGCCAAATTCACCAAACACCGATGATTGTCGCCAAAATAAGCAACTATCGTTGTCTTCATCAATCGCTTATCAAAATTGCTACCATCGTCAAGCTGATAAACTATTTCAAATATAACATGAATATTAATAGAACATTATCAGCGGTGGCGCAATATTAATTATTGATCCACCATCTTTTGGTAGTGGAATAAACTATGCAGCCAACCACATGTATAAAGTTAATGACAATGATGGTAACTTATCATTCAAGGGACCCTAGCCAAGCCTATATGACCAACTATACATAAGACCTATGATCATTTAAGGCAGCTAGCCAAGCCTACATGGCCAACTACGCATAAGACCTACGAAGCCTGAAATTGACAGCTCGAAATTGGTGGTAAACTATCTTGCTCTTTGAGTCCAGTGTCAAGTCCAGTTCAGTCAAATATGGTCGTCTAGTTCAGTCAAGTTTGGTGAGTTAAGTTCGATAATGTCTAGTCGATTCAGGTCATATCCAGTGTAACATCCCGAAAATTGGGGGGTCGAGCAAAAACCCAACTCCTGAGTTCCAAAATGTTATTTATGCAACATAAATATGTATGATTGAATGTTGTCTGTGATAATGTATTAAACATGAGTGAGATTAAGCTAAAACAGCATATCACGCTCCAGAGACGGTTAAATTTACAAGCGAAAGACTGTGATAGTATGTATAACATATATAAACTGTTGTATGTCTCCAAAGTGTGAATATGTTACCAGGTTATATACATACATGTATACTCCAAAAGTAAACCAAAAGGATATACATGAGTGTTCTAAAAAAATAAAATGACAAGTGTCAAGGTATCTAATCAACCTCCCTGAAATCCCGTCAATCAGATCACGCATAAAGGAGGAATCCTCCTCATCATCATCAAGTCCAGCTCCGCCTCGCAGGCCGCACCATCATCTGCAATCACAAAAAGGGACTGGTGGGTGTCCGGAAACACTATCCCGTAACGTGGGAGTGAGTGATCAACTCAGTGGGATAAGAGAGCAGAGATTAGCATGTTATCAAATCAATTATGCGATAATAGTAAAGCAGTAATTCAAACAATCCTAATACTCTTGTTAATGCAATATGATATGACGTGATGTATGCCCTCACCGACGATCTCCCTCATACGACACCATCTTATGACCGCAGCATGCAATCGACCCTCAAGTGCTCCACATCTTCCAGGCACATACAATGGTATGGTGATATGATTTTCGAGTTGTTATTAGTCCATTCAAACAGCAGGATTGGGAAACTAAGGTACTTCCCTTGTATCAATCCCAACACAGATCCTGTCTAGGGTCGTCACTCCTAGTAATCTTATACGATGTATATTTTGTAGGTCACTGCAAGGGCTGTCAGGGCTGTTGCTTGCACTCGTTACACCGCTCCCCCATCACCTTATCAATACAAGCCTACTGTACTCTACTGCTACTGAAGGGTCGTCGCCTCCCGTAGACTCAGAATACGCTCGCGGTCACTACAAAGGACTCGTCGCCTGATCAGTGTAGGCCGACAGCAAGAATATAGTGTCTCATACCACCATAATCTGCTCACGAGACTAGGTGCTCACTGGTCACTACGGGGAGGTTTGTGGCCCCAGCGTAGGCCGACATCTCGACCACGGTGTCCCATACCACCATGCCCGGCTCATGAGTCTTCGTGGATCAAGGTACCATGGTTAACAGGGTTTACAATGGTAAGTTCAGTACCCTAGGTTCAAGCAGTTATGACTCATGCAGGGTGAACATACAACGGCCAGTCGGGTTACTTGACGGGCTCAACTAGCACGATCGCATCTCAAGTCGAACGACATGAAGTGCGTAAAACACTTCATGTGGCCTAACCACTGCCGCCAACTCCAAACACGACTCGCGTTCATCGACGCGTCGTTCGTGACAAATACAAGATAACCACGAATTTTCTCTGTTACCGATTGCCTGGACTAAGTATAGTCCCAAACAATTATGAATCCACATCAGCAATCAGGTAAGAGTATTTGAAATGGAATACAAACATGTGAGCATGTTAACACATGTTATAACGTACAACTTAAGTAAATCATCTTACACATGTCTTTCACACATATAATGAAATTATGCATATCGTCAACATATAGGAAATCATCTCCATCAGCGTATTAATTGAGAATTCAATCTCAAACTAAATCATAAGGAAATCATCAAGAACATGTCATAACATACAACTTAAGTGAATCATCAAGCACATGCATTTCATTCATATAATGAAATCATGCATATGGCTAACATGTAGGAAACCATTTACACCAGCATATTAATTGAGAAATCAATCTCAAACTAATTCATAACACCATTTAATTCAATACATACTAATACAAATATTTATACAAATACTTACACTACACACTTAAGTCTACATATAGTATGTTGACTCAAAGTGCGCATTTTGGAGAATCTCTTCGCCAAACTAATTATGCATGCATTCCTAGTATTCTAATGTGACAAGAAGCCATGTCAATCACGTCAGCAAATTATGAATGAAAACAGTACTTCCTACAAATGACTAAAATGCCCTAAATCTCATATTCTTCGTCTGTTTACGAAACAGGAAACGGACAGCATGTTGTACATGTCAAACGGCGTTGTCATCGATAATCTACTATTAAACGATATTGAAAGCGTTGAAAACAGTCAATCAAAGCGTCTAATATCCTCACCTTATCTCTTACAAGTATGTGAATTCGAATGGAGCATATACACTTCGTCTACGACAAATAGAGAACCTGTTTTACAACATACATCAGCTATCTAGCTACGGAAACGAAGAAACACTAAATCAGCAACTTCTAGGGTATTTTCTTACCTGAAAATGCGGAGGAATCACCGGCCGGGTGATTGAGGTGTGTTGCTAAAGCACGTGCAACAGGTAAGCCAGCAGCAGGAAAATCCTCTCCTACTCTCTCTCACAAACTCTCACCTTTTCTCTCTCCCAATCTAGGGTTTTTCTCAAATTCGGATGGAAGAGAGGAGTGAGGGTTTCAACCCCTTTTATAAGCCCAAACTTGCCCGAAATAGGCTCGGGAATAAGTTTCACTTGATGCTTATCCAAAGCGGGGCTGTTTCGGTCCAAAAGATAATTTCTTGTGGTCCTCTGGCCGAATGCGGTCGGACTTAAGCTCATGCATACTGGATCTAGCATACATCAAGTTTTCAGTCCGGCAGGGTTCGCAGATCGCAAGTAGCGGTCCAGTTTCAGTTCAGCGGTCACCGCACGTAGATCAGGCCTGCAAATCTCATGATATGAAATAGAAATTTTTCCTGATCCGAGGGTGTAATTTGGCTGAATTCTGATGGTCAGAACGCTTAATACTGATGCGTCAAGTCATGTGCCAGATTTAAATTTCAAATTCCAAATCTGTCCCTATTCGCACTCTCTTCAGTCCGGGCTCAATGAAATAGCCTGTGATTATCGGTTGGACTTGATTTTCGAAATGATTGTCAAGTCCAGCTAGGCGGTTCTAACGGTTTAAGATAGTAGGTATCGGACTTTCGACGCGCGGTCTACATCCAATACAAAGTTTCAAAGTGGTCCAGAGAACAAACCTGCTTAGAGTTTGATCCAAGGTTATAGAGTATTATAGAGTCATTGGTTCTACTCGATTTGGGTCTTGTAGAACGTATTTAAAGCGATCAGGGACTATTTTCCAGCTACTCTAGCGTTGCGCTAGCTAACTTATGCTTAGTTTCTAAAAGAATTAACCCTAAGTGATTTCTTTGGCTATGGAAATGGGGTTCTGAGCGATTTTCCAGGTGTTTTAGTTGACCCATTGCCTAAGGACGTCTAATCCCAGATTGGCCAAAATTCGGAGTGTTACAATCTACCCCCCTTAAAACACAATTTCGTCCCCGAAATTGACGAAGGGTAAGGAGTATCTAATAAGACTTTAGTACTAACATTCTAAGAAAGGGTCAATCTCATTTATTGACCTAACTGTACGTACATCCTACCTCAAATGTTTCGATCCTGGGCCAGTGGGAAAGAGGCTAACTACTCTTCCGCTGCGCCACTCTAATCGAAGAGAGCGTCGACTAACCTACTAACTGGATTGGACTCAATACGTTCTACCCCCCCTAAAACTTGGTTTTACTTAAGGTTGAAGAATCTTTACATCGATCCGTATATTGGAACGAGGCGCAACTTAGGGGCTATTCTTAACCTAAAATGGAAACAACCTTCCTCTACATGGTTTTCCTTGCTAATGATGCGTTATATGGCATTGGTACCTATGATCATAGAGATGAGCCTAATCTCTATTGTGGTTAAGTTCATGGGCAGGTATGAGTTGGTGGCAAAATGTCGAATCCTCTACTGGCTTTAAGTCCTTAACATTTTCCAAAGACAATGTGATCACGTTTGGTTGTAGGTGGTTGGGCCATCATAGAAGAAAGGTTGTGTAGTGGGTCTAAGCCGGATACGTTGAACCTTCTGTCTAATCAGGACAGAAAATGCGTTGTATCAGTTCTTAATCCGAGTCGATGCCGATCTTCTGCTTGATCAGAGCATTGGATTTGTTGGTAACCACTAGGATTAAGAAGTCGATTCAAACCGCGAATACATCGCTTACATGCAGTTCCTTTACTCTGTGTTCCCGAATGCAATAAGCCCTTGGAGAAGGTAATTCTAGGGGGTGTGCTAGTACATTCTAAGTTCAATCTGAGGGATTTATAAATGTTCCCTGAGAGTGAATGGTTCCTTCCTATGGGTAACAACAGAAGTCTATAAGTCATAAGGGGATCTATCGAAGGAATAAGGTTCTACTTCAACCAAATCTTACCTACAATTCCTTAGCATATACAGGCTTTACATGACTTTAGGTAACTAGTAGGCTAGTTTGTAACTCAGTAGCTATAATCCAAAGCCTAAGATTATACGTTAAATGGTTCCATACCATTTCTACTACAGGGAATTGTTCTATCGTTTAGGGTCAAGATTATCTAAATAGAATTGGATTTCCTATATCGTCAGATCCTTCAAATCTAGAAGTGCTAACTCTAAGACCAAAATGCCAAGTGCCTATATGGCCAGTAGCATTAAGTTGTATTAAATGGAACTGCATTCCTAATCCCATATTAGGATAGGGAGGCATGCGTGGTAGGAGGGTGGGGTGGGATAAAAAATTAATTTTGTAGGCTGAATCCCGGGAGTTATAATACTCCCAATCTAGGGACAATACCTTACAGCGAAATGAAACGGCATGCATTCCATCTAACCAAATTCAGCTTTATGAAGCCCAAACCACAACACAAATATATTTTCTACCTAACAATAACAAAACACAAAAAATTCAAAACGGTAATCAAACATCTACAAGACAACGTCACAGATGCCTAATTCTACCCAAGGACTCTACCACAGTCCCGACTTACCTTCTTTATCATTGTCGAGTCTAATACTGTCTATTGCTCACTAGAACTCTCTCGGCCATAACAGCTTAACAATAACCATGAAAAACGGAGGAAATGCAGAGAATTGTTGCCCAAATGGACTAAAAAAAGTCTAGGCCCTGTAGAGGGATGCATCAAGCTCCCAAAGGCTGGATTTTCAAAAAGAAAAGAGAAGGAAAAAGGGGAATGGAGCACCTCACGATTTCAGCTCATTTTGGGGGTTGTAAGAGCTCCAAACGATGAGATTTACAAGAGGGAAGGCTGCAAACTTCAATGGAGTGATGGAGTGTGGTCGTTTGCAACCAAGAATGGGTTTGGGAGTGATTTAGAATCACGATTTTTGGAATAGGGCAGCAAAAATGAAAATGGAGCTTGGAATGGGGGCTGTTTGTGAAGGAAGTGCCTCTTTTTGGGTTTTCTTTGGTCGAACCCTACATAGGGGGTGTACATAACCCAAAATAGGGCGTGCACCCAAAAAACACACCGAGTGGGCCCCACCGGACGGCGATGCATCGCCGAACCGGCTATGGCATCGCCGACCGGCTCCCTACTTGGTCGGTGGGACCACATGGGTCTGGTCCCCCATGGTCCAGGGACCCCAAAAATGTATGGTCCCCACCTTGGTTCATTCTAAATTGCCCTATATAGGCCCAAACATGCATTTAGGTCTTTTCAGGGCCAATCTACAAACCTGAATACAATTCCCTATCATGCAGCATATGATTTTGAGGTATAAGGAGCTAATACATCCATCTATCCCATTATTTACTAAAGAAAGCAAAGTTAGAATGGCCTTATGGCCCTTTTTCATGAAATTTTACTATTCACTGTAAAATTTTGTCAAAGTATGATTTTATGTCATTTTTACATTAGGATTGATGCCTAACATGAAAAGGATAATAAAGAATTGAAGATTGGAGTGGTGAGAGGAAGAATTTTGAAGATTTTAGGTGAAACGGGGTTTTTAAGCCCTGACGATTGATTGCAGGGGTTGTGGTTGTCCCACAGCCTAAGGATTTACATTTTCAGGTCTAGAACCTTCCAGAGAATGTCTCAACCCGCCTATTTACAACCTAGGAGCAACTTAGGTCGCTTCACGTGACCCTAGATGCGTTACGGACTCGATCACGCGATCGATTTGAATAGTCTTCGCCTATTGGCGAATCTGCGATCCTATAAGTGTTTCTAGAGCCTTCTCGCACCCACCTAAGTCAAAGGAAGCGACAACGTACATCGCGTGACCATAATCCAAGCCCGGTTTAATCCAAATCATGCTCTGATACCATCTGTAACATCCCAAAAATCGGGGGGTCGAGCAAAAACTCAACTCCCGAGTTTCAAAATGTTATTTATGCAACATAGATATGTATGATTGAATGGTTTCTGTGATAATGTATTAAACATGAGTGAGATTAAACTAAAACAACATATCACGCTCCAGAGACGGTTAAATTTACAAGCGAAAGACTGTGATAGTATGTATAACATATATAAACTGTTATATGTCTCCAGACTGTGAATATGTTACCAGGTTAAATACATTACATGTATACTCCAAAAGTAAACCAAAAGGATATACATGAGTGTTCTAAAAATATAAAATGACAAGTGTCAAGGTATCTAATCAACCTCCTTGAAATCCCGTCAATCAGATCACGCATAAAGGAGGAATCCTCCTCATCATCATCAAGTCCAGATCCGCCTCGCAGGCCGCACCATCATCTGCAATCACAAAAAGGGACTGGTGGGTGTCCAGAAACACCATCACGTAACGTGGGATTGAGTGATCAACTCAGTGAGATAAGAGATCAGATATTAGCATGTTATCAAATCAATCATGCGATAATCGTAAAGCAGTAATTCAAACAATCCTAATACTATTGTTAATGCAATATGACATGACGTGATGTATGCCCTCACCGACGATCTCCCTCATACGGCACCATCTTACGACCGCAGCATGCAATCGACCCTCAAGTGCTCCACATCTTCCAGGCACATGCAATGGTATGGTGATATGATTTCCAAGTTGTTATTAGTCCATTCAAACAGTAGGATTGGGAAACTAAGGTACTTCCCTTGTATCAATCCCAACACAGATCCTGCTAGGGTCGTCACTCCTAGTAATCTCATACGATATATATTTTGTAGGTCGCTGCAAGGGCTGTCAGGGTTGTTGCTCGCACTCCTTGCACCGCTCCCCTATCACCTTATCAATACAGGCCTACTGTACTCTACTGCTACTGAAGGGTCGTTGCCTCCCGTAGACTCAGAATACGCTCGCAGTCACTACAAAGGACTCGTCGCCTGATCAGTGTAGGCCGACAGCAAGAATATAGTGTCCCATACCACCATAATCTGCTCACGAGACTAGGTGCTCACTGGTCACTACGGGGAGGTTTGTGGCCCTAGCATAGGCCGACAGCTCGACCACGGTGTCCCATACCACCATGCCCGGCTCATGAGTCTTCGTGGATCAAGGTACCATGGTTAACAGGGTTTACAATGGTAAGTTCAGTACCCTAGGTTCAAGCAGTTATGACTCATGCAGGGTGAACATACAACGGCCAGTCGGGTTACTTGACGGGCTCGACTAGCACGATTGCATCTCAAGTCAAACGACATGAAGTGCGTAAAACACTTCGCGTGGCCTAACCACTGCCGCCAACTCCAAACACGACTCGCATTCATCGACGCGTCGTTCGTGGCAAATACAAGCTAGCCACGAATTTTCTCTGTTACCGACTGCCTGGACTAAGTATAGTCCCAAACAATTATGAATCCACATCAGCAATCAGGTAAGAGTATTAGAAATGGAATACAAACATGTGAGCATGTTAACACATGTTATAACGTACAACTTAAGTAAATCATCTTACACATGTCTTTCACACATATAATGAAATTATGCATATCACCAACATATAGGAAATCATCTCCATCAGCGTATTAATTGAGAATTCAATCTCAAACTAAATCATAAAGAAATCATCAAGCACATGTCATAACATACAACTTAAGTGAATCATCAAGCACATGCATTTCATTCATATAATGAAATCATGCATATGGCTAACATGTAGGAAACCATTTACACCAGCATATTAATTGAGAAATCAATCTCAAACTAATTCATAACACCATTTAATTCAATATATACTAATACAAGCATTTATACAAACACTTACACTACACACCGGACAGGTGATTGAGGTTGTTGCTAAAACACGTGCAACAGGTAAGCCAGTAGCAGGAAAATCCTCTCCTACTCTCTCTCACAAACTCTCACCTTTTCTCTCTCCCAATCTAGGGTTTTTCTTAAATTCGGATGGGAGAGAGGAATGAGGGTTTCAATCCCTTTTATAAGCCCAAACTTGCCCGAAATAGGCTCGGGAACAAGGTTCACTTGATGCTTATCCAAAGCGGGGCTGTTTTGGTCCAAAAGATGATTTCTGGTCGTCCCCTGGCCGAATACGGTCAGACTTAAGCTCATGCATACTGGATCTAGCATACATCAAGTTTTCAATCCAGCAGGGTTCGCAGATCGTAAGTAGCGGTCCAGTTTCAGTTCAGCGGTCACCGCACGTAGATCAGGCCTGCAAATTTCATGATATGAAATAGAAATTTTTCCTGATCCGAGGGTGTAATTTGGCTGAATTCTGACGGTCAGAACTCTTAATACTGATGCGTCAAGTCGTGTGCCAGATTTGAATTTCAAATTCCAAATCTGTCCCTATTCGCACTCTCTTCAGTCCGGGCTCAATGAAATAGCCTGTGATTATCGGTTGGACTTGATTTTCAAAATGATTGTCAAGTCCAGCTAGGCGGTTCTAACGGTCTAAGATAGTAGGTATCGGACTTTCGACGCGCGGTCTACATCCAATACAAAGTTTCAAAGTGGTCCAGAGAACAAACCTGCTTAGAGTTTGATCCAAGGTTATAGAGTATTATAGAGTCATTGGTTTTACTCGATTTGGGTCTTGTAGAACGTATTTAAAGCGATCAGGGACTATTTTCCAGCTACTCTAGCATTGCGCTAGCTAACTTATGCTTAGTTTCTAAAGGAATTAACCCTAAGTGATTTCTTTGGCTATGGAAATGGGGTTCTGAGTGATTTTCCAGGTGTTTTAGTTGACCCATTGCCTAAGGACGTCTAATCCCAGATTGGCCAAAATCCGGGGTGTTACATCCAGTCCGAAGTACACTAGCTCGACTGCTCAAAAAGCATAAACTAAGTTTAACATTTAAAATGCTGCAGATACATATTAGATATGCTCTCAAATATGCAATTTCTTGATGGAATTTTTAAATATTGAGTAAGCAACATGTAAAAATGCGTTTCTCTTAAATTAGGTTCAAAACAACAGTAAATACCTTCAAGGTATTGACGATTATTTACTCAAAAGTTCAAAGTCTTCAAGGTCAATTAATATATTGACAAATGCTGTAAGGTCTTTTCGTTTCTTGCCTTCTTGATGAATAGAGAAATATTATCACACAAGATTCTTAAAAGGGCCAAAGAATAAACTAGTGAATAAACTAGTGAAGAACTATCATTCTCTCCTGGACAATTTAAAAATTCAGATATATTCTTTCTTTGGATTCGTTAAAAGAGTAGCAAAGACTATCTATCCTTTAAGGGTATCAGCAGGCTTTACTGTGAAAATATTATCTTCTAAAGAAATCTTTATATGACATTAACCGGGAAAGGGGGCAGGATCTCTGTCTGCAAAGTAATCTATGCCTTTGTCTTTCCGATAATTTCTTATGCATGGCGGAGGGATTTATATGGTGTAATTTACTGAGCAATAATCACGTGTTAAGTAATATTGATGATCTCATCCATACATCCAACTATAAGAAGCATGAGCTGAATAATTATAGTTGAGAAATATGAAGCGTGACCTAATGTGAACATTCAAGAGTTGCTTCTATATCCAGGCCCAGTTATATGGTCCAATGTTTTAACTTCTCACTGTTCAAATAATGACATAACAAGTCTCTGAGTACTGAATTAGATGAAGGAAAAGAATAAATGATTATCAAAAGAGATGGAATCATTATTTCTATGGTTTTTAGAAGGCTATTAGATGGGATTGGAAGGAAGTCTTGTTTATTTTTCAGAGTCAGCAAAGATCTAAGGAAAAGTCTATGCTAAGAAGCACAAATTAAAAAAGACTCAGTGATTGGACGTTCGGAGCTGGAAATGATATCTCCAAAAGAATGATTTAATGCCCAAAGAATACAATGTGAAGCATGATGACAGAGCCTAAAAGAGAGAAGCTTTTAATATATATTTTTAAAATTATAAATGCTTCATAAAGATAAAGTAAATTTTTTATAATACATTGAGATACTGATTCCAATCAATTTGGCAGGAAAGAAAGCCTGAGTTATGCAAATCATGAATAAATGAAACAATTAAAAGAGTTGTTGTAGCAGGAACAACATTAAAGGACAATCCCCTAGATACAAGTTGAAGGAAAAAGTTATCGGAGTTGATCAAAGAGATTGTTGCAGTAACAACAGTGTTGAAAGAAAGCTTTCTGATTAAATTGCTCAAAGACGAAGTCGTCACAGCTGTTATAGTGGCAAGTTTCGATGAAAAGAGAATTCAAGTCTTCTGTTTAAAAGCGATCATTCAGTCTTCTGCTCAAGTGCGATCATTCAAATGTTTCGTTCAAACACAATCATTCAAGTCTTCTGTTCCAGCGCGATCATTTGAACGCGAGCATTCAAGTCTTTTTTTTAAACGCCAGCATTTCAGTCTTCCGTTCAAGCGTAAGCATTCAAGTCTTCCATTTGAATGTAATCATTTAAATCTTCCGTTTGGGCGCTATCATTCTAGTCTTCTGTTCAAACATGATCATTCGATCTTCCGGTCATGTATGAGAATCCAGTATTCTATGCAAGCATGGTCATCCTGTCATTCTTCAGTGGAATTTCATTCAAGATTCTTCAGGCGGAGGAAGATTGATCCTTCATTTGATTTTAGGAATCAATCAAAGAAGAATCAAGGGGGCATCTGTTGAGGTATAAAAAATATTTCATTACAGTGGTCAGAGAATTCCATGGTATGGATCTTTTCCAGAGTTATGCACTCCGTATTTTGAGAAAATTCCATGTCTGAGGGTATTTAAAAAAAATTTCATGTCCGGGGTATTTTAGGTATTTTGGAAAAATTTCATGTTTGGGGGTATTTTAGGTATTTTGGAAAAACTCCATGTTCGGGGGTATTTTAGGTATTTTGGGAAAATCCATGTCCGAGAGTATTTTAGGTATTTTGGAAAAACTCCATGTCCGAGGGTATTTTAGGTGTTTCAGTGAAAAAGCATTGGAAAAGGTATTTTGATAATAAATGGTACACAAGTGTCATTTTAATGCAAACAGGTTGTACACCACCATTTAAGGGAGAGCTTGGTGGACACCATTGATTGAGAAAGGAAGATGATCATTATGTGAATAGAAAAATGGTGGTGATCACCACTTTGTAAGAGTGGTAGGGCCTATAAATACCCCTCCCCTGCCTAATTTGGGGGGAGGAGATCAATTGATCAGTTAGTGGGCTAGGAAACAAGAGAAGGAAGCATTGTGCGGCGCACAATGGGGTTTTTGTACAATGGGGTCTCCGCATAAAGAGATTCTCTACACAAGGCAACTTGCGCACAAAGAGAAATTTTCGAACAATGGGGTCTCCGCACAAACAGAAATTTTTGCACAAAGCAACTTCTGCACAATGTTCTTTCAACAGTCCTTTCAAAGAGCTTATTCGTACCCTATCCGTAACCTATCCAAGAGATCCACGCCATCCACCATCTTCCTCTAGAGATTTCGACCATGAATCGTGAGTTTTAATCATCCGATGATGTGGCCCACTTAGGAAATCAAGCTAAAACAGCATCTGAATGGTCTTCTTACGATCGTTGCCATAATCATCTAAATAAACATAATCACTAAATATCAGCATGATTTTGATGGATTTTCTCCCTCTACCTTATGGACACTTCAGATCAATCTCTCACTACATGATTGTGGCCCACAATGCACGGACGGAGCCTCTGTTTACCAACAGAGTCGACGTACATCGTCTCTGTGAAGATTAATGGCCCACCTATTGAACTTAAGTGGAAAATCCACTCTGTTCATTAGATTTAGGATGAAAAACCATTAGGAATGGGGTGTTTTCGGAGTCAAATCAGGGTGCCTGCGAGGTTATTTACTCCGCCATTCATTCTGTGATTAACAGTCAAGATTTTATAAAGACCTGCATGGTGTCAAAAGGACACCTAGGGAAGGTTAATGCTCCCCTCCAGAGACAATTGAACGGTTCTAATCATCAAACCAGATGATGAGTGACTCTGTAACACCCTGAAAATCGGGGGTCGCGTATAAACTCAACTCCCGAGTTTCAGACCGTCACTTATGCAACAAAAATGATTATGATTCAATGTTGTCTGATTTAAAGCATTCACATGAGTAAAAGTATACCAAAACTGCAATTCATACTCCAGATCCAGTGATAAAAGCAAGCGGAAGACTAAACAATATATATATCACTGTAAGGAAAAACAAAGTAGATCTCATCTGTCTCTAAAGTATGAATACATCTCTGAGTCTCATATACATATACATGAACAAAATCAAATGTTCAAAATAGTCCCACTGAAGTCCCGTCAACCCAGGTCACCTACGCAAAACCATCATGATACTGCATGTACGAGAACTCGTCCTGGTCCTCGTCGAAGTCTGGCTCTACCTCCTGGATCTCAGCATCACCTGCATCTACAACAGGGTCTGGTGGGTGTTGCAAACACCATCTCGTAACGTGGGAGTGAGTGATCAACTCAGTGGCATCATAGAGCAAAGATTAGCATGTTCACAAATCAATCATGCGATAATAGTAAAGCAGTAAATCAGACAATCCTAATACTGTTGTTAATGCAAGAAGACATGACGTGATGTATGCCCTCACCGACGGTCTCCCTCATACGACAACATCTTACGACCGCGGCATGCCACACTCCCTAGAGTGCTCCACATCTTCCAGGCACATGCAATGTTATGGTGATATGATTTTCAAGTTGTTATTAGTCCATTCAAACAGCAGGATTGGGAAACTAAGGTACTTCCCTTGTATCAATCCCAACACAGATCCTGTCTAGGGTCGTCACTCCTAGTAATCTCATACGATGTATATTTTGTAGGTCGCTGCAAGGGCTGCCAGGGCTGTTGCTCGCACTCGTTGCACCGCTCCCCCACCACCTTATCAATACAGGCCTACTGTACTCTACTGCTACTGAAGGGTCGTCGTCTCCCGTAGACTCAGAGTACGCTCGCGGTCACTACAAAGGACTAGTCGCCTGATCAGTGTAGGCCGACATCTAGAATATAGTGTCCCATACCACCATAATCTACTCACGAGACTAGGTGCTCACTGGTCACTACGGAGAGGTTTATGGCCCCAGCGTAAGCCGACAGTTCAACCACGGTGTCCCATACCACCATGCCCGGCTCATGAGTCTTCGTGGATCAAGGTACCATGGTTAATAGGGTTTACAATGGTAAGTTCAGTACCCTAGGTTCAAGCAGTTATGACTCATATAGGGTGAACATACATCGGCCAGTCGGGTTACTTGACGGGTTCGACTAGCGCGATCGCATCTCAAGTCGAACGACATGAAGTGCGTAAAACACTTCGCGTGGCCTAACCACTGCCGCCAACTCCAAACACGACTCGCGTTCATCGACGCGTCGTTCGTGGCCACGCTCGGTTACCGACTGCCTGGACTAAGCCTAGTCCCAAACAATTATGGAATGACATCAGCAATTTATGTAGGAGTATTGGAATTGAAATACAATCATGTGAGCATGTTAACACATGTTATAACATACAACTTAAGTAAATCTTCAAGCACATATATTTCATGCATGTAGGGAAATCATGCATATAGTCAACATGTAGGAAATCATTTAGGTCAGCATGTTAATTGAGAAATCAATCTCAAACTATTTCATAACATCATTTAATTCAATACATACTAATACAAGCATTTATACAAACACATACCCTACACTCTTAAGTCTACATATAGTATGTCGACCCAAAGTGCGCAATTAGGCGAATCTCTTTGCCAAACTAATTATGCACGTATTCCTAACTTCCTAATGCGACAACAAACCATGTCAATCACATCAGAAAAATATGAATGTAATCTGTACTTCCTACAAATGATTAAAATGCCCTAAATCTCATATTCTTTGTTGATTTACGAAACAGGAAACGGATAGCATGTTGTACATGTCAAACGGCGATGCCGTCGATAATCTACTATTAAACGACATTGAAAGCGTTGGAAACCATCAATCAAAGCGTCTAAAATCCCCACCTAGTCTCTTATGGATGCGTAAATTTGAATGGAGCGTATACGCTTCGTCTACGGCGATAAGAGAACCTGTTTTACAAGATCTATTGGTTAAAAAGCTATGGATCCTAGTGAACCTTAAATCAGCAACTTCTAGGGTTGTTTCATACCTGAAAATGCGGAAGAATCACCGGCTTGGTGATCAGGAGGTGTTGCTTAGGCACTACCAACAGGTGGCACGAAGACGGGAAAAATCTCTCCTAATCTCTCTCACAAACTCTCACCTTTTCTCTCTCCCAATCTAGGGTTTCTCTCAAATTCGGATGGGAGAGAGGAGTGAGGGTTTCAACCCCTTTTATAAGCCCAAAAATATCGAAAATAGGCTCCGGTACAAAGTTCACTTAGTGCATATCCAATTCGGGGCTGTTTCGGTTCAAAAGATGCTTTCTGGTGGTCCCCTGGCCGAATACGATCGGACTTAAGCTCATGCGTAACAGATCTGGCATGTATTAAGTTTTCAGTCCGGCTGGGTCCGCAGATCGCACGTGGCGGACCAGTTTCAGTTCAGTGGTCACCGCACGTAGATCAGGGCTGAAAGTCTCATGATATAAAATAGAAATTTCTCCTGATCCGAGGGTGTAATCTGGATGAATTCTGACGATCAGAACGCTTAATACTGACGCGTCAAGTCGTGTGCCAGATTTGAATTTGAAATTTCAATTCTGTCCCTATTCGCACTCTCTTCGGTCCGGGCTCAATGAAATAGCCTGTGATTATCGGTTTGACTTGATTTTCGAAATGATTGTCAAGTCCAGCTAGGCGGTTCTAACGGTCTAAGATAGGAGGTATCGGACTTTCGACGCACGGTCTAGATCCAATATAAAGATTCAAAATGGTCCAGAGAACAAACCTGCTTAGATTTGGTCCGAGGTTATAGATTATTATAGAGTCGTTGGTTCTACTCGATTTGGGTCTTGTAGAACGTATTTAAAGTGATCAGGGACTATTTCCCAACTACTCCAGCGTTGCGCTAGCTAACTTACCCTTAATTTCTATAGGAATTAATTCTATGCAATTTCGGGTCGAGTTGGTACTCAAGCCCAAGTATGGATTTTTCACGGGCGTTACAATCTACCCCCCTTAACAAATAATTTCATCCTCGAAATTTGTACCTTTTCGTACTCCTCGAGAAGCTGTGGGTAGTTTTTCTAATCTCGGCTTCTGTCTCCCATGTAGCCTCCTCCTCAGAGTGATGCGTCCATAATACCTTCACAAGGGGAATCACCTTGCTACGCAGTACCTGCTCCTTCCTGTCTAGGATACGTGTCGGTCGTAGGATATATGTAACATCCTCTCCTAACTGCACCTGCTCCCATCTGATGATATGGGAAGGATCAGCAACGTACTTCTTCAGCATAGAAATATGAAATACGTTGTGAACGCTCGCGAGAGGCGTGTGTAAAGCCAATCGGTAAGCCACTGCTCCAACACGATCGAGGATCTGGAATGGACCAATGAATCGCGGTGCCAGCTTCCCCTTCTTCCCGAATCGAAGGACTCCCTTCATAGGGGAGACTCGCAAAAACACATGATCCCCAACTGTGAACTCTAGTGGCCTCCGTCTCGTATCGGCATAACTCTTTTGTCTGCTCTGCGCTGTAAGAAGCCGACGTCTAATAATATCAATCTTCTCTGACGTCTCCTGCACTAACTCTGGGCCAATCAAGCTACGCTCACCGACCTCTGCCCAGCAATGCGGTGCGCGACAAGGTCGCACATACAGCGCCTCATAAGGTGCCATACCGATACTCGCCTGAAAACTGTTGTTGTACGCAAACTCCGCATATGCAAGACAATCATCCCAACTGTCCTTAAAGTCCAATGCGCAAGCTCACAACATGTCCTCTAAGATCTGGTTCACCCGCTCTGTCTGTCCGTCTGTTTGTGGGTGGAAGGCAGTACTGAACTTCAACTTCACACCCATAGCCTCCTGAATGGGAGTCCAGAAAATAGAAGTGAACCGCGTGTCTCTATCCGACACGATCTCCAACGAAACTCCATGCAGGCGCACAATCTCCCTGATGTACAGTCTAGCCAGCTCGTCTGCAGAGTTCGTAACTCTGATCGGTAGGAAGTGTGCCGACTTCGTCAGAAGGTCGACGATCACCCAAATAGAATCATGTCCCTTCCTCGTCTTCGGTAACCCAGAAATGAAGTCCATGGAAATGAAATCCCACTTCCACTCTGCGATCGGCATAGGCTGCAAAAGTGTAGGTGGTCGGCGATGCTCTGCCTTCACCTGCTGACAAGTGAGACAACGGGACACGAACTCTGCTATATGGGTCTTCATACCTTCCCACCAATACGTCCTCTTAACGTCACGATACATCTTCGTACTGCCTGGATGCATCGCGAGTCTAGTACAATGCGCAGCCTCGAGAATCTCTCGTCTCAAGTCAGGGACATCTGGGACGCATAGGGGGCCACGATAACGTAAGCCCCCATCCATACCAACTCGTCGGTCGACGTCTGCATCATCACTGGCCTGCTCTCGAAGCTCAGTTAGATGCGCATCGTCCCTCTGCGCCTTGATGACTCGGTCATCGATCTGAGATCGCACCTGTACATGTGCGATGAACTCAAACGGCTCCTCTACGGTGAGTTTCTGCTTAAAGTCTCACAAAAACTCAACCATATCCCACTCCGCAACCATCAGCGAAGCCACAAACTCTATCACCTTCTTGCGGCTCAACGCATCAGCCACAAGGTTCACATTCCCAGGATGGTAAGAGACTTCAAACTTGAAGTCCTTTAACGTCTCCATCCATCGCCGCTGCCTCATATTCAAGTCTCGCTGCGTGAATATGTACTTGAGGCTCTTGTAGTCGCAAAAGAGCTCGAACTCCTCTCCGTAGAGGTAATGTCTCCAGAGTCTCAGTGCGAATATAATGGCTGCCAACTCTAGGTCGTGTATAGGGTAATTCTCCTCGTGCTTCCTTAATTGTCTCGAGGCATATGAAATTACCCTGTCCCTCTGCATAAGGACACAACCCAGACCAACGCTAGACGCGTTAGTGTATATAGTGTATCTAACCCCTTGCTCTGGCAATACTAGCACAGGGGCGGACGTAAGTCTGTCCTTCAGCTCCTGAAAAGCTGACTCAGCCTCATCATTCCAGGCGAACTTCACGTCCTTCCGTGTCAACTGAGATAAGGGTCTTGCGATCTTCGAGAAGTCCTGAATGAAGCGCCGATAGTAGCCAGCGAGACCCAAGAAACTCCTCACCTCAGTGACAGAACCAGGCTGCTCCCAGTCCTGCACCGCAGCTACCTTAGACAGGTCAACTGCCATGCCATCCTTGGACACCACGTGTCCCAGGAACTTCACTTCCTGCTTCCAGAAGACGCACTTCTTGTACTATGCGAACAACTGATGCTGTCTGAGCGCATCCAGGACCAAACGTAAGTGCTCCTCATGCTCCTCTCGACTCCTAGAGTACGCCAAAATGTCGTCAATGAATACAACGACGAATCGATAGAGAAAAGGCCGAAATACCCAGTTCATCAGATCCATGAACACGACTGGTGCGTTCGTGAGACCGAACGACATCACGAGAAACTCGTAGTGGCCAAAACTGGTCCTGAATGCCGTCTTCTGCACGTCCTCATCCCTGACGCGCAACTGATGATATCCCGACTGAAGATCAATCTTTGAGAAGTACTGCGCTCCTCTCAACTGATCAAACAAGTCATCGATCCTGGGTAAAGGGTACTTGTTCTTCACCGTGATCTGGTTCAGCCTGCGATAATCAATATACAATCGCATCGAACCGTCCTTCTTCCTCACGAATAGGACTGGTGCTCCCCAAGGAGACACACTAGGCCGTATAAGGCCAAGCTCTAGCAGACCATCAATCTGCGTCCTCAACTCCTCCATCTCACACGGTGCCATGCGATACGTCGGCAGTGAGACGGGCGTAGAACCAGGAACCAGATCGATAGTGAAATCGATCTCTCGTCGGGGTGGCAAACCAGGGATCTTCCTGAACAGATCCCTGAACTCGGAAACGACTGGCGTATGCTCAAGTACCTGGGCACCAGCGTCTCGCAATAAAGTGGCGTAACTAAGTATGCGGAAAGGGAGATTTATCCGGACTGAAAATGTGAAAGGCGTGCCCTCTGGCTCGTACACTGTCACCATACGAGTCTCGCAGTCAATCTCGGCCCTCCCAATAGTCAACCAGTCCATGCCAAGAATGACGTCGAGATAAATGAGAGAGGGATCGACGACAAGATCAAGAGCCATCGTCCTGCCTCCCAGATCAACCAAACAACCCTCACACATCTGGGTAACATCTGAATAATCCCCATGAGCTGCAAAGGCTCGCACCCTATCCATAGTAATAGTCTGTAACCCAAGATGCCTGACTACAACACGTGATATCAAAGAAATCGTGGAACCAGTGTCCACCATCACGAGAATAGGAGTACCTCCAATATGGGCTGTGACCTCGAAGTCCGAATGCTGAAAAGTCGGTGTCGCAGTTGCCTCAGCTGTCAATGCATGAACCCGTGCCTGCTGTGGCCGGTTCGGCCGCTGTGTCATGGGCCGTGGAGGCTGTCTGATCTGCGATACCGGAGGTCTGAAAGAAGGGTGCGCAGGAGCTAACCGTATAGGCGGTGCTGATATCACCTGTGAACGTGCACGGTGTAACGCCCGTGAAAAATCCATCCTTGGGCTCGAGTACCAACTCGACCCGAATTTGCGTAGAATTCATTCCTTTGGAAAATTTGACTAGGTTAGCTAGTGCAACGTTAGAATAGCTGGGAAATGGTCCCTGATCACTTTAAATACGTTCTACAAGGCCCGAAGCGAGTGGAACTAAGGGTGCTATAATGCTCTAAAGCCTCGGATCAAACTCTAAGCCGGTTTGTTCTCTGGACCACTTTGAATCTTTGTATTGGATCTAGACCGCACGTTGAAAGTCCGATACCTCCTATCTTAGACCGTTAGGACCGTCTAGCTGGGCTTGACACTCATTCCAAAAATCAAGTCAAACCGATTATTACAGGCTATTTCATTGAGCCCGGACCGAAGAGAGTGTGAATAGGGACATAGTTGGAATTTCAAATTCAAATCTGGCACACAAATTTGACGCATCAGTATTAAGCATTCTGACCGTCAGAATACAGCCAAATTACACCCTTGGATCAGGAAAAATATCTATTATATATCACGGGACTTATAGGCCTGATCTTGGTGCGGTGACCGTTAAACTGAAACTGGGCCGCCACGTGCGATCTGGGAACCCAACCGGTCTGAAAACTGGATGTATGCTAGATCTAGTATGCATGAGCTTAAGTCCGACCGCATCTGGCCTGGGGACCTCCAGAAATGCCCTTTTGGACCGAAACGGCCCCGATTTGGTTAGGCACCAAGTAAACATTGTTCCCAAGCCTATTTTGGGAATGTTTTAGGCTATAAAAGGGGTTAAAACCCTCACTCCTCTGTCCCATCCGAATTTGAGAGAAGCCCTAGCTTGGGAGAGAGAAAAAGAGTGAGAGATTGTGAGAGAGTGGGAGAGTTCTTCCCGCCACTTGTGCTACGTGTTGCACGTGCTTAAGCGACACTCCTCTACCGCTTTCCCGGCGATTCCACCGCAATCCTAGGTAAGTAAAAACCCTAAATAGTTGGTGATTTGAGTTTTTCTTGTTTCCATAGCGATGTAGCTTATGGATCTTATGTATTAGGCTCCTTACTCGCCGTAGACGAACCATATACACTCCGCTTCAATTCCCGAGTCTACAAGACACTAGGTGAGGATTTTAGACGCTTTGATTGACGGTTCCCAACGCTTTCAATGTCGTTTAATAGTAGATTCTTGACGGCATCGCCGTTTGACATGTACAAAATGCTCTCCGTTTCCCGTTTCGTAAGCTAACGAAGAATATGAGATTTAGGGCATTTTAGTCATTTGTAGGAAGTACTGTTTACATTCATATTTTGCTGAAGTGATTGACATGGTTTGTTGTCGCATTAGGAAGTTAGGAATGCGTGCATAATTAGTTTGGCGAAGAGGTTCGCCTAGTTGCACACTTTGGGTCGACATACCATATGTAGACTTAAGTGTGTAGTGTATGTGTTTGTATAAATGTTTGTATTAGTATGTATTGAATTAAATGATGTTATATGATAGTTTGTGATTGATTTTTCAACTATTATGCTGACCTAGATGATTTTCTACATGTTGATAAAATGCATGATTTCATTACATGCATTGAATGTATGTGCTTGAGGATTTGCTTAAGTTGAATATGCATGGGAAGTATGCCTTGAAGATTTGCTTAAGTTGAATGTTATAACATGTGCTAACATGCTCACATGATGTATTTCAATTCCAATACCTTTTATAGTGATTCCATAGATGTGTGGGACTTGACTTAGTCCAGGCAGTCGGTAACCGAGCGAATTCGTGGCTGACTGGTCATAGCCACGAATGACGCGTCGATGAACGTGATTCGTGTTGAGAGTTGGCGGCAGTGGTTAGGCCACGCGAAGTGTTTTACGCACTTCATGTCGTTCAATTCGAGATGCGATCGCGCTAGTCGAGCCCGTCAAGTAACCCGACTGGCCGATGTTTGTTCACCTTGTATGTAACATAACTGCTTGAACCTAGGGTACTGAACTTACCATTGTAAACCCTATTAACCGTGGTACCTTGATCCACAAAGACTCATGAGCCGGGCATGGTGGTATGGGACACCGTGGTCGAGCTGTCGGCCTACGCTGGGGTCACAAACCTCCCCGTAGTGACCAGTGAGCACCTAGACTCGTGAGCAGATTATGGTGGTATGGGACACTATATTCTAGCTGTCGGCCTACACTGATCAGGCGACGAGCCCTTTGTAGTGACCGCGAGCTTATTCTGAGTTCACGGGAGGCGACGACCCTTCCGTGCAGTAGAGTACAGTTGGCCTGTATTGATAAGGTGATGGGGGAGCGGTGCAACGAGTGCGAGCAACAGCCCTGGCAGCCCTTGCAGTGACCTACGAAATGTACATCGTATGAGATTACTAGGAGTGACGACCCTAGACAGGATCCGTGTTGGGATTGATACAAGGGAGGTACCTTAGTTTCCCAATCCTGCTGTTTGAATGGACTAATAACAACTTGGTAATCATATCACCATAGCATTGCATGTGCCTGGAAGATGTGGAGCACTCTAGGGAGTGTGGCATGCCGCGGTCGTAAGATGTTGCCGTATGAGGGTGATCGTCGGTGAGGGCATACATCACGTCATATCATCTTGCATTAACAACAGTTTTAGGACTTGTCTGATTTACTGCTTTACTATTATCGCGTGATTGAATTGTGAACATGCTAATCTTTGCTCTATGATTCCACTGAGTTGATCACTCATTCCCACGTTACGGGATGGTGTTTGCAACACCCACCAGACCCTGTTGTAGTTGCAGGTGACGATGAGATCCAGGAGGTGGAGCTAGATGATGACGAGGACCAGGATGAGTTCTCGTATATGCAGTATCATGACGGCTTCCCGTAGGTGACCTGGATCGAGGGGACATCAGTGGGACTTTTCTTTTTGAACATTATTCTTTTGTTATGTACATGTATATGAGACTCAGAGATGTAGTCATACTTTGGAGACAGTTGAGATTACTTTGTTTTTCCATACAGTGATATATATCTTGTTTAGTCTTCCGCTTGCTTTTATCACTGGATCTGAAGTATGAATTGCAGTTTTGGTATACTTTTACTCATGTGAATGCTTTAAATCAGACAACATTGAATCATAACCATTTTTGTTGCATAAGTGACGGTCTGGAACTCGGGAGTTGAGTTTATACACGACCCCCGATTTTCAGGGTGTTACAAGTTGGTATCAGAGCATGAATGAGAGTATACTGGGCCTGGGTTATGGTCTTGCGACGTACGCTGTCGCTTCCTTTGACTTAGGTGGGTGCGAGAAGGGTCTAGAAACACTTCTAGGATCACAAATTCGCCGATAGGCGAAGTCTATAAGGATCGATCGCAAGATCGAGTCTGTAACGCATCTCGGGTCGCGTAAAGCGACCCGAATCACTTCTAAGCTGTAGGAAGTCGGGTGGAGACGTCCTATGAGCGGTTTTAAACCGCAAAAGTGAATCTTTGGGCCGTGGAATGACCACGACTCCAGTAATCAATCGCCAGGGCTTAAAAACCCCGTTTTGCCAAAAATTCTCAAAATTCCCTCTCTAAACACTTCAACCTTCAGTTATTTCTTATCCATTTCATGTTAGGCATCAAAACTAATGTGAAAATAACACAAATTAGTACATTCACCAAATTTTACAGTGAATAGTAAAATTTCATGAAAAATGGCCATAAGGCCATTATAACTTCACTTTCTTTAGCAACTAAGGAGCTAGAAAGATGTACTGGATCCTTCTACCCCAAATTCATATGCTGCATCATATGGTTTGGTATTCGGGATTGCGATGTGGACCCAGAAATCCCCGAACACATGTTTGGGCTCATAGGGACCAAAATATAATGAACCAAGGGGTGGGACCAACTTTTTTGGGGCCCTGGGACCATGGGGGACCAGACCCATGGGGTCCCGCTGGCCAACCTGAAGGTTGGCCGGCGATGCCATCGCCGGCCGGGCGATGCATTGCCGGCCGGCCACCTCCGATGGTGCTGCCCTTTGGGCGCACCCACTTAAATACCTCCCCCATCACTCCTAGCTACCTCCCATCCCACGAAAAACCCTAAAACACCCCTCTCCTTCACAAACAGCCCCCTTGCATGCCCTAGATTTGATTTTCAGCGCTCCATTCCAAACCCCGGCGACCCAAACCCCCCCTAATCCCTTCCTTGGCCAAAACCGACCACCACCCATTGATTATTGGGTGTTGGCAGCCCCTTTCCTTGAAAATTTTCCCATTTGGAGCTCCAAAATCCCCCAAATAGTGCTGAAATCGTGAGCAGCTCCATTCCATCTTTTTGTTCTTATTTTTCCCTGAAACTACAGCCTTGGGAAGCTTGAAGCATCCCTCTACGACGCCTAGATTTCCTTTTGTCAGATTGGGCAGCCATTTCTCCGCATTTTTGGCATTTTCCATGGCTTTCGTGGAAGCTATTTTGGGTCTTTTGTCACTCTCATCCATCCTGTCTTTGATGGGTAAGAGGAAAACTGCAACAGACGAGGCTGGGCCGAGCCGCCCTGCTCGATTGAGAAGACCGCGGGGTGGTGCCGCAAGTTCAAGCGCCGCCGCAGGTCCAGCGGAAGTCCTGGAGTGCCGTACAAAGCGGGATTTGGATCCCCATGCACATCTTGGACGAACCATCCTATCAGAGATGCCTCATGGTGGATACACTGATCGTAGAGTGTTATTTGAGGCGGACGTAGATGGGCGATTGTTCGGCGAGTATCTGTTGTTCGAACGCATTGAAGCCGCGCACTGGGGACCGATCTTTGAAGCTCGCGCTCGTGCTAATGTGAGCACTGTTCGTGCCTTCTATGCTAGCATCCAGAGTCCTACCTTGGAGCCCTTGCAGTTCAAAATCCCTTTTGGTAGAGATCGGATGGCTACGATCGACGTCCGGTTGGTTGCGCGACTTCTCAATGTGCCTCTAGGTGATGTACATCCAAGTGAGAAGAATTTGAGGACTAGACGTGAACGAGATCGCCGCACCAGGTTTCTGTGCGGTAAGTTGGTTCCATGGCAGCCTAATAATAGCCTCAAGGCGACGTACATGTCTGAGGATTTACGTCTGCTGCATCACATCTGCACGTTCAATGTTTATCCTAGGTCGACGAACCGCATTGAATGTACACGTCTTATGGTCGATTTCTTATTTCTGGTGGCCCAGGGAGAGAACGTATGTATGGCCACTTTCATCTTACGGCAGATAGTTCTCATAGTCAGGTCGAGAAGAACATCCGAATCCCTTCCCTTTGGCCGACTCATTTGCAAGATTGCGCTTGAGTTTGCCTATAGACTTGGACCCGAGTTGCCGGTATCGATTCACACCATCGATGAGTCGACGATGGTTAAGATGAAGATTGGGTCGCAATATCGTGAAAATCAACTTGAAAGGGATAGTGGGGACGACTTTGATGAAGAGGAAGATCAAAGCGAAGGAGAACCTAGTGCAGAGGTTCAGGAAGAGACTCAGGAAGAAGCAGAAGAGGAGGCTCAGGATACTGACGAGAGCCCTCCTCCTTCTGCGCAGACTACTATTGACGATCGCATTGCTCGGATGGAGGAGAGTCAGACCGCTTTGCGAAGGGAAGTCCAAGAACTTCGAGCAGAGGTCGCTGATGCCAAGGCCGTTACGAAGAAGAAGTTTGGCAAGGTGACTCGCACCTTGAAGGCAATCCTGTGTTGTTTACAGGATAAGGGTGCTCCTCCTCCGTCGCCAGACTCCGACTAGCAACGCGATCTTTGATGTTGTTATGAGTAGTTAGCTATTTTCTGTTTTATGTGTGTAAAGCCTATTAGGGCTAGTGCTTTGCTTTTGTTGCTGTTGCTTAACTGTCTTAATTTCCATGTCATTCTAGTCATGATGCTTGTAAGGATATATCCCTTGTATTGTGACAATTTTGATTAATTGAAATGCATGGATTGCCTTTGACTCTTTAGTGAATGATTGTGGTGTATTTGAGCAATTGAGACTGACAAGGTTGCGCCCTATTTTGAATATAGGGAATGCCACCTAAGACTACGAGGAGCACGGTTCGGCTTTCGTTGTCTGAGCAGATGGATCAGACTCCCTCTCAGTCTGGCACTCGTCCGGACCCTGCTGTGGGCCCGATTCCTGAGACTGTTCGGTCGACTCAGCCTGCTGTCGGTCCTACAGATGGACCACCGCCGTTTACACCATCAGTTAGAGAGCCACAGCGCGCATCTACTTCCGCACCTCATCCGCCACAGCCTGCTCCGCCACCTGATAGATTCGAGCAGATGATGGCTATGATGCTACAGCAGCAGCAGTTATTGACTACCATAGTCGGGACGTTAGCCCAGGGTGGGGGTGCGACTGCATCTACTCCGCCTGCACCACCTGCGCATCCAGCTGAGGATGCCTATGCTTACGCCCAGGATGAGGGCATAGCACTTCCTGCGCAGCCTGCTTTCCCTGCGGGGAACCCTGCCGACACACGGGGCCTTCTGGAGCGATTTCAGCGCTTGCGGCCTCCTACTTTCACGGGTTCTCACAGACCCGAGGAGGCTGAGTTTTGGCTCGACCGAGTGTCGAAGATTCTGCGCATGTTGCACTGTACTGAGGCAGAGCAGGTAGAGCTGGCTACCTTCCAGTTTGAGAGAGAGGCCAGTATGTGGTGGGATAGTGTATTGCGGACTGTTACCGCAGACTTCGTATGGACATGGGCAGCATTCGAGTTTCGCTTCCATGAGAAGTATTATCCTCAGACCTACAGACACGAGAGGGAGAATGAGTTTCTCCGTCTCAGGCAGGCAGCGATGACGGTCACCGAGTATGAGCATCGGTTCACAGAGTTGGGCAGGTACGTCCCGACGATTCTAGCTGATGAGCAGATGCGCATACGGCGCTTTTTGGAGGGCTTGCGACCGGATATTCGGTCGAAGATGTGCTGTATCAGTTTCTCCTCCTATGCGGAGTTGGTTCACATGTCCATGCGGGCAGAGCAGGACGTGGATCGACTTGCGCGATCACGAGGCCCGACTACTTCTAGGCCGCGACCGGAGTTGCCAGATAGGCCCTTCGCGGGCAAGAGGCCTCGCATTGATCCTCCTACCAGGACCACGGCGCCAGTAGGACCGTTTCGGTGCCCTGATCTATCATGCACATACTGTGGGAGGACGGGCCACCTAGCGCCGAGTTGCTTTACGAGGATGCGGGACAGTGGGTTCTCGCCGCCGCAGAAGATTGATCGTGTACGTCCACAGGCGATATCAGCACCGCCTATACGGTCAGCTCTTGCGCAGTCCTCTTTCAGACCCACAGTATCGCAGATTCGACAGCCCCCACGGCCCTTGACACAGCGGCCGAACCGGCCACAGCAGGCTCGAGTTCATGCACTAACCGCTGAGGCAGCTACGACGCCGACTTTCCAGCATTCAGCCTTCGAGGTCACGGGCCATATCGGAGGTACTCCCGTTCTTGTCATGGTGGACACTGGTTCCACGATTTCTTTGATATCGTGTGCCGTAGTCAGACGTCTTGGGTTGCAGACTATTACTATGGATAGCGTGCGAGTCCTTGCAGCTCATGGAGATTATTCGGATGTCACCCAGATGTGTGAGGGTTGTTTACTTGATCTGGGAGGCAGGACGATGACTCTTGATTTGGTCGTCGATCCCTCGCTCGTATATCTCGACGTCATTCTTGGCATGGACTGGTTGACTGCAGCGAGAGCCGAGATTGACTGCGAGGCTCGTGTGGTGACGGTGTACGAGCCTGAGGGCACGCCTTTTACATTTTCAGTGCGGGTAAATCTTCCTTTCCGCATTCTTAGCTACGCCACTCTGTTGCGCAACGCTGGTGCCCAGGTACTTGAGCAGACGCCAGTTGTTTCTGAGTTCGGGGATCTGTTCAGGAAGATCCCTGGTTTGCCACCCCGACGTGAGATCGATTTCACTATCGATCTGATTCCTGGTTCTACACCCGTCTCACTGCCGACGTATCGCATGGCACCATGTGAGATGGAGGAGTTGAGGACGCAGATTGATGGTCTACTAGAGCTTGGCCTTATACGGCCTAGCGTATCTCCTTGGGGAGCACCGGTCTTGTTCGTGAAGAAGAAGGATGGTTCGCTGCGATTGTGTATTGATTATCGCAGGCTGAACCAACTCACAGTGAAGAACAAGTACCCTTTGCCCAGGATCGATGACTTGTTTGATCAGTTGAGAGGAGCGCAGTACTTCTCGAAGATTGATCTTCAGTCAGGATATCATCAGCTGCGCGTCAGAGATGAGGACGTGCAGAAGACAGCGTTCAGGACCAGTTTTGGTCACTACGAGTTCCTCGTGATGTCGTTCGGTCTCACGAACGCACCGGCCGTGTTCATGGATCTGATGAACCGGGTATTGCGGCCTTTCCTCTATCGATTCGTCGTTGTCTTCATCGACGACATTTTGGTATACTCTAGGAGTCGAGAGGAGCATGAGGAGCACTTGCGTTTGGTCCTTGATACGCTCAGACAGCATCAGTTGTTCGCACAGTATAAGAAGTGCGACTTCTGGAAGCAGGAGGTGAAGTTTCTGGGACACGTGGTGTCCAAGGATGGCATGGCAGTTGACCTGTCTAAGGTAGCTGCGGTGCAGGACTGGGAGCAGCCTGGTTCTGTCACTGAGGTGAGGAGTTTCTTGGGTCTCGCTGGCTACTATCGGCGCTTCATTCAGGATTTCTCGAAGATCGCGAGACCCTTATCTCAGTTGACACGGAAGGACGTGAAGTTCGCCTGGAATGATAAGGCGGAGTCAGCTTTTCAGGAGCTGAAGGACAGACTTACGTCCGCCCCTGTGCTAGTATTGCCAGAGCAAGGGGTTAAATACACTATATACACTGACGCGTCTAGCGTTGGTTTGGGTTGTGTCCTTATGCAGAGGGACAGGGTAATTTCGTATGCCTCGAGACAATTAAGGAAGCACGAGGAGAATTACCCTACACACGACCTGGAGTTGGCAGCCGTGATATTCGCACTGAGGCTCTGGAGACATTACCTCTATGGAGAGGAGTTCGAGCTCTTTTGCGACCACAAGAGCCTCAAGTACATATTCACACAGCGGGACTTGAATATGAGGCAGCGGCGATGGATGGAGACGCTGAAGGACTTCAAGTTTGAAGTCTCTTACCATCCTGGGAAGGCGAACCTTGTGGCTGATGCGTTGAGCCGCAAGAAGGCGATAGAGTTTGCGGCTCCGCTGATGGTTGCCGAGTGGGATATGGTTGAGTTTTTGCGAGACTTTGAGCAGAAACTCACCGTAGAGGAGCCATTTGAGTTCATCGCACATGTTCAGGTGCGATCCCCGATCGATGACCGTGTCATCGAGGCGCAGAGGGACGACGCGCATCTTACTGAGCTTCGAGAGCAGGCCAGTGATGATGCTGACGCCGACTGGCGAGTTGGCATGGATGGGGGCTTACGTTACCGTGGCCGCCTATGCGTTCCTGATGTCCCTGACTTGAGACGAGAGATTCTCGAGGCTGCGCATTCTACTAGACTCGCGATGCATCCTGGCAGCACGAAGATGTATCGTGACGTGAAGAGAACGTACTGGTGGGAAGGTATGAAGACCCACATAGCTGAGTTCGTGTCCCGTTGTCTCACTTGTCAGCAGGTGAAGGCAGAGCATCGCCGACCACCTGGACTTTTGCAGCCTATGCCGATTGCAGAGTGGAAGTGGGATTTCATTTCCATGGACTTCATTTCTGGGTTGCCGAAGACGAGGAAGGGGCATGATTCTATTTGGGTGATCGTCGACCGATTGACGAAGTCGGCGCACTTCCTACCGATCAGAGTTACGAACTCTGCAGACGAGCTGGCTAGATTGTATATTAGAGAGATCGTGCGTCTGCATGGAGTTCCGTTGGAGATCGTGTCGGACAGAGACACGCGGTTCACTTCTATTTTCTGGACTCGCATTCAGGAGGCTATGGGTGTGAAGTTGAAGTTCAGTACTGCCTTCCACCCACAGACGGACGGACAGACAGAGCGAGTGAACCAGATCCTGGAGGACATGTTGCGAGCTTGCGCATTGGACTTCAAGGACAGTTGGGATGACTGTCTTGCATATGCGGAGTTTGCGTACAACAATAGCTTCCAGGCGAGTATCGGCATGGCACCTTATGAGGCGCTGTATGGGCGACCTTGTCGCGCACCGCATTGCTGGTTAGAGGTCGGTGAGCGCAGCTTGATTGGCCCAGAGTTGGTGCAGGCGACGTCAGAGAAGATTGATATTATTCGACGTCGGCTACTTACAGCGCAGAGCAGACAGAAGAGCTACGCCGATACGAGACGGAGACCACTAGAGTTCACAGTCGGGGATCATGTGTTTTTGCGAGTTTCCCCTATGAAGGGAGTCCTTCGGTTCGGGAAGAAGGGGAAGCTGGCACCGCGATTCATTGGCCCCTTTCAGATCCTCGATCGTGTGGGAGCAGTGGCTTACCGATTGGCTTTACCCACGCCCCTCGCGAGCGTCCACAACGTATTTCATGTTTCTATGCTGAAGAAGTACGTTGCTGATCCTTCTCATATCATCAGATGGGAGCAGGTGCAGTTAGGAGAGGATGTTACTTATATCCTGCGACCGACACGCATCTTAGACCGGAAGGAGCAGGTACTACGTAGCAAGGTGATTCCCCTTGTGAAGGTACTATGGACGCATCATACTGAGGAGGAGGCTACTTGGGAGACAGAAGTCGAGATCAGAAAGAACTACCCACAGCTTCTCGAGGAGTACGAAAAGGTACAAAATTTCGAGGACGAAATTATTTGTTAAGGGGGGTAGATTGTAACGCCCGTGAAAAATCCATCCTTGGGCTCGAGTACCAACTCGACCCGAATTTGCGTAGAATTCATTCCTTTGGAAAATTTGACTAGGTTAGCTAGTGCAACGTTAGAATAGCTGGGAAATGGTCCCTGATCACTTTAAATACGTTCTACAAGGCCCGAAGCGAGTGGAACTAAGGGTGCTATAATGCTCTAAAGCCTCGGATCAAACTCTAAGCCGGTTTGTTCTCTGGACCACTTTGAATCTTTGTATTGGATCTAGACCGCACGTTGAAAGTCCGATACCTCCTATCTTAGACCGTTAGGACCGTCTAGCTGGGCTTGACACTCATTCCAAAAATCAAGTCAAACCGATTATTACAGGCTATTTCATTGAGCCCGGACCGAAGAGAGTGTGAATAGGGACATAGTTGGAATTTCAAATTCAAATCTGGCACACAAATTTGACGCATCAGTATTAAGCATTCTGACCGTCAGAATACAGCCAAATTACACCCTTGGATCAGGAAAAATATCTATTATATATCACGGGACTTATAGGCCTGATCTTGGTGCGGTGACCGTTAAACTGAAACTGGGCCGCCACGTGCGATCTGGGAACCCAACCGGTCTGAAAACTGGATGTATGCTAGATCTAGTATGCATGAGCTTAAGTCCGACCGCATCTGGCCTGGGGACCTCCAGAAATGCCCTTTTGGACCGAAACGGCCCCGATTTGGTTAGGCACCAAGTAAACATTGTTCCCAAGCCTATTTTGGGAATGTTTTAGGCTATAAAAGGGGTTGAAACCCTCACTCCTCTGTCCCATCCGAATTTGAGAGAAGCCCTAGCTTGGGAGAGAGAAAAAGAGTGAGAGATTGTGAGAGAGTGGGAGAGTTCTTCCCGCCACTTGTGCTACGTGTTGCACGTGCTTAAGCGACACTCCTCTACCGCTTTCCCGGCGATTCCACCGCAATCCTAGGTAAGTAAAAACCCTAAATAGTTGGTGATTTGAGTTTTTCTTGTTTCCATAGCGATGTAGCTTATGGATCTTATGTATTAGGCTCCTTACTCGCCGTAGACGAACCATATACACTCCGCTTCAATTCCCGAGTCTACAAGACACTAGGTGAGGATTTTAGACGCTTTGATTGACGGTTTCCAACGCTTTCAATGTCGTTTAATAGTAGATTCTTGACGGCATCGCCGTTTGACATGTACAAAATGCTCTCCGTTTCCCGTTTCGTAAGCTAACGAAGAATATGAGATTTAGGGCATTTTAGTCATTTGTAGGAAGTACTGTTTACATTCATATTTTGCTGAAGTGATTGACATGGTTTGTTGTCGCATTAGGAAGTTAGGAATGCGTGCATAATTAGTTTGGCGAAGAGGTTCGCCTAGTTGCACACTTTGGGTCGACATACCATATGTAGACTTAAGTGTGTAGTGTATGTGTTTGTATAAATGTTTGTATTAGTATGTATTGAATTAAATGATGTTATATGATAGTTTGTGATTGATTTTTCAACTATTATGCTGACCTAGATGATTTTCTACATGTTGATAAAATGCATGATTTCATTACATGCATTGAATGTATGTGCTTGAGGATTTGCTTAAGTTGAATATGCATGGGAAGTATGCCTTGAAGATTTGCTTAAGTTGAATGTTATAACATGTGCTAACATGCTCACATGATGTATTTCAATTCCAATACCTTTTATAGTGATTCCATAGATGTGTGGGACTTGACTTAGTCCAGGCAGTCGGTAACCGAGCGAATTCGTGGCTGACTGGTCATAGCCACGAATGACGCGTCGATGAACGTGATTCGTGTTGAGAGTTGGCGGCAGTGGTTAGGCCACGCGAAGTGTTTTACGCACTTCATGTCGTTCAATTCGAGATGCGATCGCGCTAGTCGAGCCCGTCAAGTAACCCGACTGGCCGATGTTTGTTCACCTTGTATGTAACATAACTGCTTGAACCTAGGGTACTGAACTTACCATTGTAAACCCTATTAACCGTGGTACCTTGATCCACAAAGACTCATGAGCCGGGCATGGTGGTATGGGACACCGTGGTCGAGCTGTCGGCCTACGCTGGGGTCACAAACCTCCCCGTAGTGACCAGTGAGCACCTAGACTCGTGAGCAGATTATGGTGGTATGGGACACTATATTCTAGCTGTCGGCCTACACTGATCAGGCGACGAGCCCTTTGTAGTGACCGCGAGCGTATTCTGAGTTCACGGGAGGCGACGACCCTTCCGTGCAGTAGAGTACAGTAGGCCTGTATTGATAAGGTGATGGGGGAGCGGTGCAACGAGTGCGAGCAACAGCCCTGGCAGCCCTTGCAGTGACCTACGAAATGTACATCGTATGAGATTACTAGGAGTGACGACCCAAGACAGGATCCGTGTTGGGATTGATACAAGGGAGGTACCTTAGTTTCCCAATCCTGCTGTTTGAATGGACTAATAACAACTTGGTAATCATATCACCATAGCATTGCATGTGCCTGGAAGATGTGGAGCACTCTAGGGAGTGTGGCATGCCGCGGTCGTAAGATGTTGCCGTATGAGGGTGATCGTCGGTGAGGGCATACATCACGTCATATCATCTTGCATTAACAACAGTTTTAGGACTTGTCTGATTTACTGCTTTACTATTATCGCGTGATTGAATTGTGAACATGCTAATCTTTGCTCTATGATTCCACTGAGTTGATCACTCATTCCCACGTTACGGGATGGTGTTTGCAACACCCACCAGACCCTGTTGTAGTTGCAGGTGACGATGAGATCCAGGAGGTGGAGCTAGATGATGACGAGGACCAGGATGAGTTCTCGTATATGCAGTATCATGACGGCTTCCCGTAGGTGACCTGGATCGAGGGGACATCAGTGGGACTTTTCTTTTTGAACATTATTCTTTTGTTATGTACATGTATATGAGACTCAGAGATGTAGTCATACTTTGGAGACAGTTGAGATTACTTTGTTTTTCCATACAGTGATATATATCTTGTTTAGTCTTCCGCTTGCTTTTATCACTGGATCTGAAGTATGAATTGCAGTTTTGGTATACTTTTACTCATGTGAATGCTTTAAATCAGACAACATTGAATCATAACCATTTTTGTTGCATAAGTGACGGTCTGGAACTCGGGAGTTGAGTTTATACACGACCCCCGATTTTCAGGGTGTTACACACGGTCAATCTTCTACGGCGGCGAGAACCCACTGTCCCGCATCCAAGAAAAATAACTCTACGTCAAGTGGCCTGACCTCCCACAGTATGTACATGTCAAATCAGGGCACCGAAACAGTGGTACCGGCGCTATAGCCCTAGTAGGAGAGTCGACGCGTGGCCTCTTGCCCGCGAAGGGCCTGTCCTGCATGTCTGGTCGCAGCCTAAAAGCAACAGGGTCACGAGATCGCCCAAGTCTATCCACATCCTGCTCTGCCCGCATAGACATGTGAATCAACTCCGCATATGAGGGAATGCTCACACAGCACATCTTCGACCGAATATCCAGTCGCAAACCCTCCAAAAAGAACCTTATACGCATCTGCTCATCAGCCAAAATAGTCGGGACGTATCTGTCCAACTTCGTAAACTGATGCTCATACTCCGTGACTGTCATGGCTCCCTGTCGGAGGCGGAGAAACTCATTCTCCCGGTCATGCCTGTACGTCTGGGGGTAATACTTCTCATGAAAGCGGAACTCAAACGCTGCCCATGTCCATACAAAGTCGGCGGCAACGGTCCGCAGTACGCTATCCCACCACAGGCTGGCCTCTCGTTCAAACAGGAATGTAGCCAGCTCTACTTACTCGGCCTCTGTACAATGAAGCATCCGTAATATCTTCGACACACGGTCGAGCCAGTACTCGGCCTCCTCGGGTCTGTGAGAACTCGTAAAAGTGGGAGGCCGTAGCGCTGGAATCGCTCTAATAGGCCCCGTGTATTTGCGGCATTCCTCGCAGGGTAAGCAAGAGGTACAGGATGAGCCATGCCCTCATCCTGGGTGTATGTATGAGCATCCTCAGCTGGATGCGCAGGTGGTGCAGGTGGATTCACACCCCCACCCTGGGCTAATGTCCCCACAATGGTAGTCAGAAGCTGCTGCTGCTGCTGCATCATAGCCATCATCTGCTCAAATCTGTCAGGAGGTGGAGCAGGCTGTGGCGTGTGCTGCGTCGAAGTAGACGCACGATAAGGCTCTCTGACTGGCGGTGTGAACGGTGGTGGTCCAACTGTAGGACCAGCAGTAGGTTGAGACGCACGAACTGTCTCAGGAATCGGGCCCACAGCAGGGTCCGCATGGGTGTCAGACTGCGAAGGAGCCTGATCCATAGGCTCAGTCAATGCAAGCCGAGCCGTGCTCCGCGTAGCCTTAGGCGGCATTCCCTATATTCAAAATAGGGCGCAACCTTGTCAGTCTCAATAGCACAAATACACCGCAATCATTCACACAAGGAGTAAAAGGCATTTCATACATTTCATTTAATCAAAATTATCAAAATACAAGGGATATATCCTTACAAGCATCATGACGAGAAATACATGGAAACTAAGACAGTTAAAATTACAACAGCAACATAAGCAAGGCACTAGTCTTAACAAGCTTACACAACAAAAACAGGAAATGACTAACTACTAACAACAACATCAAAGGTCGCATCGCTAGTCTGAGTTCGGTGACGGAGGAGGAGCACCCTTATCCTGCAAGCAACACAGGATCTCCTTCAAGGTGCGAGTCACCTTGCCGAATTTCTTCTTCGTAACGGCCTTGGCATCCTCGACTTCAGCGCGAAGTTCCTGAACTTCCCTTCGCAAGGCGATCTGACTCTCCTCAATCCGAGTGATGCGATCATCGCTAGTAGCCTGCGCAGAAGGAGGAGGGCTCTCATCTGTATCCTGAGCCTCCTCTTTTGCCTCTTCCTTGACTTCTTCCTGAACTTCTGCTCCAGGTTCTCCTTCACTTGGATACTCCTCATCATCAAAGTCATCCTAGCTATCCTCCTCAAGCTGATTTTCACGGTACTGAGACCCAATCTTCATCTTGACCATAGTCGACTCATCAATGCTATGAATCGAAACTAGCAATTTCGGCCCAAGTCTGTAAGCAAACTCAAGCGCGATCTTGCATATCAGTCGGCCAAAAGGAAGCGATTCGGATATTCTTCTTGACTTGGCTATGAGGATTATCTGTTACAAGATGAAAGTGGCCATACATACATTCTCTCCCTGGGCCACCAGATGCAAGAAATCGACCATAAGGCATGTACATTCAATGCGATTCGTCGACCTGGGATAAACATTGAACGTGCAGATATGGTGCAGCAGGCGCAAATCATCAAGCATATACATCGCCTTGAGGCTATTATTAGGCTGCCATGGAACCAACTTACTACACAGAAACCTGGTGCGACGATCTCGTTCACGCCTACTCCTCAGATTCTTCTCACTAGGATGAACATCACCAAGAGGCACGTTCAGAAGTCGCGCAATCCGTCGCACATCAATCGTAGCCATCCGATCTCTACCAAAAGGGATTTTGAACTGCAATGGCTCCAAGGTAGGATTCTGGATACAAGCGTAGAAGGCATGAACGGTGCTCACATTAGCACGAGCACGAGCTTCAAAGATTGGACCCCAATGCGCAGCTTCAAGGCGCTCGAACAACAAAAATTCACCGAACAGTCGCCCTTTCACGTCTACCTCAAACAATACTTTGCGATTAGTGTATTGGCCGTGAGGCATCTCTGATAGAATTACTCGCCCAAAGGTGAGTATGGGGATCCAAATCCCGCTTTGTACGGAACTCTCAGACTGTAGCTGGACCTGTGGCGGCGCTTGAACTTGCGACACGACCCCGCGGTCTTCTCGATTGAGCAGGGTGACTTGGCCCAGCCTCATCTACTGCAGTCTTCCTTTTACCCATCAAAGATAAGATGGAGGAGAGTGATAGAAGGCCTAAAATGGCTTCCACGAAAACCATGAAAAATGAAGAAAATGCGGAGGAGTGGCTGTCCAAACTGGAAAAGGGAGATCTAGGCATCGTAGAGGGATGCTTCAAGCTTCCCAAGGATGTATTTTCAAGGAGAAATGAAAATGAAAAAGTGAAATGGAGCACCTCACGATTTCAGCTCGATTTGAGGGTTTTTGGAGCTCCAAAAGATGAAATCTTCAAGAGGGAGGGCTGACAACTTCAAAGGAACGATGGAGGGTAGTCGTTTTTGGCCAAGGATGGATCTAGGGGTGGTTTGGAATCACAAATTTTGGAGATAGTTGTTGGAAAATGAAAATGGAGCTATGAGGAGGGCTGTTTGTGAAGGAAGTACAAGTTTTAGGGGTTTTCTTTGGAAGGAACACATATGGGGGGAATGTACAGGGCATATAAGGGCGTGCGCCCGAAATTTACAGTAAGTGGGCCCACCTGTGCGGCGATGCATCGCCGGATCGACAATGGCATTGCCGACCAGTGGTGCATCCGGCCTGTGGGACCACATGGGTTAGGTCCTCCATGGTCTAAGGACCCCAGATATGTATGGTCCCAACCGTGGTTCATTGTATTTTAACCTATATAGGCCCAAACATGTGTTCGGGGCTTTCCGGGACCAATCCACAATCATGAATATAAAACACTATCATGCAGCATATTATTTTGGGGTAGAAGAAGCTAGTACATCCATCTAGACTATTATTTACTAAAGAAAGTGAAGTTAGAATGGCCTTATAGCCATTTTTCATGAAATTTTACTATTCACTGTAAAATTTTGTGAAAGTATTATTTTATGTTATTTTCACATTAGGTTTGATGCCTAACATAAAAAGGATAATAAAGAATTGAATATTGGAGTGGTGGGAGGTAGAATTTTGAGGATTTTTGGTGAAACGGGGTTTTTAAGCCCTGACGATTGAATACAGGGGTCGTGGTTGTCCCACGGCCCAAGGATTCACATTCACGGGTTTAATATCATTCAAAGAACGTCTCAACCCACTCACCAACAACCTAGGAGCTATCCGGGTTGCTTTACGCGACCCGAGATGCGTTAAAGACTCGATCGCGCGATCGATTCAAATAGACTTCGCCTATCGGCCAATCTGCGATCCTAGAAGTGTTTCTAGACCCTTCTCGCACCCACCTATGTCAAAGAAAGTGACAACGTACGTCGCGAGACTATAACCCAGGCCCAGTATACTCTTATTCATTCTCTGATACCAACTTGTAACACCCTGAAAATTGGGGGTCGCATATAAACTCAACTCCCGAGTTTCAGACCGTCACTTATGCAACAAAAATGATTATGATTTAATATTGTCTGATTTAAAGCATTCACATGAGTAAAAGTATACCAAAACTGCAATTCATACTCTAGATCCAGTGATAAAAGCAAGCGGAAGACTAAACAATATATATATCACTGTAAGGAAAAACAAAGTAGATCTCATCTGTCTCTAAAGTATGAATACATCTCTGAGTCTCATATACATATACATGAACAAAATTAAATATTCAAAATAGTCCCACTGAAGTCCCGTCAACCCAGGTCGCCTACGCAAAGCCATCATGATACTGCATGTACGAGAACTCATCCTGGTCCTCGTCGAAGTTTGGCTCTGTCTCCTGGATCTCAGCATCAACTGCATCTACAACAGGGTCTGGTGGGTGTTGCAAACACCATCCCGTAACGTGGGAGTGAGTGATCAACTCAGTGGAATCATAGAGCAAAGATTAGCATGTTCACAAATCAATCATGCGATAATAGTAAAGCAGTAAATCAGACAATCCTAATACTGTCGTTAATGCAAGATGACATTCGTAGATCAAGTTACCATGGTTAACAGGGTTTACAATGGTAAGTTCAATACCCTAGGTTCAAGCAGTTATGACTCATACAGGGTGAACATACATCGGCTAGTCGGGTTACTTGACGGGTTCGACTAGCGCTCGAACGACATGAAGTACGTAAAACACTTCGAGTGGCCTATCCACTGCCGCCAAATCCAAACACGACTCGCGTTCATCGACTCGTCGTTCGTGGCCAAGACCAGCCAGCCACGAATTCGCTCGGTTAATGATTGCCTGGACTAAGTCTAGTCCCAAACAATTATGGAATCACATCAGCAATTTATGTAGGAGTATTGGAATTGAAATACAATCATGTGAGCATGTTAACACATGTTATAACATACAACTTAAGTAAATCTTCAAGCACATAATTTCATGCATGTAGTGAAATCATGCATATAGTCAACATGTAGGAAATCATTTAGGTCAGCATGTTAATTGAGAAATCAATCTCAAACTATTTCATAACATCATTTAATTCAATATATACTAATACAAGCATTTATACAAACACATACCCTACACTCTTAAGTCTACATATAGTATGTCGACCCGAAGTGCGCAAATAGGCGAATCTCTTCGCCAAACTAATTATTCACATATTCCTAACTTCCTAATGCGACAACAAACCATGTAAATCACATCAGCAAAATATGAATGTAATTTGTACTTCCTACAAATGACTAAAATGCCCTAAATCTCATATTCTTCGTTGATTTACGAAACAGAAAACGGATAGCATGTTGTACATGTCAAACGGCGATGCCGTCGATAATCTACTATTAAACGACATTGAAAGCATTGGAAACCATCAATCAAAGCGTCTAAAATCCTCACCTAGTCTTTTATGGATGCGTAAATTTGAACGGAGCGTATACGCTTCGTCTACGGCGATAAGAGAACCTATTTTACAAGATCTATTGGTTAAAAAGCTATGGATCCCAGTGAACCTTAAATCAGCAACTTCTAGGGTTGTTTCATACCTGAAAACGCGGAAGAATCACCGGCTTGGTGATCAGGAGGTGTTGCTTAGGCACTAGCAACAGGTGGCACGAAGACGGGAAAAATCTCCCCTAATCTCTCTCACAAACTCTCACCTTTTCTCTCTCCCAATCTAGGGTTTCTCTCAAATTCGGATGGGAGAGAGGAGTGAGGGTTTCAACCCCTTTTATAAGCCCAAAAATGCCGAAAATAGGCTCCGGTACAATGTTCACTTAGTGCATATCCAATTCGGGGCTGTTTCGGTTCAAAAGATGCTTTCTGGTGGTCCCCTGGCCAAGTGCGATCGGACTTAAGCTCATGCGTACCAGATCTAGCACGTATTAAGTTTTCAGTCTGGCTGGGTCCGCAGATCGTACGTGGCGGACCAGTTTCAGTTCAGCGGTCACCGCACGTAGATCAGGGCTGAAAGTCTCATGATATAAAATAGAAATTTCTCCTGATCCGAGGGTGTAATCTGGATGAATTCTGACGGTCAGAATGCTTAATACTGACGCGTCAAGTTGTGTGCCAGATTTGAATTTGAAATTCCAATTCTGTCCCTATTCGCACTCTCTTCGGTCCGGGCTCAATGAAATATCCTGTGATTATCGATTTGACTTGATTTTCAAAATGATTGTCAAGTCCATCTAGGCGGTTCTAACGGTCTAAGATAGGAGGTATCGGACATTCGACGCGCGGTCTAGATCCAATACAAAGATTCAAAGTGGTCTAGAGAACAAACTTGCTTAGAGTTTGGTCTGAGGTTATAGAGTATTATAGAGTCATTGGTTCTACTCGATTTGGGTCTTGTAGAACGTATTTAAAGTGATCAGGGACTATTTTCCAGCTACTCCAGCGTTGCGCTAGCTAACTTACGCTTAATTTCCATAGGAATTAATTCTATGCAATTTCGGGTCGAGTTGGTACTCGAGCCCAAGTATGGATTTTTCACGGGCGTTACAGACTCCCATTACTCAAAATCGATGACCACGATGAAGTCGCCGTAGCATTTTTAAATTTGGGAAGAAAGAGTCGGTCACCTTTATTGAAAATCCCGTGCACGGGTGGTGCACTGGTACACTGTGTACATGTAATGCTCATGTGAGGTCCAGCATGATTTTTGTGAGAAATCTGCTCCATTCATTCGCACCATCAACTCATTTAACACGTTGAGACCGAATTTAAAGTGTATCTAGATGATAAGCGGGCCCCAAATCATGATTTTAGGGGCTGATCTGTCAGTTTGGTCATATTTTTAGGGATTCAAGAGATAAAATTCGACGTGTATGGTTAATTTGTGGTTCTAAGGTCTCATATAAAGTTTCAAGCCGAATGGACGGTGACAACCCCATGATCTTACATTCTGGGGAATATTTTAGGCCCATTTAACATGATCGACCTAATTCCTTTAGGTCTTGGCCACACTTCAATGGGCTGCTTCATATTTCAAGGAAGAATGACTGGAAGGATGCTCTATATTTCAAGGAAAGATGACTGGAATGATGCTTAGAACTGATCTCGATGGTCAGATCAGAGGATTCAAGCTTGCACAAGCCCCATTTCCTTGAAGATTGGTTGACCAAATCAACATTCCTCCTAAGTACTAAGAGATGATTAAAACAAGCGTTGGGATGCTGCTAAAATTTTCATCCGACTATCTTCTCTTTCATTCATTACATTGCATTAATTATACTTTATTTTCAGAATCAAGGGAATCAGAGGATGTAAATGAACTCAGATAAATGTGATCAATGTTCTCTTAACAAATTCTTTGTTATCATTGAATAAATCTCTCAAATCAGATGCATTTGTTTCCTTGTCGAAACAATCCTACTCTCAAATATCTTCATATAAAGGAGATAGAGTGATTTCAATCATCTACGCATCCAAGGCATCCGAGCTTAATGATTTGCCATGTAGTAGCTGGAGGATCCTTGAATGCAGAAGTTTATTCTCCAATCCAATATATTGAATATCAATGATGAGGGTGGATTGGAGGATGAACACCCATGAGAGAAAGGGCTTTGGGTATTTGATCTAAGGTAAAACACTCAAAAGTACTCTCTTCTTTCTCTCACAGCAACTAAAGATACGCTCTCTACATATGGGAAAAAAGTTCCAACGGATATAATATGGTCGCATTTATGACTGAGTTCGATATCATTGAGTAGGGTCAATATCATCGAGTGTATACTCTCGATTGCATCAAATGGCCGCTCGATGACACAAACTCAAAGTCATATGCTTCTGAAAAATTTTATTCCAGATGGTCGAGGGCATCGAAACACGTGTCGATGTCATCGAATTTCAAACACTGATATTATCGATACGAGGATAGATTCCCCGACATTTGAAAAATGAGAGAGACTTTCTTTGAAATTTTTCATGTCATCAGATATAAACGAGGGATACTCGATATCATCGGAATTTGAATATCGATGATATCAAAGGTCGTGTCGATGCATCGATAAATCCAAAGGACTTTCCAGTAAGCTTGTTGGACAAGTTTATGTCCATTCTCGATGTCATCGATCTGACCTCGATATCATCGATATTTGAATATTGATTCTATCGAGTGACCCTCGATCTAAAATAAAAATCACCTGAAAAGTGTTGCTGGAAAGACTGTGTCCAAGATCGATATCATCGAAGACCTTTCGATATCATCGAGATTTGAATTCCAATGATATCGATGGTACTTTGATATATCGAAGGTCTTCATGATTTTAGTATAAAAAATAGGGACACAAATACTCTGCTGTCGATCATATCGAGTCCAGTTCGATAAACTCAATTTTTAAATATCGATGATATCGATAGGGGTATCGATACATCGATAATTCCGTCCAGATGAATATGTGGTTGCTGGACACTTTATGTCCTCATTCAATTTTATCGATTGAGCTTTTGAGGACATCGATAACACATATCAATTTTATCGATCCTGATATCGATAAATCTACAGAGCTAGAAAATTAAGAGATTTTTTAGTTTTTGTAAAAAAAGTTTTCTAACCCAAAACTCCTATAATGTTCTAATAGATTTTAAGGGATATACCTGGTGTTTTGGGATATGGGATGTGAGGCTTAGATTTACCTGTGGCGAGCTTGCACACATCCGGTTGAGGCAGGCTCTTTGAATTAATCTTCTTATGAGGCTCTGCAATCTAACTGACTCAAAACTCACGCTAATTGACAAACTAGGGCACTTTCAGAATAGTAGTCTGAGTGTGATGTTCGACCACTCAGGGTTGTTCAGCAGCACATGGCCAGGATCATACACAACATTATGCTTTTCTTGTGGTTACTTCGCATATGATCAATGGGACATGCTTCATTACCGGCTTTACAGCGGTTGGATTCCTTCCATCCTTGTACATCATTTGCTGCAGCTCCTTTTCTTTACGCTGGCTCTATTTCGAAATGTCACTATCAACTACCTTATTCTCACTTTTATCTGTGAGCTATGTTTAAATCTTCACCTGTTACTCCCATGTTTTGCAAGCATTCATATTGCTTTTTGTGTTTCACGTTCTTTCTAAACAACCATTGTTTAAATTAAATCCAACTGTTACATCGCTACAAAGGCTCTTTGAAAGAGTAGGGTTTCTTGTCCTGCATGCAAATGTCTTAACCAACATGTATGGGTTCATTAAATAGGCCCTGCAAGGTTTCTGTAGTGGTCCAAAATCAGGCCAGTACTGTCATCACATAGCCCACATATGCACATCATTGTTAATGATGCTTTCTAACACTTTTTTTTATTTATTTTATTTTTTTCTTACACACTTCTCTTACTTGATGAATAGACTGGCCTCCTTTCAGGCATTTGACATATACTGTGGGGTGCACCTGATGACTGGTGTATATCTCTCACACTGTAACACCCTGAAAATCGGGGGTCCTGTATAAACTCAACTCCCGAGTTCCGGACCGTCACTTATGCAACAAAAATGATTATGATTCAATGTTGTCTGATTTAAAGCATTCACATGAGTAAAAGTACACTAAAACTGCAATTCATACTTCAGATCCAGTGATAAAAGCAATCGGAAGACTAAACAATACATATATATCACTGTATGGAAAAACAAAGTAGATCTCAACTGTCTCTAAGGTATGAATACATCTCTGAGTCTCACATACATATACATGAACAAAATGAAATGTTCAAAATAGTCCCACTGAAGTCCCATCAATCCAGGTCGCCTACGCAAAGCCATCATGATACTGCATGTACGAGAACTCGTTCTGGTCCTCGTCGAAGTCTGGCTCTGCCTCCTAGATCTCAGCCTCACCTGCATCTACAATAGGGTCTGGTGGGTGTTGCAAACACCATCCCGTAACGTGGGAGTGAGTGATCAACTCAGTGGAATCATAGAGAAAAGATTAGCATGTTCACAATTCAATCATGCGATAATAGTAAAGCAGTAAATCAGACAATCCTAACACTGTTGTTAATGCAAGATGACATGAAGTGATGTATGCCCTCACCGACGATCTCCCTCATACGGAAACATCTTACGACCGCGGCATGCAATCGATCCTCAAGTGCTCCACATCTTCCAGGCACATGCAATGGCATGGTGATACGATTTCCGAGTTGTTATTAGTCCATTCAAACAGCAAGATTGGGAAACTAAGGTACTTCCCTTGTATCAATCCCAACACAGATCCTGTCTAGGGTCGTCACTCCTAGTAGTCTCATACGATGTATATTTTGTAGGTCACTGCAAGGGCTACCAGGGCTGTTGCTCGCACTCGTTGCACCGCTCCCCCATCACCTTATCAATACAGGCCTACCGTACTCGATTGCAACGGAAGGGTCATCGCCTCCCGTGGACTCAGAATACGCTCGTGGTCACTACAAAGGACTCGTCGCCTGATCAGTGTAGGCCGACAGCTAGAATATAGTGTCCCATACCACCATAATCTGCTCACAAGTCTAGGTGCTCACTGGTCACTATGGGGAGGTTTGTGGCCCCAGCGTAGGCCGACAGCTCGACCACGGTGTCCCATACCACCATGCCCGGCTCATGAGTCTTCGTGGATCAAGGTATGATGGTTAACAGGGTTTACAATGGTAAGTTCAGTACCCTAGGTTCAAGCAGTTATGACTCATACAAGGTGAACACACATCGGCCAGTCGGGTTGCTTGACGGGCTCGACTAGTGCGATCGCATCTCAAGTCGAACGACATGAAGTGCGTAAAACAGTTCGCGTGGCCTAACCACTGCCGCCAACTTCAAACACGACTCGCGTTCATTGACGCGTCGTTCGTGGCCAAGACCAGCCAGCCACGAATTCGATCGGTTACTGACTGCCTAGACTAAGTATAGTCCCAAACAATTATGGAATCACATCAGAAATTTATATAGGAATATTGGAATTGAAATACAATCATGTGAGCATGTTAACACATGTTATAACATTCAACTTAAGTAAATCTTCAAACACATATATTTCATGCATGTAATGAAATCATGCATATAGTCAACATGTAGGAAATCATTTAGGTCAGCATATTAATTGAGAAATCAATCTCAACCTATCCCATAACATCATTTAATTCAATACATACTAATACAAGCATTTATACAAACACATACACTACACACTTAAGTTTACATATAGTATGTCGACCCGAAGTCCGCAACTAGGCGCATCTCTTCGCCAAACTAATTATGCACGTATTCCTAACTTCCTAATGCGACAACAACCCATGTCAATCACATCAGCAAAATATGAACGTAATCTGTACTTCCTACAAATGACTAAAATGCCCTAAATCTCATATTCTTCATTAATTTACGAAACAGGAAACGGAGAGCATGTTGTACATGTCAAACGGCGATGCCGTCGATAATCTACTATTAAACGACATTGGAAGCGTTGTAAACCATCAATCAAAGCGTCTAAAATCCTCACCTTATGTCTTGTAGACTCGTGAATTGAAACGGAGCGTATACGCTTCGTCTACGGCAGTAGGAGAACCTGTTTTACGAAGTACGTTAGCTAACACACTATGAATCCAAGTAAACCCTAAATCAACAACTTCTAGGGTTGTTTCATACCTGAAAAAGTGGAAGAATCACCGGCCAGGTGATTGGGAAGAGTTGCTGAAGCACGTGCAACTAGCGGCACGAAGGCGGGAAAAATCCTTCTACTCTCTCTCAAACTCTCTCCTTTTCTCTCTCCCAAAGCTAGGGTTTTATAATTTTCGGATGGGAGAGAGGAATGAGGGTTTCAACCCCTTGTATAAGCTTAAAAATTTCAGAAACAGACTCCGGAACGAAGTTTACTTAGTGCATATCCAATTTGGGGCTGTTTCGGCCCAAAAGATGCTTTCTGGTGATCCCCTGGTCGAATGCGATCGGACTTAAGATCATGCGTACTAGATATAGCACGTATTAAGTTCTCAGTCTGGCAGGGTTCGCAGATCGCACGTGGCGGACCAGTTTCAGTTTAGCGGTCACCGCACGTAGATCAAGGCTGAAAGTCTCATGATATAAAATAGAAATTTTTCCTGATCCAAGGGTGTAATCTGGATGAATTCTGACGGTCAGAATGCTTAATACCGACGCGTCAAGTCGTGTGACAGATTTGAATTTCAAATTTCAATTATGTTCCTATTCGTACTCTCTTCAGTCCGGGCTCAATGAAATAGCCTGCGATTGTCGGTTGGACTTGATTTTCGAAATGAGTGTCAAGTCCAATAAGGCGGTTCTAATGGTCTAAGATACGAAGTATCGGACTTTCAACGTGCGGTCTAGATCCAATACAAAGATTCAAAGTGGTCCAGAGAACAAACCTGCTTAGAGTTTGATCCGAGGTTATAAAATATTATAGAGTCGTTTGTTCTACTCGATTTGGGTCTTGTAGAACGTATTTAAAGTGATCAGGGACTATTTCTCAGCCACTCCAGCGTTGCGCTAGCTAACTTACGCTTAATTTCCATAGAAATTAATTCTACGCGATTTCGGGTCGAGTTGGTACTCGAGTCCAAGTATGGATTTTTCACGGGCGTTACAATCTAACCCCCTAAACAAATAATTTCATCCACAAAATTTGTACCTTTTCGTACTTCTCGAGAAGCTATGGGTAGTACTTTCTGATCTCGGCTTCTGTCTCCCAGGTAGCCTCCTCCTAAGAGTGATGCGTCCACAATACCTTCACAAGGGGAATCACCTTGCTACGCAGTACCTGCTCCTTCCTGTCTAGGATACGTGTCGGTCGCAGGATATATGTAACGTCCTCTCCTAACTGCACCTGCTCCCATCTGATGATATGGGAAGGATCAGCAACGTACTTCATAGAAACATGAAATACGTTGTGAACGCTTGCGAGAGGCGTGGGTAAAGCCAATCGGTAAGCCACCGCTCCCACACGATCGAGGATCTGAAATGGACCAATGAATCGCGGTGCCAGCTTCCCCTTCTTCCCGAACCGAAGGACTCCCTTCATAGGGAAGACTCGTAAAAACACATGATCCCCAACTGTGAACTCTAGTGGCCTCCGTCTCATATCGGCATAACTCTTCTGTCTGCTCTGCGCTGTAAAAAGCCGACGTCGAATAATATCAATCTTCTCTGACGTCGCCTGCACTAACTCTGGGCCAATCAAGCTATGCTCACCGACCTCTATCCAGCAATGCTTGTGCGACAAGGTCGCTCATACAACGCCTCATAAGGTGCCATACCGATACTCATCTGAAAGCTGTTGTTGTACGCAAACTCCGCATATGTAAGACAATCATCCCAACTGTCCTTGAAGTCCAATGCGCAAGCTCGCAACATGTCCTCCAAGATCTGGTTCACCCGCTCTGTCTGTCCGTCTGTCTGTGGGTGGAAGGCAGTACTAACTTCAACTTCACACCCGTAGCCTCCTGAATGCGAGTCCAGAAAATAGAAGTGAACTGCGTGTCTCTTTCCGACACGATCTCCAACGGAACTCCATGCAGACGCACAATCTCTCTGATGTACAGTCTAGCCAGCTCGTCTGCAGAGTTCGTAACTCTGATCGGTAGGAAGTGCGCTGACTTCGTCAGATGGTCGACGATCACCCAAATGGAATGATGTCCCTTCCTCGTCTTCGGTAACCCAGAAATGAAGTCCATGGAAATGAAATCCCACTTCCACTCTGCGATCGGCATAGGCTGCAAAAGTCCAGGTGGTCGGCGATGCTCTGCCTTCACCTGCTGACAAGTGAGACAACGGGACACGAACTCTGCTATGTGGGTCTTCATACCTTCCCACCAATACGTCCTCTTCACGTCACGATACATCTTCGTGCTGCCTGGATGTATCGCGAGTCTAGTACAATGCGCAACCTCGAGAATCTCTCGTCTCAAGTCAGGGACATCTGGGATGCATAGGCGGCCACGATAACGTAAACCCCCATCCATACCAACTCGCCAGTCGGCGTCTGCATCATCACTGGCCTGCTCTCGAAACTCAGTCAGATGCACATCGTCCCTCTGCGCCTCGATGACTCGGTCATCGATCTGGGATCGCACCTGTACATGTGCGATGAACTCAAATGGCTCCTCTATGGTGAGTTTCTGCTCAAAGTCTCGTAAAAACTCAACCATATCCCACTCAGCAACCATCAGCGGAGCCGCAAACTCTATCGCCTTCTTGCGGCTCAACGCATCAGCCACAAGGTTCGCCTTCCCAGGATGGTAAGAGACTTCAAACTTGAAGTCCTTCAACGTCTCCATCCATCGCCGCTGCCTCATATTCAAGTCTCGCTGCGTGAATATGTACTTGAGGCTCTTGTAGTCGCAAAAGAGCTCGAACTCCTCTCCTATAGGTAATGTCTCCAAAGTCTCAGTGCGAATATAACGGCTGCCAACTCTAGGTCGTGTGTAGGGTAATTCTCCTCGTGCTTCCTTAATTGTCTCGAGGCATACGAAATTACCCTGTCCCTCTGCATAAGGACACAACCCAGACCGACGCTAGACGCGTCAGTGTATATGGTGTATCTAACCCCTTGCTCTGGCAATACTAGCACAGGGGCGGACGTAGGTCTGTCCTTCAGCTCATGAAAAGCTGACACCACCTTGTCATTCCAGGCGAACTTCACGTCCTTCCATGTCAACTGAGATAAGGGTCTCGCGATCTTCGAGAAGTCCTGAATGAAGCGGCGATAGTAGCCAGCAAGACCCAAGAAACTCCTCACCTCAGTGACAGAACCAGGCTGCTCCCAGTCCTGCACCGCAGCTACCTTGGACAGATCAACTGCCATGCCATCCTTGGACACCACATGTCCCAGGAACTTCACCTCCTGCTTCCAAAAGTCGCACTTCTTGTACTGTGCGAACAACTGATGCTGTCTGAGCGTATCCAAGACCAAACGCAAATGCTCCTCATGCTCCTCTCGACTCCTAGAGTACACCAAAATGTCGTCAATGAATACAACGACGAATCGATAGAGGAAAGGTCGAAATACCCGGTTCATCAGATCCATGAACACGGCTGGTGCATTCGTGAGACCGAACGACATCACGAGGAACTCGTACTGGCCAAAACTGGTCCTGAATGCTGTCTTCTGCATGTCCTCATCCCTGACGCGCAACTGATGATATCTAGACTGAAGATCAATCTTCGAGAAGTACTGCACTCCTCTCAGCTGATCAAACAAGTCATCAATCCTGGGTAAAGGGTACTTGTTCTTCACCATAACCTGGTTCAGCCTGCGATAATCAATACACAATCGCATCGAACCATCCTTCTTCCTCACGAATAGGACCGGTGCTCCCCGAGGAGAAACACTAGGCCGTATAAGGCCAAGCTCTAGCAGACCATCAATCTGCGTCCTCAACTCCTCCATCTCACATGGTGCCATGCAATACGTCGGCAGTGAGACGGGCGTAGAACCAGGAACCAGATCGATAGTGAAATCGATCTCACGTCGGGGCGACAAACCAGGGATCTTCCTGAACAGATCCCCGAACTCGAAAACGACTGGCACATGCTCGAGTACCTGGACACCAGCGTCGAACAATAGAGTGGCGTAACTAAGTATGCGGAAAGGAAGATTTACCAGCACTGGAAATGTGAAGGATGCACCCTCAGGCTCGTACACAGTCACTATACGAGTCTCGCAGTCAATCTCGGCCCTCGCTGCAGTCAACCAATCCATGCCAAGAATGACGTCGAGATAAACAAGAGAGGGGTCGATGACAAGATCAATAGCCATCGTCCGGCCTCCCAAATCAACCAAACACCGCTCACACATCTGGGTGACATCTGAATAATCTCCGTGGGCTGCAAGGACTCGTACCCTATCCATGGTAATGGTCTGTAACCCAAGACGCCTGACTACAGCACGCGATATCAAAGAAATCGTGGAACCAGTGTCCACCATCACAAGAATAGGAGTACCTCCAATATGGGCTGTGACCTAGAAGGCCGAATGCTGAAAAGTCGGTGTCGCAGCTGCCTCAGCTGTCAATGCATGAACCCGAGCCTGCTGTGGCCGGTTCGGCCGCTGTGTTAAGGGTCGTAGAGGCTATCTGATTTGCGATACCGGAGGTCTGAAAGAAGGGTGCGCAAGAGCTAACCGTATAGGCGGTGCTGATATCGCCTGTGAACGAGCACGGTCAATCTTCTGCAGCGGTGAGAACCCACTGTCCCGCATCCGAGAGAAGCAGCTCTGCGCCAAGTGGCCTGACCTCCCATAATATGTGGACGATAACTCAGGGCACCGAAACGATGGTGCTGGTGCTATAGCCCGAGTAGGAGGGTCGACGCGAGGCCTCTTGCCCGCGAAGGGCCTGTCCTGCATGTCTGGTCGTGGCTTAGAAGCAACAGGGCCACGAGATCGCGCAAGTCGATCCACATCCTGCTCTGCCCGCATAGACATGTGAATCAACTCCGCATAAGAGGGAATGCTCACACAGCACATCTTCGACCGAATATCCGGTCGCAAACCCTCCAAAAAGCGTCGTATACGCATCTGCTCATCAGCCAAAATCTTCGGGACGTATCTGCCCAACTCCGTGAACCGATGTTCATACTCTGTAACTGTCATGGCTGCATGTCTGAGGTGGAGAAACTCATTCTCCCTGTCATGCCTGTAAGTCTGGGGATAATACTTCTCATGGAAGCGAAACTCAAACGTTGGCCATGTCCATACAAAGTCAGCGGTAACGGTCCGCAGTACGCTATCCCACCACAGGCTGGCCTCCCGCTCAAACAGGAATGTAGCCAGCTCTACCTGCTCAGCCTCTGTGCAATGTAACATCTGCAAAATCTTCGACACACGGTCGAGCCAGTACTCAGCCTCCTCGGGTCTGTGAGAACTCGTGAAAGTGAGAGGTCGTAAGCGCTGAAATCGCTCTAATAGGCCCCGTGTATCTGCGGCATTTCCCGCAGGGTAAGCAGGTGGCGCAGGATGAGTCATGCCCTCATCCTCGGCGTATGTATAAGCATCCTCAGCAGGATGCACAGGTGGTGCAGGTGGAGTCACACCTCCACCCTAGGCTAATGTCCCCACGATGGTAGTCAGAAGCTGCTGCTGCTGCTGCATCATAGCTAACATTTGCTCAAATCTGTCACGAGGTGGAGCAGGCTGTGGCGGATGCTGTGTCGAAGTAGATGCACAATGTGGCTCTCTGACTGACGGTGTGAACGACGGTGGTTCCAACTGTAGGACCAGCAGTAGGCTGAGACGCTCGAACTGCCTCAGGAATCGGGCCCACAGCAGGGTCCGCATGGGTGTCAGACTGCGAAGGAGTCTGATCCATATGCTCAGTCAATGCAAGCCGAACCGTGTTCCGCGTAGCCTTAGGAGGCATTCCCTATATTCAGAATAGGGCACAACCTTGTCAGTCTTAATAGCACAAAAATACCGCAATCATTCACACCAGGAGTCAAAGGCATTCCATGCATTTCATTTAATCAAAATTGTCACAATACAAGGGATATATCCTTACAAGCATCATGCCGAGAAATACATGGGAACTAAGACAGTTAAAATTACAACAGCAACATAAATAAAGCACTAGCCCTAACAGGCTTACACAACAAAAGAAGAAAATGACTAACTACTAACAACTACATCAAAGGTCGCATCGCTAGTCTGAATCGGGTGACAGAGGAGGAGCACCCTTATCCTGCAAGCAACACAGGATCGCCTTTAAGGTGCGAGTCACCTTGTCGAATTTTTTCTTTGTAACGGCCTTGGCATCCTCGACTTCAGTGCGAAGTTCTTGAACTTTCCTTCGCAAGGTGATCTGACTCTCCTAGATCCGAGCAATGCGATCATCGCTAGTAGCCTGCGCAAAAGGAGGAGGGCTCTCATCTGTATCCTGAGCCTCCTCTTCTGCCTCTTCCTGAACTTCTTCCTGAATTTCTGCTCCAGGTTATCCCTCACTTTGATCTTCCTCATCATCGAAGTCATCCTCGCTGTCCTCCTCAAGCTGATTTTCACGGTACTGTAACCCAATCTTCATCTTGACCATAGTCGACTCATCAATGGTATGAATCGAAACTGGCAATTCCAGCCCAAGTCTGTAGGCAAACTCAAGCGCAATCTTGCAAATCAGTCGGCCAAAAGGAAGCGATTCGGATGTTCTTCTTGACTTGGCTATGAGGATTATCTGTCGTAAGATGAAAGTGGCCATACATACGTTCTCTCCCTGGGCCACCAGATACAGGAAATCAACCATAAGGCGTATACATTCAATGCGATTCGTCGACCTGGGATAAACATTGTACGTACAGATATGGTGAGCAGGTGTAAATCATCAGACATATACGTCGCCTTTAGGCTATTATTAGGCTACCATGAAACCAAATTACCGCACAGAAACCTGGTGCGGCGATCTCATTCACGCATACTCCTCAGATTCTTCTCACTAGGATGAACATCACCAAGAGGCAAGTTTAGAAGTCGAGCAATCAGTCGCACATCAATCGTAGCCATCCGATCTCTACCAAAAGAGATTTTAAACTGTAATGGCTCCAAGGTAGGATTCTGGATACTAGCGTAGAAGGCACGAACGGTGCTCACATTAGCACGAGCGCGAGCTTCAAAGATCGGACCCCAATGCGCAGCTTCAATGTGCTCGAACAACAAAAATTCACCGAATAGTCGCCCTTCCACGTCCACCTCAAACAACACTTTACGATCAGTGTATTGGCCGTGAGGCATCTCTGATAGAATTACTTGCCCAAGGTGAGCATGGGGATCCAAATCCCGCTTTGTACGGCACTCTAGGGCTGTTGCTGGACCTGCGGCGGTGCTTGAACTTGCAGCACCACCCCGCGGTCTCCTCGATTGAGCAGGGCAACTTGGCCCAGCCTTGTCTGTTGCAATTTTCCTTTTACCCATCAAAGATATGATGGATGAGAGTGATAAAAGGCCTAAAATGGCTTCCACGAAAGCCATGGAAAACAGAGAAAATGAGGAGAAGTGGCTGTCCAATATGGAAAAAGTAGATCTAGACATCGTAGAGGGATTCTTCAAGCTTCCCAAGGATATATTTTCAAGGAGAAATGGAAATGAAAAAGTGGAATGGAGCACCTCACGATTTCAGCTCGATTTGGGAGTTTTTGGAGCTCCAAATGATGAAATATTCAAGAGGAAGGGCTTCCAACTCCAAAGGAATGATGGATGGTGGTCATTTTTGGCCAAGGAGAGATCTAGGGACGATTTGGAATCCCATATTTTAGAGATGGTTGCTGAAAAATGAAAATAGGGCTATGGGGAGGGTTGTTTGTGAAAGAGGGGCATGTTTTGGGGGTTTTCTTTAGACGGGACATATATGGGGAGTGTGTACATGGGATTTAAGGGCGTGCGCCCGAAAACCAGTTCAAATGGACCCACTTGAACGGCGATGCATCGCCGGATCGGTGATGGTATCGCCGACCGGTGATGTATCCGGTCGGTGGGGCCAGATGGGTTCGGTCCCCCATGGTCCAAGGACCTCAGATATGTATGGTTCGACCCCTAGTTCATTGTATTTTGACCTACATAGGCCCAAACATGTGTTCGGGGCTTTTCGGGACCATTCCGCAATCCCGAATACCAAACCCTATGATGCAGCATATGATTTTGGGGTAGAAGGATCCAGTACATCTATATAGACCCTTACTTTCTAAAGAAAGTGAATATAGAATGGCCTTATGGCCATTCATCATGAAGTTTTACTATTCACTGTAAAATTTTGTGAAAGTATTATTTTGTATTATTTTCACATTAGGTTTGATGCCTAACATGAAATGGATAAGAAAGAAATAAAGATTGGAGTGGTGAGAGGAAGAATTTTGAAGATTTTTGGTGAAACGGGGTTTTTAAGCCCTGACGATTGAATACAGGAGTCGTGGTCATCCCACGGCCCAAGAATTTACTTTTACAGGTTTAAAATCATTCATAAGATGTCTTAACCTGACTTCCTACGGCTTAGGAGCTATTCGGGTTGCTTTACGCGACCCGAGATGTGTTACAGACTTGATCGTGCGATCGATTCGAATAGACTTCGCCTATTGGCGAATCTGCGATCCTAGAAGTGTTTCTAGACCCTTCTCGCACCCACCTAAGTCAAAGGAAGCGACAGCGTATGTCACGAGACCATAACCCAGGCCCAGTATACTTTTATTCACGCTCTGATACTAACTTGTAACACCCTGAAAATCGGGGGTCGTGTATAAACTCAACTCCTGAGTTCCAGACCGTCACTTATGCAACAAAAATGATTATGATTCAATGTTGTCTGATTTAAAGCATTCACATGAGTAAAAGTATACCAAAACTGTAATTCATACTTCAGATCCAGTGATAAAAGCAAGCGGAAGACTAAACAATATATATATATATCACTATATGGAAAAACAAAGTAGATCTCAACTGTCTCTAAGGTATGAATACATCTCTGAGTCTCATATAAATATACATGAACAAAATGAAATGTTCAAAATAGTTCCACTGAAGTCTCATCAATCCAGGTCGTCTATGCAAAGCCATCATGATACTGCATGTACGAGAACTCGTCCTGGTCCTCGTCGAAGTCTGGCTCTGCCTCCTGGATCTCAGCCTCACCTGCATCTACAACAGGGTCTGGTGGGTGTTGCAAACATCATCCCGTAACGTGAGAGTGAGTGATCAACTCAGTGGAATCATAGAGCAAAGATTAGCATGTTCACAATTCAATCATGCTATAATAGTAAAGTAGTAAATCAACAATCCTAACACTGTTGTTAATGCAAGATGACATGAAGTGATGTATGCCCTCACCGACGATCTCCCTCATACGGCAACATCTTACGACCGCAGCATGCAATCGACCCTCAAGTGCTCCACATCTTCCAGGCACATGCAATGGTATGGTGATAGGATTTCCGAGTTGTTATTAGTCCATTCAAACAGCAAGATTGGAAAACTAAGGTACTTTCCTTGTATCAATCCCAACACAGATCCTGTCTAGGGTCGTCACTCCTAGTAGTGTCATACGATATATATTTTGTAGGTCACTGCAAGGGCTGCCAGGGCTGTTGCTCACACTCGTTGCACCGTTCCCCCATCACCTTATCAATACAGGCCTACCGTACTCTATTGCAACGGAAGGGTCGTCGCCTCCTGTGGACTCAGAATACGCTCGCGGTCACTACAAAGGACTCGTCGCCTGATCAGTGTAGGCCGACAGCTAGAATATAGTGTCCCATACCACCATAATCTGCTCACGAGTCTAGGTGCTCACTGGTCACTACGGGGAGGTTTGTGGCCCCAGCATAGGCCGACAGCTCGACCACGGTGTCCCATACCACCATGCCCGGCTCATGAGTCTTCGTGGATCAAGGTATCATGGTTAACAGGGTTTACAATGGTAAGTTCAGTACCCTAGGTTCAAGCAGTTATGACTCATACGAGGTGAACATACATTGGCCAGTCGGGTTGCTTGACGGGCTCGATTAGTGCGATCGCATCTCAAGTCGAACGACATGAAGTGCGTAAAACACTTCGCGTGGCCTAACCACTGCCACCAACTTCAAACACGACTCGCGTTCATCGACGCGTCGTTCGTGGCCAAGACCAGCCAGCCACGAATTCGATCGGTTACCGACTGCCTGGACTAAGTATAGTCCCAAACAATTATGGAATCACATCAGCAATTTATATAGGAATATTGGAATTGAAATACAATCATGTGAGCATGTTAACACATGTTATAACATTCAACTTAAGTAAATCTTCAAACACATATATTTCATGCATGTAATGAAATCATGCATATAGTCAACATGTAGGAAATCATTTAGGTCAGCATATTAATTGAGAAATCAATCTTAAACTATCCCATAACATCATTTAATTCAATACATACTAATACAAGCATTTATACAAACACATACACTACACACTTAAGTCTACATATAGTATGTCGACCCGAAGTGCGTAACTAGGCGAATCTCTTCGCCAAACTAATTATGCACGTATTCCTAACTTCCTAATGCGACAACAAACCATGTCAATCACATCAGAAAAATATGAACGCAATCTGTACTTCCTACAAATGACTAAAATGCCCTAAATCTCATATTCTTCGTTAATTTACGAAACAGGAAACGGAGAGCATGTTGTACATGTCAAACGACGATGCCGTCGATAATTTACTATTAAACGACATTGAAAGCGTTGTAAACCGTCAATCAAAGCGTCTAAAATCCTCACCTTATGTCTTGTAGACTCGTGAATTGAAACGGAGCGTATACGCTTCGTCTACGGCAGTAGGAGAACCTGTTTTACGAAGTACGTTAGCTAACACACTATGAATCCAAGTAAACCCTAAATCAGCAACTTCTAGGGTTGTTTCATACCTGAAAAAGTGAAAGAATCACTGGCCAGGTGATTGGGAAGAGTTGCTGAAGCACGTGCAACTAGCGGCACGAAGGCGAGAAAAATCCTTCTACTCTCTCTCTCAAACTCTCTCCTTTTCTCTCTCCCAAAGCTAGGGTTTTGCAATTTTTGGATGGGAGAGAGGAATGAGGGTTTCAACCCCTTTTATAAGCTTAAAAATGCCGAAAACAGGCTCCGGAATGAAGTTTACTTAATGCATATCCAATTCGGGGCTGTTTCGGCCCAAAAGATGCTTTCTAGTGGTCCCCTGGTCGAATGCAATCGGACTTAAGCTCATGCGTACCAGATATAGCATGTATTAAGTTCTCAGTCTAGCAGGGTTCGCAGATCGCACGTGGCGGACCAGTTTCAGTTCAGCGGTCACCGCATGTAGATCAGGGCTGAAAGTCTCATGATATAAAATAGAAATTTTTCCTGATCTGAGGGTGTAATCTGGATGAATTCTGACGGTCAGAACACTTAATACTGACGCGTCAAGTCATGTGCCAGATTTGAATTTTAAATTCCAATTATGTCCCTATTTGTACTCTCTTCAGTCCGGGCTCAATGAAATAGCCTGCGATTGTCGGTTGGACTTAATTTTCGAAATGAGTGTCAAGTCCAACAAGGCGGTTCTAACGGTCTAAGATACGAAGTATCGGACTTTCGACGTACGGTCTAGATCCAATACAAAGATTCAAAGTGGTCCAGAGAACAAACCTGCTTAGAGTTTGATCCGAGGTTATAGAATATTATAGAGTCGTTTGTTCTACTCGATTTGGGTCTTGTAGAACGTATTTAAAGTGATCAGGGACTATTTCTCAGCCACTCCAGCGTTGCGCTAGCTAACTTACGCTTAATTTCCATAGAAATTAATTCTACGCGATTTCGGGTCGAGTTGGTACTCGAGTCCAAGTATGGATTTTTCACGGGCGGTACACACACACCTAGACCATTTTGTGAGCAGAGAATATCATATCCTACTCTATCAATATCTTCATATTTTTACCTCTTTTTAGATGGAAAATGTAATGCAAAAAAAAGAAAGAAAACAAAACAAAAAGAAAAAAAAGAAAAAAGAAAAAAAGAAGTATGATGTTGTCATCTTATCTTATCGCTAAGCCACTGGACAAGCAATATACAATACTCAACCAAATTAAATTGCCTTTCATGCTCTTCTAATAACTGTATAGTTGGGCCCACCTTTCTTGTGATTGAGGCCATACATCTGGTGGAACCCACATGACAGGACTGGGGCATCCCCCCTGAAATCTCCCCCACCAAAAATCTTATCCATGCAATTGATGAATATTTTTCTCATTATGCAGACCATTGGCTAAACCCTCAAATTTCAAGCCACCTATCAGAAAATCAAGATCATCTAGTGGAAGTATATTTTTGGGGCATGTTCCATTCATAAGCAACTCTCCAGTGATTTGTTTGGAGACAAATAGGTGGGTCGTCCACAAAAGCTTTGAATTAAGCTAAAAAAATATTCATTCAGTTCATCCCAATTGAAATTACCTTATGAACTATTAATCCACTTTATTAGTAGTTCGGATTACATATAAACAATACAGTGGAACCCAAAAAGGTTTGAATAATAAGCAACTCCAATATATCTCACACACATGAAAGATACATAGTTTTTCTTTTCCTTCACACAAGACAAGGATGCTAATGATCATTTCATTTTCCATGCTAATAAAGATAATGGCAATTATATTTTAAAATTTATGTATCTTCTACTAACAACAGAACAATTTATAGGTATAAGGCCGTTGAGATGAACTATTACTCTAAAGCAATGGAGAACAATTCAAGCCCTTTATCGTTGGCGCAACAACAAATATCCAGTTGGCGCAGCAACAACCACAGGTACATTTGAGACTATCATAACACGTGATGGTCCTAGAACAGACTGCATTGACTGTGTTTCTTTTTTACATCACTTCACCTTAGGAAAGGTGAATAATAAAATGAGTAAGTTCTGTTTCTTTTCAACTTTGAAACTATCAATGCATGGACTCTGCTGATAAAAGTTTTCTTGGATTTATAATTGTTTTTAATGACTATTACATGGAAGAAATCTTATATTATTCTTTTTAGAGTATACTGAGACATTGTCTGAAATATCCAATCCAAATATTTAGAATTTGGATGATATATTTGATTTTGATTTCTTCATTTTATTTTGTGTAGACTTACCTTCTTAAATAGGTTGGTACATTTAGGGCTTGGAGAAATGGGTATATCCAGTTTTGGATATGTGCATTGATTTAGCAAATAATTTTCATTATTATTTTTTAATTAATGAGAAACGCTGTCACACATCAGACTCTGTGACTGGACTCATAAGGAACCCGATATCAGGTTCTGGCCACAACAGCCTCCATAGTACCCCATTCTCAGCTCATGAGGCAGGTTCCAATCCTGGATCCTACAAGGAGGATTTTTCATGATCATTACATCCATTCCAATATAAGCATACCCAAGATCACAGTAAGTAAATATCAGAAATAACAAAGGGGCACATTACAAAATCCACTATAAATTTGAGCTTTAAATATAGGCTGAAGGAAATACATATAATAATAGAAGAAAGAAGGAAAGATCTACAACACCAGGCTCCTTGGCTCAACTCCTATCTAAGCTCTACCGTTACGATGTCGACCTAAGATCTGCTGCACGCATCAATCGTGCATAAGCTTATAGAAGCTTAGAGGGTGGTGAAAGTGTATAACAATGGTGCACAGAAGAATAATAGGAGATACAGAAGGGAAATATGATTGATGCCAATGCCATAGGCCTAACTAAGGCTGCTATAAATACAAGAAGCCATACCAAGGCTATACAATGTAATGAGGACTGGGCGCCATATCAAGGTGATGTAATATAAAGCTCATATAGTCGATGCAAATGCAATGCGAAGTGATGCCAATGCTCCTAACCAGTCCACATATCTAACATAGTTCCATTATAAGGAATATCACTGGGGTCTAATGCACTACAGGATGACTGCTGCTTTACAGACCCGCACAGTCAAACGAATGTAGGAGACCTCACTACCCGCCTGTGGACAACCAATCACCAGTAAGGCTAGACGATATCGGACCCATTCACAAGCTAGTCAAACTCAGCCTAGTAATGCCCTCCCACTCAGGAGATAAGGCCACATCCCATCCCAACCGACAACACGATAGTAGGAGATGCGGCTTAACAGTGTAAGGCACTCGGTGCTCATGTTTCCACTTGGTCACAGCACTAGGGCATATTCTCAGTACCATAGAAGTTTAGGAGCTTTCACCAAAGGGAATCTTATGCACCATAATGCTTAAGAAGAATATTTTCGATGTCCACATGCGACCATCCATGAATATACCAGTGGAGCCAAGGCCCTAGTGAAGCTAGGGCGATCATATCTATGAGATGCGATGTCAGATGCATGCTAGGGCGATCATATCTATGAGATGCGATGTCAGATGCATGAGTCATGCATACCAATCATGCACTTGCTCTAAGCACTCAATGTCCACAAGAGGGAAACTCCATCCATATATCATATCAACCCAATGACCACGTACAAATGAAATCCAAACACGCCATGATGCATATGGGTCACAAGGGTGTGCCATAAGATGATGATGACTTAGAAAAGACTCCTCCTTCTCAATAAGGGAATGAAGTCTAGGTACTTAGACAATTAATATAAGAATCAATCCTCTAGTGGGGGTCCAATACTTTGGGGTAATCCAAAAAGCTAAGGAGGGCAATATATAAGCCTAAAGGAATAAGCGGTCCTAACGGAGGTCTATGGTGGGCCTTAAACCACTCATAGTAACTCATAGGCCTACCTTAGGGCCACCAAGGAGGACATCCATCCTCAACTGGGTCCCAAAAGGTAGCCTGTCACTACTTGAATATGAAACAAGGCCCAAGGCCTAGGCTATCCCTGGCCTAGTGAGCTATACAGTAAGCCCAACACATAAGCAATATGGTGGACCCTCAAGTAAGGTTTGGGCCAAACCATAATGGTCATAAACTGACATATTGTGATGGGCCTAATGGGTAGCCCAGTAATCCAGCCATAAGGGTAATCCTTATACTTATTTTAAGTGAGTTGGGCCTCACAACTTGGCCCAAGTACAATTTTCATTTTTGTGGGCAACCAAGGGTCTAACTATTTGCATATTATGGCCTACAAACCCATCACAATAAGTGGTAAATGTAGGCCCCAATGTCAAGGGGCCCATCTAGAAAGTTCTAGGACAAACGGGCCTAGAAAATCCAACAAATAGCTATGAACATTAATCCAATAAAAACTCAACTGGAATGGGCCTCAAGTGTGCATTAATTAAGTCCAAAGGCACATCAGGGAAATAGCAAGATATGTGCATATAACATCCTTAAATCTGGTGGGCCATGCTGCCCCAAAACATGCCATTAAGGGTAGCCAGTTTGGACCTATTGGTAGAATTCCAGCCAACCTTTTTTTCTAGGCCTACTGAAGTCCAACAATAAAAATCAATTTATAAAATTTTAATTTACTAATGATCCACACACATCACTATGGGCCCCACCAGATGAATGGATTACATAAAACAAATACATCAAGTGGCCCATTGTAACACCCTGAAAATCGGGGGTCGTGTATAAACTCAACTCCCGAGTTCCAGACCGTCACTTATGCAACAAAAATGATTGCGATTCAATGTTGTCTGAGTGAAAGCATTCACATGAGTAAAAGTATACCAAAACTGCAATTCATACTCCAGATCCAGTGATAAAAGCAAGCGGAAGACTAAACAATATATATATCACTATATGGAAAAACAAACTAGAACTCGACTGTCACTAAAGTATGAATACATCACTAAGTCTCATATACATGTAAATAAACAAAATAAAATGTTCAAAATAGTCCCACTGAAGAGTCCTGTCAACCCAGGTCACCTAAGCAAAGCCGTCGTGATACTGCATGTATGAGAACTCGTCCTGGTCCTCATCATAGTCCGGCTCTGCCTCCTAGATCTCTGCATCATCTGCATCTAAAACAGGGTCTGGTGGGTGTTGCAAACACCATCCCGTAACGTGGGAGTGAGTGATCAACTCAGTGGAATCATAGAGCAAAGATTAGCATGTTCACAAATCAATCATGCGATAATAGTAAAGCAGTAAATCAGACAATCCTAATACTGTTGTTAATGCAATATGACATGACATGATGGATGCCCTCATCGACATTCTCCCTCATACGGCACCATCTTCGTCCGCGGCATGCGTGCATCCTGCTCAGTGCTCCACATCTTCCAGGCACATGCAATGTAATGGTGATATGATTTCCGAGTTGTTATTAGTCCATTCAAATAGCAGGATTGGGAAACTAAGGTACTTCCCTTATATCAATCCCAATACAGATCCTGTCTAGGGTCGTCACTCCTAGTAATCTCATACGATATATACTTTGTAGGTCGCTGCAAGGGCTGTCAGGGCTGTTGCACGTACTCGTTGCTCCGTTCCCCCATCACCTTATCAATACAGGCCTACTGTACTCTCACTGCTACTGAAGGGTCGTCGCCTCCTGTAGACTCAGAATACGCTCGTGGTCACTACAAAGGACTCGTCGCCTGATCAGTGTAGGCTGACAACAAGAATATAGTGTCCCATACTACCATAATCTGCTCACGAGACTAGGTGATCACTGGTCACTACGGAGAGGTTTGTGGCCCCAGCGTAGGCCGACAGCTTGACCACGGTGTCCCATACCACCATGCCCGGCTCATGAGTCTTCGTGGATCAAGGTACCATGGTTAACAGGGTTTACAATGGTAAGTTCAGTACCCTAGGTTCAAGCAGTTATGACTCATGCAGGGTGAACATACAATGGCCAGTCGGGTTACTTGACGAGCTCGACTAGCACGATCGCATCTCAAGTCGAACGACATGAAGTACGTAAAACACTTCGCGTGGCCTAACCACTGCCGCCAACTCCAAAACACGGCTCGCGTTCATTGACGCGTCGTTCGTGGCCAAGATAAGCGAACCGCGAATTCGCTCGGCTACCGACTGCCTGGACTAAGTATAGTCCCAAAAAATTATGGAATCACATCAGCAATCATATTAGAGTATTGAAAATGAAATACAACCATGTGAGCATGTTAACACATGTTATAACATACAACTTAATCAAATCTTTAAGTACATGCATTTCATGCATATAATGAAATCATGCATTTAGCTAACATGTAGGAAATCATTTACATCAGCATATTAATTGAGAAAACAATCTCAAACTAATTCATAACACCATTTAATTCAATACATACTAATATAAGCATTTATACAAACACTTACACTACACACTTAAGTCTACATATAGTATGTCGACCCGAAGTGCGCATTTAGGTGAATCTCTTCGCCAAACTAATTATGCACGTATTCCTAACATTCTAATGCAACAATAAACATGTCAATCACATTAGCAAAATATGAATAAAATCAGTACTTCTTACAAATGACTAAAATGCCCTAAATCTCATATTCTTCGCCGGTTTACGAAATAGGAAACGGACAGCATGTTGTACATGTTAAACGGCGATGCCATCGATAATCTACTATTAAACGACATTGAAAGCGTTGGAAACAGTCAATCAAAATGTCTAAAATCCGTACCTTATCCCTTATAAGTGAAGTGATTCGAACGGAGCGTATACGCTTCGTCTACAGCAAATAGAGAACCTAATTTACGAGTTCTATCAGTTTACATGCTATGGAACGGAAAGAATCCCAAGTCAGCAACTTATTAGGGTTATTTCTTACTTAAAAACCCAGAGGAATCACCGGCCAGGTGATTGAAGTGTGTTGCTTAGGCACTTGCAACAGGTGGTGCAACGGCAGGTAAATTCTCTCCTACTCTCTCTCACAAACTCTCACCTTTTCTCTCTCCCAATCTAGGGTTTTTCTCAAATTCGGATGGGAGAGAGGAGTGAGGGTTTCAACCCCTTTTATAAGCCTAAAAGTGCCTGAAATAGGCTTGGGAACAAAGTTTACTTAGGGCATATCTAAATCGGGGCTGTTTCGGTCCAAAAGATGATTTCTGGTGGTCCCCTGGCCGAAAGCGATCAGACTTAAGCTCATGCTACAAGATCTAGCACGCATCAAGTTTTCAGTCCGGCAGGGTTCGCAGATCGCACGTGGCGGTCCAGTTTCAGTTCAGCGGTCACCGCACGTAGATCAGGCTTGCAAGTCTCATGATATGAAATAGAAATTTTTCCTGATCCGAGGGTGTAATTTGGCTGAATTCTGACGGTCAGAACGCTTAATACTGAAGCGTCAAGTCATGTGCCAGATTTGAATTTTAAATTCCAAATCTGTCCCTATTCGCACTCTCTTCAGTCCGGGCTCAATGAAATAGCCTGTGATTATCGGTTGGACTTGATTTTCGAAATGATTGTCAAGTCCAGCTAGGCGGATCTAACGGTCTAAGATAGTAGGTATCGGACTTTCGACGCGCGGTCTAGATCCAATACAAAGTTTCAAAGTGGTCCAGAGCACAAACCTGCTTAGAGTTTTATCCGAGGTTTTAGAGTATTATAGAGTCATTGGTTCTACTCGATTTGGGTCTTGTAGAATGTATTTAAAGTGATCAGGGACTATTTCCCAGTTACTCTAGCGTTGCGCTAGCTAACTTACTCTTATTTTCTAAAGGAATTAATCCTACGCGATTTCGGGTCGAGTTGGTACTCGAGTCCAAGTATGGATTTTTTTCTCGGGCGTTACAATCTACCCCCCTTAACAAATAATTTTGTCCTCGAAATTTGTACCTTTTCATACTCCTCGAGAAACTGTGCGTAGTTCTTTCTGATCTTGGCTTCTGTTTCCCAGGTAGCCTCTTCCTCAGAGTGATGCGTCCACAATACCTTCACAAGGGGAATCACCTTGCTACGCAGTACCTACTGCTTCCTGTCAAGGATACGTGTCGATCGCAGGATATATGTAACATCCTCTCCTAACTGCACCTGCTCCCATCTGATGATATGGGAAGGATCAGCAATGTACTTCTTCAGCATAGAAACATGAAATACGTTGTGGACGTTCGTGAGAGGCGTGGATAAAGCCAATCGGTAAGCCACTGCTCCAACACGATCAAGGATCTGGAATGGACCAATGAATCGCGATGCTAGTTTCCCCTTCTTCCCGAACCGAAGGACTCCCTTCATAGGGAAAACTCACAAAAACACATGATCCCCAACTGTGAACTCCAGTGGCCTCCGTCTCGTATCAGCATAACTCTTCTGTCTACTCTGCGCTGTAAGAAGCTGACGTCTAATAATATCAATCTTCTCTGACTTCGCCTGCACTAACTCTGGGCCAATCAAGCTACGCTCACCGACCTCTGCCCAGCAATGCGGTGAGCGACAAGGTCGCCCATACAGTTCCTCGTAAGGTGCCATACCGATACTCGCCTGAAAGCTATTGTTGTACGTAAACTCCACATATGCAAGACAATCATCCCAACTATCCTTGAAGTCCAATGCGCAAGCTCGCAACATATCCTCTAAGATCTGGTTCACCCGCTCTGTCTGTCTGTCTGTCTGTGGGTGGAAGGCAGTGCTGAACTTCAACTTCACACCCATAGCCTCCTGAATGCGAGTCCAGAAAATAGAACTGAACGGCGTGTCTCTGTTCGACACGATCTCTAACGAAACTCCATGCAGACGCACGATCTCTTTAATGTACAGTCTAGCTAGCTCGTCTGCAGAGTTCGTAACTCTCATCGTTAGGAAGTGCGCTGACTTCGTTAGACGGTCGACGATCACCCAAATGGAATCATGTCCCTTCCTCGTCTTCGGCAGCCCAGAAATGAAGTCCATGGAAATAAAATCCCACTTCCACTCTGTGATGGCCATAGGCTGCAAAAGTCCAGGTGGTCGGCGATACTCTGCCTTCACCTGCTGGCAAGTGAGACAATGGGACACGAACTCTGCTATGTGGGTCTTCATACCTTCCCACTAATGGGTCCTCTTCTCGTCGCCATACATCTTCATACTGCCTGGATGCATCGCGAGTCTGGACAATGCGCAGCCTCGAGAATCTCTCATCTCAAGTCAGGGACATCCGAAACGCATAGGCGGCCACGATAACGTAAGCCCCCATCCATACCAACTCGCCACTCGGCGTCCGCATCATTACTGGCCTGCTCTCGAAGCTCAGCTAGATGCGCATCGTCCCTCTGCGCCTCGATGACCCGGTCATCGATCTGAGATCGCACCTACACATGTGCGATGAACTCATACGGCTCCTCTACAGTGAGTTTCTGCTCAAAGTCTCACAAAAACTCAACCATATCCCACTTGGAAACCATCAGCGGAGCCGCAAACTCTATCACCTTCTTGTGGCTCAACGCGTCAGCCACAAGGTTTGCCTTCCCAGGATCGTAAGAGACTTCAAACTTGAAGTCCTTCAACGTCTCCATCCATCGCCGCTGCCTCATATTCAAGTCTCGCTGCGTGAATATGTACTTGAGGCTCTTGTGGTCGTAAAAAAGCTCGAACTCCTCTCCGTAGAGGTAATGTCTCCAGAGTCTTAGTGCGAATATGACGGCTGCCAACTCTAGGTCGTGTGTAGGGTAATTCTCCTCGTGCTTCCTTAATTGTCTCGAGGCATACGAAATTACCCTGTCCCTCTGCATAAGGACACAACCCAGACCAACGCTAGACTCGTCAGTGTATATAGTGTACCTAACCCCTTGCTCTGGCAATGCTAGCACAGGGGTGGATGTAGGTCTATCCTTCAGCTCCTGAAAAGCTGACTCTGCCTTGTCATTCCAAGCGAACTTCACGTCCTTCCGTGTCAACTGAGATAAAGGTCTCGCGATCTTCAAGAAATCCTGAATGAAGTGCCGATAGTAGCCAGCGAGACCCAAGAAACTCCTCACCTCAGTGACAGAACTAGGCTGCTCCCAGTCCTGCACCGCAGCTACCTTAGACAGGTCAACTGCCATGCCATCTTTGGACACCACGTGTCCCAGGAACTTCACTTCCTGCTTCCAGAAGTCACACTTCTTGTACTGTGCGAACAACTGATGCTGTCTGAGCTTATCCAAGACCAAACGTAAATGATCCTCATGCTCCTCTCGACTCCTGGAGTATACCAAAATGTCGTCAATGAATACAAAGATGAATCGATAGAGGAAAGGCTGAAATACCCGGTTCATCAGATCCATGAACATGGCTGGTGCGTTCGTGAAACCGAACGACATCACAAGGAACTCGTAGTGTCCAAAGCTGGTCCTGAATGCTATCTTCTGCACGTCCTCATCCTTGACGCGCAACTGATGATATCCTGACTAAGGATTAATCTTCGAGAAGTACTGCGCTCCTCTCAACTGATCAAACAAGTCATCGATCCTGAGTAAAGGGTACTTATTCTTCACCGTGATCTGGTTCAGCCTAATCAATACACAATCGCATCAAACCGTCCTTCTTCCTCACGAACAAGAGTGGTGCTCCCCAAGGAGACACACTAGGACGTATAAGGCCAAGCTCCAGCAGACCATCAATCTGCATCCTCAACTCCATCTCACACGGTGTCATGCGATACGTCGGCAGTGAGATGGGCGTGGAACCAGGAACCAGATCAATAGTAAAATCAATCTCTCGTCTAGGCGGCAAACCAGGGATCTTCCTGAACAGATCCCCAAACTTACAAACGACTGGCGTATGCTCAAGTATCTCGGCGCCAGCGTCTCACAGTAATGTAGCGTAACTAAGTATGTGGAAAGGGAGATTTACCCGCACTGAAAATGTGAAGGATGCACCCTCTGGCTCGTACGCAGTCACTATACGAGTCTCGCAGTCAATCTCGGTCCTCGCTGCAGTCAACCAATCCATACCAAGAATGACATCGAGAAAAACCAGAGAAGGGTCGACGACAAGATCTAGAGCCATCGTCTCGCCCCCAAGATCCACCAACAGCCCTCACACATCTGGGTGGCATCTGTAAAGGACCTGTGAGCTGTATAAACTCACACCCCATCCATAGTAATAGTCTATAACCCAATGCGTCTGACTATGGCACGTGATATCAAAGAAATCATGGATCAAGTGTCCACCATCACGAGAATAAGAATACCTCCAATATGGGTAGTGACCTCAAAGGCCGAATGCTGAGAAGTCTCCGTCGCAGCTGCCTCAGCTGTCAATGCATGAACCCGTGCCTGCTGTGGCCGGTTCGGCCGCTGCGCCGTTGGCCATAGAGGCTACCTGATCTGCGATACCGGAGGTCTGAAGGAAGGGTGCGCAGGAGCCAACCGTATAGGCGGTGCTGATATCGCCTGTGGACGTGCACGGTCGATCTTCTGCGGCGGCGAGAACCCACTGTCCTGCATCCGAGTAAAACAACTCTGAGCCGAATGGCCCGTCCTCCCACAGTATGTACATGATAACTCGGGGCGCCGAAACGGTGGTGCTGGTGCTGTAACCCGAGTAGGAGGGTCGACGCGAGGCCTCTTACCCGCAAAGGGCCTATCTTGCATCTCTGGTCGTGGCCTAGGAGCAACAGGGCCACGAGATCGGGTAAGTCGATCCACATCCTACTCTGCCCGCATGGACATGTGAATCAACTCTGCATAAGAGGGAATGCTCACGCAACACATCTTCGACCGAATATCCGGTCACAAATCCTCTGAAAAGCACCATATGCGCATCTGCTCATCTGCCAAAATAGTCGGGATGTATCTGTCCAACTCCGTGAACCGATGCTCATACTCCGTGACTGTCATGGCTCCCTGTCTGAGGCGGAGAAACTCATTCTCCCGGTCATTCCTGTATGTCTGGGGGTAATATTTCTCATGGAAGCAAAACTCGAACGCTTCCCATGTCCATATGTAATCGGCGGCAACGGTCTGCAATACACTGTCCCACCACAAGCTGGCCTCTTGCTCAAACAGGAACGTAGCCAACTCTACCTGCTCATCCTCTGTACAATGTAGCATCCGTAGTATCTTCGACACACGGTCGAGCCAATCTCGGCCTCCTCGGGTCTATGAGAACCGTAAGCGCTGGAATCGCTCTAATAAGCCCTGTGTATCTATGACATTCCCCACAAGGTAAGCAGGTGGTACAGGATGAGTCATGCCCTCATCCTGGGCATAAGTATCAGCATCCTCAGCTGGATGTGCAGGTTGTGCGGGTGGAGGCACACTCCCACCCTGGGCTAATGTCCCCACAATAGTAGTTAGGAGCTACTGCTGCTGCTGCATCATAGCCATCATCTGCTCAAATCTGTCTGGAGGTGGAGCAGGCTGTGGCATGTACTGCGTCGAAGAAGACGCATGGTAAGGCTCTCTGACGGGCGGTGTGAACGGCGGTGGTCCAACTGTAGGACCAGCAGTAGGCTGAGACGCACGTACAGTCTCAGGAATCGGGCCCACAGCAGGGTCCGCATGTGCATCAGACTACGAAGGAGCCTGATCCATAGGCTCACTCAATGTAAGCCGAACGGTGCTCCGTGTAGCCTTCGAAGGCATTCCCTATATTCAAAATAGGGTGCAACCTTGTCAGTCTCAATAGCACAAACACCGTAATCATTCACACAAAGAGTCAAAAGCATTCCATGCATTTCATTTAATCAAAATTGTCACAATACAAGGGATATGTCCTTACAAGCATCATGACGAGAAATACATGGGAACTAAGACAGTTAAAATTTACAACAGCAACATAAGCAAAAGCACTAGACTTAACAGGCTTACACAACATAAAGCAGGAAACGACTAATTACTAACAACAACATCAAAGATCTCATCGCTAGTCTGAGTCGGGTGACGGAGGAGGAGCACCCTTATCCTGCAAGCAGCATAGGATCTCCTTCAAGGTGTGAGTCACCTTTCCGAATTTTCTCTTCGTAACGGCCTTGGCATCCTCGACTTCAACACAAAGTTCCTGAACTTCCCTTCGCAAGGCGACCTGGCTCTCCTCAATTCGGGTAATGCGATCATCGCCAGTAGTCTGAGCAGAAGGAGGAGGGCTCTCATCTGTATCCTGAGCCTCCTCTTCTACCTCTTCCTGGACTTCTTCCTCAACTTCTGCTCCAGGTTCTCCCTCACTTGGATCCTCTTCATCATCAAAGTCATCCTCGCTATCTTCCTCAAGCTGAGTCTCACGGTACTGAGACCCGATCTTTATCTTGACCATAGTAGACTCATCAATGCTGTGAATCGAAATTAGTAATTCCGACCCAAGTCTGTAAGCAAACTCAAGAACGATCTTATATATAAGTCGGCTAAAAGGAAGCGACTCGGACGTTCTTCTTGATTTTTCTGTGAGGATAATCTTTCGTAAGATGAAAGTGGCCATACACACATTCTCTCCCTAGGCCACCAGATACAAGAAATCAACCATAAGGCGTGTACACTCAATGCGATTTGTCGACTTGAGATACACATTGAACGTGCAAATGTGGTGCAGCAGGCGCAAATCATTAAACATGTAAGACGCCTTGAGGCTATTATTAGACTGCCATGGAACCAATTTACCGTACAGGAACCTGGTACGGTGATCTCACTCATGCCTACTCAGATTCTTCGCGCTGGGATGAACATCACCAAGAGGCATGTTCAGAAGTCGCACAATCAACCGAATATTGATCGTAGCCATCCGGTCTCTACCAAAAGGAATTTTAAACTGTAATGGCTCCAAGGTAGGATTCTGGATACGAGCGTAGAAGGCACGAACGGTGCTCACATTAGCACGAGCACGAGCTTCAAAGATCGGACCCCAATGCGCGGCTTCAATGCGCTCGAACAATAGAAATTTATTGAATAGTCGTCCTTCCACGTCTGCCTCAAACAACACCTTACGGTCAGTGTATTGGCCGTGAGACATCTCTGCTAAAATCACTCGCCCAAGTTGAGTATGGGGATCCAAATTTCGCTTTGTATGGAACTCTCGGGCTGTGGTTGGACTCGGCGGTGCTTGAGCTAGCGGCGCCACCCCGCGCCTTCTTGATTGAGTAGGGCGACTAGGCCCAGCCTCATCCGCTGCGGTTTTTCTCTTACCCATCAAAGAGAGGATGGTGGAGAGTGACAAAAGACCCAAAATGGCTTCAACAAAAGCCATGGAAAATTGAGAAAATGCCAAGAAATGGCTACCCAAACTGGTAAAGGGAGATCTAGGCATTGTAGAGGGATGCTTTAAGCTCCTCTAGGATGTATTTTCAGAAAGAAATAAAAATGAAAAAGGGAAATGGAGCACCTCACGATTTCAGCTCGATTCGGGGGTTGTAAGAGCTCCAAACGATGAGATTTGCAAGATGGAAGGCTGCGAACTTCAATGGAGTGATGGAGGGTGGTCGTTTTTAGCCAAGGATGGATTTGGGAGTGGTTTGGAACCACGGTTTTGAGTTAGGGCAGCTGAAAAATGAGAATGGGGCTTGTAAAGGGGCTGTTTGTGAAGGAAGTGCCCCTATTTGGGGTTTTCTATGGATGAACCGCACCTGGGGGGGGGGGGGGGGGGTGTATTACCCAAAATACCCCCAGATCCCAAACCATACATCAAGTGGGCCATAGTGGCCGGCGATGGCATCGCTGACCATCTCCCTGGTCGGGTGGCGGGACCACATGGGTCTGGTCCCCCATGGTTTAGGGACCCCAAATAACCTTGGGCCCCACCTTGGTTCATTCTATATTGCCCTATATAGGTCCAAACATGTGTTCGGAACTTTTCGGGACTAGTCTGTAAACCTAAATACAATACCCTATCATGCAGCATATGATTTTGTGGTAAAAGGAGCTAGTACATCCATCTAGCCCATTAGTTACTAAAGAAAGTAAACTTAGAATGGCCTTATGGCCATTTTTCATGAAATTTTACTATTCACTATAAAATTTTGTGAAAGTATGATTTTATGTTATTTTGACATTATGATTGATGCCTAACATGAAAAGGATAAGAAATAATTGAAGATTGAAGTGGTGAGAGGAAGAATTTTGAAGATTTTAGGTGAAACGGGGTTTTTAAGCCCTGACGATTGAATACGGTGGTTGTGGTTGTCCCACAGCCCAAGAATTTACATTTACGGGTTTAGAATCGTTCAAAGAATGTCTCAACCCACTTACCTACAACTTAGGAGCTACTCAGGTCACTTCACGCAACCCTAGATGTGTTACGGACTCGATCGCGCGATCGATTCGAATAGTCTTTGCCTATTGGCGAATCTGCGATCCTAGAAATGTTTCTAGACCCTTCTTGCATCCACCTAAGTCAAAGGAAGTGACAGCGTATGTCGCGTGACCATAACCCAGGCCCGGTATAATCTTATTCATGCTCTGATACCAACTTGTAACACCCTGAAAATCGAGGGTCATGTATAAACTCAACTCTCGAGTTCCGGACCGTTACTTATGCATCAAAAATGATTACGATTCAATGTTGTCTAAGTGAAAGCATTCACATGAGTAAAAGTATACCAAAACTGCAATTCATACTCCAGATCCAGTGATAAAAGCAAGCGGAAGACTAAACAATATATATATCACTGTATGGAAAAACAAAGTAGAACTCGACTGTCACTAAAGTATGAATACATCACTGAGTCTCATATACATGTAAATAAAAAAATAAAATGTTCAAAAAAGTCCCACTGAAGAGTCCCGTCAACCCAGGTCACCTAAGCAAAGCCATCATGATATTGCATGTATGAGAACTCGTCCTAGTCCTCATCATAGTCCGGCTCTACCTCCTAGATCTCTGCATCACCTGCATCTAAAATAGGGTCTGGTGGGTGTTGCAAACACCATCCCGTAACGTGGGAGTGAGTGATCAACTCAGTGGAATCATAGAGCAAAGATTAGCATGTTCATAAATCAATCATGCGATAATAGTAAAGCAGTAAATCAGACAATCCTAATACTGTTGTTAATACAATATGACATGACCTGATGGATGCCCTCACCGACATTCTCCCTCATACGGCACCATCTTCATCCGCGGCATGCGTGCATCCCGCTCAGTGCTCCACATCTTCCAGGCACATGCAATGTAATGGTGATATGATTTTCGAGTTGTTATTAGTCCATTCAAACAGCAGGATTGGGAAACTAAGGTACTTCCCTTATATCAATCCCAACACAGATCCTGTTTAGGGTCGTCACTCCTAGTAATCTCATACGATATATATTTTGTAGGTCGTTGCAAGGGCTGCCAGGGCTGTTGCAAGCACTCGTTGCTCCGCTCCCCCATCACCTTATCAATACAGGCCTACTGTACTCTCACTGCTACTAAAGGATCGTCGCCTCCCGTAGACTCAGAATACGCTCGCGGTCACGACAAAGGACTCATCGCTTGATCAGTGTAGGCCGACAGCAAGAATATAGTGTCCCATACCACCATAATCTGCTCACGAGACTAGGTGCTCACTGGTCACTAAGGGGAGGTTTATGGCCCCAGCGTAGGCCGACAGCTCAACCACGGTGTCCCATACCACCATGCCCGGCTCATGAGTCTTCATGGATCAAGGTACCATGGTTAACAGGGTTTACAATGGTTCAGTACACTAGGTTCAAGCAGTTATGACTCATGCAGGGTGAACATACAACGGCCAGTCGGGTTACTTGACGGGCTCGACTAGCGCGATCGCATCTCAAGTCGAATGACATGAAGTGCGTAAAACACTTCGCGTGGCCTAACCACTGCCGTCAACTCCAAAACACGGCTCGCGTTCATCGACGTGTCGTTCGTGGCCAAGATAAGCCAACCGCGAATTCGCTCGGTTACCGACTGCCTAGACTAAATATAGTCCCAAACAATTTTGGAATCACATCAGCAATCATATTAGAGTATTGGAAATGAAATACAACCATGTGAGCATGTTAACACATGTTATAACATACAACTTAAGAAAATCTTCAAGTACATGCATTTCATGCATATAATGAAATCATGCATTTAGCTAACATGTATGAAATCATTTACATCAGCATATTAATTGAGAAAATAATCTCAAACTAATTCATAACACCATTTAATTCAATACATACTAATCTAAGCATTTATACAAACACTTACACTACACACTTAAGTCTACATATAGTATGTGGACCCGAAGTGCGCATTTAGGCAAATCTCTTCGCCAAACTAATTATACAAGTATTACTAACATTCTAATGTGACAATAGACCATGAAATCACATCAGCAAAATATGAATGAAATCAGTACTTCCTACAAATGACTAAAATGCCCTAAATCTTATATTCTTCGCCGGTTTACGAAACAGGAAACGGACAACATGTCGTACATGTCAAACGGCGATGCCATCGATAATCTACTATTAAACGACATTGAAAGCATTGGAAACAGTCAATCAAAGCGTCTAAAATCCGCACCTTATCCCTTATAGGTGAAGTGATTCGAACGGAGCGTATACGCTTCGTTTACAACGAATAGAGAACCTAATTTACGAGTTCTATCAGTTTACATGCTATGGAACGGAAAGAATCCCAAATTAGTAACTTATTAGGGTTATTTCTTACCTGAAAATGTGGAGGAATCACCGGCCAGGTGATCGAAGTGTGTTGCTTAGGCACTTGCAACAGGTGGTGCAATGGCAGGTAAATTCTCTCCTACTCTCTCTCACAAACTCTCACCTTTTCTCTCTCCCAATCTAGGGTTTTTCTCAAATTCGGATGGGAGAGAGGAGTGAGGGTTTCAACCCCTTTTATAAGCCTAAAAATGCCCGAAATAGGCTCGGGAACAAAGTTCACTTAGGGCATATCCAAATCAGGGCTGTTTCGGTCCAAAAGATGATTTCTGGTGGTCCCCTGGCCGAACGCGATCGGACTTAAGCTCATGCATACAAGATCTAGCACGCATCAAGTTTTCAGTCCGGCAGGGTTCGCAGATCGCACGTGGCGGTCCAGTTTCAGTTCAGCGGTCACCGCACGTAGATCAGGCTTGCAAGTCTCATGATATGAAATAGAAATTTTTCCTGATCCGAGGGTGTAATTTGGCTGAATTCTGACGGTCAGAACGCTTAATACTGACGCGTCAAGTCGTGTGCCAGATTTGAATTTCAAATTCCAAATCTGTCCCTATTCGCACTCTCTTCAGTCCGGGCTCAATGAAATAGCCTGTGATTATCGGTTGGACTTGATTTTCGAAATGATTGTCAAGTCCAACTAGGCGGTTCTAGCGGTCTAAGATAGTAGGTATCGGACTTTCAACGCGCGGTCTAGATCCAATACAAAGTTTCAAAGTGGTCCAGAGCACAAACCTGCTTAGAGTTTGATCCGAGGTTTTAGAGTATTATAGAGTCATTGGTTCTACTCGATTTGGGTCTTGTAGAACGTATTTAAAGTGATCAGGGACTATTTCCCAGTTACTCTAGCGTTGCGCTAGCTAACTTACTCTTATTTTCTAAAGGAATTAATCCTACGCGATTTCGGGTCGAGTTGGTACTCGAGTCCAAGTATGGATTTTTTTCCCGGGCGTTACAGCCATGCTGCTGGACTAGACGTCCAGCAGTAGCCCAATAGACTTGGGCATCCCTGGTGGACAGTCATGGGAGTCTAGATGGCAGCCCCCAAAACACATCAAAGTGGGCCACACGTGGACATCCCACTGGGAGGTGGGCCACGTCCCATGTGGACCACACTATGGAGGGACGACGTGGATATAACATGCATCAAGGTGGGCCAAAACATGGTGATTGGTTGGTCGTGGCTGGACGCCAGCCCAGCTGTAATGTCCAGCTATGGCTGCCATTCTAACAATAATTTCTCCAATTTTGGGTGAATAGGTGGTGGCCCACACCCCCGAGATAGGTCTCAACATGCTGGACCATAAGCTGGGCCAATAGGGAAAACTTAAACCCAAGAAAAACATCAATAAAGAGCATGGGCCAATAGAGATTCTGCTGCATAAAAAAATGTTGTTGTCCATACAATGTTCACCCATTAAAGTGGGCCCAATCAATCCAAAAAGGGGAGATGAGTGATTAGTATTTCTCCCATAAAATACAGTAAGGTAGGGTTCATAAAAGTGGCCCACCACTCAAGGATATGAAGCTAATATCAGTGTTTCCCCTTCATCAATGTGGTTGGACGGTCCAACAAGGTGGACCATCCACCCCTATGGGCCACCCTTTTGGGTCCCATTGCATGAAAAAATGGAGGTAAGGTTTAGGGTACTTCAAGGTGGGGTCCACTACTCCAGGGAATACCCCACATTAGGGAGAAAATTGATCAAAAGGATGGGTAAAACTTAAGCCAAAAATCTGTTACAAATAGTCCAATAAAAATAGTCCTAAAAATCTGGGCAGCCATATTATAACATCTCAGAAAAATTCGTATGAAGACTAACATATCTCCTCAGGTAGAAATCACTAAGGATTAAATTCTTTAGAAATTAGACGAAAATTAATTAAGTACTAAACTAAATAATCAATGAAATTAATTCGGCCTACTTTCTATATGAACTATAGAACCCAAAACCACTAGAATCGCTAACCCAACATTTTCTATAAACATAGGATCAATCTCAAAACCCAGTTGCTCTTGGGAGCACATTGTCAAGGAACTTTCTCCAGATGTATGCGAGCAATGGACCTCCAGATGAGCTTCGTTGGCTTGAAACAGACACCTTTTGGCTATAACCTAAGTATACCATGACCATAGGGCCATTAACATCAGTTCTAGGCCTATATAATGCCCTAAACCCACCCTCTCTCATTCCATACGATTTTCTCTAACCTTAGGAGAGAAGAGAGAAAAGAAAAGAGAAAAGTGAGGGGAAGAGAGAGATAGGGAGATTGTTACTGGGATTCACTCCCAGTACTCCACGGGCTAAATAATCTCTCCTGTTCTGCTACACTAGCGATTTCGACTCTGATTTGGGTAACAAATCCTAAACCTAATTTGTTTTAGGAATCCAAATAGAGAAATCGGTAAAATAACTGACCTATTTCAATTTTTTAGGTAGTCATTATGCAGTAGACAAAGACGTGGTGTACGAACCAAGTTCGTAATGTGTGTACCAATGAAAGATGTGGACTATAAATGTTTATGTTATGGTTTTCAAGGCTTTTAATGTTAGTTAATGATTTATGACTGACTTGATTGCTGCCATATGTACTTAGACATGACACTTTCCATATATCACACATGTATGATCTATGTTGAATATATAATGCATGCTATGTGGTTATTGAAATGTTTGAATGAATACAAATTCCTGATTTGTACTTATTATGATTTTTAATCTTAGATACATGCATATTGTATGCTTTATAACCAATGTGGTGAAATGAATCACTATGATTCATGTCAGAGAAAGTTTAACTTACATGCTTGGAAATGTGTAGCCTAAGTGTTTGTTAAATTGTCTGAACGAGATTTTGTTGATGGATGGTACCTAGTAAGTGTATAAGATAGGATTCTTGAAATCCTTAGTCATATGAATAGTTTCCCTCACATAGCGTAAGTTTCTAGTATATGATTCATGCGTGAAATGCCTATGTATGATAACATGTGTTATATGATGTATAAAATGCTCTAATAATTATGCTATTCGAATTGTTTGTAACATGCTGTATGTAATTACTCATTGCATCTGAGTTTTTTTGGGACTACTGCTTAGTCCAGGTAATCGGTAACGGTTCCCGGTTGAGTGGACGAACTAGATTCACCAATTTGGATACGTTCGAAGAATCTGAGTCATACGATAATTGTTGACAGTGGTTAAGCCACGTGGAGTACTTACATGCTTCATGTCGATTAATTCAGTGTGCGCTCATACTAATCGAACTTGTCAAATAACCCGATTGACCTAATGTATGTTTACCATGTATGGATGCTACTGCTTGAATCTAAGGTACCACTTACCAATGTAAAGCTCGTTTAACCTTAGTACGGGACACCGTGGTCGAGTTATCGGCCTACGTTGGAGTGACGAGCATCCCCGTAGTATCCAGTGAGAAACCCAAACTCATGAGCCGAATACTGTGGTATGGGACATTGTATTCGAGCTGTCGGCCTGCGCTAAGGTGACGAGCCTTCGCGTAGTGACCTCGAGTATAAACTAGGCCTATGCTGAGGTGAGGAGCCTTTCGTAGAGACCTAAACTTGCCTATCTACTACTTTTAAATCAAAGGTGATGTTTCCCTATAACTTGCCTATCGTATGTCATTAACTAGGAGTGACGACCTTAGATGCATCATTGTTTGGGTAAATGACATAAAGGGAGGTACCTTAGCTTCTCGAATCTACTACATGAATAAGTTTAATGAAGAACTCGGCTAACACGTGCATGCACCGCATTGCATGTGCTTTGGCGATGAAGGCACAGTGGGAGTAGCATTTGCGACCATCAGATGGCATCACTAAGGGAGTGCAGGCGAGGGCATGCATCATCACCACATATCATCCTAGCATTAACCAGAGTAGTTAGGGAATATTTGTTGTATTTCTTTATCATTACTGCTTGTCTGAATTGATAATATGTTAACCTTTGTCTTATAGCTCCACTGAGTTGATCACTCACTCTCATTCTGGGATAGTGTTTTAAAACACCAACTAGACTCTATTTTAGCTACAGATGATGGCATGGCTTACAAGGCAAAGCCTAACTTTTATGATAATGAGGAGTTCTCCTATGTGTAGCTATCAGGTGGGTCTATGTAAAGGTAATGCCCTGAAAATTGGTGGTCGAGTATAACTCAGCTCCCGAGTTCTAAAACATTACTTACGCAACATATTTAATGATGGATGTATGTTGTCTATATTTAATGATGGATGTATGTTGTCTATATTAGTGCATAAAACATTAAGTAGATTAAGCCAAATCAACAAAACATAATTCAAGGACAGTTGTAATATACAAGCGGAAGACTAAAACAACTATATAAACCAGTATAAGTCTCCAAAATATATATGCTCTGCTAGGTCAATAGTTACAAGTATTGTTTTAAAATTCAAATGTGAAAATGTGATAATCCTCTATAAAGCATAAACCTTAAAGCCCCGATGATTTATAATGGTCTAAGTGAACCCGCCTGAATACTGCATACATGAGAATGCCTCCTCGTCATCTTTAAACTCCGCCTCTGCCTCATAGGTGGCATCAACATCTGCATCTAAGACAGAGTCTAGTTGGTGTTTAAGTACCATCCTAGAATGTGGGAGTGAGTGATCAACTTAGTGAAACTATACAGCAAAGGTTAACATGTTATCAATTCAATCAAGCAATAATGATAAGGAATTATAATTAAACATCCCTAAATACTCTGATTAATGCAGGAATGTAAGAAGGAATGATGCATGCCCTCGCATACACTCCCTCTATGATCTTCATCTTTCTGTCACGCAAGTTAGTCACTTCCTTAGTGCTCTGCCCAACGCCAAATGACACATGCAGTGTGGTGCATGTACATGATTACTGAGTTCTTATTAGTCCTTTTCATACAACAGGATTGGGAAGCTAAGGTACCTCCCTTATGTCAATACCCAAACAATGATCCATTCTAGGGTCGTCAATCCTAGTAAATCTCATACGATGTTATGGTTCTAGGTCACTGCAAAGGGCTCATCACCAATCAATGCAGACCTAGTTATACCCTAGCTGCTACAATAAGGCTCATTGCCTCATTACAATTTCAAGGTATGCTCGAGGTCACTACAAAGGGCTTGTCACCAATCAGAGTAGGCCGACAACACGAATACAGTGTCCCATACCACCATATTCAGCTCACGAGTCTGGGTTACTCACTGGTCATTATGGGGAGGCTCGTAGCTCCAACATATGCCAACAGCTCGACCACAGTGTCCCATACCACCGTGTCCGGCTCATGAGTCTTACCGGATCGAGGTACCAAGGTTATCAGGGTTTCACTGGTGAGTTTGGTTCCTTAGATTCAAGAAGTAGCGTCCAAACATGGTGAAGATATATCGGGTCAATTGGGTTAATTGACGAGCTTGACTAGGATAAGTGCACATTGAGTTGATCGACATGAAATGCATAAGCACTCCGTGTGGCCTAACCACTGTCGACATCCCAAGTATGGCTCGGATTCATCGAACACATCCTGTATGGCGAAAACAACCTCAGCCACTAGTACGAGAACTATTACTGATTACCTAGACTGTGATATAGTCTCAACCATGTACAATCATGATAATGAATATTTAAGTCAAATCTTACAGTCATATGAACATGTTATGGAATATAACTTAAACATGAATACACAGTACATGGAGGTAATCATACACATAGTTAAACATGAATAAGTAGGCTATACAGTTCATAGGGGAAATCATATACACAGTTAAGGTAGTTAGGATTCATATCTCAACTCCCTCATAAATCAAACTTTACTAACTACTAACTCATTCAGACATTTTCACAAACACTTAGACTACACTTTTCAACATACATCACGTATGTTAGCCATATTACGTATTAGGGCAAATCCTTTTGCCAAAGAGTTGTCGCATACATAACAACCATGTACCTATGACAATAAATCATGACAATCATAACATCAAATTCCAAATGCATACAAACATTTCAACAAACACGTGAAATACTCCATTCATAACATAGTTTATATATATATACATAAAATGAAACAGATAGCACATTTGGCATGTGTAATGGCGCCCATGTCAGTAATAAATCATTATCTGACATTGAAAGTCTTGAAATCCATAACCTAAACGTATATAGTCTGCACCCTAAACCGGTAAATGCGTAACAGATATGATTTAGACGTTAAGTCTTTGTCAAAGGCGGATTGACAACCTAGAGCACGAATTAGGTTAGCTATATCATTACTTAGACTATTTGAAACCCTAGAATGGATTAGGGTTAGGATTTATTACCCAATATTGGAATTAGAATCGTCAGAATAGTGATTCAGTAGCGATGGATAAGCACGTGGAGAGATAGGGTAGAATCCCAAGAACTATCACCAACTTCCCTCTCACTATCTCTCTCTTTACTCTCTTTTCTTAGGTAGGGTTTTAAAATTCATATGGATTTTGAGAGAGAGGGTTTAAGACCCTTATATAGGCCTAGAACTGACGAAAATAATCCCAGGGCCATGGTATACTTAGGTTATAACCAAATCGGGCTTGTTCCGATCCAACGAGGCATTTCTAAAGGTCCCTTTGTTGAATGCGGTCGGACTTAAGCTCACAAATACTGGATCTTGGTCAAGCTAAGTTTTCAGTCAGATCGGGTTTACAGATTGACCGTGGTGGACCAGTTTCACTTCAATGGTCACCGATACTCGATCAGGGCCACAAGTATACTGGCATGTGTGGGACATCTTCCCTGATCCGAAGTTGTATTTGGGTCAGATTTTAATAGTCAGAACGCTTATTATCAGCCTACAAGCGACATACCTTAGATTACTTAAATTCGTATTTAATTTCTAAAAACATTCACATTCTCAACACTTCACTTTGGACTAAAGAAAATAGTCCCAGGACATCATCTGGACATGTTTTTTGAGGTGATTGTCAAGTTTAATTAGGCGGTCATAATTGTCTAAGTTCATCATTATCGAACTTTCAATGTGCGGTCCAGGTCCGATACGGAGTTTCTGAATCCTCCCGAGAGCAACTGGGTTTAGAGATGGATCTTAGGTTTCAGGGTAATATAGCGTTAACAATTCTATAAATTTTGGGTCTTGCAGATCGTATTTAAAGTGATTGGTGCTAATTTCACAGGTAATCTAGTTTAGCACTAGTTAATTCTCGTTTAATTTCTAAAGGATTTGGTCCTAAGTGATCTCTGCTTGAGGTGGTACTCGAGTTTTCGTACAGATTTTTCCAGGATGTTACAATCTACCCCCCTTAAAGAAAAATTTCATCCTTAAAATTTGTATCGTACTCCTCAAGGATCTGAGGGTAGTTCTTCTTGACCTTAGCTTCTGTAACATTCCGAAAATCGGGGGTCGGGTAGAAACCCAACTCCTGAGTTCCAAAATGTTATTTATGCAACATAGATAATATTAAATGCATGTTGTCTGTAAACAGGCATTAAACAAGATTGGGATTAAGCCAAAACAACATATCATACTCCAAGGACAGTTAAATTAGCAAGCGGAAGACTGTGATAGTATGTATAACATACCTAACTGTTGTATGTCTCCAGAGTGTGAACATATTACCAGGTTAAATACATACATGTATACTTCATAAGTAAACAAAAAGAATATACATGAGCGCTCAAAAAAATTAAAAATGACAAGTGTCAAGGCATCTAATCAACCTCCCTGTAATCCCGTCGATCAAAACACGCATAAAGGAGGGATCCTCCTCATCATCATCAAGTCCGGCTCCGCTTCACAAGCAGCGCCATCATCTGCAACTAAAATAGGGACTGATGGGTGTCCAGAACACCATCCCGTAACGTGAGAGTGAGTGATCAACTCAATGTGATAAGAGAGCAAAGATTAGCATGTTATCAAATCAATCACACGTTAATAGTAAAGCAAACAATCAAACATTCCTAGATACTGTTGTTAATGCATGCATGAAATGACATGATGGATGCCCTCACCGACATTCTCCCTCATACGGCACCATCTGCGTCCGCGGCATGCTTGCGTACCGCTCAGTGCTCCACATCTTCCATGCACATGCAATGCGTTGTGGATATGATTACCAAGTTGCTATTAGTCCATTCATTCAGCCATATTGGGAAACTAAGGTACTTCCCTTATATCAATCCCAACACAGATCCTATCTAGGGTCGTCACTCCTAGAAATCACATACGATGTTACATTTGTAGGTTGCCGCAAGGGCTATCAGGGCTGTTGCTCACACTCGTTGCACAGCTCCCCCATCACCTTATCAATACAGGCCAAATTATCCTTAAGACTGCATCAGGACTCGTCGCCCCCACGCGGTGTCAGGATAAACTCAAGGTCACTACAAAGTTCTTGTCACCAATCCGTGTAAGCCGACAGCAAGAATATAATGCCCCATACCACCATAATCTGCTCAGAGTAGGGTGCTCACTGGTCACTACGAGGAGGTTTATTGTCCCAGCGTAGGCCGACAGCTCGACCACGGTGTCCCATACCACCATGCCCAGCTCATGAGTCTTTATGGATCAAGGTACCATGGTTTACAGGGTTTTCAATGGTAAGTTCAGTACCCTAGGTTCAAGCAGTTATGACTCATAGAGGGTAAACATACAATGGACAGTCGGGTTACTTGACGGGCTCGACTAGCACGAGAGCATCTCAAACTGAGTGACATGAAGTACATAAAACACGCCGTGTGGTCTAACCATTGCCGCCAACTCAAAACACGACTCACGTTCTTCGACGCGTCCTTTGTGGTACATTGAAACCAACCACGAATTCGATCCATTGCCGACTGTCTGGACTAGGTCATAGCCCCAAGCATTTGTGCATCAACATTAGTAAGCATATGTGAGTAACAAAAATGAAATACAACATTGTAAGCATGTTGACACATGTTATAACATACAACTTAAGCAAATCATCCCACACATGCATTTCATGTATATAATGAAATCAATACATATAGCCAACATGATGGAAATCATTTACATCAGCATATTACTTGAGAATTCAATCTCAAAATTCATACACAACACCATTTACTCAATACATACTAATACAAACATTTGTACAAACACTTAGACTACACACTTTAGTCTACATAGCGTTTGTCGACTCAAAGTGCGCATTAGGGCGGATCTCTTTGCCAAACAGATTATACACGCATACATAATATCATAATACGATGAATTTACATGTCAAGTATTTCAGCAAAATACGGACGTATACAGTATTTTCTATAAATGCCTAAAATACCCTAAATCTCATGTTTACCGTACGTTTACGAAACGGAAAATGGACAGCATGTTGTACATGTCAAACGGCGTTGCCGTCGATAATCTACTATTAAATGACATTGAAAGCTTTGAAATCAGTCAATCTAAGCATTTAAAATCCTCACCTTTTTACCCTAGATGTGTATCGTTCCGAACGGAACGTATACGCTTCGTCTACGGCGAACAGGCGACCTAATACACAAGATGTATCAGATACTTCTCTATTGGAATCGACGAAATCTTAAATCAGCAAGTGGTTAGGGTTTTCCTTACCTAGAAGTGCGTTGGAATCACCGGCAAAGTGATTTGAATGCAATTCTTAGGCACGTGTAGTAGTTGCAGCAAGTGGTGGGAAGATCTCTCCCACACTCTCTCACAATCTCTTACTTTTTCTCTCTCTCTAGCTAGGGTTTCTAGCAAATTTAAATGGGTCAGATAAGTGAGGGTTTAAAGCCCTTTTATAAGCTAAAACCTTTCCAAATTAGGCTTGGGAACAAATTTCACTTGAGGTATAACCAAATCGGGGCTGTTCTGGTCCAAAAGATCATTTCGGGAGGTCCCCTAGACGAACGCGATCGGACTTAAGCTCATGGTCACTTGATGTTGCTCACACCCAGTTTTCAGTCCGATAGAGTTCATAGATCGCACGTGGCGGTCCGGTTTCAGTTCAGCGGTCATCGCACTTAGATCAGGTCTACAAGTCTCGTGATATGAAAGAGAAACTTTTCCTAATCCGAGGGTGAAATTTGGCTGAATTCTGATGGTCAGAATGCTTAATAATAACGCGCCAAGTCATGTGCCAGATTTGAATTTTAAATTTCCAAATCTAACCCCTTTCTCACTCTCTTCACTCCAGGCTCAATGAAATAGCCTTTGAACGTCGGTTGGGCTTGATTTTTGAAATGATTGTCAAGTCCAGCTAAGCGGTCATAACAGTCTAAGATTGTAGGTATCAGACTTTCGACGCGCGTTCTAGATCCAATACAAAGTTTCAAAGGGTTCCTGAAAGTAAACAGGTTTAGAGTTTGATCCAAGGTTTCAAGGTATTATAGCGTCATTGTTTCTACAAGTTTTGGGTCTTGCAGAACGTATTTAAAGCGATCAAGGACAATTTCGCAGCTACTCTAGCGTAGCGCTAGCTAACTTACGCTTATTTTCTAAAGGAATTAGGTTCTACAGGATTTCTTTGGCTTTGGAATTGATTCCTAAGAGTGATGTGGTTGACCCAATGCTTAAAGATGTCTAACCCCAGGTTGGAAAAAAATTCGGGGTGTTACAGCTTCAGTCTCCCAAGTAGCCTCTTCTTCACTGTGATACGTCCATAGTACTTTCACAAGTGGAATGACCTTGCTATGCAATACCTGCTCCTTCCTATCCAGGATACGTGTCGGTTGCAGTACATATGTGGCATCCTCGCTCAACTGCACATGCTCCCAACTGATAATGTGCAAAGGATCAGGAACGTACTTCTTCAACATGGACACATGAAATACATTGTACACGCCTACGAGTGGTGTGGGCAAAGTAAGGCGATATGCTACTGCCCCCACTCTATCAAGTATCTGAAATGGGCTAATGAATCTCGGCGTGAGCTTTCCTTTTTTTCCAAACTGAAGGACTCCCTTCATGGGGAAAACCTTAAGGGATACATGGTCCCCAACCTCAAACTCAAGTGGTCGCCATCTCGTATCGGCGTAGCTCTTCTGCCCGCTCTGTGCTGATAGAAGTCAATGCCTAATAATTTCGATCTTCTCTGAGGTCGCCTGAACTAACTCTGGGCCAATCAGAGTCTTCTCGTCTACTTTTCCCCAGCAATGCGGTGCTCTACACAGGAGACCATACAATGCCTCATAGGGAGCCATGTCAATACTCGCATGAAAGCTAATTTTATACGTGAACTCTGTATAAGGAAGACATTCATCCCAACTGTCTTTGAAATCTAGCACACAAGCTCGCAACATATCTTCTAACACCTGATTCACACGTTCCGTCTACCCGTCTGTTTGTGAAAAGAACATGGTGCTGAACTTTAACTTTACACTCATCTCTTCCTGGATACGAGTCTAGAAGATAGATGTGAATTGCATGTCTCGATCCGAAACGATCTCCAAGGGAACTCCATGCATACGCACAATCTCCTTGATGTACAACTTGGCTAACTCGTCTGCAGAGTTCATAACTCTGATCGGTAAGAAATGAGCCGATTTCGTTAATCAGTCAACGATCACCCAAATGGAGTCATGTCCCTTCCTCGTCTTCTGTAGCCCTGAAATAAAATCCATAGAGATGAAATCCCACTTCCATTCAGCTATGGGCATGGGTTGAAGTAGTCCAGGAGGTTGGCGATGCTCTGCCTTGACCTGCTGGCATTTGAGACAATGAGACACAAACTCTACAATGTAAACCTTCATATTGTCCCACCAGTACGATCTCTTCATGTTTTAATATATCTTCGTGCTACCAGGATGCATCGTAAACCTCAAACTGTGGGATAACTTGAGAACCTCTCGTCTTAAGTCATGAACTCTAGGACGCATAGGCGGCCACAATAACGTAAGCCCCCATCTGAACCAACACTCCACTCAGAGTCCTCATTTGTACTAACCTACTTTCTCATCTTCGCCAATAGCTCATTGTCTACCTAAGCCACAATAATCCTGTCGTCAATGAGGGGCTATACTCGAATGTGTGCGATAACCTCATACGGCTCCTCCACCGTGATTTTCTGCTTAAAGTCTCGCACAAACTCCACCATGTCCCATTTTGTTATCATTAGCGGAGCCACATACTTTATGTTCTTCATGTGGCTCAATGCATCTGCCACATAGTTCACCTTGCCCAGATGCTAAGAGACCTTGAACTTAAAGTCCTTCAAGATTTCTATCCACCGTAGTTGCCACATATTCAGGTCCTGCTAAGAGAATATGTATCTAAGGCTCTTGTGGTCGTAAAAGAGCTCGAACTCCTCTCCATAGAAGTAACGTCTCAAGAGCTTCAGTGGGAAGATGACGGCTGCCGACTCTAGGTCGTGTGTAGGGTAATTCTCCTCGTGTTTCCTGAACTGTCTCGAGGCCTAAGCAATCACCCTGTCCTTCTGCATAAGGACATAACCCAGACCAACGCTAGACGCGTCAGTGTATATAGTATACTTAACCCCTTGCTCTGCAATACTAGCACAGGGGAGGGCGTTAGCTTGTCCTTCAGCTCATGAAAATCTACTTCTGCTTTCTCATTCCAGGCGAATTTTAGATCTTTTTGTGTCAACTGAAACAGCGGTCTGACAATCTTGAAAAAGTCCTGAATGAAATGCCGGTAGTACACTCCTAAACCAAGAAAACTCCTCACCTTAGTAACTGAATCGAGCTGCTTCCAATCCTGAACCGCATCTACCTCAGTGAGGTCGAATGCTATCCCTTCCTTAGACACCACGTCCCGGGAACTTGACTTCCTCCTTCCAGAAGTGGCATTTATTATACTGCGTGAACAACTGGTTCTTCTTGAGAGTGTCGAAGACTGCTTGGAGATGCTCTTCATGCTCACCTAACTCATGGAATATATCAGAATGTCATCAATAAACACTATGACGAATCGGAACAAAAATGGCAGAAACACCCTGTTCATCAGGTCCATGAACACGGCTGGAGCGTTTGTGAGTCCAAACAACATCACAAGTAACTCGTAATGACCAAAACTAGTCCTGAAGGCTGTCTTCTCCACGTCCTCATCCCTAACGCGCAACTGATGATACCCTGACTGCAAATCTATCTTTAAAAAATATCGTGCCCTCTTCAACTGATCAAAAAGATCATCAATCCTAGGCAAGGAATACTTATTCTTCACTGTCACCTGGTTCAACATACAATAATCAATACATAATCACAGGGAATTGTCCTTCTTCTTCACAAACAATACAGGTGCTCCCCAAGGGGACACACTCGATCGTATGAAGCCTGCCTCTATTAATGCATCAATCTGTCTCCTCCATTCCTCCATCTCACATGAAGGCATACGATATGTCGGCAATGAAATAGGTGTCGCACTGGGTACAAGATTGATAGTGAAGTTGATCTCGCGTCGAGGTGGTGGTCCCGGGATCTTCTCAAATACGTCTGGAAAGTCCTAAACCACAGGTGTATCTCCCAACGTCGGATCATCAATAATCTCTAACAAGGAAGCATAGCTACTAACTTGACAGGACCAATGACCTGAACTAGAAATAAAAAGACCGTGCCCTCAGGTCCGTAGGCTGTCACGACTCTAGCATCGCAATCAATCTTCTCTCATCCGGGTGAGCCAATCCATCTCAAGAAAAACATCGTAGTGACATAGTGGGGTGACAATCAGGTCAACGACCACTGTCCTGCTACCCAAATCTACTGAGCAAGACTCACAGGTCCGTGTAATATCTGAAAAGGTCCCTGTAGCGGTAGTGAGTCTCACTCCTTTCGTAAGGGCTGTATCCAACCCTAGTCGCTTGACCGCAGCACAAGAGATGATTAAAATAATGGACCCGGTGTCTACCAATAAGAAGACAGGCGTACCTTGGATATGAGCCAGAACCTCAAAAGATCTCTATGCTAAGTCTACCTCAGGAGCTTCCGCTATAAGCACGTGTACCCGAGCCTACTGTAGAAAGTTCGGTCGTGGTACCATGGGCTGTTGAGGCAGCTTGAAATGAGGTGTAATATTACATAGATCATGACAGAGAATGCATGTGAGTTAAAACAACTAAGGCTTCAAACACTAAAATAACTACCAAACTACTATGCTTATAAAGACTACACATAAGAACAAACAACAAAGCAAAACAAACGACGACTGCATATATGACTATTCTTCTGAATCTGGCGATAAAGGAGGGGCACCCTTATCCTGAAGGCAGCACAAGATAGACTTCAAAGTTCGAGTCACTTCCTTAAATTTGTGCTTCACGAGGGCTTGAACATCGATAATATCCTACAGTAGGGCAGCCTGACCCTCTTCAAGTTGAGCTAAGCGGGCCTCCCTATCAGCCCGATCAGATTCATGCTCTTGTGTCATAAGAGGAGGGCTCTCATCCGTATCCTGGGCCTCCTCTTCTTCTTTGCTCTGCTCTTCTTCTATTTCAGCTTCACCTTCTTCATCACTCTCTTCCTCTTCGCTCTCGGTCTCATCCTCACTCTCCTCAAGTAGGGCTTGTTATTACCGTGGCCCGATATCCATCTGATTGAGAGTAGTCTCACTGATGTAATGGATTGGCACCGACAATTCTACCCCAAGTCTGTAGCCAAACTCAAGTGCAATCCTGCATATGAGTCGACCAAACGAGAGGGATTCAGTCCTTCTATTAAAATGTACGGTAAGGACTATTTATCACAGAACATGCATAGGCACACACAAATTCTCTCCCTGCCCCACCTGGTACCGGAAATCCACCATCAGGCACGTGCACTCACAGCGGTTGCTCCACCTGGTACAGGAAATTCACCATCAGGCACGTGCACTCACTGTGGTTGTTCCACCTAGGGTAGATGTTGAACATGCAGATGTGGTGAAGCAGGCAGAAGTCGTTCATCCTATTGGTCGCTAAAAGGCTTTTGTTAAGCTGCCATTCAACCAAATGGCCATAAAGGAATCATGTACAGCGATCTTTTTCACGTGCACTCCTCAAATTCTTCTCACTTGCATGTACCTCGCCAAGCGGCACATTCATAAGCCGAGATATCAAACTAATGTCAATAGTGGCCTCCTGATCTCTTCCAAATAGAATTTTAAACTACAAGGGCTCTAACGTTGGCTCTCAAATATGGGCATAAAAAGCTCGGACAGTGCCCACATTTGCATGGTGCTCACCCTCAAATAGCGGACCCCACTTGGCTTCTACCAGGTGCTCGAACAACAAGTATTCTCTAAATAGCTGCGCATCTACATGAGCTTCAAAAAGGACCCTACGGTCCTCATAAACTTCATGAGACAACTCTACCAACAAATCCCTTCCTATGGGAGCCCGGGGATATAGATCCCGCTTCGTCTGTAACTCTCGACTAGCGCTTAAACTCACGGCGACACCTCTTGGCCTCCTAGAACGGGTGGGGCGACTAGGCCCGGCTTCATCTATGGGAGATCTCTTCTTTCTCATGAAAGAGAGAATGGTGGAAATCGAAAATATGGCCATAACTAGCTCGAACAAGGCCATGGGAAAGGAAGAAAATGAGGGAAAGGAAGAACAAGGACATAACTACCCATTGCTGATGGAGTTTCCATGGATTTGAGACTCAAGGTGGGATTTGAATGCTCAAATGAAAGGAAAAGAAGGGAGAAATCAACAATGGAGGTAGGTTTTGAAATGGGTAGAGTGAGGGTGCATGAAAATGGAAGAAGGAAGCCCTTAGTGGGGCCTTTTTTGTGAAAATTTGAAATTTTCTTAAGGAAAGGAGAGCTTGGAGGAGTAGTTTATAAAGAGAGGATGAGTTGAGGGCATTTAAAATTAACCCACCATGCATCAGTAGGCCACATAAGGCCTTAGAATTTTCGGCCCGCATCGACCCGCCCGACCTAGCCTGCTGGTCGGCAAGGCCTCACCAAACCGACGAGGCCCTCGCCAGTCTCTAGACATTTTGGTGAGGAATCACTGGTGGGGCAATGTCCTCTTACCCCCTAGGTTCTAAAAAAGTATAGGTCCCACCTTGGGTCCCCCTACAAGTGCCCCGATTGGCCCCCTACTTAGTTTCACCTCATTTGGGTCATACTGAATAGATTCTGATGCATAGTCACGCTTACCGATTTTAAATAGATGGGATGGGATAAAACATGGCCTAAACTCATCGATTGATGGTCTAGAAGTGGATTGGGGTCAGTTTGCATGATCACAGGGGCGAACGTATCTGATCTCGGCGATCGATTTCAATAATCTCTCGCCAATTGGCGAACTGGGAAACCTAAACTTGTTTCTAGATTTTTTTTCCTTGCATAGGCCTACATCAAATTTGCATCAGTGTGCATCGTGTGACCATAATCTAGGTCCGGTTTAATCCAAATCATGCTCTGATACCAACTTGTAACGCCCTAAAAATCGGGGGTCGAGTATAACTCAGTTCCCGAGTTCCAAAACATCCCTTATGCAACATATTTAATGATGGATGTGTGTTTTCTATATTAGTTCATAAACATGAAGTAGATTAAGCCAAATCAGAAAAACATAATCCGGGGACAGTTGTAATATGCAAGCAAAAGATTGAAATAACTATATAAACCAGTATAAGTCCCCAAAATATGTATGCTCTGCCAGGTCAATAGTTACAAGCATTGTTTCAAAATTCAAATGTCAAAATGTGAGTCCTCTATAATGCATAAACCCTGAAGCCCCGATGATTCAGAACGGTCTAAGTGAACCCGCCTGAATACTGCATACACGAGAATGCCTCCTCGTCATCCTCAAACTCTGGCTCTGCCTCGCGGGTCGCATCAACATCTGCATCTAAGACAGAGTCTGGTTAGTGTTTAAGCATTGTCCCAGAAGGTGGGAGTGAGTGATCAACTCAGTGGAACTATACAGCAAAGGTTAACATGTTATCAATTCAATCAAGCAGTAATGATAAGGCAATATAATCAAACATCCCTAAATACTCTGATTAATGTAGGAATGTATGAAGGAATGATGCATGCCCTCTCCTACACTCCCTCTGTGATCTTCATCTTATGGTCACGCATGTCAATCACTTCCTCAGTGCAATGCCCAACGCTAAACGACACATGCAGTGCGGTACATGTACATGATTATCAAGTTGTTATTAGTCCTTTTTACACAGTAGGATTGAGAAGCTAAGGTACCTCCCTTATGTCAATACCCAAACAATGATCCATTCGAGGGTCATCAGTCCTAGTAAATCTCAGACGATGTTACGGTTCTAGGTCACTGCAAAGGGCTCGTCACCAATTAATGCAGAACTAGTTATACCCTAGTTATTACAATAAGGCTCGTCACCTCATTACAGTTTCAAGGTATGCTCGAGGTCACTACAAAGGGCTCGTCACCAATCAGAGTAGGCCGACAACACTAATACAGTGTCCCATACCACCATATTCAGCTCACGAGTCTGGGTTGCTCACTGGTCACTACGGGGAGGCTTGTCGCCCTAGCATAGGCCGACAGCTCGACCACGGTGTCCCATACCACTATGTCCAGTTCATGAGTCTTAGCGGATTAAGGTACCAATGTTATCAGGGTTTCACTGGTAAGTTGGGTGGCTTAGATTCAAGCACTAACGTCCAAATATGATGAACATACATCGGATCAATCCGGTTAATTGACGAGCTCAACTAGGACAAGCGCACGTTAAGTTGATCGACATGAAATACATAAGTACTCCATGTGCCCTAACCACTGTCAACATCCCAAGTAAAGCTTAGATTCATCGAACACATCCTGCGTGGTGAAAACAACCTCAGCCACCAGTTCGAGAACTATTACCGATTACCTGGACTGTGATATAGTCCCAACCACATACAATCACGATAATGAATATTTAAGCCAAATCCTACAATCATATGAACATGTTATGGAATATAACTTAAACATGAATACACAGTACATGGAGGAAATCATACACAGTTAAACATGAATAAGTAGGCTATACAGTTTATGGGGGAAATCATACACACAGTTAAGGTAGTTGGGATTCATATCTCAACTCCTTCATAAATCATACTTTATTAACTACTAACTCATTCAGACATTTTCACAAACACTTAGATTACACTTTTCAACATACATCATGTATCTTGGCCATATTACATATTAGGGTAAATCCTTTTACCAAGGAGTTATCGCATACATAACAACCATGTACCTATGACAATTAATCATGGCAATCATAACATCAGATTCCAAATGCATACAAACATTTCAACAAACACATGAAATACTCTATTCATAACATAGTTTATATATAGACATAAAATGAAACAGATAGCACATTTGACCTGTGTAATGGCACCCATGTCAGTAATAAATCATTATCTGACATTGAAAGTCTTGAAATCCATAACCTAAACGTATATAGTCTGCAACTTCAACTGATAAATGCGTAACAGATATGATTTAGACGTTAAGTCTTTGTCAAAGGTGGATTGGCAACCTAGAGCATGAATTAGGTTAGCTATAACATTACTTAGACTATTTGAAACCCTAGAATGGATTAGGGTTGGGATTTCTTACCCAATATTGGAATTAGAATCGTCGGAATAGCGATTTGGTAGCGATGGATAAGCACGTGGAGAGGTAGGGTAGAATCTCAAAAACTATCACCAACTTCCCTCTCACTATCTCTCTCTTTGCTCTCTCTTTTCTTAGGTAGGGTTTTAGAATTCGTATGGATTATGAAGAGGGTTTACGACCCTTATATAGGCCTAAAACTAATGGAAACAGTCCCAGGGCCATGGTATACTTAGGTTATAACCAAATCGGGCTTGTTCCGATCCAACGGGGCATTTTTAGAGGTCCCTTTGCTGAATGCGGTTGGACTTAAGCTCACAGATATTGGATCTTGGTCAAGCTAAGTTTTCAGTCCGATCGGGTTTTCAGGTCGACCATGGCGGACCAGTTTTAGTTCAACGATCACCGATACTCCATCAGGGCCACTAGTATATTGGCATGTGTGGGACATCTTCCCTGATTCGAGGGTGTATTTGGGTCAGATTCCAACGGTCAGAATGCTTATAATCGGCCTGCAAGCGACTCGACTCAGATTACTTAAATTCGTGTTTAATTTCTAAAAACATTCACGTTCTCACACACTTCACTCCGGACTCAAGAAAATAGTTTCAGGACATCATCTGGACTTAAATTTTGAGGTGATTGTCAAGTCCAATCAGGCAGTCATAATTGTTTGAGTTCATCGCTATCGGACTTTCGATGTGTGGTCCAGGTCTTCCCAAGAGCAACTGGGTTTAGAGATGGATCCTAGGTTTCAGGGTAATATAGCGTTAACAATTCTACAAGTTTTGGGTCTTGTAGATCATATTTAAAGTGATTGGTGCTAATTTCACAGCTAATCTAGTCTAGCACTAGTTAATTCTCATTTAATTTCTAAAGGATTTAGTCCTATGTGATCTCTGCTTGAGGTGGTACTCGGGTTTTCGTACGAATTTTTCCAGGATGTTATAGTAGACCATGTACTGATTGACGGGATTACAGGGATATGAATTAGTTGGACATTACACTGTCATTTTGTATATTTTGGAACAAACATGTATACATTTAGCCTTGTGACATGGTCATACTATAGGGATTTATAACCACTTATATACTTTATATATCTATCACAGTCTTTGGCTTGCTTAATTTAATCATCTCTGGAGTATGATATGTTGATTTAGCGTAATATTATTCATGTTTAATGTGCTAATACGGATAACATTTAATCATCATTATTTATGTTGCATAAGTGATGCGTTGGAACTCGGGAGTTAAGCTTCTGCTCGACCCCCAATTTTTGAGGTGTTACAAGTTAGTGTCAGAGCATGATTTGGATTAAACTGAACCTAGGTTATGGTAAGATGATGTACGCTGATGTAGTTTGACTTAGGAGGGTGCAATAAAATGTAAAAATAATCATAAGATTCTAAATTTCACCGATGGGTCAAACTGATCGTTGAAACAGGACTCGTATGCATCTGTGATCATGTGAGATGATTCTAATTCATCTCTAGACCATCAATCAATGGGTTAAGACGATAGTTCGGCGTATTCCACACTTACATGACCTAAAAAGTGTGAATACGCGTGAAATGGAACCTGAAACACCTCAAACGGATTGGGGGCCCAAATGACACAAAATGGTGAGCCTCGGGGGGTCCCCCGCACATTTTCGACACCACAGGAGGGGGATGCCATCGCCCCATGGGTGAGGCCATCGCCCTAGGTCTAGTGGAAAGCAATGACATCGTGCCTACTGCGAGGCCTCCCGGTCGGGTCGGGCCCAAAGGGCCAGGACCGGCTCGCAGGTCCGGTGGCCCGTCTCCCCTTCAACACGTGTGGGGCCCACAAGAATCATGTGGGACCCTTATTTCTCCCCTTTTTGCTCATTTCACTCCCCCACCTAGTTTTTACACCCTTCTTACCCCTCCAAAAACCTAATTTTTCACCTCAAACCCCCCTCTATTCTCATATCTTCTTCTTCTTCTTCATTACATACCCACCTCCACCATTTTCATCGAAAACCCATCTCCTATCTCCCTTATTTCCTCTCATTTGAGTACACAAACCCTCCTTTATGTCTTATAAATCTCAAAATCCTCTAACCCATCTCATCTTGCAAGCTCTCTTAACTTCATGGCTCTTTTTAAGCTAGTTGTCACGATTTTCTCCCTTTCAACATTTCTTTCCCTCATGGGAAAGAAGAGGGCCCTCACGGATGAAGTCGGGCCTATCTGCCCTACCCGTCTAAGGAAAAGGAAAGGCACCGAGGCTAGCACTAGTATTGAACGAGAGTGAAAGACGAAGCAGGATCTCGATCCCAAAATTCCTCTCGAAAGAGCCCTACCGGTGGACATGGGACATGGTAGGTTTCAAGGCCGTAGAGTTATCTTTGAAGCACATGTGGATGAAAACTATTTGGGATTTATCCGGCGATGGAGCTCTTATTGGACGTCGGGTGGGATCCCATATTTGAGGGTAAGTCAGGTGCGAATGAGAGCACTGTTCAAGCTTCTATGCCCACGTACGAGATCTACTGCTGGAGCCTCTACAATTCTCTATCCTCGTGAGAAGGCGGGAAGTCAATGTCAATGTAAACTTGATAGCCTGAATCATGAGGATTCTACGTGGAGAGGTATACGCTAGCGAGAAGAATCTCAGGAGTATGCGTGAAAGAGATTACCACACGTAATATCTTTGTGGCCGACGGGTTCCCTGGAATCGAGGCAATTGCCTCCCAGTGACCAAGATGACTCATGACTTCTGCTTACTCCTCTACATATTCACGTACAATGTGTATCCTAGGTGAAGTAATCGTAGCGAATGCACCCGTTTGATGGTAGGCTTCCTATAGAGAGCTGGCCAAGGAGAGAAGTTGTGCCTGCCTACGTACGTACTACTACAAATAGTTTAGACTGCACGCTCTCCTAGGATAGACATTTCACTCCCATTCAACCGACATATATGCAAGCTTGCTCATGAATTCGGCTACAGACTTGGCTCAGATAATCTTGCAACGATCCATTCATCGATAATACTATGCTTAACAACATGGGTATTGGGCCACGACAACGCCAAGCCCGTCTTGATGAGTATGGTGACGAGATAGATGAAGAGGAAGAAGGTGAAGAGGATGAGGGGAATGAAGATGAAGATGGTGAGGAAGTGATAAGGATGGAAGTGATGAAGAAGAGTAGGAAGAAGAAGAAGAGGAGGCCCAAGACTCTGATGGGGGCTCTCCTCCTGCTACACATGAGCGCCACAGTGATTAGGCTGCTTTAGAAGCCCGCTTGGCTCAGATTGAGGAGGGCCAAGTTACCCTGAGACAGGAGGTCAGAGAGACCCGGGCCAAACTTGAAGAGAATATGGCCTACATGAAACAGAAATTTAAGGTGTCTCGCACCTTGAAGGTTCTCCTGTGCTGTATGCAGACAAGGGTGATCCTCCATCACCAAAGTTAGACGACTAGTCATATGTTGTAGTCATCTTTGGGGTTTTCTTTATTTTCTTGTTTCTATGTTGTAGCCTTGATAGACTTAATAGTATGGCAGAGTTGTTGGTATGTTTTAGTGTTTAAAGATTTGCTAAGATTAACTCACACGCATCTTCTTTCATGATCCATGTAAAACTACATCTCATTTATTGTGACGATTTTGGTTAAATGAAATGCATGAAGCTCCTTTCGTTATGGAATGTGTAGAATGCTTGACAAATTGAGTGTTGTTATGATAAATCTTACACGTGTTGTACCCTTTGTTGTGTATAGGGAATGCCTCTGAATGTCACTCGAAACACAATATGTCTTGCACTTGGTGTATCGTTTGACGGGGCACCTCCCCTAAGCGATAGCCACACAGACCCCAGATTGAGCCCTAATAGTGACACTATGTCGGATTCACAGTCGGCCACTAGCGCCACTAATGAGCTAACACCTTTTGCCTTAATGCCACAATGTCTCAGGCAGCTTCTCCTCCTGAATAGGTTGGAGTAGATGATTGTAACGCCCGTGAAAAATCCATACTTGGGCTCGATTACCAACTCGACCCGAAATCATGTAGAATTAATTTCTATGGAAATTAAGCGTAAGTTAGCTAGCGCAACGCTGGAGTAGCTGGGAAATAGTCCCTGATCACTTTAAATACGTTTTACAAGACCCAAATCAAGTAGAACAAATGACTCTATAATACTCTATAACCTCGGATCAAACTCTAAGCAGGTTGGTTCTCTGGACCACTTTGAATCTTTGTATTGGATCTATACCGCACGTCAAAAGTCCGATACCTCCTATCTTAGAACGTTAGAACCGCCTAGCTGGACTTGGCAATCATTTCGAAAATCAAGTCCAACCGATAATCACAGGCTATTTCATTGAGCCCGGACTGAAGAGAGTGCGAATAGGGACAATTAGAATTTAAAATTCAAATCTGGCACACGACTTGACACGTCAGTATTAAGCGTTCTTACCGTCAGAATTCAGCCAGATTACACCCTCGGATCAGGAAAAATTTCTATTTTATATCATGAGACTTTCAGCCCTGATCTACGTGCAGTGACTGCTGAACTGAAACTGGTCCGCCACGTGCGATCTGCGAACCCTGCCAGACTGAAAACTTAATACGTGCTATATCTGGTATGCATGAGCTTAAGTCCGATCGCATTCGACCAGGAGACCACCAGAAAGCATCTTTTGGACCGAAACAGCCCCGAATTGGATATGCACTAAGTAAACTTCATTCCGGAGCCTGTTTTCGGCATTTTTAAGCTTATAAAAGGGGTTGAAACCCTCATTCCTCTCTCCCATCCGAAAATTGCAAAACTCTATCTTTGGGAGAGAGAAAAGGAGAGAGATTGAGAGAGAGAGTAGAAGGATTTTTCCCGCCTTCGTGTCGCTGATTGCACGTGCTTCAGCAACTCTTCCCAATCACCTGGCCGGTGATTTCTTCACTTTTTTAGGTATGGAACGACCCTAAAAGTTTCTGATTTAAGGTCTACTTAGATTCATAGCGTGTTAGCTAACGTAACTCGTAAAACAAGTTCTCCTACTGCCATAGACGAAGCGTATACGCTCCGTTTCAATTCACGAGTCTACAAGGCATAAGGTGAGGATTTTAGATGCTTTGATTGATGGTTTACAACGCTTTCAATGTCATTTAATAGTAGATTATCGACGGCATCGCCGTTTGACATGTACAACATGCTCTCCGTTTCCTGTTTCGTAAATTAACGAAGAATATGAGATTTAGGGCATTTTAGTCATTTGTAGGAAGTACAGATTACGTTCATATTTTGCTGAAGTGATTGACATGATTTGTTGTCGCATTAGGAAGTTAGGAATACGTGCATAATTAGTTTGGCGAAGAGATTCGCCTAATTGCGCACTTCGGGTCGACATACTATATGTAGACTTAAGTGTGTAGTGTATGTGTTTGTATAAATGATTGTATTAGTATGTATTGAAATAAATGATGTTATGAATTAGTTTGAGATGGATTTCTCAATTAATATGCTGACCTAAATGATTTCCTACATGTTGACTATATGCATGATTTCATTACATGCATGAAATATATGTGTTTGAAGATTTACTTAAGTTGAATGTTATAACATGTGTTAACATGCTCACATGATTGTATTTCAATTCCAATATTCCTATATGAATTGCTGATGTGATTCCATAATTGTTTGGGACTATACTTAGTCCAGGCAGTCGGTAACTGAGCGAATTCGTGGCTGGCTGGTCGTAGCCACGAACGACGCGTGTTTGAAGTTGCCGGCAGTGGTTAGGCCACTCGAAGTGTTTTACGCACTTCATGTCGTTCAACTCGAGATGCGATCGCGCTAGTCGAGCCCGTCAAGCAACCTGACTGGCCGATGTATGTTCACCTTGTATGAGTCATAACTGCTTGAACCTAGGGTACTGAACTTACCATTGTAAACCCTGTTAACCATGGTACCTTGATCCACGAAGACTCATGAGCCGGGCATGGTGGTATGGGACACCGTGATCGAGCTGTCGGCCTACGCTGGGGCCACAAACCTCCCCGTAGTGACCAGTGAGCACCTAGACTCGTGAGCAGATTATGGTGGTATGGGACACTATATTCTAGCTGTCGGCCTACACTGATCAGGCGACGAGTCCTTTGTAGTGACCACGAGCGTATTCTGAGTCTATGGGAGGCGACGACCCTTCCGTTGCAGTAGAGTACCGTAGGCCTGTATTGATAAGGTGATGGGGGAGCGGTGCAATGAGTGCGAGCAACAGCCCTGGCAGCCCTTGCAGTGACCTACAAAATATACATCGTATGAGACTACTAGGAGTGACGACCCTAGACAGGATCTGTGTTGGGATTGATACAAGGGAAGTACCTTAGTTTCTCAATCCTGCTGTTTGAATGGACTAATAATAACTTAGAAATCATATCACCATGCCATTGCATGTGCCTGGAAGATGTGGAGCACTTGAGGGTCGATTGTATGCCGCGGTCGTAAGATGGTGCCGTATGAGGGAGATCGTCGGTGAGGGCATACATCACTTCATGTCATCTTGCATTAACAACAGTATTAGGATTGTCTGATTTACTGCTTTACTATTATCGCATGATTGAATTGTGAACATGCTAATCTTTGCTCTATGATTTCACTGAGTTGATCACTCACTCCCACGTTACGGGATGGTGTTTGCAACACCCACCAGACCCTGTTGTAGATGCAGGTGAGGCTGAGATCCAGGAGGCAGAGCCAGACTTCGACGAGGACCAGGACGAGTTCTCGTACATGCAGTATCATGATGGCTTTGCGTAGGCGACCTGGATTGATGGGACTTCAGTGGGACTATTTTGAACATTTCATTTTGTTCATGTATATGTATATGAGACTCAGAGATGTATTCATACCTTAGAGACAGTTGAGATCTACTTTATTTTTCCATACAGTGATATATATATATTGTTTAGTCTTCCGCTTGCTTTTATCACTGGATCTGAAGTATGAATTGCAGTTTTGGTATACTTTTACTCATGTGAATGCTTTAAATCAGACAATATTGAATCACAATCATTTTTGTTGCATAAGTGACGGTCTGGAACTCGGGAGTTGAGTTTATACACGACCCCCGATTTTCAGGGTGTTACAATGATGCTCCTTATGCAGCAGTAACAAAAGATTTGGACCCCCATCGCAGGGGCCCTCGCCTAGAATATAAGCGTGGTCCCGCCTGCACCACCTGTACACCCTGATGGAAAAATGAATGTCAATGGCTTATTTGAGTCATTCTAACGCTTCTGACCTCCCACTTTTGTGAGTATTCACAGACCTGAGGAGGCCGAGTACTGGCTTGATCTCATCTTTAAGATGCTAAGGCCACTGCATTGTACTGAGGCAGAGCAAGTTGAACTGGTTACATACATGTTCAAGAAGGAGGGTAGTCTATGGTGGGACAGCATCCTACGGACAGTGGTTGCTGGGTATGTATGGATGTGGGAATCTTTTAAGACCTACTTCTATGGGAAATACTTCCCCCTCACATACCATAATGAGAAGGAGGGAGAGTTTCTTCGCCTTCGATAGGGAGGGATGACCATTGTCGAATATGAGAACAAGTTTATGGAGTTAGACAGATACGCTCCTTTGATACTAGTGAATGAGTCGATGAAGATGTGGTGATTTTCTGAGGGTTTGCGGCTTGAGATTCGCTCGAAGATGTGTTACGCTAGCATTACCAACTATGCTGAGCTAGTGAGCATGTCCCTGTGAGTTGAGCAGTATGGGGACATGTTATCCCGTACACGTGTACCCATTGGTCTGAGGCCTCGACCTGATTTGCCGAACAGGCCGTTCTTTGACAAGAGGCCACAACCAAATTCACCTCCTAGGCTCATGGCTCCATCAACATAGCCTAGGCAATCAGATGTGTGGTGCACCTATTACAAGAAGTTGGACCATACTGACACTTACTGCTTTACTAGGATGAGGGACAACGACTTTACACCGCCTCAAAAGATCAATTGTCAGTTACCTCAGGCTATCTCAGCTCTACCTCTACTATCAACACCACCTGTATAGCCATCTTACTGGCCACCTGCACATCAATTTAGGCCGCCTCAATGACCTATGACAGTGCAGCCAAATTGTCCTCAACAAGCTCGGGTGCACTCACTTGCAGCTGAGGCATCCGAGACAACAACCATAACACCATTAGCTTTCAAAGTCACGACACACAGCCAAGGTACACCCATATTTCTGTTGGTGGACACCGGGTCCACTATTTTGATCATATCATGTGCAACAGTCAAGCGACTAATGTTGGAAATTACTTCTATGATTGTGGTGAGACTCCTTATCGCCACAGGGACCTTCTCAAACTTCACTAAAACTTGTAAAGGTTGCTCAATAGACTTAGGAAGCAGAATAGTGCTCATTGACCTAATGGTCACCCCATTATGTCATTTTGATGACATTCTTGGTATGGATTGGCTTATCGAGATGAAGGTAGAGATCGACTACGATACTAGAGTGGTGATAGCCTATGGACCTGAGGGCACAACCTTTACTTTCCCAATTCAGGTCAGTTGGTACTACCATATTAATTGTTATGCTACCTTACTAGAGCATATTGATGGTCTGACACTTGGGAGCATGCCTGTAGTCCGAGATTTTACGAATATATTCAGGACGATACCTGGACTACCTCGTCGATGTGAGATCAATTTTACCATCGACCTAGTGCCAAGTGTGACACATATATCTCTGCCGCAGTATTACATTCCTCCATGTGAGATGGAGGAACTAAGGAGACAGATCGATGATCTGTTGGATGCAGGCTTAATACATCCGAGTGTATCTCCTTAGGGAGCACCCGTGTTGTTTATGTAGAAGAAGGATGGATCACTGCGATTATGTATTGATTATCGTAGGTTGAACTAAGTGACAGTGAAGAACAAGTATCCTTTACCCAGGATAGATAATTTGTTTGATCAATTGAAAGAGACATAGTATTTTTTAAAGATTGACTTACAGTCAGGGTATCACCAGTTACACGTCAGGGATGAAGACGTGCAAAAGACAACGTTTAGAACCAGCTTTGGACACGACGAGTTCCTTGTGATGTCATTTGGACTCACAAACGCACCAGCCGTGTTCATGGACCTTATGAACTGAGTATTTCAGCCGTATCTGTACCGATTCATCATTGTATTCATAGATGACATCTTGATATACTACAAGAGATGGAAGGATCACGAGGAGCACCTACTAGCAGTCTTTGATATGCTCAGGAAGAACCAGTTGTTTGCTCAGTACAAGAAGTGTGACTTCTGGAAAGAAGAGGTCAAGTTCCTAGGACATGTGGTGTCTAAGGAATTAATAGTTGTTGACCTTGCTAAGGTGATTGCAGTTTAGGACTGGGAGCAACTTGGTTTGGTCATTAAAGTGAGGAGTTTTCTTAGCATGGCAGGTTACTATCATTGATTCATTAGGGATTTTTCTAAGATAGCCAGATCGTTGTCTCAGCTCACTCGGAAGGATCTTAAGTTTGCTTGGAATAAGAAGGCAGAAGCATCCTTTCAGGAATTGAAGGACAAGTTGACGTCCATACCCATGCTAGTATTGTCAGAGTAGGGGGTCAGATATACCATTTACACCGACGCTTCTCGTGTTGGTTTGGGTTGTGTTCTTATGCAGAAGGATAGAGTGATTGCCTATGCATCATGACAGTTGAGGAAATACAGGGAGAACTACCTTACTCATGACCTAGAGTTGACGGCCATCATTTTGCATTAAAGCTCTGGAGACATTACCCTTATGAAAAGGAGTTCGAGCTCTTTTGTGACCACAAGAGCCTCAGGTACATAATCACATAGAGAGACTTGAATATGAGGCATCAACAATGGATGGAAACCTTGAAAGACTTCAATTTTAAAGTCTCCTACCATCCTGGCAAGGTCAACCTTGTGGTAAACGTGCTGAGCCGCAAGAAGATCGTAGCATTTGTAGCTCCGCTGATGATAGAAGAATGGAACATGGTGGAATTCGTGCGAGACTTTGAGCAGAAACTTATGGTAGAGGAGTCGTTCGAGAGCGTTACACATATTCGTGTATGACCACTTATCAATGATCGAATCATTGTGGCTCAGAGGGAAGATGAAGGGTTGGTGGAAATGAGAAAGAGGGCTAGTGGCAATGAAGACTTTAAATGGAGAGTTGGTTCGGATGGGGGTTTACGTTATCGTGGCCGCCTATGCGTCCCAAATCTTCATGACTTGAGAAGGGAAGTTCTTGAAGCTACTCACAATTCGAAGATGACGATGTATCCTGGTAGTATGAAGATGTATCGGGATATGAAACGTTCGTACTAGTGGGACAACATAAAGGATCACATAGAAGACTTTGTGTCCCATTATCTCATGTACCAACAGGTCAAGGTCGATCATCGCTGACCTCCTGGTTTACTTCAGCCCATGCCTATATCTAAATGTAAATAGGATTTCAACTCTATGAATTTCATTTAGGTTTACCGAAGATGAAGATGGGACATGACTCCATTTGGGTAATTGTATACTGGTTGATGAAATTGGCTCATTTTCTCCCGATTAGAGTCTCAAACTCAGCAGATGATTTGGCCAGGTTGTACACAAGGAGATTGTACGTCTTCCGATTATGGAGATCATGTCAGATCGAGGCACGTGATTCACATCTATCTTCTGGACTTGAATTCAAGAAGCAATGGGTGTGAAACTGAAGTTAATACTGTGTTCCACCCACAGATGGATGGACAGACGGAGTATGTAAATTAGGTGTTAGAAGACATTTTGTGGGCATGTGTGCTCGATTTCAAGGATAGTTGGGATGTCTGTCTTCCCTATGCTGAGTTCACTTTTAACAATAGTTTTCAAGCGAGTATTAGTATGGCTCCCTACAAGGCTTTGTACGAGTGCCCATGTCGAGCACCGCATTGCTGGGTAGAGGTTGGTGAGAAGAGTTTGATTGACCTAGAGTTAGTGCAGGCGACCTCAGAAAAGATCGATATTATTAGGCGTCAACTTCTTACAGCGCAAAGCAGTCAGAAGAGTTACGCCAATACAAGGTGGTGACAGCTAGAGTTTGAGGTTTGGGACCATGTATTCCTTAAAGTTTTGCCAATAAAGGGAGTCCATTTTGGCAAGAAGGGAAAACTCATGCCACAATGTATTGGTCCATTCCAGATTCTAATTTGAGTGGGTGTGGTAGAGTACTGCCTTACTTTGCCCACACCACTCACAGGCATGCACAATGTATTTCACATATCGATGCTAAAGAAATATATTCCTGATCCTTCTCACATTATCAAACGGGAGCAGGTATAGTTGAGTGAAGATGCTACTTTTTTACTGCGACCGACGTGTATCCTAGATAGGAAGGAACAGGTGTAGCGTAGTAAAGTCATGCCACTTGTGAAGGTACTATGGACGCATCACACTGAGGAAGAGGCACCTGGGAAACAGAAGCCGAAGTCTGTAAGAGCTGCCCTCAAATTCTTGAGGAGTACGAAAAGGTACTAATTTTCAGGATGAAATTTTTCTTTAAGGGGGATAGATTATAATATCTTGAAAAAATCTATACGAAGACGAGTATCACCTTAGGTAGAAATCACTAAGGATCAAATTCTGTAGAATTTAGACAAAAATTAATTAAGTATTAAACTAAATAATCAACGAAATTAGCTCGGGCCACTTTCTATATGAACTACAAAACCCAAAACCACTAGAATCGCCAATTCAACATTTATTAGAAACCTAGGATTAATCTCAAAACCCAGTTGCTCTTGGGAGCACATTGAAACTCCATATCAAACCTGGACCACATGTTGAAAGTCTGATTATCTTGAAACTATACGGTTATGGCCACCTTACTAGGCCTGATAACCATCATGGGAATTAAGTACAAATAGTATACAAAAACGCACAACTTGAGCCTGGAGCAAAGTGTGTAAGAAACGCGAATATCTTTAGAAAATGAACTCAAACTTAAGTGAATTGGGTCATTCGTTTGTAGGCCAAAATTAAAGTTTTAAACTTAACTACACCCTTGCATCAGGGAAATTTCCCTGCACCCATTGGTATACTTGTGGCCCTGATCTAGTGACGATTACCGTTGAACTGAAACGGGTCCTCTACGATCGATCCACTAATCCGATCGGACTGAAATATTAACCTGGCATAGATCCATTGTCAGTGAACTTTTTCCAGACCGTATGCAAGCAATGGACCTCCAGATGAGCTCCGTTGGCCCGAAACAGACGCCTTTTGACTATAACCTAAGTATACCATAGCCCTGGGGCCATTGACATCAGTTTTGGGCCTATATAATGCACTAAACCCACCCATATCTCATTCCTTACGATTTTCTCTAACCCTAGGAGAGAGAAGAGAGAAAGAGGAGAAAAGATTGAGGAGAAGAGAGAGAGATAGGGAGATTGTTGCTAGGATTCACTCCCACTACTCCACGAGCTGAATCATCTCGCCCGTTTCGCTACACTGGTGATTCCGACTCTGATTTGGGTAAGAAATCCTAACCCTAATCTATTTTAGAAATCCAAATAGAGAAACTAGTGAAATAGCTAACCTATTTCAATGTTTAGGTAGTTGTTGTGCCATAGACAAAGACATGGTGTACGAACCAAGTTCATAACGAGCGTACCGACGAAAGGTGCAGATTATAAATGTTTAAGTTATTATTTCCAAGGCTTTCAATGTCAGTTAATGATTTACGATTGACTTGCTTGTTTTCATATGTACTTAGACATGATGCTTTCCATATATCATACATGTATGATCTATGTTGAATATATAATGCATGCTATGTGGTTGTTGAAATGTTTGAATGAATGCAAATTCTTGATTTATACTTATTATAATTTTTAATCTTAGATACATGTATATTATATGAATACAAATTCTTGATTTGTACTTATTATGATTTTATAACCAATGTGGTGAAATGAATCGCTATGATTCATGTCGTAGCAAGTCTAACCTATATGGTTAGAAATGTGTAGCCTAAGTGTTTGTTAAATTGTCTGAATGAGATTTTGTTGATGAATGGTACCTTTACTCCGCGTTCCTGATTGTAAGAAGTCCTTGTGAAGGCAATTCTAAGGGAAATTCTAAGGGGCGTGATGGTTTATTCAAAGTTCAATATGAGGGATTTATAAGTTTTCCCTGAGAGTGAATGGTTCTAAGTTAAGAAAGCTTCCTGAGAGTTACTAAGGGAGCCTTAGACTGTTATGGGGATCTATCAAAGGAATGAAGTTTTACTCCAACCCTTAGCATATACAGACTTTACACTACTTAATATAACTAGTAGACTAGTCTGTAACTTGTTAGCTGTAACCTAAAGCCTAAGCTTATATGCTAAATGGTTTCATACCATATCTACTACAGGGAATTGTTCTATCACTTAGGGTCAAGATTGTCTAAATGTAATTGGATTTCCTATATTGTCAGATCTTTCCAAATCTAGGAGTACCACTCTAAGTCCAAAACTCCAAGGGCATAGGTGGCCAGTGGTCTCAAGTTGTGTTAAATGGGACCGCATTACTAATCCCATGTCGGGATTAGGAGTGACATGCTTGGTAGGAGGGTGGGGTGGGATAAAAATTAATTTTGTAGGCTTAATCCTGAGATTTACAACATGGTAGTGGAAACCATAGGATACACCCAATCTAGGGACAATACCTTACAGCGAACGAAACGTCATGCACTTCATTTAACAAAATTTGTCACAATACATGGAATAAAGTTCCACATGAATTATGACAGAAACGCATGCGGCTATGCTAAGCCCAAACCACTAAACACAAACACATTTTCTACCTATGACATCACTAGACCCAACAACAACAAAACATAAAAATCCTTAAAAAAGTAATCAAACAATCTACAGGACAAACGACATAGATGCCTAATTCTACCAAAGGACTTCTACCATGGTTCGGACTTACGTTCTTTAATACTGTCTAGTTTAATACTGTCTATTGCCCATTAGAGCTCTATCAGCCATGTATTTTCAATACTCCTCAAGCGAAGAAAGTGGAGAAATGGGATGGGTAAGTAGGTTTCCACGAGTTTGAGGCTCAAATGTGATCTTAAGAGCTCAAATGAGGGAGAATGGAGAGGGTAGGCAGCAATGGAGATGGGTTTTGAATGGGTAGGGACAGTGGTGCATGAAAATAAAAGAGAAAGTGACTGGAGGGGTGGTTTTTGCCAAAAATCAGATGTTCAGGAGAGAAAGGAGAGCTTGAGGGGTCACTTTGTGAAGGAGGGGCGTGTTTGGGGAGGTTTTAAGGGACGAGCCACACATCAGGGGGTCACCCTAACCCCCAAACTCCATCGGCCCGACCGGCCCGCCCGGCCGAGCCCGCTGGTCGGCGAGGCCTCGCCGGTCTCTAGACCGTTCGGTGAGGGTTCACCATTTCGATGAGGTCCTCCCCCTCCTAGGGTCCAAAATGATGTGGGTCCCATTCTGGAACCCCCTAAAAGTTGATCGTTTCACTTCCCCTCCGTTTGGGACATTTTTGGGGCCAATTTTCAAACCAGAATGAGTTTATGCGACGCGAAGCATATGATTTTGGGGTAGGAAACACTAATCTATCCGATTAACCTATTTATTCCACGAAATTTCATAATTGGAATGGTCAAAAGTCCAATTTACACATATATTTACTATTTATAGTAAATTTTTGTTTAAGTATGATTCTCCATCATTTATACATTAGGATTTATGCCTAGTATGAAAGAACTTAGAAAAAGTTAAAGAATGGGGTGATGGAAGGAGAGATTTTGAAGGAATTGGATAAAAAGGGGTTTTAGGCCTTGAGATTGAGTGTAAGGGTTGTAGTTGACCCACGACCCAGGAACATTCATTTCTAGGTTTGAAATTCTTTAGGAAATGACTCAAACCAGTCGACTGACAGCCTAAAGGCGACTTAGGTCGCTTCACGAGACCAAAGATACGTTATGGACTAAATTACCGCATAGTCTCACCCGTCGGTTAAACTTGGGATTCTAATATGGTATCTAGGTTTCATCGCCCCCTTCCTAAGTCAGAGTGCGTCAGTGTGCGTCGTGTTACCATAACCCAGGTCCAGTTTAATCCAAATCATGCTCTGATACCATCTGTAATGCCTCAAAAATTGAGGGTCGGGTAGAAACCCAACTCCCAAGTTCCAGAACATCACTTATGCAATATTTTCAATGATGGATGAATGTCGGCGGTAATAGTACCTAAAACATGAGGTGAATTAAGCCAAAACAACATATCATACCCCAGAGACAGTTAAATTAGAAAGCAGAAGAGTGTGATAAATATATAAAATATATGAAATGTTGTAAGTCTCCAGAGTGTGAACATGTTACCAGGTTAAACATATACATGTATACTCCAAAAATGATCAAAAGAATATACATGAGTGTGTAAATAAAAGGTAAAATACCAAGTGTATTGACATCTAATTAGTAACCCTATAACCCCGTCAATCAGAACCTACATATAGGAGGGATCCTCCTCCTCATCATCAAGTCCGGCTCTGCTTTGCAAGCATCGCCACCATCTGAAACTAAAATAGGGATTGGTTGGTGTGCGCAACACTATCCCGCAATGTGGGAGTGAGTAGATAACTCAGTGGAATCATAGAACAAAGATTAGCATGTTATCAAATCAATCACGTGATAATGGTAAAGCAAGCGATTAAACATTCTTAAATACTGTGATTAATGCAAGCATGAAATGACATGATGGATGCCCTCACCTACATGCTCCCTCATGCGACACCATCTTACGTCCACGACATGCTTTCTTCCCTCAGTGCTCCACATCTTCCAGGTACATGCAGTGCGATATGAATATGATTACCGAGTTGTTATTATTCCTTTTCATACAGTAGGATTGGAAAACTAGGGTACTTCTCTTATATCATTCCCAATAAAGATCCTGTCTATGGTCGTCACTCCTAGTAATCTCATACGATGATATATTTCTAGGTCGCTGCAAGGGCTGTCAGGGCTGTTGTACGCACTCGTTGGTCCACTCCCCCATCAACTTATCAATACAGGCCTAGTTGTACTCTTATTGCTACGGAAGGGTCGTCGCCTCACGTAGACTCAGAGTACATTCGAGGTCACTACAAAGGGCTGTCAGGGCTGTTGCACGCACTCGTTGCACCACTCCCCCATCACCTTATCAGCGTCGGCCTACAGCAAGAATATAGTATCCTATACCACCATAATCTGCTCACGAGTCTGGGTTGCTCACTGGTCACTACGGGGAGGTTTGTGGCCCCAGCGTAGGCTGACAGTTCGACCACAGTGTCCCATACCGCCATGTCCGGCTCATGAGTCTTAGTGGATCAAGGTACCACGGTTATTAGGGTTATCACTGGTAAGTTCAATACCCTAGGTTCAAGCAGTTATGACGAATATAAGGTGAATATACAATGGTCAGTCGGGTTACTTTATGAGTCCGACTGGGGCGAGCGCACGTTGAATCGACCGACATGAAGTGCACAAGCACTTCATGTGGCCTAACCACTGCCGACGACTCTAGTACGACTCGGGTTCGTCATACACATCTTTCGTGGTGAATAGAGTCCAACCACGAATTCTAATCTGTTATCGATTGCCTGGACTAGAGTATAGCCCCAAACACTTGTAATCTAAATCAATAATCATATGATAGAGATAGAATTGAAATACAAGAAATTTCAGCATGTTATCAGCATGTTATAACATACATCATAAGCAGTTAACCATACGCTAGTACTTCACACATAAGGTAATCAATTGAAATACAACAAGCTTGGAGGAAATCATGTACATCATCAAATTAGTTGAGAATCCAGTCTCAACGTTAATCTACAACACCATTTGCTCAATACTTACTAATACATACCTTTATACAAACATTTAGACTACACAACTCCAATGTACTTGACGTATGTTGATTTCAACATATAATATGACAAATCCTTATATCAATGAGATGTAAATACAAAACAATCATGTTCTTACATTCAATACATATGACAGGCATAAATCATATTGATTTAGGCATTTCAACAAACACTTAGTCTACACACATTAGTCTACGTAGCATATGTCGGCCAATATGTGCATTAGGGCGAATCTCTTCACCAAACAGATCATACATGTATAGCTAGTATAGGTACACAGTAAATGCTCATGGCAATCATATCAGCAAAATATGTACGTATGCAGTACTTCCTATAAATACCTAAAATACTCTAAATCTCATATTCTTCGTACGTATTCGAAATGAAAAACGGACAACATGTTCTACATGTCAAACAACATCATTATCAACAATCTACCATTAAACGACATTGAAATCTTTGAAAGCAGGTAATCTAAGCGTCTAAAATATGCACCTTAAACCAGAAATTACAAAACAGAGTTGATTCAGACGATAAGTGTTCGTCAATGGTAGATACGCTACCTATGGCAAGAAATAGGTTAGCTAGAACTCTTCTACAGCTAGTCTAAGCTTCAAATCAGGTTAGGGTTTAGGTTTTCTTACCTAAGAACGGAGTTGGTATCGCCAGAATAGCGATCCAGGTGGATGACTTTGGCACGTGAAGCAGCAAGGAAGAATCCCAGGAGAAAGCTCGAACTCTCTCTCATTTTCTCTCTCTTTTCTCTCTTCTCTCTCCTAGGGTTTTCCCCAAATTCGTATGGGTTATAAAGCTAAGGGTTTAAGGCCCTTTTATAAGCCCAAACATGACCAAAACAGACTTTAAGTCAAGGTATACTTGGGTTATAGCCAAATCGGGTCTGTTTCGTCTCAACGGAGCATTTCTGGAGGTCATCTTACTAAATGCGGTCGGACTTAAGCTTTCTAATATCGAATTTAGGTCAAGTTAAGTTTTCAGTCTGGTCGGGTTTCCAGATCACACGTGGCGGACCATTTTCAGTTCAGCGGTCACTGAGACTCGATCGAGGATTCCAAGTACACTGACCTGAGTGGGAAATGTACCCTGATCCGAGGGTGTATTCGGGTCAGATTCTAACGGTCTGAATGCTTATAATTAACCCGCAAGCGACACGTGCTAGATTTATTTAAATCACATTTAATTTCTAAAGAATTCTCCTCTTTCTCACACTCCTTGCTCCATGCTCAATGAAATAGCCTCAGGACATCAGTTGGGCTTGATTTTCAAAACGATTGTCAAGTCCAACTAAGAAGTCATAATGGTTTAAGATTATAGATATCGAACTTTCGACGTGTGGTCTAGATCCAATACAAAGTTTCAAAGGGTTCCTGAGAACAAACAGGTTTAGAGTTTGATCCTGGATTTTAGGGTAAGATATCGTCGATGATTCTATAGGTTTTGGGTCTTACAGATCGTATTTAAAGTGGTTGGTGCTAATTTTACAGGTAATCTAATGTAGCGCTAGTTAATTCACCTTAAATTTTTAAAGAATTTCGTTCTAAATGATTTCTTTGGCTTTAGAATTGAGTTCTGAGAGGTTACCAAGGTGTTATGGTTGACCCATTGCCTAAGGACGTCTAATTCCAGGTTGGTAAAAATCTGGGGTGTTACAATCTACCCCCCTTAAAACATAATTTCATCCCCGAAATTTGCTAAGGGTTATGAGTCCTTAGAGAGACTTTCGTATTGACATTCTAAGAAAGGTTCAAATCCTATTTAATGACCTAACCTTACGTATAACCTAAATCAACTTCTTCAATCCTGGGCCAGTGGGGAAGAGGCCAACCAAGCTTCCGCTGTGCTACTCTGATCCAACGGTTGTATTAGCTAATCCTAACTAGATTGGGCTCAATACATTCTACCCCCTTTAAAAACTTAGTTCTACTTAAGGCTCAAGAATTTGTCTCGATCCGTATATCGGAACGAGGTGTAACTTAGGGCCTATCCTTGACATGAAATGGGAAACAACCTCTCACTACATTGGTCTTCCTTTGCTAATGATGCGTTTTATGGCATTAGTACCTATGATTATAAAAAAGAGCTGAAATGATGGGTGTTGTGGTTGATTTCAAGGACGGATGTGAGTTTGTGGCAAGATATCTAATCCTCTACTAGCTACTCTACTGGCTATATGTCCCTAAGATTTACCAAGGGAAAAGTAATAACTTTTGGTTGTAGGTAGTCGGGCCAACACGGAAGAAAGGTTGTGTAGTGGGTCTGAGCCGGATACATAGACTTTCTGCCTAGCTAGGACAGAAAATTTTATCGTATCGGTTCTTAATCCGAGTCGATGCCGATCTTCTGCTTGATCAGAGCATTGGATTCATTGGTAACTACTAGGATTAAGAACTCGATTCAAACCGCGAATACTTCGCTTGTATACAGTTCCATTACTCCGCGTTCCCAATTATAAGAAGTCCTTGGGAAGGAAATTCTAAGGGAAATTCTAAGGGGCGTGATGGTTTATTCTAAGTTCAATATGAGGGATTTATAAGTTTTTCCTGAGAGTGAATGGTTCTAAGTTAAGCAAGCTTCCTGAGGGTTACTAAGGGAGCCTTAGAATGTTATGGGGATCTACCAAAGGAATGAAGTTTTACTCCAACCCTTAGCAATACAGGCTTTACACTACTTAATATAACTAGTAGACTAGTTTGTAACCTGCTAGCTGTAATCCAAAGCCTAAGCTTATATGCTAAATGGTTTCATACCATATCTACTACAGGGAATTGTTCTATCACTTAGGGTCAAGATTGTCTAAATGTAATTGGATTTCCTATATTGTCAGATCTTTCCAAATCTATGAGTACCACTCTAAGTCCAAAACTCCAAGGGCATAGGTGGCCAGTGGTCTCAAGTTGTGTTAAATGGGACCGCATTACTAATCCCATGCCGGGATTGGGAGTGGCATGCTTGGTAGAAGGGTGGGGAGGGATAAAAATTAATTTTGTAGGCTTAATCCCGAGATTTACAACATGGTAGTGGAAACCATAGGATACACCCAATCTAGGGACAATACCTTACAGCGAACGAAACGTCATGCACTTCATTTAACAAAATTTGTCACAATACATGGAATAAAGTTCCACATGAATTATGACAGAAACGCATGCGGCTATACTAAGCCCAAACCACTAAAAACAAACACATTTTCTACCTATGACATCACTAGACCCAACAACAACAAAACATAAAAATCTTTAAAATGGTAATCAAACAATCTACAGGACAACGACATAGATGCCTAATTCTACCAAAGGACTTCTACCACGGTCCTGACTTACCTTCTTTAATACTGTCTAGTTTAATACTGTCTGTTGCCCATTAGAGCTCTATCGGCCATGTATTTTCAATACTCCTCAAGCGAAGAAAGTGGAGAAATGGGATGGATAAGTAGGTTTCCATGAGTTTGAGACTCAAATGAGAGCTTAAGAGCTCAAATGAGGGAGAATGGAGAGCGTAGGGAGTAATGGAGATGGGTTTTGAATGGGTAGGGACAGTGGTGCACGAAAATGAAAGAGGAAGTGATTGAATGGGTGGTTTTTGCCAAAAATCAGACGTTCGGGAGAGAAAGGAGAGCTTGAGGGGTCACTTTGTGAAGGAGGGGCATGTTTGGGGAGGTTTTAAGGGACGACCCACACATCAGGGGGTCACCCTAACCCCCGAACTCCATCGACCCGCCCGGCCCGCTGGTGAGGTCCTCGCAAGTCTCTGGACTGTTCGGCGAGGGATCGCCATTTCGGCGAGGTCCTCCCCCTCCTAGGGTCCAAAATGATGTGGGTCCCATTCTGGAACCCCCTAAAAGTTGATCGTTTCACTTCCCCTCCGTTTGGGACATTTTTGGGGCCAATTTTCAAACCAGAATGAGTTTATGCGACGCGAAGCATATGATTTTGGGGTAGGAAACACTAATCTATCCGATTAACCTATTTATTCCACGAAATTTCATAATTGGAATGGTCAAAAGTCCAATTTACACATATATTTACTATTTATAGTAAATTTTTGTTTAAGTATGATTCTCCATCATTTATACATTAGGATTTATGCCTAGTATGAAAGAACTTAGAAAAAGTTAAAGAATGGGGTGATGGAAGGAGAGATTTTGAAGGAATTGGATAAAAAGGGGTTTTAGGCCTTGAGATTGAGTGTAAGGGTTGTAGTTGACCCACGACCCAGGAACATTCATTTCTAGGTTTGAAATTCTTTAGGAAATGACTCAAACCAGTCGACTGACAGCCTAAAGGCGACTTAGGTCGCTTCACGAGACCAAAGATACGTTATGGACTAAATTACCGCATAGTCTCACCCGTCGGTTAAACTTGGGATTCTAATATGGTATCTAGGTTTCATCGCCCCCTTCCTAAGTCAGAGTGCGTCAGTGTGCGTCGTGTTACCATAACCCAGGTCCAGTTTAATCCAAATCATGCTTTGATACCATCTGTAACGCCCCCAAAATAGGGGGTCGGGTAGAAACCCAACTCCCGAGTTCCAGAACATCACTTATGCAACATTTTCAATGATGGACGAATGTCGGCAGTAATAGTACATAAAACATGAGGTGGATTAAGCCAAAACAGCATATCGTACTCCAAAGACAGTTAAATTAGCAAGTGAAAGAGTGTGATAGATATATAAAATATATGAACTGTTGTAAGTCTCCAGAGTGTGAACATGTTACCAGGTTAAACATATACATATATACTCCAAAAATGATCAAAAGAATATACATGAGTGTGTAAATAAAAGGTAAAATACCAAGTGTATTGACATCTATTTAGTAACCCTATAACCCCGTCAATCAGAACCTACATATAGGAGGGATCCTCCTCATCATCATCAAGTCCGGCTCTGCTTCGCAAGCATCGTCACCATCTGAAACTAAAATAGGGACTGGTTGGTGTGCGCAACACCATCCCGCAATGTGGGAGTGAGTAGCTAACTCAGTGGAATTATAGAGCAAAGATTAACATGTTATCAAATCAATCACGCGATAATGATAAAGCAAGTGATCAAACATTCATACAGCAGGATTGGGAAACTAGGGTACTTTCCTTATATCATTCCCAACAAGGATCCTGTCTAGGGTCGTTACTCCTAGTAATCTCATACGATGATATATTTCTAGGTCACTGCAAGGGCTGTCAGGGTTATTGCACGCACTCGTTGCTCCACTCCCCCATCACCTTATCAATACAGGCCTAGTTGTACTCTTGTTGCTACGGAAGGGTCGTCACCTCACGTAGACTCAGAGTACGCTTGAGGTCACTACAAAGGGTTGTCAGGGCTGTTGTACGCACTCGTTACACCGCTCCCCCATCACCTTATCAGTGTAGGCCGACAGTAAGAATATAGTGTCCCATATCACCATACTCTGCTCACGAGTCTGGGTTGCTCACTGGTCACTACGGGGAGGTTTGTGGCCTCAGCGTAGGCCGACAGCTCGACCACGGTATCCCATACCGCCATGCCCAGCTCATGAGTCTTAGTGGATCAAGGTACCACGGTTAACAAGGTTATCACTGGTAAGTTCAGTACCCTATGTTCAAGTAGTTATGACGAAGACAAGGTGAACATACAATGGTCAGTCGAGTTACTTGATGAGTCCGACTGGCACGAGCGCACGTTGAATTGACCGACATGAAGTGCACAAGCACTTCGTGTGGCCTAACCACTGCCGATGACTCTAGTATGACTCGGGTTCGTCATACATATCTTTCGTGGCGAATAGAGTCCAACCACGAATTCTAATCTGTTACCGACTGTCTGGACTAGAGTATAGCCCCAAACACTTGTAATCTAAATCAATAATCATATGAGAGAGACAAAATTGAAATACAAGAAATTCCAGCATGTTATCAGCATGTTATAACATACATCATAAGCAGTTAACCATACGCGAGTACTTCACACATAAGGTAATTAATTGAAATACAACAAGCTTGGAGGAAATCATGTACATCATCAAATTAGTTGAGAATATCGTCTCAACACTAATCTACAACACCATTTGCTCAATACTTACTAATACATACCTTTATACAAACATTTAGACTACAAAACTCCAACGTACTTGACGTATGTTGATTTCAACATATAATATGACAAATCCTTATATCAAGGAGATGTCTAATTCACAACAATCATGTTCTTACATTCAATACATATGGCAGGAATAAATCATATTGATTTAGGCATTTCAACAAACACTTAGTCTACACACATTAGTCTACATAGCATATGTCGGCCAATATGTGCATTAGGGCGAATCTCTTCGCCAAACAGATCATACACGTATAACTAGTATACGTACACGGTAAATACTCATGGCAATCATATTAGCAAAATATGTACATATACAGTATTTCCTACAAATACCTAAAATACCTCAAATCTCATATTCTTTGTACGTATTCGAAATGAAAAACGGACAGCATGTTCTACATGTCAAACAGCATCCTTATCAGCAATCTACCATTAAACGACATTGAAAGCTTTGAAAACAGGTAATCTAAGCGTCTAAAATCCACACCTTAAATCATAAATTGTGAAACGGAGTTGATTCAGACGATAAGTGTTCGTCAACGGCAGATACGCTACATATGGCAAGAAACAGGTTAGCTAGAACTCTTCTACAGCTAGTCTAAACTTCAAATCAGGTTAGGGTTTAGGTTTTCTTACCTAAGAACGGAGTAGGAATCGCAAGAATAGCGATGCAGGTGGATGGCTTTGGCACGTGGAGCAGTAGGGAAGAATTCCAGGAGAAAGCTCCAACTCTCTCTCACTTTCTCTATCTTTTCTCTCCTCTCTCTCCTAGGGTTTTCCCCAAATTCGTATGGGTTAGAAAGCTAAGGGTTTAAGGCCCTTTTATAAGCCCAAACATGACCAAAACAGACTTTAAGTCAAGGTATACTTGGGTTATAGCCAAATCGGGTCTGTTCCGTCTCAACAGAGCATTTCTGGAGGTCATGTTACTAAATGCGGTCGGACTTAAGCTTTCTAATATCGGATCTAGGTCAAGTTAAGTTTTCAGTCCAGTCGAGTTTCTAGATCGCACGTGGCGGATCAGTTTCAGTTTAGCGGTCACTGAGACTCGATCGAGGATTCCAGGTACACTGACCTGAGTGGGAAATGTACCCTGATCCAAGGGTGTATTTGAGTCAGATTCCAACGGTCTGAATGCTTATAATTAACCCGCAAGCGACACGTGCCAGATTTATTTAAATCACATTTAATTTCTAAAGAATTCTCCTCTTTCTCACACTCCTTACTCCAGGCTCAATGAAATAGCCTCAGGACATCAGTTGGGCTTAATTTTTGAAACGATTGTCAAGTCCAACTAAGCGGTCATAATGGTCTAAGATTATAGATATCAGACTTTCGATGTGCGGTCTATATCCAATACAAAGTTTTAAAGGGTTCCCGAGAACAAATAGATTTAGAGTTTGATCCTAGATTTTACAGTAAGATAGCGTCGATGATTCTATAGGTTTTGGGTCTTACAGATCGTATTTAAAGTGGTTGGTGCTAATTTTGCAGGTAATCTAATGTAGCGCTAGTTAATTCCCCTTAAATTTCTAAAGAATTTCGTTCTAAATGATTTCTTTGGCTTTAGAATTAGGTTCTGAGAGGTTACCAAGGTGTTATGGTTGACCCATTGCCTAAGGACGTCTAATTCTAGGTTAGTAAAAATTTGGAGTGTTACAGTTCATGGTTGAGTGGCCGAACTAGATTCGCCAGCTTGGATATGTTCGATGAATTCGAGTCACACGATGATTGTTGACAGTGGTTAGGCCATGTGGAGTGGTTACGTGCTTCATGTTGATTAATTCAGCGTGAGCTCATACTAATCGAACTTGTCAAATAACTCGATTGGCCTTTGTGTTTACCCTGTATAGACTCTACTACATGAATCTAAGTACCACTTACTAATGTATAGCCTATTTAACCTTGGTACCACGACCTGGTAAGACTCATGAGCCGGACATGGTGGTATGGGACACCGTGGTCGAGCTGTCGGCCTACACTGGGGTGGCGAGCCTCCCCATAGTGTCCAATGAGTAACCTAAACTCGTGAGCCGAATATGGTGGTATGAGACACTATATTCTAGCTGTCGGCCTACGTTAAGGTGACAAGCCTTCCTGTAGTGACCTCGAGTATTAAGTAGTCCTATGCTAAGGTGATGATCCTTCCGTAGTGACCTGAACTTGTATATCCACTGCTTTTAAATCAAGGGTGATGTTTCCCTATAACTTGTCTATTCTATGTCATTAACTATGAGTGATGACCCTAGATGGATCACTATTTTTGGGTAAATGACATAAAGGGAGATAACTTAGCTTCCCGAATCTGCTGTATAAATAAGCTTAATCAAGAAGTTGGTTAACACATGCATGCACCGCATTGTATGTGCTTTAGCGATGATGGAACAGTGGGAGTAGCATGTGTGGTCGTTAGATGGTGTCATTGAGGGAGTGCAAGCGAGGGCATACATCATTACCACATATCATTCTTACATTAACCAAAGTAGTTAGGGAATGTTTTTTATATTGCTTTATCATTACTGCTTGACTGAATTGATAACATGTTAACCTTTGCCTTATTTCTCCACTGAGTTGATCACTCACTTCCACTTTGGGACGGTGTTTTAAAACATTAACTAGACTTTGTTTTAGCTACAAATGTTGACAGGACTTACGAGGTAGAGCCTGACTTTTATGATGATGAGGAGGAGTTCTCCTATATGCAACTATCAGGAGGGTCTACGTAGACCATGTATTAATCGATGGGATTACATAAATACAAATTAGTTGGACATTAAACTTTGTCATTTTGTATATTTTGGAATAAACACGTATATATTCAGCTTAGTGAAATGGTCATACTCTGGGGATTTATAACCACTTATATACTTTATATATCTATCACAGTCTTCCGCTTGCTTAATTTAATTATCTCTGGAGTATGATATGCTAATTTAGTGTAAACCCATTCCTGTTAATGTGCTAATACGGACAACATTTAATCATCATTACTTATGTTGCATAAGTGATGTGTTGGAACTCGAGAGTTGAGCTTTTGCTCGACGTCCAATTTTTTGGGCGTTACACATATATGGCTAGACATATCAGCCCATATCTGGATATATACATTAATCCAAGGGTGGTGGGCCCTACTAGTGTCCAGATCAAAACCCCAAGCTAAATCACTTACATGCATCAAATAAGGTAGTAAATGGGACACCCCAAATCAAGCAATGGTTGGTAGGGGGCGTCCCACCATTGCTGGATTTTCTGGACAATCTAGGCCCACTAAATGGGCCACACTCATCATCAGTAAAAATAAAATAAAATATAAAGAAAAGGAAGAACATCCCGGCCATAGGGAGAAGGCTCCGCCACTATTGAGCCTTCCCAAAGATAATCACACCCACGCATTTCATTCATATACACATTACATCATGGATCTACCTCATGCATGATCTATATTTAAAGTGAATGGTTGGGATGCCATCCCCTCCATGATGCTAGGGTCCAAATGACCCATCATGCTTAAGAAGTTAGGAGAAACCTCCATGATGGGGTCCATCAAGGAGAAACTCCATGCATGGGACATGCATGCATAAGGTAGGCCATTTGGCCACATCCAAGGGATTGTGTAGGATCTCCACCATTGATTGGTGGGTCCTACACTTCTGAAAAGAAGAAAAGAGAAGATCTAAGCTATGAAAAATGAAAGTGTATATTTAGAGGAGCACCCACCGAAAGATCTTCACCAAAACTTAGATCACCAAGCTCCAAATGCTCCAAGGAATCAGGATTGATGGATGAGATGAGATTGGGATGGATGGATTAAGAGAGATTGGAGAAGAAAGTGGTTGGAATGGTGTGGACGTCCCACCATCTCTAGGTTGGGAGAATGAGAGCGAGAAGGGAGAAAATGAGAGGGAGAGAAGAGGGAAGGATGGTTATAGTAATGTGATGATTACAAATGGCTAGAAAAGAGCAACCATAATGTTTTCTCTCTAGGAAATGGTAACTTGGTTAGATAGCTCATGATGAGCTAGAAAAAGAAGGTTTATATGAGAGCTATAGACTAGGGATGGGTGGTGTTTGGTTGGTGGGTAGTGTAGAAGATGAGATTTGGGTGGTGTATTGGTGGTGTGTGTTGGAACTTGCACCAATGGAGTGGGCAACCTTGAAAAACATGCTCTTCACACTAGGTGGGCCACATGATATGATCAAAGGCTATAAATGAAATGCATATAACTTATGATCTACACATTGGATGGATGCACGGGACACCTCATCGGAATCACAACAACGATGAGAATAAGATGGCATGGGTTTCGGCTCGATCCGAGTTGGGTCAACATGATCAGACTTAAGGATGACGGCAAACACTATTCAAGGGTCACGGGTCGCCAAGATTTGACCAATAAGACCATGGGAATAAGAGAAACAAAATGCACACTCATACACACACATGCACTCGGGTCGGGTCTTACAAGCCTCTCCACCAACAAAGAACTTTTGTCCTCAAAATTGACTAATCTCATGACAAAATGAAAGGAAAAACACCAACATCATATAACAATCATCAAAGAGAAGGCAATGCATACAGTCACATATGTCAATCAATCATCAAACAAATGGGGATAATTCTCTCTAATCTCAGCCTTGCGTTCCTAAGATGCCTCAGCCTTCGAATGATGACCCCATTGCACCTTCACCATGGGAATGACCTTGCTCCTCAGAACCTGCTCCTTCTGATCAAGAATACAAATTGACTGCTCAATGTAAGAAGCATCCTCATGGACCTCGAGGGGCTATCAATCAATCAAAGGAATGGTGTCCAACCCACACTTCCGTAACATATAAACATGGAACACATTGTGGATCGTAGATAACTCAGAAAGTAAAGAAAGACTATAGGCTACAGTGTCCACGCGCTTGGTAATCTCAAAAGGTCTAATGAATCTCTTAGCAAGCTTGCCCTTTAGATGAAAGTGAACCACACCTTTCATAGGTGAGACCTTGAGATATATCATGTCCCCAACTGCAAACTCGAGGGGTTGACACTGACGATCAGTAAAACTTTTATGCCGACTCTGAGCTGTGTGCGTCCTCTGTCTGATAACATCAATAATCTCTGACGTCTATTGCACAAGCTCTGAACCTATGAGACGATGCTCTCTAGCCTCAGTCCAATAGCTAGGAGATCTGCACGGTCTATCATAGAGTTCCTTAAAATGAGTCATGCCAATAGTTTCCTGATAGTTATTGTTGTACACGAACTTAGAGAGGCGTAAATGCTCATCCCAACTGCCCACAAAGTCAATCACACAAGCTCTGAGCATATCCTCAAGGATCTGGTTAACCCTTTCGGTCTGCCCATTCGTCTGTGGATAATGAGAATGCTGATATGCAAAGTGGACCCCATCGCCTGCTAGAAGCTCCTCCAAAATTGAGACGTAAATCTAGATTCTTGATAAAAAAATGATCGAAACTGAAATGTCATGTTGTCTCACTATCTCCTCAATGAAGATCCTCACCAACTGGTCCATAGTCCAGGAAGCACGCATCAGAATAAAATACGCAGACTTCATCAGATGATCAATGATAACCCAGATGGTATTATGACCATGCTGAGTCCTCGGCAAACCTGTGATGAAATTCATCGACACATGCTACCATTTCCACACTAAAACGCTCAACGACTGTAAGGTACCAGGGGGTCTATGGTGATCGGCCTTGACACAATGGCATGTGTCACACTCCGCCACGAAGCTAGCAATCTGGTGCTTCATCCCAGATGAAAAGTACTGCCTTCTCATATCTGTATACATCTTCGTGGAGCCCAGGTGAATAATAAGCCTCGATCAGTGTGCCTCAGTAATCAAATCATGACGTAACTCTAGCCCGTCTGGGACACAATTGGCCTTTGAAGCATAATCAACCATCGGAACCAATCTACTAGTCTGACTATTCCATGGATGAGGCTTTTATCAGTGATCTTGAAGTGATTCGTTTGTCTGCTGAGCCTCGATCACCCTAGTAAATAAAGAGGGTTGAATCGATAAGCTCGAAAGCTAAACAATAGAAGAATGCAGACCGAACTCAAAGTCAAACTCCAAAACATCCTCGAGCATTTGTCACTCTCGCATCATCATCTATGCTACCAGGCCTCATGGATGACTGCTGAGCGCATCCGCCACCACGTTCGCCTTACCCGGGTGGTACTGAAGGTCGAAGTCATAATCCTTCAGCAACTCCATCCATTGCCTCTAACGTAGGTTCAACTCGGATTGTGAAAATAGATACTTTAAACTCTTATGATCCGAGAAGAGCTGGAACTAACCCCATAGAGATAATACCTCCACACCTTCAGTGCAAAGACAACCGCTGCTAACTCTAAATCATGGGTAGGATAGTTCAGCCTATGGACCTTGAGCTGGCATGAGGCATACACCATTAGCCTCCCGTGCTACATTAGGACAAAACTCAAGCCAACTCTGAAGTCATCGATAAATACAACAAAACCCTCACTCTCATCAGGAAGAGTGAGAACAGGAGCAGACGTGAGGTGGTCCTTCAACTCCTTAAATGCCTCCTCTCAAGTGTCACTACAGACAAACTCGGTGCCCTTCCACGTCAACCAGGTCAGCAGTGTTGTAATACGAGAGTAACACGATAAACCGACGATAATATCCTATCAGACCAAGGAAGGTACAGATCTCGGATGTGTTCGTGAGATGGCCACACTGGCGCACTGCTTCAACCTTTGAGGGGTCTACAGCGACACCCTCTCTCGTCACCACGTGACCGAGAAACTTCACCTCCTGCCAAAAATTGCACTTCTCCAACTTCGCGTACAGGTAATGGGCACGGAGGATGTCTTGCACAATCTCGAAGTACTCAATATGGTACTCCTAAGTCCTCAAGTATACAAGAATATCATCAATAAATATCACCACAAACTGATCGAGGAAGTGTCGTAAGACTTCGTTCATCAGCTTTATAAATATGATGGGTGCATTGGTTAGTCTGAACGGCATGACCAAGAACTCGAAGTGACCATAGTGCGTCTGGAATGCCATCTTCGGAATGTCCTCTTCTCAGACCCAAATCTGATGGTAACCAGAGTGCAAGTCTATCTTGGAAAAGAACTGTGCACCTTGTAACTGGTCGAACAAATCATTAATACAGGGAAGCAGGTATCGGTTCTTGATAGTGACACTATTGAGCTCGCGGTAATCCACATAGAGTTGTAACGAGCCATCCTTCTTCTTCACAAACAATACCGAGGCTCCCCAAGGTGAACCACTACCAAAAAAGGGGCAAAGGGTATAGATTATGCTACTTTTTTTCTACGGATTTAAATCGTAGCTACACTTATTACAGATTTAATCCATAGCTAAAAACGCATCACACCATTAATGCTTGATGATGGTATAAGGGGCTCTATAGTGCCTAAAAAAATATATTTGTTCTATCTAAGCCGTCCATCTATTTTAAAATATTATTATAAGGTATGAAACCAAAAATCATCCATATCGAAGGCTAAAGTGGACCACATGGTAAGAAAAATGGATATTAAATCACATGCGCTTCCTATGGTGTGGTCTACTTGGACCTTTAGTTTAATTTATTTTTTGGTTAATGAACTAAAATATTTTAGTAAAATTAATGGACAAAATGGATTGAGTAAATACATCATGATAGGCCCAACAGAGCCCCTTAAAGGACCGTCCATGCCCTACACCCAAAATTGGGCCCGTGCGCCCAAATCTCCCCCATTTCTCTCTCTTAGCGTTCAAAAGTTGTCTACCTCCCCATCACAGCAAACCCATAAAAAATGACCGAAACTCCCTCCCTATCTCTCTAAACCCTAACCTTAAAAATCCAATTTCAAAATTTCAAAATCCAAATTGATTCTAATCGTAGTCTTTCCCACACACATTTTCATTACTCTCTCTCCAAATTCCCATGGAATCAAATTGGAACTCCCTCATCTCTAATCTTACAGAGCTAATCCTCTCCTATCTTCCTATCCGATCCATCATCGTCTCCTCAGCCATCTACAAGCTCTGGCAGTCCCTCGTCACCCAATCTTCCTTCTCAGCCTGCGTCTCCCCCACTAAGAAGCCCTGGTTCTTCATCTGCGGCAAGAACAACATCTTTTCCAAGAACAATCAGGCATTCAGTTTCGATCCCGAATCAAATGAATGGATCCAATTGTCAACCGCTCTCTTTCCCCTGCGAACAGCCTAAGAAGAATCCTCCATTGACTCCAGCGGCTTCTTTTTCACGACCACTTCCTCCTCCTCCAAATTCTGCTACGCCCCTGTTCTCAAAGGCAGATCCTCTCTCTCTTACTCCACTCCTTATTTCATTCTCTCATCTTCCTCCCTTTCTCTCCATTACCCAATCCCCTCTCTCTCTTTCTCTCTATTTCCACCATTAGCGCCCTCGCCATCTCCCTCTCCCTCTCTCGTGGTCCCTTTCCATCTCCCTGTCCTTCTCTCGAGCTTCGGTGCCTTCACACCTCCTTCAACACCACCAGATCTTCAGCAGCGCTGCCTCCACCGGTTCTCCCTCACCCTCACTCCCCCTAACATTGAGGCTTCTTCCTCTTCAAAGGTTCTCTTTCCCATATATTTCTAGGGTTTTGTTGATTTCCTTGTTACTGCGACTTGAATTTGAGATTAAATGTTTTTTTAATTATTATGTAAAAGCTTGCATGTTTGAATGTGTCAGATCTATAGGACCATATCTCATTCCAAGTGATACAATTGATAAGCAGTCAGATCTTGGTAGGACAGGGTTGGATCACCATACCAAGGGTGTAATTTGTAGAATCCCCCATTAGGAGTAGGGAACATAAGATCAATGGTTTGGATCACCATACTAGGGGCCTAATTTGTAGAAATGGGTTGACTGAAGCATAGGCATAGAAATCAGGCCTAAGCCTTTCCAATAGTGGGCCATGCCAAAATCCTGATGGGTCAGCTGTCCCTACCCATTTTACTGGTCAGATCGTAACTCATGTCCATGCCCATCAAGGTTTTAAGACTACGTTGAGTTTATTGGGGGTTGACCTTAACTCACGCTCCTAACCAGCATTGCTCAGTCAGTGAATGTGGATGGTCCATCTGGTGGGCCACACTATTGATGATATGTGGCAAAAAAAAGAAGAAAGAAAAAGAGCATGCCTAGCCATCAAGCATACGGACACTGAAAATAGAAAATGTAGGATTCATGATTTTCATATTTCCCTTGTTTCGTGGGCCACTCTTAATAGTCCCACTAAATGAACCATCTAGATTCAGGGACCCTACTCCAATGTAGAATTTGAAATGGTGACTAACTGGGAAGATCTTATTTTTGTTTCATTTAGAGCCATGCTAATTAACCATACACATGGAAAAAGTGGGCCATGTACACACTGATTGGGCCACCCAACAAAAGCAACGGTTGGTAATGATATTTTGGGCAATAAGGAATCCACCATTGATCCGTTGGCATATGAATTAGATATCATGTCATGAAGTGGGCCCATTTCACGTTTGTTGGCTGTTGATGTAAGAGGTCTCACTGTCTATGGCTCTTTGGTTTTCTAGTGCTTGATTTGTCCCAGTGATTAATGTAACCTTCTTCCATTTTGGACTTAATGAGTCTTCCTACTGTTCATAGAACTCTGGAAATTTTCTTACTATTATACATGTACACACAACCCTGCTAGTGCACTCGTTCTCTTTCGTGCATAAATGCTTAAATTACATGCAGTCCCTTGTGCTAACATTTCTCTCTTTTGGAAATTATAAAATTGCAGCTACAACTACAGTCTCTGATGGAAACCTTAAATTCAACAGAGCCTCATTACATCAAATGTGTCAAGCTAAACAATGTCGTCATGCCTGTTATTTTTTTAGAATGCCAACATTATCCAACAACTACATTGTGGTGTAAGTACACAATGGAAAACATCATTATTTCCTTTGTCATTCTTCATTAACTTTCACATGGAGCTGTTCAAATTCAGTTGTTATTTACATATAATATTTTGTACGAAACTTTCATACTCTCAGGGTGTTCTTGAGGCAATTAGGGTCAGCTATGCTGGATATCCTATGTACCAGATGAACATTCTATGAATTTCTTCACTGTTTTGGTCTACTTGCTCTGGAAGTTTTAGAAGCAAAGTCGTTGTTTATGTTTTTATGCTTAACAATGAAGTCAATTGTATGGTTTCAAGTTTGTTAGTCTGTATCTATCGTGGATGTTAAAATATTAATTTGAAGTAGAAATTGATGCTACTTCATGTGAATTTTACATTCCTGTACAGCTATGATGATAAGATTGCATGCCAAAAGATTCTTGACAAAAAAGGGTTGAAAGGCTGTTAAGTAATTCCAACATTTTCTCAAAATTCATAGTGCTGGTGCTGGTGCAACTCAATGCCTTTCATTACATTTTCCAGTGGTTTCTGATGGCATCTGCTGGTAGTCTTATATCTATATGTTTATCATCATCATTATCATCTGTAACACTATGAACAATGTCTTGAAGCGTGCTTTAGTTGCTGCAGCTGCATCACTGATAGAGCCGACGACCCCCTTCTATTTTGATATTTATCAATGGTAAGACATTATTTTCTAGGTGTAACCCATATATATGATGAATAAATGGGATGATTTTACACTAGGTGATCCTCATAGTGGGCCAACGTATTGAAAGTTTTAGATGTTACATTCACTTAATAGGTTGGAAGTTATATGTTAGATGTTACGTCTATCTGATAAGGGTTCCCGGAATGCAACACTGAAGAAGAAAGGAAAACAAGGTATTGAAGATAACATTCTATCTTTCTTCAGGTCCTTGGGTTCATCAAGTCAGTGATCTTACTCAGTTGACCCGATGAGATTTTGAGCTGAGTCATTAGGTTCAGGAATGCAAGCCTCAGTTTGGTGTAGGTTTTATGCTACCCTATTTTCAGATATTAAGTCATCAGATTATTTTTTGGTACTGAGTGTATTTCATTTTAGGTTGGTAACTGTCATGTAGACCATACATTTTCTGTTAAATAAAATGAAATTATTGAAATTGCTACTGAGCCTGAGGATGCGGATGAGGCTGGGGCTTACAGCCTGGCTACACGTGATTCAAATATGCATTCTTTCCTTATATTATGATTTAGATGTGCACAGATATTCTATGAGTTTTTGTAATCCACGCATTTGAATCATCATATATGGTTATGATTTTAATGCACCAAAAACCACCCGTGTAATCTCAGCCCTACAAATGCGTCGATATATCAAGCTCATGGACTAAACATGGATGTGTTTGATGTCGCCTAGGTGCGGAACCAGTTGTCCATTCCAATGTTGCCAAGATCACCAACCCACCTCATTCTTTTGACAAAAAAGAAAATGAAAAAGAAAAAAAGGTGGCACTTTTAACAGTCATTGATATTATTGTCCTCAGCCCCTAGAGTCTGCATTTAGATGTTCTGATTTCTTTGTGCATGCAGTTTTTTTCCATTAAATTCAATATCAGTGAGTTTCTCAAATGTAGGATGTTTTGCTAGCAGTGATTTCTTTGTTCTGATTCCTTTTACTTTATACCAATGTTTTTATTCTCAAAGTTTAATTTATCTATTTCATTATGGCATTTTCTCATAGGATGCAAGCTCTGGTTGAGGACTATATTTTCAGTGGAGGCATTTTCTCTCCACTGAATAACTAGATAAATCTAGTATGTACATTGATCAGTTGGTAGTTTTTTGGCTTTATCTCATTTTTCTATAGTGGAGCCTGAATTCATAGATAAATCAACTGGAATGTACATTGCTCACTTGTGCGATACTACCCAAACTGCACTTCTATTTTGTTGTTGATTTATAGGTTTGATCTGGAACTGCAGATATTTCCATGGGATGTGTCTCACATTTGAGCATCAACGTAGGCAAAAGCAATACCAACAAAAATATGACTGATTCAATTCCATCTTCAATAAACAACAAGGTGCATTCTTGCACACACTTCTTATTGTAATTGGAGCATTCTTGCACATGTTTATTTATAAATTTTGATGCATTCAATTGTGAAAGGATTTATGACTTTGAAAATGAAAGAGAGAGGCTCATTATGGAGAAGGTCGCAGTCATTCAAGAGCATGCTTCCCTGAAAAATCAATTGGTTTCTTTACAGACACAGATAAACAGCCTCACTACAGAAGTAGATAACCTTACATGCAAGGTGCTTAAATTTACAATCTAACCCTTTTTGCTAAACACAAAATGCACACGTCTTTATTGCCTTTCCTATTGCAGGTTAGTTCCACAAAGAAGGAATATGATCAAGCCCAATTTGAGCTCAATTTGAGTCATTCAAAGATGAAAGAATGTGACGCTGAGATCAGTGCCATTGTCACGGAGCAACAGAAGCTTCAACATAAAATTAGTGATGCAAATGTTGAGAGGAAAAAATAGGAAAATGAGGTACTTGTAGTGGTAATATGTTCCTATTTTATTTAACTTGCTTGATGTATGAAATTGTGTATGTGTTCTTGATAGAAACGCACTCTTTCCCATTCACACAGATTAAGCAAATGGAGATGGAACAGAAAGATTGCTTCCTGAAGGTAGAGAAACTACTAGAAAGGCATAGTTGGATTACAACTAAGAAACAATTATTTGGAAAAAGTGGGATAGATTATGACTTCTCATCTCGTGATCCTTGTAAATCAAGGGAGGAGCTTGAGAAACTTCAAGCTGAACAATCTGGGTGTGTGATTGGATTACTTGTTATGTTGTTTCCTATGCTTCTTTGTTTTCTTTTCCATGACAATGAAATAATATGATTGAACACCTAATTGATGTTTGGTTTTGCATTTTTTTCTTTAAAGAAGAAGGTTAATGGACATGCATCTCAATTAATCTGATTGATTGTTTTCAACCTTGAGAAAAGGGTCAATAAAAAAAGTTATGACAATGTTCGAGAAAGCTGAAGATGAATACAATGACTTATTATCCAAGAAAAACATCATTGAGGTATATTGCTTTATTTCTCAGCTTGTAAAGGATCTTATCATTTTTTTTTTTTTTGTTAAATTGAATTTGTTTATGTCTGAAGCTGTTTATTTACTGTATTCATCTCTTTCTTAGAATGATAAGTCAAAAATCAAGAAAGTGATTGAAGAGGTTGATAAAAAGAAGAAAGAATCACTAAAAGTTACTTGGGTTAAAGTGAACAAGTGAGTCAAAACTTCTCTGCTCTTATGTTCCAGTTCATATTTTGTGCTTTCTAGTTGAAAATCAAGAATGCCATTTACTTTTGTTGGTATATTTCAACGAAAGAAATTTCCTTTCTGAATTATGTTAGTGTGTGTGATTTCAGCGTTTCAGATGGCTGAAACTACGACCCAAATTATAGTATCCGGCTTCCTTGGATCCTTGGATCAGATGAATTCGGTGGATCTCGGGGACAAGCTATGTTTATGTATTAGCTCGAAATTAATGGAGCATACCCGGATGTGCATCGAAGCTATCCGGATGAGCGGGGGTCCCTGGAAGGTGGGAACTGCTGTTATGACCATGATGAAGCTATCCATTTCCTATGGACAACATTAGAGGGGCCTGATCATTTGGACGAACCGTGTTTATATATTTGGTCAAAATTAATGCAGCAGACTTAAATGTGCGTCAGAGCTATCTGGATGAGTGGGGATCCCTGGAAGGTGGGAACCGCTATTATAACCATGATGAAGCTGTCCATTTTCAATGGATAACATTGGAGGGGCCTAGCCATTTGGACAGGCCATGTTTATATCTGTATTTACAGGGACCACACCCTTAACCTAAAAACCAAACGTAAAGCCGATTTCAAACCCGAATTCAATTTCCTAAACCTAAACCTTAACGTATTCTCAAATCCCTAAACCTAAACCTACGCCTAATCTTAATCTTAACTCCCTAACCTAAACCTAAACCTAAACTTGAAAACCCAAACCCAAACCCGAACCTGTAGCGCCCTGAAAATTGGGGGTCGAGCATAACTCAGCTCTCGACTTCCAGAACATCACTTATGCAACATTATTTGATGATGGATGAATGTTATCTGTATTAGGGCATAAAACATGAGGTGATTAAGCCAAAACAACAAACATAATTCAGGAAAAGTCTGAAAACATGAGCGGAAGACTGAAATACATATATAAATCAACATAAGTCCTCAAGATATGTATGTTCTGCCAGGTCATAATTACAAGTCGTGTCTCAAAATACATTTATTAAAAAGTGATAAATCACTACCAACATAGCCCTGAATCTCCGTCAATCAGAGCATTGTTCACATGAACCCGCCTGAGAACTGCATATAGGAGAAACCCTTCTCATCGGCTTAAAAGACTGGCTCTACCTCGCAAGCATCGGTACCATCTGAAACTAAAAAAGGGACTGGTTAGTGTTGTAAACACAGTCTCGTAATGTGGGAGTGAGTGATCAACTCATTGGAATCATAGAGTAAAAATTAACTTGTTATCAATTCAGTCAAGCAGTAATGATAAAGAAAACATATCAACCATTCCTAAATAATCTTATTAATGCAGGGATGAGATGTTTCATGAATGCATGCCCTCGCTTACACTCCTTAGTGTGACACCATCTTACGTTCACGGCATGCTTCCAGCCCTCTGTGCACTTCATCATTGGCATATGCAGTGCGATGATATGAACATGACTACCAAGTTATTATTAGTCCTTTTCATACAGAAGGATTGGGAAGCTAAGGTGCCTCCCTTGTATCAATACCCAATCAATGATCCATTCTAGGGTCGTCAATCCTAGACAATCTCATACGATGTTCCGGTTCTAGGTCACCACAAAAGGGCTTGTCACCAAATCAGTGTTTCTCCTGCGAAAAACATCACACGCACAGGATGCGACAACTGATCAGTGTAGGCATAGTTATACTCTAATGCTACGGAAAGACTCATCGCCTCAATACAAACTCAGAGTATGCTCGAGGTCACTACAAAGGGCTCGTCACCAATCAATGTAGGCCGACACACGAATATAGTGTCTCATACCACCATAATCGGCTCACGAGTCTAGGTTTCTCACTGGTCACTACGGGGAGGCTCGTCACCCCAGTGTAGGCCGACAACTTGACCAAAGTGTCCCATACCACCATGCCCGATTCATGAGTCTTAGCGGATCGAGGTACCAAAGTTAGAGGGCTTTACACTGGTAATTTTGGTACCTTAGGTTCAAGTAGTAGCGTCCAAACATGGTGAACATACATCGGTCAATCGGGTTAGTTGATAAGCTCAACTAGGCCAAGCGCATGCCTACCCACTGTCAAACATTCCAAGTACGACTCGAATTTGTCGAACTCATCTTGCGTGGCGTAAATAACTTCAACCACCAATTTAAGGGTTGTTACCTATTACCTGGACTATGTCAAACACATTCAATTACGACATGTTATCTGATGATATAGTCAAAATAGTAAATGGATCAAATTTTAAATTATATAATTAAAGGTCCGATATTGTCCGCTTTAGGGCTACCAGGGCTGTTGCACAAAATCGTTACACCACTCCCCCATCACCCTTCACAGCTTTGTTTCTGCATGTTATGGAATACAACTTAAACATGAATCCACACATAGGAAATATAAAATACATGGAGGAAGTCATACACATAGATAAGGTAGTTGAGAAGCATATCTCAACACGCATACAGGTATACCTTACTAACTACTAACTCATTTAAACATTTTTACAAACACTTAGCCTACACATTCCGTCATATTTGATATATATAAATTTATCATATGTATTAGGGTCAATCCTCTCGTCAAAGGGTTATCGCCTATACAAAAATCATATATCCATGACAGTTAGTCATGGCGAGCACGAAAGCTAATTTTATACTCATTCAGTCATTTTCACTATCACTTAGACTACACAATATAATATACACAACGTATGTTGATAAAACATGTATTAGGCCAATCCGTTCACCCAGAAGGTGATACACATACATCTAGCATACATAGACAACAATTAATCATGGTAAGCACAAATCTAAAATTTATACGTATACAGGTATTTCAACAAATACATAGAATACAGTACGGTATACATATTTCATACATATTCATAACGCAAAACAAACAACACGTTTTGCATGTGAAATGGCATCCAAGTCAATACTAAATCATTATCTGACATTGAAAGGTTTGAAAACCATAACCTATACGTCTATAATCAGCACCTAAAACCAGAAAACACGTAATATATATGATTTAGACGATAAGTCTTCGTCAACGGCAGATAGGCTACCTAAGGCATGAAACAGGTTAGCTTCAACATCACTTCAACTACTCTATGCTTCAAAAAAGGTTAGGGTTAGGATTTCTTACCTAAGTGTGGAATCATAATCGCCGAAATAACGATTTAGATGGATGAAAGTTGGCATGTAGTGCAGCTAGGTGGAATAACAAGAGGAAAACACCACATCTCTCTCTCACTTTCTCTCTCTTTACTCTCTTCACTCTCCTAGGATTTCTCTTAAATTCATATGGATTAAATAAGAGACGGTTTAAGGCCTTTTTATAAGTCCTAAATCGAAGGAAATAGCCCTAAGGCCAAGGTATACTTAGGTTATAACCAAATCGGCTTTGTTCTAATCTAATGGAGTATTTCTGGAGGTCCTGTTACTGAGTGCGGTCAAACTTAAGCTCATAGATGATGGATCTTGATCAAGTTAAGTTTTCAGTTCGATCGAATTTCCAAATCGTTCGTGGCGGACCAGTTTCAATTCAACAGTCACCGAAATTTGACCAGAGCCACAAGTACTTTGACATGTATGGGCCACCTATCTAGATCCGAGGGTGAATTTGGATCAAAATCTAACGGTCAGAATGCTTAGAAATAATGCGCAAGCGACACGACTCAGATTACTTAAAATCATATTTAATTTTTTAAAAATCTCCGCTTTCTCACTCTCTTCACTCCGGACTCAAGGAAATGGTCTCAGGACATCGTTTGGTCTTAATTTTTCAGGTGATGGCCAAGTTCAACTAGGCGGTCATAATGGTCTAAGTTCATCGCTATCAGACTTTCGACGTGCGGTCCAGGTCCGTTACGAAGTTTCAAAGTGCTCCCGAGAGCAATTGAGTTTAGAGATTGATTCAAGATTTTAGGGTAACATAGCCTTAACAATTTTATAGGTTTTAAATCTTACAGATCATATTTAAAGTGGTTGGTGCTACTTTCGCATGTAATCTAGTGTAGCGCTAGTTAATTCACGTTAAATTTCTAAAGAATTTAGTCCTAAATGATTTCTTTAGCTTTAGAATTGAGTTATGAGAAGTTACCAAGGTGTTATGGTTGACCCATTGCCTAAGGACGTCTAACTCCAGGTTGGAAAAAATCCGAAGTGTTACAGAACCCGAACCCGATTTCCTAAACCTAAATTTATAACCAAAACCTAAACCTATTCACAAATCTTAAAACCTATAACCTAAACCTAAACCTAAACCTATAACTTAAACCTTAACCGATAACCTTAACGTATAACCTAAACTCAATTCCCCAAACCTTAATCTATAACCTGACCTAAACGTAAACCTATAACCTAAACCTAAGCCTATAACTTAAAACCTAAACCTAAACCTAAAACCTAAATGTATTCTCAAATCCTTAAACCCAAACCTACACCTAATCTTAATCTCAACTCCTTAACCTAAACCTAAACTTGAAAACCCAAACCTAAACCCGATCCCAATTTCCTAAACCTAAACCTTAACCTATTATCAATTCCCCAAAGCTATAACCTATAACCTAAACCTAAACCTAAACCTAAAACCTAAACCTAAACCTAAAACCTAAATGTATTCTCAAATCCCTAAACCTAAACCTACACCTAATCTTAATCTCAACTCCTTAACCTAAACCTAAACTTAAAAACCCAACCCTAAACCCAAATCCGAACCCAATTTCCTAAACCTAAACTTATAACCTTAACCAAAACCTATTCTCAAATCCAAAAACCTATAACCTAAACCTTAACCTATAACCTAAACTCAATTCCCTAAACCTTAACCTATAAACTAACCTAAACCTAAACCTATAACCTACACTTATAACCTAAAACCTAAAACCTAAACCTATAACCTACACTTATAACCTAAAACCTAAAACCTAAACCTAAAACCTAAATGTATTCTCAAATCCTTAAACCTAAACCTACACTTAATTTTAATCTCAACTCCTTAACATAAACCAAAACTTGAAAAACCAAACCTAAACCCAATCTCGATTTCCTAAACCTAAACCTTAACCTATTCTCAATCCCCTAAAGCTATAACTTATAACCTAAACATAAACCTAAACCTAAACCTAAAACCTAAACATAAACCTAAAACCTAAATGTATTCTTAAATCCTTAAACCTAAACCTACACCTACACCTAATCCTAATCTCAACTCCTTAAACTAAACCTAAACTTGAAAACCCAAACCTAAACCCGAATCTGAACCCGAACCCGATTTCCTAAACTTAAACCTTAACCTATTCTCAAATCCCTAAACTGTAACCTATAACCTAACCTAAACCTAAACCTATAACCTACACTTATAACCTAAACCTAAAACTGTAATCTTAACCTAAACCTAAACCTAAACCCGATCCCAAACTCGAATCTGAGTCCCTAAATCCTTAGCCTAAACCTAAAACCCAAAAGTAAACCCAATCTCGAACCTGAACCTGATTTCCTCTACCCAAACCTTAATGTATTCTCAAATCCCTAAACTTAAACCTACACCTAATCCTAATCTTAACTCCCTAACCTAAACCTAAACCTTAACCTATAACCTAAACCTATAAACTAAAACCTAAACCTAAACCTAAAACCTAAATGTATTCTTAAATCCCTAAACTTAAACCTACACCGAATCCTAATCTCAACTCCCTAACCTAAACCTAAACCTAAAATTGATAACCCAAACCTAAACCCAAACCCGAACCTGAACCCGATTTCCTAAACCTAAACCTTAACCTAAACCTATAACCTAAACCTAAACCTTAACCTAAACTTAAACCTATAACCTAAACCTAAACCAAAACCTATAAACTAAATCTTTCCCATGACCTATAACCTATAACCTAAACTTATAACCGATAACCTAACCTTAACCTAAACCAAAACCTATAAACTAAATCTTTCCCATAACCTATAACCTATAACCTAAATTTATAACTGATAAACTAACCTTAACCTAAACCTAAAACCTAAACCTAGACCTAAAACCTAAATGTAATAAAAAATCGTTAAACCTAAACCTACACCTAATCCTAATCTCAACTCCCTAACCTAAACCTAAACCTAAACTTGAAAACTCAAACCTAAACCTGATCCTGAACCCGAACCCGAACCTGATTTCCCAAACGTAAACCTTAACCTATTCTCAAATCCCTAAAGCTATAACCTATAACCTACAACTAAACCTAACATAAACCTATAACCTTAACCTAAACCTAAAACCTAAATGTAGTCTCAAATCCTTAAACCTAAACCTACACTTAATCCTAATCTCAACACCTTAACCTAAACCTAAACTTGAAAACCCAAACTAGACCTGATCTCAAACCCGAACCCGATTTCCTAAACCTAAACCTTAACCTATTCTCAATTCCTTAAATCTTTAACCTATAACCTATGCCTATACCTATACCTAAACCTTAACCTTAACCTATAACCTAAACCTTAACCTATAACCTATAACCTATAACTTATAACGTAAACCTAAAACCTAAAGCTAAACCTAAACCTAAAACCTAAATGTATTCTCAAATCCCTAAACCTAAACCTACACCTAATCCTAATCTCAACTCCCTAACCTAAACCTAAACCTATACCTAATCCTAATCTCAACTCCTTAACCTAAACCTAAACCTAAACTTGAAAACCCAAACCTAAACTCGATCCCAAACTCGCACCCGATTTCCTAAACCTAAACCTTAACCTATTCTCAATTCCCTAAAGCTATAACCTATAACCTATAACCTATAACCTAAACCTAACCTAAACCTATAACCTTAACCTTAACCTAAACCTAAACCTAAACCTATAACCTCAACCTAAACCTAGGTTTTGAGTTTAAAAGTCCATCCTAGGTTTGAACACATTACTCATGTTGGATTTTTCCATAGTTTAGAAGAATTGTAGGTACATTTTTTTATTTCTTCATATGTAAGTATTTTTTATTTTTTATTTTTATTTATCTTTCTTCCTTTTGAGATGTGTACAAAGGCATGCTTGTTTGATTGTGTCTAAAAATATTGTTTTATACAAGCTGACAAGCTAAAGAAGTCAATGGAGGATGAAATTCATTTTATCAAGGGAAGGGTTTCAGAACTTGAAAGTGATCTTGTGTCGAAGTCCACAGAAGTTGCATCTGCAGTTTCAAGGAAAGAAGAAGCTCTATTTTCTGTATTTACTGAAATTGACTGTTTGAAGGAAGAAAATTCTGTAAAAATATGAGCATTATTAAATGCATATGGAGGGTGTTTACTGTGTTGGAGTGTATTTGTTTCTTGCACATGAGGGCACGCCTTAGTTGTAATTCTTATGATAGGTTGAGCAAAGTGAAGTAACGTTTATTTAGAAATGTGAATGTAGGATGAATTGTATGATTTGATTGCTATTTGTAATAAATACAACATTTTTTTTTCTGATTACATTTTATGTACAATTTCTATCAGCATTAAGCTTTAGATGAGTTATCAATCACAACAGGTTATTGCAATGGAAGCAGGTCGTATTATTTCATTTTTGAAAAAAAATAACTACAAATATAATCCATCACTATAGCCACAGTTTTTGTCCATAGCTATTGGCATCTATTGCTACAGATATTATTAGTGCTCTTGGTATCTATTACCACAGATAAAATCCCTTTTGCTACTGATATGATCTGTAGCACGTCCGTCGCTATTAGTGTGGTACCTAAAGGTATTGCTACAGATATAATCCATAGCTATTGGTATCTATTGCTACTGATATAATTTGTAGCTATACCTTTAACTACCCCATCAATAGCGATGGACGTGCTACAGATCATATTTGTAGAAAAAGGGCTTTTGCTATGGTTTTTTGTTGTAGCCTTTGCCTATTTTTCTTGTAGTGAACTGTTAGGATGAATAAAACCCAACTCTCAAAGCTCATCCAACTGCTCCTGTAGTTCCCTCAACTCCATTAGTGCCATCTGGAGGGGGCCTTCGAGATAAACGCAATACTGGGCACCAAATCTCTCTAAAACTCCACCTGCCGATGCGACCAAAAACCTGGGATCTCCTAGAACACATCTAAGTACTCACGAACAACTAGAAGCTGCTCAATACACCTTGCCACAAAATTCTCGACAACACAAGCCAATAAATTCGATAAGGCTCTCCTATGGGCTCGGTTACTAATTAGAACACTAGCAAGCCAGGAATGTGAAACGTGACTGTGCTCATGGCACAGTCCAAGATGGCATAATACTCTGCAAACCAGTCCATACCCAGGATGGCATTGAACTCTGCCTTCGATAATACAAACAAATTGGCGGGAAGGAGTATCTCACCCACCGACATCGGGAAAGAAGGGCAATGACGACTCAACACAACAGACTTCTCCATGGGAGTCGAAACGGCCAAGGCCTCAGACGCGGACTCCAATGGAATATCGGTCGATCAACAATACTGCTTCACCACGAAGGAATGAGAAGCGTCAGAATCAAACAAAACATAGCCAATACAAGAAGAAACAAGAAGAATACCCTCAAAAGCTTTGTTGGTCTATTATTACAGGTCCTGGCCCTGCGTATGCTGCGGGGGATAGAATTTGCCCTAAGTTGACAAAGGAAGTAAGACTGAAGACTGCGGATCCTAAGTCTGCGCCTACTGAGCGGCAATGTATACACATCCCAAAACTTGGGGAGGTGCATTGTTGAGGGTCAAATACTGCATATTAGACCCCATTTATTACCTGAATTTACGTACATAATGCCGTTTAATGGCCCGTTTTGCCGTGTTTGTGATACAGGGTGTAGTTGAAAGCATGAAATGTAAAAAGTTGCTAAAAGTATGAATTTAACACTCTGTTGACACCACAGGCAAGGGACACACTCCAGGGGACCAAGATTGACAAATATACACGGTCAGAAATCCGAGAAAAGTTAGAAATTGAAGCTCAAGTGTCCTGAAGGACGTCTAGAATGTAAGATCACGAGGTTCCCACCATCCGTTCGGCTCGAAACTTCATACGTCGCCTGAGGACCATAAATTAACCGTACATATAAAATTTCAGCCATTGAAGATCTCGGGAAGTGCCCCAACTGACATATCAGCCTGTAAAATCATGATTTGGGGCCCACATGCTATCTGGATATGCTTCAAAATTTGTCTCTACGGTTTAAATACGATTGGAAACAGGATGGACGGCACGAATTTCTCGTGAACATCACAGTGGACCCCACATGAGGGTGTGCGTGCATTCAGTGCACGCACACGCGAGCCGCACCGGACCAACCAACGGGTCAGCGCAAGCGCTGACCCGTCTCTCTCTCCCTCTCTGCGTAAGGTGCAGCAGACGCACGGCCGCTGACCATTTTTGCGATCATTTATGGGCCCCACACGTGCTCCATAAGCTCGATCTGAACCGTCCACCGTGTAGACAGCCGCGAGAACTACAAAACCATGTTATCACTTTTCACCCATGCGTGCACACGTGTGAGATACAGAGGCCACAAAAGGGCTGCTCGGTAACGTTCAAAACTGATTCTTCTGTGATTTCTTCTCTGGGCCACATCAATGGACGTTCAAAACCACCCATTCTTGACTGAAATTTCGTTCTGAATCCAATGGACGGGGTGGATTTTCTAGAAAATGCTTCTGTGGGGCCCACCGACCACAACAGCAAAATGGTGCGAAAGGTTTCGCACATCCGCAAAAATTGACTTTTTCGGACAGTTTTGGCCCACCATCTTTGATCATATGGCAGATCTGAACCGTCTATCATGTAGAGGACCCAAGAAAGTACTAAGAGACGGTGTTTCTTTAGAATTTGAGCGAGAAAAGTGGCGTGTTTCATGGTACCGAACATGGCTGCAAAAATTGCACTCCGTGTCCTGCTACAACTCTGTCACTAACTCCAGCCTTCCAGCAGCTATAAAAAGAGGTTTTTGGACGTGGAGAGCATTCATTCAAGGTCTGGGGAGGAAGAACAGAGGGCTCGAGCTTGGGTTTCAACGTGGGCAGAGGAGAGAAAGAGGAGCTTGGTTTTTTCTTTCCCTTTTCTTTTCCTTTTCTTTTTCTCTTTATTTATTTGATTGAGCCCATCCATGGCAGGCTAAATCCTCCTAGCTAGGGCTAGGAGGTGAAGCTTGTAGTGAGATGAGAGATTATATGCTTTTAATTTAATTTTAATTTTTGAATTGAAGTTGGTTTTAGTTTGATTTTAATGGAAATATTTTTGGTCTTTAATGGTCTGTTGTGACTGAAATTACAATGGGTCTGCAATGCTTTGAATATTTTCTTATCCCTTTTATGTTTATGATGTTAGGACGTCCCGTTGTTCACCATAGTCTCCTGGGCATGGTTGGATGACGGTACCCTTCTTAACCTTCATACATATGATTGGTTGGTAATTAGTTTAATTCTGTTGTTTGCCATAGTCTGTGGGCATGGTTTGATGATGGAATCCATTCTAATTCATACACCTTTCATCTCTTTGAAAACTAGATCAACGGCAGTTCAGTAATTTTCATGATTTTTGATGCAAGCATAAGTTCTCCCTGATCTCTACAAGTGGATCCTCTGAATCCCTAGTTTCCTATCTCTGAGTTGTTTCCTAAGTTTTAGATTAATTATTCTACAAGTATTTCACCATTGCTAATTGATTTAGAATTCATCTTAGCCTAGTTCTAGTTCTAGTTAGTTTTAGATAACGTACAAGTTTCAGTCCCTTGGGATTCGACCTCAGTCTTACCGAGTTATTACTACATCACAACCTTGCACTTGGGGAGTGAACATGCATATCCCCTCTTCTGTTGTTGATGTCTTTATTGCTGTTGTTGTGGTCGCTATGGAGGCCCACTTGGCTGCCTCTGCTACTGAGGCCTAAGAGCGGGAGCTAGAAGCCGCGCTCAGGTAGAACGGGTCGATGGAGCATAATGAGAACCACGGCCACAAGCACCCCGCTTAGGTGGCATTGTCTATAGAAAAATAAGGACGACGACGCGTAGGCTCAGAATATTGTAAGCTCAAACGAAAGAAAGGCTCTCAGGACACTACTGTCCTAAGCTCGCAGCAGATATGCGATGTTATCCTAAGTTATTCTAGAATTACTTGTTATACTCTGATACCAACTCGTGTCATGCCCCAGACTCAGTGACAGGACTCACAAGAAACCCGATAGCCAGTTTTAACTGCAACAACCTCCGTAATACCCCATTATCGGATCCTTGGGCAGGTTCCAATCCTGGGATCCTACAAGGAGGATTTTTCATGATCATTACATCTATTCTAATACAAGCATACCCAAGATCACAACAAGTAAATATTAGAAATAACAAAGGGACACATTATAAAATCCACTATAAATTTGAGCTTTAAATATAAGGCTGAAGGAAATACATATGATAACAGAAGAAAGAAGGAAAGATTTTCAACACTGGGATCCTCGGCTCCACTCTTATCCAAGCTCTACCACTACGATGAAGATCTAGCATCTCCTGGATGCATCAATCGTGCATAAGCTTATAGAAGCTTAGAAGGTGGTGAAAGTGTGTGACAATGGTGTGTAGAAGAATAATAGGAGATACAGAAGAGAAACATGATCGATGTCAATGCCACAGGCCTAACCAAGGATGCCATGAATACAAGAAGCCATACCAAGGCTATACAATGCAATGACGATTGGGCGCCATACCAAGGCGATACAATATAAAGCTTATATAGCCGATGCAAATGTAATGCGAAGTGATGCCAATGCTCATAACCAATCCCCATATCCAATACAGTTTCATCATAAGGAATATTATCAGGGTCTAATGCACTACGGGATGACTACCGCTTTACAGACCCGTACAATTAAATGAGCGTAAGAGACCTCACTACCTGCCTGTGGACAACTAATCACCAGTAAGGCTTGATGGTAACGAACTCATTCATGAGCTGGTCAAACTCAGCATAAGAATGCCCTTCACTCAGGCGGATAAGGCTACATCTCATCCCAACTGACTACACGACAATGGGAGATGAGGCCTAACGGTGTGAGGCACTTGGGCACTCGTGTTTTCACTTGATCACAGCGATGGGGAATATCCTTGGTACCATGGAAGTTTAGGGGCTTTCACCCAAGGGCATCCTATGCACCCTAATGCTCAAGAAGAACATTTCTGGTGTCCACATATAGCCATCCAAGAATATACCTGTGGAGGCAAGGCCCTGGTGAAGTCAGTGTAATCATATCTATGAGATGTGATGCTAGATGTATGAGTCACGCATACCAATCATGCACTAGCTCCAAGCACTCAATGTGCACAAGAGGGGAACTCCATCTCTTTATCATATCAACCCAATGACCATGTACAAATGAAATCCAAACACACCATGATGTATATGGGTCATGAAGGTACGCCATATGATGATGATAACTTAGAACATACTCCTCCTTCCCAAGGAGGGAATCAAGTATAGGTACTTAGGCAAATAACCTAAGAAAAAATCTTCTAGTGGGGGCCTAATACTTTTGGGGTAGCCCACAAAGCTATGGGGGTAATATATAAGCCTAAAGGAATAAGCAGTCCTAACGAGGGCCTATGGTGGGCCTTAAACCACCCATAGTAACCCATGGGCCTACCTTAGGGCCACCAAGGAGGACATCCAGCCTTTATTGGGTCCCGAAAGGTAGCCCACCACTACTCGAATATGAAACAAGGCCCAAGGCCTAAGCAATCCATGGCCTAGTGGGCTATACACCAAGCCCAACACATAGGCAATATGGTGGGCCCTCAAGAAAGAGTTGGGTCCAACCATAACGGTCATAAACCCACATGTGGGCCTAAGGGGCAGCCCGGTAATCCAACCATAAGTGCAATCCTTATACTTATTTTAAGTGAGTTGGGCCTCACAACTTGGCCCAAGTACAATGGTTATTTTGGTGGTCAACCAATGGCCCAACTACTTGCATATTATGGCCCACAAACCCATCACAATAAGTAGTAAATGTAGGCCCAAAGGTCAAGGGGCCTATCTAGAAAGTTCCAGGACAAATGGGCTTAAAAAATTCAACAAATAGCTATGAACATTGATCTAATAAAAACACAACTAGAGTGGGCCTTAAGTGTGCACTAATTATGCCTAAAGTCACATCAGGGAAATGCAAAGATATGTGCATATAACATCCATAAATATGGTGGGACATGCTACCCCAAAACATGCCATTAAGGGCAGTCAGTTTGGGCATATTGCTGGAATTCTAGCCTACCTTTTTTCTAGGCCTGCTAGAGTCCAGTAATAAAAATCAATTTATTAGATTATAATTTACTGGTGACCCACACACATCACTGTCGGCCCCACTAGATGAATGGAGTGCATAAAACACATAATCAAGTGGGCCATGCTACTGGACTGGATGTCCAGCAGTAGCCCAATAGACTAGGCATCCTTGGTGGACAGTCAAGGGGGCCTGGATGGCAGCCCCCAAAACACATCAAAGTGGACCTCACACGTGGACGTCCCACAGGGAGGTGGGCCACCTCCCATGTGGACCACACTATGGAGGGATGGCATGGATATAACATGCATCAAGGTGGGCCAAAACATAGTGGACGGCCGGCCATGGCTGGACGCTTGCCCAGCTGGAACATCCAGTTATGGCTGCCAGTCTAGCAATAATTTCTCCGATTTTAGGTGGATAGGTGGTGGCCCACACTACTAAGATTGGTCTCAACATGTTGGGCCATAAGCTGGGCCAATAGGGAAACGTAAGCCCAAGTAAAACATGAAGAAAGTGCATGGACATCAAGGTGAAAACAGAAATTCTGGTGCATAAAAAAAATGATGTTGTCCATACAATGTTCACCCATTAAAGTGAGCCTAATCTATCCAGAAATGGGAGGGATGAGTGATTAGTATTTCTTCCATAAAATACAACAACGTAGGGTCTATGAAAGTGGCCCACCACTTAAGGAAATCAAGCTGATATCAGTGTTTCCCCTTCAACAATGTGGCTAGACAGTCTAGCAAGGTGGACCATCCACCCCTATGGGCCACCCTTTTGGATCCCATTGCGTGAACAAATGGAGGTAGGGTTTAGGGTACTTCAAGGTGGGGTCCACTGAAAGTGCCCTCCCTGGTTTGTCAATTAGCATGTGTGTTGAGTCAGTCGGACTGCAAAGCCTCACAAGAAGATCTATTCAAGCATCTGCCTCAACTAGATGTGTGGAAGCTCGCCATAGGCAAATATAAGTCTCGCATCCCTTGTCCCAAAACACCAGGTGAATAAAACCCTTAAAAATAAGTTAGAACATATTAGTGTTTTAGGTAAGAATTTTTTTTCAAAAATCAGAAAATCTCTGAGTTTTCTTTCCCTGTCGATTATATCAATATACAACTCGATATAATCGACTTGCATTGTCGATGCCCTTGAAAAATTAATCGATAAAACCGAATGACGGCTAAATATGTTCAGCAACCACATACATATTTGGATGAAATTATCGATATATCGATACACCTATCGATATCATCGATATTTGAATCTCGAGCTCATCGAATATGGCTCGATAATATCGATAGGCAGATATTCAGTGCCCCTATTTTTACTCAGAAAAATCATATATGCTTTGATATATCAGAGGTCTCCTCGATACCATCAGAGTTCAAATCTCGATGATATCGGAAGGCTCTCGATGATATCGGTCATGGGCACGAAGTTCTCCAGCAACATTTTTCAGGTGGTTTTTAACTCAGATCAGAGGTCACTTGATAGAATCAATATTCTAAATATCAAGATATTGGGGTCGTATCGATTACATCGAGAAAGGAAAAACTTGTTCAGCAAGCTTACTGATAATATCTATGGATTTATCGATGCATTGACACGACCTCCAATATCATTAATATTCAAATTTTGATGATATCGAGTATCCCCCGATAATATCTAATGATTTGAAACATCTCATGCAAGTTTCTCTCAGTTTTTAAATGTCAAGGTCTCGATCCTTGTATCGATGATATCACAATTCGAAATCCGATGGCATCGACACGAGTCTCGATTCCCTCGATCAGTTGGCAGAAGGTTTTTTAAAAGTGTATGACATTGAGTTTGTGTTATTAAGCAGACCATCGATACGATTGAGAGTATACGCTCGATGTTATTCGAACCTGCTCGATGATATCGAACTCTGTCATAAATGTGACCCTTTTATATCCATTGGAACCTTTTGCCTATTTAAAGAGAAATTGTCTTTAGTTGCTATGAGAGAAAGAAGAGAGTGCTTTTATGTGTTTAACCTTAGATCATATACCCAAAGCCCTTTCTCTTAAGGGAGTTCATCTTCTAATTCACCCTCATCATTGATATTTAATAGAGTGAATTGGAGAATGAACTTCCGCATTCAAGGATCCTCCAGCTACTACCTTAATTATAAATCATTAAGCTAGGATGCCTTAAATGCATAGATGATTAGAATTGCTCTATCTTCCTAATAGGAAAACCTTTAGAGAGTAGGATTTCATCATAACCTTGACCCAACCCTTAGCCATATACTGGTATATCATTTTTATTGTGGATCAAGGGAGCAAAAGACTCTTCAACAATAAGGTGGAGATCTTTATTATGTGCTAAATGGGACTGATCAACTTATCTGTAAGTATATAGAGTCTAGAGGACCCTTTGTTCATTCCTTTGTAGGATTGGGTCCAAGGTGTTTCTCACCCTTGAAGTGCTCAAGGAGGCCTCCGGCGGGAGTGTACGTGGTGGGTGCGTTGTGTGGACCCTTGCTCTGTGGAGAGAATAAACATCTAGTTAGGGGTGAACTAGTAAAACCTTCGATTTGAGGTGAACCGTGTAAAACCTTGGGTTTGAGGTGAACCGAGTGAAACCTCCGTTAGGGTCTTAGGGAAGATCCTTTAGCCTGTGTGCTTAAAAGTGGGTGCGTTGTGTTGACCCTTGCTCGTGAGGGCATAAATAATCAGCCTCAGTGTAGGTTGTAAAGGTTGAAGGTGAACCTGATTTATAACCTTAGGTTAGAGGTGAACCATGTGAAACCTCCTTAGTGAAATCTGGTACACTTAAGGGTTGAGTGCGGTTACCGGGAGTGGAGTAGACAAGTAGTCGAACCATTATAAAAATGACTGTGTTTACGATTGTTATTCTCCTGTGCACGTGATTTATTTTATTACTTTCATACCTGTATATCTGAGATCACATCTTACACACACAGTCATATCCATTATAAACTAGGTTACATATAGTTATTTCTTGAATAGTTTGTGATTGGATCCTTTATCAGGCTTGGAAGCCAATAGAGTTACATTTGAGTAATCCTGATGATTGCATATTCATAGATTAGTGTAATAAGTTTTTTAAATACATTGTAAAAACTTTAAAAGGTCCTATTCACCCCCCTCTAAGACATATTATCATATTCCAACTTCAACTCAAGCGGTCTTCATCGCTATTTTAATTAGTATTAGAGTGGGTCTCTCTTTAAGGGCTTCACCACCTAGAGAGTGATCTTGACTGAAGTTTGGAATATGGCCAAAGAAGAGGGCTCATCAGTCACTAGGCCTCCAATATTTGATGGTTCAAATTATGCATACTGGAAGGCTAGGATGCATTACTTTCAAAGATCTTTGGATCATGACGTTTGAGATATATTTGAAAGAGGATATGTGCCACCATCTAAACAAATTGCACTTGAGAGTGGCACAACCATCACAAAACCCAAACCCAATGAAAAGTGGATGACGTTTGACAAAGAAAAATAAACTGCTGAAGCTAAAGTTATGAACGCCATCTATTGTGTCGTGTCCAAGGATATTTTCAATCAAATAAGCATGTGTGAGACATCCAAGGAAGGATGGGATTTATTGAAAATAACCCATGAAGACACAAGCACTGTGAAGAGGTCTAAACTCTAACTCTTGATTTCACAGTTTAAAGGTCTCAGAATGGAAAAGCATGAGACATTTATAGAGTTTTTCACCAAGTTGAATATCATTCGCAACTCCATGGGTAGATTGGTAGAGAAAGTTCCGGTACCAAAATATTGTAGAAAAATTCTAAGATCCCTACAGGAACGATTTAATCCCAAAGTAACAACAATTGAGGAGTGTAGGAATATTGATGAGATGAAAGTAGAAGAACTGGTAAGTTCCCTTCAAACTTTTGAACTTGTAAGTGTTATGGTTTGAATCCTCTTTAGTTGTCAAATTGTGTGTCGAAACCTCTATATGTGTCTTGTGTTTGTATCTTGTTAAATATGTTCGAGACACCACGTCAACACTTTGAGACAAGAAGATGAACTCCTCAAGCTAGTTCAAACTCTAATTTTGACGATATTAAAGAGAAGAGTTCAAGTTGAAGACTCTAACTGGAGTTCAAGACTCAAAGTTCACGTATATTCAAGATCAAGACTCAAGCATAGTTAGGAAATTGTGCGCAACTCAAATTGACATTGACTTCAAAGCTTGTGAAGTGTTCAAGCTATATCAAGAAGAACTCAAGCTTTGTAAAGTTCAAAGTATAAACAAATGAAGATTCAATGTCCTTACTTATTAAGGTTTAATAGACCTTAGGTTGCCCTTTAGAGTAGGTCACTTTGGATACATAATTCATATATGTTTTACAAGTGATTTTGGTCTGTTTTAGGACTAGTCCTGGACCCTGTTCGACTAGTCCAAGCACTGGTTCGACCAATCCAAGATATTCCAAGACCAGTTGTAATTTTGTTACAAATTATCATATTTTTTCTGTTCGGCTACGACCAATCCTGGAGTTTGCTCGATCAGTCATGGGATGGTCTCGACTCGACCTTCGACCAGTCGTACAGCTTCGACTCAAACTCCAGTGACTAAATCAAGGGTTACACGATCAGTCGTCTAAGGGTCTCAACCGGTCGTGGACTGCCTTCGACCAGTCATGGACTGCCTACGACCAGTCGTGAAATGTTTTTATCCGATCACGCTCGAAAATTCAAAAATCTGTTTCTTCTTCGACTAGTTATGGTGACCTTAGGACTAGTCAAAGATGAATTTCTACAGCTATAAATAGTACATGAATTTCAGAGTTATTCATAGAAAATCAAGTGAATTTGAAGTTCCACTCTGAAATAAGTTTGTGTTTGTTCTTAAGCTATATTGTGCATAATTCTATTTCCTTTTGTTCGCTTTTTACTATTTGATTTGATTCTATATTCCAATCTGATTTGAAAAGAAGAAATATTATTTTCCTTCTTCTTAGAATTAAAATCAAATAGAGATAGCCCAATCTGATCTAATTTAAAATCAATTAGAATTTAGAACCATTGTAAAGTGAGTATAGGACATTGAACTTTCATATTCGAACATCTACTCTAATTAGTTCTTCCGGGCCGCTACAAGAGGAGAAATCCAGGTATTTTAAAATTTTGTAAAATTTCCATTCATTTGGTTTTTGTCTGGGATTCGCCAGAAAAATTTCATTTGTGTGGTTATCTGAGGAGAGCCAGAAAACTCAGAAAATAGTGTGAGTTTTTGGATTGTGTAAGCCCAAGTTAAAAAGACACAATTGTGAAGGTTTTAGGTGAACCTGAGAAACCTATTTTGATAGTGAACGTTAATATCCCTGTGAGAATATTAGGAGTGGAGTAGCATTCTGTGTGGCTGTTGTGAAACAGTTGGTGTACACATAGGTGAACCACTATAACTCTTTATCTTGTGGATTGAATGCTTGCTTAATTCTTTATCTTTCATCATTCAGTTTTGTGAAATGGACATGTGGATGTGAATGCTGTAACAATTTACATTTCAAGTAAGTGTGGAGAATGTTGTAATAAATTAGATTTAAATTTCTGTAATTTATTTTAATTCCTCGCTATTTATTTATTTCTATTCAGATTGAGTTCTTGATTCAAAAGACGTACTAGAAATAAGGTTGTCCTACCATAAGCCCTTGTTTATTATGATGTAAGGTTATCCTTAGAATTGAATTTGTATCAACCTCTCATTGCTTGTTTATTGAGATTGATTGAATTTCAGCATTGTGAATTGATTCCCCCCATTCTAGGACATATAGCTTGGCCATTTCAATTGGTATCAGAGCCTAATAGCTCATTCTTATTACTTTTTATTTGGATTTATTTCCTGAGCTAACGATCTAAGCTATATTAAAAGATGTCAAATTTTAATAGCCTTTCAGTCACTAGGCCTCCACCATTTAATGGCTCCAACTATGCTTATTGGAAAGCCAGAATGAGGATAATCCTCAAATCAATGGATGAGAGTGTGTGGCAAGCCACAGTGACCGAATGGAAACCCCCTACCACTGAAGTGATTGGAACCAACGGTTCAAAAATAATGAGAGTGTCTCCTTATTTCTCATGGACTACACTTCAGAAAAGTGAGAGTAGTGCCAATGCTAAAGCACTAAATGCTATCACTTGCGCACTATCACCAGATGAGTTCAAAAGAATCATATCCTGTGATACTGTAAAGTAAGCCTAGGATATATTAGAAATAACACACGAGGGTACTTCAATCGTCAAGAAATCTAAAGTCCAGCTCCTCAGAACTAAATTTGAAAAAATTCATATGGAGGAAAATGAAATGTTTTTGGACTTTTACACTAGATTGAATGACATTATAAACTCAATGTGGGGTCTTGGCGATAAAATCTCAGAAAGTAAAGTTTGTGCAAAGATACTACGCTCTCTTCTTGAACGGTTCAACTCTAAAGTAACCGCGATCCAGGAACTTCGTGATACGGATAACATGAGGATAGAAGAACTAGTTAGTTCTTTAGAAACCTATGAATTAAATTTAAAGCTCCTAAATGTAAATCTATCACTTTAAAATCTTCTAATAGTATTTCTCAAGATAACTCGGATTTAGAAAATTCACAAGATGATATGGCGTTTTTAGTTAAAAAGTTTTACAAGATTTTCAAAAGTAAGAAAAGGGTCGATTTTCAAAAGACAAACGAAAAGAAATGATCTAAACCAAAGTCTAGAACTTGGAAGTCTTTAAAAGATATTCAATGTTACAATTGCCAAGAATATGCACATTTAGCAAACAAATGTCCTAAAAAGGATAAACCCAAGAAGAAGGGTATGTTGGCTACATGGGACGAATCATCTGGTTCTGAAGCCTCTTCTGAATCAGAAGATTCTGAAACCAAGTCGGGCAATGATGTAAAAGCCCTTATGACTCTAGCCAAGTTCACATTCTCAGATCACAATGATTCAACTAGTGAAGAAAATTTGCATAGTGATCATGAAAATGAAGAAGATCTTCAAGATGCTTATAATGCCTTATATAAGGAAAGTTGTAAAATTGCTGTCAAACTTAAACTTCAAAAAGAAAAGTATTCTAAACTCAAAGAATGTTTTGAGACTCTTGTTTTAGAAAAATCCCAAATTTCAGATTGCTTTTAAAAATCAAAATGTGATTTGGAATTCAAAACCTCCCTGATTGAAGATTTGAAATATGAAAATGAAAAACTTAAAAATGAAGTATCTTCTCTTCTGAGTTTAAATGACACATGAAGATATGCCCAAGGTGATCCAAAGTTAGAAAAATTATTATCCGAATCAAGAAAATGTGGCGATCGATCCGAGTTAGGCTATGATAAGAATATACTCCTAAACAGAAGGATACTCCTCTCAAATTTGTGAAAGGAGAAGCCTCAAATTCAAAAGAGAAAAGTACTTATCGAGGTTTTTCTAAAAATACAAAAACTTTTCAAAAACCTAAAAGCAGCTATGTCAATTTCAAAAATCAGATAAAAAATTCACTAGCTGAAAAGATAGTTGATTTACTTAAGGAGCTCTTAAAATCTAACTCAATAGGTCATTCTTACAACTACAATCAAAAGAAGACCAACTATACTCCTAAACCTAAAACTGTTTTGAAATGGGTTCCTAAGGGTACCTGCTTGGTTGCCCACACTACTTTTAAAGCAACAAGCCATTCAAAGTGGTACCTAGATAGTGGATGCTCTAGGCATATGATAGGAGACAAAGCTTTATTCACTGATCTTAAAGATATGACTGATGTATTAGTCACATTTGGTGATGGAAGCAATTGCAAGATTATTGGCAAAGGTACGGTTCAACTTTACAACCTTCCTTTATTTAAAGATGTTTTATATGTTAAGGGGCTAAAACACAGCCTGTTAAGTATATCTCAAATATGCGATAACAACCATAGTGTGAAATTTTCCAATCAAGGTTGTGAGATCATAAATAGAAAGGGTTCTGTAATATTAACTGGTCGCAAAACTTCTGAAAACTGCTATATAGTAAGTGAAGGTATCTCATCTAACTAAAAGTGGTACATGGTCCATACCAATGAGATAGAACTTTGGCATAAACGACTTGGACATATACACTATCAGAATTTATATAGATTGAGCAAAGGAGAACTAATTAAAGGTCCACCTAAATTGTAAAAAGTAGACAAGATATGTGGTGAATGCCAGTATGGTAAACAAACAAAGAGCTCTCACAAAAAGGTGAACTCCAATGCCACATCAAGACCACTCGAGCTTCTCCACATGGATCTTATAGGACCAACTAGAACGAAAAGTCGAGGTGGCAAAAAATACATCTTGGTTATCGTAGATGATTATACAAGATAAACTTAGGTTTCATTTTTGAGAGACAAATCAGAAACCCTTGATGAAGTGAAAAAGACCATCAAATGGATCCAAACTGAAAAAATGCTCTCAAGTCAGTAAGATCTATAGTGATCATGGATCCGAATTTAAAAATAACAGTTTTGAGAAATTCTGTAGTGATCAAAGAATATCACATGAATTCTCTGCTCCCAAAACACCACAACAAAATGGTATTATGGAAAGGAAAAATAGAGTGCTTCAAGAAATGGGAAATGTTATGTTGAATAGCATGAAGCTCCCTATAAATCTATGGGCTGAAGAAGTGAATACTGCCTGCTACATTATTAACCGTGTTTATACTTATAAATCTAATAATAAAATAGCTTATGAAATGTGGTTTGACAAGAAGCCTACTGTGAAATACTTTCGTATTTTTGGCAGCAAGTGCTACATTTTGCGTGACCGTGAAAACTTAGGAAAGTTCGACACTAAAAGTGATGAAGGGACCTTTTTAGGATATTCTTTAAACAGTCATGCTTATCATGTATTGAACAACAGGACTGGTGTGATTCAAGAGTCAATTAAAGTGGTTATTGATGATCACTTGAATACACCTGCCCCTAGTTCAGACAATGATGAAGTTCTTGTAATTGAAAAACCAGATACTTCATCAAGTGAAATTAATTCTGAATTAAGGACTATTAAAGACCATCCAACTACTCAAATTCTTGGAAACCCTCTCACTAGTGTGTGCACTCGTAGACAATTAGAAGAAATATGTAATTACGTATGTTTTACATCCCAGATTGAACCGATAAATGTAAAAGAAGCACTTTCTGATGAAAACTGGATAATTGCGATGCAGGAAGAACTTAATCAATTTGTTCGTAATGATATCTGACATCTTGTTCCTATACCTACAGATAAACACATAATTGGAACAAAATGGATTTTCAAAAACAAGTCTGATGAACTTGGAAATATTATTCGAAATAAAGCAAGACTAGTTGTACAGGGGTACACACAAATTGAAGGCATCGATTATGATGAAACCTTTGCCCCTGTAGCCCGTCTTGAATTTATCAGACTTTTTATATCCATCGCAAGTGTTAGGAAGTTTTAAAATTTTCAAATGGATGTGAAGAGTGCCTTTTTGAATGGCGATTTACATGAAGAGGTATATGTGGAACAACCTACAGTGTTTGAAGACCCTAAGTTTACTAATCATGTATATTGTCTTAAAAAATCTCTCTATGGTTTGAAATAAGCTCCCAGGGCATGGTACAAAAAATTGACAAAGTTTTTACTAAGTCACAATTTTCAAATGGGCAGTGTCGATAAGACGCTTTTTGTTAAGAAGCATAACGATGATATTCTAATGGTTCAAATCTATGTTGATGATATAATTTATGGATCAACGTGTACTAACATGACTGTTGATTTTACAGAGTTAATGAAATCTAAATTTGAAATAAGCATGGTTGGGAAATTAAATTATTTCCTAGGGTTGCAAGTAAAACAACAACCTGATGGAATTTTTATTTCTCAAACCAAGTATGCTTTGAACTTGATTAAGAGGTTCGAATTTGAAATGATAAGAATTTTGATACACCTATGAGTACAACTCTAAGACTGTCAAAAGACTCTACAAGTAAAGATGTAGATCCTAAATTGTATCGTAACATGATTAGTAGTTTTCTTTACTTAACTGCAAGTAGACTTGATATTGCTTTAAGTGTTGAAATTTGCGCTAGATATCAGTCTAAGCCTAAAGGATCTCACTTAACTTCCGTTAAGTGGATTATCAGATATGTCGCAAGTTCAGTTAATTTGGGTCTTTGGTATCCTTATGATACTAGTATTCAATTGGCTGGGTATTCAAATGTTGATTGGGCTGGTAATATCGATGACAGAAAATCAACCAGTGGTGGTTGTTTTTACATTTTAAACAGCTTGGTTTCTTAGTTTAGCAAGAAGCAAAGTTCCATATCACTCTCAACTGTTAAGGCTGAATACATTGTAGCTGGAAATGCATGTACACAGCTGGTTTGGATGAAACAAATGTTGAGTGATTATGGTATCGCACAGGATTCAATGGTTTTATACTATGATAATTCTAGTGCGATAAATATTTCAAAAAACTCAATCCAACATTCATGTACTAAGTACATTGATATTAGGTTTCATTATATTCGTGAATTAGTGGAAGAAAAAGTAATATCCTTAGAATACATACCTACTGAGACTCAGCTTGCTGACATATTCACTAAACCGCTTGATAAAAGCAGGCTTAATAAATTGAAATTTGATCTTGGTATGTGTAATTTAAAATGATTGATCATGCATCTCTGTATCATAGTGTATATAGATTAACTACTTTAATATATTAAATTTTAATTTTAAAGAAAATTGTATATTTTTTATGGTACACGACTAGTCGAGGATGTACACGACCAATCGTGTAGCGCACTGATTGTTTATATTTGGAGGAAAAACTCATCTTCTTCATTCTATCCTTCCTCACCAATGAGCTGAGCTACGACTAGTCGAACCCTTGTGTTCGATTCCTTCAGGTTAGAGCATTTTTCTTATTTTTCTTGAAGAATCATAGTCTTTTCTCTTCAATTTCTTGATTGTATCTCTCTATTTCAACTCTTTCTTCAAGTTTTTTGAGTTTTCTTTCTCATTTGCTCATTCTAGAGAAACCCATCTCTATTTTCTTAAAATTTCTTGTATCTTTTTAAGAAAATGGACCCTAGAGATAAAAAGAAAAATCCTAGAGGTGCTTCTTCTTATAGATCAAATGTTATCACTAGACATCATCTTAGGGCTCCCGAAGATGATCGACCATATGTTCGTGATTTGTGTATGCATAATGTGATTGCAGAAAAGGCCGTTGATTTAAACCATATCGCTCTTTTCAATCTTTTTCCTCTCCTCAAATCTGTAGGTTGGAAAAATATTTTACGCTAGGGCGGGCCGGCATACCAGTCCATAGCGCAGGCTATGGTAGCATGCATAACTGAATTTTTTACTGAGCAACTGACTTTTACTATTGCTACTAGAGAAGGGTGTTTTTCTATTGATCAACATTTAATCTCATGCCTTATGGACATATCAGTAAATGATGATGGTATTCATCCTAGCACACTTGCTGAAGAAGTGTCAGAATCTGAAAAATGTATTTTTACTAGAGCACTGTGTAACATGGATGCACCATGGAATTAAACTGGGAATGCCCTCGCAACCAGATATTTGTTACCCAGATACAGAGTTTTACATCGTATCTTTACCTCTAATTTGTATCCCCGTTCTGGAAAAAAAAATGAATTGACTCTGCTTATGGTTCGTATTGTGCACTTAATCGTTACTGGTGCTAATATCTGTTTGCCTTCTTTGATTTATTACTATATCATTCAACTCTGTATCCATCCTGGTCATAGTGATATCCCATTTGGATATCTGATGAATGTGTTAGCCACTCACATGTTAGTCGTTATGCCCGTTGGAGAGTCTCCTTTCTAACACCTTATATTCAACAACTCCAACATAAACAAAATGAAGTTGGAGTTGGCTCAAGGACAAGTTGATATTGGTGCAGGTGGAGCTGCTGCTAAAGCCGGGAATGATGAAGAGGGTGATGCTCTTCCTCCAGATGATATCAATATGGACGATATTTTTAATGAGATTGGTTCTGACTTTAGGAATGATCCTGACTATGAACCATCTGATTTTGGCACGTCTGAGTGCATTAGAGGAGAAGGTGGAGAATATGAATGTTGGCCATAATCTGCAGTTTAAAAATATACGCAAGTATTTTAGGCGCTTACAAGAAGGCCTTCATTGAATTGATCCTACCATACCTGCTCCTTCTTCTGGATCAGATTGAGGATTTTACTCTTTAGTTTGTAATAACTATAAGACTTTGCTTTATCAATGTTCGTGTGACTGCGTTTCTTTGACTTGACTTGATAACGTTTTATGATATGATATTCTGACTTCTTTATTAATTATCTTATTTTTTATTCTTCCTTTTTCATATATTTGACAAAAAGGGGGAGAATTGTGGGATTGATTATGAGATATGATGATTGGTAGGTGTACTACTCAGGGGGAGTTGGTAAACTTACAAGATGTATTATGCTTGGTTATCTCATGACAACTGGTGCATGATTCTTTATTGATGCTTATGATGCTTCTCTTATTGTATTTTGTGCATTGAACTATAGGAGTATGTTTCGTCACAAAATTGATAAAGGGGGAGATTGTAAGTGTTATGGTTTGAATTCTCTTTGGTTGTCAAATTGTGTGTGTCAAAACCTCTATATGTGTCTTGTGTTTGTATCTTGTTAAATATGTTCGAGACACCACGTCAACACTTTGAGACAAGAAGATGAACTCCTCAAGCTAGTTCAAACTCGAATTTTGATGATATTAAAGAGAAGAGTTCAAGTTGAAGACTCTAGCTCGAGTTCAAGACTCAAAGTTCACGTATATTCAAGATCAAAACTCAAGCATAGTTAGGGAACTGTGCACAACTCAAATTGACATTGACTTCAAAGCTTGTAAAGTGTTCAAGCTACATCAAGAAGAACTCAAGCTTCGTAAAGTTCAAAGTATAAGCAAATGAAGATTTAATGTCCTTACTTATTAAGGTTTGATAGACCTTGGGTTGACCTTTAGAGTAGGTCACTTTGGATACATAATTCATATATTGTTTAGAAGTGATTTTGTTCTGTTCTAAGACTAGTCCTAGACCCTGTTCGACTAGTCCAAGCACTGGTTTGACCAATCCAAGATATTCCAAGACCAGTTGTAATTTTGTTACAAATTATCAGATTTTTTCTGTTCGGCTACGACCAATCCTGGAGCCTGCTCGACCGGTCATGGGATGGTCTCGACTCAACCTTCAACCAGTCGTACAGCTTCGACTCAAACTCCAGCAACTAAATCAAGGGTTGCATGACCAGTCGTGTAAGGGTCTCAACCGGTCGTGGACTGCCTTCGACCAGTCATGGACTGCATACGACCGGTCGTGAAATGGTTTTATCTGATCGCGCTTGAAAATTTAAAAATTTGTTCCTTCTTCGACTAGTTATGGTGACCTTAGGACCAGTCAAAGATGAATTTCTACAGCTATAAATAGCACACGAATTTTAGAGTTATTCATAGAAAATTAAGTGAATTTGAAGCTCCACTCTGAAATAAGTTTGTGTTTGTTCTTAAGCTATATTGTGCATAATTCTATTTCCTTTTGTTCGCTTTTTACTATATGATTTGATTCTATATTCCAATCTGATTTGAAAAGAGGAAATATTATTTTCCTTCTTCTTGGAATTAAAATTAAATAGAGCTAGCCCAATCTGATCCAATTTAAAATCAATTAGAACTTAGAACCATTGTAAAGTAAGTATTGGACATTGAACTTTCATATTCGAACATCTACTCCAATTGGTTCTTCTGGGCTACTACAAGAGGAGAAATCCAGGTATTTTAAAATTTTGTAAAATTTTCATTCATTTGGTTTTTGTTTGGGATTCGTCAGAAAAATTCCATTTGTGTGGTTATCTGAGGAGAGCCAGAAAACTCAGAAAATAGTCTGGATTTTTGGATTGTGTAAGCCCAAGTTAAAAAGACACAATTGTGAAGGTTTTAGGTGAACCTGTGAAACCTATTTTGATAGTGAACGCTAATATCCCTGTGAGGATATTAGGAGTGGAGTAACATTCTGTGTGGCTGTTGTGAAACAGTTGGTGTACACACAGGCGAACCACTATAACTCTTTGTCTTGTGGATTGAATGCTTGCTTAATTCTTTATCTTTCATCATTTAGTTTTGTGAAATGTACATGTGGATGTGAATGCTGTAACAATTTACATTTCAAGCAAGTGTGGAGAATGTTGTAATAAATTAGATTTAAATTTCTGTAATTTATTTCAATTCCTTGCTATTTATTTATTTCGATTCAGATTGAGTTCTTGATTCAAAAGACGTTCTAGAAATAAGGTTGTCCTACCATAAGCCCTTATTTATTATGGTGTAAGGTTGTCCTTAGAACTGAATTTGTATCAATCTCTCAATGCTTGTTTATTGAGATTGATTTAATTTCAGCATTGTGAATTGATTTATTATTGTAAGGCTATTTCTTTATTTTATTCCATTGTATATATTTTAATTTGGCATAATCCTATTCACCCCCCCCCCCCCCCCCCCTCTAGGACATATAGCTTGGCCTTTTCAGAACTACACTTCAAGCAAACCCAAAAATCTAAAAATAGTCCTAAAAACTTTCAAGAAAATAATACATGAGGACAGTGGAAATGAAAAAGAAGATGAAGATGAAGAAGTGGCTTTGCTAGAACAAAGATTCAGAAGATTCTTTCAAAAGAATCGTGGCCGTCCTTCTAAAGGAAGAAAGGTGAATGACAAACCCTCTACAGTCAAATTTGGTAAAAGGACCAAAGAACCACAATGTTATGCCTGTCATGAGTATGAACACTTGTCAACCAAATGCCCAAACATAAAAATGAAGGGCAAGGCAATGACTACCAATTGGGATGATACGGAAGAGTCTAATTCAGAATCCGGTGACTCAGGGAGTGATGAAGACCAGAAATCATTAAAAATCCTTATGGTCTCCACTACTCCAATCATTCCTAGTGAATCTGAGAACGAGAAAGAATAGCAAGCCAAAGAATCATTTCCATCTGATAATGAGGAGACTGGAGAAGAAGAAGAAGAGATAAAAGAGGATAAACTACAAGATGCTTATAACCAACTCTATATCCATATCATCCACATACTTAGAAAACTTGGAATGTCTGAAAACAAGAAGGAATTACTGCAGAAAGACTTGCAAAAAACCTTGGAAATTAACACACATTTAATGAATGATTTGCAGTAATATCATTTAGACAATGATAAGTTAGAAAGAGAAAACCTATCCCTAAAGACGGAATTATCAAAACTTGTGAAACAGGCTAAATTATTAAGAGATAATAATGCACAACTCAAGAATGAGAATCACTCACTCTGTATTGACTTAGAGAAATCCAGGAAATTCGCTGAAATAAACTATAAATTTTCCAAGAGTAGTGAAAAGCTAGAAAATTTGTTGGGGATGGGCAGAAAAGGAAGAGATAAGAGTGGTCTGGGATACGATAAAACCAAAAAGAAAACTAGAAATACTACCTCAACCATTGAAAGATCTACTGCTTCAGGTAGCAACTTGAGAACCTCTCCAATCTGTCATTTATGTGGTGATCTAGGTCATTATAAGTTTGAATGCTTGACACCTAGACGGACTTCATATAACTCTGATCAAAATCACTTTGGAAAATTCAAATCAATCAGAGAAACATAGAATGTTAAAAGTCCACCAAGGAGAAACACTCATCCATCATCACCAAAAGAAAAGGACAAAATGAAGAAATCTGTCTCACAATGGGTAGTTAAAGAAAAACTGAATTGTCTGATGATTAATTCTCATATACCCTAAAGTATCAAGCATAAAAGGATAAATCCAGATTATGCATCTAGATCTGGATAATTGCTGAAATGATGCAAATTTTTCTAAGCTCCAAATGGTATATCTGAGGTTCTAGACCTCCATGTTTTGTATATAAACATTCAAATGCTTATACTTTTTGTGTGTGTACAGTGATTTTACATAATTTTATTTGTATACTTGACTCATAGAAAATTTAAAAGTATACTTGAGAGGTCATCTAGATGTTGGAAATGGAAAATCATTCACCTTTGATACGACTATCGATATGTCTTTTTCGATTAATCTATTAATGGTCGATATAATTGACGACTCTTTAGAATGTGAAAGGGTATATGATCAAGGATGAAATCGATAAGAGAATAGATGAGATCGATCCAGATTTCATCGATATAATCAAAATACGGATCGATGATATCGATAGATGCCGCCGATATAAAAAGATAGAACGCAAAAAGGGGATTTTATTCCAGGGTTTCCATTTTATTTTTTTTTTGCTCCCAACTGGATGGCTCAAAACGTTGTCAGACAGCCCCAGAAAGTACAAAATACGGTAATACCCTTCTAATCATCAAGATTCATTTTATTTTGGGTATTTCCATTTTTGATTTGGTTGTGTCCATTTTTCACAAAATATTTTTGTCATCATGGGAAAAGACAAATAAAAGATTTCAGGACTGGGTGAGTCATCAAGATCCACCCAACAAAAGGTGGTTGCTTCAAGAGGAAGCACACGGGCCCCAAAACGTGGGACTCCCATGAGGCAGCGCACAAGACAAAGTGGGTCCCAGCCCGAGGCACGGGCGCCCTCACAAGTACAGGTGAATCTGATCTTGGCAAAGTTTGCTAGAAAGAAAGTTATTCTCGAAAGAAAAGTCGACCGAAATTATCTGACCCCATATAATCTGGAACCTTTGTTCGCTGCCATAGATTGGTTACCAGTTCTCGACTCTGGAGGGCCATATCAACTCGAATAGACTTATCATTTCTTTGTCACCTATCATTCTCCGATATCTGACCCACCATCTATCACCATGTTTGTCAATGGTGACGATGTCTTGATCACCCCAGAGTCTATCACAAGGATATTCAATCTTACCTTATCCCTTGAAGGACTTCCAGACATGGATATGGAAGATCTTGAGATTCAGTCCAAAGTCACCAAATTCCTGTGTCGTGACCGTGATGTCCAGTGGTACCGAGAGGATGCTCTGAAAGTCAGATTCATGGAACCACGCTATCAAGTCTTGCATGGTATTCTTGCTTCAAACATTTACTCAAGGGGCTCCAATAGGGTGGATCTCACAAGCTTCATGATGATGATAATCTATTCGATCGCTGCTGGGATCATGATTTGTCTACCTGCTCTCATTGTGTATCAGTTGGTGTAAGCTTTTCATAGGGCTAGGGATATTCTCTTACCATATCCTTAGATCATAAATACAATTTGCAATGTCATAGCATTCCCAACTATAAGTGATCCTGTACTTCCTCTCCAAACCTTTAATAAAAGTAACATTCGAAGGATGGATTTAAGATTTCACAAATACCTCGAGGATCCATTTGAAGAAGACATTCAAGCAGAGCGGGAAGGTGGAGCAGGTGATGTTCCCATGGAAGGGACGAAGGTAGTTGGAGAAGAAGCTTCTAGACCGCATTAAGCACCATCGACATCAGCTCTTGATCATACTAAACATTTTAAGTTCCACCAGGATCGGATTCGTGCAATTCATAGGGATGTATACTCAATGCACGGAAGGCTTACCATCTTGGAATGGATGGTCCGGGGAGTACAGCAGATGGTACAACAATTGGTCGAGATAATCACCTGTCATCGCGACGATACGACGCCATCAACCTCTGCTCCTCCGCCATAATGTGGGTCTCTGAACACTGTCCCGCACTTATTTCAGCGTATGAGCATAAGTATCTTTTTGGTGCTCTACGCTCTCATGAGAAAATGTGATAAATCCTCTGACAGTTATATATATATATATATATATATATATATATATATATATATATATATATATATATTCTATAGAAGTTTGTTGCTGCTAGTTGTTTTTTGGTTGCCCATGGATGGGAAAACAACTGATGTTTGATTATGGTTTCCCATGAATGGGCTTGTTGATTTTGTTTTGGATATCTAATTCTGTCTAGGGGTAGTACATTTTTTGAGATAGCAGGTTTTGTTGGGATAGATGTTACACATCTGCCAACTTACTGGGCAGTGTGTTGTTGGATAGTTTGTTGAAAATGGCTGCACATAATTCTATTCTTATGGCCATTCTGATATATATATATATATATGACCCCTGGTTTCTGATGTTTATTCTCCTATGTGATGCATATGATTTCATTGAATACTCTATTTATTTTATAACTGCTCTATGTTCTTTACTCTGCATCCATAGTGTCAATGATGTATGCCTTAAACTGGTCTCATCCTTGTACATCTACGTTTTGTTTCTCCCACATGTCTTTAAACTTCAATCAATATCTGTTGTAATGTTATACTTTTGTCAATGACTGACGAAAAGGGGGAGAACGCTTCAAACACCCCGGATGAAAAATTGTATATCTGTTCAAATGGTGCTGCAGGTGTTAGGGGGAGCAGCTACACCAAGAATGGGGGAGTTCTACAGTAAGGGGGAGCAGATACTGTGTTGTGTACATGGGTCCTTTTAGAAATTGTAAAATTGTGTAAAATGCGTGTACACACAATTTAGGATGTGTCTATCTAAGATATGGTCCTAGTGTGTTTTGGGTATTTTGTCACGTAATTAATAAAGGGGGAGATTGAAAGTGCCCTTGCTAGTGCCTTGGTTTGTCAATTAGCATGTGTATTGAGTCAGTGGGACTGCAAAGCCTCACAAGAAGATCTATTCAAGCATCTGCCTCAACCGGATGTGTGGAAGCTCGCCATAGGTAAATCTAAGCCTCACATCCCTTGTCCCAAAACACAAGGTGAATAAAACGTTTAAAAACAAGTTAAAACATATTAGGGTTTTAGGTAAGAAATTTATTTCAAAAATAAGAAAAGATCTAAGTTTCCTTGCCTTGTCGATTGTATCGATATACAACTTGATATAATCAACCTGTGTTGTCGATGCCCTCAGAAACTCAATCAATAAAATTGAATGAGGGCTAAATATAGCAACCACATACATATCTGAACGAAATTATCGGTATATCGATACACCTATCGATATCAACAATATTTGAATCTCGAGCTCATCGAATATGGCTCGATAATATCGACAGGTAGATATCCGGCGCCCCTGTTTTTACTTAGAAAAATCATAAATGATTCGATATATCAAATCTCTCCTCGATATCATCGGAGTTCAAATCTCGATGATATCGGAAGGCTCTTGATGATATCGGTCATGGGCGCGAAGTTCTCCAACAACATTTTTCAGGTGGTTTTTAACTCAGATCGGGGTCACTCGATAGAATCGATATTCTAAATATCGATGATATCGGGGTCGTATCGATTGCATCGAGAAAGGAAAAACTTGTCTAACAAGCTCACTGATAATATCTTTGGATTTATCGATGCATCGACACGACCTCTGATATCATCAACATTCAAATTCTGATGATATCGAGTATCCCCTGATCATATCTAATGACTTGAAAAATTTTATGCAAGTTTCTCTCAGTTTTTAAATGTCGAGGACTCGATCCTTGTATCAATGATATCGGATTTTGAAATTTGATGAGTCTCGATTCCTCGATTAGTTGGCAGAAGGTTTTTCGAAAGTGTATGACATTGAGTTTGTGTCATTGAGCAGACCATCGATACGATCGAGAGTATACGCTCGATGTTATCGAACCTGCTCGATGATATCAAACTCTGTCATAAATGTGACCATTTTATATCCGTTGGAACCTTTTGCCTATTTAAAGAGAACTTATCTTTAGTTACTGTGAGAGAAAGAAGAGAGTGCATTCGTGTGTTTAATCTTAGATCATATACCCAAAGCCCTTTCTCTCAAGGGAGTTCATCCTCCAATCCACCCTCATCATTGATATTCAATAGAGTGGATTAGGGAATGAACTTTCACATTCAAGGATCCTCCAACTACTACCTTAATGGTAAATCATTAAGCTGGGATGCTTTGAATGCATAGATGATTGGAATTGCTCTATCTTCCTAATAGGAAAACCTTTAGAGAGTAGGATTCCATCATAAACTTGACCCAACCCTTAGCCATATACTGGTATATCATTTTATTTTATTTTATTTTTTTTGTGGATTAAGGGAGCAGAAGACTCTTCATCAATAAGGAGGAGATCTTCGTTTTGTACTAAATGGGACTCATCAACTTATCTGTAAGTATTTAAAGTCTAGAGGACCCTTTGATCATTCCTTTGTAGGATTGGGTTTAAGGTGTTTCTCACCCCTGAAGTCCTCAAGGAGGCCTCCGGCGGGAGTGTACGTGGTGAGTGCATTGTGTGGACTCTTACTCTGTGTAGAGCATAAACATCTGGTTAAGGGTGAACCAGTAAAACCTTAGGTTTGAGGTGAACCGAGTGAAACCTCCGTTAGGGTCTTAGGGAAGATTCTTGGCCTGTGTGCCTAAAAGTGGGTGCGTTATGTTGACCCTTGCTCGTGAGAGCATAAACAGTCAGCCTCAGTGTAGGTTGTAAAGGTTGAAGGTGAACCTGATTTAAAACCTTAGGTTAGAGGTGAACCATGTGAAACCTCTTTAGTGAAATCTGGTACACTCAAGGGTTGAGTGCTGTTACTGGGAGTGGAGTAGACAAGTAGTCGAACCACTATAAAAATGACTGTGTTTGCGATTGTTATTTTCTTATGCATGTGATTTTCTTCATTACTTTCATACCTGTATATCTGAGATCATATCTTACACACACAGTCATATCCATCATAAACTAGGTTACATATAGTTATTTTTTGAATAGTTTGTGATTGGATCCTCTACCAGGCCTAGAAGCCAGTAGAGTTCCATTTGAGTGATCTTGATGACTACATATTCATAGGATTAGTGTAATAAGTTTTTTAAATACATTATAAAAATTTTAAAAAGTCCTATTCATCCCCCTCTAGGACATATTGCAATATTCCAACTTCAACTCAAGCGATCTTCACCGATATTTCATCCACTACTCCAGGGAATAGCCCACATCAGGGAGAAAAGTGATCAAAAGTATGGGCAAAACCTAAACTAAAATTCTATTACAAACAGTCCAAAAAAAAGTCTCAAAATTCTGGGCAGCCATATATGGTTGTACATATCAACCCATAACTGGATATATACATCAATCTAAGGGTGGTGGGCCCTACTAGTGTCCAAATCAAAACCACAAGCCAAATCACTTGCTTGCATCCAATAAGGTAGTAAATGGGAGACCCCAAATCAAGCAATGGGTGGTAGGGGCATCCCACCATTGCTGGATTTTCTGGACGATCCAGGCCCACTAAGTGGGTGACACACATCATTGCTAAAAATAAAACAAAAGAGAAAGAAGAGGAAGAACATCCTGGCCATAGGGAAAAAGCTCCGCCACTATTGAGCCTTCCCTAAGACAATCACACCCATGCATTTCATTCATATACATATTACATCATGGATCTATATCATGCATGATCTATAAGAAAAGTGAATGGTTAGAATGCCATCCTCTCGATGATGCTAGGGTCTACATGACCCATCATGCTTAAAAAATTAGGAGAAACCTCCATGATGGGGTCCATCAAGGAGAAACCCCATACATGGGACATGCATGCATAAGGTAGGCCATTTGGCTACATCCAAGAGATTGTGTTGGATCTTCACCATTAATTGGTGGGTCCTACACTTCCCAAAAGAAGAAAAGAGAAGATCTAAGCTATAGAAAAGAAACGTGTACGTTTGAGGAGCACCCACCTAAAGATCTTCACCAAAACTTAGATCACCAAGCTCCATATGCTCCAAGGAATCAAGATTGATGAATGAGATGGGATTGGGATGGATGGATTAAGAGAGATTGGAGAAGAAAGGGGCTGGAATGGTGTGGACATCCCACCCTCTCTAGTTTAGGAGAATGAAAATGAGAGGGAGAGAAGTGAGAGGGGTGGTTGTAGTAATGTGATGATTACAAATGGCTAGAAAAGAGCAATCAGGATGGTTTCTCTCTAGGAAAGGGTGACTAGGTTAGAGAGGTCATGATGATCTTACAAAAGAAGGTTGATATGGGGGCTATAGACTAGGGATGGGTGGTGGGTAGTGTAAAAGATGGGATTTAGGTGGTTTATTAGTGGTGTGTGTTCTAACTTGCACCAAGTGAGTGAGCCACATTGAAAAATGTGCTCTTCACAGTAAGTGTGCCACATGATAATGATCAAAGGCTATAAATGAAATGCATACAACTTATTATTTACACATCGGATGGACGCACGGGACGCGTCATCGAAATCGCAACGATGATGTGAACAAGATAACATAGGTTTTGGCTTGATCCGAGTCAGGTTAACATGAACGGAATTAAGGATGATCGCAAACACTATTTGAGGGTCGCTGGTTGCCGGGATTCGACCGGTAGGACAGCGAGAATAAGAGAAATGAAATGCACACTCATACACACACATGTTGTCACGCCCCAAACTCAGAAAATGAGCTCACAAAATTCTCGATCGCCGAATCCTGCACCGACAGCCTCCGTAGTACCCCATTCTCGGATCCCGACACTCATATGCTAGATTCCGATCCTAGGATCCTACAAGGAGGATTTTCAGCATGAATTTTTTTTTTGTAATGGAGCATAACCACAAGCATAACCAAGTCACAAAACAACAACACCACATATCCACTATAACAAAAATTTAAGTACAATGTGGAAAGAAAAATACAAGGTGATCAAAAGCCCCAAAATAGTTAGATGCACACTCCTGCTTTAGCTCTACTGCTATCCAACACTACCCGCATGCAACGGTCGTGCATAAGCTTACAAAAGCTTAGAGGGTGGTGTAACTGTATGCGCAAGGAAAACGCCAAGTGTATAATATCAGAGTAACGTGGAAGTATGTGGTAAATCGATGAATAAAACCAGTCGTACCAAGGCTATGTGATGCAAGGCATGAAAGCCATCGGCCATACCAAAGATATGTGATGCACGGTATGAATGTTATCGGTCATACCAAGACCATGTGATGCGAGGCCTATGTAGTCAAATGTCATATGCAAGATGCAAATCAAGCATACCAGTAATCATCAAGTACAAATATCAATACAGTTCTCTCTGAATATCGCCGCGTTCTAATAGACTTCGTAGTGACTGCCTCTTCCCTAGTTGCACAGTCAAGCAAGTGGAATAGACCTTCCTATCCGCCTGACTAGTACTCATTAAGTACAAATATCAATACAGTTCCTCTCTGGATATCACCGGGGTCTAATACACTTCGCAATGACTGCCTCCTCCCTAGTTGCACAGTCAAGCAAGCGAAATAGACCTCACTATCTTCCTGACCAGTAGTCTTCCAATACCTACCCGGCTCATCGATAACGGACTCATTTGTGAGCCGGTCAAACTCAACCTAGCTTATAGCCCCCTCACTCAGGAGGATAAGGCCACACTCCCTTCCAATCGACCATGACACAGTGGGAGATGCAGCCTACTGGTATTCGGCACTCGGGCGCTCATATATCCACTCGGTCTAGACGTTGGAGCAACTCCTGGTACGAAAAAGGTTCTGGGACTTTCACCCAAAGACATCTTAAGTGCCCACAGTGCTAGAATAAAATATTTTCTGTATTCGATATGGCCATCCACGATGTGCCTGTGGATGCCACGGCCCTGATGTCACTAGGGCGTGCAATGATCAAGTCACACATATGTGAGATGCATGAATCACACCGTCAAATCATGCAGCAATCCAGCGCATACTGCGCGATCATGTGGGGAACTCTGTCTCATAACGAGTCCCATAAATGGTCTGCCCAATGGCGTATGCTATGATCAGTCACTACTTATATCAAGCATACATATGATGCATATGGGCATGAGTCATGGGATTATACTAAGCATGTTATAAAGTAATGGACTACTCTTACGATGCAGATGAGCATAGACGGCCTATTCACAACTAGTATGCGCATACCAATAGGCCCTAAGGAGAGAACATTATACTTATAATGTGGGCGTCAAACCATCATTGCTCCTAAGGCACGACCCGCCATAAAACATCATTACACAAACCATGGAGGAATCAAACATTGCAATGGACCTTAGGTACCTCCCATTAGGCCTTAAATACATCAAATGGGCTATATCACATGGGCCTTCTAGTTATCAAGCAAGTGGGCTGCATTAATGGGCCTGATGTACATTGCAATGGGCTATAACCTACGGGCCTTAGAGTACATCACAATGGGCCTTAACCCACGGCCTTCGAATACATCAAAATGGGCCTAATCTCATGGGCCTTGTATATGTCAAATGGGCCTAATCCCATGGGCCTTATATGTACACAAGGTGGGTCTCAATGAATGGTCACAAATAAATCAACATGGGCCCTATACACATACCAAGGTGGGCCCACTTGAACCATAGATTTGACTCATTTTTAGCTTAAGCCATAAAATGAGCTTATAAAATAAATGGACGGTTTGGATGCAACACATGCACCATGGTGGGGGTCCACATAAAGGCTCACCATCATACATATATAATATATATAATATATACAATATTATATATAATATAATATATATATATATTCATATATATATATATATACATTCACACACACATAGTGTGGACAGAGTGGATAGAACACATAAATCATGGTGGGTCCCATTGTCCAAATAGTGGACAGTGTGGACAAACGTGTACATCACAGTGGGCTCCACCTTCCGCTGGATGGTGGCATTACAACACATACATCATTGTGGACTCCACCGTTCGCCTGGACGGTGGGAGTATAACACATACATCACTGTGGGTCCCACGTGGGGCCCACCATAACATATATTTTCCATCTAATTTGTTGATAAGGTCGTACAGACCTAGATGAAGAGGAAAATATAAATTTCAGCTTAACCCAAAACTCCTGTGGCCCATGAAAGGGCTTCAATGGTATACGTCAAATCCCACTGTTTCCTACGGTGTGGGCCACCTGAGCTTTAGATGTGGCTCATTTTTGGAGAGGGCCCACATTAGGGGGTGGGCCACCTCATGGATGGGTTAGATGGAAAATAAACATCAAGGTGGGGCCCATGACTGGAGCTGTTGGTTCCCTAGCGTCCGGCCGCAGCGCAGGACATGCCCTGTCAGCAGCAGCAACAATGCTGTTGTTGCTCCTTTTTTTTTGAAAACTTAAAATTTAAGTTTTTTCATGTGTGGAGCCCGTTCCAAGTGAATCCACTCCAGCCATTGGATTCAACAGGTCATAACAGATTCAACGAGCCCAATTTTGAGTATTTTTTTGGTATATAGAAATATCAGGGAAATTTTCAATGGTGAAAATCACTGTTTCCTGAAGTATGGCCTACTAGAAAATTGGATCAGCCCCATATTTTGGCTCAACGCCTAAAATATTTTGAGAAAAGGGATGGACGGCATAGATTGAATACATTCATCAAGATGGGGCCTACACAAGTGGGCCACCCCCATTAGCTTGGAACCAAGCTAATATATTGTGTTTTCCATGCACATCTAGCGTCCTTAGACGCTGGACGGTTTGGCCCTAACACGCACAAGGTGGGCCACCAAATGGTAGGTGGTGTGGGTACAATACATATAAGGTGGGCCCTCCTCATAAACGGCTTAGATAAAATACTTACTTCATGGTGGTGTCCATTCAAGTGGGCCACACAACCTCATCATCATCACAAAGAAATATATATAAAAAGAGAGGGAGAAAGAGAAAAAGAGTGGGAGTGGGACACGCGTGATGGAGGGACCCCGGCACTATGGGTACTCCCTTCCATGATCTACAACATAAATCAAGTGGGTCCCATAACATGTGGGCCCATAAAAATTGAAATCTAATGGTGGAGATCCCTTCTCCACGAAAATAGACGGTCTAGATGACCCATATACAAGCTAGGAAGGTAAACATCATGATGGGGTCCATGGAGAATGGCCCCATCATGGAATGATATTGATAATCAAGGTGTGTCATCGGCCACATCTTAGGGTCCAAAGTGAGATCCAAACCATTGATCGGTAGGCCTCACTTGGCCCATCATAAAAACATAAAATCCAGGCTATGGAAGCACCCACCAGTTGATCTTCTTGGTCCGTTAGGAAGTCACTCTCCTTATGCTTCACTTTGATGGTGGAGATGAGAAATGGATGGCTAGGATGAGAGCTTTTGGGATGGGAAGGTGGGCCACACAACACCCTTTCTCTCTTGAAAATGGCTTGGACGTGTGATGCTCTTGCTAGTTGGGAGTTGAGATGAGAAATGAGAAAGAGAGAGATAATTGTAAGAGACATGAGAGATGGGTGTGATGGGTGAAAGGGTGAGGTGAGTGATGGACGTGGTACTTGACACGTAAGGTGGTGTAAGAGAGAGGGTGAGAAAGAGTTGACTTTGGAGAGAGAAAGTATGGGTTGCTTTGTACTTAACATGGGGTGATTGATGGGATTGATTGATAGGATGGATGGGACATGTTGTAGAGATTCTCTTGGAATTTGCAACGTGCGATGTTTTTTCTCGAACTGAACGCGGGTCTGCATCTCCCTGCCAGGGTATCGGATCGGTGAGCGAGTCGCGGCGACGGTGCGGTCGCAATGGAATAAGTCTCAGATTAAGTCGAATTAAATCTATAGGATATGACTTAGGGTCGCACAAAACATCGATTAAGAGTCGCAGGTTGTCGAACTTTGATGAGAAGGATCACAGGAGTCGACGGAATAGTACGAACTAGGATACGAGTCTTACACATGCACTTGGGTCTGGTCTTATAAACGTTGATGGATTTTTCCATCAAACTTAGCCATTGAAAAAGCTAATGACTTTCACCATCAAAAACGCCGACAGTTTTTGTCATTGCCCTTAACTATCAGAAATGTCGACGATTTTAGTCGTTAAAAATGCTGATGGATAAAACCGTTACCCTTCGCCATTAGAAACGTCGATGGTTTTAGCCGTCGGTGAGAAACGCCGAGGCCCCCTTTCCCAACAGACCATCTGACAGCTTTTAGCCATCGAGGCAGGTCATTGGCGATGGTTTTTAGCTGTCAGCATTACCTTATTTTTTTGGCAGTGGCATCGACTAAGAGGGTCTTTACCCAGAGTGCATTACATCGATGATAAAATATTTGAATCAATAGTTGTGATACCTTTAGCACATCACTTGCAATAAAGAGAAAATAAATTGAATCATGAGAGTTTTGGAATTCCAAGGAAAAAGCCCAAACCCTAAAGTGAGGTAGCAAAAGGCTAACATAATAAAGGGGAAGAGTAGAAATAAGCTAACTCAATAAAAGAGAAGAGTAGCAATAAGTTAACTCAATATAAGAGGAGAGTAGTAATGGTTAACTCAACAAAAGAGAAGAGTAACAATGGCTAACTTAACAAAATAGAAGAATAAAAATAACTAACTTAACAAAATTGGTAAAGGGCAAAGGCAAGGTTTGTATCCATAGCCTCACATAAATTAATAAAGATCACGTATAATTAAAATCATACATTAACCATAATTCTCAAAGGATAAATAATTGATGGTGGTAAATCAAATAATTCCAGGGAGGATTTACATTAACATGGAAGTATGTAAAAGGACAAGATAATCATACCAACTCAAATTAATGTAAACTCACAATATGCAAAAATAGTGAAAAAAGGACAGCCGAAAACCATTTCAAATCTCAATAAATGACAATTTCGAACTGTCGCATGGGTTGTCCTAATTTACTGCGTGGTATTAGTTAAAGGACGATCATGGACCGTCGTTAAAGATTGATGTTAAAAGGACGATCATGGACCGTCATTAAAGATTGATGTTAAAAGGACGGTCATAGACCGTCATTAAAGATGGATGTTAAAAGGACAGTTATGGACTGTTTGTAAAGAATGACGGTCATGGACCGTCATTAAAGATGGACAATAAAAGGACTATTATGGACCACCTCTAATGTTAGACTATTACAAACCGTATAAATCACTGATGGCATGTGGCCGTCGTTATTGTGCATTTAACGTCTTTAAGAAAGGACGGTTATGGACCGTCTTGGATTTTAATATTTTAGAAAAATATGGATGACCTAAAGCCATCGGAAATTTTCTTACATTAAAAAATAAATAAATAAATAAATCGGCAGTAATTTTCTTTTTATGTTTCATTCATTTAATAAAAAAAATATTCAACCAACAAAACATAGTTATAATTGAGAATTAAGAAGAATTTTTAAGCTCAAATAGAAGCTTCATTTAAGTAGACAAGGAAATAATAAAGAAAATTATTCCAATTCAAGTTACTAAAAACAACAACAAAAATTAAAGTTTTGTAAAAAGAGGCATCTTTTAAAGGGATACCTCATTGATTCTCATGCATAAGAGTCCAATGATGATGAGAACAAGAATTGTAGCACAAGGGTCCATAAATACGACAATGTTATCATGCAAAGAAATATGATAGTATTATATGTTAATGCACTTGTAGTAAGTTCTATCAAATCCCTTCTTAGATTACATGAGACAAACTTGTGGTGATTGGGACTTCTGATCTGGTAGGCTACTTCATGGATGGGACAGACTAAAAATTACATTCAGCACAAAAGTCTGACCATCCGAGTGTGACTTTTAATAACTAAAAAAAGAAAAGAAAAGAAATAAGAAAGAGAATCTGTTGCCTGCTAATAATAACACAAGAAAAGGAGATGTACCCGTGTCTTCTCAAGGGAATAGAATACAACAACCTCATATCCAATCATATCACGGCTGCCTCCTACAACAATGTCAGCAAAAAAATGAAATTGGCTATTTTCCACTAGATACCCAAGATTTATAACAATGCACATGTAGACAAGACTCCATGTCAAGTATGGCTAAATTGAAGCATTAGACACCATTTCCGTCTTTGACACCAACATAGCAATATCTAAGAAGTCTTAAAATGAAAGTTAGCTTGAGAAACAGTTTCTGGCCAATGAAAAACTGTAGTGAAAATGGTTGTCTATAAACAACTTCACCTGATCTCAAGACTAAAAGAAAAGAATAAATGTCATTTTCCTGGCTAGCAATGGATGCAGATTGTCTCATCAACTTAAGTTCTACGGAACATGTTTTTGGTGACAATGTATGTGTAACACGTGCCATCTGAAAGTGGGCAAACACTGTATGACAGCTGCAATAATTCTCAAGATGATGTGCTATTATTGCCCCACATGTACATCCTCATCCGCAACAATGCGTTGGCCACTTCATGTGGGTTGTTGTACAATAGTAGAAGTCAACCATTGATAGGGCCTAAAAGGGTGGGAAAATGTCTTCCATTTACGTGCAGATTTTCTCATCAATCATTTCTGGAAGGATCTGCACCCAATAGAGCATAACAACAATAACAAATTAAACTGCTAATAGAAGCAAATGTGTGTGTGGCCTATTGTGTCAGGGAAAATAAAAAAAGAATAGACCAACCTCACGAATTATGTGAATAGGAAATGCCTTTTTGGCCTTGAATGTATCCAAAGCCGCATTTACTCTAGAAATCTCACCTTGCCAAATCACTGCCTGCAAGTTCATAAAATAGTCGGTCAAAAATTATTGAGCAGGAGTGTTTTTCACAATATGGGCATGGATTATATGGATGTGACCATGCCAAAAGAAGAATAGAGTGAAGGGAACAGATATTAATGATGTGCTAGCTTAAAATAAAAATATTATGCATGCATGTCCCTTGATAGTGGAATGATGGAACGAGATTCATATAGCTAGCCTGATTAATTGGGATAAGGCTTTGATCTCGGAAAGGGATCCCTTTTCATGTGTCTCAGGATTCTAAGGAAGACTACTAGTCCCCCCGAACAAAGAGATCTTGCTAAAAATAAGAAAAAGCTCTGTGATGTATTTTATCTAGCAACAGGAGAATATAAACCTTTGAGAGGATCCAAAAGAGCCATACCACTCATACCCGTACCTTGATCCAGGTACCAGGGTCCATTTGAAGCACTCATGTAACATAGCATACTGAAGCCCAAATTCTAGCATAAGAAAGAACCAAAAATTAAAAGAAACAGGGTAGCGTCCAAATCCAATAGAAAAAGAAATTGACATATGACAACTCTTTAAACGATTTTTGCAAAAGAAATGCAATTTCAAAGAAAGTGAATCAATGCACCAAGTAACATGAAAGTGAGAAATTGCCATTTCTAGGTATTCCTACAAGCATATATTGTATAAATTTTATTTTATTTATTTATTAAAAATTAAAAAATTAAAAAAAACTAGAGAAAAATATAAAAAATAACCAAAAGCTTTTGTGAGTTCAGTCTTCCCAACTCCAGTTGGGCCACAGAAGAGCATTGCTGCAATGGGTCTGTCAAGGTCCTTCAGCCCAATGCGGGAGAGATGGCCTCGATAACATCATCTTGGCCAATCACACGTTTCTAAACTGCTCATCGAGACACCAGAAGCATCCTTTCATCTGCATTGAGCTGCTGAATCAGGATTCCTGACCATAATGAAACAACAGCTGTTATTTCATCTGGTCCTACCATTACAGGTCTGCAAGAACAAAAAAGGTATATTTAGTATCAAGAATTGGGTACACCATGTGTCAGGTATTGGAGGTCAATAATTAGACACCTAAATGGAGAAAACACAAAAGATGGATATATTCAGGTTGTTGAATGGTTAAATTAGTGAAGCATATCTTGCTTGAAAGGTCCTATAATTGGGAGTGATTGGGGAAAAGTCCAACCAATTGTAAACATGTTCAACGACTAAAAGTTAATAGTGGCTATGATCATCTAACCGGTAGAAATCCTAACATGAACCATCAGATACTTTACATATCACTTTTATGGACGTTGTTATCTTGATATTTCATTTTGTATTGCTCTTTGATGGATTGTAATCCCATCATTAGTGAATGTCTTTGGCCATAACATTGTTTGAAATGAAAATAAGAGTGGATTATCAGGAAATTCTTTGTGGTGCATATAGGGGCCAGTGAACACTTATCTGTGCCATTGATATGATGTCCCCATCCAAATTGAAACATCTAATCATCTGATCATTAGCCTTTTCCCCCTTAAATGTGGATAGTTCGTCTACATCTCTTCAACCATGTATTTGCATGTCAACGAACAAAAGGCAAGAATTGTCTAACTGAGAATAATTTTTTGAACATGGTCCATCCATCAATGATGATAGACACTGGTTCTATGGTCTGGATCCTGAGACAATTGGGTTCCTATAAACTCCATGCACAAGAGAGAAGTTTCCTTACGGACACTAACAAACTGAGACTTACTAAAAATAAATAAATAAATAAATAATTTTAAATATATATATATATATATATATATATATAATATTTGTTACCTTAATGTGAAGGTTGATTATCGTGATTGAGCTCCCACTACAAGAAATATCCGTATCAGCGGTGGATTCTCACTGGCCCCCCGAACGAAACGCCCGTGTACAAACAAAATGTGCGGCATTTTTACATGGCCGCCTGTGTACGGATAAGCCACCGCTGCTGGAATTAAAAATAAATAAATAAAGGTCTTTTCCCCTCCCGAATTTCATCCCCAAATCGCGCCCGCCTTATTTCTCTCCAAACCCTTTTTTCCCTCCTCTTCCAAATCGCCATCTCCGAATCGTGCGCGCCAATATTTCTCTCCCAAAAACCCTTCTTTCCTCTTCTCTCCCAAAATCCCATCTTCCCTCTTCTCTCCCAAATCGTCCCATCCCCAAATCCCAAAAGTCTCTCTCTCCAACGTCCCTCCACTCCGGCCTCGATTCTCGTCTCTCTTGCTGCATTCTTTCTGAGATTGTTCTTCCATTGAAGGATCCAATGCTGATATCTATGGCAGTTTTTTCCCTCATCGTTCTTCCATTGAAGGATCGATGCTGATATCTATGGCAGTTACATATATTTACATGTGTTTGGTCTAGATTTTTTACAGCTTGTGTTTGGATTGTATTTCTTTGAGGAGTCGGAGGATTTTTCTGTGATTTTCGTTGCAGATTCTACAGAAGATCCTTCATTTTCTCTATAGGAGGGAGATCTGGATTTTAGGGTTTTTCAATAGAGATGTGAATAGGAATAAGATGTCGTAGATGCTTCTGTTTGCATATATGAGACATTCTAATATCACTATATATGGATTTCTTGTCAAAAAAAAAAGTTGTTGCAGATGCAGAGAAAGAGGAAGCTGGCAGAGGAAGAAGAGGCAGTTGTGCTGCTGATGGCTATCTCATGTGGTTTTGGATCTGCTGCCTAATCCAAAAGCATACAGCTAATCTCTCTCCCTCTCTCTGTTTTATTACTATGTTGGTTTTGTTCGTTTTGGTTTCTTTCAAGAGAGAGAAAGGGGGCAAAGATCAACCATCTATCTCTCTCTTTACAGATCGGTCAAGTGCAAGGAATGTTCTTGTAATGTATAATGTTACTTTTGGAATATAATGGTTGCATTTGGACTTTTTGGCATTCATATCACCTACCTGAACCAGCCATTAGGTCCAGTCCCCTCATTGTGTTACTGGGAAAAAAAATTGACAGCAATTAGATGGCTCTATACATCCGTGACTAGGCCTATCTTCTATGAACAATCTTGTACATCTATTTTGTATGCCACTAACTGGCTGTTTGGATCATCTGACCAGTATGTATTTTTCAAGGTGGCTTATGAAGAGTGCACTAGACCTAATGGATGGTCCAAATAGGTGATATGGATGCCACTGAGTCCAAATGAAACTATGTCCACGAAAATGTGGTGGGAAATTTTTATGGTGCGTTTATATATCATGGAATTTAAATAGAATTGAACTAAAAGATTAGGTATTGTGTATTCATGTTGTAATCTAAACAAATCTGACATGTGCTCTTTACTTCTAGAGAATTCTTTGTAATAATGGGCAATTTTCCATTCATGTTTCCTTTCTTCTATATCAATCAATGGAATCTATGGGCAAGTATGTTTTCCAGCATCCATGTTAGACGCATGTCAGACACCCATCAACATTTCTATTTGGAAAAACCTTAGTTTTCCTTTTCTTCCTGTGTTTTAGTGTTATTTGTATAGTTGTTTCCCAAGTCCTAGTGTGTTTTTAGTTATGTACATGTGTGTCTTTGTCTTATGCATATACACAGTAATATCTATGCAACAGTCAATATCATTATGTATTCAAGCTGGGGCGTTCTCTAAAAGCAGCACACTCAATTGGAACCCGGGTGCAGTGAGAAATGTGCAAGGCCCTTGATAGAGTGGAATGTTGGAACATGATTCATGTAGCCAACCCAGTTAGTTGGGATAAGGCTTAGATGATGATAATGATGATTATGCATTCATATAGATGTCTTGGTGTGTTGGATTTTTCTTGGTCCCCATGTTTGTTACCATGTGTTAATATCCAACACTTGGTTGCACAATCTTTCTAAATAGGTGCCACTCCTGTTCCAAGTCATGCTTTGTATGCACACTCCTGCTCTAATTTCCTAGTAGTTGATACTTGGTAACATTTTGAGGTATATGCTTCCATGCTCGCACACTTGAATTTGTTGCCCCTTGGTGTACTCATGCAACCATAGTCCAACACCTATACGTGTTTGTGACCAAGTTGCACAAACAAGAAATGATGTGAAACATGTTCTTGTCTTTCTGTAAATGACTGTCATTGCCTTGCAGGAAGGAGTAATTTGCATCTTAGTTGGCCGATCCGCTATAATGTTTGCTTGCGGACAACAAGAGGTCTGACTTATCTTCACGAGGAGTCGAGACCCCATATCATACACAAGGATGTCAAGGCCAGTAATATTCTGATCGATGCAGATCTCAATCTAAAAATTTTAGATTTTGGTCTGGCCAAGCTGTATGATGAGAATGAGACCCACATTAGGACACACGTCGCAGGGACAACGTAAGCATTGGTGGACCCTTTCCTTGATTTGTTCCACTGCAGAAGCAGTACCATACATGTAATCCAATTCAGACCACCCAAATCACACACCCTAACGTGGTGAAAGCAAAACTTAGTTAAATTGTGCCCTACAAATAGACATGTCATTGAAAGTTACAAGATAATTGCCATATTGCTGTTGTAAAACACTGTAGAAAGTAGCTCTCCATGTAAAATTATTTCATTGTAACAGTTCTGCGGATGACATGTCTATCAATTCAAAATCATGTCGTTTGAGACTATGGGTGGCCCTTGATTGAGTGGAATGGTGGAACAGGATTCATGTAGCCAACCCTAATTAATTGGGATGAGGCTTCATCATCTGAGATTATGGATTATTGTAAATTTAAAATCATGTAATTTCCTTGCTATGTCTCTAAGCATACCTATACATGCATACCAGCGTCTACTAGCATATCTAGCTATCCAAGAATTTGGCTTGAACCAAGAGGCTTAATGGGTAGTTGCCACTTTAGTTTTTGATGGTTTGCTTTTCAATTTTTACAAGGACGTGGAACTGTTGTCACAGGCCGTGTTGAACAAGGGACTATTAAAGTTGGAGAAGATGTAGAGATTTTAGGTTTAATGCAGGTTTGGGCCAAATTTTCATTTCTCAAATTATTTCACCATTTTGAAGTAGGTCTGCTGATTTTCTTGCACCTCTATTTGGTTGTTTTCAGGTTGGACAAGTACAGGCAACTTGTACTGCAAAAGAACTATGTGAAATTTCTGGTAGTTTTCACTTGTCCTTTTGCATTATGACCAAAAAATCAGTTTGTTTGACTATCAGATAGGCCACATGTACAAAAAATAAGAAGGATGGTGTAGAGAGAGCTTGCAAGTTTTTTAAGATTGTCCATTTGTTTTCTTACATGTGTCCTATGATTAAACAACCTGATTTTTTGGCCAAATTATCTGCTGCTAGGTAGTTCCCACCTGATACACGATTTGGATGTCTAATTAACATGGGAAGGTGTCACTTGTCGATGCACGTGGAGGGGCATGCTTGTGGAGCTATATATCTCTTTGGAGAAATGCAACAAGAAAGGGTTAAAGAGGATGAATATAGAAAATAAGACGTGTCAGGTAATCTATTTATGATTCTTGTTGTCTGATTATGGACTGCTATGGTCTATCCTCATGGTGGCCTGTCAGAAGGATGGTGTAGGTCCCTAGTTCAAAAACCTGAAACTTCGTACTTGATGTTCGACAGGTCATGTTTTATACCCACTCTGCCCATCCATTGCACTAGCTAATGTTAGGACATGAGCCAAAAGTTGTTTGCTAAAAGATACTCCGTGAATATTTTTACAGATTAATTTGAAACTCGTTTGACTGATCCAAGCTTTTGATCTGGTTTGCAACACTGTTTTCATGTTTTTTCTAAAAATCAGGCTGTTTCACTCCTCTGGTGGAGCACGGTTAAATTTTATTTTACTTTCTAGCCATCCACCTGTTTTGCATGTTATGTCCCATCTGATGTGTAAAATGGTCTGTTTTCTGGGACAAGATCCAAAACAGTGTAGGCAATTTGATGGAAATATCAGATTTTACGTGATGTGTAAAATGGGCTATTTTCTGGGACAAGATCCAAAACAGTGTAGGCAATTTGGTGTAGACATATGTTTGTTTTATTGGAATAGAAGGTAATCAATCAATTTTACAATGAATTAATTAATGACTCCAAATAAATTAATTAATATTTTATTGGGATGAATTATTGGCAAATTTTATGATCCATGTGCAAATCTAGTGCTTTTTTTAATGTCATTCACTTTACTAACCATATGATATCTGGTGATAGTGGAATAAATGAAAATTTCGTATTCTTCTTTTTTTTAAAAAAAAAATCTTAATAAAAATCTTAGTAACTTAATAGTCACTTTTAACTAGTAACTTGGGCATTTGAAATATTATAACTTTTTTACTTCTTTTTTTTTTCAATATTTAGGAAAGAATCAAAATAATTAAAACTAGGTCATTTGAATAATTGAAACTTTTTTATTTGATTTTCTTTCAATATTGGAGAAAGAATGAAAATAATTAAAAATTAAAAATCATATTTAAACCATATCTTGATTTTTTATTACGATAAATATCTAATTTTGGGGCACAAGTTGGATTATCCATATTGAGTTACTTGTACACACTGTACAGCTTTTACTGATTGCACATCAAGCTTCACACTTTGGTTTCATATCAAAGATTTTCTTAATAGGCCTAAGCCCATATGCTTGTAAGAGCCACCTCATGTGCCAATGTGGGTTATGGACATGAATTCCAAGCTATACATCAAGTAGAAGCCATCATTTAGATCTCATGGTCATGAAATTTGGCCTGTACTCTTATCAGGTGGGCTGCAATATCATCAAAACCTGGACTGCTTATAAAACTGCTTAAACTTTTTTCACCCATTCATTTCTTTTGTAAATTGTGGTGAATCTGCTGATCTTTGGCCTGACTTTTGTTCTATACCATTGAAATTTTTTTTCAAGCACACATGTATATTATATGAGATGTATAATATGAAGATGTCTTATACATGTGTGCTTCATATATAAGATGTCTTCTACATGTGTGCCACTTTGATGTATGTGTTTCATCCACACCGTCCATCCATTTTTCCATATCATTCTAGTGTATACGTCTAAACATGAGCAGATCCAATGCTCAAGTAAACCATACATTATGGATTAAACACTTACAGTTGAAAACTTCTTAGGCTGCAGAAGTTTTGGATCTAGCTGATATTTATGTTTTCCCTTTGTCCAGTCCATGTAATCAGGTTAGATCGAAATTTTAATTCTCTCACATCCTCTAAATGTTATACTTTCATGTTTTGCTTTTTGTGTTCCTGTAATGCAACTCTGGTATTTTGTGAATGGTTCAAAGCTTTCAAACATTCTTTTTTTAACTATGGATTATTTATTTAATTTTGTCCACAATGGGGGAATCGAGTTATTGCGGAAATTCAATTTGCAGATTGCATTTTCCCTGCCTTTGATCAGGCATGCTTCCTATCATGTTTAAAATCCTTTTGCTTCCTATCATGTTTAAAATCCTTTTACAGCTGTGATCCCTTTTCCCCTACTTCAATTCAGGAACTCATTCTTGGATGCCTTGCAGTGGTTTTCTACTCTTGTTCTTTGTGTTAAAAAAATTTCATTGGGAATCTGAATCCGAATCTTGCTTTTTGTGCATGTGTACATATATATGTAACTCATTACTTGGATGTAGGAGCAGGAGAGACAGTTAAATATCCATGTGTAGAGATTTATGTTCTGATACTTTTTGACTATTTTGCAATGCCAATTAGAAAAAACATGTTCAGCATTTCCAACTTTGTATCAGCTTTCTTGTCACAATTAATAAGAAATATGAGTTTGTGACTTGCAAATGGAAAATTATTATAGGGATCTGTTCACCTTTTATCAACTGCTCAAAATAGATGAGTAGATATAGAAGAGTTGCAACTTGCAAAACAGGTTGTGGGTGTTATTGAATTTCAAGATAAAGAAATGTCTTGCACTGTGTCTGCAACAAATGTTGAAAATCGCATATTAACTTGGAACTTTCTCAAAGAATCAACTTTGGAGGTATTATATGGTTCTTGTTTGAAGGAAATGGTGGTTTTAGTGATTACCCAACAATGGTACATGTGGGACCTACCTTTTGGTAATTTAAGCCATTCTTCTGGTGTTCCCATCATGGGTTAGGCTATGCCCCAATCTTCTCTATCAGATGATCCCAACATTTTTATGTGCGTCTTGCAAATAGAAAATTGTATCTGGATATTTTTTTTGATATATTCTGTGTGAGTAAAGAATGTTATCCGAGGATGATGAGCTTTTTAGAGAAATGTCTTGGTTATAGATGGTGATTCCTTGAAGCCCCCTATAAGCAAAAGGACTATTGTTGGCATGTATACGTGATCCAAACCCTGTAATCTTCTTTGAGCCAAAGGTATTTGATAATTTACCATGAGTGGAAGAATGTAATGGAATTAAAGAAGTATAAAACAATTGCAGATAGAGGTCGACCTTACCTTAGCTTATGGTAATGTTGAGCTTTTTGGGCCCCACCATGATTTTTGTCGGCATCTGAACCATGCATCTGGTGATCATGTGAAATCATTTGTTTTATGGACACGATATGTACTGACTTAAAACCTTTTTGCAGTCATCAGGATATTTATGTTGGGACCTATACCATTTTAGTTTTGTCTTTCTTCAATAAAGTAGTGGTGTGTCTATATTGAATTGAAACTTGAATTTAATGTTTGGAACATGCTAGATTGGACTCTTAGTCAATTAGTGAGTTTTGGACTCTGTTTAGCATCTCCATTTCAGCATTTCACTAAGCATGCACACCATCCTTATGCATCTTATTCCATGTTGATATTTACATTCAAGTTGATGTTCTCTTCAGAGTGATGCAGAGAAGCTATATAAACACCTTGCTCATTTAAAATCAAGACCAAGGAAAAAATTTCATACCTTTTAGTAGTGTGGTCACTTAGTCATCATATTTGTAGTGTAAGAGTTCCTATCATACCTTTTAGTAAATTTGCATATAAGTCTTAGGCTCCATTTGGTCATCACATCAATCTTTATGAATATAATTTTTTCTCAAACCAAATGGAGCTTAAGCCCTTTTTTAACTCTGCCAATGCAACTTCTTGCATTGCCGATCCCAAGCTCGGGTAAAGGAGGAGGGAAAAGGGCATCAAGGTGAGATGCGTCATTTTCTTCCATTTTATTTTACATACAACGTTAATCTTCAGGTCACTCGACTAATTTTCAAGTCACTTGACTAATTTTCAGGTCACTTGACATGGTCGGCATGGCCTACGCTCTGTTTGGTTGTAAGTGAAATTGATCTATGTACTTTCATATGTACTTTCCCTATTTCAAATGTCATGGTCAATAAGAATAGAGCAGCATGAATGTTGAGACATGGATTTCTTGATTGCAACCTATGTTTGCTATCATGCAAGGCCTATGCATGGACATTTCTGCATGTGGAGAGGGCAAAGAGAGAAGATTAACAAGCCGCCATGAAATCGCCGACATCAACACGTTCTCATGGGTGAGGAAAATAGGTTCTCATGAATTTCCAAACGCACACACACACAAAGTAGCTTTCTATTATTCTTCCAACGATGTCACAATCCATGCATTAAGATCTGTAAATATATATATGAATATACTGTCATGTCCTGGAATTCTTGTATATGATTTGGTTGATTGTTCATTTCTAGCCACAAGGCCATTTTTTTATAGTGAGGTGGATATGAACTTATATCGTCTTACATGTTGCAATCGACTTTCAATCCCACACACCTACATGAGAAATTTCTAAGCACCATCATCGACAATTTCCTTGAAAAATTTCCCATCCTTTATATAGATGTGAAAATTCAACATTAGCTCTCAAACAGTTGAGGTTTGTACACTACAGCAGTTCTCTTGTATTTGTTTTCTTTTATGATTTCTTTCCTTGAAAGTTTTTTCTTTGTCCAACTTCTTCATACATAGTTTGATCTACAGACGGTTGGATTTTCTTCTTTCAAAGTAGGGATTATGTTCTTCTAGCGAACATGTTTGCAAGTGCTAGCCAATGGAACAAAGTGACAAGAGTGAGAGAGACAATGAGAAACAATGGAGTTCAGAAACCAGAGCCAGGTAACAACCTCATCGAGCTACATCCAAAAATTTAGCTTGAATCAGAATTTTCAAAGACTGTTGTGGATGCATTTCTTTCTTGTGTAGAAGATTTTCTATGTTGTTAGACTCCCCTCCTTTTTCTGTACTTTTCTCTCCCAACTTTTCTTTTCTATTTTTTTTTTTCATTTTCCTTCCCCACCTGATTTGAAAATAGAAAGGGATTTCATATTTATTACTCTCCTTACACTGATAGACAAATCACTTTCTAGGATAAAATGGTAAATTCAATAGAGCTATTGCATCTATTTGGTTTTTTTTTTTTTTTTTGGCACCATTTAAAAATTGGTAGTGACTCATCCACCTTACATATCAGATTGATTTACAGCTATACACACCATCTAGATTGTGGATCTCATTGTGCACTCGAGGGTCACCATTAACCAGTCCCCAACAAAATTGGGCAGATAGCTTCAACCATGATCTGCTAAGTTTTCTCAATTGTATCACCTTGCTCACCCTGCGGACCACCATTTTCATTTTTGTAGAAGAACTGCAGGCATGACAGCTGAGACCACTTCTCATCACATTGTTGCTGAAGTGTGCAACATTCGCAGGAAGACAAATAAATCTTCTTAAAAAAAGGTGAAAGAGTGTGCTTCTTTCTCTTAAAGCAATTTATAACCTCTTGACAAGAGTGCAGGATCTCATCCATGCTCCGGTTGAGTCCTTTTAAGTGCATCTTATCAAGGTGAATGTGGCCAACAAGGCCTGTATCCGCTTTTGAACTTTTAGGTATTTGTCGATGCCTTTGGTATTCTATGGAGAAGTCAAAAGCAACATCTTTTAAAGTGACTTTTTTCAAATGATTCTAAACTAAATATGTTGCATTCTCCTTGCAATGCATTTTCCTGTAGAAGCACTCATTCAAATATAGAATAACTCTCCGATCAATAATATCATTCTTGAAGTTAACTTTCCACAAAAGTATTTCCTTCATCGATTCCCATGAAGAGTCGTTGTTGCTCTAAGAAGAATCAAGAACTACTTTATATGCAGGATTTGATACTACAGTAGCAGCTAATACACCAACCGGTTCACCAGCAAGAGAACTTCCAGGACTATTTTCGTCCACCTGTCCATACTTAAATTGAATTATAGAATTGCTGCAGAGGTTTCTCACTATTCCATCATAACAGATAACAACATCTCTAAGTGTGGCCATTAGATTTTTAAACAAAGTTCCTGGTTCAATAAGTCCTCTGGAAGAACGGATCAACACTTCTTTGGATGATATGGAATGGACCAACTCTTCATAGGGAGTCGGACCTTGAAAAAAAGAGCTCTTAACTAACCCAAATGCCTTAGAAGGATAGTCAACACCATTAACAGAATACTTATTTTGGAAGTGAAAACTCATTTCCTCAACCAAACGCCTTGAATAAAACTTCCCTCGGTCATAAAGTTGAAGCCCCAAAAAGCCAAGTTGTTGAACAACCTTACTAATAGTTGAATCATTTTTAGAATCTATCAAATTACCCAAAGCATATAACTTTAGAATACAAATCACGATAGGCAGTTTTACAGTTTTCAGGTAGCTTTTCACTTGTAACTCTACAAGTTCATTGTAATTTGATCTCAAGTGAAGCAGCAAAGGTGATGTAAGACCCGTATCTTGGTCCGTACCTTTTCGTAGACTTCCGCGGTCTTATCGGTTGAATTTCGACAACCTTCGACCCTTAACCGATATCGACGTGCGACGCTGATTCATGTGCCGACAACCCGAGTTGACTCAACCCAAGACCAATACCATAGCGACCGCGCTGTCGTTGCGGTTCCGATGCCACGACTCGCGTGCCGAGGCGATACCCTGGTCAAGAGATGTGGGCCAACGTTCGGTGCGAGAAAACGCCGCACGTTACGAAATCCAAGGGAATCTCTACGATGTGTCACATCAATCACATCAATCCCATCAATCAATCAATCCATCAAGCCATCACATGTCAAGTACACATCACTTTATTCCCTTTTCCTAAGCAACCACAAAAGTCTTCCAAAACCATACCTCTCTTACACAAAAAGCCACAAAAGTCAAGCTTTTCTTACACCTCCCATACCTCTCTTACACAAAAGCCTCAAAAGTCAATACTTTCTTACACAACCATCATTCATCCATCCATCCATCTCTCTCTACATCACTCTCTCTCTTTCTCATTTTCTCATCTCAATCCTAAGAAACAAAGAGCTCCATACGTATGGAGTTTTCCAAACTCTCCTAAGCTCCAAGTGGCCCACCTCTTCATCCCAAGATCTCTCATCTCAACCCTCCATTCTTCATCTTATCCATTGAAGTTGAAGTTAAGGTGCCAAGGAACCCCTAGGAGCAAGAAGATCGGACGGTGGGTGTCTCCTTAGGGTAGTTTCTTTCTTATTTTTATGATGGGCCAAGTGAGACCCACCGATCAATGGTGTGGATCTCACTTGGGACCCTAAGTTGTGGCCGATGGACCACTTGGATCATTATGATCGTTCCATGATGGGGCCATTCTCCATGGACCCCATCATGATGTTTATTTCATTTAGAAAGGTCATCTAGACCGTCCATATCGGTGGGGAATGGATCTCCACCGTTGATTTACATTTTTGATGGTCCCATGTTCAAAGGGATCCGTTTATTGTATGTTTTCATTCAAGGGAGGGCTCATAGTGGCGGAGCCCTCCATCACAAGGCATGTCCCACTCTCCATGTCTCTCTCTCTCTCTCTTTTATTTATTTTATTTTATTTTATTTTATTTTTTTTTTTTATGCAATAGGATTGTGTGGCCCACTTGAATGGATCCCACCTTGAGATTTATTTTGTGCAAGTTTTTATTTAAGTGGGGCCCACCATATACGTTGTACCCACATCACCCATCCATGGTGGCCCACTCCATCAGGGCCCACCACATTGTATTTCTTTTAAGGGACCAAAACTGTCCAGCGTCTGGGACGCTGGACGTTTCAAAAGAAAAAGAGAAAAGGGAAAGAAGAAAAGAAATTTTTGGATGGTCCACTTGCTTAGGCCCCACTGTGATGCATTTAGACAATCCAAGCCGTCCATCATCTTACCTACAACAATTTAGCCGTTGGGTAGAAGTTTGGGGCTAATAGGAAGATCTGGTGGGCCATAGCATCGAAGAATGCATCATCGCCATTTAAGGATCCTTTTCTGATTTTATTTCATTTTCTGATCACAAAAAAATTCAAACTCTGGACTCATTTCGCCTGTTGCGAGCCACAGAATGCAATGGCCGGAGCGGATTTCATTTTAGTGGACCCCATGTACGAAAAACCATAGGAAAACCATTTTTCCCGATTTTTGGAAAGAGGCAGAGCCTCTGCCTTCTTATCAGCGGGCAGCGTTGCACGCTGCTGCGTGCAGCCGTGAGGGCGGGAGGTCGGATGCAGGGGTCCACAGCCCTGCGTGTGGGCCCCACCGTAATGATTGTTTGTCATCCAATCTGTTCATGAGGTGGGCCCCCTTCTCAGGCGGGTCCCCTCCAAGTTTCGGTTCAATCCAAGACTCGAGTGGCCCACACCGAAGGAAACAGTGAAATTTAACCTCTACCATTGAAAAATACATTTTTGGGCCCACAGAGGTTTTGAACCAAGCTGAAATTTATAATTTTCCTTCAACCAGGTCTATTTGACCTTATCGATGGGTTGGATGCCAAATAAATATTACAGTGGGCCCCACATGGGACCCACAAATGATGCATGTGCCTTTAAGTCCACCGTCCAGTGGACGGTTGCACCCACCGTTGAGTATCTGCACTCCCACCGTCCAGCGGACGGTGGGGCCCTTGGAATGTATGTGTGGTCCTCACTGTCCAGCGACAGTGGGACCCACCATGATGCATGTGATGCATCCAGGCCGTCCATCCCCTTGGTGGGATCATTTTTAAAGCCTGATGCTATTGGTTGGGTGGGCTACTCACATATGGGTTAGGTCACTTGATATTTAAGGCCTATGGGCTTAGGCTCACTTGATATTTAAGGCCTATGGGCTTAGACTCACTTGATATTTAAGGCCTATGGGTTTAGGCCCACTTAATATGTTTCAAGTCCATGGGACTTGGCCCAATTGATGTACTTCAAGGCCCATAAAATTAGACCCATTTGATGCATTTTTAAGCCCATGGATGTAGGCCCATTTGATATATGTAAGGCCTAGGGGTTTAGGCCCACTTTAATATGCATACAAGGCCTATGGGTTAGGCCCATTTGATTTGTAAAAAGGACTATGGGTTAGGCCCATTTGATTGTGAAAAGGACTATGGGTTAAGCCCATTTGATTCGTAAAAGCCCTATGGGTTAGGCCCATTTAAGACATATAAGACCCATGAGATTAAACCCATTTGATGCAGTCCAAGGCCCACGGATTTTGACCCATTGCAATGCACATAAGACCCATTGGTATGACCCATTTATGTGGCCCATCTGATGAATAGAAGGCCGATAAGATATGACCCATTTGATATATATGTAAGGTCCAATGGGAAGAACATACGGTCCATTGCAATGCGTAAATCCATTACAGACTAACTACCGATGTTTACAAAGATCGTGCCTTGGGAGAAATGTTGGTTTGACGTCCACATTGCGAGTGTAATGTTGGTTAGATGTCCACATTGCGACTCTCCTTAGGGCCCATTACTGGGCCGTACTTGCTGTGTATAGGTCGTCTAGGCCCATCTACGTTGTAAGAATGGTTCATCACTCATTTACATGTTTAGTATAGTTTCATGACTCATGATCATTTGCATCATATGCATGCTTGATATGAGGATTGACTGATCATAGCATATGCCTTCGGACAGGTTGTTTATGGGCTCCTGGTTAGGCAGTGTTGCCCTACATGAGCGCACGATATGCGCAGGATTGGTTGCATGACTGGATAGCGTGATTCATGCATTTCGCATTTGTGTGACATGGTTATTGTACGCCTTAGCGACATCGGGGCCATAGCCTCCACAGACAGATCGTGGTTGGTAGGATTGGATACCAAAAATTTTATTCTACATGGGGTACTATAGATATCCCTGGGTGAAAGTCCCTAAACCCTTATAGTACCAAGAGGTTACTCCAACGTCTAGACCGAGTGGGTAGATGAGCGTTGAGTGCCAATTACCAGACGGTTACGCTCTCCACTGTGTCGTGATCGGTTGGAAGGGGGTATGGCCTTACCCGCCCGAGAGTAGGGGGTAAATGCTAGGCTAAGTTTGACCAGCTCTAGGAATGGGTCCGCTATCTACGGGTCGCGCCCGATATTAGCAGACGGATAGTGAGGTCTCTTCCACTTACCTTATTACGCGCAATGTGGCAGCAATCTGGTTTAGAGTGTACTAGACCCCGATGACATCCCATATTTTGAGCTGCATTGATGTGTAGACATTGATGAGGATCTGTATGCTTGACTTGCATTGCACATCGCATGGCCTTGGGATGGCCGATACCATTTATGTCTTGCATCGCATAAGCCTTGGTACGGCTCATGATATTATGGATCCATCCGCATATTCCGTATTACTCTGACATTGCATGTTCATATTGCTACCTTGCGCACACACTTTCACCACCCTCTAAGCTTTCTATAAGCTTATGCACGACCATTACGTGCAGGTGACGTTGGTTCGCAGCAGCACTGAGGTAGGAGCACGTTGCAGAGTATTTTGGAGTTTTTGTTCTTTACCATTGTATTTCCCTTTATACTCATTGTACTTATAAAGTTTTTGACCATAGTGAAAATGTAATGAAGTTCTTGGTTGTTATTTGTGGGTTATGCCATTGGTTATGCTTATTACGAATCAAAATGACATTGAAAATCCTCCTCGTAGCATCCCAGGATCGGAGCCTGGCGAACGGGAGCTAGGAGCCGAGAATGGGGTTCTTCGGAGGCTGTCGGCACCGGATTCGGCGATCGAAAATTTCGTGATCCCGGTTTCCGAGTTTGGGGCGTGACAGGTGATATGTTCTGAATCTTCTTCCTATATCTTCAGTAACAGCCTTGGGAATGTCAAAATCATTCAAGCCAACACTATATCCTTTTAAAAAGAGAATCTCCATCAGCAATGGCTGCAACATATTAAAGAACTTAACAGCCTTTTCAAGGTCTTGAATGGAATCTTACCAATATAAATGAACTGAATCAATCATATTTATCATCTACATTCTGACAGTTTAGTTTTCTTATTTCTTCAGGTTTTGGATGCTTCTTGTACGTGCCTGACTAGCAACGAAATCCACTTCAAGAATATCAGGTGATGACTTTTATTTGCTTTTTCTTTCCAAACTTTTTCATACTTGGTGTATTTTTCTTACTGGTTTTCTTTTACAAGGCCAATTTTTATTTCCTTTGTTGCTTATGATTTGCAATACCTGCCAGCAAGCAATTGAGTAGGGGTTGTATTGTGGTGCTTGTAAGCCTTGTAGCACCATATAGTTTGATACAATAACAATTTATTAATGTGATTGAAGTTCCAATTGAAGGCAAATCATTAAGAAAAAAGGAAATGAAAAAAGAAAGAAAAGAAAAGAAAAGTTTCAATTGATACAATGATAATTTTTTTTTCTGTGACACTTTTCCAACTATAGAGGTGACTTGTGAAGCTGATTGTCCTTTTATTTTCTTGTTTATCATGGGCCTTAATTGTTTATAAAGGTTCAAGTCTTCAACAAATAGAGGGCCTGGTTCAAATTCATGTCATTCAATTATAGGTTTTTGATAGTTATGCAGATAGAAATTTAATAGTTAGATTGATGGACATTTGATTGTAGGACAGCAATTATAGGAAAGGATTAGTTAGAATTAACAGGAATTTGTGTCAAAGGATTAGTAAAGAATCAGGAGGAATTTCTTTTATTGGCATTTTTACCGGCGTTTTCCACAGATTTTGTGGCGTTTCTCTAATCTATTAGCAGCATTTGTTGCATAATTACTGGCGTTTGTAGTAAATTTTAGCGGCGTTTCTAAGAAAATTTACATGCATTTACTGTCTTTCTACCGGCGTTTGTTGGAGTTTTTACGGTGTCTGTATAATTTTACTGACGCTTCGTACAATTTTATCGGCGTTTCGTGGAGCTTTTAGCAGCGCTTTCATAGTTTCAACCGGCGCTTAATATTTTTAGCGGCAGTCACAGAAGCGCCGCTAAAGTAGAGTAAGAGCCACTAAATTTCCACTTTAGCGGCGACCGTTAAAAATGCCGCTAAAAGGGATTGATCGTCGCTAAAAGATACAGCGACGCCCCCATTTAGTGGTACGTCCCCGGCCGCCGGTAATTCGTCCACCGGTGGATTTTTGGACTTTTAGGGGTGCTTTTGGCCGCCGGTAAAGGTCATTTTTCTTGTAGTATCCATTGTACAAACTGGTGCATCTGAATACTTTGACTATAGTGCAAATTTAAGAAATATGTTCACATAAACAAATCCAACTATAATTTTGACTATAGTGCAATTTTTTTTAAAAAAATGAAAAATCTTAACTGACCTTTCAGAGGGGATGGTGTCAATATCAACACTTAGTTTTAGCAATGATGCAACCTCCTCAACTATCCTTTTCTTTTCAATAGAAGCTGGTCCAAAGAGCAATTATAGGACTTAGGCAAGAAACGATGTTCTCAAAAAGTATACGCAGTCTTCTTCTTTTTAAAAAAATTAAAAAGGAAAAAGGAAAAATATAAAAAATCACATGATGATATGCCTGACCATATTCTTCCATGGAACATGTGACTTGAATGAATCTTTTGACGATGAAGGCTATAGACGATCAGCTACCAGAGCTAAAAATCTATGTAAATTCTGGAAGCTGCACCCTTATCAGAATAAGCATTTTCCAACCCAACAACAAATGGTGACCAAGACTGAAAACAAAAGGCAGAACATAAGTGTAGTCAATCCACAGAACAAAAGTAATTGTCGATCAAGCTGATATTTGTGTTTTACCTTCATTAAGGTCTATGTGAGCCAATCAACTCACAATGGGCTTTATGGAGTTTTTAATGGTGACTGTTCAATCATCACTCTTTCCAGCGGTGTGGTCCACTTAAGATTTGAATCTGCCTTCTTTTTGGGCTCATGCCCTAAAATGAGTTGGCAAAATGGATGGATGGCATGGTAAAACACATACATCATAGTAGGGCCCATAAGTATTTTCCAGCATTGATGTTGGTGCCCAGGGGTTGCTACGGAATCCAAGTCCCTATTCCAATGCGTGAAACATTTTCCAATACCCATTTTACTTGCATTCACAACTAGCACATATCAACAAGTGGTGTTTTACAGCCTGTTTGGACAGGTGAAATTAGAGGGAAAAGAAATGTTCTCTTTAGATTTAAAGATTCTTGCTGTTTGGATTGCATGAAAAAAGAAAGATTCCTAAAAATAGCATGAGCTGAAACAGATCATATGGAAGGACAGATACAGAAAATGACGACAATAAAGAAATACCCACTATCATACCTTCGTTATAATGTAGTCACAGGCACCCATCCACTTCTCTTTTTTATTTTTTTATTTTTTGTTTAAAGAAGCCAGCAATTTTATCAAAGGGATTTCTTCTAATCCTTAAATTAGTATCCATCATTCACATTAGGATGTAATGGTTAACTCAGCAACATAATGGCAGAAATAGCAGAGAAGTTCAGTGGATACTTCTAATTAAACAAGACAACTTCCTATCTAATCCTCACAAAACATCGCTTCTAATATCTCTTCATGTCTTGTGATTTTCCTTGAGGAGCTTGATTTCTTCCTCTGCTTCTAGTAACTTCTTATTGGATGAATTGACCTGTCAAAGAAGCATGTCAAACTTACCAAGCCAGTCTTGCTCAAAACCATTGGCCGTTTCTTCTATTGCAAGATGCAGGCTCCCATCCACTTCTCCATCTGGTTCTCAAAATAACTGGCACCAAAAGCCGCTAGGAAATAAGAAATGGATATACAGTAGGGGAAATTTAATACAAATACATAGAGATCTAAATGAAGCAGATTCAATTTATTTTTGGGTTCAAGTGAGTCTTGGCATGCATGTATGCCACATGTGCACTGTGTTGGGGGCCTTGCACAAAACCTTAGGATCTAGACCTCCAGAACAAGCCAGAATTATGGAATAACAAAGCAATGAAATAAATCAAAGCATCAATCACACACCACAAAAGAGATTTTTACGTGGAAAACCCTCAAAGGGTAAAAATCATGGGACCTCGTCCAGATCAACAATCCACTATGAAGCAGAACGTTACAACCTTCTTCACTTTCGCAGGAGCGGATAAACAATAAGAGAAAAAAAATAGAGAGATCTCACCGATCACGAGGATGTAGAAGCGCTGAGACGACGAGTCCCTTCCACAAGCTTCATCTCTCTCTTTTCTCTCAATCTCTCACCCTAAACCCTTTAACAAACCCTTACAAAGCTTTTAGGAAACCCTTCTTGTGTTTTTCTCATACACATCATACCCTAGAAGAAATCCTAGGGACCCCTTTTTATAGTTTTAGAAAACTCCCTTCCGCATCTCAGTTGCGAAAGAACTTGAGACATGAAATCTGCACAAAATTGTAGAATGAATCTGCGTAACCACGACTGGTCGTGCGCCACCCATGACAAGTCGAGCGCCACCTACGACCGGTCGTGACCCTCCTATGACCGGTCGAGTACCCCGAAGAAAAATCTTCCAAACTCACTGGACTTTGAGTCGTGCAACTCACGACTGGTCGAGCACCAGCCCACGACCGATTGAGCAGTGCGGTGAATTACTCTGATTTTTCAACCGCTGCACTATCTCTCCCCTGAACTGAGGAGGAAAATCCCATCAAATCTCTCCCTTTCTGACTCAGGAGGGATGCATCTTCTTTAAGCCAGCCTGGTTTCTACAAACCTCGAACTTGCCCTTGAGTAAAGTCTTGGTCATCATGTCTGACCTATTATAGTCCGTGTGGACCTTCTCAAGCTGTAACACCTTCTGTTCCAAAGTATTGCTAATCTAGTGATACTGAATCTCTATGTGCTTCGACTTGGAATGCTGACTTGGATTCTTGCTCAAGTGTATAGCACTCTAACTATCACAACAGACCACGTGCTACTCCTACTTTAGGCTAAGTTCCTGTAAGAACCTCTTCATCCAAAACATCTCTTTACATGCTTCTGTGACTGCAATGTACTCGGCCTCTGTCGTAGACAATGCTACGACCCACTGTAGCCTGCTCTACCAAGAAACAATTCCTTCTGCAAACGTGAATATGAACCCCGATGTAGAATTTCTGGAGTCTATGTCACCTGGTATATTTGCATTTATGTAGCCCTCTAGGACAGGTTTACCGTCGCCATAGCATAGGATCAACCTGGATGAGCCTCTTAGATACTGCAGTATCCATTTCACCGCTGTCCAATGCTCTTTACCACGATTGGCAAGATATTGGCTGACAACACCAACCACATATGCTATGTCTGGGCATGTACACACCATAGCATACATCAAACTTCCTACAACAAACGTGTAGGGTATCTTCTGCATCTCTTCCACCTCTGTCTTTGTCTTAAGACACTGTCTATCGCTCAATTTGAAGTGACCATCTAGTGGAGTACTGACTGGCTTCACTGCATTCATATTGAACCGCCCTAGGACTTTCTCAATATACCGCTCTTGTGATAGCCAAAGCTTCCCGCTGCTTCTGTCACGGGCTATCTCCATTCCTATGATCTGTTTAGCCGGACCCAATTCTTTCATCGCAAAAGACTTTCCCAACTCCTATTTCAACCTATCGTTCTTCTCGATGTCTTTTCCCATGATGATCATGTCATCAACGTATAACAGTAGAATTAAGAAATCACCATCTGAGAACTTGTGCGTGAACACACAGTGGTCTGACTCTATTCTGTCATACCCATATTGTGACATGAATTAATCAAACTTCTTGTACCATTGCCGTGGAGCTTGTTTCAGCCCATACAATCTCTTCCTCAGCCTACACACCATATGCTCTTTACCCTTAACTTCGAACCCCTCTGGTTGGTGCATGTAAATCTTTTCTTCCAGATCACCATGGAGAAAGGAAGTTTTAACATCTAACTGCTCTATCTCCAGATCCATGCTAGTTGTCAACACAAGAAACACCTGTATGGATGTCATCTTCACCACTGGTGAGAATATCTCCTCGAAGTCTATGTCTTTCCTCTGACTAAACTCTTTTACCACAAGTTTGGCCTTGAACCTCGTCTGTGAATTCTTCTGTTCAGCCTTCTTTCTGAATACTCACTTGTTGCTCAAAGCTTTCTTGCCCTTAGGTAGTTTCACCATATCAATGGTATGGTTCTTATGCAAGGATTTCATCTCCTCTTAAATAACTTTCAACCACTCTCCCTTATGCTCGTCGGCTAGGGCATTAGAGTAATCTTTTGGTTCTCCCCCATCGGTTAGCATAATGTACTCATGCGGCGATTACCTCTTGGACGGTTGTCTGTCCCTAGATGACCTCCTCACCTGTGGCTCAATAAGTGGATCAGGTGGGGGCTACTCCCCCGGTCCATCTTCTGCAGGAACTCCCTCGTCCTCTACACCTTGCTTTACTCCCCTGTCATCAGGAACCACAGGAGGAATAACTGGATCCATGTCCTCTAGCTCACCTGAACTAGGATGATTTTTCTCTAGCTCACTAATGTCTTTTATATACTGATCTTCAAAGAAAACCACATCTCTGCTCCTAACGAGCTACCTCTTAGTCGGATCCCACAATCTATAACCAAACTTTTCATCACCGAACCCTAAGAACACACACTGCCTGATCTTTATATTGAGCTTGGACCTCTCGTCCTTTGGTACGTGAATGGATGCCCTACATCCAAACACCTTGAGATGACTGTATGATGGATCCTGTCCAGTATATACCTTCTCAGGTACTTCTCCCTTCAATGGGGTTGATAGAGACCTATTTATCAAATACACCGCCGTGTGCATTGCTTCTCTCCAGAACTTCTTGGACAACTTCGCATGGGATAACATGCATTTAATTTTCTCTACAATGGTATGATTCATTCACTCAGCTACACCATTATGCTTGGGGGTCTTGGGAACCGTCTGTTCATGCCATATACCCAGGGACTTGCAGTACTCATGAAAGTCACCAATATATTCATGACCATTGTCAATACGGATGCACTTCAGTGATCTACCTGTCTCTTTCTCGACCATAGCGTGAAATAATTTAAACACACCAAAGACCCCGTCCTTGTATTTTAATGCATAAACCTAAACCCTCCTAGATACATCATCTATAAAAGTAACAAAATATAATGCCCCACTAAGGTTTTTGTCCTCAAAAGACCACAAACATCAGAATAAACCAAATCTAATACATGCACTTTATTAACATGAGAAGCAATTTTAACAAATGAAACTCTATGTTGTTTCCCTGATAAACCATCAAGACAGGTTTTGAGAGGTGTACCTGTCATATCTGGAAGGAGCTGCTTCCTCGCTAGTAGTTGAAGCCCTTTTTCACTCATGTGGCCTAGATGGCTGTGCCACATGTCAATAGCAGAATCTTCTGCTGCGTTCAACCCACCCTTTCATACATTAAGACATGCTTTGTAAAGGGTGCAACACTTCTTTCCTCTGGCTGCGATCAACAAACCCTTAATGAGCTTTCAGTGCCCACCAGCAAATTGGCTTTCATAGCCATCATCATCCAACCTTCTCATTGACATCAAGCTAAGGCGAAGGTCTGGGATATGCCTCACATCCCTGAGAACTAATGTACAGCCCACATCGGTCTTCACACAAGTATCACCGACCCCTACAATCTTCGATATGCCAGAATTTCTCATCTTCACGATCTCATAATCACCTGACTTGTAGCTTGTGAAGAAATCCCTGCGTTGAGTCGTATGAAAAGAGGCTCCCGAGTCTATCACCCAGTTGGTGTCCTACCTCATTGTCGTGAGACATACATCATGATCTGTAGAAAGAATAACTACAATGTCACCATCTAAAGTGACCGCAGTGAAATCTGATTCATCTTCTTTCTCCTTTCCTTTTCCTTTCTTGTCGTTATTAGCCTTACGACATTCATGCTTATAGTGGCCCTTCTTGCCACAATTCTGGCATTCAATATCTTTTTTATTACTCAAATTGCCTCTTAATTTATCTCGGGCCTTCCTGTCCTTCCTGTTCTTTCCTCTCCCCCATTCCTGTGTCACAAGAGCCTCTTACTGAGTAGACCCCTGAGACTTCTTCCTTGTCTTTTCATTGAAGAGACAACTAGTTACCTGTTCCATGGATATTCTTCTGTCTAGTGCAGAGTTACTTAGAGACACCACCAATGTCTCACAACTGTCATGCAATGAACTAAGCAATAACAAAGCCTGCAATTCATCATCCAGGACCATCTTCATAGCGGAGAGCTGGTTCACTATATTGTTAACCTCATTCATATGCTCGGTTACAGAACTACCATCTTTGAACTTGAGATTCACAAGTCGCCTTATCAAAAAATTTTTATTACCAGCTGTCTTTCTCTCATACATCCCTTCTAATTTTAGCCATAGGCTAGCAGCTAAGGTTTCCGTAGACACATGGTGGAACATTGAATCATCCAACCATTGTCTAATAAACCCCACCACCTTCTGGTCCATCTTCTTCCAATCATCATTAGACATATCCTTAGATTTTGCTGATATGCCTAAAATTAGAGAATATAGGTCTTTGTAATAAAGCAAGTCCTCCATCTTAGCCTTCCATATGGTCCAGTTAGAACCATTGAGGCTAATCATGTTTGATGAGCCACCTTCCATAATTCTAAACCGATCTTACCCGTTCAATAAATTTAGCGCTCTGATACTACTTTGTTAGGGACCTTGCATAAAACCTTAGGATTTAGCCCTCCAGAACAAACCAGAATTATGGAATAATAAAGCAATGAAATAAATCAAAGCATCAATCACATACCACACGAGATTTTTATGTGAAAAACCCTCAAAGAGGTAAAAACCACGGGACCTTGTCCATAACAACAGTCCACTATAAAGTAAAACATTACAACCTTCTTCACTCTCGCAGGAGCAGATAAATAATAAGAGAAAAAAATAGAAAGATCTCACCGATCACTAAGACGTAGAAGTGCTGATACGACAAGTCCCTTCCACAAGCTTCCTATCTCTCTTTTCTCTACTCTCTCACCCTAAACCCTTTAGCAAACCCTTGCAAAACTTTTAGGAAACCCTTCTTGTGTTTTTCTCATATACTTCATACCCTAGAAAAAATCCTAGGGATCCCTTTTTAAAGTTTTAGAAAACTCCCTTCCGCATCCCAGTTGCGAAAGGACTTGCGACACGAAATCTGTACAAAATCGTAAAATGAATCTGCGTAACCATGACTGGTCGTGCTCCACCCATGATCGGTCGAGCGCCACCTATGACCAATCGTGACCCTCATACAACCAGTCGAGCACCTCGAGAATAATCGTCCAAACTCGCTGGACTTGGAGTCGTGCAACTTACGACTGGTGGAGCACTAGCCCACGACCGGTCGTGGACCACCTATGACCGGTCGAGCATCGCGGTGAATTACTCCGATTTTTCAACCCGTTGCACTGTCTCTTCCCTGAACTAAGAAGAAAAACCCCATCACACTGGGCTAGTTGCTGCACGAGTGAGGGTGATTTTAGTTTTCTCTCAGATGTTGGTCTTTTTTTTTTTTACTCAAACTTGTAGTAAGTGGTCATCTAGTATGAGTTTGTACTCGTAGTTAGTCATTATTTTCTATCAAGTGGAAGACAATAGTGATAAATAAAAAATCAACAAAGCCAAAATGACAAAAATGAGATAGTACCGAGAAAGAGCCCAAATTAAGCTTCATGCTACACGAAGAAAAACCATTTCTCACCCAGTCCAAATTTTGTTTCAATTCCAGCAACCGCCAAAGTAAGAATGAACCTTAGCTTCAACTTTCTAAAATCCCTATACTTCTTCTAGGTCCTATCTTGAATACCTGTTAAAAGGGGTGACCCCTTTAAGTCAGTATCTCAGGAACTTCATCTCAAAGAAATCTATAAACATCTCAAACAAGCAACAACTCCATTCCCATTCCAGCCATTGATTCACTTTGAATAACTTAGTTATGTAAGATATAAATGTTTTGCAGCATGGACCATCTAAATTGGCAGCACTAGATGAATGGTCCACATTGCCAAAAGGTAGCCCTATCTATGCAGTTAATTGGCTGAGCAAAAACATAAATTTGCTCCACTGAGCATAATATAAATCCTCATTTTCACTTGGTTTCACCTAAAACCCACAACAAAGACGAAGCATACGAAACTAACACACCTAACAAACCAAAAAGTTTTTTAAAAAATAAAAACACCCTATTTTCAACCATGTTTAGGCCCATCACAGAAAACATTTTGGGTCATTGAAAAGGACCAGATCTGGTGGCTTGACTCACATCATATGCGGAGAAAGGTGGACCCACTTGTATTCAAATGAGCATTTGGGCAATTCAAACTCCCAAGCTTTACTTTGGGTTTCTTCAACACTAATCTTCTCACCTGTTCTCTCGTTAAAAAAAGTTCCAATTCTTACTCAATTTAACATCTCATTTTCCTCTAATTCTTGTAATAAAGAGTACCCCAGATTTGTATTACTATAATACCAAAATCAGAAACGGATGGCTGAAATTAGCAACAACCTGATTTTTACAACAAAAGTTAGTTTTAGCTATGATGTTATATATATAGCAAAGTGATGTTAAAGTAGTTTCTTCATTATATTGGAGATCTAAAGACATCCGCAAAACATCTATGTGAGTTTCAGGTTAGTAACACATTAAACAACGAATGGACTCAACTATCTGTTTATGTACTTACCATTCCGTCTGTCTCCTTTTCATCTTCCCTGAAACTCAAAGGTAAGTGAATGACACAACTAAACTTCTCAGTATTGTTTAGTTTACAATTTCTGATTGTTTGGAACTTGAAGGCAAAAGCATCCCTCCTGTTCTTATTAAAAGAATTGGTTGTTTAGCATATCAACTGACTATTGTATTTTGGTTTTGTAGGACTTAATGTTATCTTCATATCTGACATCCATTTTCTGTTTTCAATGTTTATATTCTGCTTGATGCTATAGTTGACTGACAACAAGCCAACAGTCTCAATCACCTGTTGTGATGTGGTGATATTAATTGGTACTTGAAAAAGAGTATAAATGCATAAATACATTTTATGTGCCTGCATACATATTAGATTATTTGGTTGAAACCAAATCCGATTGTGTTTTTAAGATTTGTTAGGTTCTGTTTTTTAGTTTAGATCCCACCAATTGTTTGGTTTTTCAGCCTTGTTTGGATAGAAGTTCTACAACTCAGGGGTTGTGTTGGCTGGTATGGTGTGGTGGTGCTGACATTGTGGTGGAGAGAGAGAGAGAGAGAGAGAGAGAGAGAGAGAGAGAGAGAGAGAGAGAGAGATGGATAGATAACAATTCATGTGGTGGGAAAAGGAAAGCAAAATGATAAAAGAAAGATGGGCTTTTATTAAGACAAACAATAAAAAGGTAGCAACAAAACTCTACTCTCATAACAACAAAAACCGTGAAACATAGATAGAAAAACCTAAATTTCTATTGGAGAAAAACCAATTGCTATCTACAAAACCCATTTTAGTTATAACATAAGAACCATGCATGCATAATTCAGATAAAGGACAGTTAGTGTGTTTGTGTGTGCAAGTGGAGGGATAGACAATGCATTATTACCTGATAATTTCAAACCCACACTCTTCACTTGTGTAGACAACAACCTGCATCAAGGGCTTAACATCGGAACAACATGTTAAAGATAGAGATTTGTAGCAAGGATGTGAGGTGATTCACTCTCTCCATTGATGAAAACTTCAAGATAAAGATTTGTACAATTGGGAACTGATACTATAAGCAGACTATGGAACCTCATATTAGAACCTTGCCCCTAGTACCATCCACAGATTGTCGAAATGATTTAGACTTCCATACTGATTTAGCCCACTGAATGTGCACGGTTGGGATTGGTTGATGCTAATTCTCCATATATATATAAAATAAATAAATAAACAAAAACAAACAAATAAAGCAATGAAAAGGAAAAAAAAAAAGAAAAAAAAAAAGAGGGGCCTTTTCATATAGAGATGCTCAGGTGCTCTCGGAGCTATAGTTCTCCTAGTTGCAGTGGGGCACGTGGACTGTCCAATCCATTAATCTACACTCTCCATTGGCTCCTTTATAAAAGGTGCAGTTGGTTGCACCATATATCATGAAATTTTGCACTTAATGATGAAATCAAACTGAAGTTTCTAGAAGGATAAGTGAGAAATCCCCAATTCTAAAAATCCTTAAGACACCTAAAATTCTAAAATCCTCAAATTCCTAATTTGTAATATCAAAAAACCCCTGATCAAGATCCGCATTCAAATCTATAAGCCCTAAAATCCCCAAATCTCTAAATGGGGTCCACATCGAATCAGGAATCCACAGAATACTAAACTCCCAAATCCATAAATCAGCATTGAGATTGAGAGAGGTTGGTACCTCTTTGGATCTTAAGGAGGGCATGCACGGGTAGGGAGGGTGTTGTTTCGGCTTCCTCCCTTTGCCTCCCAACCTCTCTCCCTCTCTCTTTGTGTTTGATCCAAAGAAGGGACGAAGCAAAATGACACCCTCCCTACCCGCGCACGCCCTCCTTAAGATCCAAAGAGGCAGGGAGAGAGGGAGAGAGAGGTTAGGAGCGGAGAGAGAGAGAGAGAGAGAGAGAGAGAGAGAGAGAGAGAGAGAGGATGAAGAGGATTAGGGCGCAAGAGAGAGAGAGAGGAGGGTCGAGAGAGAGAGAGAGAGAGAAAGACAGGAGAAAGACAGAGGGTCGAGAGAGAGAGAGAGGGAGGTGTCACTCCCCAAACCCAGAAATTGGGTTCACAAAATTTCTGATTGCAAGAATCCGGTGTCAACAGCCTCCGTAGTATCCCATTCTCGGCTCCGAGCACCCATTCGCCAGATTCCGATCCCAGCATCCTACATGGAGGATTTTCCAACGTACATTTGTCTCATAAGAAGCATAACAACAAGTTTACCTAAATCACAAAGGCAACATCGTCATCACACATCCACTAATATAAACATTTGAATAGAATGCTGAAAGGAAAATACATATATCAAAAATCAAAGCTCAGAGGTCCGTTACATTGTCCAAGATTAACACTGTTGCACCCTAACGCCACATGCACGCATCTATCATGCATAAGCTTATAGAAAGCTTAGTGGGTGGTGAAAGTGTGTGCATAAGGTAAGTGTCAAGTACGTAATATTAGAGTAATCAGAGTGAGCGAAAATACTGACAAGCCCATAAATCATACAATATCAGAATAATGCGAAAACATGTTGATAGGCCCATAAATAGTATCAGCCTTATCTAGACTATGCGATGCAAAAATATAATAAACTAATATTATATACTACAAAAACAATGTAGATTAACTATGCAATGTAGAACTAGTAAGCTAAATACTATGTACTGAGGATGCAATACAATATGCAATGTGAATGAAATGACTAAGATGGAGTGTGAAGTTGGGATGATAGTACGTAATATCGCAGGGGGGTCCACCACAAAGGACTTCTATCCAAACTAGTCCCATAACTAAATTTGGATAGTCAGACTCAACATAGTAAACTCCTAATCTCAGGCTAGTCACGCGTCCCAACTGAAATCCTGGTCATTGCGAAGGTACACATAACAAATAGTTGCGCACCACCAGCCTGAGTGGATAATGAATGAATGAATGAATGAGTATGCAACTCCTGCTGAATAAGTCCACATATTAGTACGGTTCCTCTTTAGGATCATCACCGGGGTCTAGTACACTCTACATGCAAATCACCGCCCACTAACACGCGACCATGCAAGTGGAAGAGACCTCACTATCTATTTGGCCAGTAGTCAACCAATATCTACCTGACATGTCAATAGTGGACCCATTCACAAGCTAATCAAACTCACCCTAGCAATGCCCACTACTCTAGAGTGGGTAAGACCACACCCCCTCCTAACTGACCATGACATAGTGGGAGACGTGGCCTCTTGGTATTTGGTACTCGGGTGCTCATGTATCCACTCGGTCTCGACGTTGGGGCATCTCTTGGCCTCGGAGGTTTAGGGATTTTCACCCAAGGCCATCTATGGCAGTCTGATACTAATAACAGATTTTTGATATCCCATTTAGTCATCCACGATGTGCCTATGAAGGCTATAACCCTAATGTCTCTAGGGCGTACAGTGATCATAACACACAATGCAAGATGCATGAGTCTTACAATCCAGTCATGTATCAATCCTGCGCATACCATGTGCTTACGTGAGATAACCTTCACCTATCAGGGAGTCTCATAACAACCTGCTTAATGACATATGCAATGGTCAACCACATCCCATAACAAACATGCAGATGATGCGTATGGGCATGTATTATGATGCTATGCAGTCATATACTCATAATCTATATCAATAACCAGCATCGAAAATTGACCTTGATAATGTGGACATTTAAACAACATTGCCCCTAAGGAATGACCCAAATAAAGCCTAGCATATTGTGGACCCATGGCCTCACATAAGGGACAAATATACAACACCATGGGTGTCACTCAAGAGCTTAATATACATCACGATAGGCCTTTCTCACGGGCCTAATAAACATCACAGTGGGCTCCATTGTCATGCCCTAAACTCAGAAACTGGGCTCACAAAATTCCTAATCGTCGAATCCGGTGCTGATAGCCTCCATAGTACCCTATTCTCGGCTCCCAGCACCCATCCACTAGGTTTTGATCCTGGGATCCTACAAGGAGGATTTCAAACATGATTTTCATTATGTACAATCATAACCATAAGCATAACGCATGAACAATAACCACAAGAACACCATCACAAAATCCACTATGATAAAAAAACTTTTAGGTACAATGTATCTGAAGGGAAATCCAAGTTAATGAAAATAACGAAAACTCCAAAAGCTCGACTGTACGCTCTTACTGTTACTATGCTACGGCTGTGTCCTGGAGTCACCTGTACGCATCGATCATGCATAAGCTTATAGAAATCTTAGAGGGCAGTGTAAGTGTGTGCGTAATATGAGAGTGCTCAGAATGTAAAGTTAGAGTAATACAAAAATATGCTGATGAGTACATAAATGCAATTAGTCGTACTAAGGCTATGCGGTGCAAGATATGAATGTTATCAGCCATGTAAAGGCCATACGATGCGAGATGTAGATCAAGCATGCCAATTCTCATACAGCTCATCAAATATCAGTATAATTCTCATTCTGAATAATCACTGGGGTTTAGTATACTCCAAATGGCACTACCTCTCTCCCAGCCGCATAGTCCAAGTGAGCGTAAGAAACCTCACTATCTGCTTGGCCAATAGTCTGCAATACCTACTCAGAATGTTAATAGCGGATCCATTCACGAGCTGGTCAAACTCAGCCTAGTAATGCCCCCTACGCTCGGGCAGGTAAGGCCACACCCCTTTTCAACCGACCACGACACAATGGGAGACGTGGCCTCCTGGTATTCAGCCCTCATACGCCTATGAATCCACTCGGTCTCGACATTGGATTCATCCGCTGGTACCATCGGGTTTAGGGATTTTCACTCAGGGACATCTATGGCGCCCTGATACTAGAAACATAATTTTCAGTATCTAATTCAGCCATCCACGATGTCTCTGTAGAGGCTATGGGCCTGATGTCGATAGGGCATACAATAATCATAATCACACACATGCAAGTGCATGAATCACTCTACCAGACATGCAACATTCCCGCCCGAACCACGTGCTCATGTAGTGCAACTCCGCCTATTAGGGAGCCCATAAACAGTCTGCTCGAAGGCATATGTTATGATCAGTCACTCTTCATACCAGGTATACATATGATGCGTATGATCATGAATCATGGATTTATACTAAACATGTTATATACTGATGGGATCCGTTCATAACGAAGATGGGCCTAGATAGCCTTTACCCTACAAGTAGGGTCCTATCAATGGGCCCTAGGGAGAGTTACAATGCAGACATTTATCCATCATTACTCTCACATTTTGGACGTTAAACCATTATTGTTCCCAAGGCATGGCCACTAAAATAACATTACATAAACCATGGTGGAATCACACATTGCAATGGGCCGATGTACATCCCGTTGGGCCTTGACCCAAGGACTCCAATATATCAAATGGGCCGCAACACATGGGCCTCATATATATCCAGGTGGGTCTCAACATCGGGCCATAAATACATCAAGATAGGCCTCTAATCACATGGGCCTCATATATATCCAGGTGGGCCTCAACATTGGGCCACAAATACCTCAAGATGGGCCTCTAATCACATGGGCCTCATGTATATCTAGGTAGGCCTCAGCATCGGGCCACAAATACCTTAAGATGGGCCTCTAATCACATGGGCCTCATGTATACATGAATCATATCAAAAGGTCAACTGGACCACACTCAAAATAATAGTGGTGACAATGATCGCCACCGTTAAAATTCCTACAAGTCCTACTGTTACGTATTTTTCTTTTAGGATCCAACCTATTCTTATGTTAACATGGAGATAGATGAAGTGAAAGCAAAACATCGGCTTGATTGGAACTACCGTGGCCCTTAAGAAGTTTTGAATGGTGAATGTCATTGTTCCCACTATTTCTAAATGGTGAGTTCTACTTGAACTACAGATCTATCTCATTTTTAGACCCAAACCTTAGAATGAGCTTTCAAAATGGTTGGACGGTTAGGATGTAACACAAGCATCATGGTGGGTCCCATAGGGGTGGACGACATAGATAAATCGCATACTTCATGGTGGAGGTCCACATTGATGAAAGGTGTGAATAGAATACTTACATAAGTGGGTCCCGAGTAGGGCCACCATAATGTTTATTTTCCACGCATCCTGTTGACAAGGTCATACAGACCTAGGGCCCACCAAAAAATGTTTATTTTCCACCCAATCCTGTTGATAAGGTCACACAGACCTGGGCCCATCATAATGTTTATTTTCCACCCAATCGGTTAAGAAGGTCACACGGACCTGGATTGAGGAGGAAAAATAAATTTCATATTGATCCAAAACTTCTGACCCAAAAAATGGTTTCAATGGTAGACGTTTAGTCCTTACTGTTTCCAACCGTGTGGGCCACCTGAGTTTGTATCTGGTTGATTTTTGGGAGGGGGCCTACTACCCTAAGGGGCCCACCTTATGTACGTTGTTGATGGCAACACCCATCATAGTGAGGCCCCCAGCTGGGACCGTGGGTCCCTGCCTCCTCGTCGGTGTGCGCAAAGGACGCTGTCTTCAAGATGGCAGCAGCAAACACTGTTGCTGCTGTTTATTATTACTTTTTTTGAAAATATGATTTTTTGAGGAATTTTCTAGGTGGGGCCCACACCAGATAAATCCACTATAGCCATTGTATTCCATGGCTCAATACAGACCAAACAAGCCCAATATCCAAGGTATTTTTGTGTATAGGAACGTCAAGTGGATTTTAACTGTAGAAAGCTTTGTTTACTATGCCATGGCCCACCTGAAATTCGGATTGAATTCATTTTTCGACTCAACGCCTAAAATGTTCCGAGGAAAAGAATGGGCGGCTTGGATTAAGTACATATATCAAGTTGGGGCCTGTAGGAGCAGTCCACTTAAACGTTTTGAACCAAGCTATTATTTTTGTGGTGTCAATACACCACACCATCCGTCCACACTTCATGGTCTGCTTGGCTACGTATAGCGTCTCTGGACGTTGGATGGTTTGCACATAGCACATCATGGTGGGTCCCACATAGACGTGGCCCACCATTGCATGTATATATATATTAATATAATATAAATATAGAATGGCATATATCATTCAGTCCAGTGTGGGGATCTCCACCATCCTAACAATGGATGGTGTGGATCTCCACGTGCAATAGGATGGGCCACACCATCAGATGGAAAGTTATACATAACACATTTGTGGGGCCCACTCCAATCATGATAGATAAAGAGAGAAAGAGAGAGAGACGTGTGAAAGGGGAGGGACCCCGCCACTAATGGGCCCTCCCTTAAAAAATGCATACATCATGTTGGTCCCACAACAATTGGGCCCTTAAAATTGAAACCTACAGTATATCACCCACCTTATTGGCCTCCTTCTTGCTCCCTTAGGCTTGTATGCTCCTATGCTTAACTTTTAACGGTGGATAATGGGGTTTTGATAGTGGCGATGAGAGATGAGAGAGTGGGCCACTGTAACGCCCTGAAAATCAGGGGTCGTGTAGAAACCCAACTCCCGAGTTCTAGACCATCACTTATGCAACAAATATGCTTATGATTCAATGTTGTCTGAGTTAGTACATTAACATGAGTGAGATTATACCAAAACTGCAATTCATACTCCAGATCCAGTGATAAAATGCAAGCGGAAGACTGGAAGATATATATATCACTATCTATAAAACAAAAAATCTTGATCTGTCTCCAAAGTATGAATACATCTCTGAGTCACATATACATATATCAAACCAAAATCAAAATATCGTATGATAGTCCAACTAGCAAAATCCCGCCGATCCAGGCCACATATGCGAAGCCGTCAGAGAACAGCATGTACGAGAAATCATCCTGGTCCTCGTAGTAGTCCGACTCAAGCTCCTGAATCACCTCACAACCTGCATCTAAGACAGAGTCTGATAGGTGTTGCAAACACCGTCTCGTAACGTGGGAGTGACTGATCAACTCACTGGAATCATAGAGCAAAATTTAACATGTTATCAAATCAATCACGAGATAATAGTAAAGCAAACAATCAGACATTCCTAGATACTGTTGTTAATGTAAGTATGAGATGCAGTAATGATGGATGCCCTCACCGACATACTCCTTCATGCGACACCATCTTACGTCTGCGGCATACTTTCTTCCCTCAGTACTCCACATCTTTCAGGCACATGCAGTGCGATGTGGATATGATTACCGAGTTGTTATTAGTCCTTTCAAACAGCAGGATTGGGAAAGTAAGGTACTTCCCTTATATCAATCCCTACACAGATCCTGTCTAGGGTCATCACTCCTAGTAGTCTCATACGATGATATATTTCTAGGTTGCTGCAAGGGCTGTCAGGGCTGTTGCTCGCACTCGTTGCACCGCTCCCCCATCACCTTATCAATACAGGCCTAGTTGTACTCTTATTGCTACGGAAGGGTCATCGCCTCACGTAGACTCAGAATACACTCGAGGTCACTACAAAGGGCTCATCACCAATCAGAGTAGGCTGACAGCTCGAATGTAGTGTCCCATACCACCACAATCGGCTAACGAGTCTAAGGTGCTCACTAGTCACTACGGAGAGATTTGTGGCCCCAGCGTAGGCCGACAACTCGACCACGGTGTCCCATACCACCATGCCCGGCTCATGAGTCTTAATGGATCAAGGTACCATGGTAATCAGGATTTTCACTGGTAAGTTCAGTACCCTAGGTCCAAACAGATCATACACGCCTAACTAGTATAATAACACGACAAATACACAAGGCAATCATTTTAACAAAATACAGACGTATACAGTATTTCCTATAAATACCTAAAATGCCCTAAATCTCATATTCTCCGTACGAAATCGAAATGGAAAACAGACAGCATGTTCTATATGTTAAACAGCATCCTTGTCGATAATTTACTATCAAACGACATTGAAATCTTTGAAAACAATTAACCTAAGCATCTAAAATCCTCACCTTTCGCCGTAGAAGCGTATCGAATCGAATAGGAGCTCTGCTCTTCGTCAATGTTGATATGACGACCTAATTCACAAGTTAAGTCAGCTACTTCGCTACTTGTATCGATGGAATCCCTAAAATAGCTTGAGGTTAGGTTTTTCTTTCCTAGAATGAAGTCAGAATCACCAGAGGAGTGATTAGAACACGGTGATTAAGTATGTGTAGAAGCAGGATCGAATGACAGGAACCTTTCCTCATAACTTCCATACAATCTCTCTCTTTTCTCTCTTCTCTTTTCTAGAGTTTTTGTAAATTCGTATGGGAGATATGTGAGAGGGTTTAAGGTCCTTGAATAGGTTAGAAAGTCACCTATTTAGACTTTAAACCAAGGTGTACTTGGGTTATAGCCAAATTGGGTCCTTTCCGATCCAAAAGAACGTTTCTGGAGGTCCCCTAACCAAATGCGGTCGGACTTAAGCTCATGGATATTGGTTCCTGATCACATTAAGTTTTCAGTTCGATCGGGTTTCCAGATCGCACGTGGCGAACCAGTTTCAGTTCAGTGGTTACTGAGACTCGATCGAGGATTCCAAGTACACAGACCTGAGTGGGAAATGTTCCCTGATCTGAGGGTGTATTTGGGTCAGATTCCAACGGTTTGAATGCTTATACTTAACCCGCAAGCGTCACGTGCCAGATTTATTTAAATCACATTTAATTTACAAAGAATTTCACTCTTTCTCACACTCTTTGCTCCTGGCTCAATAAATAGCCTCAGAACATCAGTTAGGCTTGATTTCCTGGGTGGTAGTCAAGTCCAACTACGCGGTCATAATGGTCTAAGTTCATTGTTAACAGACTCACGACGCGCGGTCAGAATCCATTACAAAGTTTCAAAGAGTTCCTGAGAGCAAATGGGTTTAGAGTTTGATCTTAGGTTTCAGGATGTTATAGTGTTAACCATTCCACCAGTTTTGGGTATTGCAGAACGTATTTAAAGCGATCAGTGTTAATTTCACAGTTAATCTAACATAGCGCTAGTTGACTTACACTTAATTTCTAAAGGAATTAATCCCAAGTGATTTTTGATCGAGGTGGTACTCAGGTCTCTGTACGAATTTTTTCGAGACGTTACAATCTATCCCCCTTAAACAATAAATTTTATCCTCAAAATTTGTACGTTTTCGTACTCCTCGAGAAGCTGTGGGTAGTTCTTTCTGATTTCGGCTTCTTTCTCCCATGTAGCTTCCTCTTCCGTATGATGCGTCCACAATACTTTCACAAGGGGGATGACCTTGCTATGCAATACCTTCTCCTTCCTGTCTAATATACGCGTTGGTCGCAGTATATATTTAACATCCTCACCTAACTGTACCTGCTCCCATCTGATGATATGGGAAGGATCAGGAACATATTTCTTCAGCATAGAAATATGAAATACGTTGTGTACGCTCGCGAGAGGCGTAGGCAAAGCCAGACGATATTCCACTGCACCCACACGGTCAAGAATCTGAAACGGACTAATAAATCGAGGTGCTAGTTACCCCTTCTTTCCGAATCGAAGAACTCCCTTCATAGGGGAAACTCTCAAAATTACGTGATCCCCAACCGCGAACTCTAGCGGACGCCGTCTCGTATCGGCATAACTCTTCTGTCTACTCTGCACTGTAAGAATTCGGTGCCTGATGATGTCAATCTTCTCCGAGGTCACCTGCACTATCTCTGGGTCAATCAATCTACGCTCACCGACCTCTGCCCAGCAATACGGTGCTCGGAAAGGGTGCCCATATAAGGCCTCATAAGGTGTCATACTGATACTCGCCTGAAAACTGTTGTTGTACGCGAACTCCGCATATGGAAGACAATCATCCCAACTATCTCTAAAATCCAACACGCAAGCTCACAGCATGTCCTCTAGAATCTGGTTCACCCGCTCTGTCTATCCGTCCGTCTGTGGATGGAAAGAAGTACTGAACTTCAACTTCACACCCATAGCTTCCTAGATGCGAGTCCAGAAAATAGAAGTAAAGCGCATGTCTCTGTCCGACATGATCTCTAAGGGAACTCCATGCAGACGCATTATCTCTCTGATGTATAGTCTAACCAACTCATCTGTAGAGTTCGCAACTCTGATCGGTAGGAAGTGTGCTGACTTCATCAAACGGTCAATGATCACCCAAATAGAATCATGTCCCTTCCTCGTCTTCGACAGTCCCGAAATAAAATCCATAGAAATAAAGTCTCACTTCCACTCAGCTATAGGCATAGGCTGAAGGAGACCAAGAGGTCAGGGATGCTCTGCCTTCACCTGCTGGCAAGTGAGACAACAGGACACGAAATCTACGATGTGGGTCTTCATACCATTCCACCAATAGGTCCTCTTCACGTCACGATACATTTTTGTGCTTCCCGGATGCACGCAAGTCTAGAACTGTGCGCAGCCTCGAGAATCTCTCGTCTCAAGTCAGGGACATCTAGGATGCATAGGCGGCCACGATAACATAAGCCCCCATCTGTTCCAACTCGCCAATCGGCGTCTGCATCGTCACTGGCCTACTCTCGAAGCTCAGTCAGACGGTCGTCGTCCCTCTGCGCCGCGATGACCCTGTCATCGATAAGAGGTCACACCTGAACATGTGGGATAAACTCAAATGGCTCCTCCACAGTGAGTTGCTGCTTAAAGTCTCGCAAAAACTCTACCATGTCCCACTCAGCTACCATCATTGGAGCCGTAAACTCTATCGCCTTCTTGCAGCTCAATGCGTCAGCCACAAGGTTCACCTTGCCCGGATGGTAGGAAACTTTGAACTTAAAGTCCTTCAAAGTCTCCATCCATTGCCGCTGCCTCATATTCAGGTCCCGCTGCGTGAATATGTACTTGAGGCTCTTGTGGTCATAAAAGAGCTCGAACTCCTCTCTATAGAGGTAATGTCTCCAGAGCTTCAGTGCGAAAATGACTGCAGCCAACTCAAGGTCGTGTGTAGGGTAATTCTTCTCGTGCTTCCTTAATTGTCTCGAGGCATACAAAATCACCCTGTCCTTCTACATAAGGAAACAACCCAAACCAACGCTAGATGCGTCGGTGTATATCATGTACTTAACCCCTTGCTCTGACAATACTAGCACAGGGGCGGACGTCAACTTGTCCTTCAGCTCCTGAAAAACTACCTCCACCTTCTCATTCCAAGCAAACTTCAGATCTTGGAGAAGTCTCGAATGAATCGTCGATAGTAGCCAGCAAGTCCCAAGAAACTCATCACCTTGGTAACCGAACCAGGTTGCTTCCAGTCCTGCACCACGGCTACCTTAACAAGGTCCACCGCCATCCCATCCATGGACACCACATGTCCCAGGAACTTGACTTCCTCCTTCTAGAAGTCACACTTCTTATACTATGCAAACAACTGATGCTGTCTCAGTGTATCCATGACCAATCGCAAGTGCTCCTCATGCTCCTCTTGACTCCTGGAATATACCAAAATTTCATCTATAAACACGATGATAAATCGATAGAAGAATGGCTGAAATACTCTGTTCATCAAATCCATGAACACGGCTGGTGCGTTCGTAAGACCGAACGACATCACGAGGAACTCGTAGTGTAACACCCCGGATTTTTACCAACCTAGGATTAGACGTCCTTAGGCAATGGGTCAACCATAGCACCTTGGTAACCTTTCAGAACCCAATTCCAAAGCCAAAGAAATCATGTAGAACCACATTCCTTTAGAAAATAAGCGTAAGTTAACTAGCGCTACGTTAGATTACCTGTGAAATTGTCCCTGATCACTTTAAATACGTTCTGCAAGACCCAAAACTTGTAGAACCAATGACGCTACTGTCTCTGGAGTATGATATGTTGTTTTGGCTTAGTCTCAATCTTGTTTAATACCATTCTACAGACAACATGCATTTATCATTATCTATGTTGCATAAGTGATGTTCTAGAACTCGGGAATTGGGTTTCTACCCGACCTCCGATTTTTGGGATGTTACAGTAGTGGCCAAAGCTGGTCCTGAAAGCTGTCTTCTACACATCCTCATCCCTGACGTGCAACTGGTGATACCCCAACTGCAAATCAATCTTCGAGAAGTACTACACTCCTCTCAGTTGATCAAACAGGTCATCAATCCTGGGCAAAGGGTATCTATTCTTCACCGTAATCTGATTCAGCTTGCGATAATCAATACATAATCGCAGTGAACCATCCTTCTTCGTCACAAATAGCACCGGTGTTCCCCAAGGAGACACACTCGGTCGTATGAAGCCAAACTCTAACATATCATAAATCTGTTTCCTCAACTCCTCCATCTCACACGGGGCCATGCAATACGTCGGCAGTGAGATGGGCGTCGAACCGGGTACCAGGTCGATAGAAAAATCAATCTCATGCTGAGGTGGCAACCCAGGAATCTTCCTAAACAGATCCTCATAATCACGGACTACTGGCGTGCGCTCAAGTGTCGGTGCATCAACATCCCTCAATAAGGAAGCGTAGCAAAGTACTCGAAAGGGGAGATTAACCTACACTAGAAATGTAAAGGACGTGCCCTTCGGCTCGTAGACTATCACTATACGGGTCTCGCAGTCAATCTCGGCCCTCCTTGGAGTCAACCAATCCATGCCAAGAATGATGTCTAAATAATAGAGAGAGGGGTCGATAACAAGGTCAATAGTCATCGTCCTGCTCCCTAGATCCAATAAACAACCCTCACACATCATAGTGGCATTAGAAAAGGTCCCATGCTCTGTAAGAACTCGCACCCCATCCATTCGAGTAGTCGGTAGCCCAAGGCGCTTGACTACTGAATGCGATATCAATGAAATCGTGGATCCTGTATCCACCATCACGAATATAGGAGTACCTCCAATGTGGGTTGTGACCTCAAAGGCCAAGGGTGGGGCAGTCTCTGTCCCGGATACCTCTGCTGTCAATGCATGTACCCGAGCCTGCTGTGGACGGTTCAGCCGCGGTACCATGGGCCGTTGAGGCGGCCGAAACTGAGGTACGAGAGGTCTGAAAGAAGGATGTGTAGGAGCCGACCGTAACGGTGGAGAGGATAATGCCTGTAGGCGAGGACGATCGATCTTCTGCGGTGATGAAAACCAGTTATCTCTCATCTGAGCAAAATAACTCTCTGCAGTGTGACCCGGTCTCCCACAGTACGAACAGGTCACACCTGGGCGCCTCATTGGAAGTACTGGTGCTGTGGCCCTGGGAGGAGAATCGATGCGAGGCCTCTTGCCAAGGAATGGCCTGCCCTGAGTATCTAGTCGTGGCCTAGTAGCCATAGGGCCACGAGAACATTCCAGTCGATCAACATCCTGCTCTGCCCACATGGGCATATGTATCAGCTCGGCATAAGAGGGTATGCTGACACAGCACATCTTTGACTGAATGTCAGGTTGCAAGCCCTCAGAAAATCGTCGTATGCGCATCTGCTCGTCGGCAAGTATCGTAGGGACGTATCTGCCCAACTCTGTAAATCGATGCTCATACTCTGTAACTGACATGCCTCCCTGCCTGAGGCCAAAAACTCATTCTCCCTCTCGTGTCGGTAGGTCTGCGGATAGTATTTCTTATGGATATGAAACTCGAATGCTGCCCAAGTCCATACGTATCCGACTGCAACCGTTCGCAACACACTATCCCACCATAAGCTGGCCTCTCTCTCGAACATGAAGCTGGCTAACTCAACCTACTCAAACTCCGAGCAATGCAGCATCCTCAATATCTTCGAGACGCAGTCGAGCCAATACTCGGCTTGCTCGGGTCTATGAGAACCCGCAAAAGTAGGAGGCCGCAAGTGCTGGAATCGCTCAAGTAGGCCTCTAGTATCAGCAGCACTCCCCGTAGGGTAAGCGGAAGGTGTAGGATGAGCCATACCCTCATCTTGAGTCGAAGTCCCAGCATCCTCAGCTGGATGCACAGATGGCGCAGGTGGAGTCGTACTCCCACCCTGGGCTAAGGCCCCTGTGGTGTAGTCAAAAGCTGCTGATGCTGCTGGTGCATCATGGTCATCAATTTCTCAAACCTATCAGGAGGTGGAGCAGGCCGAGGCACATACTGCGTCGAGGAAGACGCACGGTACTGCTCTCGAACTGGCAGTGTGAAAGGTGGTGGTCCGACTGTAGGACCTGCAGAAGGCTGAGACTCAGGTGTAGTCTCACGAATCAGGCCCATAGCAAGGTCCATATGATCATCACTCTGGGGAGGGACCCAATCCATCGGCTCATCCAGCATAAGACGTGCCGTGCTCCGAGTAACCTTAGGTGGCATTCCCTATATTCAAAATAAGGTGCAACCTAGTTAGTTTCAGCAATAGCACAAACACACCACACAATCATTCACATAACAACCAAAGAAGCTCCATGCATTTCATTAAATCAAAATTTGTCACAATACAAGGGATATATCTTTACATGCATCATGACAAGAAACACATGGAAAACTAAGTTAGCCAAAGCTACAACTGCAACATAAACCAACTACTAAGCCTTCTTAGGCTCACACACAGAAAACATAAAACAACCTATATACGATCGACAAACATCTGAAATCTAATCACTCGTCTGAGTCTGGCGATGGAGGAGGGGCACCCTTATCCCGCAGAAAACACAGGATAGTTTTCAAGGTGCTAGTCACCTTCTTGAACTTGTGCTTCACAAAGCCCCGCAGGTCCGTAATGTCCTGTCGCAAGGCAGCCTAGCCCTGTCGTACAGCATGATCCTCCTCCAGGCGAGCTATACCAGTATCCCAAGGAGCATGACTAGAAGCCTGCCCTGGTACCGTGGGAGGGGAGCTCTCATCTGTGCTCTGGGCCTCTGGTTCTTTCTCTTCTTGTTCCTCTTCTTGGATCTCGGCCCCAGCTTCTTCTTCACTCTCTTCTTCTTCGCTCTCAGTCTCATCTTCGCTCTCCTCAAGTCGAGCTTGGCATTGCTATGGCCCGATCTCCATCTGATTGAGGGTAGCTTCATTGATATGATGAATCGACACCGGTATCTCTCCACCAAGGCCATAACCAAACTTACGTGCAATCCTGCATATGAGTCGGCCGTATGGGAGCGACTCATTCCTCCTCCTCGAGCGTACAACCTGCACTATTTTTCGCAACACGAACGAAGGCACACACAGGTTTTCCCTTTGCCCCACCTGATATAGGAAGTCCACCATGAGGCGTGTACACTCACTACGGTTGCTCCACATAGGGTAGACGTTGAATGTGAAAATTTGGTGGAGCAAGCGAAAGTCGTCTGTCATATGGGACGCAAGAAGACTCCGGTTCGGCTGCCACTCAACCAGTCGGCCACAAAGGGAACGTGTGCGGCGGTCCCTTTCACGCATACTATTCAGATTCTTAGCGCTCACATGTACCTCACCAAGGGGCACATTCAGAAGCCGAGATATCAATCTGACGTCAACTGTGGCCCACAAATCCACTCCACATAAGACCCAAAACTGCAAGGGTTTCAGCGTAGACTCATGAATGTTGGCATAGAAAGCTCGGACCGTGCTTGCATTGGTGCGTTGCCTGGCATCAAATAGCGGACCCCACTGGGCCTGTTCCACGAGCTCGAGCAACCGATATTCCCCAAAGAGTCGCCCATCCACCTGAGCTTCAAAAAGGACCCGACGGCCCTCATAAACTTCATGGGGTTGTTCTGCCAACCAAGCTCTTCCAACAGGAGATCGGGGATCAAGATCCTGCTTTGTCTGAAACTCACGAGAGGCACTTGGACTAGCGGCGGCGCTTGAACAAGCGGCGCCACCTCTTGGGTTCCTTGAATGTGAGGGGCGACTAGGCCCAGCTTCATCAGCGGCAGTCTTCCTCTTTCCCATGAGAGAGAGGATGGTGGAAAGAGAGAAAAAAGCTAAAATAGCCTCTATAAAGGCCATGGAAGATGAAGGAAAGGGGGTGAAAGGGCCGACCTAATGGGCTGCCACGAATATAGGTCCGATAGAGGAGGGAAAAAGGTCCCAAAAGGCTGGGATTGTAAAGGGTAAAGGATGAAATGGGTTGGGTTAGAAGCTCACACGAGTTGAGCTTCAAATGGAGGATGGGAGATCTCCAACGAACGAGAATGGAAAGGATACGGAGTGTGTATAGTTGTAAACGATGGAGTGACGTGGGTTGAGGCAGAAAACGACGATGGGAGCGATTGAGAATGGGGTTTGAGAGAGAAATCAGCAACTAGGAGGGAAAGGGAGAGCTTGCGGGTGTGTTTTATGAAGGAGGTAGAATTTTGGGAGGGTTTTAATGGATGACCCATAGCTAGGGGGGTCACCCTAACCCCAAAACACCGTCGGCCTGAAGGCCCGACCGAATGGGGCCCACTGATCGGTGAGGCCTCGCTGACTCAGCTAGGTCCTCTCCACTCGCTGTGATGTTTGGCGTGGCCTCTCCATTTGGGCGAGGTCCTCCTGCCCTAAGGGCCCAAAATTCATGTGGGTCCCACCCTAGATCATTATAGGTGAGCGTGGGTAGGCCCACAACTCCGTTTCGAACTATTTTGGGTCATTTTGGATACTAATTGCTGCATATTCACATTTAGCAATTTTAAATAGCTGGGATAGGGTCAATAGAGGTATAGGCTCATCCACACATGAACTAGAAGCGGTCCGGGGTCGTTTCATGCGACCATGGATGCACATGGACTGGATCAAAATGGTCGATTTTTGTGAACTTCGTCAATTGGCGAAATGGGGTCCTATGAGTGTTTTTATGTTTTTCTCGCGCCTACTTAAGTTAAAAGGGCGACAACATATGTCGCGTGACCATAACCCAGGTCCGGTTTAATCCAAATCATGCTATGATACCAACTTGTAACGCCCTGAAAATCGGGAGTTGTGTAGAAACCCAACTCCTGAGTTCCAGACCATCACTTATGCAACAAATATTCTTATGATTCAATGTTGTCTGAGTTAGTGCATTAACAAGAGTGAGATTATACCAAAACTGCAATTCATACTCCAGATCCAGTGACAAAATGCAAGCGGAAGACTGAAAGATATATATATCACTATCTGTAAAACAAAACGATCTCGATCTGTCTCCAAAGTATAAATACATCTCTGAGTCACATATACATATATCAAACCAAAATTAAAATGTCGTATGATAGTCCAACTAGAAAAATCTCACCGATCCAGGCCACCTATGTGTAGCCATCAGAGAACTGCATGTACGAGAACTCATCTTGGTCCACGTAGTAGTCCGGCTCCAGCTCCTGAATCGCCTCACAACTTGTATCTAAGACAGAGTCTGGTACGTGTTGCAAACACCGTCCCGTAACATGGGAGTGAGTGATCAACTCAGTGAAATCATAGACCAAAGTTTATCAAATCAATCACGCGATAATAGTAAAGCAAACAATCAGACATTCCTAGATACTGTTGTTAATGTAAGTATGAGATGCAGTAATGATGGATGCCCTCACCGACATACTCCTTCATGCGACACCATCTTACGTCCGCGGCATACTTTCTTCCCTCAGTGCTCCACATCTTCTAGGCACATGCAGTGCGATGTGGATATGATTACCGAGTTGTTATTAGTCCTTTCAAACAGCAGGATTGGGAAACTAAGGTACTTCCCTTATATCAATCCCTACACAGATCCTGTCTAGGGTCATCACTCCTAGTAGTCTCATACGATGATATATTTCTAGGTTGCTGCAAGGGCTGTCAGGGCTGTTGCTCGCACTCGTTGCACCGCTCCCCCATCACCTTATCAATACAGGCCTAGTTGTACTCTTATTGCTACGGAAGGGTCGTCGCCTCAGGTAGACTCAGAATACACTCGAGGTCACTACAAAGGACTCGTCACCAATCAGAGTAGGCTGACAGCTCGAATGTAGTGTCCCATACCACCACAATCGGCTAACGAGTCTAAGGTACTCACTAGTCACTACGGAGAGATTTGTGGCCCCAGCGTAGGCCGACAACTCGACCACGGTGTCCCATACCACCATGCCCGTCTCATGAGTCTTAATGGATTAAGGTACCATGGTAATCAGGGTTTTCACTGGTAAGTTCAGTACCCTAGGTCCAAACAGATCATACACGCCTAACTAGTATAATAACACGACAAATACACAAGGCAATCATTTTAACAAAATACAGACGTATACAGTATTTCCTATAAATACCTAAAATGCCCTAAATCTCATATTCTCCGTACGAAATCGAAATGGAAAACAGACAGCATGTTCTATATGTCAAACAGTATCCTTGTCGATAATATATTATCAAACGACATTGAAATATTTGAAAACAATTAACCTAAGCATCTAAAATCCTCACCTTTCGTCGTAGAAGCGTATCGAATCGAATAAGAACTCTACGCTTCGTCAACATCGATATGACAAACTAATTCACAAGTTAAGTCAGCTACTTCACTACTTGTATCGATGGAATCCCTAAAACAGGTTGAGGTTAGGGTTTTTTTACCTAGAATGAAGTCGGAATCACCAGAGGAGTGATTAGAACACGATGATTAAGAACGTGTAGAAGCAGGATCGAAGACAGGAACCTTTCCTCACAACTTCCACACAACCTCTTTCTTTTCTCTTCTCCTTTCTAGAGTATTTATAAATTCGTATGTGAGAGATGTGAGAGGGTTTAAGGTCCTTAAATAGGTTAGAAAGTCACTTATTTAGACTTTAAACCAAGGTGTACTTGGGTTATAGCCAAATCGGGTCCTTTTTTATCCAAAAGAACGTTTCTGGATGTCCCCTGACCAAATGCGGTCGGACTTAAGCTCATGGATATTGGATCCTGATCACATTAAGTTTTCGGTTCGATCGGGTTTCCAGATCGCACGTGGCGGACCAGTTTCAGTTCAGTAGTCACTGAGACTCGATCGAAGATTCCAAGTACACTGACCTGAGTGGAAAATGTTCCTTGATCCGAGGGTGTATTTGGGTCAGATTCCAACGGTCTGAATGCTTATACTTAACCCGCAAGCGTCACGTGCCAGATTTATTTAAATCACATTTAATTTACAAATAATTTCACTCTTTCTCATACTCCTTGCTCCAGGCTCAATGAAATAGCCTCAGAACATCAGTTGGGCTTGATTTCCTGGATGGTAGTAAAGTTCAACTACGTGGTCATAATGGTCTAAGTTCATTGCTAACGGACTCACGACGCGCGGTCAGAATCCATTACAAAGTTTTAAAGAGTTCCTGAGAGCAAACGGGTTTAGAGTTTGATCCTAGGTTTCAAGATGTTATAGCGTTAACAATTGCACAAGTTTTGGATCTTGCAGAACGTATTTAAAGCGATCAGTGCTAATTTCACAGCTAATCTAACATAGTGCTAGTTGACTTACGCTAAATTTCTAAAGGAATTAATCCCAAGTGATTTTTGATCGAGGTGGTACTCGGGTCTCTATACGAATTTTTTCGAGACGTTACAGCCACACTTGTTGTTTGGGAAAGCTTAGAGAGGCTTGGACGTATGAAGCTTGTTGCTTGGGAGTGAAGAGATGGAATGAGGGAGAGAGAATAATAAAAGAGATGGTTAGATTGGTGGGTGTAAGGAAAAGTGATGGGAGGTATGACCTTAGTTGAAAATGGTGTGAAAGAGGGATGATTAGGGGAGGAAAGTGTTGACTTGTGCGAAAAGAGAGAGAGTTCATGTGTACTTGTTGTAGGGTGAGGTGGCATTGAGGTAAGGTGATGTACTTAACTTGATTTGATGGGACATGTTATAGAGATTCCCTTGAAGTGAGCAACGCATGGTGTTTTTCTCAAAATGAACGCGGGCCCTCATCTTTTAGCACGGGTATCGGTTCGGTGTGCGAGTCACGACGTTAGAACCACGGCGACGACACGGTTGTTAAGGCTCAAGTTTTAGGTCAAGCCAACTTCGGTATGCAGGACCTGGCTTAGGATCGCATGTAAACATCGGATACGAGTCAAGAGTTGCTGAAATTCGATCGGGAGAACCACGAAAGCCTACAAAATGGTACAGACTAGGACACTGGTCTTACATCCATCGCCTGACCCTCAAATGCATCGCAATGAGCCTCATCACATAGGCCTCATTTACATCACATTGGGCTTTAAACACAGCCTGAATACATATCATAACGGGCCTCAAATACGGGCCGTATATACATCACATTAGGCCTCAACACGATTCGAATGCATATCACAATGGGCCTTAAATACGGGCCGCATATGCATCACATTGGGCCTTAAACACAAACTGAATACGCATCACAATGGGCCTCAAATACGGGCCACATTACATCACATTGGGCCTAAAAAATGGGCCGCATATACATCACATTGGGCCTCAAACACAGGCAGAATATACATCATAATGAGCCTCAACTACGGGCTGCATATACATCATATGGGTCTCAACAATTGGCATCGGTAATTGAAATCAGCCTCGACAATCAAAATCAGCCTCAACAATCGGCCTCTGTAACCGACCTCGACAATCGAAATCGGACTCGACAATCAGAATCGGTAAGAATGAGCCTAAAAAGGCTTAAGGGAAGGTCACAATGTGGATGTCCAACCATCATTGCCCATCAATGTGGACCTTTAACCAAAATTGCTCTCAAGAAATGATGCTTATAGGGTCAATCGAATAGGGGCCCATAACCTAGCACGAGGGCTTAATATACATCATCATGGGCCTCAATTGCATCGAATGGGTTGAATCAAATTGGCCAATCGAATGGGCCGAATCAAATGGGCTGGTACAAATGGGCCAAATCAATTAGGCCGATACAAATGGGCCTCTACCCATGGGCTCCAAATTCATCATAATGGGCCTCCACCCATGGACCCCGAATACGTGAAATATGACAAGTGGGCCGCACTACTTCGGCCACACCATTCATCCAACTATAGATATCATTTTAGAGCATTGTCCTAACAATGAATCATATCAAAAGATCATGTGGACCATACTACAAATGGCAGTGGTGATAATGATTCTCATAGTTAAAAATTTAGAGAGCCCACCATAGCATTTATTTCCCATCCAAATTATTGATAAGGTCACAAAGACTTGAATAGGGAGGAAAAAATAAATATTATGTTGATTCAAAACTTTTGTAAATCCTAAAAAGGGTTTCAATGGTAGACATTTAATTCCATTGTTCCTGTAGTGTGGTCCACGTGATAATGGATCTTATTTTTTTTTAGTCTCAAGCCTTGAGGCGAGTTAGCCAAAAGGATGGATGGTTCACATACATCAGTGGGATCCACATACATGGCCCATCACATCAGATGGATGGGTGGTAGGGATATGACACATGCATCATGGTGAGACTGTGCTTGGCACACCAAATAGATGGACGGTAGGAATACAACACGTGCATCACGGTGGTTGCTCAAAGATGGATGGACGGTTGGAATACAACACGTGCATTATGGGATCCACATCCAGATGCATCAACGGATGGATGGTTTGGATGGGATCCATCCCTGCAGCGGTGAGTCCCATCGTCCAGAGTCTGGACAGTGAGGTTTTCACCCCATGTCAGCTGTTATAGCGGCAGTAGGTATGGTGGGTCCCACGTGAGGGTGGCCCCACCATAGCAGTATATTATATTTTATAATATAATATCATATATTATGTAATCAAATATAATATATATATATATATATATGCAATGAGGGAGTGGCTGCCCAACGTCCAGATCCATCTGGACGGTGTAGATAACCTACGTTAAAGGTGGGTCCCACGTGGGAGGGTGGCCCACCATGACAGATAATATATATATATATATATATATATATATATATATATATATATATATATATATATATATATATATTAAATGATATAATATAATATATTATATATAAATGCACGTGTGTGTGTGAGAGGAAGTGAGATGCCAGCATCCAGGCTCTTTAGACGCTGGATGGATAGCTGGAGCTGTTATACCGTTGTGGGCCATCTCCACACGTGCAGCACGTGTGGAGTGGTCCCCACTCCCTGCTGTTACATGATAGGGACGTACATCATGGTGGGGTCCACACATGTGGCCCACATCATATCTGGATCAAACTGATACTTATGTTTTCCTTCATTTAGGCCTGTCCAAAATGGACTACAATGTGGGACACTTGATGGACAACATATATAAAATACATACTTCATGGTGGGCCACACACACATAACATCATCATCCATGAGAGAGAGAAGGAAAAATGAGAAGGGGAGGGCCCCGCCATGATTGGGCACTCCCAAATATAATGCATACATCAAGTGGGTCCCACAACAAGTGGGCCCTTAAAAATTGAAATCAACGGTGGATCACCCACCTATCGGCCTTCTTCTCTAGCTCCTTAGACTCTTATACTCCTTGCCTTCAATTTTAATGGAGGTTGATGGAGAATGAATGGTTGAGATGGGAGATGAGAGAGTGGGAAAGTGAGTCACACATGTTTTGGGAAGAGGTTGGACATTGGGTGCTTGCTCTTGAGAGTTGGAGAGGGAAATGAGAGGGAGAGAGAAGTGATGGGTGAAAAGGGATGGGATGATGGGTAATGGGTGATGGGTGGAGAGAGAGAGTTGACTCTGGGAATGAGAGAGAGATGGTTGTTTGTACTTGACATTGATTGATTACTTGATTGATTGGATAGGTTGTAGAGATTCTCTTGAAATTCACAATGCGCGGTATTTCTTCGAAATGTACGCGAGCCCACATCTTCTGACCTGAGTATCAGATCGGTGTGCGAGTCACGATATTAGAACCGCGGTGATGGCACGGTCGCTAGGATATAAGTTTTAAGTCGAGCTAACTCTAATATACAGGACTCAACTTAGAATTGCACGTAAACGTCGGGTATAGGTCGAGGGTTGCTGAAATTCAACCGGGAGGACCGCGGAAGCCTACGGAATGGTAAGGTCTATGATACGGGTCTTACAGGAGGGTCGCGAGGAAATCAGATTGCGTACTGAGTTATACGCTATTATTGTACTAAGTAAAATCTGTTGGCCCCATCATGAATGTACGTGGTTTATCCACGCCGTCCATCCATTTTTCCAACTCATTTAAGTGGTTGAGACCAAAATTGAACCATATCCAAAGCTAAAGTTAACCATACCATAGGGAAATAGTGAGAATAATGATTTCCACCGTTGAAACCTTGCTGGGCTGCACATTGATATTTATTTGTCATCCAACCTATACAAAAATATCAAAAAAACATGGATTAAAGGGAAAACATGAACATAACCTTAATCCCAAACTTTTGTGTCCCTCAATATTTTTTTCAACAGTAGATTTTCAATTCGCACTGTTTCTCTCGATTTTTCACCAACTGAGGCGAAATGGTAAATTTTTAATCTCAGTTTCTCAACAACCGACGCAAACTAGTAAACATTTAACCTTTTTTTTTTGTAACAACCGTGGTAAAATAACAGACTTTTATAAATGAGACGAAAAATGAACTTTTAACCTCCATTTCTTCAACTGACACTAAAAGATTGTGGCTAAAGGCTTATTTTCTAGTGGTGATCATGGTCAACCCTGAGAAGGTTTCAATAGTGGGTGTCACTATCCCACTCTTTTCTATTGTGGGGTGCACTTGAACTTTAGATTTTCCCCATTAGTCAGATGCACCATTCCATTGTCTCCATGGGCTTAAAAATAAAGTACGTTAACTTGGGTGGGCCACACCACATACTATAGTTGAGAGGGGTTACCCTCCCATTAAAACATTCATAATCATATATTGGGCCCACCTAGATGTGGTTCACCGATCCAGCCCATTCATTATGTTGGATTTCAGGTAAGACCAAGTTTCAGCCACATCCAAAACTCACGTGGGCCCCACCGAGTGCTTTTATATCCTTTAGGGATATCTTCACAGTTTTAGATGTTGTAGCCCACCTGAGTTCCGTGTATGACAAATTTTTGGGATATCCCATAACCTAAGGGGGACACATCAAATGCATGGTGTTGATGTTCTACACACGTGATGGTGGGGCCCACACAGATTGACCTCACAGGATGTTCCCATGAAATTGACCTTATAGTACCATTTCACTATTTAGGCAACTCCTTCATGGGTGTTATCCTAACCGTGTAGAGCCTACCTTAATATATTTTGTGTATATTGATACCATCTATATATTTTTTCCATCATATTTTCGGATGTGATTCTAAATCATAAGAGCTTGGTAATCTCGGGTGGGCCATACCAATCAAAAAAGTGATGAATAACCATCAGAAACCTTTTAAAGGCCACAAAAGTTTTGGATCAATTTAATCTTTGTAGTTTCCCTTCATCCAGATCTTTACATTATCAACAAGTTAGATTGCAAATAAACACTATTAAAACCTAATGACGGGCTCTTTATAATTTTTAACGGCAAGACACTATATTACCACTCTTTCCGGTGGTGCGGTCGACTTAAGATTTAAATCTACACTTTTTTATACCCCGCCCAAAAATGGGTTGGAGAAACATATGGATGAGATGGATATGCAACACATCATCAAAATCTCACTTTTGTTATCGAACTTTTCAAATTTTTTTTTTTTGAAATACAAAATCTCAATTTCTTGTTCAAAATATTTTTTTTTTTCAAATTTGTCAAAATTTTCACAATTTTTTTCATATTTTCAATTTTCTTTTCCAAAATATCAATTTTTTTTGGAAATCTAATTATTTTTACAAATTATCAACTTTATTCAAAGTTCTTAATTTTATTTTATTTTAACTTCTCAATTTTCTTTTTTTGAATGTCAATTATTTATCAAAATCTCAAAAAAAAAAAATAATTCAAACTTCATTTCCTAAAATCTCGATTTTTGATAAAATAAGATGGATGTAGAGTGGGAAACTAATGGACAACCTAGATACATAATACATACATCAAAGTGGCCCCCACAATAACCCCACATTAATGCATGCTCTACTTTGCATGAGAGATTCATGGCAGTGGAAGGGTAAGGCAGTTTTAGGCCTACAGGACAACTAATGACCGTCTCTAATGCAGACAGTCTCTAACTGTCTCAAATGACTACTGTAACACAGTTAAAATATCTTTAATACAGATGATCTCTGACTATCTCAAATGACCACTATAAGACAGCTAAGGATTGTCTCTAATGCAGATAGTCTCTGACTGTCCCAGATGATGACTATAAGACTGCTAAGGACCGTCTCTAATGTAGACAGTCTCCGACAGTCTCAGATGACTACTTATAAGACATTAAGGACCGTCTTTTATTCTAAACGGTTGATAACCGTCTTTTCTCCTAGTTACCAACGGATTTTGACTGTCTTAAATGGTTTGTGGACGTTCAACATTTTTAAGACAATTTTGGTTCATATTAAAGATGGTTAAGAGCCGTCTAAAATTTTAGAGACGGTTCATAGCCGTCTTTAAACTAAGGGATTTTGTAAACGGTCCACAACCGTCTCAAAATTCGTCTTACTTTTCCCTTTTTTACGTAGTGTTAAAGGAATCCCTCATCTTAGCCTTTGATCTAAACCCTAGGTAAATATTCATGTAAGAAAGATTTTACATGAAAAACCTCTACATGAATCACTACATCACTTAAGTAAGAGGAAGACACCATACATATGGAGAGGGAAGAGGGTGTCTAGGCTTCTCCTTCTCTTTCTCCTTCTCTTTCTTTTTCTTCTCTCTCTCTCTCTCTCTCTCTCTCTCTCTCTCTCTCTCTCTCTCTCCCCTTGGCATTGGGAGATTAGGCGTGTGAGAGGAGAGGGCCCCTTTTTAAAATGAGTGGGTGTATAAGAGGGGTGTGTTTCACATCACACTTAGATTGAGTTTCTCTAATTTGCCATTTTCTGACGATCTTTCTGTAAATCTAATTCATTCATTATAGCAAGGTCGTTGAATAGAGCCAATGTATATGATGTTCTTGGTGATCCAAAATTTAGATTGACCTATCATGAAAATTCTTCTAACGGGTGCCAAAACGAACTTGATCTCAATTAACAGTCCACACAATGATCAGGTCCCGATTTTGGAGAAAATTTATAGTTAGTATAGACAAACAGTTAGAAAAAAATTGGTGCTTAATCGATGGTGAAAAATCTTAAATATAAAATGTTACCTTTTGTACCAAAAAGAAAGGAATTGACTTCAGCCTTCAACAATGTAGGATCATAGATCGAGGCCTAAATTTTATATAACCTCGTAGTCATATAAGACCAAATTGTGGTCCAAATTTGAATTGCGATAGACGGAAGGAAGTGGTTAAATCGGAAGATCCATTTTATAAGGAGTTGGTAAGCCTCGAAATGATAACTTCGTGTCAAGGAAAAGCCTACTAAAGTGGGGTCATCATATTTTACACTTGGTCCATATTATGGGCAATCTAAGTCATTCACATGAGGAAAATATCCTACTACGACTACCTATGGGGTTTCTTCACTCGATGGACACCAAAATCAATGGTTAAGGGGCTGATTTGTCAATTGGGTTACTTTTTCATTGATCTACAGACTGAAATTTGATGTGTATGATTAATTTATGATACATAGGTATGGTATAAATTTTCACATCAAACGGATTGTGAGAACTATGTGATCCAGAATTTAGGGATCTAGGTTAATGACATTTTCATAATTATTGCTGATATGAGAGTTTTGAAAAATTTAATAGTTTTAAATGGTTATAGGAACGTTTTTAGGTAATTCTTATAAAAGAACTTATATCCAAATCATTATGAATAAGGAATTATTCATCAAACTAATTAAGAGAATGTATATATATCAACCAACAAATGAATGGTCAAATGACATGTTAAAAATAGAAAACTTGATGGTTGGTACTCTAACAGTGTTTATAAGTATATGTAGGGTGAGTTTTGTAAATGGAAGAATACAAGGTGGGTTTCTAGAGTAATTAGGGGGTAAAACATGTGTATTGTTAAATTCGAGTATCTTGTTCACATGTGTAGGTTTCTCAAATTATAGTTCTAATGGTGGGTTAAGTATATTCATAGGTGATGAATGGATCGAAATCTCAACTTGATGTGTGTACGAGTAGATGTAGATATCAAGTAGCAATTCATACTCCAGATTCAGTGATAAAAGCAAGTGGAAGACTAAAGCATATATATATCACTGTATGGAAAAATAAAGTAGATCTCGATTGTCTCTAAAGTATGAATACATTTCTGAGTCTCATATACATGTAAATAAACAAAATCAAATGTCTAAAAGAGTCCCACTGAGAAATCCCGTCAACCCAGGCCACCTAAGCAAAGTCATCGTGGTATTGCATGTATGAGAACTCGTCCTGGTCCTAATCATATCCGGCTCTGCCTCCTGGATCTCTACCTCACCTGCATCTAAGACAGGGTCTGGTGGGTGTTGCAAACACCATCCCGAAATGTGGGAATGAGTAGCTAACTCAGTGGAATAATAGAGCAAGGATTAACATGTTCTCAAATCAATCATGCGATAATAGTAAAGTAGTAAATCAAACAATCCTAATACTGTTGTTAATGCAATATGACATGACATGATGGATGCCCTCACCGACATTCTCCCTCATACGACACTATTTTCATCCGCGGCATGCTTGCGTACTGCTCAGTGCCCCACATCTTCCATGCACATGCAATGTAATGGTGATATGATTTCTGAGTTGTTATTAGTCCATTCAAACAGCAAGATTGGGATACTAAGGTACTTTCCTTATATCAATCCCAACACAGATCCTGTCTAGGATCGTCACTCTTAGTAATCTCATACGATGTATATTTTGTAGGTCGCTGCAAGGGCTGCCAGGGCTGTTGCTCGCACTCGTTGCACCGCTCCCCCGTCACCTTATCAATACAGGCCTACTGTACTCTCACTACTACGGAAGGGTCGTCGCCTCCCGTAGACTCAGAATACGCTCGTGATCACTACAAAGGACTCATCGCCTGATCAGTGTAGGCCGACAACAAGAATATAGTATCCCATACCACCATAATCTGCTCACGAGACATAGGTGCTCACTGGTCACTACGGGGAGGTTTGTGGCCCCAGCATAGGCCGACAGCTTGACCACGGTGTCCCATACCACCATGCTCGGCTCATGAGTCTTCGTGGATTAAGGTACCATGGTTGACAGGGTTTACAATGGTAAGTTCAGTATCCTATGTTCAAGCAGTTATGACTCATACAGGGTGAACATACAACGGCCAGTCGGGTTACTTGACGGGCTCGACTAGTACGATCGCATCTCAAGTCAAATGACATGAAGTGCGTAAAACACTTCGTGTGGCCTAACCACTGCCGCCAACTCCAGAACACGGCTCGCGTTCATCGACGCGTCGTTCGTGGCAAAGATAGACCAACCACGAACTTGTTCGGTTGCCGACTGCCTGGACTAGGTATAGTCCCAAACAATTATGGAATCACATCAGCCATCATGTAAGAGTAATGGAAATGAAATACAACCATATGAGCATGTTAACACATGTTATAACATACAACTTAAGTGAATCATCAAGCACATGCATTTCATACGTATAATGAAATCATGCATATAGCTAACATGTAGGAAATCATTTACATTAGCATATTAATTGAGAAATCAATCTCAAACTAATTCATAACACCATTTAATTCAATACATACTAATACAAGCATTTATACAAACACTTACACTACACACTTAAGTCTACATATAGTATGTCGACTCAAAGTGCGCATTTAGGCGAATCTCTTCACCAAACTAATTATGCACGCATTCCTAGTATTCTAATGCGACAAGAAGCCATGTCAATCACATCAGAAAAATATGGATGAAAACAGTATTTCCTACAAATGACTAAAATGCCCTAAATCTCATATTCTTCGTCTACTTACGAAACAGGAAACGGACAGCATGTTGTACATATCAAACAGCGTTGCCGTCGATAATCTACTATTAAACGACATTGAAAGTGTTGGAAACAGTCAATCAAAGCGTCTAAAATCCGCACCTTATCTCCTAGAAGCGTATCGATTCGAACGGAGCGTATACGCTTCGTCTACGGCGAATAGGCAACCTAATTTACAAGATCCATAAGCTAACATGCTATAGAAATGAAGGAACACTAAATCAGCAACTATCTAGGGTATTTTCTTACCTAGAAATGTGGAGAAATCACCGGGTAAGTAATTGAGGTGTGTTGCTTAGGCACTTGCAACAGGTAGCACAAGCGGCAAGGAATTCTCTCCCACTCTCTCTCACAATCTCTCACCTTTTCTCTCTCTCAAACTAGAATTTTTTCTAAATTCGGATGGGAGAGATATGAGAGGGTTTCAACCCCTTTTATAAGCCTAAACATGCCCAAAATAGGCTCGAGAATAATGTATACTTAAGGTATATCCAAATCGAGGCTGTTTTGGTCCAAAAGGACATTTCTGGTGGTCCCCTGGCCGAACGCGATCGGACTTAAGTTCGTACATGTCGGATGTCACTCACATCCCATTTTCAGACCATCAGTGTTCATAGATCACCCGTGGCGGCCCAGTTTCAGTTCAGCGGTCACCGCACGTAGATCAGGTCTACAAGTCTCATGATATGAAATAGAAATTTTTCCTGATCCGAAGGTGTAATTTGGCTGAATTCTGACGGTCAGAACGTTTAATAATAACGCGATAAGTCGTGTGCCAGATTTGATTTTCAAATTCCAAATCTAACCCTATTCTCACTCTCTTCAGTCCGGGCTCAATGAAATAGCCTGTGATTATCGGTTGGACTTAATTTTCGAAATGATTATCAAGTCTTGCTAGGCGGTTCTAACGGTCTAAGATTGTAGGTATCGGACTTTCGACGCACGGTCTAAATCCAATACAAAGTTTCAAAGTGGTCTAGAGAACAAACCGGTTTAAAGTTTGATCCGAGGTTTTAGAGTATTATAGCATCATTGGTTCTACTCGATTTGGGTCTTGTAGAACGTATTTAAAGTGATCAGGGACTATTTCCCAACTACTCTAGCGTTGTGCTAGCTAACTTACACTTATTTTCTAAAGGAATTAATCCTACGCGATTTCTGGTCGAGTTGGTACTCGAGTCTAAGTACGGATTTTTCCAGGGCGTTACATTTATAGGATTGGGATTCAGAGTTTGAGTGAAAAACTCGCTAAGACCTCGTTGCAGGCCTCCGACGGGAGAATATGTTGTCCTTGTGTAGGATGTGTTGTCCATGTAAAGGACGTGTTGCCTTGTGTAGGCATGGGATGCCTTGTGTAGGACGTGTTGTCCGTGCAAAGGACGTGTTGCCTTGTGTAGGCTCCTAGTTGTATCCTTGTGTAGGACTCGTAACCTTGTATAGTTTGTGAAGGTTCATGGTTAACCTGATTTAAAACCATTGGATAGTGAAATCTGGTACACTCTAGGAGTGTGCATCCGCTAGGATTGGAGTAGGCAAGTAGTCAAAACACTATATATGACTGTGTTTGGGATTGCTTTATGTACATTGATCTAGTTATGCTTATGTCTATCGAATGATCATTATGATGCATAATTTAGTTAATGTATAAGTATTGATAGGAATCACATCCCACACACTATCACATACACTATCCTTATAGGCTTTTTCTTTACATATAAATCTTGTATTAACTAATGTTATCTGGACCCTCTATTGGCTTGGAAGTCATAGAGTTACTTTGCTTTACTCTTTTGTTTAAAGTTAGGCATTGTTTGTTCTTATAGGAAAATAATTTTTGAAAAGTCATATTCACCCCATGTTAGGCAATGTTTGTTCTTATAGGAAAATAATTTTGAAAAGTCATATTCAGCCCCTCTAGGACATTTCGATATACTTTTATACTTCAATAATAGCAGTTCTACCACAATTTCATGTGTTAGTGGATAACATACACACCCATGTCGGTGACGGTCTTACACAAAGATCTACACGTACTCACTAGTGTTAGTTGAACACATTTCCAACCGTGTCAGTGGCTCCCGTAGAGACTTACTTGTTTTTCTTTCAACTAATTAAGAACCACTACAACACTAATCCAAGCACCTATGTATACTCTCGCTAAGGTCTCACATGAACTCTAACATGTACACGCCCATGTTTGGCAGCGGTCCAACACAAGAACCTATGTAAACTCTCGCTAGCGAAAGTCCTATGACCTAGATGAGTTCAGATCTTAAACTTAATGGACTCTAAAATTTCCTTACAAGTTTGATTGAGCCTCGTTGATGTGCCTTTCTTGATATGTTTCTTCTATTAGTGCACTGAATTTTGTACCTTATTTGTCAATCACGTGAGTCATTGTGTCATGTAGTCGATTAAGCCTTTAAAAGTGAAGATCGAAGACACAATCAAAGATGAAGCATCAAGGAAGCAATAACAGGTAAAACAGGTGCCTTAGTGATCCTTAGCCTTGACCCAAAACAACCCATATACGTCTAGATGATCTTGACCTAATAAGAATATCTAATTGATCATCCATTTGCCTTAGGAGAGCAAGAAAAATATGATAAATAAGGCTAGAAGAGGTTTAAATTTGTTGTGTAAAAGATAGTCCAAAATAACATATTTTGATTAATGTATGTGGCATCGAGCTTCCATCAAATAGCCTTCAATGAAATCAAACGTCTGCCCGATGACATTGATCGGGAGTCGAAAATGTCCAGCAACCAACTAGATTTTTCTCTAATTCTCTCGATGGCATCGAGGTCCCTTCGATGACATCGAAACTTAAGTTTTTGATGACATCGAAGACACCTCAATGACATCGATTCAGAGTTAGAATTTTCTAGCAAGACATTGGATTTTTACTCTGACTTTCTCGATGGCATTGAAGAGCTTTCGATCACATTGAAACTTAAATATCAATGACATCGAAGGACAGTTCGATGACATCGAAACTGGTCTAAATATGTCCTGCAAAAAATCACCATATATGTTTAGATTATTCGATGACATCGAAGGAATCTTCGATGACATGGAAGGACCTTCGATGACATCGAAATAGTTATTTTCTACCAATTTTTTTTACCATTGGATCACGAATTGTTTATAAAGAGCATTCAATTCTTGGGCATTTTACTAGGTTTTTGAAGTAACAGAATGTAGGATGATTTCATATTCATTCCCCTCACCCCTAGCCTTTATTCTATGGTGTTCTAAGTAGTCTTCTCTGAGATTCACACTCATATGAGGATTCCAACCTCTGCATTGAAGATGTGCTTAAACCCTTCCATCTTATGGAGATTGGACCTAAGCAATCTTGGCATACAATTGTCCAAATAATCTAAAAGACACATCTCGTTGAATCCCTTAGGAAAAACTACTTCCCACTAGTTGTAGGAGATTCAACCAACCTCCCATCACCTTGATCACCTCAGAGGAGCATCAAATACAAGGTGATTGATCGTAGAGATGAAGCCTTGGCAAAGCAGTGACATCATGATCCGGGGAGCATCGGGAAGCTGATTGAAGTATGGGAGAGCAAAGATCAAACAACCTAAGAAGGCACTACAAAAGGGGCTTAATCCGACAAGTTGTCAAGTGTAGGAGTCCATTTTACTCTCTTTCCTTGTGTAGGATTAAGGGTAATAGTTTATAAACCCAAACTCGAACTACGTTCTTTCATAGGACCTTGGCCTTTGTGTAGGGCCCAAACATTCGGTTCTTTTGTAGGACCTTAACTTGGTAGTAGAGTTTAAATTCTAGGTTATTGTGTAGGACCATAGCTCTTATATAGGGCCTAAACCTTGGGTTCTTGTGTAGGACCTTTACTCATGAATAAAGTCAAAATTTTGGGTTCTTGTATACAACATTGGCTTGGGAGTAGAGCCTAAACCTTCGGGTTCTTGTGTAGGACCTTGGCTTGGGAGTAGAGCCTAAATTTAGAGTCCTTGTGTATGGTTGTAAAGGTTAGAGGTGAATTGAATTTAAGACTTCCGATAATGAAATCAGGTACACTCATGGGTTAAGTGTAACACCTTATCCATTCCGTATCATTTCCTATGCATATGTACACGATGATTGATGCCCTTAGGTAGACCTATATTGGTCGTTCATAGTACACACCCAACTGACCGGGACCTCAAGACTTCGAAACCTATCTCATATCAATCGCCCCATCATTGCAATCGCGTAGGTATCACTCATGCGTTTATACGATACTCCGTTTGTGAGATATGTTGTGAAGAATAATTAGTGTATCATGTGCACAAGGTGCCATGTACTCCACTCCACACATGTGCACAACTGTGACGCCCTGAAAATCGGGGGTCGAGTAGAAGCTCAGCTCCCGAGTTTCAACGCATCACTTATGCAACATAGATAATGATGATTGAATGTTGTTCATATTAGTGCAGTAAACATGAGTGAGATTAGACCAAAACAATATATTATACTTTAGAGACAGTTAAATTTTACAAGCAGAAGACTGTGATAAATATATAAAATGTATAAACTGTTGTAAGTCTCCAAAGTGTGAACATGTTACCAGGTTAATAATATACATGTATGCTCCAAAATGAACAAATGAAAATATATGGGTGTTCCCAACAGTGCAAAATAATAAGTGTAAAGGCGTCTAATCAGCAATCCCATAACCCCGTCGATCAGAACACGGTCTACATAGACCCGCCTGATAGCTGCATATAGGAGAAACTCTCCTCATCATCATACAAGTCCGTCTCCGCTTCGCAAGCATCGCCATCATCTGAAACTAAAACAGGGGCTGGTTGGTGTTTCAAACACCGTCCCATAACGTGGGAGTGAGTGATCAACTCAGTGGAATAATAGAGCAAAAGTTAACATGTTATCAATTTAATCAAGCAGTAGTGATAAAGCAATATAACACTTAGGTCCTAAGTACTCTTATTAATGCACGAATGACATGGATGTAATGATGCATGCCCTCGTCTACGCTCCCTCAACGACTTCATCTTATGATCGCAGCATGCAACACTCCCTCAGTGCTTGACCTGCTACGCCAAATGCACACGTAATGCGGTGCATGCTCATGATTAGCCATGTTCTTATTTATGTTTATTCATATAGCAGGATTTAGAAGCTAAGGTACCTCCCTTATATCAATTTCTAAATAATGATCTAGTCTAAGGTCATCAGTCCTAGTAATTCTCATAGATGTTGTGGTTCTAGGTCGCTACAAAAGGGTTCATCACCAAATCAGTATTGCTCCTGCAGGAAATACATCACATACACAGGACGCGACAACTGATCAGTGTAGGCCTAGTTATACTCTAATGCTACGGAAAGACTCGTCGCCTCAATGCAGATTTAGAATATGCTCGAGCTCACTACCAATGCCTCGTCGCCAAGTCGTAGGCCGACAGCTCGAATACATTATCCCATACCACCGTATTCATCTCACGAGTCTGGGTTGCTCACTGGTCACTATGTGGAGGCTCCTCGCCCTAGCACAGGCTGACAGCTCGACCACGGTGTCCCATACCACCATGTCCAGCTCATGAGTCTTAGCGAATCGTGGTACCAAGGTTAAAGGGGCTTTTCACTGGTAAGTTTAGCACCTTAGGTTCAAGCAGTGGCTTCCATACATGGTGAACATATATTGGGCCAATCGGTTTAGTAGACGAGTTCGCTGGTATGAGCGTACACTAAATTAATCGACAAGGTACCGTTGTCGACGATCCTCGTATGATTCGGATTCACCGAATGCATCAATTGTGGCGAGACTAACTCAGCCACTCAAATAGGAATTATTACCAATTGTTTGGACTACGTCATAGCCCCAATCACATCCAAACACAATAAGCATTTTTATGCGATAGTTAAGCAACATGTGACAACTAGTTTCAGGAATAAATTGCATTGAGCATTCTAACAAACTCATACTGTACATGTTATCATACATAGGCATCCCATACATAAAGCACATAGTAATAAGATAGGATACATGAAGGAAATCGTAACTATGAGTAAGGGAGTTGAGAATACTATCTCAACGCCCTCATTACATACATAAAGACAAGTATTTCCTCATTTAGGCATTTTATCAAACACTTAGAATACACATATTAATATACATATATTAGACTAGTTATAACATATATCCTGGCAAGCCCTTTTTCAAATGAGTTGCCACATACACAACAAGCATATATTCATAGTTAATAATCATGGCATGCACATATCCAAATTCCATATTCATTCAGACATTTTTACAAGCACTTAGGCTACACAATACATGCTTGTAATAAATTAGTTAAACCACATAGTATGACAAATCCTTCCACATAGGAGATGCCATACGTTCAACAATCATGTATTCCCACACATCAATCATAACAAGAACAAATCATAATTTTATATTCATTCAAACATTTCAACAAACATATGCAATACGTTATATTCAACATAGTCACATATATAATATATATAATATATACATATATATATATGTAATAAACAGAAATCCTTGCATCTAAGCACATGTGACAACAATCAAGTCAGTCACAAATCATTAACTGACATTAAAAGCTTTGAAAACCATAACCTAAAACATCTATAGTCCGTACCTTATACCGATAGGCTCGTACCGAGCTCGGTTTGAACATTACATCTTTGTCTACGGCACAACGGTAACCTACATCATGAAATAAGTTAGCTATTTCACCCTACACTCTATTTGGATCCCTAAAACAAATTAGGGTTAGGATTCCTTACCTAAGAATGAAGTTGGAATCGCTGAAATAGCGATACAAAAGCTGTGATGCAGCCTGAGGAGAGATAAGGAAGGATCCCAGGAGAAAACCCCAACTCTCTCTCTCTCATTTTCTCTCTCTTTCTTCTCTTCTCTCTCTTAGGGTTTTAAAAAAATCGTATGGAATAGAAATGAGGTGGGTTTAGGCCTTTATATAGGCCCAGGACTGATGGAAGTGGCCTCATGGCCAAGGTATACTTAGGTTATAGCCAAAACTCATCTGTTTCGACTCAACGGAGCATTTCTGGAGGCCCCTTTGCTGATTGTGGTTGGACTTAAGCTCCCTGACCATGGATCTAGGTCAAGCTGAGTTTTCGGTCCAATCGGGTTTACAGATCAGATGTAGCGGACCAGTTTCAGTTCAACAGTCACCGGAACTTGATCAGGGCCACAAGTGCACTGACATGTGTGGGACATTTCTCCTGATCTGAGGGTGTAATTAGGTTAGATTCTAACAGTCAGAATGCTTATAATCATCCCACAAGCGACACGACTCAGAATACTTAAATTTATATTTAATTTTTAAAAACACTCATGTTTCTCACACACTTCGCTCCGGACTCAAGTAAATAGTCCCAGGACATCATCTAAACTTGATTTTTGAGGTGATTGTCAAGTCCAACTAGGTGGTCATATTTGTCTAAGTTCGTCGCTATCGAACTTTTGACGTGCAGTCCAGGTCCGATACGAAGTTTCACGATACTCCCAAGAGCAACTGGGTTTAGAGATTGATCCTAAGTTTCTAGGTAACGTAGCATTAGTGGTCTTACTCAATTTGGGTCTTGTATTTCATATTTAAAGTGGTTCAAGATAACCCTACTGAGTATTCAGTTTAGTATTTAACCAAATTCTACCCTAATTATGGAAAAATACGGTCCTAGGGCCATTCTATGCCCTGTTTTTGGCACTTCTATTTATTATATTATTTTAAATATTTTTTTAGTAGTTCATCATCAATTTTACCCCATATCCACTAAATTCTATGAGATTTCATGTTGTAGAAAAATTCTAAAACTTCCAGAAGCAGCAACTATCCAACAAGTGAATTTCGAATAATTATCACAATGACCTAATTTAAACTATATTAAATATTTTATTATATTTTTTACATATTTTTATAAAAAATTAGACTCATCTAGCTTCAATTCGGTTTATGAATCACCTAAATCAGAGTTATAACGAGGGAGATATGATTTTTCAAAGTTGGATAAAATGTGCAGAAAAAATGCAGAAACGGGCTGCCTATATCACTGTATGGACGAGGCCTCGCCAAACCGGCGAGCCCCTCGCCGGTCACTGGACATATGGGCGAGGGCTTGCCCTAGGGTTGAGGTCCTCCCCCCTAGGGATGTCGGAACCGAATTGAGTCGTTTGGGCCCACGAGTCTGTCGAGGCATTTATCGGGTCTCATTTGTAAAGTGGAATGAGTTACGCAACGTACAATATATGATTTTGGGATAAGAGAAGCTAATCTATCCAAATAACCTATCTATATCATGATATTCTAAAAATTCAAAAGTTAAAATCCTATTTTATGCATATATGCACCATTTACAGTAAGTTTTAGTTTAAGTATAGTTCTTCGCCATTTAAACTTTAGGATTTGTGTCTAATATGAAAGTACTTGGAGAATTTTGAAGAATGAGGTGGTGAAAGGTGAAATTTAAAAAAAAAATGGGTTGAAAAGAAATTTTTAGACTTTAGGATTGAGTTCTGAAAGTGTTGTAGTTGACCCATTGCCTAAGGACGTCTAACTCCAGATTAGCAAAAACCTGAGGTGTTACAACAACACATGTGATACACACATGCACATGCTACACAGGGGTGAGAGAATCTCTACCCATGTGTGTGATGTCACACACCCATACCTCTCATATCTCATGTGCTCCTCAAAGTTAACTCTGTTCCATGCCACACCTTAAGCATGACATCATCACACCATGTCATCTTATGCTCCTTTAATCTACCATCAAATACAAATCATGAATTAAATGTTATAATCCTAGCATAAGCTAATATTAATCACATTAGCCTAACTTAACTAAACTTTTAATTTCTCTACAAATACCCCTCAACCCTTAGCATTTCACCATTTTCTACTCATGAGAGAGAGAGAGGAGTGATCTTGGTGGGCCATCAAATCCATCAATCTCATCCCTTCCATCCATCTTAACCATTGCATCTAATCCATCAAGGTGAGTACACCCACCCTACTCATTCTTATTTTGTTTTTGTTGTGTTTTTGTATGGTAGAGATGATGTTGATGATAATGATGTGATCAATGGTGTGAATATGTAGGAGAGTACATATAAAAAGATGATCAATAATGGTAATGATATGATGAAAGTAATGTGTTTAATGGTGTGGATTTATGGGAGAATGCATAAAAAAATTAAAAAAATAGACTTTATGTGGGACCCATTGATTATGGGCCCCACTAGAATTTTGTAGGCCATCCAAATCATCTAAAGTGTGGCCCATTGTGTTGGCCAAACACACACACTCACACCCATGCACACACGTGCACTCAACACCTAAAAAAATTTTAAAAAAATACAGAGGACGTTACTGCCGGCATCCGGAGGATGCTGCAGCAGCAGCCTCCAGCTGTTCAAAATAAGGGAAGGGGCTGTGGGACCATAGCATGCCCCACCAATGATGTATGTATTCAATCCACACCGTCCATTCACTTTCCTAGCTCATTTTATGCATTGAGCCAAAAAATGGAGCCAATCCAAAACTCTGGTTGGCCACACCTTCAAAAAGACCATTTTATTGGTAATAAATTGTTAGGGCCCACTATGATCCTTTGTACACCAAAAAATACTGAATATTGGTCTTGATAGGTCTGTCCCGGGCCATAGGATGCAACAAACGAACTAGATCATCCTAATGTGCATCGCACCTATGAAAAACCTTTAAAAAATTGCAAACATCAAATGGCGTTGCTGTTGTCAGTGTCCAGATGACACTGCAGCAAGTAGCGTCTACTGCTGTTGACGATGGAAGGAGGTGAGCCCCACCTCATGCCTCACCTTGATGTATGTCGAACATCAGCACTGTGCATCTAATGGGTCTCATTTAAAAATGGGTCATCCCCAAAAATCAGTCGTACACGGAACTCAGGTGGCCCACGCCATTGAAAATAAATAAAAATTAAATACAAAAATTTGAAATTTGATCATGAGGTATGTGTTGTATCCAAACCATCCATTCATTTGACGAGTTTGTCTTAAGGCTTGAAAATAATAATAATAATAATAATAATAATAATAATAATAATAAATAAAAGAAATAAAAATAGATGAACTGTGTAATGTAACAAATACATCACTCTAGGATCCATGTAACTTTGATCACCTTGAACCGTTTGTACAACTCGAAGCGAGCCCAATCATATAAAAACACTTGTCGGCATCCACTTGAAATTTGGATGTATCTGAAACTTGGTCCGACCCCTCAACTAAGTGGGACACACATAATGGATGGGCTAGATTTATGAACCACATCTCCGTGGGCTTAACACATAATTATAAATGATTTAATGGAGGGTAACCCTCTCGACTACTGTGTGGTGTGGCCCACTTTGATGTAGGTGTTATGCCACTTAATCCACCATGGTTATGACATGATATCTATTTAAGATCCGCCTCGTTTATCTATTTTATCAACCCTTTTGACAATATGTTACCATGAATCAGGCTCATCCAATGATTAGATAGTCGTACATTATGAGATAATGTAAATTGAACTGTCATCACTAAAAATTTATTATGGGCCATCCTGATGATGCATTAAATATTCAACCCATCTAGCCCATGTACTGGGTCCCCTTTAGGGCATTGTCCCAAAGATCAGTCAATCCAACCTGAAATGGACATACAATACAATGCTATGAGAATAAGTACCTAACTGTTGAATCCAACCTAAGACCATCACGATGTAGTTATTTAATCCATGTGGACCATCCACTTCCTCATATCATTTTAGGAGTTGGACTAAAATCAAAGCAGACCTAAGTCTTAAGCGGGTCACACATAACTCAACCTCATGGGAAATCCCCATGAGTTCCACCACATATAACCCCTTGTAAATTCAATTGATGTGTGGACCCAAGAATGTTAAGGCCCATTTTATAAGTGTTTTGGTCTGTTCTTAGACTAGTCCTGGACTCTGTTCGACTAGTCCTAATACTGGCATGACCAGTCCTAAGATTGTTATAAATTTTAAGAATTTTTTATTGAGCCACGACCATTCTGGAGACTGCTTGACTGGTCATGTGAACAGTGCTCGACTCGTACTCGACCAATCCTACAGATACTACTCGAACTCCAGCGACTATTCTAGGTTCCACACGACCAGTCGTGGAGGTCTCTTAACTAGTCCTGGATGGCTTACAACCAGTCGTGAAGCGGTTTTATCTGATCGCGCTCAAAATTTCAAAAATCCGTTAGTCCTACGACCAGTTGTAGTGTCCACAGGACCAGTCGAAGGTGCAACTTCTCCACTTATAAATAGAGCACGATTTTTAGAGTTTGATATCCAATTTAAGAAAAATCAAGACATCACACTGATAGATAAGTTAATCATTTATTTAAGCTATATTGTTCTCATTTAATATTCTCTTTTTGTAGCTTTCTTTGCATTTGATTTTAAATTTTCATATTGCAATTATATTTGAAAGGGGAATTGAGGTATTCTCATTTCTTGGAATCAAAATCAAATCAAGCTAGGCCAAGGTACTTTAAACTCTAAAATTAATTTAGAACCTAGAATCATTTCATAAATGAGTATTGGACATTGAACTTCTATTCGAACTTCTACTCCAATATGGTTCTTCCAAGTTGCAACAAAAGGAGAAATTCAGGCATTTTACATTTATGTAAATCTTTTATTTTTGGTTTATTTTGAGATTGAGCCAGAAAAATCTCATTGTTTTGGTTATCTGAGGAGATCCAGAAAACTAAGAAAGTGGGGTTTTTGAATTGTGTAAGCCGACTTGAAATACACAATTGTGAAGGTTTTAGGTGAACTAGGAAAAACCTATTTTCATAGTGAACGCTAATATCCACTATGTGAGGAAATTAGGAGTGGAGTAGTTGTGTGGCTGTTGTTTGACAGTTGATGTACACACAGGCGAACCACTATAATTCTTTGTGTTTGGATGTTTGGTTTAATTTCTATTTCTTTTATCATTCAATATTGTGAAATGTATTTGTGGATGTGAATGTTGTAATCTTTTACATTTCAAGCACTGTGGGGAATGTTGTAATAACTTAAATTTCATTTCTTTGCTATTTGTTTATTTATTCCTCTGTATCAAGTTTGAGTTTTTGATAGAAAGACCTTTCTAGGATTCAGGTTATCTGACCATAAACCTTGGTTTTTGGTGTAAGGTTGTCCTTAGAACAACATTTGTATCAATCTCTCAATACTCATACATTTGAGGTTGCTTTACATTTCAGTATTGTGAATTAATTATAATGCTATCTTTCCTTTAGCTATTTAAATTCTTCTGTTATCATTTAAATTTTAGCATAGTCCTATTCACCCCCCCCCCCCCCCCCCCCCCCCCCCCCCCTCTAGGACATATTGCTCGGCCTTTTCAAGTTGTATCAGAGCTTAATAGCTCATTTTAAATGTTATATTTTGGAATTTATTTCCTGAGCTAATCGATTTAAGCTATTTATATGATGTTAAATTTTGATAGCCTTTCAGCCACTAGGCCTCCATCATTTGATGGCTCCAATTATGCCTACTGGAAAGACAAGATGAGGATTTTCCTTAAATCTATGGATGAGAGTGTGTGGCAAGCCACAGTGACTGAATGGACCCCTCCTACCATTGAAGTGACTGGTATCGATGGATTAAAATCTATGAGAGTAAAACCTTATTTCTCATGGACCACACTTCAGAAAAATGAGAGTAGTGACAATGCAAAAGAACTAAATGCAATCACTTGTGCACTATCATCGGATGAATTCAAAAGAATAATATCCTATGATACTGCAGAGCAAGCTTGGGATATTTTAAAAATGACACACAAGGGAACATCAATTCTCAAGAAATCTAAAGTCCAAATCCTCATAACCAAATTTGAGGAAATACATATAGAAGAAAATGAAATATTCATGGACTTCTATACAAGATTAAATGACATTGTGAACTCTATGTGGGTTCTTGACGATAAAATCCCGAAAAGTAAAGTGTGCAAAGATACTACGCTCATTACCTGAACAGTTCAACTCAAAGATGACCGCGATCCAGAAACTTCGTGATGCAGACAATATGAGGATAGAAGAATTAGTTGGCTCTGTACAGACTTATGAGTTAACTTTTAAAGCTCTTAAAGGTAAATCTGTCGCCCTTAAATCTTCTAAAATTATTTCTCAAGAAAATAGTAGCAATTTTGATTTAGAAAACTCTGAAGATGATATGGCCCTTTTAGCTAAAAAGTTTTACAAAATTTTCAAAAGTAAAAAGAGGGTTAGTTTTCAAAAATCAAATGATAAAAAAGGATCTAAATCTTAAACTTGGAAATCTTTAAAATATAGTCAAAGTTACAACTACCATGAATATGGGCATCTAGCAAACAAGTGTCCTAAAATGGATAAACCTAAAAAGAAAGGAATGTTGGCTACTTGTGATGAATCTTCTGGCACTGAAGCCACTTCTGAATCCGAAGATTCTGAAATCGAGTCAGGCATTGAAGTTAAAGCCCTTATGACTCTAGCCAAGTTCACTTTTTCAGATCATGATGATTCAACTAGTAAAGAAAATCTGATTATTTATTATGAAAATGAAGATGATCTTCAAGATGCTTATAATGCCCTTTATAAGGAAAGTTGTAAAATTGTTTTTAAATTAAAAGTTTGAAAAGAAAAGTTTTTAAAACTTGAAGAAAATTTTGATTCTCTTGTTTTAGAAAAATCCCACATTTCAGATTGTTTTGAAAAATCGAAATGCGATTTAGATTTCAAAACCTTTCTTATTGAAAATCTTAAATCTGAAAATGAAAAACTTATACTTGAAGTCTCTTCACTTTTAAGATTAAAGGATACATGGAGGTATGCCCAAGCTGATCCAAAGTTAGAAAAGCTTTTGTTTGGATCAAGAAAATGTGGCAACCGATCTGGTTTGGGCTACAATAAAAATGTTCCTCCTAAACATAAGAATATTCCTCCTAAGTTTATGAAAGGAGAATCTTCAAACTTAAAAGGGAATAGTTCAAATCAAAAGTTTTATAAAAATACCAAAACCTTTCAACCTTTTAAACCTAAAAGCAACCATATTAACTATAAAAATCAAAATTAAAATCCTTTAGCTAAAAAAATAGTTAATTTACTTAAGGAGCTCTTAAAATCTAACTTAGTAGGTCATTTTTACACCAATTACAAATATAAGAAGACCAACTATACTCTTAAACCCAAAATAATTATGAAATGGGTTTCTAAGGTTACTAGCTTGGTTGCCCACACTGCTTTTAAAGCTTTAAGTCATTCAAAATGGTACCTAGACAGTGGATGCTCCAGGCACTTGACTGGTGACAAAGGTCTGTTCACCACTCTTAATGACATGACTGATGGATCAGTCACATTTGGTGATGGTAGCAACTACAAGATTATTGGGCAAGGTACGGTTTAAATTTCTAACCTCCATTTATTTGAGAATGTCTTATATGTAGAAGGTTTAAAATATAACTTATTAAGAATTTCTCAAATATGCGATAAAAATCATAGCGTAAGATTTTCTAATCTAGGGTGTGAAATTTTAAATAAAAATGGTTCAGTAATATTAACTGGTCATAGAACGTCTGAAAACTGCTACATCGTAAGTGATTCTAGCTCTTCTAATCGATCGTGTTACATGGTCCATACCAATGAAACCGAGTTATGGCATAAACGCCTTAGACATGTACACTACCGCAATTTGTATAGATTAAGCAAAAGAGAACTGATAAGAGGTCTACCTAAACTACAAAATATAGACAAAATATGTGGTGAATGCCAGATTGGTAAGAAAACTAAGAGTGCTCACAAAAACGTGGACTCCAATGCCACATCTAGACCACTCGAACTTCTTTACATGGATCTTATAGGACCAACCAGGACGAACAGTCAAGGAGGCAAAAAATATATTCTAGTAATCGTAGATGATTTTACCATATTCACTTGGGTAGCCTTCTTAAGGGATAAATCAGAAGCTCTTGATGAAGTAAAAAGAGTTTTTAAACAGATTCAAATGGAAAAAGGTTCTCAAGTCTATAAGATCCATAATGATCATGGATTTAAATTTGAAAAAAGCATTTTTGAGAAATTTTGTTTCGATCAGGGAATACTACATGAATTCTCTGCACCCAAAACACCTCAAAAAAATGGAATTGTTAAAAAAAAAATATAGTGCTTTAAGAAATGGTAAATGTAATGTTGAATAGTATGAAGCACCCTAAAAATCTACGGGCTGAAGCCATAAATACTGCCTGTTATATAATTAATCGGGTTTATACAAGTAAGTTAAACAATAAAATGGCTTTTGAAATATGGTTTGATAAGAAGCCTACTATCAAATACTTTTAAGTTTTTGGCAGCAAGTGCTATATTTTACGTGACTGTGAAAATCTAGGTAAGTTTGACACCAAAAGCGATGAAGGGATCTTTTTATGATATGCTTTGAACAATCAAGTGTATCGAGTACTGAATAAGAGGACTGGTGTAATTCAAGAGTCTATCAATATGGTCATTGATGATCACTTAATACACTTTCCTCAAATTCAAACAATGATGTTCTCTCAATTGACAAACCGGATACTTCTTCAAGTTAAAATAACTCTGAACTGAGGACTATCAAAGATCATCCAACCACTCAAATTCTTAGAAACCCTCTCACTGGTCTGCGCACTCGTAGACAACTAGAAGATATATGTAATTACGTGTACTTTACATCTAGATTGAACCGACAAATGTAAAAGAAGCTCTTACTGACGAAAAATGGATAGTTGCGATGCAAGATGAGCTTAATCATTTTATTAGAAATGATGTTTGGTATCTTGTTCCTAGACCTAAAAATAAACATATTATCATAACTAAGTGTATTTTTAAAAATAAGTCTAATGAACTTGGTAATATGATTCGAAACAAGGCTAGACTGGCTGCACAGGGGTACACTCAAATTGAAGGCATTGATTATGATGAAACCTTTGCCCCAGTAGCTCGTCTTGAATCAATCAGACTATTTATATCCATTGGAAAGATCAAAATATATCAAATAGATGTAAAGAGTACTTTCTTAAATGACGATCTGCATGAAGAAGTGCATGTTGAACAACCAACGGGTTTTGAAGACCCTAAGAATGTTGATCATGTCTATCACCTAAAAAAGGCTCTCTATGGTTTGAAACAAGCTCCCAGGGCATGGTACGAAAAATTAAGTTTCTACTAAGTCATAATTTTTAGTGGGAAGTGTGGATAAGACTCTTTTTGTTAAGAAACATAACGATCATATCTTAATGGTGCAGATATATGTTGATGATATTATTTATGGATCTACCTGTACTAACATGACTATTGAGTTTGCAGATCTTATGAAGTCTAAATTCAAAATAAGCATGGTTGGGGAATTAAATTATTTCCTATGGTTGCAAGTAAAACAACAACCTAATAGTATCTTTATTTCTCAAACCAAATATGCTCTGAACTTAATAAAAAAGTTTGGATTTGAGAATGAGAATAATTTTGATACTCCTATGAGTACAACATTAAGACTCTCAAAGGACTCTACAAGTAAAAGTGTGGATCCTAAATTATATTGTAGCATGATTGGCGGTTTACTTTATTTACTACAAGTAGACCAGATATTGCTTTTAGTGTTGGAATTTGTGCTAGATATCAATCTGACCATAAAGAGTCACATTTAACTGTTGTTAAGCAGATTAAGCGATATGTCTCAAGTTCAACTAATTTGGGTCTTTGGTATCCACATGATACTAGTGTTCAATTAGCTCGATACACTGATGCTGATTGGGCTGGAAATATCGATGATAGGAAATCAACCAGTGGTGGTTGTTTCTATATTGGAAACTGTTTATTATCTTGGTTTAGCAAGAAACAAAGTTCCATATCACTCTCAACTGTTGAGGTTGAATACATCACAGCTGGAAATGTATGTACTCAGCTTGTATGGATGAATAGAATGTTAAGCGATTATGAAATTCCATAGGATTCAATGATCTTATACTGTGATAACTCCAGTGCAATTAATATATCTAAAAATCTAATCCAGTATTCATGAACCAAGCACATTGACATTAGATATTCATGAATCAATTATGAGTATGTGACAACATAACATCATAATACATGCCCATGCGCATCATCTGTATGCTTGTGTTGAGATGAGTGACTGATCATAGCAGATGCTATTAGACAGATTGTTATGGGACTCCCTGGTGATGGGAGATGCTCACATGAGCACACCGTACGCGCATGATTGCTGTATGAGTAGATTGCATGATTTATGCATCTCGCATTGTGTGACATGTATACTGTATGCCCTAAGGACATCAAGGCCATAGCCTCCACAAGCATATCGTGGTTGGCAGGATTGGATACCGAAAATTTTATTCTACATGGGGTGCTATAGATATCTCTAGGTGAAAGTTCATAAACCCTTATGGTACCAGGAGGTTGCTCTAACGTCTAAGCCGAGTAGGTGTAGGAGCGTCGAGTGCCGATTACCAGAAGGCCGCGCTTTCCACTGTGTCGTGGTCGGTAAGAAGGGGGTGCAACCTTACCCGCCCAAGAGGAGGGGGCAAAGCTAGGCTGAATTTGACTAGCTTGAGGAAAATAATGTATATCATCATCGTCCTTAATAATAATAGAAGCACTAAATTTCGAGGGTAAAATTCTCTTTAAGGGTGGTAGATTGTAACACGCCGTACTTTTCAATACTCGGGTGTTACCGTGTAACCAAACTTAACATAAACACAACTAGGCTTAAAAAAATATTCACGTTCATTTTAATCTAAACCTAACTCCACTGATGGACAAATCTAACTGAATTACGTGCATACAACCCTGAATCATGAAATCCACCGTTCGCCCTGTTGACAATGTCTCATAAGGCGATCCATCTTTTAAAAGCATAGATCAGGTTGTCTAGTTTCACATCCAACTCCCTAATTGTGCCTAGACATTCCTTAGGATTTCAAAGGTTGATAATCAAGTAATAGTCAATCCAATCATTGGAGTGTTGGAACGCTCAACAAATCATGATTTAGTAATTAAAGGTTCATGACTTGTAACCCACCTTAAGGTAAGTAACCCTAATGTTAGGGCATGTAGCTAAATGACACACGAAAAATAGTCTCACGTCTTACATATAAGAATAACAATAATAACAATGAATAAGTTAGTAAACAAATAAAAACATAAATAAGTAATAGTATGTGTGAGTAATAATAATGATAATAATAATATTAATATAAAATCATGAGATAAATAGTTGCAATGACTTACAGAGCGGGACCCATAACATGATGTACACACAGGGGTAAATAATAATAAAAATAAAGAAATGAATAATGACAGTGATAAGCAGTACTAATAATAAAATTTATATTAATACTAGTATATGGGTAGCAATATATTATAAGAGTCTTACAAACGATCCACTAAGACCTTTTAACCGTTGACGTTCGATCTCAGGAAGATCCGGCCATCGGATCGTCACTAGAGCCACCTATAAATCCTTGTTCAATTAATACGACCCACTTGAGCATTGGATCTACTTCATCTCCGGTCTAGATGGCCGAATTAAGCCATAAAACATAATGGACGGAGTGGATCTATCTCAATCATCGCGGTGGGCCCTACACTCAGTGCAAATGCACCACAACCACCCGTGCACGAAGTGCACAAGATGTCCAGTGCTAGTCTGACCAGCACTGACCCGCACTTTCCATAAAAAGAGAGATTTCTCTCTTATTTCCCATCAGCAACCATTTGAAACGGCTTAGTTTTCTCCTCTCCTGTTCAATCGATTTGTGGGCCACTATCTCATTCAATTTGTTGATCCAAACTGTCCATCGCGATGGGGAGGCTGGTCTGATCAGACACATTAAAATCCCACATGTGGAAACCCATGTACGCGAGCACAAATTTCGGCACGATAAGGCGTGTGCGTGCAACATCTCCCAAAAATAAAAACTTTCCATTTCTCCCATTTGTTTGCCAGCTTAGCAATCCATGTGAGACCCCCATCTTCCAATCCCAGCCGGCCATGTAGGAAAGATCTTGGCCGTTCAATTTCTTAGGGCGTCCCAAACAAAATCAGGGGTGGTTTCAATCCCTACCCACCGTTTTGAGTGGTGGTATTAACTGGACAAGATCCAGGCCCTCAATCTCCATTCGATCACTCTAAGGAGAGCTAGAGTTTGTATAAGGATGTGAGGATCGAGCTACAACAGACCTCCTCCGTGTTTCTGCGACTGAACTCGAGAAACCGGCTGAAAGCTTCCAAATGCGAACCCATTGCCCAAACCTCCCCTAAACTTCAAAACCACATGTCGGTAAGCTCACTGGAGTTTAACCAAACCATCCACAATAGCCAGTTCGAAGGGAGATATCGTGTGGAAGGAAACGCCATTAATGGCAGTCTTCTTCTCCACTGTCGTTGATGCATTTCTGGGCACATTTGGCCCGTATGTTGAGTTCGGAGATGGTTAGACTCTACAACAGGGAAAAACAGAGAGAAATGACGAGGAAGGAGGAGGAGGAAAGGAAATAGAAAGAAAAGAAAAGGAAAAATGGAGGAAGAAGATGCGACTGCTGTGCAGCTATTGCTCCACCTGCTATTCGGGCTGAGTCAAGCCAGGTTGACAACCCTTTCTGGGCATTTCCAGTAGTAGGAAAGAAGAAAAAGAAGAAGAGAAAGAGAAGAAGAAGAAGAAGAAGGAGAAGATTCGTGGGGTGCTGATGTTGCACCACACCAACCTGTCCGAGTTCGGTTCGAGCTAAAGTTAGGTCTGTTCAGATCCAGACACTGTCTTGCCGTGGGTAAGAAAAGAGAAAGGAAAGAAAGAAAAGAGTAAGAAGGAAGGAAGAAGAAGGTCTGAGAGAGAGAGAGAGAGAGAGAGAGAGAGAGAGAGAGAGAGAGAGAGAGAGAGAGAGACTGGCCGTTGGGGCGTGTCCGGCTGCATTAACCTGGTCGAACCAGCCGACCTAGTGGTGAGTCTAACTCGCTGGACCGAGTCGGCCCAAGTTGGGCATGGACCTGATGCATTCTAGGCCTTGTGGAAGGCTAGGGAGAGGGAGAAAGAGAGGAGGAAAGGGATAGAAGGAAGAAGAAAAATGGAAGAATAAAAACAGAAAGTCATCGCCGAGTCGACTCGCTGGCCAGACCGAGAATCCATCGAGTTGCTGGTCACTTTGTCGGCAGCGTATGGAGTTGAATAGAAGAGAGAGAAAAGGGGAGGAGGAGAGGAGAAGAAGTGTTTGTGGTGGTGCTTGATCCGAGTCAACTTGACTCGAACCGAGTCAACTAATGTAAGTTAGTTTCCTCTTTGAAAGTAAGTTGTTAATTTGTTTTCATAAATTAGTGTTACTATAGTTACTAAGATTGATAAATTTTAGTTATTCACTAAAATGTTATGTATGCTAATATTAGTTATTATAATCAAACTACAAAGATTAGATGTTAGATAGTAGTAATTATCTACCATCCCTAGATATTATCATTTATAATAAACCACCCTATTCATTACCATCATAATGACTATTTTTGCTACATTAGCTAACAGTAATTATAGCCTTGATGTTAATAAAAATTATTAAATTAACACTGAAATTAATTGCACCCTAAACAGGGTTTAAATCCTAAAATCTAACCTAGACCTAAACTTTAGGTTGAAATCCTAGACCTAAGTGGTCTAAACTCTAGGTCAATACCCTAAACATAGGTAATGTACTAGGTTTGGGATCTAATTGTAGGACCTCAAAATTCATGACAGGTCATAGTGTTTATTATCATGATTAAATTCATTATTTGTATTTATAATCATTATCATTAGGGAATATTATCATTTTTCGTATAAAACTAGTGCAATTCCTGTAATATGATTATTATCATTAGTCATTTTACTATTAGTAAATATCCTATTTTTATTTCCTCTATTATTTAATGAATTATTAGTCATCATAAGAACACTCGATAATGTCGGTACATTTAAATATGAACTTAACAACCATCATCAATAATATGGATGGATTAATACCCCTATCATGAATATTATTTGACCATTATACGATAATGATATTAATGATAACTTAATTCAAATCCTAGAATCTAGAGCCTACAACTAAACCCTAGGATGAAATCCTAACTCAATACCAAAACCCTAAAAGTAATCCAAACTCGAGGCAGTGTGTAGAGCTTAGATCTAATTATACAAGTTCCTGATTTATGATAGGGATTAATTCTAAGAAAACACGCATTCTCTAACAACACTGGTAGGCAGTTCAAAGTATAAGGTGATGATTCTTCCCCTTGAGCTTTCCATCTTCTCATTAGCTTAAGTTATAGTTTTTATTAAAAATTATAATTGATATGTGTCTCTTATAATCACATGTGTTAGTTAGTGGAAATTGAATTGCTATATTACCTGCTTAATGTTCACCCTGTATATTTTTTCATGCTTGTGGATTATTTGTGTATTACTTATGGACTTTAAACTGGTACATTAGTGAGAAACCCCCACCTATAAATGTACACCCATACTTGGGATATAACCCGACTGGTTGTGATTAAAATGGACCTTTGACTTAGTGGTTATTGAGTGGTGGTCTAAATGGATCATTAATGTAGGCCTACCATCCAGGGTTGTTGTGTCCAATGGTTTTCATGGATGGTCTTTTATCGCATGGTTTTGATATTCGCCCTAAGAGGCCTATTTTGATCATTTTTCTATGTGGCTTGTTTGATAACGCCCTATGTGGCTTTGTTCTGGTATTTAACCTATATAGGTACGATATTTTATACCGTGTAACCATGTGATGGTAAGCCCCATATGCTGTAATATGATTGGCCACTAGTCGACGAATTTCCATTAAACATCCTAAGATGACAGCCTTATGAGCTGGGGATGGTGGTAATGGGACACTATGCCCGAGCTGTCGGCCTACGCTGGGCCATGTGCTCCCTCTAGTGACCTTTGAGCTTATATAAATTGGATGGTTATAAATTAGACTAATAATGGGTTAGCTAATCATGCATACATGGCACGTATTATTTTCGACTGGATGATGTTTCCTAGGTTCGATGATTCCAACTGGATGATGTTTTTCAGGTTCGATGATTACATGGGTGATGGCCCACTGTCCGCACGAATGAGCATCCCCGAGGCGTTGATTGCATTCATGCATCCATGCATCTAATAAGACTGCATTTGCTCTGTTTTGGTTGTCTGGTTGTTTTATAACTATGCTTACCTAATGCGGCGGTGTGTAATCTTAAGGGGAATTCACACTGAATTGGCCACTCATCCATCAAATATACAACCGTACAGGTAGTACAGGTGGCTTAAGTGATATGCATGTTCAGACTTGATGAGGAGAAGGGTATGATCACTAGGGATGCATGACTATATTTTTTTGGAGGAGCTGCGTGATCTTATGGCTTATATTTACATGCTTTCTGCTATTCTTCATGTATTAAATTCTTGTAAATGTCATATTTATTAAATTTAGAGACATTAGTTTGTATAAGTCATTATGGGCAGCTTCTTGTATATTTGAATGAAATTTTTCTTTATGTTGATTTGTTTATACTATGCTCATTTGCTTACTCTGATGAAAGAAAAAAAAATATACACTTAAATTTGACCATCCTTTAAAGTTAACACTCGAGTTTTTGGAAAACAAGTCCTATACTCGGGTCCTGAAAAGTCGGCATGTTACATATTGACAGGCGAATAGTGAGGTCTCTTCCACTCACCTTATTGTGCATGATGGGGCTGCAATCTGGTTAGAGTGCACTAGACCCCGGTGACATTACAGAGTTAAGTTGTATTGATATGTGGACTTAGATGAGGATTCGTATGCTTGAGTTGCATCTCGCATCGCATGACCTTGGTATGGCCGACATCATTCATGTTTTGCATCACATAGCCTCGTACGGCTAATAGTATTCATGGATTCATCAGCATATTTCGCATTACTTTGATACTGCATGATTATATTACTACCTTGCGCACACACTTTCACCGCCCTCTAATCTTTCCATAAGCTTATACACGACCGTTGTGTGCAGGTGATGTTGGATGGCAGCAACGCTGAGGCATGAGCACATGGCAGATTATCTTGGAGCATTTGTCTATCATCATTGTATTTTCCTTTTTATGCTTTGTACTTGTAGATTTTGATCATAGTGGAAATGTAATAGAGTTTTTGGTTGTTGTTTGTGGGTTATGCCTTTGGTTATGCTTATTACGAATCAAACTCATGTTGAAAATCCTCCTCGTAGCATCCCAGGATCAGAACTTGGTGAATGGACACTAAGAGCCGAGAATGGGTTACTACAGAGGCTTTTGGTACTGGATTTGGCGATCAGGAATTTTGTGAGACCGGTTTCCAAGTTTGGGGCGTGACATTTGGGAAGTGAGGCTTAATATACCTATAAAGCACACTCGAACTTCTTCAACTAGATGAGTCCTAGTCTTGTAGTATTCATATGTGGAGCTCACTTGATACATGGACTCAACATTCACGTATATTGACAAGAAAGGGAACTTTCAAATCCCATTACACCACAGACACAATTTCACTATTGTTCATTCCTCATTGGTTTTTTATGTCATAAGAGAAGCGAACACCACTCCGTCTATTACTCGTGGCTGCCAATCCTAAACAAGAGCTAGATCAGTGTTCTTCACTATCCTTTTCAGTGGTACTTCGACCTTATCAATGTAGGATACAGTGAATCCAGGAGGCGTGAAGTAGACTAACACATTAGTTAGAAGGGAAGCCATGATGATTGCATAAGAGTATAATACCAACATTGAAACATGTTGCTATTCCTCATTTCAATTAATTCAAATTAGATCTTATTGAAGAGATTAATTAAGGAATGTTCTTGTCGAGAGTCGTTATTTTGGCACTTTCACGACGCTCTCTTTTATGATGAACATCTCCCAACCATTCCGCTACTATCACTAGATACAAATATTCCATTTCCCAGAAAAAGATTCTATGTTCGATCCCCAATGGAGTCACCATTTTGTTAGGAAACAAATTGATGCGTTGATTTTGGTTTAGGAATTCGTATATATGTAATCTAATGAACGACATAGGAAATCTGGAAGAAAGAATGATCATCAGCATATATTTCATTTATCTGAGTTCTTGTTACATTCCTTGTATTACCCTAAAATTGCATATGCGACCATGCAACACTGATAAATTGCCCAAGAAATGGGATTTCACATGTTTGGATGCCTATAAATACCCCTTTGGTCCTCTCATTTGGACACTTCAAACATTAGGGAGCTCTTAGAAGAAGAAAATCTAAGAAACTCAGAGTCATGCACTGACCTTGCTTGCATCCTGGGTCGGGAGGACCGACATAGTAGAAGGAACAAAGGAAAGAGGGGAGCTAGAGTTGAGGTTGATTGCGTGATCGCGCAATAGGGTTGCATGACCAAGCATATGATACCTGCACAACTACATAAAGTAGTTTCTGGTGGCCTCACAAAAGGGTTTTGCACCCTAATTCAAGTTTGTTTGACTTTTGCACTATCTTAACTCGCATGTTAACACGTAAAAAGTGTTTCAACCCACACAACACTTCTATCTTTTTGACGGATATCCAATAGGGGCCGCAATGCTATCGAAATCATTCTTTTCAATTGTTATCTTGTTTTAGAATTTGGCATGTTGTGTGGTCACACAATAAATCTAAACGACTTTTGGCATTTATTGAGGGTCAAATATTGCATATTAGACCCCAGTTATTCCTTGGTTTTATGAACATGATACTGCTTAATGTTTTATTTTAATCATGTTTGTGGTGCAAGGTGATTTCAAGAGCTTGGATTAAAAAGGATGTTAAAAGCATGGATTTAATGCTCAAGAATCACCAAGACTAAGAATGAAGAATGCACATACTGAAGATCCAAGAAAATCAAGTCGAGAATGAAGAAAATTGGATTTTTGAAGTGAATTTGCTTGATCCTCGACCAGTCTTGGCTCTGGCTCGACTAGTCCTACGTACACTCGACTAGTCTTGGACTCTGCTAGACCAGTCGAGCTGCCTCGACTTGAACTCCAGTAACTAAAATTGCTAAAATCAAGTCATCCTCAACTAGTCAAAGGTGACCCTCGACCAGTCGAGGGTTATCCTCGACCAGTCCCGGGTTCGCAAGCAACACACAAAGTACGGAAATTTGAAGCGGTTTCTGAAAATTTCCAACTTGGTGCGAAAGTTTAAGGCCTAAAACTATAAATAGGGGTCCCTCGGCACCCCTAGGCATCATCTAGGGTTTGAGGTGTGGAGCAAAAGCAAGGAGAAGCCGTCGCCAAGAGTTTTTTCTTCCCTTTCCTTAGTTGTTTTATGCTTTTATTAAGAGATTCTAGTTCAATCATATTTATGGTTAGTTAAACCTCTTAGTTAGGGCTAAGAGGTGAAGCTTGTAGCATGATGGAATGTTTCTATTACTTTGATTCATGATTATATTGAAATCTCTTTGATTCTAGTTTGATTCTAAGGAATACTTTTAGTTTTTAATGGTTTATTACAACTCAAATTACAATAGATATGTGATAGCTTTGAGTATGTTCTTTTCATGTATTGAGATTATGAAACTAGAAAATCCTATTATTCACTATCGCTCCTTGGGCATGGTTGGGTGATCGAATCCTTCCTAGCTTTTAAAATTCTCCTATATTGGTTATGAGATTGGTAAATTGTTATTGTTTGCCTTGTCTCCTAGGCATGGTTTTGTGATGGAATCACTTCCAGTTCTCACACCTCTCATCCATTGAGAACTAGGTCAAAGGAAGTTCATATTTAATTTTACTAAGATATCGTCCAATTAGATAGAATGGGACTCCGATTCAAATCATGTGACATGAATCAAGCATAGATCTCCCTGATCTCTACAAGTAAATCCTTGAAAACCCTAGTTTCCCACCTTTGAATTTCTTAAGTTTTTCATTAAATCTCTCGCAATTACTCTCAAATATTTCATATTTAGGTTTTCATCTTTATCTAGTTCTTCTTCTAGTTGCCTTCAGAAAACACACAAGATTAGTCCCTGTGGATTCGACCTCGGTCTCACAGAGATTATTACTGCATCGCGACCCTACACTTAGGGTTGTGAACAACATTCTATTTTAACACACAATTTGAACTTGTATCTCTGAAATATAAAGGCAATCGAATTAGGGATACATCATAAAGATAGCCGACCTCATGGCTAAGTTATGGGCACTCCATTTGAAAATTCTAAAAGACCAAGTCATCTACTTAATGTTGATTTTTCTTCCTTCTAATTTCAACACTTTTAAGTTCAATTATAACACTTAAAAAGAAAAAAATGGACCCTGGCCGAGTTGATATCGCATTGTATGCAAGAGGAAGAGAAACTTTGGTGGGAACAACCAAAGAGTACTTATCTCGCATACTCCTCTCATGGAATACCTTAAAGAAAAGAAAGAGATATTTTAGAAATAATGGTAAGGGCAAAGGAAATGTGGCAAGAGATGGTGCAGGGTTGAATGATCAAAATCAAATAGTCGAATCCTACTACTTATCTGTTTGGAAAGCGATAAGTTTTATATTTAAGACTGTTTTGAGTATGAAAATAAGATAGAAATTCAATTTTGAATTGTTGGAGTTAGATCAACTAAGTGACCTATCACTTATGGTTCTTACATTCAATTGATTAAGAGTAAGTTTGAAAATTATGTTATTCAAATTGTTTTTTATGAATAATACTAGATTTTCTGATTGTGTAACACCCCAAATTTTTACTAACCTGGAGTTAGACGTACTTAAGAAATGGGTCAACCATATCACTCTTAAAGCTCAATCTCAAGGTCTAAAAATCATTTTTCAACCCATTTCCTTCAAAATCTCACCTTTCACCACCTCATTCTTCAAATTTCTCCAAGTACTTTCATATTAAACATAAATCCTAAAGTTTAGAAGGTGAAGAACTATACTTAAACTAAAACTTACTGTAAATGGCACGTACATGAATAAAATAGTATTTTGACTATTTAATATTTATAATTTCATAATTTAGATAGTTTATTTGGATGTATTAGCTTCTCATACCCCAAAATCATATATTGTACGTCGCGTAACTCATTCCAGTTTTCAAATGAGACTGGATTAACGCCTCAACGAACTTGTGGGCCCAAATGGCTCAATTTGGGGGGACCCGAGGTGGGCCCACATGTTTTCGGCATCCCCGGGGGATGCTCGCCCCTGGTGCGAGCCCTCGCCAATTTTTTCAGTGACCGGCGAGGCCTCGTCCGTACAATAGTCAGGCAGTCCATTTTTTACATTTTTTCTGTACATTTCTTCCAACTTTGAAAAATCATATCTCATTCGTTCTAACTTCGATTTAGGTGATTCAAAAACTAAATTGAAGATAAAGGAGTCTAGTTTTATATAAAATTATTTTAAAAATATAATAAAATATTTAATATAATTTAAAGTAAGATGTTGTGACAACTGTCCGAAAATCACTTGTTGGACAGCTGCTGCTTCTGGAATTTTTAGAATTTTTCTACAACTTCAAATCTTATGAAATTTGGTGAATATAGGGTAAAATTGATGATGAACCATAAAAAAATAATTAAAATAATATGATAACTAAAAGTGTCCAAAATGGGGCATAGAATAGCCCTAGGACCGTATTCTACCATAATTAGGGTAGAATTTGGTTAAGTACCAAACTGAATACTCAGTAAAATTAACTTGAACCACTTTAAATATGAATTACAAGACTCAAAATGATTAGGACCGCTAAATCTATGTTACATAGAAATCTAGGATCAATCTCTAAACCCAGTTGCTCTCGGGAGCATTTAGAAACTTCGTATTGGACCTGGACCGCATGTCGAAAGTCCGATAGCGATGAACTTTGACCATTATGACCACCTAGTTGGACTTTACTATTACCTCAAAAATTAAGGCGAAACGATGTCCTGAGACCATTTCCTTGAGTCCGGAGTGAAGAGAGTGAGAAAATGAAGATTTTTAGAAAATTAAATATGATTTTAAATAATCTGAGACGTGTCACTTGCGCGTTATTTCTAAGCATTTTGACCGTTATATTTTGACCCAAATTTACCCTCGGATCAGGATAGGTAGCCCTTACATGTCATAGTACTTGTAGCTCTGATCGAGTTCCCGTAACATTTGAACTGAAACTGGTCCACCATGGTCGATTTGGAAACCCGACCGGACTGAAAACTTATCTTAACCTAGATCCAATATTAGAGAGCTTAAGTCCGACTGCATTTAGTAACAGGACCTCCAAAAGTGCTCCGTTGGATCGGAACAGACCCGATTTGGTTATAACCTAAGTATACATTAGCCCCAGGGCTATGTTCGTTGCTTTTGGGCTTACAAAAGGCCTTAAACCCTCTCTCACAAATCCCAAACAAATTTCAAACCCTAGCTAAGAAAGAGAGAGAAAGAAAGAGAGAGAGTTGGAGATTCACCTAGGGATTCTACCCTACCACTCTATATGCTTCAACACCACTACCGTATCGCTATTACGGAGTTTCTGATTCCATTCTTGGGTAAGAAATCCTAACCCTAACCTGTTTTGGAACTTAGAATAGTTAAGTGTTATTGTAGCTAACCTATATTCATGCCTTAGGTTGCCTATCCGCCGTTGACGAAGACTTGTCGTCTAAATCATATTCGTTACGCGTTTTCTGGTTTAAGGTGCGGACTATATACGTTTAGGTTATGGTTTTCAAGACTTTCAATGTTGGTTAATGATAAATTACTGACGTGGATGCTATTTCACATGTAGAACATGCTATCCGTTTTTCGTTTCGATTAAATACGAAGAATATGAAATTTTGTGTATTCTATATATTCGTAGAAAATACCGTATACGTATGAAATTTGAAAGTATATTTGCCATGATTTATTGTTGTGTCTTTGTGCTAGTTATGAATGTAACAACTTCTTGGTAAAAGGATTCGCCCTAATATATGTTTCGGCCAACATATGCTATGTATGTTATTAAGTATAGTCTAAGTGTTTGTTGAAATGACTAAATAAATATGGATTTATGATTTATGCCTGCCATATGTATTGAATGTAATAACATGATTGTTGTGTATTAGACATCTCCTTGATATAAGGATCTGTCATATTATATGTTGAAATCAACATACGTCATGTATGTTGGAGTTGTGTAGTCTAAGTGTTAGATAAAAATGCCTGTGTGAGAAATTGGGTGATGGACTAAATTTAATAAGGTTGTTGAGATAAGATTCTCGACTACCTTAGCCATATACATGAATTCCTTCAAAGTAACTGTAACTTGTATGGCGTGGTTTGTGTAGAATACATATATGTTGGATGGCATGCTATATGTGTTTCATTGTACTTTCAAATGTTACCTATGTTTATATTGGTTATCAAATGCAGTAGGATTATTTTATCACATGTACATGCTTCTTACATCAGATTGTGTTTGGGGCTATTGAATAGTCTAGGCAATCGGTAACCGGACTTGAGTTCGTGGCTGAGTTGTATTCGCCTCGCAGAACGTGTTTAACGAACCCGAGCCATGCGTTGCTTGTCGACAGTGGTTACGCCACACGAGGTGCTTATTCACTTCATGTCGATCAACTCAACGGGCGCTCGTACTAGTCGAACTCGTCAAGTAACCCGATTAGCCCAATGTATGTTAACCATATATGGACGCTATTGCTTGAACCTGAGGTACCAAACTTACCAATGAAAAGCCCCTCTAACCGTAGTACCTCGATCTGCTAAGACTCATGAGCCGATTATGGTGGTATGAGACACTATATTCGAGCTGTCGGCCTACGCTGGGGCCACGAGCCTCCTCGTAGTGACCAGTGAGCAACCCAGACTCGTGAGCCGATTATGGTGGTATGGGACACTATATTCGAGCTGTCAGCCTACATTGTTTGGTGATGGGGGAGTGGTGTAACGATTGCGTGTAATAGCCCTGACAGCCCTTGTAGTGACCTCGAGTGTACTCTGAGTGTACGTGGGGGCGACAACCCTTCCATAGCAACAAGAGTATAAGCTAGGCTTATATTGATTTGGTGATGGAGGAGTGGTGTAACGATTGCGTGTAACAGCCCTGACAGCCCTTGAAGCGACCTAGAACTATAACATTGTATGAGATTATCTCGGACTGACGACCCGAGAATGGATTACCGTTTGGGTAATGATATAAGGGAGGTATCTTAGCTTCCTAATCCTGCTGTATGAAAAGGACTAATAAGAACTTGGTAATCATACTCATATCATCGCACTGCATGTGCTATCGATGTTGGTGAAAGAGCACTGAGGAAGTGACTGACATGCGTGATCGTAAGATGAAGATCGCAGAAGGAGAGTGTGGTGAGGGCATGCATCATTACCTAATATCATTCTTGCATTAATGAGAGTATCTAGGACATGTTTGATTGTACTGCTTTATCATTACTGCTTGATTGAATTGATAACATGTTAACCTTTGCTGTATAGTTCTCGCTGAGCTGATCACTCACTCGCACATTACAGGACGGTGTTTGCAACACCAACTAGTCCCTGCTTTAGTTTCAAATGACGGCGTTTCTTGCGAAGCAGAGCCAGACTTTATGATGATGAGTAGGATTTGTCCTATATGTAGGTTCTGATCGACGGGGTTACAAGGTTACTGATCAGATGCCAATACACTTAGTATTTTTCCTTTTTTTTGAAACACCCATGTATATTCTTTTCTTTCCATTTTTGGAGTGTTCACACTCTGGAGACTTACAATCAATTATTCATTTTATATATTTATCACAATCTTCCGCTTGAGAAACTTAACTGTCTCTGGAGTATGATATGATGTTTTGGCTTAATCCACTTCATGTTTTATGCACTAATACAACCAACATTCATCCATCATTGAAAATGTTGCATAAGTGATCTTCTGGAACTTGGAAGTGGAGTTTATGCTCGACCCCCGATTTTCAGGGCATTACAGATTGTTAGTATGAAGATCATTGAAAGATATTGACAACCGAGTCTGGTGAATTTTATCCACCTTAAAAGAAGAAAAAGAACCAATTAAAAAATAGGAGATCGACAAAGAGGTCATAAAGAATGAAGCATGACAACATCTTTGAAGGGAATGAAAAATGTATTTGAAAAGAATGTAATGTCAAAAGAATGGGAATAAATACAAATGACCATCGATATAAAATCAAAAACTGGAAAAATAAGGAAAAGGGGATAAGTTCAGAATCAGTACTTGAGTTTTCAACCAATCTTCAAGTAATGAGCATGGCTAACATTATGAAAAGATAGTACTTTCATTGAGCATGTTGAAAAACTTGATATGTGAACTATGCTCTGACCTAATGGATAAAGGATTTATTTGATCGGTTGCTTATGTGGTTCGGCTTCAGGTTTTCAAAAACTCACTTTCTTATCTTAAGTCTACTCATGCATACTTATTACACAAAAGATTATTTTCTGAAAAAGGTTGAACATTGTGCATTAAACTTATTTTTCACATACTTTACTCAGGACTAGCAAAATGATGGTTGGGGATTATGTTGAGGGTCAAATATTCCATATTGGACCCCAGTTATTCCTTAGTTTTATGAACATGATAATGCTTAATGTTCTATTTTAATCATGTTTATGGTGCAAGGTGAATTCAAGAGCTTGGATTGAAAAGGATGTTAAAAGTTTGGATTTATTGCTCAAGAATCACCAAGACCAAGAATGAAGAATTTACATACTGAAGATCTGAGAAAATCAAGTCAAGAATGAAGAAAATCAGAGTTTTGAAGTGAATTTGCATGATCCTCGACTAGTCTTGGCTTCGGCTCGACTAGTCCTGCGTACGCTCGACCAGTCTTGTATACACTCGACATGTCCTAGACTTTGCTTGACCAGTCGAGCTACCTCGACTCGAATTTCAGCAACTAAAATTGCTAAAATCAGGTCGTCCTCGACCAGTCGAAGGTGACCCTCTTCCAGTCGAGGGTTGTCCTCGACCACTCCTGGGTTCACAGCCAGTGCATAAAGTGCAAAAATTTGAAGCGGTTTTCAAAAATTTCTAACTCGGTGTGAAAGTCTAAGGCCTAAAACTATAAATAGGAGTCCCTAGGGCACCCCTCGGCATCATCTAGGGTTTGAGGAGTGGAGAAAAAGAGTGGAGAAGTCGTCGCCAAGAGTTTTTTCTTCCCGTAGTTATTTTTATGCTTTTATTAAAAGATTCTAGTTTAATCATGTCTATGGTTGGCTAAACCTCTTGGCTAGGGTAAGAGGTGAAGCTTATAGCATGATGAGATGTTTCTATTGCTTTGATTCATGATTATATTGAACTTCTTTTTATTCTTGTTTGATTCTAAGGAATACTTTCAGTTTTTAATGGTTTGTTGTGACTCGAAATATAATAGATCTGTGATAGCTTTGACTATGTTTTTTTCATGTATTGAGATTGTAAAACTAGGAAATCTTGTTGTTCACCATCGTCCCTTGGGCATGATTGGGTGATGGAATCCGTCCTGACTTTCTCGATTCTCCCATATTGGTTATGGGTTTGGTAAATTGTTGTTGTTTACCTTGTCTCCTTAGTATGATTTTGTGATGGAATCACTTCCAGTTTTCACACCTCCCATCCGTTGAGAACTAGGTCAAAGGAAGTTTACATTTGATTTTACTAAGACATCTTCCAATTGGATAGGATGAGACTCCGATTCCAATCATGTGACTTGAATGAAACATAGATCTCCCTATTCTCTACAAGTGGATCCTTGGAAACCCTAGTTTCCCACCTTTGAATTTCTTAAGTTTTTCAATAAATCTCTCACAATTACTCTCAAATATTTCATATTTAGGTTTTCATCTTTTTCTAGTTCTTCTTATAGTTACTTTCAGAAAACACACGAGAGTAGTCCCTGTGGATTTGACCTCGGTCTCACCAAGATTATTACTGCTTCGCAACCCTACACTTGGGGTTGTGAAAAAAATTTTGGCGACATGTCGGGGATTAATGGTTGCATTTTTCTGAGGTTAGCTGATTTTAGAATTAGGTTAAGATTATGTTATTTCTATTTTTAAATTAGGATTTGTTTTCTATTTTTAGAAACTTTCTAATTACAGGATTTCTTTTATTTTTAGGAATTAACTTACTTTCTAATTCTAAGTTTAGAACTTTCCTAATCAGTTTTTAAAAACTTTCTATTTTCTATTTTTAAAAACTTTCTTTTTTCATTTTTAGAAACTAGTTTACTTTATATTTTTATTTTTATGAACTTTCTAATTTTAGAATTTCTATTTTAAAAAACTGACTTGTTTTGTTTTGTTTCACAGGATTTTAATTAGGAACTTCTAATTGGGTAACTTCTTTCTAATTCTTTATCTCTTTGTATTTCTAGATTTCTATTTCCTTTCTCTCTCTTAGGTTTAAGTTAGAATCTGAAATTGAGGGCTGAGAGTGTTTCATGCCCAAGTGGGTCGGTGATTACACTCGACATCTTTTAAGTGAAGGAGGATTGGTTAAGGGGTTATCTATCCATCACAGGATTAGACACCACTCGAGATCCTCAGAGTTAATTGAAGTAATGATTGCAAATCAACCGGTCAATTAACTAGTAAGAAAACCTCAACTTGAGGTTGAAGAAGTCCAGAATGAAAATGAGGTGCATCAAGCACCCCCGCCTCGTACCTTGCGAGATTATTTATAATCGGTGAGGGTGAGCACACCCTCATACATGGTTTTTTCAAAAAATATGGGACATATGGATATTAAACCAGGGGTGATCCAACTCCTTCCAAAATTCCACAGACTTGAATCTGAAAGTCCATATTTACACTTGAAAGAGTTTGATGATATCATAGCCACTTTATATTTTTCTAACATGTCTGAGGATACGGTCAGACTGAAGCTCTTTCTTTTTTTCTTTAAAAGAGAAAGCTAAGATGTGGTTGCATTCACTACGTCCCGAATCTATTGGCACATGGAATTACATGATAAGGGAGTTCATAAAGAATTTTTTTCCACATCATAAAACAAACACCCTTAGAAAGTCAATCATGAACTTTTCCCAAAAGGAGGATGAAACATTCTTTCAATGTTGGGAGTAGTTCAAGGATCTTGTCAGTTCATGCACATGACACGGTTTTAAAACTTGGTGCATTACACACTTTTTCTATGATGGATTGACATCTTTCATGGGCTAATTGGTTGAGACAATGTGCAATGGGGAATTTATGAATAAAAATTCTGATGATGTGTGGGACTACTTGGATAGACTTGCCGAAAATGCACAATCATGGGACACTTATCCAAAATCAAGAACCAGTTCTCGGCCCACTCAATCAAAGGAGAGAGACAATTATACCTTCTGAAAGAGGATGATGATATTAATGCTAAAGTGTCTAATCTCATAAAGAAACTCGAGGCTATGGAACTAAAGAAGGATAAGGTTAGGAAATTGTTTGCGGTATTTGTGCTTGCAACGTTCACACAACTGAAAATTGTCCAACAATACTTGCCTTTCAAGAGGTGTTGAATGAGCAATCTAATGCCGTTAATACTAAAGACTTTTCAATGGACCTACCTCCAATACATACAATCTTAATTAGAGAAATCATCCAAATTTCAAGTTGGACGAATGGACAAACTGCTACTCCTCAAGGTTTCTTCAATCAAATTCCAAATTAAGTGAAACCTCAAGAGGATCCGGTTATAAAACATATTCAAAACCAAAAGCTTATCACTCAGGGTATATTGCAAACCCTTCAAGACATTTCAAAGGTCATACAAGGGCATGAGATAAAAAAATTAATTGGGAAAAAAGAGATTCTTCCAGCACAACCTTTCCCTAATCCCAAACCGTAATATGAGATAAGTGATCCAAGCTCTTCAAATCAGATGGAGCAAGCTAAGTTTATCACCACTCTTAGGATTGGGAAAATAATTGACAAATCTATTTCGGTAAGGGTTTAAAGGCCTAAGGACCCGGAAGAGGATAATGATGATAGACCTAGCACTGCTCCATAAGAATTTGAACTAGAACTTCAAGGCAAGCCGATTGCCCCATTTTCCCAATGGTTGGTTGCACCAAAACCTCTATTTAACTCTTAGGACATTTTAGAAGTGTTGAAACAAGTGAAGGTCAATATTCCTATACTTAATGTCATAAAACAAATACCTTCATATGACAAATTTCTGAAAGATTTGTGTACGACCAAAAGACGGCAAAGTATCAAAAAGAAAATATTTTTAACTGAAAAGTAAGTACTATCCTAAAGCAAGATGTGACACAAAAGTATAAAGATCCTGATAGCCAACCATCGCTTGCGTAATTGGGAACTACCGAATTGATCACGCACTTCTTGACTTAGGAGCAAGTGTAAATCTGATTCCTTACTCAGTCTACAAACAGTTAGGTTTAGGTGAATTGAAACCCACCCTAACCACTTTACAACTTGTTGACCACTCAGTTCGTGTACCAAGAGGGGTAATTGAGGATGTGTTGGTCCAGGTTGACAGATTCTACTACCCGATAGATTTTATCGTCTTGGATACAGAACTCATCAGTAACATGAGTACTTAAATTTCCGTCATTCTTGGTCACTCATTCCTTGCCACTTCAAATGCAATCATTAATTACAGGAATGGGGTCATGAATATGTCTTTTGGGAATATGACATTGGAGTTGAATATCTTTTTCAACACAGGAAAACGGTCAGAGGATGATGAAAATTTTCACAACATTAACATGATTAACTCTTTCGTGGAAGATAGAACACTTTTGTCCGTATCCTTTGACCCTCTAGAGACGTACCTAGCCCACTTCCATGATTTTGATGATGACATGATTAGGGAGATGGGTTATATGTTGATACTATGTCGGTACTTAAAGGTAACCGGTGGAGGCCACAATTTGAAGAATTGCCCCAAACTGATGTAATGCCTCTACCGTCTAACCTCAAAGCACCGAAGCTTGACAAAAAACCTTTTCTCTCTGATTTAAAATATTTCTATTTAGGTCAAGATGAGACATACCCAGTGGTGATTTCTTCCCACCTTGAATAAGAATAGGCGAGTATGCTCATCTCTACTCTTATTGAGTACAAAGGAGCCCTTGGATGGTTGATTGCGGACCTCAAGAGAATTGACCCTTCGATTTGTACTCACCGCATTTATCTTAAGGATAATGTGAAGACCTCTCGGCAATCACAATGTTTCCTAAATCCAAATATGATGGAAGTGATTAAGACTGACGTTCTTAAACTATTGGATGTAAGTATCATATACCCAATATCCGATAGTCATTGGGTGAGTCCAACTTAGCTAGTTCCTAAGAAGTCCGAAATCACCATCATAGCTAATGCCAACAATGAACTTGTGCCAACTAGAGTTACTACTGGTTAGAGAATATGTATTGACTATAGGAAGTTGAATACTATCACGAGGAAGGAAACTTTCCTTTGCCCTTCATTAATTAAATTTTGGAAAGGTTAGCTAGTCATTCCTATTACTATTTCCTTGACGGATATTCGAGTTACAACCAGATAGTGATAGCCCCTAAAGATTAGGAAAAGACCACATTCATATGTCCCTTTGACACCTTTGCTTACCGAAGGATGCCATTTGGACTATGTAATGCCCCCGCCACTTTTCAGTGATGTATGATGAGTATTTTTTTTGACATGGTGAGGTAATATCTAAAGATCTTCATGGATGACTTCTCTGTCTTTGGTCCATCTTTCAGTGATTTCTTAGAAAATCTTAAATGTGTGCTGAAAAGATGTGAAGAAAAGAATTTGGTACTCAATTGGGAGAAGTGTCATTTCATGGTTTGTAAGGGAATTGTCCATTGACATATCATCTCGTCTAAGGGAATTGAGTAGATAAGGTTAAAATTGATCTTATCTTTAACCTAACTCCACCTAAGAACATACGAGACGTGCAATCCTTCTTAGGACATGCTGGGTTTTACTAGAGATTCATAAAGAACTTTAGTCATCTCTCTTATCCTCTATGTAATCTACTTCAAAAGGATGCACCATACGAGTGGACTGAGCAATGCCAAGAAGCTTTTACTAAGCTCAACGACATATTAACCATCGCACCTATCATGCAGCCACCCGATTGGAGCCTTCCTTTTAAACGTATATGTGATGCGTCTAACTTGGTGTTGAGCTTGGGAATAGACAAGTCTCCCATTAACCTTGGTGTGCTGATATTGCTAATTATCTTACCAAAGGTTTCACGCCGACACATTGGATTGCGCAAGATAAGAAAAAATTCTTCGTCAAGGTTTGTAAGTTTTTCTAGAATGATTGTATTTGTTTAAATACTGTCCAAACCAAATCTTAAGGAGATGTGTGCCAAATAATGAACATCAAAGTGTCATCTCCTTCTGTCACTCTCAAGCCTATGGTGGTCACTTTTCTACAAAAAAAAAAAAAGATTAAGGCCTAGATTCTGCAGTGTGGCTTTTATCGGTCCACTATATTTAAAGATACTCATGAGTTTTGCAAAGCTTGTGAGCATTGTCAAAAGTTGGGAGCATTGTCCTATCGAAATATGATGCCTTTGAACCTCATTTTTATCATAGAAGCTTTTGATTGTTGGGGCATTGATTTCATGGGACAATTCCCCCAATCTTTTAAAAATTTATATATTTTGCTCGTCGTATACTATGTCACTAAATGGGTCGAAGCGATTCCGTGCCGGAATACTGACCATCAAACGGTCATTAAATTCTTAAAAGAGAACATCCTTTCCTAGTTTGAAACACCTTGAGCCATCATTAATAATGGAGGCTCACATTTTTATAATGGGCCATTTGCGAATTTAATGAATAAATATGGCACCTCTCATAAGGTGAACACTTCATATCACCCACAAACAAGTGGACAAGATGAGATTTCTAATAGGAAAATTAAACATATCTTGAAAAAGGCAGTTAACCCTGACCTTAAGGATTGGTCAATCTAATTGACCAATGCCTTATGGGCTTACCGTACTGTTTTTAAAACCTCTATTGGAATGTCACCCTTCAGACATGTCTATGGGAAGGCTTACCACTTATCTGTGGAGTTGGAACATAGAGCGTACTGGGCGATTAAAAATTTGAATTTCAATTTAGACAACACTAGCTCGCTACTCAAACTTCAGTTGAATGAATTCGAAGAAATCCGGAATGATGTGTATGAGAACTTGAGAATTTACAAGGACAGGATGAAGGTGTTACATGACCAACACATTCTTCGAAAATCATTCACACCAGGTTAAAAAGTCCTCTTGTATAATTCACAGTTACATCTCTTTTTGGGCAAACTCTGATCTCGTTGGACCGGTTCTTTTACTTCTACCAATGTTTATCCTCATGGGGTTGTCGAGCTTCAGAATCCAACCAATGACAATGAATTCGAAGTAAATGGACATCGATTAAATCCATTTGTTAAGAACTTTGAATCAGAGGACTTTTCCATACCTCTGAATGACCCTTTTTATCAGGATTGATCTCCTAGTCTAACGGAGGTGTAGTTAGGTTTATTGCTTTCTGTCATTTTAGGATAGTCAGCTTTATGCAGCTTAGGATAGCTTTCTTCCGCCGTTTTAGGATAATTTATTTTTGGTTGATTAACTCATGTGCTAACCACCTTCATGCTGAGATCCTTTGGAAAAAGCCTCAAAATTTCTTCATCAGGCACTGTCTTTCCATCACCTCTCTTTTAATTATGTTGTCTCTTTTGAAAATCATTCTTCTTTCTTTTACATTGAGAACAATGTAGATTTTAAGTTGAGGATGGGAGATTAGGTAACCTAATCAGTATTTTCTCAATTTTAAGCAAAATTTGAAAAAATTTTAAAATTTTTTCAATGTTTATCTATTTGGAAAGCGATAAGTTATGTATTTAAGACTGTTTTGAGTATGAAGATAAGATAGAAATCGAATTTTGAATTGATGGAGTTAGAGCAACAAAGTGGCCTATAACTTATGGTTCTTACATTCAACTGATTAAGAGTAAGTTTGAATATAATTATGTTATTCAAATTATTTTTTATGAATAATACTAGATTTTCTGATTGTTAGTATAATGATCATTGAAAGATATTGAGATCCAAGTCTGGAGAATTTTATCGACCTTAGAAGAAGAAAAAGAACCAGTTAAAAAATAAGAGATCGACAATGAGGTCATAAAGAATGAAGCATGACAACATCTTTAAGGGGAATGAAAAATGTCTTTGAAAAGAATGTAATGTCAAAAGAATAAGAATAAATATAAATGACCGTCGATATAAAATCAAAAACTGAAAAAATAGGAAAAAGGAGATAAGTTTAGAATTAGTGAAATAACGGTGAAGACCACTTGAGTCGAAGTAGGAATATGCCAATATATCCTAGAGGGGGGTGAATAGGACTTTTTAAAATTTTATGATATATTTAAAATCCTATTGCACTATGTAACGCCCTGAAAATTGGGGGTCGAGCATAACTCAACTCCCGAGTTCCAGAACATCACTTATGCAACATTATTTGATGATGGATGAATGATATCTATATTAGGGTATAAAACATGAGGTAGATTAAGCCAAAACAACAAACATAATTCAGGGACAGTTTGAAAACACGAGTGGAAGACTGAAATACATATATAAATTAACATAAGTCCCCAAGATTTGTATGCTCTGCCAGGTCATAATTTCAAGTCGTGTCTCCAAATACATATATCAAAAAGTGATAAATCACTACCAACATAGCCCTGAATCCCCGTCAATCTGAGCATTGTTCACATGAACCCGCCTGAGAACTGCATATAGGAGAAACCCTCCTCATTAGCATAAAAGACCGGCTCTACCTCGCAAGCATCGTCACCATCTGAAACTAAAAAAGGGACTGGCTGGTGTTGCAAACGCCGTCCCATAATGTGGGAGTGAGTGATCAACTCAGTGGAACTATACAACAAAGGTTAACATGTTATCAAATCAATCAAGCAGTAATGATAAAGCATTACAATCAAACATTCCTAGATACTATTGTTAATGCAAGGATGAGATGTTTTCATGAATGCATGCCATCGCCTACACTCCCTTGTGCAACACCATCTTATGTTCACGACATGCTTCCATACCTCTATGCACTTCATCGTCGGCACATGCAGTGCGATGATATGAATATGATTACTGAGTTATTATTAGTCCTTTTCATACAACAGAATTGGGAAGCTAAGGTACCTCCCTCGTATCATTACCCAAACGATGATCCATTCTCGGGTCGTCAGTCCGAGACAATCTCATACGATAGTATAGTTTTAGATCGCTGTAAAGGGCTCGTCACCAATCAGTATAGATCTAGTTATATCCCATAGACTACAACAAGGCTCGTTGCCCCAATGCAGTTTCAGGATATTCTCGAGGTCACTACAAAGGGCTCGTCACCAATTAGAGTAGGCCGATAGCTCGAATATAGTGTCTCATACCACCATAATCGGCTCACGAGTATAGGTGCTCACTGGTCACTACAAAGGGCTCATCATGAATCAGAGTAGGCTGACAGCTCGAATATAGTGTCCCATACCACCATAATCGGCTCATGAGTCTTAGCGGATCGAGGTTCCAAGGTTAGAGGGGCTTTCCAATGGTGAGTTTGGTACCTTAGGTTCAAACAGTAGTCTCCAAACATGGTGAACATACATCGGTCAATCGGATTATTTGACGAGCTCGACTAGCACGAGCGTACATCGATCTGATCGACATGAAGTGTAAGAGCACTCCGTGTGGCCTAACCACTGTCGCCAATCGATATACGACTCGGATTCATCAGGCACATCTCATGTGGAGAAATAATGTTGGCCACTAATTCGAGGCCCATTACCAATTGCCTGGACTATATAACAGCCCCAAACACAATCAATTACAATGATCTAGCATATGAGATACTCAAGGTAGTAATGCAGCAATGATTCAAATCATACAATCAACTGAGCATGTTCTGAAGTACAACATAAACATGAATCAACACTTATGCATTTCTAAGTAAAAGCAATGAGTATGAAACAAAGTATATGGAAGAAATCATACACATCATTAGAGTGGCTAAGAATCCTATCTCAACACCCATTTAAAGAATATTTTACAAGTATTTATTCATATAGACATATTTACAAACACTTAGCATACACATTATATCATACATGGTATGTATTAGTTAGCATACGTATTAGGGTAAGTCCTTTCGTCAAAGGATTGTCGCCTACACAACAATCACATAGCTATGATGGTTAGTCATGGTGTAAACTAACGCAAGGTTTATACTCATTTAGACATTTTTACAAACACTTAGGCTACGCATTGTAGCATACACGACGTATGTTAATATAACATGTATTGGGAAAATCCGTTCACCTAGAAGTTGATACACATGCATCTAGCATACATAGACCGTAATTAATCATGGCAAGCACAAATTAAAATTTTATACATATACGATATTTTCTACAAATACGAGGAATACAGTATATTCAATATAATTAACGTATAACTGAAAAATGAAACGGACAACACTTTATACATGTGAAATAGCATCCATGTCAGTAATATGTCATTAACCGACATTGAAAGTCTTGAAAACCATAACCTAAACGTATATAGTCCGTACCTTACGTCGATAGATAAGTAGTGGACTCATTTTGTATACCGATTCTTCGTATACAGTTCAATGACAACCTATACCATGAAATAGGTTAGCTACTTCATCACTTATGCTATTTGGAACTCTAGAACAGGTTAGGGTTAGGTTTTCTTACCTAATAATCGGATCGGTATTGTCGGAAAAGCGACATAGTAGTCGTACTTAGGCACGTAGATCAGTGGCATTGAATCCTAAGAAAAAACCCCAAGTCTCTCTCTCTCTTTCTCTCTCTTGGATTGGCTAGAGTTTAGAATTCGTATGGGATTTGTGAGAGAGGGTTTAAGGCCTTTTTATAAGGCCAAAAGTGATGAAAATAGCCCTAAGGCCAATGTATACTTTGGTCATAACCAAATTGGCCTTGTTCCAATCCAACGGAGCATTTCTGGAGGTCCTATTACTAAATATTGTCGGACTTAAGCTCTCTAATATCGGATCTAATTCAAGCTAAGTTTTCAGTCCGGTCGGGTTTACAGATCGACCGTGGCGGACCAGTTTCAATTCAACGGTCACCAAAACTCAATCAGGGCCACAAGTGCCTTGACATGTATGGGCACCTTGCCTGATCCGAGAGTGAATTTGGGTTAGAATCCAACGGTCAGAACGCTTATAAATGGTGCGCAAGAGACACGTCTCAGATTACTTCAATTTCTATTGAATTTCTTTAAAAACTTCATTTTCTCACACTCTTCACTCCAGACTCAAGGAAATGGTCTCAAGACATCGTTTGGATGTGATTTTCGAGGTGATTGTGAAGTCTAACTAGGAAGTTATAATTGTCTAAGTTTGTCACTATCGAACTTTCGATGTGCGGTCCAGGTCTGATAAGAAGTTTCATGATACTCCCAAGAGCAACTGGGTTTAGAGATTGATCCTAGGTTTCTAGGTAACGTAGCATTAGTAGTCCAACTCATTTTGGGTCTTGTAGTACATATTTAAAGTGGTTCAAGCTAATTCTACTGATTAGTCAGTTTAGTACTAAACCAAATTCTACCCTAATTATAGCAGAATACTGTCTAAGGGCCATTCTATGCCCCATTTTGGGAACTTTTGGTTATTATATTATTTTAATTATTTTTCTAGTGGTTCATCATCAAGTTTACCTTGTCTCCACCAAATTTCATGAGATTTCGTGTTGTAAAACAATTCTTAAAATTCCTTAAACAGCAGTTGTCCAACAAGTGATTTTTGGATAGTTGTTATAACGACCTACTTTAAACTATATTAAATATTTTATTATATTTCTCACATATTTTTATATAAAAATAGACTCATTTAGCTTCAATCTGATTTTTGAATCACCTAAATTGGAGTTATAACGAGGGATATATGATTTTTTAAAATTTGATAAAATGTGCAGAAAAAATACAGAAATCGGGCTGCTTGACTGCTGTACGGAGGAGGCCTCGCCAAACCGGCGAGCACATTGTCGGTCACTTGTATACATCATGAGATTCTAAAAATTCAATAGTCAAAATCCTATTTTATTCATGTATGTACCATTTATATTAAGTTTTAGTTTAAGTATAGTTCTTCATCATTTAAACTTTAGGATTTGTGTCTAATATGAAAGTACTTAGAGAAATTTGAAGAATTAGGTGGTGAAAGGTGAGATTTGGAAGGAAATGGGTTGAAAATCAATTTTTTTGACCTTGGGATTGATCTTTGAGAGTGATATGGTTGAACCATTGCCTAAGGACATCTAACTCCAAGTTGACAAAATTCTGGGGTGTTACAATCAACCCCCCTTAAAAATAATTTCATCCCCGAAATAAGCTAAGGGTAATGAGTAAAGATTCGATTATTCCTTTCACCTAAGCTTTACTGATTTCAAGTTTATATGCGTAGTAGGATATATACATCTATACTAGTCTAGCGCATTTTTATCTATCCTCCTTAAAAATTTACTCTTTATTTCTTGCTTATACCCTAATGGTTTGCTATAATTTAGTTCTTTATTTATTTGAAGTCTTGACAACGATTCCTATCTACTTAGAGTAAGATATATGTTTTCAATGGTTGACCAATATGGAGAGACGGCTGTAGTGGGCTTGATCCCGATACTTCGATCACCTACCTGACCAGGGTAGACGGCTCATCATATCCCTTCCTAGTCCTGGTAGATCCTGGTCTTCTACTCGGTCAAAGCAGTGAGTCTATTGGTAGTCTCCCAGGATTGAGAATTGGGTCAAGCCGCGAATGCTTTGTCATTGTATATTTCAGTAACTTCGTATAATCCGATTACTCCAAAGCTTAGGGAGTGTCCATCACTGAAAGGTTCCAATTTCCTATTTACAAGGTTGCCCTTTGGGTCTTGGTCTAGGAGAGTCATCGTCTGAATCTATGTCCAAGGTAGGGGTTAATAAGTACCTTAATGACCTAGCCTTACGTATAACCTAAATCAATTTCCTTCGATCCTAGGCCAGTGGGGAAGGGGCCAACCACGCTTTCACTGAGCCACTCTGATCTAACGGTTGTCTTAGCTGACCTAACTAGCTCATAATGCTCTACCCCCCTTAAAAATTATTTCTACTCTCAAGGCTCAAGAATCTATGTCTTGATCCGTATGTCAGAACAATTGTAATTTAGGACCTACCCTTGACATGAAATGGGAAACAACCTCTCAATACATTCGTCTTCCTTTCGTTAATGATGCGTACTATGGCGTTGGTACCTATAATTATAGAAAGGAGCTAAAAATGATGGGTGTTGTGGTTGATTTCAGGGACGGGTGTGGGCTTGCGGCAAGATGTCTAATCTCTAATGGCTATATGTCCTTAACATTTTCCAAAGGTAAAGAAATAACTTTTGGTTGTAGGTAGTCAGGCCAACACGGAAGGAAAGTTGTGTAGTGGGTCTAAGCCGGATACATAGACTTTCTGCCTAGTTAGGACAAAAATTTATCGTATTAGTTCTTAATCCTAGTCGATCCCGATCTTCTGCTTGATCAGAGCATAAAGTTCATTGGTAACTACTAGGATTGAGAATTCGATTCAAACCGTGAATACGCTTATATATAGTTTCTCTACTCCATGTTTCCGATTGTACTAAGTCCTTGGGAGGGTAATTCTAAGGGGAGTGATGGTTTATCCTAGCATGTAATCTGAGGGATAAATAAGTTTTCCCTGAACGTGACTAGTTCTAAGTCAAACAAGCTTCCTGAGAGTTACTAAAGGAGCCTTTGGGGATCTATTGAAGGAATGAAGTCCTACTCCAACCAAATCAAACCTACTATTCCTTAGTATATTCAGTTGTCTTTCAATTGTCTTAGCATGTTCAGTCTTTACACTGCATAATATGACTAGTAGCCTAGTCGTAATTCACGAGCTATAATCCAAAGTCTATGCTTATATGCTAGATGGTTTCATATCATTTCTAATACCATAAATTGTTTTATCGCTTAGGATCAAAAGTTGCTTGATTAAGATTGAGTTGCCCAAACCTAAATTTAATTACACTCGAGCTCTACACATATGTTCATACCAGCTAAGGAGAGTCTAGGATTTACGTTATGAATTTATTAGATATTCTATATTATCCGATCTTTTGAAATCTAGGAATACCAACTCTAAGTCCAAAACTATAGATGTCCTAACACTAGATGGTCACTGTTTATAGACTAAGCTACAGTGTTATGTCTCGCTCGTCGGTAGAAGCATAGAGATCGAGAAGATGGCTATAACTAGCTCAAAAGGAGACATGGAAAGGAGGGAAATAAGAAGAATGGGATGGAAAATTTGGGTCTCCACGGATTTGAGCCTCAACAGAGGGTGTAAAGGCTCAAATGGAGGGGATATAAAGATTTTAAAAAATTACAATTAGGGTGGGTGGTGGGTTTACACAAATTTGAGACTTAAATGGGGGGTGTAGGAGCTTAAATCAAAAGAAATAGGGTGATTCGAAGCTGGGTATTGTTGAGAACAGTGGAAGGATGTATGATTTAACAAAAAATGAAAGAAAGAGTGATTGGAAGGGCGATTTAAGAGAGAATGGAGCAGTTTTGAAGAAAAGGGAAAGCATGAGAGAGGGTTTTGTGAAAGAAGTAGTAGATTGGGGATGAAATAGACATCGGACCATGGAGCATTAGGTCCCACTAGGCCCCACGTGCGATCAGCCCAAAGGCCCGGCCCGACTTGGCCCGACCGTCGGCGAGGCCTCGCCAAACTGTCGAGGGCCTCACCGGCGACTGGACTCCCCGATGAGGGCTCGCTACAATGGTGAGGTCCTTCCCCCTACTTGGGTCAAAAAAGACATGGGTCCCACCCTAGGTCCTTCTAAATCAGCCCCGATTGGGCCCTTACTTCGATTTGACTTGATTCGGGTTATTTTGAAACAAAACGGATACATGTTGATATTTACCAATTTCTAACGACTGAAATGGATTGAAACAAGATCTAAACCCATCAATTGATGGTTTAGAAGTGATTTGGGGTCGTCGTGTGTGATTGGGAGTGTGTACGGACTCGATCTCGAGGATTGTTTTCAATAAACTTTCACCAACAAAATAAAACTAGGAGTCCTAAACCTATTTCTAGATTTTTCTCGCACCCTCTTACGTTATAGTGGCATCAACGTGCATCGTGTGACCATAACCTAGGTCCAGTTTAATCTAAATCATGCTCTGATACCATCTTGTAATGCCTTGAAAATCAGGGGTCGAGCATAACTCAGCTCCCGAGTTCCAGAACATCACTTATGCAACATTATTTGATGATGGATGAATGTTATCTATATTAGGGTATAAAACATGAGGTAGATTAAGCCAAAAGAACAAACATAATTCAGGGACAGTCTGAAAACACGAGCAGAATACTGAAATACATATATAAATCAACATAAGTCCCCAAGATATGTATGCTCTGCCAGGTCATAATTACAAGTCGTGTCTCAAAATACATATATCAAAAAGTGATAAATCACTACCAACATAGCCCTGAATCTCCGTCAATCAGAGCATTGTTTACATGAACCCGCCTGAGAACTGCATATAGGAGAAACCCTCCTCATCGGCATAAAAGACCGGCTCTGTCTCGGAAGCATTGCCACCATCTGAAACTAAAACAGGGACTAGTTGGTGTTGTAAACACCATCCTGTAACGTGGGAGTGAGTAATCAACTCAGTGGAACTATACAGCAAAGGTTAACATGTTCTCAAATTAATTAAGTAGTAATGATAAAGCAGTATAATCAAACATTCGTAGATACTCTTGTTAATGCAAGGATGAGATGTTTTTATGAATGCATGCCAACACCTACACTCCCTCGTGTGACACAATCTTACGTTCACGGCATGCTTCCAGCCCTCTGTGCACTTCATCATCGGCACATGCAGTGCGATGATATTAACATGATTACCGAGTTATTATTAGTCCTTTTCATACAGCAGGATTGGGAAGCTAAGGTACCTCCCTCGTATCATTACCCAAACGATGATCCATTCTCGGGTCGTCAGTCCGAGAAAATCTAATACGATAGTATAGTTCTATATCACTGTAAAGGGCTCGTCACCAATCAGTACAGGTCTAGTTATATCCTATAGACTACAACAAGGCTCGTCGCCCCAATGCAGTTTCAGGATATTCTCGAGGTCACTACAAAGGGCTCATCACTAATCAGAGTAGGCCGACAGCTCGACTATAGTGTCCCATACCACCATAATCGGCTCACGAGTATATGTGCTCACTAGTCTCTATAAAGGGCTCGTCATAAATTAAAGTAGGCCGACAGCTCGAATATAGTGCCCCATACCCCCATAAGCGGCTCATGAGTCTTAGCGGATCGAGGTACCATGGTTAGAGGGACTTTCTAATGGTGAGTTTGGTACCTTAGGTTCAAACAGTAGCATCCAAACATGGTGAACATATATTGGTCAATTTGGTTATTTGACGAGCTCGACTAGCACGAGCGCACATCGAGCTAATTGACATGAAGTGCAAGAGCACTCCGTGTGGCCTAACCATTGTCACCAATCGATATATAACTCGGATTCATTAAGCACATCTCATGTGGCGAAACAATGTCGGCCACTAATTCGAGGCCTATTACCAATTGCTTGGACAATATAATAGCCCCAAACACAATCAATTACAACGATCTAGCATATGAGATACTCAAGGTAGTAATGCAACAATGATTCAAATCATATAATCAATTGAGCATGTTCTGAATTACAACATAAACATGAATCCACACTTATGCATTTCTAAGTAAAAGCAATGAGTATGAAACAAAGTATATGGAGAAAATCATACACATCATTAGAGTGGCTGAGAATCCTATCTCAACACCCACTTAAAGAACAATTTACAAGTATTTGTTCATATAGACATATTTACAAACACTTAGCATATACATTATATCATACATGGTATGTATTAGTTAGCATACCTATTAGGGCAAGTCCTTTCATCAAAGGATTGTCACCTACACAACAATCACATAGCTATGATGGTTAGTCATGGTGTACACTAACGCAAGGTTTATACTCATTTAGACATTTTTACAAACACTTAGGCTACGCATTATAGCATACATGATGTATGTTAATATAAGATGTATTAAGAAAATCCGTTCACCCAGAAGTTGATACACATGCATGTAGCATACATAGACAATAATTAATCATGGCAAGCACAAATTCAAATTTTATACGTATACGATGTTTTTTACAAATACAAAGAATACAGTATATTCAACATAATTAATGTATAACTGAAAAATGAAACGGACAATACTTTATACATGTGAAAGAACATCCACGTCAGTAATATATCATTAACCAACATTGAAGGTCTTGAAAACCATAACCTAAATGTATATAATCTGCACCTTACGCCGATAGACAAGTAGTGGACTCATTTTGTATACCGATTCTTCGTCTACGGCTCAACGACAACCTATACCATGAAATAGGTTAGCTACTTCATCACTTATGCTATTTAAAACTCTAGAATAGGTTAGGATTAGGTTTTTTTACCTAAGAACGGGATCGGTATTGCCGAAAAAGTGACACACTAGTCGTAATTAGGCACGTAGATCAGTGGGATTGAATCCTAGGAAGAAACCCCAAGTCTCTCTCTCTCTTTCTCTCTCCTTTCTCTCTCATGGATTGGATAGAGTTTAGAATTCGTATGGGATTTGTGAGAGAGGGTTTAAGGCCTTTTTATAAGTCCAAAAGCGACGGAAATAGCCCTAGGGCCAATGTATACTTAGGTTATAACCAAATCAGCCTTGTTTCGATCCACCGGAGCATTTCTGGAGGTCCTATTACTAAATGCGATCGGACTTAAGCTCTCTAATATCGAATATAGGTCAAGCTAAGTTTTCAGTCCGGTCGTGTTTACAGATCGACCATGGCGGACCAGTTTTAATTCAACAGTCACCAAAACTCGATCAGGGCCACAAGTTCCTTGACATGTATGGGCCACCTTCCCTGATCTGAGGGTGAATTTAGGTTAGAATCCAACGGTCAGAATGCTTATAAATGGTGCACAAGCAACACGTTTCAGATTACTTAAATTTTTATTAAATTTCTTTAAAAACTTCATTTTCTCACACTCTTCACTTTGGACTTAAGAAAATGGTCTCAAGACATCGTTTGGATGTAATTTTTGAGGTGATTGTCAAGTCTAACTAGGCGGTTATAATTCTCTAAGTTTGTCGCTATCAGACTTTCGACGTGTGGTTTAGGTCCGATATGAAGTTTCACGATGCTCCCACGAGCAACTGGGTTTAAAGATTGATCATAGATTTTTAGGTAATGTAGCATTAGCGGTCCTACTCATTTTGGGTCTTGTAGTTCATATTTAAAGTGGTTCAAGCTAATTCTACTAAGTAGTCAGTTTAGTACTAAACCAAACTCTACCCTAATTATAGCAGAATACTGTCTTAGGGCCATTCTATGCCCCGTTTTGGGCACTTCTGGTTATTATATTATTTTTATAGGTTCATCATCACGTTTACCCGATCTCTACCAAATTTCATGAGATTTCATGTTGTAGAAAAATTCTAAAAATTCCCGAATCAGCAGCTATCCAACAAGTGATTTTCGGATAGTTGTTACAATGACCTACTTTAAACTATATTAAGTATTTAATTATATTTTTCACATATTATTATATAAAACTAGACTCATTTATCTTCAATTTAGTTTTTGAATCACCTAAATCGAAGTTATAACAAGGGAAATATGATTTTTTAAATTTTGATAAAACACATAGAAAAAATGCAGAAATCGGGCTGCCTAACCACTGTACGGACGAGGCCTCGCCAAACCGGCGATCCCCTCGCCGGTCACTGGACATTTTGGCTAGGGATCACCCCAGGGGAGATGTCCTCCCCCCCCCCCCCCCCCTTCGGGGTCCCCCCGAATTGAGCCGTTTGGGCCCACGAGTCCATTGAGGCATTTATTGAGTCTCATTTGTAAAACGGAATGAGTTACGTGACATACAATATATGATTTAATCCATCCAAATAACCTATCTACATCATGAGATTTCAAAAAGTCAATAGTTAAAATCCTATTTTATTCATGTATGTACCATTTATACTAAGGTTTAGTTTAAGTATAGTTCTTCACCATTTACACTTTATGATTTGTGTCTAATATGAAAGTAGTTGGAGAAATTTAAAGAATGAGGTGGTGAAAGGTGAGATTTCGAAAGAAATGGATTGAAAATTCATTTTTTTGACCTTGGGATTGATCTTTGAGAGTGATATGGTTGACCTATTGCTTAAGGATGTCTAACTCCAGGTTGGAAAATTTTCAGGGTGTTACACACTAATCCTATCAGATGTACAATTATCAGGATTACTCAAATGTAACTCTACTGGCTTCCAAGCGTTGTAGAGGATCTAATCACAAACTATTTCATATATAAACAAGTTGCATTCAAGATTGTGATGGATAAGACTGTGTGTGTATATGAGGTATGATCTTAGAGCATCAAATATAAAAACATGTAAGGAATATCACACAATGAGAAATAATTACAAACTCAAACACAATCATTTTTATAGTCGTTCGACTACTTGTCTACTCCACTCCCGGTTGTCGTACTCAACCCTTGAGTGTACCGGATTTCACTAAGAAGGTTTCCTAGGGTTCATGTAACGCCCTGAAAATCGGGGGTCGAGTAGCAACTCAACTTTCGAGTTTCAGACCATCACTTATGCAACATAAATAATGATTATTAAATGTTGTCTGAGTTAGTGCATTAACATGAGTGAGATTATAGCAAAATAGCAATTCATACTTCAAATCCAGTGATAAAATGCAAGCGGAAGACTGAAAGATATATATATCACTGTATGTAAAATAAAATAATCTCGATCTGTCTCTAAAGTATGAATATATCTCTGAGTCACATATACATATAACAACCAAAATCAAATGTCATATGATAGTCCAACTAGCAAAATCCCACTGATCTAGGCCACCAATGCGAAGCCGTCAGAGAACTGCATGTACGAGAACTTGTCCTGGTCCTCGTAGTAGTCCGGCTCCAACTCCTGAACCGCCTCGCTATCTGCATCTAAGACAGAGTCTGGTAGGTGTTGCAAACACCATCCCGTAATGTGAGAGTGAGTGATCAACTCAGTGGAATCATAGAGCAAAGATTAACATGTTATCAAATCAATCACGCGATAATGGTAAAGCAAGCAATGAAACATTCCTAGATACTGCAATTAATGCAAGGATGAGATGCAATAATGATGTGTGCCCTCACTTACGTACTCTCTCATGCGACACCATCTCACGTTCGCGGTATGCTTTCTTCCCTCAGTGCTCCATATCTTCCAGGCACATGCAGTGCGATATGAATATGATTACCGAGTTGGTATTAGTCCTTTCATACAGAAATATTGGGAAACTAAGGTACTTCCTGTCACGTCCCAAACTCAGAAATCGGGCTCACAAAATTCCCGATCGTCGAATCCGGCACCGACAACCTCCGTAGAATCCCATTCTCGGCTCCTATCTCCCATTCACCAGGTTCTAATCCTGGGATGCTACGAGGAGGATTTTCAATGTCAGTTTCATTTGTAATAAGCATAACCAAAGGCATAACCCACAAACAACAACCAAGAACTCAATTACATTTCCACTATGATAAAAAACTTTATAAGTACAATGAGCATAAAGGGAAATACAATGGTAAAGAACAAAAACTCTAAAACGATCAATAACGTGCTCCTGCCTCAGCGCTGCTGCGATCCAACGTCACCTGCACGCAACGGTCGTGCATAAGCTTACAGAAAGCTTAGAGGGTGGTGAAAGTGTGTGCACAAGGTAGTAATATGATCATGCAATGTCAGAGTAATGCGGAATATGCAGATGGAACCATAATATCATGAGCCGTAACAAGGCTATACAATGCAAGACATGAATGGTATCGGCCACCTAAGGCCATGCGATGTGTAATGCAACTCAAGCATATAGATCCTCATCTATGTCCACACATCAATACAGCTCAAATATGGGATATCACCGGGGTCTAGTATACTCTAAACCAGATTACCGCCACATCGCGCGCAATAAGGTAAGTGGAAGAGCCTCACTATCCGTCTGCCAATATCGGGCACGACTCGTCGATAGCGGACCCATTCCTTGAGCTGGTCAGACTTAGCCTAGCATTGCCCCCTAGTCTCGGGCGGGTAAGGTCGCACCCCCTTCCAACCGACCACGACACAGTGGAGAGCGTAACCGTCAGGTAATCGGCACTCAACGCTCATCTACCCACTCGGTCTAGACGTTGAAGCAACCTCTTGGTACGATAAGGGTTTAGGAACTTTCACACAGGGATATCTATAGTACCCCATGTAGAACAAGATTTCCGGTATACAATCCTGCTAACCACAATACATCTGTGGAAGTTACGACCCCGTTGTCGCTAGGGCGTACAATATCTATGTCATACAAATGCAATATGAATGATTCACGCTAACCAGTCATGCATCAAATCCTACGCTCATGTAGGGCAACACCGCCTAATCGGGAGCCCATAAACGACCTACCCGAAGGAAAATGCTATGATCAGACAATTCTCACGTCAAGCATACATATGATGCGTATGATCATGAGTCATGGAACTATACTAAACATGTTATAATAAAATGAACTATCTCACAATGTAGATGGGCCTGGGCGGCCTATACGTAATAAATACGGGCCTAACAATGGGCCCTAAGGAGAGTCGTAATGTGGACATTCAATCAGCATTACACTCGCAATGTGGACGTCAAACCAACATTGCTCCCAAGGTACGATCGTCACAAACATCTTTACATAAACCGTGTTGGGCTCACACATTACAATGGACTTTAGGTACATCGCATTGGGTTTTAAATACATCAAATGGGATACATCATATGGGCCTTTTATTTATCAAATGGGCCACGTCGATGGGCCGCTCCAATGGGCCTTATGCGCATTGCAATAGGTCATAACCCGTTGACCCTTAGAATGCATCAAGTGAGCCTAAACCCGTAGGTCTTCTACAAATCAGATGGGCCTGTACTCATAGGCTCTATACAATTTAAATGGGCCTAAACTCATAGGCCTTTTACAAGTCAAATGGGCCTAACCCATAGGCCCTTTTATAAATCAAATGGGTCTGGACCCAAGGGCCTTGGGATATATCAAATGGTCCAATCCCATGGGCCTTACGTCCACATCAAAGTGGGCCCCAATAAATGCTATAACAACGTTAAGATGGGCCTCAAAACAGGCCAAGGTGAGGTCCACTTGGACTATGGATCTGGCTCATCTTTTCCTGTGCCATACAATAAACTCACACATGGTTGAACGGCATGGATACAACACATAATATGGCGACTAAATATATAATATATTAAAAAAACTAGCTGCGGTTGTGCAGCTCTTACTACAGCAGAGGTGGGTCCCAGGTAGGGCCCACCCTTATGATATAATATGTAATATTATATCATATATTAATATAACAATATATACTCTATTAATATTATTTAAAAAAAAATGCAACGTCCAGGCCCTGGACGGCCTGGACATGCACCTGCATCAAGGGAGGCCCCACACGTACACACACACCCACATGCATGCACACGTACACACACACCCATCTGTACGCACACACGCATGCACACTCACACGCACGCACGCATGCCCGCCCAAAGGGCTCCACCGTCACAACACCAGGGCTCCACCGTCAGCTGGACGGTGGAGATAAAATGCATACATCATTGTGGGCTCCACGTGGGGCCCACCTAAATGTTTGTTAGAAATCCAACCAGTTCAAGGGGTCACTCAGACCTGGATGAAGGGAATAGAAAAATTTCATCTTGATCCAAAACTTCTATGGGCCCCCAAAAACTTTTTAATGGTAGAATTCAATCCACACTATTTCACGTGGTGTGGGCCACCTGAGTTTTGGATCAGTCCCATTTTTGGAGGGGGACCCACCACTGGGGTGGCCCACCTCATGAGCAGGTCGGATGACAAATAAACATTATGGTGGGGCCCACACGCAGGGCCGTGGGCCCCTGCTGGATGCCCGCCCTCACAGCTGCACGCATCAGCGTGCAGCGCTGCCCGCTGACGTGAAAGGCAGAGGCTCTGCCTCTTTCCAAAAACCAGGAAAAATGGTTTTCCTGTGGTTTTTTGCACATGGGGCCTGCTAAAATGAAATCCGCTCCGGCCATTGCGTTCAGTGGCCCGCAACGGTCGAAATGAGTCCAGAGTTTGAATTTTTTTTATGCTTGGAAAGTAAAATAAAACAAGATAACGATCTTGAATGGTAAGGGTGCAACTTTCTAATGATATAGCCCACCAGACCTTCCAACCAGCCCCATCACTTGGCTCAACGCCTAAAACGGGATGGGTAAGAGGATGGACGGCTTGGATCGAGAATAAATATCAAGGTGGAGCCTAAACAAGTGGGCCACCCCAAAAGTACCTTTTTCCTCTTTCCTTTTTTTTTTTTGTTTTACAAGCAGGGACGTCTAGCGTCCCAGACGCTGGACGGTGCAGACCTCACATTGCATTGTGGTGGGCCCTGTTGAAGTGGGCCACCACTAATGGATGATGTAGTTACAATATTTAAGGTGGGCCCCACTTGAAGAACACTTGGACACAATGCCTAAAGGTGGGGTCCATTCAAGTGGGCCACACAACCCTATTGCATAAAAAAAAAAAATAATAATAAAATAAAGGAAATAAAAGAGGGAGAGAGATATGGAGACTGGGACACGGCTTGTGATGGAGGGACCCAGACATTATGGGCCCTCCCTTGTAAGGAACTATACAATAAACAGATCCCTTTGTACATGGGACCATCGAAAATGAAAATCAACGGTGGAGATCTATTCCCCACTGATATGGACGGTCTAGATGACCTTTCTTAAAGAAATAAACATCATGATGGGGTCCATGGAGAATGGCCCCATCATGGAACGATCATGATGATCTAAGTGGGCCATCGGCCACATTTTAGGGTCCCAAGTGAGATCCACACCATTGATCGGTGGGCCTCACTTGGCACATCATAAAAATAAGAAAAACTAGAATGATCTAGCACCCACCGTCCGATCTTCTTGCTCCAAGGAGTTCCTTGGCACCTTAGCTTGGTTTTCAACGGTTAAGATGAAGAATGGAGGGTTGAGATGAGAGATCTTGGGATGAAGAGGTGGGCCACATTTGGAGTTTAGGAAGAGAGGGAGAATTCCATACGTATAGGCTCTTTGTTGCTTGGGATTGAGATGAGAAAATGAGAAAGAGAGAGAGTGATGTAGAGAGAGATGGATGGATGGATGAATGATGGTTGTGTAAGAAAATATTGACTTTTGAGGCTTTTGTGTAAGAGAGGTATGGGTGGTGAAGACTTTTGTGGCTTTTTGTGTAAGAGAGGTATGGGCTTGGGAGACTTTTGTGGTTGCTTGGGAAAAAGGAATAAAGTGATGTGTACTTGACATGTGATGGCTTGATGGATTGATTGATTGATGGGATTGATGTGATTGATGTGACACATCGCAGAGATTCTCTTGAGTTTCGCAACGCGCGGTGTTTTCTCACACCGAACGTCGGTCTACAACTCTTAACCAGGGTATCGCCTTGGCGCGCGAGTCGCGGCATCGAAACCGCGGCGACGGCGCGATCGCTATGGTATTGGTCTCGGATTGAGTCGACTCGGATTGTCGGCACATGAATAAGGGTCGCGCGTCGATATCGGTTAAGGGTCAAAGGTTGCTAGAATTCGACCGGTAAGACCGCGAAAGTCTACGGAAAGGTACGGACCAAGATACGGGTCTTACACTTCCTGTAACACCCTGAAAATCGGGGGTCGTGTATAAACTCAACTCCCGAGTTCCAGACCGTCACTTATGCAACAAAAATGGTTATGATTCAATGTTTCCTGATTTAAAGCATTCACATGAGTAAAAGTATACCAAAACTGCAATTCATACTTCAGATCCAGTGATAAAAGCAAGCGGAAGACTAAACAATGTATATATCACTGTATGGAAAAACAAAGTAATCTCATCTGTCTCCAAAGTATGACTACATCTCTGAGTCTCATTTACATATACATAATAAAAGAATAATGTTCAAAAGAAAGTCCCACTGATGTCCCCTCGATCCAGGTCACCTACGGGAAGCCGTCGTGATACTGCATATACGAGAACTCATCCTGGTCCTCGTCAATCTCTGGCTCCACCTCCTGGATCTTGTCCTCACCTGCAACTACAACAGGGTCTGGTGGGTGTTGCAAACACCATCCCGTAACGTGAGAATGAGTGATCAACTCAGTGGAATCATAGAGCAAAGATTAGCATGTTCACAATTCAATCACGCGATAATAGTAAAGCAGTAAATCAGACAATCCTAATACTGTTGTTAATGCAAGATGATATGACGTGATGTATGCCCTCACCGACGATCACCCTCATGCGGCAACATCTTACGACCGCGGCATGCCACACTCCCTAGAGTGCTCCACATCTTCCAGGCACATGCAATGCTATGGTGATATGAATTTCAAGTTGTTATTAGTCCATTCAAACAGCAGGATTGGGAAACTAAGGTACTTCCCTTGTATCAATCCCAACACAGATCCTGTCTAGGGTCGTCACTCCTAGTAATCTCATACGATTGTGTATTTCGTAGGTCACTGCAAGGGCTGCCAGGGCTGTTGCTCGCACTCGGTGCACCGCTCCCCCATCACCTTATCAATACAGGCCTACCGTACTCTACTGCAACGGAAGGGTCGTCGCCTCCCGTGGACTCAGAATACGCTCGCGGTCACTACAAAGGGCTCGTCGCCTGATCAGTGTAGGCCGACAGCTAGAATATAGTGTCCCATACCACCATAATCTGCTCACGAGTTTAGGTGCTCACTGGTCACTACGGGGAGGTTTGTGGCCCCAGCGTAGGCCGACAGCTCGACCACGGTGTCCCATACCACCATGCCCGGCTCATGAGTCTTCGTGGATCAAGGTACCATGGTTAATAGGGTTTACAGTGGTAAGTTCAGTACCCTAGGTTCAAGCAGTTATGACACATACAAGATGAACATACATCGGCCAGTCGGGTTACTTGACGGGCTCGATTAGTGCGATCGCATCGCAAGTCGAACGAAATGAAGCGCGTAAAACACTTCGCGTGGCCTAACCACTGCCGCCAACTCTAAACGCGAATCACGTTCATCGACGCGTCATTCGTGGCTATGACCAGTCAGCCACGAATTCACTCGGTTACTGACTGCCTGGACTAATTCTAGTCCCACACACCTATGAAATCACATGAGCACTTATATGCAAAGGTATTGGAATTGAAATACATCATGTGAGCATGTTAACACATGTTATAACATTCAACTTAAGAAATTCTTCAAGGCATACTTTCTATGCATGTAATGCAATCATGCATAAGGTAAACATGTAGGAAATTATTTAGGTCAGCATATTAATCATGAAATCAATCTCAAACTACTACATAACATCATTTAATTCAATACATACTAATACAAGCATTTATACAAACACATACACTACACACTTAAGTCCACATATAGTATGTCGACCCAAAGTGCGCAACTTGGCGAATCTCTTCGCCAAACTGATTATGCAAGCATTCCTAACTCCCTAATGCGGCGACAAACCATGTCAATCACGTCAGCAAAATGTGCATGTAGACCGTACTTCCTACAAATGACTAAAATGCCCTAAATCTCATATTCTTCGTTAATTTACGAAACAGGAAACGGAGAGCATGTTGTACATGTCAAACGGCGATGCCGTCGATAATCTACTATTAAACGACATTGAAAGCGTTGTAAACCGTCAATCAAAGCGTCTAAAATCCTCACCTAGTCTCTTACGGTTGCGGGATTTTGAACGGAGCGTGTACGCTTCGTCTACGGCAATAGGAGAACCTGATTTATGGAATACGTTAGCTAACATGTTATGAATCTAGGTAAACCCTAAATCAGCAAGTTTTTGGGGTTATTTTATACCTGAAAAAGGGGAGAAATCACCAGCCAGGTGATTGGGAAGAAATGCTGAAGCACAAGCAGTCGGTGGCTCGGAAGCAGGAAGAATCTCTTCTTCTCTTTCTCTCAAACTCTCTCTCCTTTTCTCTAGGGTTTGTGATTTTCGGATGGAAGGGAGAAATGAGGGTTTCAACCCCTTTTATAAGCTTAAAATTGCCGGAAATAGGCTCCGGGATGAAGTTTACTTAGTGCCTATCCATTTCGGGGCTGTTTCGGTTCAAAAACTGCTTTCTGGTGGTCCCCTGGTCGATTGCGATCAGACTTAAGCTCATGTGTACCAGATGTAGCTCGTATTAAGTTTTCAGTCTGGCAGGGTTCGCAGATCGCACGTGGCGGACCAGTTTCAGTTCAGCGGTCACCGCACATAGATCAGGGCTGAAAGTCTCATGATAATAAATAGAAATTTTTCCTGATCCGAGGGTGTAATCTGGATGAATTCTGACGGTCAGAACGCTTAATACTGACGCGTCAAGTCGTGTGCCAGATTTGAATTTGAAATTCCAAATCCGTCCCTATTCGCGGTCGCTTCAGTCCGGGTTCAACGAAACCGTCTGTGATTATCGGTTTGACTTGATTTTTGAGATGATTGTCAAGTCCAGCTGGGCGGTTCTAACGGTCTAAGATAGGAGGTATCGGACCTTCGACGCGCGGTCTAAATCCAATACAAAAGTTCAACGTGGTCCAGAGGACAAACCCGCTTAGAGTTTGATCCGAGGTTATAGAGTATTGTAGAGTTGTCTGTTCTACTCGGTTTGGGTCTTGCAGAACATATTTAAAGTGATCAGGGACTATTTCCCAGCTACTCTAGCATTGCGCTAGCTAACTTACGCTTAATTTCCATGGAAATTATTTCTGCGCGATTTCGGGTCGAGTTGGTACTCGAGCCCAAGTACGGATTTTTCACGGGCGTTACACTTCCCTTATATCATTCCCAACAAAGATCCTGCCTAGGGTCATCACTCTTAGTAGTCTCATACGATGATATAGTTCTAGGTCGCTGCAAGGGTTGTCAGGGCTGTTACACATACTCGTTGCACCGCTCCCCCATCACCTTATCAATACAGGCCTAGTTTGTACTCTTGTTGCTATGAAAGGGTCGTCGCCTTACGTAGACTCAGAACACGCTCGAGGTCACTACAAATGGCTCGTCACCAATTAGAGTAGGCCGACAGCTCGAATGTAGTGTCCCATACCACCACAATCAGCTCACGAGTCTGAGGTGCTCACTGGTCACTACGGGGAGGCTCGTTGCCACAGCATAAGCCGACAGCTCGACCACGGTGTCCCATACCACCATGCCCAACTCATGAGTCTTAGCGGATCAAGGTTCTACGGTTATCAGGGTTATCACTGGTAAGTTCAGTACCCTAGGTTCAAGAAATTATGACTAATACAAGGTGAACATATAATGGTCAGTCGGGTTACTTGACGAGCTCGACTAGTACGAGCGCACCTCAAGCTGAACGACATGAAGTGCATAAATACCTCGTATGGCCTAACCACTGCCGTCAACCAAAGCACGACTCTGGTTCGTTGAAGCGTCCTTCATGGTGAATAGAATTCAACCACGAATTTAAATATGTTATCGACTACCTGGACTATAGTATAGCCCCAAGCACATGTAATTTGAATCAGTACTCATATGAGACAGACAGAAATGAAATGACAAGTAATTCAAGCATGTTAGCAACAAGTCATAAGATACAACATAAGCAATTTGACCACACATAAGCTTTTCATATATATAAGGTAATCAATTCAAATATAACAAACATGGAGGAAATCATATACATCATCAAAATAATTGAGAATCCTATCTCAACGCTAATCTACAACCTCATTTACTCAATACTTACTTATACAAACATTTATACAAACACTTAGTCTACACACATTAGTCTACATGGCATATGTCGATCAAAATGTGCATTAGGGTGAATCTCTTCGCCAAACAGATCATACACGCATAACTAGCATAGATACACGGCAAATACTCATGAAAATCATATCTGTAAAATTCATACGTATACAGTATTTCCTACAAATACCTAAATTACCCTAAATCTCATATTCTTCGTACGTATTCGAAATGAAAAACAGACAGCATGTTCTACAAGTCAAACAGTATCCTTGTTAACAATCTACCATTAAACGGCAATGAAAGCTTTGAAAACAGGTAACCTAAGCATTTAAAATCTGCACCTTACGCCGTAGAAGCGTAATGAATCGAATAGAAACTCTATGCTTCGTCAACGTCAATATGACGACCTATATCACAAGGTAAGTCAGTTACTTCACTACTTGTAGCGATAGAAACCCTAAAACCAGTTAAGGTTAGGGTTTTCTTACATAGAATGAAGTCAAAATCACCAGAAAAGTTAGATCGCGATGGTTAAATATGTATAGTAGTAGGATAGAGTGACAGGAACTTTCACAACTCTCACACAATCTCTCTCTTTTCTCTCTTCTCTCTCCTAAGATTTTTCTCAAATTCGTATGTGAGGGATGGGAGAGGGTTTAAGATCCTTATATAGGCTAAAAACTCACCTATTTATACTTAGGACCAAGGTATACTTAGGTTATAACCAAATTTGGTCTTTTTCGATCCAAAAGAACATTTCTGGAGGTCCTCTAACTGAATGCGGTTGGACTGAAGCTTATGAATGCTGGATCCTGATCACGTTAAGTTTTCATTTCGATCGGGTTTTTAGATAGCACGTGGCGGACTAGTTTCAGTTCAGCGGTCACTGAGACTCGATCAGGGATTCCAAGTACACTGACATGAGTGGGAAATGTTCCCTGATCCGAGGGTGTATTTGGGTCAGATTCCAACGGTCTGAATGCTTATAATTATCCTGCAAGCGACTCGTGCCAAATTACTTAAATTATATTTAATTTATAAAGAATTCTACACTTTCTCACACTCCTTGCTCCGGGCTCAATGAAATGGTCTCAGGACATCATTTGAGCTTGATTTCCGGGGTGGTAGTCAAGTCCAACTATGCGGTCATAATGGTCTAAGTTCATCGCTACTGGACTCATGACGCCCGATCCAAGTCCATTACAAAGTTTCAAAGGGTTCCCGAGAGCAAACAGGTTTTACAGCCAATCTAGCTTAGCGCTAGTTAACTTACGCTTAATTTCTAAAGGAATTAATCCTAAGTGATTTCTGCCTGAGGTGGTACTCGGGTCTCTGTATGGATTTTTTCGAGACGTTACAATCTACCCCCCTTAACAATAAATTTTATCCTCAAAATTTGTACCTTTTCGTACTCCTCGAGAAGATGTGGGTAGTTCTTTCTGATTTCGGCTTCTGTCTCCCAAGTAGCCTCTTTTTCAGTATGATGCATCCACAATACCTTCACAAGGGAGATGACCTTGCTACGCAATACCTGATCCTTCTTGTCTAATATATGCGTTGGTCGCAGTATATATGTAACATCCTCACCTAACTGCACCTGCTCTCATCTAATGATATGGGAAGGATCAGGAGCGTATTTCTTCAGCATAGAAATATGAAATACGTTGTGTACACTCACGAGAGGTGTAGGTAAAGCTACGCGATATGCCACTACACCCACACGATCGAGTATCTTGAATGGGCTAATGAATCGCGGTGCGAGCTTCCCTTTCTTCCCAAACCGAAGAACTCCCTTCAAAGGGAAAACTCTCAAAAATATGTGATCTCCAACCGCGAACTCTAGCGGCCGCCGCCTCGTATCGACATAACTCTTCTGCCTGCTCTGCACTGTAAGAAGTTGATGCCTGATGATGTTAATCTTCTCCGAGGTCTCCTGTACTAACTCTGGGTCAATCAAACTGCGTTCACCAACCTCTGCCCAACAATGCGGTGCTCGGCAAGGACACCCATACAAGGCCTCATAAGTTGCCATACCGATACTAGCCTGAAAACTGTTGTTGTATGCGAACTTCGCATATGGAAGACAATCATCTCAACTATTTTTGGAGTCCAACGCGCAAGCCCGCAGCATGTCCTCCAAAATCTGGTTCACCCGCTCTGTTTGCCCGTCGGTCTGTGGGTGGAATGCAGTACTGAACTTCAACTTCACACCCATCACTTCCTAGATACGAGTCTAGAAAATAGAAGTAAACCGCGTGTCTCTATCCGACCCGATCTCTAAGGGAACTCCATGCAGACGCACAATCTCTCTGATGTATAGCCTGGCCAACTCGTCTACAGAGTTCGTAACTCTGATCGGTAGGAAGTGCGCCGACTTCGTCAAACGGTCGACGATCACCCATATAGAGTCGTAGCCCTTCCTCATATTCGGTAGTCCTGAAATGAAATTCATAGAAATAAAGACCCACTTCCACTCAGCTATAGGCATAGGATGAAGGAGACCAGGAGGTCGGCGATGTTCTGCCTTCACCTACTGGCAAGTGAGACAACGGGACACAAAGTCTGCGATGTGGGTCTTCATGTCATCCCACCAATAGGTCCTCTTCATGTCACGATACATCTTTGTACTGTCCGGATGCATCGTAAGCCTAGAACTGTGTGCAGCCTTGAGAATCTCTCGTCTCAAGTCAGGGACATCTGGGACGCATAGGAGGCCACGATAACATAAGTCCCCATCCGTTTCAACTAGCCACTAGGCATCTACATCATCACTAGCCTGCTCTCGAAGCTCAATCAGACGCTCATCGTCCCTCTGCACCGTAATGACCCTGTCATCTATAAGAGGTCGCACCTGAACATGTGTGATAAACTCAAATGGCTCCTCCACAGTGAGTTTCTGTTCAAAGTCTATCACCTTTTTGTGGCTCAAGGCGTCAGCCACTAGGTTGGCCTTGCTAGGATGGTAGGAAACCTCAAACTTAAAGTCCTTCAAGGTCTCCATCCATCGTCACTGCCTCATATTCAGGTCTCGCTGAGTGAATATGTATCTAAGGTTCTTGTGGTCGTAAAAGAGCTCGAACTCCTCTCTGTAGAGGTAATGTCTCCAGAGCTTCAATGTAAAAATGATAGCTGTCAACTCTAGGTCCTGTGTAGGGTAATTCTCCTCCTACTTCCTTGTAACATCCCGAAAATCGGGGGGTCGAGTAAAAACTCCACTCCTGAGTTCCAGAACATTACTTATGCAACATAAATGTGTATGATTGAATGTTTTTTGTGTTAATGTATTAAACATGAGTGAGATTAATCTAAAACATCATATCATACTCTAGAGACCGTTAAATTAGCAAGCGGAAGACTGTGATAGTATGTATAACATATATAAACTGTTGTATATCTCCAGAGTGTGAACATGTTACCAGGTTATACACATACGTGTATACTGCAAAAGTAAACAAAAAGAATATACATGAGTGCGCTAAAAATATAAAATGACAAGTGTTAAGGCATCTAATCAACCTCCCTGTAATCCCGTCAATCAGAACACGCATAATGGAGAGATCCTCCTCATCATCATCAAGTCCAGCTCCACTTCTCAAACAGCGCCATCATCTGCAACCAAAATAGAGACTGGTGGGTGTCCAAAAATACCATTCCATAACGTGGGAGTGAGTGATCAACTCAGTGGAATAATAGAGCAAAGATTAGCATGTTCTCAAATCAATCATGTGATAATAGTAAAGAAATAAGTCAAACATTCATAATACTATTATTAATACAATATGACATGATATGATGGATGCCCTCACCGACATTCTCCCTCATACGGCACCATCTGCGTCTGCGGCATGCTTGCGTACCGCTCAGTGCTCCACATCTTCCATGCACATGCAATGTGATGTTGATATGATTACCAAGTTATTATTAGTCCTTTTCATACAGCAATATTGGGAAACTAAGGTACTTCCCTTATATCAATCCCAACACCGATCCTGTCTAAGGTCGTCACTCCTAGAAATCACATACGATGTTATATTTGTAGGTCACTGCAAGGGCTGTCAAGGCTGTTGCTCGCACTCGTTGCACCGCTCCCCCATCACCTTATCAATACAGGCCTATTGTACTCTCATTGCTACGGAAGGGTCGTCGCCTCCTGTAGACTCAGAATACGCTCGAGGTCACTACAAAGGGCTGCCAGGGCTGTTGCTCACACTCGTTGCACCTCTCCCCCATCACCTTATCAATGTAGGCCGACAGCAAGAATATAGTGTCCCATACCACCATAATCTGCTCACGAGTTTGGGTTGCTCACTGGTCACTACGGGGAGGTTTATGGCCTCAGCGTAGGCCGACAACTCGACCACGGTGTCCCATACCACCATGCCCGGCTCATGAGTCTTTATGGATCAAGGTACCATGGTTAATAGGGTTTACAGTGGTAAGTTCAGTACCCTAGGTTCAAGCAATTATGACTCATACAAGGTGAACATACAATGGCCAGTCGGGTTACTTGACGGGCTCGACTAGCACGAGCGCATCTCAAGTCGAACGATATGAAGTGCATAAAACACCTCGTGTGGCCTAACTACTGCCGCCAACTCCAAAACATGACTCACGTTCATCGACGCGTCGTTCGTGGCAAAGATAAGCCAACCACGAATTTTCTTTGTTACCGACTGCCTGGACTAGGCATAGTCCCAAACATTTATGAATCCACATCAGCAATCATATAAAGGTAATGGAAATGAAATACAACAATAAGAGCATGTTAACACATGTTATAACATACAACTTGAGTAAATCATCTAACACGTGCATTTCATACATATAATGAAATCATACATATAGCCAACATGAAGAAAATCATTTACATCAGCGTATTATTTGAGAATTCAATCTCAAACTAATTCACAACACCATTTAATTCAATACATACTAATACAAACATTTATACAGGCACTTAGACTGCACACTTAAGTCTACATATAGTATGTCGACTCAAAGTGTGCATTTAGGTGAATCTCTTCACCAAAATAATTATGCATGCATTCCTAATATCCTAATGTGACAAGAAGTCATGTCAATCACATCAGCAAAATATGGTTGAAAACAGTATTTCCTACAAATGACTAAAATGCCCTAAATCTCATATTTTTCGTCTACTTACGAAATAGGAAATGGACAGCATGTTGTACATGTCAAACGGCATTGCCGTCGATAATCTACTATTAAACGTCATTGAAAGCATTGAAAACAGCCAATCAAAGCGTATAAAATCCACACCTTTCACTTTTTATATGTATCGTTTCGAACGAAGCGTATATGCTTCGTCTACGGCGATCAGGCGACCTAATACACAAGCTACATACGCTACATCGCTAAAGGAATTGACGCAAGCTTAAATTAGCAAGTGTTGAAGGTTTTCCTTACCTAGAAGTGTGTTGGAATCGCCGAGAAAGTGATTGGGATATGTCGCTTAAGCACGAACAGCAGCAGCAGCAGGTGGCAGGAAAATCTCTCCCACCATCTCTCACAAACTCTCACTTTTTCTCTCACTCTTGCTAGGATTTCTAGCAAATTCGGATGGGTGAGAGAAGTGAGGGTTTAAGCCCCTTATATAACCTAATTTCTTCCCAAATTAGGCTTGGAAACCATATTTACTTGAGGTCTAACCAATTTGGGGCTGTTCTGGTCCAAAAGAGCATTTCTGGAGGTCCCCTGGCCAAATGCGGTCGGACTTAAGCTCATGCATACTGGATCTAGCACACATCAAGTTTTCAGTCCGGTAGGGTTCGCAGATCGCACGTGGTGGTCCAGTTTCAGTTCAGCGGTCATCGCACCTAGATCAGGTTTACAAGTCTCAAGATACGAAATAGAAATTTTTTCTGATCCGAGGGTGTAATTTGGCTGAATTCTGACGGTCAGAACGCTTAATACTAACGCGTCAAGTCACGTGCCAGATTTGAATTAAAATTTCCCAAGCTAACCCTATTCTCACTCCCTTCACTCAAGGCTCAATGAAATAGCCTCTGAACGTCGGTTGGCCTTGATTTTCGAAACGATTGTCAAGTCCAGCCAAGCGGTCATAACGGTCTAAAATTGTAGGTATCGGACTTTCGACGCGCGGTCTAGATCCAATACAAAGTTTCAAAGAGTTCCTGAGAGCAAACGGGTTTAGAGTTTGATCTAAGGTTTTAGGATATTATAGCATCATTGGTTCTACAAGTTTTGGGTCTTGTAGAACATATTTAAAGCGATCAGGAACAATTTCACAGCTACTCCAGCGTAGCGCTAGCTAACTTATGCTTAGTTTCTAAAGGAATTAATTCTAAGTGATTTCTTTGGCTATGGAATTGGGTTCTGAGCAGTTACCAATGTGTTTTGGTTAAACCATTGCCTAAGGACGTCTAACCCCAGGTTGGCAAAAATTCGGGGTGTTACATTCCTCAACTGTCTCAAGGCATATGAAATCACTCTATCCTTCTGCATAAGGACACAACCCAAACCAATGCTAGACGCGTCATTGTATATCGTATATTTAACCCCTTGCTCTGGCAATACTATTACAGGGGCGGACGTCAACTTGTTCTTAAGCTCCTGAAAAGCTGCCTCCGCCTTTTCATTCTGGGCAAACTTCAGATCCTTCCGTGTCAACTGAGTCAAGGGTCTGGCTATCTTCGAGAAGTCCCGGATGAATCACCGATAGTACCTTTCCAGACCAAGGAAACTCCTCACCTCAGTAACCGAATCGGGCTACTCCCAGTCCTGTACTGCAGCTACCGTAGCAATGTCAACTACAATCCCATCCTTAGACACTACGTGTCCTAAGAACTTGACTTCCTCTTTCCAGAAGTCACACTTCTTATACTATGCAAACAACTGATGTTGTCTCAGAGAATCTAGGACCAATCGCAAGTGCTCCTCATGCTCCTCTCGACTCTTAGAGTATATGTAACACCCTGAAAATCGGGGGGTCATGTATAAACTCAACTCCCGAGTTTCAGACCGTCACTTATACAATAAAAATGATTATGATTCAATGTAGTCTGAGTTAAAGCATTCACATGAGTAAAAGTATACCAAAACTACAATTCATACTCCAGATCCAGTGATAAAAGCAAGCGGAAGACTAAACAATATATATATCACTGTATGGAAAAACAAAGTAGATCTCAACTGTCACTAAAGTATGAATACGTCTCTGAGTCTCATATACATATACATGAACAAAATCAAATGTTCAAAATAGTCCCACTGAAGTCCCGTCAACCCAGGTCACCTAAGCAAAGCCATCATAGTACTGTATGTACGAGAACTTGTCCTGGTCCTCGTCAAAGTCTGGCTCTGCCTCCTGGATCTCAGCATCACCTGCATCTACAACAGGGTCTGGTGGGTGTTGCAAACACCATCCCGAAACGTGGGAATGAGTAGCTAACTCAGTGGAATAATAGAGCAAGGATTTACATGTTCTCAAATCAATCATGCGATAATAGTAAAGCAGTAAATCAGACAATCCTAATACTATTATTAATGCAATATGACATGACGTGATGTATGCCCTCACTGACGATCTTCCTCATACGGCACCATCTTACGACCGCGGCATGCCACACTCCCTTAAGTGCTCCACATCTTCCAGGCACATGCAATGTTATGGTGATATGATTTTCGAGTTGTTATTAGTCCATTCAAACAGCAGGATTGAGAAACTAAGGTACTTCCCTTGTATCAATCCCAACACAGATCCTGTCTAGGGTCGTCACTCCTAGTAATCTCATACGATGTACATTTTGTAGGTCGTTGCAAGGGCTGCCAGGGCTGCTGCACGTACTCGTTGCTCCGCTCCCCCATCACCTTATTAATACAGGCCTACTGTACTCTTCTACTACTGAAGGGTCGTCGCCTCCCATAGACTCAGAATACGCTCGCGTTCACTACAAAGGAATCGTCGCCTGATCAGTGTAGGCCGACAGCAAGAATAGTGTACCATACCACCATAATCTGCTCAAGAGACTAGGTGCTCACTGGTCACTACGGGGAGGTTTGTGGCCCCAGCGTAGGCCGACAGCTTGACCACGGTGTCCCATACCACCATGCCCGGCTCATGAGTCTTCATGGATCAAGGTATCATGGTTAACAGGGTTTACAATGGTAAGTTCAGTACCCTAGGTTCAAGCAGTTATGACTCATGCAGGGTGAACATACAACAGCCAGTCGGGTTACTTGACGGGCTCGACTAGCGCGATCACATCTCAAGTCGAACGACATAAAGTGCGTAAAACACTTCGTGTGGCCAAACCACTGCCGCCAACTCCAGAACACAGCTCGAGTTCATCGACGCGTCGTTCGTGGCCAAGATAAGCCAACCACGAATTTTCTCGGTTACTGACTACCTGGACTAGGTATAGTCCCAAACACATATGAATTCACATCAGCAATTCATGCAAGGGTATTGGAATTGAAATACAATCATGTGAGCATGTTAACACATGTTATAACATGTAACTTAAGTAAATCATCAAGCACATACATTTCATGCATATAATGAAATCATGCATATAGTCAACATGTAGGAAATCATTTACGTCAGCATATTAATTGAGAAATTAGTCTCAAACTAATTCATAACACCATTTAATTCAATACATACTAATACAAGCATTTATACAAACACTTACACTACATACGTAAGTCTACATATAGTATGTCGACCCGAAGTGTGCATTTAGGCGAATCTCTTCGCCAAACTAATTATGCACGTATTCCTAACATTCTAATGCGACAATAAATCATGTCAATCACATCAGCAAAATATGAATGAAATCAGTACTTCCTACAAATGACTAAAATGCCCTAAATCTCATATTCTTCGCCGGTTTACGAAACAGGAAACGGACAGCATGTCGTACATGTCAAACGGCGTTGCCGTCGATAATCTACTATTAAACGACATTGAAAGCTTTGGAAACAGTCAATCAAAGCGTCTAAAATCCGCACCTTGTCTCTTATGGACGTGTCGTTTCGAACGGAGCGTATACGCTTCGTCTACGGCTACTAGAGGACCTGTTTTACAAGATCTATTAACTATCAAGCTATGGAACGAAAGAAACATCAAATCAGCAACTCTCTAGGGTTATTTCTTACCTGAAAATGCAGAGAAATCACCGGCTGAATGATGGAAGCGTGTTGCTAAAGCACGTGCAACAGGCGGTGCAAAGACAGGAAAATTCTCCCCTAATCTCTCTCACAAACTCTCACCTTTTCTCTCTCCCAATCTAGGGTTTCTCTCAAATTTGGATGAGAGAGAGGAGTGAGGGTTTCAACCCCTTTCATAAGCCCAAAAATGGCCAAAATAGGCTCAGGAACAAAGTTCACTTAGTGCATAACCAAATCGGGGCCGTTTCGGTCCAAAAGATGATTTCTGGTGGTCCCCTGGCCAAACGCGATCGGACTTAAGCTCATGCGTACAGGATCTAGCACACATCAGGTTTTCAGTCCGGCAGGGTTCACAGATCGCACGTGGCTGTCCAGTTTCAGTTCAGCGGTCACCGCACGTAGATCAGGGCTGCAAGTCTCATGATATGAAATTAAAATTTTTCCTGATCCGAGGGTATAATCTGACTGAATTCTGACGGTCAGAACGCTTAATACTGACACGTCAATTCGTGTGCCAGATTTGAATTTGAAATTCTAATTTCGTCCCTATTTGCACTCTCTTCAGTCCGGGCTCAATGAAATAGTCTATGATTATTGGTTGGACTTGATTTTCGAAATGATTGTCAAGTCCAGCTAGGTGGTTCTAACGGTCTAAGATAGCAGGTATCGAACTTTCGATGCGCGGTCTAGATCCAATACAAAATTTTAAAGTGGTCCAGAGAACAAACCGGCTTAGAGTTTGATCCGAGGTTAAAGAGTATTATAGAGTCATTGGTTCTACTCGATTTGGGTCTTGTAGAACGTATTTAAAGTGATCAGGGACTATTTCCCAGCTACTCTAGCGTTGCGCTAACTAACTTACGCTTAATTTCCATAGGAATTTATCCTACGCGATTTCTGGTCGAGTTGGTACTCGAGTCCAAGTACGGATTTTTCACGGGCGTTACAGTATATCAAAATGTCATCTATAAATACGATGACGAATCGATAGAGGAACGACCGAAATACTCCGTTCATCAGGTCCATGAACACGGCTGGTGCGTTCATAAGACTGAACGACATCACGAGGAACTCATAATGGCCAAAGCTAGTCCTGAAAGCCATCTTCTGCATGTCCTCACCCCTGACGCGCAGCTGGTGATACCCTGACTGCAGATCAATCTTCGAGAAGTACTGCTCTCCTCTCAGTTGATCAAATAGGTCATCAATCCTTGGTAAAGGGTACTTATTCTTCACCGTAATCTGATTCAGCCTGCGATAATCAATACATAATCGTAGTGAGCCATCTTTCTTCGTCACAAATAACACCGGTGCTCCCCAAGGAGATAGACTCAACCGTATAAAGCCATCCTCCAACAAATCATCATTTTGTTTCCTCAACTCCTCCATCTCACATGGGGCCATGCGATACGTTAGCAGTGAGATGGGCGTCGAACCGGGAACTAGGTCGATAGTAAAATTGATCTCGCGCTGAGGAGGTAACCCAGGTATCTTTCTAAAAACATCCTCATAATCACGGGTTACTGGCGTCCTCTCAAGTGTTGGGACGTCAATATTCCTTAATAAGGAAGCATAACAAAGCACTCGAGAGGGGTGACTGACCTGCACCGAAAATGTAAAGGACGTGCCCTCCAGTTCGTAAACTGTCACTAAATGGGTCTCTCAGTCAATCTCAGCTCTCCCTACAGTTAGCCAATCCATGCCCAAAATGACGTCGAAATGATAGAGAGGAGTCAATGATAAGGTTAATGGCCATCGTTCTGTTCCCTAGATCTAACAAACAACCCTCACACATCATAGTGGCATCAGAAAAGTTCTCGTGTGCTGAAAGAGCTCGCATCCACTAACAGAGTAGTCTGTAGCCCAAGGCGCTTGACTATTGAATAAGATATCAATGAGGCAGTGGATCCCGTATCCACTAACAGAAATATAGGAGTACCTCCAATGTGGGCTGTGGCCTTAAAGGCCATGGGCGGTGCGATCTCTGTCCCGGATGCCTTAGCTGTCAGTGCATGCACCCGATCCCACTGTGGTCGATTCAGTCGTGGTGCCATGGGCCTTTGAGGCTGCTGGAACTGAGGTACAGAAGGTCTGAAGGAAGGATGCGCAGGAGTTGACCGTAATCGTAGAGCAGATAGAGCCTATGGGCGAGGACGATCGATCTTCTACGGTGGTGAAAACCCATTATCTCTCATCCGAGCAAAACAACTCTCTGCAGGGTGACCCGATTTCCTGCAATAAGTATAGGCCACACCTAGGCGCCTCATCGGAAGTACTGGCATCGTTATCCTGGGAGGAGAGTCGATGCGAGGCCTCTTGCCGAGGAATGGCCTACTCTGGATATCTAGTCGTGGCCTAGCAACCATAGGGCCACGAGAACGTGTTAGTCGATCTCCGTCCTGCTCTGCTCGCATGGACACGTGCACTAGCTCAGCATAAGACGGTATGCTAACACAGCACATCTTCGACCATATGTCAAGTCACAAACTCTTCGAGAAACGTCGCATCCACATCTGCTCGTCAGCAAAGATAGTCGAGACGTATCTGCCCAACTCTGTAAATCGATGCTCGTACTCAGTAATTGATATGCCTCCCTACCTGAGGCGTAAAAACTCATTCTCCCTCTCATGCCAGTAGGTCTGAGGACAGTATTTCTCATGGAATCAAAACTCAAACGCTGCCTAGGTCCATATGTAACCTACCGCAACAGTCCACAGTATGCTATCCCAGCACAAGCTAGCCTCCTTCTCAAACATGAAAGTGTCTAACTTAACCTGCTCAGACTCCGAGTGTAACGCCCTGGAAAAATCCGTACTTGGACTCGAGTACCAACTTGACCAGAATTCGCGTAGGATTAATTCCTTTAGGAATTAAGTATAAGTTAGCTAGCGCGACGCTAGAGTAGTTGGGAAATAGTCCCTGATCACTTTAAATATGTTCTACAAGACTCAAATCGAGCAGAACCAATGAATCTATAATACTCTAAAACCTCGGATCAAACTCTATGCCGGTTTGTTCTCTGGACCACTTTGAAACTTTGTATTGGATCTAGACCGCGTCGAAAGTCCGATACCTACTATCTTAGACCGTTAGAACCGCCTAGCTGGACTTGACAATCATTTCGAAAACCAAGTCCAACCGACATTCGCAGGCTATTTCATTGAGCCTGGACTGAAGAGAGTAAGAATAGGGACATTTGAAATTTGAAATTCAAATCTGGCACACGACTTGACGTCTCAGTATTAACCATTCTGACCATCAGAATTCAGCCAAATTACACCCTCGGATCAGGAAAAATTTCTATTTCATATCATGAGACTTGCAGGCCTGATTTACGTGCGGTGACCGCTGAACTAAAACTGGACCACCACGTACGATCTACGAACACTGATGGACTGAAAACGGGATGTGAGCAACATCCAACGAGTATGAACTTAAGTCCAATTGCGTTCGGCCAGGGGACGACCAGAAATGTCCTTTTGGACCGAAACAGCCCCGATTTGGATATACATCAAGTAAACTTTGTTCCCGAGCCTATTTTGGGCATTTTTATGCTTATAAAAGGGGTTGAAGCCCTCACTCCTCTCTCCCATACGAATTTAAGAAAAATCCTAGATTGGGAGAGAGAAAAGGTGAGAGTTTGTGAGAGAGTAGGAGAGAATTTTCCTGCTGTCGTGCCACCTGTTGTACGTGATTTAGCAACACGCTCCGATCATTTGGCCAGTGATTTCTCCACATTTTTAGGTAAGAAAATATCCTATTTAGTTGCTGATTTAGTGTTCCCTTGGTTTTATAGCATGTTAGCTGATAGAACTTGTGTATTAGGTTCTCTATTCGCCGTAGACGAAGCGTATACGCTCCGTTCGAATTCACACACCTTAAAGAGAAAAGGTGTGGATTTTAGACGCTTTGATTGACTTTTTCCAACGCTTTCAATGTCGTTTAATAGTAGATTATCGACGGCATCGCCGTTTGACATGTACAACATGTTGTCCGTTTCCTGTTTCGTAAATAGACGAAGAATATGAGATTTAGGGCATTTTAGTTATTTATAGGAAGTACCGTTTTCATTCATATTTCGCTGATGTGATTGACATGGCTTATTGTCGCATTAGAATACTAGGAATATGTGCATAATTAGTTTGGCGAAGAGATTCGCCTAAATGCGCACTTCGGGTCGACATACGATATGTAGACTTAAGTGTGTAGTGTAAGTGTTTGTATAAATGCTTTTATTAGTATGTATTGAATTAAATGGTGTTATGAATTAGTTTGAGATTGATTTCTCAATTAATATACTGATGTAAATGATTTCCTACATGTTAGTTATATGCATGATTTCATTGCATGTATGAAATGCATGTGCTTGATGATTTACTTAAGTTGTATGTTATAACATGTGTTAACATGCTCACATGGTTGTATTTCAATTCCAATACTCTTACATGAATTGCTGATGTGAATTCATATGTGTTTGGGACTATACCTAGTCCAGGCAGTCGGTAATCGAGCGAATTCGTGGTTAGCTTATCTTGGCCACGAACGACGCGTCGATGAACTCGAGTCGTGTTCTGGAGTTGGCGGCAGTGGTTAGGCCAAACGAAGTATTTTACGCACTTCATGTCGTTCGACTTGAGATGCGATCGTGCTAGTCGAGCTTGTCAAGTAACCCGACTGGCCGTTGTATGTTCACCCTGTATGAGTCATAACTGCTTGAACCTAGGGTACTGAACTTACCATTGTAAACCCTGTTAACCATGGTACCTTGATCCACGAAGACTCATGAGCCGGGCATGGTGGTATGGGACACCGTGGTCGAGCTGTCGGCCTACGCTGGGGCCACAAACCTTCCGGTAGTGACCAGTGAGCACCTATTTCTCGTGAGCAGTTATGGTGGTATGGGACACTATATTCTTGCTGTCGGCCTACACTGATCAAGCGACGAGTCCTTTGTAGTGATCGCGAGCGTATTCTGAGTCTACGTGAGGCGACGACCCTTCCGTAGCAGTGAGAGTACAGTAGGCCTGTATTGATAAGGTGATGGGGGAGCGGTTCAACGAGTGCGAGCAACAGCCCTGGCAGCCCTTGCAGCGACCTACAAAATATACATCGTATGAGATTACTAGGAGTGACGACCCTAGACAGGATCTGTGTTGGGATTGATACAAGGGAAGTACCTTAGTTTCCCAATCCTGCTATTTGAATGGACTAATAACAACTCGAAAATCATATCACCATAGCATTGCATGTGCCTGGAAGATGTGGAGCACTTGAGGGATGATTGCATGCCGCGGTCGTAAGATGGTGCCATATGAGGGAGATCGTGAGTGAGGGCATACATCACGTCATGTCATATTGCATTAACAATAATATTAGGATTGTTTGATTTACTGCTTTACTATTATCGCATGATTGATTTGAGAACATGTAAATCCTTGCTCTATTATTCCACTGAGTTAGCTACTCATTCCCACGTTTTGGGATGGTGTTTGCAACACCCACCAGACCCTGTCTTAGATGCAGGTGATGCGGTGATTTAGGAGGTAGAGTCGGACTTTGATGAGGACCAGGACGAGTTCTCATACATGCTGTACCACGACGGCTTTGCTTAGGTGGCCTGGGTTGACGGGACTTCTCAGTGGGACTATTTTTGGCATTTTGATTTGTTTATTTACATGTATATGAGACTCAGAGATGTATTCATACTTTAGTGACAATTGAGATCTACCTCATTTTTCCATACAGTGATATATGTATTCTTTAGTCTTTCGCTGGCTTTTATCACTGGATCTGAAGTATGAATTACAGTTTTGGTATACTTTTACTCATGTGAATGATTTAACTCAAACAACATTGAATCATAATCATTTTTGTTGCATAAGTGACGGTCTGGAACTCGGGAGTTGAGTTTATACACGACCCCCGATTTTTAGGGTGTTACAAGTTGGTATCAGAGCATGAATAAGATTATACTGGGCCTGGGTTATGGTCACGCGACATACGCTGTCACTTCCTTTGACTTAGGTGGGTGCGAGAAGGGTCTAAAAATACTTATAGGATCGCAGATTCGCCAATAGGCGAAGACTATTCGTATCGATCGTGCGATCGAGTCCGTAGCGCATCTAGGGTCATGTGAAGTGACTTGAGTAGCTCCTACGTTGTAGGTAAGTGGGTTGAGACATTATTTGAATGATTCTAAACCCGTAAATGTAAATCCTTGGGCTGTGGGACAACCACAACCTCTGCATTCAATCGCTAGGGCTTAAAAACCCCGTTTCACCGAAATTCTTTGAAATTCTTCCTCTCACCACTCCATTCTTCAATTATTTCTTATTATTTTCATGTTAGACATTGATCCTAATGTGAAAATGACATAAAATCATACTTTGACAAAATTTTATGGTGAATAGTAAAATTTCATGAAAACTGGCCATTAAGCCATTCTAAGTTTGCTTTATTTAGCAAATAATAGGCTAGATGGATGTATCAGCTCCTTCTACCCCAAAATCATATGCTGCATGATAGAGGATTGTATTCGGGTTTACAGATTGGCCCCAGAAAGCTCTGAATGCATGTTTAGGCCTATATAGGGCAATGTAGAATGAACCAAGGTGGGGCCCACAGTTTTTTGGGGTCCCTGGACCATGGGGGACTAGACCTATGTGGTCCCACCGACCAGATCATGGGACGGTCGGCGATGCCATCGCCTGTTCAGGGATGCATGGCCGTCCGGTGGGGCCCACTTGAGGTGATTTTTGGGCGCACGCCCTATTTTGGGTAGTGTACACCCCCCATGTGCGGTTCGACCATAGAAAATCCCAAAAAGGGGTACTTCCTTCACAAAAGTCCCTTTCCCTAGCCCCATTTTCATTTTCTTGCTGCCCTAACCCAAAACTGTGATTCCAAATCATTCCTAAATCCATTCCCTGCTGAAAACGACCACACTCCATCACTCCAAAGTGATTTACAGCCCTCCCTCTTGCAGATCTCGTCGTTTGGAGCTCTTAAAACCCCTAAATCGAGCTGAAATCATGAGGTGCTCCATTCTCCTTTTTTATTCTCTTTTCTTTCTAAAAATTCATCCTAGGGGAGCTTGAAGCATCCCTCTACAACGCCTAGATCTCCCTTTTTCAGTTTGGGCAGTCATTTCTCAACATTTTTCCTATTTTTCATGGCTTTTGTTAAAGCCATTTTGGGTCTTTTGTCACTCTCCACCATCCTCTCTTTGATGGGTAAGAGAAAGACCGCAGCAGATGAGGCTGGGCCTAGTCACCCTGCTCAATCAAGAAGATTGAGGGGTGGCGCCGCTAGCTCAAGCACCGCCGCAAGTCTAAGCACAGCCCGAGAGTTCCATACAAAGCGGAATTTGGATCCCCATACTCAACTTGGGCGAGTGATTTTAGCAGAGATGCCTCAAGGCCAATACACTGACCGTAAGGTGTTGTTTAAGGCAGACGTGGAAGGATGACTCTTCGGTGAATTCCTATTGTTTGAACGCATTGAAGCTGTGCATTGGGGTCCGATCTTTGAAGCTCGTGCTCGTGCTAATGTGAGCACCGTTCGTGCCTTCTACGCTCATATCCAGAATCCTACACTGAAGCCATTGCAGTTCAAAATTCCTTTTGATATAGACCGGATGGCTACGATCGATGTTCGACTGATAGTGCGACTTCTGAACGTGACTCTTGGTGATGTTCATCCTAGTGCCAGGAATTTGAGGAGTAGGTGTGAGCGAGATCGCCATACCAGGTTTCTATGCAGTAAACTGGTTCCATGGCAGCCTAATAATAGCCTCAAGGCGTCTCACATGTCTGATGATTTGCACCTGCTGCACCACATTTGTACGTTCAACGTGTATCCCAGGTCGACAAATCGCATTGAGTGAATGCGCCTTATAGTTGATTTCCTGTATCTGGTGGCCTAGGGAGAGAATGTGTGTATGGCCACTTTCATCTTGTGACAGATTATCCTCATAGCAAAATCAAGAAGAACGTCTGAATCGCTTCCTTTTGGCTGACTGATATTCAAGATCGCGCTTGAGTTTTCTTACAGACTTGGGTCGGAATTGCCAGTTTCGATTCACAACATTGATGAGTCTACAATGGTCAAGATGAAGATCGGGTCTCAGTACCGTGAGACTCAGCTTGAGGAGGATAGTGAGGATGATTTTGATGATGAAGAGGATCCAAGTGAGCGAGAACCTGGAGCAGAAGTTGAGGAAGAAGTCCAGGAAGACGTAGAAGAGGAGGCTCAGGATACAGATGAGAGCCCTCCTCCTTCTGCTCAGGCTACTGGTGATGATCGCATCGCCCGAATTAAGGAGAGCCAGGTCACCTTGTAAAGGAAAGTTCAGGAACTTCGTACTGAAGTCGAGGATGCCAAGGCCGTTACGAAGAGAAAATTCGGCAAGGTGACTCGCACCTTGAAGGCGATCCTGTGCTGCTTGCAGGATAAGGGTGCTCCTCCTCCGTCACCCAACTCAGACTAGCGATGAGATCTATGATGTTGTTGTTAGTAGTTAGTCGTTTTCTGCTTTATGTTGTGTAAGCCTGTTAAGGCTAGTGCTTTTCTTATGTTGCTGTTGTAAATTTTAACTGTCTTAGTTCCCATGTACTTCTTGTTATGATGCTTGTAAGGAGATATCCCTTGTATTGTGACAATTTTGATTAAATGAAATGCATGGAATTCCTTTGACTCCTTGTGTGAATGATTGCGGTGTGTTTGTGCTATTGAGACTGACAAGCTTGCGCCCTATTTTGAATATAGGGAATGCCGCCGAAGGCTACACGGAGCACGGCTTGGCTTGCATTGAGTGAGCCTATGGATCAGGCTCCTTCGCAGTCTGATACCCATGCGGACCCTGCTGTGGGCCCAATTCCTGAGACAGTGCGTGCGTCTCAACCTACTGCTGGTCCTACAGTTGGACCACCGCCGTTCACACTGCCTGTTAAAGAGCCCTACCGTGCGTCTTCTTCAACGCAGTACATGCCACAGCCTGCTCCACCTCCTGATAGATTTAAGCATATGATGGCCATAATGCAGCAGCAGCAGCAGCTCCTGACTACTATTGTGGGGACACTAGCCCAGAGTGGGAGTGTGCCTTCACCTGCACCACCTGCGCATCCAGCTGAGGATGCTGATATATATGCCCATGATGAGGGCATGACTCATCCTGTACTACCTGCTTACCCTGCGGGGAATGTCGCAGACACACGGGGCTTGTTAGAGTGATTCCAGCGCTTACGGCCTCCCACTTTTACGAGTTCTCATAGACCCGAGGAGGCCGAGTATTGGCTCGACCGTGTGTCGAAGATATTGCGGATGCTACATTGTTCAGATGCTGAGCAGGTAGAGTTGGCTACGTTCCTGTTCGAGCAAGAGGCTAGCTTGTGGTGTGATAGTGTATTGCGGACCGTTGTCGCCGATTATATATAGACCTGGGTAGCGTTCGAGTTTCACTTCCACGAGAAATACTATCCCCAGACGTACAGGCATGAGCGGGAGAATGAGTTTCTATGCCTTAGACAGGGAGGCATGACAGTCACTGAGTATGAGCATCGGTTCACCGAGTTGGGCAGATATGTCCCGACTATTCTGGCTGATGAGCAGATGCGCATACGACGCTTACGACCGGATATTCGGTTGAAGATGTGTTGTGTGAGCATTTCCTCTTATGCAGAGCTGATTCACATGTTCATGCGGGCAGAGCTGGATGTGGATCGACTTACCCGATCTCGTGGCCCTGTTGCTCCTAGGCCACGACCAGAGATGCAGGACAGGCCCTTTGCGGGCAAGAGGCTTCGCGTCGACCCTCGCATCTGACTGAGCTTCGAGAGCAGGCCAGTGATGATGCAGACGCCGAGTGGCGAGTTGGCATGGATGGGGGCTTACGTTATCGTGACCGCACATGCGTCCCAAATATCCCTGACTTGAGACGAGAGATTCTCGAGGCTGCGCATTGTACCAGACTCGCGATGCATCCAGGCAGTACGAAGATATATCGTGACGTGAAGAGGACTTATTGGTGGGAAGGTATGAAGACCCACATAGCAGAGTTCGTGTCCCGTTGTCTCACTTGTCAGCAGGTGAAGGCAGAGCATCGCCGACCACCTGGACTCTTGCAGCCTATGCCGATCGCAGAGTGGAAGTGGGATTTCATTTCCATGGACTTCATTTCTGGGCTACCAAAGACGAGGAAGGGACATGATTCCATTTGGGTGATCGTCGACCGTCTGACTAAGTCGACGCACTTCCTACCGATCAGAGTTACGAACTTTGTAGATGAGCTGGCTAGACTGTACATCAGAGAGATCGTGCGTCTGCATGGAGTTCCGTTGGAGATAGTGTCGGACAGAGACACGCGGTTCACTTCTATTTTCTGGACTCACATTCAGGAGGCTATGGGTGTGAAGTTGAAGTTTAGTACTGCCTTCCACCCACAGACGGACGGACAGACAGAGCGGGTGAACCAGATCTTAGAGGACATGTTGCGAGCTTGCGCATTGGACTTCAAGGACAGTTGGGATGATTGTCTTGCATATGCGGAGTTCGCGTACAACAACAGTTTTCAGGCGAGTATCGGTATGGCACCTTACGAGGCGCTGTATGGGCGACCTTGTCCCGCACCGCATTGCTGGGCAGAGGTCGGTGAGCGTAGCTTGATTGGCCCAGAGTTAGTGCAGGCGACGTCAGAGAAGATTGATATCATTAGACATCGGCTTCTCACAGTGCAGAGCAGACAGAAGAGTAATGCTGATAGGAGACGGTGGCCGCTGGAGTTCACAGTTGGAGATCATGTATTTTTACGAGTTTTCCCTATGAAGGGAGTCCTTCGGTTCGGGAAGAAGGGGAAGCTAGCACCACGATTCATTGGTCCATTCCAGATCCTCGATCGTGTGGGAGCAGTGGCTTACTGATTGGCTTTACCCACGCCTCTCGCGAGCGTTCATAACGTATTTCATGTTTCTATGCTGAAGAAGTACGTTGCTGATCCTTCCCATATCATCAGATGAAAGCAGGTGCAGTTAGGAGAGGATGTTACATATATCCTGCGACCGATGCATATCCTAGACAGGAAGGAGCAGGTACTGCGTAGCAAGGTGATTCCCCTTATGAAGGTATTGTGGACGCATCACTCTGAGGAAGAGGCTACCTAGGAGACAGAAGCCGAGATCAGAAAGAACTACCGACAACTTCTCGAGGAGTACGAAAAGGTACAAATTTTGAGGACGAAATTTTTTGTTAAGGGGGGTAGATTGTAACGCCCTGAAAAAATCCGTACTTGGACTCGAGTACCAACTCGACCAGAAATAGCGTAGGATTAATTCCTTTAGGAATTAAGTGTAAGTTAGCTAGCGCAACGCTAGAGTAGCTAGAAAATAGTCCCTGATCACTTTAAATACGTTCTACAAGACCCAAATCGAGCAAAACCAATGACTCTATAATACTCAAAAACCTCGGATCAAACTCTAAGCTGGTTTGTTCTCTGGACCACTTTGAAACTTTGTATTGGATCTAGACCACGCGTCGAAAGTCCGATACCTACTATCTTAGACCGTTAAAACCGCCTAGCTCGACTTGACAATCATTTCGAAAATCAAGTCCAACCGACATTCGCAGGCTATTTCATTGAGCCTAAACTGAAGAGAGTAAGAATAGGGACAAATTTGAAATTTAAAATTTAAATCTGGCACACAACTTGACGTGTCAGTATTAAGCATTCTGACCGTCAGCATTCAGCCAAATTACACCCTCGGATCAGGAAAAATTTATATTTCATATCTTGAGACTTGAAGGCCTGATCTATGTGCGGTGACCGCTGAACTGAAACTGGACCGCCACGTGCGATCTACGAACACTGATGGATTGAAAACGGGATGTGAGCAACATCCAACGAGTATGAACTTAAGTCCGATCGCGTTCGGCAAGGGGACCACCAGAAATGTCCTTTTGGACCGAAACAGCCCCGATTTGGATATACATCAAGTAAACCTTGTTCCCAAGCCTATTTTGGGCATTTTTGTGCTTATAAAAGGGGTTGAAACCCTCACTCTTCTCTCCCATCCGAATTTGAGAAAAACCCTAGATTGGGAGAGAGAAAAGGTGAGAGTTTGTGAGAGAGAGTAGGAGAGAATTTTCCTGCTGTCGTGCCACCTATTGCACGTGCTTTAGCAACACGCTCCGATCACTTGGCCGGTGATTTTTTCACATTTTTAGGTAAGAAAATACCCTATTTAGTTGCTGATTTAGTGTTCCCTTAGTTTCATAGCATGTTAGCTGATAGAACTTGTGTATTAGGTTCTCTATTCGCCGTAGACGAAGCGTATACGCTACGTTCGAATTCACACACCTTAAAGAGAAAAGGTGCGGATTTTTGACACTTTGGTTGACTGTTTCCAACGCTTTCAATATCGTTTAATAGTAGATTATCGACGGCATCGCCGTTTGACATGTACAACATGCTGTCCGTTTCCTGTTTCGTAAATAAACGAAGAATATGAGATTTAGGGCATTTTAGTCATTTGTAGGAAGTACTGTTTTCATTCATATTTCACTGATGTGATTGACATGGCTTATTGTCACATTAGAATACTAGGAATACGTGCATAATTAGTTTGGCGAAGAGATTCACCTAAATGCGCACTTCGGGTCGACATACTATATGTAGACTTAAGTGTGTAGTGTAAGTGTTTGTATAAATGCTTGTATTAGTATGTATTGAATTAAATGGTGTTATGAATTAGTTTGAGATTGATTTCTCAATTAATATGTTGATGTAAATGATTTCCTACATGTTAGTTATATGCATGATTTCATTGTATGTATGAAATGCATGTGCTTGATGATTTACTTAAGTTGTATGTTATAACATGTGTTAACATGCTCACATGGTTGTATTTCAATTCCAATACTCTTACATGAATTGATGATGTGAATTCATATGTATTTGGGACTATAGCTAGTCCAGGCAGTCAGTAACCGAGCGAATTCGTGGTTGGCTTATCTTGGCCACGAACGACGCGTCGTTGAACGCGAGTCGTGTTTTGGAGTTAGCGGCAGTGGTTAGGCCAAACGAAGTATTTTACGCACTTCATGTCGTTCGACTTGAGATGCGATCGTGCTAGTCGAGCCCGTCAAGTAACCCGACTGGGCATTGTATGTTCACCCTGTATGAGTCATAACTGCTTGAACCTAGGGTACTGAACTTACCATTGTAAACCCTGTTAACCATGGTACCTTGATCCACGAAGACTCATGAGCCAGGCATGGTGGTATGGGACACCGTGGTCGAGCTGTCGGCCTACGCTGGGGCCACAAACCTCCCCGTAGTGACCAGTGAGCACTTATGTCTCGTGAGCAGATTATGGTGGTATGGGACATTGTATTCTTGCTGTCGGCCTACACTGATCAGGCGACGAGTCCTTTGTAGTGACCGCGAGCGTATTCTGAGTCTACGGGAGGCGACGACCCTTCCATAGCAGTGAGAGTACAGTAGGCCTGTATTGATAAGGTGATGGTGGAGCGGTGCAACGAGTGCGAGCAACAGCCCTGGCAGCCCTTGCAGCGACCTACAAAATATACATTGTATGAGATTACTAGGAGTGACGACCCTAGACAGGATCTGTGTTGGGATTGATACAAGGGAAGTACCTTAGTTTTCCAATCTTGCTGTTTGAATGGACTAATAACAACTCGAAAATCATATCACCATAACATTGCATGTTCTTGGAAGATGTGGAGCACTTGAGGGACGATTGCATGCCGCGGTCATAAGATGGTGCCGTATGAGGGAGATCGTCGGTGAGGGCATACATCACGTCATGTCATATTGCATTAACAACAGTATTAGGATTGTTTGATTTACTGCTTTATTATTATCGCATGATTGACTTGTGAACATGTAAATCCTTGCTCTATTATTCCACTGAGTTAGCTACTCATTCCCACGTTTCGGGATGGTGTTTGCAACACCCACCAGACCCTGTCTTAGATGCAGGTGATGCGGTGATCCAGGAGGTAGAGCCGGACTTTGATGAGGACCAGGACGAGTTCTCATATATGCAGTACCACGATGGCTTTGCTTAGGTGGCCTGGGTTGACGGGACTTCTCAGTGGGACTATTTTTGGCATTTTGATTTGTTTATTTACATGTATATGAGACTCAGAGATGTATTCATACTTTAGTGACAGTTGAGATCTACCTTGTTTTTCCATACAGTGATATATGTATTCTTTAGTCTTTCGCTTGCTTTTATCACTGGATCTGAAGTATGAATTGTAGTTTTGGTATACTTTTACTTATGTGAATGCTTTAACTCAGAAAACATTGAATCATAATCATTTTTGTTACATAAGTGACGGTCTGGAACTCGGGAGTTGAGTTTATACACGACCCCCGATTTTCAGGGTGTTACAACGAGTAGTGCAGGATCCTCAACATCTTCGAGATGTGGTCCAGCCAGTACTCAGCGTCCTTGGGTCTGTGAGAACCCGTAAAAGTAGAAGGTCGCTAGCGCTAGAATCGCTCAAGTAGGCCTCTGGTATCAGTAGTATTCCCCGTAGGGTAGGCAGAAGGCGCAAGATGAGTCATGCCCACACCCTGAGCCGAAGTCCTAGCATCCTTAGCTGGATGCACGGATGGTGCAAGTGGAGTCACACTCCCACCCTGGGCTAAGGCCCCTACCATAGTAGTCAGAAGCTGCTGATGCTGCTGATGCATCATAGTCATCAACTGCTCAAACCTATCAGGAGGTGGAACAGGTTGAGGCATGTACTGTGTCGAGGAAGACACACGGTGCTACTCGTGAACCGGTGGGGTGAAAGGTGGCGACCCGACTGCAGGACCTATAGAAGGCTGAGGCTCAGGTACAACTTCACGAATCAGGCCCACACTAGTGTCCATACGATCACCACTTTAGGGAGGGGTCTGATCCATCAGATCACCCAGTGTAAGACATGTAGTGCTCCGTGTAACCTTAGGTGGAATTCCCTATATTCAAAATAGGGTGCAACCCAGTCAGTTTCAGTAGTAGTACATATACACCGTAACAATCATTCACATATTAAGCCGAAGAAACTCCATGCATTTCATTTAATCAAAACTGTCACAATATAAGAGATATATCTTTACATGCATCATGACAAGAAACACATGGGAAACTAAGCTAGCCAGGATTACAACTGTAACACAAATCAACTACTAAGCCTCCTAAGGCTCACATACAGAAAACACAAAACAGCCTAAATACGACCAAAAACATCTGCGATATGATCGCTTGCCCGAGTTTGGTGGTGGAGGAGGGGCACCCTTATCCTGCAGACAACAGAGGATGGTCTTTAGCGTGCGGGTTACCTTCTTAAACTTATTCTTCACGAGATCCTATAAATCCCCAATATCCTGTCGAAGAGCAGCCTGACCCTCCTCGAGTCGCACAATACGGGCATCCCTATCAACCTGAGCAGGATCAAGCTCCTGAATCGCAAGAGTACTCTCATCTGTATCCTCAGCCTCCCTTCTTCTTCGTCCTGCTCTCCTTCCTCTATCTCTGCACCATCTTCTTCTTCACTTTTTTCCACTTCACTATCATACTCACCCTCGCTATCATCATCAAGTTGGGCCTCAAGCTGCCGAGGTCCCATCTTCATCTGGTTCAGAGTAGCCTCATTGATATAATGAACCAGCGCAGGCAACTCAGCCCCAAGCCTATAGGCAAACTCGAGCGCAATCTTGCATATGAGCTGGCCAAAGGGAAGCGTCTCAGACGTCCTTCTCGATGGCGCTATGAGGATGATCTATTGCAACACAAACGTAGGCATGAACACATTCTCTCCCTGCCCCACTTGATACAGAAAATCTATCATGAGATGTGTGCATTCACTGCGATTGCTCCACCTGGGATAAACATTAAACGTGCAGATGTGATGAAGCAGACGAAAATCACCCGACATATGGGTCGCTAGGAGGCTCTTGTTACGCTGCCACTCAAATAAATGACCACATAGAAACCTGGTGCGAAGATCTCTCTCACGAACACTGTTCAGATTCTTAGCACTTGGATGTACCTCGCCAAGTGGCACGTTCAAAAGTCGAGCTATCAACCGAACATCGATCGTGGCTTCCCGATCTCTGCCAAAGGGGATCTTGAACTGCAGTGGCTCCAGTGTGGGGTCCCGGATATGAGTATAGAAGGCACGAACAGTACTCACATTAGCACGAGACTCGCCTTTAAATAGCGGACCCTACCCTGCAACTTTGATACGCTCGAACAACAAATACTCGCCAAAGAGCCGTCCATCCACATGCACTTCAAAAAGAACCCTACGATCCGTATACGCGCCATGAGCCAACTCCTCCAACAACACCCTTCCAAAAGGCGTTTAGGGATCCAAATCCCAATTCGTATGCAACTCTCTCCCAATACTTGGACTCGCGGTAGCTCCTCTAGGCCACCTCGAACGACTAGGCCCAACCTAATCAACGGCACCCTTCCTCTTTCCCACGAGAGAGAGGACGGTGGAAATCGAGAACATGGCCACCACGAACTCGAAGAAGGCCATGAAGAGTGAAAGAATGGGGGAATAAAAGCTGGGGTTTTGATTCTCCACAAATGTGAGCCTTAATATAGGTTGTAAAGGCCCATAATACAGAGATTGAAGAAGGGAAAATGAGGAGATGGGTTGGGTTGAAAGCTTACATGATTTTTGCTTCGAATAGGGCATGTAAGAGCCCAAAACGAGAGAGAATGGAGAGAGAGGAGAGTGTGTACCATTGTAAATGCTTAAGGGGCGTGGGTTGTGGCAAAAAATGATGTAGGGAGTGATTGGAAGGGAGGTTTGAAAGAGAAATCAGCAAGTTTGAGAGAAAGGGAGAGCCTGGAGGTGCATTTTATGAAGGAAGTGATTGATCGGGGATGTTTTAAGAGATGGCCCACACATCAGGGGGTCACCCTAACCCCCAAACTCCATCGGCCCGAAGGCCCAACCGAACTTAGTCCATTAACCGGTAAGGCCTCACTGAACCGGCGAGGTCCTTGCCAACCTCTGGACTGTTTGGAGAGGCCTCGCCATTTGGGCGAGGTCCTCCTGCCCCTTATGGCCAAAAATATGTGGGGCCCACCCTGGGTCCCACTGGAACTGTTAGATTTGGGCCCCATCTCTGTTTCGAACCATTTTGGGTCATTTTGGGTACTAACTGTTGCACATTCGCATTTAGCGATCTTTAACAGCTGGGATAGGATCAATAAGGGTCTAGACTTGTCCCTAAACAAACTAGAAGTGGTTCGGGATCGTTTCATGCGACCACGGATGCACACGGACTTGATTAAAATGATCGATTTGAGTGAACTTCGTCAACTGGCGAAACTGGGATCTTATGGATGTTTCTATATTTTTCTCCCACCCACCTAAGTCGAAGGGTAATAGCGTACATTGTGTGACCATAACCCAGGTCCGGTTAAATCCAAATCATGCTCTGATACCAACTTGTAACGCCCTGAAAATCGAGGGTTGAGTAGCAACTCAACTTTCGAGTTTCAGATCATCACTTATGCAACATAAATAATGATAATTAAATGTTTTCTGAGTTAGTGCATTAACATGAGTGAGATTATACCAAAATAGTAATTCATACTCTAGATCCAGTGATAAAATGCAAGCGAAAGACTGGAAGATATATATATCACTGTATGTAAAACAAAACAATCTCGATCTGTCTCTCAAGTATGAATATATCTCTGAGTCACATATACATATAACAATCAAAATCAAATGTCATATGATAGTCCAAATAGCAAAATCCCGTCGATCCAGGCCACCTATGCGAAGCCGTTAGAGAACTGCATGTACGAGAACTCGTCCTAGTCCTCGTAGTAGTTTGGCTCTAACTCCTAAACCGCCTCGCTATCTGCATCTAAGACAGAGTCTGGTAGGTGTTGTAAACACCATCCTGTAATGTGGGAGTGAGTGATCAACTCAGTGGAATCATAGAGCAAAGATTAGCATGTTATCAAATCAATCACGCGATAATGGTAAAGCAAGCAATGAAACATTCCTAGATACTGTAATTAATGCAAGGATGAGATGCAATAATGATGCGTGCCCTCACTTACATACTCCCTCATGCGACACCATCTCACGTTCGCGGTATGCTTTCTTCCCTCAGTGCTCCACATCTTCCAGGCACATGCAGTGCGATATGAATATGATTACCGAGTTGTTATTAGTCCTTTCATACAGCAGTATTGGGAAACTAAGGTACTTCCCTTATATCATTCCCAACAAAGATCTTGTCTAGGGTCGTCACTCCTAGTAGTCTCAAATGATGATATGGTTCTAGGTTGCTGTAAGGGTTGTCAGGGCTGTTGCACACACTCGTTGCACCGCTCCCCCATCACCTTATCAATACAGGCCTAGTTTGTACTCTTGTTGCTACGGAAGGGTCATCGCCTCACGTAGACTCAGAATATGCTCGAGGTTACTACAAAGGGCTCGTCACCAATCAGAGTAGGCTGATAGCTCAAATGTACTGTCCCATACCACCACAATCGGCTCATGAGTCTGAGGTGCTCACTAGTCACAATGGGGAGGCTCGTCGCCATAGCGTAGGCCGACAGCTCGACCATGGTATCCCATACCACTATGCCCGGCTTATGAGTCTTAGCGGATCAAGGTACTACGGTTATCAGGGTTATCACTGGTAAGTTCAGTACCCTAGGTTCAAGCAGTTATGACTAATACAAGGTGAAGATACAATGGTCAGTCGGGTTAGTTGACGAGCTCGACTAGTACAAGCGCACCTCAAGCTGAACGACATGAAGTGCATAAACACCTCGTATGGCCTAAGCACTGCCGTCAACCAAAGCACGACTCTGGTTCTTCGAAGCATCCTTCGTGGCGAATAAAATTCAACCATGAATTCAAATCTATTACCGACTGCTTGGACTATAGTATAGCCCCAAGAACATGTAATCTGAATCAGTATTCATATGAGATAGACATAATTGAAATGACAAGTAATTTAAGCATGTTAGCAACAAGTCATAAGATACAACATAAGCAATTTAACCATACACAAGCTTTTCATATATATAAGGTAATCAATTCAAATATAACAAACATGGAGGAAATCAGATACATCATCAAAATAATTGAGAATCCTATCTCAACGCTGATCTACAACCTCATTTACTCAATACTTACTTATACAAACATTTATACAAACACTTAGTCTACACACATTAGTCTACATAGCATATGTCGGCCAAAATGTGCATTAGGGTGAATCTCTTCGCCAAACAGATCGTACACGCATAACTAGCATAGATACACGACAAATACTCATGGCAATCATATCAGCAAAATTCATACGTATACAGTATTTCCTACAAATACCTTAATTACCCTAAATCTCATATTCTTCGTACATATTCAAAATGAAAAATAGACAGCATGTACTACATGTCAAACAGCATCCTTGTCAACAATCTACCATTAAACGACATTGAAAGCTTTGAAAAAGCATCTAAAATCTGCACCTTACGCTGTAGAAGCGTAATGAATCGAATAAAAACTCTATGCTTCGTCAACGTCAATATGACGACCTATATCACAAGGTAAGTCAGCTACTTCTCTACTTGTAGTGATAAAAACCCTAAAACCAGTTAAGGTTAGGGTTTTCTTACCTAAAATGAAGTCAAAATCACCAGAAAAGTGATTAGATCGCGATGGTTAAATACGTATAGTAGTAGGATAGAGTGACAGGAACTTTCTCTCACAACTTTCACACAATCTCTCTCTTTTCTCTCTTCTCTCTCCTAGGGTTTTTCTCAAATTCTTATGTGAGGGATGGGAGACGGTTTAAGATCCTTATATAGGCTAAAAACTCACCTATTTGGACTTAGGACCAAGGTATACTTAGGTTATAACCAAATTGGGTATTTTTCGATCTAAAAGAATATTTCTGGAGGTCCTCTGACTGAATGCGGTTGGACTTAAGCTTATGAATGCTGGATCCTGATCACGTTAAGTTTTCAGTTCGATCGGGTTTTCAGATCGCACGTGGCGGACCAGTTTTAGTTCCGCGGTCATTGAGACTCAATCAGGGATTCCAAGTACACTGACATGAGTGGAAAATGTTCCCTGATCCGAGGGTGTATTTGGGTCAGATTCCATTAGTCTAAATGCTTATAATTAGCCAGCAAGTGACTCGTGCCAGATTACTTACATTATATTTAATTTATAAAAAATTCTACGCTTTCTCACACTCCTTGCTCCGGGCTCAATGAAATAGTCCCAGGACATCATTTGAGCTTGATTTCCAGGGTGGTAGTCAAGTCCAACTATGCGGTCATAATGGTCTAAGTTCATCGCTACCGGACTCATGATGCGCGGTCCAAGTCCATTACAAAGTTTCAAAGGGTTTCTAAGAATAAACGGGTTTAGAGTTTGATCCTAGGTTTCAGTATGTTATAACGTCAATGATTCCATAAGTTTTGGGTCTTGTAGAACGAATTTAAAGTGAACAGTGCTAATTTCACAGCTAATCTAACTTAGTGCTAGTTAACTTACGTATTTAACCATCGCGATCTGAAAACCCGAAAAGAATTTTCCTATAAGGAAGATAGAATAATTCCCGTCATCTATTCATTCAAGGCATCCCAGCTTAATGATATGCTATTAAGATAGTTGCTGAAGGATCCTTGAATGTGAAAGTTCATTTCCCAATCCACTCTATTGAATGTTAATGAATGAGATTGGATTGAAAGATGAACTCCCGTGGAGAAAGGGCTTTGGGTATTTGATCTAAAGGTAAAACACATAAAAGCACTCTCTTCTTTCTCTACTAGCAATATGGACAGGTCTCTCTACATATAAGCAAAAAGTTCTAACAGATATAAAATGGTCATATTTATGACAGAGTTCGATATCATCGAGTAGGGTCGATATCAATGAGCGAATACTCTCGATGGGATCAACTGTCCGCTCGATAACACAAACTCAAATGTAATACGCTTTTAAAACCTTTTTCCAGCTGGTTGATGGGATCGATTCTGGTGTCGATGTCATCAGATTTCGAACTCTAATTCCATCGGTACTGGGATCGATTAATCAACATTTGACAAATGAGAGAGACTAGCCTAAAATATTTTAGGTTTTTTAGGATATGATTGAGGGTCAACCAATATCATCAGAATTTGAATATCGATGATATCAAGGCCGTGTCGATGGGATTGATAAATCGTATAGATTTACCTATAAGCATGTTGGACAGTTTGTGTCTAGTTTTCGATCCAATTGACCAGGGCTCGATAGCATTGACATAAGAATATCGGTTTCCTCGAGTGGCCCCCAATCAAAGTTAAAAACATCCTAAAATATTTGCTGGAAGAAATTCGCATCCACTGTCGATATGATCGACGGCCTTCCGATATAATCGATATTTGAATTCAGATTAAATTGAAAAAGGCATCGATATATCAAAACATATAGTAGTTCTCAAGAAAAATAGGGACGCCGAAAACATCCTATCGATATTATCGAGCCACTTCCGATGGACTCGATGTTTGAATATCGATAATATTGATAGGTGTATCGATATATCGATAAATCCATCCAGATGAGTATGCGGTTGATGGACACTTTTAGTCCTCTTATCGATAGTATCGATTAAGTGTCAAGGACATCGACAGAGCAGGTCAATTATATCGAAATATGTATCGATACAATCAACAGGGCAAGCAAACTTAGAGATTTTCTTATGTTTGAAAATTTTCACTTATCCAAAAACCCTCATATGTTGTAAGTTATTTTTAAGGGTTTTAATTACCTGGTGTTTTGGGACATGGGATGTGAGGCTATGATTTACCTATGGCGAGCTTCCACACATCCAGTTGAGGCAAACTCTTGAATTATTCTTCCTGTTAGGCTCTGTAGTCTGACTGACTCAACTCACACCATAATTGACAAACCAGGGCACTAATAGGTGCACTTTCAATCTCCCCCTTTGTCAATTATCTAGACAGACACATCCTAAATCGTGTGTACATGTATTTACACAATTTTACAAATTCTAACACATTCATGTACATAACCAGTATTTTCTCCCCCTTACTGTAAACTCCCTTTCTTGGTGCAGCTGCTCCCCCTTACACCTACAACATAGAAAGATAAAAATATCCAATTTTTCACACGGGGTGTTTTAACTTTTTCTCCCTCTTTTTGTCAGTCATTGGCAAAAACATATCAGGTGAGATTTGACTGGAGTTAAAGAATAGATATGTATAAGGATGAGATCATTTTAAACTATACATCATTCTGAGAGAGTATGAATGCATATGAAACAGATCAAGTAAGATAATCATGAAAATCACATGCATTATATGGTAGACAAAATAGAATTATATGCAGCCATATTCAATCAGTATCCAAATATATTCTGCCACAGACAACAGTAGTATAATCATCCAAAAAAATAACACAATATCAGATGCACTTGATAATCAGAGAAGGACTGCACTTGCTTAATGTCCCTGAGAAGGGTGATGTGTGAGAAAATCCACCACTTGCTGAGTGGTTTGCTAGAGAACGTCAACTTTATCTTCAATCATAGTAAGATGCCATTCGCAGAGGTGCAATCGGTCTTCCAGCCCTACCATCCCGTTTAGTAGATGACGTTTGAGGTGATAAGATTGACGATTTGTAATTGACTCGGGGCTTAGCAATGACGTGGGATTTGACCTTGCATGTATAGGTCGATTGGACGATGAAGCATGTGGAATAGCCCTTGGAATGGAACCTCTTGGCATAGATAAAGAAGGACACAACTGTTGTGCCACTAGTGTTGCATCGCTGTCAAACCATTCTTCAAGATACTTCATCAGAGGTGGCAGGTAGGCCTATATGATGTGCTAGTTTGCATATGAGCATAGGGAAGAATAGTGTCTCCCTATGATTGCCTTAGATTACACAAATGATTTGCTTGAGGAGAAGAGTTGGCAGACATACTTGATTTTCTTGATATATATCATAGAGTACATGGATCACAAAAGGAGGAAGATGATCCCCTTTGATATCGTAGGGATATACATTAGACCCAAGAATTTTATAAAGAATTTGGAACGTGGGGCCTAGAAAGTTGACATGAAGCAAATTTTCATCATTCTGTGGAACGGTCGTGCCTTGACATAGTGAACGAATTACTTCTCCCCATACACCCAAACCGTTGAGATTTCTGTTAGTCACTGGAATTCGAGTGACTTCTAGATCAAGAAGATGAGCCAAGGTGATTGGAGTGATCAGTTTTAAGTAGTACGGGAGGGTAATCCGAATACTAGGGGGGTCATCGCTAATGATATGACAGTGATTGAAAAATTCACAAATCACCCCTAGTTGATATGTTCCTCCAAGATTGAGGATATTCTACCAACCGATTACTTCCAGAAGTAGATCCACACCAAATGATTCTATGGAACTATTAAGCACAATACGTTCAACAATAGCAAATGGATGTCCTTCCATAGGTTGATGCCTGCTGGATTCCAATGTTACATTCTTAAATTTCAGAGGATGGAGAGACGATTTTCCTTTTCCCTTGATCATGGTTTGAAGAGATTAAATATTGGAAAGGAAGTATTCAAAGAAAGGAGGGAAAAGTAGGAATTCACATGAATTCTTCTCTTAATATAGCACTCTTATCGATCATATCGATCAGCTATCGATAGCATCGTTATGTCTTCCATCAAGAGTTGCGTTGATGGTCATTGGAAATCAGTAAGACAATTGAATGCAGTTTGACCGTGGGAAGGAATTGATAGTTGAAAAATCGCATTTCCCACAACTGTTGATTGGATTGATATACTATTTCGATGGCATCGATGATGAAATCGAGGGTAGTATGGATAGTATCGTTGCTACGAAAATTTTGACATTTTCTCACTTAGTAGTGTGACCAGGAATATCTCAGACTTTAAATGTACCTATGTGAGCCATTGTTCCTAAGATATTTATCAATGAGAGCATACGCAATGAATGTTTGAAGATCACAGAACCTGTTGGTGTCAAGAGGCTTTGTGAGAATATCGGCAAGCTATTTTTTAGTAATTACATAATCCAATGCAATGATCTTTTCTTCAACAAGTTCTCGGATGAAGTGATGATGGATGTCAATATGCTTGGTCCGAGAGTGCTGAACAAAATTTTTCGAGATGTTTATAGCACTTGTATTGTCACAGAAAAGACTCATTGTAGGCTATGTAATCCTGTAGTCTAACAACATTTGTTTCATCCACAGGATTTGTGCACAACAGCTACCTGCAACTATATATTCAGCCTCTGCAATGGATAACGAGATTGAATTTTTCTTTTTACTCTATCAGGAGACCAAACAGTTGCTAATATAAAAACATCCTCCACTTGTTGATTTTTGATCGTCTAAATTTTCAGTCTAATCTGCATCAGAATAACCAACAATGATGGTGGATGTTTCATATGGATACCATAGACCAAAGGCGGTACTCCCAGCTACATATTTGATAATCCTTTTAATAGCTGTTAGGTGGGATTCCTTAGGATTTGCCTGATATCGAGCACATACTCCCACACTAAAGGATATATCTGGACGACTAGCTGTGAGATACAGTAAGCTTCCAATCATGCTTTGATAAAGATGTTGGTCCACACTTTTGCCATTAATATCTTTGGAGAGTTTTAAGGTGGTACTCATAGGCATGTGATAGCTACAACCTGACTCAAGTCCAAATATTTTCACCAAATCTCTTACATACTTGGTCTGGTTTATGAAAATGCCATCAGGTAGTTGCTTGACTTGCAGCCCTAAAAAGAAGTTTAATTCACCAATCATACTCATTTCAAATTCTGATTTCATGAGGTTGGCGAATTTGTGTGCCTCATCTCCACATGTTGATCCAAATACTATGTCATACACATAGATTTGTACAATAAGCAAGGAGTTCTCTGTTCTTTGAGTAAAAGTGTATTATCTACACTTCCTCTACAAAAATCATGGTCTAATAGAAATTTTGTTAGTCGTTCATACCATGCAGAGCTTTATCTAGACAATAAACATAATGAGGGAACTTGTGATCTAAAAATCCTTTAGGTTGTTCTACATAAACTTCTTCAGCAAGATCCCCATTAAGAAATGCACTTTTAACATCCATCTGAAACAGTTTAAATTTTAATGTGCAAGCAACGGACATGAGAATTCTAATAGATTCGAGACGAGCAACAGGGGAAAATGTTTCATCAAAATCAATCCCTTCTATCTGTGGGTATCCTTGGGTGACTAACCTTTCTTTATTTCTGATCACATTTCTTGACTCATCAAATTTGTTCTTGAAGACCCATTTGGTTTCAATGACATTTGTATCGGTTGGTCTAGGAACCAATATCCATACCTCGTTTCTTTGAAATTGTTGAAGTTCTTCTTTTATGGCATTTATCCAGTGTTTATCTTGAAGAGCTTCCATAACATTTTTAGGTTCAATTTTTGAGGTAAAGAAGAAATGGCTGTAGATATTCTCTATCATCCGTCGAGTTCTTACACCATCATTTAGATCACCAATGATTTGTTCTCGTGGGTGATCCTTTACGATGGGTATTTCAAAGGACAGTCTAGGTTCATTTGGTGCTGGGGTTTTGTTCTCTGATTTATCTAGAATGCATGAGTCTACATCATCTTCTAATTCATTTACAGGGTTCTCCTCATCATGAAGATGATCATCAATTACCACACTGACTGTCTCTTGAATAGTCAGGGTTCTTAGATTGTATACTCTATATGCACGACTATTCATGGATGCCCCAGAAAAATACCTTCATCACTTTTAGGCTCAAATTTTCCTAGGTGATCTCTTTCTCTTAAAATATAACATTTACTCCCAAAAAATTAAAAATATTTCACACTAGGTGCCTTTCCATACCATAGTTCGTATGGAGTTTTGTTCAAACCTACTCTAAGATATACTTTATTTACGGTGTAGCAGGCAGTATTGATAGCTTCTTCCTAGAAACTTTTTTCCATATCTTTTCCATTTAACATGACTGACCCAATCTCTTGCAGCACACGATTTTTCCTTTCAATAACTCCGTTTTACTGTGGGGTTTTTGGGGCTGAGAATTCATGATGAATTCCTTTCTCATTGCAGTACTTTTCAAATTTCCCACCATGATCGCTTCTAATATGATTAATGTATATCCTCTTTCATTTTGAAGTCATTTGGCCAGGATTGCAAATTCGTCAAAAGCATTCAATTTTTCCTGAAGAAATGCGACCCAAGTGAATCTGGTGTAGTCATTAACTACAACAAGGAAGTACCTTTTCCTTCCGTGGCTTTCCACTTTGGTTGGCCAACCAAATCCATATGCGGCAGATCTAACGGTTTTGTTGTTGCTATGGTGGTTGTCTTTTTTTGTCCAGTTTTTATCTGTTTTCCTTTAAGACATTCTCCACACAACTTTTTCTTCTTTTCTAATCTTGGGAAGACCTCTAACCAAATTTTTTGAGTTGAGCTTAGTTAAATTTCGGTAGTGAACATGTCCCAACCTTTGATGCCATAATTTGGATTCATTTTTCACAGCCATATTAGACTTTTTATTCATCACATCCTCATTTGCACTTTCAATGATATAACAGTTATCACTAGTGCGCAGTCCGTTTATGAGGGATTTTCCTATGCGATCTAAAATTCTACACACATCTTTTGAGAAGATGACAAGATGTTCCTTGTCACAGCTTTGAGAAATGCTAAGGAGATTATGTTTCAGACCTTCTACACAGAGGACATATTTGATTTTTGGAAGACCTGGTACAGCTAATGTCCCTTGTCCAATAATTTTGGCTAAACTACCATCTCTAAATGTGACCGATCCTCCATCAAAGTTTTAGTACTCACAAAAATGAGTTTGATCACCAGTCATGTGTCTAGAGCATCCACTATCAAGATACCATTTTGAACTATTGCCAGCATTTATAACAGTATGGATTACAAGGCAATTATTATGATCTGTCACATCCTCTGGGACCTTCTTGAACATGATTCCTTCTTCAGTCATGATCACTCTCTAGGCGGTGAAGCCCTTAAAGAGAGACCCGCTCTCATACCAATTGAAATAGCGATGAAGACCGCTTGAGGCCGAAGTAGGAATATGCCAATATGTCCTAGAGGGGGGTGAATAGGACCTTTTAAAATTTTATGATATATTTAAAATCCTATTGCACTAATCCTATCAGATATACAATTATCAGGATTACTCAAATGTAACTCTACTGGCTTCCAAGCCTTGTAGAGGATCCAATCACAAACTGTTTCAAAGATAAACAAGTTGCATACAAGATTGTGATGGATAAGATTGTGTGTGTATATGAGGTGTGATCTTAGACAATCAAATATAAAAACATGTAAGGAATTTCACACAATGAAAAATAATAACAAACTCAAACACAGTCATTTTTACAGTGATTCGACTACTTGTCTACTCTACTCCCGGCTGTCGCACTCAACCCTTGAGTGTACCAGATTTCGTTAAGGAGGTTTCCCAGGGTTCACCTCAAACCTAAGGTTTTAAATCAAGTTCACCTTTAACCTTTACATGGAGATTTCTAGTCGGTTCACCTCTAACCCTGGAGTTTTACTGGTGCACTCCTAACCAGATGTTTATGCCCACACAGAGCAAGGGTCCACACAATGCACCCAGATGTTTATGCTCACCACAGAGCAAGGGTCCACACAGCGCACCCACAGCGTACACTCCCGCCGAAGGCCTCCTATGAGGACTTCAAAGGGTGAGCAATACTTAAGACCCAATCCTAGAAAGGAATGATCACAAGTGTCCTCTGGACTCTAGGTACTTATAGATAAGTTGATGAGTCCCTTTTAGCACAGTGATGAAGATCTCCTTCTTGCTGTTGAAGAGTCTTTGATCCCTTGATCCACAACACAAAAGATATACCGGTACTTGGCTTCGAGTTGGGTCAAGATTAGAACGGAAATCTACTCTCTTAGAATTTTCCTGTAAGGAAGATAGAGTAATTCCCGTCATCTATTCATTCAAGGCATCCTAGCTTAAAGATATGCTGTTAAGGTAGTGTCACACCCCAAACTTAAAAACTGGGCTCACAAAATTCTCGATCGCCGAATCTGGCGCCGACAACCTCCGTAGAACCCCATTCTCGGATCCCAGCGCCCATTCACTAGGTTTCTATCCTGGGATGCTACGAGGAGGATTTTCAACATCAGTTTGTTTCGTAATAAGCATAACCAAAGGCATAACCCACAAACAACAACTAAAAACTTGATTACATTTTCACTATGATAAAAAACTTTACAAGTACAATGAGCATAAAGGGAAATACAATGATGATAGACTAAAAGCTCCAAAATAATCTGCCAAGTGCTCAAGCCTTAACGCCGCTATGATCCAACATCACCTGCATGCAACGGTCGTGCATAAGCTTATGGAAAGCTTAGAGGGTGGTGAAAGTGTGTGCGCAAGGTAGTAATATGATCATGCAATATTAAAGTAATGCGAAATATACTGATAGATCCATGAATACCGTTAGCCGTACCAAGGCTATGAGATGCAAGGCATGAATGATGTCGGCCATACCAGGGCTATACGATGCAAGATGCAAGTCAAGCATACGATCCTCATCTAAGTCCCCATATCAATACAGCTTAACTCTGGGATATCACCGGGGTCTAGTACACTCTAAACCAGATTGCCGCCCCATTACGCACAATAAAGTAAGTGGAAGAGACCTCACTATCCATCTGTCAATATCGGGCTCAACTCATCAATAGCGGACCCATTCCTTGAGCTGGTCAAACTCAGCCTAGCTTTCCCCCCTCCTCTCGGGCAGGTAAGGCCGCAGCCCCTTCCAACCGACCATGACACAGTGGAAAGCACGACCGTCTGGTAATCAGTACTCGGTGCTCATGCACCCAATCGGTATAGACGTTGGAGCAACCTCGTGATACCATAAGGGTTTAGGGACTTTCACCTAGGGATATCTATAGCACCCCATGTAGAATAAATTTTCAGTATCCAATCCTACCAACCACGGTACGTCTGTGGAGGCTACGGCCCCGATGTCGTAAGGGCATACATTAACCATATCACACAATGCGAAATGCATGAATCACACTATCCAATCATACAATAATCCTGTGCGTATCGTGCACTCAGGTAGGGAAACACCGCCTAACCGGGAGCCCTTAAATAATCTGCCCGAAGGCATATGCTGTGATCAATCACTTCTCATATCAAGCAACATATGATGCGTATGATCATGAGTTATGGAGTTATACTACACATGTTATAAGTAATGCACTATCCTTACAACGCAGATGGCCTAGACGGCATACATCCAATAAGTATAAACCTATCAATGCGCCCTAGGGAGAGTTGTAATGTGGACATTTAACCAACATTATACTTACAATGTGAACTTCAAACCAGCACTGCTCCCAAGGCGGAGTGTAACACCCCAGATTTTGGCCAACCTGGGATTAGAGGTCCTTAGGCAATGGGTTAAATAAAACACCTGGGAAATCACTCAGAACCCAATTCCATAGCCAAAGAAACTACTTAGGATTAATTCCTTTAGAAACTAAGCATAAGTTAGCTAGCGCAACGCTAGAGTAGCTGGAAAATAGTCTCTGATCACTTTAAATATGTTCTACAAGACCCAAATCGAGTAAAACCAATGACTCTATAATACTCTATAACCTTGGATCAAACTCTAAGTCGGTTTGTTCTCTGGACCTCTTTGAAACTTTGTATTGGATCTAGACCGCACGTTGAAAGTCCGATACCTACTATCTTAGACCATTAGGACCACCTAGCTGGACTTGACAATCATTTTGAAAATCAAGTCCAACCAATAATCACAGGCTATTTCATTGAGCCCGGACTGAAGAGAGTGCGAATAGGAAAAGATTTGGAATTTGAAATTCAAATCTGGCACATGACTTGACGCGTCAGTATTAAGCGTTCTGACCGTCAGAATTCAGCCAAATTACACCCTCGGATCAGGAAAAATTTCTATTTCATATCATGAGACTTGCAGAGCTGATCTACGTGCGGTGACCGCTGAACTGAAACTGGACCGCCACGTGCGATCTACGAACCCTGCTGGACTGAAAACGGGATGAGAGCAACTTCCGACAAGTACGAACTTAAGTCCGATCGCGTTCAGCCAGGGGACCACCAGAAATGATCTTTTGGACCGAAACAGCCCCGCTTTGGATAAACATCAAGTGCACTTTGTTCCTGAAACCCTCACTCCTCTCTCCCATCCGAATTTGAGAAAAACCCTAGATTGGGAGAGAGAAAAGGTGAGAGTTTGTGAGAGAGAGTAGGAGAGAATTTACCTGCCGTTGCACCACCTGTTGCAAGTGCCTAAGCAACACACCTCAATCACCTGGCCGGTGATTCCTCTGCATTTTCAGGTAAGAAAATACCCTAAAAGTTGCTGATTTAGTGTTTCTTCGTTTCTGTAGCTAGATAGCTGATGTATGTTGTAAAACAGGTTCTCTATTCGCCGTAGACGAAGCGTATACGCTCCGTTCGAAACGATACGTTTATAAGAGATAAGGTGCGGATATTAGACACTTTGATTGACTGTTTTCAACGCTTTCAATGTCGTTTAATAGTAGATTATCGACGGTAATGCCGTTTGACATGTACAACATGATGTCCGTTTCCTATTTCGTAAACCGACGAAGAATATGAGATTTAGGGCATTTTAGTCATTTGTAGGAAGTACTGTTTTCATTCATAATTTGCTGACGTGATTGACATGACTTTTTGTCGCATTAGAATACTAGGACTGCATGCATAATTATTTTGGCGAAGAGATTCGCCAAAATGCGCACTTTGAGTCGACATACTATATGTAGACTTAAGTGTGTAGTTTAAGTGTTTGTGTAAATGCTTGTATTAGTATGTATTGAATTAAATGGTGTTATGATTTAGTTTGAGATTGATTTCTCAATTAATATGCTGATGTAAATGATTTCCTACATGTTAGCTATATGCATGATTTCATTATACGTATGAAAGACATGTGCAAGATGATTTACTTAAGTTGTACGTTATAACATGTGTTAACATGCTCACATGTTTGTATTCCATTTCCAATACTCTTACCTGATTCCTTATGTGGATTCATAATTATTTGGGACTATACTTCGTCCAGGCAGTTGGTAACAGAGAAAATTCGTGGCTAGCTGGTATTTGCCACGAAGGACGCGTCGATGAACGCGAGTCGTGTTTGGAGTTGGCGACAGTGGTTAGGTCACGTGAAGTGTTTCACGCACTTCATGTCGTTCGACTTGCGATGCGCTCGTGCTAGTTGAGCCCGTTAAGTAACCCGACTAGCCATTATATGTTCACCCTGCATGAGTCATAACTGCTTGAACCTAGGGTACTGAACTTACCATTGTAAACCCTGTTAACCATGGTACCTTGATCCACATAGACTCATGAGCCGGGCATGGTGGTATGGGACACCGTGGTCTAGCTGTCGGCCTACGCTGGGGCCACAAACCTCCTCGTAGTGACCAGTGAGCACCTAGTCTCGTGAGCAGATTATGGTGGTATGGGACACTATATTCTTACTGTCGGCCTACAATGATCAGGCGACGAGTCCTTTGTAGTGACTGCGAGCGTATTCTGAGTCTACGGGAGGTGACGACCCTTCCGTAGCAGTAGAGTACAGTAGGCCTGTATTGATAAAGTGATGGGGGAGCGGAGCGACGAGTGCGTGCAACAGCCCTGACAGCCCTTGCAGCGACCTAAAAAATATACATCGTATGAGATTACTAGGTGTGACGACCCTAGAAAGGATCTGTGTTGGGATTGATATAAGGGAAGTACCTTAGTTTCCCAATCCTGCTGTTTGAATGGACTAATAACAACTTGACAATCATATCACCATTACATTGCATGTTCCTGGAAGATGTGGAGCATTGAGCGGGATGCACGCATGCCGCGGACGAAGATGGTGTCGTATGAGGGAGAATGTCGGTGAGGGCATCCATCATGTCATGTCATAATTGCATTAACAATAGTATTAGGAATGTTTGAATTACTGCTTTACTATTATCGCATGATTGATTTGATAACATGCTAATCTCTGCTCTCTTATCCCACTGAGTTGATCACTCACTCCCATGTTACGGGATGGTATTTTCGGACACCCACCAGTCCCTTTTTGTGATTGCAGATGATGGCGCTGCTTGAGAAGTGGAGCTGGACTTGATGATGAGGAGGAGGATTCCTCCTTTATGCGTGTTCTGATTGATGGGATTACAGGGAGGTTGATTAGATACCTTGACACTTGTCATTTTATATTTTTAGCATACTCATGTATATTCGTTTTGTTTACTTTTGGAGTATACATGTATGTATATAATCTGGTAACATGTTCACACTCTGGAGACATACAACAGTTTTTATATGTTATACATACTATCACAGTCTTCCGCTTGCTAATTTAACGGTCTCTAGAGTATGATATGATGTTTTGGATTAATCCCACTCATGTATAATGCATTGACACAGACAACATTCAATCATACACATTTATGTTGCATAAATAACATTTTGGAACTCGTGAGTGGAGTTTTTACTCGACCCCCCGATTTTCGGGATGTTACACGGAGCCCGTCGTGAAACATCCTTACATAAACCATGTTGGGATCACACATTGTAATGGACCTTAGGTACATCCCATTGGGCCTTAAATATATCAAATGGGCCATATCATATGGGCCTTTTATTCATCAAGTGGGCCACACCAATGGGCCGTATGTGCATTGCAATGGGCCATAACCCGTTGGGTCTTGAATACATCAAATGGGCCTAATCACATGGGTCTTATGTGTATCAAATGAGACACACCAATTGGGCCCCATATGTACATCAAATGGGCCTTAACCCATAGGCCCTAACACATCTTAATGGGCCTTAACCCATGGGCCCCTACTACATCAAATGGGCCTCAACTCATGGGCCTTACATGTATATAAAAGTGGGCCTCAACCATGTGCCACAAATACATCGAATGGCCCCATGACATGGGCCTTACATCCACATCAAAGTGGGTCCCAATGGACTACCACAAATACATTAAGATGGGCCCCAAAACATGCCAAGGTGGGGTCCACTTGGACTATAGATCTGGTTCATTCTTTAGCTCATGCCCAAAATGAGCTTTCAAAATGGCTAGACGGATTGGAGGCAGCACATGCATCATGGAGGGTCCCACCATCCAGGTGTGGATGGTGTGGATAAAACACATAAATCAGGATGGTTTCCACCATCCCACGCTGTGGACGATGGAACGAAATAAATACATTACAGTGGGTTCCACCGTCCGCTGGACAGTGGTAATACAACACATGCATCACTGTGGGCTCCACGTGGGGCCCATCATAATGTTTATACACCATCTAATCTATTGATAAGGTCGTAGAGACCTAGATGAAAAGGAAAAATAAATTTCATCTTGATCCAAAACTTTGTGGCCCATAAAAGGATTCTAATAGTAGACATTCAATCACACTGTTTCCTATGATGTGGCTCACCTGAGCGTTGAATGTGGCTCATTTTTGGAGGGGGCCCACCTGAGGAGGGGGTCCACCATTTGAATGGATTAGATGGTAAATAAACATTAAGGTGGGGCCACGGCTGGAGGCCATGGGTCCCTGTCGTCCGCCCGCCCGCCTAACAACAGCAGTAGCAAGGCTACTTACATATATACATTTTTTAAAAAATGGGTATTTCTGGGTTTTTTTGAGTGCGGGGCCCACATCAGGTGGATACGTCCCAACCATCCATCGTTAGGGCTCAAATAAAACCCAACGAGCCCAATATTGGGTATCTTTTGGTATTTTGAAATGTCAGGTGGATTTTTAATTGTGAAAGCCACCGTTTGTTATGCCATGGCCCGCCAAAACATCGGATTGAGTCCATTTTCATTTTAACGCCTACAATGAGCTTGGGAAGGGAACAGACGACATGGATTAAAGACATACATCAAAGTAGGGTGTATATGAGTGGGCTACCCCATGAGCCTGTAACCAAGCTAATATTTATGTTTTCACAGAGACGTCCAGCGTCCCTGGATGCTGGACGGTCCTCACAACAGAGGTGGGATTTATTCAAGTGGGCCACCACATGATGAATGGTGTGAGTACAACACACACAAGGTGGACCCCACTCATAGACGGCTTGGGTAAAATACTTACTTCATGATGGGTTCCATTCAAGTGGGCCACACGGCCAAATCATCACACAAAAACATAAAAAAAGGGGAGACAGAAAGAGATAGAGAGTGGGACACGCATGATGGAGGGACCCCTACACTAAGGGCCCTCCCTTGCAACCAAACATACATCAAGTGGGTCCCATTATACATGGACCCATTAAATCTAAAATCCAATGGTGGAGATCCCTCTCCACTAAAATATATAGTCTAGATGACCCTAGGTATACAAGAAAAATAAACATCATGATGGGGTCCATGGAGAATGGCCCCATCATGGAATGATCATGATGATCAAAGTGGGCCATCGGCCATATCTTAGGGTCCCAAGTGAGATCCAAACCACTGATCGGTTGGCCTCACTTGGCCCATCTTTAAAACATGAAAAACTACTCTTATCAAGCACCCACCATTTGTTCTTCTTGCTCCCTTGGGTTCCTTAGCTCCTTAACTTTGATTCCAATGGAGGAGATGAGGTTTGGATGGTTAAGATGGGAGATCTTGGGATAGAAAGGTGGGCCACACTTGGAGCTTGGAAGAGAGGGAGGGGATTGAATGTATGGAGGTTTTCTTGCTTGGGAATGGTTTGAAAAAAATGAGAAAGAGAGTTGTAAAGAGAGAGGAATGATGGGTGATGGATGTGTTGATGTGGTGAGTGATGGGTGCAAGAACCTTTTTGACTTTGTGGCTTTTAGTGTAAGAAAGGTATGACTTGTGTAAGAACTTTTTGGCTTTTGGGGCTTGTTTGGGAAAAGGGTGAAAGGTGATGTGTACTTGACATGTTGAGATTGATGGATTGATGGATTGATGCGACACGTCGTAAAGATTCTCTTGGGTTTTACAACGCGTACATTTTCCTCGGACCGAACGCTGGCCCACATCTCTTAACCAGGGTATCGCCTCGATGTGCGAGTCACGATATCAGAACCACGGCGGCGGTGCGGTCGCTATGGTAAAGGTCTTAGGTTGAGTCGACTTAGGTTGACGGCGTGTGAATCAGGGTCACGTGCAAATATCGGTTAAGGGTCGAAGGTTGTCGGGATTCGATTAAGAAGACCTCGAAAGTCTATGGAACGGTACGGTCTAAGTTACGAATCTTATAGCTCTCCCCTCCTAGTAAAAATTTCATCCTCAAAATTTACACAATCATTGCAACTAGGAAAAACTCACGAGGAATAAGAAACATAACATCACTATATAAACCAGAGATAACATACAAAATACATCACATGATCAATCATCAAAGAGATGGGGATAACGCTCTCGAATCTCGGCCTCATGCTCCCAAGAAGCCTCTTCGACAGAATGGTGACCCCACTGAACCTTCACCAACGGAATGACCTTGGTTCTGAGGACCTGCTCCTTCCGATCAAGGATACGGACTGGCTGCTTGATGTAAGAAGCGTTCTCACGAACCTTCAGCGGATGCTAATCAATAACGGGAACTATGTCTGACCCACACTTCCTCAACATAGAGACATGAAAAATGTTGTGGACGCCAGACAACTGAGGTGGCAAGGCAAGCCGATAGACCATGGCGCCAACGGGCACAGTGATCTCAAAAGGTCCTATAAATCTCGGGGCAAGCTTGCCCTTCTCTCCAAATCGAACTACGCACTTCATGGGTGAGACCTTGAGATACACATGGTCCCCTACATCAAACTCTAAGGGACGACGCCGACGATCAGTAAAACTCTTCTGCTGGCTCTTAGCTGTGCGCATCCTCTGCCTGATGATAGTAATAGCCTCTGACGTCTCCTCCACAAGCTTGGGACCTAGGAGACGGCGCTCTCTAACCTTGGTCCAATAACTTGGTGATCTACATAGTTTGCCATATAGTGCCTCAAAAAGAGCCATGCCGATGGTTTCCTGATAGCCGTTATTGTATGCGAACTCAGCCAATCGCAAATGTTCATCCCATCTACCACCGAAATCATTCGCGCAAGCCTGAAGCATATCCTCAAGGATCTGGTAGACCCTCTCGTCTGGCCATCGGTCTGCGGATGGTACATGGTGTTGAGTTGTCAATCAGTCCTCATCTCTCTCTAGAAGCTCCCCCAAAACTGAGACGTGAACCTCGAATCTTGGTCAGAAATGATCGAGACTAGAATGCCATGCAGTCTCATAACCTCCTCGATAAACAACCTCACAAGCAGGTCCATAGACCAAGTCGTACACATCGCAGGGAAATATACCGACATCGTTAGACGATCCATAATAACCCAAATGGCGTCATGACCATGCTGAGTCCTCAACAAGCCCATAATAAAGTCTGTCGACATGTGCTCCCACTTCCACATCGGGACACTCAACGGCTGCAATAGACCAGGGGGTCTCTGATGATTGGCCTTGACAAGCTAGCACGTGTCACACTCGACCACAAAACTGACAATCTGGTGCTTCATTCCTACCCAAAAATATTGTCACCTCATGTCATGGTACATCTTCATTGAGCCAAGGTGGATAAAAAATCACGATCGATATGCCTCGGTCATTAGATCCCTGCATAACTCAGGAATATCCGGGACACATAATGGACCTCTGAAGTGGAGTCCACCATCTGTACCAATCTGTCAATCTGCCTGATTCTCAGATGTAGCCTCAGCCATATAACTCTGCAACGACTCATCAACCTGCTGAGCCTCGATCACCCTTGCAACAAGAGAGGGTTGAATCGACAGGGTCGATAACTGCACCATAGAAGACTGCAGGCCGAACTCAAAATCATACTCTGTGATATCCTCAAGCATCTACCACTCCTGAATTATCATATGCGCCAGCAGGCCTCGTGGTTGACGACTGAGGGCATCTGCCACCACGTTCTCCTTGCCCGGGTGGTACTGAAGATCAAAATCATAGTCTTTCAGGAGTTTCATCCAGCGCCTTTACCTCATGTTCAACTCAGACTGTGAGAAGAGGTACTTTAAGCTCTTGTAATCAGAGAAGAGCTCAAACCTAACCCTATAGAGATAGTGCCTCCACACCTTCAGTGCGAAGACAACTGCAGCCAGCTCCAAATCATACGTGAGATAGTTCAGCTCATGGACCTTGAGCTGATGAGACGCGAAGGCCACTGGTCTCCCGTGCTACATCAGGACAACACCCAAACCAATATGCGAGGCATCAGTAAATATAATAAATTCGTCACTCACAGAGGGAAGAGTGAGGACAGGAGTGGACATCAGACGGTCCTTCAACTCCATAAATGCTTGCTTGAAGGAGTAACTCCAAATAAACTTTGTGCCCTTCCAAGTCAACCTAGTCAGCGGGGCTGCAATACAGGAGAAGCCCTCAATGAAACGCCAATAATAGCCCTCCAAACTAAGGAAACTGTGGATCTCAGATGCGTTCGTGGGCTGACCCCACTGACGCATTGCCTCAACCTTCGAGGGGTCCACTGTGACACCCTCCCTTGTCACCATGTGACCAAGGAACTTCACCTCCTCCTGTCATAACTCACACTTCTCCAGCTTCGCATACAGCTAGTGTGCGTGGAGGGTCTATAAGGTAATCTTCAAATGCTGCTCGTGCTCCTCACGGGTCCTCGAATAGATCAGAATGTCGTTAATGAAGACTACAAAAAACTGTTTGAGATAAGGGCGAAAGACCTCTTTCATCAGCGGCATGAAGACTACAAGTGCATTGGTCAGTCCGAAGGACATGACATGGAATTCAAAATGACCATAGCGCGTCCTGATAGTCGTCTTCAAAATGTCCTCATCTCGGACCCGAATCTGATGATAACCAGAACGCAGGTCAATCTTGAAAAAGAACTGTGCACCCTGCAGCTGATCGAACAAATCATTAATCCTCGGGAGTGGGTACTTATTCTTGATCGTGACTTTGTTGAGCTCGCGGTAATCTACGTAGAGCCGTCCTTCTTCTTCACAAAGAGTACAGGCGCTCCCCACGGTGAACTGCACGGACGGATAAAGCCTAACTCGCTTAACCCGTCCAACTGCTTCTGCAGTTCCCCCAACTCCAATGGTGTCATGCGATACAGGGCCTTCAAGATAGGCACGGTACCGGGCACGAGATCAATTTGAAACTCGGTGAGTCGACGAGGCGGTAATCTTGGAATCTCTTGGAACACATTAAGAAAATTGTAAACTATGGGTAAATGGTCGATGCTCACTGCTATGGGCTCCTCTATGTCACACGACATCAAACAAGACAACGATTCTCCTCTAGGCTTTGTAATGAACTGGAACTGTAGCACGCTGGGTGTACAAAATATTACTGTCCTCACAGAGCAGTACAATATAGCATAGTACTCGACAAGCCAATCCATGCCCAGGATAACGTCAAAATCTAACATCAGCAGTACGTACAAGTCGGAGGGCAAGTAAATCCCTCCCACTAATGTGGGCCAAGATGGACAGAAGTGGCCTAATACTGTAGTCATCCCTAAGGGCGTCGATACAGTCAACCCCTCTCGAGCAGACTCTCTCGGTAATCCAGTCGAATGACAGAATCCCTCAGACATAAACGAGTACGAAGCACCAGAATCAAATAAAACCCAAGCGATGTATGTAGAGACTGGAAGTATACCCTCGATGACTCCTCCAGATGACTGCGGATCCAGCTGAGCCTCATAGAACCAAGCCTGAGCCGGCCGGGGAGGTGCCTGTCCTCTCTGAGCATGCTACTGCTGCTGGGGTCGCTGAGGCAGTCGAAATTGCTGCGTATACTGCTGCGGCCTCTGATGCTGATGCTGATGCTACTGCTGAGGTGGCTTCGGTAGTGGGGGCTGCTGTTGCTACTGCTGTGGGGGTCTCTGCTGCTCTGTGGTGGAGGCTACTGTGGACCTCTCTACTGCTACTGGGGGCTAGGACACTCCCATATATTATGTCCTATCGTACCGCACCTAAAACAAGTGCCGATGAATTGCCTCGGAGGTGGTGCTGGAGGTGCTACTGGTGCTCGAAAGGCTGGGTGACCTGTGCGCCTCTGCAGTGGTCGATGCTGCTGGGAATCACTGGAAGGATCTTACCTCTTCTAATATCTCCTCTGACCACAATCAAACTGAGAACCCGGCCCACTTATCCTCAAAAATCTTGGCCGGTTCTCAGTCGCGGTGACAACATGGTTGCTAGGGTATAAGTTTTGAGTCAAGCTAATTTTGGTATGTAGGACTCGGCTTAAGATCATGACCAAATGTCGGATACAAGTTGAGGGGAAGATCACGGAAACCTATGGAATGGTACGGTCTAGAATACAGGTCTTACACCTGATAAGTCCGTCTAGGCCATATAAGTGTAGAAACATATCAACCTAAAATGCCATATGTCGTGGTTGTAATGCAATATGCAATGTGAATAATATGACTAAGCTAAAGTGTTAGATCGGGATGATAGTATGTAGTATCACAGACTATGGGATCCATCACAAGGGATTTCTATCCAAACCAGTCGCATACCTAAATTTGGATAGGCAAACTCAATGTGGTAAATTTTGATCTCAGGTTTGTCATGCACCCAAACCGAAATCCTGGCCACTGCGAAAGTACACAAGATCGATCTACAACTTAATATGAAGGTGCAATGGCAATCCCAGAATCTCCTGAAATAAGTCGAAGAAATCACAAGCAATCGGCAGCTGATCAATACAAGCACCAACAGGCTCCTCAACGATGTAGGACATCAAGCAAGACAATGTCTCTCCTCAGGGCTCTACAATGAACTGAAACTGCAACAAGTCTGGTATACAGAACGTGTCTCTCCTCGTGGAGCAGTCCAAGATGGCGTGTTGCTCGGCAAGCCAATCCATAACTAAGATAGCATCAAAATCTGACATCGGCAGCACGTACAAGTCAGCGGGAAAGAAAATCTCTCCTAGTAACATGGGGCAAGATGAATAGAAGTGGCCTAATACTGTAGTCTTCCCCAAGGGTGTCGATACGGTCAACCCCTCTCGAGCAGACTCTGTCAGTAATCTAGTCGAATGACAAAATCCCTCGGACATGAATGAATGCGAAGCATGAAAATTAAATAAAACTCGGGTGATGCATGCAGAGAATTGAATTATACCCTTAACAACTCCTGCAGATGACTATGGGTCCTGCTGAGCCGCATAGAATCTAGCCTGAGCTGGCTGGGGAGGTGCTTGTCCCCTCGAAAGATGCTATTTATGCTGATGTTGCTGAGGTGCTCGAAACTGCTACCTCTACTGCTGAGGTCTCAAAGGGTGTTACTGATGTTGATGTTGATGCTGAGGGGGCCTCAGTGGTGGGATCTGCTATCACTCCTGTTGCGAAGGCTGCTACGGTGCTCTCGGCTATTGCTACTAGGGTCGGGAACAATCCCACCTACGATGTATTATCCCACTGCATCCATAACAGGTATTAGAAAGCTACCTCTGAGGTAGTGCTGATGGTGCTGCTGGTGCTCTGGCGGATGAGTGGCTCCTGTATCTCTACGGTCGTCAATGTTGTTGCTGATAGGAGCTATTAGATGAATCCTGCCTCTTTCAGTTTCTCATCAGATCACAATCGGTCTGCGTGACGGCCTAGACGGTCTCATAAATCTGAGCCCTCTATACTATCACTTGAAAGGTCAAGAGCTTATGCCCAATAACACGTCCTTGAAGACCGTAATACAAGTCATTCTTGAAATGGCGAGCCTTCCACCCCTCGTCATCGACCAAATACGACATAAATCTTGATAGCACCACAAAACGGGCCGCATACTTTGCCACAGACATGTCCCCCTTCACCAGAGTCTCAAACTCTAGTACTCGCTAACGAAGAATGTGGTCAGGGAAGTACTGTTCCTCAAATCATTCTACAAAATCATCCCATGTCCCCATGAAGTCGGCCCTTACAACACGGGTAAAAGATGTTCACCCATGCTCGGCCTCACCATGGAGAAGAAATACTACCAACCGAACTCGTTAATGGGTCGTACATGCCTTAATATCAAAAATCTTCTCCACATCGGAGTGCCACCTCTCGACTGTTGTCGGATTTGGCTCACCTTGAAAATGCGAAAGATTGAGCTATCTGAACTCGTCAATGGGTCGTACATGCCTAGCTTTTCCCCCTTCTCTCGGGCAGGTAAGACCGTACCCCCTTCCAACTGACCATGACACAATAGGAGATGAGGCCTAATGGTATATGACCCTCATGTGCTCATGCATCCACTCGGTCTAGATGTTGGAATAACCTTTGAAACCAAGAGGGTTTATGGAATTTCACCCAGGGATATCTATAACACCTCATGTAGAACAGATTTTTAGTATCCCATCCGGCCATCCACGATATGCATGTGGAGGCTACTACCCTGATGTCGCTAGGGCGTACGGTGGTCATATCATAAAATGCAAGATGCATGAGCCATATTATCCAGTCATGCATCAAACTTGCGCTTACTGCACATCATGTGGATAACTCCTCCTATCAGGGAGTCCCATAATAATAGGCCTAATGACATGTGTTATGATCAATCATTCCTCATATCAAGCATACATATGATGTGCATGGGTATGGATCAAGAAGTTATACTAAGCATGTCATATGATGATGTTATACTCTCCTCATATCAAGGATAGGCCTAAACGGCCTACTCATAACAAGAATAGACCTAACAATGGGCCCAAGGGAAGGTCACAATGTGGACATTTAACCATCATTGCCCATCAATGTGGACATTTAACCAACATCGCTCCCAATGAGTGGCCCACGTAAACATCATTACATACATCATGGAGAAATCACATATCACATCGGTCCTTATATACATCACTTAAGGCCTCACACAAGGGACACACATTCATTGCATTGGGCCTCACTCATAGGCCGCATATACATCACAATGGGCCTCATCACATGGGCCTAATATGCATCACAATGGGCTGCTCACATGGACCTAATATGCATCATAATGGGCCTCATCACATGGGCTTAATCTGCATCGTAATGGGCCACTCACACGGGCCTAATATACATCACAATGGGCCGCTCACACAGGCCTAATATGCATCACAATGGGCCACTCACATGGGCCAGGTGATTGAGATGTGTTGCTGAAGCACGTGCAACAGGTGGCACGAAGGCAGGAAAAATCTCTCCTACTCTCTCTCACAAACTCTCACCTTTTCTCTCTCCCAATCTAGGGTTTCTCTCAAATTCGGATGGGAGAGAGGAGTGAGGGTTTCAACCCCTTTTATAAGCTTAAAAATATCCAAAATAGGCTCAGGAACAAAGTTCACTTAGTGTATAACCAAATCGGGGCTTTTTCGGTCCAAAAGATGATTTCTGGTGGTCCCATGGCCGAACGCGATCGGACTTAAGCTCAAGTGTACAAGATCTAGCACGCATCAAGTTTTCAGTCTGGCAAGGTTCGCAGATCGCACGTGGCGGTCCAGTTTCAGTTCAGCGGTCACCGCACGTAGATCAGGGCTGCAAGTCTCATGATATGAAATAGAAATTTTTCCTGATCCAAAGGTGTAATCTGACTGAATTCTGACGGTCAGAACGCTTAATACTGACACGTCAAGTCGTGTGCCAGATTTGAATTTCAAATTCCAAATCTGTCCCTATTCACACTCTCTTCAGTCCGGGCTCAATGAAATAGCCTGTGTTTATCGGTTGGACTTAATTTTTGAAATGATTGTCAAGTCCAGCTGGGTGGTCCTAACAGTCTAAGATAGGAGGTATCGGACTTTCAACGCGCTGTCTAGATCCAATACAAAGTTTCAAAGTGGTCTAGAGAACAAACCTGCTTAGAGTTTGATCCGAGGTTATAGAGTTTTATAGAGTCATTGGTTCTACTCGATTTGGGTCTTGTAGAACGTATTTAAAGTGATCAGGGACTATTTCCCAGCTACTCTAGCGTTGCGCTAGCTAACTTACGCTTAATTTCCATAGGAATTAATCCTAAGTAATTTCTTTGGCTATGGAATTGGGTTCTGAGCAATTTTTCAGGTGTTTTAGTTGACCCACTGCCTAAGGACATCAAATCCCAGATTGGCCAAAATCCAGGGTATTACAATCTACCCCCCTTAAAATACAATTTCGTCCCCAAAATTAGCGAAGGGTAAGGAGCATCTAGTAAGACTTTAGTATTGACATTTTAAGAAAGGGTCAATCCTATTCATTGACCTAACTGTACGTACATCCTAACTCGATTGTTTTGATCCTGGGCCAGTGGGAAAGAGGCCAAGCACTCTTTCGCTGAGCCACTCTGATCGAACGACAGCGTTGACTAACCTAACTGGATTGGACTCATTACGTTCTACCCCCCTTAAAACTTGGTTTTACTTAAGGTTGAAGAATCTTTGCATCGATCTGTATATATCGGAACGAGGCGCAACTTACGGGCTATCCTTAACCTAAGGTTTTTCCTTGCTAATGATGCGTTCTATGGCATTGGTACTTATGTTCATAGAGATAAGCCTAATCTCTATTGTGGTTAAGTTTAGGGGTAGGTATGAGTTGGTGGCAAGATATTGAATTCTCTACTGGCTTTAAGTCCTCGCCATTTCCCAAAGACAAAGCAATAACTTTTGGTTATATGCCAACGCGGAAGAAAAGTTGTGTAGTGGGTCTGAGCCGGATACATAAACTTTCTGCCTAGAACAGAAATTTACTGTATTAGTTCTTAATCCTAAACGATGCCGATCTTCTGCTTGATCAGAGCATTGGATTTATTGGCAACTACCAGGATTGAGAAGGCAATTCAAACCGCGAATACTTCGCTGATAATTACATTTCCTTTACTCCGCGTTTCCGAATGCAATAAGCCCTTTGGGGAAGGCAATTTTAAGGGGTGTGCTAGTACGTTCTAAGTTCAATAGGAGGGATTTATAAATAGTCCCTGAGAGTGAATGGTTCTTTCCTATGGGCAACAACATAAGTCTATAAGTCATAAAGGGATTTATCGAAGGAATAATGTTCTACTTCAACCAAATCTAACCTATAATTCCTTAGCATATACAGGCTTTACACTAATTAAAGTAACTAGTAGGCTAGTTTGTAACTCAGTAGCTATAATCTAAAGCCTAAGATTATACGTTAAATGGTTTCATACCATTTCTACTACAGGAAATTCTTCTATTGCTTAGGGTTAAGATTGTCTAAATGGAATTGGATTTCTTATGTCCTCAGACCCTTCAATCTGCGTCCTCAACTCCTCCATCTCACACGGTGCCATGCGATACGTCGGCAGTGAGACGGGCGAGGAACTAGGAACCAGATCGATAGTGAAATCGATCTCTCATCGGGACGGCAAACTAGGGATCTTCCTGAACAGATCCCTAAACTCGAAAACGACTGGCGTATGCTCAAGTATCTGGGCACCAGCGTCTAGCAATAAGGTGACGTAACTAAGTATGCAGAAAGGGAGATTTACTCGCACTGGAAACATGAAGGATACACCCTCTGGCTAGTAGGCTGTCACTATACGAGTCTCGCAGTCAATCTCGGCCCTCGCTGCAGTCAACCAGTCCATGCCAAGAATGACATCGAGATAAACCAGAGCGGGATCGACGACGAGACCTAGAGCCATCGTCTTGCCGCCCAGATCCACCAAACAACCCTCACACAACTGGGTGACATCTGTAAAGGACCCGTGAGCTGTATAAACTCGCACCCCATCCATAGTAATGGTCTGTAACCCAAGACGCCTGACTATAGCACGTGATATCAAAGAAATCGTAGAACCAGTGTCCACCATCATGAGAATAGGAATACCTCCAATATGGACAGTGACCTCGAAGGCCGAATGCTGAGAAGTCGGTGTCGCAGCTGCCTCTGCTGTCAAGGCATGTACCCTTGCCTGCTGTGGCCGGTTCGGCCGCTAAGTCATGGGCCGTGGAGGCTGCCTGATTTGCGATACCGGAGGTCTGAAGGAAGGGTCGCAGGAGCCAACCGTATAGGCGGTGCTGATATCGCCTGTGGACATGTACGATCGATCTTCTGCGGCGGTGAGAACCCACTGTCCCGCATCCTAGAAAAACAACTCTGCGCCAAGTGGCCCTCTCTCCCACAATATGTGCATAGTAAATCAGAGCGCCGCATCGGGGGTACTGGCATGGTAGCCCTAATAGGAGGGTCATCGCGAGGCCTCTTACCCGCAAAGGGCCTGTCCTGCATCTCTGGTCGTGGCCTAGGAGCAACAGGGTCACGAGATCGCGCAAGTCGATCCACATCCTTCTCTGCCCGCATGGACATGTGAATCAACTCCGCATAGGAGGGAATGCTCACGCAGCACATCTTTGACCGAATATCCGGTCGCAAACCCTCTGAAAAGCACCGTATGCGCATCTGCTCATCAGCCAAAATAGTCGGGACATATCTGCCCAACTCCGTGAACTGATGCTCATACTTTGTGACTGTCATGGCTCCCTGTTTGAGGCGGAGAAACTCATTCTCCCGGTCATGCCTGTACGTGTGGGGGTAATACTTCTCGTGGAAGCGGAACTCAAACGCTGCCCATGTCCATATAAAGTCAGCGGCAATGGTCTGTAATATGTTATCCCACCACAAGCTGGCCTCTCTCTTAAACAGGAACGTAGCCAACTCTACCCCCTCGGCCTCTGTGCAATGAAGCATCCTCAATATCTTCGACACACGGTCGAGCCAATACTCGGCCTCCTCGGGTCTATGACAATCCGTAAAAGTGGGAGGCCGTAAGCGCTGGAATCGCTCTAACAAGCCCCGTGTATTTGCGGCATTTTCCGCAGGGTAAGCAGGTGGTACAGGATGAGTCATGCCCTCATCCTGGGCGTATGTATCAGCATCCTCAGCTGGATGCGCAGGTGGTGCAGGTGGAGTCACACCCCCGCCCTGGGTTAGTGTCCCCACAATAGTAGTTAAGAGCTGCTGCTGCTGCAGCATCATGACCATCATCTGCTCAAATCTGTCGGGAGGTGGAGTAGGCTGTGGCGTGTGCTGTGCCGAAGAAGATGCGCGATACGGCTCTCGGACTGGCGGTGTGAATGGCGGTGGTCTAACTGTAGGACCAGCAGTAGGCTGAGACGCACGCGCTGTCTCAGGAATCGGGCCCACAGTAGGGTCTGCATGGGTGTTAGGCTGCGAAGGAGCCTGATCCATAGGCTCACTCAATGCAAGCCGAGCCGTGCTCCGCATAGCCTTAGGTGGCATTCCCTATATTCAAAATAGGGCGCAACCTTGTCAGCCTCAATAGCACAAATACACTGCAATCATTCACACAAGGAGTCAAAGGCATTCCATACATTTCATTTAATCAAAATTGTCACAATACAAGGGATATGTCCTTACAAGCATCATGATGAGAAATACATGGAAACTAAGACAGTTAAAATTACAACAGCAACATAAGCAAAGCACTAGCCTTAACAGGCTTACACAACTTAAAGTAGGAAATGACTAACTACTAATAACAACATCATAGATCTCGCTAGTCTGAGTCGGGTGACGGAGGAGGAGCACCCTTATCCTGCAAGAAGCACAGGATCACCTTTAAGGTACAAGTCACCTTGCCGAATTTTCTCCTCGTAACGGCCTTGGCATCCTCGACTTCAGCACGAAGTTCCTGAACTTCCCTTCGCAAGGTAACCTGGCTCTCCTCAATCTGGGCAATGCGATCATCGCCAGTAGCCTGAGCAGAAGGAGGAGGGCTCTCATCTGTATCCTGAGCCTCCTCTTCTGCCTCTTCCTGGACTTCTTCCTGAACTTCTGCTCCAGGTTCTCCCTCACTTGGACCCTCCTCATCATCAAAGTCATCCTCGCTATCCTCCTCAAGCTGATTCTCACAGTACTGAGACCCAATCTTCATCTTGACCATAGTCGACTCATCAATGCTATGAATCAAAACTGGCAATTCCGGCCCAAGTCTGTAAGAAAACTCAAGCGCGATCTTGCATATCAGTCGGCCAAAAGGAAGCGATTCGGACGTTCTTCTTGACTTGGCTATGAGGATTATCTGTCGCAAGATGAAAGTGGCCATACATACATTCTCTCCCTGGGCCACCAGATACAAGAAATCAACCATAAGGCGCGTACACTCAATGCGATTTGTCGACCTGGGATACACATTGAACGTGCAGATATGGTGCAGCAGACGCAAATCATCAGACATATACGTCGCCTTGAGGCTATTATTAGACTGCCATGGAACTAACTTACCGCATAGGAACCTGGTACGGCGATCTCGCTCACGCCTACTCCTCAGATTCTTCTCACTATGATGAACATCACCAAGAGGCACGTTCAGAAGTCGCGCAATCAGCCGCACATCGATCGTAGCCATCCTTTCCCTACCAAAAGGAATTTTGAACTGCAATGGCTCCAAGGTAGGATTCTGGATATAAGCGTAGAAGGCACGAACTGTACTCACATTAGCACGAGCGCGAGCTTCAAAGATCGGACCCTAATGCGCAGCTTCAATGCGCTCGAACAATAAAAATTCTCCGAACAGTCATCCTTCCACATCCACCTCAGACAACACTTTGCGATCAGTGTATTGGCCGTGAGGCATCTCTGTTAGAATCACTCGCCCAAGGTGAGTATGGGGATCCAAATTCTGCTTTGTATGGAACTCTCGGGCTGTAGTTGGACCTGTGGCGGCACTTGAACTTGCGGTACCACCCCACGGTCTTCTTGATTGAGCAGGGCAACTTGGCCCAGCCTCATCCGTTGTAGTTTTTCTCTTACCTATCAAAGATAGGATGGTGGAGAGTGACAAAAGGCCTAAAATGGCTTCCACGAAAGCCATGAAAAATGGAGAAAATGCGAAGAAGTGGCTGTCCAAAATGGAAAAGGGAGATCTAGGCGTTGTAGAGGGATGCTTCAAGCTTCTCTAGGATGTATTTTCAAGGAGAAATGAAAATAAAAAATGGGAATGGAGCACCTCACGATTTCAGCTCGATTTGGGGGTTTTTAGAGCTCCAAAAGATGAAATCTTCAAGAGAGAGGGCTGCCAACTTCAAAGAAATGATGGAGTGTGGTCGTTTTTGGCCAAGGATGGATTTAGCGGTGGTTTGGAATCATGAATTTTTGGAGATGGCAGTTGAAAAATGCAAATAGGGCTAGGGGAAGGGCTGTTTGTGAAGGAAGTGCATCCATTTGGAGTTTTCTACGGTCGGGCAGTACGTGGGGCGTGTACACGACCCAAACCGACCACACGTGCCAAAGCAGGCATCAAATGGACCACTATGGCCGGCGATGGCATCGCCGACCATCTCCCTGTTCAGGTGATGGGACCACATGGGTTTGTTCCCCCATGGTCCAGGGACCCCAAATAACTATGGGCCCCACCTTGGTTCATTGTATTTTGACCTATATAGGCCCAAACATGAGTTTAGGGCTTTCCGGGGCCAACTGCAATCCTGAATACAAAACCATATCATGCAGCATATGATTTTGGGGTAGAAGGAGCTAGTACATCCATCTAGCCTATTGGTTGCTAAAGAAAGCGAATTTAGAATGGCCTTATGGCCATTTTTCATAAAATTTTACTATTCACTGTAAAATTTTGTGAAAGTATGATTTTATTTTATTTTCACATTAGGATTGATGCCTAACATGAAATGGATAAGAAATAATTGAAGATTGAAATGGTGAGAGGAAGAATTTTGAAGATTTTAGGTAAAATGGGGTTTTTTAAGCCCTGGCGATTGAATACAGGGGTCGTGATTGTCCCACGGCCCAAGGATTCACATTCAAGGGTTTAGAATCGTTCAAAGAACGTCTCAACCCACTCACCTACAATCTATGAGCTATTCGGGTTGCTTCACGCGACCCTAGATGCGTTACGGATTCGATCACGCGATCGATTCGAATAGTCTTCGCCTATTGACGAATCTGGGATCCTAGAAATGTTTCTAGACCATTCTCGCACCCACCTAAGTCAAAGAAAGTGACAGCATACGTCGCGTGACCATAACCCAGGCCCAGTATACTCTTATTCACGCTCTGATACCAACTTGTAACACCCTGAAAATTGGGGGTCGTGTATAAACTCAACTCCCGAGTTCCAGACCGTCACTTATGCAACAAAAATGATTATGATTCAATGTTGTTTGAGTTAAAGCATTCACATGAGTAAAAGTATACCAAAACTGCAATTCATACTTCAGATCCAGTGATAAAAGCAAGCGGAAGACTAAAGAATATATATATCACTGCATGGAAAAACAAAGTAGATCTCAACTGTCGCTAAAGTATGAATACATATCTGAGTCTCATATACATGTAGATGACAGAAATAAATGTCCAAAAGAGTCCCACTATGAAGTCCCGTCAACCCAGGTCACCTAAGCAAAGCCATCATGGTACTGCATGTACGAGAACTCGTCCTGGTCCTCGTCAAAGTCTGGCTCTGCCTCCTGGATCTCAGCATCACCTGCATCTATAACAGGGTCTGGTGGGTGTTGCAAATACAATCCCAAAACGTGGGAATGAGTAGCTAACTCAGTGGAATAATAGAGCAAGGATTTACATGTTCTCAAATCAATCATGCGATAGTAGTAAAGCAGTAAATCAGAAAATCCTAATACTGTTATTAATGCAATATGACATGAAGTGATGTAAGCCCTCACCGACGATCTCTCTCATACGGCACCATCTTACGACCGCGGCATGCAATCATCCCTCAAGTGCTCCACATCTTCCAGGCACATGCAATGTTATGGTAATATGATTTCTGAGTTGTTATTAGTCCATTCAAACAGCAGGATTGGGAAACTAAGGTACTTCCCTTGTATCAATCCCAACACAGATCCTGTCTAGGGTCGTCACTCCTAGTAATCTCATACGATGTATATTTTGTAGGTCGCTGCAAGGGCTGTCAGGGCTATTGCACACACTCGTTGCTCCGCTCCCCCATCACCTTATCAATACAGGCCTACTGTACTCTACTGCTACTGAAGGGTCGTCGCCTCCCGTAGACTTAGAATACGTTCGTGGTCACTACAAAGGACTCGTCGCCTGATCAGTGTAGGCCGACAGCAAGAATATAGTGTCCCATACCACCATAATCTGCTCACGAGACTAGGTGCTCACTGGTCACTACGGGGAGTTTTGTGGCCCCAGCGTAGCCCGACAGCTCGATTACGGTGTCCCATACCACCATGCCCAGCTTATGAGTCTTCGTAGATCAAGGTACCATGGTTAACAGGGTTTACAATGGTAAGTTCAGTACCCTAGGTTCAAGCAGTTATGACTCATGCAGGGTGAACATACAACGGCCAGTCGGGTTACTTGACGGGCTCGACTAGCGTGATCGCATCTCAAGTCAAACGACATGAAGTTCATAAAGCACTTCGTGTGGCCAAACCACGGCCGCCAACTCCAGAACACGGCTCGCGTTCATCGACGCGTCGTTCGTGGCTAAGAAAAGCTAACCACGAATTTGCTCGGTTACCGACTGCCTGGACTAAGCATAGTCCCAAACAATTATGGAATCACATCAGCAAATCATATGAGAGTATTGGAATTGAAATACAACTAAGTGAGCATGTTAACACATGTTATAACATACAACTTAAGTAAATCATCAAGCACATACATTTCATGCATATAATGAAATCATGCATATAGTCAACATGTAGGAAATCATTTACGTCAGCATATTAATTGAGAAATCCATCTCAAACTAATTCATAACATCATTTAATTCAATACATACTAATACAAACATTTATACAAACACTTACACTACACACTTAAGTCTACATATAGTATGTCAACCCGAAGTGCGCATTTAGGCGAATCTCTTCGCCAAACTAATTATGCACGCATTCCTAACATTCTAATGCGACAACAAATCATGTCAATCACATCAGCAAAATATGAATGAAATCTGTACTTCCTACAAATGACTAAAATGCCTTAAATCTCATATTCTTCGTTGATTTACGAAAAAGGAAATGGACAGCATGTTGTACATGTCAAACGGCGTTGCCATCGATAATCTACTATTAAACGACATTGAAAGCTTTGGAAACAGTCAATCAAAGCGTCTAAAATCTGCACCTTGTCTCTTATAAACGTGTCGTTTCGAACGGAGCGTATACGCTTCGTCTACAGCGATAAGAGAACCTAATTCATGAGTTACGTCAGCTAACAAGCTATGAATCCTAGTAAACCTCAAATCAGTAACTTTCTAGGGTTATTTCATACCTGAAAAAGTGGAGGAATCACCGGCCATGTGATTGAGATGTGTTGCTGAAGCACGTGCAACAGGTGGCACGAAGGCAGGAAAAATCTCTCCTACTCTCTCTCACAAACTCTCATCTTTTCTCTCTCTCAATCTAGGGTTTCTCTCAAATTCGGATGGGAGAGAGGATTGAGGGTTTCAACCCCTTTTATAAGCTTAAAAATGCCCAAAATAGGCTTAGGAACAAAGTTCACTTAGTGCATAACCAAATCGGGGCTGTTTCGGTCCAAAAGATGATTTCTGGTGGTCCCCTGGCCGAACACGATCGGACTTAAGCTCAAGAGTACAAGATCTAGCTCGCATCAAGTTTTCAGTCTGGCAGGGTTCACAGATCGCACGTGGCGGTCCAGTTTCAGTTCAGCGGTCACCGCACGTAGATCAGGGCTGCAAGTCTCATGATATGAAATAGAAATTTTTCCTAATCCAAGGGTGTAATCTGACTGAATTCTGACGGTCAGAACGCTTAATACTGACACGTCAAGTCGTGTGCCAGATTTGAATTTTAAATTCCAAATCTGTCCCTATTCGCACTCTCTTCAGTCCGGGCTCAATGAAATAGCCTGTGTTTATCGGTTGGACTTGATTTTTGAAATGATTGTCAAGTCCAGCTGGGCGGTCCTAACGATCTAAGATAGGAGGTATCGGACTTTCGACGCGCGGTCTAGATCCAATACAAAGTTTCAAAGTGGTCCAGAGAACAAACCTGCTTAGAGTTTGATCCGAGGTTATAGAGTTTTATAGAGTCATTGGTTCTACTCGATTTGGGTCTTGTAGAACGTATTTAAAGTGATCAGGGAATATTTCTCAGCTACTCTAGTGTTGCGCTAGCTAACTTACGCTTAATTTCCATAGGAATTAATTCTAAGTAGTTTCTTTGGCTATGGAATTGGGTTCTGAGCGATTTTCCAGGTGTTTTAGTTGACCCACTGCCTAAGGACGTCAAATCCCAGATTGGCCAAAATTCGGGGTATTACAAATTGATTGATTGATGAGATAGGTCATAGAGATTCTCTTGAAATTCGCATGCACGGCATTTTCCTCAAATTAAACGCTGATCCACATCTCCTGGTCCAAGCATTGGATGGGTGCGCGAGTCACAGTGTTGGAACCGTGGTGATGATGCAGTCGCTGGGGTACAAGTTTCTAGTTGAGCTAATTTCGATATGTAGGACTCAGCTTAAAATCATGAGTAAACATTGAATATAAGTCAAGGGTTGTCAAAATTCGACTGGGAAGACTGTAGAAGCCTATGGAACGGTATGATTTAGGATATAGGTCTTACAACTGGGGTCTAGTACACTCCAAGCCCGGTTGACACCCCATCGCGCGTAACAAGGTGAGTGGAAGGTACCTCACTATTTTCCTGCCAATATTGGGCTCGACTCGTCGACAGCGGACCCATCCCTCAAGCTTGTCAAACTCAGCCTAGCTTTGCCCCCTTCTCTTGGGCAGGTAAGACCACACCCCCTTCCAACTGACCAAGACACAATAGGAGATGAGGCCTAATGGTATATGACCCTTATGTGCTCATGCATCCACTCGGTCTAGATGTTGAAATAACCTTTGAAACCAAGAGGGTTTATGGAATTTCACCCAGGGATATCTATAACACCTCATGTAGAACAGATTTTCAGTATCTCATCCGGCCATCCACGATATGCATGTGGAGGCTACTGCCCTGATGTCGCTAGGGCGTATGGTGGTCAAATCATAAAATGCAAGATGCATGAGCCATATCATCCAGTCATGCATCAAACCTACGCTTACTACACATCATGTGGATAACTCCTCCTATCAGGGAGTCCCATAATAATCGGCCTAATGACATGTGTTATGATCAATCATTCCTCATATCAAGCATACATATGATGTGCATGGGTATGGATCAAGAAGTTATACTAAGCATGTTATATGATGATGTTATACTCTCCTCATATCAAGGATAGGCCTAAACGGCCTACTCATAACAAGAATGAGCCTAACAATGGGCCCAAGGGAAGGTCACAATGTGGACATTTAACCATCATTGCCCATCAATGTGGACATTTAACCAACATCGCTCCCAATGAGTGGCCCACGTAAACATCATTACATACATCATGGCGAAATCACATATCACATCGGCCCTTATATACATCACTTAAGGCCTCACACAAGGGACACACATTCATTGCATTGGGCCTCACTCATGGGCCGCATATACATCACAATGGGCCTCATCACATGGGCCTAATATGCATCACAATGGGCTGCTCACATGGACCTAATATGCATCATAATGGGCCTCATCACATGGGCTTAATCTGCATCGTAATGAGCCACTCACACGGGCCTAATATACATCACAATGGACCGCTCACACAGGCCTAATATACATCACAATGGGCCACTCACATGGGCCTAATACACATCACGATGGGCCTCAATTATGGGCCTAATGTACATCATAATGGGCCTCACTAAATGGGCTACATATGCATCACATTGGCCATGCCATATGGGCCAAAAATACATCTCATTGGGCCTTACCAAATGGGCCAAAATAACATCATATTGGACCATGACATATGGGCCAAAAGTACATCTCAATGGGCCACGACCCATGGGCCTCAGTACATCATAATGGGTCCCAACCTATGGGCCTTAAATACAATAAGTAGGCCGCATCAATGGGCCTCATATACACATCAGGTGGGCCCTGTACATGGCCCTCATATGCATCACAATGGGTCATATCCCATGGGCCCGAAAACTGATGTAAGGTAAGGATAAAACATATATACCATAGTGGACCCCAGCCCATGAACGACGTGCATACAAGACATACCTTAAGTGGGTCCCATCCCAACTGGATGGTGCCGATAAAATACATACACCACGGTAGGGCCCACTATCCATAGATAAAACGCATACATCATTGTGGGACCTACCATCCACATGTTGCAAGATGGATGGATGGTGTTGATGAAACACATATATCACATTGGGGTCCACGTCAAATGGTTGGACGGTATAGATGAAACATATACATCGTGTGGGACTGAATGAGGTACTCCACCTAGTCCGCACCCAACATCCATGGTTTGGAGAGTTAGGATATGCCCATACATCAGGTGGATTTCATAAGCACCATCTAGAGGGATGGTGCAGATGTAAATACATCGACGTGGGTTCTACATGGGGCCCACCATATATATGTAATATATATAATATTATAAATACATCAACATGGGTCCCACATGGGGCCCACCATGTATCTAATATATATATATATATATATATATATATATATATATATATATATATATATATATATATATATATTATTTGAAAGCACCCAGCGTCCAGGCCTTGGACGACCTGGATGCAATCTCTTATATCAGGGGGGTAGGCCCCACCTTCCAGGGGTTGGATGGTGTGGTAAAACACATACATCAGGGGGCTGCCATGTGGTGGCCCACCCGACCAAGCTAATATTTATCTTTCCTTCATCCAGGTCCGTCCAGGTGGGATGGCTAGGATATACAGTACATCATGGAGGGGCCCACACGAGTGGACGGTGTGGATGCTACACTCGTGCAACGAGTGAGGTCCACGGACAGTGCATATAATGCACATACATCATGGTGCATCCCACGTTAGCGTGGCCCACCTTGATATTTGCATTTTCCCTTCATTAGATCTGTCCCAAAAATGGGTAGTAACATGGTGGGCCTCAAGATCGGACAATGAGGATAATACATCAAGGTGGGCCATGCAATCAAGGAAGGAAAGAGAGAGAGAGGGAAAGAGATCGTGAGAAGGGGAGGGACATCGTCACTATGAGACCTCCCTATACAATGTATACATCAAGTGGGTCTAAAATCATGTGGACCCTACATCAAAATCAAATATTATGAACACCCACTTTTGATCATGGACTTCTCCTTTCACCGATGTGTTCTAGAGCTCCAAGGGATGGATTTCAACGGTTGGGATGATCGTTGGAGGGTGGGATTAGATGGTAGGAAGGTGGGCCACACTAGTTCTCTCCTATGGAGCTTGGACGTTTCTCTTAGGAGTTTGCTTGAAAATGGAGAAATGAGAGAGAGATGAGAGAGAGAGAGAGCTGGGTGAGTGATGGGTGTGAGTGATAGGTGAGTGATGGATGTACTTGATAGGTAAGGGTTATAAGAGAGAGAGAGTTGACTTTGGGGATGGTGTTACACTTGACATTTGATGTGTGATGTGTACTTGATTGATGGGATATATTCTCTTTGATTTTGCAAAGCGTGACGTTTTTCTCAAACTAAATGCAGGCTCACATCTTCTGGCTCGGGTATTGCATCGGCATACGAGACGCGGCGTCGGAACCGCAGCGACGGCGTAGTCGCAACGGTGTAAGTCTCGGGTCGAGTCGACTCTGATATATGAGACATGACTTAGGATTGTGTACAAATACCGATAACAGATCGCGAGTCACCGAAATTCAATCGAGATGACCATAGAAGCCTACAGAACGGTATGGTCTAGTATATGGGTCTCACAAATGACGCCAACATTAATGGATGGCCGATGGTATGATCCAAATCTATAATCGCGTCCCACCGAATGAATGGTTGGCTTCAATCTTGATGGTGGTGCTCACCTAACTTAAGGATTTGGTTCCCTTGTAACTAGGTTTTTGTATGTTCAAGACTATAATTTAGCGATAAAAACCCTATATCAAATCTTAAACTTACAAATTACGTGATCTATGATAAAATTGGGATTGACGGAGTAAATAACTTGCCTCAATCAAGAAACGATTTGATTTCAAAGGTGAGGGATTCCTTTAAGCTTACCTTAATTTAAGTTGATATAATTTATCTTACCTCCTTTTACATGCGTTCATGTTATTATTTACTCCCTGCAATTATTTAATTTACCACCAATAATTATTTATCCTTTGGAAATTATGATATGATGTTAATTACGCATGATCTTTATTAATTTATGTGGGGTGATGGATACAAGCATTGCCCTTGACTTTACTAATTCCTTTAAGTTAACCCTTGCTACTCTTTTTTTTTGTTGAGTTAGCCCTTGCTACTCTCCTTTTTGTTGAGTTAACCCTTACTACTCTTCTCTTTTGTTAAGTTAGTCATTGTTACTCTCCTCTTTTATTAAGTTAACCCTTACTACTCTCCTCTTTTATTCAGTTATGTAACACCCTGAATTTTTACCAACCTAGGATTAGACGTCCTTAGGCAATGGGTCAACTAAAACACCTGAAAAATCGCTCAGAACCCAATTCCATAGCCAAAGAAATCAATTAGGATTAATTCCTTTAGAAACTAAGCATAAGTTAGCTAGTGCTACGCTGGAGTAGCTGAGAAATAGTCCCTGATCACTTTAAATACATTCTACAAGACCCAAATCGAGTAGAACCAATGACGCTATAACACTCTAAAACCTCGGATCAAACTCTAAGCCGGTTTGTTCTCTGGACCTCTTTGAAACTTTGTATTGGATCTAGACTGCGTATCGAAAGTCCGATACCTACAATCTTAGACCGTTAGAACCACCTAGCTGGACTTGACAATCATTTCAAAAATTAAGTCCAACCGACATTCACGGGCTATTTCATTGAGCCTGGACTGAAGAGAGTGAGAATAGGGTTAGATTTGAAATTTGAAATTCAAATCTGGCATACGACTTGACGCGTTATTATTAAGCGTTCTAAAAATTCAACCAAATTATACCCTCGGATCAGGAAAAATTTCTATTTCATATCATGAGACTTGTAGACCTGATCTACGTGCGGTGACCGCTGAACTGAAACTGGACCGCCACGTGCGATCTACGAACACTGTTGGTCTGAAAATGGGTTGTGAGTGACATCCGACACATACGAACTTAAGTCCGATCGCGTTCGGCCAGGGGACCACCAGAAATGTCCTTTTGGACCGAAACAGCCCCGATTTGGATATACCTTAAGTATACATTGTTCCCGAGCCTATTTCGGGCATGTTTGGGCTTATAAAAGGGCTTGAAACCCTCACTCCTCTCTCCCATCCGAAATTGGAAAGAGCCCTAGATTGAGAGAGAGAAAAGGTGAGAGATTGTGAGAGAGAGTAGGAGAGAATTTTCCTGCTGCTGCCCTACCTGTTGCACGTGCTTTAGCAACACGCTCCAATCACTTGGCCGGTGATTTCTCCGCATTTCTAGGTAAGAAAACATCCCTAATAGTTGCTGATTTGAGGTTCCCTTGGTTCCATAGCGAAATAGCTGATAGATCTTGTGTATTAGGTTCACAGTTCGCCGTAGACGAAGCGTATACGCTCCGTTCGAATTAACACACATATAGGAGAAAAGGTGCAGATTTTAGACGCTTTGATTGACTGATTTCGATGCTTTCAATGTCGTTTAATAGTAGATTATCGACGGCAACGCCGTTTGACATGTACAATATGCTGTCCATTTCTTGTTTCGTAAGTACACGAAGAATATGAGATTTAGGGCATTTTAGTCATTTGTAGGAAGTGCTGTTTTCATTCATATTTTGCTGATGTGATTGACATGGCTTCTTGTCGCATTAGAATACTAGGAATGCGTGCATAATTAGTTTGGCAAAGAGATTCGCCTAAATGCACGCTTTGAGTCGACATACTATATGTAGACTTAAGTGTGTAGTGTAAGTGTTTGTATAAATGCTTGTATTAGTATGTATTGAATTAAATGGTGTTATGAATTAGTTTGAGATTGATTTCTCAATTAATATGCTAATGTAAATGATTTCCTACATGTTACCTATATGCATGATTTCATTATATGTATGAAATGCATGTGCTTGATGATTCACTTAAGTTGTATGTTATAACATGTCTTAACATGCTCACATTGTTTTATTTCAATTCCAATACTCTTACATGATTGCTGATGTGGATTCATATTGTTTGGGACTATACCTAGTCCAGGCATCGGCAACCGAGCAAGTTCGTGGTTGGCCTATCTTTGCCACGAACGACGCGTCGATGAACGCGAGCCGTGTTCTTGAGTTGGCGGCAGTGGTTAGGCCACACGAAGTGTTTTTACGCACTTCATGTCGTTCGACTTGAGATGCGATCGTGCTAGTCGATCCCGTCAAGTAACCCGACTGGCCGTTGTATGTTCACCTTGTATGAGTCATAACTGCTTGAACCTAGGGTACTGAACTTACCATTGTAAACCCTGTCAACCATGGTACCTTGATCCATAAAGACTCATGAGCCGGGCATGGTGGTATGGGACACCGTGGTCGAGCTTTCGGCCTACACTGGGGCCACAAACCTCTCCGTAGTGACCAATGAGCACCTATGTCTCGTGAGCAGATTATGGTGGTATGGGACACTATATTCTTGCTGTCGGCCTACACTGATCAGGCGACGAGTCCTTTGTAGTGACCGCGAGTGTATTCTGAGTCTACGGGAGGCGACGACCCTTCCATAGCAGTGAGAGTACAGTAGGCCTGTATTGATAAGGTGATGGGGGAGCGGTGCAACGAGTGCGAGCAATAGTCCTGACAGCCCTTGCAGCGACCTACAAAATATACATCGTATGAGATTACTAGGAGTGACGACCCTAGACAGGATCTGTGTTGGGATTGATATAAGGGAAGTACCTTAGTTTCCCAATCCTGCTGTTTGAATGGACTAATAATAACTCGGCAATCATATTACCATCACATTGCATGTACCTGGAAGATGTGGAGCACTGAGCGGTACGCAAGCATGCCGCGGACGAAGATGGTGCCGTATGAGGGAGAATGTCGGTGAGGGCATCCATCATGTCGGTGAGGGCATCCATCATGTTTGAATGGACTAATAATAACTCGGCAATCATATCACCATCACATTGCATATACCTGGAAGATGTGGAGCACTGAGCGGTACGCAAGCATACCGTGGACGAAGATGGTGTCGTATGAGGGAGAATGTCGGTGAGGGCATCCATCATGTCATGTCATATTGCACTAACAACAGTATTAGGATTGTTTAATTTACTGCTTTACTATTATCGCATGATTGATTTGAGAACATGTTAATCCTTGCTCTATTATTCCACTGAGTTAGCTACTCATTCTCACATTACGGGATGGTGTTTTCGGACACCCACCAGTCCCTATTTTGGTTGCAGATGATGGCGCTGCTTGAGAAGCGGAGCTGGACTTGATGATGATGAGGAGGATCCCTCCTTTATGCGTGTTCTGATTGACGGGATTACAAAGAGGTTGATTAGATACCTTGACACTTGTCATTTTATATTTTTAGAGCACTCATGTGTATTCTTTTTTTGTTTACTTTTGGAGTATACATGTATGTATATAACTTGGTAACATGTTCACACTCTGGAGACATACAACAGTTTATATATGTTATACATACTATCACAGTCTTTCGCTTGTAAATTTAACTGTCTCTGGAGTATGAAATGCTGTTCTGGCTTAATCTCACTCATGTTTAATACATTAACATAGACAACATTCAATCATACATATCTATGTTGCATAAATAATATTTTAAAACTTGGGAGTTGGGTTTTTACTCAACCCCCCAATTTTTGGGATGTTACAGATGGTATCAGAGCATGATTTGGATTAAACCGGGCCTGGGTTATGGTCATGTGACGTACGCTGTCGCTTCCTTTGACTTAGGTGGGTGCGAGAAGGGTCTAGAAACACTTATAGGATCGCAGATTCGCCAATAGGTGAAGACTATTCGTATCGATCGCGCGAACGAGTCCGTACGCATCTAGGGTCGCGTGAAGCGACCTAAGTAGCTCCTATGTTGTAGGTAGGTGGGTTGAGATGTTCTTTGAATGATTCTAAACCCGTAAATGTAAATCCTTGGGCTGTGGGACACCCCAACCCTTGCATTCAATCGCTAGGGCTTAAAAACCCTGTTTCACCTAAATTCTTCAAAATTCTTCCTCTCACCACTCCATTCTTCAATTATTTATTATCCTTTTCATGTTAGGCATTGATCCTAATGTGAAAATGACATAAAATCATACTTCGACAAAATTTTATAGAGATTAGTAAAATTTTATGAAAAATGGCCATTAGGTCATTCTAAGTTTATAATATTTAGCAAATAATAGGCTAGATGGATGTATTGGCTCATTATACCCTAAAATCATATGCTGCATGATAAGGAATTGTATTTGGGATTGCAGATTGGCCCCGGAAAGCCCCAAATGCATGTTTGGGCCTCCATAGGGTAATCTAGAATGAACTAAGGTGGGGCCCATACATTTTTGGGGTCCCTGGACCATAGGGGACCAGACCCATGTGGTCCCACCGACCAACGTGAGGGATGGTCGGCGATGCCATCGCCGATCCGGCGATGCATCGCCGTCCGTTGGGGCTCACTTGATGTAAAAGTTGGGGCGTGGGGGTATTTTGGGTAGTACACCCCCCCATGTAGGTTCTGTCCATAGAAAACCCCTAAATGGGGTACTTCCTTCACAACAGCCCCCTTCCCTAGCCCCATTTCAAGTTTTCTTGCTGCCCATCTCCAAACCGTTGCTTCAAATCCCTCCCAAACCCATCCTTTGTTGAAAACGACACCACTCCATCACTCTATAGTGATTTGTAACTCTCACTCTTGTAAATCTCGTCCGTTGGAGCTCTTACAATCCCCAAAATGAGCTGAAATCGTGAGGAGCTCCATTCCCCTTTTTCATTCTCTTTTCTTTCTGAAAATCCATCCTAGGGGAGCTTAAAGCATCCCTCTACAACAGCTAGATCTCCCTTTTTCAGTTTGGGCAGCCATTTTCTTACATTTCCTCCATTTTTCATGGTTTTTGTTGAAGCCATTTTGGGTCTTTTATCTCTCTCCTCCATCCTCTCTTTGATGGGAAAGAGAAAGACCGCAGCGGATGAGGCTGGGCCTAGTCGCCTTGCACAATCAAGAAGACCGAGGGATGGCGCCGCTAGCTCAAGCACCGTCGCAAGTCCAAGCACAGCCTGAGAGTTTCATACAAAGCGGGATTTGGATCCCCATACTCAACTTGGACGAGTGATATTAGCGGAGATGCCTCACGGCGAATACACTGACCGTAAGGTATTGTTTGAGGCGGACGTGGAAGGGTGACTCTTCGGTGAATTCCTGTTGTTCGAGCGCATTGAAGCTGCGCATTGGGGTCCGCTATTTGAAGCTCGTGCTCATGCTAATGTGAGCATCGTTCGTGCCTTCTACGCTCGTATCCAGAATCCTACACTGGAGCCATTGCAGTTCAAGATTCCTTTTGGTAGAGACCGGATGCCTACAAACGATGTTCGGTTGATAGCGCGACTTCTGAACGTGCCCCTTGGTGACGTTCATCCCAGTACGAAGAATTTGAGGAGTAGGCGTGAGCGAGATCACCGTACCAGGTTCCTATGCGGTAAACTGGTTCCATGGCAGCCTAACAATAGCCTCAAGGCGTCTCATATGTCTGATGATTTGTGCCTGCTGCACCACATTTGCACGTTCAACGTGTATCCCAGGTCGACAAATCGCATTCAGTGTACGCGCCTTATGGTTGATTTCTTGTATCAGGTGGCTCAGGGAGAAAATGTGTATGGCCACTTTTGTGTTGCGACAGATTATCCTCATAGAGAAATCAAGAAGAACGTCTGAGTCACTTCCTTTTGGCCGACTCATATGCAAGATCGCGCTTGAGTTTGCTTACAGACTTGGGCCAGAGTTGTCAGTTCCGATTCACTGCATTGATGAGTCTACCATGGTCAAGATGAAAATCGGGTCTCAGTACCGTGAGACTCAGCTTAAGGAGGATAGCGAGGATGATTTTGATGATGAAGAGGATCCAAGTGAGGGAGAACCTGGAGCAGAAGTTGAGGAAAAAGTCTAGGAAGAGGTAGAAGAGGAGGCTCAGGATACCGATGAGAGTCCTCCTCCTACGACTCGGGCTACTAGAGATGATCACATTGCCTGAATTGAGGAGAGTCAGGTCACCTTGCGAAGAGAAGTCCAGGAACTTCAGACTGAGGTCGAGGATACCAAGGTCGTTATGAAGAGAAAATTCGGTAAGGTGACTCGCACCTTGAAGGCGATCCTGTGCTGTTTGCAGGATAAGGGTGCTCCTCCTCCGTCACCCAACTCTGACTAGCGATAAGATTTTAGATGTTTTTTAGTAACAGTTGTCGTTTCCTGCTTTATGTTTTGTAAGCCTGTTAAGGCTAGTATTTCGCTTATGTTGCTGTAGTAGCTAACTGGCTTAGCTCCCATGCATTTCTTGTCATGGTACATGTAAGAATATGTCTCCTATATTGTGATAATTTTGATTTAATGAAATGCATGGCATTTTTTGGCTTGTTATGTGAATGTTTGTGTTGTGGTTTAGGCTTAACATAGCCGAATATGGTTAGATGGAATGCATGCTGTTTCGTTTGCTGTAAGGTATTGTCCCTAGTTTGAGTGTATCCTATAGTTTCCACTGCCATATTGTAAATCCCGGGATTAAGCCTACAAAATTTATTTTATCCCACCCCACCCTCCTACCAAGTATGCCACTTCCAATCCCGACATGGGACTAGGAATGTCGTTCCATTAGGCTGTAGATTACAGACTAGTCTACTAGTTACCTTAAGTAGTGTAAAGCCTGTATATGCTAAGGAATAGTAGGTTAGATTTGGTTGGAATGAGACTCCCTTCCTTGGGTAGATCCTCATAACATTCCTAGGCTCCTTTAGTAACTTTTAGGAAGCTTATGTAACTTAGAACCATTCACTCTTAGGGAAGACTTATAAATCCCTCAGGTCGAACTTAGAATAAACCAACATACCCCTTAGAATTGCCTTCCCCAAGGGCTTATTGCATTCGGGAATGCGGAGTAAAGGAACTGCATGTAAGCGATGTATTCGCGGTTTGAATCGACTTCTTAATCCTATTGGTTACCAATAAATCCAATGCTCTGATCAAGCAGAAGATCGGCATCGACTCGGATTAAGAATTGATACAATAAATCTTCTGTCCTAGCTAGACAAAAAGTCTATGTATCCGGCTCAGACCTACTACACAACCTTTCTTCTGTGATGGCCCAACCACCTACAACCAAACGTGATCACATTGCCTTTGGAAAATGGCGAGGACTTAAAGCCAGTAGAGAATTCGACATCTTGCCACCAACTCACACCTGTCCCTGAACTCAACCACAATAGAGATTAGGCTCATCTCATCGCCATAGATACCAATGTCATAGAATGCATCATTAGTAAAGGAAAACCACTATAATGAGAGGTTGTTTCCTAATTCATGTCAAGGATAGCCCCTAAGTTGCACCTCGTTCCGATATACGGAGCGATGCAAAGATTCTTGAACTTTAAGTAGAACCAAGTTTTAAGAGGGGTAGAACGTATTGAGTCCAATCCAGTTTGGTCAATCAATGCTACCGTTCGATCAGAGTAGCGCAACGAAAGCGTGGTTGGCCTCTTCCCCACTGGCCCAGGATCGAAACATTTGAGTTAGGATATACGTACGGTTAGGTCATTAAATAGGATTGACCCTTCCTTAGAATGTCAATACTGAAGTCTTGCTAGATACTCCTTACCCTTCGCCAATTTTGGGGAAGAAATTGTGTTTTAAAGGGGGTAGATTGTAACACTCTGGATTTTTGCCAACCTGGGATTAGACGTCCTTAGGCAATGGGTCAACTAAAACACCTAGAAAATCGCTCAGAACCCAATTCCATAGCCAAAGAAATCACTTAGGATTAATTTCTTTAGAAACTAAGCATAAGTTAGCTAGTGCTACGCTGGAGTAGCTGGGAAATAGTCCCTGATCACTTTAAATACGTTCTACAAGACCCAAATCGAGTAGAACCAATGACGCTATAACACTCTAAAACCTCGGATCAAACTCTAAGCCGGTTTGTTCTCTGGACCTCATTGAAACTTTGTATTGGATCTAGACCGCACGTTGAAAGTCCGATACCTACAATCTTAGACAGTTAGAACCGCCTAGCTGGACTTGACAATCATTTCGAAAATCAAGTCCAACCGACATTCACGGGCTATTTCATTGAGCCTGGACTGAAGAGAGTGAGAATAGGGTTAGATTTGAAATTTGAAATTCAAATCTGGAACACGACTTGACGCGTTATTATTAAGCATTCTGACCGTCAGAATTCAACCAAATTACACCCTCGGATCAGAAAAAATTTCTATTTCATATCATGAGACTTGTAGACCTGATCTACGTGCGATGACCGCTGAACTGAAACTGGACCGGCACGTGCGATCTACGAACATTGTTGGTCTGAAAATGGGTTGTGAGCGACATCCGACACGTACGAACTTAAGTCCGATCGCGTTCGGCCAGGGGACCACCAGAAATGTCCTTTTGGACCGAAACAGCCCCGATTTGGATATACCTTTAGTATACATTGTTCCCGAGCCTATTTCGGGCATGTTTGGGCTAATAAAAGGGCTTGAAAGCCTCACTCCTCTCTCCCATCCGAAATTGGAAAGAGCTCTAGATTGAGAGAGAGAAAAGGTGAGAGATTGTGAGAGAGAGTAGGAGCTGCTGCTGCCCTACCTGTTGCACGTGCTTTAGCAACACGCTCCAATCACTTTGCCGGTGATTTCTTCGAGTTTCTAGGTAAGAAAACATCCCTAATAGTTTCTGATTTGAGGTTCCCTTGGTTCCATAGCGAAATAGCTGATAGATCTTGTGTATTAGGTTCACAGTTCGCCGTAGACAAAGCGTATACGCTCCGTTCAAATTAACACACATATAGGAGAAAAGGTTCGGATTTTACACGCTTTGATTGACTGATTTCGACACTTTCAATGTCATTTAATAGTAGATTATCGACGGCAACGCCGTTTGACATGTACAATATGCTGTCCATTTCTTGTTTCGTAAGTAGATGAAGAATATGAAATTTAGGGCATTTTAGTCATTTGTAGGAAGTACTGTTTTCATTCATATTTTGCTGATGTGATTGACATGGCTTCTTGTCGCATTAGAATACTAGGATTGTGTGCATAATTAGTTTGGCGAAGAGATTCGCCTAAATGCACGCTTTGAGTCGACATACTATATGTAGACTTAAGTGTGTAGTGTAAGTGTTTGTATAAATGCTTGTATTAGTACGTATTGAATTAAATGGTGTTATGAATTAGTTTGAGATTGATTTCTCAATTAATATGCTGATGTAAATGTAACGCCCGTGAAAAATCCATACTTGGGCTCGAGTACCAACTCGACCCGATATTGCGTAGAATTCATTCCTTTAGAAAATATGACTAGGTTAGCTAGTGCAACGTTAGAATAGCTGGAAAATGGTCTCTGATCACTTTAAATACGTTCTACAAGGCCCAAAGCGAGTGGAACCAATGGTGCTATAATGCTCTAAAACCTCGGACCAAACTCTAAGCAGGTTTGTTCTCTGGACCACTTTGAATCTTTGTATTGGATCTAGACCGCACGTCGAAAGTCCGATACCTCCTATCTTAGACCGTTAGAACCGTCTAGCTGGACTTGACACTCATTCCAAAAATCAAGTCAAACCGATAATCACAGGCTATTTCATTGAGCCCGGACCGAAGAGAGTCAGAATAGGGTTAGAATTGGAATTTGAAATTCAAATCTGGCACACAATTTGACGCATCAGTATTGAGCGTTCTGACCGTCAGAATACAGCCAAATTACACCCTTGGATCAGGAAAAATATCTATTATATATCACGAGACTTATAGGCCTGATCTTGGTGCGATGACCGTTAAACTGAAACTGGACCGCCACGTGCGATCTGGGAACCCTACCCGTCTGAAAACTGGATGTGTGCTAGATCCAGTATGCATGAGCTTAAGTCCGACCGCATTTGGCCAGGGGACCTTCAGAAATGCCCTTTTGGACCGAAACGGCCCCGATTTGGTTAGGCACCAAGTAAACATTGTTCCCAAGCCTATTTTGGGCATGTTGTAGGCTATAAAAGGGGTTGAAACCCTCACTCCTCTCTCCCATCCGAATTTGAGAGAAGCCCTAGCTTGGGAGAGGGAAAAAAAAGTGAGAGATTGTGAGAGAGTGGGGGAGTTCTTCCTGCCACTTGTGCTACGTGTCGCACGTGCTTAAGCAACACACCTCTACCACCTTCCCGGTGATTCCACCGCGATCTTAGGTAAGTAAATACCCTAAATAGTTGTTGATTTGAGTTTTCCTTGTTTCCATAGCGATGTAGCTTATGGATCTTGTGTATTAGGCTCCTTATTCGCCGTAGACGAAGCGTATACGCTCCGTTTCAATTTCCGAGTCTACAAGACATAAGGTGAGGATTTTAGACGCTTTGATTGACGGTTCCCAACGCTTTCAATGTCGTTTAATAGTAGATTCTTGACGGCATCGCCGTTTGACATGTACAAAATGCTCTCCGTTTCCCGTTTCGTAAGCTAACGAAAAATATGAGATTTAGGGCATTTTAGTCATTTGTAGGAAGTACTGTTTACATTCATATTTTGCTGATGTGATTGACATGGTTTGTTGTCGCATTAGGAAGTTAGGAAGGCGTGCATAATTAGTTTGGCGAAGAGATTCGCCTAGTTGCGCACTTTGGGTCGACATACTATATGTGGACTTAAGTGTGTAGTGTATGTGTTTGTATAAATGCTTGTACTAGTATGTATTGTATTGAATGATGTTATGTAGTAGTTTGAGATTGATTTCATGATTAAAATGCTGTCCTAAATGATTTTCTACATATTGACTAAATGCATGATTTCATTACATGCATGGAATATATGTTCTTGAGGATTTGCTTAAGTTGAATGTTATAACATGTGTTAACATGCTCACATGATTGTATTTCAATTCCAATGCTCTTACGTAGTTTGTTGATGTGATTCCATAAGTGTTTGGGACTAGACTTAGTCCAGGCAGTCGGTAACCGAGCGAATTCGTGGCTGCCTGGTCATAGCCACGAACGACGCGTCGATGAACGTGATTCGTGTTGAGAGTTGGCGGCAGTGGTTAGGCCACGCGAAGTGTTTTACGCACTTCATGTCGTTTAACTTGAGATGCGATCGCACTAGTCGAGCCCGTCAAGTAACCCGACTGGCCGATGTTTGATCACCTTGTATGTATCATAACTGCTTGAACCTAGGGTACTGAACTTACCATTGTAAACCCTATTAACCGTGGTACCTTGATCCACGAAGACTCATGAGCCGGGCATGGTGGTATGGGACACCGTGGTCGAGCTGTCGGCCTACGCTGGGGCCACAAACCTCCCCGTAGTGACCAGTGAGCACCTTGACTCGTGAGCAGATTATGGTGGTATGGGACACTATATTCTAGCTGTCGGCCTACACTGATCAGGCGACGAGCCCTTTGTAGTGACCGCGAGCGTATTCTGAGTCCACGGGAGGCGACGACCCTTCCGTGCAGTAGAGTACAGTAGGCCTGTATTGATAAGGTGATGGGGGAGCGGTGCAACGAGTGCGAGCAACAGCCCTGGCAGCCCTTGCAGTGACCTATGAAATGTACATCGTATGAGATTACTAGGAGTGACGACCCTAGACAGGATCCGTGTTGGGATTGATACAAGGGAAGTACCTTAGTTTTCCAATCCTGCTGTTTGAATGGATTAATAACAACTTGGTAATCATATCACCATAACATTGCATGTGCCTGGAAGATGTGGAGCACTCTAGGGAGTGTGGCATGCCGCGGTCGTAAGATGTTGCCGTATGAGGGTGATCGTCGGTGAGGGCATACATCACGTCATATCACCTTGCATTAACAACAGTATTAGGATTTGTCTGATTTACTGCTTTACTATTATCGCGTGATTGAATTGTGAACATGCTAATCTTTGCTCTATGATTCCACTGAGTTGATCACTCATTTCCACGTTACGGGATGGTGTTTGCAACACCCACCAGACCCTGTTGTAGCTGCAGGTGAGGACGAGATCCAGGAGGTGGAGCCGGAGATTGACGAGGACCAGGATGAGTTCTCGTATATGCAGTATCATGACGGCTTCCCGTAGGTGACCTGGATCGAGGGGGCATCAGTGGGACTTTCTTTTTGAACATTATTCTTTTGATATGTATATGTACATGAGACTCAGAGATGTAGTCATACTTTGGAGACAGATGAGATTACTTTGTTTTTTTACACAGTGATATATACATTGTTTAGTCTTCCGCTTGCTTTTATCACTGGATCTGAAGTATGAATTGCAGTTTTGGTATACTTTTACTCATGTGAATGCTTTAAATCAGACAACATGGAATCATAACCATTTTTGTTGCATAAGTGACGGTCTGGAACTCAGGAGTTGAGTTTATACACGACCCCCGATTTTCAGGGTGTTACAGTAAATGATTTCCTACATGTTACCTATATGCATGATTTCATTATATGTATGAAATGCATGTGCTTGATGATTCACTTAAGTTGTATGTTATAACATGTCTTAACATGCTCACATTGTTGTATTTCAATTCCAATACTCTTACATGATTGCTGATGTGGATTCATATTATTTGAGACTATACCTAGTCCAGGCAGTCGGCAACCGAGCAAGTTCGTGGTTGGCCTATCTTTGCCACGAACAACGCGTCGGTGAATGCGAGCCGTGTTCTGGAGTTGACGGCAGTGGTTAGGCCACACGAAGTGTTTTTACGCACTTCATGTCGTTCGACTTGAGATGCGATGGTGCTAGTCGAGCCCGTCAAGTAACCCGACTGGCCGTTGTATGTTCACCCTGTATGAGTCATAACTGCTTGAACCTAGGGTACTGAACTTACCATTGTAAACCCTATCAATCATGGTACCTTGATCCATAAAGACTCATGAGCCAGGCATGGTGGTATGGGACACCGTGGTCGAGCTGTCGGCCTACGCTGGGGCCACAAACCTCCCCGTAGTGACCAGTGAGCACTTATGTCTCGTGAGCAGATTATGGTGGTATGGGACACTATATTCTTACTGTCGGCCTACACTGATCAGGTGACGAGTCCTTTGTACTGACCGCGAGTGTATTCTGAGTCTACGGGAGGCGACGACCCTTCTGTAGCAGTGAGAGTACAGTAAGCTTGTATTGATAAGGTGATGGGGGAGTGGTGCAACGAGTGCGAGCAACAGCCCTGACAGCCCTTGCAGCGACCTACAAAATATACATCGTATGAGATTACTAGGAGTGACGACCCTAGACAGGATCTATGTTGGGATTGATATAAGGGAAGTACCTTAGTTTTCCAATCCTGCTGTTTGAATGGACTAATAATAACTCAGCAATCATATCACCATCACATTGCATGTGCCTAGAAGATGTGGAGCACTGAGCGGTACGCAAGCATGCCGCGGACGAAGATGGTGCCGTATGAGGAAGAATGTCGGTGAGGGCATCCATCATGTCATGTCATATTGCATTAACAACAGTATTAGGATTGTTTGATTTACTGCTTTACTATTATCGCATGATTGATTTGAGAACATGTTAATCCTTGCTCTATTATTCTACTGAGTTAGCTACTCATTCCCACGTTACGGGATGGTGTTTCCGGACACCCACCAGTCCCTATTTTGGTTGCAGATGATGGCGCTGATTGAGAAGCGGAGCTGGACTTGATGATGATGAAGAGGATCCCTCCTTTATACGTGTTCTGATTGACGGGATTATAGAGAGGTTGATTAGATACCTTGACACTTGTCATTTTATATTTTTAGAGCACTCATGTATATTCTTTTTTTGTTTACTTTTGGAGTATACATGTATGTATATAACTTGGTAACATGTTCACACTCTGGAGACATACAACAGTTTATATATATTATACATACTATCATAGTCTTCCGCTTGTAAATTCAACTGTCTCTGGAGTATGATATGCTGTTCTGGCTTAATCTCACTCATGTTTAATACATTAACACAGACAACATTCAATCATACATATCTATGTTGCATAAATAACATTTTGGAACTCGGGAGTTTTGTTTTTACTCGACCCCCTGATTTTCAGGATGTTACAAGTTACCCCTTGCTATTCTCCTCTTTTGTTGAGTTAGTCATTGCTACTCTCCTCTTTTGTTGAGTTAGCCTTGCTACTCTTCTCTTTCTTCGATTAGCTTATTGCTACTCTTATCATTTATTATATTAACCTTGTGTTACTTACCTTTATGGCTTGGGCATGTGCCTAGGAATTCTAAAACTCTCATGATTCGAACTATTTTTCTATCAATTCAAGTGATGTGTTAGAGGTATCAGAACTAGTGATTCAAATATTTATCATGGACGTAATGCATTACGGGTAGCAGCCCTCTTGGTTGGCACGTAATTTCATGGGTTGGTTAGCGTGGTGCACAATCGATGTAAGTAAATCGCCATGCGTGTTACATCACTTCTCGGGATTGGATGCCGCAAATAGTCACTCCATGAACACATCGTGTTACATAAATCCCCTAACCGTATTGTTGTGTCTCCTTAAAATGTTTACACAAATCCACATTAACGTTGGACACGTTGGCAAATATCTATTGTTATGGGATATAGGTCGAGTCGGGTTTTCTATGAATTATATTCCACATTGTGATTATCAATACGTATGATGAGCCGCACACACTTTGCTAGGCATGCATCTCATATAGGTTGTTTTCACATGTTGATACCCCTCGTAATAGTGGAAAACGAGTCGTATCAGAACCCTTACATTACTTTTATGAATCTCTTAAATTATTGTTAATATTAAAGGATAACCATCACTATGAGTAGGGCGTTGACCCTCTCCAACCATATAGATGATGCAGGTGACGTACAGATTGAAGACATAGAGGACCATCTCCTTATGTAAGATTATACTGAAAGAGTAAGAAAATAGTTTTATGATTTAGTTTTATACTTACACTGCAAACTCGATAAATGTAATAAGCTCCCATTGAGAAGGCATTTGATTATTTACTGAATTCTTTTAATCTGATGAAATAATAAATATAGTTAATTTTATTCACGTGAATGTTACCTTTATGAATGTATTTAGATGTAATCTAAACAAAAAGGAAAAAAATAAGGTGTGATTTTTAAAGCATAAAATTCATACATTATTAACACCCAGTTTTCTTAAGCATGAGAATAAACTCTGGCCATAAAAATTCAGGATGTTACAACTTCAAAAAACTGGGTTCGATTTCATGAAGTTGTTCATAGGTGACTGCCTGATGAAATGAATGATCAGGCGTCAATACTGCAATGTCTAGTTCAATTGGAGTATTGAAGAGGAGATCATTAATCACTTTGGATGATAATACATCGAGGTCTTTAATGAAGGACGCCAAGTGAAAAACTAGAACAGAAGAAGAAGAAGAAGAAGATGTAGCCATGCTACGATTAAGGAAAGGAAATTACGAAGTGTTTGTGAGAAAGAGAGAAGAAAGAGTGAGAAGGGAGAAGCATCGACTTAAGAATTGCTTATTTATCAGCTGAGATATATCTACATTAATGAAGAGCAATTCAAGACTCCTCGTACAATGTGCTTTTATGTGACATGTCGCATGTATTGCCTAGAAGTATGAGACAAAGAATATCTCTAGATAGGGCATGGTTAAGTAGAATCAATGGGGAAACAATATGTGGATTAATGGCTGATTGCATTTATGATATTTGGCAATGGAACAACATCGTTATCACCTTTTAACCATAGGTGAAGCAACATGTGAGGCAATGTTTTATCATATTTCTAACAATTCTGGGATAGTCAATAGGAGGGTGACATGTGGTATTGTACAAGGAAAAAAAAGTGGATAAAAAGATCTTCAGAGATTTGGAGTGCTTTTTTTCAGCTTACAGCTGGCATAAGTCTAGCTCAACATGTCAATGGATGGTTGACAAAGCATTACAGTCGATATACAAGAAGTGTGGTCGAGTTGTTTAAGCTATAAAAGGCAGCTGAGGGAAACCTTGGCCGACAAAAGTGAAGTAAGGGGCTGAGAGGTGTTTAAAAGTGGAACAGTCGTAAAGAGAAATGTACTAAAAGAAGAATTTTGAAAAGAGAAAAAGATAGAAAAGGCTTTTGGACTGTTGTGACCGTTATAGAAATGGAAGAAAGAACTAGAGGAATAGGCTACAGAAGGAATATATAAATAATAGAGGAATGTGACAGTAAACAATAACCAAACCAATCACAAAAATCTCAAAAACAATCAAACTTATCTTATCAATTTGCTTTATGTCAGCTTATCCTACGAGTAACATTAATAAAATAGTAGTAATTCTTAATTATGATCTGTAGTATTAATCCAAGTTTATGCTCATACACTAGATTTGTTCTTTATCCAATATCAAGCAGTTCTTTATCCAATATCAAGTAACTCTTTTAAGAGATGCATTCTCGTAGTTACTCCTAGTAACTAATTGTTAGATTTTCCTTTTGTTTGATTTACAATAATATTATGAAAGTTCTTTCTTATGGAAAGCATAAAGTAACCCATCTTCGGAAGAAGAACCCCACCTTCTAATTATCACCTGATCTTTATCAAAATTCTACAAGTGGTTGAGTAAGTGATCGATCTTCTCATAATCTGGTCATATACGTTCAGATTGGACATATCTGCTTATTTTGGTGCTTGGGTCAAAGTTGATTAGTTTGGATTAAGTTGTTGTATCAATTTGCACGCTCGCATAATGGAAAACAAACCAAGTAGCCAACAATGTAAAAGTTCATATGTTTGGGTCAAGCTGCTTTATCAATTTTGTCACGCCCGCATTCACACATGTGAACGAAAATAAACCGAGTAACAATACTTTCATGGCACGAAACCTCTGCATAAGGGTCGGTCTCACACCCCAAATTGAATGGTTAATCTGATTAGGCAGTTACACATTTTATTCATGGTATCAATGCATATCCAGGAAACTAACATGTTCGACATGTCACACATATGATGGTTCACCAGCTCAATAATGAGGGAGAAGATATAACAAATCTCCTCCAACTCTTTCATGCACCATACTACTAAACATATCCTAAAAAAGTTAAATCATCTATATAAGCAAACCACAACTCATGAGTCTACTGTATGCTACGAGTAAAACACGGCTTATCAGGGCACTCCTGTAAAGATATTCAAAACAACCATAGGCATATTATCAACCAAACATATTATTATAGGTGAACATGTTATCAATTTTAGGCATACTATTCGAACGAACGATCATGAATCAGGAGAATAACCAATCATCATGTATAAGATAATCAAATTCCATATTCCACTATAGAACGTACGATGAAAAAGGAATAACAAAGCTGGTGTGTGTAGTTGGGATGATAGTATGCGGTATTGCAAGCCGTGGGGTTCATCACAAGGGACTTCTATCCAAACCAGTCTCATACTTGATTTGGATAACTAGACTTAATGTGGTAAACTCCTGATCTTAGGTTTGTCGCATACCTAACCAAAATCATGGTCATTGCGAAGGTACACATAATGATTTAGTTACGTACCACCAACTTGAGTGGATAGTGGATGAATGAATGCATGAGTCAATTGTTGAACATGCAAGTTCTACTCAGTAAGTCCACATTTCAGTACAGTTCATATTTGAAAACATCATCGGGGTCTAGTACACTTCCGACATGGGTTGCTGCCCATTGCGCACGAGACCAAGTGAGTGCAGAAGACATCAAATGAGGCAGTGGTATAAAAAATTCACCCGATCCACCGATAGTGAACCCATTTCACGAGTTGGTCAAATTCAACCTAGCATGTGTCAATTTTCACTCAAAAAGATAAGATCAAACTCCCTTCCAACTGACCCGACATAGTAGGAGATGCAACCTATCAGTATCCAACCATCATGTGCTTAAGAATCCACTCGGTCTAGACATTATAACATCCTACTGGTACCATGAGGTTAAGAACTTTCACCTAGGGACACCTATGACGCCCTGTAACCTTAGTAATTTTCAGTGTCCATCATTCACCAGCCATAATAAGGCTACGAGATCACCTCCTTAGTGACTCTAGGGAGGAGATGTACGTGTCACACATGGTGTAAAATGCATGAATCACACTATCCAAGGCATGCATTAAACCTTCATGAATCGTGCGAATCATGCAGGGCAACCCTCTCTCATATAGAGTCCCCTAAGTGTCTCAAGTTGAACGGCATATACTATGAACAATCATCATCCACAACAGGCATACAAATAGTGCATATGAGATATGATAACACACAATTATAAGCACTGTCCACGAGAAGTGCAATACAGTGTTTAGCATAAAGTATGGTTAAATCAATATAAAGCAATGCTAACTTAAATGTAAGAGCAATGTTCCCTCTAATATAAAATAAGTGCCGCATCAATATAAAGAAAATACCATATCAATATATATATATAAAAAGTGTCATGTCAACATAAAGAAAATGTTATTAACAAACATTGTTGAGACATAAAAATAATAAAGATTGAAGAAATAAATCAGAAGAAAGATTAGAAAAAAAGAAAGAAAGATGAAGAAAATATAGAGAAGGAAAAGACATTATGTTACGGGCACCCATGTAAAGCTTATTGATTGTGCGGGTACACGCAATGGCTATTTAATTAGGATGGTTCGAATGGCTAACATATTATGGAAAGTGGGGTCTATAGCATGAAGATCGAGAGTTTGCATGTGTGAAGGCCTATAAATACCCTACTCTCCCCCTGTAACACCTTGGATTTTTTCCAACATGGAATTAGACGTCCTTAGGCAATGGGTCAACCATAACACTCTCAAAGCCAAAGAAATCGCTTTTCAACCCATTTCCTTCAAATATCATCTTTCGCCACCTCATTTTTCAAACTTCTCCAAGTGCTTTTATATTAGACACGAATCCTCAAGTTTAAATAGTGAAGAACTATGCTTAAACTAAAACTCACTGAAAATGGTCACCGAGATTGAGCCCGTGCACACTCCTGATCACACACAACGACCCTAAATCACTTCTAGACCGTTAATCGAAGGGTTTAGACTATGTTTCATTCCATTCCAAACCTAGAAATGAATGTCCTTAGGTGGTAGGTTAACTACAACATCTTACACTCAATCTCAAAGCATAAAACCTCTTTTATCCAATTCCTTCAAAATCTCACCCTCCACCACTTTATTCTTCATTTGTTTTTAAGCACATTCATAATACACACCAATCCTAGGGTATAAATGAGGAAGAACAATACCGAAACTTAAACTTACCATAAATAGTAAATAAATGGATAAAATGGGTTTTGACCCTTAACCTTTTGGAATATAACGAAATAAATGGGTTAGTTGGATAGATTAGCATCTCATACCCCAAAATCATATACTACAAGTCATATAAACTCATTCTGATTTACAAATTGGCCCCGAAAATGCCTCAAATGGAGAGGGGGCCTAAATGATCAACTTTCAGGGGATTCTAGGGTGGGCCCCACACCTTTTTCGAACCTAAGGGGTAGGAGGGCCTCGCCCAAATGGCGAGACCTCGCCAACCACCCTAGTGGTCGGCAAGGCCTCACTGGTAAACGGGCCAGGCTGGGCGAGCTTCTCCGGCCGATTGCATGTGGGGCCTAGTGAGACCCACTGATGCAGGGTTCGACTCCTATTTCTTTCCCATTTTGGTACTTCCTTCACAAACCACCCCTCCAAGCTTTCCGTTTCTTAAAAAAATTTTTGAATCTCCCTCAAATTCCTTCTCCAAATACTTCCTTGTTCATTTTCATATACCACTCACACTACCCTTCAAATCCCACCTCAAACAAAAATCATTAGGGGCTACTTCCTTTAGAAATTAGATGAAATTAACTAGCGCTAAACTAGATGACCTGTGAAATTGTCACCGATCACTTTAAATACGATCTGCTAGGGCCAAAACGTGTAGAATAGTTGACGCTACATTACCTTAAAATCTTGAATCAAACTCTAAACCCGGTTGCTCACGGGAGCATTCGAAATCTCTGTATCGGATCTGGACCGCACATCGAAAGTCCAATTACCCCAAACTTAGACAATATTGACCACGTAGTTAGACTTGACAATCACGCCAAAAATCAAGTCCAGATGATGTCTTATGATGATTTTCTTGAGTCCAGAGTGAAGAGTGTGAGAAATTTTAGAAATTAAATAAAATTTATAAAATATGGCACATGTCACTTGTGTGACATTTTCTAAGCGTTCTGACCATCAGAATCTGATCCAAATTTACCCTCGGATCAGGGATGATGACCGACTCATGTGATAGCACTTGTGGCCCTGATCAAGTTTCGGTGACCGCTGAACTGAACTGGTCCTCCACGGTCGATCTGGAAATCCAATCGGACCGAAAACTCAGCCTGACCTAGATCCAATGTCAGAGAGCTTAAGTCCGACCACATGTAGAAAAGGGGCTGCCAGAAGTGCTTCGTTGGATCAGAACAAGCCCATTTTGGTTATAAAATAAGTATACCTTGGCCCCAAGCCTGTTTCTGGCAATTCTGGGCCTATATAAGGACCTTAAAACCCCTCTCTCTCATTCCATACGAATTTCCTAAGCCCTAGGAGAGAGAAGAGAGAAGAAAGAGAGAGAAAAGGGAGAGAAAGAGAGAGATTTGGAGCTTTTCTCCTGGGATTCTTCCCTGCTGCTCCATGTGCCAAGCCGTCCATCTGTGTTGCTCTTTCAGCGCTTTCAATGTCATTTTTAGGTAAGAAATCCTACCCCTAACCTGTTTAAGTAATCCATGTAGCTGTAGTGTTAATATAGCTAACCTATTTCATGGTATAGATTGTCGTTGAGCCATTGACGAAGACTTATAGTCTGAATCAACTCCATTTCGCAATTTCTAGTTCAAGGTGCGGATTCTAGATGCTTAGATTACCTATTTTCAAAGCTTTCAATGTCGTTTAATGATAGATTATTGACAAGAATGTTGTTTGACATGTAGAACATGTTGTCTGTTTTCCTTTCGAATACGTACGAAGAATATGAGATTTAGGAGATTTTAGGTATTTGTAGGAAATACTTTATATGTACGTATTTTGCTGATATGATTGCCATGAGTATTTGTCATCTACCTATGCTAGTTATGCGTGTATGTTCTATTTGGCGAAGAGATTTACCCTAATACACACTTTGGCCGACATATGCTATGTAGACTAATGTGTGTAGACTAAGTGCTTGTATAAATGTATGTATTAGTAAGTATTGAGTAAATAGTGTTGTAGATTAGCGTTGAGATTGGATTCTCAACTAATTTGATGATGTACATGATTTTCTCCATGCTGTTGTAGTTGAATTGATTACTGTATGTGTGAAATACTCGTGTATGGTTAACTACTTATGATGTATGTTATAACATGCTGATAACATGCTGGAATTACTTGTATTTTCAATTATGTCTCTCTCATATGATTATTGATTTAGATTATAAGTGTTTGGGGCTATACTTTAGTCCAGGAAGTCGGTAACAGATTTGAGCTCGTGGTTGGCCTCTATTCGCCACGCAAGACGTGTTTGACGAACCCAAGTCGTGCGTTGCTTGTCGGCAATGGTTAGGCCACACGAAGTGCTTATGCACTTCATGTCGTACAACTCAACGGGCGCTCGTACTAGTCGAACTCATCAAGTAACCCGATTGATCATTGTATGTTCACCTTGTATTAGTCATAACTGCTTGAACCTATGGTACTGAAGTTATCAGTGAAAACCCTGATAACCGTGGTACCTTGATCCACTAAGACTCATGAGCCGGACATGGTGGTATGGGACACCTGGTCGAGCTGTCGGCCTACGCTGGGGCCACAAACCTCCTCGTAGTGACCAGTGAGCAACCCAGAATCGTGAGCAAATTATGGTGGTATGGGACACTATATTCTTACTGTCGGCCTACACTGATAAGGTGATGGGGGAGTTGTGTAACGAGTGCATGCAATAGCCCTGACAGCCCTTTGTAGTGGCCTCGAGCGTACTCTTAGTCTACGTGAGATGATGACCCTTCCGTAGCAACAAGAGTACAACTAGGCCTGTATTGATAAGGTGATGGGAGATCGGTGTAACGAGTACGTGTAACAGCCCTGGCAGCCCTTGCAGCGACCTAAAAATATATCATCGTATGAGACTACTGGGAGTGATGACCCTAGACAGGATCCTTGTTGGGAATGATATAAGGGAAGTACCCTAGTTTCCCAATCCTGTTGTGTGAAAAGGACTGATAACAACTCGGTAATCATATTCTTATCGCACTGCATGTGCCTGGAAGATGTAGAGCACTGAGGGAAGAAAGCATGCCGCGGACGTAAGATGGTGTTGCATGAGGGAGTATGTCGGAAAGGGCATCCATCATGTCATTTCATTCTTGCATTAATCACAGTATTTAAGAATGTTTGATTGCTTGCTTTACCATTATCGCTTGATTGATTTGATAACATGTTAACCTTTGCTCTATGATTCCACTGAGTTGATCACTCACTCCCACGTTACGGGATGGTGTTGTACACACCAACCAGACTCTCTCTTAGCTGCAGGTATTGGTGATGCTTTGAGGCAGAGCCGGACTATTCGATGATGAGGAGAAGCTCTCCTATGTCCAACTCTCTGGCGGGTCTAAGCAGACCTGAAGTTACGCTGGCGGGACTATAGAGTTTGGATAGAAAACACTACTTTTCCTTATTGCACATTTTATGTAATTATTTAACCTGGTGATAATCATACTCTGAGAGCTTACCATCATTTTTATATAATTTATATACATACCACAGTCTTCTACTTGCATAATTTAATTACCTCTGGAGTATGATTTGCTGTTTGGCTTAATCTCACTCATGCTTACTGTACTAACAGACAACATTCAATCATCATCGTCATATATGTTGCATAAGTGATGTTCTAGAACTCAGGAGTTAGGTTTCTACCCGACCCCCGATTTTTGGGGCGTTACACCCCCTCATTTGGACACAACGAAGAAGATTAGAGCTCCAAGGAAGATGAAGACCTTGAAGTTATTATGAAGAGAAGAGAAGGAAGAACGGTGATCTTTCATTACGCCAACCCGCACGACATAATGTTGTTGTGTGTGGATTGATATCAAAGAGAGCCAAAATCCTGTCAAAATCATTGTAGTGAACCAGTATTTCTTCAATTCAGGGTCATGATAATAAGATGAAGAATAAAATAAAAAGATGATCATATCTATACAATATTCCTCTTAATGGAATGAACAAATCACAAGAAAAAATGCATCTGATTTCGATATTCAAATTTGTTCTGTACTTGTACTTTTTATATTCTATCTTAGAATCAAGGGAAGCAGAAGGATGTAAATGAATTCAAAATAAATAAACTTGACGATTATTCTATATACTTTCTCTTTGTTATGATCAAATAAGATAATTCCCCAAATCAAATACTTTTCATTTCTGCTCAAAATAAAATGGCGACTCTGTTAGGGATCTTATCTTATTTGATATTAACTTAGAAAAAGTTTAGAGAATTTCATCATAGTTTGGCATCGTATCTTCGACAAAATGTCGACTCTCAATGAGAACATCCTCCCCTTTATCCCTAAGATAGAATAATTTACTATTCAAATATTAATTGATATTTCATATTATCAATTACAAAATACAAGATAGAATTCCAAACTACAAATGACAATCACTTCAAGTAAAAATTATTTTTTTACTTCACTCACACTAGATTCGGAGTGGAATACGCTTATAATTATTCTCCAAGTTCAATGAATTAGCTAATCTCAAATATGCCAACGCTAACTAAAAGTAGTACTTCGCGAGCTACCGCCAGAGCAATATCTATATCACTGCTCTCGCAAGATAGAGGAGATGAATGGATTGTTGTTTCCAATCGGAGGTCGAAAGTTGAACCTCACATAGCTGCCAGATCAATTCCCTCACGAATGATCAGAGGCCCAGTGACGAGCAACATGTCAAGAAAGAATCCTGTGCTCGCTCCTCCAGCACTTTATCCAAGGAGATCCACTTGTTCCCTAACATCATGGGATTTTCCAACCTTGATGGACAAGAAGAGAGAAGGGTAAATCACCTATAAAAGATTCACCACCCTTTGTATCTCTATAAGTAACACCTCTGGTAGCTACGTTACAATCAATCGAATCTTGTGAAAATACAAGGGTACTTAATGAGACTCCTCTCTTATCATGCCCTATCAATCCAATGTGCACATATCCTTATTCAACAACAGTTTCGTTAAGAAGTGAAAAAGCTATCGTATATATGACAGGGATAAGTCTGAAATTGTGGTAATGACCACATTAGTAGAAGTAGGAGTAAGTCCACTACCAAAAAATTGAGCAAAGGCTACGGAAAAAAACCGTATCATAGGTCTATGGCTACAGTTTTGATCCATAGCTTGACCATGGCCGTAGGTGCCATAACAATAGGTCTTGAACCTATGGCTACGGATTTAATCCGTAGCTATAGGGTGTAATAGCTACAGATATTATCCGTAGCAATCATATCTATAGCAAAAACTTTAAACAGCTACGGATATTATTTGTAGCTAAAAGTCCATAACAATATGCCTAAATTGAAAAGGCTACACCTGTCATATTAGTGGCTACGGATATTATTTGTAGCTAAAAGTCCGTTGCAATTATATCTGTAGCGAAAACTTCAAAGAGATACAGATATTATTTGTAACTAAAAGTCCATAGCAATATGCCTAGATTGAAAAGGCTACACCTGTCAGATTAATGGCTACGATCAATATCTATAGCTATTTTGTACATTAAAAAATTATATACAATCATTTGTTCATTCAATTACCACTTGTACAATCATTCATTCATTCGATTACAATCATTTATTCATTCAATTGCAATCAATTAAAATCCTTCATTCAATCAATTACAATTACAATCAATTACAATCCAATTCTTTCAATCAATTACAATTACAATTACAATAATGCTGAAAATACAAATCTTTGGCTTCATTAGAGAAATGTGCTCGACTTCACCTTGAAATTTCAACAGCTTCATATATTCCATCATCCTACAAACAGTCATGTCATACATAAATTAGAATGCCCATTGGGGAAAAGAAAGACAAAGTGAAAGAAGTGCATCATGTATAACTACTTTTTTTTTCTTAATGAATTAAAAAAAATAATTAAAGAGGAATGAAATTGACACAAAAGAAATGGTCTCACCATATGATTATAGGTTTTGGTTTAGGTTTAGGTTATAGGTTTAGGTTAAGGTTAGGCTATAAGTTATAATTAAGTTTAGGTTATAGGTTATAGGTTAAGGTTTAGGTTATAGGTTTAGGTTAAGGTTTAGGTTTAGGTTTAGGTTATAGGTTATAGCTTTTGAAAACTTAATTATAGGTTAAGGTTTAGTTTTAGGAAATCGGATTTGGGTTCGGGATCGAGTTTAGGTTTGAGTTTTCAAGTTTAGGTTTAGGTTAAGGAGTTGAGATTAGGATTAGGTGTAGGTTTGGGTTTAAGGATTTAAGAATACATTTAGGTTTTAAGTTTAGGTTTAGGTTTAGGGAAAGGTTATAGGTTTAAGTTTATGTTTAGGTTATAGGTTATAGCTTTAGAGAATTGAGAATGAGTTATGGTTTAGGTTTAGGAAATTAGGTTCAGGTTCGGGATTGGGTTTATAAATTTAGGTTTAGGTTAGGGAGTTGAGATTAGGATTAGGTGTAGGTTTAGATTTAGGGAATTGAGTTCAGGTTATAGGTTTAGGGAAAGGTTAGGGTTAGGTTATAGGTTTTGGGATTTGGGAATAGTTTTAGGTTATAAGTATAGGTTTAGGTTGGGTTATACATTAAGGTTTAGGGATTTGAGTTTAGGTTTAGGCTAAAATTTAGGTCTAGGTTTAGGTTTAGGGAATTGAGTTTAGGTTATAGGTTTAGGGAAAGGTTAGGTTTAGGTTATAGGTTTTGGGATTTGAGAATAGTTTTAGGTTTTAAGTATAGGTTTAGGTTAGGTTATATGTTGAGGTTTAGGGATTAGGTTTAGGTTTAGGTTATAGATTTTGGGATTTAATAATGGGTTTGGGTTTAGGTTATAGGTTTTGGTTTTGGTTTTGGTTTAGGTTATAGGTTTTTATTTAGGTTATAGGTTAACGGTTTTGGTTAAAGTTTAGGTTTAGGTTATAGGTTTTGGGATTTGAGAATGGGTTTGGGTTTAGGCTATAGGTTTTGGTTTTGGTTTTGGTTATAGGTTTTGGTTTAGGTTATAGGTTTTGGGATTTGAGAATGGGTTCAGGTTTAGGTTATAGGTTTTGATTTTGGTTTAGATTACAAGTTTTTGGATTTGAGAATCGATTTAGGTTTAGGTTAAGGGTGTGGTCCCTGTAAATACAAATATAAACATGGCATGTCTAAATGGTCTAGCCCTTCCAATGCCATCCATAGGAAATGGACAGCTTCATCATGGTCATAACAGCGGTTCCCACCTTTCAGGGACCCCTTCTCTTCCAGATAGCTCTGATGCACATCCAGATCTGCTCCATTAATTTCAAGCAAATACATAAACATGGCCTTTCCAAATGGCCAGGCCCCTCCAATGCCGTCCATAGAAAATGGACAGCTTCATCATGGTCATAACAGCGGTTCCCACCTTCTAGGTACCCCCTCTCTTCCAGATAGCTTCGACACACATCCGGGTCTGCTCCATCAATTTCGAGCAAATACATAAACACGGCCTGTCCAAATGGCTAGGCCACTCCAATCATGTGCATTCTTGACAAGAGACATAACAGATGCTTGAATCTGAAATATGCATTTACACATAAAATGGTATTGGGAATCACTTCTCAAAACTGCAGACTGTTTTCTTTTGAAACTCGTTCATCTCACCTAAAAACCTGTCACATAATGAATAACTATAACCACAATGATAACTACACATGTGCATTCTTGATGAGAGATGTACCAGATGCTTGAATCTAAAATATACAACTCCAATCCTCCCACATGCAACATCCACCTGAAAGAATGAGTATAACCATCATGCTTAGTAATCAATACAGGAATGTACAAGTAAAACCATAAAATCAGAGATACTCACTACATTTTCAGGATCTCCTCCATATTTAACAATCTCATTCTAAAGCCCTTCTCCCTCCTCCTTTACCCGAGCTTGGGACTAGCAATGCAAGGAATTGCATTGGTGGAGTTAAAAAAGGGCTTAGGCTCCAATTGTTTTTTTTTTTAAATGTTTTCATAAATACTAAGTTGATGACCAAATGGAGCCTAAGACTATAAATACGTTCAAATATAGAGTACAAAATTCATTCAATATTTTTTTTAAAAAAAAAATAAGTGCCAAATTAGTTCAGAATTAGTTTAAAATGCACACTACACATTCAAAATTAGTTCAAAATGCACACTACAGATGTTCAATTATAGAGTACTAACTTTGTTCAAATTATAGGATTCTCAAAGCCTCTTTCCCTCATTGTACAAATGATCCTGGACTGGCCTCTCTAGTGTAGATGCGAACCCATCTTCTTTCCACAAAGGAGCGTGAGGTTGTATAACCTCAGTCAAGACAACAACAAAAGATCCATCCTCCAATGGTTGGTAATGGATAGTTGCATTTGGATTAACTTCATGTACTTCACCATGAGCAACTACACCACAAATCAATAGTTTGAGATGGAGGATTCTATTAGCATTGTTGACGACACCTCGAATCTTGTTTTAGGGCCTAGAAATTCAAAATTATATACAAAAATTAGAAAAACCAAAGAAATTTAAGAAAGATAGTCAAAGTCCATGTGAATGAGCACAAGTATGCACCTACATATGAATTCTAAAAAGCTATTGCATATCACAAAATAATAATAATAATAATAATAATAATAATAATAATAATAATAATAATAATAAATAAATCCTTGCGTTTGGATATTTAACAAAATGGGTTAGAATGAATTCATTTGTCTAATTCGTGGAAACCTTGTGTTTGGATATTCAACAAAATTGAATTGTAATAATTCAATTCAGTTCAATAAACTCAGATTTCTGAGAAGGATTTAATGGTTTTGAATCCATGGTTTTCTAGAAAAAGGTCCATTTCCTGGACGTCAAATTCAATGGGGAAAGTAAGATGGTTAATATTACTTTTCACAGTGAAAATTTTCAGTTATGTCTCTTCTTTATCTTCCATTTTCTTCTTAACAAGAAAATCCATATTTACTAATATTCCTATTTTTCTATTTTTCAAAAGAATGAGTTCGGACTCCGAAAGCGTCGGCTCCTGCACTTGTACTTTCAGCCCAAACCCTAACCAAGGCTATGGTTGCCTTCAGTGAAGAGTTTCTTTTCTACATGATCTCATTACATACCATATGTTTTGATAGAGTGTAGGTCATATATATAAGAGCTATCATATGCCAGTGATGATTTTCTCATTAGATCTCTGCATTTGAGCAGCATTCTCATTGGATTTTTGCATTGAGAAAATAAGATTACAACTTATTGTTGCTTGATTTCTATTGATGATTGAGGGAATCAAAAGAAAACCCAAAGCAGGTATTGATGAAGACCCAAGAAACTGATATTAATCAAAACCCAAAAAACCATTAGATGGAAATTGAAAGAAAAGCCAAAATACAAATCAATATAATCAAGAGAAATTATGGGGCCCTGCACATCAGTCGATGTGAGTAGTATAGCACACTCCAAAAGTTGGTTGCCAAGAACTATTTGTCTGTATAAAGAAGAAAACAACACATGCCATCACCACCCCCTCATACAAGAAAAGGACCGGACCAACAATAACAGTAGAGATGCACACACTAATATGAAATGATCAGATTTTTCTCTATTTTTTCTCTTCTCCATCATAAAACAAGCAGTTATTTGTTTGCGGTATGAATTTGGAAGAAAACAAAAATAAGGGTAAGCACTAGTAAAAAGAAAAAAACAGAAGAAGAAGAACCATATACTCGAAAGCATGAAAAGGAACTACTAATCAGGCCATAAAAAGAACTAGACCGAAGACCCATTTGTCTTTTAGAATCAAATTCTGAGTTGCTGGATGAATTTTTCTTATATGTAAAATATATCTCCCAAATTCAAATTAGAGCTTGGTGAATTTTTCCCAACCTAGATCCTAAGTTGTTTAATTTTCGTGCGTGTAAATTGCTAAATCTGTCACCAAAAATCAGATTCTTCTTCTAGGTGATCAGATTTCTTCTGCCAAATGGTGTTGATTTTTGTGTCTTTCCCAACCTAATTCTATATGTGGATTTGTACATATTTTTTGAAACATGATTTTTTTTTTCTACTGATCCATAGATAATACCATGTTGACTTTTAATCATCCAAGATCATATTTTTGTCCCATTGAATTGTTCTCTACACACATGCTAAATTTTAATTGAATTGTGACCGTCATTCACAGTAAACTTGCTGGCTTTGCTGAACTTTCAGTGCTCACCATGTGTTGGATCACAAAGCTCCCACGAGTAGAAGTTTTTATCAATATCTGAACCATATATATAAATAAAAAATGACATAATACAGATATTAAACGTAAGAAAAAGGGAAATAAAGTTCAGGAAAAGTCATCTTGCAATGAGGAAATTTACCTGTGTAAAATATGTAATCAATTGTGCCAATGAAATCTCTAGTGCAGTTTGTGAACTACAGTTCATTAGTCGTGGGGTCCATTCTCCTTCTTTGTTGCTCCAAACCAATTCTAACTCCCACCATCCTTGCAAAGGATGAGTATGCACTGACCTGTAACAAACACATTATCACAACTTGTGCAAAATAAGTAGGTGGTTCAAGGGAAGTGACAGCAGGCTGAAGTTTTACCATTGGAAGTTGATGAGCTAATTTATTTGCATGAAAATGGCAGAGTCGAACTTCCAGATTTATCTGTCTCACTTTCATGAAAATTTGAATCTATTTTTGGATACATCAAACTCCATATTTGTCTCTCTAATGAAGAAGACAGGTCGTGAAGGAGCAAGTAGGGTGACAGAGTAGGCATCGAGCATGAGAATAATTGATGACATGGTGGGCCACGCTGTTGCTTCTTGTTGTACACATAGCAATCCAATGTGAATGCACCTCAGCTTGCTCGTAATTTGCTCCCAAAGTTTCATCGATCAGCTCCATTGGCTTTCCTTGGCTACAAAGCCGCCATGTATAGTTTGTAAGGTTCAGATCACTTTCGTATTCCAGAAAACCAATTGTCTTTCATCCTATCACAAGCTCTAAAATTAAAATGCCAAAGTATGCATCCAATTTCGCTGAAAACTGGCCATGAATGATGTACTCGGGCGCCATGTATCCATATGTGCTGGAAATCTGAGTCGTATTTCCATGAGTTTGGTCTCCACCAACACTACTTCATTTCTAAGCTCTTCCACTCCTTGCATTGCCGTCCTTGCCAGCCTTTTCACTGCTATTTCCTAACCATCAATTAGCTTCCCCTTGTAAACGGGACCAAAGCCACCTTCACCAAGCATGGTATATGGCAGCTAAAGAAAGAAAAATGTAGCAGAGAAGACAGATGTTTGGAAGGACCATCAAGTGTTTACGAAGGTTGTCCATAGCAGAACATTTTGCTATATTTCAGGAATATAAGCTTATTGTTAGGAAGTCACCATCTTCCATTCAAAACATTCTGTAGATTCACCATCTGCTTATAGTTAAAAGCTTATTCTTCAGTTTCATTTATTTCCTTACTAGTGGCATATGATAGAATTTATTGCTTGTTGAAGCTTATAGTTAGAAGCTTGTTGAACCTAGTGTTTCAAAGGGAAATTGAATCTACTGCTTGTATTGTCTCTGAGGTGTGATTCACTAAAAATAGAAGAGCATAAAAAACTCACCAATGACTTCTCTATTCACCAGTAACTAATAACACCAGAGCATCTTTCAATCTAAAAGTGAAAAGAAAATTCCAATCAGCCCAACTTTTTGAAGCTATAAAAGCCATACATCCCATTTCCAAAACCAAAACAATATTAAAACTAGTGGTTGAACTCTTGACCAAAATAGAAAAAAAGAAAATAAGAATAGAAGTCTCTATAGTCTGAAATTTTTTTCTCAAAAGAAAACAAGAATGAACTCTTGACCAAAACAGAAATGTCCTGTAAAGCATTTAATGATCACTTTAGTTCCCTATTTCCAATCTCTACTCAGAAAATTAAATGAGGCTGTAATTGACATTAAAAGCGTGAGAAAAGCAATGCGCACTTGCACAACCTACTCAAAGAACACACGCAAATCATGTAATGAAACATAGGTGATGTGACACTTAACATCCATCAATAGCTCGTATTAAATCCCAACAGAAAAAATGTTACAATACAATCCACAGTCCACAGCGAAACAAACACATGAAGATAGATACTCACGTGATTACCTAATCAAAATCCTCGATAATCAAAACTGCAAGAAGTGAATTACTTTGTATATATTCACAAAATAGTCAAACAAAATTTTGAATTAATTTCTACATATTTACAAAACAGTTAAACATAAGTCTAAATAGCTGAAAAGATTAAAACATAAGGAAAATCATCAATCCATGGCAAGTTCTAGAGAGGGAAACTGTAACGCCCCAAAAATCGGGGGTCGAGTAGAAACCCAACTCCCGAGTTCCAGAACATCACTTATGCAACATATATGACGATGATGATTGAATGTTGTCTGTTAGTACAGTAAACATGAGTGAGATTAAGCCAAACAACAAATCATACTCCAGAGGCAATTAAATTATGCAAGTAGAAGACTGTGGTATGTATATAAATTATATAAAAATGATGGAAAGCTCTTAGAGTATGATTATCACCAGGTTAAATAATTACATGAAACGTGCAATAAGGAAAAGTAGTGTTTTCTATCCGAACCCTATAGTCTCGCCAGCGTAACTCCAGGTCTGCTTAGACCCGACAGAGAGTTAGACATAGGAGAGCTCCTCCTCGTCATCGAATAGTCTGGCTCTGCCTCAAAGCATTGCCAATACCTGCAGCTAAGAGAGAGTCTGGTTGGTGTGTACAACACCATCCCGTAACGTGGGAGTGAGTGATCAACTCAGTGGAATCATAGAGCAAAGGTTAACATGTTATCAAATCAATCAAGCGATAATGATAAAGTAAGCAATCAAACATTCCTAAATACTATGATTAATGCAAGAATGAAATGACATGATGGATGCACTCGCTAACATACTCCCTCATGCGACACCATCTTACGTCCGCGGCATGCTTTCTTCCCTCAGTACTCCACATCTTCCAGGCATATGCAGTGTGATATGAATATGATTACCGAGTTGTTATTAGTCCTTTTCATATAGCAGGATTATGAAACTAGGGTACTTCCCTTATATCATTCCCAACAAGGATCATGTCTAGGGTCGTCACTCCTAGTAGTCTCATACGATGATATATTTCTAGGTCGCTGCACGAGCTACCAGGGCTGTTGCATGCACTCGTTGCTCCGCTCCCCCATCACCTTATCAATACAGGCCTAGTTGTACTCTTGTTACTACGGAAGGGTCATCGCCTCACGTAGACTTAGAGTACGCTCGAGGTCACTACAAAGGGCTATTATGGCCGTTGCATGCACTCATTGCTCCGCTCCCCCATCACCTTATCAGTGTAGGCCGAAAATAAGAATATAGTGTCCCATACCACCATAATCTGCTCATGAGTTTGGGTTGCTCACTGGTCACTACGAGGAGGTTTGTGGCCCCAGCGTAGGCCGACAGCTCGACCACGGTGTCCCATACCACCATGCCCGGCTCATGAGTCTTAGTGGATCAAGGTACCACGGTTATCAGGGTTATCACTGGTAAGTTCAGTACCCTAGGTTCAAGCAGTTATGACTAATACAAGGTGAACATACAATGGTCAATCAGGTTACTTGATGAGTTCGACTAGTACGAGCGCACGTTGAATCAACCGACATGAAGTGCATAAGCACTTCATGTGGCCTAACCACTGCTGATGACTCTAGTACGACTCGGGTTCGTCATACACATCCTTCGTGGCGAATAGAATCCAACCACAAATTCTAAGCTATTACCGACTGCCTGGACTAGAATATAGTCCCAAGCACTTGTAATCTAAATCAATGATCATATGTGAGTGACAGAAATGAAACACAATTAATCCAAGCATGTTAACAACATGTTATAACATACAACATAAGCAATTCAACCAAACACAAGTATTTCATATATATATATATATGGAAATCAATTCAATATAACAAACATGGAGGAAATCATGTACATCGTCATATTAGTTGAGAATTCAATCTCAACGCTAAACTACAACAACATTTACTCAATACTTACTTATACAAAACTTTATACAAACAGTTAATCTACATACATTAGCCTACGTAGCGTATGTCGACCAATAATGTGCATTAGGGCGAATCTCTTCGCCGAACAGATCATACATGCATAACTAGCATAGGTACACGACAAATACACATGGCAATCATATTAGCAAAATACGTACGTATACAGTATTTCCTACAAATACCTAAAATACCCTAAATCTCATATTCTTTGTACGTATTCAAAATGAAAAATAGACAGCATGTTCTACATGTCAAACAACATTCTTGTTAACAATCTATCATTAAACGGCATTGAAAGCTTTGAAAACAGGTAATCTAAGCATCTAGAATCCGCACCTTACGCCATAGAAGTGTAACGAATTCAATAGCGACTCTAAGTCTTTGTCAACGACTGATTGACAACCTACAGTATGATTTAGGTTAGCTACTTCACCACTTGCACCAATTAAAACCCTAGAACATGTTAGGGTTAGGCTTTCTTATCTAAGAACGAAGCCGGAGTCGCCGAAAAAGCGATACGGATGGGTGGATTAGGCACGTAGCAAAGCCGGGAAGAATCTCAGGAAGAATCAACAACTTCTCTCCCACTTTGTCTCTCTTCTCTCTCTCTTAATTTGGGTAGGATTTGAAATTCGTATGGGATTTGTGAGAGAGGGTTTAAGGCCTTTTTATAAGCCCAAAAGCGACGGAAATAGACTTGGGGCCAAGGTATACTTATTCTATAACCAAAATGGGCTTGTTCTGATCTAACGGAGCACTTTTAGAGGTCCTGTTATCAAATGCAGTCGGACTTAATCTCACTAACATCGGATCTTTAGTCAGTTAAGTTTTCAGTCCGATCGAATTTTCAGATCGTCCATCGCGGACCAGTTTTAATTCAACGGTTACCGAACCTAAATCAGGACTACAAGTTTCATGACATGAAAGAGCTAATTTTTCCTGATCCGAGGGTGAAATTTGGTTGAATTCCGACGATCAGAACGCGTAAAAATAATGCGCAAGTGAACGTGCCAGATTTAGAATTTCTTTTCTAAATCTTTTCCTTTTCTAACTCTTTTCACTTCGAATTCAGTAAAATGGTGTCAGGACATGAGTTGGGCTTGATTTTTGAAGTGATTGTCAAGTCCAACTAAGCGGTCATAATGGTCTGAGATTGTAGATATCGAACTTTCGATGTGCGGTCCAGGTCCGATATGGAGTTTCGGTGTGCTCCCGAGAACAACTGGGTTTAGTGATAGATTCTAGATTTTTAGGCAATGTAGCATTAACAGTTTTACTCATTTTGGATTTTACAGATCATATTTAAAGTAGTTCGAGCTAATTATACTAATTGTTTAGTTCAGTACTTAACCAAATTCTGACCTAATTATGACAGAATAAGTCCCTAGGAAGTTCTATGCTCTTTCCTAACATTTCTAATTAGTATATTATTTTAATTATTTTTTTAATAGTTCATCATCAAGTCTAATTCATCTCCACCAAATTTCATGATATTTCATATTGTAGAAAAATTCTAAAAATTTCAGAAGCAGCAGCTGTCCAAAACTATAATTTTTGGATAGTTGTCATAATGACCCATTTTTAACTATACTAAATATTTTATTATATTTTTTACTTATTTTTATATGAAACTAGACTCATTTATCTTCAATCTGAATTTTGAATCATCTAAATTGGAGTTATAACGAGGGAGATATAATTTTTTAAAATCAAACTAAAAATACAGAAAATGTGGCCAAAAACAGGCTAGCCGATGAACTGCGGCTCGGCCAAAGCCCGGTAATCGGCGAGGCCTTGCCAAACCGGCGATCCCCTCGCTGCTCGCTGACCTATTTGGGGTGATTTCACCTTCTGATATTTGAAATGGGTGTATTTTAGAACCTGGGATGGGTTATTTGACATGCAATATATGATTTTGGGGTAGGAGAAGCTAATCTATCCAAATTGCCTACTTATTTCATGAGATTCCAAAAGGTTAATAGTGAAATACAATTTTTATTTATTTATTTACTACTCATAGTACTTTTTAGTTTAAGTATTGATCAACATCACCTAAACTTTAAGATTTGTATCTAATATGAAAGCTTCTAGAAAATTTTGAAGGATAAAGTAGTGAAAGGTGAGATTTTCGAAGGAAATACAGATTTGAGACTTTTGGATTGAGTTTTGAGAAGTTAATCAAGTGTTAGGATTAACCCATTACCTAAGGACGTCTACATCTAGGTTGGCAAAAATTCGGGGTGTTACAGAAACCCTTCATGAACTAGGTAATTTTCCCTCAAATGGAAGACCTCCACTAGACTATAAGCATGATTCGGGTTTATCATATTCCCCATAACCTTTCCATAACCATGGCAATAGAATCCAAAAAAGAAAAAGAAGAAAAAAAAAAGCATAAACAGAAGAAGAAAAAATTCAAGAAAAGAAAGGCAAAGAAAATCACCATCTCTATATGCTTTCTCCATAAGCAGCCTATTACCAGCCATGTTTGGGCTCATGTCGAAAAGGTTAACCATTCTTCCCATACATCCTGGGAATCGATTCTCAAAACCACACTGTTTTGTTCTGAAACTTGTTCATCTCACCTGAAAACCTGTCATAGAATCCTCTTTTTTCCTTCGTATTTCCTCTTTGGAATTAGGAAACAAGCCATCACAAATTACCATCCAAGTCACAAAAATCACCCAACCAAGGAAAAATCTTCTTCTGTGGCACTGTCATCAACTCATAAATCTACAAAAAAAAAGAAAATACAAAGTAACTAAGAAACACGATAACCTAGATAGATTAAAGGTCCTGAAAATAGATGCAACAAATTGTAAAGGGGAAAACAGGGTTTGGAATGGCAATGGATAAGAATTCCCATTGCACAAAAGTGCCCACTGCATAAAAAGCTACAAAGATCCATTAAGGCAATTGATAAGAATTCCCATTGCTAAAGAAGAACAAAAGACCCCTTCCTCAGCCAGGGAGTCTTCTACTGCGGGTTCTATAAAACTGAAACTATAAAGTAAAATCCCTCGAACAACATGCAGTTTTCTCTAAAGCTAAAACTTTGATTATTATTATTTTGTTGCAGTGGGGCACATGTTGTATGTATATGACATCCAACTTGTCCCACAATTGAATCCTATTCAAAGATCAGACAAATGAAAATTCTATTGGATCCAACCAAACAGTGGGCCACACCATAGAAAATAATATCCGCTGCCCAAAAACAACTAAATCGAGGTGTAGCTCATATGATGAATGGATCGAGACAATCTTGGTGAGGTACATACCATGTGGGCCCCACAAATCTCAACTAGTAATCTCATCCCCACGAATCACCTATCTCATAAATTTGGTCTGTGGTGGTATTATATATATTCGTACAATCAGCATTCCGAAGGAATTTTGTTCTTACAATTTCTAAGGGAAAAGTAACAAAAAAATAATAAAATATGGCTAGCATCCATAATGTGTGAACAGGACTTGTGTAACGCCCCGAAAATCGGGGGTCGGGTAGAAACCCAACTCCCGAGTTCCATAACGTCACTTATGCAACATAGATAATGATAAATGCATGTTGTCTGTAGAATGACATTAAACAAGATTGAGACTAAGCTAAAACAGCATATCATACTCCAGAGACAGTTAAATTATCAAGTGGAAGACTGTGATAAATACATAAAATATATAATTAATTGTAAGTCTCCAGAGTGTGAACATGTTACCAGGTTAATTAAATACATGTATACTCCAAAAATGGAAAGAAAAGAATATACATGAGTGCTCCAAAAATATAATATGACAAGTGTCATGGCGTCTAATCAACCTCTTTATAATCCCGTCGATCAAAACACGGAGGAGAAGTCCTCTTCAGCATCATTCAAGTCCGACTCCGCTTCACAAGCAGCGCCATCATCTGAAACTAAAATAGGGACTGGTGGGTGTCCGGAACACCATCCCGTAACGTGGGAGTGAATAATCAACTCAGTGGAATCATAGAGCAAAAATTAGCATGTTATTAAATCAATCACGCGATAATAGTAAAGCAAACAATCAAACATTCCTAGATACAATTGTTAATGCATGCATGAAATGACATGATGGATGCCCTCACCGACATTCTCCCTCATAAGGCACCATCTTACCCCTGCGGCATGCTTTCTTCCCACAGTGCTCCACATCTTCCAAGCACATGCAGTGCGATGTGATATGATTATCAGGTTGTTATTAGTCCATTCATACAACAATATTGGGAAACTAAGGTACCTTCCTTGTATCAATCCCAACACAGATCCTGTCTAGGGTTGTCACTCCTAGTTATCTCATACGATGTTATATTTGAAGGTCGCTGCAAGGGCTGTCAGGGCTGTTGCTCGCACTCATTGCACCGCTCCCCCATCACCTTATCAATACAGGCCTAATGTACTCTTGTCGCTACGGAAGGGTCGTCGCCTCCCATAGACTCAAAATGCGCTTGAGGTCACTACAAAGGGCTCGTCACCAATCAGTGTAGGCCGACAGCTCGAATGTAGTGTCCCATACCACCATAATTGGCTCACGAGTCAATGGTGCTCACTGGTCACTACGGGGAGGTTTGTGGCTCCAGCGTAGGCCGACAGCTCAACCACGGTGTCCCATACCACCATGCCCTGCTCATGAGTCTTTATGGATCAAGGTACCATGGTTGACAGGATTTTCAATGGTAAGTTCAGTACCTTAGGTTCAAGCAGTTATTACTCATACATGGTGAACATACAATGGCCAGTCGGGTTACTTGACAGGCTCGACTAGTACGAGCGCACCTCAAGCTGAGACATGAAGTGCATAAAACACTTCGTGTGGCCTAACCACTGTCGCCTGCCTAAGACACAACTCGCATTCATCGACGCGTCCTTCGTGGTACATAGAAGCCAACCACAAATTCAATCCATTACCGACTGCCTGGACTAGGTCATAGCCCCAAGCATTTGTGTATCAGCATCAGTAAGCATAAGTGAGTAACAGAAATAAATATAAACAATCCAAGCATGTTGACACATGTTATAACATACTACATAAGCAAATCAACTAACACATGCATTCCATATATATAATGAAATCAATTCATATAGCCAACATGGTGAAAATCATATACATCAGCCTATTAATTAAGAATTAAATCTCAAAACTAATTCACAATACCATTTACTCAATACATATTAATACAAACATTTATACAAATACTTAGTCTACACTCTTTGGCCTACATAACGTATGTCGACCCAAAGTGCACATTAGGGCGAATCTCTTCGCCAAACAGATCATACACGCATTCCTAATATCACAACACGACAAATATCCATGGAAATCATTTTAGCAAAATATGGACATAAACAGTATTTCCTACAAATACTTAAAATATCCTAAATCTCATATTTCTCGTACGCAGTCGAAACAGAAAACGGACAGCATGTTCTACATGTCAAACGGTGTTCTCTTCGATAATCTACTATTAAACGACATTGAAAGTTTTGAAATCAGTCAATCAAAGTGTCTAAAATCCTTACCTTTCACCTTAGACGTGTATCGATTCGAACAGAATTTCTACGCTTCGTCAACGGCGCTAAGGTGACCTAATGCACAAGATACGTAAGCTACATCGCTAAAGTATCAAAGGAATCCATAAAACAGCAAGTGGTTAGGGTTTTTCTTACCTAGAAGTGAGTTAGAATCACCGGGAAAGTGATTTGAAGGCGGTGGATAAACACGTGTAGAAGCTGGTTCAAGTGGCAGGGAGATTCTCTCATAACTCTCCACAATCTCTCTCTTTCTCTCTCTTCTTTTCTAGGGTTTGTTGTAAATTCGGATGGGAGAGATATGAGAGGGTTTAAAGCCCTTATATAGGCTAAAACCTAACCTAAATAGACTTGAGAACAAGGTATACTTGAGTTATAACCAAATCGGGACTTTTCTGAGCCAAAAGAGTGTTTCAGGAGGTCCCCTGGCCGAACCCGGTCGGACTTAAGCTCATGCATATCGGATCCTGCTCACATCAAGTTTTCAAACCAGTAGAGTTCGTAGATCGCACTTGGCAGTCAGTTTCAGTTCAGCGGTCATTTTACCTAAATCAAGTCTACAAGTCTCATGACATGAAAGAGAAATTTTTCCTGATCCGAGGGTGAAATTTAGCTGAATTCTGACGGTCAGAACACTTAATAATAACGCGCAACGACACGTCCTAAATTTTGAATTAAATTTTCAAATCTTTACTCTTTCTCACTCTCTTCACTCCAGGCTCAATGAAATAGCCTCATAACATCGGTTGGGCTTGATTTTTGAAACGCTTGTCAAGTCCAGCCAAGGGGTCATAACGGTCTAAGATTGTAGATATCGGACTTTCGACGCGTGGTCTAGATCCAATACAAGGTTTCAAAGGGTTCATGGGAATAAACCGGTTTAGAGTTTGATCCTGGATTTCAGGATAAGATAGCGTCATTGGTTCTACAAGTTTGGGTCTTGCAGAACATATTTAAAGCGATCAGGGATAATTTCACAGCTAACTAACGTAGCGCTAGTTAACTTACGCTTATTTTCTAAATGAATTAATCCTAAGTGATTTCTTTGACTTTGGAATTGGGTTCTGAGAGGTTACCAAGGTGCTATGGTTGACCCATTGCCTAAGGACGTCTAACCCCAGGTTGGTAAAAATCTGGGGTGTTACAATTTACCCCTCCTTAAACAAAATTTTGTCTCTGAAATTGGCTAAGGGTAATGAGTCCCTAAAGAGACTTTCGTATTGAAATTCTAAGGGGTTCAAATTCTATTTAATGACCTAAACTTACGTATAACCTAAACCAACTGTTTCGATCCTGGGCCAGTGGGGAAGAGGCCAACCATGCTTCCACTGCGCTACTCTGATCCAATGGTTGTATTAGATAATCCTAAGTAGATTGGGCTCAATACGTTCTACCCCCCCTTAAAACTTAGTTCTACTTAAGGTTCAAGAATCTATGTCTCGATCCGTATATCGGAACGAGGTGTAACTTAGGGCCTATCCTTAACATGAAATAGGAAACAACCTCTCACTACATTGGTCTTCCTTTGCTAACGATGCGTTCTATGGCATTAGTACCTATGGTTATAGAAAAAAGCTGAAGTGATGGGTGTTGTGGTTGATTTCAAGGACGGATGTGAGTTTATGGCAAGAGGTCTAATCTCTATTGGCTGTATGTCCTCAACATTTCCCAAAGGCAAAGCAATAACTTTTAGTTGTACGTGGTCGGGCCAACACGGAAGAAAAGTTGTGTAGTAGGTCTGAGCCGGATACATTGAACCTTCTGTCTAATCAGGACAGAAAACTCATTGTATCAGTCCTTAATCCGAGTCGATGTCGATCTTCTGCTTGATCAGAGCATTGGATTCATTGGTAACTACTAAGATTAAGAAGTTGATTCAAACTGCGAATACATCGCTTACATACAGTTCCTTTACTCTGTGTTCTCGAATGCAATAAGCGCTTCGGCAGGCAATTCTAAAGGGCATGTTGGTTTATCCTAGCGTTCAACCCGAGGGATATATAAGTTTTCCCTAAGAGTAAATGGTTCTAAGTTAAAAAAAACTTTCCTAAGAGTTATAACAGAAGTCTATAAGTATTAAGGGGATCAAGTGAAGGAATAAGGTTCTACTCCAATCAAATCTAACCTATTCCTTAACATATACAGGCTTTACACTACTTAAGGTAACTACTAGACTAGTCTGTAACTCACTAGCTGTAATCCAAATCCTAAGCTTATACGCTAAATGGGTTCATACCATTTCTAATAAAGGGAATTGTTCTATCGCTTAGGGTCACGATTGTCGAAATGGAATTGGATTTCCTATATCGTCAGATCCTTCAAATCCAAGAGCACTAACTCTAAGTCCAAAAATCCAAGGGCCTATATGGCCAGTGGTCTCAAGTTGTGCTAACTGGGAGCGCATTACTAATCCTATGTCAGGATTGGGAGTGGCATGCTTGGTAGGAGGGTGGGGTGGGATAAAAACTAATTTATAAGCTTAATCCCGGGATTTACTTTTAATCGTATACATTCCAATCATGGTAGTGGAAACCATAGGATATACCCAATCTAGGGACAATACCTTACAGCGAACGAAACAACATGTACTTCATTTAACAAATTTTATCACAATACATGGAATAAAATTTCACATGCATCATGACAGAGACGACTGCAGCTATACTAAGCCCAAACCACTAAACACAACACATTTTCTACTTATGACATCACTAGACCCATCAACAACCAAACACAAAAATCCTTAAAACGGTATTCAAACAATCTACAGGACAATGGCATAGATGCCTAATTCTACCAAAGGACTTCTACCACGGTCCCGACTTACCTTCTTTAATACCGTCTAGCTTAATACTATCAATTGCCCATTAGAGCTCTATCGGCCATGTATTCTGAATACTCCTCAAGTGAAGAAAGTGGAGAAAAAGGATAAAATAGCCTCTACAAAGCCATGAAAAATGGAGGAAATGGGGAGAAATGGCTGCCCTAATGGGATAAAATGAATCTAGGTCCTATAGAGGAATGAAATAGGACCCTAAATACTAAGATTGCAAAGGGAAAAGAGGGCAATGGGTTGGAATGGAGGCTTACATGATTTCTAGCCTTTATGGAGGATGGGAGAGCTCCAAATGATGATGATGAAGAGAGAGGGGATTTTGTATGGCTGTGAGTGATGGAGTGGCGTCGGTTGTGATCGAAAATGGGAATGGGAGAGATTTGGAAACGTAATTTGAGAGGGAGGCAACAAAAATGTGAAGAAAGGAGAGCTTGGGAGTGAACCACATATAGGAGGGGTGCCCTAGGCACCAATGCGCATCGGCTAGAAGTACGGCCCGAGTGGGGCCCACCGGTCGGTGAGGTCCTCACTGGTGAAAGTCATTTCCGGTGAGGCCAGCCATATGGGTTAGGTCCCCCTTGCCCTAGGGGTCCCAAATATATGTGGCTCCCACCCTGGATCATTCTAGATTAGCGTGGGTAGGCCCACGACTCCGTTCGAGGTGTTTCGGTATCCTTCACACATTAGGATTTATGTCTAGTGTGAAAGGACTTAGAAAAAGTTGAAGAATGGGGTGGTGGAAGGAGAGATTCTGAAGGAATGGGATGAAAAGGGGTTTTAGGCCTTGAGATTGAGTGTAAGGGTGTTGTGGTTGCCCCACAACCCAAGGACATTCATTGTTAGGTTTGAAATCCTTCAGGGAACAACTCAAACCCGTCGACTTACGACATAGAGGCGACTTAGGTCGCTTCACGTGACCGAAGATATGTATGGCCTAACTTATCGTATTGTCTCACCTGTCGGCGAAACTTGGAATTCTAATGTAGTTTTTAAGTTTCCATCGCACCCTTCCTAAGTCAGAGTGCGTCAGTGTGCATTGTGTTACCATAACGCAGTTCCAGTTTAATCCAAATCATGCTCTGATACCATCTGTAACGCCCCAAAAATCGGGGGTCGGGTAGAAACCCAACTCCCGAGTTTCAAAATGTCACTTATGCAACATAGATAATGATAAATGCATGTTGTCTGTAGAATGAAATTAAACAAGATTGAGACTAATCCAGGACAGCATATCATACTCCAGATACAGTTAAATTAGCAAGCGGAAGACTGTGATAAATACATAAAATAAATAATTAATTGTAAGTCTCCAGAGTGTGAACATGTTACCAGGTTAATTAAATACATGTATACTCCAAAAATGGAATGAAAAGAATATACATGAGTGCTCCAAAAATATAAAATGACAAGTGTCAAGGCGTCTAATCAACCTCCCTGTAATCCCGTCGATCAAAACACGGAGGAGAAGTCCTCAGTATCATACAAGTCCGACTCCGCTTCACAAGTAGCGGCATCATCTGAAACTAAAATAGGGACTGGTGGGTGTCCGGAGCACCATCCCATAACGTGGGAGAGAGTAATCAACTCAGTGGAATCATAGATCAAAGATTAGTATGTTATCAAATCAATCACGCAATAATAGTAAAGCAAACAATCAAACATTCCTAGATACAGTTGTTAATGCATGCATGAAATGACATGATGGATGCCCTCACTGACATTCTCCCTCATACGGCACCATCTTACGCCCACGGCATGCTTTTTTCCCACAGTGCTCCACATCTTCCAGGCACATGTAGTGCAATGTGGATATGATTACCGGGTTGTTATTAGTCCATTCATACATCAGTATTAGGAAACTAAGGTACCTTCCTTGTATTAATCCCATCACAGATCCTGTCTAAGGTCGTCACTCCTAGTAATCTCATACGATGTTATATTTGTAGGTTACTGCAAGGGCTGTCAGGGCTGTTGCTCGCACTCTTTACACCGCTCCCCCATCACCTTATCAATACAGGCCTAATGTACTCTTGTCGTTACAGAAGGGTCGTCGCCTCCCGTAGACTCAGAATACGCTCGAGGTCACTACAAAGGGCTCGTCACCAATCAGTGTAGGCCGACAGCTCAAATGTAGTGTCCCATACCACCACAATCGACTCACGAGTCAATGGTGCTCACTGGTCACTACGGGGAGGTTTGTGGCCCAAGCGTAGGCCGACAGCTCGACCACGGTGTACCATACCACCATGCCTGTCTCATGAGTCTTTATGGATCAAGGTACCATGGTTGACAGGGTTTTCAATGGTAAGTTTAGTACCCTAGGTTCAAGCAGTTATTACTCATACATGGTGAACATACAATGGCCAGTCGGGTTACTTGACGGGCTCGACTTATACGAGTGCATCTCAAGCTGAGCGACATGAAGTGCATAAAATACTTTGTGTGGCCTAACCACTGCCGCCTCCCCAAGACACGACTCGCGTTCATCGACGCGTCTTTTGTGGTACATAGAAGCCAACCACAAATTCAATCAATTACCGACTGCCTGGACTAGGTCATAGCCCCAAGCATTTGTGTATCAACATTAGTAAGCATATGTGAGTAACAGAAATAAAAATAAGCAATCCAAGCATGTTGACACATGTTATAACATACTACATAAGCAAATCAACCAACACATGCATTCCATATATATAATGAAATCAATTCATATAGCCAACATGGTGGAAATCATATACATCAGCCTATTAATTGAGAATTCAATCTCAAAACTAATTCATAACATCATTTACTCAATACATACTAATACAAACATTTATACAAACACTTAGTCTACACTCTTTAGCCTACATAGCGTATGTTGACCCAAAGTGCGCATTAGGGCGAATCTCTTCACCAAACAGATCATACACGCATTCCTAATATCACAACACGACAAATATCCATGGAAATCATTTTAGCAAAATATGGACATAAACAGTATTTCCTACAAATACTTAAAATATCCTAAATCTCATATTTCTCGTACGCAGTCGAAACAGAAAACGGACAGCATGTTCTACATGTCAAACGGTGTTCTCTTCGATAATCTACTATTAAACGACATTGAAAGTTTTGAAATCAGTCAATCAAAGTGTCTAAAATCCTCACCTTTCTCCTTAGACGTGTATCGATTCGAACAGAATTTCTACGCTTCGTCAACGGCACTAAGGCGTTCTATTACACAAGATACGTAAGCTACATCGCTAAAGTATTAAAGGAATCCCTAAAATAGCAAGTGGTTAGGGTTTTTCTTACCTATAAGTGAGTTAGAATCACCGGGAAAGTGATTTGAAGGCGATGGATAAACACGTGTATAAGCTTGTTCAAGTGGCAGGGAGATTCTCTCACAACTCTCCACAATCTCTCTTTCTCTCTCTTCTTTTTCTAGGGTTTGTTGCAAATTCGGATGGGAGAGATATGAGAGGGTTTAAAGCCCTTATATAGGCTAAAACCTAACCTAAATAGACTTGGGAACAAGGTATACTTGAGTTATAACCAAATCGGGACTTTTTTGAGCCAAAAGAGTGTTTCGGGAGGTCCCCTGGCCAAACGCGGTCGGACTTAAGCTCATGCATATCGGATCCTGCTCACATCAAGTTTTCAGACCAGTAGAGTTCGCAGATCACACGTGGCGGTCCAGTTTCAGTTCAACGGTCATCGTACCTAAATCAAGTCTACAAGTCTTATGACATGAAAGAGAAATTTTTCTTGATCCGAGGGTGAAATTTGGCTGAATTCTGACGGTCAGAACGCTTAATTATAACGTGCAACGACACGTGCCAGATTTTGAATTAAATTTCCAAATCTTTACTCTTTCTCACTCTCTTCACTCTAGGCTCAATGAAATAGCCTCAGAACATTGGTTGGGCTTGATTTTCGAAACGATTGGCAAGTCCAGCCAAGCGGTCATAACGGTCTAAGATTGTAGATATCGAACTTTCGATGCGCGGTTTAGATCCAATACAAGGTTTCAAAGGGTTCCTGGGAACAAACCGGTTTAGAGTTTGATCCTGGATATCAGGGTAAGATAGCGTCATTGGTTCTACAAGTTTTGGGTCTTGCAGAACATATTTAAAGTGATCAGGGACAATTTCACAGCTAATCTAATGTAGCGCTAGTTAACTTACGCTTATTTTCTAAAGAAATTAATCCTAAGTGATTTCTTTGACTTTGGAATTGGGTTCTGAGAGGTTACCAAGGTGCTATGGTTGACCCATTACCTAAGGACGTCTAACCTCAGGTTGGAAAAAATTTGGGGTGTTACAACTTGTTTCCCAATGTGATCCACCTGCTCTTGGTCCATGATGCATACACCGTAAATCCTGCCTGAAAACCATGAACAGGGGATATCTTGTCCACATGTGGCACTAGGTTTGCACATAAGCAAAAATGCTATTGACATCTAGAATGTACATCCAACTGGCCCAACCATACATCCGGCCATAGATAAAAATCAGAGTTAAAGGATCCTAGATTCGGATACAAGAGGATCCAAATGGTGCTGGCCACTTGCCCAAACCTCGTCAGGCTTTCATACATGGTTTTCACTTGTTGAGAGGTACAATAATGCAAGAACAATGTTAGTAGAGTTAGGATTTCTATAACGTATGTGGAATACTGAGTCAAATGAATTTTTTAGAGACTTAAGTTCTTACATGTTGGTTGTTACCAACCATATAAGAGCATTAGATAGGGGAAAAGGAAAAACACAAGTTAACTTTACTCTAACGAACTATATAATGATTTATTTAACTAGGGAGAAACAGATATGCTATGAAACTCCAAAATGTAAAATTGCATTACCATGAACCATGATCGCAGTAACAAATCACATTGATCGGACAACTACAACAATTTGACAAATGCATGGAGCATATCATAGAATTCTTTGCACTCATGTATATTTACATATTTGAAGTAACATTAATTAAACAAGATCTAAAAATACAAGCACGTACATTTCCAGCACATGGGCCTCAAAGTTTAGTCCAAACATTCAGGTTTTGTAACATTACAATTTCTCTATCAATCCACTAAAAATCAACCAGTCATGCACACTTCAATGTCAAAAGAATTACAATAGACAAAACAATGAACAAACTAGAACACTTAACTAATTCATGAAGATGTATACATGTATGTTCAGAACCCAACATTCAGCCCTCACTTCGGTTTCTGGGATGAATCAGTTGGGTCAATGAATACCTTGCTATTTTATTAGAAAATTTCAAGCTCTGTACGCAGGACTATGAGCATAGTCAAGGATAATCAAGTCAGTAATATGTCCAAACAGCTGTGGATTTTAAAAATCATAACAGAACCATAAACAACTGATGATAAATTATTGCAGATGTGCCAGACTTGAGATCAAACATTATTTTTAAAGAAACAGAGAAAGGGACAAATTGATGATCAGTAACAACTTAAAAATCAGCATACAATCAACATATTAGCCAAGTTGATGGCTTGCCAAATGCCAAAAAACATACCAGCCAAGCACATCCCAACATATCAAAAGTAACTTACAAGAATCAAGTTTCAAGGCATAAATTTGAACATATCATGATGGTTTTACATTCAATTAATACATTCCATTCAACCATCAATTAGATGGATCTATCAACTACATCTAGTAATGAAGGCTTGCACATTCGGTTCCAAGTAATCAGATACAACAAATATATAGGAGGGAGATTGTAGGTACCTGCATATAATATAGTTGGGCCTTGTTCACAGAATTGCAAGATGAGAAAGTTACTCAGGATCTTCTCAACTTATATCCATTTCAGCCAACAGCTAGCGCATATAGACAATACAATCATTAGCTTTGAAAGTAATTATTATTTATTATTCAAGGTCTATTAAGAAAAGGACTAGATAGTTTTCACAAGCAGCTCAATGAGGCAATTCAACATGGAATTGACAAGGTAGGTAATAGATGAAATACCCCAACATTATTGTATTTCCAAAGCTTATAAACTCCATAATTAATTACCTGCAGCCAAAAACCAGCTCGTGTCAACCAACAACTCTACACACATCATTTTTTGAATAAGCCTCCATGTAAAAATCAACAGGAGATTGTCCAAGCATGGCATGGATATTGCTAGTTACTAAAAACAAAATTGCAAGCAACTTACAACTAAATGTGGAAAAATACTATACCTAGGCACAAGCCCATAGAGGTTTGCAATCCCCTCCACTGTTCTACAGATCCTGCCATAGATATAGAGGGAATCCATGGGTAGCTACAAGTGATTACTGATAAAATATCTTCCTTCTTGTGATCCTAACAGAAGAATTTAGATGAACTAGACCCTATTGTATCAAAAAACTCAACACGCTTGAGAGCGACAATGCCATTGATAGAAATTCTTAACCTAAGTTTCATAATTCAATAGAAAAAGAGAAATTACAAGCCCCAAAAGTACAATTCCTTTCCACATCATCTTGAACTAAAAATAAACAGAAAAAAAAACCACACAGAGGTGCAAAGCATGCAATTCACATCAGATTCACAAAACATAGATCTAGTCTAGCTATAATAGAAATAAAAAATAAAAAGTCTGCCTCCAAAATCCTCGGCATCCTAATAGGTTAGCAAGTGAGTTCTTCAGAGGAAATGGATCATTCATATTACATACAAGGTGAATGTTAGGGCATTGAACATTAAGAAAGGGTCCCATCAGACTGAATGACCACACCCATTGGCTCTACTTTCAAAATCTAAGGAAGAAGGAAAAAAATCCCTCTGTAGAAAATGATGAAATGCATGGATATGATCAAGCGGTTGAGATTTGGCCATCACCACCAGAAATCACAGCCATCCTCGCAGCCACTCCACAATTTGAAAACGAAGTGGGGGGATGGAGCATTTCGGCAGGTTTTATGACAATCGATGGCCTCTATGGGGAACTTGTTGTTACAATTGGGGCATTCGACATTCCTTTGTATGATCTCGATCTAACACCATTTCGGATAGAAATTGTAATTTTGGGCTTTCTTCTATATCAATCACAGGGGCTGCGATCTCTATTACTCATGTATGGATTTGAGAATGTTTCCCAGCAAACCGAACTGCCTCTGTATTCCTACAAATCATAATAAAAGTCAGGTGTCAGATTGTCGACTAATGGAAGTTGACTCGCATTCACAAAAAATCTCCTTCTAGAAGATGAAGGCCTGGTGCGGGTCAGAGAATCCAAGGTGAGAAAGGAAGTGACAACCAGCTGAGGCCGTTGAAGGCTTTTGGGATGGTGAGGTTTTGAGAAGAGAATGGCTTTGGATGAAGAAGAGGTTTTGAGAAGAGAATGGATTTGGATGAAGAAGAAGAGACACCGCGGGGAAGAGTTAGATGGTAGGGTTTCATTTTGGAGGTCTACGCGAGGGAGAAAAGGGCTAATGGAATTGGATTTCGTTTCGGAGGAGGGGCGCGTGACGGACGGCCCTTTAAGACTTGGGTTTTAGGACCATGGGGCCCAATGTGATGTATGCTATTTATCCACTCCGTCCATTAATTTTAAAATATTATTTTAAGGGTTAAGTCAAAAAATGAGTCCGATCAAAGATGTAAGAAAACAACACAAATATTAACAATGGAAATTTAATTTTTATTATTTCTTATGGTGTGGCCCACTTAGACTTTTAATATACATAATTTTTGGGCTCATCAACTGAAATTATATATCAAAATTGATGGGCGGCTTAGATCAAACACATATATTCCAATGGGCCCCATGGAGCCCTTTAAGCACCATCAATCTCTAATAAGGTTCCGGTGAGGACGTAGGTTTTCGCTACAGATCAATTAGGTTTTAGCTACGGATTAAACCCATAACATAACTGCTACAGATTTAATCCGTAGCCAAAAACTTCCAAAGTCCGTAGCCTTTGCTTGATTTTTTGGTAGTGGTCAAAGTATCCTAAAGGGGGGTGAATAGGACATTTATAAAATTTTACGATAATTTAAAATCCTATTACCGTTATCTTGATCTAATATGCAAATGTCAAAATATCATCAATTTAACTATAATGGTTTCCAAACTAATTGAAGGATCCAATTACAAGACTAAGCAGAATCTAAACAATATATAACCTTAGTCTAAGAGGGATTGGATAAGTGACTCTGTCTGGAATGTGATACGTATCAGTTATAAATAATCATGTCAACATGCATCATGTGAACATCCAAAGTAAACATAAAAAGTAAAACACAACAATCCCTAGCATAGTCATTTATAGTGGTTCGACTACTTGCCTACATCACTCCCGGAGGACGCACTCAACCCTTGAGTGTATCAGATTTTGCTAACGGAGGTTTTAAATCAGGTTCACCTCTAACCTTCACAACCTACACAAGGTCGACTCTAGGACCTATACAAGGAACCTAGACATGTCTCCATGAGACACAAGTTTATGCCCCACATAGGAGCAAGGGTTAACACAACACTCGAGTTTTATGCTCTACACACGAGCAAAGAATTCATAAAAGGAACCTCGGGTTTTAGGCCACACAGGCCAAGGATCTACACAAGGAACCTAGAGTTTATGCCTTACAAAAGAGTAAAGGTCAACACATAGCACCTAGGTTTTAGGCCACACAGGATAAGGACCTACAATAAGGACCTAAGTTTATGCTCTATAAGAGTAAGGGTTAACACACAACAACAACACGTACTCTCCCGTCGAAGGCCTCCAATGAGGACTTGAAAGGGGTGAGAATCACTTGTGACTCAATCCTACACAAAGGAATGATCAGCAAGGTCTCTGGACTCTAATGACTTACAAATAAGTAGATAAGCCCCATTAAGCACGTTGATGAAGATCTCCTCCTTTGATGACGAAGAATGTTCAGCTCCCTTGAACTGCAACACTGATGATGCTCCATTGTATGGTGACGGGTTGGGTCAAGGTTATGTTGGTAATTACTATATTAAATGATAATCATTGAAGAGACAGAGTAATTTCAAGATCTTAGGCATTCAAGGGATCCCAACTCAATGATTTCCCATTAAGATGGTAGCTGGAAGATCCTTGAATATGGAAGTTCATTCACCAATCCACTCTATTTAATATCAATGATGAGGGTGGATTGAGGAATGAATTCTCATGAGAAAAAGGGCTTAGGGTAGGTGATCTGAGTTACTCTCTCAAAGCTCTCTCTATTATTCTCAATACAATAACCAATAGCAAGATCTCCTTAAATAGGCAAAGAGATCCAATGGTAATAAAGTAGTCAGTTTTTTATAAAGTTCGATATCATCGAGCCATCTTCGATATCATCGAACGTATACTTTCAAAAACATCCAGGGACAGATCGAAGATATGAACTCTACTGATAATCATAGCTGAATCTCTTATACACTGCTCGATTGTATCGAACAAGCTTCGAAGTCATCAGATTTCGAACTCTGATTTCATCAAATAATGGATCAATTCCTCGACAATGAAACTATGAGAGCAGGCTAAACATGAGACAGTTGGCTTCGATATTTTCGATTCTCCCATGATGTCATCAGATTTTAAATGTCGATAATATCGATACGTAGTTCGATTCATCGATCTTTTATAAAAGATTTTCCTATAAGCTTGCTGGACATTCCATTGTTTGAATTCGATGATATCGACCTAGTTTAGATACGATTAATATTTGAATATCGATATTGTCGAGGGAGTCTCGATACCTCAAACATTTAAAGAGGATTTACTTAAAAGCTTGTTGGACTAGTTTGGTTCGAATTCAATAACATCAAAGATCCATCAATATCATCGGAGTTTGAGTTCTGAGGATATAGAGGCTCTCTTCGAGTCATTGACAAATATATGATTTACCTTAACAGCTTGCTGGACACAACCTAACCAGAATTCGATTATATCGAGCCGTCTCGATGATCTCAGAATTCTAATGTCGATGATATCGATTCTTCCATTGATTCATCAAGAATTTTATTTGGAGATCAAGTTGGTTGCTGGAAACAAGAGGCCCTTAATTCGATGATATTGAGTGCATTCTGAGGACATCGATAACAGGTGTCCAATCACATTGAGGTGATCTCTATATATCGACAAAAGTTAAAAACTTAAGGATTTTTCTGATTTGCAAAATAGTTTTCAAACTTTAAACCCTACGTTGTTCTATCCATTTTTAAGGTTTTTATATACCTGGGTGTTTTGGGACATGGGATGTGAGGTTAAGTTTACCTTTGACGAGTTCGGAGCATACATCCAGTTGAGGTAGACGCTTGAATGATCTTCCTATAGGGCTCACTTGACTTGCTGACTTACCACTCACGCTAATTGACAAACTAGGGCACTTTTAAAGGCATGGTTCGTTACTGACTATTGATGAGCGAATGACTGAGATGGTGCAAACTCAGAGGGTTTTAATAGAAGAATGTCAGAATTTTTGAGAAACTTTGGCAATCTCACCCACAATGTAGCTCAAGTTGTAGCCCCACCAATGATGGCTGCGGTGAATGGAAATGAGCAACGGCCTGAAGAATCGCAACCTCCAAAGACGGGATCACATGAATCCGTGCTTGCCATGAGATCCATAACTCAAGAAGAAATACGACAAGTAGTTACATAAATAGTTAGATTGCATGAGCATATCAGAATGTTCCGCTATAGAACGTCGTATCCGAGAGAAGTTAAAGACATATCATTTCCGATTAATTTCAAACATCTAGACTTTCAAAATTTTAATGGGGATAAGTCTCCTAAAGAACACTTAATGCACTTCATTACCACGATGGGTAATTTCTCCACAATTTCACAATATTACTTTCAACTGTTTGTTCCTCGTTAACAGGAAAAGCATTTCGATGGTATTCCAATTTGGCTCCTGAGTCTATACAGACTTGGGAACAAATGTAAGATGCTTTTATGTCAAACTTCTTCTCATCAGATCGCGCTGTTAATATTATAGAATTAGCTGCTATACGGCAAAGAGAGAACGAACCTATGGAGAAATTTATCAGTAGGTGGAAAAACTTTGGGAGCCTCACGCAGACAGTTGCCTGAAGAAAAAGAACAGGTGAAGAAGTATAAAAATTATATAGAAATGGGATTCGCATTCGAACTCACAAGTGCCAACATAAGAACCTTTCACGATTTGGCTACAAAAGAACATGCACTAGAATTAATGGCCAAGAAGATGTCAATCTTTCAAAATACAATAGAAAGAAGGGTACCAAATAGATCAATGATAAATGACATTAATCGAGAAAAGAAAAGATATATATTCCACAACAAACAAGAAGCAAGAAAAAAAGAATATTTAGATCATTACAAAGGCCATGTGAATGATAAACGATCTCGATTATACGACTTTCACAAAGAATATTCTTTTGAGAAAGAAGTTGTTTTGCCGATGATTGAGCAACTACTAACTATTGGGACAATCAACTTGTCTCAACCAAAATATCCAGAGGAAGTCGAGATGATGAAAGAAAAGAATTATCATCATTATCATCATTTTCTGGGGCATCCTACAGAAGCTTGCTTCACATTGAAAGACATATTACAAAAGATGATAAACCAGGGTGAGATAGTAATAAAAAATGATGAAAAGTGAGAGAGAAAAGTAATTATAAACATGGTTTCTGCAATGTATTTGTTAAAGACATGAAAATATAAAGGAAAGGCTGTTATGACAAGAAAAGCACCATTTTTATATCTCCCACAACAAGCTTCATCAAGACTATTCATTATTATCATTCAGAACTCCCTGGTCATCTCCCAAAAAAAATCAGTCTAGACATTTTAGCTTCTATTTGCTAAAGAGAAGATAAACCAGTAAAAGAGTTCATTTTTTGATGGAGGATTCTAGGGGCATCATATCCACAATTGGCGAAAGAAGAAAGATAAGTCAAGCTATGTATAGAATGCATAAGGCCAGATATTGTAATGAGTCTTATTAGTTAGAATATACAAAAATATAAAGATTTAATTGTGAAAGCTTGTGATTTAGAAAAGCTAGTGGGAGAGTGTTCAATCTTTATATGAACTAGTTGTTTCAAGATTCTGAAAAGACTTCAACGGGTAATGTCAAGGAAGAAAGAGAAATGGAGAACTATCAAGTGGAACGAAGAAATTCTGATGAAGAAAATACGAGCGGTTATACAATGGAGAAAGTAAAGAAAATATTTAGACAATTCAATAAGTGCGAAAAGTATACATTTAAAGAAGATGATATGCTTCTTATGATGAACCAACTATTGGCTACAAAGAAAATTAAATTGTCATGGCCAAAATGCCCAAAAGGGATGAAGATGATGAAAGAAAAATGATTATTGATATTATCATCATCTTCTTGGGCATTGAATTGAGAATTGCTTCACTTTAGAGAAAATTTTACAAGAAATGATGGATAATGGTGAAATTGTCATAAGGAAAATGTATGATGTAAGACAAAAGGTAATGGCATGCAATCCCAATTGAAGACAATCATGATCATTTGGAACAAGGACAGTGTCGATACGACTCTTCATATTTTTATGATTGGAATGTGAGGTTACAAGTATGCATGATAATGCCCGCTTCATCAGAATATATCGTCCCTGAAGATCGTTCCAATTTTGATTACAAAGATTATAAATATAATACTTCTTAATCTAAAAGGGGCAAGATAAGTAGAAGGATGGAGAGCCTCCCCTCAGAAGGCAATGCCATATATTATCCTACTTCTTATATGAATAAAAGGCAGACTCTCAAGAAATATTAAGCAAGTTCAAGCATAGCAATCTTATTGCCGATCATCGTCAAAATTAATACTATCGTTGATTATCACCAAGCACTGATGATAACAATCAAACTGGTATTATCGTAATCATTAATTACTGCTGACCACTATTACAAAAGTCAATATCGTTAAATTGATATTATTGACAAATTGATATACTATTTTAAAACATAAATATTATTAAGGATATTATTATCAACAGTGGTAATATATCATTTATCAACTTATCATCTATGACAGCGGCGATCTCAATTTATCATCGATGGCAACGGAATGCTACGCATAAGACATACTACAATCAGCGATATATCAAATATTATGTGGGCAGTAGTGAAAAGCCAGTGAACCTAAAAAGCCCGCGTAGATCATCACATGCTTAGACCCATGCGGGTAGCAGATGGAGCCAGCGACTAAATGCCCTGAGTGGCCAAAGTCCACAACAGCCAATCATGTGTGAGACCAATGCCATCTATGCAGCTTTCGATAGCGTCATGAGGGAAGGTGAGAGAAAATATTCTCTCGTGAATGGGCATAACTTTCCAGATGAAGAAAAAGCGGGCTGCAATATGTGCTCTTTGGCTTGTCCATAGATAGGCCAACCATTCGTAAGACCCTCCAGATTTTTGATTTGATTCCAGTAGAAACTCATGAGGATGGGTCTTCAAAATAAACCACCCCCCTCATTAATGGACAAGCGGCCTTAGATTTCATAGCTAAAGTATCCTTGCGCACCTCGTGAACTCTGGAGAGTTACTGCAGCCAACCTTGTGTGTAAAATCCACTGAGTTCACTGCCCCGGTAGCTTCACTGGGTGTAACACCCTGAAATTCGAGGATCGAGCAAAGCTCTACTCTCGAGATTTAGAACATCGCTTATGCAGTATGGATGATGATGTTCAGATTTCGTTCATATTAATGGGTTAAACATAAGTGAGATTATACTAAAACAACATAGCATACTCCAGATATAATTAAATTAGGCAAGCGAAAGTCTGAAACATATATATATATATATATATATATATATATATATATATATATATATATATATATATATTTAAACGTGTGGGTGTTTCACAAACCTCTAAAGTATGAGTATGTAACCAGGTTTAATATATACATGGATTGCTTCAAAATGAAAAAAATATGGAAATGTAATGTGTCCAACTAAGTCAGATATCCCAGTGGTCCCAGTGCAACGGTACGAGGTCTACATCGACCCGCTCGAGAGCTGAAAGTAAGAGAATTCCTCCTCCTCATCTATGAAGTCCTGCTCCATAACATAGACGTCATCAACACCTGCATCTAAATCAGAGTCTACTTAGTGTTTAAAACACTGTCCTAAAGTGGGAGTGAGTGGCCAACTCAGTGGTACTATAAGGCAAAGGTTAACATGTTATCAAGTCAATCAAGCAGTAATGATAAGGAAATCATAATAATCACTTCCTAACTACTCTTTTTTTTTAATGCTGGAATGGAGTGCAAGTAATGAGGTATGCCTTCGCATCGAAGTTCCCTCATAAGTGACTCCGACAACCTATTTTCGCATATGACAACACTTCCTCAAAACAGTGCAACTTCATCGCCTTTAAAGCACATCCTAACTAATGCAATGCGATGCATGGTTGTGTTAGCCAAGTACTTAATTAAGCTTAGGGGTGCACATTTAACCGTTGGAATCGTGGAACCAGACTAGAACCGTTGGATCGGTCTGGTTTGGTGTGGTTTCAAGGTGCTAACGGTCCGATTTCAGTTCTCAAATTTTGAAAACCGTTGATTACGGATCGGTTCTAGTTTAGGGTCCTGTAGAACTGAACTGAACCGTTGATTCGAACTGTTAACCGAACCTAGAACCGGTCTATGATAGGAACCATGGATCCGAACCGTGGATTCGTTATATTTAAAAAAAAACCTAAGTTGTAAGTTCATGCCCTACCCTCTCTCGCGCCCCACTCCCAATCTTTGTCCCCTACCCTCTCTCTCGCCGCACTCCCTGGCATCCCTACCCTCTCTCTCGTCGCACTCCCTCTTCCCTCTCTCTCTCTCTCTCTCTCTCTCTCTCTCTCTCTCTCTCTCTCTCACCGTCCCGGTCCCATGCACCGGCACCCCTTAGCCCGAAGGCCGATGTCACCATGTTATAATCTACAGCCAAGAGGACTTTATCAGTGGGGTCATGAGATAACGTCCGGTGAAGGAGTCAACATGGTCTATAATTCTGTTGGGAGAGACACATTCCAGGTGAAATGTTTTATCACAGAAAGTTAAAAGAAATGTGTAAAAGTATCTCAAAATATGGGTTTATGGTGGGGTGGTTTTCCTCTCATAGGAGATTTTGTTCATTTCAATACAACTACTTGGATCAAACGTAATATGCCATTTGTGTTTCTTTTCTCTAACTGCCCCAATTACTTGGTCAGTTCAAAACAGGCACCCATGAATGGAATTGATCAAAATTTTGGGCTACTTCCAAACACTAGCTTTAAGAGCTCTCCTACTCTAAGAAGTGCTTTTATTGCAAGGATCACTTACAAGTGGGCTCTTATGCAGGGATCGTTGGCATGCCTGAAGACTCACGGATACATCGTGAACTTTAGGTAGTCATCGAGTATGCCAGACCTTATTTCGTTATAGCCCTCGCTGCCAAATCCTTGTTCCTGATGAGGCCCTCACTCATGCAATATAATGCAATTCTTTTTTATTTTTATTTTTTCTTACAATCTAGTAACTGGGCTGGATTTTTAAAAGCCCAGAATCGTGGATCCGATCCAGGATCGAACCGTTCTTCACGGTGTGGTTTGGGTTCGATTCCAGGGTGCTAACGGTCCAGTTCTGGTTCCCATATTTACAAAACTGTTAGGAGCGGTTCGATTCCAGTTTCACCCCAAAACTGGACCGAACCGACCCGTGTGAACCCCTAATAAAGCTTATTCATACAGTAGGTTTGGGAAGCTAGGGTACCTCCCTTTATATCATTTACCCGAACTGAAGGATCCATCTAGGCTCGTCACTCCCAGTTAAGCACATATGACTGATAAGTTGTAGGGTCATCACTCCTAATGAAAGGCAGTTGATAGGCAAGTTCAAGAATTTATACTCACGATCACTACGGGGAGGCTCGTCACCTCAATGTAGGTCAACAACACGAATACGGTATCCCATACCACCATCCCCAGTTCACGAGTCTTAGCTACTCACTGGTCACTAAGGGGAGGCTCATCACCCCAGCGTAGGTCAACAGCTTAAACACTGTGTCCAATACCACCACATTTGGCTCATGAGTCTTAGAAAATCGTGGTACCATAGTTAAAGTGGGCCTTTACATTGGTGAGGAGTACCTTAGATTTAAGCAGTAGTGTCCATATATGGTAAACGCATAATAGGCCAATAGGTTTATTAATCAAGTTAGATTGGTACGGGCACATGATGACTGTAAGTGCTAAAGTTGCTAGCCATTTTTGTTGTCAAATTTGTGGTGCTAAAGAAAAAATTTGTATCTTAGTATGAATCTTGCATATGTGAAGAATAAAGCTCTACTCAAGACAGTCACAATAAAAGTCTTACAACATCAGTTTTGATAGACATGTACTGTTCACAAGTCAAGTCTCGAGAAGGCAAGTATGTACGACTTAATTCAAGTCAAGTATAATTCAAGATCAAGATGAAGCTTTCAAGTTTAAGATTTTAAGAATCTTTCAAGTTCAAGCTACACCAAGATCTCAGGCTTCATTATTCTCAAAGGTCACTCGTCTTCAAGTTTCAATGTCCGTACTTCACAATTGAGGTATGATTGACCGTAGGTTGACCTTTAGAGTAGGTCATTTTGGATACATAACTCATATGTTTTATATAAGTAAGTTTGGTTTGTTCTAAGACTTGTCTTGGACTTTGTTCGAGTAGTCCTAGCACTTCTTTAACTTGTCTAAGAATTTCATGGATCAGTCGTAAGTTTGTTGCAAAATTAAAAAATTTTCTATTAGGCTTCGATCGGTCCTGAAGACTGTTTGACTAGTCGTATGAACAGTGTCGACTGATTCTTCGACCAGTCATAGACCTATGACTCAAAGTACAATGTTGAAATTTAGCTAGCTTCGACTAGTCGTGGGAGACCTTTGACTAGTCGTAAAAGACCTACGACCAGTCGTAGCTGACCTACGACCAGTTGTGAAACCACCAGATCTTATCACGCCCGAAATTTCAAATATCCATTGGCCCTATGACCAGTTGTAGAGATCATTAGACCAGTTGAAGACATGATTTTCTCACCTATAAATAGAGCACGAATCTCAGAATAAAAAATACAATTCATGCTAATTTAATTTGCCCTTCTGAGAGATAATACTGTGCTCCATTTAAGCTAAGTGTGTATATTTAATATTCACTTTCTTTAGCTTTGTTAATTGATTTTGTTTCTTATATTCCAATCTAATCTGAAAAGGGAAACTTTGATTATCTTTTTTTTAGAATTAAAATCAATAAAAGCTAGCCCATATGGTTTAATTTAAAATCAATTAGAACTGAGAACCATTGTAAAGTGAGTATTGGACATTGAACTTGGACATTAAAATCTCTACTCCAATTTGGTTCTTCTGGGCTGTTACAATGAAGGAGATATTCAAGTATTTTACATTTAAGTAATTTACTTTATTTGGTTTTCTTTTGAGATTTTCCAGAAAAATATCATTGTATTGGTTATCTGAGGAGAGCCAGGAAAACTCATAAGTGGGGTTTTTAATTATGTAAGGCCACAGAGAAACACACAATTGTGAAGGTTTTAGATGAACCTGAAAAACCTATCTTTGATAGTGAACGCTAATATCCACTGTGTGAGGATATTAGGAGTGGAGTAGCTGTGTGGCTATTTATTAATAGTTGGTGTACACATAGGTGAACCACTATAATCCCTTGTGTTTATTGGTCGTGCGATTTATATTTCATATCTTTCAGTATTCATTTGTGGGATGTATATGTGGATGTGAATGTTGTAATCATTTTAATTTAAGTACTATGGGGAATGTGGTAATAATTTAGAAATTATTTCTAGCTATTCCTTTATTGATTTGAGATTCAGTTTCTTTATTCGTTCTAGTAAGGTTGCCCTGCGATTTTTATGGTACATGGTTGTCCTTGGAATAATCAATATTTTGAAATTGTCCTACTTTTCAGCATTGTGGTTTGATTTATTTATTTGGCTATCTCTCTTTATTTAATTTCGTTGTAATTATCTTAAATTTGGTATAGTCCTATTCACCCCACCACCCCCCCCCCCCCCCCTCCCTCCTCCCTCTAGGACATAGCTAGGCCATTTCAAGTGGTATCAGAGCTTAATAGCTTTTTTTTAATTCTTTATTCTTGAATTTTTTTTCTTGTGCTAACAATCTAAGTTATATATAAAAGATGTCAAATTTTGATAGCCTTTCAGTCACTAGGCCTCCACCTTTCGATGACACCAATTATGCCTATTAGAAAGCCAGGATGAGGATCTTCCTCGAATCCTTGGATGAAAGTGTGTGGCTAGGTACAGTGAATGAATAAACCCCTCCTACCACTGAAGTAACTGGGATTGATGGTTCAAAATTAATGAGAGTAACACCTTATTTCTCATGGACCACCCTTCAGAAAAGTGAGAGTAGTGCAAATGCTAAAGCACTAAATGCAATTACTTGTCCACTATCACCGGATGAATTCAAAAGCATTATATCCCGTGATTTTACAAAACAAGCTTGGGATATATTGGAAATGACACACGAGGATACATCAATTGTTAAGAAATCTAAGATACAAATCCTCACAACTAAATTTGAGGAAATACGTATGGAAGAAAATGAAATGTTAATAGACTTCTATACCAGATTGAATGACATTATAAAATCTATGTGGGGTCTAGACGATAAAATCCCTAAAAGAAAAATATGTGCTAAAATACTATGCTCACTTCCTGAACGGTTCAATTTAAAAGTAACCAAAATTCAGGAACTTTGTGATACGGACAATATGAGGGTTGAGGAATTAGTTGGCTCATTACAGACTTATGAGTTAACCTTTAAAGCTCCAAAAGATAAATCTATTTCCTTAAAAATGTAAGACCCGTATCTTAGACCGTCTCGTTCCATAGACTTCCACGGTCTTCTCGGTCAAATTTTGACGACCTTCGACCCTTAACCGATGTTTACGCGTGACCTTGAATCACACATCGTTAACCTGAGTTGACTTAACCCATGACCTTTACATTAGCGACTGCGTCGTCGCCGTGGTTCTGATGCCGTGACTTGCGCGCCGAGACGATACCCTGGTCAGGAGATGTGGGCCAGCGTTCGGTGCGAGGAAAATGTCACACATTGTAAAACCCAAGAGAATCTCTACGACTTGTTAAATCAATCTCATCAATCAATCAATCTCATCACATCTCATGTCAAGTACACATCACCTCTCACCCTTCCCCAAGCAACCCCTAAAGTCAAAAAAAGGTCTTACACACCCATGCCTTTCTTACACAAAAGGCCACAAAAGTTAAAAAGGTCTCTTACAGCCATCACCACCACATGCATCACCCATCACAATCTCTCTCTCTTTACAACTCTCTCTCTCTCTCTCTCTCTCTCTCTCTCTCTCTCACATTTCTCAAAGCTTTATTCCAAGCAACCAAAAACCTCCAAACGTATGAGCCTCTCCAAGCCTTCCCAAGCAACAAAGGTGGCCCACTTTTCTACCCTTCATCTCCTATCTTAACCATCCAAACCTCATCTCCTCCGTTGGAATCAAAGCTAAGGAGCTAAGGAAGCCTATGGTGCAAGAAGAAGCCGGTGTGTGATCTTAGATCTTTATTTTTCATTTATTTTATTTGATTAAGGGTCCATGTATGTGGGACCCACCTTGATGTATATTTTGTATCAAAGAGGGGCCTATAGTGGCGGGGCCCCTCTGTCACCTCCGTTGTCTACTATCTCTCTTTCTTTCTTTTTTCCCTTCTCTTTCTATGATCATGGCCCACCTATATTGTGTGTATTGTACCCATGCCATCTACATAAATGGGCCACCTTGATCCTTTTTGGGGCCTGCATGATCGGAAGGTCACAAAGGCCTAGATGAAAGGGAAACACAAATATCAGGTTGATTCAAAGCAGGAGGGCCATGTGGGACCCACATTGTTGAGGTGTACAACCACACCGTTTGTCCAGGAATGCTGGACATAATGGCTGACAGTGAAGTGCCAACTGACAGTAGGGTGGCTAACGTGAAGTGTGGTCTAACATGGGACCCAGCCTCATGGCTCGATGGCAGACCGAGTGAAAGATACCTCGTTTCAAGTTGAGGGCCTGGTATTAGTCCCTGTGGCGGTGGCTAACTTGGGGTGTTTACTAACATGGGGTGTGGACAGACGTGGAGTCCATGTGACCCATCCACACCCTCCACCCTACGTGTAGGGCCCACCTTGGTGTGATCTCACACCCAGCTCCATAGCTCAACAGGCAGACTGAGTGGAGATACCACTTTTCAACACGTGAGGCCTTGGTATCTATCCCTATGAGGGTGGCCTACGTGGGACCCACCTAAGTTTTGGATGCTGCTGGGACTGGCCTGACCCTTCATTCAAGTGGGGCACCTACGATGGGTGGGCTGAATTTGTGGACCCCATCTCGGTGGGCCTAATAATGATTATGAATGTTTTAAATGGAGGGTAGCCCTCTCACCGTTGTAACAGGTGCGGCTCACACAAGTCACGGACTGACTTGATTTTTTTGGACCTAGGTCCACGCTGAAATGGTGCATCTGACAGATGGGTTAGATGTTTAGCAAACATCACAGTGGGACCCACATAGCTCGACCTCTGGGAGCTTAACGTCACCAGGAGCTCACTGTACTTTCTCCCATATATACATATGTTTGGTGGGCCCTACGTGGGACCCACTTCTGTTGTGTCAGGAAAGATAAGAAAAAGAAAAAGAAAAAGAAAAAGAAAAGAAAAGAAAAAGAAAGAAAAAAAAAGGGGTGAAAAGGGGCCCCGTGCCCTCTCTCTCTTTATCTCTCCCTCTACCTCTCTCTCTCTATATATCTCTCTCAAAATCTCTATCTCTTAAAACGTTCAGAGAGTTGTGGGCCCCACCATGGGGCACGTGTGATCTGACGGTGGGACCTACCCCCCACGTGTGGGATGGTGTATGTGTGTGTATGTGTATATATATATATATATATATATATATATATATATATATATATATATATATATATATATATATATATATATATAATATTGTATATATATATATAGTTTATATATTATATTATATATAATATACATGATAGTGGGCCTTCATGTGGGCCTCCACCATGATGTATGGGTTGCATCCAATCTATCCATCCATTTGGAATGCCCATTTTATGGCATAGGCATAAAGAATGGGCCAGATCCATAGTCCAAGTGGACCCCACCTTGGAATGTTATGAGGCCACTTAATGTATTAGTGGCCCATGGTCGAGGCCCACTTTGATGTATTAGGGGCCCATGGGTTAAGGCCCATTGAGATGTACTAGGGCCTATGGGTTGAGGCCCATTTGATGTACATGTGGGGCCCAATGGGTGTGGCCCATTTAATACACATAAGACCCATGTGATTAGGCCCATTTGATGTATTCAAGACATAATAGGTTATGGCCCATTACAATGCACGTAAGGCCCATTGGTGTAGCCCATTGACGTGGCCCACTTGATGAATAAAAGGCCCATATGATTGGCCTATTTGATGTATTTAAGGCCCAATGGGATGTACCTAAGGTCCATTGCAATGTGTGATCCCAACACGGATTATGTAATGATGTTTACGACGATTGTGCCTTGGGAGCAATGTTGGTTTGACGTCCACATTGCGAGTATAATGTTGGTTGGATGTCCACATTACGACTCTCCTTAGAGCCCATCGTTAGGCCCGTACTTGTTGTGTATAGGCTGTCTAGGCCCATCTGCATTGTAAGGATAGTTCATTACTTTATTACATGTTTAGTATAGTTCCATGACTCACGATCATATGCATCATATGTATGCTTGATATAAGAAGTGATTGATCATAGCATATGCCTTCAGGGAGATTGTTTATGGGCTCCTGGATAGGCGGTGTTACCCTACATGAGCGCATGTTACGCGCAGGATTGCTGCATGACTAGATAGTTTAATTCATACATTCGCATTGTGTGATATGGTACTATACGCCCTAGTGACATCAGGGCCGTAGCCTCCACAAGCGTATCATGGATGGCAGGATTGAATACCGAAAATCTTATTCTACATGGGGTGCTATAGATATCCCTGGATGAGAGTCCCTAAACCCTTATCGTACCAAGAGGTTGCTCCAACGTCTAGACTGAGTGGGTACAGGAGCGCCGAGTGCAGATTACCAGACGGTCGTGCTTTCCACTGTGTCGTGGTCGGTTGGAAGGGGGTGCATCCTTACCCACCTGAGAGTAGGGGACAAAGCTAGGCTGAGTTTGACCAGCTCGAGGAATGGCTCCACTATCAGTGAGTCGAGCCCGATATTGGTAGATGGACAGCGAGGTCTCTTCCACTTACCTTATTGCGCGCGATGCGGCGGCAATCTGGTTTACAGTGTACTAGACCCTGGTGATATCCCAGATTTGAGCTGTATTGATATGTGGACTTTGATGAGGATGTGTATGCTTGAGTTGCATTTCACATCGCATGGCCTTGGTATGGCCGATGTCATTCATGCTTTGCACCGCATGGCCTTGGTATGGCTAATGGTATTCTTAGCTTTCATCATTATGTTTCGCATTACTCTGATACCGTATAACTGAATTACTACTTACACACATACTTTCACCACCCTCTAAGATTTCTATAGGCTTATGTACGACCGTTGCATGTAGGTGACGTTGGGGCGCAGTAGCGCTAACGTAGGAGCACTTTGCAGATCATCTTAGAGCTTTTGTTCATCATTATTGTATTTCCTTTTATGCTCATTGTACTTGTAAATTTTTTTATCATAGTGGAAATATAATGGAATTTTTAGTTGTTGTTTGTGGGTTATGCCTTTGATTATGCTTGTTACGAATCAAACTGACGTTGAAAATCCTCCTCGTAGCATCCCAGGATCGGAACCAGGCGAATGGGTGCTGGGAGCCGAAAATGGGGTTCTACGGAGGCTGTTGGCACCAGATTCGACGATCGAGAATTTTATGAGCCCGATTTTCGAGTTTGGGTCGTGACAAAAAACATTTTAAAATGGTTTTCAAGAAAATGATTTAAACTCTGATTTAGAAAAATCTGAAGATGATATGGCCCTTTTGGCGAAAAAGTTTTATAAGATTTTTAAAAGTAAAAAGAGAGTTGATCTTCAAAAAGAAAATGATAAAAAGAAACCTAAACCAAAATCAAGAAAATCATTGAAAGACAGTTAATGTTACAACTGCCATGAGTATGGCCATTTGGCTAACAAATGTCCTAATAAGGGCAAGTCGAAAAAGAAAAGTATGATGGCTCCTTAGGATGAGTCCTCTGATTCTGAAGTCTTATCTAAATTAGAAGAGTCTGAAAATAAGTCAGGTAGTGAAGTTAAAGCTCTTATGACTCTAGCCAAATCACTTTTTCAGATAATGATGACTTAACCAGTGAAGAAAATCTGAATAGTGAATGTGAAAATAAAGGTGATCTTCAAGATATATGCAATGCCCTATACAAGGAAAGTTGTAAAATTTCTCTGAAAGTGAAACTTCAAAAAAGGAAATTTTCTTAACTTAAAAAATTGTATGAATCTCTTATTTTAGAAAAGTCCTATATTTCAGACTGTTTTGAAAAGATAAAATACAATTTGGATTTTAAAACCTCCTAGTTTGAAAATCTTAAATTTGAAAACAAACAATTAAAAAATGAAGTTTCTTCTCTCTTGAGTTTAAAGGAAACCTAGAAATACGGCCAAGGTGATCCTAAATTAGAAAAACTCTTATCTAGATCAAGAAAATGTGGTGATCGATCCGGTTTAGGCTATGATAAGAATGTTTCACCTAAACCGAAGATTACTCTTCCCAAATTCGTAAAGGGAGAGACCTTAAACACAAAAGGGAAAGAACAAATGTTTTCTAAAAACTTTAAATCTTTTCAAAAACCTAAAGACAATTATTTCAACTATAAGAAGCATAACTAAAATCCTTTGGCTGGAAAGATAGTTGATTTTCTTAAGGAGCTTTTAAAGTCTAACTCAATAGGTCATACTTATAACTCTTACAAACGAAAGAAGACCAACTATCCACCTAAACCCAAAAAGGTTATGAAATGGGTTCCAAAGGTCACCTGTCTGGTTGCTCACACAGCTTTCAAAGCTACAAGCCATTGTAAGTGGTACTTAGACAGTGGATGCTTAAGGTATATGACTGGTAATAAAGATTTATTCACTGATCTCAAAGACATGACTGATGGTTCAGTCACATTTGGTGATGGAAGCAACTGCAAGATTATGGGCCAAGGTACGATTGAACTTTATAACCTTCCTTTGTTTAAAAATATTTTATATGTTGAAGGATTGAAACATAATCAGCTAAGCATATGTAAGTGCTATGATTTCATATCCCTTTAGTTTTCAAATTTTATGGTGTCAAAACCTGTATCTATGTATTGTATGTCTTGTGTTTTATGTTTGAAGTCTATTCATTGTAATCAAGACATATCAAGACATCGCATTTCAAGACAAGATCTTAAAAGAAGAAAGTTTTCAAGTCTTGGATGAAGAAATCAAGAATAGAAGTTTTCAAGGTTGCATGTTCAAGATTTGATCAAGTTCAAGTTTACTAAAAGACTTTGTCAAGTCAAGATCAACCTCATGAAGGCCTACTACAAGTTTTGAATATTCACAAGCTTCTCTTAAGGGTCATCTGAGTGTACAGACTTTCAATGTCCATCTCACTTTTAAGATTTGTTTGACCTTAGATTGACCTTAGGATGGGCTTTACTGTAGGTCATTCTGGATACATAACTCATATATTTTAAATATGCTTGTTTGGAGTGTTCTAAGACTAGTCCTAGGGACTTCAAGACCAGTCCTAGCTTTGCTACGACCAGTCTTAAGTTTTTCAGGACCAGTCCTTGGTAGTTGAAGATTTTTGGATCTTTCTAGCTGTCCTACGACCAGTGCTGTGAGTTCTACGACTCATCCTTCGACCGGTCGTAGCCCTACGACTCAAACTCCAGCAACCATTTTTGGGGTCCTACGACCGGTCGTAGGTGTCCCACGACCAGTCGTAGATGACCCACGACCGGTCGTAGACCACCCACGACCGGTCATGGAACTGAAAATCTTATCCCGCGGAAATCTTTCAAAAATCTTTGATGCTACGACCAGTCCTAGGATCCTAAGACCAGTCGTAGATGGGATTTTTCAGGATATAAATAGTGCACGAACTTCAGAGTTTTAGCAATTCATTTTCAACTCTTTTCAAGCAATCTTTAGGCTATTCTCTGAGATAAGTTTGTGTTTATTTTAAGCTACTTTGTGCTTATTTAATATTCCTTTTGCTAGCTTATTTTTATTTGATTTTAATCTACATTCCAATCTTATTAGAAAAGGAGAATTTCTGATATTCCTTCTTCTTGGATTCAAAATCAAATAGATCTAGCCCATTTGATCTAAATTCAATTAGATTTAGAATCATTCTTAAAGTGAGTATTGGACTTTGAACATCGAATCGAACTTCTACTCCGATTGGTTCTATCAGGCTTCTTCAAAAGGTGATTCAGGTATTTTACATGTTTTGTAATTTACTTTCTCTGGTTTTTGTTTGAGATTCACCAGAAAAATCTCATTGTAGTGGTTATCTGAGGAGAACCAAAAAACTCAGATTGTGGAGTTTTCGGATTGTGTAAGCCACGAGATCAAAGACACAATTGTGAAGGTTTTAGGTGAACCTGTGAAACCTATTTTGATAGTGCATGCTAATATCCCCTGTGTGAGGATATTAGGAGTGGAGTAGCAATCTGTGTGGCTGTTGGATAACAGTTGGTGTACACATAGGCGAACCACTATATATCGTTGTGTTGTGAATGTGCTTCATTATTTCATTCCTCTATTCATTTAGTTTTGTGGTTTGTGTTAGTGGATGAATGTTGTAATCACTTCAAGCAAGTGTGGATGAATGTTGTAATAACTTAGGATTTATTTTTCGTAAGTTATTTTGATTTCATTACTTATTATTCCTCTTTGGTTTGTGATACAAGGACGTTCTAGAAATAAGGTTGTCCTACCTTAAACCTCTGGTTTTTGGTGTAAGGTTGTCCTTAGAACTGATAAAGTATCAATCTCTTTATTTTAGGCTATTGTGATTGTTTTATATTTAGCATTGTACTTTATATCTTTTATTATTCCGCTGTTATAAGTTTTGTTTGGCATTGCCCTATTCACCCCCCCTCTAAGGCATATAGCTAGGCTCTTTCAGCATATCTCAAATATGCGACAATAATCATAGTGTAAGATTCTCTAATCAAAGTTGTGAGATTTGAAATAACAAAGGTTCACTAATACTAACTGGATGTAGAACATCTAAAAACTTCTATATTGTTAGCGAATCTAGCTCACCTGTTGATTCATGTTACATGGTCCATACAGACGAGACTGATTTGTAGCACAAACGACTTGGACATATACACTACTGGAACTTATATAGATTGAGCAACCGAGAACTAATAAGAGGTCTACCCAAAATTCAAAAGATAGATAAAATATGTGGTAATTGCCAGATTGGCAAACAAACAAGGAACACACATAAAAAGGTGAATTTCAATGCCACTTCAAGACTACTCGAGCTTCTCCATATGGATCTTGTACGACCTACCAGGACGGAAAGTCGAGGTGGCAAAAGATATTTCTTAGTAATTGTAGATGATTTTACCAGATATACATGGGTAGTCTTCCTAAGGAACAAATTAAAAACCCTTGAAGAAGTAAGAAAAGTTCTCAAAAGGATTCAAACTGAAAAAATTTCTCAAATAAGTATGATTCGTAGTGATCATGGATCCAAATTTAAGAATAGCGGTTTTGAGAAGTTCTATAGTGACCAGAGAATATTACATGAATTCTCAGCACCGAAAACTCCACAAAGAAATGGAATAGTTGAAAGGAAAAACAAAGTGCTTCAACAAATGGCTAACGTCATGTTGAATAGTGAAAGTGCACCTATTAGTGCTCTTGTTTGTTAATTACGATGTAAGTTGAGTCAGTTGGACTACAGCACCTAACAAGGAGATCAATTCAAGCATCTGTCTCAACTGGATGTGTGGAAGCTCACCATAGGTAAATCATAGCCTCACATCCCTTGTCCCAAAACACCAGGTGATTAAAACCCTTAAAACTAAGTAGAACATCTTAGGGTTTTATAGTAAGAAAACTTTTTATCAAACAGGAAAACTTTAAGTTTTCTTGACCTGTCGATTGTATCGATACACCTTTGGATATGATCGACCTGATCTGTTTATATCCTCAGCATCTCAATCGATATAATCAAGTGAGGACAAAAAGCGTCTACCAACCACACACTCATCTGGACGATTTATCGATATATCGAAGTATCAATCGATGTCATCGATATTCAAATATCGACCCCTTCGAAAGTGGATCGATAATATCGACAAGCAGTTTTTCGGTGCCCTTATTTTTCTAAAGAAAACTAGTATGAGCTTTGATATATCGATGACTGTTCCGATTCAATCTGAATTCAAATATCAATCATATTGGAAGTCATTCGATCATTTCGAGAATGGGTGTGTATTTCTTCCAGCAAATATCTTAGGTTGCTCTAAACCTTGATCGGGGGCCACTCGAGGAAATCGATATTCTTATGTCGATGCTATCAAGTCCTGTTCGATTGGATCTAGTCTGGCACAAACTGACCAGCATGCTTAAAGGTAAATCTATACGATTTATCAATCTTATTGACACGGTCTCGATATCATCGACAATAAAATTCCAATGACATCGGTTGACCCTCGATCATATCCTAAAACCAAAATTTTTTTGGCTAGTCTCCCTCATTCTTCAAGTGTCGATAGATCGATCCAAGTATCGATGGAATCAGAGTTCAAAATTCAATGACATCGACATAAGTATCAATCCCATCGATTAGCTGACAATAGGTTTCAAAAGCATATGACTTTTAAGTTTATGTTATCGAGCGAACAGTCGATCCCATCAAGAGTATACACTCGAAGATATCGACCATGCTCGATGACATCGAACTCAGTCATAAATATGACCGTTTTATATCCGTTGAAACCTTTTTTGCCTATTTAAAGAAAGACTTGCACATATTTCTGGTAGAGAAAGAAGAGAGTGCTTTTGTGTGTCTTACCTTCAGATCATATACCCAAAGCCCTTTCTCTCACGGGAGTTCATCTTTCAATCCACTCTCATTCATTGACATTCAGTAGAGTGGATTGGGAAATGAACTTCCGCATTCAAGGATCCTTCAACAACTATCTCAACAGTATATCATTTAGCTGGGATGCCTTGAATGAATAAATGATGGAAATCACTCAATCTTCCTTATAGGAAAATTCTAAGAGAGTGGATTTCCATCCTAACCTTGACCTAACCCAAAACTGAATACTGATATATCTTTTATGTTGCGGATCAAGGGAGCTAAAGACTCTTCAATAACAAGAAGGAGATCTTCATCACTGTGTAAAAAGGGACTCATCAACTTATCTGTAAGTACTTAGAGTCCAGAGGACACTTGTGATCATTCCTTTCTATGATTGGGTCCTAAGTGTTGCTCACCCTTTGAAGTCCTCAAAGGAGGCCTCTGGAAGAAGTGTACGCTATGTGTGCGTTATGTGGACCCTTTCTTTATAGAGAGCATAAACATCCAAGTGCCTTGTGTGGACCCTTGCTCTGTGTGGGCATAAACATCTGGTTAGGAGCGCACTAGCAAAACTCCAGGGTTAGAGGTGAACCGAGTAGAAACCTCAGTGTAAAGGTTAAAGGTGAACCTGATTTAAAACCTTAGGTTTGAGGTGAACCCTGAGAAACCTCCGTAGTGAAATTCGGTACACTCAAGGGTTGAGTGCGACAGCCGGGAGTAGAGTAGACAAGTAGTCGAACCACTATAAAAATGATTATGTTTGCGATTGATTTGTTTGTGTGATTTTCTTTATTAATTCAATATCTGAATATATGAGATCACACCCCACACACATACACGGTCATATCCAACATGAACTGAGTTCTATATTCTTATCTTTGAGTAGTTTGTGATTGGATCCTCTACTAGGCTTGAAAGCCAGTAGATTTACATTTGAGTAATCCTGATAATTACATATCTGATAGGATTAGTGGAATAGGATTTTAAATAATTTATAAAAGTTTAAAAAGTCCTATTCACCCCCCTCTAGGACATATTGGCATATTCCTACTTCAACTCAAGCGGTCTTCACCGCTATTTCAATTGGTATCAGAGCGGGTCTGTCTTTAAGGGCTTCACCGCCTAGAGAGTGATCTTTACTGAAGTTGAGAAATATGGCTAAAGGAGAGGGCTCATCAGTCACTAGGCCTCCAGTATTTGATGGTTCAAATTATGCATACTAGAAGGCTAGAATGCATTATTTCCTGAGATCTTTGGATCATGATGTTTGAGATATAGTTGAGAAGGGATATGTGGTACCATCTGAACAAATCGTACTTGAAGATGAAACTACCATTACTAAGACCAAACTCAAAGAAAAGTGGACGACGTTTGATAAAGAACAGCGAACTGTTGAAGCAAAAGTAATGAACGCTATCTACTGTGCCGTGTCTCAAGATATATTCAATCAGATAAGTATGTGTGAGACATCCAAAAAGGCATGGGATCTACTGAAACAACCCATGAAGGCACAGGCACTGTGAAGAGGTCTAAACTACAACTTTTGACTTCACAGTTCGAAAATCTCAGGATGGAAGAGCATGAGACATTTATGGATTTTTTCACCAAACCGAATATTATTTGTAACTCCATGGGTGGATTGAAAGAAAAAGTTTCGGTACCTAAAATATGTAGAAAAATATTAAGGTCTCTACCGGAACGGTTTAATCCCAAAGTAACAACAATTGAGGAATGTAAAAATATTGACGAGATGAAAGTAGAAGAACTAGTAGGTTCCCTACAAACTTTTGAACTACAGTTCACTCAATCCCAAAAATCTAAAAACATTGTCCTAAAAACTTCTAAGAAAACAAAACATGAGGACAGTGAGAGTGAAAAAGAAGATGAAGATGAGAAAGTGGCTTTGGTGGCACAGAGATTCAGAAGATTCTTTCAAAAGAATCGCGGCTGCCCTCTAGAGGAAGAAAGGTGGATGACAAACCTTTTGCAGGTAAATTTGGAAAAAGAACCAAAGAACCACAATGCTACGCCTGTCGGGAGTATGGACACCTATCTGTTGAATGCCTAAACAGAAAAACCAAGGGCAAGGCAATGGCCGCCACATGGGATGATATAGAGGAGTCAGATTCAGAATTAAGCAACTCAGAGAGCGATGGGGACCAAAAATCTTTGAAAATACTTACGATCTCCACAACTTCGATCATTCCAACTAAATCTGAAGTTGAATAACAAGCAACTAAATCATTTTCGTTTGATAATGAGGAGACTAGAGAAGAGGAAAAAGTCGAAAAGGATAAACTGTAAGATGCCTATAATCAACTATACACTCATAGCATCCATATCCTTAAAAGACTCGGCATGTCTAAAAATAAAAAGGAATTGCTGGAGAAAGACTTAGACAGAACCTTAGAGATTAACACACATTTAGCCAATGATTTGCAACAATATCATTCAGACAATGATAAGTTAAAAAGAGAAAACCTATTCCTAAAAACAGAATTTTCAAAACTTATAAATCAAGCTGAATTGTTAAGAGATGATAATGAGGAACTCAAAAATGAGAACCACTCACTTTGTATTAACTTAGAAAAATCCAAAAAAATTTCTGAAATAAACTACATATTTTCTTAGAGTGATGAAAAATTAGAAAAATTGTTAGGAATGGGAAGACTAGGAAGAGACAAGAGTGGGCTAAGATATGAGAAAAGTAAAAAGAAAATTGAAAATAAAGCTTCAACAAAACTGGCTGCTTCAGGTAGCAATATGGAAATATCTCCAGTCTACTATTTATGTGGTGATGTGGGTCATTATAAGTTTGAATGCTTGGCACCAAAATAGACCTCACATAACTCTAATCGAAATCACATTGAAAAATTTAAACTAATTAGAGAAATACTGAATGATAAAAGCCTTCCAAGAAAAGACACCCATTCATCACCACCTAAAGAAAAGGACAAAATAAAGAAACCTGTCTTACAATGGGTAGTTAAAGAAAAACTGAACTGTCTGATGATTAACTATCATATACCCTGATGTAACAAGCGAGAAAAGGAACAAGTCCAGGTCATGCATTTAGATTTGGATATTTGCTGAAATGATGTAATTTTGGTAAGTCTAAAATATTACATCTGAAGTTGGAGACCTCAAACTTTTTGTATATAAACATTTTCATGTTTATAATTGTGCAGAACCTGTACAAAATTTTGTGATATATACTGATCAAATCAGGAAATACATAACAGTGTGTCGAAAAAAAATTTTAAAAAGAAAAATAATACCAACTTTCGATACCACTGTTAATCTTTTCGATTTTATCGACCAAGGGTCGATACAATTGATGACTCTTCAAAATATGAAAAGTCATATGACTATCGATGACATTGTGGACAAACTTGATAGAATTGATTGACAACTTCTTGATATAATCGAGACAATGGTCGATATGATCAAAAGATGGCACCCGATAAAAGTCAGCAGGGCGAAAAAGAGGGTTTATTCTTCAAGGGATTCTCGGTCATCTTCTCTGCTCGATCCTCTCGACCAATCACAAGGAACCACGTCAAACTACCTAAATCCTTCCTCAAATCGGGTAATATCCTTCTAAAAATGTTAAAGCTATTTTTGGATATTTTCTGTTTGTCAGGAATTTTGTCATTTTTTCCAAAATTCTTTAAGAAAACTTATTGGTCCACATGGGGAAAGACAAAGGAGTAGCATCCGGTCTGGGGGAGTCTTCAAGAACTACCCGACAAAAAGTTCTTTCCTCAAGGGAAAGGGCGAGGATCCCAGACCGTGGGACCCCCACACGGTAAAGATTACGACATACCTCACATGGTGGGTCCCAGACCGAAGTTCCTGCACCTCCTCAACCAGCACCACCTCCTCCGGCTATCCAACGTCCTACAAAATACACCGGTAGGAAGCTGATCCATGACAGAAAAGTCGACAAGGGCTGTTTGGCACCATACAATCTGGAACCTCTATTCGCTGCAATCGGATGGTTGCCTATCCTAGATTTCTAAGGGCTTTGTCAACTCAAACAAACATAACTTTCTTGCAGCGTGTCATTCTCCAGTATCCGATCCTCCTTCATTCATGGTATCTCTGGATGGTGATGATGCAATTATCACTCCCGCCACCGTGGTTCACATTCTCAATCTACAGATGGCTCCAAAAGGCCTTCCAAATTGGGATCTCAATCTTCCTGATGTCCGATCAATGATAACCAAGTACCTATGCCACAAGAGAGATATTCCATGACATCATAGGAATGCCTTAAAATCCAGGTACATGGAGCCCCGCTTTCAAGTCATGGAGCCCCGCTTTCGAGTCATGCATGGGATCTTCACTACAAATTTGTATCCAAGGAGTACAAATCGATCAGATCTCACAAGTCTTATGGTCATGATAGTATACTTTGTTGCAACTGGGATAAAGATTTTCCATCCAACACTAATTGTCAATCAGTTAGTCAATGCTATACATACATCTAGAGTTCTACATTTTCCATATCCCTGTATTATAAACAGAATATGTCAAAGCATTGGTTTTCCTTCTACATATGATCCTGTACTTCCACTTCAAGTTTTTAATTTCAAAAACATTAACAAAATGGATCTGATTTACCACGAGTACAAAGAAGGAGGCATTTAAGAAGAAGGTGTTGGTGACCCTCATACGGAGGAAACTGAGATGAAAGGTGGAGAATCCAACAGATCTGATCCAGCCCCATCTATGTTGTAACACCCTGAATTTTTGCCAACCTGGAGTTAGACGTCCTTAGGAAACGAGTCAACCATAACACCTTGTTAACTTCTCAAAACTCGATTCCAAAGCCAAAGAGACCATTTAGAACCAAATTCTTTAGAAATTTAATGTGTATTAACTAGCACTACACTAGATTTCCTACAAAATTAGCACCAATAGCTTTCAATACGATCTGTAAGACCCAGAACCTATAGAATCATTGACGTTATATTACCCTGAAATCTAGGATCCAACTCTAAACTCAGTTTCTCCCGAGAATGCTTTGTAATTTTGTATTGGCTTTAGATCGCGCATCGAAAGTCTGATATCTATGAACTTAGACCATTACGATCGCTTAGTTGGACTTGAAAATCACCTAAAAACTCAAGCCCAACCGATATCCTGAGACCATTTTATTGAGCCCGGAGTAAAGATAGTAGGAAAAGGAAGATTTTTAGAAAATAAATTATAATTTGAAGGAATCTGGAACGTTTCACTTGTGCACTATTTTTAAGCGTTCTGACCGTTAGAATTCGACCCAAATTCACCCTCGGATCAGGATAGGTGGCCCTTACATGTCATAGTACTTGTAGCTCTGATTGAGTTCCCATAACCGTTGAACTGAAACTGGTCCGCCGCGGTCGATTTGAAAACTCGACCAGACTGAAAACTTAGCTTGACCTAGATCCGATATTAGAGAGCTTAAGTCTGACCGCATTTAGTAACAGGACCTCTAGAAGTGCTTCGTTGGATCGAAACAGACCCGATTTAGTTATAACCTAAGTATACCTTGGCCTTAAGTCTATTTTCATCAAGTTTAGGCTTATAAATAGGGCTTAAAACCCTCATTCCAAATCCCATACGAATTTTCAAACCCTAGTTTTCCAAGAGGGAGAAAAGAGAGAGAAAGTGAGGGAGAAGTTGGTGCTGCTTCTTAGGATTCTTCCCAGCTTTATTACGTGCCTAATCCACCAATCCGTATTGCTATTCCGGCATTTCTAACTCCATTCTTATGTAAGAAATCCTAACCCTAACCTGTTTTAGGGCTTAGTATAGTTTAAGTGATGATGTAGCTAATCTATTTCATGTTCTAGGTTCAATCCGCCGTTGACGACGACTTATCGTCTGAATCATATCCATTTCGCATTTTCTAGTTTAAGGTGCGGACTATATACATTTAGGTTATGGTTTTCAAGACTTTAAATGTTAAGTAATGATTTATTCTTTCCTAAGATGCTATTTCACACGTATAAAGTGTTGTCCGTTTCATTTTTCAGTTATACGTTAACTATGTTGAATATACTGTATTCCTCATATTTGTAGAAAATACTGTATACGTATAAAATTCAGATTTGTGCTTACCATGATTAAATGCCGTCTAAGTATGCTAGATGTTTGTGTAATAACTCCTGGGCTAAAAGTTTTGCCCAAATACATGATATACCAATATATGATATATATCTACTAAGTTTGGCCTAAGTGTTTGACAAAATGCCTGAATGAGAAAATGCAAGTTGTAATGTATTTAACGTGGATGTTGAGATGCGATCCTCAACCCCCTCATGCATAGTTACAGTTTCCTCTATGTAACTTATCTCACTACTATGTGATTCAAGGGCGAATTACTTATATATATGATAACATGTCTAATATGTGTTTGTTGACATATATGTATGCGTAAGGAATTTGATGCAATGATTTTCATGATTGTTTGTCATTATTGCATAATTGTTATGTATGCAACAACTCCTTGGCAAAGGGATTTGCTCTAATATGTGATATGGTCAATATACGTAATGTATGTTGATTAGTGTAATCCATGCGTTTGTATAAATGCCTAAATGAGTTAGTAGTTAGTAAAGTGTGATTGTTAAGGTTGTTGAGATATGAATTCTAATCATGTTAACTGTGTTATGATTTCCTCCATGGGTTAATTAACCTAGATGAATCATGTTAAAGGTGTATATGATTTCCTCCATGTACTGTATTTACATTTAAGTTATACTTCATGAATGTTCACATGATTGTAGGATATGCCTCATATGCCTGTTATGGAATTTGTATGTGAATGGGGTTGTGCTACAGTCCAGATAATCGGTAATTGTATTCCAAATGGTGGTTAAGGTTATTTTTGCCACGTAGGATGAGTTTAACGAATTTGAGTCGTGCTTGGGGTGTTTGGCAGTGTTTAGGCCACACGGAGTGCCTATGCATTTTATGCCGTTCAACTCAACGTGCGCTTGGCCTAGTTGAGCTTATCAACTAACCCGATTGACCGATGTTTGTTCACCATGTTTGGTCGCTACTGCTTGAACCTAAGGTACCAAACTCACCAATGAAAAGTCCCTCTAACCTTAGTACCTCGATTCGCTAAGACTCATGAACCGATTATAGTGGTATGGGACACTATATTCGTGTTGTCGGCCTACATTGATTGGTGACGAGCCCTTTGTAGCGACCAGTGAGCACCTATGCTCGTGAGCAGATTATGGTGGTATAGGACACTATATTCTTGCTGTCGGCCTACATTGATTGGTGACGAGCCCTCTGTAGTAACCTCGAGTATATCCTGATAGTGCATAAGGGTGACGAGGTTTGTTGCAGTATGTGGGATATAACTAGGCCTGTATTAATAAGGTGATGGGGGAGAGGATCAACGATTGTGCACAACAGCCCTGACAACCCTCGTAGTGACCTAGAACCGTAACATCGTATGAGATTATCTCAGACTGACGACCCGAGAATGGATCACTGTTTAGGTAATGATATAAGGGAGGTACCTTAGCTTCCCAATCCTGCTGTATGAAAAGGACTAATAAGAACTTGGTAAGTATATTCATAACATCGCATTGCATGTGCTAACGGAGTTGGTGATAGAGCACTAAGGATGTGAATCATGCCGCGATTGTTAGATGATGTCGTAGAGGGGATTATGGTGAGCGCATGCATCATTCTTCATATCATCCTTGCAATAACAAGAGTATCTAGGACCTGTTTGATTGTACTGCTTTATCATTACTGCTTCATTGGATTGATAACATGTTAACCTTTGCTGTATATATCTTCCACTGAGTTGATCACTCACTCCCACGTTACGGGACAGTGTTGGCCACACCAACCAGTCCCTATTTTAGTTTCAGATGGTGACGATGCTTGCGAGGCAGAGTCAGTCCGGACTTGATGATGTTGAGGAGGATTTCTCCTATATGCATGTTCTAATCGACGGGGTTTATAGGGTTACTGATTAGATGCCAATACGCTTGGTATTTCTCCTTTTATTTAAACACCCATGTACATTATTTTTCTTTCCATTTTTGAAGTATACATGTATCTAGTTAATCTAGTAACATGTTCACACTCTGGAGACTTACAATCAATTATACATTTTATATATTTATCACAGTCTTCCGCTTAAGAAATTTAACTGTCTCTGGAGTATGATATGCTGTTTTGGTTTAATCTACCTCATGTTTTATGCCCTAATGCTGATAACATTCATCCATCATAAAAAATACTGCATAAGTGATGTTCTGGAAATCAGGAACGGAGTTTATGCTCGACCCCTGATTTTTAGGATGTTACAGATGGTATCAGAGCATAATTTGGATTAAACTGGACCTGGGTTATGGTCACACACCGTACGCTGATGCCAATTTAATGTAGGAGGGTGCGAGAACAATCTAAAAATAAGTTTAGGACCCCCAGTTTGTGTGTTGGCTAAAGTTTATTAAAAATGATCGCCGAGATCGAGTTCGTGCACACTCCTGATCACACACGATGATCCCAAATTACTTTTAGACTGTCAATTAACGGGTATAGACTGCATTTTATTCCATCCCAGCCGTTAGAAATCGGTAATAGTGAATAAAGATCAGATTAGTTTTGAAATGACTCGAAACGGCTCAAATCGGAAGAGGGGGCCAAATGATCAACTTCCAGGGGGTTCCAGGGTGGGACCCCAACTTTTTTGGACCAAGGGGACGGTGAGGACCTCGTCCATCCTGCGAGCCCTCACCAGTTAGTTAAGAGGTCGGTAAGGGCCTCGCAGGATTGGCGAGGCCTCGCTGGTCGGTGGGCTCGGCGGGCTGGGCCGCCCGGGTCGATGGTGTTTGGGGTCTAATGGAACCCCTTCATTCAAGGTTCGACCCTCCGTTTATTCTAAATCCCCTATTTCCTTCATAAATTAGCCCCCCAAGCTCTCTTTTCTTTCTAAACTTGCTGTTTTCTCTCTCAAACCTCCCTTCTAATCACTCCTTCCTTCATTTTTCGTTATTTTCTTCATTCTTCTACTGTTCTTAGTCATACCTAGCACTTATACTCTCCATTTTCTGCGATTGAAGCTCTTAAGCTCTCATTTGAAGCTCCAAAATCGTGTCAATCCCCACCCCTCCTATCTTGATCTTTCCTATCTTCTATTTTCCCTTTCTTTGACCCATTACACTCCTCCTTCAGACCCAGATCTGTGGCAACCCATTAGGTCAGCCCTTTCTTCCATTTCATCAAATTTTCATGGCTCTTTTTGAGTTAGTTTTAAATATTTTCTCGATCTCTCCGCTTCTACCAACGGGTGAGACCTAACACAGTAGCTTAGTCCATAAACAGTGACCATTTAGTGCTAGGACCTAGAGATAGTACTCCTAGATAATGAAAAATATGATAGGAAATCCAATTCTAATCAGACAATCTTGACCCTAAGCGATAGAATAAATTCCTAATATTAGAAATGGTATGAAACCATCTAGTATATAAGCTTAGAATTTAGATTACAGTTAGTGAGTTACAGACTAGGCTACTAGTTCTATGAAGCAATGTAAAGATGGACTATACTAAGGAATAGTAGGTTTGATTTGGTTGAATTAAGGCTTCATTCCTTCGATAGATCCTCATAATACTTAAAGGATCCTTTAGTAACTCTCAGGAAGCTTGCTTAACTTAGAACTAGTCACGTGTGGGGAAGACTTATATACCCCTCAGATGAAACACTAGGATAAACCAGCATGCCCCTTAGTATTACCTTCCCAAGGACTTCTTATAATCAGGAACACGGAGTAAGGGAACTATATGTAAGCGATGTATTCGTAGTTTGAATTGCATTCTTAATCCTAGTAGTTACCAATAGATCCAGTGATCTGATCAAGCAAAAGATCGGCATTGACTAAGATTAAGGACTGATACGACAAATTTTCTGTCCTAGCTAGACAGAAAGTTTATGTATCCGGTTCAGACCCACTACACACCTTTTCTTCCGTGTTGGTCCGACCACCTACAACCAAAAGTTATTACTTTGTCTTTGGTAAATGTCAAGGACTTATAGCCAGTAGAGAATTAAACATCTTGCCACTAACTCACACCTGCCCTGAACTCAACCACAATAGAGATTGGGCTAATTTCTACAACCATAGGTACCAATGTCATAGAACAAATCATTAACAAGGGAAGACAAATGTAGCGAGAGATTGTTTCCCATTTCATGTCAAGGATTCTGACATACAGATCGAGACATAGGTTCTTGAGCCTTGTGTAGAAATATTTTTAAGGGGGATAGAACCTTATGAGCCCAATCTAGTTAATACAACCATTAGATCAGAGTGCCGCAGCCATAGCGTGGTTGGCCCTTTCCCCACTGGTCCAGGATCGAAGGAAATTCAGGGAAATAAATAGGGTGAAGGTCAGTGTATCCATAAACTCACTTGTTAAATACCAGGATAATAGAAGCCTTGACCGATTCTTTACGATTAGAAACCCCTTAGGATGATCTATTAGAGTGTTTATTAATCCTTACCTTGGGTGTAGATTAAGAGGAGGACTCTCCTAGAGCAAGACCCAAATCACAACCTTATTAATAGGACTTTTGAACCTTTTAGTGATTGACTTTCCCTAAGCTTTTAGAGTGATTGGACTACGAAGTTACTGAAATGTACAAATACGAAACATTCGTAGCTTGACCCAATTCTCAATCCTGGCAGACTACCAATGGACTTTCTGCTTGATCGGGCAGAAGACCAAGATCCACCAGGATTAGGAAGGGATACAATGTTGTCTACCCTGGCCAGGTGGACATTCGACGTATCAGGATCAAGCCCACTACAATCGTCTCTCCGTATGGGTGGACCATTGAACATATTGTTAGGCAAAAGGAATAATAGAATCTTTACTCTTTACCCTTAGCCAATTTCGGGGACGAAATTATTTTTTTAAGGGGGATAGATTATAACACTCCAGATTTTTGACAACCTGGAGTTAGACATCCTTAGGCAATGGGTCAACCATAGCACGTTGGTAACTTCTCAAAACTCGATTCCAAAGCCAAAGAGACCATTTAGAACCAAATTCTTTAGAAATTTAACGTGTATTAACTAGTGCTACACTAGATTTCCTGCAAAATTAGCACCAATAGCTTTCAATACGATCTGTAAGACCCAGAACCTATAGAATCATTGACGCTATATTACCCTGAAATCTAGGATCCAACTCTAAACCCAGTTGCTCCCAGGAATGCTTTGTAATTTTGTATTGGCTTTAGACCACGCATCGAAAGTCTGATATCTATGAACTTAGACCATTACGATCTCTTAGTTAGACTTGACAATCACCTAGAAAATCAAGCCAACCAATGTCCTGAGACCATTTTATTGAGCCCGGAGTAAAGAGAGTAGGCAAAGGAAGATTTTTAAAAAATTAATTCTAATTTGAAGGAATCTGGAACGTTTCACTTGCGTGTTATTTTTAAAGCGTTCTGACCGTTAGAATTCGACCCAAATTCACACTCGGATCAGGATAAGTGGCCCTTACATGTCATAGTACTTGTAGCTCTGATTGAGTTCTCGTAACCGTTGAACTGAAACTGGTCCGCCGCGGTCGATCTGAAAATCCGACCAGACTGAAAACTTAGCTTGACCTAGATCTAATATTAGAGAGCTTGAGTCCGACCGCATTTAGTAACGGGACCTCTAGAAGTGCTCCGTTGGATCGAAACAGACCCGATTTGGTTATATCCTAAGTATACCTTGGCCTTAAGTCTATTTTCATCAAGTTTAGGCTTATAAATAAGGCGTAAAACCCTCATTCCAAATCCCATACGAATTTCCAAACCCTAGCTTTCCAAGAGGGAGAAAAGAGAGAGAAAGTGAGGGAGAAGTTGGTACTGCTTCCTAGGATTCTTCCCAGCTTAACTACGTGCCTAATCCACCTATCCGTATTGCTATTCCGACATTTCTGACTCCATTCCTACGTAAGAAATCCTAACCCTAACCTGTTTTAGGGCTTAGTATAGTTTAAGTGATGATGTAGCTAATCTATTTCATGTTCTAGGTGGTCAATCCGCCGTTCACGATGACTTATCATCTGAATAATATCCATTTCACATTTTCTAGTTTAAGGTGCGGACTATATACGTTTAGGTTATGGTTTCTAAGACTTTCAATGTTAAGCAATGATTTATTCTTTCCTAGGATGCTATTTCACATGTATAAAGTGTTCTCTGTTTCATTTTTCAGTTATATGTTAACTATGTTGAATATACTGTATTTCTCGTATTTGTAGAAATACCGTATACGTATAAAATTCAGATTTGTGCTTGCCATGATTAACTGCCGTCTAATTATGATAGATGTTTGTGTAATAAGTCCTGGGCTAAAAGTTTAGTCCAAATACATGATATACCAATATATGATATGTATCTAGTATGTTTGGCCTAAGTGTTTAACAAAATGCCTGAATGAGAAAATACATGTTGTAATGTATTTAACGAGGATGTTGAGATGCGATCCTCAACCCCCTCATGCATAGTTACAGTTTCCTCTATGTAACTTATCTCACTACTATGTGCTTCATGGGCAAATTACCTATATATGATAACATGTCTAATATGTGTTTGTTGACATATTTCTATGTGTAAGGAATTTGATGCAATGATTGCCGTGATTGTTTGTCGTTATTGCATAATTGTTATGTATGCGACAACTCCTTGGCAAAGGGATTTTCTCTAATATGTGATATGGTCGACATACGTAATGTATGTTGATTAGTGTAATCTAAGCGTTTGTATAAATGCCTAAATGAGTTAGTAGTTAGTAAAGTGTGATTGTTAAGGTTGTTGAGATATGAATTCCAATTATGTTAACTGTGTTATGATTTCCTCCATGGGTTGATTAACTGTAACGCCCTGGAAAAATCCGTACTTGGACTCGAGTACCAACTCGACCAGAAATCACGTAATATTTATTCCTTTAGAAAATAAGTGTAAGTTAGCTAGCGCAATGCTAGAGTAACTGGGAAATAGTCCCTGATCACTTTAAATACGTTCTACAAGACCCAAAGCGAGTAGAACCAATGATGCTATAATACTCTAAAACCTCGGATCAAACTCTAAACCGGTTTGTTCTCTGGACCTCTTTGAAACTTTGTATTGGATCTAGACCGCGCGTCGAAAGTCCGATACCTATAATCTTAGACCGTTAGAACTGCCTAGCTGGACTTGACAATCATTTCGAAAATCAAGTCCAACCGACATTCACAGGCTATTTCATTGAGCCTGGAGTGAAGAGAGTGAGAATAGGGTTAGATTTGGAATTTAAAATTCAAATCTGGCACACGACTTGACGCGTCAGTATTAAGCGTTCTGACCGTCAGAATTCAGCCAAATTATACTCTCAGATCAGGAAAAATTTCTATTTCATATCATGCGAATTGCAGACCTGATCTACATGCGGTGACTGCTGAACTGAAATTGGATCGCCACGTGCGATCTACGAACACTGCTGGTCTGAAAATGGGATGTGAGTGACATCCGACGAGCATGAACTTAAGTCTGATCGCATTCGGCCAGGGGACCACCAGAAATTCCCTTTTGGACCGAAACAGCCCCGATTTGGTTAGGTTTCAAGTAAACTTTGTTCCTAAGCCTATTTTAGGCATGTTTGGGCTTATAAAAGGGCTTGAAAGCCTCTCATATCTCTCCCATCCGAATTTGGAAAAAGCCCTAGGTTGAGAGAGAGAAAAGGTGAGAGATTGTGAGAAAGAGAGGAAGGGAATTTCTTGCTGCTCGTGCCACCTGTTGCACGTGATTAAGCCACGCAATCCAATCACTTTGCCAGTGATTTTGTCGCATTTCTAGGTAAGAAAATATCCTAAATAGTTGCTGATTTGAGGTTCCTTAGTTTTCATAGCGAAGTAGCTGATGCATCTTGTAAATTAGGTTGCCTATTCGCCGTAGACGAAGCGTATACGCTCCGTTCGAATTAATCCACCTATAGGAGAAAAGGTGCGGATTTTAGACGCTTTGATTGACTGTTTCCAACTATTTCAATGTCGTTTAATAGTAGATTATTGACGGCAACGCCGTTTGACATGTACAACTTGCTGTCCGTTTCCTGTTTCGTAAGTAGACGAAGAGTATGAGATTTAGGGCATTTTAGTCATTTGTAGGGAATACTGTTTCCATCCATAATTTTCTGATGTGATTGACATGGCTTCTTGTCGCATTAGAATATTAGGAATACGTGCATAATTAGTTTGGCGAAGAGATTCGCCTAAATGCGCATTTCGAGTCGACATACTATATGTAGACTTAAGTGTGTAGTATAAGTGTTTGTATAAATGTTTGTATTAGTATGTATTGAATTAAATGGTGTTATGAATTAGTTTGAGAATGATTTCTCAATTAATATGCTGATGTAAATGGTTTCCTACATGTTAGCTATATGCATGATTTCATTATATGTATGAAATGCATGTGCTTGATGATTTACTTAAGTTGTACGTTATAACATGTGTTAACATGCTCACATGGTTGTATTTCATTTCCATTACTCTTACATGTTGGCTGATGTGAATTCATAATTGTTTGGGACTATACCTAGTCCAGGCAGTCTGCAACTGAGCAAGTTCGTGGTTGGCCTATCTTTGCCACGAACGACGCGTCGATAAACACGAGCCGTGTTATGGAGTTGGCGGCAGTGGTTAGGCCACGTGAGGTGTTTTACGTACTTCATGTCGTTCGAATTGAGACGGGCTCGTGGTAGTCGAGCCCGTCAAGTAACCCGACTGGCCTTTGTATGTTCACTCTGTATGAGTCATAACTGCTTGAAACTAGGGTACTGAACTTACCATTGTAAACCCTGTCAACCATGGTACCTTGATCCACAAAGACTCATAAGCCAGGCATGGTGGTATGGGACACCGTGGTCAAGCTGTCGGCCTACGCTGGGGCCAAAAACCTCCCCGTAGTGACCAGTGAGCACCTATGACTCGTGAGCAGATTATGGTGGTATGGTACACTATATTCTTGCTATCGGCCTACACTGATCAGGCGACGAGTCCTTTGTAGTGACCGCGAGCGTATTCTGAGTCTACGGGAGGCGACGACCCTTTTGTAGTAGTGAGAGTACAGTAGGCCTGTATTGATAAGGTGATGGGGGAGCGGTGCAATGAGTGCGAGCAACAGCCTTGGCAGCCCTTGCAGCGACCTACAAAATATACATCGTATGAGATTACTAGGAGTGACGACCCTAGACAGGATCTGTGTTGGGATTGATATAAGGGAAGTACCTTAGTTTCCCAATCCTTCTGTTTGAATGGACTAATAATAACTCGGTAATCATATCATCATCACATTGCATGTGCCTGGAAGATGTGGAGCACTGAACGGTACGCAAGCATGCCGCGGGCGTAAGATGGTGCCGTATGAGGGAGAACGTCGGTGAGGGCATCCATCATATCATGTCATATTGCATTAACAACAGTATTAGGATTGTTTGATTTACTGCTTTACTATTATCGCATGATTGATTTGAGAACATGTTAATCCTTGCTCTATTATTCCACTGAGTTAGCTACTCACTCCCACATTTCAGGATGGTGTTTATAACACCCACCAAACCCTGTCTTAGATGCAGGTGAGGCAGCGATCAAGGAGGCAGAGCCGGACTATGATGAGGAACAGGACGAGTTCTCATACATGCAGTACCACGACGGCTTTGCTTAGGTGGCCTGGGTTGATGGGACTTCTCAGTGGGACTACTTTTGACATTTTGATTTTATTTATTTACATGTATATGAGACTCAGAGATGTATTCATACTTTAGAGACAGTCGAGATCTACTTTGTTTTTCCTTACAGTGATATATATATTCTTTAGTCTTTCACTTGCTTTTATCACTGGATCTGGAGTATGAATTGCAGTTTTGGTATACTTTTACTCTTGTGAATGCTTTAACTCAGATAACATTGAATCATTATCATTTTTGTTGCATAAGTGACGGTCTGAAAATCGGGAGTTGAGTTTATGCACGACCCCCGATTTTCATGGTGTTACATTAACCTAGATGAATCATGTTAAAGGTGTATATGATTTCCTCCATTTACTGTATTTACATATAAGTTATACTTCATGAATGTCCACATGATTGTAGGATATGCCTCATATGCCTGTTATGGAATTTGTATGTGAATGGGGCTGTGCTACAGTCCAAGTAATCGGTAATCGTACTCCAAATGGTGGTTGAGGTTATTTTTGCCACGTAGGATGAGTTTAACGAATTTGAGTCGTGCTTGGGGTGTTCGGTAGTGGTTAGGCCATACGGAGTGCCTATGCATCTCATGTCATTCAACTCAACGTGCGCTTGGCCTAGTTGAGCTTATTAACTAACCCGATTGACCGATGTTTGTTCAGCATGTTTGGTCGCTACTACTTGAACCTAAGGTACCAAACTTACCAATGAAAAGCCCCTCTAACCTTGGTACCTCGATCTGCTAAGACTCATGAGCCGATTATGGTGGTATGGGACACTATATTCGTGTTGTCGGCCTACATTGATTAGTGACGAGCCCTTTGTAGTGACCAGTGAGTACCTATACTCGTGAGCAAATTATGGTGGTATGGGACACTATATTCTTGTTGTCATCTTACATTGATTGGTTACGAGCCCTCTGTAGTGACCTCGAGTATATCCTGATAGTGCATAAGGGCGACGAGTCTTGTTATAGTATGTGGGATATAACTGGGCCTGTATTGATAAGGTGATGGGGGAGAGGAGCAACGATTGCACGCAACAACCCTGGCAGCCCTTACAGTGACCTAGAACTGTAACATCGTATGAGATTATCTAGGACTGACGACCCGAGAATGGATCACCATTTGGGTAATGATACAAGGGATGTACCTTAGCTTCCTAATCCTGCTATATGAAAAGGACTAATTAGAACTTGGTAGGCATATTCATAACACCGTATTGCATGTGCTAATGGAGTTGGTGATAGAGCACTAAGGAAGTGATTCATGTCGCGATCGTTATATGATGTCGCAGAGGAGATTGTAGTGAGGGCATGCATCATTCTTCATATCATCCTTTCATTAATAAGAGTATCTAAGACCTATTTGATTGTACTGCCTTATCATTACTGCTTGATTGGATTGATAACATGTTAACCTTTACTGTATATAGCTTCCACTGAGTTGATCACTCACTCCCACGTTACGGGACGGTGTTGGCCACACCAACCAGTCCCTGTTTTAGTTTCAGATGGTGACGATGTTTGCGAGGCAGAGTCGGTCTGAACTTGATGATGTTGAGGAGGATTTCTCCCATAGGCAGGTTCTAATCGACAGGGTTTACAAGGTTACTGATTAGATGCCAATACAATTGGTATTTCACCTTTTATTTAAACACCCATGTATATTCTTTTCTTTCAATTTTTGGAGTATACATGTATCTAGTTAACCTGGTAACATGTTCACACTCTAGAGACTTTCAATCAATTATACATTTTATATATTTATCACAGTCTTTCGCTTGAGAAATTTAACTATCTCTGGAGTATGATATGCTATTTTGGTTTAATCTACCTCATGTTTTATGGCCTAATGCTGATAACATTCATTCATCATAAAAAATGCTGCATAAGTGATGTTCTGAAAATCGGGAGTGGAGGTTATGTTCGACCCCCGATTTTCAGGATGTTACATATGTTAATCCCTGGACATACCAAATGATACAAGCTAGACAGGATCGGGGCGATTCAGCGGGACATTCACTCAGTGCAAGAGCAACTTATTATTATGAAGCGTGTTGTCCATAAGGTACAACAGTCCATGCAGCAGTTGGTCGACTTGATGACTTGTCACTGAGATAACATAGCTCCATCTCACTCTGCTCCCTAGCAGTGATTTCTAAATACTGTCACAAACACTCACTCTTTAACTCAGTGTATGAACTATAGTATCTTTTTGAAAGTTCTACGCTTCTTTGAGTACATGTGACAACTCTCTATTTTACCTAGGCTGAAAGTTTTATTTTTATGTGTGCCCATGGATGGGCTGAAATACTGATGATAATATTTGGATGCCCTGAAATGGGATTTATTTTTATTTGGACAACTGATTACATATTACTGTCTAGGGTAATATATATTTTGATACTCTAGCTATATTTCATTCTCATTTCCTTGTAATATTCATGCTTTTCTGATTTACTATCTTATGATATAACTATGTTGATTGCTTCATCTATTTACTTCCTGGCTTAATTGATGTAAGCTTATCACTGCTGAAAATATGTATGCATCTCTTTGTCTGTGGTTCTCCCATATGCTTCAAATCTTCAGTCAATATCACTTGTTATGCCATTGCCAATGACTAACAAAAAGGGGGAGAAAAAGTTAAAAACACCCTATGTGGAGAATTGGATATATGTTCTTATATATTGCAGGTGTAAGGGGGAGCAGCTGCACCAAGAAAGGGGTTTTTACAGTAAGGGGGAGTAAATTGCGGTTGTGTACATGAATGTGTTAAAATTTGTAAAATTGTGTAATCATATGTACACATAATTTAGGATGTATCTGTTTAGATATTTTTCTAGGGTGTTTTGGGTATTTTGTCACGTAATTGACAAAGGGGAGATTGAAAGTGCACCTACTAATGCTCTTGTTTGTCAATTACGATGTAAGTTGAGTCAGTCGGACTACAACACCTAACAAGAAGATCAATTCAAGCGTCTACCTCAATTGGATGTGTGAAAGCTCGCCATAGGTAACTCATAGCCTCACATCCCTTGTCCCAAAACACTAGGTGATTAAAACCCTTAAAACTAAGTAGAAAATCTTAGGGTTTTATAGTAAGAAAATTTTTTATCAAATAGGAAAAACTTCAAGTTTTCTTGCCCTGTCAATTGTATCGATACACCTTTCTATGTGATCGACCTGCTCTGTTGATGTCCTCGACATCTCAATCGATACAATCGAGTGAGGATAAAAAGCGTCCAGCAACCACACACTCATCTGGACAATTTATCAATATATCGAAGTATCAATCGATATTATTAATATTCAAATATCAAACCCATCGAAAGTGGATTGATAATATCGACAGGCAGTTTTTTGGTGCCACTGTTTTTCGAAAGAAAACTACTATGAGATTCAATATATCAATGACTGTTTCGATTTAATCTGAATTTAAATATCTATCATACCAAAAATCATTCGATCATATCGACAGTGGGCATGCATTTCTTCCAGTAAATATCTCAGGTTGCTCTAAACCTTGATCGGGGACCACTCGAGGAAATCAATATTCTTATGTTAATGCTATCGAGTCCTGGTCGATTGGATCGAGTTTGGCACAAACTGACCAGAGTGCTTATAGGTAAATCTATATGATTTATCAATCTTATCGACACGGTCTCCATATCATCGACATTCAAATTTTGATGACGTCGGTTGACCCTTGATCATATCCTAAAACCTGAAATAATTTGGCTAGTCTCTCTCATTCTTCAAGTGTCGATAGATCGATACAAGTATCGATGGAATCGGAGTTCAAAATTCGATGACATCGAGACAAGTATCGATCCCATCGATCAGCTAGTAATAGGTTTCAAAAGTGTATGACTTTTAAGTTTATGTTATCGAGCGAACAGTCGATCGCATCGAGAGTATACGCTCGATGATATCGACCATGCTCGATGACATCGACCATGCTTGACGACATCGAACTCAGTCATAAATATGACCATTTTATATCCGTTGAAACCTTTTTTGCCTATTTAAAGAAAGACTTGCTCATATTGTTGGTAGAGAAAGAAGAGAGTTCTTTTGCGTGTCTTACCTTCAGATCATATACCCAAAGCCCTTTCTCTCACGGGAGTTCATCTTTCAATCCACTCTCATTCATTGACATTCAGTAGAGTGGATTGGGAAATGAACTTCCGCACTCAAGGATCCTTCAGCAACTATCTCAACAGTATATCTTTTAGCTGGGATGCCTTAAATAAATAAATGATGAGAATCACTCTATCTTCCTGATAGGAAAATTCTAAGAGAGTTTATTTTCATCATAACCTTGACCTAACCTAAAACTGAATACTGGTATATCTTTTGTGTTGCGGATCAAGGGAACTGAAGACTCTTCAACAACAAGAAGGAGATCTTCATCACCGTGCAAAAAGGGACTCATCAACTTATCTGTAAGTACTTAGAGTCCAAAGGACACTTGTCATCATTCCTTTTTAGGATTGGGTCCTAAGTGTTGCTCACCCTTTGAAGTCCTCAAATGAGGCCTCCGGCGGGAGTGTACGCTATGGGTGCGTTGTGTGGACCCTTGCTCTGTGGAGAGCATAAACATCCAGGTGCGTTGTGTGGACCCTTGGTCTATGTGGGCATAAACATCTGGTGTTGAGGCATAAAAATAAGAGAAGGATGGAATCAAATGAAGATCAAAAGATTGTGAAGGGGAGTTGAAAGAAAAGGAGAATCAAATTACTCATAGACACTTTGTGTGGGACTGCGTAAAGGATATACTTTGCGCGGTTCTCCGCAATCGATATCACGTTGCGTTGATGTGTGCAATTAGTTTTTTTCAAGTGATTATGTCCCACATGGCCAAGATCAGAGTTCTGCACATGTGAGTGTCTATAAATACCCCTTTCCCTCCTTCATTGGAGGAAGATTGAGGATTTCAGAGAGCAAGAGGAGCAAGAAGAGAGAATTGAAGGTTAGAGCGATAGTCCAAGGGCTTTGCGAAGGACCGTGCAAACTATGTCCTTTGCGCGGGTCTTCCCAATCAGGTTGTTCTTCAGTCTGTAAAGCTGAGGAGTCGTTATGCTGTCGAAATGGTTAAGACCTCTAAGTTCTTCTGTTTAAGTGCAAAAGGAGATAACCCACTGAAGTGCATATTCCTCCTAAGTTTTAGGAGAAGATCGGAATAGCACCGGAATGCTGTCGAAATTCCTGTCTCCTTGAAGATTGATTGGTCTAATCAGCAATTCCTCCTAAGTCCTTGGAGATGACTGAAATTCATGCCGAAATGCTGTCAAATTTTCTATTTGAATTTAATGTTCTAATGTTATTAATTCATACATATTCGAATAAATGTATCTTAGAATCATGAGAGATTAGAGGATGTAAATGAACTCAGAAGCAATAAAATGTGATGATCGTCTTTATGCTTTTCCTCTATTATGTCTGAATAAGATAAACCCCCAAATCGAAACACATTTGTTTTCTTGTCGAAACAAAATGGCAACTCCGCTGGGGACTTTTTTTTAATTTTATTTAGCATTAACATTGGGAAAGCGGTAAAAGCTATTATCACTTTTTGGCGTCTCTCAGACGCCGAAATGGTGACTCTCAGTGGGAACATCTTCCCCTTCATCTCTAAGATTGTTAACTTAACCCTTCACATACTAACTTCACACGTGTTTCATTGATGAAGGTACTTGAATTCAACTACAGAATACAACTGATGTCTAACTTTACAAGAAAAGTGAATTTTTGCTTCAACCCCACGGGATTCATAGTGGAATATGCTCCAAACAGTGCCCTAAAGCGTATGGGTCTACGTCCCACTAGTGGAAATAAAGTGACTCAAGTAACGGCTGGAGTCGTATCCGTTTCACTTCAATCGCAGGAGGGTGATGGAGATTGGAATGTGGTCTTGTCCCGCAAGACAAAAGCAAGGAATATGAGGAACCATAGAGCGAACTCATCTTTGCGAAGAGCCAGGGGACCAATAACGCACAGTACAATCAAGAAGAACCCCGAGCTCGCTCCTCCTACGATATATCCCGAGCAGACGGGTCCACAGTTGGCGTCACATGATTTTTCAGCTCTAGTCGCCCCAAGTACCAAGTGGACAAAAGAGCAGAAAGGTAAAGTGCTGATAATAAGCTCACCAACGCCTATGTCAGCCCAAGTAAGTTTGCCAATGACTGTGTCATCCCGATCAATCAGCAGCACGGGAAGCACATAGAAGTTGAATGAGACTCCAATCTTTCCCCTCTTTGTAAGCCCTGTAACATCAACATACTCTCATTTTACCCCAACAACAGCTTCGACAAACAGTAAAGAAGCCATGGTGCATATGGCCGAGATGAGTCGAGAAAACATGCCAACAACTGAAGATCGTGTTAACCAGATGGCCGAAGCGCAAAGAGCGCTAATGGATGAGTGTCAGAACCTCAGAAGCTTTAACGACTCTGGCACATAATGTAGCCCAAATAGCAGCTCCACCGATGATGGGAGAAAGGAATGGGCAAGAAAGCCAGCCTAAAGGTCCTCATCCATAAGGGGTAGGATCGCGGGGGTCTGTTTCAGCAGCAAGAACCATAATGCAAGATGACATAAGACAGGTCGTTGAAGAAACCGTGAGATTAGAAAGGGAACAGAAAAATACTGGCTGTTTCAGATACCAAACACCATATCCGAGAGAAGTAGAGGACGTTCCTTTTCCAGCCAATTTCAAGAATCCAGACTTCCAGAAGTTTAATGGGGAGGGATCGCTAGAAGAACATCTAATGCACTTCATTGCCAGTATGGAGAATTTTTCTACGGTACCATAATATTGCCTAAGACTGTTCGGGTAGTCGCTAACGCACAAAGCATTCCGGTGGTATTCCAACCTGACTCCTGGATCGATGCGGACTTGGGAGCAAATGCAACAACTTTTATGTCAAATTTTATCTCGTCAGAACGCGATGTCAGCATTACAGAGTTGGCCTCTATACGGCAATGAGAAGGAGAGTCAGTAGAAAAGTTCATACATAGATGGAAAACATTGGGAGCTTCATGTAGACAGTTGCCAAAAGAAAAAGAACAGGTTAAAATGTGTTTGAATTCTATGGAAACAGGAATCGCGTTCGGACTCACCAGCGTCGATATCTGAACATTCCGTGACTTGGCCACCAAAGCTCATGCGTTAGAATTAATGACTCGCAAGATGTTGACTTTTCATCATGAGACTGTTAGGAGGGCATCCAGCAGGACAACTGTGAATATTGTTGATCGCGATAAGAAAAATAAAGATACCATGGGCTCAAGGGACAAGAGGCTGGAACAAAAGGAAGGATGGAACCGGTCAAAAAATAAATACAATAGAAAAAGGCTCAGGATGCTCGACTCTCATGAAGGATTCGATTTCGATAAGGAAGATGTGGTTCCCATGATGAAGCAGCTAATAAAAGCTGCACCATAGAATTACCAAAACCCAAGCGCTTGGAAGATGTGACAAAGACCAGGGAAATTGACTACTTTTGATAAACAAGTTAAACACCACTCTTTCAAAAAAGGGGATATGGTGCTAATGTTGAAAAGACCGATAGTGGTCACCCGCTGAACAAGGGGCAAGTTCGAGCCTAAATGGGATGGACCGTATATAATAAATGAAGTTTATTCCAATGAGGCATACAAAATCGCCAATTAAGATGGTCAAGGTATCAGTATACCGGTCAATGCTCACTTCATCAAAAGATACTACCCCTAAAACGAGCTACTAATTTTGATCCAGAATATTATCAACATAATGATTGTATATCAAAAGGGGTCAAGAAGGAATAAGATCATGTCCATATGTCATCAAAAAAATCTATAAAGAAGAAATTCACGAGCATATCGACTACATTAACAAGTATTCTGAAAGAAACCAATCATCGTCATCACCAAATGAGTCTTGCAAATTAATATCGTCTTGAAGATCCTCTTGAAGATATTATCAGAAGTAACGACGTGTCAATCTCAGTCAGAGACATCTTTCATTCTGGTGATAACGATGATCACAATTATTATCCCCTTACAAGGTATGATAAGGCAGTTTAGGCAGCCAAGCCCCCAGCCAAAATCCTAAAAGGGTCAAAATCCTAAAAAGAGTCAATCCTAAAAAAAAGAGAGTCAAATCCTAAAAAGAGACAAAAAAAAAAGATAAAGCTCTAAAAAGGGGCTAAAAGCTCTGAAAGGATCGAGCTCTAAAAGGATCAAACTCTAAAAGGATCAGATTCTAAAGGATCAAGCTCTAAAAGGGCCAGCTAAGCATAAGTCCTACCATTTTCACCATTCGGGCAGCGGCGAGGAGTCAGTGGCCCTAAAAAGCCTGTGAAGGCCATCGTATGTACCCATGCGGGCAGCTGACGAAGCCAGTGAATAAAAGCCTAAAAGGCCAAAAAGTCATAAAATGACCAGTCCTGCGTAACTCCCATGCCGTCTGTATAGCTTTCCGGTAGCGCCACGGGGAATGGAGGAAAAATGCCGTCCCGTGAATGGGCTCGACCTTTCAGATGAAGAAAATAAGGGTCGCAGTGTGAGCTTTAGACAGGCCAACCGTGCGTAAGACCCCCAGATTTAGGGTTATTGATTTTAGTACTAACTCATGAGGAAGGACTTAAACCTACTCATTGATGGACTGACGGCCCTAGGTTTGGTACCCCAAAGGTAGCCTTGCGAGCTCTGTGAACTCTAGAGAGTTACCGTGGCCAACCCTATGCGTAAAACCAACCGAGTTCACCACCCCGGTAGCTTCACTGGGCCCCTCTTATGGATAGTGGTTTGTGAACTCACTAGGCAGTGAGAAGTCCAGTAAACTCCTAAGAGTTACAGAGACTATCACATGAGACCAGCTCCACTACTCAAGAGCTTAAACTGTGTATGTACTCCACTACTCATGAGCTTAAACTGTGTGTGACTGACTAAATTAAAATCTAGCACCGCCAACTTAAATAACCACATAGGGAATCCCGCACTAACATGGCCTAAAAGGTTTAAAAAAATAAAAAAAATGTAATTGACGTTATGATAAAATTGTTGTATAGACAAATATGATTGCGACAATATGCGATATGATAATTCTTTAGAAAAAAGGGGAATGTCTCAAAATGCTATCATAAATGTGTATATTAAAAGTTAAAATAAGTCACTTGTTCAGAAACATATGAACAGAAATTACATGCTTAAAGTTCCTCTGCAATTCCTACTACCTCCATATATCTTTGCAAATCTTCTTTTAATTACGCTTGAGCCGCATCATGCTTTGATTTTTCTTCAAGAATGATCTTCGTCTGATCAGGAATGCCGGCTAGCTTGCTCTCTAAAGATGTGATTACCTCTCTACTTTGGAGTAGAGCATATTTTTCTCTATTAACAGATTGAATATTAGCTCGCATCCTTTCCTCAACATCTTGGATGGATGATTCCTTCTCATGATTCCTCATCTCCAGCTGAGAGATTTCTTCTTTCAGAGCAGTAATGCGATCTTGAATAATCGCTCTTTCATTAGTATGAACCTTTAATTGATCTTAAAGAATTGAGTATTCTTGCTCGAACTTAGAGATGGAGAAAGCAATCAAAGAGGCTTGTTCTTGAGATGCAGCCAATTACTACCCGTATTTTAAAATTCCAAGCGCAATTGTAACATTTTCCGCTGATGCTAAAGAGATTACTGAATCACGGAATCTGAGAAGAGAATCTCGCAAAGAAGATATGTTGATTCTAGCCATCCTTGCAGAACTCTCCAAAATTTCGATAGCAAGATCCAAGTCTGACCATTGTTCAGGGTCTTTGAAGATATGGATTATTACTGACAGAGAATTCCTCATCAAGAGCATCTTGTGAGTGGGGGATTTTTGTAAAGGATGAAAGCTCAAACGTAGTGGCTACGGAGTCAGAACTGGCTACTCCACTGTGAGGAGGGGTTCCTATAATACAAAGGAAGAAAGCATGAAGAGACATCAATAAAAAGTTATATACAGTTTTGAATAGAATAGCTGATACATATACATCTGTATGTACCTGTCGTCGGGACACGATTAACAGAAAGAGAGATCCTTGAATCATAGAAGGATCAGTTCTTGCTATATCTACAAAAGAAGGCACCTTCGCTCTGTTCTCGAGTCCCTGGTGGTCGGAGTCAGCAAGTCTGTGATTGGAAATATGATGTCATGGGCTTAGGTGCCACTAATGAACCTAAAAGGATTCTTGGTGAAATCGCTGATGCGGTCACGGGAGGATTTGAAGGGGAAATCTCACCTATCTCGATATTAGCGACATGAGCACCTGAAAAAAAAGGGAGACACGATAATTCTAAATAAATGATCGTTATTAAATAAGCAGATATATATATATATATATATATATATATATATATATGAAAGTTAAATTTTCTTTACCTGGTGAGTATCCATATTCATCGTAATCTAAAGGTTCCTCTTCCTCTTCCTCTTCTACAGTTATAGGAGACTTGGTAGGAATTTTACCATTAAGAAGAGCTTCAGAGGTTGCGGGAGGATGTTCTGTTTCAACGCCATCCACAATAGCTTCCTCTTCTCCGTCAATATCAACCACTTCTTCCTCAAAATCGTCATCCTTATCTTCACTGCTTTTTCTGTCTTCATAATGGTCATGCTGTGAAGAAGCAGTATTCTTTGATGACGAGGCTAAGCTTTCATCCTCCAAAATTTCTTCATCAATTTCTTCAATAGCAATTTGCTTTCCTTTGGAGGAAGCAGCCCGACTGCTCTCTGGTACGGGTTCTTTGATTAGAGGAGAGGCAGGAATTTGTCTCGTTCCTTCTGGAGGAACGTGTGGTGATTCTTGTGAATGCGCTCTCGATCTAGTCATCGGAGATGATAAGCTAGGGCAAGTGGGTTATGAAGGAAGCGCTGGAGCATCATGAGTTGGTTCTTCTTGAATCGCTATAGTCTCTGCCGGAACGGGAGAAGATGCACCTGCAACATCATTCGTAGCCTGACCCGTAGAGTCCCGAGGAGCATGCTCAAATTCCCTCAAGACCCCATGAGCAAACCAGCCGTCCAAAGTATTAATGGGTTTTATTTCACGGATGGAGTCTTCTAGCGGTATTTTGCTACAAATTTCCCAATGATGGGACGCGTGACTCTTTTCAGGAAAAAAGCTGATTCCGCTCTCTAGTTTGCTGCTTTTCAACCTGGGTGGATGAAGAAAGATGGAAGAATCCACGGGCAAGCATTTGGTGACCAAATATGACTGGTGGTCCCACCACCGCATCCAACGGTATGAGGTGTGAACTATGTGCTCTCAACTTGGAATTATGAAAGAAGAATCAACAAAGCTGTTCAAAAGTTGCTTCCATATCATGGCCCAATTGAGAGGACCCGTGCCGTAACAATGCATCTTTCTGGTGACCAGTCCGCAATCTTTTGGTACGGTTTGATCGTAACCGAATTGGTGAGTGAAGCGGCTAGGGTAATAAGGCTCTCGCCAAAATTTTGTCCCTTCTCAGAGTGGTAGACTGCAAGAATGAAGAGAAAGAAAGAAAGCCCTTTCTGCTGCAGTGAGTGTTCCTTGGTCCACCATATCTGTGTCTTTGGTGTAGCAGTGGAGACAGAACTGGAAGAAGTCTATTTGGTCAGTGTCTCGGATCTTATTGACGACCCAGTCATACGCCCTCTTGGCCATGGCCCTTTGCTGGAAGAACGAAAGCGGAAGATGTGCAAGATGAACATATGCTTTCTCAAGCGCTTCGAAGGTCCAGGGGAAGTAAACTCCTAGCCAACCTGTGATTTAATGCCAAGATGTATATGCTGATGAACTTCCAAGAGTAAGATCCTTGATGTGAGTGGCTATCTCCCCAAGGGCTCTGTAAATGGAGCATCACACCGGAGGAGCGAGGGAATATATATGGCCTTCTGCTAAGGCACCAGCTACAACAAAGACTGTAGGGCAAATAACATCTGCCCATTTGGAGCTGGGAAGTACAACGAGGCTCATCCAATAGGCCAAGAAAGCTACAAGTTCCCCGAATGAACTGTAATCTGCTCTTTCCTTCATTGCATCCCGAAGCCATGTAGCTCCTTAGAACGACAGTCCCAAAATCTATAAGAGAAAGGAAAATATGAGTATGCAGAAATTTCTAGAAAAGAGGGGAAGGGAGAATTGAGTCATGGGTTCATAAGTACCTGAGGGTTCTGGAGAAGTCTGCGAGCCATTCCAGAGGGGAAAGTTTGTGAATGTTGGGAAATTTCTCCATCTCCTTGAAAAGCTCGATAGTGGTTTCAGAAATGGAAGGTTTACGATCAGGAGAAGACACAGAGGCTAGCTCCCTATTGGAGGGGACGAATTCATCATAAAATTTGCCCGTTATGGGAAGACTAGCGATACGATGAAGATCCCAGAGTGTTACACTCATTTCACCATATGGAAGGTGGAAAGAGTTGGTAGTGGGTGACCAGTATTCGATGAAACCTTTCAACACAGTAGGTTCTTTATAGAAGTGCTTGGATATGACTTCTATAGCATCATAGAGGCCAATTTTGGCAAGCGTGCTCACGTGTTTCAGCAAGATAGCTTTTGCCCAGTCAGAATAATAACGTCGAGCAATTAATAGACCCATAGTGCGGAAGTCTTTCGGTCCCCAAAGTTAAGAACGATCTCGGAAGCGTTGACAGATGGTCTCATAAATATGAGAAGGAAAAAGGTCATGAGGACTATGAAAAGGCACAAGGAAGATCATGGGATGGACTTTTCCAATCTTTTGCCGTGACCTTTTTGTCCGTATTATCCCTTCAAGAATGCGTGGTTCTCTCGTTGCCCACGACTCAGTATAGATCAGTCTTTCACCATGAACATGGTCTTTTGGTTTGCAGTCGAGCATGGACTGGTGATGATAGACGTTGATGGGAATTATTGTCATCCCTTCTGAGTGGGGGTTATCAAACTTCATGATGCCCTCAATAACTCACACCAAGTCCCACGAGTTCTGGAGCCTCTTGTTTTTATGTTTGGCAATTTTATCTTCAAATTCTTTTGCCTTATTTCGGTGAGTCTTCTTCAAATAAGAAGCAGGAAGAGTGTCTTCCCAAGGAGGTGGTCTTTGACTGTCTGTGCAGATGTGAGCAGTTGTTTTCAATCATTTGTCCCAATCGTATTCTCTGTTGTGCCTAGGAGGGCATTTAAGGCTTCTCAGCGCTATTGCCCAGTGAATGGGAGAGGGTAGAGATTCAATGCAGTCGGTAAAGTCAAAAGTGGGAAGTACAGGCTCTTTAAAGTATGCAGAAGTGCTGGAAGTAGTTTTCGTTCGCTTGGCGGGAGGTTGATCAGAAGAAGGGGAAGGGTGAAAAGGAGATGGATCAGGCAAGTTAGGATGAGAAAGTTGGTCAGTAGGCAGATCTACAGGACGAAAGGTTCGCTTAATACGAGCCATGATGAAATATGGTGTTCAAGGTTTGAAGGAAATCAAAGAAGAGGTACAAAGGAAAGGTGAAGGAGGGAAGAAACGGCCAATAAGTGTCTGAAAAGGGTTCAGGTGAAAGAAGGAAGAAATGGCTAAGTACCAGCGGAAAGGATACTTTGCGCAGGGCCGCGCAAAGTATATCGTTTGCGCGGAGCAAAAGGGACTTCTAGAAATCTTGCACGAACAACGAAGTGTTGTGCGGGACCGCACAAACCATATCGATTACATGGGGTAGAAATGCGGGGATAAAGTTTCGCAGGCACACAAGTGATCTGATCAAATGACAAGTCGCTGGGCTATTTATAGGATTTGTGGCCGAGTACAGTATGTGGGTTTTAACTACGTGGGTCCGCGTGAATCTTGAAGAAAGGAATTGGATTGATCCTTTCCTTTGATTTTGTGGAAAATAAAGAACAGATCAAGGGGGCATCTGTTGAGGCATAAAAATAAGAGAAGAATGGAAGAAAATGAATATCAAAAGATTGTGAAGGGGAGTTGAAAGAAAAGGAGAATCAAATTACTTATAGACACATTGCGTGGGACCACGTAAAGGATATATTTTGCACGGTTCTCCGCAATCGATATCACATTGCGTTGATGTGTACAGTTAGTTTTTTTCAAGTGATTATGTCCCACATCGTTAAGATCAGAGTTCTGCACGTGTGAGTATCTATAAATATCCCTTTCCCTCCTTCATTGGAGGAGGATCGAGGATTTTGGAGAGCAAGCGGAGCAAGAAGAGAGAATTGAATGTTAGAGCGATAGTCCAAGGGCTTTGCGCAGGACCGCGCAAACTATGTCCTTTGCGCGGGTCTGTGCAATCAGGCTATTCTGCAGTCTGTAAAGCTGAGGAGTCGTTATGCTGTCGAAATGGCTGAGACCTCTAAGTTCTTCTGTTCAAGTGCAAAAGGAGATAACCCGCTGAAGTACATATTCCTCCTAAGTTTTAGGAGATGATCGTAATAGCACCGGAATGCTGTCGAAATTCCTATCTCCTTAAAGATTGATTGGTCCAATCAGCAATTCCTCCTAAGTCCTTGGAGATGACTGAAATTCATGCTGAAATGCTACCGAATTTGCTATTTGAATTTAATGTTCTAATGTTATTAATTTATACATATTCGAATAAATGTATCTTAGAATTAAGGGAGATTAGAGGATGTAAATGAACTCAGAAGTAATAAAATGTGATGATCATCTTTATGCTTTTTCTCTGTTATGTCTGAAGAAGATAATCCCCCAAATTGAAACGCATTTGTTTTCTTGTCGAAACATATGGTTAGGAGTGCACCAGCAAAACTCTAGGGTTAGAGGTGAACTGAGTAGAAACCTCCATGTAAAGGTTGAAGGTGAACCTGATTTAAAACCTTAGGTTTGAGGTGAATCCTGGGAAACCTTCGTAGTGAAATTCGGTACACTCAAGGGTTAAGTGCGATAGCCGGGAGTGGAGTAGACAAGTAGTCGAACCACTATAAAAATGAATGTGTTTGTGATTAATTTGTTTGTGTGATTTGCTTTATTAATTTAATATCTGAATTTCTGAGATCACACCCCACACACATACACAGTCATATCCAACATGAGCTAAGTTCTATATTCTTTTCTCTGAGTAGTTTGTGATTGGATCCTCTACTAGGCTTGAAAGCCAGTAGAGTTACATTTGAGCAATCCTGATAATTGCATATCTGATAGGATTAGTACAATAGGATTTTAAATAATTTGTAAAAGTTTAAAAAGTCCTATTCACCCCCCTCTAGGACATATTTCCATATTCCTACTTCAACTCAAGCGGTCTTCACCGCTATTTCAAATAGCATGAAGCCCTCTAAGAATCTTTGGACTGAAGCAGTCAATACAGCTTGTTATATAATAAATCTAGTTTATACGAGCAAATGTAATAATAAAATGGCTTACAAAATGTTGTTCGATAAAAAGCCTACTATCAAATACTTTCAAGTTTTTGGCAGTAAATGCTATATTTTATGAGATCGTGAAAATCTGGAAAAGTTTGATATGAAGAGTGATGAAGGGATCTTTCTTGGATACTCTTTAAACAATCGAGCTTATAGGGTTCTGAACAAAAGGACTGGTGTGATTCAAGAGTCCATCAATGTGGTCATTGATAATCACTTAAACACACCAGTCTCAAGTCAAGATAATGATGAAGTTCTTGTAATTGATAAACCTGATACTTCGTCTAATCAGACTAATTCTGAACTAAGGACTGTTAAAGATCATCCAACTACACAAATTCTTGAAAACCCCTCACTGGTGTTCGTACTTGTAAAGAACTTGAGGATATATGTAATTACGTATGTTTTACATCCTAGATAGAACCATTTAATGTTAAAGAAGCTCTTGCTGATGAAAACTGGATACTTGTGATGCAAGAAGAGCTTAACCAATTCGTGAGAAATGATGTTTTGTATCCTGTACCTAGACCTAAAGATAAACACATCATTGGAACCAAATGGATATTCAAAAATAAGTCTGATGAGCTTGGCAATATAATTAGAAACAAGGCTAAGCTAGTGGTATAAGGTTATTCTCAAATTGAAGGTATTGATTATGATGAAACCTTTGCACCAGTAGCACGTCTTGAATCAATTAGACTTTTTATATCCATTGCATGTTTTTGAAAGTTTAAGATTTACCAAATGGATGTGAAAAGTACATTTTTAAATGGTGATCTACATGAAGAAGTCTATGTTAAACAACCTATGGGTTTTGAAGACACCAAGAATGTTCATCATGTGTTTCGCCTTAAAAAGGCACTTTATGGCTTAAAACAAGCTCCTAGGGCATGGTACGAGAAATTAACAAAGTTTCTATTAAGCCAAGATTTTCAAATGGGATGTGTTGATAAAACTTTGTTTATTAAAAAACACAATGATCACATTTTAATTGTACAGATTTATGTTGATGATATCATTTATGGATCTACTTGTACTGACATGACTATTGAGTTTGCAGTTTTGATGAAATCTTAGTTTGAAATGAGCATGGTTGGGGAATTGAATTATTTCCTTGGGTTGCAAGTAAAACAACAACCTAATTGAATGTTCATTTCTCAATGTAAATATGCTGTGAATTAGATTAAGAGATTCGGATTTGAGAATGGCAGGAACTTTGATACTCCAATGTGTACAACTTTAAAACTCTTAAGAGATTCTGCAGGTAAGAATGTGGATCCAAAATTATATCAGAGTATGATTGGTAGTCTACTATATTTAAAGTCTAGTAGACCTGATATTACTCTAAGTGTTGGTATTTGTGCTAGATATCATTCTGATCCTAAAGAATCGCAGTTGACTGTTGTCAAGCGAATTATGCGATATGTCGCAAGTACTATTAATCTCGGTCTCTGGTATCCACATGAGACTAGTGTTCAATTAGCTAGGTATTTGGATGTTGACTGGGTTGGTAATCTTGATGATAGAAAATCAACCAGTGGTGGTGTTGAGACATAAAAAATGATAAAGGTTGAAAGTAAGGGAAAATTGAAATTAAGAAAGAAAATTGAAAGAGATGAAGATTGAGCAGAGTTGAGGATGGTTTGCGCGGGTCTGCATAAAGGATATCAGTTGCACAGAGCTGTGCAACCAAATAAGCGTTGCGCAGGACCGCACAACTAAATGGGAGATGCACATGTATGCGCAACGAGTTCCAGGAATGATTCTACATAAGAGGTCTTAAACATTAAAAGGATAATCCCATGGTGCCAAAATCGAGGTACCACACGTGCGAAGGCCTATAAATACCCCCTCACCTCCTTCATTTGGACCGATTAAAGATCTTCGAGAGGAAGCGGAGCAAGAAGGGAAATTGAAGGTGAGAAAGAGAAATGGTGGTTTGCGCAGGACCGCATAACTGACATTGGTTGCGCGGGACCGCACAATCAGATTGCCTCACTGTCTGTAATAGTAAGGAGACGTTATGTTGCTGAGATGCTTGCAGCCTTCAAATACCTTCCGTTCAAGATCAAAGAAGGACAATCAACAGAAGTTCATATTCCTCCTAAGTCTTGGGAGATGATTGAAATTACGGACGTTATGCTGCCGGATTTCATATCTGATTATGAGATTTGAACTTATAATAATTTCTTTCTTTATAATAATCTGCCTTAGAATCAAGGGACATTAGAAGGATGTAAATGAACTCAGTATTAATAAAGTATAATGATTGTTTCAAATACCCTTTCTTTGTTATGCTTGAATAAGATAATTCCCCATATCAAATGTATTTGTTTCTTATTCGAAACAGGTGGTTGCTTTTATATCGGAAACTGTTTAGTTTCTTGGTTTAGCAAGAAACAAAGTTCTATATCACTTTCAACTACTGAAGATGAATATATCGCAGCTGGTAATGAATGTACGCAGCTTGTTTGGATAAAGCGCATGCTAAGTGATTATGGAATTAAACAGGATTCTATGTTATTATATTGTGATAATCCAGTGCCATAAATATTTCAAAAAACCCAATTCAGCATTCTCGTACTTAGCACATTGACATTAGATTTCATTATATTCATGAATTAGTGGAAGAAAAGGTTATATCTTTGGAATATATCCCTACCGAGAATCAACGTGCTAACATTTTCAGTAAACTGCTTGACAAAAGCATGTTTAAAAAAATGAAATTTGATCTTCGCATGTTCATTCTAAAATGATTATTTATGCCTATTTGTATCATATTATATTTATATTTGATTTTTTTTTTTTGGTTAATTTTTAAAAATAGTTGATAATTATAAATTTTGGGCGGTACTCGACCAGTCGTGAGTATACACGACCAGTCTTGCTACGATCGGTCGTGTACATCCACGACCAGTCGTGAATTACTTAAAATTTGGAGAAAACACTTCATCTTCTTCATTTCCTCTTCACTCTCCAACAAGTCGACGCCCGACTAGTCAAATCCATCTTTCATAATCTTCAAGGTTAGTGCTCCATTTGCATTTTTCTTGTAGATTTGTGTCTAGATTACTTCTATTTATCCCTTGAAGTTGTCTATTTCAAATTTCTTTGTGATTTGAGGTTTTTCTTTTGAAATCTAATTTGAGAAAACTTTCTTCTCAATCCTTTGCAACTCCTTGTCTTCTTAAAATCTTTGTTGCAAATGGCTACAAGAGGAAAAAAGATAACATCTCATGGTCCATCTTCCTCTAGATCAGCCCCTATCACTAAGCATCATCTTTGGGCTCCCAAGGATGATCCATCTTATGTTCAGGATATCTGATTGCGTAATGTTATTGTTGAACATCCTATTGATATTTATTATTTTACTCCTTTTGATATCCTTCGTATGCTCCAAGCTGTAGGTTGGGATAACTTATTGTATTAGGGTGGGCCAGCATACCGGTCCATTGCCCAGTCCATGTTCACTTGTATAAGTGAGTTTTCACTGAAAAATTAAACTTTTAAAATAGCCACAAGAGAAGGACCATTTGACGTTGATCGTCATTTGATTTCAACTCTTATGGAAATTCCTGTGAATGATGAGGGCATTCCTATCCATACCTTATCTGAAAAGCCCTTAGAAACTGAAAAATGTATGCTCACTAAAACCTTATACACTTTGGACTTACAATGGACGCATAAAGGGAATGCTCTCCTCTCAAGCTTTTTGTTACCCAAATACAGAGTCTTCACAAGATTTTTGTGTCCAACTTGTATCCTCGATTGGGTAATAAATCTGAATTGATGTCTTTCATGGTTCGAGTTCTTCATACTGTTGCTAGAGGTGTTCATGTCTGTTTACTATCCTTAATTTGTTATTCCATTATTCAGTTTTAACTCCATCCAGGTTACAGTGACATCCCTTTTGCTTATCTAATGACTGTGTTAGCTACGCATATGTTAGTCGATATGCCTATTGGAGAGGCCCCTAATATCAATAAGATGAAGCTGGATTACCTTCCTGGTCAAGGTGGTGGTGTTGGTGGTGCCAAAGCTGGACATGAGGAAGAAGTAGGTGATCTTCCTCCTAATGACATTGACATGAATGATATTTTCGAAGAACTTGAATCTGACTCAGCCAATGATCTAGATTTTGAACCTTTGGAGTTTGATACGTGTTTACGTGCATTGGAAGAGAAAGTTGAGAATATAAATATTATGATGGAAAACATTAATGTTGCCCACGATTTATAGTTCAAATATATGTGCAAATATCTAAGGCTCTTGAACAAGGGCATGCATCAACTTGATCCTTCCATCCCTACTCCTTCATCTGGCTCAGATTAGCTCTTTTTATCTTGCAGGACTGTAATAACTTTATTACTCTTGCGCTAGCTTAACTGGTTTTGAGAATGTAGCTATTATTGACTTAGCTTAGTTTATGAATTATGTGTGTTTCTTATGTAATATCTTGTCTTGTTACCTCTCTTATACCTCTTTCTTTATTACTCCTCAATCATCTGTTTTGTGCTTCCTTTGTCCTATTGTGATAGAAGGGGGGGATGGATAAATGGATGTCTAATGATAGAATGTTGCCTATGTTATGAGGAGGAGTAGATTTTTTTTAAAATTTTTGTAACGTATGTTACTTAGGGGTTATTAATGTGTGATGGTTGATAACAACTGGTGCATGATTCTTTAATCATATATTCTGTTTTATGTAATATATCTTGAAAGTGTGTTATGTCACTAATTTGATAAAGGGGGAGATTGTAAGTGCTATAGTTGCTAGCCCTTTTTGTTGTCAAATTTGTGGTGCCAAAGACACTGTTTATATCTTGTTATGAAGCTTACATATGTGAAGAACAAAGCTCTACTTAAGACAGTCACAACAAAAGTCTCACAACATCAGTTTCGATAGACATGTACTGTTCATAAGTCAAGTCTCGAGAAGGAAAGTATGTACGACTTAAGTCAAGTCAAGTATAATTCAAGATCAAGATAAAGCTTTCAAGTTCAAGATCTTAAGAAGCTTTCAAGTTTAAGCTACACCAAGATCTCAGGCTTCATTATTCTCAAAGGTCACTCGTCTTCAAGTTTCAATGTCCTTACTTCACGAATGTGGTATGACTGACCGTAGGTTTGAACTTTAGAGTAGGTCATTTTGTATACATATCTCATATGTTTTATATAAGTGAGTTTGGTCTGTTCAAAGACTAGTCCTAAACTTTGTTTAACTAGTCCTAGCACTGCTTCGACCTATCTAAGAATTTCCTTGATCGGTTATAAGTTTATTTTAAAATTTAAAAATTTTCTATTAGGCTTCGACCAGTCCTGAAGACTATTCGACTAGTTGTATGAACAGTGTCGACTGATTCTTTGACCAATCGTAGACCCACGACTTAAAATATAGCGTTGAAATTTGGCTTGCCTTGACTAGTCATGGGAGACCTTCGACCAGTCGTAGGAGAGTTACGACCAGTCGTAGCTGACCTATGACCAGTCATGAAATTGCCAGATCTTATCGCGCCCAAAATTTTAAATATCTATTGGCCCTACAACCAGTCGTAGAGATCTTTAGACCAGTCGTAGACGTGATTTGCTCACCTATAAATAGAGCACGAATCTCAGAATAAAAAATACAATTCATGTTAATTTAATTCATCCTTCTGAGAGATAAGATTATGCTCCATTTAAGCTAAGTGTGCATATTTAATACTCTCTTTCTTTGGCTTTGTTAATTGATTTTGTTTCTTGTATTCCAATCTAATATAAAAAGGGAAACTTTGATTATCCTTTTTCTGGAATCAAAATCAATTAAAGCTAGCCCATCTGGTTTAATTTAATAACAATTAGAACTTAAAACCATTGTAAAGTGAGTATTAGACATTGAACTTGGACATTCAAATCCCTACTCCAATTTGGTTCTTCTAGGTTGCTACAACGAAGGAGATATTCAAGTATTTTACATTTAAGTAATTTACTTTATTTGGTTTTCTTTTGAGATTTTCCAGAAAAATCTCATTGTATTGGTCATCTGAGGAGAGCCAGGAAAACTCTTAAGTGGGATTTTTTATTGTATAAGCCCACAGAGAAAGACGCAATTGTGAAGGTTTTAGGTGAACCTGGAAAACCTATCTTTGATAGTGAATGCTAATATCCACTGTGTGAGGGTACTAGGAGTGGAGTAGTTGTGTGGCTATTTATTAACAGTTGGTGTACACACTGGCGAACCACTATAATCCCTTGTGTTTAGTGGTTGTGTGATTTATATTTCATATCTTTCAATATTCATTTGTGGGATGTAATGTAGATGTGAATATTTTAATCATTTTAATTCAATCGGTGTGGGGAATGTTGTAATAATTTAGAAATTATTTCTGGCTATTCCTTTATTGATTTGAGATTCAGTCTCTTTATTTGTTCTAGTAAGGTTGCCCTACCATTTTTATGGTGCATGGTTGTCCTTAGAACAATTAATATTTTGAGATTGTCTTACTTTTCAGCATTGTGGTTTGATTTATTTATTTGGCTATCTCTCTTTATTTGATTCCACTGTAATTATCTTAAAATTGGCATAGTCCTATTCACATCCCTCTAAGACATATAGGTAGGCCATTTTAATGACTAAATCAACATGGAGCACATAAGCGCTCCTTGTGGCCTAACCACTGTCAATATTCGTCGTGCAACCCGGATTCATCGAGTATACCCAATGTGGTCAGACTAATTCGCCCACCTGAACAGGGATTGTTACCAGTTGCATGGGCTACATTGTACCCCAATCTTACTCAAATGCAGCAAATAAACATATGCGATAATCATTTCAGCATTTAACAAACAATCTAAGTGAATTACTCATTTTAGAATTCCATCAAACATATTGATCATATTACCAAACAATTGCATTTTATCAATAATCTGTATAGAGGAAAATATGATTACATGAAAGAAACTATACATATGCATAAGGTAATTAAGAATCCTATGTTAATACTAGTAATAAATACAAATTATCAATAATTTCTCATTCAGACAATTCATCAAACACTTAGACTACACTTCACCAAATATATAGACTAGGTTAGTTACAACATATATTTTTACAATTCCTTACACAGAGAGATTAACATGCATATGACAATGATGAATCCTAGATCAGTAATCACGACAAGCACAAATCATGTTTAAATGTTCATTCAAAAATTTCAACAAAGACATGGGATGCATCTTTTACTCAACACAGTTTATACATGTATATTATACAGAAATCGATGTATCTAAGACAATACGGTAGCCATCATGTTAGACATAAATCACTAGCTGACATGAAAGCATTGATAATCACAACATAAATGTTTATAGTCTACACCTTTCATTGGGATGCTTGATTCGGACTCGGTCCAAACTCTAAGTTTCTGAAAATGGAATGTCGGGTACCTAAATGATGAATCTGGTTAGCTAGATTGACGAACAACTATCCTAGATTTCTACTATAAGATTAGGGTTAGGGTTTTTTACCCAAAATCGTAACCAAAAAGGTTTGGTAGCACAATGGGGCAAAGATTTGGTGTGTGGAATCGTGGGAGAAGATTCCTTTAGCAATCTCTCAAACTCCTTCTCTCTTCCCAATGTTTTTCTTCTTTTCTCCTCTCTCTCCCTTAGGGTTTTTGAGAAATTCATAAATGAGAGAGGTGGGGTGAAATAAGGGCTATTTATAAGCCTAAAAGTGATGCAAATGGCCCCAGGGCCACTATATACATAGTTTATACCCTTTGGGTGATTGTTTCTGACAAACAGGGCTCCCAGGGAGGCCCACCACCTACCCACATCATAGGGTATGCTCTCTGACAATGGGTCCATGTTAGGACTTAATTTTGATGTGATCGAGTAAGCCGATCGACCGTGGACAACCTGTGTTAGATCAACGGTCATAACTACTCAATTGGGGCCACAATTATACGGATATGTGCAGAAATTTTTTTTTTTCCCATGGGTGAAGTTTGGTTAGAAACTGACAGTCTGAAATCCTTAATTTTGGGTAAGAGTGAATGGCCCAATCCACTTAAGTTTTGGTTTATTTTCTAAAGGTATTTGAGTTTCTCACACACTTTACTCATGGATCATGTTGTACATTTTTGGACACTATCTGGGCTTAATTCTCGCAATGGTTATCAAGAATAGTAGGACGGACATAGTCCTATAGTTTCATGGTCATCGGACCCTCTACGTGCAGTGTAGGTCCGATACAGAGCTCTAATATACTCCCGAGAGCGACAGACTCTTGGGATTTCTCCTAGGTCTTTAAGTGACGTTGAGTCAGTGGTATTAATGGTTTTAGGCCTTTTTATTTATGAAAATGGTGGCCCGATCTTAATCTATCGATTATTTAGTTTAGTACTTAACTAATTTCTGCCTAAATTATTCGATATGATGCGGTCCTCAGGTAGTCCTGCCTGAGGTGGTACTCAAGTCCTTGTATAAATTTTTCCAAGATGTTACAATCTACTGGCCTTAAAGAAAAATTTCATCCCCAAAATTAGTGCCTTTTCATATTCCTCAAGGATCTGTGGGTAGTTCTTACGAACTTCAGCTTCCATTTCCCAAGTAGCCCCCTCCTCGGGGCGGTGTGTCCATAGCACTTTCATGAGTGGGATAAGGTTACTATGCAACACTTGTTCCTTCCTATCTAGAACACGCGTGAGCCGCAATACATAAGTAGCATCTTCCCTTAACTGTACTTGCTCTCACTAGGTAAGGTCAAGAACATATTTCCTCATCATCAATACATGAAATATGTTGTGCATGCCTGTGAGTGGTGTGGGCAAGGCGAGACGGTATGCTACCACACCCACTTGGTATAAAATCTAGAACGGGCCAATGAATCTTAGCCTGAGTTTCCCTTTCTTGCCAAAACAAAGTACTCCTTTCATTAGGGAAACTTTAAGGAATACATGGTTCACAACTTCAAATTTCAATTGTCTCCATCTCGTATCAGCGTAACCTTCTGCCTACTCTGGGCCGTAAGAAGTCGATGCCTGATAACATCGATCTTTTCTGAGGTTTCCTGAACTAGATCTGGGCCAACCAAGCTCTTCTCACCAACTTCCACCAACAATGTGGAGCCCGACATGGGCGTCCATACAAGGCTTCTAGGGAGCTATGTCAATGCTTGCTTGGAAGCTTTTGTTATATGAAAACTCGGCATAAGGGAGATAGTCATCCCAGCCATCCTTGAAGTCAAGTACCTATGCTCATAACATGACTTAAGTATTTGATTTACTCGCTCCGTCTGCCCATCGGTCTGAGGTTGGAACACGGTACTAAATTTTAATTTCACCCCAATCGCCTCTTGGATTCGAGTCCAGAAAATAGACGCGAATCGTGTGTCTCGGTCAGACACAATCTCTAAAGGAACTCTATGCAATCGTACTATCTCCTTAATGTATAGCTTTGCCAGGTCATTTGTCGAATTAGAAACTTTAACCAGGAGGAAATGGGCCAACTTTGTCAACCAGTCCACAATCACCCAAATGGAGTCATGCCCCTTTCTCATCTTTGGTAACCCAACAATAAAATCCATAGATATGAAATCTCACCTCTATTCCGCTATGGGCATGGGCTGAAGTAAACTATGGGGGTCGGCGGTGCTCAGCGTTGACCTGCTAGCATATGAGGCATTGGGATACAAATTTTGCTATTTGGGCCTTCATGTCGTCCCACCAGTACGAATGCTTCACGTATCGATACATCTTTGTACTACCCAGATGCATTGTTAACTTTAAATTGTGAGTAGCCTCTAGAACTTATCTCCTCAATTCATAGAGGTTCGGGACGCATAGGCAGCCACGATATCTCAAACCTCCATCTAAGTTAATCCTCCATTCTGATTCTTCTTTGTCGCTTGCATGCTCTCTCATCTTCACAAACAACTCATCTTCTTTCTGAGCCACAATGATTCAGTCATCAATAAGTGGTTGCACATGAAAGTGTGCGACGCTCTTGAACGGCTCCTCCACTATCAGCTTATGTTCAAAATCTCGCACGAATTCCACCATATTCCACTCTTCTATCATCAGTGGGGTTTCAAATTCTATAGTTTTCTTATGGTTCAACGCATCGGCCACAAGGTTATACTTGCAAGGACGGTAGGAGACTTTAAACTTAAAGTCTTTCAAAGTCTCCATCCAATGGTGTTGCCTCATATTTAGGTCTCTTTGTGTAAAGATGTATTTAAGGCTCTTGTGGTCGCAAAAGAGTTCGAACTCCTCTTTGTAAAGGTTATGTCTCCAGAGCTTTAATGTGAAAATGACTGTTGCCGACTCCAAGTCATGACTGGGGTAGTTTTCTTCGTGTTTCCTTAACTGTCGTGAGGCATAGGCGATCACCCTATCATTCTACATAAGTACACACCCCAAACTGACTCAAGAGGAGTCGGTGTAAATAGTGTATTTGACCCCTTACTCTGGAAGTACTAGCACGGGCGCAGACGTTAACTTATCCTTTAATTCTTAAAAGGTTGCCTCTGCTTTCTCATTCCAAGCAAACTTAAGATCTTTCCGAGTAAGTTGAGACAACGGTGGGGCTATCTTGGAGAAATCTTTAATGAATCAGTGATAATAACCGACAAGTCTGAGGAAACTCCTCACTTCTGTAAATGAGTCAAGCTACTTCCAGTCTTGTACCACAGTCACGTTGGCAAGGTCCATGACGATTCCTTTCTTGGAAATCACATGTCCTAAGAACTTGACTTCTTCCTTCCAGAAGTCATATTTTCGGTACTATGCAAACAACTAATTCTACCAAAGAGTATTAAGGATCGCTCGTAGGTATTCTTCGTGATCCTTCTGACTCTTTGAGTATATTAAAATGTAATCTATAAATACGATGACGAATTAGTAAAGATATTCCCGAAATACCCGGTTCATGAGATCCATGAATACGGTCAGTGCATTTGTAAGTCCAAACGGCATCACGAGGAATTCGTAGTGCCCAAAGATAGTCCTGAAAGCTGTTTTCTACACGTTTTCATTCCTAATGCGTAACTGATGATACCCAGACTGTAAGTCTATCTTAGAAAAATGTTGCACCCCCTTCAACTGGTCAAACAAGTCATCGATCCTGGGTAAAGGATACTTGTTCTTACCGTGACGTGATTTAGCCTGTGATAATCTATACACAACCGCAGCGATCCATCCTTCTTTTTCACAAACAACACAGGTGCTCCCCAAGGAGATACGCTCGACCGTATAAAGCCCAAGTCCAATAAATCATTAATCTGCTTCCCCAATTCCTCCATTTTATACGGAGGCATGCAGTACGTAGGTAAGGAGATAGGTGTCGCGCTTGGCACAAGGTTGATGGTAAAGTCGATCTCGCGCTGAGGAGGTAGTCTAGGGATCGTTCTGAATATGTCCATGAAATCATGAACTACTGACATGTCCCCAATTGACAGACCATCACAAATTTTCAATAAGGAAGTGTAGCAACGAATTCAGTAAGGACAACTAACCTGAACTGGGAAGGTGAAGGTCATGCCCTCGGGCCCATGGGCCGTCACCAATCTAGTTTCACAGTTAATCTCTACCTTCATTTTGGTGAGCCAATCCATGCCGAGGATGACATCGTAATAATATATCTTGGTTAAGATTCGTTTAATGCATACCATTCTGCTCCCTAAGTCTATCGGGCAACCCTTACAAATCTTAGTAGAGTCTGTGAAGGTTCTCGCTGTAACGATGACTCTACCCCCAAGCTTGACTATAAAGCATGCTATAATTGAAATAGTGGACACGGTGTCCACTAAAAGGAAGACAGGTGTACCTTGGATGTGGGCAGTGACTTCAAAGGTTAGTGGCACTGCAATCACTTATTCAAATGCTTCAGCTGTGAGTGCATGTACATGATCTTGTTGCGGGCGGGTAGGTGGTAATATCATAGGTCATTGAGGCAGCCTATTTCTAGATACAATGAGGTTAACCGAATGGTTGTGCCAGTGCTACAGATCGTAGAGGTGGAGCCGAAATAGCATGTGGTGGATGGTGGTTGACCCTCTGAGGTGGCATGTAGCCGTTGTCCTTCATCTTAGTTAAAAAAGGGGGTCAGTATGGCCTGCTTTATTACAATAAGTACACCAAAGATCAGATCACCTCTACTAAGTCAGCGGAGCCATTGGTCTGGGAGGCAAGTTCATATGCGGCTTCTTGTTAAGAAATTGCCAATTCTATAATTCAGGCCTAGGCCTCGAGCCCATTGGCATGCGTGTTCAAGGCACTCGTTCACCATCTTTCTCAGCTCGCAGGGACATGCTCACTAGCTCAGCATAGTTGGAAATGCTAGCACAATACATCTTGGTGCAGATGTCTGCCCGCAACCCTTTTAAAAATCGTCACATTCTCATCGGCTTATCTGCCAAAATTAAATGAGCATATCTAGCCAGCTTCGTGAAATGGTTCTCATATCTGCCACTGTCATTCTCCCTTGTTAGAGGTGGAGGAATTTGCCCTCATTTTCATTTCGGTAAGTGAGGGGGAAATACTTTTATGGAAATGTATCTCAAATTCATCCCACATCCACGCAAATCCTGTGGGAACGGTTCGAAGGACACTGTCCCACCATAGGCTAGTTTCCTTCTCAAACATATATGTGACTAACTTAACCTGTTCCCCCTTGGTACAGTGTAATGGCCTCAACATCTTAAAAATGCGATCCAACCAGTAATCGGCCTCCTCGGGTCTATAAGTACCCGTAAAAATAGGAGGACAGAGACACTGAAAGCCCTCAAATGGGCCACTTGTAGTCATAGTCTCAGTAAGTTGTACGTGTGGCATTGGTGGGGTCACATTCATGTTTTGTGCAATGGCCCCTGCTATAGTTGTCAAAATATGTTATTGTTATTGCATTAGGAGCATCATTTGCTCCAACCTATCAGGGGGATAGGCCGCCTGAGACATGTGCGGCGTCGATGAAGATGCACAGTTCTGACCCAGAATCGGTGGTGCACTCGGCGTTGGCCCATTTGTGGGGCCAGTGGCCGGTTTTGAATCCGGCAACATCTCATTACTCGGACCCAAACTAGGGTCTATTTTTCTATCACTCAAGTGAGGGGCCCCGTCAATCAATCCACCAATTGGGAGATGTGCCATGTTTCGAGTAGTTTTAGGAGGCATTCCCTATATATAACATAGGGTACAACATTTATAAGATTAGGATAACATCATCCACTTTTTCCCAACATTCTACACATTTCTAAATAAAAGAAGCTTCATGCATTTCATTTAACAAAATTTTTCATAGTTACATATGATGTGGTATTACATGTACTATGAAAAAGGATGCATGAAGGCTAACTAATAAAAGGCTTCAAAACTTACTAACCTAACATCCAAACTAAGCATATCCAAGGCTATTATAAAAAGCAACTACAACTATACTACTAGTTCTCTGATTCTGGCAAAGGCAGAGGTGCTCCCTTATCTTGCATACAACACAGGAGGGCCTTCACGATGTGGGACATTATCTTAAATTTTTTCTTCAAGTAGGCCTGGTTTTCCTCGAACTTCTGCTTTAAGTGGGCCTAATTTTCCTTGGCCATGCGAGCATCTAAGGCGGCTCGATCATGGTGGTCATCACGAGCAGTAAGAGGTCCCCTGTCTGAGTCTTGGGCCTCCACTTCTTCCTCCTGTCCCTCTTCTTCATTGTCTTCCTCTCCTTCATTATTTTCCTCTTCTTCACTGCCTTCCTCTTCTTTGGTCTCTTTTTCTATCTCATCTCCAAATTCTTCAATTCTGGCTTGGCATTTCCTGGTGCCTATCTTCATGTTGTTAAGGGTAGTCTCGTTGATGAAATGGACAGGCACGAGGTTGTCCATGTGTAGCCTGAATCGAAGTTGTGGGCAATCTTGCAGATGAGTCGGCTGAATGGGAGGGAGGTGACCCCCCGAGTAGACCATGCAATATTAATTATCTAAGTAAAGGCGAGATTAGGTAGGCACACTTTCTTTCCTTGTCCAACTCGGTATAGGAATTCCACCATAAATCTAGTGCATTACATGTGGTTGCTCGAACTCGGATACATGTTGCACATACATATATGGTAGAGTAGGTGGAAATCTTCCATCATACGTGTCAATGCGAGACCGTTCCCTCACCTCCATTCAACAAGTTGGCCGCAAAGGAAGCGAGTGCAGCGATCTCTCTCTAGTCCAGTAGCGAGATTTGTATCGCTGGCATGCACTACGCCACGATCTATTCCCATGATACGGGCCAAGACATCCACATCGACCCTGGTTTCAGTTCTTCCCAATGGGATGGTAAATTGGAGAGGCTCAAGAGTTGGGTCCCTTATGTGTGCATAGAAGGCTTGTACGGTGCCTTCACTAGTATGTGTTTTTCCTTCAAATACGGGACCCCACCCGTTCTCCACGAGGAGGTCAATCATTACATATATCCCAAATAGCTTCTCATCCACGTGAGATTCAAAAATAACCTTGCAATTTTAGAACTTTTCGAGTTCGGTGCCCATCGGTAGAGACCTCTCCATTAAGATTCAAGGGTTGAGGTCCGATTTTGACCTTCGCTTAGTGCTTGCACTTGTCTCGGCATTTTCCTTCTTTTTAAAGCGACTTGGACGAATTGGCCCAGTCTCATCCGGGGCCCCTCTCGTCTTTCCTACAAGGGAAAGGAGCATTGAAATGGAGAAGATAGAGGTCACGATCTTAAAAAGATCCATGGAGATGGAACCACTTTGAGGATGGAGTAAATTTGAAGGTATGGGGGTTATGAGGCACAAAAAGGAGGGTTTTGTGCTCAAATGAGTGAGAATAAGGGAGATGAGAAGATGTAAAGGAAATTTTTAGAGAGATAGTGGTGGATGGGTGTAAGATGTAGAGAAAATGGGGGATTTGAATGTATGAAAATGAATATTTGAGAGAGAAAGAGAGTTTTTGGAGAGTTTGAAGGGGTTTGAGGGGTTGAAAATGGGTAAAGTGAGGGAAAAAGGGGTGACAGGAGGTTTTAAAGGGGGGGGCCCACATGTAGGAGGGACCCATCATGGTCGGCTCGAGGCAACGATTGGCGGTACTGCGTCATTATGCCCATCTTGCCCGACTGGCAGTGCGCCACTGATTGGGCAGTGCCGTCACGCCTATCTGGCTCGGACGGCGATGGCCACCCCCCCTTCGGTGATGTATTTTGGTCCGTGGTACCCCTGGGCCCCAACAAACTCCATGATTTGGGTCCCTAGGCCCGTAGGACCCATTTTTTATGGTCCAACCCGTGTGTATTCACACCATTTGGATCCATTTCAGGTTCAGTTTTTGTCAAATAAAGGTTCAAACCCGTCGAATGATGGCCTATAGGCGACTTAGGTCAATTCATGTGATATAAGATACGTTGTGGACTAAACTACAGCTTTTGGTCTCGCCTATCGGTGAAACTTTGGGATCCTAAGATCGCCTCTAAATTTTATTACCCCCTTCCTAAGTCAGAGTGCGTCAGAGAGAATTATGTTACCTATAAGCCAGGTCCAATTTAATTTAAATCATGCTCTAATACCAAATTGTAACGCCCCTGAAATTTGAGGCTCAAGCAAAGCTCAACTCCCGAGATTCAGAACATCACTTATGCAGTATGGATGATGATGTTCAGATTTCGTCCATATTAATGGGTTAAGCATGAGTGCGATTATACTAAAACAATATAGTATACTCCAGATATAATTAAATTAGGTAAGCGAAAGACTGAAACATATATATTAAAACATGTGGGTGTTCACAAACCTCCAGAGTATGAGTGCATAATCGGGTTTAATATATACATAGATTGTTTCAAAATGAACAAAATATGGAAATATAAAGTGTCCAACTAAGTCAGATATCCTAGTGGTCCCTGTGCATCGGCACGAAGTCTACATCGACCCGCCCAAGAGCTGAAAGTAAGAGAATTCCTCCTCCTCATCCACGAAGTCCTGCTCCATAGCATAGATATCATCAGGACCTGCATCTAAATTAAAGTCTGGTTAGTGTTTTAAATCACTATCCCAGAGTGGGAGTGAGTGGCCAACTCAGTGGTATTATAAGGTAAAGGTTAATATGTTATCAAGTCAATCAAGCAGTAATGATAAGGCAATCATAACAATCACTTCCTAGCTACTCTTCTTTTTAACGCAGGAATGAAGTGCAAGTAATAATTTATGCCCTCACATTGAAACTCCCTCACAAGCGACTTTGACAACCTATTTCGCATATGACAACGCTTCCTTAAAAAGGTGCAACTTCATCACCTTTAAAGCACATCCTAACTAATGCAATGCGATGCATGGTCATTTAACCAAGTACTTAATTAAGCTTATTCATACAGTAGGCCTAGGAAGCTAGGGTACCTCATTTACCCGAACTGAAGGATCCATCTAGGTTTGTCACTTAACACATATGATAGGAAAGTTATAGGGTTATAAATCCTAATGAAAAGCAGTCGATAGGCAAGTTTAAGAGTTTATACTCGCGGTCACTACGGGGAGGCTCGTCACCTCAGTATAGGCTAAAAGTATGAACATGGTGTCCCATACCACCATGTCTAGCTCACGAGTCTTAGCTGCTCACTGGTCACTACGGGGAGGCTCGTCACCCCAGTGTAGGCTGACAACTTAAACACGGTGTCCCATACCATCATGCACGGATCATGAGTCTTAGCAGATCATGGTACCATGGTTAGAGTGAGCCTTTACATTGGTGAGGGATACCTTAGATTCAAGTAGTAGTGTCCATAATGGTAAATGCAAAATAGGTCAATCGGTTTATTAGGCAAGTTTGATTGGTACGGCCACACGGTGACTAAATTGACATGGAGCGCATAAGCGCTCCTCATGGCCTAAACACTGTCGACAATCATCATGCAACATGGATTCATTGAGTATACCCAATGTGGCAAGACAATTTATGCGCTCCTCATGGCCTAAACACTGTCGACAATCATCATGCAACATGGATTCATTGAGTATACCCAATGTGGCAAGACAATTCAGCCACCCGAACAAGGATTGTTATCGATTTCCTGGGCTACGTTGTAACCTCAATCTTACTCAGATGTAGCATATAAACACATGCGATAATCATTTTAGCATTTAACAAACAATCCAAGTGAATTCCTTATTTAAGCATTTCATCAAACACATTGATTATGTTACCAAACACTTGCATTTTATTAATAATCTTCGTAGAGGCAAATATGATTACATGAAAGAAACTATACATATGCATAAGAAAATTAAGAATCCTATCTTAATACTCATAATAAATGAAAATTATCAATAATTTCTTATTCAGACAATTCATCAAACACTTAGACTACACTTCACCAAATATATAGACTAGGTTAATTACAACATAAATTTTTATAATTCCTTACACAGAGAGATCAAAATGCATATGACAATGATGAATCCTAGATCAGTAATCACAACAAGCACAAATCATGTTTAAATGTTCATTCAAACATTTCAACAAACACATGGGATGCATTTTTTACTCAACACAGTTCATACATGTATATTATACAAAAATCATCATATCTAAGACAATACGGCAGCCATCAAGTTAGACGTAAATCACTAGTTAGCATGAAAGCATTGATAACCACAACCTAAGTGTTTATACTTCGTACCTTTCGTCGGGATGCTCAATTCGGACTCAGTCTAAACTCTACATTCTGAAAATGGAACGTCGGGTACCTAAATGATGAATCTGGTTAGCTAGATTGATGAACGACTATCCTGGATTTCTACTACAAGATCAGGGTTAGGCTTTCTTACCTAAAATCGTAATCGAAAAGGTTAGATAGTGCAATGGGGCAGAGATTTGGGGCGTGGAATCATTGGAGAGGACTCTTGTAACAATATCTCAAACTCCTTATTCTCTCTTCCCTCTTTTTTTCATCTTTTCTCCTCTCTCTCCCTTAGGTTTTTGGAGAAATTTGTATATGAGAGAGGTGGGTGAAATAAGGGCTTTTTATAATCCCAGAAGTGATGCAAATGGCCCCAGTGCCACTATATACATAGTTTATACCCTTTGGGAGATTGTTTCTGACAAACTAGGCTCCCAGGGAGGCCAACTACCCACCTACGTCATAGGGTATGCTCTCTGACAATGGATCCATGCCAGGACTTGATTTCGGTGCAATCGGGTAAGCCGATCGACTGTGCAGAGCTTATGTCAAATCAATGGTCATACTACTCAATCGGGGCAATAGTTATAGGGATATGTGCAGGGATATTTCCTTTCCCCGTGGGTGATGTTTGGTCAGAAACTGACGGTCTGAAATCCTCAATTTCACATAAGAGTGAATAAGCCAATTTACTTAAGTTTTGGTTCCTTTTCTAAAAGTATTCACGTTTCTTACATTCTTTACTCATGGCTCATGTTGTACGTTTCTGGACACTATCTGGACTTAATTCATGTGATGGTAATCAAGCCCAGTAGTATGGACATAGTCCTATAGTTTCGCCGTCATCGGACCCTAGACGTGCGGTCTAGGTCTGATATGAAGCTCCAATGTACTCCCGAGAGTGACAGGCTCTTGGGATTTCTCCTAGGTCTTTAAGTGACATTGAGTTAGTGGTATTAATGGTTTTAGGCCTTCTCCTTTGTGAAAATGGTGGCCCGAGCTTAATCCACTGATTATTTAGTTTAGTAATAACTAATTTCTGCCTAAATTATTCAACAGGATGTGGTCCTTGGGTAGTCCTGCCTGAGGTGGTACTCAGGTCCATGTACGAATTTTTTTGAGACATTACATCGGGCCCTTCTGATGGGTCGCGGTTTGTGAACTCCTCAACAGCGATTAGTCTAACAAACTCATAAGAGTTACAGAGACCATTCGCATAAGACCTAACTCCAACTACTTATGAGTCTAAAAAATTGTGTATGCTCCACTATTCCTGAGCTTAAACTGTGCATTAAAGTTTCTAGTCAAGTCAAGTCCAGTTAAGTCAAGTCAAATCCAGTTAAAGTATGTTCACTCAAAAATATATTAGCTCTACTACTCATAACCTTAAACTATGTGTAGCATTAAAATGCTACAAATGCATATGTTCGTCTATTTTACTTAAGATATGTTCAAATATTCAATCGCTTGATATGATGAAATAAATCATGAAAATCTCAAACATTGATTAAACAAACATACAAAAATGCATTTCTTTTGAATCAAGTTCAAAATAGAATGTTCATCTATTTTACTTAAGATATGTTCGTCTATTTTACTTAAGATATGTTCAAAATATTTGTTACATTCTATTCTAAAGCCAAAATGCTTCAAGATAGATTATGAGTCTTCAATTATAATATACTTATTCTTTTGAAGAGAACAACGATGTTTTTCTGTCTCTCGCTTTTCTAATAACGAATGAAGGCTATCTCGTAGAATCTACAAGGGCAGAGGAGGATAGAATCACAAAGAATCATCATTTTCTACTAGAAACTCCAAGGATCCAGGCGTATCCTTCAAAGGAGCACCAAATACTACCTATCCTTGAAGGGCATCAACAAATTTTTCTTCAAAAATATTATCTTCAGAAGAAATTCTTATACAAAGCTGGCTTGGAAAGGGGGAATGATTTATTTCTTTAAAGTAACTCATGCCTTGGTCTTTTTGACAACTTCTTATGTGCAGTGGAAGAATACATATGGCATAGTCTACCGGATAATAATTGCCCACCAAATAATATTCATGAGCCCAACAACACATCTAGCAATAAGAAGTACAAACTATATAATTATAACTGGGAATTATGAAGCGAGATCCAGTGTTAACATTCAAAAGTTGCCTCCATATTAAGGCCCAATTATATGGTCTGATGCCATAACTCCTCATAGACCTTGTAATGATGTCACAAGTCTCCAATACTATTTTATCAAAACCAAATTGGCAAGCAAATCTACTAAGATAATATGGTTCTCGCCAGAATTTATTATCTTTTCTCAAAGGGAGGTACTAAATCTGATAGAAGTAAGGAATGAGTGCTCAACAGAAGAAATAGAATCATCATCGACAACTTCTGTATCATCTAGGAAACTAGTAAATGGGAATTGAAAGAAGTCAATGGGATCACTCTTCTCTATTTTTCTAGTAACCCAGTCTTTTGATTTTTCCATCATCCTCCTTAGTTAATGATGCTGGAGTGAGAGTTGGTGAGAACTTAAATACGCTCTTTCATAGTCATTAAAAGTCCAAGAAAAATATACTTCGAACCAGCATATGAAGAAAGGTTAAGGAGCATGGATTGAAACAGGCTTGGAAGATGAATTCTCATAACCAGAAATAACATCTCCAAATGCACGATATAATGAGCAAAGGACCGGAGGAGCTATTGAATATTTTTGACCTTCTGCCATTGCGCTTGCTACTATAAAGAGAGATGGTCTAATGATTCTACTTGTTTTGAATTGGAAAATATCACCAAGCTTAGCCAATAAGGAAAGAAAGCAGTCAGTTCACAAGAAGATCTATATTTAAAAGGATTCTTGGTATTCTTATGTGCAATTTGAAGTCTTTGATGATTTTAACCTGCAAAGCTATTAAAATAATGGTATGATTATCAAACGGGTGATTTGATAAAGATTCTGAAAGAGAAGAAAAAGAAGCATACCGCAAGTTTTGAGAAAATTGAGCTAGCGAGTCAAGGAAGGATTTCATCATGCTGCGGGAAATTAATCATTTCTTTGAAGAGCTCAAGAGAAGTTTTTGAAATTTCAGACTATCTCCTGCAGAAGATGGAAAATTCTTCGTCTGAAGGCATATATTCATTGAAGATATTGCTCATAATAAGAAGACCTGCTATACAAAGGAGATCCCACAAGGTGATACTGCTCTCGCCTAAAGGAAGATGAAACGAATTGGTAATTGGAGACCAATGATTGAGAAAACCCTTGAAAATAGCCGCATCCTCGTAGAAATGATTTGACGTGGCTATAATCACATCAAAAAGGATAATTCATTCCAGGATAACAGTATGCTTTTGAACAATGGCTCGAGCCTAGACACTATAGAAATCTTGAGGTGATAAAAGACCTTTTACAAGAAATCCGTCTGTCTTCCAGGGCGAATTTTCATTGAAGAAATGTTGTTGAGCAGTCTCGAAGAAATGAGTGGGGAAGGGTTAATAGGGATACTAACAAGGACACAAGAATTACATTTTATAGATCATGTCGACTTTCCAACGAGATTCACTTTCTTCCAATTGTCCTTCTAAAATTCTCAATTCCGTTAAATCCAGTTATCTATAGAAACAAGGTCATTTCGGATCATGTGATCAAATGGTTCACTGTGTAGAATCGACCAATGACGTTGCAAATTGACAGGGATGACAACTGTTTCATTCTCAGAAGGGTTATGAAATTTCAAGACTTCTTCATGAATTTCTATACACTCTCAAGTACTCAGGAAAGTTTTCTTAGATCATTAACAAGATGGATGATTCTTCCTTCTTGAATATAAAGCCTTCGAGTATTGTATATTTATAGGTCAAAAGTTATCAGGTCAAATATAAAGTCTTGAGAAGTGAGGGTTCAAGAGTTAGAAGATTTTGAAACTTCTAAAGACCTTTGCGCAAAAAGGGAAATGATTACGAGAGAGTGCACAACAAATGATTGTTGTGCAGGGGTGTGCAGAAGAAATTTTTATGGAGCAGAGGATACTTGTTGTGCCAAGTATGCACACAAAGATAATGTGTTGCATGGAGAAAGTTTGTTTTGTAAGAATTTGGACCAGAGAGTGAGAATGAAAATGAATGGCTCAAGTCTGGTATTTTGTAACACCCTGAATTTTTTCCAACCTGGGATTAGACGTCCTTAGGCAATGAGTCAACCAAAACACCTTAGTAACCGCTCAGAACCCAATTCCATAGCCAAAGAAATCACTTAGGATTAATTCCTTTAGAAACTAAGCATAAGTTAGCTAGTGCTACGCTGGAGTAGCTGTGAAATTGTCCCTGATTGCTTTAAATACGTTCTACAGGACCCAAAACTTGTAGAATCAATGGTGCTATAATACCCTAAAACCTTGGATCAAACTCTAAACCCGTTTGCTCTCAGGAACTCTTTGAAACTTTGTATTGGATTTAGACCACGCGTCGAAAGTCTGATACCTACAATCTTAGACCGTTATGACCGCCTTGTTGGACTTGACAATCGTTTCGAAAATCAAGGCCAACCGACGTTTAGAGGCTATTTCATTGAGCCTGGAGTGAAGAGAGTGAGAATAGGGTTAGATTTGAAAATTTTAATTCAAATCTGGCACGTGACTTGATGCGTTATTATTAAGCGTTCTGACCGTCAGAATTCAGCCAAATTACACCCTCGGATCAAAAAAAATTTCTCTTTCATATCATGAGCTTGTAGACCTGATCTAGGTGCGATGACCGCTGAATTGAAATTGGACCGCCACATGCGATCTGCCAACTCTTTCGGTCTGAAAACTTGATGTGTGCTAGATCCAGTATGCATGAGCTTAAGTCCGACCGCGTTCGGCCAGGGGACCTCTCAAAATGTCTTTTTGGACCGAAACAGCCCCGAATTGGTTGGACCTCAAGTAAATATTGTTCCCAAGCCTAATTTGGGAAGAAATTAGGTTATAAAAGGGCCTTAAACCCTCACTTGTCTCACCCATCCGAATTTGCTAGAAATCCTATCTGGTGTGAGAGAAAATGTGAGAGATTGTGAGAGAGGGTGGGAGAGATTTTCCTGCCACCTGCTGCTGCTGCTGCACGTGCTTAAGCGACGCACTCCAATCACTTTTCCGGTGATTCCAACGCACTTCTAGGTAAGGAAAACCCTAACCACTTGCTGATTTGGAGATTTCTTTGATTCAAATGGCAAAGTAGCTGATATACGTGTGCATTAGGTCGCCTGTACGCCGTTGACGAAGCGTATACGCTCCGTTCGAAACGATACACATATAAAGTGAAAGGTGCAGATTTTAGACGCTTTGATTGGCTATTTTCAACGCTTTCAATGTCATTTAATAGTAGATTATCAACAGCAACGCCGTTTGACATGTACAATATTGTAACACCCTGAAAATCGGGGGTCGTGTATAAACTCAACTCCCGAGTTCCAGACCGTCACTTATGCAACAAATATGGTTATGATTCAATGTTGTCTGATTTAAAGCATTCACATGAGTAAAAGTATACCAAAACTGCAATTCATACTTCAGATCCAGTGATAAAAGCAAGCGGAAGACTAAACAATATATATATCACTGTATGGAAAAACAAAGTAATCTCAACTGTCTCTAAAGTATGACTACATCTCTGAGTCTCATATACATGTAAATAGACAAAAGAATAAGTTCAAAATAGTCCCACTGAAGTCCCCCTCGATCCAGGTCGCCTACGGGAAGCCGTCGTGGTACTGCATATATGAGAACTCATCCTGGTCCTCGTCAATCTCCGGCTCCACCTCCTGGATCTCGTCGTCACCTGCAACTACAACAGGGTCTGGTGGGTGTCGCAAACACCATCCCGTAACGTGGGAATGAGTGATCAACTCAGTGGAATCATAGAGCAAAGATTAGCATGTTCACAATTCAATCACGCGATAATAGTAAAGCAGTAAATCAGACAATCCTAATACTGTTGTTTAATGCAAGATGATATGACGTGATGTATGCCCTCACCGACGATCACCCTCATGCGGCAACATCTTACGACCGCGGCATGCCACACTCCCTAGAGTGCTCCACATCTTCCAGGCACATGCAATGCTATGGTGATATGATTACCAAGTTGTTATTAGTCCATTCAAACAGCGGGATTGGGAAACTAAGGTACTTCCCTTGTATCAATCCCAACACGGATCCTGTCTAGGGTCGTCACTCCTAGTTGTCTCATACGATGTACATTTCGTAGGTCACTGCAAGGGCTGCCAGGGCTGTTGCTCGCACTCGTTGCACCGCTCCCCCATCACCTTATCAATACAGGCCTACTGTATTCTACTGCACGGAAGGGTCGTCGCCTCCCGTGAACTCAGAATACGCTCGCGGTCACTACAAAGGGCTCGTCGCCTGATCAGTGTAGGCCGACAGCTAGAATATAGTGTCCCATACCACCATAATCTGCTCACGAGTCAAGGTGCTCACTGGTCACTACGGGGAGGTTTGTGGCCCCAGCGTAGGCCGACAGCTCGACCACGGTGTCCCATACCACCATGCCCGGCTCATGAGTCTTCGTGGATCAAGGTACCACGGTTAATAGGTTTACAATGGTAAGTTCAGTACCCTAGGTTCAAACAGTTATGATACATACAAGGTGAACAAACATCGGCCAGTCGGGTTACTTGACGGGCTCGACTAGCGCGTTCGCATCTCGAATTGAACGACATGAAGTGCGTAAAACACTTCGCGTGGCCTAACCACTGCCGCCAACTCTCAACACGAATCACATTCATCGACGCGTCGTTCGTGGCTATGACCAGTCAGCCACGAATTCGCTCGATTACCGACTGCCTGGACTAAGTCAAGTCCCACACATCTATGGAATTACATTAACACTATACAAAGGTATTGGAATTGAAATACATCATGTGAGCATGTTAGCACATGTTATAACATCCAACTTAAGCAAATCTTCAAGGCATACTTCCCAAGCATATTCAACTTAAGCAAATCCTCAAGGCATACTTTCTATGCATGTAATGCGATCATGCATAAGGTCAACATGTAGGAAATCATTTAGGTCAGCATATTAATCATGAAATCAATCACAAACTACTACATAACATCATTCAATACAATACATACTAATCCAAGCATTTATACAAACACATACACTACACACTTAAGTCCACATATAGTATGTCGACCCAAAGTGCGCAACTTGGCGAATCTCTTCGCCAAACTGATTATGCAAGCATTCCTAACTCACTAATGCGGCAACAATCCATGTCAATCACGTCAGCAAAATATGCATGTAGACCGTACTTCCTACAAATGACTAAAATGCCCTAAATCTCATATTCTTCGTTAATTTGCGAAACAGGAAACGGAGAGCATGTTGTACATGTCAAACGGCGATGCCGTCGATAATCTACTATTAAACGACATTGAAAGCGTTGTAAACCGTCAATCAAAGCGTCTAAAATCCTCACCTAATCTCTTACGGTCGCGAGAATTTGAACGGAGCGTGTACGCTTCGTCTACGACAGTAGGAGAACCTGATTTATGGATTTAGTTAGCTAACATATTCAGAATCTATGTAAACCCTAAATCAACAAGTTTTTGGGGTTTTTCTATACCTGAAAAAGTGTAGAAATCACCAGCCAGGTGATTGGAAGGAAGTGCTGATGCAGCAACCGTTGGTGGCTCGGAAGCGGGAAAAATCTCCTCTTCCCTTTCTCTCAAACTCTCTCTCTCTTGTGCTAGGGTTTGTGAAATTCGTATGCAAGGAAGGAATGAGGGTTTCAACCCCTTTTATAAGCTTGGAAACGCCGAAAATAGGCTCCGGGACGAAGTTCACTTATTGCCTATCCATTTCGGGGCTGTTTCGGTCCAAAAACTGATTTCTGGTGGTCCCCTGGTCGATTGCGATCAGACTTAAGCTCATGGGTACCAGATGTACCTCGTATTAAGTTTTCAGTCTGGCAGGGTTCGCAGATCGCACGTGGCGGACCAGTTTCAGTTCAGCGGTCACCGCACATAGATCAGGACTGAAAGTTCCGTGATAATAAATAGATATTTTTCCTGATCCGAGGGTGTAATCTGGATGAATTCTGACGGTCAAAACGCTTAATACTGACGCGTCAAGTCGTGTGCCAGATCTAAATTTGAAATTCCCAATTCGTCCCTATTTGCGGTCGCTTCAGTCCGGGTTCAACGAAATACTCTGTGATTATCGGTTTGACTTGATCTTTGAGATGATTGTCAAGTCCAGCTGGGCGGTTCTAACGGTCTAAGATAGGAGGTATCAGACCTTCGACGCGCGGTCTAAATCCAATACAAAAGTTCAATATGGTCCAGAGGACAAACCTGCTTAGAGTTGGATCCAAGGTTATAGAGTATTGTAGAGTTGTCTGTTCTACTCGATTTGGGTCTTGTAGAACGTATTTAAAGTGATCAGGGACTATTTCCCAGCTACTCTAGCGTTGCGCTAGCTAACTTACGTTTAATTTCCATGGAAATTATTTATACGCGATTTCGGGTCAAATCGGTACTCGATTCCAAGTACGGATTTTTCACGGGCGTTACAATCTACCCCCCTTAACAAATAATTTCGTCCTCGAAATTTGTACCTGTTCGTACTCCTCGAGTAGGTGTGGGTAGTTCTTTCAGATCTCGGCTTCTGTCTCCCAAGTAGCCTCCTCCTCAGAGTGATGCGTCCATAGTACCTTCACAAGGGGAATCACCTTGCTACGCAGTACCTGCTCCTTCCGGTCTAAGATGCGTGCCGGTCGCAGGATATAAGTAACATCCTCTCCTAACTGCACCTGCTCCCACCTGATGATATGGGAAGGATCAGCAACGTACTTCTTCAGCATAGAAACATGATATACGTTGTGGACGCTCGCGAGGGGCGTGGGTAAAGCCAATCGGTAAGCCACTGCTCCCACACGATCGAGGATCTGAAATGGACCAATGAATCGCGGTGCCAGCTTCCCCTTCTTCCCGAACCGAAGGACTCCCTTCATAGGGGAAACTCGTAAAAACACATGATCCCCGACTGTGAACTCTAGTGGTCTCCGTCTCGTATCGGCGTAGCTCTTCTGTCTGCTCTGCGCTGTAAGAAGCCGACGTCGAATAATATCAATCTTCTCTGACGTCGCCTGCACCAACTCTGGGCCAATCAAGCTGCGCTCACCGACCTCTAACCAGCAATGCGGTGCGCGACAAGGTCGCCCATACAGTGCCTCATAAGGTGCCATGCCGATACTCGTCTGGAAGCTATTTTTGTACGCAAACTCCGCATATGCAAGACAGTCATCCCAACTGTCCTTGAAGTCCAATGCGCAAGCCCACAACATGTCCTCCAGGATCTGGTTCACTCGCTCCGTCTGTCCATCCGTCTGTGGGTGGAAGGCAGTACTGAACTTCAACTTCACACCCATAGCCTCCTGAATGCGAGTCCAGAAAATAGAAGTGAACCGCGTGTCTCTGTCTGACACGATCTCCAACGGAACTCCATGCAGACGCACAATCTCTCGGATATACAATCTAGCCAGCTCGTCTGCAGAGTTCGTAACTCTGATCGGTAGGAAGTGCGCCGACTTCGTCAATCGGTCGACGATCACCCAAATGGAATCATGCCCCTTCCTCGTCCTCGGCAACCCAGAAATGAAGTCCATGGAAATGAAATCCCATTTCCACTCTGCAATCGGCATAGGCTGCAAAAGTCCAGGTGGTCGGCGATGCTCTGCCTTCACCTGCTGACAAGTGAGACAACGGGACACGAACTCAGCAATGTGGGTCTTCATACCTTCCCACCAGTACGTCCTCTTCACGTCACGATACATCTTCGTGCTGCCAGGATGCATCGCGAGTCTAGTAGAATGCGCAGCCTTGAGAATCTCTCGTCTCAAGTCAGGGACATCTGGGACGCATAGGCGGCCACGGTAACGTAAGCCTCCATCCATACCAACTCGTCAGTCGGCGTCAGCATCATCACTGGCCTGCTCTCGAAGCTCAGTAAGATGCGCGTCGTCCCTCTGCGCCTCGATGACACGGTCATCGATCTGGGATCGCACCTGTACATGTGCGATGAACTCAAATGGCTCCTCTACGGTGAGTTTCTGCTCAAAGTCTCGCAAAAACTCCACCATATCCCACTCGGCAACTGTAACACCCTGAAAATCGGGGGTCGTGTATAAACTCAACTCCCGAGTTCCAGACCGTCACTTATGCAACAAAAATGGTTATGATTCAATGTTGTCTGATTTAAAGCATTCACATGAGTAAAAGTATACCAAAACTGCAATTCATACTTCAGATCCAGTGATAAAAGCAAGCGGAAGACTAAACAAGATATATATCACTGTATGGAAAAACAAAGTAATCTCAACTGTCTCCAAAGTATGACTACATCTCTGAGTCTCATATACATGTACATAACAAAAGAATAATGTTCAAAAAGAAAAGTCCCACTGATGTCCCCTCGATCCAGGTCACCTACGGGAAGCCGTCATGATACTGCATATACGAGAACTCATCCTGGTCCTCGTCATCATCTAGCTCCACCTCCTGGATCTCATCGTCACCTGCAACTACAACAGGGTCTGGTGGGTGTTGCAAACACCATCCCGTAACGTGGGAATGAGTGATCAACTCAGTGGAATCATAGAGCAAAGATTAGCATGTTCACAATTCAATCACGCGATAATAGTAAAGCAGTAAATCAGACAAGTCCTAAAACTGTTGTTAATGCAAGATGATATGACGTGATGTATGCCCTCACCGACGATCACCCTCATACGGCAACATCTTACGACCGCGGCATGCCACACTCCCTAGAGTGCTCCACATCTTCCAGGCACATGCAATGCTATGGTGATATGATTACCAAGTTATTATTAGTCCATTCAAACAGCAGGATTGGGAAACTAAGGTACCTCCCTTGTATCAATCCCAACACGGATCCTGTCTAGGGTCGTCACTCCTAGTAATCTCATACGATGTACATTTCGTAGGTCACTGCAAGGGCTGCCAGGGCTGTTGCTCGCACTCGTTGCACCGCTCCCCCATCACCTTATCAATACAGGCCTACTGTACTCTACTGCACGGAAGGGTCGTCGCCTCCCGTGAACTCAGAATACGCTCGCGGTCACTACAAAGGGCTCGTCGCCTGATCAGTGTAGGCCGACAGCTAGAATATAGTGTCCCATACCACCATAATCTGCTCACGAGTCAAGGTGCTCATTGGTCACTACGGGGAGGTTTGTGGCCCCAGCGTAGGCCGACAGCTCGACCACGGTGTCCCATACCACCATGCCCGGCTCATGAGTCTTCGTGGATCAAGGTACCACGGTTAATAGGGTTTACAATGGTAAGTTCAGTACCCTAGGTTCAAGCAGTTATGATACATACAAGGTGAACAAGCATCGGCCAGTCGGGTTACTTGACGGGCTCGACTAGCGCGATCGCATCTCGAATTGAACGACATGAAGTGCGTAAAACACTTCGCGTGGCCTAACCACTGCCGCCAACTCTCAACACGAATCACATTCATCGACGCGTCGTTCGTGGCTATGACCAGTCAGCCACGAATTCGCTCGGTTACCGACTGCCTGGACTAAGTCAAGTCCCACACATCTATGGAATTACTATACAAGGTATTGGAATTGAAATACATCATGTGAGCATGTTAACACATGTTATAACTTTCAACTTAAGCAAATCTTCAAGGCATACTTCCCATGCATATTCAACTTAAGCAAATCCTCAAGCACATACATTCCATGCATGTAATGAAATCATGCATTTTGTCAACATGTAGAAAATCATTTAGGTCGGCATAATAATTGAAAAATCAATCACAAAGTATCAAATAACATCATTTAGTTCAATACATACTAATACAAGCATTTATACAAACACATGCACTACACACTTAGGTCTACATATAGCATGTCGACCCAAAGTGTGCAACTAGGCGAATCTCTTCGCCAAACTAATTACGCACGCATTCCTAACTTCCTAATGCGACAACAAACCATGTCAATCACATCAGCAAAATATGAATGCAAACAGTACTTCCTACAAATGACTAAAATGCCCTAAATCTCATATTCTTCGTTAGCTTACGAAACGGGAAACGGAGAGCATTTTGTACATGTCAAACGGCGATGCCGTCAAGAATCTACTATTAAACGACATTGAAAGCATTGGGAACCGTCAATCCAAGCGTCTAAAATCCTCACCTAGTGTCTTGTAGACTCGGGAATTGAAGCGGAGTGTATATGCTTCGTCTACGGCGAGTAAGGAGCCTAATACATAAGATCCATAAGCTACATCGCCATGGAAACAAGAAAAACTCAAATCACCAACTATTTAGGGTTTTTACTTACCTAGGATTGCGGTGGAATCGCCGGGAAAGCGGTAGAGAAGTGTCGCTTAAGCACGTGCAACACGTAGCACAAGTGGCGGGAAGAACTCTCCCACTCTCTCACAATCTCTCACTCTTTTTCTCTCCCCCAAGCTAGGGCTTCTCTCAAATTCGGATGGGAGAGAGGAGTGAGGGTTTCAACCCCTTTTATAGCCTAAAACATTCCCAAAATAGGCTTGGGAACAATGTTTACTTGGTGCCTAACCAAATCGGGGCCGTTTCGGTCCAAAAGGGCACTTCTAGAGGTCCCCAGGCCAGATGCGGTCGGACTTAAGCTCATGCATACTAGATCTAGCATACATCCAGTTTTCAGACCGGTTGGGTTCCCAGATCGCACGTGGCGGCCCAGTTTCAGTTTAACGGTCACCGCATCAAGATCAGGCCTATAAGTCCCGTGATATATAATAGATATTTTTCCTGATCCAAGGGTGTAATTTGGCTGTATTCTGACGGTCAGAATGCTTAATACTGATGCGTCAAATTTGTGTGCCAGATTTGAATTTGAAATTCCAACTATGTCCCTATTCACACTCTCTTCGGTCCGGGCTCAATGAAATAGCCTGTGATCATCGGTTTGACTTGATTTTTGGAATGAGTGTCAAGCCCAGCTAGACGGTCCTAACGGTCTAAGATAGGAGGTATCGGACTTTCAACGTGCGGTCTAGATCCAATACAAAGATTCAAAGTGGTCCAGAGAACAAACCGGCTTAGAGTTTGATCCGAGGCTTTAGAGCATTATAGCACCCTTAGTTCCACTCGCTTCGGGCCTTGTAGAACGTATTTAAAGTGATCAGGGACCATTTCCCAGCTATTCTAACGTTGCACTAGCTAACCTAGTCAAATTTTCCAAAGGAATGAATTCTACGCAAATTCGGGTCGAGTTGGTACTCGAGCCCAAGGATGGATTTTTCACGGGCGTTACAATCTACCCCCCTTAACAAATAATTTCGTCCTCGAAATTTTGTACCTTTTCGTACTCCTCGAGAAGCTGTGGGTAGTTCTTTCTGATCTCGGCTTCTGTCTCCCAAGTAGCCTCCTCCTCAGTATGATGCGTCCATAGTACCTTCACAAGGGGAATCACCTTGCTACGCAGTACCTGCTCCTTCCGGTCTAAGATGCGTGTCGGTCGCAGGATATAAGTAACATCCTCTCCTAACTGCACCTGCTCCCATCTGATGATATGAGAAGGATCAGCAACGTACTTCTTCAGCATAGAAACATGAAATACGTTGTGGACGCTCGCGAGGGGCGTGGGTAAAGCCAATCGGTAAGCCACTGCTCCCACACGATCGAGGATCTGAAATGGACCAATGTATCGCGGTGCCAGCTTCCCCTTCTTTCCGAACCGAAGGACTCCCTTCATAGGGGAAACTCGCAAAAACACATGATCCCCGACTGTGAACTCTAGTGGTCTCCGTCTCGTATCGGCGTAGCTCTTCTGTCTGCTCTGCGCTGTAAGAAGCCGACGTCGAATAATATCAATCTTCTCTGACGTCGCCTGCACCAACTCTGGGCCAATCAAGCTGCGCTCACCGACCTCTAACCAGCAATGCGGTGCGCGACAAGGTCGCCCATACAGCGCCTCATAAGGTGCCATGCCGATACTCGCCTGGAAGCTATTGTTGTACGCAAACTCCGCATATGCAAGACAGTCATCCCAACTGTCCTTGAAGTCCAACGCGCAAGCTCGCAACATGTCCTCCAGGATCTGGTTCACTCGCTCTGTCTGTCCGTCCGTCTGTGGGTGGAAGGCAGTACTGAACTTCAACTTCACACCCATAGCCTCCTGAATGCGAGTCCAGAAAATAGAAGTGAACCGCGTGTCTCTGTCCGACACGATCTCCAACGGAACTCCATGCAGACGCACGATCTCTCTAATATACAATCTAGCCAGCTCGTCTGCAGAGTTCGTAACTCTGATCGGTAGGAAGTGCGCCGACTTCGTCAATCGGTCGACGATCACCCAAATAGAATCATGCCCCTTCCTCGTCTTCGGCAACCCAGAAATGAAGTCCATGAAAATGAAATCCCACTTCCACTCTGCAATCGGCATAGGCTGCAAAAGTCCAGGTGGTCGGCGATGCTCTGCCTTCACCTGCTGACAAGTGAGACAACGGGACACGAACTCAGCTATGTGGGTCTTCATACCTTCCCACCAGTACGTTCTCTTCACGTCACGATACATCTTCGTGCTGCCAGGATGCATCGCGAGTCTAGTAGAATGCGCAGCCTCGAGAATCTCTCGTCTCAAGTCAGGGACATCAGGAACGCATAGGCGGCCACGGTAACGTAAGCCCCCATCCATGCCAACTCGCCAGTCGGCGTCAGCATCATCACTGGCCTGCTCTCGAAGCTCAGTAAGATGCGCGTCGTCCCTCTGCGCCTCGATGACACGGTCATCGATCGGGGATCGCACCTGAACATGTGCGATGAACTCAAATGGCTCCTCTACGGTGAGTTTCTGCTCAAAGTCTCGCAAAAACTCAACCATATCCCACTCGGCAACCATCAGCGGAGCTGCAAACTCTATCGCCTTCTTGCGGCTCAACGCATCAGCCACAAGGTTCGCCTTCCCAGGATGGTAAGAGACTTCAAACTTGAAGTCCTTCAGCGTCTCCATCCATCGCCGCTGCCTCATATTCAAGTCTCGCTGTGTGAATATGTACTTGAGGCTCTTGTGGTCGCGAAAGAGCTCGAACTCCTCTCCATAGAGGTAATGTCTCCAGAGTCTCAGTGCGAATATCACGGCTGCCAACTCCAGGTCGTGTGTAGGGTAATTCTCCTCGTGCTTCCTTAATTGTCTCGAGGCATACGAAATTACCCTGTCCCTCTGCATAAGGACACAACCCAAACCAACGCTAGACGCGTCAGTGTATATAGTGTATTTAACCCCTTGCTCTGGCAATACTAGCACAGGGGCGGACGTAAGTCTGTCCTTCAGCTCCTGAAAAGCTGACTCCGCCTTATCATTCCAGGCGAACTTCACGTCCTTCCGTGTCAACTGAGATAAGGGTCTCGCGATCTTCGAGAAATCCTGAATGAAGCGCCGATAGTGGCCAGCGGGACCCCATGGGTCTGGTCCCCCATGGTCCCAGGGTCCCAAAAAGTCTGGTCCCACCCCTTAGTTCATAGTATTTTGGTCCCTATGAGCCCAAACATATTTTTGGGGCTTTCCGGGTCCACATCGCAGTCCCGAATACCAAACCATATGATGCAGCATATGGATTTGGGGTAGAAGGATCCAGTACATCTTTCTAGCTCCTTAGTTGCTAAAGAAAGTGAAGTTAGAATGGCTTTATGGCCATTTTTTATGAAATTTTACTATTCACTGTAAAATTTGGTGAATGTACTAATTTGTGTTATTTTCACATTAGGTTTGATGCCTAACATGAAATGGATACAAAAGAACTGAAGGTTGAAGTGTTTAGAGAAGGAATTTTGAGAATTTTTGGCAAAACGGGGTTTTTAAGCCCTGGCGATTGATTACTAGAGTCGTGGTCATTCCACGGCCCATGGATTCACTTTTGCGGTTTAAAACCGCTCATAGGACATCTCCACCCGACTTCCTACAGCTTAGAAGTGATTCGGGTTGCTTAACGCGACCCGAGATACGTTACAGACTCGATCTTGCGATCGATCCTTATAAACTTCGCCTATCGGCGAATCTGTGATCCTAGAAGTGTTTCTAGACCCTTCTCGCACCCACCTAAGTCAAAGGAAGCGACAGCGTACGTCGCAAGACCATAACCCAGGCCCAGTATACTCTCATTCATGCTCTGATACCAACTTGTAACACCCTGAAAATCGGGGGTCGTGTATAAACTCAACTCCCGAGTTCCAGACCGTCACTTATGCAACAAAAATGGTTATGATTCAATGTTGTCTGATTTAAAGCATTCACATGAGTAAAAGTATACCAAAACTGCAATTCATACTTCAGATCCAGTGATAAAAGCAAGCGGAAGACTAAACAAGATATATATCACTGTATGGAAAAACAAAGTAATCTCAACTGTCTCCAAAGTATGACTACATCTCTGAGTCTCATATACATGTACATAACAAAAGAATAATGTTCAAAAAGAAAAGTCCCACTGATGTCCCCTCGATCCAGGTCACCTACGGGAAGCCGTCATGATACTGCATATACGAGAACTCATCCTGGTCCTCGTCATCATCTAGCTCCACCTCCTGGATCTCATCGTCACCTGCAACTACAACAGGGTCTGGTGGGTGTTGCAAACACCATCCCGTAACGTGGGAATGAGTGATCAACTCAGTGGAATCATAGAGCAAAGATTAGCATGTTCACAATTCAATCACGCGATAATAGTAAAGCAGTAAATCAGACAAGTCCTAAAACTGTTGTTAATGCAAGATGATATGACGTGATGTATGCCCTCACCGACGATCACCCTCATACGGCAACATCTTACGACCGCGGCATGCCACACTCCCTAGAGTGCTCCACATCTTCCAGGCACATGCAATGCTATGGTGATATGATTACCAAGTTATTATTAGTCCATTCAAACAGCAGGATTGGGAAACTAAGGTACCTCCCTTGTATCAATCCCAACACGGATCCTGTCTAGGGTCGTCACTCCTAGTAATCTCATACGATGTACATTTCGTAGGTCACTGCAAGGGCTGCCAGGGCTGTTGCTCGCACTCGTTGCACCGCTCCCCCATCACCTTATCAATACAGGCCTACTGTACTCTACTGCACGGAAGGGTCGTCGCCTCCCGTGAACTCAGAATACGCTCGCGGTCACTACAAAGGGCTCGTCGCCTGATCAGTGTAGGCCGACAGCTAGAATATAGTGTCCCATACCACCATAATCTGCTCACGAGTCAAGGTGCTCATTGGTCACTACGGGGAGGTTTGTGGCCCCAGCGTAGGCCGACAGCTCGACCACGGTGTCCCATACCACCATGCCCGGCTCATGAGTCTTCGTGGATCAAGGTACCACGGTTAATAGGGTTTACAATGGTAAGTTCAGTACCCTAGGTTCAAGCAGTTATGATACATACAAGGTGAACAAGCATCGGCCAGTCGGGTTACTTGACGGGCTCGACTAGCGCGATCGCATCTCGAATTGAACGACATGAAGTGCGTAAAACACTTCGCGTGGCCTAACCACTGCCGCCAACTCTCAACACGAATCACATTCATCGACGCGTCGTTCGTGGCTATGACCAGTCAGCCACGAATTCGCTCGGTTACCGACTGCCTGGACTAAGTCAAGTCCCACACATCTATGGAATTACTATACAAGGTATTGGAATTGAAATACATCATGTGAGCATGTTAACACATGTTATAACTTTCAACTTAAGCAAATCTTCAAGGCATACTTCCCATGCATATTCAACTTACGCAAATCCTCAAGCACATACATTCCATGCATGTAATGAAATCATGCATTTTGTCAACATGTAGAAAATCATTTAGGTCGGCATAATAATTGAAAAATCAATCACAAAGTATCAAATAACATCATTTAGTTCAATACATACTAATACAAGCATTTATACAAACACATGCACTACACACTTAGGTCTACATATAGCATGTCGACCCAAAGTGTGCAACTAGGCGAATCTCTTCGCCAAACTAATTACGCACGCATTCCTAACTTCCTAATGCGACAACAAACCATGTCAATCACATCAGCAAAATATGAATGCAAACAGTACTTCCTACAATTGACTAAAATGCCCTAAATCTCATATTCTTCGTTAGCTTACGAAACGGGAAACGGAGAGCATTTTGTACATGTCAAACGGCGATGCCGTCAAGAATCTACTATTAAACGACATTGAAAGCATTGGGAACCGTCAATCCAAGCGTCTAAAATCCTCACCTAGTGTCTTGTAGACTCGGGAATTGAAGCGGAGTGTATATGCTTCGTCTACGGCGAGTAAGGAGCCTAATACATAAGATCCATAAGCTACATCGCCATGGAAACAAGAAAAACTCAAATCACCAACTATTTAGGGTTTTTACTTACCTAGGATTGCGGTGGAATCGCCGGGAAAGCGGTAGAGAAGTGTCGCTTAAGCACGTGCAACACGTAGCACAAGTGGCGGGAAGAACTCTCCCACTCTCTCACAATCTCTCACTCTTTTTCTCTCCCCCAAGCTAGGGCTTCTCTCAAATTCGGATGGGAGAGAGGAGTGAGGGTTTCAACCCCTTTTATAGCCTAAAACATTCCCAAAATAGGCTTGGGAACAATGTTTACTTGGTGCCTAACCAAATCGGGGCCGTTTCGGTCCAAAAGGGCACTTCTAGAGGTCCCCAGGCCAGATGCGGTCGGACTTAAGCTCATGCATACTAGATCTAGCATACATCCAGTTTTCAGACCGGTTGGGTTCCCAGATCGCACGTGGCGGCCCAGTTTCAGTTTAACGGTCACCGCATCAAGATCAGGCCTATAAGTCCCGTGATATATAATAGATATTTTTCCTGATCCAAGGGTGTAATTTGGCTGTATTCTGACGGTCAGAATGCTTAATACTGATGCGTCAAATTTGTGTGCCAGATTTGAATTTGAAATTCCAACTATGTCCCTATTCACACTCTCTTCGGTCCGGGCTCAATGAAATAGCCTGTGATCATCGGTTTGACTTGATTTTTGGAATGAGTGTCAAGCCCAGCTAGACGGTCCTAACGGTCTAAGATAGGAGGTATCGGACTTTCAACGTGCGGTCTAGATCCAATACAAAGATTCAAAGTGGTCCAGAGAACAAACCGGCTTAGAGTTTGATCCGAGGCTTTAGAGCATTATAGCACCCTTAGTTCCACTCGCTTCGGGCCTTGTAGAACGTATTTAAAGTGATCAGGGACCATTTCCCAGCTATTCTAACGTTGCACTAGCTAACCTAGTCAAATTTTCCAAAGGAATGAATTCTACGCAAATTCGGGTCGAGTTGGTACTCGAGCCCAAGGATGGATTTTTCACGGGCGTTACAGCAACCATCAGCGGAGCCGCAAACTCTATCGCCTTCTTGCGGCTCAACGCATCAGCCACAAGGTTCGCCTTCCCAGGATGGTAAGAGACTTCAAACTTGAAGTCCTTCAGCGTCTCCATCCATCGCCGCTGCCTCATATTCAAGTCTCGCTGCGTGAATATGTACTTGAGGCTCTTGTGGTCACAAAAGAGCTCGAACTCCTCTCCGTAGAGGTAATGTCTCCAGAGTCTCAGTGCGAATATAACGGCTGCCAACTCCAGGTCGTGTGTAGGGTAATTCTCCTCGTGCTTCCTTAATTGTCTCGAGGCATACGAAATTACCCTGTCCCTCTGCATAAGGACACAACCCAAACCAACGCTAGACGCGTCAGTGTATATAGTGTATCTAACCCCCTGCTCTGGCAATACTAGCACAGGGGCGGACGTAAGTCTGTCCTTCAGCTCCTGAAAAGCTGACTCCGCCCTATCATTCCAGGCGAACCTCACGTCCTTCCGTGTCAACTGAGATAAGGGTCTCGCGATCTTCGAGAAATCCTGAATGAAGCGCCGATAGTAGCCAGCGAGACCCAAGAAACTCCTCACCTCAGTGACAGAACCAGGCTGCTCCCAGTCCTGCACCGCAGCTACCTTAGACAGGTCAACTGCCATGCCGTCCTTGGACACCACGTGTCCCAGAAACTTCACCTCCTGCTTCCAGAAGTCGCACTTCTTGTACTGTGCGAACAACTGATGTCGTCTGAGCGTATCCAGGACCAAACGCAAATGCTCCTCATGCTCCTCTCGACTCCTAGAGTATACCAAAATGTCGTCGATGAAGACAACGACGAATCGATAGAGGAAAGGCCGAAAAACCCGGTTCATCAGATCCATGAACACGGCCGGTGCGTTCGTGAGACCGAACGACATCACGAGGAACTCGTAGTGACCAAAACTGGTCCTGAATGCTGTCTTCTGCACGTCCTCATCTCTGACGCGCAGCTGATGATATCCTAACTGAAGATCAATCTTCGAGAAGTACTGCGCTCCTCTCAACTGATCAAACAAGTCATCGATCCTGGGTAAAGGGTACTTGTTCTTCACTGTGAGCTGGTTCAGCCTACGATAATCAATACACAATCGCAGCGAACCGTCCTTCTTCTTCACGAACAAGACCGGTGCTCCCCAAGGAGATACGCTAGGCCGTATAAAGCCAAGCTCTAGCAGACCATTAATCTGCGTCCGCAACTCCTCCATCTCACAAGGTGCCATGCGATACGTCGGCAGTGAGACGGGTGTAGAACTAGGAATCAGATCGATAGTGAAATCGATCTCACGTCGGGGCGGCAAACCAGGGATCTTCCTGAACAGATCCCTGAACTCAGACACAACTGGCGTCTGCTCAAGTACCTGGGCACCAGCGTCGCGCAATAGAGTGGCGTAGCTAAGAATGCGGAAAGGAAGATTTACCCGCACTGAAAATGTGAAAGGCGTGCCCTCAGGCTCGTACACCGTCACCACACGAGCCTCGCAGTCAATCTCGGCTCTCGCTGCAGTCAACCAGTCCATGCCAAGAATGACGTCGAGATATACGAGCGAGGGATCGACGACCAGATCAAGAGTCATCGTCCTGCCTCCCAGATCAACTAAACAACCCTCACACATCTGGGTGACATCCGAATAATCTCCATGAGCTGCAAGGACTCGCACGCTATCTATAGTGATAGTCTGCAACCCAAGACGTCTGACTACGGCACGCGATATCAAAGAAATCGTGGAACCAGTGTCCACCATGATAAGAACGGGAGTACCTCCGATATGGCCCGTGACCTCGAAGGCTGAGTGCTGAAAAGTCGGCGTCGTAGCTGCCTCAGCGGTCAGTGCATGAACTCGTGCCTGCTGTGGCTGGTTCGGCCGCTGTGTCAAGGGCCGTGGGGGCTGTCGAATCTGCGATACTGTGGGTCTGAAAGAGGGATGCGCAGGAGCTGACCGTATAGGCGGTGCTGATATCGCCTGTGGACGTACACGATCAATCTTCTGCGGCGGCGAGAACCCACTGTCCCGCATCCTGGAGAAGCAACTCTGTGATAAATGGCCCATCCTCCCACAGTACGTGCATGATAAATCAGGGCGCCGAAACGGTCGTACAGGCGCCGTGGTCCTGGTAGGAGGATCAATGCGAGGCCTCTTGCCCGCGAAGGGCCTATCTGGCAACTCCGGTCGCGGCCTGGAAGTAGTCGGGCCTCGAGATCGCGCCAGTCGATCCACGTCCTGCTCTGCCCGCATGGACATATGAACCAACTCCGCATAGGAAGGGAAACTGACGCAGCACATCTTCGACCGAATATCCGGTCGCAAGCCCTCCAAAAAGCGCCGTATGCGCATCTGCTCATCAGCCAGAATCGTCGGGACGTACCTGCCCAACTCTGTGAACCGATGCTCATACTCGGTAACCGTCATCGCTGCCTGTCTGAGACGGAGAAACTCATTCTCCCTCTCGTGCCTATAGGTCTGGGGATAATACTTCTCATGGAAGCGGAACTCGAATGCTGCCCACGTCCATACGAAATTTGCGGCAACAGTCCGCAATATACTATCCCACCACATACTGGCCTCTCTCTCAAATAGGAAGGTAGCCAGCTCTACCTGCTCTGCCTCGGTACAGTGTAACATGCGTAGAATCTTCGACACTCGGTCGAGCCAGAACTCTGCCTCCTCAGGTCTGTGAGAACCCGAAAAAGTAGGAGGCCGCAAGCGCTGAAATCGCTCCAGAAGGCCCCGTGTGTCGGCAGGATTCCCCGCAGGGAAAGCAGGCTGCGCAGGATGTGCTATGCCCTCATCCTGGGCGTAAGTATAGGCATCCTCAGCTGAATGCGCAGGTGGTACAGGTGGAGTAGAGGTAGTCGCACCCCCACCCTGGGCTAAAGTCCCAACTATAGTGGTCAATAGCTGCTGCTGCTGTTGCATCATAGCCATCATCTGCTCGAATCTATCAGGGGGTGGAGCAGGCTGTGGCGGATGAGGTGCGGAAGTAGATGCGCGCTGTGGCTCTCGAACTGATGGTGTAAATGGCGGTGGTCCATCTGTAGGACCAACAGCAGGCTGAGACGATCGAACAGTATCAGGAATCGGGCCCACAGCAGGGTCCGGACGAGTGCCAGACTGAGAAGGAGTCTGATCCATCTGCTCAGACAATGAAAGCCGAACCGCGCTCCTCGTAGTCTTAGGTGGCATTCCCTATATTCAAAATAGGGCGCAACCTTGTCAGTCTCAATTGCACAAATACACCACAATCATTCACTTAAAGAGTCAAAGGCATTCCATGCATTTCAATTAATCAAAATTGTCACAATACAAGGGATATATCCTTACAAGCATCATGACTAGAATGACATGGAAATTAAGACAGTTAAGCAACAACAACATAAGCAAAGCACTAGCCCTAATAGGCTTTACACACATAAAACAGGAAATAGCTAACTACTAATAATCAACATCAAAGATCGCATCGCTAGTCGGAATCTGGTGACGGAGGAGGAGCACCCTTATCCTGTAAACAACACAGGATTGCCTTCAAGGTGCGAGTCACCTTGCCAAATTTCTTCTTCGTAACGGCCTTGGCATCAGCGACCTCTGCTCGAAGTTCTTGGACTTCCCTTCGCAAAGCGGTCTGACTCTCCTCCATCCGAGTAATGCGATCGTCAATAGTAGTCTGCGCAGAAGGAGGAGGGCTCTCATCAGTATCCTGAGCCTCCTCTTCTGCTTCTTCCTGAACCTCTTCCTGAACCTCTGCTCTAGGTTCTTCTTCGCTTTGATCTTCCTCTTCATCAAAGTCGTCCCCACTATCCCTTTCGAGTTGATTTTCACGGTATTGCGACCCAATCTTCATCTTGAGCATTGTCGACTCATCGATGGTGTGAATCGATACTGGCAATTTGGGTCCAAGTCTATAGGCAAACTCAAGCGCAATCTTGCAAATGAGTCGGCCAAAGGGAAGGGATTCGGATGTTCTCCTCGACCTGGCTATGAGAACTATCTGTCGTAAGATGAAAGTGGCCATACATACGTTCTCTCCCTGGGCCACCAGAAATAAGAAATCGACCATAAGACGTGTACATTCAATGCGGTTCGTCGACCTAGGATAAACATTGAACGTGCAGATATGGTGCAGCAGGCGCAGATCCTCAGACATGTACGTCGCTTTGAGGCTATTATTAGGCTGCCATGGAACCAACTTACCGCACAGAAACCTGGTGCGGCGATCTCGTTCACGTCTAGTCCTCAAATTCTTCTCACTTGGATGTACATCACCTAGAGGCACGTTGAGAAGTCGCGTAACCAACCGGACGTCAATCGTAGCCATCCGATCTCTACCAAAAGGGATTTTGAACTGTAAGGGCTCCAAGGTAGGACTCTGGATGTTAGCATAGAAGGCACGAACAGTGCTCACATTAGCACGAGCGCGAGCTTCAAAGATCGGCCCCCAGTGCGCAGCTTCAATGCGTTTGAACAACAGATATTCGCCGAACAATCGCCCATCTACGTCCGCCTCAAATAACACTCTACGATCAGTGTATTCACCATGAGGCATCTCTGATAGGATGGTTCGTCCAAGATGTGCATGGGGATCCAAATCCCGCTTTGTACGGCACTCCAGGACTGCAGCTGGACCTGCGACGGCGCTTGAACTTGCGGCACCACCCCGCGGTCTTCTCGATCTAGCAGGGCGGCTCGGCCCAGCCTCGTCTGTCGCAGTTTTCCTCTTACCCATCAAAGATATGATGGATGAGAGCGACAAAAGGCCCAAAATGGCTTCCACAAAAGCCATGGAAAACGCCAAAAATGCAGAGAAATGGCTGCCCAATCTGACAAAAGGAAATCTAGGCGTCGTAGAGGGACGCTTCAAGCTTCCCAAGGCTGTACTTTCAGGGAAAAATTCAAACAAAAAGATGGAATGGAGCTGCTCACGATTTCAGCACTATTTGGGGGATTTTGGAGCTCCAAATGGGGAAATCTTCAAGGAAAGGGGCTGCCAACACCCAATAATTGATGGGTGGTGGTCGGTTTTGGCCAAGGAAGGGTTTAGGAGGGGTTTGGGTCGCCGGGGTTTGGAATGGAGTCCTGAAAATCGAATCTAGGGTATGCAAGGGGGCTGTTTGTGAAGGAGAGGTGGGTTTTGGGGGTTTTCGTGCTATGGGAGTTACATAGGGGTGATGTGGAGGGCATTTAAGTGGGTGCGCCCGAAGGGCAGCACCAACGGAGGTCGCCGGCCAGCGATGGCATCGCCGGTCAACTCAAAAGTTGACCGGTGGGACCCCATGGGTCTGGTCCCCCATGGTCCCAGGGCCCCAAAAAATCAGGTCCCACCCCTTGGTTCATAGCATTTTGGTCTCTATGAGCCCAAACATGTGTTCGGGGATTTTCGGGTCCACATCACAATCCCGAATACCAAACTATATGATACAGCATATGAATTTAGGGTAGAAGGAGCCAGTACATCTTTCTAGCTCCTTATTTGCTAAAGAAAGTGAAGTTAGAATTGCTTTATGGCCATTTTTTATGAAAGTTTACTATTCACTGTAAAATTTGGTGAATGTGCTAATTTGTGTTATTTTCACATTAGGTTTGATGCCTAATATGAAATGGATAAGAAATAACTGAAGGTTGAAGTGTTTAGAGAAGGAATTTTGAAGATTTTTGGTGAAACGGGGTTTTTAAGCCCTGACGATTGATTACTGGAGTCGTGGTCATCCCACGGCCCAAAGATTCACTTTTGCGGTTTAAAACCGCTCATAGGACGTCTCCACCCGACTTCCTATAGCATAGAAGTGATTCGGGTCGCTTTACGCGACCCGAGATACGTTACAGACTCGATCTTGCGATCGATCCTTATAGACTTCGCCTATCGGCGAATCTGTGATCCTAGAAGTGTTTCTAGACCCTTCTCGCACCCACCTAAGTCAAAGGAAGCGACAGCGTACGTCGCAAGACCATAACCCAGGCCCAGTATACTCTCATTCATTCTCTGATACCAACTTGTAACACCCTGAAAATCGGGGGTCGTGTATAAACTCAACTCCCGAGTTCCATAAACGCAACTACAACAGGGTCTGGTGGGTGTCGCAAACACCATCCCGTAACGTGGGAATGAGTGATCAACTCAGTGGAATCATAGAGCAAAGATTAGCATGTTCACAATTCAATCACGCGATAATAGTAAAGCAGTAAATCAGACAATCCTAATACTGTTGTTTAATGCAAGATGATATGACGTGATGTATGCCCTCACCGACGATCACCCTCATGCGGCAACATCATACGACCGCGGCATGCCACACTCCCTAGAGTGCTCCACATCTTCCAGGCACATGCAATGCTATGGTGATATGATTACCAAGTTGTTATTAGTCCATTCAAACAGCGGGATTGGGAAACTAAGGTACTTCCCTTGTATCAATCCCAACACGGATCCTGTCTAGGGTCGTCACTCCTAGTTGTCTCATACGATGTACATTTCGTAGGTCACTGCAAGGGCTGCCAGGGCTGTTGCTCGCACTCGTTGCACCGCTCCCCCATCACCTTATCAATACAGGCCTACTGTATTCTACTGCACGGAAGGGTCGCCGCCTCCCGTGAACTCAGAATACGCTCGCGGTCACTACAAAGGGCTCGTCGCCTGATCAGTGTAGGCCGACAGCTAGAATATAGTGTCCCATACCACCATAATCTGCTCACGAGTCAAGGTGCTCACTGGTCACTACGGGGAGGTTTGTGGCCCCAGCGTAGGCCGACAGCTCGACCACGGTGTCCCATACCACCATGCCCGGCTCATGAGTCTTCGTGGATCAAGGTACCACGGTTAATAGGGTTTACAATGGTAAGTTCAGTACCCTAGGTTCAAACAGTTATGATACATACAAGGTGAACAAACATCGGCCAGTCGGGTTACTTGACGGGCTCGACTAGCGCGTTCGCATCTCGAATTGAACGACATGAAGTGCGTAAAACACTTCGCGTGGCCTAACCACTGCCGCCAACTCTCAACAAGAATCACATTCATCGACGCGTCGTTCGTGGCTATGACCAGTCAGCCACGAATTCGCTCGGTTACCGACTGCCTGGACTAAGTCAAGTCCCACACATCTATGGAATTACATTAACACTATACAAAGGTATTGGAATTGAAATACATCATGTGAGCATGTTAGCACATGTTATAACATCCAACTTAAGCAAATCTTCAAGGCATACTTCCCAAGCATATTCAACTTAAGCAAATCCTCAAGGCATACTTTCTATGCATGTAATGCGATCATGCATAAGGTCAACATGTAGGAAATCATTTAGGTCAGCATATTAATCATGAAATCAATCACAAACTACTACATAACATCATGCAATACAATACATACTAATCCAAGCATTTATACAAACACATACACTACACACTTAAGTCCACATATAGTATGTCGACCCAAAGTGCGCAACTTGGCGAATCTCTTCGCCAAACTGATTATGCAAGCATTCCTAACTCACTAATGCGGCGACAATCCATGTCAATCACGTCAGCAAAATATGCATGTAGACCGTACTTCCTACAAATGACTAAAATGCCCTAAATCTCATATTCTTCGTTAATTTGCGAAACAGGAAACGGAGAGCATGTTGTACATGTCAAACGGCGATGCCGTCGATAATCTACTATTAAACGACATTGAAAGCGTTGTAAACCGTCAATCAAAGCGTCTAAAATCCTCACCTAATCTCTTACGGTCGCGAGAATTTGAACGGAGCGTGTACGCTTCGTCTACGACAGTAGGAGAACCTGATTTATGGATTTAGTTAGCTAACATATTCAGAATCTATGTAAACCCTAAATCAACAAGTTTTTGGGGTTTTTCTATACCTGAAAAAGTGTAGAAATCACCAGCCAGGTGATTGGAAGGAAGTGCTGATGCAGCAACCGTTGGTGGCTCGGAAGCGGGAAAAATCTCCTCTTCCCTTTCTCTCAAACTCTCTCTCTCTTGTGCTAGGGTTTGTGAAATTCGTATGCAAGGAAGGAATGAGGGTTTCAACCCCTTTTATAAGCTTGGAAACGCCGAAAATAGGCTCCGGGACGAAGTTCACTTATTGCCTATCCATTTCGGGGCTGTTTCGGTCCAAAAACTGATTTCTGGTGGTCCCCTGGTCGATTGCGATCAGACTTAAGCTCATGGGTACCAGATGTACCTCGTATTAAGTTTTCAGTCTGGCAGGGTTCGCAGATCGCACGTGGCGGACCAGTTTCAGTTCAGCGGTCACCGCACATAGATCAGGACTGAAAGTTCCGTGATAATAAATAGATATTTTTCCTGATCCGAGGGTGTAATCTGGATGAATTCTGACGGTCAAAACACTTAATACTGACGCGTCAAGTCGTGTGCCAGATCTAAATTTGAAATTCCCAATTCGTCCCTATTTGCGGTCGCTTCAGTCCGGGTTCAACGAAATACTCTATGATTATCGGTTTGACTTGATCTTTGAGATGATTGTCAAGTCCAGCTGGGCGGTTGGTCTAAGATAGGAGGTATCAGACCTTCGACGCGCGGTCTAAATCCAATACAAAAGTTCAATATGGTCCAGAGGACAAACCTGCTTAGAGTTGGATCCAAGGTTATAGAGTATTGTAGAGTTGTCTGTTCTACTCGATTTGGGTCTTGTAGAACGTATTTAAAGTGATCAGGGACTATTTCCCAGCTACTCTAGCGTTGCGCTAGCTAACTTACGTTTAATTTCCATGGAAATTATTTATACGCGATTTCGGGTCAAATCGGTACTCGATTCCAAGTACGGATTTTTCACGGGCGTTACAAATATGCTGTCCGTTTCCTGTTTCGTAAGCAGATGAAAAATATGAGATTTAGGGCATTTTAGTTATTTGTAGGAAATACTGTAAACATCCATATTTTGCTAAAATAATTGACATGGCTTTTTGTCACCTTAGGATACTAGGAATGCATGCATAATCTGTTTGGCGAAGAGATTCGCCCAAATGCGCACTTTGAGTCGACATACACTATGTAGACTTAAGTGTGTAGACTAAGTGTTTGTATAAATGTTTGTATTAGTATGTATTGAATTAAATGGTGTTGTGAATTAGTTTGAGATTGAATTCTCAAATAATACGCTGATGTAAATGATTTCCTTCGTATTGGCTATATGTATGATTTCATTATATGTATGAAATGCATGTGTTAGATGATTTACTTAAGTTGTGTGCTATAACATGTGTTAACATGCTCACATTATTGTATTTCATTTCCATTACTCTTATATGATTGTTGATGTGGATTCATAAATGTTTGGGACTACACCTAGTCCAGGCAGTCGGTAACCGAGTAAATTCATGGTTGGCTTATCTTTACCACGAACGACGCGTCGATGAACGCGAGTCATGTTTTGGAGTTGGTGGCAGTGGTTAGGCCACGCGAAGTATTTTATGCACTTCATGTCGCTCAGCTTGAGATGCGCTCATGCTAGTCGAGCCCGTCAAGTAACCCGAATGGCTATTGTATGTTCACCATGTTTGTGTCATAACTGCTTGAACCTAGGGTACTGAACTTACCATTGAAAACCCTGTCAACAATGGTACCTTGATCCACAAAGACTCATGAGCCGGGCATGGTGGTATGGGACACCGTGGTCGAGCTGTCGGCCTACGCTGGGGCCACAAACCTCCCCGTGGTGACCAGTGAGCACCCTACTCTGAGCAGATTATGGTGGTATAGGACACTATATTCTTGCTGTCGGCCTACTCTGATCAAGTGACGAGCCCTTTGTAGTGACCTTGAGTTTATCCTGACACCGCATGGGGGCGACGAGTCCTGATGTAGTCTTAAGGATAATTAGGCCTGTATTGATAAGGTGATGGGGGAGCGGTGCAACGAGTGCGAGCAACAGCCCTGACAGCCCTTGCAGCGACCTACAAATATAACATCGTATGAGATTTCTAGGAGTGATGACCCTAGACAGGATCTGTGTTGGGATTGATATAAGCAAGGTACCTTAGTTTCTCAATCGTGCTGTATGAAAAGGACTAATAATAACTCGGTAATCATATCACCATCACATTGCATGTGCCTGGAAGATGTGGAGCACTGTGGAAAGAAAACATGTCGCAGGCATAAGATGGTGCCGTATGAGGGAGATCGTCGGTGAGAGCATCCATCATGTCATGTCATATTGCATTAACAACAGTATTTAGGAATGTTTGATTGACTGCTTTACTATTATCGCTTGATTGATTTGAGAACATGCTAAACTTTGTTCTATTATTCTACTGAGTTAATTACTCACTCCCACATTACGGGACGGTGTTCCGGACACCCACCAAACTCGTTTGTGATTGCAGATGATGGTAAGGCCTACGAGGCAGAGCCAGACTTGATGATGATGAGGAGGATCCCTCCTTTATGCGTGTTTTGACTGACGGGATTACGGGGAGGTTGATTTGATGCCTTGACACTTGTCATTTTATATTTTTAGAGCACTCATATATATTCTTTTGTTTACTTTTGGAGTATACATGTATGTATATAACCTGGTAACATGTTCACACTCTGGAGACATACAACAGTTTATATATGTTATACATACTATCACAGTCTTCCGCTTGTAAATTTAACTGTCTCTGGAGTATGATATGTTGTATTGGCTTAATCCCAATCTTGTTTAATGCCTGTTTACTGACAACATGCATCTAATATTATCTATGTTGCATAAATAATATTTTGGAACTCGGGAGTTGGATTTCTACCTGACCCCCGATTTTTGGGATGTTACATATTTATAGAGAGAATGGACCCAACGGTGACTGAGCGGGACCCGGTTGAAGAGCTACGAGGGTCTGTGTAACGACATATGAACAAAAAAATGGTAGATTGATCATATTTCTTTGTTCTAAAGAAGAAGAACAAACAAAAGGATCAAGGGGACATCTGTTGAGACATAAAAATAATGAAGATTGAATAAATAAATATGAAGAAAGAATAGAGAAAAAGAAATAAAGATGAAGAAAATAGAAAAGAGGAAAAGACATTGTGTTGCTCGCAGCCATGCAAAGCATATTGATTGCGCAGGTACACACAACGGTTGTTTGATCAGGATGGTTCGGATGACTAACATATTATGGAAAGTGGGGTCTACAGCATGAAGATCGTGGGTTCGTACATGTGAAGGCCTATAAATACCCCACTCCCCACCCCTCCCTCATTTGGACACAATGAAGAAGTCGAAGAAGATCAGAGCTCCAAGGAAGATGAAGACTTTGAAAGTATTCTGAAGAGAAGAGTAGAAAGAGAAGGAAGAATGGCGTTCTTTCATTATGTCGACCCGTGCAACATTATGTTGTGCGTGGATTGATATAAAAGAGAGCCAAAATGTTGTCAAAATCATTGCAGTGAACTAGTATTTCTTCAATTCAGGGTCCTGATTATGAGTTAAAGAAGAAGGTAACAAGATGATCATATCTATACAATATTCCTCTCAATGGGATGAACAAATCACAAGTCGAAATGCTACCAATCTCGATATTCAAATTTGTTTTATACTTGTACTTTTTATATTTTATCTTAAAATCAAGGGGAAACAAAAGGATGTAAATGAATTCAGAATAAATAAACTTCATGATTATTCTATATACTTTCTCTTTGTTATGATTAAATAAGATAATTCCCCAAATCAAACACTTTTCATTTCTGGTCGAAACAAACATTTTTTGTGACCCTCGCACCAATCACTAATGTAACATCACAAAAATCATCAGGTGTCATACCAACATTTTACGCCGAATTATCCAAGTAATGAAAGAATGTGCATGAAGTACATAGCATACAAGAATTCACATGCTTCATCAATATCAATGCCATCATCCAACACTAGCATCATACATGCTTAGGCATTAGGCTTCTATCATGCATGAGGGTATCCTTACGTTCACCAACGTCATTTATTTATTACCATTCAGGCATAAAGTAAAATATGGTTATCTTATGCATATGATCATCATGACCATTAACGTGTGCATTATTGTCACTTTGATATCAATATAATCTCAAATGTGACCAATATCAAGCAAAACATAGTGATTATACACATACCATCGTCATGAGTATCAACACGTGCATGATTATCAACCCCATAATCCAATGTAATGATTATCATGTAAAGCATGGTGATCAACTAGTATATTTTGTCATCATATACATATATATACAATCATCATCATTAGTATGAAGATCACTTTCGAGTCATGATTAACATAGGCAATGTTACAACTACCATAAATAACTAATTTAGCATCAACGCATATGTCATCAATTTATCATCCATTAAATCATCACCATAATCGATATTAATCCTATCATAATCACCATCAATGTAACGCCCCAAACTCAGAAACTGGGCTCACAAAATTTTTGATCGCTGAATCCAGTACCGACAGCCTCTGTAGTACGCAATTCTCAACTCCCAGTGCCCATACGCCAGATTCCGATCCTGGGATCCTACAAGGAGGTTTTTTCAACGTACATTTATCTTGTAAGAAACATAACCACAAGTTTACCGAAATCTCAAATGCAGCATCATCATCACATATCCACTAATATAAACAGTTGAATACAGTGCTGAAATGGAAATACATATATCAATAATCAAAGATCCAGAAGACAGCTGCATGCTCCAAGCTCAACGTTGCTCCGACCTAATGCCACCTGTACGCATCTATCATACATAAGCATATAGAAAGTTTAGAGGGTGGTGTAAGTGTGTGCGCAAGATAAGTGACAAGTATGCAATATCATAGCAATGCGAAAACATGCTGGTAAGTCCAAAAACATAATAAACCAATATCGTATACTAAGGAAGCAATATAAAGTGGAGACATAGTAAGCTAAATATATCATATGTCACAGATGTAATGCAATTTGTAGATCCTGGAAAGTCCATGAATACTGTCAACCCCATCTAGGTTATACAACATAGAAGCATAGTAAACCAAATGCTAAGTGTTGAGGATGCAATGTAATATGTGGTGCGAATGAAATGACCAAACTGGAGTGTGAAGTCGGGATGATAGTACGTAGTGTCACAAGTTATGGGGTCCATCACAAGGGAATTCTATCTAAACTAGTCTCATATCTAAATTTGGATAGATAAACTCAATGTGGTAAACTCTTGATCTCAGGTTAGTCGCGCGCCCCAACCGAAATCTTGGCCATTGCGAAGGTACGTATAATAATTAGTTGCGCACCACTAGCTCGAGTGGATAGTAAATGAATGAATGAATGGATAAAATGCTGAGTATGCAACTCCTGCTCAATAAGTCCACATATCAGTATAGCTAATGTAAGACTTGTATCATAGCCCGTACCATTCCTTAAATTTTTGAGGTCCTCCCAGTTGAATTCCAATGACCCGCAATCTGTTATCGGTAGTTATGTGTAATCCTGAGTCATATCCCGTATTCCAAAGTTGGCTCAACTCGAGACTTATACCCTAGCGACCGTGCCATCATCGTGTTTTGATGCTGCGTCTCATGCACCGAGGCAATACCCAGGCCAAGCAATGTGGGTCCGCGTTCAATTCAAGGAAAATGCCACACTTTGTAAAACCTAAGAGAACCTTTCAAATCAATCACATCATATCCCATCAATCACCTCAAGTAAGTACAACCACCCCTCCCCTAAATTCAACTCTCTCTTATAACCAAGTACATATCTATCATCCATCACCCATCCATCTCTCACCCATCACACCCCATCACTCACCTATCCCTCTGTCTCTTACAACCTCTCTCTCTCATCTCTCTCTCATTCTCTCAAGCACCCAATGCCCATGGCTTCCATGAAAATGCTAGTGTGGCCCACCTTCCTACCTCACATCTCCACCCTCCAAGCCTCATCTCAATCGTTAGATCACATTCTTTGGAGCTATAAAATGGAGAAGGAATCTTTAGGTAGGTGTTTTTATGTTTTGATTTTGGTGATTTAAGGGCCCACTTATGGTGGGACCCATCTTGATCTATGCATTATAATGAGGGGCCTATAGTGGCGGGGTTCCTCCATCTCATCTCTCTCTCTCTCTCTTTCTTTCATTTTTCTTGTGGTTATGATAAAGTTGTGTGGCCCACCCGAATGGACCCTACAATTAAGTATGTATAATATCCATGTCGTCCATGCATTGGGCCCACCTTGCTGGACTATCCAGTGGATGGGATTGCTTCCCATCCTTCTGGACAGTCCCAGATGAAGAGAAAATACAAATATCAGCCCTATCCCGAGCTTTTTGGGAGTGGATTGGTAGGTATACCTTAACCAGCTATATAACTGTTGTATTGGGTTAGCATGCCCCGTGGGCTGCTGTGATGTATGTGTTTTATACACACCGTCCGTGGGACCCACACATACCAAAAATCCAGGTCGCCCGGTCTATGTGGAGCCTGCCCTGATGATGTTTGGCATCCACACTATTCAGCAAAGGACGATGGGACCCACCTGATGTATCCGTGCTATATCCATGTCATCCCATAGTGGACTTGGACCTTACCATGATTTATTCATGAAGTCTGGGACCCCACCTTGATGTAAGTGTTTTACCCATGCTGTCTAGTCCACTGGAAGTGGACCCCAGCTTGACATATTTATCTAATCCACACCGTCCATTTAATTTCCAAACTCATTTTAGGCGTTGAGCCAAAAAATGGAGCCAATCCAAATCTCCGACGAGCCATGTTGTAGAAAATAGTGATATTTACGGTTAAAATCTATTAGGGCCCACAGTTATGTTTATGTACATCAAAATATGTTGAATATTAGGCTTATTGGACCCGTCACGAGCAGGAGAAGCTAGTGGATGGATTGGATTGTCCCGATGTGGGCCCCACCTATGAAATTTCTCAAGAAAAAAAAAGGGATAACTCTGGATGTTGTTGATGTCAGCATCCAGAGGACGTTGTAGAAAGCAGTGTCCAGCTGCTTAGGATAAGCAGATCAAGGGAACCCACCATAGGTCCCACCATGATGCGTGTTGAAAATCAATACCATACATTTGATGGGTCTCCTTTATATATTGAGTACCCCAAAAAATCAGCCGTAAATAGAACTCAGGTGGCCCACACCATCTACAATCTTGTGAAGACATGTTATGCCATATAAAAGCACTTGCTAGGGTCCATCTAAGATTTGGATGTACCTGAAACTTTGTCTAACCCTTTAACCAAGTGGGACACACATAATGGATGGGTTAGATTTGTGAACCACAGCTTGGTGGGCCCAACAAATGATTATGAGTGCTTTAATGAGGGTAGCCTCTCAACTGTGTGTACGGTGTGGCCAACACAAGCCACAAGTTGACTTGATTTTAAGTCCCAGGCCCCACCATGATGTGTGTATCATACCCACACTGTTAAACTATTTTTGGGTCGAGGGCCCCATTACATTGTATGGCCCACCTTATATGTATGCGTTGTACACACACAGTCCCTCCATGGGACCCACCGAAATGCATGCGTGGTATATCCATGCTATCCATCTAGTAGAGACAGCAGGACTCCTTGACATGGGTGTTATATATATCTAGTTGTCCATCTGTTTGACATGGGGCGTGGACCCCACCTTAATATATGTATTGTATATTGCATCGGTACCATGTAGGCTGACCTTGATCTATATGCTAGAAATCCAACCATCCACCTGTTTTACCAATGGGACCCACCCTTGATGTATTTATTCTATATCCATGTTGTTTATCAGGTGGACCACACTGCAACTAGTGAGGGATTGAACGTCTACCATTGAAACCCCTTCTGGGAGTGCAGAAGTTTTGGACCAGTATGAAATTTGTTCTTCCTCTTGATTCAGCTCTTTGTGACCGTATGAGCAGATTTGGATGGAAAATAAACGTTGTGGTGGGCCCTGGTAATTTTAACAGTGATAAATCATTATCACCACTGTTATTTATGGTATAGTCCAGATGATCTCCCATTATGATCCATTTGGGTAGCACTCTAAAATGATCTTTAAATAAAGATGTATGGTGTTATAACCCACCTAGAACAGTGGGCCTGATTTGATGTATTTGAGGCCCACCTGTTGAATTTATTTGAGGCCCATGTGTAGGGCCCACCTGTTGTGTATTTGAAGCTCATTGGTTGTTGCCCATTGTGATATATATTCATGGCCCATTATTGTGGCCCATTGTAATGTATATGAGGGCCCATTAGTGTGCCCCGTTGATGCAGCCCACTCGATGTATACGGGCCCCATTATGATATATTTGAGGCTCATGGGTTATGGCCTACTGTGATGTATTGAGGCCCATGGGTTAGGGCTCATAGTGACGCATTGGAGGAACATTGTTGTAGCCCATTTGTTGCGCCCCATTATGATGTATTTGAGGACCATGGGTTGTGGCCCATGGTGATGTATATCAGGCCCGTGTATTCGGCCCGTCATGATGTGTATTTGGCTCTTGAGTGAGTCCCATCCTGTTGTACATTAGGCCATTGCGTGAGGTCATGGGCCCACTATACATTTGGCTCTATGTGGGCCACTCCTTAAGAGTGATATTGGTTAAATGGCCATATTAATGGGTAATGATGGTTTAACGTCCACATTTTGACCTTCCCTTAGGCCTTATTAGGCTCATTCTCATCATTCTCTTGTGAGTTAGCCCAAACGATTGGGCCCTATTGATATTGCTTGATCCATCATTGGTCATCCATCTATGTACCCACCTTACGTCGAGGCCGATTGTTGAGGCTGATTCCGATTCTGATTATTGAGGCCAATTCTAATTGTCGAGGCTGATTTCGATTCTGATTATTGATGCCAATTCTGATTGTCGAGGCTGATTCCGATTGTCAAGGTCGATTATTGAGGCTGATTCTGATTTTGATTGTTGAGGTCCAATGTGATGTATATGTGGCCCGTATTTGAGGCCCATTGTGATTTGAATTCGGCTCGTGTTTGACACCCAATGTGATGTATATACGACCCGTATTTGAGACCCGTTGTGATGTGTATTCAGCCTGTTTTTAAGGCCCAATGTCATGTATATGAGGCCTATGTAATGAGGCCCATTGTGATGCATTTGAGGGCTAGGCGATGGAGCCCATTGTGATGTATGTTAGACCCATGTGAAAGGTCTATCGTGATGTGTATTAAGCTCTTGAGTGAGACTCATAGTGTTGTATATTTCGCCCTTGTGTGAGGTCATGGGTCCACTATATGTTTGGCTCTATGTGGGTCATTCCTTGGAGGCAATGTTGGTAAATGTCCACATTTTCGAGGTCAATTATTAATGTTAGTTATTGATACCGATTATGAGTATGTGACAGCATAGCATCATGATACATGCCCATATATATCATCTGCATATTTGTTATGAGATGTGGTTGAACATCGCATATGTCATTGGACAGGTTGTTATAAGACTCCATGATAGGCGGAGTTATCTCACAAGAATGCATGGTATGAGCATGATTGATGCATAACTGGATTGTATGACTCATACATCTTACATTGTGTGTTGTGATTACAGTACACCCTAGCGACATCAAGGCCATAGCCTCCATAGGAATATCGTGGATGGCCAAACGGGACACCGAAAATCTGTTCTAGCATCGAGCCGCCATAGATGGCCCTAGGTGAAAATATTTAAATCCTCTTGGTACGAGAGGATGCCCTAACGTCGAGACCGAGTAAATATATGAGCACCTGAGTGTCGAATACAAGGAGGCCGTGTCTCCCACTATGTCGTGGTCGGTTGGGAGGGGGTGTGGCCTTACCTGCCTGAGCGTAGGGGGCATAGTTAGGCTAAGTTTAACCAGCTCATAAATGGGTCCATTATTGACGTGCCGGGTAGATATTGACTGACTACTGGATAGGCAAATAGTGAGGTCTCTTCCACTTGCATGGTTAAGCATCAGTGGGTGACAATTTTCATGTAGAGTGTACAAGACCCTGATGATGATGCCAGAGATGAACAGTACTGATATGTGGACTTATTGGGTAGGAATTACATATTCATTCATTCATTCATTCACTATTCACTCAGGCTGGTGGTGCGTAACTATTTATCACATGTGCCTTCGCAACAACTGTGATTTCGGTTGGGGCACACGACTAACCTGAGATCAGGAGTTTACAACATTGAGTCTGACTATCTAAATTTAGGTATGAGACTGGTTCGGATAGAAGTCCCTTGTAATGGATCCCATAGCCCGCGATACTACGTACTATCATCCCGACTTCACACTCCATCATGGTCATTCCATTCACACCGCATATTGCATTACATTCGCAGCATATGACATTTTGGGTCACTGTGTTTCTGCATTTATATGGTTTAGGTATAGCTGATGCTATTCGTGAACTCATCAGGAATTATATATTACATTGCATCCTCAGCATCTAATATTTGGCTCTTTATGACTCCTCATTTGCATAGCTAATCTATATTGTGTAATCTGATATTGATTGACTCATGGACTTGTTAGTATTTTCGCTTACTCTGATATAGTATGATTCATGATCTTACCAGTATTTTCAATATTGTATGATTATGGCATTGTATTGAATACTTGGCCCTTACCTTGTGCACATACTTTCACCACCCACTAAACTTTTTATAAGTTTATGCACGATAGATGCATGTAAGTGGCGTTAGGTTGTAGCAGTGTTAAGCTTGGATCATGAAGCGGACTCCTGGAGCTTTGATTTTAATATATGTATTTCCCTTTTAGCATTGTATTCAAATGATTATATTAGTGGATATATGATGATGATGTTACCTTTATGATTTGGGTAAACTTGTGGTTATACTTCTTATGAATCAAAATCTTGTTAGAAATCCTCCTTTTAGAATCTCAGGATTGGAACCTGGTGTATAGGTGCTGGGAGCCGAGAATGTGGTTCTACAGAGGCTGTCAGCACTGGATTCAGCGATCAGAAATTTTGTGAGCCTAGTTTCTGAGTTTGGGGCGTGACAGCTCATCTCTAGGATATCACTGGGGTCTAGTACACTCCACACTGACTGCTGCCTCCCTAGCTACACAGCCTAATAAGTGGAAGAGACTACACTATTCACCTGTCAACAGTATGCCAATGCTTACCTGACTTATCGATAGCATACTCATTTGTGAGTTAGTTAAACTCAACCTAGCTTACAGCCCCCTCACTCGGTCGAATAAGGCCACACCCCTTTCCAATAGACTACAACACAGTTGGAGACGTGGCCTACTGGTATTCGTTACTGGGGCGCTCATGTATCCACTCGGTCTAGACATTAGAGTCTCCTCTGGTACTAGAGGATTTTGGGACTCTCACCAAAGGACATCCTATGTACCCATAGTGCTAGAACTAAATATTTTCAGTATCCCATCTGGCCATCTATGATAAACCTGTGAAGGCCATAACCCTAATATTGCGAGGGCGCCAAGTGATCAAGTCACACAAATGCGAGATGCATGTGTCATACCATCCAGTCATGCGTCAAACCTGCGCGTGTCATGCGATCATGTGGGGCAACTCCATCTCTCAGGTAGTCTCATAAACAACTTATCTTATAACATATGCAATAGTCAATCATATCTCATTACAAACATGTGGATGATGTGTATGGGCATGTATCATGATGTTATGCGGTCATATACTCATAATCGGTATTGATAACCGATATCGATAATCGGCCTCGATAATGAGCATCGGTCTCGATAATTGACACCGATAATTAACATCGATAATCGACACCGATAATCAGCATCGATAATCGGCACCGATACATCATCGATAATCTGCACCAATAATCAACATCGATAATCGGCACCGATAATGAACATCGATAATTGACATCACTAATCGACCTCGATAATTAGCATCAACCTCGTTAATTGGCACCGATAATTACCATCGATAATCAGCACCAATAATTAACATCAATAATCGGCACTGATATAACATCGATAATTGGCACTGATAATCAGCATCGATAATTAGCCTCAATAATCCGTACCGATAATCAGCATTGATAATTGGCCTTAATAATTGGCACCGATAATCAGCATTGATAATCGACATCGATAATTGGCCTCGATAATCAACATCGATGAAAATGGGCCGAACAAGGCCTAAGGGAAGGTCACGATGTAGACATTTTACCATCATTGCCCATTAATGTGGACATTTAACCAACATTGCTCCTAAGGAGTGGCCCACATAGATCCTAACAGCCCATGACCTCACACAAGGGCCTCATACACAACATAATGGGCCACATACAATCTCAATGGGCCTCATATAATCATAATGAACCTTATACAATCACGATGAGCCTTACACAAGGGTCTCATACATCACAATGGGCCTCATCACATGGGCCTTGTACACACATTACAATGGGCCGTATACACATTACAATGGGCCACATCGCATGGGCCTAATACACATCACAATGGGCTGCTCACATAGGCCTAATTGAAAGTGCCCTGGTTTGTTAATTATCATGAGTGTCGAGTCAGCAAGTCAAGTGAGCCCCATAGGAAGATCATTCAAGCGTCTGCCTCAACTGGATGTGTACTCTGAACTTAACCTCACATCCAGTGTCCCAAAATACTCAGGTATATAAAATCCTTAAAAGTGGATAGAACAACATAGGGTTTAAAGTATGAAAACTATTTTACAAATCAGAAAAATCTCTAAGTTTTTAGCTTTTATCGGTATATAGAGGACTCATCAATGGCATCAAAAAATCACAATCAATGATATCAACAACTAATCGATATCATCGAATTAGGCCATTCTATGTCCAGTAAACAAAAGTATTTTGAACAATATACTTGATAAATTGAAACACATTTCGATAATATCGACATTCAAATATTGATCAAATTAAATGATGATCGATGATATCAAATTACCTTAAGCTTTATCCAGCAACTTTTGAAAAATATCCTGACATTGCTTGAGTAATCAAACCATCGTTAATATCATCTGAAGTCAAACGTCGATGATATTGAGAGGAGTTCGATATCATCAAATTCAGTCAAGTTTTTGACCAGCGAGTCTTAAAGGAAAATCATCTAGAAAGATTAAGGACTCGAAACCCAACTTGATGTCATCGGATTTCAAATATCGATGATATCAATGGTATATCGATGAAATCAGATTTGGACAAAACTATTCCAGAAAACTTACAAGGTAAACCATATTGGGAATGATCGTGGAATTGATGATGTTTTGATATGATCATAATTCAAATATCGATGAAAATGATATATTCTCTTTATCATCGAAATGGATCAAAGATTGTCCAGCAAGCTCTTTTGAATCTCATAAGGAAATGATCTATGTATCGAGCAGCCGGTCGATGAAATCAGAATTCAAACGCCGATGACATCAACGCCAGCTCGATTGCATCGATCTTTAGAAATTTCTAGGGATATACTTCAGTGGAGTTTGTATCATTGAACCTTGCTTCGGTAGCATCGAAAGCATACGTTAGATGATATAGAAGCAGGCCCGATGATATCGAACTCAGTCAGAATCTGACACCTTTATTACTGTTGGAACTTTTTATCTATTTAAGGAGAGCTTGTTCTTGGTTACTGCATTGAGAAAAACAGAGAGAGCCTTGAGAAAGTCTTACATATTATTTACCCTAAGTTCTTTTTCTCATGGGAGTTCATCCTCCAATCCACACTCATCATTGACATTTAATAGAGTGGATTGGGGAATGAACTTCTACATTTAAGGATCATCCAGCTACCAACTTAATAACAAATCATTGAGCTGGGATACCTTGAATGCTTGAATGCTTGGAATCACTTCGTCTCTAAAATAGGAAAATATTTAATAGAGTAGGATTCTAACATAACCTTGACCCAACTCATCACCTTATTAGTACATCATCAAGTGTTGTGGATCAAGGGAGCTGAAGAATCTTCATCAACAAGAAGGAGATCTTCATTAACGTACTTATTGGGGCTCATCTACTTATTTGTAAGTCATTAGAGTCCAAAGACCCTGTTGATCATTCCTTCGTGTAGGATTAGGTCACAGGTGATTCTCACCCCTTTCAAGTCCTCATAGGAGGCCTCCAACGGGAGAGTACATGTGGGTGTTATGTGTTGACCCTTACTCTTGTAGAGCATAAACTTAGGTCTTTAGTGTAGGTCCTTGTCTTGTGTGACCTAAAACCCTAGGTTCTGTGTGTTGACCTTTACTCTTGTGTAGGGTATAAACTCTAGGTTCCTTATGTAGATCCTTGGCTTGTGTGGCCTAAAACCGTAGGTTCCTTATGTGGATCATTTTCTTGTGTGTAGAGCATAAAACCCGAGTGTTGTGTGTTGACCCCTGCTCCTATGTGGGACATAAACTTTTGTCTCATGGAGACATGTCTAGGTTCATTGTGTAGGTCTTAGAGTCAACCTTGTGTAGGTTGTGAAGGTTAGAGGCGAACCTGATTTAAAACCTCCATTAGTGAAATCCGATACACTCAAGGGTTGAATGCGTACACCGAGAGTGTAGTAGGCAAGTAGCCTAACCACTATAAATGAATGTGTTTGGGATTGTTATTTGCATTTTACTTTTCTGTGTTTACTTTGGAAGTTCACATGATGCATGATCACATGATTGTTTAGAACTGATAAGTATCACATTCCACACATAGTCACTCATTCAATCCATCTTAGAATAAGGGTATATATTGTTTAGATTCTACTTAGTCTTGCGATTGAATCCTCTAATTGGTTTGGAAACCAATAGAGTTAAATTGATGATATCTTGACATCTATGTATTAAATCGAGATAATGGTAATAGGATTTTCAACTGTCTTAAAATTTTATAAAAGTCCTATTCAGCCTTGTAACGACGCGAAAAAATCTGTACAAAGACCTGAGTACCAACTCAGGTAGAAATCCCTCAGGACTAAATTCTCTAGAAACTAGACGAGAATTAACTAAGTGTTAACCTAGATTACCTGTGAAATTAGCACTAATCACTTTAAATATGTTCTACAAGACCCAAAACCTATAGAATTAGTAATGCTATGTTACCCTAAAATCTATAAACCAAGTTTAAACCTAGATGCTCTCGGGAGCACTTTGAAACTTTGAATCAGACCTGGACCGCACGCCAAAAGTCCGATAGCAAAGAACTTATACGATTTTGACCGCCTAGTTGGACTTGACAATCACCTCAAAAATTGAGTCCAAACGATGTCCTGAGACTGTTTCCTTGGGTCCGGAGTGAAGAGTGAAAAAGTAAAGGTTTTTAAGAAATTAAATATGAATTTTAATAATCTGAGTCGTGTCGCTTATGCGCCATTTATAAGCATTTTGACCGTTGATTTTTTACCCAAATTTACCCTCGGATCAGGGATGATGGCCCACATATGTCAAAGTACTTGTGGCCCTGATCGCGTTTCGGTGACCGCTGAACTAAAACTGGTCCGCCACGGTCGATCTAGAAACCCGATCGAACTAAAAACTTAACTTGATCAAGATTCAGCATCTATAAGCTTAAGTATGACTGCATTCAGCAAAGGGACCTCCAGAACTTCTCCGTTGGATCGGAACAAGGCCGATTTGGTTAAAACCTAAGTATACCATGGCCCTGGGACTGTTTCTGTCAGTTCTAGGCCTATATAAGGGCCTTAAACCCTCTCAAACATATTCCATACGAATTTTAAAACCCTAGCTAATGAAGAGAAGAAAAAGAGAGAAAGTAAGAGAAAAGTTGGTGATTCATCCTGGGATTCTTTTCAACTGCACTACGTGCTTAATCCACCTATTCGAATCATTATTTTGGCGATTCTAATTTCATACTTGGGTAAGAAAATCAAACCCTAACTTGTTTTACGGCTTAGTATAGTTGGAGTGATGAAATAGCTAACCTAGTTCATGCTATAGGTTGTTAATCCGCCGTTGACGAAGGCTTACCGTTTAAATCATATTCGTTACGCTTCTACGGCATGAGGTGCGAACTATAGATGTAAAGATTATGGTTTTCAAAGATTTCAATGTTGGTTTATGATAAATTCCTGACATGGGTGCTATTACACATGCTAAATGCGCTATCTGTTCTGTTTTACGAATATGTTTAGTCTATGTTGTAAATAGAGTGTTCCATGTGTTTGTTCAAATGTTCGTATGCATATGAAATCTGATGTCGTGATTGCCATGATAAATTGTTGTTAGTACATGCTTGTTATGTACGTGACAACTCCTTAGTAAAAGGATTTTCCCAACTATGCAATATGCCAACATACGTGATGTATGTTGAATCGTGTAGTCTAAGTGTTTGTGTAAATACCTGAACGGGTTAGAAATTGGTAGAGTATGATTTTTAAGGGCATTGAGATATGAATCTCAATCACCTTGTGTGTATGATTTCCTCCATGAGATGTTTAGACTATTTTTTTCATGTTAACTGTGTGTATGATTTCCTCCATGTATTGTATTCTTATTTAAGTTATATTTCATAACATGTTCATATGAATGTGGAATTTGAATCAAATGTCTATTACTGAGATTGTACCTGACTGGGACCATGTTATGATCAAAGTAATTAGTAACAGGCTTGAGTTCGTGGCTGAGATTTATTCGCTATGTAAGACGTGATTGACGAACCCGAGCTGTATTAGAGTTGTCGACAGTGGTTTAGCCACACGGAGTGCTTATGCATTTCATGTCAATCAACTCAACGTGAGATCGTGCTAGTCGAGCTCGTCAAGTAACTGATTGACCCGATGTATGTTCACCATGTACGGACACTCCTGTTTGAATCTAGAGTACCAAACTTACCAGTGTAATCCCGTCAACCTTGGTACCTCGATCCGCTAAGACTCATGAGCCGGACATGATGGTTTGGGACACCGTGGTCGAGCTGTCGGCCTACGCTAGGACGACGAGCCTTCCCGTAGGGACCAGTGAGAAACCTAGACTCGTGAGATGATTGTGGTGGTATGAGACACTATATTCGAGCTGTCGGCCTACTCTGATTGGTGACGAGCCCTTTTGTAGTGACCTCGAGTATATCTTGAAATTACATTGGGATGACGAGCCTTATTGTAGTATATAGGATATAACTAGACCTATACCGATTGGTGACAATCCCTTTACAGTGATCTAGAACTATAATATCGTATGAGATTGTCTAGGACTGACGACCCTAGAATGGATCATTATTTGGGTAATGATATGAGGGAGGTATCATAGCTTCCTAATCCTACTATATGAAAAGGATTAATAAAAACTCAGTAATCACATTCATAACATCGCACTGCATGTGCCCTAGGTTGAAGAACACAGAGGGAAGAAAGAGTGTCGTGGACATAAGATGGTGTCGCACGAGGGAGTGTAAGCGAGGGCATGCATCATGAAAACATTTCATCGTTGCAATAATAAGAGTATCTAGGAATGTTTAATATGTCTTCTTTATCATTACTGCTTGACTAAATTGATAACACATTAATCTTTGCTCTATGATTCCATTGAGTTGATCACTCACTCCCACGTTCTGGGATGGTGTTCTGAACACCCACCAGACTGTCTTAGCTGCAGATGACGATGCGACTTAGGAGACGGAGCCTGATTACTACGACGATCGGGACGACTTCTTATATATGCAGTTCTCTGACGGTTTCACTTAGGCCATTATGATCGACAGGGCTACAGGGCTTTTCATCATAGTTGAAACTATCCCTCCACATTTTATTTTATTTTAACTAATACATGTATATGGTTACTCAGTGATGTATTCATACTCTGGGGTTTGACAGAGATCCTTTGAACTCATATACGTTTAGATACATTTTTCAATCTTTCGCTTGCGTTAGATAACTTGATCTGGAGTATGAATTATTATTTTGGTATAATCCCACTCATGTTTAGTACACTAATATAAACAACATTCAATCATCATTATCTTTATTGCATAAGTGATGCGTTGGAACACGGGAGCTGAGCTTCTGCTCGACCCCTAATTTTTAGGACGTTACAAGTTGGTATCAGAGCATGATTTGGATTAAACTAGACCTGGGTTATAGTCACACGGCGTATGCTGATGCGACTTTAGTGTAGGAGGGTGCGAGAAAAATCTAAAAACAGGTTTAGGACTTGTAGTGTCGTCAATTGGTGAAATTTTACTGAAAATGATCACCGAGATCGAGTCCGTGCACAATCCTAATTATACATGACGACCCCAAACTATGTTTAGACTGTCAATTGACAGGTATAGACCATGTTTCATCCCATTCCAGCCGTTAAAAATTAGTAAATGTGGATATGTATCAGATTTGTTTCGAAACGACCCGAAATGAGTCGAATCGGAGTAGGGGCCTAATCAGGGCATTTCTAGAGGGACCCAGGGTGAGACCCACATCATTTTTGATCCAGGGGGGAGGACCTCATGGGAATGGTGAGCCCTCACTGGACTGGTCAGAGACTGGCGAGGACCTTGCCAGTTTGGCCAGGCCTCGCTGACCAGCGGGCCAAACTGGGGCGGGCCATAGGGCCAATGCCTATAGGGGCCTAGTGTGGCCAATTGGTCCACGGTTTCACAAATAAAATACTCCCAAACACCCCCTCTCTTTATAATCTTACCCTCCAAGCTCTCCTTTTTTTTCAAAATGTCTCATTCCTCTCTCAAATAGCCCTTCCAATCCCTCTTTCCTTCATTTCTTTTCAAGCCTTACATCCCTCCATCGTTCTCAGCCATACCCATCACTCAAACCTCTCATTTCCTTTAATTTGAGCTCTTAAATCCCCTATTTGAGTCTCAAATTTGTGTAAACCCACTAACCCCTCCTTTTTATCATTTTTCCTCTTTATCCCCTTGCATTTGAGCCTTTACACCCTCTTATAAGGCTCAAATCCATGGAGACCCAAAGATCTCATCCCTTTCCTTCCTTTTCTTCACCTTTCCATGGCTTTCTTAGAGGTTGTAGCGGCCATATTCTCGATTTTCACCATTCTTTCTCTCATTGGAAAGAAAAGAGCTCTTGTGGATGAAGCTGGGCCTAGCTGCCCCGCTCGCTTAAGAAGACAAAAAGGACTCACCGCGAGTACAAGCTCTGGTAGAGAGTTACATACTAAGCGAGTCTTGATCCCCAAGCTCCCGTTGGAAGAGCTTCGTTGGCAGAGCTATCTCATGGAGTCTATGAGGGCTGTAGGGTCCTTTTTGAAGCACATGTGGATGGGCGACTCTTTGAAGAATACCTGTTGTTCGAGTGCTTGGAAGAGGCCAGGTGCTGTCCGCTATTTGAAGGTGAGTCTCATGCAAATGTGAGCACTGTTCGAGCCTTCTATACCTGCATTCGAGAGCCTATGCTAGATCCCTTGCAGTTTAAGATCCCCTTTGGCAAAGATCGGGAGGCCACAATCAACGTTGGTTTAATATCTCAGCTCCTGAATGTACCACTTGGCGAGGTATATGTAAGTGAAAGGAATCTAAATAGTGTATGTGAAAGGGATCGCCACACCAGGTTTCTATGTGGTCGACTGGTTCAGTGGTAGCCTAACAAGAGCCTCTTAGCTACCAATATGATGGACAACTTCCACCTGCTTCACCACATCTGCACGTTCAACGTCTATCCCAGGTGGAGCAATCACAGCGAGTGCACGCGTCTCATGGTGGATTTCCTATACCAAGTGGGGCAGGGAGCGAAGTTGTGCACACCGACATTTGTACTGCTAGTCCTTATCGCGCATTCAAATAGAAGGACTGAGTCGCTCCCCTTCGGCATACTCATATGCAAGATTGCACTTGAGTTTGGCTACTGACTTGGGGTAAAATTGCTAGCACCGATTCATTACATCAATCAGATGAATATCAGGCCATGACAATGACAAGCCCAACTTGAAGAGAGCAAGGATGAATCTGAGAGTGAAGAAGAAGAAAGTGAAGGAGAAGGTGGGGCTGAAATAGAAGAAGAGGAAGAACAGGAAGAAGAAGAAGAGGCTCAGGACATGAGTGAGAGCTCTCCTCCTACGGCACTAGAGCAAGATGCTGGTTAGGCTGCCAGGGATGCCCGTATAGCTCGACTTGAGGAGGTTCAGGCTGTCTGACGACAGGATATCATGGATCTTCAGGGCCTCATGAAACACAAGTTCAAGAAAGTGACTAGCACTCTAAAGTCTATCCTATTCTGCCGGCAGGATAAGGGTGTCCCTTCTCTGTTGCCAGATTCGGATGCTTAGTCATCCATGTTGTTGCCTCATAGCTTGTTTGCTGTTTGTATTCTGTTGGTTTTTTTATATTGATAGGCTTAGTAAAGTAATAACTTTTAGGATGTTTTAAATGTTTGAAGTCCTGGTTGTATTAGCGCACCTACATTTCCTATTATGATCCATGTAAAACTGTATTCCATGTATTGTGACAAATTTTAGTAAATGAAATGCATGCAGTCTTTTTTGCTATGAAGTGTGTAAATTGCTTAAAGGATTGTGTGTTGTTATGCTGCATCTTACGTAAATTGCACCCTATGTTGTGTAGGGAATGCCACTTAAGTTCACGCGGAGCATGGTACGCCTCACATTTAGTGATTTGATGGACCAGGTAGCTCCTCAAAGTGATGGTCATGTGGACCCTGGTTTGGGCCCGATTCGTGAGACTATACCTGAGTCTCAGCCTTCTACTGGTCTTACAGTTGGACTGCCACCTTACACAACACCGGTTCATTAGCAGAACCGTGCGTCTTCTTCGACACAGCATGTGCCTCAGTCGACTCCACCTACGGATTGGTTGGAACAGTTGTTGACGATGATGCACCAACAGCAGCAGATGCGGCACCAGCAGCAGCAGCAGCAGTAGCTCTTGGCCACCTTTACAGGACTGTAGGGCCTTCCGCTCAGGATGGGGGTGTCACTCTGCCCACACCTGCTGTTTACCCTATGGGGAATTTGGGTGCTAGTGGCCTCCTTGAATGATTCGAATGCTTGCGGCCTCCTACATTTGTGGGTTCTCACAGACCCGAGGAGGTCGAATATTGGCTTGACCACATCTCCAAGATGCTGAGGATACTACATTATACGAAGCCGGAGCAGGTTTATTCGGTCACCTTTATGTTGGAGGAAGCCAGCTTGTGGTGGGATAGTGTCCTGCGGACCGTTGCAGTGGACTATGTATGGACGTGGGTAGCATTTGAGACCCGCTTCCATGAGAAATATTATCCCGTTGCGTACTAGTAATAGAAGGAGAATGAAATCCTGTGCCTCAAGCAGGGAGGCATGTCAGTGATAGAGTACGAACACCAGTTTACAGAGTTGGTCAGACACATCCTTACTGTATTTGCTGATGCGCAGATGCGGATGCGATGTTTTTCTAAGGGCCTCTGACCTGACATTCGCTTGAAGATGTGCTGTGCTAGCATACCCTCCTATGTTGATCTAGTACATATGTCTATGCGAGCAGAGCAGGACGGGGATCGATTCTCACGTTCTCATGGGCTTATGATCCCTAAGCCATGACCAGATATGCCGAACAGGTCATTCCTTAGTAAGAGGACCCGTACCGACTCTCCTCCCAGGATCGTGATGCCATCAGTTCCGATGAGGCGACCTGGTGTGACATGTACATACTATGGGAGACCAGGTCATGTTGCAGAGAGCTATTTTACGTGTATAAGAGACAGCGGGTTTACACCACCACAGAGAATCGATTGCCCTCGCCCTCAGACACTATCGGCTTCACCCCTACGAACTGCACTTGCACATCCATCATTTCAACCATCGACACCCCGATTTAGGCCGCCACAATGGCCTATGGTACCATAGTCGAACAACCAGCAGCAAGCGCGGGTCCATGCACTCATAGTGGAAGCGCCTAACTCTACAGCTAGAGTACCTTTAGCCTTCGAGCTCACTGCCCACATCGAAGGTACCCCTATATTTCTATTGGTGAACACGGGATCCAGTGTCTTAGTGATTTCATGTTCTGCAATCAAGCGTTTAGGGTTGAGTACAACCCCGATGATTGGGGTGCGAGTTATTGCAGCACCTGAGACTTTTACAGATGCCACCAAAATGTGTGAGGGCTTCTTGATAGATATAGGGAGCAGAACGATATGCATTGACTTGATTGTCACCACGATATACCATTTTCATGTCATCCTTGTCATGGATTGGCTAACGAAAGTGAGGGCCGAGATTGACTGCGAGACTCGTCTAGTGATAGCTTATGGGCCTAAGGGTTTGGCCTTTACGTTCCCTGTGCAGGTCAGTTGCCCTTTTTGAATTCTTTGTTATGCTTCCTTACTGAAGAATGTTGATGGCCCGGTAATTGAAAACACGCCTGTAGTTTAGGATTATGAGGAGGTGTTCGTGACGATTACTGGTTTACCTCCGCAGCGTGAGATTAATTTTTCTATTGATCTCGTGCCTGGTGCAGTACCTATTTCATTACCAATGTATCGTATACCACCTTGTGAGATGGAGGAACTGAGGAAACAGATTGACGAGCTAGTAGAGAAGGGCTTCATACGACCAAGTGTGTCTCCTTGGAGAGCATCTATGTTGTTTGTCAAGAAGAAGGATGGGTCGTTACGGTTATGTATTGATTACCGCAGGTTGAACCAATTGACCATGAAGAATAAGTATCCTTTGCCCAGGATAGATGATCTGTTTAATCAGTTGAAAGGGGCGTAATACTTTTTGAAGATTGACCTACAGTCAGGGTATCATCAGTTGCACGTCAGGGATGAAGACGTGTAGAAGTCTGCATTCAGGACCAGCTTTGGTCATTACGAGTTCCTTGTGATGTTGTTCAGCCTTAAGAACGCACTAGCCATGTTCATGGACTTGATGAACCATGTGTTTAGGCCATTTCTATACCGATTCATCATCGTGTTTATCGATGATATTCTGGTATACTCTACGAGTCGGGAAGAGCATGAGAGGCACCTACAAGCAGTCTTGGATACTCTGAGGAAGAACCAGTTGTTTGCATAGTACAAGAAGTGCGACTTCTGGCAGAAGGAAGTCAAGTTCCTGGGACATGTAGTGTCCAAGGAAGGGATAGCGGTGGACCTTGCTAAGGTAGCTGCAGTTCAGGACTGGAAGTAACCTGATTCGGTTACTGAGGTGATGAGTTGTTTTGGTCAGGCAGGCTATTACCCACGCTTCATTCGGGACTTCTCGAATATAGCTAGACCTTTGTCTCAGTTGACTCGGAAAGACTTGAAGTTCACCTGGAATGAGAAGGCGGGAGTAGCTTTTCAAGATCTGAAGGATAAACTGACGTCCTCCCCTGTGCTAGTATTGTCAGAGCAAGGGGTCAGGTATACGATATACACCGACACATCTCACGTTGGTCTAGGTTGTGTCCTTATGCAGAAGGACAGGGTGATTGCATATGCCTCAAGACAGTTGAGGAAACATGAGGAGAATTACCCTATGCACGACCTCGAGTTAGCAGCAGTCATATTTTCATTAAAGCTCTGGAGACATTACCTTTACGGAGAGGAGTTCGAGCTCTTTTGCGACCACAAGAGCCTTAAGTATATATTCACTCAGCGAGACTTGAATATGAGGCAACGCTGATGGATGGAAACCTTGAATGACTTCAAGTTCAAGGTCTCCTACCATCCTGGCAAGGCCAACCTTGTGGCAGACGCGTTGAGCCGTAAGAAGGTGATCATATTTGAGGCTCCGTTGATGATTGTGGAGTGGGGTATGCTAGAGTTTGTTAGTGACTTTGAGTAGAAGCTCACTGTGGATGAACCGTTTAAAGTCATCGCACATGTTCGTGTACAGTCCCTCATTGATGGTAGGATCATCGAGGCTCAAGCAGACGATGAGCTTTTGGTGAAAATGAGAGAGCGGGTTGGTACAGATGAGGACTCAGAGTGGACTATTGGTACGGATGGGGGCTTACATTATCGTGGCCACCTATGCATCCCAAACATTCCTGAGTTGAGGCGAGAAGTTCTTGAGGCAGTGCACAATTCGAAACTAGTGATGCATCCTGGAAGCACGAAGATGTATCGAGATATGAAGAGGTCGACTGGTGGGACAATATGAAGACTCATATAGCAGAGTATGTATCCCGTTGTCTCACGTGCCAGTAGGTCAAGGCAGAGCATCGCCGACCTCCTGGACTGCTTCAGCCCATGCCCATAGCTGAATGGAAGTGGGACTTCATCTGTATGGACTTTATTTCAAGGCTACCGAAGACGAGGAAGGGACATAATTTTATCTGGGTGATCGTCGACCGATTGACGAAGTCAGCTCATTTCCTCTCGATCAGAGTCACGAACTCTGCAGACGAGTTGGCTAGGCTGTACATCAAAGAGATAGCTCATCTGCATGGAGTTCCCTTGGAGATTGTGTCGGACAGAGACACGCGATTCACATCAATCTTCTGGACTCGTATCCAAGAAGCGATGGGTGTGAAGTTAAAGTTCAGTTTCGCGTTTCACCCCCAGACTGACTGGTAGACGGAGCAGGTGAATTAGATTTTGGAGGATATGTTGCGGGCTTATGTTTTGGACTTCAAGGACAGTTGGGATGACTATCTCCCATATGCAAAGTTTACCTACAATAATAGTTTCCAAGAGAGTATTGGCATAGCTCCTTACGAGGCCTTGTATGGGCGCCCTTGCCGAGCACCACATTGCTAGGCAGAGGTTGGCAAGCGTAGTTTGATTGGCCCAAAATTTGTATAGGTGACCTTAGAGAAGATTGACATTATCAGGCATCGACTTCTGATAGCCCAGAGCAGACAGAAGAGTTATACTGACACGAGGCGGCGACCGCTTGAGTTTGAGGTTGCAGACCATATATTCCTCCGAGTTTCTCCTATGAAGGGAGTCTTGTGGTTTGATAAGAAGGGGAAGCTCACACCGAGGTTTATTAGTCCATTTCAGATTCTAGATTGAGTAGGGGCAGTAGCGTATCGCCTGGATTTACCCACACCACTTGCAGGCGTACACAACGTATTTCATGCATCTTTGCTGAAGAAATACGTTCCTGATCCTTCACACATCATCAGATGAGAGCAGGTACAATTGAACGAGAATGCAACATAAGTATTGTGTCCAACGTGTATCTTAGACATGAAGGAGCAAGTGTTGCACAATAAGGTGATTCCACTCATGAAGGTACTATGGACACACCATACTGAGGAGGAAGCTACTTGGGAAACAGAAGCTGAGGTCAGAAAGAAATACCCTTAAATTCTTAAGGAGTACGAAAAGGTATTAATTTTGAGGATAGAATTTTGCTTTAAGGGGGGTAGATTGTAACGACTTGGAAAAATCCTTACAAAGACCCGAGTACCAACTCAAGTAGAAATCCCTCAGGACTAAATCCTTTAAAACTAGACGAGAATTAACTAAGTGCTAACCTAGATTACCTGTGAAATTAGCACTAGTCACTTTAATTATGATCTGTAAGACCCAAAACCTATACAATTAGTAACGCTATGCTACCCTAAAATCTAGAATCCAACTTTAAACTCAGTTGCTCTCGGGAGAACTTTGAAACTTCGTATCAGACTTGAACTACACGTCAAAAGTCCGATAACGATGAGCTTATACGCTTATGACCGCCTAGTTGGACTTGACAATCACCACAAAAATTGAGTCCAAACGACGTCCTGAGAATGTTTCCTTGAGTCCGGAGTGAAAAGTGTGAAAAAGCGAAGGTTTTTAAGAAATTAAATACGAATTTCAACAATTTGAGTCGTGTCACTTGCGCGCCATTTATAAGCATTCTGACCATTAGTTTTTAACCCAAATTCACCCTCGGATTAGGGATGATGGCCCACACATGTCAAAGTACTTGTAACCCTGATCGCGTTTCGGTGACCGCTAAACTGAAACTGGTCTCCCACGGTCAATCTGGAAACCCGATCGAACTGAAAACTTAACTTGATCAAGATCCAGCATCTATGAGCTTAAGTCCGACTGCATTCAGCAAAGGGACCTCCAGAACTGCTCCATTGGATCGGAACAAGGCCGATTTGGTTATAACCTAAGTATACCATGGCCCTGGGAATGTTTCCATCAGTTTTGGGCCTATATAAGGGCCTTAAACCCTCTCTCACATATTCCATACAAATTTTAAAACCCTAGCAAAGGAAGAGAAGAAAAAGAGAGATAAAGTAAGATAGAAGTTGGTGATTCATCCTGGGATTCTTCCCAGCAGCACTACGTGCCTAATCCACCTATTCGAATCGTTATTTCGGCGATTCTAATTTCATACTTGGATAAGAAAATCAAACCCTAACCTGTTTTAGGGCTTAGTATAGTTGGAGTAATGAAATAGCTAACCTAGTTCGTGCTATAGGTTGCTAATCCGTCGTTGATAAAGGCTTACCATTTAAATCATATTCGTTACACTTCTAAAACGTAAGGTGCGGACTATAGATGTAAAGATTATGGTTTTCAAAGATTTCAATGTTGGTTTATGATAAATTCCTGACATGGGTGCTATTACACATGCTAAATGCGCTATCTGTTCTGTTTTACGAATATGTTTAGTCTGTGTTGTAAATAGAGTGTTCCGTGTGTTTGTTAAAATGTTCATATGCTCATGAAATCTGATGTCATGATTGCCATGATAAATTGTTGTTAGTACATGCTTGTTATGTACGTGACAACTCCTTAGTAAAAGGATTTGCCCAACTATGCAATATGCCAACATACGTGATGTATGTTGAATCGTGTAGTCTAAGTGTTTGTGTAAATACCTGAACGGGTTAGAAATTGGTAGAGTATGATTTTTAAGGGCATTGAGATATGAATCTCAATCACCTTACTTATGTGTATGATTTTCTCCATGTACTGTATTCATGTTTAAGTTATATTTCATAACATGTTCATATGATTGTGGAATTTGAATCAAATGCTTATTACTAAGATCATACATGACTGGGACCATGTTATGGTCCAGGAAATTGTTAACAGGCTTGAGTTCGTGGCTGAGATTTATTCGCTACATAAGACATGATTGACGAACCCGAGCTGTATTGGAGTTTTCGACAGTGGTTTGGCCACACGGAGTGCTTATACATTTCATGTCGATCAACTCAACATGCGATCGTGCTAGTCGAGCTCGTCAAGTAACTCGATTGACCCGATGTATGTTCACCATGTATGAACGCTCCTGTTTGAATCTAGGGTACCAAACTTACCAGTGTAATACCGTCAACCTGGGTACCTTGATCCGATAAGACTCATGAGCTAGACATGGTGGTATGAGACACCGTGGTCGAGCTGTCGGCCTACGTTGGGGGTAACGAGCCTCCCTGAAGTGACTTGAGGATATAATTAGACCTGTGTTGATTGGTGACAAGCCCTTTACAGCAATCTAGAACTATAATATCGTATGATATTATCTAGGACTAACGACCCTAAAATGGATCATTGTTTGGGTAATGATATTAGGGAGGTACCTTAGCTTCCCAATCATGTTGTATGAAAATGATTAATAATAACTTGGTAATCACGTTCATAACATCGCACTGCATGTGCCCTGGGTTGAAGAGCACAGAGGGAAGAAAGCGTGCCGCAGACGTAAGATGGTGTCGCATGAGGGAGTGTAGGCAAGGGCATGCATCATGAAAACACTTCATTTTTACATTAATAAGAGTATCTAGGAATGTTTGAGATGTCTGCTTTATCATTACTACTTGACTAAATTGATAACATGTTAATCTTTGCACTATGATTCTACTGAGTTTATCAATATCTCCCACGTTTTGGGACGGTGTTCTGAACACCCACCAGACTCTGTCTTAGCTGCAGATGATGACGCGACTCAGGAGGCAGAGCCTGATTACTACGACGATCAGGACGAGTTCTCGTATATGTAGTTCTCTGACGGTTTCGCTTAGGCTGTTATGATCGACGGGGCTACAGGGCTTTTCATCCTAGTTGAAACTATACATCCACATTTTAATTTTTTTAACTAAAACATGCATATGGTGACTCAGTGATGTATTCATACTCTGGGGTTCGACAGAGATCCTTTGAACTCATATACATTTAGATACATTTTTCAGTCTTCCGCTTGCGTTATATAACTTGATCTGGAGTATGAATTACTGTTTTGGTATAATCTCACTCATGTTTAGTTCACTAATATGAACAACATTCAATCATCATTATCTATGTTGCATAAGTGATGCGTTGGAACTCGGGAGCTGAGCTTTTGCTCGATCCCCGATTTTCAGGGCGTTACAAGCCCACTCTAAGACACTTTGACCTATTCCTACTTCAACTAAAGAGGTCATTACTACAATTTCACTAATATACATCACAATGGGTCATATCTCAAGGCCTCATATACATCGTAATGGGCCACAACAATGGGCCTCAAATGAATCACAATGGGCCTCATCCTATGGGCTTCATGTACAACACATTGAGCCTCACACATGGACTCATGTACAACAGGTGGGCCCTGCACATACAGCAGGTGAGCCTGCATGAGTCAGATGGACAACATGGATATACAATGCATACATCACATAGGCTGCCTGCCCTGGACGGCGTGGATAAAATACATCATGGTGGACCGTAGCCCATGAACAACATGCATACAAAACATACCTCAGGTGGGTCTTGTCCCAGCTAGCCGATGCCGATAAAATACATACACCACAGTAGGGCCCACCGTCCATAATAAAACACATACATCATTGTGGGACCCACCGTTCACGTACTGGACAATGGATGATGCAGATTAGAACATTCATCATAGTGGGTCACACCGTCCCACGTACAGGGATGGTGTAGATAAAACACATACATCAAGACCCCATGCAACACACTGTCCAGGGATGGACGGTGTGGATAAAGAATATATAATTCAAGGTGGGTCCCATCCCACACGTGCAACATGTGTGGGTGGGCCCCACGAGCTGCTAGGTGAATGGACGGAGCGAAGAAACTCGTACATCATGGTGGAATCCCACCATCCAGTAGATTGGACGATGGGGATATACAATGCATGCATCCTTGTGGGGTCCACATCCCTGGACGGTGGTGACCCAACATGTGTAGAGTGGGTCCCACCGTCCTAGAGTCGGACGATGTCGATTAAACCATACATCACGGTGGGTCCCATGTGGGGCCTATCGTATTATATATATATATATATATATATATATATATATATATATATATTATTTTAGGCACTCCAGCATCCAGACCTTGGACGTCTGGATAGACGGTGCTCCATCTGAGGTTTAGATCTGCCTTAGTCCAGAGTCAGGCCTAGATGGATGGTGTGGATGCACCACACGTGCAGCAACAAGTGGTGCCCACATCGATGTGGCCGATGAAATTTCTGGATTAAGCTGATATTTCTGTTTTCCTCCAATCAGGCCGGTCCAAACGGATTGTCAGGTTAGCCCACTCGTTGGATGGTATGGATAAAATACATACTTCATGGTGGGGTCCATCCGGGTAAGCTACACGGCCACATCATCACCAAAAGAAATGAAAGAGAGGGAGAGAGAGAAAGAGCGAGGCAGCATAGTGGAGGGACCCCGCCACTATGGTCCCCTCTTATTTCAAGACACATACATCAAACTGGGTCCCATCACAAGTGGGCCCTCAAATGTAAATCAATAGTGGATCCCCCACCTATATCACTCCTTCTTTAGCCCCTTGGACTCCTAAAATCCATGGCTTTCTGTAACATCCCGAAAATCGGGGGGTCGAGCAAAAACCCAACTCCCGAGTTTCAAAATATTATTTATGCAACATAGATATGTATGATTGAATGTTGTCTGTGATAATGTATTAAACATGAGTGAGATTAAGCCAGAACAGCATATCATACTCCAGAGATAGTTACATTTGCAAGAGGAAGACTGTGATAGTATGTATAACGTATATAAACTGTTGTATGTCTCCAGAGTGTGAATATATTACCAGGTTATACACATACATGTATACTTCAAAAGTAAACAAAATGAATATACATGAGGGCGCTAAAAATATAAAATGATAAGTGTCGATGTATCTAATCAACCTCCCTGTAATCCCGTCAATCAGATCACGCATAAAGGAGAGATCCTCCTCCTCATCATCAAATCCAGCTTCGCCTCGCAGGGCGCGCCATCATCTGCAATCACAATAGGGACTGGTGGGTGTCCGGAAACACCATCCCGTAACGTGGGAGTGAGTGATCAACTCAGTGGGATAAGAGAGCAGAGATTAGCATGTTATCAAATCAATCATGCGATAATAGTAAAGTAGTAAATCAAACAATCCTAATACTGTTGTTAATGCAGTATGACATGACGTGATGTATGCCCTCACCGACGATCTCCCTCATACGGTAACATCTTATGACCGCGGCATGCCACACTCCCTAGAGTGCTCCACATCTTCCAGGCACATGCAATGTTATGGTGATATGATTTTTAAGTTGTTATTAGTCCATTCAAACAGCAGGATTGGGAAACTAAGGTACCTCCCTTGTATCAATCCCAACACAGATCCTGTCTAGGGTCGTCACTCCTAGTAATCTCATACGATGTATATTTTGTAGGTCGCTGCAAGGGCTGCCAGGGCTGTTGCATGCACTCGTTGCTCTGCTCCCCCATCACCTTATCAATATAGGCCTACTGTACTCTACTGCTACGGAAGGGTCGTCGCCTCCCGTAGACTCAGAATACGCTCGCGGTCACTACAAAGGGCTGCCAGGGTTGTTGCTCGCACTCGTTGCACCGCTCCCCCATCACCTTATCAATGTAGGCCGACAGCAAGAATATAGTGTCCCATACCACCATAACCTGCTCACGAGTCTAGGTGCTCACTGGTCACTACGGGGAGGTTTGTGGCCCCAGCGTAGGCCGACAGCTCGACCACGGTGTCCCATACCACCATGCCCGGCTCATGAGTCTTTATGGATCAAGGTACCATGGTTAACAGGGTTTACAATGGTAAGTTCAGTACGCTAGGTTCAAGCAGTTATGACTCATGTAGGGTGAACATACAACGGCCAGTCGGGTTACTTGACGGGCTCGACAAGCACGATCGCATCGCAAGTCGAACGACATGAAGTGCGTAAAACACTTCGCGTGGCCTAACCACTGCCGCCAACTCCAACACGACTCGCGTTCATCGAAGCATCCTTCGTGGCCAAGATAAGCTAACCACGAATTCGCTCGGTTGCCGACTGCCTGGACTACGTATAGTCCCAAACACATATGAATCCACGTCAGCGATCATGTGAGAGTATTGGAAATGAAACACAACCATGTGAGCATGTTAACACATGTTATATCGTACAACTTAAGTAAATCATCTAACACATGCCTTTCGTACATATAATGAACTTATGCATATCGCCAACATATAGGAAATCATTTCCATCAGCATATTAATTGAGAATTCAATCTCAAACTAAATCAAAATGAAATCATCAAGCACATGTTATAACATACAGCTTACGCGAATTGTCAAGCACATGCATTTCATTCATATTATGAAATCATGCATATGGCTAACATGTAGGAAACCATTTACACTAGCATATTAATTGAGAAATCAATCTCAAACTAATTCATAACACCATTTAATTCAATACATACTAATACAAGCATTTACACAAACACATACACTACACACTTAAGTCTACATATAGTATGTCGACCCGAAGTGCGCAATTAGGCGAATCCCTTCGCCAAACTAATTATACATGCATTCCTAATATCCTAATGCGACAAGAAGCCATGTCAATCACGTCAGCAAAATATGAATGAAAACAGTACTTCCTACAAATGACTAAAATGCCCTAAATCTCATATTCTTCGTTGGTTTACGAAACAGGAAACGGACAGCATGTTGTACATGTCAAACGGCATTGCCGTCAAGAATCTACTATTAAACGACATTGAAAGCTTTGGAAACAGTCAATCAAAGCGTCTAAAATCTGCACCTTTTCCCTTTTTGGGGTGTGAGTTCGAACGGAGCGTATACGCTTCGTCTACAGCGATAAGAGAACCTAATTCACGAGTTACGTCAGCTAACAAGCTATGAATCCTAGTAAACCTCAAATCAGCAACTTTCTAGGGTTATTTCATACCTGAAAAAGTAGAGGAATCACCGGGAAAGCGATAGAGATGCGTTGCTTAAGCACGCGCAACACGTAGCACAAGTGGCAGGAAGAACTCTCCCACCTTCTCTCACAAACTCTCACCTTTTCTCTCTCCCAATCTAAGAATTTTTGCAAATTCGGATGGGAGAGAGGAGTGAGGGTTTCAACCCCTTTTATAAGCACAAAATTGCCCGAAATAGGTTCCGGAACAATGTTTACTTGGTGCATATCCAAATCGGGACTGTTTCGGTCCAAAAGATGCTTTCCGGTGGTCCCCTGACCGAATGTGATCGGTCTTAAGCTCATGCATACTGGATCTAGCATACCACAAGTTTTCAGTCCGGCAGGGTTCGCAGATCGCACGTGGTGGGCCAGTTTCAGTTCAGCAGTCACCGCACGTAGATCAGGGTTGAAAGTCTCATGATATAAAATAGAAATTTCTCCTGATCCGAGGGTGTAATCTGGATGAATTCTGACGGTCAGAACGCTCAATACTGACGCGTCAAGTCGTGTGCCAGATTTGAATTTAAAATTCCAACTATGTCCCTATTCGCACTCTCTTCGGTCCGGGCTCAATGAAATAGCCTGTGATTATCGATTTGACTTGATTTTTAGAATGAGTGTCAAGTCCAGCTAGGCGGTTCTAACGGTCTAAGATAAGAGTTATTGGACTTTCGACGTGCGGTCTAGATCCAATACAAAGATTCAAAGCGATCTAGAGAACAAACCGGTTTAGAGTTTGATCCCAGGTTATAGAGTATTATAGAGTCATTGGTTCTACTCGATTTGGGTCTTGTAGAACGTATTTAAAGTGATCAGGGACTATTTCCTAGCTACTTTAGCATCGCGCTAGCTAACTTACACTTATTTTCCAAAGGAATTTATCCTACGTGATTTCTTTGGCTATGGAATTGGGTTTTGAGCGATTTGTCAGGTGTTTTAGTTAACCCATTGCCTAAGGACGTCTAATCCCAGATTAGCCAAAATTCGGGGTGTTACACTTTCCCTTTGATGGAAGTTAATGAGATTTGAAGGGTGAAGATGAGAGATCTTGAGGTAGGGAGTAGGCCACACTTGGCTCCTCTCATGGACATTTCCTCTCCTTGAGAATTGCTTGAATGGAGTGAGAAATGAGAGAGAGAGGAGTGATGTAAGAGTGAGTGATGGGTGATGGGTGAGTGTAAGAAACGGTTGGGTGGGGAGAGAGAGAGAGTTGACTTTGAGAATAGGAGAGGGATGGGTTGGTTGTACTTGTGATAGGATGTGTACTTGATTGATTGATGTGATAGGTTGTAGAGATCCTCTCAGAATTTACAAAGCGCAGTGTTTTCCTTAAAATAAATGCGGGCCCATAAATCTTAGCTTGGGTATCGCATCGGTGTGCAAGTTGTGGCATTGGAACCGTGGCGACGACGCTGTCGAAAGGGTATAAGTTTCAAGTCGAGTTGACTCTAATATACGGGATGCGACTTAGGGTCATGAACAAATGCCGATTATAGGTCACGGGTTACCGAAATTTGACAGGGACGATCGCTAGAGTCTACAAAATGGTATTGACTATGATATGGGTCTTACAATCAATTAGATCATATCTATCATTTTAAGTAACAAATCACCATCATTATTATCATGTTATAATACATTTATCATCATCTCGACCGTTACTAGTTGTGGCCCAATTAGTGTGACTTCCATATTGACCTTGGACTACACGCAAGGCATGGGGTTGTATAGGTTAAGTGTGAGTCTCACTTGGTGGACAACTAGGCCAACTCCAATGGATAAACTTCCAACCACAAGACCTTCAATGGGGTGGATCCAACTCCACAACTAAATGAAACTCACACATTCCACCATTAACTAGAACCAATGCACAATCTCAAACATAAAGACAACATGCTAACATCTTTCATGTCATACATCATATTGGGCCCACATGCCACAAATACAAGCAAACCAAGAAAAAAATCTAATTATTTAGTTTATACATTTTAAAATAGGCATCACTAAGTATGGTCCACTTGACTAGAGATAGTATGCAAGGCATACTGACTACTAGGCAATAGGCCTGCCCAATAGGCTCAAGGAAGGTTGTCATGGTAGGCTTCTCACTCCCTAACAATTTCTCTTAGTGTTGGGACTACTTGGGCCTTAGGGTTGCCTCATTTAGATAGGCCCAAGGCCATCCACTCCATATTTTGTCAGGTATATAACACTCATTTACAAAACATGCTAGGTGGGCCTCATCAGATGAAGGGAAGGGCACATACAAGAAAACCCACACTAGATGGCCCACCTAAGGTTTTAGGGTCACCAACACCAACGAGTTCTTTTCCATGGTTTAGATTCTGTATTAAATGCACTGGGAAGGTGGTGGACCCCATTAATGTGGTCCACATGAATTCTATATCAAACAGACTTTTGGTGCAAGGTTGTTTTGAGCCATTTTAGAGTCAGATTCATGATCACATGGAGCCTACATATGGTGAAATAAAATAGCCACGTGGTAGTTTTATGTATGGGATTTAAAAAAAATAAGGCAGGCCTCATTGGATGGGTATGTAAAATTTATAGGGATGGCCCAAATATGGGTACTTGGAGAAATTGTGCAGGAAACACAGTGCAGAATTAGTTTTGGCCCAAGTTTGAGTACGTCCCATGATCATAAGGGACCACCTTTCAGCGTGTCGTCAGGTTCCCTTAGTATTCCTAAATGTGTACTTCAAACAATATAAGATGGGACTAACTGATTATGTGCACATAATATTTGGTGTAGAGCCAAGCATAGGTATTATAATTTTCAACACAACCATGCCTAGCCCCATTTTCAGACCCACTCTCCGATCATGTAGGGTCCGACTTAGCCCAAGTAAAATATTATTTATCTATTCATTGGTATAGGTTAAAGGTTCAAAGTGTTGGTCTACTCATATCTTCTGCTTGGGGTCCACTAAAGAGGCCCAAAGTTTATACAAAATACAAAAATAATCAGACAGTTTTCAGCAATGGAGTCTGTCACAACTTTGAGCCCAATTTCGAAACACTTGGGGATCATTCCTAATGAAAAAGTGGAACATTCCAGATCACTTATATAAGGATTAAACATCCTCCAAAGAGGAACCCTTAACTAAAGATCGTGGGGCCCACAACAAGGTGTCAAAAAGGCCTACATGTAATACAGTTATGTACTAGAAAATTTTTAGTAAACCAAAAAAGAGCACAAGAAAGGAAATAAATAGAATGGTAAGTGGGCCCACACGCTGGAAAAGCACGGATAAGGACACACTGTAAGACCCGTATCCTAAACCGTATCGTTCGGTAGACTTCCGCGGTCTTCCCGGTCGAATCTCAGCAACCTCGACCCTTAACCGGCATTTGCGCGTGACCTGGATTCACACACCGTTAACCCGAGTCGACTCAACCCGAGACTTATACCCTAGTGACCGTGTCGTCGCCGCGGTTCCAATGGAGCGTCTCGCTCGCCGAGGCGATACCCAGGCCAGGAGATGTGGGCCCGCGTTCAGTTCGAGAAAACATCGCGCATTGCAAGTATCAAGGGAATCTCTACGAAACATCCCATCAATCCTATCAATCAAAGTACACATCACCAATTAATGTCAAGTACAACCACCCTCCCCAAAAGTCAACTTTTCTTACAACAAAAGTACTCCCTTACATCACTCACCATCCCTCTCATCCCATCACTCCACCTCACCCTTCTCTCCCTCATTTTCTCTCTTATCATTCCAAGAAAACTCCCATGGAAGCAAGCCACGTCCAAGCTCCCCATGAGAAAGCTAGTGTGGCCCACCTTCCTACCATAAAATCCAACCCTTGGACCATCATCTCAACTGTTGAAAATGTCCTCTTGGAGCTCTAGAGTGTATAGGCGGAAGAAGGAATAGGCGATCAAAGTGGGTGCTTCTTTCTCTCTCTCTTTCCCCCTCTCTTTCAATATTTTAGTGTGATGATGTGGCCGTGTGGCCCACCCAGATGTACCCCACCTCAATGTGTGTCTTATCCAACTGTTTAGCCATGTGGGCCCTACCCTTGGTGATGGAAAACATGAATATCAGATTGATTCAAATCATGTAGGCCACGTCCACGTGGGACCCACTAGCTGTGGTCCCACACGTGGAACCCACCTTGATGAATTTCATATAAGCATCATCCGTCCAGCGTCCAGGGACGCTGGACACGCTCTTTGGAATTAAGCAGACAGTGAGGTTTGCTCGCTGTAAGAAAATAAAAGAAAAGTACTTGATTTCTGACTTTTTGATGGACTACTTGTATAGGCCCCACCTTGATGAATGTATTCAATCCACGCCATTCATCCCTTTCCTCATAATATTTTAGGCATTGAGCCAAAATACGGGACTGGTCTAATCTTCTGGCGAGCCATACTTCAGGAAACAGTGATTTTCACCATTGAAATCTTCCCTGATTTTTCTATGCACCAAAAGAATACCCAACATTGGACTCGTTGGATTTCTTACGAGCTGTGGAATCTAATGGATGGAATGGATTCACTTGGAGTGGGTCCCACATGCGAAAAACCCCAAGAAAACCCATTTTTTTAAAAAAAAAAACTAAAATAAGCAGTAGCCGCCCGCTGCTGTAGCACAGAGGACGTGCAGGCACTGCCTGCACCAGGCCGACGGACGGTGGGCAGCAACCCACGGCTCCAGCCGTGGGCCTCACCTCGATGTTTATTTGTAATACAATCCGTTCATATGGTGAGCCCTTATGGAAATGGGCCACCCTCCAAATTTCAGCCGCATCCAACACTCAGGCTGCCCACATCATAGAAAACAGTGTGATTAAACATCTGCCCTTGAAACCCCTTTCCTGGGCCACAGGAGTTTTGGATCAAGCTGAAATTTATTTTTCCTCCTCACCCATGTCTATGTGACCCTATCAACAGTTCGGATGTAAAATAAATGTTATGGTGGACCCCACATGGGACCCACCTATGTTGAAGTGGAGTGGTTGGCGTACCACACACCAGCAACGGCTGGTGTAATTGACGTCAGCAAGTTCTATGGGATGGTGGGTCCCTTTGATGAATGTTCCCCACCCATTGTCCACTTAAACGTGTGGAGCCCACGTGTAAGTGTTTTATCCCAGCCATCCATCATCTAGAAGGTGGGATACCACCTTAAGGTATCTAATCTATCACACGCAGTCCAGCCATTTTGAGATGGCAGGTGGGAGCCACTTGATGTATATGTTACATCCATACCGTTCATTCGATTTTCAGGATGGTGGGTCCCATTGCTAATTGACGTCAGCAAGTTCTGTGAGGGCCCACCTCATAGTATGGGTGGTACCCACAACCCTGATGTATGTATTCACGCCATCCATCTATATGTGGGACCCACTTGCTAGAAGGTTTGGACTGTGTGCTTCACGCCTGCTATATGGTTGGCGAATTGACGTCACCAAGTACTGTGGTCCCCATGAGGTATGTGCCTCATCTATGCCGTCCAGACCGATGACCCCATCTTAACATAAGTGTTTCATCTGCACCGTCTATTTGGACGGTGCCATGTGCGGCCCCACCATGATGCAGCTGCACCGTCTAACCACCCACCATGATGCAGGCACTGTATCTACACTATCCAACCATTTTAAGAGATAATTTTAGGGCTTGAGATTAAAATAAGACGGGTCTAATTACCAAGTGGACCATACTGCAGAAACATTGGGATTAAACGTCTATTATTGAAATCCCTTTGGTTGTAGAAGTTTTGTACCAATATGATATTTATTTCTTTTTCCTCCTAGTTCAGGTCCTTGTGACTTTATGAACAGACTGGATGGGAAATAAATGCTATGGTGGGCCCATTGAGGTTTGGACAGTGGGAAAAATTATTATCTCCACCGTTACTTGTAGTATGGTCCAAATGATCCTTCCATATGATTCTTTTGGGGATGCATGAGGCCCACCATGACGTGTATTTGGACCACTTGATACGACTCATTTGATGTATTTGTGGCCCAAGGGTTAAGGCCCGTTGATGCGGCCCACTTGATATATTTAGCCTATTGGCGAGGCCCATTGATGCGGCCCACTTGATGATATAATGGCCCATTGGTGCAGCCCGATTTGATATACATGAAGCCCACTGGTGCGACCTATCATGATGTACTTTGGCCCATGGGCGGGGCTCGCCCGTTTGTATTGTTAAGCCCATGTAATGAGGCCCACTCGATATATGAGGCTTAGTATTGAGGCCAGTGCGATGAGGCTCATATGATATATTGAGGCCCATGAACAAGGCCCATCTGTTGTGTATTTATGACCCATTAGCAAGGACCTAGTATAATGTAATTCCAGCCTATATATCGTGATCCATTGTGATATGTATTAGGCCCATGAGCAGGGCCCACCTGTTGAGTTGTGTATATGCGGCCCTTGAGTAAGGCCCATTGTGTTCAGTATTAGACCTTTGTGTGAGGCCATGGGTCCACTATATGTTTGACCTTACGTAAGCCCCTCCTTGGGAGCAATGTCGGTTAAATGGCCACATTGATGGGCAATGATGGTTTAATGTCCACGTTGTGACTTTCCCTTAGGCCTTGTCAAGCTCATTCTTACTGATTCCGTTTATTATGACCAATTAATGATTAGAGATCGAGACCGATTATCCTGACCGATTGCCGATTAGCGATCAAGGCTGATTATCCTGACCGATTGTCGATTAACGATCGAGGCCGTTTATCCTGACTGATTGCCGATTAGCGATCGAGGCCGATTATCATGATCGATTGCCGATTAGAGATCGAGGCCGATTATCACGACCGATTACTGATTAGCAATCGAAGTCGATTATCCTGATCGATTGCTGATTAGCGATCGAGGCCGATTATCCTGACCGATTGCCAATTAACGATCGAGGCCGTTTATCCTGACCGATTGCCGATTAGCGATCGAGGCCGATTATCATGACCGATTGTCGATTAGCGATCGAGGCCGATTATCACGACCGATTACTGATTAGCAATCGAAGTCGATTATCCTGACCGATTTTTGATTAGCGATCGAGGCCGATTATCCTGACCGATTGTCGATTAGCGATCGAGGCCGATTATCATGACCGATTTTTGATTAGCGATCGAGGCCGATTATCACGACCGATTACTGATTAGCAATCGAAGCCGATTATCCTGACCAAATACTGATTAACGATCGAGGCCGATTATCCTGGCCGATTATCGATTAGCGATCGAGGCCGTTTATCATGACCGATTACCGATCGTGGTCAATTATCGATTGACGTGGCCAATTTTTTATTCTGTTTGTCGTAGTCGATTGATCGATTATTGATTGAGGCCGATTATCGTGACCGATTACCGATCGTGGTCGATTATCGAGACCTATACGATGTATGTGCGACCCATACTTGAGGTCCATTGTGATGTGCATTCGGCCCGTGTTTGAGGCCCGATGTGATGCATATGCGACCGATGTGATGAGGCCCATTTTGATGCATTTGAGGTCCAGGCGATAGAGCCCATTGTGATGTATGTTAGGCCCATGTGAAAGGCCCATCGTGATGTATATTAAACTCTTGAGTGAGGCCCATGGTATTGTATATTTGACCCTTGTGTGCGGCTAAGAGTCCACTAAATGTTAGGCTTTTTGTGGGTCGTTCCTTGGGGAGCAATGTTGGTTAGAGTCCACATTGTCGAGGCCGATTGTTGATGCCGGTTATTGATACCAATTATGAGTATGTGACTGTATAGCATCATGATACATGCCCATACACATCATCTGCATGTCTGTTATGAGATATGATTGACCATTGCATATGCCATAGTGCTGGTTGTTATGAGACTCCCTGATAGGTGGAGACTGTCTCACATGAGCGCACGGTTTGCGCAGGATAGACACATGACTGGATTGTATGACTCATGCATCTTGCATTATGTGTTGTGATTACTGTATGCTCCAGTGACATCAGGGTCGTAGCCTCCATAAGCATATCGTGGATGGCCAGATGGGACACCAGAAATCTGTTCTACATGGGGTGCTATAGATATCCCTGGGTGAGAGTCCCTAAACCCTCTTGGTTCCAAAGGTTGCTCCAATGTCTAGACCGAGTGGGTAGATGAGCGCCGACTGTCGATTATCAGATGGTTGCGCTCTCCACTATGTCGTGGTCGGTTGGAAGGGGGTGCGGCCTTACCTGCCCGAGAGGAGGGGGCAAAGCTAGGATGAGTTTGACCAGCTCGAGGAATGGGTCCGCTATCGAGGAGCCGGTCCCCATATTGACAGGCGGATAATGAGGTCTCTTCCACTCACCTTGTTGCGCGCGATGGGACGGCAATCTGGTTTGGAGTGTAATAGATCCCAGTGATTTTCCAGAGAGGAACCGTAGTGATATGTGGACTTATTGAGTAGGAGATGCATGCTCATTCATTCATCTATTCACTATCCACTCGGGCTAGTGGTGCGTAACTAATTGTTGTGTACTTTCGTTATGGCATGGATTTCGGTTAGGCGCGCGACTAACCTGAGATCAAGAGTTTACCACGTTGAGTCTGACTATCCAAATTTAGGTATGAGACTGGTTTGGATAGGAGTCCCTTGTGGTGGACCCCATAGCCTGCGATACTACGTACTATCATCCCGACTTCACACTCCAACATGGTTATTTCATTCGCATTGTATATTGCATTGCATCCTCAGCATCTGATATTTGGCTCTTTATGACCCCTCATTGCATAGCTGTTCTATATCACGTATTCTGATATTGATTGACTTATAGACTTGTCCATACTTTCACTTACTCTGTTATCGTATGATTTATATCTTGTCAGTATTCCTGCTTACTCTGATAATTCCTTCTCTTGTCAGTATTTCTGCTTATTCAGACATTGTATGGTTTATAAATTACTAATTTTTCGATATTGTATGATTATAGCATTGTATTGAATACTTGACACTTACCTTGTGCACACACTTACACCACCCTCTAAGCTTTTTATAAGCTTATGCTCGATAGATGCGTGCAGGTGATGTTAGGTTGCAGCAGTGTTGAGCTTGGAGCGTGCAGTGGTCTTCTAGAAGCTTGATTTTTATTTATGTATTTCCCTTTCAGTATTGTACTCAAACGATTATATTAGTGGATATGTGATGATGATGTTGCCTTTGTGAATTGGGTATTCTTGTGGTTATGCTTATTACTAGTTATATGTACAAAAAAAATCCTCCTTGTAGGATTCCAGGATCAAAAATCTGGCATATGAATGATAGGAGCCGAGAATGGGGTACTACGGAGGCTGTTGGCACCAGATTCGGTAATCGGGATTCTTATGAATCCGATTCCCAGATTTGGGGCGTGACAGAAGCTGGTATCAGAGCATAACTTGAGAATACCTGAAGATAACATCACATATCTGTTGATAGTTACCATGAACTTTGTGATTTTTGAGAACTTAGAATGATTAGATCCCCAAGTTCAGATAACGTAGAGAATTTTTTTGCTATAGCTTCCTATCGTTGAGATTGTGATGCTGCATAGTTTCGATCGTTTTTGATCTAGGATCCGAGGTTCAGTAGGATCTTTATAATGCTGACAATGCGTCTTGGGAAGGCGAGGTTGATATTAAAGAGCGCTCTATCTTCATCCTTTTATAGAATGATTTACCCTTGACACATATACTTGATGATATTTCCTCTTCCCTAGTCTGTTGTGTAAATTTCGAGGATGAAATTTTTATTAGGAGGGGAGAGCTATAAGACCCGTATCCTAAACCATATCGTTCGGTTGACTTCCGGGGTCTTCCCGGTCGAATCTCAGCAACCTCGACCCTTAACCTGCATTTGCGCGCCACCCGGATTCACACGCCGTTAACCCGAGTTGACTCAACCCGAGACTTGTACCCTAGCGACCGCGTCGTCGCCGCGGTTTCGATGGCGCGTCTCGCGCACCGAGGCGATACCCAGGCCAGGAGATGTGGGCCCGCGTTCAGTTCGAGAAAACACCGTGCGTTGCAAGTATCAAGGGAATCTCTACGAAACATCCCATTAATCCTATCAATCAAAGTACACATCACCAATTAATGTCAAGTACAACCACCATCCCCAAAAGTCAACTTTTCTTACAACAAAAGTACTCCCTTACATCACTCACCATCCCTCTCATCCCATCACTCCACCTCACCCTTCTCTCTCTCATTTTCTCTCTTATCATTCCAAGAAAACTCCCATGGAAGCAAGCCACGTCCAAGCTCCCCATAAGAGAGCTAGTGTGGCCCACCTTCCTACCATAAAATCCAACCCTTGGACCATCATCTCAACCATTGAAAATGTCCTCTTGGAGCTCTAGAGTGTAAAGGCGGAAGAAGGAATAGGCGATCAAAGTGGGTGTTTCTTTCTCTCTCTCTTTCCCCCTCTCTTTCAATATTTTGGTGTGATGATGTGGCCGTGTGGCCCACCCAGATGTACCCCACCTCAATGTGTGTCTTATCCAACCGTTTAAGCCATGTGGGCCCTACCCTTGGTGATGAAAAACATGAATATCAGATTGATTCAAATCATGTAGGCCACCCACCAGCTGTGGTCCCACACGTGGAATCCACCTTGATGAATTTCATATAAGCATCATCCGTCCAGCGTCCAGGGACGCTGGACACGCTCTTTGGAATTAAGCAGACAGTGAGGTTTGCTCGCTGCAAGAAAATAAAAGAAAAGTACTTGATTTCTGGCTTTTTGATGGACTACTTGTATAGGCCCTACCTTGATGAATGTATTCAATCCACGCCATTCATCCCTTTCCTCATAATATTTTAGGCGTTGAGCCAATGTAAGGGACTGATCTAATCTTCTGGTGGGCCATACTTCAGGAAACAGTGATTTCCACCATTGAAATCTTTCCTAATTTTTCTATGCACCAAAAGAATACCCAACATTGGACTCGTTGGATTTCTTACGAGCTGTGGAATCCAATGGATGGAATGGATTCACTTGGAGTGGGCCCCACATGCGAAAAATCCCAAGAAAACCCATTTTTCAAAAAAAAAAAACTAAAATAAGCAGCAGCCACCACTGCTGTAGCACAGAGGACGTGCAGGCACTGCCTGCACTAGGCGGACTGTCGGTGGGCAGCAACCCACGGCTCCATCCGTGGGCCCCACCTCGATGTTTATTTGTAATCCAATCCGTTCATATGATGAGCCCTTATGGAAATGGGCCACCCTCCAAATTTCAGCCGCATCCAACACTCAGGTGGCCCACATCATAGAAAATAGTGTGATTAAACATCTGCCCTTAAAACCCCTTTCCTGGGCCACAGGAGTTTTGGATCAAGCTGAAATTTATTTTTCCTCCTCACCCATGTCTATGTGACCCTATCAACAGTTCGGATGTAAAATAAACGTTATGGTGGACCCCACATGGGACCTACCTATGTTGAAGTGGAGTGGTTGGCATACCACACACCAGCAACGGCTGGTGTAATTGACGTCAGCAAGTTCTATGGGACGGTGGGTCCCTTTGATGAATGTTCCTCACCCACCGTCCACTTAAACATGTGGAGCCCACGTGTAAGTGTTTTATCCCAGCCGTCCATCATCTAGACGGTGGGATACCACCTTAAGGTATCTAATCTATCACACGCAGTCCAGCCATTTTGAGATGGCAGGTGGGAGCCACTTGATGTATATGTTACATCCATACCGTTCATTCGATTTTTAGGACGGTGGGTCCCATTGCTGATTGACGTCAGCAAGTTCTGTGAGGGCCCACCTCATAGTATGGGTGGTACCCACTACCCTGATGTATGTATTCACGCCATCCATCTATATGTGGGACCCACTTGCTAGAAGGTTTGGACTGTGTGCTTCACGCCTGCTATATGGTTGGCGAATTGACGTCACCAAGTACAGTGGTCCCCATGAGGTATGTGCCTCATCTATGTCGTCCAGACCGATGACCCCATCTTGACATAAGTGTTTCATCTGCACCGTCTATTTGGACGGTGCCATGTGCGGCCCCACCATGATGCAGCTGCACCGTCTAACCACCCACCATGATGCAGGCGCTGTATCTACACTATCCAACCATTTTAAGAGATAATTTTAGGGCTTGAGATTAAAATAAGACGGTTCTAATTACCAAGTGGACCATACTACAGAAACAGTGGGATTAAACGTCTACTATTGAAATCCCTTTGGTTGTAGAAGTTTTGTACCAATATGATATTTATTTCTTTTTCCTCCTAGTTCTGGTCCTTGTGACTTTATGAACAGACTGGATGGGAAATAAACGCTATGGTGGGCCCATTGAGGTTTGGACAGTGGGAAAAATTATTATCTCCACCGTTACTTGGGGTATGGTCCAAATGATCCTTCCATATGATTCTTTTGGGAATGCATGAGGCCCACCATGACGTGTATTTGGACCACTTGATACGACTCATTTGATGTATTTGTGGCCCAAGGGTTAAGGCCCGTTGATGCGGCCCACTTGATATATTTAGCCCATTGGCGAAGCCCATTGATGCGGCCCACTTGATGATATAATGGCCCATTGGTGCAGCCCGATTTGATATACATGAAACCCAATGGTGAGACCTATCATGATGTACTTTGGCCCATGGGCGGGGCTCAGCCGTTTGTATTGTTAAGCCCATGTAATGAGTCCCACTCGATATATGAGGCCTAGTATTGAGGCCAGTGCGATGAGGCTCATATGATATATTGAGACCTATGAACAAGGCCCATCTGTTGTGTATTTATGACCCATTAGCAAGGACCCAGTATAATGTAATTCCAGCCTATATATCGTGATCCATTGTGATATGTATTAGACCCATGAGCAGGGCTCACCGGTTGAGTTGTGTATATGCGGCCCTTGAGTAAGGCCCATTGTGTTGAGTATTAGACCTTTGTGTGAGGCCATGGGTCCACTATATGTTTGACCTTACGTAAGCCCCTCCTTGGGAGCAATGTCGGTTAAATGGCCACATTGATGGGCAATGATGGTTTAATGTCCACGTTGTGACTTTCCCTTAGGCCTTGTCAGGCTCATTCTTACCGATTCCGTTTATCATGACTGATTGCTGATTAGAGATCGAGGTCGATTATCCTGATCGATTGTCGATTAGCGATCGAGGACGATTATCCTGACCGATTTTCGATTAGCGATCGAGGCCGTTTATCCTGACCGATTGCCGATTAGCGATCGAGGCTGATTATCATGACCGATTGCCAATTAGCGATCGAGGCCGATTATCACGACCGATTACTGATTAGCAATCGAAGCTGATTATCCTGACCGATTGTCGATTAGCGATCGAGGCCGATTATCCTGACCGATTGCCGATTAGCGATCGAGGCTGATTATCATGACCGATTGTCGATTAGCGATCGAGGCTGATTATCACGACTGATTACTGATTAACAAACGAAGCCGATTATCCTGACCGATTATCGATTAACGATCGAGGCCGATTATCCTTGCCGATTGTTGATTAGCGATCGAGGCCGTTTATCATGACCGATTATCGATCGTGGTCGATTGTCGATTGACGTGGCCAATTTTTGATTCTGTTTGTCATGGCCGATTGTTCGATTATTGATCGAGGTCGATTATCATGACTGATTACCGATCGTGGTCGATTATCGAGACCTATACGATGTATATGCGACCCATACTTGAGGTCCATTGTGATGTGCATTCGGCCCGTGTTTGAGGCCCGATGTGATGCATATGCGACCGATGTGATGAGGCCCATTATGATGCATTTGAGGTCCAGGCGATGGAGCCCATTGTGATGTATGTTAGGCCCATGTGAAAGGCCCATCGTGATGTATATTAAACTCTTGAGTGAGGCCCATGGTGTTGTATATTTGGCCCTTGTGTGCGGCTAAGAGTCCACTTTATGTTAGGATTTTTGTGGGTCGTTCCTTGGGGAGCAATGTTGGTTAGATGTCCACATTGTCGAGGCCGATTGTTGATGCCGGTTATTGATACCAATTATGAGTATGTGACTGTATAGCATCATGATACATGCCCATACACATCATCTGCATGTCTGTTATGAGATATGATTGACCATTGCATATGTCATAGTGCTGGTTGTTATAAGACTCCCTGATAGGTGGAGATTGTCTCACATGAGCGCACGGTTTGTGCAGGATTGACGCATGACTGGATTGTATGACTCATGCATCTTTCATTGTGTGCTGTGATTACTATATGCCCTAGCCACATCAGGGTCGTAGCCTCCATAGGAATATCGTGGATGGCCAGATGGGACACCGAAAATCTGTTCTACATGGGGTGCTATAGATATCCCTGGGTGAAAGTCCCTAAACCCTCTTGGTTCCAGAGGTTGCTCCAACGTCTAGACCGAGTGGGTAGATGAGCGCCGAGTGCCGATTACCAGATGGTTGCGCTTTCCACTGTGTCGTGGTCGGTTGAAAGGGTGTGCGGCCTTACCTGCCCGAGAGGAGGGGGCAAAGATCGGCTGAGTTTGACCAGATTGATGAATGGGTCCGCTATCGACGAGCCGGGCCCCATATTGGCAGCCGGATAGTGAGGTCTCTTCCACTCGCCTTGTTGCGCGCGATGGGGCAGCAATCTGGTTTGGAGTGTAATAGACCCCGGTGATTTCCCAGAGAGGAACCGTACTGATATGTGGACTTATTGAGTAGGAGATGCATGCTCATTCTTTCATCCATTCACTATCCACTCGGGCTGGTGGTGTGCAACTAATTGTTGTGTACCTTCATTATGGCATGGATTTCGGTTAGGCGCGCAACTAACCTGAGATCAGGAGTTTACCACGTTGAGTTTGACTATCCAAATTTCAGCATGGGACTGGTTTGGATAGGAGTCCCTTGTGGTGGACCCCATAGCCTGTGATACTACGTACTATCATCCCGACTTCACACTCCAGCATGGTTATTTCATTCACATTTTATATTACATTGCATCCTCGGCATCTGATATTTGTCTCTTTATGACCCCTCATCGCATAGCTGTTCTATATCACGTATTCTGATATTGATTGACTTATAGACTTGTCCATACTTTCGCTTACTCTGTTATCGTATGATTTATATCTTGTCAGTATTCCTGCTTACTCTGATAATTCCTGCTCTTGTCAGTATTTCTGCTTATTCAGACATTGTATGGTTTATAGATTACCAATTTTTCGGTATTGTATGATTATAGCATTGTATTGAATACTTGGCACTTACCTTGTGCACACACTTACACCACCCTCTAAGCTTTCCATAAGCTTATGCACGATAAATGCGTGCAGGTGATGTTAGGTTGCAGCAGTGTTGAGCTTGTAGCGTGCAGTGGTCTTCTAGAAGCTTGATTTTTATTTATGTATTTCCCTTTCAGTATTATAATCAAACGATTATATTAGTGGATATGTGATGATGATGTTGCCTTTGTGAATTGGGTAATCTTGTGGTTATGCTTATTACTAGTTATATGTACAAAAAATAAACCTCCTTGTAGGATCTCAGGATCGAAAATCTGGCACATGAATGATAGGAGCCGAGAATGGGGTACTACGGAGGCTGTCGGCACCAGATTCGGTAATCGGGATTCTTATGAATCCGATTCCCAGGTTTGGGGCGTGACACACACTCCAATATACATGGCTGTCTAGATTGAATGAACTAATAAAGTATTTAGATCAAAGTGGTTCCACTACCAAGTGGTCAATAATAAGAGGATGAATGTTGTGGATAATATACATACAACAACATTCATCCAACATACAAGTAGCACACGAAATGTCTTGATCAAATCTCCATGATCGAATTCTCTTTTGAGAAATCCGAGCAGATGGATGGTTTCAAAATACATCATTTAGGCAATATATAGGTTTCCAACCAAACAGAGCCTTGGATCCATCTGGGCTACACATAACAATTCAATTAAGGTTTATCCTTATGGAAGTATCTATTAGTCGAGAATTTTCTAAATTCAATCATGAAAGAATTTGACCATATGGACCATATATATGATTATTAACTATCTTAAGTATCTTAAGAAAAAAATATCAAATACATATGTAACGCCTTGAAACTCGGGGGTCGAGCATAGATCAACTCCCGAGTTCCAAAACATCACTTATGCAACATTTTTAATGATGGATGTATGTTGTCTGTATTAGTGCATAAAACATGAAATAGATTAAGCCAAATCAGTAAAACATAATCTAGGGACAGTTATAATACGCAAGCGGAAGTCTGAAGTGAGTATATAAACCAGTATAAGTCCCCAAAGTATGTATGCGTTGTCAGGTCAATAATTACAAGTATTGTTTCAACAAAAAATGTCAAAAAGAATGTAATAGTCCTTTATAAGTATAATCCCTGAAGCCCTGTCGATCCAGACTCGGCTCACGTGAACCCGTCCGAAAACTGCATGTAAGAGAATGCCTCCTCATCATCCTCGAACTCCAGCTCTACCTCATGGGTCGCATCATCATCTGCAACTAAGATAGAGTCTGGTTGGTGTTTAACACCATCCCAAAACGTGAGAGTGAGTATCGACTCAGTGGAGCTATACAGCAAAGGTTAACATGTTATCAATTTAGTCAAGCAGTAATGATAAAGCAGTACAACAAACAAGTCCTAAATACTCTGATTAATGCAAGAATGAGATGTGGCAATGATGCGTGCCCTCGCCTGTACTCCCTCAGCATCTTCATTTTACGGCGTGCATGGCAACCACATGAAAGTGCTCTTTCTCATCAAAGCACATGCAATGCGGTGCATGAACGTGATTACCGAGTTCATATTAGTCATTTTCATACAGTAGGATGGGAAAGCTAAAGTACCTCCCTTATATCAATTCCTAAACAATGATCCATTCTAGGGTCGTCAGTCCTAGTAAATCTCATACGATGTTACGGTTTTAGGTCACTGCAAAGGGCTCGTCACCAATCAATACAGGCCTAATTATACCCTAGTTACTACAATAAGGCTCGTCGCCTTAATGGAGTTTCAGGGTATGCTCGAGGTCACTACAAAGGGGCTCGTCACCAATCAGTGTAGGCCGACAGCACGAATACAGTGTCCTATACCACCATATTCAGCTCACGAGTTTGGTTAATCACTGGTCACTATGGGGAGGCTCGTTGTCCCAGCATAGGCGGACAGCTCGACCATGGTATCCCATACCATCATGCCTTGCTCATGAGTCTTAGCGGATCGAGGTACCAAGGTTAACAGGGTTTTCACTGGTGAGTTTGGTACCGTAGATTCAAGTAGTAGCGTCCAAACATGATGAACATACATCGGGTCAATCGGGTTAATTAATGAGCTCGACTAAGACGAGCACACGTTGAGTTAATCGACATGAAGAGCATAAGCACTCCGTGTGGCCTAACCACTGCCGACATCCCAAGTACAGCTCGGATTCATCAAACATATCCTGCGTGGTGAAAAATAACTTCAGCCACCAGAACAAGGCCTATTATTGATTGCCTGGACTATGATATAGCCCCAACCACGTGCGGTCAAAACAAATAAGCATATTAGATAAGAAAATAGTAATGAATACTTAAGTCAAATCCTACAATCATGTGAGCATGCTAAAGAATATAACTTACACACAAATATACAGTACATTAAATATGAATAAGCAGACTGTACAGTACATGGAGGAAATCATACACACAGCTAAGGTAGTTGGGATTCATATCCCAATTTCCTTATAAATCACACTTTACTAACTCATTCAAACATTTTTACAAATACTTAGACTATACTTTCTACATAAATCGTGTATGTTGGTGTAACATCCTGAAATTCGGGGGTCGAGCATAACTCAGCTCCCGAGTTTCAAAACATCACTTATGCAACATAAACAATAATAGATGTATGTTGTCTGTGTTAGTGCATAAAACATGAAATAGATCAAGCTAGATTAGCAGACATAATTCAAGGATATAGGGAAATGCAAGTGAAATACTTAAATACATATATAATTCAAAAAGAATCCCCAAAATATGTTGCTCTGCCCAGGGCAATATATACAATTGTGTCTCAAAATGAATGGATCAACTGTGCAAAATCGTCATATACATATCCAAAAAATCCCCGCTCGTCAAGACAAGGCTCACGTGAACCTGCCTGAGAACTGCATAAATGAGAACGCCTCCTCGTCCTCATCGAAGTCTGGCTCCGCCTCGCCAGCATCGCTGTCACCTGCAATTAAATCAAAGTTTGGTTGGTGTTTAAGCATCATCCTAAAACGTGGGAGTGAGTGATCAACTCAATGGTACTATACCGCAAAGGTTAACGTGTTATCAAGTCAATCAAGCAGTAATGATAAAGCAGTACAATCAAACATGTCTTATATACTCTTGTTAATGCAAGAATGATATGAGAAAATGATGCATGCCCTCACCACAAACTCCCTCATACGACATCATCTAACGATGGCGGCAGAATCACTACCATTGTGCTCTCACACCAACGCCAATGGCACATGCAGTGCGATATCATGAATATGATTACCCAGTTCTTATTAGTACTTTTCATACAGCAGGATTGAGAAGCTAAGACACCTCCCTTATATCAATCCCCAAACATTGATCCATTCTAGGGTCGTCAGTCCTAGGAAATCTCATACGATGTTATGGTTATAAGTCGCTGCAAGGGCTATCAGGGCTGTTGTACGGAATCATTATACCACTCCCCCATCACCAAATCAATACAGGCCTAATTATATCCTCAATACTGCAACAGGACTCGTTGCCCTTATGCAGTGTTAGGATATACTTGAGGTCACTACAGAGGGCTCGTCACCAATCAATGTAGGCCGACAGTAAGAATATAGTTCTCATACCACCATAATCTGCTCATGAGAGTAGGGTGCTCATTGGTCACTACGGGGAGATTTGTCGCCCTAGCGTAGGCCGACAGCTAGACCACGGTATCCCATACCACCATGTCCAGCTCATGAGTCTTAGGGGATCACGGTACCAAGGTTAGCAGAAGTTTCACTGGAAAGCTCCATGTCTTAGATTCAAACAGTGGTGACCAAACATGGTGAACAAACATCGGTCAATCAGGTTAGTTGATAAGCTCAACTAGGCCAAGCGCACGTTGAATTGAAAGACATGGAATGCATAAGCACTCTGTGTGGCCTAACCACTGTCGAACATCTCAAGCACGACTCAAATTTCGTTAAACTCATCCTGTGTGGCGAAAATGACCTCAACCACTATTTGGAGTACGATTACTGATTACCTGGACTGTAGCACAACCCCAATCACGTACAAATGCAATAACATGCATATGAATCATGTCCTACATTCATATGACCATGCATGATATATAACTGGAACTTAAATACAGTACATGGAGTAAATCATACACACATTCAACATGAATAATCTAAGTTACATAATTCATGGAGAAAATCATACACTCAAATATTTTGATTGAGATTCATATCTCAACAACCTTAACAATCACACTTTACAAACTACTAACTCATTTAGACATTTATACAAACACTTAGATTACACTATGCAACATGCATCACGTATGTCGACTCCATTGCATATTAGGGCAAATCCTTTCACCAAGGAGTTGCCGCATACATATCAAGCATATAACAATGACAATTAATCATGACAATCAAAACAGCATATTCCATACGCATACAAGTATTCTAACATATACATGAAATACGCTATTTATAATATAAAGTATACATATACGTAAATCGAAACGGATAGTGCATTTGGCATGTGTAATAGCATTCACATCATGAATAAATCATTATCTATCATTGAAAGCCTTGAAAACCATAACCTAAACGTATATAGTCTGCACCTAAAATCAAAAAATGTGTATTCGATACGATTCAGACGATATGTCTTCGTCAACGGCAGATACGCTACCTATGGCATGAAACATGTTAGCTAGGACTTCATTTAAACTATTATAGGTTTCAAAATAGGTTAGGGTTAGCTTAACTTACCCAAGAATGGAATCAGAATCGTCGAAAGAATGATTTAGATACGCAGGTTCGATGTGTAGATGAACTGGGAAGAATCCTGCGAAGAATCAACAGGTTCTCCCACACTTTCTCTCTCTTTTCTCTCTCTTGGGAAACTAAGGTTTAGAAAATTCATATGGAATTTAAGAATGAGGGTTTAAGGCCTTTTTATAAGCCTAAACTCGATGAAAATAGCCTCAGAGCTAAGGTATACTTAGGTTATAACCAAATCGGGCTCTTTCTGATCCAACGGAGCACTTCTGGAGGTCCTCTTATCAAATGCGGTCAGACTTAAGCTCACTAGTATTGGATCTTTAGTAAGTTAAGTTTTCAGTTCGATCGGGTTTCCAGATCATCCATGGTGGATCAGTTTCAATTCAATGGTTACCGAAATTCGATCAGGGCTACAAGTATTATGACATGTAAGGGCCACCTATCCTGATCTGAGGGTGAATTTGAGTCAAAATCTAATGGTCAGAATACTTAAAAATAACGCGCAAGCGAAACTATCCAGATTACTTAAAATTATATTTAATTTTCTAAAAATCTTCGTTTTCTCACTCTCTTCACTCTGGACTCAATAAAATAGTCTCAGGACATCGTTTGGGCTTGATTTTTGAGGTGATTGTCAAGTCCAACAAAGCGGTCGTAATGGTCTAATTCATAGATATCAGACTTTTGACGTGCGGTTAAATCCAATACAAATTTACAAAGCATTCCCGGGAGCATCTGGGTTTAGAGTTAGATCCTAGATTTCAGGGTAATATAGCGTCAATGGTTCTATAGGTTTTGGGTCTTTCAGATCGTATTGAAAGTTATTGGTGCTAATTTCACATGCAATCTGGTTTAGCACTAGCTAAAACATATTAAAGTTCTAAGGGATTTGGTTCTAAATGATTTCTGCTAAAGACGGTACTCGGATCTAAGTACGAATTTTTCTATGTCGTTACAATCTACTCCCCTAAGAAAAAAATTTCGTCCTCGAAATTCACACCTTCTCATACTCCTCGAGGATCTGGGGGTAATTCTTCCTCACTTCAGCTTCAGTCTCCCAGGTAGCTTCTTCTTCGCTATGTTGCGTCTACAATACTTTCACAATTAGGATAACCTTGTTACGCAATACCTGCTCCTTCCTATCCAAAATACGCATCGGGCACAGTTCATAAGTGGCATCCTCGCTCAACTGCACCTGCTCCCATCTGATAATATACGAATGATCGGGAACATACTTCTTCAACATGGACACATGAAAAATATTATGCATGCCTGAGAGTGGTGTGGGCAAAGTAAGACGATACGCTACTGCCCCCACTCGATCAAATATCTAGAATGGGCCAATAAATCTCGGCGTGAGCTTCCCCTTCTTACCAAACCTAAAAACTCCTCGCATAGGGGAAACATTAAGGAACACATGGTCCCCAACATCAACCTCAAGCAGTCGTCATCTCGTATTGGCGTAACTCTTCTGCCTGCTCTATGCTGAGAGCAGTTGACGCCGAATGATGTCAATCTTCTCCGAAGTCGCCTGGACCAATTCTGGGCCAATCAGAGTCTTCTCGTCCACTTCTGCCCAACAATGCGGCGCTCTACACGGGCGACCATACAGTGCCTCATCGGGAGCCATACCAATACTCTCCTGGAAGCTGTTGTTGTACGCGAACTCTATATAAGGAAGACAGTCATCCCAACTGTCCTTGAAGTCCAACACACAAGCTCTCAACATATCCTCCAAAATCTGATTCACACTCTCCTTCTGCCCGTTTGTCTGTGGATGGAACGTGGTACTGAACTTTAACTTCACACCCATTGCTTCCTGGATACGAGTTCAGAAGATAAATGTGAATCGGGTGTCTCTATCTGACACAATCTCCAAGGGAACTCCATGCAGGCGTACAATCTCCCTAATATACAATCTAGCCAACTCGTCTGTAGAATTTGTGACTCTGATCGGTAGGAAATGAGCTGACTTCGTTAACCTATCAATGATCACCCAAATATAGTCATGTCCCTTCCTCGTCTTCGGCAGTCCAGAAATAAAATCCATGGAAATAAAGTTCCACTTCCATTCAGCTATGAGCATGGGCTAAAGTAATCCAGGAGGTCGGCGATGCTCTTCCTTAACATGCTGGCATGTGATACAACGGGATACGAACTCAGCAATGTGGACTTTCATATTGTCCCACTAGTACGATCTTTTCATATTCTGATACATCTTTGTTCTACCTGGATGCATCGCAAGCCTCGAACTGTGGGTTGACTCAAGAATCTCTCGTCTCAAGTCAGGTATGTCTGGAACGCATAGACGGCCTCGATATCGTAAGCCCCCATCCATACCAATAGTCCACTCAGAGTTCCCGTCGGTACCAACCCGCTCCTTCATCTTCACCAGAAGCTCATTGCCTGCCTGAGCCTCAATGATACGGCCATCTACAAGCGGTTTTACACGAATATGTGTGACGACTTCATACCGCTCTTCCACTGTGAGCTTCTGCTCAAAGTCTCACACGAATTCCACCATAGCCCATTCCATCACCAAAAGCGGAGCCGTAAATTCTATAGCCTTCTTGCGGCTCAACGCATCAGCCACAAGGTTTACCTTGCTTGGATGGTAGGAAACCTCAAACTTAAAGTCTTTCAAGGTCTCCATCCATCGGCGCTGCCTTATATTCAAATCTCGCTGTGAGAAAATATATCGAAGGCTCTTGTGGTCGCAAAAGAGCTCGAACTCTTCTCCATAGAGGTAATGTCTCCAGAGCTTTAATGCGAAGATGACAGCTGCCAACTGTAGGTCGTGCTTAGGGTAATTCTCCTCGTGCTTCCTTAATTGTCTCGAGGCATACGCAATCACCCTGTCCTTCTGCATAAGGACACAACCTAGACCAACACGAGACGCGTCAGTATATATCGTATACTTAACCCCTTACTCTGGCAATATTAGCACAGGGGCGGACGTCAACTTGTCCTTCAGCTCCTAAAAGCTGCCTCAGCCTTTTCATTCCAGGGAAACTTTAAGTCTTTCCTTGTCAACTGACAGAATGGTCTGACAGTCTTAGAAAAATCTCAAATGAATCGTCGATAATAACCTGTCAGACCCTGAAAACTCCTCACCTCGATAACTGAACTAGGCTGCTTCCAATCTTAAACCACAGCTACCTTAGCGAGGTCAACTGCAATGCCTTCCTTGGACACCACATGTCTCAGGAACTTAACTTTTTTCTTCCAGAAGTCGCATTTCTTATATTGCGCGAACAACGGGTTCTCCCTGAGAGTATTTAATACCACTCTCAGGTGCTCCTCGTGCTCTTCCCGACTCGGTGAGTATATCAAAATGTCATCGATAATGACAATGATAAACCGGAACAAAAATGGCTGAAACACTCTGTTCATCAGATCCGTAAACACGGCTGGAGCATTTATGAGTCCAAAAGACATCACAAGGAACTCATAATGACCAAAACTGGTCCTAAACGCAGTCTTCTGCACATCCTCATCCGAGAAGCGCAACTGATGATACCCAGACTACAAATCAATCTTTGAGAAAAAGCATGCCCCCTTCAACTAATCAAACAGATCATTAATCCTGGGCAAAGGATACTTGTTCTTCACTGTCACTTGATTCAGCCTACGATAATTAATACACAACCGTAGGAAACCGTCTTTCTTCTTCATAAATAAGACAGGCGCTCCCCAAGGTGACACACTCGGCCGAATAAAGCCTGCTTCAAGAAAGCCATCAATCTATCTCCTCAACTCCTCCATCTCACATGGAGGCATACGATACGTCAGTAGGGAAATCGGTGTCACACTAGGCACAAGATCAATGGTGAAGTCAATCTCGCACCGAGGAAGAAGCCCTGGAATCTTCTCAAACACATCAGAGAACTCCTAAACTACTGGCATATCTTCTAACATCGGAATATCAGAACTCTCTAACATAGAAGCGTAACTGCTAACACGACAGGACCAACTGACCTGAACTGGAAAAGAGAAGGCTATGCCCTCAGGTCCGTAGGCTGTCACAACTCTAACCTCGCAATCAATCTCTGCTCTCATCTTCGCGAGCCAGTCCATCCTTAAAATAACATCATAATGACATAGTGGGGCGACAATCAAGTCGACGACCACCGTCCTGCTATGCAAATCTATCGAGTAAGACTCATAGGTCCGAGTAATATCTAACGTAGTCCCTGTAGCTGCCATGAGTCTCACTCCCTTCGTAGGAGCCGTAACCAAACCTAGCCACTTGAGCGCAGCATAAGAAATGATCGAAACAGTGGACCCAGTGTCCACCAATAGGAAGATATGTGTACCTAAGATGTGCGTAGGAATCTCAAATGCTGACGGTGCTGAATCTGCTAGGGCGCCTCAGCTATGAGCGCATGAACCCGAGCCTGCTGGGGGCGATGTGATGGAGGAACCATGGGCTGTTGTGGTGGCTTGAAACGAGGTGTTGGAGGTCTGAAGGATGGATGAGCTGGTGCTGATCGAAGGGGTGGTGCTGAAATAGCCTGAGGCATTGGACGACCAATCCTCTAAGGCGACGAGACCCACTGTCTCGCATCTTAGAAGAGTAAGAAATCTCAGTGTGGTCAGGCTTCTTACAATAGCTGCACCATACATTAGGATGCCTCAAATGGCCAGGAGATGCAGAAGACCCCTGCGGTGAATCAAACCAAGGCCTCTTACCAAGGAAAGGCCTACTCATGAACTCATGCCGCGGCCTAGGAACCACAGGTGCTCGCATGCTGGAAAACCTCTCCCCATCCTGTTCTGCTCGCAAGGACATGCTCACCAGCTCCGCATAAGAAGAAATGCTCGCACAGCACATCTTCGATCTAATCTCGGGCCGTAAAGTCTCAGAAAAATGCCGCATCCTCAATGACTAATCACCCACAATCAACGGAGCATACCTGCCTAACTCCGTAAACCTATTCTCATACTCTGTCACCTACATGCCTCCCTGGAGAAGGCAAAGGAAATCATTCTCCTTCTCGTGTCGGTAAGTGATAGGAAAATACTTCTCATGGAAGCGTGCCTCAAACACTGCCTACATCCACTCAAATCCCTCCGTAATTGTGCGGAGAATGCTGTCCCACCATAAGCTAGCCTCCATCTTAAACATGAAGGTGGTCAGCTCAACCTGCTCCACCTCGGAACAGTACAACGGTCTAAGCATCTTCGAGATGCAGTCTATCCAATACTCAACCTCCTCGGTCTGTGAGTATCCGAAAATGTAGGAGGCCTCAAGTGTTGAAACTGCTCGAATGTACCGCTCGCACTAGTATGCCCAACAGGGTGTAGAGGCAAGGCAGGTGGAGTCACCGCCATCGACTGAGCAAAGATGTCAGCCATGGAGGACAAGAACTGTTGCTGTTACTGATACTATATCTGTTGTTGCTGCATCAACAGCATCATCTGCTCTATCCTATTAGGAGGCGGAGCGAACTGTGATGTAGAAGGTGTCGACGCAGACGCACGGTTCTGCTCAGGAATCACAGGTGTGACAGGAGGCACCATAGAAGGTGTCATAGGAGGTGGCCCAGCTGCAGGACCAGAAGCCGGCTGAGAACTCGGCATGAGATCTAAACAAGATGGGCCCGAATGGGGGTCCATATGAGTATCGCATAGGGCAAGGGCCCCGTCGAGGGAATCTCTTAGAGAAAGATGGGCCGAAGATCTTGAACCCTTATGTGGCATACCCTACACACAACAGAGGGTAGCAACCAATGAGATTAGGCATTCACACGGTCCATTCACAGCATTAACTTCACAAGCCAAGGAAACAACATGCATTTTATTAATAAAATTGCCACAATACATGATTTGCAGCATTACATGAATCGCGATAGTGAAAGCATGTGAACAAAACATCTGAGCTTCAAACACTAAGCTTCAACACTAAACAACTACCAACTACCAAACAACTAGCAAACCACACATAAAAATAAGAAACAAACAAGCAAACAACGACTACATAAAGCCTATTCATCAGAATCTGGCAATGGAGAAGGGGCACCCTTATCCTTCAGGCAACACAGGATGGTCTTCAGCGTGCGAGTTACTTTCTTGAACTTACACCTTACAAGGCCCCGCAAATCTAAAATATCTTGTCGAAGAGCAGCCTAACCCTCCTCGAGTCTAACTATACAGGCATCCCTATCAGCCTGAGTCATAGGAGGAGGACTCTCATCAGTATCCTGAGCCTCCTCTTCTTCCTCGTCCTACACTTCTTCCTCTATCTCTGCCCCACCTTCCTCTTCACTTCCTTCTTCTTCGCTATCATACTCATCCTCGCTATCATCAAGTTGGGCTTCACATTGTCGAGGCCCCATCTTCATCTGGTTAAGTGTAGCCTCGCTGATATAATGGACTAGCGTAGGCAACTCCGCCCCAAGTCTATAGGTAAACTCGAGTGCAATCTTTCATATGAGTCGGCCGAAGGGAAGCAATTTAGTCGTTCTTCTTGATCACGCGATAAGGATGATCTGTCACAGGATAAACGTAGGCACGCACACCTTCTCTCCCTACCCCACTTGATACAGAAAATCAACCATGAGACGCGTGCATTCACTGCGATTGTTTTACCTGGGATAAACATTGAACATGCAGATGTGATGAAGTAGACAGAAATTGCCCAACATATGGGTCACTAAGAGGCTCTTGTTATGCTGCCACTCAACCAAATGACCACATAGAAACCTGGTGCGGTGATCCCTCTCATGAACACTATTCAGATTCCTTGCACTTGAATGTACCTTGCCAAGTGTCACATTCAAGAGTCGAGCTATCAACCCAGCATTGATTGTAGCTTCCTGATCTCTGCCAAAAGGGATCATGAACTGCAACGGCTCCAGCGTAGGATCCTGAATATGAGCATAGAAGGCACAAACAGTACTCACATTTGTATAAGACTCGCCCTTCAATAGCGGACCCCACCTGATAGCTTCTATACGCTCGAATAATAAATACTCGTTAAAGAGTCACCCATCCACATGTGCTTCAAAAAGAACCCTACGGTCCTCGTAGACGCCATGAGCCAAATCTACCAACAACGATCTTCTTATTAGAGCATGTGGATCTAAATCCCGCTTCGAATGCAGTTCTCTCCCAACACTTGAACACGCGGTAGCTCCTCTAGGCCGCCTCGAACGAGCCAGACAACTAGGCTCAGCCTCGTCCGTAGGGGCCCGCTTCTTGCCCATTAGCGAAAGGATGGAGGAAATGGAGAAAAAGTCTACAACAACCTCCATGAAAGCCATGGAAGAGTGATGAAATGGAAGAAAAGGACTAACCTAATGGGTTTCAACGGATCTGGGTCTGAAAGAGGAATGTAATGGGTCAAAGAAAGGAAAAATAGAAGAAATGAAAGATCAAAGTAAGAGGGGTTGCGGGCTGGCACATTTTGGAGCTTAAATGAGAGCTTTGAGAGCTCAAATCGAAGAAAATGAAAAGAGTAGATGCTGGGTATGGCTGAGCACAGTAGAAGAACGTGAGGCTTGAAGGAAAATGGAAGAAAGAAGGATTGGAAAGGTGATTTGAGAGAGGTAGGGACGGTTTTAAGAAAAAAGGAAAGATTGAGAGTGTATTTTATGAAGGAAGTAGTAGAATGGGGGTGATATAAACTAAGAAACATGGAGCATTAGGGTCCACAAGACCCCAAAATCGGTCGGACTGACGGCCTGACCCATCTGATCCTGCCGACCGGCAAGGCCCTCGTCGACCACTAGACTATCCGGTGAGGGCTCACCATTTAGACGAGGTCCTCACCATCCCCTGGATCTAAAAAAGTTAGGGTCTCAGCCAGGAACCCCCTGAAAGTTGATCGTTTGGCCCCCTCTTTAGATTTGAGCCGTTTCAGGTCATTTCGGAACTAATCTGACCTCTATTCACTTTTACCGATTTCTAATGGCTGAAATTGGGTGGAATAGGGTCTATACCCATCAATTGACTGTCTAGACTTGATTTGGGGTCGACATATGTGATCAGGAGTGTGCACGGACTCGATCTCGACGACCATTTTTAGTAAACCTTCGCCAAAAGATAAACTGGGAGTCCTAGTTCCGTTTCTAGATTGTTCTCGCACCCTCCTATGCTATAGTGGCATCAACGTGGATCATGTGACCCTAACTCAGGTCCAGGTTAATTCAGATCATGCTCTGATACCAACTTGTAACGTCCTGAAATTCCAGGGTCGAGCATAACTCAGCTCCCGAGTTCCAAAACATCACTTATTCAACATAAACAATGATGGATGTATGTTGTTTGTGTTAGTGCATATAACATGAAATAGATCAAGCCAGATCAGCAGACATAATTCAGGGATATTGAGAAAATGCAAGCGTGTAACGCCCGTGAAAAACCCGTACTTGAGCTCGAGTACCAACTCGACCCGAAATTGCGTAAAATTCATTCCTTTAGAAAATATGACTAGGTTAGCTAGTGCAACGTTAGAATAGCTGGAAAATGGTCCCTGATCACTTTAAATACGTTCTACAAGGCCCAAAGCGAGTGGAACCAATGGTGCTATAATGCTCTAAAACCTCGGACCAAACTCTAAGCAGGTTTGTTCTCTAGACCACTTTGAATCTTTATATTGGATCTAGACCGCACGTCGAAAGTTCGATACCTCCTATCTTAGACCGTTAGAACCGCCTAGCTGGACTTGACACTCATTCCGAAAATCAAGTCAAACCGATAATCACAGGCTATTTCATTAAGCCCGGACCGAAGAGAGTGAGAATAGGGTTAGAATTGGAATTTGAAATCCAAATCTGGCACACGATTTGACGCATCAGTATTAAGCATTCTGACCGTCAGAATACAGCCAAATTACACCCTTGGATCAGGAAAAATATCTATTACATATCATGAGACTTATAGGCCTGATCTTGGTGCGATGACCGTTAAACTGAAACTGGACCGCCACGTGCGATCTGGGAACCCTACCGGTCTGAAAACTGGATGTGTGCTAGATCCAGTATGCATGAGCTTAAGTCCTACCGCATTTGGCCAGGGGACCTTCAGAAATGCCCTTTTGGACCGAAACGGCCCCGATTTGGTTAGGCACCAAGTAAACATTGTTCCCAAGCATATTTTGGGCATGTTTTAGGCTATAAAAGGGGTTGAAACCCTCACTCCTCTCTCCCATCCGAATTTGAGAGAAGCCCTAGCTTGGGAGAGAGAAAAAGAGTGAGAGATTGTGAGAGAGTGGGAGAGTTCTTCCTGCCACTTGTGCTACGTGTTGCACGTGCTTAAGCAACACTCCTCTACCGCTTTCCCGGCGATTCCACCGCAATCCTAGGTAAGTAAAAACCCTAAATAGATGTTGATTTGAGTTTTCCTTGTTTCCATAGCGATGTAGCTTATGGATCTTATGTATTAGGCTCCTTACTCGCCGTAGACGAACCATATACACTCCGCTTCAATTCCCGAGTCTACAAGACACTAGGTGAGGATTTTAGACGCTTTGATTGACGGTTCCCAATGCTTTCAATGTCGTTTAATAGTAGATTCTTGACGGCATCGCCGTTTGACATGTACAAAATGCTCTCCGTTTTCCGTTTCGTAAGCTAACGAAGAATATGAGATTTAGGGCATTTTAGTCATTTGTAGGAAGTACTGTTTACATTCATATTTTGCTGATGTGATTGACATGGTTTGTTGTCGCATTAGGAAGTTAGGAATACGTGCATAATTAGTTTGGCGGAGAGATTCGCCTAATTGCGCACTTCGGGTCGACATACTATATGTAGACTTAAGTGTGTAGTGTATGTGTTTGTATAAATGCTTGTATTAGTATGTATTGAATTAAATGATGTTATGTGATAGTTTATGATTGATTTCTCAATTAATATGCTGACCTAAATGATTTTCTACATGTTGACTAAATGCATGATTTCATTACATGCATGGAATATATGTGCTTGAAGATTTGCTTAAGTTGAATGTTATAACATGTGTTAACATGCTCACATGATTGTATTTCAATTCCAATACTTTTACATATATTGCTGATGTGATTCCATAAGTTCTTGGGACTAGACTTAGTCCAGGCAGTCGGTAACCGAGCGAATTCGTGGCTGACTGGTCATAGGCATGAACGACGCGTCGATGAACCCAAGTCGTGTTTGAAGTTGGCGGCAGTGGTTAGGCCACGCGAAGTGTTTTACGCACTTCATGTCATTCGACTTGAGATGCGATCGCGCTAGTCGAGCCCCTCAAGTAACCCGACTGGCCGATGTATGTTCACCGTGTATGAGTCATAACTGCCTGAACCTAGGGTACTGAACTTACCATTGTAAACCCTGTTAACCATGGTACCTTGATCCACGAAGACTCATGAGCCGGGCATGGTGATATGGGACACCGTGGTCAAGCTGTCGGCCTACGCTGGGGCCACAAACCTCCCCGTAGTGACCAGTGAGCACCTAGACTCATGAGCAGATTATGGTGGTATGGGACACTATATTCTAGCTGTCGGCCTACACTGATCAGGCGACGAGTCCTTTGTAGTGACCGCGAGCGTATTCTGAGTTCACGGGAGGTGACGACCCTTCCGTTGCAGTAGAGTACAGTAAGCCTGTATTGATAAGGTGATGGGGGAGCGGTGCAACGAGTGCGAGTAACAGCCCTGGCAGCCCTTGCAGTGACCTACGAAATATACATCGTATGAGATTACTAGGAGTGACGACCCTAGATAGGATCTGTGTTGGGATTGATACAAGGGAAGTACCTTAGTTTCCCAATCTTGCTGTTTGAATGGACTAATAACAACTTGAAAATCATATCACCATGCCATTGCATGTGCCTGGAAGATGTGGAGCACTTGAGGGTTGATTGCATGCCGCGATCGTAAGATGTTGCCGTATGAGGGAGATCGTCGGTGAGGGCATACATCACGTCATATCATCTTGCATTAACAACAGTATTAGGATTGTCTGATTTACTGCTTTACTATTATCGCATGATTGATTTGTGAACATACTAATCTTTGCTCTATGATTCCACTGAGTTGATCACTCACTCCCACGTTACGGGATGGTGTTTGCAACACCCACCAGACCCTGTTGTAGATGCAGGTGAGGCTGAGATCCAGGAGGTGGAGCCAGACTTTGACGAGGACCAGGACGAGTTCTCATACATGCAGTATCACGATGGCTTCGCGTAAGCGACCTGGATCGATGGGACTTCAGTGGGACTATTTTGGACATTTACTTTTGTTCGTGTATATGTATATGAGACTCAGAGATGTATTCATACTTTAGAGACAGATGAGATTTACTTTGTTTTTCCATACAGTGATATATATATTGTTTAGTCTTCCGCTTGCTTTTATCACTGGATCTGAAGTATGAATTGCAGTTTTGGTATAATTTTACTCATGTGAATGCTTTAAATCAGACAACATTGAATCATAATCATTTTTGTTGCATAAGTGACGGTCTGGAACTCGGGAGTTGAGATTATACACGACCCCCAATTTTTAGGGTGTTACAAGTTGGTATCAGAGCATGAATGAGAGTATACTGGGCCTGGGTTATGGTCTCGCGACGTACGCTGTCACTTCCCTTGACTTAGGTGGGTGCGATAAGGGTCTAGAAACACTTCTAGGATCGCAGATTCACCGATAGGCGAGTCTATTTGAATCGATCGCACGATCGAGTCTGTAACGCATCTCGGGTCGCGTAAAGCAACCCGAATAGCTTCTAAGCCGTAGGAAGTCAGGTTGAGACGTCCTATGAATGATTTTAAACCCGCAAAAGTGAATCCTTGGGCCGTGGGATGACCACGACTCCTGTAATCAATCGTCAGGGCTTAAAAACCCCGTTTCGCCAAAAATCTTCAAAATTCTTCCTCTCACCACTCCAATCTTTATTTCTTTCTTATCCAATTCATGTTAGGCATTAAACCTAATGTGAAAATAATATAAAATAATTTTTTTACAAGATTTTATAGTGAATAGTAAAATTTCATGAAAAATGGTCATAAGGCCATTCTAACTTCACTTTCTTTAGAAAATAAGGATCTAGATGGATGTACTAGCTCCTTCTATCCTAAATTCATATGCTGCATCATAGGGTTTTGTATTCGGGATTGCGGAATGGTCCCGGAAAGCCCCGAACACATGTTTGGGCCTATGTTGGTCAAAGTACAATGAACCAAGGGGTGGACCGTACATATTTGGGGTCCTTGGACCATGGGGGACCGAACACATCCAGCCCCACCGACCGGATGCACCACCGGTCGGTGATGCATCGCCGTACAGGTGGGCCCACTTGAAGTGCAATTCGGGCGCACGCCCTTAAATGCCATGTACACACCCCCCATACATCTCTCGTCCAAAGAAAACCCCCAAATCATACCCCTCCTTCATAAATGGCCCTCCCCATAGCCCTATTTTCATTTTCCAGCAATGTAACACCCTGAAAATCGGGGGTCGTGTATAAACTCAACTCCCGAGTTCCAGACCGTCACTTATGCAACAAAAATGGTTATGATTCAATGTTGTCTGATTTAAAGCATTCACATGAGTAAAAGTATACCAAAACTGCAATTCATACTTCAGATCCAGTGATAAAAGCAAGCGGAAGACTAAACAATATATATATCACTGTATGGAAAAATAAAGTAATCTCAACTGTCTCCAAAGTATGACTACATCTCTGAGTCTCATATACATGTAAATAGACAAAAGAATAAGTTCAAAATAGTCCCACTGAAGTCCCCCTCGATCCAGGTCACCTACGGGAAGCCGTCGTGATACTGCATATACGAGAACTCATCCTGGTCCTCGTCAATCTCCGGCTCCACCTCCTGGATCTCGTCGTCACCTGCAACTACAACAGGGTCTGGTGGGTGTTGCAAACACCATCCCGTAACGTGGGAATGAGTGATCAACTCAGTGGAATCATAGAGCAAAGATTAGCATGTTCACAATTCAATCACGCGATAATAGTAAAGCAGTAAATCAGACAAGTCCTAATACTGTTGTTAATGCAAGATGATATGACGTGATGTATGCCCTCACCGACGATCACCCTCATACGGCAACATCTTACGACCACGGCATGCCACACTCCCTAGAGTGCTCCACATCTTCCAGGCACATGCAATGCTATGGTGATATGATTTCCAAGTTGTTATTAGTCCATTCAAACAGCAGGATTGGGAAACTAAGGTACCTCCCTTGTATCAATCCCAACACGGATCCTGTCTAGGGTCGTCACTCCTAGTAATCTCATACGATGTACATTTCGTAGGTCACTGCCAGGGCTGCCAGGGCTGTTGCTCGCACTCGTTGCACCGCTCCCCCATCACCTTATCAATACAGGCCTACTGTACTCTACTGCACGGAAGGGTCGTCGCCTCCCGTGAACTCAGAATACGCTCGCGGTCACTACAAAGGGCTCGTCGCCTGATCAGTGTAGGCCGACAGCTAGAATATAGTGTCCCATACCACCATAATCTGCTCACGAGTCTAGGTGCTCACTGGTCACTACGGGGAGGTTTGTGACCCCAGCGTAGGCCGACAGCTCGACCACGGTGTCCCATACCACCATGCCCGGCTCATGAGTCTTCGTGGATCAAGGTACCACGGTTAATAGGGTTTACAATGGTAAGTTCAGTACCCTAGGTTCAAGCAGTTATGATACATACAAGGTGAACAAACATCGGCCAGTCGGGTTACTTGACGGGCTCGACTAGCGTGATCGCATCTCGAATTGAACGACATGGAGTGCGTACAACACTTCGCGTGGCCTAACCACTGCCGCCAACTCTCAACACGAATCACATTCATCGACGCGTCGTTCGTGGCTATGACCAGTCAGCCACGAATTCGCTCGGTTACCGACTGCCTGGACTAAGTCAAGTCCCACACATCTATGGAATTACTATAAAAGGTATTGGAATTGAAATACATCATGTGAGCATGTTAGCACATGTTATAACATTCAACTTAAGCAAATCTTCAAGACATACTTCCCATGCATATTCAACTTAAGCAAATCCTCAAGCACATACATTCCATGCATGTAATGAAATCATGCATTTTGTCGACATGTAGAAAATCATTTAGGTCAGCATAATAATTGAAAAATCAACCACAAACTATCAAATAACATCATTTAATTCAATACATACTAATACAAACATTTATACAAACACATACACTACACACTTAAGTCTACATATGGTATGTCGACCCAAAGTGTGCAACTAGGCAAATCTCTTCGCCAAACTAATTATGCACGCATTCCTAACTTCCTAATGCGACAACAAACCATGTCAATCACATCAGCAAAATATGAATGTAAACAGTACTTCCTACAAATGACTAAAATGCCCTAAATCTCATATTCTTCGTTAGCTTACGAAACGGAAAACGGAGAGCATTTTGTACATGTCAAACGGCGATGCCGTCAAGAATCTACTATTAAACGACATTGAAAGCATTGGGAACCGTCAATCAAAGCGTCTAAAATCCTCACCTAGTGTCTTGTAGACTCGGGAATTGAAGCGGAGTGTATATGGTTCGTCTACGGCGAGTAAGGAGCATAATACATAAGATCCATAAGCTACATCGCTATGGAAACAAGGAAAACTCAAATCAACATCTATTTAGGGTTTTTACTTACCTAGGATTGCGGTGGAATCGCCGGGAAAGCGGTAGAGGAGTGTTGCTTAAGCACGTGCAACACGTAGCACAAGTGGCAGGAAGAACTCTCCCACTCTCTCACAATCTCTCACTCTTTTTCTCTCTCCCAAGCTAGGGCTTCTCTCAAATTCGGATGGGAGAGAGGAGTGAGGGTTTCAACCCCTTTTATAGCCTAAAACATTCCCAAAATAGGCTTGGGAACAATGTTTACTTGGTGCCTAACCAAATCGGGGCCGTTTCGGTCCAAAAGGGCATTTCTGGAGGTCCCCAGGCCAAATGCGGTCGGACTTAAGCTCATGCATACTGGATCTAGCACACATCCAGTTTTCAGACCGGTTGGGTTCCCAGATCGCACGTGGCGGCCCAGTTTCAGTTTAACGGTCACCGCACCAAGATCAGGCCTATAAGTCTCGTGATATATAATAGATATTTTTCCTGATCCAAGGGTGTAATTTGGCTGCATTCTGACAGTCAGAATGCTTAATACTGATGCGTCAAATTTGTGTGCCAGATTTGAATTTGAAATTCCAACTGTCCCTATTCACACTCTCTTCGGTCCGGGCTCAATGAAATAGCCTGTGATCGTCAGTTGGACTTGATATTCGAAACGATTGCCAAGCCCAGCTAAGTGGTCATAACGGTCTAAGATGGTAGGCATCTGACTTACGACGCGCGGTCTAGATCCAATACAAAGTTTCAAGGAGGTCCCGAGAGCAAACCGGCTTAGAGTTTGATCCGAGGCTTTAGAGCATTATAGCACCCTTGGTTCCACTCGCTTCGGGCCTTGTAGAATGTATTTAAAGTGATCAGGGACCATTTTCCAGCTATTCTAACGTTGCACTAGCTAACCTAGTCATATTTTCTAAAGGAATGAATTCTACGCAATTTCGGGTCGAGTTGGTACTCGAGCCCAAGTATGGATTTTTCACGGGCGTTACAAGCAACCATTTCCAAAATTTAGGATTTCAAAACGCCTCTCGATCCCTCCTTGGCCAAAACCGACCATCATCCATTGATCCTTGGGAGTTGGCAGCCCTTCCTCTTGAAGATTTCATCATTTGGAGCTCCAAAAACCTCCAAATTGAGCTGAAATCGTGAGGTGCTCCATTCCACTTTTTCATTTCCATTTCTCCTTGAAAATGCCTCCTTGGGAAGCTTGAAGCATCCCTCTACGATGCCTAGATTTCCATTTTCCAGATTGGACAGCCGCTTCTCCGTATTTTCACCGTTTTCCATGGCTTTCGTGGAAGCCATTTAGGCCTTTTATCACTCTCATCCATCATATCTTTGATGGGTAAAAGGAAAACCGTAACAGATGAGGCTGGGCCAAGCCATCTTGCTCAATCGAGAAGACCACGGGGTGGTGCCGCAAGTTCAAGCGCCGCCGCAGGTCCAGCCGCAGTCCTGGAGTGCCGTACAAAGTGGGATTTGGATCCCCATGCACACCTTGGGTGAGTAATTTTATCAGAGATGCCTTATGGCCAATACACTGATCGCAAAGTGTTATTTAAAGCGGACGTAGAAGGGCGACTGTTTGGTGAATTTTTGTTGTTCGAGCGCATTGAAGCTGCGCATTGGGGTCCGATCTTTGAAGCTCACGCTCGTGCTAATGTGAGCACCGTTCGTGCCTTCTACGCTAGTATCCAGACTCCTACCTTGGATCCATTGCAGTTTAAAATCCCTTTTGGTAGAGATCGGATGGCTACGATTGATGTGCGACTGATTGCGCGACTTCTGAACGTACCTCTAGGTGATGTTCATCCTAGTGAGAAGAACCTGAGGACTAGGCGTGAACGAGATCGCCGCACCAGGTTTCTGTGCGGTAAGTTGGTTCCATGGCAGCCTAATAATAGTCTTAAGGCGACGTACATGTCTGATGATTTGCGCCTGCTGCACCATATCTGCACGTTCAATGTTTATCCTAGGTCGACGAATCGCATTGAATGTACACGCCTTATGCTTGATTTCCTGTATCTGGTGGCCCAGGGAGAGAATGTATGCATGGCTACTTTCATCTTACGACAAATAATCCTCATAGCCAGGTCAAGAAGAACATCCGAATCGCTTCCCTTTGGCCGACTGATTTGTAAGATTGCGCTTGAGTTTGCCTATAGACTTGGGCCGAAATTGCCAGTATCGATTCATACCATTGATGAGTCGACTATGGTTAAGATGAAGATTGGGTCGCAGTACCGTGAAAACCAGCTTGAGGAAGACAGCGAGGATGACTTTGATGATGAGGAAGATCAAAGCGAAGAAGAACCTGGAGCAGAGGTTCAGGAAGAAGCTCAGGAAGAGGCAGAAGAGGAGGCTCAGGATACAGATGAGAGCCCTCCTCCTTCTGCACAGGCTACTATCGATGATCGCATTGCTCGAATGGAGGAGAGTCAGAGCACCTTGCGAAGGGAAGTTCAAGAACTTCGCGCAGAAGTCGCGGATGCCAAGGCCGTTACAAAGAAGAAATTAGGCAAGGTGACTCGCACCTTGAAGGCGATCCTGTGTTGCTTACAGGATAAGGGTGCTCCTCCTCCTCCTCAGACTCAGACTCAGACTAGCGATGCGACCTTGATGTAGTTGTCAGTAGTTAGTCATTTTCTGCTTTATCAGTGTGAGCCTGTTAGGGCTAGTGCTTTACTTATGTTGCTGTTACAATTTTAACTATCTTAGTTCCCATGTATTTCTTGTCGTGATGCTTGTAAGGATATATCCCTTGTATTGTGACAATTTTGATTAAATAAAATGCATGGAATGCCTTTGACTCCTTGTGTAAATGATTACGGTGTAATTGTGCTATTAAGACTGACAAGGTTATGCCCTATTTTGAATATAGGGAATGCCGCCTAAGGCTACACGGAGCACGGTTCGGCTTGCACTGACTGACCATATGGATCACTCCTTCGCAGTCTGACACTCATGCAGACCCAGCTTTGGGCCTGATTCCTGAGGCAGTTCGATCGTCTCAGCCTGCCGCTGGTCCTACAGTTGGACCACCGCCATTTACACCATTAGTCAGAGAGCCATATCGTGCATCTACTTCGACACAGCATCTGCCACAGCCTACTCCACCTCCTGACAGATACGAGTAGATGATCGCTATGATGCTGCAGCATCAGCAGCTTCTGACTACCATCGTGGGGACATTAGCCCAGGGTGGGGGTGCGGCTCCATCTACTCCACCTGCACCACCTGCGCATCCAGCTGAGGATGCTTATACATACGCCCAGGATGAGGGCATGGCTCATCCTGCGCCGTCTGCTTGCCCTGCGGGGAATCCCGCCGATACACGGGGCCTATTGGAGCGATTTCAGCGCTTGCGACCTCCTACTTTCACGGGTTCTCACAGACCCGAGGAGGCTGAGTACTAGCTCGACCATGTGTCGAAGATTTTTTGGATGCTTCATTGCACTGAGGCAGAGCAGGTAGAGCTGGCTACATTCCTGTTTGAGAGAGAGGCCAGCCTGTGATGGGATAGCGTACTGCGGACCGTTGCCGCCGACTTTGTATGGACGTGGGCAGCATTTGAGTTCTGCTTCTATGAGAAGTATTATCCCCAGACTTACAGGCACGACAGGGAGAATGAGTTTCTCCGTCTCAGACAGGCAGCTATGACAGTTAAAGAGTATGAGCATCGGTTCACGGAGTTGGGCAGATACGTCCCGACGATTTTGGCTGATGAGCAGATGCGCATACGGCGCTTTCTGGAGGGTTTGCGACCGGATATTCGGTCGAAGATGTGCTGTTTGACCATTCCCTCTTATGCGGAGTTGATTCACATGTCCATGCGGGCAGAGAAGGATGTGAATCGGCTTGCGCAATCTCGTGGCCCTGTTGCATCTAGGCCAAGACCAGACTTGCCAGACAGGCCCCTCGCGGGCAAGAGGCCTCGCATTGACCCTCCTACTCGGGCCATAGCGCCAGCACCATCGTTTCGGCGCCCCGAGTTATTGTGTACATACTGTGGGAGGTCAGGCCACTTGGCGCAGAGCTGCTTCTCTCAGATGCGGGACAGCGGGTTCTCACCGCCGCAGAAGATTGACCGTGCTCGTTCACAGGCGATATCAGCACCACCTTTACGGTTAGCTCCTGCGCACCCTACATTCAGACCTCCGGTATCGCAGATCAGACAGCCTCCACGACCCTTGACACAGTGGCCGAACCGGCCACAGCAGGCTCGGGTTCATGCATTGACAGCTGAGGCAGTTGCGGCACCGACTCTTCAGCATTCAGCCTTCGAGGTCACGTCCCATATTGGAGGTACTCCTATTCTTGTGATGGTGGACACTGGTTCCACGATTTCTTTGATATCGCGTGCCGTAGTCAGGCGTCTTGGGTTACAGACTATCACTATGGATAGCGTGCGGGTCTTTGCAGCTCATGGGGATTATTCGGATGTTACGCAGATGTGTGAGGGTTGTTTAGTTGATCTAGGAGGCAGGACGATGGCTCTTGATCTTGTCGTCGATCCCTCGCTCGTTTATCTTGACGTCATTCTTGGCATGGACTGGTTGATTGCTGGGAGGGCCGAGATTGACTGCGAGGCTCGTATGGTGACGGTGTACGAGCCTGAGGGCACGCCTTTCACGTTTTCAGTGCGGATAAATCTTCCTTTCCGCATACTTAGTTACGCCACTTTATTGCGCTACGCTGGTGCCCAGGTACTCGAGCATGTGCCAGTCATTTCCGAGTTCAGAGATCTGTTCACGAAGTCCCTGGTTTGCCGCCCCGACGTGAGATCGATTTCACTATCGATCTGGTTCCTAGTTCCACACCCGTCTCACTGCCGACGTATCGCATGACACCATGTGAGATGGAGGAGTTGAGGACGCAGATTGATGGTCTGCTAGAGCTTGGCCTTATACGGCCTAGTGTGTCTCCTTGGGGAGCACCGGTCCTATTCGTGAGGAAGAAGGACGGTTCGATGCGATTGTGTATTGATTATCGCAGGCTGAACCATCTCACGGTGAAGAACAAGTACCCTTTACCCAGGATCGATGACTTGTTTGATCTGTTGAGAGGAGCGCAGTACTTCTCAAAGATTGATCTTCAGTCTGGATATCATCAGTTGCGCGTCAGGGATGAGGACGTGCAGAAGACAGCATTCAGGACCGGTTTTGGCCACTACGAGTTCCTCGTGATGTCGTTCGGTCTTACGAATGCACCGGCCGTGTTCATGGATCTGATGAACCGGGTATTGCGGCCTTTCCTCTATCGATTCGCCGTTGTATTCATTGACGACATTTTGGTGTACTCTAGGAGTCGAGAGGAGCATGAGGAGCACTTACGTTTGGTCCGGGATACGCTCAGACAGCATCAGTTGTTCGCACAGTACAAGAAGTGTGACTTATGGAAGCAGGATGTGAAGTTTCTGGGACACGTGGTGTCCAAGGATGGCATGACAGTTGACATGTCTAAGGTAGCTGCGGTGCAGGACTGGGAGCAGCCTGGTTCTGTCACTGAGGTGAGAAGTTTCTTGGGTCTCGCTGGCTACTATCGGCGCTTCATACAGGACTTCTCGAAGATCGCGAGACCCTTATCTCAGTTGACACGGAAGGATGTGAAGTTCGCCTGGAATGACAAGGCGGAGTCAGCTTTTCAGGAGCTGAAGGACAGACTTACGTCCGCCCCTATGCTAGTATTGTCAGAGCAAGGGGTTAAATACACTATATACACTGACGCGTCTAGCATTGGTTTGGGTTGTGTCCTTATGCAGAGGGACAGGGTAATTTCGTATGCCTCGAGACAATTAAGGAAGCACGAGGAGAATTACCCTACACACGACCTAGAGTTGGCAGCCATTATATTCACACTGAGACTCTGGAGACATTACCTCTACGGAGAGGAGTTCGAGCTCTTTTGCGACCACAAGAGCCTCAAGTACATATTCACGCAGCGAGACTTGAATATGAGGCAGCGGCGATGGATGGAGACGTTGAAGGACTTCAAGTTTGAAGTCTCTTACCATCCTGGGAAGGCGAACCTTGTGCCTGATGCGTTGAGCCGCAAGAAGGCGATAGAGTTTGCGGCTCCGCCGATGGTTGCCGAGTGGGATATGGTCGAGTTTTTGCGAGACTTTGAGCAAAAACTCACCGTAGAGGAGCCGTTTGAGTTCATCGCACATGTACAGGTGCGATCTTAGATCGATGACCGAGTCATCGAGGCGCAGAGGGACGATGCGCATCTTACTGAGCTTCTAGAGTAGGCCAGTGATGATGCTGACGCCGACTGGCTAGTTGGTATGGATGGGGGCTTACGTTACCATGGCCGCCTATGCGTCCCAGATGTCCCTGACTTGAGACGAGAGATTCTCGAGGCTGTGCATTCTACTAGACTCGCGATGCATCCAGGCAGCACAAAGATGTATCGTGACGTGAAGAGGACGTATTGGTGGGAAGGTATGAAGACCCACATAGCTGAGTTCGTGTCCCGTTGTCTCACTTGTCAGCAGGTGAAGGCAGAGCATCGCCGACCACCTGGACTTTTGCAGCCTATGCCGATCGCAGAGTAGAAGTGGGATTTCATTTCCATGGACTTCATTTCTGGGTTGCCGAAGACGAGGAAGGGACATGATTCCATTTGGGTGATCGTCGACCGTCTGACGAAGTCGGCACACTTCCTACCGATCAGAGTTACGAACTCTGCAGACGAGCTGGCCAGATTGTACATCAGAGAGATTGTGCGTCTGCATGGAGTTCCGCTGGAGATCGTGTCGGACAGAGACAAGCAGTTCACTTTTATTTTTTGGACTCGCATTCAGGAGGCTATGGGTGTGAAGTTGAAGTTTAGTACTGCCTTCCACCTAGGGACAGACGGACAGATAGAGCGGGTGAACTAGATCTTGGAGGACATGTTGCGAGCTTGCGCATTGGACTTCAAGGACAGTTGGGATGATTGTCTTGCATATGCGGAGTTTGCGTACAACAACAGTTTTCAGACGAGTATCGGTATGACACCTTATGAGGCGCTGTATGGGTGACCTTGTCGCGCACCGCATTGCTGGCTAGAGGTCGGTGAGCGTAGCTTGATCGGCCCAGAGTTAGTGCAGGCGATGTCAGAAAAGATTGATACTATTCGACGTCGGCTTCTTACAGCGCAGAGCAGACAGAAGAGCTACGCCGATATGAGACGGAGGCCACTAGAGTTCACAATTGGGGATCATGTGTTTTTGCGAGTTTCCCCTATGAAGGGAGTCCTTCGGTTCGGGAAGAAGGGGAAGCTGGCACCGCGATTCATTGGCCCATTCCAGATCCTCGATCGTGTGGGAGCGGTGGCTTACCGATTGACTTTACCCATGCCTCTCGCGAGCGTTCACAATGTATTTCATGTTTCTATGCTGAAGAAGTACGTTGCTGATCCTTCCCATATCATCAGATGGGATCAGGTGCAGTTAGGAGAGGATGTTACATATATTCTACGACCGACACGTATCCTAAACAGGAAGGAGCAGGTACTGTGTAGCAAGGTGATTCCCCTTGTGAAGGTATTATGGACGCATCACTCTGAGGAGGAGGCTACCTGGGAGACAAGCCGAGATCAGAAAGAACTACCCCAGCTTCTCGAGGAGTATGAAAAGGTACAAAATTTTGAGGACGAAATTATTTGTTAAGGGGGGTAGATTGTAACGCCCGTGAAAAACCCGTACTTGGGCTCGAGTACCAACTCGACCCGAAATTGCGTAAAATTCATTCCTTTAGAAAATATGACTAGGTTAGCTAGTGTAACGTTAGAATAGCTGGGAAATGGTCCCTGATCACTTTAAATACGTTCTACAAGGCCCAAAGAGAGTGGAACCAATGGTGTTATAATGCTTTAAAACCTCGGACCAAACTCTAAGCAGGTTTGTTCTCTGGACCACTTTGAATCTTTGTATTGGATCTAGACCGCACGTCGAAAGTCCGATACCTCCTATCTTAGACTGTTAGAACCGCCTAGCTGGACTTGACACTCATTCCGAAAATCAAGTCAAACCGATAATCACAGGCTATTTCATTGAGCCCGGACCGAAGAGAGTGAGAATAGGGTTAGAATTAGAATTTGAAATCCAAATCTGGCACACGATTTGACGCATCAGTATTAAGCGTTCTGACCGTCAGAATACAGCCAAATTATACCCTTGGATCAGGAAAAATATCTATTACATATCACGAGACTTATAGGCCTGATCTTGGTGCGATGACCGTTAAACTGAAACTGGACCGCCACGTGCGATCTGGGAACCCTACCGGTCTGAAAACTGGATGTGTGCTAGATCCAGTATGCATGAGCTTAAGTCCGACTGCATTTGGCCAGGGGACCTTCAGAAATGCCCTTTTGGACCGAAACGGCCCCGATTTGGTTAGGCACCAAGTAAACATTGTTTTCAAGCCTATTTTGGGCATGTTTTAGGCTATAAAAGGGGTTGAAACCCTCACTCCTCTCTCCTATCCGAATTTTAGAGAAACCCTAGCTTGGGAGAGAGAAAAAGGTGAGAGATTGTGAGAGAGTGGGAGAGTTCTTCCTGCCACTTGTGCTACGTGTTGCACGTGCTTAAGCAACACACCTCTACCGCTTTCCCGATGATTTCACCGCGATTCTAGGTAAGTAAATGCCCTAAATAGTTGCTGTTTTTCCATACAGTGATATATATATTGTTTAGTCTTCCGCTTGCTTTTATCACTGGATCTGAAGTATGAATTACAGTTTTGGTATACTTTTACTCATGTGAATGCTTTAAATCAGACAACATTGAATCATAATCATTTTTGTTGCATAAGTGACGGTCTGGAACTCGGGAGTTGAGATTATACACGACCCCCGATTTTCAGGGTGTTACAAAGCGGAAGACTTAAATACATATATAATTCAAAAAGAATTCCCAAAATATGCTTGCTCTGCTCAGGGCAATATATACAACTGTCTCAAAATACATGGATCAACTGTGCAAAATCATCATATACATATCCCAAAAATCCCCGCTTATCAAGACAAGGCTCACACGAACCCGCCTGACAACTGCATAAATGAGAATGCCTCCTCGTCCTCATCAAAGTTTGGCCCCGCCTCGCCAGCATCGCCATCGCCTGCAACTAAATCAGAGTTTGGTTGGTGTTTAAGCACCGTCCCAGAACGTGGGAGTGAGTGATCAACTCAGTGGTACTATACCACAAAGGTTAACGTGTTATCAAGTTAATCAAGTAGTAATGATAAAGTAGTACAATCAAACATGTCCTAGATACTCTTGTTAATGCAAGAATGATATAAGAGAATGATGCATGCCCTCACCACAAACTCCCTCATGTGACATCATCTAATGATCGTGGCATGAATCACTACCACTGTGCTCTCACACCAAAACCAATGGCACATGCAGTGCGATGTCATGAATATGATTACCCAGTTCTTATTAGTCCTTTTCATACAACAGGATTGAAAAGCTAAGACACCTCCCTTATATCAATCCCCAAACATTGATCCATTTTAGGGTCGTCAGTCCTAGAAAATCTCATACGATGTTACAGTTATAGGTCACTGCAAGGGCTACCAGGACTGTTGCATGGAATCATTACACCACTCCCCTATCACCAAATCAATATAGGCCTAATTATATCCTCAATACTGCAACAGGACTCATCGCCCTTATGTAGTGTTAGTATATACTCAAGGTCAATACAGAGGGCTCGTCACTAATCAATGTAAGCCGACAGTAAGAATATATCTCCCATACCACCATAATCTGCTCATGAGAGTAGGGTGCTCACCGGTCACTACGGGAAGATTTGTCGCCCTAGCGTAGGCCGACAGGTAGACCACGGTATCCCATACCACCATGTCCGGCTCATGAGTCTTAGGGGATCACGGTACCAAGGTTAGCAGGAGTTTCACTGGAAAGCTCCATGTCTTAGATTCAAACAGTGGTGACCAAACATGATGAACAAACATCAGTCAATCAGGTTAGTTGATAAGCTCAACTAGGCCAAGCGCCCGTTGAGTTGAACGACAAGAAATGCATAAGCACTCCGTGTGGCCTAACCACTGTCGAACATCCCAAGCACGACTCAGATTCGTTAAACTCATCCTGTGTGGCGAAAAAGACCTCAACCACTATTTGGAGTACGATTACCGATTACCTGGACTGTAGCACAGCCCTAATCACATACAAATGTAATAACAAGCATATGAATCATGTCCTACATTCATATGACATAAAACTGGAACTTAAATACAGTACATGGAGGAAATCATACACACATTCAACATGAATAATCTAAGTTACATAATTCATGGAGGAAATCATACACTCAACTATTGTGATTGAGATTCATGTCTCAACAACCTTAGTAATCACACTTTACAAACTACTAACTAATTTAGGCATTTATACAAACACTTAGATTACACTATGCAACATACATCACGTATGTCGACTTCACTGCATATTAGGGCAAATCCTTTCACCAAGGAGTTGCCGCATACATATCAAGCATATAACAACGATAATTAATCATGACAATCAAAACAGCATATTCCATACGCATACAAGTATTCTAACATATACATGAAATATGCTATTTATAATATAAAGTATACATATACGTAAATTGAAAAGGATAGCGCATTTGGCTGTGTAATAGCATTCACATCATGAATAAATCATTATCTATCATTGAAAGCCTTGAAAACCATAACCTAAATGTATATATTTCGCACCTTAAACTAGAAAATGCATATTCGACACGATTCAAACGATATGTCTTCGTCAACGACGGATATGCTACCTATGGCATGAAACAGGTTAGCTAGGACTTCATTTAAACTATTCTAGGTTTCAAAATAGGTTAGGGTTAGCTTAACTTATCCAAGATTGGAATCAGAATTGCCGGAAGAATAATTCAGATACGCAGGTTCGATATATAGATGAACTGGGAAGAATCCTACGGAGAATCAACAGGTTCTCCCACTCTCTCTTTTCTCTCTCTTGGGAAACTAGGGTTTAGGAAATTCGTATGGAATTTTAGAATGATGGTTTAAGGCCTTTTTATAAGCCTAAACTCGATGAAAACAGCCTTAGGGCTAAGATATACTTAGGTTATAACCAAATCGGGCTCTTTCTGAACCAACGGAGCACTTCTGGAGGTCCTCTTATCAAATGCGGTCGGACTTAAGCTCACTAGTATTGGATCTTTAGTAAGTTAAGTTTTTAGTCTGATTGGGTTTCCAGATCGTCCGTGGTGGACCAGCTTCAATTCAACGGTTACCAAAATTCGATAAGGGCTACAAGTACTATGACATGTAAGGGCCACCTATCCTGATCCGAGGGTGAATTTGGGTCGAAATCTAATGATCAGAACGCTTAGAAATAACGCACAAGTGAAACTATCCAGATTACTTAAAATTATATTTAATTTTCTAAAAATCTTCATTTTCTCACTCTCTTCACTCTGGACTCAATAAAATAGTCTTAGGACATCGTTTGGGCTTGATTTTTGAGGTGATTGTCAAGTGCAACAAAGCAGTCATAATGGTCTAAGTTCATAGATATCAGACTTTTGACGTGCGGTATAAATTCAATATAAAATTACAAAGCATTCCCGGGAGCAACTGGGTTTAGAATTGGATCCTAGATTTCAAGGTAATATAGCGTCAATGATTCTATAGGTTTTGGGTCTTGCAGATCGTATTGAAAGTTATTAGTGCTAATTTCACATGCAATCTAGTTTATCACTAGCTAAAACATATTAAAGTTCTAAGGGATTTGGTTCTAAATGATTTCTGCTAAAGATGGTACTCGGATCTAAGTGTGGATTTTTCTAAGTCGTTATAGTTGGTGATATTACGTTTTAGGGTGAATCCTTTTACCGAGGAGTTATAACATCTACAACAACCATATACCTATGACAATTAATCCTGGCAATCAAAAATACAGATTTCAAATGCATACAAACAGTTCAACAAACACATGAATTTCCCTATATAGTACATAGTTCATATATATTCGTAACACGAAACAAACATCACATTTGGAATGTGAAATAGCATCCATGTTAGTAATAAATCATTAACTAACAATGAAAGCCTTGAAAACCATAACCTATATGTATATAGTCCGCACCTTATGCCAGTAAGCGCATAGCGGATTTGTTTTAGACGTCTAGTCTTCGTCAAAGGCGGATTAGCAACCTAAAGCATGAAGTAGGTTAGTTACACCATCACTTAGACTATTCAATAGTCCTAAAACGGATTAGGGTTAGGTTTTCTTACCCAAGTGTGGAATCGGGATCGCCCGTATAGCGATACGAATGGACGAATTTAGCACGTAGTGTAACTGGGAAGAATCCCAGGATGAATCTCCAACTCGCTCTCTCCCTCTCTCTCTTTCCTTTCCTTTTCTTCTCCATTCTTTGCTAGGTTTTTATAATCCATATGAAATATGTGAGAGGGGTTTTTAAGCCCTTATATAGGCCCAGAACTAATGAAAATAGCCCCCGGGCCATGGTATACTAAGGTTATAGCCAAATCGAGTCCGTTCCGATCCAACAGAGCATTTTTGGAGGTCCCTTTGCTGAATGTGGTCGGACTTAAGCTCCATGACATTGGATCTTGGTCAAGCTAAGTTTTTGATCCGATCGGGTTTACAGATCAACCGTGGTGGACCTGTTGCAGTTCAATGGTCACCGATACTTGATTAGGGCCACAAGTACATTGGCATGTGTGAGACATTTCCCCTGATCTGAGGGTGTATTTGGGTCGAATTCTGACGGTCTGAATCCTTATATTTGGCTCGTAAGCGACATGACTCAGATTACTTAATTTCGAATCTTATTTCTAAAAAATTTACATTTTTTACACACTTCGCTCCGGACTCAAGTAAATAGTCCTAGGACACTATGTGGACTTGATTTTCGACGTGATTGTCAAGTCCAACTGGGCAGTCATATTCATCTAATTTTTTCACTATTAGACTTTCGACGTGCGGGCCAGGTCCAATATGGAGTTTCAATGTGCTCCCGAGAGCAACTGGATTTATAGATTAAGTTTAGATTTTAGGGTAATGTAGCAGTAACAATTCTACAAGTTTTGGGTCTTGGATATCGTATTTAAAGTGATTGGTGCTAATTTCATAGGTAATCTAGTTTAGCACTAGTTAATTCTCGTTCAATTTCTAAAGGATTTAGTCCTTAGTGATTTCTGGCTAAGGTGGTACTCGAGTCTTTGTACGAATTTTTCCAGGACATTACAATCTACCCCCCTTAAAGAAAAATTTCATCCTCGAAATTAGTACCTTTTCATACTCGTTGAGAATTTAAGGTTAGTTCTTTTTGACCTCGGCTTCCATCTCCCAAGTAGCCTCCCCTTCAGTGTGATGTGTCCAAAGTACCTTCACAAGTGGGATGACCTTGCTATGTAAGACCTGCTCCTTCCTGTCCAGGATATGCATTGGGCGCAATACATATGTGGCGTCCTCGCTCAACCGCACCTGTTCCCATCTGATAATGTGTGAAGGATCAGGAACGTACTTCTTCAACATGGACACATGAAATACATTATACACGCCTACGAGTGGCATGGGCAAAGCAAGGTGATATGCTACTACCCCCACTTGATCCAGTATATAGAATGGGCCAATGAATCTCGGCGTGAGCTTCCCTTTCTTACCAAACCGTTGGACTCCCTTCATAAGGGAAACTCTAAGGAATACATGGTCCCTAACCTCAAACTCGAGTGGTCGTCATCTCGTATCGGTGTAGCTCTTTTGTCTGCTTTGTGCTGTCAGAAGTTGACACCTAATAATGTCGATCTTCTCTGAGGTCGTTGCACTAACTCTGGGCCAATAAGACTCTTCTAGCCCACTTCTTCCCAACAATGCGGTGCTCTACACGGACGACCATACAGTGCCTCATAGGGAGTCATGCCAATACTCGCCTGGAAGCTATTATTATATGCGAACTCTGCATAAGGAAGACAGTCATCCCAACTATCCTTAAAATCTAGCACACAAACTCACAACATATCTTCTATCACCTGATTCATCCTTTCCATCTGCCCGTCTATCTGTGAATGGAATGTGGTGCTAAACTTCAACTTCAAACCCATCGCTTCCTAGATACGAGTCCAGAAGATAGATATAAATCGCCTGTCTCAGTCTGACACGATCTCCAAGGGAACTCCATGCAGACGTACGATCTCCTTGATGTACAACCTGGTCAACTCGTCTGCAGAGTTCATAACTTTGATCGAGAGGAAATGAGCCGATTTAGTCAATCAGTCTACCATCACCCAAATGGAATTATGCCCCTTCCTTGTCTTAGGCAGCCCTGATATGAAGTCCATAAAGATGAAATCCCACTTTCATTCAGCTATGGGCATGGGTTGAAGTAGTCCAGGAGGTCGGCGATACTCTGCCTTGACCTGCTGGCACATAAGACAACGAGACACAAACTCTGCAATGTGAACCTTCATGTTATCCCACCAGTACAATCTCTTCATGTCACGATAATCTTCGTGCTACCAAGATGCATCGTAAGCCTTGAAATATGAGTTTCCTAGAGAATTTCCTGTCTCAAGTCATGAGTGTCTGGGATGCATAGGCGGCCATGATAACCTAAGCCCCCATCCATACCAACACTCCACTTTGAGTCCTCATCTGCACTAACCCGCTCCCTCATCTTCACCGATAGCTCATCATCTGCCTGAGCCACGATAATCTTATCATCAATGAGGAGTCGTACTCGAATATGTGCGATGACCTCATACAGCTCCTCCACCATGAGTATCTGCTCAAAGTCTCACACAAACTCAACCATGTCCCATTCTACTATCATCAGTGAAGCTACAAACTCTATGGTCTTCTTGCGGCTCAACGCGTCTGCCACAAGGTTCGCCTTACCCGGATGATAGGAAACCTTGAACATAAAGTCCTTCAAGGTCTCCATCCATCTTTGTTGCCTCATATTCAGGTTCCGATGAGTGAATATGTATCTGAGGCTCTTGTGGTCGTAAAAAAGCTCGAACTCGAGGTAATGTCTCCAAAGCTTCAATGCGAAGATGACGGATGCCAACTCTAGGTCGTATGTAGGGTAATTCTCCTCATGTTTCCTCAACTGTCTCGAGGCTTAAGTAATCACCCTATCCTTCTGCATAAGGATACAACCCAGACCAATGCGAGAGGTGTCAGTATATATCGTATACTTGACCCCTTGCTCTGGCAATACTAGTACAGAGGCGGACATCAACTTGTCCTTCAGCTCCTGAAAAGATACTTCAGCCTTCTCATTTCAGGTGAACTTCAAATCCTTTCGTGTCAACTGAGATAACGGTTTGGCTATCTTGGAGAAGTCTCGAATAAATCGACGGTAGTACCCTGCCAGACTAAGAAAAATCCTCACCTCAGTAACTGAACCGAGTTGCTTTCAGTCCTGAACAGTGGCTACCTTAGCGAGGTTAATCGCTATCCCTTCCTTGGACACCACATGTCCTAGGAACTTGACTTCCTCTTTCTAGAAGTCGTACTTCTTGTACTGAACAAAAAGCTGGTTCTTCCTGAGAGTATCCAAGACTGCTCTTGGGTGTTCCTCGTGCTCTTCCCGACTCGTGGAGTATATCAGAATGTCATCTATAAATACGATGACAAATTAGAATAGAAACGGCCGAAATACCCTGTTCATCAGGTCCATGAACATGGCCGGTGCTTCATAAGGCCGAACAACATCACAAGGAACTCATAATGGCCGAAGCTGGTCCTGAATGTTGTCTTCTGCACCTCCTCATCCTTGACGCGCAACTGATGATAACCTGACTGTAAATCTATCTTTCAAAAATATTGTGCCCCCTTCAACTGATCAAACAGATCATCAATCTTGGGCAAGGGATACTTGTTCTTCATTGTCACCTGATTCAACCTACAATAATCAATACATAATCGCAGGGAACCGTCCTTCTTCTTTACAAACAGAACAGGTTCTCCCCAAGGAGACACACTAGGCCATATAAAGCCCAAACCCAACAAGCCATCAATCTACCTCCTCAATTCCTCCATTTCACTTGGAGGCATGCGATAAGTAAGCAATAAAATAGGTGTCGCACCAGGCATGAGATCGATTGTAAAATTAATCTCACGTAGAGGAGGTAATCTAGGAATCGTCTCGAATACATCCTCAAAATCTTGAACCACTGGCGTAGTCGCCAACGTCGGACCGCCAATACTTTTCAATAGTGAAACGTAATAATTTAGACAGGAAGGGTGACTAACATGAATAGGGAAAGTAAAAACTGTGCCCTCAGATCCATGGGCTGTCACCATCCTAGCCCCACAGTCGATCTCTGCTAGCATCCTTGTGAGCCAATCCATGCCAAGAATGACATTATAATGAAAATGGGGAAAGACAATCATGTAGACTAGTACTGTCCTGCTCCCTAAATCTATCGCGCATCCCTCACAAATCCTGGTAACATCAGTAAAAGTCCCAGTGGCTATGAGGACCCTTATTCCCTCCAAAGGAACAGTGCCCAATCTCAGGCGCTTGACTGCCGCATATGATATGATAGAGGTGGTGGACCCGGTGTCCACCAATAATAAAACTAGAGTACCTTGGATATGAGTCGTGACCTTAAAAGATAAGGGTGGTGCAGTAACTGCTCCCTCGGATGCCTCGGCTGTTAGTGAATGTACCCGAGTTTGCTGCTGACGGTTCGGCTGCGTACCATAGGCCGTTGTAGCAACCTGAAGCGAGGTGAAGTTGGCTTGAAAGATGGATGCGCTGGTGCTAACCGTAAAGGTTGTGCTGATATAGTCTAAGGAAGCTCACAGCTGATCCTCTAAGGTGGTAAAAATTCACTGTCCCTCATCCTAGTAAAGCAGTACCGATCCATACGTCCGATCTTCCCGTAGTACGAGCTGCGCAAGTCTGTACGGCCCAGCTGAGCCGGCAACGCTGCAAGCCTCAGAGGAGACTCTACCCATGGCCTCTTTCCGAGAAATGGCCTGCTCGAAAGATCAAGTCATTTCCTGGGAACCATAGGTGCTCTCATATGGGACAACATATCCCCATCCTGCTCAGCGTGTAGGGACATGCCCACTAACTCGGCATAAGTCGATATGCTAGAACAACACATCTTCGACCGAATCTCTGGTCGCAGTCCCTTAGAAAATTATCACATCCGCATTGGCTGATCACCCAGAAGTAATGGAGAATACCTTCCCAGCTCCGTGAACCGGTTCTCGTATTCTGTCACCGACATCCCTCCCTGATGGAGGCGAAGGAACTCACTCTCCTTCTCATGTCGGTAGGTGACGGGATAATACTTCTCGTGGAAGCGGGTCTCAAATGCCTCCTATATCCGCACATATCCTTATGCAACAGTGCTGAGAATACTGTCCCACCACAAACTGGCCTCCTTCTCAAACATGAAGGTGGCAAGCTCGACCTGCTGCACCTCAGAACAGTGTAGCGGCCTCACCATCTTAGAGATGCAGTCAATCCAGTACTCAGCCTCCTCGAGTCTATGAGTACCCGCGAAAGTTGGAGGCCGTAAGTGTTGAAATCACTCAAATGTGCCGCTAGTGGTCGTGTTCCCAACTGGGTGCATAGGTGAGGCAAGTGGAGTCACCCCCATCGTCTGAGCAAAGATACCAGCCATAGAGGTCAAGAACTGCTACTGTTATTGTTGTTGTTGTATCTGATGTTGCTGTTGCTGTTGCTGTTACTGTGTCTACTGCTGTTGCATCAACAGCATCATCTGCTCTAGCCTATCAGGAGGCGAAGCGGACTGAGATACGTGTGGCACCGACGTAGATGTACAGTTCTGCTCAAGAACTGAAGGTGTGATAGGTGGTACCAGAGGTGGTGCCACAGGCGGTGTCATATGTGTCGGTCCAGCAGTGGGGCCAGTGGCCAGCTGAGAATCCGGCATAGGGTCCATGTGAGACTGGCCCGAACGGGGGTTCGTATGGCTATCGCTTAAAGGAGAGGCCCCATCAAGTGACTCGCCCAAAGAGAGACGTGATGAAGTCCTCGTGCCCTTAGGTGGCATGCCCTACATATGACATAGGGTGCAACCCGTGAGATTTAACATATACACAATGCATCCACATAACATTCACATCTCAACTCAAAGAAACATCATGCATTTCATTTAACAAAATTGTCACAATACATGAAGTGCAATATTACATGGATTGCAACAGAGAATGCATGTGCGCTAATAAAACCAAGACTCTAACCTCAAAACAGCTACCAACTACTACACTACTAAGCCCAGGTCATACAAAGCAAAAAGAAAGAAACACATAAGAAGAAAGGATGACTACATGTATGTCTAGTTGTCAAAATTTGGCAATGGTGGAGGTGCACTCTTGTCCTATACACAACATAGGATGGCCCTCAAAGTGCGAGACACCTTCTTGAATTTTCATTTCATGAAGGCCTCAGTCTCTTCAACTTTGATGTGAACCTGCGTGATCTCCTATCGTAGGGCATCTTGGCCCTCTTCCAGCTGAGCCAAGCGGGCTTCTCTGGCAGCCCAATCACTGTCGTGCTCTCGCATAGCAGCAAGAGGAGAGTCATCATCAATGTCCTGGGCCTCTTCTTCCTCTATCCCATTACCACTTCCATCTTTGCTTTCTTCCTTTTAATCAATACTTTCCTCCTCCTCACACTCAGACTCCTCCCTACACTCGTCGAGTCGGGCTTGACGTTGCCGAGGGCCGATCCCCATGTTATTAAGCTTAGTCTCATTTATGAACTTGATCGGCGCAACATCATCTATGTTAAGTCAATAGCTGACCTCTCGGGCAATCTTACATATCAGCTGGCCAAACGGGAGTGAGACGTCATTCCTGACAGAGCGTATGGTCTGAATTATCTGTAGTAGGACATATGTGGGTAGGCACAACTTATCCCCATGCCCAACACTATACAAAGAGTCTACCATCAGACGAGTGCATTCAGTACGGTTGCCCCACCATGGATACACATTGTACGTGAAAATGTAGTGAAGCAAAAAAAAATTATTTGTCAAACTCATCGATGGGAGGCAATTACCTCTAGTCTAGGGAGCCAGTGGGCCACACAGGTATCTCATACGGCGATCTCTTTCCCGTACACTCTTAAAGAAATTCTCGTTAGCGTGTTCCTCACCACGTCGAATCCCCATAATCTGGGCAACCACGTCCACATTGATTGAGTGCTCCCGCCTCCTTAAAGCAATTGTGGACTGGAGAGGCTCCAGCAATTCATCACGGATATGGGCATAGAAAGCACGAACCGTATTCTCATAAGCATGCAACTTCCCTTCAAACATGGGACACCACCCAAAATCCACCAAGAGGTCCATAATCGGGTGTAGCCCGAACAACTTCTCATCCACGTGAGCTTTAAGTACAACCCTGTGGCCACCAAACCGGCTGTATTCGAAGCCTATCGGTATCGCTCTCGAGTGGGATTTGGGGATCTAGGTCCCGCTTTGACCTATGCTCTTAGGCGGCGTTAGTACTAGCTTTGTTGCCCGCTCTCCTCTTTGGATGGGTTAGGTGACTAGGCCCGGCTTCATCCGAGGGTGCTCTTCGCTTTCCCATGAGAGAAAGTATCGAGGAGAGTGAGAAAATGGTCGTCACAAACTCAAAGAGGGCCATTGGAGTGGAAGAACAAGGGGAAACAAGATGGATTGGTTGATTTGGAAATAGATGAGGCAAAACTCTAGCTTTTTTTGTATTCAAAAGAGACAATTGAAGGGAATGGAAGGTGAGGTTTAGTAAAAATGGTGGAGAGGCACAAGTCTAGAAGAAAAATGAGAAAATGGGAGAATGGGGGAAGGATTTGAGAGGAGAAAATAGACTTTTAGGGAAAAGGGGAAGCTTGGGGGTGTGTAAGGGGGGAGAATAGGACAAACTGGAGCTTTATGGGTGTCCCCACATGATCTGGTGGGCCCCACACATGTTTAGGGGTTGGCCCAACACCGACCCGAGGTGGCCCAACAGGCCCGGCTGAACCCGACCGTGGTCGACAGCGGTCGGCGAGGTGCCGCTGCGGTAGGGAGGTGGCTACCCCCCTCTCGGGGTGCCATTGGTACACAGGGTCCACTGTGGGTCCCCCTGAATTGCACCAATTTGGCCCCGACTCCAATTAGAGTCGTTTCAGGTCATTCCGAGTCCTTTGCTAATGTACATTCACGTTTACCAATTTTTAAATGGTTGGGATGGGATAAAACATGGTCTAAACCCTTCGATTGATGGTCTAGGGACGATTCAGGGTCATCTCAACTGATCACGGATATGCATAGACCTATCTCGGCGATCATTTTTGGTAACTTTCACTAATTGGCGAAACTGGGAAACCTAACTTGTTTCTAGAGTTTTCTCGCACCCTCCTACATCAAATTTGCATCAACGTACGTTGTGTGACCATAACCCAGGTCTAGTTTAATCCAAATCATGCTCCGATACCAACTTGTAATGCCCTGAAAATCGGGGGTCGGGCATAGCTCAACTTCTGAGTTCCAAAACATCACTTATGCAACATTTTTAATGATGGATGTATGTTGTCTGTGTTAGTGCATAAAATATGAATTAGATTCAGCCAAATTAGCAAAACATAATCTAGGGACAGTTGTAATATGCAACCGGAAGACTGAAGTGAGAATATAAACCAGTATAAGTTTCTAAAGTATGTATGCATTACCAGGTCAATAATTACAAGAATTGATTTTAAAAAAATGTCAAAAAGAATGTAATAGTCCTCAACAAGTATAATCCCTGAAGCCCCGTCGATCCGGACTCGGCACACGCGAAATTTCCTGAAAACTACATATAAGAGAATGCTTCCTTATCATCCTCAAACTCCAGCTCTGCCTCATGGGTCGCATCATCATCTGTAACTACGACAGAGTCTGGTTGGTGTTAACACCATCCCAAAACGTGGGAGTGAGTGATCAACTCAGTGGAGCTATACAGTAAAGGTTAACATGTTATCTATTCAGTTAAGCAGTAATGATAAAGCAGTACAACAAATAAGTCCTAAATACTCTGATTAATGCAAGAATGAGATGTGGTAATGATGCATGCCCTCACCCGCACTCCCTCAGCATCTTCATCTTACGGGGTGCATCTTCATCTTACGGCGTGCATGGAAACCACCCGAAAGTGCTTTTTCTCGCCAAAGCACATGCAATGCGGTGCATGAACGTGATTATCGAGTTCATATTAGTCATTTTCATACAGTAGGATTGGAAAGCTAAGGTACCTCCCTTATATCAATTCTCAAACAATGATCCATTCTAGGGTCGTCAGTCCTAGTAAATCTCATACGATGCTACGGTTGTAGGTCATTGTAAAGGGCTCGTCACCAATCAATACAGGCCTAGTTATACCCTAGTTGCTACAATAAGGCTCGTTGTCTCAATGTAGTTTTAGGGTATGCTCAAGGTCACTACAAAGGGGCTTGTCACCAATTAGGGTAGGCTGACAGCACGAATACAGTGTCCCATACCACCATTTTCAGCTCACGAGTCTGGGTTGTTCACTAGTCACTGAGGGGAGGCTCGTCACCCCAGCATAGGCCGATAGCTGGACTAAGGTGTCCCATACCACCATGCTCGGCTCATGAGTCTTAGCGGATCGAGGTACCAAGGTTAATAGGGTTTTCACTGGTGAGTTTGGTACCTTAAATTCAAGCAGTAACGTCCAAACATGGTGAACATACATTGGGTCAATCAGGTTAATTGACGAGCTCGACTAGGATGAGCGTACATTGAGTTGATCGACATGAAGAGCATAAGCACTTCGTGTGGCCTAACCACTACCGACATCCCAAGTACGGTTCAGATTCATCGAACACATCCTGCGTGGTGAAAAATAACCTCAGTCACCAGAACAAGGCCTGTTACCGATTGCCTAGACTATGATATAGCCTCAACCATGTGCATTCACAACAAATAAGCATATTAGATAAGCAAACAGTAATGAATACTTAAGTCAAATCCTACAATCATGTGAGCATGCTATGGAATATAACTTACACATGAATATACAGTGCATTAAATATGAATAAGCAAACTATACAGTACATGGAGGAAATCATTCACACAACTAAGGTAGTTGGGATTCATATCCCAATTCCCTTATAAGTCACACTTTACTAACTACTAACTCATTCAGACATTTTTACAAACACTTAAACTACACTTTTCAACATACATCACGTATGCTGGTGATATTACATATTAGGGCGAATCCTTTTACCGAGGAGTTATTACATCTACAACAACCATATACCTACGATAATTAATCATGGTAATCATAAATCCAGATTTCAAACGCATACAAACATTTCAACTAACACATGAATTTCCCTATATAGTACATAGTTCATATATATTCGTAACACGAAACAAACATCGCATTTGGCATGTGAAATAGAATCCACGTCAGTACTAAATCATTAACTGACATTGAAAGCTTTAAAAACCATAACCTATATGTATATAGTCCGCACCTTACGCTGGTAAGTGCGTAACGAATTTATTTTAGATGTCTAGTCTTCGTCAACGGCGGATTAGCAACCTAGAGCATAAAGTAGGTTAGTTACACCATCACTTAGACTATTCAAAAGCCCTAAAATGGATTAGGGTTAGGTTTTCTTACCCAAGAGTGGAATCGGGATCGCCTGTATAGTGATACGAATGGACGGATTTGGCACGTAGTGTATAGTGATACGAATGGATAGCTAAGTTTTTAGTCCGATCAGGTTTACAGATCGACCGTGGCGGACCAGTTTCAGTTCAACGGTCACCGACAATCAATCAGGGCCACAAGTACATTGGCATGTGTGGGACATTTCCCCTGATCCGAGGGTGCATTTGGGTAGAATTCTGATGGTATAAATCCTTATATTTGGCCCGCAAGTGACACGACTCAGATTACTTAATTTCGAATCTTATTTCTAAAAAAATTACGTTTCTCACACACTTCGCTCCAGACTCAAGTAAATAGTACCAGGACATCATCTGGACTTGATTTTCGAGGTGATTGTTAAGTCCAACTGGGCGGTCTATTCATTTAATTTCTCCGCTATCGAACTTTCGACGTGTGGTCCAAGTCCAATACGGAGTTTCAATGTGCTCCCAAGGGCAACTGGGTTTAGAGATTGAGCTTAGATTTTAGGGTAATGTAGCGGTAACAATTTTACAAGTTTTGCGTCTTGCAGATCGTATTTAAAGTGATTTGTGTTAATTTCACAGGTAATCTAGTTTAGCACTAGTTAATTCTCATTCAATTTCTAAAGGATTTAGTCCTTAGTGATTTCTGCCTGAGGTGGTACTCGGGTCTTTGTACGAATTTTTTCAGGATGTTACAACATATGACCATTGGAATCATGGATTCGGCCCACACAATATGTAGTCACAACCTTCTCTCAGATATATTTTAGTACAAGGCTAAGATGTCAATCATCCGAACTCTGATCAAGGCATATTATATATTGTTGGAAAGCTACTTTAATTTTCTACAAAGTTAGTGAAATATATATTTCTATTTGGTTTAATAAAGGGACTAAAAATGGGTCATTTTTTGAGGAATCAAAATCCTCTGTGTGTTGTTGGACAGTAGCCAAGTAAAGTTAATTCCATGGATGATTGAACCATTGGATGGCTATGAAATTTGGTCCAGAGTTAGCTCATATTGTGGTTCATATTATTCCCAAGTTTTAACTCAGATCTTATCATGGTTGAATTTATAAGATTTTTACAAATTTTTATCCTGATATAAAAATGGGATTACATATCAAGGGTGTGGATATAATGTTCATCATAGTGGACCACACTGATGTGGGCCACCTTGCTGACCACCATGGCTAGTAATATATGCACCCATGGGGCTCCATACCAGTAAACCCCATGCATATCAAGAAATTTATTTATTTTTTATAAAAAAAAAAAGAAGAGGAGGATGAGGAGGACGGAAGGAGGGGTGTAGATTCACCTCAAATGGATGGATGGCTTGATTATAATGTGTGGTCCACTCCCTCTAGGTTTGATGATTGGACACATGTTGGCTCCACTCTCTCTTGTTCTCTCTTAAAATATCATAATTTTCTAAGTATAGTAAAAGTATGAGTGTAAGAGGGCTCCTACTCTTATACAGGGAATTGGGGGTCGAGGTGACAAGATGACGTGGCAAGTTTATGGGGTCTTATTAGTGCTAAAAGTAAGGTAGAAGGTGGTATATAGTATGGGTAGTTGGTGGATGAGGCGGATAGCGTTAAGCATATATTGGCCAAAGTAGATGAAATCTAGGCATGCATTAGCAAATGAATAGATAAGGATTGTGGGTTGTATGCGATGCATGATGGATGATGAAGTAGAGTGTTGTAATTGGTTGTTTGAAATGATGTGGCACAAAACAAGACATGCATTGGATTCATGTGTGGTATGAGGTGGACATGGGCCATAATTGGTTTCTAAGGCATGAGGAGAGGGCTAATAATGAATTTTGGGGTATAATCCAAATTTGTCTTATAGTGCATTGTCTTATATGTGCGTGAATGCAAGAAATCGGCACCCACGCTGATTGGCTTGTCTTGGATTTGATTTTGTGGGGGTGATTAGGCTGATTTGCGGATGTTAGAGTCGCCACTAGCCAATAAACCTCAGAATCCCCCAACTGGCTAGAACTCACGAAATATGTAAGGTTGGAGAAATTCGAAGACTCTCCTACCTTAGATTGACTCCTTATTTGTGATTCGAGATTCCAGGTAAGGGACCTTGTTTACAAAGAGAGAAAGTGTTAGGTACCCTCTCTGCCCATACAAATGTACTATATCTACTTAGTATGGTAAAAAAATCTCAGGGGATGATGAATGCTAGAGACGAGATAGGACTAGGCACACACAGATTTCTGATACGGCAAGATCTGAGATTTTGGCAAGCCACAGATCATATGTCTAACAATGTGTCTAGAAAGTGGATGAAATGATGCTTATGCAAAAGAAAGTAAAGAAAAGTGGACTAGGTTACTAAAAATTTCTGATGTGACAAGATCCGTAGTACGGCAAGTCATAGAGCATACATTCACTAGAGATATAGAGAAGCAGGAGGGTTGAGAAGGGAATAGATGTCATGATGGTGAATGCTTGTTTGAGATGATTGATCTTTGGCTTGAACTTAAATAGGCTAAAACATGGATTGAACTATGACCAATCTGGGCTAGGCTTGAGGATTGAAAAGGTTAAGAGGTAAGGCTAGGGGGTGGCTAAAAGATCATGACTTAGAGGTTTGGGAGCTCTTTCCCTTTCCTTCTCTCTCTTTCTCTCTCTCTCTCTCTCTCTCTCTCTCTCTCTCCATCTTGGATGGGGATGTGTTGTTGTGAAAATGTGAAGATGGTCTTATACTAAATGTGGGGTTTAGAAGGGGTAAAAGATGATGTGGCAAGTTGTGAGTGACTGAGGGGAGAGGAACGTCACATGGCGCACTCCCATTGGCTCTTGGTGTTGGTAAAACAGTAAATAAGGTTGGATAGGCGGTTAAAGGTGAATTTCAGACATTGGGCCAGTTGTTTCTTGGAGGACGCATGCGTGTCGTAAGCAATGGTAACTGGATTACCATTGGTGGTTGTCAAACTACCACCGGCGGTAGTCAAACTACGGCTCGGGCTGGGCTAGAGCATGTGGGCCTCGCGTGGCGTGCTAGTTCATCTAATGGTCCCTTTTCAATGTTTTCATCTCAGATGGATGCATTCCTGTGCTGACCTATCTCGGATGGGTTTTAGGTTTGGGATTTTGGGTTAGTTTATGAAGTTCCTAAGGTTCGGATTTGGGCTTTGGGCTCGGGTTAGGGTTTGGACTAAGTTTTGGGGTTAGGTTTATTGATCATGGTCCAAATTTGCATTTGTCTTTCTAATATGTTAGCCTAGGTGGGGTGTCTATAGATGCCCCTCTTTGGCAGAGGTTGTGAGCAACTGAAGGTCAAAGAGTGTAACGCCCTGAAAATCGAGGGTCTAGTATAACCCAACTCCCGAGTTCCAAAAGATCAATTATGTAATATTTTTTATGATGGATGAATGTTGTCTGTATTAGTGTATAAAACATGAAATAGATTAAGCCAAAACAACAAAACATAATTCAGGGACAATTAGAATACGCAAGTGGAAGTCTGAAGCAAGTAAATAAACCAGTACAAGTCCCCAAAATATGTGTGCTATGCCGGGTCAATAATTTACAAGTCTTGTTTCAAAATATAAAATATCAAAAGGAATGTAATAGTCATCTACAAGTATAATCCCTAAAGCCCCGTCGATCTGGACTCGGCTTACGCGAATCCGCCCAAAAACTGCATGCACGAGAATGCCTCCTCATCATCAACAAACTCCGGCTCTGCCTCACAGGCGTCACCATCACCTGTAGCTAAGTCAGAGTCTGGTTGGTGTTTAAGCATCATCCCAGAACGTGAGAGTGAGTGATCAACTCAGTGGAACTATACAGCAAAGGTTAACATGTTATCAATTCAATCAAGCAGTAGTGATAAAGCAATACAATCAAACATCCCTAATTACTCTGATTAATGCGAGAATGTATGAAAAAATGATGCATGCCCTTGCCTACACTCCCTTTGCGATCTTCATCTTACGGTCGCGCATGTCAGTCACTTCCTCAGTGCCCTGCCCAACGCAAAACGACACATGCAATGCGATGCATGTACATGATTATCGAGTTCTTATTATTCATTTTCATACAGCAGGATTGGGAAGATAAGGTGCCTCCCTTATATCAATTCCCAATCGATGATCCATTCTAGGGTCGTCAGTCCTAGTAAATATCATACGATGTTATGGTTTTAGGTCGCTGTAAAGGACGCGTCACCAATCAATGCAAGTCTAGTCATACCCTAGATACTACGACAAGACTCGTTGCCTCAATGCAGTTTTAAGATATGCTCGAGGTCACTACAGATGGCTCGTCACTAATCAGAGTAGGCCGACATTACAAGTACAGTGTCTCATACCACAGTATTCGGCTCACGAGTCTGGGTTACTCACTGGTAACTACGGGGAGGCTCGTCGCCCCAGTGTAGGCCGATAACTTGACAACGGTGTCCCATACCACCATGTCCGGATCATGAGTCTTGGCGGATCGAGGTACCAAGGTTAATAGGGTTTCACTAGTGAGTTTGGTACCTTAGATTCAAGCAGTAACGTCCAAACATGAAGAACATACATCGGGTCAATCGGGTTAATTGACGAGCGCACATTGAGTTAATCGACATGAAATGCATAAGAACTTCGTGTAGCCTAACCACTGCTAACATCCCAAGTACGGCTTGGATTCGTCGAACACATCCTGCATGGCAAAAACAATCTCAGCCACCAGTACATGGCCTGTTATCAATTACCTGGACTGTGATATAGTCCCAATCACGAATAATCACAATAATGAATACTTAAATCAAATCCTACAATCATATGAACATGTTATGGAATATAACTTAAATATAAATACAGTACATGGAGGAAATCATACACACAATTAACATGAATAAGTAGACTTTACAGTTAATGGAGGAAATCATACAAATAATTAAGGTAGTTGGGATTCATATCTCAACTCCCTTATAAATCACACTTTACTAACTACTAGCTCATTCAAACATTTTTACAAACACTTAGACTACACTTTTCAACATACATCACGTATGTCGGCCGTATTACGTATTAGGGCAAATCCTTTTGCCAAGGAGTTGTCGCATACATAACAATCATATACCTACGACAATTAATCATGACAATCACAACATCAGATTCCAAATGCATACAAACATTTCAACAAGCACATGAAATATTCTATTTACAACATATGTTATACATATACGTAAAACAAAATAGATAGCGTATTTAACATGTATAATGACACCCACGTCAATAATAAATCATTATCTGACATTGAAAGTCTTGAAAACCATAACCTATACGTATATAGTCCACACCTTAAACCGATAAATGCATAACGGATTTGATTTAGATGATAAGTCTTCGTCCACGGCGTAACCTAAGGCATGAATTTGGTTAGCTATATCATCACTTAAACTATACTAAGTTCTAAAATAGGTTAGGGTTTGATTTTCTTATCCAAATATGGAATTAGAATTGCTCGTATAGTGATACGATTAGGTGGATAAGCACGTAGAGTTGCTGGGAAGAATCCCAAGATGAATCACCAACTTCTCTCTCACTTTCTCTCTCTTTTCAGAACTAGGGTTTGGATTCGTATGGAATATGTGAGAGAGGGTTTAAGACCCTTATATAGGCCCAGAACTGATGAAAATAGTCTCAGGGCCATGGTATACTTAGGTTATAACCAAATCGGGCTTATTCCGAACCAACGGAGCATTTCTAGAAGTCCCTTTACTGAATGTGATCGGACTTAAGCTCACAAATATTGGATCTTGATTAAGTTAAATTTTCAGTCCGATCGGGTTTACAGATCGACCGTGGTGGACCAGTTTCAGTTCAATAGTCACCGATACTCGATTAGGGCCACAAGTATATTGGCATATGTGAGACATCTTCCCTGATCCGAGGGTCTATTTGGGACAGCTTCTAATGGTCAGAACGCTTAAAATCAGCCCACAAGCGACATGACTCAGACTACTTAAATTCGTATTTAATTTCTAAATATATTCACTTTCTCACACTCTTCGCTCCGGACTCGAGATAATAGTCTCAGGACATTATCTGGACTTGATTTTTGAGGTAATCGTCAAGTCCAACTAGGCGATCATAATTGTCTAAGTTCATCGCTATTGGACTTTCGATGTGCGGTCCAGGTCCAATACGAAATTTCTAAATGCTCCCGAGAGTAACTAGGTTTAGAGTTTACTTCTAAATTTCAGGGTAATGCAGCGTTACTAATTCGATAGGTTTTGGGTCTTGCAAATCGTATTTAAAGTGAATTAGTGAAATTTCACAGAAAATCTAGTTCAGCGCTGGTTAATTCTCGTTAAATTTCTAAAGGATTTCGTTCTAAGTGATTTCTGTTTGAGGTGGTATTCAGATCTTTTTACGGATTTTTCCAAGACGTTACAATCTACCCCACTTAAAGAAAAATTTCATCCTTGAAATTTGTATCTTCTCATACTCCTCGAGGATCTGAGGGTAGTTCTTTTTGACCTTAGCTTTAATCTCCCAAGTAGCCTCTTCTTCACTGTGATGCGTCCATAGTACTTTCATAAGTGGGATGACCTTACTATGCAGTACCTGCTCCTTCCTATCCAGGATACGTGTCAGTCGCAGTACATAGGTGGCATCCTTGCTCAACTGCACCTGCTCCCAAATGATAATGTACGAAGGATGAGGAATGTACTTCTTCAACATGGACACATGGAATACGTTATGCACGCTTACGAGTGATGTGGGTAAAGCAAGGCGATATGTTACTACCCCTACTCAATCAAGTATCTGAAATGGGCTAATGAATCTTGGCATGAGCTTCCCTTTCTTACCGAACCGAAGGACTCCCTTCATGAGGGAAACCTTAAGGAATACATGGTCCCCAACTTTAAACTCAAGCAGTCACCGTCTCGTATCGGCGTAGCCTTCTGGCTGCTTTGTGCTGATAGCAGTCGACGTCTAATAATGTCAATTTTCTCTGAGGTCACTTGAACCAACTCTGGGCCAATCAGACTCTTCTTGCCCACTTCTGCCCAATAATGCGCTACTCTACACGGACGACCATACAGTGCCTCATAGGAAGCCATACTAATACTTGCTTGAAAGCTATTTTTATACGCAAATTCTGCATAAGGAAGATAATCATCCCAACTATCCTTAAAATCCAACACACAAGCTCGCAACATATCTTCTAACACCTGATTCACACGTTCCGTCTGCCCGTCTGTCTGTGAATGGAACGCGGTACTGAACTTCAACTTCACAGGCATCGCTTCCGGGATACGAGTCCAGAAGATAGATGTGAATCCCGTGTCTCAGTCTGACATGATCTCCAAGGGAACTCCATGCAGACGGACAATCTCTTTGATGTACAACTTGGCCAACTCATCTGCAAAGTTCGTAACTCTGATCGGTAGGAAATGAGCCGATTTCGTCAATCGGTCGATGATCACCCAAATGGAGTTATGTCCCTTCCTCATCTTCGGTAGCCCTGAAATAAAATTCATAGAATAAAATCTCACTTCCATTTAGCATGGGCATGGGTTGAAGCAGTCTAGGAGGTCAGCGATGCTCTGCCTTAACCTACTGGCACGTGAGGCAACGGGACACAAACTTTGCAATGTGAACCTTCATATTGTCCCACCAGTAGGATCTTTTTATGTTTTGATATATCTTCATGCTACCAGGATGCATCGTAAGCCTTGAACTGTGGACTGACTCGAGAACCTCCCGTCTCAAGTCATGATCATTTGGGATGCATAGGCGGCCACGATAACGTAAGCCCCCATCTGAACCAACACTCCACTCAATTTCCTCATCTATACTAACCCGCTCTCTCATCTTCGCCAATAGCTCATCGTCTGCCTAAGCTGTAATAATCCAGCCATCAATGAGGGGCTATACTCGAATATGTGCAATAACCTCATACAGCTCCTCTACCGTGAGTTTCTACTCAAAGTCTCTCACGACTCTGGCCTCACAATCAATCTCTGCTCTCATCTTGGTGAGCCAATCCATCCCAAGAATAATGTCGTAGTGACATAGTGGAGCAACAATCAGGTCAACAATCATTGTCCTACTATCCAAATCTACTGAGCAAGACTCACAGGTCCGTGTAATGTCTAAAAAGGTCCCTGTAGCTGTAGTGAGTCTCACTCCCTTCGTAGGAGGAGTAACCAATCCTAGTCGCTTGACCATAGCGCAAGAGATGATCGAAATAGTGGACCCGGTGTCCACGAATAAGAAGACAGGCGTACCTTGGATATAAGCAGGAACCTCAAAAGATCTCGGTATTGAATCTGCCTCAGTCACCTCAGCTGTAAGCGCATGAACCTTATCCTGTTGTGGATGATTCGGTTGAGGTACCATGGGCCGTTGTGGTGGCCTGAAGTGAGGTGCGAGTGGCCAGAAAGATAGGTGGGCTGGTGCTGATCGAAGGGGTGGGACGAAAATGGCTTGAGGCATCGGACGGTTGATCCTTTGACGCGGTGAGAAACCACTGTCTCGCATCCTGGTGAAACAATTTATCTCAGTGTGGCCTGGCTTCTTACAATAAGCACACCACACATCTGGTCGCGTCATAGGGGCAGGAGATGCCATGAACCTCGGTGGTGAGTCTACACGAGGCCTCTTACCGAGGAAAGGCCTACTCAAAAAGTCAGGTCGCGGCTTGGGAGCCATAGGTGCTTGCATATAGGACAACCTATCCCCATCCTGCTCAGCTCACAGGGACATGCCCACCAACTTGGCATAAGTGGAGATGTTAGCACAACACATCTTTGATCAAATCTCAGGCCACAGACCCTCAGAAAAATGCCGCATCTGCATAGGTTGGTCACCCAGAAGCAAAGGAGCATACCTGCCCGGCTCCGTAAAATGGTTCTCATACTCCGTCACCAACATCCCTCCCTGACAGAGGCAAAAGAACTAACTCTCCTTCTCATGTCAATAGGTGGTACCAAAGGTGGTGTCACAGGCGTCGGCCCAGTAGTGGGGCCAGTAGCCGGCTGAGAATCCAGCATAACATCAAAATGAGACAGGCCCGAATTGGGGTCCGTATGGCTATCGCCTAGGGGAGAGACCCCGTCAAGCGACTCACCCAATGAGAGACAGGCCGAAGTCCTCGTGCCCTTAGGTGACATGACCTACATACGACAGAGGATGCAACCCATGAGGTTAAGCATACACACAATCCATCCATGCAGCATTCACATCTCAACTCAAAGAAACAACATGCATTTCATTTAACAAAATTGTCATAATACATGAGATACAGCATTACATGGATCGTGACAGAGAATGCATGTGAGCTAATACAACTAAGCTTCAAACACTAAAACAACTACCAAACTACTATGCCTATGAAGGCTACACACAAGAACAAGCAACAAAACAAATAAACAACGACTACATATAGGACTATTCGTCAGAATCTGGCAATGGAGGAGGGGCACCCTTATCCTGTAGACAACACAGGATAAACTTCAAAGTGCGAGTTACTTTCTTAAACTTGTGTTTCATTAGGCCCCACAGATCGATAATATGCTGTCACAGGGTGGCCTGACCCTCCTCAAGTCTAGCTAAATGGGCTTCCCTATCAACCCGATTAGCATCATGCTCTCGAGTTGCTAAAGGAGGGCTCTCATCCGTACCCTGGGCCTCCTCTTCTTCTTCGCTCTGCTCTTCTTCTATTTTAGCTCCACCTTCTTCATCACTCTCTTCCTCTTCACTCTCGGTCTCATCCTCACTCTCCTCATGTAGGGCTTGTCGTTGTCGTGGCCCGATATCCATCTGATTGAGAGTAGTCTCAGTGATGTAATGGATCGGCGCTGGCAATTTCACCCCAAGTCTGTAGCTAAACTCAAGTGCAATCCTGCATATGAGTCGGCCGAACGAGAGGGATTTAGTCCTTCTATTAGAACATGCAATAAGGACTATCTGTCGCAGGACATGCGTAGGTACATATAAATTCTCTCCCTGCCCACCTGGTACAGGAAATCCACCATCAGGCGCGTGCACTCACTACGGTTGTTCCACTTGGGGTAGACGTTAAACGTGCAGATGTGGTGAAGCAGGCGGAAGTTATCCGTCATATTGGTCGCTAAAAGGCTTTTGTTAGACTATCATTCAACTAGAAAACCACAAAGGAAACGTGTGTGGTGATCCCTTTCACATGCACTACTCAAATTCTTCTCACTAGCATGCACCTCGCCAAGTGGCACATTCAGAAGCCGAGACATGAAAGCAACGTTGATTGTGGCCTCCTGATCTCTTCCAAATGGAATTTTAAACTGTAAGGGCTCTAATGTTAGCTCTCAAATGTGGGCATAGAAAGCTCGGACAATGCCCACATTTGCACGTTGCTCACCCTTAAATAGTGGACCCCACTTGGCTTCTACCACGCGCTCGAACAACAAGTATTCTCCAAATAGCTGCACATCTACATGAGCTTCAAAAAGGACCCTATGACCCTCATAAACTCTATAAGACAACTCCGCCAATAAAGCCCTTCCTATGGGAGCATGGGGATCTAGATCCCGCTTAACCTACAACTCTCGACTGACACTTGAACTCGCGGTACCACCTCTCGACCTCCTAGAATGGGTTGGACGACTAGGCTCGGCTTCATCTACGGAGGTTTCTTCTTTCCCATGAAAGAGAGAATGGTAGAAATTGAAAATATGGTCGTAACAAGCTCGAATAGGGCCATGAAAAATGAAAGAAATAATAAGAATGGGATGAGATAAAGGGTTCCCATGAATTTGAGACTCAAAGTAGGGATTTGAGTGCCCAAATGGAAGGAAAAGAAAGGGAAATCAACAATGGAGGTGGGTTTTGAAATGGGTAGAGTGAGGGTGCACGAAAATGGAAGAAATAAGGGTTTGTAAGGTGATTTTTATGGAGTTTTGAGAAATATTTTGGAGAGAGGAAAGCTTGGAGGGGTGATTTGTGAAGGGAAGATGATTTGCAAGGGCTTTCATTCGACCAACCATGGATCAGTGGGCCACACTAGGCCCTAGGGGCGTCAGCCAGATCCAGCCCGCCCGCTGGGCGGTGAGGCCTCACCGGTCACTGGATAGTCAGACGATGGCTTGCCGGTGGGACGAGGTCCTCCCTCCCCCCCTAGGTCCAAAAAATGCATGGGTCCCACTTTGGGTCCCCCTGGAAGTGCCTCGATTGGGCCCCTACTCCGTTTTGACTCGTTTCGGGTCATTTCGAATAAAATCTGATGTACATTTACACTTACCGATTTAAACGGTTGGAATGGGTGAAACACGGTCTAAACCTGTCAATTGATGGTCTAGAAGTGGATTAGGGTTGTTGTACTTGATTAGGGGTGTCAACGGACTCGATCTTGGCGATCGTTTATAGTAATCATTCGCCAATTGGCAAAACTAGGAATCCTAAATGTATTTCTAGATTTTTCTCGCACCCTCCTACATTATATTAACGTCAGCGTACGTCGTGTGACCATAACCCAGGTCCGGTTTAATCTAAATCATTCTCTGATACCAACTTGTAACGTCTTGAAAATCGGGGGTCGAGTATAACCTAACTCCCAAGTTCTAAAACATCACTTATGCAAAAAAAAAATTTATGGATGAATGTTATCTGTATTAGTGCATAAAACATGAAATAGATTAACATAATCCAGGGACAATTAGAATACGCAAGCGAAAGTCTGAAGCAAGTATATAAACTAGTACAAGTCCCCAAAATATGTGTGCTATGTCGGGCAATAATTTACAAGTCTTGTTTCAAAATACAAAATATCAAAAGGAATGTAATAGTCCTCTACAAGTATAATCCCTAAAGACTCATCGATCCGGACTCGGGTCACGCGAATCCGCTCGAAAACTACATGCACGAGATTGCCTCCTCGTCATCATCAAACTTCGGCTCTGCCTCATAGGTGTCACCATCACCTGCAGCTAAGTCAGAGTCTGGTTGGTGTTTAAGCACCGTCCCAGAATGTGGGAGTGAGTGATTAACTCAGTGGAACTATACAGCAAAGGTGTTATCAATTCAATCAAGTAGTAATGACAAAGCAATATAATCAAACATCCCTAATTATTCTGATTAATGAGAGAATGTATGAAGAAATGATGCATGCCTTCGCCTACACTCCTTCTGCGATCTTCATCTTATGGTCATGCATGTCAGTCACTTCCTCAATGCTCTTCCCAATGCCAAATGTGTAAGTGTTTAATCACATGCTCCTTTGGTTGTCAAATTTTGTGGTGCCAAAACCTTTTTCTCTATCTTGTGTTTGTATGTTGATTTACATATGTTCAAGACACTGCTTCACAAGTGCTTCAAGTCAAGTACATTGATCAACTACAAGTCAAGTCAAGCCACGTACTTTGTCAACATCTGTAAGCATATATGTTCAAAGCTACTTTGATAAAGATTACAAGACTAAAGTACACTTTAAGTTCAAGTGCAACTCAAGATGAAGTTTGAATTCAAGCTTTTGAATATCTCAAGACTAAGCTACATCAAGTGTGAGAGCTCAAGCTTAATAAGGTTCAAAGGTCTACCTTCACTGAATGAATGAAGTTCAATGTTCATACTTCATATTCCAGGTATGATAGACCTTAGATTGACCTTAGGGTAGGTCATTTTGAATACATAATTCAAACTCTATGTTTATACATGATTTTGGTCTATTCTAAGACTAGTCTTGGACCTTTGTTCAACTAGTCCTAGCTTTGCCTCGACTAGTCTTAGAAATTTCAAGATTAGTTGTAAGTTTTTACAAATTTTTAGAAATTTCTGGTCAAGCTACAACCAGTCTTAGAGACTGTTAACAGTGTCGATCTGACCTATGACCAGTCCTGTATCTATGATTCAAACTCAAGCGATGTATTTGGAGTTCCTTTGACCAGTCGTGAGGGTCTTACGACCAGTCGTAGAGGGCCTACAACCAATCGTAAACAACCTACGACCAGTCGATGAACGGTTTTGTCCGATCGTGCCCAAATATTCAAAAATCCGTTCTGCTACGACCAGTCGAAGTGTCCTCAAGACCAGTCGTAGATGAGGTTTTTGCTACTATAAATTGAGCGTGAATTTCAGAGTTTCATATAAAAATTCGAGTAAAATCAAGGATCTACAATGAGATAAGTTTCTGTTCATTTTAAGCTACTTTGTGCATAATTAATATTCCTTTTGTTAGCTTATTATTATTTAATTTTGATCTGCATTCCAATCTAATTTGAAAAGGAAAAAATTCTGTAATTCCTTCTTCTTTGAATCAAAATTAAATACAGCTAGCCCATTTGGTTTAACTTAAAATAAATTAGAACTTAGAACCGTTTTAAAGTGAGTATTGGACTTTGAACTTATACATTCATTCATCTACTCCGATTGGTTCTTCTGGGCTATAAAGAAAGGAGAAATTCAGGTATTTTACATTTATTGTAATTTACATTTCTTTTTGGTTTGTTTTGAGATTGAGCTAGAAAAATCTCATTATGTGGTTATTTGAGGAGAGCCAGAAAACTCATACAGAGGGGTTTTTGAATTTTGTAAGCCCAAGTCAAAAAGACATAATTGTGAAGGTTTTAGGTGAACTTGTGAAACCTATTTTGATAGTGAACGCTGATATCCCCTGTGTGGAGATATTAGGAGTGGAGTAGCAATCTGTGTGGCTATTTTATAACAGTTGGTGTACACACAGGAAAACCACTATAACTCTTTATATTTTATGGATGTGTGATTTATTCTTTCTATCTTTTATCATTCAACTGTGGAATGTACGTGTGAATGTGAATGTTGTAATTTTTTCATTTCAAGCATAGTGGGGAATGCTGTAATAATTTAGATTTAAATTTCTGTAATTTATTTCAATTCCTTGCTATTTATTTATTCCTCTTTGGTTTGAGTTTTTGATATAAAGGACATTCTACAAATAAGATTTTCCTACCATAAAACCTTGGTTTTTATGGTGTAAGGTTGTCCTTAGAACTGAATTCATATCAACCTCTTAATACTAGTTTATTGAGGTTACTTTTATTTTAGCTTTAAGAATTGAATTATTTCTATTTGTCTATCTCTTATTTTTATTCCACTGTAATACTTTTAATTTGGCATAGTCCTATTCACCTCGTTCCCCCCCCCCCCCCCCCCCCCCTCTAGGACATATAGCTAGGCCATTTTAAAATGGCACATGCAGTGCGGTGCATGTACATGATTATCGAGTTCTTATTAGTCCTTTTCATACAACAAGATTGGGAAGCTAAGGTACCTCCATTCTAGGGTCGTCAGTCCTAGTAAATCTCATACGATGTTATGGTTCTAGGTCACTGCAAAGGGTTCGTCATCAATCAATGCAGGCCTAGTCATACCCTATATACTACGATAAAGTTCATCGCCTCAATGCAGTTCAGGATATACTCAAGGTCACTACAGAGGGCTCGTCACCAATCAGAGTAGGCTGACAACACGAGTACAGTGTCCCACACCACTATATTCGGCTCACGAGTCTAGGTTACTCACTGGTCACTACGGGGAGGCTCGTCGTCCCAGTGTAGGCTGACAGCTCGACCACGGTGTCCCATACCACTATGTCCGACTCATGAGTCTTAGCGGATCGAGGTACTAAGGTTAACGGCGTTTCACTGGTGAGTTTAGTACTTTAGATTCAAGTAGTAGCGTCCAAACATGGTGAACATACATCGGGTCAATCAGGTTAATTGACGAGCTCGACTAGGACGCGTGCACGTTGATTTAATTGACATGAAATGCATAAGCACTTCGTGTGGCCAAACCACTGCTGACATCCCAATTATGGCTCGAATTCGTCGAGCATATCCTGCGTGGTGAAAACAATCTCAGCCACCAGTACATGGCCTGTTACCGATTACTTGGACTGTGATATAGTCCCAATCATGAACAATCACAATAATGAATACTTAAATCAAATCCCATAATCATATGAACATGTTATGGAATTTAACTTAGACATAAATACAGTACATGGAGGAAATCGCACACACAATTAACATGAATAAGTAGGCTATATAGTTCATGGAGAAAATTATATACACAATTAAGGTAGTTGGGATTCATATCTCAACTCCCTTATAAGTCACACTTTACTAACTACTAGCTCATTTAAACATTTTTACAAACACTTAGACTACACTTTTCAACATACATCACATATGTCGGCCGTATTACGTATTAGGGCAAATCCTTTTACTAAGGAGTTATCGCATACACAACAATCATATACCTATGACAATTAATCATGGCAATCATAACATCATATTCCAAATACATACAAACATTTCAACAAACACATGAAATACTCTATTTACAACATAGGTTATACATATATATATAAAATAAAACAGATAGCTCATTTAGCATGTGTAATGAAACCCACGTCAGTAATAAATCATTATCTGACATTAAAAGTCTTGAAAACCATAACCTATACGTATATAGTCCGCACCTTAAACCGATAAATGCGTAACGGATTTGATTTAGATGATAAGTCTTCGTCAACGGCGGATCAGTAACCTAAGGCATGAATTTGGTTAGCTATATCATCACTTAAAATATACTAAGTTCTAAAATAGGTTAGGGTTTGATTTCTTACCCAAATATGGAATTAGAATCGCCCGTATAGTGATACGATTAGGTAGAATAGGCACGTAGAGTAGCTAGGAAGAATCTCAGGATGAATCACCAACTTCTCTCTCATTCTCTCTTTTCTTAACTAGGGTTTGGATTCATATCGAATATGTGAGAGAGGGTTTAAGACCCTTATATAGGCTTAGAACTGACGAAAATAGTCCCAGGGCCATGGTATACTTAGGTTATAACCAAATCAGACTTGTTCTGATCCAACAAAACATTTCTAGAGGTCCCTTTACTGAATACGGTTGGACTTAAGCTCACAAATATTGAATCTTGATCAATTTAAATTTTTAGTTCGATCAGGTTTACAGATCGACCGTGTTGGACCAGTTTTAGTTCAACGGTCACCGATACTCGATCAAGGCCACAAGTATATTGGCATATGTGGAACATCTTCCCTGATCTGAGGGTGTATTTGGGTCAGATTTCAATGGTCAGAACCCTTAAAATCATACCACAAGTGACACGACTTAGATTACTAAAATTCATATTTAATTTCTAAATATATTCACTTTCTTACACTCTTCACTTCGAACTTAAGAAAATAGTCTCGGGACATCATCTAGACTTAATTTTTGAGGTGATTGTAAAGTCCAAGTAGGCGGTCATAATTGTCTAAGTTCATCGCTATCGGACTTTTGATGTGCGGTCTAGGTTCAATACGAAATTTTGTGAATGCTCCCGAGAGTAACTCAGTTTAGAGTTTACTTCTAGATTTCAAAGTAATGTAGCATTATTAATTCTATAGGTTTTGGGTCTTGCAAATTGTATTTAAAGTGTTTAGTGATAATTTCATAGATAATCTAGTTCAGCGCTGGTTAATTCTCGTTAAATTTCTAAAGGATTTGGTACTAAGTGATTTCTGTTTGAGGTGGTATTTGGATCTTTGTACGGATTTTTCCAAGATGTTACAAAGAGAGTGGACACCCCACCCTTCTGGTCAGAAAGGGTAGTGATTTGACTCTATTTCCTGCCATTATATCATTTTCAGCTGACTGTTTGGAAAAGAGATGACTTGCACATATCACGAGGACTGAGAAAAATGTTGTGATTGTCCGTACGCTTTGGTGCGACATTACGAGTCACCAATCACAACCTTTTCACGTCAGATTGTTAATAGCATTGGAGGGTAGGTCTGAAAAGTAGGACCTTTGTGCATTGGTGCGGCTTTTTGAAGATTCCCATACTGTTTGGTTTATCATTCCTTTACTACGAAATCACCCTAAGAGGATTCGATCCATTTGATCGTCAAAGTGGTTAGCTGCCTTGCATATTAGTGCAGCCTTATGGGGAACTCACTACACCGACTTAGACTCAATCAAATTTTACGAACATCTTAGACTAGGTAGGTGCAAGTAATCTTTTGCCACGCAATCTGCTGATTCTGGTACTTTGGTTACAGTGGATTGTTATCACTTCGAGTTCGATTATTCTTTCCATAGATAGATCTAATCATTTTTTCTACCATTCGTATGACTGTTCAGATATACAAATCAGGCCAATCGTACATGAATCATGTACGAATTCGATCCTCCTCCAAGGAAATCAGGAGAAATCGAATCTTTATTTAGCTGTTTGCACTGACTGTAACTGGAGAATATGGAAGATTCCTTAGCGTACTACGCGTCGTGTGAGTTTTAAAAGCTTTGTTTGAAAGTTATTCCCTTTATAACTAGACTCCTCGGGGATTATATATATATATATATATATATATATATATATATATATATATATATATATATATATATATATCCGTTCAAACTTAGGGATAGTCGTGATCGGCCGGGTTTTATTATAAAAATTTACAGATGGCCTCCACTAATAAATTAATGGGGCTAAGGGTTTAAAATATTTTTGAATTTTTTTAAAGATCCGTCCGATCTCAGAAGTGGTCGAGATCATTTGGTTTTTATTGTAAAAATTGACAGATGGCCTCCACTAATAAATTAATGGGGCATTTAATCACGATTTATTGGATTTTTAAAATTTTCTTTTTCCCTTTTTTCTCTCTTTTTTTCAACAATTATCATTTAATTTATCAAGATTCCCCATGAGATTTTTGACCTTCTCATGGGGGGAATCTTTTTCTCTCCTTTTTTATTTTTCTGTTTTTTACATTTTCCAGCAATTTCAAGGTACACTTTATTAAGATTCTTAATTTCTTGTGAGATTTTGAGAGGGAATCATGAGGGTTTAGAGAATCTATTTCTTTTTTTTTTCTTTTTATCTTTTCTTAAGCTATTATCCAATGGACCAAGGGGGGATTCGGGCGTCCCATCCTAAAAGGGGACAAACCCACTGCCCCATGCATTTTCGGTCAGGGGCGGCAGTCCGATTACCGCCAGTCACTGGTTTTGTCTGCTGGTCTATCTTGGGTGCTGGTTCGGATGTTGCACTCCTTTTTCTTATATCATCTTCATCTTAACCAATCCAGGGACACCATTGTAGCTCCCTGGAAGGTTTTGAGTGCTGATCTTGCTTCCTTTGTGGACTCCAGTTTGCTTTATTTCTTCTTTGATTTTTATAAGTTCCTTGATAGATGTTTTTGTTCTTGCTGGAACTTTGTTGAGTTGTATATGGGGATTTTGAAGGAGCTATTTGTACCATTAGATCTTTCTTTTGGGCTTAGGAGGACCATGATCAAGACCTTTGATCATTTGGGCCAAACTTCAACCGTTGGATCTTACTGATTTGTTTTGTTTTGGGCCAAAGAGTTAACTGGATTTTTCTATTTTTGTTTGTTTATTATTTTTATATATTTATTTTTTGTTAGAATGGGGTGTGATAAGAAAGGGAGCCCCACTCTTTTATTTGGTTTTTGGTCTTTTCTTAAATTTTTTTTTATGATTTGGACCATATGATGGATGATTTAGGACCCAATTGAGCACTTTGATGGTATGGATCTTAATGGTGGGCCACCACTTGTGGAGTGGGTCACACATTCTAGCTTGATTCTTTTGATTTCATGGATGAAGTCTTTCAAATAGGCCTCAAATCATGATCCTAATTTGGTCAAACTGGAATGTACCTTATGTGATCCTAGGAGATGATTTTGTAAGAATATGGACTTGTGGAAGTGGGCCTGGACATGTGGGCTTAGAGAATGGGCCTTGGAGAAGTAGGCTTGAGACTTGGAAATATGGGTCTTTGAGAATGGGCCGAGATGGGCTTCGAACATTTGGACCGAGATAGGCTGTGAACATTTGAGCCTTTATGGGCTTGGAGGAAGTGGGCCTTTAAAAGTGAGCTTGGGCCTTGGCAGCATGGACTTTGAAAATGGGCCTTAACCATTGACTTGGCCCTTTTGTCCTTTGACTTTGACTATTGACTTGGACTCTTGACTTTTGACTTTGACCGTTGACTTGTGCTTTTTGACTTGGGCTTTTTGACCTTATGGTGAGAAGAATACTTACCTGTAAGCTTTTCTTGTGCAGCATGCCTTGTCATGGTAGGAATGAAGCTGGCCCTTCTTGCTAATCAGTCTACCCTTGCGATGTACCTCAAGAGGGCCGACACCTCTCTGATGTGGCCCGGGAAGGTGGCGTGTCACGCCCCAAACTCGAAAATCGGATTCACAAGAATCCCGATTGTCGAATCCGGTGCCGACAGCCTCCATAGTACCCCATTCTCAACTCCTAGCGTTCTCACGCCAGATTCCGATCCTGGGATCCTACAAGGAGGATTTTTTTATTTTTTATTTTTTTTTACATTTAAATCGTGATAAGCATAACCAGAAGATTACCCAAATAAAGAAACATCATCATCACATATCTACTAATATAATCATTTGAGTACAATGCTGAAGGGAAAAATACATAAATCAAAAATCAAGCTCCAGAAGACCGTTGCACGCTCCAAGCTCAACACGGCTACAACCTAACATCACCTGCACGCATCTATCGTGCATAAGCTTATAGAAAGCTTAGATGGTGGTGTAAGCATGTGCACAAAGTAAGTGTCAAGTACTCAATACAATGTTGTAATCATACAATACCAAAAATTGGTAATCCATAAACCATACAATGTCTGAATAAGCAGAAATACTGACAAGATATAAATTAAACGATAACAGAGTAAGCGGAAGTATGAACGGGTCTATAAGTCAATCAATATCAGAATACGCAATATATAATAGTTATGTGATGAGGAGTCATAAAGGGCTAAATATCAAATGCCGAGGATGCAATGTGATATGCGATGCGAATGAAATGACCATGCTAGAGTATGAAGTCGGGATGATAGTACGTAGTATCATAGGCTTTGGGGGTCCACCACAAGGGACTTCTATCCAAACCAGTCCCATACCTAAATTTGGATAGTCAGACTCAACGTGGTAAACTCCTGATCTTAGGTTAGTCGCGCGCCTAACCAAAATCCATGCCATAACGAAGGTACACATTAATTAGTTGTGCACCACCAGCCCGAGTGGATAGTGAATGGATGAATGAATGAGCATGCATCTCCTACTCAATAAGTCCACATATCAGTACGGTTCCTCTCTGAAAAATCACTGGGGTCTATTACATTCCAAACCAGATTGCCGCCCCATCGCGTGCAACAAGGCGAGTGGAAGAGACCTCACTATCTGCCTGACAATATCGGGCCCGGCTCGTCGATAGGGGACCCATTCCTCGAGTTGTCAAACTCAGCCTAGCTTTACCCCCAGCTCTTAGGCAGGTAAGGTCGCACCCCCTTCCAACCGACCACGACACAGTGGAGAGCGCAACCATCTGGTAATCGGCACTTGACGCTCATCTACCCACTCGGTCTAGACGTTAGAGCAACCTCTGGAACCAAGAGGGTTTAGGTACTTTCACCCAGGGATATCTATAGCACCCCATGTAGAACAGATTTTCTGGTGTCCCATCTGGCCATCCACGAAATACCTGTGGAGGCTACGACCCTGATGTCGCTAGGGCATATAGTAATAACAGCACACAATGCAAGATGCATGAGTTATACAATCCAGTCATGCATCAATACTGCGCAAACCGTGTGCTCATGTGAGACAATCTCCGCCTATCAGGGAGTCTCATAACAACCCGCACTATGACATATGCAATGGTCAATCATATCTCATACATGCAGATGATGTGTATGGGCATGGATCATGTTACTATGTAATAGTAATCACAGCACACAATGCAATATGCATGAGTCATACAATCCAGTCATGCATCAATCCTGCGCAAACCGTGCGCTCATATGAGACAATCTCTGCCTATCAAGGAGTCTCATAACAACCCGCACTATGACATATGCAATGGTCAATCATATCTCATAACAGACATGCAGCTGATGTGTATGGGCATGGATCATGATGCTATGTAATAGTAATCACAGCATACAATGCAAGATGCATGAGTCATACAATCCAGTCATGCATCAATCCTGCACAAACCATGCGCTCATATGAGACAATCTCCGCTTATCAGGGAGTCTCATAACAACCCGTACTATGACATATGCAATGGTCAATCATATCTCATAACAAACATGCAGATGATGCGTATGGGCATGGATCATGATGCTATGTAATCACATACTCATAATCGGTATCAATAATCGACCTCGACAATGTGGACATTTAACCAACATTGCCCCAAGGAATGACCCACATAAGTCTAAACATATAATGGGCCCACGGCCTCACACAAGGGTCTAATACTTAACACAATGGGCCTTACTCAAGGGCCACATATACACAACACAACGAGTGCACCCTGCTCATGGGCCTAATACATATCACAATGGGCCTTACCCATAGGCCATGGATACATCACAATGGGCCTCGTCCATGGGCCCTAAATAAGTCATAATGGGCCTTATCACATAGACCTCCTATTCATCACATTAGGCCTTAAACACGGGCTGGATACACATCACAACGGGCCTCAAATACAGCTCGCATATACATCACATTGGGCCTCGACAATCAGAATCGGCGATCAGCCACGACAATCGGAATTGATAATCGGTCACGATATTTGGCATCGATCGATAATTGGCCTCGATAATCAGAATCGGTCAATCGGCCATGACAAGTAGAATCGAAAATCGGCCACGTCAATCGACAATCGGCCACGATCAGTAATCAGTCTCGATAATCGGCCTTGATCGGTAATCGGTCAATCGGCCACGATAAGCAGAGTCGGCAATCGGCCACGTCAATCGACAATCGGCCACGATTAGTAATCGGTCACGATAATCGGCCTCGATCCATAAACGGTCAATTGGACACGATAAACAGAATTAACAATCGACCACGTCAATCGATAATCGACCACGATTGGTAATCGGTCATAATAATCGGCCTCGATTTGTAATCGGTCAATCGGCCACGATAAGTAGAGTCGGCAATCGGCCATGTCAATCGACAATCGACCATGATTGGTAATCGATCTCGTTCGATAATCGATCAATCGGCCACGATAAACAAAATCGGCAATCGACCACGTCAATAGACAATCGGCCACGCTCGGTAATCGGTCACGATAATCGGCCTCGATCGCTAATCGGCAATCGGTCAAGATAATCAGCCTCGATCGTTAATCGACAATCGGTCAGGATAATCGGCCTCGATTGTTAATCGATAATCGATCATGATAAACGGCCTCGATCGCTAATCGACAATCGATTAGGATAAACGGCCTCGATCACTAATCCGCAATCGGTCAGGATAATCGGCCTCGATCGCTAATCGGTAATCGGTCAGGATAATCGGCCTCGATCGTTAATCGACAATCGATCAGGATAAATGGCCTCGATCACTAATCGGCAATCGGTCAGGACATTCAACCAACACTGCTCCCAAGCAGTGGTCCACATAGAGTCAAACATAAAGTGGGCCCAAATATCCAACAGGCTGGCCTCAAATAGTCGTTACAAGTGGGCCTTACAAATGCAGCATGTGGGCCTAGACATCACGATGGGTGGATACATTGGTCCGCACTAATGGGACTCATATTCAACAAGTGAGCCGCATCAATGGGCCACACTAATGGGCCTTATTCACATCAAGTCGGGCCTCAATAAATGGGTCGGAAACATATCACAATGGGTAACGACCTACGGGATGAAAATACGTCACAATGGGCCTCGACCCATGGGCTGAAAATACATCCCAGCGGGCCTTACCAAATGGGCTATAAACACAATAAGTGAGCCCTATTACTTGGGCCAAAAACACAAGCAGGTGGGCCCCGCATATGGGCCAAAAATACATCATGATGGGCTGTATCAATGGGCCGCACCAATGGGCCATCATATACATTAAGTTGGCCTCTACCTATAGGCTCCAAATAGAACTTATTGGGCCTCTCAAATATAACAAATGGGCTGCACTACTCAGGCCGCACCATTCATCCGTCTATAGAGATCATTTTAGAGCATTATCCAAACAATGAATCTGATCAAAAGATCATCTGGACCATATCACAAATAACAGTGGTGATAATGATTTTCACCGTTAAATTCCAGTGGGCCCACCATAGCATTTAATTTCCATCCAGTCTATTCATAAGGTCACAAGGACCAGATCTTAGAGGAAAATAATAACATATTGGTCCAAAATTTCTGTATCCCAAAGGGGCTGCGATGGTAGATGTTCAATCCCCATGTTCGTGCAGTGTGGGCCACATGATATTAGATCTATCTTATTTTTCTTCTCTAACTCAAGGACAAGCTCACCAAATGTATGGACAGTTTAGGTGAATCCCATACATCAAGGTGGCACCACATCAACATCCCATTGTATGGTAGGAACAAAGGGCAGATACATCTCGGTGGGTCCCACCAGCGCACACGTGTGGGGTGGGCCCTATGTGTCCAAACGAATGGATAATTAGATATAACTCATACATTGTGGTGGTCCACGTGATCTGGACGGTCCAGATGATCCCACATGTGATGGTGGAAATCTCACTGTCAATGGGTAGTGCGAATAGAATACATACATCTAGGTAGGCCACGTGGATGAGATCCACGGATGGATGGCTCATAGAAAGAGTTGGGTCCCACGTGGGGCCATCTCCATATTATATATAATATATATTATATGGATATAATATTATATTATATTGTTATATTCAATATTAAAAACAATCCAAGACAAACAGTGTAAGACCCGTATCATAATCCGTACTGTTCCGTCGCTTCCCGTGATCCTTCTATTCAAATTTTGGCAATCCGTGACCTGTAGTTGACGTTGCGCACGACCGTAAGTCGTATCCTATTCATTTGAGCCGGCTTAATCCAAGACTTGTATCATTACGACCGCACCGTCGCCGCGGTTCCAACGCCGCGACTCACTATCTGATCTGATATCCTGACTAAGAGATGTGGGTCGGCGTCTATTTTGAGAAAATGCCAAACAACCCCAAAGTCAACCAATCACTCACGTCACCCATCACTCACCTCACATCACTCCATCACTCTCACATCTCCCTACAACCCTCTCTCTCTCCCTCATTTCCCAACACCACTTCCAAGCAAGGGAGAACATCCCACGTCCAAATTTTTCCCAAGAGAAAGTGTGATTTTGGTGGCCCACTTCCCATCCAAAATCTCTCATCTTAGCCATCCATTTCCCATCTTCACCATCAAAGTGAAGCTCTAGGAGTGTAGCTTTCCAACGGACCGAGAAGATCAAGTGGTGGGTGTTTCTTTAGACTACTTTTTATGTTTTATGATGGGCCAAGTGAGGCCCACCGATTAATGGTGTGGATCTCACTTGGGACCCTAAGATGTGGCCAATGACCCATCTTGATCATCAAATCATTCCATGATGGGGCCATTCTCCATGGACCCCATCATGATGTTTACTTTTCTTGCACTAAGAGGTCATCTAGACCGTCCATTTTTAGTGGAGTGGGATCTCCACCGTTGATCTCTTGTTTGATGGTCCATATGTAATGGGCCCTTTGATGTATGATTGGATGATTGAAACGGAGGGCCCATAGTGCCGGGGTCCCTCCATCACGCGTGTCTCACTCTATCTCTCTCTCCATCTCTTTCCATTTATTTTTTTTTATATTATGTGTGATGAAATGGCCGTATGGCCCACTTGGATGGACCCCACCTTGAGGTAAGTAATTTATCCAAATCATCCATAGGTGGGCCCATCTTATATGTACACCACCTACTATTTGGTGGCCCACCTAAAATAGGGCCCACCTTGTACGTGTGTTAGGCCACACCGTCCAGCGTCCAGGGACGCTGGACGTGATTTGGAAAAACACAAATATTATCTTGGTTCAAGATAATGGGATGACCCTCTCGTGTAGGCCCCATCTTAATGAACATATTCAATCCACACCGTCTATCATGTTTACCAACTCATTTAGGCATTGAGCCAAAAAATGAGCTTGATCAGAGTATCTGGTGGGCCATAGCGCCAAAAACTGTACCATCACCATTGAAATCTACCTAGATCCTTTTTACACATTGAAAATGGGCCGATATTGGTCTTGATAGATCTGTTTTGGTCTTGTGAATATAATGGATGGAGTGGATTTACTTGGGGTAGGCCGCACACATGGAAAACCGTGATATTTCACGATTTCAAAAAAAAAAAAAAAACTAAAACTACAATGGCAACAGCTACCTGCCAGGACGCTGGCTGTGCTAGCAGCGGGCGGGCGGGCGTGCGTACGGGCAGGGCCCCACGGCTCCAGCCGTGGCCCCACCTTGATGTTTATACTTCATCTGAGCCATTCATAAGGTGGTCCCCTACCTTAAGCATGGGCCATCCAAAAATCAGCATGATCCAAAGCTCAGGTGGCCCACACCATAAGAAACAGTTTGAATTGAATCCTACCATTGAAACCCTTCTTAGGGTCCACAGAAGTTCTGGATCAAGCTGAAACTTGTTTTCACCCGTCATTCAGGTCTTCGTGACCTAATGGACGGGCCAGATGGCATGTAAACGTTATGGTGGGCCCCACATGGGACCCATAGTGATGTATGTGCCTGAAATCCACCGTCCGTATGGAAGGTGGAGCCCACTGTAATGAATGCGTGTGGGTGTGCGTGGGTGTGTACGCGTGTGTGTGAGTGCACGTGTGTGTGTGCGTGTGTGTGTATGCATGTGTGAGTGCACATGTGTGTGTGCGTGTGTGTGTATGTGTAGTTATATATATATATTTTTATATATATGTGTGTGTATATATAATATTATATTACACATAATATTGTGTATATATATATATATATATATATATATATATATATATATATATATATACACTGTATATAAATTATATATTATATTAAACATAATATGATTATGATGGTGGGCCTTCATGTGACCCCCACCATGATGCATGTGTTGCATCTAAACCGTCCATTTATTTTTTTTATAAAATTTTTTTTATGGCTTGAGATAAAAATGAGCCAGATTTATGGTTCAAATGGGCCCACCATGGCATGTGTATAGGGCCCTTTATTGATTTAACTTTGGCCATTCATTGAGGCCTACCTTGGTATATATCTGAGGCCCAAATGATCAGGCCCATTTGATACATATAAGGGCTATGGGATTAAGCTCATCTGGCATGTATAATGCCCATGGGTTTGGGCCCATTTGACATATGCAAGCCCATGGGATCAAGCCCATTTGATGTGCATGGGGCACAAATGGAGGGGCCTAGTTGATATATTTATGTGTATGGGCCCATTTGACATATTTAAGGCCCAAGTTGTGAGGCCACTTTGATGTATTTCAAGGCCCATGGATCATGGACCATTGCAATGTACATAAGGCTCATTGGTGAGGCCCATTAATGCAACCCATTTGGTGAATGTGAGGCCCATGTAATACGACCCATTTGATATATCTAAGGCCCAGGGATCGAGGCCCAACGGATGTCCTTAGGGTCCATTGCAATGTACGTTTCTCATGGTTCGTGAAATGATATTTATGACAAGCCGTGCCTAGGAAACAATGTTGGTTTGACGTCCACATTGTATGTACAATGTTGGTTAAATGTCTGCATTGTAACTCTCTTTAGGGCCCATTGATAGGTCCATACCCGTTGCTATTCATTGCCTTATAACATGCTTAGTATAATCTCATGACTCATGCTCATACGCATCATATGTATGCTTGATATGAGTAATGACTGATCATAGCATACGCCATTGGGCAGACCATTTACGGGGCTCGTTATGTGACTGAGTGCCCCACATGATCGCGCAGTACGCGCTGGATTGCTGCATGTTTTGACAGCGTGATTCATGCATCTCGCATATGTGTGACTTGATCACTGCACGCCCTAGCAACATCAGGGTTGTGGCTCCACAGGTACATCATGGATGACCGTATTGGATACCAAAAATACTTATTCTAGCACTATGGGCACTTAAGATGTCCTTGGGTGAAAGTCCCAGAACCTTTTTTGTACTAGGAGATGCTCCAACGTCTAGACCGAGTGGATACATGAGCGCCCGAGTACCGAATACCAGTAGGCCGCGTCTTTCACTGTGTCATGGTCGGTTGGAAGGGGGTGTGGCCTTATCCGCCTGAGTGAGGGGGCTATAAGCTAGGCTGAGTTTGACCAGCTCACAAATGAGTCAGTTATCGACGAGCCGGGTAGGTATTGGCATACTACTGGTCAGGCAGATAGCGAGGTCTTTTTCGCTTGCTTGACTGTGCAGCTAGGGAGGTGGCAGTCACTGCGAAGTGTATTAGACCCCGGTGATATCCAGAGAGGAACTGTACTGATATACGTACTTGAGGAGTACCGACTTGCTTGGATTGCATTTCGCATATGACATTCGGCTATGTACGCCTTGCATTGTATCGGTGTGGCCGATGACATTCATATCTCATCGCATAGCTTTGGCATGGTTGATTCTATGGACTTACCACATACTTCTGCATTGTTCTGATACTGTACACTTGGCGTTTGCCTTACGCACAAACTTACACCACCCTCTAAGCTTTTGTAAGATTATGCACGACAGTTGCGTGCAGGTAGCGTTGGACAGCAGCATCTCTGAGGTAGGAGTGCATATCAAGACCTTTTGGAGCTTTTGATCACCTTGTATTTTCCTTTCCGCATTGTACTTAAAGTATTTTTTGATATAGTGAATATGTGGTGATGTTGTTTTGTGACTTGGTTATGCTTGTGGTTATGCTCCATTATAAAAAAAATTCATTCTGAAAATCCTCCTTGTAGGATCCCAGGATCAGAATCTGGCATTTGATTACCAGGAGCCGAGAATGGGGCACTACGGAGGCTGTCGGCACCGGATTTGGCAATCGGGATTCATGTGAATCCGATTTTCGGGTTTGGGGCGTGACAGAAGTTGGTATCAGAGCATAACTTGGGAATACCTGAGGATCACATCACATATCTACTATAAATAGTTTCCGAGTCTGAATGATTTAGCGATTTTCTGACATAGACCCTTAATGTATGTGCCTTCGAGAATTCTCAAGACTGATAGGCCATTGTTCCTTCCTGTAAGAGACATTATGGCTAGAAGAATGACCCGACCGACTCCCGCACCACCACCTGCAGCTCCTGCTTTACCACTTGCTACTCCTGCTCCACCACCAAATAGTCCTGCCTTTGAGCCTGAGGATGCCACTCATTTTCCTGAGACCGGTGCGGATCCGACCGTACCTGTGAGTGCTACTTAGCTGCAGCAGATGTTACAGGCGATGACCGCCATTCTTCAGGGGCAGAGCAGGCGTCCCATAGTGTCACCGGCCGAGGCTGAGTAGGAGCGTGCGAGCACTCTTCTCAAGGATTTCTGACAGCACGATCCCCCACATTTTCGGGGTGAGCCAGACCCTACTGCTGCAGAGATATGGTGCTCCGAGGTGGAGAAGATTTTCGACACCATGAGATGTACTACCCAGCAGCGAGTCCCATTAGCTGTATTCCTTCTGCAGGGCGAGGCTCAGTATTGGTGGGCATCTGTGGCCTGATCGGTAGCCACCAATTTTGAGTGGACCTGAGAGGACTTTATAGACCGGTTTGACCGGAAGTTCTTCCCTAAGCATGTGCGACAGCAGCGCGCACTAGAGTTTGAGACTTTAGTCCAGGGGGACATGTCTGTGTCCCAGTATGAGGCTCAGTTCGTCCCACTATCCAGATTCACGACGTATCTTGTTGATGATGAGGGGCGGAAGGCCCGTCGTTTTGAGAACGGCTTACGTCCTGCCCTCCGGAGCCGTGGGATCGGACACATGCTTCCGATATTTGAGCAGATAGTAGAGAGGACCTTGATATTTGAGATAGATTGGGCCAGTGTGTAGAGAGCCCACGATCAGAGGGGAGATCAGAAGAGGAAGGCACCCTCTAATAGTTCCCATCAGCAGCATCGTTCACACCAGCGGCGCACGACCCGCCCAGCATTCCGAGCACCAGCAGTACCCCCAGCACCATCTTCGGGATCGTTTACAGGTACTTGCTTTGGATGCAGTCGTACAGGGCATCGTAGGCACGAGTATTCCCATCCACAGCAGCAGTAGCAGCCGAGGGCACCACATCCACCTCCACGACAGCCACCACAGCAGCAGCGACCACAGCACCAGCTTCTTGTACATCCCCCACAGCAGCAAATGCAGCAGGTTAGGCCCTCACAGTGACCACAGCAGCAGCAGAGACCTCAGAGGGGACCTTCACCTCCCTATCAGGCTCAGGGCAGATTCTATGCCACCCAGTAGGACCCTCAGTCATCAGGAAGGGTCGTCGAGGGTACTCTTCCTGTTTCTGCATGCATTGCATGTGTACTATTTGATTCTGGTGCATCGCATTTATTTGTCACCGATGATTTCTGCCGATCGACCGGTTTGCCGTTGGAGTCTGCCCGTGAGGATTTGGTAGTATCGACGCCATTAGGGAAGATTGCAGTGTTGGACCAATTTTACGCATCTTGCCCTATTTTGATTGGGGATATCTTCTTGCCTGCCGACCTATTTGTATTGCCGATGTCCGGTTTTGATGTTATCCTGGGCATGGACTGGCTTGCAGAGTACTACGCCATATTAGACTGCTCTGCGAGGACAGTCACTTTCTGCATACCCGGCGTGCCAGAGTTTCAGTTTGTTGTCGAGCCTAGAGGAGGGCAGCTTTCTTGCCTGTTATCGTCTGCCGTTGAGGAGCCAGCTGCTTTGAGTATCGACCAGCTGCCAGTTGTTTGTGATTTTCCTAATGTGTTACAGGAGATTCTGGGATTACCAGCTCGTCGGCATACTGAGTTCCAGATTGATCTTGTGCCCAGTACCGCGCCTATTTCAAAGGCCCCGTATCGTATGGCACCGTTGGAGTTACGGGAACTGCAGAAGCAGTTGGACGAGTTGCGCAAGCTAGGCTTTATTCGTCCAAGCAGTTCACCATGGGTGCACCGGTACTCTTCGTCAAGAAGAAGGATGGCTCGTTGAGGCTTTGCGTAGACTACCGCGAGCTCAACAAGGTCACGATCAAGAACAAGTACCCGCTTTCGAGGATTGATGACTTGTTTGATCAGCTGTAGGAGGCGCAGTTCTTTTCAAAGATAGACTTGCGGTCCAGTTATCATCAGGTTCGGGTTCGAGATGAGGATATCCCGAAGACAGCCTTTAGGACGCGATACGGTCATTTTGAGTTCCAGGTCATGTCCTTCGGACTGACCAATGCGCCCGTAGTATTCATGCAGTTGATGAACGAGGTCTTCCGTCCGTATCTTGATCAGTTTGTCGTGGTGTTTATTGACGACATCCTGATATATTCAAGGACTCATGAGGAGCATGAGCGACATCTTGAGATTACATTGAAGACCCTCCGTGCACACCAGCTTTACGTGAAGCTGGAGAAGTACGAGTTCTGGCAGGAGGAGGTGAAGTTCCTCGGCCATGTAGTGATGAGGCAGGGTGTCGTTGTAGACCCCTCGAAGATTGATGCCGTGCGTCAGTGGGACCAGCCCACGAATGCATCCGAGATCCGTAGTTTTCTTGGTTTGGCGGGCTACTACCGATGATTTATTGAGGGATTCTCTCGCATTGCAGCCCCGTTTACCAGGATGACCCGGAAGGGTGCTGAGTTTGTTTGGAGCGACGCTTGTGAGCAGGCGTTTATGGAGTTGAAGGACCACCTCACGTCCGGTCCTGTCCTCACTCTTCCCTCTGGCAGTGATGGATTTGTTGTATTTAGTGATGCCTCACGAGTTGGCTTAGGTGCTGTCCTGATGTAGCACGGGAAGCCGGTGGCTTATGCGTCCCGTCAGCTCAAGGTACATGAGCTGAACTACCCTACGCACGATCTGGAGCTGGCAGCGGTTGTCTTTGCGCTGAAAGTGTGGAGACACTATCTTTATGGGGTAAGATTCGAGCTCTTCTCCAACCATAAGAGCTTGAAGTATTTGTTCTCTCAGTCCGAGCTGAATATGAGGCAGAGACATTGGATAGAACTCTTGAAGGACTACGATTTTGATCTTCAGTACCACCCGGGCAAGGAGAACATGGTGGCGGATGCCCTCAGTCGTCAGCCACGAGGCCTGGTGGCGCATATGATGATTCAGGAGTAGAGAATGCTCGAGGATATAGTAGAGTATGACTTTGAGTTTGGTCTGCAGTCATCTATCGTTCATCTATCGAGCTTTTCGATTCAACCCTCTCTTGTCGCAAGGGTGATCGAGGCTCAGCAGACAGACGAGTCGTTACAGGATTACCGAGTAGAGGCAGCATCTGAGAGTCAGACGGATTGGCAGATTGGTTCTGACGGTGGACTTCGCTTCAGAGGCCGATTATGTGTCCCAGATATTCCTGATTTACGTCGAGATCTTATGACCGAGACACATCGATCGCGTTTCTCTATTCACCCTGGCTCGACGAAGATGTATCGCGATATGAGACGCCAGTATTTTTGGTCAGGGATGAAGCGCCAGATAGCCAGTTTTGTGGCCGAATGTGACACCTACCAGCGTGTCAAGGCCGATCATCAGAGACCCCCTAGTCTATTGCAGCCGCTGAGCGTCCCGATGTGGAAGTGGGAGCATATATCTACCGATTTTATCTTGGGTTTGCCAAGGACTCAGCGTGGTCATGACGCCATCTGGGTTGTTGTGGACCGTCTGACGAAGTCAGCACATTTTCTTGCTATTCGTGAGACTTGGCATACAGATCGGCTCACCAAGATGTTTATGGATGAGATCGTGAGATTGCATGGTGTTCCCGTCTTGATTATTTCAGACCGAGATCCGAGGTTCACGTCTCAGTTTTGGAGGAGCTTCCAGAGAGCGATGGGCACTGATTTGTAGCTCAGCACCGCGTATCATCCACAGACCGATGGTCAGACCGAGAGGGTCAACCAGATACTTGAGGATATACTTCGGGCTTGCATGATTGATTTCGCGGGTAGTTGGGACGAGCACCTGCGATTGGCTGAGTTTGCGTACAACAACAGCTATCAGGCGACCATTGGCATGGCTACTTTTAAGGCATTGTATGGCAGACCGTGCAGATCTTCGAGTTGTTGGATCGAGGTTGGAGAGCGACGTCTCCTAGGTCCCGAGCTTGTGTTGCAGACGTCAGAGGCTATCAACATCATCAGACAGAGGATGCGTATAGCTCAAAGCCGGCAGAAGAGTTTTGCTGATCGTCGGCGTCGTCCCTTGGAGTTTTCCATTGGGGACTGTGTATCTCAAGGTCTCACCCATGAAGGGTGTAGTTCATTTTGGGACGAAGGGCAAGCTTGTCCTAAGATTCATAGGACCTTTCGAGATCACTGGGCGCATTGGCACTGTGACCTACCGGCTTTTCTTGCCATCGCAATTGTCTGGCGTCCACAACGTCTTCCATGTCTCTATGTTGAGGAAGTGTGGGTCAGACGTCGTTCCTATTATTGATTGGCAGCCGTTGGAGGTTCGTGAGGACGCTTCTTATATTGAGCAGCCAGTTCGTATCCTCGATCGGAAGGAGCAAGTCCTCAGGACCAAGGTCATTCCCTTGGTGAAGGTGCAGTGGGGCCATCATAGTGTGGATGAGGCGTCTTGGGAGGGCGAGGCAGAGATCCGCGAGCGTTATCCCTATCTTTTCGATGATTGATTGTATGATGTATTATGGTGCTTGATTATATATGATGTTATGTTCCCTATTTCCTTTTTGAGTTATGGTTAGTTGCGATGATAGTGTAAATTTCGAAGATGAAATTTTTATTAGGAGGGGAGAGCTGTAAGACCCGTATCATAATCCATACTGTTCCGTCGCTTCCCGCGATCCTTCTCGACAAATTCCGACAATCCGTGACCTATAGTTGACGTTGCGTACGACCGTAAGTGGTATCCTATTCATTTGAGCTGGCTTAATCCGAGACTTGTATCATTGCGACCGCACCGTCGCCGCGGTTCCAACGCCGCAACTCACTATCCGATCCAATACCCTAACTAAGAGATGTGGGTCGGTGTCTATTTTGAGAAAACGCGGCGCGTTTACATTCCTAAGAGAATCTCTATAAAGTGTCAAATCAATCAAATCAATCAATCCCATCAATCAACTCTCATGTCAAGTACAAAGCAACCATGCTTTCTTTCTCCACAAGCCAAGCAACTCCAAAGTCAACCAATCACTCACCTCACCCATCACTCACCTCACCCATCACTCCATCACTCTCACATCTCCCTACAACCCTCACTCTCTCCCTCATTTCCCGATAGCACTTCCAAGCAAGGGAGAGCATCCCACGTCCAAATTTTTCCTAAGAGAAAGTGTGATTTTGGTGGCCCACTTTCCATCCCAAATCTCTCATCTTAGCCATCCATTTCCCATCTCCACCATCAAAGTGAAGCTCTAGGAGTGTAGCTTTCCAACGGACCGAGAAGATCAAGTGGTGGGTGTTTCTTTAGACTACTTTTTATGTTTTATGATGGACCAAGTGAGGCCCACCGATCAATGGTGTGGATCTCACTTGGGACCCTAAGATGTGGCCAATGACCCATCTTGATCATCAAATCATTCCATGATGGGGCCATTCTCCATGGACCCCATCATGATGTTTACTTTTCTTGCACTAAGAGGTCATCTAGACCGTCCATTTTTAGTGGAGTGGGATCTCCACCGTTGATCTCTTGTTTGATGGTCCATATGTAATGGGCCCTTTGATGTATGATTGGATGATTGAAATGGAGGGCCCATAGTGTCGGGGTCCCTCCATCACGCGTGTCTCACTCTATGTCTCTCTCCATCTCTTTCGATTTATTTATTTTTTATATTGTGTGTGATGAATGGCCGTATAGCCCACTTGGATGGACCCCACCTTGAGGTAAGTATTTTATCCAAATCATCCATGGGTGGGCCCATCTTATATGTACACCACCTACTATTTGGTGGCCCACCTAAAATAGACCCCACCTTGTACTAGTGCTAGGCCACACCGTCCAGCGTCCAGGGACGCTGGACGTGATTTAGAAAAACACAAATATTATCTTGGTTCAAGCTAATGGGATGGCCCTCTCGTGTAGGCCCCATCTTGATGAACGTATTCAATCCACACCGTCTATCATGTTTACCAACTCATTTTAGGCGTTGAGCTGAAAAATGAGCTTGATCAGAGTATCTGGTGGGCCATAGCACCAAAAACTGTACCATCACCATTGAAATCTAACTAGATCCTTTTTACACGTTGAAAATGGTCCGATATTGGTCTTGATAGATCTGTTTTGGTCTTGTGAATACAATGGACGGAGTGGATTTACTTGGGGTAGGCCGCACACATGGAAAACCGTGATATTTCACGATTTTGAAAAAAAAAAAACTAAAACTACAATGGCAGCAGCTTCCTGCCAGGACGCTGGCCGTGCTAGCAGCGGGCAGGCGGGCGGGCGTACGGCCAGGGCCCCACGGCTCCAGCCACGGGCCCACCTTGATGTTTATACTCCATCTGAGCCATTCATAAGGTGGTCCCCTACCTTAAGCATGGGCCACCCAAAAATGAGCACGATCCAAAGCTCAGGTGGCCCACACCATAAGAAACAGTTTGAATTGAATCCTACCATTGAAACCCTTCTTGGGGTCCACAGAAGTTCTGGATCAAGCTGAAACTTGTTTTCACCCGTCATTCAGGTCCATTGCAATGTACGTTTCTCATGGTTCGTGAAATGATATTTATGACAAGCCGTGCCTAGGAAACAATGTTGGTTTGACGTCCACATTGTATGTACAATGTTGGTTAAATGTCCGCATTGTAACTCTCTTTAGGGCCCATTGATAGGTCCATACCCGTTGCTATTCATTGCCTTATAACATGCTTAGTATAATCTCATGACTCATGCCCATATGCATCATATGTATGCTTGATATGAGTAATGACTGATCATAGCATACGCCATTAGGCAGACCATTTACGGGGCTCGTTATGTGACTGAGTGCCCCACATGATCACGCAGTACGCGCTGGATTGTTGCATGTTTTGACAGCGTGATTCATGCATCTCGCATATGTGTGACTTGATCACTGCACGCCCTAGCGACATCAGGGTCGTGGCTCCACAGTTACATCGTGTATGGCCGTATTGGATATCGAAAATACTTATTCTAGCACTATGGGCACTTAGGATGTCCTTGGGTGAAAGTTTCAGAACCTTTTTGGTACCAGGAGATGCTCTAACGTCTAGACCGAGTGGATACATGAGCGCCCGAGTGCCGAATACTAGTAGGCCGCGTCTCCCACTGTGTCGTGGTCGGTTGGAAGGGGGTGTGGCCTTATCCGCCTGAGTGAGGGGGCTATAAGCTAGGCTGAGTTTGACCAGCTCACAAATGAGTCCACTATCGACGAGCCGGGTAGGTATTGGCATACTACTGGTCAGGCAGATAGCGAGGTCTTTTCTTCTTGCTTGACTGTACAGCTTGGGAGGTGGCAGTCACTGCGAAGTGTATTAGACCCTGGTGATATCCAGAGAGGAACTGTACTGATATACGTACTTGAGGAGTACCGACTTGCTTGGATTGCATTTCGCATATGACATTCGGCTATGTACGCCTTGCATTGTATCGGTGTGGCCGATGACATTCATATCTCATCGCATAGCTTTGGCATGGTTGATTCTATAGACTTACCACATACTTCCGCATTGTTCTGTACCTGTACACTTGGCGTTTGCCTTACGCACACACTTACACCACCCTCTAAGCTTTTGTAAGCTTATGCACGACAGTTGCGTGCAGGTAGCGTTGGACAGCAGCATCGCTGAGGTAGGAGTGCATATCAGGACCTTTTGGAGCTTTTGATCACCTTGTATTTTCCTTTCCGCATTGTACTTAAAGTATTTTTTGATATAGTGGATATGTGGTAATGTTGTTTTGTGACCTGGTTATGCTTATGGTTATGCTCCATTACAAAAAAAAATTCATTTTGAAAATCCTCCTTGTAGGATCACAGGATCGGAATCTGGCATTTGATTACCAGGAGCCGAGAATGGGGCATTACGGAAGCTGTCAGCACCTGATTCGGCAATCGGGATTCATGTGAATCCGATTTTCGGGTTTGGGGCGTGACAAATAGTATGGATTTAAAGACATACATCGGAAGCTCCCACCACCTGCACGTGTAACACTTACAAGGTGAGCCCCACATACAGTATATTTGGTGGGTATACAACACATGCGTCATGTGGGTCCCACGTCCAGACCTAGGACAGTTTAGATAAATATCACATGGGCCCCATGTGTTGATAGACTCCACACGTGCAACATGGTGGGGTCCACGTTCACCAAATGGATGAACAGTTTGGATATCATATACATGTCATGGAGGGCCCACCGTCCAGCCACCTGGACGGTAGGATACAAAACATACATCACAGGGGTCCAAACTACTGCTGACGTCATCAGTAGTGGGACCACGCGTCAATGCACCAGCCAAGCGCTGGTGTGCGGTACACAACAAAGCAGTTGGATGGGTGGGTCCCATGTGGGCCACCACATGACTTTTATATACCATCCAATCCGTTAATAAGGTCATACAGACCCAGATTGAAGGGAAAAAAAATTTCATAATGATCCAAGGCTTCTGGGACACCAGAGAGGATTCTAATGGTAGAGGTTCAATCACATTGTTCCCTGTGATGTGGGCCATCTGAGTCGCATATGTAGCTGATTTTGGGGGTGGCGCACTGCCTTAAGAGGCCCACCCAAATGCACGGTGTAGATATTCTACACGCATCACGGTGGGGTCTACACAAGGGACCCACATCCCTGGCCCATGTACGTCAGCGCAGGACGCTGCTGCGTCAGCGTCCTGACGGTCACAGCAGCAGTGCCTGCTGCTGCCATGATTTTATTTATTTATTTATTATTTTCCAGGGGTTTTTCATAGGTGGGGTCCACATCCGGATGATCCAGTCCGTTGGTTAAATTCCCAGGCTCGTGACAGGTCCAACGAGACCAATGTTCAATATACTTGAGGCATAGAAACATCACAGCGATCCGTAACAGTTTTGACAGTAAATTCGCTGTTTTCACTAGTGTGGCCTACTAGGGATTCAAATTGACTTCAATTTTCGGCTCCACACCTAAAATGAGCTTAGAAATGGGATGGATAGTGTGGATTAGATACGTGCATCAAGGTAGGGTCTGTATGTGTGACCCACCCAAAAGCCTTAAAATAAAGATGGTTCTTGGTGTGAGTACACCTCACTTTCTGATCACACGGCTACGTCCAGACTGTCTGGATGAAACCCACAGCACACGGTGGGTTTCTCTATCCCATATGGACGATGTGGACACCACACGTGACTCACGTGGGTCCCACTTCTGATGGACGGCCTGGGTAAAATGCATACTTCAAGGTGGGTCTCACATGAACGTGGCCCCACTTGATTTTAATCGATACCATATTTGTGTTTTTCCCATCACCAATAAGGTAGGGTCCATATGACTTGGACGGTTTTGATAAGACATACTTCAAAGTGGGGTCCATCCAAGTGGGCCACACATCACACAAAATAGAGAAAAAGGGAGAGAAAGAGAGAGAGAGAGAGAGGAGCACCACATTTGATCTTCTTGGATTTCTTCTTCCATGAACGCCTTTTAAAGCTCCAATGGTTGAGATTTAACGGTCGAGATGGATCATGGATGGTGGAGATGGGAGTTAGGAAGTGGGCCATACATGGCCTCTCATGGAGGCTTGGACGATTCTTGCATGGAGAATGAGAGAGAAATGAGGGAGAGAGAGAGAGAGAGAGAGAGAGAGAGAGAGTGATGGGAGAGAAGTAATGGTGCGTGATGTAAGCATGTCCTTTATGTAAGAAATTGTTGATTTTTGGGGAGGGGTGGTTGTACTTGGCATTAATTGGTGATGTGTACTTTGATTGATAGGATTGATGGGATGTTTCGTAGAGATTTCCTTGATACTTGCAACGCGCGGTGTTTTCTCGAACTGAATGCGGGCCCACATCTCCTGGCCTGGGTATCGCCTCGGTGAGCGAGATGCGCCATCGGAACTGTGACGACGACGCGGTCACTAGGGTACAAGTCTCGGATTGAGTCGACTCAGGTTAACGGCGTGTGAATCAGGGTCGTGCGCAAATGCCAGTTAAGGGTCGAGGTTGCTGAGATTCAATCGGGAAGACCGCGGAAGTCTACTGAACGATACGGTTTAGGATACGGGTCTTACATGGCGCACCTGCGATCTTGAGGGGACATGGAGTTAAGACACATTGGTCTGATTAGTTTATGATCCGCAGCAATCGTTCTTTGAGTTGTTGGAGCATACTCTATTTTCCAACCTATTCCAGGTTCGTCTAAGAAAGACGAACATTTCCCTTTTATCTGTTCTGGCCGAGTGATGGTACACCGAGACCCATACCTTCCATTTGCCCTTTGGGGTGTGGGGGATCACCCCTTATGACATATATATGCAGTTGGGTCTCTGGTATGATGGAGAATCTGTTCCTTTTGAGGAGGATCTTTTGATGCCCTCTAATGATGACTAGATGGAGCTACTGGGGATGATGTCAGATGTTTAGATTTTTTCGGCCATTGGTTTAGGCTTCTTTGGTTGTCCTTGAACTTTGCTAGGCGCGTCCCTAAGACTAAGGCTGTGGCCGTGGTGAAAGCCCATGCCCTAATTTTGTACACTATGGGGGTGATGATTTTCTATCAAGGGAACGAGCTGGTGAGTTCTCGTTTCTTATCGCTTATGGCCGATATCACCTTTCCCACGCCATACAACTGGAATGCGTCCCTTTTTGCTCATTTGTATGAAGGGTTGGACAAAGCCAACCTGTCACGCCTCAAACCCAGAAATTGGATTCATAGGAATCCTGATCGCCGAATCCGGTGCCAACAGCCTCTATAGTACCCCATTCTCGTCTCCTAGCATTCATATGCTAGATTCTAATCCTGGGATCCTACAAGGAGGTTTTTTTTTTTTAATGTAATTTAAATCGTAATAAACATAACCACAAGATTACCCAATTCACAAAGGAAACATTATCATCACATATCCACTAATATAATCAGTTGAGTATAATGTTGGAAGGAAATACATAAATAAAAATCAAGCTCCAGAAGACCGATGTATGCTCCATGCTCAACACTGCTGCAACCTAACATCACTTGCACGCATCTATCGTGCATAAGCTTATAGAAAGCTTAGAGGGTGGTGTAAGTGTGTGCACAAGGTAAGTGTCAAGTATTCAATACAATGTCATAATCGTACAATACCGAAAATACTGATAATCCATAAATCGTACAATGTTTGAATAAGAAAAAATATTGATAAGATCATTAATTATAAGAGTAAAAAGAATACTAACAAAGTCATAAATCACACAATAACAGAGTAAGCGAAAATACTAACAAGTGCATGAGTCATACAATATTAGAATACTCAATAGAAATCAACTATGCAAATGAGGAGTCATAGAGAGCCAAATATCAGATGCAAAGGATGCAATGCAATATACATTCCTGATGAGTAACACAAATAGCGTTAGTCGTACCATATGCCGCGGATGTAATGCAACATGCAATGCGAATGGAATGACCATGATAGAGTGTGCAGTCGAGATGATAGTACGTAGTATCGCAGGCTATGGCGTCCATCACAAGACACTTCTATCCAAACTAGTCCAATACCTATATTTGGATAGTCAAACTCAAAGTGGTAAACTCCTGATCTCAGGTTAGTCGTGCGCCCCAACTGAAATCCTAGCCATTACGAAGGTACAAGTAATAATTAGTTGCACACCACCAGCCCGAGTGGATAGTGAATGAATGAATGAGTATACAACTCCTGCTCAATAAGTCCACATATTATTATGGTTCATCTTTGGGATCATCACCGGGGTTTAGTACATTCCAAAAGGCACTGCCGCTCTCCCATCCACACAGTCCAAGTGAGCGTAAGAAACCTCACTATCTATCCGACACGCCGATAGCGGACCCATTCACGAGCTGGTCAAACTCAACCTAGTAATGCCCCCTACCCTCGGGCGGGTAAGGCCACACCCCCTCTTAACTGACCACGACACAGTGGGAGACGCGGCCTACTGGTAAACGGCCCTCATGCGCTCATATATATCCACTCGGTCTCGACGTTGGGGTGTCTCTTGGCCACGGAGGTTTAGAAATTTTCACCCAAGGACATTTATGGCGCCCGTATGCTAGAACCAAACATTTTCGGTGTCCCATCTAGCCATCCACGATATGCCTGTGGAGGCTACGACCCTGATTGCACTAGGGCATACAGTAATCATAACACACAATGCAAGATGCATGAGTCATACAATCCAGTCATGCATCAATCATGCGTATACCCTGCACTCATGTGAGATAACCTCCGCCTATCAGGGAGTCTCATAGCAACATACTCAATGATATATGTAATGATCAATCACATCTCATAACAAAATATGCAGATGATGTGTATGGGCATGTATCATGATGCTAAGCTGTCACATACTCATAATCAGTATCAACAATCTGCCTCGACAATGTGAACATTTAACCAACATTGCCACCAAGGAATGACCCGCATAGAATCAAACATATAATAGGCCCATTACCTCACACAAAGGCCTAATATACGACACATTGGGCATTACTCAAGGGCCACATATACACAATAGGTGGGCCCTGCTCATGGGCCTCAAATACATGACATGTGGGCCCTGCACATGGGTCTCGAATACATCAAATAGGTCATGCATCATGGGCCTAGTATACATCACAATGGGCCTTTCCTATGAGCCACGAATACATCACAATGGGCCTTGCCCATGGGCCTTAAATATATCATAATGGGCCTTACCCATAGGCTTCAAATTCATCACAATGTGCCTTGCCCATAGGCCTTGTATACATCACAATGGGCCTTGCCCATAGGCCCCAAATACATCACATTGGACCTTAAACACGGGCTGAATACACATCACAACGGGCTTCAAATACGGGCCACATATACATCACATTGGGCCCCGATAATCAGAATCGGCAATCGGCCACGATAATCGGAATCGACAATCAGTCACGATAATCAGCCTCGATCTATAATCAGCTATGATCAATAATCGACAAACGACCACATCAAATCAGAATCGGTAATCGATAATCGATGCAAGTTGGGGTCCATAAATGGACAACCGATGATGGTTCAAGCATTATCAATGGGGCCCATTCGTTTAGGTTAACCCACTAGAGAATGATGAGAATGGGCCTAACCAGGCTTAAGGGAAGGTCACAATGTGGACATCCAACCATCATTGCCCATCAATGTGGACATTCAACCAACATTGCTTCCAAAGAGTGGCCTATATAAGGGATTTATACACAATGTAACAGCCATATATACATTACCTTGGGCCTCCCTCATGGGCCTCACATACATAGCATTAGGCTTCATATAAGGGCTTCAAATATATTGCAATGGGTCATGCCTACGGACTTCGAATACATCACTATGGGCATCGCCCATGGGACTCGGATATATCATAATGGGCCTCGTCCCATAAGCCGTAAATGCATCACCATGGGCCTCATATGTGGGCCTTGTATACAATAAGTGGGCCACACAACTTTGGCCTAACAATACAAACAAGTGGACCCCACACGTGAGTCAAAAAAAAATATATCATGATGGGCCTCATGGATGGGTTGCGCCAGTGAGCCTCAAGTGGGCTTGAACCTCACCAAAAATCATTTCAGCAGTTGTAGGTGTAACATGTGTATCATTGTACATTATTAGTCCATGGGGCACATGGCTCACTAATGATGATCAATACAGTCAAAACATTACCCAGATAAATCAGCACCAACCAATCATTTTTCATGTAAATCAGCACCACCCAAATATTGTCCATGTAACCTGACACCATCCAAACACATCCAACATCGTCCAACACTGTATGGACGATGTGGATGAACTAAATACATTAAGGTGGGTCACGTTGGATGGCAGAGATAAACACATACATCATGGTAGGGCCTCACGGGGATACAGAATACATACAGCTAGGTGGGCCCCACCATAACGTTTATTTCCCATCCAATCTGTTCGTGCAATCACAAGGACCTAGTTGGGGAGGAAAAACAAATAGCATTTAGATCCAAAACTCACCCAAAAGGGATTTCAACAATAGAGGTTCAACCCTCACTGGTTGCAGTGTGGTCCACCTGATAGATAGTGGGGACATAGAATAAATACATCAATGGTGGGTCCCACTGTCTAGCTATTTGGACGGTTTGGAACCAACAGATACATCAAAGGCATGGCCCAGGATGCTTGCTGCTGCTACAGGTACAACATTAATACTGCTGGCATGAGGTACACTAGTCAATCCACACTCACCGTCCAAGATATGCATGGTGAGGATGGATTACATTAAATTAAAGTGGGCTCCACACGCTTCCATGGTGGGGCCACAATCAGTGAATTGGATGGTTAGGATATAGCAAATACCTCATGTGCGAGTCCCACAGGACCGTCCAGGCTTGTATGGATGGCGTGGATATGAAACACAAATATCATGGTGGTCCCCACCAGCTTGCTGACGTCAAAACATATCAGCAATATAGCTGATGTAAGTTACATCAGCCAACAGCTTCCCATACCAGGTGGGTCCCACATGGGGCCCATCATAATATAATGTATACATACATACATATATATATATATATATATATATATATATATATATATATATATATATATATATATATATATATATACACATGGTAGGCCCCTCCCAGACCGTCCAGATGGACGGTTGGGAGACATGCATATGGGTGGCCCACCATAAAAAATAAAATAAAATAGATGGACGGCTGGGATGAAACACCTGCACCAGGTGGGGCCACATCTAGTGGATGGATGGTTTTGATATAACAAATACCTCGTGGTGAGACCCACGTGTTGACGTCCGTACGCTGACGTCCAAGCACAGCAACACCTTGCTGCTGCTCGTCCATCAGATGGACGGTCTGGACATAACATATACGTGATGGTGTGGGTCCCACCTTAACATTTAATTTCCATCCCATCTGTTGATAGGGTCACCTAGACCTTGATAAAGATGAAAAAAAAATATTATAAGCATCCAAAACATCTGGGACCCAAAAAGGATTTCAATGGTAGGTGTTCTTCTTTGAAGTGTGGACCACTTAAGTCCCATGCATGGCTGATTTTTGGGGTGACCCACTAATAAAAGGGGACCCATCAAATGGACAGCATGGATACTCCACATGCATCATGATAGGGACCTGAGGTGGGGCCCACTCTCCCTGCCCGTCCTATGCTGGGACGCTGTAGCAAGCAGCGTCCTCTGGATGCTGATAGCAACAACGTCCAGAGCTATCTTTTGTTTTTTTTTATGAATTTTTTTATATAGGTGGGACCCACATTAGAGTGATCCAATCTACCTACCGGTTTCCTCGGCTCAGGACGATTCTAACAAGCCCAATCTGGGTATGTTTTGACGCACAAATACATTACAGTAGATCCTAACAATTTATTACTTATTAAAATGATATATATATATATATATATATATATATATATATATATATATATATATATATATATATATTATCATTTTTTTTTATGTTGTGGCCTATCAGAGATCTGGATTTGTTCCAATTTTTGGCCCAATGTCAAAATTGAGATGGGAAATGGGATGGACGGCTAAGATGTAATATATGTCTAGGTAGGGTCCAAGGGCGGACTGGGTGAATACAACACATACGTCATGGTGGCCCTCATCGTCCCAGCTGGACGATGCGGCTACAACATATAAATCAGGGTCACCCCACCGTCTAAACACTAGACGGTGGATGGAATATATTAATCTAGTGGGGTCCATGCCCCATGGACAGTGTGGACACCCCACGCATGGTGGACCCCATGGAAGAACGGTGTGAATGGAACACATTGATCATGGTAGGGTCCACGGATCAAGCTAATATTTAGGTTTTTTTTTTATTTTTTATTTTTTATCAGCATCTGTTGCTAGACAACAGCAGGTTCAATAGGGTGTGGCCTACTTGAATCACATCTGGATGATCAGGGGGAGATGTGATGGTAAAAATAAAACCCATACATCACAGTGGGCTCCACTGTGGATGGATGATGTGGATGATACACACACATCATGGTGAGTCTCACCGTTCAAGTTGTTGGATAGTGTGGATACACCACATACATCAAAGTGGCTCCACCGTGATGGATGGCATGGATATATCACACGTACCAGGTGGGCCACACATCAAGAGGGGGAGAGAGAGAGAGGGGGGTGGGACCCCGCCACTATGGGCCCTCCCTAAACATGCATACATTAAGATGGGTCCCACCAATGTGGGCCCTCAAATCACAAGATCAACAAATAAAAGCACACACCTCTAGATCTTGAAATCCTCCTTCCTCCAATAGGTCTTAGAGCTCCAAGAAAAGAATTTCAACGGTTGAGATTGGTTTCGGAGGGTGAAGATGAGAGATAGAAAGGTGGGCCACATTAGCTCCTCTCATGGAGTCATGGACGTTGGGTGCTCTTATGGGGTGTTGTTTGAAAAATGGAAGGAGAGAATGAGAGGGAGAGAGGGGTGATGGGAGAGAGGGATGGATGTGTGTACTTGGGTAAGGGATAAAGTTGACTTTTAAGGGTTGCTTTTATACTTGGGGATGGGATGGATTAATGTGTGCACTTTGACAAGTGAAGTGATTGATGTGATGGATTTTCTAGGAATTACAACGCATGACATTTTTCCTCGAACTAAATGCGGGCCCACATCTCCTGGCCTGGGTACCGGCTCGGTGCTTAATACGTGGCATTGGAACCGCGGCGACGGTGCGATCGCACTGATATAAGTCTCGGGTCAAGCTGACTCGGATCAACAGGATCTGTCTCAAGATCACGCGCAGACGCCGGTTACAGATCGCAAGTCCCCAAAATTCAACCGAGATGACCACAGAAGCCTACGAGATAGTACGATCTAGGATACTGGTCTTACACAACCGCTGCATCAGCAGGTCTTTGACTGGTTTCTATCTGGTCGTTAAGGTATCTTTTAAATCTTTCATTCTTCTCCTTTGGGATGATTGATTACAATTTCTGACTCCAGCCTCATACAGGTTTTCCTTTTCAACCATTTCCCCCACTTGGCGCCCACTTTGATCAACCATTCATCTCCTTTTCCACAGATGATGTTGTAGTATAAGGACAACTGCAGCCGTACGCGTATGTTCTCTGATCTCCCGTGGTGGTCGAACGTTGACTCCCTCATCCCTAATGATGTGAGTGATTGCCCTGTATTGCTTTTTGTTCATCTTTTTCCTCTGATTTCTTTGTTCTTTGTAATTCCATACTGGACCATATTTTTGGTTGAACGCGGCGCTTACTCCTGTACCCCAGGAGGCTTTTCAAGCTTCGCAACGGCGTCATATTTTAGAAGATCATTGTGTAACGAAGTGGTATCTCGAGAAGAGGCTCTTCTAGCAGTTGACTAGACATCCGCTAGTTCCACACAGTCCACTGTCTGGTCCATCTGATTGGAGGTCTATTCTCAAGAGGGAGTTGACTGCTGCAATAGAAGGTTTTGATGTCAGAGCCTTTATTGATCTAACATGAGAGTACAGCTCATGGTGTGAGCAATATGGTATCGGCCTTATTTTGCAGCCTACTTACACTCTAGGTGGTGGTGCTCATTTTGCTGGAGGGGGGATTCTGGGGTGGCATGTTCATCAGAAGGACATAGATGAATATGTGCCCAATGATGATTAGCTCCATTGTATCATGTGACCATGTCTCACTAGCTGTATAATCTTCTATATATATATATATAGAGAGAGAGAGAGAGCTTTTAATTGCCTGATGTCACTTTTTGAATTATCCTTTAAGTATTTTTTAGGATCTCAATTAAGCTTTTAGGTGATGAAAAATGTTCTAAGATACCGATCGTGGACCCCACCTTTGATATCAGGTGATTGTGGGCCTAGGCGGTAGTTGGACTACCGTCCGCTGACTTTTTTCACTCGTTGTCTTTGTCAGATGCGGCAACGATGCATGAGTGTCAGGTTCTGCAGCGGTATTTGGACACTGCTAGTAGTAATCAGAGTACCGACCCCATTCATCTTTTCTTCCAGCAAACGCCCTTCTTCTTTGCTCGTTTCTCAGTCTCTTTTTGGTTATTCCCTCGCTGTTTAGACTGTTCGATCGTTCTCCTTTTTGTCTCCTTTCCTTCCTTTTGTCTCCTTTCTTTGTCCTCTTCTCTCTTTGTCTTTATTTGTCTTTGTCGTTATTATGGCTGGCCATGATGAGAATGTTGGTGGGTCCAACATAAATGGAGGGGTAGGTGTTGAGGGTTTATTTATGGATGGATTGATGGGGGTTGGTGGTGGTGTAATGGGTTCCTTTGGAGAGGGGTTCCTTTGGAGAGGTTAATGCCATTTATGGCATGACTTCTACCACCATCAATGGTAGCCATGGGGTGAGATTGGATGGGTTTGATGGCTTAGATGGGTATGGATGGTGTGGATGTGATTGACTGGGCTCGAAAGAGCGGTGGGTCCCATTTTAAGGGCTTAGATCGGTTGGTGATGGATCTCCTTCAGCTGGCTTAAGTCAAATATTCATAACAGATTTTGAGGCAGTGATGGGACAGGTTGTTGTTGTTAGGGATCAGGGTACCAATCCAGCCAGCTTCTGGAGTACCTCAGGCGTTGTGAATCCTAGGGCATGTACCTTTCAGACTGCTCCTGACGTGGCGATCATTGAAGGCTCGGGCCCACCTATTGTAGCTTTTCAGGATACGCTTCGGGATGCACTAGTTGAGTCATGTTTTTTTTTGTACCATGAGATAGATCTGCTAGATGAGGGCATGCCCATCTTCGGTGATTCACTTGAGGATCCAAGGTTTCAGATCGTAGAGGGTGTGACTGTTCGGACTTGTCGGTTGCAGCCAGGCGACACCTATTCTGAGTGGTTGTATATCTGGATCGAGAGTTTGACCGAGTCTGAGATCTTCACTTCCACCGAGTTCGCTTGGATTGGTGACTGTTGAGCGAGGCGTCGTATGATTGGGTTCTAGCGTTGAACCTATTCTCCTTCAATGATTTGGAGTTGGTCCCATCTTTGGAGGAGTTTGCACGCCTGTCTGGTGTTCCTCTCGCTCAGGAGCCTTATGTTCCTTCATCTGAGCCGGTTCGTCCTATTGACTTGACCTCCTAGTTTAGATTTTCATCTTCTTTTCCCACTACAAAGGGTAGGGCCGGTGAGCTTTCGCTTGAGCTTCTGTACAATCATTGTTCTATTGTGCGAGGATCCCCTAGATCTAATCGCCAACTTCAGTAATTGAATGCACTAATGTTCTGTGTTCTGACTGAGCTGCTCTTCTCCAGCTGACGACAGTCTTCATTGGCGATTTTACTGGATGTGTTCCGTCACGTTCTGGGTCATAGGAGTATCATTTCTGCACTGCTGGAGGAGCTCTTTTTGGGCCTGACCGAGTGCTCTCTTGGTTAGACTCGTATCCTTCGGGGTTGCTGCTATTCCTCTAGGTATTTTTACTTGCCCTTTTTCCTTTCCTTTGCTTTGTTATTTGCTTGCAACTTGAGCTCGACTCGTACCTTTCTCCAAGTATGGCTATGGGAGCACCTTTATATGACCCCTCTACTTTTGTGGCCTAATTCCCATCGCAATGACATGTTGTCTCTGTTGCTTGATGGCCTTCCTCTTGGTGCAGAGGCCATTGAATCATTGTACCATCGTATGCTCTCTCAGCTCTGAGGATGGGAGATTAGCTGGGAGGCTTCATAGCTTTGTCGTACCCCTTTGATCTATAGCACTGCCTGCACTTCTCTGTTGTTGTTAAGCCTTCAAGGGTACTGCTCCTATCACCCTACCATTTTCTTCGACAGTTTGGCTTCTGGTAGGATGTTCCCAACTTCGCCTTTTCTAAATTTGGACATGCTCCTCTTCCTTCTGGCATGATTTCTTTGTATCAGCGAGTCTGGATTTCCTGGCAGGGTTCATTGGATGCACCGGCTCTGGAGTTCGAGTCTTGGGCTCCACCCTTGGCGACAGTGTCATACCAGCGATGGGTGGCAGAGCAGTTTCTTTATCGTTAGGTCCCTAGTTGACACCTAATGGATGAGGCTGATGATCGAGACGTGGTTGGTGATGCTGCTTCATCCACCTCATGTGTTATGATTTGTTAGAGGTGTTCGAGGAGCGGCCGTTTATTGATCTGTCATTTCTGCTTACGACACATGACCATCTCATATCTGAGATTTCCGCCCTTTGTCATTCCTGTGAGGATATGGCCCGCCGATTGGCAGTGGGGGAGATGGTATGATGAGGGTATGCTTGTCGCACATCGCTTATAGAGGGATGAGGTCTTCTACCTGCGCATGGAGGTAGAGTGAATCAGATAGAGATTGTCGATGTATGAGAGATAGGAGCTTACCTAGCATCCCTGACTTTGACCAGCTGTTTGTCCTGTATGGATGAATATATGTATTTTTTATTTTCTTTGTTATTTTTGCAAGTAAAGAAAAGACGAGTGATGTAAAAGACTTTTTGATAAGAAAGAATGTTTTGTGTGTACCAAAACTTGTGCTAGCTCAGGTTTAGATTTGTGCTTTATATAATTGGGATTAGAATATTGGGCTCAGCCCACGTTGTGTGCAGTAGTCCGGATTGTGTACTAGAGATTTTGGTTCCCTGAGAGTGTGTCCAGGATAGTGTCCTTTAGTTTTGAACAGAATTTGATAAAATACTGATTCAAAATTGGTCCTTTCCTTGTATCTCTTTGTTACACTTGTTACCTCAACTTCTTTTGTTCCTGTGCTTTTATTTTTTATTTTTTTATTTGTTAGCCATTTTTACTCATAGCGCCCTTACGGGTTTTCACTACGACTAGCTTTCCCGTCATTTTTGTCCACAGCGTCCTTTCGAATTTTCATCACGTCCCAAATTTTTGGTCTTTCCTGCCCCTTGGCAGCCGTGCTGTTTTTACCCTTAGAACGTTTCGGGTTTTCATCAAGTCTGCTGCATGCTTGCTATTTTTACTCGAGCCGCCCTTTCGGGTTTTCCAACTCGCCCTTTTGTTTAGGCATGTTCTCTCTCTCTCTCTCTCTCTCTCTCTCTCTCTCTCTCTCTCTCTCTCTCTGTTTGAAGTGCTGGAAGAGACGAAGATGTTTCCTTCATAGCTGACCTAATGTTTACCCTCCTATCCTTATCTTTGATCACAATCGTAAGCGGTTTTATGCCGATAGGGGAATGTGGGGATGGGAATGATCTTATTTTCTTCTCCATTTTATCTTCTTTTTGGGATTTTTTTTCTCTTTTTCTTTTTTTTCCTTTTGTTTTTGTGTTTTCTCTTCTCCCTCTTTTTGTATGGAGAAATGACAGATGTATATTGATTTTTTTTCGGTCTGGGAGAAGTGATGGATACTCTTTCATGGGAGGAGTGGTAGGTATTTTATTTTTTTTTACGGACGAATGGTGCTTTTTTTTTGCTTGTATAGCTTTGCAATTGTAATCATTGACAAGGTTAAGTATGGTTACCCGTGATAGATCTTCACATTGTCAGGCTTGGGAAAATCTTCTCCTTTCAGATTGGTGAGCTGAAGAGTGCCTCCTGGAAGTACCTCTCGAATGATCAATGATCCGTCCCACGAGGGTTTGAACTTGTCCCTGAGATCTAGCAAGTGCGGTGGTAGGATACACTTCATGACCATGTCACCAACTTTAAAACGTCTTTTCTGAACCCTCTTATTATAGGCCCGTGCGATCCTTCTTTGGTAGCACAATGAGTGACTTCTCGTACGCATGCACTTTTCATCTGACAGATGTAGTTGATCATATCTTGCTTGCTGCCACTCACCTTCCTCAACCTCGCTCTCCAATAATACTCGGAGTGATGGGATTTCTATTTCGACTGGTAGCACCGCTTCCATTCCGTATACGAGTTTCTATGGAGTTGTGCTTGTAGCAGACTGTACAGATGTCCTATAAGCACAGAGTGCATATGGGAGCATTTTCGACCAGTCGTAATACATTTTGACCATTTTCTTTAGTATGCAGATGATAGTCTTGTTTGTAACTTCGACCCCACCATTCATTTGAGGACGGTAGGGGCTTGAATGATAGTGTTAAATCTTGAACTTGTCATAGAAATCGTCCATCCTTTTATTAACGAACGGAGTCCCATTGTCTATAATGATGGTATGAGGAACCCCGTACCGACTGATGAAGTTGTTCTTCATGAACTTGATCACATGAGATGTTGCAATGGTGGTGTAGGATGCTGCCTCTATCCATTTGGTGAAGTAATCTGTAAGGCCCGTATCCGAGGCTATATCATTCCGTAGGCTTTCACGGTCCTCCCGATTGAATTCGAGCGATCCACGATTTGTTATCGGCATTTGGGCGTGACCTTGAGGCGTATCCCATATTTCAGAGTCGACTCAACCCAAGACTTGTACCCTAGTGATCATGTCATCGCCACAGTTCCGATGCCGTGTCTCGCACGCTGAGGCGATACCTAGGTCAAGAGATGTGGGCCTGCGTTTAGTTTGAGGAAAATGCCGCGGATTTACAATCCCAAGAGAATCTCTATAACATATCCCATCACTCAAGTACACATCAATCACATCTCATGTCAAGTATACATCACTTCACACCCCATCCCTCCATTTTTTTCAAGCAAGCAACCCAATGTCCAAGCTCCTCCAATCTCCATGAGAGAGCTTGGTTTGGCCCACCTTCCTACCACCCAATCCCACCATCCAAAGTCCATTTCAACCGTTAAAAATGTTCCCTTGGAGCTCTAGAGGCTATAAGCGGAAGAAGGAAGATGAGATCAAAGGTGGGTGATGTTATTATTTGATTTTGTGATTTGAGGGTCCACTTGTTATGGGACACACTTAATGTATGCATTGTATATGAGAGAGGCCCATAGTGGCGGGGTCCCTCCATCTCACCGTTTCTCTCTCTCTCTCTCTCTCTCTCTCTCTCTCTCTCTTGTATGGATGATGTGTGTGTGGCCCACCATGAAGTATTTCATCCATGCCATTCACTGAGTGGGCCCACATGGCAGTCTGTTTGGACGGGCCTGATTGAAGAAAAACACAAGTATCAGTTTGATAATATTATAATATGTTATATTATATTATATATATAATATATTGTGTAATATAATATAATATATTAAAGTTATATTTTGGTGGGCCACTCCCATGTGGGACCCACCTCATATGGACGTTGATTGGCTGGTGTAACTTACACCAGCTATACAGCTGATGATGTTAGCAAGTCCCATTGGACCCACCTCATATGAATGCTAACTGGCTGGTGTAACTCACACCGACTATATAGTTGATGAGTTGACGTCACCAAGCTCCGAGGGCCCCATGTTATCATGCCTCAAACTCAGAAATTGGGCTCACAAAATTCTTGATCACTGAATCTGGCGTGACAGCCTCCGTAGAAGCCCATTCTCAACTCCCAGCGCCCAATCGTCAGGTTCTGATCCTGGGATGCTACGAGGAGGATTTTCAACATCAGTTTGATTCGTATTAAGCATAACCAAAGGCATAACCCACAATAACAACCAAAAACTCCATTACATTTTCACTATGATCAAAAACTTTACAAGTACAATGAGCATAAAGGAAAATACAATGATGATAGACCAAAAGCTCCAAAATAATCTACCACGTGCTCAAGCCTTAGCGCTGCTGTGATCCAACATCACCTGCACACAATGGCAGTGCATAAGCTTATAGAAAGCTTAGAGGGTGGTGAAAGTGTGTGCGCAAGGTAGTAATACGATCATGCAATATCAGAGTAATACGAAATATGCAGAGGGATCCATGAATACCATTAGTCGTACCAAGGCTATGCGATGCAATACATGAATGATATCGTCCATACCAAGGCCATACGATGTGAAATGCAACTCAAGCATACAAATCCTCATCTAAGTCCACAGATCAATACAGCTCAAATCTGGGATATCACTGTTCACTCCCCAAGTGCAGGGTTGTGATGTAGTAATAACTCAGTAAGACCGAGGTCGAATCCCAAGGAACTGAAACTCGTACGTAATCTAAAATTAAGTAGAACTAGGACTAGAATGAGATAAAATCTAAATCGAGTAGCAATTAAGGAATAATTGTGAAACTATTATCTAAACTTTGAGAAAAGCAGACGAAAGGAAACTAGGGATTCAGAGGATCCACTTGTAGAGATCAGGGAGATCTTACACCTGCTTCAAGAATTATGGAAATTAACTGAACTGCCATTGATCTAGTTTTCGAAGAGATGAAAGGTATATGAATTAGAATGGATTCCATCACCAAACCATGTCCAGGAGACTATGGCAAACAATAGAATTAAACCAATTACCAACCAATCAACATGTATGAAGTTAGGAAGGGTACTGACATTCGACCATGCCCAAGAGACTATGGTGAACAACAGGGCTTCCTGACTTCATAAACATAAAAGGAAAATGACATGCTCAAAGCCATTACAGACCCATTGTAATTTCAGTCACAACAGACCATTAAAGACTAAAAACATTCCACATAATTAAATTATACTCAACATTAGTTCATACATTAAAATTTAATTAAAGGTATAAGATAGAATCTCCCATCTCACTACAAGCTTCACCTCTTAGCCCTAGCTAAGAGGTTTAGCCACTCATGGATGGGCTGATCCTCTTAAAGAAAAAGAAAAAAAGAAAAAAAATAAAGTAATAAGAAAGAAGAAAAACCTAAAAGAATCTCTACTCTTCCTCCTCTCTCTCTCTCTCGTGTGGCTGCCTCCAAGATCTGATTCTAACTGATAGATCTCTCCCTCTCACGTTCTCTCTCCTTCTTATAGTCAACCTAAGACGGGTGGATAAGCTGGAATTTTCACAAGGAGAGGCGGTGCGTACGTGGAGTAAAGACCCTGTTCTTAGAGACTCCTTGCTAAAGCTTTCTTGTAGAAAAATCGGCCCATAGATGCCTCTGACTCATGATCCAAGCCACTCAATCATCATGGCCTTGGTAGGCCATCCCGTGTCATGAATTTAGACTGTCCAAATGGGCCAACCGATCATTGATGGTGGGCCAAAATTGATCCAGAGCGTCCGATTTCTACGGACTGCGTAACAGGGCTAGCGGTGATGGTGCGCTGGTGATTGGCGGGACCCACACCTCTTGATGTCTGTAAAATCCAATTCGTCCACCGTATTCTCCTTGGAATTTCGGTCCGAAAGGGTCATTTTTGGAACGCTGATCACACGACCCACTCGATTTCTAAACTGGCCGTCCATATTACATTTAATGGGCTGAAAATTCATCTTTGTGATCTTTTGAAATTATGCCACCTAGGCAAGGTTAAGAAGCTCCATAGGAAGCTGATGAATGGTCCGGATTGGACCATTGAGATCGGATGGTGGCCCACAAGGATCACCCGCAAGCTCTGCTGCGGAACAGAGCTGGCGCGGACGCTCGCTGTGATGATCGGTGGGCCCCACAGTGTAGTTTTCAATGAAATCCACTCCGTCCATTGGTTTCAGGATGGAAAAATATCTGGAAATGAGTATATTTGGAGTTGATTTGGTGTGGTCCACACAATTTCTTGTGATACCGTTCATCTTGCATGCGGCTGAGATCTTCACACATCGGCTTTGCATAGTGGAGAAAAGACGCCTAGGTGAGGTGGATACCCCCCCTTCGTACACAATTAACGGTCCAGATGGATGATTTGGATGAGGGGTGGACCCCACTGAGAGGAACCGGCGTCGGCAGTGTCTCTCGCTTTTAAAATTTTCTAATTTTAAAAGAACTCCTTGGTCAGCACTTGCTGACCGAGCTCTTGAAGACCGGCGCGCAGCCGGTGAACCTGTACCATGTACACGCATATGTACATGCGGGGTCCACTGTGATGTTTGTGAGAAATCCGATCCGACCATTCATTCTGTCATATAATTTAAGCCGTCAATACCAATTTCGAAGTGTATCCAATTCTCAGGTGGGCCCCAAATCACAGATTCATGAGCTGATTTGTCTGTTTGGCCACTTCTACAGGGTTCCAACGGGTGAAAATTGACGTTTACGGTTAATTTATGATCCTCAGGCCATGTATAAAGTTTTGAGTTGATTAGATGGTGTGAACCCTGTGATCTTGCATCCTGGACCAATTTCGGGCCTTTAGAACTTCGGTTTCTCAATTTTCTCGGGTCTCTGATGTGTAAATCTATCGATCTTGGTCCCCTTGGGTCCGTCCCTTGCCTTAGTGATCATCAGAGTGTTAAATCCAAGTTTTTAGCACCCTTTTCAGTCCACGTCTGTAAATCCACCTTGCTACACAAACATGATTAAAATAGGAAATTTAAATAGTATCATGTTTGTAAATCCAGGCAATAACTGGGGTCAGATATGCAATATTTGACCCTCAACACAATCCCCAACCATCATTTTACTAGTCCCGAGCAAGATATATGAAAAATAAGTTGAGACTTATATGAAAATTTCTGTAAAGCCGAATGATTTTTGAGGAATAATCCAGGTACTAGAATTCTGAGATTCATGACTGCTGGGTTTTACTTTCTCATGGACTCAAGCGCACGGTAAATTTCTTAGTCAAGCTCAAAATATTAATCTACCAATCAGAAAAATCTTAAACATTGAGGTCCATGGGTGTATAGTCTAATCTCAACTTACCATCATTAACATTCACTTCTCTATTTCAGGATGTCATTGGTAACCCATAAGAGGATTCATGACAACCAAAAACCTGAACTGAAACATGCCTCACAGATCATTCTTTTTCTTTCTTTCAGCTTTTGAATTTTTTATTAAAAGTAACACTAAGAAAGGGAATCAAATTTTCACTTATAGGGAGAAAACCTATGGTGAAGATAGTAAGCCCAACCCTATTCACATATTATCCATGGGGAATTAAATCTACACCTATAGGGAGCAAACCTATGGGGAAGATTATTCACCCAATTCTTCATTAAATTCCAAGTTTTTTTTTTCATATCGATCTTGTTAGGTAATTTTTTTTTTTCAGGTTGGTTTCCTACATGCTTAGTGATTACCCAGTCAATCCTTCAATATTGAACTGAAACCTTAATGTGTAAGTGAGAAGTGGCATATGAAATCATGATTCAATCAATGTTTAAAACTTCTAATCATGGATTAATAACTCAATCTTAACTGCGAAATTTAATAGATACTGAATCCAAGAGTCCTAAATTATCAACATCACTTATCTTGAACTTCTAAATCTAGGATATCCATCAAAAATCACTTCGAATTCATAAGACTTCCCAAAAAAATTTAAAAATTTTCACAATTTTTTGTTAAGATCAAGAAAATACTGATTAGGAAGCCTAATCTCCCACCCCAACCAAAAATCTACATTGTCCTCAATGTAAAAGATATAAACATGTAATGCACATGAGACAACGAAAGTAAAGTGATGGAAAGATAGTACCTGAATAACGAATCAAGAGAGTTTCCAAAAGATAACAGGATGGAAGCTTGTCAGCGTGAGAGAGAAAGCAGAACAAAAATAACAAAAATAAAATCCTACCTATACCACTTTCGCAGGTGCTCTCGATTGCATTTAGCATATGTAACAAGCCTTTAAACCCCTAGGTTACCCCTAGTGGACGAGTTGTAGTCTCGTGAGGGTTTGCAGTAATGTTACCCACAAACATTGAATTATCTAACTAGAAAAAATGAAATGGAATGAAAAGCTGGGTTGCCTCCCAGGAGTGCTAAGTGTACCGTCTTCAGCTAGACAAATAAAGAAACTATCCTAGTCCTATGAAAGCGATAAACCTACCTATACCTCCATCAGACTAGGAGATCAATCCTGGTAAACAGGAGCAATCAGAGGCATGGACATGTCCTCTGAATCAAATGTCTCGATAAATGATTTTAATCGATGTCCATTGACTTTAAACTCCTTTCCATTGTCGGGATCTCTTATCTCGATGGCCTCATGAGGATAGGTAGTGACCACAATGTAAGGGCCGATCCAACGAGATCGAAGCTTACTCGAAAAGAGAAGTAGTCGAGAATCGTACAAAAGGACTTTCTGACCTGGCGTGAATGATTTTCGTAGAATATGTTGATCATGAAACGCCTTCATCCTATCCTTATAAATTCTCGAGTTCTCGTACGCATCGTTCCGGATTTCTTTAAGTTCATTCAATTGAATTTTGCGTAGCGAACTAACGTTGTCCAGATTGAAATTTAGATTTTTGATCGCCCAGTATGCTTTATGTTCCAATTTCACTGGCAAGTGACAAGCCTTTCCATAGACGAGTCTAAAGGGAGATATTTCAATAGGGGTTTTAAAAGCAGTATGGTATGCCCATAAGGCATCGGTCAATCGGATTGACCAATCCTTACGATCAGGGTTAACCGTTTTCTCTAGGATATGTTTGATCTCCTTATTGAAAATCTCAGCTTGCCCACTTGTCTGTGGATGGTATGGGGTGCTCACCTTATGAGAGATACCGTATTTCTTCATTAAGCTCTCGAATGGTCAATTACAGAAGTGTGAGCCCCCGTCACTAATGATGGCTCGAGGCGTTCCAAACCGTGACAAGATATTTTCTTTCAACAATTTAATGACTGTGCGATGGTCATTGTTGCGGCATGGAATTGCTTCAACCCATTCAGTGACATAATCTACGGCGAGCAAAATATATAAATTTCTAAAGGATTGGGGGAAAGGTCCCATGAAATCAATGCCCCAACAATCAAATGCTTCTATGATAAGGATGGGATTCAAGGGCATCATATTTCGACGGGACAATGCTCCCAATTTTTGACAATGCTCACAAGCCTTGCAAAACTCATGAGCGTCCCTGAACATAGTGGGCCAGTAAAACCACACTGTAGAATATTGGCCATGATCTTTTTAGCAGAAAAGTGACCACCACAGGCATGTGAGTGACAGAAGGAGATGACACTCTGATGTTCCTCGTCTGGCACACATCTCCTTAAGATTTGGTCTGGGTAATATTTAAACAAATATGGATCGTCCTAGAAAAAGTTACGCACCTTGGTAAAGAATTTCTTCTTATCTTACAACGTCCAATGTGTCGGTATGGAACCTGTAGCAAGATAATTAACAATATCAGCAAATCAAGGTAAATGGGAGACTCTGAACAGTTGTTCATCAGGGAACATGTCATTAATATGGGTCGCCTCAAGGGAATCAGAAGTATTAAGGCAAGAAAGATGATCGGCCACTATAGTCTCTACTCCTTTTTTATCTTTAATTTTCAAATCAAATTCTTGGAGTAGAAGGATCTCTCGTATCAGGAAGGCCTTAGAATCATTCTTAGAAAGAAGATACTTAAGTTTCGTATGATCTGTGTAGATAATAACTTTGGATCCGATCAGGTAGGATCTAAATTTGTCCAAAGCGAAACACTACGACTAAGAGTTCCCTTTCCGTGGTTGAGTAGTTCACTTGGGCAGGATTTAGAGTCCTACTTGCATAATGAATGACGTAAGTCCGCCTATCTTTTCTCTGACCTAGAACCGCTCCAAGAGCATAATTAGAGGCGTCACACATAAGTTCAAAAGGAAGACTCCAGTCGGGTGGCTGCATGATAAGTGCAGTGGTTAACATGCCTTTAAGCTTAGTGAAAGCTTCTTGGCATTGCTCAGTCCACTCGTATGGTGCATCCTTTTGAAGAAGATTACATAAAGGACGAGAGAGGAGAATAAAGTCCTTTATGAATCGTCTGTAAAACCCTGCATGTCCCAAGAAGGATCGCACGTCTCCGATGTTCTTGGGTGGAGGTAGGTTAGAGATAAGATCACTTTTTGCCTTATCTACCTCGATTCCTTTGGACGAGATGATATACCCAAGGACAATTCCCTTTTGAACCATGAAATGGCACTTCTCCCAATTAAGTACCAAATTTTTTTCTTCACATCTTTTCAGCACACATTTAAGACTCTCTAAGCACTCGCTAAAAGATGAACCGAAAATAGAGAAATTGTCCATGAAGACCTCTAGATATTTCCCCACCATGTCAGAAAAGATACTCATCATGCATCGCTGAAAGGTGGCAAGGGCATTACATAACCCGGATGGTATCCTTCTATAAGCAAAGGTGCCATAGGGACATGTAAATGTGGTCTTTTCTTAGTCCTCAGGGGCAATTTCAATCTGATTATAACCCGAATACCCGTCAAGAAAATAATAATAGGAATGACCAACTAGCCTTTCCAATATTTGGTCAATGAAGGGCAAATGAAAGTAGTCTTTCCTTGTGACGGTATTCAGCTTTCTGTGTCAATGCACATTCTCCAACCAGTAGTAACTCTGGTCGGCATGAGTTCATTATTAGCATTGGCTACAATGGTGATCCCGGACTTCTTAGGAACTACCTGAGTTGGACTCACCCATTGACTATCGGATATAGGGTATATGATACCCACATCCAATAGTTTAAGAACCTCGGCCTTAACCACTTCCTTCATGTTTGGATTTAGTCTACATTGTGATTGCCGAATAGCCCTTGCATTATCTTCAAGACATATGCGGTGAGTACAAATCGATGGGTTAATTCCTTTGAGGTCCACTATCGTCCATCCAAGAGCTCCATTATACTCAATGAGAGTAGATATGAGCATACTCTCCTGTTCTTTTTCCAGGTGGGCAGAGATCACCACCGGATATGTCTCATCTTGACATAAATAGACATATTTTAAATCAGAGGGCAAAATTTTTAGTTCAAGCTTCAGTGGCTTGAGGTTAGACGGCAGAGGCACTACATCAATTTGGGGAAACTCTTCAATTTGTGACCTCCACCGGTTAACTTCAAGTACCGGTGCAGTATCCAGTATGGCACACGTCTCCCTAATTATATCATCATCAATATCATGGGAGTGGGCCAGGCACATCTCTAGAGGATCAGAGGATAAGCTGAGAGGCGTTTTATCTTCCACAAAAGAATCAATCATGTTAATATCGTGGAAATCGTCATCATCCTCTGAGTTGCTGCCGTTATTGAAAAAGATATTCGATTCCAATGTCAAATTTCTAAAAGACATAGTCATGAAGCCATTCCTGCAATTGATAATTGCATTTGAAGTGGACAGGAATGGGCGACCAAGAATGACGGGAATCTGAGTGCTCGTGTCATTGATGGGTTCGGTGTCCAAGATGATAAAATCTACAGGGTAGTAAAATCTATCAACATGGACCAACACATCCTCGATTATCCCTCTTGGTATACGAATAGAGCGATCAACAAGTTATAGTATGGTTTGGGTGGGTTTTAATTCACCCAAATCTAACTATTGGTATACCGAGTAGGGAATCAGATTGACGCTCGCTCCTAAGTCAAGAAGTGCATGATCAATTCAATAGTTCCCGATTATACATGATATGGTTGGGTAACTGGGGTCTTTGAATTTTTATGGCACATCTTATTTTAGGATGGCACTCACTTTCTCAGTCAAGGAGATCTTCTTTTGAACACTTTTCCGTCGTTTAGTAGTGCATAGGTCTTTCAAGAATTTGGCATATGAAGGTATCTGTTTTACGACATCAAGTAGAGGAATGTTGACTTTTACTTGTTTCAACACCTCTAGGATGTCCTGAGAGTTAGAGAGACGTTTTAGTTCAACAAACCGTTGGGGAAACGGAGCAACTGCCTTTTCTAGAGGTTCCGGTTCAAATTTTTGTGGGGCATCACTAGATCCATCATTGTTCTCCTTTTCTGGTTCTTGAGGCTTTTCAGGCCTAACCGGAAGGATTTTATCAATAACCTTCCCACTCCTAAGAGTGGTGATGGATTTAGCGTGCCCCATTTGATTTGAAGAGCTGGGGTCACCTATCTCGTATTGCGGTTTAGGATTGGGGAGTGGTTGTGCAGGAAGCATTCCCTTTTCTATAGCCGTCATACGTGAATCTATTTTTTGTATAAAATATCGCATTATCTGCGTCAGATCTTGCACAGTATTTTGAACTGGTTCTTCTTGAGGTCTCCCCTGATTTGAATTTTGATTGAAGAAACCTTGAGGGGTAGCAGTTTGTCCGTTCCTCCAACTAAAATTAGAATGATTTTTCCAGCCAGGATTGTACGTATTAGAGGTAAGTCCATTAAAAAGTCTTTGATAGTTATTTACGGCATTAGATTGTTCATTTAACACTTCTAGAAAGACAGGTATTGTAAGAAAATTTTCAGTTGTGTGAATGTTTGTAACACCCTGAAAATCGGGGGTCGTGTATAAACTCAACTCCCGAGTTCCAGACCGTCACTTATGCAACAAAAATGATTATGATTCAATGTTGTCTGATTTAAAGCATTCACATGAGTAAAAGTATACCAAAACTGTAATTCATACCTCAGATCCAGTGATAAAAGCAAGCGGAAGACTGAACAATATATATATATATCACTGTATGGAAAACAAAGTAAATCTCATCTGTCTCTAAGTATGAATACATCACTGAGTCTCATATACATATACATCAACAAAATTAAATGTCCAAAACAGTCTCACTGAAGTCCCATCGATCCAAGTCGCCTACGCGAAGCCATCGTGATACTGCATGTATGAGAACTCGTCCTGGTCCTCGTCAAAGTCTGGCTCCACCTCCTGGATCTCAGCCTCACCTGCATCTACAACAGGGTCTGGTGGGTGTTGCAAATACCATCCCGTAATGTGGGAGTGAGTGATCAACTCAGTGGAATCATAGAGCAAAGATTAGCATGTTCACAATTCAATCATGCGATAATAGTAAAGCAGTAAATCAGACAATCCTAATACTGTTGTTAATGCAAGATGACATGACGTGATGTATGCCCTCACCGACGATCTCCCTCATACGGCAACATCTTACAACCGCGGCATGCCACACTCCCTAGAGTGCTCCACATCTTCCAGGCACATGCAATGCTATGGTGATATGATTTCCAAGTTGTTATTAGTCCATTCAAACAGCAGGATTGGGAAACTAAGGTACTTCCCTTATATCAATCCCAACACAGATCCTGTCTAGGGTCGTCACTCCTAGTAATCTCATACGATGTATATTTCGTAGGTCACTGCAAGGGCTGTCAGGGCTGTTGCTCGCACTCGTTTCACCGCTCCCCCATCACCTTATCAATACAGGTCTACTGTACTCTACTGCAACGGAAGGGTCGTCGCCTCCCGTGGACTCAGAATACGCTCGCAGTCACTACAAAGGACTCGTCGCCTGATCAGTGTAGGCCGACAGCTAGAATATAGTGTCCCATACCACCATAATCTGCTCACGAGACTAGGTGCTCACTGGTCACTACGGGGAGGTTTGTGGCCCCAGCGTAGGCCGACAGCTCGACCACGGTGTCCCATACCACCATGCCCGGCTCATGAGTCTTCGTGGATCAAGGTACCATGGTTAACAGGGTTTACAATGGTAAGTTCAGTACCCTAGGTTCAAGCAGTTATGACTCATACAAGGTGAACATACATCGGCCAGTCGGGTTACTTGACGGGCTCGACTAGCGCGATCGCATCTCAAGTCGAACGACATGAAGTGCGTAAAACACTTCGCGTGGCCTAACCACTGCCGCCAACTTCAAACACGACTCGCGTTCATCGACGCGTCGCTCGTGGCTAAGACTAGTCAGCCACGAATTCGCTCGGTTACCGACTGCCTGGACTAAGTCTAGTCCCAAACACTTATGGAAACACATCAGCAAATTATGTAAGAGTATTGGAATTGAAATACAGTCATATGAGCATGTTAACACATGTTATAACATTCAACTTAAGTAAATCTTCAAGCACATATATTTCATGCATGTAAGGAAATCATGCATATAGTCAACATGAAGGAAATCATTTAGGTCAGCATATTAATTGAGAAATCAATCTCAAACTATCTCATAACATCATTTAATTCAATACATATTAATACGAGCATTTATACAAACACATACACTACACACTTAAGTCTACATATAGTATGTGGACCCGAAGTGCGTAATTAGGCGAATCTCTTCGCCAAACTAATTATGCACGTATTCCTAACTTCCTAATGCGACAACAAACCATGTCAATCACATCAGCAAAATATGAACGTAAACAGTACTTCCTACAAATGACTAAAATGCCCTAAAATCTCATATTCTTCGTTAATTTACGAAACGGGAAACGGAGAGCATGTTGTACATGTCAAACGGCGATGCCGTCAATAATCTACTATTAAACGACATTGAAAGCGTTGGAAACCGTCAATCAAAGCATCTAAAATCCGCACCTTATGTCTTGTAGACTCGTGAATTGAAACGGAGCGTATACGCATCGTCTACGGCGAATAGGGAACCTAATACACGAGATCCATAAGATACATCGCTATGAAAACAAAGGAGACTCAAATTAGCAACCATTTAGGGTATTTTCTTACCTAGAATCATGGTGTAATCGCCAGGAAAGCAGTAGAGGTGTGTTGCTTAAGCACGTGCAACACGTAGCACAAGTGGCAGGAAGAACTCTCCCACTCTCTCTCACAATCTCTCACCTTTTTCTCTCTCCCAAGTTAGGGTTTCTCTCAAATTTGGATGGGAGAGAGGAGTGAGGGTTTCAACCCCTTTTATAGCCTAAAACATGCCCAAAATAGGCTTGGGAATAATGTTTACGTGGTGCCTAACCAAATCGAGGCCGTTTCAGTCTAAAAGAGCATTTCTGAAGGTCCCCATGCCAAATGCCGTCGGACTTAAGCTCATGCATACTGGATCTACCACACATCCAGTTTTCAGATCGGTAGGGTTCTCAGATCGCACGTGGCGGTCCAGTTTTAGTTTAACGGTCATCGCACCAAGATCAGGCCTATAAGTCTCGTGATATGTAATAGATATTTTTCCTGATCCAAGGGTGTAATTTGGCTATATTCTGACGGTCAGAACGCTTAATACTGATGCGTCAAATCGTGTGTCAGATTTGAATTTCAAATTCCAATTCTAACCCTATTCTCACTCTCTTCAGTCCGGGCTCAATGAAATAGCCTGTGATTATCGGTTTGACTTGATTTTCGGAATGAGTGTCAAGTCCAGCTAGGCGGTTCTAACGGTCTAAGATAGGAGGTATCGAACTTTCGACGTGCGGTCTAGATCCAATACAAAGATTCAAAGTGGTCCAAAGAACAAACCTGCTTAGAGTTTGGTCCGAGGTTTTAGAGCATTATAGCACCATTGTTTCCACTCGCTTTGGGCCTTGTAGAATGTATTTAAAGTGATCAGGAACCATTTCCCGGCTATTCTAACGTTGCACTAGCTAACCTAGTCATATTTTCTAAAGGAATGAATTCTACGCAATTTCGGGTCGAGTTGGTACTCGAGCCCAAGTATGGATTTTTCACGGGCGTTACAATGTTGCAATCACAGATGCCGCAAATACTTTCATTAACCTTTTCCTTCTTTCCTTCCATGGCCTCAAATTTTCTGGTGAGATTAGCCACCTTAGCGTTAAGATCATCATCCTCTTTCAGGAGATATATTCCGCCTTTTTCCCTTGAATGAATCGGCCTAGACGTAGTGTTCGTCCTTGGGTAATAGTCCCATGATTGTGTTTTTTCAGCGAGACTATCGAGGTAATCCCATACCTCGTCGACATTTTTATTGATGAATTCTCCGTTACACATTGTCTCGACCATTTGGCGCATGGAAGATGTTAGCCCATCATAGAAAAAATTCGTAATGCGCCATATTTCAAAGCCATGTTGTGGGCATGTATTAACTAGATCCTTTAACCTTTTCCAACATTGGAAGAATGTTTCATCTTCCTTTTGGGCAAAGTTCATGATTTCTCTCCTGAGGGTAATTGTCTTATGATGTGAGAAATTTTTCTTTATAAATTCCCTCTGCATATTATTCCATGCGCCAATGGATCTAGGATGCAGTGAATGTAACCACGTCTTGGCTTTTTTTTAAAAGGAAAATGGGAAGAGTTTCAGCCTAATTGTATCTTCAGATACATTAGGGAAATATAAGGTGCCTATGATTTCGTCGAACTCTTTCAGATGCAAGTATGGTTCTTCAGACTCAAGCCCATGGAACTTAGGAAGGAGTTAGATAACCCCTGGCTTGATGTCCATATGTCCTGTATTTGCAGGAAAAATCATGCATGAGGGCGTACTCACCCCCGCTGGTTGTAAATAATCTCGTAAAGTACGAGGCGGGGGTGCCTGATGCACCTCATTCTCATCATGTACCTCCTCAACCCTAGGTTGGGGTAGTGATTGAGGTTGATTTTCAGCCATAACCTCAACTAACTCAAGAGAATTTAAGTGGTGTTTAGTCCTGCGATGGATAGTCAACCCCTCAACTATTCCTCCTTCAGTCACGAGACGTCGAGTGTTGTCGCGTGCCTAATTGGGCATAAAACACACTCAGCCCTCAAATTCTAAACCTAATCCTAAGAAAGGAAATAAAAATCTAGAAAAAGAGAGGGTTGGAGAGAAGTTACCAAATTGGAGTCCCTAAAAAAAAAACCTGCAAAACAAACAAAACAAGTTAGTTTCTAGAATTAGAAAGTCTAAGAATAGAAAATTCCTACTTAGAAGTAAACTACTTTCTGAATAAAGAGAAGAAATTTCTAAAAAGAAAATAGAAAAAAATTTAGGAAAGTCTTAAAATAAAAAGCAATAAAAGAGATATGAAAAATAGAAAGAAGGAATTAGAAAGATCTTACCAAATTAGAAGCTCCTGTCTCAAAGCCTACAAAAGAAAGGTTAGTACTCAATATAGAAAGAAAAAATTGAAACTAAAATTAGCAAAATCCTAATCTTAAACTAATCCCAAAACTAATTAATCTCATAAAAACGTAGCCGTCAGTCCCCGGCAACGGCCCCAAAAGCTTGTTCACTCCCCAAGTGCAGGGTTGTGATGTAGTAATAACTCGGTAAGACCGAGGTCGAATCCCAAGGAACTGAAACTCGTACGTAATCTAAAATTAAGTAGAACTAGGACTAGAATGAGATGAAATCTAAATCGAGTAGCAATTAAGGAATAATTGTGAAACTATTATCTAAAACTTGAGAAAATCAGAGGAAAGGAAACTAGGGATTCAGAGGATCTACTTGTAGAGATCAGGAAAATCTTACACCTGCTTCAAGAATTATGGAAATTAACTGAACTGCCATTGATCTAGTTTTTGAAGAGATGAAAGGTATATGAATTAGAATGGATTCCATCACCAAACCATGCCCAGGAGACTATGGCAAACAATAGAATTAAACTAATTACCAACCAATCAACATGTATGAAGTTAGGAAGGGTACTGACATTCGACCATGCCTAGGAGACTATGGTGAACAACAGGGCTTCCTGACGTCATAAACATAAAAGGAAAATGACATGCTCAAAGCCATTGCAGACCCATTGTAATTTCAGTCACAACAAACCATTAAAGACTAAAAACATTCTACATAATTAAATTATACTCAACATCAGTTCATACATTAAAATTTAATTAAAGGTATAAGATAGAATCTCCCATCTCACTACAAGCTTCACCTCTTAGCCCTAGCTAAGAGGTTTAGCCACTCATGGATGGGCTGATCCTCTTAAAGAAAAAGAAAAAAAGAAAAAAAACAAAGTAATAAGAAAGAAGAAAAACCTAAAAGAATCTCTACTCTTCCTCCTCTCTCTCGTGTGGCTGCCTCCAAGATCTGATTCTAACTGATAGATCTCTCCCTCTCACGTTCTCTCTCCTTCTTATAGTCAGCCGAAGACAGGTGGATAAGCTGGAATTTTTGCAAGGAGAGGCGGTGCGTACGTGGAGTAAAGACCCTGTTTTTAGAAACTTCTTGCTAAAGCTTTCTTGTAGAAAAATCGGCCCATAGATGCCTCTGACTCATGATCCAAGCCACTCAATCATCATGGCCTTGGTAGGCCATCCCCTGTCATGAATTTAGACGGTCCAAATGGGCCAACCGATCATTGATGGTGGGCCAAAATCGACCCGGAGCGTCCAGTTTCTACGGATTGCGTAACATGGCTAGCGGTGATGGTGCGCTGGTGATTGGCCGGACCCACACCCCTTGATGTCTGTAAAAACCAATTCGTCCACCGTATTCTCCTCAAAATTTCGGTATGAAAGGTTTATTTTTGGAGCGCTGATCACACGACCCACTCGATTTCTAAACTAGCCGTCCATATTACATTTAATGGGATGAAAATTCATCTTTGCAGTCTTTTGAAATTATGCCACCTAGGCGAGGTTAAGAAGCTCCAGAGGAAGCTGATGAACGGTCCGGATTGGACCATTGAGATCGGATGGTGGCCCACAAGGATCACCCGCAAGCTCTGCTGCGGAACAGAGCGTACCCGGACGCTCGCTGTGATGGTCGGTGGGCCCCACAGTGTAGTTTTTAATGAAATCCACTCCGTCCATTGGTTTTAGGATGGAAAAACATCTGGAAATGAGTATATTTGGAGTTGATTTGGTGTGGTCCACACAATTTCTTGTGCTACCGTTCATCTTGCATGCGACTGAGATCTTCACACATCGGCTTTGCATGGTGGAGAAAAGACACCTAGGTGAGGTGGATACCCCCCCTCTGTACACAATTAACGGTCCAGATGGATGATTTGGATGAGGGGTGGACCCCACTGAGAGGAACCGGTGTCAGCAATGTCTCTCGCTTTTAAAATTTTTGAATTTTAAAGAACTCCTCGGTCAGCACTTGCTGACCGAGCTCTTGAAGATCGGCGCGCGGCCGGTGAACCTATACCATGTACACGCATGTGTACATGTGGGGTCCACTGTGATGTTTGTGAGAAATCTGATCCGACCATTCATTCTATCATATAATTTAAGCTGTCAATACCAATTTCGAAGCGTATCCAATTCTCAGGTGGGCCCCAAATCACAGATTCTTGAGCTGATTTGTCTGTTTGGCCACTTCTACAGGGTTCCAATGGGTGAAAATTGACGTGTACAGTTAATTTATGATCCTCAGGCCATGTATAAAGTTTCGAGTTGATCAGATGGTGGGAACCCTGTGATCTTGCATCCTGGACCAATTTCGGGCCTTTGAAACTTCGGTTTCTCGATTTTCTCGGGTCTTTGATGTGTAAATCTGTCGATCTTGGTCCCCTTGGGTCCGTCCCTTGCCTTAGTGATCATCAGAGCGTTAAATCCAAGTTTTTAGCACCCTTTTCAGTCCATGTCTGTAAATCCACCTTGCAACACAAACACGATTAAAATAGGCAATTTAAATAGTATCATGTTTGTAAATCCAGGCAATAATTGGGGTCAGATATGCGATATTTGACCCTCAACAATCACCGGGGTGTAGTATACTCTAAACCAGATGCTGCCCCATTGCGCACAATAAGGTAAGTGAAAGAGACGTCACTATCCATTTGCCAATATCGGGCTTGACTCGTCGATAACGGACCCATTCCTTGAGCTGGTCAAACTTAGCCTAGCTTTGCCCCCTCAACTCGGGCGCGTAAGGCCGCACCCCCTTCCAACCGACCACGACACAGTGGAAAGCACGTCCGTCTGGTAATCGGCACTCGACGCTCCTGTACTCACTCGATATAGTTGTTGGAGCAACCTCTTGGTACCATAAGGGTTTAGGAACTTTCACCCAGGGATATCTATAGCACCCCGTATAGAACAAGATTTTCGGTATCCAATCACGATACGTTTGTGGAGGCTACGACCCTAATGTCGCTAGGGCGTATAGTACCATATCACACAATGCGAATGCATGAATCACACTATCCAGTCATGCAGTAATCCTGCGCATAACGTGCGCTCATGTAGTGCAACACCGCCTATCTGGGAGCTCCTAAACAATCTGCCCGAAGGCATATGCTATGATCAGTCACTTCTTATATCAAGCATACATATGATGCGTATGAACGTGAATCATGAAACTATACTATTCAGGTTATAAAAATAAGCCACACCCATTAGGCCCCATATGTACATCAAATGGGCCTCAACCCATAGGCCCCAATACATCTCAATGGGGCCTAACTCATGGGCCCCTAATACATCAAATGGGCTTCAACCATGGGCCACAATACATTAAGATGGTCTTCATAACATGCCAAGGTGGGGTCCACTTGGACTATGGATCTGGCTGTAATGCCCTGAAAATCGGGGGTCGAGTAGCAACTCAACACCCGAGTTCCAAAACATCACTTATGCAACATAAATGCTTATGATTGAATGTTGTCTGTGTTAGTACATTAATCATGAGTGGGATTATACCAAAACAGTAATTCATACTCCAGATCGAGTTATAAAATGCAAGAGGAAGACTGAAAGATGTATATAAATGTATATAAGTCAAAAAGATCATGTTCGGTCTCCAGAGTATGAATACATCACTGAGTCGCCATATACATGTCATAGTACAAAAATTAAAATGGCAAATGAATAGTTCTGCTAGTATGGTAAACCCTATAGCCCCGTCAATCTGAATGGCCTAGGCGAAACCATCAGAGAACTGTATATTTGAGAACTTGTCCTGATCATCGTAGTAGTCAGGCTCAGCCTCCTGCGTCTCGCCAATATCTGTATCTAAGACAGGGTCTGGTGGGTGTCTAGAACACCGTCCCGTAACGTGGGAGTGATTAGCTAACTCAGTGGAATAATAAAGCATAGGTTAACATGTTATCAATTCAGTCAAGTAGTAATGATAAAGCATTACAATTAAACACTCCTAAATACTATAATTAATGCAAGGATGAGATGCAATAATGATGCATGCCCTCGCCAACATACTCCCTCATGTGATACCATCTTACATTCTCAGCATGCTTTCGTCCCTCAGTGCTCCACATCTTTCAGGCACATGCAGTGCGATGTGGACATGATTACCAAGTTGTTCTTAGTCCTTTTCATACAGTGGGATTGGGAAACTAAGGCACCTTCCCTATATCAGTTCCCAACAATGATCCAGTATATGGTCATCAATCCTAACATATCTCAAATAAAGTATGATTTTAGGTCGCTGCAAGGGCTGTCAGGGCTGTTACAAGCACTCGTTGCACCACTCCGCTATCACCTTATCAATATAAGCCTAGTTTATACTCTGTTTACTGTGGGAAGGTTCCTCGCCTCTCCGCAGATTCAGAGTATGCTCGAGGTCACTACAAAGGGCTGTCAGGGCTGTTACATGCACTTGTTGCACCACTCCCCCATCACCTTATTAATGTAGGACGACATCTTGAATACAGTGTCCCATACCAACATATTCGACTCACGAGTCTGGGTTGCTCACTGGTCACTACGGGGAGGCTTGTGGCCCCAGCGTAGGCCGACAGCTCGACCATGGTGTCCCATACCACCATGCCTGGCTCATGAGTCTTAGCGGATCAAGGTACCAAGGTTAACGGGGTTCACTGGTGAGTCGGGTACCTTAGGTTCAAACAGAGGCGTCCATACGTGGTGAACATACATTGGCAGATCGGGTTACTTGACGAGCTCGACTAGTACGAGCGCACATTATATCGATCGACATGAGGTGCGTGAGCACTTCGTGTGGCCTAACCACTGCCGACGACTGACGTACGACTCGGGTTTGTCGAACACATCATACGTGGCGAATGAATCTCAACCACGATTTCAAGTTCGTTACCGACTGCCTGGACTAAATCTTAGTCCCAACTTCAATCAAGAATCATATGAGATAGGTAAAGCAGGAATAAACATGTAATTCAATTCTTACAATCAGGAAGCATGTTATGAAAATATATCACAAACAAGATTTCACACACAGACATTACAATGTAGCGTACATGTAGAAAATCATATACATAGTTGAGGTAACCGAGATTTTTATCGCGATCCTCCTACGGAGTATTCTAGGTGATCACTAGCACACTCAGACATTTTCACAAACACATATACTACATGCATCACCTTACATGATGTATGAGGATTACACATGTGTTAAGCCAAATCCTTTCACTAGGGAGTTTCCCTGTATACCACGTGCATATACCCATGAAGGATAACCATGGTGTGCATGGATCTGGGCTCCATGTTCATTCAAACATTTCTACAAACACTTGGGCTACACACTTAGCCACATATAATGTATCTTTACCGTGACGTGATTTTGGGCAAGTCCTTTCGCTAAGGAGTTGTCGCACATGTATTAGGCATATATTCACGACAAATAAACATGTTAAGCACAATTTCAAATTCCAAACATAGTCAAACATTCCAACATATGCATAGAATACACTATATTCTACATAGTTCATGTAAACTCGTATAACGAAACAGACGACGCATTTTGCATGTGTACTAGCACCTTTGTCAGTTATAAATCATTAACCGACATTGAAATCCTTGAAAACTATAACCTATACGTTTAAAGTCTGCACCTTACGCCGTAGAAGCATAATGAATTTGATAGAAACTCATATACTTTCATCAACGTCGATATGACGACCTACAACACAAGGCAAGTCAGTTACTTTGCTACTTGTACCAATAGAAACTCTAAAACAGGTTTAGGTTTGGGTTTTCTTACCTAAGAATGAAGCCAGAATCGTCGGGATATCGATTGTAAAGTGATGGTTAAGCACGTATATCAACAGAAAAGAATAGTAGGAAGATTCTCCCACTTCTCGCACACTTTTTCTCTCTTTTCTCTCCTCTCTCCTAGGGTTTCTCTCGAATTTGTATGGGCTGAATGAGAGAGGGTTTAAGGCCTCTTTATAAGCCCAAAACTTACTAAATTAGACTCAAGGCCATGGTATACCTAGGTTATGTCCAAACAAGGGCTATTCCGTCTCAACGGAGCACTTTTGGAGGTCCTTTACTATGTGTGATCGGACTTAAGCTCATAAATGGTGGATCTTGATCAAATTAAATTTTCAGTTCGATCGGATTTCCAGATCGACCGTGGAGGATCAGTTTCAGTTCAACGGTTACTAAAACTCGATCGGGGATTTCAACTACACAGACATGTATGGGAAATGTTCCCTGATCCAAGGGTGTATTTGGGTCAGATTCTGACGGTCTGATTGCTTCTAAATGGCGCGTAAGTAATACGTCTCAGATTTCTTAAAATTATATTTAATTTCTTAAAAATCTTCATTTCCTCACACTCTTCACTCCGGACTCAAGGAAATCGCCTTAGAGCATCGTTTGGAAGTGATTTCCGTGGTGCTTATCAAGTCTAATTACGCGCTCGATATCTTCTAAGTTTATCGGCATCGGACTTTCGACGTGCAGTCCAGGTCCGATACAAAGTTTCAAAGTGATCCCGAGAGAAACTGGGTTTAGAGTTGAATTCTAGATTTCAGGGTATTATAGCGTTAACGATTCCAGAAGTTTTGGATCTTGCAAAACGTATTTAAAGTGAACAGTGTTAATTTCACAGCTAGCTTAACTTAGCGCTAGTTAACTTATGTTAAATCTCTTAGAGAATTAATGCTAAGTGATTTCTGTTCGAGGTGGTACTCGGGTCTTGGTATAAAATTTTTCGAGTCGTTATAATCTACCCCCCTAAAATAATAAATTTCATCCTTAAAATTTGTACCTTTTCGTACTCCTCGAGAAGCTGTGGGTAGTTCTTTCTGATCTCGGCTTCTGTGTCCCAGGTAGCCTCTTCTTCAGTATGATGCGTCCACAATACCTTCACAAGGGGGATGACCTTACTACGTAATACTTATTCTTTCCTATGTAATATACCCATCAGTCGCAGTATATATGTAACATCATCACCTAACTGCACCTGCTCCCACCTAATGATATGGGAAGGATCAGGAACGTATTTCTTCTACATAGAAACATGAAATACGTTGTGTACGCTCGCGAGAGGTGTAGGCAAATCTAGACGATATGCTACTGTACCCACACGATCGAGTATCTGGAACGGGCCAATGAATAGCGGTGCAAGATTCCCCTTCTTTTCGAACCAGAGAACTCCCTTCATAGGAGAAACTCTCAAAAATACATGATCTCCAATCGTGAACTCTAGCATCGCCCCTCGTATCGACATAACTCTTCTTCCTGCTCTGCGCTGTAAGAAGTCGACGCCTGATGATGTCAATCTTCTCTGAGGTCTCCTGTACTAACTCAGGACCAAACAAATTCCTCTCGCCAACTTCATCCTAGCAATGCGGTGCTCGACAAGGACGCCCATACAAAGCCTCATAAGCTGTCATACCGATACTCTCCTGAAAACTATTGTTGTACGCGAACTCTGCATATGGAAGACAATCATCCCAACTGTCTTTGAAATCTAACACGCAAGCCCGCAGCATGTCTTCCAAAATCTGGTTCACCAGCTCTATCTGTCCGTCGGTCTGTGGGTGGAATGCAGTACTAAACTTCAACTTCACACCCATCACTTCCTGGATGCGAGTCCAGAAAATAGAAGTAAACTGCGTGTCTCTGTCTGACACAATCTCAAGGGAACTCCATGCAGACGAACAACCTCCCTAATTTAAAGTCTAGCTAACTCGTCTACAGAGTTTGTAACTCTGATCAGAAGAAAGTGCACCGACTTCATCAAGCGGTCGACGATCACCCAGATAGAATCATGTCCCTTCCTCATCTTCGACAATTTCGAAATGAAATCCATAGAAATAAAGTCTCACTTCCACTCAGCTATAGGCATGGGCTGAAGGAGACCAGGAGGTCGGCGATGCTCTGCCTTCACTTGCTGGCAAGTGAGAAAACAGGACACAAAGTCTGTAATGTGAGTCTTCATGCCATCCCACCAATACATCCTCTTCATATCACGATACATCTTCATACTGCCCGAATGCATCGCAAGTCTAGAACTGTGCACAGCCTTAAGAATCTCTCATCTAAAGTCGGGGACATCTGGGATGCATAAGCGGCGGCGATAATGTAAGCCCCCATCTGTTCCAACTCACCACTCGGCATCTGCATCATCACTAGCCTGCTCTCAAAGATCAGTCAGACGCTCATCATCCCTCTATGCTGCGATGACCCTATCATCGATAAGAGGTCACACCTAAATGTGTACGATAACCTCGAATGGCTCCTCCACAATGAGTTTCTGCTCAAAGTCTCCTAAAAACTCAATCATGTACCACTCAGTAATCATCAGTGAAGCCGCAAACTCTAACGCCTTCTTGCGGCTCAACGCGTCAGCCATAAGGTTCGCCTTGCCCAGATGATAGGAAACCTCAACTTAAAGTCCTTTAAGGTCTCCATCCATCGCCGCTGCCTCATATTCAGGTCTCGCTGCGTGAATATGTACTTGAGACTCTTGTGGTCACAAAAGAGCTTGAACTCCTCTCCATAGAGGTAATGTCTCCAAAGCTTCAATACGAAGATGACAACTGCCAACTCTAGGTCGTGTGTAGGCTAATTCTCCTCGTGTTTCTTCAATTATCTCGAGGCATATGTAATCACCCTGTCCTTCTGCATAAGGACACAACCTAAACCAACGCTAGATGCATCGTTGTATATCATATATTTAACCCCTTGCTCTGGTAATACTAGCACAGGGGCGGACGTCAGTCTATCCTTCATCTCCTGAAAAGCTATTTTCACCTTCTCATTCCAGGCGAACTTCAGATCCTTCCGTGTCAACTGAGTCAAAGGCCTGGCTATCTTGGAAAAGTCCCGAATGAATCGCCAATAGTACCCTGTCGGACCAAGAAAACTCCTCACTTCAGTGACTGAACCGGGCTGTTCCCTATCCTGAACCGCGGCTACCTTAGCAAGGTCCACCGCTATCCCATCCTTGGACACCACATGTCCCAGGAACTTGACTTCTTCCTTTCAGAAATCGTACTTCTTGTACTATACGAAAAACTGGTGTTGTCTCAGAGTATCCAGGACCGATCGCAAGTGCTCCTCATGCTCCTCTCAACTCCTGAAGTATATCAAAATGTTGTCTATAAATACGATGATGAATTGATAGAGGAACAACCGAAATACCCGGTTCGTCAGGTCTATGAACATGGCTGGTGCGTTCATAAGACCGAACGACATCATGAGGAACTCATAGTGCCCAAAATAGGTCCTGAAAGTTATCTTCTGCATGTCCTCATCCGTGAGTGTAGCTGGTGATACCATGACTATAAATCAATCTTTGAGAAGTACTGCGCTCCTCTCAGTTGATCAAATAGGTCATCTATCCTGGGCAAAGGGTACTTATTTTTCACCATCACTTGGTTCAGTTTGTAGTAATCAATACACAACCGCAGTGACCCATCTTTCTTCATCACGAACAAGACAGGTGCTCCCCAAGGAGATACACTTGGTCATATGAAGCCAGCCTCTAACAAATCATCGATCTGTTTCATCAACTCCTCCATCTCACACGGGGCCATGTGATAGGTTCGACAGTGAGATAGGCATTGAACGGGGTACTAGGTCGATGGTAAAATTGATCTCGTGCTGAGGAGGCAACCCAGGTATCTTTCTGAACACATCCTCATAATCACGGACTACTGGCGTGCTTTCAAGTGTCGGGATGTCAACATTCCCTAATAAGGAAGCGTAACAAAGTACTCGAGAGGGGTGACTGACCTGCACCGGAAATGTGAAGGACGTGCCCTCCGGCTCGTAAACTGTCACTACACAGGTCTCGCAGTCAATCTCAGCCCTCCCTGTAGTCAGCCAATCCATGCTAAGGATGACGTCAAAATGATAGAGAGCGGAGATGACAATCAGGTCAATGGCCATCGTCCTGTTCCCTAGATCAAGAAAACAACCCTCACACATTGTAGTGGCATCAGTAAAAGTCCCGTGCGCTAAAATAACTCGCACCCCAACCATCCGAGTAGTCTGTAGCCCAAGGCGCTTAACTACTAAACAAGATATCACTGAGACAGTGGATCTCGTATCCACCAATATAAATATAGGAGTAACTCCAATGTGGGCTGTGACCTCAAAGGCCAAGGGTGGTGCGGTCTCTGTCTCAGATGCCTCAGCTGTCAGTGCATGTACCCGAACCTGCTGTGGACAGTTCGACTGTGGTACCATAGGCCGTTGAGGCAGCTGGAAGCGAGGTGCAGATGGTCTGAAGGACGGATGTGCAGGTGTTATCTGTAGAGGTGGAGTTGATAAAGCCTGAGGGAGAGGGCGATCAATCCTCTACGGCGGTGAGAACCCACTATCTCTCATACACGTGAAGCAGCTCTCCGCGACATGACTTGGCCTCCCACAATAAGTACAGGTCATGTATGGACACCTCATCAGAACTACTGGCGCCGTAATCCTGAGAGGAGAATCAATATGAGGCCTCTTGTCGAGGAATGGCCTGCTTTGGGTATCTGGTCGTGGCCTAACAACCATAAGGCCGCAAGAGCGTGTCAGTCGATCTACATCCTGCTCTGCCCGCATAGACATATGTATTAGCTTGGCATAGGAGGGTATGCTGACACAACACATCTTCGACAGAATGTCAGGTCGTAAGCCCTCAGAAAAATGTTGTATCCGCATCTGATCGTCAACAAGTATCGTAGGGATGTATCTGCCTAACTTAGTAAATCAATACTCGTACTCGGTAACTGTCATGCCTCCCTGCATGAGGCGCAAGAACTCATTCTCCCTCTCATGTCGGTAGGTCTGAGGGTAGTACTTCTCATGGAAATGAAATTTGAAAGCTGCCCAAGTCAATATGTAACCAACCGCGACCGTCTGTAGGACACTATCCCACCACTTACTGGCCTCCTTCTCAAACATAAAGGTGGCCAACTCAACCTGCTCTGGCTCGGTTCAATGCAGCATCCGCAGCATCTTAGAGATGTGGTCTAGCAAATATTCAGCCTCCTCGAGTCTGTGAGAACCCGTAAACGTAGGAGGCCTCAAGTGTTGGAATCGCTCCAGAAGGCCACTAGTACCCAAATTCCCTATAGGGTATGTAGCAGGTGCAAGCGGAGGCACATCCTCAGCCTGAGCAGAAGGCTCTGTAGTCTCAACAGGAGGTACAGATGTGAAGGTGGAGTCGCACTCCCACCCTGAGATAATGCCCCTGCAATAGTGGTCAAGAGCTGCTGGTTCTACTGCTGCATCAACATCATCATCTGCTCAAACCTATCTGTGGGTGGGGCAGGCTGAGACACGTATTGCATCGAGGAAGATGCACGGTTCTACTCACGAACCGGTGGTGTTTACAGTGGTAGCCTAGCTATAAGACCAGTGGATGGCTGAGACGCAGGTATAGTCTCACGATCCGGGCCCAAACCAAGGTCCGTACAACCATCTCTGTGGGAAGGAGCCTGGTCCATCATATCAGTGAGTGCGAGGTGTGCTGTGCTCTGCGTATATTTTCATGGCATCTCCTATACAACATAGGGTGTAAAGCAAGTAAGTTGAAGCATAGTAACAATGTACAATTACTTAAGCAATCCACACACTTCATAGCAAAAGAGGCTGTATGTATTTCATTTACCAAAATTATTACAATACATAGAATACAGAGTTACATGAATCATGACAGAAAATGCATGTAAGCTAATACAATCAAGCCTCAAACACTTAAAACATGTTACCACTACTGCACTACTAGGCCTATCAACACGAAAACACAAACATATCCTAAAGCAGTAACTAAACGAGTTGCAAGATGCCGGCATGGATGACTAAGCGTCCGAGTCTGGCGATGGAGGAGGGGCACCCTTGTCCTGTACGTAGCACAGGATAGCCTTCAAAGTGCAAGTCACCTTGCCAAATTTTCACTTCATGACGGCCTTGGTCTCTTCAAGCTCTTGCTTTACCTCGGCCCGGAGTTCTTTGACTTCTTGTCGCAAAGCAACCTGACCCTCCTCAAGTCGGGTTATATGATCATCCCTAGCAGCCCGATCAGTACCTTGCGCTGATGCCGTAGGAGGGGAGCTCTCCTCCGCATCCTAAGGCTCCGGTTCCTCTTATTCTTCTTCCTGTTCCTCCTCTTCTATCTCAGCTCCCTCCTCTTCCTCACTCTCTTCTTCCTCGCTCTCCGTCTCATCATCGCTCTCATCAAGACGAGCTTGGCGTCGCCATGGCTCGATATTCATGTGATTGAGGGTAGTCTCATCGATGTGATGAACCGGTCCCGGCAATTTTTCTCCAAGATTATAACCAAACTCATGTGCAATCTTGCATATGAGTCGGCCGAAGGGGAGCGAATCAGTCCTCCTATTGGAGCGTGCAGTATTAATTATTTATCGCAACACGAACGTAGGAACACACAGGTTCACTCTCTGCCCGACTTGATATAGGAAGTCTACCATGAGGCGCGTACACTCGCTACGATTGCTCCACCTAGGGTAGACGTTGAATGTAAAAATGTGATGGAGTAAACGGAAGTCGTCAGACATTTTGGTTGCTAGGAGACTTTTATTTGGCTTCCACTGAACCAGTCAGCCACAAAGGGCATGTGTGCAGCGATCCCTTTCACGGGAATTTCTCAGATTCAGCTCGCTTGCATGTACCTTGCCAAGGGGCACATTCAGAAGCTGAGATATCAATTTGACGTCAACTGTGGCCAACCGATCCACTCCACATGGGATCTGGAACTGAAAGGGCTCCAGCGTAGGCTCGTGAATGTTGACATAGAAAGCTCGGACCATGCTCGCATTGGCATGATACCTGCCATCGAATAGTGGACCCCAATGGGCCCCTTCCAGAAGCTCGAATAACAAATATTCTCCAATGAGCCGCCCATCCACCTGAGCTTCAAAAAGGACCCTACGACCCTCATAAACTCCATGAGACAGCTCCGCCAACTGAGCCCTTCCAGCAGGATTCTGGGGATCAAGATCCCGCTTTGTCTGAAGCTCTTGATTGACGCGTGGACTAGTGGGGGTGCCTCTCGGTCTCCTTGCACGAGCGGGGCGGCTAGGCCCAGCTTCATCCGTGGTACCCTTTCACTTTCCCATAAGATAAAGGACGGTGAAAATCGAGAAAATGGCCACAATGAACTTGAAAAAGGCCATGAAAAGTGTAGAAAAGGGGGAATAGGGCTGGAGTTTCTGGTTCTCCATGAATGTGAGCCTCAACAGAGGTCGTATAGGCCTAAATGACCAGGATTAAAGAAGGGAAAGTAAAGAAATGGGCTTAGTTGATAACTTACTTGAATTTGAGCCTCAAATGGAGGATGTGAGAGCTCAAATGAGAGAGAATGGAGAGTGTAGGCAGCAAGGGAGATGGGTTTCGAATGGGTAAGGATAGTGGTGCACAAAAATGAAAGAGGAAGTGATTAGAGGGGTGGTTTTTGCCAAAAACTAGAAGTTTGGGAGAGAAACAAGAGCTTGGGGGGTTACTTTGTGAAGGAGGGGCATCTTTCAGGAGGTTTTACATGACCGACCGTACATCAGGGGGTTTACCCTAGCCCCCAAACATGACCGGCCCAAAGGCCCGACCTGACCTGAGCCGCTGACCGGCGAGGCCTCGCCGACTCGATGAGGTCCTCGTCACTCCCTACACTAACAGGTGAGGCCTCGCCATTTGGGCGAGGACCTCCTACCCCCTAGGCCCCAAAAATGTCTGGGTCCCACCCTGGGTCCCTCTGGATTAGCGTGGGTAGGCCCACGACTCCGTTTTGAGTCATTTCGGGTCATTTTGGGAAGTTTCTGATACATACTTGTATTTGCTGACTTTTGACGGCTGGGATGGGGTGAGTTGTGATCTAAACCCATCGTTTGATGGTCTAGAAGTGATTTGGGTTCAACTTATGCACTCACGGATGAGTACAGGTCTGATCTCGATGACCGTTTTCGATGAACTTTGCCATTTGGCGAAATTGGAAATTCTATGAATGTTTCTACATTTTTCTCGCATCCACCTAAGTCGAAAAGTGTCAGCGTACGTTGTGTGACCATAACCCAGGTCCGATTTAATCCAAATCATGCTCTGATACCAACTTGTAATGCCCTAAAAATTGGGGGTCGAGTAGCAACTCAACACCCGAGTTCCAAAACATCACTTATGCAACATAAATGCTTATGATTAAATGTTATCTGTGTTAGTGCATTAATCATGAGTGGGATTATACCAAAACAGTAATTCATACTCCAGATCGAGTTATAAAATGTAAGCGAAAGACTGAAAGATGTATATAAATGTATATAAGTCAAAAAGATCATGTTCGGTCTCCAGAGTATGAATACATCACTGAGTCACCATATACATGTCATAGTAAAAAAATTAAAATGGCAAAAGAATAGTTTCGCTAGCATGGTAAACCTTGTAGCCCCGTCAATCTAAATGGCCTAGGCGAAACTATCAGAGAACTGCATATATGAGAACTCGTCCTGATCATCGTAGTAGTCATGCTCAGCCTCCGGTGCCTCACCAATACCTGCATCTAAGACAAGGTCTGATGGGTGTCCAGAACACCGTCCCGTAATGTGGGAGTGAGTAGCTAACTCAGTGGAACAATAAAGCATAGGTTAACATTTTATCAATTCATTCAAGCAGTAATGATAAAGCATACAATCAAACACTCCTAAATACTGTAATTAATGTAAGGATGAGATGCAATAATGATGCATGCCCTCGCCAACATACTCCCTCATGTGACACCATCTTGCGTTCGCGACATGCTTTCGTCCCTCAGTGCTCCACATCTTTCAGGCACATGCAGTACGATGTGGACATGATTACCAAGTTGTTATTAGTCATTTTCATACAGCAGGATTGGAAAACTATGGCACCTTCTCTATATCAATTCCCAATAATGATCCAGTCTAGGGTCATCACTCCTAGCATATCTCATATGAAGTACGGTTCTAGGTTACTACAAGGGCTGTCAGGGCTGTTACACGCACTCGTTGCACCACTCCCCCATCACCTTATCAATACAGGCCTAGTTTATACTCTGTTTACTGCGGGAAGGCTCGTCGCCTCTCCGCAGATTCAGAGTATGCTCGAGGTTACTACAAAGGGCTGTCAGGGCTGTTACACACACTCATTGTACCACTCTCCCATCACCTTATCAATGTAGGTCGACAGCTCGAATATAGTGTCCCATACCACCATATTTAGCTCACGAGTCTGGGTTGCTCACTGGTCACTACGGGGAGGCTCGTGGCCCCAGCGTAGGCCGACAGCTCGACCACAGTGTCCCATACCACCATGCCCGGCTAATGAGTCTTAGCGGATCAAGGTACCAAGGCTAACGGGGTCCACAGGTGAGTCGGGTACCTTAGGTTCAAACAGAGGTGACCATACATGGTGAACATACATCGGTAGTCAAGTTACTTGTCGACCTCGACTAGTACGAGCGCACATTGTATCGATCCATATGAGGTGTGTGAGCACTTTGTGTAGCCTAACCACTGCCGACGACCGACGTACGACTCGGGTTCGTCGAACACATCGTACATGGTGAATGAATCCCAACCACGATTTCAAGTCCGTTACCGACTGCCTGGACTAAATCTTAGTCTCAACTTCAATCAAGAATCATATGAGATGGGTAAAGCAGGAATAAAGATGTAATTCAATTCTTACAATCAAGAAGCATGTTATGAAAATACATCACAAACAAGATTTCACACACAGACATTATAATGTAGTGTACATGTAGAAAATCATATACATAGTTGAGGTAACCGAGATTTTTATCTCGATCCTCCTACGGAGTATTCTAGGTGATCACTAGCACACTCAGACATTTTCAGAAACACATAGACTACATGCATCACCTTACATGATGTATGAGGATTACACATGTGTTAAGCCAAATCCTTTCACTAGGGAGTTGCCCCGTATACCACGTGCATATACCCATGATGGATAACCATGGTGTATATGGATCCGGGCTCCATGTTCATTCAAACATTTCTACAAACACTTGGGCTACACACTTAACCACATATAATGTATCTTTGTCGTGACGTGATTTTGGGCAAGTCCTTTCGCTAAGGAGTTGTCGCACATGTATTAGGCATATATTCACGACAAATAAACATGTTAAGCACAATTCCAAATTCCAAACATATTCAAACATTCCAACATATGCATAAAATACACTATATTCTACATAGTTCATGTAAACTCGTATAACGAAACAAACGACGCATTTTGCATGTATACTAGCACCCTTGTCATTTATAAATCATTAACCAACATTGAAAGCCTTAAAAACCATAACCTATACGTCTAAAGTCCGCACCTTACGCCGTAGAAGCGTAATGAATTTGATAGAAACTCTTATACTTTCGTCAACGTCGATATGACGGCCTACAACACAAGGTAAGTCAGCTACTTTTCTACTTGTACTAATAGAAACCCTAAAACAGGTTAGGGTTTGGGTTTTCTTACCTAAGAACGAAGCCAGAATCGCTGGGATAGCGATTGTAAGGTGATGGTTAAGCACGTAGATCGGCAGGAAAGAATAGCAGGAAGATTCTCCCACTTCTCGCACACTTTTTCTCTCTTTTCTCTCTTCTCTCTCCTAGGGTTTCTCTCAAATTTGTATAGGCTGAATGAGAGAGGGTTTAAGGCCTTTTTATAAGCCCAAAACTTACTAAATTAGACTCAGGGCCATGGTATACCTAGGTTATGTCCAAACACGGACTATTCCATCTCAACGGAGTACTTCTGGAGGTCATGTTACTGTGTGTGGTCAGACTTAAGCTCATAGATGTTGGATCTAGATCAAATTAAATTTTCAGTTCGATAGGATTTTCAGATCGACCGTGGCGGATCAGTTTCAGTTCAACGGTTACTGAAACTCGATCGGGGGTTTCAACTACACGGACATGTATGAGAAATGTTCCCTGATCCGAGGGTGTATTTGGGTCAGATTTTGACAGTCTGATTGCTTATAAATGGCGCGCAAGTGACACATCTCTGATTTCTTAAAATTATATTTAATTTCTTAAAAATCTTTATTTTCTCACACTCTTCACTTCGGACTCAAGGAAATCGTCTTAGAGTATCATTTGAATGTGATTTTTGTGATGCTTATCAAGTCCAATTATGCGGTCGATATCTTCTAAATTTATCGCTATCGGACTTTCGATATGCAGTTCAGGTCCTATACGAAGTTTTAAAGTGATCCCGAGAGCAACTGGGTTTAGAGTTGAATTCTAGATTTCAGGGTATTATAGCGTTAACGATTCCACAAGTTTTGGGTCTTGCAAAACGTATTTAAAGTGAACAATGTTAATTTCACAGCTAGCCTAACTTAGCGCTAGTTAACTTATGTTAAATCTCTCAGGGAATTAATCCTAAGTGATTTCTGCTAGAGGTGGTACTCGGGTCTTGGTACGAAATTTTTCGAGTCGTTACACTGGCTCATTCTTTAACTCATGCCTTAAAATGAGCTTTTAAAATGGAGGGACGGTTTGGATGCAGCACATGCATCAAGGGTGGGGTCCACTAGCCTTTGGACCTAACTCATTCTTTAGCTCATGCCCAAAAATGAGCCTTCAAAATGGCTGGACGGATTGGATGCAGCACATGCATCATGGAGGGCCCCACTATCATTAGACAATGTGAATAAAACACATGCATCAGGGGCTCCACCGTCCGCCTGGACGGTGTGAATAAAACCCATATATCATGGTGGGTTCCACCATTCACAGCCGTGGACGGTGTGGTAACACATACATCAATGGTGGGTTCCACCATTCACAGCCGTGGACGGTGTGGTAACACATACATCAATGGTGGATTCCACGTGTGTGGCCCACCATCATGTTTGCCTGCCATCCAAACCGTTCATACGGTCACAGACACCTGGATGAGGAGAAAAAATAAATTTCATATTGATTCAAAACTTCTGTGGACCAAAAAGAGTTTCAATGGTATATGTTTAATCCACTGTTTCCTGTGATGTGGGCTACCAGAGCCATAGATGGAGCTGATTTTTAGTGGGGGTCCACTTCAGGAGGTGGCCCACCGCATAGATGGTTTGAATATTACACATACATCATGGTGGGGCCCATGGCTTGGACCCGTGGGACCCTGCCCGTTCACGCCAGCGTGCAGGCGCTACCTGTGCCTCTGACGGTAGCAGGTAGCTGCTGTGTTATATGTTTTTTTTTTAATTTTTAGAAAATAGATTTCATGTGGTTTTTCATAGGTGGGGCCCACATCAAGTAAATCCAACCCTTCCATTGCACTCTGTAGCTCAAGACTGTCCAAACGAGTCCAATATACGATGTTTTTCTGGCGCATAAAAATGTCAGGGTGACTTTCAACGGTTAAATCCACTATTTTACAAGCTATAGCCTGCCTAAAGATCGGATGGACCTCATTTTTCGGTTTAACGCATAAAATCGGCTTGAAAACGGAATAGACGGCATGGATTGAATACATACATCAAGGTGGGGCGTATATGAGTGGGTCACCCCACAAGCTTGGAAACAAGTTAATATTTGTGCTTTCCCAATTCACGTCCATCGTCAAAGACGCTGGACGGTTGGGCATAAAATATGTATTGAGGTGGGCCCTGCCTAGCTGGGCCACCAATGATGGATGGCATGGGTACAACACACTTAAAGTGGGCCTCACTTATGGGTTTCTTGGATAAAAATACATACTTCATGCTGGGGTCTATCCTGATGGGCCACACAACCACATCACCATCACATGAAAAGAAAATGAAAAAGAGAGGGAGAGTGAGAGAAAGAGAGTGGGACACGCGTGTGATGGAGGGTTCCACCATTATGAGCCCTCGCTTGTAAGAAATCATACATCAAATGGGTCCCAATACATGTGGGTCCACCAAAAGAAGGATCAACGGTGGAGATCCCTTCTCCACCCAAAATGGACGGTCTAGATCACCTCTTTTATGCAATGGAAATAAACATTATGATGGGGGTCCATGGAGAATGGCCCCATCATGGAATGATCATGATGATCAAAGTAGGCCATCAGCCACATCTTAGGGTTTCAAGTGAGATCTAAACCATTGATCGGTTGGCCCAACTTGACCCATCTTAAAAATATGAAAACTACTCTATCAAAACACCCACCGTTCGATCTTCTTGCTCCCTTGGATTCCTTAGCTCCTTAGCTTTAATTCCAACGAAGGAGATGAGGTTCGGATGGTTGAGATGGGAGATCTTGGGATGGAAAGGTGGGCCACACTTGGAGCTTAGAAGAGTTTGGAGAGGTTCATACGTATGGTGCTTTCTCTTACTTGGAAAGGAAATTTTTGAGAAATAAAATGAGAGAGAGGGTTGTAAAGAGAGAGGAGTGATGGGTGATGGATGTGTTAATGTGATGAGTGATGGGTGTGTAAGAGATTTTTGACTTTTGTGGCAAATGTTGTAAGAAAAGTATGGCTTGTGTAAGAACTTTTTAACTTTTGGAGCTTGTTTGGGAAAGGGTGAGAGGTGATGTGTACTTGACATGTACTTGACATGTTGAGATTAATAGATTGATGGATTGATGTGATAAGTCGTAGACATTCTCTTGAGTTTTGCAACACGTGACATTTTTCTCGCACCTAACGCTGGCCCACAGCTCTTGACCAGGGTATCGCCTCAGCGCGCGAGTCATAGCATCGGAACTGCGGTGACGGCGTGATCGCTATGGCACAAGTCTCGGGTTTAGTCGACTCAGGTTGACGGCGTGCGAATCAGGGTCGCACGCAAATACCGGTTACGGGTCGAAGGTTGTCAAAATTTGACTGGGAAGACCGCGGAAGTGTATGGAACGGTATGTCTAGGATACAGGGCTTACACATGTGGTATGTGTTATATCACAACCATCTATCAAACGGTGGACCCATCCTGATGATTGTGTTGTATATCCAGCGTCCAGCAAGCTGGAAGGTGGAGCATCACCGTGTTATATGTGTTTACCCATGCTACCTGCAGCCATAGGCCCCACCCACGTGGAACGCCATCGTGATATATGTGTTTTATTCACTACGTCCATCTATTTTACACCCGAGCTGTCCACCTGTTTTGCTTTTATACTATTCACCAAGGATGGTGGACCACCCTAATGTAAGTGTTATCTAGTATGTGGACCACCTTAATTACATGTATTTTATTTTCCCACTGCCCATCACAAAAGGTGGACGCACCCTGATGTATGAGGCCTGCCTTGATGAATGTGTTGTATTCATATCGTCTGTCCATTTTGATGGACATATGGCCCACCGTGATGTATGTATTTTAGCCATGCAGTCCACCTATTTCATCTGTGTCGTACCCAGCCTCGTGGGACACCATCAGGCCCACCCGCTAGCTATGTAGGGTCCACCTTGATGTATTTTGTGTCCCATTCATCAACCCACTTGGATGTATTTTGTGGCCCATTCGAGAGGTCTACTTTGATATACTTCTGGCCTAATAATGCGGCCCATTGATGCAACCCACTTAATGTGTATGATGCCCATGTGCAGGGCCCACCCACGATGTATATTAGGCCCATGTGTAGGACCCATCTATTGTGTATTTGAAGCCCATGGGTTGTGGCCCATTATGATGTATTTGAGGCCCATGGGCAAGGCCTGATGTGGTGTGTTTATGAGCCATATGATGAGGCCCATAGTGATGTGTATTAGGCCCTTGCATGAGGCTATGGGCCCACTATATGTATGGCTATATATAAGCGATTGCTTGGGAGTAATTTAGTTAAATGGCCACATTGATGGGCAATGATGGTTTAATGTTTACATTGTGACCTTCCCTTATGCCCTTTATTAGGCCGATTCTGACTGTCGAGGTCAATTCCAATTGTCAAGGCTGATTGCATAGGCCGATTCTGATTATCAAGGCCGAGTATCAAGGTCGATTTTGATTTGTCAAGGCCAATTTCGATTGTCGAGGCCGATTCCAATTGTCGAGGCCTATTGTATAGGCCAATTTTGATTGTCAAGGCCAAGTATCAAGGCCGATTCTGATTTTTCGAGGTTGATTGTATAGGCCGATTTTGATTGTCGAGGCCGAGTATAGAGGCCATTTCCATTTGTCGAGGCCGGTTGTATAGGCCGATTCTGATTGTCGAGGCCGAGTATTAAGGCCAATTCTGATTTATTGAGGCCGATTCTGATTGTCAAGGCCGAGTATTAGGGCCGATTCTGATTTGTTGAGGCCGATTCTGATTGTCGAGGCCGAGTATCAAGGCCGATTCTGATTTGTCGAGGCCGATTCTGATTTGTTGAGGCTGATTTCGATTGTCGAGGCCAAGTAATGAAGTTGATTTCGATTGTCGAGGTCGAGTATCAAGGACGATTCTGATTTGTCGACACTGATTGTATAGGTCGATTCTAATTATCAAGGCTGAGTATTAAGGCCGATTTCGATTGTCGAGGTCGTTTGTATATGCCAATTCTGATTATCGAAGCCAAGCATCAAGGCCGATTCTGATTTGTCAGGGCCGATCGTATAGGTTGATTCCAATTATCGTGGCCAAGTATCGAGGCTTTCGATTGTAGAGGGTAATTGTATATACCGATTCCGATTGTCGAGGTCGAGTATCAAGGCCGATTCTGATTTTTTAATACCGATTGTATAGGTCGATTCTGATTATCGAGATCGAGTATCGAGGCCAATTCTGATTGTGGAGGCCAATTATATACACCGATTTCGATTGTTGAGGCCGAGTATCAAGGTCGATTTTGATTTGTCGAGACCGATTGTATAGACCGATTCCGATTGTCGAAGCCTAGTATCGAGGCCGATTCTGATTGTCGAGGCTAAGTATCGAGACCAATTCTAAGTGTTAAGGCCGATTTCGATTGTCAAGGCCGATTTCGATTGTCGAGGCCGATTTCGATTATCGAGGTCGATTGTTGAAACCTATATGATGTATATGTGACTCATAGTTGAGGCCCATTATGATGTGTATTCGGCCTGTGTGATGTATATGTGCCCGTGTTTGAGGCCCAATGTGATGTGTATGCAGCTCGTATTTGATTGTGATGTGTATTCAACCCGTATTTAAGACCTAATGTGATGTGTATATAGCCCGTATTTGAGGCCTATTGTGATGTGTATTCAGCCTATGTTTAAGGCCCAATGTGATGTATATGAGGCCTACGCGATGAGGCCCATTGTGGTGCATTTGAGGGCCAGGCGATGAAGTCCATTGTGATGTATATTAGGCCCATGTGAGAGGACCATCGTGATGTGTATTAAGCTATTGAGTGAGGCCCATGGTGTTGTATATTAGGTCCTTGTGTGAGGCTATGAGTCCACTATATGTTAGGATCTATGTGGGTCATTCCTTGGACGCAATGTTAGTTAAATGCTCACATTGTCAAGGCCGATTATTGATGCCGGTTATTAATACCGATTATGAGTATGTGACAACATAGCATCATGATACATGACCATACGCATCATCTACATGTTTATTGTGAGATGTGATTGACCATTGCAAGTGCCATAATAAAGATGGCTTATGGGACTTCCTAATAGGTGGAGATATCTAATGAGCACAAAGTATGTGTAAGATTGATGCATGATTAGACTACATGACTCATGCATCTCGCATTGTGTGATTATGATTACCGTACACCCTAGAGACATCAGGGCCATAACCTCCACAGGCATATCGTGGATGGCTAGATGGGACACTAAAAATCTATTCTACATGGGGTGTTATAGATATCCCTGGGTGAAAGTCCCTAAACTCTCTTAGTTCCAAAGGTTACTCCAATATCTAGACCGAGTGGATGCATGAGCACATGAGGACCGTATACCGTTAGGCTGTATCTCCCACTGTGTCGTAGTCAATTGGAAGGGGGTATGGCCTTACCTGCCCGAGAGGGGGCAAAGCTAGGCTGAGTTTGTCCATGTAACATCCTGAAAATCGGGGGGTCGAGCAAAAACCCAACTCCCGAGTTCCAAAATGTTATTTATGCAACATATATATGTATGATTGAATGTTGTCTGTGATAATGTATTAAACATGAGTGAGATTAATCCAGATCAGCATATCATACTCCAGAGACAGTTAAATTTACCAGCGGAAGTCGGTGATAGTATGTATAACATATATAAACTGTTGTGTGTCTCTTGAGTGTGAACATGTTACCAGGTTAAACATATACATGTATACCTCAAAATAGAAAGAAAGTATATACATGAGTGCTCTGAAAATATAAAATGACAAGTGTCAAGACATCTAATCAACCTCCCTGTAATCTCTTCGATCAGAACACGCATAAAGGAGGGATCCTCCTCATCATCATCAAGTCTGGCTCCGCCTCGCAGGCTGCGCCATCATCTGCAATCACAAAACGGTCTGGTGGGTGTCCAGAAACACCATCCCGTAACGTGGGAGTGAGTAGCTAACTCAGTGGAATAATAGAGCAAGGATTAACATATTCTCAATCAATCATGCGATAATAGTAAAGCAGTAAATCAAACAATCCTAAAACTGTTATTAATGCAATATGACATGACGTGATGTATTCCCTCACCGACGATCTCCCTCATACGGCACCATCTTACGACCGCGGCATGCAATCGACCCTCAAGTGCTCCACATCTTCCAGGCACATGCAATGGTATGGTGATATGATTTTTGAGTTATTATTAGTCCATTCAAACAGCAGGATTGGAAAATTAAGGTACTTCCCTTATATCAATCCCAACACAGATCCTGTCTAGGGTCGTCACTCCTAGAAATCTCATACGATGTATATTTTGTAGGTCGCTGCAAGGGCTGTCAGGGCTGTTGCACGCACTCGTTGCTCCGCTCCCCCATCACCTTATCAATACAGGCCTACTGTACTCTACTGCTACTGAAGGGTCGTCGCCTCCCGTAGACTCAGAATACGCTCGCGGTCACTATAAAGGACTCGTCACCTGATCAATGTAGGCCGACAGCTAGAATATAGTGTCCCATACCACCATAATCTGCTCACGAGACTAGGTGCTCACTGGTCACTACGGGGAGGTTTGTGGCCCCAGCGTAGGCCGACAGCTCGACCACGGTGTTCCATACCACCATGCCCGGCTCATGAGTCTTCGTGGATCAAGGTACCATGGTTAACAGGGTTTACAATGGTAAGTTCAGTAACCTAGGTTCAAGCAGTTATGACTCATGCAGGGTGAACATACAACGGCCAGTCGGGTTACTTAACGGGCTCGACTAGCACGATCGCATCTCAAGTTGAACGACATGAAGTGCGTAAAACACTTCGTGTGGCCTAACCACTGCCGCCAACTCCAAAACACGGCTCGCGTTCATCGACGCGTCGTTCGTGGCAAAGATAAGCCAACCACAAATTCGCTCGGTTACCGACTGCCTGGACTAAGTATAGTCCCAAACACATATGAATCCACATCAACAATCATGTGAGAGTATTGGAAATGAGACACAACCATGTGAGCATGTTAACACATGTTATATCGTACAACTTAAGTAAATCATCTGACACATGCCTTTCATACATATAATGAAATTATGCATATCGCCAACATATAGGAAATCATTTCCATCAGCATATTAATTGAGAATTCAATCTCGAACTAAATCACAATGAAATCATCAAGCACATGTTATAACATACAGCTTAAGCGAATCGTCAAGCACATGCATTTCATTCATATCATGAAATCATGCATATGTCTAACATGTAGAAAACCATTTACACCAACATATTAATTGAGAAATCAATCTCAAACTAATTCATAACACCATTTAATTCAATACATACTAATACAAACATTTATACAAACACTTACACTACACACTTAAGTCTACATATAGTATGTCGACCCGAAGTGCGCATTTAGGCGAATCTCTTCTCCAAAATAATTATGCACATATTCTTAAAATTCTAATGCGACAATAAACCATGTCAATCACATCAGCAAAATATGAATAAAAACAGTACTTCCTACAAATGACTGAAATGCCCTAAATCTCATGTTCTTCATTGGTTTACGAAACAGGAAACGGACAGCATGTTGTACATGACAAACGGCGTTGCCGTCAAGAATCTACTATTAAACGACATTGAAAGCGTTGAAAATAGTCAATCAAAGCGTCTAATATCCGCACGTTGTCTCTTACAAACGTGTCGTTTCGAACGGAGCGTATACGCTTCGTTTACGGCGAATAGAGAACCTGATACACATGTACATCAGCTACTATTCTATTTGAATCGAAGAAATCCCCAAATCAGCAAGTGGTTAGGGTTTTTCTTACCTAGAAGTGCGTTGGAATCGCCGGGAAAGTGATCGGAGTGCGTCGCCTAAGCACGTGCAGCAGCAGCAGCAGGTGGCAGGAAAATCACTCCCACTCTCTCTCACAAACTCTCACCTTTTCTCTCTCCCAATCTAGGGCTTTTTGTAATTTTGGATGGGAGAGAGGAGTGAGGGTTTCAACCCCTTTTATAAGCTTAAAAATGCCCGAAATAGGCTCGGAAACGAAGTTTACTTAGTGCATATCCAATTCGGGGCTATTTCGGTCCAAAAGATGCTTTCTGGTGGTCCCCTGGCCGAATGCGACCGGACTTAAGCTCATGCGTACCAGATCTAGCACGTATTAAGTTTTCAGTCCGGCAGGGTTCGCAGATCGCGCGTGGCGGACCAGTTTCAGTTCAGTGGTCACCGCACGTAGATCAGGGCTGAAAGTCTCATGATATAAAATAAAAAATTTTCCTGATCCGAGGGTGTAATCTGGCTGAATTCTGATGGTCAAAACGCTTAATACTGATACGTCAAGTCGTGTGCCAGATTTGAATTTGAAATTCTAATTCTGTCCCTATTCGCACTCTCTTCGGTCCGGGCTCAATGAAATGGCCTGTGATTATCGGTTTGACTTGATTTTCGAAATGAGTGTCAAGTCCAGCTAGGCGGTTCTAACGGTATAAGATAGGAGGTATCGGACTTTCGACGCGTGGTGTAGATCCAATACAAAGATTCAAAGTGGTCCAGAGAACAAACCTGCTTAGAGTTTGGTCCGAGGTTATAGAGTATTATAGAGTCATTGGTTCTACTCGATTTGGGTCTTGTAGAACGTATTTAAAGTGATCAGGGACTATTTTCCAGCTACTCTAGCGTTGCGCTAGCTAACTTATGCTTAGTTTCTAAAGGAATTAATCCGAAGTGGTTTCTTTGGCTATGGAATTGGGTTCTGAGCAATTTTCCAGGTGTTTTAGTTGACTCGCTGCCTAAGGACGTCAAATCCCAGATTGGTCAAAATCCGGGGTGTTACAGTCCAGCTCAAGGAATGGGTCCGCTATCGATGAGCCGGGCCTGATATTGGTAGGCAGATAGTGAGGTCTCTTCCAATCACCTTGTTAGGCACGATGGGGCGGTAATCTGGTTTGGAGTGTAATAGACCTCAGTGATGTCCCAAAGAGGAACCGTACTGATATGTGGACTTATTAAGAAGGAGTTGCATACTCATTCATTCATTTATTCACAATCCACTCGGGCTGGTGGTGCATAACTGTTTATTACATGTACCTTCGTAATAGCCAGGATTTCGGTTGGGGCGTGCGACTACCCTAAGATCAGGAGTTTACCACATTAATTCTGACTATCCAAATTTAGGTATGGGACTGGTTTGGATAGAAGTCCCTTGTGATGGACCCTATAGCCTGTGATACTACGTACTATCATCCCGACCTCACACTCCAGCATGGTCATGCCATTTGCACCACATATCGCATTACATCCGCAGCATATGACATTTTGGGCTACTGTGTTTCTGCTTTTATACAACCTAGATATGACTGACAGTATTCATGGACTCATCAGGATTTGCATATTGCATTGCATCATCGGCATTTGATATTTGGCTTACTGTCTCCGCATTGCATAGTTGATCTACATTGCTTCATCAGTATATGATATTATTTTTATTATATTTCTGCGTCGCATAGCCTGGATAAGACTGATGGTATTTATGGTCCTATCAATATGTTTTCATATTACTCTAATATCGTATAATTTATGAACTTGCCAGTATTTCTGATATTGTATGATTTATAAGCTTGTCAGTCTTTTCGCTTACTCTGATTTCTCTGATATTGCTTACTTAGCACTTACCTTGTGCACACACTTTCACCACCCAGTAAGCTTTTTATAAGCTTATGCATGATAGATGTGTACAGGTGACGGTAGGTTGTAGCAACGTTGAGCATGGAGCGTGCAACAGTCTTCTGGAGCTTTGATTTTGATATATGTATTTCTCTTTCAACATTGTATTTAAATGTTTATATTAGTGGATATGTGATGATGATGTTGCCTTTGTGATTTGGGTAAACTTGTGATTATTCTTCTTACGAGATAAATATACGTTGGAAAATCCTTCTCGTAGGATCCCTAGATCGAAATGTGTCATATGAGTGTTAGGAGTCGAGAATGGGGTACTATGGAGGCTGTCAGCACTAGATTTGGCGATCGGGATTCCTATGAGTCTGATCTCCAGGTTTGGGGCATGACATAATCTATTGTCACTAGGACGAAGTCATGACCATTTGAAGCTTTAGGATTGACTTTACCGATAATGTCAAGTCCCTATCTAGAGAAGGGTCATGGCGTCGTTAGGTTGTAGAGTTCGTAAGTAGGCGCATGAATCTGATTTGCATGCTCCTGACACTTGAAGTATTTCTTGACGTGTTTACAACAATCAGTCTCCATCGTTAGCCAGTAGTAACTAAGCCGTAAGATATTCTTGATCATCATATGTCCATTCATGTGTGGCCACATAGTCCTTCATGGATCTCTAACATGATCTATGTTGCTTCTGTTTCATCCACGCAATGGAGAATGACTTGATTAAAGGATCGCTTGTAGAGGATGCCCCAGTGACCGTGAACTGGGCTACTACGCAATCGATTGACGCCTCTCCTTCTGGGTACTTTTGATGTTCGAGATATTCTTTGATGTCTGTGTACCACGGCTGATCATTCGGAGAAGTTTTGACTTCATCAATCTATAGGTAGAATGCGGGTTCAGCTCTCATTCAGCAGTTCCTCTTGGGATCTCCAGCATTGAGGTGAGGGTAGCCAGAGCATCCACAAATTGATTCTTGGCTTGGGGCATATAAGAGAACTTGATCTCTTTAAATATCTTAGTCAGATTCTTCCGATATACGTGATAAGGATGAGCTTTTCATCCATGGTCTTTCAGTCATCATTCGTCTGATTGATGATGAGTTGTGAGTTTTCGAAGACTCGTAACTTCTTCACGTTGAGGATTATGGCTTCTCGTAGACCAGCGATACATGCTTCATATTCAGCCACGTCGTTCGTGCAATGAAATGCTAATCACCTGGATATGGGAATTGGGACGTCGTCGGGGGAGTAGAGTATTGCTCCTACCCCACTCCCTTTTAAGTTTACGGCTCCGTCGAAGAAGAGTGTCCACTCTCCTGCCTTTCATTCTTCTTCTTCCTCAATTAAGAGAATGTTCTCATCGGGGAAAAAGGTCTTCAGAGGTTGGTAATCTGGTAGAGAATGTTCTGCTAAATGGTCAGCCAATGCTTGCCCCTTGATTGCTTTTTGAGTGACATAGGTGACGTCGAACTCGGAGCAGCAGTTGCCATTTTGCGATCCTGCCCGTTAGTGCCGATTTCTCTAACAAGTACTTTAACGGGTCCATGCGAGTGAGCAGAAGGATTGGCTAAGCGATCATGTATTATCGTAACTATTGTGTTGCCTAGACTAGGGTGAGGCACATTTTCTCTAAGATGGAGTATTTGTCTTCATAGCTTGTGAATCGTCGACTTAGATAGTAGATCGCTTGCTCCTTTATTCCTGTGTCGTCGTGTTGGGCAAGGACGCATCTGATTTTTTTTCCTGCGATAGAGATGCATAGCAGTAGTGGCCTACCCAGAGTAGGAAGCATGAGCATTAAAGGATTTAACAGGTACTTCTTGATCTTATCAAAAGTCACTTGATAGTCGTCACTCCATTCCTTTGGCGAATTCTTCCTTAGAAGCTTGAATATGGGCTCATAGATGGGTGTGAGTTGTGCGATGAATCGACTGATGTATTGGATCCTTCCAAGGAAACCCCAAATCTCTTTTTCAGTCTTGGGTGGTGGCATCTCAATTATTGCTTTGGTCTTGGTCTCGTCCACTCGAATGTCATCTTCACTGACGATGAAACCTAACAACTAGCCCCTAGTTGTGCCGAAGACACATTTTTACTAGTTGAGGCGGAGCTTGAACTTTTTTAGCTTGTCGAAGAGCTTCTTGAGGTCTTCGAAATATCCTTCGATCATGCGATATTTGACGATCATGTCATCCACATAGACTTCCATTTCTTTGTTTATCATGTCGTGGAACAAGGCGGTTATGGCTCACTGATATGTAGCTCTTGCATTCTTCAACCTGAAGAGTATAACCCAATAGCAAAAGGTTCCCCATGGTGTGATGAAAGAAGTCTTCTCATGGTCCTCGACAGTCATCTTGATCTGATTGTAGTCGGAGAAGCTATCCATGAAGGAGAAGATCTTGTGTCCAGCAGTATTATCTACCAGCGTGTCAATGTGAGGTAGAGGGAAATCGTCTTTAGGACTTGCTTTGTTAAGGTCCCTAAAGTCGATGTGCATCCTATCTTTGTCATCCTTCTTTGGAACTGGTATGATATTCGTGAGCCATTCCGGGTATCTGGAGACTACCAGGAACCCCGCGTTGTATTGTTTGAGGACTTCATCACAGACCTTCAGGACCCGTTCTGGCTTCATTCTTCGTAGCTTCTACTTTATAGGCCATCATGTCTGGTTTCGTTGGCAAGTGGTGTACCACCAAATCTTCATTGAGCCCTGACATATCTTCGTAAGAGAAGACAAAGTTGTACAACCTCAGCTTCAAGAATTCCATCATCCTCTTCTTATATTTCGGAGACAATGATCTACCAATGCACACCTCTCTAGGGAGTTCTTGTGATCCTAAGTTCACAGCTTCAAAATCGTTTGCCACAACATTGGCCTTTGTTTTGGACCTATCGAGGGAATCCTTGAGTTCGAGAGTTGTATCATCATTTCCCCAATCCAAGTCTTCATCCAAACTCATGAGCTCGAAGTCCAACTCTAGATCAAAATCATATGAGTTGACCTCAAACTCCGGAGCTGCGTGTGAAGTGTTTGACAGAGTGATTTTTTAAAGTTTTTCTGATGTTTTTGATTTTTGAAGATTTTCTAATGTTTTGTGATTTTAAGAAATATTTGATGTTTTGGTGTTTTTTGAAATATCTGTTATTTTTGTATTTTGAATTTTTTCTGATTTTTTTTGTGTTGTCAAGGGATCCCGAACAGGATGCTGTTGCAAACCACGATTAATCCTGTCCTGATTCGGGGTACCAACTGCTATTTACATTGGCCTTTTTTTTAGGCCGGAGTGCATGGGTGGCTCACCGGCCGATTCGATCGTCAGAGGGAAGGCTATCCAGCCTGGTTCTTTCCCGCTTTTAATCTTGATGTTTTGCTCTGTTTGTACTTGTGGGTCATCCATCCCGATGACCATGATGTCTGCAGGGCTGGGCTAAGAATCGGAATTTGATTCGATCTCCTCGTTCAGGAGTTGGAGCTCTTTAGGTATAACGTCCTGAAAAAATCCGTACAAAGACTCGAGTACCACCTTTAGTAGAAATTATTTAGAACCAAATCCTTTAGAAATTTAACGTGAATTAACTTGCTCTAAACTAGATTACTTTTGAAATTAGCACAACCACTTTAAATACGATCTGCAAGACCCAAAACCTATAAAATTGTTAACACTACATTACCCTAAAATCTAGAAGTAAACTCTAAACCCAGTTGCTCTCGGGAGCATTCGAAAACTTCGTATCAGACCTGGACCGCACATCAAAAATTCAATAGCGATGAACTTAGACAATTATGACCGCCAAGTTGGACTTGACAATCACCTCAAAAATCAAGTTCAGACGATGTCCTGAGACTATTTTCTTGAGTCCGGAGTGAAGAGTTTGAGAATCTGAAGGTTTTTATAAAATTTAATATGAATTTAAGTAATCTAAGTCATGTCGCTTGAGTGCCGATTTTAAGCGTTCTGACCGTTGGTTTTTTATCCAAAGTTACCCTCAAATCAGGGGAGATGTGTAAGTGATATAATGAATAGCCCCTTGTGATTGTTAAATTTGTTGGTGACAAAGACACTGCTTTGAAACTTGTTTATGTGATGAACAAAAGATCTATTCAAGACACAAGATTGGCTTCGAGTAGACAAGCATAGCTATTCAAGTTGAAGATCTCGAAGGTGAAGATTTCAGAAGCTTTCAAGTTCTCGTAAGCTATTCAAGTTGAAGATCTCAGAAGCCTTTAAGTTCAAGTTCTCAGAAGTTTTTCAAGCTGAAGATCTCAAGTTCAAGCACTCAATCTTCATGATTCTCAAGGTCACTAGTATTTAAGTTTCAATGTCCTTACTTCACTATTGAGGCTTGACTGACCTTAGGTTGACCTTTGGAGTAGGTCACTTTGGATATATAATTCATATATCTTTTATAAGTGACTTTATTTTGTTTTAAGGCTAGTCCTAGACCTTGTTCGACTAGTCCTAGTACTGGTTCGACTAGTCCAAGAAATTCCTTGACCAGTCCTAAGTTGTTGAGGATTTTTAAAATTTTCTGGTTATTCTTCGACCAGTCCTGTGAACAGTGTCGACTGGTTCTTCGATCAGTCGTGATTCTTCGACTAAAAGTACAACATTGAGATTGGGCCATCTTCGACCAGTCATTTGGAACCTATGACCAGTCGAAGGGGACCTTCGACCAATCGTAGGGTACCCACGACCAGTCGTGCAACTGAAAATCTTATCGCGCCCGATTTTTTCAAAATTTTGTTGGTTCTTCAACCAGTCGTAGAAGTCATAAGACCATTCGAAGACGTGATTTGCTCTCCTATAAATTGAACACGAATTTCAGAGGTTTGATAAGTAATTCAAATAAATTCAATGCTCCACTTTAAGATAAGTTAGTGTTCATTTTAAGCTACATTGTGCTTAATTTTTATTCTCTTTTGTTAGCTTTCATTATTCGATTTTATTCCTGAATACTAATCTGATTTGAAAAGTGGAATTGTTGTATTCCTTCTTCTTGGAATTAAAATCAAATAGAGCTATGCCTAATTTGGTTTAATTTAAAATCAATTAGAACTAGAACCATTTTAAAGTGAGTATTGGACATTGAACGTTGATTCGAACTACTCCGATTGGTTCTTCTGGTTTGCTACAACGAAGGATAAATCCAGGTATTTTATGTTTGAGTAATTTACTTTCTTTTGGTTTCTTTTAAGATTAGCCAGAAAAATCTCATTGTATTGGTTATCTGAGGAGAGCCAAGAAAACTCAGAAGTGGGGTTTTTTTAATTGTGTAAGCCCACAGATAAAGGCACAATTGTAAGGTTTTGGGTGAACCTGTGAAAACCTACTTTATTAGTGAATGCTAATATCCCTTGTGTGAGGATATTAGGAGTGGAGTAGCATTCTGTGTGGCTGTTGTATAACAGTTGGTGAACACATAGGCAGACCACTATAATCCCTTGTGTTGTGGTTGAATGGTTTTTATTTCATATCTTTATTTATTCATTTGAGGGATGTACATGTGGTTGTGAATGTTGTAATCTTTTATTTCAAGCATTGTGGGGAATGTTGTAATAGTTTAGAATTTATTTCTTGCTATTCATTTATCAGCTTGATATTGGATTGTTCGAGTAAAGTAGCCCTGACATTTTTATGGTGCATGGTTATCCCTAAAACATTATACATTTGATTGTAATTTATTATTCAGTGTAATTTGTATTTATTTTTCTATTCCTCTACAGTTTGAGATTTGATACAAAGACCTTTCTAGAAATAAAGTTGTCCTACCATAAACTCTGGTTTTTGGTGTAAAGTTGTCCTTAGAACAACATTTGTATCAACCTCTCAAGATCTGAATTTTGAGGTTGCTTTACAATCTTGCATTATGGTTTATTTAGTTATCTTTTTGGCTATCATATTCCTTTAATTTTCGCTGTTATAAATTTTTATTTGGCATAGTCCTATTCAACCCCCCCCCCCCCCCCCAAGGACATATAACTAGGCCTTTTCAAGTGGTATCAGAGCCTAATAGCTCATTTTTTCTTAATTCTTGGATTTAATTCCTGAGCTAACGTTTAAGCTATTTAAGATGTCAAATTTTGATAGCCTATCAGTCACTAGGCCTCCACCCTTTGATGGCTCCAATTATGCCAATTGGAAAGCCAAGATGAGGATCTTCCTCAAATCAATGGATGAGAGTGTGTAGCAAGCCACAGTGACTGAATGGAAACCTCCTGCCACTGAAGTGACTGGAGTCGATGGTTCAAAATCAATGAGAGTAGCTCCTTATTTCTCTTGGACCGCCCTTTAGAAAAATGAGAGTAGTGCCAATGCAAAGGCACTGAATGCAATCACTTGCGCAGTATCACCGGATGAGTTCAAAAGAATCATATCCTGTGATACTGCAAAGCAAGCCTGGGATATATTAGAAATGACACACGAGGGAACTACAATTGTCAAAAAATCTAAAGTCCAACTCCTCACAACCAAATTTGAAGAAATTCATATGGAGGAAAATGAAACATTTATGAACTTTTATACAAGATTAAATGACATTGTAAACTCTATGTGGTGTCTTGGCGATACAATCCCAGAAAGTAAAGTATGTGCAAAGATACTACGCTCTCTTCCTGAATGGTTCAACTTCAAAGTAACCGCGATATAGGAACTTCATGATACGGATAATATGAGGGTAGAAGAACTAGTTGGTTCTTTATAAACCTATGAGTTAAACTTTAAAACTCCTAAAGGTAAATTTATCGCTCTAAAATCTTCTAAAGAAAATTCTGATTCTGAAGATGATATGGCTCTTTTAGTAAAAAAAGTTTATAAAATATTCAAAAGCAAGAAAAGGGTAGATTTTTAAAAATCAAATAAGAAGAAAAGATCTAAAGCTAAATCTGAAACTTGGAAGTCTTTGAAAGATAGTCAATGTTACAACTGCCAAGAATATGGGCATTTAGCTAACAAATGTCCTAAAAAGGACAAACCTAAGAAGAAGGGTATGTTGGCTACATGGGATGAATCATCTGATTCTGAAGCTTCTTCTAAATCAAAAGATTCTAAAACCGAGTCAGGTAATGAAACAAAAGCTCTTATGACTCTAGCCAAGTTCACTTTTTCAGATCATGATGATTCAACTAGTGAGGAAAATATGAACAATGAATGTGAAAATGAAGATAATCTTCAAAATACTTACAATGCCCTATACAAGGAAAGTTGTAAGATTGTTGTCAAACTTAAACTTCAAAAAGAAAATTTTTTTAAACTCAAAGAATGTTTTAAGTCACTTGTTTTAGAAAAATCTCAAATTTCAGATTGTTTTGAAAAATCAAAATGTGATTTAGAATTCAACACGTCCTAGATTGAAAATCTGAAATCTGAAAATGAGAAACTTAAAAATGAAGTATCTTCTCTTCTGAGCTTAAAGGACACATGGAGATATTCCCATGGTGATCCTAAGTTAGAGAAACTATTATCAAGATCAAGAAAATGTGGCAACAGATCTGGGTTGGGCTATGATGAAAACATACCTTCTAAATAGAAGAATACTCCTCCTAAGTTTGTGAAAGGACAGTCCTCAAACTCAAAAGGAAAAAGTACTTATCAAGTTTTTCTAAAAATTCAAAAACCTAAATGCAACTATGTCAACTTTAATCAGAAATGAAATCCACTAACTGAAAAGATAGTTGATTTACTCAAGGAGCTCTTAAAATCTAACTCTATAGGTCATTCTTACAACAACAGATATAAGAAGACCAGCTATCCTTCTAAACCCAGAATAGTACTGAAATGGGTTCCTAAGGTTACCTGCTTGGTTTCCCACACCGCTTTCAAAGCTTCAAGCCATTCAAAGTGGTACCTAGATACTGGATGCTCCAAGCACATGACAGGCGACAAGGCTTTATTCACCGATCTAAAAGATATGACTGATGGGTCAGTCACTTTTGGTGATGGCAGTAACTGCAAGATTATAGGCCAAGGTACAGTTCAACTTTGTAACCTTCTTGTGTTTAAAAATGTCTTATATGTTGAAGGTCTAAAATATAACCTATTTAGCATATCTTAAATATGCGATAATAACTATAGTGTACGATTTTCTAATTAAAGTTGTGAGATTCTAAACAATAAGGGTTCTGTAATACTAACTGGACGTAGAACGTCTGAAAACTATTATATTGTTAGCAAATCTAGCTCATCTAATCAAACAAGTTACATGGTCCATTCAGACGAGACTGATTTGTGGCACAAACGTCTTGGACATGTACATTACCGAAATTTATATAGATTGAGTAAACAGGAACTTATAAGAGGTCTACCCAAGCTTCGAAAACTAGATAAAATATGTAGTGAATGCCAAATAGGCAAACAAACAAGAACCTCACACAAAAAAGTCAATTCAAATATCACATCAAGACCACTCGAACTCATCCGCATGGATTTGATAGGACCTACCAGAATGGAGAGTTGAGGTGGAAAAAGGTATATCTTGGTAATAGTGGATGACTTTATCAGATATGCATGGGTAGTCTTCTTAAGGGACAAATTAGAAACTCTTGAAGAAGTAAAAAAAGTTCTTAAAAGGATTCAAACAGAAAAAGGTTCTCAAATCAGTAAGATTCGTAGTGATCATAGATCTGAATTTAAGAATAGCAGTTTTGAGAAGTTTTGTAGCCACCAAGGAATATTACATGAATTCTCAGCGCCCAAAACTCCACAACAAAATGGTATAGTGGAAAGGAAGAATAAAGTGCTTCAAGAAACGGCTAATGTCATGTTGAATAGCATGAATCTCTCTAAGAATCTTTGGGCTGAAGCAGTCAATACAGCTTGTTATATTATTAACTGAGTCTACACTAGCAAAGATAATAATAAAACGGCTTACGAAATGTGGTTCGATAAAAAGCCTACTGTCAAATACTTTCGAGTTTTTGGCAGCAAGTGTTGTATTTTATGAGATCGTTAAAATTTTGGAAAGTTTGATATGAAGAGTGATGAAGGAATTTTCCTAGGATATTCATTAAATAGTCGAGCTTATAGGATTCTGACCAAAAGAACCGATGTGATTCAAGAGTCCATCAATGTTGTCATTGATGATCACTTAAACAAACTAGTCTCAAATTCATATAATGATGAAGTTCTAGTAATTGATAAATCCAATACTTCATCTAATCAGAATGATTCTGAATTAAGGACTGTTAAAGATCATCCACCCACACAAATTCTTGGAAACCCTCTCACTGGTGTTTGCACCCGTAGATAACTTGAGGATATATATAATTATGTGTGTTTTACATCCCAAATAGAACCATCTAACGTAAAAGAAGCTCTTGCTGATGAAAATTGGATAGTTGCGATGCAAAAAGAACTTAACCAATTCGTAAGAAATGATATTTGGTATCTCGTACCAAGACCTAAAGATAAACATATCATTAGAACAAAATGGATCTTCAAAAATAAGTCTGACGAGCTTGGAAATATAATTAGAAACAAGGCCAGACTAGTGGTACAAGGTTATACTCAAATTGAAGGTATTGATTTTGATGAAACCTTTGCACCAGTAGCACGTCTTGAATCAATCAGACTGTTTATATCCATTGCGTGTTATAGAAAGATTAAGATTTATCAAATGGATGTGAAGAGTGCATTTCTAAATGGCAATTTGCATGAGGAAGTTTATGTAGAACAACTGATGGATTTTGAAGATCCCAAGAATACTGATCATGTGTATAGGATTAAAAAGGCACTTTATGGATTAAAACAAGCGCCTAGGGCATGGTATGAGAAACTAACAAAATTTCTATTAAGCCATAATTTTTGAATGGGATCTGTTGATAAAACTTTGTTTGTTAAAAAAATATAATGATCATATTTTGATGGTATAGATTTATGTTGATGATATCATTTATAGATCTACTTGTACTAACATGACTACTGAGTTTGCAGATTTGATGAAATCACAATTTGAAATGAGCATGGTTGGAAAATTAAATTATTTTCTAGGGTTGCAAGTAAAGAAACAACCTGATGGAATATTCATTTCTCAATCTAAATATGCCCTGAATTTAATTAAGAGATTTAGATTTGAGAATGGTAAGAACTTCGATACTCCTATGAGTACGACCCTGAAACTTTCAAAAGACTCTAAAGGTAAAAATGTTGATTCAAAAATTTATCGGAGTATGATTGGTAGTGTATTGTATTTAACTGCTAGTAAACCTGATATCGCGCTAAGTGTTGGTATTTGCGCTAGATATCAGTCTAGTCCTAAAGAATCGCACTTGATTGCTGTCAAGCGAATTATGCAATATGTCGCAAGTACTGTGAATCTCGGTCTCTGGTATCCTCATGAAACTAGCGTTCAATTAGCTGGGTACTCAGATGCTGACTGGGCTTGTAATCATGATGATAGAAAATTAACCAGTGGTGGTTGCTTTTATATCAGAAACTGTTTAGTTTCTTGGTTTAACAAGAAACAAAGTTTTACATCACTTTCAATAGCTGAAGCTGAATACATTGCAGCTGGTAATGCATGTACGCAGCTTTTTTGGATGAAGTGAATGATAAGTGACTATGGAATTAAACAGGATTTTATGTTATTATATTGTGATGATTCCAGTGCCATTAATATTTTAAAAAATCCTATACAGCATTCTCGTACTAAGCACATTGACATTAGATTTCATTAAATCCATGAATTAGTACAAGAAAAGGTTATATCTCTAGAATATATACCTATTAGGAATCAACGTACTGATATTTTCATGAAACCGCTCGACAAAAGTCAGTTTAATCAAATGAAATTTGATCTTGGCATGTGCATTATAAGATGATATTTTATGTATTTTTGTATCATATTGTATATGCTTGATAGGTTAGATTTCAATTTTTGTAAAATATTCTAAAAAATATTAAAATTTTTTTAATGAAAATGCATTTTTGGCTTGTACTCGACCGATTGTGAAAATACACGACCAGTCGTGGTTCGACCAATCGTGTACATCCACGACCAGTCAAGGAACTTATGAAACCCTTTTAATTTGGGGAAATCCTTCATCTTCCTCATTTCTATTTCTTCCTCCAACCGGTCGAACCTCTACTAGTCGAAGCCAACTCCCAAAATCTTCATTGTAAGTGCTCTATTTGCATATTTCTTCTAGATTTGAGTCTAAAATACTTCTCTTTTACTCTTGTAGCTATTTATTTTGAGTTTCATTGTGATTTGGGAAAGTTATTCTGAAAATTTTGATATTAGAAAAACCCATTTTCTTTCGTTAACAACTTCTTTTATTTTTGAACTCTTTGTTGCAAATGGCTTCTAGAGAAAGGAAATCGACTTCTTGTGGTCCATCTTCTTCCTCCAGATCAGCCCCTCTCACTAAACGTCATCTTAGGAATTTTGAGGAAGATCCATCATATGTTCGTGACATCCGTATGCGAAATGTAATCATTGAACACCTTGTTGATCTTAATCATACAGCTCCATTTGATATCTTTCCCATGCTACGAGCTGTAGGTTGGGATAACTTACTACATTGGGGTGGGCCTGCATATCGGTCCATTGCTCAATCCATGTTTGCATGTATATGTGATTATTCACTTAAAAATATGACATTTAAAATTACCACAAGAGGACCATTTAATGTTGATCGTCACTTGATTTCTGTTCTTATGGAAATTTCAGTTAATGATGAGGGAGTTCCCATCCATACATTGACTGAAAAATCCTCTCAAACTGAAAAATGCATGCTTTCTAAGGATTTATGCAATTTGGATGATCTATGAACGCATAAAGGAAATGCGCTCTCCTTAAGGTATCTGTTACCCAAATACAGTGTTGCACATGATTTTTATGTCTAATCTGTATCCTCGGTCAGGCAATAAGACTGAGTTAATGACTTTTATGGTTTGTATTCTTCATAATGTAGCCCAAGGTGCTCATCTCTTCCTTCCTTCCTTGATTTGTCATTCTATCATTCAGTTTCGACTCCATCCTGGTCATAGTGATATTCCCTTTGGATATTTGATGACCGTATTGGCTTCTCATATGTTAGTCTATATGCCGGTTGGAGAGAACCCTATCCATCACTTGATATTTAATAATTCTAATCTCAACAAGATGAAGCGGGAATTTCTTCCTAGCTAAGTTGATGGTGGTGGTGCAGCTGAAGCTATACATGAGGAAGAAGCTGGTGATCTTCCTCCAGAAGATATTAACATGGATGATATCTTTGAAGAGCTTGATTCTGACTCTGCAAATGATCTAGATTATCCGCCTTCTGCTTTCGATGCACGCTTTGTTGCATTGAAAACTAAGGTTGAATCTTTAAATGCTAGGATGGAAAACATGTCTGTTGCCAATGATTTACAATTCAAGTATATGCACAAATATCTTAAGCGCTTGAACAAAGGCATGCACAAACTTGATCCCTCCATCCCTGCTCCTTCATCTGGGTCAGATTAGTTTATTTTCTATTTTCTGGTCTGTAATAACTTTCTTTATATTATGTTCACTTGACTAGATTTGTTATTGTCACTATCACTGTTTATGGCTCAATTTATCTATTATATGCGTTGCTTATGTCATGGGTTCAATTCTTATTTGTTAACCTCTTCTTTACCTCATTGATTATCTCTCCTTTCCAATCTGTTTTATTCTTCCCTTATCAAATTGTGACAAAAAGGGGGAGTAGATATATATATAATACTTTGTTGCTTCTTAAAAGTTAGCTTGGTGAAATATGTTACTCAGGGGGAGTATGTACAGTGATGGTCTGTATGCACATGAGTATATTGGTTGAATATTGATTTACAGGTTCATGAATGTGTGTCAGTTTAACAACGGGTGCATGATTCTTTAATCAAATATTCTTTGATATGTATCCTATCTCGGAAGTGTGTTTTGTCACTAATTTGCCAAAGGGGGAGATTGTAAGTACTATAGTGAATAGCCCCTTGTGATTGTCAAATTTGTTGGTGACAAAGATACTGCTTTGAAACTTGTTTATGTGATGAACAAAAGATCTATTTAAGACACAAGATTGGCTTCGAGTAGACAAGTACAGCTATTCAAGTTGAAGATCTCGAAGATGAAGATTTCAGAAGCTTTCAAGTTCTCATAAGCTATTCAAGTTGAAGATCTCAGAAGCCTTTAAGTTCAAGTTCTCAGAAGTTTTTCAAGCTAAAGATCTCAAGTTCAAGAACTCAATCTTCATGATTCTCAAGGTCACTGGTATTCAAGTTTCAATGTCCTTACTTCACTGTTGAGGTTTGACTAACCTTAGGTTGACCTTTAGAATAGGTCACTTTAGATACATAATCCATATATCTTTTATAAGTGACTTTGTTCTGTTCTAAGGCTAGTCGTAGACCTTGTTCGACTAGTCCTAGCACTAGTTCGACCAGTCTAAGAAATTCCTCGACCAGTCCTAAGTTGTTAAGGATTTTTAAAATTTTTTGGTTATTCTTCGACCAGTCCCGTGAACAGTTTCGACTGGTTCTTTGACCGATCGTGATTCTTGGATTAAAAGTATAGCGTTGAGATTAGGTCATCTTCGACCAGTCATATTGAACCTACGACCAGTTGAAGGGAACCTTCGACTAGTCGTAGGGTACCCACGACTGGTCGTGCAATTGAAAATCTTATCGCGCCCGATTTTTTCAAAATTCTGTTGGTTCTTCGACCAGTCGTAGAATTCGTAAGACTAGTCGAAGACGTGATTTGCTCACCTATAAATTAACACGAATTTCAGAGGTTTGATAAGTAATTCAAGTAAATTCAAGGCTCCACTTTGATATAAGTTAGTGTTCATTTTAAGCTATATTGTGCTTAATTTTTATTCTCTTTTATTAGCTTTCATTATTTGATTTTGTTCCTAAATTTCAATCTGATTTGAAAAGAGGAATTGCTCTATTCCTTCTTCTTGGAATTAAAATTAAATAGAGCTACGCCCAATTTGGTTTAATTTAAAATCAATTAGAACTAGAACCATTTTAAAGTGAGTATTGGACATTGAATGTTGATTCAAACTTCTACTCCAATTGGTTCTTCTGGGCTACTACAACGAAGGAGAAATCCAGGTATTTTATGTTTGAGTAATTTACTTTCTTTTGGTATCTTTTGAGATTACCCAGAAAAATCTCATTGTATTAGTTATCTGAGGAGAGCCAGGAAAACTCAGAAGTGGGGTTTTTTTAATTGTATAAGCCCACAGATAAAGACACAATTGTAAGGTTTTGGGTGAACCTGTGAAAACCTACTTTATTAGTGAATGCTAATATCCCCTGTGTGAGGATATTAGGAGTGGAGTAGCATTTTTTGTGGCTGTTGTATAATAGTTGGTGAATACACAAGCGAACCACTATAATCCCTTATGTTGTGGTTGAATGGTTTTTATTTCATATCTTTATTTATTCATTTGAGGGATGTACATGTCACTACAAGAAAGTAGGCCTTTAGCCTCAATTTTTTAGCCTCCATTCAAAAAAAGGAGGCTAAATATGGTTTTTAGCCTCAGTTGTAAAGGAACTGAGGTTAAAAATTCACTTTTTGCCTCGATTGATGAGAAATTGAGGCCAAAAGTTTGTCGTTTTCCTCAGTTGGTGAGAAACTGAGGCTAAAAGTCTACCTTTTTGCCTTGGTTGTTGAGAAACTGAGGCTAAAAGTCTGCCCTTTTACCTTGGTTGTTGAGAAACTAAGGCTAAAAGTCTGCCCTTTTACCTCAGTTGGTGAGCAATTGAGGCCAAAAGTCTACCTTTTTACCTCGATTATTGAAAACTGAGGCTAAAAGTCTGCCTTTTTGCCTCAGTTGGTGAGAAACTGAGGCTAAAAGTTTATCTTTTTGCCTCAGTTGGTGAGAAACTGAAGCCAAAAGTCTACCCTTTTGCCTCTGTTGGTGAGCAACTGAGGCTAAAAGTCTGCCCTTTTGCCTCGGTTGTTGAAAACTGAGGCTAAAAGTCTGTTCTTTTGCCTCGGTTGGTGAGAAACTAAGGCCAAAAGTCTGCCCTTTTGCCTCGGTTGGTGAGAAATTGAGGCTAAAAGTCTGCCTTTTTGCCTCCGTTGTTGAGAAACTGAGGCTAAAAGTCTGCCCTTTTGCCTCGGTTGGTGAGAAACTGAGGCCAAAAGTCTACCCTTTTGCCTCGGTTGGTGAGAAATTGAGACTAAAAGTCTACCCTTTTGCCCCGGTTGGTGAGTAAATGAGGCTAAAAGTCTGCCCTTTTTCCTTGGTTGTTGAAAACTGAGGCTAAAAGCCTATCCTTTTGCCTCGGTTGGTGAGAAACTGAGGCCAAAAGCCTGCCCTTTTGCCTCAGTTGGTAAGCAACTGAGGCCAAAAGTCTGCCCTTTTGTTATGAAATGGGTGTGCACCTGAGACTTCATATGTGGAATGAACAAATCAGCATGTTTTAGCAGCTAAATTCATTGATTTGTACAGTTATGGCATCCAACGGTACAATTTGTTATGAAATCTAGAACTCTATGATTCTGTTATTATGTTAACATTCTGGATTAGAGCCTGTGAGTTTGTTGGAAAGCATGTATTTGCATTTCGAGGCACATGGCCCACCTGATGTATAGGCCAGCCTTCTTCTTCTTCTTCTTCTTCTTCTTCTTCTTCTTTGTTGACGGGTGTGGTACTTGCCTGTATGTAATCAGTCCTCAAAAGGAAATCGATGTGCCGGCCCATCTTTTCTTTCTTTCTTTCTTTTAAATCCATCCTCAGAGCATTCCAACCATACATGTCCTCTCAGTAGTTAATACAAATACCCATTTGATACTTAATTGATATCTTTGACATTTTTTAAAATTTGTATGTATATTAAAATCATTTTTTGTTAACGTTCTAAGTAACATGTATAACATTAAGGGTGGAAATGGGTCACGAAAGGTAGAGCGAAATCTGACCCATTAAATAGTCAGGTCTAGATTTTAGCCCAGACCCAATTCATTAGTATATGGACTGGGTCAGGTTTCAGCCCAAGCCTAGATATAAAATTCATACTGACTAAGGTGATCCACCCCTAACCCCTCTTTTTTTGGGTTGGCTTTGTGTTAGGTATAACTTGGGGGAGGGAGCACGAGAGGGTGTGTAAGGTGAAAAATGGTTTATGTCAAAATCATGAGCTACAATCGTCATTTTTTGTTAATTCCTCATTAGTCGAGTTCTTGGTTTCTCAACCATATGCTTAAAAATTAAGTATTTATTTTGAATAACATTTTAAGTATTGAATAATTAAAGTTATCATGGGTACCTGGACTGTTGTGAGGAAAATGAGATTTAAAACCCATGAGTTGTGTCGACTCAAAGCTGCAACCTAACTTGTCTCTATATGCAATAATTTATAAATTAAAAATATTAGCAATTGTAGAGAAAAATTAAAATAGTTGTCTGTTGTAAGTATTGTAAAATAAGAAAACACATGGCCAAGTATTGCATAGTTTGTTGGCTGAGAGTGTCTGTTCATCTTGCAGAAATTGCGAGTTTGCTGAAAACAGATCCAAACAATTTCCTTTTTTTGGTAATAGATCCACACCATTCAGGAAAACATGTTTCTTCATGGTAGTTGTAACCTACACATGTGAAATAGTTCATCTTGACTATGGTAGCTGGAAACACCCTAGGGCCATCTGAAATGCATTTTAGAAATGGTAGATTTGCAACTTGTTTCAGTGCAACTCGTAAACAGTTGTTAGGCATCTTCGGATTCCTACAACTAAGGATCCCACAACTAAGATTTGGAGTGGAAAAGGTGGAAAACTGTATACTGCAGACAATCAGATGCTTGTAGCTTGTCTGATGGTTAGCAAAACATGCCAGATTGATTATTAGGTTGTTATGTTATATTCAAATGCTATTCTCCAAAGTTTTGAATTGTTTTCCTCTTTCAAATTTCAAGGTTGAATGTGCTGATATTTTATCAGATTGGAGTCAGATTCTGTGGGGAGTTAAATGAACAATGCATGCTCAATGTGATATTCTTCATTATTAGTTTTAAGTTACTTGCTATGAATGGCTTTACTAATTATAAGCACAATGTTTTAGCTTTCATTTTATTTGAAGTTATTATAATTTTTGTATGGTGATCTATTTAGCCTTTTAAGCATGACAAGCTATCCTTAGGTAACTGTTGCATTAACTGTATACTCTGTACTGATTTTTCTCTTTATGGTTGGAACTCAATTTATTTCTTTATTAATCTTATTTAATTTATATTTTAATGGCATCATTTATATTCTTTCTTAGAGGTCCAACTTATAACTCCTCAGAACCCGCTCTACTGTAAGACATCACAGTGTATGACGGTTCCCAGAGTACCAATTCCCTTGCGTGTTTGCAACATGTACCATGAGGAGGGAGCTGCGTAGAAATTTGATGTAGTGACCTGCATCTTAGCATTCCTATTGTTTAAAAAAGAAAGAACAAGAAAAGCATTACTATTGTTGCATTTATGTACAAGACCCACAGGATGAAATGGATCAGATCAACCTCATAAATAGAAATGCATCAGATATTAAGCAAAAGACATCCCTTCCTGATCCAAATCAACAGATTGGATTTGGTCGTTAGAGAATCATCATGATTGCAATTTGTTCATGACCATGTTTTTTGTGTTCTTAGTCAATGCTGGTTGCAGCTCCATGAAGGATGGTTATGAAACATACTGTGGAGAGAGAGGGACCCAGCTATCGGGTGGACATAAGCAAAGGATCACTCTAGCCTGAGCGATACTAAAGAACCCAGCAATCTTGCTCTTGGATGAGGCGACCAGCGCATTGGATACAGTATCTGAGTTGTCATGGGCTTGAGTCCTGCAGTATGTATTAGTTTCAATGTTATTTGGGTCTCACTAAATGGATGGTTAAAATGGTAAAAAAACATCAGAGTTGTGCATCAATTTAGATCATGGTTCTCTTCTCATTGTGTATGGATTGATTTCATGTTCTGCGTCCCGAATGCGTTCATCTCTTATCATGCTCTTAATGATTTGAGTTTGATCAATTCCAGGGTGGATTTTTGGGATTGGACAGAAAATAGCAGTGGAACATATAATAAGTAGGATGCGGTATCCACAACACAGGTATTTCCATTGGTCCATGATATTTGTTCCATCATTCCTTGACTTCCTTTGTTATGACTTATGAGATTATAAAGATGAAAAGAGAATTGCTTCTTTTCACTGGCTGGGTAGATCCATAGATCTGCTTGTATTGTAGCGACTTTTCATGGTTGACTAAAATAAATGATGAATGCTTCCTTGTGTATGACATGTTTCAGTGAAATTCATATTAGCAAACTTTTCATTGCATCTTGCTTTTTTAGTGCCATATCCGAAGTTATGACCTGTTGTTTAAATTTTTTGTTCTAATAAGTTTCACCCATTTCAGTGAAATTCTTTTATAAAAGGATTCTTTTTCGCAGTCTAATAGATCATTTGAGAAGAACTACTTGTTTCATCTCATGATAGGTGAATAAATAATTTTAAATTGTTCTGTTGCAAAATATGGTTATAGAACCTATGAAATTGTTGGTTAATCTAGTGGTGAATATCATATTAGAAATATATCAACCAAATCTGCTGCTCATTGCAAAACTTTCTGTTATTTCATTTGGCATTTCCTGTTTTTGTTTCCCATGTTGTCTTTGGTTCGTGTTTCAAAGTTGAACATTGTAAACAACATGCTTGTTGCGATGTCTTTTGTGAATGCATAATTTTTACTAACATGAAGTTTTTAACATTAATCATTATGCTTTTGAGATGTCTTGGGGTTTTTTTTTTTCCTCCTTAGGTCATGCACTCTATTGCTTTGAGAGGAGAGTAGTCTTTGATCTGATGCTTATCTTTTCCATTTCATCCCAGGAGTTCAATTGAGATGCTAGAGGCTGAGCTATAGGACTTGTTAGCAGGGAAGGCACCATTCGCTGAGCTAGTAAGTCTAGCAAGTGAATTACTAATAAAACAAGAAATGGATGTTGTAAGTGATTCAGTCCTTATATATGTATATTAGGTGGAATTTAAAGCTTCAAATTGGTGAAATGCTCTGAAATTGTACAGATCATCTCAGATAGATTAAAAAATTCAGACAATTGCAGATATATGTCATGATTCAGTAGCATTGACTTTGTATTTGAAATTATAACATTCTGCCTTTACCTTAGGACATTTGAGCGAATGATTTTAGAATAGTTTGATGCAGAGGTCTGTAAGCCACTTGCTTAGCTGGGACCTCTGGCGAGGGGTCAGTGACTAAAAGAAAGTTTCACTTGGTTAGCTTGGAGGAGGTATGTAAGCGAAAGGAATATGGTGCCTCTCCTTATTTACCAGATTATGATTGATATGGGCTAAACTAAAAAATAGGTCTTTCTGAAACCGCTTCCCAATGAGGTTCAAAAGAGCAAAGTCAAATGTTGTTGAGTGGTCTAAGTCTATAAAAATCTTTTGACTGTAATGTTTGGGCTTGCTTAATGCTTGGGCAGCTTAGCCTTTTATAATTATGTAATGATTCATCATCATCACTTTTTCCTTTCTCTTTACCAATAAATTATTGTCATTTGCCCTTTAAAAAAAAAAATTGCCATTTCTTTAAAAAAATGTTGCTTAGTTATGGTCCAAACATGTTAAATGTTTTTCCAATAAATCTATCTCATTGCCCCAAAATATTCTTATCTTACTGTATCTCAATGTTTTGGAAATCATTACAGGTAAGGGTAGATCATATGGCTCTTGCTCTGTCAAAGACATTCATGTCAGTAATAGTTGATACTATACAATCTCTTCCGCAACACCAATAAGTGCATTTGTGATCGTTATCTGACAACTGTTTGTTAATTGCTCCAGATATTAAATTTAACTTGATAATCTTTTGGCAGTATCTTTGCTTGGCAGATCTTGTAAGTCTTTTATGATGAAAAGCATCAAATTGAAACATAAACAAGCAGCTTCATCATTCTGAATGTGTTTCCACTGCAGATAATACTTTGCTCTGTGTGAGGCTCTTTCGCAGGGTAAAGAAGGATACAACCATTGGAGAGATACTATATAACATTTTGTAAGTCTTCTATGATGAATTTTGGTTAAGGTTCTGCAAATGTGTTTTTTCTTTTGTGCTGGTTTAATTAAGGGTGACTAGAGGAGGTATGGATCGTTGGGCTTCTAATGCTGGACATGTCTGTAATTTATCTGTGATGAACTAATGATTGAGGTTTATTTCTCCCATGAGAGTTGTGATCTCACTGCCACCCTTACACAATCTCTAGCATATAGAGATTCTATCTTTTAATTGTGTAATGGGATGCTCTTTTAGGATTACTGAAACTCAGAGTGTGGATGTCGTTTGATATATAGGCATGTCTTGCATCTTTATTTGTATTGGATCTTTATTCACAAACTTAGTTCTTGTCGATAGTTAATGCATTGAGTTTCTATACCTACTGTGCTCGAATGTATTTTATCTTTCATCTTGTTTCTTTGTTATTTGTCTCGTTTGTATCTAGAACATGGGAGGTACTTTTAGACATCGGTATGCTAGGCCATTCAGTTAATCACTTCAGTTAAAAGTACATAATCATAAGATTGAGCTTCCTATTTATTACAAACAGAAAATTTTCCTATTTGGTACCTAATCTATGCCTATGTGGCCCACTATCGTGACTTGACTAGAGACCAAACAAGTTGATCCAAATCTAAAAGACATGGCGTAGATACTTACAGTAAAAGTATTATAAAATACAAATGTTATCAAAGCATCCAACAGTTATATTATTAAAATATCAAATTTCTCTCTAAAATGATCTCATTTCTACTCACATTCAAATAGAAATTTTTTTATCCTAATTTTACTAATTTTAGGTTTCCTCAGATAAAAGCTTGCCCTTGGCACAAGGTAATTAAATGCATAAGTTTCTTTAATTTCATTGGTAATTCCTGTTCATAGAGCAAAAGGAACCCCTTATATCTAGTACTATGAAAAGAATCTGAAAATTTGAGTTTGCATGGTGATGGTTAATTAATTACATAGAACTTCTATTTTTCTTGGTTAAAATATTAACATTCCTTATGGTGTGGACGCTTCTAAGTAAACTTTTGTATTGCATTTTTATATGCCGCAGAAATGCTATATAAACTTTTAAAAGCAGGAAAATGTTGGTCATGCCGAACCTATGGTTTAATTATCTTTTGTGAAAATATTAGTAATTTACTGTACTTGATCTGAGGCTTTGAACCCTTTTGCGATTGGGATGTTGTTCTATATCATAATTTATGTGTCCTTCCATGCTTAAAATAGTTAAAAAAAATTTCCATCAGGTGATAGTTAATTAGAGCAGCTATGTGGTTTTTCATAAAATCATCCTAAGATTTTTGCCTTTATTTTTTTTTTTTTACCTTTGGATATTATCAGTTATCCTTTTCTTACTATCAAGTTCTTTGTTTCAGGTTTTCCATAAACGAATGCCTCCAGAAGTGATCAATCTTGCTTCACGACTTCTCCAATACTTGCCTAGTCTTCATTGCACTGTGGTGAGTTCAAGTTTTCTGCTCTTTCATATGGAAGAGCAAGGTTCTAATTCCCTATTTCATGAGTTTCTCACTAGTGGAAAATTAGGATTTATTGGTTGTTGGTTCTGATAGTCCTGGACTCGTTGTTCTACTTGTCCATTCTTTTCAGTAATGGATGGCCCTCTTTTCCATTTGGAATGGCTCTTTTCTTTTGTATTCAACTAAAAGAATCACAAATATTTGTTATCCTGGGTCATGGAATATTTTTGTTAACTTTGACTTGCTAGTTACTAGTTCTGATAGTCCTGCACTTGTCGTCCTACTTGTCCATTCTTTTCAGTAATGGAGTGCCCTCTTTTCCATTGGGAATGGCTCTTTGCCTTTGTATTCAACTAAAAGAATCTCAAATATTTGTTATCCTGGGTGATGGAATAATTCCATTAACTTTGTTTATTGTGTTTTGGGGCTTGTTTGGGTGTTCATTGCCATGTGGTGTGAGCTAGATACTTTTATTGTGCAAATTGATATTGGATAATTTTTTTTGGTCTAGCCTGAGATGCATCTGATACCCTATTTGGGATTAAAAAAAAAAAGAGGAAAAATGAAACCCACATGATGGTGTTTCTGTTTTTTGCACCAACTTAGATAACATGTGCAGACAATGGTTGATTATTTGTTCTGCCAGCTCATGTGGAACATCTAAATTCAGCTTTAGTTTTTGTTGCAATTCTCAGTTTGTTGCTGATCCAATTCATAGAGTTGGGTTGGTGGCTGTTATATAACTCACAACTTGGTTTATGGTGTCATATTTTGTTATTCTATTGTAATATATCAAATTCTGATTTTCATTTATTTTTTCCTCCTGTTGTCCTGTTTAAGTGATAGAGGTTATGGAATTTTCGAGTAGAGTTGTTGTTGTCATTAACTGAAAAGAGCAGAGTTGAGAGAGGCACTGTGCGTGTAGACATCTTGGGGTCATTTCATCTGTATGGCCTTTTTCTTTTCTCATTTTATGGGAGTTTTTAATGATACAGACAATCTGTTGTTTGGTGGTCAGACTTCTGTTGTATTTTTTGAGTCCTGTTTCAACATCTTCCTTTGACTGATGTTGACTGATTGAAAGCAAAAAGTAAAAGCTTTGGTGATCTTCAATCTTTGTTGTTTCCAAAGGATATCGGGCAGACATTGCCTTAACTGGTATTGTCCATAAGCTGGAAGTAGATCCTTCTTCTGAAGCCATTGATTCTAATGTGGTATGTGGTTTTTTAGTGTTTTATAGTTTTAATTTCTCTTTAGTGATATACTTTCACTTTATATGGTGAGCTAGACTCAATCTTTATCGACTTTTGCTTTGGGCAGAATGATGTTAAAAATTGAATTTAGCCTTAGTTGATGCCAACAAAGGCTAAATTTATCTTTAGTCTTAGTTTTTCCTCAATTACCTAAACTGAGACTACAACTCCCGTGGCTAAAGGGTTTAGCCTCAGTTGTTGAGAACCGAGGTTAAAAATAGATTTAGCTTCGGTTGGAGGCAATTGAAGCTAAAATTTGAATTTAGTCTTAGTTGAAAATAATGGAGGCTAAAATTTTGATTTAGCCTAGAAAATCGAAGTTAAAGTTTTTAGCCTCACTTGAAGAACTGACGCTATAAAAGTCATTTTAGCCTCGGTTGCTAAAACTGAGGCTAAAGCCTTTAGCCACAGCGGTTTCAACCTCGGTTTGGATAACTGAGGCAAAACTGAGACTAAAGACTTTAGCCTCAGTTTTTAACCTTTTTAGCCACCGTTTTGAACTGAGGTTAAAACCTCCTTTTCTTGTAGTGTTTGGTTGTGAATGTTGTAATCTTTTATTTTAAGCACTGTGGGGAATGTTGTAATAGTTTAGAATTTATTTCTTACTATTCATTTTTCAGGTTAATATTTTATTGTTCCAGTAATATTGCCCTGCCATTTTTATGGGGCATGACTGTCCCTAGAACAATATACATTTGATTGCAATTTATTATTCAGTGCAATTTGTATTTATTTTTCTATTCCTCTTCGGTTTGAGATTTGATACAAAGACCTTTCTAGAAATAAGGTTGTCCTACCATAAACTCTGGTTTTTGGTGTAAGGTTGTCCTTAGAACAAAATTTGTATCAACCTCTCAAGATCTGAATTTTGAGGTTGCTTTACAATCTTGCATTGTGGTTTATTTAGTTATCTTGTTGGCTATCATATTCCTTTAATTTTCGTTGTTATAAATTTTTATTTGGCATAGTCCTATTCACCCCCCCCCCCCCCCCCCTCTAGGAGATATAGCTAGGCCTTTTCAAGATGTCACACACATACCTACGTACTTGTGACCCTGATCAAGTTTCGGTGACTGTTGAATTGAAACTGATCTGCCACGGTTGATCTAAAAATCCAATCGGAATGAAAACTTAGCTTGATCAAGATCCTATATTTGTAAGCTTAAGTCCGACCGCATTCAGTAAAATGACCTCCAGAAATGCTTCATTGGATCGGAACAAGCCTGATTTGGTTATAACCTAAGTATGCCTTGGCCCTAGGGCTATTTTCGTTAATTCTGGGCCTATATAAGGGCCTTAAACTCTCTCTCATATATCTCATACGAATTCTTAAACCCTAGCTTAGAAAGAGAAGAAAAAGAGAGAGAAAGTGAGAGAGAAGTTGGTGATTCAACTTGGGATTCTTCCCAGCTACTCTACGTGCCTAATCCATCGTATTTGAATTGTTATTCCGGCGATTCTAATTCCATTTTTGGGTAATACAATCGAACCCTAACCTTTTTTAGAGCTTAGAATAGTCTAAGTGTTAGTATAGCTAACTAGATTCATGCTTTAAGTTGCCTATCCGCCGTTGACGGAGACTTATCGTCTAAATCATATCCGTTACGCATTTTTTTATTTAAGGTGCGGACTATATACGTTTAGGTTATGGTTTTCAAACTTTCAATATCAGATAATGATTTGCTACTGATGTGGATGCTATTACACATGCCAAATGAGCTATTTATTTTGTTTTATATATATGTATAACCTATGTTGTAAATAAAGTATTTCATGTGGTTGTTAAAATGTTTGTATGCATATGAAATCTGATTTTGTGATTGTCATGATTAATTGTCATTAGTACATGATTGTTATGTATGCGACAACTCCTTAGCAAAAGGATTTACCCTAATATGTAATATGGCCAACATACATGATGTATGTTGAATAGTGTAGTCTAAGTGTTTGTATAAATGCCTGAATGAGTTAGTATTTAGTAGAGTGTGAATTAGAAGGGTGTTGAGATATGAATCTCAATTACCTTGCTTGTGTGTATGATTTCCTCCATGAACTGTTTAGCCTATTTATTCATCTTAACTGTGTGTATGATTTCCTCCATGTACTGTATCAATGTTTAAGTTACATTTCATAACATGTTCATATGAATGTAGGATTTGATTTAAATGTATATTATTGAGATTGTAGGTGGTTGGGACTGTATCACAGTCCAGGTAATCGGTAACTGTTCTCAAACTGGTGGTTGAAGTTGTTTTCACTATACAGGATGTGTTCGACGAATCCGAGTCGTATTGGGATGTTCGACAGTGGTTAGGCCACACGGAGTGCTTATGCATTCCATGTCGATCAACTCAACGTGTGCTTTTCCTAGTCGAGCTCGTTAACTAACCCGTTTGACCCGATGTATGTTCACCATGTTTGGACGCTACTGTTTGAATCTAGGATACCAAACTTACAAGTGAGATCCCGTTAACCTTGGTACCTTGATCCGCTAAGACTCATGAGCCGGACATGGTGGTATGGGACACCGTAGTCGAGTTGTCGGCCTAGGCTGGGGCAACGAGCCTCCCCGTAGTGACCAGTGAGCAACTTAGACTCGTGAGCCGATTATGGTGGTATGATACACTATATTCATGCTGTTGGCCTACATTGATTGGTGACGAACCCTTTGTAATGACCTCGAGCATACCTTGACACTGCATTGAGGCGACGAGCCTTATTGTAGTAATTAGGGTATAACTAGGCATGAATTGATTGGTGACGAGCCCTTTGCAGTGACTTAAAACTATAATATCGTATGAGATTTACTAGGACTGACGACCCTAGAATGCATCATTATTTGGGTATTGATATAAGGGAGGTACCTTAGCTTCTTAATCCTGCTGTATGAAAAGGACTAATAAGAACTTGGTAATCATGCTCATAACATTGCATTGCATGTGCCGTTAGCGTTGGTGTAGAGCATAGTGGTAATAATTCATATCACGATCGTTAGATGTTATCGCAAGAGGAAGTGCAGGCGAGGGCATGCATCATTTCCTCATATCATCCTTGCATTAACAAGAGTATCTAAGACATGTGCTTTATCATTACTGCTTGATTGAATTGATAACATGTTAACCTTTATTGTATAGTTTCACAGAGTTGATCACTCACTCCCATGTTCTGGGACGGTGCTTAAACACCAACCAAACTCTGATTTAGTTGCAGATGATCTTATACTGCATGAGGTAGAGCCGAAGTTTGATGAGGATGAGAAGACATTCTCGTTCATGCAGTTTTCAGGCGGATTCGCATGAGCTGAGTTCGGATCGACGGGACTTCAGGGCTTGCACTTTTTAGAGGACTAATACATTTTGTTTATGTAATTTGAAACAAGACGTGTACTTATTAACCTAGCAGAGAACTCATACTTTGGGGACTTGTATTGGTGTATATATGTATATCAGACTTCCGCTTGCATTTTCTTATTGTCCCTGGATTATGATTTGCTGATTTGGCTTAATCTATTTCATGTTTAATGCACTAATACTGACAACATTCATCCACCATAAAAAATGTTGCATAAGTGATGTTTTGGAACTCAGGAGCTAAGTTATGCTCGACCCCCAAATTTCAGGGCGTTACATCGGGCTCCTCAGGTCCACATTGCAATGGGGCCCTGATGTCCGTCTAATCAAGGGAAGGCCATTTCCCTTTTTCAATCCAATGAATGGGTTGCTTCTACCCTTTGTGATGTTGAGTTGTTGGTGGGGGTGTTTCCCCTTGACTGTTGGTGGGGATGAGTGCCTCTCCACTTTTTCTTGGGTGACTTACAAAGGGCACTCCTAGTCCTGGATCCTCTATAGGTGGTCCTTCCTCCATGCCCCTGGCTTCTAGTGATAGGTCCGAGGGTGCTGCCTCTGGCATTGAGTGCGCCTTTGATGCTCTGAGGATCTTATCCCACCGTATTGGTGGCCAAATGGATTCTTGGCTAGAATGTTTGATGTAGAGCGGGTCGCGGATAGTTTCATGGCCAAGATGGATCAGAAAAGGCCCGGTCGACAGAAGTGATCCGGACCGTCGAACCTTAGATCAGGCGTATCTCGCAATCCGGAATGAGTTATCTGACGTAAAATATATGATTTGGGGGTAGAATGAGATAATTTAGCCAACCAACCCGAACCAACCAACCCAACTAATCCGGGTTGCGAAGCACAGATTTGCAAAATACCCTCTGATCAACAGTCATTTCCCTGTTTTATTTTTATTTTTACTATAAATAGTAAGTTTTAGTTTGATTATAACTCTTCATCCGTTGGGCTTTAGGAGTTGTGTCCAACATGAAAAGTGCTTAGAACAATTAGGAGAACGGTTTGGTGAAGTTAAACAGGACACTTACTATTTTTGGCTGAAAACCCTACGCAATAGTAGACATCACGATCGTCTATAAATAGTAAGTTTACTATTTATAGTAAGTCACAGATTTTAGGAGTTTTAGTTGTAGTTTGATTTTGATTTCTTTTCTATTTCTTGGTACCCTTATTTAAAGGGTTGTGAACTTGTTTTTATTCATTCATTAATCAATTTCGAATTTACTAGAATTTATTTCTATTTTCTGCTTTCTTTCCTCATGGATTCGAGAAGTCTCCATGAGGAGTCTAGAGAAGTTCCGTGGATTTGGGATAATTATCCTCTTGAGGAAGATGGTGCTCAACCTCACGTCCTTCGCTATGTTAATTTTTTATTAATTTGAGCCGCTGGAAGTGGTCCTCAAGAGAGATCATCGTGTTACCGCAGATTGTCCCGGCCTTAACAAACTCAATGGGTGTGCACTTGAACAATTGCCTCTTTTTCGACCCTGTGGTCTAGTCTTCCAGTGTTGGTTGGTACCCCAGTCCCTGCCTTTGTATGTTGGCATGAGCTGGCTTCATTACCATACCTTTCTCATGGAACTCGGTACAGTAGTTCAGGATTACTCATTCAGCAGGAGGGATAACATATTCGACTGCGAGTGGGTAGGGATTGGCGATGGAGTTGACAATTTCGAATTTGAAACTATGATATGATATGTCACTCTCTGCATGTTGGACATCAATCACTCGAATTTCAGTTTCTAGGGTATTGACTGCCACCGGTAGGATGGTTTCTAGCTCAGCCAGTACTGAGATGATTCGATTTCTCGAAGGGAACCTTTGATGGAGGGCGGATGCGATGGCTCCAACAGCATGGAGCCATAGTCATCCCAACAGAAGGTTAAATGAGGTAGGAATATCAATGACCTAAAATGTGATAAGAGTCATATCTAAGCTGATTTGTAACTCAATGTCTATTTTCGCCTCCACTTGCCTTCGGGAGTTATCGAAGGCTCTGACACTCATGGAGCTGGGCCTGAAAGCAGACAGTTCTATCCCCAAATGTTCGGCAGTCCTTAAAGGGTAAACGTTAAGATTGGATCTGTTGTCAATTAGTACAAGTGGGATTTTAAAACTCTTGTAATGGACAACTATGTTCAGGGAGCGCCCATGTTTACGACCTTTAAGTGGCAACTCATCATCAGAGAAAGTAATGGCTCGCGATGTCCGATCATGCTTGCCACCACCTCAAGAGATATGTCAAGAGAGATGTGTGCATCGTTCAGGTTTTTTGTAAAGATTTCTTGATGCGATCTTGATGTGCACAAGAGTTCCCAGATAGAAATTTGTGCAGAAATGGATTTAAGTTGAGATGATATGTCGTAAGCAGTGTTAGCCTTGTGGGTTTTTCCCGATAAAGTTCCCCTAGTTTCTTTCGGATTCTGATTATCTCTCCTGAAATACCTACCATTATTACCCACTTCGACGCACTCTGGATAGTGTCATGGCACTACCTTTGTGTTACATGAGGGAACCATCCTCCCTTCTAGATATCACTGGATCCTAAGGCTATGAATTGGTTGTCGGGTCCGTTTGCGGTGGACTCAATGATTTCTCTTAGAGTATGACTAGATCCTAGGGGGTTTTGACAGTGGGATTTTCCTTCTCCTCTTGTTGTGTGGTTTATGGAGGAGGGATCCTCTAGGCATGTGCCAGTTGGTGAGGCAATAGAGAACTTGGGGATTGGACTGAGGGTGCCCCTTCCAAGGTTAGCGTGGCTAGATCGGGGAGATCTATTGGAAAAATGAGGGGTTCAGAATTCGACCTGCTTGGATATACCAAGGATAGAGCTGGAGATGCCCCTCGGTGAGAAAGAAGTTGAGAATGTGACCTGGTGGGCATTGTTGATGCTCTTTGAAAAATGGGAGGTTATATTATTAGTGCTGCTTCAAGGATGAGGAGTGGTGTTGTTGGTACTACTTCGAGGAATACTTGTGGCCCAGGTGGAGGCGTCTAACGGTATCCCCATGTCTGACTTACTGTATCAGGCATGATTGCTTGTATGGAGTGATGTGGGGATGAGTATGTGGGACGCTCCTTCTCAATGCTGTTGACGGTAGAGGTTCCAAATGTGTTGGGTCCTACTTGATGCGATGGTAAGGGATTCTGAAGAATATTGGCTTGATTGGTGCTACTGGCTTGTGGGGTTATTGCAATTTTCTGGCTCTCAATCAAATTCTGGACTGCACGTTTCAAGGAGAAACAACGGTCAGTTAGATGACCTGAAGCCTGATGATATCGCAATATTGATTTTCATTGTAGCCTAGTGGTAGGGGATTTGGCGGAAGTCGCGGTTGGAGTGGTGTCAGGAGTTGCCTTTGCATTAACATTGTCAGAACCTAACTGCATATTTGTGCGAGCGAAGTGAACTTCCTGCCCAACATGGCATGCCTATATGGAGTTTGCATATTTCCCTTAGGATGTTGTTATTGTTGAGGCGTCTGTGCCTAATATCCCTGTTGGGTTTGCTCTGGTTGGTATTACCTATGTGATTGTGGTTTTGGTTGCAGAGCACAGTGGTTGTCTTGAGTGTTGGCGGCGATATTGTTGACTTCAATGGTACGTTGCACGAGAGCAATACTGTTTCCATTCACATACCTAATATGCTTCCCCTCGACTTTATTTCTTTTGATTGAGGGGGCTTGATGTGGCCATGGTGAAATAGTTCTGTTCTTATCCCGGCCTCTACCTATTCTCCAACTCAGATGAGCTGGGAGAAGTTTATATATGGGTATGAGATCAGGTATCCTGGGATATTTGGATTTTCCAAGTGGACAATCATGGATATCCGTTCCTCATTATGGATGGGGCTTCTCATTCGGACCGCCATGGCCCGCCATCGTCCCACATATGCTAACAATGATTCGTCATTTTTTTATCTTAAAGAAGCCAGATCGGCTCTTCTCGGAACCATGTTCAGGTTATAGGAAAACCTGTCAATGAATGCTTGGGAGAGTCTTTCCCAAGTCCTAATTTGATGGTTGTCCAATGAGGTATACTAGTCCAGGTCATCGCCCTTAAGGGATTTATGAAATAGTAGTATCAAGGCTCCATCATTCCCTTTTATTGCATTGAGTTCCCCATAAAAAGCCTTTAGATGTGCTGTGGGATATCCGCTACTGTCGCATCTTTTGAATTTTGGTACCTCAAAGTTTGGAAGCACCAGAGTATCTAGGAAAGGACACAAATCTCTAAACTTGGTGGATGGGAGATCCACTCCTTGCTGCCTGTACAGCTGATTTTGTACCATTTGTAGTTGTTCTCACATTTCATCCATTTCAGATTTGTGGGGTTGCGGATATCTTGCCCCTTTTTATAGGGCTTGTGATGCTTCTTCCTCATAAGGGTCAAGTTCTTCGACCCTTTGACTTCCAAGGTGAAATTGACTCCCAGTGGCGGGAGGTAGCTGAAATTGAACTCTACTCTCTTTCGGGGGAGGGTGTGATGTACAAAAATGACTCCTTCTTAGGGTATCTACCAATTTCGAAATGTTACTCCCGTTAGGGGGAGTATGTTGGACTCAAAACTGACCCCCTTCGTGGGCATCTGTCAGTTCTTGTCAATGATTACTTTTAGGGGGAACCTGTGTTGTAACCTGATTATTGTAATGTGTTGAGTAATGATATATGGGAGAATTGCTCCCATTTGCTAGTTGCTGTTGTGGCTGTATTGACTCCTCTAGGAGGGGGAGAATATGATTAGCTGGAGGAACGAGAGAGAAAGCGAAAGGAGTTTGTGGGATTGAGCTATTCTAGCCACTAGGCTGTGTTACCTGTGTGTGCAATACGACACTTGATACCAATCGAAGTAGCAACTCCTGTAATGTCTTGAAGTTCTGAGACATTTCATTCAAGGCTATTGCGACTGGCACATCTGTTGGAGCCATTGATGCCGGGGATGGTGCCGGTACATGTGTTAGTTTTGATGTTGATGCTTCGGGAGCTGGCGGAGCTGCTGACTCTTATTCACGGGTAACGAAGGCTGCTCGGGATCGAGTAGTCATAGCTCGGATTGATGCTTAGACAATTTCAAGCTAAAGATTGATTTTTTTTTTATGAATACAGTGATGATGTCCCTTAAGATTAAAATGCCATACACTTTCGAGTGGGGTCTCATCTATTGGGAGCTAGCAAAGTTCTCCAGCGAAGTCGTCATTCTGTGAACAATGGAATCGGCACCCACGCTGATTGGCATGTCTTGGATTTGATTTTTGGGGGTAATTAGGCTGATTTGTAGATGTTGGAGTCGCCACTAGCTGATAAATCTCAGAATCCCGAAGCTGCCTAGAACTCGCGGAATACATAAGGTTGGAGAAATCCGAAGACTCTTCTATCTTAGATTGACTCCTAATCTGCGATTCAGGATTCCAAGAAAGGGACCTCGTTTATAACGAGAGGAGGTATTAGGCACCCTCTGTAAGACCCGTATCTTAGTCCGTACCGTTCCGTAAACTTCCACGGTCTTACCGGTCGAATTCTGGCAACCTTCGACCCTTAACCGATATCGACGCGCGTGACCCTGATTCATATGCCGACAACCCGAGTCGACTCAACCCAAGACCACTACCATAGCGACCGCGCCGTCGCTGCGGTTTCAATGCCGCGACTTGCGCGCCGAGGCGATGCCCTGGTCAAGAGATGTGGGTCAACGTTCGGTGCGAGGAAAACGCCGCGCGTTGAGAAACCCAAGAGAATCTCTACGATGTGTCACATCAATCACATCAATCCCATCAATCAATCAATCCATCAATCCATCACATGTCAAGTACACATCACTTTCACCCCTTTTCCCAAGTAACCACAAAAGTCTTCCTAACCCACACCTTTCTTACACAAATGCTACAAAAGTCTTCCATGCCCATGCCTTTTCTTACACAAAAGGCCTCAAAAGTCAAAAAGCTCTTACACACCCATCACCACCACATCCATCCATCACTCTCTCTCTCTCCCTTTACAACTCTCTCTCTTTCTCTCTTTCTCATTTCAAATCTCCAAGAAACCAAAATCCCAAGCTCCATACGTATGGAATTTCTCCAAGTTTCCTAAGCTCCAAATGTGGCCCACTTTCCTACCCCATCATCTTCCATCTCAACCCTCCATTCCTCATCTCATCCATTGAAATCCAAGCTAAGGTGCCAAGGAGCCCCTAGGAGCAAGAACATCGGACGGTGGGTGCTAGATCATACTAGTTTTTCCTATTTTTGAGATGGGCCAAGTGAGGCCAACCGATCAATGGTTTGGATCTCACTTGGGACCCTAAGTTGTGGTCGATGGACCATTGGATCATCATGATCATTCCATGATGGGGCCATTCTCTATGGACCCCATCATGATGTTTATTTCATTGCAAAAGGTCATCTAGACCGTCCATTTTGGTGGAGAGAGGATCTCCACCGTTGATTCTCAATCTTGGTGGTCCCATGTGTTGAGAGACCCTTTTGATTGTATGATTTGCTTTTAAGGGAGGGCCCATAATGTCGGGGTCCCTCCATCACAAGCGTGTCCCACTCTCCATGTCTCTCTCCCTTTTTATTTCTTTTTATTTTATTTTTATTTTATTTTATGTAATAGGTTTGTGTGGCCCACTTGAATGGACCCCACCTTGAGGTATTGTGTCCAAGTGTTCTTCAAGTGGGGCCCACCTTAAATGTTGTAACTGCATCATCCATCAGTGGTGGCCCACTTCAACAGGGCCCACCATAATGGATTTTGAGGACTGAACCGTCCAGCGTCTGGGACGCTGGACGTCCTTGCATGAAAAATTAAAAAAAAAAAAGGAAAAAGAGACTTTTGGGGTGGTCCACTTGCTTAGGTCCCACCTTGATGTAAGTATAAAATCCACACCGTCCATCCCATTCTCCATCTAATTTTAGGCGTTGAACCAAGAGTTGGGGTTGATTGGGAGATCAGGTGGGCCATAGCGTTGTGGGTTGCATCCCTACCTTTCAAAAGATCATTTTTCAATTTATTTTATTCTCTAAACATAGAAAATACTCTATATTAGACCCGTTAGAATGGTTGCGAGCTGAAGAACGTAATGGCCGGGGCAGATTTCTTTTAAGCGGGCCCCACGTGTGAAATACCACGAAAAATCAGGTTTTTCACAAATTTTGCAAGAGGCGCTGCCTCTACCTCTCTGACAATGAGCAGTTGCACGCTGCTGCGTGCAGCGTCAGCGGGCAGGCGGCCAGCTAGCCACCCACGACTGCTGTCGTGGGCCCCACCATGATGTATATGTGAGATCCACACCGTTCATGAGGTGGGTCCCCTCCTCAGGTGGGCCCCCTCCAAATTTCAACCCGATCTTGAACGCAGGTGGCCCACACCACAGGAAACAGTGGAATTGTATATCTACCATTGAAATCTTTTTGGGGCCCACAGAAGTGTTGGATCAAGTTGAAATTTATGTTTTCCCTTCATCCAGGTCCGAGTGACCTTATGAACGGGTTGGATGGCATTTAAGCATTTCAGTGGGCCCCACATGGGACCCATGATGATGCATGCATATTGCATCCACCGTCCAGGCAGACGGTGGAAGGCCACCACGATGTATGCGTTCTATCTCCACCGTCCAATGGACGGTGGAGCCCACTGTGATGCATGTACTGTCCAATGACAGTGGGACCCACCCAAATGCTTGGGCTGCATCCAACCGTCCATCCATTTGGAAAGCCATTTTTATGGCATGGGAGTAAAGAATGAGTTAGATCCATAGCCTAGTGGACCCCACCTGGACATGTTTGGGGCCCATCTTAAGGTGTTTGTGGTAGTCCATTGGGGTCCACTTTGATGTGGATCTTAGCCCCATACAATGGGGCCATTTGGTGTATTATGAGGCCCATGGGAGTGAACCCATTTGATGTATTCCAAGGCCCATGAGATTGGACCCATTTGATGCATTTTTAAAGCCCATGGAAGTAGGCCCATTTGATTCGTATAAGGCCTATGGGTTAGGCCCATTTGATATATGTAAGGCCTAGGGGTTTAGGCCCACTTTGATATGCATGTAAGGCCTAAGGGTTACGGCCCATTTGGTGTACATATGGGGTTCAATTGGTGTGGCCCATTCGTTACCTTTAAGACCCATGAGTTAAGCTCATTTGATGCAATCCAAGGCCATGGGTTTTGACCCATTGCAATGCACATAACACCCATTGGTGTGACCCATTTATGTGGCCCCTCTGATGAATAAAAGGTCCATAAGATATGACCCATTTGATATATATGTAAGGCCCAATGGGATGAACCTGCGGTCCATTGCAATGTGTAATTCCAATACAGAGTAAGTAGCGATGTTTACAAAGATCATGCCTTGGGAGCAATGTTGGTTTGACGTCCACATTGCGAGTGTAATGTTGGTTGGATGTCCACATTACAACTCTCCTTAGGGCCCATTATTGGGCCGTACTTGCTGTGTATAGGCCATCTAGGCCCATCTGCGTTGTAAGAATGGTTCATCACTCATTTACATGTTTAGTATAGTTTCATGACTCATGATCATACACATCATATGTATGCTTGATATGAGGATTGACTGATCATAGCATATGCCTTCGGGCAGGTTGTTTATGAGCTCCTGGTTAGGTGGTGTTGCCCTACATGAGCGCACGATATGCGCAGGATTTGTTGCATGACTGGATAGTGTGAATCATGCATTTCGCATTTATGTGACATGGTTATTGTACGCCCTAGCGACATCAGGGCCGTAGCCTCCACAGACGCATAGTGGTTGGCAGGATTGGATACCGAAAATCTTGTTCTACATGAGATGCTATAGATATCCCTGGGTGAAAGTCCCTAAACCCTTATGGTACCAAGAGGTTTCTCCAACAGCTAGACCGAGTGGGTAGATGAGCGTTGAGTGCCGACTACCAGATGGTCGCGCTCTCCACTGTGTCGTGGTCGGTTGGAAGGGGGTGCGGCCTTACCCGCCCGAGTGTAGGGGGCAATGCTAGGCTGAGTCTGACCAGCTCGAGGAATGGGTCCGCTATTGTAACACCCTGAAAATCGGGGGTCGTGTATAAACTTAACTCCCGAGTTCCAAACCGTCACTTATGCAACAAAAATGGTTATGATTCAATGTTGTCTGATTTAAAGCATTCACATGAGTAAAAGTATACCAAAACTGCAATTCATACTTCAGATCCAGTGATAAAAGCAAGCGGAAGACTAAACAATATATATATCACTGTATGGAAAAACAAAGTAAATCTCATCTGTCTCCAAAGTATGACTACATCTCTGAGTCTCATATACATATACATAAACAAAAGAATAATGTTCAAAAAAGTCCCACTGATGTCCCCTCGATCCAGGTCGCCTACGGGAAGGCGTCGTGATACTGCATATACGAGAACTCATCCTGGTCCTCGTCGATCTCTGGCTCCACCTCCTGGATCTCGGCCTCACCTGCATCTACAACAGGGTCTGGTGGGTGTTGCAAACACCATCCCGTAACGTGGGAATGAGTGATCAACTCAGTGGAATCATAGAGCAAAGATTAGCATGTTCACAATTCAATCACACGATAATAGTAAAGCAGTAAATCAGACAATCCTAATACTGTTGTTAATGCAAGATGATATGACGTGATGTATGCCCTCACCGACGATCACCCTCATGCGGCAACATCTTACGACCGCGGCATGCCACACTCCCTAGAGTGCTCCACATCTTCCAGGCACATGCAATGCTATGGTGATATGATTTCCAAGTTGTTATTAGTCCATTCAAATAGCAGGAATGGGAAACTAAGGTACTTCCCTTGTATCAATCCCAACATAGATCCTGTTTAGGGTCGTCACTCCTAGTAATTTCATACGATGTATATTTCTTAGGTCACTGCAAGGGCTGTCAGGGCTGTTGTTCGCACTCGTTGCACCGCTCCCCCATCACCTTATCAATACAGGCCTATCGTACTCTACTGCAACGGAAGGGTCGTCGCCTCCCGTGGACTCAGAATACGCTCGCGGTCACTACAAAGGGCTCGTCGCCTGATCAGTGTAGGCCGACAGCTAGAATATAGTGTCCCATACCACCATAATCTGCTCACGAGTTTAGGTGCTCACTAGTCACTACGGGTAGGTTTGTGGCCCCAGCATAGGCCGACAGCTCGACCACGGTGTCCCATACCACCATGCCTGGCTCATGAGTCTTCGTGAATCAAGGTACCATGGTTAACAGGGTTTTCAGTGGTAAGTTCAGTACCCTAGGTTCAAGCATTTATGACACATACAAGGTGAACATACATCGGCCAGTCGGGTTACTTGACGGGCTCGACTAGCGCGAGCGCATCTCAAGTCGAACGACATGAAGTGCGTAAAACACTTCGCGTGGCCTAACCACTGCCGCCAACTCTAAACACGAATCACGTTCGTCGACGCGTCGTTCGTGGCTATGATCAGTCAGCCACGAATTCGCTCGGTTACCGACTGCCTGGACTAAGTCAAGTCCCACACATCTATGGAATCACATTAACAATATATGTAAAGGTATTAGAATTTAAATACAATCATGTGAGCATGCTAACACATGTTATAACATTCAACTTAAGCAAATCTTCAAGGCATACTTTCCATGCATGTAATGCAATCATGCATAAGGTCAACATGTAGGAAATCATTTAGGTCAGCATATTAATCAAGAAATCAATCTCAAACTACTACATAACATCATTTAATTCAATACATACTAATACAAGCATTTATACAAACACATACACTACACACTTAAGTCTACATATAGTATGTCGACCCAAAGTGCGCAACTAGGCGAATCTCGTCGCCAAACTGATTATGCAAGCATTCCTAACTCCCTAATGCGGCAACAAACCATGTCAATCACGTCAGCAAAATATGCATGTAGACCGTTGTAACACCCTGAAAATCGGGGGTCGTGTATAAACTCCACTCCCGAGTTCCAGACCGTCACTTATGCAACAAAAATGGTTATGATTCAATGTTGTCTGATTTAAAGCATTCACATGAGTAAAAGTATACCAAAACTGCAATTCATACTTCAGATCCAGTGATAAAAGCAAGTGGAAGACTAAACAATGTATATATCACTGTATGGAAAAACAAAGTAATCTCATCTGTCTCCAAAGTATGACTACATCACTGAGTCTCATGTACATATACATAACAAAAGAATAATGTTCAAAAAGAAAAGTCCCACTGATGTCCCCTCGATCCAGGTCACCTACGGGAAGCCGTCATGATACTGCATATACGAGAACTCATCCTGGTCCTCGTCAACATCTAGCTCCACCTCCTGGATCTCGTCCTCACCTGCAACTACAACAGGGTCTGGTGGGTGTTGCAAACACCATCCCGTAACGTGGGAATGAGTGATCAACTCAGTGGAATCATAGAGCAAAGATTAGCATGTTCACAATTCAATCACGTGATAATAGTAAACCAGTAAATCAGACAAATCCTAATACTGTTGTTAATGCAAGATGATATGATGTGATGTATGCCCTCACCGACGATCACCCTCATGCGGCAACATCTTACGACCGCGGCATGCCACACTCCCTAGAGTGCTCCACATCTTCCAGGCACATGCAATGCTATGGTGATATGATTACCAAGTTGTTATTAGTCCATTCAAACAGCAGGATTGGGAAACTAAGGTACTTCCCTTGTATCAATCCCAACACGGATCCTGTCTAGGGTCGTCACTCCTAGTAATCTCATACGATGTATATTTCGTAGGTCGCTGCAAGGGCTGCCAGGGCTGTTGCTCGCACTCGTTGCACCGCTCCCCCATCACCTTATCAATACAGGCCTACTGTACTCTACTGCACGGAAGGGTCGTCGCCTCCCGTGGACTCAGAATACGCTCGCGGTCACTACAAAGGGCTCGTCGCCTGATCAGTGTAGGCCGACAGCTAGAATATAGTGTCCCATACCACCATAATCTGCTCACGAGTCAAGGTGCTCATTGGTCACTACGGGGAGGTTTGTGGCCCCAGCGTAGGCCGACAGCTCGACCACGGTGTCCCATACCACCATGCCCGGCTCATGAGTCTTCGTGGATCAAGGTACCACGGTTAATAGGGTTTACAATGGTAAGTTCAGTACCCTAGGTTCAAGCAGTTATGATACATACAAGGTGAACAAACATCGGCCAGTCGGGTTACTTGACGGGCTCAACTAGCGCGATCGCATCTCAAGTTGAACGACATGAAGTGCGTAAAACACTTCGCGTGGCCTAACCACTGCCGCCAACTCTCAACCCGAATCACGTTCATCGACGCGTCGTTCGTGGCTATGACCAGTCAGTCACGAATTCGCTCGGTTACCGACTGCCTGGACTAAGTCAAGTCCCACACATCTATGGGATTACATTAACACTATATACCAGGGTATTGGAATTGAAATACATCATGTGAGCATGTTAACACATGTTATAACATTCAACTTAAACAAATCTTCAAGGCATACCTTCCATGCATATTCAACTTAAGCAAATCTTCAAGGCATACTTCCTATGCATGTAATGCAATCATGCATAAGGTCAACATGTAGGAAATCATTTAGGTCAGCATTTTAATCATGAAATCAATCTCAAACTACTACATAACATCATTCAATACAATACATACTAGTACAAGCATTTATACAAACACATACACTACACACTTAAGTCCACATATAGTATGTCGATCCAAAGTGCGCAACTTGGCGAATCTCTTCGCCAAACTGATTATGCAATCATTCCTAACTCTCTAATGCGGCGACAAACCATGTCAATCACGTCAGCAAAATATGCATGTAGACCGTACTTCCTACAAATGACTAAAATGCCCTAAATCTCATATTCTTCGTTAATTTACGAAACAGGAAACGGAGAGCATGTTGTACATGTCAAACGGCGATGCCGTCAATAATCTACTATTAAACGACATTGAAAGCATTGTAAACCGTCAATCAAAGCGTCTAAAATCCTCACCTTATGTCTTGTAGACTCGGGAATTGAAACGGAGCATATACGCTTCGTCTACGGCGAATAAGGAGCCTAATACACAAGATCCATAAGCTACATCGCTATGGAAACAAGGAAAACTCAAATCAACAACTATTTAGGGTATTTACTTACCTAAGATCGCGGTGGAATCGCCGGGAAGGTGGTAGAGGTGTGTTGCTTAAGCACGTGCAACACGTAGCACAAGTGGCAGGAAGAACTCCCCCACTCTCTCACAATCTCTCACTTTTTTTCCCTCTCCCAAGCTAGGGCTTCTCTCAAATTCGGATGGGAGAGAGGAGTGAGGGTTTCAACCCCTTTTATAGCCTACAACATGCCCAAAATAGGCTTGGAAACAATGTTTACTTGGTGCCTAACCAAATCGGGGCCGTTTCGGTCCAAAAGGGCATTTCTGAAGGTCCCCTGGCCAAATGCGGTCGGACTTAAGCTCATGCATACTGGATCTAGCACACATCCAGTTTTCAAACCGGTAGGGTTCCCAGATCGCACGTGGCGGTCCAGTTTCAGTTTAACGGTCATCGCACCAAGATCAGGCCTATAAGTCTCGTGATATATAATAGATATTTTTCCTGATCCAAGGGTGTAATTTGGCTGTATTCTGACGGTCAGAACGCTCAATACTGATGCGTCAAATAGTGTGCCAGATTTGAATTTCAAATTCCAATTCTAACCCTATTCTCACTCTCTTCGGTCCGGGCTGAATGAAATAGCCTGTGATTATCGGTTTGACTTGATTTTTGGAATGAGTGTCAAGTCCAGCTAGACGGTTCTAACGGTCTAAGATAGGAGGTATCGGACTTTTGACGTGCGGTCTAGATCCAATACAAAGATTCAAAGTGGTCCAGAGAACAAATCTGCTTAGAGTTTGGTCCGAGGTTTTAGAGCATTATAGCACCATTGGTTCCACTCGCTTTGGGCCTTGTAGAACGTATTTAAAGTGATCAGGGACCATTTCCCAGCTATTCTAACGTTGCACTAGCTAACCTAGTCATATTTTCTAAAGGAATGAATTCTACGCAATATCGGGTCGAGTTGGTACTCGAGCCCAAGTATGGATTTTTCACGGGCGTTACAACCGTACTTCCTACAAATGACTAAAATGCCCTAAATCTCATATTCTTCGTTAATTTACGAAACAGGAAACGAAGAGTATGTTGTACATGTCAAACGGCGACGCCGTCGATAATCTACTATTAAACGACATTGAAAGTGTTGTAAACCGTCAATCAAAGCGTCTAAAATCCTCACCTAGTCTCTTACGGAAGCGTGATTTTGAACGGAGCGTGTACGCTTCGTCTATGGCAGTAGGAGAACCTGATTTATGAAATACGTTAGCTAACACGCCCTAAATCTGGATAAACCCTAAATCAGCAAGTTCTAGGGTTGTTTTGTACCTGAAAGAACGGAGAAATCACCAGCCAGGTGATTGGGAAGAGGTGCTGAAGCAGCAGCAATTGGCGGCTCGGAAGCGGGAAAAATCCCTTCCAATCTCTCTCTCAAACTCTCTCTCCTTTTCCTAGGGTTTGCAATTTTCGGATGGGAGAGAGAAATGAGGGTTTCAACCCCTTTTATAAGCTTAAAAACGCCGGAAATAGGCTCCGGAACGAAGTTTACTTGGTGCCTATCCATTTCGGGGCTGTTTCGGTTCAAAAGCTGCTTTCTGGTGGTCCCTTGGTCGATTGCCATCGGACTTAAGCTCATGTGTACCAGATGTAGCTCGTATTAAGTTTTCAGTCTGGCAGGGTTCGCAGATCGCACGTGGCGGACCAGTTTCAGTTCAGCGGTCACCGCACGTAGATCAGGGCTGAAAGTCTCATGATAATAAATAGAAATTTTTCCTGATCCGAGGGTGTAATCTGGATGAATTCTGACGGTTAGAACGCTTAATACTGACGCGTCAAGTCGTGTGCCAGATTTGAATTTGAAATTCCAATTCTGTCCCTATTCGCGGTCGCTTCAGTCCGGGTTCAATGAAATAGTCTGTGATTATCGGTTTGACTTGATTTTCGAGATGATTGTCAAGTCCAGCTGGGCGGTTCTAACAGTCTAAGATAGGAGGTATCGGACCTTCGACGCGCGGTCTAAATCCAATACAAAATTTCAATGTGGTCCAGAGAACAAATCCGCTTAGAGTTTGATCCGATGTTATAGAGTATTGTAGAGTTGTTTGTTCTACTCGATTTGGGTCTTGCAGAACGTATTTAAAGTGATCAGGGACTATTTCCCAGCTACTCTAGCGTTGTGCTAGCTAACTTACGCTTAATTTCCATGGAAATTAATTCTACGCGATTTCGGGTCGAGTTGGTACTCGAGCCCAAGTACGGATTTTTCACCGGCGTTACAATCTACCCCCCTTAACAAATAATTTCGTTCTCAAAATTTATACCTGTTCGTACTCCTCGAGAAGCTGTGGGTAGTTCTTTCTGATCTCGGCTTCTGTCTCCCAAGTAGCCTCCTCCTCAGAGTGATGCGTCCATAGTACCTTCACAAGGGGAATCACCTTGCTACGCAGTACCTGCTCCTTCCTGTCTAAGATGCGTGTCGGTCGCAGGATATAAGTAACATCCTCTCCTAACTGCACCTGCTCCCATCTGATGATATGGGAAGGATCAGCAACGTACTTCTTCAGCATAGAAACATGAAATATGTTGTGGATGCTCGCGAGGGGCGTGGGTAAAGCCAATCGGTAAGCCACCGCTCCCACACGATCGAGGATCTGGAATGGACCAATGAATCGCGGTGCCAGCTTCCCCTTCTTCCCGAACCGAAGGACTCCCTTCATAGGGGAAACTCGCAAAAACACGTGATCCCCCACTGTGAACTCTAGTGGCCTCCGTCTCGTATCGGCGTAGCTCTTCTGTCTGCTCTGCGCTGTAAGAAGCCGACGTCGAATAATATCAATCTTCTCTGACGTCGCCTGCACCAACTCTGGGCCAATCAAGCTACGCTCACCGACCTCTAACCAGCAATGCGGTGCGCGACAAGGTCGCCCATACAGCGCCTCATAAGGTGCCATACCGATACTCGCCTGGAAGCTATTGTTGTACGCAAACTCCGCATATGCAAGACGGTCATCCCAACCGTCCTTGAAGTCCAATGCGCAAGCTCGCAACATGTCCTCCAGGATCTGGTTCACTCGCTCCGTCTGTCCGTCCGTCTGTGGGTGGAAGGCAGTACTGAACTTCAACTTCACACCCATAGCCTTCTGAATGCGAGTCCAGAAAATAGAAGTGAACCGCGTGTCTCTGTCCGACACGATCTCCAACGGAACTCCATGCAGACGCACGATCTCTCTGATGTACAATCTAGCCAGCTCGTCTGCAGAGTTCGTAACTCTGATCGGTAGGAAGTGCGCCGACTTCGTCAATCGGTCGACGATCACCCAAATGGAATCATGCCCCTTCCTCGTCTTCGGCAACCCAGAAATGAAGTCCATGGAAATGAAATCCCACTTCCACTCTGCAATCGGCATAGGCTGCAAAAGTCCAGGTGGTCGGCGATGCTCTGCCTTCACCTGCTGACAAGTGAGACAACGGGACACGAACTCAGCTATATGGGTCTTCATACCTTCCCACCAATACGTCCTCTTCACGTCACGATACATCTTTGTACTGCCTGGATGCATCGCGAGTCTAGTAGAATGCGCAGCCTCGAGAATCTCTCGTCTCAAGTCAGGGACATCTGGGACGCATAGGCGGCCACGGTAACGTAAGCCCCCATCCATACGAACTCGCCAGTCGGCGTCAGCATTATCACTGGCCTGTTCTCGAAGCTCAGTAAGATGCGCATCGTCCCTCTGCGCCTCGATGACTCGGTCATCGATCTGAGATCGCACCTGTACGTGTGCGATGAACTCAAATGACTCCTCTACGGTGAGTTTCTGCTCAAAGTCTCGCAAAAAATCAACCATATCCCACTCGACAACCATCAGCGGAGCCGCAAACTCTATCGCCTTCTTGCGGCTCAACGCATCAGCCACAAGGTTCGCCTTCCTAGGATGGTAAGAGACTTCAAACTTAAAGTCCTTCAACGTCTCCATCCATCGCCGCTGCCTCATATTGAAGTCTCGCTGCGTGAATATGTACTTGAGGCTCTTGTGGTCGCAAAAGAGCTCGAACTCCTCTCCGTAGAGGTAATGTCTCCAGAGTCTCAGTGCGAATATAACGGCTGCCAACTCTAGGTCGTGTGTAGGGTAATTCTCCTCGTGCTTCCTTAATTGTCTCGAGGCATACGAAATTACCCTGTCCCTCTGCATAAGGACACAACCCAAACCAACGCTAGACGCGTCAGTGTATATAGTGTATCTAACCCCTTGCTCTGGCAATACTAGCACAGGGGCGGACGTAAGTCTGTCCTTCAGCTCCTGAAAAGCTGACTCCGCCTTATCATTCCAGGCGAACTTCACGTCCTTCCGTGTCAACTGAGATAAGGGTCTCGCGATCTTCGAGAAGTCCTGAATGAAGCGCCGATAGTAGCCAGCGAGACCCAAGAAACTCCTCACCTCAGTGACAGAACCAGGCTGCTCCCAGTCCTGCACCGCAGCTATCTTAGACAGGTCAACTGCCATGCCATCCTTGGACACCACGTGTCCCAGAAACTTCACCTCCTGCTTCCAGAAGTCGCACTTCTTGTACTGTGCGAACAACTGATGTCGTCTGAGCGTATCAAGGACCAAACGCAAGTGCTCCTCATGCTCCTCTCGACTTCTAGAGTACACCAAAATGTCGTCAATGAAGACAACGACGAATCGATAAAGGAAAGGCCGAAATACCCGGTTCATCAGATCCATGAACACGGCCGGTGCGTTCGTGAGACCGAACAACATCACGAGGAACTCGTAGTGGCCAAAACTGGTCCTGAATGCTGTCTTCTGCACGTCCTCATCCCTGACGCGCAGCTGATGATAACCTGACTGAAGATCAATCTTCGAGAAGTACTGCGCTCCTCTCAACTGATCAAACAAGTCATCGATCTTGGGCAATGGGTACTTGTTCTTCACCGTGAGCTGGTTCAGCCTACGATAATCAATACACAATCGCATCGAACCATCCTTCTTCTTCACGAATAAGACCGGTGCTCCCCAAGGTGACACGCTAGGCCGTATAAGGTCAAGCTCTAGCAGACCATCAATCTGCGTCCTCAACTCCTCCATCTCACATGGTGCCATGCGATACGTCGGCAGTGAGACGGGTGTAGAACCAGGAACCAGATCGATAGTGAAATCGATCTCACGTCGGGGCGGCAAACCAGGGATCTTCCTGAACAGATCCCCGAACTCAGAAACAACTGGCGTATGCTCAAGTACCTGGGCACCAGCGTCGCGCAATAGAGTGGCGTAGCTAAGTATGCGGAAAGGAAGATTTACCCGCACTGGAAATGTGAAGGATGCACCCTCAGGCTCGTACGCTATGACTATACGAGTCTCGCAGTCAATCTCGGCTCTCGCTGCAGTCAACCGGTTCATGCCAAGAATGACGTCGAGATAAACGAGTGAGGGATCGACGACCAGATCAAGAGTCATCGTCCTGCCTCCCAGATCAACCAAACAACTCTCACATCTCTGGGTAACATCCGAATAATCTCCATGAGCTGCAAAGACTCGCACGCTATCCATAGTGATAGTCTGTAACCCAAGACGCCTGACTACGGCACGCGATATCAAAGAAATCATGGAACCAGTGTCCACCATGACAAGAACGGGAGTACCTCCAATATGGACCGTGACCTCGAAGGCTGAATGCTGGAAAGTCGGCGTCGCAGCTGCCTCAGCTGTCAATGCATGAACCCGAGCCTGCTGTGGCCGGTTCGGCCGCTGTGTCAAGGGCCGTGGAGGATGTCAGATCTGCGATACCGTAGGTCTGAAAGAAGGATGCGCAGGAGCTGACCGTATAGGCGGTGCTGATATCGCCTGTGGACATACACGGTCAATCTTCTGCGGCGGCGAGAACCCACTGTCCCGCATCCTCGAAAAGCAGCTCTGCGCCAAGTGGCCCGTCCTCCCACAGTATGTACATGTCAAATCAGGGCGCCGAAACGGTGGTACAGGCGCCGTAGTCCTAGTAGGAGGGTCAATGCGAGGCCTCTTGCCCGCGAAGGGCCTGTCTGGCAAATCCGGTCGTGGCCTAGAAGCAGCCGGGCCTCGAGATCGCGCAAGTCGATCCACGTCCTGCTCTGCCCGCATGGACATGTGAATCAACTCCGCATAGGAGGGAATGCTAACACAGCACATCTTCGACCGAATATCCGGTCATAAACCCTCCAAAAAGTGCCGTATGCACATCTGCTCATCAGTTAGGATCGTCTGGACGTACCTGCCCAACTCCGTGAATCGATGCTCATACTCTGTAACTGTCATCGCTGCCTGTCTGAGACGGAGAAACTCATTCTCCCTGTCGTGCCTGTAGGTCTGGGGATAATACTTCTCATGGAAGGGGAACTCAAATGCTGCCCACGTCCATACAAAGTCTGCGGCAACGGTCCGCAGTACGCTATCCCACCACATGTTGGCCTCTCTCTCAAACAGGAAGGTAGCCAGCTCTACCTGCTCAGCCTCGGTGCAGTGCAACATCCGCAAGATCTTCGACACCCGGTCGAGCCAGTACTCAGCCTCCTCGGGTCTGTGAGAACCCGTGAAAGTAGGAGGCCGCAAGCGCTGAAATCGCTCCAAAAGGCCCCGTGTGTCTGCAGGATTCCCCGCAGGGAAAGCAGGCGGCGCAGGATGAGCCATGCCCTCATCTTGGGCGTATGTATAGGCATCCTCAGCTGGATGCGCAGGTGGTGCAGGTGGAGTAGATGTAGTCGGACCCCCACCCTGGGCTAATGTCCCCACTATGGTGGTCAGAAGCTGCTGCTGCTGCAGCATCATAGCCATCATCTGCTCGAATCTGTCAGGGGGTGGAGCAGGCTGTAGCGGATGCTGTGTGGAAGTAGATGCGCGATGTGGCTCTCTGACTGATGGCGTAAATGGCGGTGGTCCATCTGTAGGACCAGCGGCAGGCTGAGACGATCGAACCGCCTCAGGAATCGGGCCCACAGCAGGGTCCGCATGGGCGCCAGACTGCGAAGGAGTCTGATCCATATGCTCTGACAATGCAAGCCGAACCGTGCTCCACGTAGTCTTAGGTGGCATTCCCTATATTCAAAATAGGGCGCAACCTTGTCAGTCTCAATTGCACAAATACACCACAATCATTCACATAGAGAGTCAAAGGCATTCCACGCATTTCATTTAACCAAAATTGTCACAATACAAGGGATATATCCTTACAAGCATCATGACGAGAATTACATGGAAATTAAGACAGTTAAGCAACAGTAACATAAGCAAAGCACTAGCCCTAACAGGCTTACACACATAAAGCAGAAAATGACTATCTACTGACAATAACATCAAAGATCGCATCGCTAGTTGGAGTTTGGTGACGGAGGAGGAGCACCCTTATCCTGTAAGTAACACAGGATCGCCTTCAAGGTGCGAGTCACCTTGTCAAATTTTTTCTTTGTAACGGCCTTGGCATCAGCGACTTCTGCTCGAAGTTCTTGGACTTCCCTACGCAAAGCGGTCTGACTCTCCTCCATCCGAGCAATGCGATCGTCGATAGTAGCCTGCGCAGAAGGAGGAGGGCTCTCATCAGTATCCTGAGCCTCCTCTTCTGCTTCTTCCTGAGCTTCTTCCTGAACCTCTGCTCTAGGTTCTTCTTCGCTTTGATCTTTCTCATCATCAAAGTCATCCCCACTATCCCTTTCGAGTTGATTTTCACGGTATTGTGACCCAATCTTCATCTTGACCATTGTCGACTCATCGATGGTGTGAATCGATACCGGCAATTCCGGCCCAAGTCTATAGGCAAACTCAAGTGCAATCTTGCAAATAAGTCTGCCAAAGGGAAGCGATTCGGATGTTCTTCTTGACCTGGCTATGAGAACTATCTGCCGTAAGATGAAAGTGGCCATACATACGTTCTCTCCCTGGGCCACCAGAAATAAGAAATCGACCATAAGACGTGTACATTCAATGCGATTCGTCGACCTGGGATAAACATTGAACGTGCAGATATGATGCAGCAGGCGCAAATCCTCAGACATGTACGTCGCCTTGAGGCTATTATTAGGCTGCCATGGAACCAACTTACCGCACAGAAACCTGGTGCGGCGATCTCGTTCACGTCTAGTCCTCAGATTCTTCTCACTAGGATGCACATCACCTAGAGGCACGTTGAGAAGTCACGCAATCAACCGAACGTCGATCGTAGCCATCCGATCTCTACCAAAAAGGATTTTGAACTGGAAAGGATCCAAGGTAGGATTCTGGATGCTAGCATAGAAGGCACGAACGGTGCTCACATTAGCACGAGCAAGAGCTTCAAAGATCGGACCCCAATGCGCAGCTTCAATGCGTTCGAACAACAGATACTCGCCGAACAATCGTCCATCTACGTCCGCCTCAAATAACACTTTGCGATCAGTGTATTGGCCATGAGGCATCTCCGACAGAATTGTTCGCCCAAGGTGTGCATGGGGATCCAAATCCCGCTTTGTACGGCACTCCAGGACTGCAGCTGGACCTGCGGCGGCGCTTGAACTTGCGGCACCACCCCGCGGTCTTCTCGATCGAGCAGGGCGGCTCGGCCCAGCCTCGTCTGTTGCGGTTTTCCTCTTACCCATCAAAGATATGATGGATGAGAGTGATAAAAGGCCCAAAATGGCTTCCACGAAAGCCATGGAAAATGATAAAAATGCGGAGAAGTGGCTGCCCAATCTGGAAAAAGGAAATCTAGGCATCGTAGAGGGATGCTTCAAGCTTCCCAAGGCTGTAATTTCAAGGAGAAATACAAACAAAAAGGTAGAATGGAGCACCTCACGATTTCAGCTCTATTTGGAGATTTTTGGAGCTCCAAATGGTGAGATCTTCAAGAAGAGGGGCTGCCAACACCCAATAAGTGATGGGTGGTGGTCGGTTTTGGCCAAGGAGGGACCTAGGAGTGATTTGGGACGCCGGAGTTTGGAGATGGTTACTGAAAATCGAAAATAGGGCTATGGGGAGGGCTATTTGTGAAGGAGGGGTATGATTTAGGGGTTTTCATGAGATGAGAGCTACATGGGGAGGGTGTAGACCTTATTTAAGGGCGTGCGCCCAAGATTTAGGTCCAACGGACCCCACCGGTCGGCGATGGCATCGCCGGCCAACTTCCAAGTTGGCCGGTAGGACCACATGGGTCTGGTCCCCCATGGTCCAGGGGTTCCAAAAATGTATGTCCCACCCCCTAGTTCATCGTATTTTGATCTGTATGGGCCCAAATATGTGTTCGGGGCTTTTCGGGACCACATCACAATCCCGAATACCAAACCATATAATGCAGCATATGAATTTGGGGTAGAAGGAGCCAGTACATCTATCTAGATCCTTATTTGCTAAAGAAAGTAAAGTTAGAATGGCCTTATGGCCATTTTTCATGAAATTTTACTATTCACTGTAAAATTTTATGAAAGTACTAATTTGTGTTATTTTTATATTATTTTTGATGCCTAACATGAAATGGATAAGAAAGAAATGAAGGTCGGAGTGTTTAGAGGAGGAATTTTGAAGATTTTTGGTGAAACGGGGTTTTTAAGCCCTGGCGATTGATTACAGGAGTCGTGGTCATCCCACGGCCCAAAGATTCACTTTTGCGGTTTAAAACCGCTCATAGGTCGTCTCAACCTGACTTCCTACAGCTTAGAAGCGATTCAGGTTGCCTTACGCGACCCGAGATGCATTACAGACTCGATCTTGCGATCGATTCTAATAGACTTCGCCTATCAGCGAATCTGCGATCCTAGAAGTGTTTCTAGACCCTTCTCGCACCCTCCTAAGTCAAAGGAAGCGACAGCGTACGTCGCAAGACCATAACCCAGGCCCAGTATACTCTTATTCATGCTCTGATACCAACTTGTAACACCCTGAAAATCGGGGGTCGTGTATAAACTCAACTCCCGAGTTCCAGACCGTCACTTATGCAACAAAAATGGTTATGATTCAATGTTGTCTAATTTAAAGAATTCACATGAGTAAAAGTATACCAAAACTGCAATTCATACTTCAGATCCAATGATAAAAGCAAGCGGAAGACTAAACAATATATATATCACTGTATGGAAAAACAAAGTAAATCTCATCTGTCTCCAAAGTATGACTACATTTCTGAGTCTCATATACATATACATAAACAAAAGAATAATGTTCAAAAAAGTCCCACTGATGTCCCCTCGATCCAGGTCGCCTACGGGAAGGCGTCGTGATACTGCATATACGAGAACTCATCCTGGTCCTCGTCGATCTCTGGCTCCACCTCCTGGATCTCGGCCTCACCTGCATCTACAACAGGGTCTGGTGGGTGTTGCAAACATCATCCCGTAACGTGGGAATGAGTGATCAACTCAGTGGAATCATAGAGCAAAGATTAGCATGTTCACAATTCAATCACGCGATAATAGTAAAGCAGTAAATCAGACAATCCTAATACTGTTGTTAATGCAAGATGATATGACGTGATGTATGCCCTTACCGACGATCACCCTCATACGGCAACACCTTACGACCGCGGCATGCCACACTCCCTAGAGTGCTCCACATCTTCCAGGCACATGCAATGCTATGGTGATATGATTTCCAAGTTGTTATTAGTCCATTCAAACAGCAGGATTGGGAAACTAAGGTACTTCCCTTGTATCAATCCCAACATAGATCCTGTTTAGGGTCGTCACTCCTAGTAATTTCATACGATGTATATTTCGTAGGTCACTGCAAGGGTTGCCAGGGCTATTGCTCACACTCGTTGCACCGCTCCCCCATCACCTTATCAATACAGGCCTACCGTACTCTACTGCAATGGAAGGGTCGTCGCCTCCCGTGGACTCAGAATACGCTCGCGGTCACTACAAAGGGCTCGTCGCCTGATCAGTGTAGGCCGACAGCTAGAATATAGTATCCCATACCACCATAATCTGCTCACGAGTTTAGGTGCTCACTGGTCACTACGGGGAGGTTTGTGGCCCCAGCGTAGGCCGACAGCTCGACCACGGTGTCCCATACCACCATGCCCGGCTCATGAGTCTTTGTGGATCAAGGTACCATGGTTAACAGGGTTTTCAGTGGTAAGTTCAGTACCCTAGATTCAAGCAGTTATGACACATAGAAGGTGAACATACATCGATCAGTCGGGTTACTTGACGGACTCGACTAGCGCGATCGCATCTCAAGTCGAACGACATGAAGTGCGTAAAACACTTCGCGTGGCCTAACCACTGCCGCCAACTCTAAACACGAATCACGTTCATCGACGCGTCGTTCGTGGCTATGACCAGTCAGCCACGAATTCGCTCGGTTACCGACTGCCTGGACTAAGTCAAGTCCCACACATCTATGGAATCACATTAACAATATATGTAAAGGTATTAGAATTTAAATACAATCATGTGAGCATGCTAACACATGTTATAACATTCAACTTAAGCAAATCTTCAAGGCATACTTTCCATGCATGTAATGCAATCATGCATAAGGTCAACATGTAGGAAATCATTTAGGTCAGCATATTAATCAAGAAATCAATCTCAAACTACTACATAACATCATTTAATTCAATACATACTAATACAAGCATTTATACAAACACATACACTACACACTTAAGTCTACATATAGTATGTCGACCCAAAGTGCGCAACTAGGCGAATCTCTTCGCCAAACTGATTATGCAAGCATTCCTAAATCCCTAATGCGGCAACAAACCATGTCAATCACGTCAGCAAAATATGCATGTAGACCGTACTTCCTACAAATGACTAAAATGCCCTAAATCTCATATTCTTCGTTAATTTACGAAACAGGAAACGGAGAGTATGTTGTACATGTCAAACGGCGACGCCGTCGATAATCTACTATTAAACGACATTGAAAGCGTTGTAAACCGTCAATCAAAGCGTCTAAAATCCTCACCTAGTCTCTTACGGAAGCGTGATTTTGAACGGAGCGTGTACGCTTCGTCTACGGCAGTAGGAGAACCTGATTTATGAAATACGTTAGCTAACACACCCTAAATCTGGATAAACCCTAAATCAGCAAGTTCTAGGGTTGTTTTGTACCTGAAAGAACGGAGAAATCACCAACCAGGTGATTGGGAAGAGGTGCTGAAGCAGCAGCAATCGGCGGCTCGGAAGCGGGAAAAATCCCTTCCAATCTCTCTCTCAAACTCTCTCTCCTTTTCCTAGGATTTGTAATTTTCGGATGGGAGAGAGAAATGAGGGTTTCAACCCCTTTTGTAAGCTTCAAAACGCCAGAAATAGGCTCCGGAACGAAGTTTACTTGGTGCCTATCCATTTCGGGGCTGTTTCGGTTCAAAAGCTGCTTTCTGGTGGTCCCCTGGTCGATTGCGATCGGACTTAAGCTCATGTGTACCAGATGTAGCTCGTATTAAGTTTTCAGTCTGGCAGGGTTCGCAGATCGCACGTGGCGGACCAGTTTCAGTTCAGCGGTCACCGCACGTAGATCAGGGCTGAAAGTCTCATGATAATAAATAAAAAATTTTCCTGATCCGAGGGTGTAATCTGGATGAATTCTGACGGTCATAACGCTTAATACTGACGCGTCAAGTCGTGTGCCAGATTTGAATTTGAAATTTCAATTCTGTCCCTATTCGCGGTCGCTTCAGTCCGGGTTCAATGAAATAGTCTGTGATTATCGGTTTGACTTGATTTTCGAGATGATTGTCAAGTCCAGCTGGGCGGTTCTAACGGTCTAAGATAGGAGGTATCGGACCTTTGACACGCGGTCTAAATCCAATACAAAATTTCAATGTGGTCAAGAGAACAAACCCGCTTAGAGTTTGATCCTAGGTTATAGAGTATTGTAGAGTCGTTTGTTCTACTCGATTTGGGTCTTGCAGAACGTATTTAAAGTGATCAGGGACTATTTCCCAGCTACTCTAGCGTTGCGCTAGCTAACTTACGCTTAATTTCCATGGAAATTAATTCTACGCGATTTCGGGTCGAGTTGGTACTCTAGCCCAAGTACGGATTTTTCACGGGCGTTACAGCTATCGACGAGTCGCGCCCGATATTAGCAGACAGATAATGAGGTCTTTTCCACTTACCTTATTGCCGCGATGTGGCGGCAATCGGGTTTAGAGGGTACTAGACCCCGGTGATATCCCATATTTGAGTTGTATTGATGTGTGAACATAGATGAGGATCTGTATGCTTGAGTTGCATTACACATCGCATGGCCTTGGGGTGGCCGATACCATTCATGTCTTGCATCGCATAGCCTTGGTACGGCTCATGATATTATGGATTCATCTGCATATTCCGCATTACTCTGACATTGCATGTTCATATTACTACCTTGCGCACACACTTTCATCACCCTCTAAGCTTTCTATAAGCTTATGCACGACTGTTGCGTGCAGGTGGTGTTGGTTCGCAGCAGCGCTGAGGGAGGAGCACGTTGCAGATCGTTTTGGAGTTTTTGTTCTTTACCATTGTATTTCCCTTTATGCTCATTGTACTTGTAAAGTTTTTGATCATAGTGGAAATGTAATGGAGTTCTTGGTTGTTGTTTGTGGGTTATGCCATTGGTTATGCTTATTACAAATCAAACTGACGTTGAAAATCCTCCTCGTAGCATCCCAGAATCGGAACCTGGCGAATGAGAGTTAGGAGCCGAAAATGGGGTCCTACGGAGGCTGTCGGCGCTGGATTCGGCGATCGGAAATTTTGTGAGCCCGGTTTCTGAGTTTGGGACGTGAAACCCTCTCTACCCATACAAATGTACGGTCTCTACTTAGTATGGTAAAACAATATCAAGGGATGATGAATGCTAGGGACGAGATGGGACTAGGCACACACGTAGATTTCTGATGCGGTAAGATCCAATATTTCGGCAAGCCACAGAGCTTACGTCCAACAGCGTGTTTAGGAAGTAGATGAAATGATGCTTATGCAAAAAAAAATAATAATAATAATAAAGAAAAGTGGACTAGGTCACTAAAAATTTCTGATGTGATAGGATCTATAGTACGGCAAGTCATAGAGCATACATTCACTGGAGATCTAGAGAAGCAGGGGGGTAAAGAAGGGAATTGATATCATGATGGTGAATGTTTGTATGAGATGATTTGATCTTTGTCTTGAACTTGAATATGCTAAAATATGGACTAAACTATGACCAATCTGGGCTAGGCTTGGGGATTGAAAAGATTAAGAGGTAGGGCTAGGGGGTGGCTAAAAGATCAGGACTTAGAGGTTTGGGAGCTCTCTCTCTCTCTCTCTCTCTCTCTCTCTCTCTCTCTCTCTCTCGGATGGGGATGTGTTATTGTGAAAATGTGAAGAGGAGAAGGCTATTTATAACCTTCTCCAATGGTCTCATAGTAAATGTCGGGTTTAGGAGAGGTAAAAGATGATATGGCAAGTTGTGAGTGGTTGAGGGGAGAGGAACACCAGATGGCGCACTCCCATTGGCTCTTGGAGTTGATAAAATAATAAATAAGGTCAGATAGGGGGTTAAAGGTGAATTTTGGACGTTGGGCTAACTGTTGCTCGGATGATGCACGCGCCTCGCGAGCGACGGTAACTGGAGTACCATCGGCGGTAGTCAAACTACCGCCCAGGTCGGGCTCAAGCGTGTGGGCCTTGTGTGGCGTGCTAGTTCGTCCAACGGTCCCTTTTTCATGTTTTCGGCTCAGATGGGTGCATTCCCGTGTCGTCCTAGCTCTGATGGATTTTAGGTTTGGGATTTTGGGTTGGTTTGTAAAGTTCCTAGGGTTCGGATCTGGGCTTTAGGCTCGGGTTAGGGTTTAGATTAAGGTTTGAGATTTGGTTTATTGATTATGGTCCAGATTTGCCTTTGTCTTTCCAAGATGTTAGCCTAGGTGGGGTGTCCACAATGTTCTAGCTCCTTATTTGTCCTGTAGTGATTATCTTATCTTGTGATAATTCTTATGTTATAGAAAGTGGGTTTTAGGCCCACATAAGCTCAAGTCCAATATGTCTATCACAATAAAGGTTGCTCATGTTACAAGATACGTAATTTTGACAATGGATTCGATGAGTCGTATTTCAGTAACTGAGCGTCAGATTAATACACGGTTTTCGTCATGGTGACCGCAGCGATGGTGCAATTCACATGACAGAGGTATCAAGGTCATTTAGGAAAAATCACTCAGGTGGAGTTACTAGGTGCATTATATGGTGTATCAATGGTGTGGGTTGGGACACGTATGTGCATGAACGGTATGACAAAGGACCGAAATCCTATAGTCAGCCTACCATAAAATTAAGACACCTAATCGTAACAATCCAACCATATTATGTAGCCACCACATGAAATATAAAGTTTTCGGGTGGCCAACTGGGGCATAACCCGGAACCTGCTATAACTCTAATGGTAGGGGTCACCTCCAGTATGCATTGTATATCCACACTGTTTGTTTGCTTTTGCAATTTATTTTAAGCCGACGGTTCCAAAACTGAACCATGTTCAAATTTCAGGTGGACCACACCATAGGAAAAAATAATTATTAACCATTAAAAAATTTTATCGGCCAAATAAGTTACAGATCAAGCTAATATGTTTTTTCCCCTTCATTTAGGTCGTGCGATGTTATGAACAGGTTGGATGTTCAATGAACATTACGGTGGATGATAAGAAGACTTTAACGGTGAGCACAGTACTTTTCCCGTCGTATGGTGCACCTAAATTTCTATCTACCTCATTTCTGATACGGTTTAATAAAATAAAGTTTAAAAATAGATAGATAGATAGTGTGGATATACGATCAACACATCAAGGTGGGCCCTACGTTCAGGGTCTCACCCACATGGTTAGTTCTAGGGTCGCAGCCAAGTCGCCTTCTGCCAACTGTATTATTTTTTGGAAAGTTCTCCATTACTCCGTAGGGTGTGGCCAACTGCATTATTTTTGGTCCAATTAACCTGCATATTAAGTGACATCTTCCATCATTATTAGATTTTTAAGAAACCATGCCTAATTTTCGGGTGTTCAACCACTCAAAACCCTCCAAATTTACGTGGTGGTTACATAATGGTTGGATTCGTCTGATTTTTTTAAAGCGTCCATATTTCATGATTGGGTGACCCATCACGTTGGGTGGACCCACCCACAATACTTGTAGGATAAGCTTATTTTGGAAACATTATCTAGTATCCAACCTCGTTAAATATTTTCCCAAATGTAGAAGCCATTCGAACCGGACGCAGATTTCCTGCGCAAGGATGCTGGATGGGGCCCACTTCAATGTATGTGAGAAATTCATTTTGACCATCCGTTTATCGAGCTCATTTTAGTACGTGAGACATAAAAATGAGGTGCATTCAAAACTCAAGTGGGTCACACGAGAGGAAAATTTAGGAAAAGAAATTTTCACCATTGCAACCTTTTTGGGCTCCACCTTGATGTTTATTTGCTATCCAAACCGTTTATAAAGTCCTTCCAAATGGGATGAACTGAAAACACCAAAAATTAGCCTGATATAGGACTTCTATAGCCATAAACTGCTTCAACGGTTCTCACTCAATACCCACTATTTCCTCTCGTGTGGCTCATTTGAGTATTGGATACAGCATTTTTTTTGTCACACGCCCTAAAATGATCTCTCAAAACGGATGGACGGGGTGAAATTCATAAAAACATCTCTGTGGGCCCCACCCAGTATCCTTGCTGAGGAACTTCCTGCGAAAGGCTTTCGCAGAGAATCCGCGTCCATTCGAACCCCTTACTAATGGAAGGATTCTAGCCATCAATGACGCGTTGCTGCATCTTTGTATTAACCGTCTAATTCACCGATTGGCTAAGACTATATAATTAGCTTTGTTATTTGGAATCCTACATTTAAGGCAGGGCACATCGGATCAACCGTCTGGATCACCAAAAAGTGGAGTTCATTTTACAGGCCGACTTGGCGAGTTCGGTGGATCCTTGACTGTAGGGCCACTGTGATGTAAGTATGTCTTTTTTTTGTTTTTTTTCACACACGCACACATGCCCCCACACACGCTCACGCCACACGCACACACACCCCACACACTCACGCCGTGGGATTTCACCACCATGGATACATACTCGAACCCTGGACCCGGTGTTGAAACTCCAGGGAGTCTACCACCCGGGTAAGAGTAAGGACCCGTATGTGTCTTTTATCGATACTGTAGACCAGACAACAAGAAACAGTGGTGATTGGACGCCCGCCATTAAAAGCTTCTTGGGGACCAACTGAATGTTTATTTGCTGTCCAACCTGTTGATAAGGTTATCCAAAACGTTCGTGGCCCAGAAGATTTTAACGGTGAATCACCACTGTTTCCTGTGGTGTGGTCTACCTGATATTTGGATCTGCTTTAATCAATGGATTTTGCCTTAAATTGATCTTGCAAATCGTATGGACGGCGTTGTTATAAGACACAGGCTTCAAGATGAGCCCCACGGAGAGGGATCCAGCGAAGCCGCGTCCTGTACAGGCGGGGACGCGGATTCCCTTGCCCAGGGCAGAAGATGTTCCTGTAGTCGGAAGCTGTGTGGGGCCAAAGAGATGACCGTGATAAATCCACTCTGTCCATCAGTTTTGAAATAACACAATTGGAAAGGAATCTAAAGTTCAGAAAGATCCAATACTCATGTGGGCCACACTACACAAAACACCGGGAACGGAACGTCCACTGTTGAAACCTTCCTGGAGCGTACCATGATGTTCACATGCTATCAAACCGTTCATAGGGTTATTACTGCTCATAGAAACTGTAGGCACATGTATGATCTGATATAAAGCTTCTTTGGCCCCCACAAAGTTTCCAACGGTGTTCATTCAATCCCTGCTGTTTTGTGTGGTATGATCGACATGAGTTTTGGATCTACCTGAATTTTAGATTTCTATCCTAATGTTGTCTTTCAAAACTGATGGACGGAGTAGATTTGTTAAATGAATACGTGTGGACCGCGCATAGCTTCCTACTAAAGGAACTTCCTGCACTCGGGCCCGTGCATTGGAATAGTGTTCACAGATGAATGCATCAGAAGACCCCTAGAATTCCTCTGCTCATCCACAGCCAGGGGATGGTATGATACCTTTGATTTCAAAACACATGCTAGAGTCCGTACAGGGTCGTTGAGTGTGTGGACCCAGGTCTACTCCTGCTCCCACTTATAGAGGCCACCTAATCAAATCCAACAGTTACCCAACTGAACCACATCCAATGGTCGAAAAGGTAGGCTCCATCTGGTAATCCAGACCATTGATCTATCATGTCTTCCTGTGGATGGATTATGACTTCAGAAAATCTCGTCGATGAGAAAATCTCCACTTTTAAAATTTCACCCTAATGATAGGCGGTTGATAAGAAAAATACAATAATAGCCGTTTACACGGTCTGTCCGGAGGTCCACAGGCAGTGACTGCCATATCGGTTTTATCCACACAGTCTATCCATTTTGCCATATCATTCTATAATAAAAGCTCAAAAAAGAGCCAATGGAAGGCGGGTGGGAAGCACCTTTGAAACCTTTCCACGGCCTGCCGTGATATTAATCGGCCATCTAACCTCTTAATAAGATCACATGAAACTGGTATGAAGGGAAAACACAAATATCAGCCTGATCGAAAATTTCTGAGGCCCTTCAGACGTTTTCAACAGTAGCGTCCAATCCCCTCTGCGTGGTGGACTTGAGCTCTGGATCTGCCTTCTTTTTTAGGTCACAGGCAAAACTGATATTGCAAAATAAACGAACAGTGTGTTTAAAATCCACATATCACGGTGGCCACTCAGAGCCCCTGTGCCGAGCTCGGGATGGGGTGGTACCCAATCCCCATCCGATCTTTCAATCTCGTGGAACTCAATGGCCCAATGGTCTGAGGTATTAAAAGGTGGGCCCCACTTCTAATAATTGAAAAATCCGAGCTTGGCACAAGCAAGGGCTCCAATCGGCCACCATGATGTATGATTTTTATCCGCATATCCATCCATTTTTTCATATAATTGGTATAAGCACAAAACTGAGGTAGATCAAGGGTCAAGCCGAGCACACAGTAGTTATTATGCTTACAGTTGAAAACATCTTATGGACCACGGTAGTTTTGGATCAAAGCCCGTATGTGCGCTTTTCCTTCATCTATGTGGATATGACCTCATGAACAAGTTAAACTGCAAATAAACATTGTCATGTGAAAATATAGTCTGACCACTTTCAGGGTCGGCTCAGGCTGATGAGCACACATTCTTATATCCCACCCGGAAAGGTTGGGCTTCGCACCTTCAATTGGGATAGATTCGGGAGGGGTGGTCAGCTCAGCGAGGTGATAGGCCTATGAGGAAAGAAAACCATCAGGGTGACAAATATACCCCTTCGTTCAGAAAGATCAACGACCCAGATAAATGAGAGTTTGGCAGCCACCGACCAATGCAAACATTCCGAGCTCTTTGCAACAACAATTAGCCAACCAACCGACCAGTTTAGCTCAGCCTCAACGCAGATGACTAAGAATTAAGTTTGGGTTGACGCATACCGAGCTGCACGACATCCTCCCTCCTCAGTTCAGTGGGCGATCTTCTTCAGATGAACACAAATTCAAAGTAATTGTCAGCATCCATCTGTCCACCCTGTGATTACAGGATAACTATTAACATCCATCACTCACGCACATCTCGCTTGAATGGCTAAGATCATGCCTGAGATGGCAGGCCACCGTCCCGCGAACACTATAAGTAACGGGAGCCATCAACATGAAAAGGTAAGCAAATTCTCTCACCCAAAACCCATCACCATTACTCATACCCAGAATCCTAACTTAACTTTGGCATTGGAGGGTCCCCTACTTGAGACAGGGTCTCATTTTTCTCCTTCCTGTGCAAGTGTGTGAAGGTCCAGCGGCTCGATAAGGGTGAACAAGTTTTTGCATCAACAAACATCTTAACGTATGAACGTTATTGTGATCATGGCTTCGTTGATGTGGTACACTCGAGCCTTGTATTTACACCCAATTTTTGTGCCCTAATATGGACCAATGGGAAGACACCACGTAGAAACATTACATGTTTAGTATAGTTAGAATTGTAATCACACTTGAAGGAGATTTGCATCTGATTTTCCTTTGGCGCTATGCATTCTGTGATTATTGCGATGGTATAAATTCCTATAAGGTCCGATAGGGAGACGAAACACCGCACATCTTGTGGCTACAATGAATGTGCCCATTAAATGAGGGATGTGCCTGACACAGTTATAAAAGACCCGTCGGGTAAGAATATCCTATCCCACAATTGGATATAATATCATCTAGAGGGTCGTCTATTGTAATCCTTCCAAAATAGGAGATTTTCTTAAAGACATTCAAAAACCCAATAGCAATCCAAAATATTTCAATCGTTGAGAGACCTGATCTATCCAAATGATAGATCAGTATCGGGGTCAAATCCCTCCAACATTCTGAACCATCACCTTCTGGGTGATCAGATAAAGGAGGGGGTTTGATAAGTAGACAAGGTGGGCCACCAAGAGGTATTAGATGACTACGTTCAATAGAGGTCAACCCTAAAAGTTCTCAGATTCTTGCCTAATTGTTTCCACCAGATGAACTTGGGAGCACCGGGTCGAATCTTTGGTAGGCCATGAAGACCTCCATGAAGAATCAACTACGAAAAAAAGATATGAGAAGCTAGCGAGTTTAATGTTTTTCCTTTCCTAAGCAGATCCAGACCTAAGCAGTCTCAAAGCCCAGAGAGGGACTTCCACTCCTCCAAAAAGCTATAAAAGGGACTTCTAAAAAAGAACTGGAGCCCTTATGCTAAACATATTTGTCTAGATATCTACTTTACTATTTACTATTTTACTCTCTTTTTTAATAACTTAATTTGTTACTTCCCAATAACTCCCACTACAGTACATTTACCTTAAGTATCACACCCCAGACTAAAAAATCGGGCTCACAAAATTCTCGATTGCCGAATCTGGTGCTGACAACCTCCGTAGTACACCATTCTCGGCTCCCAGCTCACATACGCCAGATTTCAATCTTGGGATCATACAAGGAGAATTTTTCAAGGTACATTTATCTCATAAGAAACATAACCACAAGGTTACCCAAATCACAAAGGCAACATCATTATCACATATCCACTAATATAAACATTTGAATACAATGCTAAAAGAAAAATACATATGTCAAAATCAAAGCTCCAGAAGTCAGCTACATGCTCCAAGCTCCACGCTGCTGCAACCTAACAATACTTGCACGCATCTATCGTGCATAAGCTTATACAAAGCTTAGAGGATGGTGTAAGTGTGTGTACAAGGTAAGTGTCAAGTATTCATTACAATACCATAATCATACAATATCGAAAATACTGGTAAGATCATAAATCATACGATATCAGAGTAAGCGAAAATATTGACAAGTTCATGAGTCAATCAATATTAGAATATGTAATACAGATTAGCTATGCAAATGAGGAGTCATAAAGAGCCAAATATCAGATGTGATGATGTAATGCAATATACAATTCCTAAGGAGTTCACAAATAGCATCAGACGTACCTGGACTATATAAATGCAGAAACACAGTAACCCAAAATGTCAAATGTTATGGATGTAATGCAATATGAGGTGCGAATGGAATGACCATGCCGGAGTGTGAAGTCAAGATGATAGTACGTAGTATCACAGGCTATGAGGTCCATCACAAGGGACTTCTATCCAAACCAGTCACATACCTAATTTGGATAATCAGACTCAATGTGGTAAACTCCTGGTCTTAGGTTAGTCACGTGCCCCAATCAAAATCCTGGCCATTAGGAAGGTACATGTAACAAATAGTTATGCGCCACCAGCCCAAGTAGATAGTGAATGAATGAGTATGTAACTCTTGCTCCATAAGTTGGTACCATATATCTTTGGGATCATCACCGGGGTCTCGTACACTCTACATGTAAATCGCCGCCGACTGACGCACAACCATGCAAGTGGAAGAGACCTCATTATCTGCCTGGTAAGTAGTCAACCAACATCTACTCGGTACGTCGATAGCGGACCCATTCACGAGCTGGTCAAACTCAGCCTAGGTATGCCCCCTACTCTCGGGAGGATAAGGACACACTCCCTCTTAACCGACCATGACACAGTGGGAGACACAGCCTCCTGGTATTCGGCACTCGTGCGCTCATGTATCCACTCGGTCTCAATGTTGGGGCGTCCTCTTGTACTAAGAGAGTTTAGGAATTTTCACCCAGGGCCATCTATGACGACCCAATGTTAGAATAGATTTTTGGTGTCCCATTTGGCCATCCACGATATGCCTATGGAGGCTACGGCCCTGATGTCGCTAGGGCGTACAGTAGTTACAACACAATGCAAGATGCATGACTCATACAATCCAATCATGCATCAATCCTGCGCATACCGTGCACTCATGTGAGACAATCTTCACCTATCAGAGAGTCTCATAATAACCTGCCCAATGACATATGCAGTGGTCAACCACATCTCATAACAAACATACAGATGATGCATATGAGCATGTATCATAATGTTATGTTATCACATATTCATAATTGGTATCAATATCCAGCATCAACAATCAACCTCGATAATGTGGACATTTAATCAACATTGCCTCCAAGGAATGGCCCACATAGAGCCTAACATATAGTAGACCCATAGCCTTACACAAGGGTCAAATATACAACACCAAGGGCCTCACTCAAGAGCTTAATACACATCACAATGGGCCTTTGACATGGGCCTAACATATATCACAATGGGCTCCATCGCTTGGCCCTCAAATGCATCACAATGAGCCTCATCACATAGGTCTCATATACATCACATTGGGCCTTAAACATGGGCTGGATATACATCACAGCAGGCTAAATGCACATCATAATGGGCCTCAAATATGGACCGCATATACTTCACATTGGGCCTTAACAATGGGCCTCGACAATCAGAATCAGCCTCGATAATTGGCTTATACTATCGGCCTTAACAATTAGAATCGACCTCGATAATTTGAATCGACCTCAACAATCAGCCTCGACAATCGGAATCAGCCTAGACAATCGGAATCAGCCTCAACAATTGGAATCAACGTTGATAATTGAACTTGATGATCGGAATCAGCCTTGACAATCGGAATCGGTATTTGTAAGTGTTATAGTATCTACCTCTTATGATTGTCAAATTTTGTAGTGTCAAAACCTCTTGGAATCTGTGTCTTGTGTAGCGCATAAAGACAATGTATCTCATGTACAAGATCAAAGGTCTTTACTTCAAGAACTTTAAATGCAAGATTACATGTTCATGTTTAAGTACAACACTAACTCAAGCTTCAATGTTAGTCATATTCAAGCCTCAAAAGTCTCAAGCTCAAGATTCATCATATGACAAGATACCAAGCTTCGTGAACTTCAAAGAATAACTATCAGCTGAAGCAAATGAAGTTTCAATGTTCATACATCATGTATAAGGTATGAATGACCCTAGATTAACCATAGGATAGGTCATTTTTAATACATAATTTAAATTCAGTCACTTTATAAGTGCATAGACTATTTTTTGACTAGTCTTGGACTAAGTTCAACTAGTCCTAACATTGACTCGACCAGTCCAAGAATTCCTTGAATAGTCCTAAGTTTGTTACTGATTTTTGAAATTTTTTATTAAAGCCTCGACCAGTCCTGGAGACTGCTCGACCGGTCATATGAACAATGCTGGACCAGTGCTAGACCTGTTCTACAAGCTCAACTCAAAGTCCAGCAACTAAATTGGGTCCTACATGACCAGTTGTGGACAGGAGTCGATCGGTCATGGAGGCCACTCGACCGCTCGAGTAGACCCTACGACCAGTCATGGAATGGCCTTATCTTATCGTGCCCAAACTTTCAAATGTTTATTAGTCGTACGACCATTCGTGCTGACCTCAGGACCAGTCGAGAGTGCGATTTCTACAATTATAAATAGAGCACGAATTTCAGAGTTTGATATTCAATTCAAGGTAAATCAATACGCCACTTTGAGAGATAAGTTAGTGATATTCTTAAGCTATTTAGTGCTCATTTTATATTCTCTTTAATTAACTTTCTTTGTATTTGATTTTATATTCTGCATTCTAATTTTATTTGAAAGAGAGATTGAAGTATTTTCATTTCTTGGAATCAAAATCAAATCAAGCTAGCCCAAGGTGATTTAATTTAAAATCAATTTAGAAACTAGAACCATTTCATAAATGAGTGTGGATATTGAACTTCTACATTGAAACTTCTACTTCGAATTGGTTCTTTTGGGCTACATCAAACGGAGAATATCCAGCTAAGTATTTTATTGCTTCGTATATTCATTTTTTTGGTTTTTGAGATTATGCTAGGAAAATCTCTGTTTTGGTTTGTCTGAGGTGATCCAGAAAACTTAAAGTGTGGGATTTTTGAATTGTGTAAGCCCACTTGAAAGACACAATTGTGAGGGTTCTAGGTGAACCTTGAAAAACCTATTTTTATAGTGAACGCTAATATCCATTGTGTGAGGATATTAGGAGTGGAGTAGTTATGTGGCTGTTTTTCTAAACAATTGGTGTACACACAAGTGAACCACTATAATTTCTGGTCTTGTGGTTAATTGATTATTTCCTTTTATGGATGTTTGTAATTTCCCATTATGCAAGTGTGAGAATGTTGTAGTAGCTTAGTTATTTCCTTTTCTATTTATTTTTTTATTCCTCTATATCAGTTTGAATTTTTTGATATACATACCATTCTATGAATCAGGTTATCCTACCATAAACCTTTGATTTTTGTTGTAAGGTTGTCTTTAGAACAACATCTGTATCAACCTCTCAATACTTGTACTCTTGAGGTTATTTTATATTTCTGCATTGTGGGATTGTTTATTGCTCTTAGTATTTATATTTTTTTAAATTCTGCTATTAATTTTTAAATTTGGCATAGTCCTATTCACCCCCTCTCTAGGACTTAATAGCTCGACCTTTTCAAGTGGTTTCAAAGCCTAATAGCTCGTTTTAATTATTATTTCTTTTGGATTAATTTTCTGAGCTAATCGATCTGAGCCCTGTACGATATCAAATTTTGATAGTCTTTCAGTCACTAGGCCTCCACCTTTTGATAACTCCAATTATGCTCATTGGAAAGTCAGGATGAGAATTTTCTTAAAATCCATGGATGAGAGCATGTGGCAAGCCACAGTGACTAATTGGACCCCTCCTATCACTGAAGTAACTAGTATCGATGGATCCAAATCTATGAAAGTCACACCTTATTTTTCTTAGACCACTCTTCAGAAAAGTGAAAGTAGTGCCAATGTAAAGGCTCTAAATGCAATCTTTTGCGCACTATCACTGGATGAATTCAAGAGAATTATATCCTGTGATACTACAAAGCAAGCCTAGGAAATTTTAGAAATGACACGTGAGGGAGCAACAATTATCAAGAAATCTAAAGTCCAAATCCTCACAACCAAATTTGAGGAAATACGTATGGAAGAAAATAAAAACTTCATGTACTTCTATACAAGATTGAATGACATTTTGAACGCTATGTGGGGTCCCTGTGATAGAATCCCAGAAAGTAAATTCTATACAAAGATACTATGCTCACTGCCTGAACGGTTCAATTCAAAGGTGACCGCGATCCAAGAACTTCGTGATACAGATAATATGAGGATAGAAGAATTAGTTGGCTCATTACAGACTTAGGAATTAACTTTTAAAGCTCTTAAAGGTAAATCTATGTTCCTTAAATCTTCTAAATGTATTTCTCAAGAAAATAGTAGTAATTTTGATTTAGAAAAATATAAAGATGATATGACCTTTTTAGCTAAAAAGTTTTATAAGATTTTCAAAAGTAAAAAGAGTATTGATTTTTAAAAATCCTAGTGAAAAGAAAAGATTTAAATCTAAAACGTGAAAATCTTTAAAAGATAGTCAATGTTACAATTGCCATGAATATGAGCATTTAACAAACAAATGTCTTAAAAAGGATAAACCTGAAAAGAAAAGTATGTTGGCTACTTGGGATGAATCTTCTAGCTCTGAAGCCTCTTCTGAATAAGAAGATTCTGAAACCGAGTCGGGTAATGAAGTCAAAGCCCTTATGACTCTAGCCAAGTTCACTTTTTCAGATCATGATGATTTAACTAGTGAAGAAAATCTTAATAGTGATTATGAAAATGAAGAAGACTTCAAGATGCTTATAATACCCTTTATAAAGAGAATTCTAAATTGCTGTTAAACTTAAACTTCAGAAAGAAAAGTTTTTAAAACTTAATGAAAATTTTGGTTATATTATTTTAGAAAAATTTCACATTTCAGACTATTTTGAAAAAACAAAGGGTGACTTAGGTTTCAAAACCTCCCAAGTTGAAAACTTAAAATCTGAAAAAGAAAAGTTAAAACTTGAAGTCTCTTCACTTTTGAGTTTAAAGGACCCATGGAAGTATGCCCAAGGTGATCCCAAGTTAGAAAAACTAGTATCTGGATCTAGAAAATGTGACGACCGATCTAGATTGGGCTACGACAAAAGTATTCCTCCCAAACATAAGAATACTCCTCCTAAGTTTGTGAAAGAAGAGTCTTCAAACTCAAAAGGAAAAAGTCTAAATCAAAATTATTCTAAAAATTCTAAGAATTTTCAATCTTTAAAACCTAAAAGCAACCATATCAACTATAAAAATCATAATCATAATCCTGTATATGAGAAAATTATTGATTTACTTAAGGAGCTCTTAAAATCTAACTCAGTAGGCTAGTTTTATAATAACTACAAATATAAGAAGACTAACTATACTCCTAAACCCAAGACTGTAATGAAATGGGTTCCTAAGGTTACTTGTTTAGTTGCCCACACTTCTTTCAAAGCTACAAGCCATTCAAAGTGGTATCTAGATAGTGGTTGCTCCAGACACATGACATGTGATAAAGGTCTGTTCACCAATCTTAAAGAATGATTGATGGTTTAGTCACATTCGGTGATGGTAGTAACTAAAGGATTGTTGGCCAAGGTACAGTTCAACTTTTTAACCTTCCTTTATTTGAGAATGTTTTATATTTAAAAGGGTTACAACACAACTTATTAAGCATCTCTCAAATATGCGATAATAATCATAGTATAAAATTTACTAACCTAGGGTGCAAAATTCTAAATAAAAATAGTTTTATAATATTAACTGGTCATAGAACTTCTGAAAACTGCTACATTGTAAGTGATTTAAGCTCATCTAATCTAATGTGCTACATGGTCCATACTGATGAGACCGAGTTATGGCATAAACGCCTCGAACATGTACACTACCGCAACTTGTAAGAGGCTTACCCAAAATACAGAAAAATAGATAAAATATGTGGCGAATGGAAAATTGGCAAATAAACTAGGAGTACTCATAAAAATGTGAACTCCAATGCCACATTTAAACTGCTCGAACTCCTCCATATGGATCTTATTGGACCAACCAGAATGGAGAGTCGAGGTGGCAAGAAGTACAGACTTGTAATTGTTGATAACTTTACCAGATATACGTGGGTAGTCTTCTTAAGAGACAAATCAGAAACTCTCGATGAAGTGAAAAGGGTACTTAAACGTATCCAAATGGAAAAAAGGATCTCAAGTCTGCAAGATCCATAGTGATCATGGATTAGAATTTGAGAATAACGGTTTTAAGAAGTTTTATAGTGATTAGGGAATATCACATGAATTCTCTGTGCCTAAAAAACTACAACAAAATGGTATAGTAGAAAGAAAAAATAGAGTGCTTCAAGAAATGACAAATGTAATATTAAATAGTATGAAGGTCCCTAAAAATCTTTGGGCCAAAGCCATAAATACTGTGTTATATAATTAACCACGTTTATACTAGAAAATTAAATAGTAAAACAGCCTATGAAATGTGGTTTGATAAGAAGCCTATTGTCAAATACTTTCGAGTTTTTGGCAGTAAGTGCCACATTTTACGTGACCGAAAAAATTTGGATAAGTTTGACACCAAAAGTGATCAAGGAATATTTTTAGGGTATGCTCTGAATAGTCGAGCATATCGAATTTTTAATAAGAGGATTGGTGTAATTTAAGAGTCCATTAATGTGGTTATTGACGATCACTTGAATGCACCTGTCTCAAGTTCAAAAAATGATGAAGTACTTCTAATTGATAAACAATATACTTCATCAAGCCAAAATAACTCTGAACTGAGGACTGCTAAAGATCGTCCAACTAATTATATTTTTGAAAACCCTCTCACAGGTGTGCACACTCATAGACAACTAGATGATATATGTAATTATGTGTGCTTTACATCTCAGATAGAATCGGCTAACATAAAAGAAGCTCGTACTGACAAAAACTGGATAGTTGTGATGCAAGAAAAGCTCAATCAATTTGTTAGAAATGATGTTTGGTACTTAGTTCTAAGATCTAAAGATAAACACATTATTGAAACAAAATGAATTTTCAAAAATAAGATTGATGAACTTAGTAATATCATTAGAAACAAGGCTAGGCTGGTTGTACAATGGTACACTCAAATTAAAGGCATTGATTATTATGAGACCTTTGCTCTAGTAGCTCGTCTTGAATTAATCAGACTAATTATATCCATTGCATGTTTTAGAAAGTTCAAAATATACCAAATGGATGTAAAAAGTGCTTTCTTAAATGACAATTTGCATGAAGAAGTGTATGTTTAACAACCAATGGGTTTTGAAGACCCTAAAAATGTTGATCATGTCTATCGCCTAAAAAAGGCTCTCTACAGTTTAAAACAAGCTCGCAGGGCATAGTACGAAAAGTTGATTAAGTTTCTACTAAGTCGTAATTTTCTAATGGAAAGTGTTGATAAGACTTTGTTTGTTAAGAAACATAATGATCACATTTTAATAGTACAAATTTATATTGATGATATAATTTATGGATCTACCTGTGCTAATATGACTGTTGAGTTTGTAGATCTTATGAAATTTAAGTTTGAAATGAGCATGGTTGGAGAATTGAGTTATTTTCTTGGGTTGTAAGTTCAACAACAACCTAATGGTTTTTTATTTCTCAAACCAAATATGCTCTGAACTTATTTAAAAAGTTCGGATTTAAGAATGAAAAATTTTTTAATACTCTTATGAGTACTACTTTAAAACTCTCAAAGGACTCTACAGATAAGAGTGTGGATCTTAAACTATATCACAGTATGATTGAAAGTTTGCTTTATTTAGCTGTAAGTAGACCTGATATTGTATTTATGTAATGCCCTGAAAATCAGGGGTCGTATAGAAACCTAACTCCCGAGTTGCAGACCATCACTTATGCAACAAATATGCTTATGATTCAATGTTGTCTGAGTTAATGCAATAACATGAGTAAGATTATACCAAAACTGCAATTCATACTCCAGATCCAGTGATAAAATGCAAGCGGAAGACTGAAAGATATATATATCACTATCTGTAAAACAAAACAATCTCGATCTGTCTCCGAAGTATGAATATATCTCTGAGTCACATATACATATATCAAACCAAAATCAAAATGTCGTATGATAGTCCAACTAGAAAAATCCCGCCGATCCAGCTCACCTATGCAAAGTCGTCAGAAAACTGCATGTACGAGAACTCGTCCTGGTCCTCATAGAAGTCCGGCTCCAACTCCTGAACCGCCTCACAACCTGCATATAAGACAGAGTCTGGTAAGTGTTGCAAACCACTGTCTCATAACGTGGGAGTGAGTGATCAACTCAGTGGAATCATAGAGCAAAGATTAGCATGTTATCAAATCAATCACGCGATAATAGTAAAGAGAACAATCAGACATTCCTAGATACTGTTGTTAATGTAAAATGAAATGACATGATGGATGCCCTCACCGACATACTCCCTCATGCGACACCATCTTACATCCGCGGCATGCTTTCTTCCCTCAGTGCTCCACATCTTCCAGGCACATACAGTGCGATATAGATATGATTACCGAGTTGTTATTAGTCCTTTCATACAGCAGTATTGGGAAACTAAGGTACTTCCCTTATATCAATCCCAACACAGATCATGTCTAGGGTCGTCACTCCTAGTAATCTCATATGATGGTATATTTTTAAGTCGCTGCAAGGGCTGTCAGGACTGTTGCTAGCACTCGTTGCACCTCTCCCCCATCACCTTATCAATACAGGCCTAGTTGTACTCTTGTTGCTACGGAAGTGTCGTCGCTTACGTAGACTCAGAATACGCTCGAGGTCACTACAAAGGGGTCGTCACCAATCAGATTAGGCCGACAGCTTGAATGTAGTGTCCCATACCACCACAATTGGCTCACGAGTCTGAGGTGCTCACTGGTCACTACGGGGAGGTTTGTTTCCCCAACGTAGGCCGACAACTCGACCACGATGTCCCATACCACCATGCCCGGCTCATGAATCTTAAAGGATCAAGGTACCATAGTTATCAGGATTTTCACTGGTAAGTTTAGTACCCTAGGTTCAAGCAATTATGACCAATACATGGTGAACATACAATGGTCAGTCGGGTTGCTTGATGAGCTCGACTAGTACGAGCGCACCTCAAGATGAACGACATGAAGTGCATAAAACACCTCGTGTGGCCTAACCACTATCGTCAACCAAAGCACAACTCGCGTTCGTCGACTCGTCCTTCGTGACGAATAGAATCCAACCACGATTTTGAATCTGTTACCGACTGCCTGGACCAGGATATAGCCCCAAGCACTTGTAATCTACATCAGTGATAATGTGAGAATGACATAAATGAAATACGAACAATCCAAGCATGTTAACAACATGTTATAACATACAACGCAAGAAAATCAACCAAACACATGTATTCCATATATATAAGGAAATCAATTCAATATAACAACATGGAGGAAATCATGTACATCATCATATTAATTGAGAATTCAATCTCAAAACTAATCTAAAACAACATTTACTCAATACATACTAATACAAACATTTATACAAACACTTAGTCTACACACATTTGTTTAGATAACGTATGTCGACCCAAAGTGTGCATTAGGGCGAATCTCTTCGCCAAACAGATCATACACGCCTAACTAATATAATAACACGACAAATACACATGGCAATCATTTTAGCAAAATACAGACGTATACAGTATTTCCTAAAATACCTAAAATACCCTAAATCTCATATTCTCCGTACATAATCGAAATGGAAAACAGACAGCATGTTCTACATATCAAACAGCGTTCTTGTCGATAATCTACTATTAAACGACATTGAAAGCTTTGAAAACAGTTAACCTAAGCATCTAGAATCCTCACCTTACGCCGTAGAAGCGTAACGAATCGAATAGAAACTCTACGCTTCGTCAACGTCTGTATGACGACCTATATCACAAGATAAATCAGCTACTTCGCTACTTGTATCGATGGAATCCAAAAAACAGGTTGAGGTTAGGGTTTTCTTACCTAGAATGAAGCCAGAATCACCGGAAGAGTGATTAGAAAGTGGTGATTAGGTACGTGTAGAAGCAGGATCGAGTGCCAGGGACTTTCCCTCACAACTTCCACACAATCTCTCTTTTTCTCTCTTCTCTTTTCTAGGGTTTTTTTGCAAATTTGTATGGGAGGGGTGTGAGAGGGTTTAAGGTCCTTAAATAGGTTAGAAAGTTACCTATTTAGACTTTAAACCAAGGTATACTTGGGTTATAGCCAAATCGGGGCTCTTCCGATCTAAAAGAATGTTTCTGGAGGTCCCCTGACTAAATGCAATCGAACTTAAGCTCATGGATGTTGGATCCTGATCACTTTAAGTTTTCAATTCGATCAAATTTTTGGATCACCCGTGGCGGACCAGTTTTAGTTCAGCGGTCACTGAGATTCGATCAGAGATTCCAAGTACACTGACCTGAGTGGAAAATGTTCCCTGATCCGAGGGTGTATTTGGGTCAGATTCCAACGGTCTAAATGCTCATACTTAACCCGCAAGCGTCACGTGCCAGATTTATTTAAATCACATTTAATTTATAAAGAATTTCACTCTTTCTCACACTCCTTGCTCTAGGCTCAATGAAATAGCCTCAGAACATCAGTTGGGCTTAATTTTTGAAGTGACTGTCAAGTCCAGCTAAGCGGTCATAATGGTTTAAGATTGTAGATATCGGACTTTCGACGCGCGGTCTAGATCCAATACAAAGTTTCAAAGGGTTCCTGAGAGCAAACAGGTTTAGAGCTTGATCCTAGGTTTCAGGATGTTATAGTGTTAACAATTCCACAAGTTTTGGATCTTGCAGAACGTATTTAAAGCGATCAGGGATAATTTCACAGCTAATCTAACATAGCACTAGTTATCTTACGCTTAATTTCTAAAGGAATTAATCCTAAGTGATTTCTGATCGAGGTGGTACTCGGGTCTCTTTATGGATTTTTTCGAGACGTTACAATCCACCCCCCTTAAAAAATAAATTTTATCCTCAAAATTTGTACCTTTTCGTACTCCTCGAGAAGCTGTGGACAGTTCTTTCTGATTTCGGCTTGTCTCCCAAGTAGCCTCTTCTTCAGTGTGATGCGTCCACAACACCTTCACAAAGGGGATGACCTTGCTACGCAATACCTGCTCTTTCCTGTCTAATATACGCACCGGTCTCAGTATATATGTAACATCCTCACCTAACTGCACCTGCTCCCATCTGATGATATGGGAAGGATCAGGAACGTATTTCTTCAGCATAGAAATTTGAAATACATTGTGTACGCTCGCAAGAGGCATAGGCAAAGCCAGACGATATGCCACTGCACCCACACGGTCAAGAATCTGGAATGGACCAATAAATCGTGGTGCTAGTTTCCCCTTCTTCCCGAATCGAAGACTCCCTTCATAGGAAAAACTCTCAAAAATACGTGATCCCTAACCGCGAACTCTAGCTGGCGCCGTCTCGTATCGGCATAACTCTTCTATCTGCTCTGCGCTGTAAGAAGCCGGCGTCTACTGATGTCAATCTTCTCCGAGGTCGCCTGCACTATCTCTGGGCCAATCAATCTGCGCTCACCGACCTTTACCTAGCAATGGGGTGCTCGGCATGGATGCCCATACAAGGCCTCATAAGGTGCCATACCGATACTAGCCTAAAAACTGTTGTTGTACGCGAACTCCGCATATGGAAGACAATCATCCTAACTGTCTTTGAAATCCAACACATAAGCCCACAGCATGTCCTCTAGAATCTGGTTCACCCGCTCTGTCTGTCCGTCTGTCTGTGGGTGGAATGCAGTACTAAACTTCAACTTCACACCCATAGCTTCCTGGATGCGAGTCCAGAAAATAGAAGTAAAGCGCGTCTCTGTTCGACACGATCTCTAAGGGAAATCCATGCAGACGCACTATCTCCCTGATGTATAGTCTAGCCAACTCGTCTGCAGAGTTCGTAACTCTGATCGGTAGGAAGTGCGCTGACTTCATCAAACGGTCGACGATCACCTAAATAGAATCATGTCCCTTCCTCATCTTTGGCAGTCCCGAAATGAAGTCCATAGAAATAAAGTCCCACTTCCACTCAGCTATAGGCATAGGCTGAAGGAGACCAGGAGGTCGACGATGCTCTGCCTTCACCTGCTGGCAAGTGAGACAATGGGATAGAAAATCTGTGATGTGGGTCTTCATGCCATCCCACCAATAGGTCCTCTTCACGTCGCGATACATCTTTGTACTACCCGGATGCATCGCAAGTCTGAAACTGTGCGCAGCCTTGAGAATCTCTCGTCTCAAGTCAGGGATATCTGGGACGCATAGGCAGCCACAAGAACATGTCAAGCGATCTACATCCTGCTCTGCCCGCATAGACATGTGTATCAGCTCGACATAAGAGGGTATGCTGACACAACACATCTTCGACCGAATATCAGGTCACTAGCCTCAGAAAAACTTCGTATGCGCATCTTCTTGTCAGTAAGTATCGTAGGGACATATCTGTCCAACTCTGTGAATCGATACTTGTACTCCATAACTGACATGCCTCCCTGCCTGAGGCGTAGAAACTCGTTCTCCCTCTCGTGTCGGTAGGTCTACGGGTAGTATTTCTCATGAAATCTGAACTCGAATGCTGCCCAAGTCCAGATGTAGCCAACTACAACCGTACGTAGTATACTATCCCACCATAAGCTAGCCTCTCTCTCGAACATGAAAGTGGCCAACTCAACCTGCTCAGACTCTGAGCAGTGCAGCATCCTCAATATCTTCGAGACACGGTCGAGCCAATACCCAGCCTCCTCGGGTCTGTGAGAACCCGCAAAAGTAGGAGGCCGCATGTGCTGGAATCGCTCAAGTAGGCCTCGGGTATCAGCAGCATTCCCCGTAGGGTAGGTAGATGGTGCAGGATGAGCCATACCCTCATCCTGAGTCGAAGTCCCAGCATCCTCAGGTAGATGCATAGATGGCGCAGGTGGAGTCGCACTCCCACCCTGGGCTAAGGCCCCTACAATGGTAGTCAAAAGCTGCTGATGCTGCTGGTGCATCATGGTCATCAACTGCTCAAACCTATCAAGAGGTGGAGCAGGCTGAGGCACATACTTCGTTGAGGAAGAAGAACGGTACTGCTCTCTAACTGGCGGTGTGAAAGGTGGTGGTCTGACTGTAGGACCTGCAGAAGGCTAAGACTCAGGTGCAGTCTCACGAATCAGGCCCATAGCAGGTTCTATATGATCATCACTCTGGGGAGGGACCCGATCCATCGGCTCACCCAGTGTAAGACGTGTCATGCTCCGAGTAACCTTAGGTGGCATTCCTTATATTCAAAATAGGGTGCACCCAGTCAATTTCAGCAATAGCACAAACACACTACAAAATCATTCACATAACAACCGAAGAAACTCCATGCATTTCATTCAATCAAAATTTGTCACAATACAAGAGATATATCCTTACATGCATCATGACAAGAAACACATGGGAAACTAAGCTAGCCAAAGCTACAACTGCAACATAAACCAATTACTAAGCCTTCTCAGGCTCACACACAGAAAAACACAAACAACCTACATATGACCTACAAACATCTGAAATCTAATCACTCGTCCGAGTCTGGCAATGAAGGAGGGGCACCCTTATCCTGCAGACAACACAGGATAGATTTCAAGGTGCTGGTCACCTTCTTGAACTTGCGCTTCACAAAGCCCCGCAGGTCCGTAATGTCCTGTCACAAGGAAACCTGGCCCTGTCATAGGGTAGCATGATCCTCCTCCAGGCGAGCTATACGAGCATCCCAAGGAGCCAGACCAGAAGCCTGCCCTGGTACCGAAGGAGGGGAGCTCTCATCTGTGCTCTGGGCCTCTGGCTCTTCCTCTTCTTGTTCCTCTTCTTGGATCTCGGCCCCAGCTTCTTCCTCACTCTCTTCTTCTTCTCTCTCAGTCTCATCTTCGATCTCCTCAAGTCAAGCTTGGCATTGCCGTGGCCCGATCTCCATCCGATTGAGGGTAGCTTCATTGATCTAATGAATCGGCACCGGCATCTCCCCACCAAGGCCATAACCAAACTCACGTGCAATCCTGCATATGAGTCGGCCGTATGGGAGAAACTTAGTCCTCCTCCTCGAGCGTACAACCTGAACTCTCTGTCGTAACACGAATGAAGGTACACACAGGTTTTCCCTCTGCCCCACCTGATACAAGAAGTCCACCATAAAGCACGTACACTCACTACGGTTACTCCACCTGGGGTAGACGTTGAATGTGAGAATGTGGTGGAGAAAGCGGAAGTCGTCTGTCATATGGGACACAAGAAGACTCCGGTTCGGCTGCCACTTAACCATTCGGCCACAGAGGGAATGTCTGCGGCGGTCCCTTTCAAGCATGCTATTCAGATTCTTAGTGCTCGCATGCACCTCACCAAGGGGCACATTCAAAAGCCGAGATATCAACCTGACATCAACTGTGGCCCATAAATCCACTCCACATAAGACTCGAAACTGCAAGGGTTCCAGCGTAGCCTCGTGAATGTTGGCATAGAAGGCTTGGACCATGCTTGCATTGGCACATTGCCTGGCATCAAATAGCAAACCCCACTATGCCTGTTCCAGGAGCTCGAGCAACTGATATTCTCCAAAGAGTCGCCCATCCACCTGAGCTTCAAAAAGGACCCGACAGCCCTCATAAACTCCATGGAGTTGTTCCACCAACCAAGCCCTTCCAGCAGGAGATCGGGGATCAAGATCACACTTCGTCTGAAACTCACGAGCAGCACTTGGACTTGCAGTGGCGCTTGAACTAGCGGCGCCACCTCTTGGCTTCCTTAAACGTGAAGGGCGACTAGGCCCAACTTCATCAGCGGTGGTCTTCCTCTTTCCCATGAGAGAGAGGACGGTGGAAAGGGAGAAAAAAGCTAAAATATCCTCTATAAAGGCCATGAAAAATGAAGAAAAGGGGGAGATAGGGCTGAGGTTTTTGATTCCCCACGAGTTTGAGACCCAACAGGGGTTGTAGAGGCCCCAAACAATGAGTTTTGAAGAAAGGAAAAGGAAGAGATGGGTTGGGTTAGAGGTTTACACGATTTGAGCTTCAAATGGAGGATGAGAGAGCTCCAACAAATGAGAATGGAGAGGATAGGGAGTGTGTATTGCTGTAAACGGTGGAGTGGCATGGGTTGAGGCAGAAAACGATGATGGGAGTGATTGAAAATGAGATTTGCAAGGGAAAACAGCAAATGAGAGAGGAAAGGAGAGCTTGGGGGTGTGTTTTGCGAAGGAGGTAGGGGTTTGGGGTGGTTTTAATGGATGGCCCACATACCAGGGGGCTACCCTAACCCCCAAAGGTGATCGGCCCGAAGGCCCGCCCGAATGGGGCCCACTGTAAGGTGAGGCCTCGCCGACTCGGCGAGGTCCTTGCCACTCCCTGTGATGTTTTGTGAGGCCTCACCATTTGGGCGAGGTCCTCCTGCCCTGAGGGTCCAAAATCCATGTGGGTCCCACTCTGGATCCTTCTGGATTAGCGTGGGTAGGGCAACGACTTCATTTCGAACCATTTCGGGTCATTTCGGGTACTAACTGATGTATATTCGCGTTTAACAATTTTTAATAGTTGGGATAGGGTCAATAGAGGTCTAAACCCGTCCACACACGAACTAGAAGTGGTTCGGGGTTGTTTCATGCGACCACGGATGCACACGGACTCGATCAAAATGATCGATTTGAGTGAACTTCGCCAATTGGCAAAATTGGGGTCCTATGAGTGTTTCTATGTTCTTCTCGCACCCACCTAAGTCAAAGGGTGACAGCGTACGTCACGTGACCATAACCCAGGTCCGGTTTAATCCAAATCATGCTCTGATACTAACTTGTAATGCCCTGAAAATGGGTCGTGCAGAAACCCAACTCCCGAGTTCTAGACCATCACTTATGCAACAAATATGCTTATGATTCAATATTGTCTGAGTTAATGCAATAACATGAGCAAGATTATACCAAAACTACAATTCATACTCCAGATCCAATGATAAAATGCAAGCGGAAGACTGGAAGATATATATATATATATATATATATATATATATATATATATATATATATATATATATATATATATATATATATATATATATATATATATACATATATATATCACTATCTGTAAAACAAAACAATCTCGATCTGTCTTTGAAGTATGAATACATCTCTGAGTCACATATACATATATCAAACCAAAATAAAAAACGTCGTATGATAGTCCAACTAGCAAAATCCCAGCGATCCAGGCCACCTATACGAAGCCGTCAGAAAACTGCATGTACGAGAATTCGTCCTGGTCCTCGTAGAAGTCCGACTCCAGCTCCTGAACTGCCTCACAACCTGCATCTAAGACAGAGTCTGGTAGGTGTTGTAAACACCGTCCCGTAACGTGGGAGTGAGTGATCAACTCAGTGGAATCATAGAGCAAATATTAGCATGTTATCAAATCAATCACGTGATAATAGTAAAGCAAATAATCAGACATTCCTATATACTGTTGTTAATGCAAGAATGAAATGACATGATGGATACCCTCACCGACATACTCCCTCATGCGACACCATCTTACGTCCGCGACATGCTTTCTTCCCTCAGTGCTCCACATCTTCCAGGCACATGCAGTGCGATATGGATATGATTACCGAGTTGTTATGTAACACCCTGAAAATCGGGGGCCGCGTATAAGCTCAACTCCCGAGTTCCAGACCGTCACTTATGCAACAAAAATGATTATGATTCAATGTTATCTGATTTAAAGCATTCACATGAGTAAAAGTATACCAAAACTGCAATTCATACTTCAGATCCAGTGATAAAAGTAAGCGGAAGACTAAACAACATATATATCACTGTATGAAAAAACAAAGTAAACCTCATCTGTCTCTAAAGTATGAATACATCTCTGAGTCTCATATACATATACATGAACAAAAATAAATATCCAAAATGGTCCCACTGAAGTCCCATCGATCCAGGTCACCTACGCAAAGCCATCGTGATACTGCATGTACGAGAACTCGTCCTGGTCCTCGTCAAAGTCTGGCTCCACCTCCTGGATCTCAGCCTCACCTGCATCTACAACAGGGTCTGGTGGGTGTTGCAAACACCATCCCGTAACGTGGGAGTGAGTGATCAACTCAGTGGAATCATAGAGCAAGGATTAGCATGTTCACAATTCAATCATGCGATAATAGTAAAGCAGTAAATCAGACAATCCTAATACTGTTGTTAATGCAAGATGATATGACGTGATGTATGCCCTCACCGACGAACTCCCTTATACGGCAACATCTTACGACCGCGGATGCCACACTCCCTAGAGTGCTCCACATCTTCCAGGCACATGCAATGCTATGGTAATATGATTTCCGAGTTATTATTAGTCCATTCAAACAGCAGGATTGGGAAACTAAGGTACTTCCCTTGTATCAATCCCAACACAGATCCTGTCTAGGGTCGTCACTTCTAGTAATCTCATACGATGTATATTTCGTAGGTCACTGTAAGGGCTGCCAGGGCTGTTGCTCGCACTCATTGCACCGCTCCCCCATCACCTTATCAATACAGGCCTACTGTACTCTACTGCAACGGAAGGGTCGTCGCCTCCCGTGGACTCAGAATACGCTCGCGGTCACTACAAAGGACTCGTCGCCTGATCAGTGTAGGCCGACAGCTAGAATATAGTGTCCCATACCACCATAATCTGCTCACGAGTCTAGGTGCTCACTGGTCACTACGGGGAGGTTTGTGGCCCCAGCGTAAGCCGACAGCTCGACCACAGTGTCCCATACCACCATGCCCGGCTCATGAGTCTTCGTGGACCAAGGTACCATGGTTAACAGGGTTTACAATGGTAAGTTCAGTACCGTAGGTTCAAGCAGTTATGACTCATACAAGGTGAACATACATCGGCCAGTCGGGTTACTTGACGGGCTCGACTAGCGCGATCGCATCTCAAGTCGAACGACATGAAGTGCGTAAAACACTTCGCGTGGCCTAACCATTGCCGCCAACTTCAAATACGACTCGCGTTCATTGACGCGTCGTTCGTGACTAAGACCAGTCAGCCACTAATTCGCTCGGTTACCGACTGCCTGGACTAAGTCTAGTCCCAAACACTTATGAAATCACATCAGCAAATTATATAAGAGTATTGGAATTGAAATACAATCATGTGAGCATGTTAACACATGTCATAACATTCAACTTAAGTAAATCTTCAAACACATATATTTCATGCATGTAATGAAATCATGCATACACATGTCATAACATGTAGGAAATCATTTAGGTCAGCATATTAATTGAGAAAACCATCTCAAACTAATTCATAACATCATTTAATTCAATACATACTAATACAACCATTTATACAAACACATACACTACACACTTGAGTCTACATATAGTATGTCGACCCGAAGCGTGCAATTTGGCGAATCTCTTCGCCAAAGTAATTATGCACGTATTTCTAACTTCCTAATGCGACAACAAATCATGTTAATCACATCAGCAAAATATGAATGTAAACAGTACTTCCTACAAATGACTAAAATGCCCTAAATCTCATATTCTTCGTTAATTTACGAAACAGGAAACGGAGAGCATATTGTACATGTCAAACGGCGATGTCGTCAATAATCTACTATTAAACGACATTGAAAGCGTTGGGAACAGTCAATCAAAGCGTCTAAAATCCTCACCTTATGTCTTGTAGACTCGTGAATTGAAACGGAGCGTATACGCTTTGTCTACGGCGAATAGGGAACCTAATACACGAGATCCATAAGCTATATCGCTATGGAAACAAAGAAAACTCAAATCAACAACTATTTAGGGTATTTGCTTACCTAGAATCGTGGTGTAATCGCTGGGAAAGCGATAGAGGTGCGTTGCTTAAGCACGTGCAACACGTAGCACAAGTGGCAGGAAGAACTCTCCCACTCTCTCTCACAATCTCTCACCTTTTCTCTCACACAAGCTAGGGTTTCTAAAAAATTTGGATGTGTGAGAGAAGTGAGGGTTTCAACCCCTTTTATAAGCTAAAACATGCCCAAAATAGGCTTGGGAACAATGTTTACTTGGTGCCTAACCAAATCGGGGCCGTTTCGATCCAAAAGAGCATTTCTGAAGGTCCCCTGGCCAAATGCGGTCGGACTTAAGCTCATGCATACTGGATCTAGCACACATCCATTTTTCAGACCGGTAGGGTTCCCAGATCACACGTGGTGGTCCAGTTTCAGTTTAACGGTCACCGCACCAAGATCAGGCCTATAAGTCTCGTGATATGTAATAGAAATTTTTCCTGATCCAAGGGTGTAATTTGGTTGAATTCTAACGGTCAGAACGCTTAATACTGATGCGTCAAATCGTGTGCCAGATTTGAATTTCAAATTCCAATTGTAACCCTATTCTCACTCTCTTCACTATAGGCTCAATGAAATAGCCTCTGAATGTCAGTTGGACTTGATTTTCGAAACGATTGCCAAGCCCAGCTAAGTGGTCATAACGGTCTAAGATGGTAGGTATCGGACTTTCGACGCGCGGTCTAGATCCAATACAAAGTTTCAAGGAGGTCCCGAGAATAAACCGGTTTAGAGTTTGATCCGAGGCTTTAGAGCATTATAGCACCATTGGTTCCACTCGCTTTGAGCCTTGTAGAACGTATTTAAAGTGATCAGGGACCATTTTCTAGCTATTCTAACGTTGCACTAGCTAACTTAGTCATATTTTTCTAAAGGAATAAATTCTACACAATTTCGGGTCGAGTTGGTACTCGAGCCCAAGTATGGATTTTTCACGGGCGTTACATGTTATTAGTCCTTTCATACAGCAGTATTGGGAAACTAAGGTACTTTCCTTATATCAATCCCAACACAGATCATGTCTAGGGTCATCACTCCTAGTAATCTCATACGATGGTATATTTTTAGGTCACTGTAAGGGCTGCCAGGGCTATTGCTCACACTCGTTCCACCGCTCCCCCATCACCTTATTAATACATGACTAGTTGTACTCTTATTGCTACGGAAGTGTCGTCGCCTCACGTAGACTCAGAATACGCTCGAGGTCACTACAAAGGGCTCGTCACCAATCAGAGTAGGCCGACAGCTTGAATGTAGTGCCACATACCACCACAATCAGCTCACGAGTCTGAGATGCTCACTGGTCACTACGAGGAGGTTTGTGGCCCCAGCGTAGGCCTACAGCTCGACCACGGTGTCCCATACCACCATGCCCGGATCATGAATCTTAAAGGATCAAGGTACCATAGTTATCAGGATTTTCACTGGTAAGTTTAGTACCCTAGGTTCAAGCAATTATGACCAATATAAGGTGAACATACAATGGTCAGTCGGGTTGCTTGATGAGCTCGACTAGTACGAGCGCACCTCAAGATGAACGACATGAAGTGCATAAAACACCTCGTGTGGCCTAACCACTATCGTCAACCAAAGCACAACTCGCGTTCGTCGACTCGTCCTTCGTGGCGAATAGAATCCAACCACGATTTTGAATCTGTTACCGACTGCCTGGACTAGGATATAGCCCCAAGCACTTGTAATCTACATCAGTGATAATGTGAGAATGACATAAACGAAATACGAACAATCCAAGCATGTTAACAACATGTTATAACATACAACGCAAGAAAATCAACTAAACACATGTATTCCATATATATAAGGAAATCAATTCAATATAACAACATGGAGGAAATCATGTACATCATCATATTAATTGAGAATTCAATCTCAAAACTAATCTAAAATAACATTTACTCAATACATACTAATACAAACATTTATACAAACACTTAGTCTACACACATTTGTTTAGATAACGTATGTCGACCCAAAGTGTGCATTAGGGCGAATCTCTTCGCCAAACAGATCATACACGCCTAACTAATATAATAACACGACAAATACACATGGCAATCATTTCAGCAAAATACAGACGTATATAGTATTTCCTATAAATACCTAAAATACCCTAAATCTCATATTCTCTGTACATAATCGAAATGGAAAACAGACAGCATATTCTACATATCAAACAGCGTTCTTGTCGATAATCTACTATTAAACGACATTGAAAGCTTTGAAAACAGTTAACCTAAGCATCTAGAATCCTCACCTTACGCCGTAGAAGCGTAACGAATCGAATAGAAACTCTACGCTTCGTCAACGTCTGTATGACGACCTATATCACAAGATAAATCAGCTACTTCGCTATTTGTATCGATGGAATCCAAAAAACAGGTTGAGGTTAGGGTTTTCTTACCTAGAATGAAGCCAGAATCACCGGAAGAGTGATTAGAACATGGTGATTAGGTACGTGTAGAAGCAGGATCGAGTGCCAGGAACTTTTCCTCACAACTTCCACACAATCTCTCTTTTCTCTCTTCTCTTTTCTAGGGTTTTTTATAAATTCGTATGGGAGGGGTGTGAGAGGGTTTAAGGTCCTTAAATAGGTTAGAAAGTCACCTATTTAGACTTTAAACCAAGGTATACTTGGGTTATAGCCAAATCGGGGCTCTTCCGATCCAAAAGAACGTTTTTGGAGGTCCCCTGACTAAATGCGGTCGGACTTAAGCTCATGGATGTTGGATCCTGATCACATTAAGTTTTCAATTCGATCGGGTTTCCAGATCGCCCGTGGCGGACCAGTTTCAGTTCAGCGGTCACTGAGATTTGATCAGAGATTCCAAGTACACTGAACTGAGTGGGAAATGTTCCCTGATCCGAGGGTGTATTTGGGTCAGAGTCCAACGGTCTGAATGTTCATACTTAACCCTCAAGTGTCACGTGCCAGATTTATTTAAATCACATTTAATTTATAAAGAATTTCACTCTTTCTCACACTCCTTGCTCCAGGCTCAATGAAATAGCCTCAGAACATCAGTTGGGCTTGATTTTCGAAGCAACTGTCAAGTCCAGCTAAGCGATCATAATGGTCTAAGATTGTAGATATCGGACTTTCGACGCGCGGTCTTGATCCAATACAAAGTTTCAAAGGGTTCCTGAGAGCAAACAAGTTTAGAGTTTGATCCTGGGATTCAGGATGTTATAGCGTTAACGATTCCACAAGTTTTAGGTCTTGCAGAACGTATTTAAAGCAATCAGGGATAATTTCACAGCTATTCTAACATAGCGCTAGTTATCTTACGCTTAATTTCTAAAGGAATTAATCCTAAGTGATTTCTGATTGAGGTGGTACTCGGGTCTCTATACGGAGTTTTTCGAGACGTTACAATTTAACATAGGAATTTATGCTAGATATCAATCTGACCCTAAAGAGTCACATTTAACTGCTGTTAAGAGGATTATGCGATATGTCGCAAGTTCAGCAAATCTAGGTCTCTGTATTCACATGATACTAATGTTCAACTAGCTGGTTACATAGATGTTGATTGGGCTGGTAATGTTGATGATAGGAAATTAACCAGTGGTGGTTGTTTCGATGTTGGGAACTATTTAGTTTCTTTGCAAAGTAAGAAACAAAGTTCCTTATTGCTCTCAACTGCTGAGGCTGAATACATTGCAGCAGATAATGCATGTACTCAACTCTATGATTTTATATTGTGATAATTCCAATGCTATTAATATATCTAAAAATCTAATTCATCATTCACGAACCAAGCACATTGACATTAGATATCACTACATTTGTGAATTAGTGGAAGAAAAGAAAATTTCTTTGGAATATATTCTGACCAAGTCTTAACTTGCTGACATATTGACAAAATTGCTTGACAAAAGCAGGTTTGCTAAATTGAAATTTGATCTTGGTATGTACAATTTGAATTGATATATTACATATTTTTGTATCATAATGTGTGTGTGTGTATATATATATATATATATGTGTGTGTGTGTGTGTGTGTGTGTGTGTGTGTGTGTGTGTGTGTGTGTGTGTGTGTGTGTGTGTGTTAGTTTAAATGTTAAAATTTTATGAAAATTGCATATTTTGGGCTATGCACGACTAGTCGAGTACATACTCAACCAGTTGTGGCATGACCGGTTGAGCATGTACTCGACCAATCGTGTAATAGGGGTTAGTACTTTATTTTGGGGGAAAATTCCTTTTTCTTCATTTTAGGTTTCTTCTCCAATGGGTCCTAGGTCGACCGGTCGAACCCATCTCCTATTTCTTCAAGATTAGTACTTTGTTTTCATTTTCCTTGTAGATTCAAATTCTTACCACTCTTTTTTCATCATTGGTATGATTTATTCTTGATTCATAGTGGTTTTTGGGGTTTTCTTCTTAAAAATCTTATCTAGTGAAAACCCACACTTCCTCTTTTGCAATCTCTATTTTTCTTATATTACTTGTTGCAAATGGAAGGTAGAACTAGAAAGAAAGGTTCACATGGTCCCTCATCTTTTAAGTCGACTCCTATCACAGTGTGCCACCTTCGGTCACCCGAAGCTAATCCCTCTTATGTGCGGGATATTAAGTTGCATAATGTTATAGTTGAACGACTTGTTCATGTTGATCATCTAGCTCCGTTTGATATCCTTCTTGTCCTTCAATCTGTAAGATGGGATAACATTCTACATTGGGGTGGCCTGGCATACTGGTCTATTGCCCAAGCTATGTATGCATGTATTTTTGATTTTTCTACTAAAAATCTGACGTTCATTATTACAACTAGTGAAGGTACTGTTGAAATAGATCGACATCTTATTTCTGGTCTAATGGACATACCTGTCAATGATGAAGATATTCTCATTAACACTCTAGTGAAAAAACCATCTGAATCTGAGAAGCATATGCTTACTAAAGCTTTGTGTAATATAGATGCGGAATGAAGTATTGATGAAAATGCACTTGCCTCAAAGTATTTGTTACCCAGATGTAGAGTCCTTCATAAGATATTCATTTCCAATGTTTATCCTCATTCTGGTAACAAAACTGAACTCATTACATTGATGGTTAGGATTATTCATTCCATTGTTTCTAGAACCAATGTATGTCTTCCTTCTCTAATTTGTCATTGCATCATTCAATTCCGTCTCCATCTTGGACATAGTGATATTCCCTTTGCCTATCTTATGACTGTGTTGGATACACATATTTTAGTGGCTATGCCTGTTGAAGAAGCTCCCATTCAACACCTAGCCTTCAATAACTCCAATTTAAACAAAATGAATATGAGGCAGGCTGCAGGCCAAGTCAATGTGGGTGTTGGTGGAGCTAATGCAGTAAATGAAGAGGAAGGTGATTTACCTCTAAATGACATTAATATGGATGATATTTTTGTTGAGATTGAATCTGATTTCAGCAGATGATCCTAATTATCAGCCATCTAACTTTGATGCGTGGTTGCGCTCACTTGAGGAAAAGGTAGAGAATACGAATGTGTCCCATAATTTGTAGTTCAAATATATGCATAAATATCTTAGGCGCCTTAATAAGGGACTTCATTAACTTCATTCTACTATACCTGCTCCTTCTTCGGGTTCTGATTAGTATTTGCTTATCTAGTTTGTAATAATGTCTATGATTCTTGGATATCTTTTGTTTTCTGGGTTGAACTTGGTTGATCGTGCTTGACAATGCTTTCTTATGGATTTCATATCTTGACTATCTTGATCATTTATTCCTCATTACTCTTCTTATTCTTCCTTATTTATCTGCTTCATATTCCTTTTGTTGGTTCCTTCCTTTATCATATTGTGACAAAAAGGGGGAGAATTTTTGTCATGCTTTTGATATATGGCATGTGGATTGTATAGGTATACATTTTTTTGTAAGGGGGAGTAAGTAAGGGGGAGTTTTGTTGGGGGAGTAGATATGAATTGTTGTGACCCATTAATAATTGGTGCATGAGTCTTTATTATGTGTTTATTGTGCATATAATGCTTATGTTACGAAGTGTGTTATGTCACAACTTTGACAAAGGGGGAGATAGTAAGTGCTATGGTATTTATCTCCTATGATTGTCAAATTTTGTAGTGCCAAAACCTCTTGGAATCTGTCTTGTGTAGTGCATCTACATATACAAGACAGTGCATCTCATGTACAAGATCAAAATTCTTTACTTTAAGAACTTCAAATACATGATTACATGTTCATGTTCAAGTACAACACCAACTCAAGCTTCAATGTTAGTCATATTTAAGCCTCAAAAGTTTCAAGCTCAAGATTCATCATATGCAAGATACCTAGCTTCGTAAACTTCAAACAACAACTATTAGCTGAAGCAAATGAAGTTTCAATGTTCATACATCATGTATAAGGTATGAATGACCCTAGATTGACCATAGGGTAGGTCATTTTGAATACATAACTTAAATTGAGTCACTTTATAAGCGCATAGACTGGTTTTTGACTAGTCTTGGACTAAGTTCGACTAGTCCTAGCACTGGCTCGACTAGTCCTAGAATTCTTCGACCAGTCCTAAGTTTGTTACTGATTTTTAAAATTTTTTATTAAAGCCTCGACTAGTCCTAAAGACTGCTCGACCAGTCGTATGAACAGTGTTCAATTTATGCTCGACCAATCCTACATGCTTAACTTAAAGTTTAGCAACTAAATTGAGTCCTACACGACCAGTCGTGGACAAGACTCGACCGGTTGTGGAGGCTACCCAATCGGTCAAGCAGACCCTACGACCAGTCGTGAAATGGACTTATCTTATTGCGCTTAAACTTTCAAATGTTTGTTGGTCCTATGACCAGTCGAGAGTGTAATTTTTGTAATTATAAATAAAGCATGAATTTCACAATTTGATATTCAATTCAAGCTAAATCAATACGCCACTCTGAGAGATAAGTTAGTGATATTCTTAAGCTATTTAGTGCTCATTTTATATTCTCTTTAATTAGCTTACTTTTCATTTAATTTTGTATTCTGCATTCCAATTTTATTTAAAAGAGGGAATGAAGTATTCCCTTTTCTTGGAATCAAAATCAAATTAAGCTAGCCCAAGGTGATTTATTTTAAAATCAATTTAGAAACTAGAACCATTTCATAAGTGAGTGTGGACATTGAACTTCTACGTTGAAACTTCTACTCCAAATTGGCTCTTCTGGGCTACATCAAAAGGAGAATATCCAGCTAAGAATTTTATTACTTTGTATATTCATTGTTTTGATTTTTGAGATTTTTCTAGGAAAATTTCTGTTTTGGTTTGTCTGAGTTGATCAAGAAAACTTAGAATGTGGGGTTTTTTAATTGTGTAAGCCCATTTAAAAGACACAGTTGTGAGGGTTTTAGGTGAACCTTGAAAAACTTATTTTCATTGTGAACACTAATATCCACTGTGTGGGGATATTAGGAGTGGAATAGTTGTGTGACTATTTTTTTAAACAGTTGGAGTACACACAAGTGAACCACTATAATTTTTAGTCTCATGGTTGATTGATTATTTCTTTTTGTGGATGTTTATAATTTCCCTTTATGTAAGTGTGAGAATGTTGTAATAGATTAGTTACTTCCTTTGCTATTTATTTCTTTATTCCTCTATATCAGTTTGAGATTTAATACATAGACCATTCTAGGAATTAGGTTGTCCTACGATAAATCTTTAGTTTTTAGTTTAAGGTTGTCCTTAGAACAACATCTGTATCAACTTCTCAATACTTGTACTCTTGAGGTTGTTTTATATTTCTGTATTGTGGGATTATTTATTGCTATCAGTATTTATATTTATTTAAATTCTACTGTTAATTTTTTAATTTAGCATAGTCTTATTCACCCCCCCTTTAAGACTTAATAGCTCGGCCTTTTTAGTATCGACAATCAGAATCGGCCTTTACAATCAGAATTGGAATCGGCCTTGATAATTGAAATCAGCCTCGATAATTGACCTCAATAATCGAATCAGCCTCGACAATTGGAATCGGTATTGATAATTGCAATCCACCTCGATAATCAGCCTCGACAATCAGAATCTGCCTCAATAATCGGCCTCAACAATTGCATCAGCCTCGATAATCGAAATTGGCCTCGACAATCAGATTCGGCCTCGGCAATTGGAATCAGCGAGAATGGGCCTTACAAGGCCTAAGGGAAGGGCACAATGTGGGCCTCCAACCATCATTACCCATCAATGTGGACATTCAACTAACATGCTCCCAAGCAGTGGTCCACATCGGGCCAAACATAAAGTGGGCTCATAACCTCACACAAAGGCCTAATATACATCATAATGAGCCTCATACAAGGGCTACATACACATCACTATGGGCCGCATCATATGGTCCTAATACACGTCATGGTGGGCCTCAAATACAATAGGTGGGTTGCATTAATGGGCCGCACCAATGGACCTCATATACACAACAGGTGGACCCTGCTCATGAGCCTCAAATGCATAACATATGGGCCCTACACATGGGTCTCATATGCATCAAATGGGCTAGGTATCTAGGTCTTGAATATATCAATGGGCCACGCGTCATGGGCCTAATACACGTCACAATGGGCCGCACGATAACAACCTAATACACATCACAATGGGCCTTGCCCATAGGCTATAAATATATCACAATGGGCCACGACATATGGCCCATAAATACATAACAGGTGGGCCTCAAATATCCAACAGGTGGGCCTCAATTAGCCAATAGGTGGGCCTCAAATATACATACATGTGGGCCTTGCACATGTAGCAAGTGGGCTTATTCATCACAGCTGGGCCTACGAGCCGTCCAGCCAAAAAACGGCTTGGGTAACTGATGTTTTAATTTAAACAAATTTGATTTAAATGATTTTAACTTGCAAGTATACGAATCAGATGTAGCTATGGTATGTATTACGAGATTGTTCCCACGAGGACTGGTTGTCACAATTCAAAATTTATGACTCTTCTTAACTAATCCAACAAATGGTTTAGCAAACTATTAAGTAAATTAACACAAATCTATGGAGAATAACCAAGAGCAATAAGAAAAATTCAATCAAAGAGAAGACTAGGACTTTCGAATCCACCCCTAATTATCCTAACCCTTGTTTTACTTGCTGATTCGCCCTAATTCAGATTGATATCAAAATAAACAAAGCACCCTTTATGTCCTTGGCCGGGCACATAGAATGTATAATCTCTTAAAGCATATGGATCACATCTTTCCATCCATGGTCAGGCATGGAGAGATGTAGATTCTTGTTTCTTCCTCTATAGAAAACCTTTTCATGGTCAGACACAAGCACGTATTTAAGATTCCAAACAAGATCCATATCTAGACTTTGATCGAGCTCATAAAATGGAGAAGTATGAAAATTACAGTTAAGCACACTAGAGAAAGAAACAAATCAATCACATTAAAATAAATTCAACATAGACAAAAATTACTCAAATTAGGGGCTTCATCTAAGCCTTAGCTACAAGATTACCAATCCATAATTTCAACTAAAAAGAAGAAAAAATAAGATTTAAACGCTAAGAACATCTCCCTTCTTCCTTCCTCTCTCTCTCCTCTTTCTTCTCTTTCTCCTCTCCTTCGCTCTCCCCCGGTTCTCCTCTTCCCACGTCCAAAACTCCTCTTATAGGTGCTGGAAGGGTGGTGGAAAGGCTGGAGTCGGTGGAGAGGCTGTCGCAGCAGAATTCGCATAACCTTTTCTGCAGCCACCTTTCGTGCCTCAAAAATCGCTACTTTCCTTGCTCAATTTCCAAAGAAACACCGTCTCTTAGGACTTTTTTGGGTCCTTTACATGATAGACGGTTCAGATCTGCCATATGATCAAAGATAGTGGGCCATAACCGCCTGAAAAATTTAGTTTTCACGGATGTACAAAACCTTTCGTACTTTGAATGTTGCATAGCTCATTGGGCCCCACAGAGGTGTTTTCATGAAAATCCACCCCATCCATTGGATTCAAGATGAAATTTCAGTCAAGAATGGGTGGTTTTAAACGTCCATTGACACGTCCCAGAGTAGAAATCAAAAAAAGATTAGATTTGAACGTTGCAGGACAGTCCTTTTGTGGCCCCTGTATCATACACGTGTGCATGTATGGATGCAAAGTAACAACATGGTTTTATAGCTCTTGAAGCCCTCTACAAGGTGAACGGATCAGATCGGCCGTACATGGCATTTGTGGGGCCCACAGTCATCTGTAAAAACTGAATTGTGTACGTGCTTCGCTGGCTGAAAATGGCAAGTGCCGTTTCTTTTTTGGAAGGTGGCCAGGCGCGGGTCAGCGCCTGCTGAGCGCGTATGTGTTGGCAGTGCACATCGCATGTATGTACATGTGTAATGTACACACCATGTATACGGGCCCCATTGCAATGTGTTTCAGAAATCCAATCCGTCCATCCCTTTTCTCAAACTAATTTAACCATCCAAACAAAAGTTGAGACAGTTCCAGATATCAGGTGGGCCCTAAATTAAAGATTAATGGGCTGATATGTCCGTTGGGCCACTTTCCGAGATCGTCAATGGTTGAAATTTAATATGTACGGTTGATTTATGGCCCTCATCACATGTATGAAGTTTCGAATTGATCGGATGGCAGGAACCATGTGATCTTACATTTAGGACCATTTTCGGGCCCGTTTAATGCGAACGACTTGATTTTCTTGGATCCCTAGTGTGTAAATCCTGCATTCTTAGTTCTCTGGGGTCCATCCCCTGCTTTGATGACTTCAGAGCCTCAAATCCTTGCTTTTAATATCATTTTTCAATCCATACTCCTGATTTCATCTTGTAATAAAAACATAATTAAAATATGGTATTAAGCATTATCATATACGTGAAATCAGGTAATAACTGGGGTCTGATATGCAATATTCGACCCTCATCAGCAACATACACATTAGGGTGAGTTGCATCATTGAGCTGCACCAATGGGTCTCATATACAATAAGTGGGCCGCCTCAATGGGTCGCACTAATGGGCCACTATTGCAGGGGCCATTGCCCAAAACATGAACATGGTCCCGCCTATGCCACCTATACAATCCACTGGAACTATGAACACAAGTGGCTTGTTTGAACGCTTTCAGCATTTTTTCCCTCCTACATTTGTGGGTACACACCGACCCGAGGAGGCAGAGTATTGGTTGGATTGTATATCCAAAATGTTGAAGCAATTGCATTGTACTGAGGTAGAGAAAGTTAATCTGGTTACTGAGGAGAAGCTAGTCTTTGGTGGGACAACATGAAGGCCCAGATAGCAAACTTCGTGTCCCGTTGTCTTACGTGCTAGCAGGTCAAGGCCAAACATTGTCGACCTCCTGGTTTACTTCAGCCCATGCCCATAGCTGAATGGAAGTGGGATTTCATATATATGGATTTTATTTTCGAGTTATCGAAGATGAGAAAGGGGCATGACTCCATTTGAGTGATTGTGGACCAACTGATGAAATCAGCTCATTTCCTCCCGATTAGAGTTTTGAACTCATCAGATGATTTAGCCAAGCTGTATATCAAGGAGATTATACGACTGCATAGAGTTCCTATGGAGATTGTGTCGGAGCGAGACACGCGATTCACGTCTATTTTTTTGACATGGATTCAGGAAGCAATGAGAGTGCAACTGAAGTTTAGTACAACGTTCCACCCACAGACGGATGGGCAGACAGAACGGGTAAACTAAATATTAGAAGATATGTTGCGAGCGTGTGTACTTGACTTCAAGGACAGTTGGGATGACTGTCTCCCTTATGCTGAGTTTTCTTATAACAACAGCTTCCAAGAAAGCATTGGCATGACACCTTATGAAGCTTTGTATGGGCGCCCATGTCGAGCACCACATTTTTGGGCAGAAGTTGGTGAGAAGAGTTTAGTTGGTCCAGATCTAGTACAGGAAACCTTAGAGAAAATTGACATTATCAGGCATCGACTTTTTACAGCCTAGAGCAGACAGAAGAGTTACGCTGATACCCGATGACGAAGGTTGGAATTTAAAGCTGGGGACCACCTATTCCTGAAAGTTTTTCCAATGAAGGGAGTCCTTCGTTTTGACAAGAAAGGGAAGCTTATGCTAAGATTCATTGGCCCATTCTAGATTCTAGACCGAGTGGGTGTGGTAGCATACTGCCTTGCTTTGTACACACCACTCGCAAGCGTGCACAACGTATTTCACGTATCGATTCTGAAGAAGTACGTTCCTGAACCTACTCATATTATCAAGTGGGAGTTGGTGCAGCTGAGTGAAGACGCTACCTATGTACTGCAACCAACATGGATTCTTGATAGGAAGGAACATGTGCTACACAGCAAAGTAATCCCACTTGTGAAAGTATTATGGATGCACCACATTGAGGAAGAAGCTACTTGGGAAACGGAAGCCGAAGTTCATAAGAACTCCCCTCAGATCCTCGAGGAGTATGAGAAGGTATTAATTTCAGGGATGAAATTTTCTTTAAGGGGGGCAGATTATAACATCTCGAAAAAATTTATACAACAATCGGAGTACCACCTCAGGAAAAAATCTCTAAGGACAGTATTCTTTAGGAATTAGACGAAAACTAATTAAGTGTTAAACTAAATAATCGATGGATTTAGCTTGAACCACTATTAACACAAATGGCAAGACATAAAACTATTAAAATCATTGACTCAACAATACTTAAAAACCTAGGAGAAACCTCAAAAGCCAGTTGCTCTCGGGAGCACATTAAAACTCCATATTGGACTTGGACCGCACGTCGAAAGTCCGATGACCGTGAAACTATGGGGTTATATCAGTATTATTGGGCTTGACAACCATCATGGGAATCAAGCCCAAATAGTATCCAGAAATGCACAGCTTGAGCCCTGAGCAAAGTGCATGAGAAATGCGAATATCTTTAGAAACTAAAAAGAAACTTAAGTGAATTGGGCCATTCTCTTACGGGCGAAATTGAAGACTTTGGACCATCAAATTCTGACCGAACTTTACCCATGGATCAAGGAAATGTCCCTGCACATATCGGTATACATGTGGCCCTGATCGTGTAACGATGACCATTGATCTGATATAGGTCCTTCACGGCCGATCAGTTTGTCAGATTGCACCATAAACACAATCCTGATATAGATCCATTGTCAGAAAAATTTTCCTATGACATAGGTGAGAAATGGACCTTCCCACGGGCCCTGTTTGTCAAAAACAGACAACCTTCGGCTATAACCTAAGTATACCATGGCCCTGGGGCCATTGACATCAATTCTGGGCCTATATAATGCCCTTAAACCACTGCTCTCTCATTCCATACGAATTTCTCTAACCCTAGGAGAGAGAAGAGAGAAAAGGAGAGAAAAGAGTGAGGAGAAGAGAGAGATAGGGAGATTGTTGCAGGGATTCACTCCCACTACTCCATGGGCTGAATCACCACTCCCATTTCACTACACCATTTCCAACTACGATTTGGGGAAGAAATCCTAACCCTAATCTTGTTTTAGAAATCCAGATAGAGTAATCAGTGAAATAGCCAACATATTTCATGATTTATGCACCCGCTGTTCCGTTTTTGGGAACGTAAGATTCAAACCGCGTCCGAATAGAGTATTCTGACGAAAGGTACGGACTATAAACATTTAAGTTATAGTTTTTAAGGGTATCAATGTCAACTAATGGTTTATTAGCTAATGGTTTATGCCTAACTTGATTGTTGCTATATGATCTTAGTTACGACATTTTCAATAAATTTCACAAGTGTGAACTATGTTGAATATAAAATGCATTCCATGTGTTTGTTGAAATGTTTGAATGAACGTGAAATCCTGGTTTGTGCTTGACATGATCTCTAATTTAAGATCCATGTATGTTACATACTTTATGATTGATGTTGTGTAATTAATTGCTATGGAACATGTTGTAAATAATTTACTCTATGTATTTACTAAGGTATAGTCTAAGTGTTTGATAAAATGCCTGCATGAGAATTTGTTGATGGATTGTATTTATTAAGGGTATTGAGATAGGATTCTCAATTACCTTACCTACAGGTATAGCTTCCGTCATGTAATCATAATTTTGATTATGCAATTGTTAGAGCATAAAAAGTCATGAAGGAAGATTCAAAGTTAGGAAAAAGAGAAGAAAAAGATTGGTATAAAGAAATGGGAAAGGAAGAATTTCTATTACACAAACAGACGAGTTGTTGCACAGATCGAGCAACCAGCTTATGGTGTTGTGCGAATGACAAAGATTGTTTTACCCTTACGTGGACCATGCATCAAAGAAAATTGTTGCGCTAGTCATGCGGCCAACATTATCATTGCATAGGTCGCGCGGCCAACATTATCATTGCGTGGGTAGTGCAATTAAGAACAAAAGTTGATCAAGATGAACGGTTGGATTTGGTACAAAGTGGGACCCATGGCACAAAGACTAAGGGTTGACACATGTGGGGGCCTATAAATACTCTACTCCCCTCCTCATTTGGAGATTAGAAATTTTTTAGAGAAGAGCGGAGCTCTAAAGAAAGACTGAAGGTGAGCTGTAGAAGGAAAAGCCCATTTGCACGAATCGCGTAGCTCAAATACTTGGTTGCGCTGATCTTGCAGCACAGGAGAAGTTCCACACGAGTCGCCCAACTTAGGTAGCAGGCTGCGCTGACCGCACAATGTTTAAATCAGTTGCGCTGGTTACGCAACTCTGTCACCTTGTGGCCAAAACTAAAAGTGGTGAAAATGCTATCGGGATTGCGGGAGGCATCCAAGATCAATTTTTATTGCTTTAAGCTTTCTCCTTTAAAGAACAGACAAGTTCAAAAGAGAGATTAGTTGATTAAAGTTCGATATCCCTCCTAAGTTATAGGAGATGACTGAAGCCACAGTCAAAATGCTGCCGAATTCAAGATTTAACATATGAGCTTTATCAATTACAATATTGTTCATTTCACAACATTCTGTCTTAGAATCAAGGGATCTAGAAGGGATGTAAATGTACTCAGAATCAATAAAACCATGATTGTTGTATGAAATTTTGTCGTTGTACTTGAATAAAATAATCTTCCTAAATCAGATGCTTTTGTTTCTTTGTCGAAACAAAATGGTGACTCTGCTGGGGACTATTATTTTATTATTTCAATGATAACATTGAAAGTATCATAGGATTTTCATGGCATTTTGGCATCTTTTGACGCCAAAATGGTGACTCTCAGTGGGAACATCCCCCTCTTCATCTCTAAGATAGATTACTTATTTTCTAGACACTAATCATAAATATGTTTTGTCACTTAAGGTTTTTGAATCAAATTACAAATCACAACCAATGGAAACTTCTGCGATAAAAGTAAGCTTTGGTTTCACTTCGACCGGGTTCATGATAGAATAAGTGCCAGACCTGCCTCGAGAACACATGACTCAACTGTCTACAAGCAAGAACTGCCTAACTCAAGCTATAACCGGGGTGGCATTTGCTTCACCTCAGCCATCGAAAGCATCTCTAAGATAGATTACTTATTTTCTAGACACTAATCATAAATATGTTTTGTCACTTAAGGTTTTCGAATCAAATTACAAATCACAACCAATGGGAACTTCTGCGATAAAAGTAAGCTTTGGTTTCACTTCGATCGGTTTCATGATAGAATAAGTGCCAGACCCGCCTCGAGAACACATGACTCAACTGTCTACAAGCAAGAACTGCCTAACTCAAGCTATAATCGGGGTGGCATTTGCTTCACCTCAGCCATCGAAAGAAGACAAAGACTGGACCTTAGTAATGACTCACAGGATGAGAGTACAGAATGCAAAGAATCTTCGAGCAAACCCATCCTCGTCGAGAATTAAAGGCCCTGTAATGTGCAATGCAGTTAAAAGAAACCCTGAACTCACTCCCCCTAAAATTTATCCCGAGCAAGTGGTTTCGTAGTTAACACTACGTGACTTTCTGGCTCTAGTTGCCTCGAGGGCCAAGTGGACAGAAGAACAAAAGGGTAAATCAATAATGATGATTTCGCCAATGCCCATTCACCCCAGGTAAGTCCGTCGATGTCTGTATTGCCTCGATCGGTCAATAGCATAAGAAATACACGAAAGTCGAGTGATACTCCACTCTCTCCTCTCTACGTAAGTCCTGTAACATCAACATACTCTCGCCCTACTTTAGCTATGGCTTCATCGAAAAGCAGAGAAGCCACGGTATATATTGCTGAGACGAATCAGGAAGATAGGTCGACTACAGAAGATCGTATCAATGAGATGGCAGAAGCACAAAGAGTGTTAATGGATGAATGCAGAAACCTCAGGGAAGCACTAGCAACTCTTGCACATAACGTGGCCCAGATTGCGGCTCCGCCAATGACAGGTGTAATAAATGAGCATGAAAGTCGTCCTAAACACTCTCACCCACAAGGGGCAGGATTGAGAGAATCTGTTCCAACAGCGAGGATTGTAACACAGGATGATGTAAGACAAGTCCTCGAAGAAGCTGTCAGAATAGAAAGAGAGAGTATGAATACTGGTCATTTCAAGTATTGGATGTCGTATTCAAGAGAAGTAGAAAATATCCCTTTTCCAGTCAACTTTAAACATCCGAACTTTTAGAAGTTTAATGAAGAAGGATTACCAAAAGAGCGTTTAATGGACTTCATCACCAGCATGGGGAATTTCTCGACAATACCTCAGTATTACTTACGGTTATTCGGATCTTCACTGATGCACAAAGCATTCCGATGGTATTCTAATCTAACTCCAAGGTCCATACGTACGTGGGAGGAAATGCAAGATGCCTTTATGTCAAATTTCTTCTCTTCAGAACGTGACGTTAGTATCACGGAATTGGCTTCTGTATGGCAAAGAGAAGGAGAACCAGTGGAAAAGTTCCTAGACAGGTGGAAGACATTAGGAGCTTCTGCAGACAATTGCCAGAAGAAAAAGAACAAGTCAAGATGTGCCTGAATTCTATGGAAACATGAATCGCATTTAGACTCACCAGTGCCGATATCCAAACCTTCCATGACTTAGCCACCAAGGCTCATGCATTAGAATTAATGACCCGTAAGATGTCGGCCTTTCTCCATGAAATAGGTAAGAGAGCATCCAGCAGGATGGCTGCGAATTCCATCGAGCGCGATAAAAGAAGTAAGGATAGTAGGGATTCAAGAGACAAGAGGCAAGAACATAAAGAAGAATGGCGACAGCCAAGAAATAGATATGATGATAGAAAAAGAGTCAGGGTGCTTAACTCTCATGAGGGGTTCACTTTCGACAAAGAAGTCATTATTCCTATGATGAATCAGTTGTTGAAAGCCGATACAATATCATTACCAGAACCCAAACGTCCTGAAGATGTGACAAGAATGAGGGAAAGGGATTATTACCGTTATCATTGCCCGGTAGGACACCTGACGGAGAATTGTTATACCTTGAAGTGCATAATACAACGAATGATAAACAAGGGTAAAATAGTGATCGGTGAAAAAAAAGAAAGGGGTACTATAGCACAGTGAATATGCTCACGATCCGAGGAAAGGCTCAAGATGAAGAAGAGAAAAAGGATCATAAGGTAATAAAGAAAGTAGCAATGATCACATTAAGATCAGGAAAGAAGATAATAAGTCCTGCAAAACAAAAGGCAGGGTGCTTAAGAAAAGAGGCCACTGGAAGATAGAATAATGATGACCGAAATGAAAAGAAGAATGAAATGAAGAAGGTGACTTACGATGTAGTAAGTCATTTGAAAGGTATCTCGGCTCGGCTAAGTGTCTACGATGCTCTTAAATTGTCAGAAGAATTTCGGCAAAGCTTGGCCCAAGCATTGTCTGACCATGATGTCAGAGAGACTTTATTAGTAGAGATGAAGCATGCGAAAAAAAATGAACAAGGAGATTGTTTGTCAGTCGTTTCCTTTTTGGATGACGATTTGATCTGTGAAGTAGTGCATAACAAACCGCTAATGATAGAAGGTCATATCCAGGGAAAGAAAGTTAAGCGGATTATGATAGATAATGGTTCTACAGTTAATCTCTTGCCACTCTCAATGTTGGGTAAGTTGGGCTACCGCTAGTCGGATTTGCGCCCTAGTAGAATGATGATACAAGGTTTCAACCGAGATGGACAACATGCGCTCGGCAAGATTACAGTGATACTGGAAATAAGAGAGCTGACTACTGATGTTGTGTGTCATGTTATAAATGCCACAACGACATATAATTTCCTTTTGGGGAGGCCATGGATACATCAGTACGACATTGTGCCCTCTACTCTGCATCAGTGTTTCAAATACTGCAAAGATGGGGTATCGCATAAAGTAATGGCCGACACAAAACCATATACAGAAGTCGAATCCTTCTTCGTAGACGTTAGTTATTATAAAGGGTTTGCAAAAGAAGAGAACAGGGAGGATGAAAGCGAATTCTGAAGCAAAACTCAGATAAATACGATAAAAGAGGAAGCAGATGAAGCAGGACTTACCGAAACTGCCGAGACAGAAGAAATTCTATTTTGTGTCGAAACATTTAAGACATCCTGGTCAATTGCCACTGACCTTATTGTCACCGAAGCAGTTAAAAGTCTTGCAATTCAATTACATAATGTCGTTGCCGCATGTTGAAAGGAATAAACCATTTTTGACCGCTCCAGGAAGGTTTCAAGTCAAGGCCAGTGCAAAGCATCAAGAACCGATAGAATTTTACATTGCGGTTGAAACAAGGGCCAAAGAAGAGATTGAGAATAATGTGTATCATGGTAGGCTAACACTGCAGGATCTCGAAAAGTATAGTTTGGAAAGCAGAGAGATTATAAAAAATATGGGCTTTGATTGTGAAGAGTCCATTGGCTTGAATCATGGGAAAGGGATCCAAGTTCCTATCGGAATTAGTCAAAGAAAAGAAAATTCTAAGGGCTAGGGGCAGAATCATCAGTAAATACAGTTACAGTCGGGCAGTCATCAAAAGAAGAGCCCAAGACAATTGAATGCGTTGAGTTGACACCAAAACAGATAGAAGATGGGGGGCAGCCAACGATAGATAGTTTGCAAACTATCTATCGTTTTGCAAACGATAGATAGTTTGCAAAAGATAAATTTAGGGACGGAAGAAGAGCTAAGAAATACATTCATCAGTGCCAGTCTTTCTTAACAAGAGTCTAAGGAATATATTTGACTGCTCAAGGAAAATAAAGACATCTTCGCTTGGACATATGCAGAGATGTCAGGCTTAGAACCTTCTGTAGCAATGCATCGATTAAATATATCCAAAGAGAAAAGATCGGTTAAACAAGCGCAAAGGCGATTTCATCCGGACTTGGTTCCCTTAATAGAAGAAGAAGTGAATAATTAATAAAAGTTAGGTTTATTAGGGAAGTCAAATATCCCAAATGGATATTAAACATTATCCCGGTGAAAAAAAAAATGGGCAAGTCAGAGTGTGCGTCGATTTTAGAGATCTAAACGAAGCCTGTCCGAAAGATGATTTTTTCCTTCCGATAACTGAATTACTGATTGATAGCACAACTCAGTATGTTGTCATGTCCTTCATGGACGGTTACGCTGGGTATAATCAAATTAGAATGAGACTTGAAGTGAAGAAGTAACAACATTCAGAACGTCATTGGGAATTTATTGTTATAAAGTAATGTCGTTTGGTCTTAAAAATACAAGAGCGATGTATCAGAGGGTGATGAAGAATATATTTCAAGACATGTTGCACAAGCGTGTTGAATGTTATGTTGATGACTTGGTGGTCAGGTCAGGAGATCACCAGGAACATCCCGAACATTTGGCATCATTTTTTCGTCGACTTAGAAGGAAATAGTTAAAAATGAATTTAGCTAAATGTGCATTTGGAGTATCTTCAGGAAAGTTCCTTGGTTTTGTTATCCGACATAGGGGCATTGAGATTATCCAAGGAAAATTCAAGCTATTCAAGATATGCCGCCTCTGAAAATATTAAAGGAACTGAAGAGTTTACAAGGAAAGTTAACATAAATTTGCCATTTTATTTCAAAACTTGCAAGGAGATGTTAACGGTTTTCCCATTTGATGAAGAAAGACACAAAATTTGTGTGGGACTAGGCCTGCCAGAACGTGTTTGACTCAATTAAAGACTTGTTGAAACGGCTGCCAGTATTGACTACTCCAATAAAAGGGAAGTTACTGATTTTGTACTATCTGCGGCTGAAAGTTCCTTGGGAGCTTTATTGGCTCAGGTGAATGAGGTTGGAAAAGAAACCGCTCTCTATTATTTGAGCCAAACTTTGATGGGTACAGAATGTAAGTATTCCCCAATTAAGAAAAATGCCTAGTGTTGATATTTACAATACAGAAGTTAAGACATTACTGTCTTTCTCATCCCATAACTCTGATCTCGAGGGCAGATCCTATAAAGTTTTTAATGACGAGACCAATGTTGTCTGGGAGGTTGGCTAAATGGATGTTGTTGCTTTCGAAATATACTATTATATATGAGCTGGCAAAAGTGGTAAAAGGACAAGCAGTAGCAGACTTCCTTGCAGTGCATCCCGTAGCAGAGCATGAAACCATTAATGATAATTTTTCAGATGAACAAGTTACGTTGGTTGAGTCTCAAAGCCCATGGCAAATGTATTTTGACGATGCTGCTCGAGCATCAGGAGCGGGGGCAGGAGTGATATTTATTACTCCTCAAGGAGACTTGTTGCCTTACTCCTTTACATTAGGCACCACATGCACAAATAATGAGGCATAAGACAGAGCCCTCATTATTGGAATGGAAATGGCTCAAGAAATGAAGATAAAAACGCTGCATATCTTCAGAGATTCTAAGTTGATTATAAATCAATAGACAACTGAATTCGGAGTGAGAAAGTAAGACCTATTGTAGTACTGCCGGAAAGTGCAGAAATTGCTAGAACAATTGTGTCATGTTAAAATCAAACATGTGCCACGGTCTGAAAACGTAAAGGAAGATGCTTTAGCTAGCCTAGCAGCAGCCTTGTCCTGCTCAAATCAAAGTCCTCTTCAAGTAACCATTGAAGAAAGAAGATTTTTAGCATCTGCAGAAGTCATAGTGTAACACCCCGAATTTTGGCCAATCTGGGATTTGACGTCCTTAGGCAGTGGGTCAATTAAAACACCTGAAAAATCGTTCAGAACCCAATTCCATAGTCAAAGAAACCACTTAGGATAAATTTCTTTAGAAACTAAGCATAAGTTAGCTAGTGCAACATTAGAATAGCTGGGAAGCGGTCCCTGATCACTTTAAATACGTTCTACAAGGCCCAAAGCGAGTGGAACCAATGGTGCTATAATGCTCTAAAACCTCGGACCAAACTCTAAGCAGGTTTGTTCTCTGGACCACCTTGAATCTTTGTATTGGATCTAGACCGCACGTCGAAAGTCCGATACCTCCTATCTTAGACCGTTAGAACCGTCTAGCTGGACTTGACACTCATTCCAAAAATCAAGTCAAACCGATGATCACAGGCTATTTCATTGAGCCCGGACCGAAGAGAGTGTGAATAGGGACATAGTTGGAATTTCAAATTCAAATCTGGCACACAAATTTGACGCATCAGTATTAAGCATTCTGACCGTCAGAATACAGCCAAATTACACCCTTGGATCAGGAAAAATATCTATTATATATCACGAGACTTATAGGCCTGATCTTGGTGCGGTGACCGTTAAACTGAAACTGGGCCGCCACGTGCGATCTGGGAACCCAACCGGTCTGAAAACTGGATGTGTGCTAGATCCAGTATGCATGAGCTTAAGTCCGACCGCATTTGGCCTGGGGACCTCCAGAAATGCCCTTTTGGACCGAAACGGCCCCGATTTGGTTAGGCACCAAGTAAACATTGTTCCCAAGCCTATTTTGGGAATGTTTTAGGCTATAAAAGGGGTTGAAACCCTCACTCCTCTCTCCCATCCGAATTTGAGAGAAGCCCTAGCTTGGGAGAGAGAAAAAGAGTGAGAGATTGTGAGAGAGTGGGAGAGTTCTTCCTGCCACTTGTGCTACGTGTTGCACGTGCTTAAGCAACACTCCTCTACCGCTTTCCCGGCGATTCCACCGCGATCCTAGGTAAGTAAAAACCCTAAATCGTTACTGATTTGAGTTTCCTTTATTTCCATAGCGATGTAGCTTATGGATCTCGTGTATTAGGTTCCTTATTTGCCGTAGACGAAGCGTATACGCTCCGTTCGAATTCTCATCCCTAAAAGGGAAAAGGTGCGGATATTAGACGCTTTGATTGACTGTTTCCAAAGCTTTCAATGTCGTTTAATAGTAGATTCTTGACGGCATCGCCGTTTGACATGTACAAAATGCTCTCCGTTTCCCGTTTTGTAAATTAACGAAGAATATGAGATTTAGGGCATTTTAGTCATTTGTAGGAAGTACGGTCTACATGCATATTTTGCTGACGTGATTGACATGGTTTGTCGCCGCATTAGAGAGTTAGGAATGATTGCATAATCAGTTTGGCGAAGAGATTCGCCAAGTTGCGCACTTTGGGTCGACATACTATGTGTGGATTTAAGTGTGTAGTGTATGTGTTTGTATAAATGCTTGTATTAGTATGTATTGAATTAAATGATGTTAGGTAGTAGTTTGAGATTGATTTCATGATTAATATGCTGACCTAAATGATTTCCTACATGTTGACCTTATGCATGATCGCATTACATGCATAGGAAGTATGCCTTGAAGATTTGCTTAAGTTGAATGTTATAACATGTGCTAACATGCTCACATGATGTATTTCAATTTCAATACCTTTGTTTAGTGTTAATGTAATTCCATAGATGTGTGGGACTTGACTTAGTCCAGGCAGTCGGTAATCGAGCGAATTCGTGGCTGACTGGTCATAGCCACGAACGACGCGTCGATGAACGTGATTCGTGTTGAGAGTTGGCGGCAGTGGTTAGGCCACGCGAAGTATTTTACGCACTTCATGTCGTTCAATTCGAGATGCGATCGCGCTAGTCGAGCCCGTCAAGTAACCCGACTGGCCGTTGTATGTTCACCTTGTATGAGTCATAACTGCTTGAACCTAGGGTACTAAACTTACCATTGTAAACCCTGTTAACCATGGTACCTTGATCCATAAAGACTCATGAGCCGGGCATGGTGGTATGGGACACCGTGGTCGAGCTGTCGGCCTACGCTGGGGCCACAAACCTCCCCGTAGTGACCAGTGAGCACCTATGACTCGTGAGCAGATTATGGTGGTATGGGACACTATATTCTTGCTGTCGGCCTACACTGATAAGGTGATGGGGGAGCGGTGCAACGAGTGCGAGCAACAGCCCTGGCAGCCCTTTGTAGTGACCGCGAGCGTATTCTGAGTCTACGGGAGGCGATGACCCTTCCGTAGCAGTAGAGTACAGTAGGCCTGTATTGATAAGGTGATGGGGGAGCGGAGCAACGAGTGCGTGCAACAGCCCTGGCAGCCCTTGCAGTGACCTACAAAATATACATCGTATGAGATTACTAGGAGTGACGACCCTAGACAGGATCTGTGTTGGGATTGATATAAGGGAGGTACCTTAGTTTCCCAATATTGCTGTATGAAAAGGATTAATAACAACTCGGTAATCATATCACCATGACATTGCATGTGCCTGGAAGATGTGGAGCACTTGAGGGAGTGCGGCATGCCGCGGTCGTAAGATGGTGCCGTATGAGGGAGATCGTCGGTGAGGGCATACATCACGTCATGTCATAACTGCATTAACAACAGTATTAGGATTGTTTGATTTATTGCTTTACTATTATCGCATGATTGATTTGAGAACATGTTAATCCTTGCTCTATTATTCCACTGAGTTAGCTACTCACTCCCACGTTACGGGACGGTGTTCCGGACACCCACCAGACCTTTTTGTGATTGCAGATGATGGCGCGGCCTGTGAGGCAGAGCCGGACTTGATGATGATGAGGAGGATCCCTCCTTTATGCGTGTTCTGATCGACGAGATTACAGGGAGGTTGATTAGATACTTTGACACTTGTCATTTTATATTTTTAGTGCACTCATGTATATTCGTTTTGTCTACTTTTGGAGTATACATGTATGTATATAACCTGGTAACATATCCACACTCTGGAGACATACAATAATTTATATATGTTATACATACTGTTACAGACTTCCGTTGGTTAATTTAACTGTCTCTGGAGTATGATATGCGGTTCTAGCTTAATCTCACTCATGTTTAGTACATTATCACAGACAACATTCAATCATACATATCTATGTTGCATAAATAACATTTTGGAACTCGGGAGTTGGGTTTTTGCTCGACCCCCGATTTTCGGGATGTTACACATAGAGGAAATAGTTGAGACGCTTCCTGTATCTTATTTTGAGATAACAGCAAATGATTGGCATCAACCTTTCATCGATTATCTCAAATATGACATTTTGCCAGAAGTACTAGTAGCGAACAACAAGTCAAGCAGCGATCGAAAAGATTCATTCTATGCAGCGATGTATTATATAGAAGGTTGTACAATGGAATGTTGTTGCGTTGTTTAGAAAAATGAGAGGCAAGTCACATATTAGGAGAAGAACACTCTGGGGAATGTGGGGCACATCAAGCTGATCGAAATTTGTTCCATAGAGTGCATCGCATGAAATATTATTACCCCTCTATATTCAAAGATGTAATAGACTATGCGAAGCATTGTCATGAATGCCAGATCCACGAGGATGTCATACACATTCCTCCAGAAGAATTGCATCAGTCAACTACCTCTTGGCCCTTTTCAGCTTGGGGACTGGATGTCATGGGTCCTATAAATCTGACTTCGTCTAAAGGGAAGTAGTATATATTAGCAGTAATAGATTACTTCTCTAAATGGATAGAGGTAATTGCATTATGCAATGTTAAAGAAAGGGATGTTATTAATTTCATCTGGCACGCAATCATATACCGCCATGGTATCCCAAAGAAGATTGTTACAGATAATGGCACCCCCTTTAAAAATAGAGGTATGGAAAAGCTCTGTCAGAAGTATAGTATTCATCACTCATTTTCAACACCTTACTATCCACCAGCTAATGGATTAGCAGAGGAATTTAACAAAACGATAGTTAAGATACTGAAAAAGATGATGGTCGGGAATAAGCGTGATTGGGATGAAAGATTGCAGGAAGCTTTATGGGCATATCGAACTACTCATCGGACAACAACGAGAATGACGCCGTATTCTCTAGTATATGGTGTGGAAGCAGTGATCCCGATTGAAATACAAGTATCATCACTCAGGGTGGCAGTGCACCAGTCCATAACCGACGATGCGAATGCAAAGATAAGACTGCAAGAGCTGGATTTGCTTGATGAAAAATGGTTGGCAGCCCAACAGCAACTACAATCATATCAAGCCAGAATATCATCCACCTTTGACAAACATGTTAAATATCATTCCTTCAAGAAAGGGGATATGGTGCTGATGTTGAAAAGACCTATAGTAGTTACCCGTTGAGCAGGAGGAAAATTTGAGCCTAAATGGGACGGGCCTTATGTAATAAAAGAAGTATACTCTAATAGCATATACAGAGTTGTAGATCAAAAGGGATAGGGGATCAGTATACCAGTCAATGCTCGCTTCATAAAGAGATACTATTCTTGAAGATGTTATTAGTTTTGAGCTAGTACATTACTAGCATAATGTTCTTGAATCAAAAGGGGGCAAGAATGAACAAGACCATGTCTATATATCATCGAAAGAATCAATAAAGAAGAAGTTTATAACTATTTCAAGACTAGATATCGGATGAGTAGTGTGAAAAGAAAGCGACCATCGTTATTTTCAAACGAGCTTTGAAAAATACTGTCAGAATAGGTATTGTCACCAGGCTGATACATTATAAACAACACAGACAGGCTCTCTTGAAAATATTAGCAAGGGTGGTGACATATCAATCCCAATCAGAAGTTTATCGTTCTCGCAGCGCCATAACGATAATCACACTCATTATTGCCTTTTAAGGAATTTTAAGGTAGTCTAGCCAAGTCCTAAAAAGACCAAGTCTGAAAAGGACCAAGCCTTAGTCTGAAAAGGACCAAGTTCTACAAGGACCAACTACGCATAAGACCTATCATTTTCGTCATCATATGCATACCCATGTGGGCAGCTGATGAAGCCAAGTGACTAAGTTCTATAAGGACCAAGTCTGAGAAGCCAATGGCCCTAAAAAGCCCATGAAGGCCATCATATGCATACCTATGTGGGCAGCTGATGAAGCCAAGTGACTAAAAGCCTAAAAGGATAAAATTCCTTGACGGCTAATCACGCGTGTAAGACCAATGCCATCGTATAGCTTTTCGGCAGCGTCACGGGGAACAGAGGTAAATGTCCTCTTGTGAATGGACCTAACCTTGTAGACGAAGAAAAAGCGGGCCGTAGTGTGAGCTCTTTGGGCCATGTCCATAGATAGGCTAACCTTGCGTAAGACCCCCCAGATTTAGGGTTATTAATTTCAGTACTAACTCATGAGGAAGGGCTTAAACCTACTCATTGATGGACTGGTGGCCCTGGATCTGGCACCCTAAAGGTAGACTTGTGCACTCTGTGAACTCTAGAGAGTTACCGCGGCCAACCCTGTGTATAAATCCAACCGAGTTCATGGCCCCGGTAGCTTCACTGGGCCCCTCTAATGGATCGCGGTTTGTGAACTTACTAGGCAATGAGAAGTCCAGCGAACTCCTAAGAGTTACAGAGACCATCACGTGAGACCACCTGACTCCACTACTCAAGAGTCTGAAAAACTATGTCTGCTTCACTACTCAAGAGCTTAAACTGTGTGTGCTCTACTACTCAAAAGCTTAAACTGTGTATGCTCCACTATTCAAGAGCTTAAAATGTGTGTGACTGACTAAATTTAAATTTAGTACTGCTAACTACGACAAGGATCATCTAGGAAATATCTTACTAACAAATCATAAAAGGATATACAAAAAAGTATAATACATTAATAATATAGTAGTAATGAAAGCATTGTGCAAAAAAGAGCAAAAGCATCATTGATAAAATATCATGAGAAACTTGTATGATTTACAAACTAAAAAAGCTATTACAGTAGTAGAACAAAGTAATCTTATAGTTCCCCTGTAATGCCTAACGCTGCTAAGTATTGTTGTAAATTCTCTTGAAAATTAACTTGAGTAACAATATGTTTTAGGCGGGCAGTTGAAATCATTCTCGCAGGATTAGGGAGACCAGCCAATTTCTCTTCCAGCAAGGCAATTAGTTCTTCATTCTTAATCAATTTAGATCTTTCGAAATTAACTGAATAAAGACTGCACTCTATCTTTTCCTGCACTCTTTCAATATTTAGCTTCTCCTTCAAACTTTGTTTCTCCAGCTACGCAATCTCTTGCTTCAAGAGGGAAATGCGATTTTGGATGGATGTTTCGTTATCAACAAGAGTCTTCAGTTGTTCTCGCAGAGAGGATTGTTCTTGATCATGGTGGGACACAATTGGAGCGAGCTGAGAAACCTTCTCTTTGGAGTACGCAAGTTGCTTCTTATATTCCAAGGTTTCAGGGGAAACAGTCACGGTTTCAGCTGAGGATAGAGCAGTTATTGAATTATGAAACCTTAAGAGGGAATTACGTATGGAAGAAACGTCAACTTTGACCATCTGTGTGGCATTGTCTAGCACATCCAAAGCGGCGATCAAATCGGGCCACTGATCAGGATCTTTGAACATTTCAACGATCGCCAATACTGAATTCTTGATTAATGCCAATTTATAGGAAGAAAATTTCTCAAAAGATAGCGCATTTGACGAGGTTTCGATAGAGCCAGAGCTTGCCGCACCACTTTGAGGTACATTTCCTGTTAAGAAATAAGAAATATAAAGTTATAATAAAACTATCTGTGCAGGAAATATAGAGAATACAAACAAGAAATGGAAATACTTTCTGCTGATGTCGGAATAGCAAGCGGTTGAGTCTCTCTAGTGAGAGGAGACTTAGGTGCTACCATCTCAGCAAAGGAGGGAGCCATATCTTCGGTACTCGAAGCAATAATGGTAGAAGAAAGTGACATGATTGGCTCCATTGGAGAAACCATTTCACGTTCAGTACTTGAAGCAATGGTGATAGGAGTAGGCAAATCCATTGACTCCATTGGGAAAGTAATCTCGCATGCCACTGATAATGGAGGTATTAAAAATCTGGGTGAAGCTCTTGGTGCAACAGGGGGCAAATTTGGAGGAGAGGCACTGTTTACCTCTGTATTTGTAGTTTGATCACCTGAGAAAAGAATGTTTAATATTAGAAAGAAAGAAAGAAATAACAAAAGTAGACTATGAAAATGAAACTTTCTTACATGGTGAATGGTCATACTCCCCATAATCAAGTTCTCCTTCTTCTTCCTCTGCGACGGGAAAAACTTCGACATGTGTAACATCCCGAAAATCGGGGGGTCGAGCAAAAATCCAACTCCCGAGTTCCAAAATGTTATTTATGCAACATAGATATGTATGATTGAATGTTGTCTGTGATAACGTATTAAACATGAGTGAGATTAAGCTAGAACAGCATATCATACTCCAGAGACGGTTAAATTAACAAGCGGAAGACTGTGATAGTATGTATAACATATATAAACTGTTGTATGCCTCCAGAGTGTGGATATGTTACCAGGTTATATACATACATGTATACTCTAAAAGTAGACAAAATAAATATACATGAGTGCGCTAAAAATATAAAATGACAAGTTTCAAAGTATCTAATCAACCTCCCTGTAATCCCGTCAATCAGAACACGCATAAAGGAGGGATCCTCCTCATCATCATCAAGTCCAGCTCCGCCTCGCAGGCCGCGCCATCATCTGCAATCACAAAAGGGTCTGGTGGGTGTCCAGGAACACCGTCCCGTAACGTGGGAGTGAGTAGCTAACTCAGTGGAATAATAGAGCAAGGATTAACATGTTCTCAAATCAATCATGTGATAATAGTAAAGCAATAAATCAAACATTCCTAATACTATTGTTAATGCAATTATGACATGACGTGATGTATGCCCTCACCGACGATCTCCCTCATACGGCAACATCTTACGACCGCGGCATGCCACACTCCCTAGAGTGCTCCACGTCTTCCAGGCACATGCAATGCTATGGTGATATGATTTTTGAGTTATTATTAGTCCATTCAAACAGCAGGATTGGGAAACTAAGGTACTTCCCTTATATCAATCCCAACACAGATCCTGTCTAGGGTCGTCACTCCTAGTAATCTCATACGATGTATATTTCGTAGGTCGCTGCAAGGGCTTCCAGGGCTGTTGCACGCACTCGTTGCTCCGCTCCCCCATCATCTTATCAATACAGGCCTACTGTACTCTACTGCTACTGAAGGGTCGTCGCCTCCCGTAGACTCAGAATACGCTCGCGGTCACTACAAAGGACTCGTCGCCTGATCAGTGTAGGCCGATAGCTAGAATATAGTGTCCCATACCACCATAATCTGCTCACGAGACTAGGTGCTCACTGGTCACTACGGGGAGGTTTATGGCCCCAGCGTAGGCCGACAGCTCGACCACGGTGTCCCATACCACCATGCCTGGCTCATGAGTCTTTATGGATCAAGGTACCATGGTTAACAGGGTTTACAATGGTAAGTTCAGTACCCTAGGTTCAAGCAGTTATGACTCATATAAGGTGAACATACATCGGCCAGTCGGGTTACTTGACGGGCTCGACTAGCGCGATCGCATCTCAAGTCGAACGACATGAAGTGCGTAAAACACTTCGCGTGGCCTAACCACTGCCGTCAACTCCAAACACGACTCGCGTTCATCGACGCGTCGTTCGTGGCGAAGATAAGCTAACCACGAATTCGCTAGGTTACCGACTGCCTGGACTAGGCATAGTCCCAAACAATCATAGAATCACATCAGCAGTTGTGTAAGGGTAATGGAAATGAAATACAACCATGAGAGCATGTTAACACATGTTATTACATACAACTTAAGCAAATCATCGTACACATGTCTTTCACACATATAATGAAATTAAGCATGTCGCCAACATATAGGAAATCCTCTCCATCAACATATTAATTGAGAATTCAATCTCAAAATAACTCATAAGGAAATCATCAAGCACATGTTATAACATACAGCTTAAGCGAATCGTCCAGCACATGTATTTCATTCATATCATGAAATCATGCATATGGCTAACATGTAGGAAACCATTCACACCAGCATATTAATTGAGAAATCAATCTCAAACTAATTCATAACACCATTTAATTCAATACATACTAATACAAGCATTTATACAAACACATACACTACACACTTAAGTCTACATATAGTATGTCGATCCGAAGTGCGCATTTAGGCGAATCTCTTCGCCAATCTAATTATGCACGTATTCCTAACATCCTAATGCGACAACATATCAAGTCAATCACATCAGCAAAATATGAATGAAATCTATACTTCCTACAAATGACTAAAATGCCCTAAATCTCATATTCTTCGTTAGTTTACGAAATAGGAAACGGACAGCATGTTGTACATGTCAAACGGCGTTGCCGTCAAGAATCTACTATTAAACAACATTGAAAGCTTTGGAAACAGTCAATCAAAGCGTCTAAAATCCGCACCATTTCCCTTTTAGGGGTGAGAGTTCGAACGGAGCGTATACGCTTCGTCTACGGCGACTAGGGAACCTGATTTACGAGATTTATCAACTAACAAACTATGGAACTAAAGAAGCATCAAATCAGCAAGTTTCTAGGGCATTTTCTTACCTGCAAATGCAGAGAAATCACCGGCAAAGTGATTGGAATACGCCGCTTAAGCACGTGTAGCAGCAGCAGGGAAAGCTCTCCCACCTTCTCTCACAAACTCTCACCTTTTCTCTCTCCCAATCTAGGGTTTTTACAAATTCGGATGGGAGAGAGGAGTGAGGGTTTCAAGCCCTTTTATAAGCCCAAACTTGCCCGAAATAGACTCGGGAACAAGTTTCACTTGAGGGGTAACCAAATCGGGACTGTTTCGGTCCAAAAGATGCTTTCTGGTGGTCCCCTGGTCGAATGCGATCGGACTTAAGCTCATGCGTACTAGATCTAGCGCGCATTAAGTTTTCAGTCCGGCAGGGTTCGCAGATCGCACGTGACGGACCAGTTTCAGTTCAGCGGTCACCGCACGTAGATCAGGGCTGGAAGTCTCATAATAATAAATAGAAATTTTTTCTGATCCGAGGGTGTAATCTGGATGAATTCTGACGATCAGAACGCTTAATACTGACGTGTCAAGTCGTGTGCCAGATTTGAATTTGAAATTCCAATTCTGTCCCTATTCGCACTCTCTTCTGTCCGGGCTCAATGAAATAGCCTGTGTTTATTGGTTTGACTTAATTTTCGAAATGATTGTCAAGTCCAGCTGGGCGGTTCTAACGGTCTAAGATAGGATGTATCGGACTTTCGACGCTCGGTCTAAATCCAATACAAGAATTCAAAGTGGTCCAGAGAACAAACCCGCTTAGAGTTTGATCCGAGGTTATAGAGTATTGTAGAGTTGTTTGTTCTACTCGATTTGGGTCTTGTAGAATGTATTTAAAGTGATCAGGGACTATTTCCCAGCTACTCCAGCGTTGCGCTAGCTAACTTATGCTTAGTTTCTAAAGGAATTAATCCTAAGTGGTTTCTTTGGCTATGAAATTGGGTTCTGAGCAATTTTCCAGGTGTTTTAGTTGACCCATTGCCTAAGGACGTCAAATCCCAGATTGACCAAAATCCGGGGTGTTACAACATGAATGGTTTTAGAGGTAGGGAGTGTATGTCCCTCATCAGCTGGAGTATCTTCCACAATTGTACCATTATTGCCAACATCAACTTCCCCCTCCTCATAATTAGCACCCTGGACTTCTTCTTCTGTTTCGCTTTCATCAGAAGTAGTACTTCTAGATAAAGAAGTTGAACTGCCATTACTCGAATCCGTTTCACTTGAATCTTCAACAACCACCTGTTTCCCTTTGGAAGGAGGAGGTTGCTGACTTTCTGGTTCAATCTCTGTGGTGGCTAAAATTAGGGAAGCGGCGGCTATAGTCCTTTCCTAGGGAGAAGATTGGGTATGTGTGCAGGACTTGGTCATCGGAGAAGAAGTGAATAACTGTGGAGAAAGGTGGGTCCTTGAAATAGGAGAAGACATAGGTTGTTGCTGAGGATGAATGGAAGAAGAAGGTTGGTCTGGAGGATTTGAAATACTCTTTGGTTGAATAACAACCTCTTCTGCAACTCTTCTTGGTGGATGTTGGAGCGGAATTTGTTCAAATTCACGAACATTACCATATGTTGTCTAGCCCTTGAGACTATCATCAGGTTTTATTTTACGAATGGGTTCATCTATAGAGATATATATGCAGCGATGACCAGCTAAGGGCGCATGACTTGTTTTAGCAATGAAACTAACCCCGGCCTCAAAAACAAGAACCCTTAAGTGTAGGAGGAGGAAGCCATACAAGCTTATTCACCAGTAGACTTTTTCTGACCAGGTGAGATTGGTGTACCCACCATCTCATATGGTTGTATGACACCCTTGGGGTACAATCACAACCCGAAATGAAAAAGTAAGAGTTGGCCCGACCCAATAACTGTTTCTAGATCATCGCCCAATTAAATGGGCCAGTATCGAAACTTCGCATTCTTCTAGTAACTAGCGCACAATCTTTCGGTACTTCTTGATCAAAGATGAACTGACGTGCAAAATGGCTTGGATAATATGGCTCTCACCAGAATTCTGTTCCTTCTCTTAAAGGGAGACTACATGATCTGATCGATATGAAAAATCCTCTTCCTTCTGAGGAGAGTGATTCTGTATCCACTTTTTCTGTGTCTACAATATAATGGGGCAAGCCGAAATGGAAGTTTTTTATTTTAACATCAGAGGAAATGACATCTTTCACCCAATCCTAAGATCTCTTTGCCATAGATCTCTTTTAGAAGAAGTAGAGAGGAGCCTGAGAAGGGTGAACGTAAGATATTTTCGGTGCTTCAAAAGTCCAGGAGAAGTAAACGCCAAGCCAACCAAGAGAGTAATGCCATGGCATGTATGTTGAAGTAGAACCAACAGATGGGCTTTTTACGTGACATGCGATCTCTCTAAGCCCTTTATAGATCGAACAAAGAATTGGGGGAGCAAGAGAAAACTTAACTCCTTCAGCCATGGCACCTGCAATGACAAATAATGAGGGATGGATGACGTCCACTGATTTGGAACTAGGGAAGGCCACCACGCTTAGCCAGTATGCAATAAATGCCGCAAGCTCCCCATAGATAGAATATTCAGCACGGCCTTTTATATTTCTTTATAGATGTTCGAGCTCCTGTGAACGGCCGCCGTTAAACCTAAAAGGATGAGCCAAAGAAGGTAAGGATATATATATATCAAGCTGAAATGAGAAGAGGTTGAAGAAAAGAATTCTTACTTAAAGCTCTGCTAAAATGGGCCAGCCATTGTATAGGATGAATTTTATTGATGTTTGGGAACTTAGACATTTCCTTGAAAAGTTTGGTGGTTGACTTCGAAATAGAAGGAATGCGATCAGGAGAGGATATGAAAGCGAATTCTTCGTAAGTGGGGAAAAATTCATCAAAGAATTTTTCAGTTATCGGCAGGCCGGTGATCTTGTAAACGTCCCAAAGAGTAATGCTCATTTCTCCTTCTGGAAGACGAAAAGAGTTGGTGGAAGGGCACCAATAGTTGAGGAAAGCTTTTAAAATAGAAGCTTTTTTGCAAAAGGGGAACGATGTTAATTCAATTACGTGGAAGATATTGATCTTTGATAAAGTTGCAGTATACTTTGCCAATATTTCCATGGCCCATTCAGAATAATAATTACGAGGGGTAAGAAGGCCTCTCATTCTAAATTCTTTCGGGCTCCATATCAAGGTGCGGTGGTTAAAACGCTGTCTGAGTGTCTCATAGAAGCAGTTTGGATAAAGGCTGTGAACGTCGTAGAATGGAACAAGGAAAATCATGGGATGAATGTCGCCTACTTGTTGTCTCAATCTCGGTGGCTGCAGAATACCTTCCAATAGTCTTGGCTCCTTAAATGACCAGGACTCTATATATGCCAATCTTTCTGCAATGAGGTGATCTCTAGGTTCGCAAACAAGCATGGAGAGATGATGGTGAATATTGATCAAAATCGAAATGAGGCCCTGTCTCTATGGGTTTTCAAATTTTATGGGGCCTTGCACGGCCTGGATTGATTCCCAGGAATTGTGGAGCTTCTTCCTGTTGTGTTCCTTTATCTTCTCTTGAACTTCTTGGGCTTTATTACGGTGATGTTTCTTGGGTCTAGAAGGAGGAGGGGTGTCCTCTCTAGCAGGTGGCCTTTGACTGGTTGTTTGGTAGTGTGTTGTCGTCTTCAACCAATTCTCCCAGTCATACTTACGAACATGTTTTGGAGGCATCTGAAGATTGCCCATGGCGATAGCTCTGTGAATAGGAGAAGATAATGTTGCAATACGTGAAGAAAAATCAAATGTAGGGAGTACGGGTTCTTTTATGTAGGCTGGACGTCTGGGAGTTGTCTTGAATCGTTTACGTAAAGGTTGAGTTGGAGAGGAAGGAGATTTTGTTGCTGGAGGTGCTACAGCATGAATAGGTTCAGTATTTGGCTTCTCTTAATGAGAAGGGTGATCAGAAGGGGGATTTACAACAATGAAGGTCCTTTTTGTACGAGCCATGATTGAACAAAACTAAAATCTGGCTAAGTCAGGAAAATTGGCAAAGTGTTGCTTACGCGGGCGGCGTAACGGTCCAAAAGACTTCGGGAACGGGAGTGGGTTGTGCGGATCACGCAACGAGTTTCGAATTGCACGAATGGAGCAGCAGTTCAAGTCCTTGCGTGAACAAAATTTTGTTGCACGGGTCATGCGACAGCTATTGGTTGCGCGGGAAGAAAATGCGAAGACAGAGCTTTTGCCTCAATGAGAGGAATGAAGAAATGATGGGTGATGGGTTATATATAGAGGAGAGGGTCAAGTACGAACTCAAGTGACCATTGCTTGAGTCACGCAAGGACCCTAAGGATAAACAGATTTTTTTTAAGATTGATCCGTATCCTTTAATTCAAGGGAACAAATGAACGGATCAAGGGAGCATCTGTTGGAGCATAAAAATCATGAAGGAAGATTCAAAGTTAGGAAAAAGAGAAGAACAAGATCAATATAAAGAAATGGGAAAGGAAGAATTTTTATTACGCAAACAGACGAGTCATTGTGCGGATCATGCAACCAGATTATGGTGTTGCGCAAATGATAAAGATTATTTTACCCTTGTGCAGACTGCGCATTAAAGAAAATCACTGCGCAGGTCACGCGACCAACATTATCATTGCGCGGGTCGAGCGGCCAACATTATCATTATGCGAGTAACACAATCAAAAATAGAAGTTGATCAAGATGAACGGTTGGATTTGGTACGAAGTGGGACCCATGGCATAAAGACCAAGGGTTAGCACATGTGGGTGCCTATAAATACCCCACTCCCCTCCTCATTTGGAGATTAGAAATTTTCTGGAGAAGATCGGAGCTCTGAAGAAAGACTGAAGGTGAGACGCAGAAGGAAAAGCCCAATTGCGCGGATCGCGTATCTAAAATACTACACACAGGAGAAATGCCATGCGGGTCGCACGACGTAGGCAGCAGGCAACGCTGACCATGCAATGTTTAAATCAGTTGTGCTGGTCGCGCAACTCTGTCACCATGTGGCCAAAACTAAAAGTGGTGGAAATGCTGGTGGGATTGCGGGAGGCATCCATGATCAATCTTCATTACTTTAAGTTTTCTCCTTTAAAGAACGGACAAGTTCAAAAGAGAGATTAGTTGATTAAAGTTCGATATCCCTCCTAATTATAGGAGATGACTGAAGCCACAATCGAAATGCTGCCGAATTCAAGATTTAACATATGAGCTTTATCAATTACAATATTGTTCATTTCACAACATTCTGTCTTAAAATCAAGGGATCTAGAAAGGATGTAAATGTACTCAGAATCAATGAAGCCATGATTGTTGTATGAAATTTTATCGTTGTCTTTGAATAAAATAATCTCCCTAAATTAGATGCTTTTGTTTCTTTATCGAAACAACAATTTACGGATGAAATGCGAATATTAGGTAAAATGTTCAATGTGATTGACAAAATGCTCAAATGAGAATTGTATTTGAATTATTTGTTAAATGTTGCCATGATTATCACATGTATTCTGCCTATTGCACTTAAGTAAGATTGGGGCCATACCTTGGCCCAGGAAATTGGTAACAATTCCTGTTGAGTGGCGGAATTAGTCTCGCCACATTTGATACGTTCGGTGAATCCGTGTCGTATGACGATTATCGATAGTAGTTAGGCCACATGGAGTGCTTATGTGGTTCATGTCAATTAATTCAGTGTGCGCTCGTACTAATTCAACTTATCCAACAAAATTGATTGGCCCATTGTATGTTCACCATGTATGGACGCCACTGCTGGAATCTAAGATACCCTTACCAATGTTATAATGCCCCAAAAATCAAGGGTCGAGCAAAGTTCAACTCCCGAGTTCCAACGCATCACTTATGCAACATTGATAATGATGATTAAATGTTGTCCATATTATTACATTAAACATGAGTGAGATTACACCAAATCAGCATAACATACTCCAAAGTTAGTGTAATTAAGCAAGCGGAAGACTAAGGCAAATATATAGAGTATATACGTGTTTCATAACCTCCAAAGTATGAACATGCTACCGGGCTGAATATATATATATATATATATATATATATATATATATATATATATATATATATATAAAATTTGTTCTAAATTATATAAAATCTCAAAATGTAAAGGTTCAGCTAATCCAATGTCCCTGTAATCCCTGGTGACGCAGCTCTAAGTCTATACAGACCCGCCTGAGAGCTGTACGTAGGAGAAATCCACCTCCTCATCAATGAGATATGGCTCCATCGCAAAAGCCTCATCGTAACCTGCATCTAAATTAGAGTCTAGCTGACATTTTACAACCCTGTCCCAGAGTGGGAGTGAGTGACCAACTCAGTGGTATTATAAGACAAAGGTTAACATGTTATCAATTCAGTCAACTAGTAATGATAAAGTAGTATAACAATCATATCCAAAATACTCTTATCAATGCAAAGATAATATGTTGTAATGATACATGCCCTCACCTACACTCCCTTAGTGACATCATCTAACGATTGCGCATGATAAACTCCCTAAAAGTGTGCTTCCTTGCTAAAGCACATGCAATGCAATGCATGGTCGTGTTAGCCAAGTAATTTATTAGCCTTATTCATACAATAAATTTGGGAAGCTAAGATACCTTGTAAGGCTTGTATCTTAGTCCTTACTGTTCCGTCGAATCTCGTGACCTATAATCAACATTTGTGAGGGACCCTAAGTCGTATCCCGTAGATTTGAGTTGGCCTAATCAGAGACTTGTACTATTGTGACCGCACCGTCACCGCAGTTCTAATGCCGCATCTTGCACACTGATCCGATACCCTGGCCAGGAGATGTGGGCCGACGTTTATCTCGAAGAAACGCTGCTCATTTAAGAACCTAAGAGAATCTCTACAACCCATCCCATCAATCAATCAATCAATCAATCAATCAAAGCACACAACCTGTGCTTTCTTTCTCCCCAAGTCAAGCAACCTACCAAGTCAACTCTCAAGTCAAGTACAACTATCACCTCACATCCATCACCTCTCTTAGAACCACTCTTTCTCTCTCTCTCTCTCTCTCTCTCTCTCTCTCTCTCTCTCTCTCTCCTCACATTTTCTAAGCAACAAGGGAGAAAAAAAAGTGCACGTCGAAGCACTTCCAAAAGAGATAAAAAAGAGTATGTTGTGTGGCCCACTTCCTCTCCCTAGATCCATCATCCTAACCCTTCATTTCTCTTCCATCAAAGAGGGACACAAGGAGCTCAGCATTCCATCAGACCAAGAAGATCAAACGGTGGATGTTTCTATAGGCCTATATTTTATTTTTTTAATGATGGGCCAACTAGGGCCTACCGATTGATGGCATGGATCTCACTTTGGACCCTAGATGTGGTCGATGGCCCACTATGCTTCTCATGATCATTCCATGATGGGGCCAATCTCCATGGACCCCATCATAATGTTTACTTTCTAGTTTGAAAGAGTTTATATAGACCTTCCATTTTGGTTGAGAAGGAATCTCTTTAGTGCTAAGGTTTCTAACTCCTATGATTGTCAAATTTTAGTGTGTTAAAACCTCTCAGTTTGTAGTGTTAAATTCTCTCTTGGAATCTATGTCTTATCCAGCTCATAATGAAGTCTATGCATCTGTCAAGAATAAGGGTCTTTAGTTCAAGAAAGAATTTAAGCTCTGTTCATGTATGACATCAAGAAAGAATTCAAGCTCTTAAGCTTCAAGTGTTCAAAATTTTCAAAGCTTCTTACAAGTTAAGACAAACGTTCTTAGTCTTTGAATCTCGAGTTCAAACTTCAATGGTAGTCAATTTCAAGCTTCAGAAGTCTTAAGTTCAAGCTTCATCATATGACAAGATTTCAAGCTTCGTAAACTTCAAAGAGCGACTATCAACTGAAGAAAAAGAAGACTTAATGTTCATTCTTCACTAACAAGGTTTGGATGACCTTAGATTGACCTTAGGGTAGGTCATTTTGAATACATAATTCAATTAATTCATTTTATAAGTGAAGAGTCTATTTCTCGATTAGTCCTTGACTTTATTCAACTAGTCCTAGCACTGGCTCGACCAGTCCAAGAAATTCCATGACCAATCCTAAGGTTATTGCAAATTTTTAGAATTTTTTATTAAGCTACGACTAGTCCTGGAGACTGCTCGACCTGTCATGTGAATATTGCACGACTCGTTCATGACCAGTCCTTCATCTATGACTCGAAATCCAGCAATAATTTTAAGTACCCTATGACCAGTCGTGGAGAGGTCACGACCAGTCATGGAGGTCCCTCAAGCGGTCGTGAATGGCCTACGACCAATCGTGGAACGGTTTTATCCGATCGCGTTCAAAATTTCAAATATTTGTTGGTCCTACGACTAGTCGTAGTGTCCACAGGACCAGTTGTGAATGTGATTTCTTCAATTATAAATAGACAACGAATTTCAGAGTATTTCATTTAATTCAAGATAAATCAATACAATACTCTGAGAGATAAGTTAGTCTTTATTTTAAGCTATATTGTGCTCATTTAATATTCTCTTTTATTAACTTTCTTTGCTTTTAATTTTGAATTCTTGTATTCCAATTTTTATTTTTTTTAAAGAGGGATTGAAGTATTCCCATTTCTTGGAATCAAAATCAAATTAAGCTAGCCCAAGGTAGTTTAAATCTAATATCAATTTAGAACCTAGAACCATTTCATAAGTGAGTTTGGACTTTGAACTTCTATATTCAAAATTCTACTCTGATTTGGTTCTTCCAGGCTGCAACAAAAGGAGAATATCCAAGTATTGTGTAAATTCCTTTCTTTTGGTTTTCATTGAGATTGAGCCAAAAAAATATCAAATGTGGTTTGTCTGATGTAAGACCCGTATCTTGGTCCGTACCTTTCCGTAGACTTCCGCAGTCTTACCGGTTGAATTCTGGCAGCCTTCGACCCTTAACCAATATCGACGTGCGACCCTAATTCATATGCCGACAACCCGAGCCGACTCAACCCAAGACCAATACCATAGTGACCGCGCCGTCGTTGCAGTTTCGATGCCGTGACTCGCGCGCCAAGGCGATACCCTGGTCAAGAGATGTGGGCCAACGTTCGGTGCGAGAAAATGCCGCGCGTTGCGAAACCTAAGGGAATCTCTATGATGTGTCACATCAATCACATCAATCCCATCAATCAATCATCCATCAAGCCATCACATGTCAAGTACACATCACTTTCATCCCTTTTCCCAAGCAACCACAAAAATCTCCCAAACCTATACCTCTCTTATACAAAAAGCCACAAAAGTCTTCACCACCCATACCTCTCTTACACAAAAGCCTCAAAAGTCAATACTTTCTTACACCCCATCACCACATCCATCCATCACTCACTCTCTCTCTCCCTTTACAACTCCTCTCTTTCTCATTTTAAATTTCCAAGCAACAAAAAATTCCAAGACTCCATACGTATGGAATTTCTCCAAGCTTTCTAAACTCCAAGTGTGGCCCACCTCTTCACCTCATCATCTCCCATCTCAACCCTCTATTCCTCATCTCATCCATTGAAGTTGAAGCTAAGGTGCCAAGGAACCCCTAGGAGCAAGAAGATCGGACGGTGGGTGCCTCTATAGGATAGTTTCTTTCTTTTTTTTATGATGGGCCAAGTGAGACCCACCGATCAATGGTGTGGATCTCACTTGGGACCCTAAAATGTGACCGATGGCCCACTTGGATCATCATGATCACTCCATGATGGGGCCATTCTCCATGGACCCCATCATGATATTTATTTCATTTAGAAAGGTCATCTAGACCATCCTTATTGGTGGGGAAAGGATCCCCACCGTTGAATTTAAGTTTTGATGGTCCCTTATGCTAAATGACCCACTTGATGTATGATCCATTGCAAGGGAGGGCCCATAGTGTTGGGTCCCTCCATCACAAGGCGTGTCCCACTCTCCATGTCTCTCTCTCTCTCTTTTATTCCTTTTATTTTATTTTATTTTATTTTATTTTATTTTTATGCAATAGGATTGTGTGGCCCACTTGAATGGATCCCACCTTGAGGTATTTTTTTTTATTCAAGTGGGGCCCATCTTTGACGTTGTACCCATGTCACCCATCAGTGGTGGCCTACTTCATCAGGGCCCACCACTCTCTATAAAAAAAAAATAAAACCGTCCAGCGTCTGGGACGCTGGACGTTTCATAAGAAAGAAGAAAAGGGAAAGAAGAGAGAAGGACCTTTGGGTGGTCCACTTGCTTAGGCCCCACCGTGATGTATTTAGGCAATCCAAGCCGTCTACCCTCTTACCTACAGTGTTTTAGCCATTGGGTAGAAGTTTGTGGCTGATTGGAAGACCTGGTGGGCCATAGCATCAAAGAATGCATCACTACCATTCAAGGATCCTTTTCTGTTTTTATTTCATTTTCTAATCCCAAAAAAAATCAAACTTCGGACTCATTTCGACTGTTACGGGCCACTGAACGCAATGGCCAGAGCGAATTTCAATTTAGCGGGCCTCACGCCTGAAAAAACCCGGGAAAACATTTTTTTTCCCAAAACAGAAATTCAAGAGGCAAAGCCTCTGCCTTTTCTTGTCAGCTGCAGCAGAGCTGCACGCTGCTGCGTGCAGCCGTGAGGGGCGGACGTACGCAGGGGCCCACGACCCTGCGTGTGGGCCCCACTAAAATGTTTATTTGTTATCCAATCTGCTCACGAGGTGGGCCACCCCCAGTAGTGGGCCCCCTCTGAATTTCAGCCCCATCCATTTATCTGGTGGCCCACACCATAGGGAACAGTGTGAATGAACATCTACCATTGAAACTCTTCCTGAGCCCACAGAAGTGTTGGATCAAGTTGAAATTTATGTTTTCCCTTCATCCAGGTCCGAGTGACCTTATGAACGGGTTGGATGCCAAATAAATATTACAGTGGGTCCCATGGACCCACAAATGATGCATGTGCCTTTAAGTCCACTGTCCACTAGACGGTGGCACCCACCGTTGAGTATCTGCACTCCCACCGTCCAGCGGACGGTGGGGCCCTTGGAATGTATGTGCGGTCCTCACTATCCAGCGACAGTGGGACCCACCATGATGCACGTGATGCATCCAGGTCGTCCATCCCCTTGGTGGGATCATTTTTAAAGCCTGATGCTATTGGTTGGGTGGGCCACTCACATATCGGTTAGGCCATTTGATTTGTAACAGCCTATGGGCTAGGCCCATTTGAATTTCAAAAGGCCTATGGGCTAGGCCCATTTGATTTATGAAATGCTTATGGGCTAGGCCCATTTGATTCATTTAAGGCCTATGAACTTGGGCCCACTTGATATGTAAAGCCTATGGGCTTAGGCTCAATTGATATATATGTAAGGCCTAGGGATTTAGGCCCATCTGACTCATATAAGGCCTATGGGTTAGACCCATTTAATTTATTGAAAGCTCATGGGTTAGGCCCATTTGATTTGTTTAAGGCCTAGGTATTTAAGCCCATTTGACTCATATAAGGCCTATGGGTTGAGGCCCATTTGATGAACATGTGGGGGCCCAATTGGTGTGGCCAATTTGTTACAAATTAGACTGATGAGGCTAGGCCCAAACTGATGCAATCCAAGGCCCACGGGTTTTGACCCATTGCAATGCACTTAAGACCCATTGGTGTGGCCCATTGATGTGACCCATTGATGAATAAAAGGCCCACATGATAAAGCCCATTTGATGTATTTAAGGACCAATGGGATGTACCTAAGGTCCACTGCAATGTGTGAGCTCAACATGGATTATGTAACGGTATTTACGACGATCGTGCCTTGGGAGCAATGTTGGTTTGACGTCCACATTGCGAGTGTGATGTTGGTTAGATGTCCACATTACGACTCTCCTTAGGGCCCATTACTGGACCGTACTTGCTGTGTATAGGCCGTCCAGGCCCATCTGCGTTGTAAGAATGGTTCATCACTCATTTACAAGCTTAGTATAGTTTCATGACCCATTATCATACGCACCATATGTATGCTTGATATGAGGATTAACTGATCATAGCATATGCCTACGGGCAGGTTGTTTATGGGCTCCTGGTTAGGCAGTGTTGCCCTACATGAGCGCACAATATGTGCAGGATTTGTTGCATGACCGGATAACGTGAATCATGCATTTCGCATTTGTGTGACATGGGTATTGTACGCCCTAGCGACATCAGGGTGGTAGTCTCCATAGACGCATCGTGGTTGGCAGGATTGGATACCAAAAATCATGTTCTACATGGGGTGCTATTGAGGATCTGTATGCTTGAGTTGCATTTCATATCGCATGGCCTTGGGGTAGCCGATACTATTCATGTCTTGCATCGCATAAGCCTTGGTACGGCTCATGACATTATGGATTCATCTGCATATTCCTCATTATTCTGACATTGCATATTCATATTACTATCTTGCGCACACACTTTTACCACCCTTTAAGCTTTCTATAAGCTTATGCATGACCGTTGCGTGCAGGTGACGTTGGATCGTAGTAATGCTGAGGCAGGAGCACGTTGCTGATCGTTTTGGAGTTTTTGTTCTTTACCATTATATTTCTCTTTATGCTCATTGTACTTGTAAAGTTTTTTATCATAGTGAAAATACAATGGAGTTCTTGGTTGTTGTTTGTGGGTTATGCCTTTGGTTATGCTTATTACGAATCAAACTGACATTGAAAATCCTCCTCATAGCATCCCAGGATCGGAACCTAGAGAATGGGAGCTAGGAGCCGAGAATGGGGTTCTGCGGAGGCTGTCGGCACCGGATTCGGTGATCGAAAATTTTATGAGCGTGATTTCTGAGTTTAGGGCGTGATAGAAGTTGGTATCAGAGCATAACTTGGGAATAATCGAGAACAACATTACATGTCTGCTATGAGTATGGAATGGCTAAGTCCTGAAGTTAGGATAGCTTCGCAACCTTCCAATACAGACCGTTAACGTGCGTACCTTCGAGAGTTTTGAAGTTGATAGGCATCTCGCTCTTTCCTGTAGGACATGGTGCCTGGGAGGGTTACCCGATCGACTCCCGCACTACCACCTGAGGATTTCGCTTCACCATCGGAGGCTCCAGCTTTACCTCCTGCGTCTCCCATTCCACCCTCAGAGATCCCTGCTCCCTTCCCTATGGATGACATTCCTCCACCTGAGGACGATGCGGAGCCGACTGTGACTGTGAGTGCCTCTCAGTTATAGCAGATGTTATAGGCTGTGACAGCCACACTCCAGGGACTGGGCAGGCACCCAGTTGTCTCACCAGCTCAGGCAGAGTAGGAGCGCGCAAGCGCCTTACTTGGTGAGTTCAGACGGCTTGATCCCCCACGTTTCCAGGGTGAGGCAGATCCGACTGCAGCAGAGAGATAGCGCTCCGATGTGGAGAAGATCTTCGACACCATGTCATGTACGACCGAACAGCGCGTCCGGTTAGCAGTATTTCTCTTTCAGGGTGAGGCTGAGCATTGGTGGGCCTCTGTTACCCGTGTTGCCGGACCTGATTATGTCTGGACATGGGAGGACTTTGTTCATCGATTCGAGGAGCAGTACTTTCCCGACCATATCCGTCGTCAGCGAGCCTTAGAGTTCGAGACTCTGGTGCAGGGAGACATGACTGTGGCACAGTACGCGGCCCGTTTTGTGGCACTATCACGTTTTGCACCGTATATGGTTGATGACGAGGGGTGAAAGGCCCGCCTTTTCGAGCACGGCTTACGTTACGGCCTTCGAGGTCGTGTTATTGGGCATGAGCTCCCTACTTTCCAGGTAGTAGTGCGAAGAGCTCAGATTTATGAGACTGAGTGGGCCGGTTCTCAGTCTGATCACGGTCAGAGGAGAGACTGAAAGAGGCAGGCTTCTTCCAGTGATTCTCAGCAGCGTCGACCACAGCAGCAGAGGCGTACAGGTCGCCCAGCCTTCCGTGTACCATCAGCACCAGCAGCACCTCCACCACCACCTCAGAGGTAGTTCACCGGCACTTGCTTTAGGTGCGGTGCGACAGGACACCGTTCATGGGAGTGTCCCAGCCCCCAGCAGTAGCAGAGTGGTCCACAGCAGTAGAGACCTCCACCGCAGCAGCAGAGACCCCCACAGCAGCAACGACAGCAGCCTCCACCACTGAGGCCACCTCAGCAGCAGCATCAGTATCATTACCAGCCTCAAAGGCCACAGCAGCAGAGGCAGTAGTTTCGACCGCCTCAGCGACCCCAGCAGCAGCAGCAACACGTTCAGAGGGGACAGGCACCTCCCCAGCCAGCTCAGGCTAGATTCTATGCGGCTCAGCAGGATCCGCAGTCATCTGGAGGAGTCGTTGAGGGTATACTTCCAGTCTCTGCATGCATTGCACGAGTGTTGTTTGATTCCGGTGCATCGCACTCTTTTGTGGCCGAGAGCTTCTGTCGATCGGCTAGCTTACCATTGGAGTCTGCTGGTGAGAGCCTATTAGTATCGACTCCCTTGGGGAGGACTGCAATGTTGGGACGATTTTGCTCATCTTGCCCCGTTCTGGTTGGGGATACCTTTCTGCCTGCCGATTTATTTATTTTATCGATGTCTGAGTTCGACGTCATCTTAGGCATGGATTGCCCCGTTGAGTATTATGCCATTTTGGACTGCGCCGCGAGGACCGTCACGTTTTGTATACCCGGCGTGCCGCAGTTCGAGTTCGTTGCAGAGGCCAGAGGAGAGCGGTTGTCTTGTTTGATGTCTTGCGCCATATAGGATCCTGTTGCCGTTTGCATCGACCATTTTCCCCTGGTTTGCGATTTTCCTGATGTGTTCCAGGAGATTTCGGGATTACCGCCTCGTCGACTCACCGAGTTTCAGATTGATCTCGTGTCCGGTACCACGCCTATTTCAAAGGCCCCGTATCATTTGACACTGTTAGAGTTACGGGAACTGCAAAAGCAGTTGGACGAGTTACGAGAGTTAGGTTTTATCCGTCCGAGCAGTTCGCCGTGGGGAGCCCCGGTACTCTTCGTGAAGAAGAAGGATGGCTCGTTGAGGCTCTACGTTGACTATCGCGAGCTCAACAAAGTCACGATCAAAAATAAGTACCCGCTCCATAGGATTGATGATTTATTTGACCAGCTGCAGGGTGCACAGTTCTTTTCGAAGATTGACCTGCGTTCCGGTTATCATCAGATTCGGGTCCTAGATGAGGACATTTCGAAGATGGCATTCAGGACGCGTTATGGTCATTTTGAGTTTCAGGTCATATCCTTCGGACTGACCAATGCATCTGTGGTCTTCATGCAGCTGATGAACGAGGTCTTCCGCCCATATCTGAATCAGTTTGTTGTAGTCTTCATCGATGACATTCTGATCTACTCGAGGACCCGTGAGGAGCATAAGCAGCACTTGGAGATTACTTTGCAGACCCTCCGCGCACACCAGCTGTATGCGAAGCTGGAGAAGTGCGAGTTCTGGCAGGAGGAGGTGAATTTCCTCTGTCACGTGGTGACGAGGGAGGGTGTCGCAGTGGACCCCTCGAAGGTCGAGGCAGTGCGTCAGTGGGGCCAGGCCATGACTACGAAAGAGATCCGTAGTTTCCTTGGCTTGGCAGGCTATTACCGACGTTTCATCGAGGGTTTTTCTCGTATTGCAGCCCCGCTGAGCAGGTTGACTCGGAAGGGCGTCGAGTTTATTTGGAGTGACGCTTGCGAGCGAGCATTTATGGAGTTGAAGGACCGTCTGACGTCCGCTCCTGTCCTCACTCTTCCCTTTGGGAGTGACGGATTTATTGTGTTCACTGATGCCTCGCATATCGGTTTGGGTGCTGTCCTGATGTAGCACGGGAGACCAGTGGCCTTTGCGTCTCGTCAGCTCAAGGTCCATGAGTTGAACTATCCTACGCATGACTTAGAGCTGGCTGCAGTTGTCTTCGCACTGAAGGTGTGGAGGCACTACCTTTACGGGGTTAGGTTCGAGCTCTTCTCTGATCACAAGAGCTTAAAGTACCTCTTCTCGCAGTCTGAGCTGAATATGAGACAGAGGCGCTGGATGGAGCTCTTGAAAGACTATGATTTTGATCTCCAGTACCACCCGGGCAAGGCGAACGTGGTGGCAGATGCCCTCAGCCGTCAGCCATGAGGCCTAGTGGCGTATATGATGATTCAGGAGTGGCGGATGCTTGAGGATATTACAGCGTATGACTTTGAGTTCGACCTGCAGTCTTCCATCGTACAGTTATCGAGCCTGTCAATTCAACCCTTTCTTGTCACTAGGGTGATCGAGGCTCAGCAGGCTGATGAGTCGTTGCAGAGTTATATGGCTGAGGCAGCATCTGAGGGTCAGACTGATTGGCAGATTGGTACAGATGGTGGACTTCGCTTCAGAGGCCGATTATGTGTCCCGGATATTCCAGAGTTGCGCAGAGATCTTATGACCGAGGCACATCGATCGCGTTTTTCTATCCACCCGGGCTCGACAAAGATGTATCGTGATATGAGGCGACAGTATTTTTGGGATGGGATGAAGCGCCAGATCGCCAGTTTTGTGGCTGAGTGTAACACGTGCCAGCGTGTCAAGGTCGATCATCAGAGACCTCCTGGTCTATTGTAGCCGTTGAGCGTCCCGATGTGGAAGTGGGAGCACGTGTCGACTGATTTCATTATAGGCTTGCTAAGGACTCAGCGCGGTCATGACGCCATTTGGGTTGTTGTGGATCGTCTGACGAAGTCGGCGCATTTCCTTGCGATGCGTGCGACTTGGTCTATGGACCGGCTTGCGAGATTATTTATTGAGGAGGTTGTGAGACTGCATAGCATTCCAGTCTCGATCGTTTCTGACCGAGACTCGATGTTCACGTCTCAATTTTGGGGGAGCTTTCAGCGAGCGATGGGGACTGATTTGCAGCTCAGCACCACGTACCATCAGCAAACCGATGACCAGACCGAGAGGGTCAATCTGATACTTGAGGATATGCTTCGGGCCTGCGCGATTGACTTCGGGGGTAGATGGGATGATCATCTGCGATTGGCTGAGTTCGTGTACAATAACATCTATCAGGCGACTATCGGCATGACTCCTTTTGAGGCACTATATGGCAGACCATGCAGATCACCGAGTTGTTGGACCGAGGTTGGAGAGCGCCGTCCCCTAGGTCCCGAGCTTGTGCAGGAGACTTCAGAGGCTATTGACATCATCAGGCAGAGGACGCGCACAGCTCAGAGCTGACAGAAGATTTTTGCTGCTCGTCAGCATCGTCCCTTGAAGTTTGATGTAGGGGACCATGTGTATCTCAAGGTCTCGCCCATGAAGGGCGTAGTTCGATTTGGAGCGAAGGGCAAGCTTGCCCCGAGATTCATAGGACCTTTTGAGATCACTGGGCGCGTTGGCGCCGTGGCCTATCGGCTTGCCTTACCATTACAGTTATCTGGCGTCCACGACGTTTTTCACGTCTCCATGTTGAGGAAGTGTGGGTCAGACATAGTTCCCGTTATTGACTGGCAGCCGCTGGAGGTTCGTGAGGACGCTTCTTACATTGAGCAGCCAGTCCTTATCCTTGATCGGAAGGAGCAGGTCCTCAGAACCAAGGTCATTCAGTTGGTGAAGGTGCAGTGGGGTCACCATTCTGTAGAGGAGGCTTCGTGGGAGCGTGAGGCTGAGATTCGAGAGCGTTATCCTCATCTCTTTGATGGTTGATCATGTGATGTATTTTGTATGCTATCTCTGATTCTATATAATGATATTATGACGTTTCTTTTTCATGAGTAATGCTTAGTTACGATGCTTGTGTAAATTTCGAGGATGAAATTTTTATAAGGAGGGGAGAGCTGTAAGACCCGTATCTTGGTCCGTACCTTTCCGTAGACTTTCGCGGTCTTACCGGTCGAATTTCGACAACCTTCGACCCTTAATCGATATCGACGCGCGACCCTGATTCATATGCCGACAACCCGAGTCGACTTAACCCAAGACTAATACCATAGCGACCGCACCGTCATTGCGGTTCCGATGCCGCGACTCGCGCGCCAAGGCGATACCCTGGTCAAGAGATGTGGGCCAATGTTTAGTGCGAGAAAACGCCGCGCGTTGCGAAACCCAAGGAAATCTCTACGATGTGTCACATCAATCACATCAATCCCATCAATCAATCAATCAATCCATCAAGCCATCACATGTCAAGTACACATCACTTTCATCCCTTTTTCCAAGCAACCACAAAAGTCTCCAAAACCCATACTTCTCTTACACAAAAAGCCACAAAAGTCTTCACCACCCATACCTCTCTTACAAAAAATCCTTAAAAGTCAATACTTTCTTACACCCCATCACCCCATCACCACAAAAGCCGTGAGGGGCGGACATATGCAGCGGCCCACGGCCCTGCATGTGGGCCCCACCAAAATGTTTATTTGTTATCCAATCTGCTCACGAGGTGGGCCACCCCCAGTAGTGGGCCCCCTCCGAATTTCAGCCCCATCCATTTATCTGGTGGCCCACACCATAGGGAACAGTGTGAATGAACATCTACCATTGAAACTCTTCCTGGGCCCACAGAAGTGTTGGATCAAGCTGAAATTTATGTTTTCCCTTCATCCAGGTCCGAGTGACCTTATGAACGGGTTGGATGCCAAATAAATATTACAGTGGGCCCCACATGGGACCCACAAATGATGCATGTGCCTTTAAGTCCACTGTCCACTGGACGGTGGCACCCACCGTTGAGTATCTGCACTCCCACCGTCCAGTGGACGGTGGGGCCCTTGGAATGTATGTGTGGTCCTCACTGTCCAGCGACAGTGGGACCCACCATCATGCACGTGATGCATCCAGGCCGTCCATCCCCTTGGTGGGATCATTTTTAAAGCCTGCTGCTATTGGTTGGGTGGGCCACTCACATATGGGTTAGGCCATTTGATTTGTAACAAGCCTATGGGCTAGGCCCATTTGAATTTCAAAAGGCCTATGGGCTAGGCCCATTTGATTTATGAAATGCTTATGGGCTAGGCCCATTTGATTCATTTAAGGCCTATGAACTTGGGCCCACTTAATATGTAAAGCCTATGGGCTGAGGCTCAATTGATATATATGTAAGGCCTAGGGATTTAGGCCCATCTGACTCATATAAGGCCTATGGGTTAGACCCATTTAATTTATTGAAAGCTCATGGGTTAGGCCCATTTGATTTGTTTAAGGCCTAGGGATTTAGGCCCATTTGACTCATATAAGGCCTATGGGTTTAGGCCCATTTGATGAACATGTGGGGGCCCAATTGGTGTGGCCAATTTGTTACAAATTAGACTGATGAGGCTAGGCCCAAACTGATGCAATCCAAGGCCCACAGGTTTTGACCCATTGTAATGCACTTAAGACCCATTGGTGTGGCCAATTGATGTGACCCATTAATGAATAAAAGGCCCACATGATAAAGCCCATTTGATGTATTTAAGGACCAATGGGATGTACCTAAGGTCCACTGCAATGTGTGAGCCCAACATGGATTATGTAACGGTATTTGCGACGATCGTGCCTTGGGAGCAATGTTGGTTTGACGTCCACATTGCGAGTGTGATGTTGGTTAGATGTCCACATTGTGACTCTCCTTAGGGCCCATTACTGGGTCGTACTTGTTGTGTATAGGCTGTCCAGGCCCATCTGCGTTGTAAGAATGATTCATTACTCATTTACATGCTTAATATAGTTTCATGACCCATTATCATACGCACCATATGTATGCTTGATATGAGGATTGACTGATCATAGCATATGCCTATGGGCAGGTTGTTTATGGGCTCCTGGTTAGGTAGTGTTGCCCTACATAAGCGCACAATATGCGTAGGATTTGTTGCATGACTAGATAACGTGAATCATGCATTTCGCATTTGTGTGACATGGGTATTGTACGCCCTAGCGACATCAGGGTCGTAGTCTCCACAGACGCATCATGGTTAGCAGGATTGGATACCGAAAATCATGTTCTACATGGGGTGCTATTGATATCCCTGGGTGAAAGTTCCTAAACCCTTATGGTACCAAGAGGTTGCTCCAACGTTTAGACCGAGTGGGTAGATGAGCGTTGAGTGCCGATTATCAGACGGTTACGCTCTCCACTGTGTCGTAGTCGGTTGGAAGGGGATGCGGCCTTACCCGCCTGAGTATAGGGGGCAATGCTAGGCTGAGTCTGACCAGCTCGGGGAATGGGTCCGCTATCGATAAGTCACGCCCGATATTGGCAGACGGATAGTGTGGTCTCTTCCACTTACCTTATTGCGCGTGATGTGGCGGCAATCTAGTTTAGAGTGTACTAGACCCCGGTGATATCTCATATTTGAGCTGTATTGATGTGTGGACATAGATGAGGATCTGTATTCTTGAGTTGCATTGCATATCGCATGGCCTTGGGGTGGCCGATACTATTCATGTATTGCATCGCATAAGTCTTGGTACGACTCATGACATTATGGATTCATCTGCATATTCCGCATTACTCTGACATTGCATGTTCATATTACTACCTTGCGCACACACTTTCACCACCCTCTAAGCTTTCTATAAGCTTATGCACGACTGTTGCGTGTAGGTGATGTTGGATTACAGCGGCGATGAGGCAGGAGCACGTTGCTGATCATTTTGGAGTTTTTATTCTTTACCATTGTATTTCCCTTTATGCTCATTGTACTTGTATAGTTTTTTACCATAGTGGAAATGTAATGGAGTTCTTGGTTATTTTTTGTGGGTTATGCCTTTGGTTATGCTTATTACGAATCAAACTGACATTGAAAATCCTCCTCGTAGCATCCCAAGATCGAAACTTGGCGAATGGGAGCTAGGAGCCGAGAATGGGGTTATACGGAGGCTGTCGGCGCCGGATTCGGCGATCGGGAATTTTGTGAGCCTGGTTTTCGAGTTTGGGGCGTGACATCTGAGGTGATCTAGAAAACTTAGAGTGTGGGGTTTTTGAATTGTGTAAGCCCATTTGAAGACACAATTGTGAGGGTTTTGGGTGAACTTGAAAAAAAACCTATTTTCATAGTGAACGCTAATATCCACTGTGTGAGGATATTAGGAGTGGAGTAGTTGTGTGGCTATTGTTTAACAGTTAGTGTACACACAAGAAAACCACTATAATTTCTTGTCTTGTGGTTTGAATGTTTATTTATTTTTGTGGATGATTGTAATTCCCTTTTTACATTTGTGGAGAATGCTATAATCCTTATGTGGATGTGTGGGAATGTTGTAATAGCTTAGATTTTCTTTCTTTCTATTTCTTTGTTATTCCTCTTCAGTTTGAGTTTTTGATACATAAATCATTCTAATAAGGTTGTCCTGCTATAAACCCTTGGTTTTTATATTGTAAGGTTGTCCTTAGAACAACATTTGTATTAACCTCTCAATACTAGAATTTTGAGGTTGTTGTTTCTTTTGATTATTTGAAATTCATTTAGCTATCTTATTGTTTAATTTCGCTGATATTTTTTAATTTGGCATTGTCCTATTCACCCCGCCCCCCCTCTAGGATATATACCTCGGCCTTTTCAAGTGGTATCAAAGCCTAATAACTCGTTTTAATTGTTATTAATTTTTGGATTTATTTCTTATGCTAATCGATCTGAGCTTTTTAAGATGTCAAATTTTGATAGCTTATCAGTCACTAGGCCTCTACCATTTGATGGCTCCAATTATGCCTATTGGAAAGCCATGATGATAATTTTATTAAAATCCAAGGATGAGAGCTTGTGTTAAGCCACAGTGGCTGATTGGACCCCTCCTACCACTGATGTAACTGACATCTATGGATCCAAAACTATGAAAGTTACACCTTACTTCTCTTGGACCACACTTCAGAAAAGTGAGAGTAGTGTCAATGTAAAAGCACTAAATATAATTACTTGCGCACTATCACCGGATGAGTTCAAAAGAATTATATCCTGTGATACTGCAAAGTAAGATTGAGATATTTTAGAAATGACACACGAGGGAACAAAAATTGTCAAGAAATCTATGGTCCAAATCTTCACAACTAAATTTAAGGAAATACGTATGGAGAAAAGTGAAACTTTCATTGACTTTTATACTAGATTGAATGACATTGTCAACTCTATGTGGGGTATTGGCGATAAAATCCCAGAAAGTAAAGTGTGTGCAAATATACTACTCTCACTACCTGAACGGTTTAATTCAAAGGTGACTGCGATCTAGGAACTTCCTGATACGGACAATATGAGGATGGAAGAGTAAGTTGGTTCTTTACAAACCTATGAATTAAACTTTAACGCTCCTAAAGGTAAATCCATCGCCCTTAAATCTTCGAAATGTATTTCTCAAGAAAATAGTAATTCTCATTTAGAAAATTCTGAAGATGATATGGCCCTTTTAGCTAAAAAATTTTATAAAATTTTTAAAAGTAAAAAGAGGATTTTCAAAAATCTAATGATAAGAAAATATCTAAATCTAGAACTTGAAAATATTTAAAAGATAGTCAATCTTACAATTGCCAAGAATATAGGCATTTAGCAAACAAATGTCCTAAAAAGAACAAACCTAAAAAGAAAGGTATGTTGACTACTTGGGATGAATCTTCTGGCACTAAAGCCTCTTCTAAGTCAGAAGATTTTGAAACTGAGTCGGGCAATGAAGTTAAGGCCCTTATGACTTTAGCCAAGTTCACTTTTTCAGATCATGATGATTTAACTAGTGAAGAAAATATGAATAGTGATCATGAAAATGAAGAAGGTCTTTAAGATGCTTACAATGCCTTATATAAGGAAAGTGGTAAATTTGCCATAAACTAAAACTTCAGAAAGAAGAGTTTTTGAAACTTAAAGAAAATTTTGATACTCTTGTTTTAGAAAAATCTCACATTTTAAATTCTTTTGAAAAAACTAAATGCGATTTAGATTTCAAAACCTCCCTTATTGAAAATCTAAAAATCTAAAAATTAAAAACTAAAACTTCAAGTCTCTTCACTTTTGAGTTTCAAGGATACATGGAGGTATGCCTAAGGTGATCCTAAGTTAGAAAAATTGTTATCTGGATCCAGAAAATGTGGTGACTAATCCGGTTTAGGCTACGATAAAAATATTCCTCCCAAATATAAGAATACTACTCCTAAGTTTGTGAAAGGAGAGTCTTCAAACTCAAAAGGGAAAAGTTCAAATCAAAATTATTCTAAAAATGATAAAACTTTTCAATCCTTAAAACCTTAAAGTAACTATATCAACTGTAAAAATCAGAACCGGAATCGTTTAGCTGAGAAAATTGTTGATTTACTTAAGGAGCTCTTAAAATCTAACTCAAAGGGTCGGTCTTATAATAACTACAATCGTAAGAAGACCAACTATACTCCTAAACCTAAAAAAGTTATGAAATAGGTTCCTAAAGTTACTAACTTGATTGCCCACACTGCTTTCAAAGCTTCAAGCCATTAAAAGTGTAAGACCCATATCCGATACCGTACCGTTCCATTGGCTTCCGCGATCCTTTCGATCGAATTCTGGCAATCTTTGACCTATATTCGACGTTTACGTGCGAACTTAAGCCGAGTCCCGCATATCAGAGTCGACTCGACCCGAAACCTGTACCTTAACGACCGCGTCGCCGCCGCAGTTCTAACGCCGCAACTCACGCACCGACCCGATACCCAGGGTAGAAGATATAGGCTCGCGTTCAATTCGAAGAAACACGCACGTTGTGGATTACGAGGGAATCTTTATGAGATGTCCCATCAATCAATTTCATCAATCAAGTACACATCATACATCAAGTCAAGTACAACAACCCATACCTTTCTCTTACACAAGTAAGCCCAAAGTCAACTTTCACATCACCAAACCCATCACCCATCACACCACATCACTCCATCACCCTTATCACCCATCACTTCCCTCTCTCTCTCTCATTCATTCTCAAAATCTCTCCCAAGTAAAAAAATCCACACGTCCAAGCTCCTCCCAAATCCCAAGTGTGGCCCACCTTCTCATCTTCCATCTACACCTCTCATCTCTCATCCACACCATCAAAGGTCCATCATCCACCATCCAAGGCGAAGGCAAGGATCATTGGAGGCCAAGGGAGCAAGGAGGAGGCTTAGAGGTGGGTGCTCCACCGTTAATTCATGATTTTTTTTAGGGCCACTTGTTGTGGGACCCAAATTGATGTAAATAATGTAGAGAGGGCCCCATAGTGGCGGGGTCCCTCTATCTCACCGTATATCTCTCTACCTCCCTCTTTTCACTCCCTTGAATGTGGTGGGCCCCACCAAATTGTGCTAAATCAACTCCATCTATCAAATGGGTGGCCCATCACATTTTAGGTGAGATGACCTAATTTGTATGGTATATTGCATTTATACATATATTTATGTAGATATATATATATATATATATATATATATATATATATATATATATATATATATATATATATATATATATATATATATATAGACACACACACACACATATGTATACACGTATACATACATCAGGTGGGCCATGTCCTCGTGGGACCCACGGTTTGCATCTGTTTTAGCAAGCTGTCATGAGTCTCTGAACGTTGGACTAGCAGCACGCGGCATGGTTTTAAAAAAAAAAGAAAATAGAAAAAGTACTCTTTTAGAGTGGGCCACTCATGCAGGCCCCAACTTGATGCATGTATTCAATCACTATCCACCACCTTCCTCAAACTATTTTAGGCGTTGAGCCAAAATTTGGGACCAATCTGATTCCCAGGTGGGCCATACCATCTAAAATCATATGGAGACATGCCTGAACATATAAAAGTACTTGGTGGGGCGTACTTAAAATTTGGATGCATCTTAAACTTGGACTGAATAGTCCACCACGTGGGACACACATATTAGACGATTTGGATCATCTTATTGTGGGCCCCATATTTTAAAAAAAAAAAAGAAGAAAGAAAAGGGAAAGGAAATGGTGGGCTGCTCCAACATGGCCCCACCTTGATGTATATATTTAATCCAAGCCATCCATTATATTCTCGGGATCATTTTAGGCGTTGAGCCGAAAAATGAGACCGATCGAATTATCTGGCAGGCCGTGGCATTAAGAATACTAGTATTTTCCTTTAAAACTTGAAAAAAAGATTGCTGGGGTCCCCTAGAAGCTTGGACCCACCTGAAACTTGTTTTGGACCCCTATTTTTGTGGGACACATGCAATGGACGGGGTAGACTAGTTAATGTGAGTCCCACCTAGGAAAAAAAATAAATAAATTTTTGGCATGATTTTGTGCCATGACGTCCAGAGATGTCCACGTTAAAAAAAAGGTGGCCGCATTGGCCCACTTGTAGACTCCACTATGATGTATGTTTTACATCTATACCGTTCATTTAATAGGTTTCCTTGAATGGTGCGTTGACTCCAAAAATCATCCACAAACTGAACTCAGGTGGGCCATACCATCCAAATCATGTGAAGACATGCCTAAATCATATAAAAACACTTGGTGGGGCCTACCTGAATTTTGAATGTGGCTGAAACTTGGTGTGAACCCTTAATTTTGTGGGGCATACATAATGGACGGGTTGGATTGCAAATAAACACTTTGGTGGGCCCTACATGAGACCCACTACGGTATGTGTGGCTTACCACACCGTCCACAACAGTGGGTGGTGACACCCACTGTGATGCAAGTATTTCACTCACGTCGTCTGTCCACGGCAGTGGATGGTGGCCCCCACCCAGTGTATGTATTGTGTCCACGTCGTCCATCACTGTGGGCCCTGGCCCATGTGACGTTATGAACAGGTTTGGATGACATTAAACATTACAATGGACCCATGTTGGGTAGAAAATATATATTTTGGTAGGCCCTGGTTCTATATGACCTTATCAACAGGTTTGAATGGAAAATAAACATTTTGGCCATATCAGCAGGTGGGATGTAAAATAAACATTTTGGTGGGCCCCTTGCCACATGGCCTTATCAATAGGTTGGATGTAAAGTAAACATTATAGTGGAGCCCTTGCTCACGTGGCCTTACTAACAGGTTGGGTGGTTAATAAACATTTTAGTGGGCCCAGGACTGGATGGAAAATAAATGTTATAGTGGGCCCACATGGGAGCCTACCATGATGCATGAGTTTCATCCAAACCGTCCAACCATTTTGAGATCATCTTAAGGCCATTGTAGAGGCCCATCTTAATGTATTTGTAGCCCACCCACTAAGGCCCACTTTGTTATTTATGCGCCCATGTGTGTAGGCCCATTTGATGTATTTGTGGCCCATTGTTGAGGCACACTTTGGTATATATAAGGCCTATGTGATTAGGCCCATTTGATGCACATAAAGCTCGTGTGATTGGGCTCATTTTTTTTCGAATTATAAGGCCCATGGGTTATGACCCATTGCAAAGGACCTAAGGCTCATTGGTGAGGCTCATTGAGGTGATCCGCTTGATGAATGTAAGGCCCATATGATACGACCCAATTGATGTACTTAAGGCCCAATTGAGTGTAACTAGGTCCATTGCAATGCGTGATCCCTCCATGGCATATAACGATATTTATAGTAAGTAATGTCTTGGGAACAATGATGGTTAGATGCCCACATTGTAAGGATGACGTCGGTTAAATGTCTGCATTGTCACTCTCCCTAAGGCCCACTAATAGGCCGTCCTTGTAGTAAGTAGGCCGTTTAGGCCCACCTAAGTTATACACAGAGCCCATCTCTATATACATGTTTAGTATAGATCCATGATTCATTATCATACGCATTATATGTATGACTGATATGAGAAGTGACTGATCATAGCATATGCCTTCGGGCGAACTGTTTATTGGCTCCCTGGTAGGCGGAGTTGCCCTACATGATTGTATGGTATACGTAGGACTGCTGCATGACTAGTAGTGTGACTCATGCATTTGTATTTGTATGATTGTGATTATTGTATGCCCTAGCGACATCAGGGTCATAGCCTCCACAGATGCATCGTGGGTGGCTGGATTGGATACCGAAAATGTTTGGTTCTAGCATACGGGCGCCATAGATATCCTTGGATAAAAATTCCTAAACCCGATGGTACCAGAGGATGACTCCAACGTCGAGACCGAGTGGATACACGAGCGCGTGAGGGCCGTATACTAGTAGGTCGCGACTCCCACTGTGTCATGGTCGGTTGGAAAGGGGTGTGACCTTACCCGCCTGAGTGAGGGGATAACTTCTAGGTTGAGTTTGACCAGCTTGAGGAATCGGTCCGCTATCGATGAGCCGAGCCCGATATTGGCAGGCAGATAGTGAGGTCTCTTCTGCTCTCCCAGTTGTGCATTCGGATAGGGACGGCAAGCTGGCGTAGAGTGTACTAGACCCCGGTGATTATCCAAAATGAGAACTATACTGGTATATGATGAGGATTGACATGTTTCACTTGTATTCTGCATCGCATGGCCTGGATGTGGCCGATCGCATTCATATCTTGCACCGTATAGCCTTGGTATGACTGATTGTATTCATGTACTCATCAACACATTACAACATTATTCTGACCTTGCATTCTGAGCACGCTCGTATTGCGCACACACTTACACTGCCCTCTAAGCTTTCTATAAGCTTATGCACGATTGATGCATGCAGGTGAGGTCAGGACGCAGCCGTAGTGTAGTAGCAGCAGGAGCGTGCAGTCGAGCTTTTGGAGTTTTGTTATTAGCACTATCTTCTATTTCCCTTTATACACCCTGTACTCAAAGTTTTTGATCATAGTGAATTTTGTAATGGTGTTCTTGTGGTTATTGTTCGTGGGTTATGCCTATGGTTATGCTCATTACGAATTAAATGGATAATAGAAATCCTCCTTTTAGCATCCCAGGATCGGAACCTAGTATATGGGTGCCGGGAGCTGAGAATGGGGTACTACGGAGGCTGTCAGCACCAGATTCGATGATCGAGAATTTTATGAGCCCGGTTTCTGTGTTTGGGGCATGACAGAAAGTGGTACCTAGGTAGTGGTTGCTCTAGGCATATGATAGGCGACAAGGATCTGTTCACCAATCTTATCTTAAAGATATGACTGATGGTTCTGTCACATTCAATGATGGTAGCAACTGCAGGATTATTGGCCAAGGTACGGTTTAACCTTCTAACCTCCCTTTTTTTTTGAAAATGTTTCATATGTAGAAGGGTTAAAACACAACTTATTAAACATTTTCCAAATATGCGATAAAAATCATAGCGTAAAATTTTCTAACCTACGGTGTGAAATTTTAAATAAAAATGATTCAGAAATATTAACTAGTCATAGAACTTCTGAAAATTGTTATATCGTAAGTGATTCTAGCTCATCTAATTTATCGTGTTACATGGCCCATACCGATGAGATCGAGTTGTGGCGTAAATGCCTTGGACATTTACACTACCGTAACTTATATAGATTGAGCAAAAGAGAGTTAGTAAGAGTCCTATCCAAAATATAAAAAATAGATAAAATATGTGGCGAATGCCAGATTGGGAAGCAAACTAAGAGCTCTCACAAAAAGGTGAACTCCAATGTCACATTGAAACCACTCGAACTCCTCCATATGGATCTTGTTGGACCAGCTAGAATGGAGAGTCAAGGAGGAAAAAAGTATATTTTAGTAATCGTTGATGACTTTGTCAGGTATACTTGGGTAGTCTTCTTAAGAGATAAATCTGAAACTCTTGATGAATTAAAAGGGTACTTAGACGTATCCAAACTGAAAAAGAAACATAAGTTTATAAGATCCGTAACGATCATGGATCAGAATTTGAGAATAACGATTTTGAGAAGTTTTGCAGTGACCAGGGAATATCACATGAATTCTCTGCACCCAAAATACTATAACAAAATGGTATAGTAGAAAGAAAAAATAGAGTGCTTTAAGAAATGGCTAATGTAATGTTAAATAGTATGAAGCTCCCTAAAAATCTTTGGGCCGAAGCCATAAATACTGAATACTGCATGTTATATAATTAACCGTATTTATAATAGAAAATTAAATAGTAAAATAGCTTATGAAATGTGGTTTGATAAGAAGCCTACTGTTAAATACTTTCGAGTTTTTTTACAGCAAGTATTATATTTTGCATGACAGAGAAAATCTGGGAAAGTTTAACACCAAATGTGGTGAAGGAATATTTTTAGGGTATGCTCTGAATAGTCGAGCATATCGAGTTCTTAATAAGAGAACTGGTGTAATTCAAGAATCCATTAGTGTGGTTATTGAAATCACTTGAATACACTCATCTCAAGTTCAGATAATGATGAAGTACTTCTAATTGATAAACTAGATTTTTCATCAACTCAAAATAACTCTGAACTGAGAACTATTAAAGATCATCCAACTAATCAAATTCTTGGAAACCCTCTCACTGGTGTACAAACTCTTAGACAACTAAAGGACATGTGTAATTACGTGTGCTTTACATCCTAGATAGAACTGGATAATGTAAAAGAAGCTCTTACTAACGAAAACTGGATAGTTATGATGCAAGAAGAGATTAATCAATTTGTTAAAAATGATGTTTGGTACTTAGTTCCTAGACCAAAAGATAAACATATTATCAGAACTGAGTAGATTTTTAAAAATAAATCTGATGAACTTGGTAATATAATTCGAAACAAGGTTAGACTGATTGTACAAGGGTACACTCAAATTGAAGGCATTGATTATGATGAAACCTTTGCCCCAATAACTCGTCTTGAATCAATCAGACTATTGATATCCATTGTTTGCTTTAGAAAGTTCAAATTTTATCAAATGGATGTAAAGAGTGTTTTTTTAAATGGTGATTTGCATGAAGAAGTGTATGTTGAACAGCCAACGGGTTTTGAAGGCCCTAAGAATACTGATCATGTTTATCACCTAAAAAAGACTCTCTATAGTTTGAAATAAGCTCTGAGGGCATGGTACAAAAAATTGACTAAGTTTTTATAGAGTCATAACTTTATAATGGAAAGTGTTGACAAGACTCTATTTGTAAAGAAACATAATGATCATATTTTAATAGTGCAAATTTATGTTGATGATATTATTTATGGATCTACCTGTACTAACATGACTATTGAGTTTACAGATCTTATGAAATTTAAGTTCGAAATGAGTATGGTTGGAGAATTGAATTATTTCTTAGGGTTGTAAGTAAACAACAACCTGATGGTTTCTTCATTTCTCAAACTAAATATGCTATGAACTTAGTTAAAAAGTTTAAATTTGAGAATGGTAAGAATTTTGATACTCCCATGAGTACAACTCTAAAAATCTCAAAGGACTCTACAGGTAAGAAGTGGATCCTAAACTATATTGTAGTATGATAGATAGTTTGTTGTATTTAACTGTAAGCCCACCTGATTTTTCTTTTACCATAGGAATTTGCGCTAGATATCAATCTAACCCTAAAGAGTCTCATTTAACTGTTGTTAAGTGAATTATGTGATATGTCGCAAGTTCAGCTATTCTAGGCCTTTGGTATCCACATGATACTAGTGTTCAATTAGATGGGTACATGATGCTGATTGGGCTGGTAATGTTGATGATAGGAAATGAACCAGTGGTGGTTGTTTCTATGTTGGAAACTGTTTAGTTTCTTGGCGGAGTAAGAAATAAAGTTCTGTATCGCTCTCTACCACTGAGGCTGAATACATTGCAGCTGGTAATGCATGAACTTAGCAGGTATGGATGAAAAGAATGTTAAGCGATTATGAAATTGCACAGGACTCTATGGTTTTATATTGTGATAATTCCAGTGCAATTAATATATCTAAAAATTTAATCCAACATTCACGTACAAAGCACATTGATAATAAATATCATTATATTCATGAATTAGTGGAAGAAAAGGCAATCTATTTGGAATACATTCCGACCGAGACTCAACTTGCGGACATATTCACAAAACTACTTGACAAAAGTAGGTTTTCTAAATCGAAATTTGATCTTGGTATGTACAATTTTAATTGATTATTCATGCATTTCTGTATCATATTGTATATATTTGTTATTTTAAATAATTAGAATTTCAAATTTTAATAAAATATGCTCATTTTTTGCTATACACGACTAGTCGAGTATAGTGCTCGACCCGTCGAGCACGTACTCGACCAGTCGTGGAATCACAATTTTTCTTTAATTTGGGGGGAAAATCCTTTTCTTCCTCATTTGTGCTTCTTCTCTAACGAGTCTAAGCTCGACCGGCCGTACCCACCTTCCTAGATCATTAAGGTTAGTGCATTAATTCCATTTTTTCTAAATTCAAGTCCATTTCACTTCATTTTCATACTTAGAGTAATTTATTTCTTATTTTCTTGAGGTTTTTTGGGTTTTCTTCTCCAAAATCTGATCTAGAGAAACCCCACTCTACATCTTTTGCATCCTCTTGATTTCTTGTATTCCTAGTTACAAATGGATGCTAGAGGTAGGAAGAAAAGTTCTCATGGTCCTTCAACATCTAGATCGACACCTCTTGCCACCTTCAATCACCCGACAATGGTCCCTCCTATGTGTGGGATTTGAGGTTGCGCAATGTGATAGTTGAGCGACCTGTAGATGTTGAACATCTTGCTATATTTGGTATTCTTCCTCTTCTCCAATCTGTAGGATAGGATAACATTTTACATTGGGGTGGGTCGGCATACCAGTCTATTGTACAAGCAATGTTCTCATGCATTTCTAATTTTTCAACTAAAAATTTAACTTTTATTATAACTACTAGAGAAGGTTCATTTGAAGTTGACCGACATTTGATTTCTGGACTAATAGACATACCTGTCAATGATGAAGGTATTCCAATTAGCTCTCTAGTAGGTAAACTATCTAAATCAGAAAAACGTATGCTTACTAGAGCATTATGCAATATAAATGCGCAATGGAGTCAAAATGAGAATGCGCTTGTTTTAAAGTACTTGTTACCCAGATACAAGGTCCTTCACAGGATTTTTATTTCAAATCTTTATCCTCGGTCTGGTAACAAAACTGAACTCACCTCTTTCATGGTTCGGATTTTGCATTCCATCATCTCTGGAACCAATGTGTGTCTTCCTTCTTTAATCTGTCATTCCATCATACAATTCCATCTCCATCCTAGATACAGTGATATCCCTTTTGCATAACTTATGACTGTGTTAGCCACTCATATGTTAGTAGTTATGCCTATTGGAGAGGCACCCATTCATCACCTCATCTTCAACAATTCTAACATAAACAAGATGAATTTGAGATTGGCTGATGGTCAAGTGGATGTGGGTGGTGGTGGAGCTGAAGCAGTGAATGAAGAAGAAGTCGGTTTACCTCCTGATGATATTAACATAGATGATATCTTTGATGAGCTTGAATCAGATTCTGAGGCTAACCTTGATTATCAGCCTTTTGATTTTGCTGAGAGGTTGCATTCTCTTCAGGAACAGGTGGCTCAGATTCGTGTAACCCAAGATTCACAATTTTCTTATATGTGTAAATATATAAGGCGCATTAACAAGGGTTTACACCAAATTGGTCCATCTATTCTACCTCCTTATTCAGGATCTGATTAGTATTTTCTTCTTTTGGTTTGTAATAACTTTGATGGTACTTGGATTTATTTTATCTTTTGAGATAGCACTTGAGCTTGATTTCACTTAGTTATACTTGGTTGAACTTGCTTATGGTTTAACATGACTTGCTTATGGTTTAACATAACTTTGATATTTGTCTATCTTGATCATTTATTCTTCAATACTCTTCTTAATCTTGCTTGTTTTTCTACTTTCACTTCCATTACTTGATACCTTCCTTTGTCATACTGTGACAAAAAGGCGGAGAATTTTGGGCATGCTTAATATATGGTGATTATGTATGTTGGTATATGGCATGTATATGGATTGTGGATTATGGATGAATTGATTGTGAATTCTATTTTGATGGAGGGGAGTTAAGTAAGGGGGAGTATTGTTGGTGGAATTGATTATTGGTCAATTGATGCAAATTAATAACTGCTGCATGATTCTTTAACCAGGTTGTAACTGGTTTCCTTTTATAATTGGTGCATGATTCTTTGTGCGTATAATGCTTATGTTTGTATAAATTTGTTTTGTCACAAATTTGATAAAGGGGGAGATTATAAATGTTAAGGTTTCTAGTTCCTATGATTGTCAAATTTTGGTGTGCCAAAACTTCTCAGTTTGTAGTGTCAAATTCTCTCTTGGAATCTATGTCATATCCAGCTCATAATGAAGTCTATGCATCTGTCAAGAACAAGGGTCTTTAGTTCAAGAAATAATTTAAGCTCTGTTCATGTACAACATCAAGAAAGCATTCAAGCTCTCAAGCTCCAAGTGTTCAAGTATTTCAATGCTTCTTACAAGTCAAGACAAATGTTCCTAGTTTTTGAATCTCGAGTTCAAACTTCACTGGTAGTCAATTTCAAGCTTCAGAAGTCTCTAGTTCAAGCTTCATCCTATGACAAGATTTCAAGCTTCATAAACTTCAAAGAGCGACTATCAACTGAAGAAAAAGAAAACTCAATGTTCATTCTTCACTAACAAGTTTGGATGACCTTAGATTGACCTTAGGGTAGGTCATTTTGAATACATAATTCAATTGAGTCATTTTATAAGTGAATATTCCATTGCTCAAACAGTCTTGGACTCTATTCGACTAGTCCTAACACTAGCTCGACCAATCCAAGAAATTTCATGACTAGTCCTAAGGTTATTGCAAAATTTAAGAATTTTTTGTTAAGCTACGACTAGTCCTGGAGACTGCTCGACCGATCGTGAGAACAGTGCATGACTCATTCACGACCAGTCCTGCAGCTATGACTCGAACTCTAACAACTATTTCAAGTACCCCATGACCAGTCGTGGAGGTCCCTCGACCAGTAATGGATGGCCTATAACCAGTCGAGGAACAGTTTTATCCAATTGCGCTCAAAATTTCAAATATTTGTTGGTCTTACGACTAGTCATAGTGTCCACAGGACCAGTCGTGAATGTGATTTCTTTAACTATAAATATACGACGAATTTCAGAGTATTTCATTCAATTCCAGATAAATCAATATGATACTCTGAGAGATAAGTTAGTCTTTATTTTAAGCTATATTGTGCTCATTTAATATTCTCTTTTATTAGCTTTCTTTGCATTTGATTTTGAGTTTCCACATTATGATTTTATTTGAAAGAGGAATTGAAGTATTCTCATTTCTTGTAATCAAAATCAAGTCAAGTTAGCCCAAGGTACTTTAAATCTAAAATCAATTTAGAACCTAGAACCATTTCATAAGTGAGTTTAGATATTGAACTTCTATATTCAAAATTCTACTCTGATTTGGTTCTTCTGGGCTGCAACAAAAGGAGAATATCCAGGTATTTTACAGTTTGTGTAAATTCCTTTCTTTTGGTTTTCATTAAGATTGAGCTAGAAAAATCTCATTTGTGGTTTGTCTGAGGTGATCCAGAAAACTTAGAGTGTGGGGTTTTTAAATTGTGTATGCCCATTTGAAAGACACAATTGTGAGGGTTTTGGGTGAACCTGAAAAAAAAAACCTATTTTCATAGTGAACGCTAATATCCACTATGTGAGGATATTAGGAGTGGAGTAGTTATGTGGCTGTTGTTTAACAGTTTGTACACATAAGCGAACCACTATAATTGCTTGTCTTGTGGTTTGAATGTTTATTTATTTTTTATGGATGATTGTAATTCCCTTTTTACATTTGTGGAGAATGTTGAAATCCTTATGTGGATGTGTGGGAATGTTGTAATAGCTTAGATTTCCTTTCTTTCTATTTCCTTGTTATTCCTCTTCAGTTTAAGTTTTTGATACACAAATCATTCTAATAAGGTTGTCTTGCCATAAACCCTTGGTTTTTATGTTGTAAGGTTGTCCTTAGAACAACATTTGTATCAACCTCTCAATACTAGAAATTTGAGGTTATTATTTCCTTTGATTATTTAAAATTCATTTGGCTATCTTATTGTTTAATTCCATAGTTATTTTTTAATTTGACATTGTCCTATTCAACCCCCCCCCCCTCTAGGACATATAGCTCGGCCTTTTCAATATCCACCGTTGATTTTTAAATTGGTGAGCCCACATGTATTGGGACCCACTTGATGTATGATCGAATGCATGAAAGGGAGGGCCCATAGTGTCGAGGTCCTTCCATCGTGCATGTCTCCTTCTTTCTCTCTCTCCCTTTCTATTTCATTTTTTTTCGTGATGATGTGGCCGTGTGGCCCACCCGGATGGACCTCACTATGAAGCATGTATTTTATCCAAGCCATCTGTAGGTGGGGCCCACTTTACATATATGTTGAATGCAAACCGGCTAACGTCCAGGGACATTGGATGTGGCTAGACAGTGAACTATGGACTGATGGTGTGGTGTACTGTCTAGCAAATAGAAAACAAAAATATCAGTTTGATTCTAAACCTTGGGTGGACTGCTCATGTAGGCCCCACCTTATTGTGTACATCTAATCCACACCGTCCATCCCATTTCTCAGCCCATTTTAGGCATTGAGCCGAAAATTGAAGTTAAATTGATTATTAAGCGGGCCATATCATTAAAAATAGTGACTTTGACCGCTAAAGTCCGTTAGGACCCACATTGATGTTTCGATTCGCCAAAACATGCTAGATATTGGACTCCTTTGGATGATCTTGAGCTATGGAATCCAATGGGCGGAGTGGATCCACCTAATGCGGGCCCCACCTATGAAAATCTACAGAAAAATAGAAAAAAAATAAATTATTAGCAGTAAAGGATGCTGGAGCAGCGTCCTGTTGCGTTTAGAGGTGGACCGGGACCTTTCGCTGTAGGTGTAACATCCCAAAAATCGGGGGGTCGAGCAAAAACCCAACTCCCGAGTTCCAAAATGTTATTTATGCAACATAGATATGTATGATTGAATGTTGTCTATGATAATGTATTAAACATGAGTGAGATTAAGCTAAAACAGCATATCACGCTCCAGAGACAGTTAAATTTACAAGCGGAAGACTGTGATAGTATGTATAACATATATAATCTGTTGTATGTCTCTAGAGTGTGAATATGTTACCGGGTTATATACATACATGTATACTTCAAAAGTAAACAAAAGAATATACATGAGTGCTCTAAAAATATAAAATGACAAGTGTCAAGGCATCTAATCAACCTCCCTGTAATCCCGTCGATCAGAACACACATAAAGGAGAGATCCTCCTCATCATCATCAAGTCCAGCTCCGCCTCGCAGGCCGCGCCATCATCTGCAATCACAAAAAGGTCTGGTGGGTGTCCAGGAGCACCGTCCCGTAACGTGGGAGTGAGTAGCTAACTCAGTGGAATAATAGAGCAAGGATTAACATGTTCTCAAATCAATCATGCGATAATAGTAAAGCAGTAAATCAAACAATCCTAATACTGTTGTTAATGCAATTATGACATTACGTGATGTATGCCCTCACCGACGATCACCCTCACGCGGCAACATCTTACGACCGCGGCATGCCACACTCCCTAGAGTGCTCCACATCTTCCAGGCACATGCAATGCTATGGTGATATGATTTTTAAGTTATTATTAGTCCATTCAAACAGCAGGATTGGGAAACTAAGGTACTTCCCTTATATCAATCCCAACACAGATCCTGTCTAGGGTCGTCACTCCTAGTAATCTCATACGATGTATATTTCGTAGGTCGCTGCAAGGGCTGCCAGGGCTGTTGCACGCACTCGTTGCTCCGCTCCCCCATCACCTTATCAATACAGGCCTACTGTACTCTACTGCTACTGAAGGGTCGTCGCCTCCCGTAGACTCAGAATACGCTCGCGGTCACTACAAAGGACTCGTCGCCTGATCAGTGTAGGCCGACAGCTAGAATATAGTGTCCCATACCACCATAATCTGCTCACGAGACTAGGTGCTCACTGGTCACTACGGGGAGGTTTATGGCCCCAGCGTAGGCCGACAGCTCGACCACGGTGTCCCATACCACCATGCCCGGCTCATGAGTCTTTATGGATCAAGGTACCATGGTTAACAGGGTTTACAATGGTAAGTTCAGTACCCTAGGTTCAAGCAGTTATGACTCATACAAGGTGAACATACATCGGCCAGTCGGGTTACTTGACGGGTTCGACTAGCGCGATCGCATCTCAAGTCGAACGACATGAAGTGCGTAAAACACTTCGCGTGGCCTAACCACTGCCGTCAACTCCAAACACGACTCGCGTTCATCGACGCGTCGTTCGTGGCGAAGATAAGCTAACCACGAATTCGCTCGGTTACCGACTGCCTGGACTAGGCATAGTCCCAAACAATCATAGAATCACATCAGCAGTTGTGTAAGGGTAATGGAAATGAAATACAACCATGAGAGCATGTTAACACATGTTATTACATACAACTTAAGCAAATCATCATACACATGTCTTTCACACATATAATGAAATTAAGCATGTCGCCAACATATAGGAAATCCTCTCCATCAACATATTAATTGAGAATTCAATCTCAAAATAACTCATAAGGAAATCATCAAGCACATGTTATAACATACAGCTTAAGCGAATCGTCAAGCACATGCATTTCATTCATATCATGAAATCATGCATATGGCTAACATGTCGGAAACCATTCACACCAGCATATTAATTGAGAAATCAATCTCAAACTAATTCATAACACCATTTAATTCAATACATACTAATACAAGCATTTATACAAACACATACACTACACACTTAAGTCTACATATAGTATGTCGACCCGAAGTGCGCATTTAGGCAAATATCTTCGCCAAACTAATTATGCACGTATTCCTAACATCCTAATGCGACAACATATCATGTCAATCACATCAGCAAAATATGAATAAAATCTATACTTCCTACAAATGACTAAAATGCCCTAAATCTCATATTCTTCGTTAGTTTACGAAACAGGAAACGGACAGCATGTTGTACATGTCAAACGGCGTTGCCGTCAAGAATCTACTATTAAACGACATTGAAAGCTTTGGAAACAGTGAATCAAAGCGTCTAAAATCCGCACCTTTTCCCTTATAGGTGAAGTGATTCGAACGGAGCGTATATGCTTCGTCTACGGCGATAAGAGAACCTGTTTTACGAGATTTAATAACTATCAAGCTATGGAACTAAAGAAGTATCAAATCAGCAAATTTCTAGGGCGTTTTCTTACCTGCAAATGCGGAGAAATCACCGGCAAAGTGATTGGAATACGCCGCTTAAGCACGTGCAGCAGCAGCAGGAAAAGCTCTCCCACCTTCTCTCACAAACTCTCACCTTTTCTCTCTCCCAATCTAGGGTTTTTGCAAATTCGGATGGGAGAGAGGAGTGAGGGTTTCAAGCCCTTTTATAAGCCCAAACTTGTCCAAAATAGACTCGGGAACAAGTTTCACTTGAGGGGTAACCAAATCGGGGCTGTTTCGGTCCAAAAGAGTATTTCTGGTGGTCCCCTGGTCGAATGCGATCGGACTTAAGCTCATGCGTACCAGATCTAGCGTGCATTAAGTTTTCAGTCCGGCAGGGTTCGCAGATCGCACGTGGCGGACCAGTTTCAGTTCAGCGGTCACCGCACGTAGATCAGGGCTGGAAGTCTCATAATAATAAATAAAAATTTTTCCTGATCCGAGGGTGTAATCTGGATGAATTCTGACGGTCAGAACACTTAATACTGACGTGTCAAGTCGTGTGCCAGATTTGAATTTGAAATTCCAATTCTGTCCCTATTCGTTGTCTCTTCAGTCCGGGCTCAATGAAATAGTCTGTGATTATCGGTTTGACTTGATTTTCGAAATGATTGTCAAGTCCAGCTGGGCGGTTCTAACGGTCTAAGATAGGAAGTAACGGACTTTCGACGCGCGGTCTAAATCCAATACAAGAATTCAAAGTGGTCCAGAGAACAAACCTGCTTAGAGTTTGATCCGAGGTTATAGAGTATTATAGAGTCATACGTTCTACTCGATTTGGGTCTTATAGAACGTATTTAAAGTGATCAGGGACTGTTTCCCAGCTACTCTAACGTTGCGCTAGCTAACTTACGCTTAATTTCTAAAGGAATTAATCCTAAGTGGTTTCTTTGGCTATGGAATTGGGTTCTGAATGATTTTTCAGGGGTTTTAATTGACCCACTGCCTAAGGACATCAAATCCCAGATTGGCCAAAATCCGGGGTGTTACAGTAGGTGCCACCATGATGTATGTAGAACATCAATGCCGTGCATTTGGTGGCCCCCCTTCTAGCCGTGGGCCACCCCAAAATTAGCTGTATGTGGAACTCAGGTGGTCCACATCATAGGAAGCAATGATGATTGAACGTCTGTCATTGAAATCCTTTTGGATTTCACAGAAGTTTTGGATCCTTATGAAATTTGTTTTTCCTCTTTATCCGGGTCTGTGTGACCTTATTAACAGATTGGATGGAAAATAAACGTTATGGTGGGCCCCAAGTGGGACTCAATAACGTTGTGTGTGGGAGTGAGGCAACTGGTGTACCTCACTCCAGCTACATAGTTGCTGTAGTGGCATCACCAAGTGCTGTGGGTCCCACCTGTTTTATCCACACCACTGGACGGTGGGACCCACCCAATGATGTATGTGTTTTATCCACATCATCCACTATTTGGACGGTGGGTTCCACCATGATGCACGTGTTGCATTCATACGTCCAACCATTTTAAAAGCCCATCTTATGGCTTGAAGCCAAAAAGGGACAGATCTATTTATCTGGTGGGCCACTGATAACAGTGATGGGTTAAACGTCTACCATTAAAACCCCTCTAGCCTAGAGGTTTTGGATAAACATAAAATTTATTTATTTATTCTTATTAGGTTTGTCTGACCTTATCAACTGTTTGGATGGAAATTAAATGTTATGGTGGGACTTGGGAATTTTCAATGGTGAAAATCATTATCACCACTTATATTTGAAGTGCAGTCCAGATAATCTTTCGATATGACTTAACCTTTTTTTTTTTATGTTCTAAGATAAATCTTTAGCATATAAATGAATGGTGTAGATGGAGAGGCCCCATTTGATTAGGCCCGATGTGATATATGTGTCCTATTGTTGAGACCTACCTGGATGTGATATATGTGGCCATTGTTGAGGCCCACCTTAATATATATGAGGCCCATTTAATGTATTTGAGGCCCATGGGTCGAGGCCCAATGGGATGTATTTAAGGTCCATTGCGATGTGTGATTCCAACATTGTTTATGTAATGATGTTTATGGCAGGCCATGCCTTGGGAGCAATGATGGTTTGAGGCCCACATTGTAAGTACAATGTTGGTTAAATTTTGCATTGTAACTCTCCTTAAGGCCTATTGATAGGCCCCTACTTGTTGTGTATAGGCCATCTAGGCTCATCTTCGTTGTGAGGATAGTTCATCACCATATAACATGCTTAGTATAGTTCCATGATTCATACCCATACGCATCATATGTATGATTGATATGAGGAATGTTTGATCATATCATAAGTCGTTGGGCTGAGACATTTACGGGACTCCTTATGAGACAGAGTGCACCACATGATCGCGCGGTACACGCAGGATTGCTGTATGACTGGTTGGTGTAATTCATGCATCTCTCTTATGTGTGATATGATCATTGTACGCCCTAGCGACATCAGGGCCGTAGCCTCCACAGGCACATCATGGATGCGAATCGAATAATAAAAATAATTGGTTCTAGCGCTGTGGGCACTTAGAATGTCCTTGGGTGAAAGTCCTAGAACTTTTTTGGTATTAGGAGATGCTCCAACTTCTAGACCAAGTGGATACATAAGTGCCCGAGTGCCGAATACCAGTAAGTCGTGTCTCCCACTATGTCGTGGACAGTTAGAAGGAGGTGTGGCCTTATCCACTCAAGTGAGGGGGTTGTAAGCTAGGCTGAGTTTGACTAGCTCACAAATGAGTCCGCTATCGATGAGTCAGGTAGGTATTGGCAGATTACTAGTCAAACAGATAGTGTGGTCTATTCCACTTACTGGGTTATGCAACTAGGGAGGTAGTAGTCAGTGTGAAATGTATTAGACCCCAGTGATATCACAGAGAGAAACTGTACTGATATGTGTACTCGATGAGGACTAGCATGCTTATTTTGTATCTCGCATATGACATTTGGCTACATAAGTCTCGCATCGCATGGCCTTGGTATGACCGATAACATTCATACCTTGCATCACATAACTTTAGTACAACTGATGTATTCATGGACTTACTGGCCTATTTTTGCATTACTCTGATATTATATACTTGGCACTTGCCTTGCGTACACACTTACACTACCCTCTAAGCTTTTGTAAGCTTATGCACGACCGTTGCGTACAGGTGACGTTGGATCGTAGCAGCGCTGAGGCAGGAGCGTACATCAGATTATTTTGGAGCCTTTTGATCACCTTGTATTTCCCTTTCCGCATTGTACTTAAAGTTTTTTATATAGTGGATATGTGGTGATATTATTTTGTGACTTGGTTATGCTTGTGGTTATGCTCAATTATAAAAAAATAATACTGAAAATCCTTCTTGTTGGATCCTAAGATCGAAATTTGGCATATGAGTGCTGGGAGTCGAGAATGGGGCACTATAGAGGCTATCAAAAATTTTGTGAGCCCGATTTCTGAGTTTGGGGCATGACATACCTTCCTTTTTATCATTTACCCAAACAAGGATCCATCTAGGGTCGTCAATCCTAGTTAATCACATACAATAGGAAAGTTGTAGGGCATCACCCCTAATAAAAGCAGTGGATAGGTAAATTCAAGAGTTTATACTCGAGGTCACTACGGGGAGGCTCATCACCTTAGTGCAGGCCGAAAGCTTGAATACAATATCCCATATCACTGTATTCAGCTCACGAGTTTGAGTTGCTCATTGGTCACTATGGGGAGGCTCGTCACCCTAGTGTAGGCTAACTTCTCGACCACGGTGTCCCATACCACTATGCCTGACTCATGAGTCTTAGCGGATCATAGTACCATAGTTGAAAGGGGTCTTTACATTGGTAAATGATACCTTGGATTTAAGCAGTGATGTTCATACATGGTAAACACACAATAGGCCAATCAAGTTATTAGACAAGTTCGATTGGTACGAGCGCATGCTGAATTAATCGACATGGAGTGCATAAGCACTCCCTGTGGCCTAACCACTATTGACAATCATCGTACGACGCGGATTCACCGAACGTATCAATGTGGCGAGACTAGTTCAGCCACTCAAACGAGAATCATTATCGATTGCCTGGACTAGGTTATAGTCTCAATCTTACTCAGATGCAGTAAATAAATACATGTGGTAATCATTTCAGCATTTGAGAAACAATCTACGTAAATACTTCATTTGAACATTTTATCAAACACATTGACCATATTACTAAGTACTTGCATTTTTATCCATATATTTGCACAGAGGCAAAGATGATTTCATGAAAGAACTATACATATGCATAAGGCGATACAAAATCATATGTAAATACTTGTAATAAGTATAAATCATCAACAATTTCTCATTTAGACAATTTAACAAACACTTAGGTTACAATACACCAAATACATAGATTAGTTTAGTTATAACATATATTTTAGCAAAACCTTATACAGAGAGGACAACATGCACATGGCAACCATGAATCCTAGTTTGGTAGACATAGCAGACACAAATAAAGTTTACATGCTCATTCAAACATTTCAACAAACACATGGAATGCATCCTTTATTCGACATAAATCATACATGTATGTTATATCGAAAACATTGTCACTAACATCATATGGTAGCAATCATGTCAGACATAAATCATTGCTGACATTTGAAAGCCTTGAAAACCATAACCTAAATGTTCATAGTCTGCACCTTTCGTCAGTTTACTCGTTTCGAACTTAGTTTGAATCCTAAACACTCGTATATAGATCAATGACACCTAAACATCGAAATAGGTTAGCTATTTCACTGATCACCCTATCTGGACTTCTAAAATAAGATTAGGGTTAGGATTCCTTACCCAAATCGTAGTTAGAATCGTTGGTGTAGCGATGGTGGGGAGGCGAAACGGTGCATGGGGTCGTGGGAAAAGATCCCAGCAACGATCTTCCTATCTCACTCTCTTCTCCTCACTCTTTCCTTCCCTTTTGTCTCTTCTCTCTCCTAGGGTTAGAGAAATTCGTATGGAATGAGAGAGGGGTGGTATACCTCAGGGCCATGGTATACTTAGGTTATAGCTAAAGGGTGCCTGTTTTTGACAAATAGGGCCCTTAGGAAGGCCCATTTCTCACCTAAGTCATGGAGCAAGTTTCCGGACAATGGATCTACGATGTGTGGTCCAGGTTCGATACGAAGTTTTAATGTGCTCTCGAGAGTAACTGGGTTTTGGGATTTCCCTCAGGTTTTTAAGTATTGTTGAGCTAGTGATTTTAATAGTTTTGGGTCTTACCATTTGTATTAATAGTGGTTCAAATTAAATCCACTGATTATTTAGTTCAGTACTTAATTAATTTTTATTTAATTCCTAAAGAATTCAATCCTTAAGGATTTCCACCTACGGTGGTACTCGGGTCTTTGTACGAATTTTTTCGAGATGTTATAATCCACCCCCTTAAAGAAAAATTTCATCCCCAAAATTAGTACCTTTTCATACTCCTCGAGGATCTGAGGGTAGTTCTTACAAACTTCAGTTTTCGTTTCCCAAGTCGCCTCTTCCTCAGTGTGGTGAGTCCACAATACTTTCACAAGAGGGATAACTTTACTTTACAACACTTGTTCCTTCCTATCCAGCATATATGTTGGTTAAAGTATGTATGTAGCATCTTCACTTAGCTGCACCTGCTCCCACTTAATAATGTGAGTGAGATCAGGAATGTATTTCTTCAGCATCGATACGTGAAATACGTTGTGCACACCGGTGAGTGGTGTGGGTAAGGAAAGATGGTATGCTACCACACCCACTCGATCCAGAATCTAGAATGGGCCTATGAACCTTGGCATAAATTTCCCTTTCTTGCCAAATCGAGGTTAGGGACCATCTATTTCATGGGAGAAACCTTAAGAAATACATGGTCCCCAAACTCAAATTCCAACTGCCACCTTCGCGTATCAGCGTAACTCTTCCGTCAACTCTGGGCTGCAAGAAGTTGACGCCTAATAATATTAATCTTTTTTGAGGTCACTTAAACCAAATCTGGGCCAATCAGGCCCTTCTCGCCAACTTCTGCCCAAGAATGTGGTGTTCGACATGGACACCCATACAGTGCTTCGTAGGGAGCCATGTCGATGCTCGCTTGGAAGCTGTTGTTATAAGCGAACTCAGCATAGGGAAGGTAGTCATCCCAACTATCCTTAAAATTAACCACACACGCCTTTTGTAATGTAAAAATGATCATAGGATCCTAATTTTCTCCAACAGGCGAAATTAACCGTTGTAATGTAGCTCGTACATGTCCGAGATCATGTGAAATGATCTCAGTACCTTTTTAGACAGCCAATCGACGAGTTTGAATGATAATTGATGAATCTCATGCTTGAAACAATCTAAAAAGCGTGAATACGCACTTGTTAGATCAAGAAAATACATCACGCGGGCATAGGGGCCCAAATAATAAATTTTGGTGGGACTCAGGGGGTCCCCTGCACATATTCAACACCCCGGGAGGTGGTGGCCACCGCCCCAGGGGGGAGCCACCGTCGGCACTCCAGGGGGACCTTAGCGGCATTGCCCGGTTGGCGGCCACCTTCACAGCGGGCGCGTAGTGGCACCTCCCGGTCGGCAGCGCACCACCGTTCGACCGTCAGGTGGTCCCCGTCCCACGTGTGGGTCCCCTCTAGTTTACCCCCTAACCCCCTTTACACCATCATTTCATGTTTTCCAACCCTCTGAATACTCCTAAACCCTCCAAAACTTTCATTCCCTCTCAAATCCCTTCTTTCATACATTCAAAACCTTCAAATCTTATATCTTATTCAACCTTACCCCACTATCTGTAACACCCTGAAAATTGGAGGTCGTGTAGAAACCTGACTCCCGAGTTCCAGACCATCACTTATGCAACAAATTGAACATGATTCAATGTTGTCTGAGTTAGAGCATTCACATGAGTAAGATTATACCAAAACTGCAATTCATACTCCAGATCCAGTGATAAAACGCAAGCGGAAGACTATCATATATATATATATATATATATATATATATCACTGTATGAAAACAAAATAATCTCAAACTGTCTCCAAAGTATGAATACATCTCTGAGTCTCATATATATGTCATAAAGCAAAAATAAATGTCAGGTGATAGTCCAACTAGCATGTCCCGCCGATCCAGGTCACCTACGCAAAGCCATTAGCGAACTGCATATACGAGAACTCGTCTTAGTCCTTGTCGTAGTCCGGCTCCGCATCCTGAATTGCATCGCCACCTGCATCTAAGACAGGGTCTGGGGGGTGTTGCAAACACCATCCCGTTACGTGGGAGTGAGTGATCAACTCAGTGGAATAATAGAGCAAAGATTAGCATGTTATCAAATCAATCACGCGATAATAGCAAAGAAATCAATCAAACATTCTTAGATACTATTGTTAATATATGCATGAAATGACATGATGGATGCCCTCACCGACATACTCCCTCATGCGGCCCCATCTGCGTCCGCGACATACTTTCTTCCCACAGTGCTCCACATCTTCCAGGCACATGCAGTGTGATATGGATAATGATTACCGGATTGTTATTAGTCCTTTTCATACAGTAGGATTGGGAAACTAAGGTACCTTCCTTATATCAATCCCAACACAGATCCTATCTAGGGTCGTCACTCCTAGTAATCACATACGATATTATATTTTTAGGTCACTGCAAGGGCTGTCAGGGCTGTTGCTCGCACTCATTGCACCACTCCTCCATCACCTTATCAATACAGGCCTAATGTACTCTCCTCGCTACGGAAGGGTCGTCGCCTCCCGTAGACTCAGAATACGCTCGCGGTCACTATAAAGGGCTCATCACCAATCAGAGTAGGCCGACATCTCGAATGTAGCGTCCCATACCACCATAATCGGCTCACGAGTCAAATGTGCTCACTGGTCACTACGGGGAGGTTTGTGGCCCCAGCGTAGGTCGACAGCTCGACCACGATGTCCTATACCACCATGCCCGGATCATGAGTCTTTATGGATCAAGGTACCATGGTTAACAGGGTTTTCAATGGTAAGTTCAATATCCTAGGTTCAAGCAGTTATGACTTATACATGGTGAACATACAATGGCCAGTCGGGTTACTTGACGGGCTCGACTAGTACGAGCGCATCTCAAGCTGAACGACATGAAGTGCATAAAACACTTCGCGTGGCCTAACCACTGCCGCCTGCCCAAAACATGACTCGCGTTCATCGACGCGTCCTTCGTGGTAAATAGAAGCCAACCACGAATTCAATCCATTACCGACTGCCTAGATTGGAACATAGCCCCAAGCATTTGTAAATCAACATCAGTGTCATATGAGAGTAATAGAAATGAAATACAACAATACAAGCATGTTGACACATGTTATAACATACAACTTAAGAAAATCATTCAACACACGCATTTCATATATATAATGAAATTAATACATATAGCCAACATGATGGAATTCATATACATCCACATATTAATTGAGAATTCAATCTCAAAACTAATTCATGACACCATTACTCAATACATACTAATACAATCATTTATACAAACACTTAGTCTACAGACTTTAGTCTACATAGCGTATGTCGACTCAAAGTGTGAATTTGGGCGAATCTCTTCGCCAAATAGATCATGTATGCATTCCTAGTATCCTAACATGACAAATAACCATGGCATACATTTCAGCAAAATATGGACGTAAACAGTATTTCCTACAAATGACTAAAATACCCTAAATTTCATATTTTCCATACGCAGTCAAAATGGAAAATGAATAGCATGTTCTACATGTCAAACGGCATTCTCTTCGATAATCTACTATTAAACGACATTGAAAGCTTTAAAATCAGTCAATCAAAGCGTTTAAAATCCGCACCTTTCGCCTTAGACATGTATCGATTCGAATAGAATGTATACGCTTCGTACATATGCTACTTTTCCATTTAAATCGAAGAAATCCCTAAAACAGAAAGTGGTTAGGGTTTTTCTTACCTAGACGTGCATTGGAAATTATCGGGAAAGTGATTTGAATACGTTGCTTTGGTACGTGCAAAGGATGAAGCAAACGGCAGGAAGTTCTCTCACAAAGTTTCTCACAATCTCTCACTTTCTCTCTCTCTCTTTTTAGGATTTCAAGCAAATTCGGATGGGAGAGATATGAGAGGGTTTAAGGCCCTTATGTAGGCTAAAACATAACCTAAATAGACTTGAGAACAAGGTATACTTGGGTTATAACTAAATTGGAACTTTTTCGATCTAAAAGAGTGTTTTGGGAGGTCCCTTGGCCAAACGCAGTTAGACTTAAGCTCATGCCTACTGGATCTTTCTCACACGAAGTTTTCAGACCAGTAGAGTTCCCAGATCGCACATGGCAGTCCAGTTTCAGTTCAGCGGTCATCGTACCTAAATCAAGTCTACAAGTCTCATGATATGAAAGAAAAATTTTTCTTAATCCGAGGGTGAAATTTGGCTGAATTCTGACGGTCAGAACGCTTAATAATAACGTGCAAAGACACGTGCCAGATTTTGATTTAATTTCCTAAACCTTTACCCTATTCTCACTCTCTTCAGTCCAGGCTCAATGAAACAGCCTCAGAGCATCGGTTGGGCTTGATTTTTGAAATGATTTTCAAGTCCAGCTAAGCGGTCATAACGGTCTAAGATTGTAGATATCGGACTTTCGACGCGCGGTCTAGATCCAATACAAAGTTTCAAAGGGTTTCTGAGAACAAACGGGTTTAGAGTTTGATCCTAGATTTCAGGGTATTATAGCGTCATTGATTCTACAAGTTTTGGGTCTTGTAGAACGTATTTAAAGCGATCGATGCAAATTTCACAACTAATTTAGCGTAGTGCTAGTTAACTTACGTTTATTTTCTAAAGGAATTAATCCTACGTGATTTCTGGTCGAGTTGGTACTCGAGTCTCTGTACGAATTTTTTCGAGGCGTTACACTATCCGTCATTTTCATCTCTCCACCTCCCTTATTTCCATCTATTTGAGCATAAGAGCCCTCTTTTATGTCTCATAACCTTCCAAACCCACCAACCTATCTCATCCTTCAAGCTTTTTCAACTTCATGGCTCCTTTTGAGCTTGTCACCACCATCTTCTCAATCTCTATGCTCCTTTCCCTCATAGGAAAGAAGAGAGCTGCCCCGGATGAGGCCGAGCTGAGCCGAGCCAACCACTCCACACTACGAAGAAGGCAAGCACCAAAGCTAATACGAGTGCCAAGCAAGAACGAAGATCCAAGTAGGACCTCGATCCTCAAATCCCATTGGAAAGATCACTACCGACGGGCGCCAATCTTGTTAGGTTCCGTAAACACAAGGTGGTGTTTGAAGAACATGTTGATGAGAAGATGTTTGGACTGTATTCATCCATCGATTTTCTCCTAAAAAATGGGTGGGGTCCCATATTCAAGGGAAACACTCATGCAAGTGAAGGCGTTGTGTGAGCCTTCTATGCCCACATATGGAACCCACTACTGAAGCCTCTGTAGTTTTCTATCCCCTTGGGAAGGGAGGAGACCATAGCAGATGTGGACATAATAGCCCATATTATGGGGGTAGAACGCGGAGTAGTACATGAAATTGAGAAGAATCTCTTTAGTGAGCAGGAGAGAAATTACTGCACACGTTTCCTATGCTGCCGACTTGTGCGGTGGAGGCGAGGAAATAGCCTTGCATCAACTAAGATGAAAAATAATTTTTTCCTGGTCCACCACATATACACGTACAATGTCTATCTTAGATGGAGTAACCGCATGGAGTGTACTCGACTCATGGTAGACTTTCTGTATAGAGTTGGACAAGGAGAGAAGGTATGCATACCTACTTTCATTTTTTCTCAGATTATCAACACTTAAGGGTCTACTGGAGAAGACTCCTCACTACCTTTCAGCCAACTTATTTGTAAGATCGCTCGACTCGGATAACATCGCCTCGATCCACATTATTAGTGAGAACACACTCAACAACATGGACATTGGCCCTAGGCAATTCCAGGCCTGATTCGATAAGGATAGCGATGAAATAGAAGAAGAATGTGAAGAAGATGAGGGAAGTGAAGGTGAGGAAGAAAGCGGTGATGGTGAAGAAGGCAGTAAGGAAGAAGGCAGTGAAGAGGAAGATCAGGGAGAAGAAGAGGAGGCCCAAGAATCTGATGGGGGCCCTCCTGTTACATATGAAGACTGCCATGATTGGGTTGCCTTAGAAGCCTGCATGGCCAAAATTGAGGAAAATTAGGCCGCCCTGAGACAGGAGCTCAAGGAGAATTAGGCCTATATAAAATGAAAATTTAAGAAGATGTCCTACACTTTGAAGACCCTCTTATGTTGTATGCAGGATAAGGGTGCTCCTCTACCTTCACCAGAGTTAGAGGACTAGGTGTATGCTATAGTTGTCTTTAGTTTGTTTTTCTGTTTCTTGTTTTCCTCTGTAATAGCCTTAGTTGGTTTAGTTTGGTGTTAGAATAGTCAATGTTGAAACTTTTGTTAAGTTTAGCTCACATGCATCTTCTGTCATAATTCATGTAATACTACACCTCATGTATTGTGGCAATTTTGGTAAAATGAAATGCATTTAACTTCTTTTAAATTGAGATGTGTAGAATGTTTGGAAATGAGGATGATATTATCTTAATCTCACACATGCTACATGTTGTATATAGGGAATGCCTCCTAAAAACACTCGGAACATTGCACGTCTCGCACTTGGCGAATCGATTGACGGGGCACCTCCCTTGAGCGATAGCCATACGACCTCAGTTTGGGCTCGAATTATAAGACAATGCCAAATTCACAGCTAGCCACTAGCCCCACCAATGGGCCAACACCTATTGTACCACCAGTTCTGGAACAGAACCGTGCGTCTAAATCGACACCACACATGCCTCAGGCAGCTCCTCCCCTTGATAGCTTGGAGTAGATGATTCTCCTAATACAGAAATAGCAAAAATTTTGGGCCACTATTGTGGGGGCCATTGCCCAAAACATGAACATGGTCCCGCCTATGCCACCTGTGCAACCCACTGGAACTATAAACATAAGTGGCTTGTTCGAACCCTTTCAATGTTTCCGCCCTTCTACATTTACGAGTACACACTGACCCGAGGAGGCAGAGTATTGGTTGGATCGTATATCCAAGATGGTGAAGCCATTGCACTGTATTGATGTAGAGCAAGTTAGGTTGGTTACTTATATGTTTGAGAAGGAAGCTAGTCATTGGTGGGACAACATGAAGGCCCGGATAGAAGACTTCGTGTCCCGTTATCTCACGTGCTAGCAGGTTAAGGCCGAGCATCGCCGACCTCCTAGTTTACTTCAGCCCATACCCATAGCTGAATGGAAGTGAGATTTCATATCTATGGATTTCATTTTTGGGTTACCGAAGACGAAAAAGGGGCATGACTCTATTTGGGTGATTGTGGACTGACTGACGAAATCGGCTTGTTTCCTCCCGATTAGATTTTCGAACTCAACAGATGATTTAGTTAAGCTGTACATCAAGGAGATTGTATGACTACATGGAGTTCCTATAGAGATTGTGTCAGATCGAGACACACGATTACATCTATTTTCTTGACACGGATTCAGGAAGCAATGGGAGTGCAACTGAAGTTCAGTACCACGTTCCACCCATAGACGATGGGTAGACAGAATAGATAAACCAGATATTAGAAGACATGTTGAGAACGTATGTGCATGACTTCAAGGACAGTTGGGATGACTGTCTTCCTTATGACGAGTTTGCTTATACTAACAGCTTCCAAGCAAACATTAGCACACCTTATGAAGCTTTGTATAGGTACCCTTGTGGAGCACCACATTGTTGGGCAAAAGTTGGGAAGAAGAGTTTGGTTGGCCTAGATCTAGTACAAGAAATCTCAGAAAAGATCGACATTATCAGGCGTCAACTTCTTACAGCCCAGAGCAGACAAAAGAGTTACGCCTATACCCGATGGCGAAAGTTGGAATTTAAAGTTGGGGACCACGTATTTCTGAAAGTTTCCCCAATGAAGGGAGTCCTTCGTTTTAGCAAGAAAGGGAAGTTTACGCTAAGATTCATTGGCCCATTCCAGATTCTAGACCGAGTGGGTGTGGTAGCATACTGTCTTGCTTTACCCACACCACTCGTAGGCATGCACAATGTATTTCAAGTATCAATGCTGAAGAAGTACGTTCCTGTTGAGGGTCAAATATTACATATCAGACCCCAGTTATTGCCTGGATTTACGAGCACGATACCGTTTAATACTCGATTTAACCGTGTTTCTGATGCAGGGTGTATTTGAGAGCAAGAACTTCAAAAAGGTTCTAAAGGCATGGATTTAACGATTTGAAGATACCAAGGTAAGGGACAAACTCCAAGGGACCATGATCGACAAATTTACACGCCAGAGATCCGTTAAAATCAAGAAACTGAAGCTCAAGTGGCCTGAAGGACGTCAAGAATGCAAGATCACAGGGTACTCACCATCCGTTCGGCTTAAAACTTTATACAAGGCCTGAAGATCATAAATTAACTGTACACGTCAAATTTCAGCCATTGGATCCTGGTGGAAGTGGCTTAATGGACAGATCATCCCTCAGAATCATGATTCTGGGCCCACCTGCTGTTTGGATGTGCTTCATCCTCGGTCCCTATGGGTTAAGTGATATGACAGAATGGATGGATGGAACAGATTTCAAATATACATCATGATGGACCCCACATGGGGTTGGGCGTGCAAACAGTGCACGTGCACTCGCAATGCACCGAACCGGAGAAGTCCAATCAGTAGCGCTGACTCGTCTCCTTGCGTAAAAACAGACAGCGTCCTTCGCTGTCCGTCCCTTCTTTTTGATAGTGGACCCTACCCTTCATCAAAAACTTTGATCTGGACCATCCATTGGTCTCCTAACAAGCTATTTATCACTGCCTAGGTGGCAAAATTTCAAAAAATAGCATAGAATGGTTTTTCAACCGTTCAAACATGGGTTGGACGATATAGTAGAAAACTTTGTGGGCCACACTGAAATCAACCGGATCTTGGGCTCTCCGAATGGTTTTTCATCTTGAAGACGATGAACGATATGGATTTTTAAACAGACTCCAATCCATAATTTCAAGCTAAAAACGGAACCATCCGTTTCCTGCTGTACGAAGACGTGGAACAAGGAGTGCGGAGACTGAGTTGGTGGGCCATCATCATGGTTCACAAGTTCAATCCGAACTAACCATTGGAACCAGGCAAAGCTTTTAACCAAGATCTAGTGGTTTTCTTTCTGAAAAATGCTAGGAAGAGGCTGTAAATACTGTGAACGGCAGAACAGTTGCCACAAGATTGAACAAGTGGGCCGCATCAACAGAAATCCAAAACCATCCAAATGCAACCAGCTTTTCGAGTTAAATTCAATGGATGGAGTGGATTTATCGTTCGATTTCGATCATGGGCTCCACCATTCATTAGCGCGAGCAGAGTTACGTAAACTCTATTTTTCGAATGGATCTGACGATCCAGGTGGGCCACCATGGCTGGCCAATAAGGAGATCCAACCCGTTCATCTTGTTAGAAATCCAAAACATCCTAAAGACGAGTGAACCTCATGTTGTGATGATCACAACTGCAGGTGATAATAAAACAACAATCCTACTGCCGCACGCGGCTGCATAAGAGATACGCACAGACTGCGTATGGTTTTCTGTTTTCCTTGCTGCAAGAGGAGTATTACTGCGTAACATCTTGCGCAAGGACTTCGACCGCCCTGGAAGCTATAAGAAAGAAAGAGAGAGAGAGAGGCCAAGAGATTTGGCTTGGCTTAGACGTGGAAGATAGAGAGAGTAGAGTAACTTGATTTTATTTCTTCTTAGTATTTTCTTTTGAGATGTCTAGCTCCATTATGTGTGGCTAAACCTCTTAACTAGGGTTAAGAGGTGAAGCTTGTAGTGAGATGGGAGTGTTCTTTACGCCTTTAATTTAATTTTAATTTTTGAATTGAAGTTGATTTTAGTTTGATTATTAAGGGAATACTTTTAGTCTTTAATGGTTTGTTGTGATAGAAATTACAATAGATCTGCGATGGCTTTGAGTATTTCTTTCTCCTATTTATGTTTATGACGTCAGGAAGCCCTGTTGTTCACCATAGACTCCTGGGTATAGTCGGATGACGGTACCCTTTCTCACCTTTATAGCATGTGATTGGTTGGTAATTAGTTTAATTATGTTGTTTGCTTTGTCTCTTGGGCATGGTTTGGTGATGGAATCCATTCTAATTCATATACCTTTCATCTCTTAAAAACTATATCAACTACTGTTCAGTTAACTTCCATGATTCTTGAAACATGCACAAGTTCTCCCTGATATCTACAAGTGGATCCTCTGAATCCCTAGTTCCTTTTCTCTGAATTTTCTTAATTCTTAGATCAATTGTTCCACCATTATTCCACAATTTCTATTTGGTTTGGATTTCATCTTAGCCTAGTTCTAGTTCTACTTAGTTTCAGAATACGTACAAGTTTCAGTCCCTTGGGATTCGACCTCGGTCTTACCGAGTTTATTACTACATCACAACCCTATACTTGGGAAGCGAACATGACCCTACTCATATTATCAAGTGGGAGCAAGTGTAGCTGAGTGAAGACGCTACCTATGTACTGCGAACAACACAGATTCTTTATAGGAAGGAGCAGATGTTAAGCAGCAAAGTAATCACACTTATGAAAGTATTATGGACGCACCACACTAAGGAAGAAGCTACTTGGGAAACGGAAGCCGAAATCCGTAAGAACTACCCTGAGATTCTCGAGGAGTATGAGAAGGTACTAATTTCAGGGATGAAATTTTTCTTTAAGGGGGGTAGATTGTAACGTCTCTGAAAAATTCGTATAATGACCCGAGTACCACCTGTATTCTTTAGGAATTAGACAAAAACTAATTAAGTGTTGAATTAAATAATCGGTGGATTTAGCTTGAACCACTATTAATATAAATGGTTAGACCGAAAACTATTAAAATCACTGACTCAATAATACTTAAAAAACTAGGAGAAACCTCAAAAGCCAGTTGTTCTCGGGAGCACATTGAAACTCTGTATCGAACCTAGACTACACGTCGAAAGTCTGATGACCGTGAAATCATAGGGTTATATCCATCTTATTAGGCTTGACAACCATCGTGGGAATCAAGCCCAAATAGTATCTAGAAACGCACAACTTGAGCCCTGAGCAATTCGTGTGAGAAATGCGAATATCTTTAGAAACTGAAAAAAAACTTAAGTGAATTGGGTCATTTGCTTGTGGGCGAAATTGAAGACTTTGGACCGTCAGATTACGAACAAACTTCACCCATGGATCAGGGAGATTTCCCTGCACATATTGGTATACTTGTGTCCCTGATCGTGTAAAGATGACTGTTGATCTGATACAGGTCCTTCATGGTCGATCAGTCTGTTAAATTGCACCATAAACACAGTCCTGGCATACATCCATTGTCAGGAAACTTTTCCTATGACGTAGGTGAGAAATGGACCTTCCTAAGGGCCCTGTTTGTAAAAAATAGGTACCCTTTGGCTATAACCTAAGTATACCATGTCCATAGGGTCATTGACATCAGTTCTGGGCCTATATAATGCCCTTAAACCACCCCTCTCTCATTCCATACGAATTTATCTAACTCTATGAGAGAGAAGAGAGAAAAGGGGAGAAAAGAATGAGGAGAAGAGAGAGAGAGAGATAGAGAGATTATTGCTGGGATTCACTCCCACTACTCCATGGGTTGAATCACCTCTCCCATTTCACTACACCATCATTTCCAACTATGATTTGGGTAAGAAATCCAAACCTTAATCTTATTTTAGAAATCTAGATAGAGTAATCAGTGAAATAGCTAACCTATTTCATGATTTATGTACCCGATGTTCCATTTTTGGGAATGTAGGATTCAACCTGCATCTAAATCGTGTATTTTGACGATAGGTGTGGAATATAAATGTTTAGGTTATGGTTTTTAAGGCTATCAATGTCAGCTAATGGTTTATGTCTGACTTGATTGTTGTCATATGATGTTAGTTACGATGTTTTCAATAAATTTCACAAGTGTTAACTATGTTGAATACAAAATGTATTCCATGTGTTTGTTAAAATGTTTGAATAAACGTGAAATCCTGGTTTGTGCTTGAGATGATCTCTAATTTAAGATCCATGTATGTTACATGCTTTATGACCGATGTTGTCTAATGAATTGCTATGGAACATGTTGTAACTAATTTAGTCTATGCATTTACTAAGGTATAGTCTAAGTGTTTGATAAAATGCCTGAATGAGAATTTGTTGATAGACTGTATTTATTATGGGTTTTGAGTTAGAATTGTCAATTACCTTACTTATAAGTATATCTTCCGTCATGTAATCTGTAAGTGTTATGGTTTCTTACTCCTTTGGTTGTAAAATTTTGTGTGCCAAAACCTCAATCTGTGTCTTGTCTAGCACGTTGATGTTCAAGGCATTGCATCACAATGCTTCAAGTCAATAATGAAGATCTACTTCAAGAAATGAAATGATAAGTACATTGTCCACTCATATATGCTTCAAAGTTTAGAGTTTTAAAAGAGCTACATCAGCTACATCAAAAGACAAGTTCTTGTTCAAGACTCAAGACATAGTAGAACTCAAGATGAATTATAACTCAAATCCAAGCTTTAGAAGATCTCAAGTTCAAGTTACACCATTTGTAGAGATCTCAAGCTTCATAATCTTCAAAGGTCAACAATCATTTAAAGAAATGAAGACTCAATGTTCATACATCACTTTCAAGGTATGATTGACCTTAAAATGACCTTAGGGTAGGTCATTTTTAATTACATAATTCAAATTGAATTACTTTATAAGTGTTTGGACTGTTCTAAGACTAGTCTTGAACCCTGTTCGACTAGTCCTAGCATTAGCTCAACCAGTCCAAGAAATTTTAGGACTAGTCCTAAGTTTGTTGTAATTTTTTAAAATTTTTTGTTTATCCACGATCAGTCCTAGACTCTACTCGATCGGTCGTGTGAACAGTGCATGACTCATCCTACGACTAGTCAAGGATCTACGACTCAAACTACAGTGACTAAAATAGGTTTTGTTCGACCAGTCGTGGAGGACTCACGACCGGTCGTGGACAGCCTTTTTCCAGTCGTGGAATGGTTTTATCCAATCGTGCTAAAAAATTTAAAAATCTGTTCGACCAATCATGCTAAAAAATTCAAAAAAGGTGCGATTTCTACAACTATAAATAGAGCATGTATTTCAGAGTTTTATAATTCGATTCAAGAAAATTCAAGACATCACTCTAAGAGATAAGTTTATGTTCTTTTTAAGCTACATTATGTGTATTTAATATTCTCTTTTGTTAGCTTTTCATATTTGATTTTGTTTCTGCATTCCAATCTGATTTGAAAGAGGAATTGTGATATTCTACTTCTTGGAATCAAAATCAAATAGAGCTAGCCCGACTTGATTTAATCTAAAATCAACTTAGACTTAGAACCATTTTAAAGTGAGTATTGGACATTGAACTTCTCAATTCGAACTTCTACTCTGACTTGGTTCTTCCGTGCTGCAACAAAAGGAGAAATTCAGGTATTTTACATTTGTGTAAATTTTCTGTTATTATGGTTTCTTTTGAGATTAAGCCAGAAAAATCTCATTTGTTTGGTTATCTGAAGAGAGCCAGAAAACTTAGAGTGAGGTTTTTGAATTATGTAAGCCCATTTGAAAGACACAATTGTAAAGGTTTTAAGTGAACCTGAGAAAAACTTATTTTCATAGTGAACACTAATATCCACTGTGCGAGGATATTAGGAGTGGAGTAGCAAGTTGTGTGGTTGTTGTTTAACAATTGGTGTACACACAGGAGAACCACTATAACTCTTTGTGTCTTATGATTTGAATGTTTTTTTAAATTCTATATCTTTTATCATTCAAGTTTATAGGATGTAAGTGTGGATGTGAATGTTGTAATCTTTTATTTCAAGTATTGTGGGGAATGTTGTAATAGTTTAGAATTTCTTTCTTGTTATTTCCTTTATTTCCTTTCCAGTTTGAGATTTTGTTTCTCTAATTGTTCTAGTAAGGTTGTCCTACAATAAACCCTTGGTTTTTATGGTGAAGGTTGTCCTTAGAACAACTAGAATTTGAGGTTGTTTTACATTCTATATTGTGGATTGTTATCTTTCCTTTAAATGGTTATCTTATTGTTTTATTTTGCTGTTATCTTTTTAAATTTGGCATACTCATATTCGCCCCTCCCCCTATAGGGCATATAGCTTGGCCTTTTCATAATCATAATTTAGATTAAACAATTTATGGATGAAATGTGAATATTGGGTAACATGTTCAATATGATTGGAAAAATGCTCAAATGAGAATTGTATTTGAATTGTTTGTTAAATGTTTTCATGATTACCATATGTGTTCTGCCTATTGCACTTAAGTAAGATTGGGGCCATACCTTGGCCTAGGCATGCAATAACAGTTCCCGTTGAATGGAGGAATTAGTCTCGCTACATTTGATACGTTTGGTGAATCTCGGTCATACGACGATTGTCGACAGTGGTTAGGCCATGTGGAGTGCTTACGCACTCCATGTTGATTAATTCAACGTGTGCTCGTACCAATCGAACATACACCACAAAATCGATTAGCCTAATGTATGTTCACCTTGTATGGACACCACTACTGGAATCTAAGATACCCTTACTAATGTAAAGACCGATTTAAACCATGGTACCTTGATCCGCTAAGACTCATGAGCCAGGCATGGAGGTATAGGACATCTTGGTCTAGCTGTCGTCCTACACTGGAATGATGAGCCTCCCCATAGTGACCAGTGAGCAACCCAAACTTGTGAGCCAAGCATGGTGGTATGGGACACCGTGTTCGAGCAGTCGGCCTATGCTGTGGTGACAAGCTTTCCCGTAGTGACCTCAAGTATAAACTCTTGAATTGTCATCTACTGATTTACATTAAGGGTTGATACCCTACAACTTGCCTATCGTATGTGATTAACTAGGATTGACGACCCTAGATGGATCCTTTATTTGGGTAATTGATTTGAAGGAAGGTACTTTAGCTTCCCAAACCTATTGTATGAATAAGCCTTATTAAGTACCCGGCTAGCACGACCATGCACTGCATTGCATACGGCCTTTATAGAGGAAGGGCACGATGAGAAAGTTTTGTCATGCGCGAATGGCTGATGTTGTTGCTTGTGAGGTAGCTTTGTGCGAGTGCATGCATCATTACAGCATACCATCCATGCATTAACAAGAGTACTTAGGATATGATTGTTGTACTACTTTATCATTAATGCTTGACTGAATTGATAACATGTTAAGATTTACCTTATAGTACCACTGATTAATCACTCAATCCCACTCTGGGACAGTGTTTTAAAACACCAATTAGACCCTAGTTTAGATGTAGGTGATGACAGAGTCTATACAGCTGAGCTAGACTTCATGGACGAGGAAAGAAGAGGAATTCTCCTATGTTCAGCTATCAGGCGTGTCTATGTAGACCATACGCTGATCGTCCGGATCACAAGGATTATATGGATTAGTTGGACATTAATATTTTGACATTTTATATATTTTGAAATAAAAATATGTATATATTCAGCCTGATAACACATTCATACTCTGGAGGTTATGAAACACGTTTATACTTTACATATTTATCTCATTCTTTCTCTTTCTTAATTACATTAACTTAGGACTATAATATGCTGATTTAGTATAATCCCTCTCGTGTTTAATGCACTAATATGGGCAACATTTAAATATCATTATCTATATTTCATAAGTGATGTGTTAAATCTCAGGAGTTGAGCTTTGCTCAATCACTGATTTCTGGGGCGTTACATGGGAGAACCGCGGAAGCTTATGGAACGGTACAGGCTATGATACAGGTCTCATAGCTCTTCCCTCCTAATAAAAATTTCATCCTTAAAATTTACTATCACGCAGGATAAAGCAAGGGAAGAGGAAGCATTGACTTATACTAATCAATACCATACAAGGCATAATCAATCTATAAACAAATGGAGATAGAATTCTCTAATCTCAGCTTCGTGCCCTCAGGATGCCTCATCAACGCTATGATGACCCCACTGATCCTCAGATCCTGAATCAGAAATGATTGAACATGGAATACTATGCAGCCTCATAATCTCAATGATAGAAATCTTTAAGTTATTCGAACTCGAGGATCTAATCATTCTAAGTTCTCAACAATCATAGAGTGTAGGGTAGCTATTAGCAGATATGTGTTGTTATCTTTAGGTATTCCCAAGTTATGCTCTGATACCATATTCTGTCACGCCCTAGACTCGGAAATCAAGCTACAAAATTTTCAATCATCGAATCCAATGCTAATAGCCTCTGTAGTACCCTATTCTCGGCTCCCAATGCACATACGCCAAATTTTGATCCTGGGATCCTGCAAGGAGGATTTTCCAATTTACATTTATCTTGTAAGAAGCATAACCACAAGTTTACCCAAATCACAAAGGCAACATCATCATCACATATCCACTAATATAAACATTTGAATACAATGCTAAAAGGGAAATACATATATCAAAATCAAAGCTCCAGAAGTCAGCTACATGCTCCAAGCTCCACATTGCTACAACCCAACATTGCCTGCACGCATTTATCAGCCATAATCATACAAGTAAGTACCAAGTATTCAATACAATGCCATAATCATACAATATTAGAAATACTAGTAAGATCATGATTCATACAATATCAGAGTAAGCAGAAATATTAATAAGTTCATGAGTCAATCCATATCAGCATATGCAATACAGATCAGCCATGCAAATGAGTCATAAAGAGCCAAACATCAAATGTTGAGGATGCAATGCAATATATAATTCCCGAGGAGTTCACGAATAGTGTCAGCCGCACCTAGACTACATAAATGCAGAAACACAGTAACCCAAAATGTCATATGCTACGGATGTAATGCAATATGTGGTGCAAATGAATGACCATGTTGGAGTGTGAAGTCGGGATGATACTACGTAGTATCATAGGCTACGGGGTCCATCATAAGAGACTTATATCCAAAGCAATCCCATACCTAATTTGGATAGTCTGACTCAATGTGGTAAAATCCTCGTCTTAGGTTAGTCGCGCGCCCCAATCGAAATCATGGCTATTGCGAAGGTACATGTAATAAATAATTGCACACCACTAACCCGAGTAGATAGTGAATGAATGAATGAATGAGTATGCAACTCCTGCTCAACAAATCAATAATGTACATCTTTGGGATCATCACCGGGGTCTAGTACACTCTACATGCAAATCGCCGCCCACTGACGCACCACTATGCAAGTGGAAGAGACCTCACTATCCGCCTGACCAGTACTCAACCAATATCTACCAGTTGGTCAAACTCAATCTAGCTATGTCCCTTACTCTTGGGCGGGTAAGGCCACACCCCCTCCCAACTGACCATGACATAGTGGGAGATGCGACCTCCTAGTATTTGACACTCGGGCACTCATATATCCACTCGGTCTCGACATTAGGGTATCTTCTGGTACCAAGTGAGTTTAAATTTTTTTATCCATGGTCATCTATGACGGCCGGATCGTAGAAAAAATTTTAAGTTTCGCATCTGGACATCTACGATATGCCTATGGAGGCTACGACCCTAATGTCATTAGGGCATACAGTAATCACAACACACAATATAAGAAGCATGAGTCATACAATCTAATCATGCATCAATCTTGTGCATACCGTGCACTCATGTGAGACAATCTCCACCTATCAGGGAGTCTCATAACAACCTGCACAATGACTTATGTAGTGGTCAACCACATCTCAAAAAAAACATGCAGATGATAGTATGGGCATGTATCATGATGCTATACTATCACGTACTCATAATTTGTAACATCCCGAAAATCGGGGGGGTCGAGCAAAAACCTAACTCCCGAGTTCCAAAATGTTATTTATGCAATATAGATATGTATGATTGAATGTTGTCTGTGATAATGTATTAAACATGAGTGAGATTAAGCTAAAACAGCATATCACGCTCCAGAGATGGTTAAATTTATAAGCGGAAGACTGTGTTAGTATGTATAACATATATAAACTGTTATATGTCTCCAGAGTGTGAATATATTACCAGGTTATATACATACATGTATACTTCAAAAGTAAACCAAAAGGATATACATGAGTGTTCTAAAAATATAAAATGACAAGTGTCCAGGTATCTAATCAACCTCCCTGTAATCCTGACAATCAGAACACGCATAAAGGAGAGATCCTCCTCATCATCATCAAGTCCAGCTCTGCCTCGCAGGCCGCGCCATCATCTGCAATCACAATAAGGACTGGTGGGTGTCCGAAAACACCATCCCGTAACGTGGGAGTGAGTGATCAACTTAGTGGGATAAGAGAGCAGAGATTAACATGTTATCAAATCAATCATGCAATAATAGTAAAGCAGTAAATCAAACAATCCTAATTCCATTGTTAATGCAATATGACATGACGTGATGTATGCCCTCACCGAAATCTCCCTCATACGGCACCATCTTACGACCGCGGCATGCCACACTCCCTTAAGTGCTCCACATCTTCCAGGTACATGCAATGTAATGGTGATATGATTTCTGAGTTGTTATTAGTCTATTCAAACAGCAGGATTAGGAAACTAAGGTACTTCCCTTGTATCAATGCCAATACAGATCCTATCTAGGGTCGTCACTCCTAGTAATCTCATACGAGGTATATTTTGTAGGTCGCTGCAAGGGCTGTCAGGGCTGTTGCTGCACTCGTTGCTCCGATCCCCCATCACCTTATCAATACAGGCCTATTGTACTCTACTGCTACTGAAGGGTTGTCACCTCTCGTAGACTCAGAATACGCTCGCGGTCACTACAAAGGACTCGTCGCCTGATCAGTGTAGGACGACAATAAGAATATAGTGTCCCATACCACCATAATCTGCTCACGAGACTAGGTGCTCACTGGTCACTACGGGGAGATTTGTGGCCCCAGCGTAGGCCGACAGCTCGACCACGGTGTCCTATACCACCATGCCCGGCTCATGAGTCTTCATGGATCAAGGTACCATGGTTAACAAGGTTTACAATGGTAAGTTCAGTACCCTAGGTTCAAGCAGTTATGACTCATGCAGGGTGAACATACAACGGCCAGTCGGGTTACTTGACGGGCTCGACTAGCACGATCGCATCTCAAGTTGAACGACATGAAGTGCGTAAAACACTTCGTGTGGCCTAACCACTGCCGCCAACTCCAAAACACAGCTCGCATTCATCGACGCGTCGTTCGTGGCCAAGATAAGCCAACCACGAATTCGCTCGGTTACCGACTGCCTGGACTAGGTATAGTCCCAAACAAATATGAATCCACATCAGCAATCATGTGAAAGTATTGGAAATGAAATACAACCATGTGAGCATGTTAACAGATGTTATATCGTACAACTTAAGTAAATCATCTGGCACATGCCTTTCATACATATAATGAAATTATGCATATCGCCGACATATAGGAAATCAGTTCCATCAGCATATTAATTGAGAATTCAATCTCAAACTAAATCATAATGAAATCATCAAACACATGTTATAACATACAACTTAAGTGAATCATCAAGCACATGCATTTCATTCATATAATGAAATCATGCATATGGCTAACATGTAGGAAACCATTTACACCAGCATATTAATTGAGAAATCAATCTCAAACTAATTCACAACACCATTTAACTCAATACATACTAATACAATTCGTGTGCCAGATTTGAATTTTGCTTAAACTCAGAACGCTTAGAACGCTTAATACTGACGCGTCAAGTCGTGTGCCAGATTTGAATTTCAAATTCCAAATCTAGCCCTATTCTCACTCTCTTCAGTCCAGGCTCAATGAAATAGCCTGTGGTTATCGGTTGGACTTGATTTTCGAAATGATTGTCAAGTCCAGCTAGGCGGTTCTAACGGTCTAAGATAGCAGATATCGGACTTTCGACGCGCGGTCTAAATCCAATACAAAGTTTCAAAATGGTACAGAGAACAAACCTACTTAGAGTTTGATCCGAGGTTATAGAGTATTATAGAGTCATTGGTTCTACTTGATTTGGGTCTTGTAGAATATATTTAAAGTGATCAGGGACTATTTCCCAGCTACTCTAGCGTTGCGCTAGCTAACTTATGCTTAGTTTCTAAAGAAATTAATCCTAAGTGATTTCTTTGGCTATGGAATTGGGTTCTAAGCGATTTTCCAGGTGTTTTAGTTGACCCATTGCCTAAGGACGTCAAATCCCAGATTGGCCAAAATTCGGGGTGTTACATAATTGGTATCAAATTTGGCATCGACAATCGACTTCAACAATGTGGACATTTAACTAACACTGCCTCCAAGGAATGGCCCACATGAAGCCTAAAATATAGTGGACCCTGAAATGGCCAAGCTATATGTCCTAGAGGGGGGGGGAGTGAATAGGACAATGCCAAATTAAAAATAAATACAGAAAAATTAACGAAAGATAGAAAGCCAAATAAAGAAAACAATTCACAATGCTGGAATATAATGTAACCTCAAAATTCAAGTCTTGAGAGGTTGATACAAATGTCGTTCTAAGGATAACCTTACACCAAAAACTAGAGTTTATAGTAGGACAACCTTATTTCTAGAAAGGTCTTTATATCAAAAACTCAAATCGAAGAGGAATAAATAAATAGAAAGAAACTGAAATAAATTGTAGGAATATAAATCTAAACTATTACAACATTCTCCACTGAACTTGAAATGAAAATATTACACCATTCACATCCACACATACATCCCACAATTCTGAATGATAAATGATAGAAAATATAAATTACACATCCACAAAATATAAGGGATTATAGTGGTTCACCTGTGTGTACACCAATTGTTAATAAACAGCCACACAGCTACTCCACTCTTAATATCCTCACATAGTGGATATTAGCGTTCACTACCAAAAGATATGTTTTCCAGGTTCACCTTCACAATTGTGTCTTTCTCTGTGGGCTTACACAATTAAAAAAATTCCAATTCTGATTTTTCCTAGCTCTCCTCAGATAACTAATACAATGAGATTTTTCTAGAAAATCTCAAAAGAAAATCAAATGAAAGTAAATTACATAAATAAAAAATACCTAAATTTCTCCTTCGTTGTAGCAGCCTAGAAGAACCAAGTCAAAGTAGAGATTCGAATGTCAAAGTTCAATGTCCAATACTCACTTTACAATGGTTCTAAGTTCTAATTGATTTTAAATTAAACTAGATGGGCTAGCTTTAATTGATTTTGATTCTAGAAAAGGAAAATAAAACTTTCTCTTTTCAGATTAGATTGGAATACAAGAAACAAAGTCAATTTAAAAAGATAAAGAAAGAGAATATTAAATATGCACACTTAGCTTAAATCGAGAACATACTTATCTCTCAAAATGCCAGATTAAAATAGCTTGAGTTCTATATATCAAATATTCTGAGCTTTGTGCTCTATTTATAGGTGAGCAAATCGCATCTTCGACTAATCCAGAGTTTGCTACGACTAGTCGTAGGACCAACAGATATTTAAAAATTTGAGCGCGATAAGATAAGGCAGTTTCACGACTGGTCATAGGTAGTCTACGATTGGTCGTAGGTTACTTTTGACTAGTCGAAGCTAGTCGAATTTTAACATCATAGTTCGAGTCGTAGGTTCATGACTGGTCGAAGGAGCAGTCGACATTCTTCATACCACTAGTCAAACAGACCCTAGGACTAGTCGAAGCTTAACTAAAAATTTTAAATTTTTGCAACAAACTTACGATTGGTCTAGAAATAGTTTGGACGAGTCGAGGCAGTGCTAGGACTAGTCTTATAATAGACCAAATTCTCAAATATAAAACATATGAATTATGTATCCAAAATGACCTACTCTAAAGGTTAACCTAAGGTTAAACATACTTCAATAGTGAAGTAAGGACATTGAAATTTAAAGACGAGTGACCTTTGAGAATAATGAAGCTTAAAATCTTGTTATAACTTGAACTTGAAAGTTTCTAGGGATCTCGATGTCGAACTTGAAAGCTTCTGGAGATCTCGATGTTGAATATTCTCACATTCTCGAGTCTTGACTTGTGAACAGTGCTTGTCTATCGAAGATAATCTTGTGAGACTTTTGTCATGACTTGGCATATCTTGAGTAGAGCTTTGTTCTTCACATTTATAAGCTTTGTAACAAGATACAAATAGTGTCTTTGGTACCACAAACTTGACAATATAAAGGGGTTATCAACTATAGTACTTACAATCTCTCCCTTTGTTAAATTAATGACAAAACACACGATATTAAAGAGAGTCATCAATTGGCACATATTCATATTAGCATGAACCAACAAATCAATTCAACATATATTCCACCTCTGCACATACTCCCCTTGAGTAATATATAACATAGAAAATATGCAATGTTACTACACCCCCTTATAACATAGACATCCGTCCTCCCCCTTTTTTACACAATATGACAAAAGAAGCACAGAACAGATGGTTGAGGAGTAATAATGAAAGAGATAGATGAGAGTTATAAAGACAAGATATGAGAAAATAGCATAAACAATACACATAATCCATAAACAGAGTTAATTCAAAGATATCTACAATCTCAAAACCAGAGAAAATAGAAGAGTAATAATATTATTACAGTTCAAAAAGAAGAAGAAAAAAGGAACTAATCTGAGCTAGATGAAGGAGCAGGGATGGAAAGATCAAGTTGATGCATGCCCTTATTCAAGCGCCTAAGATATTTGCACATATACTTGAACTGTAAATCATGGGCAACAGTCATGTTTTCTACCTTAATATTCATATTCTCAACCTTCTCCTCCAGTGCATGCAAACGTGCATCAAACTCATATGGTTCATAATCTGGATTATTAGCATAATCAGATTCAAGTTCTTCAAAAATATCATCCATGTTAATATCACCAGCTTCTTCCTCATGTCCAGCTTCTGCATCACCAGCACCATCACCTTGGCCAGGAAGGAAATTCAGCTTCATCTTATTGATATTAGAATTGTTAAATATAAGATGATAAATAGGGGCCTCTCCAACAGACATATCGACTAACATATGTGTAGCCTACACAATCATCAGATAAGCAAAAGGAATGTCACTGTGACCTGGATGGAGTCGAAACTGAATAATGGAATGATAAATCAAGGATGGTAAACAAACATGAACACCTCTGGTAATAGAATGAAGAACACAAACCATGAAGGACGTCAATTTAGATTTATTACCCGATCGAGGATACAAGTTGGACACAAAAATCTTGTTAAGAACTTTGGGAAACAAAAACTTTAAGGGGAGCGCATTCCCTTTATGTGTCCATTGAACGTCCAAATTGCATAAGTCTCTAGTGAGCATACGTTTCTCAGTTGCTGAGTGTTTTTCAAATAAAGTATGGATGAGAATGCCCTCATCATTCACAAGAATTTCCATAAGAGCTGAAATCAAATAACGATCAACGTCAAATGGTCCCTCTCTTGTGGCTATTTTAAAAGTTAAATTTTTCATTAAAAAATCACTTATGCGAGCGAACATGGACTGGGTAATGGACTGAAATGCTAGCCCACTCTAATGAAATAAGTTATCCCAACCTATAGCTTGGAGCATAGGAAGGATATCAAAAGGAGCAGTATGATTAATATCAACAGGATGTTCAACAATAATGTTACACAATCTAATGTCTTAAACATAAGTCGGATCATCCTCGGGAGCCCGAAGATGACGCTAGTGATAGGAGTCGATCTGGAGGAAGATGGACCACAGGAAGTTATCTTTCTCCCTCTAGATGACATTTACAATAAGGATTTTAAGGAAATAAAGAGTTGCAAAGGATTGAGAAGTGGGTTTTCTCAAATCAGATTTAGGTGAAGAAAAATACCAAATCTCAATGAAATTCAAAATAGATAACTTCAAAAGAGAAATAAAAGTAATCCAGATACAAATCTATAAGAAAAATGTAAATGGAGCACTAACCTTGAAGATTTTAAAAGGTGGGTTCGACTGGTCGGGCGTCGGCTCATCGGAGAGAGAAGAAGAAATGAGGAAGAAAGTGATTTCCCCTAAATTTAAGTCAATCACCACGATCCACGACTGGTCGTGGGTTTTCTTCGACCGGTCGTGCCAAGACAGGTTGAAAAAATCCTCGACTAGTTAAGTACCACACTAAAAAATAGATTTCCTGCATTATTCACAAAAATTGAAATCTAAACTAGCATATATATACACTATGATACAAATAGGCATAAGAAATCACCTTAAAATGCACATACCAAGATCAAATTTCAATTTGTTAAACCTTCTTTTGTCGAGCTGTTTAGTGAAAATGTCAACATGTTGATTCTTTGTAGGGATATATTCCAAAGATATAAGTTTTTCTTCCACTAATTCAGGAATATAATGAAATCTAATGTCAATGTGCTTAGTACGTGAATGCTAAATTAGATTTTTTGAAATATTTATGGCACTGGAATTATCGCAATATAACAACATTAAATCCTATTTAATTCCATAATCACTTAAATAGAGAAGCTAAGTAACAACATTAAATCCTATTTAATTCCGTAATCACTTAAATCCTGAATTATCGCAATATAACAACATTAAATCCTATTATCGCAATATAACAACATTAAATACTATTTAATTTCATTTCATCCAAACAAGCTAAGTACACTCATTACCTGCTGCGATATATTCAGCTTCGGCAGTAGGGAATGATATAGAACTTTGTTTCTTGCTAAACTAAGAAACTAAACAGTTTTCAATATAAAAACCACCAAGGTTGATTTTCTATTGTCAATATTACCACCCCAATCAGCATTCAAGTACCCAACTAATTGAACACTAGTCTTATGTGGATACCAGAGTCCGAGATTTACAGTACTTGTGACATATCGCATAATCCGCTTAACAGCAGTCAAGTGCGATTCTTTAGGATTAGACTGATATCTAGCGAAAATACTAACACTTAGAGCGATATCGGGTCTACTAGTAGTTAAATTGTAACGCCCGGGAAAAATTCGTACTTGGACTCGAGTACTAACTCGACCCGAAATCGCGTAGGATTAATTCCTTTAGAAAATAAGTGTAGGTTAGCTAGCGCAATGCTAGAGTAGCTGGAAAATAGTCTCTGATCACTTTAAATATGTTCTACAAGACCCAAATCGAGTAGAACCAATGACTCTATAATACTCTATAACCTCAGATCAAACTCTAAGCCGGTTTGTTCTCTGGACCTCTTTGAAAATTTATATTGGATCTAGACCACGCGTCGAAAGTCCGATACCTGCTATCTTAGACCGTTAGAACCGCCTAGTTGGACTTGACAATCATTTCAAAAATCAAGTCCAACCGATGATCACAGGCTATTTCATTGAGCCCGGACTGAAGAGAGTGCGAATAGGGACAGATTTGGAATTTGAAATTCAAATCTGGCACACGACTTGACTCGTCAGTATTAAGCGTTCTGACCGTCAGAATTCAGCCAAATTACACCCTCGAATCAGGAAAAATTTCTATTTCATATCATGAGACTTGCAGCCCTGATCTACGTGCGGTGACCGCTGAACTGAAACTGGACCGCCACGTGCGATCTGTGAACCCTGCCGGACTGAAAACTTGATATATGCTAGATCCAGTATGCATGAGCTTAAGTCCGATTGCGTTCGGCCAGGGGACCACCAGAAATGATCTTTTGGACCGAAACAGCCCCGCTTTGGATAAACATCAAGTGAACTTTGTTCCCGAGCCTATTCCAGGAATTTTTAGGCTTATAAAAGGGGTTGAAACCCTCATTCCTCTCTCCCATCCGAATTTGAGAAAAACCCTAGATTGGGAGAGAGAAAAGGTGAGAGTTTGTGAGAGAGGTTGGAGGAGAATTTTCCTGTCGTTGCACCACCCGTTGCAAGTGCCTAAGAAACACACTTCAATCACCTGGCCGGTGATTCCTCCACGTTTTCAGGTAAGAAAATGCCCTAAAAGTTGCTGATCTAATGTTCCTTCATTTCTGTAGCGAGATAGCTGATGCATCTTGTAAAACAGGTTGTCTAGTCGCCGTGGACGAAGCGTATACGCTCCGTTCGAAACGATACGTTTATAAGAGATAAGGTGAGGATTTTAGACGCTTTGATTGACTGTTTCCAATGCTTTCAATGTCGTTTAATAGTAGATTATCGATGGCAACGCCGTTTGACATGTACAACATGCTGTCCGTTTCTTGTTTCGTAAACTAACGAAGAATATGAGATTTAGGGCATTTTAGTCATTTGTAGGAAGTACTGTTTTCATGCATATTTTGCCGATGTGATTGACATGGTTTATTGTCGCATTAGAATATTAGGAATGCGTGCATAATTAGTTTGGCGAAGAGATTCGCCTAAATGTGTACTTTGAGTCGACATACTATATGTAGACTTAAGTGTGTAGTGTAAGTGTTTGTATAAATGCTTGTATTAGTATGTATTGAATTAAATAGTGTTATGAATTAGTTTGAGATTGTTTTCTCAATTAATATGCTGATGTAAATGATTTTCTACATGTTAGCTAAATGCATGATTTCATTATAGGTATGGAATGCATGTGCTTGAAGATTTGTTTAAGTTGTATGTTATAACATGTGTTAACATGCTCACATGGTTGTATTTCATTTTCAATACTTTCATATGATTGCTGATGTGATTCCATAATTGTTTGGGACTATACTTAGTCTAGGCAGTCAGTAACTGAGAAATTTCGTGGTTGGCCTATCTTTGCCACGAACGACGCGTCGATGAACGCGAGTCGTGTTTTGGAGTTGGCGGCAGTGGTTAGGCCACACGAAGTGTTTTACGTACTTCATGTCGTTCGACTTGAGATGCGATCGTGCTAGTCGAGCCCGTAAAGTAACCCGACTGGCTGTTGTATGTTCACCCTGCATGAGTCATAACTGCTTAAACCTAGGGTATTGAACTTACCATTGTAAACCCTGTTAACTATGGTACCTTGATCCACGAAGACTCATGAGCCGGGCATGGTGGTATGGGACACCGTGGTCGAGTTGTCAGCCTACGCTAGGGCCACAAATCTCCCCGTAGTGACCAGTGAGCACCTAGTCTCGTGAGCAGATTATGGTGTTATGGGACACTATATTCTTGCTGTCGGCCTACACTGATCAAGCGACGAGTCCTTTGTAGTGACCGCGAGCGTATTCTGAGTCTACGGGAGGCGACGACCCTTCAGTAGCAGTGAGAGTACAGTAGGCCTGTATTGATAAGGTGATGGAGGAGCGGTGCAACGAGTGCGAGCAACAGCCATGACAGCCCTTGCAGCGACCTACAAAATATACATCGTATGAGATTACTAGGAGTGACGACCCTAGACAGGATCTGTGTTGGGATTGATATAAGGGAAGTACCTTAGTTTCCCAATCCTGCTGTTTGAATGGACTAATAACAACTTGGCAATCATATCACCATTACATTGTATGTGCATGGAAGATGTGGAGCACTGAGCGGGATGCACGCATGCCGCGAGCGTTAGATGGTGCCGTATGAGGGAGAACGTCGGTGAGGGCATCCATCATGTCATGTCATATTGCATTAACAACAGTATTAGGATTGTTTGATTAACTGCTTTACTATTATCGCATGATTGATTTGAGAACATGCTAATCTTTGCTCTATGATTCTACTGAGTTGATCACTCAGTCCCACGTTATGGGATGGTGTTTGCAACACCCACCAGACCCTGTTTTAGATGCAGGTGATGCAGAGATCCAGGAGGTAGAGCCGGACTACGATGAGGACAAGGACGAGTTCTCATACATGCAGTACTACGACGGCTTTGCTTAGGTGACCTGGGTTGAAGAGACTCTTCTGTGGGACTATTTTGAACATTTTATTTTGTTTATTTACATGTATATGAGACTCAGTGATGTATTCATACTTTAGTGACAGTTGAGATCTACTTTATTTTTACATACAGTGATATATATATATTGTTTAGTCTTCCGCTTGCTTTTATCACTGGATCTGGAGTATGAATTGCAGTTTTGGTATACTTTTACTCATGTGAATGCTTTAACTCAGACAACATTGAATCATAATCAGTTGAGTTTATACCCGACCCCCGATTTTCAGGGTGTTACATAAATACAGTAAACTACCAATCATACTCCGATATAATTTCAAATCTACATTTTTACCTGCAGAATCTTTTGAGAGTTTCAAAGTTGTACTCATAGGAGTATCAAAGTTCTTGCCATTCTCAAATCCAAATTTCTTAATCAATTTTATAGCATATTTAGACTGAGAAATGAACATCCCATCAGGTTGTTGTTTTACCTGTAACCTAAAGAAATAATTCAATTCCCCAACCATGCTCATTTCAAACTGAGATTTCATCAAATTTGCAAACTCAATAGTCTTGTCAGTACAGGTAGATCCATAAATGATATCATCAAAATAAATTTATACTATTAAAATGTGATCATTATGTTTTTTAATAAATAGAGTTTTATCAACACATCCCATTTGAAAATTATAACTTAATAGAAACTTTGTTAGTTTCTCATACCATGCCCTAGGAGCTTGTTTCAAGCCGTAAAATGCCTTTTTAAGGCAATACACATTATCAACATTTTTGGAGTCTTCAAAACCCATCGGTTGTTCAACATAGACTTCCTCATGCAAATCATCATTTAAAAATACACATTTCACATCCATTTAATAAATCTTAAAATTTTTAAAACAAGCAATGTATATAAAAAGTTTAATTGATTCCAGATGAGCTACTGGTGCAAAGGTTTTATCATAATCAATACCTTCAATTTGAGTATAACCTTATACAACCAACCTAGCCTTATTTCGAGTTATATTGCCAAGCTCGTCAGACTTATTTTTAAAAATCCATTTGGTTCCAATGATGTGTTTATCTTTAGGTCTAGGTACGAGATACCAAACATCATTTCTCATAAATTGGTTAAGTTCTTCTTGCATGGAAATAATCTAGTTTTCATCAGCAAGAGCTTCTTTTATGTTGGATGGTTCTATCTGGGATGTAAAACATACGTAATTACATATATCCTCAAGTTATTTACAGGTGCGAACACCAGTGAGAGGGTTTCTAAGAATTTGTGTGGTTGAAAGATCTTTAACAGTCCTCAATTCAGAATTAGTCTGATTAGATGAAGTATCAGGTTTATCAGTTATAAGAACTTAATCATTATCTAAACTTGAGACTGGTGTATTTAAGTGATCATCAATGACCACATTGATGGACTCTTGAATCACACCGGTCCTTTTGTTCAGAACCCTATAAGCTCGACTGTTTAAAGAATATCCTAAAAAGATCCCTTCATCACTCTTCGTATCAAACTTTTTCAGATTTTTACGATCTCGTAAAATATAACACTTGCTGCCAAAAACTCGAAAGTGTTTGACAGTAGGCTTTTTATCGAACCACATTTAGTAAGACATTTTATTATTACCTTTACTAGTGTAAACCGGATTAATGATATAATAAGTTGTATTGACTGCTTCAGCCTAAAGATTCTTAGAGAGCTTCATGCTATTCAACATTACATTAGCCATTTCTTGAAGCACTCTATTTTTTCCTTTCAACTATACCATTTTGCTGTGGAGTTTTAGATGCTGAAAATTCATGTAATATTCCTTGGTCGATACAGAACTTCTCAAAACTGGTATTCTCAAATTCGGATCCATGATCACTACGAATCTTACTGATTTGAGAACCTTTTTCTATTTGAATCCTTTTGAGAACTTTTCTTACTTCTTCAAGGGTTTTTTATTTATCCCTTAACAAGACTACCCAAGTATATCTGGTAAAATCATCTACAATTACCAGGATATATCTTTTGTCACCTCAACTCTCCATCCTGGTAAGTCCTATAAGATCCATATGGAGAAGCTCGAGTAGTCTTAATGTGGCATTGGAATTCAGCTTTTTGTGTAAGTTCCTTATTTGTTTGCCAATCTGGCATTCGCCACATATTTTATCTATTTTTTGTAGTTTGGGTAGACCACTTATAAGTTCCCGTTTGCTCAATCTATATAAATTTCGGTAGTGTACATGTCCAAGACATTTGTGCCATAGATTAGTCTCGTTTGTATGGACCATGTAACATGATTGATTAGATGAGCTGGATTCACTAACAATATAGCAGTTTTCAGATGTTCTACATCCAGTTAGTATTACTGAACCCTTATTGTTTAGAATCTCACAACTTTGATTGAAAAACTTTACATTGTGGTTATTGTCGCATATTTAAATGTTCTTAACAAGTTATGCTTTAGTCCTTCAACATATAAGAAATTCTTGAACCAAGGAAGGTTATAAAGTTGAATCGTACCTTAGCCCATAATCTTGCAGTTGCTACCATCACCAAAAGTGACTGACCCATCAGTTATATCTTTAAGATCGGTGAATAAACCTTTATTACCAGTCATATATCTTGAGCATCCACTGTCTAGGTACCACTTCGAATGGCTTGTAGCTTTGAAAGCTGTGTGGGCAACCAAGTAGGTACCCTTTGGAACCCATTTCATAACCGTTTTGGGTTTAGATGGATATTTGGTCTTTTTTTTTTGTAAGAGTTATAAGTATGACCTAGTGAGTTAGACTTTAGAAGCTCCTTAAGTAAATCAACTATCTTTTCAGCCAAAGGACTATGGTTTTACTTTTTATAGTTAATATGGTTTTTAGGTTTTTAAAAAGATTTAGAGTTTTTAGAAAACTTTTGATCTTTACCTTTTGAGTTTAAGGTCTCTCCCTTTACGAACTTGGGAGGAGTATTCTTCGGTTTAGATGGAATACTCTTATTATAGCCCAAACCGGATCGATCACCACATTTTCTTAATCCAGATAAGAGTTTTTCTAATTTAGGATCTCCTTGGGCATATTTTCAGGTTTCCTTTAAACTCAAGAGAGAAGAAACTTCATTTTTAAGTTGTTCGTTTTCAGAATTTAGATTTTCAATCTGGGAGGTTTTGAATTCTAAATCGCATTTAGATTTTTCAAAACGGTCTGAAATATGGGACTTTTCTAAAACAAGAGCTTCATAATTTTCCTTAAGTTTTGAAAATTTCTCTTTTTGAAGTTTCAATTTCACAGCAATTTTATAACTTTCCTTATATAGGGCATTGTAAGCATCTTGAAGATCATATTCGTTTTCACATTCACTACTCAGATTTTCTTCACTAGTTGAGTCATCATTATCTGAAAAAGTGAATTTGACTAGAGTCATAAGTGCCTTAACATCATTGCCTGACTCAGTTTCAGAATCTTCTAATTCAAAGGACGCTTCAGAATTAGAGAACTCATCCCAAGTAGCCATCATACTTTTCTTTTTCGACTTGCCCTTATTAGGACATTTGTTAGCCAAATGCCCATACTCATGCCAATTGTAACACTGACTGTCTTTCAATGATTTTCCAGTTTTAGATTTTGATTTCTTTTTATCATTTGCTTTTTGAAGATCAACCCTCTTTTTACTTTTAAAAATCTTCAGAGTTTTCTAAATCAGAGTTTAAATCATTTTCTTGCAAACCATTTTTTAAAGTTTTTAAGGCAATAAATTTACCTTTTGGAGCTTTAAAGGTTAACTCATAAGTCTGTAATAAGCGAACTAATTCCTTAACCCGCATATTGTCCGTATCACGAAGTTCCTAGATTGCAGTTACTTTAGAATTGAACCATTCAGGAAATGAGCGTAGTATTTTAGCACATATTTTGGTTTTAAGGATTTTATCACTTAGACCCCACATAAAGTTTACAATATCATTTAATCTAGTATAGAAGTCTATGAGCATTTCATTTTCTTCCATACGTATTTCCTCAAATTTAATTGTAAGAAATTGTATCTTAGATTTCTTGACAATTGAAGTACCCTCGTGTGTCATTTTCAATATATCCCAAGCTTATTTTGTAGAATCACAGGATATAATTCTTTTGAATTCATCCAGTGATAGTGCATAAGTAATGACATTTAGTTCTTTTGCATTTGCACTACTCTCACTTTTCTGAAGTGTGGTCCAAGAGAAATAAGGTGTAATTCTCATAGAATTTGAACCATCAATACCAGTTACTTTAATGGTAGGTGGGGTCTATTCATTTACTGTGGCTAGCTACACACTTTCATCCATGGATTTGAGGAAGATCCTCATCCTGGCTTTCCAATAGGCATAATTGGTGCCATCGAAAGGTGGAGGCCTAGTGACTGAAAGGCTATCAAAATTTGACATCTTATATATATATAGCTTATATCGTTATCTCAGGAAATAAATCCAAGAAAAAATAATTAAAAGTGAGCTATTAGGCTCTAATACCACTTGAAATAGCCAAACTATATGTCCTGGGGGGGGGGGGGGGGGGGGGGTTGAATAGGACAATGCCGAATTTAAAATAAATACAATGGAATTAACGAAAGATAGATAGCCAAATAAAAAAATCAATTTATAATGCTGGAATATAATGCAACCTCAAAATTCAAGTCTTGAGAGGTTGATACAAATGTCGTTCTAAGGACAACTTTACACCAAAAACCAGAGTTTATGGTAGGATAACCTTATTTCTAGAAAGGTCTTTGTATCAAAAACTCAAACCGAAGATGAATAAATAAATAGCAAGAAACTAAAATAAATTGCAGGAATATAAATCTGAACTATTACAACATTCCTCACTGAACTTGAAATAAAAATATTACACCATTCACATCCACACATACATCCCACAACTCTGAATGATAAATGATAGGAAATATAAATCACACATCCACAAAACACAAGGGATTATAGTGGTTCTCCTGTGTGCACACCAACTGTTAATAAATAGCCACACAGCTACACCACTCCTGATATCCTCACATAGTGGATTTAGCGTTCACTATCAAAGATTGGTTTTTCAGGTTCACCGAAAACCTTCACAATTGTGTCTTACTCTGTGGACTTACACACTTAAGAAAACCACAATTCTGAGTTTTCCTAGCTCTCATCAGATAACCAATATAATGATATTTTTCTAGCAAATCTCGAAAGAAAATCAAATGAAAGTAAATTACATAAACGTAAAATACCTGAATTTCTCCTTCGTTGTAGCAGCCTAGAAGAACCAAGTCGGAGTAGAGATTTAAATGTCAAAGTTCAATGTCCAATACTCACTATACAATGGTTCTAAGTTCTAATTGATTTTAAATTAAACCAGATGGGCTAGCTTTAATTTATTTTGATTCCAGAAAAGGAAAATAAAACTTTCTCTTTTCAGATCAGATTGGAATACAAGAAACAAAATTAATTTAAAAAGCTAAAGAAAGAGAATATTAAATACGCACACTTAACTTAAATGGAGCACAGACTTATCTCAAAGAAGGCCGGATTAAAATAGCTTAAGTTCTATATATCAAATATTCTGACATTCGTGATCTATTTATAGGTGAGCAAATTGTATCTTCGACTGATATAGAGGTCACTACGACTGGTCGTAGGACCAATGGATATTTGAAAATTTGAGCTCGATAAGATAAGGTACTTTCATGACTGGTCATAGGTAGTCTATGGCTGTTCGTAGGTTACCTACGACTGGTCGTAGGTTGCTCATAACTAGTCGAAGCTAGTCAAATTTCAATGTTGTAGTTAAAGCCATAAGTTCATGACTGGTCAAAGGAGCAGTCGACACTGTTCATGCCACTAGTCGAACAGACCTTAGGACTAGTCGAAGCTTAACTAAAAATTCTGAATTTTTTCAACAAACTTATGACTAGTCTAGAAATAGTTCGGACTGGTAGAGGCAGTGCTAGGACTAGTCGAACAAAGTCTAGGACTAGTCTTAGAATAGACTAAATTCACAAATATAAATCATATGAATTACGTATCCAAAATGACCTACTCTAAAGGTCAACCTAAGGTCAAACATACCTCAATAGTGAAGTAAGGACATTGAAATTTAATGATGAGTGACCTTTGAGAATAATGAAGCTTGAAATCTTATTGTAGCTTGAACTTAAAAGTTTCTAGAGATCTCGATGTCGAACTTGAAAGCTTCTTGAGATCTCGATGTTGAACATTCTCACATTCTCAAGTCTTGACTTGTGAACAGTGCATGTCTATCGAAGCTGATCTTGTGAGACTTTTATCATGACTTGACATATCTTGAGTAGAGTTTTGTTCTTCACATATACAAGCTTCATAGCAAGATACAAATAGTGTCTTTGGCACCACAAATTTGACAATGTAAAGGGCCTATCAACTGTTGCACTTACATACCCATGGCCTTACACAAGGGTCAAATATATAACATCATGGGCCTTACTCAAGAGCTTAATATACATCACAATGGGCCTTTCACATGGGCCTAACATACATCACAATGGGCTCCATCACCTGGCCCTCAAATGCATTACAATGGACCTCACACATAGGTCTCATATGCATCAAATTGGCCCTTAAACACGGGTTGAATGCACATCACAACGGACCTCTAATACGGGCCTCATATATATCACATTGGGCCTCAAACATGGGCCGAATGCACATCACAATAAGCCTCAAATATAAGCCACATATACATCACATTGGGCCTCGAGAATTGAAATCAGCCTCGATAATTGACTTCGATAATCGACCTATACGATTAGCCTCAACAATCAGAATCGGTATTGACAATTGAAATTGGTATTGACAGTCAAAATCAGCCTCGACAATCGGAATCGGTGTCGATAATTGGCCTCGATAATCAGAATCGGCCTCGATAAGCAGAATCGGTATCGATAATCGAAATCGGCCTCGACAATCAGAATCGAAATCGTCCTCAATAATCAGCCTCGACAATCGGAATCGGCCTCAACAATCAGCCTCAATAATCGAAATCGACCTCGATAATTAGAATCGAACTCGACAATCAGAATTAGAATCAGAATTGGCCTTAATAATTAGCCTCAACAATCGACCTTGATAATCAGCCTTGATAATTAGAATCGGCCTCGATAATTAGCTTCGATAATCAGAATCAACCTCGACAATCGGAATCGGCATCGACAATCAAAATTGGCGAGAATAGGCCTAACGAGGCCTAAGGGAAGGTCACAATGTGGACATCCAACCATCGTTACCTATCAATGTGGACATTCAACCAACATCGCTCCTAAACAGTGGCCCACATAGAGCCAAACATAAAGTGGGCCCATGGCCTCACACAAAGGCCTAATACACATCGCAATGGGCCTCATACAAGGGCTACATATATATTATTATGAGCTGCATCACATGGTCCTAATACACGTCACAAAGGACCTCAAATACAACAGGTGAGCCGCATTAATGGGCCTCACCAATGGACCACATATACACAACAGGTGGACCCTACTCATGGGCCTCAAATGCATAACATGTGAGCCCTACACATGGGTCTCATATGCATCAAATGGGCCATGTATCTGAGTTTTGAATACACCAATAGGCCACGCTTCATGGGCCTAATACACGTCACAATGAGCTGCAGGATAAGGGCCTAATACACCTCACAATGGGCCTTGCCCATAGGCCACAAATATATCACAATGGGCCGCAACTATGGGCCATAAATACATAACAGGTGGACCTCAAATATACAACAGGCGGGCCTCAATTAGCCAATAGGTGGGCCAAAAATATACCTCACATGTGGGCATTACACATGCAGTAAGTGGCCTACTCATCGCAGCTGGGCCTACCAGCGGTCCAGCCAAAGAATGGCCTAGATAACTGAAAAGGCCAAGCTAAGAGTCCTAGACGGGGGGAGGGGGGGGGGGGGGGGGAGTGAATAGGACTGTGTAAAATTAAACATTAAATGTAGAATTTAAACAAATATAAATAAAGATAGTAAATAAACAATCCCATAATGTAGAAATGTAAAACAATCTCAAGTGTATAAGTATTAAGAGGTTGATATAAATGTTGTTCTAAGGACAACCTTACAAAAAAAATCAATGATTAATGGTAGGACAACCTGTTTCCTAGAATGGTCTGTGTATCAAAAACTCAAACTGATACAAAGGAATAAAGAATTAAATAGCAAAGGAAATAACTAAGCTATTACAACATTCCCACACTTGCAAAAAAGAAATTACAACATTCTCCACAAATGCATAAAGGGAAAATACAACATCCATAAAATGAAATAAACAATCAATCACAACAAGACTAGAAAATTATAGTAGTTCACTTGTGTGTACACCAACTGTTTAGAAAAATAGCCACACAACTACTCCACTCCTAATATCCTCACACAGAAGATATTAGCGTTCACTAAGAAATAGATTTTTCAAGGTTCACCTAAAAGTCTTACAATTGTGTCTTTCAAGTGGGCTTACATAATTCAAAAACTCCATACTCTGAGTTCTCTGGATCACCTCAAACAAACCAAAACAAAGAGATTTTTTTGGCACAATCTCAATGAAACCAAAAGAATGAATTTACAAATACTGTAAAATACCTATCTAGATATTGTCCTTTGTTATAGCCCGAAAGAACCAATTCTGAGAAGAAGTTCAATGTAGATATTCAATGTTCGCACTCACTTATGAAATGGTTATAGGTTTTAAATTGATTTTAAATTAAATCACCTTGGTCTAGCTTGATTTGATTTTGATTTCAAGAAATGCGAAAACTTTAATCCCTCTTTCAAATAAAATTGGAATGCAGAATACAAAATCAATTGCAAAAAAGCTAATTAAAGAGAATATGAAATGAGCACTAAATAGCTTAAGAATATCACTAACTTATCTCTCAAAGTAGTGTATTGATTTTACTTGAATTGGATATCAAACTCTGAAATTCGTGCTCTATTTATAAGTGTAGAAATTACATCTACAACTGGTCTTGAGGTCAGTATGACTGGTTTAAGGACCAACAAACTTTTAAAAATTTAGGCACAATAAGATTAGACTATTCCACGACTGCTCGAAGGACCTGCTCGACCAGTCGAGTGGCCTCAATGACTAGTTGAGTCCTGTCCACGACTCGTCGTGTGAAACTCAAATTAGTTGTTGGACTTTGAGTCGAGCCTACAGGACTGGTCAAGCACTGTTCACACGACCGGTCAAGCAATCTCCAGGACTGGTTGAGGCTTTAATAAAAAATCCTGAAAATAAGCAACAACCTTATGACTGGTCGAGGATTTCTTGGACTGCTCAAGTCAGTGCTAGGACTAGTCGAACTTATGTAAGACTAATCGAGAAACAGTATATGCACTTATAAAGTGACCCACTTAAATTATGTATTCAAAATTACCTATCCTATGGTCAATCTAGGGTCATTTATACCTTATACATGATGTATGAACATTAAATCTTTTTTTACTTCAATTGATAGTCGTTCTCTAAAGTTTACGAAGTTTAAGATGATGAAGCTTAAACTTAAAATGTTTGAAGCTTGAACTTGAGACCTTTTGAAGCTTGAAATTGAAGTACTTGACTTGTATTCCAACTTGAGCTTTGAGTACCAAAGTAAAGAACTTTGTCTTAACATGGATGAAGCTTTGAAACCTTTAACTATTGAAGTTTGAACTAACACTTGGTGTTGTACTTGAACTTGAACTTGTATATCTCTTGATCTTGCATTCGAAGTTCTTGAGGTACAGACCATTGTTCTTGTACATGAGATGCGCAATTTTGAATATGTAGATGTGTTACACAAGACACAGATTCCAAGAGATTTTCACACTACAAAATTTAACAATAATAGGAGCTAGAAAATATAGCACTTACAATCTCCGCCTTTGTCAAATTTGTGACAAAATACACTTCATTCAAAATTAGCATAATATGCACAATAAAGAATCATGCATCAATTATCAAAATAAACCAGTTACAACCAGGTTAAAGATTCATGCACTAGTTACTCCCCCTTACAAAACAATTTGTATTTACTCCCCCAACAATACTGCCCCTTACAAAAATAATGGATGGCTACCTATCCACAATATCCACAATCCATCTTTAATCCACAATCCACCACATGCCATATATCATAAGCATGATAAAAGTAATTAAGCAGGATAAAATTCTCCCCCATTTTATCACAATATGACAATGGAAGGATCCAATAAATGATAGTGGAAGTAGATAAATAAGGAAGAATAAGAAGAGTAACAAGGAATAAATGAACAAGATAGTCAAGATAGTAAATCCATAAATAAACATTGTTCAAGCATGATCAACCATATTCAACCCAAAAGAAATCCAAGGATCATAAAAATATATTACAAACTAGCTAAGAAAATACTAATCAGATCCTAATGAAGGAGTAGGTATGGTAGGATCAAGTTTATGAAGTCCCTTGTTAAGATGCCTAAGATATTTACACATATATTTGAATTGCAAATCGTGGGACACATTCATGTTTTCTACCTTCTCCTCAAGCGCGTGCAACCACATATCAAAGTTAGATGGCTGATAATCAAGATCATCCGTTGAATTAGATTCGATCTCATCAAAAATATCATCCATATTAATGTCATCTAGAGGTAAATCACCTTCTTCTGCATTAGTGGCATCAGCTCCACCAGCACCCACATTAACTTGACCAGGGGCCAACTTTAAATTTATTTTGTTAATATTGGAGTTGTTGAATGGTAGGTGATGAATGGGAGCTTCTCCTACAAGCATAACCACTAAACTATGTATGACCAACACAGTCATAAGATATACAAAGGGAATGTCACTATATCCTTGATGGAGACAGAACTGAATGATGCAATAACAATCAAGGAAGGAAGACATACAGAGGTACCAGAAATGATAGAATGAAGAATACGGACCATAAATGTAATGAGTTCAGTTTTATTTTCAGTTTGAGGATAAACATTCAAAATGAATATCCTATGAAGGACTCTATATATGGGTAACAAATACTCTGAGGCAAGCACATTTTCAGTAGTATTCCATTCCGCATCTATATTACATAAATATCTAGTAGGCATACGTTTCTCAGTTTCAGATGGTTTTGCTACTAGAGTGCTAATAGGAATACCTTCATCATTGATAGGTAAATCTATTAGTCCAGAAATAAGATGTCGGTCCACATCAATTGGACCTTCTCTGGTCGTTATGGTAAAGGTCATATTTTCAATAGAAAAATCAGTAATGCAAGCATACATATCCTACACAATGGAGCGGTATACTGGCCCACCCTGATGCAGTATGTTATCCCATCCTACAGACTGAAGGAGATGAAGGATATCAAACGAAGCTAGATGATCAATACTAACAGGTCCTTCAACTATAACATTGCTTAACCTAATATCCCACACATAAGAGGGATCATCTTCGGGTGACCGAAGGTGGTGCATTGTTATACGAGTTGATCGAGAAGTAGAAGGACCACGAGATCCTTTATTCTTGGTTCTACCTTCCATTTGCACTAAAGATATCAATAGACAAAGAAATTACAAAAGAAGTAGAGTGGGTTTCCAATATATCAATTTTTTTAGAAGAAAACCTCCAAAAAAACTATGAATTAAGAAATAAATCACACCAAAGATGAAAAGGGAGTGCAAGGAACTTGATTCTACAAGAAAAATGAAAACAAAACACTAACCTTGAAGAAATTGGAGATGGGTTCGACCAGTCGAGCTATGAGTCATTAGAGAAGAACCCAAAATGAGAAAAAATAATTTTTCCCCCAAATAAAGCATCAAACCCATGCTACACGGCTAGTCAAGTACATGCTCGACCGGTCGTGTCATGACTGGTCGAGTATGTACTTGACTGGTCGTGCACAGCCCAAAATATACAATTTTCATAAAATTTAAAATTTTAAACATTTAAAATAATAAATATATACATTATGATACAGAAATTGTAACGTCTCGGAAAAATCCGTATAGAGACCCGAATACCACCTCAGGTAGAAATCACTTAGGATTAATTCCTTTAGAAATTAAGCATAAGTTAACTAGCACTATGTTAGATTAGCTGTGAAATTAGCACTGATCGCTTTAAATACATTCTGCAAGACCCAAAACTTGTGGAATCGTTAACGCTATAACATCCTAAAACCTAGGATCAAACTCTAAACCCGTCTGTTCTCAGGAACCCTTTGAAACTTTATAATGGACTCTGACCGCACGTCATGAGTCCGGTAGCAATGAACTTAGACCATTATGACCGCATCGTTGGACTTGACTACCACCCCGGAAATCAAGTTTAAATGATGTCCTGAGGCTATTTCATTGAGCCTGGAGTAAGGAGTGTGAGAGAGAGTAGAATTCTTTATAAATTAAATGTGATTTAAATAAATCTTGCACGTGTCGCTTGCGGGTTAATTATAAGCATTCAGACCGTTGGAATCTGACCCAAATACACCCTCGGATCAGGGAACATTTCCCACTCATGTCAGTGTACTTGGAATCCCTGATCGAGTCTCAGTGACCGCTAAACTGAAACTGGTCTGCCACGTGCGATCTGGAAACCCGATCGAACTGAAAACTTAATCTGATCAGGATCCAACATCCATAAGCTTAAGTCCAACCGCATTCGGTCAGGGGACCTCCAAAAATGTTCTTTTGGATCGGAAAGGACCCGATTTGGCTATAACCCACGTATACCTTGGTTTAAAGTCTAAATAGGTGAGTTTTTAACCTATATAAGGGTCTTAAACCCTCTCACATCCCTCTCATACGAATTTCTAAGAAACCCTAGGAGAGAGAAGAGAGAAAAGAGAGAGATTGTGTGGGATTTGTGAGGGAAAGTCCCTGTCACTCTAACCTGTTATTATTCGTACCTAACTATCCCGATCAAATCACTCTTCCGGTGATTCTGACTTCATTCTAGGTAAGTAAACCCTAACCTTAACCTGTTTTAGGATTTCTATCGATACAAGTAGCGAAGTAGCTGACTTACCTTGTGTATTAGGTTGTCATATCATCGTTGGCAAGGGCGTAGAGTTCCTATTCGATTCATTATGCTCCTACGGTGTAAGGTGAGGATTTTAGATGCTTACGTTACATGTTTTCAAAGCTTTCAATACCGTTTAATGGTAGATTACTGACAAGGACGCTGTTTGGCATGTAGAACATGCTGTTGGTTTTCCATTTCGAATACGTACGAAGAATATGAGATTTAGGATATTTTAAGTATTTGTAGGAAATACTGTATACGTACGTATTTTTTCAATATGATTGCCATGAGTATTTTTCATGTTCCTATACTAGTTATGAGTGTATGATCTGTTTGGCAAAGAGATTCGCCCTAATGCACACTTTTGGTCGACATATGCTATGTAGACAAATGTGTGTAGACTAAGTGTTTGTATAAAAGTTTGTATTAGTAAGTATTGAGAGAATGGGGTTGTAGATTAGTTTGGAGATTGAATTCTCAAGTAATATGATGATGTACATGATTTCCTCCATGTTTGTTATATTGAATTGATTTCCTTATATATATGAAATGCTTGTGTTTGGTTGAATTGCATATGTTGTATGTTATAACATGTTGCTAACATGCTTGGATTATTTGTGTTTCATTTCTATCACTCTCATATGATCATTGATTTAGATTACAAGTGCTTGAGACTATATTCTAGTCCAGGAAGTTGGTAATAGATTTGAATTCGTGGTTGGCTTCTATTCGCCATGAAGGACTTGTCGACGAACTCGAGTCATGTTTTGGTTGACGGCAGTGGTTAGGCCACATGAGGTGCTTATGCACTCTATGTCATTTAGCTTGAGGTGCGCTCGTACTAGTCGAGCTCGTCAAGTAACCTGACTGACCATTGTATATTCACCTTGTATTGGTCATAATTGCTTGAACATATGGTACTGAACTTACCAGTGAAAACTCTGATAACCATGGTACCTTGATCCATTAAGACTCATGAGCCGAGCATGGTGGTATGGGACACCGTGGTCGAGCTGTCAGCCTACGCTGTAGCGACGAGCCTCCCCGTAGTGACCAATGAGCACCTTAGACTTGTGAGCCGATTGTGGTGGTATAGGACACTACATTCGAGATGTTGGCCTACTCTGATTGGTGACGAACCCTTTGTAGTGACCTCGAACGTATTCTGAGTCTATGTGAGGCGACGACCCTTCCGTAGCAACAAGATACAACTAGGCCTGTATTGATAAGGTGATGGGGGAGCGGTGTAACGAGTTCGAGCAACAGCCCTTGCAGTGACCTAGAAATATATCATCGTATGAGACTACTAGGAGTGACGACCCCAGCAGGATCTTTATTAGGAATGATATAAGGGAAGTACCTTAATTTCCCAATTCTGCTTTTTGAAAGGACTAATAACAACTCGGTAATCATATCCATATCGCACTGCATGTGCATGGAAGATGTGGAGCATTGAGGGAAGAAAGCATGCCGCGGACGTAAGATGGTGTTGCATGAGGGAGTATGTCGGTGAGGGCATGCATCATTACTGCATCTCATACCTGCATTAATAACAGTGTTTAGGAATGTTTGATTGCTTGCTTTACCATATCGCATGATTGATCTGATAACATGCTAATCTTTGCTCTATGATTCCACTGAGTTAATCACTCACTCCCACATTTCAGGACGGTGTTTGCAACACCTACCAGACTCTGTCTTAGATGCAGATAGTGAGGCGATTCAGGAGCTGGAGCTGGACTACTACAAGGACCAAGACGAGTTCTCGTATATGCAGTTTTCTAACGGCTTCGCATAGGTGGCCTGGATCAGTGGAATTTTATTAGTTAGACTATCATATGACCTTTGATTTTGGTTTGTTATATATATTTGTGACTTAGAGTTATATTCATACTTTGGAGACAGATTGAGATTGTTTTGTTTTACATACAGTGATATATATATCTTCCAGTCTTCTGCTTGTGTTTTATCACTGGATCTAGATTATGAATTGTAGTTTGGTAAAATCTCACTCATGTTAATGCACTAACTTAGACAGCATTTAATCATAAGCATATTTATTGCATAAGTGATGGTCTGAAACTCGGAAGTTGAGTTGTCATTCGACTCCCGATTTTCAGGGCATTACAGAAATGCATGAATAATCAATTCAATTTGCACGTACCAAGATCAAATTTCAATTTAGCAAACCTACTTTTATCGAGCGATTTTGTGAATATGTTAGCAAGTTGAGTCTCGGTTGGAATATATTCCAAAGAAACAGTCTTTTCTTCTACTAATTCACGAATGTAATGATATCTAATGTCAATGTGCTTGGTTCGTGAATGTTGGATTGGATTTTTGGAGATAATAATTGTACTTGAATTATCACAATAAAACCATAGTATCTTGCGTAATTTCATAATCGCTTAACATTCTTTTCATCCACACAAGATGAGTACATGCATTACCTGCTACAATGTATTCAGCCTCAGCTATTGAGAGCAATACAGAACTTTGTTTCTTACTTTGCCAAGAAACTAAATAGTTCCCTATATAAAAACAACCACCACTGGTTGATTTTCGGTCATCAATGTTAGCAGCCCAATCAACATCTGTTTAACCAGCTAATTACACACTAGTATCATGTGGATACCAGAGACCAAGATCAGCTGAACTAACAATATATCGTAAAATGTGCTTAACAAAAATTAAATGTGACTCTTTAGGGTCAGATTGATATTTAGTGCAAATTCCAATGCTAAATGCAATATCAGGTCAGCTCACAGTTAAATAAAATAAACTTCCTATCATACTACGATATAGCTTAGGATCCACACTCTTACCTGTAGAGTCCTTTGAGAGTTTTAAAGTAGTACTCATAGGAGTATCAAAATTTTTCCTATTCTCGAATCCGAACTTTTTAACTAAGTTCATAGCATATTTGATTTGAGAGATAAAGAAACCATCAGATTGTTGTTTAACTTACAACCCTAGGAAATAATTCAATTCCCTAACCATGCTCATTTCGAACTTAGATTTCATAAAATCTGCAAACTCAACAGTCATGTTAGCACAAGTATATCCATAAATAATATCATCAATATAAATTTACACTATTAAAATGTGATCATTATGTTTCTTTACAAACAATGTCTTATCAACACTTCCCATTATAAAGTTATGACTTAGTAGAAACTTAGTTAACTTTTCGTACCATGCCCTAGGAGCTTGTTTCAAATCGTAAAAGGACTTTTTTAGGTGGCATACATGATCAACATTCTTAGGGTGTTCAAAACCCGTTGATTATTCAATATACACTTCTTCATGCAAATCGCCATTTAAAAAAGCACTCTTTACATCTATTTGGTATATTTTAAACTTTCTAAAACATGCAATGGATGTAAATAGTCTGATTGATTCCAGACGAGCTACTAGGGCAAAGGTTTTATCATATTTGATGCCTTCAATTTGAGTGTACCCCTTTACAACTAGCCTACCCTTGTTTATAATAATATTACCAAGTTCATCAGACTTATTTTTGAAAATTTATTTTATTTTGATAATGTGTTTATCTTTAGATTTAGGAACTAAGTACCAAACATCATTTTTGACAAATTGAATGATCTCTTCTTACATCGCTACAATCCAGTTTTCGTTAGTAAGAGCTTCTTTTACATTAGTTGGTTCTATCTGAGATGTAAAATACACATAATTACACATATCTTCTAGCTGTTTACGAGTACGCACACTAGTGAGAGGATTTCCAAGAATCTGATTAGTTGGATGGTCTTTAATAGTCTTTAGTTCAGATTTATGTTGACTTGATGAAGAGTCCAGTTTATCGATTAGAAGAACATCATTTTCTAAACTTGAGACATGTGTATTTAAGTGATCGTCAATAACCACATTAGTAGACTCTTGAATTACACAAGTTCTCTTATTAAGAACACGATACACTCGACTATTTAGAGCAAATCCTAAAAATATCCCTTCATCACTTTTGGTGTCAAACTTACCCAGATTTTCTCGATCACGTAAAATGTAGCACTTACTACCAAAAACTTGAAAGTATTTGACAGTAGGCTTTTTATCAAACTATATTTCATAAGCCATTTTACCATTTAATTTTCTAGTATAAATACGGTTTATTATATAACAAGAAGTATTTACGGTTTTCACCCAAAGATTTTTAGGGAGCTTCATACAATTTAACATTACATTTGTCATTTCTTGAAGCACTATATTTTTTCTTTCTACTATACCATTTTTTTAGGTGTTTTGGGCGCAGAAAATTCATGTGATATTCCTTGATCACTGTAAAACTTCTCAAAACTACTATTCTCAAATTTTGATCCATGATTACTACGGATCTTACAAACTTAAGATCCTTTTTCCGTTTGGATACGTTTAAGTACCCTTTTTACTTCATCGAGAGTTTCTGATTTGTCCCTTAAGAAGACTACCCACGTATATCTGGTAAAGTCACCAACAATTACTTATATACTTCTTGCCACCTCAACTCTCCATTCTGGTTGGTCCAATAAGATCCATGTGGAGAAGTTCAAGCGGTTTAGATGTGGCATTGGAGTTCAGTTTTTTGTGACTACTCCTAGTTTGTTTACCAATCTAGCATTCACCACATATTTTATCAATTTTTTATATTTTGGGTAAGCCTCTTACCAACTCTCTTTTTCTCAATTTATGCAAGTTGTGGTAGTGTACATGTCCAAGGCGTTTATGTCATAACTCGGTCTCATTGGTATGGACCATGTAGTTCGATAGATTAGATGAGCTTGAATCACTTATAGTGTAGCAGTTTTCAGAAGTTTTGTGACCAGTTAATATTACAAACTTATTTTTGTTTAAAATTTCACATCCTTAGTAAATTTTACACTATGATTATTATCGCATATTTGAGAGATGCTTAATAAGTTGTATTTTAACCCTTCTACATATAAAACATTCTCAAATAGAGGGAGGTTAAAGAGTTGAACCATACCTTAGCCAACAATTCCGCAGTTGCTACCATCACCGAATGTGACTAAACCATCAGTCATGTTTTTAAGATTGGTAATAGACCTTTGTCACCAATCATGTATTTAGAGTATCCACTATCTAGGTACCACTTTGAATGGCTTGTAGCTTTGAAAGCAGTATGGGCAACTAAGCATGTAACCTTAGGAACCCATTTCATTACAGTCTTGGGTTTAGGAGTATAGTTGGTCAACGTATATTTGTAGTTGATATAAGACCGGCCCATTGAGTTAGATTTTAAGAGTTCCTTAAGTAAATCAACAATTTTCTCAGCTAAAGGATTATGATTCTAATTTTTATAGTTAATATAGTTGCTTTTAGGTTTTAAGGTTTGAAAAGTCTTAGCCTTTTTAGAATAGTTTTGATTTAGACTTTTTCCTTTTGAGTTTAAAGACTCACCTTTCACAAATTTACATGGAGTATTCTTATGTTTGGGAAGAATACTTTTATCATAGCCTAATCTAGATCGATCACCACATTTTCTGGATCCGGATAAGAATTTTTCTAACTTATGATCACCTTGGGCATACCTCCATGTAACATCCTGAAAATTAGGGGTTGAGTAGAAACCCAACTCCCAAGTTCCAAAACATCACTTATGCAACGTAGATAATGATGACTGAATGTCATCAGTAGAAGGGCATTGAACATTATTAGGATTATACCAAAAATAACATATCATACTCTACAGGCATTTAAATTATGCAAGCGGAAGACTGTGATAAGTATATAAACTAGATAAGAGTGACAGTAAGCCCTCAGAGTATGAATTTCACTAGGTTAACAATTACAAGTTTGATTACAAAATGCACAAAATGAGAAAAATGTAATGTCTTCTATCCCAAATACCGAAGCCCCGTCGGTGCAACTCCAGGTCAAATAGACCCACCAGAGAGTTACATGTAGGAGAACTCATCATTAAAAATCAAATTCTGACTCCACTTCATAAGCATCTTCATCATCTGAAACTAAAACAGGGACTCGTTAGTGTGTACAAAACCGTCCCGTAACGTAGGAGTGAGTAGCTAACTCAGTGGAATAATAGAGTAAAGATTAACATGTTATCAAATTAGTCAAGCAGTAATGATAAAGCAAACATTCTTAAATACTGTAGTTAATGTAAGGATGAAATGACATGATGTATGTCCTTACCTACGTACTCCCTCATGCCACACTATCTTACGTTTGCGACATGCTTTCATCCCTCAGTGCTCCACATCTTCCAAGCACATGCAGTGCGATATGAACATAATTACCGAGTTATTATTAGTCCTTTTCATACAGCAAGATTGGGAAGATAAGGTACCTCTCCTATATCAATTCCCAATAATGATCCAGTCTAGGGTCGTCAATCCTATCATATCTCATACGAAGTGCAGTTCTAGGTTACTAGCAGGGCTGTGAGGGCTGTTACACACAATCGTTACACCACTCCCCCATTACCAAATCAATAAAGGCCTAGTTTGTACTCTTGTTGCTACGGAAGGGTCATCGCCTCCACGTAGACTCAGAGTACGCTCGAGGTTGCTACAAGGGCTGTCAAGGTTGTTACAAGAAATCATTACACCACTCCCCCATCACCAAATCAGTGTAGGCTGACAGCTCGAATACAGTGTCCCATACCACCGTATTTAGCTCACGAGTCTGAGTTGCTCACTGGTCACTACGGGGAGGCTCGTGGCCCCAGTGTAGGCCGACAGCTCGAACACGATATCCCATATCACCATGCCTGGCTCATGAGTCTTAGCGGATCGAGGTACCATGGTTAATGGGATTTTCACTGATAAGTTTGGTACTTTAGATTCAAGTAGTAGCGTCCATACATGGTTAACATACATCGGGCTAATCGGGTTACTTGACAAGTTCAACTAGTACGAGCGCCCATTGAGTTGATCGACATGAAGTGCATAAGCACTTCGTGTGGCCTAACCACTGTCGACAAGCAACGCATGGCTCGGGTTTGTCAAACACGTCCTACATGGAAAATTAGTCTCGGCCATGAACTCAAGGCGTATTACCGATTGCCTAGACTATACAATAGCCCTAACCACATTCCATTACATCAAATATTCATATGAAATACTCAAAGCAGTAGCGGAGCAATAATTCACATTATACTATCATTTGAGCATGTTCTGAAAAGCAATGTAAACATGAATTCTCACATATTCAATTCATAAACAAACAGTCATCAGCATATGACATACATGGAGGAAATCATATACATTACTGAGGAGATTGAGAATCATGTCTCAATCCGCATACAGGTACATCTTACTAACTTCAACTCATTCAGACATTTTTACCAACACTTACCCTACACAATTCATCATACAAGTTATATATCAGGTAACATACATATTAGGAAAAATCCTTTTGTCAAAGGGTTGTTGCCCAAGCAATAATCATATATCCACCACAGTTAGTTATGGTGAGCATGAATACAGTTTCTATACTTATTCGGTCATTATCACAAACACTTAGACTACACATACTAACACACATAGCGTATGTTGACCAAGACATGCATTAGGGCGAACCCTTTCGCCAAAGAGTCGTCACACATATAACTAGCATATACATACGACAGTTAATCATGGCAAACACAATTTCAAATTTTATACGTATACCGTACTTTATACAAATACCAAGTATACGATAAACTCTACATAATACGTACATATCTGAAACACAAAACAGACTTCGCATTGTACATGTGAAATAGCATTCAGATCATGAATCTATCATTATCCGACATTGAAAGGGTTGAAAACTATAACCTAAGCATGTATAGTCCGCACCTTATACCGTAGAATTGTAACGAACTCGACAGAGACTCTAAGTCTTCGTCAATGATGAAATGTCAACCTATAGCATGTGTAGAGTTAGCTATTGCTCTACTTGGAACATTTGAAACCCCAGAACAGATTAGGGTTATGTCTTCTTACCTAAGAACGAAGTCAGAATCACCGTAGTAGTGACACGGTTGTGATGAATAAACACGTAGAATAGCAGAAGCGATTCTCAAGAATAACTCCCACACCTTTACTCACCTTCTCTCTCTCTCTTTCCTTCTCTTTCTTTCTTCTCTCTCCCTTAGGTTTAGGAAATTCGTATGGGATATGAGAGAGGGGGTTTAAGCCTCTTATATAGGCTCTAAATTGATGAAAATGGCCCTAGGGCCATGGTATACTTAGGTTATAACCAAATCGGGTTTGTTCCAATCCAACGGAGCACTTCTGGAGGTCCTGTTACTAAATGCGATCGTAGTTAATCTCTCTAATATCGGATCTAGGTCAAGCTAAGTTTTCAGTCCGATCGTGTTTCTAGATCGACCGTGGCGGACTAGTTTCATTTCAGCAGTCACCGAAAGTCGATCAGAGCCACAAGTGTTATGACATGTATGGACCACCTATCCTGATCCGAGGGTGAATTTGGGTCAAAATATAATAGTCAGAACGCTTAGAAATAACGCGCAAGCGAAACGATCCAGATTACTTAAAATTATAGTTAATTTTTTAAAAATCTTCGCTTTCTCACTCTCTTCACTCCGGACTCAAGGAAACAGTCCCAGGACATCGTATGGTCTTAATTTTTCAGGTGATAGTCAAGTCCAACTAGGCGGTCATAATTGTCTAAGTTCATCACTATTAGACTTTCGACGTGCAGTCCAGGTCCGATACGAAGTTTCAAAGTGCTCCCGAGAGCAACCGGGTTTAGAGATTGATCTTGAATTTTAGGGTAACATAGGGTTAACAATTCTATAGGTTTTGGGTCTTACAAATCGTATTTAAAGTGGTTGGTGCTAATTTTACAAGTAATCTAGTGTAGCGCTAGTTAATTTACGTTAATTTCTAAAGAATTTAGTCTTAAATGATTTCTTTGGCTTTGGAATTGAGTTATGAGAAGTTACCAAAGTGTTATGGTTGACCCATTGCCTAAGGACGTCTAACTCTAGGTTGGTAAAAATTCAGGGTGTTACACTCCATGTATCTTTTAAACTCAAAAGTGAAGAGACTTCAAGTTTTATCTTTTCATTTTCAGATTTTAGGTTTTCAACTTGTGAGTTTTTGAAATATAAATCACACTTAGTTTTTTTCAAAACAATCTGAAATGTAAGATTTATCTAAAACAAGATTATCAAATTTTTCTTTAAGTTTTGAAAACTTTTCTTTCTGAAGTTTTAATTTTACTGCAATTTTACAACTTTCCTTGTATAAAGCATTATAAGCATCTTGAAGATCTTCATTTTCATGATCACTATTCTAATTTTCTTCACTAGTTGAATCATCATTATGTAAATAAGTGAACTTAGCTAGAGTTATAAGGGCTTTGACGTCATTACCTGACTCGATTTTAGAATCTTCTGACTCAGAAGAGGCTTCAGAACTGGAAGATTCATCCCAAGTAGCCAACATTCCTTTTCTTTTAGGTTTATCCTTTTTAGGACATTTATTCATGGAAGTTATAACATTGATTGTCTTTTAAAGATTTTTAGATTTTAGATTCAAATCTTTTCTTTTCATTAAGTTTTTAAAAATCAACCCTCTTTTTACTTTTGAAAATCTTATAAAAAATTTTAGCTAAAAGGGCCATATCATCTTCCAAATTTTCTAAATCACAATAACTACTATTTTCTTGAAAAATACTTTTAGAAGATTTAAGAGCGATGGATTTACCTTTAGGAGATTTAAAGTTTAACTCATAGGTCTGTAATGAGCCAACTAATTCTTCTACCCTCTTATTATCTGTATCACGAAGTTCCTGGATCACAGTTACATTTAAATTGAACCGTTCAGGTAGTATGCATAGTATCTTTGCACAGACTTTACTTTCTGGGATTCTATCACCGAGACCCCATATAGAATTGACAATGTCATTTAATCTTGTATAGAAGTCCATGAAAGTTTCACTTTCTTCCATATGTATTTTTTCAAATTTGGTTGTGAGGATTTGGACTTTAAATTTCTTGACAATTGTTATTCCCTCGTGTCATTTCCAAAACATCCCAGGCTTTCTTTGCAATATCATAGGATATAATTCTCTTGAATTCACCCGATGATAGTGCGCAAGTAATAGCATTTAGATCCTTTGCATTAGCACTACTTTCACTTTTTTGAAGATTAGTCTAAGTAAAATAAGGTGTTACTTTTACAGTTACAGATCCATTGGTACTAGTCACTTCAGTGGTAGGAGGGGTCCAATTAGTCACTGTGGCTTGCCACACGCTCTCATCCATGAATTTTAAGAAAATTCTCATCCTGGCTTTCCAATAGGCATATTTGGAGCCATTAAATGGTGGAGGCCTAATGACAAAGAAGCTATCAAAATTTAACATCTTACAAAGCTCAGATCGATTAGCTCAGGAAATTAATCCAAAAGAAATAATAATTAAAACGAGCTATTAGGCACTGATACCACTTGAAAAGGCCGAGCTAAGAGTCCTAGAGGGGGAGTAAATATGACTATGTCAAATTAAAAATTAAATACAAAATTTAAACAAATATAAATAAAGATAGCAAATAAACAATCCCACAATGCAGAAATGTAAAGCGACCTCAAGTGCACATGTATTGAGAGGTTGATAAGATGTTGCTCTAAGGACAACCTTACACCAAAAACTTATGGTTTATGGTAGAACAACGTGATTCCTAGAACGATCTGTGTATCAAAAACTCAAACTGATACAGAGAAATAAATAATTAAATAGTAAAGAAAATAACTAAGTTATTACAACATTCCCACACTTGCATAAAAGAAATTACAACATTCTCCACAAATGCATAAAGGGAAAATACAACATTGAAAAAATGAAATAAACAATCAATCACCACAAGACTAGAAATTATAGTGGTTCGATTGTGTCTACACCAACTTTTTAGAAAAACAGCCACACAACTACTCAACTCCTAATATCCTCACACAGTAGATATTAACGTTCACTATGAAATAGGTTTTTCAAGGTTTACTTAAAACCCTCACAATTGTGTCTTTCAAGTGGGCTTACACAATTTAAAAACCCTACACTCTAAGTTTTCTGGATCACCTCAGACAAACCAAAACAAAGAGATTTTTCTGACACAATCTCAATGAAACCAAAAGAATGAATTTACAAATACTGTAAAATACTTATCTGGATATTCTCCTTTGTTGCAGCCCGGAAGAATCAATTTGGAGTAGAAGTTCATCGTAAATGTTCAATGTTCACACTCACTTATGAAATGGTTCAATGTTCTAAATTGATTTTAAATTAAATCACCTTGGTGTAGCTTGATTTTATTTTGATTCCAAGAAATAGGAAAACTTCAATCCCTCTTTCAAATAAAATTAAAATGCAGAATACAAAATCAAATGCAAAAAAGCTGATTAAAGAGAATTAAAATGAGCACTAAATAGCTTAAGAATATCACTAATTTATCTCTCAGAGTCGTGTATTGATTTTTCTTGAATTGGATATCAAACTCTGAAATTTGTGCTCGTTTTATAAGTGAAGAAATCGCATCTACAACTGGTCCTGAGGTCGGTATGACTAGTCGAAGGACCAACAAACTTTTAAAAATTTAGACGCGATAAGATCAAACCATTCCACAACTCATCGAAGGACCTGCTTAACCGGTCGAGTGGCCTCCACAACCGATCGAGACCTGTCCATGACTGGTCATGTGAAACTCAAATTAGTTGTTGGACTTTGAGTCGAGCCTACAGGACTGGTCGAGTACTGTTCACACGACCAGACAAGCAGTCTCCATGACTAGTCGAGGCTTTAACAAAAAATCCTAAAAATAAGTAACAACCTTAGGACTGCTCGAGGATTTCTTGGACTAGTCAAGCCAGTGCTAGGACTAGTCGAGGAATAGTCTATGCACTTATAAAGTGTCCTAATTAAATTATGTATTTAAAATAACCTATCCTATGATCAATCTAGGGTCGTTTATACCTTATACATGATGTATGAACATTGAATCTTCTTTTCCTTTAGTTGATAGTCGTTCTCTGAAGTTCATGAAGCTTGAGATGATGAAGCTTGAACTTGAAACTTTTGAAGCTTGAACTTGAGACCTTTTGAAGCTTGAAATTGAAGTACTTAACTTATATTCCAATTTGAGCTTTGAGTATCAAAGTAAAGAACTTTGTCTTGACATGGATGAAGCTTTGAAACCTTTAATTATTGAAGCTTGAACTAACACTTGGTGTTGTACTTGAGCTTGTATATCTCTTGATCTTGCATTTGAAGTTCTTGAGGTACAGACCATTATTCTTATACATGAGATGCACAGTCTTGAATATGTAGATGTGTTACACAAGACACAGATTTCAAGAGGTTTTGGCACTACAAAATTTGACAATAATAAGAGCTAGAAAACATAGCACTTACTGTAACATACATATCACGGTGAGTGGCATCATTGAGCTGCACCAATGGGCCTCATATACAACAAGTGGGCTGCATTAATGGGCCGCACTAATGGGCCTCATAGATGGGTTATAAATATATCAATGTGGGCTTCACGGATGGGCCACAAGTATATCAAGGTGGGCCTTTCGAATGGGCCACAAAATATATCAAAGTGGGCATGACGGATGAGCTGAAAAATACATTAAAGTGGGCCTAACAAATGGGCCACAAAATACAATAAAGTTGGCCTCACAGATGAGAGCTTGGATTACATCTAAAATCATTTCAATAGTTACAGGTGCAACATGTGTATCACTGTACACATCATTCTATGGGGCACATGGCACCCTAATGATGATCAGCACTGTCCAAACATTGTCCAAGTAAATCAACACCATCCAAACATTTCTATGTAAATCAATACCATCCAACCGTTGGATAGCACCGTCCAAACAATCTGGACAGTGTGGATGAAGTAAATACATTGTGGTCGGCTCCGTTGGACGGCATAAATAAGACACACAATCAAGGTGGGCTCCACAGAAATGGCTGACGTCTCCAGCATCTATGTAGCTGGTGTTGAAATGCACCACCTAATCTACTACCATCAGGTGGGTCCCATGTGGGGCCCACCATGGAATTATATAATATATATATATATATTATAATTATTATTATCATTATTATTTATTTTATTTTATTTTTACTCAAGACAACCAGTGTCCAAGCCCTGGACAGCCTGGATGTAAAACACATAAATTTAGGTGGTCCCCACTGTCCAGACCACTAGATGGTGTGGATAAGCATCACGTGTGGGTCTCACACAGATGAACGGTTAAGATATAATACATACCTCATGATGGAGGCCCAGAGATGGAAAATTTAGATATACCACATACCTTATGATTGGACACACAGAACTTGCTGCATCCAGCGGCTACTGCGTGCAGAGTGGGACTCACTGTCCTTGCTTGGACGGTGTGGATCCGATACATCATTAAGGTGGGCCACACGTGTGGCCTGCTGTTTTGGACAAAGATAATATTTGTTTTTCCCTTTAACGGTCCAGCAACAACTGTTGCTGGACGTCCAATACTTGGACGGTCAAGCTCAGATCAGGTGGGCCCATGATCTAGCCAAACTAGATGGATGGTGTGTATGTAGTACATACATCAAAGGTGAGGTCCAGCCGTTTGGATAGTCAGGATACAACGCATACAGGAGGTGCGTCCCACCATCAATGGGACCTACAGAACTTGTTGGCGTCATCAGGGGTCCCCAGCGAATGGATAGACGATTCAGATATAACACCTACCTCAGATGGGACCCCATGGGCTTGCTGATATTATCACAGCAGGTGGGTCTCACCATTGGGACGGTATAGATAAAGCACATACATTGTGCAGGGCCCACATAATTTAGATCAGTTGATATTTGTGTTTTTCTTTCATCCAGGCTAGCCCAAAAATAGGCAGCAAGGCAAGCCCCATATAATGGACAGTCCAAATTTTCTGGACATGTCAAATGGGCCACACACATCATCCCAAAAATAAAATAAAATAAAATGAGGAGGGAGAGAGAAAGTTGGAGACACGTGAGAAGTGGAGAGACCCCGCTACTATGGACCCTCCCTTAATAATGCATACATCAAGATGGGTCCCACCATAGGTGGGCCCTCAAATCATCAAAACCTGATGTTATGAACACCCACCTTCAAAACTACTCCTCCTTCTTCCACACTGGAGTGATCTAGCTCCAAGGAGAAAGAATTAATGGTTAAGATTGGATTTTAGAGGTTGGATGATGGGGTATGAAGCTTCATGGTGGGTGGAAAATGGAGGAAAGCTTGAACGTTTGGATGGGGTGTGATGAGAGAGAGAGAGGTGTAAGAAAGAGAGGGATGGGTGAGTGATGAGAGAGAGAGAGGTGTAAGAGAGAGAGGGATGGGTGAGTGATGGGGTGTGATGGGTGATGTGTACTTTTGACATGTGAGGGATGAGTTGCTTTAACTTTTGGGTTGCTTGGGGATGGGGTATTGTACTTGGCATGTGATGTGATTGATGAGACATTTCTCTTGGATTTTGCAAAGCATGGAGTTTTCCTCGAACTGAACACGGGCCCACATCTCCTGGCTTGGGTATCGCATCGGCGTGCAAGACGCAACATCAGAACCGTAGTGACAGTGCGGTCACGCTGGTACAAGTCTTAGGTCAAGCCGACTCAGATCAACAAGATGTAACTCAGGGATGCACGCAACATCTATGTGTCGTGAGTCATTAGAATTTAACCAGGAGGATCGAGGAAGCCTATGGAATAGTATAGGCTAGGATACGGTCTCACATTAAGAGTAAATTAAATATTTACAACCTTAAGTTGTTAGATCCTGATTTCCATCTAAATTTTGATTTAATTATTCATACCCTAATTATTCTACTGACCACTTGCCTTGATTATATGTTCTGATAGGCGCATTAAGTATTTATCTTTCTTTTATTTTCGCTTTAATATTAAAGCTGTGAGGCACGACGATTGTAAAGGGTTAGTACATTAATAAAAAATGATTATGTTTATCTTAGTTTTTACTTTGTTATGCATGAATCTCTTACTTTAATTGAGAAACACCATGTTAAAGCACTAATGAGATAAAATTTCTTGAACCAATTGATTCTTTAATCGACGGTACAAGGAAAAAAGAACTCATTTGCAAGGGTTAACCCATTTTTTTACTTAAATTAATCAAGTACGACACACACTTTTAACTTAATTGGTGATCGAGAGGACTATAGGTTATGATCCAATCTCCAATCTGTCCATCTTGATGTAGGCGTACGAACCAATTCAGTTAATACCTTTGAGTCGAGTTGACTTTGGCATGCATGCACAATCATACACGCATGCATACTTATGATTCAAGCCCTTATTCACATGAGTGACCTTGATTGGCTAAACTGAAGGACCTAGTTGTTAACAGATGCTTAAATTTGTCTGATTTTGGGTCTCTCGACCGGTCGAGAGTCTGCCTCGACTGGTTGAGTGGGCTACTCGACTAGTCGAGGCCTGCTCGACTCAAAGTCCAGCGACCTATATATTTTGGTGTTCGGGCCACTCGATTAGTCGAGGGTCAGGCTTGACTGGTTGAGGGGGTCCTTCGACCAGTCGAGGCGTCGGCTCGACTAGTCGAGGGTTACGTAGCCCACGTGCGGACTGCATAAATTTGAGGCAGTTTCCTGACTTTTTCAATGGAGGTGCATAAGTGAAGTTTCCTAAATTATAAATAGGGGTCCCCAGGACTATTCTAAGGAATTTTAAGGCTTTCTAAAATTTTTCCAAGGGGTCCTAAAAGGGTTTTAGGGTTTCTAAAGGGTGTAACAAGGGTGAGAATCGAGGTTGTTCAAATCAGGTAAGTCTTCTCTCTTGTAATTTCTTTTCATAGTGGATTTCTGTAGCTTTGTGTCGTGGTTTTTTTCCAAAAGGACTTTTCATGTTAAATCTTTGTGTTCTCTTATGATTTCTTGTTTCTCTTGGATTGTTATCCTAGATCTAGATCTGTGTGATTCTATAGCATAAATCCCCAAGAAGTGGTATCAAAGCAATCGTTGGGGCACAGATCTGAATCTGTAAGTTTAGTAATAATGGGAAACAACAATTTTGATATTGAGAAGTACTCAGGAAAAAATAATTTTGAGTTATGGAAGATTAAGATGATTAGCCTTTTAATGAAGCAAGGCAAGGCTCTTGATGAGCGGAAGTCTACCATGAAAGATGAAGAATAGGGAAACCTTGATAGTAATGCTTTAGCCTCTATCAATTTATGTCTAGCAGATGAGGTTCTTTATAATGTTTTGAGGGAGAAAACTATGGCTAGTTTGTGGGCCAAGTTAGAGAACATCTATGCAAAGAAATTCTTTGAAAATTACCTACACTTGAAGCTACAGTGTTATACCTTCAAGATGGCAGAGGGTGGAGATCTAGAAGCCCACATTAGCAACTTTAATAAATTGATGTGCAAATTGCTGGATTGGAGGAAGTGATTAAAGATGAGGAATAAACATGTATATTGTTAAATTCTCTTCGTTCATTGTACGAGTCTTTCAAGGACACGATGTGCACAGTAAATAAAACCCTAAGTGTCGACACCATTATCTTAGCCCTCCAAGGGAAGGCTATGAGAAATCTAAATGATGACATGGGGTCATCTTCTAATCCATTGATTACAAGGGGCAGAGATTCTGAGCGAGGTACAAGATCTTCAAGATCTAGATCCAAATCCAAGGGTAAGAGCAAAGGAAAATTAAAGTGTTAGAATTATGGATTGTCTGAATACATGAAGAAGGATTGTAGAAATCGTAAAGCGAATAAAGAAAATTCAGCGGCTTCTTCCAAGGAAGCTAATGTTATCACATTTGATGAAGAAACAAGTGGTGGTGATGTTCTGTCAGTGTCCATGATCGGACATGTTCACGATAATCATTCAGATGAGCGGATCCTAGACACAGGAGCATCATATCACATGACTCCTCATTGAATTTAGTTCATCAGTTACAGAGAAGGCAATGGTGGAAAAACAGTCAGAGTGGAAAATAAAAGTTTTAAGGACTGACGATGATGGAGAATTTACTTCCATTGAGTTTAATGATTATTATAAGGATGAAGGGATCATCAGGCACAACACAGTGTGCCACACGTCCGAGTAAAACAGTGTGGCTGAGCAAATGAATCTGACTCTCCTAGAGAGGGCCAGATGTATGTTAAGAAATGCTACATTGGGCATGGACCTATGGACAGAGGCCGTTAACATGGCTTGTTATCTGGTGAACCGATCTCCTTCAACGGCAATTGAATGTAAATCTCAGAGGAAGCCTAGAGTGGTCAAAAAATTGACTACTCAGATTTACACATATTTGGTTGCGAGGCTTATTCTCATGTACCATCAGTTGAGAGAGATACGCTTGACCATAGAGCCAAAAAGTATATCTTTGTTGGCTATGACATTGGTGTGAAAGGTTACAAGTTATTCAACAAGGTCACAAGTAAGGTCATCACTAACCATGACGTCAAATTCGATGAAAGCTCCCTATTTCGCAAGAATGATCAAGAGGAGTAAGAGGTACCATAAAGGATAATCGTAGATGTCCAGATTGACACAGATGATACTCAGGCAGAGATACATGCGAAGATAGAGGTACAAGATCAGGTGGAGCAGCCACCTATGAGAAGGAATCCACCACGTGATCGCAGATTACCGACAAGATACAGGGACAACTCTAATATTGCATATGACCTCATTACAGATGAGGGGGACCCGTCTACTATTCAGGAGGCTCTTAATGAGCCTGATGCAGAAAAGTGGAAGGCGACTATGGACGATGAGATGGACTCGTTGCACTAAAATCACACATGGGAGCTAGTGGAGCTTCTAGTTGGTCGAAAAGTAATCAGATGCAAGTGGTTATTCAAAAGGAAATAGGATAGATACAAAGCAAGGTTGATGGTTAAGGGTTATGCTCAGAGAGAAGGAATCGACTCCATAGAGATATTCATGTAGGTGATTAAGCAGGTGTCTATCAGATTCGTGTTAGTACCGTTTGCCCAATACGACCTCAAGCTGGAACATATGGATGTCAAGATTGCATTCATGCATGGAGAGTTGGAAGAGCAGATCTACATGAAGCAGCCAGGGTGCTATAAAATTAAAGGGATAAAGAAAAAGGTTTGTAGGTTATTGAGCTCATTGCAAGGCCTGAAACACTCGCCTAGGCAATAGTATAAAAAATTTAATTCTTTCATGGTGAGTCAAAAATTTACTCAGAGTGAATACAATCGTTGTGCCTATTACAAGACACTGAGTGATGAAAAATTTATCATCCTAGCATTGTATGTTGATGATATATCGATCGTCTATCATGATATGTCTGAAATCAACATACTGAAGACTCAGTTATCAGGGACACTCGAGACGAAAGGTGGGGGCTGCAAGAGGGTTCTCGGCATAGATATTCATAGAGATATGAAGAAGAGCAGACCATGGTTATCATAGGCAGAATACCTTGAAAAGGTGTTGATCAAATATGGAATGGACCAAGTAAAGCGGGTGAGAGTTCCCCACACGGCTCACTTCAAGCTTTCCTCAGAACAATGTCTTAAATCAAATGAGAAAAAATAAGTTATGTCTCATGCGCCTTATTCGAATGTGGTTGGCAGTTTAATGTATGTCATGATCCGTATGATGCCAGATATTTCACAGGCAGCTGGTGTTGTGAGTAGATACATGTCAAACCCCAACAAGAAATATTGAAAAGCAATGAAATGGCTACTTTGATACATTCGAGGTACAAAAGATTACGTTTTAACTTTTGAGAAGACAGGAATGGAGTTGGTAGGGTATGTGGATTCTGACTACGTATGCAGTATAGATTCTAAAAAGTCTACTTCAGGATACTCGTTTGTACAAGCGGGTGGAGCAATCAATTGGATGTCAAAGCTTCAGTCCATGGTAGCTCTTTCAATGACCGAAGCAGAATATATGGCAGTGATGGAAGCATTTAAAGAAAGTGTTTTACTCAGAGGCATGATAAATCAGTTGATACTTTAGCAGAAGGCCGTGCCGGTTAACTTTGATAGCGAGAGCGCTATCAATTTGGCTAAAAATTTTATTTATCACTCATGTACTAAACACATTGATGTTCGTCACCACTTTATCCTACTAGTGCTTGAGGAATGAGGCGTAACACTCAAAAATAATCACATCAGCATGAATCTAATAGACATGCTTACCAAGGTCATTCCTATAGAGAAGTTCAAGTTCTGTGCAGCTTCACTGGGCTTGGTGATGGCGTAAAAGAATGACGGAGTGTGCATGAGAAGCATTGATTGAAGCTATGATATGATACGGAGATAAGAGAAGAGGCCAACAAGATACACGATTGAAGATAGAAGGCATGGTAGAGATTTTTAACAGATGCCTTAAATTTATCTAATTTTGGGTCTGTCGACCAGTCGAGAGCCTGGCTCGACCGGTCGAGTGGACCGCTCGACTAGTCGAGGCCTGCTCAACTCAAAGTCTAGCAACCTATATATTTTGGTGTCCGGACTACTTGAGTAGTCGACGGTCAGGCTTGAGCAGTCGAGGGGGTCTTTCGACTAGTTGAGGCCTCGACTAGCCTCGACTAGTCGAGGGTTACGCAGCCCATCGCGAACTACGTAAATTTGAGGTGGTTTCCGGACTTTTCCAAAGGAGGTGCGTAAGTTGAGTTTCCTAAACTATAAATAGGGGTCCCTAGGGCTATTCTAAGAGATTTTAAGGCTTTCTAGAAGTTTTTCAAGAGTTTCTAAAAGGGTTTTAGGGTTTGTAAAGGGTGTAGCAAGGGTGAGATTCGAGGTTATTCAAATCGGGTAAGTCCTCTCTCTTGTAATTTCTTTTCATAGTAGATTTTTATTGTTTTGTGCCGTGGTTTTTTTCCAAAAGGGTTTTTCACGTTAAACATTTGTGTTTTCTTGTGATTACTTTTTGTTCTTGGATTGTTATCTTAGATCTAGATCCATGTGATTCCTCGGCACAAATCCCTAACACTAGCTACCTCATTTTGAGCTTATATCCTGAAATAATATCGGAACATGGCTGAATGATATGAATAAAACCCATACATCATAATGGTCCCTCAAAGCCCTTGGGTAGTATCCAATCAACGTTCATTACTAGAAAAATGGGCAAAGGCTACGGATTAAATCGGTAGCATGACCATCGTTGTAGGTGCCGAAGCAATAGGTCAAAAACCTATGGCTACAAATTTAATCCGTAGCTATATCTTGTAATAGCTACGGATATAATCTGTAGCAAATATTTCTGTAGCCAAAAGCACCTACAGCTATGGATATTATTGGTAGCCAAAAGTAGTGTTAGATCCATAGCAATATACCGAAATCTACAATGGCTACAGTTGTTAAATTAACAGCTACAGTTAATATTTGTAGTTGTTGCCTACATTAAAAAATTTTTACAACCATTCATTCATGCATTCAATTACCACCTGCATAATCATTCGATCAAAATTACAATTATTTATTCATTCAATTACAATCATTTATTCATTCAATTACCACCTGCATAATTATTCATTCATTCATTCAATTACAATCATTCATTCATTCAATTATAATCCTTCATTCAATCAATTACAATCCTTCATTTAAATAATGCTGAAAATATAAAACTTGGTGAGTCTGTGTGCACTCATATATGGCCAAGTACATCCTTCATCCTAGCCTTTGGCTTCATTAGAGAAATTTGCTCGACTTCACTCTGAAAAAAGACAAAGTGAAAGAAGTGCATCATGTATGACCATTTTCTTTTTTTCCTTAATGAATTAATAAAAACTCAAAGAGGAATGAAATTAACATAAAAAAAATGAAGGTTTCTTGATGCAATTGATGCCCTATTGTGAAAGATCATAAAGTTTCATACCCACTGACTTGAAGAGAGAAATATTAGATGATTAATGTGCTTATAAATGAAATCAAACCATGCTTGACAGCATCTGGCAGCTTCCTGGTGAACGGGCCTCTTTGGATCGTCGAGAGCCTTTGATATAGCTTGTAGTACCTGTAAAAGAGTTTTTAAAATATGTATTACATAAGAAGTTGTTGCAATCAGCTGACATGAGGCATCAACTATCATAAACCGTCCAACAAAATGCACATAGGGGAATTTATGTCGTTGAGTTTACAAATGTAAAGGGAAACCAACCTGCGGTCTCATGGGATAAATAGTCACATGAGATAGTCCTGCCATGGCTACAAGGCATTGAATTGTTGTTTAGTGTTGTCTATCCGACAACATTCTAACCCAATGATAGCCTTTAACTGTATATTCGACAACATTCTAACCCAAACTCTAGCACGAATATCAAACCTCTCGTCAAACAGATTGGCTAATCTCCAAGCATAGGATCCATTGTTAAACCACCTAATTGCATCAAGCAAATCATTCATAATTACCAGCCAAATTTCTTTTTTCCTTTTCACTATTCCACAAAATGGGTTTTTACAATGCGTTTCAAGCATCTCAATGAAACACATTACAATCTTCTAAAATGAACACATCTTCCTGTCTTCTTGGCATTTCTCTGAGAAACCAAGTATTCTAGCAAGTTTGACAACTTGATCAAAACTTTAGCTTCCATAACGTAGAAATTGCTTAGTTACATTATTCAACCATAGGAAAATTAGAAAATGAAAATGCCAAAAACAGTCATGACAGAATCTATCCAGGATTGGAAGTAAACCATGATTGGCTGCTACCTATAGGAACCCAGAAGAATGTGGCCTTGCAGGTGTAAGGAAGAGACCTGAATTAGTTAAAGTATTCTATGTTTCATGAATCCAGGTATGAAAATCAAATTTCCATCAACAAATAGCATTTAGCTCTATAGTAGAAGTTAGGGTGGGGGAAGATGTAGAAAGATGATAGTTCATATTTTACACTATGTTTGGAGGAAAATTTTCTCCTATAAACCAGTTTTCATGAGAACATGTGAGAACCCTTCAAGAACTAATCCCATGTGTACCTTTCATCTGGCTTGGATGAAGGGTCATGCAAAAAATCAGGCAATTTTGCAACTTATTTGGGCCCCAGTGAAAATCAAGGGTAGGGTGCCATCTCGTTTTGGTTCCCTTTGTTGTGGCTCACTTAAATTTTGAATCAGGCTGATTTTTAGGCCTAGAGGTTTCATGAGGTAACACATCTGATGAATGGGATGGATGTCATGCACACAATACGTGGGATGAGTTCTCACAGAAGTTATTTACAGACTGGTTAATAGGAGATCATTACGAAAGAGAATATTGACAAGTTCAGTTTAATCAAGAGAATATAAAAGGTTTTAAGATGTTTCCTAATTGTCATGACTTATGATGCATGAGTATCCATCAGGTTGCAGTTAAGTTTCACACAAGTCCAACTTGAAAGTAATATATTGCAATTTGGTTCCCTCTGAGTCCAAGATACTCAGAATGAAGAACTAATCCACCTTGCAATTGGGGTGAGAGTGTGAAGCAAGAACTGCATTAGGCAGGATCCTATTTCCCCATTTTTCTACTCCATATAGCAAGTGGGATAGGAACAACACTGAAAGTTATTATTTTTCCACCTGCAATTATGGAGGAGTCCATCCAGTCAACTGCAAATCAAGAAATTCCAAACAGACTCCTAATCTAGGCAATACAATTGCATGGGATTCAAAGAAATAGAGAAACATAAACAAAAAAATAGTTTTACCAACAATATATCTTCAAATATATAGTGGAAATTGATATATATATATATATATATATATATATATATATATATATATATATATATATATATATATGCACCAATAACAGGAAAATCAGACAGCCATGCAAGAAAGACTCACCTTCTCCAGAGCTTCCATGTGTTGTTTCAGACTTACCTTCCAGAGCTTCTCCAGTAATGAAAAGCATTGAGGAGATTTATATAATACTCAAGCAACTTATGATGTCTGATAAACAGGCACTCAGAGATTGTACATGTGGCATACATTAAGTCAAATTAAGCCAAACTGAACCAATCTGCTTTTCATGGTGCCTCCAACAGGCCCTTAAAAGTAGTAGTGAAAAGCATTAAAGAGAGTTCTATGATACTCAAGCAGCTTATGACACCTGATATGCAAGCCCTTAGTACATGAGGCATACATTAACTCAAATTAAACTGTCTAGATTGTGGAACCTACTGCCATTAAGTCACAGGCCCAAAATCAAAGTGTTTGAACGATCCAAATCTGATTTGTGGACACTTTTTTGTTGAAATAGAACCATTGGATATTTTTCAGTTTTAACTGTCCATTGAGTACCAACCAATCTGACAGTCAGTAATCAAATTAGCACGAATTTTTGGTTCATGATACATTTAAACCAGAAAGCATAATTTGGACGGTTTAATTTCACTTGTGTGCAATTTCTAAGTTATAAATGCCTGCATAGCATCCATCACCCTTTGCAAGAGTATCAAAGTTTTTCTCAAGTATTGGCACATGTGCATGATCTTGGCTCTTCAGTTACGAGGACTATTAACATGACCTGGCCTGTGACACATGTTTGTGACAAGAATCATTGTGAAATCTCTAAACAACTCTAACAAAACAGAATTAATTTCAAACGTAAACCAACAAGATATAACAAATAACAAAAGAATTTTAAACAATGAGAAATGTTGTGTTCATGGAAATTGCTTGAATTCAAGATACAATTTTAGTAAAACTGAAACATCAATTCGTTTACCTTGATCGGGATTCGACCGACAGGCGACAAATGCTAACAAAAATTCTCCAGACTCATTGAACATTATAACAAATGCCCAAATGGCTTATCAATCTCAGTCATAAGAAAGAACTAAATACCCATGAATAAACAAAGTAGACTTACATCACCTGAGTTACTGGAAGAAAATGGAAAGATGAGATTGTAATAGAAAAAGAGAGGGTTGGTTGAAAAGGAAAGACAATACAAAACAATAGATAACATGTAACATCCCGAAAATCGGGGGGTCGAGCAAAAACCCAACTCCCGAGTTCCAAAATGTTATTTATGCAACATGGATATGTATGATTGAATGTTGTCTGTGATAATGTATTAAACATGAGTGAGATTAAGCCAGAACAGCATATCATACTCCAGAGACAGTGAAATTTGCAAGCGGAAGACTGTAATAGTATGTATAACGTACATAAATTGTTGTATGTCTCCAGAGTGTGAGTATATTACCAGGTTATGCACATACATGTATACTTCAACAGTAAACAAAATGAATATACATCAGGGCGCTAAAAATTCAAAATGACAAATGTCAAAGTATCTAATCATCCTCCCTGCAATCCCGTCAATCAGAACACGCATAAAGGAGGAATCCTCCTTCTCATCATCAAGTCCAGCTCCTCCTCACAGGCCGCGCCATCATCTGCAATCACAAAAGGGACTGGTGGGTGTCCGGAAACACCATCCCGTAACGTGGGAGTGAGTGATCAACTCAGTGGGATAAGAGAGCAGGGATTAGCATGTTCACAATTCAATCACGCGATAATAGTAAAGCAGTAAATCAGACAATCCTAATACTGTTGTTAATGCAAGATGACATGACGTGATGTATGCCCTCACCGACGATCACCCTCATGCGGCAACATCTTACGACCGCGGCATGCCGCACTCCCTCAAGTGCTCCACATCTTCCAGGCACATGCAATGTCATGGTGATATGATTACCTAGTTGTTATTAGTCCATTCAAACAGCAGGATTGGGAAACTAAGGTACTTCCCTTGTATCAATCCCAACACAGATCCTTTCTAGGGTCGTCACTCCTAGTAATCTCATACGATGTATATTTCGTAGGTCACTGCAAGGGCTGCCAGGGCTGTTGCTCGCACTCGTTGCACCGCTCCCCCATCACCTTATCAATACAGGCCTACTGTACTCTACTGCACGGAAGGGTCGTCGCCTCCCGTGGACTCAGAATACGCTCGCGGTCACTACAAAGGGCTCGTCGCCTGATCAGTGTAGGCCGACAGCTAGAATATAGTGTCCCATACCACCATAATCTGCTCACGAGTCTAGGTGCTCACTGGTCACTACGGGGAGGTTTGTGACCCCAGCGTAGGCCGACAGCTCGACCACGGTGTCCCATACCACCATGCCCGGCTCATGAGTCTTCGTGGATCAAGCTACCACGGTTAATAGGGTTTACAATGGTAAGTTCAGTACCCTAGGTTCAAGCAGTTATGATACATACAAGGTGAACATATATCGGCCAGTCGGGTTACTTGACGGGCTCGACTAGCGCGATCGCATCTCAAGTCGAACGACATGAAGTGCGTAAAACACTTCGCGTGGCCTAAACACTGCCGCCAACTCTCAACACGAATCACGTTCATCGACGCGTCGTTCGTGGCTATGACCAGTCAGCCACGAATTCGCTCGGTTACCGACTGCCTGGACTAAGTCTAGTCCCACACATCTATGGAATCACATTAACAACATATGCAAAGGTATTGGAATTGAAACAGGATCATGTGAGCATGTTAACACATGTTATAATATTCAACTTAAGCAAATCTTCACCCACATACATTCCATGCATGTAATGCAATCATGCATAAGGTCAACATGTAGGAAATCATTTAGATCAGCATATTAATCAAGAAATCAATCTCAAACTACTACATAACCTCATTTAATTCAATACATACTAATACAAGCATTTATACAAACACATACACTACACACTTAAGTCCACATATAGTATGTCGATCCAAAGTGCGCAACTTGGCGAATCTCTTCGCCAAACTGATTATGCAAGCATTCCTAACTCCCTAACACGGCGACAAACCATGTCAATCACGTCAGCAAAATATGCATGTAGACCGTACTTCCTACAAATGACTAAAATGCCCTAAATCTCATATTCTTCATTAATTTACGAAACAGGAAACGGAGAGCATGTTGTACATGTCAAACGGCGATGCCGTCGATAATCTACTATTAAACGACATTGAAAGCGTTGTAAACCGTCAATCAAAGCGTCTAAAATCCTCACCTTATGTCTTGTAGACTCGGGAATTGAAACGGAGCGTATACGCTTCGTCTACGGCGAATAAGGAGCCTAATACACAAGATCCATAAGCTACATCGCTATGGAAACAAGGGAAACTCAAATCAACAACTATTTAGGGTATTTACTTACCTAAGATCGCGGTGGAATCGCCGGGAAGGTGGTAGAGGTGTGTTGCTTAAGCACGTGCAACACGTAGCACAAGTGGCAGGAAGAACTCCCCCACTCTCTCACAATCTCTCACTTTTTTTTCCCTCTCCCAAGCTAGGGCTTCTCTCAAATTCTGATGGGAGAGAGGAGTGAGGGTTTCAACCCCTTTTATAGCCTACAACATGCCCAAAATAGGCTTGGGAACAATGTTTACTTGGTGCCTAACCAAATCGGGGCCGTTTCGGTCCAAAAGGGCATTTCTGAAGGTCCCCTGGCCAAATGCGGTCGGACTTAAGCTCATGCATACTGGATCTAGCACACATCCAGTTTTTAGACCGGTAGGGTTCCCAGATCGCACGTGGCGGTCCAGTTTCAGTTTAACGGTTATCGCACCAAGATCAGGCCTATAAGTCTCGTGATATATAATAGATATTTTTCCTGATCCAAGGGTGTAATTTGGCTGTATTCTGTAGGTCAGAACGCTCAATACTGATGCGTCAAATTGTGTGCCAGATTTGAATTTCAAATTCCAATTCTAACCCTATTCTCACTCTCTTTGGTCCGGGCTCAATGAAATAGCCTGTGATTATCGGTTTGACTTGATTTTTGGAATGAGTGTCAAGTCCAGCTAGACGGTTCTAACGGTCTAAGATAGGAGGTATCGGACTTTCGACGTGCGGTCTAGATCCAATACAAAGATTCAAAGTGGTCTAGAGAACAAACCTGCTTAGAGTTTGGTCCGAGGTTTTAGAGCATTATAGCACCATTGGTTCCACTCGATTTGGGTCTTGTATAACGTATTTAAAGTGATCAGGGACTGTTTCCCAGCCACTCCAACGTTGCGCTAGCTAACTTATGCTTAGTTTCTAAAGAAATTTATCCTAAGTGGTTTCTTTGGCTATGGAATTGGGTTCTGAACGATTTTTCAGGTGTTTTAATTGACCCACTGCCTAAGGACGTCAAATCCCAGGTTAGCCAAAATCCGGGGTGTTATAATCTACCCCCCTTAAAACACAATGTCGTCCCCGACATTGGCGAAGGGCAAGGAGTACTTTCTCTAAGGAAGGTTCAAATCCTATTTAATAACCTAATCGTACATATAACCTAAATCAAATGTTTCGATCCTGGGCCAGTGGGAAAGAGGCCAACCACTCTTCCGCTGCGCCGCACTGATCGAACGGCAGTGTTGACTAATCCTAACTGGATTGGACTTAATACGTTCTACCCCTCTTAAAACTTGGTTCTACTTAAAGTCTAAGAATCGTTGCATCGATCCGTATATCGGAACGGGGCGTAACTTAGGGGCTATCCTTAACCTTTCTCTACATGGTTTTAAGTCCTTGCCATTTCCCAAAGACAATGTGATCCTGTTTAGTTGTAGATGGTTGGGCCATCACAGAAGAAAGGTTGTGTAGTGGGTCTAAGCCGGATACGTTGAACCTTCTGTCTAATCAGGACAGAAAATGTGTTGTATCAGTTCTTAATCCAAGTCGATGCCGATCCTCTGCTTGATCAGAGCATTGGATTCATTGGTAACCACTAGGAGTAAGAAATCGACTCAAACCGCGAATACATCGCTTACATGTAGTTCCTTTACTCTGCGTTCCCAAGTGCAGTAAGTCCTTGGGAAAGGCAATTCTAAGGGGCGTGCTAGTTCATTCTAAGTTCAATCTGAGGGAGTTGTAAATGTTCCCTGAGAGTGTATGGTTCCTTCCTATGGGCAACAACAGGAGTCTATAAGTCATAAGGGGATCTATCCAAGGAAGGGAGTCTCATTCCAATCGAAACTAATCTATCATTCCTTAACATATACAGGCTTTACCCTACTCTAGGTAACTAGTAGGCTAGTCTGTAACTCAGTAGCTATAATCTAAAGCTTAAGATTATACAGTAAATGGCTTTCCATACCATTTCTACTACAGAGAGTTGTTCTATCGCTTAGGGTCAAGATTGTCTAAATGGAATTGGATTTCTTATGTCGTCAGACTCTTCAAATCTAGGAGTGCTAACTCTAGGACCAAAACGCCAAGGGCCTATGTGGCCAGTAGCATTCAGTTGTATTAAATAGAACCGCGTTCTTAGTTCCATAGTGGGATCGGAAGTGGCATGCTTGGTAGGAGGGTGGGGTGGGATAAAAACTAATTTGTAGGCTGAATCCCGGGAGTCACAATACTCCCGATCCAGGGACAATACCTTACAGTGAAATGAGACGGCATGCACTCCATTCCACAAATTTTGGCTACATTAAGCCCAAATCACAACACAAACATTCACATAACAAGTCGAAAAGCATCATGCATTTCATTAAACCAAAATTGTCATAATACAAGGGATATCTCCTTATAAGTATCATGACAAAAATACATGGGAGCTATGTCAGTCAGCTACTACAGCAACATAGGTAAACTACCAACCTTATCAGGCTTACAAAACACAACTTAAAACAGGAAATGACTAACTACTAATAGTAACATCAAAGATCGCATCGCTAGTCGGAGTCTGGTGATGGAGGAGGAGCACCCTTATCCTGTAAGCAACACAGGATTGCCTTCAAGGTGCGAGTCACCTTGCCAAACTTCTTCTTTGTAACGGCCTTGGCATCAGCAACTTCCGCTCGAAGTTCTTGGACTTCCCTATGCAAAGCGGTCTGACTCTCCTCCATCCGAGCAATGCGGTAGTGTAACATCCCGAAAATCGGGGGGTCGAGCAAAAACCCAACTCCCGAGTTCCAAAATGTTATTTATGCAACATAGAAATGTATGATTGAATGTTGTCTGTGATAATGTATTAAACATGAGTGAGATTAAGCCAGAACAGCATATCATACTCCAGAGATAGTTAAATTTGCAAGCGGAAGACTGTAATAGTATGTATAACATATATAAACCATTGTATGTCTCCAGAGTGTGAACATGTTACCAGGTTATATACATACATGTATACTTCAAAAGTAACCAAAAGAATATACATGAGTGCTCTAAAAATATAAAATGACAAGTGTCAAGGTATTTAAGCAACCTCCCTGAAATCCCGTCAATCAGAACACGCATAAAGGAGGGATCCTCCTCATCATCATCAAGTCCAGCTCCGCCTCATAGGCCGCGCCATCATCTGCAATCACAAAAGGGTCTGGTGGGTGTCCAGGAACACCGTCCCGTAACGTGGGAGTGAGTAGCTAACTCAGTGGAATATTAGAGCAAGGATTAACATGTTCTCAAATCAATCACGCGATAATAGTAAAGCAATAAATCAAACAATCCTAATACTGTTGTTAATGCAATTATGACATGACGTGATGTATGCCCTCACCGACGATCACCCTCATACGGCAACATCTTACGACCGCGGCATGCCACACTCCCTGGAGTGCTCCACATCTTCCAGGCACATGCAATGCTATGGTGATATGATTACCAAGTTGTTATTAATCCATTCAAACAGCAGGATTGGGAAACTAAGGTACTTCCCTTGTATCAATCCCAACACGGATCCTGTCTAGGGTCGTCACTCCTAGTAATCTCATACGATGTACATTTCGTAGGTCACTGCAAGGGCTGCCAGGGCTGTTTCTCGCACTCGTTGCACCGCTCCCCCATCACCTTATCAATACAGGCCCACTGTACTCTACTGCACGGAAGGGTCGTCGCCTCCCGTGAACTCAGAATACGCTCGCGGTCACTACAAAGGGCTCGTCGCCTGATCAGTGTAGGCCGACAGCTAGAATATAGTGTCCCATACCACCATAATCTGCTCACGAGTCAAGGTGCTCATTGGTCACTACGGGGAGGTTTGTGGCCCCAGCGTAGGCCGACAGCTCGACCACGGTGTCCCATACCACCATGTCCGGCTCATGAGTCTTCGTGGATCAAGGTACCACGGTTAATAGGGTTTACAATGGTAAGTTCAGTACCCTAGGTTCAAGCAGTTATGATACATACAAGGTGAACAAACATCGGCCAGTCGGGTTACTGGACGGGCTCGACTAGCGCGATCGCATCTCGAATTGAACGACATGAAGTGCGTAAAACACTTCGCGTGGCCTAACCACTGCCGCCAACTCTCAACACGAATCACATTCATCGACGCGTCGTTCGTGGCTATGACCAGTCAGCCACGAATTCGCTCGGTTACCGACTGCCTGGACTAAGTCAAGTCCCACACATCTATGGAATTACATTAACACTATAAAAAGGTATTGGAATTGAAATACATCATGTGATCATGTTAGCACATGTTATAACATTCAACTTAAACAAATCTTCAAGGCATACTTCCCATGCATATTCAACTTAAGCAAATCCTCAAGGCATACTTCCTATGCATGTAATGCAATCATGCATAAGGTCAACATGTAGGAAATCATTTAGGTCAGCATTTTAATCATGAAATCAACCTCAAACTACTACATAACATCATTCAATACAATACATACTAGTACAAGCATTTATACAAACACATACACTACACACTTAAGTCCACATATAGTATGTCGACCCAAAGTGCGCAACTTGGCGAATCTCTTCGCCAAACTGATTATGCAATCATTCCTAACTCTCTAATGCGGCAACAAACCATGTCAATCACGTCAGCAAAATATGCATGTAGACCGTACTTCCTACAAATGACTAAAATGCCCTAAATCTCATATTCTTCGTTAATTTACGAAACAGGAAACGGAGAGCATTTTGTACATGTCAAACGGTGATGCCGTCAAGAATCTACTATTAAACGACATTGAAAGCGTTGGGAACCGTCAATCAAAGCGTCTAAAATCCTCACCTAGTGTCTTGTAGACTCGGGAATTGAAGCAGAGCGTATATGGTTCGTCTACGGCGAGTAAGGAGCCTAATACATAAGATCCATAAGCTACATCGCTATGGAAACAAGGAAAACTCAAATCAACAACTATTTAGGATTTTTACTTACCTAGGATCGCGGTGGAATCGCCGGGAAAGCGGTAGAGGAGTGTTGCTTAAGCACGTGCAACACGTAGCACAAGTGGCAGGAAGAACTCTCCCAATCTCTCTCACAAACTCTCACCTTTTCTCTCTCCCAATCTAGGGATTTTTGCAAATTCGGATGGGAGAGAGGAGTGAGGGTTTCAACCCCTTTTATAGCCTGAGGGGAGAGGAAGGTATTCATTCCTATTAGTCATAAGGATAGGAAGGCAGCTAATGAGACCGTTCCACCCCTATCTCTTAAAGGCTTCCCCACAAGGAGAATCACTGCTCCAAGCTGCTACAGGCTTTCAATCCAAATCAGCCAGGTCTGGTTTCCTTTGGGATCAGGGAGAGAAATTATGAGTTTACTGACCCCGCGTCCCATTTCTCCTAAATTCCACTAGATCTCGTTTCAAGTAGTCCCGGAATAGGTTCACTCCGAAAATAGGCTTGGGAACAATGTTTACTTGGTGCCTAACCAAATCGGGGCCGTTTCGGTCCAAAAGGGCATTTCTGAAGGTCCCCTGGCCAAATGCGGTCGGACTTAAGCTCATGCATACTGGATCTAGCACACATCCAGTTTTCAGACCGGTTGGGTTCCCAGATCGCACGTGGCGGTCCAGTTTCAGTTTAACGGTCATCGCACCAAGATCAGGCCTATAAGTCTCGTGATATATAATAGATATTTTTTCCTGATCCAAGGGTGTAATTTGGCTGTATTCTGACGGTCAGAACGCTCAATACTGATGCGTCAAATTGTGTGCCAGATTTGAATTTCAAATTCCAATTCTAACCCTATTCTCACTCTCTTCGGTCCGGGCTCAATGAAATAGCCTGTGATTATCGGTTTGACTTGATTTTTGGAATGAGTGTCAAGTCCAGCTAGACGGTTCTAACGGTCTAAGATAGGAGGTATCGGACTTTCGACGTGCGGTCTAGATCCAATACAAAGATTCAAAGTGGTCTAGAGAACAAACCTGCTTAGAGTTTGGTCCGAGGTTTTAGAGCATTATAGCACCATTGGTTCCACTCGCTTTGGGCCTTGTAGAACGTATTTAAAGTAATCAGGGACTGTTTCCCAGCCACTCCAACGTTGCGCTAGCTAACTTATGCTTAGTTTCTAAAGAAATTTATCCTAAGTGGTTTCTTTGGCTATGGAATTGGGTTCTGAACGATTTTTCAGGTGTTTTAATTGACCCACTGCCTAAGGACGTCAAATCCCAGGTTAGCCAAAATCCGGGGTGTTACAGGTCGTCGATAGTAGTCTGCGCAGAAGGAGGAGGGCTCTCATCAGTATCCTGAGCCTCCTCTTCTGTTTCTTCCTGAACCTCTGCTCTAGGTTCTTCTTCGCTTTGATCTTCCTCTTCATCAAAGTCATCCCCACTATCCCTTTCAAGTTGATTTTCACGGTATTGCGACCCAATCTTCATCTTAATCATTGTCGACTCATCGATGGTGTGAATCGATACCGGTAATTCGGGTCCAAGTCTATAGGCAAACTCAAGCGCAATCTTGCAAATGAGTCGGCCAAAGGGAAGCGATTCGGATGTTCTCCTCGACCTGGCTATGAGAACTATCGGCCGTAAGATGAAAGTGGCCATACATACGTTCTCTCCCTGGGCCACCAGAAATAAGAAATCGACCATAAGACGTGTACATTCAATGCGGTTTGTCGACCTAGGATAAACATTGAACGTGCAGATATGATGCAGCAGGCACAAATCCTCAGACATGTACGTCGCCTTGAGGCTATTATTAGGCTGCCATGGAACCAACTTACCGCACAGAAACCTGGTGCGGCGATCTCGTTCACGTCTAGTCCTCAAATTCTTCTCACTTGGATGCACATCACCTAGAGGCACATTGAGAAGTCGCGCAACCAACCGGACGTCGATCGTAGCCATCCGATCTCTACCAAAAGGGATTTTGAACTGCAAAGGATCCAAGGTAGGATTCTGGATGCTAGCATAGAAGGCACGAACAGTGCTCACATTAGCACGAGCGTGAGCTTCAAAGATCGGTCCCCAGTGCGTAGCTTCAATGCGTTCGAACAACAGATATTCGCCGAACAATCGCCCATCTACGTCCGCCTCAAATAACACTCTACGATCAGTGTATTCACCATGAGGCATCTCTGACAGAATGGTTCGTCCAAGGTGTGCATGGGGATCCAAATCCCGCTTTGTACGGCACTCCAGGACTGCAGCTGGACCTGCGGCGGCGCTTGAACTTGCGGCACCACCCCGCGGTCTTCTCGATCGAGCAGGGCGGCTCGGCCCAGCCTCGTCTGTCGTAGTTTTCCTCTTACCCATCAAAGATATGATGGATGAGAGCGACAAAAGGCCCAAAATGGCTTCCACAAAAGCCATGGAAAATGCCGAAAATGCGGAGAAATGGCAGCCTAATCTGAAAAAAAGAAATCTAGCTGTCGTAGAGGGATGCTTCAAGCTTCCCAAGGCTGTACTTTTAGGGAAAAATACAAACAAAAAGATGGGATGGAGCACCTCACGATTTCAGCTATATTTGGGGGATTTTGGAGCTCCAAATGGTGATATCTTCAAGGAAAGAGGCTGCCAACACCCAATAAATGATGGGTGGTGGTCGGTTTTGGCCAAGGAAGGTTGTAGAGGTAGTTTAGGACGTCGGGGTTTGGAATGGGTTGCTGAAAATCAAATCTAGGGCTATGTAAGGGGCTGTTTGTGAAGGAGAGGTGGGATTTGGGGGTTTTCGTGAGGTGGGAGGTGTATAGGGGTGATGTGGACCCTATTTAACGGGGTGCGCCCGAAGGACGGCCCCATCGGAGATCGCCGGCCGGCGATGGCATCGCCGGTCAACTTTGAAGTTGGCCGGTGGGACCCCATGGGTCTGGTCCCCCCATGGTCCCAGGGTCCCAAAAAGTTAGGTCCCACCCCTTGGTTCACACTAATTTGGTCTCTATGAGCCCAAACATGTGTTCGGGGCTTTCTGGGTCCACATCGCAATTCTGAATACCAAACTATATGATGCAGCATATGAATTTGGGGTAGAAGGAGCCAGTACACCTATCTAGCTCCTTAGTTGCTAAAGAAAGTGAAGTTAGAATGGCCTTATGGCCATTTTTCATGAAATTTTACTATTCACTATAAAATTTGGTGAATGTACTAATTTGTATTATTTTCACATTAGGTTTGATGCCTAATATGAATTGGATAAGAAAGAAATAAAGATTGGAGTATTTAGAGGAGGAATTTTGAAGATTTTTGGTGAAACGGGGTTTTTAAGCCCTGGCGATTGATTACTGGAGTCGTGGTCATCCCACGGCCCAAGGATTCACTTTTACAGTTTAAAACCGCTCATAGGACGTCTCAACCCGACTTCCTAAAGCTTAGAAGTGATTCGAGTTGCTTTCCGCGACCCGAGATGCGTTACAGACTCGATCTTGCGATCGATCCTAATAGACTTCGCCTATCGGCGAATCTGCGATCCTAGAAGTGTTTCTAGACCCTTCTCGCACCCACTTAAGTCAAAGGAAGCAACAGCGTAAGTCGCAAGACCATAACGCAGGCCCAGTATACTCTCATTCATGCTCTGATACCATCTGTAACATCCCGAAAATCGGGGGGTCGAGCAAAAACCCAACTCCCGAGTTCCAAAATGTTATTTATGCAACATGGATATGTATGATTGAATATTGTCTGTGATAATGTATTAAACATGAGTGAGATTAAGCCAGAACAGCATATCATACTCCAGAGACAGTGAAATTTGCAAGCGGAAGACTGTAATAGTATGTATAACGTACATAAACTGTTGTATGTCTCCAGAGTGTGAGTATATTACCAGGTTATGCACATACATGTATACTTCAACAGTAAACAAAATGAATATACATGAGGGCGCTAAAAATTCAAAATGACAAATGTTAAAGTATCTAATCATCCTCCCTGCATTCCCGTCAATCAGAACACGCATAAAGGAGGAATCCTCCTTCTCATCATCAAGTCCAGCTCCGCCTCACAGGCCGTGCCATCATCTGCAATCACAAAAGGGACTGGTGGGTGTCCGGAAACACCATCCCGTAACGTGGGAGTGAGTGATCAACTCAGTGGGATAAGAGAGCAGGGATTAGCATGTTCACAATTCAATCACGCGATAATAGTAAAGCAGTAAATCAGACAATCCTAATACTGTTGTTAATGCAAGATGACATGACGTGATGTATGCCCTCACCGACGATCACCCTCATGCGGCAACATCTTACGACCGCGGCATGCCGCACTCCCTCAAGTGCTCCACATCTTCCAGGCACATGCAATGTCATGGTGATATGATTACCTAGTTGTTATTAGTCCATTCAAACAGCAGGATTGGGAAACTAAGGTACTTCCCTTATATCAATCCCAACACAGATCCTGTCTAGGGTCGTCACTCCTAGTAATCTCATACGATGTATATTTCGTAGGTCACTGCAAGGGCTGTCAGGGCTGTTGCTCGCACTCGTTGCACCGCTCCCCCATCACCTTATCAATACAGGCCTACTGTACTCTACTGCACGGAAGGGTCGTCGCCTCCCGTGGACTCAGAATACGCTCGCGGTCACTACAAAGGGCTCGTCTCCTGATCAGTGTAGGCCGACAGCTAGAATATAGTGTCCCATACCACCATAATCTGCTCACGAGTCTAGGTGCTCACTGGTCACTACGGGGAGGTTTGTGACCCCAGCGTAGGCCGACAGCTCGACCACGGTGTCCCATACCACCATGCCCGGCTCATGAGTCTTCGTGGATCAAGGTACCATGGTTAACAGGGTTTACAATGGTAAGTTCAGTACCCTAGGTTCAAGTAGTTATGATACATACAAGGTGAACATACATCGGCCAGTCGGGTTACTTGACGGGCTCGACTAGCGCGATCGCATCTCAAGTCGAACGACATGAAGTGCGTAAAACACTTCGCGTGGCCTAACCACTGCCGCCAACTCTCAACACGAATCACGTTCATCGACGCGTCGTTCGTAGCTATGACCAGTCAGCCACGAATTCGCTCGGTTACCGACTGCCTGGACTAAGTCTAGTCCCACACATCTATGGAATCACATTAACAACATATGCAAAGGTATTGGAATTGAAACAGGATCATGTGAGCATGTTAACACATGTTATAATATTCAACTTAAGCAAATCTTCACCCACATACATTCCATGCATGTAATGCAATCATGCATAAGGTCAACATGTAGGAAATCATTTAGATCAGCATATTAATCAAGAAATCAATCTCAAACTACTACATAACCTCATTTAATTCAATACATACTAATACAAGCATTTATACAAACACATACACTACACACTTAAGTCCACATATAGTATGTCGATCCAAAGTGCGCAACTTGGCGAATCTCTTCGCCAAACTGATTATGCAAGCATTCCTAACTCCCTAACACGGCGACAAACCATGTCAATCACGTCAGCAAAATATGCATGTAGACCGTACTTCCTACAAATGACTAAAATGCCCTAAATCTCATATTCTTCATTAATTTACGAAACAGGAAACGGAGAGCATGTTGTACATGTCAAACGGCGATGCCGTCGATAATCTACTATTAAACGACATTGAAAGCGTTGTAAACCGTCAATCAAAGCGTCTAAAATCCTCACCTTATGTCTTGTAGACTCGGGAATTGAAACGGAGCGTATACGCTTCGTCTACGGCGAATAAGGAGCCTAATACACAAGATCCATAAGCTACATCGCTATGGAAACAAGGGAAACTCAAATCAACAACTATTTAGGGTATTTACTTACCTAAGATCGCGGTGGAATCGCCAGGAAGGTGGTAGAGGTGTGTTGCTTAAGCACGTGCAACACGTAGCACAAGTGGCAGGAAGAACTCCCCCACTCTCTCACAATCTCTCACTTTTTTTTTCCCTCTCCCAAGCTAGGGCTTCCCTCAAATTCGGATGGGAGAGAGGAGTGAGGGTTTCAACCCCTTTTATAGCCTACAACATACCCAAAATAGGCTTGGGAACAATGTTTACTTGGTGCCTAACCAAATCGGGGCCGTTTCGGTCCAAAAGGGCATTTCTGAAGGTCCCCTGGCCAAATGCGGTCGGACTTAAGCTCATGCATACTGAATCTAGCACACATCCAGTTTTCAGACCGGTAGGGTTCCCAGATCGCACGTGGCGGTCCAGTTTCAGTTTAACGGTCATCGCACCAAGATCAGGCCTATAAGTCTCGTGATATATAATAGATATTTTTCCTGATCCAAGGGTGTAATTTGGCTGTATTCTGAAGGTCAGAACGCTCAATACTGATGCGTCAAATTGTGTGTCAGATTTGAATTTCAAATTCCAATTCTAACCCTATTCTCACTCTCTTTGGTCCGGGCTCAATGAAATAGCCTGTGATTATCGGTTTGACTTGATTTTTGGAATGAGTGTCAAGTCCAGCTAGACGGTTCTAACGGTCTAAGATAGGAGGTATCGGACTTTCGACGTGCGGTCTAGATCCAATACAAAGATTCAAAGTGGTCTAGAGAACAAACCTGCTTAGAGTTTGGTCCGAGGTTTTAGAGCATTATAGCACCATTGGTTCCACTCGATTTGGGTCTTGTATAACGTATTTAAAGTGATCAGGAACTGTTTCCCAGCCACTCCAATGTTGCGCTAGCTAACTTATGCTTAGTTTCTAAAGAAATTTATCCTAAGTGGTTTCTTTAGCTATGGAATTGGGTTCTGAACGATTTTTCAGGTATTTTAATTGACCCACTGCCTAAGGACGTCAAATCCCAGGTTATCCAAAATCCGGGGTGTTACATAACAAGAGCAGAAACACCTACCTTCTTCTGCTTTTTTTTTTTTGAAAGGCAGACTTCTTACGATACAAAACAATAGATAACAAGAGCAGAAACACCTACCTTCTTCTACTTTTTTTTTTTGAAAGGAAAACTTCTTACAATATAAAACAATAGATAACAAGAGCAGAAACACCTACCTTCTGTTGGGAATTGATGCAACCACCAAGTCCTCGGGTCCAACTAGTTCCCTTCAAATAAAAAATTTTGTGAAGTTTATCATCTTAAACATTAACAGCAATAATTTCAGAAGCCCCAAATGTCCATGCGATCTATAAACAACTGGGAGAAGTAATTTAGTCATAATGATGTAAACCTAAGACTTAAGATTCTATGAAAGCAAAAACGTTATATTATATGTCATCAACTATGCTAAAGAAATTTGAAAAAGAAATATACAGCATTTACATGGGTCATCACCAGCATCATGGTAGAGTTGTCATCATTATTTTTTATTTATTTTTTTAAAAAGAGTCAAATCACTGTCCCAACTAATTTGATCAGCAGCATATGCATTTTCATATCAACAATAATATCCAATTCAACATCATCAGCACCTCAGACTTGTCCCAGGTATTTGGAGTCATCTTTGGGAATCCTTTTTAAAAGAGAATCTCAAATTAAAAAAAAATTATTTAAAATTTAGGTAAAACAGAGTATATATTCTCATCCCCTTAGAACATGTAGACAGACGAAACTCTGGATAAAAAATAGCCACTTAGCCAACAGAGATTGGCAGCATCTGAACCAAACAAGAACAAAAACAAAAAATAAAAAAAAATAAAAATAAAGAAGGAAAAATGGACACTAACTTACCTACTACTTGAATCTCTCCATTGCCAATCAGATGCCCCAGAGCTTGTCCTCAAATTTAGAAAGAGGTGTCATCTGCTCCTTCAGACCCTTCCTCTTTCGAATATCAGCCACCAACTGCCCCGCCTGCGATCTCGCCTCATTGGATCAGACGAAATCATGTCCCAGTGATCAAACACGCTTCTCCAGAGAGGAACTGTACTGATATGTGAACTTATTGAGTAGGAGTGCATGTTCATTCATTTATTCATTCACTATCCACTCAGGCTGGTGGTGCGTAACTAATTATTGTGTACCTTCGTTATGGTAAGATTTCGGTTGGGCGTGCGACTAACCTGAGATCAGGGGTTTACCACGTTGAGTCTGACTATCCAAATTTAAATATAGGACTGGTTTGGATAGAAGTCCATTGTGGCAGACCCGTAGCCTGTGATACTATGTACTATCATCCCGACATCACACTCCAGCATGGTCATTCCATTAGCACCATATACTGCATATTCCATTACATCTTCGGCATGTGGCATTGTGGGTTGTTATGTTTCTGTATTCCTATGACTTAGATGAGAGTGATGATATTTGTTAGCTCTTTCGAATTGTGTATTACATTATATCCTTGTCATTCGACATTTGATTATCTATAACTCATCATTTGCATAGCTGTCCTATATGGCATATTCTGATATTGATTAACTTATGGACTTGTTCATACTTCCGCTTATTTTGTTATCGCATGATTATAATCTTGTCAGTATTTTTGTTTACGCTGATAATTCTTGCTCTTATCAGTGCTTCTGCTTATTCAGTCATTGTATGGTTTTTGGATTAATAGCTTTCCGGTATTGTATGATTATGATATTGTATTGAATACTTGGCACTTATCTCGTGCACACACTTACACCACCCTCTAAGCTTTCTATAAGCTTATGCATGATAGATGTGTGCAGGTGATGTTAGGTTGCAGCAGCATTGAGCTTGGAGCGTGCAACTGTTTTCTGGAGCTTTGATTTTGACATATATATTTTCCTTTCAACATTGTATTCAAATGATTATATTAGTGGATATGTGATGATGATGTTGCCTTTATGATTTGGGTAAACTTTTGGTTATGCTTATTATTAGTTAAATGTATAAAAAAAATCCTCCTTGTAGGATCCCAAGATCAAAAATTTGTCATATGAATGTTAGGAGCCGAGAATGGGGTACTACGGAGGCTGTCGGCACTGGATTCGGCGATTGAGATTCCTGTGAATCCGATTTCTGGGTTTGGGGCATGACACCAATGCTCCTTCCTTTGATGCCCATTAGAACCCAGCCACAACAGAATCCTTGATTTCATTCAGGTACTGAACTCCCTTGCACATGTCAACAACCATATTTGGGCTAGTAGTTTCGAGTCCAAAACACTAAATCTTCTTGGCAAGATCCTTGTCCCACCCAAACTCTTTAGATAGGATCTTTAAGCAGGCTTTTGGGTCATCCCTAGGGCCAATACACCCCTCGTCAATGGCTTCAGCAAGCCCATCTTCCAAGGGACGGGCCTCTGTGTAGAGACGATTGTGCTTGTTGGGGGACTTTCTCATTACAGTCCTGACTGACTTCTGTACAAAAGATAAATTATCTCTACACAGATGCTCCTGTACAAAAGATAAAATAATGACAATTAGAGTTGGTGAGGATGTTGATTGGATAATATTGAAGGTTTACATACCAAATCATATAGTATATAGATGAGTTGAATTGCCAATGAGTCAGAAAGGCCCATTGTTTGGTTCTCCAGAAACTGATTGAAGGTTGATTTCCCACATGGTGAGATTTTGTTAGTTGGGCTGCTCTAACCATCATGTTGTGAGTTTTGTTGGTTGAATGCGAACCATTGTTCCAATTGTTACTTTTGCAGGCCAATCTGATCAGGCCAAAGATTTCAAATGCCTAGCCCACCAGATTGCGTAAGTTGACAAAGTTGATTCCATTTCACCGATTTACTGGATCTAGCATTTTAATCACCTCATATGAAGTTTCTAATAATAACGTCTACCATGTTTAAGAGCCTTTAGGGAATAGAGATAAATAATTAATAAGGTCATATTATAAGAAACATAACAAGATATTTTGGAAGTGTGTGAGAATGCCAAGTAACGATGTCATTAACTTTGCTTTAAAACTAATAAAAATCGATGTCACAATGAATTCAAATTTCAAAAACAGATTTTTGATTGGAAAAGATAGTCATTTCAAAAATAGAATTCCGATTGGAACAGATAGTAAATCATTATGTTTTGGACTCTTTACAAGTAAATGGAATTCAATAAAACATCAACCCATTTTCAAATGAATGATGCTCATTAATTTGAAATTGCAGATGATCACTCCTCAATCTCTACTCATGCAAATGATCTCTTCAGCAGTTCTCTTTTGGAAAAAGCAGATTCCTCGATTCTAAATTTAGATGGAACAGAATAAATTAAATACCATAGTCACTAAACTCAGCTTGACTCAACATATGTTCTAGGTGAGTCAAGTTTTAAGTTCTTACATTAAGTTTTGTAGACAAGCCTTTAAACCAATCTCCTACAAACCTGAAACCAAAAGTAGACCCATTTATCCATGGTCATTAAAACATCCAAATCTAACAATAATATGAAGTGTGAGGGAAAGCGAAAGCAGAATCATCCAATTGGAAAAAAAAAAAAAAAAAAAGCAATCCCCCATTGAAAAGCAAAACCCAATCAGTGAGTTGACTGAGAATCCAAAGTCGACAAATAAAAAAAAGAGACAAGAAAAAAAGAGAAAGAACTTCTTTCACAAGGAATCCCTACATCCAAATATAAAATGAAAATTTAAAAAACAATAAGAAGAAGAAGATCAAAATCAGTATTAAAACACCAAATCAAATAAAAAAAGGATTTTACTGGAAATTTCTTCATCCAAATCAAAAAGAAAAAATAACCCAATTGGATAGGTTAATTAGATGTCACACAAATGGTGGGATGGGCCTCATGCCACACAAACTAAATAGATGTTACACAAATGTTTTAGGAATGTTAATTTTATCTATGAATGCTTAATTTTTTAATCTTCCTTGAAAAAGTGGTAAAACTTACAAGCATGGAGGACAAACTGCTACATTGCTACCTAACTGGAGAGCTTGGACTGAGGTCGATTACTCACCTTGCAAAGCTGCAGGAAGAAAAATTTTCAGCCAAAAATTCAAATGCATGTTAGATACTACGCTGGTGATTAGATACATGTTTCCAAAAGAAAATGTATTAGTAAAAGAAGCAAAAAATCTAAATGGCATGGACTGTAGCTGTATGTTTTGTAAAAATAAACTAGTAAAGGTAGGAGCAGAACTTACATCTAGGAGGAAAAACCACCATCAGGTTAGAAAAATCTTGTTGTATGGAAGTGCGTGCTACACGTACTCCCCTAGTGACTTTTGAACCTGGGCTTGAACCTTGTCTAACATCTCTCATATTTGAACTTTCAGAACTCCCATGCTGCAAATCTAAGCTACTGGAAGACTAGTGGTCAAATTGTAAAAGACGGATCCGCAATTAGCTGATGGGCCAAATAGATCTCGACTGATGCCAATATAACACCTTTATAATGTCCATGGTCCACCATGACTTGCTGGTGATCAGTTCTATTTAGATTGAAACCCACTCCACTGGTCAAAACTCAACAGTCGAAATTTCTAACAACACAAATAATAAAAGCACGTACACATCAGATTGATAGAAATATTGCTAATAGTTTTCAGTTTCATGATTGATTTGAAATGGGATTAGTCAACAATTATTCATGGGATGCCTATAGAATTCGATTTGCTGATATCACTTTGCAAAATAAGTCCATTCAATTCAGGGCATTATTATTTCTTTTTCTTTTTCTTTTCTTTTTTTTTTCTTTTTTCTTTTTTATTTTTTTGCAACTTCAATTTGTTCAATTTATGAATCCAACTCATCTAGTCCATAGTTACATGTTTCTTGTTTGAAATCTTCCAAGCCTAACTACATCCCACCAAATGTGCTCATATGCATGAATTGGAAACAGTCATAATTTCTTGTTAGTTAGGACTTAGCAGCTCCAAACCAACAAGCAAATTCTGACAACTATAAGAGCATCGAATTCATTTCAGTTTGCTCAATTTGCTTGTTTGTTGCAAATGGGGTAAGCTAGTTGAGTTTTTTTTTTTCCAAGATTTGTAAGCCAGCTGAGTATGGAAAGACCATGTTTAAGAAAGACTGAAATAACATAAATCGCACACACCAGGCTACATTTGGATGCTCAATTGAATTAAAATCATTCAATTCAATGAAATTGAAATGATCGTCAATGGAATAACCCCTTTCCATCCATAATGAAGATCCAGCCCCAAATAGCAATTCAGATTCTTTCAAGCCGAACTCAAACCACATGGAATTGCATTTAAGGGTTGACCATCACAATGTATTGAAACAGTCCACCTCCATTTTAGTCCTTTCCTCTATGTTTAACTCAATTTTCACAACCAACTGCAACTAAGTATCCAAATGCACCCTCAAAATTCAAAAGAAGGATAAATAAGATCCAAATCAATGGCAAGATTGCATTCTACACCTATAAATAGTTTGAATGCAGTCGGGATGCTCCTTCTCTAGGTAATCTAGAAGACATCTGCTTTCTTTGACATATATAGCTCGGGATTCAAAGACCCATATTTTCAGTGAAAATTAATTTAAGCACTTAATAATTTGGATTTGCCAAATGATCTGAATAGCATAAGTGTTGAAAAAAAGTTTCATAAAACAGCACCCAAGTCTGGTTTGAGGGAAACAGGTTCTAGAATATCCTAGTTAAGTTTTTTTAATTAGACATGTAGATTTCTTAGATTTTTCATCAAAATGTTCCATCATTTCAAAACTAAGGATGAATTAAACATCTGTGAACACTCAATGAGTTGGAAAATCCATTCATAAGATGGGCAAGGAATGGAGTCTATAGTTTCAAGAAGACGTGGACGAGATGAAGGAAACAAAGGCTGCATTAGAGCATGGGAGGGAAGAGGAAATCAACTATTGGGAATGAAAGCAAGATCAATTGTGGAAAAGGGAAATCCTAATTAATTTCCTTAATTATGATGGGAGCAAGGGGTAAATAACTGTGTTGAAAGAAGCTACAAGAGAACCATAAAAGGACATGGAACAAGTTCACATGATACAAGGCCCCTAAGGAAAAATGCTGCAATTTCCCACATCATCAGACTCTCTCTCTTTTTTATGACAACAGGGTGTCCCTACCCCTTTCGATGACAAACACATCACCTCTGCAACGTCAAATCCGATCCCGAAAATAAATAAAACCCACATCCAATATCTTCTCAAACCTAGATTAAAATGGCAAACCTAAATCAAATGTATGAATGTTCCCCCTCAAACCAATCCCAAAAATCATCCAACATGATAACAAATCGAATCTGCAGATCAAAACAGAGAAATTCCACACAAAATCTAACAAAATCAGCAACACCTAGTTGAGTTTTCCTACAGATCAAACAAGAGATTCAATCACTCACCAAATCTCATGAGCTATTTAAACAAACAACAAACACCCAATCGAAAATCTCCATCGAAGCATTGGAACCAGACCCGATTGGACTGGTACATCTTATACAATCCACATAAGCAATCAAAAGAAAACCCATCTCAGATTTCAGTCAATGAATACAAACAGAAACAAGGAAAACAAACCTGAGGAAAAGTCTCACTCTGAGCCCATACGCTTCCATCGTGTTCGATAATTGCCGCGGCCGTGAGAAATGGCTCTACCTCTATAAAGATCTTCTTCTCCTTCTCCATCACCTTCTTATTCTCCTTCTTATGACGAAAGGGGGTTTTGAAGATTGTGAGATGGGTTTTGGGAGGTCTGCTACGCACAGGAGAAAAGGGTGGACTGAGATGGAGAGGCTGAGCGCATGAGGGAGAGCGTGAGATCGAGAGAAGGGGAGGGAGATGGAGAGGCTGAGTGCGAGAGAGAGATGGAGAGAGAGATTAAGAGATGGGTTTTGGAAGCTTTACTGTGTGCGGGAGAAGAGGGCGGACTGATTTTGGGGGAGGGCGCGTTTAATTTTAGGATGGGCACGTGACGAACGGCCCATAAATCATTTGGGTTTTAGGACCATGGGGCCCACCGTGATGTATTTTATTTATCCACTTCGTTCATTAATTTTAAAATATTATTTTAAGTATTAATGAGAAAAATGAGTCAGATCAAAGTTGTAAGAAGACCACACAACAAATTAACCATAGAAATTTAATTTTTATTATTTCTTATGGTGTGGTCCACTTAGACCCTTAATCAACATAATTTTTGGGCTCATCGACTTAAATTGTATATAAAAATTGATGGGCAGCTTAGATAAGAAAAATTAATTCCAATGGGCCCCATGGAGCCCCTTAAGCAACATCAATATGTAATAAGGCCATAGCAAAGAGGTAGATTTTAGCTACGGATCAATTATGTTTTATCTATGGATCCGTAGCTTAATGGCTACGGATTTAATCCCGTACCCAAAAACTTTGAAAGTCCGCGCCCTTTGCTTGACTTTTTGGTAGTGGTTAACTAGATGCGGTAGTTCAAGGAAACCACTGAGCTCAATGCTTGTAGGACTCTGGCCACCCTGATATGTGTTTTATATCCACCCCATGACATAAGCCTTAAAAATGAATCACTTCAAAGTCTAAAATGAGCCACAACAGGGGAAACAGTAAGGATATTAATAACACTAATTTGAGGTTGGCCACAACTAAGGAAACAAAAGCGAGGATAACACCTATTGTAAACTTTCCTAGGGCCCACTGTAATGTTTATTTGCCATCCTACCTGTTGATACGGCTATACAGATGGATGAAAGGAGAAAAATCACAAATCAACTTGATTCAAAACTTTTGTGGCCCAAGTTTTTAATCGTGGGCATTCAATCACCGTTTCTTCCTGCCGTGTGGTACGCTTGAGATTTGAATATGCTTCATTTTTGAGTTCATGAACTAAAATGAGCTGGCAAAACGGATGTATGGCGTTGATATAAATACATGCATCACAGTGGGCCACACAGTGCCGGAACCACTGAATCTGCTCACGTGTTAACCGTGCAAAGATGCCAGCCAATTAAGCATATAAAAAGCGTTTAGAAGCTTGTAGAAGAAGGATTGATTTCAAACCGACTTTCCACTGGCAACGTCTCTGATTGTTCAATCCTAACTACCACATGTAACGTAAGTAGAGATTGATTCCATTTTCAGAAAAGAATAAGTTAGTTACGGTGAACATCAAAGCACGACCCTTCCCTTTACGTGACCCGTCGAATTCTCCCTCCCTCGTTATAACGCCAGTTTATCTGTTGGACCCAAGAGGACCCACACAGGAATGATCAAAGTGGACCAATGGGAGGGGTCCATTACGTATTGCACATGATTGTTACATCAGCCTGATCGGATGATCACAGCTATTTAAATAAGGGTATGCAAAATGGACGGTAACACGGATTCCTCCCGTCCAGTTGTTTTCGTTTATTGTGGGTGTGCACACGGACCCACGTATAAATTGGGACCTTGACAAGGCACCTAGAATTCTTAGTGGATCATATCTCTCTATTAACACATGTGGGCCCACCTTCGGTTACCAACGAGCTTTACATAGGATGGGTTCAACATGGACTGCCATCCAATGATCGTCGACGAACATTTGATAGTACGGGTCCACCATACGCTGGTATACAATCCACAGCGGACGGATGATGGTCTGACTTACTATCTGTTTGAGGCCCACCTCTAGTAAATTAAAGGATGTTCCAATTTTCATTCCAGGTAATCTTTACGTTATGGCCCTTCTTTTTCGTTAACGTACAAGTGTTGCGTGTGAGCATTTCTTGTTACGTAATGGCCGTACAGAAATTACAAGCGGTAAATTATAAGGATTAGTGTTCGCCGTACCAGCAAGATTTTATTATTTTTATTATTAACATGTCAGCCTTGCATGACATCCAACCGGTGATGATTTCCCGAAGCAAACATCAGGTCGGCCACACCTTAGAAAATAATGTGTAGCCGCTTATCTGGTCTGAAGAAAACTTGTACCCATTGGATGAGTGGATTGGCCTGAGTTTTGTGCTGGCTGATCTTCATGCTCAGACAATCTTCTTGACGGATTGGATATCATTCACACATGATGTGTTGGCAATTATCAGTTAGTTGGATCATAACATGGTTAACTAATTTTGCCTAAGTTCACCACCCTTCTTCCTTTTTCTCCTCACTAAATATTTACTAAATAGTTAAATTGTCATTCTACCGCAAATTTCCTTAGAATCTTGATTTTATCAAACAATGCCTTTGACCAATGGACAGAACTAGAGGTGTTTTCAAAGACAATATATCCAAAAGGTCCTTGTCTTTTTCTATCTTTTCGAAAGCCATAAAGTAAAGCATGGTGGGGTACGTGCATGACATTCAACCTAACAATTTTCAAACCAACAGCTGGTCCACTCATCAAGTGGGCAACATATGAATTGAAATGGGGTGGTGTCTGGTCCACATGATGACTTAATCAACCTAATTTAATTTGTGTATTAGGAAAGTCAATAAGAAAGAATTGATTTCTGGTGTAGTTTTCTTTGCTGCTTAGATTTGATTCAGGCGTGATTGATTGTGATCTCCCTTAGTTGAGGGCCACTCCTGTATGTATTCAAAACATCGTATTCAATAAAACACAAAAAATTTAAAATCAATCTCTGAAAAATTATCTTTTTACATTGTCTAATCATTGCATTGGATACCCTTCTTGGACATGCTGATGTCATGCAAATACCACGTGCTTGACTTCTTACGATTTTCATTTTGGAACTGGTAATTAAGTTATTCTTTGGCAAAAATCAGGTTTTATGAGAAATTTTGCAGTGAATATCCCAAATAAATAAATAGAAATGAAAAGGTGCCTAATGTATAAATGATGTACAAAAGAAGAATTATAGGTTCCTATGGTGGGATTATTTTTTATCCGATGGATAGTTAAGAAAATAAATATATAAATTTAAAAAAGGAAAACTAAAAATTTAAAAAAAAAAATGAAAAAAAAAAATCACAGATTGGAGGGTCAGGGTCTTCTAGTGGCTCTGATTCTGAAGTAACTGTAAGCAATGGACTTTCGGTTTAACTAAATTACTCTTAGAAATATGAAAATTTCCAATCGCTGGAACTTTTTCATGTTTTCTTTCCTTCTGAGGCTCCATCAACCATTTCCAATCAAGAAAATAATAAACCACTGATGTAGAGCGGGTCGCAGACAGTTTCATGGCCAAGATGGATCAGAAAAGGCCCGGTCGACATTAGAAGTGATCCGGACCGTTGGACCTTAGATCGGGCGTATCTCGCAATTCGGAATGAGTTATCTGACGTAAAATATATGACTTTGGGGTAGAACGAGTTACTTTAGCCAACCAACCCTGCTACGGTGAGTTGTGCAAGCCGGATTTGCAAAAAAACCCTTGATCTACGGTCATTTCCCTATTTTATTTTCGTTTTTACTATAAATAGTAAGTTTTAGCTTGATTATAACTCTTCATCCATTGGGCATTAGGAGTTGTGTCCAACATGAAAAGTGCCTAGAATAATTAGGAGAACGGTTTGGTGAAGCCAAATAGGACACTTAGTATTTTTGGCCGAAAACCTTGCGCACTAGTAGACATCACGACCGTCTAATAGTAAGTCACGGATTCTAGGAGTTTTAGTTGTAGTTTAATTCTGATTTCTTTCCTATTACTTAGTTCTCTTATTAAAATAGTTTTGAACTCATTTTTATTCATTCATTAATCAATTTCAAATTTTATTAGAATTTATTTCTATTCTCTTGCTTTCTTTCCTCGTGGATTTAAGAAGTCTCTGTGAGGAGTCCAGAGAAGCTCCGTGGATTCAGAGTAGTTATCCTTGAGGAAGTCGGTGATCGACCTCATCACGTTCATCCCTACGTCAATTGGTATTAAAGCGAGGTTTTTCCTCGGGCCGATGGCAAACAATGAAGGTATGAATCAAAATCCTATGGACGGTGATTCAGGGATTCGTTATCTTTCGGAAAGAATGGAAGATTTTCACCGGGAGAGTCGGTTGACCATGTAAGGGCTGCCGGCAACCCTCGACCGTCTTGAAGATGCGCTACTTTCACCCAGAGACCTAGGCGGTGCTCCACCACATGTAGTTGCTGTACAATACAACCTCGATTTTTAGAGAGCACTACCAGTGGCAAACCGTAGGACTACAATAGATGATTCAAGTTCTAGCGACGAGGACATTAATGAGGGTTTTTCCCGACGACCAATCCATGGACGCGATCATCTAGATAGTGCTGAAAGAGACTATCAAGGTAAGGTTGAACTTCCTAGTTTTAACGGTTTATTACGAATAGAAGATTTTCTCGATTGGCTAGCTGAAGTAGAGAGATATTTCAATTATATGGACGTGTTAGATCATAAAAAGGTAAAATTGGTAGTGTTTAAGTTAAAATCTGGTGATTCTGCTTGGTGGGAACAATTACAACTCTCATGAGCCCACTAGAACAAGGTGCCCATCTCATCATGGCCACGGATGAGACGCCTTCTTTGATCACGATTTCTCCCTAGTGATTTTGAGAAGGTATTATTCCAGCAATACCAAAATTATCGATAAAAAAATCGAACTGTTACAGATTACACTAAAGAATTCCAGTGGTTGGCTACACGAAAAGATCTGTCAGAATCTGAGTTATAGAAGGTGGCACGATTTATAGGTGGGTTGCGACCGAAAATTCAAGACCGAGTTCAGATGTACCCAGTCGAGACCATGCATGAAGCAGTTCAATTGGCGGGGAGGGCAGAAACACAACTTACAAGAACTCCTACTCGTCCATATCCTTCAAATTGACCCCCCCCTCCCCCCATGATGGGTCCCACACAGGATCCAGTGCTAGCTCGAGGAAAAGATCTGATAGGAGAACATCCTCAACCTCCTCCACCCACAAACCGTGATACAAGGAGCGGTTCATCTAGACCTCAACGGGCAACACCAACAACAGCGGGCCCGAGTAGGATCCCAAATCCTTATGCTCAGCCAAGGCCGAACAATTGTTACCGCTATGGCCAGCCAGGCCACTTATCAAACACTTGTCCTCAATGTCCCACAACACACTTAACTTTAAATGAAGGGGGCACTGAATATGAGGCCACAGAAGAAGATCATGGCTTTGATGAATATGAACAAACCACTGAAGAAATAGTAGGTGGCGATTAAATGACGGGCGAGTATCGTGGCGAATTTCTAGTTGTGAGACGACTACTATATACCCCACGAAAGGAATTACATTCACAACGGCACAATATATTTCATACCCGGAGCACTGTCAACGGAAAGGTCTGTGATATGATCATAGATAGTCGTAGGAGCAAGAATATTGTTTCAAGGGTGATGGTGGACAAGTTGCAGCTACCAACGACGAAACATCCTTCCCCGTACTCAATTGGCTGGACAAAAAAGGTGAATGAGACCAAGGCAACTGAATAATGTACTATCTCGTTTTTAATTAGTAAACATTATAAGGATCAGATACTTTGTGATGTGGTCGATATGGAAGCTTCATATGCTACTCGGTCGACCCTAGCAGTTAAACCGTGATGCGACCCATCGGTGACGAGACAACGTCTATATATTCGTCAAGGATAGTAAAAAAATAATCCTTATCCCTATGGCACCAGAGAACCACCGTGAAGCCTTTAAACTTGAGGGAAGCTCCCTCTTGACCATTCAATTTTATGGAGGAATCCAAGGAAACCGCCGAGGAATACGCTGTAGTGGTGAAAGGCGAGGAATAGAAACCCTCAAACATCCCTCCAAGTTTAAGACTGTTGCTAAACGAATTCAAAAAAGTCTGGCCTGAAGATTTACCTGATAGATTGCCCCCCATGAGGGACATCCAACATCACATAGACCTCGTCGCTGGGGCTAACCTGCCCAACCACCCTCATTATCGGATGAGTACGAAGGACTGTGAGATACTTCAGGGGCAAGTAGAGGAATTGATTTGTAAGGGTCTATTGAAAAGGAGAGCATGAGCCCATGTGTTATACCAGCATTATTAATGCCAAAAAAGATGGAAGCTAGTGCATGTGTGTCGACAGCTGAGAATTCAATAAAATTACCATCAAATATTGGTTCTCAATACCATAGTTAGACGACATGCTCGATATGCTAGGAGGGGCCAAGGTGTTCTCTAAGCTAGATCTAAGGAGCGGGTACCATCAGATTCGTATCGAACTTGGTGATGAGTGGAAAACGGCATTCAAGACAAAGAAAAGGTTGTATGAGTGGTTAGTCATACCATTTAGCCTATCAAACGCACCAAGTACTTTTATGTATTTGATGAATCAAGTTCTAAAACCCTTCACTGGCCGATTTGTGGTAGTATATTTTGATGACATATTGATATATAGCTAGGATGAGGTAGAGCACAAGAAGCATCTCAGGCAGGTGTTGTAGGTCTTACAAGATAACAAGTTGTACTCAACTTGAAAAAGTGTAGTTTTTTAACTGACAGCCTATTGTTTCTAGAATTTATTGTAACATCCACAAGCATTTGGGTGGACGATGAAAAAGTGTGAGCTATTAGGGAATGTCCAATCCCGACAAAAATTCATGAGATGAGGAGTTTTCATAGGTAGGCGACCTTCTATCACCAATTCGTATGAGATTTTAACACCATAGTCGCGCCTATAACAGATTGCATGAAAAAAGGGCCGTTTCAGTGGATCGATAAAGTTGACAAGAGCTTTCATGAGATCAAGCATTTTTTGTCTACAACACCGGTCTTGGTGCTTCCTAATTATGACAAATTATTTGAGGTGGTGTGTGAAGCTTCATACGTCAGAATCGAAGGAGTATTATCACAGGAAGCCAGGCCGGTAGCCTTCTACAGTGAGAAGCTCAGCGAAGCCCCAAAGAAGTGGTCGACTTATGAGTTTGAGTTGTACGAGGTTATTCAGGCGCTGCGACATTGGCGGCATTATCTGATTCAAAGGGAGATTGTTCTGTACACTGACTATCAAGCATTAAAGTTTATTAATAGTCAGACTAACGTGAAACGTGTGCATGATAGATGGGTTACGTTTTTATAGGAATTTAAGTTCATTCTGAAGCACAAGTCAGGACAGCAGAACAAGGTGACTGATTCACTTAGTCGTCGTGCATCACTACTTGTTACAATGAGCAACGAGGTGTTTAGCTTCGACTATCTCAATGAGCTGTATGCCAAGGATGAAGACTTCAAAGATTCTTAGATAAAGTGTCAAGAAGGTCGCCCCAGTGACCTTCATATACAGGATAATTTTCTCTTCAAAGGGAATCGATTGTGCATCTTCCAAAGTTCCCTGAGGGAGTAGATTATTCAGGAGCTACATGGAGGTGGCCTCGGTGGATACTTTGGGCGAGACAAGATGAGAGCTCTTGTGGAAGAGCGGTATTACTAGCTGTAATTAGTACATGATGTGGGAAGAGTTGTATAACGTTGTCATATTTTTCAAACCTCTAAGGGGCAATCTCATAATACGGGCCTCTACACCCCGCTACCTATGCCTAATAGTCCTTGGGAGGATTTATCAATAGACTTCGTGCTTGGTCTCCCATGAACACAACGCGACATGGATTCAGTGTTCGTGGTGGTCTATCATTTTTCCAAGATGGCGCACTTTATCCCATGCAAAAAGACCATCGATGCAACACACGTAGTGAATCTGTTCTTTAGGGAAGTCGTACGGCTACACGGGGTCCTCAAGACCATTAGTTTTTGTAACATCCCGAAAATCGGGGGGTCGAGCAAAAACCCAACTCCCGAGTTCCAAAATGTTATTTATTTAACATAGATATGTATGATTGAATTTTGTCTATGATAATGTATTAAACATGAGTGAGATTAAGCTAAAACAGCATATCACACTCCAGAGACGGTTAAATTTACAAGCGGAAGACTGTGATAGTATGTATAACATATATAAACTGTTGTATGTCTCCAGAGTATGAATATGTTACCAGGTTATATACATACATGTATACTCCAAAAGTAAACCAAAAGGATATACATGAGTGTTCTAAAAATATAAAATGACAAGTGTCAAGGTATCTAATCAACCTCCCTGTAATTCCGTCAATCAAAACACGCATAAAGGAGGAATCCTCCTCCTCATCATCAAGTCCAGCTCCGCTTCTCAAGCAGCGCCATCATCTGCAATCACAAAAAGGGACTGGTGGGTGTCCGGAAACACCATCCCGTAACGTGGGAGTGAGTGATCAACTCAGTGGAATCATAGAGCAAAGATTAGCATGTTCACAAATCAATCATGCGATAATAGTAAAGCAGTAAATCAGACAATCCTAATACTGTTGTTAATGTAATATGACATGACATGATGGATGCCCTCACCGACGATCTCCCTCATACGGCACCATCTTACGACCGCGGCATGCAATCGACCCTCAAGTGCGCCACATCTTCCAGGCACATGCAATGTTATGGTGATATGATTTTTGAGTTGTTATTAGTCCATTCAAACAGCAAGATTGGGAAACTAAGGTACTTCCCTTATATCAATCCCAACACAGATCTTGTCCAAGGTTGTCACTCCTAGTAATCTCATACGATGTATATTTTGTATATCGCTGCAAGGGCTGCCAGGGCTGTTGTTCGCACTCGTTGCACCGCTCCCCCATCACCTTATCAATACATGCCTACTGTACTCTACTGCTACGGAATGATCGTCGCCTCCCGTAGACTCAGAACACGCTCGCGGTCACTACAAAGGACTCGTCGCCTGATCAGTGTAGGCCGACAGCAAGAATATAGTGTCCCATACCACCATAATCTGCTCACGAGACTAGGTGCTCACTGGTCACTACGGGGAGGTTTGTGGCCCCAGCGTAGGCCGACAGCTCGACCACGGTATCCCATACCACCATGCCCGGCTCATGAGTCTTCGTGGATCAAGGTACCATGGTTAACAGGGTTTATAATGGTAAGTTCAGTACCCTAGGTTCAAGCAGTTATGACTCATGCAGGGTGAACATACAATGGCCAATCGGGTTACTTGACGGGCTCGACTAGCACGATCGCATCTCAAGTTGAACGACATGAAGTGCGTAAAACACTTCGTGTGGCCTAACCACTGCCGCCAACTCCAAACACGGCTCGCGTTCATCGACGCGTCCTTCGTGGCAAATACCAGCTAGCCACGAATTTTCTCTGTTACCGACTGCCTGGACTAAGTATAGTCCCAAACACATATGAATTCACATCAGCAATCAGGTAAGAGTATTGGAAATGGAATACAAACATGTGAGCATGTTAACACATGTTATAACGTACAACTTAAGTAAATCATCTTGCACATGTCTATCACACATATAATGAAATTATGCATATCGCCAACATATAGGACATCATCTCCATCAGCATATTAATTGAGAATTCAATCTCAAACTAGATCATAAGGAAATCATTAAGCACATGTTATAACATACCACTTAAGTGAAACATCAAGCATATGCATTTCATACATATAATGAAATCATGCATATAACTAACATGTAGGAAACCATTTACACCAGCATATTAATTGAGAAATCAATCTCAAATTAATTCATAACACCATTTAATTCAATACATACTAATACAAGCATTTATACAAACACTTACACTACACACTTAAGTATACATATAGTATGTCGACTCAAAGTGCGCATTTAGGCGAATCTCTTCACCAAACTAATTATGCACGCATTCTTAACATTCTAATGTGACAATAAACCATGTCAATCACATCAAAAAAATATGAATGAAAACAGTACTTCCTACAAATGACTAAAATGCCCTAAATCTCATATTCTTCGTCGGTTTACGAAACAAGAAACGGACAGCATGTTGTACATGTCAAACGGCGTTGCCGTCGATAATCTACTATTAAACGACATTGAAAGTGTTGGAAACAGTCAATCAAAGCGTCTAAAATCTGCACCTTTCACTTTATATATGTATCGTTTCGAACGGAGCGTATACGCTTCGTCTACGGCGATCAGGCGACCTAATACACAAGCTACATAAGCTACATCGCTAATGAAATTGACGGAAGCTTAAATCAGCAAGTGGTTAGGGTTTTCCTTACCTAGAAGTGCGTTGGAATCACCGGGTAAATGATTGGAGTGCGTCGCCTAAGCACGTGCAGCAGGCAGGGCAACAGCAGGAAAATCCTCTCCTATACTCTCTCACAAACTCTCACCTTTTCTCTCTCCCAATCTAGAGTTTTTCTCAAATTCGGATGGGAGAGAGGAGTGACGGTTTCAACCCCTTTTATAAGCTCAAATGTGCCCAAAATAGGCTCGGGTACAATGTATACTTGAGGTATATCCAAATCAGGGCTGTTTCGGTCCAAAAAGGCATTTCTAGTGGTCCCCTAGCCAAATGCGGTCGGACTTAAGCTCATGCATACTGGATCTAGCATACATCAAGTTTTCAGTCCGGCAGGGTTCGCAGATCGCACGTGGCGGTCCAGTTTCAGTTCAGCGGTCACCGCACGTAGATCAGGTCTGCAATTCTCATGATATGAAATAAAAATTTTTCCTGATCCGAGGGTGTAATTTGGCTGAATTCTGACGGTCAGAACGCTTAATATTGACGCGTCAAGTCGTGTGCCAGATTTGAATTTCAAATTCCAAATCTATCCCTATTCTCACTCTCTTCAGTCCGGGCTCAATGAAATAGCCTGTGATTATCAGTTGGACTTGATTTTCAAAATGATTATCAAGTTCAACTAGGCGGTTCTAACGGTCTAAGATAGCAGGTATCGGACTTTCGACGTGCGGTGTAGATCCAATACAAAGTTTCAAAGAGGTCCAGAGAATAAACTTGCTTAGAGTTTGATCCGTGGTTTTAGAGTATCATAGCACCATGGATTCTACAAGTTTTGGGTCTTGTAAAACGTATTTAAAGCGATCAGGGACTATTTCCCAGCTACTCTAGCGTTGCGCTAGCTAACTTATGCTTAGTTTCTAAAGGAATTAATCCTAAGTGGTTTCTTTGGCTATGGAATTTGGGTTCTGAGCGATTTTCCAGGTGTTTTAGTTAACCCATTGCCTAAGGATGTCTAATCCCAGGTTGGCCAAAATTTGGGGTGTTATAATCTACCCCCCTTAAAACACAATTTCGTCCCTGAAATTGGCGAAGGGTAAGGAGTATCTAGCAAGACTTCAGTCTTGACATTCTAAGAAATGGTCAATCCTATTTAATGACCTCACCTTACGTATATCCTATCTCAAATGTTTTGATCCTGGTCCAGTGGGGAAGAGGCCAACCACGCTTCCGCTGCGCCACTCTGATCGAACGATAGCATTGACTAACCTAACTGGATTGGACTCAATACGTTCTACCCCCCTAAAAACTTGATTCTACTTAAAGTTCAAGAATCTATGCATCGCTCCGTACATCAGAACGAGATGCAACTTAAGACCTATCCTTGACATAAATTAGGAAACAACCTCTCATTACAGTGGTTTTCCTTTGCTAAGGATGCATTCTATGGCATTGGTATCTATGGCGATAGAGATGAGCCTAATCTCTATTGTGGTTGAGTTCAGGGGCAGGTATGAGTTGGTGGAAAGATGTCGAATTCTCTACTGGCTTTAAGTCCTTAACATTTACCAAGGGCAATGCAATAACTTGTGGTTGTGTGTGGTCAAGCCAACGCGGAAGGAAAATTGTGTAGTGGGTCTGAGCCGGATACATTGACCTTCTGCCGAGACTCTGACAGAAAATTCTTCGTATCAGTTCTTAATCCTAGCTGATGCCGACCCTCTGCTTGATCAGAGCATTGGATTTATTGGTAACTATCAGGATTAAGAGGTCAAGTCAAACCGCGAATACTTCGCTGATAATTGCATTTCCTTTATTCCGCATTCCCGAATGCAATAAGCCCTTAGGGAAGGCAATTCTAAGGGGCGTGCTAGTTCATTCTAAGTTCAATCTGAGGGATTTATAAATGTTCCCTGAGAGTGAATGGTTCTAAGTTAAAACCACTTTCCTATGGGTTACGACAGAAGTCTATAAGTAATAAGGGATCTATCGAAGGAATAAGGTTCTACTTCAACCAAATCTAACCTACAATTTCTTAGCATATACGGGCTTTACATTACTTAATGTAACTAGTAAGCTAGTCTGTAACTCAGTAGCTATAATCCAAAGCCTAAGATTATACATTAAATGGTTCCATACCATTTCTACTACAGAGAATTGTTCTATCGCTTAGGGTCAAGATTGTCTAAATGGAATTGAATTTCTTATTTCGTCAGACCCTTCAAATCTAGGAGTGCTATCTCTAGGTCCAAAACGCGAAAGGCCTATATGGCCAGTAGCATTAAGTTGTATTAAATGGAACCGCATTCCTAGTTCCATGGCGGGATTGGAAGTGGCATGCTTGGTAGGAGGGTGGATTGGGATAAAAACTAATTTTGTAGGCTAAATCCCGGGATTTACAATATGGTAGTGGCAACTACAGGATACTCCCAACCTAGGGACAATACCTTACAGCGAACGAAACGGCATGCATTCCATCTAACCAAATTCGGTTATATTAAGCCCAAACCACTACACAAACACATTTTCTACCTAACAATAATAAAACACAGAAATTTCAAAACGGTAATCAAACAAGCGAAGAACGTGGAGAAATGGGATGGGTAAGCAAGTTTCCACGAGTCTGAGGATTAAAAAAAAGGAACATGAGAGAAAGGACGATGGAAATGGAGGAAAAGGCTGAAACAGCCTTAACAATAGCCATGGAAAGAGGAGGAAATGTGGAGAAATTATTGTCCAAATGGACTGAAACAAATCTAGGCCCTGTAGAGGGATGCATTAAGCTCCCAAAGGCTGGATTTTCAAAAAGAAAAGAGAAGGAAAAAGGGAAATGGAGCAGCTCACGATTTCAGCTCGTTTTGGGGGTTGTAAGAGCTCCAAACAACGAGACTTGCAAGAGGGAAGGCTGAAAACTTCAATGGAGTGATGGAGTGTGGTCTTTTTCAACCAAGAATGGGTTTGGGAGTGATTTAGAATCACGGTTTGGAGGTAGGGCAGCTAGAAAACGTAAATGGGGCTAGGGAAGGGGCTGTTTGTGAAGGATGTACCCCCATTTGGGGTTTTCTATGGACGAACCGCACCTGGGGGGGTGTATTACCCAAAATACTCCCAGATACCAAAAATCAGATCAAGTGGGCCATGTTGGACGGCGATGCATCGCCGAACCGGCGATGGCATCGCCGACCGTCCATCACATTGGTCGGTGGGACCACATGGGTCTGGTCCCCCATGGTCTAGGGACCCCAAAAATGTATGGTCCCCACCTTGGTTCATTCTAGATTGCCCTATATAGGCCCAAACATGCATTCGGAGCTTTCCGGGGCCAGTCTGCAAACCCAAATACAAACCCCTATCATGCAACATATTATTTTGGGATAGAATGAGCTAGTACATCCATCTAGCCCATTAGTTGCTAAAGAAAGCAAACTTAGAATTGCCTTATGGCCATTTTTCATGAAATTTTACTATTCACCTTAAAATTTTGTCGAAGTATGATTTTATGTCATTTTCACATTAGGATTGATGCCTAACATGAAAATGATAAGAAAGAATTGAATATTGGAGTGGTGAGAGGAAGAATTTTGAAGATTTTTGGTAAAACGGGGTTTTTAAGCCCTGACGATTGAATACAGGGGTTGTGGTTGTTTCACAGCCCAAGGATTTACATTTACAGGTTTAGAATCATTTAAAGAATGTCTCAACCCACTTACCTACAACCTAGGAGCTACTCAGGTCGCTTCATGCGACCCAAGATGCGTTACGGATTCGATCGCGCGATCGATACAAATAGACTTCACCTATTGGCGAATCTGCGATCCTATACGTGTTTCTAAACCCTTCTCGCACCCACCTAAGTCAAAAGAATCGACAACATACATCACGTGACCATAACCCAGGCCCGGTTTAATCCAAATCATGCTCTGATACCATCTGTAACATCCCGAAAATCGGGGGGTCGAGCAAAAATCCAACTCCCGAGTTCCAAAATGTTATTTATGCAACATAGATATGTATGATTGAATGTTGTTTGTGATAATGTATTAAACATGAGTGAGATTAAGCTAAAACATCATATCACACTCCAGAGACGGTTAAATTTATAAGCGGAAGACTGTGATAGTATGTATAACATATATAAACTGTTGTTTGTCTCCAGAGTATGAATATGTTACCAGGTTATATACATACATGTATACTCCAAAAGTAAACCAAAATGATATACATGAGTGTTCTAAAAATATAAAATGACAAGTGTCAAGGTATCTAATCAACCTCCCTGTAATCCCGTCAATCAGAACACGCATAAAGGAGGAATCCTCCTCATCATCATCAAGTCCAGCTCCGCTTCTCAAGCAGCGCCATCATCTGCAATCACAAAAAGGGACTGGTGGGTGTCTGGAAACACCATCCCGTAACGTGGGAGTGAGTGATCAACTCAGTGGAATCATAGAGCAAAGATTAGCATGTTCACAAATCAATCATGCGATAATAGTAAAGCAGTAAATCAGACAATCCTAATACTGTTGTTAATGCAATATGACATGACATGATGGATGCCCTCACCGACGATCTCCCTCATACGGCACCATCTTACGACCGCGGCATGCAATCGACCCTCAAGTGTTCCACATCTTCCAGGCACATGCAATGTTTTGATGATATGATTTTCGAGTTGTTATTAGTCCATTCAAACAGCAGGATTGGGAAACTAAGGTACTTCCCTTATATCAATCCCAACACAGATCCTGTCTAGGGTCGTCACTCCTAGTAATCTCATACGATGTATATTTTGTAGGTCGCTGCAAGGGCTGCCAGGGCTGTTTCTCGCACTCGTTGCACCACTCCCCCATCACCTTATCAATACAGGCCTACTGTACTCTACTGCTACGAAAGGGTCGTCACCTCCCGTAGACTCAGAATACGCTCGCGGTCACTACAAAGGACTCGTCGCCTGATCAGTGTAGGCCGACAGCAAGAATATAGTGTCCCATACCACCATAATCTGCTCACGAGACTAGGTGCTCACTGGTCACTACGGGGAGGTTTGTGGCCCCAGCGTAGGCCGACAGCTCGACCACGGTGTCCCATACCACCATGCCCGGCTCATGAGTCTTCGTGGATCAAGGTACCATGGTTAACAGGGTTTACAATGGTAAGTTCAGTACCCTAGGTTCAAGCAGTTATGACTCATGCAGGGTGAACATACAATGGCCAATCGGGTTACTTGACGGGCTCGACTAGCACGATCGCATCTCAAGTTGAACGACATGAAGTGCGTAAAATACTTCGTGTGGCCTAACCACTGCCGCCAACTCCAAACACGGCTCGCGTTCATCGACGCATCCTTCGTGTCAAATACCAGCTAGCCATGAATTTTCTCTGTTACCGACTGCCTGGACTAAGTATAGTCCCAAACACATATGAATTCACATCAGCAATCAGGTAAGAGTATTGGAAATGGAATACAAACATGTGAGCATGTTAACACATGTTATAACGTACAACTTAAGTAAATCATCTTGCACATGTCTATCACACATATAATGAAATTATGCATATCGCCAACATATAGGATATCATCTCCATCAGCATATTAATTGAGAATTCAATCTCAAACTAGATCATAAGGAAATCAGCAAGCACATGTTATAACATACCACTTAAGTGAAACATCAAGCATATGCATTTCATACATATAATGAAATCATGCATATAGCTAACATGTAAGAAACCATTTACACTAGCATATTAATTGAGAAATCAATCTCAAATTAATTCATAACACCATTTAATTCAATACATACTAATACAAGCATTTATACAAATACTTACACTACACACTTAAGTATACATATAGTATGTCGACTCAAAGTGCGCATTTAGGAGAATCTCTTCGCCAAACTAATTATGCATGCATTCCTAACATTCTAATGTGACAATAAACTATGTCAATCACATCAACAAAATATGAATGAAAACAGTACTTCCTACAAATGACTAAAATGCCCTACATCTCATATTCTTCGTCGGTTTACGAAACAGGAAACGGACAGCATGTTGTACATGTCAAACGGCGTTGCCGTCGATAATCTACTATTAAACGACATTGAAAGTATTGGAAACAGTCAATCAAAGCGTCTAAAATCCGCACCTTTCACTTTATATATGTATCGTTTCGAACGGAGCGTATACGCTTCGTCTACGGCGATCAGGCGACCTAATACACAAGCTACATAAGCTACATCGCTAAAGAAATTGACGGAAGCTTAAATCAGCAAGTGGTTAGGGTTTTCCTTACCTAGAAGTGCGTTGGAATCACCGGGTAAATGATTGGAGTGCGTCGCCTAAGCACGTGCAGCAGGCAGGGCAACAGCAGGAAAATCCTCTCCTACTCTCTCTCACAAACTCTCACCTTTTCTCTCTCCCAATCTAGGGTTTTTCTCAAATTCGGATGGGAGAGAGGAGTGACGGTTTCAACCCCTTTTATAAGCTCAAATGTGTCCAAAATAGGCTCGGGTACAATGTATACTTGAGGTATATCCAAATCAGGGCTGTTTCGGTCCAAAAAGGCATTTCTGGTGGTCCTCTTGCCAAATGCGGTCAGACTTAAGCTCATGCATACTGGATCTAGCATACATCATGTTTTTAGTCTAGCAGTGTTCGCAGATCGCACGTGGCGGTCCAGTTTCAGTTCAGCGGTCACCGCACGTAGATCAGGTCTGCAATTCTCATGATATGAAATAGAAATTTTTCCTGATCCGAGGGTGTAATTTGGTTGAATTCTGACGGTCAGAATGCTTAATACTGACGCGTCAAGTCATGTGCCAGATTTGAATTTCAAATTCCAAATCTGTCCCTATTCTCACTCTCTTCAGTCCGGGCTCAATGAAATAGCCTGTGATTATCGGTTGAACTTGATTTTCGAAATGATTGTCAAGTCCAGCTAGGCGGTTCTAACGGTCTAAGATAGCAGGTATCGGACTTTCGACGTGCGGTGTAGATCCAATACAAAGTTTCAAAGAGGTCCAGAGAACAAACCTGCTTAGAGTTTGATCCGAGGTTTTAGAGTATCATAGCACCATGGATTCTACAAGTTTTGAGTCTTGTAGAACGTATTTAAAGCGATCAGGGACTATTTCCCAGGTACTCTAGCATTGCACTAGCTAACTTTTGCTTAGTTTCTAAAGGCATTAATCCTAAGTGGTTTCTTTGGCTATGGAATTTGGGTTCTGAGCGATTTCTCAGGTGTTTTAGTTAACCCATTGCCTAAGGACGTCTAATCCCAAGTTGGCCAAAATCTGGGGTGTTACAGTTTTAATCATGACACGAAATTTATTAGCCATTTTTGGCGGACTTCTTGGACTCGATTCAATACACGACTTCAATTCAACAATGCTTACCACCCACAGACTGATGGGCAGACCAAAGTTATGAATCGCACGTTGGGAAACCTCCTTCACATTATTGCAAGAGAAAAGCCGAAGCAGTGGGAATTTACCTTGTCTCAAGCAGAGTTTACCTTCAACAACATGGTGAACCGTTCGACAGGGAAATCGTCATTCCAGATTATCTACGGACGAGTGCCTCGCTACACACTTGACTTTGTCCTTGTAGCCAATCACCCAGGCACGAGCATTGCAGCAGAACGTATGACAGATAAGATCATGGGCATCCATGCGAAAGTGTAGGCCAACTACATGCTTCGAACGAGAAGTACAAGGAACAAGTAGACAAGCACCGGCGATAAAAGGTGTTCGACATGGGCAACCGTATTATGATCCATCTGTGTAAAGAGAGATTTCTGAGCGGGATGTACAACAAGTTGAAAAATAAGAAGATTGGACCCGTCCCAATCATTCGAAAGATCAATGACAATGCTTATGTTGTTGATCTTCCAGATGACATGGCGATCTCACAGACTTTCAACATCGCGGACCTGACCGACTATCATGAACTAGAGTAGGATGTGAACTCAAGGACGAGTTCTTTTGAAGTGGAGTGACTGATGTAGAGTGGGTCATGGACAGTTTTATGGACAAGATGGATCAGAAAAGGCTCAGTCGATGACAAAAGTGATCCGAACCATTGGACCTTAGATTGGGCGTATCTCGCAATCCGGAATGAGTTATCTGACGTAAAATATATGATTTTGGGGTAGAACGAGCTATTTAGCCAACCAACCTTACTTTTCTAGGTTGCGCAAGCTGGATTTGTGAAAAACCCCTTGATCGACGGTCGTTTTCCTGTTTTATTTTCATTTTAAATATAAATAGTAAGTTTTAGTTTGCTTATAACTCTTCATCTGTTGGGCTTTAGGAGTTGTGTACAACATGAAAAGTGCTTAGAATAATTAGGAGAACAGTTTGGTGAAGCCAAATAGGACACTTACTATTTTTGGCCGAAAACCTTGCGCACTATTAGACATCACGACCGTCTATAAATAGTAAGTTTACTATTTATAGTAAGTCACGAATTCTAGGAGTTTTAGTTGTAGTTTGATTCTGATTTCTTTTTTATTACTTGGTTCCTTTATTTAAAGGGTTGTGAACTCATTTTTATTCATTCATTAATCAATTTTGAATTTTATTAGAATTTATTTATATTCTCTTGCTTTCTTTCCTCGTTGATTCGAGAAGTCTCTATGAGGAGTCCAGAGAAGCTCCATGGATTCGGAGTAGTTATCCTTGAGGAAGATGGTGATCGACCTCATCACGTTCATCCCTGCGTTAGCCACTTCTATTAATATTGCAAAATTCTTGATGAGACATGTCTTCTCATTCCACCCCAGCATCGGTCAACTGCTATGTACCATCCTCAGGTATTATTAAACAACCTACTCCCATCACAACAACTAGATGCCTATTGATTGTGGACGAGGAAGAAGAACCAACTCGACCAGCTGATATGCCAGAAACAAATACCTCTGGTCGAGAGATAACTAATAAGGTTCCCGTCATGGACTCTACTACTTTCATCATATGAGTCGTCACTCCTTCGGAGCCACAACATGCTTCCACTCCAACACTAAATGAGATGGTACCAACACTTCCTCTAGTTCCAAGAAAGTATTTCTTACTGAAGTCATACTCTCCTCTCTTTTCCAAGCTTAAAAAACAATATCACCATGGCGAATCTCCTTCACCTTCCCTAGAACTTCAACAACTCAAGGATGAACTACGAGCTATTATATGTGTTGATGCTGATATCAATATGTCCTCCTTGGACCACTTATGGACCTGCATGAAGAGACAACAATGGAGACCCTAACTTTAATAGGGGACCCTGCGATGCCAAAGTTAGTGCAAGTAAACTAGCTCTAGTAGAACATATAGGATTTTTGGTGTGTTTGTTTGTGTGTACCTTTCATTGTAGGTGGGGTTCCGATTTATAGTTGCTTCGTGCTACTTGCGTAGATGGTAATCTCTGTACTTAGTATGTACGTATTATAGAGGCGATCTACTCCGAGACTCAAGGTGCTATCCTCGGCGCAGATCTCAGGGAGTAGGTCCTTATATAAGAAGGAGATCTCCCAGTGGTCAGCTCCCAAGGAAACCATGGTCGACAGTCAATTTCAACCTCTAAGATGGGGTGGTCGGCTTTAAAGAAGTTCAAGATCAATGCTCGCCCTCGACCTTACAATTGAACTAGTCAGGGTCCGTGGTCGGTCTCTTATGAACGGGTCCAACTCCATAATTTAACTAGTCGAGATCTTATGGAGTGAGTAGAATATTAATTGTGGTCGAGGCCTGCCTTCGAGGTCAGGTCGATACTCAAGATTTGCTCACTGGCTATAATAGTGAGATAGCCATGGTCGACGACATTGTAGGTGGTCAGGACTCGGCTCATTGGTGGAGGTCGAGCTCGGTAGTGAAGACTGAACCATCCTATGTGTTCCATGTTATTTCTCGTGGAGGGAGTGAGCTAACTTCCTTATGTTGGTCGTCTAGGTAGCAAAAAACAAGTTCTCCGCCTCTTTTATGCTCAGCATTCCTTCTCATGTTGGTTGTTGCACTTGGTCCATTTTTTCCCATAATAGTAGCCCCCTTACTTCTGAGCGCTCTTCAGAATCTCAGAAAGTAAATGGATCGTGAGATTTCCCTTAAGGGCTGGAGCTCATGTGTAAGTGGGTAGAGGTCGGAAGTACTCATCGTGATGGCAGGTGAGGGGAAAGTGGTAAGCACGGGAGTCGAGGCACATTCCCTAATGATCGTGATGGGAGCGATGAGAGTGGGAGTCAAGGCAGATCCCCTAATGATCATGATGGGTCACTCGAGGAGGCATGTGAAATGATGGCGCCTCTTCGCCTCTGGATAAGTAGTGCGGTGACACTTGTCTCTACCTTGGTTGTCAGGTCTGTCCACGAACTAGAGGCTGCCACGTAGTCAAAGTCATTAGCCATATTGCCTCTTTAGACCTCGGCATTAAATGTCACTCGTTAATGCCTTGACCAGAGCACCTATATAAATGGAGGCAGAACACCCTAGCTTCATTCATTTGCTTATACCCTTCCATGTTGCCTTCCTTCTCTACTAGACTAGGCAATTTCCGGTAAGTTAGAAATCTCCGAGTTCTCCACTTTTCTGTCATCTTTTCCTTTATCTAGTTCTCTTTTTCCTTTCTTTTATTCTCTGCTCGAGATGTCGGAAGTCTTTGTCTCTGATAAGTTGTTGGTGTTAGGGGCATTCCACGAGGAGTCCAATCGCCTGAGTGAGGACTCCTAATAGGACCTCCCCTCTCCCGCATCTTCTTCGATGTCGGGAGGTAAAGATGTGGTGATACCTCTCCCCTCTCCTCATGTGGTCATTCCACCCACTGTAGGGCCTTCTCGAGAGATCGGCCTCTTTGGGTCGAGATTGGAGGATGCCGACATAGTTCAAATCAGGTCAGAGTATCACATCCCTGAGTCAGTGGTGTTTCGGGCCCTTCAGCCTAGGGAAATCTTAAGCCATCCTTGGGAGGGCGAGGTGGTGATATACGTAGTTGCCATATAGTGTGGTCTTCGTCTCCCTCTTCACCCCATAGTATGGGAAGTTACCGCCACCATAAGGCTGGCCCCAGATCAGCTAATCTTAAATGCCTGGATGGCCCTATTTAGGACTTACATTCTGTTGCAATGGCTCGGACACCCCGAGTTGTCCGCAAATGAGTTCTTGTACTTATACAGGGTAAAGATCAATCCTATCCATCGAGGCTAGTATTACTTCTCTACTTGGGTGAACTAGGGCCAAGATCTCATCACCAACAATCCTTCCTCCAACAAAGTTTGGAAGGATAAATGGTTTTCTTATGTCGAGTGAGTGGGAGATCCCAATGGCTGAGGTAGGAAGGTAGCAATCTCAGGTCCCTACCAAATTCGTGAGTCCAGGTCAAAAGTCATTGGGCTTATAAAGTTGGTAGATTTTATTCGTGTAGTTTTGCTTAATAATCGTAGCATCGTCTGTGTGCAGTTTTTCCTCGGCTTTAGCCTAGGCTTTTCCCGTAATAACTTCAACAAATTGCTCAGGTGAGGCTACAAAGTGCTACTGATAGGGATTGGAGGAGATTGATCACTCCTCAATCTCTTTAACAGTCTAGCCTATCTTCGGTCCTGCCCAAGCTAGCAGATATGTAGTTAGCCGCATTTGGTTTTCGCATTTGAAATTTTATCCCATATCTAACTCGGGCCCTATTGGTTTTTTTATAGATATGTCTGAGCATCCCCGTCCCCCCAAGAAGATAAAGCTCCCTTCCACAACTGACTTGGAATGGCTGAGGGCTACCAAAAGAGGCATAGCCCATCCTTCCCTTTGAGGAGGATCATCTGGTGCCATAGAGGACCCAAGCCTATTTCTGAGGTCCCCGCTACTGAGTTGGTGCTCGAAACCCCTCTCCCTGAATTTGTACCTCCTCAGCTAGTGGTTATGGAGATCATTGACTTTGAGCCATCCTATAACTGTAACATCTCAGAAAAAAACTGTACAAAGACCCAAGTATCACCTTAGGTAGAAATCACTAAGGATTGAATTCTGTAAAAATTATACGAAAATTAATTAAGTACTAAACTAAATAAATCATAGAATTAGGTTGAACCACTTTTTATACAAACTGTAAGACCCAAAACCATTAGAATTTCTAACCCAACATTACCTAGAAAGCTAGGATCAATCTCAAAACCCAGTTTCTCCTGGGAGCACATTGAAACTCTATATTGGACCTGCACCGCACATCGAAAGTCTGATTATCTCGAAATTATACTGTTATGACCACCTTACTGGGCTTGACAACCATTGTGAGAATCAAGTCCAAATAGTATCCAAAAATGCACACCTTGAGCCTGGAGTGAAGTGTGTGAGAAATGTGAATATCTTTAGAAAATAAAGTCAAACTTAAGTGAATTGGACCATTCACTTGTAGGCCAAATTTAAGGTTTCATATCATTATATTCTTACCCAACTACACCCTTGGATCAGGAAAATTTTCCTACACCTATTGGGTCCTGCATGATCGATTCACTAATCCGATCGGACCAAAATCTTAACCCGGCATACATCCAGTGTTAGGAAACTTTCTCTAGACCATATGTGAGCAATGGACCTCCAGATGAGCTCCATTGGCCCAAAACAGTCACCCTTTGGCTATACTCTAAGTATACCATGGCCTTAGGGCCATTGACATCATTTCTGGGCCTATATAATGTCCTAAACCCACCCCTCTCTCATTCCATACGAATTTTCTCAAACCCTAGGAGAGAAAAGAGAGAAAAAAGAAGAAAAGAGTGGAGATCGAAGGGAGATCCTTGGAGTTTGCTATAGTACTTCTGTTCTGCTACTCCACGCATTGAATTACCTTTACGTATAGCTACTCAACTCGTTTCAACTCCATTTTTAGGGTAAGAAATCCTAACCCTAATCTGTTTTAGGAATCTAAATAGAGAAACCAGTGAAATAGCTAACCTATTTCAATATTTAGGTAGCCGTTGTGTCGTAGTCAAAGATGTGGTGTACGAACCAAGTTCATAACGAGCGTACCGACGAAAGGTGTGGACTATAAAACTTAGGTTATGGTTTTCAAGGCCTTCAATGTCAGATAATGATTTATGACTGACTTGATTGCTGTCATACGATCTTAATTACAATGTTTTCAATATGTCATATATGTGTAAGTTAGGTTGTATACTAAATGCATTCCATGTGTTTGTTGAAATATTTGAATGAATAAGAAATTATGATTTATGCTTGCCATAACTATTAAATCTAGAATTCATATTTGTTGTACATATGACAACTCCTTGAGAAAGGATTTGCCATAATATATGTTATAACTAATTTATTACATGTATATTGAAATGTGTAGTCTAACTATTTGATAAAACGTCTAAATGAGAAAATGCTTGTTGAAATGTATTTAATGAGGGCGTTGAGATAGGATTCTGAATTACCTTATTTATAGTTACATTTTCCTTCATATAACCTATCTTGCTAATACATGATTTATGTACGAAATACATACGTATGATAATATGCTCACTTTATGTTTGTTAAAATGCTCAAATGAGGTTTATATTTGAATTGGTTGTTAAATGTTGTTTTGGCTATCACATATGCCTATCGTATTTGAGCATGATTAGGACTAATACGTAGTCCAGGCAATCTGTAACTATTTTCGATCAACTGGCCGAACTAGTCTCGCCATAACAGATACGTTCGGTGAATTTGAGTTGTACGGTGATTATCGATAGTGGTTAGGCCACGAGGAGTGTGTATGCGCTCCATGTTGATTAAGTTAGCGTGCACTCATACCAATCAAACTTGTCAAGTAACCCGATTGGCCTATTGTATGTTTAACATATATAGACGCTATTATATGAATATAAGGTATCACTTACTAATGTAAAGCCCGTTTCAACCTTGGTACCACGATCCGCTAAGACTCATGAGCCAGGCATGGTGGTATGGGACACCGTGGTCGAGCTGTCGGCCTATGCTGGGGTGACAAGCCTCCCCGTAGTATCCAGTGAGCAATCCAAACTCGTGAGCCGAATACAGTGGTATGGGATACTGTATTCGAGCTGTCAACCTACATTAAGGTGACGAGCCTTCCCCTAGTGACCTCGAGTATAAACTAGGCTTACGCTAAGGTGACAAGCCTCCCATAGCAACCTGAACTTGCCTATTCACTGCTTTTAAATCAGGGGTGATGTTGCCCTATAACTTACCTATCGTATGTGATTAACTAGGATTGACGACCCTAGATGGATCATCGTTTGGGTAAATGATATAAACGGAGGTACCTTAGCTTTCCGAATCTATTGTATGAATAAGCCTAATCAAGAACTCGACTAACACGTGCATGCACCGCACTACATTGGCTTTGGCGATGAAGGCACAATGGGAGTAGCATGTGTGACCGTGAGATGTTGTCGCTGAGGGAGTGCAGGTGAGGGCATGCATCATTACCACATATCATCCTTACATTAACCAGAGTAGTTAGGGAATATTTGTTGTACTGCTTTATCATTACTACTTAACTGAATTGATAACTCACTCCCACTCTGGGATGGTGTTTTAAAACACCAACCAGACTCTGTCTTAGCTACAGATGATGGTGAGGCTTACGAAGCAAAGCCTGAATTCTACGACGATGATGAGGAGTTTTCCTATATGCAGCTATCAAGTAGGTTTTGTAGACCATGTACTGAACATCGGGATTACAGGGATACAAATTAGTTGGACATTATACTTTAACATTTTGTATATTTTGGTACAAACATGTATATATTCATCCTGGTGACATGATCATACTCTAGGGATTTATAACCACTTTTATACTTTATATATCTATCACAGTCTTCCACTTGCTAAATTTAATCATCTCTGGAGTATGATATGCTAATTTAGTGTAATCTCACTCATGTTTAATGCACTAATTAAACATCATTATCTATGTTTCATAAGTGATGCGTTGGAACTTAGGAGTTGAGCTTCTGCTCGACCCCCAATTTTTGGGGTGTTACAATAACACCTCATACTTTTCAGTACTCGGGTGTTACCATATAACCAAACTTAGGATAAAATACAAGCCAGGCTTAAGTGGACATTCGCGTTCGTCCTAGCCTAAATCCAACCGTCAAACGTAATCCTAACCCATATATCAAGCTACCAATCCATCGATTCCCAAGATGGATCATTATACTATGAAAGAGACCTATTTTCCTAGGATCTCAATTACATCGACGGACAAATCTAGCTGAACTATGGATTTACAGTCCTAAATCATGAAATCCACTGTTCACCAAGCTTACAACGTCCCGAAGGATGATCCATCATCTTGTTCACATATTAACCCTTAAATAGGTTATAAAAAATCGACCAATATATAGTTGTACCTACTCCAGATGGTCACCACGATGCTTAGGACCATAAAGGAATCATTTTGTAAGGATCTAACCATTAGAGCGCGAAGTTGTTTGTTGGATTGATCGAGGCCATCAACTAAACACTAAAGCCCTTACTGTGTGGCCCACATAAATAAATTAGAGGAAGAGATTGTATAAAAATAGTAATAACAATAATAATGGTAATAATAAGGTCATTAAGAGTGTTATAATAATGATGTTTAATATTATAAATGTTAATGGAATCATATGACCCCAAATCTCGCCATTGATTTTTAGCTTAATGGTCCTTAAGACCCTTTTCAACGATTGGTGTTGAACTTTGAGGTGATCTGACCAGCAGACTAATTAGAATATGAAATTAGAGCCTTAAAACAATGAAAGGTTAGAGTATGGCCCGCCTAGACCTTGGATCGGCCCCATTTTTTGTCAGAAGACCTGATTGAGGCCTCCAAGCAGAATTGACGAAGTAGATTTCCCACAAACATCACAATGGACCCCACACAAATGTGGCATGTGCACTAAGAGTGGTGCACTCACTGTGCGCCAGTCCAGGAAGCCCGGTCAAGCTTGGTTGACCCGAGCTTATGAAGGAAAATCCATTCCTTCCTTTGAAAATTTCTCTTGCTCACTACTGATGAACGGAAACCATCCATTTTTGTCCGCTCATGGGCCACCACACTCACCTGTTAGTATGATCCAAACCGTCCATCTGGTAGGGGTTTTGAATCTTTCTAAACCCCTAAAGTTTCACATGGCGTAACGCACATACAGATGCACATTCACGAGCACAAGTAGAGTGTATACAACCATTTTTCTAAAAATGGAAAGCACTCTGGCAGGCCGGCTGGCACGATCTGTGTGAGAGGAGGGATCCTCCAATCCTAGCCTTCCATTTAGGAGAGATCTCGGCCATCCCATTTCTTAGGGCGTTCCAACTGAAACCAGGGACGATTTCGGCTCATTCCCATGGTTTTGTGAAAATCAAACTGTAGGATGTAATCTTGACCATCCACCATCCATCCAACGGTGTTGTGAAGCTGAGGGCTTCAAGAAAGGAGGATATATATGAGATGAACTGTTCTTTGCTCCGTTCCTGACTGCTAAGCTCAAGAAAGAAAGAAAAAAGGCCGCAACCTTTAACGCTCGAACCCACCACCAAAAACCTTTCAAACCTTCGATCTGTCTATCCTCTAAGCTCCAATGCAACCATAGGGACCCTCCCACGTTATCAGTTTGAAGAAGAAAGCTGAGGGAGAGAATTTGTCATTAACGGCGGAGCTTCCTCCTCATTCAACCGGCACCAAACCGAGTTGATTCAAGTTAAATCCGGTAGTTCAGTTCCTCTTAGGCATCGCAGCCGGGAGAAGAAAGAATCTAGAAGAAGAAAGGAGGGAGAAAAATAGGAAAGAGAAGAAAATTAGAGTAGGAGGCTGCTATTGCTGGTGTGCGCATTAGTTTGACTTGGTTGAAATGCGATCCAAGTTAGCCCTGGTTCGGTCCAAGTATTACTGGAGTTTTCCAGCTAAAATAGAAATAAGAGAAAAGAAAGAAGGAAAGGAAAGAAAGAGAAAGGAAGGAAGGAAGGAAGATGAGAGAAAGGGGAAGATCGAGTTAACTCGGTTTCAAACCGAGTCAACTCACTGAGTCAGACTGCTGACCCATTGGCTGGGTCTAGCCCAACTATTGTTAGACCTTTCTAGGTGAGAGGAAATGAAGAGAGAGAGAGAGAGGGATAAAATGAAAGGAGAGGAAGAGAAAAGAAGTAAGGGAAAGTGAGAAGGGAGAGAGCTTGGGTTGTGGATTACTGCCGAGTCAACTCGGCTAAAATCCACCGAGTTGGCCCGAGTTGGGATGGGTTGTGCCTAGTCAAGCCACTAGGAAGAGAAGGAGAGAAGCAGAAAAGGGTGAGAAGAATGAAAGATAAAGAAAAGAGTAGGGAGTGGTTATGTTGAGCCAAGTCAACTCGACTCGAACTGAGTCAGCTAGGTGAGTCCCCATTTTCCTCCCAGATTAAAATTATTTCAATTATCATCGTATTATTATTATTATTATTTTTAGGATTATTAAAAATAGATATGATTAACAATTGGTAAATTATCCATACGGATATTAGTTAACACATATAAAAACTATCACTATTAAAATATTAATATTCTATCTTGTCATTCTTAGAATATTATTATTAACATTAGAACATACTAATCATTTTCATCAAAATAATTATTAGTGTCATGTTAGCTAATATTATGGATATTGTAAATATTAATAATTGTTTTGGGAATTACTAATATTATTATTCGTAGTAGGTCGTTGTTAGGTAATTTAATATAATAGTAGCCATTGTTGATATTCCTAAAGTAATAACCAATTCATTTGATTAATAATGTTCATTTATTACTCCCTTTGATAATACCACTAATGGCCACACAAAATAGAGTTCAATTCCATAATCTAAACCCAGAAATAAATCCTAAGATGAAACCCTAAATTATACATTAAAACCCTTAAGATCTGGCCTAGACCTAAACACTAGGATGAAATCTTAGGCCTAGGTAATTTAAGCCCTAGGTCAATACTTTAGATGGCGTGTCGGGTTTGGATCTACGTATAGAGTTTCATAATTTATGCAAGATCATAGTATCTGGTATGATGACGAGATTCAACATTGATAGTTATGACTATTAACCATGTGATTATTATAACAATTAGTCATTATACTATCATTAGTAAATATTCTATTATTATCATTACTTGAATTATTTAGGGGATTATCAGTAATTATAAAAATATTAGATGATGTCAGCATGTTTAATATGAACTTATGGATCATCATTAATAATATGGATGAATTAATACTCTTATTATGAATGTTATTTGGCCCATTGTACAATAACAATAATAATAGTATTATTAATAATAATATAGGATTCAAATCCTAGAATCCAAGCATTTGACTAAACCCTATGATAAAACCCTAAGTCTACATCAAAACCCTAAAAACAAGTAATCCAAACCCTAAGTTATATTAACAATGACCATGGACACTTTTTAGAACATTGATCTCATGTACAACTTCACAATTCATGATAGGATCCAATTCTAAGGGTGCGCACGCTTCCTAGCAGCCTCAGTTGGCATTGGCGATTCGACTAGTCAGGTGATGATTTCTTCCCCTTAAGCTTTCCATTTTCCCATTAGCCTAAGTTATAGTTTGTATTTTAATTTATAATTGATATCTTCATTTTATAATTACATATGTTAGCTGGTGGAAATTGAATTGTTATATTTCATGCTTAATGTTTATCCTACATACTAATTTCATACTTGTGGATTATTTGTGGATTGTGTATGGAACTTAAACTAGTACATCAGTGGAAAACCCCCACCTATAAATGTACACCCATACTTGGGATATAACCTGACTAGTTGTGATTGAAATAGACCTTCGGCTTAGTGGTTTTTGAGTGGTGGTCTAAATGGATTATTGATGTGGGCCTACCATTCAGGTTTGTTGTGTCTAAGTGATTTTCAAGGATGGTATTCTATCTCATGGTTTTAATACTTGCCCTATATGGCTTATGTTGATATTTGCCCTATGTGGCTTGTTTTGATATTGGCCCTACGTGGCTTTGTTTTGGTATTTTTCCTATATGGGTTCAATGTTTTATACTATGCAACCATGCGATGGTAAGCCCCATATATTGAATATGATTGGCCACTAGTCGATTGGGATCCTTTAAACATCCTAAGGTGGTAGCCTCATGAGCCAAGGATGGTGGAATGGGACACTATACCTAAGCTGTTGGCCTATGCTGGGCTCTGAGCTCCCCATAGTGACCCTTGACCTTATTAAACTTGTTGGTTGTAAACGGACTAATAACTGTTGGGCTAATCATACATGGTCTTTCTCGGGTGTTTAAATTTTCCTTGAGCAATCTATATTATAGTCTTTTTTGGATAGCTGGTTCTCCTTGGGTGTACCTTTATGTATTTTTTCAAGTGGCTAGTTCTCCTAGGGTGATCTTTTATTTCGACAGCGAGATGTGCATCCATAGGTCGATGATGCATTCATGCATCCATGCATTTTATAAGACTACATCATGTATTGTTTTATATGTCTTTCAATTGGCCAAGCTATATGTCTGAGGGGGGGGGGGGGGGGGGGGGGGGGGGGGAGGAGGTTGAATAGGACTATGCCAAATTTAAAATAAACACAGCAGAATTAAACAAAATAGATAACCAAATAAAGAAATTCAATATTCAACGCTGAAATGAAAGGCACCCTCAAAATTCAAGTCTTGAGAGGTTGATACAAATGTTGTTCTAAGGACAAACTTACACCTAAAACCAAGGGTTTATGGTAGGACAACCTTATTTCTAGAAAGGTCTTTGTATCAAGAACTCAAACTGAAGAGGAATAAATAAATGAATGAATAAATTCAAACTGTACTAAAGAATAAAATGTAATCTTAAATATTGATTGTTCTAAGGATAGCCATACACCATAAGAATGGCAGAGCAACCTTACTAGAACAAATAAAGAAACTGAATCTCAAAGTAATAAAAAAAATAGCAAGAAGTAAATTCTAAACTATTACACCATTCACTACAATGCTTGAAATAAAATGATTACAACATTCACATCCACATATACATCCCACAAATGAATAATCAAAGATAGGAAGATAAATCACACAACCACAAAACACAAGGGATTATACTGGTTCACCTGTGTGTACACCAACTGTTAATAAATAGCCACATAGCTACTCTACTCCTAATATCCTCACACAGTAGATATTAGCGTTCACTATCAAAATTAGTTTTCCATGTTCACCTAAAACCTGCACAATTATGTCTTTCCCTGTGGGCTTACACAATTAAAAAACCCCACTTCTGAGTTTTCTTAGCTGTCCTCAGATAACTAATACAATGAGATTTTTCTAACAAATCTCAAAAGTAAACTAAAAGAAAGTAGTTACGTAAATGTAAAATACCTAAATTTCTCCTTCGTTGTAGTAGCCCAGAAGAACCAAGTTCGAGTAGAGATTTGAATGTCCAAGTTCAATGTCCAATACTCACTTTACAATGGTTCTAAGTTCTAATAGATTTTAAATTAAACCAGATGGGCTAGCTTTAATTATTTTGATCTAAAAAAAGAAAAATTAAACCTCCTCTTTTTCAGATTAGATTAGAATACAAGAAACAAAATCAATTCAAAGAAGCTAAAGAAAGAGAATATTAAACATGCACACTTAGCTTAAATGGAGCACAGACTTATAACTCAGAAGGTTGAATTAAATTAGCATGAATTGTGTTAATTATTTTGAGATTCGTGTTCTATTTATAGGTGAGAAAATTGCATCTTTGACTAGTCTAGACAGCTCTACGACTGGTCGTATGGCCAACGGATATTTGAAATTTTGGACGTGATAAGATAAGGTGGTTTCACGACTGGTCGTAGGTTAACTACGACTGGTCGAAGGTCTCCTTCGACTGGTCGAAGATCTCCCATGACTAGTTGAAGCTAGTCAAATTTCAACGTTGTAGTTTTAGTCGTAAATCTACGACTGGTCGAAGAAACAGTCGACACTATTCATACGACTAGTCGAACAGTCTCCAGGATTAGTCGAAGCCTAACAGAATTTTTAAAATTTTGTAATAAACTTACGACTGATCCAGAAAATTCTTAGATAGGTCGAAGCAGTGTTAAGACTAGTCGAGCAAGACTCAAGACTAGTCTTAGAACAAACCAAATTCCCATAAATAAAATATCTGAATTATGTATCCAAAGTGATCTACTCTAAAGGTCAACCTAAAGTCAGTCAAACCTCAAATGTAAAGTAAGGACATTGAAACTTAAAGACGAGTGACCTTAAAGAATAATGAAGCTTGAACTTGAAAGCATCTTGAGATCTTGATGTCGAAAGCTTCATGAGATCTTGAATTATACTTGTCTGGAACTAAGGCGTACATACTTGCATTCTCGAGTCTTATCTTGAAAACAAAGCTTGTCTATCGACGCTGATCTTGTAAGACTTCGTGACTCGGCATGTCTTGAGTAGAGCTTTGTTCTTCACATATGCAAGCTTCATAACTAGATACAAACAGTGCCTTTTGCACCACAAATTTGACAACAAAAAGGGCTAGTAACTATAGCACTTACAATCTCCCCCTTTGTCAAATTACTGACAAAACACACTTTCAAGATAGACTACATAATATATTAGAATATCTGGATAAAGAAAAAAGAATCATGCACCAATTATTACCAACTGGCACACATTCATAATATACGAACCTACAACCTGCAAGTTAATTCAACTCAACATATAGTCCACTTCTGCACATACTCCGCCTGAGTAACACACATATAAAAAAATGATGCAATACTACTACTACTACTCCCTAGTACTCCTTCCTCATAACATAAAACATAGACAACGATTAGACATCCATTCTCCCCCTTTTTGTCACAATAGGACAAAGGAAGTAAAAGGTAGAGGATGAACATGAAAGAGAGATATGAGAGTGAAATACATATAAAACATAAACAGAGATAAGTCATAAGTAATAACAATCTCAAAAGTAGAGAAAGCAGAAGAGTAATAATGTTATTACAGTCCCAAAAAAAAAATCTAATCTGAGCCAGATAAAGGAGCAGGGATGGAAGGATTAGGTTGATGCATGCCCTTGTTCAAGTGCCTAAGATATTTGTCCATATATTTGAACTGTAAATCATGGGCAATATTCATATTTTTCATCTTAACATTTATATTCTCAACTTTCTCCTCCAATGCACGTAAGCGCATATCAAACTTAGATGGTTCATAATCTGGATCATTAGCTGAATCAAATTCAAGTTCTTCAAAAATATCATCCATGTCAATGTCAACAGGAGGAAGATCACAAGCCTCTTCCTCATGTCCAGCTTCTGCACCACTAACACCATTACCTTGACCAAGAAGGTAATCAAGCTTCATCTTATTGATATTAGAATTATTAAATATAAGATGATGGATAGGGGCCTCTCCAACAGGCATATCAACTAACATATGCATAGTCAACACAGTCATTAAACAAGTAAAAGGTATGTCACTGTGACCTAGATAGAGTCGAAACTGAATAATGAAATAACAAATTAAGTATGGTAAACAGACATGAACACCTCTAGCAACAATATGAAGAACTCGAACCATGAAGGACGTCAATTTAGATTTATTACCCGATCGAGGATACAAGTTGGACACAAAAATCTTGTGAAGAACTTTGTATTTGGGTAACAAAAATCTTGAGGGAAGCGCATTCCCTTTCTGCATCCATTGAACGTCTAAATTACATAAGGTTTTAAGTGAGCATACATTTTTCAGTTTCTAAGGGCTTTTTAGATAAGGTATGGATAGGAATGCCCTCATCATTCACAGGAATTTCCATAAGAGCTAAAATTAAATAACCATCGACGTTAAATGGCCCTTCTATTGTGGCTATTTTAAAAGTTAAATTTTTCAGTGAAAACTCACTTATACAAGTGAACATGGACTGGGTAATGGACCGGTATGCTGGCCCACCCCAATGTAATAAATTGTCCCAACCTACAACTTAGAGCATAAGAAGGATATGTAACACCCCAGATTTTGGCCAATCTAGGATTTGACGTCCTTAGGCAATGGGTCAACTAAAACACCTAGAAAATCGCTCAGAACCTAATTCCATAGCCAAAGAAATCACTTAGGATTAATTCCTTTGGAAAATAAGAGTACGTTAGCTAGCGCAACGCTAGAGTAGCTGGGAAATAGTCCCTGATCACTTTAAATACGTTCTACAAGACCCAAATCGAGTAGAACCAATGACTCTATAATACTCTATAACCTCGGATCAAACTCTAAGCAGGTTTGTTCTCTGGACCTCTTTGAAAATTTGTATTGGATCTAGACCTCTTGTCGAAAGTCCGATACCTGCTATCTTAGACCATTAGAACCGCCTAGCTGGACTTGATAATCATTTCGAAAATCAAGTCCAACCGATAATCACAGGCTATTTCATTGAGCCCGGACTGAAGAGAGTGCGAAAAGGGACAGATTTGGAATTTAAAATTTAAATCTGGCACACGACTTGACCCGTCAGTATTAAGCGTTTTGACCGTCAGAATTCAGCCAAATTACACCCTCGGATAAGGAAAAATTTCTATTTCATATCATAAGACTTGCAGACCTGATCTACGTGCGGTGACCGCTGAACTGAAACTGGACCGTCACGTGCGATCTGCGAACCTTGCCGGACTGAAAACTTGATGCGTACTAGATCCTGTATGCATGAGCTTAAGTCCGATCGCGTTCGGCCAGGGGACCACCAGAAATGTACTTTTGGACCGAAACAGCCCCGCTTTGGATAAACATCAAGTGAACTTTGTTCCTGAGCCTATTTTGGGCATTTTTGTGCTTATAAAAGGCGTTGAAACCCTCACTTCTTTCTCCCATCCGAATTTGAGAAAAACCCTAGATTGGAAGAGAGAAAAGGTGAGAGTTTGTGAGAGAGAGTAGGAGAGAATTTTCCCGCCGTTGCACCACCTGTTGCAAGTGCTTTAGCAACATGCCTCAAGCACCTGGCCAATGATTTCTCTGCATTTTCAGGTAAGGAAATATCCTAAAAGTTGCTGATTTAGTATTCCTTCGTATCTGTAGCGAGATAGCTGATGAATCTTGTAAATCAGGTTGCCTATTCGCCGTAGACGAAGCGTATACGCTCCGTTCGAAACGATACGTTTATAAGAGATAAGGCGCGGATTTTAGACGCTTTGATTGAATGTTTCTAACGCTTTTAATGTCGTTTAATAGTAGATTATCGACGGCAACGCCGTTTGACATGTACAACATGCTGTCCGTTTCCTGTTTCGTAAACCAACGAAGAATATGAGATTTAGGGCATTTTAGTCATTTGTAGGAAGTACTGTTTTCATGCATATTTTTCTGATGTGATTGACATGGTTTATTGTTGCATTAGAATGTTAGGAATACGTGCACAATTAGTTTGGCGAAGAGATTCGCCTAAATGCGCACTTCAGGTCGACATACTATATCTAGACTTAAGTGTGTAGTGTAAGTGTTTGTATAAATGCTTGTATTAGTATGTATTGAATTAAATGGTGTTATGAATTAATTTGAGATTGATTTCTCAATTAATATGTTGATGTAAATGATTTCCTACATGTTAGCCATATGTACGATTTCATTATATGTATGAAATGTATATGCATGATGTTTCACTTAAGTGGTATGTTATAACATGTGCTTGATGATTTCCTTATGATTTAGTTTGAGATTGAATTCTCAATTAATATGCTGATGGAGACGATTTCCTATATGTTGGCGATATGCATAATTTCATTATATGTGTGAAAGACATGTGTAAGATGATTTATTTAAGTTGTACGCTATAACATGTGTTAACATGCTCACATGTTTGTATTCCATTTCCAATACTCCTACTTGATTGCTGATGTGGATTCACAATTGTTTGGGACTATACTTAGTCCAGGCAGTCGGCAACCAAACAAATTCGTGGTTGGCTTATCTTCGCCATGAACGACGCGTCGATGAACGCGAGTCGTGTTCTGGAGTTGGCGGCAGTGGTTAGGCCACACGAAGTGTTTTACGCACTTCATGTTGTTCGACTTGAGATGCGATCACGCTAGTCAAGCCCGTCAAGTAACCCGACTGGCCGTTGTATGTTCACCCTGCATGAGTCATAACTGCTTGAACCTAGAGTACTGAACTTACCATTGTAAACCCTGTTAACTATGGTACCTTAATCCACGAAGACTCATAAGCCGGGCATGGTGGTATGGGACACCGTGGTCGAGCTGTCAGCGTACGCTGGGGCCACAAACCTCCCCATAGTGACCAGTGAGCACCTAGTCTTGTGAGCAGATTATGGTGGTATGGGACACTATATTCTTGCTGTCGTCCTACACTGATTAGGCGATATGTCCTTTGTAGTGACCGCGAGCGTATTCTGAGTCTACGGGAGGCGACGACCCTTTAGTAGCAGTAGGGTACAGTAGGCCTGTATTGATAAGGTGATGGGGGAGCAGAGAAACGAGTGCGTGCAACAGCCCTGGCAGCCCTTGCAGCGACCTACAAAAATATAGATCGTATGAGATTACTAGGAGTGACGACCCTGGACAGGATCTGTGTTGGGATTGATACAAGGGAAGTACCTTAGTTTTCCAATCCTGCTGTTTGAATGGACTAATAACAACTCGAAAATTATATCACCATTACATTGCATGTGCCTGGAACATGTGGAGCACTTAAGGGAGTGTGGCATGCCGCGGTCGTAAGATGGTGCCATATGAGGGAGATCGTTGGTGAGGGCATACATCACGTCATGTCATATTGCATTAACAACAGTATTAGGATTGTCTGATTTACTGCTTTACTATTATCGCATGATTGATTTGTGAATATGCTAATCTCTGCTTTCTTATCCCACTGAGTTGATCACTCACTCCCATGTTACGGGATGGTGTTTCCGGACACCCACCAGTCCCTTTTTGTGATTGCAGATGATGGCGCTGCTTGAGAAGCGGAGCTGGACTTGACGATGATGAGGAGGATTCCTCCTTTATGCGTGTTCTGATTGACGGGATTACAGGGAAGTTGATTAGATACCTTGACACTTGTCATTTTATATTTTTAGAACACTCATGTATATCCTTTTGGTTTACTTTTGGAGTATACATGTATGTATATAACCTGATAACATATTCACACTCTGGAGACATACAACAGTTTATATATGTTATACATACTATCACAGTCTTCCGCTTGTTAATTTAACTGTCTTTGGAGTATGATATGTTGTTCTAGCTTAATCTCACTCATGTTTAATACATTATCACAGACAACATTCAATCATACATATCTATGTTGCATAAATAACATTTTGGAACTCGGGAGTTGGGTTTTTGCTCGACCCCCCGATTTTCGGGATGTTACAGATGGTATCAGAGCATGATTTGGCTTAAACTGGGCATGGGTTATGGTCACGCGACGTACGCTGTCGCATCCTTTGACTTAGGTGGGTGCGAGAAAGGTCTTGAAACACTTATATGATCGTAGATTTGCCAATAGGCGAAGTCTATTCTAATCGATCGCGTGATCAGGTCCGTAACGCATCTAGGGTCGCGTGAAGCAGCCTGAGTAGCTCCTAGGTTGTAGGTAAGTAGGTTGAGACGTTCTTTGAATGATTCTAAACCCATAAATGTGAATCCTTGGACTGTGGGACAACCACGACCCCTGTATTCAATCGTCAGGGCTTAAAAACCCCGTTTCACCAAAAATCTTCAAAATTCTTCCTCTCACTACTCCATTCTTTAATTATTTCTTATTATTTTCATGTTAGGCATTGATCCTAATGTGAAAATAATATAAAATTATACTTCGACAAAATTTTACAGTGAATAGTAAAATTTTATGAAAAATGGCCATAAAGCCATTCTAACTTCGCTTTCTTTAGCAACTAATGTACTAGATGGATGTACTAGCTCCTTCTACCACAAAATCATATGCTGTATGATATGGTTTTGTATTCGTAGTTGTAGACTGGCCCCGAAAATCCCCGAATGCATGTTTGGGCCTATATAGGTCAATAAACAATGAACCAAGGTGGGGCCCATGGTTATTTGGGGTCCCTGGATCATGGGGGACCAGACCCATGTGGTCTCACCGACCAGATCAAGGATCGGTCGGCGATGCCATCGTCGGTTCGGCGATGCATCGCCGGCCACTATGGCCCATTTGATGTGTGCTTTGGGATTTGGGGGTATTTTGGGTAATACACCCCCTCCATGTAGTGCCCGACTCTATAATACTCTATAACCTCTATAACCTCGGATCAAACTCTATAAATGGGGCTAGGGGAACCAATGACTCTATAATACTCTATAACCTCGGATCAAACTCTAAGCAGGTTTGTTCTCTGGACCTCTTTGAAAATTTGTATTGGATCTAGACCGCGCGTCGAAAGTCCGATACCTGCTATCTTAGACCATTAGAACCGTCTAGCTGGACTTGACAATCATTTCGAAAATCAAGTCCAACCGATAATCACAGGCTATTTCATTGAGCCCGGACTGAAGAGAGTGCGAAAAGGGACAGATTTGGAATTTAAAATTTAAATCTGGCACACGACTTGACCCGTCAATATTAAGCACTCTGACCGTCAGAATTCAGCCAAATTACACCCTCGGATAAGGAAAAATTTCTATTTCATATCATGAGACTTGCAGACCTGATATACGTGCGGTGACCGCTGAACTGAAACTGGACCGCCACGTGCGATCTGCGAACCCTGCCGGACTGAAAACTTTATGCGTGCTAGATCCGGTATGCATGAGATTAAGTCCGATCGCGTTCGGCCAGGGGACCACCAGAAATGTACTTTTGGACCGAAACAGCCCCGCTTTGGATAAACATCAAGTGAACTTTGTTCCTGAGCCTATTTTGGGCATTTTGTGCTTATAAAAGGGGTTGAAACCCTCACTTCTTTCTCCCATCCGAATTTGAGAAAAACCCTAGATTGGAAGAGAGAAAAGGTGAGAGTTTGTGAGAGAGAGTAGGAGAGAATTTTCCCGCCGTTGCACCACCTGTTGCAAGTGCTTTAGCAACACGCCTCAAGCACCTGGCCGGTGATTTCTCTGCATTTTCAGGTAAGGAAATATCCTAAAAGTTACTGATTTAGTGTTCCTTTGTATCTATAGCAAGATAGCTGACGAATCTTGTAAATCAGGTTGCCTATTCGCCGTAGACGAAGCGTATACGCTCCGTTCGAAACGATACGTTTATAAGAGATAAGGTGCGGATTTTAGACGCTTTGATTGACTGTTTCCAATGCTTTCAATGTCGTTTAATAGTAGATTATCGACGGCAACATCGTTTGACATGTACAACATGCTGTCCGTTTCCTGTTTCGTAAACCAACGAAGAATATGAGATTTAGGGCATTTTAGTCATTTGTAGGAAGTACTGTTTTCATGCATATTTTTCTAATGTGATTGACATGGTTTATTGTCGCATTAGAATGTTAGGAATACGTGCATAATTAGTTTGGCGAAGAGATTCACCTAAATGCGCACTTCGGGTCGACATACTATATCTAGACTTAAGTGTGTAGTGTAAGTGTTTGTACAAATGCTTGTATTAGTATGTATTGAATTAAATGGTGTTATGAATTAATTTGAGATTGATTTCTCAATTAATATGTTGATGTAAATGATTTCCTACATGTTAGCCATATGTACGATTTCATTATATGTATGAAATGCATATGCTTGCTGTTTCACTTAAGTGGTATGTTATAACATGTGCTTGATGATTTCCTTATGATTTAGTTTGAGATTGAATTCTCAATTAATATGGTGATGGAGATGATTTCCTATATGTTGGCGATATGCATAATTTCATTATATGTGTGAAATACATGTGTAAGATGATTTACTTAAGTTGTACGCTATAACATGTGTTAACATGCTCACATGTTTGTATTCCATTTCCAATACTCCTACCTGATTGCTGATGTGGATTCACAATTGTTTGGGACTATACTTAGTTCAGGCAGTCGGCAACCGAACAAATTCGTGGTTGGCTTATCTTCGCCACGAACGACGCGTCGATGAACGCGAGCCATGTTCTGGAGTTGGCGGCAGTGGTTAGGCCACACGAAGTGTTTTACGCACTTCATGTCGTTCGACTTGAGATGCGATCGCGCTAGCCGAGCCCGTCAAGTAACCCGAATGGCCGTTGTATGTTCACCCTGCATGAGTCATAACTGCTTGAACCTAGGGTACTGAACTTACCATTGTAAACCCTGTTAACCTTGGTACCTTGATCCACGAAGACTTATGAGCCGGGCATGGTGGTTAGGACACCGTGATCCAGCTGTCGGCCTACGCTGGGGCCACAAACCTCCCCGTAGTGACCAGTGAGCACCTAGTCTTGTGAGCAGATTATGGTGGTATGGGACACTATATTCTTACTGTCGTCCTACACTGATCAGGCGACGAGTCCTTTGTAGTGACCGCGAGCGTATTCTGAGTCTACGGGAGGCGACGACCCTTCAGTAGCAGTAGAGTACACTAGGCCGGTATTGATAAGGTGATGGGGGAGCGGAGCAACGAGTGCGTGCAACAGCCCTGGCAGCCCTTGCAGCGACCTACAAAAATATACATCGTATGAGATTACTAGGAGTGACGACCCTAGACAGGATCTGTGTTGGGATTAATACAAGGGAAGTACCTTAGTTTCCCAATCCTGCTATTTGAATGGACTAATAACAACTCGAAAATCATATCACCATTACATTGCTTGTGCCTGGAAGATGTGGAGCACTTAAGGGAGTGTGGCATGCCGCGGTCGTAAGATGGTGCCGTTTGAGGGAGATCGTCGGTGAGGGCATACATCACGTCATGTCATATTGCATTAACAATAGTATTAGGATTGTCTGATTTACTGCTTTACTATTATCGCATGATTGATTTGTGAATATGCTAATCTCTGCTCTCTTATCCCACTGAATTGATCACTCACTCCCACGTTACGGGATGGTGTTTCCGGATACCCACCAGTCTCTTTTTGTGATTGCAGATGATGGCGCTGCTTGAGAAGCGGAGCTGGACTTGACGATGATGAGGAGGATTCCTCCTTTATGCGTGTTCTGATTGACGGGATTACAGGAAAGTTGATTAGATACCTTAACACTTGTCATTTTATTTTTTTAGAACACTCATGTATATCCTTTTGGTTTACTTTTGGATTATACATATATGTATATAACCTGGTAACATATTCACACTTTGGAGACATACAACAGTTTATATATGTTATACATACTATCACAGTCTTCCGCTTGTTAATTTAACTGTCTCTGGAGTATGATATGTTGTTCTAGCTTAATCTCACTCATGTTTAATACATTATCACAGACAACATTCAATCATACATATCTATGTTGCATAAATAACATTTTGGAACTCGGGAGTTGGGTTTTTGCTCGACCCCCCGATTTTTGGGATGTTACAGGATATCAAAAGAAACAACATGATTAATATCAACAGGATGTTCAACAATAACATCACGCAATCTGATGTCCCGAACATAAGACGAATCATCCTCGGAAGCCTAAAGATGATGCTTAGTGATAGGAACTGAGCTGGAGGAAGATGGACCATGGGATGTTATCTTTCTCCCTCTAGATGCCATTTGCAATAAGGATTTCAAGGAAACAAAGAGTTACAAAGGATTGAGAAGTGGGTTTTCTTAAATTCAATTTTTCAAAAGAAAAACTCCAAATCTCAACAAGATTCGAAATAGATAACTTCAAGAGAGAAATAGAAGTAATTTAGACACAAATCTATAAGAAAATTACAAATGGAGCACTAACCTTGAAGATTTTGAAAGGTGGGTTCGACCGGTTCCGGCGTCGGCTCGTTGGAGAGAGAAGTGAAAATAAAGGAGATGAAGTTTTTCTCCAAATTTAAGTGATTAACACGATTCACGACTGGTCGTGGATGCACACGACCAGTCGTAGCAAGACTAGTCATGTATACTCACGACTGGGCAAGTACCGGCCAAAATTCTGATTTCCTGCATATTCATAAAAATTGAAATCTAAACTAGCAAATATATACAATATGATACAAATAGGCATAAATAATCATTTTAGAATGCACATGTCAAGATCAAATTTCATTTTGTTAAACCTACCTTTGTCGAACGGTTTAGTCAAAATGTTAGCACGTTGATTCTCGGTAGAGATATATTCCAAAGATATAACCTTTTCTTCCACTAATTCACGAATATAATAAAATATAATGTCAATGTGCTTAGTACATAAATGTTGAATCAGATTTTTCAAAATGTTTATGGCTCTAGAATTATCACAATATAATTACATAGAATCCTGTTTAATTCCATAATCACTTAGCATACATTTCATCCAAACAAGCTACTTACACGCATTACCAGCTGCGATATATTCAGCTTCAGCAGTTGAAAGTGATACAGAACTTTGTTTCTTGCTAAACCAAGAAACTAAAAGTTTTCGATATAAAAACAACCACCACTGGTTAATTTTTTATCATCAAGATTACTAGCCTAGTCAGCATCTGAGTACCCGGTTAATTGAACACTAGTCTCATGTGGATACCAAAGATCGAGATTAATAGTACTAGCGACATATCGCATAATCCGCTTGACAACAGTTAAGTGCGATTCTTTAGGATCAGACTGATATCTAACATAAATACCAACACTTAAAGCGATATCGGGTCTACTACTAGTTAAATACAGTAAACTACCAATTATAGTCCGATATAATTTTGCATCCACATTTTTACTGCAGAATCTTGTGAGAGTTTCAAAGTTGTACTCATAGAAGTATCAAAATTCTTACCATTCTCAAATCCAAATCTCTTAATCAAATTCATAGCATTTTTAAATTGAGAAACGAACATTCCATCATATTGTTGTTTTACTTGCAACCTAAGGAAATAATTCAATTCCCCAACTATGCTCATTTCAAACTGAGATTTCATCAAATCTACAAACTCGATAGTAATGTTAGTATAGGTAGATCCATAAATGATATCATCAACATAAATCTGTACTATTAAAATGTGATCATTATATGTAACGCCCGTGAAAAATCCATACTTGGGCTCGAGTACCAACTCGACCCGATATTGCGTAGAATTCATTCCTTTAGAAAATATGACTAGGTTAGCTAGTGCAACGTTAGAATAGCTGGGAAATGGTCCCTGATCACTTTAAATACGTTCTACAAGGCCCAAAGCGAGTGGAACCAATGGTGCTATAATGCTCTAAAACCTCGGACCAAACTCTAAGCAGGTTTGTTCTCTGGACCACTTTGAATCTTTGTATTGGATCTAGACCGCACGTCGAAAGTCCGATACCTCCTATCTTAGACCGTTAGAACCGTCTAGCTGGACTTGACACTCATTCCAAAAATCAAGTCAAACCGATAATCACAGGCTATTTCATTGAGCCCGGACCGAAGAGAGTGAGAATAGGGTTAGAATTGGAATTTGAAATTCAAATCTGGCACACAATTTGACGCATCAGTATTGAGCGTTCTGACCGTCAGAATACAGCCAAATTACACCCTTGGATCAGGAAAAATATCTATTATATATCACGAGACTTATAGGCTTGATCTTGGTGCGATGACCGTTAAACTGAAACTGGACCGCCACGTGCGATCTGGGAACCCTACCGGTCTGAAAACTGGATGTGTGCTAGATCCAGTATGCATGAGCTTAAATCCGACCGCATTTGGCCAGGGGACCTTCAGAAATGCCCTTTTGGACCGAAACGGCCCCGATTTGGTTAGGCACCAAGTAAACATTGTTCCCAAGCCTATTTTGGGCATGTTGTAGGCTATAAAAGGGGTTGAAACCCTCACTCCTCTCTCCCATCCGAATTTGAGAGAAGCCCTAGCTTGGGAGAGGGAAAAAAAAGTGAGAGATTGTGAGAGAGTGGGGGAGTTCTTCCTGCCACTTGTGCTACGTGTTGCACGTGCTTAAGCAACACACCTCTACCACCTTCCCGACGATTCCACCGCGATCTTAGGTAAGTAAATACCCTAAATAGTTGTTGATTTGAGTTTCCCTTGTTTCCATAGCGATGTAGCTTATGGATCTCGTGTATTAGGTTCCTTATTCGCCGTAGACGAAGCGTATACGCTCCGTTTCAATTTTCGAGTCTACAAGACGCTAGGTGAGGATTTTAGACGCTTTGATTGACGGTTCCCAACGCTTTCAATGTCGTTTAATAGTAGATTCTTGACGGCATCGCCGTTTGACATGTACAAAATGCTCTCCGTTTCCCGTTTCGTAAGCTAACGAAGAATATGAGATTTAGGGCATTTTAGTCATTTGTAGGAAGTACTGTTTACATTCATATTTTGCTGATGTGATTGACATGGTTTGTTGTCGCATTAGGAAGTTAGGAAGGCGTGTATAATTAGTTTGGCGAAGAGATTCGCCTAGTTGCGCACTTTGGGTCGACATACTATATGTGGACTTAAGTGTGTAGTGTATGTGTTTGTATAAATGCTTGTACTAGTATGTATTGTATTGAATGATGTTATGTAGTAGTTTGGGATTGATTTCATGATTAAAATGCTGACCTAAATGATTTCCTACATGTTGACCTTATGCATGATTGCATTACATGCATAAGAAGTATGCCTTGAAGATTTGCTTAAGTTGAATATGCATGGAAGGTATGCCTTGAAGATTTGTTTAAGTTGAATGTTATAACATGTGTTAACATGCTCACATGATGTATTTCAATTCCAATACCCTGGTATATAGTGTTAATGTAATTCCATAGATGTGTGGGACTTGACTTAGTCCAGGCAGTCGGTAACCGAGCGAATTCGTGGCTGACTGGTCATAGCCACGAACGACGCGTCGATGAACGTGATTCGGGTTGAGAGTTGGCGGCAGTGGTTAGGCCACGCGAAGTGTTTTACGCACTTCATGTCGTTCAACTTGAGATGCGATCGCGCTAGTCGAGCCCGTCAAGTAACCCGACTGGCCGATGTTTGTTCACCTTGTATGTATCATAACTGCTTGAACCTAGGGTACTGAACTTACCATTGTAAACCCTATTAACCGTGGTACCTTGATCCACGAAGACTCATGAGCCGGGCATGGTGGTATGGGACACCATGGTCGAGCTGTCGGCCTACGCTGGGGCCACAAACCTCCCCGTAGTGACCAATGAGCACCTTGACTCGTGAGCAGATTATGGTGGTATGGGACACTATATTCTAGCTGTCGGCCTACACTGATCAGGCGACGAGCCCTTTGTAGTGACCGCGAGCGTATTTTGAGTTCACGGGAGGCGACGACCCTTCCGTGCAGTAGAGTACAGTAGGCCTGTATTGATAAGGTGATGGGGGAGCGGTGCAACGAGTGCGAGCAACAGCCCTGGCAGCCCTTGCAGCGACCTACGAAATATACATCGTATGAGATTACTAGGAGTGACGACCCTAGACAGGATCCGTGTTGGGATTGATACAAGGGAAGTACCTTAGTTTCCCAATCCTGCTGTTTGAATGGACTAATAACAACTTGGTAATCATATCACCATAGCATTGCATGTGCCTGGAAGATGTGGAGCACTCTAGGGAGTGTGGCATGCTGCGGTCGTAAGATGTTGCCGCATGAGGGTGATCGTCGGTGAGGGCATACATCACGTCATATCATCTTGCATTAACAACAGTATTAGGATTTGTCTGATTTACTGCTTTACTATTATCGCGTGATTGAATTGTGAACATGCTAATCTTTGCTCTATGATTCCACTGAGTTGATCACTCATTCCCACGTTACGGGATGGTGTTTGCAACACCCACCAGACCCTGTTGTAGTTGCAGGTGAGGACGAGATCCAGGAGGTGGAGCTAGATGTTGACGAGGACCAGGATGAGTTCTCGTATATGCAGTATCATGACGGCTTCCCGTAGGCGACCTGGATCGAGGGGACATCAGTGGGACTTTTCTTTTTGAACTTTATTCTTTTGTTATGTATATGTACATGAGACTCAGTGATGTAGTCATACTTTGGAGACAGATGAGATTACTTTATTTTTCCATACAGTGATATATACATTGTTTAGTCTTCCGCTTGCTTTTATCACTGGATCTGAAGTATGAATTGCAGTTTTGGTATACTTTTACTCATGTGAATGCTTTAAATCAGACAACATTGAATCATAACCATTTTTGTTGCATAAGTGACGGTCTGGAACTCGGGAGTTGAGTTTATACACGACCCCCGATTTTCAGGGTGTTACAAGTTGGTATCAGAGCTGAATGAGAGTATACTGGGCCTGGGTTATGGTCTTGCGACGTACGCTGTCGCTTCCTTTGACTTAGGTGGGTGCGAGAAGGGTCTAGAAACACTTCTAGGATCGCAGATTCGCCGATAGGCGAAGTCTATTAGGATCGATCGCAAGATCGAATCTGTAACGTATCTCGGGTCGCGTAATGCAACCCGAATCACTTCTAAGCTGTAGGAAGTCGGGTTGAGACGTCCTATGAGCGATTTTAAACCACAAAAGTGAATCCTTGGGCCGTGGAATGACCACGACTCTAGTAATCAATCGCCAGGGCTTAAAAATCCCGTTTTGCCAAAAATTCTCAAAATTCCTCCTCTAAACACTTCAACCTTCAGTTTTTTCTTATCCATTTCATGTTAGGCATTAAAACTAATGTGAAAATAACACAAATTAGTACATTCACCAAATTTTACAGTGAATAGTAAAATCTCATGAAAAATGGCCATAAGGCCATTCTAACTTCACTTTCTTTAGCAAATAAGGAGCTAGATAGGTGTACTGGCTCCTTCTACCCCAAATTCATATGCTGCATCATATGGTTTGGTATTCGGGATTGTGATGTGGACCTGGAAAGCTCTGAACACATGTTTGGGCTCATAGAGACCAAATTAGTATGAACCAGGGGGTGGGACCTAACTTTTTGGGACCCTGGGACCATGGGGGACCAGACCCATGGGGTCCCACAGGACAAATTAAGAGTTGGCCGGCGATGCCATCGCCAGCCGGGCGATGCATCGCCGGCCGGCGAGCTCCGATGGGGCCGTCCTTCAGGCGCACCCCCTTAAACAGGCTCCACATCACCCCTAGGTACCTCCCACATCACGAAAACCTCCAAAACCCACCTCTCCTTCACAAACAGCCCCCTTACATAGCCCTAGATTCGATTTTCAGCAACCAATTCCAAACCCCGGCGTCCCAAACCACCTCTACAACCTTCCTTGGCTAAAACCGACCACCACCCATCATTTATTGGGTGTTGGAAGCCTCTTTCCTTGAAGACATCACCATTTGGAGCTCCAAAATCCCCCAAATAGTGCTGAAATCGTGAGGTGCTCCATCCCATCTTTTTGTTTGTATTTTTCCCTGAAAGTACAGCCTTGGGAAGCTTGAAGCATCCCTCTACGACGCCTAGATTTCCTTTTGTCAGATTGGGTAGCCATTTCTCCACATTTTCGGCGTTTTCCATGGCTTTTGTGGAAGCCATTTTGGGCCTTTTGTCACTCTCATCCATCCTGTCTTTGATGGGTAAGAGGAAAACTGCAACAGACGAGGCTGGGCCGAGCCGCCCTGCTCGATTGAGAAGACCGAGGGGTGGTGCCGCAAGTTCAAGCGCCGCCGCAGGTCCAACTGCAGTCCTGGAGTGCCGTACAAAGCGGGATTTGGATCCCCATGCACATCTTGGACGAACCATTCTATCAGAGATGCCTCATGGTGAATATACTGATCGTAGAGTGTTATTTGAGGCGGACGTAGATGGGCGATTATTCGGCGAATATCTGTTGTTCGAACGCATTGAAGCTGCGCACTGGGGACCGATCTTTGAAGCTCGCGCTCGTGCTAATGTGAGCACCGTTCGTGCCTTCTATGCTAGCATCCAGAATCCTACCTTGGATCCTTTGCAGTTTAAAATCCCTTTTGGTAGAGATCGGATGGCTACGATCGACGTCCGGTTGGTTGCGCGACTTCTCAATGTGCCTCTCGATGATGTGCATCCAACTGAGAAGAATTTGAGGACTAGACGTGAACGAGATCGCCGCACCAGGTTTCTGTGCGGTAAGTTGGTTCCATGGCAGCCCAATAATAGCCTCAAGGCGACGTACATGTCTGAGGATTTACGCCTGCTGCACCATATCTGCACGTTCAATGTTTATCCTAGGTCGACGAACCGCATTGAATGTACACGTCTTATGGTCGATTTCTTATTTCTGGTGGCCCAGGGAGAGAACGTATGTATGGCCACTTTCATCTTACGGCAGATAGTTCTCATAGCCAGGTCGAGGAGAACATCTGAATCCCTTCCCTTTGGCCGACTCATTTGCAAGATTGCGCTTGAGTTTGCCTATAGACTTGGACCCGAATTGCCGGTATCGATTCACACCATCGATGAGTCGACAATGATTAAGATGAAGATTGGGTCGCAATATCGTGAAAATCAACTTGAAAGAGATAGTGGGGATTACTTTGATGAAGAGGAAGATCAAAGCGAAGAAGAACTTAGAGCAGAGGTTCAGGAAGAAGCGGAAGAGGAGGCTCAGGATACTGATGAGAGCCCTCCTCCTTCTGCGCAGACTACTATCGACGACCGCATTGCTCGGATGGAGGAGAGTCAGACCGCTTTGCGAAGGGAAGTCCAAGAACTTCGAGCGGAAGTCGCTGATGCCAAGGCTGTTACAAAGAAGAAGTTTGGCAAGGTGACTCGCACCTTGAAGGCAATCCTGTGTTGCTTACAGGATAAGGGTACTCCTCCTCCGTCACCAGACTCCGACTAGCGACGCGATCTTTGATGTTGTTATTAGTAGTTAGCCATTTCCCATTTTATGTGTGTAAGCCTGTTAAGGCTAGTGCTTTGCTTATGTTGCTGTTGCTTAACTGTCTTAATTTTCATGTCATTCTAGTCATGATGCTGGTAAGGATATATCCCTTGTATTGTGACAATTTTGATTAATTGAAATGCATGGAATGCCTTTGACTCTTTAGTGAATGATTGTGGTGTATTTGTGCAATTGAGACTGACAAGGTTGCGCCCTATTTTGAATATAGGGAATGCCACCTAAGACTACGAGGAGTGCGGTTCGGCTTTCATTGTCAGAGCAGATGGATCAGACTCCCTCTCAGTCTGGCACTCGTCCGGACCCTGCTGTGGGCCCGATTCCTGAGACGGTTCGGTCGTCTCAGCCTGCTGTTGGTCCTACAGATGGACCACCGCCATTTACACCATCAGTTAGAGAGCCATAGCGCGCATCTACTTCCGCACCTCATCCGTCATAGCCTGCTCCACTCCCTGATAGATTCGAGCAGATGATGGCTATGATGCTACAGCAGCAGCAGCTTCTGACCACCATAGTTGGGACTTTAGCCCAGGGTGGGGGTGCGACTGCATCTACTCCGCCTGCACCACCTGCGCATCCAGCTGAGGATGCCTATACTTACGCCCAGGATGAGGGCATAGCACATCCTGCGCAGCCTGCTTTCCCTGCGGGGAATCCTGCCGACACACGGGGCCTTCTGGAGCGATTTCAGCGCTTGCGACCTCCTACTTTCACGGGTTCTCACAGACCCGAGGAGGCTGAGTTCTGGCTCGACCGAGTGTCGAAGATTCTGCGGATGTTGCACTGTACCGAGGCTGAGCAGGTAGAGCTGGCTACCTTCTTATTTGAGAGAGAGGCCAGTATGTGGTGGGATAGCATATTGCGGACTGTTGCCGCAAATTTCGTATGGACGTGGGCAGCATTCGAGTTCCGCTTCCATGAGAAGTATTATCCCCAGACCTACAGGCACGAGAGGGAGAATGAGTTTCTCCGTCTCAGGCAGGCAGCGATGACGGTTACCGAGTATGAGCATCGATTCACAGAGTTGGGCAGGTACGTCCCGACGATTCTAGCTGATGAGCAGATGCGCATACGGCGCTTTTTGGAGGGCTTGCGACCGGATATTAGGTCGAAGATGTGCTGTGTCAGTTTCCCTTCTTATGCGGAGTTGGTTCACATGTCCATGCGGGCAGAGCAGGACGTGGATCGACTTGCGCGATCTCGAGGCCCGACTACTTCTAGGCCGCGACCAGATTTGTCAGACAGGCCCTTCGCGGGCAAGAGGCCTCGCATTGATCCTCCTACCAGGACCCCGGCGCCAGTAGGACCGTTTCGGCGCCCTGATTTATCATGCACATACTGTGGGAGGACGGGCCATTTAGCGCAGAGTTGCTTTTTCAGGATGCGGGACAGTGGGTTCTCGCCGCCGCAGAAGATTGATCGTGTACGTCCGCAGGCGATATCAGCACCGCCTATACGGTCAGCTCCTGCGCATCCTTCTTTCCGACCTACGGTATCGCAGATTCGACAGCCTCCACGGCCCTTGACACAGCGACCGAACCGGCCACAGCAGGCACGAGTTCATGCACTGACCGCTGAGGCAGCTACGACGCCGACTTTCCAGCATTCAGTCTTCGAGGTCACGGGCCATATCGGAGGTACTCCTGTTCTTGTCATGGTGGACACTGGTTCCACGATTTCTTTGATATCGCGTGCCGTAGTCAGACGTCTTGGGTTGCAGACTATCACTATGGATAGCGTGCGAGTCTTTGCAGCTCATGGAGATTTTTCGGATGTCACCCAGATGTGTGAGGGTTGTTTAGTTGATCTGGGAGGCAGGACGATGACTCTTGATCTGGTCGTCGATCCCTCGCTCGTTTATCTCGACGTCATTCTTGGCATGGATTGGTTGACTGCAGCGAGAGCCGAGATTGACTGTGAGACTCATATAGTCACAGCGTACGAGCCTGAGAGCGCATCCTTCACATTTCCAGTGCGGGTAAATCTTCCTTTCTGCATTCTTAGCTACGCCACTCTATTGCGCGACGCTGGTGCCCAGGTACTTGAGCAGACGCCAGTTGTTTCTGAGTTCGGGGATCTGTTCAGGAAGATCCCTGGTTTGCCGCCCCGACGTGAGATCGATTTCACTATCGATCTGGTTCCTGGTTCTACACCCGTCTCACTGCCGACGTATCGCATGGCACCATGTGAGATGGAGGAGTTGAGGACGCAGATTGATGGCCTACTAGAGCTTAGATTTATACGGCCTAGCGTGTCTCCTTGGGGAGCACCGGTCTTGTTCGTGAAGAAGAAGGATGGTTCGCTGCGATTGTGTATTGATTATCGCAGGCTGAACCAGCTCACGGTGAAGAACAAGTACCCTTTGCCCAGGATCGATGACTTGTTTGATCAGTTGAGAGGAGCGCAGTACTTCTCGAAGATTGATCTTCAGTCAGGATATCATCAGCTGCGCGTCAGAGAAAAGGACGTGCAGAAGACAGCATTCAGGACCAGTTTTGGTCACTACGAGTTCCTCGTGATGTCGTTCGGTCTCACGAACCCACCGGCCGTGTTCATGGATCTGATGAACCGGGTATTGCGGCCTTTCCTCTATCGATTCGTCGTTGTCTTCATCGACGACATTTTGGTATACTCTAAGAGTCGAGAGGAGCATGAGGAGCACTTGCGTTTGGTCCTTGATACGCTCAGACAGCATCAGTTGTTCGCACAGTATAAGAAGTGCGACTTCTGGAAGCAAGAGGTGAAGTTTCTGGGACACGTGGTGTCCAAGGATGGCATGGCAGTTGACCTGTCTAAGGTAGCTGCGGTGCAGGACTGGGAGCAGCCTGGTTCTGTCACTGAGGTGAGGAGTTTCTTGGGACTCGCTGGCTACTATCGGCGCTTCATTCAGGATTTCTCGAAGATCGCGAGACCCTTATCTCAGTTGACACGGAAGGACGTGAAGTTCGCCTGGAATGATAAGGCAGAGTCAGCTTTTCAGGAGCTGAAGGACAGACTTACGTCTGCCCCTGTGCTAGTATTGCCAGAGCAGGGGGTTAAATACACTATATACACTGACGCGTCTAGCGTTGGTTTGGGTTGTGTCCTTATGCAGAGGGACAGGGTAATTTCGTATGCCTCGAGACAATTAAGGAAGCACGAGGAGAATTACCCTACACAGGACCTGGAGTTGGCAGCCGTGATATTCGCACTGAGACTCTGGAGACATTACCTCTACGGAGAGGAGTTCGAGCTCTTTTGCGACCACAAGAGCCTCAAGTACATATTCACGCAGCGGGACTTGAATATGAGGCAGCGGCGATGGATGGAGACGCTGAAGGACTTCAAGTTTGAAGTCTCTTACCATCCTAGGAAGGCGAACCTTGTGGCTGATGCGTTGAGCCGCAAGAAGGCGATAGAGTTTGCGGCTCCGCTGATGGTTGCCGAGTGGGATATGGTTGAGTTTTTACGAGACTTTGAGCAGAAACTCACCGTAAAGGAGCCATTTAAGTTCATCGCACACGTACAGGTGCGATCCCAGATCGATGACCGTGTCATCGAGGCGCAGAGGGACGACGCGCATCTTACTGAGCTTCGAGAGCAGGCCAGTGATGATGCTGACGCCGACTGGCGAGTTGGTATGGATGGGAGCTTACGTTACCGTGGCCGCCTATGAGTCCCAGATGTCCCTGACTTGAGACAAGAGATTCTCGAGGCTGCGCATTCTACTAGACTCGCGATGCATCCAGGCAGTACGAAGATGTATCGTGACGTGAAGAGGACGTATTGGTGGAAAGGTATGAAGACCACATTGCTGAGTTCGTGTCCCGTTGTCTCACTTGTCAGCAGGTGAAGGCAGAGCATCGCCGACCACCTGGACTTTTGCAGCCTATGCCGATTGCAGAGTGGAAGTGGGATTTCATTTCCATGGACTTCATTTCTGGGTTGCCGAAGACGAGGAAGGGGCATGATTCCATTTGGGTGATCGTCGACCGATTGACGAAGTCGGCGCACTTCCTACCGATCAGAGTTACGAACTCTGCAGACGAGCTGGCTAGATTGTATATTAGAGAGATCGTGCGTCTGCATGGAGTTCCGTTGGAGATCGTGTCGGACAGAGACACGCGGTTCACTTCTATTTTCTGGACTCGCATTCAGGAGGCTATGGGTGTGAAGTTGAAGTTCAGTACTGCCTTCCACCCACAGACGGACGGACAGACGGAGCGAGTGAACCAGATCCTGGAGGACATGTTGCGAGCTTGCACATTGGACTTCAAGGACAGTTGGGATGACTGTCTTGCATATGCGGAGTTTGCGTATAACAATAGCTTCCAGGTGAGTATCGGCATGGCACCTTATGAGGCGCTGTATGGGCGACCTTGTCGCGCACCGCATTGCTGGTTAGAGGTCGGTGAGCGTAGCTTGATTGGCCCAGAGTTGGTGCAGGCGACGTCAGAGAAGATTGATATTATTCGACGTCGACTTCTTACAGCGCAGAGCAGACAGAAGAGCTACGCCGATACGAGACGGAGGCCACTAGAGTTCACAGTCGGGGATCACGTGTTTTTGCGAGTTTCCCCTATGAAGGGAGTCCTTCGGTTCGGGAAGAAGGGGAAGCTGGCACCGCGATTCATTGGTCCATTCCAGATCCTCGACCGTGTGGGAGCAGTGGCTTACCGATTGGCTTTACCCACGCTCCTCGCGAGCGTCCACAACGTATTTCATGTTTCTATGCTGAAGAAGTACGTTGCTGATCCTTCTCATATCATCAGATGGGAGCAGGTGCAGTTAGGAGAGGATGTTACTTATATCCTGCGACCGACACGCATCTTAGACCGGAAGGAGCAGGTACTGCGTAGCAAGGTGATTCCCCTTGTGAAGGTACTATGGACGCATCACTCTGAGGAGGAGGCTACTTGGGAGACAGAAGCCGAGATCAGAAAGAACTACCCACAGCTTCTCGAGGAGTATGAAAAGGTACAAAATTTCGAGGATAAAATTATTTATTAAGGGGGGTAGATTGTAACGCCCGTGAAAAATCCATACTTGGGCTCGAGTACCAACTCGACCCGATATTGTGTAGAATTCATTCCTTTAGAAAATATGACTAGGTTAGCTAGTGCAACGTTAGAATAGCTGGGAAATGGTCCCTGATCACTTTAAATACGTTCTACAAGGCCCAAAGCGAGTGGAACCAATGGTGCTATAATGCTCTAAAACCTCGGACCAAACTCTAAGCAGGTTTGTTCTCTGGACCACTTTGAATCTTTGTATTGGATCTAGACCGCACGTCGAAAGTCCGATACCTCCTATCTTAGACCGTTAGAACCGTCTAGCTGGACTTGACACTCATTCCAAAAATCAAGTCAAACCGATAATCACAGGCTATTTCATTGAGCCCGGACCGAAGAGAGTGAGAATAGGGTTAGAATTGGAATTTGAAATTCAAATCTGGCACACAATTTGACGCATCAGTATTGAGCGTTCTGACCGTCAGAATACAGCCAAATTACACCCTTGGATCAGGAAAAATATCTATTATATATCACGAGACTTATAGGCCTGATCTTGGTGCGATGACCGTTAAACTGAAACTGGACCGCCACGTGCGATCTGGGAACCCTACCGGTCTGAAAACTGGATGTGTGCTAGATCCAGTATGCATGAGCTTAAGTCCGACCGCATTTGGCCAGGGGACCTTCAGAAATGCCCTTTTGGACCGAAACAGCCCCGATTTGGTTAGGCACCAAGTAAACATTGTTCCCAAGCCTATTTTGGGCATGTTGTAGGCTATAAAAGGGGTTGAAACCCTCACTCCTCTCTCCCATCCGAATTTGAGAGAAGCCCTAGCTTGGGAGAGGGAAAAAAAAGTGAGAGATTGTGAGAGAGTGGGGGAGTTCTTCCTGCCACTTGTGCTACGTGTTGCACGTGCTTAAGCAACACACCTCTACCACCTTCCCGACGATTCCACCGCGATCTTAGGTAAGTAAATACCCTAAATAGTTGTTGATTTGAGTTTCCCTTGTTTCCATAGCGATGTAGCTTATGGATCTCGTGTATTAGGTTCCTTATTCGCCGTAGACGAAGCGTATACGCTCCGTTTCAATTTTCGAGTCTACAAGACGCTAGGTGAGGATTTTAGACGCTTTGATTGACGGTTCCCAACGCTTTCAATGTCGTTTAATAGTAGATTCTTGACGGCATCGCCGTTTGACATGTACAAAATGCTCTCCGTTTCCCGTTTCGTAAGCTAACGAAGAATATGAGATTTAGGGCATTTTACTCATTTGTAGGAAGTACTGTTTACATTCATATTTTGCTGATGTGATTGATATGGTTTGTTGTCGCATTAGGAAGTTAGGAAGGCGTGTATAATTAGTTTGGCGAAGAGATTCGCCTAGTTGCGCACTTTGGGTCGACATACTATATGTGGACTTAAGTGTGTAGTGTATGTGTTTGTATAAATGCTTGTACTAGTATGTATTGTATTGAATGATGTTATGTAGTAGTTTGGGATTGATTTCATGATTAAAATGCTGACCTAAATGATTTCCTACATGTTGACCTTATGCATGATTGCATTACATGCATAAGAAGTATGCCTTGAAGATTTGCTTAAGTTGAATATGCATGGAAGGTATGCCTTGAAGATTTGTTTAAGTTGAATGTTATAACATGTGTTAACATGCTCACATGATGTATTTCAATTCCAATACCCTGGTATATAGTGTTAATGTAATTCCATAGATGTGTGGGACTTGACTTAGTCCAGGCAGTCGGTAACCGAGCGAATTCGTGGCTGACTGGTCATAGCCACGAACGATGCGTCGATGAACGTGATTCGGGTTGAGAGTTGGCGGCAGTGGTTAGGCCACGCGAAGTGTTTTACGCACTTCATGTCGTTCAACTTGAGATGCGATCGCGCTAGTCGAGCCCGTCAAGTAACCCGACTGGCCGATGTTTGTTCACCTTGTATGTATCATAACTGCTTGAACCTAGGGTACTGAACTTACCATTGTAAACCCTATTAACCGTGGTACCTTGATCCACGAAGACTCATGAGCCGGGCATGGTGGTATGGGACACCGTGGTCGAGCTGTCGGCCTACGCTGGGGCCACAAACCTCCCCGTAGTGACCAATGAGCACCTTGACTCGTGAGCAGATTATGGTGGTATGGGACACTATATTCTAGCTGTCGGCCTACACTGATCAGGCGACGAGCCCTTTGTAGTGACCGCGAGCGTATTTTGAGTCCACGGGAGGCGACGACCCTTCCGTGCAGTAGAGTACAGTAGGCCTGTATTGATAAGGTGATGGGGGAGCGGTGCAACGAGTGCGAGCAACAGCCCTGGCAGCCCTTGCAGCGACCTACGAAATATACATCGTATGAGATTACTAGGAGTGACGACCCTAGACAGGATCCGTGTTGGGATTGATACAAGGGAAGTACCTTAGTTTCCCAATCCTGCTATTTGAATGGACTAATAACAACTTGGTAATCATATCACCATAGCATTGCATGTGCCTGGAAGATGTGGAGCACTCTAGGGAGTGTGGCATGCCGCGGTCGTAAGATGTTGCCGCATGAGGGTGATCGTCGGTGAGGGCATACATCACGTCATATCATCTTGCATTAACAACAGTATTAGGATTTGTCTGATTTACTGCTTTACTATTATCGCGTGATTGAATTGTGAACATGCTAATCTTTGCTCTATGATTCCACTGAGTTGATCACTCATTCCCACGTTACGGGATGGTGTTTGCAACACCCACCAGACCCTGTTGTAGTTGCAGGTGAGGACGAGATCCAGGAGGTGGAGCTAGATGTTGACGAGGACCAGGATGAGTTCTCGTATATGCAGTATCATGACGGCTTCCCGTAGGCGACCTGGATCGAGGGGACATCAGTGGGACTTTTCTTTTTGAACATTATTCTTTTGTTATGTATATGTACATGAGACTCAGTGATGTAGTCATACTTTGGAGACAGATGAGATTACTTTGTTTTTCCATACAGTGATATATACATTGTTTAGTCTTCCGCTTGCTTTTATCACTGGATCTGAAGTATGAATTGCAGTTTTGGTATACTTTTACTCATGTGAATGCTTTAAATCAGACAACATTGAATCATAACCATTTTTGTTGCATAAGTGACGGTCTGGAACTCGGGAGTTGAGTTTATACACGACCCCCGATTTTCAGGGTGTTACATTATGTTTTTTAAAAAATAGAGTTTTATCAACACATCTCATTTGAAAATTATGGCTTAATAGAAACTCTGTTAGTTTCTCGTACCATGCCCTAGGAGCTTATTTTAAGCCGTACAGTGCCTTTTTAAGGTGATACACATGATCAACATTCTTGGGATCTTCAAAACTCATAGGTTGTTCAACATATTCTTCATGCAGATCACCATTTAAAAATGCAATTTTCACATCCATTTGGTAAATCTTAAACTTTCTAAAACACACAATGCATATAAAAAGTCTAATTGATTCAAGACGTGCTACTGGTGTGAAGGTTTCATCATAATCAATACCTTCAATTTGAGTGTAACTTTGTACCACTAGCCTAGCCTTATTTCGAATTATATTACCAAGCTTATTAGACTTATTCTTGAAAATCCACTTGGTTCCAATGATGTGTTTATCTTTAGGTCTAGGTACGAGATACCAAATATCATTTCTCATGAATTGGTTAAGCTCTTCTTGCATCGCAACTATCCATTTTTCGTCAGCAAGAGCTTCTTTTACATTAGATGGCTTTATCTGGGATGTAAAGCATACGTAATTACATATATCCTTAAGTTTTTTATGGGTACGAACACCAGTGAGAGGGTTTTTAAGGATTTGTGTGGTTAGATGATCTTTAACAGTCTTCAAATCAGAATTAGTTTGATTAGATAAAGTATCAGGTTTATCAATTATGAGTACTTCATCATTATCTGGACTTGAGACTGGTGTGTTTAAGTGATCATCAATGACCACATTGATGAACTCTTGAATCACACCGGTCCTTTTATTTAGAACCCTATAAGCTCAACTGTTTAAAGAATATCCTAAAAAGATCCCTTCATCACTCTTCGTATCAAACTTTCTAAAATTTTCACGATCTCATAAAATATAGCACTTACTGCCAAAAACTCGAAAGTATTTGATAGTAGGCTTTTTATCGAACCACATTTCGTAAGCCGTTTTATTATTACTTTTACTAGTGTAAACCCGGTTAAGGATATAGCAAGATGTATTGACTGCTTCAGCCCAAAGATTCTTAGAGAGCTTCATGCTATTCAACATGACATTAGCCATTTCTTGAAGCACTCTATTTTTCCTTTCAACTATATCATTTTGTTGTGGAGTTTTGAGAGCTAAGAATTCATGTAATATTCCTTGGTCACTACAGAACTTCTCAAAACCTCTGTTCTCAAATTTAGATCCATGATCACTACGAATCTTACTTATTTGAGAACCTTTTTCAGTTTGAATCCTTTTAAGAACTTTTTTTACTTCTTCAAGGGTTTCAAATTTATCCCTTAAGAAGACTATCCATGTATATCTAGTAAACTCATCTATAATTACCAAGATATATCTTTTGCCACCTCGACTTTTCATCCTATTAGGTCCTACAAGGTCCATATGCAAAAGTTTGAGTGGTCTTGATGTGGCATTGGAATTCACCTTTTTGCGTGAGTTCCTTGTTTGTTTACGAATTTGGCATTCACCACATATTTTATCTATTTTCTGAAGTTTGGGTAAACCTCTTATAAGTTCCCGTTTGCTCAATCTGTATAGATTTCGGTAATGTACATGTCCAAGATGTTTGTGCCACAAATCAGTCTCGTCTGTATGGACTATGTAACATGATTGATTAGATGATCTGGATTCGCTAACAATATAATAGTTTTCAAACGTTCTACGTCCAGTTAATATTACTGAACCCTTGTTGTTTAGAATCTCACAGCTTTGAATGGAAAACTTTACACTATGATTATTGTCGCATATTTAAGATATGTTAAGCAAGTTATGTTTCAGTCCTTCAACATATAACACATTTTTAAACAAAGGAAGGTTATAAAGTTGAACCATACCTTGGCCAATAATCTTACAATTGCTGCCATCGCCAAATGTGACTGAACCATCAGTCATATCTTTGAGATCAGTGAATAATCATTTATCACCAGTCATATGCCTTGAACATTCACTGTCTAGGTACCACTTTAAATGGCTTGAAGCTTTGAAAGCAGTGTGAGCAACCAAGTAGGTACCCTTTGGAACCCATTTCCTAACAGTTTTGGATTTAGGAGTATAGTGGGTCTTCTTTTAATTGTAATTAAAGTTAGAGTAACTCACTGAGTTAGATTTTAAGAGCACCTTAAGAAGATCAACTATTTTTTTAGCTAAAGGGTTTCATTTCTGATGTTTATAATTATTTTTTGATTTTTGAAAAGAAGTTTTAGAAAAAACTTGATTTGTACTTTTCTCTTTTGAGTTCAAGATCTCTCCTTTTACAAACTTAGGAGACGTATTCTTATGTTTGAGAGGAACATTTTTCTCGTAGCCCAAACCGGATCAATCGCCACATTTCCTTGATCTAGATAAAATTTTTTCTAACTTTGGATCTCCTTGGGCATATTTCCTTGTATCCTTCAAACTTAAAAGAGAAGAGACTTCAAGTTTAAGGTTTTCATTCTCAGATTTCAGACTTTCAATCTGGGAGATTTTGAAATCCAAATCACATTTGCATTTTTCAAAATAGTCAAAAATATGAGATTTTTCCAAAGCAAGGGATTCAAAATTTTCTCTAAGCTTTGAAAATCTTTCTTTTTAAAGTTTAAGTTTAACAATAATTTTACAACTTTCCTTATATTAGGCATTGTAAGCATCTTGAAGATCATCTTCATTTTCACATCCACTATTCTGATTTTCTTCGCTTGTTGAATCATTGTCTGAGAATGTGAATTTGGCTAGAGTCATAAGGGCTTTCACTTCATTACCTGACTTGGTTTCAGAATCTTCTGAATCAGAAGAGACTTCAGAATCAGAGGATTCATCCCAAGTAGCCAACATACTCTTCTTTTTGGTTTTGTACTTTTTAGGAAACTTTTTGCTAAATGCCCATATTCTTGGCAGTTGTAACATTGACTATCTTTTAAAGATTTCTCAGGCTTAGATCTAGATTTTGATCTTTTCTTATCATTAGCTTTTTAAAAATCAACCCTCTTTTTGCTTTTAAAAATTTTGTAAAACTTTTTCGCCAAAAAGGCCATATCGTTTTCAGAATTTTCTAAATCAGAATTGTTTTCTTGAGAAACATCTTTAGAAGACTTAAGGGCAATAGATTTTTCTTTAGGAGCTTTAAAATTTAACTCGTAGGTTTGTAAAGATCCAACTAATTCTTCTACCCTCATAATATCTGTATCATGAAATTCTTGGATCGCGATTACCTTAGAATTAATCTGTTCAGGAAGTGAGCGTAATATTTTTGCACACTTTACTTTCTGGGATTTTATCTCCAAGACCCTACATAGAGTTTACAATGTCATTTAATCTAGTGTAGAAGTCCATAAACATTTCATTTTCTTTCATATGAATTTCCTCAAATTTGGTTTTGAGGATTTGGACTTTTAATTTTTTGACAATTGATGTACCCTCATGTGTCATTTCTAAAATATCCCAAGCTTGCTTTGGAGAATCACAGGATATAATTCTTTTGAATTCATCCGGTAATAGTGCGTAAGTGATTGCATTTAGTGCTTTGGCATTTGCACTACTCTCACTTTTCTGAAGTGTGGTCCATGAGAAATAAGGTATTATTCTCATTGATTTTAAACCATCGATCCCAGTTACTTTAGTGGTAGGAGGGGTCCATTCATTCACTGTAGCTAGCCACACACTTTCATCAATGGATTTGAGGAAGATCCTCATCCTAGCTTTCCAATAGACATAATTGGTGTCATCAAAAGGTGGAGGCTTAGTGACTGATAGGCTATCAAAATTTGACAATTTCAAATATAGCTTAGATCGTTAGCTCAGGAAATAAATCCAAAAATAAAGAATTACAACAAGCTATTAGGCTCTGATACCACTTGAAATGGCCAAGCTATATGTCCTAGAGGGGGTGGGGGGGTTGAATAGGACTATGCGAAATTTAAAATAAACACAGCAAAATTAAACAAAATAGATAACCAAATAAAGAAATTCAAAATTTAACGCTGAAATGAAATGCACCCTCAAAATTCAAGTCTTGAGAGGTTGATACAAATGTTGTTCTAAGGACAACCTTACACCAAAAACTAAGGGTTTACGGTAGGGCAACCTTATTTCTAAAAAGGTCTTTGTATCAAGAACTCAAACTGAAGAGGAATAAATAAATGAATGAATAAATTTAAACCGTACTAAAGAATAAAATGTAATCTCAAATATTGTTTATTCTAAGGACAACCATACACCATAAGAATGGCAGGGCAACCTTACTAGAACAAATAAAGAAATTGAATCTCAAAGCAATAAAGAAATGGCAAGAAGTAAATTCTAAACTCTTACACCATTCACTACAATGCTTGAAATAAAATGATTACAACATTCACATCCACATATACATCCCACAAATGAATAATAAAAGATATGAAGATAAATCACACAACCACAAAACACAAGGGATTATAGTGGTTCGCCTGTGTGTACACCAACTATTAATAAACAGCCACATAGCTACTCCACTCCTAATATCCTCACATAGTGGATATTAGCGTTCACTATCAAAATAGATTTTCCATGTTCACCTAAAACCTTCACAATTGTGTCTTTCTCTATGGGCTTGCACAAGTAAAAAACCCCACTTCTGAGTTTTCCCGGCTCTCCTCAGATAACAATACAATGAGATTTTTCTTGCAAATCTAAAAAGTAAACCAAAAGAAAGTAAATTACATAAACATAAAATACCTAAATTTCTCCTTCGTTGTAGTAGCCCAAAAGAACCAAGTTGGAGTAGAGATTTGAATGTCCAATAATCACTTTACAATAGTTTTAAGTTCTAATGGATTTTAAATTAAACCAGATGGGCTAGCTTCAATTGATTTTGATTCCAGAAAAAGGAAAATTAAACTTCCTTTTTTCAAATTAGATTGGAATATAAAAAATAAAATCAATTCAAAAAAGCTAAAGAAAGAGAATATTAAATATGCACACTTAGCTTAAATAGAGCACAGACTTATCTCTCAGAAGGCCGAATTAAATTAGCATGAATTATTTTAATTATTCTGAGATTCGTGCTCTATTTATAGGTGATCAAATCGCATCTTTGACTAGTCCAAATAGCTCTACGACTGCTCGTAAGGCCAACGGATATTTAAAATTTCAGGCGTGATAAGATAAAGAAGTTTCACGACTACTGTATGTCAACTATGACTGGTCAAAGGTCTCCATCGACTGGTCGAAGATCTCCCATGACTAGTCGAAGCTGGTCAAATTTCAACGCTGTAGTTTGAGTCGTAGGTTTACGACTGGTCGAAGAAACAGTCGACACTGTTCATATGACTAGTCAAACAGTCTCCAAAACTGGTCGAAGCCTAACAAGAATTTTTAAATTTTTACAACAAACTTACGACTGATCCAGGAAATTCTTAAACAGGTCAAAGCAGTGTTAGGGCTAGTCAAGCAAGACTTAGGACTAGTCGAGCAAGACTCAGGACTACTCTTAGAACAGACCAAATTTTCATAAATAAAACATGTGAATTATGTATCCAAAGTGACCTACTCTAAAGGTCGACCTAAAGTAAGTCAAACCTCAAACGTGAAGTAAGGACATTGAAACTTAAAGACGAGTGAGCTTTGAGAATGTAACGCCCGTGAAAAAAATTCGTACTTGGACTCGAGTACCAACTCGACCAGAAATCGCGTAGGATTAATTCCTTTAGATACGTTCTAGCGCAACGCTAGAGTAGTTGGGAAATAGTCCCTAATCACTTTAAATACGTTCTACAAGACCCAAATCAAGTAGAACCAATGACTCTATAATACTCTATAACCTCGGATCAAACTCTAAGCCGGTTTGTTCTCTGGACCACTTTGAAACTTTGTATTGGATTTAGACCGCACGTCGAAAGTCCGATACCTACTATCTTAGACCGTTAGAACCGCCTAGCTGGACTTGACAATCATTTCGAAAATCAAGTCCAACTGATAGTCACAGGCTATTTCATTGAGCCCGGACTGAAGACAGTGCGAATAGGGACAAATTTGGAATTTGAAATTCAAATCTGGCACACGACTTGACGTGTCAGTATTAAGCGTTCTGACCATCAGAATTCAGCCAGATTACACCCTCGGATCAGGAAAAATTTTTATTTCATATCATGAGACTTGCAGCCCTGATCTACGTGCGGTGACCGCTGAACTGAAACTGGACCGCCACGGGAGATCAATGAACCCTGCCGGACTGAAAACTTAATGCGTGCTAGATCCTGTATGCATGAGCTTAAGTCCGATCGCGTTCGGCCAGGGGACCACCAGAAATCATCTTTTGGACCGAAACAGCCCCGATTTGGATATGCCCTAAGTAAACTTTGTTCCCGAGCCTATTTCGGGCATTTTTGGGCTTATAAAAGGGGTTGAAACCCTCACTCCTCTGTCCCATCCGAATTTGAGAAAAACCCTAGATTGGGAGAGAGAAAAGGTGAGAGTTTGTGAGAGAGTGTAGGAGAGAATTTTCTTGCCTTTGCACCACCGGTTGCAAGTGCTTTAACAACACACATCGATCACCTGGCCGGTGATTCCTCTGCGTTTCCAGGTAAGAAAATACCCTAGAAGTTGCTGATTTGAGGTTCATTAGGATCCATAGCTTGTTAACCGATAGATCTTGTAAAACAGGTCCTCTAGTCGCCATAGACGAAGCGTATACGCTCCGTTCGAAACGATACGTTTATAAGAGACAAGGTGCGGATTTTAGAGGCTTTGATTGACTGTTTCCAACGCTTTCAATGTCGTTTAATAGTAGATTATCGACGGCAACGCCGTTTGACATGTACAACATGCTGTCCGTTTCCTGTTTCGTAAACCAACAAAGAATATGAGATTTAGGGCATTTTAGTCATTTGTAGGAAGTGCTGATTTCATACATATTTTGCTGATGTGATTGACATGGTTTATTGTCGCATTAGAATGTTAGGAATACGTGCATAATTAGTTTGGCGAAGAGATTCGCCTAAATGCGCACTTCGGGTCGACATACTATATGTAGACTTAAGTGTGTAGTGTAAGTGTTTGTATAAATGCTTGTATTAGTATGTATTGAATTAAATGATGTTATGAATTAGTTTGAGATTGATTTCTCAATTAATATGCTGATGTAAATGATTTCCTACATGTTAGTTATATGCATGATTTCATTGTATGTATGAAATGTATGTGCTTGATGATTTACTTAAGTTGTATGTTATAACATGTGTTAGCATGCTCACATGGTTGTATTTCATTTCCAATACTCTTATATGAATTGCTGATGTGAATTCATATGTGTTTGGGACTATACCTAGTCCAGGAAGTCGGTAACCGAGCGAATTCGTGGTTGGCTTTTCTTGGCCACAAACAACACGTCGATGAACGCGAGCCGTGTTCTGGAGTTGGCGGCAGTTGTTAGGCCACACGAAGTGTTTTACGCACTTCATGTCGTTCGACTTGAGATGCAATCGTGCTAGTCGAGCCCGTCAAGTAACCCGACTGGCCGTTGTATGTTCACCCTGCATGAGTCATAACTGCTTGAACCTAGGGTACTGAACTTACCATTGTAAACCCCGTTAACCATGGTACCTTGATCCATGAAGACTCATGAGCCGGGCATGGTGGTATGAGACACCATGGTCGAGCTGTTGGCCTACGCTGGGGCCACAAACCTCTCCGTAGTGACCAGTGAGCACCTAGTCTCGTGATCAGATTATGGTGGTATGAGACACTATATTCTTACTGTCGGCCTATACTGATCAGGCGACGAGTCCTTTGTAGTGACCGCGAGCTTATTCTGAGTCTACGGGAGGCGACGACCCTTCAGTAGCAGTAGAGTACAGTAGGCCCGTATTGATAAGGTGATGGGGGAGTGGTGCAACGAGTGTAAGTAACAGCCTTGGCAGCCCTTGCGGTGACCTACAAAATATACCTCGTATGAGATTACTAGGAGTGACGACTCTAGACAGGATCTGTGTTGGGATTGATACAAGGGAAGTACCTTAGTTTCTCAATCCTGCTGTTTGAATGGACTAATAACAACTCAGAAATCATATCACCATTACATTGCATGTGCCTGGAAGATGTGGAGCACTTAAGGGAGTGTGGCATGCCGCGATCGTAAGATGGTGCCGTATGAGAGAGATCGTCGGTGAGGGCATACATCACGTCATGTCATATTGCATTAACAATAGTATTAGGATTGTCTGATTTACTGCTTTACTATTATCGCATGATTGATTTGAGAACAAGTAAATCCTTGCTCTATTATTCCACTCAGTTAGCTACTCATTCCCACATTTCGGGATGGTGTTTGCAACACCCACCAGACCCTATCTTAGATGCAGGTGATGCTGAGATCCAGGAGGTAGAGCCGGACTTTAATGAGGACCAGGACGAGTTCTCATACATGTAGTATCATGACGGCTTTGCTTAGGTGGCCTGGGTTGACGGGACTCCTCACTGGGACTATTTTGGCATCTTGATTTATTTATTTACATGTATATGAGACTCAGAGATGTATTCATACTTTAGTGACAGATGAGATCTACTTTATTTTTCCATACAGTGATATATATATTCTTTAGTCTTCCGCTTGCTTTTATCATTGGATCTGAAGTATGAATTGCGGTTTTGGTATACTTTTACTCATGTGAATTCTTTAACTCAGACAATATTGAATCATAATCATTTTTGTTGCATAAGTGACGGTCTGGAACTCGGGAGTTGAGTTTATACACGACCCCCGATTTTCAGGGTGTTACAAGTTGGTATCAGAGAGTGAATAAGAGTATACTGGGCCTGGGTTATGGTTATGCGATGTACGTTGTCGCTTCTTTTGACTTAGGTGGGTGCGAGAAGGGTGTAGAAACACTCATAGGATCGCAGATTCGCCAATAGGCGAAGTCTATTCGAATCGATCACGTGATCGAGTCCGTAACGCATCTTGGGTCGCGTGAAGCAACCCGAATAGCTTTTAGGTTGTAGGTGAGTGGGTTGAGACATTCTTTGAACGATTCTAAACCCTTAAATGTGAAACCTTGGGTTGTGGGACAACCATAACCCCTGTATTCAATCGTCAGGGCTTAAAAATTCCGTTTCACCAAAAATCTTCAAAATTCTACCTCTCACCACTCCAATCTTCAATTCTTTCTTATCCTTTTCATGTTAGGCATCAATACTAATGTGAAAATTAACCTAAAAGCATACTTTCATAAAATTTTACAGTGAATAGTAAAATTTCATAAAAATTAGCCATTAGGACATTCTAACTTTACTTTCTTTAGCAACTAATGGGCTAGATGGATGTACTAGCTCCTTATACCCCAAAATCATATGTTGTATGATAGAGTTTTGTATTCGAGATTACAAATTGGCCCCAGAAAGCCCCGAACTCATGTTTGGGCCAATATTGATCAATATACAATGAACCAAGGTGGGGCCCATAGTTATTTGGGATCCTTGGACCATGGGGGACCAAACTCATGTGGTCCCACCGACCGAACAGAGGAACGGTCGGCAATGCCATCGCCATATCGGCGATGCATCGCCGGCCACTATGGCCCATTTGATGTGTGCTTTGGGATTTAGGGGTATTTTGGGTAATACACCCCCTCCATGTAGTGCTCGTCCATAGTAAACCCCAAATAGAGGTACTTCCTTCACAAACAGCCCCATCCCTAGCTCTATTTGCATTTTCTAGCTGCCCTAGCTCAAAACCATGGTTCCAAACCACCCCTAAATCCATTCCTAGCCTAAAACGACCACACTCCATAGTTCCATTGAAGATTGCAGCCCTCCCTCTAGAAGATCTCGTCGTTTGGAGCTCTTAAAACCTCCAAATCGAGCTGAAATCATGAGATGCTCCATTCCTCTTTTTCATTCTCTTTTCTCCTTGAAAATACATACTAGGGGAGCTTGAAGCATCCCTCTACAACGCCTAGATCTCCCTTTACCAGTTTGGGTAGCCATTTCTTGGAATTTTCTTCATCTTCCATGGCTTTTGTTGAAGCCATTTTAGGTCTTTTGTCACTCTCCACCATCCTCTCTTTGATGGGTAAGAGAAAGACCGCAATGGATGAGGCTGGGCCTAGTCGCCCTGCTCAATCAAGAAGACTGCGGGATGGCACCGCTAGCTCAAGCGCCGCCGCAGGTCCAACCACAGCCCGAGAGTTCCATACAAAGCGGGATTTGGATCCCCATACTCAACTTGGGTGAGTGATTTTAGCAGAGATTCCTCACGGTCAATACACTGATCGCAAAGTGTTGTTTGAGGCGGATGTGGAAGGATGACTATTCGGAGAATTTCTGTTGTTTGAGCGCATTGAAGCTGGGCATTAGGGTCCGATCTTTGAAGCTCGTGCTCGTGCTAATGTGAGCACCGTTCGTGCCATCTATGCTCGTATCCAGAATCCTACATTGGAACTATTGTAGTTCAAAATTTTTTTTGGTAGAGACCGGATGGCTATGATCGATGTTCGGTTAATTGCGCGACTTCTGAACGTGCCTCTTGGTGATGTTCATCCTAGTGAGAAGAATCTGAGGAGTAGGCGCGAGATCACCGTACCAGGTTTCTATGCGATAAACTGGTTCCATGGCAGCCTAATAATAGCCTCAAGGTGACTCATATGTCTGATGATTTATGCCTGCTGCACCACATTTACACGTTCAACGTGTATCCCAGGTCGACAAATCGCATTGAGTGTACGCGCCTTATGGTTGATTTCTTGTATCTGGTGGCTCAGGGAGAGAATGTGTGTATGGCCACTTTCATCTTGCGACAGATTATCCTCATAGAAAAATCAAGAAGAACGTCCGAATCGCTTCCTTTTGGCCGACTTATATGCAAGATCACGCTTGAGTTTGCTTACAGACTTGGGCCGAAATTGTCAGTTTCGATTCACAGCATTGAATAGTCAACTATGGTTAAGATGAAGATTGGGTCTCAGTACCATGAGAATCATCTTGAGGAGGATAGCGAGGATGACTTTGATGATGAGGAGGATCCAAGTGAGGGAGAACCTGGAGCAGAAGTTGAGGAAGAAGTCTAGGAAGAGGTAGAAGAGGAGGCTCAGGATACAGATGAGAGCCTTCTCATTCTGCTCAGGCTACTGGTGATGATCGCATTGCCTGGATTGAGGAGAGCCAGGTCACCTTGTGAAGAGAAGTTCAGAAACTTCGCGTGAAGTCGAGGATGCCAAGGCCGTTACGAAGAGAAAATTCGGCAAGGTGACTTGCACCTTGAAGGCGATCCTGTGCTGCTTGCAGGATAAGGGTGCTCCTCTTCCGTCACCCGACTCAGACTAGTGATGATTGTAGATGTTGTTATTAGTAGTTAGTCATTTCCTGCTTTGTGTTTTGTAAGCCTGTTAAGGTTAGTGCTTTTCTTATGTTGCTGTTGTAATTTTAACTATCTTAGTTCCCATGTATTTCTCGTCATGATGCTTGTAAGGATATATCTCTTGTATTGTGACAATTTTGATTAAATGAAATGCATGGAATGCTTATGGCTCTTGTGTGAATGATTGTGGTGTGTTTGTGCTATTGAGACTGATAAGGTTGCTCCCTATTTTGAATATAGGGAATACCGCCGAAGACTACACGAAGCACGGCTCGGCTTGCATTGAGTGAGCCTATGGATCAGGCTCCTTCGCAGTCTGATACCCATGCGGACCCTGCTGTGGGCCCGATTCCTGAGGCAGTGCGTGCGTCTCAGCCTACTGCTGGTCCTACAGTTAGACCACCGCCGTTCACACTGCCCGTCAGAGAGCCGTACCGCGCATCTTCTTCGGCATAGTACACGCCACAGCCTGCTCCACCTCTTGACAGATTTGAGCAGATGATGGCTATGATGCAGCAGCAGCAGCAGCTCCTGACTACTATTGTGGGGACACTAGCCCAGGGTGGGAGTGTGCCTCCACCTGCACCACCTGCGCATCCAGCTGAGGATGCTGATACATATGCCTAGGATGAGGGCATGACTCATCCTGTACCACCTGCTTATCCTGCGGGGGATGCCACAGATACACGGGGCTTGTTAGAGCGATTTCAGTGCTTACGGCCTCTCACTTTTATGGGTTCTCATAGACCCGAGGAGGCCGAGTATTGGCTCGACCGTGTGTCGAAGATACTGCGGATGTTACACTGTACAGAGGCTGAGCAGGTTGAGTTGGCTACATTCCTGTTTGAGCGAGAGGCCAGCTTATGGTGGGACAGCGTATTGCGGACCGTTGCTGTCGATTATATATGGACCTGGGCAGCGTTCGAGTTCCGCTTCCACGAGAAATACTACCCCCAGACGTACAGGTATGATCGGGAGAATGAGTTTCTCCGCCTCAGACAGGGAGGCATGACAGTCACAGAGTATGAGCATCGGTTCACGGAGTTGGGCAGATACGTCCCGACTATTCTGGCTGATGAGCAGATGCACATACGGTGCTTTTCAGAGGGTTTGCGACCTGATATTCGGATGAAGATGTGCTGCGTGAGCATTCCCTCTTATGAGAGTTGATTCACATGTCTATGCGGGCAGAGCAAGATGTGGATCGACTTACCGGATCTCGTGGCCATGTTGCTCCTAGGCCACGACCAGAAATGCAGGACAGGCCCTTTGCGGGTAAGAGGCCTCGCGTCGACCCTCCTACTAGGGCTACAGCGCCAGTACCACCATTTCGGTGCCCTGATTTGCTATGTACATATTGTGGGAAGACGGGCCACTTGGCGCAGAGTTAATTTTCCAGGATGCGGGACAGTGGGTTCTCGCTGCTGCAGAAGATCGACCGTACACGTCCACATGCGATATCAGCACCGCCTATACGGTCGGCTCCTGCGCACCCTTCTTTCAGACCTCCGGTATCACAGATCAAGCAGCCTCTACGGCCCACGGCGCAGCGGCCGAACCGGCCACAATAGGCACGGGTTCATGCATTGACAGCTGAGGTAGCTGCGACGGAGACTTCTCAGCATTCGACCTTTGAGGTCACTGCCCATATTGGAGGTATTCCTATTCTCGTGATGGTGGACACTGGTTCCACGATTTCTTTGATATCACGTGCCATAGTCAGACGCATTGGGTTACAGACCATTACTATGGATGGGGTGCGAGTCCTTACAGCTCATGGGAATTATTCTGATGCCACCCTTATGTGTGAGGGTTGCTTGGTGGATCTGAGAGGCAAGATGATGGCTATTGATCTTGTCGTCTACCCCTCTCTTGTTTATCTCGACGTCATTCTTGGCATGGATTGGTTGACTGCAGTGAGGGCCGAGATTGACTGCGAGACTTGTATAGTGACTGCGTACGAGCCAGAGGGTGCATCCTTCACATTTCCAGTGCGGGTAAATCTCCCCTTCCGCATACTTAGTTACGTTACTTTACTGTGAAACGCTGGTGCCCAGATACTTGAGCATACGCCAGTCGTTTCCAAGTTTGGGGATCTGTTCAGGAAGATCCCTGGTTTGTCGCCCCGACGAGAGATCGATTTCACTATCGATCTGGTTCCTGGTTCCTCGCCCGTCTCACTGCCGACGTATCACATGGCACCGTGTGAGATGGAGGAGTTGAGGACGTAGATTGATGATTTGCTAGAGCTTGGTCTTATATGGCCTAGTGTGTCTCCTTGGGGAGCACCGGTCCTGTTCGCAAGGAAGAAGGACTGTTCGATGCGATTGTGTATTGATTATCGCAGGCTGAACCAGATCACGGTGAAGAACAAGTACCCTTTACCCAGGATCGATGACTTGTTTGATCAGTTGAGAGGAGGGCAGTACTTCTCGAAGAATGATCTTCAGTCAGGATATCATCAGCTGCGCATCAGGGATGAGGACGTGCAGAAGACAGCATTCAGGACCAGTTTTGGCTACTACGAGTTCCTCGTGATGTCGTTCGGTCTCACGAATGCACCAGCCATGTTCATGGATCTGATGAACCGGGTATTTCGGCCTTTCCTCTATCAATTCGTCGTTGTGTTCATTGACGACATTTTGGTATACTCCAGGAGTCGAGAGGAGCATGAGGAGCACTTGCGTTTGGTCCTGGATACGCTCAGACAGCATCAGTTGTTCGCACAGTACAAGAAGTGCGACTTCTGGAAGCAGGAAGTGAAGTTCCTGGGACACGTGGTGTCCAAGGATGGCATGGCAGTTGACCTGTCTAAGGTAGCTGTGGTTCAGGACTGAGAGCAGCCTGGTTCTGTCACTGAGGTGAGGAGTTTCTTGGGTCTCGCTGGCTACTATCGGCCCTTCATACAGGACTTCTCGAAGATCGCATGACCTTTGTCTCAGTTGACACGGAAGGACGTGAAGTTCGCCTGGAATGACCAGGAGGAGTCAGCTTTTCAGGAGCTGAAAGACAGACTTACGTCTGCCCCTATACTAGTATTGCTAGAGCAAGGGGTTAGATACACTATATACACTGACGCGTCTAGCGTTGGTCTGGGTTGTGTCCTTATGCAGAGGGACAGGGTAATTTCGTATGCCTAGACTTTACATCAGAGAGATTGTGTGTCTGCATGGAGTTCCGTTGGAGATCGTGTCGGACAGAGACACGCGGTTCACTTCTATTTTCTAGACTCGCATTCAGGAGGCTATGGGTGTGAAGTTGAAGTTCAGTATTACTTTTCACCCACAGACGGAAGGACAGACAGAGCGGGTGAACCAGATCTTAGAGGATATGTTGCGAGCTTGCGCACTGGACTTCAAGGACAGTTGGGATGATTGTCTTGCATATGCAGAGTTTGCGTACAACAACAGTTACCAGGCAAGTATCGGTATGGCACCTTATGAGGCGCTGTATGGGCGACCTTATCGCCCACCGCATTGCTGGGCAGAGGTCGGTAGCGTAGCTTGATTGGCCCAGAGTTAGTGCAGGCGACGTCAGAGAAGATTGATATCATTAGATGTCGGTTTCTCACAGCGCAGAGCAGACAGAAGAGTTATGCCGATACGAGACGGAGGCCACTAGAGTTCACAGTTGGGGATCATGTGTTTTTGCGAGTTTCCCCTATAAAGAGAGTCCTTCGGTTCAGGAAGAAGGGGAAGCTAGCACCGCGATTCATTGGTCCATTCTAAATCCTCGATCGTGTGGGAGCAGTGGCTTACTGATTGGCTTTACCCACGCCTCTCGCGAGCGTTCATAACGTATTTCATGTTTCTATGCTGAAGAAGTACGTTTCTGATCCTTCCCATATTATCAGATGGGAGCAGTTGCAGTTAGGAGATGATGTTACATATATCCTGCGACCGACACGTATCCTAGACAGGAAGGAGCAGGTACTGCATAGCAAGGTGATTCCCCTTATGAAGGTATTGTGGATGCATCACTCTGAGGAAGAGGCTACTTGGGAGACAGAAGTCGAGATCAGAAAGAACTACCCACAGCTTCTCGAGGAGTAAGAAAAGGTACAAATTTCGAGGATGAAATTATTTGTTAAGGGGGGTAGATTGTAACGCCCGTGAAAAAAATTCATACTTGGACTCGAGTACCAACTCGACCAGAAATCGCGTAGGATTAATTCCTTTAGAAAACATGAGCAAGTTAGCTAGCGCAACGCTAGAGTATTTGGAAAATAGTCCCTGATCACTTTAAATACGTTCTACAAGACCCAAATCGAGTAGAACCAATGACTCTATGTAACATCCCGAAAATCGGGGGGTCGAGTAAAAACCCAACTCCCGAGTCCCAAAATGTTATTTATGTAACATAGATATGTATGATTGAATGTTGTCTGTGATAATGTATCAAACATGAGTGAGATTAAGCTAGAACAACATATCATACTCCAGAGACAGTTAAATTTGCAAGCGGAAGACTGTGATAGTATGTATAACATATATAAACTGTTGTATGTCTCCAGAGTGTGAATATTTTACCAGGTTATACACATACATGTATACTTCAAAAGTAAACAAAATGAATATACATGAGGGCGCTAAAAATATAAAATGACAAGTGTCAATGTATCTAATCAACCTCCCTGTAATTCCGTCAATCAGATCACGCATAAAGGAGAGATCCTCATCATCATCATCAAATCCAGCTCTGCCTCGCAGGCCGCGCCATCATCTGCAATCACAATAGGGACTGGTGGGTGTCCGGAAACACCATCCCGTAACGTGGGAGTGAGTGATCAACTCAGTGGGATAAGAGAGCAGAGATTAGCATGTTATCAAATCAATCATGCGATAATAGTAAAGCAGTAAATCAAACAATCCTAATACTATTGTTAATGCAATATGACATGACGTGATGTATGCCCTCACCAACGATCTCCCTCATACGGCAACATCTTACGACCGCGGCATGCCACACTCTCTAGAGTGCTCCACATCTTCCAGGCACATGCAATGCTATGGTGATATGATTTTTGAGTTGTTATTAGTCCATTCAAACAGCAGAATTGGGAAACTAAGGTACTTCCCTTGTATCAATCCCAACACAGATCCTGTCTAGGGTCATCACTCCTAGTAATCTCATACGATGTATATTTTGTAGGTCGCTGCAAGGGCTGTCAGGGCTGTTGCACGCACTCGTTGCTCCGCTCCCCCATCACCTTATCAATACAGGCCTACTGTACTCTACTGCTACGGAAGGGTCGTCGCCTCCCGTAGACTCAGAATACGCTCGCGGTCACTACAAAGGGTTGCCAGGGCTGTTGCTCGCACTCGTTGCACCGCTCCCCCATCACCTTATCAATGTAGGCCGACAGCAAGAATATAGTGTCGCATACCACCATAATCTGCTCATGAGTCTAGGTGCTCACTGGTCACTACGGGGAGGTTTGTGGCCCCAGCATAGGCTGACAGCTCGACCACGGTGTCCCATACCACCATGCCCGGCTCATGAGTCTTTATGGATCAAGGTACCATGGTTAAAAGGGTTTACAATGGTAAGTTCAGTACCCTAGGTTCAGGCAGTTATGACTCATGCAGGGTGAACATACAACGGCCAGTCGGGTTACTTGACGCGCTCGACTAGCACGATCGCATCGCAAGTCGAACGACATGAAGTGCGTAAAACACTTCGCGTGGCCTAACCACTGCCGCCAACTCCAACACGACTTGCGTTCATCGACGCGTCCTTCATGGCCAAGATAAGCTAACCACGAATTCGCTCGGTTGCCGACTGCCTGGACTACGTATAGTCCCAAACACATATGAATCCACGTCAGCGATCATGTGAGAGTATTGGAAATGAAACACAACCATGTGAGCATGTTAACACATGTTATATCGTACAACTTAAGTAAATCATCTAACACATGCCTTTCGTACATATAATGAACTTATGCATATCGCCAACATATAGGAAATCATTTCCATCAGCATATTAATTGAGAATTCAATCTCAAACTAAATCAAAATGAAATCATCAAGCACATGTTATAACATACAGCTTACGCGAATTGTCAAGCACATGCATTTCATTCATATTATGAAATCATGCATATGGCTAACATGTAGGAAACCATTTACACCAGCATATTAATTGAGAAATCAATCTCAAACTAATTTATAACACCATTTAATTCAATACATACTAATACAAGCATTTATACAAACACATACACTACACACTTAAGTCTACATATAGTATGTCGACCCGAAGTGCGCAATTAGGCGAATCTCTTCTCCAAACTAATTATGCACGCATTCCTAATATCCTAATGCGACAAGAAGCCATGTCAATCACGTCAGCAAAATATGAATGAAAACAGTACTTCCTATAAATGACTAAAATGCCCTAAATCTCATATTCTTCGTTGGTTTACGAAACAGGAAACGGACAGCATGTTGTACATGTCAAACGGAGTTGCCGTCAAGAATCTACTATTAAACGACATTGAAAGCTTTGGAAACAGTCAATCAAAGCGTCTAAATTCGTACCTTTTCCCTTTTTGGGGTGTGAGTTCGAACGGAGCGTATACGCTTCGTCTACAGCGATAAGAGAACCTAATTCACGAGTTACGTCAGCTAACAAGCTATGAATCCTAGTAAACCTCAAATCAGCAACTTTCTAGGGTTATTTCATACCTGAAAAAGCGAAGAAATCACCGGGAAAGCGATAGAGATGCGTTGCTTAAGCACGTGCAACACGTAGCACAAGTGGCAGGAAGAACTCTCCCACCTTCTCTCACAAACTCTCACCTTTTCTCTCTCCCAATCTAGGGATTTTTATAAATTCGGATGGGAGAGAGGAGTGAGGGTTTCAACCCCTTTTATAAGCCCAAAATTGCCCGAAATAGGCTCGGGAACAATGTTTACTTGGTGCATATCCAAATCGGGCCTGTTTCGGTCCAAAAGATGCTTTTCGGTGGTCCCCTGACCGAATGCGATCGGACTTAAGCTCATGCATACTGGATCTAGCATACATCAAGTTTTCAGTCCGGCAGGGTTCGCAGATTGCACGTGGAGGGCCAGTTTCAGTTCAGCGGTCACCGCACGTAGATCAGGGCTGAAAGTCTCATGATATAAAATAGAAATTTCTTCTGATCCGAGGGTGTAATCTGGATGAATTCTGACGGTCAGAATGCTCAATACTGACGCGTCAAGTCGTGTGCCAGATTTGAATTTGAAATTCCAACTATGTCCCTATTCGCACTCTCTTCGGTCCGGGCTCAATGAAATAGCCTGTGATTATCGGTTTGACTTGATTTTCGGAATGAGAGTCAAGTCCAGCTAGGCGGTTCTAATGGTCTAAGATAAGAGGTATCGGACTTTCGACGCGCGGTCTAGATCCAATACAAAGATTCAAAGCGGTCCAGAGAACAAACCGGTTTAGAGTTTGATCCCAGGTTATAGAGTATTATAGAGTCATTGGTTCTACTCGATTTGGTCTTGTAGAATGTATTTAAAGTGATCAGGGACCATTTCCCAGCTATTCTAACGTCGCGCTAGCTAACTTACACTTATTTTCTAAAGGAATTAATCCTAAGTGATTTCTTTGGCTATGGAATTGGGTTCTAAGTGATTTTTCAGGTGTTTTAATTGACCCATAGCCTAAGGACGTTTAATCCCAGGTTGGCCAAAATTCAGTGTTACACTCTATAATACTCTATAACCTCGGATCAAACTCTAAGCCGGTTTGTTCTCTGGACCACTTTGAAACTTTGTATTGGATTTAGACCGCGCGTCGAAAGTCCGATACCTACTATCTTAGACCGTTAGAACCGCCTAGCTGGACTTGACAATCATTTCGAAAATCAAGTCCAACTGATAGTCACAGGCTATTTCACTGAGCCCGGACTGAAGAGAGTGCGAATAGGGACAAATTTGGAATTTGAAATTCAAATCTGGCACACAACTTGACGTGTCAGTATTAACCGTTCTGACCATCAGAATTCAACCAGATTACACCCTCGGATCAGGAAAAAATTCTATTTCATATCATGAGACTTGCAGCCCTGATCTACGTGCGGTGACCGCTGAACTGAAACTGGACCGCCACGGGCGATCTACGAACCTTGCCGGACTGAAAACTTGATGCGTGCTAGATCCTGTATGCATGAGCTTAAGTCTGATCGCGTTCGGCCAGGGGACCACCAGAAATCATCTTTTGGACCAAAACAGCCCCGATTTGGATATGCCCTAAGTAAACTTTGTTCCCGAGCCTATTCCGGGCATTTTTGGGCTTATAAAAGGGGTTGAAACCCTCACTCATCTCTCCCATCCGAATTTGAGAAAAACCCTAGATTGGGAGAGAGAAAAGGTGAGAGTTTGTGAGAGAGTGTAGGAGAGAATTTTCCTGCCTTTGCACCACCGGTTGCAAGTGCTTTAACAACACACATCGATCACCTGGTCGGTGATTCCTCCGCGTTTCTAGGTAAGAAAATACCCTAGAAGTTGCTGATTTGAGGTTCATTAGGATCCATAGCTTGTTAACCGATAGATCTTGTAAAACAGGTCCTCTATTCACCGTAGACGAAGCGTATACGCTCCGTTCGAAACGATACGTTTATAAGAGACAAGGCGCGGATTTTAGACGCTTTAATTGACTGTTTCCAATGCTTTTAATGTCGTTTAATAGTAGATTATCGACGGCAACGCCGTTTGACATGTACAACATGCTGTCCGTTTCCTGTTTCGTAAACCAACGAAGAATATGAGATTTAGGGCATTTTAATCATTTGTAGGAAGTGCTGATTTCATACATATTTTGCTGATGTGATTGACATGGTTTATTGTCGCATTAGAATGTTAGGAATACGTGCATAATTAGTTTGGCGAAGAGATTCGCCTAAATGCGCACTTCGGGTCGACATACTATATGTAGACTTAAGTGTGTAGTGTAAGTGTTTGTATAAATGCTTGTATTAGTATGTATTGAATTAAATGATGTTATGAATTAGTTTGAGATTGATTTCTCAATTAATATGCTGATGTAAATGATTTCCTACATGTTAGTTATATGCATGATTTCATTGTATGTATGAAATGCATGTGCTTGATGATTTACTTAAGTTGTATGTTATAACATGTGTTAGCATGCTCACATGGTTGTATTTCATTTCCAATACTCTTATATGAATTGCTGATGTGAATTCATATGTGTTTGGGACTATACCTAGTCCAGGCAGTCGGTAACCTAGCGAATTCGTGGTTGGCTTTTCTTGGCCACAAACAACACGTCGATGAACGCGAGCCGTGTTCTGGAGTTGGCGGCAGTTGTTAGGCCACACGAAGTGTTTTACGCACTTCATGTCGTTCGACTTGAGATGCAATCGTGCTAGTCGAGCCCGTCAAGTAACCCGACTGGCCGTTGTATGTTCACCCTGCATGAGTCATAACTGCTTGAACCTAGGGTACTGAACTTACCATTGTAAACCCCGTTAACCATGGTACCTTGATCCATGAAGACTCATGAGCCGGGCATGGTGGTATGAGACACCATGGTCGAGCTGTTGGCCTACGCTGGGGCCACAAACCTCTCCGTAGTGACCAGTGAGCACCTAGTCTCGTGATCAGATTATGGTGGTATGAGACACTATATTCTTACTGTCGGCCTATACTGATCAGGCGACGAGTCCTTTGTAGTGACCGCGAGCTTATTCTGAGTCTACGGGAGGCGACGACCCTTCAGTAGCAGTAGAGTACAGTAGGCCCGTATTTATAAGGTGATGGGGGAGCGGTGCAACGAGTGCAAGTAACAGCCCTGGCAGCCCTTGCGGTGACCTACAAAATATACCTCGTATGAGATTACTAGGAGTGACGACTCTAGACAGGATCTGTGTTGGGATTGATACAAGGAAAGTACCTTAGTTTCTCAATCCTGCTGTTTGAATGGACTAATAACAACTCAGAAATCATATCACCATTACATTGCATGTGCCTGAAAGATGTGGAGCACTTAAGGGAGTGTGGCATGCCGCGGTCGTAAGATGCTGCCGTATGAGAGAGATCGTCGGTGAGGGCATACATCACGTCATGTCATATTGCATTAACAACAGTATTAGGATTGTCTGATTTACTGCTTTACTATTATCGCATGATTGATTTGAGAACATGTAAATCCTTAATCTATTATTCCACTGAGTTAGCTACTTATTCACACGTTTCGGGATGGTGTTTGCAACACCCACCAGACCCTGTCTTAGATGCAGGTGATGCTGAGATCCAGGAGGTAGAGCTGGACTTTGATGAGGATGAGGACGAGTTCTCATACATGCAGTATCATGACGGTTTTGATTAGGTGGCCTGGGTTGACGGGACTCCTCAGTGGGACTATTTTGGCATCTTGATTTATTTATTTACATGTATATGAGACTCAGAGATGTATTCATACTTTAGTGACAGTTGAGATCTACTTTATTTTTCCATACAGTGATATATATTCTTTAGTCTTCCGCTTGCTTTTATCACTGGATCTGAAGTATGAATTGCAGTTTTGGTATCTTTTACTCATGTGAATGCTTTAACTCAGACAATATTGAATCATAATCATTTTTGTTGCATAAGTGACGGTCTGGAACTCGGGAGTTGAGTTTATACACCACCCCCGATTTTCAGGGTGTTACAGAGAATAATGAAGATTGAACTTGAAAGTGTCTTGAGATCTTGATGTCGAAAGCTTCATGAGATCTTAAATTATACTTGTCTGGAACTAAGGCGTACATGCATTCTCAAGTCTTATCTTGAAAATAGTGCTTGTCTATCGAAGCTGATCTTGTAAGACTTCGTGAGTCGGCATGTCTTGAGTAGAGCTTTGTTCTTCACATATACAAGCTTCATAACTAGATACAAACAGTGTCTTTGGCACCATAAATTTGACAACAAAAAGGGCTAGCAACTATAACACTTACAGTGTTGTCATGTGTTTATAACTATACTTACCTAATGCGACGGTGTGTAATCTTGAAGGAAATTCAGACTGAGTTAGCCACTCGTCCATTAAATATACAACTGTACAGGTAGCACAGGTGACCCTGATGATGTTCACATTCTTATTGGTGAGGAGCAGGCTATGGTTGACAAGGAGGCATAATAATATTTGCTAAGGGCTGCTACAGGATTTCACAGCTTAAGATTTTTGTAATTTACTTTGTTTCACATGTAATGTTATTTCATTTTATATTTGTAAGAATGGAGACATTTGTATGTATAAGTCATTATAGGCACTCTCTTATATACTCTAAATGTAATTAAAATTTTTCCTTATGTTGATTTGTCCATTCTACTCTCATCAGCTTACTCTGATGAAAGAAAAAAAAGGGTATGGAATTTGGTTCTCTATAAGTTAGCACTCGGGTTTTTGGGAAACGGGTCATGTACTCAGGTCCTGAAAAGTTGGGGCATTACACATCCCCAGTTTGGGATGAGGCTCCAGGCGAAGGGGTTCTTGCTGCCCCTGCTTTTAATGTTGTTCCTGCCCGTGGAGATGAGGAAGCTGACAGGTTGAACTCTTTCCCCTAGGTCATCATATGGTTGTGCCGTCTGAATGGGGGGCCTGCCATTTGCTGGAGAAGGATATTTCCACTCTCTTATCCCTCCATCCAATGGATCTAGTATGCAACCTGACAGCCACTTTCCTCAAGGTAGGTCATGTTTCATGCCCTTCTTTTCAAGTCATTATTCTCCTAGTCTTTCGTTTCATAATTTATTACTCCCTTGTTCTTTTTTCTTATTTTAGACTGCTCTTGTACTCCTAGACGCCCGTCAAACATTTTGAGAGGTCGAGCGCAATTATGAAAGAATGGAGGAAGAGCTCCAGACCAGAGCCGTCTAGCATGAGATTATCGTGATAAACATGGAAGCGACCCTGGCTGTGGGCCACTCCTTGGGAATAATGATGGTTAAATGTCCACATTGATGGGCGATGATGGTTAAATGTCCACATTGTGACCTTTCCTTAAGCCCTTTGTTAGGCTGATTACCGATTCTGATTTTTAAGGCCGATTCCGATTGTCAAAATCAATTCTGATTGTTGAAGCCGATTCTGATTATCGAGACCGATTTTGATTATCGATGCCGATTCTATAAGTTGATTATCGATGCCGGTTATCAATACCAGTTATCGATACCGATTATGAGTATGTGACAACATAGCATCATGATACATGCCCATACGCATCATCTACATGTTTGTTATGAGATGCGGTTGACCATTGCATATGTCATTGGACAGGTTATTATAAGACTCCCTAATAGGCAAAGATTGTCTCACATGAGCATACGGTATGCGCAAGATTGATGCATGACAAGATTGTATGACTCATGCATCTTGCATTGTGTGTTGTGATTACTATACGCCCTAGTGACATCAGGGTCGTAACCTCCACAAGCATGTCGTGGATGGTCAGATGGGACATAAGAAATTTATTACTAACATCAGGGCAACCTAGATGTCCTTGGATGAAAATTCTTAAATCTATGTTACCAGAAGATGCCCCAACGTCTAGACCAAGTGAATATATGAGCGACCGAGTGCCAAATACCAGTAGACCGCATCTCCCACTATGATGTGGTCGGTTAGGAAGGGGTTGTGGCCTTATCCGCCCGAGGGTAGTGGGCATAGCTAGGCTGAGTTTGACCAGCTCATAATTGGGTTTGCTATCGATGTACCGGGTAGATATTGGCTGACTACTGGCCAGGCAGATAGTGAGGTCTCTTCCACTTGCATGGTTGCATGTCCAGTGGGTAATAATTGTATGTAGAGTATACTAGACCCCGTTGATGATCCCAGAGATGTACGGTACTGATATGTGGACTTATTGACCAGGAGTTGTATACTCAGTATTTTACTCATTTATTCATTCATTCACTGTCCACTCGGGCTGGTGGTGCGTAATCAAGTCATCGTGGTACCTTCGCAGTGGTCAAGATTTCAATTGGGGCACTCGACCAACCTAAGATCAGGAGTTTACCACATTGAGTCTATCTATCCAAATTTAGGTATGGGACTGGTTTGGATAAAAGTCCCTTGTGATGGACCCCGTAGCCTACCATACTACGTACTATCATCCCGACTTCACACTCCAACTTGGCTATTTCATTCACACTGCATTTTTCATTACACCCATAGCATCTAGCATTTTGGGTTGCTATATTTTGCATTTATATGACCTGGATGAGTTGATGGTATTTGTAGCTCTTCATTGTTGCATATTGTATTGCATCCTTGGTATCCGATATTTGACTCATTATGTTTCCACATTACTTTCTCAGTATATGACATTGGCTTGTTATGTTTTTACCTCACATATCCTAGATGAGGTTGATGACATTTCTATGAAATTACTAGTATTTTCGCTTACTCTGATATTTACATGCTTGGCACTTATCTTGCGCACACACTTGCACCACCCTTCAAGCTTTCTATAAGCTTATGCACAATAGATGCATGCAGGTGATGTCTGAATGCAGTCGTAACTGAGTAGGAGCAGGAGCATGTGGCCGAGCTTTGTGGAGATTTTATTATATGCACGTATTTCCCTTTCAGCACTATACTCAAATATTTTTATTAGTGGATATGTAGTGATGATGTTGTTCTTGTGATTTGGGTATACTTGTGGTTATACTTCTTATGAGACAAATTCATGTTGAAAATCCTCCTTATAAGATCTCAGGATCAGAATCTGGTACATGGGCGCTGAGAGCCAAGAATGGGGTACTACGGAGGCTATCGGCACCAAATTCGGTAATCAAAAATTTTGTGAGCCTAGTTTCCGAGTTTGGGGCATGAAACTGGCTGAAGTACAGGCCTTGAAGATAACTAAGGAGGATCGGACCCTCCTCAGGGCCCAACTGGAGGAGGCTCAGCGGCAAGGGGCCATAATGCGATTCACGCTGGAGGACCTCAGGTCACGCCTTTCTTCCTCTCAGGCATGGAGGGAGAAGTTGGCCACCAATCTAGTTGAGATGATGACCAGGTCAACAGAGGTTGGGACTAAACTGGAGGAGTTTAAGGCCTCCATCCATGTGGGACAAGAGGTGGCAGTGGAGGCGTTCAATTCTTCAGAGGAGTGGGCCAAAGAGCTAGGGGATTACTTTAGTATGGTCTACAGATGGTGTGAGGAGCTCATGAAGCTAATGTATCCAGAGCTCGATTTGGACGACCTAGCTGAGGAAGTCACTTAAAGTTTGGCTCCAACAAAAACTGAGGCTGAAGACCTTCCGTAAGTCCTTGTAAAAATCTCTTTTTTTGGTGTTTAACATTGTAATCTCCTCCATTTTTAATGGAAAGATCAACTTTTTTCTATGTTCATCACGTATGTTATCTTCTAATTCTTATAGTAGATTGTAGTATAGTAAGTCGAGCATCGTAGATGTAATAATGATACGTCGTGCATGGTAGAATTAATAAGTCTACCTCAAAATAGTAATTGTAGTAATAGGTCGAGCACTAAAAAGGACTTTCTTCCCCTAAATTAAGGGAAGTCCATGTGGTCGATCATACAACTCATATAGTCAGGACCTGAAAGAAATTTTCCTCCCCTGACTTGAGGAAGTTCTTTCCACGTACAGTTCATGGTCGAGGATAACTAATTGTACCAACCACTTGATGTGGATTGAGTAGTCAATAGGAGGATTTTCTTCCCTAGAATTTAGGGAAGCACCCATAGTCGATCATACAATTTGAATAGTAAAAAATAGTAAAAAGTTCTTTTATTTTAGAAACATAGTAGACACAAAACAGTAGGGGGTCGCTCTAATCAAAATAATTGGTGGAAATGCGTCAAGCACTTTTTTTTCCTTTAAGAAGGGAAGTGGCTCTAGTTGAGTAGATCATCCATTTGATACATTTTTTGTTGGAGGATTTTTTGAGTCCTCAAGAATAGTATATTTTTAAGTGCTTGACATTTCATGGATGAAGAAAAAGTTGTCCATCCATTTCCTTAAGTTGATAAGCTCTCGGTCGTGTTGTACCCGTTATCATCTAAGGTCCCTCCCAGCTCTATCCTAAAGCTTCCGAACCGAGCTCCTTAATGTTCTGGAATGTTTCATGGAGGACCAAGTCACCCACCCGAAACCTTCACACATTAACCCGAGATTTGTAGTATAGGGCGAACTGTTGTTGATGATACGTGATCTTCAATTGTGCTTATTCCCTCTCTTCCTCGAGTAGGTCCAGAACTAGAGCCATCTGCTCGACATTCTGATTTTCATCGAAAGAATCTATTCATGTAGTAGGAAGTCCTATTTCAACTAGCATCACGGCCTTTACACCGAAGGCCAAGGAAAAGGGGGTCTCCCCTGTTGATGTCTAAGTAATGGTTTGGTATGCCCAGAGGATGTGTGGTAGTTCCTCAACCCAGGCCCCTTTGGATTTCTCGAGCTTGGTCTTGAGGTAGTTCTTTATAATCTTGTTCACTGCCTCCACCTTTCCATTGGCCTAGGGGTGCCAAGGTGATGAGAAGGCATTGTGGATCTCGATCCTTTCATAAAGACCTCGGAATCACACATTGTCAAATTATTTGTCATTATCCAAGATGATAGTGTGCGGGATGCCATATCTACAGATGATGTTCTTCTAGACGAAGTAAGTAATCTTCTGCTTGGTGATTTTGGCTAACGACTCCGCCTCAGCACCCTTGGTAAAGTAGTTGACTACATGGCATCTTCGTGGATGGTTTGCCAGAAGTACCCTTGTCAAATCACTTTATCGGAGAGTTCTATGCCACTCGAATGATTACCGCATATCTCTTTATGGATCTCCCTCAAAAAATACTTAGCCTTAACGGGTCGAAGACACCTCAAGTACGATAAGGAGAATCCTCTTTTATAAAGGGTGTCCCCAACCATGGTGTACCAAGTTAATCTACTATAAATTCTTCATGCCTCAAGCTTATCAGTGGGTAGCTTGTTCTCTCAGAGGTAGTCTGTGGTCGGGTCCATCCAGCTCGGAGTCGAGACGATAGGAAGCACTTTCTCTGATTTAAGTTGATCGAAGCTAGTTCAGGCAAGAACTCAATCGAAATCGATTTGGCGATGTCATCGTTGGCCACAACTGCCAGATTTTCCAGGGCATTTTCTTAGGTGTTTTAGGTCTAAGGGACCAAAGTGAGTTTGCATTCACTGAACTGACCAATAAGTTCTTTCACCTTTTGGAGATAGGCAATAAATTTCTCTCCCTTTGCTTGGTATTTGTCAGCAACTTGGTTGATGATGAGATGCGAATCGCTGTAGATTTTTAAAGTTTGAGTTCCCATGGCTTTTGCCAATTTGAGCCCAACGAGGAGGGCCGCATATTCTGCCATATTGCTGGACGTAGGGAATATAAATCTTAAGGCATATTGAGTGTAGGTCTAATCAGGTGTCACAAGGATTATCCTTGCCCCGCTGCCCTTGGAGTTGGAAGACCCAACGACGGGAAGTGTCCATACCTGGGGGTTGGACACATGCTTGGTTTCCTCGAGTTCTTACAGGAGCTCAGTGTTAGTGAACTCAGCAATGAAGTCAGCTACTGCTTGGCCTTTGATAGAAATTCGGGGTCAATACACGATGTTGAATTTTTTTAGCTCAATCGCCTACTTCGTCAATCACCCTAACACCTCGGGTTTCTGGAGAACTTGAGGAAGAGGTTGATTGGTCAAGACCACAATGGTGTGGCCCTGAAATAGGGGTGGAGACGGCGTGATGACACTATCAAAGCTAGTGTGAGCTTTTAAATGTTGGGGTATCTGGCCTCGGCTTGAACCTGTGTCTTGCTGACATAATAGACAGGAAGCCACTTGCCTCCGACCTCTCATATCATTGCTGAGTTGACTATTGTGGCTGAGATAGCTAAGTAGAGCAGTAGTGGCTCTCCTTACTCAAGTTTAAAAAGCAGAGGGACGACCCTAGATACTGCTTGAGCTGCTACAAAGCTTTCTCATAGTCGTCTTTCCATGTCGGCTTTCCTTTACCCTTTAGCTGTTGAAAGAACGGAAGACACACTTGTCGATAATCCTAGATACGAACCTATTAAGGGCAGCAACTCTATTTATGAGGCACTAGATTTCCTTTATAGTTTTGGGTGAGCTCATGCTCAGCAATGCTTTCTCAAGTTTACTCCAAAGGCACATTTGCTCAGGTTAATCTTCATCTGGTACTTTCTCAGGGTGGTAAATGAAATTGCAGTAAGACCGCTACTATTGAAGTATGAATATATGTTAAAGTGTCATAAATAGGGGTGAATGGGACTTTTAAGAGTTTTAATCCTATTAAGATATAGATTCTACCCATCTAAAACAACTTGAGAAGGATTATAACAAGATTATTTAAATTCAAGTTCTAATGATGCATTTTATCAAACACGTATTGAACATAAAGTAAACAATCACATAGTCAATACATATGACCAAAGGCAATTATCATAAACACAGAAATATATAGAAGTTCAGGTACATGCCTACTCCACTCCCGACTGACGCACTCCACCCCAAAGTGTGCCAAATTTCACTATCAAATGGTTTAAAATTAGGTTAACCATAAACCTTCACAACCTACACAAGGTTAGCTAAGGATTTTACACAAGACAACCTTAGGAGCCTACACAAGGTAATGTTTCCTACACAAGGACAATACTAGGAGCCTACACAAGGTAACCTATGCCTACATGTAACATCCCAAAAATCGGGGGGTCGAGCAAAAACCCAACTCCCGAGTTCCAAAATGTTATTTATGCAACATAGATATGTATGATTGAATGTTGTCTATGATAATGTATTAAACATGAGTGAGATTAAGCTAAAACAGAATATCACGCTCCAGAGACGGTTAAATTTACAAGCGGAAGACTGTGATAGTATGTATAACATATATAAACTGTTGTATGTCTCCAGAGTGTGAATATGTTACCAGGTTATATACATACATGTATACTCCAAAAGTAAACCAAAAGGATATACATGAGTGTTCTAAAAATATAAAATGACAAGAGTTAAGGTATCTAATCAACCTCCATGTAATCCCGTCAATCAGAACACGCATAAAGGAGGAATCCTCCTCCTCATCATCAAGTTCAGCTCCACCTCGCAGGCCGCACCATCATCTGCAATCACAATAGGGACTGGTGAGTGTCCGAAAACACCATCCCGTAACGTGGGAGTGAGTGATCAACTCAGTGGGATAAGAGAGCAAAGATTAACATGTTCTCAAATCAATCATGCGATAATAGTAAAGCAGTAAATCAGACAATCCTAATACTGTTGTTAATGCAATATGACATGATGTGATGTATACCCTCACCGACGATCTCCCTCATACGGCACCATCTTACGACTGCGACATGCAATCGACCCTCAAGTGCTCCACATCATCCAGGAACATGCAATGTTATGGTGATATGATTTTCGAGTTATTATTAGTCCATTCAAACAGCAGGATTGGAAAACTAAGGTACTTCCCTTATATCAATCCCAACACAGATCCTGTCTAGGGTCGTCACTCCTAGTAATCTCATACGATATATATTTTGTAGGTCGCTGCAAGGGCTGCCAGGGCTGTTGCACGCACTTGTTGCTCCGCTCCCCCATCACCTTATCAATACAGGCCTACTGTACTCTACTACTACGTAAAGGTCGTCGCCTCCCGTAGACTCAGAATACGCTCGCGGTCACTACAAAGGACTCGTCGCCTGATCAGTGTAGGTCGACAATAAGAATATAGTGTCCCATACCACCATAATCTGCTCACGAGACTTAGGTGCTCACTGGTCACTACGGGGAGGTTTGTGGCCCCAGCGTAGGCCGACAGCTCGACCACAGTGTCCCATACCACCATGCCCGGCTCATGAGTCTTCGTGGATCAAGGTACCATGGTTGACAGGATTTACAATGGTAAGTTCAGTACCCTAGGTTCAAGCAGTTATGACTCATGCAGGGTGAACATACAACGGCCAGTCGGACTACTTGACGGGCTCGACTAGCACAAGCGCATCGCAAGTCGAACGACATGAAGTGCGTGAAACACTTCGCGTGGCCTAACCACTGCCGCCAACTCCAAACACGACTCGTGTTCATCGACGCGTCCTTCGTGGCAAATACCAGCTAGCCACAAATTTTCTCTGTTACCGACTGCCTGGACTAAGTGTAGTCTCAAACAATTATGAATCCACAACAGCAATCAGGTAAGAGTATTGAAAATGGAATACAAACATGTGAGCATGTTAACACATGTTATAACGTTCAACTTAAGTAAATCATCTTGCACATATCTTTCACACATATAATGAAATTATGCATATCGCCAACATATAGGAAATCATCTCCATCACCATATTAATTGAGAATTCAATCTCAAACTAAATCATAAGGAAATCATCAAGCACATGTTATAACATACCACTTAAGTGAAACATCAAGCATATGCATTTCATACATATAATGAAATCATGCATATAGCTAACATGTAGGAAATCATTTACATCAGCATATTAATTGAGAAATCTATCTCAAACTAAATCATAACACCATTTAATTCAATACATACTAATACAAGCATTTATACAAACACTTAAACCACACACTTAAGTCTACATGTAGTATGTCGACTCAAAGTGCGCATTTTGGCGAATCTCTTCGCCAAACTAATTATGCACGCATTCCTAGTATTCTAATGCGACAAGAAGCCATGTCAATCATGTTAGAAAATTATGAATGAAAACAGTACTTCCTACAAATGACTAAAATGCCCTAAATCTCATATTCTCCGTCGGTTTACGAAACAGGAAACGGATAGCATGTTGTACATGTCAAACGGCGATGCCGTCGATAATCTACTATTAAACGACATTGAAAGTGTTGGAAACAGTCAATCAAAGCGTCTAAAATCTGCACCTTTCACTTTATATATGTATCGTTTCGAACGGAGCGTATACGCTTCGTCCACAGCGACTAGACAACCTGTTTTACAAGATGCATCAGTTATCTCGCTACGAAAACGAAGGAACATTAAATCAGCAACTTCTAGGGTATTTTCTTACCTGAAAATGCAGAGAAATCACCGGCCAGGTGATTGAAGTGTGTTGCTAAAGTACGTGCAGCAGGTAGCACAAGCGGCAAAGAATTCTCCTCCAATCTCTCTCAAAACTCTCACCTTTTCTCTATCCCAATCTAGGGTTTTTCTCAAATTCGGATGGGAGAGAGGAGTGAGGGTTTCAACCCCTTTTATAAGCTCAAAAATGCCTGGAATAGGCTCGGGAACAAAGTTCACTTGATGCGTATCCAAAGCGGGACTGTTTCGGTCCAAAAGTACATTTCTGGTGGTCCCCTGTCCAAATGCGGTCGGACTTAAGCTTATGCATACTGGATCTAGCATACATCAAGTTTTCAGTCCGGCAGGGTTTTCAGATCGCACGTGGCGGTCCAGTTTCAGTTCAGCGGTCACCGCACGTAGATCAGGTCTGCAAGTCTTATGATATGAAATAGAAATTTTTCCTGATCCGAGGGTGTAATTTGGCTGAATTCTGACGGTCAGAACGCTTAATACTGACGCGTCAAGTCGTGTGCCAGATTTAAATTTCAAATTTCAAATCTAGCCCTATTCTCACTCTCTTCGGTCCAGGCTCAACGAAATAGCCTGCGAATGTCGGTTGGACTTGATTTTCGAAATGATTGTCAAGTCCAGCTAGGCGGTCCTAATGGTCTAAGATAGTAGGCATCGGACTTTCGACGCGCGGTCTAGATCCAATGCAAAGTTTCAAAGAGGTCCAGAGAACAAACCGGTTTAGAGTTTGATCCGAGGTTTTAGAGTATCATAGCACCATGGATTCTATAAGTTTTGGGTGTTGTAGAACGTATTTAAAGCGATCAGGGACTATTTCCCAGCTACTCTAGCGTTGCGCCAGCTAACTTTGCTTAGTTTCTAAAGGAATTAATCCTAAGTGATTTCTTTGGCTATGGAATTGGGTTCTAAGCGATTTTCCAGGTGTTTTAGTTGACCCATTGCCTAAGGATGTCAAATCCCAGGTTGGTCAAAATTCGGGATGTTACAATCTACCCCCCTTAAAACACAATTTCATCCCCGATAGTGGCGAAGGGCAAGGAGTATCTAGTAAGACTTCAGTATTGACATTCTAAGGAAGGGTCAATCCTATTTAATGACCTAACCGTACGTATATCATAACTCAAATGTTTCGATCCTGGGCCAGTGGGGAAGAGGCCAACCATGCTTCCGCTGCGCCACTCTGATCGAATGGTAGCGTTAACTAACCTAACCGGATTGGACTCCATACGTTCTACCCCCCTTAAAACTTGGTTTTACTTAAAGTTCAAGAATCTTTGCATTGCTCCATACATCAGAACGAGGTGCAACTTAAGACCTATCCTTGACATGAATTGGGAAACAAGCTCTCATTACGGTAGTTTTCCTTTGCTAATGATACGTTCTATGGCATTGGTATCTATGGTGATAGAGATGAGCCTAATCTCTATTGTGATTACGTTCAGGGGCAAGTATGAATTGGTGGCAGATGTCGAATTCTCTACTGGCTTTAAGTCCTCGCCATTTCCCAAAGGCAATGTGATCACGTTTAGTTGTAGGTGGTTGGGCCAACACGGAAGAAAGGTTGTGTAGTGGGTCTAAGCCGGATACATTGACCTTCTGTCTAATCAGGACAGAAAATGCGTTGCATCAGTTCTTAATCTGAGTCGATGCCGATCTTCTACTTGATCAGAGTATTGGATTCATTGGTAACCACTAGGATTAAGAAGTCGAGTCAAACCGTGAATACTTCGCTGATAATTGCATTTCCTTTACTTCGCGTTCCCGAATGCAATAAGCCCTTGGGGAAGGCAATTCTAAGGGGCGTGTTAGTACATTCTAAGTTCAATCTGAGGGATTTATAAATGTTCCCTGAGAGTGAATGGTTCCTTCCTATGGGCAACAACAAAAGTCTATAAGTCATAAGGGGATCTATTGAAGGAATAAGGTTCTACTTCAACCAAATCTAACCTACAATTCCTTAGCATATATAGGCTTTACACTACTTAAGGTAATTAGTACGCTAGTCTGTAACTCAGTAGCTATAATCCAAAGCCTAAGATTATACAGTAGATGGCTTTCCTATATAGTCAGATCCTTCAAATCTAGGAGTGCTAACACTAGATCCAAAACGCCAAGGGCCTATGTGGCCGGTAGAGTTTAGTTGTATTAAATGGAACGGCATTCCTAGTCCCATGTCGGATTGGAAGTGGCATGCTTGGTAGGAGGGTGGGGTGGGCTAAACTAATTTGTAGGCTGAATCCCGGGAGTTACAATACTCCCAATCTAGGGACAATACCTTACAACAAACGAACGACACGCACTCCATTCAATAAAATTCAGCTATATTAAGCCCAAACCACTAACACAAACACATTTTCTACCTCTGACTTCACTTAACCTAACAACAACAAAACATGAAAATCCTTAAAACAGTAATCAAACAAGCGAAGAACGTGGAGGAATGGGATGGGTAGGCAGATTTCCACGAGTCTGAGGATCAAATAAAAGGGACTTGAGAGAGAGGATGATGGAAAGGGAGGAAAAGAGTTAAATAGCCTTAACAATAGCCATGGAAAGAGGAGGAAATGCAGAGAAATTATTGCCCAAATGGACAGAATGAAATCTAGGCGTTGTAGAGGGATGCTTCAAGCTCCCAAAGGCTAGATTTTTAAAAAGAAAAGAGAATGAAAAAGGGGAATGGAGCACCTCACGATTTCAGCTCATTTTGGGGGTTACAAGAGCTCCAAATGACGAGATTTGCAAGAGGAAAGGCTGTAAACTTCAATGGAGTGATGGAGTGTGGTCGTTTTCAACCAAGAATGGGTTTGGGAGTGGTTTTGGGTTAGGGCAGCAAGAAAATAAAATTGGGGCTAGGGAAGGGGCTGTTTGTGAAGGAAGTATGTCTTTTGGGGGGTTTTAAGGTACGGCCCGCATACCATGGGGCTACCCTAGCCCCCAAACTCCTCCAGCCCAAAGGCCAGACCTAATGGAAGAGTTTGACCGGCGATGCATCGCCAAATCGGCGATGACATCACCGGTGAACTTCCAAACTGGCCATGGAGGTGATATGGACTGGGTTCCCCCTGCCTTAGGGACCCCAAAAAAGTATGGTTCCAACTTTGGTTCATTGTAGATTGCCCTAGGGAGGCCCAAACATGTGTTCGGGGATTTTCGGGGCTAATCTGTAAACCTAAATGCAATTCCCTATCATGCAACATATGATTTTGGGGTAGAAGGAGCTAACACATCCATCTCGCTCATTAGTTTCTAAAGAAAGCAAAATTAGAATGGCCTAATGGCAAGTTTTCATGAAATTTTACTATTCACCATAAAATTTTGTCGAAGTATTATTTTATGTCATTTTCACATTATTATTGATGCCTAACATGAAAATAATAAGAAATAATTAAATATTAGATTGGTGAGAGGAAGAATTTTGAAGAATTTAGGTAAAACGGAGTTTTTAAGCCCTGACGATTGAATGCAGGGGTTATGGTTTTCACACAACCCAATGATTCACATTTACGGGTTTAAAATTGTTCAAAGAACATCTCAACCCACTTACCTACAACCTAGGAGCTACTCAGGTCACTTCATGCGACCCTAGACGCGCTACGGACTCGATCGCGCGATCGATATGAATAGTCTTCGCCTATTGGCGAATCTGTGATCCTACAAGAGTTTCTAGACCCTTCTCGCACCCACCTAAGTCACAGAAAGCGACAGCGTACGTCGTGTGACCATAACCCAGGCCCGGTTTAATCCAAATCATGCTCTGATACCATCTGTAACATCCCGAAAATCGGGGGGTCGAGCAAAACCCCAACTCCCGAGTTTCAAAATGTTATTTATGCAACATAGATATGTATGATTTAATGTTGTCTGTGATAATGTATTAAACATGAGTGAGATTAAGATAAAACAGTATATCACGCTTCAGAGACGGTTAAATTTACAAGCGGAAGACTGTGATAGTATGTATAACATATATAAACTGTTGTATGTCTCCAGAGTGTGAATATGTTACCAGGTTATATACATACATGTATACTCCAAAAGTAAACCAAAAGGATATACATGAGTGTCCTAAAAATATAAAATGACAAGTGTCAAGGTATTTAATCAACCTCCATATAATCCCGTCAATCAGAACACGCATAAAGGAGGAATCCTCCTCATCATCATCAAGTCCAGCTCTGCCTCGCAGGCCGCGCCATCATCTGCAATCACAATAGGGACTGGTGGGTGTCCGAAAACACCATCCTGTAACGTGGGAGTGAGTGATCAACTCAGTGGGATAAGTGATCAAAGATTAACATGTTCTCAAATCAATCATGTGATAATAGTAAAGCAGTAAATCAGATAATCCTAATACTGTTGTTACTGCAATATGACATGACATGATGTATACCCTCACCGACGATCTCCCTCATATGGCACCATCTTACGACCGCGGCATGCAATCAACCCTCAAGTGCTCCACATCATCCAAGCACATGCAATGTTATGGTGATATGATTTTCGAGTTGTTATTAGTCCATTCAAACAGCAGGATTGGAAAACTAAGGTACTTCCCTTATATCAATCCCAACACAGATCCTGTCTAGGGTCGTCACTCCTAGTAATCTCATACGATATATATTTTGTAGGTCGCTGCAAGGGCTGTCAGGGCTATTGCACGCACTCATTGCTCCGCTCTCCCATCACCTTATCAATACAGGCCTACTGTACTCTACTGCTACGGAAAGGTCGTCGCCTCCCGTAGACTCAGAATACGCTCGCGGTCACTACAAAGGACTCGTCGCCTGATCAGTGTAGGTCGACAATAAGAATATAGTGTCTCATACCACCATAATCTGCTCACGAGACTTAGGTGCTCACTGGTCACTACGGGGAGGTTTGTGGCCCCAGCGTAGGCCGACAGCTCGACCACAGTGTCCCATACCACCATGCCTGGCTCATGAGTCTTCGTGGATCAAGGTACCATGGTTGACAGGATTTATAATAGTAAGTTCAGTACCCTAGGTTCAAGCAGTTATGGCTCATGCAGGGTGAACATACAACGGCCAGTCGGGTTACTTGACGGGCTCGACTAGCACGAGCGCATCGCAAGTCGAATGACATGAAGTGCGTGAAACACTTCGCGTGGCCTAACCACTGCCGCCAACTCCAAACACGACTCGTGTTCATCGACGCGTCCTTCGTGGCAAATACCAGCTAGCCACGAATTTTCTCTGTTACCGACTGCCTGGACTAAGTATAGTCTCAAACAATTATGAATCCACAACAGCAATCAGGTAAGAGTATTGAAAATGGAATACAAACATGTGAGCATGTTAACACATGTTATAACGTTCAACTTAAGTAAATCATCTTGCACATGTCTTTCACACATATAATGAAATTATGCATATCGCCAACATATAGGAAATCATCTCCATCACCATATTAATTGAGAATTCAATCTCAAACTAAATCATAAGGAAATCATCAAGCACATGTTATAACATACCACTTAAGTGAAACATCAAGCATATGCATTTCATACATATAATAAAATCATGCATATAGCTAACATGTAGGAAATCATTTACATCAGCATATTAATTGAGAAATCTATCTCAAAATAAATCATAACACCATTTAATTCAATGCATACTAATACAAGCATTTATACAAACACTTAAACCACACACTTAAGTCTACATGTAGTATGTCGACTCAAAGTGTGCATTTTGGCGAATCTCTTCGCCAAACTAATTATGCACGCATTCCTAGTTTTCTAATGCGACAAGAAGCCATGTCAATCACGTTAGAAAATTATGAATGAAAACAGTACTTCCTACAAATGACTAAAATGCCCTAAATCTCATATTCTCCGTCGGATTACGAAACAGGAAACGGACAGCATGTTGTACATGTCAAACGGCGATGCCGTCGATAATCTACTATTAAACGACATTGAAAGTGTTGGAAACAGTCAATCAAAGTGTCTAAAATCCGCACCTTTCACTTTATATATGTATCGTTTCGAACGGAGCGTATACGCTTCGTCCACAATGACTAGACAACCTGTTTTACAAGATGCATCAGTTATCTCGCTACGAAAATGAAGGAACACTAAATCAGCAACTTATAGGGTATTTTCTTACTTGAAAATGCAGAGAAATCACTGGCCAGGTGATTGAAGTGTGTTGCTAAAGTACGTGCAGCAGGTAGCACAAGCGGCAAAGAATTCTCCTCCAATCTCTCTCACAAACTCTCACCTTTTCTCTCTCCCAATCTAGGGTTTTTCTCAAATTCGGATGGGAGAGAGGAGTGACGGTTTCAACCCCTTTTATAAGCTTAAAAATGCCCGGAATAGGCTCGGGAACAAAGTTCACTTGATGCTTATCCAAAGTGGGGCTGTTTCGGTCCAAAAGTATATTTCTGGTGGTCCCCTGTCCAAATGCGGTCGGACTTAAGCTCATGCATACTGGATCTACCATACATCAAGTTTTCAGTCCGGCAGGGTTCGTAGATCGCACGTGGCGATCCAGTTTCAGTTCAGCGGTCACCGCACGTAGATCAGGTCTGCAAGTCTCATGATATGAAATATAAATTTTACCTGATCCGAGGGTGTAATTTGGCTGAATTCTGACGGTCAGAATGCTTAATACTGACGCATCAAGTCGTGTGCCAGATTTGAATTTCAAATTCCAAATCTAGCCCTATTCTCACTCTCTTCGGTCCAGGCTCAACGAAATAGCCTGCGAATGTCGGTTGGACTTGATTTTCGAAATGATTGTCAAGTCCAGCTAGGCGGTCCTAATGGTCTAAGATAGTAGGTATCGGACTTTCGACGCGCGGTCTAGATCCAATACAAAGTTTTAAAGAGGTCCAGAGAACAAACCGGTTTAGAGTTTGATCTGAGGATTTAGAGTATCATAGCACCATGGATTCTACAAGTTTTGGGTCTTGTAGAACGTATTTAAAGTGATCAGGGACTATTTCCCAGCTACTCTAGCGTTGCGCCCGCTAACTTATGCTTAGTTTCTAAAGGAATTAATCCTAAGTGATTTCTTTGGCTATGGAATTGGGTTCTAAGCAATTTTTCAGGTATTTTAGTTGAATCATTGCCTAAGGACGTCAAACCCCAGGTTGGCCAAAATTCGGGGTGTTACACTACACAAGGTAACCTATGCCTACATAAGGCAACATGTCCTACACAAGGACACACCACGTATTCTCCCATCAGAGGCTTATGAAAGGTCTTAGCGAGTTTTAAAAAAAAACTCTGAAACCAGATCCTACACAAGGAAGGGGTTTCAAACTCTATAGACTCTATTACTTGTGAGTGAGCCCCATGTCAGCATATACTGAAGATGATCTCTCTTGTTGATGAAGAGTCTTCAATTCCCTTGATATGCAACAACTGTAGATGCTTCTAATACAATTTGCCAATTATTGGGTCAAGGTATTTTGGTGAATCTCTTCTATTACACGTTGGCCTTTAAGTGTGGATGAGATTCCTAAATATCAAGCATTCATAAGCTTCCAGCTCAATGATTTGCCAATAAATGAGCTACAGGAAGATCCTTAAATGGTGGAGTTCATTCTTCAATCCAATCTATTGATTTTTTAATGATTGCTTTTAAGATAGGATTGAAGGATGAACTCCCATGAGAAAAGGGATTTGAGATGGTAGGTGTTTTCCTATAGCAATAACTCTCTTTCTCACAACAAACCAAGAACCTCCAAATATAAAGGCAAAAATCTTAATGATAAAAATGGGTAGATTATGTCCTCATTTGAAGTCATCCAAGTGTGTTCGATGGTATTTGGATTTTCACTAAAAATGCTTAGAGCTTGCTAGACAATCTCATTTAATTATTTGATGTCATTGAACATTCTTCGATGTTATCAAAATTTGAATTTCGATGTCACCAAAGGCAATTTGATGAAATTGAAGAGTTCAATTTATTTTTTATAAAACACTCTAGACAAGTCTGGTCCATTTTCGATGTAATCGAACATACCTTCGATGTCATCAAAATTTGAATTTCAATGTCATCAAAGGGAATTTGTTGTTTTATAGTTAATAAAAAGTTTAATGAACTTCTCGGCCAACATGATATCAAATATTTTTTTTCAATCTGGATAATATTGAACATATATACCTTATGAGTTTTCTATGTGGCTGACATAGTTGCTTCCATTCTAACCAATGTCGAACACACGAATGGCTTACTGGCCACTACCTCGACCGCAGCCACCTCATAGTTAGGATCATAATGGTATGTCCCAACCGACGAGTTCTTTTACATTGCTCCTTCCTTAAGAAGGGCTTCAAATTAACATAATTTTTTTGGCAAAACGTCTAAATCGACAAATATTGTCTTGATAAACATTTTACAAAGTTTGTATTCCAAATCATCTAAGGTGAGTTGCACGAACTTGGCCTCAATTGTGACTACCTTGCATCGGCTTTTTGCTCTCTTAAATTGAGCAATATAGTTTTTGATAGATTCAACTAGGCATGGAATTTCTCTTCCATCTCTTGCTAGGTTTGGATGGAGTTTGGCAACAAATTAGAATACCAAGTAAAATCCACTACAATTAAGGACCAAACTATTATAACTCATGATAATTATTGTTAGCCTATATGTTCTATGATTGATTGACCAATGTCACCAATAAAAAGCGCGAAGTCTGTTTAATAATTCCTTCATAATGGATTCTGCTTGTTAATCCATTTGGGATAAGATTTAAAGTTGTTAAATTTTAATATCATATATTTTTAGCTTAAATTATTATTGATTATTCCTAATTTGATTAGCATATCTTTTGAATGACTATAATTAGCACGCTCCATATTTTAATGTTTATATGCACCCTTTAAACTCCTATTAGTATGTGTTCATAACCCCAAGTATAGGGTCGCAATGTAGTAATAACTCGTTGAGACCGAGGTCGAATCCACAGGGACTAATCTTGTACATTTCTGAAAAGAAATAGAATTAGAACTATAAGAAGATCTAAATCTGAATTTGAAATATAAAGGAGTAATTGTGTTGATTGAAACTTGCAAATTTAAAGGTGGGAACTAGGGTGCCAAGGATCCACTCGTAGCTGTCAAGATGTTATTTTACTTAATTCAAGAGACACAACTGGAATCAGAGTCCTATCTTATCTAGTTAGAGGAAAAGATGATTGAATCTCTGAACTTCCCATTGATCCAGCCTCAATAAAGGAGAATTTTGAAGATTGGAAGGGATTCTGTCACCCAACCATGCCCAAGAGACGATGACAAAAAACAGGAATTATCGATCCCACAATCTCAAATAGGAAAAGAAGATATTCAAAGTTTTCATAACGTCTATTGTAAATTGAGTCACAACAAACCATAGAAAACTGAAATATTCCTTAAAATTATTTAGAAATCAATGAAGTTCAATATAAACATGAACCAAAGAAAAATAAACATCTCAATCATGCTACAAGCTTCCCCTCATAGCCCTATCTAATAGATTTAGTCAACCATAAACATGATTAAGCTAAGAACTCTTAAACAAAGCATAAAAATAATTAAGGAAGAAAAAGAAAGACTCTTGGTGGCGGCTCTCCACCCCTTTGCTCCACTCCTTAAACCCTAGAATATACCTCGGAATGTCCTAGGGTCTCCTATTTATACCTATGAATCCCCATCTTACACACCGACTGGGAATACTCAAAAACTGCCTCAAGTTACGTAATTCGGAGCTTTTCCACGTTACGCTTCGATCGAACGGAAGTCAAGTTCGAACTTGGAAAGGATTTTATTTTAGAAGTTGGCCGATTTGAGTCAAACTAGGTTGGGTTCAGTCAAACCAAACTTAAGTTGTTGGTCAAACTGAATTAACTTTCGGTCGAACCGAATTAACTCCAAAATTCATCGTTCTTTGCTACAACTTTTTGTGCACTTTTAGTCGTGCCAAATCCTCCCTTCGGTCAGAATGAACTGGGGTTCGATTGGATCGAATTACCCTTTGGTCAAACCAAATTAGTTTCTAAATTTCATCGTTAGTCGCTAGACTATTTTGTGTGATTTCGGTCGAACCAAACATGGGTTCAGTCGAACCGAACCTATTTGTTTTTCTGCTGAGGATTCTTCATTCTTTCAAGTCCTTTCTTTTTCTTTTGTACTTAGTTTTCTTAGATCTTTGGCATGTGAATTCTTCATTCTTGGTCTCCCAAGATCCATCTTTCGCCTTGGTGATTCTTGAACATTAAATCCATACTTTTAATATTCTTTTCAATCCAAGCTCTTAGATTCACCTTGCAACACAAACATGTATAAAATATACCTTTAAACATTAACATGTTCTTAAAACCAGGATATAAATAGGTAAAAATATGTAATATTTAATACTTAACACACTCCTCAACCAGCATTTTGCTAATCCTGAGCAAAACATGCATGAAATAATTCTTAGTTCTCAATGTTCAAATCAATTTTCAGAAATCAATCCTTTGTACAATCAAGTATGACTGAGTAGAATTAAGATGAGAAAATGGGATTTTGAAAACTTAGAGTTGAAGCATATAAGAAACAAATCAAATAGGTTCTTTATCCATTAAATCAGAGCATAAGTTCATATATCAATTTTTTCAACGTGCTCAGTGAAAATTCAACTTACTTCTCATAAGAATACTATCATTTCATAATGTTAGCCTTGCTCACCATATCAAGATTAGTCAAAAACTCCAGTCATATTCCGAACTTATCTCCTTTTCCTTCTTTTTTCTAATTTTTGATTTTATATCGATGGTCTTTTTCTATTCATTCTTTTTAGATTGTCTATTCTTTTCATTGTTTTTCATTCTTTTTCAATCTGGTCCTTTCACCATTCATGACTTTTTTATCGATCTTCTGTTTTTTAACTAGTTCTTTTCATCTTTTTTTTAAAGGTGGATAAAGTTCTCCAAACTCAATTCTCAACATGTATATATGATTCTTATGCTAACAATCAGAAATTCTAGCACAACTCACAGAAAGTAAATTGGACATGTCTTGTGACTTAGATTAACATGATATTTAAACTTCCTCTTAATCAATTGAGAACAAGAACTGTAAGTGATAGACTACTTAGTTAATCAAACTCCAACAATTCAAAATTCAATCTTTATCTTATCATCATACTCAAAACATTCTTTACATGTATAAATTATCATTTTCCAAATAGATTTTAACTTAAAACATTGAAAATTTTAAAATTTTGCTCAAAACTAAGAAAACACTGATTAGTTTAACTAATTCATGCCCCCAACCTAAAATCTACATTGTCCTCAATGTAAAAGATATAAGCATGTAATACAAAAGAAGCAACGAAAAGAAAGGATAAGTGATGGAAAGATAATAACTGAAGAAGAAATTTTGAGGCTTTTTCTAAGTATCTCAACGTGAAGATGGGTTAGCATAAAGACTAGATAAGCAGAAAGCAAACTATCCTAGTCCTAAATCCTATGAAAGAAATAAACCTAACTACACCTCCATCAGACTAGAAGGTTAATCATGGTAAACAGGATCAATCAAAGGTATGGACATGTCCTTTGAATCAAATTTCTCAAAAATAGCTTTAAACAATGTCCATTTACTTTAAAAAAATTATCATTTATTGGATTTCGAATCTCGATGGCCCATGAGGTTAGACATTAGTAACAGTGAAAGGGTCGATCTAATGAGATCAGAGTTTACCTGGAAAAAAATGTAATTGAGAATTATACAAAAGGACTTTTAACCAGTCAAGAATGATTTCCAAAGGATGTTCCTGTCATGGAACACCTTCATCCTGTCCTTATAAATTCTTGACTTTTCGTACGCGTCATTTCAATTTTCCTTGAGTTCATTCAATTGAAGTTTGTGCAACGAGCTAACATTGTTCAAGTTAAAGTTTAAATTTTTTAAAGCTCAGTAGGCTTTATGTTCCAGTTCCACAGGCAGGTGGCAAGCTTTTCCATAGACAAGTTTAAAGGAAGACATTCCAATGGGGGTCTTAAAAGTTGTACAGTATACCTATAAAGCATCAGTCAAATGGATTGACCAATCTTGCGATCAGGGTTAACCATTTTTTCCAAAATATGTTTAATCTCTCTATTGAAAATCTTAGCTTGCCCACTTTTCTGTGGGTGGTATAGAGTGTTCACCTTGTGAGAGATGTCATATTTCTTCATTAAGTTTGCAAATGTCCTATTACAAAAATGTAAACCCCCATCACTAATTATGGCTCGAGGTATTCCGAATTCGGAAAGAATGTTTTCTTTTAAGAATTTAATGACTGTTTGATGGTCATTGTTTCAGCACGAGATCGCTTCAACTCATTTAGTGACATAGTCTACTACTAGCAAAATGTACAAATTCCCGATGGATTGGGGGAATGGTCCCATGAAATCGATGCCCCAATAATCAAATGCTTCAATGATCAGAATGCGGTTCAGAGACATTATATTTCAAGGGGATATTGCTCTCAATTTCTGATAACACTCACAAGTTTGCAAAACTCATGAGTGACCTTGAACATAGTGAGCCAGTAAATCCTGTACTGTAAAATTTTGGTCGTGGTCTTTTTAGTAAAAAAGTGATCACCACAGACCTGAGAGTGATAAAAAGATCTAACACTTCGGTGTTCATTGTCAGTGAGACATCTCCTTAGAATTTGATGTGGATAATATTTGAATAAATACAAGTCATCCCAAAAGAATTTATGATCGGCGTGAAACCTATAGCAAGATAATTTACAATGTCAGCAAACCAAGGTAAATGGGAGAGTTTAAATGGTTGTTCATCTGGGAACATGTCATTTATAAGTGTCATCTCAAGGGAATCAGGGAGATCAAGTCTGGAAAGATGGTTGGCCACTACATTCTCTACTCCTTTTTGTCTTATATTTCCAAATTAAATTCCTAGAGTAGGAGAATCCATCTTATCAGGCGGGGCTTGACATCATTCTTAGAAAGAAGATACTTTAGTGCTGCATGATTAGTGTAAATAATCATCTTGGATCCGATCAAGTAGGAGCTAAATTTGCCAAAAGTAAAAACTATGACAAAGAATTCCTTCTCCATAGTAGAGTAATTCACTTAGGTAGGATTTAAAGTTCTAAATGCATAGTGAATAAGATTCTTTTCTTTTCTCTGGCCTAACACCGCACCAATAGCATAGTCAGATGCATCACACATAATTTCAAAATGAATGCACCAATCAGGTGTGCATGATAGGTGCAGTGGTCAACATGCCTTTGACTTAGAAAAGGCTTCCTAGCATTGCTCAACCCACTCGTATGGTACATCTTTTTTAAGTAGATTGTATAAAGGATGAGAGAGGTAACTAAAGTCCTCTATGAATCGTCTGTAAAATTCAGCATATCCTAAGAAGGATCGAACATCTCATAAGCTCTTGGGTGGAGGTAGGTTAGAGATAAGATCAATTTTAGCCTTATCTACCTCAATTCCTTTGGACGAAATTATATGTCAAAGAACTATTCCCTTAGAAACCATGAAATGGCACTTCTCCTAATTTAGTACCAAATTTTTTTCCTCACATCACTTTAGCACATTTTTCTAATTTTTTAAACACTCGCTGAAGGATGGACCAAATATAGAGAAGTCGTCCATAAAGTCCACTAAATATTGCCCCACCATGTTGAAAAATATGCTCAACATGCATCGTTGAAAAGTGACAGGGGCATTACATAGTCCAAATGGCATTCTTCGGTAAGTAAAGGTGTCATAAGGACATGTGAACATTGTCTTTTCTTAATATTTAAGGGCTATCTCTATCTGATTGTAGCTCGAATACCCATTAAGGAAATAGTAATAAGAATGACCAGATAGTCTTTCCAAAATTTGATCAATAAAGGGTAAAGGAAAGTGGTCCTTTCTCATGACGGTATTCAACTTCCTGTAGTCAACACACATTCTCCAACCAATTGTAACTATATTTGGCACAAGTTCATTGTTGGCATTGGCTACGATGGTGATTCTGGACTTCTTAGGAACCACCTGAGTCGGACTAACTCATTGGCTATCAAATATGGGGTATATAATACCCACATCCAACAACTTAAGTACCTCGACCTTAACCACTTCCTTCATTATTTAGATTTAACTTATGTTGTGGTTGCCTGGAGGTCTTCGCAATATCCTCAAGATAAATGCGGTGAGTAGATATTAAAGGGTCGATTTACTTGAGGTCTGCAATCGACCATCCAAGGGCTCCTTTATACTCAATGAAAGTTAAGATAAGTATACTCTCTTATTCTTTCTCAAGGTGGGAAGAAATCATCACCTGATAAGTCTCATCTTGACCTAAATAGACATATTTAAGATCAGAGGGTAAAGGTTTTAGATCAAGCTTCAGTGCTTTGAGGCTAGACGGTAGAGGCACAACATTAGTTTGGGATAATTTTTCAAATTGTGTAAGACCTGTATCATAGCCTGTACTATTTCATAGACTTCTGCGGTCTTTTCGATCGAATTCTGGTGACCCGTGATCTGTTATCAGCAGTTGACATTAACCTTGAGTCGTGTCCCATATTCTAAAGTTGGCTCAACCCGAGACTTATATCCTGATGACCACGCCGTCGTAGTGGTTTCGATGCCCCATCTTCCACGCCAAGTTAATACCCAGGCCAGGAGATGTGGACCCACATTCAATTTGAGGAAAATGACACACATTTGCAATTTCGAGAGAATCTCTACCCAATGTCACATCAATCAATCAATCAAGGGTCAAGTACATGTCAAGTATACATCACTTCACACCTCATCGCCAAGCAACCCCAAAGTCAAAGCAACCCATCCCTTACATGTTAAGTACACATCACCCATCACTCATCATCCCTCTCTCCCTTCACTTCTCTTACATCACACTCTCTCTCATCTCTCTTATCTCTCTCATCTCTCTCGTTCTCCCCAAGAAACTCCAACGTCCAACATTTTCATGAGAGAGAGGAGAGCTAGTGTGGCCCACCTTCTTACCTCCCATCTTCACCATCCAAGCTTCATCTCGACTATGAAAATGCATTTCATGGAGCTCTAGGACGCATCGGTGGGAGAAGAAGTCCAAGAAGATGATCAGTGGGTATTTCTATAGGCTTACTGATTGATGGTATGGATCTCACTTTGGACCTTAGATGTGGCCGATGGTCCACCTTGATTCCCATGATCATTCCATGATGGGGCATTCTCTATGGACCCCATCATGATGTTTATTTTCCTTGCATGGATAGGTTCATCTAAACCTTATATTTTAGTGGAGAAAGGATCTCCACTATTGATTTTGAAATTGTGGTAAAGATCGTTGAAGTAGGAATATGCCAATATGTCCTAGAGGGGGTGAATAAGACTTTTTAATAATTTTATGCCAATTTAAAATCCTATCACACTAATCCTAACAACAAGCATATATTAGGATTACTCAAGAGTAACTCTATTGGCTTCCAAGCCCAGTAGAGGATCCAATCACAAACTATTTGAGAGATGAACAATACACAAACTAGTTTATAATGGATATGACTCTGTGTGTGTGTGAGGTGTGATCTCAGATAATCAGGAATGAAAATATAAAAGGAAATCACACAAAAAAATGAATAGAAATCTCAAACACAGTCATTTTTATAGTGATTCAACTATTGTCTACTCCACTACTGGTAACCGCACTCAACCCTTGAGTGTATCAGTTTTCAATAAGGAGGTTTCCCACGGTTCACCCCAAACCCAAGGTTTTAAAGCAAGTTCACGTTTAACCTTTACAACCTACACCTAGGCTGACTGTTTATGCTCTCACGAGCAAGGGTCAACACGACACACCCACTTTTAGGCACACTGGCCAAGGATCTTCTATAAGACCCTAGCGATGGTTTCACATGGTTCACCTCTAACTCAAGGTTTTAGACAGGTTCACCTTTAACAAAAAGTTTATGCTTTCTACAGAGCAAGGGTCAACACTACGTACCCTCCACGTACACTCCCGTCGGAGGCCTCCTTGAGGACTTGCAAGGGTGAGAAATTTCTTAGACCCAATCCTACAAAGGAATGATCACAAGGGTCCTCTGGACTCTGATAACTTACAGATAAGCAGATGAGTCCCTTTTTAGCTCATTGATGAAGATCTCCTCCTGATAAAGAGTCTTCTACTTCCTTAAATCGCAACTCAAAAGATATATCGATGCATGGCAACAGGTTGGGTCAAGGTTATGATGGAATCCTACTCTCAAATATTTTTTTATAAAAGAGATGAGTGATTCCAATCATCTATGCATTCAAGGAATTCCAGCTTAATTATTTACCATTAAGGTGGTAGCTGGAGGATCCTTGAATGTGAAAGTTCATTCCCCAATCCACTCTATTGAATATCAATGATGAGGGTGGATTGGAGGATGAACTCCCTTGAGAGAAAGGGTTTTGGGTAAATGATCTAAGGTTAAACACTCAAAAGCACTCTCTTCTTTCTCTCAAGAAACTAAAGACAAGCTCTCTATATATAGGTAAAAAGTTTCAACGGATATAAAATGGTCGCATTTATGACAGAGTTCGATATCACCGAGCAGGGTCGATATCATCAAGCATATACTCTCGATTGCATCGACTGGTTGCTCGATGACACAAATTCAAATGTCATATACTTTTGAAACTTTTTACCAGCTGGTCGAGGACATCTAAACATGTGTCAATGTCATCAAATTTTAAACTCCGATATTATAGATACGAGGATCGATTCCTCATTTGAAAAATGAGGGAGACTTGCTTTGAAATTTTTTAGGTCAAAAGATATGGTTGAGGTACACTCGATATCATCAAAATTTGAATACCAATGATATTGAAGGTCGTGTCGATGCATCAATAAATCTGAGGATTTTATCAGTGACTTTGTTAGACAGTTTATGTCCTTTCTCGATACAATCGATCCGACCTCGTATCATCAATATTTGAATATCAATTCTATTGAGTGACCCTTAATCTGAAATAAAAACCACCGAAAAAAATATTGTTGGAAAAACTATGTCCAAGACCAATAGCATTGATAGCCATCTAATATCATCGATTTTTGAATTCCAAGGATATCGAGGGGTGCATCGACATATCGAAGGTCTGTATGATTTTCTTATAAAAAAAATAAGGACATAAATACTCTGTTGTCGAGTATATCGAGTTTTCTTCAATAAACTCAATTTTCAAAAATCAATTATATCGATAGGGGTATCAATACATCAATAATTTTGTCCAGATGAATATGTGGCTGCTAGAAATATTTAGTCCTCATTTCGATGATATCGATTGCTCATTGAAGACATCGACAACACACATCGATTTTATCGAACCTGATATCAATAAATCGACAGAGCTAGAAAACTTAAAGATTTTTTGATTTTTGTAAAAAAGTTTTCTAACCTAAAAATCCTATGATGTTCTAACCAATTTTAAGAGTTTTATATAATTGGTGTTTTGGGACATGGGATGTGAGGCCTAGATTTACCCGTGGTGAGTTCGACACACATCCAGTTGAGGTGGATAGCTGATTGATCTTCCTATGGAGCTTTTCTGTTTAGTTGACTCAACACTCACACTAATTGACAAACCAGGGCACTTTCAGATTTTGATCAGTGGGCCCATATGTAATGGGACCCACTTATGTACATTGTAAATCATGGAAGGGAGGGCCCATTGTGCCGGTGTCTCTCTCTCTCTCTCTCTCTCTCTCTCTCTCTCTCTCTCTCTCTCTCTCTCTCTCTCCTTCCTTTATTTTGTGGCTCGTTTAATGAGTGTATGTCGTGTCCAAACTATCCATCAAATGGACCCCATGGCCGTCCAAACCATGTGGGTCGTACCTTATGGCAATGGGAAAACACACATATCAGGTTAATTCAATCAAGTGGGCCACGTCCACGTGGAACCCACCTTAAATATGGATTGTATTCAAACCGTCCAGCGTCCAGGGACATTGGACATGGCAAGACCATGAAGTGTGAATAGACTATGGGTTGTACTCACAACAAAGGAAAAAGAAAAAGAAAAAAATAATAATAAAAGATTAGCTTGGTTTAAGCTTTTGATGTGGGATGCTCATGTAGGCCCCACCTTGATGCATTGTTCTAATCCATGTTGCCCATTCCATTCCCCTACTCATTTTAGACATTGATCTGAAAAATGAGGCCAATCCGATTATCTGGTGGGCCATAGCATAGAAAACAGTGCTTTTCACCATTACAATTCACTCTGATCTTTCTACACACTAAAACATGCCAAATATTGGGCTTGTTTGGCTTGTCTTGAGCCATAGGAGCTAGTGGACAGGGTGAATTCTCCTAATGCGGGGCCCACCTATGAAAATCCTCAAGAAAACCATGAAAATAAAAATAATGTGGCAAATGTGCAGCAAGTACTGCTGCTGTCTAGAGGACGCACAACGTCGTGCTGCGCTGGGCATGAAAGGGGTTAGGGACCGTGGGTCTCAGCGCAGGGACCCACCACAGTGTATGTGTTTTATCCACACCGTCCACACCATTGGACGGTGGGACCCACCACGGTTGTATGTGTTTTATCCACACCGTCCACACCACTGGACGGTGGGACCCACTTGATGATATATGTGTTTTATCCACATCATCCACTGTTTGGACGGTGGAGCCCACCATGATGCACTGCGTTGTATCCATACTATCCAACCATTTTAAAATATCATTTTATGGTATGACATAAAGAATGAGGCCGATTTAATGTTCAAGTGGACCCTACCATTGAAATAGTGGACCGTTCAAAATTCTAAGGGCCACAGTAGTTTCCAATTAAGCTTATATTTTTATTTTCACTTCATTTATCTCTATGTTAACTTATGAATTGGTTGGATCTCAAACACATCACGGTGGGCCACTCCATGATGTGTTCAGCCATTGATCAGGTGGACCACACTGCAGAAAAATAATAAGATTTGAACGTCTATCATTGAAACCCATTAGGGTCACGGAAGCTTTGGATTAATGGAGAATTTATTTTTCCCTCTTAATCTAGGTCTTTATGACCTTATGATTAAATTGGTCAGAAAATAAACTTTATGGTGGGCCCTATGATTTATTTAACAGTGCGAATTTATTATCTCTACTACTGGTTGTGGTATGGTCCAAATGATCCTTCTATATGATTCTTTTTAGGGATGTGATGAGTCCCATCTTGATGTATTTGTGGCCCATCCGTTGAGGCCCACCTTAATATATATAAGGCCCATGTGATAAGGCCCATATTGATGTATTTGTAGCTCGTCCGTTGAGGCTCACCTTGATATATATGAGGCCCATATGATGTGACCTATTTGATGTATTTGAGGCCCATGGGTCGAGGTCAATGGGATGTATACAAGGTTTATTGTATGTGTGATTTCACCATGATTTATGTAATGATATTTATGGCGGGCCATGCCTTGAGAGCAATGATGGTTTGATGTCCACATTGTAGAAAAAATGTTAGTTAAATGTCCATATTGTAACTCTCTCTAGGGCCCATTGATAGGCTCATACTTGTTTTGTGTAGGTCGTCTAGGCCCATCTTCATTGTAAGGATAGTTCACCACCATATAACATGCTTAGTATAACTCCATGACTCATGCCCATACACATCATATATATGCTTAATATGAGTAGTGATTAATCATAGCATATGCCATTGGGCAGACTATTTATGGGACTTACTGATAGGAGTTACCCACATGAGCGTATGGTACGCACGAGATTGCTGCATGACTTGACAGTGTGACTCATGCATCTTGCATTGTGTGACTGTGATTACTGTACACCCTAGCGACATCAGGGCTGTAACCTCCACAAGCATGTCGTGGATGGCTAAATGGGACACCAAAAATGTTTGGTTCAAGCATCTGGGCACTTTGGATGTCCATGGGTGAAAGTTCTTAAACCTCTGAGGCCAAGAGACACCCCTACGTCTAGATCGAATGGATACATGAGCGCCTGAGTGCCAAATATCAATAGGTCACGTCTCCCACTGTGTCATGATCGGTTAGGAGGGGGTGTATCCTTATCCGCCTGAGTGAGGGGGCTATAAGCTAGGCTGAGTTTGACCAGCTCGCAAATGAGTCCGCTATCAACGAGTCGGGTAGGTATTGGCAGACTACTGGTCAAGCAGATAGTGTGGTCTCTTCCACTCATTAGGCTGTATGGCTAGAGAGGCGGCAGTCAATGTGGAGTGTAATAAATCTCGGTGATTCTCCAGAGAGAAACCGTACTGATATGTGGACTTGATATGAGGACTGACATGATATTATGACACCCCATCACTATTGCACACGTGGGCGGGCGCACATGGGCAGACACTGATGTGGGCGAGTGTGATGTGGGCGAGGCTGAGGTCTGGGCGAGCTACCAGTGATTGGCAGGCTATTGTGCTGGCAAGATACTGAGCATGAGTTGCATACTCATTTATTCATCCATTCACTATACACTCGGGCTGGTGGTGCCAACTATTTGTTACGTATACCTTCGCAATGGCCTAGATTTCGGTTGGGGCGCGCGACTAACCTGAGATCAGGAGTTTACCACATTGTGTTTAACTATTCAAATTTAGGTATGGGACTGGTTTGGATAGAATTCTCTTATGATGGACCCCATAGCCTGCGATACTTCATACTATCATCCCTACTTTACTCCAGCTTGGTCATTTCATTCGCATTGCATTTTACATTTCATCTACGGCATATGGCATTTTGGATTGCTACGTTTCTGCACTTATATGGCTTAAACGGACTTAGCAGGATCTACATGTTACATTATATCTACAGTATATGATATTTGGCTTATTATGATTTGCATTGCGTACTCTGATATTACATGAATCATAGACTTACTAGTATATTTTCGTTTACTCTGATATTGTATGATTCATGATCGTGTCAGTATTTCTGCTTATCTCGATGATGTATGATTTATGGACTTTATTGTATACTTGGCACTTACCTTACATACACTTTCACCACCCTCTAAGCTTTCTACAAGCTTATGCATGATAGATGCGTGCAGGTGGCATTAGGTCGCAGTAGTGTTAAACTTGGAGTATGCAGCGGACTTCTGGAGCTTTGATTTTGATACATATGTATTTTCCTTTCAGCATTGTATTCAAATGATTTATTAGTGGATATGTGATGATGATGTTGCCTTCGTGATTTCGGTAAACTTGTGGTTATGCTTCTTACGAGATAAATGTACATTGAAAAATCCTCCTTATAGGATCTCAGGATCGGAACCTGGCGTATGGATGCTGGGAGCCGAGAATGGGGCACTACGGAGGTTGTTGGCACCAGATTCGACAATCGAGAATTTTATGAGCTCGATTTCTGAGTTTTGGACGCGACAAATTGTGGCCTCCACCTATTAACTTCAAGTACTTGCGTAGCATCAAGCAAGGCATCCATCTCTCTAATCATGTCATCATCCAAATCAGAGGAGTAGGTCAAACATGTCTTTAGAGGGTCAGAGGATAAGGTCATCAGAGCTCTATCTTCCATGAAAGAGTCTATCATATTGATGTCATGGGCCTCGTCATCATCTTCTGCCTGTCTACTTATGTCGAAAAAGATATTGAGCTCCAATGTCATATTTTCAAAAGACAAATTCATGACCCTATTCCTACAATTGATGATAGCACTGGATGTAGTAAGGAATAGGAGGCCAAGTATGACAGGGATTTGAGTGCTCATGTCTGCGATAGGTCGAGTATCTAGGATGATAAAATCCACTGGATAGTAGAATTTATCAAGTTGGACTAATACATCCTCAATCATCCCTTTTGGTACACGAACTGAGCGATCAGTAAATTGTAATATTGTCGAGGTGGGTTTTAATTCACCTAGACCTAGTTTTTCGTAGACCGAGTAAGGAATCAGATTTACGCTCGCCTTTAAGTCAAGAAATGCATTCTCAATTTTATAATTCCCAGTTACACAAGTGATAGTTGGACTACTTGAATCTTTATAGTTTGTGGCACATTTTTCTTGAAGATGGCACTCACTTTTTCTGTCAGAAAAAATTTCTTTTTTATACTTTTGCCACCTCTTAGTTGTGCATAGGTCTTTTAGAAATTTGGCATATGAAGGAATTTATTTCATACCATCTAAAAGATCAGGGATGTTGACCTTCACTTGTTTCAATACCTCTTGAATATCCTGTGAGTTGGCTAAAGGTTTTAGTGCAATCAACCGCTGGGGTAATGGAGTAATTGGTTTGTTCAGAGGTTCTGGTTCTAATCCATGTGGAGTAGTGTTGGGTCTATCATTTGTGTCTTCTTCTGGGTCCTTAGACTTTTCAACCCTTACCGAAATAGATTTGTCAATTATTTTTCCACTCCTAAGAGTGGTGATAGACTTAGCTTGCTCCATTTGATTTGAAGAGCATGGGTCACTAACTTCGTATTGCGGTTTAGGATTGGGGATAGGTTAAGCTAGAAGGATCCCTTTCTCCATAACTGCAACGCGTGAGTCTATCTTTTGTATAGCCTTTGTAAGTTCTTGTAAAGATTGGAGAGTACTTTACTAGATGAGCTCTTGAGTTTATGTGGGATTTTAAACGGATTCCTCTTGAGGTTTCCCTTGATTCAAGAATTGGTTAGGGATTCCTTGAGGAGTAGCAGTTTATCCGTTCCTCCAACTGAAGTTTGGATGATTTCTCCAACTTGAATTGTATGTATTTGAAGTGAGACCTTTGAAAGGCCTTTAGTAGTTGTTTACAGCATTCGATTGTTCATTCAATATTTCTTGAAAAGTAGGTATTTTTGGACAATTTTCAGTTGTATAAATGTTATAAGCACAAATATCGTAGACAACTTCCTTAGCCTTATCTTTCTTAAGTTTCATGGCCTCGAGTTTCCTTGTGAGACTGGCCACTTTAGCATTTATATCGTCTTCCACTTTCAAAAGATATATTATGCCCTTCTCCTTTGATTGAGTAGACTTATAGGTGGTGTTAGGCCTTGGGGAGATGTCTCATGATTGTGCAATTTCTGTGAGTTTGTCAAAGTAATCCCACACATCATCAACATCTTTGTTCATGAATTCTCCATTGCACATTGTCTCAATGAATTGGTGCATGGAAGATATCAGTCCTTTTATGTAAGAAATTTGTTATGCGTCATGTTTCAAAACTGTGTTGTGGGCATGAATTGACATGATCCTTGAACCACTCCCAACATTAGAAGAAAGTTTCAACTTCCTTTTAGGCGAAGTTCATGATCGACTTTCTAATGGTATTCGTCTTATGATATGCAAAAAATTTCTTTATGAACTCCCTTGTAATGTCTTCTATCTGCCAATAGATCGTGGACGTAGTGAATGCAACCACATCTTAGCCTTTTGTTTTAAGGAGAAAGGAAAGAGTTTCAGCCTGATCGTGTCCTTGTACACATTAGAAAAATATAAAGTAGTTATTATCTCATCAAAATCTTTTAAGTGTAGACATGGACTTTCATATTCAAGTCCATGGAACTTTGGAAGGAGTTGGATCACTCCTGGCTTGACATGTATATTTCCTATATTTTCTGAAAAAATCATATAGGAAGGTGTGCTCACCCCCGCCATTTATAAATAGTCTCGTAAAGTACGAGGCGGTTGTATATGATGCACCTCATTCTCATCTTAGGCTTTCTCCACTGGAAGTTGAGGTTGATTTGCAGGTTGATTAGCAGTCATTATTTCTATTGACTCTGAGGATCTCGAGTAGTGTTTAGTCCTGTGACGGATAGGCAACCCTTTAACTAATCCTCCTTTTACTTAAGAGACGTAGAGTGTTATCACAAACCCACTTGAGCATAAAACACTCTCAGCTTTCAAGTACAGAATCTAACCAATAATTTAAGAATTAAAAATTACAGCAAATAAGAAGTAAGAGAGAGTTAGAAAGAAGTTACCAGATAGGAGATGCTGGGTTAGGATCCTACAAAAAAGAGAACAAAGTTAGTTTCTAAAAATAAAGAAGAAAAATTCCTAACCTAAGAATAAAACAAAAAGTTAATCTTAATCTTAACCTAATTCTACAACTAATTAAATTCAGAAAAATGCAACCGTAGTCCCCGGCAGTTGCACCAAAAACTTGTTCATAACCCCAAGTGTAAGGTCGCAATGTAGTAATAACTCGGTGATTCCGAAGTCGAATCCACAAAAACTAATCTTATACGTTTCTAAAAAGAACTAGAACTAGAACTAGAAGATCTAAATCTGAATTTGGAATATAGAGTGATTGTGTTGATTGAAACTTGTGAATTTAAAAGTGGGAACTAGGGTGTCAAAGATCCACTTGTGGCTGTCATGATGCTACTTTACTTGATTCAAGAGACACAACTAGAATCAAAATCCCATCTTATCTAGTTGGAGGAAGATATGATCAAATCTCTGAACTTCTCATTAATCCATCCTCAATGGCAGAGAATTGTGAAGATTGGAAGTGATTTCGTCACCCAACCAAACAACAAGATTTACCAATCCCATAATCTCAAATAGGAAAAGAAGATATTCAAAGTTATCACAACATCTATTGTAATTTGAGTCACAACAAATCATAAAAAACTGAAAATATTCCTTAAAATCAACTAGAAATCAATGAAGTTCAATATAAACATGAATCAAAGAAAAGTAAAAATCTCAATCACGCTATAAGCTTCCCCTCTTATCCCTAGCTAAGAGGTTTAGCCAACCATAGATATGATTGAAGTAAGAACTCTTAAACAAAGCATAAAAATAACTAAGGAAGAAGAAAAAAGACTCTTGGCAGTGGCTCTCCACCCTTTTGCTTCACTCCTTAAACCCTAGAAGATACCTAGGAACATCCTAGGGTCTCCTTTGTGAATTCTCATCTTATGCACCGACTTGGAATTTTCAAGTAACTGCCTCAAGTTACTTGAAAAGGATTTTTTTTCAACAGTTGACCGATTTCGGTCAGACCGAGTTGGGTTCTGTCGGACCGAATTTAAGTTTGTCTGTCGAACCGAATTGACTCCAAAATTCATCATTCTTTGCTGGAGCTTTTTGTGCACTTTCGATCGCGCCAAATCCTCCCTTTCGTTGGACCAAACTAGGTTTCAGTCAAATCGAATTACCCTTTAGTTGAACCAAATTAATTTCTAAATTTCATCGTTGGTCGCTGGACTGCTTTGTGTGAATTTGGTCGGACCAAACCTATCTATTTTTCTGCTACAAATTCTGCATTCTTTCAAGTCCTTTCTTCATCTTTTATACTTGGTTTTCTTGAATCTTTGGCATGTGAATTCTTCATTCTTGGTCTCCCAAGATCCTTCTTTCACCTTGGTGATTCTTGGCCATTAAATCCATTCTTTTAACATTCTTTTCAATCCAAGCTCCTGGATTTACCTTGTAACACAAACATGTATAAAATATACCTTTAAGCATTAACATGTTCTTAAACCAAGATGTAAATAGGGGAAAAGCTGTAATATTTGATACTCAACAGTATGCATGTGTCTTATAATTGGTAAATCAATGACTTCTAGAGTTGTTCCATACTATGTTTTTTATTAATATATTGATTAAAACTAACTCTTTGTCAAATACTAATAAAAAAGGAGGAGAAAGATCAAGTCTGACCAAAATAACTTTAATTCTATTTTATAGGATTGGTTTGTTGTTTGCAAGAATTGATGAGATAGGATGAGCAATTATGGGGGAGCATTGCTAATGTTACATGACTTGAGTCATATATTCAAATTTATATATCATTATAATCTTGTACATGTAATATTTTGTGTTGTTTTGGTATGTCATTGGTATGGACCATGACATGGTCTATATTAGGTTTTTATCACATAATTAATGAAGGGGGAGATTGTTAGTGCATTGAATTATGCACCTTAGTTGTCAATCATATGAGTCATTGTGTCATGTAGTCAATTGAGCCCTTGCAAGCTGAAGATTGAAGACACAAGTAAATGTGAAACATCAAGAAGTAAAGAACACGTAAATGTGGTGCCTTGGCGACTCTAACCCTTAACCCAAAAGAACCTAAACCTCTAACTGATCTTAAACCTAATAGGTAAACATTTTATTGATCATCTATTAAGCCATAGGAGGCTAAATTGACCATCGTTAGATTAGCTTTATAAGTCCCGTCTTGCTGAAAAAACTGCAGAATTTTAACAACCTTCGGTCCAATGAAACCCACTTTCGGTCCAACTAAAAATGGATAAAATAGGATAAAAAGGACGAGCTTAATAGTCCTAGAGGAGGGGGTGAATATGACTATGCCAAATAAAACTTAAAGTATTGAAATAATAAGTAAATTAGAAACTCAATCACACTAGTATTGAAAAATTGATTCAAACTAGTTCATAAGACAACCTTCACGCAAAAAAAGTTTAGGTAGGACAACCTTATTTCACAAACGATCGTAAGAATCAAGATCTCAAACCAGGCAAGAGAAAATAAAATTATCTATTACAAATATTCACCACTTTTGCACAAATAAAATTACAACCATTCTCCACAAATGTAAAAAGTAGACATTTACCACAACACCAAGAGTTATAGCGATTCTGTGTGTACAACAATTATTCTCAAACAGCTACACCTCCTCTACTCCCAATAATCATTATCCACGTGATATTGGCTTTCACTATAAACAAGGTTTTCACATGGTCACCTTAAAACCTTATAGTTGTGATTTTAAACGGCTATCACAAACAAAAAAGAAACCCCTCACTAAGATTTTCTGGTTATCTCAGGTAAACCAACAAATGAGATTTTCTAGCTATCTCAATGAAGCCAAAATACAAAAGATAGAATATACTTATCTTCACCTTGAAGACGTATCTCTTGATGTATCCTGTAGAACCACTTCTTTTGAAGTAAATTGTTCAATGTCTGGTCATATAAACAAGGGTTCTAGGTTCTAGATTGATTTTAAATCGATTTAAACCAAAGGCTAATTGTTTAAATTCCTCAAGATCTCAAAGAAAAGTATTTACACGCTTTAAATAATAAGATTCATAAAAAAGAGATCAAAGAATTAAAATAAAAAAGCTATTAAAAAAATATTAAAAATATCATGCAATAGCTTGACGATGATGGCGACTTCTCTTTCTCTCTCTTAATGAAGGCTTTTACTAGCTTGGATTGATAATTTCGAATTTAGAAAAGGCCTCTATTTATATGATGAAAGGTTGTTGTTTCGACTCGTCTAAGGTTTTATTCGACTTGTCTAAGGATTAACAAATTTTCAAAATTTGAGTGCAATCGGATAAAATGGTTCTTCGACTAGTCAAAGGCCCTACTTGACTGGTCGAGGGCCCTGTTCGACTGGTCAAGCATGGGCTTCAACTGTTCGAGGGTGTCAAAATTTAGTTGTTAAACTTCAAGTAGGGCAACCCTTGACTAGTCAAAGGCCCCTCTTCGACTAATTAAGCAGTCTGCTCGACTGGTCGAGGAAGCAACAGAAAAATCTATTTTTCTGAATTCAAATTTGGATTGGTCGAAGATTTCTTAGACTGGTCATTGAAGTTTAAACTTCACGGAACTTGTTCTTCTACTTGATTCTTCACTAGAACTTATAGAGCTTGATCTTTTAGAAGAACGTGAAGCTTGAACTTCTTGATCTTTTAGTAAAACGTGAAGCTTGAACTTCTTGATCCATTTCTCGACTAGAATTTCAATAGAGCCTCATACTTTAGTAGATGGTGAACTTGCTTGACTTGAAGTGAGGACTTGAACTTTACATCTTGATCCACATTAGTCGGACCACTACATAAGTGGATTTGTCCAAGAAAAATTTGACAAATAAAGGTGTGCTTTGCAAGGCAGAATTTCGTGTAATTCAACTACGACCAAGTGCCACCTTCGGTCTCACTAAAGATGACTATTGGTCCAACCGAAGACCACCTTCGGTGCAACCAAAAGTGCCCAAGTATGTCCATTGGCTTTCTTATCTAATTCGTTCCAACCAAACCTGAATTTAATATGACCGAAGATTAGCCGTTTCTGCTCGTTTAATGATTGATGGAACTCGATTTCTTTATAAAGGAGATCTGATCTTTAGGCATTTTTTAGGGTCCAATTGAAGCTTAAGTGAATCTTCATTCATATCCCACATCTTAAACCTCATATTATATGAGATTTGATTCATCTTCTTGAGATTTACCGACTAATCAAGATTTCAACCTCAATGTAGAAAATAAACCCAATATCCACCATTTTCTAGAGTTTAGATCTAACCTCTATAGGTATATCCTTCTTTAAATCCTCTATAAGACCCTTATAGGTGAATCTCCAAGGTATTAAAACTTTTCATTAGTTGTAAAAAAATCTACCCAACCTCTTATCACCTTAGTCACAGTATCAGAGCATTGCATAAAAGGTGTTTGATCTTAGAGCTGAAGCACTGGTAACACATCGATATCATGATAGAGGGAGCAAAAAGGGAGCTGATCAAAGCATGGAAGAGCATCGATCAAGCAACCCAAGATGGCTAATAAATGGGGCTCAATTGTATATGTAAGTGTTATTGAGTGAGTTCATACTCTCTTTTATTGTTTAGAATTGAGGGTAAGAGTTTGAGACTCAAACTTTATAAGATCTTTTGTAGGGCCTAGGCTCTTGTGTAGGGCCAAATTAATCAGACATGGGTGTGTATATGTTAGTTTCTGTGGGAACCTCTAATGGGTGTAAATGTATGTCATTGGACTAGTACTAAAGTTGTTGGTTAACCTATAGAAAATCAACTCAAGTCTCTTGTGGGAGCCTCTGATGGGAGTGTACTTCTGTAAGTCCTTGTGTAGTATCGAGGTTCGTGTCAGGCCTATAGAAAATCATGTAAAGTCTCTTGCGGGAGCAGGTCCTTTTTACCGGATTATAAAGGTTAGAGATGAACCTAATTTAAAATCTTCGATAGTAAAATCCGGTACACTCATGGGTTGAGTGCATCCGTCGGGCGTGTAGTATGAAAATTGAACAACTATATATGCTTGTATTTGGAATTGTCTTTTGAATACTTATTTAATTATGCTTATACAATGAATACTTAATTATATATTTACATAATTAGATGGATGCTAGGAGATGATATGTAGCACATCCTACGTACATACATGTACACTATCATGTTTATAAATTAGTTGTTTCATTACCATATCATTTGTAATCTACGTGATTAAACCATCTAATGGCTTGGAAGTCTTATATTTAATTTTTGTACTTAGTTTAATTTATATATTAGTTTAAGTAGATAATTATGTTTAAAAGGCAAAAAAAATTATTAGTCCTAATCACATTCCCCTCTAAAATATATTCATCATTCCTTAGCTCCACCAAGTTTCTGCGCACAGCATGTGGGCTCACCATGCACAATTTCATTATAAACTTCTCTAAGATAGCCATGTAGATGCTTATTCACATGTTCAATCGATTATAGTAACTGCCTTAGCACCACTTTAGCCTTTCAGACTCTTTTTTTACATTTGTCCTGATAACCGTTTCAGCACTACTTTTCTCTCGTTCAAGTTTTTCTTTCATTGAACGGCCACGTTGACATGTATTATCCAAACAATATTCGTTATAATTCCTGCAACCTACTCGAAATATCCTTGCATATCCTCGCATATGTTAGATGTGCTCTATATGTCTTGGGCAATGATACGTGTGCATGCTAATTTCTTAATTGGCTATTCCAATAACGATAATAATGCTATAGTATGAATCCAAGAAGTAACTAATTGATCGAATGGTCTCCAATGATGGGCATGATATGCACATATTGATTATACAAATTGGGTTTTAGTTTGTCCGCTAGGAAGTTTGCCCATAATATCTATTCTGTTTAAAAAAATTTAGATCGTGTACCGTCTGAATTCGGATCCTCTTATTGCCACCAACAGAAAACTTATGCTTTCGGCATGATTGGTCCACGTTATCATTGATGTTGCCAGCATTGGTGCATAAATTAAGTGTGATGATGTGGCACAATCAAATTCCAACACACAAGAGTTTCTAGTCCGTGGCAAGAAGAGGATCCGGATTCGTATCGTATAAAGTAATATCTCAGTTTCTTTCCTAGATTTACAATATATCATGTAAAAGGCTTAAGAAAACTCTAAATGGTTTTCACCTTTTTATCAAGTGGTAGTGACTCTTCCAGGCCCCATCGAGCATCGACCATACCCCAAACAGTACTGATGGGACAAGTTTAACCATCCGCGGATTGAATAGTTTGATGGTCTGGATTGACAATGCGGCTGCGATTAGGACAGTCTGGATTGATATTCAGATAAGCCAACTGTGCAATTGACGAGTCACCACCATTTAAGAAAGGATGAAAGCAGCGGAAAATGGTCCCGTCGCATGCAGAATGAATCTTGTGTGGTTCGTTACCCATGAAAAAACAGAATTGACCTAGTTTGTCACCTAATAAAGTCAGATGCTTCAACTACACTACTCCATTATCAATGTTCTTCCTCACCAAACGCTCTAACCTAACCATCATTTCATCTTTATCTATCAACTCTTATTATAAATACCTTTTTCCGTCCTTATTTTCAAACACAAGAAACTCTCTCTTACACACACACACTATAAATACCCTTTCCTCCCTTATTTTCAAACATACATAGAGAGATCTGAGAGAAACAAATACAAAAAAAAATACAAATACAATGGCAGCATTTGTTGCACTACTGCGTTGTTGGCTCATCTTTTCCATTTCTTCCTTAGGTGATGCACTCAGCTTAAACTACTATGACCAGACATGCCCGCAGGCCGAGTCAACCATCACCAATGTTGTTAAGAAGGCCATCAATTCTGACAAGAAGGTTCCAGCAGCGTTGCTCCGTATGCATTTTCATGACTGTTTCGTCAGGGTTCTCTCTCTCTCTCTCTCTCTCTCTCTCTGATAAACACACACATCTTGCATGTATGTGGAATATTCAAGCAATGTATCAAGTCGGCCCCAAGATGAGGATTACCTGGCCGAAATGTCAGGCCAATCAACCAACTCATCAGTTGGGCAGCACATGTGCAAGAAAAGATGGGATTAATGGTCCAAAAATAAAAAGTTCACCCAAGACTCCACTTCCAATATGTTACGGCCCACCAGATGACTTGACCACCTAATTCTCCAGCCAGGTCATCTATATACTGGCGCCTATTTTTTATTTTTTATTTTTTATTTAAACATGCACATACACACCAGCACACTCAAGCCGTAGTGGGATTTCACATACTCGACCAGGTGTTGAAACTCCTTGAAGCCTATCTAATTAGTGCACAATGAAAGTCACGTGGACGGTTTTAAATGAGAGAAAGAAACGGAGAACTCTCTTTTCCTCAATGACTCAGCTCACTCTGACATTGCCTTTCTTTCCGTCACTTCAGCTTAAGCCACTCCGTTTTTTTTTTTCTTTTTCTTTTTTTATGCTTTACCTTCTCGTGAAAATTTCGGTTATTCTTAACATGATAGTGAGGTATGTCATTGCTATTATTGAAGCATGTACGAAAGGTGCTTTGGCATGTTCACCCATGGGTCAGAAAATTAGCCAAAACAACAATATCAATTTGGACTTATCATCCCATAAAATTCTTGCCGATAATTCCATATAGTTAAGTTTTTGCGAACCTACCCCTTACCAATTGTTTCCGTTTATTTGTTTTGAGTCCTTTTTTATCCTCTTAAGTGGTGCCTACTAAAATGCACACAACTTCAGTATTTGTTGCTTTGGTAGAGATCGTTGAACCATAATCAGGTAGAATGGCAGTGAGAGAGGGGCAACTGGCATTTAAAAGCACTTTTAAAAAATGAAATATGTGATTTCTCTAAAACCACGCTTGTAGGATAACACATGACAAACACCCATTGGTGGTCTACGATAGTACAGCTTGATCAGCTCTTATGTTTTTGCAAATACTTACAAGGTTGTTTAAGCAAATGTAAGAAGCCTGGTTTTTGTGAAATTGAAGTGATTCAACGGACTACTTTGACACAGTCACACAGGGGAGGACGTGATTAGGTTGATCACCGTCTTCCTTAGGAATAACTATTCCAAATCCACAGAGCTTCTATGGACTCTTCATAGAGATTCCTTGAATTCACGAGGGATGAAAATGGAAATAATTTCTAATAATTCAAAGATAATATTTTTATTTTATTTTTTTTAAATATGAAATTACAATCCTTTAAATAGTTAACTCAAACCTAGGATGAAGTTTTAGAATCAAACTCCAACTCAAACTCCCTAAAAACGTGACTTACCATAAATGGTAAATTTACTATTTATAGAAGGTCATGATTCCTAGAAGACTTCGTAATTTTCGGCAAAAAAATAATTATTATCCAGTTTGGCCTAACCAAATTATTTTCCTAATTTTTCTAAGCCCTTTTTATGTTGGGCACAACTCTTAAAACTCAAAAGATTAAAAGTTAATTATGATTAAATTAAAACTTACTATTTATAATAAAAATGAAAATAAAAAGGACCTTCGACCGTTGATCTGATGGAATCTCGCAAATCCGGTGTGGGCAACCCGACATAATGGGGTTGGTTGGGTAAAGTAACTTCTCCTACTCAAAATCATATATGATATATCCAAAAACTCATTGTGATTTGTAAGACACTATTTTGAGGGTTTGACGGTCATGATCACTTCCCTCTCCAATCAGGCCTTCTCTGGTCTATCTTGGCCATGTACATGTCCGCGACCTGCTCTACATCATACTTGCACATAAGGGTGTACATCGGGCCGAACCGAGTCGAACTGGGCTCAACCCGGCCCGGCCCGGCCCGGCCCGGTCACCAGCCAAACCTAGTCTGAACCCGGCCTGGGCTGGTCACCGGGCCAACATGTCCAGCCCAAACTCGGCCCGATCAGCAATCGGGAAAGTTCGGGCCGAGTTCGGGCCAGTTTCGGACCTTACAACAAGTTCACGGGAAGGGCTTTAGCAGGTAATCCGCATCCCTTTACAAGGCCCTATATCAACGGTTTAGATAGTTGAATTATAAACTTTACAAAAAATCTAACTAGTCAGGACATTATATATATATAAATGGCCAGTTCGGGCCGAGTCGGGCCCGAACTCAGTTTCGAGTTAAGGAAAATGGCCCGTCCCGGACCGAACTCAGTTCCGGGTTGGGCTGAGTCGAGCGACTTAACCGGGCTAACTCGGTTCGTGTACAGCCCTACTTACACATGCAATTCCAAATTTCAACTTTGTAATTTTCCTTGTGCATGGGATTTCTTAACTTCAACCTTGTAAAACAGCCTTCTCTTCATAGCCCAAATTTTGAAGAAAAAATTGACCCTGACTAAAGCTGCAATTTCGTGTTTAAAGACCAAAAAAAAAAAAAAAAAAAACTTACTAGAAGATTAATGGCATCAATTTACCGTCATTTTCTATTTTGAAGGGTTGTGATGCATCCGTGCTGTTAAACTCAGTCGGGTCGAATACTGCGGAGAAAGATGGGCCACCTAACATCTCTTTGCATTCATTTTTCGTCATTGACGAGGCGAAGAAGGAAGTGGAAGCTATGTGCCCAGGAGTGGTCTCATGTGCAGATATATTAGCTATAGCTGCAAGGGATGCAGTGGCACTGGTAGGTCTTAAAATAAAATAAAAAAATAATAAATAATAATAAATAAAGAGATAATTACCAAAAGCGACTCATCTTATACTTTGATGCCCAGATAAAACTTTAGGAAGTTTAACATTTATTTCCATAACCTACCAAGTTGGTTTTGAAAATATTTTCAATACCAGGTTTATTTTGGGCATTAAAGTAAAAAAGATGTAGTTTTGGTAACATTACCAAATAATGAATTAAAAGGAAAAAATTATTCAAATATCCCTCATAATTCATGCTGGTCGGACGTGTTTGTAACCCTTCTATTGAATTGTGTTGAAAATGATAGACAGGAGGCCCTAGTTGGGATGTACCAAAAGGAAGGAAAGATGGTAGAATTTCAAAAGCAAGTGAAACAAGACAAATGCCAGCTCCCACCTTCAACTTCTCTCAACTGATTCAAAGCTTCTCTCAAAGAGGCTTATCTGGAGCAGACTTAGTAGCCCTTTCAGGTAATAACTAACACCAAAAAAAAAAAGAAAAAAAAAAAGGAAAGGTAATAACTAACACCCTCAATGCTCATACCCCGTACCTTGAAATACTAGTGTGTGAATAGGCGGGTCAGGCCCATTTGGGCCTTTAGCTTGGTCCACTTCCGCCAGACTTAGGCTGAATACTATATCCAAGGCCCAGGTCTAAAATTAAGCCCATTTGATCAGCAGGCTGGTCTTGGGCTGCACTTAACAGCCCAGCAGCCCTACCCAACTCCGGCCCATTTAGGATTTCAAGGGCATTTTAGCCATATATCATGCATGATGGGGCACAGCAAATGATTAGCCTAGATCTTGTAAAAAGGTAGGTGGCCTGCCTCAGGCTCACGCCATGTTTAATAATCACAGGACAGGGTCGGGACTGTTTGTTATGGCCCGTTACAAGCCCAAATAGGGCTCAGGCTTAAGTTTTGCTTTAAGGTCCAAGATTGGACAGACCTCAGAACAGTCCAAGCCTGTTCAGTAGATGGCTCTATTCAAATGATACATAGTAAGGATGTAAGTTGTCATTGATGGCATGGCCCAACCGGGGTTATGAGCCCGAGCGGGGCTCGGGCTTAAGTTTTACTTTGACGTCCAAGATTGGACAGACCTCAGCACAGCCCAAGCCTGGCCAGTTGGTGGATCTATTCAAATTATACATAGTAAGGATGCAAGTTAGCCTGGATGGCCTGCCCAACCTAGGTTGGGCCCAAGTTTCTTTCTCGGCTATATATTCATTAGAGATCCACCATCTGAACTGGGATGGCTGATTTAGTATCAGATTGTGCCTGAATTTGGAACAGCCTGACCAAGCCAGATTTTTTGGATTTTGTGGGCGTGATTATACAATGTCAGTGGGCCAGAGCTGGACCTAAATATTTGGGTAGACAGCCTGAAAAATCAACTCAGCCTGGCCTGTTCACCAACCTAACCTGGATCCTTAGCTAGCGAGGCTGTACTGCACTTTGGTCCATTTAGCTCATGGAGTAGTGGACATCAACCAGCCTCAATAAGGCCTGTGCCCAGATTGCTTTGGACTAGGTATGACCTGAACCTGAATTCCCTTTCTCTGGGTTTAATCATGTTATAAATGGACTGGGCCCTAGCTGCCAAAATCAAAATTTCGAATTGGGCTTGCCAAACTAAAACAAAATCTAGGCCCGAACCCATCAGAGATTTTAGCTCATGGGATGGGCCTAGAGAAGCCTGATCGCCCTCCTTACTCCATGATCTTGGTATTAATTTCACCACATTGCCCTTTCAACCCAAACGCAGGTGGACACACACTAGGGTTCTCTCATTGCTCATCCTTCACGAACCGGATCCACAACTTTGACTCGACCCACGACGTCGACCCTTCGCTGAACCCATCGTTCGCAGAAAGCCTTCAGAATGTGTGCCCTGCCCATAACCAGGCAAAGAATGCAGGGTCCAACATGGACACGTCGGCAGCCACTTTCGACAACACCTACTACAAGCTGCTCATCCATGGAAAGAGTCTCTTCTCTTCAGACCAGGCTCTCATGACCACCGATCACACCAAGGAGCTGGTGTACAGATTTGCCAGGTCCCATGAAGCTTTCAAAGATGCCTTTGTGAAGTCTATGATCAAGATGAGTAGCCTAACAGGTGGTCAGGAGGTGAGGCTGGATTGTAGGAAAGTCAGGTGAAGAGGCCCATGGGCCATGGCTCTTAGATTGTGGTCGATCTCAACCCAAGTGGGTGAGAGAGATTTTCCATTAGGTGGGTAGTAGCTTTTGGTTCTCTATCGTTTTGTTGGTTTGAAGTGTGGTAAGGAATAACTAGTGTGCCATTTTGGCTGATGGGGTTTGTAGCCCACTAGATGTAAGGTTATTGAATGAAGTTATAAAAAGTCCTTGTCTTAATTTCTAATATATTGTGCCAAACAAATGTGTGATTTAGGGTATTTTGGGTATTTCACACGTGTTGGACGTGTGATCCACATGTGTACATGTGTCAGCTTGTGTGATGAAAAGGCATCTGGGGGGTGTTTCACTCGTGTTGTACCAGGTATGACCCACATGTGTAAGGTTTTGTGAAATACCCAAATATAAAGAATGTTTGGTAGCGTGTCTCCGAAGCGAATATAAAGGTCATCTAGTTGTTTAACTTGTGATCCATTGTTTGCAATGGCGTGTGGGCATGAATTCGTAGAAAATTCGGGCGGTGATGTGTGGTAAGGGATTGCGTGGTGTGCCACACACCACTGACCTCCATGGTGTATGTTGACATCACCAACTTTTGTGGACCCAACCATGATGTATGTGTTATATCCCCACTGACTATTCATTTTAAGAGATCATTTTTGAGAATGTATCCAAAAATGAGGTAAATCCTAATCTCAAGCAGACCACACCACAGAAAACAGTGTGGATTGAAAGTCTACCATTGAAAACTTGTTGATGGCCACAGAAGTTTTGGATCAATATGATATTTTTTTTTTCCATTCATTCAGGTTTGTTTGGTTGAATGACAAATAAATATCATAGTGGGCCCTAGGAAGGTTTCAACGGTGGGAATCTTTGTCCCCACTGCTTTATATGGTGTAATCCATTTGAGCTTTGGATCTGAGAATATGACCTAAAATGATCTTGCCAAGTGACTGGACGGTATGGATAACACATACATCATGGTAGGCCTCACAGAACTTGGTGATGTCAACACACCGTACCATGCAATCCGCGTGAAGGGTGCGGCTGGGTTGGCCCATATGTCAAGTAGGCCAACCTCCTTTTGAGGCCTGCTCGAGCTAAGCTAAACGGATAGCAGATCTGGCTCGAGCTAGAAATGTGGCCTATTTAAGTAAATGGGTCGGCTAGGGCTGACCCTTATAAATCTGACCCATATTGGCTGTCAATGGGCTGTGCAGGTGACCCAACCTGACCTGACTGGGAATCCGACGCAAAGAATATAAATATAGATGCACATACTATTTTTGTATCCGCGCATCCTTGAGCCGTTCTAAGCATACCTTGAGTGAGTCGGTCATTCCCCTAAAGCTCGCTCTGTAGCAGCACTCGTTCCGGTGTCTTTTTCTAGAGTACGGCAACTGCACGCTGATTATCCACCTAGCCCTTTCTATACTATGGTAGCTTTTATCTGATTTAAGTTGCTCCTTCCATGACTCAATCCAGAATGTGGTGTAGGCTTTTATACTAATTTTTAATGTCAATGCATAAATTCGGTTAGCCTCCTGCACATTGAGCTGACAACTGAGACTCGGCTCGTATAAGACACCCTTCAATACCTAAGTTAGATAGGGAATCTAGGTCCAGTGTAAACAAAATTTTTAGGCTAGAGATTGTGTATACCTTTAACCATTGGAGATGCTCCTATTTGTAGATGAGGAGAGGTGGTGGCTATATGAGATATCCTTACTTGGTAGGGACGTGTTGTAGTAGGATTCTGATTCTGAACACATGGGAGAATATCCTGATATCCTTGGTGAATATCTTGAGATCCCGAACATGTCGCGGATGTCCTCCGAGATCTTTGGAGAATATTTCGAATGGATTTATCTTAGATAGGATCTGATTGTTCGAAACTAGTAGGAAGCCGAGGTGGATTTATGTTGACCTAGGGTTATGCCAACCTGACTCCTTCAACAAGTAGTCGAGCTTCTTTTAGCATCGAGAAAACCAGTGGATCTTCTGATTTGCTAATGAGAGAACGACTCAACCTCATTCCTTGCTCAGTCTAGGGCCAGCAGGTTGGTTTTTTAGTCTCATATGTCGTTGTCTGATCTAGTGAAGCGCACTAAGATCCGACTTGACCTTTTCTTATTAGTTAGTTCACTTTTCTCATAACAATAGCCCCCCCTTACTTTCGAGTTTGCATGGCAGACTCGGGAAGTGGATTGGTCTCTGTCAAGTCGGACTGTCGCATATTTGGGCGTAAGATCTGCTTGTCATTAATATCAGATAAGGTGGCACGCGTAGGGATTGGGCGTATCCGCAATCATAGTACAATGCGCTCGAGGGTTTGTACACTGCTCGAGGTCATGTGCGTTGGCAACATGCCTGCTCAGTTTCTGGTCTACGAGATGTCGAAGCATGGCGCCTTCTGGAGAGACAAGACAGTTGGTGAGTGGAGATGCTCCACATGTCCAAGGGGGGCATCGAGGAGTCGTTTCCGGCTACGCATTAAATGTGAGTATTGAGTGCTCACACGTGCAGATCTACTATAAAAGGGGATGCCCAAGCATCGTCCAAGGCTATTTTCCCTTTTTCCCTTCTGTTATGTTCGATGTTCTCCTCCAACGTTGGGCAGTTTCTGGCGAGATTTCAAGCTTTCTTCCTCGGTGAGCCTTGCACACCCCCCCCCCCCCCCCCCCCCCCCCCCCCCCGCTTGTCTCTTTCTTTTTCTTTGGATTTCTAGTAGCCTTTCTGCCTAGAAAATATGTTTAAATTGCCTGATCAATAGGGAGGGGCGTTTCGGTGTGACGGTGGGGTAAATGATCTCCACCCTATGTCGAACCCACCGTCACCGCTGATGGTGATAAGCGATAGGGACTTCCGAGCATCCCATGAGTCGTGGATGGTGGAACAATCATTAGCCAGGCAGCTAGAGGATGCAGAGGAGGCTGCCTTAGCGACTAAGGAGACCAATGGGTCTTCGTCAAATGCAAAGGAGAAAGGACCTATAGGGTCCATACTGGCGGAGGCCGACCTAGTATGGATCAGTTTAGGGTACCTGTCACGCCCCAAACTCGGAAATCGGGCTCATAAAATTTTCGATCGCCGAATCCGGCGCCGACAGCCTCCATAGAACCCCATTCTCGGCTCCTAGCTCCCATTCGCCAGGTTCCGATCCTGGGATGCTACGAGGAGGATTTTCAATGTCAGTTTGATTCGTAATAAGCATAACCAAAGGCATAACCCACAAACAACAACCAAGAACTCCATAACATTTCCACTATGATAAAAAACGTTACAAGTACAATGAGCATAAAGGGAAATACAATGGTAAAGAACAAAAACTCCAAAATAATCTGCAACGTGCTCCTGCCTCAACGCTGCTGCGAACCAACATCACCTGTACACAACGGTCGTGCATAAGCTTATAGAAAGCTTAGAGGGTGGTTAAAGTGTGTGCGCAAGGTAGTAATATGATCATGCAATATCAGAGTAATACAGAATATGCAGATGAATCCATAATATCATGAGCCGTACCAAGGCTTATGCGATGCAAGACATGAATAGTATCGGCCACCCCAAGGTCATGCGATGTGTAATGTAACTCAAGCATACAGATCCTCATCTATGTCCACACATCAATACGGCTCAAATATGGGATATCACCGGGGTCTAGTACTCTCTAAACCAGATTGCCGCCACATCGCGCGCAATAAGGTAAGTGGAAGAGACCACACTATCCGTCTGCCAATATCGGGCGCGACTCGTCGATAGCGGACCCATTCCTCGAGCTGGTCAGACTCAGCCTAGGATTGCCCCCTACACTCGGGCGGATAAGGCTGCACCCCCTTCCAACCGACCACGACACAGTGGAGAGCACAGCCAACTGGTATTCGGCACTCAGCGCTCGTTTACCTACTCGGTATAGACGTTGGAGCAACCTCTTGGTACCATAAGGGTTTAGGAACTTTCGCCCAGGGATATCTATAGTATCCCATATAGAATAAGATTTTCGGTATCCAATCCTACCAACCACGATGCGTCTGTGGAGGCTACGACCCTGATGTCGCTAGGGCGTACAATACCCATGTCACACAAATACGAAATGCATGATTCACGCTATCCAGTCATGCAACAAATCCTGCGCATATCGTGCGCTCATGTAGGGTAACACTGCCTAACCAGGAGCCCATAAACAACCTGCCCGAAGGCATATGCTATGATCAGTCAATCCTCATATCAAACATATATATGATGCGTATGATCATGGGTCATGAAACTATACTAAACATGTAAATGAGTGATGAACCATTCTTACAAGGCAGATGGGCCTAGACGGCCTATACACAGCAAGTACGGTCCAGTAATGGGCCCTAAGGAGAGTCGTAATGTGGACATCCAACCAACATTACACTCGCAATGTGGATGTCAAACCAACATTGTTCCCAAGGCACGATCTTTGTAAACATCGGTACTTAGTTTGTAATGGATTTACACATTGCAATGGACCATATGTTCTTCCCATTGGACCTTACATATATATCAAATGGGCCATATCTTATGGGCTTTCTATTCATCAGATGGGCCACATAAATGGGTCATACCAATGGGTCTTATGTGCATTGCAATGGGTCAAAATCCGTGGGCCTTGGACTGCATCAAATGGGTTTAATCTCATGGGTCTTATATGTCTTAAATGGGCCTAACCCATAGGGTTTTTACAAATCAAATGGGCCTAACCCATAGTCCTTTTCACAATCAAATGGGCCTAACCCATAGTCCTTTTTACAAATCAAATGAGCCTAACCCATAGGCCTTGCATGCATATTAAAGTGGGCCTAAACCCCTAGGCCTTACATATATCAAATGGGCCTACTTCCATGGGCTTTAAAATTTCATCAAATGGGTCCAATTTCATGGGCCTTGGAATACATCAAAAGGGGCCTAGTCCTATGGACTTGGAACATATCAAGTGGGCCTAAACCCATAGGCCTTATGTGTTTCAAGTGGGCCTAACCCATACGCCTTTTACAATCCAAATGGGCCTAGCCCATAGGCCTTAAATAAAGCACATGGTCCTAACCCATAGGCCTTTTACAATTCAAATGGGCCTAACCCATAGGCCTTAAATAAAGCACATGGGCCTAACCCATAGGCCTTTTACAATTCAAATGGGCCTAACCCATAGGCCTTAAAATGATCTTTTCAAGTGGATGGACGGTCCGGAGGCATCACATGCATCATGGAGGGGTCTACATGAGGGCCCGCCATTGCGTATAGTATATGCTATATAATGTATATAAACTACATAATATTTATATATATATATGGTATATACTATATCATATATAATATAAATATATACATATATATAGACACACATGCTGCACACACACGTTGTACACACGCTGCACACACATGCAACACACACACACATGAACACACACACGCTGCCCCCACGCCATTAGGGCCCCACCGTCACGCTGACGGTGGGAACAAAACCCATACATCACTGTGGATCCCATGGGGGGCCCACTGAAATGTCTATTTGCCATCCAAACCGTTCACAAGGTCATTCGGGCCTGGTTGAAGGGAAAAAATAAATTTCAGCTTGATCCAACACTCCTGTGGGCCCCAAAAAGATTTCAATGATAGATGTCCATTTCACTGTTTCATGTGGTGTGGGCCACCCGAGTTCTGGATCGAGCTGAAATTTGGAGGGGGCCCACTTGAGGAGGGGATCCACCTCGTGAACAGGTTGGATGACAAACAAACATTATGGTGGGGCCCATGGCTGGAGCCGTGGGTCCCTTGCTGGACGCCGCCCGCCCGCATGCCTGCACGCTGCTGCTTGCAGCTGCAGCACATTGTCAGGGAGGAGGCATGGTGCCTTTAAAAAAAAAAACTTGAAAACCCAATTTTTTTGGGGTTTTTCGGATGTGGGGCCCACATCATGAGAATCCACTCCATCCATTAGTTTCTAGGGCCCGAAACACACCGAACGAGTCCAATATTCGGTATTTTTTTAGCATGTAGGTGCAGCAAAGTGGGTCCAAATAGTTTTAAATGGCAAGGAAAATAGTTGTCTATAGTATGGCCCACCAGATCAACAGATCAACCTCATTTTTCGGCTCAACGCCTAAAATGAGTTGGAAAAAGGGATGAATGGCATGGATGAAACAAATACACCAAGGTGGGGCCTGCATGAGCCGGCCCACCAAAACCCTTTTTTTTTTCTTTTGGGCAGGGATGTCCAGCGTCTCTGACGCTGGACGGTTGGGTTATTTAAAAAAAAAAAAAAGTGTAGAGGTGGGCCCCGATTAGGTGGGCCATCACATGGCTACCCCATGCACATACAAGGTGGGCCCCATCCAAAAATGGATTAGGTCCAAAACATGCATTCTAGTGGGGTCCATTCAAGTGGGCCACACAACCCTATCTCATAAAATAAAATCAAACAAAATAAAAAGAAATAAAAGAGAGAGAGAGACATGGAGAGTGAGACACGCTTTGTGATGGAGGGCTCCGCCACTATGAGCCCTCCCTTAAATGAAATCATACAATAAACGGATCCCTTTGTACATGGGACCATCGAAAATGTAAATCAACGGTAGAGATCCATTCTCCACCGATATGGACGGTCTAGATAACCTTTTGCAATGAAATAAACATCATGATGGGGTCCATGGAGAATGGCCCCATCATGGAATGATCATGATGATCCAAGTGGTCCATCGGCCACAACTTAGGGTCCCAAGTGAGATCCACACCATTGATCGGTGGGTCTCACTTGGTCCATTATAAAAATAAGAAAGAAACTACCCTATAGAGGCACCCACCATCCGATCTTCTTGCTCATAGGAGTTCCTTGGCACCTTAGCTTCAACTTCAAGGGATGAGATGAAGAATGGAAGGTTGAGATGGGAGATGATGGGGTAGGAAAGTGGGCCACTTGGAGCTTAGGAGAGTTTGGAAAACTCCATATGTATGGAGCTCCTTTTGCTTGGAGATTTTGAAATGAGAAAGAGAAAAAGAGAGAGAGTTGTAAAGGGAGAGAGAGAGAGTGATGGATGGATGTGGTGAGTGATGGTTGTGTAAGAAAAGCTTGACTTTTGAGGCTTTTGTGTAAGAGAGGTATGAGAGGTGTAAGAAAAGCCTGACTTTTATGGCTTTTTGTGTAAGAGAGGTATGGGTTTGGGAGACTTTTGTGGTTGCTTGGGAAAAGGGATGAAAGTGATGTGTACTTGACATGTGATGGCTTGATGGATTGATTGATTGATAGGATTGATGTGATTGATGTGACACATCGTAGAGATTTTCTTGGGTTTCGCAACGCGCGATATTTTCTCGCACCGAACGTTGGCCCATATCTCTTGACCAGGGTATCGCCTCAGCACGCAAGTCGCGGCATCGGAACCGTAACGACGGCGCGGTCGCTATGGTATTGGTCTTGGGTTGAGTCGACTCGGGTTGTTGGCACATGAATCAGGGTCGCGCGTCGACATCGGTTAAGTGTCGAAGGTTGCCGAAATTCGACCGGTAAGACCGCAAAAGTCCACGGAAAGGTATGGACCAAGATACGGGTCTCACAGTATCACATTCCGAACTCCATGGTACTCCAAGCTCCCAAATGAGCCCCAAGAGGGCGAGGTGGCTATTTAACAGGTCGCCCTCCAATGTGTGTTGAGGATTCCTCTGCAAAGAATAGTGAGGAAATTCCTCGCATATCTAGGGTCAGCTCCTAAATAGTTAATCCCTAATGCTTGGAGGGCACTGGTGAGGTCATTCATTCTCTAGTCTGAGCTTAACCAGCCCGAGCTAACTGTGAATGAGTTTCTCCATTTGTACCAATTAAAATTCAACCATTTTCATAAGGGTTGGTATTATTTTGTTGCTTGGCCGAGGACTAGTAAGGTCATGGTCACAGACGTCCCAATCTCAAATAAGAACTGCAAGAGCAAGTGGTTCTAGGTGTAAGGCGATTGGAGGCGCCAAGAACTTTCAGGCTGCATTCTTAGGTTCCAACTTCCATCGCTAAACCAGGTAAGTATATCTGAACTGTTTTTCCTTGATTTATTTTGTTTTGTCAGTTTTGCCTAAGTATTTCGCAGGAGTGAGCGTGGAGAAGCGAGTTCGAATCACCTAAGCCTAGTTGGTAGACGCCGAGCTGAGATCCTAGAAGCATTTGATCACGCCCAATTTTCTACTCAAATCAGGTCTTGACTTATTCATAATACATACATCTTTTTGAGATATATCTAAAGATCCTTTTCACCCTTATGCATTTACTGACTACTATTTTTCATCATGCAGAGATGCCTGATCAAAGCCGATCTAAGTGAAAGGTTCCTTCCGCAGCTGTAACACCCCGTACTTTTGCGTTCTCGGGTGTTACCATTATAAATTAAAATCTATATGAGGGTACACAAAACCTAAGTTATTAACCATTATTTAATAAGTCACATGACTTAACAACCTACCACCAAATGTCAACAATTAGAATATCAATTTCATAAATTCAACCATTAATTTAAATAAATTGTTAACTAAACGTTGAAACCCATGTATTTTGGCCCACTTACAAACCCAAATAATCAAATTTTTATAATCAAAGACTTATAGTGGACTAAGCGAATGAATAAATAACATTAATCTGGATGTGACCCACGTGAACAATTTAGAAATATATATAAAAATCTAAATACAAATAAGTAATTATTCTTTAAAAAACATACGAAACATCTCTAAAAGAGAGAACCATGGGATTTAAATATAAATAATTAATAATTAAAAATATAATAATAAATTTAATAATAAAAATGATATTTAAAACATTACAAAATGATATTTAATATCATAAATATATATTATGACATTTAATCCTTATTATAGCCATTAATTTCTAGTTAAATGCTCACGTAGACCCTTACAACCATTGACATTCAAATTCAGTATGATACAACCATCAGAGCAATAAAAATGAAAAGTATGGCCCACCTGATCCATAGATCTCCATCATGTATGAACCAAGACCCTAATGGGACAAGTAGGAGGCACTAAGCGGAGTGGATCATATCACACATCAATGTGGACCCCACTTCTAACTTGCACATGCACCTGCAGGATGTGCACTCGACGTGCACCAGAGTGCAGCTCGGGTCAACATGCTGTTGACCCGACAAAACCATAAAAAGGGATTTTTACTCCCTGACTTCCCACCAAACGTTGTTTAAACAAACAACGTTTGTTTGCTCAAGTTAGGGCCCACCATCTTGATCATGATAGATGATCCGAACAGTCTATCAGATGTAGATGGGGATCTCAACCACAGCCCTATGTTCGCACACGTTGAGACACATGCGTAAGCATGCGATTTCCATCAAAAGTGGAGTTGTGTACGCGGTCATTCCCTAAAACGGGAAGTTTTCGGTTTTCCCCTTTCCACACTGGTAAATCACATGCGCCTGCCTCTGAAAATCTCAGCTCTTCATTAGTATAAATCTCAACCACCCATTTTTGGGCTTCTTTGATTGCGGTTCAAGTTTTCCCTTTCACCGTCGTATGTTGCATTCGGACCCATTAAGGGAGCTAATAACCATCCAAAATAGGGACCCCACAATGTCCAATGATCCAATTCAAACCATCCGTAAGCCTCATATTGTAGGATTAGCCCTACAATCGGAACCTACCATGATCATGGCCATTATTTTCTGCAATCAGCCAAGGAACAACACCATCTGTAAACTGGTCATGATCTCTTATCAAAGTGGGCCATCTACTAGGCCACTCACCCAGAAACATGTTAATAAGAGTGGATCAAGATATGCAATCGATTTTCATCATAAACAATGATATTAATGTAAATCTCCAAGACCGCAAGTGGATTAACACACGAGCCATAACTAATCTCACGGATTACTTACCTCCGAAACGTCTAGAATAGGATTTGGAAAGCCTATTTAAGGTTGCCTTTTAGAGCATTCTTTCCAAAAAAAAAAAAAGGGAAAGAGATATATATATAGAGAGAGAGAGAGAGAAAAAAGGCGTCGTTGCCATTACCGCACCCAATAAAGTTAACTCGGTCCGAGTCGCTGCAAAAATCAGGGCCAAGTTTGTCTGGTTCGGTTGTCGAAAACCTGCAATAGAGAAGCAGGAGAAGATGAAGAGAAAAGAATGAAAAGAAGAAGGAAAAACAAAAGAGAGAAACAGGACGCGAGAGTGAGGCCACTATCTACTTCGTGCCTGCACTGAGTCTTGAGTCCGTGCTGAGTCTGCAACCAGCCAGGTGAGTTTTGTTTGAGTCTCGTCCTCACTGTCTTTAAGAGTAGAAGAAGAGGAGAATCATAAATAGGAAGAAGATGGTAGAAAGAAAGAGATATGAGAAGAAGAGATGGGTCGAGTTGCCAGTCGACTCGGTTCAAACCGAGCCGAGCCTCTGACTCACTATTGATTTAGGTCTAAAGTCCCCTGCTGAACCAGCCAAGGCAGAAGAATGAGATGAAAGGAGAGGGGTGGTCTAGATCGTGACTGCTCACCGAGTTCGAGAGATGAGTCGGGTTTAGTTGATAGAAACCTAACCCGCTACTGAGTTCGATCCTTAGGTCTTGGCTCGGGCAGGCTAGGTCTGAGTCTGGCTTGAATTCAGACCTTGTAAAAGGCCACTGAAAAGAAAAGAAGGAGAATGAGAAGAAGGAGAAAGAAAAGGGTGGGGTTGAGTTAATAACTCAGTTGACTCAGGCCGAGTCAGACTTGGGTTCCTGATGAAAAGAGATCTAGCCACACCAAGATTGTTATTGGTTAGAGGTTTCCCGACATGCCAAGAAACTCTTGGGTCAACATAGAGTATGATTGAGTTAGTCCAAGTTCTACCAAGTTGAGTAAGTTCAAGTTTTGTGTTCAAACTGATTCAACTCCTAGTTGAATTGGGGAAGCTGAGTTAAAATTGCTGAGGTAAGTTAGTCTCAAGTCTCTTATTGATGACTTAATTAGAGTAATTTAAGTTGTTTATGTATGTAACGCCCTGAAATTCGGGGGTCGAGCATAATCTACTTCATGTTTATGCACTAATACAGACAACGTACATCCTTCTTTCCAAAAAAAAAAGGAAAGAGATATAGAGAGAGAGAGAGAGAAAAAAAAGGCGTCGTTGCCATTACCGTACCCAATAGAGTGAACTCGGTCCGAGTCGCTGCAAAAATCAGGGCCAAGTTTGTCTGATTCGGTTGTCGAACGCCTGCAATAGAGAAGCAGGAGAAGATGAAGAGAAAAGAATGAAAAGAAGAAGGAAAAACGAAAGAGAGAAAGAGGACGCGAGAGTGAGGCCACTATCCTGCTTCGTGCCTGCACTGAGTCTTGAGTCCGTGCTGAGTCTGCAACCAGCCAGGTGAGTTTTGTTTGAGTCTCGTCCTCGCTGTCTTCAAGAGTAGAAGAAGAGGAGAATCATAAAGAGGAAGAAGATGGTAGAAAGAAAGAGATAGGAGAAGAAGAGATGGGTCGAGTTGCCAGTCGACTCGGTTCAAACCGAGCCGAGCCTCTGACTCGCTATTAATTTAGGTCTAACGTCCCCTGCTGAACCAGCCAAGGCAGAAGAAAGAGATGAAAGGAGAGTGGTGGTCTAGATCGTGACTGCTCACCGAGTTCGAGAGATGAGTCGGGTTTAGTTGATAGAAACCTAACCCGCTACTGAGTTCGATCCCTCGGTCTTAGCTCGGGCTGGCTGGGTCTGAGTCTAGCTTGAATTCAGACCTTGTAAAAGGCCAGTGAAAAGAAAAGAAGGAGAATAAGAAGAAGGAGAAAGAAAAGGGTGGGGTTGAGCTAATAACTCAGTTGACTCAGGCCGAGTCAGACTTGGGTTCCTGATGAAAAGAGCTCTAGCCACACCAAGATTGTTGTTGGCTAGAGGTTTCCCGACATGCCAAGAAACTCTTGGGTCAACATAGAGTATGATTGAGTTAGTCCAAGTTCTACCAAGTTGAGTAAGTTCAAGTTTTGTGTTCAAACTGATTCAACACCTAGTTGAATTGGGGAAGCTGAGTTGAAATCACTGAGGTAAGTTAGTCTCAAGTCTCTTATTGATGACTTAATTAGAGTAATTTAAGTTGTTAATGTATGTAACGCCCTGAAATTTGGGGGTCGAGCATAATCTACTTCATGTTTATGCACTAATACAGACAGCGTACATCCTTCTTTCCAAAAAAAAAGGGAAAGATATATATATATATATATATATATATATATACATATATATATAGAGAGAGAGAGAGAGAGAAAAGGCGTCGTTGCCATTACCGCACCCAATAGAGTCAACTCGGTTCGAGTCGCTGCAAAAACAGGGCCAAGTTTTTCTGGTTCGGTTGTCGAACGCCTGCAATAGAGAAGCAGGAGAAGATGAAGAGAAAAGAATGAAAAGAAGAAGGAAAAATGAAAGAGAGAAAGAGGACGCGAGAGTGAGGCCACTATCCTGCTTCGTGCCTGCACTGAGTCTTGAGTCCGTGCTGAGTCTTCAACTAGCCAGGTGAGTTTTGTTTGAGTCTCGTCCTCGCTGTCTTCAAGAGTAGAAGAAGAGGAGAATCATAAAGAGGAAGAAGATGGTAGAAAGAAAGAGATAGGAGAAGAAGAGATGGGTTGAGTCGCCAGTTGACTCGGTTCAAACCGAGCCGAGCCTCTGACTCGCTATTAATTTAGGTCTAATGTCCCCTGCTGAACCAGCCAAGGCATAAGAAAGAGATGAAAGGAGAGTGGTGGTCTAGTTCGTGACTGCTCACCGAGTTCGAGAGATGAGTCGGGTTTAGTTGATAGAAAACTAACCCGCTACTGAGTTCGATCCCTGGGTCTTGGCTCGGGCTAGCAGGGTCTGAGTCTGGCTTGAATTCAAACCTTGTAAAAGGCCAGTGAAAAGAAAATAAGGAGAATAAGAAGAAGGAGAAAGAAAAGGGTGGGGTTGAGTTAATAACTCAGTTGACTCAGGCCGAGTCCGACTTGGGTTCCTGATGAAAAGAGCTCTAGCCACACCAAGATTGTAGTTGGCTAGAGGTTTCCCGACATGCCAAGAAACTCTTGGGTCAACAAAGAGTATGATTGAGTTAGTCCAAGTTCTACCAAGTTGAGTAAGTTCAAGTTTTGTGTTCAAACTGATTCAACTCCTAGTTGAAATGGGGAAGCTGAGTTGAAATCGCTGAGGTAAGTTAGTCTCAAGTCCCTTATTGATGACTTAATTCTAGTAATTTAAGTTGTTAATGTATGTAACGCCCTGAAATTCGGGGGTCGAGCATAATCTACTTCATGTTTATGCACTAATACAGACAGCGTACATCCTTCTTTCCAAAAAAAAAGGGAAAGATATATATATATATATACATATATATATATAGAGAGAGAGAGAGAAAAGGCGTCGTTGCCATTACCGCACCCAATAGAGTCAACTCGGTTCGAGTCGCTGCAAAAACAGGGCCAAGTTTTTCTGGTTCGGTTGTCGAACGCCTGCAATAGAGAAGCAGGAGAAGATGAAGAGAAAAGAATGAAAAGAAGAAGGAAAAATGAAAGAGAGAAAGAGGACGCGAGAGTGAGGCCACTATCCTGCTTCGTGCCTGCACTGAGTCTTCAGTCCGTGCTGAGTCTGCAACCAGCCAGGTGAGTTTTGTTTGAGTCTCGTCCTCGCTGTCTTCAAGAGTAGAAGAAGCGGAGAATCATAAAGAGGAAGAAGATGGTAGAAAGAAAGAGTTAGGAGAAGAAGAGATGGGTCCAGTTGCCAGTCGACTCGGTTCAAACCGAGCCGAGCCTCTGACTCACTATTAATTTAGGTCTAATGTCCCCTGTTGAACCAGCCAAGGCGGAAGAAAGAGATGAAAGGAGAGTGTTGGTCTAGATCGTGACTGCTCACCGAGTTCGAGAGATGAGTCGGGTTTAGTTGATAGAAACCTAACCCGCTACTGAGTTCGATCCCTGGGTCTTGGCTCGGGCTGGCTAGGTCTGAGTCTGGCTTGAATTCAGACCTTGTAAAAGGCCAGTGAAAATAAAAGAAGGAGAATAAGAAGAAGGAGAAAGAAAAGGGTGGGGTTGAGTTAATAACTCAGTTGACTCAGGCCGAGTCAGACTTGGGTTCCTGATGAAAAGAGCTCTAGCCACATTAAGATTGTTGTTGGCTAGTGGTTTCCCGACATGCCAAGAAACTCTTGGGTCAACACAGAGTATGATTGAGTTAGTCCAAGTTCTACCGAGTTGAGTAAGTTCAAGTTTTGTGTTCAAACTGACTCCTAGTTGAATTGGGGAAGCAGAGTTGAAATCGCTGAGGTAAGTTAGTCTCAAGTCTCTTATTGATGACTTAATTAGAGTAATTTAAGTTGTTAATGTATGTAACGCCCTAAAATTCGGGGGTCGAGCATAATCTACTTCATGTTTATGCACTAATACAGACAACGTACATCCTTCTTTACAAAAAAAAAGGGAAAGAGACATATATATATATATATATATATATATATATATATATATATAGAGAGAGAGAGAGAGAGAGAGAGAGAGAGAGAGAAAAGGCGTCGTTGCCATTACCGCACCCAATAGAGTCAACTCGGTCCGAGTCGCTGCAAAAATCAGGGCCAAGTTTTTCTGGTTCGGTTGTCGAACGCCTACAATAGAGAAGCAGGAGAAGATGAAGAGAAAAGAATGAGAAAAAGAAGGAAAATTGAAAGAGAGAAAGAGGACGCGAGAGTGATGCCGCTATCCTGCTTCATGCCTGCACTGAGTTTTGAGTCCGTGCTGAGTCTGCAACCAGCTAGGTGAGTTTTGTGTGAGTCTCGTCCTCGCTGTCTTCAAGAGTAGAAGAAGAGGAGAATCATAAAGAGGAAGAAGATGGTAGAAAGAAAGAGATAGGAGAAGAAGAGATGGGTCGAGTTACCATTCGACTCGATTCAAACCGAGCCGAGCCTCTGACTCACTATTAATTTAGGTCTAACGTCCCCTGCTGAACTAGCCAAGGCAGAAGAAAGAGATGAAAGGAGAGTGGTGGTCTAGATCGTGACTGCTCACCGAGTTTGAGAGATGAGTCGGGTTTAGTTGATAGAAACCTAACTCGCTACTGAGTTCAATCCCTAGGTCTTGGCTCGGGCTGGCTGGGTCTGAGTCTGGCTTGAATTCAGACATTGCAAAAGGACAGTGAAAAGAAAAGAAGGAGAATAAGAAGAAGGAGAAAGAAAAGGGTGGGGTTGAGTTAATAACTCAGTTGACTCAGGCCGAGTCAGACTTGGGTTCCGGATGAAAAGAGCTCTATCCACACCAAGATTGTTGTTGGCTAGAGGTTTCCCGACATGCCAAGAAACTCTTGGGTCAACAAAGAGTATGATTGAGTTAGTCCAAGTTCTACCAAGTTGAGTAAGTTGAAGTTTTGTGTTCAAACTGATTCAACTCCTAGTTGAATTGGGGAAGCTGAGTTGAAATCCCTGAGGTAAGTTAGTCTCAAGTCTCTTATTGATGACTTAATTAGAGTAATTTAAGTTGTTAATGTATGTAACGCTCTGAAATTCGGGGGTCGAGCATAATCTACTTGATGTTTATGCACTAATACAGACAACATACATCCTTCTTTCCAAAAAAAAAGGGAAAGAGATATAGAGAGAGAGAGAGAAAAAAAGGCGTCGTTGCCATTACCGCACCCAATAGAGTCAAGTCGGTCCGAGTCGCTGCAAAAATCAGGGCCAAGTTTGTCTGATTCGGTTGTTGAACTCTTGTAATAGAGAAGCAGGAGAAGATGAAGAGCAAAAAATGAAAAGAAGATGGAAAAACGAAAGAGAGAAAGAGGACGCGAGAGTGAGGCCACTATCCTGCTTCGTGCCTGCACTGAGTCTTGAGTCCGTGCTCAGTCTGCAACCAGCCAGGTGAGTTTTGTTTGAGTCTCGTCCTCGCTGTCTTCAAGAGTAGAAGAAGAGGAGAATCATAAAGAGGAAGAAGATGGTAGAAAGAAAGAGATAGGAGAAGAAGAGATGGGTCGAGTTGCCAGTCGACTCGGTTCAAACCAAGCCGAGCCTCTAACTCACTATTAATTTAGGTCTAACGTCCCCTACCGAACCAGCTAAGGCAGAAGAAAGAGATGAAAGGAGAGTGGTCGTCTAGATCGTGACTGCTCACCGACTTCGAGAGATGAGTCGGGTTTAGTTGATAGAAACCTAACCCGCTACTGAGTTCGATCCCTAGGTCTTGGCTCGGGCTAGCTGGGTCTGAGTCTGGCTTGAATTCAGACCTTGTAAAAGGCCAGTGAAAAGAAAAGAAGGAGAATAAGAAGAAGGAGAAAGAAAAGGGTGGGGTTGATTTAATAACTCAGTTGACTCAGGCCGAGTCAGACTTGGGTTCCTGATGAAAAGAACTCTAGCCGCACCAAGATTGTTGTTGGGTAGAGGTTTCCCGACATGTCAAGAAACTCTTGGGTTAACAAAGAGTATGATTGAGTTAGTCCAAGTTCTACCGAGTTGAGTAAGTTCAAGTTTTGTGTTCAAACTGATTCAACTCCTAGTTGAATAGGGGAAGCTGAGTTGAAATCGCTGAGGTAAGTTAGTCTAAAGTCTCTTATTGATGACTTAATTAGAGTAATTTAAGTTGTTAATGTATGTAATGCCATGAAATTCGGGGGTCGAGCATAATCTACTTCATGTTTATGCACTAATATGGTCAACATACATCCTTCTTTTCAACAAAAATAGGGAAAGAGATATAGAGAGAGAGAGAGAGAAAAAAGGCGTCGTTGCCATTACCGTACCCAATAGAGTCAACTCGGTCCGAGTCGCTGCAAAAATCAGGGCCAAGTTTTTCTGGTTCGGTTGTCGAACTCCTGCAATAGAGAAGCAGGAGAAGATGAAGAGAAAAGAATGAAAAGAAGATGGGAAAATGAAAGAGAGAGAGGACGCGAGAGTGAGGCCACTGTCCTGCTTCGTGCCTGCACTGAGTCTTGAGTGCGTGCTGAGTCTGCAACCAGCCAGGTGAATTTTGTTTGAGTCTCGTCCTCGCTGTCTTCAAGAGTAGAAGAAGAGGAGAATCATAAAGAGGAAGAAGATGGTAGAAAGAAAGAGATAGGAGAAGAAGAGATGGGTCGAGTTTCCAGTCGACTCGGTTCAAACCGAGCCGAGCCTCTGACTCACTATTAATTTAGGTCTAACGTCCCCTGCTGAACCAGCCAAGGCAGGAGAAAGAGATGAAAGGAGAGTGGTGGTCTAGATCGTGACTGCTCAATGAGTTCGAGAGATGAGTCGGGTTTAGTTGATAGAAACCTAACCCGCTACTGAGTTCGATCCCTGGGTCTCGGCTCGGGCTGGCTGGGTCTGAGTCTGTCTTGAATTCAGACCTTGTAAAAGGCCAGTGAAAAGAAAAGAAGGAGAATAAGAAGAAGGAGAAAGAAATGGGTGGGGTTGAGTTAATAACTCAGTTGACTCAGGCCGAGTCAGACTTGGGTTCCTGATGCAAAGAGCTCTAGCCCCACCAAGATTGTTGTTGGCTAGAGGTTTCCCGACATGCCAAGAAACTCTTGGGTCAACACAGAGTATGATTGAGTTAGTCCAAGTTCTACCAAGTTGAGTAAGTTGAAGTTTTGTGTTCAAACTGATTCAACTCCTAGTTGAATTGGGGAAGCTGAGTTGAAATCTCTGAGGTAAGTTAGTCTCAAGTCTCTTATTGATGACTTAATTAGAGTAATTTAAGTTGTTAATGTATGTAACGCTCTGAAATTCGGGGGGCGAGCATAATCTTCTTCATGTTTATGCACTAATACAGACAACATACATCCTTCTTTCCAAAAAAAAAAGGGAAAGAGATATAGAGAGAGAGAGAGAGAAAAGGCGTCGTTGCCATTACCGCACCCAATAGAGTGAACTCGGTTTGAGTCGCTGCAAAAATTAGGGCCAAGTTTGTCTGATTCGGTTGTCGAACGCCTGCAATAGAGAAGCGGGAGAAGATGAAGAGAAAAGAATGAAAAGAAGAAGGAAAAATGAAAGAGAAAAATAGGACGCGAGAGTGAGGCCACTATCCTGCTTCGTGCCTGCACTGAGTCTTGAGTCCGTGCTGAGTCTGCAACCAGCCAGGTGAGTTTTGTTTGAGTCGCGTCCTCGCTATCTTCAAGAGTAGAAGAAGAGGAGAATCATAAAGAGGAAGAAGATGGTAGAAAGAAAGAGATAGGAGAAGAAGAGATGGGTCGAGTTGCTAGTCGACTCGGTTCAAACCGAGCCGAGCCTCTGACTCACTATTAATTTAGGTCTAACGTCCCCTGCCGAACCAGCCAAGGCAGAAGAAAGAGATGAAAGGAGAGTGGTGGTCTAGATCGTGACTGCTCACCGAGTTCGAGAGATGAGTCGGGTTTAGTTGATAGAAACCTAACCCGCTACTGAGTTCGATCCCTCGATCTTGGCTCGGGCTGGCTGGGTCTGAGTCTGGCTTGAATTCAGACCTTGTAAAAGGCTAGTGAAAAGAAAACAAGGAGAATAAGAAGAAGGAGAAAGAAAAGGGTGGGGTTGAGTTAATAACTCAGTTGACTTAGGCCGAGTCAGACTTGGGTTCCTGATGAAAAGAGCTCTAGCCACACCAAGATTGTTGTTGGGTAGAGGTTTCCCGACATGTCAAGAAACTCTTGGGTTAACACAAAGTATGATTGAGTTAGTCCAAGTTCTACCGAGTTAAGTAAGTTCAAGTTTTGTGTTCAAACTGCTTTAACTCCTAGTTGAATTGGGGAAGCTGAGTTGAAATCGCTGAGGTAAGTTAGTCTCAAGTCTCTTATTGATGACTTAATTAGAGTAATTTAACTTGTCAATGTATGTAACGCCCTGAAATTCGGGGGTCGAGCATAATCTACTTCATGTTTATGCACTAATGCGGTCAACATACATCCTTCTTTCCAAAAAAAATAGGGAAAGAGATATAGAGAGAGAGAGAGAATAAAGGCGTCGTTGCCATTACCGTACCCAATAGAGTCAAGTCGGTCCGAGTCGCTGAAAAAATCAGGGCCAAGTTTTTCTGGTTCGGTTGTCGAACTCCTGCAATAGAGAAGCAGGAGAAGATGAAGAGAAAAGAATGAAAAGAAGAAGGAAAAATGAAAGAGAGAAAGAGGACGCGAGAGTGAGGCCACTGTCCTGCTTCATGCCTGCACTGAGTCTTGAGTCCGTGCTGAGTCTGTAACCAGCCAGGTGAGTTTTGTTTGAGTCTCGTCCTCGCTGTCTTCAAGAGTAGAAGAAGAGGAGAATCATAAAGAGGAAGAAGATGGTAGAAAGAAAGAGATAGAAGAAGAGATGGGTCGAGTTGCCAGTCGACTCGGTTCAAACCGAGCCGAGCCTCTGACTCACTATTAATTTAGGTCTAACGTCCCCTGCTGAACCAGCCAAGGCAGAAGAAAGAGATGAAAGGAGAGTGGTGGTCTAGATCGTGACTGCTCACCGAGTTCGAGAGATGAGTCGGGTTTAGTTGATAGAAACCTAACCCGCTACTGAGTTCAATCCCTAGGTCTTGGCTCGGGCTGGCTGGGTCTGAGTCTGGCTTGAATTCAGACATTGTAAAAGGCCAGTGAAAAGAAAAGAAGGAGAATAAGAAGAAGGAGAAAGAAAAGGGTGGGGTTGAGTTAATAACTCAGTTGACTCAGGCCGAGTCAGACTTGGGTTCCTGATGAAAAGAGCTCTAGCCACACCAAGATTGTTGTTGGCTAGAGGTTTCCCGACATGCCAAGAAACTCTTGGGTCAACATAGAGTATGATTGAGTTAGTTGAAGTTCTACCGAGTTGAGTAAGTTCAAGTTTTGTGTTCAAACTGATTCAACTCCTAGTTGAATTGGGGAAGCTGAGTTGAAATCGCTGAGGTAAGTTAGTCTCAAGTCTCTTATTGATGACTTAATTAGAGTAATTTAAGTTGTTAATGTATGTAACGCCCTGAAATTCGGGGGTCGAGCATAATCTACTTTATGTTTATGCACTAATACAGACAACATACATCCTTCTTTCCAAAAACAAAGGGAAAGAGACATATATATATATATAGAGAGAGAGAGAGAGAAAAGGCGTTGTTGCCATTACCGCACCCAATAGAGTCAACTCGGTCCGAGTCACTGCAAAAATCAGGGCCAAGTTTGTCTAGTTCGGTTGTCGAAGGCCTGCAATAGAGAAGCAGGAGAAGATGAAGAGAAAAGAATGAAAAGAAGAAGGAAAAACGAAAGAGAGAAAGAGGACGGGAGAGTGAGGCCATTATCCTGCTTCGTGCCTGCGCTGAGTCTTGAGTCCATGCTGAGTCTGCAACCAGCCAGGTGAGTTTTGTTTGAGTCTCGTCCTCCCTGTCTTCAAGAGTAGAAGAAGAGGAGAATCATAAAGAGGAAGAAGATGGTAGAAAGAAAGAGATAGCAGAAGAAGAGATGGGTCGAGTTGCCAGTCAACTCGGTTCAAACCGAGCCGAGCCTCTGACTCACTATTAATTTAGGTCTAACGTCCCCTGCTGAACCAGCCAAGGAAGAAGAAAGAGATGAAAGGAGAGTGGTGGTCTAGATCGTGACTGCTCACCGAGTTGGAGAGATGTGTCGGGTTTAGTTGATAGAAACCTAACCCGCTACTGAGGTCGATCCCTGGGTCTTGGCTCGGGCTGGCTGGGTCTGAGTCTGGCTTGAATTCAGACCTTGTAAAAGGCCAGTGGAAAGAAAAGAAGGAGAATAAGAAGAAGGAAAAAGAAAAGGGTGGGGTTGAGTTAATAACTCAGTTGACTTAGGCCGAGTCAAACTTGGGTTCCTGATGAAAAGAGCTCTAGCCACACCAAGATTGTTGTTGGTTAGAGGTTTCCCGACATGCCAAGAAACTCTTGGGTCAACATAGAGTATGATTGAGTTAGTCCAAGTTCTACCAAGTTGAGTAAGTTCAAGTTTTTTGTTCAAACTGATTCAACTCTTAGTTGAATTGGGGAAGCTGAGTTGAAATCGCTAAGGTAAGTTAGTCTCAAGTCTCTTATTGATGACTTAATTAGAGTAATTTAAGTTGTTATTGTATGTAACGCCCTGAAATTCGAGGGTCGAGCATAACTCAGCTCCCGAGTTTCAAAACATCACTTATGCAACATAAATAATGATGGATGTATGTTGTCTATATTAGTGCATAAACATGAAGTAGATTTAGCCAAAACAGCAGACATAATTCAAGGATTGTGAGAAAATGCAAGCAAAAAACTTCAATACATATATAAACCAAAAACAATCCTAAAAATATGCGTGTTCTGCCCAGGGAAATAAGTACATCTATGTATCAAAATATATATATCAAACTATGCAAAATCAACATATACATATCTCAGAATCCCCGCCAGTCAGGACAAGGCTCACATGAACTCGCCTGAGAACTGCATGAAGGAGAAAGCCTCCTCGTCCTCGTCGAATTCTGGCTCCACCTCACAGGCGTCACCATCACCTACAGTTATGTCAGAGTCTAGTTGGTGTTTAAGCACCATCCCAGAACGTGGGAGTGAGTGATTAACTCAGTGGAGCTATACAGTAAAGGTTAACATGTTATCAATTCAATCAAGTAGTAATGATAAAACAGTATAATCAAACATGTCCTAGAAACTCTTGTTAATGCAAGATTGATATGAGGTAATGATGTATGCCCTCACCACAATCTCCCTTTGTGATCTTCATCTTACGGTCGCGCATGTCAGTCACTTCCTCAGTGCTCTTACACCAACACTGATAGCACATGCAGTGCAATGATATCAGTATGATTACCAAGTTCTTATTAGTCCTTTTCGTACAGCAGGATACGGAAGTTAAGACACCTCCCTTATATCAATTCCCAAACATTGATCCATTCTAGGGTCGTCAGTCCTAGGAAATCTCATACGATGTACGGTTCTAAATCGCTGTAAAGGGCTCGTCACCAATCAATACAGGTCTAGTTATATCCTCCATACTGCAACAAGACTCGTCGCCCTTATGCAGTATTAGAATATACTCGATGTCACTACAGAGGGCTCGTCACTAATCAATGTAGGCTGACAGCACGAATATAGTGTCCCATACCACCATAATTGGCTCACGAGTGTATGGTGCTCACTTGTCACTACGGGGAGGCTCGTCGCCCCAGCGTAGGCCGACAGTTCGACCACGGTGTCCCATACCACCATGTCCGACTCATGAGTCTTAGAGGATCACGGTACCAAGGTTAACGGGAGTTTCACTAGTGAGTTCGGTGCCTTAGATTCAAACAGTAGCGACCAAACATGGTGAACATACATCGGTCAATCGGGTTAGTTGATAAGCCCAACTAGGCCAAGCGCACGTTGAGTTGAACGACATGGAATGCATAAGCACTCCGTGTGGCCTAACCACTGTCGAACATCCCAAGCACGACTCGAATTCGTTAAACTCATCCTGCGTGGTAAAAATGACCTCAACCACCATTTGAAGAACAGTTACCGATTACCTGGACTGTAGTACAACCCCAATCATGTACAAGCTCAATAACAGGCATTTGATTCATATCCTACAATCATATGAACATTTATGAAATATAATTTGAAGATAAATACAGTACATGGAGGAAATCATACACATAGTTAACATGAATAATTTAGGTTACACAATTCATGAAGGAAATCATACGCACAGTTACCATGATTGAGATTCATACCTCAACAACCTTAACAATCATACTTTACTAACTACTAACTCATTCAAGCTTTAATACAAAACTTAGGCTACACTATTCAACATACATCACGTATGTCGACTCTATTACTTAATAGGGCAAGTCCTTTCATCAAGGAGTTACCGCATACATATCAAGCATGTATCAACGACAAATAATTATGGAAATCATAATAACAATTTCCATACGTATACGGGTATTCTAACATATACATGAAATACACTATTTATAACATAGATTATACATATTTACAAATCGAAACAGATAGTGCATTTGGCATGTGTAATAGCATTCACGTCATGAATAAATTATTATCTAACATTGAGAGTCTTGAAAACCATAGCCTAAACATATATAGTCCACACCTTAAACTAGAAAATGTATTAGATGTGATTCAGACGATAGGTCTTCGTAAACGGCGGATATGCTACCAAAGGCATAAAACTGGTTAGCTATAACATTGCTACAGCTATTCTAAGATTCAAAATAGGTTAGGGTTTGTTTAACTTACCCAAGAACGGAATCAAAATTGCCGGAATAATGATTCAAATACGCAGATTCGATTCGTAAATGAACTGGGAAGAATCCCACGGAGAATCAACAGGTTTTCTCTTACTTTCTCTCTCTTTTCTCTCTCTTGAATAGCTAGGGTTTAGGAAATTCATATGGAATTTGGGAATGAAGGTTTAAGTCCTTTTTATAGGCCTAAAGTCGACGAAAACAGCCTTAGGGCTCTTTCTGATCCAGCGGAGTACTTCTAGAGGTCCTCTTATCAAATGCGGTCGGACTTAAGCTCACTAACATTGGATCTTAAGTAAGTTAAGTTTTCAGTCCAATCGGGTTTTTAGATCGTCTGTGGCGGACCAGTTTCAATTCAACGGTTATCGGGATTCGATCAGAGCTATAAGTGTTATGACATATATGGGCCGCCTTTCCTGATCCGAGGGTGAATTTGGGTCGAAATCTAACAGTCAGAACGCTTAGAAATATCACGCAAGCGACATATCTCAGATTACTTAAAATCATATTTAATTTTCTAAAAATCTTTGTTTTCTCACTCTCTTCACTCCGAACTCAAGGAAATGGTCTCAGGACATCGTTTGGGCTTGATTTTTGAGGTGATAGTCAAGTCCAACTAAGCGGTCATAATGGTCTAAGTTCATCGGCATCAGACTTTCGATGTGTGGTCTCGATTCGATACGAAGTTTCAAAGTGCTCTCAAGAGCAACTGGCTTTAGAGTTGGATTCTAGATTGCAGGGTAATATAGCGTTATCGATTCTATAGGTTTTAGGTCTTACAGATCGTATTAAAAGTTATTGGTGCTAATTTCACATGTAATCTAGTTTATCGCTAGCTAATACTCATTAAATTTCTAAGGGATCTAGTTCTAAATGATTTCTACTGGAGGTGGTACTCGGGTCTAAGTACGAATTTTTCTAGGCCATTACAATGTATCTTTTGGCCTACTTGTTGAGTTCCGAGCTAGACTGTGTTCGAAATATCTCTAATCTCCTATTGAGTTGCAGTTAGCAAAACATTTAGTGTATAGACATTTACATTCTAATTTAATGTAGGAAATTAGGTTTCCCCAAACACTTAATTCCATGTTCAAATCTAATTTAAACAAATCCTGAATTATCTAATTGTTCAATGTTGGGAATTCTTATTAGGATCCAATCCGGAACTCAATTTGACTATTTTCAACATTAGATCACTACGCGACTTGTAAGGTGAGGATCACCCTTCAAGCTTTTCTACATCTTGATAATTAGCCTTACTCCCTTATCCTTGCTCATTTACTTTATTAATTGCTTAATGTAGTTCATTACTCTTATTGATTTTGATCCCTTATGATGATTGATAAATTAGATTTAAATTTAATATTTGAATATGGCATAAGATCTAATTACCTCTATTTTGATGTGAAATGAATGCATGCATTAGATATGCATGTGCTATATCGATATTATACATGATTTATCATTTATGATCAATAGATGGAATGATTAGAGGTCCTAGAACTAGTTACCACTTTATCTAATAAATTAAATGGAACATTTGATGGGGACTTATCATCTTATAGAACGTTTGTTGTCTACGTGACTTATGGGATAATCCATTTTCACTACATCCTTGGGATGGGTTGTTTGCCCTATGTGGCTTAATTTAATATTTTTCCTATGTGGCTTTCATCTTCATATAACCTTACGATGATAAGTCCCACTTGTAGAACTATAATTGGTCACTAATTGAGTAGGTTACCTTTAAACATCCAGTTTGCTAGTCTCATGAGCTAGGGATGGTAGAATAGGACACTATGCCTAAGCTATTGGCCTATGTTGGGTAACAAACCCCCCATGGTGACCTTTGTACTTTCCTAAATTCATTGTTTGAAATTGAAATAATAATGGTTGGGTTAATCATGCATTTTCATGGCATGCGGTCTTTTCCGGGTGAGTAATTCTCCTTGGGCATACCTTGAGTACTTTTCCAGGTGGCTAGATCTCCTTCGTAACGCCCTGAAATTCGGGGGTCAAGCATAACTCAGGTCTCGAGTTCCAAAACATCACTTATGCAACATAAACAATGATAGATGTATGTTGTTTGTATTAGCGCATAAACATGAAGTAGATTAAGCCAAATCAGCAGACATAATTCAAGGATAGTGAAAAAATGCAAGCGGAAGACTTAAATATATATATAATCCAAAAATAATTCCCAAAAGATGTATGCTCAACCCAGAGCAAATAAGTATAACTGTGTATCAAAATACATGTATCAAGCTGTGACAAAACAATATAATTATATCCCAAACTCCCCGCCAGTCAGGACAAGGCTCACATGAACCCGCCTGAGAACTGCATGAACAAGAAAGCCTCCTCATCCTCGTCGAACTACGGCTCCTCCTCGAACGGCATAGGATCATCTGCAGCTAAATCAGAGTCTGGTTGGTGTTTAAGCACCGTCCCAGAATGTGGGAGTGAGTGATCAAGTCAGTGGAGCTATACAGCAAAGGTTAACATATTCTCAATTCAATCAAGTAGTAATGATAAAACAGTACAATCAAACATGTCCTAGAACTCTTATTAATACAAGAATGATATGAGGGAATGATGCATGCCCTCACCACAATCTCCCTCTGTGATCTTCATCTTACGGTCGAGCATGTTAGTCACTTCCTCAGTGCTCTTACACCAACGCCGACAGCACATGCAGTGCGATGATATGAGCATGATTTTCTAGTTCTTATTAGTCCTTTTTATACAGCTGGATTGGGAAGCTAAGACACCTCTCTTATATCAATTTCCAAACATTGATCCATTCTAGGGTCGTCAGTCCTAGAAAATCTCATACGATGTACGGTTCCAGATAGCTATAAAGGGCTCGTCACCAATCAATACAGGTCTAGTTATATCCTCCATATTGCAACAAGACTCGTCGCCCTTATACAGTATCAGAATATACTCGAGGTCACTATAGAGGGCTCGTCACCAATCAATGTAGGCCGACAACACGAATATAGTGTCCCATACCACCATAATTGGCTCACAAGAGTAAGGTGCTCACTAGTCACTACGGGGAGGCTCGTTGCCCCAGCGTAGGCCGACAGCTCGACCACTGTGTCCCATACCACCATGTCCGACTCATGAGTCTTAGAGGATCACGGTACCAAGGTTAACGGGGTTTCACTAGTGAGTTCGGTGCCTTAGATTCAAACAGTAGCAACCAAACATGGTGAACATACATCGGTCAATCGGGTTAGTTGATAAGCCCAACTAGGCCAAGCGCACGTTGAGTTGAATGACATGGAATGCATAAGTACTCCGCGTGGCCTAACCACTGTCGAACATCCCAAGCACGACTCGAATTCGTTAAACTCATCCTGCGTGGCAAAAATGACCTCAACCACCATTTGAAGAATGGTTACTGATTACCTGGACTGTAATACAACCCTAATCATGTACAAGCTCAATAACAGGCATAAGATTCATACCCTATAATCATATGAACATTTATGAAATATAACGTGAACATAAATACAGTACATGGAAGAAATCATGCACACAATTAACATGAATAATTTAGGCTAATAAATCCATGGAGGAAATCATACACTCAGGTAATGTGATTGAGATTCCTATCTGGTAACACCCCGGATTTTTGCCAACCTGGGTTAAACGTCCTTAGGCAACGGGTCAACCATAGCACCTTGGTAACCTCTCAAAATTTGATTTCAAAGCCAAAGAAATCATTTAGAACCTATTTCTTTAGAAATTTAACGTGAATTAGCTAGCGCTAAGGTAGATTAGCTGTGAAATTGTCCCTGATCGCTTTAAATACGTTCTGCAAGACCCAAAACTTATAGAACCAATGACGCTATCTTATCCTGAAATCTAGGATCAAACTCTAAACCCGTTTGCTCTTAGGAACCCTTTGAAACTTCGTATTGGATTTAGACCGCGCGTCGAAAGTCCGATATCTACAATCTTAGACAATTATGACCGCTTGGCTGGACTTGGCAATCATTTCAAAAATTAAGCCTAACCGATGTTCTGAGGCTATTTCATTGAGCCTGGAGTGAAGAGAGTGAGAAAGAGTAAATATTTAAAAATTTAATTCAAAATCTGGCACATGTCGTGCGCGTTATTATTAAGCGTTCTGACCGTCAGAATTCAGCCAAATTTTACCCTCGGATCAGGAAAAATTTCTCTTTCATGTCATGAGACTTGTAGACTTGATTTAGGTACGTGACCGCTGAATTGAAACTGGTCTGCCACGTGCGATCTGGAAACTCTACTGGTCTGAAAACTTAATGTGTACTAGATCCAATATACATGAGCTTAAGTCCGACCGCGTTCGGCCAGGGGACCTCCCGAAACGCTCTTTTGGATTGAAAAAGTCCCGATTTGGTTATAACTCAAGTATACTTTGTTCCCAAGTCTATTTAGGTTAGTTTTTAGCCTATATAAGGGCTTTAAACCCTCTCATATCTCTCCCATCCAAATTTTCTTGAAACCCTAGATTGAGAGAGAGAGAAAGTGAGAGATTGTGAGAGACTTTGTGAGAGAACTTCCTACCGTTTACTCCATCCTTTACACGTACCAAAGCAACGTATTCAAATCACTTTCCTGGTGATTTTCAACGCACTTTTAGGTAAGAAAACTCTACCCTCTTGCTGTTTTAGGGATTCCTTTGATTCAAATAGCAAAGTAGCTTACGTATCTTGTGCATTAGGTCGCCTTTGCGCCGTTGACGAAGCGTAGACGTTCTATTCGAATCAATACACGTCTAAGGCAAAAGGTGAGGATTTTAGACGCTTTGATTGACTGATTTCAAAGCTTTCAATGTCGTTTAATAGAAGATTATAGAGGAGAACGCTGTTTGACATGTAGAACATGCTGTCCATTTTCTGCTTCGACTGCGTACGGAAAATATGAGATTTAGGGTATTTTAGGTATTTGTAGGAAATACAGTATACGTCCGTATTTTGCTGAAATGATTGTCATGACTATTTGTCGTATTGTGATATTAGGAATGCGTGTATGATCTGTTTGGTGAAGAGATTTGTAAGACCCATATCTTGGTCCGTACCTTTCCGTACACTTTCGCGGTCGTACGGGTCGAATTCCGGCAACTTTCGACCCTTAACAGATATCGACGCGCGACCTGGATTCTTGTGCCGACAACCCGAGTCGACTCAACCCGAGACCAATACCATAGCGACCGCGCCGTCGTTGCGGTTCCGATACCGCGACTCGCGCGCCAAGGCGATACCCTGATCAAGAGATATGGGCCAACGTTCGGTGCGAGAAAACGCCCCGCGTTGCGAAAACCAAGGGAATCTCAACGATGTGTCACATCAATCACATCAATCCCATCAATCAATCACCCATCAACCCATCACATGTCAAGTACACATCACCTCCATCCCTTTTCCCAAGCAACCATAAAAGTCTTCACATCTCATACCTCTCTTACACAAAAAGCCACAAAAGTCTTCTTAACCAATACTTCTCTTACACAAAAGCCACAAAAGTCAAGTTTCTCTTACACCACCATCACTCACCCACCCATCCATCCATCACTCTCTCTCTCTCCCTTTACATCACTTTCTCTTTCTCTCTTTCTCATTTCAAGATTTTCAAGCAACTCCAAGAGCCCCATACGTATGGAAATCTCCAACCTTCCTAAGCTCTAAGTGGCCCACCTTCCTACCCCAAAATCTCCCATCTCAACCCTCCTTTCTTCATCTTAGCCATTGAAGTTGAAGACAAGGTGCCAAGGAACCCCTAGGAGCGAGAAGATCGGACGGTGGGTGCCTCTATAGGGTAGTTTTACTTATTTTTATGGTGGACCAAGTGAGGCCCACCGATCAATGGTGTGGATCTCACTTGGGACCCTTATTTGTGGCCGATGGACCACTTGGATCATCATGATCATTCCATGATGGGGCCATTCTCCATGGACCCCATCATGATGTTTATTTCTTCAAGAAAGGTCATCTAGACCGTCCATTTTGGTGGAGAGAGGATCTCCACCGTTGATTCTCGATCTTGATGGTCCCATGTGTTGAGGAACTTTTTTTTTTGTATCATTTGCCTTTAAAGGAGGGCCCATAATGTCGGGGTCCCTCCATCACAAGCCGTGTCCCACTCTCCATGACTCTCTCTCTCTCTTTTATTTTATTTTATTTTATTTTATTTTATTTATTTTTATTGCAATAGGATGGTGTGGCCCACTTGAATGGATCCCACCTTGATATAACTATTTTTATTCAAGTGGGGCCCAACTTAAAAGTTAAACCCATGTCACCCATCATGTGGTGGCCCACTTCATCAGGGCCCACCATTCTCAAAAGAGAAGAAAAAAAATAAATAAATTTAAAACCGTCCAGCGTCCCAGACGCTGGACGTTTTAATGAAAAGGAAAGAAGAAAAGTGAGACTTTTGGTGGCCCACTCATTTAGGCTCCACCTTGACGTTTAAGTCCGATCCAAGCCGTCCATCCTCTTACCCACGACGTTTTAGCCGTTGGGTAGAAGTTTGGAGCTAATCAAATCACCTGGTGGACCATAGCGCCGAATGTTGCGTCCTCACCATTCAAATGTTAATTCTGGTGTTATTTCACTTTCCATGCGCCAAAAAAATTCAAACTCTGGACTTATTTGGACGGCCTCGAGCCACTGATCGCAATGGCCGGGTTGGATTTCGGCGCAGCGGGTCCCACGTGCAAAAATCTCCAACAAAATCGTTTTCCTCCAAAAATTGCAAGAGGCAGGGCCTCTTGCTTCTGACATTAAAAAAAAAAACTACATGCCAGCAGCGTGCTGGCGTGCGTACGGGCGGGCGGTGGCGTCCAGAGAGGGACCCACGGCCCCAGCCGTGGGCCCCACCTTGATGTATGTATGCTATCCAAGCCGTCCATTGGGTGGGTCCCCATCTCAGGTGGGCCCCCTCCAAATTTCAGGTTGGTCCAAAACTCAGGTGGCCCACACCGTAAGAAATAGTGTGGATGAGCATCCACCATTGAAACTATTCCTAGGGTCCACAGAAGTGTTGGATCAAGCTGAAATTTCATGTTTTTCCTTCATCCAGGTTGAGTGACCTTATGAATGGGTTGGATGGCAAATAAACATTACAGAGTGGGCCCCACATGGGACCCACATTGATGCATATGTTGTTGTCAGCGTGCTGGCGGACGGTGGCACCCACCTGACGCATGGGCTGCCTCCACCGTCCACGGACGGTGGGCCCTGTGTGATGTATGTGTTATACCGCACTGTCCACTGGACAGTGGGACCCCCCTTGATGCATGTGATACATCCAAACCGTCCACCCATTTGATATATATAAAGCCTAGAGATTTAGGCCCATCTGACTTATAGAAGGCCTATGGACTAGGCCCATTCGAATTTCAAAAGGCCTATGGGCTAGGCCCATTTGGCTTGTGAAATGCTTATGGGCTAGGCCCATTGGATTCATTCTAGGTCTAAGGACTTAGGCCCATATGATGTGTTGCAAGTCCATGGGACTAGGCCCATTTAATGTACTTCAAGGCACAGGTAATTGGACCTATTTGTTGCATTCTTAAAGCCCATGGAAGTGGACCCATTTGTTATATTGTAAGACCTATGGGACTACACCCATTTGATTAAGGAAGGGTCCATGGGATTAGGCCCACTTTGATATGCATGCAAGCTCATGGACTAGGCCCATTAGAATTGTTTAAGGCCTAGGGATTTAGGCCCATTCGACTCATATAAAGCCTCTGGGTTGAGGCCCAGTTGATATGCATTTGGGGGCCCAATTGTGTGGCCCATTTGATACATATTAGACTCATGTGACTAGGTCCAATTGATACAATCCAAGGCCACGGGTTTTGACCCATTGCAATGCACATAAGACCCATTGGTGTGGCCCATTTATGTGGTCCATCTGATGAATAAAAGGCCCATAAGCTATGACCCATTTGATATATATGCAAGGCCCAATGGGAGGAACATAAGGTCCATTGCAATGTGTAAACCCAATACCAATTATGTAGCGGTGTTTTTAGAAGATCGTACCTGGGAAACAATGTTGGTTTGACGTCCACATTGCGAGTGTAATGTTGGTTGGATGTCCACATTACGACTCTCCTTAGGGTCCATTACTGGGCCATACTTATCGTATTTAGACCGTCCAGGTCCATCTGCATTGTAAATAGTTCATTTTGTTATAACATGTTTAGTACAGTTCATGACTCATGATCATACGCATCATATGTATGCTTGACGTGAGAATTGTCTGATCATAGCATTTGCCTTCGGGCAGGTTGTTTATGGGCTCCTGGTTAGGCGGTGTTGCCCTACATGAGCGCGCGGTATGCGCAGGATTGGTTGCATGACTGGATAGCGTGATTCATGCATTCCGCATTTATGTGACATGGTTATTGTACGCCCTAGCGACATCAGGGCCGTAGCCTCCACAGACGCATCGTGGTTGGCAGGATTGGATACCGAAAATCTTATTTTACATGGGGTACTATAGATATCCCTGGGTGAAAGTCCCTAAACCCTTATGGTACCAAGAGGTTGCTCCAACGTCTAGACCGAGTGGGTAGATGAGCGTTGAGTGCCGATTACCAGACGGTTACGCTCTCCACTGTGTCGTGGTCGGTTGGAAGGGGGTACGGTCTTACCCGCCCGAGTGTAGGGGGCAATGCTAGGCTGAGTCTGACCAGCTCGAGGAATGGGTCCGCTATCGATGAGTCGCGCCCGATATTGGCAGACGGATAGTGAGGTCTCTTCCACTTACCTTATTGTGCGCGATGTGGCGGTAATCTGGTTTAGAGTGTACTAGACCCCGGTGATATTCCATACTTTGAGCTGTATTGATGTGTGGACATAGATGAGGACCTGTATGCTTGAGTTGCATTGTACATCGCATGGCCTTGTGGTGGCCGATACATTCATGTCTGGCATTGTATAGCCTTGGTACGGCTCATGATATTATGTTTCCATTTGCATATTCCGCATCACTCTGACATTGCATGTACATATTACTACCTTGAGCACACACCTTCACCACCCTCTAAGCTTTCTGTAAGCTTATGCACGACCGTTGCGTGCAGGTGACGTTGGATCGCAGCAGCGTTGAGGCAGGAGCACGTTGCTGATCATTTTGGAGTTTTTCTGTTATTTACCCTTGTATTTCCCCTTATGCTCATTGTACTGTAAAGTTTTGATCATAGTGGAAATGTAATGGAGTTTCTTGGTTGTTGTTTGTGGGTTATGCCTTTGGTTATGCTTATTACGAATCAGACTGACATTGAAAATCCTCCTCGTAGTATCCCAGGATCGGAACCTGGCGAATGGGAGCTAGGAGCCGAGAATGGGGTTCTACGGAGGCTGTCGGCGCCGGATTCGGTGATCGAGAATTCTGTGAGCCCGGTTTCCGAGTTTGGGGCGTGACAGAAGTTGGTATCAGAGCATAACTTGGGAATAACCGAGAACAACATTACATGTTTGCTATGAGTGAAGAATGGCTAAGTTCTGAAGTTCGGATAACTTCGCAACCTTCTGATTCAGACCGTTAACGTGCGTACATTCAAGAGTTTTGAAGTTGATAGGCGCTTTCGTTCTTCCCTGTAGGGTATGGCGCCTGTTACTCGATCGACTCCCGCACCACCACCTGAGGATTCTACTTCACCATCGGAGACTCCAGCTCTACCACCTGCGTCTCTCATTCCACCCTCAGAGATCCCTGATTCCTCCCATGAGGATGACATTCCTCCACCTGAGGCTGATGAGGAGCCGACTGTGACTGTGAGTGCCTCTCAGTTACAGCAGATGTTGCAGGCTGTGACAGCTGCACTACAGGGACAGGGTAGACGCCCAGCTGTTTCACCAGCTCAGGCGGAGCAGGAGCGCGCGAGCGCCGTACTTCGTGAGTTTAGACGGCATGATCCCCCACGTTTTCAGGGCGAGCCAGATCCGACTGCAGCCGAGAGATGGCGCTCCGATATGGAGAAGATATTCGATACCAAGTTATGCACGACCGAGCAGCGCGTCCGGTTAGCAGTATTTCTCTTCCACGGTGAGGTCGAGCATTGGTGGACCTCTGTCACCCGTGTCGCCAGACCTGATTATGTCTGGACATGGGAGGACTTTGTGGACCGATTCGAGGAGCAGTACTTCCCTGACCACATCCGTCGTCAGCGAGCCTTAGAGTTCGAGACTCTGGTGCAGGGAGACATGACCGTGGCACAGTACGCGGCCCGTTTCATGGCACTATCGAGATTCGCACCATACATGGTTGATGACGAGGGGCGGAAGGCCCGCCGTTTCGAGCACGGCTTACATTACGGCCTTCGAGGTCGTGTCATTGGGCATGAGCTTCCTACTTTCCAGGCAGTAGTGCGGAAAGCTCAGATATACGAGACTGAGTGGGCCAGTTCTCAGTCTGATCGTGGTCAGAGGGGAGACCGGAAGAGGCAGGCTTCTTCCAGTCATTCCCAGCAGGGTCGACCACAGCAGCAGAGGCGTACTGGTCGCCCAGCTTTCCGTGTACCATCAGCACCAGCAGCACCTCCACCACCACCTCAGAGACAGTTCACCGGCACTTGCTTCAGGTGCGGTGCGACGGGACACCGTTCATGGGAGTGTCCCAGTCCCCAGCAGCAGCAGAGAGGTCCACAGCAGCAGAGACCTCCACCGCAGCAGCAGAGACCCCCACAGCAGCAGCGACAGCAGCCTCTACCACCGAGGCCACCTCAGCAGCAGCATCAGCATCAGCACCAGCCTCAGAGGCCGCAGCAGCAGAGGCAGCAGTTTCGACCTCCTCAGCGACCTCAGCAGCAACAGCAGCACGTTCAGAGGGGACAGGCACCTCCCCAGCCAGCTCAGGCTAGGTTTTATGCTGCTCAGCAGGATCTGCAGTCATCCGGAGGAGTCGTTGAGGGTATATTGTCAGTTTCTGCATGCATTGCACGTGTATTGTTTGATTCTGGTGCATCGCATTCTTTTGTGGCCGAGAGCTTCTGTCGATCGGCTGGCTTACCGTTGGAGTCTGCTGGTGAGAGCCTATCAGTATCTACTCCCTTGGGGAGGACTGCAGCGTTAGGACGATTTTGCTCGTCATGCCCCGTTCTAGTTGGGGATACCTTCCTGCCTGCTGATTTATTTATTTTTCCGATGTCCGAGTTCGACGTTATCTTGGGCATGGATTGGCTCGCCGAGTACTATGCCATTTTGGACTGCGCCGCGAGGACCGTCACGTTTTGTATACCCGGCGTGCCACAGTTCCAGTTCGTTGCAGATGCCAGAGGAGAGCGGTTGTCTTGTCTGATGTCTTGCGCCATAGAGGAGCCTGTCGCCATTTGCATCGACCATTTACCGATAGTTTACGATTTTCCCGATGTGTTCCAGGAGATTCTGGGATTACCGCCTCGTCGACTCACCGAGTTACAGATCGATCTCGTGCCTGGTACCGCGCCTTTTCAAAGGCCCCGTATCGTATGGCACCGTTAGAGTTACGGGAACTGCAAAAGCAGTTGGACGAGTTGCGTGAGCTGGGCTTTATTCGTCCAAGCAGTTCACCGTGGGGAGCACCGGTACTCTTCGTGAAGAAGAAGGATGGTTCGTTGAGGCTCTGCGTTGACTATCGCGAGCTCAACAAAGTCACGATCAAGAACAAGTACCTGCTCCCCAGGATTGATGATTTGTTTGACCAGCTGCAGGGTGCACAGTTCTTTTCGAAGATTGATCTGCGTTCCGGTTATCATCAGATTCGGGTCCGAGATGAGGACATTTCGAAGACGGCATTCAGGACGCGTTACGATCATTTTGAGTTTCAGGTCATATCCTTCGGACTGACCAATGCACCCGTGGTCTTCATGCAGCTAATGAACGAGGTTTTTCGCCCATATCTGGATCAGTTTGTTGTAGTCTTCATCGACGACATTCTGATCTACTCGAGGACTCGTGAGGAGCATGAGCAACACTTGGAGATTACCTTGCAGACCCTCCGCGCACACCAGCTGTATGCGAAGCTGGAGAAGTGCTAGTTCTGGTAGGAGGAGGTGAAATTCCTCGGTCACGTGGTGACGAGGGAGGGTGTCGCAGTGGACCCCTCGAAGGTCGAGGCAGTGCGTCAGTGGGGCCAGCCCACGACTGCGACAGAGATCCGTAGTTTCCTTGGCTTGGCGGGCTATTACCGACGTTTCATTGAGGATTTTTCTCGTATTGCAGCCCCGCTGACCAGGTTGACTCGAAAGGGCGCAGAGTTTATTTGGAGTGACGCCTGCGAGCGAGCATTTACGGAGTTGAAGGACCGTCTGACGTCCGCTCCTGTCCTCACTCTTCCATCTGGGAGTGACGGCTTCATTGTATTCACTGATGCCTCGCACATTGGTTTAGGTGCTGTCCTGATGCAGCACGGGAGACCAGTGGCCTTCGCGTCTCGTCAGCTCAAGGTCCATGAGCTGAACTACCCTACACATGACTTAGAGCTGGCTGCCGTTGTCTTCGCACTGAAGGTGTGGAGGCACTACCTTTACGGGATTAGGTTCGAGCTCTTCTCTGATCACAAGAGCTTGAAGTACCTCTTCTCGCAGTCTGAGTTGAATATGAGACAGAGGCGCTGGATGGAGCTCCTGAAGGACTATGATTTCGACCTTCAGTATCACCCGGGCAAGGCGAACGTGGTGGCAGATGCCCTCAGCCGTCAGCCACGAGGCCTAGTGGCACATATGATGATTCAGGAGTGGCGGATGCTTGAGGATGTTGCAGCGTATGACTTTGAGTTCGGCCTGCAGTCTTCCATTGTACAGTTATCGAGCCTGTCGATTCAACCCTCTCTTGTCGCTAGGGTGATCGAGGCTCAGCAGGCTGATGAGTCGTTGTAGATTTATATGGCTGAGGCGGCATCTGAGGGTCAGGCAGATTGACAGATCGGTACAGACGGTGGACTTCGCTTCAGAGGCCGATTATGTGTCCCGGATATTCCAGAGTTACGCAGAGATCTTATGACCGAGGCACATCGATCGCGATTTTCTATCCACCCGGGCTCGACGAAGATGTACCGTGACATGAGGTGACAGTATTTTTGGGCAGGGATGAAGCGCCAGATTGCCAGTTTTGTGGCCGAATGTGACACGTGCCAGCGTGTCAAGGCCGATCATCAGAGACCTCCTGGTCTATTGCAGCCGTTGAGCGTCCCGATGTAGAAGTGGGAGCACGTGTCGACTGATTTCATTATGGGTTTGCCGAGGACTCAGCGCGGTCATGACGCCATTTGGGTTGTTGTGGATCGTCTGACGAAGTCGGCACATTTCCTTGCGATGCGTGCAACTTGGTCTATGGACCGGCTTGCGAGACTATTCATTGAGGAGATTGTGAGACTGCATGGCGTTCCAGTCTCGATCGTTTCTTACCGAGACTCGAGGTTCACGTCTCAGTTTTGGGGGAGCTTCCAGCGTGCGATGGGGACTGATTTGCAACTCAGCACCGCGTACCATCCGCAGACCGATGGCCAGACGAGAGGGTCAATCAGATACTTGAGGATATGCTTCGGGCCTGCGCGATTGACTTCGGGGGTAGCTGGGATGAGCATCTGCGATTGGCTGAGTTTGCGTACAATAACAGCTATCAGGCGACCATCGGAATGGCTCCTTTTGAGGCAGTATATGGCAGACCATGCAGATCACCCAGTTGTTGGACCGAGGTTGGAGAACGCCGTCTCCTAGGTCCCGAGCTTGTGCAGGAGACTTCAGAGGCTATTGACATCATCAGGCAGAGGATGCGCACAGCTCAGAGCCGACAGAAGAGTTTTGCTGATCGTCGGCGTCGTCCCTTGGAGTTTGATGCAGGGGACCATGTGTATCTCAAGGTCTCGCCCATGAAGGGCGTAGTTCGATTTGGAGCGAAGGGCAAACTTGTCCCGAGATTCATAGGACCTTTTGAGATCACTGGGCGCGTTGGCGCCGTGGCCTATCGGCTTGCCTTGCCATCACAGTTGTCTGGGGTCCACAACATTTTCCACGTCTCCATGTTGAGGAAGTGTGGGTCAGACATAGTTCCCGTCATTGATTGGCAGCCGTTGGAGGTTCGTGAGGACGCTTCTTACATTGAGCAGCCAGTTCGTATCCTTGATCGGAAGGAGCAGGTCCTCAGAACCAAGGTCATTCCGTTGGTGAAAGTGCAGTGGGGTCACCATTCTGTTGAGGAGGCTTCTTGGGAGCGTGAGGCTGAGATTCGAGAGCGATATCCTCATCTCTTTGATGGTTGATGATCATGTATTGTATTTTGTACGTTGTCCCTGATTCTATATGATGACGTTATGTTTCTTATTCCTCGCGAGTTATGCTTAGTTGCGACGCTTGTGTAAATTTTGAGGATGAAATTTTTATAAGGAGGGGAGAGCTGTAAGACCCGTATCTTGGTCCGTACCTTTCCGTACACTTCCGCGGTCGTACCGGTCGAATTCCGACAACTTTCGACCCTTAACCGATATCGACGCCGACCTGGATTCTTGTGCCGACAACCCGAGACCAATACCATAACGACCGCGCCGTCGTTGCGGTTCCGATACCGCGACTCGTGCGCCAAGGCGATACCCTGATCAAGAGATATGGGCCAACGTTCGGTGCGAGAAAACGCTGCGCGTTGCGAAAACCAAGGGAATCTCAACGATGTGTCACATCAATCACATCAATCCCATCAATCAATCACCCATCAACCCATCACATGTCAAGTACACATCACCTCCATCCCTTTTTCCAAGCAACCACAAAAGTCTTCACATCCCATACCTCTCTTACACAAAAAGCCACAAAAGTCTTCTTAACTCATACTTCTCTTACACAAAAGCCACAAAAGTCAAGTTTCTCTTACACCACCATCACTCACCCATCCATCCATCACTCTCTCTCTCTCTCCCTTTACATCACTCTCTCTTTCTCTCTTTCTCATTTCAAGATTTTCAAGCAACTCCAAGAGCCCCATACGTATGGAAATCTCCAACCTTCCTAAGCTCTAAGTGGCCCACCTTCCTACCCCAAAATCTCCCATCTCAACCCTCCTTTCTTCATCTTAGCCATTGAAGTTGAAGACAAGGTGCCAAGGAACCCCTAGGAGCGAGAAGATCGGACGGTGGGTGCCTCTATAGGGTAGTTTTACTTATTTTTATGGTGGACCAAGTGAGGCCCACCGATCAATGGTGTGGATCTCACTTGGGACCCTTATTTGTGGCCGATGGACCACTTGGATCATCATGATCATTCCATGATGGGGCCATTCTCCATGGACCCCATCATGATGTTTATTTCTTCAAGAAAGGTCATCTAGACCGTCCATTTTGGTGGAGAGAGGATCTCCACCGTTGATTCTCGATCTTGATGGTCCCATGTGTTGAGGAACTTTTTTTTTTGTATCATTTGCCTTTAAAGGAGGGCCCATAATGTCGGGGTCCCTCCATCACAAGCCGTGTCCCACTCTCCATGACTCTCTCTCTCTCTTTTATTTTATTTTATTTTATTTTATTTTATTTATTTTTATTGTAATAGGATGGTGTGGCCCACTTGAATGGATCCCACCTTGATATAACTATTTTTATTCAAGTGGGGCCCACCTTAAAAGTTAAACCCATGTCACCCATCATGTGGTAGCCCACTTCATCAGGGCCCACCATTCTCAAAAGAGAAGAAAAAAAAATAAATAAATTTAAAACCGTCCAGCGTCCCAGACGCTGGACGTTTTAATGAAAAGGAAAGAAGAAAAGTGAGACTTTTGGTGGCCCACTCATTTAGGCTCCACCTTGACGTTTAAGTCCGATCCAAGCCGTCCATCCTCTTACCCACGGCATTTTAGCCGTTGGGTAGAAGTTTGGAGCTAATCAAATCACCTGGTGGACCATAGCGCCGAATGTTGCGTCCTCACCATTCAAATGTTAATTCTGGTGTTATTTCACTTTCCATGCGCCAAAAAAATTCAAACTCTGGACTTATTTGGACGGCCTCGAGCCACTGATCGCAATGGCCGGGTTGGATTTCGGCGCAGCGGGTCCCACGTGCAAAAATCTCCAACAAAATCATTTTCCTCCAAAAATTGCAAGAGGCAGGGCCTCTTGCTTCTGACATTAAAAAAAAAAAACTGTCCACTGGACAGTGGGACCCCCCTTGATGCATGTGATACATCCAAACCGTCCACCCATTTGATATATATAAAGCCTAGAGATTTAGGCCCATCTGACTCATAGAAGGCCTATGGGCTAGGCCCATTTGGCTTGTGAAATGCTTATGGGCTAGGCCCATTGGATTCATTCTAGGTCTAAGGACTTAGGCCCATATGATGTGTTGCAAGTCCATGGGACTAGGCCCATTTAATGTACTTCAAGGCACAGGTAATTGGACCTATTTGTTGCATTCTTAAAGCCCATGGAAGTGGACCCATTTGTTATATTGTAAGACCTATGGGACTACACCCATTTGATTAAGGAAGGGTCCATGGGATTAGGCCCACTTTGATATGCATGCAAGCTCATGGACTAGGCCCATTAGAATTGTTTAAAGCCTAGGGATTTAGGCCCATTCGACTCATATAAAGCCTCTGGGTTGAGGCCCAGTTGATATGCATTTGGGGGCCCAATTGTGTGGCCCATTTGATACATATTAGACTCATGTGACTAGGTCCAATTGATACAATCCAAGGCCACGGGTTTTGACCCATTGCAATGCACATAAGACCCATTGGTGTGGCCCATTTATGTGGCCCATCTGATGAATAAAAGGCCCATAAGCTATGACCCATTTGATATATATGCAAGGCCCAATGGGAGGAACATAAGGTCCATTGCAATGTGTAAACCCAATACCAATTATGTAGCGGTGTTTTTAGAAGATCGTACCTGGGAAACAATGTTGGTTTGACGTCCACATTGCGAGTGTAATGTTGGTTGGATGTCCACATTACGACTCTCCTTAGGGTCCATTACTGGGCCATACTTATCATATTTAGACCGTCCAGGTCCATCTGCATTGTAAATAGTTCATTTTGTTATAACATGTTTAGTACAGTTCATGACTCATGATCATACGCATCATATGTATACTTGACGTGAGAATTGTCTGATCATAGCATTTGCCTTCGGGCAGGTTGTTTATGGGCTCCCGGTTAGGCGGTGTTGCCCTACATGAGCGCGCGGTATGCGCAGGATTGGTTGCATGACTGGATAGCGTGATTCATGCATTCCGCATTTATGTGACATGGTTATTGTACGCCCTAGCGACATCAGGGCCGTAGCCTCCACAGACGCATCGTGGTTGGCAGGATTGGATACCGAAAATCTTATTTTACATGGGGTACTATAGATATCCCTGGGTGAAAGTCCCTAAACCCTTATGGTACCAAGAGGTTGCTCCAACGTCTAGACCGAGTGGGTAGATGAGCGTTGAGTGCCGATTACCAGACGGTTACGCTCTCCACTGTGTCGTGGTCGGTTGGAAGGGGGTACGGTCTTACCCGCCCGAGTGTAGGGGGCAATGCTAGGCTGAGTCTGACCAGCTCGAGGAATGGGTCCGCTATCGACGAGTCGCGCCCGATATTGGCAGACGGATAGTGAGGTCTCTTCCACTTACCTTATTGTGCGCGATGTGGCGGTAATCTGGTTTAGAGTGTACTAGACCCCGGTGATATTCCATACTTTGAGCTGTATTGATGTGTGGACATAGATGAGGACCTGTATGCTTGAGTTGCATTGTACATCGCATGGCCTTGTGGTGGCCGATACATTCATGTCTGGCATTGTATAGCCTTGGTACGGCTCATGATATTATGTTTCCATTTGCATATTCCGCATCACTCTGACATTGCATGTACATATTACTACCTTGAGCACACACCTTCACCACCCTCTAAGCTTTCTGTAAGCTTATGCACGACCGTTGCGTGCAGGTGACGTTGGATCGCAGCAGCGTTGAGGCAGGAGCACGTTGCTGATCATTTTGGATTTTTTCTGTTATTTACCCTTGTATTTCCCCTTATGCTCATTGTACTGTAAAGTTTTGATCATAGTGGAAATGTAATGGAGTTTCTTGGTTGTTGTTTGTGGGTTATGCCTTTGGTTATGCTTATTACGAATCAGACTGACATTGAAAATCCTCCTCGTAGTATCCCAGGATCGGAACCTGGCGAATGGGAGCTAGGAGTCGAGAATGGGGTTCTACGGAGGCTGTCGGCGCCAGATTCGGTGATCGGGAATTCTGTGAGCCCGGTTTCCGAGTTTGGGGCGTGACAAGATTCGTCCTAATGCGTACTTTGGGTCGACATACGCTATGTAGGCTAAAGAGTGTAGACTAAGTGTTTGTATAAATGTTTGTATTAGTAGGTATTGAGTAAATGGTGTTGTGAATTAGTTTTGAGATTGAATTCTCAATTAATATGTTGATGTATATGGTTTCCACATGTTGGCTATATGAATCGATTTCATTATACATATATGGAATGCATGTGTTGGTTGATTTTCTTACGTAGTATGATATAACATGTGTCAACATGCTTGTATTGTTTATATTCTATTCTGTTACTCACATATGCTTACTGATGTTGATACATAAATTCTTGGGGCTATGATCTAGTCCAGGCAGTCGGTAATGGATTGAATTCGTAGTTGGTTTCTAATTGCCACGAAGGACGTGTCGATGAACGCGAATCGTGTTTTGGGTTGGCGGCAGTAGTTAGGCCACATGAAGTGTTTTATGCACTTCATGTCGCTCACCTTAAGGTGCGCTCGTACTAGTCGAGCCCGTCAAATAACCCGATTAGCCATTATATGTTCACCATGTATGAGTCATAACTGCTTGAACCTAGGGTACTGAACTTACCATTGAAAACCCTGTTAACCATGGTACCTTGATCCATAAAGACTCATGAGCCGGGCATGGTGGTATGGGACACCGTGGTTGCACTGTCGGCCTACGCTGGGGGCACAAACCTCCCTATAGTGACCAGTGAGCACCCTACTCTGAGCAGATTATGGTAGTATGGGACACTATATTCTTACTGTCGGCCTACATTGATAAGGTGATGGGAGAGTGGAGCAACGAGTGCGAGCAACAGCCTTGGCAGCCCTTTGTAGTGACCTTGAGTTTATCCTGACACCGCATGGGGGGGACGAGTCCTAATGCAGTCTTAAGGATATAAACTAGGCCTGTATTGATAAGGTGATGGGGGAGCGGTGCAACGAGTGCGAGCAACAGCCCTGGCAGCCCTTGCAGTGACTTATAAATATAACATCGTATGAGATTACTAGGAGTGACGACCCTATATAGGATCTGTGTTGGGATTGATATAAGGAAGGTACCTTAGTTTCCCAATCCTGCTGTATGAAAAGGACTAATAATAACCCGGTAATCATTATCCATATCGCGCTGCATGTGCCTTGAAGATGTGGAGCACTGCGGGAAGAAAGTATACCGCGGACGCAGATGGTGCCGCATGAGGGAGTATGTCGATGAGGGTATCCATCATGTCATTTCATGCATACATTAACAACAGTATCTAGGAATGTTTGCTTGATTATTTTACTATTATTGCGTGATTGATTTGATAACATGCTAATCTTTTCTCTATGATTCCACTGAGTTGATTACTCACTCCCACGTTACGGGATGGTGTTCCGGACACCCACCAGTCCCTATTTTAGTTTCAGATGATGGCGCTGCTTGTGAAGCAGAGCCGAACTTGATGATGATGAGGAAGATCCCTCCTTTATGCGTGTTCTGATCGACGGGATTACAGGGAGGTTGATTAGACGCCTTGACACTTGTCATTTTATATTTTTGGAGCACTCATGTATATTCTTTTCTTTCCATTTTTGGAGTATACATGTATTTAATTAACCTGGTAACATGTTCACACTCTGGAGATTTATAATTAATTATATATTTTATGTATTCATCACAGTCTTTCGCTTGCTAATTTAACTGTCTCTGGAGTATGATATGTTGTTTTGGCTTAGTCTCAATCTTGTTTAATGCCATTCTACAGACAACATGCATTTATCATTATCTATGTTGTATAAGTGACGTTCTGAAACTCAAGAGTTGGGTTTCTACCTGACCCCCAATTTTCGGGATGTTACATATCTCAACAACCCTAAAGATAACACTTTACTAACTACTAACTCAATCAGGCATTTATACAAACACTTGGACTACAACACTATTCAACATATATCACGTATGTCGACCATACAACATAATAGGGAAATTCCTTTCATCAAGGAGTCATCGTATATATAACAATTATGAATCAACGACAAAGAATCATGGCAATCATAACAGAAAATTTCATACATATACAGGTATTCTAACATATACATGAAATACTCTATATATAACATAGATTATACATATACGTAAATCGAAACAGATAGCGCGATTGGCATGTGTAATAGCATTCACATCATGAATTAATCATTATCTAACATTGAAGGCCTTGAAAACCATTACCTAAATGTATATAGTCCGCACCTTCAACCAGAAAACATGTATAGATGTGATTCAGACGATAAGTCTTCGTCAACGGCGGATACACTACCTAAGGCATGAAACAGGTTAGCTATAACTTTACTACAACTATTCTAAGCTCCAAAATAGATTAGGGTTTGATTAACTTACCCAAGAATGGAATCAGAATCACCGGAATAACGATTCAGGTACGCAGGATCAATATGTAGAAGAACTGGGAAAAATCTCACGGAGAAACAACAGGTTCCCTCTTACTTTCTCTCTCTTTTCTCTCTCTTGAATGGCTAAGGTTTAGGAAATTCGTATGGGATTTGGGAATGAGGGTTTAAGGCCTTTTTATAAGCCTAAAGACGACAGAAACAATCTTAGGGCCAAGGTATACTTAGGTTATAACCAAATCGGGCTCTTTCTGATCCAACGGAGCACTTCTGGAGGTCCTCTTATCAAGTGCGATCGGACTTAAGCTCACTAGTATTGGATCATAAGTAAGTTAAGTTTTCAGTCCGATCGGGTTTCTAGATCGTCCGTGGCAGACCAATTTCAATTCAACGATCACCAAAATTCAATCAGGGCCACAAGTACTTTGACATGTATGGGCCACCTATCCTGATCCGAGGGTGAATTTGGGTCGAAATCTAACGGTCAGAATGCTTAGAAATAACGCACAAGCGACACGATCCAGATTACTTAAAATCATATTTAATTTTCTAAAAATCTTCGCTTTCTCACTCTCTTCACTCCGGACTCAAGGAAATAGTCATAGGACATCGTTTGGCTTTGATTTTCGAGGTAATAGTCAAGTCCAACTAGGTGGTCATAATGGTCTAAGTTCATTGCTATCAGACTTTCGATGTGCGGTCTAGGTCCAATACAAAGTTACAAAGTGCTCCTAAGAGCAACTGGCCTTAGAGTTGGATCTTAGATTTCAGGGTAATATAGCGTCAATGATTCTATAGGTTTTGGGTCTTACAGATCGTATTGAAAGTTATTGGTGCTAATGTTGCATGTAATCTAGTTTAGCGCTAGCTAATACACATGAAATTTCTAAGGGATTTGGTTTTAAATGATTTCTACTAGAGGTGGTACTCGCGTCTAAGTTTGAATTTTTCTAAGACGTTACAATCTGCCCCCCTAAAGAAAAAATTTTGTCCTCAAAATTCGTAGCTTCTCATACTCCTCGAGGATCTGGGGGTAATTCTTCCTGACCTCAGCTTCAGTTTCCCAAGTTGCTTCTTCTTCACTATGATGCGTCCACAGAACTTTCACCAATGGGATAACCTTGCTATGTAATACCTGCTCCTTCCTATCCAAAATACGTGTCGGTCGCAGTTCATAAGTGGCATCCTCGCTCAACTGCACCTGCTCCCATCTGATAATATGCGAAGGATCAGGAACGTACTTCTTCAACATGGACACATGGAATACGTTATGCACACCTGCGAGTGGTGTGGGCAAAGCAAGGCGATTGCTACTGCCCCCACTCAATCAAGTATCTAGAATGGGCCAATAAATCTTGGCGTGAACTTCCCTTTCTTACCAAACTTAAGAACTCCTAGCATAGGGAAAACCTTAAGGAATACATGGTCCCCAACGTCGAACTCAAGCGGTCGCCGTCTCATATCAGCGTAGCTCTTCTGCCTGCTCTTTGCTGAGAGCAGTCGACATCGAATAATGTCGATCTTCTTTGAAGTTGCCTGGACCAACTCTGGGCCAATCAGAGTCTTCTCACCCACTTCTGCCCAATAATGCGGTGCTCTACACGGGCGACCATACAGTGCCTCATAGGGAGCCATACTAATACTCACCTGGAAGTTGTTGTTATACGCGAACTCTGCATAAGGAAGATAGTCATCCCAACTGTCCTTAAAATCCAACACACAAGCTCATAACATATCCTCTAAAATCTGATTCACATGCTCCGTCTGCCCGTTTGTCTGTGGATGGAACGCAGTACTAAACTTTAACTTCACACCCATCGCTTCCTGGATACAAGTACAGAAGATAGATGTGAATCGGTTGTCTCAATCAGACACAATCTCCAAGGGAACTCCATGCAGGCGTACAATCTCCTTGATATACAATCTAGCCAACTCGTCTTCAGAATTTGTGACTCTGATTGGTAGGAAATGAGATGACTTCGTCAACCTATCCACGATCACCCAAATAGAGTCATGTCCCTTCCTCATCTTCGGCAGTCCAGAAATAAAATTCATAGAAATAAAGTCCCACTTCCATTCAGCTATGGGCATAGGCTGAAGCAATCCAAGAGGTTGGCGATGCTCTGCCTTAACCTGCTGACACATGAGACAACAGGATACGAACTCAACAATGTGGACCTTTATATTGTCCCACCAGTACGATCTTTTCAAATTCTGATACATTTTCATGCTACCTGGATGCATCGCAAGCCTTGAATTGTGGGCTGACTTGAGATTCTCTCGTCTCAAGTCAGGAATGTTTGGAACGCACAGGCAGCCTCGATATCGCAAGCCCCCATCTATACCAATAGTCCACTCAGAGTCTTCATCAGTACCAACCCGCTCCTTCATCTCCACCAGAAGCTCATCGCTTGCCTGAGCCTCAATAATGCGGCCATCTACGAGGGATTGTACACCAACATGTGCGACGACTTCATACAGCTCTTCCACTGTGAGTTTCTGCTCAAAGTCTCGCACAAACTCTACCATATCCCATTCTGCAATCATAAGCGAAGCTATAAATCCTATAGTCTTCTTGCGTCTCAACGCATCTACCATAAGGTTTGCCTTGCCCGGATGGTAGAAAACCTCGAACTTAAAGTCCTTCAAGGTCTCCATCCATCGACGCTACCTCATATTCAAATCTCGCTGTGAGAATATATATCTAAGGCTCTTGTGGTCGCAGAGAGCTCGAACTCCTCTCCCTAGAGGTAATGTCTTCAGAGCTTTAATGTTAAAATTATAGCTGCTAACTCTAGGTCGTGTGTAGGGTAATTCTCCTCGTGCTTCCTTAATTATCTCGAGGCATACGCAATCACCCTATCCTTCTGCATAAGGACACAACCCAAACCAACACGAGACACATCAGTATATATCGTATATTTAACCCCTTGCTCTGGTAATATTAGCACAGGGGCGGACGTCAACTTGTCCTTCAGCTCTTGAAAAGCTGCTTCAGCCTTCTCATTCCAAACAAACTTCAAGTCCTTTCGTGTCAACTGAGACAATGGTCGGGCAATCTTGGAAAAGTCTCGAATGAATCGTCGATAGTAACCTGCCAGACCCAGAAAACTCCTCACCTCAGTAACTGAACTGGGCTGCTTCTAATCCTAAACCGTAGCTACCTCAGCGAGGTCAACAACAATACCTTCCTTGGACACCACATGTCCCAGGAACTTCACTTCTTCCTTCCAGAAGTCACATTTCTTATACTGCATGAACAACTAGTTCTCCCTAAGAGTATTCAATACTGTTCTCAGGTGCTCCTCATGCTCTTCCCGACTCGTGGAGTATATCAAAATGTCATTAATAAAGACAATGACGAACCGGAACAAAAACAGCCGAAACACTCTATTTATCAAATCCATGAACACGGCCGGAGCATTCGTGAGTCTAAAAGACATCGCAAGGAACTCGTAATGATCAAAACTAGTCCTGAACGCAGTCTTCTGCACGTCCTCATCCCTGACGCGCAACTAATGATACCCAGACTGCAAATCTATCTTCGAGAAATAACGTGTCCCCTTCAGCTAATCGAACAGATCATCAATCCTAGGCAAGGGATACTTATTCTTCGTTGTCACTTGATTCAGCCTGCGATAATCAATACATAACCGCAGGGAACCATCTTTCTTCTTCACGAATAAGACAAATGCTCCCCAAGGTGACACACTTAGTCGAATAAAGCCTGCCTCAAGTAAAATATCGATCTGTCTCCTCAACTCCTCCATCTCACATGGAGGCATACGATACGTCGGTAGGGAAATAGGTGTCGCACCGGGCATAAGATAAATAGTGAAGTCAATCTCACATCGAGGAGGAAGCCCTGAAATCTTCTTAAACACATTAGAAAAATCACGAACTACTGGCATAACTTCCAACATCGGAACATCAGAACTCTCTAATAAGGAAGCGTAGGTGCTAACACGACAGGACCAACTGACCTGAACTAGAAAAGAGAAGACCGTGCCCTCAGGTCTATAGGTTTTCACAACTCTGACCTCGCAATCAATCTCTACTCTCATCTTCGCGAGCCAATCCATCCCAAATATAACATCATAATGACACCGTAGGGTGTCAATCAGGTGAGTGACCACTGTCCTGCTACCCAAACTTGTCGAGCAAGACTCACAGGTCCGAGTAATATCTGATGTAGTCCCTGTAGCTGTCGTGATTCTCACTCCCTTCGTAGGAGTCGTAACCAAACCTAGCCGCTTGACCGCAGCACAAGAGATGATCAAAATAGTAGACCCAGTGTCCACCAACAAGAAGATAGGCATACCTAGGATGTGAGCAGGAACCTCAAATGATGTCGATGCTGAATTTGCCTCGGGCGCCTCAGCTGTGAGCGTATGAACCCGAGCCTACTGTGGGTGATGTGGTGGAGGAACCATGGGCCGTTGTGGTAGCCTGAAACGAGGTGCTAGAGGTCTGAAGGAAGGATGAGCTGGTGCTAATCGAATGGGTGGTGCTGAAATAGCCTGCGGCATTGGACGACCAATCCTCTGAGGTGACGAGAAACCACTATCTCACATCCTGAAAAAATAAGATATCTCAACGTGGTCAGGCTTCTTACAATAGCTACACCACACATCAGGACACCTCACATGGGCAGGAGATGCCGCAAACCCCGACGATGAATCGATACGAGGCCTCTTACGGAGGAAAGGCCTACTCGTGAAATTAGGTCACGGCCTGGGAACCATATGTGCATGTATGTGGGACAACCTCTCCCCGTCCTGCTTTGCTCGCAAGGACATGCTCACCATCTCTGCATAGGAAGAGATGCTCGCACAACACATCTTAGATCGAATCTCAGGCCGTAAACCCTCAGAAAAATGTCGCATCCTCAACGGCTGATCACTTAGAATCAAAGGAGCATACCTGCCAAACTTCGTAAATCGTCTCTCGTACTCTGTCACCGACATGCCTCCCTAGCGAAGGCGAAGGAACTCACTCTCCCTCTCGTGGTGATAAGTGACCGAAAAATACTTCTCGTGGAAGAGAGCCTCAAACGTCGCCCACGTCCAAATAAATTCCTCCGCAATTGTACTGAGAATGCTGTCCCACCATAAGCTAGTCTCCTTCTCAAACATGAAGGTGGCAAGCTTAACCTGCTCTGCCTCAGAATAGTTTAACGGTCTAAGCATCTTAGAGATGCAGTCGATCCAATACTCAGCCTCCTCAGGTCTGTAAGTACCCAAAAATGTAAGAGGCCTCAAGCGCTGAAATCGCTTGAAAGTGCCCTCGCACTAGGATTCCCAACAGGGTGTAAAGGCTAGGTAGGTGGAGTCGCCCCCATCGACTAAGCAAAGATACTAGCCATGAAGGACAAAAACTGTTGTTGTTGCTGCTGTTGCATCAATAACATCATCTGTTCTAGCCTATCAGGAGGCGGAGCAGACTGTGATGTAGAAGGCGTCGATGCAGACGCACGGTTCTGCTCAGGAACTGCAGGTGTGACAAGAGGCACCACAGAAGGTGTCACAGGGGGCGGCCCAGCAGCAGGACTAAAAGCTAGCTGAGAACTCGGCATGAGATCAGAACGAGATGGGCTCGAATGGGGGTCCATATGACTATCGCACAGGGCAAGGGCCCCATCTAGTGAATCACCCAGAGAGAGACGGGCTGAAGATCTCGAGCCCTTAGGTGGCATACCTTACACACAACAGAGGGTAGCAACTAATGAGATTAGGCATTCACACAGTCCATCCAAAGCATTAACTTCACAAGCCAAAGAAACAACATGTATTTCTTTAACAAAATTATCACAATACATGATGTGCAACATTACATGAATCGCAATAGAGAAAGCATGTGAGCAAAACGACTAAGCTTCAAACATTAAACAACTATCTAACTACCAAGCCACACACATGAACAAGCAATAAATAAGCAAACAACGACTATGAAAAGGACTATTCCTCAGAATCTGGTGATGGAGGAGGGGCACCCTTATCCTGCAGACAACATAGGATCATCTTCAAAGTGTGGGTTACTTTCCTGAACTTGTGCTTCATGTAGCCACACAAATCCACAATATCCTGTCGAAGAGTGGCTTGACCCTCCTCAAGCCTAACCAAACGGGCTTCTCTATCAGCCCTATCAGGATCATGCTCCTAAGTTGTAGTAGGAGGACTCTCATCAGTATCCTGAGCCTCCTCTTCCTCTTCGTCCTACACTTTTTCCTCTATCTCTGCCCCACCTTCTTCTTCACTTTCCTCTCCTTCTTCACTCTCAGAATCATCCTCGTTCTCTTTAAGTTAGGCCTATTATTACCGAGGCCCGATCTTCATCTGGTTGAGAGTAGTCTCGGTGATGTAATGGAAGGGCGCTGGTAATTCTACCCCAAGTCTGTAGCCAAACTCGAGTGCAATCTTGCATATGAGTTGGCTGAAGGGGAGCGACTCAGTCGTTCTTCTTGATCACGTGATAAGGATGATCCGTCGCAGTATAAATGTAGGCATGCATAACTTCGCTCCCTGGCCCACTTGGTACAGAAAATCTACCATGAGACACGTGCACTCACTGCGATTGCTCCACCTGGGGTAGACATTGAACGTGCAGATGTGGTGAGGTAGACGAAAATCACCTGACATATGGGTCACTAAGAGACTCCTGTTAGGCTTCTATTCAACCAGACGACCACAAAGAAACCTGGTGCAATGATCCCTTTCACGTACACTATTCAAATTCCTCTCACTAGCATGTACTTCGCCAAGTGGCACATTCAGGAATCGAACTATCAACCTAACATTGATTGTGGCTTCCCGATCTCTGCCAAAGTGGATCTTGAACTGTAAGGGCTCTAGTGTAGGCTCCCGAATGTGGGCATAGATAGCTCGGACAGAGCTCACGTTGGCACGAGACTCGCCTTCAAAAAGCGGACCCCACCCAGCTTCTTCCAGGTGCTCGAACAACAAGTATTCGCCAAAGAGTCATCCATCCACATGCACTTCAAAAAGAACCCTACGGTCCTCGTAGACCCCATGAGACAACTCGGCCAACAACGATCTTCCAAATGGAGCATGGGGATCTAAATCCTGCTTCGTCTGCACTTCTCTCCCAGTGCTTGAACTTGCAGTAGCTCCTCTAGGCCTTCTCGAATGAGCGGGGCGACTAGGCCCAGCCTCATCCACAGGGGCTCGCTTCTTCCCCATGAATGAAAGGATGGAGGAAATGGAAAATAATGCCACAAAAAACTCCATAAAAGCCATGAAAAATGAAGAAAATGAAGAAAAGGGGCTGCACTACTTGGGTCTCCACGGATCTGAACCTCAAAGAGGGTGGAAAGGCTCAAAGAAAGGGAGTATTAAGGAAAGAAAATCACAAAATAAGATGGGTTGTGGGTTGGCATGATTTTAAAGCTTCAATGAGGGATTTTGTAGCTCAAATCAAAGGAAATGGAAGGATTAGGTGATGGGTATGGCTGAGCATGGTGAAGGGATGTAGGATTTGACAAAAAATAACAGAAAGAGTGATTGGAAGGGCGATTTGAGAGAGAATGGAGTAGTTTTGAAGAAAAGGGAAAGCATGGGAGAGGGTTTTATGAAGGAAGTAGTATATTGGGGATGATATAGGTGTCGAACCATGGACCAGTGGGTCCCACTAGGCCCCACATGCCATCGGCCTGAAGGCTTGGTCCAAAAAAGCCCGCCGAACCGATGAGGCCCTCGCCGGCCACTGACCAAACTAGGGAGGCCTCACCCTTTGGGCGAGGACCTTCCCACTCCCTGAGTCCAAAAAAGTATGGGTCCCACCTTGGGTTTCCCTGAAAGTGGTTTGTTTGGGCCACGCTTTCGATTCGAGCCATTTCGGGTCGTTTCGGAACAAATCTGATCTCTATTCACATTTACCAATTTTTGATGGCTAGAATGGGATGAAACACGACCTACACCCATCGATTAACGGTCTAAACTTGATTTAGGGTCTTCTTGTTCGATCAGGAGTGTGCTCAGACTCGATCTCGATGATCATTTTCAGTAAACTTTCGCCAATTGACACATACGGGGGTCTTAAACCTGTTTCTAGATTGTTCTCACACCCTCCTACGCTATAGTGGTGTCAACGTGCATTGTGTGACCCTAACCCAGGTCCAGTTTAATCTAGATCATGCTCTGATACCAACTTGTAACGCCCTAAAATTCGAGGGTCGAGCATAACTCAACTCTCGAGTTCTAAAACATCACTTATGCAACATATTTAAAGATGGATGTATATTGTCTGTATTAGTGCATAAAACATGATGTAAATTAAGCTAAAACAGCAAAACATAGCAATAAGAACTCCATGTGGCCTAGCAGTAGGACCAGAAGCTGGCTGGGAACCCGGCCTGGGATCTGAACTAGATGGGCCCGCAGGAGGGTCCATATGAGTATCTCTCAGGGCGAGAGCCCCATCACGAGATTCACCCAGAGAGAGACGGGCCGACGATCTTGACCCCTTAGGTGGCATACCCTACACACAACAGAAGGTAGCAACCAAAGAAATTAGGCATCCATACAACCCATTCACAGTCTGTACTTCACAAACCAAGCAAAACACATGCATTTCATTAATAAAATTGTCACAATACATGATTTGCAGCATTACATGAATCGCGACAGAGAAAGCATGTGAACAAAACACTTAAGCTTCACACACGAAGCTTCTACACTAACTACAAACACCAATCAATAATCAAACAAACATCAACCAAACACTAAAATAAGCAACAAACTAACAAATAAAGGCGACAGAAAGCCTATGCATCCGAATCTGGCGACGGAGAAGGGGCACCCTTATCCTTCAGGCAACACAGGATGGCCTTCAAGGTGCGAGTCACCTTGTCAAACTTTCACTTCATGACGGCCTTGGTATCCTCAAGCTCTTGTTTTACCTCGGCCCGGAGTTCTTGGACTTCCCGTCGTAAAGAAACCTAACTCTCCTCAAGTCGGGCTATGTGACATCCCTAGCAGACCAGTCGCAGGAGGAGGACTCTCATTAGTATCCTGAGCCTCCTCTTCTTCTTCTTCCTGGACTTCTTCCTTTATTTCTGCCCCATCTTCTTCTTCACTTGCATCCTCTTCACTATCATATTCACCCTCGCTGTCATCATCAAGCTGAGCCTCATGCTGCCGAGGCCCTATCTTCATTTGGTTCATAGTAGCCTCCTTGATGTAATGAGCCAGCACAGGCAACTCCGGCCCAAGTCTATAAGCAAACTCAAGCGAAATCTTGCATATGAGCCGGCCAAAGGGAAGTGACTCAGCTGTTCTTCTCGATTTCGCTACGAGGATGATCTGTCGCAGCACAAACGTGGGCATGCACACGTTCTCTCCCAGGCCCACTTGATACAGGAAATCTACCATGAAACGAGTGCATTCATTGCGATTGCTCCACCTGGGATAAACATTAAACGTGCAGATGTGGAGAAGCAGACGAAAGTCATCCGACATGTGGGTCGCTAAGAGGCTCTTATTATGCTGCCACTCAACTAAACCACCACATAGAAATCGGGTGCGACGATCTCGCTCACGAACACTCTTCAAATTCTTAGCACATGGATGTACCTCGCCAAGAGACACGTTCAGGAGTCGAGCTATCAACCTAACATCGATTGTAGCTTACCGATCTCTGCCAAAGGGAATCCTAAACTGCAGCGGCTTCAGCGTAGGGTCCCGAATATGAGCATAAAAGGCACGATCAGTGCTCACATTAGCACGAGACTCTCCCTCAAAGAGCGAACCCCACCCGACAACTTCGATGCGCTCAAACAACAGAAATTCACCAAAAAGTCGCCCATCCACCTGCTCCTCAAAAAGAACCCTGCGATCTATATACGCACCATGGCCCAAGTCTGCCAACAGTGCTCTCCCTATGGGAGCGTGGGGATCCAAATCTCACTTCGTGTGTAGTTCTCTCCCAACACTTGGACTAGCGGAAACACTTGAACTAGCGACGCCACCCCTTGGCTTTCTTGAACGTGAAGAGCGACTAGGCCCAGCTTCATTAGCGGCACTCTTTCTCTTTCCCATGAGAAAGAGGACGGTGGAAAGGGAGAAAAAGGCTACAATAGCCTCTATAAAGGCCATGGGAAAATGATGAAGGGGAGAGAAATGGATGACCTAATGGGCTACCACAAATCTAGGTCTAAGAAAGGAGGGAAACAGGCCCCAAAAGGCTAGGATTGCAAAGGGAAAAGGAAGAAACGTGAGGGGTTAGAAGCTCACACGATTTTGAGCCTCAAATGAGAGCTTGGGAGCTCCAATCACAGAAAATGGGTGAAGTGATTGCTGGATATGGTGGAGAACAGTAGAGGGCTAAATGAAATAACAGAAAATGAAAGAAGAGACGATTGAAAGGGAGGTTGAAGAGAGAAAATAATAAATGTAGAGGGAAAGGAGAGCTTGGAGGGCTGATTTGTGAAGGAGGTAGGTATTTTTGAATGAACTAAGGGGCGAACCCTGTATGAAGGGGCCCCATTTAATCCCAAAGTTTATCAGCCCGGGCGGCCCTACCCGAAAAGCCCGCCAACCAGTGAGGTCCTAGCCGCTCTATGGAGTTTCTGGCAAGGCCTCGCCATATGGGCGAGGTCCTCCTAACCCCCTAAGGCCAAAAACATGTGGGCCCCCCTGGAACCCCCTGGATGTACTAGATTTGGTCCCCTGCTCTGTTTCCAACCATTTCGGGTAGTTCCAGAGCTAAACTAATCCCTATTCAATATAAGTGATTTTTAATGGCTGGAATGAACTAAAATGCGGACTATACCCATCAATTGACGGTCTAGAAGTGATTTGGAGTCACCGTGTGTGATCAGGAGCGTGCACGTACTCGATCTCGGTGATCATTTTCAGTAAACTTTCTCTGAACAACAAACCGGGAGTCCTAGTGCTGTTTCTAACTTGTTCTCGCACCCTCCTACATTATAGTGGTGTCAACGTGCAGTGTGTGACCCTAACTGTAACATCATGAAAATCGGGGGTCGGGTAGAAACCCAACTCCCGAGTTTCAAAACGTCACTTATGCAATATAGATAATGATAAATGCATGTTGTCTGTAGAATGGCATTAAACAAGATTGAGACTAAGCCAAAACAACATATCATACTCCAGAGACAGTTAAATTAGCAAGCGAAAGACTGTGATAGATACATAAAATATATAATTAATTGTAAGTCTCCAGAGTGTGAACATGTTACCAGGTTAATTAAATACATGTATACTCTAAAAATGGAAAGAAAAGAATATACATGAGTGCTCAAAAAAATATAAAATGATAAGTGTCAAGGCGTCTAATCAACCTCCCTGTAATCCCGTTGATCAGAACACGTATAAAGGAGGGATCCTCCTCATCATCATTAAGTTCGGCTCTGCTTCACAAGCAGCACCATCATCTGAAACTAAAATAGGGACTGGTGGGTGTCCAGAACACCATCCCGTAACGTGGGAGTGAGTAATCAACTCAGTGGAATCATAGAGCAAAGATTAACATGTTATCAAATCAATCACACGATAATAGTAAAGCAAACAATCAAACATTCCTAGATACTGTTGTTAATGCATGCATGAAATAATATGATGGATGCCCTCACCGACATACTCCCTCATACGGCACCATCTTACGCCCACGGCATACTTTCTTCCCACAGTGCTCCACATCTTCCAGGCACATGCAGTGCGATGTGGATATGATTATCGGGTTATTATTAGTCCTTTTCATACAGCTAGATTGGGAAACTAAGGTACCTTCCTTGTATCAATCCCAACACAGATTGTGTTTAGGGTCGTCACTCCTAGTAATCTCATACGATATTATATTTGTAGGTCGCTGCAAGGGCTTTCAGGGTTGTTGCTCGCACTCATTGCTCCACTCCCCCATCACCCTATCAATACAGGCCTAATGTACTCTTGTCGCTACGGAAGGGTCGTCACCTCCCGTAGACTCAGAATACACTTGAGGTCACGACAAAGGGCTCTTCACCTGATTAGTGTAGGCCGACAGCAAGAATATAGTGTCCCATACCACCATAATCTGCTCACGAATCTGGGTTGCTCACTGGTCACTACGGGGAGGTTTGTGGCCCCAGTGTAGACCGACAGCTCGACCACGGTGTCCTATACCACCATGCCGGGCTCATGAGTCTTTATGGATCAAAGTACCATGGTTGACAGGGTTTTCAATGGTAAGTTCATTACCCTAGGTTCAAACAATTATGACTCATACATGGTGAACATGCAATGGCCAGTCGGATTACTTGACGGGCTCGATTAGTATGAGCGCATCTCAAGCTGAGCGACATGAAGTGCATAAAACACTTCGTGTGGCCTAACCACTGTCGCCTGCCCAAGACACGACTCGCGTTCATTGACGCGTCTTTCGTGGTACATAGAAGCTAACCACGAATTCAATCCATTACCGACTGCCTGGACTAGGTCATAGCCCCAAGCATTTGTGTATCAACATCAGTAAGCATGTGTGAATAACCGAAATATATATAAAAAATCCAAGCATGTTGACACATGTTATAACATACGACGTAAGCAAATCAACCAACACATGCATTCCATATATATAATGAAATCAATTCATGTAGCCAACATGGTGGAAATCATATACATCAGCATATTAATTGAGAATTCAATCTCAAAACTAATTCACAACACCATTTACTCAATACATACTAATACAAACACTTAGTCTACACACTTTAGTCTACATAGCATATGTCGACTCAAAGTGCGCATTAGGGCGAATCTCTTCACCAAACAGATCATACACGCATTCCTAATATTATAACATGACAAATAACCATGGCAATCATTTCAGTAAAATACTGACATATACAGTATTTCCTACAAATACCTAAAATACCCTAAATCTCATATTTCCCGTACGCAGTCGAAACAGAAAACGGACAGCATGTTCTACATGTCAAACAGCATTCTCATCAATAATCTACTATTAAATGACATTGAAAGCTTTGAAATCAGTCAATCAAAGCGTCTAGAATCCTCACCTTTCGCCTTAGATATGTATCGGTTCGAATAGAATGTATACGCTTCGTCAACGGTGTAAATACGACCTAATGCACAAGTACATAAGGTACTTTGCCATTTGAAACGAAGAAATCCCTAAAACAGTAAGTGGTTAGGGTTTTTCTTACCTAGAAGTGTGTCGAAAATCACCAGGAAAGTGATTCGAATACGTTGCTTCGGTATGTGCAAAGGATGGAGCAAACGGTAGAAGTTCTGTCACAAAGTCCCTCACAATCTCTCACTTTCTCTCTCTCTCAATCTAGAGTTTCAAGCAAATTCGGATGGGAGAGATATGAGAGGGTTTAAAGCCCTTATATAGGCTAAAAACTAACCTAAATAGACTTGGGAACAAAGTATACTTGAGTTGTAACCAAATCGAGACTTTTCTGATCTAAAAGAGCATTTTGGGAGGTCTCCTGGCCGAATGGGGTCGGACTTAAGCTCATGGTTACTGGATGTTGTCCACACTAAGTTTTCAAACCGGTAGAGTTCCCAGATCGCACGTGGTGGTCTAGTTTCAGTTCAGCGGTCATCGTACCTAAATCAGGTCTACAAGTCTCATGATATGAAAGAAAAATTTTTCCTGATCCGAGGGTAAAATTTGGCTGAATTCTGACGGTCAGAACGCTTAATAATAACGCGCAACGACACGTGCCAGATTTGGAATTAATTTCCTAAACCTTTAGCCATTTCTCGCTCTCTTCAGTCCAGGCTCAATGAAATAGCCTCAGAACATCGGTTGGGCTTAATTTTTGAAACGATTGTCAAGTCCAGCTAAGCGATCATAACTATCTAAGATTGTAGATATCAGACTTCCGACGCGTGGTTTAAATCAAATACGAAGTTTCAAAGGGTTCTTGAGAATAAACCAGTTTAGAGTTTGATCCTGGATTTCAGGGTATTATAGCGTCATTGATTCTACAAGTTTTGGGTCTTGCAGAACGTATTTAAAGCGATCAGGGACAATTTCACAGCTAATCCAACGTAGCGCTAGTTAACTTACGCTTAATTTCTAAAGAATTTGGTTCTAAATAAATTCTTTGGCTTTGGAATTGGGTTCTGAGAGGTTACCAAGGTGCTATGATTGACCCATTGCCTAAGGATGTCTAACCCCAGGTTGGCAAAAATCTGGGGTGTTACACTAACCCAGGTCCAGATTAATCCAAAACATGCTCTGATACTAACTTGTAACGCCCTGAAATTTGGGGGTCGAGTATAACTCAGCTCCCGAGTTTCAAAACATCACTTATGCAACATATTTTATGGTAATTTTATGTTGTCTGTATTAATGCATAAAACATGATATAGATCAAGCTAGATTAGCAGACATAATTTAGGGATATTAAGGTAAAGCAAGCGGAAGACTTAAATACATACGTGATTCAAAATAAATCCCCAAATGATGCGTGCTCTGCCCAGGGCAATATACATATATTTGTGTCTCAAAATACATACCTGAAATGTTTAAAATAATACAATGCATATCCCATAAAATCTCCGCTGGTCAGGACAAGGCTCAGTCGAACCCGCCTAAAAACTGCATGTATGAGAACACCTCCTCGTCCTCATCAAAGTCTGGCCCCGCCTCACCAGAATTGCCATCACCTGCATCTAAAGTAGAGTCTGGTTGGTGTTTAAACACCGTCCTAGAACGTGGGAGTGAGTGATCAACTCAGTGGTACTATACAGTAAAAGTTAACATGTTATCAATCTAATCAAGCAGTAATGATAAGGTAGTATAATCAAACATGTCCTAGATCTCTTATTAATGCAAGGATGACATGAAGAATGATGCATGCCCTCACCACAATCTCCCTCATGCGACATCATCTAACGATCGTAGCATGAATCACTACCACTGTGCTCTCACACCAACGCCAATGGCACATGCAGTGCGATGTCATGAACGTGATTACCCAGTTATTATTAGTCCTTTTCATACAGCAGTATTGGGAAGCCAAAACACCTCCCTTGTATCATTTCCCAACATTGTCCTTTCTAGGGTCATCAGTCCTAGGATATCTCATACGATAGTATGGTTCTAGGTCACTGCAAGGGCTGTTGCACGCAATCGTTACTCCACTCCCCCATCACCTTATCAATACAGGCTTATTTATATCCTTAAGACTGCATCAGGACTCGTCGCTCCCATGCGGTGTCAGGATAAACTCAAGGTCACTACAGATGACTCGTCACCAATTAGTGTAGGCCGACAGCACGAATATAGTGTCCCATACCACCATAATCTGCTCAGTGTAGGGTGCTCACTGGTCACTATGGGGAGGTTTGTAGCCCCAGCGTAGGCTGACAGCACAACCACGGTGTCTCATACCACCATGCCCGGCTCATGAGTCTTAGGGGATCTTGGTACCATGGTTAACGGGAGTTACACTGGTAAGCTCAGTGTCTAGATTCAAACAGTGGCGACCAAACATGGTGAACAAGCATCGGTCAATCGGGTTAGTTGATAAGCTCAACTAGGCCAAGCGCACGTTGAGTTGAACGACATGGAATACATAAGCACTCCGTGTGGTCTAACCACTGCCGAACTCTCCAATCACGACTCAGATTCGTTAAACTCATCTTGTGTGGCGAAAGCAACCTTAACCACTACTTGCGAAACATTTTTCGATTACTTGGACTGTGGCACAGCCCCATTCACATACAAGGATAATAACTAGCATATGAGTCATATTCTGCATTCACATGAACAACAAATGAAGTATAGCATGAAAATGTAAATAATACATGCAGGAATTAATACACACATTTATCATGATTTAACTAGGTACACAATCCATAGAGGAAATCATACACTCATTTAACATGGACAACCTAAGTTACATGATTCATGGAGGGAATCATACACACAAATACTGTGGTTGATATCCATATCCCAACCATTTTAACAATCACACTTTACTAACTACTAACTCACTTAGGCATTTATTCAAACACTTAGGTTACACTATTCAACATACACCACGTATGTCGACACCGTTGCAAAGTAGGGCAAGTCCTTTCGCCAAGAAGTTGTCGTATACATATTAAGCATATAACAATAAAAATTTATCATGGCAATCAATTCAGTAAATTCCATACGTATACGTGTATTCTAACATATACATGAAATACGGTATTTACAATATACAACATACATATACGGAAGACAAAATAGATAGCATATTTGTCTTGTATAATTGCATCTATAGCATGAATAAATCATTAACTATCATTGAAAGGGTTGAAAACCATAACCTAAGCGCATATAGTTCGCACCTTAAACCAGAAAAGACGTATTTATATTGATTCAGACGACGTGTATTCCTCAACGACGAATAAGCTACCTATGGCATGAAACAGGTTAGCTAGCACTCTACTACAGCTAGTCTAGGCTTCAAAACTGGTTAGGGTTAGCTTAACTTACCCAAGAACTGTCACGCCCCAAACTCAGAAACCAGGCTCACAGAATTTTCGATGGTTGAATCCGGTGCCGACAGCCTCCGTAGAACCCCATTCTCGGCTCCTAGCTCCCATTCGCCAGGTTTCGATCCTGGGATGCTACGAGGAGGATTTTCAATGTCAGTTTGATTCGTAATAAGCATAACCAAAGGCATAACCCACAAACAACAACCAAGAACTCCATTACATTTCCACTATGATCAAAAACTTTACCAGTACAATGAACATAAAGGGAAATACAATGGTAAAGCACAAAAATTCCAAAACGCTCAGCAATGTGCTCCTGCCTCAGCGCTGCTGCGATCCAACGTCACCTGCACGCAACAGTCATGCATAAGCTTACAGAAAGCTTAGAGGGTGGTGAAAGTGTGTGCGCAAGGTAGTAATATGAACATACAATGACAGGGTAATGCGGAATATGCGGATGGAACCATAATATCATGAGCCGTACCAAGGCTTATGCGATGCAAGACATGAATGGTATCAGCCATCCCAAGGCCATGCGATGTGCAATGCAACTCAAGCATAAAGGTCCTCATCTATGTTCACACATCAATACAGCTCAAAGTATGGAATATCACCGGGGTCTAGTACACTCTAAACTAGATTGCTGCCACATCGTGCGTAATAAGGTAAGTGGAAGAGACCTCACTATCCGTCTGCCAATATCGGGTGCGACTCGTCGATAGCGGACCCATTCCTCGAGCTGGTCAGACTCAGCCTAGCATTGCCCCCTACTCTCGGGCGGGTAAGGCCACACTCCCTTCCAACCAACTACGACACAGTGGAGAGCGTAACCGTTTGGTATTCGGCACTCAACGCTCATCTACCCACTCGGTCTAGACGTTGGAGCAACCTCTTGGTACCATAAGGGTTTAGGGACTTTCACCCAGGGATATTTATAGTACCCCATGTAAAATAAGATTTTCGGTATCCAATTCTGCCAACCACGATCTGTCTGTGGAGGCTACGGCCCCGATGTCACTAGGGCGTATAATAACCATGTCACGCAAATGCGGAATGCATGAATCACGCTTTCCAGTCATGCAACCAATCCTGCGCATACCGTGCGCTCATGTAGGGCAACACCGCCTAACCGGGAGCCCATAAACAACTTGTCCGAAGGCAAATGCTATGATCAGACAATTCTCACGTCAAGCATACATATGATGCGTATGATCATGAGTCATGAAACTGTACTAAACATAATAAAATGAAGTATCTCACAATGCAGATGGACTTGGACGGCCTATATACGATAAGTACGGCCCAGTAATGGGCCCTAAGGAGAGTCGTAATGTGGACATCCAACCAACATTACACTCGCAATGTGGACGTCAAACCAACATTGCTTCCCAGGCACGATCTTCTTAAACATCACTACATAATCGGTATTGGGATTACACGTTGCAATGGACTTTAGGTTCACCCCATTGGGCTTTTCATATATATATATATCAAATGGCCATATCCTATGGGCCTTTTATTCATCAGATGGGTCACATAAATGGGCCACACCAATGGGTCTTATGTGCATTGCAATGGGTCAAACCCGTGAGCCTTAGATTGCATCAATTGGACCTAGTCACATGAGTCTAGTATGTATCAAATGGGCCACACTAATTGGGCCCCCGAATGCATATCAAATGGGCCTCAACCCAGAGGCCTTATATGAGTCGAATGGACCTAAATCCCTAGGCCTTAAACAATTCAAATGGGCCTAATCCATGAGCTTGCATGCATATCAAAGTGGGCCTAATCCCATGGGCCCTTTTATAAACAAATGGGTTTAGTCCCATGGGCGTTACAATATATCAAATGTCCTACTTCCATGGGCTTTAAAATTTCAACAGAAGGGTCCAAGTGCATGGGCCTTGAAGTACATCAAATGGGCCTAGTCCCATGGACTTGCAACACATCAAATGGGCCTAAGTTCTTAGGCCTTAAATGAATCCAATGGGCCTAGCCCATAAGCATTTCATAAACCAAATGGGCCTAGCCCATAGCCCCTTTGAAATTCAAATGGGCCTAAACCATAGGCCCAAAATGATCTTTTCGAGTGGATGGGCGGTCTGGATGCATCGCCTGACAATGGCGGGGCCCACATGAAGGCGTACAATCGTATATATTATATAATATATAAACTACATATAATATAATATAGGTAATATATACAATATTATATGTAATATATATATATAATATAATAATATATATATATATGTGGGCCCCATCGTCCAGTGGGGACGGTGAGGAAACAACGCACATCACAGTGGGCGTCACCGTCCACGGACCGTGGACGGTGTGAATAAAATACATAAATCACTGTGGGTCCCACGTATGTGGCCCACCGTGATGTTTATTTAAAATTCAACCCGTTCATAAGGTCACTTAGACCTGTATGAAGGGACAGCAAAATTCTCAGCTTGATCCAACACTTCTGTGGGCCCCAGAAACCTTTCAACGGTAGAATTCAATTCACACTGTTTCGCGTGGTGTGGGCCACCTGAGTTTTGGATCTGACTCATTTTTGGAGGGAGGCCCACCACTGGGGTGGCCCACCTAATGAACAAGTCGGATGACAAATAAACATTACTGTGGGGCCCACGTGCAGGGCCATGGGCCACCTCCCCACGCCCGTCCGCTCGCCAAAGGAAGGCTGCACGCGCCTGCGTGCAGCCACTGTACGTCGTCAGAGGCAGAGGCAAAGCCTCTGCCAATGCCTTTGCAAAAAAAAAAAGAAAAACTTGTTTTCTCAGGGTTTTTTGCACGCGAGGCCCGCTAAAGTGAAATCTGCCCCAGCCATTGCGATCAGTGACCTGAGGCCGTCCAAATGAGTCCAGAGTTTGAATTTTTTTGACGTTAAAAAATGAATAAAATGAGAAACTGGATCCTTGAATGGTCGAGGTGCATTATTTGATGCTATGGCCCACCAGGTCTTCCAATCAACCCCAAACTTCTACCCAACGGTTAAAACTTTATAAGTAAGAGCGTAGACGGCTTGGATTGTCTGGGTACAACACGGTGAGGCCTATGCAAGTGAGCCACCAAAGCCCTTCTTTCTTTCCTTTTCTTTTCTACTTATCTTTACAACGTCCAGCGTCCCAGACGCTGGACGGTTCATAATATATATATATATATATATATATATATATATATATATATATATATATATATATATATATATATATATATATATATTTTTAAATGGTGGGCCCTGATGAAGTGGGCCACCACATGAGGGGTGGCATGGGAATAACGTCTAAGGTGGGCCCCACTTGAATAAAATAAATACATCAAGATGGGATCCATTCAAGTGGGCCACCATCCTATAGCATAAAAAAATAAAATAAAATAAAATAAAATAAAAGCAATAAAAGAGAGAAAGAGACATGGAGATTGGGACACGGCTTGTGATGGAGGGACCCCGTCATTATGGGCCCTCCCATACATGAATCAGACATCAATTGGGTCATTTTTCACATGTGACCATCAAAACTAAAGATCAACAGTGGGGATCCTTTCCCCACCAATATGGATGGTCTAGATGACCTTTTCAAATAAAAATAAACATCATGATGGGGTCCATGGAGAATGGCCCCATCATGGAATGATCATGGTGATCCAAGTGGTCCATCGGCCATGTATTAGGGTCCCAAGTGAGATCCACACCATTGATCGGTGGGCCTCACTTGGTCCACCATAAAAATAAATAAATCTACCCTATAGAGGCACCCACCGTCTGATCTTCTTGCTCCTAGAGGTTCTTTGGCACCTTAGCTTCAAATTCAATGGTTAAGATGAAGAATGGAGGGTTGAGATGGGAGATTTTGGGGTAGGAAGGTGGGCCACTTGGAGCTTAGGGATTTTTGTAAAAATTCCAAACGTATGGAGTTGGAATTTGCTTGTAGTTTTGAAATGAGAAAGAGAGAAAGAGAGAGAGTGATGTAAGGGAGAGAGAGAGAGAGAGTGATGGATGGATAGGTGAGTGATGGTTGTGTAAGAAATCTTTGACTTTTGTGGCTTTTGTGTAAGAGAGGTATGGGTGGTGAAGACTTTCGTGGCTTTTTGTGTAAGAGAGGTATGGGTGGTGAAGACTTTTATGGTTGCTTGGGAAAAGGGATGGAAGTGATGTGTACTTGACATGTGATGGATTGATGGGTGATTGATTGATGGGATTGATGTGGTTGATGTGACACATCGTAGAGATTCTCTTGGTTTTTACAACGCGTGGCATTTTCTTGCACCGAACGTTGGCCCATAACTCTTGACTAGGGTATCGCTTTGGCGCGCGAGTCGCGGTATCGGAATAGCAACGACGGCGCGGTCGCTATGGTATTGGTCTCGGGTTGAGTCGACTCAGGTTGTCGGTACATGAATCAGGGTCGTGCGTCGATATTGTTTAAGGGTCGAAAGTTGCCGGAATTCGACCGGTAAGACCGCGGAAGTGTACGGACCAAGATACGGGTCTTACAAGAACAGAATCAGAATTGCTGGAAGAATGATTCAGATACGCCAGTTTAGAGTATAGGTGCACTAGGAAGGATCCTACGGAGTTTCATCGGATTCTCCCACACTTTCTTTCTCTTTTCTTTCTTTGAAATCTCTAGGGTTTGGGAAATTCGTATGGGTTAGAAAGCTAAGGGTTTAAGGCCCTTTTATAAGCCCAAACATAATGAAAATGGACCTTAAGTCAAGGTATACTTAGGTTATATCCAAATCGGGATCTTTCTGATCCAACGGAGCACTTCTGGAGGTCCTGTTATCAATTGCGGTCGGACTTAAGCTCACTAACATCGGATCTTTAATCAGTGAAGTTTTCAGTCCGATCAAATTTTCAGATCGTCCGTGGGGAACCAGTTTTAATTCGACGGTTACTGAACCTAAATCAGGGCTACAAGTTTCATGACATGAAAGAGCTAATTTTCATGATACGAGGGTGAAATTTGGTTGAATTCTGACGGTCAGAACATTTAAAAATAATGCATAAATGACTCGTGGAAGATTTCATAAAAATGAAATTAATTTTCTAATTCTTTTCCTTTTCTCACTCTTATCATTCCAAACTCAGTAAAATAGTGTCAGGACATCAGTTGGGCTTGATTTTTGAAACGATTGTCAAGTCCAACTAAGCGGTCATAATGGTCTGAGATTGTAGATATCAAACTTTTGACACGCGGTCTAGATCTAATACAAAGTTACCAAACATTCCCTATAACAACTGGGTTTAGAGTTGGATCCTAGATTTCAGGGTATTATAGCGTCATTGATTCTACAAGTTTTAAGTCTTACAGAGCGTATTTAAAGCGAACAGCACTAATTTCATAGCCAGTCTAACGTAGCGCTAGGTAACTTAGGTTAAATTTCTAAGAGAATTAATCCTAAGTGATTTCTGATCGAGGTGGTACTTGGGTCTTGGTACGAAATTTTTTGGATCGTTACAGAAACAATCTTAGGGCCAAGGTATACTTAGGTTATAACCAAATCGAGCTCTTTCTGATCCAACGGAGCACTTTTGGAGGTCCTCTTATCAAGTGCGGTCGGACTTAAGCTCACTAGTATTAGATCTTAAGTAAGTTAAGTTTTCAGTCCGATCGGGTTTCCAGATCGTTCGTGGCGGACTAGTTTCAATTCAATGGTCACCAAAATTTGATCAAGTACTTTGACATGTATGGGCCTCCTATCCTGATCCGAGGGTGAATTTGGATCGAAATCTAATGGTCAGAATGCTTAGAAATAACGTACAAGCGACACAATCCAGATTACTTAAAATCATATTTAATTTTTTAAAAATCTTCGCTTTCTCACTCTCTTCACTCCGGACTTAAGGAAATGGTCTCAGGACATCGTTTGGCCTTGATTTTCAAGGTGATAGTCAAGTCCAACTAGGCGGTCATAATGGTCTAAGTTCATCGCTATCAGACTTTTAACATGCGGTCTAGGTCTAATTCGAAGTTACAAAGTGCTTCGAAGAGCAACTGGCCTTAGAGTTGGATCCTAGATTTTAGGGTAATATAGCGTCAATGATTTTATAGGTTTTGGGTCTTACAGATCATATTGAAAGTTATTGGTGTTAATGTTACATGTAATCTAGTTTAGCACTAGCTAATACACATGAAATTTCTAAGGGATTTGGTTCTAAATGATTTCTACTAGAGGTGGTACTCGGGTCTAAGTATGGATTTTTCTAAGACGTTACATCCTTTGATGATCTATATATTATTGTTGTCTTTTCTGAGTGACTAGTTCCCCTTAGGCGTACCTTGAGTACTTTTTCGGGTGGCTAGATCTCCTTAGTGATCTATATATTATTATGATCTTTTTCGGGTAACTAGTTCTCCTTGGGCTTACCTTGAATACTTTTCCAAGTGGCTAGATCTCTTTGGGCGATCTATATATTATTATAGTCTTTTCCGAGTGACTAGTTCTCATTGGGCATACCTTTGTGTACTTTTTTGAGTGACTAGTCCTCCTTGGGTGATTTATATATCATAGTCTTTTATGGGTAGTTAGTTCTCCTTGGGCATATCTTTGAGTACTTTTTCGGGTGGCTAGTTCTCCTTGGGCAACTTTTTATAAGATGGATGTGTATCCTCAGGCCTATGAGCATGTGCATACATTCATGCATTTAAACAAAATTATCCTTATAAAATTTATTTAATTAATGTGTATCTGATGAACCTTATCTGATTTCCATCATAATCATTGTGTAATATTTGTTATACATTGCCTTTGTTAACTATGCTTAATTATCTTGATGATACGATAAATCTTGAGAGGTATACCTCACTGCAATAGCCATTGATGTTATCAAATCGTATTCAGTGTGCAGGCGACGCAAATGATGCGTATGCGGGTGCTTATGGAGAATATGAGACCCTAGATGATCTTGCGGCTCTCCATTTCAGATTTCCTTTATGTCTAGTTTATGCTTGAGACATTGTGTTGTATAAGTTCTTGGGTAACCACTTGAAACCTTGGTTATGTATATTTGGACTCCCTCTTATACTTGGATTGTTTTTATTCTGCTTAAATGGTTAACTCTGATAAAGAAAAAAATGTACATGAAATTTGGGATATTTTAAAGGTTAACACTTGGGTTTTTAGAAAATGAGTAGTATACTCAAGTTCTGGGAACCGAGGTGCTACAGCAGCCAAGCTAGCCCAGAAGAAGCCCGAGCATGCTCCAAGGAAAAAGGCAGTTGTTAACTCCGCTGTTGTTTCTATTGTTGCTCCTTCAGACCATCTGGTGGTCTCTAGAGGTGTCAAGGTCATCGCAAGGGCAGCCTTTGCTGCTGAGACCTAGGTCCCTGAGGCATGGGCAACCTCTAGTTGTGAGGCCAGCCTTCTTCGCCCGAACTAGGCAGTTTGGCTAGGGGCTGGGGCGATGAAGCTCGAGCCTCCCTCAAGTTAGCAACTTCTGCAATAAAGAGCCTTATGCCTTGGATAGCTCGGCATGTTCCTGATGCTGAGTTCACTAAGGTGATGGATATAGGTCTTTTCTATAAGGTAAGTCATTTTTCTCCTCGGTGGTCATCTCTCTTTACTTAATAACTCTTGCATCTTCTGATTATGGGTTTGTTTTCAGTTTGCCCCTTCCCTCAAGAATGTCCGTCATGAGATACTATGTTGTAAGACAGAGTGCAAGGAGGTGGAGGCAACCTTATTACAGAAAAGCGTTGAATCCGAGCAACTCCACTCTGAGAACACTACTTTAAAGGCCTACGCAAAGGGGTCAAGGACTGAGCTAGAGGGGGCAAAGGCGCTCCTCAATGAGGCTCTGAAGAAGGGTGCTCGATGGAAGTTCGAGCTGGGGGAGCTGAGGCACAGCCACAATGTGAAGATGGAGGAGGCCTAGGTGGCCATCTTAAAGGCTAAGGAGACGACCGTGAAGTTGAAGGCCTCCAGAGTGTGGGAGGAAGAGAGGGACGCTCTCTATAGTGTTGAGTACAACAAGTGTATGGAACACGTTAGGGAGGTGTACCCCGGGCTCGACCTGTCTGCTTTTGAGGTCGGTCTTTCTGAAGACCCCACCCTGCCAGGAGCTGAAGTCTTCCTTTCCTAGCAGCCACCCCCAGCGGAGCTCTGAACTTTATGTATTTTTTCTTTCATTATGTACTCATTTTAATATATTTGTGAAAATGAGTTTTTTTGTTACAATGGTTGACGTGCTTGAGTTTTCTAAGTAGACTAATCAGATTGGTCCAACATTAGGTGGCAAGTTAGTCCTTTTAGGTCATGCCTGGTCTTAAGTACGAGCCTTTCTTGTAGACCATGTAGTCTTGATGGAATTATTTAGATAGTAGCCCAACCTCTTCTTTAAGGGTCTGACAGCTGGTAAGGACTATTTCTCCCTTGCACTAAGAGAAGTTCTTAATAGGCCTTATAGATCAAGTTATTGTAGGTAGCAAGTGGAAAGTAAAATATCCTGACATCGGGATTTTTTTAGTAAAATCTGAGGAAAACATTTGGGTTCCGACTTGGTCGATTATTTATAGATTATAGGTAACAAAACTGTAGATTTTGACCCTAGGCCTATTTGACTTTCACAGGTAGTAAATCTTCAAGTGCTCGGCATTCCATAGATGTGGTAGAGGTAGCTCTTCCATATCTTCAAACCGCTAAGTCCCAGGTCGGGTAGTGCCTGCCACTTTGTAGGGTTCTTCCCAATTCAATGTTAGGACTCCCAGCTGTTCTCCCTGGTGTTTTGGAAGGTTCAGGAAAGGATCAAATCTTCAGCTCCAAACCATCTCCTCCTTACTCTAGAATTGTTGAATTGGATGATGTATTGTTGCTAAGCTATGGCGCCCCAAACTCAAAAACCGGGCTCACAAAATTTTTTATCACTAAATCTGACACCGACAGCATCCGTAATACTCCATTCTCGGCTCCCCGCATCCATATACTGGATTCCGATCCTGGGATCCTACAAGGAGGATTTTCAGCATGAATTTGTTCTCGTAAGAAGCATAACCATAAGCATAACCCAAACACAACCAATAACATCACCACATATCCACTATAATAAAAAAAACTTTTGAGTATAATGCATAAAGGGAAATACAAGATAGGTATCAAAAACTCCAGAAGCTCAGCCGCATGCTCCTGCCTCAGTGCTGCTACATCCTAGCGTTACCTGCAAGCAACGGTTGTGTATAAGCTTATCGAAAGCTTAGAGGGTGGTATAAGTGTGTGCGCAATAGATGTGTCAAGTATGCAATATCAGAATAATGCGAAAAATGCTAGCAAGTCCATGAATACCATCAACTGTACTAAGGCTATGAGATGCAAGGCCTATAGGGCCAGTTGTCATATGCAAGATGCAACGTAAGCATACCAGTCCTCAGCTGGATCCCTATATCAATATAGTCCATGAGTACCATCAGCCGTACCAAGGCTATGCGATGCAAGGCCTACATGGCCAAGTGTCATATGCAAGATGCAACACAAGTATACCAGTTCTTAGCTAGATCCCCATATCAGTATAGTCCATGAGTACCATCAATCGTACTAAGGCTATGCGATGCAAGGCCTACATGGCTAAGTGTCATATGCAAGATGCAACGCAAGCATGCCAGTCCTCAGCTGGATCCCCATATTAGTATAGTCCATGAGTACCATCAGTCGTACCAAGGCTATGCGATGCAAGGCCTACATGGCCAAGTGTCATATACAAGATGCAACGCAAGCATGTTAGTCCTCAGTTGGATCCTCATATCAGTATAGTCCATCACTAAAATATCACCAGGGTCCAGTACACTCCACAACGACTGCCCCTCCCCCAGGCGCATAGCCAGGTGAGCATAAGAGACCTCACTACCCACCTAGCCAGTAGTCAACAGATATCTACCTGGCTCATTAGTAACGGACCCATTTCTGAGCCAGTCAAACTCAGCCTAGCTTTACCCCTACCCCTTGGGCGGATAAGTCCACACCCCCTTCCAACTAACCAAGGAATGGTGGGAGACACAACCTACTGGTATTCGACACTCAGGCACTCATGTACCACTCATTCTCAATGTTAGAGCATCCTCCTGGTACCATAAGGGTTCTGGGACTTTCACCCAAGGACATCCTAAGTGCCCTAGTGCTAGAATTAAACATTTTTAGTGTCTAATCCTTCCATCCACGATATGCTTGTGGAGGCCACAACCCTAATGTCGCTAGGGCGAACAGTAATCGTATCACACAAATGTAGGATGCATGAGTCATACTATCCAGTCATGTATCAGTCTTATGCGTACCATGTGCTCATGTGGGGAAACTTCATCTCTCAGGGAGTCTCATAAACAATCATCCCGATGACATATGTTATGATTAATCACTCCTTATAATAAGTATACAAATGATACGTATGGGCATGTATCATGATTCTCTACTAGGCATATCCAACGATGATGATGTACTCTCCTACAATCAGTAAATAGCCTAGATTGCATGCTCATATCAAGAATGGGCCTCATGGGTAAGTCTAATGTATATAACAAGGGGAGTCAAGAGGATGGGCCTAAGTATAAAGAGTGGGCTTCCTCACCCTCTCCATCACGTAGTAAACTAGGCCTCCTATAAGGCCCAATAAGCGTAAGATGGGCTATATGGCTTGGACCAATCTACAAGGTATGGTAGAAGCACCATCAATAATGGGGGCCCAACAGTTTAGGTTATCCCACTAAGAGAAGATGAGAATGGGCCTAACAATCGGACTAGGGAGGTTTACAACGTGGACATTTAACCACCATTACCTCCTAGAGTGTGGCCTGTCCTGAAATCTAAATTACAATGGGGCCCATGGCCTTTACACTAGCTAGGAAATGAATGGGCAGCATACATATCGTCTCATACAATGAATGGGAAGCATACATTTCATCTCATATATCATGGCGGGCCTCAAGAAATGGTCCATGGTCTACATAATCAAGGTGGCTATATGGTGAAATTACGGTAATGACTACTTCAGTCGAAGTAGGAATATGCTAAGATGTCCTAGAGGGGGGAGAATATGACTTTTTAAAATTTTATGATGATTTAGAACCTATCAACCCTATCTTGCAGTAATATGTAAATAGTAGGATTTCTTTAATATAGCACTATTGGCTTCCAAGACAAATAGAGGATCTAATCAATAGACTATTCAAAACATAAACAAGCTGTAAAACATAGTTCATGATGGATGTGATCGTGTGCAAGATGTGTTTCTAATTAGTTCTAGATAATCATGTAAACATGCATTATGAGAACATTCTGAGAAATCACACAAGCAGTAAGAGTAAATAGCAATCCCAAACACAGTCATTTTTATAGTGGTTCGACTATGTGTCTACTCCACTTCCGGTGGACGCACTCAACCCTTAAGTGTACCGGATCTCACTAACAAAGGTTTCAAATCAAGTTCACCTCAAACCAGTACAACCTACACAAGACTGACTCTAAGACCTACACAAGATACCTAATATGTCTCCATAAGACACAATTTTATGTCCAACACAGGAGGAAGGGTTAACACACAACACCTAGATTTTAGGCCACACAGGCCAAGGATCTACACAAGGAACCTAACAGTTTATACCCTATGCAAGAGTAAAAGGTCAACACACAGCACCTAAGTTTTAGACCACACAGGTCAAGGATCTACACAAAGGACCTAAGTTTATGCTCTCTACAGAGCAAGAGTCAACACACAGCACCCCCATGTACTCTCCCGTCGAAGGCCTCCTATAAGGACTTGAAAGGGCTGAGAAACCTTTGACCCAATCCTACAAAAGGAATGATCAAAAGGGTCTCTAGACTCTAATGACTTATAAATAAGTAGATGAGCCACATTAAGCACATTGATGAAGATCTCCCTCTTTGATGATGAAGAATCTTCAGCTCCCTTGAACCGCAACACAGATGATGCTCCAATGTAAGGCGACGGGTTGGGTCAAGGTTATGTTGAAATCCTACTCTATTAAATGTTTTCTTATATTAGGAACAGAGTGATTCCAAGCATCTATGCATTCAAGGTATCCCAGCTCAATGATTTGCCATTAAGGTGGTAGCTGGAGGTTCCTTGAATGTAGAAGTTCATTCCCCAAACCACTCTATTGAATATTAATGATGAGGGTGGAATGGAGGATGAACTCCCATGAGAGAAAAAGGCTTAGGGCAGGTAATCTGAATTAAATACTCAAAAGCTTTATCTATTTTCTCTACAAACAACCAAAGGCAAGCTCTCATTAAATAGGTAAAAAGATCCAACGGAAATAAAACAGTCATATTTTTGACAGAGTTCGATATCATTGAGCGTATACTCTAGGTATCATCGAATGCCCACACGATGACACGAACTCAATGTGTCAAATGCTTTTGAATCTTTTTGCCAACTGGTCGAGGATATCGAACATACTTCGATGCCATCAAATTCTAAACTCTGATTTCATCGATGCAAGGTTCGATTCCTCGACATTTGAAAACATGAGAGCATACTTGCCTTTGAAACTTAACAGGTATTTGATATGATTAAGCATCCCTCAATATCATTTGAATTTGAATGTCGATGATATCGATACCAGTTTCGATTCATCGATATTTTCAAGAAATTTTCCTATAAGCTTGTTAGACAGTTTGTGTCCTATTTCGATGACATCGACCTGGTCTCGATATGATCGATATTTGAATATCGATATCCTCGAGAGATCTTCGATACTTAAATGAATTGACCTGAAAGTTTGTTGGTCAGATTTGTGTCCTAATCCGATATCATTGAATATCACTCGATATCATCGAGGTTTAAATTTTGATGATTTCGAGGCTCTCTTCGAGATATCAAAAATCACATGATTTTCCTTAAGAGCTTTTTAGACATGACTGACCAGATGTCGATGTTATCGAGCCATCTCGATAAACTCGAGATTCAAAAGTCGATGATATGAAAAATGCATCGATTCATTGATAATTCAGTCCAGGATTTTATTATGGTTGCTGGACATCTGAAGTCCTCATTTCGATAATATCGAGCAAGTTTCGAGGACATCGATAATAGTGTTCGATTTCATTGAACCATATCGATAAATCGACAAAAGAAGAAAACTTAGATATTTTTCTGATTTTGCAAAATAGTTTTCTCACCTTAAACCCTAAGTTGTTTATCCATTTTTAAGGGTTTTATATACCTGGTGTTTTGGAATAGGGGATGTGAGGCTACGTTTACCTTTAATGAGTTCGGGCACACATCCTGTTGAGGCAGATGCTTGAAAGATCTTTCTATGGAGCTCACTTGTTTTGCTGACTCAACACTCACGCTAATTAACAACCTAAAAAAGTGGATGGACTGGGTATATATAGCACATCCATCATGGTGGGCCTCAAGGGGTGGCCTATACACTATAAAATAGCTGGGCAAGGAGTATAACACATACATCATAGTGGGCTTACACAACGGCCCACAAAATCCAGCATAGTGGATGGACATCACTTACATCAAAGAGGGCTCTAAGGCTGGACGTCCAGCCCATCTGGGCCTACTGGACATTCAAAAATCTGAACAGTCTAGTCCTTATTCATACAAATGGAAGGTGGGCCTTACGAGGCACTAATGGGGCCCATGATCTCAGAAAAATTGATGTATAGTGTGTATGCATTACACCTTCACCTTGGTGGGCCTCACAACCTCATAATATACAACTACATGCAGCAATGCCTACTGGGCATTTAGTAGAAAGACAATTTGTATGAAACTTAAAACTCATGGTGGCCCATATATATCATAGTGAGCCCCACTAGATAAAATGCTTGAATACAACACATAAATTAGGGTGAACCTGCTGCTGGATAGGCAATCCAACAGCGTCCCAATCCCAGCTGGATGGTCCAAAGGGCCCGGATGTCCTGGGTAATACATAAGCAAGGTGGGCCTACTTGCAGCCCCTACTGGACGCTGCGCCTGCCTGGGCATCCAGTAGATGGGTTGCTACCCTAGCATGTGGCATCCCTCAGATTGACACCATGGATGTTACACATATATCTGATGTGGGCCTCAGTTAGGTGGGCCACAAAAGGGGTGAATGGAGAAGATAAAACACATACTTTAAAGGTGGACAACTGCCAGATAAACATTCCAACAATGTCCCGGCCCATCTAGACGTTGGATATGCCTTTGGGTTGGGCCCAAACCCTACTTAAACATGGAGAAATGAATGGACGATATGCATCTTCAAGTACACAGTAAGGTGGGGTCTGCATGAGTGGCCCACCAGTCAACCACCATGCTGATATTTATTTATCTCCCAACGTCCAGGCTTGTTAGATGGTGCCAACATGCTAGACGTCCAGCCTTACTAGGCTCACTCCAGCATGGCCTCTCATGGCTGGGTGGTCTGGGCTTAACCACACATCAAGGTGGGGTCCACACATCAGTGGACCACCCCACTACAATGAGAAAATTAAGCTGATATTTATGGTTTCATCCCATCCAGACAGTCAGTAAGTGGGCCTGGAATTTGGACAGCAGCATGGTGTTGCACGTTACAACCCACAAGACTATTGGACGGTCTGGTTATCCATCACATTCATCAAGGTAGGGCCCTCCTGGATGGGCCACACACATCAGACCAAGCTAATATTGGTGTTTACCCTTACATGCAAAATAGGATAGCAAGGTGGGCCAGCCTATGTCTAGAAATCTGGACAACAGGACCATCCCACTCTGTTGGATGGTTTGGATGTGCTAATGTAACGACTCGGAAAAATCCATACAAAGACCTGAGTACCAACTCAGGCAGAAATCCCTCAGGACTAAATCCTCTAGAAATTAGACGAGATTTAACTAAGTGCTAACCTAGATTACCAGTGAAATTAGCACTAATCACTTTAAATACGATCTGCAAGACCCAAAACCTGTAGAATTAGTAACGCTACATTACCCTAAAATCTAGAATTCAACTCTAAACCTAGTTGCTCTCGGGAGTACTTTGAAACTTTGTATCAGACCTGGACCGCGCGTTGAAAGGCCGATTGTGATGAACTGAGAAGATATTAACCGCGTAGTTGGACTTGACACTCACCGTGAAAATCACATCCAAACGATGCTCTGAGACGATTTCTTTGAGTTTGGAGTGAAGAGTGTGAGAAGCTGAAGATTTTTAAGAAATTAAATATAATTTAAAGTAATCTGGGTCGTGTTGCTTGTGTGCTATTTATAAGCATTCTGACCGTTGGATTTTGACCCAAATTCACCCTCGGATCAGGGATGATGGCCCACTCATGTCAAATTACTTGTGGCCTTAATCGAGTTTCGGTGATCGCTAAACTGAAACTGGTCCGCCATGGTCAATCTGGAAATCCGTCGAACTGAAAACTTAACTTGATCAAGATCCAACATCCAAGAGCTTAAATCCAACCGCACTTAGTAACAGGACCTCCAGAAATGCTCTGTTGGATCGGAACAAGGCCGATTTGGTTATAACCTAAGTATACCTTAGCCTTAGGGCTATTTCCGTCGATTTAGCGCATATAAAAGGGACTTAAACTCTCTCTCATTTACTCCATACGAATTTAAGAAAAACCCTAGGAGAGAGAAGAAGGAAAAGGAAGAGAAAGTGAGAGAGAAGTGGTGATTTCATCTTATAATTCCACCCAACTGCACTACGTGTCAAATCCATCCATCTGAATCGTTGTTTCGGCGATTCTGATTCCGCACTTGGGTAAGAAAAATCAAACCCTAACCTATTTTAAGGTTTGATATAGACGAAGTCATGCAATAGCTAACCTCGTTCATGTTATAGATTGCTAAACCGCTGTTGGCAAAAGGATTATCGCTTAAATCATATATGTTACGCTTCTACGGCGTAAGGTGCAGATTATAGACGTATAGGTAATGATTTTCAAAGCTTTCAATGTCATATAATGATTTATTACTGACGTGGATGCTATTATACATGCTAAATGCACTATCTGTTCCGTCTTACGATTATGTATAGCTTATATTACAAACTGAGTGTTCCATGTGATTGATAAAATGTTTGTATGCGTATGAAATCTGATCTAGTGATTGCCATGATAAATCTTTGTTAGTGCATGCTTGTTATGGATGCGACAACTCCTTAGCAAAGGATTTTCCCAAATATGTAATATGCCAACATACGTGATGTATGTTGAATAGTGTAATCTAAGTGTTTGTATAAATGTCTAAATGAGCTAGAAATAGGTAAAGTATGATTTTTGAATTAAGATATGAATCTCAATCACCTTACCTGGGTGTATGATTTCCTCTATGTTATATTTAGTCTATTTCGTTCATGCTACTTGTGTGTATGCTTTCCTTCATGTTATGCCTAGTATTGCATTCCTGCTACTTGTGTGTATGATTTCCTCCATGTATAGTCATCATGTTTAGGTTATATTCATATCATGCTTATATGAATGTGGATGTTGAATCATATGTACATGATTGGGGCCATGTTATGGTCCAGGCATTCGGTAACAAACATAAGTTCGTGGTTGAGCTTTATTCACCACGAAGGGCATGTTTGACGAACCCGAGCCGTACTAGAGTTGTCGACAGTGGTTTGGTCACGCGGAGTGCATATGCATTTCATGTCGATCAACTCAACATGCGATCGAGCTAGTCGAACTCGTCAAGTAACCCGATTGACCCGATGTGTGTTCACCATATATGGACGCTTCTGTTTGAATCTAGGGTACCAAACTTACCAATGCAATCCCGTTAACCCTGGTACCTCGATCCGCTAAGACTCATGAGCCAGGCATGGTGGTATGGGACACCGTGGTCGAGTTGCCGTCCTACGTTGGGGCGACGAGCGTCCTCGTAGTGACCAGTGAGCAACCTAGACTCGTGAGCCAATTATAGTGGTATGGGACACTATATTCAAGCTATCGGCCTACTCTGATTGGTGACGAGCCATTTGTAATGACCTCAAGTATATTCTAAAACTGCATTGGGGCGACGAGCCTTGTTGTAGTTTATAGGATATAACTAGACCTGTATTGATTAGTGACGAGCCCTTTACAACGATCTAGAACTATACTATCGTATGAGATTGTCTCAGACTGACGACCCGAGAATGGATCATCATTTGGGTAACAATATAAGGGAGGTACCTTAGCTTCCCAATCCTGCTGTATGAAAAGGACTAATAATAACTTAGTAATTATGTTCATATCATCGCACTGCATGTGCCGACGATGAAGTGCACAGAGGGCTGGAAGCATGCCGCGAACGTAAGATGGTGTCTGCAACATTCCAAAAATCGGGGGGTCGATTAAAAACTCTACTCCCGAGTTCCAAAATGTTATTTATGCAACATAAATGTGTATGATTGAATGTTGTCTGTGTCAATGCATTAAACATGAGTGGGATTAATCCAAAACATCATATCATACTCTAGAGACAGTTAAATTAACAAGCGGAAGACTGTGATAGTATGTATAACATATATAAACTATTGTATGTCTCCAGAGTGTGAACATGTTACCAGGTTATATACATACATGTATACTCCTAAAGTAAACAAAACGAATATACATGAGTGCGCTAAAAATATAAAATGACAAGTGTTAAGGTATCTAATCAACCTCCCTATAATCCCGTCAATCAGAACACACATGAAGGAGGAATCCTCCTCCTCATCATCAAGTCCAGCTCCGCTTCTCGAGCAGCTCCATCATCTACAATCATAAAAAGGGACTGGTGGGTGTCCGAAAACACCATCCCGTAATGTGGGAGTGAGTGATCAACTCAGTGGAATAATAGAGTAAGGATTAACATGTTATCAAATCAATCATGCGATAATAGTAAAGCAGTAAATCAAATAATCCTAATACTGTTGTTAATGCAATATGACATGACGTGATGTATTGCCTCACCGATGATCTCCCTCATACGACACCATCTTACAACCGCGGCATGCAATCGTCCCTCAAGTGCTCCACATCTTCCAGGCACATGCAATGTTATGGTGATATGATTTTCGAGTTGTTATTAGTCCATTCAAACAGCAGGATTGGGAAACTAAGGTACTTCCCATGTATCAATCCCAACACAGATCCTGTCTAGGGTCGTCACTCCTAGTAATCTCATACGATGTATATTTTGTAGGTCACTGTAAGGGCTGCTAGGGCTGTTGCTCGTACTCGTTGCTCCGCTCCCCCATCACCTTATCAATACAGGCCTACTGTACTCTCACAGCTACAAAAGGGTCGTCGCCTCCCGTAGACTCGGAATATGCTCGCGGTCACTACAAAGGGCTCCTAAGGCTGTTGCATGCACTCGTTGCTCCGTTCCCCCATCACCTTATCAATGTAGGCCAACAGTAAAAATATAGTGTCCCATACCACCATAATCTGCTCACGAGTCATAGGTGCTCACTGGTCACTACGGGGAGGTTTGTGGCCCCAGCGTAGGCCGACAGCTCGACCACCGTGTCCCATACCACCATGCCCGGCTCATGAGTCTTCGTGGATCAAGGTACCATGGTTAACAGGATTTACAATGGTAAGTTCAGTACCCTAGGTTCAAGCAGTTATGACTCATGTAGGGTGAACATACAACGGCCAGTCGGGTTACTTGACGGGCACGACTAGCACGATCTCATCTCAAGTTGAACGACATGAAGTGCGTAAAACACTTCGTGTGGCCTAACCACTGCCGCCAACTCCAAAACACGATTCGCGTTCATTGACGCGTCGTTCGTGGCCAAGATAAGCCAACCACGAATTCACTCGGTTACCGACTTCCTGGACTAAGTATAGTCCCAAACAATTATGAATCCACATCAGCAATCAGGTAAGAGTATTGGAAATGGAATACAAACATGTGAGCATGTTAACACATGTTATAACGTACAACTTAAGTAACTCATCTTACACATGTCTTTCACACATATAATGAAATTATGCATATCGCCAACATATAGGAAATCATCTCCATCAGCATATTAATTGAGAATTCAATCTCAAACTAAATCATAAGGAAATCATCAAGCACATGTTATAACATACCACTTAAGTGAAACATCAAGCATATGCATTTCATACATATAATGAAATCATGCATATAGCTAACATGTAGGAAATCATTTACATCAGCATATTAGTTGAGAAATTAATCTCAAACTAAATCATAACACCATTTAATTCAATACATACTAATATAAGCATTTATACAAACACTTAAACTACACACTTAAGTCTACATATAGTACGTCGACTCAAAGTACGTATTTTGGCGAATCTCTTTGTCAAACTAATTATGCATGCATTCCTAGTATTCTAATGCGACAAGAAGCCATGTCAATCACGTCAGCAAATTATGAATGAAAACAGTACTTCCTACAAATGACTAAAATGCCCTAAATCTCATATTCTTCGTTGGTTTACGAAATAGGAAACGGACAGCATGTTGTACATGTCAAACGGCATTGCCGTCGATAATCTACTATTAAACGACATTGAAAGCATTGAAAACAGTCAATCAAAGCGTCTAATATCCGCACCTTATCTCTTATAAACGTATCGTTTCGAACGGAGCGTGTACGCTTCGTATACGGCGACTAGACAACCTGATTTACAACATACATCAGCTATCTAGCTACGGAAATGAAGAAACTCTAAATCAGCAACTTCTAGGGTGTTTTCTTACCTGAAAATGTGGAGAAATTACCGGCCAAGTGATCGGAGCGTGTTGCTAAAGCACGTGCAACAGGTGGCACGACAGCAGGAAAATCCTCTCCTAATCTCTCTCACAAACTCTCACCTTTTCTCTCTCCCAATCTAGGATTTTTCTCAAATTCGGATGGGAGAGAGGAGTGAGGGTTTCAACCCCTGTTATAATCCTAAAAATGCCCAAAATAGGCTCAGGAACAAAGTTCACTTGATGCTTATCCAAAGCGGGGCTGTTTCGGTCCAAAAGTATTTTTCTGGTGGTCCCCTGGCCGAACGCGATCGGACTCAAGTTCATGGATGTCGGATGTCGCTCTCATCCCGTTTTCAGACCATCAGTGTTCGTAGATCGCAAGTAGCGGTCCAGTTTCAGTTCAGCGGTCCCCGCACGTAGATCAGGCCTGCAAGTCTCATGATATGAAATAGAAATTTTTCCTGATCCGAGGGTGTAATCTGGTTAAATTCTGACGGTCAGAACGCTTAATACTGACACGTCAAGTCGTGTGCCAGATTTGAATTTCAAATCCAAATCTGTCCCTATTCTCACTCTCTTCAGTCCAGGCTCAATGAAATAGCCTGCGAACATCAGTTGGACTTGATTTTCGAAATGATTGTCAAGTCCAACTAGGCGGTTCTAATAGTCTAGGATAGAAGGTATCGGACTTTTGAGTGCAGTCTAGATCTAATACAGATTTTCAAAGTGGTCCAGAGAACAAACCTGCTTAGAGTTTGATCCGAGGTTATAGAGTATTATAGAGTCATTGGCTCTACTCGATTTGGGTCTTGTAGAACGTATTTAAAGTGATCAGGGACTATTTCCCAGCTACTCTAGCGTTGCGCTAGCTAACTTATGCTTAGTTTCTAAAGGAATTAATCCTAAGTGATTTCTTTGGCTATGGAATTGGGTTCTGAGCGATTTTTCAGGTGTTTTAATCAACCCATTACCTAAGGACGTCTAATCTCAGGTTGGCCAAAATTCGGGGTGTTACAATCTACCCCCCTTAAAACACAATTTCGTCCCCGAAATTGGCGAAGGGTAAGGAGCATCTAGTAAGACTTTAGTATTGACATTCTAAGAAAGGGTCAATCCTATTTAATGACCTAACCGTACGTACATCCTAACTCAACTGTTTCGATCCTGGGCTAGTGGGAAAGAGGCCAACCACTCTTCCGCTGCGCCACTCTGATCGAACGGTAGCGTCGACTAACCTAACTGGATTGGACTCAATACGTTCTACCCCCCTTAAAACTTGGTTTTACTTAAAGTTCAAGAATCTTTGCATCGATCCGTATATCGGAACGAGGCACAACTTAGGGGCTATCCTAGACATAAAATGGAAACAACCTTTCTCTACATGGTTTTCCTTGCTAATGATGCGTTCTATGGCATTGGTACTTATGATCATAAAGATGAGCCTAATCTCCATTATGGTTGAGTTCAGGGGCAGGTATGAGTTGGTGGCAAGATGCCGAATTCTCTATTGGCTTTAAGTCCTTAACATTTACCGAGGGCAAAGCAATAACTTGTGGTTGTAGGTGGTCGGGCCAACACGGAAGAATAGTTATGTAAGGGGTCTGAGCCGAATACACAAACCTTCTGTCCCGCGATGACAGAGAAGTTGTTGTATCAGTCCTCAATCCTAGTCGATGCCGATCTTCTGCTTGATCAGAGCATTGGATTCATTGGTAACTACTAGGATTAAGAAGTTAATTTAAACCGCGAATACTTCGCTGATAATTGCATTTCCTTTATTCCACGTTCCCGAATGCAATAATCCCTTGGGGAAGGCAATTCTAAGGGGTGTGCTAGTTCATTCTAAATTCATTCTGAGGGATTTATAAATGTTCCCTAAGAGTGAATGGCTCCTTCCTATGGGCAACAACAGAAGTCTATAAGTCATAAGGGGATCTATCGAAGCAATAAGGTTCTACTTCAACCATATCTAACCTACAATTCCTTAGCATATACAGGCTTTACACTACTTAAGGTAACTAGTAGGCTAGTCTGTAACTCAGTAGCTATAATCCAAAGCCTAAATTATACGTTAAATGGCTTTCCTATATAGTCAGATCCTTTAAATCTAGGAGTGCTAACACTAGATCCAAAACGCCAAGGGCCTATGTGGCCAGTAGCGTTTAGTTGTATTAAAGGGAACGGCATTCCTAGTCCCATGGCGGGATTGGAAGTGGCATGCTTGGTAGGAGGGTGGGTTGGGATAAAAATTAATTTGTAGGATGAATTCCGGGAGTTACAATACTCCCAATCTAGGGATAATACCTTATAGCGAACGAAACGGCATGCATTCCATCTAACCAAATTCGGCTTTATTAAGCCCAACCACAACACAAACATATTTTCTACCTAACAACAACAAAACACAAAAATTTCAAAATGGTAATCAAACATCTACAAGACAACGTCACAGATGCCTAATTCTACCCAAGGACTCTACCACAGTCCCGACTTACCTTCTTTATCACTGTCGAGTCTAATACTGTCTATTGCTCACTAGAGCTCTCTTGGCCATAACAGCTTAACAATAACCATGGAAAATGGAGGAAATGCAAAGAAATTGTTGCCCAAATGGACTAAAACAAGTCTAGGCTCTGTAGAGGGATGCATCAAGCTCCCAAAGGCTGGATTTTTAAAAAGAAAAGAGAAGGAAAAAGGGGAATGGAACACCTCATGATTTCAGCTCTTTTTGGGGGTTGTAAGAGCTCCAAACGACGAGATTTGCAAGAGGGAAGGCTGCAAAATTCAATGGAGTGATGGAGTGTGGTCGTTTTCAACCAAGAATGGGTTTGGGAGTGATTTAGAATCACGATTTTTGGAATAGGGCAGCAAAAATGAAAATGGAGCTTGGAATGGGGGCTGTTTGTGAAGGAAGTAGGGTATATAGGGGGTTTCAAGGTGTGAACCACATATAGGGGAGGTGACCTAGCTGTATTAGGGCGTGTGCCCGAAAATTACATCTAGTGGGTCCCACCGGACGACGATGCATCGCTGAACCGGCGATGGCATCGCCGGCCATCTTGCATGGTGGCCGGTGGGACCACATGCGTCTGGTCCCCCATGGTCCAGGGACCTCAAAAATGTATGGTCCCCCCCTTGGTTCATTATATATTGACCTATATAGGCCCAAACATGCATTCGGGGCTTTTCGAGACCAGTCTACAAACCCGAATACAAACCCCTATCATGCAGCATATGATTTTAGGGTAGAAGGAGCCAATACATCCATCTGGCCGATTACTTGCTAAAGAAAGCAAACTTAGAATGTCCTCATGGCCATTTTTCTTAAAATTTTACTATTCACTGTAAAATTTTGTCAAAGTATAATTTTATGTCATTTTCACATTAGCATTAATGCCTAACATGAAAAGGATAAGAAAGAATTGAAGATTGGAGTGGTGAGAGGAAGAATTTTGAAGATTTTAGGTGAAACGGGGTTTTTAAGCCCTGACAATTGAATACAGGGGTTGTGGTTGTCCCACAGCCCAATGATTCACATTTACGGGTTTAGAATCATTCAAAGAATGTCTCAACCCACTTACCTACAACCTAGGAGCTATTCGGATTGCTTCACGCGACCCAAGATGCGTTACGGACTCGATCACGTGATCGATATGAATAGTCTTCGCCTATTGGTGAATCTGCGATCCTATAAGTGTTTCTAGACCCTTCTCGTACCCTCCTAAGTCAAAGGAAGCGATAGCATACATCGCGTGACCATAACCCAGGCCTGGTTTAATCCAAATCATGCTCTGATATCATCTGTAACATCCCAAAAATCGGGGGGTCGAGTAAAAACTCCACTCCCGAGTTCCAAAATGTTATTTATGTAACATAAATGTGTATGATTGAATGTTGTCTATGTCAATGCATTAAACATGAGTTGGATTAATCCAAAACATCATATCATACTCCAGAGAGTTAAATTAACAAGCGGAAGACTGTGATAGTATGTATAACATATATAAACTATTGTATGTCTCCAGAGTGTGAACATGTTACCAGGTTATATACATACATGTATGCTCCTAAAATAAACAAAACGAATATACATGAGTGCGCTAAAAATATAAAATGACAAGTGTCAAGGTATCTAATCAACCTCCCTGTAATCCCGTCAATCAGAACACACATGAAGGAGGAATCCTCCTCATCATCATCAAGGCCAGCTCCGCTTCTCGAGCAGCGCCATCATCTGCAATCACAAAAAGGGACTGGTGGGTGTCCGGAAACACCATCCCGTAACGTGGGAGTGAGTGATCAACTCAGTGGGATAAGAGAGCAGAGATTAGCATATTATCAAATCAATCATGCGCTAATAGTAAAGCAGTAAATCAAACAATCCTAATACTATTGTTAATGCAATATGATATGACGTGATGTATGCCCTCACCGACGATCTCCCTCATACAGCACCATCTTACGACCGCGGCATGCCATACTCTCTTAAGTGCTCCACATCTTCCAGGCACATGCAATGTAATGGTGATATGATTTTCGAGTTGTTATTAGTCCATTCAAACAGTAGGATTGGGAAACTAAGGTACTTCCCTTGTATTAATCCCAACACAGATCCTGTCTAGGGTCGTCACTCCTAGTAATCTCATACGAGGTATATTTTGTAGGTCACTGCAAGGGCTGTCAGGGCTGTTGCACGCACTCATTGCTCCGCTTTCCCATCACCTTATCAATACAGGCCTACTGTACTCTACTTCTACTAAAGGGTCGTCGCCTCCCGTAGACTCGGAATACGCTCGCGGTCACTACAAAGGGCTGTCAGGGCTGTTGCATGCACTCGTTGCTCCGCTCCCCCATCACCTTATCAATGTAGGCCGACAGTAAAAATATAGTGTCCCATACCACCATAATCTGCTCACGAGTCATAGGTGCTCACTGGTCACTACGGGGAGGTTTGTGGCCCCAGCGTAGGCCGACAGCTCGACCACCGTGTCCCATACCACCATGCCCGGCTCATGAGTCTTCGTGGATCAAGGTACCAGGGTTAACAGGGTTTACAATGGTAAGTTCAGTACCCTAGGTTTAAGCAGTTATGACTCATGTAGGGTGAACATATAACGGCCAGTCAGGTTACTTGACGGGCTCGACTAGCACGATCGTATCTCAAGTTGAACGACATGAAGTGCGTAAAACACTTCGTGTGGCCTAACCACTGCCGCCAACTCCAAAACACGATTCGCGTTCATTGACGCGTCGTTCGTGGCCAAGATAAGCCAACCACGAATTCACTCGGTTACCGACTTCCTGGACTAAGTATAGTCCCAAACAATTATGAATCCACATCAGCAATCAGGTAAGAGTATTGGAAATGAAATACAAACATGTGAGCATATTAATACATGTTATAACGTACAACTTAAGTAACTCATCTTACACATGTCTTTCACACATATAATGAAATTATGCATATCGCCAACATATAGGAAATCATCTCCATCAGCATATTAATTGTGAATTCAATCTCAAACTAAATCATAAGGAAATCATCAAGCACATGTTATAACATACCACTTAAGTGAAACATCAAGCATATGCATTTCATACATATAATGAAATCATGCATATAGCTAACATGTAGGAAATCATTTACATCAGCATATTAGTTGAGAAATTAATCTCAAACTAAATCATAACACCATTTAATTCAATACATACTAATATAAGCATTTATACAAACACTTAAACTACACACTTAAGTCTACATATAGTACGTCGACTCAAAGTGCGTATTTTGGCGAATCTCTTCGTCAAACTAATTATGCACGCATTCCTAGTATTCTAATGCGACAAGAAGCCATGTCAATCACGTCAAAAAATTATGAATGAAAACAGTACTTCCTACAAATGACTAAAATGCCCTAAATCTCATATTCTTCGTCGGTTTACGAAATAGGAAACGGACAGCATGTTGTCCATGTCAAACGGCGTTGCCGTCGATAATCTACTATTAAATGACATTGAAAGCATTAAAAACAGTCAATCAAAGCGTCTAATATCCGCACCTTATCTCTTATAAACGTATCGTTTCGAACGGAGCGTGTACGCTTCGTATACGGCGACTAGACAACCTGATTTACAACATACATCAGCTATCTAGCTACGGAAACGAAGAAACACTAAATCAGCAACTTCTAGGATGTTTTCTTACCTGAAAATGCAGAGAAATCGCTGGCCTAGTGATCGGAGCGTGTTGCTAAAGCACGTGCAACAGGTGGCACGACAGCAGGAAAATCCTCTCCTAATCTCTCTCACAAACTCTCACCCTTTCTCTCTCCCAATCTAGGGTTTTTCTCAAATTCGGATGGGAGAGAGGAGTGAGGGTTTCAACCCCTTTTATAAGCCTAAAAATGACCAAAATAGGCTCAAGAACAAAGTTCACTTGATGCTTATCCAAAGCGGGGATGTTTCGGTCCAAAAGTACATTTCTGGTGGTCCCCTGGCCGAACGAGATCGGACTCAAGTTCATGGATGTCAGATGTCGCTCTCATCCCATTTTCAGACCATCAGTGTTCGTAGATCGCAAGTAGCGATCCAGTTTCAGTTCAGCGGTCACCACACGTAGATCAGGCCTGCAAGTCTCATGATATGAAATAGAAATTTTCCTGATCCGAGGGTGTAATCTGGCTGAATTCTGACAGTCAGAATGCTTAATACTGACACGTCAAGTCGTGTGCCAGATTTGAATTTCAAATTCCAAATCTGTCTCTATTCTCACTCTCTTCAGTCCAGGCTCAATGAAATAGCCTGTGAACGTCGGTTGGACTTGATTTTTTAAATGATTGTCAAGTCCAGCTAGGCGGTTCTAATGGTCTAGGATAGCAGGTATCGGACTTTCGACGTGCGATCTAGATCCAATACATATTTTCAAAGTGGTCCAGAGAACAAACCTGCTTAGAGTTTGTCCGAGGTTATAGAGTATTATAGAGTCATTGGTTCTACTCGATTTGGGTCTTGTAGAACGTATTTAAAGTGATCAGGGACTATTTCCCAGCTACTCTAGCGTTGCGCTAACTAACTTATGCTTAGTTTCTAAAGGAATTAATCCTAAGTGATTTCTTTGGCTATGGAATTGGGTTCTGAGCGATTTTTCAGGTGTTTTAATCAACCCATTGCCTAAGGACGTCTAATCCCAGGTTGGCCAAAATCTGGGGTGTTACAGTGTCACATGAGGGAGTGTAGGCGAGGGCACGCATTCATGAAATATCTCATCCTTACATTAATAAGAGTAGTTAGGAATGGTTGATATGTTTTCTTTATCATTACTGCTTGATTGAATTGATAACATGTTAATCTTTACTCTATGATTCCACTGAGTTGATCACTCACTCCCACATTCTGGGATAGTGTTCTGAACATCCACCAAACTCTATCTTAGTTGCAGATGAGGATGCGACTCAGGAGGCGAAGCCTGACTATTACAACGATCAGGATGAGTTCTCTTATATGCAGCTCTCGGACGGCTTCGCTTAGGCCATACTGATCGACGGGGCTACAAGGCATACTATTGTAGTTGGATTCTTTTTGACATTTTATTTTTAGAACATTACATGTCTTTCGATTGCGATACATAAACTGATCTGGAGTATGAATTACTATTTTGGTGTAATCCCACTCATGTTTAATGCACTACCATGATCAACATTCAATCATCTGCATTTATGTTGCATAAGTGATACATTGGAACTCGGGAGCTGAGCATCTGCTTGACCCCCGATTTTCAGGGCGTTACACCTAAGCACATCAGGTGGACCACGACCATCAAGGAAAAATGGAGAAAGGGAGAGAGGGAGGGAGGGAGAGAGAGAGAGAGAGAGAGAGAGAGAGAGAGAGAGAGAGAGAGAGAGAGAGAGAGGGACACGGCTAGAGGAGGTACTCCACCACTATGAGCCCCTCAAGATAATCAAAACATACATGCAAGCCAAGGTAGGCCATTGGCCACACCTAGAGGTCAAGATAGGATCCTTACCATTGATTGGTGGGTCCTACTTGCCCCATGCTAGAAAATATAGGAATTCATGTAAGAAAATAAAAAATCTAGTCCTAGAGTACACCCACCTCTCCTCTTCTTCTTCTTCCGTTAAACTCTCAAACTTCTAAGGAGATCCTTCAATGGTGGAGATGGGTTTTAGATAGTTGGATTATGAGGGATTTAGCTTGGAAGGGTATGGAGTAATGGGTCTCTCATGGATGTCCCAAGCTCCTCTTGCTAGGAAAATGAGGAAGATGAGAGGGAGAGAGGGATGTATATGAGAGAAATGATTAGTTTGTAAGAGAATCATTGCTTGTGTAAGGGAGCATGTCATGCTCGTCATTATGACTAGCAAGCACGGGGAGGGCTAGTGTGATGTCACCCTAGGCTAGGTAGCTTAGGATGATGTCATCCTCATGATGGCTCTAAGTAGAGAATTTACTTTATCTGGAATCTTATGGCCTAGCAACGAGTAGTCTGTGGCCAAGATTATGCGCGAGCCATATCTCCTAGTCTAGGCGTCGCATTGGGGCACGAGACGTGGCGTTGGAACCACGGCGTCGACGAGATCACAATGGCATAGTTCTCAAGCTGACTCGACTCAGGTTTATAGGCTACAACTTGAGGTCTCTCACAAACGCTGTCTATAGGTCATGAGTCACTGGAATTCGATAGGGAGGATCGTGGTGTCCTAAGGAATAGTGATGTAAGCCCCATATCATAGACCATACCATTACATAGACTTTTGCGGTCTTACCGGTCGAATTTTGGCAACCTTTGACCCTTAACTAGTATTTACGTTCGACCTTGATTCGTATGTCGTCAACCCATATCGACTCAACCCAAGACCTTTACCATAGCGACCGCGCCGTCGCTGCGGTTCCGATGCCGCAACTTGCGCACCGAGGCGATACCCTGGTCAAGAGATGTGGGCCAACGTTCGGTGTGAAGAAAACGTCGTACATTATGAAATTTAAGAGAATCTCTACGAGGTGTCACATCAATCTCATCAATTCATCAATCCATCACATGTCAAATACATGTCAAGTACACATCACCTTTCACCCATTCCCAAGCAACTACAAAAGTCAAGAATCTCTTACAAGCCCATACCTCTCTTACACCAAAAGCCCTCAAAGCCAAAAAGTTCTTACACCACCCATGCTTTTCTTACACAAATGGTCACAAAAGTCAAGATTTTCTTACACTCATCACTCACCACATCCATCACCCATCTCTCTCTCCCTTTACAACTCTCTCTCTCTCTCTTTCTCGTTTTCAAACTCAAAAAAATCTAAGGAGAGAAATCCCATATGTATGAGAATTCTCCAAGCCTCTCTCTCTCTTTCAAAACTTTAAGTGTGGCCCACTTTTCTACCCCATGATCTCCCATCCTAACCATCCATTCCCCATCTCCTCCATTGAAATCAAACCTGAGGTGCTAAGGAACTCATAGGAGCAAGTAGATCGAACGGTGGGTGCTCCTCAAGATGTAAAAAATTTGATTTCTATAGCCTAGATGTTTTCTTTCTTTCATGAGGGAAGTGTAGGACCCAACAATCAATGGTGAAGATCCCACACAATCCCATGGTTGTGGCCTAATGGCCTACCTTATGCATGCATGATCCGCATGGGGCCTTTCTCTATAGGCCCCATCATGGTAGTTTTATTTCATATCATATTATGTTTGGGTCATCTAGACCTTATAACCATGGTGGGGATGGCATCCTCACCATGCATTTTAATTATAGGCCATGCATGTGCAAGATCCATGTTGTAAATGTAAATCTAGGTATGATGTGCGGGTGTGATTGATCTTGGGAGGGCTCAATAGTGGCGGAGCCCCTTTCCCTATGGCTGGATTGTCCTTCTAGGTATGATGTGTGTGAGGCCCGTTGTTGAGGCCCGCCTTAAATATATATGAGGCCCATGTTATAAGGCCCATTGTGATGTATGCAAGGCCCATGGGTCATGGCCCATTGCAATGTATGTAAGGCCCAATTGGTGCGGCCTATTCGATATATTTATGGGGTCCATGTCATTAGGCCCATCCTGTTGTATTGGTGACCCGTCCATTGAGGCTCACCCATGGTATATATTTGAGGCCCATGTGTAGGGCCCACCTATTGTGTATTTAAAGCTCATGGGTTGTGGCCATAGTGATGTATATCAGGCCTATGTGATGTAGCCCATACTGATGTATATTAGACCCAGGTATGTGACTCACCTACGAAGTATATTTGAGGCCCATCGTGATATATTTGAGGCCCATGGGTGCGACCCATCCAGATGTATTTGAGGCCTATGGGCAAGGCCCATTGCGATATGTGTTAGGCCCATGACCAGGGCCCACCTGTTTCGTATATTTGGCCCTTGAGTGAGGCCATGTGCCCATTATATATTTGATTTTATGTGGGCCATTCCTTGGGGGAAATATTGGTTAAAAGTTCACATTATCGACGTCGGTTATTGATACCGTTTATAAGTATGTGACATCATAACATCATGATACATGCCCATTCGCATCATCTGCATGTTTGTTATAAGATGTGATTGACCATTGCATATGTCATTGGGCAGGATGATGTGAGACTCCCTGATAGGTGGAGATTATCTCACATGAGCGCATGACATGCGCAGGATTGATGCATGATTGGATTGTATGACTCATGCATCTTGCATTGTGTTGTGATTACTGTACGCCCTAGTGACATCAGGGCCGTAGCCTCCACAGGCATATCGTGGATGGCTAGATGGGACACCAAAAATTTATTCGAGCATCAGGCCGCCATAGATGGCCCTGGGTGAAAATACCTAAACACCCTCTTGGTTCCAGAGGATGCTCCAACATCTAGACCGAGAGGACAGATGAGCGTTGAGTGCTGATTACCAGATGACTGCTCTCTCCACTGTGTCATGGTCGGTTGGAAGGGGGTGGGGCCTTACCCGCCCGAGGGAGTAGGTATGACTAGGCTGAGTTTGACCAGCTCGAGGAATGGGTCCGCTATCGAAGAGCCGAGTAGGTATTGACAGACTACTGACAGGCGGATAGTGAGGTCTTTTCCACTTACCCAGTTGTGCGCTTGATTAGGGCGACAGGTGGTGTGAAGTATAATAGACCCCGGTGATTTCCCCAGAGAGGAACCGTACTGATATGAGGACTGACATGATATTATGACACCCCGTCACTATTGTGCATGTGGGTGGGTGCACATGGGGGGACGCTGATGTGGGCGAGTGTGATGTGGGCGGGGCTGAGGCCTGGACAAGCTACCACACTAGGAAAACTACCAGCGGTTGGCAAGCTACTGTGCTGACAGGCTACTGAGTAGGAGTTGCATACTCATTCATTCATCCATTCACTATCCACTCGGGCTGGTGGTGCGTAACTAATTGTTGTGTATCTTTGTTATGGTAAGGATTTCGGTTGGGTGCGCGACTAACCTGAGATCAGGAGTTTACCACGTTGAGTCAGAGTATCCATATTTAGGTATGGGACTGGTTTGGATAGAGGTTCCTTGTGGTAGACCCCTTAGCCTGTGATACTACGTATTATCATCCCGACATCACACTCCAGCATGGTCATTCCATTAGCACCATATACTACATATTCCATTACATCTTCGGCATGTGGCATTGTGGGTTGTTATATTTCTGTATTCCTGTGACTTAGATGAGAGTGATGAAATTTGTTAGCTCTTTCAAATTGTGTATTACATTACATCCTTGTCATTCGATATTTAAACTTATGGACTTGTTCATACTTTCGCTTATTCTGTTATCGCATGATTATAATCTTGTCAATATTTCTGTTTACGCTGATAATTCCTACTCTTATCAGTGTTTCTGCTTATTCAATCATTGTATGGTTTATGGATTAATAGCTTTTCGGTATTGTATGATTATGATATTGTATTGAATACTTGGCACTTATCTCGTGCACACACTTATACCACCCTCTAAGCTTTCTATAAGCTTATGCACGATAGATGCGTGCAGGTGATGTTAGGTTGCAGCAGCATTGAGCTTGGAGCGTGCAGCTATTTTCTGGAGCTTTGATTTTGACATATATATTTCCCTTTCAGCATTGTATTCAAATGATTATATTAGTGGATATGTGATGATGATGTTGCCTTTATGATTTGGGTAAACTTGTGGTTATGCTTATTACTAGTTAAATGTATAAAAAAAAAATCCTCCTTGTACAATCCCAGGATGGAAAATCTGGCATATGAATGCTAGGAGCCGAGAATGGGGTACTACGGAGGCTGTCAGCACCAGATTCGGCGATCAGGATTCCTGTGAATCCGATTTTTGGGTTTAGGGCGTGACAAGTGAGATACTAGGATACCGGCCTTACATAAGCTACAACCTTGAGTTAGGCCTGCTCCCTTTTTTCCTCGAGTAGATTGAGGTCCAACACCATTTATTTGTTATTTTGATCCTGGTTGTAGGAACCAGATCGAGCGGTAGGGAGTCTAATATCGAGTAGGATGACGGACTCGGCTTTGAAGGCTAAGGAGAAAGGAGTTTCTCTTAGAATGTACTTGGCCTCTTTAGGTCGGAGGCATCTGAGATAAGGTATGGAAAATCTCTTTTTGTACAAAATGTTTCCAACCATAGAGTACCATGCTGACCTGGATCGGAGTCTGCGAGCATTGAGTCGGTCTTCGGGTAGTTTCCCTTCCTAAAGGTAGTCGATTATTGAGTTCATCCAGCACAATATCGAATTCATTGGGAGAATTGTATTTGAACTGGAATCGCTGATACTCAATTTGGCAAGAAACTTGATTAGGATCGACTTTGGGATGTCATCTTTGACCGTTGTGGTTGGCTTTGTTATCAAATTTACTTTGGAGTTCTCTGCCCTAGGGATCAGGTCGATGTCGCACTTGGGGAATTTGTTGATGAGTTCTCGGGCCCTTTGTAAATAAGCAATCATTCTCTCTTCCTTAGCCTGGTACTCGTTTGCTATTTGGTTGATAACTAGCTGTGAATCGCTGTGGACTTTCAAGTTTTGGGCTCCCACTATCGATGCTAACCTAATTCCAACGAGTAAGGCTTCATATTCTGTTGTGTTGTTCAATATTTGAAATTCAAATCTTAAGACATATTGTGTGCAGGTCTGATCAGGAGCCTTCAGGACTACCTCATCCTCACTGCCTTTAGAATTAGATGAGCCATCAACGTACAGTGTCCAGAGTGGCAGGTCTAGCTCGGCCGCTTAACTTTCAAGATGATCGGTCTCGTTGCTGAGACTGGCTTACATGTAGTTTTTACATGCAATCTCGACAATAAAATCAGCCACAGCTTGGAATTTAATGGCGGCTCAAGGCTGATATTTAATATTAAACTCGTTGAACTCGATTGCCCATTTCGTAAGTCTCCCCGACATTTCAGGTTTCAAGAGTATCTGGCGAAGGGGTTAGTTAGCTGGGACTATTATAGTATGGGCCTGAAAGTAAGGTTAGAGGTAGCAAGATGAGACAACCAGAGCTAGGGCAAGCTTCTTGATGTCTAGATACCTAGTCTTAGCTGGGATCAGGGCTTTGCTGACATAGTGCACTGTTACTTGTTTCCCTTCTTGCTCTCAGATAAGGGTCGAGCTTACCGCTGTTATGAAAACTACTAATTATAGCAGGAGTGGTTCTCCTCTCTCAATCTTTGAAAGTAGCGGTGGTGAACCCAAGTACTACTTAAGCCATTGGAAGGCCTACTCACAGTCCTTAGTCCACTGTATCTTATATTTTCCTTTCAACTGTTTGAAGGGGGAGAGACACTTATCTGTGACTCGGGAAAGTATTCTTCCTATGAGGCACTGAATTTCCTTCATCGTCTTGGGCTAGCTCATGCTGAACAGATCTTAAATTTTGTCAGGGTTTGCCTCTATGCCCCTTTGTTTGACCAAAAAGCCAAGGAACTTTCCTGAAATGACACCGGAAGGCGCATTTGCTTGGATTTAATTTCATCTGATATCTTCGCATGATTGCGAACATCTCTTCGAGGTCAGTGATGTGGTCTACAGATTTAATGTTTTTGACGAGCATGTCATCAACTGTAACACCCTGAAAATCGGGGGTCGTGTATAAACTCAACTCCCGAGTTCCAGACCGTCACTTATACAACAAAAATGATTATGATTCAATGTTGTCTGAGTTAAAGCATTCACATGATTAAAAGTATACCAAAACTGCAATTCATACTCTAGATTCAGTGATAAAAGCAAGCGGAAGACTAAAGAGTATATATATCACTGTATGGAAAAACAAAGTAGATCTCGACTGTCTTTAAAGTATGAATACATCTCTGAGTCTCATATACATGAAAATAAATAAAATTAAAGTCCAAAAGAAGTCCCACTGAGAAGTCCCGTTGACCCAAGCCACTTAAGCAAAGCCGTCGTGGTACTGTATGTATGAGAACTCGTCCTGGTCCTCATCATAGTCCGGCTCTACCTCCTGGATCACTGTATCACCTGCATCTAAGACAAGGTCTGGTGGGTGTTGCAAACACATCCCGAAACGTGGGAATGAGTAGCTAACTCAGTGGAATAATAGAGCAAGGATTAACATGTTCTCAAATCAATCATGAGATAATAGTAAAGCAGTAAATCAAACAATTCTAATACTGTTGTTAATGTAATATGACATGACTTGATGTATGCCCTCACCGACGATCTCCCTCATACGGCACCATCTTACGACTGCGGCATGCAATCGTCCCTCAAGTGCTCCACATCTTTCAGGCACATGCAATGTTATGGTGATATGATTTTTGAGTTGTTATTAGTCCATTCAAACAGCAGGATTGGGAAACTAAGGTACTTTCCTTGTATCAATCCCAACACAGATCCTGTCTAGGGTCGTCACTCCTAGTAATCTCATACGATGTATATTTTGTAGGTCGCTGCAAGGGCTGCCAGGGCTGTTGCTCGCACTCGTTGCACCGCTCACCCATCACCTTATCAATACAGGCCTACTGTACTCTCACCGCTACGGAAGGGTCGTCGCCTCCCGTAGACTCAGAATACACTCGCGGTCACTACAAAGGACTTGTCGCCTGATCAGTGTAGCCCGACAACAAGAATATAGTGTCCCATACCACCATAATCTGCTCACGAGACATAGGTGTTCACTGGTCACTACGGGGAGGTTTGTGGCCCCAGCGTAGGCCGACAGCTCGACCACGGTGTCCCATACCACCATGCCCGGCTCATGAGTCTTCGTGGATCAAGATACCATGGTTGACAGGGTTTACAATGGTAAGTTCAGTACCCTAAGTTCAAGCAGTTATGACTCATACAGGGTGAACATACAACGGCTAGTTGGGTTACTTGACGGGTTCGACTAGCACGATCGCATCTCAAGTCGAACGACATGAAGTGCGTAAAACACTTCGTGTGGCCTAACCACTGCCGCCAACTCCAGAACACGGCTCGCGTTCATCGACGCGTCGTTCATGGCAAAGATAGGCCAACCATGAATTTGCTCAGTTACCGAATTCCTGGACTAGGGATAGTCCCAATCAATTATGAATTCACATCAGCAATTCATGTAAGAGTATTGGAAATGAAATACAACCATGTGAGCATGTTAACACATGTTATAACATACAACTTAAGTAAATCACCAAGCACATGCATTTCATACATACAATGAAATCATGCTTATGGATAACATGTAGGAAATCATTTACATCAGCATATTAATTGAGAAATCAATCTCAAACTCATTCATAACACCATTTAATTCAATACATACTAATACAAGCATTTATACAAACACTTAAACTACACACTTAAGTCTACATATAGTATGTCGACCCAAAGTGCGCATTTAGGTGAATCTCTTCGCCAAACTAATTATGCACGCATTCCTAATATTCTAATGCGACAAGAAGCCATGTTAATCACATCAGCAAAATATGAATGAAAACAGTACTTCCTACAAATGACTAAAATGCCCTAAATCTCATATTCTTCGTCTATTTACGAAACAGGAAACAGGAAACGGACAGCATGTTGTACATGTCAAACGGTGTTGCCGTTGATAATCTACTATTAAACGACATTAAAAGCGTTGGAAACAGTCAATCAAAGCGTCTAAAATCCACACCTTATCTCCTAGAAGCGTATCGTTTCGAACGGAGTGTATACGCTTCGTCTACGGCGACTAGACAACCTGATTTACAAGATCTATCAGCTAACATGCTATGGAACGAAAGGAACACTAAATCAATAACTTTCTAGGGTATTTTCTTACCTGAAAATGTGGAGAAATCACAGGCCAAGTGATCGGAGCGTGTTGCTAAAGCACGTGCAACAGGTAGCACAACGGTAGGAAAATTCTCTCCTACTCTCTCTCAAAAACTCTCACCTTTTCTCTCTCCCAATCTAGGGTTTTTCTCAAATTCGGATGGGAGAGAGGAGTGAGGGTTTCAACCCCTTTTATAAGCACAAAAATGCCTGAAATAGGCTCGGGAACAAGGTTTACTTGATGTATATCCAAATCGGAGCTGTTTCGGTCCAAAAGAACATTTCTGATGGTCCCCTGGTTGAACGCGGTCGGACTTAAACTCGTGCATACAGGATCTAGCACGCATCAAGTTTTCAGTCCGACAAGGTTCACAGATCGCACGTGGCAGTCCAGTTTCAGTTCAGCGGTCACCGCACGTAGATCAGGCCTGCAAGTCTCATGATATGAAATAGAAATTTTTCCTGATCCGAGGGTGTAATTTGCCTTAATTCTGACGGTCAGAACGCTTAATACTGACGCGTCAAGTCGTGTGCCAGATTTGAATTTCAAATTCCAAATCTGTCCTTATTCTTACTCTCTTCAGTCCAGGCTCAATGAAATAGCTTGCGAATGTCGGTTGGACTTGATTTTCGAAATGATTATCAAGTCCAGCAAGGCGGTTCTAATGGTCTAAGATAGTAGGTATCGGACTTTCGACGCGCGGTCTAGATCCAATACAAAATTTCAAAGAGGTCCAAAAAATAAATCGGCTTAGAGTTTAATCGGAGGTTATAGAGTATTATAGAGTCATTGGTTCTACTCGATTTGGGTCTTGTAGAACGTATTTAAAGTGATCAGGGACTATTTCCCAGCTACTCTAGCGTTGCGCTAGCTAACTTACTCTTAATTTCTAAAGGAATTAATCCTACGCGATTTCTGGTCGAGTTGGTACTCGAGTCCAAGTACGGATTTTTCCAGGGCGTTACATCAACGTAGACTTTCATGGAGCATTCAATCTGTTTAGTAAACATTTGGTTTACGAGACATTGGTACATGCCTTAGTATTCTTCAACCCAAACGGCATGACCTTATAGAGGTAGAGTCCATTGTCAGTAACAATGGTCATCTTCTACTTGTCATAGGGGTACATGGCGATCTGATTGTATCCTGAGTAAGCATCCATGAAACTTAAGAGTTGGTTCCCAACAGTGTTGTCGACTACCTGGTCGATCCATGGAAGAGAAACACTGTCCTTGGGGTAGCCTTTGTTCAAGTAGGTGTAATAAACACAGACCTGCCACTTTTCATTGAACTTTTTCACCAAAATGACATTTTCAATCCAGTTGAGGTAGTATATTTCTTTAATGAAACCTACTTCGGGGAGTTTGCTGACCTCTTCATCGATTATTATAAACTATTCTGGCTCAAATGCTCGTCGCTTCTACCTCATTAGTTGGTGGTCAGGGTCGACATTTAACTTGTAGACTTACCTTTGGATCGATGCTAGGCATGTCCTGATGGGACCAGTGTTGAGTGTCAAATATTACATATTTTCTCCTATTTATACCTTAGTTTTATGAACATGATACTGCTTAATGTTATAATTAATACATTTTTGTGTTGCAAGGTGAATCTAAGAGCTTGGATTGAAAAGAATGCTAAAAGCATGGATTTAATGCACAAGAATCACCAATCCAAAGATTGGATCTTATAAGACCAAGAATGAAGAATTCGCATGCCAAAGATCCAAGAAAACTAAGTGAGGAATGAAGAGAATCGACGACTTGAAGAGTAGAAAAGGAATCCTAAAAATTCGCATGCTTCGGCCAGCCCTAGCTCTGCTTCAACCATCCTTAACTCTGGCTCGACTAGTCGATGAAATTTTGGCTCGAACTCTAGCAAAACATTATCTTTTAAATTTACGCGATCCTCGACCAGTCGAAGACTTTCCTCGACTAGTCAAAGGTGATGCTAGACCAGTCGAGGATGTCTCTCGACTATTCGAAAGTTATGCAAATTTTGTACGGACTGTGTAAATTTGAGGTGGTTTCTAAACTTTTCCAACTCGGTGTGAAAGTTGGAGTTCCCCAACTATAAATAGGAGTTCCTATGATGTTCCTAAGCATCTTCTAGGATTTAAGGAGTAGAGCAAAATGGTGGAGAACTTCCACCATGAGTCTTTCTTCTTCTTCCTTAGTTGTTTATATGTTTTTCTTAAGAGATTTTAATTCAATCATATTTATGGTTGGCTAAACCTCTTAGCTAGGGCTAAGAGGTGAAGCTTGTAACGTGATTAAGATGTTTATTTTACTTTGATTCATGTTTTGTAGAACTCTCTGGATTCTAGTTTGATTATAAGGAATATTTTTAGTTTTTAATGGCTTACTGTGACAAATTACAATAGATCTATGATAGCTTTGAATATCTCTTTTTCTATTTTGAGATTGCTGGATTGGTAAATCTTGTTATTTGCCATCATCTAATGGGCATGGTTAGGTGAAAATTTTCCTTTCAATCTTCCTAATTCTCCTCCTTTGAGGATTGGATCAAGAGAAGTTCTGAGATCTGACCATCTCTTCTTGATCTAACTAGATAAGATAGGACTTTTATTCTAGTTGGATCTCTTGAATCATGCAAGGTAGCCTCCCAATTGCTACAAGTGGATCCTTGGCACCCTAGTTCCCACCTTTAAATTTACAAGTTTCAATTATAAATTCACAATTACTCTTTCAAATTTAGTTTTAGATATTCTTCTAGATCTAATTCTAGTTACTTTAAAAAATGTACGAGTTTAATCCCTGTGGATTCGATCTCGGTCTAACCGATATTATTACTACATTGCAACCCTATACTTGAGGTTATGAATAAGTTTTTAGCGCCATTGCCGGGGACTACGACTACATTTTTTTGAGATTAATTAGTATTAGAATTAGGTTAAGATTAGGGTTGATTTAGGTCATGACTTTTCTTATTTTCTGAAATTTTCTAATCTAGGGTTTTCAGGATTTTTCAGTTTTCAGCTTTTATTTTTTTAGGATTCCTCTTATTCTTCTTTCTTCCTCTAACATTGCTAACATAGATTGATTATTTTGATTTTGTAGGATTTTCAAGTCTAGTTCTTCTCTTCTGGTAACTTCTTCTCTCTACTTACCTTCCATATTGCTATAGAAATATCTTTTTTTTTATGGAATATATTCGGAATTAAGGTTTCACCATGTATACGCAAGAATGGGCACGTAAGTATGCTAATTTACTTTTAGAAGATGAAAGATATCAGGAAGAGTTGTTAGACGATTATGTTAGGAAAAAACCTTTGTCTTAAATTTTTACTGAAACCTTTAATCGAGAACCAGCCAGAATATTATGTTCCACTAGTTAAGAAGTCCCAAGGTGATTATAAGTAGGAAAATAATTTCACTCCACCGATTAAGAAAACATTACATGATTATTGGAGTGAGAACGATTATCACCCCATCAGACGAGAAGAAAACAATACGTGATTATATTATGAGTGATAATGCATACCAACAACCATCCAACTTTCCCACCTATGACCCATATGACTTGATCAGTGGAACCATCAACATTGGGGAGATAAACCAACAATTGATTATAGTGATTATTCTCTTAGATTCCCTACCCTTGAAATTCAACCAGAAACGATCCAAGAGGATTCACTTTTACATTTCACGGACTATCACCAACAATTTAACCAAATCGTTGTAGACATTAGAAGATCATTAGAAGCGATTGAATCTCACCGCAATAAGGTGGAAGAGGCTAGGTTATCCAAGCCTCAATCTAATCTAGAAACACAATGCAAGGAAAGTAATTCTAACTCGCTTATGGAGAATACTGAAATTGGAGTTGAATTCTGTTACTAAGAATACGGTTCAATTTTCTAAAGAAACAATTTCGATGAATGTTCAAAGGAATGATCAAGAGACATGGATATCTTTCAAATATAATGATGCTGACATACTCCATTTACATGATATATTTGATCTCAATAAGGAGTAAGAGGCTAGTGTATTCGAGCTTCAACTCAACATAGAAACACGATGTGAGAAAAGTGATCCTAACTCACTTGCGAACTGTACTAAATTAAACAATGATGAGGAGTGGGATGACAACCATGAGTTTACAGTCCAAATTTCCTAGGAATCAATCTCAATTATGGTCCAGGTAAATGACCACGAGGTATAGGAAGTTGTCGACCATAATGATCTACTCTACCCTTCTGACATGTTTGTTTTAAATGTGGAGGATAAGCCCCTTTTAACTGACCATTCCAACTCTTTTGAGGCTTGCTTAGACCACTCCCCTAATTTAGATCATGATATGATTAGGGAGATGGATGACTTGCTTAATATGACTTTAAAATTTGAAACTACCCAGTTAAGGCCACCATCTGAGCAGTTAACCCTTAATGATACAAAGCCTCTACTAATTAGTATCAATGAACAGAGTCTTCACATCAAATCTTCGTCTACTGATCCTTAATCTATTTATACAGGTTAAGGCAAGAAATATCTGGTGACGATTTACTCTTATCGAAATGAAGAGTAAGAGAGTATGCCTCCCTCCACTTTCAAAGACAATGAAGGAATCCTTGGGCATATCATCACAAACCTCAATGTGGAAAATAGGCCACTCTCAACTGAATCTCTTAAATCTCTAGATGAATGCTTAGCACACTTTGTAGATTGTAATGATAAGATAGTGGACACCTTGCACGACAATACCTCATTGATATTGACCGAGGGAATCAATTTTCTGAAGAGCTTCCTTCCACAAATCCTGAATGTTTACCATTAGAAGTGGAGGAGTTAGAAATTGAACCGAAGTCTGAAACTTCCGAATGTGTTGAGACTACACCACCCACTGAGAATTTTTTTAAATTTTATCGACTTGTAGTCTCTGATTCACCATATTATGCTAACATTGAAACTTTTTCTATCACAGGTGAATCATATATACTTTAGACACCGCAAGAGATTAAAAAGAAACTTTATGCTAAGGTCCATAAATTTATCTAGACATTCATGCTCCAGGGCATTCAAGCCTATTGCAAAAAGGGCTTTTGGATGATCTTGTTCAGAAACCTATTGAGAAATTTATTAAGATATTGGCTGGAGGAGGAACCTTGCTGCATGATTGAGAAGATTTTCCTTGCTTTCCTTGTTTAGGATTAGAATTTATTGCTTTCATAGGATTAGGGCAGTTTGCCTAGTCTTTGTGCTAACCCATCTTCACACTGAGATCCTTGTAATAGCGTAGATTCTACTTCTTCAGATACTACCTTTCTATCATTTCTCCTTTGTTTTCATTATCTTATATGAATTGCATGCTTATATCTTTTACATTAAGGACTATGTAGATTTTAGGTTAGGGTGTGGATTAGGTAAACTAATTAGTATTTTCCTAGTTTTGATCTAATAAATGTGGAAATTTTTTAATTTTTCAAGATAAAACCTATTTGAAAATTGATAATTTGTGGACTAAGAATGCCTTGAGTATGATGATAAGATAGAAATTGAATTTTGAATTTTTGGAGTTTGATCAACTAAGTAACCTATCACTTACGGTTCTTGCACTAAATTGATTAAGAAGAAGTTTGAATATCGTGTTAATCTAAATCACAAGACACATCTAATTTTCCTTCTATGAATACACTATAATTTTTAATGGTTAGTATGTAAATCATTGATAGATTTTGAGAAATCAGTCTAGAAAATTTTATCCACCTTAAAAGATGAAAGGAACTAGTAAAAAATAGTGAGATTGACAAAAAGGTCATGAATGATGAAAAGACTAGAAAAATAATAATAATAAATGATCGTTGATATAAAATCAAAAACTGAAAAAAGAAGGAGAAAGTGATAAGTTTGGAATCAATACTTGAATTTTTAACTATTCTTGATATGATGAACATGGCTAACATAATGAAATGATAGTATTCTCATGAGAAGTAATTTGATTTTCACTAAACACATTGAAAAACATGATATAAGAACTTATGCTCTGATTTAATCAATAAAAACCTATTTGATGGATTGCTTATATTATTCGGCTCTAGGTTTTCAAAATCTCACTCTCTCATCTTAATTCTACTCATCCATATTTGATTGCACAAAGGATTGATTTTTTAAAAAGGGTTTAAACATTGAGAATTGAGAATTACTTCATGCATGTTTTGCTCAGGACTAGTAAAATGCTGGTTAGGGAGTGTGTTGAGTGTCAAATATTGCATATTTTTTCCTATTTATATCTTAGTTTTATAAACATGATATTTCTTAATGTTATATTTAATACATGTTTATGTTGCAAGGTGAATCTGAGAGCTTGGATTGAAAAGAATGCTAAAAGCATGGATTTAATGCTCAAGAATCCCCAAGTCAAAGATTGGATCTAATAAGACCAAGAATGAAGAATTCACATGCTAAAGATCCAAGAAAACTAAGTGAGGAATAAAGAGAATCGAAGACTTGAAGTGTAGAAAAGGAATCCTAAAAATTCGCATGCTTCAACCAGCCCGGCTCTGCTTCAATCAGCCTTAACTTTGGCTCAACTAGTCAAAGAAACTTCAGCTCAAACTCCAGCAACATTATCTTTTAAATTCACGCGATCCTTGACTAGTCGAAGACTTCCCTCAACTAGTCAAAGGTGACGCTCGACCAATCAAGGATGTCTCTCGACTATTTGAAAGTTACGCAAATTTTACGCGGGCTGCATAAATTTGAGGTGGTTTCTGAACTTTTTCAACTCGGTGTGAAAGTTGGAGTTCCCTATTCACAACTCCAAGTGTAGGGTCGCGATGCAGTAATAATCTCAGTGAGACGAAGGTCGAATCCATAAGGACTAATCTTGCGTGTATTTTAAAAGCAACTAGAAGTAGAACTAGAAAAAGATATGAATCTAAATTTGGAATTAAATAGGGTAATTGTGAAGTGTATAATACGAAACTTAAGAATTCAAAGGTGGGAACTAGGGTTTTCAAGGATCCACTTGTAGCAATCAGGGTGATTCCTTACTTGATTTAAGTAACATAATTGGAATTGGAGTCTTATCCTATCAAATTGGAAAATATAGCAATTAAGATCAAATCTGAACTTCCTTTGTCCTAATTCTCAAAAGAGGAGAATTATGATAATTGGCAGGGATTTCATGACCAAACCATTCCCATGAGACAATGGCAAACAATAGGATTTACCAATCCTATAATATCAAAATAAGAAAAGAAGATACTCAAACCTATTGTAGATTTACTGTAATTTAAGTCACAATAAATCATTAAAAACTAAAATAATTTCTTAAATATCAAACTAAAATCAAAGTAAGTTCAATATAAACAAGAATCAAAGAAATAAAAACATCCCATCACGATACAAACTTCACCTCTTAGCCCTAGTTAAGAGGTTTAACCAACCATAGACAAGATTGGAACTAAAACCTTAAAAGAATGTATGAAAAACTATGGAAGAAAGGAAGACAAACACTTGACGATGGCTCTCCACCCTTGTGCTTTGCTCCTCCAAACCCTACAATATTCTTTGGAGCATCCTAGGGAGTCCTATTTATAGTTGTGGAACTCAACTTTCACACTTAGTTTGAAAACTCTAGAAAATACTTCAAATTTATGCAGTTTACTAAAATAGACTTCACTCTGTGCAGTTTTTCAAAATAGACATCGCTTTGTGCAATTTCACAAAATGAGCCAGAGTTTCAAAATATACTTTTTCAAGATAATTTTAGAATTTCTTTTCTTCACTTTAAATCTTTGATTCTCTTCATTCTTCACTTGGTTTTCTTGGATCTTTGGCATATGAATTCTTCAATCTTGGTTTCCTAAGATCCATCCTTTGCATTGGTGACTCTTAAGCATCAAATCTATGCTTTTAGAACCCTTTTCAATCCAAGCTCTCAAATTCACCTTACAACACAAACATGAGTAAAATAGAACATTAAGCATTATCATATTCATAAAACCAAGATATAAATAGGGGATAACATACAATATTTGACCCTCAACATTTCTCAACTATAAATAGGAGTTCATATGATATTCCTAAGCACCTTTTAGGGTTTAAGGAGTGGAGAAAAAGGGTGGAGAGCAGCTGCCAAGAGTCTTTCTTCTTCTTCTTTAGTTATTTTTATGCTTTTCTTAAGAGATTTTAATTTAATCATGTCTATGGTTGGCTAAACATCTTAGTTAGGGCTAAGAGTTGAAGCTTATAGTGTTATTGGGATGTTTACTTTACTTTTATTCTTGTTTTGTTGAACTCTTTGGATTCTAGTTTGATTATAAGGAATATTTTTAGTTTTTAATGGTTTATTGTGACAAATTACAATAGATCCATGATTTCTTTGAATATCTCCTTTTCTATTTTGAGATTGATGGATTGGTAAATCTTGTTATTTGCCATCATCTCATGGGCATGGTTAGGTGACAAAATCCCTTCCAATCTTCCCAATTCTCCTCCTTTGAGGACTGGATCAATAAGAAGTTCAAAGATCTGACCGTCTCTTCTTTATCTAACTTGAATCATGCAAGGTAGCCTCCTAATTGCTACAAGTAGATCCTTGACACCCTAGTTCCCACCTTTAAATTCACAAGTTTCAATTATAAATTCACAATTACTCTTTCAAACAATTTTAGATTTAGTTTTAGATCTTCTTTTAGTTCTAATTCTAGTTACTTTAAAAAATGTACGAGTTTAGTCCCTATGGATTTGACCTCAGTCTTACTGAGATTATTACTACATCGCGACCCAACACTTGGGGTTGTGAACAGCCAGGCGAATGCATGGACATATTTTCAAAGGAGATTCATGACTTCATTGAAATTACGATGAGGACCGTTATGGTAGAAGTAGGAATAAGTCAAAGTGTCCTAGAGGGGGGTGAATAAGACTTTATAAAATTTTATGCCTTATTTAAAATCGTATTACCTTGATCTTGATCTAATATGCAACTATCAAGATATCCCTAATTTAACTCTAATAGCTTTCAAGCCAAGTAGAGGATCCAATCACAAGACTACTCAATATTAAGCATGATTCAAAAAATTGTCTAAGATGGATGAGAAGAGTGAAAGTGTGTGAGATGTGATTCAAATCAAAGCATTCATATTATTAAGCTTGCATATAATAGATAAACATAATGAAAGATCAAGCAAGAATCAATCCCAAACATATTCGTTTATAATGATTTGGCTATGTGCCTACTTGCAAGACCCATATCTTAGACCATATCGTTCTGTAGGCTTCCGCAGTCCTCCCGGTTGAATTTCGGTAAACCTCGAACTATATCCGACGTTTGCACGTGATCTTAAGTCGAGTCCTGCAAACCAGAGTCGGCTCGACCCGAAACTTGTACCCTAATAACCATCGTCACCGCGGTTCCAACGTAGCGTCTCGCACGTCGATGTGATACCCAGGCCAGAAGATGAGGGTTCGCGTTCATTCCGAAGAAACACCTCACCTTGTAAATTTTGAGAGAATCGTTACAATGTCCCATCAATCAATCAATCAATCAATTACACACCCTATCTCAAGTACATTACCCATACCCCATGCCACTTCACCCCCTCACAAGTCAACTCTCTCTCTCCCCACCCATACCTCCTTTACACAAATTTCAATTCCCATTCCCATCCCTTATAACAATCATTTCATCTATCACCTCTCTCTCTCTCTCACTCTTTTCTAACAACAACTCTCCAACTCCCAAGAGAGCTTCCAACATTCAAGCTCTCCAAGTCTCCCAAGCCAAGTGTGGCCCACCTTCCCACCCTCTCATCTCCCATCCCAACCTTCCAATCTTCATCAACCTCCATCAAGATTGAAGCCAAGGAGCTAAAGATGAAGGCCTAATGTGGGTGATCCACTATTGATTTCTATTTTAAGGGCCCACTTGATGTGGGACCCACTTGATGAATGCATTACATATGAGAGGGCCCAATAGTGGCGGGGTCCCTCCCCTTCTCGTCTCTCTCTCTCTCTCTCTCTCTCTCTCTCTCTCTCTCTCTCTCTCTCTCTCTCTCTCTCTCTCTCTCTCTCTCTCTCTCTCTCTCTCTCTCTCTCTCTCTCTCTCTCTCTCTCTCTCTCTCTCTCTCTCTCTCTCTCTCCCCCCCCCCTGTTTGTGGTCCACCATGATGCATGAATTTTATCTTTGCCATCCACCAAGCAGGTTCACCCTGTTGGCCGTCCGGTAGTAATACCTTGTTGGCATTCTTGAGCGGACCATGATTGGAAGGGAACGCACAAATATCAGCTTCATCCTATGAAGTGGGCCACTCCTGTGGGACCCACCTGATATATATGTTATTTTCAAATCATTATCCAAGGACGTGGACCCACCTTGAATTTTATATATATATATATATATATATATATATATATATATATATATATATATATATGTATATATATATATATATATATGTATATATATATATATATATATATATTACACACCGCAAGTAGTAGCACTGTTAACACCGTGAATGAAGAGAAAATACAAATATTAGCTTATTCCAGAACTCTGGTGGCCCACCACATGGGCCCCACTCGTTGCACATGTGCAACATCCACCTATTCATTTATGTGGGGCCTACCATGATGGATGTGATTTACATCTAGGCCATGTGTGTGTGTGTGTGTATAATATTATATTATACATGTATGTATATTAGATATAATATATATTATTAAATAATATTATATTATGTGGGCCCCATGTGGGAGCCACTAAGATGTATTTATTCTATATCCACACCATCCATTTGCATGACGGTGGGACCTTGTGATATATGGGTCTTACCCACACCATCCAAACATGGACCCCACTAGATGATATATATATGTGACACCCAAACCGTCTATCCATTTGACAAAAAATGAAGCAGATTCAACCCTCTGGTGGGCCACGTATGTGGACCCCACCCAATGTATGTACCATTCATCCAAGTTGTCCGTCAGTGGACCTGGATGTTGGATTTATATAATATTTTATTTTATTTTAATATAATATTATAGTGGGCCCTGATGTACGTGGGACCCACCTCATATAAAAGCTGATTGGTTGCTGTAACTCACACCAGCTATATGGCTGATGTTATGACGTCAGAAGGCCCGTGGAACCCACCAAATGTGTGGGTCTAATCCTGACCAACTAACATTTTGAACAGGTGGGACCCACCTTAATGAATGTGTTTTATATCCACCCTGTCCATCGATTATGGATGTGGGACTTGCCCCACACGTGTGACAAGTGTGGGTAGGTGGACCCACCTTGATATATATTATATCCAGCCGTCCATCTGTTTTTCCATGTGGGGCCTACCTTGGGGCATGGGTCTTATCCAGCAGTACAACAGCTGCTGGACTGTGGGACCCACTCCTGATGTATTTGTCATTGACGTCGTTCATTTGATTTACATATCAATCATCCATCTGTTTGACCAACAGCCCAGTTAGGTGGGTTTGATCGTGGAGTATGTGTTTTATCTGAACCGTCCAGCTGATGGACTGCTGGGCCAGCAGCCCAGCAGTCCATCAGCTAGATAGCTACTATATTGATGCATGCAAGTTCTATATATGGGGCCAGATCATGATGGGTGCTCTGATCCATGCCATCTACTTCAAATGAAGCAGATTCAAATCTTAGATGTTCATTTGGTGGGGGCCCATTTACTGAGTATGCGGGGCCCACTTGTATGTATATTTGGCCCATGGGATGTAGCCCGCTTTGATGTACATGAGGCTTAGGTATGAGGCCCACTTGATTGTATTAGACCCATGTGATACATCCCATAAGCGATGTGTATGAGGCCCATTATCGTGGCCCATTGATGCGACCCACTTCATGTATATGAGGCCTATTATCGCAGCCCATTGATGTGACCCACTTCATGCATATGGGGCCCATTATCGTGGCCCATTGATGCGACCCACTTGATGTATATTGAGGCCTATGGGTTACAGTCCATTATGATGTATATTGAGGCCCATGGGACGTAGCCCACTATGAGGTATTTGAGGACCATGGGTCATGGCCCATGGTGAAGTATATTAGGCGCGTGCTAGAGGACCATTGTGATGTATATGTGGCACATATGATGCGGCCCAACTGATGTATATGAGGCCCATGGATGTGACCCTTTGTGATGTATATTAGGCTCATGTGTGAGGCCATGGGCCCACTATACGTTTGGCTCTATGTGGGCTACTCCTTGGGAGCAATGTTGGTTAAATGGCCACATTGATAGGCAATGATGGTTTAATGTCCACATGTGACCTACCCTTAGGCCTTGTTTGCTAGATCATCAAGGCCAATTCCATCGATTTTGATTGTCAAGGTCGATCCCGATTGTCAATACCGATTTCGATTATTAAGGTCGATTCTGATTCCGATTATCGAGGCCAATTTCGCTGATTCCAATTGTCAAGGCTAATTGTTGAGGCCGATTCTGATTCCGATTATCAAGGCCAATTTTGATTGTCGATACCGATTTCGATTGTCGAGGCCGATTATCGAGGTTGATTCTGATTATCAAGGCTGATTCCGATTCTGATTGTCGAGGCCGATTATCGAAGCTAATTCTGTTAATTCTGATTATTGAGACTGATTGTTGAGGTCGATTCTAATTCTGATTATCATGGCTAATTTTGATTGTCGATACCGATTCCGATTGTCGAGGCTGATTCCGATTGTCGAGGCCGATTCTGATTCTGATTGTTAAGCTGATTTCGATTCCAATTATCGAGGCTGATTCTAATTGTAGATACCAATTTCAATTGTCGAGGCCAATTATCAAGGCTGATTCTGATTTCGATTGTCGAGGATGATTATTGAGGTTGATTCTAATTATTGAGGCTGATTGTTGAGGTCGATTCTGATTTTGATTATCGAGGTCGATTCTGATTGTCGAGGCTGATTTTGATTATCGAGGTAGTTCTGATTGTCGGGGCCAATTGTCGAGGTCGATTTCGATTATTGAGGCTAATTTTATAGGCTGATTGTCGATGTCAATTATCGAGGCTGATTCCGATTGTCGAGGCCCAATGTGATGTATATGCAGCCCGTATTTGAGGCCCATTGTGATGTGCATTTAGCCCATGTTTGAGGCCCAATGTGATGTATATGCATCCCATATTTGAGGCCCATTGTGATGTGTATTCAGTTCATGTTTAAGGCCTAATGTGATGTATGTGAGGCCTATGTGATAAGGCTCATTGTGATGCATTTGAGGGCCAGGCGATGGAGCCCATTGTGATGTATGTTAGGCCCATGTGAAAGGCCCATCGTGATGTGTATTAAGCTCTTGAGTGGGGCCCATGATGTTGTATATTTGGCCCTTATGTGAGGTCATGGGTCCACTATATGTTAGGCTCAATCTGGGTCATTACTTGGGGGCAATGTTGGTTAAATGTCCACATTGTTGAGGCTGATTGTTGATGTCGGTTATTAATACCGATTATAAGTATGTGATATCATAGAAACATGATACATTCCCATACGCATCATCTGTATGTTTATTATGAGATGTGATCGACCATTGTATATGCCATAGTACAGATAGTTTATGGGACTCCCTGATAGGCAGAGTTATCCCATATGAGCGCATAGTATGTGCAGGATTGATGCATGATTGGACCACATGACTCCTGCATCTCGCATTATCTGATGTTGATTATTGTACGCCCTAGTGATATCAGGGTCGTAACCTTCACAGTCATGTCATGGATGGCTAAATGAGACACCAAAAATCTGTTACTAGCATCGAGCTGCCATAGATGGTCTTGGGTGAAAATCCCTAAACCTTCTTAGTACCAGAAGACGCCCTAACATCCAGACCGAGTGGATATGTATGAGTTCATGAGGGCCATATACCAGTAGGCCGCGTCTCACACTGTATTGTGGTCGGTTGGGATGAGGTATGGCCTTACCCACCTGAGGGAGTAGGCATAGCTAGACTGAGTCTGACCAACTCCTAAATGGATCCGCTATCGACGAGTCGGGCCCATATTGGTAGGTGGCTAGTGAGGACTCTTCCACTTACACAGTTGTATTGTGCGCTTGATAGGGCGACAAGCTGGCGTAGAGTGTACTAGACCCCGATGATGATTCCAGAGATGTACGGTACTGATATGCAGACTTATTAAGCATGAGTTGCATACTCATTCATTCATCCATTCACTATCCACTCGGGCTAGTGGTGCGTAACTATTTGTTATGTGTACCTTTGCAATAGTTAGGATTTCGGTTGGGGTGTGTGACTAACTTGAGATTAGGAGTTTATCACATTGAGTTTGACTATCTAAATTTAGGTATGAGACTGGTTTGGATAGAAGTCCCTTGTGGCAGATCTTGTAGTCTGTGATATTACGTACTATCATCCCAACTTCACACTCCAGCATGGTCATTCCATTCGCACCGCATATTATATTACATTCGTGGCATATGGCATTTTGGATTACTATATTTCTACATGGCCTAGATACGGCTGACGATATTTGTGAACTCATCAGGAATTACATATTACATTGAATCCTTGGCATCTGATATATGGCTCTTTATGACTCCTCATTTGCATAGCTGATCTACATTGCTTCCTCAGTATATGATATTGGCTCATTATATTTTTGCATGGCATATCCTTGATATGGTTGGTAACATTCATGGACTTACCAGTATATTTCTTCATTACTTTATTATTGTACAATTTATGGATTGCTAGTATTTTTGCTTACCCTAATATCGTTTGATTTATGGCATTGTATTACATACTTGACACTTACCTTGTGCATACACTTTCACCACGCTCTAAGCTTTCTATAAGCTTATGCACGATAAATACGTGCAGGTGGCGTTAGGTTGCAGCAGCATTGAGCTTGGAGCGTGCAGCGGTCTTTTGAAGTTTTGATTTTTGACACATGTATTTCCCTTTAGCATTGTATTCAAATGTTTATATTAGTGAATATGTGATGATGTTGTTATCGTTATGATTTGGGTAAACTTGTGTTTATGCTTGTTATAAAACAAATGTATATTAAAAATCCTCCTTATAGGATCTCAGGATTGGAATCTGGCGTATGGATATTGGAAGCTAAGAATGGGGTACTACGGAGGCTATCGACATTAAATTTGGCAATCGAGAATTTTGTGAGCCTACTTTTTGAGTTTGGGGCATGACACTACTCCACTTCCAACGGACGCACTCATCCCATGAGTGTACCAGATTTCACTAACAGAGGTTTCAAATCAGGTTCACCTCAAACTGTTATAACCTACACAAGGTTGACTCAAGGACCTACAGAAGGTACCTAAGACGTGCCTACACAAGACACAAGTTTATGCCCTACACAAGAGCAAAGGTCAACACGAAATAACTAAGTTTTATGCCCTACACAAGAGCAGAGGATCCACACAAGAAACCTAAGTTTTAGGCCATATAGGCCAAGGATCCTGGTTTAGACCACACAGGTCAAGGATCCACACTAGAACCCTAGTTTAAGCCACACAGGCCAAGGACCTATACTATGAACTTAAAGTTTGTGCCCTATACAAGAACAAGGGTCAACACATAGCACCCAAACGTACGCTCCCATCCGAGGCCTCTTATGAGGGCTTGAAAGGGTGAGATGTACCTGTGTCCCAATCTGATACAAGGAATGATCAACAAGGTCTTTGGACTCTAATGACTTATAGATAAGTAGATGAGCCCCATTCTGCGCGATGATGAAGATATACTCCCTTGATGATGGAGATTCTTCAGTTCCCTTTATCCATAACACTTGATGATGTTCTAATAAAGGCGACGGGTTGGGTCAAGGTTATGTTGGAATCCTACTCTAATAAATTTTTTCCTATTTTAGAAAAGGAGTGATTCCAAGCATTCAAGCATTCAAGCTCAATGATTTGCCATTGAGATAGTAGCTAGATGATCCTTGAATGAGGAAGTTCATTCACCAATCCAATCTATTGAATATCAATGATGAGGGTGGATTGAGGAATGAATTCCCATGAGAAAAGGAGCATGGGGTAGGTGATATGCAATTACTCTCTCAAGGCTCTCACTTTTTTTCTCAATACAGCAACCAAGAACAAGCTCTCCTTATAAAGGAAAAAAGCTCCAACAGACATGAAATATTCAGATTCTGACCGAGTTCGATATCATCGAACTTGTTTCAATGTCATCGAATGTATACTTACGATGCCATCGAATATCAATTCGATGATACGAACTTAACTAAAAAAATTCTTAGAACTTTTTGAGAGAGGATCGATGTCATCGAACTTGATTCGATGTCATCAAGATTTGAACTTCAATGTTATTGAATCACAGTTCGATTCCTCGACTTTATAAACACAAGAACTTGCTGGACATTTTAAAACCTGACTACGATGATATCGATACAGTTTTGATGCCATCAAAATTCAAATTCTGATATCATTGAAACCAATTTCGATTTCTTGATCTTTTTGGAATATATTCCTTGAAAGCTCGCTGGACACAATCTGTCCAAATTCGATATCATCGAGACTTTCTCGATATCATCAATATTTGAATATCGATGTTATCGATGTTGTCTCATTCCTCGATCATTTCCATTTGATTTTCCGATCAAGCTTGCAGAACACAATCTGTCCAGATTCGATATCATTGATCATCTCTCGATGTCATCAAAGTTAAAATTTCAATGATATCAAGGATGATTCGATTCCTCGAGTAATGTCAAAATATTTTCCAAGGAAGTTCAATGGACAGTACTCTAAGTCCTTCGATATCATCGACAATCCTTCGATATCATCGATATTTGAAATTCAATGTTATCGAAGGTACTTTCAATTTATCGAACATTTTGTCCAAAATACTTTGTGGTTGCTGGACATAAAAAGGACTCAATTCGATGTTATTGAGTCTAGTTCGATTCATCGAAACAGAGTATTCAATTGTATTATCTAAGAATCGATGATATCAAACTTAGCTGAAAACTTAGAAAAATTTTCATTTTAAAACCAGTTTTTCAAGCTTTTAACTCCTATATTGTTCAAAGATTTTTAAGGGATTAATCACCTTGGTGTTTTGGGACATGGGATGTAAGGCATAGTTTACCTTTAACGATCTAGGAACACACATCCAGTTGAGGCAATGGCTTGAACAATCTTCATATGGGGCTCACTTGACTCATACACTCAACCTTCATGCTAATTGACAAACCAGGATACTTTCATTCATCCCACAAGGTTGGAGTCAGTGATGAGCCTATCTGCACAATTCTGGTTGGGTTGGATTCATCGAGCGAGATGCTTACGAGATCTTCCATTGGACACCCTCTATCGACCGAGTCCTCTCGGGGGTCTGGAGAGGTGATGGTCATCATTTGGTGTTGGGTTCTTAATGTCATGGCATAGCATTGTTAAACTTCTTGCTGATCTCCTTTAACTAGCCTAGCCCCATGTTCAATCTAGAATTTCATCATGAGATGGTACGTTGATACCACTACTCGTAAAGTGTTGAGATAAGGTCGCCCAAGAATGACGTTGTAGATAAAAGGGCAATTAACAACCAAGAAGTTGACCATGGTCGTTGTTTAGTTCTGTCCTTCTCCCACTGTAACTGGGAGTTATATGGATCCTTCCAAGGTGACTTTGTCTCCAGTAAAACTAAGCAAGGGAATTTTGACAGGTAAGAGTCGAGGTCTCCTTACTCCCATCTTATCAAAGGCATCAACGAAGAGGATATCGATCGAGATGTCAATGTCTACTAATATTCCAAATACCATGCAATTAACTATAGTCAAGGTCAATACTAATGCATTGTCTTGGGGATGGTGAACACCTCGGACATCTTCTTAGGTGAAAGTCAACCCACTCAATGCCACTTTCTATTCTTTCAGAGGTCTGCTGGTGATGTGAATCTGATGCTCTGAGCTGTAGTGACTGATACTTTGAGCGTGAGCTCTTCGTGCTCGGTTCAAGTCTCCTCCCCTGTCCTGTCCGCCAAAGATCATGCGAATTTCCCTGGTGGCTTCATTATTGATGGGTTGCTTGTCCTTTTGATCTAGTCATTCTTCCCTCTTATTGACGTATTCCCACAAGTGCCCATTGTGAATGAGGGCTTCGATCTCCCCCTTTAAGTTGAAACAGTCACTGGTTGAATGGTTGTGGTCGCGGTGGAAGTGGCAGTACTTTCGCTTATCCTGCTTATTGGGTTTTATCTTGTTCGGCCACTTGAGGATTCATCTATCCTGAACTTTCATGAGAACCTGTTTGGGCGTCACATTAAGGGGGTGTACGAACTAAACCTACTTTTAGGTCGCTTGCTCGGACGTTGTCCTCTAGTGGGCTCATTGTCCTTTCTCCTTTTGTTGTTGTTGGTCAAGGTTGGTTTCACCTTTGGTCGCTTCTCCCTTGTTGAACTCCCCTTGTTTCAAGCAACCTTTCGTGAACTGAAAATCTCTTCATTATTAGAATATTTCTGAGCTCGATTGAGGAAATCGGCCAATGTTGTTGGAGGGTTCATGTCGAGCGAGAAGAGGAACCTCTCCTCCCTCAGGCCTCCGATCATGGCAGCTAGGGGGATCTTTTCTAGGTGCCCTTCTACTTGAATCACTTCTAGGTTAAAGTGCATGATGTAGTCTTTCAGCAGATCGTCTTCCTTCTGGATAATAGTGAGGAGATGTGTAGTTTGCTTGAGCCTCTCCCTTCCTCCTATGAAGTTAGTAATGAACACTTTGCTGAGTTACATGAACAAGTTGATTGTCACGCCCCAAACTCGGAAACCGGGCTCACAAAATTCCCAATCGCCGAATCCGTCGCCGACAGCCTCCGTAGAAACCCATTCTCGGCTCCTAGCTCCCATTTACCAGGTTCCGATCCTGGGATGCTACGAGGAGGATTTTCAATGTCAGTTTGATTCATAATAAGCATAACCAAAGGCATAACCCACAAACAACAACCAAGTACTCCATTACATTTCCACTATGATCAAAAACTTTACAAGTACAATGAGCATAAAGGGAAATACAATGGTAAAGAACAAAAACTCCAAAAATACTCTGCAACGTGCTCCTGCCTCAACGCTGCTGCGATCCAACGTCACCTGCATGCAATGATCGTGCAAAAGCTTACAGAAAGCTTAGAGGGTGCTGAAAGTGTATGCGCAAGGTAGTAATATGAATATGCAATGTCTGAGTAAAGCGGAATATGCAGATGGATCTATAATATCATGAGCCGTACCAAGGCTTATGCGATGCAATACATGAATGGTATCGGCCATTCCAAGGCCATGCGATGTGCAATGCAACTCAAGCATACAGATCCTCATCTATGTCCACACATCAATACAGCTCAAAATATGAGATATCACCAGGGTCTAATACACTCTAAACCAAATTGCCGCCACATCGCGCGCAATAAGGTAAGTGAAAGAGACCTCACTATCCGTCTGCCAATATCGGCGTGACTCGTCGATAGAAGACCCATTCCTCGAGCTGGTCAGACTCAGCCTAGTATTGCCCCCTACTCTCTGGCGGGTAAGGTCGCACCCCCTTCCAACCGACCACGAAACAGTGGAGAGCGTAACCGTCTGGTAATCGACACTCAACACTCATCTACCCACTCGGTCTAGACGTTGGAGCAACCTCTTGGTACCATAAGGGTTTAGGAACTTTCACCCAGGGATATCTATAGTACCCCATGTATAACAAGATTTTCAGTATCCAATCCTCCCAACCACGATGCGTCTGTGGAGGCTACGGCCCTGATGTCGCTAGGGCATACAATACCCATGTCACACAAATGAGAAATGCATGATTCACGCTATCCAGTCATGCAACAAATCCTGCGCATATTATGCGCTCATGTAGGGTAACACTGCCTAACCAGGAGCCCATAAACAACCTGCCCGAAGGCATATGCTATGATCAGTCAATCCTCATATCAAGCATGCATATGATGCGTATGATCATGAGTCATGAAACTATACTAAACATGTATATGAGTGATGAACCATTCTTACAACGCAGATGGGCCTGGACGGCCTATACACAATAAGTACGGCCCAGTAATGGGCCCTAAGGAGAGTCGTAATGTGGACATCCAACCAGCATCACACTCGCAATGTGGACGTCAAACCAACATTGTCCCCAAGGCACGATCGCCGTAAACATTGCTAGTTAGTCTGTATGGGAATTACACATTGCAACGGACCGTAGGTTCCTCCCATTGGGCCTTACATGTATATCAAATGGGTCATATCTTATGGGCCTTTTATTTATCAGATGGGCCACATAAATGGGTCACAACAATGGATCTTATGTGCATTGCAATGGGTCAAAACCCGTGGGCCTTGGATTGCATCAAATGAGCTTAACTCATGGGTCGAATGGGTCACACCAATTGAATGACAACAAACATTACGGTGGGGCCCACACACAAGGCCGTGGGCCCCTACATTCCTTCCGTCTGTCCGTGCGTACGCAGGCAGCGCCTGCTGCCTTCTGACGGTGGCAGGGCTGCTGCCACCTTTTTTTTTTCTCTTATCTTTTTTTTTAAAAAAATTCATATGTGGGGGCCACCGATGAGAAATCCGCTCCGCCCACTCGATTCTAGGGCCCAAACAAGCCATACCAATCTCATCTTTGGCACCGATTTGGAGTGTAGAAACAACAAAATGGGCACTAATAGTCTTGGAAGAGTAAAAGTACCATTTTCTCTGGTACGGCCCGCCTGATCATGGGATTGAACTCAGTCTTTGGCTCAACGCCTAAAATGATGAGGGAAAGAGGATGGACGGCCCGGATTGAACCAAAACATCAAGGTGGGGCCTGCATAAGCCGGCCCACCTAAAGTTTCTTCCTTTTTTTTTTGTCCAGGGACGTCCAACGTCCCAGACGCTGGACGGTGTGGCTACCTTACAAATGTTATTGTGGTGGGCCCTAATGAAGTGGGCCTCCACTGATGTTTGAAGAGGGTACAACATATAAGGTGGGCCCCACTTGAATAAAATTTGAACAATATAAATCTCAAGGTGGGGTCCATTCAAGTGGGCCACTCAACCTCATCACATAAAATAAGATAAAATAAAATTAAAAAAAAGAAAGAAAAGAGAGAGAGAGAGACATGGAGAGTGGGACACGGCTTGTGATGGAGGGCTCCGCCACTATGAGCCCTCCCTTGAATGAAATCATACAATAAACGGATCCCTTTGAACATGGGATCATCAGAAATGCAAATTAACGGTGGAGATCCATTCCCCACCGATATGGAGGTCTAGATGACCTTTCTAAATGAAATAAACATCATGATGGGGTCTATGGAGAATGGCCCCATCATGGAATGATCATGATGATCCAAGTGGGCCATCGGCCACATTTTAGGGTCTCAAGTGAGATCTACACCATTGATCGGTGGGCCTCACTTGGCCCATCTTAAAAATAAGAAAATAAGTATGATCTAGCACCCACCGTCCGATCTTCTCGCTCCTAGGGGTTCCTTGGCACCTTAGCTTCAACTTCAATGGATGAAATGAAGAATGGAGGGTTGAGATGGGAGATGGTGGGGTAGGAAAGTGGACCACACATGGAGCTTGGGAATTTTTGGAAAATTCCATACGTATGGAGCTCCTTTTGCTTGGAGATTTTGAAATGAGAAAGAGAGAAAGAGAGAGAGTTTTAAAGGGAGAGAGAGAGAGAGTGATGGATGGATGTGGTGAGTGATGGTTGTGTAAGAAAAGCTTGACTTTTGAGGCTTTTGTGTAAGAGAGGTATGGGTGGTGAAGACTTTTGTGGCTTTTTGTGTAACAGAGGTATGGGTTTGGGAGACTTTTGTGGTTGCTTGGGAAAAGGGATGAAAGTGATGTGTACTTGACATGTGATGGCTTGATGGATTGATTGATTGATGGGATTGATGTGATTGATGTGACACATCGTAGAGATTCCCTTGAGTTTCGCAACGCGCGGTATTTTCTTGCACCGAACGTTGGCCTACAACTCTCGACCAGGGTATCGCCTCGGCACGCGAGTCACGGTATCGGAACCGCAACGACGGCGCGGTCGCTATGGTATTGGTCTCGGGTTGAGTCGACTCGGGTTGTCGGCACATGAATCAGGGTCGCGCGTCGATATCGGTTAAGGGTCGAAGGTTGTCGAAACTCAACCAGTAAGACCGCGGAAGTCCACAGAAAGGTACGGATCAAGATATGGGTCTTACAGCTCTCCCCTCCTTATAAAAATTTCATCCTCGAAATTTACACAAGCATCGCAACTAAGCATTACTCATGAAGAAGAAGTGACATAACATCATCATATAGAATCGGGGACGGCGTACAAAATACAATACATGATCAATCACAAAGAGATGAGGATAACGCTCTCGAATCTCAGCCTCACGCTCCCACGAAGCCTCCTCTACAGAATGGTGACCCCACTGCACTTTCACCAACGGAATGACCTTGGTTCTGAGGATCTGCTCCTTTCGATCAAGGATATGGACTGGCTGCTCAATGTAAGAAGCGTCTTCACGAACCTCCAACGGCTGCCAATCAATAACAGGAACTATGTCTGACCCACACTTCCTCAACATGGAGACGTGGAAAACGTCATGGACGCCAGACAACTGAGATGGCAAGGCCAGCCGATAGGTCATGCCGCCAACGCGCCCAGTGATCTCAAAAGGTCCTATGGATCTCAGGGCAAGCTTGCCCTTCGCTCCAAATCGAACTACGCCCTTCATGGGTGAGACCTTGAGATACACATGGTCCTCTACATCAAACTCCAAGGGACGACGCCGACGATCAGCAAAACTCTTCTGTCGGCTCTGAGCTATGCGCATCCTCTGTCTGATGATATCTATAGCCTCTGATGTCTCCTGCACCAGCTCGGGACCTAGGAGACGGCGCTCTCTAACCTCGGTCCAACAACTCGATGATCTGCATAGTCTGCCATATAGTGCCTCAAAAGGAGTCATGCCGATGGTCGCCTGATAGCTGTTATTGTATGCGAACTCAGTCAATCGCAGATGCTCATCCCAGCTACCCCCGAAGTCAATCGCGCAGGCTCGAAGCATATCCTCAAGTATCTGATTGACCCTTTCGGTCTGGCCATCGGTCTGCGGATGGTACGCGGTGCTAAGCTGCAAATCAGTCCCCATCGCATGCTGGAAGCTCTCCAAAAACTGAGACGTGAACCTCGAGTCTCGGTCAGAAACGATCGAGACTAGAACGCCATGCAGTCTCATAATCTCCTCAATAAATAATCTCGCAAGCCGGTCCATAGACCAAGTCGTACGCATCGCAAGGAAATGTGCCGACTTCGTCAGACGATCCACAACAACCCAAATGGTGTCATGACCGCGCTGAGTCCTCGGCAAACTCATAATGAAATCAGTCGACACGTGCTCCCACTTCCACATCGGGACACTCAACGGCTGCAATAGACCAGGAGGTCTCTGATGATCGGCCTTGACACGCTGACACGTGTCACACTCGGCCACAAAACTGGCGATCTGGCACTTCATCCCTGTCTAAAAATACTGTCGCCTCATGTCATGGTACATCTTCGTCGAGCCCGGGTGGATAGAAAATCACGATCAATATGCCTCGGTCATAAGATCTCTGCGCAACTCTGGAATATCCGGGACACATAATCGGCCTCTGAAATGAAGTCCACCATCTGTACCAATCTGCCTAACCCTCAGATGCTGTCTCAGCCATATAACTTTGCAACGACTCATCAGCCTGCTGAGCCTCGATCACCATAGCGACAAGAGAGGGTGTAACACCCTGAAAATCGGGGGTCGTGTATAAACTCAACTCCCGAGTTCCAGACCGTCACTTATGCAACAAAAATGATTATGATTCAATGTTGTCTGATTTAAAGCATTCACATGAGTAAAAGTATACCAAAACTGCAATTCATACTTCAGATCCAGTGATAAAAGCAAGCAGAAGACTAAACAATATATATATCACTGTATGGAAAAACAAAGTAAATCTCATCTGTCTCCAAAGTATGACTACATCTCTGAGTCTCATATAATATACATGAACAAAATAAATATCCAAAATGGTCCCACTGAAATTCCATCGATCTAGGTCGCCTACGCAAAGCCGAGGTGATACTACATGTACGAGAACTCGTCCTGGTCCTCGTCAAAGTCTGGCTCTGCCTCGTAGATCTCAGCCTCACCTGCATCTACAACAGGGTCTGGTGGGTGTTGCAAACACCATCCCGTAACGTGGGAGTGAGTGATCAACTCAGTGGAATCATAGAGCAAAGATTAACATGTTCACAATTCAATCATGCGATAATAGTAAAGCAGTAAATCAGACAATCCTAATACTGTTGTTAATGCAAGATGACATGACGTGATGTATGCCCTCACCGACAATCTCCCTCATACGGCAACATCTTACGACCGCGGCATGCCACACTCCCTAGAGTGCTCCACATCTTTCAGGCACATGCAATGCTATGGTGATATGATTTTCAAGTTGTTATTAGTCCATTCAAACAGCAGGATTGGGAAACTAAGGTACTTCCCTTGTATCAATCCCAACACAGATCCTGTCTAGGGTCGTCACTCCTAGTAATCTCATACGATGTATATTTCGTAGGTCACTGCAAGGGCTGCCAGGGCTGTTGCTCGCACTCGTTGCACCGCTCCCCCATCACCTTATCAATACAGGCCTACCGTACTCTACTGCAATGGAAGGGTCATCGCCTCCCGTGGACTCAGAATACGCTCGCGGTCACTACAAAGGACTCGTCGCCTGATCAGTGTAGGCCGACAGCTAGAATATAGTGTCCCATACCACCATAATCTGCTCACGAGTCTAGGTGCTCACTGGTCACTATGGGGAGGTTTGTGGCCCCAGCGTAGGCCGACAGCTCGACCACGGTGTCCCATACCACCATGCCCGGCTCATGAGTCTTCGTGGATCAAGGTACCATGGTTAACAGAGTTTACAATGGTAAGTTCAGTACCCTAGGTTCAAGCAGTTATGACTCATACAAGGTGAACATACATCGGCCAGTCGGGTTGCTTGACGGGCTCGACTAGCGCGATCTCATCTCTAGTCGAACAACATGAAGTGCGTAAAACACTTCGCGTGGCCTAACCACTGCCGCCAACTCTAAACACGAATCGCGTTCATCGACGCGTCGTTCGTGGCTATGACCAGTCAGCCACGAATTCGCTCGGTTACCGACTGCCTGGACTAAGTCTAGTCCCAAACACTTATGGAATCACATCAGCAATATATGTAAAAGTATTGGAATTGAAATACAATCATATGAGCATGTTAACACATGTTATAACATTCAACTTAAGAAAATCTTCAAGCACATATATTCCATGCACGTAATGAAATCATGCATTTAGTCAACATGTAGAAAATCATTTAGGTCAGCATATTAATTGAGAAATCCATCTCAAACTAATTCATAACATCATTTAGTTCAATACATACTAATACAATCATTTATACAAACACATACACTACACACTTAAGTCTACATATAGCATGTCGACCCGAAGTGTGCAATTAGGCAAATCTCTTCGCCAAACTAATTATGCACGTATTCCTAACTTCCTAATGCGACAACAAACCATGTCAATCACATCAGCAAAATATGAATGTAAGCAGTACTTCCTACAAATGACTAAAATGCCCTAAATCTCATATTCTTCGTTAATTTACGAAACGGGAAACGGAGAGCATTTTGTACATGTCAAATGGCGATACCATCAAGAATCTACTATTAAACGACATTGAAAGCGTTGGGAACCGTCAATCAAAGCGTCTAAAATCCTCACCTTAAGTCTTGTAGACTCGTGAATTGAAACGGAGCGTATACGCTTCGTCTATGGCGAATAAGGAACCTAATACACGAGATCCATAAGCTACATCGCTATGGAAATAAAGGAAACTCAAATCAGCAACTATTTAGGGTACTTGCTTACCTAGAATCGAGGTGAAATCGCCGGGAAAACGGTAAAGGTGTGTTGCTTGAGCACGTGCAACACGTAGCACAAGTGGCAGGAAGAACTTTCCCACTCTCTCACAATCTCTCACCTTTTTCTCTCTCCGAAGTTAGGGTTTCTCTCAAATTCGGATGGGAGAGAGGAGTGAGGGTTTCAACCCCTTTTATAGCCTAAAACATGCCCAAAATAGGCTTGGGAACAATGTTTACTTGGTGCCTAACTAAATCAGGGCCGTTTCGGTCCAAAGGAGCATTTCTGATGGTCTCCTGGCCAAATGCGGTCGGACTTAAGATCATGCATACTGGATCTAGCACACATCCAGTTTTCAGACCGGTAGGGTTCGAAGATCGCACGTGGCGGACCAGTTTCAGTTTAACGGTCATCGCACCAAGATCAGGCCTATAAGTCTCGTGATATGTAATAGATATTTTTCCCAATCTAAGGGTGTAATTTGGCTGTATTCTGACGGTCAGAACGCTCAATACCGATGCGTCAAATCGTGTGCCAGATTTGAATTTTAAATTTCAATTCTAACCCTATTCTCACTCTCTTCGGTCCGGGCTCAATGAAATAGCCTGTGATTATCGGTTCGACTTGATTTTCGGAATGAGTGTCAAGTCCAGCTAGGCGGTTCTAACGGTCTAAGATAGGAGGTATCAGACTTTCGACGTGCGGTCTAGATCCAATATAAAGATTCAAAGTGGTCCAGAGAACAAACCTGCTTAGAGTTTGGTCCGAGGTTTTAGAGCATTATAGCACCATTGGTTCCACTCGCTTTGGGCCCTGTAGAACGTATTTAAAGTGATCAGGGACCATTTCCCAGCTATTCTAACGTTGCACTAGCTAACTTAGTCATATTTTCTAAAGGAATGAATTCTACGAAATTTCGGGTCGAGTTGGTACTCGAGCCCAAGTATGAATTTTTCACGGGCGTTACAATCTACCCCCCTTAACAAATAATTTCGTCCTCAAAATTTTGTACCTTTTCGTACTCCTCGAGAAGCTGTGGGTAGTTCTTTCTGATCTCGGCTTCTGTCTCCCAGGTAGCCTCCTCCTCAGAGTGATGCGTCCATAATACCTTCACAAGGAGAATCACCTTGCTACGCAGTACCTGATCCCTCCTGTCTAGGATACGTGTCGGTCGCAGGATATATGTAACGTCCTCTCCTAACTGCACCTGCTCCCATCTGATGATATGGGAAGGATCAGCAACGTACTTCTTCAGCATAGAAATATGAAATACGTTGTGAACGCTCGCGAGAGGCGTGGGTAAAGCCAATCGGTAAGCCACCGCTCCCACACGATCGAGGATCTGGAACGGACCAATGAATCACGGTGCCAGCTTCCCCTTCTTTCCAAACCGAAGGACTCCCTTCATAGGGGAAACTCGTAAAAATACATGATCCCCAACTGTGAACTCTAGTGGCCTCCGTCTCGTATCGGCGTAGCTCTTCTGTCTGCTCCGCGCTGTAAGAAGCCGACGTCGAATAGTATTAATCTTCTCTGACGTCGCCTGCACTAACTCTGGGCCAACCAAGCTACGCTCACCGACCTCTAGCCAGCAATGCGGTGTGCGACAAGGTCGCCCATACAGCGCCTCATAAGGTGCCATCCTGATACTCGCCTGGAAGCTGTTATTGTACGCAAACTCCGCATATGCAAGACAATCATCCCAACTGTCCTTGAAGTCCAATGCGCAAGCTCGCAACATGTCCTCCAAGATCTGGTTCACCCGCTCTGTCTGTCCGTCTGTCTGTGGGTGGAAGGCAGTACTGAACTTCAACTTCACACCCATAGCCTCCTAAATGCGAGTCCAGAAAATGGAAGTGAACCGCGTGTCTCTGTCCGACACGATCTCCAGCGGAACTCCATGCAGACGCACAATCTCTCTGATGTACAATCTAGGCAGCTCGTCTGTAGAGTTCGTAACTCTGATCGGTCGGAAGTGCGCCGACTTCGTCAGACGGTCAACGATCACCCAAATGGAATCATGTCCCTTCCTCGTCTTTGGCAACCCAGAAATGAAGTCCATGGAAATGAAATCCCACTTCCACTCTGCGATCGGCATAGGCTGCAAAAGTCCAGGTGGTCGGCGATGCTCTGCCTTCGTCTGCTGACAAGTGAGATAGCGGGACACGAACTCAGCTATGTGGGTCTTCATACCTTCCCACCAATACGTCCTCTTCACGTCACGATACATCTTTGTGCTGCCTGGATGCATCGCGAGTCTAGTAGAATGCGCAGCCTCGAGAATCTCTCGTCTCAAGTCAGGGACATCTGGGACGCATAGGCAGCCACGGTAACGTAAACCCCCATCCATACCAACTCGCCAGTCGGCGTCAGCATCATCACTGGCCTGCTCTCGAAGCTCAGTAAGACGCGCATCATCCCTCTGCACCTCGATGACTCGGTCATCGATCTGAGATCGCACCTGTACATGTGCGATGAACTCAAACGGCTCCTCTACGGTGAGTTTCTGCTCAAAGTCTCGCAAAAACTCGACCATATCCCACTCGGCAACCATCAGCGGAGCGGCAAACTCTATCGCCTTCTTGCGGCTCAACGCATTAACCACAAGGTTTGCCTTCCCAGGATGGTAAGAGACTTCAAACTTGAAGTCCTTCAACGTCTCCATCCATCACCGCTGCCTCATATTCAAGTCTCGCTGCGTGAATATGTACTTGAGGCTCTTGTGGTCGCAAAAGAACTCGAACTCCTCTCCATAGAGGTAATGTCTCCAGAGTCTCAGTGCGAATATAACGGCTGCCAACTCTAGGTCGTGTGTAGGGTAATTCTCCTCGTGCTTCCTTAATTGTCTCGAGGCATACGAAATTACCCTGTCCCTCTGCATAAGGACACAACCCAAACCAACGCTAAACGCTTCAGTATATATAGTGTATCTAACCCCTTACTCTGGCAATACTAGCACAGGGGCGGACGTAAGTCTGTCCTTCAGCTCATGAAAAGCTGACTCTGCCTTGTCATTCCAGGGAAACTTCACGTCCTTCCGTGTCAACTGAGATAAGGGTCTCGTGATCTTCGAGAAGTCCTGTATGAAGCGCCGATAGTAGCCAGCGAGACCCAAGAAACTCCTCACCTCAGTGACAGAACCAGGCTGCTCCCAGTCCTGCACCGCAGCTACCTTAGACAGGTCAACTGCCATGCCATCCTTGGACACCACGTGTCCCAAAAACTTCACCTCCTGCTTCCAGAAGTCGAACTTCTTGTACTGTGCGAACAACTGATGCTGTCTGAGCGTATCCAAGACCAAACATAAGTGCTCCTCATGCTCCTCTCGAATCCTAGAGTACACCAAAATGTCGTCAATGAATACAATGACGAATCGATAGAGGAAAGGCCGAAATACTCGGTTCATCAGATCCATGAACACGGCCGGTGCGTTTGTAAGACCGAACGACATCACGAGGAACTCGTAGTGGCCAAAACTGGTCCTGAATGCTGTCTTCTGCACGTCCTCATCCCTGACGCGTTACTGATGATATCCCGACTGAAGATCAATCTTCGAGAAGTACTGCGCTCCTCTCAACTGATCAAACAAGTCATCGATCCTGGGTAAAGGGTACTTGTTCTTCACCGTGAGCTGGTTCAGCCTGCGATAATCAATACACAATCGCATCGAACCGTCCTTCTTCCTCACGAATAGGACCGGTGCTCCCCAAGGAGACACACTAGGCAGTATAAGGCCAAGCTCTAGCAGACCATCAATCTGCTTCCTCAACTCCTCCATCTCACATGGTGCCATGCGATACGTCAGCAGTGAGACGGATGTAGAACCAGGAACCAGATCGATAGTGAAATCGATCTCACGTCGGGGCGGCAAACCAGGGATCTTCCTGAACAGATCCCCGAAATCAGAAACGACTGGCACATGCTCGAGTACCTGGGCACCAGCGTCGCGCAATAAAGTGGCGTAACTAAGTATGCGAAAAGGAAGATTTACCTGCACTGAAAACGTGAAAGGCGTGCCCTCAGGCTCGTACACCGTCACCATACGAGCCTCGCAGTCAATCTCGGCCCCCCCAGCAGTCAACCAGTCCATGCCAAGAATGACGTCGAGATAAACGAGCGAGGGATCGACGACAAGATCAAGAGCCATCGTCCTGCCTCCCAGATCAACTAAACAACCCTCACACATCTGGGTAACATCCGAATAATCTCCATGAGCTGCAAAGACCCGCACGCTATCCATAGTGATAGTCTGTAACCCAAGACGCCTGACTACGGTATGCGATATCAAAGAAATCGTGGAACCAGTGTCCACCATCACAAGAATAGGAGTACCTCCAATATGGGTCGTGACCTCGAAGGCTGAATGCTGAAGAGTCGGTGCCGCAGCTGCCTCAGCTGTCAATGCATGAACCCGAGCCTGCTGTGGCCAGTTCGACCGCTGTGTCAAGGGCCATGGAGGCTGTCTGATCTGCGATACCGGAGGTCTGAATGTAGGGTGCGCAGGAGCTAACCGTAAAGGCGGTGCTGATATCTCCTGTGAACGAGCACGGTTAATCTTCTGCGGCGGTGAGAACCCGCTGTCCCGCATCCGAGAGAAGCAGCTCTGCGCCAAGTGGCCTGACCTCCCACAGTATGTGCACGATAACTCGGGGCACCGAAACGATGGTGTTGGCGCTATGGCCCGAGTAGGAGGGTCAATGCGAGGCCTCTTGCCCGCAAGGGGCCTGTCTAGAAAGTCTGGTCGTGGCCTAGATGCAACAGGGCCACGAGATCGCGCAAGCCGATCCACATCCTGCTCTGCCCGCATGGACATGTGAATCAACTCCGCATAAGAGGGAATGGTCAAACAGCACATCTTCGACCGAATATCCGGTCGTAAACCCTCTAGAAAGCGTCGTATGCACATCTGCTCATCATCCAAAATCGTTGGGACGTATCTGCCCAACTCCGTGAACCGATGCTCATACTCTTTAACTGTTATAGCTGCCTGTCTGAGACGGAGAAACTCATTCTCCCTGTCGTGCCTGTAAGTCTGGGGATAATACTTCTCATGGAAGCGAAACTCAAATGATGCCCACGTCCATACAAAGTCGGTGGCAACGGTCCGCAGTACGCTATCCCACCACAGGCTGGCCTCTCTCTCAAACAGGAATGTAGCCAGCTCTACCTGCTCGGCCTCAGTGCAATGAAGCATCAGCAAAATCTTCGACACACGGTCGAGCCAGTACTCAGCCTTCTCGGGTCTGTGAGAACCCGTGAAAGTAGGAGGCCGCAAGCGCTGAAACCGCTCCAATAGGCCCCATGTATCGACGGGATTCCCCGCAGGGTAAGCAGGCGGCGCAGGATGAGCCATGCCCTCATCCTGGGCGTATGTATAAGCATCCTCAGCTGGATGCGCAGGCGGTGCAGGTGGAGTAGATGGAGTCGCACCCCCACCCTGGGCTAATGTCCCCACGATGGTAGTCAGAAGCTGCTGCTGCTGCAGCATCATAGCCATCATCTGCTCGAATCTGTCAGGAGGTGGAGCAGGCTGTGGCGGATGCTGTGTGGAAGTAGATACGCGATGAGGCTCTCGGACTGACGGTGTAAATGGCGGTGGTCCAACTGTAGGACCAGCGGCAGGCTGAGACGATCGAACTGCCTCAGGAATCGGGCCCACATCAGGGTCCGCATGAGTGTCAGACTGTGAAGGAGTCTGATCCATATGCTCAGTCAATGCAAGCTGAACCGTGCTCCGCATAACCTTAGGCAACATTCCCTATATTCAAAATAGGGCGCAACCTTGTCAGTCTTAATACCACAAATACACCGCAATCATTCACACAAGGAGTCAAAGGCATTCCATGCATTTCATTTAATCAAAATTGTCACAATACAAGGGATATATCCTTACAAGCATCATGACGAGAAATACATGGGAACTAAGACAGTTAAGATTACAACAGCAACATTAACAAAGCACTAGCCCTAACAGGCTTACACATTAAAAGCAGGAAATGACTAACTACTAACAACTACATCAAAGGTCGCATCGCTAATCCGAGTCGGGTGATGGAGGAGCACCCTTATCCTGCAAGCAACACAGGATCACCTTCAAGGTTCTAGTCACCTTGCCGAATTTCTTCTTTGTAATGGCCTTGGCATCCGCGACTTCTGTTCGAAGTTCTTGAACTTCCCTTCGCAAAGCGGTCTGACTCTCCTCCATCCGAGCAATGTGATCGTCGATAGTAGCCTGCGCAGAAGGAGGAGGGCTTTCATCTGTATCCTGAGCCTCCTCTTCTGCCTCTTCCTGAGCTTCTTCCTGAACCTCTGCTCCAGGTTCTTCTTCGCTTTGATCTTCCTCATCATTAAAGTCATCTTCGTTGTCCTCCTCGAGCTGATTTTCATGGTACTGCGACCCAATCTTCATCTTGACCATAGTCGACTCATCAATGGTATGAATCGATACTGGCAATTTCGGCCCAAGTCTGTAGGCAAACTCAAGCGCAATCTTGCAAATCAGTCGGCTAAAAGGAAGCGATTCGAATGTTCTTCTTGACCTGGCTATGAGGATTATTTATCGTAAGATGAAAGTAGCCATGTATACATTCTCTCCCTGGGCCACTAGATACAGGAAATTAACCATAAGGCGTGTACATTCAATGCGATTCGTCGACCTGGGATAAACATTGAACGTGCAGATATGGTGCAGCAGGCACAAATCATCAGACATATACGTCGCCTTAAGGCTATTATTAGGCTGCCATGGAACCAACTTACCGCATAGAAACCTAGTGCGGCGATCTCGTTCACGTATAGTCCTCAGGTTCTTCTCACTAGGATGAACATCACCAAGAGGCACGTTCAGAAGTCGCGCAATCAGTCACACATCAATCGTAGCCATCCGATCTCTACCAAAAGGGATTTTAAACTGCAATGGCTCCAAGGTAGGATTCTGGATACTAGCGTAGAAGCCACAAATGGTGCTCACATTAGCACGAGCGCGAGCTTCAAAGATCGGACCCCAATGCGCAGCTTCAATGCGTTCGAACAACAGATATTCATCGAATAGTCGTCCATCTACGTCTGCCTCAAACAACACTTTTTGATCAGTGTATTGGCCGTGAGGCATCTCCGATAGAATTGCTCACCCAAGGTGAGCATGGGGATCCAAATCCCGCTTTGTACAGCACTCCACGACTGCAGCTGGACTTGCGGTGGCGCTTGAACTTGCAGCACCACCCCGCAGTCTTCTCGATTGAGCAGGACGGCTTGGACCAACCTCGTCTATTACGGTTTTCCTTTTACCCATCAAAGATATTATGGATGAGAGTGATAAAAGGCCTAAAATGGCTTCCACGAAAGCCATGAAAAATGGTAAAAATGTGAAGAAGTGGCTGTCCAATATGGAAAAAGAAAATCTAGGCATCATAGAGGGATGCTTTAAGCTTCCCAAGGATGTATTTTCAAGGAGAAATGGAAATGGAAAAGTGGAATGGAGCACCTCACGATTTCAGCTCGATTTGGAGGTTTTTGGAGCTCCAAATGATGAAATCTTCAAGAGGAAGGGCTGCCAACTCCCAAGGATCGATGGATGATGGTCAGTTTTGGCCAAGGAGGGATCTAGAAGCAATTTGGGACCACAAAATTTGGAGATAGTTGCTGAAAAATGAAAATGGAGCTATGGGGAGGGCTGTTTGTGAAGGAGATGCACATTTTAGGGGTTTTCGTGGGACGGGACCTATATGGGGAGGGTATGCACGTCATTTAAGGGCGTGTGCCCAAAAATCAGATCCATCCGGCCCACCTGTATGGCGATGCATCGCCGGATCGGCGATGGCATCGCCGACCGGTGGTGCATCCGATCGGTGGGGCCGGATGGGTTCGGTCCCCCATGGTCCAAGGACCCCAAATATATACGGTCCACCCCTTGGTTCATTGTACTTTGACCTACATAGGCCCAAACATGTGTTCGGGGGTTTTCGACACCATTTCTCAATCCTGAATACAAAACCTATGATGCAGCATATGAATTTGGGGTAGAAGGAACTATTACATCCATTTAGATCCTTATTTGCTAAATAAAGTGAAGTTAGAATGGCCTTATGGCCATTTTTCATGAAATTTTACTATTCACTGTACAATTTTGTGAAAGTAGCAATTTGTATTATTTTCACATTAGGTTTGATGCCTAACATGAAATGGATAAGAAATAAATGAAGATCTGAGTGTTTAGAGGAAGAATTTTGAAGATTTTTGGCGAAACGGAGTTTTTAAGCCCTGGCGATTGATTACAGGAGTCGTGGTCATCCCACGACCCAAGGATTCACTTTTGTGGGTTCAAAATCATTCATAGGACGTCTCAACCCGACTTCCTATGGCTTAGAAGCTATTCGGGTTGCTTTACGTGACCCGAGATGCGTTATAGACTCGATCGTGCGATCGATTCAAATAGACGTCGCCTATCGGCGAATCTGCTATCCTATAAGTGTTTCTAGACCCTTCTCGCACCCACCTAAGTCAAAGGAAGTGACAGTGTACGTCGCGAGACCATAACCCAGGCCCAGTATACTCTCATTCATGCTCTGATACCAACTTGTAACACCATGAAAATCGAGGGTCGTGTATAAACTCAACTCCCGAGTTCCAGACCGTCACTTATGCAACAAAAATGATTATGATTCAATGTTGTCTGATTTAAAGCATTCACATGAGTAAAAGTATACCAAAACTGCAATTCATACTTCAGATCCAGTGATAAAAGCAAGCAGAAGACTAAACAATATATATATCACTGTATGGAAAAACAAAGTAAATCTCATCTGTCTCCAAAGTATGACTACATCTCTGAGTCTCATATAATATACATGAATAAAATAAATATCCAAAATGGTCCCACTGAAATCCCATCGATCCAGGTCACCTACGCAAAGCCGTCGTGATACTGCATGTACGAGAACTCGTCCTGGTCCTCGTCAAAGTCTGACTCTGCCTCGTGGATCTCAGCCTCACCTACATCTACAACAGGGTCTGGTGGGTGTTGCAAACACCATCCTGTAATGTGAGAGTGAGTGATCAACTCAGTGGAATCATAGAGCAAAGATTAACATGTTCACAATTCAATCATGCGATAATAGTAAAGCAGTAAATCAGACAATCCTAATACTGTTGTTAATGCAAGATGACATGATGTGATGTATGCCCTCACCGACGATCTCCCTCATACGGCAACATCTTACGACCGCGGCATGCCACACTCCCTAGAGTGCTCCACATCTTCCAGGCACATGCAATGCTATGGTGATATGATTTCCAAGTTGTTATTAGTCCATTCAAACAGCAGGATTGGGAAACTAAGGTACTTCCCTTATATCAATCCCAACACAGATCCTGTCTAGGGTCGTCACTCCTAGTAATCTCATACGATGTATATTTCGTAGGTCACTGCAAGGGCTGTCAGGGCTGTTGCTCGCACTCGTTGCACCGCTCCCCCATCACCTTATCAATACAGGCCTACCGTACTCTACTGCAACGGAAGGGTCGTCGCCTCCCGTGGACTCAGAATACGCTCGCGGTCACTACAAAGGACTCGTCGCCTGATCAGTGTAGGCCGACAGGTAGAATATAGTGTCCCATACCACCATAATCTGCTCACGAGTCTAGGTGCTCACTGGTCACTATGGGGAGGTTTGTGGCCCCAGCGTAGGCCGACAGCTCGACCACGGTGTCCCATACCACCATGCCCGGCTCATGAGTTTTCGTGGATCAAGGTACCATGGTTAACAGGGTTTACAATGATAAGTTCAGTACCCTAGGTTCAAGCAGTTATGACTCATACAAGGTGAACATACATCGGCCAGTCGGGTTGCTTGACGGGCTCGACTAGCGCGATCGCATCTCTAGTCGAACGACATGAAGTGCGTAAAACACTTCGCGTGGCCTAACCACTGCCGCCAACTCTAAACACGAATCGCGTTCATCGACGCGTCGTTCGTGGCTATGACCAGTCAGCCACGAATTCGCTCGGTTACCGACTGCCTGGACTAAGTCTAGTCCCAAACACTTATGGAATCACATCTGCAATATATGTAAAAGTATTGGAATTGAAATACAATCATATGAGCATGTTAACACATGTTATAACATTCAACTTAAGCAAATCTTCAAGCACATATATTCCATGCACGTAATGAAATCATGCATTTAGTCAACATGTAGAAAATCATTTAGGTCAGCATATTAATTGAGAAATCCATCTCAAACTAATTCATAACATCATTTAGTTCAATACATACTAATACAATCATTTATACAAACACATACACTACACACTTAAGTCTACATATAGCATGTCGACCCGAAGTGTGCAATTAGGCAAATCTCTTCGCCAAACTAATTATGCACGTATTCCTAACTTCCTAATACGACAACAAACCATGTCAATCACATCAGCAAAATATGAATGTAAACAGTACTTCCTACAAATGACTAAAATGCCCTAAATCTCATATTCTTCGTTAATTTATGAAACGGGAAACGGAGAGCATTTTGTACATGTCAAACGGCGATACCGTCAAGAATCTACTATTAAACGACATTGAAAGCGTTGGGAACCGTCAATCAAAGCGTCTAAAATCCTCACCTTAAGTCTTATAGACTCGTGAATTGAAACGGAGCGTATACGCTTCGTCTACGGCGAATAAGGAACCTAATACACGAGATCCATAAGCTACATCGCTATGGAAACAAAGGAAACTCAAATCAGCAACTATTTAGGGTATTTGCTTACCTAGAATCGCGGTGAAATCGCCGGGAAAACGGTAGCGGTGTGTTGCTTGAGCACGTGCAACACGTAGTACAAGTGGCAGGAAGAACTCTCCCACTCTCTCACAATCTCTCACCTTTTTCTCTCTCCCAAGTTAGGGTTTCTCTCAAATTCGGATGGGAGAGAGGAGTGAGGGTTTCAACCCCTTTTATAGCCTAAAACATGCCCAAAATAGGCTTGGGAACAATGTTTACTTGGTGCCTAACTAAATCGGGGCCGTTTCGGTCCAAAGGAGCATTTCTGATGGTCCCCTGGCCAAATGCGGTCGGACTTAAGCTCATGCATACTGGATCTAGCACACATCCAGTTTTCAGACCGGTAGGGTTCGCAGATCGCACGTGGCGGACCAGTTTCAGTTTAACAGTCATCGCACCAAGATCAGGCCTATAAGTCTCGTGATATGTAATAGATATTTTTCCTGATCCAAGGGTGTACTTTGGTTGTATTCTAACGGTCAGAACGCTCAATACTGATGCGTCAAATCGTGTGCCAGATTTGAATTTCAAATTTCAATTCTAACCCTATTCTCACTCTCTTCGGTCCGGGCTCAATGAAATAGCCTGTGATTATCGGTTCGACTTGATTTTCGGAATGAGTGTCAAGTCCAGCTAAGCGGTTCTAACGGTCAAAGATAGGAGGTATCGGATTTTCGACGTTCGGTCTAGATCCAATACAAAGATTCAAAGTGGTCCAGAGAACAAACCTGCTTAGAGTTTGGTCCGAGGTTTTAGAGCATTATAGCACCATTCGTTCCACTCGCTTTGGGCCTTGTAGAACGTATTTAAAGTGATCAGGGACCATTTCCCAGCTATTCTAACGTTGCACTAGCTAACCTAGTTATATTTTCCAAAGGAATGAATTCTAGAAATTTCGGGTCGAGTTGGTACTCGAGCCCAAGTATGAATTTTTCACGGGCGTTACAGAGGTTTGAATCGACAGGCTCGATAACTGTACGATGGAAGACTGCAGCTCGAACTCAAAATCATACGTTGCGATATCCTCAAGCATCCGCCACTCCTGAATCATCATATGCGCCACTAGGCCTCGTGGCTGATGGCTGAGGGCATCTTCCACCACGTTTACCTTGCCCGGGTGGTACTGGAGGTCAAAATCATAGTCTTTCAAGAGCTCCATCTAGCGCCTCTGTCTCATATTCAACTCAGACTGCGAGAAGAGGTACTTCAAGCTCTTGTGATCAGAGAAGAGCTCGAACCTAACTCCGTAAAGGTAGTGCCTCCACACCTTCAGTACGAAGACAACTGCAGCCAGCTTCAGATCATGTGTAGGATAGTTCAACTCATGGACCTTGAGCTGACGAGATGCAAAGGCCACTGGTCTCCCGTGCTGCATTAGGACAGCACCCAAACCGATATGCGAGGCATCAGTGAATACAATAAAACCGTCACTCCCAGAGGGAAGAGTGAGGACAGGAGCGGACGTCAGACAGTCCTTCAACTCTATAAATGCTCGCTCGCAGGCGTCACTCCAAATAAACTCTGTGCCCTTCCGAGTCAACCTGGTCAGCAGGGCTGCAATACGAGAAAAACTCTCGATGAAATGTCGGTAATAGCCCGCCAAGCTAAGGAAACTACGGATCTCTGTCGCAGTCGTGGACTGGCCCTACTGACGCACTGCCTCGACCTTCGAGGGGTCCACTGCGACACCCTCCCTCGTCATCACGTGACTGAGGAACTTCACCCCCTCCTACCAGAACTCACACTTCTCCATCTTCGCATAAAGCTGGTGTGCGTGGAGGGTCTACAAGGTAATCTCCAAGTGCTGCTCATGCTCCTCACGGGTCCTCGAGTAGATTAGAATGTCGTCGATGAAGACCACAACAAACTGATCCAGATATGGACAAAAAACTTCATTCATCAGCTGCATGAAGATCACAGGTGCATTGGTCAGTCTGAAGGATATGACCTGAAACTCAAAATGACCGTAACGCGTCCTGAATGCTATCTTCGGAATGTCCTCATCTCGGACCCAAATCTAATGATAACCGGAACGCAGGTCAATCTTCGAAAAGAACTGTGCACCCTGCAGTTGGTCGAATAAATCATCAATCCTAGGGAGTGGGTACTTGTTCTTGATTGTGACTTTGTTGAGCTCGCAGTAGTCATCGCAGAGCCTCAACGAACCATCCTTCCTCTTCACGAAGAGTACCGGTGCTCCCCATGGCGAACTACTCGGACAGATAAAACCTAACTCTCGCAACTTGTCCAACTGCTTCTGCAGTTCCCGTAACTCCAATGGTGCCATACAATACGGGGCCTTCGAAATAGGCGTAGTACCGGGCACGAGATCGATCTAAAACTCGGTGAGTCGATGAGGCGGTAATCCCGGAATCTCCTGGAACACATCGGAAAAATCGCATACTATGGGAAAATGGTCGATGCAAGCGGCAACAGGCTCCTCTATGGCGCAAGACATCAAACAAGACAACTGCTCTCCTCTTGCCTCTGCAACGACTCGAACTGCGGCACGCCGGGTATACAGAACGTGACGATCCTCGCGGTGCAGTCCAAAATGTCATAATACTCAGCGAGCCAATCCATGCCCAAGATGACGTCGAACTCGGACATCGGCAAAATAAATAAATCAACAGGAAGAAAGGTATCCCTAACCAGAACGGGGCAAGAGAGCAAAATCGTCCCAACACTGCAGTCCTCCTCAAGGGAGTCGATACCGATAGGTCTCACCAGCAGACTCCAACGGTAAGCCAGCCGATCGACAGAAGCTCTCGACCACAAAAGAATGCGATGCACCAGAATCAAACAGTACACATGCAATGCATGCAGAAACTAGTAGTATACCCTCAACAACTCCTCCAGAAGACTGAGGGTCCTGATGAGCTGCATAAAATCTAGCCTGAGCCAGCTGGGGAGGTGCTTGTCCCCTCTGAACGTGCTGCTGCTGCTGCTGGGGTCGCCGAGGCGGTCGAAACTGTGGCCTCTGAGGCTGGTGCTGATGCTGATGCTACTGCTGAGGGGGCTTCGGTGGTGGAGGCTGTTGTCGCTGCTGCTGTGGGAGTCTTTGCCGCTGCGGAGGAGGTCTCTGCTGCTGTGGACCTCTTTGCTGCTGCTGGGGGCTGGGACACTCCCATGAACGGTGTCCCGTCGCACCGCACCTGAAGCAAGTGCCGGTGAACTGCCTCTGAGGTGGTGGTGGAGGTGCTGCTGGTGCTACTGGCGCACGGAAGGCTGGGCGACCTGTACGCCTCTGCTGCTGTGGTCGACGCTGTTGGGAATCACTGGAAGAAGCCTGACTCTTCTGGTCTCTCCTCTGACCACGATCAGACTGAGAATCGGCCCACTCAGTCTTGTAAATCTGAGCTCTCTGCACTACTGCCTGGAAAGTAGGGAGCTCATGCACAATAACAAGACCTCGAAATCTAATATATGGTGCGAATCTCGATAGAGCCACAAAACGGGCCGCGTACTGTGCCACAGTCATGTCTCCCTGCACCAGAGTCTCGAACTCTAAAGCTCGCTAATGGCGGATATGGTCGGGGAAATACTGCTCCTCGAATCGATCAACAAAGTCCTCCCATGTCCAGACATACTCAGGTCCGGCAACACGGGTAACAGAGGTCCACCAATGCTCGGCCTCACCCTGGAAGAGAAATACTGCCAACCGGACGCGCTGCTCGGTCGTGCATGACATGGTATCAAAAATCTTCTCCACATCAGAGCGTCATCTCTCTGCTGCGGTCGGATCTGGATCGCCCTGAAAACGTGGGGGATCCAACCGTCTAAACTCACGAAGTAAGGCGCTCGCGCGCTCCTGCTCTACCTGAGCTGGTGAAACAACTAGGCGTCTGCCCTGTCCCTGGAGTGCGGCTGTCACAGCCTGTAACATCTGCTGTAACTGAGAGGCACTCACAGTCACGGTCGGCTCCGCATCGGCCTCAGGTGGAGGAATGTCATCCTCAAGGAAGGGATCAGGGATCTCTGAGGGTGGAATGGGAGACACAGGTGGTAAAGCTGGAGCCTCAGGTGGTGAAGCAGAATCCTCAGGTGGTGGTACGGGAGTCGATCGGGTAACCCTCTTAGGAGCCATGTCCTACAGGAAAGAGCGAGGGTGCCTATCAACTTCAAAACTCTCGAAGGTACGCACGTTAACGGTCTGTATAGGAAGGTCGCGAAGCTATCCGAACTTCGAAACTTAGCCATTCTACACTCATAGCTGTAACACCCCGGATTTTGGCTAACCTGGGATTTGACGTCCTTAGGCAGTGGGTCAATTAAAACACCTGAAAAATCGCTTAGAACCCGATTCCATAGCCAAAGAAATCACTTAGGGTTAATTCCTTTAGAAACTAAGCATAAGTTAGTTAGCGCAACGCTGGAGTAGCTGGAAAATAGTCCCTGATCACTTTAAATACGTTCTACAAGGCCCAAAGCGAGTGGAACCAATGGTGCTATAATGCTCTAAAGCCTCGGATCAAACTCTAAACCGGTTTGTTCTCGGGACCTCTTTGAAACTTTGTATTGGATCTAGACCGCGCGTCGAAAGTCCGATACCTACCATCTTAGACCGTTATGACCACTTAGCTGGGCTTGGCAATCGTTTCGAAAATCAAGTCCAACTGACATTCTGAGGCTATTTCATTGAGCCTGGAGTGAAGAGAGTGAGAATAGGGTGGAGTTGTAATTTTAAAATTCAAATCTGGCACACAACTTGACGCATCAGTATTGAGCGTTCTGACCGTAAAAATTCAGCCAAATTGTACCCTCGGATCAGGAAAAATTTCTATTTCATATCACGAGATTTGTAGACCTGATCTAGGTGCGATGACCGTTGAACTGAAATTGGACCGCCACGTGCGATCTGGGAACCCTATCGGTCTGAAAACTTGATGCGTGCTAGATCCAGTATGCATGAGCTTAAGTCCGACCGCATTTGGCCAGGGGACCTTCAGAAATGCCCTTTTGGACCGAAACGGCCCCGATTTGGTTAGGCACCAAGTAAACATTGTTCCCAAGCCTATTTTGGGCATGTTGTAGGCTATAAAAGGGGTTGAAACCCTCACTCCTCTCTCCCATCCGAATTTGAGAGAAGCCCTAGCTTGGGAGAGGGAAAGAAAAGTGAGAGATTGTGAGAGAGTGGGGGAGTTCTTCCTGCCACTTGTACTACGCGTTGCACGTGCTTAAGCAACACACCTCTACCGCTTTCCCGGCGATTCCACCGCGATCCTAGGTAAGTAAAAACCCTAAATAGTTGTTGATTTGAGTTTCCCTTGTTTCCATAGCGATGTAGCGTATGGATCTTGTGTATTAGGCTCCTTATTCGCTGTAGACGAGGCGTATACGCTCCGTTTCAATTCCCGAGTCTACAAGACATAAGGTGCGGATATTAGACGCTTTGATTAACTGTTTTCAAAGCTTTCAATGTCGTTTAATAGTAGATTCTTGACGGCAACGCCGTTTGACATGTACAACATGCTCTCCATTTCCTGTTTCGTAAATTAACGAAGAATATGAGATTTAGGGCATTTTAGTCATTTGTAGGAAGTACAGTTTACATTCATATTTTGCTGATGTGATTGACATGGTTTGTTGTCGCATTAGGAAGTTAGGAATGCGTGCATAATTAGTTTGGCGAAGAGATTCGCCTAAATGCGCACTTCGGGTCGACATACTATATGTAGACTTAAGTGTGTAGTGTAAGTGTTTGTATAAATGCTTGTATTAGTATGTATTGGCTTAAATGGTGATATGGATTAGTGTGAGATTGATTTCTCAATGAATATGTTGATGTGAATGATTTCCTACATGTTAGCCATATGTACGATTTCATTATATGTATGAAATGCATGTGCTTAATGATTCATTTAAGTGGTATGTTATAATATGTGCTTGATGAGTTTCTTATGACTTAGTTGGAGATTGAATTCTCAATTAATACGCTGATGGTGATGATTTCCTATATGTTGGCGATATGTATGATTTCATTATATGTATGAAAGGCATGTGTTTGAAGACTTGCTTAAGTTGTATGTAATGACATGTGTTAACATGCTCACATGGTTCCATTTCATTTCCATTACCCTTACACAACTACTGATGTGATCCTATGATTGTTTGGGACTATGCGTAGTCCAGGCAGTCGGTAACCGAAAGAATTCGTGGTTAGCTTATCTTGGCCACGAAGGACGTGTCGATGAACGCGAGTCGTGTTGGAGTTGGCGGCAGTGGTTAGGCCACGCGAAGTGTTTTACGCACTTCATGTCGTTCGACTTGCGATGCGCTCGTGCCAGTCGAGCTCGTCAAGTAACCCGACTGGCCGTTGTATGTTCACCTTGTATGAGTCATAACTGCTTGAACCTAGGGTACTGAACTTACCATTGTAAACCCTGTTAACCATGGTACCTTGATCCATAAAGACTCATGAGCCGGGCATGGTGGTATGGGACACCGTGGTCGAGCTGTCGGCCTACGCTGGGGCCACAAACCTCCCCGTAGTGACCAGTGAGCACCTAGACTCGTGAGCAGATTATGGTGGTATGGGACACTATATTCTAGCTGTCGGCCTACACTGATCAGGCGACGAGCCCTTTGTAGTGACCGCGAGCGTATTCTGAGTCCACGGGAGGCGACGACCCTTCCGTTGCAGTAGAGTACGGTAGGCCTGTATTGATAAGGTGATGGGGGAGCGGTGCAACGAGTGCGAGCAACAGCCCTGGCAGCCCTTGCAGTGACCTACGAAATATACATCGTATGAGATTACTAGGAGTGACGACCCTAGACAGGATCTGTGTTGGGATTGATATAAGGGAAGTACCTTAGTTTCCCAATCCTGCTGTTTGAATGGACTAATAACAACTTGGAATTCATATCACCATAGCATTGCATGTGCCTGGAAGATGTGGAGCACTCTAGGGAGTGTGGCATGCCGCGGTCGTAAGATGTTGCCGCATGAGGGTAATCGTCGGTGAGGGCATACATCACGTCATATCATAATTGCATTAACAACAGTATTAGGATTGTTTGATTTACTGCGTTACTATTATCGCATGATTGATTTGATAACATGTTAATCTTTGTTTTATTATTCCACTGAGTTAGCTACTCACTCCCACGTTACGGGACGGTGTTCCGGACACCCACCAGACCTTTTTGTGATTGCAGATGATGGCGCGGCCTGTGAGGCAGAGCCGGACTTGATGATGATGAGGAGGATCCCTCCTTTATGCGTGTTCTGATCGACGGGATTACAGGGAGGTTGATTAGATACTTTGACATTTGTCATTTTATATTTTTAGCGCACTCATGTATATTCGTTTCATCTACTTTTGGAGTATACATGTATGTGTATAACCTGGTAACATGTTCACACTCTGGAGACATACAACAGTTTATATATGTTATACATACTATTACAGACTTCCGCTGGTTAATTTAACTGTCTCTGGAGTATGATATGCGGTTCTAGCTTAATCTCACTCATGTTTAATACATTATCACAGACAACATTCAATCATACATATCTATGTTGCATAAATAACATTTTGGAACTCGGGAGTTGGGTTTTTACTCGACCCCCCCGATTTTCGGGATGTTACAGATGGTATCAGAGCATGATTTGGATTAAACCGGGCCTGGGTTATGGTCACGCGACGTACGTTGTCGCTTCCTTTGACTTAGGTGGGTGCGAGAAGGGTCTAGAAACACTTTTAGGATCCCAGGTTCGCCAATAGGCGAAGCCTATTCATTTCAATCGCGTGATCGAGTCCGTATCGCATCTAGGGTCGCGTAGAGCAACCCGAATAGCTCCTAGGTTGTAGGTAAGTGGGTTGAGCTATTCTTTGAACAATTCTAAACCATTAATGTGAATCCTTGGGCCGTGGGACAACCACGACTCCTGTATTCAATCGTCAGGGCTTAAAAACCCCGTTTCACCGAAAATCTTCGAAATTCTTCCTCTCACCACCCCAATCTTCAATTATTTCTTATCCATTTCATGTTAGGCATCAATCTTAATGTGAAAATAACATAAAATCCTACTTTCACAAAATTTTACAGTGAATAGTAAAATTTTGTGAAAAATTGCCATAAGGCCATTCTAACTTCACTTTCTTTAGCAAATAATGGGCTAGATGGATGTACTAGATCCTTCTACCCCAAAATCATATGCTGCATGATAGGGTTTTGTATTCTGTATTGAATATTGGACCCGAAAAGCCTCGAATGGATGTTACAAATGTATTGGCCTCCCTAGGGCAATCTACAATGAACTAGAGTGTGAACCATACCTTTTTGGAATCCCTAGGGCAAGGGGAATCCATCCCATATGGCCTCAGTGGCCATTTTGCAACGGCATCGCCGGTTCGGCGATGCATCGCCGGTCAAACTTGTCGGATGGGCTTGATCTTTGGGCTGGAGGAGTTTGGGGTCTAGGGTAGCCCCCTGGTATGCGGTCCGTACCTTGAAACCCCCTAAAAGATGTACTTCCTTCACAAACGGCCCCCATATCAACCTCCATTTTCGTTTTTGCTACCCTATTCCAAAAATTGTGACTTTAAATCACTCCCAAATCCATCCTTGGTTGAAAAAGACCACTCTCCACCATTCTATTTCGGTTTGCAGCCCTTCCTCTTGAAGGTTTCATCGTTTGGAGCTCTTACAACGCCCAAATCGAGCTGAAATCGTGAGGCGCTCCATTCCCCTTTTTCATTCTCTTTTGTTTCTAAAAATACATCCTAGGGGAGCTTGAAGCATCCCTCTACAACGCCTAGATCTCCCTTTTCTAGTTTGGTTAGCCATTTCCTTGCATTTCTCCCATTTTCCATGGCTATTGTTAAGCCGTTTTAGCCTTTTTCTCTCTTTTCACCATCCTCCCTCTCAATCCTATTTCTCCATTTTCTTTGCTTAAGGGATACTGAAAATATATGGCTGAGAGAGCTCTAGTGAGCAACAGACAGTATTAGACTCGACAGGGATAAAGAAGGTAAGTCGGGACTGTGGTAAAGTCCTTTGGTAGAGTTAGGCATCTATGCCTTTGCCCTGTAGATTGTTTGATTTTTATTTTAAGGATTTCTGTGTTTTGTTGTTGTTAGGTTTAGTGAAGTTACAGGTAGAAACTGTGTTTGTGTTGTGGTTTGGCCTTATCATAGCCGAATTTTGTTGAATGAAATGCATGCCGATTCATTTTGTTGTGAGGTATTGTCCCTAGATTGGGAGTATTATAACTCTCGGGATTCAGCCTACAAATTAGATTTTTATCCCACCCCACCCTCCAACCAAGCATGTCACTCCCTATCCTGCTATGGGACTAGGAATGCGGTTCCATTTAAGACAACTAAGCGCTACCGGCTACATAGGCCCTAGGCGTTTTTGGATCTAGTGTTAGCACTCCTAGATTTGAAGGATCTGACGACATAAGAAATCCAATCCCAGTTAGACAAATCTTAACCCTAAGCAATAGAAGAATTTCCTGTAGTAGAAATGGAATGGAAAGCCATTTACCGTATAATCTTAGGCTTTGAATTATAGCTACAGAGTTACAGACTAGGCTACTAGTTGTCTTAGGCAGTGTAAGGCCTATATATGCTAAGGGACAGTAGGTTAGATTTGGTTGGAATGGGACTCCCTTCCTTCGGTAGATTCCTTTATGGCTTATAGACTTCTGTTGTTTCCCATAGGAAGGAACCATACACTCTCAGGGAACATTTATAACTCCCTCAGATTGAACTTAGAATGTACTAGCACGCCCCTTAGAATTGCCTTCCCCAAGGGCTTATTGCATTCGGGAATGCAGAATAAAGGAACTACATGTAAGCGATGTATTCGCGGTTTGAATCGACTTCCTAATCCTAGTGGTTACCAATATATCCAATGCTCTGATCAAGCAGAAGATCGGCGTCGACTCGGATTAAGAACTGATACAACACATTTTCTGTCCTGATTAGACAGAAGGTTCAACGTATCCGGCTTAGACCCACTACACAACCTTTCTTCTGTGATGGCCCAACCATCTACAACTAAACAGGATCACATTGTCTTTGGGAAATGGCAAGGACTTAAAACCATGTAGAGAAAGGTTAAGGATAGCCCCTAAGTTGCGCCTCGTTCCGATATACGGATCGATGCAACGATTCTTAGACTTTAAGTAGAACCAAGTTTTAAGGGGGGTAGAACGTATTAAGTCCAATCCAGTTAGGATTAGTCAACACCGCCGTTCGATCAGTGTGGCGCAGCGGAAGAGTGGTTGGCCTCTTTCCCACTGGCCCAGGATCGAAACATTTGATTTAGGTTATATGTACGATTAGGTTATTAAATAGGATTTGAACCTTCCTTAGAGAAAGTACTCCTTGCCCTTCGCCAATGTCGGGGACGACATTGTGTTTTAAGGGGGGTAGATTGTAACACCCTGAATTTTGGCTAACCTGGGATTTGACGTCCTTAGGCAGTGGGTCAATTAAAACACCTGAAAAATCGCTTAGAACCCGATTCCATAGCCAAAGAAATCACTTAGGGTTAATTCCTTTAGAAACTAAGCATAAGTTAGTTAGCGCAACGCTGGAGTAGCTGGAAAATAGTCCCTGATCACTTTAAATACGTTCTACAAGGCCCAAAGCGAGTGGAACCAATGGTGCTATAATGCTCTAAAGCCTCGAATCAAACTCTAAACCGGTTTGTTCTCGGGACCTCTTTGAAACTTTGTATTGGATCTAGACCGCGCGTCGAAAGTCCGATACCTACCATCTTAGACCGTTATGACCACTTAGCTGGGCTTGGCAATCGTTTCGAAAATCAAGTCCAACTGACATTCTGAGGCTATTTCATTGAGCCTGGAGTGAAGAGAGTGAGAATAGGGTGGAGTTGTAATTTTAAAATTCAAATCTGGCACACAACTTGACGCATCAGTATTGAGCGTTCTGACCGTAAAAATTCAGCCAAATTGTACCCTCGGATCAGGAAAAATTTCTATTTCATATCACGAGATTTGTAGACCTGATCTAGGTGCGATGACCGTTGAACTGAAATTGGACCGCCACGTGCGATCTGGGAACCCTATCGGTCTGAAAACTTGATGCGTGCTAGATCCAGTATGCATGAGCTTAAGTCCGACCGCATTTGGCCAGGGGACCTTCAGAAATGCCCTTTTGGACCGAAACGGCCCCGATTTGGTTAGGCACCAAGTAAACATTGTTCCCAAGCCTATTTTGGGCATGTTGTAGGCTATAAAAGGGGTTGAAACCCTCACTCCTCTCTCCCATCCGAATTTGAGAGAAGCCCTAGCTTGGGAGAGGGAAAGAAAAGTGAGAGATTGTGAGAGAGTGGGGGAGTTCTTCCTGCCACTTGTACTACGCGTTGCACGTGCTTAAGCAACACACCTCTACCGCTTTCCCGGCGATTCCACCGCGATCCTAGGTAAGTAAAAACCCTAAATAGTTGTTGATTTGAGTTTCCCTTGTTTCCATAGCGATGTAGCGTATGGATCTTGTGTATTAGGCTCCTTATTCGCTGTAGACGAGGCGTATACGCTCCGTTTCAATTCCCGAGTCTACAAGACATAAGGTGCGGATATTAGACGCTTTGATTAACTGTTTTCAAAGCTTTCAATGTCGTTTAATAGTAGATTCTTGACGGCAACGCCGTTTGACATGTACAACATGCTCTCCATTTCCTGTTTCGTAAATTAACGAAGAATATGAGATTTAGGGCATTTTAGTCATTTGTAGGAAGTACAGTTTACATTCATATTTTGCTGATGTGATTGACATGGTTTGTTGTCGCATTAGGAAGTTAGGAATGCGTGCATAATTAGTTTGGCGAAGAGATTCGCCTAAATGCGCACTTCGGGTCGACATACTATATGTAGACTTAAGTGTGTAGTGTAAGTGTTTGTATAAATGCTTGTATTAGTATGTATTGGCTTAAATGGTGATATGGATTAGTGTGAGATTGATTTCTCAATGAATATGTTGATGTGAATGATTTCCTACATGTTAGCCATATGTACGATTTCATTATATGTATGAAATGCATGTGCTTAATGATTCATTTAAGTGGTATGTTATAATATGTGCTTGATGAGTTTCTTATGACTTAGTTGGAGATTGAATTCTCAATTAATACGCTGATGGTGATGATTTCCTATATGTTGGCGATATGTATGATTTCATTATATGTATGAAAGGCATGTGTTTGAAGACTTGCTTAAGTTGTATGTAATGACATGTGTTAACATGCTCACATGGTTCCATTTCATTTCCATTACCCTTACACAACTACTGATGTGATCCTATGATTGTTTGGGACTATGCGTAGTCCAGGCAGTCGGTAACCGAAAGAATTCGTGGTTAGCTTATCTTGGCCACGAAGGACGTGTCGATGAACGCGAGTCGTGTTGGAGTTGGCGGCAGTGGTTAGGCCACGCGAAGTGTTTTACGCACTTCATGTCGTTCGACTTGCGATGCGCTCGTGCCAGTCGAGCTCGTCAAGTAACCCGACTGGCCGTTGTATGTTCACCTTGTATGAGTCATAACTGCTTGAACCTAGGGTACTGAACTTACCATTGTAAACCCTGTTAACCATGGTACCTTGATCCATAAAGACTCATGAGCCGGGCATGGTGGTATGGGACACCGTGGTCGAGCTGTCGGCCTACGCTGGGGCCACAAACCTCCCCGTAGTGACCAGTGAGCACCTAGACTCGTGAGCAGATTATGGTGGTATGGGACACTATATTCTAGCTGTCGGCCTACACTGATCAGGCGACGAGCCCTTTGTAGTGACCGCGAGCGTATTCTGAGTCCACGGGAGGCGACGACCCTTCCGTTGCAGTAGAGTACGGTAGGCCTGTATTGATAAGGTGATGGGGGAGCGGTGCAACGAGTGCGAGCAACAGCCCTGGCAGCCCTTGCAGTGACCTACGAAATATACATCGTATGAGATTACTAGGAGTGACGACCCTAGACAGGATCTGTGTTGGGATTGATATAAGGGAAGTACCTTAGTTTCCCAATCCTGCTGTTTGAATGGACTAATAACAACTTGGAATTCATATCACCATAGCATTGCATGTGCCTGGAAGATGTGGAGCACTCTAGGGAGTGTGGCATGCCGCGGTCGTAAGATGTTGCCGCATGAGGGTAATCGTCGGTGAGGGCATACATCACGTCATATCATAATTGCATTAACAACAGTATTAGGATTGTTTGATTTACTGCGTTACTATTATCGCATGATTGATTTGATAACATGTTAATCTTTGTTCTATTATTCCACTGAGTTAGCTACTCACTCCCACGTTACGGGACGGTGTTCCGGACACCCACCAGACCTTTTTGTGATTGCAGATGATGGCGCGGCCTGTGAGGCAGAGCCGGACTTGATGATGATGAGGAGGATCCCTCCTTTATGCGTGTTCTGATCGACGGGATTACAGGGAGGTTGATTAGATACTTTGACATTTGTCATTTTATATTTTTAGCGCACTCATGTATATTCGTTTCATCTACTTTTGGAGTATACATGTATGTGTATAACCTGGTAACATGTTCACACTCTGGAGACATACAACAGTTTATATATGTTATACATACTATTACAGACTTCCGCTGGTTAATTTAACTGTCTCTGGAGTATGATATGCGGTTCTAGCTTAATCTCACTCATGTTTAATACATTATCACAGACAACATTCAATCATACATATCTATGTTGCATAAATAACATTTTGGAACTCGGGAGTTAGGTTTTTGCTCGACCCCCCCGATTTTCGGGATGTTACAATAGCAGACATGTAATGTTGTTCTCGGTTATTCCCAAGTTATACTCTGATACCAACTTCTGTCACGCCCCAAACTCGAAAATCGGGCTCACAAAATTCCCGATCGCCGAATTCGGCGCCGACAGCCTCCGTAGAACCCCATTCTCGGCTCCTAGCTCCCTTTTACCAGGTTCCGATCCTGGGATGTTACGAGGAGGGTTTTCAATGTCAGTTTGATTCGTAACAAGCATAACCAAAGGCATTACCCACAAACAACAACCAAGTACTCCATTACATTTTCACTATGATCAAAAACTTTACAAGTACAATGAGCATAAAGGAAAATACAATGGTAAAGAATAAAAACTCTAAAAACGCTCTGCAATGTGCTCTTGCCTCAGCGCTGCTGCGATCTAACGTCACCTGCACGCAACGGTCGTGCATAAGCTTACAGAAAGCTTAGAGGGTGGTGAAAGTGTGTGTGTAAGGTAGTAATATGAACATGCAATGTCTGAGTAAAGCGGAATATACAGATGGATCTATAATATCATGAGCCATACCAAGGCTTATGTGATGCAAGACATGAATGGTATTGGCCATTCCAAGGCCATACGATGTGCAATGCAACTCAAGCATACAGATCCTCATCTATGTCCACACATCAATACAGCTCAAAATATGGGATATCACCGGGGTCTAGTACACTCTAAACCAGATTGCCGCCACATCGAGCGCAATAAGGTAAGTGGAAGAGACCTCACTATCCGTCTGCCAATATCGGCACGACTCATCGATAGCTGACCCATTCCTCAAGCTGGTCAGACTCAGCCTAGCATTGCCCCCTACTCTCGGGCGGGTAAGGCCGCACCCCCTTCCAACTGACCACGACACAGTGGAGAGCGTAACCATCTGGTAATCGGCACTCAACACTCATCTACCCACTCGGTCTAGACGTTGGAGCAACCTCTTTGTACCATAAGGGTTTAGGGACTTTCACCTAGGGATATCTATAGTAACCCATGTAGAACAAGATTTTTGGTATCCAATCCTCCCAACCACGATGCGTCTGTGGAGGCTACGACCCTGATGTCACTAGGGCGTACAATACCCATGTCACACAAATGTGAAATGCATGATTCACGCTATCCAGTCATGCAACAAATCCTGCGCATATTGTGCGCTCATGTAGGGTAACACTGCCTAACCAGGAGCCCATAAACAACCTGTCCGAAGGCATATGCTATAATCAGTCAATCCTCATATCAAGCATGCATATGATGCGTATGATCATGAGTCATGAAACTATACTAAACATGTATATGAGTGATGAACCATTCTTACAACGCAGATGGGCCTGGACGGCCTATACACAATAAGTATGGCCCAGTAATGGGCCCTAAGGAGAGTCGTAATGTGGACATCCAACCAGCATCACACTCGTAATGTGGACGTCAAACCAACATTGCCCCCAAGGTACGATCGCCGTAAACATTACTAGTTAGTTTGTATGGGAATTACACATTGCAACGGACCGTAGGTTCGTCCCATTGGGCCTTACATGTATATCAAATGGGTCATATCTTATGGGCCTTTTATTTATCAGATGGGCCACATAAATGGGTCACACCAATGGGTCTTATGTGCATTGCAATGGGTCAAAACCCGTGGGCCTTGGATTGCATCAAATGAGCTTAACTCATGGGTCAAATGGGTCACACTAATTGAATCCCATATGAACGCTAAATGGGCCTTAACCCTTGGGCATTATATGAGTTCAATGGGCCTAAACCCTGGTACATCAAATGGGCCTAAACCCGTAGGCCTTGTATAAACCAGATGGGCCTAAACCCATAGGCCTTGTATAAATCAGATGGGCCTAAACTCGTAGGCCTTGTATAAACCAGATGGGACTAAATCCATAGGCCTTGTATAAATCAGATGGGCCTAAACCCATAGGTCTTAAACAGATCAAATGGGCCTGACCCTTACATGAGTGGCCCACCCAATCGGCAACTCATGCATTAAAATGATCATACCGAGAGGATGGACGGTCTAGATGCACCACATGCATCATGGTGGGTCCCACTATCCAGTGGACAATGCGGATGGAGCACATACATTACAAAGGGCCCCACCGTCCGCTGGACGGTGGGAGGGCAGATACATTACGGTGGGTGCCACCGTCCACTGGACAGTGGGCTACAACACATACAACATTGTGGGTCCCATGTGGGGCCCACTGTAATATTTATTTGACATTCAACCCATTGATAGGGTCAAACAGGCCTGGTTGAAGGAGAAATAAAAATTTTAGCTTGGTTCGAAACGTCAGTGGGCCCCAAAAGGATTCCAATGGCAGAATTTCAATTCCACTATTTCCTGTGGTGTGGGCCACCCGAGTTCAGGGTCGAGCTGAAATTTGGAGGGGGCCCACTTGAGGATGGGACCCACCTCATGGACAGATTGGATGACAACAAACATTACGGTGGGGCCCACACGCAGGGCCGTGGTCCCCTACGTCCGTCCGTCCGTCCGTGCGTGCGCAGGCAGCGCCTGCTGCCTTCTGACGGTGGCAGGACTGCTGCCACTTTTTTTTTTTCTCTTATCTTTTTTTTTAAAAATATTCATATGTGGGGCACACCGATGAGAAATTCGCTCCGCCCACTCAATTCTAGGGCCCAAACAGGCCATACCAATCTCATCTTTGGCACCGATTTGGAGTGTAGAAACAACAAAATGGGCACTAATAGTCTTGGAAGAGTAAAAGTACCATTTTCTCTGGTACGGCCCGCCTGATCATGGGATTGAACTCATTCTTTGGCTTAACGCCTAAAATGATGAGGGAAAGAGGATGGACGGCCCGGATTGAACCAAAACATCAAGGTGGGGCCTGCATAAGCCGGCCCACCTAAACTTTCTTCCTTTTTTTTTTGTCCAGGGACGTCCAGCGTCCCAGACGCTGGATGGTGTGGCTACCTTACAAATGTTATTGTGGTGGGCCCTGATGAAGTGGGCCACCATTGATGTTTAAAGAGGGTACAACATATAAGGTGGGCCCCACTTGAATAAAATTTGAACAATATAAATCTCAAGGTGGGGTCCATTCAAGTGGGCCACTCAACCTCATCACATAAAATAAGATAAAATAAAATTAAAAAAAAAGAAAGAAAAGAGAGAGAGAGACATGGAGAGTGGGACACGTCTTGTGATGGAGGGCTCCGCCACTATGAGCCCTCCCTTGAATGAAATCATAAAATAAATGGATCCCTTTGAACATGGGATCATCAGAAATGCAAATCAACGGTGGAGATCCATTCTCCACCGATATGGACGGTCTAGATGACCTTTCTAAATGAAATAAACATCATGATGGGGTCCATAGAGAATGGCCCCATCATGGAATGATCATGATGATCTAAGTGGGCCATAGGCCACATTTTACGGTCCCAAGTGAGATCCACACCATTGATCTGTGGGCCTCACTTGGCCCATCATAAAAATAAGAAAATAAGTATGATCTAGCACCCACCGTCCGATCTTCTCGCTCCTAGGGGTTCCTTGGCACCTTAGCTTCAACTTCAATGGATGAGATGAAAAATGGAGGGTTGAGATGGGAGATGGTGGGGTAGGAAAGTGGACCACACATGGAGCTTGGGAATTTTTGGAAAATTCCATACGTATGGAGCTCCTTTTGCTTGGAGATTTTGAAATGAGAAAGAGAGAAAGAGAGAGAGTTGTAAAGGGAGAGAGAGAGAGTGATGGATGGATGTGGTGAGTGATGGTTGTGTAAGAAAAGCTTGACTTTTGAGGCTTTTGTGTAAGAGAGGTATGGGTGGTGAAGACTTTAAGCGATGTGTACTTGACATGTGATGGCTTGATGGATTGATTGATTGATGGGATTGATGTGATTGATGTGACACATCGTAGAGATTCCCTTAGGTTTCGCAACACGCGGCGTTTTCTCGCACCGAACGTTGGCCTATAACTCTCGACCAGGGTATCGCCTTGGCGCGCGAGTCATGGTATCGGAACCGCAACGACGGCGCGGTCGCTATGGTATTGGTCTCGGGTTGAGTTGACTCGGGTTGTCTGCACATGAATTAGGGTCACGCGTCGATATCGGTTAAGGGTCGAAGGTTGCCAAAATTCGACCGATAAGACCGCGGAAGTCTATGGAAAGGTATGGACCAAGATACGGGTCTTACATTGATAGACTGTGGCTTCAATTACCGAAACCACTTATGAGCCACTCCTATTAGGGTTAAAGAGAACGCTCGACACCTAACTGTGGTTGATGCACCCTGAAGGTCCATCCAAGCCCTGAAAGATTATAGGTGCTTGGCCAGGTCGATGGTTCCAAAATAAGGGCTGATTTGTGGCATTCAGAACTAGGGTGGGAGCTGGGCATGCGTGACATCGACAGTGAATGGAGGCTCAATTTCTTCCGATATTGCTTCTACTGAAGTTGGGGGTGTGTGCAATGAGCCTGCCATATATCGTCAATTTGGCCTTGCAGTTCATCGAGCTCGACTTCCCACGGGTCTTCGCTTTCGGCCATTTCCTTGACCACAGTTTAGGGAGCCTTGTCACGCCTCTTCTTCTCCAACTCATGGTGTAATTCAGAGGCAACCAGAGTGGCAATGCCCGAGATGTGGGAGGGCACCGGCCTCGATACTCCGATCTGCTTACTCCTTCAGGAGCCCGCGGGCACTTTAGATGGTGCGGTAATTTCTATAACTTCTCGAGTCACTACTGCCTCAGCCCTCTGCATGGGGGGAGGGTTTTATTATTTTAAAAGTCACTTTATCGAGTTAATATTATTAGTCAATGCTTCAACTTGTTGTTCGAGAGAGACAAGTCATCCTCCCTAATTCCAGGATCACTGCGTCGGTCCTACAGGCACAAATTCAGCCTGAAGTTGTGAAGACAAATCCTGACGATCAGTAGACTTCTCTGGTGGCGCAAGATCGGGTAGAGCAGTGGAGGTCTAAGATTTCTTTCTCCCTTTCGCCAGTGTCACACTTGATGGATTATGTGAATGTCATTTGATTTCATTCTCATAGGCCAAACTGTTAATGTAGAAATCTGGTTAGCCTTCCCTGGACCTTCGAGTACTTGAACAGTGAGCGGATAAAGGAGACCCTGGCTCGTACAGGGGACCCTTCGATGCCTAAGTCAAACTAGGAATCTGGGTCTGGTCATAAATGAGGTTTTTAGGCTAGAGATTGTGCGTACCTTTAACCATTGGAGATGCTCCTATTTGTCGGTGAGGAGAGACGATGGTGTAAAGGAGATCTCCTTACTTGGTAAGGGCATGTTGCAGTAGGATTCTAGTTCTGAACACATGGGGGAATATCCTGAGATCCTTGGCAAAGATCTCGGGATCCCAAACATGTCGCAGACATCCTCTGAGATCTTTGGAGAAGATTTCTAGCGGATTTCTCTTAGATAGGATATGATTGTTTGGAACCAGTAGGAGGTTGAGGTGGGGTAATGCTGACTTGACCTGGTAATAGTATGCCGACCTGACTCCTTCGACGAGTAGTCGAGTGCGTTGGACAGATCAGTGGATCTTCCGACCTGCTGATGAGATAACGAGCTTGACCTCATTCCTTGCTCGATTTAGAGCAAACAAGTTCAATATTTAGTCACATATGTCATTGTCCGATCTGATAAAGTGCACCAAGTTCCAACCCAACCTTTTCTTATTAGTCAGTCCACTTTTCTCATTACAATTAAGAACCTAACCAATATACTAAAAGCCCCAATATTGATGTGACATGTAAAGTTAGGCTTTTTTAACCCCTTAAAATTGTAACAGCTAGGGTCCTCCAATCATGTTTGGGTTGTAAAACTAAATGCCATGTGATATTGGGTTGAGCTCAGGTTGAGCAAATTCAGAACAAGTGAAGTCAAGTTGGGAATAATCACGTGTACTTGAGTCAGGTTGAATCAGGTCAGGTTGGGTTAATTTATAGCTGAGTATAGAGGAATTTGGGTTGGTGGGTTGGGTTTGGCACCTCGGGTTGGAATTCAGGTCATGTCAGGTTGCAAGTTGGGTCCTCTTCAAGTTTGTTCAAGCTCAGGTTGACCCTTAGCATGTCCAACCCACAGGACCTACATTCCTATATAGAACATTAACATGCTTCACTCAACAGTATAAAGAACATGCCATGAAAATATCCACGTTGGGACCATTTCTGCCACTGAACCACTCACATGGTGAGGACCACATTTAGCAATGTGAGGCTGGCCACGTAGATGAACACATAAGTATGGATACAAATGTACATGTACAGATCATGCCTCACAATCCTAGAGAAACAAAGATTTAATTAGAATGGTTGATGATTCTTTGAAAGGACCCAATTGATTAAAATTTTAAGGCAGAGGTAGAAATTTACTGTAAGGATGACCTAGTTTTGGGCCATTTTGGACCTTTAAAAAAAAGGCTACACACACACGCGCGCGCGCGCGCGCGCGCGCACGTGTGTGAGGGGGTGGGTGTGTATGTGTGTTCTATTTGAATAGAGTTGAATAAAAGAATTTCAATTAATATGATTAAAATTTCCTAAATAAGCAACTATGTAATAACCAATTTACCAATGGTTTAATATTATCTTTTACCTCTCTTAAATCCTTTCTTTTCAATCATTCGCCATGTAAATTGATATGTTTCTAGTGAAATCTTCTACCACTTGTTCAATTATAATAATGATGGTGCCATCAATTTTTATTTTTAAGAGAGGATTCAGCTACAGGAGAACTAGGAATGGAGAGTTTTTCCTCTTTATTCGTTGGACTCTTTGGTCTTAAAAATGTTGATAAAAAAAATCATAAATGATTTTATTGCTACTCTTATAAAAAATATAGTTTTATAACATTTAGTCAATTACTTTCTTTTAAACAAAAGATTAATTAATTAATAATAATAAAATATTGCTAACAAAGGGTCTTGAAAGCCAAACTCGATCTAGATTACTGGTTTATCAGTCAGTCGTGGCAGAGTAAATGGTGTCCATAACCTATCCGGCAGAGTTCTGATTTAAACAAACGAGGCTGATCACGTGTAATCCTGTACAGAACGCGTGCAACAATTTTTTGAAGATATATATAGTCATGAGGCTATAACATATCAATTGTGTTATCTTGGCCGGGATTCATGTGGCCAAGTTCAAAAGATTGAACGATAAAAGGTTAATAGTCAAAATCATGCGAGTAAGTTTTAGTGGTTGAAAAATAATTCAAATGAGCAAGAATGTGGGAATAATCAAGAAGAAAAATGAGGGCAGAAATGGTTATAATAACCGTCAAGACGTGGGAAGCATTTGGAGGAATGAAGGAAAGCTATAAATTAAGAGTTAAGCAAGTTTAGAAAGTTTTCTCGCACCAACCTAAATAAATCAATTATCTTCAAATTATCTTCAATTATCTTTCAATTATCCTATCGAATTTACATTTGATAGTGTAATCACTACTTTTATCAAGTAAATCCTTTTCCTTAGTGTAATCATTTATTTATCTCATTTACTACTTGCTTTCTGTAGCTTAATCCCTAGCATAAACATAGTAGTTGATAATTATAGTTATAATTGAAGCACTTTTTCGTGGTCGACAGTGGTCTATTTTAATTTTCCTTTTCTATTTCACTCTTCATGCATTAAGAAAGTCTTTTCATATAGAAGGCAAAATGAAACCCATCATCAGAGGACGAACCCCACCCTCTGACTTTCGCCTAATCCATTTACACTTTGAGTGAGTGGCTGAATAGGTGATCGATCTCCTCAGATCTCGGTCATACTCAGTGTCTGTTTACTTTGGTGCTCGAGATCATTATTGTTCGGTTTGAATTGGAACCGTAATCCCAATTTCGGCACACCCACTGTAACATCCCGAATTTTCATGGCTAGAGTTTATACTCGTGCCCGAGAAAACCGAGTCTTAATGATGCATAAATTGGATGCTTTAAAAATCGCACCTTTTTTTTTCATTATAATCACATCCAGATACATTTATGGAGGTAACATTCACAAGAATAAAATTGATTATTTTAATTATTTTATTAGAGTAAAAGAATTCAGTAATTAAACAAATGTCATCTCAATTGGAGCTTATTATATTTATCGAGTTTGTAGCAGGAGTATAAAACTATATCATAAAACTATCTTCTTATTCTTTCAGTGTAATCTTCCACAGACGGATGGTCCTCTAGGCCTTCAATTTGTACACCACCTACATCATCTGTACGGTTAGAGAGGGTCAACGCCCTATTCATAGTGATGGTCATCCTTTAAGATTAACAATAATTCAAGAGATTCATAAAAGTAATATGAGGGTTCTAATACGTCACATACTCCAGTACTACGAGAAGTATCAGTATATACAACCAATATATATATATATATATATATGAATGCATGCCTAGTAAAGTATGTGTGGATCATCATACGTAACGATAATCATAATGTAGAATATAATTCATAGAAAACCTGACTCGACCCACATTATATAACTACGGATATTCGTCGGCATGTCCAACGCTACCGTGGATTTATGTGAACACCTCGAGGTGGCACAATATATGAGTCGGATGAATTACATGACATGGTTGTTCATAGAGGGACTATTTGCGACATCTAATCTCAGAAGTGATGTAACACACATTGTGAATTACTTACATCATTTATGCACCACTACCCAAAAACCCATGAAATTACGCATTGACCAAGAGGGTCTCTACCTACAACGCATTACGTCCATGATATAATAATTGAATCGCTAGTTGTGAGATCTTCAACACATTACTTGCATCAAATAGAATGTAAACTAAATCATGAGGGTTTTGGAATACCAAGACATATGCCCAAGCCATAAAGGTAGATAGCACAAGGCTAACAAAATAAAGATGAAAGTAGCAATGGCTAACTCAACAAAGAGGATAGTGGCAATGGCTAACTCAATAATAAGGAGAGTAGCAATGGCTAACTCAACAAAAAGGAGAGTGTCAATGGCCAACTCAATAATAAGGAGAGAGGCTAGGGCCAACTCAAAAGAGAATAGTAGCAAGGGCTAACTCACAAAATTAGCAAGGCAAAGGCAAGGCTTGTATCCATCACCCCATATAAATTCATACAGATCACATGTAATCAAAGTTATACCATAATTTCCAAAGGATAGACAATTGATGGTGGCATAATTATATGATCGCAAGAAGAGAATCACAATAATATAAAAATAGGTAAAAAAATAATAATTAAATCATACCAACTTAAATTAAGGTAAGCTTAAAGAAAAAACCTTCACCTCTTAGGTCAGATCACTTTAGTAGGATTTGCCAAAACTTGACGTATAAGGCATAGTGTCGGATTCTATCATATTTAAGATAATCCTTATGGTTGGAGTTCAACATTATACAGTTAAGGTTAAAGGCCTAATTTATAAAAATATGATTTTATATCAGGTATTTGGACTCAGAATTTTATCTAAGAATCACTTACTTCACTTTAACACCAATTCTCTGTCGCAAACCTAGAAGTTCAACAGTCTCTTTGCAGAGTCGACTCAATTGGGAAACTCAGCAACAATTTCTGCTGTTGACCCATACCTCCACCGTACTTCTTCTTCTTTCTTTTGCTTCTCTACTCCTTTTGTCCTTTTCCTCTGCTGAAGCCTAGTAGTGCTTAAACTTGAACCAATGAGTCCCAACCGGATAGCGATTACTCACTCTCTCTCAGTCTTTCTTTCCCTTTTTCTCATTTCTTTCTTTCTCTCGGTTTCGCTGAATGTGTCTTTCAATGGACGAGGTGGATATTTATAGAGTTTTTCTTGGTTTCTAGGAGTTTCTTGTGTAAGGTATGCTAGTGGTGTGATCAGCATCTATTGTTTGGGAGTTCTTGGCTTTAGTTTTTGAGTAGGATACCTCCTCCTTTCTAAGAGATAGGTTAGCTCGATTCTGGAAAGGCCCACGAATTGGTGGTTTGGATGATCTTGCAAAGTGCTCTTATGCGAACATGGTTTCCACATTTTATGGTTCGCCTTCGTTGAAAATGGTGGAATGCTAATCATTCCACCTCTTTCCTCCCTTTTTTACCGACATGGAGGTGGTTAGAATTTTTGTGTTTGTAGAGTGGATGGATCAGATTTGGTTCATGATCCACGGTCTGGTCATCCTGCGTGTGGAAAGTTGGGGTCTGAACGAGCCTTTCGCGATTTACGCGGATTGTCCAGAAGTTTTTGCTGTTTCCAGGAGGTTGGACTCCAAACCTTTCTAGACTTTCTAGGATGTGGGGACCATGTTCGATGGAAGGTTCAGATTTCCTAATCGCCCTTTGGTGGTGGGTCCCATCTCTGTCTGAGTCACGGACTAATTAAACCTTCCTAGCACGGGAGGGTGAAAGAAGGAGATGATCTGGAGTAGTTGCGTACGTTGGATGTGCAACACCATGATTCTTGTTCCACGCATTACATACGTATGATGATGTGGGGTCCACTAAGATGTTTCCTCGAGAAATCCACTCCATTCATCAGTTTTGCAAGGTCACATTAGGCCGTGAGTGTAACGCCCCATGTTTTCAGGACTCGAGTGTATAACCCGTTTCCCAAAAACCAGTGTTAGCCTATAAAATCCAGTGTAAATTTGACCCGTTTGTCATTAATCAGAGTTAACAGTAACGAAGCTAGAATAAACCATACATTAAATAAAAACATTCTGATCATCACCAATTTCCAAATGTGGCACCCATACAGGAATTATACAATTCCAAATACAAAGCTCATTAAAAAGGAACAAAAATGTATCATTTAATGATGGAGCTCTATATGGGCCACATAGACCCCGTCTAGCTCCCTAACTACCTGATCTGCTCTAGCACCCTGTGAACAGCATCGGCTCGCTCTACACCTGCATCAACTATTACAGTTTGATAGTGTCAATGGCTATCGTAGTGAGTAGCACCCTTTAAGATTGCGCACTCATCATTCATAATCCATTACATATCGCAAGTCATGAAAATGGATATATTAAACAGGGCAATTTATAATCATGAGCATACCTACAAAAATTAAGTCAATCAACACAATCTCCTCATAAGCAAGATATAATAGCAATCATAATGCAAGAAAATATGCTCAGATCATCAAATAATCAACCATACAACTTTCTATTGCACCCAAAAATCACATTGTACGTGAATCCACAAGATGGCTAGAAAATCGATAAGAGAACTTCAGCTCCACCCAGAAATCATGGTACGAGTGAAATCCATGAGGTGAATAGAAAATCAACCTTCAAACCTTTTCTTCATCCGGAGATCATGTCGTACGTGAACTACATAAGATGGCTAAAAAATTGATAAGCGAACTTCAGCTCCACCGGGAAATCATGGTATGACTGAACACCGCAGATGAAGGGACAATCAACATACAACCCCTAGACCACCCGAAAGTCATGTCATACTTGAACACCGCAAGATGGCTAGAAAATTAATAGACGAACTTCAGCTCCACCCGAAAATCAAGGTATCACTGAACACCACAAGATGGCTAGGGAACCAACATACAAACATCTACTTTACCCGAAAATCATATCGTACGGGAACTCTGCAAGATGGCTAGAAAATTGATAAGCGAACTTCAGCTCCACCCGAAAATCATGGTATGACTAAATGTAACATCCCGAAAATCGGGGGGTCGAGCAAAAACCCAACTCCCGAGTTCTAAAATGTTATTTATGCAACATAGATATGTATGATTGAATGTTGTCTGTGATAATGTATTAAACATGAGTGAGATCAAGCTAAAACAGCATATCACACTCCAGAGATGGTTAAATTTACAAACGAAAGACTGTGATAGTATGTATAACATATATAAACTGTTGTATGTCTCCAGAGTGTGAATATGTTACTAGGTTATATACATACATGTATACTCCAAAAGTAAACCAAAAGGATATATATGAGTGTTGTAAAAATATAAAATGATAAGTGTCAAGGTATCTAATCAACCTCCCTGTAATCCTGTCAATCAGAACACGCATAAAGGAGGAATCCTCCTCATCATCATCAAGTCCAGCTCCGCTTCTCAAGCAGCGCCATCATCTGCAAACACAAAAAGGGACTGGTGGGTGTCCGAAAACACCATCCCGTAACGTGGGAGTGAGTGATCAACTCAGTGGGATAAGAGAGCAAAGATTAACATGTTCTCAAATCAATCATGCGATAATAGTAAAGCAGTAAATCAGACAATTCTAATACTGTTGTTAATGCAATATGACATGACATGATGTATGCCCTCACCGACGATCTCCCTCATACGGCACCATCTTACGACCGCGGCATGCCACACTCCCTTAAGTGCTCCACATCTTCCAGGCACATGTAATGTAAAGGTGATATGATTTCCGAGTTGTTATTAGTCCATTCAAACAGCAGGATTGGAAAACTAAGGTACTTCCCTTGTATCAATCCCAACACAGATCCTGTCTAGGGTCGTCACTCCTAGTAATCTCATACGATGTATATTTTGTAGGTCGCTGCAAGGGCTGCCAGGGCTGTTGCACGCACTCATTGCTCTTCTCCCCCATCACCTTATCAATACAGGCCTACTGTACTCTACTGCTACTGAAGGGTCGTCGCCTCCCGTAGACTCAGAATACGCTCGCGGTCACTACAAAGGGCTGTCAGGGCTGTTGCACGCACTCGTTGCTCCGCTCCCCCATCACCTTATCAATGTAGGCCGACAGTAAGAATATAATGTCCCATACCACCATAATCTGCTCACGAGACTAGGTGCTCACTGGTCACTACGGGGAGGTTTGTGGCCCCAGCGTAGGCCGACAGCTCGACCACGGTGTCCCATACTACCATGCCTGGCTCATGAGTCTTTATGGATCAAGGTATCATGGTTAACAGGGTTTACAATGGTAAGTTCAGTACCATAGGTTCAAGCAGTTATGACTCATGCAGGGTGAACATACAACGGCCAGTCGGGTTACTTGACGGGCTCGACTAGCACGATCGCATCTCAAGTCAAACGACATGAAGTGCGTAAAACACTTCGTGTGGCCTAACCACTGCCGCCAACTCCAAAACACGGCTAGCATTCATCGACGCGTCGTTCGTGGCCAAGATAAGCCAACCATGAATTCGCTCGGTTACCGACTTCCTGGACTAGGTATAGTCCCAAACAAATATGAATCCACATCAGCAATCATGTGAAAGTATTGGAAATGAAATACAACCATGTGAGCATCTTAACACATGTTATATCGTACAACTTAAGTAAATCATCTGGCACATGCCTTTCATACATATAATGAAATTATGTATATCGCCGACATATAGGAAATCAGTTCCATCAGTATATTAATTGAGAATTCAATCTCAAACTAAATCATAATGAAATCATCAAACACATGTTATAACATACAACTTAAGTGAATCATCAAGCACATGCATTTCATTCATATAATGAAATCATGCATATGGCTAACATGTAGGAAACCATTTACACCAGCATATTAATTGAGAAATCAATCTCAAACTAATTCATAACACCATTTAACTCAATATATACTAATACAAGCATTTATACAAACACTTACACTACACACTTAAGTCTACATATAGTATGTCGACCCGAAGTGCGCATTTAGGCGAATCTCTTTACCAAACTAATTATGCACGTATTCCTAACATTCTAATGTGACAATAAACCATGTCAATCATATCAGAAAAATATACATGAAAACAGTACTTCCTACAAATGACTAAAATGCCCTAAATCTCATATTCTTCGCCGGTTCACGAAACAGGAAACGGACAGCATGTTGTACATGTCAAACAGCGTTGCCGTCAATAATCTACTATTAAACGACATTGAAAGCGTTGAAAACAGTCAATCAAAGCGTCTAATATCCTCACCTTATCTCTTGTAAATGTGTGAATTCGAACGGAGCGTATACGCTTCGTCTACGGCGAATAGAGAACCTGTTTTACAAGATTTATCAACTAACAAGCTATGAAACGAAAAGAATCTCAAATCAGCAACTTCTAGGGTATTTTCTTACCTGAAAATGCGGAGAAATCATCGGCGAAGTGATTGAAGCGCGTTGCTAAAGCATGTACAGCACGTGGCACAAGCAGCAGGAATTTCTCTCCTACTCTCTCTCACAAACTCTCACCTTTTCTCTCTCCCAATCTAGGGTTTTTCTCAAATTCGGATGGGAGAGAGGAGTGAGGGTTTCAACCCCTTTTATAAGCCCAAATGTGCCCAAAATAGGCTTGGGTACAAAGTATACTTAAGGTATATCTAAATCGGGGCTGTTTCGGTCCAAAAGACCATTTCTGGTGGTCCCCTGGCCAAATGCAGTCGGACTTAAGCTCATGCATACTGGATCTATCATACATCAAGTTTTCAATCCGGCAGGGTTCGCAGATCGCACGTGGCGGTCCAGTTTCAGTTCAGTGGTCACCGCACGTAGATCAGGTCTGCAAGTCTCATGATATGAAATAGAAATTTTTCCTGATCCGAGGGTGTAATTTGGCTGAATTCTGACTGTCAGAATGCTTAATACTGACACTTCAAGTCGTGTGCCAGATTTAAATTTCAAATTCCAAATCTGTCCCTATTCGCACTCTCTTCAGTCCGGGCTCAATGAAATAGCCTGTGATTATCGATTGGACTTGATTTTTGAAATGATTGTCAAGTCCAGCTAGGCGGTTCTAACGGTCTAAGATAGTAGGTATCAGACTTTTGACGCGCGGTCTAGATTCAATGCAAAGTTTCAAAGTGGTCCAGAGAACAAATCGGCTTAGAGTTTGATCCGAGGTTATAGAGTATTATAGAGTCATTGGTTCTACTTGATTTGGGTCTTATAGAACGCATTTAAAGTGATCAGGGACTATTTTTCAGCTACTCTAGCGTTGCGCTAGCTAACTTACTCTTATTTTCTAAAGGAATTAATCCTAAGTGATTTCTTTGGCTATGAAATTGGGTTCTAAGCGATTTTTCAGGTGTTTTAATTGACCCACTGCCTAAGGACGTCAAATCCCAGATTGGTCAAAATCTGGGGTGTTACAATCTACCCCCCTTAAAACACAATTTCGTCCCCGAAATTAGCGAAGGGTAAGAAGCATCTAGTAAGACTTTAGTACTAACATTCTAAGAAAGGTTCAATCCTATTTATTGACCTAACTGTACGTACATCCTAACTCAAATGTTTCGATCCTGGGCCAGTGGGGAAGAGGATAACCACGCTTCCGCTGGGCCACTCTGATCAAACGGTAGCGTTGACTAATCCTAACTGGATTGGACTTAATACGTTCTACCCCCCTTAAAACTTAGTTCTACTTAAAGTTCAAGACTCTTTGCATCGCTCCATATATCGGAACAAGGCACAACTTAGGGGCTATCCTTGACATGAATTGGGAAACAAGTCCTCATTACAGTGGTTTTCCTTGCTAATGATGCGTTCTATGGCATTGGTACCTATGATCATAGAGATGAGCCTAATCTCTATTGTGGTTAAGTTCAGGGGCAGGTATGAGTTGGTGGCAAGATGTCGAATCCTCTACTGGCTTTAAGTCCTTAACATTTACCAAGGGCAAAGAAATAACTTGTGGTTAAAGGTGGTCAAGCCAACACGGAAGAATAGTTATGTAATGGGTCTGAGCCGGATACACAAACCTTCTGCCCCGCGATGACAGAAAAGTTGTTGTATCATTCCTCAATCCTAGTCGATGCCGATCTTCTGCTTGATCAGAGCATTGGATTCAATGGTAACTACTAGGATTAAGAAGTCGATTCAGACCGCGAATACTTCGCTATTAATTGCATTTCCTTTATTCCGCGTTCCCAAATGCAATAAGCCCTTGGGGAAGGCAATTCTAAGGGGCATTCTAGTACATTCTAAGTTCAATCCGAGGGATTTATAAATGTTCCCTGAGAGTGAATGGTTCCTTCCTATGGGCAACAACAGAAGTCTATAAGTCATAAAGGGATCTATCGAAGGAATAAGGTTCTACTTCAACCAAATCTAACCTACAATTCCTTAGCATATAAAGGCTTTACACTACCTAAGACAACTAGTAGCCTAGTCTGTAACTCAGTAGCTATAATCCAAAGCCTAAGATTATACGCTAAATGGTTCCATACCATTACTAATACAGGAAATTTCTCTATTTCTTAGGGTCAAGATTGTCTAAATATAATTGGATTTCTTATGTCGTCAGACCCTTCAAATCTAGAAGTGCTAACTCTAGGTCCAAAATGCCAATGGTCTATGAAACGAAACTACATTCCTAATCCCACGTTGGGATTGGGAGTGGCATGCTAGTCACAATACATGGAACAAAGTTCCACACTTTCTACCTCTGACATCACTAAACCTAACAACAACAAAACACAGAGATCTCAAACGGTAATCAAACATCTACAAGACAACGTCACAGATGCCTAATGCTACCAAAGGACTCTACCACAGTCCCGACTTACCTTCTTTATCACTGTCGAGTCTAATACTGTCTGTTGCTCACTAGAGCTCTCTCGGCCATATATTTTCAGTATCCCTTAAGCAAAGAAAATGGAGAAATAGGATTGAGAGGGAGGATGGTGGAAAGAGAGGAAAAGGATAAAATAGTCTTAACAATAGCCATGGAAAGAGGAGGAAATGTGGAGAAATTGTTGTCCAAATGGACAGAATGAAATCTAGGCGTTGTAGAGGGATGCTTCAAGCTCCCCTAGGATGTATTTTCAGAAAGAAAAGAGGATGAAAAAGGGGAATGGAGCACCTCACGATTTCAACTCGATTTGGGGATTGTAAGAGCTCCATACGATGAGATTTGTAAAAGGGAGGGCTACAAACAGCAATGGAATGATGGAGTGTGGTCTTTTTCAACCAAGAATGGGTTTGGGAGTGATTTAGAATCATGGTTTTGGGTTAGGGTAGCTAGAAAACGTAAATGGAGCTTGGAATGGGGACTTTTGTGAAGGAAGTAGGGTATATAGGGGGTGTAAAGGTGCGAACCACATATGGGGGAGGTGCCCTAGCTGTATTAGGGCATGCGCCCGAATTTCACTACAAGTGGGCCCCACCGGACGACGATGCATCACGGCCATCTTGCATGGTGGCCGGTGGGACCACATGGGTCTGGTCCCCCATGGTCCAGGGACCCCAAATAACTATGGGCCCCACCTTGGTTCATTGTAGATTGCCCTATATTGGCCCAAACATGAGTTCAGGGATTTCTAGGGCTAATCTTCAAATTCGAATACAAAACCCTATCATGCAGCATATAATTTTGGGGTAGAAGGAGCTAGTACATCCATCTAGCCCATTATTTGCTAAATAAAGCAAACTTAGAACGTCCTAATGGCCAGTTTTCATAAAATTTTACTATTCACTATAAAATTTCATCGAAGTATGATTTTATATCATTTTCACATTAGTACTGATGCCTAACATGAAAAGGATAAGAAATAATTGAAGATTGGAGTGGTGAGAGGAAGAATTTCGAAGAATTTCGATGGAACAGGGTTTTTAAGCCCTGACGATTGAATGCAGGGGTTGTGGTTGTCCCACAACCTAAGGATTCAAATTTATGGGTTTAGAATCGTTCAAAGAACGTCTCAACCCAGCTACCTACAACCTAAGAGCTACTTAGGTCGCTTCACGCGACCCTAGATGCGTTACGGACTCGATCACGCGATCGATATGAATAGACTTCGCCTATTGGCGAATCTGTGATCCTGTAAGTATTTCTAGACCTTTCTCGCACCCTCCTAAGTCAAAGAAAGCGACAGCGTACGTCGCGTGACCATAACCCAGGACCGGTTTAATCCAAATCATGCTCTGATACCATCTGTAACATCCCGAAAATCGGGGGGTCGAGCAAAAACCCAACTCCCGAGTTTCAAAATGTTATTTATGCAACATAGATATGTATGATTGAATGTTGTCTGTGATAATGTATTAAACATAAGTGAGATTAAGCTAAAACAGCATATCACGCTCCAGAGACGGTTAAATTTACAAGCGGAAGACTGTGATAGTATGTATAACATATATAAACTGTTGTATGTCTCCAGAGTGTGAATATGTTACCAGGTTATATACATACATGTATACTCCAAAAGTAAACCAAAAGGATATACATGAGTGTTGTAAAAATATAAAATGACAAGTATCAAGGTATCTAATCAACCTCCCCGTAATCCCGTCAATCAGAATACGCATAAAGGAGGAATTCTCCTCATCATCATCAAGTCCAGCTCCGCTTCTCAAGCAACGCCATCATCTGCAATCACAAAAAGGGACTGGTGGGTGTCCGGAAACACCATCCCATAACGTGGGAATGAGTGATCAACTCAGTGGGATAAGAGAGCAAAGATTAACATGTTCTGAAATCAATCATGCGATAATAGTAAAGCAGTAAATCAGACAATTCTAATACTATTGTTAATGCAATATGACATGACGTGATGTATGCCCTCACCGACGATCTCCCTCACATGGCACCATCTTACGACCGCGGCATGCCATACTCCCTTAAGTGCTCCACATCTTCCAGGCACATGCAATGTAATGGTGATATGATTTCTGAGTTGTTATTAGTCCATTCAAACAGCAGGATTGGGAAACTAAGGTACTTCCCTTGTATCAATCCTAACACAGACCCTGTCTAGGGTCGTCACTCTTAGTAATCTCATACGATGTATATTTTGTAGGTCGCTGCAAGGGCTGTCAGGGCTGTAGCACGCACTCGTTGCTCCGCTCCCCCATCACCTTATTAATACATGCCTACTGTACTCTACTGCTACTGAAGGGTCGTCGCTTTCCGTAGACTCAGAATATGCTCGCGGTCACTACAAAGGGCTGTCAGGGCTGTTGCACGCACTCGTTGCTCCGCTCCCCCATCCCCTTATCATTGTAGGCCGACAGCAAGAATATAGTGTCCCATACCACCATAATCTGCTCACGAGACTAGGTGTTCACTGGTCACTACGGGGAGGTTTGTGGCCCCAGCGTAGGCCGACAGCTCGACCACGGTGTCCCATACCACCATGCCCGGCTCATGAGTCTTTGTGGATCAAGGTACCATGGTTAACAGGGTTTACAATGGTAAGTTCGGTACCCTAGGTTCAAGCAGTTATGACTCATGCAGGGTGAACATACAACGGCTAGTCGGGTTACTTGACGGGCTCGACTAGCATGATCGTATCTCAAGTCGAACGACATGAAGTGCGTAAAACACTTCGTGTGGCCTAACCACTGTCGCTAACTCCAAAACACGGCTCGCATTCATCGACGGGTCGTTCGTGGCCAAGATAAGCCAACCACGAATTCGCTCGGTTACCGACTGCCTGGACTAGGTATAGTCCCAAACAAATATGAATCCACATCAGCAATCATGTGAAAGTATTGGAAATGAAATACAACCATGTGAGCATGTTAACACATATTATATCGTACAACTTAAGTAAATCATCTGGCACATGCCTTTCATACATATAATGAAATTATGTATATCGCCGACATATAGGAAATCAGTTCCATCAGCATATTAATTGAGAATTCAATCTCAAACTAAATCATAATGAAATCATCAAACACATGTTATAACATACAACTTAAGTGAATCTTCAAGCACATGCATTTCATTCATATAATGAAATCATGCATATGGCTAACATGTAGGAAACCATTTACACCAGCATATTAATTGAGAAATCAATCTCAAACTAATTCATAACACCATTTAACTCAATACATACTAATACAAGCATTTATATAAACACTTACACTACACACTTAAGTCTACATATAGTATGTCGATCCGAAGTGCGCATTTAAGCGAATCTCTTCGCCAAATTAATTATGCACGTATTCCTAACATTCTAATGTGACAATAAACCATGTCAATCATATTAGCAAAATATGCATGAAAACAGTACTTCCTACAAATGACTAAAATGCCCTAAATCTCATATTCTTCGCCGGTTCACGAAACAGGAAACGGACAGCATGTTGTACATGTCAAACGGCGTTGCCGTCAATAATCTACTATTAAACGAAATTGAAAGTGTTGAAAACAGTCAATCAAAGCGTCTAATATCCGTACCTTATCTCTTATAAACGTATGAATTCGAACGGAGCGTATACGCTTCGTCTACGGCGAATAGAGAACCTGTTTTACAAGATTTATCAACTAACAAGCTATGGAACGAAAGGAATCTCAAATCAGCAACTTCTAGGGTATTTTCTTACCTGAAAATGCGAAGAAATCACCGGCAAAGTAATTGAACTGCGTTGCTAAAGCACGTACAGCACGTGGCACAAGCAGCAGGAATTTCTCTCCTACTCTCTCTCACAAACTCTCACCTTTTCTCTCTACCAATCTAGGATTTTTTTCAAATTCGGATGGGAGAGAGGAGTGAGGGTTTCAACCCCTTTTATAAGCCCAAATGTGCCCAAAATAGGCTTGGGTACAAAGTATACTTAAGGTATATCCAAATCGGGGCTGTTTCGGTCTAAAAGACCATTTCTGGTGGTCCCCTGGCCAAATGCGATCGGATTTAAGCTCATGCATACTGGATCTAGCATACATTAAGTTTTCAGTCCGACAGGGTTCGCAGATCGCACGTGGCGGTCCAGTTTCAGTTCAGCGGTCACCGCACGTAGATCAGGTCTGCAAGTCTCATGATATGAAATAGAAATTTTTCCTGATCCGAGGGTGTAATTTGGCTGAATTCGGATGGTCAGAATGCTTAATACTGGCACTTCAAGTCGTGTGCCAGATTTGAATTTCAAATTCCAAATCTGTCCCTATTCGCACTCTCTTCAATCCGGGCTCAATGAAATAGCCTGTGATTATCGATTGGACTTGATTTTCGAAATGATTATCAAGTCTAGCTAGGCAGTTCTAACGGTCTAAGATAGTAGGTATCGGACTTTTGACACGCGGTCTAGATCCAATACAAAGTTTCAAAGTGGTCCAGAGAACAAACCGGCTTAGAGTTTGATCCGAGGTTATAGAGTATTATAGAGTCATTGGTTCTACTTGATTTGGGTCTTGTAGAACGCATTTAAAGTGATCAGGGACTATTTCCCAGCTACTCTAGCGTTGCGCTAGCTAACTTACTCTTATTTTCTAAAGGAATTAATCATAAGTGATTTCTTTGGCTATGAAATTGGGTTCTAAGCGATTTTCCAGGTGTTTTAGTTGACCCACTGCCTAAGGACGTCAAATCCCAGATTGGCCAAAATCCGGGGTGTACACTAAACTCCGTAAAATGAAGAGAGAACAACATGGGAACTCCGACGTCATTCAAAAATTATATGAACTCTGCAAGATGGCTAGAAAATTGACAAGCAAACTTCAGCTCCACCTGAAAATCATAACGAACTCCACATGATGACCCAAAAATCAACAAGATGTGCAAATATAACCAGAAGCCATGAAATGGCGCCAATGTCCCATCAAAGCCACGGAGGGCAATTAAATAATCCAAGCCTCATAGGGCAAATGTACAATCCAAGCCATGTAAGGCATATGTGTGATCCAAGTCTCTTTCTCCCTTCTTCTTCCTTACTCTCTTTCTTCTCACTCGTTTCTCTATCTCTCTATTTTTTTTATAAACGACAGCCCATGGCTGAACTCGGTCCAGCAGCTCAGTTGGGCTGGGACTTAATAGCTCCCTCCTTCTTCCTCTCATTCACTCTCTTTTCTTCTTCTTCTTCTTCTATTTTTTTATTTTGTTTTGCTCTGTCCAGCAATCTAGACCAAATCGAGGACAGACCCAACCCGAACTCTGTTGGCTCGGCCCAAGCTCAAGCGGCGCTGCTATGCTAGCAGCGGCAGAAACATCAACACTTCCTCTCCCTCTTTCTCTTTCATTTCTTTTCCTTCCTATTGCTTACCTTCTCTTTTCTTTCCATTTTTTCCCTATTGCAAAGTCTAACCATCTCTGGACTCTAACATCTTGGTTGGACGTGCCTAGAAATGCATCAGCAACGATGGAGAAGAAGACCCATGTTAATGGCAGATTGTAAACTGTTAAGTCTTTCTCCAAAACGAAGCTCTAAGTAGTGCAGATGGGTCTATGGGAGCTTGGAGACATGGATTTTAGAAGGTTGAATGGAGCTAGGTTGGTGGGTTTGGTGGTAGGAGGAAAAATGGGCGATTCTTTCTCTCTCTCTCTTTCTTTGTACAAAACCCTAGCTTTGAACGGCTAGGCTCACACAAGGATGGACGGTCGGGATAGAGAATCCCTCCTCTCATGTGAATTGACAGCATGGCAACAGCGGATTTCCATTTCTGGAAATGGGTGTGTTTGTAGCCAGATTTGAGGCTGATATTGTGTGCACGTGTGTGCCATCCAACGGTGGATCGACCATGGTTCTGTTTAGCTTCAGGTCCTCTATAATATGAACGGTTCGGATCATCCAAATGGATGATCATGGTGGGCCATGGTCAGTCGAAAACGGACATTGTCCGTCTACTGTTTAAGCAGGAGAGGAATTCAAAATCCATTCCTCTTTTATGTTTTGCGGTTAGACCTGATTTAACTGGGTCTCCTGGACCAGTGTACAGCGAGTGCATGCATCTTAAGTGCACGTCCACTCTCGTGTGGGGTCCACAATGATGATCTTACCCAATCTACTTCGTTCCTCTATTTTTTCAGCCCACATTAGGGTCTAAAGAATGAGGAAAATTCAAATCTTAGGTGGGCCATACCTCATGATTTCATGATCATTATAGATCTTTGTAATCCTAAAGTCAGTTTGTTTCTTAAACCTGATCATCACCGATCAAAGGGTTTTAGGAGCCCAAGGACTATCCGCCTAGTGACTTGTGGTTCGGTTCGTGGCCCAATTCCTACTGTACAATCTTGTATCATTAATGCCCCCTTTTTAGGGCTAAGGATTGATGGATTTGACGATCCATAGTTTAAACATAGGCAGTGGAGGGTTTGATTTGTTTGTCAAGGAGATTGAAACTTCCAAAGTAGGTCCATGTCGAAAATCAATGGATGGATGCACTAATTCATGGTTGGTAACGACCAATCTACGGTTAGATCAATTCTTAACTTAGTCATTAGTGACATTCAGTGTTCCTAAGGGAATCTTAGGTGGGATTAGATGATTACCTAAGTATTTATTAGCTGGATTGTATGGTTTTAGGTGTGAATTGGTCGTCCAGGATGCAGTGGATGGTAGATCTCGTCATGTGTCATCTACGCCCATTTCTAAGGCTGGTGATGGATGGATTTTTACTGATCTAATGGTCAGATCAACTCTAGATTTGATATTTAAGTCCCACATGGATTCTTAGCTAATATTATAGGGGACAATGGTGGTTTAAGAGTCGATTTGTCAGCTTGTACGTTTTAAGTGTGATTCATCCTCTAGGTTATTAAGGATGTAACGAATGGTGGATGGTGTGACTTAAGATATCAGATTTGTGGCACATGGTGTAGTTTTAGAATGGCGTAATGACTTATCTTGAGAATTTAACAGATGAATAGGTTAGTCTACGGATGAAGGTCACCATTAACGGTTGGATTTAGGTCAAGAGTGTGTGAATGTTCACATAAATCGGGATCGCATTTATACTTAGTTAGGTTCTCATGGTAACACCCGAGTACTAAAAAGTACGGGGTGTTACAATCTACCCCCCTTAAAGAGAATTTTGTCCCCGAAATCATACTTCTACCTTAAATGGGATGAAGATAATCTATTTGTTGTGTCTCTAAGCATTCATTACTTTTTCCATGAAGTATGTTTGCATTCACGATTGACTACTAGGACTGGGGTTATTACAATCTATCCCCCTTAAAGAAGAATCTCGCCCACGAGACTCGATCATGCTCTCAACTATGATCAAGGGTTTGCTCACACGACTTAAAGAAGAGTTTCACTACTATTCTATATTTTTATATTTATGTGTGTATGTTTGAAGTTTACAATGACAGTTCCACGTCATCTAAAAGAAGAATAGTGGTGTATGTTTTCTGTGTCCAGGTTAACACAAACGGACAGTTATGGTTCATCTAAACCTGATACAACTATCTTCTGCCTGATCAGGGCAGTGAGTTCCTTAGTATCTATTCCTAATCCTAGTGAACCTCGATCTTCTGCTTGATCAGGGCATTGAGATCATTGAGATTTGTTAGGATTTAGAATTAGGTTCGAACTACATACACTTCACTTAAGTATGATTCCATCAATCCGTGAACCCGATTATTTAGGATTATTTTTTAAAATATCATATAGTCTTCTATTTTAACAAGGGACAAGCTTATGTGTCCTATTATACTTTCACTGCGCACTCTGATCATCTAAGCATTATACAAATTTAAATTATAATTCCTTGTATCATCTCTTATACTTGGAGAGTGCATATGTTCGTACAATATGGTGGTTACTTATTTCTTTACGATACCTAAGTTTAGTCCCTAAGTTAAAACAACTATACTTTACAAAAGAACCTAAGTTTTTTTTTCTAAGTTCTAATGGCTAACCCTATGAATTTCAACAGAGCCTAAATTTTTTATTTCTAGGTTCACAGGCTACCCTAAAGCTAAGGGAATGAAATCTAGTTTCAGTTTTCTAACCTCATCAATGTAACTTTGGAGTATTTGAAGTCATATAAGTCCTATTTTTCCCAAGGTCTGGTTTATCTAGACTCGCTCTGATACCAACTATAACGTCCCATGTTTTCAAGACCTGAGTATATAACCCATTTTCCAAAAACCAGAGTGTTAGCCTATAAAATCCAGTGTAAATTTAACTGTTTGTCATTAATCAGAGTTAATAGCAATGAAACTAGAATAAATCATGCATTAAATAAAAACATTCTGATCATCACCAATTTCCAAATGTGGCACCCATACATGACTTATACAATTCCAAATACAAAGTTCATTAAACAAGAACAAAAATGTATCATTTAATGATGGAGCTCTATATGGGCCACATAGACCCCGTCTAGCTCCCCAACTACCCGATCTGCTCTAGCACCCTGTGAACAGCATTGACTCGCTCTACACCTGCATCAACTGTTATAGTTCAATAGTGTCAATGGCTATCGCAGTGAGTAGCACCCTCTAAGATTGCGCACTCATCATTCATAATCCATTATATATCGCGAGTCATGAAAATGGATATATTAAACAGGGCAATTTATAATCATGAGCATGCCTACAAAAATTAAGTCAATCAACACAATCTCATCATAAGCAAGTTATAATAGCAATCGCAATGCAAGGAAATATATTCAGATAATCAAATAATCAACCATACAACTTTCTATTGCACCCAAAAATCACATTGTACATGAACTCCACAAGATGGCTAGAAAATCGATAAGCGAACTTCAGCTTCACCCAAAAATCATGGTACAAGTGAAATCCATGAGGTGAATAAAAAATCAACCTTCAAACCTTTTCTTCATCCGGAGATCATGTCGTACGTGAACTACGCAAGATGGCTAGAAAATTGATAAGTGAACTTCAGCTCCACCCAGAAATCATGGTACGACTAAACACCGCAGATGAAGGGACAATCAACATACAAACCCTAGATCACCCAGAAGTCATGTCGTACGTGAACATCACAAGATGGCTAGAAAATTAATATCTACGAGGAGGCGTCCGTTGTTATTAGACGGTTGAGTCAGTTTTCCTGGCTGAGATTTGAACAGATTTGGTGAGGGCTATCTACGAATTAGTTAATTGAATTCTAATTCAAGTCGAAGGGGGAACAAGGAGTTTTCTATTTTGGAATGAGACAGTGTAATCACAATCTATTTTGGTTTTATCTATTTTGGTTTTTGTCTGGTTTGTTGCGCTTATGTGAGTCATGCATCTACATTGTGCATGGGCCCACACATGATGCTTGTGAGAAATCCCTTCCATCCATCAAATCTATCTGGACGTGTTAGGGCATTGGTAGAAAGATGAGCCAAATCCATTAATCAGGTGGACCACATGGTCTTGACCTGTTTCTACTGTGATTGGGATTTCGAGGAAAAGAACATGTCCCTTAGCTTAGATGCGCACACCAGCTATCCCTACATATAATGTAGGGTCCATTGTGATGACATTTAAGAAGATTCACACTCTTCATAGACTTTGGCATCTCGTGTTGGCCCATGTGCCCAAGTATGGAGTTGATCGGAGGCTTATCTTGAAAGCGCTCCAACGGGTGTCCAAATGGACTTGATCTTAATTAACGATCCATACTTAGTGATCAGGGTCCAATTTTAGGGGGAATGTGTAGTCAAGATAGGCAAATGGTTGGACAAAATTTGGTGGTTGATCGATGGTGGGAAAGGCCTAGATCTGAAGCTTCACCTTTTGCATTAGAATGAAGGAATTGGCTTCCGCGTTCAACAGTGTAGAATCATAGATCGGGGTCCAAATTTTGTATGATATCATAGTCATGTGAGGCTAAGGTGTGGTCCACGTTTGAGTTATGATGGATAGAAGGAAGTGTTTAGATCTAAAGATCTAGGTTTATACAGAGTTGGTAAGCCCTAAAAGGATAACTTGGCAGCTAAGTAAAAGCTTACCAAAGTGGGGTCTTCATATTTCACACTTAGTCCGTGTGATGGTCAATCCAAGTCGTTCATGTGAAAGGAAATATCAGACTATGAATACCCACGAGGTTTCTTCACTTGATGGATGTTAAAATCAATAGTTGCGAGCTGATTTGTCAATTGAGCCACTTTTACAATGATCTAAGGGCTGAAATTTGACGTGTATAGTTAATTTATGATAGATAGGCATGATATAAAATTTTACATGAAAAGGATCATGGAAACTATGTGTTCTGGAATTCAAGGGTCTAAGTTAATGATATTTTTATAATTATTGATAATCTAAGAGTTTTGGGAAATCTAATGGTTCTATATAGTTATAGTCATATTTCTAAGTAATTCTTATAAAAGAACGTATATCTAAATCCTCATGAATAAAGATTTATTCACCAAATAAATCAAGAGAATGTACATATATCAAACCACATGATGGATGGTTAGATCACAAGTTCAAAATAGGAAAGCTTGATGGTTAATAATCTAATCATGTACATAGGTGGGTGTATGGTCAATTTTGTATGCAGATGATCGCAAGTGGGTTTACTTGGACGTATGATGATCTTTTTTTAAAATCAACGGTTAGATTCATGATAAAGAATAGATGTAAGGTTAGGATAGCTAGATTGGCATCATACACATGTACATATTAAGTTAAATTCTATGGTAACACTCGAGAATTTTCAATACTCAGGTATTGAAAAGTTTGGGGTGTTACACCCATGCACTCATTATCTGTGCTAGAAAAAGGATCGTTAAAACAGCAACGAACAATTTTCTAGCACGCCCAGTGGGGCACTATTGTAAACCACCGATTTAGTAATTGCTAAAATGCAACAAAGGAGTAGTATAATTGCCGGGAGCGAACCTGCAATGCCAACCACACCACCACTAGGGGACGACATGCAGGTTCAAGCACCTCCAAGTGAAATTAATTTAAATGTCAACCCGACCGAGGTATCAATGGTACAAAGGGATATACATACAAGCATCCAGATGGTACAGGAGAATGCGAGAATTCAAACGGAACAGCTCCGTCAATAGGCTAAAAGCACCAATCATTATATAGACAATCAGATTGAGGCCACACAACGATTATTAGTTGTTATAACAGAACAAATGCAACCTACACAACAGAATAATGGTAGTTTGGTCGGTAATTTTGTCCATTTCCCACCGACAACACCATAGCAGCGTAATACATCATCTACTCCTCAGGAGGTCAGGAATATGTTGCCTCCTGCAAAGGTCAAATGATCGAAGCAGGAAGGTAAGAATTATGATAATAGAAATCAAGGACCACCAATGGGATTTTACCCCCCACAAGGTCCTAGGTTTCAAGAGAATTTTAATAGATTTGATCCAGATCATCTGCCAGCCATGGAACATCCATGGATCGATCGTGACTAGATACTACAACTTATACGGGAGGTTGTAGGATAGGTGTTGGGCCGCAATGTTATTCATACATATCATAAACCATACCCAGAATGGGTGGATTGATAACACCCATTGTCGAGAAATTACCGAGCGGATTTCGCCTTATTCTCAGAAGAACACGGTCAATCAACTATCAAATATATTGGCCGATTTACCATGTAATGTGGTGAATTAGCCAATAATTATTATTATAAATTGTAGTTATTCAGTCACTTGCTAACCGCCGCGGCCTTCACATGGTATTCCAATTTATTGAAGGATTCAATACATAACTGGCAAAATTTGAAAGAAAGGTTTCATGCTCAATTCTTTTCCAAAAATAGGGACATAACCATGGCTGACCTCACACGATTTCAACAGTTACCTGGAGAATCTTGTAAAAGCTACATCATGCGATATAAGTGAGCAAAGAGCTGTTATAAGGTGGTCATGACGGAAGCTGAATTCGTGCAACTCACACAAGACGACTTGGAATACAAACTCTGCAAAAAGTTCGTAAGCACGAATTTTGCTGATTTATACGACCTCACTAAAAAGGTTTTAAGATATGAAGAATTGCTTCAGGGAGGGGCTAAGCAAGAAAATTCATCATTCAAAACATATTACAATGATCCTAATTACAAAATTTCAATCACCAAAGTAGTGGTTAAGAAACTAATAGTTTGCTTAGCGTTGGTCAAGGCAGAATCAACTGCCCTAATGACCCAGAAGACTCAAAAAGTATACACCTTTGATATTACTTGGGCCGAGGAAATTTTTAACTTCATATTAGAAATAAAGTTCATCAAAGTTCCTATTAATCACAAGATACCTTCGACCGAGGGACTCAAGAAAGTTTACTATTTAAATGTCATGGATCTTGCTCCCATTCCACTAACAAATGTTATTTTCAGGAATCTTATTTAGGAATTCATCGACCGCAGATTACTAAAATTTCTAAAATAGGAAAAAGAAGCCATGCTTATTGATACCGATCCATTCCCAACTAGCATGGAGATAAATACGATGACAGCCGACTTAAGGGATCGACCTTGATCGAAAATAGAACTTGGTTTAGGAAGTCTGTACAGAATGGACGGTTGATACGTCCCCAGACAAATGGGTATCTCAATACCGGGACACCCAAGAGATCCCTTGGCGACCTAAAGACCATCCCCAAAAATCATAATCAAGGCAACAATGGAGATCATCATTGCTCAAATCAGGTAGCAACTAATCACCGGTCACATTGGAGATCTCCCTCGACTAGGATGGTCAAACCCTCTGTTATGCAAGAAGGGGTATGGAAGCAGCTTATGCGTCCAAAGTTCCCAATGGTACCAAAAAATCTGACCATGACTCAAAAATGCCGTTGGCAAAGAAATAGGGCTGCAATGAGAAGAGAGAAGGAGAAAGAAGAATTGCTGCGACTAGAACCCAAGCTATCACATCCATTTTGGAAAATTCCTCAGCCAGAGGAACAAATAGCAGTGAATATGGTCAAAGCTATTATTTTGCCTACTGATCAGGGGAGAAAAGGTACTCTAAAAAATACCAAAACATCGCGCAAGTTTAAATAACAAGACGATGTCGACAACTTGTCGGATTATTTTAACGAAGATCGCTTCCCAAAAAAAGAATGGTTTCCTGGTGAATTCCCAACTATCATAAACAAGCCAGGGGATATGACGGCCGATTCGCAAATTGACTCAACAAGGAATGAAACACCTAGTCAGACTAACAGGATCGAGTCGATACACTAGGGAGCAAGGTTTCGATAGGAGTATTGTATTTGGTTCACTGCCACCGATAGTATTTCATTGTAATATGGTGCTCACTTTGTCATTCGACTTTCAAGCAAGAGCTACTCAACCAAACACAATGCCTAGCAACGTAGAAGAACATGTATTTAGCGACTACCGGAGCTACCAATAGAGTAATTATAGATAAACCTACCAATGACATGACACAACACCTCAAGTCGTTATATATTTTAGCTCATTTAGACAGATGTCCGGTTACCAGAATTTTAGTGGACAATGGAGCTATAGTAAATTTACTGCCATTATACAACTCATGATGACCCGAAAAACTAAAATTACATTTCATTGCAATCAAGACTATTACATAAGTAAATCTCAATTACTTCTTGACTTGAGTTACTCCCCCTAACTTCATGCATCACCATTAAGCAACAAAAAGATACACAAGTAATGGTGGTGGGAGTTATGGTTCTCCCCTTTTCTATCAATGATTGGCAAAGGTTAATAGTACTTAGTAGAAACACATCACTGAAGATTAAGGAAATAGGTCTAAGTTATGCATGGGGAGAATAAATAGCACAAGTAGATGAATCATACATATAAGAGAAGTAATTTAACAAAACAATCCATCATACTATCAGAAAGGTCAAATAGTAGCCCAAGTTGGCTATGTACTAAGCATTTGTTCACAACCCCAAGTGTAGGCTCATGATGTAGTAATAACTCGTGAGAACGAGGTCGAATCCACAGGGAGTAAACTTGTACATATTCTGAAAACAACCAGAACTAAAACTAGAACAGGATCTAAATCTGAATTCTGGGTTGAAGGGAGTAATTATGAATAATGTTTAAACTATCAATTGAAAGGTGGGAACTAGGATGCCAAGGATCCACTTGTAGTTATCAGGATGCTACCTCACTTGATTCCGAAAATACAATTGGAATCAGAGTCCTATCTCATCCAATTGGAAGAAGAGATGATCAAATCTCTGAACTTTTTATCTAACCAGTCCTCAATGGAGGAGAATTGTGATGATTTGAAGGGATTCCATCATCCAACCATGCCCAAGAGATGATGGTGAACAATAAGATTTACCAAATCCATAATCTCAAATCAGGAAAAGAAGATATCTAAAGCTATCGCAACGTCTACTGTAATTTGAGTCATAATAAACCATTGAAAACTGAAAATATTCCTTAAAATCAACTAGAAATTAATGAAGTTGAATATAAATAAGAATCAAAGAAAGAAAAATATCCTAATCATGCTATAAGCTTCACCTCTTAGCCCTAGATAAGAGGTTTAGTTAACCATAGACATGATTAAACCAAAATCTCTTAAACAAAACATGAAAATAACTAAGGAAGTAAAAGAAAAACTCTTAGTGGTAGGTCTCCACCCTTTAGCTCCACTCCTTAAACCTTAGAAGATACATAAGCATGTCCTAAGGACTCCTATTTATAGTTGTGAAGCTCCATCTTACGCACCGACTTCGAATTTTCACAATTCGATCGCGAAACTGCCTCAATTTACCATCCGCGTTACGCATCGGTCTGACTAAAGTTACCTTCGGTCGCACCGAAGTCGAGTCCGCGTCTGGACAGGATTTTGTTGCATCAATTGCCCAATTTCAGTTCTACCAAGCTTGGGTTTAGTCAGACCGAATTAGCTTTCAGTCGAACCGAATTAACTCCTTTCGATGCTAAAGCTTTCTTGTGCACTTTCGGTTGCACTGAATCCCTTCTTCGATCGAACTGAATTGGGTTTCGATTGGACCGAATTGTCTATCGGTCAAACTAAATTAGCTTCTAAATTTTCTCTTTGGTCGCCAGACTATTTTGCGTAATTTTGGTCGGATCGAACTTGGGTTCAGTCGGATCGAACTATCTGTTTTTCTGTTATGGATTCTGCATTCTTTCAAGTCTTTTCTTCATCCTTTGTACTTGGTTTCCTTAGATCTTTAGCATATGAATTCTTCATTCTTGGTCTCCTAAGATTCACTATTTTCCTTGGTTATTCTTGAGCATTAATTTCATGCTTTTAGCATTCTTTTCAATCCAAGCTCTCAAATTTACATCGCAACATAAACATGTATAAAATATACCATTAAGCATTATCATGTTCATAAAACTAAGATACAAATAGGAGAAAATATACAATATTTGACACTCAACACACTCCCCAACCAGTATTTTGCTAGTCTTGAGCAAAACATGCGTGAATTGATCCCCAATTCTTAAAGTTCAAAACCTTATCAGAAAATAATCTTTTGTCCAAAGAAGTATAAATGAGTATAATCCAAAAGACACGAAGTGAAATACCTAGAGTTGAATCAAATAAGCAATCAGTTAAATAGGTTCCCTATCAATCACTTAAGAGCATAAGTTCATATATCAAGTTTTCCCAATGTGCTCAGTGAATTCTAACTTACTTCCTATAAAAATACTATCATTTCATAATGTTAGCCATGCTCATCACCTCAAGATTAATTGAATAATCAAGTGTTGATTCTGAACTTATCCTATTTTCCTTCTTTTTCTAGTTTTTGATTTTATATCGATGGTCATTCTTTTCAAATTCTTTTAAGAATTTTTCATTCTTTTTCAAACTTTTTCTAGTCTTTTCATCATCCATGACCTTTTTGTCGATCTTACTGTTGTTAACTGGTTATTTTCATCTTTTAAGGTGGATAAAATTCTCCAGACTTAATACTCAATATCTATCAATGATGCACATGCTAACAATCAAAAATTCTAGCATAATTCACAGGAAGCAAATTCAATTTGTCTTGTGATTTAGATCAACATGATATTCAAACTTTCTTTTAATCAATTAAGTGCAAGAACTTGAAGTGATAGACTACTCAGTTGATCAAACTCCAACAATTCAAAATTCAATCTTCAACTTGTCATACTCATAACATTCTTAAAGAATGTACAAACTATCACTTTTTAAATAGGTTTTTCCTTTAAAAATTGAAAATTTTCACAATTTTTGCTTAAAAACTAAGAAACTGATTAGTTTACCTAATCCTAGTTTACCTAATCCACACTCCCAACCTAAAATATACATTGTCCTTAATGTAAAAGATATACGCATGCAATGCACATGAGACAATGAAAAGAATGGAGAAGTGATGGAAAGGTAGTACCTGAAGAAGGAAAATTGCAGCTCTTCCAAAGTTCTCAATGTGAAGATAGGTAAGCACAATGACTAAACAACTGAAAGCAAACTATCTTAGTCCTAAATCCTATGAAAGCAATAAAACTAACTACACCTCCATCAGACTAGGAGCTCAATCCTGCTATACAGGATTAGTCAGAGGTATGGACATGTCCTCTGAATCAAAGTTATCAACAAATGGCTTTATACGATGCCCATTTACTTTGAAAACATTGTTATTTGTTGGGTTCTTTATCTTAGCGGCCCCATGAAGATATACCTTAGTAATAGTGAAAGGGTTAGTCCAACGAGTTCTAAGTCTCGAAAAAAGGTGTAACCGAGAATTATACAGGATGACTTTTTGACTAGTTAAGAATGATTTTCGAAGGATGTTCTTGTCATGGAACACCTTCATCCTATTCTTATAAATTCTCGAGTTCTCATAAGCATCATTCCGAATTTTTTCGAGTTCATTTAACTAAAGTTTAAGTAGTGAGCCTGCATTTTTCAAGTTAATGAGGTTATACAGTATGCCCATAAAGCATCGGTCAAATGGATTGACTAATCTTTACAGTCAGGGTTAACCATTTTATCTAGAATTTGTTTAATTTTTCTGTTGAAAATCTCAGCTTGTCTACTTATCTGTAGGTGGTATGGAGTACTCATCTTATGAGAGATGTCATATTTCTTCAATAAATTTTCAAATGGCTTATTACAAAAGTGTGAACTTCCATCACTAATGATGGCCCGAGGCATTCCGAACCGGGAAAGGATGTTTTCTTTTAAGAACCTAATGACCGTTCGATGGTCATTATTCCATCACAGGATCGCTTTAACCCATTTAGTGACATAGTTTACTACCAACAAAATGTATACATTCCCAAAGGATTAGGGGAATGGGCCCATTAAATCGATGCCCCAGAAATCAAATGCTTCAATGATTGAAATGGGGTTCAGAGGCATCATATTTCGATGGGACAATGCTCCCAATTTTTGACAATCATTATAAGCTTTGCAAAACTCATGAGTATCTTTGAACATAGTGAGCCAATAAAAGCCACACTACAGAATTTTAGCCATGGTTTTTTTAGCAAAAAGTGACCACCATATGCCTGAGAGTAATAAAAGGAGATGACACTTTGATGTTCATTGTCTAGCACACATCTCCTTAGAATTTTGTTTGAGCAATATTTAAACAAATAAGGATTATCACACAAAAACTTACGTACCTCGATGAAGAATTTCCTCTTATCTTACATAGTCCAATGTGTCGGCATAAAACCTGTGGCAAGATAATTAGCAATGTCAACAAACTAAGGTAATTGGAAAAGTTTAAATAATTTTTCGTCGGTGAACATGTCATTTATCGGTGTCGATTCAAGGGAATCAGGGAGATCAAGCCTAAAGAGATGGTCAACCACTATGTTCTCTACTCCCTTTTTGTCTCGTATTTTTATGTCAAACTCTTAGAGTCAGAGAATCTATCTTATCAACCGGGGCTTAGCATCATTCTTAGAAAGAAGGTACTTCAGTACTACATGATCAGTGTAGATGATGATCTTGGATCCGATCAAGTAGGACCTAAATTTGTCCAAAGTAAACACTATGGCTAAGAGCTCCTTCTCCGTAGTAGAGTAGTTCACTTGGGCAGAATTTAGAGTTCTACTTACATAGTGAATCACACAGTTCTTTTCTCTTTTCTTTGGCCTAACACTGCCCCAATAGTATAGTCAGATGCGTCACACATAATCTCAAAAGGGATGCTCCAATTGGGTGGTTACATGATAGGTGTGGTAGTTAACATGCCCTTGAGGTTAGTAAAAGTTTCTTAGCATTACTCAGTTCACTCGTATGATACAACCTTTTAAAGTAGATTGCATAAAGGATGATGGAGATAATTAAATTCCTTTATGAATTGTCTGTAGAATCTAACGTGTCTTAAGAAGAATCGCACATTATGTATGCTCTTTAGTGGAGGTAGGTTAGATATAAGGTTAATTTTCACCTTGTCAACCTCAATTCCCTTGGACGAAATTATATGTCCAAGCACTATTCACTTGGGAACCATGAAATAACACTTTTCCCAATTCAAAACCAAATTCTTCTCCTCATATCGCTTAAGCATATTTTTAAAATTTTTTAGACACTCGCTGAAGGATGGACCAAAGACAGAGTAGTCATCCATGAAGACCTCTAAATATTGCCCCACCATGTCAGAAAAAGTACTCAACGAGCATCGCTAAAAAGTGGCAGGGGCATTAGATAACCCGAATGACATCTTTTAGTAAGCAAAGGTGCTATAAGGACATGTGAATGTAGTCTTTTCTTGATCTTCAAGGGCTATCTCTATTTGATTGTATCCCGAATACCTATCAAGGAGGCAGTAGTAAGAATGACCAACTAGCCTTTCCAAAATTTGATCAATGAAAGATAAAGAAAAGTAGTCCTTCCTTGTGATAGTATTCAACTTTCTATAGTCAATGTATATTCTCCAACTAGTAGTAACTCTAGTTAAAAAATGTCGGCATTGGCTATGATGGTGATTCTAGACTTCTTAGGAACCACTTGAGTTGGACTCACCCATTGACTGTCGGATATAGGATATATAATACCTACATCCAACAACTTAAGTACCTTACCTTTAACGACTTCCTTCATGTTTAGATTTAATCGATGTTGTGGTTGTCGGGAGGTTTTTGCATTATCCTCAAGGTAAATGCGGTGAGTACAAATTAAGGGATCAATTCCTTTGAGGTCCGCAATTGACCATCCAAGAGCTCCTTTATGCTCATTAAGAGTAGAAATAAGCATACTCTCCTGTTCTTTTTCAAGGTGAGAAGAAATCACCACCGGGTATATCTCATCTTGACCTAAGTAAACATATTTAAGATTAGTGGGTAATGGTTTTAGGTCAAACTTTGATGCTTTGAGGTTAGATGGTAGGGCAATTCATTAGTCTGGGGTAATTCTTCAAATTATGGCCTCCATCGGTTAACTTCAAGTACCGGCGTAGCATCAAATATGACATCCATCTTTCTAATTGTGTCTCATACAAATCAGGGGAGTGGGCCAAGCGTGTATCTAAAGTGTTAGAGTATAGAGTCAAAAGTATTCTATCTTCCACAAAAGAGTCGATCATGTTAATGTCGTGGGCATCGGTATCATCCTCTACCTGTTTTCTCATATTGAAAAAGGTATTGAGTTCCAATTTCATATTTTCAAAAGATAGATTCATAATACCATTCTTGCAATTAATAATTGCATTTGATGTAGCAAGGAATGGATGCCCAAGAATGACGGGTATTTAAGTGCTCAAATCCATTATGGGTTGAGTATTCAGGACAATAAAATCTATTGAATAGTAGAATTTATCAACCTGTACAAACACATCCTCACTTATCCCTCTCGGTATACGAACTGAACAATCGGCAAGTTATAATGTGGTCTGGGTGAGTTTTAATTCACCAAGACTCAGTTGTTTGTAGACCGAGTAGGGGATTAAGTTAAAGGAGTGCGTGTTCAATCCGGTAGTTCTCAATTACACAAGTAATGGTTAGGCTACTAGGATCTTTATATTTCTGTAGCACATTTTGCTTAAGGATGGTACTTACTTTTCTATTAAAAAGATTTTTTATTGGATGTTTTGCTGTCTTTTGGTAGTGCATAGATCTTTTAGAAATTTGGCATATGAAAGGATTTGTTTAACAACATCCAGTAGAGGGATGTTGACTTTCACTTGCTTAAGTACCTCTAGAATATCCCGAGAGTTAGAGAGAGGTTTTGGTGTAATCAACCATTGAGGGAATGACGCAATCGACTTACTTTGAGGTTCTGGTTCTAACCCATGTGGGGCAATGTTATGTCCATCATTCTCATCTGTTTCTGGGTCCTTAGGATTTTAGCCCTTATCTGAATAGTTTTGCCAATTGTCTTTTAACTCCTAAGAGTGGTGATGGACTTAGTTTTCTCCATTTGATATGAAGAGTTTGGGTCACTAATTTCATAGTTTTGGATTGGGAAGGGGTTGGGCTAGAAGAATCCCTTTCTTCTCACCTGTTAAGTGTGGCTCAATCCGTTGAATGGCTTTAGAAAGGTCTTGGAAGGCTTGTAATGTGTCTTGATTAAAAAGCTCTTGATTTTGGATGTGTTTTAAAACCAAATCCTCCTAAGGCTTGTTTTGATTTAAAAGTTAAGACAGAGCCCCTTGAGGGTTATTCGTTTGTCCATTCCTCCAACTGAAATTTGGATGCTTCCTCCGACTGGAGTTATATGTATTTGAGGTGGGCCCACTGAAAGGTCTTTGGTAGTTGTTCATGGCATTCGATTACCCATTCAATACCTCTTGAAAAGCAGATATTGTTGGACAATTTTCAATTATATGTATGTTGCAAGCACAAATACCACAAACAACATCCTTAGTCTTATCCTTTTTAAGTTCACAGGCCTCAATTTTTCTTGTGAGATTGGCCACTTTGTCATTTATGTCATCTTCCTCTTTCAAAATATATACTCCGCCTCTCTCCTTTGATTGAGAAAGTGTAAATGTTGTATTGTATAATTAGCACCCTTAGTTGTCAAATTTTGTTGTGACAAACCACTTTGAATTGATGGACCTATAAAGTGATGGAAAGTTCACCTTTAAGTTGAAGTGATGGAAAGTTCTCCTTCAAGTGAAGATGTGCTACATTCAAGTCATGGACTATTGCTTCAAGTTCAAGTACAACTTTAAATTCAAGATCAAGTCAAAGTGCTAGCTCAAGTGTAAGTTCTAGACCTAGTTCATGTGCTATTTCAAGTCTATATGTCAGCTCAAAGGCACTACATGTTCAAGATCAAGTTTAAGAACTTCAAATGTTCAAGATTAAATTCAAGAATTTCAAGTGTACAAGATTATGCTTCAAGAACTTCAAGCACAAGATCAATTGGAAGTAATTAAAGTTAAATGGTTCAATGTTCAACTTTCAAGTATATATGACCCTAGAAAGACCTTAGGATTAGGTCATTCATATAGCATATTCTATATGGGTTAATATACTTATTATAGGCTTTGGTTCGACTAGTCTTAACCTAAGTTCGACTAGTCTAGGGTCTGGCTCGACCAGTCCAGGATTTGTCTTGACCAGTTGAGGAAATAACTTGAAATATCAAAATTTTCTGGTAGGGTCATGACCAGTTGAGCAGCCTTATCGACCAATCATGGGAGCAGTGCTTGACTTAAACTCCAACAACTATTTTAAGCTCGACCAGTCGAGGGACAATTTTATCCGATTGTGCCAGAATTTTTAAAATTTGGTTGTTCTCAGGACCAGTCGAAGGCACCATTTTTCTGCCTATAAATAGAGGTCTTTACTCAGAGTTTTTCATTCACTCCAAGCAAATCAAGCCACCATTCTGAGAGTTAAGTCCCTGTGATTGTGAAGCTACTGTACGGTAATTTAAGATTCTTTTATAGCTTTTTTTTATAATTTCTTGATATCTTGCTAGTTCAATTTGATTTTATAAAAGGGAATTCTGATCTCTCCCTTTTGATATCCAAGAAAATGAATCAAAGTAGCCTAGAACCCTTTCATTTGTGTGATTGAACATTGAACATCTTCGTCTTCAAAGAAGCAGTTCTATCAGGCTACATCGAAGAAGAATCTTCAGATAAGTATTTTATATTTTTTGTATTTGGTTTGTGAGATTAGCCAGAAAATCTCTATTTTTGGTTTTGACTAAGATCAGCTAGAAAATCTCAGCGCGGGATTTTTGATTATGTAAGCCCAATTGAAAAACACAACTGTAAAGGTTTTAAGGTGAACCTTAGAAAACCTTCTTTCTTAGTGAAAGCCAATATCACGTGGGTTGTGATTATTAGGAGTAGAGTAGGTGTGGCTATTTGTGAACAATTGGTGTACACACCGAACTACTATAATTCTTGGAGTTGTGGTGGATGTTGTATGTGATGTAAATGTGTTGAATGCTTGTATCCCTTTCATGTACATGTAGTGAATGTTGTAATAGTTAAATTCTTTCTATTGTTTCTTGCTTTGGTTTGAGTTTTTGATCCTTGCTGAGTTCAAGAAATCAGGTTGTCTTACCATAAACCTTGGTTTTTAGTGTAAGATTGTCCTTTGAACAACGTTTGTATCAACCTCTCGATACTATTGCAATTGAGATTGTTATTTATTTCAACTATCTATTTTGATATTCTGTATTTTATTTTTATTTAGCAATTGAGATTGTTATTTATTTCAACTATCTATTTTGATATTCTACATTTTATTTTTATTTAGCAATTGAGATTGTTATTTATTTCAAGTGGTATCAAAGCCTAATAGCTCGTTCCCTTGGATTTATTTCCTAAACTAATCGATCTATAGCTTTCAATATGTCAAATTTTGATAGCCTATCTATTACTAGGCCACCACTGCTTGATGGCTCCAACTATACTTATTAGAAAGCCAGGATGAGGATCTTTCTGAAATCCATTGATGAAAGTGTGTGGCAAGCAACGGTTACCAAATGAAAACCACCAGTGACTGAAGTTCTAGGCAATGATGGAACTAAGTCCATGCAAGTATCGCCTTATTATTTATGGACCACACCTCAGAAAAATGAAAGCAGTGCAAATGCAAAGGCTTTAAATGCAATCACTTTTGCACCATCACCTGATGAGTTCAAAAGAATCATATCTTATGATATTGTTAAACAAGCTTGGGACATCCTTGAAATGACACATGAGGGAACAACTATAATAAAAAAGTCTAAAGTTCAAATTCTCACCACTAGGTTTAAGGAAATTTGCATGGAAGAAAATGACTCATTCATGGACTTCTATATGAAACTAAATGACATAGTTAACTTTATGTGGGGTCTTAGAGATAGTATCCCAGAAAGTAAAGTCTATGCAAAAATACTGTGATAACTTCCTGAGAGATTCAATTCCAAGGTGACTGTCATTCAGGAACGTAGAGACACAGAACAAATGAAGGTTGAGGAACTTGTTGGTTCACTTCAAACTATGAGTTAAATTTTAAAACTCCAAAAGGTAAGTATATAGCTCTTAAATCATCCAAATCTATTCCTCAAGATAGTAATGTTAATTCTGATTATGAAAACTCAGAGGATGACGTGGCTTTACTCGCTAAGAAGTTTTATAAGATTTTTAAAAGTAAGAAGAGAGTTGATTTTCAAAAACCCACTGAGAGAAAAAATGAAAAATATAAAAATTGAAAATCTCTAAAAGATAGTCAGTGCTTCGACTGCCATGAATATGGGCATTTGGCAAATAAGTGCCCTAAAAGGGACAAGCCAAAGAGAAAAGGCATGTTAGCCACTTGAGATTAATCGTCCAGCTCTAAAGCCTCTTCTAAGTCGGATGAATTAGAACCCGAATCATCAAATGAAGTCAAGACTTTAATGACTCTAGCCAAAGTCACTTCCACAGATAGTTGCGATTCAACTGAATATGAAAATCTGAGTGACCCTGAAAATAATAATGAAGATGATCTTTAGGATGCCTATAAAGGGAGAGTTGTAAGATTGTTGTCGAGCTAAAACTTCAAAAAGAGAAATTTCTAAAATTAAAAGAGGATTTTGAAAATTTTATTTTAGAAAAGTTACATATTTCTGATTGTTTTGAAAAAGAAAAATGTGACTTGAAAAAGGAAATGGCTTGAATCAAAATAACCTTAAAAATCTAAAAACATTTCAAGCTCCTAAAGTTAATAATGTCAGCTTTAGAAAACAAAATTATAATCATTTAGCTAAAAAAAATTCTGGACTTACTCAAGGAGCTTCTCGAATCTAACTCGAATGTGAGAGTTAATAGTTATTATAAATGAAAGAAAACCAACAGTGCTCCAAAACCAAAAACTACAATGAAATGGATTCCTAAGGTTACTTGTCTAGTTGCCTACATCGCCTTCAAGGCTTCGAGTCAATCAATGTGGTACCTAGACAGTGGCTGCTCAAGACACATGACAAGTGACAAAGATTTATTCACCAACTATAAAGAAATTACTGATGGCTCAGTCACATTTGGTGATGGAAGTAACTGCAAAATAATTGGCCAAGGTACGGTTCAACTTTTAACCTCCCTCCTTTTGAAAATGTTTTATTTCTAGAAGATCTTAAGCACAATCTTTTGAGTATTTCTAAAATCTGCGATAATGAGCATAGTGTTAAATTTACTAATCAAGGATGCAAGATTTGTAAGTGTTATGGTCTCTTGCTCCTTTGATTGTTAAATTTTGTAATGCCAAAACCACTATTTGTGTCTTGTGTAGCACATTGAATTGTTCAAGGCAATGCATCTCAAGTTTAAGGATAATGCTTCAAGACAAGAACAAGATCTACGTCAAAGAATTGTAAGATCAATTACATTGTTCTCATCTTAAGCTTTAAAGCTTAATGTCTCAAAGCAACATCGTAAATCAAGAGAACTGATTGTACTCAAGACTCAAGATGAAGTACAACTCAAGTACTACAAAATCAAGCTTCAAACGATCACAAGTTCAAGCTTCATCATGTGTTGAGAACTCAAGCTTCATGAACTTCAAAGATCATCTGCCATCTGAAGAAAAGAAGGTTCAATGTTCATACATCATTTTCAAGGTATGAAAGACCTTAGATTGACCTTAGCGTAGGTCATTTCGGATACATAATTCAATTGCTTATTTTATAAGTGTTTTGGTCTGTTCTTAGACTAGTCCTGAACTTTGTTCGACTAGTCCTAGCACTAGCTCAACCAGTCAAAGAAATTCCTCGACCAGTCCTAAGATTGTTGTAAATTTTTTTGTTGAGCCACGACCAGTTCTGGAGACTTCTCGACCGATCGAGTGAACAGTGCTCGACTCGTCCTCGACCAGTCCTGCAGCTAGGTCTCAAACTCCAGCAACTATTTCAGGTTCAACACGACCAATCGTAGACAGGTCACGACCAGTCGTGGAGGTCCCTCGAGCAGTCGTTGATGGCCTACAACCAGTCGTGGAACGGTTTTATCCGATCATGCTCAAAATTTCAAAAATTCGTTGGTTCTACGACTAGTTGTAGTGTCCACAAGATCAGTCGAAGGTGCTAATTCTGTACTTATAAATAGAGCACGATTTTCAAAGTTTGATATCCAATTCAAGAAAAATCAAGACATCACTCTAAGAGATAAGTTAATCATTTATTTAAGCTATATTGTGCTCATTTAATATTCTCTTTTTGTAACTTTCTTTACATTTGATTTTAAATTTCTGCATTCTAATTATATTTGAAAGAGGAATTGAGGTATTCCTATTTCTTGGAATCAAAATCATATCAAGCTAGCCAAAGGTGCTTTAAACTCTAAAATCAATTTAGAACCTAGAACCATTTCATAAGTGAGTATTGGACATTGAACCTCTATTCAAACTTCTATTCCAATTTGGTTCTTCCAGACTACAATAAAAGGAGTATTCCTGATATTTTACATTTATGTAAATCTTTTATTTTTGGTTTCTTTTGAAATTGAGCCAGAAAAATCTCATTGTTTTGGTTATCTGAGGAGATCCAGAAAACTCAGAGAGTGGGATTTTTAAATTGTGTAAGCCCACTTGAAAGATACAATTGTCAGGATTTTAGGTGAACCTGGAAAAACCTATTTTCATTATGAACGCTAATATCCATTGTGTGAGGATATTAAGAGTGGAGTAGCTGTGTGGCTGATGTTTGACAGTTGGTGTACACACAGGCAAACACTATAATTCTTTATGTTTGGATGTGTGGTTTAATTTGTATATCTTTTATCATTCAATATTATGGAATGTATTTGTGGATGTGAATTTTGTAATCTTTTACATTTAAAGCACTGTGGGGAATGTTATAATAACTTAGATTTCATTTCTTTGTTATTTATTTATTTATTTATTCCTCTGTATCAAGTTTGAGTTTTTGATACAAAAACCTTTCTAGAAATTAGGTTGTCCTACCATAAACCTTGGCTTTTGGTGTAAGGTTGTCCTTAGAACAACATTTGTATCAATCTCTCAATACTCATACATTTGAGGTTGCTTTACATTTCAGTATTGTGGATTGATTATAGTGTTATCTTTCCTTTAGCTTTTTAAATTCTATTGTTATCATTTCAATTTGGCATAATCCTATTCACCCCCCCTCTAGGACATATAGCTCAGCCTTTTCAAGATCTCAAATGAGAAAGGTTGTATGATATTGAATGGTCGTAAAACATCTAAGAATTTCTATATTATAAGTGATTCTAGCTCATCTAAATTATCTTGTTACGTGGTCCAAACCAATGAAACCGAATTATGGCACAAACGCCTTACACATGTAAACTACCAGAATTTATATAGACTAAGCAAAGCCGATCTTATTAGAGGTCTACCCAAATTGAAGAAAATGGATAAAATATATGGCTCATGTCAAATCAGAAAACAAACAAGGAGTAGTCATAAGAAAGTGAACACTTTTGCCACATCTAAACCTCTTGAACTTCTCCACATAGATCTTGTAGGACTAATTAGAATGGAGAGCAAAGGTGGTAAGAAGTATTTCTTGGTAATTGTAGATGATTTTACCAAATTTACTTGGGTAGCATTTATGAGAGAAAAATCTCAAACTCTCGATGAAGTTAAAAGAATACTTAAATATATTCAAACTGAAAAAGAATTGAATGTTGCTAAGATCCAAAGTGATCATGGATCAGAGTTCGAAAATAGCAATTTTAAGAAGTTCTATAGCAATCATGGTATATCGCATGAGTTTTTGCCTCCTAAGATACCTCAACAAAATAGGGTTATTGAAAGGAAAAATAGAGTGCTACAAGAAATGGCCAATGTAATGTTGAATAGCATAAAGTTACCTAAAAATTTATGGGCTAAAGCTATTAACACTGCATGCTATATAATAAATCATATTTACATCAGAAAATTAAAAGATAAAACAGCGTAAGAATTGTGGCATAACAAGAAACGTATAGTTAAATACTTTCGAGTTTTTGCAATTAAGTGCTACATTTTATAAGACCGTAAAAATTTAGAGAAGTTCGACACTAAGAGTTATGAAGGGATATTCCTAGGGTATGCTCTGAATAGTCGAGCATATCGAGTTCTCAACTAGAGAACTGGTGTCATTCAGGAGTCCATAAATGTGGTTGTTGATGATCACTTGAATACACCATCTACTAGTTCAAAAGATGATGAAGTCAATATAATTAAAAATTTTGACTCTTCATCTAGTCAACTCAATACTGAACTATGATCAGTCAAAGACCATCCTACCGATTAAATTCTCAACAACCCTCTCACTGGTGTGTATACTCGAATACAATTGAAAAATATATGTAATTATGTGTGTTTTAGTTCCCAAATTGAGCAGACTAACGTAAAACAGACACTCATTGATGAAAATTGGATAGTTGCCATGTAAGATGAACTGAATCAATTTTTTAGAAATGATGTGTGTCATTTGGTTCCTAGACCATCTGATAAACATATAATTGGAACCAAGTAGATCTTTAAAAATAAATCTGAAGAGTTAGAGAATATAATCAGAAACAAGGCTAGATTGGTTGTACAAGGGTACACTCAGATTGAAGGAGTTGATTATGATGAAACCTTTGCCCCAGTAGCTCGTCTTAAATCCATCGGATTATTTATATCCATTGTATGCTTTAAAAAGTTTAAAATTTATCAAATGGACGTTAAAAGTGTGTTCTTAAATGGTGATCTAAATGAAGAGGTTTATATTGAACAACCTAAGGGTTTTGAGGACCCTAAACACTCTAATCATGTGTACCGTCTTAAAAAGGCACTTTATGGGTTAAAACAAGCTCCTGAGGCATGGTATAAAAAATTGACTAAGTTTTTACTAAGTCATTATTTTGTTATGGGGAGTGTTAATAAGACTCTTTTTGTTAAAAAAATATAATGAACACATATTAATAGTACAGATAGACGTAGATGATATTATATATGGTTCTACTAACCTGTCTACTGATTTTGCAGAGCTGATGAAATCCATATTTGAAATGAGTATGGTGGGAGAATTGAATTACTTTCTAGGGCTACAGGTTAAGCAACTAGATGATGGTATCTTCATTTCTCAAACCAAGTACATCTTAAACTTTGTTAAGAAATTTGGATTCGAAAAAGGTAAGAAATTTGATCCTCCTATGAGTACGACTCTCAAGCTCTCAAAGGATGAAACAAGTAAAAGTATAGATCCTCAGTTATATCGTAGTATGATTGGTAGTTTACTATACTTAACTACAAGTCGTCCTGGTATATCATAAAACGTAGGTATCTGTGCTAGATATCAATCAGATCCTAAGGAATCTCATCTAATTATTGTCAAGCACATAATTAGATATGTTGCAAGTACGGTCAATCTAGGTCTCTAGTATTCAAGTGATACTAATGTTTAATTAGCTAGTTATATGGATGCTAACAGGGCTAGGAACATAGATGACAGAAAATCTATCGGTGGTAGATGCTTTTATTTTGGAAATTGTCTGGTATCCTGGCACAACAAGAAAAAAAGTTTTGTATCATTATCTATAGTTGAGGCTGAATACATTGCAGCTAAAAATGCTTGTACCCAGCTAGTATGGATGAAACGGATGAACAATAATTATGGTATTTTGTAAGATACAATGATTTTGTATTGCGATAACTGTAGAGCAATTAATAAATCTAAAAATCCCATCCAACATTCTCATATGAAGCATATTAACATTTGGTATCACTATGTCCAGGATTTAGTTAAGGATAAAGTTATTTTGGTAAAATATATTCAAACGAAAAATTAACTTGCTAACATTTTTACTAAACCTCTTGAAAGAAATCGATTTTCAAAATTAATAATGGATATTGGTATGTGTAATTCTAATTGAGCTTATCATTGTGTATTTGCAAGTTTTATTTATTTTATTTTTGTGTAAATAATTAGTGTAAAATAAATCAAAATTTTGAATAAAATATGTATGTTTCAACAAAGAAACAAATGCATTTGATTTGGGAAATTGTCTTATTCAAACATAATAGAGAAAGAGTATTGGGAACATTCATCACATTTCATTGATGTTAAGGTTATTTACATCCTCTTTACATCCATTGATTCTAAAATAGATCATTTAGAAATAAATAACTTATGCTTTAAGTATTAAAAATTCATTTCAACAGCCTTACGGCACCTGTTTTGATCATCTCCTAGGACCTAGGAGGAATGTCGATCTGATCGACTATTCTTCAATGAAATAGAGATTTCAGCAACATAACTGTGCCTGTTTCAGTCATCCCCTAATACTTAGGGGGAACGTCGACCTGATCGACTAATCTTTCTCCCCTGAACCTGTCAATAGAAGAAGGCTTGAAGAAGGGAAGCCTTGCATATAGATTTCAATGACATAACAGCCCCTTATCTTCACAGACTGAAGGGCAGTTTGGTTGCGCGGACCCGTGCAACTGATATCGGTTACGCGGTCTTGCGCAACTGACAGGAGACTCCTCTCCTACCTTCGGTCTTCTGCTCTACTCTGTTCCTCTTGAAAACCTTCAATTACCTTTAATGAAGGAGGGAAAGGGGTATTTTTAGACCCTCTCATGTGTGAAAATCCTGATCTTAATGATGTGGGACAAATCTTTCAGTGCTTTTGATCACTCTGCAAAGGACCACTTCTGCAGCGTGTTTTGGGGTCCTGCGCAACTGACATTTATGATGTGCGGACCCGCGCAAAGAATATTGATTGTGCGGTACCGCGAACTGACATTGGTTGCGTGGTCCCTCACAAACCCTTTAAAGCTGTCTCTTTCTTCTTCTTTTTGAGTGTTCTTTCTATCTCCTTATCTCTTCTTACTTCAATCCTTCACCATTTTTTATGCCTCAACAATGTATTTTTTTCTACTTGCACAACCGGTCGAGTACGTTTTTGTAACACCCCAAATTTTGGCCAACCTGGGATATGACGTCCTTAGGCAATGGTTCAATTAAAACACCTAAAAAATCGCTCAGAACCCAATTCCATAACCAAAGAAATCACTTAAGGTTAATTCCTTTATAAACTAAGCATAAGTTAGCTAGCGCGACGCTAGAGTAGCTGGAAAATAGTCCCTGATCACTTTAAATACGTTCTACAAGACCCAAAACTTATAGAATCCATGGTGCTATAATACTCTATAACCTGGGATCAAACTCTAAACCGGTTTGTTCTCTAGACCTCTTTGAAACTTTGTATTGGATCTAGACAGCGCGTCAAAAGTCTGATACCTTCAATCTTAGACCATTAGGACCGCCTAGCTGGACTTGACAATCATTTCAAAAATCAATTCCAACCGATAATCACAGGCTATTTCATTGAGCCCAGACTGAAGAGAGTGCGAATAGGGACAGATTTGAAATTTGAAATTCAAATCTGGCACACGACTTGACGTATCAGTATTAAGCGTTCTGACCGTCAGATTTCAGCCAAATTACACCCTCGGATCAGGAAAAATTTCTATTTCATATCATAGATTTGCAGGCCTGATCTACGTGCGGTGACCGCTGAACTGAAACTGGACCGCCACGTGCGATCTGCGAACCCTGCCGGACTGAAAACTTGATGTATGCTAGATCCAGTATGCATGAGTTTAAGTCCGACCGCATTTGGCCAGGGGACCACCAGAAAGCATCTTTTGGACCGAAACAGCCCCGAATTGGACATACCTCAAGTATACCTTGACCTGGAGCCTATTTTGAGCACTTTTAAGCTTATAAAAGGGGTTAAAACCCTCACTCCTCTCTCCCATCCGAATTTGCAAAAAGCCCTAGATTGGGAGAGAGAAAAGGTGAGAGTTTGTTAGAGAAGGTGGGAGAGATCTTCCTGCCACCTGCTGCTGCTGCTGTACGTGCTTAGGCGACACACTCCAATCACTTTCCCGGTGATTCCAACGCACTTCTAGGTGAGGAAAACCTTCAACACTTGCTGATTTAAGCTTCCGTCAATTCCATTAGCGATGTAGCTTATGTAGCTTGTGTATTAGGTTCCCTATTCGCCGTAGACGAAGCGTATACGCTCCGTTCGAATTCACACATCTATAAGGGAAAAGGTGCAGATTTTAGACGCTTTGATTGACTGTTTTCAACGCTTTCAATGTCATTTAATAGTAAATTATCGACAGCAACGCCGTTTGACATGTACAACATGCTGTCCGTTTCCTGTTTCGTAAATAGATGAAGAATATGAGATTTAGGGCATTTTAGTCATTTGTAGGAAGTACTGTTTTCATCCATATTTTGCTGATGTGATTGACATGGATTTTTATCGCATTAGGATACTAGGAAGGCGTGCATAATTAGTTTGGCGAAGAGATTCGCCTAAATGCGCACTTCGGGTCGACATACTATATGTAGACTTAAGTGTGTAGTTTAAGTGTTTGTATAAATGCTTGTATTAGTATGTATTGAATTAAATGGTGTTATGGATTAGTTTGAGATTGATTTCTCAATTAATATGCTGGTGTAAATGGCTTCCTACATGTTAGCCATATGTACGATTTCATTATATGTAAATGGCTTCCTACATGTTGCACTTAAGTGGTATGCTATAACATGTACTTGATGATTTCCTTATGATTTAGTTTGAGATTGAATTCTCAATTAATATGCTGATGGAGAGGATTTTCTATATGTTGGCGATATGCATAATTTCATTATATGTGTGAAAGACATGTGTGAGATGATTTACTTAAGTTGTACATTATAACATGCGTTAACATGCTCACATGTTTGTATTCCATTTCCAATACTCTTACCTGATTGCTGATGTGAATTCATATGTGTTTGGGACTATACCTAGTCCAGGCAGTCGATAACCGAGCAAATTCGTGGTTGGCCTATCTTTGCCATGAACGACGCGTCAATGAATGCGAGCCGTGTTCTGGAGTTGACAGCAGTGGTTAGGCCACGCGAAGTGTTTTATGCACTTCATGTCGTTCGACTTGAGATGCGATCGTGCTAGTCGAGCCCGTCAAGTAACCCGACTGGCCGTTGTATGTTCACCCTGCATGAGTTATAACTGCTTGAACCTAGGGTACTGAACTTACCATTGTAAACCCTGTTAACCATGGTACCGTGATCCAGCAAGACTCATGAGCCGGGCATGGTGGTATGGGACACCGTGGTCGAGTTGTTGGCCTACGCTGGGGCCACAAACCTCCCCGTAGTGACCAGTGAGCACCTAGTCTCGTGAGAAGATTATGGTGGTATGGGACACTATATTCTTGCTGTCGGCCTACACTGATCAGGCGACGAGTCCTTTATAGTGACCGCGAGTGTATTCTGAGTCTACGGGAGGTGACGACCCTTCCGTAGCAGTAGAGTACAGTAGGCCTGTATTGATAAGGTGATGGGGGAGCGGAGCAACGAGTGCATGCAACAGCACTGGCAGCCCTTACAGCGACCTACAAAAATATACCTCGTATGAGATTACTAGGAGTGATGACCCTAGACAGGATCTGTGTTGGGATTGATATAAGGGAAGTACCTTAGTTTCCCAATCCTGCTGTTTGAATGGACTAATAACAACTCGAAAATCATATCACCATACCATTACATGTGCTTGGAAGATGTGGAGCACTTGAGGGTGGATTGCATGCCGCGGTCGTAAGATGGTGCCGTATGAGGGAGATCGTCGGTGAGGGCATACATCACGTCATGTCATATTGCATTAACAACAGTATTAGGATTGTTTGATTTACTGCTTTACTATTATCGCATGATTAATTTGTGAACATGCTAATCTTTGCTCTCTTATCCCACTGAGTTGATCACTCACTCTCACATTACGGGATGGTGTTCCCGGACACCCATCAGTCCCCATTGTGATTGCAGATGATGGCGCGGCCTGCGAGGCAGAGCTGGATTTGATGATGATGAGGAGGATCTCTCCCTTATGTGTGATTTGATTGACGGGATTACAGGGAGGTTGATTAGATGCCTTAACACTTGCCATTTTATATCTTTAGCGTACTCATGTATATTCGTTTTGTTTACTTTTGAAGTATACATGCATGTATATAACCTGGTAACATGTTCACACTCTGGAGACATACAACAGTTTTTATATGTTATACATACTATCACAGTCTTCTGCTTGCTAATTTAACAGTCTCTAGAGTATGATATGATGTTTTGGATTAATCCTACTCATGTTTAATACATTAACACAGACAACATTCAATCATACACATTTATGTTGCATAAGTGATGTTCTGGAACTCAGGAGTGGAGTTTTTACTCGACCCCCCGATTTTCGGGATGTTACAGTTTTCGACTGGTCGTGGCTGGACGGGTCAAGAATGTACTCGACCAGTCAAGTTGCACGATTGGAGGCCCTTTATGAGAGAGAAAAATCATTTTTTCACCATTTTCTCTTCTTCCTCATTCGGCCTTTCTTCGACCCGTCGAACCCACCTTCGATTAGTGCTTGGTAAGTGCTTCATTTTTTATTTTCTTCCATATTTGGGTTCTCATTTGCATACCTTGCTAGATTTTGGTGTAGATTTGAGGTTTTCTCTTGATTTGCAAAGGGGTTTTGCTTAAAATCTGATTTTCTCAAAACCCCATCTTCCATTGTTATTTTTCTTACTTTATATCTTGTAATGGAAGGTCCCATGAAGAAGAAACCTAATCAAGCTTCTTCTTCTCAGTCTACAATTCTTAGGGTGTGAGACCCGTATCCTAGGCTGCACCGTTCCGTAGGCTTCCTCAGTCCTTTCGGTCAAATTCCAATGACCCGAGATCTGTAACCGGAGTTTGTGCGCTATCCTGAGTCATATCCCGCATTCCAAAGTCGGCTTGACCCGAGACTTGTACCCTAGTGACCGTGCTGTCGTAGCAGTTCCGATGCCGCGTCTCACACACCGAGCGATACCCGGGTCGGGAGATATGGGCCCGCGTTCAGTTCGAGAAAAAAGCCGCGCATTTACAAAACCCAAGAGAACATCCCATCAATCAAGTAGACATCGCCTCACATGTCAAGTACATGCCCATCCCCAAGCAATCCCTAAAGTTAACTCTCTCTCCTCTCCGCCCATTAAGTACACCCATCACTCACTTCACCCATCACTCACCCAACCCTCTCTCTCTCTCTTTCTCAAACCCATCTCCTAAGTGAGCAACCGTCCAAGCTCTCCTTGAGAAGAGCTTGGTGTGGCCCATCTTCCTACCCCCCTCATCTCCCATCTCCACCGTCCAATCTCCATCATAATGGAAACCAATGAGCTAGGGATCTCATGGAGCCAAGAAGAAGCAAGAATGGTGAGTGATTTCTGTATGATTTTGATGATTAGAGGGCCCACATATGGTGGGACCCATCTTAATGTATGCATTGTTTAAAGAGGGGCCCATAGTGGCAGGGTCCCTCCCATTTCCACCGATCTCTCTCTCTCTCTTTTTCTCTATTTCTCTCTCTCTCTTTGTATTTTGGTGTTGGAACATGGCCCACCTTGCTGCTGGATTTTTGGCAAGCCCGAATGAAGGGAATCACAAGTATCAGGTTGATCCAGTGGTGAGGCACAATAATGTGGACTCACCATGATGTATTTATTATATCTACACCGTCCAACAAATCTGGACGATGGAGATCACCTGCCCTCCCCCCCCCCCCCCCCCATGATGTATTTATTACATTTGCACCGTCCAGTAGATCTAGACGGTGGCCACACTAAGATGTATGTGTTTTATATACTTTGTCCATCTGTTGGACGAGCAGCAGAAAACTGATGTAGACGTCAGCGGATCTAAGGCCCACCATGCTGTATTTGTTTCATCCACACTGTCCAGTAAAGGATGGTGCTAGATGCACTTACTTGGCACGTGTGGGACCCACATGTGGGGCCAAATATGATGTATGTGTTTTATCCCACCATCCAGTGGGTGGGACGGTGGTGATCCAGGCCGTCCAACCTCATACGTGGTGTGGGATCCACATGATATATGTGTTTTATCAAGACCGTCCATCCAGCAACAAATAGCTATTGGACTAACTTCATCGTGTTCTGTGGGTCTGTCTGACCATGGGTATGTGTTATATCAACACCATTCATCTATGGCCCCCACACACAGCTGCTGCTACTTTTGCATCAACAAGTGTTGTGGGGCTAGCATGATGTATGTATTCACCGTCCGTCCAGGACGTGGCCCACCCCACACTTGTGGGTGGGATCCACATTGATGTATTTATTATATCTGCACCGTCCAGATGGCCACATCTTAATGTAAATATTTTATATCCACGTCATCCTTCTATTTTTGCTCGGACCCACCTCGGATGTATGTGATCTATTCAAGCCGTCCATTTATTTTGCCAACATGGGACTACCGTGATGTATTTATTTCATCCACACCATCCAGATTATGTTGGACAGTGCTGGACAATGTTTGGACAGTGCAGATTTACATGGACAATGTTTGGACAGTGCTGATCATCATTAATGAGCCATGTGCCCCATAGAATGATAGTGTACAGTGATACACATGTTGCACCTGCAACTATTGAAATGATTTTAGATGTAATCCAAGCTCCCACTTGAGGCCCTTTGTAGTGGATATAAGGCCCATTATTGTGGCCCATCCATGAGGCCCATCTTGATGTATTTTTTGACCCATATGAGAGGCCCACTATGATGTATTTTGTGGCCCATTCGCCAAGCCCACTTTGATGTATTTTGTGGCCCATTCGAGAGGCCCACTTTGATATACTTGTTGCCCATCTATGAGGCCCACCTTGATGTATTTTGTGGCCCATCCGTTAGGCCCACTTTAATGTATTTTATGGCCCATTGGAGAGGCTCACTTTGATATACTTGTAGCCCATCTGTGAGGCCCACCTTGATGTATTTTGTGGCCCATCTATGAAGCCCACCTTGATGCATTTTATGGCCCATGTACTGATGCCCATTGTGATGTATATGCGGCCCATGAGTGAGGCCCGATGTGATGTATTATGGCCCATGTACTAAGACCCATTGTGACGTATATGCAGTCCATAAGTGAGGCCCATAGTGATGTGTATTAGTCCCTTATGTGAGGTCAGGGGCCCACGATACGTTTAGCTCTATGTAGGCCACTCTTTGGGAGCAATGTTGATTAAATGTTCACATTATGAGCAATGATGGTTAAATGTTCACATTATGACCATCCTTTAGGCCCTTTATTAGGTCGATTCTGATTATCGAGGCCGATTCCGATTGTCGAGACTGATTCCGATTATTGAGATCAATTTTGATTATTATGGCCGATTGTCGAGGCCGATTCCGATTGTCGAGGCCGATTCCAATTATTGAGGTCGATTTTAATTATCAGGTTGATTGTCGAGGCCGATTCCGATTGTCGAGGCAGATTTTGATTATCGAGGCCGATTGTCGAGGCTGATTCTAATTGTCGAGGCTAATTCTAATTGTCGAGGTCGATTTTGATTAACGAGGCCGATTGTCGAGGCCAGTTCTGATTATCGAGGCCAATTGTCGAGGCTGATTCTGATTATTGAGGCCAATTGTCGAGGTCGATTTTGATTGTCAAGCCGATTCCAATTATCAAGGCCGATTTCGATTGTTGGGGCTGATCATCGAGGCCGATTCTAATTGACGAGGCCGATTGTCCATACAGATTATGAGTAAGTGATAGCATAGCATCATGATACATGCCCATGCACATCATCTACATATTTGTTATGAGATGTAGTTGACCATTGCATGTGTCATTGGGCAGATTATTATGAGACTCCCTGATAGGAGAAGATAATCTCACATGAGCACATGGTATGCATAGGATTGATGCATGATTGGACTATATGACTCATACATCTTACATTATATGTTATAATTACTGTACGCCCTAGCGACATCAGGGTCATAGCCTCCACAGGCATGTCGTGGATGGCCAGATAGGACACTGAAAATCTGTTACCAGCATCGGGGCACCATAGATGTCCTTGGGTGAAAATCCCTAAACTTCTATGGCCAGAAGATGCCCTAACGTCTAGATCGAGTGGATACATGAGCGCCCAAGTGTTGAATACTAGTAGGCCGCGTCTCCCACTGTGTCATGGTCGGTTGGAAGGGGGTGTGGCCTTACCTGTCTGAGGGTAGGGGGAAAGTTAGGCTGAGTTTGACTAGCTCGTAAATAGGTCCGCTATTGACATGTCAGGGAAATATTGGCTAACTACTAGCCAGGTGGATAATGAGATCTCTCCACTTGCATGGTTGCGCGTCCAGTGGGTGGCACTTGCATGTAGAGTGTACTTGTAACATCCTGAAAATCAGGGGGTCGAGCAAAAACCCAACTCCCGAGTTCCAAAATGTTATTTATGCAACATAGATATATATGATTGAATGTTGTCTGTGATAACGCATTAAACATGAGTGAGATTAAGCTAGAACAACATATCATACTCCAGAGACAGTTAAATTAACAAGCGGAAGACTGTGATAGTATGTATAACATATATAAACTGTTATATGTCTCCAGAGTGTGAACATGTTACCAGGTTATACACATACATGTATACTCCAAAAGTAGACGAAACAAATATACATGAGTGCGCTAAAAATATAAAATGACAAATGTCAAAGTATCTAATCAACCTCCCTATAATCCCGTCAATTAGAACACGCATAAAGGAGGAATCCTCCTCATCATCATCAAGTCCAGCTCCGCCTCGCAAGCCGCGCCATCATCTGCAATCACAAAAGGGTCTGGTGGGTGTCCAGGAACACCGTCCCGTAACGTGGGAGTGAGTAGCTAACTCAGTGGAATAATAGAGCAGAGATTAGTATGTTATCAAATCAATCATGCGATAATAGTAAAGCAGTAAATCAAACAATCCTAAAACTGTTGTTAATGCAATATGACATGACGTGATGTATGCCCTCACCGACGATCTCCCTCATACGGCACCATCTTACGACCGCGGCATGCAATCTACCCTCAAGTGCTCCACATCTTCCAAGCACATGCAAATGTATGGTGATATGATTTTCGAGTTATTATTAGTCCATTCAAACAGCAGGATTGGGAAACTAAGGTACCTCCCTTGTATCAATCCTAACACAGATCCTGTCTAGGGTCGTCACTCCTAGTAAACTCATACGATGTATATTTTGTAGGTCGCTGCAAGGGCTGTCAGGGTTGTTGCTCGCACTCGTTGCACCGCTCCCCCATCACCTTATCAATACAGGCCTACTGTACTCTACTGCTACTGAAGGGTCGTCGCCTCCCGTAGACTCAGAATACGCTCGCGGTACTACAAAGGACTCGTCGCCTGATCAGTGTAGGCCGACAGCAAGAATATAGTGTCCCATACCACCATAATCTGCTCACGAGACTAGGTGCTCACTGTCACTACGGGGAGGTTTGTGGCCCCAGCGTAGGCCGACAGCTGGACCACGGTGTCCCATACCACCATGCCCGGCTCATGAGTCTTCGTGGATCAAGGTACCATGGTTAACAGGGTTTACAATGGTAAGTTCCGTACCCTAGGTTCAAGCAGTTATGACTCATGCAGGGTGAACATACAATGGCCATTCGGGTTACTTGACGGGCTCGACTAACACGATCGCATCTCAAGTTGAACGACATGAAGTGCGTAAAACACTTCATGTGGCCTAACCACTGCCGCCAACTCCAAAACACGACTCGCGTTCATCGACGCGTCATTCGTGGCGAAGATAAGCTAACCACGAATTCGCTCGGTTACCGACTGCCTGGACTAAGTATAGTCCCAAACATTTGTGAATCCACATGAGCAATCAGGTTAGAGTATTGGAAATGGAATACAAACTTGTGAGCATGTTAACACATGTTATAGCGTACAACTTAAGTAAATCATCTTACACATGTCTTTCACACATATAATGAAATTATGCATATCGCCAACATATAGGAAATCATCTCCATCAGCATATTAATTGAGAATTCAATCTCAAACTAGATCATAAGGAAATCATCAAGCTCATGTTATAACATACCACTTAAGTGAAACATCAAGCATATGCATTTCATACATATAATGAAATCGTACATATGGCTAACATGTAGGAAATCATTTACATCAACATATTATTTGAGAAATCAATCTCAAATTAATTCATAACACCATTTAATTCAATACATACTAATACAAGCATTTATACAAACACTTACACTACACACTTAAGTCTACATATAGTATGTCGACCCAAAGTGCGCATTTAGGCGAATCTCTTCGCCAAACTAATTATGCACATATTCCTAACATTCTAATGCGATAATAAACCATGTCAATCACATCAGAAAAATATGCATGAAAACAGTACTTCCTACAAATGACTAAAATGCTCTAAATCTCATATTCTTCGCCGGTTTACGAAACAGGAAACGGACAGCATGTTGTACATGTCAAACGGCGATGTGGTCGATAATCTACTATTAAACGACATTGAAAGCTTTGGAAACAGTCAATCAAAGCGTCTAAAATCCGTACCTTTTTCCTTATAGGTGAAGTGATTCAAACGGAGCGTATACGCTTCGTCTACGGCGATCAGACAACATGATACACATGTACATCAGCTACTATTCTATTTGAATCGAAAAAATCCCCAAATCAGCAAGTGGTTAGGGTTTTCCTTACCTAGAAGTGCGTTGGAATCGCCGGGAAAGTGATCGGAGTGCGTCGCCTAAGCACGTGCAGCAGCAGCAGCAGGTGGCAGGAAAAATCACTCCCACTCTCTCTCACAAACTCTCACCTTTTCTCTCTCCCAATCTAGGGCTTTTTGCAATTTCTGATGGGAGAGAGGAGTGAGGGTTTCAACCCCTTTTATAAGATTTAAAACGCCCGAAATAGGCTCGTGAACGAAGTTTACTTAGTGCATATCCAATTCGGGGCTGTTTCAGTCCAAAAGATGCTTTCTGGTGGTCCCCTGGCCGAATGCGATCAGACTTAAGCTCATGCGTACCAGATCTAGCACGTATTAAGTTTTTAGTCTGGCAGGGTTCGCAGATCGCACGTGGCGGACCAGTTTCAGTTCAGCGGTCACCGCACGTAGATCAGGGCTGAAAGTCTCATGATATAAAATAGAAATTTCTCCTGATCCGAGGGTGTAATCTGGCTGAATTCTGATGGTCAGAACGCTCAATACTGACCCGTCAAGTCGTGTGCCAGATTTGAATTTGAAATTCCAATTCTGTCCCTATTCGCACTCTCTTCGGTCCGGGCTCAATGAAATGGCCTGTGATTATCGGTTTGACTTGATTTTCGAAATGAGTGTCAAGTCCAGCTAGGTGGTTCTAACGGTCTAAGATAGGAGGTATTGGACTTTCGACGTGCGGTCTAGATCCAATACAAAGATTCAAAGTGGTCCAGAGAACAAACCTGCTTAGAGTTTGGTCCGAGGTTATAGAGTATTATAGAGTCATTGGTTCTACTCGATTTGGGTCTTCTAGAATGTATTTAAAGTGATCAGGGACTATTTCCCAGCTACTCCAGCGTTGCGCTAGCTAACTTACGCTTAATTTCTAAAGGAATTAATCCTAAGTGGTTTCTTTGGCTATGGAATTGGGTTCTGAACGATTTTCTAGGTGTTTTAATTGACCCACTGCCTAAGGACGTCAAATCCCAGATTGGCCAAAATCCGGGGTATTACAGTACTAGACTCCGGTGATGATCCTAAAGATGTACGGTACTAATATATGGACTTATTAAGCAGGAGTTGCATACTCATTCATTCATTCATTGATTATCCACTCGGGCTAGTGGTGCGCAACTAATTTGATATGTGTACCTTCGTAATGGCCAGGATTTCGGTTAGGCGCGTAACTAACCTAAGATCAAGAGTTTACTACATTGTGTTTGACTATCCAAATTTAAGTATGAAAATGTTTTGGATAGAATTCCTTTGTGATGAACACCATAGCCTGAGATACTACGTACTATTATCCCGACTTCACACTCTAGCTTCGTCATTTCATTCGCATCGCATATTGCATTACATCCGCAGCATATGGCATTTTTGAGTTATTATGTTTCAGTACTTATATGGCCTAGACGAACTTAGAAGGATTTACATATTGTTTTACATTCTTAGTATATGATATTGGCTTATTACGTTTTTGCATCGTATAGCCTTGATATGGCCATTAGCATTCATGCCTTGCATCGCATAGCCTTGGTATAACTGATAGCATTCATGGATTTATGGATTGCTAGTATTTTCACTTACTCTGTTATCGTATGATTTATGGACCTGTATTGTATACTTGGCACTTACCTTGTGTACACACTTACACTGCCCTCTAAGCTTTCTATAAGCATATGCATGATAGATGCGTGCAGGTGGCATTGGGTCACAACAGCGTTGAGCTTGGAGCGGGCAGCGGACTTCTGGAGCTTTAATTTTTTATATGCATTTCCCTTTCAGTACTATATTTAACTGTTTATATTAGTGGATATGTGATGATAATGTTATTTTTGTGATTTGGATAAACTTGTTGTTATACTATTTATGAGTTAAATGAACGTTGAAAAATCCTCCTTGTAAGATCCCAAGATCGGAATCTAGCGTATGCGCGCTGGGAGCTGAGAATGGCGTACTACGGAGGTTGTTGCCACTGGATTCGACGATCGAAAATTTTTTGAGCCCGGTTTCCAGGTTTGGGACGTGACATAGGGTGAGAACCCTTTGACCTCCCGAGGAAGACCCCAAATATGTGGGGGATTTTCGTACTCGAGAGATCATTGTTGAACGGACCGTTAATTTAAATCACTTGGCTCAATTTCAACTTCTTCCCATCCTAGTGGTTGTAGGTTAGGAAAACATTTTGAATTGGGGCAAACCCACATACCGCTCTATTGTGCAGGGTATGTTTACTTGTAAGAGCGACTTATCACTTGAAAATTTAACTTTCTCAATTACCTTTAGAGAATGCATTTTTCAAGTTGATCGGTACGTAATTTCAAGTTTGCTGGATGTAAATGTGAATGATGATTGTATACCCATACCAACTTTAGCCGATCGATTGAATGAATCAGAAAGACTTTTGGTAACTCATAAATTATGTAATATGGACTCAAAATGGAATGATGGAAATGCACTTCGGGCCAATCAAATGTTGCCCAAATACAAGGTCTTGCATCACATTTTTATTGTAAATGTCTATTCGCGCTTTGGAAACAAAGCCAAGCTTACTTCATTCATGGTTTGTAATTTTCATTCCGTTGTGTTTGGTATTCTCATTTGTCTTCCATCTTTGAAATGGTACACTATTATTCAATTTCGTCTTCACTCGGATCACGGATATATTCCTTTCACCTATTTGATGGCGACCTTAGCCGTGCACTGCAATATGGTCATGCCTCTTGGTGAAGATCCTGTTTCGGTTCTCCCCTTCAACAACTCAAACATAAAAAGATGAAACTTAAGCTGAATCTAGGCCAAATGGATGTGGGAGAAAAGGAAGTTGGTGATGAAGATGCATTGCCAACCAAGACCATGATGGAAGATATATTTAAGGAACTTGATTCCAATTATGTCGAAGTTGATCCTGATTTTCAGGCACCTCAGTTTGATGAGCGTCTTCGCTCTTTAGAAGAGAAGGTGGATGCCTTAAAAGTTTCTCAAGACATTTTAAATGAGAGTCAAATATATGCGAAAATACTTTCATCACATTACCAGAGGACTCTGTATTGATCCTTCTATTCCACCTCTGTCTTCTTCTGGATCAGATTAGTGATGTTTTTCTTTACATTTTGGACATGTATAACTTGGATTAGGACTTTATATTTTGCTGAACTTGTATGACTGCTTGATATTTTGATGTTTAACTTTATGACACTTTTTATCCTATCTTCATATTAAACTCTACTTGCTTTACATTTTTTTTACTCTTATTCTACTGCTATTATCATAATCACATCTATGGTTGTTTATTATTAATATATTCCTTGGTCAAGTTGTGACAAAAAGGGGGAGAATTTTGTAGGCTTTGTGGTTATGGAAGTTTGATTGGTATGGTATGGTATAGAGGAGTGCATTTTTTTATATATATGTTTATTTGTTAATACAGGTACTCTACAACAAGTCACCAAGCTCAAACTGAGGGGATTAGATTGAGGGGGAGTTTCTTTATGAAGAGAAATTGTGAACTTGTGCATATGTATGTATAGGTTGATCTTTCAAGTTAGTTTTTGTCCCAAATTTGACAAAGGAGGAGATTGTAAGTGTTGTATTGTATATTTAGCACTCTTAGTTGTTAAATTTTGTTGTGAGAAACCACTTTGGATTGATGGACCTGTAAAGTGATGGAAATTTCACCTTCAAGTTGAAGTGATGGAAAGTTCACCTTCAAGTGAAGATGTGCTACATTCAAGTCATGAAGTATTGCTTCAAGTTCAAGTATAGCTTCAAATTCAAGATCAAGTGAAAGTGCTAGCTTAAATGCATGTTATAGCCCTAGTTCATGTGCTACTTCAAGTCTATATGTCATCTCAAAGGCACTACATGTTCAAGATCAAGTTCAAGAACTTCAAATGTTCAAGATTAAGTTCAAGAATTTCAAGTGTACAAGATTATGCTTCAAGAACTTCAAGTACAAGATCAATTGGAAGCAACTGAAGTTATATGGTTCAATGTTCAACTTTCAGGTATATATGACCCTAACAAGACCTTAGGATTAGGTCATCCATATTGCATATTCTATATGGATTAATATACTGATTATAGGCTTTGGTTTGACTAGTCTTAGCTTATGTTCGACTAGTCCAGGCTCTGGCTCGACCAGTCCAAGATTTGTCTCGATCAGTCCAGGAAATAACTTGAAATTTCAGAATTTTCTGGTAAGGTCACGACCAATCGAACACCCTTTCTCGACCAATCATGAGAACAGTGCTCAACCAGTCGAACAGGGCTCGACTCAAACTCCAAGAACTATTTTGAGCACCACTCGACCAGTCGAGGGTCAAGCAGGCCACTTGACCAGTCGAGCAGTCCACTCGACCAGTTGAGAGTCATTTTTATCCAATTACGCCAGAATTTTTGAAATTTGGTTGTTCTCAGGACCAGTCGAGGGAGACCTTAGACCAGTCGAATGAACTATTTTTCTACCTATAAATAAAGGTCTTTTCTCAGAGTTTTTCATTCATTCCAAGCAAAATCAACCCACCATTCTGAGAGTTAAGTCCCCGTGATTGTAAAGCTATTGCATGGTAATTTAAGATTCTTTTATAGCTTTTTTGATTTATAATTTCTTGATCTCTTGCTACTTCAATCTGATTTTATAAAAGGGAATTCTGATTTATCCCTTTTGAGATCGAAGAAATTGAATCAAAGTAGCGTAAGGATGAATTAATTTAAAATTTTTATCTAGAACCCTTTCAATTATGTGATTGAACATTGAACATCTTCGTCTTCAAAGAAGTGGTTCTACCAGGCTACATCGAAGAAGAATCTTCAGCTAAGTATTTTATATTTTCTATATTTGGTTTATGAGATTAGCCTGAAAACCTTTATTTTTTATTTTGACTGAGATTTTCTGGGAGATTAGCTAGAAAACCTTAGCACGAGGTTTTTTATTGTGTATGCCCAATTGAAAAACACAACTATAAAGGTTTTAAGGTGAACCTTAGAAAACCATCTTTCTTAGTGAAAGCCAATATCACGTGGGTTGTGATTATTGGGAGTGGAGTAGGTGTGGCTATTTGTGAACAATTGGTGTACAAATCGAACCACTATAATTCTTAGAGTTGTGGTGGATGTTGCATGTGATGTATATGTGTTGAATACTTGTATCCCTTTCATGTACATGTGGTGAATGTTGTAATAGTTAGATTTCTTTCTATTGCTTCTTGCTTTGGTTTGAGTTTTTTATCATTACTGAGTTCAAGAAATCATGTTATCCTACCATAAACCTTGGTTTTTGGTGTAAGATTGTCCTTTGAACAATGTTTGTATCAACCTCTCGATACTATTGCAATTGAGATTGTTATTTATTTCAACTATCTATTTTGATATTTCGTATTTTATTTTTATTTAGCATAATCCTATTCAACCCCCCCCTCTAGGACTGAGAGCTCGCCCTTTTTAGAAAGTTTAAAAGTGGTGTTAGGTCTTAGGGAGATGTCCCATGATTGTGCGTTTTCAGCAAGTTTGTCAAAGTAATCCCACACACCATCAACATTTTTGTTCATGAATTCTCCATTGCACATCATCTCGACCGATTGGCACATGGAAGATTTCAGTCAATCATAGAAGAAATTTGTTACGTGCAACATTTCAAAGTCATGTTGTAGGCATGAACTGACAAGATCTTTAAACTTCTCCCAACATTAGAAGAATGTTTAATCTTCCTTTTGAGCGAAGTTCATGATCGACTTCCTGATGGTGTTCATCTTATGGCATGGGAAGAATTTCTTTATGAACTCTCTTATCATGTCGTTCCATCTGCCAATGGATCATAGTCGTAGTTGATACAACCAAATATTAACTTTTTCTTTAATGAGAAGGGAAAGAGTTTCAATCTGATTGTGTCCTCAAACACATTAGGAAAGTGTAAAATGGCTATTATCTCATCAAACTCTTTCATGTGTAGATATGGACTTTCATATTCAAGTCTTTGAAACTTTAGAAAGAGTTGGATTACTCCTAGCTTAATATCCATATTTCCTTCATTGTATGGAAAAATCATGCAAAAAGGTGTGCTCACTCTCGCCGGTTATAAATAATCTCGTAAGGAACGACGCAGGGTTGCATTGTGAACCTCATTCTCATCCTAAGATTCTTCAACTGGAGGTTAAGGTGGATTTGTAGGTTGATTTACATTCATCACTTCAATTGACTCTTAGGATCTCAAGTGGTATCTAATCCGATGATGGATAGGCAGTCCTTCTACTAATCCTCCTTCACTCAAAAGATGGAGAGTGTTGTCACGGAACCACTTGGGCATGAAACACTCTCATCCCTCAAGGAACTAAATAATTGAACCTTTAAAAAAAATAAACAAAATAAGGAAAAAATAAAATAAAATAAATAAGAGATCTCAAAAAGATAAATGTAACATCCCAAAAATCGGGGGTCGAGCAAAAACCCAACTCCCGAGTTCCAAGATGTTATTCATGCAACATAGATATGTATGTTTGAATGTTGTCTGTGATAATGTATTAAACATGAGTGAAATTAAGCCAGAACAGCATATCATACTCCAGAGACAGTTAAATTAACCAGCGGAAGTCTGTAAAAGTATGTATAACTTATATAAACCATTGTATGTCTCCAGAGTGTGAACATGTTACCAGGTTATATATATACATGTATTCTTCAAAAGTAACCAAAAGAATATACATGAGTGCTCTAAAAATATAAAATGACAAGTGTCAAGGTATTTAAGCAACCTCCCTGTAATCCCGTCAATCAGAACACGCATAAAGGAGGGATCCTCCTCATCATCATCAAGTCCAGCTCCGCCTCATAGGCCGCGCCATCATCTGCAATCACAAAAGGATCTGGTGGGTGTCCAGGAACACCGTCCAGTAACGTGGGAGTGAGTAGCTAACTCAGTGGAATATTAGAGCAAGGATTAACATGTTCTCAAATCAATCACGCGATAATAGTAAAGCAATAAATCAAACAATCCTATACTGTTGTTAATGCAATTATGACATGACGTGATGTATGCCCTCACTGACGATCACCCTCATGCGGCAACATCTTACGACCGCGGCATGCCGCACTCCCTCAAGTGCTCCACATCTTCCAGGCACATGCAATGTCATGGTGATATGATTACCGAGTTGTTATTAGTCCTTTTCATACAGCAATATTGGGAAACTAAGGTACCTCCCTTATATTAATCCCAACACAGATCCTGTCTAGGGTCGTCACTCCTAGTAATCTCATACGATGTATATTTTGTAGGTCGCTGCAAGGGCTGCCAGGGCTGTTGCACGCACTCGTTGCTCCGCTCCCCCATCACCTTATCAATACAGGCCTACTGTACTCTACTGCTACGGAAGGGTCGTCGCCTCCTGTAGACTCAGAATACGCTCGCGGTCACTACAAAGGGCTGCCAGGGCTGTTGCTCGCACTCGTTGCACCGCTCCCCCATCACCTTATCAGTGTAGGCCGACAGCAAGAATATAGTGTCCCATACCACCATAATCTACTCACGAGTCATAGGTGCTCACTGGTCACTACGGGGAGGTTTGTGGCCCCAGCGTAGGCCGACAGCTCGACCACGGTGTCCCATACCACCATGCCCGGCTCATGAGTCTTCGTGGATCAAGGTACCATGGTTGACAGGGTTTACAATGGTAAGCTCAGTACCCTAGGTTCAAGCAGTTATGACTCATACAAGGTGAACATACATCGGCCAGTCGGGTTACTTGACGGGCTCGACTAGCGCGATCGCATCTCAAGTCGAACGACATGAAGTGCGTAAAACACTTCGCGTGGCCTAACCACTGCCGCCAACTCTAAACACGAATCACGTTCATCGACGCGTCGTTCGTGGCTATGACCAGTCAGCCACGAATTCGCTCGGTTACCGACTGCCTGGACTAAGTCTAGTCCCACACATCCATGAAATCACATTAACAATATATGCAAAGGTTTTTGGAATTGAAATGCAATCATGTGAGCATGTTAACACATGTTATAACATTCAACTTAAGCAAATCTTCAAACACATACATTCCATGCATGTAATGGAATCATGCATATGGTCAACATGTAGGAAATCATTTAGGTCAGCATATTAATCAAGAAATCATTCTCAAACCACTACATAACATCATTTAATTCAATACATACTAATACAAGCATTTATACAAACACATACACTACACACTTAAGTCTACATATAGTATGTCGACCCAAAGTGCGCAACTAGGTGAATCTCTTCGCCAAACTAATTATACACGCATTTCTAACTTCCTAATGCGACAACAAACCATGTCAATCACATCAGCAAAATATGAATGTAAACTGTACTTCCTACAAATGACTAAAATGCCCTAAATCTCATATTCTTCGTTAATTTACGAAACAGGAAACGGAGAGCATTTTGTACATGTTAAACGGCGTTGCCGTCAAGAATCTACTATTAAACGACATTGAAAGGTTTGGAAACAGTCAATCAAAGCGTCTAATATCCGCACCTTATGTCTTGTAGACTCGGAAATTGAAACGGAGCGTATACGCTTCGTCTACGGCGAATAAGGAACCTAATACACAAGATCCATAAGCTACATCGCTATGAAAACAAGGAAAACTCAAATCAACAACTATTTAGGGTTTTTACTTACCTAGGATCGCGGTGGAATCGCCGGGAAAGCGGTAGAGGTGTGTTGCTTAAGCACGTGCAACGCGTAGTACAAGTGGCAGGAAGAACTCTCCCACACTCTCACAATCTCCCACCTTTTTCTCTCTCCCAAGCTAGGGTTTCTCTCAAATTCGGATGGAAGAGAGGAGTGAGGGTTTCAACCCCTTTTATAGCCTACAACATGCCCAAAATAGGCTTGGGAACAATGTTTACTTGGTGCCTAACCAAATCGGGGCCGTTTCAGTCCAAAAGGGCATTTCTGAAGGTCCCCTGGCCAAATGTGGTCGGACTTAAGCTCATGCATACTGGATCTAGCACGCATCCAGATTTCAGGCCGGTAGGGTTCCCAGATCGCACGTGGCGGCCCAGTTTCAGTTTAACGGTCACCGCACCAAGATCAGACCTATAAGTCTCGTGATATGTAATAGAAATTTTTCCTGATCCAAGGGTGTAATTTGGCTGTATTCTGACGGTCAGAATGCTTAATACTGATGCGTCAAATTTGTGTGCCAGATTTGAATTTGAAATTCCAACTATGTCCCTATTCACACTCTCTTCGGTCCGGGCTCAATGAAATAGCCTGTGATCGTCAGTTGGACTTGATATTCGAAACGATTGCCAAGCCCAGCTAAGTGGTCATAACGGTCTAAGATGGTAGGCATCTGACTTACGACGCGCGGTCTAGATCCAATACAAAGTTTCAAAGTGGTCCAGAGAATAAACCTGCTTAGAGTTTGGTCCGAGGTTTTAGAGCATTATAGCACCCTTGGTTCCACTCGCTTTGGGCCTTGTATAACGTATTTAAAGTGATCAAGGACCATTTCCCAGCTATTCTAACGTTGCACTAGCTAACTTAGTCATATTTTCTAAAGGAATTGATTCTAAGTGGTTTCTTTGGCTATGGAATTGGGTTCTAAGCAATTTTTCAGGTGTTTTAATTGACCCATTGCCTAAGGATGTCAAATCTCAGATTGGCCAAAATCCGGGGTGTTACAATAAAAGAGAGATAATTAGAAAGGTTATCGGATCGGAGATTGCTATGTTAAAATCCTACAAAATAGAAAACCAAGTTAGATTGTAAAAATAAGTTTAGAAAAAAATCCTAACCTATAAACAAAACAAAAAATTAATCATAATCTTAACCTAATTCTAATATTAATTAAATTTAGAAAAATGTAGCCATAGTCCTCGACAAGGGTGCCAAAAACTTGTTCACAACCTCAAGTGTAGGGTTACGATATAGTAATAACTCATGAGAACAAGGTTGAATCCACAGGGAGTAAACCTGTACGTATTTTGAAAACAACTAAAACTAGAACTAGAAAAAGATCTAAATCTGAATTCTAGATTTAAGGGAGTAATTGTGAATAATTTTAAACTATCAATTCAAAGGTGAGAACTAAGGTGTCAAGGATCCACTTGTAGCTAGCAGGATGCTACCTCACTTGATTCAGGAAATACAACTACAATCAAAGTCCTATCTTATCTAGTTGGAAGAAGAGACAATCAAATCTTTGAACCTTTCATTAAACCAGTCCTCAATGGAGGAGAATTGTGATAATTGGAAGGGATTCCATCACCCTACCATGCCCAGGAGATAATGGTGAATAATAGGATTTACCAATCCCATAATCTCAAATCAGGAAAGGAACATATCTAAAGCTATCACAACGTCTACTATAATTTGAGTCACAATAAACCATTGAAAACTGAATATATTCCTTAAAATCAATTAGAAATCAATGAAGTTCAATATAAATAAGAATCAAAGCAAGATAAACAGCCTAATCATGCTACAAGCTTCACCTCTTAGCCCTAGCTAAGATGTTTAGTTAACCATAGACATGATTAAACCAGAATCTCTTAAACAAAATATGAAAATAACTAAGGCAGAATAAGAAAAACTCTTAGCGGTGGCTCTCCAACCTTTAGCTCCACTCTTTAAACCCTAGAAGATACTTAAGAACGTCCTAAGGACTACTATTTATAGTTGTGAAGTTCCATCCTACGCACCAATTTTGAATTTTCGTAATTCGATCGTGAAACTGCCTCAACTTAAGCAGTTGCATTACGCATCAGTTGGACCAAAGTCTGAAAGTGCACCTACTAAGTGCCCTAGTTTGTCAATTACGTTATAAGTTGAGTCAGTCAGACAAAAGCACCTGACAGGAAGATCAAGTCAAGTATCTGCCTCAACTGGATGTGTGGAAGCTCGCCATAGGTAAATCATAGCCTCACATTCCATGTCCCAAAACACCAAGTGATTAAAACCCTTAAAAAGAACTAGAACATCTTAGGATTTTTGTGTAAGAAAACTTTTTATCAAATAGGAAAATCTTTAAGTTTTTCTTACATTGTCGATTATATCGATTCCCCTTTCGATATGATCGACCAGCTCTATCGATGTCCTTGGCATCTCAATCGATACAATCGAGTGAGGACAAAAAGCGTCCAGCAATCAAATAATCATCTGGATGATTTATCGATATATCGACTTATGAGTCGATATCATCGATATTCGAATATCAATCATATCTGAAGCGGATCGATAATATCGACAGACTGTTTTCCGGTACCCCTATTTTTCTAAAGAAAACTAACATAAGCTTCGATATATCGATGACTGTCCGATTCAATCTGAACTCAAAAATCGATCATATCGGAAGTCAGTCGATCATATCGATTATGGGCGCATGTTTTCTCCAGCATAAATTTCAGGTTGTTTTTAATGTTGATCGAGGTGTCAGTCGATAAATCGATATTCATATGTCGATCATATCGAGACCTTGTCGATTGAATCGAAATCGGACATAAACTGTCCAGAAAGCTTATAGGTAAATCTATACGATTTATCGATCCCATCGACATGGTCTCCAATATCATCGATATACAAATTTCGATAACATCAACTGTTATCCGATCATATCTGTAGAACCTGAAAATTTTTAAGGCTTCTCTCTTGTTTTCACCTGTCGATAGATCGATCCATCTCTCGATAGAATCGGAGTTCGAAATCCGATAATATCGATGTGTGTATCGATCCCATCGACCAGTTGGTGAAAGGTTTTCAAAAGTGAAATCACATTTGAGTTTGTATCATCGAGTGGTATGTCGATACAATCGAGAGTATACGCTCGATCATATCGACAATTGCTCGATGATATCGAACTCTGTCATAAATATGACCGTTTATATCCATTGGAACCTTTTGCCTATAAATAGAGAGATTAGTCTTTATTGCTGTGAGAGAAAGTAGAAAGTGCTTTTGAGTATTTCAAACTTATATTCTTTATCCTAAGCCCTTTCTCTCAGAAAGTTCATCCTCCAATCCATCCTCATCATTGATATTTCATAGAGTGGATTGGAGAATGAACTTTCGCATTCAAGGATCCTCCAACTACTACTTTAATGGCAAATCAATAAGCTGGGATGCCTTGAATGCATAGATGATTGAAACCACTCTATCTTCCTTATAAGAAAATCTTCAGAGAATGGAAGTCCATCATAACCTGTAACACCCTGAAAATCGGGGGTCGTGTATAAACTCAACTCCCGAGTTCCAGACCGTCACTTATGCAACAAAAATGGTTATGATTCAATGTTGTCTGATTTAAAGCTTCACATGAGTAAAGTATACCAAAACTGCAATTCATACTTCAGATCCAGTGATAAAAGCAAGCGAAAGACTAAACAATATATATATCACTGTATGGAAAAACAAAGTAAATCTCATCTGTCTCCAAAGTATGACTACATCTTTGAGTCTCATATACATATATATAAGCAAAAAAATAATGTTCAAAATAGTCCCACTGATATCCCCTCGATCCAGGTCGCCTACGGGAAGCCGTCGTGATACTGCATATACGAGAACTCATCCTGGTCCTCGTCGATCTCTGACTCCACCTCCTGGATCTCGGCCTCACCTGCATCTACAACAGGATCTGGTGGGTGTTGCAAACACCATCCCGTAACGTGGGAATGAGTGATCAACTCAGTGGAATCATAGAGCAAGGATTAGCATATTCACAATTCAATCATGCGATAATAGTAAAGAAGTAAATCAGACAATCCTAATACTGTTGTTAATGCAAGATGACATGACGTGATGTATGCCCTCACCGACGATCACCCTCATATGGTAACATCTTACGACCGCGGCATGCCACACTCCCTAGAGTGCTCCACATCTTCCAGGCACATGCAATGCTATGGTGATATGATTTCCAAGTTGTTATTAGTCCATTCAAACAGCAGGATTGGGAAACTAAGGTACTTTCCTTGTATTAATCCCAACACAGATCCTGTCTAGGGTCGTCACTCCTAGTAATCTCATACGATATATATTTCGTAGGTCACTGCAAGGGCTGCCAGGGCTGTTGCTCACACTCGTTGCACCGCTCCCCCATCACCTTATCAATACAGGCCTACCGTACTCTACTGCAACGGAAGGGTCGTCGCCTCCCATGAACTCAGAATACGCTCGCGGTCACTACAAAGGGCTCGTCGCCTGATCAGTGTAGGCCGACAGCTAGAATATAGTGTCCCATACCACCATAATCTGCTCACAAGTCTAGGTGCTCACTGGTCACTACGGGGAGGTTTGTGGCCCCAGCGTAGGCCGACAGCTCGACCACGGTGTCCCATACCACCATGCCCGCCTCATGAGTCTTCGTGGATCAAGGTACCATGGTTAACAGGGTTTACAATGGTAAGTTTAGTACCCTAGGTTCAAGCAGTTATGACACATACAAGGTGAACATACATCGGCCAGTCGGGTTACTTGACGGGCTCGACTAGCGTGATCGCATCTCAAGTCGAACGACATGAAGTGCGTAAAACACTTCGCGTGGCCTAACCACTGCCGCCAACTCTAAACACGAATCACGTTCATCGACGCGTCGTTCGTGGCTATGACCAGTCAGCCACGAATTCGCTCGGTTACCGACTGCCTGGACTAAGTCTAGTCCTAAACATTTATGGAATCACGTCAGCAATCTAAGTGAGAGTATTGAAATTGAAATACAATCATGTGAGCATGTTAACACATGTCATAACATTCAACTTAAGCAAATCTTCCAACACACATATTCCATGCATATAATGAAATCATGCACATAGTCAACATGTAGAAAATCATTTAGGTCAGCATATTAATTGAAGAATCAATCAAAAACTATCTCATAACATCATTCAATTCAATACATACTAATACAAACATTTATACAAACACATACACTACACACTTAAGTCTACATATAGTATGTCGACCCAAAGTGCGCAACTAGGCGAATCTCTTCGCCAAACTAATTATGCAAGCATTCCTAACTCCCTAATGTGACAACAAACCATGTCAATCATGTCAGCAAAATATGAATGTAGACCGTACTTCCTACAAATGACTAAAATGCCCTAAATCTCATATTCTTCGTTAATTTACGAAACGGGAAACGGAGAGCATATTGTACATGTCAAACGGCGATGCCGTCGATAATCTACTATTAAACGACATTGAAAGCGTTGTAAACCGTCAATCAAAGCATCTAAAATTCTCACTTAGTCTCTTACGGATGCGGAATTTTAAACGGAGCGTGTATGCTTCGTCTACGGCAGTAGGAGGACCTGATTTACGAAATACGTTAGCTAACACGCTACGAATCCAAGTAATCCCTAAATCAGCAACTTTTAGGGTCGTTTCATACCTGAAAAAGCGGAGAAATCACCGTCCAGGTGATTGGGAAGAGTTGCTGAAACAGCAGCTATCGGTGGCTCGGAGGCGGGAAAAATCCCTTCTTCTCTTTCTCTCAAACTCTCTCTCCTTTATCCTAGGGTTTGCAATTTTCGGATGGGAGAGAGAAATGAGGGTTTCAACCCCTTTTATAAGCTCAAAAACGCCGGAAACAGGCTCCGGAACGAAGTTTACTTAGTGCCTATCCATTTCGGGGCTGTTTCGGTCCAAAAGCTGCTTTCTGGTGGTCCCCTGGTCGATTGCGATCGGACTTAAGCTCATGCGTACCAGATGTAGCACGTATTAAGTTTTCAGTCTGGCAGGGTTCGCAGATCGCACGTGGCGGACCAGTTTCAGTTCAGCGGTCACCGCACATAGATCAGGGCTGAAAGTCTCATGATAATAAATAGAAATTTTTCCTGATCCGAGGGTGTAATCTGGATGAATTCTGACGGTCAGAACGCTTAATACTGATGCGTCAAGTCGTATGCCAGATTTGAATTTGAAATTCCAAATCTGTCCCTATTCGCGGTCTCTTCAGTCCGGGTTCAACGAAATAGTCTGTGATTATCGGTTTGACTTGATTTTTGAGATGATTGTCAAGTCCAGTTGGGCGGTTCTAACGGTCTAAGATAGGAGGTATCGGACCTTCGACGCGCGGTCTAAATCCAATACAAAAATTCAATGTGGTCCAGAGAACAGACCTGCTTAGAGTTTGATCCGAGGTTATAGAGTATTGTAGAGTTGTTTGTTCTACTCGATTTGGGTCTTATAGAACGTATTTAAAGTGATCAGGGACTATTTCCCAGCTACTCTAGCGTTGCGCTAGCTAACTTACGCTTAATTTCCATGGAAATTAATTTTACGCGATTTCGGGTCGAGTTGGTACTCGAGCCCAAGTACGGATTTTTCACGGGCGTTACAATACCTTGACCCAATCTAAACATAGTTTAGGTACATCTTTGTGTTGCGGATCAAGGAAGCTGAAGACTCTTTATCAACAAGAAGGAGATCTTCATCACTGAGCTAAAAGGGACTCATCAACTTATCTGTAAATACTTAGAGTCCAGAGGACATTTATGATCATTCATTTTTAGGATTGGGTTGTAGGTGTTTCTCACCATTTGAAGTCCTCAAAGGAAGCCTCCGACGGGAGTGTATGTGCGTGGGTGCATTGTGTGGACCCTTGCTCTGTGGAGAGCATAAACATCTGGGTGCATTGTGTGAACCCTTACTCTGTGTGGGCATAAACATCTGGGTGCGTTGTGTGGACCCTTGCTCTGTGTGTGCATAAACATCCGGGTGCGTTGTGTGAACCCTTGATCTGTGTGGGCATAAACATCTGGTTAAGAGTGCACCAGCAAAACTCTAGGGTTTGAGGTGAACCAAGTAGAAACCTCTGTAAAGGTTGAAGGTGAACCTGATTTAAAACCTTAGGTTTGAGGTGAACCATGGAAAACCTCCTTAGTGAAATCCAGTCACTCAAGGGTTGAGTGTGGAAGCCGGTAGTGGAATAGACAAGTAGTCGAGCCACTATAAAACGACTGTGTTTGAGATTGATATTGTCTTTCATTTATGTGATTGCTTTATATGCCTTTATATATGATTATCTGAAATCATATCTTGTGCACACACAGTCATATCCATCACAATCTGATTCATAAATTTTTTTATTATTATTACAAGTAATTTGTGATTGGATCCTCTATCTGGCTTGGAAGCCAATAGAGTTAATTTTTTGAGTAATCTTAATCTGTACTCTGTGATAGGATTGAAATATAACTTATAAATCTTTAAAAAGTCCTATTCACCCCCCTCTAGGACATATTGGCATATTCCTACTTCAACTCAAGCGGTCTTCACCGCTATTTCAAAGTCGAGTCCGCGTTGGGACAGGATTCTATTACATTAGCTATCCGATTTTGATTTTACCGATCTTGGGTTCGGTCGGACCGAATTAACTCCTTTTAGCATTGGACCTTTCTTGTGCACTTTCGGTTGCATCGAATCCCTTCTTCGGTTGGACTGAAACTGGGTTTCGGTCGAGCTGAATTGTCTATTGGTCAAATCGAATTAGCTTTTGAATTTCATTTTTGGTCGCTGTACTATTTTGTGCGATTTCGGTCGGACTGAACTCTCTATTTTTCTGTTACGGATGCTGCATTCTTTCAAGTCCTTTCTTCATCCTTTGTACTTAGTTTCCTTGGATCTTTGGTATGTAAATTCTTCATTCTTGGTCTTTTAAGATCCATCCTTTGCCTTGGTGATTCTTAAGCATCAATTCCATGCATTTAGCATTCTTTTCAATCCTAGCTCTCAGATTTACCTTGTAACACAAACATGTATAAAATATACCATTAAGCATTATCATGTTCATAAAACCAAGATAAAAATAGGAGAAAATATGCAATATTTGACACTCAACAGCGTCCAAAATAAACAAAGATAGACCAAGCATGGCTATAGTATTTAAAAGTATATAAGACCAACCAGACCCATAAAAGATATCTATTCAAAATGCACTACAAGTTTGGGGCATCCAAAAAGATACATAAACCCTGAAAAAGACAACATGACGTAGCATGGCTGAAGGACTGAAAATTATGCGGCGGGACCGTCCTTATGTGGAACAGTGTCATCGCGGTGATATTTGATATGATCGATGGGTCATTGAGTCGTCCATTAGATGGACTCAATCATCTGTAACATGCAGGACAGACATGCGTCCTATCAGTCTAGGCACTAAAGAATGATGTTCGCTTGATCATGGTGATGCATGTGGCGCAATGTATGCGCGGAGTCAGGTGTATGGGGAATGGTAGTAGGTCGACGTGGAGCGCCATCCTCGATCAGTATGTCCATCATTATAACATCCTGATCACCCGCATCATCAATATTTGGAGTGGAAGAGGCACTGACGGTTGCAGGTAGCTCCTTAAGTTGCATCCGCCGGATGTTGTTGTGGCTAAATTTTAGTGTCGGCCATGGAGTATCGAAAGTGGGTAATAGCTGGCACTTGTGGGACAAGAGACACAGAAGATGTGGAGGCCATCTAGCACAAGCTCTACTTGTTCCAACTACTTACGATTCTAAAATATGGTTGCTCCAACTACTTACGAGCCCAAACTGTGGTTGCTCCAACTACTTACGAGCCCAAACTGTGGTTGATCTAACTACTTATGAGCATTAACTATGGTTGCTCCAAATACTCAAGAGCCTAAACTATGGATGGTGCGTTAATTCTACTAATTGAACTCTAAGATAGTCCCGCCCACTAAGGAGAATACAATGTAAAGCATATTAACAAGCAAAAGTTAGAATGATTAAATTATTATCATATTATATGTCACAAGTTATAAGAAAACTTATATTTAAAATATGGATTAATATAGATTAAAAATCATTTATAATTATATGTTAGAATCATCATCTATACTGATCATGCGGCACTAAAGTACCTTCTTTTTAAGAATGATGCTAAGCCCCACTTGATAAGATGGATCCTTCTACTCTAAGAGTTTAACATAGAAATATAAGACAAAAGGGGAGTAGAGAACATAGTGGTCGACCATCTATCTAAGCTTGATCTCCCTGATTTGCTTGAACCGACACCGATAATGACATGTTCCCTGATGAACAATTGTTTAAACTCTCCCAATTACCTTAGTTTGCTAATATTATGAATTATCTTACAACAGGTTTCATGCTGACATATTGGACTGCACAAGATAAGAAAAAATTCTTCGCCGAGGTACATAAGTTTTTCTGAGATAATTATTATCTATTTAAATATTTCCCAAACCAAATTCTAAGGAGATGTGTGTCAGACAATGAATACCAGATTGTTATCTACTTTGTCACTTTTAGGCCTGTGGTGGTCATTTTTCTGCTAAAAATACTATGACCAAAATTCTGCAGTGCGGCTTTTACTAACCCACGATGTTTAGAGATACTCACGAGTTTTGTAAAACTTGTGAGTGTTGTCAGAAATTGGGAGGATTATCTTGTACAAATATGATGCTGCGAAACCTAATTCTTATCATTTAAGCATTCAATTATTAGGGCATCGATTTCATGGGGCCATTCCCCCAATCCTTTGGAAATATTTACATTTTATTGGCAATAAACTATGTCACTAAGTGGATCGAAGCGATCTCGTGCTGAAACAATGATCATCGATCAGTCATTAAATTCTTAAAAGAAAACATCACTTCTCAGTTCGGAATGCCTTGAGCCATCATTAGTGATGGAGGTTCACACTTTTGTAATAGGCCATTCAAGAATTTAATGAAGAAATATGACATCTCTCATAAGTTAAGCACTCGATACCACCAGCAAATAAGCGGGCAAGTTGATCCAACAGGAAAATTAAATAAATTTTGAAGTAAAAAAATAGTTAACCCTAACTGTAATAATTAGTCAATCCACTTGACTGATGCTTTACAGACTTACCATACAGCTTTTAAGACCCCTATTGGAATGTCTCACTTTAAACTCGTTTATGGGAAAGCTTGCCACTTACCTGTGGAGTTAGAACATAAAGCCTATTGGGCTATCAAAAATATGAATTTTAATTTAGATAACGCTAGCTCACTGTGCAAACTTCAATTGAATGAACTTGATGAAATCCGAAATGATGCATACGAAAACTCGAGAATTTACAAGGACAAGATGAAGGTGTTCCATGATTGGAACATTCTTCGAAAAACATTCACACCTGGTAAAAAATTCATTCTATACAATTCTTGGTTAAATCCTTTTCTGGGTAAGCTTCAATATTGTTGGACCGACCCTTTTACTATTACTAATGTCTATCTTCATGGGGCCGTCGAGATAAAGAATCTCACAAATGAAAATATTTTCAAAGTGAATGGACATTGTTTAAAGGCATTTGTTGAGAAGTTCAATTCAAAGGATATGTCCATATCTCTGATTGAAATTATGTATCAAGATTGACCTCCTATTCTGATGGAGGTGTAGTTAGGTTTATTACTTTCATAGGATTTAGGATTAGGATAGTTTTATTTCAATTTGTTTAATCTTCATGCTAACCCATCTTCACATTGAGAACTTTAAAAAAGCTTCAATTCTTCTTCTTCAGGTATTATCTTCCTATTACTTTCCATTTCTTTTCATTTTCTCATGTGCATTACATGCTCATATCTTTTACATTGAGGACAATGTAGATTTTAGGTTGAGAGTGTGGATTAGGTAAAATAAGCAGTGTTTTCTTAGCCCTGGACCAGAAATTGTCGAAATTGTTCAGTTTCTCAAGAAAAGAACTATTTAGAAAATAAAAGTTTGAGTAATTATGAATTCTTTGAGTATGATGATAAGATAGAGATTGAATTCTGAATTGTTGGAGTTTGATCAACTAAGTAGACTATTACTTAAGTTTTTTCATTTAAATTAATTAAAAGGAAGTTTGAATATCATGTTGACCTAAATCACAAGGCACATTCAATTTATTTTTTGTAAATTATGCTTGAATTTTTGATTGTTAAGATGTGAATCATTAATAGACATTGAAAATTAAGTCTGGAGAATTTTCTCCACCATAAAAAGATGAAAAAGAACCAGTTAAAAAATAAAAAGATCGACAAAAATGTCATGAAAAGACTGGAAAAGAATGAATAAATAAAAGTGACCATCGATATAAAATAAAATAAAAATTGAAAAAAGAAGAAAAAATGGGATAAGTTCGGAATCAGTACTTAATTATTCAATCAATCTTAAGGTGATGAGCATGGTTAACATTATGAAACGAGAGCAGTTTTATGGAAAGTAAGTTGAAATTCACTAAGCACATTGAGAAACTTGATATATGAACTCATGCTCTTAAGTAATTAATGGAGAATGTATTTGATTGATTGCTTGCTTGATTTGGCTCTAGGCTTTCGAATTTTCACTCTCGCCTTTGTGGAGTATACTCATTCATACTTGTTCACATAAAAAAATATTTTTTGAAAAAGGTTTAAACATTGAGAATTGAAGATTTCTTCACGCATGTTTTTCTCGGGACTAGCAAAATGCTGGTTTGGGAGTGTGTTGAGTGTCAAATATTATATATTTTTTCTTGTCTACCTCTTGGTTTTATGGACATGATAATGCTTAATAATATATTTTATAAATGTTTTTATTGTAAGGTGAATCTAAGAGCTTGGATTGAAAAGAATGCCAAGAGCATAAATTTGATGCTCGAGAATTACCAAGACAAATGATAGATCTTAAGAGACCAAAAATGAAGAATTCACATGCCAAAGATCCAAGGAAACTAAGTACCAAGGATGAAGAAATGACTTCAAAGATTTCAGAATCCACGGCAGAAAATAGACAGGTTCGGTCCAACCAAACCCAAGTTTGGTCCGACCGAAATTGCACAAAATAATCCAGTAACCAACGATGAAATTCAGAACTAAGTGAGGATTTGGTGCGATCGAAAGTGCATAAAAAGCTCCAGCGAAGAACGATGAATTTTAGAGTTAATTCGGTTCGACCGAATATTAATTCGATCTGACCAAAACTTAAGTTTTATCCGACCGAACCCAAGCTCAGTCCAACCGAAATTGGGCAATCGCTGAAATAGAATCTTGTCACAACTCGAACTCAACTTTGGTCTAACCGAAGCATAACGTGGCTGCATAAATTTGAGGTCGTTTCAAGATCAGATTGCGAAAATTCTAAGGCGGTGCGTAAGATGGAGCTTCACAAATATAAATAGGAGTCCTTAGGACGTTCCTAAGTATCATCTAGAGTTTAAGGAGTGGATCCAAAGGGTGAAGAAGCCTCCCAAGAGTTTTTCTTTCTTTTCCTTAGTTGTTTTCATGTTTTCTTTAAGAGTTTTTAGCTCAATCATGTCTATAGTTAATTGAACCTCTTAGCTAAGGCTAAGAGGTGAAGCTTGTAGTGTGTTTAGATGTTTATCTTGCTTTGATTCTTATTTATGATGAACTTAATTAAATTCTAATTTAATTTTAAGGAATATTTTTAATTTTTTATGATTTATCGTGACTCAAATTACAATAAATGTTACAATAACTTTAAATATCTTTTTTTCCTGTTTTAAGATTATGAAATTGGTAAATCTTGTTGTTCACCATCGTATCTTGGGCATAGTAAGGTGATGGAATCCCTTCCAATCATCATAATTCTCTTCTATTAAGAATTAAGTGAATGAAAAGTTCAGATTTGATTTAAATTGTTTTACCTTCCAATTGGATAGAATATGACTTCAATTCCAATTGTGTTAATCGAATCAAGGTAGCATCTTGATAGCTACAAGTGGATCCTTATCACCCTAGTTCCCACCTTTAAATTCATAAGTTTTAATCAACATCATTTATAATTACTTTAAATTATTCAGATTTCAATTTAAATCTTCTTCTAGTTCTAGTCCCAGTTATTTTCAGAATATGTACAAGTTTAGTCCCTGTGGATTCGACCTTGGTCTTACAGAGTTATTACAACATCGCGACCCTATACTTGGGATTGTGAACAATATGCCATAAAAATTTTAAAATATACCAAATGAATGTTAAGAGCACGTTCTTAAATGATGACTTAAATGAAGAAGTTTATATAGAACAACGTAAATGTTTTAAAGATCCTAAACTTCTTAATAATGTATACCATCTTAAAAGGGCCCTATGTGGCTTAAAACAAGTTTCTAGAGCATGGTATGAAAAATTAACTAAATTTCTTCTTAGTCAAAACTTAAAAATGGGAAGTGTAAATTTATAAAAAGATATAATGAAGATTTGTTAATTGTTCAAATATATGTTGATGATATTATCTATGGATCAATAAATACTAACATTTACTCTAAGTTTGTAGATTCTATGAAATTGGAATTTGAGATGAGTATGGTTGGTAAGCTGAACTATTTCCTTGGTCTCTAAGTAAAACAACTTAAGGATGGGATATTCATATCTCAAACCAAGTATGTGATGAATTTTATTAAGAAATTTGGATTTAAGAATGGTAAAAACTTTTCAACACCAATAACTACAACGCTCAAGTTATCTAAAGATGATTCAGGTAAAAGTGTTGATCCACGTCTTTACTGTAGTATGATTGATAGTCTATTATATTTAACAGCCAGCATACCTGATATTTCTTTCAGCATAGGCATATGTGTTAGATATCAATCTAACCCTAAAGAATCTCATCTAGCTGCAGTTAAAAGAATAGTTAAATATGTTGCCAGCATGGGCAATTTAGGGTTATGGTATCCTCATTATACGTCTTTATAAAATTGTTGGATATACTGATGCTGATTGTTTAGGTAATGTCGATGATAGAAAATCCACAAGTGATAGATGCTTTTACATTGGAAACTATCTTGTCTCCTGGATGAGTAAGAAAAAAAACTCAGTATCATTATTTACTGCAGAAGCTGAGTATATTGCGGCAGGAAATGCATGCACACAATAGATGTGGATGAAATGTATGTTAGTAGACTATGGTATTAATTAAGATACCATGAAATTATACTACGACAATATCAGTGTCAAAAACATATCTAAAAATCTCATTCAACATTCTCGAACTAAGCACATCGACATTTGATATCATTATATCCAAGAATTAGTTGAAAGCAAGACTGTCATGCTTGAATACGTCAATATTGAAAAATAGCTTGCAGACATTCTGACAAAACCACTGGATAGTGTCAGATTCTTTAATTTAAAAAATGATATTGGATTATGTTGTATTTCTTAATTAATCATTCTTCATTGTAATTTATTTTTATTGTCTTTTATTTTATGTATCATTAAAAGGATAATATAAAAAGAAATATCATATAAAAAAAAATAAAATCGACCAGCCGAGCACCACACTTAGGCTAGCCGAATTGGGCACAATTTAGGCAAAAAAGGGGGAAAAATCTCATATATCTCATTTTCACTTCATTTTTCTTAGCTCGTCGGTGCTTCCTTCGGCCAAACCATCATCTCAACCTCCTTGTAAGTGGTTCTTTTGTCGTTTTCTTCTAGATTTAAGTACCTAGTTGTGATTTATTTTATCATTTTTCTTGAATCTAGAGCTTTCTTTTTAGTGGGTTTAGTTCAAAAAATCTGATCTAGACAAACCCATCTAGTTCTTTGTGGTTTCTTGATACTCTTTAGCCATTTCTTCCATGGAACATCAGTATAAATGTACCATTCGTTGCCCTTAGTCCGGTTCCTCATCTCGCTCTGCTACTCCAGTTGTGCGCACCATTCGCACACCGGAGGATGATCCGGAGAATGTACGAGATTTCCGTACTCGGAGTATAATCATTGAGCGTACTGTGAATGTCAATCACATTGCTCGATTTGGTCTTCTTGAAATTCTCTCTAAGGTAGGATGGGAGAAAATTTTTAATTGAGGCGGCGTGAATTACTGGTCAATTTCTCAATAGATGTACACATACACTAGTGGAGTTTCTTCTGAAGCATTAACATTTTCTATTCATTTTTTGGAAGAAACTGTCACCATTACACCATCCATCATATGGTCTATTATAGGCATTGATATGGTGGAGGATGTAATTCCTATCCCGACTCTTTTTGAAGACATGTATTCTTTGGAAAGAAATTTCATCATCTAGGTGTTATGTGATTTTAACGCATAATGGCGTATCGGTAACTCTCTCCTCACTTATAATATTCTTCCAAAATACCGCATTCTTCATCGTATCTTTTAACGTTTATCTAAGGGCTGGGAATATGACTGATCTTACTCCCTACATGATGTGCATTATGCACTCCATTGTATCCTATATTCGCATTTGTCTTCCATCGTTAATAGTGATTTTGATTATTTAATATCGTCTTTGTCCTCGTCATGGGTCCATTCCATTTGCATTCCTTATGACTTCCCTTTCTTTGCAGCACAATGTCCAAATTCCCGCGATTAAAGCACCAAAGTCCGAGCTTCCATTCGGCAATGTAAACTTAAACATGAAGAAACTTGAATTGAGACCTGACCAGTGAGGTGATCAAGAAGCAGTTCCTGAAGGAGATATCAACATGGACGATATCTTTACTGATTTAGAAGAATTTGGTGATACTAATGATTCAGACTTCCAGCTTTCACAATTCTCTAACAGGTTGAAGAGCTTAGAGAAGAAAGTGGACACTTTGCATGTTTCACATGATTCATTACTTCAGAATTGAAAAAAAAAAAACAAATGAAGTACATGAAAAAGTACTTTCATTGATTTAGTAAGTCTAAAGATCAATGATCCTGATATGCCTGTACCGTCCTCTTCTAACTCTGATTGATAAAGTTCTATTATGGTCTATAATAACTATAATTCTCTCTCTCTCTCTCTCTCTCTCTCTCTCTCTCTCTCTCTCTCTCTCTCTCTCTCTCTCTTTTATAGATTATTTGCACCATGATGATAACTTCTTCCTTACATACATTTGGATGATATCTAATGTTTAAATGAGTTTTTATCCTTGATTATTCGCTTAAATACTTTATTTATTTTGTTTCTTCCTTTGTCAACTTTTGACAAAAAGCGGGAGAAAGGGTATGAATAATTTGTGGCTATGATGATGAGCACAACTCTCTCACATTGAATACACATATGAGCACCTACACTTGCATGTGAATAATCTATGGAATTATATATATATTTTCTGTGTGTGATAAATGTGACTAAGTACTTGGGGGAGTTTCAGATGCATGATCTAAGGGGGAGTAATAAGATCCAAGATATCTCTAGTAGTGTACAAATGTTCCTTTGAATCATAGATCGTATGTATATGATGAATTAATTGAGATGTTGTAATATGTTCTAATGAGTTGTATGAGTGTGTTTTGTCACGAAATTGATCAAAGGGAAAGATTGTAAGTGCTTATTCTTAAGCACAATTAAGTTTGTCAAATTTCGTAGTCCTGAAAGAATTACAAGCTTTCATGAAGATACTCTTTGACAACTCATGAATATATGTTATCGACTCGATTAAGCGTCTCAGGGAAGACTCAACATCTCAAGGCATGAAAATACATGGTTTGAAGACTGGAACACTCTGTATTAGTCAACCATTAGGTGGTATAACATTACATTGACCTTAGATTAAGTGTATTTCAGATAGTACTATAATTAATGATTATCTTTTATGTAAAAATATACTCTAGTTAGGCCAACCCAACATCTGGTTTGGCCAGCCTAATTGCCTTCGGCTAACCCTACTTGATTCGGGCAAATTTACAGATTATACAAAATTTTTCGCGACATGTTCAGCCAAGCTAACCTTGGGATTGGCCAGACCGAACAAGTTCGGTCAAGTTTCCAGTAAGGCAAGATTTCAGATTTCAGACAAATTGGGCCAGCAAACCCTATGCTCAGCGAGCCGAACTTGGGCTTGGGCTAGCCAAAATTTTGAAAGATCTTATCCCGCGAAATTCGAGTGCCGTTGGAATGAAATCAACCAACTCTTAGGCTAGCCGAATTCCCATATCTTTTGGCTATAAATAGTGGCATTCTCTCATTCTTTTATGACACGAAAGATAGTGAGAAAAACCATCTATTCAGGAGAGAAAGCTAGGCTCCTCTTAAGCTTTTGAGCGATAATTCTAATATTTTATTTTAGCTTATTTTATTCTATTTCTCAAGTTGCTTTAACTGTTTGTAATATAGTAATCTAAATTCTACTTGAGATCTAAAGAATAGAATTTGCAGCATATAAGGTTTTTGTTTATATTGAATACTCTGTAGATCCCTATATTCTTTTGGGTTGAACTCATATGCAACTTCATAAATATCCTAAGAAGAATATCGCTGCAATCAGACTATAGTAAAGTCTTCGCTCGCCATTGAAAGATACGTACTGTAAATTTACTTTATTTCATTTTGGGTTTTTCTGAGATAACCTGAAAATCTCAGCGGGTTTGTTTGTGATGATCCCATGAAAATCATAAAATAGGTTTTGTTGTAATAGCCCGTGAAAATTACAAAAACTGTAGGTGACCAAAAGAAAACCTTGAATAATGAAAACCAAAATTGCGAGGTAGTAATTTTAGGAGTGGATTAGGTGTGGGTTTAAGCACCGAACTACTATAATTTCTTTGTGTATTATGGTGAATATTTTTATTATTTACATGCTTGTCTTGTGATTAATTTGCTTTTGCTAAGTTTAATATTTTGATTTTAAAGACGTCGTAAAATAAAGTTGTTTTGCCTAAATCTTTTAGATGAAGGTTGTTCTATGAATTATTTGATGTCAAGAATTCAATATTCTCAGCAATTGAGTATTATTGTTTTATTATTCTGCATTATGTATAAATATTCGGCATAGTCCTGTTCACCCTCCTTCTAGGATATATATAACTCGTCCTTTCACAGTTCAAACATTGTCCATGTAAATTAATGGTTAAAAATTATTAGTTAGTTGCTTGGTTGTGATCCTATGCCTGTGGCCCATTCGAGACTTGAAATTTTATCATTTAATCAAAAAGTATATATTTCAATAGACTTATTACAGTCATTGTGTCAAAACATTACTTACATTAATTACGAATATTAAAGTTGAGTTAGTAGTTAAATTCAAACCTTTGTAAACATGTACTATACATAACTACTTTTGAATTATAAAGAATTCTGAACTTGTAAATATACTATACATAACTACTTTTGAATTACTGAAAATTTTGAATCTAGGTACAAAACACAACCACAATTGGAGGATTCCAAATATAGGGATTTCTAATCCTAGTATTCCGAATTCATGGTGCCAAATGGGGCCTAAGGGGTTTCTAAGCTCACTAGTCACCTTAGATGGTACAATATAAAATGCATTGGGCTAAGGTGTTTACGGATGTTTTTTTTTTTTTTTCCTTTAAATCTATGCCATCTATCTTTTTTGCCAACATGAGCTCAAAATTTAAGCATATTCAAAACTCAAGTGGACCACACCACATAAGCATTGGATATTATAGTGTTTAAGGTTGAAACCTTCCTAGGACGTAGTCATATTTATTTGCCATCCAATATGTTCATAAAGTCATATAGGCACCAGCAAAGGAAAAATACAATTAGCAACTTGATCCAAAAACTCCAGTGAGCCTCGAAAATTTTCAACCATATGCATCCAATCCTCTCTGTTTTAAATGAACCGTCAAAATGGCTGGGCGGCGTGGATAAAATACATACATCACCATGGCCATAGAGTCTGGTCACCGGGGATACCAGCGGTGTTTGAGTCACGGCGCAATCTGCTTCCCCACCAGACCCGCTTGCACGTAATTCAACATTAAAACAAAAGTACTTCCAGCTTTGGACCGGAATCATCTGCAAAACCTGTCGGAGGCAACAGGCACCACACCCAGGCTTGTGGGCCCACCACATTAGGATTGTGACATCAACTCCTTCCATCCGGCGCGCCTCCTCATCTTCACCCTACATGCCAAAAAGATTAGTCCGATTAAAATTCAGGCAGACCATACGACCACGCTGAAAAATCTAAACCCATGCCTAATACGAAGTTCCACCTGGTGCGGCTTGCGGGAGTCTTGAACCATAATAATTCCGTAACCCTTAATCCTCCCGAGCTCCAGTTGAACATTATCATGGGAAGCGGTAAGTGAGACCCTGGCCTCACCCAATACAGTGAGGCGGTTATTGTTGGGCCCACACATCTGATGTGTGTATTCTGTATCCACTCCGTTCATCCATTTTTCCATATCATTTTAGGTCGTGATACCAAAAATGAATAAGATCCAATTATCAGGTGATCGAGCACTCAGCCATTAAAAACTTCTTAGGGTGCACCTTAATATTTCTGTAGTGTTTATTTCCCATCCAATCTGTTAATAAGGTCATATAAGCCTGGTTGAGGGAAAAAACAAATATAAGCTTTATCCAATAATTTTTTGGCTCATTAATGATCAATCACTACTGTTTCCTATGGTATGGTCAACCTAATAATTGGATCTGATTCATTTTTCAATTAATGCCCTAAAATGATCTGTAAAAACGGATGGACGGAGTGGATACAGAATATACACATCAAGGTGGGCCCCACAGTAAGGGCGAGAAGCCGAGTCTCACCTAATCCGCTCCCATTATTCTCGGCTACACACAAAGCAACGTTTGGTGTCCACTCCCCATTGCTCCCATTGGTGTGGCTCGCGTGAGCTGTGGACGGAACAAAATTTTAATCTCAGAGCCTATCATAGAAAGGATCACCTGATGGACGGAGCAGATTTCAGACGCCCAATACAGTGGGACCCACATAGTTCGGGTGTCGCATCCGCTGGAGGCTTACGGTCGTCCCAACTTTCTCGTCCGCCAAAAACGGCAGGGTGATTTCCGTCTTTTAACAAACGCGGAACACAAAATAAAAGAATCCTAGAGCTGTTATATTTTCTTTTTTTCCGTCTCTTGTTTATCGCCGCTTCGAAGCTCCCTCCTTTCCATCTCAAAACAAAAGAGCAGAAAGATTAAGATTTTTTCATTCAAACGCAACTTCTTCCTTCTCTCTTTTCCGATTTTCCAAGGTACGGAAATGTTTTCAATATTCCCATACTACCTTTTCTTTTAAATCTGATGTATTGTATTGGGTCGAAGCTGTAATTTTGAGAAAAAGTTGCTGTGATTTTCGAGCTGGTTCAGCTCGCATCGATGCCATTCTCTTTCGGATGGTGGAACGATCCGATGGTCGATAGACTGCCTTGCTGATAGTCGAGATGGGAAATTTTCATTTTTCATTTTTATTTTATCTGATCCGTCATTAATGGTTTTGGCTTTTGGATATGATTCCCTCCTCCTTTTTTTTTTTTTTTTTTCTGAATTTTTTAATTTAATCGGATGGATGGAATGCTGTCTGCGGGAGTTGGGAAATTGATTGATTTTGGAAGGAAACCGTGTATGAGAAGGTTTCCAGGTTATAGCTGAGGTTGTAAATTGAGAAAAATATACAATGTGTGATGGAATAGTTTGGAGGATCCCCCAACAGAATGTGTATGTTAGGGCCAGCCTTTTGTGATCAAGACCTTTTGAATGGTTGGTGCTATCGTGGATCCCTCGGAGGTGCCCTGGAATCCCTTTTTTTGAGGGTCCTAGCAATGCTATGAGTTCCTTGCTGAATTTGGTCCGTTGGATTTAAGTGTAGTTTGGAAATAATCCACCATTGGATTGCTGGGATCATCTGATAGGGAGGATATTCAGGCGTGGCCCATTCTGATCAGAAGAACAGTTGAAATCAACTGAATGTTATGTGTCCCACTTGCACCATCCCTTAGACGAACGTAAAATTCCGTTTCTTGCATTTGAGCGTCTTGTCTTAACTCTTGATGATTTGCCATTCGATTTTTTTCTTTTCTTTTTTGTTATTTGTGTAATTATTTATTTATTTGTAATGAGTTTAAGTCATGGCATGGCGGACTTGTATGTTTGGTACGCGTAGTAGTTTGACCTTGTTACTGACAAGAAGCCTCTGGATTACGACTGTAATGTACATAATCATATGTGGATTGAATTCAGTTTTGGTTTTGTTCAGAGTTTGTGCCTCTTGAGATGCAATCTAATTTGCATCAGTTTCTTTGATTGGTGGCATCGGTTAGCTACACTCACAGACTTAATCCAATTGATTCATTAATATGAGTGATTTAGATATTTTTTGTGCATGTGGGGAGATGCTGCTCCCTCAGATAGGATAACATAGGCATGTTTTGTTTCAAGTGAGAGACAAATGAATGGAACAAGGAAATGGCCTTCTTTAATGTGTTTCCCACTTCTATCTGCTTTGTTTTCAATACACCAATGCCCGAATTTTAACGATTCCTTGTAGATAAAACAATTTCAAAGTGTTGGGCTCACCCATACCTGTCCAAAAAGGTGCGTGGTTCATGACGCTCTTTTAAATACTATAATATCTTGTATTGAAGTCTTCTCAAGTGTTAATTTTCTTGATAGTTGTCTAAGATTCTATTAAAACCAAATCTAGAGCTACATCAAAAATAGGGGAGGACGATGTGGACCATTACATACAAGAACATTCAAGCATCATTCTAGAATTTGTTCCCAGTTATAACCCCCGGACGTATGAGACCCCCGGACAACTGATCACCTTCCCTTTTGCCTTTTGAAAAGTTCTAGAAACCACTTCTGCCATGTTACAGAAAGTCCTATTCTTTCTCTCCTTCTATATTGAGCAAAGGTTCATAAGCAAAGTGAGATGCCATAGCAATTTTCTCCTATCCCCATGCCCTCATGCCCATGCAACACCTAATGAAAAGCGTGAATTGTCCCTATGTAGCATCGCCTACACAATCCCGAAGAGGGCGAAGAATCTATCACACAAATACCCAACATATCACATTTCATATTGTAGAAACAAATAGTTCATTGTTTGTTCATTATGAAGGCATCAATGCACACATTTGTGGTGTGCATATTCTTTCCGTTCAAATGATTGGTGGATAATATTTTATCCTTCCTCATAAGCCAACCAAAATCAATCACCCTAGGGGGATCTAAGGATCACCAAATCTGGGGAATCTGGTGTTCATGCCTTTGGTTGTGACAGTACTATCACATAATATGGAGATTTCATTGAGAACACACTGTTCTTCTCGAATCCCCAATTCCAAGCATCACTTTCCTTAGGTGACGGATGTCATCATTCTAACCTCAACATTAGGGCTGTCAATGTGTACTTGATGGTGCTGACCCAACTTTTACAGGCCTAGTTCACGCTCACACCTTTGGTTGCAACATCCATTATCATAAAATACAAAGACTTGATTTAGAACAGATTGTTCTTCTCAAACACCCACTTCTAGGCATCCCACCCAAGGGCACAAATGCCACACTAGGGCTGCCAATAGGTACCTGATGGATTTGATCCAATTTTTATGGGTCCAGTGTCACGCCCCAGACTCGGTAACCGGACCTCATAAGGAATTCGATGACCGGTTCTGGCCGCAACAGCCTCCGTAGTACCCCATTCTTGGCTCCTGAGACAGGTTCCAGTCCTGGGATCCTAGAAGGAGGATTTTTATAACAATGTAATCATCTCCAATACGAGCATACCCAAGATCACAACAAGTAAATCTGAGAATAACAAAGACACATCAGAAAATCCACTATGAATTTGAACTTTTACAAGCTTACATCAGGTCCAAAAGGACATACATAAGATAACAGAAGAAATAATGAAGAGAATCTGCAACACTGGATCCTCATATCGCACACCTATCCAAGCTCCGCTGCTAAAACGCCAACTTACGATCTCCTGCACGCATCAATCGTGCATAAGCTTATAGAAAGCTTAGAGGGTGGTGAAAGTGAGTGACAATGGTGCTCAGAAGAAGATAGAGAATGCAGAAGGGAGTCTTGATCAATATCAATACCACTAGCCTTATCAAGGCTATCATGAACATAAGAAGCTATACCAAGACAATATGATAATGTAGGAATCCATACCAAGGCTATATAGTGCAATGAGTAATGTAATGCAATGAGTACTGGGCGCCATGCCAAGGCGATGCATTATGAGGCTTACACAGCTGATGCAAATGCAATGCGAAGTAATGTCAGTGCTCATCAAGGTGTCCCGTATCGGTATCGGTTGGCGTAACGGTGCCCTCTGAAACCGATACGGATACGGGGGCGTAACGGCGATACGGGGGCGTAACGGCCCATAACGGCGCAAAATTTTTTTTTTGCCAAAAAAATATGAAAAAATATGAATTAAATCCGAAATATTCTAAGCATTCCAAATATGCATTCATTTATAAATTGGAACATGTTTATGGTGGTGTAACGGTCCACTCTTTGGTCAGAAGTTGTATCGGACTGTCTGATGAATTTATGAACTAGATAACCTGAATTTGACTACAAAATTCATGTATTTAATTTTCTAACTATCTACTATCAATGATAGATATATTAGAATGAATGTAATATGAAAATATCTTACATTTAGGTGTTTGCAATTATTTTTGAGGGCCAAAATTCATGCATAAATAGAAAAAAATGTAAAAATGAAAAATAAAATGGCACCCCAAATATATAAAATGCACATTAACATGTTCTACTATGATTAACACATCACATGACATCATTAAAACAGCAAAAGAATCATTAAAAAATGATTTTTCAAATTTTCAAAAAAAGGGTCAAAATAAATGCGTAAATAGAAAAAAATATAAAAAAAAATATAAAATGGCACCCCAAATCTGTAAAATGCACATTAACATGTTCTACTATGATTAACATATCATATGACATCATTAAACAGCAAAAGAATCATTAAAAAATGATTTTTCGAATTTTCAAAAAAAGGGCCAAAATAAATGCGTAAATAGAAAAAAATATAAAAAAAAATATAAAATGGCACCCCAAATCTATAAAATGCACATTAACATGTTCTACTATAATTAACACATCATATGGCATGATTAAAACAACAAAACAACTATTAAAAATTGATTTTTCGAATTTAAAAAAAAAGGGCCAAAATTCATGCGTAAATAGAAAAAAATATAAAAATATATATAAAATGGTAATGCACATTAACATGTTCTACTATGGTTAACACATCATATAACATCATTAAAACAGCAAAAGAATCATTAAAAAATGATTTTTCGAATTTTCAAAAAAAGGGCCAAAATAAATGCGTAAATAGAAAAAAATATAAAAAAAAATATAAAATGGCACCCAAAATCTGTAAAATGCACATTAACATATCCTACTATGATTAACACATCAAATGGCATAATTAAAACAACAATACAACCATTAAAAATTGATTTTTCAAATTTTAAAAAAAGGGGCCAAAATTCATGCGTAAATAGAAAAAAATATAAAAAAAATATTAAATGACACCCAAAATCTGTAAAATGCACATTAACATGTTTTACTATGATTAACACATCATATGGTATGATTAAAACAACAAAACGTATTAAAAATATATAAATACATATTTTTGACAAATTTCTGAAAAATGGCCCATCGAGCTTTGATTCAAGAAAATTCATAATATAATGTGTTTTTATCTCAAATACTCAGCCAAAGTTGGTCGAAATTATTAGTAAAAGGAGTAAGAAATAGTTTGGAAGCAAGAGGTTTCAAAAAAACAACAAAAATAAAGCTTAAAATAGAAAAAGGTCGATACGGGCCTGTTCCGGGCCTGTAACGGCCCGTAACGGGCCCGTAACGGCCGATACGGGGGCGTATCGGCCGATACGCCCCGTATCGGGCGATACGGCTACAAAAAACCGTATCGGCCGATACGACCCCGTAACGTGTAACGGTCACCACCGTTTCCGTTACGTATCGGCTGTATCGGCCGATACGTAACCGATTTGGCATTCCTTGGTGCTCATATCCAATCACATATCAAGTATATTTCTATCATAAGGAAATCACCGGGGTCCATTACACTGCTGGATGACTGCCGCTCTACAGACCCCGCACAGTTAAACGAGCGTAACAGACCTCACTACCCGCCTGTGGACAACTAATCACCAGCAAGGCCTGAAGGTAGCAGACCTATTCACGAGCTGGTCAGACTCAGCCTAGCAATGCCCTCTTATATCAGGCGAGTAACGCCACACCCCTATCCAACCGACTACACGACAGTGGGAGTCGCGGCCTAGTGGTATAAGGCCCTCATGCGCTCATATATTCCACTCGGTCACGGCGCTGGAGCAGATCCTTGGTACCATGGAAGTTTTGAAAATTTTACCCATGGGCATCCTATGCACCCGGTATACTCAAGTAACATTTCCGGTGTCCAAACATGGCTATCCATGATGTATCTATGGAGGCTACAACCTTGATGAAGCAAGGGCGATAATGCTCATATGCTATGCAATGCTAGATGCATGAATCACGCAATCAACCATGCATCAATCCCAAGCATCCAACGTGCTCAAGAGGGGATACTACGTCCCTCGGGGAAAGTATCATGCAATGCCCAATGACACAATATGACCACACACACATAGTGTCAACCAAGCATACAATGATGTACATGGGCCATGAAGATGGGTCTAGACGTATTATGTGATGATACACAAAGTAGTACACTCCTCCTATCCAAGAAGGGACCAAGACTAGGTATTTAGACAATATTCATAAGGAATCTCACCTCTAGTGGGGGCCCATTTGCCTGGGATAACCCAGGAGACTAAGTATACAAACTATGGGTCTAAGCGATATAGAAATAAGCCTAACAAGAGTTTAAGATGAGTATCCAATTATTCTTAAATACAACCGGGCCTAGAGGAGGTCCATAATGGGGACATTTAACCACTATTCTCCAAAAATGCATATCAACCATGAATGATATGGATAGAAGGCCCAATGCCTACATTGAAGATAAAAATAAATGTAACCAATCATATACATATATATATATTCCTCGTAATAGGCCATAAAAAGATAAAATACCACTTTTAACAACATGGGCCCCAAGGGAAAATAAAGGCCCAAGTCTCAATTTTCAATGACCATAGAATCCATGCATTGAGTCAGACTTGGTGGGCAGCCCGTGTACACAACATACAACTAAATAAATTTAAGTTTAGATGAAAAGGGCCTAACTACATCAGCCCAATAACTTAACAATTTAAGTGGGCAACTAAGGGCCCAATACTATCATTGTCTTAGCCCACAAGTCCATCAAAATGGTAGAAGCTGGCCCAATATATGGTTAGGCCCAACTGGGATGACTCTGCCTACTCTGGGCCCATGGGATGCCCCAAAAAATCTGATCTAAGATGGGGTCCTCATTTGATCACTAAAGGTGACCCCACAGAATGCACTAATAAAGCCCAAAGATTATAAGCATGTAACATACACACAAGTTCTCAATATGGTGGGCCCCACAGCCAAATAAAGTTTTAACCATAAAATTTTACATTTAAGGCCCTTTGATAAACTTTTGGCCAGTTTAACTTCCTAGACCTGCTAAGGTCCAGAAATCAGTTAACTATGTGGAAATAATCTCATGAAAGCCAACTATATTTACTGGGGGACCCCACCAGATGGAGAGTGTGTATATATCATGAAAAGATCAAGTGGGCCTATTACTGGGTTGTAAGTCCAGCAGTAACCCAAGGTAGAGAATACATCCATAATCGGGCGATCTAAGGCTTGGATGGCCTGGACCAAACATGCGTTAAGGTAGGTTCCACATACATGCACATTAAGCCCTAAACAAACGGCCTATGGTCTATGGTGGGCCTTTAACCATCCATAGAGAAACCCATGGGCCTACCTTAGGATCACCCAGGAGGACATTCAACCTCAACTGGCCTCCAAGAGGTAGCCCGCTATTACTCATATAATATAAGGTGTAAAGCCCACGCAATGCATGGCCTACTGGGCCATACACCAAGCCCAACTTATGGGCCAAATAGTGGACCCTCAAGTAAGGTTTGGGCCCAACTACAAAGGTCATAATTTCACATATTGTGGTGGGCTTCATGGGCAGCGTAGTAATTCATTTACATGGGCAAGTTTTACATTTAACACAAGTGAGTTGGGCCTCACTTTTAGCCCAAGTACAGGGTCAATTTAGTGGGCAGCCAAGAGCCCAACTTCTTGCATATTATTGCCCTTAAGCCCATCACAATAAATGGGAGAGTATAGCCCCAAGATCAATGGGCCTATCCAAAAGAAGTGAGTCCAAAAGGCCTAATCACTGCCACGAAAGGGGTGGCCATGCATATACTATATTACATAATTGGCCCTAAGGAAATGGCCCAAAACAAAAGTTATCCAATTCATACATTATGGTGGACTAGAGGTCAGCCCATAAGTCCAAGAATACACAAGGGCGAGACCTATACCGAGAGGGTGAGCCTTGCCTCATCAGACAAAGACTTAACAAGGCCCTTCGCAACATGCATTTATGTGGGCTTTGCAAGTCAACCCATAATTAAACACTTCATGAGGGTATCAAGGCCCATTAATACACACGGTCAGCTTATAGACAGCCCATTGGGTTCGTAAATCAATAAGGTCAGCCCTTGCACAATCTTGGGCTCAAGAAAGAAGTTCCCAGCCCATTGAGCCTATAAAACTATTAAAAATTCTGGCTAAGGCTAGCCCACAAAATCACCACAAAGGTGGGCCTCAAGGGGGCACTCATTAAGCCCAAAATGTCTAAGGAAGGAAAGCAATGAGTGTGTGCAACACTCTCTCAAATCTGGTGTGCCACAATAGTTCCTAAACAATCAACCATGTAGCAAATTTTGGGCCCCTTGATGAAATTCCAGCCCACCCATTTCTTGGGCCTGCTGGAGTCCAAAAATTTATTTAATTTAGATGGGTTACTGACCCATGGTGATCCACATATATCATAGTGAGCCCCACCAGATAAAAGAGAGATATACAACACTTACTTCAAGTGGGCCATGCCATTAGAATGCAGGCCCAGCAACCCAAGGTAAGGGTGTGCCTGGGTATTTGATCCAAAACTGGTCCAAATTGCAGGCCACACCACGGTCGGTACAGAGGCCCGATGGCCCTGAAAATTTATAGGGTGGTCCTTCCATGGGTATACCACACCCCCATAAAATTTTATAATTTTTGGACATCTAAAAATATTTTAATTAATTCAAATAAAACAATCTGTCCTGAAACTCGGACTGATCTGGACACCATATTATAGTGGGCCGGTCCAGCCACCACCATGGTGTGTACAGGCGTCCAATGGTTCCAAAATTTTGCAGGTAGGTCCTAACATGAGTTTAGCACATCCTTGTAAATGTTTACAATTTTTAGACACTCAAAAGTATTTTAATAAATTTTTAAGAATATAATCTGTCCAGGGTGAATTATTGTTGGACTATAACTGTCCTGAATTTGGGTCATCCAATGGGTGGGTTCTGGGCCTCCAAAATCCCTGAAATTTGGACCCAAGGTCCCTCATCAAGCCTACAACAAGGTTGGACCCAAAAATATGGCCCAACTTCTTAGAAAGTATTTTTAGAATTTTATTCTTTTGGGACTATGCTGCTGGACTGAACAGTAGAAATTTCTGGCAGTCCAGTATGTTGGCTCATCCTTTTGAATGCTCAAATGGGATCCCTTGGCCCTGAAATTGTGTAGGTAGGTTCTACCATGCGTGGGACACCTCCCTACAAAAATTTAGAATTTTTGGGAAAGTAAAAATATTTTATTTAACCCCTGCAATTTGTGTACAGATAAGTATTCCTAAAGAAATCTACTGCTAAAAAAATATTGCTGGAAATGTGACTGTCCCTATGTTTGGGACCACATGGGGTGGGCCTGGACCCATCCAAACCCTTGAAAAATTGAAAAAAAGGTGTTCATACATCTGGATAACAAGTGGGGTCCACTGGGGTGGTCCACTTATTTCAGAAACTCATGTAAAAATGCTCATTTCCAACTTATAGTGTTGCTGAACTGTCCAGAAATTTCTGGACAGTTAGCCCACTTTGGCCCATCCCATGGATCTCAATCATGAGGGAAATGGTGTGGGCCCCATTCCACATCAAAGTGGGGTCCATGCACTGCAAAATCCTCAAGAAAATTTGGGAGAAAAGGGCATGTAAACAGATCCAAACATTAGCTCAAAAGTCATGTTCCAACTGGGCCTGGAATCTAGACAGCAACATATGTGGTCCATATTTCAGCCCATATAAATTAATCAAAGGGTTTATGGCCCTGATTCAACATGTGGGGTCCACCTTGATGGGTTAACAAAATTTCAGACCCATGAGCTTACTCAGACCTCCATGAAAATGTCATTTTGGAGGTCACCCAAACCATGCATGCATGGTGGGCTTGGACATCTAGTCAAAGTGGGCTTGGACTTCCCATCTAGCTAAGGGTCTGAGATGTTGCTGACCTCTCCTTGGTGGGCCACACATCATCAGAATACACATGAGAAAAAAAAAAAGAGAGAAAGGGAGAAGGAAGAAGCAATCGGCCATTAGTGGAAGGTCCCGCCACTAATGGACCTTCCACTCCACAATCTACACCATCCACCATGTATATACTTACATGCAAGCTATTATATATCAAGATAATTTGCTGGAGGGTAGGGACACCCTCTCTACATGCATGAAAAAGCCTAGATTGCCTATGAGATGCAAGAATAAAGGAGAAGGCATCATGGTGGGTCCATGGAGAATGGCCCACCATGGAAGGGAATGAGTAGGATCTAGGCCCATGGCCTTCATCCTAGGAGCCATGTAGGACCTCCACCATGGATTGGTGGGTCCTACTTGCTTCCATGCATGTAACAAAAGGGAAGGGAGAAAGGAAAGAAGAAGAAGCACATACCTAGATCAACCTTGAAATTTTCATCACCATCATCTAGAGGCTCCAAGCAACATGGATCAATGGTTAAGATCAAATGAGAAGGGGTAGATGAGGAGGTATTTTAGGGAGAAGGGGCTGGAATGGAGGGAAGATGGGCTGAAGAAATGGAGGGGAGTTACTAGGGAAGAAGAGAAGAGAGAGAGAAATGAGAGGGAAAGAGAGATAGTAATGATTTATTTGTAAGAAAAGAAATGATTACCTTAGGGAGGAGAAACCAAAGTTGCTAGGGGTAGGGTAGGTCTCTTGGTAGTGTTTGTGGTTGGTGGTGTTAGTTATGGATCTTTGTGTAGTGTGTGGGTAGTGTACCTTGGAACTTGTGCCAAGGGAGGTGGTGGTCCACACATGCATTCCACCTAAGTGGGCCACATGATCATTGGTCATATAATGAAATATACACAACTTTTGATCTACATATCGGATGGACCCATAAGACGCGACGTTGGAACCGTGGTGACGATGCGGTCGCAATGGCATAGGTTTCAACTTGATCTGAGTCGGGTCTTCATGACTGGACTTATAGATGACCGCAAACACTATCCAAGGGTCACGGGTCACCGAAATTTGACCGGTAGGACCGCGGAAACAAGGTGGACGGAATGCATACTTACACACACATGCACACATGCGAACTCGGGTTGGGTCTCACATCCAGGTCCAATGTTTGGGACCCGTTCGGAAATTGGGCCATACTTGGGTCCATTTTGGATCGGGTTAAAAATCAAGTCTAGTCAGGTATTGGTTGATTTGACCATCTTGCATCGATTAAAGTTGGGTTAGGCTAGGTCTAGTTAATTTTATTAGTAGTATTATATATTAGTTAGTCCAACAAATGGAATGAGGTTTGCTAAGTGGCACTCTTGTAAGAGAGCTCATATACACACCACGCATGTGTGGAAGGGGTACACATGCATGCAATATAATCCATTCATCCGGTGGTTCCACTCATGTAGCCCTTGCTTGACTCGAACCTAATGACTTGACTTGAACTTGACTTGAAACCACGGTCCGAAGACCCAATGGATACCTAGATCTAATTAATTATGGGTCCAGGTCCTCAAAAATGAGTCTTAAACTTGACAAGACCCGCACTTGATCAGGTTGGTATGGGCACTCTAGGACTCGACCTGAACCCAACCTGTTGACAGCTTTTACTCTCCATTTCCTCGTCATAAGGTTCCTTTGAAAGTTTGGCGTCCACACCATCGGCACCATATGAAACAAGCAACTTGTTAATTGCAATCAACCTATGTAATAGATTATTAGATAGCGCTTGCTTGTAATCAACCTATGTAATAGTCTATTACATTACTCCTATGAGATTTTGTGCTCTCAGTGCTAGTCTCTAGCCTCGATAAAGGAGGGGTGTGTCAGGTCGACAGCCAACATCTAACTTATGCCATAACTTTCATTATGAATCAAACAATTAGCCTATTCCAATTAATTAGGATAAAGCTTGGATGATGATGATGACCATATGAATTGATGGAACACATGTCCGAGAGCTCATTCTTCACACTAAACATTCTTACAGAATCTTTTTCAGATTCCCTTCTCAATTTTGCGAAAGATTCATTCGGAGAAAACTTCTTCCACCCTTCTCACCTCTTTCCACAAATCCGATGCTTTATACAGTGATGAATCTATGGTATACCACCCTCTTATGCGGATCTCGTATTTGGTCTCGACCACTTCATTCCACACTCCCATTCCCCCTTCCCCCAAATTCCCATAACCATTTCCCCTTTGCTTTAACATTTAATATATCTCTCCCCACTATCCCAAGTGGAATTTGTGCTTTTCTTCCCTATCTTGCCACGAAAATTCTCTCTAGCCTTTTTTATCATGCTTGTAGGACATTGGAATAGAGACATGCAATAAATTGTCATGTTGGAAAGAGTTAATTGATAAATGGTGATGTGTCCCCTTAGACAATTTTCTTCTACTCGTGTGACCACCACATTCCACAAGTGTGGCGGGTGTTTCCCAATGCATGGTGAAAGTGTGGATAAGAAGATGGGTGCTTGCCTACCTTACCCTAAAATTGCTCTGCTAAGCTCTCCACGACCTCTTCCCTCAAGTAAATCCCTAACAGTTCACTTTTGGGGAGATTATCTTCAAGCCTAACATCTATCAATGCATCTCAATACTTTTCTTAGGTTCTCCATCTTCTTAGGTTTCCCTCAAATTAGAGATGGGGTATGTTAAAATTATCGTTTTCTACTTAAAGCCTTCCATTAGGCCTTCTTCTAGAGCCTTTTCCATCATCCTACTCAATACTTTAGCCATAATAACAAAGATAAATGGGGAGAGCATGTCCCTTGATGCTAACCCTTTCATCCTCATCATCATCTAAGACTTATTCCAATTAATGGGGTTTGGGCGAATTCTGCCATTCCACTTTATGAAGGGCCATAACTTCAATATGACGCTATCAATGTGATGCTAACTCGTTGACCTTCTAAATTCATTTGAGCAATCCATTCAAAAAATGGAGAGGAACACTGAGTTCCCTCATTTTTTGCCTCCATTCCTCCATTTCGACCCAAGTCCCATAAGTTGGAATGTATAGAGCAAGCAATCCTGATCAACATAGTCGTATGCTTTTTTCATGTAAGCCTCACATATACACCCTGACCTTTGTACTTGGTATCTTGAATTAGTACATTCATCAGCGATAAGTTCCATGTCAAGAATTTGTCTCCTAGATAGAAAAGCCACTCACTGCTTTGAAATCACCCCATTGAGCACCTTCCTAGGTCTTGTCACAAGAAATTTGGTTACTATTTTATACAGTCCTCTGATAATGCTTATGGGCAGAAAATATTTTAGACTTTCCATACCATCTTTCTTAGGAGCATGATTGATAAAGAAAATCCATATAGCATTTGATATCTTACCTCTACCATAGGACTTTGACACGTACACTATAAGATCATCTATAAACTCCTCCTAGAGCACCTAAAAGAATGAAATAGGAAAACCATCTAAACCTAGTGCTTTGCTCAAAATTGGTACTTTACCACTTCACTTTGTCTTGTTCCCATCATCATCATCATCGTCATCGTCGTCGTCGTTGTCATCGTCTAAGCCATACGTCATCAAGTCTTTTATTACTACCTCCACCCATGTCCTTTTAGGCCTTCCCCTTGCTCTTTAAGAGCCTTCAACTTGAAATAGCTCACTCGTAGCGGGTGTAGTTCTTGGTCCCCATTTTACATCGCCAAATCATTTAAGTCAAATTTCTCTCATCTTATTATCTATTGGCTCTACTTTTAAGTTCCCTCAAATACATTCATTTCTAATTCAATCCTTCCTCATTTTGCTACTGAACCATTTCAACATCCTTGTTTCAGCTACACTCATCTTAGGAACATGTTGTTCCTTGACCATCCAACATTCTGTCCCGTAAAGCATGGCTAGTCTTATAGCATAGCTGCATACCAATGAAACTGAAGGGGAAAATTTATAGGAAATTTGTAGGATTGTTGTAGAACTAACCATGCTTTATGAGGCAAAATGTTGGGCAATTTAAGGAACAACATGTTCATAGGACGAGTATAGCTAAAATAAGGATGTTGAGATGGATGAGTGGGAACTAGGAAGAGAAGGAATGATAGAATTAGAAATGAATGCATTCGAGGGAACTTGGGAGTAACACCAATAGGTAGTAAGACTCAGATGGTTTGGTCATATGCAATGGAGATCAAGAATTACACCGGTTAGGAGTGAGTTGGTACAAGTTTGAAGGCTCTAAAAGGGCAGGGGAAAGGCCTAAAAGGACATAGGTGGAGTTAGTAAGAAAAGACTCGATGACCTATGGTCTAACCGAAGTTATGACCCTTGATAGAGTGAAATGGTGGAGAAGGATTAATGTAGCTGATCCCATTTAGTCGGGATAAGGCCTAGATGAGGATGATGAGTTTCATTGGTATGCGGTGATCCTATAAAACTCTAGAGGCATATCTTGGTTGATTAGAGGCACATCCTCCTCAGTCTCCGTGTTCTCCTTAATTATCAACCCATGATATTGAAAATGGTCATTACAGAGCACTTTCTGGTTAGTAATCTTAACTAATTCCTCGTTTCCAGGTCTGTTGTTATTATAATTGCATTCCATATGCTTTATTTTAGTTTGACTAATTGTAGAACCTTTAGATTCTAAAGCACCTTCCATTGTTCTAGCTTTGCGTTCACCCCTCCCTCACCTTGTCAATCAAAACTATATGATTTACAAACAACATGCATGACATGACCTCTTCCTATAAATGCCTCATTAACTCATCCATAACTAATGCAATATATATAGGCTCAATGCCGATCCCTAGTGTAAGCCTACTATACTTAGAAACACTTCTCTCTCGACTAGTGGTCCTTACATTTGTTGCCACTCCCTCATACATATCCTAATTATGTTAATATATCTTTTTGAGACTCCTTTCTTTCCTAACACCCACTAGATTAATTCTCCATGAACGCTATCATATGCAAGGTATTCCACAACGGCAACAGTGGCCATAACGGCCACCACCGTTACTTATACGACACGGGCTGTAACGGCTGTTACAACCCTTGTAATGACTGTTACAGTCTCTTTTTTAGTGAAAGAAAAACTCCAAAAAAACCTATATTTGTCCCATAACGTTGAGAAAAGAAATCCAAAAAACCTATATTTGTCTCATAACAACTCATTATGGGGCTGTTATGGCCTTTACAAGGGGTCTAACGGGCTGTTAATGGCGGTTACAAGTCTTTTTTTTTTTTCATAATGGTTGTTATGACTATTCGACTCCGTAACATGTAACGGTTGCCACCATTACCTTTCCATAACGGCCTTTACGACATACCATGATCATATGCTTTCTCCATCAATTGTCCAACTAAAATAGCCTCAATGGTTGATCTTCTTAGCATGAAACCAAATTGATTTTTTGCTACATCCATCTCATGCCCTAATCTTACAATCGTGTTGAACAACTTTGTCAACCAAAATAAACCAATATCTCTTGTGCACTTCCAATCTTGTACTAATATATATATATCATTTGTTCCAAGGGCCTTTCCTGTCTTCATCTTTGTCAAAGCTTCTTTCACTTCAGTTATCCTAATCCTATGAAAGTATCTATAGCCTGTAACCTCATTTGAGTTTATGATTAGTTCCATCCCTAAGCTCTCAAAGTGATCCTCATTAACTCCGTTTTGGAAATAGCTTATCCACCTCTCATTGATCTCATCATCCTTAACAAATACCCTCTGGTCATCACTGTAAATACTTTTTTTTTTTTTTTAAAAATAAAATAAAATTTAAAGTTTGAACTTTATTAAAGGGAGCCAAAAGCAACCCAAAAGAAAAACAAAGTCAAGGTATTCAAAATCGGTTATGTAACAGCCATAATGTAACGGTAACGGTCATAACCGTTACGCGTTACGGGGTTGAAACGGCCGTAACGGCCCTGTAACGGTCCTGTAACAGTTTTTTCAAAAAATAAAAATTGGCTGATTTGGGGGCCGTAACGGCCGTTATGGCCCGTATCATAACGACAACAGTGGTGGCCATTATGGCTACCGTTACCGTTTTGGAACACCTTGAAACAAAGAAAAATCAAAACCAACAAACAAAACAAAAGCCAATTATATAACCGGAGGCAAAGAAACAAAAACAAAAAGAAAACAAAAACTAGAAAGCTAAACCAGGTATACAACTCGAAATAGAGAAAGTTTGATGCAGGACAATTAACCACTTGCTCTAAAAGCTCGAACTGTTAGAGTATGGCGAATTAATCCTTTTATCTCGTAGCCCAGGCCCCACATCGCATGGGTTAGGACCTCGGTCGAACCCCCTCGTGGGCCCCAAATTACATGGGTACCGCCTCACACGAAACACCCGCCTTACACGGGCCACCCACCCCGAGTGTGCCCCTGCATCCCATAGGCAACCCCACTCAAGCCCGGTGTGAAAACGCCTCTGCATTAAAGTCCCTACCCTTCCTCTCTCATTTTTGCTAGTTTGAAGATATCTTTCTCATCTTCTATTATACCCAATTTATTGTAAAGATCACCATTGTCTTAAGTTTAACCTCATTACTTTCTTAGCATTGTTTTTGGCATTTCTATATTCTTCTAAAATTTTCTTGTTTCTAGTTCCTTGCTAGGCTTTGAAACATGGTCATTTCTTGCTAATAGTCTTTTGTACCTCGTCATTCTACCGCCAAGTTTCCTTATATGAGTGGCAATACCCTTTTGATACTCCGAAAAACATCTTTCGCCACTTTCCTAATGCAGTTAGTCTTTTCATTGCACATAATATTAACTTCTTCCTCGACATTCTACTTTCCTTCATTCATCAATTTATTACTAAATAACATCATTTTCTTTCCTTTTAAATTCCACCATCTCGTTTTTAGACGGATTAATTTCAGTCCTTCCACCTCTCAATGTAAAGATCTGGGACCGTTAAAATGTGTTGCATAGTCAAACTCACTCCTAATATAACCTTGCAGTCTTCACATGTTGATTGTTCCATCTTCCCAAGTAGAAAGAAGTCTGTTTGGCTTGTATGTGTTTAACGTAGGCCATAGTGAAATCAAGGATAGCATCCTTTATCTCACTTCTTCTCCCAAAACCATATCTTTCATGTATCCTTTCATACCCTCCTCTCTTTTACTACGTGATCATTTAAGTCTCCTCCTACAAATATCCTCTCTCCATTTGGAATTCCTTGCATCATTTAGTCCATGTCCTCCCATAAATATCTCTTGATTCTATCACTTTTATCTTCTCAAGAATAAAGAAATGGATGCTCCAACTAGTCTATCTCTCTTGCCAACATATGAGCTTTTCTAGATTAATCAAGGTATCCGGTAACGGCCACCACCATTACCTTTACGATACGGGGTGTAACGACCGTTACAGTCTCTCTCTCTCTCTCTCTCTCTCTCTCTCTCTCTTATATATTATTATTATTATTATTATTATTATTATTATTATTATTATTATTATTATTGTAAAAAAAAAAAAAATCTGAAAAAATTGTATTGGCCCCATAATGGGCCGTTACGGACAACCCCATAACGTGTAATGGTTGCCACTGTTACCTTTACGTAACGGCCTTTACAGCACACCATGTATCCAACCTGTCTTTTCTAGCCTTCCTCTTCTCTCTTATTTATTTCCTGAATGTTATTTAGAATAAATGCTTTTTGTCTCCACCACCTCACAGCAATCCCTGCTCCATTGCTTGGATATTCTTGTAATTAATTTAGTTTTGCCATCAAGCGATGACCCACCCATCTGGACACCCTCAACAACCTCCACCAATCCTTCACCTTGGGAACAAAGTCCTCTTTTGCTAACCACACAACCTCTGCATCATATCCTTGATCCAAACTTTAGCATCCTCTTCTCAAGCATAACTTCCACCCATCCCATTCATGCAAGGTCCCAAGTAATTGGTATGGTTTTGGCCAGTTTAAGGATTGGGAGCTCCAAACCAGTGGAGGAAGCTTGTTGAATTCTTGAGTGGGGGATTTACCAATTTGAGTCTCTTGGTTAAGAGAAGATGGATAATTGATTCACATCAAGTGTAAATCAATTCAATTCACCCAGTTCAGAATACTTACTGTCAATTAGTGAACTTGGAAACTTTGGTAAAGGTATCGTTGCAATATTTCCGCATGCCTTTACTAAACGTACATTGAAAGTTAAGTAATAATGTACTGAAAGAAAAGAAACAAATAGAAAGAACACTGTTGAGTCAGAAATACAAATTTATCGTTTAGCTCGATCTAGACAAGCATCACACTAATCTTCTTGGTCATCACAATCAAGAATAGAGTAATCACTCCACAACTATAGAATCTTTCCCAAGCATAAAAGGCCTAATTCTTGATTGAATTCTTCATTCAATCACCATCAAAGGAGGCCCTGTAGAAGCGTATATGTTTTCTTCATAAGCATAGAAAACATATATGCCAAGAATAGAGGAATCACTCCAAAACTATAGAATCTTTCCCAAGCATAAAAGGTCTAATTCTTGATTGAATTCTTCATTCAATCACCATCAAAGGAGGCCCTGTAGAAGCATATATGTTTTCTTCATAAGCATAGGAAAATAGTAACCTAATCTTAATTATCCATGCCATCTAATCCTAGCCATTAAAATTTAAAACTACTTGAGACACTTCGTAAACTCACATAATTTCCTTTCACAAAAGAAGAAGAAGAAGAAAAAAAAACTAATTAGACTCCTGAATAATCTAAATAACCTTGTAAGGTTGCATTTGTCTCGTTGACAAGGTATTCAAAATTGGTTACGTAATGGTAACGGTCATAACTGTTACGTGTTATGGGGTCGAAATGGCCGTTACAGAAAAAACAGGCCATAATGGCCCGTAATGGTCTTGTAACAGTTTTTTCAAAAATTAAAAGAGGGCTGTAATGGCCGTTATGGCCTGTATCATAACAGTAACGGTTGTGGCCGTTACGGCCACCGTTACTGTTTTGGAACACCTTGCTCAATGAACATGGCTCCACACCCCAACTTATAGACAGTTTGGGGCGCTGAATAGTGTGCTTCATATGCCAAAACATGTAGATGGTTTGGAGCACTGAACACGGCCCATATGCTAACATATAAATGCTTGGGTTACCGAAGAATGCTCTTCGTGCCAAAACATGTAGATGGTTTGGATCACTGAAAATGGCCCCACATGCCAACATTTGGATCACTGAACAAATCCGGACCCCACGCGCCTACATACAGATATTTTGGATCACTGAAACCCGCATGCAAAGATGGAAACATATGTGAGATTCAGGCTATTGGCATGTGGTGTCCATGTTTCTAATGCATGAGGGCAAAAACAACTTTTTACTGTATGCTATATTAGGGGAAAAGGTCTTTTAATTCTTCTTGATAATGTACAAAGGAAAAACCATTATTCTTCATGCTTTAACCTTTAAGCTTAACTGTGTTAATGTATTCTATCATAACCATTATTCAGAGTATTGTTGCTATTACAAGTATCAATGACTTGGGATGTGTAAACATGCATCGATATCGTTGATAATATCCCAGATATAGGGGAATGTATTGGTGTCTGAGGGAAACAGTTGTGAAAAACTGGAAATTTTCAGTGAAACCTGAGGAGATGTTAAAGGACACATGATTGCACTCGCAGGACTATAAAATATTACAAAAAAAAGAAGACAATAGGTTTCCACTGTATGGGGGCTCAAACTATGTGCTATTGGACAGTTATTTAATTAATAAATATGATTTTAATTTACTAATTTTTAAGAAAGTAAGGCAATAATTTAACACATATAATGCACTAATTGAAAACACCCTAGGAACAGAACCCCCTAAAAGATTCATGAAAAAATGTTTATTTGTTTTTTTATTTTTTATTTTCTAAAATTTAACAGCTATTAATGCTGTTATCGTTGATATTGGCGATATTATTGCATGTATCAACGATAGGATGTATTTATTTCAAAGGTTGTTGCTGGGATCTCTCGATATTGGAAATATCATGTGATATCGATAACAGCGACCATTGCAATTTATATTTTATATTACATCCTCCATCTACATTGTTGATCTGCAATACAGATGATATCTGCTGATATTATTGATAATTTCAGCTATACGGTACTACCAAATTGGTACCAAGTACTTGATGATACTTGTATGAAATGTTTTAACTGAATCATGTAGTACTCAATTCGTTATGAAAGCAACAGTTCAGCGTGCAAATATGACGTGGAAGGTATGATAAGTACCTAAATTGGGATTATGGTCTAAATCCCGATTTTGCCAGATTCCCTACCCAAACGGATCCCAAGTTGTTTAATAAAACTAAAGCTGGTATAATAGGTCAAATATTTCATCACAATTATCATGTCGTTTTACGAGTGGAAGACCTGTATCCACCTGTACATATTGTGTATTTTGATGTATAGTGGCCAGGGCTTTTTGGGGAAGTAACTTTAGCAGTTTTGGTGTAGATTGACTCCTCAATGCTTCTGTCTTGGATCTGGTTGAGGGGTGGGAGAAAAGTCATTTCACTTCCAAAGGTTCTATCCTTTGGAAAATGGCGCCATTGGCTATTCAGCGGGCAATTTGGAAAGAAAGGAACCCCAGATTTTTTAAGGCAAAGAGGCAACAGTGGAATCCATCATGACTGGGATTCATTTCATGATGGTCAGCTGGGCTAGTATTCTTCCAGAATTCAGAGGAATATTGGTTTCAGAATTTATCACAAATTGGACTGTCCAATGCCAAGGAATTCCTTAGAATCTTGTGTTGCTGGTTGAGCAGCAAGGATTTGGATTGTTGATTTGCTACTCTGTTGTATTCTTTCTTTCTTTTTTTATTTTTTTTTATTTTTTTTATTTTTATTTAAATTTTTAAAGTTCTATGTAGGGGATGATAGCTAATCATCCCATTGGCAAGATTGTAGGTTGCTGTCCTCAGTGTTTTTATAATAAAATTCAGTTTTCTTATATATATATACATATATGGATGGATGGATCTATGAAACCCATATATTGATAACGATGATAGGGAAACACATACAACTCTCCATTTCTCTTTTCGTTTTTATATATATATATAAAATAAAAGAGAAATGGAGAGTTGTATGTGTTTCCCTATCATCGTCATCAGTATATGGGTTTCATAGATCCATCTCTCATTGAAGGCAAGTGGGATGCTGAGTAATTTGTAGTGTGACCGGCTAGTTGGAAAGGTAAGGTGGGATGCAATCAACGGCCTTGCAAGGTTACATGGAATGGCTTAATCTGCAATTTGTTGACAAGGTTGGAAAGTTTCTGATAAAATGCATGTCCTAATTCAATATATTCCATTTTCCTCTAAAAACCATTAGTTCCGATAGTTTAACAAGTCTGGTAGATATATACCTTTTAAAGTTCCATCTTTGAATGGGGCTTCTATTGGGTCGCAAGCTTTAGTGTTCAGTGCCTCATTTGACAATTTTGTCATATCTACTTGATGAAGGTCAATTTTCAAATTGGGGTCTACACTGGGATCTCACGTTTTAGAGTTTACTTCTTCATGCAGCAATTCTATCTTTCTATGGGTCAGCTAGTCCACATGCAATCTTTAAATTGGCCCCTATCAGAATCCCAACATTTATAGTATACAATTTATGGGCCTGTTTGATTTCTGGAAACCAAATTCCCGGCCTTTCCAGGAAAATGTGTTTGGCTACATCCTTTTCCTCTCTCTCTCTCTCTCTCTCTCTCTCTCTCTCTCTCTCTCTCTCTCTATTTTATTTTATTTTTTTGAAATATTATTTCCCAAGGCTCCTTTTTCCTTGCTTTTCCTGGGATTTATTTCCCATAGTAAAAGCTGGGGGAAAAATTTCCTAGAAAAGCTTGGAAAACTCATAAAACAATATCAAGTTATCAACCCATTCTTCTCTCTATGCCCCTACTCTCTTCACCCCTTTCATACCTCTGTTGTAGTTGTCTCCTCTACTCTTCTCCGAGCTCAATGGTGAACCCCACTTGATAGATAGTCTGAATCATTGATTAGACATTTTTTAAAGATGATAAATATGGATCACTCAGTTTCCATCTATTAATTGGATGATTAGGATCATTAGATCATAGTAATTTTTGGGAGGGAAGGGCAATCAAAGGTGGGGCCCCTCATCATGTACAATGATAAAGCCTTTTCTAGTATAATAATATGAATCTTTCATTTCCTAGTAGTTAATTGGATGAATAAGATGATGAGATTAGCGTGACTTTTCAGGAGGCATGGTCAATCAAAGGTGGGGCCCCTCATCATGTACAATGATAAAGCCTTTTCTAGTATAATAATATGAATCTTTCATTTCCTAGTAGTTAATTGGATGAATAAGATGATGAGATTAACGTGACTTTTCAGGAGGCATGGTCAATCAAAGGTGGGCCCCTTGGGATACAGCCCAGATCAATGATTAGACGTTTTCCAATATAAAAAAGATGGACCTTCCATTTCTCATCCATTAATCAATCATTTAATATCATGATATGGAAGTGAGTTTTTGGGAGACGGGCAATTAAAGTTGGGTTCCACATGATACGCAATGATTGAGCCCTTTCTTGTATAAAAATGGATCATCCATTTCCTAGTAGTGGATCAGATGGTTAGGACCTTGCAATCAAAGTGAATTTTTGTGAGGGATGGACAATCAAAGGTGGGCCACACATGATGGGCAATCCAGAGCAACGATCAAGATTTTAGCATAATCAATATGGACAGTGTATTTTCATAACCACTGGTTGGTTATGATCATCTAATCAAAGTCACTCTCAAGAGGCATGCGCAATTAAAGATGGTTCACACATGATAGACAATCTACATCAATAATTACATCTATATTATAATCAATACAAACCTTTTTGTCTTCCGAGCAATTGATCAAATGGTTTAGAATCATCGATCAAAGTGCTTTTAGATAGAGATGGGTAGTCAAAGGTGGGACATATGAGGGATGGTCCAGACCAATGATCAAAGATTTTTCAATGTGATTGCTCAGGAGTCAGGATCGACCCCCCATTTTTGGTAAATTTACTAAAACAATACCTAATTAATATGGAATTTACATTGTGTACCTTTTTTTAAAAAGGTTTTAAAAAAGTTACCTCATTAATCCATATAATTACTGTTCCACTACCTTCCATTACATTTCTATAATAGACGGTTGGGTGGACGTGCAACCAAATGGGTTAGTTGCTTAGGTGGGCCCCACTCTGATGTTTATATAAAATCCACCCCGACCGCCTGGTGTGTCACCTCATGTTATGCTAAGGGCCCAAAAATAATCCACTGTGATGTTTATATAAAATCCACCCCGACCACCAGGTGTGTCACCTTATGTTAGGCTAAGGGCCCAAAAATAATCTGCATCCGTGATTCAGGTGGATCGCATGATTGGAACCATTGTACAAGGCAACTATCACCCTCTAAACTGTTTCCCTTGGCGTGGGTGACCTACATCGCAGATGGACCTGAGTTTTAGGCCCTAAGCCTAAATTTTGGTGTGGCATCTAATGGTTGGAGTGGATTTCTTATAGTCATCACGGTGGGCCTTGTAAAAATCAAGGGTTAACATCTCTTTGCCAACTGTTTTCTTTGGTGTGGTCCACCTAAATCACGAGTCAACTTGAGTTTTTAGCCCTCTACCTAAATTGGGATTACACATCTAATGATCAGAGTGGATTTTGCATACACATCATGGTGGGCCCCGCTAAAAGTTAAGTCCCAGCATCCCTTCCATGTGTACAAAGATTATTAATTAAAAAAGGGAGTTGTAAAAGGAGGTCGCTCTTGATTTTGGAGGGCTCCACCGTGATGTTTATGTGAGATCCACTCTGACCGTTAGATATTTAGTCCCATATTAGGCCTAGAGACAAAAACTTAGGCTGACTTGTGATTCTAGTGGGCCACACCAAAGGAAACAATTGGGAGAGAGCCATCCACCTTTGATTTGTACAAGGCCGAGAAATCCATTCTAACAATTAGATTTCATTAAAAAATTTATGTTTGTGGCCCAAAAATCATGCCCATCCATGATTTGTGTTTACCACACTAGTAGAAACATTTTGGAGGCGAGCGTTGCCCCGTATACTATTTCTAATCATGTGGTCCCCCCTGAATCATGGATGGATCTGAGTTTCGGGCCTTGGCCTGAGGGTGAAGCAGTTGATGGTTAGGGTGAATTTTACATAAACATCACAATGGGCCCCACTTGAGCCCCCAATTCATTTGCTCTCACCGTTGATGTGATGGAAGGTAGTGGAATGATAGTTTTATGGATTAATGAGGCATCTTTTTTGAAAAAGGTATGGAAATGTAAAATCCATATTAATTAGGTAGTTATTTCATTTGGGTTGATATCATGTGACAAAAGAATCATTTAATATTGGCTTTCTTTTTTTTTCTTTTTTTTTTTTTTAAATAAAAATAAAATTATTAGGTAGACCACAATTACACTCCTAAAAAGAAAAAGTCATGGCCATAAAGATCCTTGACATTGGCGGCCCACTCAATCATAAAACGCTTGGCCCTAGTTGCTACTGCCCCAGCCATATTTGAAGTATTCCTGAAGCATCTGCTATTCCTTTCTCCCCAAATTGACCACCAGACTACAAGAACTAACATCCTCTAGATAATTGTCTTCCCCTTTCCTAGTTGCACCCCATGCCATGCTTAAAGGAATTGCTTCACTTCGCCTGGGAAGCACCAAGATAAGTTAAAAATGAGCATGATCTCTGACCAAATGGATTGGGTGAACCGGCAGTGTAGCAACAGATGGTCGACTGACTCTTGTGCCCGCGTGCAACATAGGCAGATATTGGGGAGGACCATCTCGTTCTTCCTTTTATCCACCATTGGAATTTTCTTTTTACCTGCCAGCCACCCAAATGCTAGGATTTTCAGAGGGGGGGCAGCGTATTTCCACAGAAAAGAGAGATTAAGCTTTGGTTCGGACTTCTGCATGTGCATCTGATTGTAGAGGGATCTAACAGAGAAAAGAGAGACGATATGTCTGGTTTCCAGAAAATGTTATCTTCTGACGAGAGAGAGGGGGCTGCTATGTAGAGACATTCGAGGAGGCCTGTAAAATCCGCGATCTCCCAATCTTGGAGACTTCTTTTGCAAATCACGTTCCGGACAAATTTTCCACTAACTTCAGTGAAATGGTCAGCAACATACGATTTTTTAGAAGTGGCAATACGATATGAGATGGGGAATCTACTTTTAAGCGTTTGATCTCCAATCCAGATATCGTCCCAGAACCGAATTTTGGCGCCATTGCCAAGCACAAATCCAACACTAGGGAGGACTTCCCGTTTCATTTTCATGATTTCTTTCCAGATATGAGAAACTTTGAGATGGCAAATCTTTAACCCACTAGCCACCAGGCGATCTACCATATTTACCACTTCCTTCTTCAGCCCCAAGCTGCCAAATCCACTTTCCAAGGAGAGCTTGATTCATAACTTTAAGATCTTTGACCCCCGCTCCCCCATCCGACAGGTGGAGACAGACCTCTGACCACTTTAGAACATGAAATTTGTTCCCTACTTCCTTACCTGGCCATAGAAAATCCCGCCTCGCTTTATCGATAGACTCTCTGACTAGGGCCGGGCACTTAAGGAGAGACATGTAATATATCGGAAGATTGGAGAGAGCGGCTTTTATTAACGTGAGACGACCACGTAACGAGAGATATCGGTTCTTTCATCTCGACAGATACGACTAAAATCTGAAAATAACTTTGTCCCATAGGGCTTTGGGGGGTTGACCAATGCATAATGGTAGGCCCACAAAAGAAGACGACAGCGAATCGGCAGTGCAGTCAAAAGATTGAGCGAGACTTTCTACCTCCTCTCTTTCCATGTTAATCCCAAAGATTTTGGATTTTACCAAGTTTACCTTTAAACTGGAAATCGCTTGAAAGCAATGGATAGTAGTTCGGAGATTGACCACCTTCTCAGTCGAGGCTTCAGAGAAAATTAAGGAATCGTCCGCGTATTGAATGTGCGTAATAGGCCTTGGCGTTCCTTTAATTTCGATCCCTCCTAGAATGCCCTCCTCTTCCCCTCTAAGGAGCATTCTAGACAATGCCTCCCCCACTATTAGAAATAAGAAGGGAGAGAGAGGATCTCCCTGTCTCAATCTTTTAGTACTTTTGAAGAAGCTTTTTGGAGAACCATTTAAGAGGATAGAAAAATGGGCTGATCCAGTGCACTCTCTCATCCAAGCTCTCCATTTGTCCCCAAACCCAATATGCTAAAGCATGTACTGCAAGAACCCCAGTCTACGTGATCGTAGGCTTTTTCGATGTCTAGTTTACAAGAAATATGCTTTCGACCCGATCTAACACTAGCATCCAAAACTTCGTTAAGACTGAGAGCTGCGTCTACAATTTGCCTGCCTGCTATGAAGGCACTCTGATTTTCTGATATGAGCTTCCCAATAACCTTTGTCAGACGCATAGCCAAGACTTTAGCCAGAATCTTATAAGCCCCCCCCCCCCCAATAAACTAATGGGCCTGAAGTCTTTAGGAGACGTGACACCTGTCATTTTTGGAATCAAGGCTATCAAGGTAGCCCCTAAACTGGTAGGGATCCTACTCCTGTTATGAAACTCCTTGAACCATTCTGTGACATCTGATTGGATCACCTCCCAAAAATGATAAAAGAAAGAGATTGGGAAGCCATCCGGGCCCGGGCTTTGTCACCCCCTAGCGAGTCGATGGCCCGTTTGATCTCCTCTCTAGAGAAGGGAGCTTCTAGAGATACAGCTTCCTCCTCTGAAATTGTATTCAATTGAATACCATCTAGCTTGGGCCTGCACCACTCTTCTCCCTTGAGAAGGGACCTGTAATAAGAAATCATCTCCTCTGCAATCTCGTCTTTATCTTCTATTCGAACTTCGTCCACCAAAATACTGGTGATTCTGTAATTTGTCGCATGCATGCTTGTCGTTGTGTGGAAAAATCGCGTACTTTTGTCACCTTCCTTCAACCAATTCAGACGAGCCTTTTGTTTCCAAGATATTTCTTTTTTGGAGGATGCTGTTAACAATGCCTTGAATCAGCTGCACTCTTTTGGCTTGCATATTAAGGGATAGAGTCTATTTCAGCCTGCGCATCTATGGTTGACAGTTTAGCTATCAGGACTTCTGAATCCTAATTCTTGTTTTGAATCTCACTTCAGTGCCATTGTTTTATCTCTTTCTTCAGCATCTTCAACTTAGAAGACAACCTGAAATCTGCAAAGCCTTCTACCTTGAAACTTGTCCACCAATCGGCAACCTTTTTTGAGAACCCTGTAATTTTAAGCCACGATAAATCAAAACGGAAAGGCTTTGGCCCCCAGTTATGCTCTTCCATGGCAAGGGATATGGGGCAATGGTTAGACATGATCCTGGGGAGAATAGATTGAGAAGTTAGGGGGAATTGATTTATCCAATTTGTAGAGACTAAGAACCTATCCAGCCTACTCATCGTAGGGACTGCTCTCCCATTTGACCAGGTGAAGCTTGTCCCTAGGAGAAGAAGATCCACTAACTCCTCTTCTTCAATCCAAGAAGAAAAAGAATTCATAGCTAGGGATACGGACTTGCCGTGAGATTTTTCATAAGCATTCCTGATGATATTGAAGTCCCCTGCTATACAACACGCTCCTGTGAATTTTTGCTTGGAGGCTGAAAATTCTTTCCAGAATAGACCCCTGTCCCCATCCTGAGTAGGCCCATAAACTAAGGAGAAAAGACAGATGAAACCTGAAGAAATATGCTGAAGAATTACCGAAATTGAGAAATTACCGTTCCGACTATTAAGGGCCTGCCAAATAGACGACTTCCAAGCTATAAGAACACCACCTGCACTGCCGATTGAATTTTTCGCCACCCATTTCACATCTACAGCTCTCCATAGGGTGCCCATCAGCCTGTCATCGAAATTGCTACACTTGGTTTCCTGAAGACAAAGAATATGCGGTTTGTATCTAATGTAGGTGTCCTTGATAATCCTTCTTTTCTGTTTGGACCCCACTCCACTCACATTCCATGAAATCAGCTTCATTTAGGAACGGAGCTTCCTTGAACGCCCTGGATGGAGACCCTTTTTGATGGAGTTTCTGGATATCTTTGCCCTGATAGTAGACTTTGCAATTCCCTGTTGGTACGTGGCGTTAATCCGCACCCTTTGGGTGATTTCTGTTCTGCAAGGGGCCTTCTGCTGGAATCTACGCAGTGGAAAAACGCTATAAAATCCTCCCGACAGTCTCCAAAAGATAGCCCGAGAGATCTGCCCACACATCCCAAAGCGTCTCTTATCCATTTCTTATTATGGATCTTATCAATTAGATTTATTCTTTCCGAACCTATCATCTACTATGAAACATCTTCAACTGTAGTCGGACCAACTGCCACACAAGACTGTAGGGGTTCTGCTTCAATGACCTCTAGATCTGGGTGCTCTTGGAATAGCTCGAGAAGACCATGGTTTGACCAGTCACAAACTGACGATGGAGGTGAGGATCAAATCGATAACTGAGATGGCGGATTCTCAGAGCAAAAAGATCCTTGGTCTAACTCGGAGGTGTCGATTCCCTTGATCATCTTCTTTGGGCTAGATTGGGAGAGAGGAAGGATTTGTTGCGACTGATATTGATCGTTGTGAGGAAAAGACTCACTGCAAGAGGCAGGATGGAGGATAAGGGCATCGGTTGGGATTGAAGGGGTCGAGATGAGGCGATTGTCTGTAGTTGGGTTTGAGAGAACAGGGAGATTGAGATTAAAGAACGTCGGGTCTAATAACGTAGACCCGAAACCTCGAGTCTATTATAGCGACTTTGAGGACCTGGTATCTGCCTATCTGGAGTGCTAACGGATTCGGATCCGAGGCTTGGATTGAGATTAGAAACATCGAGCTGCTCGCCTTCCTTGAAAGACACGACATTCGAGACGATAACGCCACGTGTCTCAAACTCCCTATCGACGCAGCCTGATAGACGATGGATACCAATCTCAGGGATAGCGTCTGAGGCGCTCTCCGAGCAAGTTGCTGTGGGAGTGCCACCTGTCCCGAGGTCGCTTACGTTATCGAGATCAACAGATTTCTCGCCTCCATGTATCTGACAAGATAACCTATCACAGACCGCTGGAGTAATTGCCTGCTGAGAGAACTGTAGCCGGGTTTGGTGTTCTGCGGGAGTACTGAAACGGAGCTTGTCCGTGCTCCGCTCTGCTCAGTTCTATCCTACCGGAAACAATAGAGGGTTCTCTGGCATGCCATAGATCACCCCACCTCAAACATGGAAACCGTTTATCCTCCTGCTGAATAGGGAGGAAGATCTCCCTGTCCTCTACTTTTACCTGAATCTGAGACGGAATAGAGTCTCCCTTCTTCCTTCGCACCCTCATCCTGATGACTGCTATTTCGTCGCCAATCTTGGTATTTTGATCCAGTTCCATTAACGGACCCAAGAGTTTCGCCACAGTGATAAAAAAACTTGTCATACTAGAGCTTGAGAGGAATCCCCCAAATGATAATCCAAACCTCCTCGAAGCCAAAAATAGAGAACTCCCAGCTCAAGATTGAGCTTACAGGCCCGTCGTTGTGTACTGCTCTTGCCATGATAAGAATATCCAGGTTCAACCCCGGCGTAAGTTTTACCCAAAGCTCATTGTATCCAATGGGTCTGATTGAGAATTGAGAGGGTCGGATTCTACAAACACCGTTGATCCATTCCCTAACCTGTGATATTGGCACCCCATCTCTCATTTTGATTACCATCGAGTCCTGCAGTTCCTTCTTGGATTGTTCTATTCGCTCTTTACTGATGCTAATCGAGTATGCTTACTTAGGATTCGCTGGTTCCTTCATCCTTCCTACTGTATTTTCCGACTCAAACGGAAGATTAGATTGTTTCCTGTCTTGAGTCTACTTCACCAGCACGTCCCGATATGAGGTGTTCGATGGGGGAGTGGTATTTGAAACCGGTGCGGATCGACGGTCCGATTTATCTGAGGTCATGCCCTTTCTTTGATTTCTCTCTGGCCCAAATCTTGCTCGTTGCACAAGCAGTTTGTCCCCCACAAAGCTCTGTCCATGAAGCATTGATACAGCTCTGCATAGCTCTTCCTTCGAGCCCATTCTGATGAGTGCAAATCCCCTGTATTGGCCACCCTTTTTGTCTCTGGGCATTATCACGTCCATGACCACCCCTGCTCTCTTTCTAGGTTTAAAGGAAACCAACCTGAAGGATATCCCTTGACAAAGAGTGTTGGAAGGGAGTCATATCTGTTGGTACCCTTCCTTCGATCCTGTTTTTTCCTTCCAACGTGGATCCATTCTTCTATCTTCTTCCCCTTTTGAATCTCGTTGTTGTTCTCTGTAGTCCTTTTCCTAGGTTCAATCAAAGCCGCTGTAGTCATCTCTTCATTTGCATCTATATTTAGTTCGGACTCTCGCTGGTCGTCGATGGGCATCGTTGTCATCGTCGTAGAATCATGCCATCGTTGTCACGGTGGTACTTGCAAGATTGGCTTTCTTTAACCATAGCTATTTTGATTCCATCAAACCAAGAGGGACATTGTTTTGCATTTGGTAGAGATGCCCAAAGAATGTCTGGGCAATGTTTTTATTTCAGGGTGGCAAATGCTAGCACGTTGTCAATTATGTGCAAGGGTGCACAAAATGAATTAAGGAACAACTGAGCTTCGAGGGTGGGATTCTGTTACATGAAAAAAAAAATTCTTCTTTTTGGGTGGATAAGAAATTATTCCTCATTTTAAACCGACTGCTTCACAAATGCTTGCATCACTGCTTTTGATCAGATTGCATAAAACTTGAAGGGGATCTCATTTTTCCTAAGGACTTTGCATAAAGGAATGAGCTTCCAAACTATTCCACTCTTCATCGTGGTACAAGAACAGCTCAACCTATTGTGGTAATTCTTGCAATGCATAAGCAAGGGATGACCACAGGAAATGATCCAAATGAATGCAGGATTTCCTATTTTTGATGTCCTCTTTTCTATTTACTTCAAGAAATTCATATTGTTTGCTTGTATATTTACCCATAGCTACTTTTTTTTTTTCTTTTCAAATCTACAAGTGGAAGTTCTTCAACAAAATGTAGTTAAGAGACAAATGCAACCCACAATTTCATCAGGAGGCAATAATAACTAATACATAAATTTGTGATGGGAAATCTGTTCTATTATATTTATCTGAGATTTTCCATCCCCAGATGCACCCAACCATCACCAAATGCGCCTTTACATGATGCAGCACAAATGTCAGCCTGACAAGTTAGTCCAACGTCTGAAGGGTGGATAAGGTGGTCTTACCATGAATATGACCATAAGCAGAATCAGGCCCATCCACATGTTTGAGAATATCAAATGTGAGCAATTTAATTTAAGCCCATCCTTTTTTGTATAGGGTGGCCCACCTAGTGACTGGGCTAGCCTGACTCTCGCGTGTGTTCATCTTCACAGTGGCCAGTGGGGTTACCTTATGCTTCAGTCAAATGTCTCATACATTTAACACATTGGCATGTTTGCTGCATGTAAAGGGGCCTTTGAGGCTAGCAAAGTTCACTGTAAACCGATTGGTAATTTTCTGTACTCAGATTATGTTCGATTGCTAGTCATCTACTGATTGCCGTTGGTTTCATTTTATCTATTCAATTGGGAATGACTTCGCTAATTTGATCTTGTACATGTCTTTCTGCTTCCAACCCCCCTCCTTTCTAAAATGTTCCTCTTTCCGTCATCTTGCATTTAACTTAAAACTTTGAATAAAATCAGGAAAGTGATGGTTTTCAACACTAAAGGTATTCAAATTAGCTAATAGTTCTGGAAATTGATTCGCTTTCCTGTAAATCTGGGAAACCTTTACAGCCTTTAATCTGAACATTCGATCATAAATGCTACTAAGAATCAATGCCATCTGTTTTGCACAAGTGGACAACTTTAAGAGAACTGACTTACATTTCCCCCCCCCCCCCCCCCCCGCCCAATCATGGAATTTCTTACAGTTTTATTTAATCAACTATTTTTTCCAGATGAGGAATGAGCATCATGTTGCCAATGAAAACATTTCAGAATCTGCGGAATATGCAGAAGTGAATGACATGTCGAATCCAACTGAATGTGCAACAAATGGTTTTGCATCTTCGCCCAATGTAAGTTCCGAAAATGAGGAAGCAATAAAGTCTCAGGAGTCTACAAGAGACGTGTCGAATGAGCTATATGTCTACAGACAAGATGTTGTGAAGTGCAAGAAGCATGAACGCCTGGTTGGGATTGTAATGGAGGTTGCTGGTGACTCAGATTCTGATGGAAGTGTTACTGATGATGACAGTGATGACTTTGAGGATGGTGGTCATTCTAATTGTGATGATGGTGGTGGCCATGATGATAACGGCAATGGTACTAATGATACTGAAGATGATGGTGACAAGAACGATTCTCTTCAAGATGGCCAAATTAGAGTAATTTGGCTTGATCATACTGAGACAACTAACAGTCTTAGTGATATCACGGTTGTAGATCGAGGATTCTTGCATGGGGACATTGTTGCTTCTGCTTCGGATCCGACAGGACAAGTGGGGGTTGTGGTAGATGTCAATATCTCAGTTGATTTGCTAGCTGCAGATGGAACAGTTGTAAAAGATGTCTCCTCCAGATTTTTGAAACGGGTAACGGATTTCACCGTGGGTGATTATGTCATCTGTGGTCCTTGGCTGGGTAGAGTTGATGATGTTCTAGACAATGTGACAGTGTTGTTTGATGATGGATCAACTTGTAAAGTCATGAAGGCTGATCCTTCACGGCTCAAACCAGTTTCCAAAAATATACTTGAAGATGCAAATTTCCCGTATCACCCAGGGCAGCGCGTTAAGGCTAGCTCGTCGTCAGTTTTCAAGCATGCTAGGTGGCTTTCTGGAGTGTGGAAAGCTAGCCGTTTGGAAGGTACTGTTACTAAAGTTCATGCTGGATCAGTTTTTGTTTATTGGATAGCTTCAGCCAGCCCTGGTTATGGTTCTGGGTCAGTATCTGTCCCTCCTGAAGAGCAGAAGCCGAAGGATTTGGCACTGTTATCTTGCTTTGCACATTCAAATTGGCAACTGGGTGACTGGTGTCTGCTTCCTTCATCAGCAACATCATCTTCAGCCCCCTTGGATGAGGCTTTATTAAGCGGAAATTCCAAGCATCGTAGTAGGGGCTGTGAATCTCATGCCTGGGATTCAAAGGAGTGTGCAGATACTGAAAATGAAGTTAGTGATATGAGCTGTTGCACAGATGGGTCAGGTGCTCCAGAGAAATTAGATGGAATCTGTGAGCCATACCAAAGTAGGAATTCCATGGATCTTGATGCAACTTCTAATGTGGATGGAGATAGTGGAACTGCAGAAAGTAATGCCTCCCTTGCTTCTGGCTCTTGCGGCAGCTTAATGTCAATCTCAAAGGAACCCGTGCAAGAAGGTTGGCCTGCACATCGCAAAAAGATCCGCAAGGTTGTTGTTAGAAGAGACAGGAAAGGTAGGAAAAGAGGTGAAACTTTTGAAAGAGCTCTTCTCATTGTAAATACCATGACAAAGGTTGATGTGGCTTGGCAAGACGGAACTAGAGAATTTGGACAGGATTCGAAGACTTTAATTCCAATCAGTAGTCCAGGAGATCATGAATTCTACCCTGAACAGTACGTGGTGGAGAAGGCATCAAATGATGGAGATGATCCTTCCGATGTGAGACGCGTAGGGGTTGTCAGAAGTGTGAATGCAAAGGAGCGGACTGCATGTGTGAGGTGGTTGAAGCCAGTTGCAAGGCCAGAAGATCCAAGGGAATTTGATAATGAGGAAATGGTAAGTGTCTATGAACTTGACGAGCATCCAGATTATGATTACTGCTATGGAGATGTTGTTGTTCGGCTATCCCCAGTTTCAGTGGGAGCTGATACACCCATTCCAGTGGAAGCTAGTGGTGATCGGAAGAGCAGAAAACATGCAGGATCGAAAAGGGTGGAGAATGCATCCAATGATGAAACTGATGCTAATTTTTCCGGTCTAACTTGGGTGGGGAATATAACCGGTCTTCAAGATGGTGATATTGAAGTTACATGGGCTGATGGGATAGTTTCGAAGGTACATCCATCACCCTGTTTGATGGACTAGTTACTGAATGTGACACTGTTTATTTAGTTATCTAGGATCAGATAAGCAATGGAATTATACTCTTTTAGTATGGAACCATTTACCTTAGTGATACACCGACATGTCTGTAAAGTTGATTGATAAAAATACGTTTTCTCTGTACAGAAAGAGAAGTGTTCATGTATAGGTAATGTATGTGAAGTTTCACATGTCTTTCCTGCCAACCTAAACATATATTATGATCTGAACAATGCAATAGGCGGATGGCCAATAAAGATTCCCCACTGTGAGAAATCAGTCTGATCCACTGACCAGGCAGACCATGCTTTCAAGATCAATGGAAAGCCAATGGCCTGACTCTGTGTACAGATCGACCTAATAAGTGGATCAGTCTGATTTGCACAGTAGGCAATCTTTATGTTCTTATGGTGTAAGTAGTAACCCATCTTCTAGACAGGTTGGATTACTGATGAACATGACACGTTGGTGAGAAAGATAGGGCTATATGTGAAAGTTCACATGTAGTACACTGTATGTGATCGTTTCTCATCTCCCATAGATAAACATATCTAAAGTAATTAACAAAACATTAATGCCATATCGATAGTATATACAAATTGTGCCCAATGACAATAAGAAAGGAAAAATTACTGGTTTTGCCTGGATGTTTGTGTTATTTGAGTCTGACACATGTTGGCCACGTCAAGCTATTAGACAAGTGGATTATCTTTATGCGATAGGTTCATAGCATTGCTTCTCTTTGAGGGTTCATTTTTTATTAGTCCATCCTTTGTTTTTGGTGTCAGGTTGGTCCTCAAGCAATTTATGTGGTTGGCCGGGATGATGACGAGGAATCAATTGAAGGTGGGAGCGAAGTCAGTGATGATGATGCAGCTAGTTGGGAAACAGTCGAAGAAAATGAAATGCGTGTCCTCGAGAATGCTGAAGAGGTTGATTTCTTTCTTTCTTTCGTTCTTTCTTTTTTAGAAAGATAACAAAATTTTATCAAAGAAAACATGCCAAAAGCCAACGCAAAGCTAGATCCCAAACAAACCAAACAACAAGCACATATCACACTCCTTTAGGCAAGAGGCCCACCCCAACACCTCAAACTTGACTTTCCTAATCACCTCCAACAACCCATGTATGTTTGAAAACATAGACTATTCCTTTCCCCCCAGATAGCGCATAGAACTGCCATAAAGACCAACCGTCAGACAACTCTGCTTTGTTTCCCAACCCTTACTCCATGTCAAGCAAAGAGGAGCTCTTCTATTGCCTCCGGTCATTTCGAAAACTTCAAGGAACTACACCTACACATTTCGAGCGAAAGGGCAATGAATGAAGAGGTGATTAATGGATTTGGCATTTTCCAAACACGTGATGCAAATGTTGGGGAGCTCCAACTATCTCTTTTGAAGAGTGTCAAGAGTTAGCACCTTCTTCCTCCCACTAGCTAAACAAAAGTCGCAACCTTGGGAGGCGCACCATATAACCAAATCTTGGAGGTGTGATCTATACTCTCACTCATTGTAGTCTTTTAGAGAGCCTTGTAAAAAGAGTGATGGTGAACTGACCCAATTTTTCCCTTTCTATACAACGAGGGGAAAGATTCTGCACCACACCAAAAAATCCTCACCAGATCCTCCACTACTTCCATAGTTATGTGCACACCCAGCAGCTTACTCTTGGAAATATTGACTTTCAATCTCAAAACCACTTTGAAACACCTCACAAATTTCCTTGGATTATCCAACATAACACTATCTGCTTCATAAGAGAGAATAGTGTTGTCAGTGAATTGAAGGTGAGGGATTTGAAGACCCATGCTTGCCACCCTGAAACCTCAAAACAGGCTAGCTGCTTGATCCTTGTGCAACATTTTATTGAAAGCTTCTGCTGCCACCACAAACTGGAATGATAAAGTGGAGCTCCCTGACAAATTCCTCTAGATGTCTTGAAAAATCCTTTTGGGGACCCATTAACCAACACCGAGAGATTAGCCGACTAATGCATTCTTGGATCCAGCTTCTCCACCTTTACCGACACCCAGCCAACCGAGCATATAGTCGAGGAAGTCTAAGTTAATGTGATCATAAGCCTTCTCGATGTCTAGCTTGCAAACAATAACTTTGTTTTTATGGCTTATATTGAGAATAAATGCACTCATGCGCTATAGGGTCCTTATCCTTGCCTCGGTGGTAAACTCTGAGGAGTTTGGGCACAAATGCCCCTCGGGCGGTCGGACCTTAGAAATCACCTGCGAGAACCACCTGAAGTCAATATGGGTACATTATTTAAAGAAACAAAAAAGAAATAATGGTGCTTGCGTAATTTTATTCATGTACTTTCTCATTGGCTGCTCAAGTGATTTGTAGGACCATGTTTTCAGGAAGCTAACTTGCAGAATGATTCTGGGAAAAGTTCTGAGTCTGGAAATGGTGCTTCAGCTGATTCAGAAGAAAGCAATCCTGGTCGGAATGGACCGCTTTCAATTCCTCTAGCTGCTCTCGGATTTGTTACTAGACTCGCCACTGGCTTGTTCTCTCGAGGAAGAAAACAGTCAGATGTACTGGGTTCAGATTCCAAAATTGCTGATGAACCTGGATTGCTAGAAAATGTTGAGGATTCAGAGAGAGAATTAGTTGACAGTGAATTTACCTCTCAAGAAGCTGATGCTATAGATGATCATAGTCCAAACAATACTGGTGAAAATGCAGAGGAATGCGGCTCTGTGGCAGTTAACATGATTGTAGAACTGGACAGGGTAGAAAATATAAATGGCCAGATGTCCGAAGAATCTGATGCTGGCACAACAAGGGCATGTCATGAGGATAATCCTTGTAGTTTTAAACGCTTTGATATTGCTAAAGATCCATTGGACCATTATTATCTTGATGGAAGCGGACAGGTATCAATATTTTCCTGTGTTGGTCAATTTCATTGCTCACTAACTGATCGCACAAGCCTAATGTTTGTATTTACACTAGCATACATGGACATATGTTACATCTCCACTCACCCTTAAATCTCCTTAACTTTGTCTACTATGAAATTGAAACCCCGACCTTCAAACCCTTGTTAGATACAGCACATGGGCATGCGCATGGGATCTATATTGGATATAGCTCAGCTGTACCCAAATATTTGATGTTGAAAATAATTAGAAGTTGTAATGTACATGTAAAAATTAATAAGAATATTTTTTTAAAAAAATTCAATAATAATGAATAGGTTTGCTAAGCATATGCATGTGCAATAGAGCTCATGTACATGCCACTGATGCCACACAGGCCAGCATGGCATGATAAGTCCGAGATCAAGTCCATCCATCAGAACGACACCATTATATTGATGCCCTAGTCCAAAAATCAGGTTGATTCCCTATTGTGGTGGGCCACAGTTTGCAGAATATTGTATGGCACCACTATATAGGGCACACATGCTGAGTGGATTAGACTTGCTTTTGGAAAAAGATGTATAAGGTTAAACCAACTTGATGGATGGATTGGATCTTGCACCTATGTGCCATGCTAGCACGTGCGGCATGTACATGAGCTTTATTGCATAGTCATGTGCACCTAGCAAAACTTAATGACGAAATACTGAAAAATTACATATATTGCCCTGTCCGTGTACACTGAAATTTGGGAGTCAACTGAAACACAATTTGATGCATGCACATACCAGAAACCATGCATGTGCCTTGGTAACACATCACCTTTACACATATGCTCACATGCTCTAGAGATTTATGTCATTAGATTTGCGCCAAATGCATATGACATTAACACACATTAAACAACCTAATTTGCAGAATAACAATGGTGGAAGGAAGTGGGTTAAGAAGGTTCAGCAAGACTGGAGCATCCTTGAGAAGAACTTACCTGGTAGGAATAATTTACTATTTTCTCAGTTAAGAGTTCAAAATGTCCACAAGGAAGAATCAGCTGACCTTTTGGTTGATATTTCATTACAGATGGGATTCACGTTAGAGTGTATGAGGACCGAATGGATCTCCTAAGGGCTGTGATAGTTGGAGCATATGGAACGCCTTACCAAGATGGTCTTTTCTTCTTTGATTTTCACCTTCCACCAGAATACCCTCAAGTTCCACCGGTGAGTGAAATTGATAGTGAATCCTGTCATGTTTTTTAATTTGAGAAATGTAATGGCTTGCTGGAGCAGGATTTCGCATTTCTGAAATTTTCACCTTCCATGGGAGGCCAAGTCATAGTGACAGTGTCGATATGTTGCACACATATGTTAGATTTTTGCTGCCCATCTTGTGGGTTCCACGGTATGTGCCATAACACTGGTGCGCATGTATGTGAGGTTTGGACCATCTATCTTGTGGGTTCCACTATGTATGTGCTATAGCCCCATGCAGTCATCATGTGGGCTACATGTGTTAAAAATTTGTTGGTTGGACGAAATGAACCAAGAGACTACACCCAACGTGCGTGCTTGCCTACTTGATGAATGGTCTAGCTTGATTTTCATGCCATGGTACATCCATTGTGGGGCCCATCTGATGAGTGGTACATATCTCATCTCATGTACTGCATTAGCATGCATAGGGAGAGTAGGATGCCTACTCTTGCAAGAGCCATGGCAGTGCTCCTTTATTTTATATTAAGTCATAGTTTCACTTCTAATTTCTTTTTGAAGGGTAACACTACCAGGGATTGAACCTTAGATCACTCACACACTACACTGTCTCTACCAGCTCATCTAATGAGCCGGAGACAGTTTCACTTCTAATATTGAGTTATTGGTAAGTATCTTGTTAGATTGATTGAACACCAATCTTTTCAGGTTCAGACAAGATTTTAGTTTTCTCTAACTCTGTCAGTGCCTCCAAACTGCAGTCAGCATACTATCATTCTGGTGGTTTGCGGTTAAACCCAAATTTATACGAGGATGGGAAGGTGTGCCTTAGCCTTTTAAATACATGGACTGGCAAAGGAAATGAAGTTTGGGACCCATCGTCTTCAAGCATCCTTCAAGTCCTAGTTTCTCTCCAGGGTTTGGTACTCAACTCTAAGCCATATTTCAATGAGGCCGGTTACGATAAGCAGGTTGGGACAGCCGAGGGAGAGAAGAATTCTTTATCCTACAATGAGAACACTTTCCTTCTAAATTGCAAGTCAATGTTGTATCTTCTCCGAAGGCCTCCCATGGTAAAAGCATTGTCTGCTTATGTTTCTCAGCTTTGGTTGTCTTAGCTTTCTTTAGTTTCTGTCATTATTGCTCGTTGCCGCTGCTTTTATTCTTATTGTTACTATATTGTTAGGGTGCTGCTATTTTTTTCCCACTTTGCTTGACAAATTATAACGGGTGCACTCCAGTGGCATCTCTGTCACCATAAGCTACAGTGGTATTGGCCAGATGTCGGAGCCACATAATGCATAAACAAAATCCGACCCGTCCATCAGATGTGTCAACGCATGTTACCTTCAGATTCCAAAAGTCAAGCTGATCTGTGAGTTGGGTAGGCCACACCATCAGGTTCAATTTGGGATGGAACACTTGCCATGTTGTTTATATGAAATCGTGGCTGTTCCGAACATTTATCTAGCCTGGATGAAGGGTTTGCCCACAACTCAAAACTGTTTTGCGATTTAGGTGGGTCCTGTGCAAATTAAGGTTGGGCTTATCTCTTACATTGTTCTTTGTGTTGTGGTCCACCTAGTGCTTAGAGTTGAGTACCAGTGCATTGTTTGTATCAATGATGTTGGGGATATGGAAACATGTATCGGAATCACCGGAATTATCATTGATACTTAGAAAAATATTGTTGTTTGAGGGAAACATTGGGAAAAAGGTGAAATTTTTTAGTGAAACTTCAGGAGATGTTAAATGACGTGTTTACATGTAGGAATCAAAACATTGCAAAAAACACCTATACATAATAAGTTTCGAAACACATGGTCATAGGGGCATAACCATGTGTTGTTGAAAAGTATAACAAAAAATTCAAAAATTTGTAGCCAATCAGTAGATTGGCCGCCATCACTCGTTAATATATAAAATTTCCACATTAATTATAGTGAAGAACAAATTTTTACAAATTCCAATATAAAAAAATGGAAAAATTGGGATTTCCCTAATTTCCCCAAAATGTCACTTAAATGTTAAAATATTTTTTTTTTCACCACAAATCCATGTCAATGCATGAGAATCATGCATAAACATGGATTTCCATTGCTATTCATGCTGACATTTGAAAAAAGATAAAATTTCTATGGATTTTTCATCACCTTTAAGTTCCAACTTGTCCGTGTTTCGAGTTGAAGTCTTCCTAAATCCAAACCCTGATTTAATAGAAACCTAGAGTGATCGAAATCACCTAAAGAAAAAAAAAAAAAAGAAAAAAAAAGTGGAGTTTTTTTTTTTTTTGGAAAAAAATTCCAAATTTTAATCAATTTTTGCCTATTTACAAATGTTGCCATGGTTTTGGGGATATTATCGCCAATGTCATTGAACTTTTATAAGGGATTTTTCTCAAATTATCATTGCTATTGATAATATCGCAAAGTATAACCGATATTGTCGAAAATATCGGCGAATATTTGAAAGTTTTTACACTTTGGCCCGTTTGGATAGAAGTACATAGAGGTAAATGGGTGGAATTGGGAGTAAATGAAATGAAATAGGTGTAAATGAGCATGTAAATGAAATCCTCTCTACAAGAGAAGATTTGGTAGGAAATGGGGTGAAATGCCTTTTTGATCTCCCTTGGAGAGTCGCATGACTAAGCAAAGGTGCCATTATGCACATGTCCATCATACATGTGGCACGTTGATGATACTCCAAAACAATACAATTATGGGGCACATCACTAAAATCATACCAAAAGAATGATCCAAACCGTCCAAAGGTTGGTCATCTAAATGGATGGTTAAAAAACGTTGGCAAGTTTCTTGTTTGTGATCCTCACGTTTATGGCCTACTTGAGACTTGAAATTTCCTTATTTTTTGCCAAAGTATATATTTCAATGGGCTTATTACAATTATTCTATTAAATATCACAAATGTACACTGAGTTGGGACATTAAAGCTGATTTGGGATAATTATTTATATATATATATATATATATATATATATATATATATATATATATATATATATATTCCTTTGAATATATTGAAAAATTCAAATGCATTCCAATTCCTCTCATTTACTCCCATCCAAACAAAATATTTGGATTTCAAATGCATTCCATTTTCTCCCATCCAAACACAATTGAATAAGCCATTTACTCCCTATTCATTTACCTCCAATTCCATTTCCCATTTTCCTCTATTTACAAGCTCTCAAATGAGCCCTTAGAGCAGTTTCGGTATCATTGATCTATAATATCGCTGATATTTGGAACACTGGGCCCACCTGAGTGTTGGTTCGAGCTGATTTTTGGCACATGGTAGTAATATGAGGTGAAGCATTGTATGGACTGGTTAGATGGTCTTCATACATCACTTGGGCCCTACATCTGCATGGTATCACCATAAACTTACAGTGGGACCGGTAGATTCTGGTGGTAAAGCTACTGGTACCACCAGAGCACAACTCCTTTTTTAATTACTAGAACTATATCATAAACTTGTATTTATTGTCTTACCAAAAGTAGAAAAGAAAGAGTGCATTTGTAGGTCTGGTGTGGTTAACATTAATCGACTCCATTCCATCATGCCCACTCACTATTTTTCAAATGACTGAAATGTTCTTAAAGTCTTCCAAAGCAGAGTTCATTTTGCAGGAACCGACTTTATTGCTTTATTTATTTATTTATTTATTTTTCACTTGCGACCAATCATCTTATACAAATGCCATTATGACTAATGCTTTACAGTTCTATGAAGCAAATGTGGTTGTTATGCCTCATCAGAACCATTGATGTTTTCTGCTGCCCCATAGATATGCTGTGTTGCTGTGTTAAAAGATTTAAGACTTAGATGACCTATGGTGTAACTGAATGTCTGGCCCATGATGGAGTGGGGTGGTGGAACAGGATTCATGTAGCCAACTCCAAGTAATTGGTATAAGGTTTAGATGATGATGATGTGTTAAGACATGTTTGATCAGAAAACTGTAGCAAATGTGGTTATTATGCCTCTAATCAGATCCATTGATCTATTGGCTGCCACATGGATGGGCTGTGTTAAAAGACTAAAGGGATTGGAAAACTGTGACCATATTGTTGTGAAATTTCCCATTGAATGTACACTTGTATTCCCCCCCCCCCCACCCGCTTTGACCTCCCCTGTTCAGCCACTGATTGGATGACTAACACAATCTGATCTACTGAATTCTTGTGAGATGGTCTATCCACATGGTGTCTCACCACGTCAACAGTTGTGAACAGTGTCACCAAGTTCCATATGAACAATGGAGATATGTCAATGTGCATCATGAAGCACATGCTTCATATTTGCATTCATCATTGTCTTAAATGGATACTTCAAAGCAGTATCTGTCATTTGTACTGAAGATAGTGGGGCACATGTTTGAATGAAGGGGCCCTTTGGACCGAACCACAACTCTCACCTAATCTAACATCATCACCATCAATGTTGTCAAAATCGTTATCGTTAGTGTTTGAAATATCGGTATTGCACAATGTATTGCACGCTTGAGATATAGATATGTATCGGTTATCGCACGGGATATATTGTTTGTATCGCGTAATTTATTGCACTATTCAAGAAACACAAGGAAACATTGGGAAAATGCTTGAATTTTCCAATGAAACTTCAGGGATTATTAAAAATGACCTTAATACACACTTTTAAATCATAAAATCTAATAAAAAAAAGTGCACAAAATAGGTTTCCTTTGTATAGGGTCCTAAGTTATGCATTGTCCAATTGAACTAAAACAACTATATTCAAATATGTTGCATAACATTTATAAATGCATCAAGACATGTATATCTACACTGTTCATCTATTTTGCCACCTTCATTTACAGCGCCATACCAAAAATGAAGCATATCCAATTATCAAGTGGACCATGCCATTGGAAACAATATTGATTGAAGGCCCTACCATTAAAATCTTCTTAGGGCTCACCTTAATGTTTTTGTAGTGTTTAGTTACCATCCAATTGCTGATAAGTTCACATAAGCCTAGATGAAAGGTAAAAACAAATATCGGATTGATCCAGAACTTTTGTGGCCCATTAATAGTTAATCACAACTTTTTCCTTTGGTATGGTCCACCTGATAATTGGATGTGCTTTGTTTTTTGGATAATACACTAAAATGATTTGGAAAAATGGATGAATGACATGGATACAATACATACATTAAGGTGGGCCTCGCATTAAGGGTCGCGCCGTCTTGGGTGAGTATTGGGTCTCACCTAATCTGTTCTCCAATTCCTAACGTTGATATCTTTACTTTTTGATAGGTCTTGGCTCAAAAAATAAAGTAGATTGTGTGGGCCCCATGCATTGTATCCATGCTGTCCGTTCATTTTTTTTGGATCATTTTAAAGCCTAAGAAAAAAAATGGGGCAGATCTAGAGATCAAGTGGACCACATCAAGGACATGTAATATGGTGGGACCCTAACTATGGTGCCACCTCTTTTTATTTTATTTTATTTTTTTACACACGCACACACACCCCACACACTCACGCTGGTGGAATTTCACCACCTATGGGTACTCGAACCCTTGACTGGGAGTTGAAACTCCTAAGAGTCTACCACCCGGGCAAGAGTAAGGACCCAACTATGGGGCCACCTCGACGTAATATGGTGTATATACACCATCAATTCATTTTGGCATATTATTTTAGGGAATGGGCCAAAAAATGAGGCAAATCCAAAAATGAGGTGTACTGCACCACATGAAAAAGTGGTCGTTGAATGACCACCATTAAAATTTTTTAGGGGCTACAAAACTTTTGGATCAAGCTAATATTTATGTTTTCCCTTCATCTAGGTATGCCAGACCTTATGAACAGATTGGATGGAAAATAAGCATCACGATGGGCCCTAGGAAAGTTGCAACAACGGATATCATTGTCACCATGACATCCTATCATGTGGTCCACTTGAGCCTTATATTTACCTACATTTTAGGCTTATACCCTAAAATGACCTATCAAAATGGATGGACGATGTGGATAAAACACATATATCATGGTGGGTCCTACAGAGCCTCTGATAGGACTGTCCGTCTCCAAGGCTTTCAATCCATGCCAGATGCGGATTTCCTGCAAAAGGCTTTTGTAGGAAATTCCTACGCTAAGATGCTAGGTGGGGCACACTGTGATGTTTGTGAGAAATCCACCCCGTCCATCCATTTTGCGAGCTCATTTTAGGAGATGCGACCGAAAATGAGGTGGATCTAAAACTTAAGTGGGCCATACGAGAGGGAAAACCGGGGAAAGAGTTTTCTACCGTTGAAACTTTCCTGGGATCCACCTTAATGTTTATATGCCATCCAAACCGTTTATAAGGTCATTCCCACCAGGATGAAGTGAAAACATAAAAAACTTATCCTGATACGAAACTTCTGTGGCCATAAAAATGTTTCAATGATGGTCACTGAATCCCTACTGTTTCCTCTTGTGCAGTCCACTTGAGTTTTGGATCCACCTCATTTTCGGTCGCATGTCTTAAAATGATCTTGCAAAACAGATGGATGTGGCGGATTTCTCACAAACATCATAGTGGGCCCCACCTAACATCCCTGCGCAAGTACTTCATGTGTGAAAGTCTTTCGCATGAAATTTGCGTTTGACCGTGCGATAAAAAAGGCTCGAAAGCCCTATTTGGAAGCAAAGAGGGTTTCGGCCCCTAAAACCCTATTTTAACTCCCAAATCTTCAGATTTCTCCAGATGTTTTTCACATTAACTTCCGAAATCAATTCCCTATGAACAACGCACTTCGATTCGAATGACCCACCAAATGCAGCTTCTGATTAGGGCAATCTCTTTTACAGGTACGGAAATCCACATTGTTGAAAGTTTCTCTCTTTTAATTTTTATTTTTTTCCTGATTTTTTCAGATATTTACATACAATAAAAAAATTTCGTAGTATCTTCTAACGGGTTTCGTATCGCTGGATTGCGATTCCAATAATATCAGTGGATAGTATTGATATTGTGAACATTGGTTATCGTATTGCAAATCGTAATAGTGTTGAATTATATCGAATCGCAAATCGTAAGATTTTTTCTAGTTTTTATATATATATATATATATATATATATATATATATATATATATATATATATATAAGTAAATCATAAAAGATTAAAAACTCATCAATCATCCATTTACCATCAACATGTACCCTAATCCATAGCTCATGTGGTAGACTGAGTGAATGATACCTCGTTTCAACACTGAGGTCTTGGTATCGATCCTTAGTGGGGGTGGCTAACGGTGAAGTGTGAACTGACAGTGGGGTGTACTAACAAGCTAACAAAAAAAAAAAAGAAGTAATACATATCATGATATTATCAATTGAGAAAATGTATACAGTATACATATCATGATAGTAAAGGATTGTTGTCTTTTTCCTTCGTTTTCGTTTCTTGTGTTTTGAAAAATTTACCTTAAAAAACATACAAGAGTCCTTAAAAATTTGTTTTGTACCTTTATTGAGTGCAGATTCATGTTAGAAAAAATGGCATTTGATTCAATCGTGAGTTGAAAGATATCTTAATTTCTTTGTTTTGGGTTTTTGAATATCAAAATCCCCAAATCTCTCTCTCTCTTAAAAGAAAAAATGAGGATATTTTTGATAGGGGAGCCTTTTTCACATTTTATGAGCAAAAGGGTACAAAGAAAAGGAAAAATTTTGAATAAGAAATAATAATAAATCAAATTTTTAGTATTTTTTGGGCCCATTTACGCAGTCTACAATTATCTTATGATTCATACGATAGTCGTACGATTATTTAGGATTTATGATTTGGGTGTATGGTTCAAATCGTACACCCTTACAATGATATGAATCATACGATTCATTTCTTGAATTGTACGATTTTGATAACATTGATCACCATCATCATCTATGCCTTAACCCAACTAATTGGGGTTAGCTACATGAATCTTGTTCCACCATTCCACTTTATCAAAGGCCGTTACTTAAGTTACACCATTGGTCATCGAGTCTTTTCTTACTACCTCCATCTACCTCCATGCATGTCCTTTTGGGCCTTCCCCTCTCCCTGGTGCCTTCAACTTGAACCAACTCACTCCTAACCGACCACTCTTGGTCTTTGTTGCACATGACCAAAGTCTGCTTTCCCTCATCTTATTACCTATTGGCGCTACTCCTAATTTTCCTCAAATTCATTCATTTCTAATTCTATCCTTGTCTTGCCACTAATCCATCTCAACATCCTCTTTTCAGCGACACCCATCCTATGAAGATGTTTCTTAACTTCCCAACGTTCTGTCCCATAAAGTATGGCTGGTCTTATAGCTATCCTGTAAAATTTCCCTTTAGTTTGAGTGGTACATGACGATCACATAGAACATCCGAGGCATATCTCCATTTCTTCCATCCAGCTTGAATTCTATGGGCAACATCCTTCTCAATCTCCACTCTTATGAATTACTAAGCTAATATCGAAAGTGATAATTTTGGGAAATCTCTTGGTAAGTAATTCTTCATTGCCACTCATATTATTACTAAAATTGCACTCCATATACTTTGTTTTAGGCGACTAAATTTAAATACTTTATATTCTAAAGCACCCCTCCATAAATCTATGCCCTCCCTCATCTTGTCAATCAAAGCTATGTCATTTGCAAACAACATACACCATGGGATCTCTTCAAGCAAATGCCTCGTTAAATTGTTCACAATCAATTTGAAAAGGTCAGAGCTAAATGCTGACCCTTGGCGCAAGCCTACAGTAATTGGGTACTCATTTGTCTCTCCATGCATTTGTTACTAAATCTAATATGTTAATTAAAATTACTGAAATTTCTGTTAGCTTGCAACAATTATTTCAGTCACTGCCAAAGCATACAAGGCCCTTTTTTTGTTTTCTTCCACTTCATGTAGAGAGTCATTTTTTCTTGCCATCTTTCATCAAATGAATTTTGGTAGGGTTTTATACCATTAAAGATCAGGGCTGTTGATTTTCATGAGGGATTGTTGTCTATACTCCGGAGGGTTGATGGATACATCCTTTCTTTCTTCTGGTAGCACAATGGTACAAAGTTGTGCTCTTGCATTATCAACCCTTGAACGAAAGGGTGTGTCTATAGACTATGGCAGGTGTAACTGGTGGTTCCCTTTTCAAAATTGTCTGATTAATGTCTAGTAACAATGGTTATTGCAGCATTTTGAAGAGCTTGTCAAGCAGCATTTCCAAAGGCGTGGCTATTACATACTCAAAGCATGTGACGCATATATGGAAGGTTGTTTAGTTGGTTCTCTCACAAAAGATGCTTGCAGAAATGAAAAGAGCAGTGAGAACTCGAACTCAGTTGGTTTCAAGCTTATGCTGGCTAAGATTGTGCCCAAGCTGGATTCAGCTCTAATAGAAGTTGGAGCTGACCGTTACCAATTCAAGCACCTGCTTCAGTCATAGTGCATCACTCAAAAGGGATAATATTTCTACATTTCCTTTTGATACAAGGTGGGCTGCAACGATTCTCAAGGTATTTGTACAAATACTTTCCTGGGCTGCAACGATTCTCAAGGTATTTGTACAAATACTTTCCAACTGTAAAATTTTACGTTCACTTCTGATGATTGATGGTTGCTTGTTGTATGTTGTAGAAATGATCCGTCCATCAATCTCTCTGATCCGAAGCATCCTTCTGTTCCATTGAGAAGCTGGTTTTATTGTATTTCTCACCCTTTCGTTTTTAACACCAATGGTTGTTTGGATCAAGTTGCAGGGTCTCTTCTGCACAATAGGAAAACGGAAAAAGGAAAGAGGGAAAAAAAGAAAAAACGAAAACAAAAACCAAAAAACAAAGAAAGTTGGGGTTGATTAACCTTTGCTCCACTGTGGCCTGGTAGTTTTTTAACCGACCATTCGAATTGATATAGTGTTGAAGCGATGATAGAATGACAAAGACTATAAATAATGATTTTATTCATGGCTACATGGAATGCATGGCCTCTCTTTCTAAAATGGTTAATTTTAAGTTTCATTGAAGCAGCAGTACCTTTGATCCTGTGTATAGAATTCCCATTCATGGTTGGTTGCTATCTGATTTATTTATTTTAAACTGTTGATTAGTGGCGACTGTTAGTTATCATGTCAACCTTTTATTCCAAGAATCTTTTTCTTTCTCACTAGGCATTTCCATTAGACTCTAGGCTTCTATTGCCCTTTTTTCTGCATTGACTGTTTGTGGTGATTTTTGCATCGTTGGAGGCAGGTTGGTAGTTCTAGCATATTGTGCTCCGATTACACGTCATTGCAGCAGAGAGTTTCTCAAAGCCTGCTAATCGCCACAAATGTGGTTTCTTGCCGAATGACAAACCAGGGCTACAAATTGTTATATGCACCAAGGGTCCCCAAAACCAACAAGCAGACTCTGATGGGCTCCTCAGGTGGGCTTTTATAAAAAAAACAAAAACAATTTTTTTTTTTTTTTTTGGGTGGTGCCTAAGCCCCCTTTAGGCCAAGGATCCGATGGAATGATCCTCTTGGGAGGGTGCTCTAGTTTTGAAGCTGGTTTGATCTTTGAAAAGTTTATGAGGCCCTACTTGGAAGGTTTGTTAAAACTCTTATACTGCAATACTATATGTTGCCAGAGCCAAGCCCTTCTATTGGTTTCCAGAATTCTAAAATCAACATTTTGGGAGCATTTAGATGCTACAGTATCTGCATTGATTTCAAAGGCATATGGCGCTGGTTGAAAGTTAACTAGCAATCAAATTAAATTATGCTCGCTTGTGAAGAACAGAAGGATTTTGTTGGGGAGCAAGCATGGGAATGGAGTTGCACACATTCCCTAACAAAAACCTTATTTTCATAACTGAGGCAAATTGAGTTGCACACTTTCTCATACAGCACCCCATTTCATTACTGAACGGTTGCCAAGGTGCATTTTACTTCATCTTATGAACACATTCCCATGCATAAGGCATTTTACGAGCTTATGTTTGGTAATCTTCACATTCCCGATTGAAACCCCATTTCAATTTAGGCCTGCGCTGTCATATGTTTGGTGATGTGAATTAAGCAACGTGTACTTGGTTGGATCGAGGTCCAAAAGTTTGACTTAAATTACTAAATGGGTCAGGTCTTAGTCCTCTCAAAATCAACCCTGCCCGACCCAAGTAAGGTCCAATTTTTAAATAGGTCTCATTTTTGTGAAATGGACCCAACCCACGCGACCAAACTCAGATGCAAGAAGTAATTAATTGTGACTTTTCTTCCTTTGGGCTACTATAGGAAAAGTATGCCACCTTTTCCCAATATGTAGTTACCTATCAAGATGGATCTCTCGGAGCCCGAAATCACAAACTCCTGTCCGAGTCCATCCGAATCACCCCTAACTCAATCCAAACTAACCTAGAGCTTAATCCAAGCCATTCAAATCCTAAAATAAGGTTACATTGACCTCATGGTGGCAGCGAAATCCAAATTCCGCCAACTCATTTTTACACCTAGAAGCTGCCATGGGTCCTTGCAATGAACAACAAATCAATCATACATCAAAATTCCTATAAGAGATAGGTAGCAGAAATCCAATTTCTGTATCATAATCTCCCATCAGAAAAATGCCATGAGCCCCAATAATAAAAAGCCAGTCAGTCAATTTTCGCCACCTGCTTTTTTTTTTTCTACAAAGAATACCATCAATTTTAGCAATTGACGGCCAATTAGCTTGATGTCAAGATTGGATCAACCACTGCTTAGAGGAAATTGAATTCTGCCTTATGTGACAACTCAATTATGATATCATTTCCATAATTTTTAAAATTTTCTATCAAACTCACCTTTATCATAAGCCCTTTTCAACCTTATTAACAAAAAATCATTTAAAGAACCAAGAGCCCATCACAATAAGGCAGGTGGTCTTTTATCCCTAATCTTTATCCAAACTATCAAAATGTCATTACCTTTACTTGTATAAACCCTTCACCCCCCAATTTCCAACAACAGAAAATCAACTCAAGCCATCAACAACCTAAACACCTAAGCCCTATCCTCTCTCATAGCCTTTACCACAATCCACTTTCTCCTAATAAGGTCATTGAGATAGGTCCTACGTGTAGGGCTCGAATGGAAGAGCTCAATCATCTTCTCCCCACTAGTGTGACTAATCACCTTGTGATCTCGATTTCATAGAGTAGGGTGTGGAATCTAAGAGCTCTGACCATCTTCTCCTAACGATGAGTGTCAAAGTTTTCCTTTGTCCACACGTATCTCTAATTCCCTTGGTTAATTTGAGTTGTTCAGTTTATTGCTTTTATTTATATTATTTTACATTTAGTATACTGCTCGTCTTCTTTCTGAAACACCTCCTCTATTTTATATTTGCTTTCTTTTTATTTTATTTCTTTATTTACTTTCAAGCAATATTCTAAAATTGGAATATAAAAAATCATAAATTTCATATAGGACCGTGTGTGTGTGTGTATATATATATGGGCAGAGAACCAATTATTTTTGGTAACCGAGGCCTTTACTAAGAATCCATGGACATAAACCACATGCGTAGTCATTCAAATCCAAACAGTTCAGTTTAACCACCAGGTCACCGTGGCCCTACAAGGTTAGCTTTGCCAGTTTCGAGATGTTGGCTAGTAGAGACTACAAACACATTTCATCATCCCTCCACGTCACATTCCTTTCCACCTTCAAACCGCCATCGCAGTGAGCCCTGCCCAGTACATGTCTCACAGATTGATGACTCCACTGGTGAATAATCACTAACCACGGTTGACTTCAAACATTAGATTTTGAATTTTTGAGATTCTTGATGTTCTAGTCCATTTTTTCTCTCCATTTTGTTGTGAGGTCCTTAGGGTATACACGCAGAAAAATTGTATATTATACAATTTTTATCAAGGAACCCTCCCAAGAAAATTCCAATTGTAGCAACATCAAATTTCTAAATCAAATAAAGTACAGATGGTTTTGATCATACTGTTGGGAATTTGTGCTGCGGAATCATACAGATCTAAATCTAGGATAGCAATCCAAGAGCAACAAGCAATCACAAGAGAACACAACGATTTAACGTAGAAAACTTTTGCGGAAAAAAAAACCATGGCGCAAAGCAACAGAAATCCATTATGAAATAGAAATTATAAGAGAGAGGACTTATCCAATTCGAACAATCTCGAATCTCACCCTTGCTACACCCTTTGAAAACTCTAAAACTCTTTTAGGAACCTTTGGAACCCCTTTTAGAAAGCCTTAGAATCTTTTAGAATAGCCCTAGGGACCTGTATTTATAGATTAGGAAACACTCCTTCTACACCTTTGCAAAACTGCCTCAAATTTACACAGTCAGCACAAAATCTGCACAGAATTTGCGTAACACTTGACTAGTCGAGATAGGTCTTCGACTAGTCGAAAGACCACCTCGACCGGTCGAGTTTGACCCTCGACTGGTCGACACCAAAAAATCCCACTTGCTGGACTTTAAGTCGAGCGGGCTTTGATTGGTCGAGTGGCCCGCTCGAGCGCAGAACTCTTGAAGACTTTTCTTTTGACAACAATTTCCATCATGTCTTCAATTTTCAACCGTGTAGCTTATAGACCACTTCTCTTATCTATGTATCGCATCATATCTTCAATCAACGCTTCTCGTGCACACTTCGTTCTTTTTTTATGCCATTGCTAAGCTGAGAAAAGTTACACAGAACTTAAACTTTTCTTTAGGAACGACCTTGGTGAGCATGTCTGTTGTATTCATGCTGGTGTGAATCTTTTCCAATGTTACGCCTCCTTCCTCAAGTACCTGTTAGATAAAGTGGTGACGAACATTAATGTGTTTAGTACGTGAGTGATAAATAAAATTTTTAGCCAGATTGATAGCGCTCTCACTATCACAGTTAACTAGCATGGCCTCCTACTGAAGTCCCAACTGATTTATCATGCATCTAATCCAAACACCTTCTTTAAATACTTCTGTCACTTCCATATATTCTGCTTCAGTCGTAAAAAGAGCCACCACGGACTGAAGCTTCGACATCCAACTGATTACTCCAGCCGATAATACAAACGAGTATCCTAAAGTAGACTTCCTGGAATCTATACTGCCCGCATAGTCGGAATCCACATATCCTACCAACTTTATCCATATTTTTTCAAAAGTTAAGACGTAGTCTTTCGTACTTCGAATGTATCGAAGTAGCCATTTCACTGCTTCCCAATGTTGTTTGCCGGGGTTTGACTTGTATATGCTAACAACACCGACTGCCTGTGAAATATCTGATCTTGTACAAACCATGGCATACATTAAACTACCAACCATATTTGAATAAGGCACATGAGACATAACCTATTTTTTCTCATCTGATTTAGTACATTGTTCTGAGAAAAGCTTAAAATAAGCCGTGTGGGGAGTACTTGCCAGCTTTGCATGGTCCATCTCATACTTGATCAATACTTTTTCAAGGTATTCTATCTGTGATAGTCAAAGCCTGCTCTTTTTCCTGTCTCTATGAATATCTATGTCAAGAATTCTCTTTGCAGTAAGCAGATCTTTCATCTTTAATGTCCCCGATAACTGAGTTTTTAGTATGTTGATTTCAGACATATCATGACAGGTGATCAATATATCATCAACATATAATACTAGGATGGTAAATTTTTCATAACTCAGTGTCTTATAATAAATACAGTGATCGTATTCACTCCGAGTAAATTTTTGACTCACTATGAAAAAATTAATTTTTTTATACCACTGCCTAAGCGACAGTTTCAGGCCGTACAACGACCTAATTAAATTACAAACTTTTTTCTCTACCCCTTTAACTTCGTAGCCCTCTAGTTGCTTCATTTAGATCCGTTCTTCCAATTTTCTGTGCAGGAATGCAGTCTTCACTTTCATCTGTTCCAGCTCGAGATCGTATTGGGCAACTAACGCCAACACGAATCTGATAGACACCTGCTTAACAACCGGCGTGAATATCTTTGTGAAGTCAATTCCTTATCTCTGAGCATAACCCTTTGTCGCCAACCTTGCTTTGTATTTATCTTATTTCCTTTTAAATAACTACTTGTATCCAATTATTTTTCGGTCCATTAGAATCTCCACCAGCTTCCATGTGTGATTTTTGTACAACGAGTCCATCTCATCGTCCATAACTGCCTTCCACTTTTCTGCATCAAGCTCATCAAGAACCTCTTGAATAGTAGACGGGTCCCCCTCATCTATAATGTGGGCATATACAATATTAGAGTCGTCCCTGTAACTTGTCGGTAACCTGCGATCACGCGGTGAATTTCTCCTCACATGTGGCTGCTCCACCTAATTATGTATCTCTGTCTGCACATCTGTCTCTGCCTGAATATCATCTGAGTCAATCTGGATGTCTACGATTAACCTTTCTGTTTCCTCTTACTCCTCTTGATCATTTTTGGAGAATAGAGAGCTTTCATCGAATTTGACGTCACGGCTAGTGATGACCTTACGTGTGACCTTATCGAATAACCTGTAACCTTTCATACCAAGTCATAGCCAACAAAGACGTACTTTTTGGCTCTATGGTCTAGCTTATCTCTATCAACTAACGGTACATGAGAGTAAGCTTCACAATCAAATATGTGTAGATTTGAGAAGTCGATTTTCTGACCACTCCATACTTCCTTTGGAATTTTATATTCAATTGTTATTGAAGGAGACCGGTTCATTAAATAACAAGCCATGTTAATGGCCTCAGTCTATAGGTCCTTGCCCAATGCAACATTACTTAACATGCATATGCCCCTCTTCATGAGAGTCCGATTCATTCGCTCAGCCACACTGTTTTGCTTGGGCGTATGCCGCACCGTGTTGTGCCTAATGATCCTTTCATCCTTCCAATAATCATTAAACTTAGTAAAAGTAAATTCTCCACCATTGTCAGTCCTTAAAACCTTTATTTTTCACCCTAACTGTTTTTTCACCATCACCTTTCGTTGTTTGAATATGGTGAAAACTCAGATTTACGTTTCATGAAGTAAAGTCAATCTTTCCTGGAGTAGTCGTTAATGAATGAAACAAATCATGATGACCCCTCAATGGAAACTTTTGGTGATGGCCCACATATGCCAAAGTGCACATAATCAAGTACTTCCTTACATATATATTTTTCAGATTTAGATTGTTTACCATATATACAATACTCACATATATCTAAATCAGAATTTTTAAAAGCTGGAATCAAACATCGATCAGAAAGTACCTTCATGCCCCGCTCGCTCATGTGGCCTAGATGAACATGTCACATACGTAGAGACGTGATATCTGCAATAGTTGTTGCCGCTCCACTGCTGAGGTGCTCCCGATTAACTTGTAGATGTTTCCGTACATTTGTGCTCTTATAACCATGATTGCCCCTTTTAAAACTTTAAGGACACCATCAATATTGGTGAACTTGCACCCTATAGCCTCGAGTGCAATGAGAGAAATCAAACTTTTCTTTATATCAGGAGCGTGCCTGACATTAGTCAGGGTATGCTCCATCTCATCAAATATTTTGATGCTTACCATACCAATAGACACAACATTACAGCATTATCATTGCCCATAAAAACTTGTCCACCATCGCATTCTCTGTAACTGGCGAACCAACTCCGATGAGGAGTCATGTGATATGACGCTCCTGTGTCTAGGATTCACTCATCTGCATGATTGTCATGAACATGTCCGATCATGGACACAGATAGAACATTACCACCACTTGTTTCTTCATCAGATGTGACAACATTGGCCTTTTTGGAAGAAGCTGTTGAATTTTCTTTCTTTATTTTAGGATTTCTACAATCATTCTTTAGGTGTTCAGACAACCCACAATTCCAACACTTTAATTTTCCTTTGCCCTTATTCTTGGATTTAGATCTAGGTCATGAAGATCCTGTACTTTGCTCAGAATCTCTGTCCCTCGTAATCAGTGCATTGGAAGATGCCCCCATGTGGTTGTTTAGCTTTCTCATAGCCTTTCCTTGAAAGGCTGGGATAACGGTGTCGATACTTAGAGTTTTATTTACAGTGCACATCGTATCCCTGAAAGACTCATACGATGCAGGAAGAGAATTCAATAATATACATGCCTGTTCCTTATCTTTGATCACTTTCTCCATATCCAGCAATTTGCACATCAATTTATTAAAGTTGCTGATGTGGGCTTCTAGATCACCACCCTCTGCCATCTTGAAGGTATAACACTGTAACTTCAAGTGTCATGCCCCAAGTCTGGGGACGGACAGCTTTCGTGATGCCCCGAATCCAGCATTCGATTTTCATACACCAAGTCCCGAGTTCGGCGCATTACAAGGAATATTTTTGACTGATTTTTTTTATATATATACACATATAATATTACCTGAGCATGAAGATCCATAATTAAAATGCCAAGCAACACTCTTCATTATAAATCCTGATGGTTACAAGTACAATGCTTTCTAAAGGTACACAACATCAATATTGCCAAATCGAAAAATAAATATAATGCATCGAGAAAGCTAAGTCTTCCAAGTTAGTCCCGCCCTAAAAAAAAAGGAAAATAGGAAGCTTAGGCAAAAGCTTAGTGAGTACACACGTGTGTGTAGTATAACCTACATGCAAGCAAGATAAATATGCCACAAGAAAATTATATATGTGAAAGATGTGTAGCACGTAAAGTATGATGTCAATGCCAATGCATATCATCACAGTAATACTGCGAGTCAATGTTACCAACATCACCAAGTCATATTTTATTTTTTCCTATACCACAGCCATAACCGTATTACATGCATCCGCAATCACATCATCATCATCATATTGTCATACCATATCATAACTGTGTATCTTGGGAAGCATTGTAGTCGATACCATGCACCAGACATTAGTAATTGACCTCGCATATCCGCCTTGTGGTGGACTTCCACCAACTGTATATCATGGGAAATACCGTGGTCGATACTCATGCACTAGACACTAGTAATCGACCGCGCATACCCGCACTGTAGTGGACTTCCACCCGATATGCAAGTAGCGGACTTCATTCGCGCTTCTCCTCGACGGAAAGTCAGACCGGTCCCTGTTTGCACCTCAGCCCTTCAGTAGGTTGGACCCACCTCTTCTCAACCTGACCTCGTCAGTGGGGTCAAATCCATGACCTATATTTTCACTCAGCCCGACGGTGAGGCAAACCTAGCTAGCATAGGAGTTTAGGGACTTTCAACCTAAAGGGCACATCATCTCCTACTATTTCCACACTTCCGCTGTCTAGTTCATTTTCAGGGATAATCCAAGTCATCATCATAGATGTACATTTCATCGTCAAGATCCAACTCATGTTATACGGCACGACTGTGGTATTTTGATCTTCATGTATGTCACGATTATACATGAATTCAAGCAACCATGATAAGGTATACGTTCAAGTGCATGTAGTATGCATATAATGTCATGAGTTTGGGGTCTGCTTAACCTTTAAGGCTAAATTGATGTATAATCATCATATGCCACTATCAACTATATCAATCCATGATCATGTGATTAAACTGAAGAGGACATGTCTTACACATAAACAAATGTATTGAAGTACACTTGCACATACCATCATTCCATAGTACATGAGTATGATCAATATCAATATGGTTAAGTAGATGAATCTATGCTAGGGAGTGGAACAACATTAATTAAGACATTAAATCACATACTTTCATTAACCTTAATCACTAGCATCACTAATATCATCCATAGCTATCATAGTCACGAGCATTAATTATATTCAGAATTACACCATATCCTTCGCAAGATAGATATTCCATTAGAGGCTTTGGCTAAACATTAATTTTTTCTATTAGGACCACATGGTTATGCCCTAACTGGGCCTTATAATTAATGAGTGGTGGTGATGCAAAGTACATGTACCAAGTGGTCATGAAATGAAAGGTATATAGTAAGTGAGTCACAGGATGGATGGTGCTGGTGAAACTTATATAATATAGAGGGTTCACCTTCAAGTGAGCTATTAGTAGGTTGGATTTGCAAATAATTATCATAATAGTTCTATAGTGGTTTGGAAGGCACAGGTAAACCTCATAAGATACAGTGAGCTTTAAGTTGAATGACTAGGTATATAATATACATATAAGAGTTAGTCACGGTTGGATAATGCGGGTTTGTCTCATACAACATAGTGAGTCCTACTTCCAAGTGGTACTAGCAAGCAGATGGGTCCACACACAAATATTATGGTGGCTCCCAATAAGTAGATAGTATAGGTAACTCACATACATTAAGGTAGTACAAGAAAAAATAGTTCAGATGCACAAGGCACACGTCAGCGGGCTCCATGATTGAACTGTCGGTTGGCAAAACAATTGAACAGTGCGGATAAAATACATATATTGAGTGGCTTCACAAGTGTTCAAAAGTTATACGTTCATATCGTCTGACTTATTTAGGAATTGGAGCTAGGTCATTTTGGAATAATGTTCTAGAGTTAGTTAGCCTAAATGGTGAAATATGCAATACTTACATCAAGGTAGGGTCCATAATCAATCTGATACACGTCTTAAGTTCATATACCTAAAAGGTTACACCATCAGCATAGTCCATGAGTCTAAGCAATCACACGATCCTCATATGCCCACATGGTCTTATGGCCACTCCATTATTAGAAGTCTATATGGTTGAGTGGCCACACAAATGTCACTCTACTAGTCATAATAAGGGACTTAAGGTTAGATGGTTATGTGTGTCCACATTTTAAAATATTTTAAACATAATCAAGTAATCATAATCTTACACATGATTACAAGGCTACACCAATTATGATAAGTCTTATACTACAACCACTTCACACGTCACATATTTAGTAACTCATATTCGGTGTCGCATGGTTAAGGGCTAAGAGCCACATTTCATCATACCATTTACGGTTTAGGGATCACATCGCATAGAATTCAGGACCTTGATAGCATTAGCTTGGGTAACATAATCATACATCACATTCGGTTTAGTATACAACTTGGTCATATGTGATTCAAGTAGCGGTATCTATATTGATAAGCACAAACCTACGTTATTGAATGACCATCAATGCTACTTGATTTTATACGGTTAGGTGGCCTTGTACGTATTTCACATTCATACAGTTAGATGACTACATATACTACACATACTCCACCATTGCTTATGATTAAGTGGCCATACATACATCAAATACCCACATGATTAATGAGCCAAACAGGTATATCGCACTCTCACACCACTAGAGTCTACATATATGTTATAATTAAACTTGTTTAAGGGTTTAAACACAAATCACATGATCCTATTACTTGGGGCCGCACTTTAACGAAAGTGTCAAGTGATCAAGGGCTGTCCACAATCAACCCATTTAAGAGATTCATCATCATTACTTCAAATATTATAATATCAGTTCGTCATACATTCAACATATGAAGATTATAAACTCCTGTCGAAGAGGCCCAATGGTTGGCCCAAACAAGGCTACCACTGATGGGCCCACATGAAATTTACTCAAAATGGGCCTTAACATTCTTGGGCCCATACATCAATGGAATTTACTAGGGGTTCTATGTAGTGGAACTGATGGGAATTTCCCATGAGGTTGAGTTGTGTGTGACCCACTTAAGACTTAGGTCTGCTTTGATTTTAGTCCAACTCTTAAAATGATATGAGGAAGTGGATGGTCCGCATGGATTAAATAGATACACCATGGTGGCCTTAGGTTGGATTTAATGGTTAGGTATTAATTCTCTCAGCCTTGTATTGTATGGTCCATTTCAAGTTAGATTGACTGTCTAGGACAATGGCCTAAAGGGAACTCGGTATATGGGTTGGACGGGTTGAATATCTAATACATCGCTAGGATGACCCATAACAAATTTTCAATGATGAGAGTTCAATTTGCATTATTTCAGAATGTACGACTATCTAATCATTGGATGGGCCTAAGTCTCAGTAACATATTGTCAAAAGGGTCGATAAAATAGATAAACGATGATGATCTTAAATATATCATGTCATAACCATGGTGGATTAAGTGGCATAACACCTACATCAAAGTGGGCCATACCACACACAAATTGAGAGGTTTACCCTCCATTAAATATTCATAATCATGTGTTGGGCCCACAGGGTTGTGGTTCATAAATCCAGATCATCCATTATGTGTGTCCCACTTGGTTGAGGGGTTAGACCAAGTTTCAAATACATCTAAATTTCAAGTGGACACCGACAAGTGTTTTTATATGATTAGGCTCACTTCGAGTTGTACAAACGGTTTAAGGTGATCAAAGTTACATGGATCCTAGAGTGATGTATTTGTTACATTACACAGTTCGTCTATTTTTATTTCTTTTTTATTTTATTTTATTTTATTATTATTATTTTTTTAGAGATCATTTTACAACACTATCCAAAAATGAATCATATCCAAGGATTATATGGACCTCACCAAAAACAGTAGTGGAGATAATGATTTCACCGTTAAATAGTTTACAGGGCCCACCTTAATGGTTATTTTCCATCCAATCTATTCATAAGGTCACAAAGACCTGAATTAAGGGGAGAAACTAATTTCATATTGGTCCAAAACTTCTACGACCCAAAAAGGGTTCTAATGGTAGACGTTCAATCCTGCTAGTGTGGCCCACTTGATAGTTAGATCTATCTTATTTATTATTATTAATAATATTATTATTTTAAAGCCTTAAGGCAAACTCGCCAAATGAATAGACGGTTTGGATACAACACATACCCCATGATCAGATTCCTTTTTTTTTTTTTGTATTTATTTATTTTTAATGGTGTGGGCCACTTGAGTTCTGTGTACGGCTGAATTTTTGGGGTGACCCATCAAATGCACGGTGTAGATGCTCGACAAGCATCAAGGTGGAGCTTGTGGTGGGGCCCACTTCCTTGCCTGTTCCAGGCAACAGCGTCCTCTGGACGCTGGATGTCAGTAAGGGGCTGACGCCCTTTACTATATATATATAGTTATTTATTTATTTATTTTTTATTTTTAAATTTTACCCTGGTTTTTCATAGGTGGGGCCCACATCATAACGATCTACTCTAGCTACTGGGTTCTATGGCCCAAGACAAATCTATCAAGCCTAATATTCAATATATTTTAATGCACAGAAACATCGCAGTGGGCCCTAACAATTTATTGCTATTAAAATAATATTTTTGATGGTGTGGCTTACTAGAGATTTGGATTGGTTTCATTTTTTTGGCTCAACACCTAAAATGACCTAGAAAATAGGATGGACGGTGTGGATTAGATACATACATCAAGGGTGGGGCTTGTTGTGGGCCCATAGCCCTGCCCTCTCTTGGTCTCAAGCAGCAGGGACGCTGCTTGCTGCAAAACGTCCCCTGGACGCTGGCAGCAATCAGTGTCCAACACTTTTCTTTTTCTTTTTTTTGTTTAATTTTTTTTGTGTACGTGTGTGTGCATGGGTGGCTGTGTGTGAGAGTTTGGTTAGCGCAATGGGCGATGCTTGAACGGTTGGATGATTATAAAGATCATAATGGGGCCATGTTTTGCTGACCAAGCTGATATTTATGTTTTCTCTTCATCCACATCCTTGTGACCATATACCCCCGTATGATGGTTAGTTTACATTATGGTGGGCCCATGGCTAGTGGGTCCCACACAAGCTTTAGTTCAAGCTAATATTTGTTTCATCTCATCATCTATATGTGTTAACCATATATCAGAATGGGCCCGACCATCAATGAGTCCTACATCATCATTATCATTGTCATCACATCATCATCACAATTAATCATCCAAATAATCAAGAAAAAAAATAAACTATAAGAGTGGAGGGGGTGTACTCACTTTGATGAATTAGATGGATGGTTGAGATGGATGGAAGGGATGAGATTGATGGATTTGATGGCCGACCAAGATTACTCTCTCTCTCTCTCTCTCTCTCTCTCTCTCTCTCTCTGTCTCTCTCTCCTTGTGTAGAAAATGGGAAAATGCTAAGGGATTGAAGGGTATTTGTAGAGAACTTGATAAAATTTTGGTTAATTTAGGCTAATGTAATTAATATTAGCTTAGGCTAGGATTATGACATTTAATTCATGATTTGTATTTAATGGTGGATTAAAGGAGCATGGGATGACATGATGTGATGATGTCATGAAAAAAAGTTAACTTGAGGTATTCATGAGAGAGGGAGAGGTATGGGTGCGTGACATCACACACATGGGTAGAGATTCTCTCACCCATGTGTGGCATGTGTATGTGCGTACGGCATGTGTTGTGCACATGTGTGGAATGGAGTACGTGGCGCATTGCGCACATAATACACTAATGATTCTTCACAGCGTATCTCACTAATGGAGTATCGTATAGATGCACGGGTGGTACCTACGTGATCACAGTGACGAGGCGATCGATATGAGATAGGTTTCGAAGTCTTGGGGTCTCGTTCAGTTGGGTGTGTACTATAAACAATCAATCTAGGTCTAGCTAATGGCATTAATCATCGTGTACATATGCATAGGAAATGGTACCGAATGGAAGGGGTGTAATATCAAGTGTAGGTGATTTTTAGAGGACTTCTTAGTATAGATGTTCTCTAACTTCCCCCATAAACTAGCCGCAGTTTTCTCCCTCAAAAAATTATAGAGAACTTCATCCATGAGACATAAACGGATAGAGGCTAAAGCATTACTATCAAGGTTTTCCCATTCTTTATCTTTCATGGTAGATTTTCGCTCTTCAAGTGCCTTAATCTCATCTTTCTTGGTTAAAAGGCTAATCATCTTAACCTTCCATAACTCAAAATTATTTTTTCCTAAGTACTTCTTAATATCAAACTTGCCGTTTTTCATTATTACTAATCCTGCAGATTCAGATCTGTGCCCCAATGATTGCTTTGATACCACCTGTTAGGGATTTGTGCTGCGGAATCACACAGATCTAGATCTAGGATAACAATCCAAGAGCAACAAGCAATCACAAGAGAACACAACAATTTAATGGGGAAAACCTTTGCAGAAAAAAATCATGGCACAAAGCGATAGAAATTTACTATGAAATAGAAATTACAAGAGAGAGAACTTATCCGATTCAAACAATCTCGAATCTCACCCTTGCTACACCCTTTGGAAACTCGAAAACCATTTTAGGAACCCTTAGAACCCCTTTAGAAAGCCTTAGAATCCTTTAAAATAGCCCTATGGACCCCTATTTATAGATTAGGAAATACCCCTTCTGCACCTTTGCGAAACCGCCTCAAATTTACGCAGTCCGCACAAAATCCATGCAGAATCTACGTAACCCTTAACTAGTTAAGCCAGGTCCTTGACTAGTTGAAGGACCCCCTTGACCAGTTGAGCTTGACCCTCGACTAGTTGACACCAAAAAATCTTGCTTGCTAGACTTTAGGTCGAGCGGGCCTCAACTGGTCGAGTGGACCCTCGACTGGTCGAGCAGCGCAGAAGTCTTGAAGACTTTTCTTTTGACAATACATACTTGGACTGCATAGACGATTTTCATAATGCAATCCATTGATGTTGATTTCCTAAACTAAAAAGTCTCTCCCCAATCTATTGTAGATGAAGAGAGCTCAAGAGAAAACACATTTTCCTCTGGTAGGGTTAAGTAAATGTGCAAATCATCTACAAGGTGTACCACACAAAGAAATATGAAGCAAGGGTTAGGGTGATGGAAGCGAGGAAGGGAGTAGATCTCTCTCTCTCTCTCTCTCTCTCTCTCTCTCTTTGTCCCTCCAGTAATCTCCTCTATAATAGGGTTTCATAGGGTTCACTTAGTATGGTGCTCCACCACATACAAACTTTGACATATCGCATTGTAAAGGAAGCCCGCCATTCTGCCTCTAACATGCATATTAATCTAATCCCTCTATGTAACACCCCGAATTTTGGCCAACCTGGGATTAAACATCCTTAGGCAATGGGTCAACTAAAACACCTGGGAAAATCGCTTAGAACCCAATTCCATAGCCAAAGAGATCATTTAGGGTTAATTCCTTTAGAAACTAAGCATAAGTTAGCTAGCGCAACGCTAGAGTAGTTGGGAAATAGTCCCTGATCACTTTAAATACGTTTTACAAGACCCAAATCGAGTAGAACCAATGACTCTATAATACTCTATAACTTCGGATCAAACTCTAAGTAGGTTTGTTCTCTGAACCTCTTTGAAACTTTGTATTGGATCTAGACCGCACGTCGAAAGTCCGATACCTACTATCTTAGACCGTTAGAACCGTCCAGCTGGACTTGACAATCATTTCAAAAATCAAGTCCAACCGATAATCACAAGCTATTTCATTGAGCCCGGACTGAAGAGAGTGCGAATAGGGACAGATTTGGAATTTGAAAATCAAATCTGGTACACGACTTGACGCGTCAGTATTAAGCGTTCTGACTGTCAGAATTCAGCCAAATTACACCCTCGGATCAGGAAAAATTTCTATTTCATATCATGAGACTTGCGGCCCTGATCTACGTGCGGTGACCGCTGAACTGAAACTGGACTACCACGTGCGATCTGCGAACCCTGCCGGATTGAAAACTTGATGTGTGCTAGATCTAGTATGCATGAGCTTAAGTCCGATCGCGTTCGGCCAGGGAACCACCAGAAATATACTTTTGGATCGAAACAGCCCCGATTTGGATATACCCTAAGTGAACTTTGTTCCCGAGCCTATTCCGGGCATTTTTGAGCTTATAAAAGGGGTTGAAACCCTCACTCCTCTCTCCCATCCGAATTTGAGAAAAACCCTAGATTGGGAGAGAGAAAAGATGAGAGTTTGTAAGAGAAGGTGGGAGAGAATTCCCTGCTGCTTGTGCCACGTGCTGTACGTGCTTTAACAACGCGCTTCAATCACTTCGCTGGTGATTTCTCCGCATTTTCAGGTAAGAAAATACCCTAGAAGTTGCTGATTTGAGATTCCTTTCGTTCCATAGCTTGTTAGTTGATAAATCTTGTAAAACAGGTTCTCTATTCGCCGTAGACGAAGCGTATACGCTCCGTTCGAATTCACACTCCTAAAAGGGAAAAGGTGCGGATTTTAGATGCTTTGATTGACTGTTTCCAACGCTTTCAATGTCGTTTAATAGTAGATTATTGACGGCAACGCCGTTTGACATGTACAACATGCTGTCCGTTTCCTGTTTCATAAACCGACGAAGAATATGAGATTTAGGGCATTTTAGTCATTTGTAGGAGATACTGTTTTCATCCATAATTTGCTGATGTGATTGACATGACTTCTTGTCGCATTAGGATGTTAAGAATACGTGCATAATTAGTTTGGCGAAGAGATTCGCCAAAATGTGCACTTTGAGTCGACATACTATATGTAGACTTAAGTGTGTAGTGTAAGTGCTTGTATAAATACTTGTATTAGTATGTATTGAATTAAATGGTGTTATGAAGTAGTTTGAGATTGATTTCTCAATTAATATGCTGGTGTAAATGGTTTCCTACATGTTAGCCATATGTACGATTTCATTATATGTATGAAATGCATATGCTTGATGTTTCACTTAAGTGGTATGTTATAACATGTGCTTGATGATTTTCTTATGATTTAGTTTGAGATTGAATTCTCAATTAATATGCTGATGGAGATGATTTCCTATATGTTGGCGATATGCATAATTTCATTATATGTGTGAAAGACATGTGTAAGATGATTTACTTAAGTTGTACGTTATAACATGTGTTAACATGCTCACATGGTTGTATTTTATTTCCAATACTCTCACATGATTTGCTGATGTGATTTCATATGTTTGGGACTATGCCTAGTCCAGGCAGTCGGTAACAGAGAAAATTCGTGGCTAGCTGGTATTTGCCATGAAGGACGCGTCGATGAACGCGAGTCGTGTTTAGAGTTGACGGCAGTGGCTAGGCCACGCGAAGTTTTTCATGCACTTCATGTCGTTCGACTTGCGATGCGCTCGTGCTAGTCGAGCCCGTCAAGTAACCCGATTGGCCGTTGTTATTCACCCTGCATGAGTCATAACTGCTTGAACGTAGGGTATTGAACTTACCATTGTAAACCCTGTCAACCATGGTACCTTGATCCACGAAGACTCATGAGCCGGGCATGGTGGTATGGGACACCGTGGTCGAGCTGTCGGCCTACGCTGGGGCCACAAACCTCCTCGTAGTGACCAGTGAGCACCTAGTCTCGTGAGCAGATTATGGTGGTATGAGACACTATATTCTTGTTGTCGGCCTACACTGATCAGGCGACGAGTCCTTTGTAGTGACCGCGAGCATATTCTGAGTCTACGGGAGGCGACGACTCTTCAGTAGCAGTAGAGTACAGTAAGTCTTTATTGATAAGGTGATGGGGGAGCGGTGCAACGAGTGCGAGCAACTGCCCTGGCAGCCCTTGCAGTGACTTATAAAAATATACATCGTATGAGATTACTAGGAGTGACGACCCTAGACAGGATCTGTGTTGGGATTGATATAAGGGAGGTACCTTAGTTTCCCAATCCTGCTGTTTGAATGGACTAATAACAACTCAGAAATCATATCACCATTACATTGCATGTGCCTGGAAGATGTGGAGCACTTGAGGGACGATTGCATGCCGCGGTCGTAAGATGGTGCCGTATGAGGGAGATCGTCGGTGAGGGCATACATCACATCATGTCATATTGCATTAACAACAGTATTAGGATTGTCTGATTTACTGCTTTACTATTATCACATGATTAATTTGAGAACATGTTAATCTTTACTCTCTTATCCCACTGAGTTGATCACTCACTCCCACGTTACGGGATGGTATTTTCGGACACCCACCAGTCCCTATTGTGATTGCAGATGATGGCGTGGCCTGCGAGGCGGAGCTGGACTTGATGATGATGAGGAGGATTCCTCCTTTATGCGTGTTCTGATTGACGGGATTACAGGGAGGTTGATTAGATACCTTGACACTTGTCATTTTATATTTTAGAATACTCATGTATATCCTTTTGGTTTACTTTTGGAGTATACATGTATGTATATAACCTGGTAACATATTCACACTCTAGAGACATACAACCGTTTATATATGTTATGCATACTATCACAGTCTTCCGCTTGTAAATTTAACTGTCTCTGGAGTATGATATGCTGTTCTGGCTTAATCTCACTCATGTTTAATACATTATCATAGAAAACATTCAATCATACATATCTATGTTGCATAAATAACATTTTTGAACTTGGGAGTTGGGTTTTTGCTCGATCCCCTGATTTTTGGGATGTTACACTCTAGTGTCAAGTACATCCACCTATAATCCATATCCCATGCTATTATAAACTGGACCATTGGATCTGGACCATCATATCACCATCAAGTATGATCAAAACTATTTTAACGGTTAAAATAAAACTTCAATGGTGAAACTATTTCTAAAGGGTGATTAAAACCTTTTAAGTACTAAGCCCAATGAAAAGGCAACTTGATGAATTCTTAATCTAACTAGATCTTGTCTGAGCAAGTCCTATGGTAAAACTGGTAGATCCCTTATTGGCCCATGTGAGAATAAATGAACCTTGATGGAGGTACCTAGCATCATCCACTTTTAGTGGCATATATGAAACCCTGTAAAGTGAGCTCAAGCCACTCATTTAGGATCTAAGACCTTCTCACGTCCCCAATTCTAAGGATTGATCAATTATTGTGCACAATCAAGTCCATGATCGCTAATCATAGTTCATGCAAATTAACCCCTAGATTGTTAACTTGAAATTTGATCTACCAATGTAAGTGTCCAAGGGTCCATACTAAGATCCTATATGCATGACATACTCACATTCTTGTGTAGGGTAAGGGAAAAATGTACAACTAACACCAAGTTGGTGCTTGATGGTGGAGACCTATCCTAACCCAATTCAATCTCTCACACAAGATAATCATACATCACTAAGATCAACATCCACCGATGTGTCCTCAGCATTTTTATCAGTCATGGCTCATTAGGGAATTGAGATCAATGGAATACAACTCTCCCCAATCAGTGACCAATAAGTCCAATCTCAAGTTCCCTAGGAATAGAGGATGTATTGTGTACTCCTCACATAGCTCGTAGTATGAAAGAATGATGTAGCACTAAATATGTCTAAGGTATATAACATGCGTCCATGAAGGAACCTTACTTCTCAAGATCAACAATTGAGATCGGCCCCATCATATCCATATGGTCAATGGATAAGGGCATGCATAGATTTTTAAGGGCAATAACTTCAACTATCTCCCACTAGCCCTAAAATTAATATGGGTTGTAATCTAATTAAGCACCTATTTCAAATAGGACTTCTTATCCAAAGGAATAGGGAGTCATGTTGATCATTTAAAAGGCCTATATAGTTTCTCTAATGGAAAATCTTACTATCTAGCATTGTAACATCCCGAAAATCGGGGGTCGGGTAGAAACCCAACTCCCGAGTTCCAGAACGTCACTTATACAACATAGATAATGATAAATGCATGTTGTCTGTAGAATGACATTAAAAAAGATTGAGATTAAGCCAAAACAGCATATCATACTCCAGAGAGTTAAATTAGCAAGTGAAAGACTATGATACATACATAAAATATATAATTGATTGTAAGTCTCCAGAGTGTGAACATGTTACCAGGTTAATTAAATACATGTATACTCCAAAAATGAAAAGAAAAGAATATACATGAGTGCTCTGAAAATATAAAATGACAAGTGTCATGGCGTCTAATCAACCTCCCTGTAATCCCGTCGATCAGAACACACATAAAGGAGGGATCCTCCTCCTCATCATCAAGTCCGGCTCCCCCTCGCAGGCCGTGCCATCATCTGTAATTATAAAAGGGTCTGGTGGGTGTCCGGAACACCGTCCCATAACGTGGGATTAAGTAATTAACTCAGTGGAATTATAGAGCAAAGATTAGCATGTTATCAAATCAATCACGCGTTAATAGTAAATCAAACAATCAAACATTCCTAGATACTGTTGTTCATGCAAGCATGAAATGACATGATGGATGCCCTCGCCGACATACTCCCTCATACGACACCATCTTACGCCCGCAGTATGCTTACATTCCTCAGTGCTCCACATCTTTCAGGCACATGCAATGCGATATGCATAATGATTACCGAGTTGTTATTAGTCCTTTTCATACAACAGGATTGAAAAACTAAGGTACTTCCCTTATATCAATCCCAACACAGATCCTGTCTAGGGTCGTCACTCCTAGAAATCTCATACGATGTTATATTTGTACGTCGCTGCAAGGGCTTCCAGGGCTGTTGCTCGCACTCATTGCACCTCTCCCCCATCACCTTATCAATACAGGCCTAGTAATATCCTTAATACTGCATCAGTACTCGTTGCCCCCATGCGGTGTCAGGATAAACTCAAGGTCACTACAAAGGGCTCGTCACCTGATCAGTGTAGGCCGATAGCAAGAATATAGTGTCCCATACCACAATAATCTGCTCAGAGTAGGGTGCTCACTGGTCACTACGGGGAGGTTTGTTGCCCCAGCGTAGGCCGACAGCTCGACTACGGTGTCCCATACCACCATGCTCGGTTCATGAGTCTTTATGGATCAAGGTACCATGGTTAACAGGGTTTCCAATGGTAAGTTCAGTACCCTAGGTTCAAGCAGTTATGACTCATACATGGTGAATGTACAATGGCTAGTCGGGTTACTTGATGAGTCCGACTAGCGCGAGCGCACGTTGAATCAACCGACATGAAGTGCACAAGCACTTCGTGTAGCCTAACCACTGCCGATGACTCTAGTACGACTCGGGTTCGTCATACACATCCTTTGTGAAGAATAGAATCCAACAACGAATTCTAAACTATTACTGACTACCTGGGCTAGAGTATAGCCCCAAACACTTGCAATCTAAATCAGAAATCATATGAGAGAGACAATTGAAATACAAGAAATACCAGCATGTTATCGGCATGTTATAATATACATCATAAGCAGTTAAGCATACATGAGTATTTCACACATAAGGTAATCAATTCAAATACGAGCATGGAGGAATTCATGAACATCATCAAATTAGTTGAGAATCCAATCTCAACTCTAATCTACAACACCATTTACTCAATACTTACTAATACATAGATTTATACAAACACTTAGTCTACACAACTCCAATGTACCTAACGTATGTTGATTTCAACATATAACATGACAAATCCTTATATCAAGGAGATGTCTAATACACGACAGTCATGTTCTTACATTCAATATATATGGCAGGCACAAATCACATTGATTTAGGCATTTCAACAAACACTTAGTCTACACACATTAGTCCACATAGCATATGTCGGCCAATATGTGCGTTAGGGCGAATCTCTTCACCAAACAGATCATACACGCATTTCTAATATCATAATACGACAAATAGCCATGGCAATCATTTCAGCAAAATACGGACTTATACCGTATTTTTTATAAATGCCTAAAATATCCTAAATCTCATATTTACCATACGTTTACGAAACGAAAAACAGACAGCATGTTGTACATGTCAAACGGCGTTGCCGTCGATAATCTACTATTAAACGACATTGAAAGCTTTGAAATTAGTCAATCTAAGCGTTTAAAATCCTCACCTTTCACCTTAGACGTATATCGTTTCGAATAGAACGTATACGCTTCGTCACCGGCGTAAATGCGACCTAATGCACAAGATACATAAGCTATTTCGATATTTGAATCGAAAGAATTCCAAAACAGCAAGTAGTTAGGATTTTTCTTACCTAGGAGTGCATTGAAATCGCCGGGGAAGTGATTGGAGTGCGGTGCTTTGGTATGTACAAAACGTGGAGCAATCGGCAGGAAGATCTCTCACAAGGTCTCCCACAATCTCTCACTTTCTCTCTCTATCTAGCTAGGGTTTCTAGCAAATTTGGATGGGTGAGATATGTGAGGGTTTAAAGCCCTTATATAGGTTAAAACCTGACCTATTTAGACTTAGGAACAATGTATACTTAGGTTATAACCAAATCGGGGCTGTTTCGATCCAAAAGAGCATTTCGGGAGGTCCCCTGGCTGAACGCGGTCGGACTTAAGCTCATGGATACTGGATCCTGATCACATCCAGTTTTCAGTCCGGTAGTGTTCGCAGATCGCACGTGGCGGTCCAATTTCAGTTCAGCGGTCATCGCACCTAAATCAGGTCTACAAGTCTCATGATATGAAAGAAAAATTTTTCCTGATCCGAGGGTGTAATTTGGCTGAATTCTGATGGTCAGAACGCTTAATAATAACGCGCCAAGTCACGTGCCAAATTTGAATTAAAATTTTCAAATCTAACCCATTTCTCACTCTCTTCACTCCAAGCTCAATGAAATAGCCTCTGAACGTCGGTTGGGCTTGATTTTTGAAATGATTGTCAAGTCCAGCTAAGCGGTCATAACGGTCTAAGATTGTAGGTATCGAACTTTCGACGCGCGGTCTAGATCCAATACAAAGTTTCAAAGGGTTCCTGAGAGCAAACGGGTTTAGAGTTTGATCCTAGGTTTCAGGGTATTATAACGTTATTGATTCTACAAGTTTTGGGTCTTGTAGAACGTATTTAAAGTGTTCAGGGACAATTTCATAGCTAATCTAACATAGCGCCAGTTAACTTACGCTTAATTTTTAAAGGAATTAATCCTAAGTGATTTCGTTGGCTTTGGAATTGGGTTCTGAGAGGTTACCAAGGTGTTATGGTTGACCCATTGCCTAAGGACGTCTAATCCCAGGTTGGCAAAAAATTCGGGGTGTTACAAGAACACTCAACCATGTCCATCTGGTTTCACGGTTGTCATTTCCGTCCCTTATGCTAATTATCCTTATGATCAGAAAAATTGATCACCCACAAACCACAGTTCACTTAAGAACTTTAATTGGTCCCTCAAAGATTATAGTTTTAGTGCATGTCGTATATCTGGATTATTACGAAACATAATGGCATATCATATGCCAAATTAGCGGTGTTACCATATGAGTGACATAATAAAAATATAATATTTGAAAACAAACATGAGAAACACATCCATCTATAGGGATAAAAACTAATCATCATACAAGAGTCATTACCGTATCTATTTCCTCCCACTAACTAAGACATTAGTCTAAAGTCATACTATGTATACACATGCTAACCAAGAGGTAATGAAATCCAAAAGGCTAAAAATCTACAGCAACTATAGTGGTCAACCAAGTGACCATTGAATACCAAGCTAAAGGTGAACAGTTGATCACCTATCTGAGTATGGTTCACGAATTACTCAAGGAATTTGAGGGGTACGAGATCATACAAGTCCTGAGATTCGAGAATGCCATCGCGGATTCCCTAGGCAGATTTGGCTCGACCATCGATACCGACCTCGCCAAGACCATCCCGATTGAATTCTTGCCCAAGGTGAGCATTAGTTAGCCCGACCAAAAAATGGCCCTCCTAACACCAAGTTGGATGGTCCCAATCATACGCAATCTACAATAGGGCAAGCTACCTAAAGACAAGCTAGAAGCACAAAATATCAGATACCGATCTGCTTGACACATGATACTAGGAGATGTCTTGTGTAAGAAGAGGTTCTTATTACCCTAGTTGAGATGCTTATGACTAGAAGAAGCTGAGTATGTATTAAGATAAATCCGTGAAGGTGTTTGTGGAAACCACTTAGGAGGGAGAGCCTTGGTGCGCAAAGCATCCTAGAAGGGATGCTATTGGCACACTATACACAGGATGCTAGGCCATTTACAGGGAAATATGAGAGCTTTGCAGTAGTGTTGCGGAAGCCACTGGGGCAGTTGACCCCAATGAACAGACCTTAGCCCTTCGCACGATAGGGAGTCAATATCATTGGACATCTACCTAATGGAAAGGGGCAAACCAAGTTTGCAATTGTCGATGTCGACTATTTCACAAAGTAGATCGAGGCTGAGCCTTTAGATTGGATCACTGAACAGAAAATGACCAACATCATTTGGAAAACATCATATGCAGATTCGGCATACCCCACATGATTATTACCCACAATGGTAGGAAGTTAAACAATGTCAAGTTTTGAGGATTATGTGAGAAGCTCGGCATTCACAACCCCTTTGCCTCTCTTGGGCACCTGTAAGCCAACGGTCAGGTGGAAGCATTTAACAAAATCATTAAGAGCCAACTTAAGAGCAAACATGAGATATTTATGGGAGCATGGGCTGATGATTGTCACATGTCTTATGGGCATATCGAACCATAGCTCAAACGACCACCAAGGAGACCCCCTTTTCGCTGGCCTTCATTTCCGAGGTAGTGGTCCCAACAGAAATTGAAATTTCCTCGAGTTGAACCAAGCTATTCATATCAAAGGAGAACGATAGACAGATGTCGATGAGCCTCAATCTACTTGAGGAAATAAGAAACAACGCACAAATGAAGGTCACTACCTATCAACAAAGAGCGGCTCGACACTATAACTCAAGAGTGAGGCAACGAAGATTTAGAGTGGGAAACTTAGTGCTTCAAGAGGTCTCCCTAAGCATAAAGGAGCCCAACTCGAGAGTTCTAGGACCGAGCTGGAAAGGTTCTTACACAGTTACTAGTATAACTGTCACGCTCCAAACTCGAAAACTAGGCTCACAAAATTCTCGATCGCTGAATTCGGCGTCGATAGCCTCCGTAGTACCCCATTCTCGGCTCCCTGCACCTATATACCAGATTCCAATCCTGGAATCCTATAAAGAGGATTTTCAATATGAAATTTTTGTAAGAAGCATAACCATAAGCATAACCCACAAACAATAACAACATCACCACATATCCACTATGATAAAAAATTTTAAAGTACAATACATAAAGGGAAAAATACAAGATAGATATCAAAACTCCAAAAGCTCAGCCGCACGCTCCTGCTCCCGCTCAGATACGTCCTAGTACCACTTACACACAATGGTTGTGCATAAGCTTACATGAAGCTTAGAGGGTAGTGTAAGTGTGTGTGCAATATATGTGTTAAGCATACACACACACACACACACACACACACACACACACACACATATATATATATCAAATTAATGTGAAAATTCTGGTAAGTCCATGAATAGGAAAAATGCTGGTAAGTCCATGAATGCTATCATTCGTACCAAGGTTATGCGATGTAAGGCCTACAGACCAAATGTTATATGCAAGATGCAACACAAGCATACCAGTCCTCAGCTGGATCCATGTACTAGTATAGTTCACCTTTGGAACATAATATGTCAGTACAGTTCCTCTCTGGAAAATCCACATATTAGTACAGTTTCTCTCTGGAAAATCACCGGGGTCTAGTGTACTACACATTGACTACCCGTCCCTTAGGCATGCAATCTAATGTGAGTGTAAGAGACCTCACTATCCGCCTAACCAATAGTCTACCAATATCTATCTGACATGTTGATAGCAGACCTATTCCTCAAGCTGGTCAAACTCAACCTAGCTATACTCCCTTCTCTCTAGGCAGGTAAGGTCACACCCCCTTTCAACCGACCACGATATAGTGGGAGAAACAACCTTCTAGTATTCGGCACATGGGCGCTCATGTATCCACTCGGTCTCGACGTTGGAAAAACCTCTCGGTACCATAAGGATTTGGGGACTTTCACCTAGGTACATCTATGATGCCCTATGTTTAGAACCAAAATATTTTCAGTATCCAATCCTGTCATCCATGATATACCTGTGAAGGCTACGACCTTGATATCAGTAGGGTGTACAATAATTATGTCAAACAAATACAAGATGCATGAGTTATACTATACATTCATGTAGCAATCCCACGCGTACCGCGTGCTCATGTGGGGTAACTCTATCTCTCAGGGAGTCCTAAAAATAACCCACCCAATGGCATATGTTATGATCAATCACTCCTCATAACAAGCATGCAAATGATGCATATGGGTATGTATCATGATGTTCTTCTAGGCATATCGAACGATGATGTCATACTCTCCTATAATCAATCCATGGCCTAAATGACATACTTATATCAAGGATGAGCCTAAGTACAAAGAGTGAGTTTCCTCACCCTCTCCATCACGTCATAATTGGGCTTCCTATGGGGCCCAATAAGCATAAGATGGGCTTTATGGCTTTGACAAATCTACAAGACATGGTGGAAGTACTATCAATAATGGGGGTCCAATAGTTTGGGTTAACCCACTAAGAGAGGATGAGAATGTGCCCAACAATGGGCCTAGGGAGGTTTACAATGCAGACATTTAACCACCACTGCCTCCTAGAGTGCAGCCCGCTATAGAAACTATCTCATAATGGGGTCCATGGCCCTTAAACTAGCTAGAAAATAAATCGACAGCATACATATTATTTCATTAATCATGGTGGGCCTCTGGGGTCAGCCCATAAACCTCATTCATCATGATGGCCCTCTTGGGACAACCCATATAATCAGTAAAATAGATGGGCAGCATATACAACACATATATCGTAATGGGACTCATGGGGTAGCCCATATAATCCAGCAAAATAGATGGGTAGCATGCATATCACATTCAACAAGGTGGGCTCTAATGGCTGGATGTTCAGCCCATCTGGGCGTGCTGGACGTCCAAAAATCTGGACAGCATGGTTCTACTTTATACAGATGGAAGGTGGGCCTTACAAGGCACTAATGGGGCCCATAATCTCAGAAAAATAGATGTATAGTGTGTGTATGCATTACACCTTCAATCTGGTGGGCCTCACAACTTTACAATAAGCAATTTCATGTAGCAAGTTGGGCCCTTTCTGGACGTCCAAGCCTCCCAACCATATGGACCTGCTGGGCGTCTAACAGATGGACTTTCTGGGTGAAATACATGTCTCATGGTGGCCCATATATATCATAGTGGGCCCCACCAGATGAACGACATGAATACAACATATACATCAGGGTAGGCCTGCTGCTGGACAGCTAGTCAAGCAGTGTCCCAGCCTTGCTGGACGGTTGAACGGTCTGGATATACAAGTGGGCCTTGCTGGCAACCAACCGACGGGTGGCCTGGAAAGAATATATGCTTCAAGTGGGTCCCACCATCCCTTGCTGGATGGTGTGGATACCACACGTACATCATGGTGGGTTCCCACGTCCCATGGACAGTGTGGGTAAAACATACATCATGGTGGGGTCCACATCCATGGACTCGACTGTATGGATAAAATACTTACATCATGTGAGGTCCACGTCCAGGGACTGGGTGACATGGATAAAACACATTCATCAAGGTGGGTCCCACTTCCATGGACTGGATGACGTGGATAGAAACATACAGTAAGGTGGTCCCACCATTCCAGTCTTGCTCGACGATGCAGACATACACATACATCAAGGCAGGCTCCACCGTTCCAGCCTGCTGGACAGTGGGGATACAACATATGCACCAAGGTGGGCCCACTAGCTTGGATATAAGCTCATATTTATTTTTCCCTTCATCCTGGCCTGTCCAAACGGACAGGCAGCATGAATAAATACATCATGGTGGGCCTGTTGGCCTTGAACCGTGGGCAGCAAGGTGAGTCGACCCTACTGTTCGGGCGGTCTAAATTTGTTAAGCATATCAGGTGGGCCACATAATATGTAACGCCCCATGTTTTCAAGACCCGAGTATACGACTCGTTTCCCAAAAACTCGAGTGTTAGCTTATAAAGAGCCAAATTCGATTCATTTTTTAAAAAACTATTAGAGTTAACAGTTTAGCGTAGAATCGACAAATCAACATAAACGAAAATTTTATTTGCATTTAAAATATACAAGAGACTTCCCATAATAACTTATACAACCAATGTCTCTGAAATCAACAATACAAGATTTACATGACTTAATACATGAGAAATATTAAAATGTATTTAAACATAAGCCGTAAGGTCGTGCAACTTCTCGTAACAATACAACCATGCATCCCTGGTACTTGTACCTGGCTCCTCAACGGTCTGAACCTGAAAATCACTTAAGCCACCTGTGCTACCTGTATGGTTATATATTTGATGGGTGAGTGGCCAACTCAGTATGAATTTCCTTCAAGATTTCACACCGTCACATTAGGTAAGCATAGTTATAAAAGCACAATAAGGCATACAAAATAATACATGATGCAATCTTATTAGTGCATGCATGCATGAATGCATCATCACACTGGGGATGCTCATCCGTGTGGACATTGGACTTGTCATCCATGTAATCATTGACCTGAGAATGCTCATCTAGTTGGACAGAGGCTGACCGTTAGCGAAGCACATCACGTGCGTACATCACTTACCTCATAACGACTGCCAATCATATATCACGTACGTTAGCGATAAACGCTGGTCTGTACCATGTATGCATGATTAGCCAAACCATTATTAGTCTAGTTACAATCACACAATTTAAATAAGCTTAAGGTCACTATGGGGGCTCGTCACCAGCGTAGGCCGTAAGCTCGGGCATAGTGTCTCATGACCACCATCCCCGGCCCATGAGGCTACCACCTTAGGATGTTTAATAAAAACCCATCGACTAGTGGCCAATCAAATTCAATATATGGGGCTTACCATCACATGGTCGTATAATATAAAACATCGAACCAATATGTAACAAATACTAGAACAAAGCCCCTTGGGGCAAATTTGAAAACTAAGTCACATAGGATAATTATCAAAACTAAGCCATATAGGGCCAATATCAAAACCATACGATAAAAGACCATCCTTAAAAACTACTTAGACACAACAGCCCCTAGATGGTAGTCCCATATCAATATTCAATTCAAGCCACCATTCAATAACCAATAAGTCGCAGGTCCATTATAATCATATTCAATCGAGTTACATCCCAAGTATGGGTGTACATTTATAAGTGGAGGTTTCCCACTGATGTACCAGTCTAAGTTCCATAAGAAATCCATAAGTAATCCACAAACGTAGGAAGATATGCGAGATAAATATTAAGCATGTAATCTAACAATCCAATCCCAATAATTTACACATATGTTTATTAAGTAAAGATATCAATTATCAATTGAAATTAAAATTTTTTAAAAAAACTATCACTTAAGCTAATGGGAAATGGAAAGCTTAAGGGGAAGAAATCATCACCTTATACTTGGAATTGCCAACTGAAGTTGCTAGGAAGTGCGTTCAGCCTTAGAATTGAATCCTACCATGGATTGTGAAGTTGTACGTGAGATTAGGTTTCTATAAAGTATTTATGGTCAAGATTAATATAACGTAGGGTTTGAATTACTTATTTTTAGGGTTTTTAATGTAAAATTAGAATTTTCATCCTAGGGTTTAGTCCTAAACTTAGAATCTGGGATTTGAATCCTAAATTAATAATAATAATAATAATAATAATAATATTATTATTATTATCATTGTACAATGGATCGAATAATATTCATAATAGGAGTATCAATCCATCAATATTGGTAATGATGGTTCATAAGTTCATATTTAGATGTACCGATATTAATTAATATTTTTATAATGACTATAATATCTTAAATAATACAGTAATAATAATAGAATATTTATTAATGATAATATAATAAGGACTAATACTAATAATTATACTAATGAATATTATACTAATCCCACAAGGAAAATGATAAATATTTTTTAATGCTAATAGTCATAACTATCCTCAATGAATCTAGTCATGATAATAGATGCTACGATCTACCATTAATTATGAAGTTCTACAATTTAGCCCAAACCTAACACACTATCTATGTTTAGGGTATTGACCCAGAGTTTAGATTATTTAGGTCTAAGATTTCATCCTAGAGTTTAGGTCTAGGCTAGATTTTTAGGGTTTGAACCCTACTTGGTGTGCAATTAATTTTAATGTTAATTTAATAATTTTGAAGTATTTATTAACATCAGTATTATAATTAATATTAGCTAATGTAGCAATAAAAATCATTATGATGATACCAATTAGTACATTCCACTATCCATAATAAATATTTAAGAATGATAAATAAAATACTAGTATTTAATAATTGAAATTTGTTTATAATAACTAGTTCTAGCATAGATAATCTACTACTGTCTACTCAAGTATAATATTAACGATCCCAATAATAAGAGTAGTAACTATTTGGGTGATTTGGGGGATTCTAATCCCTTAACCAATCCTGATTTTAATTCTATTTGAACCACCATAGTCAATCTCTTATATGGAAGATCCTCCACATGGGAAATTTGAGAGTTCTCATGTCCTTATAATAGAAATAATTTCTAATTAAAATCAAATTAGCATTTTAATATGTTAGGTCAACTTACCTACCCAAGTGAGTCAGTCAACTTGGATTTATCTTGATAAGGGCAATTAGTTGAAATAATGTGGCCCAGGCATGGAGTCGAACTTCACTACCAAGCTGATATAACTGGATTCGGCTGAGTTCACCGGAACTCGATAACTCGATGAAAGTTCATCAAGTTGACTCAGCTGATGCATCTCAGTTCTTCTTGACAAAAAGCATCAAAATTAGCAAATAGGGCTTGAGTCCCTTGTCACTGGTCATCCACGAATTGAACTTAGCTTCCCAACCCCACCTGACGTTGGAGATTTCTTAGACCTTTGTTGTGGGGAGTGAGTCGAGTCAACCCAAGCAGCAATTGTATTCAAGCCGCTCCAGACGCTGGGATATAGCTTCCAGATCGAAGCACATTTTAAATGGATGGAGGGGACCTCGAGTCATTAAGCACCGACTCGGTCAAGAGAGCTCGCTTGGCCAACTTGGCCCTGACTCGCCTAGCAACGACCCAACTGAGTTGGATAACATCTTGGTGCGGCCGCACCTCTCTCTTTCTTTGTTTTTCTTTGCAGCAGCCAGCAACTCGGTCCAACGCACCTAGATGCAATAGACTCACCCCGCGACTCGGGTGGGTTGAGTTAGATTAGCACAATGAGCAGCAGCATCCACTTGTCTCCCTCTGATTCTCCGTTGGAATTCCGACAAGGATGGGAGCGTACCCACACCAGGCTCAACCCGACCGGCTTGGCTTGAACTTGAACTCAGTGAGTCGAGTTCCTAGACCCGATAGTGAAGTGCAGTGCGACCCATGCTTGCACTCTGACGCAGGGATGAATGTGATGAGGTCGATCACCATCTTCCTCAAGGATAACTACTCCAAATCCATGGAGCTTCTCTGGACTCCCCACAGAGACTTCTCGAATCCACGAGGAAAGAAAGCAGGAAGATAGAAATAAATTCTAATAAATTCAAAATTAATTGATGAATTTCCAAAATTGAGTTCACAACCCTTTACATAAGGGAACCAAGCAATAAGAAAGAAATCAGACTCAAACTACAACTAAAACTCCTAGAATTCGCAACTTACTATAAATAGTAAACTTACTATTTATAGACGGTCATGATGTCTACTAGTGCGCAAGGTTTTCGGCCAAAAATAGTAAGTGTCCTATTTGGCTTCACCAAACCGTTCTCCTAATTGTCCTAAGCACTTTTCATGTTGGACACAACTCCTAAAGGCCAACGGATGAAAAGTTATACTCAAACTAAAACTTACTATTTATAGTAAAAACAAAATTAAAACGAGGAAACGGCCGTCGATCAGGGGGTTTCTCACAAATTAGGGCTACCTAACCTGGCATAGCAGGGTTGGTTGGCTAAAGTAGCTCGTTCTACCCCAAAATCATATATTTTACGTCGGATAACTCATTCCGGATTGTGAGATACGCCCGATCTAAGGTCAGATGGTCCGGATCACTTCTGTCGCCGACCGTGCCTTTTCTGATCCATCTTGGCCATGAAATTGTCCGCGACTCACTCTACATCAGTCCCCTCCACTTGAAAAGAACTCGTCCTTGAGTTCTCCTCCTGCACTGGTTCATGATACTCGGTCAGGTCCGCAACGTTGAAAGTCCGTGAGATCGCCATGTCATCTGGAAGATAAAAAACATAAGCATTGTCATTGATCTTTCGGATGATCGGTACCGTCCAATCTTCATATTCTTCAGCTTGTTGTACGTTCCGGTCAGAAATCTTTCTTTTCGTAAATGGACCATTACCTGGTCGCCCACCTCAAACACCTTTTATCGATGATGCTTGTTCCTTGTACTTTTCGTTCGAGTCTTGTAGCTTAGTCTGCACCTCTACATGAATACCCATGATCCTGTCTGCCATATGTTCTGCTATAATACTCATGCCTGGGAGCTTGGACAGAGGGACCAAGTCTAGTGTGTGGCGAGGTACTCGTCCGTAAATAACTTGAAACGGGGATTTTCCTGTCGAGCGGTTCACCATGTTGTTGAATGCAAACTCTGCTTGAGACAAGGTCAAATCCCACTGCTTCGGTTTCTTTCCTGAAATACATCGAAGGAGGTTTCCCAAAGTGCGATTCACAACTTCGGTCTATCCATCAGTCTGTGGGTGGTAAGCACTGCTGAATTGAAGTCGTGTATCGAATCGAGTCCACAAAGTCTGCTAAAAGTGGCTAATGAAATTTGTATCACGATTAGAAGTAATGGTCTTAGGGACCCCGTGTAGCCGTATGACCTCCCTGAAGAATAAATTTTCCACATGTGTTGCGTCAAGGGTCTTCTTGCATGGGATAAAGTACGCCATATTGGAGAAACGATCGACCACTACGAACACCAAATCCATGCCGCGTTGTGTTCGTGGAAGACCAAGCATGAAGTCCATTGATAAATCCTCCCAAGGACCGTCAGGCACAGGTAACCGGGTGTAGAGGCCCGTATTCTGAGATTGTCCCTTGGAGGTCTGACAAATATGACAACATTGTACGGCTCTTCCCACATCACGTACTAATTGCGGCCAGTAATACCGCTCTTCCACAAGAGCTCGCGTCTTGTCTCGCCCAAGGTGTCCACCGAGGCCACCTCCATATAGTTCCTGAATAATCTGCCCCCTTAGAGAACTTTGGGGGATGCACAATCGATTCTCTTTGAAGAGAAAACCATCCTGTATATGAAAGTCACTGGGGTGACCTTCTTGGCACTTCAACCAAGAATCTTTGAAGTCTTCATCCTCGGCATATAGCTCCTTGAGACAGTCAAAACCGACCACCTCATTGCTCACCATAACAAGTAGTGACGTACGACGGATAAGTGCATCAGCCACCTTATTCTGCTGACCTGACTTATGCTTTAGAACAAACGTAAATTCCTGTAAAAAATGTAACCCATCTAGCATGCACACGATTCACATTAGTCTGACTATTAATAAACTTTAATGCCTGATGGTCGGTGTACAGAACAAACTCCCTTTGAATTAGATAATGCCGCCAATGTCGCAGCGCCTGAACAACTGCGTACAACTCAAGCTCGTAAGTCGACCACTTCTTTCGGGTTTCACTGAGCTTCTCGCTATAGAAGGCTACCGGTCTGCCTTCCTATGATAATACTCCTCCTATTCCGACATATGAAGAGTCACACTCCACCTCAAACAATTTAGCGAAATTAGGAAGCACCAAGACAGGTGTTGTAGACAAATGATGCTTGATCTCATGAAAGCTCTTGTCAGCTTTATCGGTCCACTGGAACGGCCCTTTTTTCATGCAGTCTGTTATTGGTGCGACTATGGTGCTAAAATCTCACACAAATCGACGATAGAAAGTTGCCAATCCATAAAAACTCCTCACCTCATGAATGTTTGTCGGGATCGGCCATTCCCTAATAGCTTGTACCTTTTCATCGTCCACCCGAATGCCTGTGGACGTTACAACAAATCCTAAAAATAATAGGCTGTCAGTTAAAAAGCTACACTTTTTCAAGTTGGGGTACAACTTGTTATCTTATAGGACCTACAGCACCTGCCTGAGATGTTTCTTGTGCTCCGCCTCATCCTGGCTATATATCAATATGTCATCAAAATATACTACCACAAATCGGCTAGTGAACAGTTTTAGAACTTGATTCATCAAGCGCATAAAAGTACTTGGTGCGTTCGATAGGCCGAAAGGCATAACCAGCCACTCATACAACCCTTCTTTTGTCTTGAATGCCATTTTCCATTCATCACCGGGTCGAATACGAATCTAATGGTACCCGCTCTTTAGATCAAGTTTAGAGAACACTTTAGCCCCTCCTAACATATCGAGCATGTCGTCCAACCGTGGTATTGGAAACCGATATTTAATAGTAATTTTATTAATTGCTCGGCTGTCGACACACATGCGCCAGCTTCCATCTTTTTTTGGCGTTAATAATGCTGGTACAACACATGGGATCATGCTCTCTCTCAATAGACCCTTACGAATCAATTCCTCCACTTGCCCCTGAAGTATTTCACACTCTTTCGGACTCATCCGATAATGAGGGCGATTGGGCAGGCTAGCCCCAAGGACGAGGTCTATGTGATGTTGGATGTCCCTCATGGGGGGCAATCCATCAGGTAAATCTTCAGGCCAGACCTCCTTGAATTCATTTAGCAACAGTTTTAAGCTTGGAGGGATGTTTGAAGGTTCCTCTTCCTCGCCCTTCACCACTACGGCGTATACCTTGCCGGTTTCTTTAGATTCCTCCATAAAATCCTGAATGGTCAAGAGAGAACTCCCCTCCACTTTAGAGGCTTTAGGGTGGTTCTCTGGTGCCATAGGGGCAAGGATTATTTTTCGACTATCCTTGACGAATATGTAGACATTGTCTCACCCCCGATGGGTCGCATCACGGTCCGACTGCCAAGGTCGACCGAGTAGCATATGGCAGGCTTCCATGTCAACCACGTCATAAAGTATCTGATCCTTATAATGTTTACCAATTGAAAACGAGATAGTTCATTGTTCAGTTACCTTGGTCTCGTTCACTTTTTTTATCCAGCCAATTGAGTATGGGGAAGGATGTTTCATCGTTGGTAGCTGCAACTTATCCACCATCACTCTTGAGACGATATTCTCGCTGCTACCACTGTCTATGATCACATCACAGACCTTTCCGTTGACAGTGCACCGAGTACGAAATATATTGTGCCATTGTGGATGTAATTCCTTTCGTGGGGTATACAGTAGTCGCTTCACAACGAGAGATTCGCCACGATTCTCGCCTGTGATTTTATCGCCACCTGCTATTTCTTCAGTGGTTTGTTCATATTCATCAAAGCCATGATCTTCTTCTGCGGCCTCATCTTCAGTGCCCCCTTCGTTTATAGTTAAGTGTACTGCCGGATGTTGAGGACGAGTGTTTGATAAGTGGCCTGGTTGGCCACAGCGGTAACAACTGTTCGACCTTGGCCGAGCATAAGGATTCGGAATCCTACTCAGGCCCGCTGTCGTGGGTGCTGCCCGTTGAGGTCTGGATGGTCTGCTCCCCGTATCACAGTTCGCGGGTGGAGGAGGTTGAGGACGTTCTCCTACTGGATCTTTTCCTCGAGCCAGCACTAGATCCTATGTGGGACCTGTTATAGGAGGTCGATTTGAAGGATAGAGACGAGCAGGAGCTCTTGCAAGCTGTGTTTCTACCCTTCCTACCAATTGAACTGCTTCATCTACGGTCCCGACTGGGTACATCTGAACTCGATCCTGAATTACTGGTCGCAACCCACCTATAAATCGTACCACTTTCTGTGACTTAGATTCTGACAAATCGTTTCATGTAGCCAATTGCTGGAATTCTTCAGTGTAATTTGTAACAGTTCGATTTTCTTTTCGACAATTCTGGTATTGCTGGAATAATATCTGCTCTTAATCACTGGGGAGAAATCGTGAACGAAGAAGACGTCTCATCCGAGTCCATGATGCGATGGGCGCCTTGTTCTGGCGGGCTCGTGAGAGTTGCAATTGTTCCCACCATGCAGAAGCATCAGATTTTAATTTAAACGCTACTAACTTCACCCTTTTATGATCTGGCACATCCATATAATCGAAATATCTCTCCACTTCGGCTAGCCAATCGAGAAAATCTTCGATACGTAATAAACCGTTCAAACTAGGAAGTTCAGCCTTACCTCGATAGTCTCTTTCAGCACGATCTAGACAATCGCCTCCATGGATTGGTCGTCGATCAAAACCCTCATTAATGTCCTCGTCGCTGGAACTAGAATCATTTGGTGTAGCCCTACGATTTACCGCTGGTAGTGCTCTGTGATAATCAGGGTCACGTCGTACAGCAACCACGGATGGTGGGGCGACCATAGGTGATGGAACACCGCCTAGGGCTCGGGGCGAAAGTAGCGCATCCGCAAGATGGTCGAGGGTTGCCTGCAGCCCTTGCATGGTCAACTGACTCTCCCGATGGAAAGCTTTCATTCTTTCCGAAAGATAACGAATCCCTGGATCACCGTCCACAGGATTTTGATTCATACCTTCGTTGTTTGCCATCGGCCAAAGGGAAAACCTCGCTCTGATACCAAATTGACGCAGGGATGAACGTGATGAGGTCGATCACCGTCTTCCTCAAGGATAACTACTCCGAATCCACGGAGCTTCTCTGGACTCCTCACAGAAACTTCTCGAATCCACGAGGAAAGAAAGCAGGAAGATAGAAATAAATTCTAATAAATTCAAAATTAATTGATGAATTTCAAAAATTGAGTTCACAACCCTTTAAATAAGGGAACCAAGCAATAAGAAAGAAATCAGACCTAAAGTACAACTAAAACTCCTAGAATTCGTAACTTACTATAAATAATAAACTTACTATTTATAGACGGTCATGATGTCTACTAGTGCACAAAGTTTTCAGCCAAAAATAGTAAGTGTCCTATTTGGCTTCATGTAAGACCCGTATCTTGGTCCGTACCTTTTCGTAGACTTCCGCGGTCTTACCGGTCGAATTCCGGCAACCTTCGACCCTTAAACAACATCGACGTGCGACCCTGATTCATGTGCCGACAACCTAAGTCGACTCAACCCGAGACCAATACCATAGCGACCACGCCGTCGTTGCGGTTCCGATGCCTCGACTCGCACGCCGAGGCGATACCCTGGTCAAGAGTTATGGGCCAACATTCGGTGCGAGAAAATGCCGCGCGTTGTGAAAATCAAGGGAATCTCTACGATGTGTCATATCAATCCCATCAATCCCATCAATCAATCAACCCATCAATCCATCACATGTCAAGTATACATCACTTTATTCCATTTTCCCAAGCAACCACAAAAGTCTTCACCACCCATACCTCTCTTACACAAAAAGCCACAAAAGTCTTCACCCCCCATACCTCTCTTACACAAAAGCCACAAAAGTCAATATTTTCTTACACCCCATCATCACATCCATCCATCACTCTCTCTCTCTCTCCCTTTACAACTCCTCTCTTTCTCATTTCAAACCTCCAAGCAACAAGCTTCCAAGCTCCATACGTATGAGGTTTCTCCAAAATTTCTAAGCTCCAAGTGGCCCACCTTCCTAGCCCACCATCTCTCATCTCAACCCTCCATTCTTCATCTCATCCATTGAAGTTGAAGCTAAGGTGCCAAGGAACCCCTAGGAGCAAGAAGATCGGATGGTGGGTGCCTCTATAGGGTATTTCTTTCTTGTTTTTATGATGGGCCAAGTGAGACCCACCGATCAATGGTGTGGATCTCGCTTGGGACCCTAATATGTGGCCGATGGACCACTTGGATCATCATGATCATTCCATGATGGGGCCATTCTCCATGGACCCCATCATGATGTTTATTTCTTTAAGAAAGGTCATCTAGACCGTCCATTTTGGTGGAGAGAGGATCTCCACCGTTGATTCTCGATCTTGGTGGTCCCATGTGTTGAGGGACCCTTTTTTTTGTATCATTTAATTTTAAAGGAGGGCCCATAATGTCGGGGTCCCTCCATCACAAGGCGTGTCCCACTCTCCATGTCTCTCTCTCTCTCTCTTTTATTTCTCTTTATTTTATTTTATTTTATTTTATTTTGTGTTTATGCAATAGGATTGTGTGGCCCACCTTAGACGTTATTCCCATGCCACCCATCAGTGGTGGCCCACTTCATCAGGCCCACCACAACTTAAAAAAATATATATATATATATATATATATATATATATATATATATATATATATATATATATATAGAACCGTCCAACGTCTGGGACACTGGACGTTGCAAAGGAAAGAAGAAAAAGGGAAGAAAAGAAGGTGGACTTTGGTGGTCCACTTGCTTAGGCCCCACCATGATGTACTTAGACAATCCAAGCCGTCTACCCTCTTACCTACAGCATTTTAGCCGTTGGGTAGAAGTTTGGGGCTGATCGGAGCACCTGGTGGGCCATAGTGCCAAATATTGCGTCCTCACCATTCAAATGCTATTTTCTTATATTATTTCACTTTCCAAGCGTCAAAAAAATCCAAACTATGGACTCATTTGGACGGCCTCGGGCCACTGATCGCAATGGCCGGGGCGGATTTTATCTTAGCGGGCCCCACATGCGAAAAACCCCGAGAAAACTCATTTCTCCTAAAAATGTTAAGAGGCAGAGCCTCTGCATTTGTGTTGTCAGAGGGGTAGCGCTGCAAGCTGCTGCGTACAGGCGTGAAGGCAGGCGGGCGGGCGGCCGCTGGCCACCCACGGCCCTGTTTGTGGGCCCCACTGTGATGTTTATTTGCGATCCAATCTATTCATGTGGTGGGCCACCTTCTAAAGTGGGCCCCTGCCAAACTTCAGGCCCATCCAAGGCTCTGGTGGCCCACACCACAGAAAATAGTAGAATTGAATGTTTGCCATTAAAAATTTTCTTGGGGCCCACAGAAGTATTGGATCAAGCTGAAATTTATGTTTTCCCTTCATCTAGGTCCAAGGGACCTTGTGAACGGGTTAGATTTCGAATGAACATTTCAGGTGGGCCCCACATGGGAGCCACAATGATGTATATAGATATATATATAAAAGGGGACCACCGTCCAGTGGACGGTGGCGCCCACCTTGATGTATTGACTCCACCGTCCAGCGGACGGTGGAGCCCTCCGTAATGCATGTGTTTTCCCTCTATTCAGCGGCAGTGGGACCCGCCATGATTCATGTGATGCATTCAGGCCGTCCATCCACTTGGTAAGGTCATTTTTGGCTTGAGTGATGATTGGGTGGGCTACCTATGTTGGGAAAGGCCCATTCAATCTATTTAAAGGCCTATGGGTTAGACCCATCTAATCCATTTAAAGGCCTATGGGTTAGACCCATTTAATTTACTTAAGGCCTAGGGATTTAGGCCCATCTGATTTGTACAAGGCCTAAGAACTTAGGCCCATTTGATGTGTTGCAAATCCATGAGACTAGGCCCATTTGATGTACTTCAAGGCCCATGTAATTGGACCTTTTTGTTGAAATTTTAAAAGCCCATGGAAGTAGGCCATTTGATATATTGTAAGGCCCATGGGACTAAACCCATTTGATTATAAAAGGGTCCATGGGATTAGGCCCACTTTGATATGCATGCAAGCTCATGGATTAGGCCCATTTGAATTGTTTAAGGCCTAGGGATTTAGGCCCATTCGACTCATATAAGGCCTCTGGGTTGAGGCCCATTTGATATACATTTGGGGGTCCAATTGGTGTGGTCCATTTGATACATAGTAGACTCATGTGACTAGGTCCAATTGATGCAATCCAAGGCCCACGGGTTTTGACCCATTGCAATGCACATAAGACCCATTGATGTGGCCCATTTATGTGGCCCATCTGATGAATAAAAGGCCCATAGGATATGACCCATTTGATATATATATGTAAGGTCCAATGGGGACAACCTATGGTCCATTGCAATGTGTAAATCCATTACAGACTAAGTATTGATGTTTACAAAGATGATGCCTTGGGAGCAATGTTGGTTTGACGTCCACATTGCGAGTGTAATGTTGGTTGGATGTCCACATTACGACTCTCCTTAGGGCCTATTATTGGGCCGTACTTATCATGTATAGGCCGTCCAGGTCCATCTGCATTGTAAGATAGTTTATTTTAATATAACATGTTTAGTATAGTTTCATGACTCATGATCATATGCATCATATGTATGCTTGACGTGAGAATTGTCTGATCATAGCATTTACCTTCGGACAGGTTGTTTATGGGCTCCCGGTTAGGCGGTGTTGCCCTACATGAGCGCACGATATGCGCAGGATTTGATGCATGACTGGATAGCGTGAATCATGCATATCGCATTTGTATGACATGGATATTGTACGCCCTAGCGACATCGGGGTCGTAACTTCCACAGATGTATCGTGGTTGGCAGGATTGGATACCAAAAATCTTATTCTATATGGGGTACTATAGATATCCCTGGGTGAAAGTCCCTAAACCCTTATGGTACCAAGAGGTTGCTCCAACGTCTAGACCGAGTGGGTAGATGAGTGCTAAGTGCCGAATACCAGTTAGCTGTGCTCTCCACTGTGTCGTGGTCGGTTGGAAGGGGGTGCGGCCTTACCCGCCCGAGAGTAGGGGGCAATACTAAGCTGTGTTTAACCAGCTCGAGGAATGGGTCCGCTATCGAGGAGTCGCGTCCGATATTGGCAGACGGATAGTGAGGTCTCTTCCACTTACCTTATTGTGCGCGATGTGGCGGCAATCTGGTTTAGTGTATACTAGACCCCGATGTATCCCATATTTGAGCTGTATTGATGTATGGATATAGATGAGGATCTGTATGCTTGAGTTGCATTGCACATCGCATGGCCTTGGGGTGGCCGATACCATTCATGTCTTGCATCGCATAAGCCTTGGTACGGCTCATCATATTATCCATCTGCATATTCCGCATTGCTCTGACATTGCATGTTCATATTACTACCTTTCGTACACACTTTCACTACCCTCTAAGCTTTCTATAAACTTATGCACGACCGTTGCGTGCAGGTGACGTTGGATCGCAGCAGCGCTGAGGCAGGAGCACGTTGCAGAGCGTTTGGAGTTTTTGGTTCTTTACCATTGTATTTCCCTTTATGCTCATTGTACTTGTAAAGTTTTTGATCATAGTGGAAATGTAATGGAGTTCTTGGTTGTTGTTTGTGGGTTATGCCTTTGGTTATGCTTATTACGAATCAAACTGACATTGAAAATCCTCCTCGTAGCATCCCAGGATCGAAACCTGGTAAATGGGAGCAAGGAGCCGAGAATGGGGTTCTACGGAGGCTGTCGGAGTCGGATTCGGCGATCGGGAATTTTGTGAGCCCAGTTTCCGAGTTTGGGGCGTGACACTTCACCAAACCGTTCTCCTAATTATCCTAAGCACTTTTCATGTTGGACACAACTCCTAAAGCCCAACGGATGAAAAGTTATACTCAAACTAAAACTTACTATTTATAGTAAAAACAAAATTAAAACGAGGAAACGGCCGTCGATCAGGGGGTTTCTCTCAAATTCGGGCTACGCAACCTGGCATAGCAGGGTTGGTTGGCTAAAGTAGCTCGTTCTACCCCAAAATCATATATTTTACGTCGGATAACTCATTCCGGATTGTGAGATACGCCCGATCTAAGGTCAGATGGTCTGGATCACTTCTGTCGCCGATCGTGCCTTTTCTGATCCATCTTGGCCATGAAATTGTCCGCGACCCGCTCTACATCACACTCACACGCATGCACTCTCTCTTTCTCTCTCATTCCTCTCTCTCTGTCTCTTCTTCTATTTCCTCCTCTCTTCTCTTTTCTTTCTTCACAGACCTTCACGAAGTCTAGACTCGAGCAGACTCAACCCATAGCTCAGACGAGTCGGTCACGGTGGTGTGGTGCAATAGCTACACCACTTCATCTTTTTCTTTCTTTTTTCTTTCTTTCTCCTTCTCTCTTCTTCAACCTTTTATCTTCCTTTCTACCATGTCTTGAAAGCTCAAGACTTAGTTCAACTGAGCCTGAGCGAGTTAGCGATTCGGTGAAGATAACATGGCCATCAATGGCAGAATCTCGTCTGCATGGTTTTCCTTCAATCTGGTGGTTATGGACGGCTAGGATAGATGTAAGGGTGCTTATGGAATGAAGATTTTGAAGGTTGAAGGAGGTTTGGGCGGTGGGTTCACTAGTAGGAGGAAAACATCCGATTCTCTCTCTCTCTCTCTCTCTCTCTCTCTCTCTCTCTCTCTCTCTCTTTCTCCTTCTTTTATAAAAACCTAGCTTTGTGGTGCTAGGATTGCACCTCATGGATGACTAAGATGGAGGGAGAGAGACTCAAGCGGATTGCCAACCTGGCAGTGAGACAGTTTTTGTTTTCAGAAACGGTGTGTTTGTAGGCTCTCCTTGCATCGACAATCGTGTGCCTGCATGTACTAAAAAACTCGTTATAACAGTTGGGTTTTGGTTGAGCACACTATTTGAATCCGATGGATGGTTCGAATTATGAAGGTGGGACCATATGGTGGGCCGTGATCAAGAAATCTTGGACGTCTGTCTGTCTGCTGTCAAAAACCAAAGAGAGAGAGAAATCTCTCTTTTTTGAGAAATTTCGGGTCGGAGGCATTTGACCGAGCCCTTGGCTCAATGCACAGCGGGAGTACACTTCCTATGCACATGCACCATGTGCATGGGGTCTACTGTGATGATTTTAGTGAAATTCACTCCATCCATTATGCTTGATGGCTTGATTGGGCCATCTTGACCGAAGATGTGACAGATCCAATGCTTAAGTGGGACATACTCTTCAATTCCTAGTTCTAATGGTGGATTTCCATCGATCAAATGGGTGGATCATTATGAACTTGAATATCAGTGGTTAAAATGGTCTTAGGGACCGCTTAGTTGAGAATCTGTGGCTAAGTTAGGGAATAGATGACTTAATATACCTTTAGAACATTGAATATTATTATTACAATATTATTTCTATCATTTATATATATATATATATATATATATATATATATATATATATATATATATATATATATATATATATATATATATATATATATATATATATATATATTATCATTATCTTATTTTATTTTCCACTAAATTGTTGTTGTGAGTCATGTTTATTTATCCATCCACTTAGCTAGAGCTTGGATAAAAGTAAGTAAATAAATAAATCATTTTATAAGTGGGCCATGGTTTAAGTTAACGGTTAGATTTAAAAATTCAATGTCCCAAATATTGAAACTAAGTGGTGGGTCACCTTACGGGAAATTGGTAACCAAATGGATGGTTTGATCCATCTATCAAAGTGATTAAGACGTCTCTGAAGTTATGATGGATTATTTTGGAAATCAATAAGATAGATGGCTTGTACCACCAATGAATGTTGTACTAGACGGTTGAGATTGATGACGTGAGGATCACTTGATGTTGATGCGTAAGGAAAGCTACGTGTGTTTCCACCCACGTATAAACTGATTTAGATTTTCATGGTAACACCCGAGTATTAGAAAGTATGGGGTGTTACACAATATCATAGAAAGAGGGAGGGAGAGAGAGAGAGAGAGAGAGAGAGAGAGAGAGAGAGAGAGAGAGAGAGAGACGTGTGATGGAGGGGCTCCGCCACTATGAGCCCCTCTAATTCATGCATCAATACATACATCAAGATGAGTCCCAAATGTGTGGGCCCATAATCAAAATCAAGGGTGGAGATTTCCTTCCCACCATAAATTGGCCTAGATGGCCTTCATGCACTAGGAGATTAAATCAAATATCATGGCGGGGTCCATGGAGAATGACACCACCATGGATACATGCATGCAAGCTTAGTGGGCCATTGGCTATAACTAGGGACCAAGATGGGATCCCCACCATTAATTGGTGGGTCCCACTTTCCCCATGATAGAAAATGGAGAGATCTACCTAAGGATGCACCCACCCTTCCTTCTTATTCCTTCCTAGTGCTCTAAAGCTCCTATGATGCTCCTTCAATGGTGGAGATGGTTATCTAAGGGTTGGATTGAGTGGGATTAAGGGTGAAAGAGGGCTAGAAAAATGTGGGGTCCTTGCTCTCTTGCTTGGGACGTCCAAGATCTTGGTTGTATGAATGAGGAAGAAAGAGAGGGAGAGAGAGGTATAAGAGTGGTAATGATGAGGTTGTAAGGTCATTATGGGTTTGTAAGAGAGCATGTGGAAGAGAGGGCATGCTTGTCATCATGAGGTGTAAGAGGCACGGGGGCTAGGACGATGTCATCCTAGCCTAGGTAGGCTAGGGTAATGTCACCATCATGATTTCTCTTGTAGAGAATCCACTTTATCTGAAATCTCTGGCCCTGCAACATGCAGTCTATGGCTAAGATTATGCACGGGCCATATCTCCTAGTCTAGGCGTCGTATTGGCGCATGAGACGCGACATTGGAACCACGACGACGGCGCTGTCGCAATGACATAGGTCTCGAGCTGAGTCAACTCAGGTTCACAGGATACAACTTGAGGTCACTCGCAAACACTATCTACAAGTCGCAGGTAGTCAGAATTCAATGTGGAGGATCACGGGATCCTAAGGAATGACGAGATACTAGGACACAGGCCTGATAATAACCCAACCAGGGGCATATTGGCTAAATGACTTAGAGGGATGAGCTTTGCCTTACCCTTGGAACATAGACCACTTGAAAATCTACTATTAGTAAAGACTAATCAGTTTGAGCTTCCAGAAGCATCTCAATCCTGACAATTTAATGAGACACCTCATATGTTAGTTACTTATACATATTTTTTTTATAAATAAAAACCATCTTTTTCCTACATTGATGACCTATTGTTTATAAGTGACAAGCACAATGACTAGAGAGCCTAGGAAAGGGTAAAACCCGAGGAAGTGCCATTCCAACTGTGAAAGACTCGATGGCTAGCAAGGAAGCCGAGGAGAGGGAGGGGCCGAACAATGCACCCTGCAGCTAAGCTTGTTACCTTGATAAGGTAATGAATAGTAGGGACACATCCTAATGATGAAAAATTGATATCGACCTAAGTATTCGAGAAGAAATATTCCTAAGGAGACTCCTAAAGGGTCTGGCCCCTACTATCCTTCAACCCCACAATCTTACTTTCGAGCCCGAATAAGTCAAGCTCAGAAAGGGAGGGGGGCAACAAGAATACACATAAATAAAGGCGAGCATATCACTATAAAGATGGAGGCAAGATTTAAAATTAATTTATTTCATTAAAAACAAGTTTGGCTATAAAAATTTTAAAAAATGCTATAGAATTACAAAACTTAGGCCCATTGTAGTCGACCTTTGAGGGCGAGGGTCTCTCTTGATTGGGGGCGGCCTCAACGATGCATTTTTTTCTAGAAGGTTGCTTAGAGGTGACCTTGACGACGATCTCATCTTGAATGACCTGCTAATCGGCCACATCCCCAGCTGTTCAGATGGCTTCATCATCTAGCCACGACATATCGAGCTCAGGGAACTGGCACTAGACCTCTTCCTGACAGTTCATGAAGCTAACATTGAAGACCTCCTCTAGCTTGGTGTTGTGGCCCTCAGAGGCCTTGTAAACATCCACTATAGCTGCCTCCCTCGCTGGCACAATGACCTCCTCGTCTGTCGCCATGGCCTCTGCCTTTGTCGATCTCACCTCCTCCTCGGCTGTCCTAGCCTCCACTTTAACCAATCAAACCCCTACCTTAACAGTCCATGCCTCTAACTCGATTACCTTGGCCATTTGCGGTGGGGCAACAAGCATACATACAAACAAAGGCGAGCACATCAAAATAAAGATGGAGGGAAGATTTAAAATAAACTTCTTTCATTAGAAAAAAGTCTCGAAGATTAAAAAAATGCTATAAAGCTATAAAACTTAGGCCCAGTGTAGTTGGCCTATGAAGGCTAGGGTCTCTCTTTCTTGAGGGTGGCCTCAACGACTTCTTCTTTGCTAACATCTTGCTTGGAGATGACCTCAACGACGATCTCATCTCCAACGACCTGCCACGACATATCGAGCTCGGGGAATTGGTGTTAGACCTCTTCCCAGCAGTTCACGAAGTCGACCTTGGAGACCTCCTCCGGCTTGATGTTGTGGCCCTTAGAGTCCTTGTAAGCCTCCACCGTAGCCGCCTCCCACACTAGCATACTGGCCTACTTGTCGATTGCCTTGACCTTTTCCTTTGCTGACCTCGCCTCCGCCTCGGCCACCCTTGCCTTCACGTCAACTGATTGGACCCCTACCTTGGCAGTCCATGCCTCCAACTCAGTTACCTTGGCCATTAGCTTGTCCTTCTTATGCTGCTTCGCCACCAACCAGGAGATGTCGACCTCGTGCTCCTTTGAGGATATCCTTAGGGCATCACGAAGGGACTCAGCCTTAGCATGAAGAACCTCATGGGCTTCCATGGCCGCCAACGACTCCAAGGCATTTGCCTCAAGATTGGCACTAGTAACACTGATCTTATGCTTCACATCATTGACCTGGGCTTTCAGGTCAAGCGAGAACCGACGGATCACAAAGACCCCAAGGGCCTCCTACAAAAGAAAGAGAAATCAAATTAACAAAAAGGATAATAAAAAATGAAAGCACCCTAACTATGACACCATGATTACCAACTTACCTCGATGTGCGAGGAAGCTATCACTTCGAGGAGGTGGTCATGACAAAGTGACAAGATCGAATTGACCTCCTCCTCGGGCAATAACCCTGACCCCAATTCACCAACATGGCTAAGTGCCTTGGGATGGAGGAAGAGGAGGCCCTCGCCGTAGCGTCGTCCTTGGAGGCCGAGCTATGGTGCTCAGAAACACCCTCATTGCCCTGAACCTCCTTGGATCGAGCTTGCTCGACATGTGGAGAGGGCACATCGAGATTCACCACCTCCCTTAGTTAGGTGTCCCTTAGAGGGTGTGGGTAGGTGCAACAGTAACATCACCGCCAGCTACTGCCCAACCTTCTGTAGGGACAATAGTAGCCTTAACCTCTACTCGATTTGTTGGGGATGTGGTCCTAGGAGTGGCCTCGGCCACTGGTCGTTTAGCTGATGGGGTGGCAGCTCATCCCAAATGGGTAATAAAAGGAGAAGGCCAAGCCACCCCAATAGGCGTCGTCTTCTTAGCAGCAGCCTTCAGTCGCTCCATCTTGGCCCTAGTCGACATTTTCCTTTTTCTCAACTGCGAGTGATTAGATATCTCTATAAAAAAATGAAAGAAGAAGATAAGTAAGAGTGCAACCGACCAAGTGGCAAATATTACCGAGCTAAAAGACTTATCGGCCAAAGTAAAGCCAAACTGGTGTGGAAGTGTAATGGTCACCAACTTTTTTTTGTCCCGCTAGTTGGCAGGTCACTCCCTAGCGATCCTGATCTGGTGCTGGTGGTAGATGGAAAGGTTGGGCTGTGATCTGGGAAAAGGCCATAGAGAAGAGCATGATGACAACATTAAAAAAATCAGTGAAGCATAAGTATAATAGCTCATTGTGTGTTCCGACCTGGTAAGGAAAAGGAGGTCAGGACCCGAGATTGTGAACCCTCTAGCTTCACCAATGGAGTCACCCACTCCCTAGCTGTAATGAACCACTTGTCCTTCCAACCCATGTTGGAAGACGTGTTGTTGGTTATGATGGCTTGATCCTTGCCTGGCCAAGAAGAGTAGTACCAGCTGTGTGAGCCCAAGCTACTCTTGGTCTGGTAAAAGTGAAGGAGCTCAGTCACCATGAGCTTAGAGTTTTTAACTAACTGTAAGAGAATGCAGCTGCCAAAGATGGCCCGCCAAATGTTATGGTTTAGATTCCCTAAGGTGACCCAAAGATGATGAAATCTCTCAATATGGAGTGGAGAGGCAGATGGAGGCCATAAGAAAAGAATGCATAGTACAAGGCAACCTCCCCCTTGAGAGATCGGCTAGGGATCTCCCCAGTTCGGGTGAGTCGAAGTCCCACCGAGCTGAGGATTATGAATTATGACCTGAGGAGCTATAAATCATCCACTCTTAACTTCGATACAAAGGTGTTAGCCATAAGGAGCAGGTCACCAGAGGACCAGGAGGCCGCCTCAGCTCGGACAACCACCTTGGCCAGAGAAGAAGGCCTCTGATGACCGAACTTGATAGAGGGGGTTAAGCCCTAAATGACTAGATTCAGAAGACTCAGCAAGAAGCAAAGACCTAGAATCAGAAACGTCATTCACTGACTCCTCTTGGAAGTGGTTAGAAATTGTGGTAGTCCCACAATCTTCCCTAGAAGACATCAGTGAGACTATGAAAAAAGAAAAACGAACAGAAAAATGGGGAAGAAAGGGAGCCGAACGAGAAGGGTGTACTGGAAAGATGTTCCAGCATGGAAACTCCCAAGGGCAGAAGGATGCCAGAAAATATGAGACTAAGGTTGCAATGAACACAGGTCGGAAGAGCTTGAACTTCTCAAAGCAACAAATGAAAAGAAAAAGGGGGGTCGGGGTAGTTATAGAATTTTCCTGACAACACATTTATTTCTGCATATTACCACATGTCAGCATGGGAGCTTGAGGTGATGCTTTGACTGGCATGTCCCTCCATGTGGTAGCAATGGATTCACCTAAGAAAAAGCATGATGGCTTGGGTGACAGCTGTTAACATTTGATTTGTCTAAAATCTAAATGATGATCTGCCATAAATGCATGTTCCCTCATATTCCATGTCAGTAATCATGACTTTTCGACTTCTGCATCAGCCGTTAACCTTTCAGTTCTCGCCTTTGCCAGTGAGTGATAAATTTAGGCATGATTTTAAATTCCAAAAATATTGGGCTGTCCAAAATTTAAATATGAATTCTCGTGCTTTCATACCAATCTTACTTCCTGAGTACACACAGGTCGAGCTCGGAAGTGGGGGTAACTGTTCGGAGGAAAACTAAACTGGTCCCTCGTATGGGAAGAATGACCAACTAACTACGAGAGAGGTGCCTCTAAACTGAGGTAATCAAAGGTCCTAGTGGAAGGACCATCGACGGACGTCCGAGTCGAGCTGCCAAAGTACAAGGCTCGAAGATAAAACAAGCAGTTCTCCTAACGCAGAGATTAGCCCTCAAGCAGAGTTGTTTGAGGGAAAAGCTCGGTTGGGGAAGGATCATCTCACCAGGACTATTTACAACATAGACAAAGAACCTGTAAGGTAAGGAGATCGAGATCCAAGCTCCCCACATTCTGAGCTGACCAAATCGACCACCGCCAAGGTGGTATGAGTAACCCAAAGAAAATTACACCCCGGATCCAAAAAAGGAGGGCCTAACCTGATCTCGGCCAAAGATTATGCTGACCGAGGTGGGCTATGCAACATTTTCGGGAGGATTTTCCCATCTAAACATGGACTATCCAGCATATCCCATTAAGATATGATGATTCAAGAATTTCTCAAGGACCCTATAAATACAGCTACCCTAAATCAAAGAAGGTACGCTAAAACTCACATTCTAGTCTTTGATCCAACTCTACTAGCCTAACTTAAACATCGGATTATCCACACCTGTCATCGACACCCCTTGTTGTTTGTATCTCCCTTACTGTAAGTGCTAGGATGTTGAGCACACTTAGGTTGTCAAATTTCGTAAGACAAGACCACTTTAAAGTAGATCTTCAAAAATTGGTCTATGTTCAAGAGAAGATTAAGCTCAAGATCAGTTTATGTTCAAGAGAAGATCAAGCTCAAGATCGGTTTAGGTTCAAGAAAAGATCAAGCTCAAGATCGACTAATGTTCAAGCATAAATTTAAGATGAAGTCTGAGAATAAGTTCAAGTAAAAGAGAATGAAATATTTGATATATCTCAGGTGGTATAAAACCTTAGAAAGACCTTAGGATTAGGTACTTTCAAAATTGTTTAAACATGAGTTTTACACTTGTTTTTGCTAGAAATTCGGCCAGCCTAACTTTTGGTTCAGCCAGCCCAACTTCAAGCCCGAAGCGAATAAAAACTTTTGTTGTAAATTCAGCTAGCCAGATCTTGAAATTCAGCCAGATCGAGAAAGTTTGGGTTAAATCTAACAGTTCCAACTTTTAGAATTCAGAGGAATTCATCCAGCCGAAGGTCAAATTCAGCTAGCCGAAGCTGACCTCGGGCTAGCCGAATTTCGCATTATCTTTATTCCACGTAATCCAAAATCCGTTGAATAGAATCCGCTAAACTTAGGCTACTCGAAGCCTATCTCGGGCTAGCCAAAGTTTCAACTTCTTTACTTATAAATTGAGTTCTTCTCTCATTCTAAATGATATAAGTTAATTATCATAATTCTTATGCAATAAAGAAAGAAGCTTAAGTTATTAGCAAGCTATTGGATGGTATTTATAATTTATTTAACTAGAATTTTCAATTCCCTTTAGTCTTAGATATTTTAAGTTCAATCTAAGAGAGTAAACTATACTCTTCTTTTGAGATTGAAGAGAACTAAATTAAGTAGCTTTTAAGTTTAATATAATTAAAATCAATAGAACCCTAAACCCTTTTTATCTGACTGAACACGACATCATCTACATTCAAGAAAGAGGTCATTCTGCTACATCTTCTACAGTGAAAATAAGTATATATTCTATAACTCTTTTTCATATTTTTCTGAGATCTCCTGTGAAAAAAATCTCAGTTAAGGTTTTGTATAAGATAGCCAGGTAAAATCTCAGTTTGGGTTTTTATTGTGATAGCCCATGAAAATCACAAGGAATTGTGTCAAGTTTTTAAGGTGACCCTGTGAAAATATTTTCATAGTGACAGCTAAAATTACGATGGAAGTAATTTTGGGAGTGGAGTAGGTATGACTGCTTTTAAAGCACCGAACTACTATAATTCTTTGTGCCTTATTTTTTATTTATGGTGGATTAAATGCATTTAATTTTAGTTGTATGGTGAATTGTGAGACCCGACCCAAGTTCGCATGTGTACATGTATGTGTGTGAGTGTGTATTTCCTTTCTTGTGGTCTCGCTGTCCTACCAGTCGAATTCTGGAGACCCGCGACCCTCAGATAGTGTTGCGGTCATCCTTGAGTCCGGTCACATAGACCCGACTCGGATCAAGCTGAGACCTATGCCATTACGACCGCATTGTTGCCGCGGTTCCAATGCCACGTCTTGTACGTTCATCCGATGTGTGGATCATAAGTTGTATATGTTTCATTCTATGGCCCTTGATTTTGATCATGTGACCCACCTTGGAGTGGTGCATGTGGCCCACACTCCATCTTTTGCACAAGTTTCAACACACACTACACACACCACCTAAATCTGCATAACTCACACTACCAAGACCTCACACACCATCCACACCTAACTTACCCTAGCAACATTGTTTGTATCACCATAGGTTAATGATTACTTTCCTTAAAAAGATTTTCCCTCGCTTTCCCTCTCATTTCTCTCTCTTCTCTTCTTCTCAAGAAATTTTTCTCCATTTCTCCAGCCCATTTTCCTCCATTTTTCCAGCCACTTTTCTCTTTAATCCCCCACCATCTAACCCTTGAAACTCCATCTCCACCATTAATCCATCTCCCTTGGTGCTAAAGGACCTTAGTGTGAAAGTTTGGTGGTCATCTTTGAGGTGGGTGCTCCTCTAGATGTAAAAATCTAATTTCTATAGCCTAGATGTTTTCTTTTTTCATGAGGAAAGTGTAGGACCCACGAATCAATGGTGGAGATCCCATACAATCCCATGGTTGTGGCCTAATGGCCTATCTTATGCATGCATGATCCATGCATGGGGCCTTTCTCTATTGGCCCCATAATGGCAGTTTTTTTTCATATCATATCATGTTTGGGTCATCTATACCTTATAACAATGGTGGGGATGACATCCTCACCATGCATTTTAATGATAGGCCATGCATGTGCAAGATCCATGTTGTAAATGTAAATCTATGTATAATGTGCAGGTGTGATTGATCTTGGGAGGGCTCAATAGTGGTGGAGCCCTTTCCTTATGGCTGGATTGTCCTTCTATCTCTCTTTTTTCTCATTTTATTTCCTGATGTGTGTGGCCCATTTGGTGGGCCTAGGGCATCCAGAAATTTTAGCAAGGTGGGATGCCCAAACTGCCCATTGTTTGATTTTGGGTGTCCTACTTGTTGCCTTAATGATGCATGCAAGGTGTGTTGGCTTTAGATTATGATATGGACATTTGTGGGGCCCACTAAGGAAGGCCACACCATCTTCCATTAATGCATTTCCCTTTTTATTTAACTTATATAATAAATTTTATCTAAGTACATGTTGCTGTCCAGAAAGAATTTTCTAGACAGTTTCTGGTTGTTTTTGGACCAGATTTTGGGACTGTTTGGGGGACTATTCATACCCATTAAATATACTTTTCTGAAAGGTGGAGATCTCATCTTGATGTCCCCCAAATTTCAGCCCCATATGACCTTAATTGAGGTCCCAAAGGTGTGGTCTAAATGAGGTGGACAATCTAGATTTTCTGCACTGTTCCAGTAACATTCCACCATATACAGTTGGATTTCTGGAATTTATTAAAATATCTGTGGGTGTTTAAAAATTAAAAAAAATTTACAGTGGGGTGTCCCACTCATGGTATGACCCACCTACAAAATTTGGGGCCAATGGACGCCTGTACACACCATGGTAGTGGCTAGACCGACCCATTGTAATATGGTGTCCAGATCAGTCCGATTTTCAGGACAGATTGATTTCTTTAAACGCATTAAAATATTTATAAATGTCCAAAAAAATTTTGAAATTTTTTAGAGGTGTGGTCCACTCATGGTAGAACCCACCTACAAAATTTCAGGGCCAATGGACCCCTATACACATCGTGGCGAGGGCGGACTAGCCCACCACGTTGGGACGTCCAGGTCTATCCGATTTTCTATATAGTTTGTATTGTTTAAATTAATTAAAATATTTATAAATATTTAAAAATTATAAAATTTTTTGGAGGTGGGGCCCACATATGGAAGTATCACTCTGTAAAATTTCAGCCTCAAATGACCCCTTTTGGGCATCCAAAAGAATGGGCCAAGATGGTTGGACTCACAGATTTTTCTGCTGTGCAGTCCAACAATATGCCTTGATAAAAACCATAATTCAAAAATATGTCTTCTGATGGTGGGAAACCTTTTTGGGTTTCATCTCATTGTATGCATGATGAGGGACCTTAGCATCTCATTGTATGCATGATGAGGGACCTTAACCCTCGATTTCTAGAGTTTTAGAGGCCTTGGACCCACTCCAATGGAGTGGCCAAATTTATGACAGCTACATGTTATAATTATGCTTGGCCTTGGGCTGAAATTTTGAGGAGTGGGGCCCACCACATTTATGAAGGTTTTAGAAGAAATAATTTATACCTTTAGATTCTTAAATTTTGGACTTAATAAATGTACTTTTGAGGCCCACCACAGTTGAATTTAATTGGGTCCATGAATGTAGATAGTTGTTAAACTCTTTAAGCCCAATTTGGCTGGAACTTTTCAGATAGGCCCATTGAACTATTGGGCCATTTTTACCATACTATTGTGTTAGGTTAGTGGGCCGGATTACACAAGTAAATGGGCCCTTAGTTTGTAACACCCTGAAAATCGGGAGTCATGTATAAACTCAACTCCCGAGTTCCAGACCGTCACTTATGCAACAAAAATGATCATGATTCAATGTTGTCTGATTTAAAGCATTCACATGAGTAAAAGTATACCAAAACTGCAATTCATACTTCAGATCCAGTGATAAAAGCAAGCGGAAGACTAAACAATATATATATCATTGTATGGAAAAATAAAGTAAACCTCATCTGTCTCTAAAGTATGAATACATCTCTGAGTCTCATATACATATACATGAACAAAAATAAATATCCAAAATGGTCCCACTGAAGTCCCATCGATCCAGGTCGCCTACGCAAAGCCATGGTGATACTGCATGTACGAGAACTCGTCCTGGTCCTCGTCAAAGTCTGGCTCCACCTCCTGGATCTCAGCCTCACCTGCATCTACAACAGGGTCTGGTGGGTGTTGCAAACACCATCCCTTAACGTGGGAGTGAGTGATCAACTCAGTGGAATCATAGAGAAAGGATTAGCATGTTCACAATTCAATCATGCGATAATAGTAAAGCAGTAAATCAGACAATCCTAATACTGTTGTTAATGCAAGATGATATGACGTGATGTATGCCCTCACCGACGAACTCCCTCATACGGCAACATCTTACGACCGCGGCATGCCACACTCCCTAGAGTGCTCCACATCTTCCAGGCACATGCAATGCTATGGTGATATGATTTTCGAGTTGTTATTAGTCCATTCAAACAGCAGGATTGGGAAACTAAGGTACTTCCCTTATATCAATCCCAACACAGATCCTGTCTAAGCTCGTCACTCCTAGTAATCTCAAACGATGTATATTTCGTAAGTCACTGCAAGGGCTGCCAGGGCTGTTGCTCGCACTCGTTGCACCGCTCCCCCATCACCTTATCAATACAGGCCTACTGTACTCTACTGCAACGGAAGGGTCGTCGCCTCCCATGGACTCAGAATACGCTCGCGGTCACTACAAAGGACTCGTCGCCTGATCAGTGTAGGCCGACAGCTAGAATATAGTGTCCCATACCACCATAATTTGCTCACGAGTCTAAGTGCTCACTGGTCACTACGGGGAGGTTTGTGGCCGACAGCTCGACTACGGTGTCCCATACCACCATGCCCGGCTCATGAGTCTTCGTGGACCAAGGTACCATGGTTAACAGGGTTTACAATGGTAAGTTCAGTACCCTAGGTTCAAGCAGTTATGACTCATACAAGGTGAACATACATCGGTCAGTCGGGTTACTTGACGGGCTCGACTAGCGCGATCGTATCTCAAGTCGAACGACATGAAGTGCGTAAAATACTTCGCGTAGCCTAACCACTGCCGCCAACTTCAAACACGACTCGCGTTCATCGACGCGTCGTTCGTGGCTAAGACCAGTCAACCACGAATTCGCTTGGTTACCGACTGCCTGGACTAAGTCTAGTCCCAAACACTTATGGAATCACATCAGCAAATTATGTAAGAGTATTGGAATTGAAATACAATCATGTGAGCATGTTAACACATGTCATAACATTCAACTTAAGTAAATCTTCAAACACATATATTTCATGCATGTAATGAAATCATGCATATAGTCAACATGTGGGAAATCATTTAGGTCAGCATATTAATTGAGAAATCCATCTCAAACTAATTCATAACATCATTTAATTCAATACATACTAATACAACCATTCATACAAACACATACACTACACACTTGAGTCTACATATAGTATGTCGACCCGAAGCGCGCAATTAGGCGAATCTCTTTGCCAAAGTAATTATGCACGTATTCCTAACTTCCTAATGCGACAACAAACCATGTCAATTACATCAGCAAAATATGAATGTAAACAGTACTTCCTACAAATGACTAAAATGCCGTAAATCTCATATTCTTCGTTAATTTACGAAACAGGAAACGGAGAGCATATTGTACATGTCAAACGGCGATGCCGTCAATAATCTACTATTAAACGACACTGAAAGCGTTGGGAACCGTCAATCAAAGCGTCTAAAATCCTCACCTTATGTCTTGTAGACTCGTGAATTGAAACGGAGCGTATACGCTTCGTCTACGGCGAATAGGGAACCTAATACACGAGATCCATAAGCTATATCGCTATGAAAATAAAGGAAACTCAAATCAGCAACTATTTAGGGTATTTGCTTACCTAGAATCGTGGTGTAATCTCCGGGAAAGCGATAGAGGTGCGTTGCTTAAGCACGTGCAACACGTAGCACAAGTGGCAGGAAGAACTCTCCCACTCTCTCTCACAATCTCTCACCTTTTCTCTCACACAAGCTAGGGTTTCTAGCAAATTCAGATGTGTGAGAGAAGTGAGGGTTTCAACCCCTTTTATAAGCTAAAACATGCCCAAAATAGGCTTGGGAACAATGTTTATTTGGTGCCTAACCAAATCGGGGCCGTTTCGGTCCAAAAGAGCATTTCTGAAGGTCCCCTGGCCAAATGCGGTCGGACTTAAGCTCAGGCATACTGGATCTAGCACACATCCAGTTTGCAGACTGGTAGGGTTCCCAGATCGCACGTGGAGGTCCAGTTTCAGTTTAACGGTCACCGCACCAAGATCAGGCTTATAAGTCTCGTGATATGTAATAGAAATTTTTCCTGATCCAAGGGTGTAATTTGGCTGAATTCTGACGGTCAGAACGCTTAATACTGATGCGTCAAATCGTGTGCCAGATTTGAATTTCAAATTCCAATTCTAACCCTATTCTCACTCTCTTCACTCCAGGCTCAATGAAATAGCCTCTGAATGTTAGTTGGACTTGATTTTCGAAACGATTGCCAAGCCCAGCTAAGTGGTCATAATGGTCTAAGATGGTAGGTATCGGACTTTCGACGCGCGGTCTAGATCCAATACAAAGTTTCAAGGAGGTCCCGAGAATAAACCAGTTTAGAGTTTGATCCGATTCTTTAGAGTATTATAGAACCACTGGTTCCACTCGCTTTGGGCCTTGTAGAACATATTTAAAGTGATCAGGGACCATTTTTCAGCTATTTTAACGTTGCACTAGCTAACTTAGTCATATTTTCTAAAGCAATAAATTCTACACAATTTCGGGTCAAGTTGGTACTCGAGCCCAAGTACGGATTTTTCACGGGCATTACAATCTACCCCCCTTAACAAATAATTTTGTCCTCGAAATTTTATACCTTTTCGTACTCCTCGAGAAGCTGTGGGTAGTTCTTTTTGATCTCGGCTTCTGTCTCCCAGGTAGCCTCCTCCTCAGAGTGATGCGTCCATAATACCTTCACAAGGGGAATCACCTTGCTACGCAGCACCTGCTCCTTCCTGTCTAGGATACGTGTCGGTCGCAGGATATATGTAACATCCTCTCCTAACTGCACCTGCTCCCATCTGATGATATGGGAAGGATCAGCAACGTACTTCTTCAGCATAGAAACATGAAATACGTTGTGAACGCTCGCGAGATGCGTGGGTAAAGCCAATCGGTAAGCCACCGCTACCACACGATCGAGGATCTGGAATGGACCAATGAATCGCGTTGCCAGCTTCCCCTTCTTCCCGAACCGAAGGACTCCCTTCATAGGGAAAACTCGCAAAAACACGTGATCCCCAACTGTGAACTCTAGTGGCCTCCGTCTCGTATCGGCGTAGCTCTTCTATCTGCTCTACGCTGTAAGGAGCCGACGTCGAATAATATCAATCTTCTCTGACGTCGCCTGCACTAACTCTGGGCCAATCAAGCTACGCTCATCGACCTCTAGCCAGCAATGTGGTGTGCGACAAGGTCGCCCATACAGCGCCTCATAAGGTGCCATACCGATACTCGCCTGAAAACTATTGTTGTACGCAAACTCTGCATATGCAAGACAATCATCGAAACTGTCCTTGAAGTCTAATGCGCAAGCTCGCAACATGTCCTCCAAGATCTGGTTCACCCGCTCTGTCTGTCCGTCTGTCTGTGAGTGGAAGGCAGTACTAAACTTCAACTTCACACCCATAGCCTCTTGAATGCGATTCCAAAAAATAGAAGTGAACCGCGTGTCTCTGTCCGACACGATCTCCAGCGGAACTCCATGCAGACGCACAATCTCTCTGATGTACAATCTGGCCAGCTCATTTGTAGAGTTCGTAACTCTGATCGGTAGGAAGTGCACCGACTTCGTCAGACGGTCGACGATCACCCAAATGGAATTATGTCCCTTCCTCGTCTTCGGCAACCCAGAAATGAAGTCCATGGAAATGAAATCCCACTTCCACTCTGCAATCGGCATAGGCTACAAAAGTCCAGGTGGTCGGCGATGCTCTGCCTTCACCTGCTGACAAGTGAGACAACGGGACACGAACTCAGCTACGTGGGTCTTCATACCTTCCCACCAATATGTCCTCTTCACGTCACGATACATCTTTGTGCTGCCTAGATGCATCGCGAGTCTAGTAGAATGCGCAGCCTCGAGAATCTCTCGTCTCAAGTCAGGGACATCTGGGACGCATAGGCGGCCACGATAAAGTAAGCTCCCATCCATACCAACTCGCCAGTCGGTGTCAGCATCATCACTGGCCTGCTCTCGAAGCTTAGTAAGATGCGTATCGTCCCTCTGCGCCTCGATGACTCGGTCATCGATCTGAGATCGCATCTGTACATGTGCGATGAACTCAAATGGCTCCTCTACGGTGAGTTTCTGCTCAAAGTCTCGCAAAAACTCAACCATATCCCACTCGGCAATCATCAGCGGAGCCGCAAACTCTATTGCCTTCTTGCGGCTCAACGCATCAGCCACAAGGTTCGCCTTCCTAGGATGGTAAGAGACTTCAAACTTGAAGTCCTTCAACGTCTCCATCCATCGCCGCTACCTCATATTCAAGTCTCGCTGCGTGAATATGTACTTGAGGCTCTTGTGGTCGCAAAAGAGCTCGAACTCCTCTCCGTAGAGGTAATGTCTCCAGAGTCTCAGTGCGAATATAACGGCTGCCAACTCTAGGTCGTGTGTAGGGTAATTCTCCTCGTGCTTCCTTAATTGTCTCGAGGCATACGAAATTACCCTGTCCCTCTGCATAAGGACACAACCCAAACCAACGCTAGACGCGTCAGTGTATATAGTGTATTTAACCCCTTGCTCTGGCAATACTAGCACAGGGGCGGACGTAAGTCTGTCCTTCAGCTCTTGAAAAGCTGACTCCGCCTTGTCATTCAAGGCAAACTTCACGTCCTTCCATGTCAACTGAGATAAGGGTCTCGCGATCTTCGAGAAGTCCTGAATGAAGCGCCGATAGTAGCCAGCGAGACCCAAGAAACTCCTCACCTCAGTGACAGAACCAAGCTGCTCCCAGTCCTGCACCGTAGCTACCTTAGACAGGTCAACTGCCATGCCATCCTTGGACACCACGTGTCCCAGGAACTTCACCTCCTGCTTCCAGAAGTCGCACTTCTTGTACTGTGCGAACAACTGATGTTGTCTGAGCGTATCCAGGACCAAATGTAAGTGCTCCTCGTGCTCCTCTAGACTCCTGGAGTACACCAAAATATCGTCAATGAATACAACGACGAATCGATAGAGGAAAGGTCGAAATACGCAGTTCATCAGATCCATGAACATGGCTGGTGCGTTCGTGAGACCGAACGACATCATGAGGAACTCGTAGTGGCCAAAACTGGTCCTGAATGCTGTCTTCTGCACGTCCTCATCTCTGACGCGCAACTGATGATATCCCGACTGAAGATCAATCTTCGAGAAGTACTGCGCTCCTCTCAACTGATGAAACAAGTCATCGATCCTGGGTAAAGGATACTTGTTCTTCACTATGACCTGGTTCAGCCTGCGATAATCAATACATAATCGCATCGAACCATCCTTCTTCCTCACGAACAAGACCGGTGCTCCCCAAGGAGATACACTAGGCCGTATAAGGCCAAGCTCTAGCAGACCATCAATCTGCGTCCTCAACTCCTCCATCTCACATAGTGCCATGCGATACGTCGGCAGTGAGACGGGCGTAGAACCAGGAACCAGATCGATAGTGAAATCGATCTCACGTTGGGGCGACAAACCAGGAATCTTCCTGAACAGATCCCCGAACTCGGAAACGACTGGCACATGCTCGAGTATCTGGGCACCAGCGTCGCGCAATAAAGTGGCGTAACTAAGTATGCGGAAAGGAAGATTTACCCGCACTGAAAACGTGAAAGGCGTGCCCTCAGGCTCGTACACCGTCACCATACGAGCCTCGCAGTCAATCTCGGCCCTCCCAGCAGTCAACCAGTCCATGCCAAGAATGACGTCGAGATAAACGAGCGAGGGATCGACGACAAGATCAAGAGCCATCGTCCTGCCTCCCAGATCAACTAAACAACCCTCACACATCTGGGTAACATCCGAATAATCCCCATGAGCTGCAAAGACCCGCATGCTATCCATAATGATAGTCTGTAACCCAAGACGCCTGACTACAGCACGCGATATCAAAGAAATCATGGAACCAGTGTCCACCATCACAAGAATAGGAGTACCTCCAATATGGGCTGTGGCCTCGAAGGCTGAATGCTGAAGAGTCGGTGTCGCAGCTGCCTCAGCTGTCAATGCATAAACCCGAGCCTGCTGTGGCCGGTTCGGCCGCTGTGTCAAGGCCCGTGGAGGCTGTCTGATCTGCGATACCGGAGGTCTAAAAGAAGGGTGCGCAGGAGCTAACCGTAGAGGCGGTGCTGATATCGCCTGTGAACGAGCACGGTCAATCTTCTGCGGCGGCGAGAACCCGCTATCCCGCATCCGAGAAAAACAGCTCTGCGCTAAGTGGCCTATCCTCCCACAGTATGTACATGTCAAATCAGGGCACCAAAACGGTGGTACAGGTGCTGTAGTCCTAGTAGGAGAATCAATGCGAGGCCTCTTACCCGCGAGGGGCCTGTCCTGCATGTCTAGTCGCGGCCTAGAAGCAACAGGGCCACGAGATCGCGCAAGTCGATCCACATCCTGCTCTGCCCGCATAGACATGTGAATCAACTCCACATAAGAGGGAATGCTCAAACAGCACATCTTCGACCGAATATCCGATCGCAAACCCTCCAAAAAGCGCCGTATGCGCATCTGCTCATCAGCCAAAATCGTCGGGACGTATCTGCCCAACTCCGTGAGCCGATGCTCATACTCTGTAACTGTCATGGCTGCCTGTCTGAGGCAGAGAAACTCATTCTCCCTGTCGTGCCTGTAACTCTGGGGATAATACTTCTCATGGAAGCGGAACTCAAACGCGGCCCATGTCCATATAAAATCGGCGGCAACAGTCTGCAGTACGCTATCCCACCACAGGTTGGCCTCTCTCTCAAACAGGAATGTAGCCAGCTCTACCTACTCGGCCTCTGTACAATGAAGCATCCGTAAAATCTTCAACACATGGTCGAGCCAGTACTCAGCCTCCTCGGGTCTGTGAGAACCCGTGAAAGTGGGAGACCGTAAGCGCTGAAATCGCTCTAATAGGCCCCGTGTATCGGCGGGATTTCCCTCAGGGTAAGCAGGCGACACAGGATGAGCCATGCCCTCATCCTGGGCGTATGTATAAGCATCCTCAGCTGGGTGCACAGGTGGTGTAGGTGGAGCCACACCCCCACCCTGTGCTAATGTCCCCACGATGGTAGTCAGAAGCTGCTGCTGCTGCTGCATCATAGCCAACATCTGCTCAAATCTGTCAGGAGGTGGAGCAGGCTGTGGCGGATGCTGTGTGGAAGTAGATGCACGATGAGGCTCTCGGACTGACGGCGTAAATGGCGGTGGTCCAACGGTAGGACCAGTGACAGGCTGAGACGCTCGAACTGCCTCAGGAATCGGGCCCACAGCAGGGTCCGCATGGGTGCCAGACTGCGAAGGATTCTGATCCATATGCTCAGTCAGTGCAAGCCGAACCTTGCTCCGGGTAGCCTTAGGCGGCATTCCCTATATTCAAAATAGGGCGCAACCTTGTCAGTCTTAATAGCACAATCACACCGCAATCATTTACATAAGGAGTCAAAGGCATTCCATGCATTTCATTTAATCAAAATTGTCACAATACAAGGGATATATCCTTACAAGCATCATGATGAGAAATACATGGGAACTAAGCTAGTTAAAATTACAACAGCAATATAAGCAAAGCACTAGCCCTAACAGGCTTACACACATAAAGTAGGAAATGACTAACTACTGACAACTACATCAAGGTCGCATCGCTAGTCTGAGTCTGGGGATGGAGGAGGAGCACCCTTATCCTGCAAGCAACACAGGATCGCCTTCAAGGTGCGAGTCACCTTGCCTAATTTCTTCTTTGTAACGGCCTTGGCATCCTCGACTTCAGCGTGAAGTTCTTGAACTTCCCTTCGTAAAGCGATCTGACTCTCCTCCATCCGAGCAATGCGATCATCGCTAGTAGCCTACGCAGAAGGAGGAGGGCTCTCATCTGTATCCTGAGCCTCATCTTCTGCCTCTTCCTGAACTTCTTCCTGAACCTCTTCCTGAACCTCTGCCCCACGTTCTCCCTCACTTTGATCTTCCTCATCATCAAAGTTATCCTCGCTGTCCTCCTCAAGCTGATTTTCACGGTACTGCGACCCAATCTTCATCTTGACCATAGTCGACTCATCAATGGTATGAATCGAAACTGACAATTCCGGCCCAAGTCTATAGGCAAACTCAAGCGTAATCTTGCAAATCAGCCGGCCAAAAGGAAGCGATTCGGATGTTCTTCTTGACTTGGTTATGAGGATTATCTGTCGTAAGATGAAAGTAGCCATACATACGTTCTCTCCCTGGGCCACCAGATACAGGAAATTAACCATAAGGCGTGTACATTCAATACGATTCGTCGACCTGGGATAAACATTGAATGTGCAGATTTGGTGCAGCAGGCGCAAATCATCAGACATATACGTCACCTTAAGGCTATTATTAGGCTGCCATGGAACCAACTTACCGCACAGAAACCTGGTGCGGTGATCCCATTCACGTCTACTCCTCAGATTCTTCTCACTAGGATGAACATCACCAAGAGGTATGTTCAGAAGTCACGCAATCAGTCGCACATCAATCGTAGCCATCCGATCTCTACCAAAAGGGATTTTAAACTGCAATGGCTCCAAGGTAGGATTCTGGATACAAGCGTGGAAGGCACAAACGGTGCTCACATTAGCACGAGCACGAGCTTCGAAGATCAGACCCCAATGCGCAGCTTCAATGCGCTCGAACAATAAAAATTCACCGAACAGTCGCCCTTCCACGTCCGCCTCAAATAACACTTTGCGATCAGTGTATTGGCCGTGAGGCATCTCTGATAAAATTACTTGCCCAAGGTGAGCATGGGGATCCAAATCCCGCTTTGTACGGCAGTCTAGGGCTGCAGCTAGACCTGTGGCGGCGCTTGAACTTGCGGCACCACCCCGCGGTCTCCTTGATTGAGCAGGGCGGCTTGGCCCAGCCTCATCTGTTGCAGTTTTCCTTTTACCCATCAAAGATATGATGGATGAGAGTGATAAAAGGTCCAAAATGGCTTCCACGAAAGCCATGGAAAATGGAGAAAATACGGAGAAGTGGCTGTCCAATCTAGAAAAAGGAGATCTAGGCATCGTAGAGGGATGCTTCAAGCTTCCCAAGGATGTATTTTCAAGGAGAAATGGAAATGGAAAGGTGGAATGGAGCACCTCACGATTTCAGCTCGATTTGGGGGTTTTTGGAGCTCCAAATGATGAAATCTTCAAGAGAAAGGGCTTCCAACTCCAAAGAAGTGATGGATGATGGTCATTTTTGGCCAAGGAGGGATCTAGAGGCGATTTGGAACCATAAAATTTGGGGATGGTTGCTGAAAAATGAAAATAGAGCTATGGGGAGGGCTGTTTGTGAAGGAGGGGTGTGATTTGGGGGTTTTCGTGGGACGGGACCTATATGGGGAGGGTGCACATGATATTTAAGGGCGTGCGCCCAAAATTCACAGCGAACGGGCCCACCTGTACGGCGATGCATCGCCGGATCGGCGATGGCATCGCCGACCGGTGATACATCCGGTTAGGGGGGCCGGATGGTTCGGTCCCCCATGGTCCAAGGGCCCCAGATATAGATGGTTCGACCCCTGGTTCATGGTATTTTGGCCTATGTGAGCCCAAACATGTATTCCGGACTTTTCGGGACCATTTCGTAATCCTGAATACCAAACCCTATGATGCAGCATCTGAATTTGGGGTAGAAGGAGCTAGTACATCCATCTAGACTCTTATTAGCTAAATAAAGTGAAGTTAGAATGGCCTTATGGCCATTTTTTATGAAATTTTTTTATTCACTGTAAAATTTTGTGAAAGTATTATTTTATGTTATTTTCACATTAGGTTTGATGCCTAACATGAATTGGATAAGAAAGAAATGAAGATTGGAGTGGTGAGAGGAAGAATTTTGAAGATTTTTGGTGAAACGGGGTTTTTAAGCCCTGACGATTGATTACAGGAGTCGTGGTCATCCCATGGCCCAAGAATTTACTTTTACGGGTTTAAAGTCATTCATAGGACATCTCAACCCGACTTCCTATGGCTTAGAAGCTATTCGGGTTACTTTACGCGACCCGAGATGCGTTACAGACTCGCTCGTGCGATCGATTCAAATAGACTTCGCCTATCGGAGAATCTGCGATCCTAGAAATGTTTCTAGACCCTTCTCGCACCCACCTAAGTCAAAAGAAGTGACAGCGTACGTCGCGAGACCATAACCCAGGCCCAGTATACTCTTATTCACGCTCTGATACCGACTTGTAACACCCTAAAAATCAGGGGTCGTGTATAAACTCAACTCCCGAGTTCCAGACCGTCACTTATGCAACAAAAATGATCATGATTCAATGTTGTCTAATTTAAAGCATTCACATGAGTAAAAGTATACCAAAACTGCAATTCATACTTCAGATCCAGTGATAAAAGCAAGCGGAAGACTAAACAATATATATATCACTGTATGGAAAAACAAAGTAAACCTCATCTGTCTCTAAAGTATGAATACATCTCTGAGTCTCATATACATATACATGAACAAAAATAAATATCCAAAATGGTCCCACTGAAGTCCCATCGAACCAGGTCGCCTACGCAAAGCCATCGTGATACTGCATGTACGAGAACTCGTCCTGGTCCTCGTCAAAGTCTGGCTCCACCTCCTGGATCTCAGCCTCACCTGCATCTACAACAGGGTCTGGTGGGTGTTGGAAACACCATCCCGTAACGTGGGAGTGAGTGATCAAATCAGTGGAATCATAGAGCAAGGATTAGCATGTTCACAATTCCATCATGCGATAATAGTAAAGCAGTAAATCAGACAATCCTAATACTGTTGTTAATGCAAGATGATATGACGTGATGTATGCCCTCACCGACGAACTCCCTCATACGGCAACATCTTACGACCGCGGCATGCCACACTCCCTAGAGTGCTCCACATCTTCCAGGCACATGCAATGCTATGGTGATATGATTTCCGAGTTGTTATTAGTCCATTCAAACAGCAGGATTGGGAAACTAAGGTACTTCCCTTGTATCAATCCCAACACAGATCCTATCTAGGGTCGTCACTCCTAGTAATCTCATACGATGTATATTTCGTAGGTCACTGCAAGGGCTGCCAGGGCTGTTGCTCGCACTCGTTGCACCGCTCCCCCATCACCTTATCAATACAGGCCTACTGTACTCTACTGCAACGGAAGGGTCGTCGCCTCCCGTGGACTCAGAATACGCTCGCGGTCACTAGAAAGGACTCGTCGCCTGATCAGTGTAGGCCGACAGCTAGAATATAGTGTCCCATACCACCATAATCTGCTCACGAGTCTAGGTGCTCACTGGTCACTACGGGGAGGTTTGTGGCCCCAGCGTAGGCCGACAGCTCGACTACGGTGTCCCATACCACCATGCCCGGCTCATGAGTCTTCGTGGACCAAGGTACTATGGTTAACATGGTTTACAATGGTAAGTTCAGTATCCTAGGCTCAAGCAGTTATGACTCATATAAGGTGAACATACATCGGCCAGTCGGGTTACTTGACGGGCTCGACTAGCACGATCGCATCTCAAGTCAAACGACATGAAGTGCGTAAAATACTTCGCGTGGCCTAACCACTGCCGCCAACTTCAAACACGACTCACGTTCATCGACGCGTCGTTCGTGGCTAAGACCAGTCAGCCACGAATTCGCTCGGTTGCCGATTGCCTGGACTAAGTCTAGTCCCAAACACTTATGGAATCACATCAGCAAATTATGTAAGAGTATTGGAATTGAAATACAATCATGTGAGCATGTTAACACATGTCATAACATTCAACTTAAGTAAATCTTCAAACACATATATTTCATGCATGTAATGAAATCATGCATATAGTCAACATGTAGGAAATCATTTAGGTCAGCATATTAATTGAGAAATCCATCTCAAAACTAATTCATAACATCATTTAATTCAATACATACTAATACAACCATTCATACAAACACATACACTACACACTTGAGTCTACATATAGTATGTCGACCCGAAGGCGCAATTAGGCGAATCTCTTCGCCAAAGTAATTATGCACGTATTCCTAACTTCCTAATGCGACAACAAACCATGTCAATCATATCAGCAAAATATGAATGTAAACGGTACTTCCTACAAATGACTAAAATGCCCTAAATCTCATATTCTTCGTTAACTTACGAAACAGGAAACGGAGAGCATATTGTACATGTCAAACGGCGATGCCGTCAATAATCTACTATTAAACGACATTGAAAGTGTTGGGAACCCTCAATCAAAGCGTCTAAAATCCTCACCTTATGTTTTGTAGACTCGTGAATTGAAACAGAGCGTATACGCTTCGTCTACGGCGAATAGGGAACCTAATACACGAGATCCATAAGCTATATCGCTATGGAAACAAAGAAAACTCAAATCAGCAACTATTTAGGATATTTACTTACTTAGAATCGTGGTGGTATCGCCGGAAAAATGATAGAGGTGCGTTGCTTAAGCACGTGCAACACGTAGCACAAGTGGCAGGAAGAACTCTCCCACTCTCTCACAATCTCTCACCTTTTCTCTCACACAAGCTAGGGTTTCTAGCAAATTCGGATGTGTGAGAGAAGTGAGGGTTTTAACCCCTTTTATAAGCTAAAACATGCCCAAAATAGGCTTGGGAACAATGTTTACTTGATGCCTAACCAAATCAGGGCCGTTTCGGTCCAAAAGAGCATTTCTGAAGGTCCCCTGGCCAAATGTGGTCGGACTTCAGCTCAGGCATACTGGATCTAGCACACATCCAGTTTTCAGACCGGTAGGGTTCTCAGATCGCACGTGGCGGTCCAGTTTCAGTTTAACGGTCACCGCACCAAGATCAGGCCTATAAGTCTCATGATATGTAATAGAAATTTTTCCTGATCCAAGGGTGTAATTTGGCTGAATTCTGACGGTCAGAACGCTTAATACTGATGCGTCAAATCGTGTGCCAGATTTGAATTTCAAATTCCAATTCTAACCCTATTCTCACTCTCTTCACTCCAGGCTCAATGAAATAGCCTCTGAATGTCAGTTGGACTTGATTTTTGAAACGATTGCCAAGCCCAGCTAAGTGGTCATAACGGTCTAAGATGGTAGGTATCGGACTTTCGACGCGCGGTCTAGATCCAATACAAAGTTTCAAGGAGGTCCTGAGAATAAACCGGTTTAGAGTTTGATCTGAGGCTTTAGTGCATTATAGCACTACTGGTTCCACTCGCTTTGGGCCTTATAGAACGTATTTAAAGTGATCAGGGACCATTTCCCAGCTAGTCTAACGTTGCACTAGCTAACTTAGTCATATTTTCTAAAGGAATAAATTCTACACAATTTCGGGTCGAGTTGGTACTCGAGCCCAAGTACGGATTTTTCACGGGCGTTACATGGTTGCTCACCAAATCAACTTTATACTTGGGCCGGGTTGTAGGCCCAACTTACTTGACTAAGAGCATGATATTTTGCCCATGTGGTTTGAGCAATGGGCTGCCCACTAGGCCACCATAATATATGGGATTAGTGGCCTTTATGTTGGGCCCCAACCTTCCCCCTTTGGGCCCATAGTGGTATATATGGGTTGGGTTATGTGTGTTCCTCTTGGATCCATATTTTGGGTAGGACTTGGGCGGCCCTTTCTGAAGCCCAACATGAGTGTTTATGGTAAGATTATGTCTGCTTATTTCATATTTCTGATGCTACATGGGCCTTGGGCCTTAATCCATGATCAATTAGAGATGGACTACCTTTTAGGGACCAATTGTGGTTAGATGTCCACATTGGTGGCCCTAAGGTAGGCCTATGGGCTTCTATGGGTGGTTAAAGGCCCACCATAAACCCTTGCTAGGCCTTTTTATTTATTTAGGCTCATACCATTGTTCTCCTCAGTCTCGTGGGCTACCCCAGGTATATGGGCCCCCACTAGAGGTTGTATTCCTTATGAGAAATTAGTTAAGTACTTAGACCCTTCATGGTTAGGTAGAGAGTTCATCTTCACCGTATTGGCACCCCTATTCATCTTCATGACCCACTCCCATACACATCATATGTATGCTTGGTTGAGGTATAATTGGCCATGGTTGTGCCATTGTGTAGGACATATTGGTATCTCCCTGAAAGATGAATGCTTGGGATTGATGCATGGGTGATTGTGTGATTTATGCATCTGACATTGCATAGCTGTGGATATCTGCCCTTGCTTCATCAGGGCCTTGCCTCTACAGGGATATTCGTAAATGGTCATATGTGTGGACACCAGAAATATTAGTTGAGCATACCAGGTGCATAGGATGCCCATGGGTGAAATTCTCAAAACTTCCATGGTACCAAGGATCTTCTCCAACGCCATGACCGGGTGGAATACATGAGTGCACGAGGGCCTTATACTGTAAGGCTGCGACTTCCACTGTCGTGTAGTCGATTGGATAGGGGTGTGACCTTACCTTCTTGGTTTGTAGTGGGCATTGCTAGGCTGAGTCTGACCAGCTCGTAAATGGGTCCACTACCGTCAGGCCTAGTTGGTGATTGGCTGTCCATAGGTGGGTAGTGAGGTCTCTTACGCTCGTTTGACTGTGCGGGGTCTGTAGAGCGGCAGTCATTTAGCAGTGTAATGGACCCCGGTGATTTCCTTATGAATGGAAATGTACTTGACTTATGTTTTGGATATGAGCACTGGCATACTTGCATCGTATTAGCATTGGCTATGTAAGCCCCTTCATGCATTGCCTTGGTATGACGTCCAGTACTCATTGCATTGTATTCATGATAAGCCTTGGTAAGGCTAGTGATATTCTCATTGAGCATGTTTCCCTTCTTGCATCTCTTACTATTCTTCTGTGAACCATCGTTACACACTTACACCACCCTCTAAGCTTCTATAAGCTTATGCACGATTGATGCGTGCAGGAGATTCTAGGCAGACGTCGTAGCAACAGAGCGTGGAGTAGAGCTGAGCATTTGAGGACTCCAGTATTGCTGACCTTTCTCTTTTTTCTTTTTATCTCATGTATGTCCTTTTGGACCTTATGGATAGTTGTAAAAGTTTAAATTTATAGTGGATTTTGTGATGTGTGCCTTTGTTATTCTCAGATGTACTTGCTGTGATCTTGGGTATGCTCGTATTGGTAATGATTATACTGTTATGAAAATCCTCCTTGTAGGATCCCAGGATCAGAACCTGCCTCAGGAACCGAGAATGGGGTACTATGGAGGCTGTTACGGCCAGAACTGGCCATCGGGTACCTTGTGATTCCGGTTACCGAGTCTGGGGCGTGACATGAATGTTGCAATTCTTTAAATTACTCTTGCAAGTTTGAGGTTTTGATTTTAAAGAAATTCGTTAAATAAGGTTGTCATGCCTAAAACTTTAGGCGAAAGTTGTCCTACGAATTATTTGGAATCAAGATTTTAATACTTTTACAATTGAGATCTTTATTTTATTTACATATTCAACACTTGTTTTGATTATTTGACATTGTCCTATTCACCCCCCCTCTAGGACACCGTAAGCTATCTTTTTGAAGTGGTATCATACCGGGCTACTCTTTTTATTTTTTGGATTTAAATCCTTGAGCTAGATCCAGAGCTTTAATATGTCAAATTTTGAAAGCCTAATCATTACCAGGCTAGCTCTCTTTGATGGCTCTAATTATTCATATTAGAAAGCCAAAATGAGGATTTTCCTCAAATCCTTAGATAAAAGTGTGTGGCAAGCCACTGTATCTAAATGGATCCCTCCTATGATGAAAGTAGTAGCCATGATGGAACCATATCAATGAAAGAAACTGCATTTTCTTTTTGGACTATGGTTCAGAAAAGTAAAAGTAGTGCAAATGTAAAAGCCTTAAATGCTATAACTTGTGCTCTATTGCCTGGTGAATTTAAAAGAGTTATTTCTTGCGATACAACTTAACAAGCATGAGATATTCTCGAAATAACATATGAAGGAACTTGTAACGCCCTAAAAATTGAGGGTCGAGTAGAAGCTCAACTCCTGAGTTCCAACGCATCACTTATGCAACATAGATAATGATGATTTGATGTTGTCCGTATTAGTACATTAAACATGAGTGAGATTATACTAAAATAACATACCATACTCCAGAGACAATTAAATTACGTAAGCAGTAGACTGTGATAAGTATATATAAAGCATATAAGTGGTAAGTCCCCAGAGTATCAACATGTCACCAGGTTAAATAGTTACACATATAATTTCAAAATATACAAAATGATAAAATGTAATGTCATCTATCCATATCCCTGTAGCCCCAATATGCAACTCCAGGTATATATAGACTCGCCAGAGAGTTGCATGTAAGAGAAATCCTCTTTGTCATCATAGAAGATAGACTCCATCTCGTAAGCCTCATCATCACCTGAAACTAAAATAGAGTTTGGTTGTGTTTTAAAACACTATCTTAGAGTGGGAGTGAAGTGAGTGATCAACTCAGTGGAGCTATAAGGCAAAGGTTAGCATGTTATCAATTCAGTCAAGTAGTAATGATAAAACAATACAATAAGCATTCCTAGGTACTCTGGTTAATGTAAGGATGATATCTGTTAATGATGCATGCCCTCTCCTGCACTCCCTCTGCGATATCGTCTCACGATCGCGCATGCATCCCTTTCTTTGTTTTTAACTCCTACGCCAAAGACACATGCAATGCAATGTGATGTATATGCGTGATTAGCCAAGTTCTTAATTAGACTTATTCATATAGCAAGATTGGAAAGCTAAGGCACCTCCCTTTATATCATTTACCCAAACAATGATCCATCTACGGTCGTCAATCCTAGTTAATCAAATACGATAAGAAAGTTCGTGATTTTATACCATAAGTTGCTATGAGGGGCTCATCACCTCAGCGTATGCTTAATTCACACTCGAGGTCATTACAAGAGGCTCGTCACCTGATCGTAGGCCTATTTTATACTCAAGGTCACTACGATAATGCTCCTCACCTTAGCGTAGTCCTAATGTATATTCAAGGTCACTACTAGAAAGGCTCGTCACGTTAGCGTAGGCCGACAACTCGAATACAGTGTCTCATACCACCGTATTCAGCTCACGAGTTTTGTTTGCTCACTGGACACTTTGAGGAGAGTCGTCACCCCAGCATAAGCCGACAGCTTGACCACGGTATTCCATACCATCATGCCTGGCTCATGAGTCTTAGTGGATCATGGTACCAAGGTTAAACGGGCTTTTCACTGGTAAGTTGGTACCTTAAATTTAAGCAGTAGTGTCCATACATGGTGAACATACAATGGCCAATTGGATTACTTGACAAGCTCGACTGGTATGAGCGTACATTGAATTAATCGATGTGAAGCACGTAAGCACTCTACGTGGCCTAACCACTATCGACAAGTAACGTACGACTTGAATTCCTCGAACAAGTCTTGTGTGGCGAAACGACCTCGGCCACTAACTCAGAAATCATTACCGATTGCTTAGACTATGCAGTAGTCCCAATCATATACAAACATAATAACATTTACATGTGATAGTCAAAGAAAACATGTGATAACCAATCTAAATATAAATCTCATTTGAGCAGTTCAACAAACAAATAGTACACATGTTATCATATATAGGCATTTCATCGATAAATCACATACCAGTAAGATAGGTTACATAAAGAAAACTATAACTATAGATAAGAAAATTGAGAATCCTATCTCAACATCCTCATTAAATATATTACAACAAGCGATTTCTCATTCAGGCATCTTATCAAACACTTAGACTCTACATATCACACACATGTAATAAATTAGTTAAAACATATATTATAGCAAATCCTTCCACATAGGAGTTGCCACATGTACAACAGTCATGTATTCCCAAATAGAAATCATGTTAAGCACAAATCATAATTCCATATTCATTCAGACATTTAAACAAACACATGGAATGCATTATTTTCAACATAGTTCAAATATATATGTAATACGCTGTAACACCCTGAAAATCGGGGGTCGTGCATAAACCCAACTCCCGAGGTCCAGACCGTCACTTATGCAACAAATATGATTATGATTCTCTGTTGTCTGAGTTGAAGCATTCACATGAGTAAAATTATACCAAAACTGCAATCCATACTCCAGATTCAGTGATAAAAGAAAGCGGAAGACTGAAGAATATATATATCACTGTATGGAAAATAAAATAAATCTCAGCTGTCTCCAAAGTATGAATACATCTCTGAGTCTCATATAGATGTAATAAAAAAAAATCAAACTGTCAGAAGTCCAACTAGTATGTCCCTCCAACCCAGGCCACCTATGCAAAGACGTTGTGAAACTGCATATATGAGACTCGTCCTGGTCCTCATCGTAATCCGGCTCTGCCTCCTGAATCGCTGCATCACTTGCATCTAAGACAGGGTCTGGTGGGTGTTGCAAACACCATCCCGTAACGTGGGAGTGAGTGATCAACTCAGTGGAATAATAAAGCAGAGATTAGCATGTTCTCAAATCAATCATGCGATAATAGTAAAGTAATTAATCAAACATTCCTAAATACTGTTGTTAATGCAATATGACATGATATGATGGATGCCCTCACCGACGATCTCCCTCATACGGCACCATCTTACGCCCGCGACATGCTTTCTTCCCACTGTGCTCCACATCTTCCAGGCACATGCAATGTGATGGTGATATGATTACTGAGTTATTATTAGTCCATTCATACAACAGTATTGGGAAACTAAGGTACCTTACTTATATCAATCCCAACACAGATCCTGTCTAGGGTCGTCACTCCTAGTAATCTCATACGATGTATATTTTGTAGGTCGCTGCAAGGGCTGCCAGAGCTGTTGCTCGCACTTGTTGCACCGCTCCCCCATCACCTTATCAATACAGGCCTACTGTACTCTCGTCGCTACGGAAGGGTTGTCCCCTCCCGTAGACTCGGAATACGCTCGCGGTCACTACAAAGGGCTCGTCACCTGATCAGTGTAGGCCGACAGCAAGAATATAGTGTCCCATACCACCATAATCTGTTCACAAGCCATAGGTGCTCACTGATCACTATGGGGAGGTTTGTGGCCCCAGCATAGACCGACAGCTCGACCACGGTGTCCCATACCACCATGCCCGGCTCATAAGTCTTTATGGATCAAGGTACCATGGTTGACAGGGTTTTCAATGGTAAGTTCAGTATCCTAGGTTCAAGCAGTTATGATTCATACAGGGTGAACAATCAACGACCAGTCGGGTTACTTGACGGGCTCGACTAGCACGAGCGCATCGCAAGTCGAATGACATGAAGTGCGTGAAACACTCCGCGTGGCCTAACCACTGCCGCCAACTCCAAACACGACTCGCGTTCATCAACGCGTCCTTCATGGAAAATATAAGCCAGCCACGAATTTTCTCTGTTACCGACTGCATGGACTAAGTATAGTCCCAAACATTTATAAATCAGCATCAATAATCATGTGAGGGTAATTGAAATGCAATACAACAATACAAGCATGTTATCACATGTTATAACATACAACTCAAGCAATTCATTCAACACATGCATTTCATACATACAATGTAATCCCTACATATTGCCAACATGATGGAAATCATTTACATTAGCATATTACTTGAGAATTCAATCTCAAAACTATTTCATAACACCATATACTCAATACATACTAATACAAACATTCATACAAACACTTAGTCTACACACTTAAGTCTACATAGTGTATGTCGACTCAAAGTGCGCCTTTAGGCGAATCTCTTCGCCAAACCAATTATGCACGCATTTCTAATATCATAATGCGACAAATAACCATGAAAAAAAATTCAGCAAAATATGGATGCAAACTGCATTTCCTACAAATGACTAAAACGCCCTAAATTTCATAATTCCTGTACGTTTACGAAACAGAAAACGGACAGCATGTTGTACATGTCAAACGGCGTTGCCGTCGATAATCTACTATTAAATGACATTGAAAGCGTTGAAATCAGTCAATCAAAGCATCTAAAATCCGTACCTTTTTCCCTAAAGGTATATCGTTTCGAACGGAGCGTATACGCTTCTTCTACGGTGAACAGACAACTTAATACACAAGATTCGTAAGCTACATCGCTAAGGAATCGATGGAACCTTAAATCAGCAAGTAGTTAGGGTCTTTTCTTACCTATAAATGTGGCGGAATCCCCAGGAAAGTGATTGAGATGCGTTGCTTAAGCACGTGCAAGAGGTAGTGTAAGTGGCCGGAAGATCACTCCCACTTTCTCTCACAAACTCTCACTTTCTCCCTCACACCAGCTAGGGTTTCTAGCAAATTCGGATGAGTGAGATAAGTGAGGGTTTAAAGCCCTTTTATAAGCTAAAACATTTCCAAAATAGGCTTGGGAACAATATTTACTTGAGGTCTAACCAAATCGGGGTTGTTCTGGTCCAACAAGGCATTTCGGGAGGTCCCCTGGCCGAACGCGATCGGACTTAAGCTCTTAGTCGCCGAATGTTGCTCACACCCAGTTTTTAGTCAGACAGAGTTCATAGATCGCACGTGGCGGTCCAGTTTTAGTTCAGCGGTCATCGCACGTAGATCAGGTCTACAAGTCTCATGATATGAAAGAGAAATTCTTCCTGATCCGAGGGTGTAATTTGGCTGAATTCTGACGGTCAGAACGCTTAATAATAACGCGCCAAGTCACGTGCCAGATTTGGATTTAAATTTCTAAATCTAAACCTATTCTCACTCTCTTCACTCCAGGCTCAATGAAATAGCCTCTGAACGTCGGTTGGGCTTGATTTTCGAAATGATTGTCAAGTCCAGCTAAGCGGTCATAACGGTCTAAGATTGTAAGTATCGGACTTTCGACGCGCGGTCTAGATCCAATACAAAGTTTCAAAGGGTTCCTGAGGACAAACCGGTTTAGAGTTTGATCCTAGGTTTCAGGATATTATAGCGTCATGAATTCTACAAGTTTTGGGTCTTGTAGAACGTATTTAAAGTGATCAGGGACTATTTCACAGCTACTCTAGCATTGCGCTAGCAAACTTATGCTTATTTTCTAAAGGAATTAATCCTACGTGATTTCTGGTCGAGTTAGTACTCGAGTTTCAGTACGGATTTTTTCAGGGCATTACAATCTACTCCCCTTAATAAAAAATTTTGTCCTCGAAATTTGTACCTTTTCGTACTCCTCGAGAAGCTGTGGGTAGTTCTTTTTTATCTCGGCTTCTGTCTCCCAGGTAGCCTCTTCCTCAGAGTGATGCGTCCACAATACCTTCACAAGGGGAATCACCTTGCTACGCAGTACCTGCTCCTTCCTGTCTAGGATACGCGTCGGTCGCAAGATATATGTAACATCCTCTCCTAACTGTACCTGCTCCCATCTGATGATATGGGAAGGATTAGAAACGTATTTCTTCAGCATAGAAACATGAAATACGTTATGAACGCTCGCGAGAGGCGTAGGTAAAGCCAAACGGTATGCTACTGCTCCCACACGATCGAGGATCTGGAATGGACCAATGAATTGCGGTGCCTGCTTCCCCTTCTTTCCGAACCGAAGGACTCCCTTCATAGGCGAAACTCATAAAAATACATGATCCCCAACCGTGAACTCTAGCCGCCGCCGTCTCGTATTGGCATAACTCTTCTGTAGGCTCTGCGCTGTGAGAAGCCGATGTCTAATAATATTAATCTTCTCCGACGTCGCCTGCACTAACTCTGGGCCAATCAATCTACGCTCACCGACCTCTGCCCAACAATGCGGTGCTTGACAAGGTCGCCCATACAACGCCTCGTAAGGTGCCATACCGATACTCGCCTGGTAACTGTTGTTGTACGCAAACTCCACATATGCAAGACAATCATCCCAACTGTCCTTGAAGTCTAATGCGCAAGCTCACAAGATGTCCTCTAAGATCTGGTTCACCCGCTCTGTCTGTTCGTCTGTCTGTGGGTGGAAGGCAGTACTGAACTTCAACTTCACACCCATAGCCTCCTGAATGTGAGTCCAGAAAATAGAAGTGAACCACGTGTCTCTGTCCGACACGATCTCCAACGGAACTCCATGCAGACGCATGATCTCTCTGATATATAGTCTAGCTAGTCGTCTGTAGAGTTCGTAACTCTGATCGGTAGGAAGTACACCGACTTCGTCAGACGGTCGATGATCACCCATATGGAATCATGTCTCTTCCTCGTCTTCGGCAGCCCTGAAGTCCCACTTCCACTCTGTGATCAGCATAGGCTGAAGAAGTTCAAGTGGTCGGCGATGCTCTGCCTTCACCTGCTGGCAAGTAAGACAACGGGACACAAACTCTGCTATGTGGGTCTTCATACCTTCCCACCAATAGGTCCTCCTCACGTCGCGATACATCTTCGTACTGCCTGGATACATCGTGAGTCTGGTACAATGCGCAGCCTCGAGAATCTCTCGTCTCAAGTCAGGGATATCTGGGATGCATAAGCGGCCACGATAAAGTAAGCCCCCATCCGTGCCAACTCGCCACTCGACATCTGCATCATCACTGGCTTGCTCTCGAAGCTCAGTCAGACGCGCATCATCCCTCTGCGCCTCGATGACTCGGTCATCGATCTGAGATTGCACCTGCACATGTGCGATGAACTCATACGGCTCATCTACAGTGAGTTTCTGCTCAAAGTCTCACAAAAACTCAACCATATCCCACTCAGCAATCATCAGCAGAGCCGCAAACTCTATCGCCTTCTTGCGGCTCAACGCGTCAGCCACAAGGTTCACCTTCCCAGGATGGTAAGAGACTTCAAACTTGAAGTCCTTCAAAGTCTCCATCCATCGTCGCTGCCTCATATTCAAGTCTCGCTGCATGAATATGTACTTGAGGCTCTTGTGATCGCAAAAGAGCTTGAACTCCTCTCCATAGAGGTAATGTCTCCAGAGCCTCAGTGTGAATATGACGGCTGCCAACTCTAGTTCGTGTGTAGGGTAATTCTCCTCGTGCTTCCTTAATTGTCTCGAGGCATACGAAATTACCCTATCCTTTTGCATAAGGACACAACCCAGACCAACGTTAGAAGCGTCAGTGTATATAGTGTATCTAACCCCTTGCTCTGGCAATACTAGCACAGGGGCGGACGTAAGTCTGTCTTTCAGCTCCTGAAAAGCTGACTCCACCTTGTCATTCCAGGCGAACTTCACGTCCTTCCGTGTCAACTGAGATAAAGGTCTCACGATCTTCGAGAAATCCTAAATGAAGTGTCGATAATAGCCAACGAGACCCAAGAAACTCCTCACCTCAGTGACAGAACCAGGCTGCTCCCAGTCCTGAACTGCAGCTACCTTCGCCAGGTCAACTGTCATCCCATCCTTGGACACCACGTGTCCCAGGAACTTCACTTCCTGCTTCCAGAAGTCGCACTTCTTGTACTGTACGAACAACTGATGCTATCTGAGTGTATCCAGGACCAAGCGCAAGTGCTCCTCATACTCCTCTCGACTCCTAGAGTATACCAAAATGTCGTCAATGAACACATCGATGAATCGATAGAGGAAAGGCCGAAATACCTGGTTCATCAGATCCATGAACACGGCTGGTGCGTTCATGAGACCGAACGACATCACAAGGAACTCGTAGTGGAAAAAGCTGGTCCTGAATGCTGTCTTCTGCACGTCCTCATCCCTGACGCGCAACTGATGATATCTTGACTGAAGATCAATCTTTGAGAAGTACAACATTCCTCTCAACTAATCAAACAAGTCATCGATCCTGGGTAAAGGGTACTTGTTCTTCACCGTGATCTGGGCCTACGATAATCAATACACAATCGCATCTAACCATCCTTCTTCTTTACAAACAGGACTGGTGCTCCCCAAGGAGACACACTGGGTCGAATAAGACCAAGCTCCAATAGACCATCAATCTGCGTCCTCAACTCCTCCATTTCACATGGTGCCATGTGATACGTCGGTAGTGAGATGGGCGCGGAATCAGGCACTAACTCGATAGTGAAATCAATCTCTCGTCAAGGCGGTAAACTAGGGATCTTCCTGAACAGATCCTCAAAATCACAAACGACTGGCGTATGCTCAACCGTCGGGGCATCAGCGTCCCGAAGTAAAGAAGCATACCTAAGTATGCGGAAGGAGAGATTTATCCAAAATGAAAATGTAAAAGGCGTGCCCTCTGGCTTGTACATCGTCACCATACGAGTCTCGCAGTCAATCTCGGCCCTCCCAGCAGTCAACCAGTCCATGCCAAGAATGACGTCGAGATAAACAAGAGAGGGGTCAACGATAAGATCAAGAGCCATTGTCCTGCCTCTTAGATCCATCAAGTAAACCTCACACATCAGGGTGGCATCAGAAAAATCTCCATGAGCTGAAAGGACTCGCACTCCATCCATACGAATAGTCGGTAGTCCAAGACGCCTGACTAGGGAATGTGATATCAAAAAAAGTGTGGATCCAGTATCCACCATCACAAGTATAGGAGTACCTTCGATGTGGGCAGTGACCTCAAAGGCCGAATGCTGAGAAGTCTCTGTCTCGGCTGCCTCAGCTGTCAAGGCATGCACCCCGCGCCTGCTGTGGCCAGTTTAGCCGCTGTACCATGGGCCGTAGAGGCAGCCTGAACTGAGATACGGGAGGTCTGAAGGAAGGGTGCGCAGGAGCCAACCGTAAAGGCGGTGCTGATATAGCCTGTGGGCGTGTACGGTCGATCTTCTGCGGCTGCGAGAACCCACTGTCCCGCATCCAAGCGAAACAACTCTGTGCTAAATGGCCCGATCTCCCACAATAAGTACATGATAAATCAGGGCACCGCATCGGGGGTACTGGCGCTGTAGCCCTAGGAGGAGGGTCGACGCGAGGCCTCTTGCCCGCAAAGGGCCTGTCCTACAACTCTGGTCGTGGCCTAGGAACAATAGGGCCACGGGATCACGCAAGTCGATCCACATCCTGCTCTGCCCGCATAGACATGTGAATCAGCTCAGCTGTAACGCCCTGAAAAAATTCGTACTTGGACTCGAGTATCAACTCAACCAGAAATCGCGTAGGATTAATTCCTTTAGAAAATAAGAGCAAGTTAGCTAGCGCGACGCTAGAGTAGCTGAGAAATAGTCCCTGATCGCTTTAAATACGTTCTACAAGACCTAAATCGAGTAGAACCAGTGACTCTATAATACTCTAAAACCTCGGATCAAACTCTAAGCAGGTTTGTTCTCTAGACCACTTTGAAACTTTATATTGGATCTAGACCGCGCGTCGAAAATTTGATACCTGCTATCTTAGACCATTAGAACCGCCTAGCTGGAATTGACAATCATTTCGAAAATCAAGTCCAACCGATAATCACAGGCTATTTCATTGAGCCCGGACTGAAGAGAGTGCGAATAGGGACAGATTTGAAATTTAAAATTCAAATCTGGCACACGACTTGACGCGTCAGTATTAAGCATTCTGACCATCAGAATTCAGCCAAATTATACCCTCGGATCAGGAAAATTTTTTATTTCACATCATGAGACTTGCAGCCCTGATCTACGTGCGGTGACCGCTGAACTGAAACTGGACCGCCACGGGCGATCTATGAACCCTGCTGGACTAAAAACTTAATGTGTGCCAGATCCAGTATGCATGAACTTAAGACCGATCGCGTTAGGCCAGGGGACCACCAGAAATGATCTTTTGGACCGAAACAGCCCCGTTTTGGATAAACAACAAGTAAACTTTGTTCCCGAGCCTATTCCGGGCATTTTTGTGCTTATAAAAGGGGTTGAAACCCTCACTCCTCTCTCCCATCCGAATTTGAGAAAAACCCTAGATTGGGAGAGAGAAAAGGTGAGAGTTTGTGAGAGAGAGTAGGAGTGGATTTTCCCGCCGTTATGTTGCCTGTTGCACGTGCTTTAGCAACACGCTCCGATCACTTCGCCGGTGATTTCTCCACGTTTCTAGGTAATAAAATACCCTATTTAGTTGCTGATTTAGTGTTCCCTTAGTTTCATAGCGAAGTAGCTGATAGAACTTGTGAATTAGGTTCTCTATTCGCCGTAGACGAAGCGTATACGCTCCGTTCGAATCACTTCACCTATAAGGGAAAAGGTGCAGATTTTAGGCGCTTTGATTGACTGTTTCCAACGCTTTTAATGTCGTTTAATAGTAGATTATCGATGGCAACGCCGTTTGACATATACAACATGCTGTTCGTTTCCTGTTTCGTAAACCAACGAAGAATATGAGATTTAGGGCATTTTAGTCATTTGTAGGAAGTACTGTTTTCATGCATATTTTGTTGATGTGATTGAAATGGTTTATTGTCTCATTAGAATGTTAAGAATGCGTGCATAATTAGTTTGGCAAAGAGATTCGCCTAAGTGCGCACTTTCAGTCGACATACTATATGTAGACTTAAGTGTGTAGTGTAAGTGCTTGTATAAATGCTTGTATTAGTATGTATTGAATTAAATGGTGTTATGAATTAGTTTGAGACTGATTTCTCAATTAATATGCTGATGTAAATGATTTCCTACATGTTAGCTATATGCAAGATTTCATTGTATGTATGAAATGCAGGAGCTTGAAGATTTGCTTAAGATGTATCTTATAACATGTGTTAACATGCTCACATGGTTGTATTTCATTTCCATTACTCTAACATGATGGCTGATGTGATTCCATAATTGTTTGGGACTATACTTATTCCAGGCAGTCGGTAACCGAGAAATTTTACGGTTAGCCTATCTTTACCACGAACGATGCGTCGATGAACGCGAGCCGTGTTTTGGAGTTGGTGGCAGTGGTTAGGCCACGCGAAGTGTTTTATGCACTTCATGTCGTTCGACTTGAGATGTGATCATGCTAGTCGAGCCCGTCAAGTAACCCGACTGGCCGTTGTATGTTCACCCTGCATGAGTCATAACTGCTTGAACCTAGGGTACTGAACTTACCATTGTAAACCCTGTTAACCATGGTACCTTGATTCATGAAGACTCATGAGCCAGGCATGGTGGTATGGGACACCGTAGTCGAGCTGTCGGCCTACGCTGGGGCCACAAACCTCCCCGTAGTGACCAGTGAGCACCTATGTCTCGTGAGCAGATTATGGTGGTATAGGACACTACATTCTTGTTGTCGGCCTACACTGATCAGGCGACGAGTCTTTTGTAGTGACCGCGAGCGTATTCTGAGTCTATGGGAGGCGACGACCCTTCAGTAGCAGTGAGAGTACAGTAGGCCTGTATTGATAAGGTGATGGGGGAGCAGTGCAACGAGTACGAGCAATAGCCCTGGCAGCCCTTACAGCGACCTACAAAATATACATCGTATGAGATTAGTAGGAGTGACGACCCTAGACATGATCTTTGTTGGGATTGATATAAGGGAAGTACCTTAGTTTCCCAATCCTGCTGTTTGAATGGACTAATAACTACTCGACAATCATATCACCATTACATTGTATGTGCCTGAAAGATGTGGAGCACTGAGCGGGATGCACGCATGGTGCGGGCATTAGATAGTGCCGTATGAGGGAGAACGTCGGTGAGGGCATCCATCATGTCATGTCATATTGCATTAACAACAGTATTAGGATTGTTTGATTTACTGCTTTACTATTATCGCATGATTGATTTGAGAACATGCTAATCTTTGCTCTATGATTCCACTGAGTTGATCACTCACTCCCACGTTACGGGATGGTGTTTGCAACACCCACCAGACCCTGTCTTAGATGCAGGTGATGCAGAGATCCAGGAGGCAGAGCCGGACTATGATGAGGACTAGGACGAGTTCTCATACATGCAGTATCACGACGGCTTTGCTTAGGTGACCTGGGTTGACAGGACTCTTCAGTGGGACTATTTTGAACATTTTATTTTATTTATTTACATGTATATGAGACTCAGTGATGTATTCATACTTTAGTGACAGTCGAGATCTACTTTGTTTTTCCATATAGTGATATATATATTGTTTAGTCTTCCGCTTGCTTTTATCACTGGATCTGGAGTATGAATTACAGTTTTGGTATACTTTTAATCATGTGAATGCTTTAACTCAGACAACATTGAATCATAATCATTTTTGTTGCATAAGTGACGGTCTGGAACTCGGGAGTTGAGTTTATACACGACCCCTGATTTTCAGGGTGTTACAAGTTGGTATCAGAGCATGAATAAGATTATACCGGGCCTGGGTTATGGTCATGCGATGTACGCTGTCGCTTCCTTTGACTTAGGTGGGTGCGAGAAGGGTTTAGAAACACTTATAGGATCGCAGATTGCCAATAGGTGAAGACTATTTGAATCGATCGCGCGATCGAGTCCGTAACGCATCTAGGGTCGCGTGAAGCGACGTGAGTAGTTTCTAGGTTGTAGGTAGGTGGGTTGAGACGTTCTTCGAATGATCATAAACCCATAAAAGTGAATCCTTGGGCTGTGGGACAACCAAAACCCCTGTATTCAATCGCCAGGGCTTAAAAACCCCGTTTCACCAAAAATCTTCAAAATTCTTCCTCTCACCACTCTATTCTTCAATTATTTCTTATTATTTTCATGTTAGGCATTGATCCTAATATGAAAATAACATAAAATCATACTTTGAAAAAATTTTACAGTGAATAGTAAAATTTGATGAAAACTGGCCATTAGGCCATTCTAAGTTTACTTTCTTTAGCAACTAATAGGCTAGATGGATGTATTAGCTCCTTATACCCCAAAATCATATGCTGCATGATAGGAGATTATATTCGAGATTGCAGATTAGCCCCGAAAAGTCCTGAATGCATGTTTTAGCCTCTATAGGTCAATATACGATGAACTAAGGTGGGGCCCATACTTTTTTGGGGTCCCTGGACCATGGGGGAACAGACCCATGTGGTCCCACCGACCGACCAGAGGAACGGTCGGCGATGCCATCGCCGGTTCGGCGATGCATCTCCGTCCACCATGGCCCACTTGATCTGAAATTTAGTATGTGGGGGTGTTTTGGGTAATACACACCCCCCATGTACAGTTCGACCATAGAAAACCCCAAAATGGGGTACTACCTTCACAAAAAGCCCCTCCCCTAGCTCTATTTACGTTTTCTAGCTGCCCTACCTCCAAACCGTGGTTCCAAACCACTCCCAAATCCATTCTTGGCTAAAAAAGACCCCACTCCATCATTCTATTGCTGTTTTCATCCCTCCATCTTACAAATCTCAGCGTTTGGAGCTCTTACAACCCCCAAATCGTGCTGAAATCGTGAGGTGCTCCATTCCCCTTATTCATTCTCTTTTCTTCCTGAAAATACATTCTAGGGGAGCTTGAAGCATCCCTCTTCAACGTCTAGATCTCCCTTTTCCAGTTTGGACAGCCATTTCCTTGCATTTTCTCCATTTTCCATGGCTTTTGTTGAAGCCATTTTGGGTCTTTTGTCACTCTCCACCATCCTCTCTTTGATGGGTAAGAGAAAGACCGCAGTGGATGAGGCTGGGCCTAGTCGCCCTGCTCAATCAAGAAGACCGCGGGGTGGTGCCACAAGTTCAAGCACCGCCGCAAGTCCAACCATAGCCCGAGAGTTCCATACAAAGTGGGATTTGGATCCCCATACTCAACTTGGGCGAGTGATTTTATCAAAGATGCCTCACAGCGAATACACTGACCGTAAGGTATTGTTTGAGGAGGACGTGGAAGGATGACTATTCGGTGAATTTCTGTTGTTCGAGCGCATTGAAGCTGCGCATTGGGGTCCGATATTTGAAACTCGTGCTCGTGCTAATGTGAGCACCATTCGTGCCTTTTACGCTCGTATCCAGAATCCTACACTAGAGCCATTGCAGTTCAAGATCCCTTTTGGTAGAGACCGGATGGCTACGATCGATGTTCGGTTGATAGCGCGACTTCTGAACGTGCCCCTTGGTGATGTTCATCCTAGCGCGAAGAATTTGAGGAGTAGGCGTGAACGAGATCACCGTACCAGGTTTCTATGTGGTAAACTGGTTGGTAGCCTAATAATTGCCTCAAGGCGTCTCACATGTCTGATGATTTGCGCCTGCTGCACCACATTTGTACGTTCAACGTGTATCCCAGGTCGACAAATCGCATTGAATGTACGTGCCTTATGGTTAATTTCTTGTATCTGGTGGCCCAGGGAGAGAATGTGTGTATGGCCACTTTCATCTTACGACAGATTATCCTCATAGCAAAATCAAGAAGAACGTCCGAGTCGCTTCCTTTTGGTCAACTGATATGCAAGATCGCGCTTGAGTTTGCTTACAGACTTGGGCCGGAGTTGCCAGTTCCGATTCACAGCATTGATGAGTCTACCATGGTCAAGATAAAGATCGGGTCTCAGTACCATGAGACTCAACTTGAGGAGGATAGCGAGGACGACTTTGATGATGAAGAGGATCTAAGTGAAGGAGAACCTGGAGTAGAAGTTGAGGAAGAAGTCCAGGAAGAGGTAGAAGAGGAGGCTCAGGATACAGATGAGAGCCCTCCTCCTTCTGCTCAGGCTACTGGCAATGATTGGATTGCCTGAATTGAGGAGAGCCAGTTCACCTTGCGAAGGGAAGTTCAGGAGCTTCGAGCTGAGGTCGAGGATGCCAAGGCCGTTACGAAGAGGAAATTCGGTAAGGTGACTCACACCTTGAAGGCGATCCTTTGCTGCTTGGAGGATAGGGGTGCTCCTCCTTCGTCACCCGACTAGACTAGCGATGATCTTAATGTTGTTGTTAGTAGTTAGTCATTTCCTGCTTTATGTTGTGTAAGCCTGATAGGGCTAGTAGTTTGCTTATGTTTCTGTTGTATCTTTAATTGCCTTAGTTCTCATGTATTTCTTGTCATGATGCTTGTAAGGAGATATCCCTTGTATTATGACAATTTTAATTAAATGAAATGCATGGAATGCCTTTGACTCTTATGTGAATGATTGCGGTGTGTTTGTGCTATTGAGACTGACAAGGTTGCGCCCTATTTTGAATATAGGGAATACCGCCGAAGGCTACATGGAGCACAGCTCGGCTTACATTGAGTGAGCCTATGGATCAGGCTCCTTCGCAGTCTGATGCACATGCGGACCCTACTGTGGGCCCGATTCCTGAGACAGTACGTGCGTCTCAGCCTACTGCTGGTCCTACAGTTGGACCACCGCCGTTCACACCACGTGTCAGAGAGCCGTACCGCGCGTCTTCTTCATCGCAGTACATACTACAGCCTGCTCCACCTCCAGATAGATTTGAGCAGATGATGGCCATGATGCAGCAGCAGTAGCAGCTCCTGAGTACTATTGTGGGGACACTAGCCCAAGGTGGGAGTGCAGCTCCACCCGCACCACCTGCGCATCCAGCTGAGGATGCCTATACATATGCTCAGGATGAGGGCATGACTCATCCTGTACCACCTGCTTACCCTGCGGGGAATGCCGCAGACACACGGAGCTTGTTAGAGTGATTCCAGTACTACGGCCTCCCACTTTTACGGGTTCTCATAGACCCGAGGAGGCCGAGTATTGGCTCGACCGTGTGTCGAAGATACTGTGGATGTTACACTGTACAGAGGCTAAGCAGGTCGAGTTGGCTACGTTCCTGTTCGAGCGAGAGGCCAGCTTGTGGTGGGACAGTGTATTGCGGACCATTGCCGCTGATTATATATGGACCTGGGCAGCGTTCGAGTTCCGCTTCTACGAGAAATACTATCCCCAGACGTACAGGCATAACTGGGAGAATGAGTTTCTACGCCTCAGACAGGGAGGCATGACAGTCTCGGAGTATGAGCATCGGTTCACGGAGTTGGACAGATTCGTCCTGACTATTTTGGCAGATGAGCAGATGTGCATATGACACTTTTTTGAGGGTCTGCGACTGGATATTCGGTCGAAGATGTGCTGCGTGAGCATTCCCTCTTATGCAGAGCTGATTCACATGTCTATGCGGGCAGAGTAGGATGTGGATCGACTTACCCGATCTCGTGGCCCTGTTGCTCCTAGGCCACGACCAGAGATGCAGGACAGGCCCTTCGAGGGCAAGAGGCCTCGCGCCGACCCTCCTACTCGGGCTACAGCGCCAGCACCACTGTTTCGGTGCCCCGAGTTATCATGTACATACTGCGAGAGGTCAGGCCATTCGGCACAGAGTTATTTTACTCGGATGCTGGACAGTGGGTTCTCGCCGCCACAGAAGATCGACTGTACACGTCCACAGGTGATATCAGCACCGCCTATACGGTTGGCTCCTGCGCACCATTCCTTCAGACCTCCGGTATTGTAGATCAGGCAGCCTCTTCGGCTCACGGCACAGCGGCCGAACCGGCCCCAGCAGGCACGGGTGCATGCATTGACTACTGAGACAGCTACTACGGAGACTTCTCAGTATTCGGCCTTTGAGGTCACTGCCCACATTGGAGGTATTCCTATTCTCGTGATGGTGGACACTGGATCCACGATTTCATTGATATCACGTGCCATAGTCAGATGCATTGGGTTACAGACTATTAATATGGATGGGGTGCAAGTTTATACAGCTCACGGGTCCTTTACAGATGCCACCCAGATGTGTGAGGGCTGTTTGGTGGATCTGGGGGGGCAAGATGATGGCTCTAGATCTCGTCGTCGACCCCTCTCTTGTTAATCTCAACGTCATTCTTGGCATGGACTGGTTAACTGCAGTGAGGGCCGAGACTGACTGTGAGACTCGTATAGTGACTGCGTACGAGCCAGAGGGTGCATCTTTCACATTTTCAGTGCGGATAAATCTCCCCTTCCGCATACTTAGTTACGCTACTTTACTGCGAGACGCCGGTGCCCAGATACTTGAGCATACGCCAGTCGTTTGCGAGTTTGGGGATCTGTTTAGGAAGATCCCTGGTTTGCCGCCTAGACGAGAGATTGATTTCACTATCGATCTGGTTCCTGGTTCCACGCCCGTCTCACTGCCGACATATCGCATGACATCTTGTGAGATGGAAGAGTTGAGGACGCAGATTGATGGTCTGCTGGAGCTTGGCCTTATACGGCCTAGTGTGTCTCCTTGGGGAGCACTAGTTTTGTTCGTCAGGAAGAAGGATGGTTCGATGCGATTGTGTACTGATTATCGCAGGATGAACCAGATCACGGTGAAGAACAAGTACCCTTTACCCAGGATCGATGACTTGTTTGATCAGTTGAGAGGAGCGCAGTACTTCTCGAAGATTGATCTTCAGTCAGGATATCATCAGTTGCGCATCAGGGATGAGGACGTGCAGAAGATAGCATTTAGGACCAGTTTTGGCCACTACGAGTTCCTTGTGATGTCGTTCGGTCTTATGAACGCACCAGCCGTGTTCATGGATCTGATGAACCGGGTATTTCGGCCTTTCCTCTATCGATTCGTCATTGTGTTCATTGACGACATTTTGATATACTCCAGGAGTCGAGAGGAGCATGAGGAGCACTTGCGCTTGGTCCGGGATACGCTCAGACAGTATCAGTTGTTCGCACAGTACAAGAAGTGCGACTTCTGGAAGCAGGAAGTGAAGTTCCTGGGACACGTGGTGTCCAAGGATGACATGACAGTTGACCTGTCTAAGGTAGCTACGGTTCAGGACTGGGAGCAGCCTGGTTCTGTCACTGAGGTAAGGAGTTTCTTGGGTCTCGCTGGCTATTATCGGCGCTTCATTCAGGATTTCTCGAAGATCGTGAGACCTTTGTCTCAGTTGACACGGAAGGACGTGAAGTTCACCTGGAATGACAAGGCAGAGTGAGCTTTTCAGGAGCTGAAGGAAAAACTTACGTCCTCCCCTGTGCTAGTATTACCAGAGCAAGGGGTTAGATACACTATATACACTGACGCGTCTAGCGTTGGTCTGGGTTGTGTCCTTATGCAGAGGGACAAGGTAATTTCGTATGCCTCGAGACAATTAAGGAAGCACGAGGAGAATTACCCTACACATGACCTAGAGTTGGCAGCCGTCATATTCGCATTGAGACTCTAGAGACATTACCTCTATGGAGAGGAGTTCGAGCTCTTTTGCGACCACAAGAGCCTCAAGTATATATTCACGCAGCGAGACTTGAATATGAGGCAGCGGGGATGGATGGAGACATTGAAGGACTTCAAGTTCGAAGTCTCTTACCATCCTGGGAAGGTGAACCTTGTGGCTGACGCATTAAGCCGCAAGAAGGCAATATAGTTTGCGGCTCCACTGATGGTTGCTGAGTGGGATATGGTTGAGTTTTTGTGAGACTTTGAGCAGAAACTCACCGTAGAGGAGCTGTATGAGTTCATCGCACATGTACAGGTGCGATCTCAGATCGATGACTGGGTCATCGAGACGCAGAGGGACGCTGCGCATCTGACTGAGCTTCGAGAGCAGGCCAGTGATGATGCAGACGCCGAGTGGCGAGTTGGCATGGATGGGGGCTAACGTTACCTTGGCCGCCTATGCGTCCCAGATATCCCTGACTTGAGATGAGAGATTCTCGAGGCTGCACATTGTACCAGACTCGCGATGCATCCAGGCAGTACGAAGATGTATCGCGACGTGAAGAGGACATATTGGTGGGAAGGTATGAAGACCCACATAGCAGAGTTCGTGTCCCGTTATCTCACTTGTCAGCAGGTGAAGGCAGAGCATCGCCGACCACCTGGACTTTTGTAGCCTATGCCGATCGCAGAGTGGAAGTGGGATTTCATTTCCATGGACTTCATTTCTGGGCTACCGAAGACGAGGAAGGGACATGATTCTATTTGGGTGATCGTCGACCGTTTGACGAAATCGGCACACTTCCTACTGATCAGAGTTACGAACTCTACAGACGAGCTGGCTAGACTATATATTAGAGAGATTGTGCGTATGCATGGAGTTCCGTTGGAGATCGTGTCAGACAGAGACACACGGTTCACTTCTATTTTCTGGACTCACATTCAGGAGGCTATGGGTGTGAAGTTAAAGTTCAGTACTGCCTTCCACCCACAGACAGACGGACAGACAGAGCGGGTGAATCAGATCTTAGAGGATATGTTGCGAGCTTGCGCATTGGACTTCAAGGACAGTTGGGATGATTGTCTTGCCTATGCGGAGTTTGCGTACAACAACAGTTTTCAGGCGAGTATCGGTATGGCACCTTACGAGGCGCTGTATGGGTGACCTTGTCGCGCACCGCATTGCTGGGCAGAGGTCTGTAACACCCTGAATTTTGGCCAATCTGGGATTTGACGTCCTTAGGCAGTGGGTCAATTAAAACACCTGGAAAATCGCTTAGAACCCAATTCCATAGCCAAAGAAACCACTTAGGATTAATTCCTTTAGAAACTAAGCATAAGATAGCTAGCGCAACGCTAGAGTAGCTGGGAAATAGTCCCTGATCGCTTTAAATACGTTCTAGAAGACCCAAATCGAGTAGAACCAATGACTCTATAATACTCTATAACCTCGGATCAAACTCTAAGCAGGTTTGTTCTCTGGACCACTTTAAAAATCCGTATTGGATCTAGACCGCGCGTCGAAAGTCCGATACCTACAATCTTAGACCGTTAGAACCGCCTAGATGGACTTGACAATCATCTCGAAAATCAAGTCCAACCGATAATCACAGGCTATTTCATTGAGCCCGGACTGAAGAGAGTGCGAATAGGGACAGAATTGGAATTTCAAATTCAAATCTGGCACACGACTTGACGCGTCAGTATTAAGCATTCTGACCGTCAGAATTCAGCCAGATTACACCCTCAGATCAGGAAAATTTTTTATTTCATATCATGAGACTTGCAGCCCTGATCTACGTGCGGTGACAGCTGAACTGAAACTGGTCCGCCACACGCGATCTGCGAACCCTTCCGGACTGAAAACTTAATATGTGCTAGATCTGGTACGCATGAGCTTAAGTCCGATCGCATTCAGCCAGGGGACCACTAGAAAGCATCTTTTGGACCGAAACAGCCCCGATTTGGATATGCACTAAGTGAACCTTGTACCGTAGCCTATTTTCGACGTTTTTAGGCTTATAAAAGGGGTTGAAACCCTCACTCCTCTCTCCCATCCGAATTTGAGAGAAACCCTAGATTTCGAGGGAGAAAAGGTGAGAGTTTGAGAGAGAGTGTAGGAGAGAATTTCCCTATCTTCGTGCCGCCTGTTGCACGTGTTGTAGCAACATCTCCTGATCACCAAGCCGGTGATTCTTCCACGTTTTCAGGTATGAAACAACCCTAGAAGTTGCTGATTTAAGGTTTACTAGGATTCGTAGCATGTTAGCTAATGTAACTAGTAAAACAGGTTCTCTTATTGCCGTAGACAAAGCATATATGCTCCGTTCGAAACGACACGTCCATAAGAGATAAGGTGAGGATTTTAGACGCTTTGATTGATGGTTTCCAACGCTTTCAATGTCGTTTAATAGTAGATTATCGACGGCATCGCCGTTTGACATGTACAACATGCTATCCGTTTCCTGTTTCGTAAATCAACGAAGAATATGAGATTTAGGGCATTTTAGTCATTTGTAGGAAGTACTGATTACATTCATATTTTTCTGATGTGATTGACATGGTTTGTTGTCACATTAGGAAGTTAGAAATACGTGCATAATTAGTTTGGCGAAGAGATTAGCCTAATTGCGCACTTCGGGTCGACATACTATATGTAGACTTATGTGTGTAATGTATGTGTTTGTATAAATGCTTGTATTAGTATGTATTGAATTAAATGATGTTATGAATTAGTTTGAGACTGAGTTCTCAATTAATATGCTGACGTAAATGATTTCTTACATGTTGACTATATGCATGATTCCATTATATGCATAAAATGTATGTGCTTGAAGATTTGCCTAAGTTGTATGTTATAACATGTGTTAACATGCTCACATGGTTGTATTTCATTTCCATTACTCTAACATGATGGCTGATGTGATTCCATAATTGTTTGGGACTATACTTAGTCCAGGCAGTCGGTAACCGAGAAATTTCGTAGTTAGCCTATCTTTGCCACGAACGACGCGTCGATGAACGCGAGCCGTGTTTTGGAGTTGGCGGCAGTGGTTAGGCCACGCGAAGTGTTTTACGCACTTCATGTCATTCGACTTGAGATGCGATCGTACTAGTCGAGCCCGTCAAGTAACCCGACTGGCCATTGTATGTTCACCCTGCATGAGTCATAACTGCTTGAACCTAGGGTACTGAACTTACCATTGTAAACCCTATTAACCATGGTACCTTGATCCACGAAGACTCATGAGCCGGGCATGGTGGTATGGGACACCGTGGTCGAGCTGTCGGCCTACGCTGGGGCCACAAACCTTCCCGTAGTGACCAGTGAACACTTAGTCTCTTGAGCCGTTTATGGTGGTATGGGACACTATATTCTTGCTGTTGGCCTACACTGATCAGGCGATGAGTCCTTTGTAGTGACCGCGAGCGTATTCTGAGTCTACGGGAGGCGACGACCCTTCAGTAGCAGTAGAGTATAGTCGGCCTGTATTGATAAGGTGATGGGGGAGCCGAGTAACGAGTGCGTGCAACAGCCCTGACAGCCCTTGCAGCGACCTACAAAATATACCTCGTATGAGATTACTAGAAGTGATGACCCTAGACAGGATCTGTGTTGGGATTGATATAAGGGAAGTACCTTAGTTTTCCAATCTTGCTGTTTGAATGGACTAATAATAACTCGAAAATCATATCACCATACCATTGCATGTGCCTGGAAGATGTGGAGCACTTGAGGGTCGATTGCATGCCGCGGTCGTAAGATGGTGCCGTATGAGGGAGATCGTCGATGAGGGCATACATCACGTCATGTCATATTGCATTAACAACAGTTTTAGGATTGTTTGATTTACTGCTTTACTATTATCGCATGATTGATTTGAGAACATGTTAATCCTTGCTCTATTATTCCACTGAGTTAGCTACTCACTCCCACGTTACGGGACGGTGTTCCTAGACACCCACCAGACTTTTTTGTGATTGCAGATGATGGCGCGGCCTGTGAGGCGGAGCTGGACTTGATGATGTTGATGATGAGGAGGATCCCTCCTTTATGCGTGTTCTGATCGACAGGATTACAGGGAGGTTGATTAGATACCTTGACACTTGTCATTTTATATTTCAGAGCATTCATATATATTCCTTTTGTTTACTTTTGGAGTATACATATATGTATATAACCTGGTAACATGTTCACACTCTGGAGACATACAACAGTTTATATATGTTATACCTACTATCACAGTCTTCCGCTTGTGAATTTAACTGTCTCTGGAGTATGATATGCTGTTCTGGCTTAATCTCACTCATGTTTAATACATTATCACTGACAACATTCAATCATACATATCTATGTTGCATAAATAACATTTTGGAACTAGGGAGTTGGGTTTTTGCTCGACCCCCCGATTTTCAGGATGTTACAAGGTCTATGAGCATAGCTTGATTGGCCCAGAGTTAGTGCAGGCGACGTCAGAGAAGATTAATATCATTAGACGTCGGCTTCTCACAGTGCAGAGCAGACAGAAGAGTTATGCTGATACGAGACGGAGGCCGCTGGAGTTCACAGTTGGGGATCATGTGTTTTTGCGAGTTTCCCCTATGAAAGGAGTCCTTCGGTTCGGGAAGAAGGGGAAGCTGGCACCGCGATTCATTGGTCCATTCCAGATCCTCGATCGTGTGGGAGCAGTGGCTTACCGTTTGGCTTTACCCACACCTCTCGCAAGCGTTCACAACGTATTTCATGTTTCTATGTTGAAGAAGTACGTTTCTGATCCTTCCCATATCATCAGATGGGAGCAGGTGCAGTTAGGAGAGGATGTTACATATATCCTGCGACCGACACGTATCCTAGACAGGAAGAAGCAGGTACTGCGTAGCAAGGTGATTCCCCTTGTGAAGGTATTGTGGACGCATCACTCTAAGGAAGAGGCTACCTGGGAGATAGAAGCCGAGATCAGAAAGAACTACCCACAGCTCCTCGAGGAGTACGAAAAGGTACAAATTTTAAGGATGAAATTATTTGTTAAGGGGGGTAGATTGTAACGCCCTGAAAAAATCCGTACTTGGACTCGAGTATCAACTCTACCAGAAATCGCGTAGGATTAATTCCTTTAGAAAATAAGAGCAAGTTAGCTAGCGCGAGGCTAGAGTAGCTGGGAAATAGTCCCTGATCGCTTTAAATACGTTCTACAAGACCCAAATCGAGTAGAACCAATGACTCTATAATACTCTAAAACCTCGAATCAAACTCTAAGCAGGTTTGTTCTCTGGACCACTTTGAAACTTTGTATTGGATCTAGACCGCACGTCGAAAGTCCGATACCTGCTATCTTAAACCGTTAGAACCGCCTAGCTGGACTTGACAATCATTTCGAAAATCAAGTCCAACCGATAATCACAGGCTATTTCAATGAGCCCGGACTGAAGAGAGTGCGAATAGGGACAGATTTGGAATTTAAAATTCAAATCTGACACAAGACTTGACGCATCAGTATTAAGCGTTTTGACGTCTGAATTCAGCCAAATTACACCCTCGGATCAGGAAAAATTTCTATTTCACATCATGAGACTTGCAGCCCTGATCTACGTGCGGTGACCGCTGAACTGAAACTGGACCGCCACGGGCGATCTACGAACCCTGCTGGACTAAAAACTTGATGTGTGATAGATCCAGTATACATGAGCTTAAGTCCGGTCGCGTTTGGCCAGGGGACCACCAGAAATAATCTTTTGGACCGAAACAGCCCCGCTTTCGATAAACATCAAGTAAACTTTGTTCCCGAGCCTATTCTGGACATTTTTATCCTTATAAAAGGGGTTGAAACCCTCACTCCTCTCTCCCATCCGAATTTGAGAAAAACCGTAGATTGGGAGAGAGAAAAGGTGAGAGTTTGTGAGAGAGAGTAGGAGTGGATTTTCCTGCCGTTGTGCTGCCTTTTGCACGTGCTTTAGCAACACGCTTCGATCACTTCGCCGGTGATTTCTCCACATTTCTAGGTAATAAAATACCCTATTTAGTTGCTGATTTAGTGTTCCCTTGGTTTCATAGTGAAGTAGCTGATAGAACTTGTGCATTAGGTTCTCTATTCGCCGTAAACGAAGCGTATACGCTCCGTTCGAATCACTTCACCTATAAGGGAAAAGGTACGGATTTTAGACGCTTTGATTGACTGTTTTCAACGCTTTCAATATCGTTTAATCGTAGATTTCTCGACGGCAACGCCGTTTGACATGTACAACATGCTGTCCGTCTCCTGTTTCGTAAACCAACGAAGAATATGAGATTTAGGGCATTTTAGTCATTTGTAGGAAGTATTGTTTTCATGCATATTTTGTTGATGTGATTGACATGGTTTATTGTCGCATTAGAATGTTAGGAATGCGTGCATAATTAGTTTGACAAAGAGATTCGCCTAAGTGCGCACTTTCAGTCGACATACTATATGTAGACTTAAGTGTGTAGTGTAAGTGCTTGTATAAATGCTTGTATTAGTATGTATTGAATTAAATGGTGTTATGAATTAGTTTGAGACTGATTTCTCAATTAATATGCTGATGTAAATGATTTCCTACATGTTAGCTATATGCAAGATTTCATTGTATGTATGAAATGCAGGAGCTTGAAGATTTGCTTAAGATGTATCTTATAACATGTGTTAACATGATCACATGGTTGTATTTCATTTCCATTACTCTAACATGATGGCTGATGTGATTCCATAATTGTTTGGGACTATACTTAGTCCAGGCAGTTGGTAACCGAGAAATTTCGTGGTTGGCCTATCTTTGCCACGAACGACGCGTCGATGAACGCGAGCCGTGTTTTGGAGTTGGCGGCAGTGGTTAGGCCACGCGAAGTGTTTTATGCACTTCATGTCGTTCGACTTGAGATGCGATCGTGCTAGTCGAGCCCGTCAAGTAACCCGACTGGCCGTTGTGTTCACCCTGCATGAGTCATAACTGCTTGAACCTAGGGTACTAAACTTACCATTGTAAACCCTGTTAACCATGGTACCTTGATCCACGAAGACTCATGAGCCGGGCATGGTGGTATGGGACACCATGGTCGAGCTGTCGGCCTACGTTGGGGCCACAAACCTCCCCGTAGTGACCAGTGAGCACTTATGTCTCGTGAGCAGATTATGGTGGTATGGGACACTATATTCTTCCTGTCGGCCTACACTGATCAGGCGACGAGTCCTTTGTAGTGACCGCGAGCGTATTCTGAGTCTATGGGAGGCGGCGACCCTTCAGTAGCAGTGAGAGTACAGTAGGCCTGTATTCATAAGGTGATGGGGGAGCAGTGCAACGAGTGCGAGCAACAGCCCTGGCAGCCCTTGCAGCGACCTACAAAATATACATCGTATGAGATTAGTAGGAGTGACGACCCTAGACATGATCTGTGTTGGGATTGATATAAGGGAAGAACCTTAGTTTTCCAATCCTGCTGTTTGAATGGACTAATAACAACTCGACAATCATATCACCATTACATTGCATGTGCCTGGAAGATGTGGAGCACTGAGCGGGTTGCACGCATGCCGCGGGCATTAGATGGTGCCGTATGAGGGAGAACGTCGGTGAGGGCATCCATCATGTCATGTCATATTGCATTAACAACAGTATTAGGATTGTTTGATTTACTGCTTTACTATTATCGCATGATTGATTTGAGAACATGCTAATCTTTACTCTATGATTCCACTGAGTTGATCACTCACTCCCACGTTACGGGATGGTGTTTGCAACACCCACCAGACCCTGTCTTAGATGCAGATGATGTAGAGATCCAGGAGGCAGAGCCGGACTATGATGAGGACCGGGATGAGTTCTCATACATGCAGTATCACGACGGCTTTGCTTAGGTGACCTGGGTTGACGGGACTCTTCAGTAGGACTATTTTGAACATTTTATTTTATTTATTTACATGTATATGAGACTCAGTGATGTATTCATACTTTAGTGACAGTCGAGATCTACTTTGTTTTTCCATACAGTGATATATATATATTGTTTAGTCTTCCGCTTGCTTTTATCACTGGATCTGGAGTATGAATTACAGTTTTGGTATACTTTTAATCATGTGAATGCTTTAACTCAGACAACATTGAATCATAATCATTTTTGTTGCATAAGTGACGGTCTGGAACTCGGGAGTTGAGTTTATACACGATCCCTGATTTTCAGGGTGTTACATCAGCGTAGGAGGGGATGCCATGCAACACATTTTCAACCGAATATCCAGTCGCAAACCCTCAGAAAAGCACCGTATGCGCATCTGCTCATCAGCAAGTATAGTTGGGACATATCTGCCCAACTCAGTGAATCGATGCTCATACTCCGTGACAGTCATGCCTCCCTATCTGAGGCGTTGAAACTCATTCTCCCGCTCATGCCTGTACGTCTGGGGATAGTATTTCTCATGAAAACGGAACTCGAACACTGCCCAGGTCCAGATGTAGCAGCGACAATGGTCCGTAACACACTATCCCACCATAAGCTGGCCTCTCGCTCGAACAAGAACGTAGCCAACTCAACCTGTTCAATATCTGAGCAATGCAGCATCCGTAGTATCTTCGACACATGGTTGAGCCAATACTCGACCTCCTCAAGTCTGTGAGAACCCATAAAAGTAGGAGACCGCAAGCGTTGGAATCGCTCGAGTAGGCCTCGTGTATCTACAGCAGTTCCCATAGGATAAACAGGCGGTACAGGATGAGAAATGCCCTCATCCTGAACATAAGTACCGACATCCTTAGCTGGATGCACAGGTGGTGCAGGTGGAGTCGCACTCCCACCCTAGGCTAGAGTCCCCACTATAGTAGTCAGGAGCTGCTACTGCTGCTGCATCATGACCATCATCTGCTCAAATCTATCTGGAGGCGGAGCAGGCTATGGCATGTACTTCGTCGAAGAAGATGCATGGTACTGCTCTCTGACAGGCAGTGTGAAAGCGGTGGTCCAACTGCAGGACCAGTAGGAGGCTGAGACTCACGTGCTGTCTCAGGAATTAGGCCCACGGCAGGGTCCGTATGAGTATCAGACTGGAGGGGAACCTGATCATGAGCTCTCCCAAAGTAAGCCGAGTTGTGCTCCTCGTAGCCTTAGGTGGCATTCCCTATATTCAAAATAGGGAGCAACCTTGTCAGTCTCAATAGCACAAACACACCGCAATCATTCACATAAAGAGTCAAAGGCATTCCACGCATTTTATTTAACCAAAATTGTCACAATACAAGAGATATATTCTTACATGCATCATGACCAGAAACACATGGGAAACTAAGCTAGTAAGCTACTACAGCAACATAAGCAAACTACTAGCCTTATCAGGCTTACACAAAGAAAGTAGGAAGCGACTAACTACTACCAACAACATCTAAAATCTCATCACTAGTCCGAGTCAGGCGATGGAGGAGGATCACCCTTATCCTGCAAGTAACACAGGATAGCCTTCAAAGTACGAGTCACCTTGCCGAATTTCTTCTTCATGAAGGCCTTGGTATCCTTAACCTCGGCCTGAAGTTCCTGGACTTCTCTTCCCAAGGTGACCTGACTCTCCTCAATTTGGGCAATGTGATCATCTCTAGTAGCCCGAGTCGCAGGAGGAGGGATCTCATCAGTATCCTGAGCCTCCTCTTCTTCTTCTTCATGGGCTTCTTCCTTTATTTCTGCCCCAGGTTCTCCTTCACTTGAACCTTCCTAGTCATCATAGTCGCCTTCACTGTCCTCATCAAGCTGAGTCTCACGGTATCGAGACCCGATCTTCATCTTGTCCATGGTAGACTCGTCAATGTGGTGAATCGGTATAGGCAACTCCGGCCTGTAAGAAAACTCAAGTGCGATCTTGCATATGAGCCGGCCAAAAGGAAGTGTAACATCCCGAAAATCGGGGGGTCGAGCAAAAACCCAACTCCCGAGTTCCAAAATGTTATTTATGTAACATAGATATGTATGATCGAATGTTGTCTGTGATAATGTATTAAACATGAGTGAGATTAAGCCAGAACAACATATCATACTCCAGAGACAGTTAAATTCGCAAGCGGAAGACTGTGATAGTATGTATAACATATATAAACTGTTGTGTGTCTCTTGAGTGTGAACATATTACCAGGTTAAACATATACATGTATACCTCAAAATATAATGAAAGTATATACATGAGTGCTCTGAAAATATAAAATGACAAGTGTCAAGACATCCAATCAACCTCCCTGTAATCCCGTCAATCAGAAACGCACATAGGAGGAATCCTCCTCATCATCATCAAATCCAGCTCCGCCTCACAGGCCGCGCCATCATCTGCAATCACAAAAAGTCTGGTGGGTGTCCAGGAACACAGTCCCGTAACGTGGGAGTGAGTAGCTAACTCAGTGGAATAATAGAGCAAGGATTAACATGTTCTCAAATCAATCATGCGATAATAGTAAAGCAATAAATCAAACATTCCTAATACTGTTGTTAATGCAATTATGACATGACGTGATGTATGCCCTCACCGACGATCTCCCTCATACGGCAACATCTTACGACCGCGGCATGCCACACTCCCTAGAGTGCTCCACATCTTCCAGGCACATGCAATGTTATGGTGATATGATTTTCGAGTTGTTATTAGTCCATTCAAACAGCAGGATTGGGAAACTAAGGTACCTCCCTTATATCAATCCCAACACAGATCCTGTCTAGGGTCGTCACTCCTAGTAATCTCATACGATGTATATTTTGTAGGTCGCTGCAAGGGCTGCCAGGGCTGTTGCACGCACTCGTTGCTCCGCTCCCCCATCACCTTATCAATACAGGCCTACTGTACTCTACTGCTACTGAAGGGTCGTCACCTCCCGTAGACTCAGAATACGCTCGCGGTCACTACAAAGGACTCGTCGCCTGATCAGTGTAGGCCGACAGCAAGAATATAGTGTCCCATACCACCATAATCTGCTCAGGAGACTAGGTGCTCACTGGTCACTACGGGGAGGTTTGTAGCCCCAGCGTAGGCCGACAGCTCGACCACGGTGTCCCATACCACCATGCCCGGCTCATGAGTCTTCGTGGATCAAGGTACCATGGTTAACAGGGTTTACAATGGTAAGTTCAGTACCCTAGGTTCAAGCAGTTATGACTCATACAAGGTGAACATACATCGGCCAGTCGGGTTGCTTGACGGGCTCGACTAGCGCGATCGCATCTCAAGTCGAACGACATGAAGTGCGTAAAACACTTCGCGTGGCCTAACCACTGCCGTCAACTCCAAACACGACTCGCGTTCATCGACGCGTCGTTCGTGGCGAAGATAAGCTAACCACGAATTCGCTCGGTTACCGACTGCCTGGACTAGGCATAGTCCCAAACAGTCATAGAATCACATCAGCAGTTGTGTAAGGGTAATGGAAATGAAATACAACCATGAGAGCATGTTAACACATGTTATTACATACAACTTAAGCAAATCATCGTACACATGTCTTTCACACATATAATGAAATTAAGCATGTCGCCAACATATAGGAAATCCTCTCCATCAACATATTAATTGAGAATTCAATTTCAAAGTAACTCATAAGGAAATCATCAAGCACATGTTATAACATACAGCTTAAGCGAATCGTCAAGCACATGCATTTCATTCATATCATGAAATCATGCATATGGCTAACATGTAGGAAACCGTTCACACCAGCATATTAATTGAGAAATCAATCTCAAACTAATTCATAACACCATTTAATTCATTACATACTAATACAAGCATTTATACAAACACATACACTACACACTTAAGTCTACATATAGTATGTCGACCCGAAGTGCGCATTTAGGCGAATCTCTTCGCCAAACTAATTATGCACGTATTCCTAACATCCTAATGCGACAACATATCATGTCAATCACATCAGCAAAATATGAATGAAATCTATACTTCCTACAAATGACTAAAATGCCCTAAATCTCATATTCTTCGTTAGTTTACGAAACAGGAAACGGAGAGCATGTTGTACATGTCAAACGGCGTTGCCGTCAAGAATCTACTATTAAACGACATTGAAAGCTTTGGAAAGAGTCAATCAAAGCGTCTAAAATCCGCACCTTTTCCCCTATAGGTGAAGTGATTCGAACGGAGCGTATACGCTTCGTCTACGGCGACTAAGGAACCTGATTTATGAGATTTATCAACTAACAAACTATGGAACTAAAGAAGCATCAAATCAGCAACTTTCTAGGGCGTTTTCTTACCTGCAAATGCGGAGAAATCACCGGCAAAGTGATTGGAATACGCGGCTTAAGCACGTGCAGCAGCAGCAGGGAAAGCTCTCCCACCTTCTCTCACAAACTCTCACCTTCTCTCTCTCCCAATCTAGGGTTTTTGCAAATTCGGATGGGAGAGAGGAGTGAGGGTTTCAAGCCCTTTTATAAGCCCAAACTTGCCCGAAATAGACTCGGGAACAAGTTTCACTTGAGGGGTAACCAAATCGGGGCTGTTTTGGTCCAAAAGATGCTTTCTGGTGGTCCCCTGGTCGAATGCGATCGGACTTAAGCTCATGCGTACCAGATCTAGCGCGCATTAAGTTTTCAGTCCGGCAGGGTTCGCAGATCGCACGTGGCGGACCAGTTTCAGTTCAGCGGTCACCGCACGTAGATCAGGGCTGGAAGTCTCATAATAATAAATAGAAATTTTTTCTGATCCGAGGGTGTAATCTGGATGAATTCTGACGGTCAGAACGCTTAATACTGACGTGTCAAGTCGTGTGCCAGATTTGAATTTGAAATTCCAATTCTGTCCCTATTCGCGGTCTCTTCAGTCCGGGCTCAATGAAATAGTCTGTGATTATCGGTTTGACTTGATTTTCAAAATGATTGTCAAGTCCAGCTGGGCGGTTCTAACGGTCTAAGATAGGAAGTAACAGACTTTCGACGTGCGGTCTAAATCCAATACAAGAATTCAAAGTGGTCCAGAGAACAAACCCGCTTAGAGTTTGATCCGAGGTTATAGAGTATTATGGAGTCATACGTTCTACTCGATTTGGGTCTTGTAGAACGTATTTAAAGTGATCAGGGACTGTTTCCCAGCTACTCCAGCGTTGCGCTAGCCAACTTACGCTAAATTTCCATAGGAATTAATCCTAAGTGGTTTCTTTGGCTATGAAATTGGGTTCTGAGCGATTTTCCAGGTGTTTTAGTTGACCCATTGCCTAAGGACGTCAAATCCCAGATTGGCCAAAATCTGGGGTGTTACAATCTACCCCCCTTAAAACACAATATCGTCCCCGACATTGGCAAAGAGCAAGGAGTACTTTCTCTAAGGAAGGTTCAAATCATATTTAATAACCTAATCGTATGTATATCCGAACTCAAAGGTTTCGATCTTGGGCCAGTGAAAAAGAGGCCAACCACTTTTCCGCTGCGCCACTCTGATCAAACGGTAGCGTTGACTAACCTAACTGGATTGGACTCAATACGTTCTACCCCCCTTAAAACTTAGTTTTACTTAAGGTTGAAGAATCTTAGCATCGGTCCGTATATCAGAACGAGGCACAACTTAGGAGCTATCCTTGACCTAAAATGGAAACAACCTTTCTCTACATGGTTTTCCTTACTAATGATGCGTTCTATGGCATTGGTATCTATGGTGATAGAGACGAGCCTAAGCTCTATAGTGTCTGAGTTCAGGGGTAGGTATGAGTTGGTGGCAAGATGTCTAATTCTCTACTAGCTTTAAGTCCTCGCCATTTCCCAAAGACAATGTGATCCTGTTTGGTTGTAGGTGGTTGGGCCATCACAGAAGAAAGGTTGTGTAGTGGGTCTAAGCCGGATACGTTGAACCTTCTGTCTAATCAGGACAGAAAATGCGTTGTATCAGTTCTTAATCCGAGTCGACGCCGATCCTCTGCTTGATCAGAGCATTGGATTTATTGGTAACCACTAGGATTAAGAAGTCGATTCAAACCGCGAATACATCGCTTACATGTAGTTCCTTTATTCCACATTCCCGAATGCAATAAGTCCTTGGGGAAGGCAATTCTAAGGGGTGTGCTAGTACATTCTAAGTTCAATCTGAGGGAGTTATAAATGTTCCCTGAGAGCATATGGTTCCTTCCTATGGGTAACAACAGAAGTCTATAAGTCATAAGGGGATTTATCGAAGGAAGGAAGTCCCATTCCAACCAAATCTAACCTACTATCCCTTAGTATATATAGGCCTTACACTGCCTAAGACAACTAGTAGCCTAGTCTGTAACTCTGTAGCTATAATCCAAAGCCTAAGATTATACGGTAAATGGCTTTCCATTCCATTTCTACTACGGAGAATTCTTCTATTGCTTAGGGTCAATATTATCTAAATAGAATCGGATTTCTTATGTCGTCAAACCCTTCAAGTCTAGGAGTTTTAACACTAGGACCAAAATGCCAAGGGCCTATGTGGCCAGCAGTGTTTAGTTGTATCAAATGGAACTGCATTTCTAGTCCCATAGCGGGATCGGAAGTGGCATGCTTGGTAGGAGGGTGGGTTGGGATAAAATTAATTTGTAGGCTGAATCTCGGGAGTTACAATACTCCCAATCTAGGGACAATACCTAACAAAAAAATGAACAGCATGCACTCCATTCAACAATTTTTAGCTATATTAAGCTCAAACCACAACACAAACACATTTTCTACCTATCAACACAAAACAAAAAAATTTCAAAATAATAATCAAACAAGCGAATAACGTGAAGAAATGGGATAGGTAAGCAGGTTTCCATGAGTCTGAGGGTCAAATAAAAGGGACATGAGAGAGAGGACGATGGAAAGGGAGGAAAAGGCTGAAACAGCCTTAACAATAGCCATGGAAGGAGGAGGAAATGCAGAGAAATGGTTGCCCAAATGGACATAACGAAATCTAGGCGTTGTAGAGGGATGCTTCAAGCTCCCCTAGGATGTATTTTCAGAAAGAAATGAAAATGAAAAAGGGGAATGGAGCACCTCACGAATTCAGCTCGATTTGGGGGTTTTAGGAGCTCCAACGGACGAAACCTTCAAGAGGGAGGGCTGCCAACTTCAAAGGAACGATGGAGGGTGGTCATTTTTGGCAGGGAATGGATCTAGGGGTGGTTTGGAACCACGATTTTGGGTTAGGGCAGCAAGAAAATGAAAATGAGGCTAGGGAAGGGGACTTTTGTGAAGGAAGTACACCTTTTAGGGAGTTTGAAGGTACGGACCACATACCAGGGGACTAACCTAGCCCCCAAACTCCTCCAGCCCAAAGATCAGACCCATTCGAAGAGTTTGACCGGCGATGCATCGCCGAATCGGCGATGGCATCGCCGGTGAAGTTGTAAATTGGCCACTGAGGCCATATTAGATGGGTTCCCCTTGCCCTAGAAATTCCAAAAAGGTAAGTTTCACACTTTGGTTCATTGTAGATTGCCCTAGGGAGGTCAAAACATTTGTAACATCCATTCGAGGCTTTTCGGGCCCAATCTTCAATTACAAATACAAAACCCTATCATGCAGCATATGATTTTGGGGTATAAGGATCTAGTACATCCATCTAGCCCATTAGTTGCCAAAGAAAGTGAAGTTATAATGGCATTATGGCCATTTTTCATGAAATTTTACTATTCACTATGAAATTTTGTGAAAGTAGGATTTTATGTTATTTTCATGTTAGGATTGATGACTAACATGAAATGGATAAGAAATAATTGAAGATTTGGGTGGTGAGAGGAAGAATTTCGAAGATTTTCGGTGAAACGGGGTTTTTAAGCCCTGACGATTGATTACAGGAGTCGTGGTCATCCCACGGCCCAAGAATTTACCTTTGCATGTTTAAAAATCGTTCATAGGACGTCTCAACCCGACTTCCTACGGCTTAGAAGCTATTCGAGTTGCTTTACGTGACCCGAGATGCGTTACGGACTCGATCGTGCGATCGATCCGAATAGACTTCGCCTAATGGCGAATCTGCGGTCCTAGAAATGTTTCTAGACCCTTCTCGCACCCAGCTAAGTCAAAGTAAGCGACAGTGTACGCCGCGTGACCATAACCCAGGCCCGGTTTAATCTAAATCATGCTCTGATACCATCTGTAACATCCCGAAAATCGGTGGGTCGAGCAAAAACCCAACTCCCGAGTTCCAAAATGTTATTTATGTAACATAGATATGTATGATCGAATGTTGTCTGTGATAATGTATTAAACATGAGTGAGATTAAGCCAGAACAACATATCATACTCCAGAGACAGTTAAATTCGCAAGCGGAAGACTGTGATAGTATGTATAACATATATAAACTGTTGTGTGTCTCTTGAGTGTGAACATATTACCAGGTTAAACATATACATGTATACCTCAAAATATAATGAAAGTATATACATGAGTGCTCTGAAAATATAAAATGACAAGTGTCAAGACATCCAATCAACCTCCCTGTAATCCCGTCAATCAGAAACGCACATAGGAGGAATCCTCCTCATCATCATCAAATCCAGCTCCGCCTCACAGGCCGCGCCATCATCTGCAATCACAAAAAGTCTGGTGGGTGTCCAGGAACACAGTCCCGTAACGTGGGAGTGAGTAGCTAACTCAGTGGAATAATAGAGCAAGGATTAACATGTTCTCAAATCAATCATGCGATAATAGTAAAGCAATAAATCAAACATTCCTAATACTGTTGTTAATGCAATTATGACATGACGTGATGTATGCCCTCACCGACGATCTCCCTCATACGACAACATCTTACAACCGCGGCATGCCACACTCCCTAGAGTGCTCCACATCTTCCAGGCACATGCAATGTTATGGTGATATGATTTTCGAGTTGTTATTAGTCCATTCAAACAGCAGGATTGGGAAACTAAGGTACCTCCCTTATATCAATCCCAACACAGATCCTGTCTAGGGTCGTCACTCCTAGTAATCTCATACGATGTATATTTTGTAGGTCGCTGCAAGGGCTGTCAGGGCTGTTGCACGCACTCGTTGCTCTGCTCCCCCATCACCTTATCAATACAGGCCTACTGTACTCTACTGCTACTGAAGGGTCGTCGCCTCCCGTAGACTCAGAATACGCTCGCGGTCACTACAAAGGACTCGTCGCCTGATCAGTGTAGGCCGACAGCAAGAATATAGTGTCCCATACCACCATAATCTGCTCAGGAGACTAGGTGCTCACTGGTCACTACGGGGAGGTTTGTGGCCCCAGCGTAGGCCGACAGCTCGACCACGGTGTCCCATACCACCATGCCCGGCTCATGAGTCTTCGTGGATCAAGGTACCATGGTTAACAGGGTTTACAATGGTAAGTTCAGTATCCTAGGTTCAAGCAGTTATGACTCATACAAGGTGAACATACATCGGCCAGTCGGGTTGCTTGACGGGCTCGACTAGCGCGATCGCATCTCAAGTCGAACGACATGAAGTGCGTAAAACACTTCGCGTGGCCTAACCACTGCCGTCAACTCCAAACACGACTCGTGTTCATCGACGCGTCGTTCATGGCGAAGATAAGCTAACCACGAATTCGCTCGGTTACCGACTGCCTGGACTAGGCATAGTCCCAAACAATCATAGAATCACATCAGCAGTTGTGTAAGGGTAATGGAAATGAAATACAACCATGAGAGCATGTTAACACATGTTATTACATACAACTTAAGCAAATCATCGTACACATGTCTTTCACACATATAATGAAATTAAGCATGTCGCCAACATATAGGAAATCCTCTCCATCAACATATTAATTGAGAATTCAATTTCAAAGTAACTCATAAGGAAATCATCAAGCACATGTTATAACATACAGCTTAAGCGAATCGTCAAGCACATGCATTTCATTCATATCATGAAATCATGCATATGGCTAACATGTAGGAAACCGTTCACACCAGCATATTAATTGAGAAATCAATCTCAAACTAATTCATAACACCATTTAATTCATTACATACTAATACAAGCATTTATACAAACACATACACTACACACTTAAGTCTACATATAGTATGTCGACCCGAAGTGCGCATTTAGGCGAATCTCTTCGCCAAACTAATTATGCACGTATTCCTAACATCCTAATGCGACAACATATCATGTCAATCACATCAGCAAAATATGAATGAAATCTATACTTCCTACAAATGACTAAAATGCCCTAAATCTTATATTCTTCGTTAGTTTACGAAACAGGAAACGGAGAGCATGTTGTACATGTCAAACGGCGTTGCCGTCAAGAATCTACTATTAAACGACATTGAAAGCTTTAGAAACAGTCAATCAAAGCGTCTAAAATCCGCACCTTTTCCCCTATAGGTGAAGTGATTCGAACGGAGCGTATACGCTTCGTCTACGACGACTAACCTGATTTATGAGATTTATCAACTAACAAACTATGGAACTAAAGAAGCATCAAATCAGCAACTTTCTAGGGCATTTTCTTACCTGCAAATGCGGAGAAATCACCGGCAAAGTGATTGGAATACGCCGCTTAAGCACATGCAGCAGCAGCAGGGAAAGCTCTCCCACCTTCTCTCACAAACTCTCACCTTTTCTCTCTCCCAATCTAGGGTTTTTGCAAATTCGGATGGGAGAGAGGAGTGAGGGTTTCAAGACCTTTTATAAGCCCAAACTTGCCCGAAATAGACTCGGGAACAAGTTTCACTTGAGGGGTAACCAAATCGAGGCTGTTTTGGTCCAAAAGATGCTTTCTGGTGGTCCCCTGGTCGAATGTGATCGGACTTAAGCTCATGCGTACCAGATCTAGCGCGCATTAAGTTTTCAGTCCGGCAGGGTTCGCAGATCGCACGTGGCGGACCAGTTTCAGTTCAGCGGTCACCGCACGTAGATCAGGGCTGGAAGTCTCATAATAATAAATAGAAATTTTTTCTGATCCGAGGGTGTAATCTGGATGAATTCTGACGGTCAGAACGCTTAATACTGACGTGTCAAGTCGTGTGCCAGATTTGAATTTGAAATTCCAATTCTGTCCCTATTCGCGGTCTCTTCAGTCCGGGCTCAATGAAATAGTCTGTGATTATCGGTTTGACTTGATTTTTAAAATGATTGTCAAGTCCAGCTGGGCGGTTCTAACGGTCTAAGATAGGAAGTAACAGACTTTCGACGCGCGGTCTAAATCCAATACAAGAATTCAAAGTGGTCCAGAGAACAAACCCGCTTAGAGTTTGATCCGAGGTTATAGAGTATTATGGAGTCATACGTTCTACTCGATTTGGGTCTTGTAGAACGTATTTAAAGTGATCAGGGACTGTTTCCCAGCCACTCCAGCGTTGCGCTAGCCAACTTACGCTAAATTTCCATAGGAATTAATCCTAAGTGGTTTCTTTGGCTATGAAATTGGGTTCTGAGCGATTTTCCAGGTGTTTTAGTTGACCCATTGCCTAAGGAGGTCAAATCCCAGATTGGCCAAAATCTGGGGTGTTACAGGAAGCGACTCAGACGTTCTTCTTGACTTTGCTATGAGGACGATCTGTCGCAATATAAACGTGGCCATGCACACATTTTCAGCCTGGCCCACTTGATATAAGAAATCGACCATGAGGCGTGTACACTCACAGCGGTTAATCGACCTGGGATATACGTTGAACGTGCAAATGTGGTACAGCAGGCACAAATCATCTGACATATGAGACACCAAGAGGCTATTGTTAGGTTGCCATGCAACCAGACTACTACATAGGAATCTAGTACGGCGATCTCGCTCACGCCTACTCTTCAGATTCTTAGCATTGGGATGAACTTCACCAAGAGGCACCTTCAGAATGCAAGCTATCAATCGAACATCGATCGTAGCCATCCGGTCTCTATCAAAGGGAATCTTGAACTATAATGGCTCCAACGTAGGATCTCGGATACGAGCGTAGAAGGCACGAGAACGGGCTTCAAAGAGCGGACCCCAGTGTGCCGCTTCAATGCGCTCAAATAATAGATATTCACCAAAGAGCCGCTCATCCACATGGGCTTCAAACAGTACCTTACGGTCAGTATACTCACCATGAGGCATCTCTGCTAACAATACATGCCCTATTTGAACATGGGGATCTAGATCCTTCTTTGTATGAAACTCCCGGGCTGTGCTTGGACTTGTGGCGGTGCTTGAGCTAGCGGTGCCACCCCTCGGTCTTCTTGATTGTGCAGGGCGACTAGGCCCAGCTTCGTCTGCTGCGATTTTCCTCTTCCCCATCAAAGAGAGGATGGTGGAGAAAGAGAAAAGAGCCAAAATGGCTTCAACAAAAGCCATGGAAAATGAGGAAAAAGGAGAGAAATGCCTGCCCAAACGGACTGAAGCAAATCTAGGCATTGTAAAGGGATGCTTCAAGCTTCCAAGGGCTAAAATTTTAAAGGAAAAAGGGAAAGCTAAAAGGGTTTAGAACTCCACACGATTTCAGCACGTTTTGGGGGTTATAGGAGCTCCAACGGAAGAGATCAGAGAGGGAGAGGGTTACTAATCACAATGGAAGGATGGACAGGCGTCGTTTTTAGCAATGGAAGGGATTGGAAGGGATTTGGAGCTGCGTTTTGAGATAGGGCAACAAGAAAAATGAAAATGGAGGCTTGGAGGGGAGCTGTTGTGAAGGAAGTGGTGTTTTGGAGGAGTTCCAACGGACGAACCCTATATGCGAGGGGTGCCCTACCCCAAAAAGGGCACGCGCCCAAATTTCAGACCACGTGGGGCCCTTTGTATGACGATCCATCGCCGGATCGGTGATGGCATCACCGGCCAGTGGGACCACATGGGTTGGGTCCCCCTTGCCCTAGGGACCCCAAATATATATGGGCCCCACCCCAGATCATAGTGATTTGGCCTAGAGAGGCCCAAAATTCTCTCCGGAGAATTCTGGGGACAGTCTGTAACCCAAAATACTTTTACCCATTACATAGCATATGATTTTGGGGTAGGAGGAGCTAATCCATCCAACTAATCCATCAGTCACTAAAGATTTCAAGGTTGGGGTGGCCCAAAGGCCAATTTTCACGTATTTTTACTATTCATTTTAAAATTTTATTTAAGTATGATTTTATATCATTTTCACATTAAGATTAATGCCTAACATGAAAATACTGAGAAAAGATTGAAGAATGGAGTGGTGAGGGGAAGGATTCTGAAGAAATTGAGTGAAATGGGATTTTTAAGCCCTAGCGATTGAATGTAAGAGTCGTGGTTGCCCCACTGCCCAAGGATTCACATTTTCAAGTTTGGAACCTTTCAGAAAATATCTCAAACCCACCTACTTATAACCTAGGAGCTACTTAGGTCACTTCACGCGACCCTAGATGCGTTATGGACTCGATCGAATGATCGACTTGAGTAGACTTCGCCTATTGGCGAAACTGCAATCCTACGAGTGTTTCTAGGTTCTTCTCGCACCCACCTAAGTTAAAGAAGTGACAGCGTACATCGTGTGTCCATAACCTAGGTCTGGTTTAATCTCATTCATGCTCTGATACCAACTTGTAACACCCTGAAAATCGGGGGTCGTGCATAAACTCGACTCCCGAGTTCCAGACCGTCACTTATGCAACAAATATGATTATGATTCCCTGTTGTCTGAGTTGAAGCATTCGCATGAGTAAAATTATACCAAAACTACAATCCATGCTCCAGATTCAATGATAAAAGCAAGCGGAAGACTGAAGAATATATATATATCACTGTATGGAAAACAAAATAAATCTCAGCTGTCTCCAAAGTATGAATACATCTCTGAGTCTCATATACATGTAATAAAAAAAATCAAAATGTCAGAAGTCCAACTAGTATGTCCTGCTAATCCAGGCCACCTATGCAAAGCCATCATGAAACAGCATATATGAGAACTCGTCCTGGTCCTCATCGTAATCCGGCTCTGCCTCCTGAATCGCCGCATCACTTGTATCTAAGACAGGGTCTGGTAGGTGTTGCAAACACCATCCCGTAATGTGGGAGTGAGTGATCAACTCAGTGGAATAATAGAGCAGAGATTAGCATGTTATCAAATTAATCATGCGATAATAGTAAAGCAATTAATCAAACATTCCTAAATACTATTGTTAATGCAATATGACATGACATGATGGATGCCCTCACCAACGATCTCCCTCATACGGCACCATCTTACGCCCGCGGCATGCTTTCTTCCCACAGTGCTCCACATCTTCCAGGCACATACAATGTGATGGTGATATGATTGCCGAGTTATTATTAGTCCATTCATATAGCAGTATTGAGAAACTAAGGTACCTTACTTATATCAATCCCAACACAGATCCTGTCTAGGGTCGTCACTCCTAGTAATCTCATACGATGTATATTTTGTAGGTTGCTGCAAGGGCTGCCAGAGCTGTTGCTCGCACTTGTTGCACCGCTCCCCCATCACCTTATCAATACAGGCCTACTGTACTCTCGTCGCTACGGAAGGGTTGTCGCCTCCCGTAGACTCGGAATACGTTCGTGGTCACTACAAAGGGCTCGTCACCTGATCAGTGTGGGCCAACAGCAAGAATATAGTGTCCCATACCACCATAATCTGCTCACGAGTCATAAGTGCTCACTGGTCACTACGGGGAGGTTTGTGGCCCCAGCATAGACCGACAGCTCGACCACGGTGTCCCATACCACCATGCCCGGCTCATAAGTCTTTATGGATCAAGGTACCATGGTTGACAGGGTTTTCAATGGTAAGTTCAGTATCCTAGGTTCAAGCAGTTATGATTCATACAGGGTGAACAATCAACGGCTAGTCGGGTTACTTGACGGGCTCCACTAGCACGAACGCATCGCAAGTCGAACGACATGAAGTGCGTGAAACACTCTGCGTGGCCTAACCACTGCCGCCAACTCCAAACACGACTCGCGTTCATCGACGCGTCCTTCATGGCAAATACAAGCCAGCCACGAATTTTCTCTGTTACCGACTGTCTGGACTAAGTATAGTCCCAAAAATTTAAAAATCAGCATCAATAATCATGTGAGAGTAATTGAAATGCAATACAACAATACAAGCATGTTATCACATGTTATAACATACAACTTAAGCAATTCATTCAACACATGCATTTCATACATACAATGTAATCCCTACATATTGCCAACATGATGGAAATCATTTACATTAGCATATTACTTGAGAATTCAATCTCAAAACTATTTCATAACACCATATACTCAATACATACTAATACAAACATTCATACAAACACTTAGTCTACACACTTAAGTCTACATAGTGTATGTCGACTCACAGTGCGCCTTTGGGCGAAGCTCTTCGCCAAACCAATTATGCACGCATTCCTAATATCCTAATGCGACAAATAACCATGAAAAATAATTTAGCAAAATATGGATGCAAACTTCATTTCCTACAAATGACTAAAATGCCCTAAATTTCATAACTCCCGTACGTTTACGAAACAAAAAACGGACAGCATGTTGTACATGTCAAACGGCTTTGTCGTCGATAATCTACTATTAAACGACATTGAAAGCATTGAAATCAGCCAATCAAAGCGTCTAAAATCTGTACCTTTTTCCCTAAAGGTGTATCGTTTCGAACGGAGCGTATACGCTTCGTCTATGACGAACAGACAACCTAATACACAAGATTCGTGAGCTACATCGCTAAGGAATCGATGGAACCTTAATTCAGCAAGTAGTTAGGGTCTTTTCTTACCTAGAAATGCAGTAGAATCACCGAGAAAGTGATTGAGATGCATTGCTTAAGCACGTGCAACAGGTAGTGCAAGTGGCAGGAAGATTACACTTTCTCTCACAAACTCTCACTTTCCCTCTCACACCAGCTAGGGTTTCTAGCAAATTCGGATGGGTGAGATAAGTGAGGGTTTAAAGCCCTTTTATAAGCTAAAACATTCCCAAAATAGGCTTGGGAACAATGTTTACTTGAGGTCTAACCAAATCAAGGCTGTTCTGGTCCAAAAAGGCATTTCGGGAGGTCCCCTGGCCGAATGCGATTGGACTTAAGCTCTTAGTCGCCGGATGTTGCTCACACCCAGTTTTCAGTCCGGCAGAGTTCATAAATCGCACGTGGTGGTCCAGTTTCAGTTCAGCGGTCATCGTACGTAGATCAGGTCTACAAGTCTCATGATATGAAAGAAAAAATTTTTCTGATCCGAGGGTGTAATTTGGCTGAATTCTAATGGTCAGAACGTTTAATAATAACGCGCCAAGTCACGTGCCAGATTTGGATTTAAATTCTCAAATCTAACCCTATTCTCACTCTCTTCACTCCAGGCTCAATGAAATAGCCTCTGAACGTCGGTTGGGCTTGATTTTTGAAATGATTGTCAAGTCCAGCTAAGCGGTCATAACGGTCTAAGATTGTAAGTATCGAACTTTCGACGCGCGGTCTAGATCCAATACAAAGTTTCAAAGGGTTCCTGAGGATAAACCGGTTTAGAGTTTGATCCTAGGTTTCAAGATATTATAGCGTCATGAATTCTACAAGTTTTAGGTCTTGTAGAACGTATTTAAAGTGATCAGGGACTATTTCACAGCTACTCTAGCGTTGCGCTAGCTAACTTACGCTTATTTTCTAAAGGAATTAATCCTACGTGATTTCTGGTCGAGTTAGTACTCGAGTTTCAGTACGGATTTTTCCAGGGCGTTACATACGCGTAAATGTCGTATCTAAGTATATGTGATAGTAATCAAGTCAGTCATAAATCATTAACTAACATTGAAAGCCTTGAAAACCATATCCTAAATATTTATAGTCCACACCTTTCACCGATATACTCGTATCGAGCTCAGTTTGAATAATACATCTTTGTCTATGACACAACGACAACTTGAATCACAAAATAGGTTAGTTATTTCACTGATTCTACTATTTAGATTTCTAAAATAGATTAGAGTTAGGATTTCTTACCCAAGAACGGAGTCGAAATCACTGGAATAGCGATACGGGAATGATGATTCGGCATGTGGAATGGTGGGATCAAATCCCAACAACGATCTCTCACTTTCTCTCTCTTCTCCTCTCTCTTTCCTTCCCTTTTTCCTCTCTTTTCTCTCCTAGGGTTTGAAATTCGTATGGAATGAGAGATGGGTGGGTAAAGGTCCTCATATAGGCCCAAAACTGATGAAAATGGGCCCAGGGCCATGGTATACTTAGGTTATAGCTAAAGAATGGCTGTTTCGGTCCAACATAGCTCATCTGGAAGCCCATTTCCTGCATATGGTCTGGGAAAAGTCCCCTGACATTGGATCAAGGTCAGGTTAAAACTTCGGTCCGATTGGATCAATAGATCGACCGTGGAGGACCTGTTTCAGTTCAACGGTCACTGGTACTCGATCAGGGCCACAAGCTCACTGACATGTGTTAGAAATTTTTCCTGATCCGAGGGTATAGTTGGGTCAGAATCTGATGGTCTGAAACCTTAAATTTGTCCTGCAAGCGAACGGCTCAATTCACTTGAGTTTCAGTTCATTTTCTAAAGGTATTCGCATTTCTCACACATTTCGTTTCCGACTCAAGTTGTGCATTTCTGGATACTATTAGGACTTGATTTCTGAAATGATTATCAAGCCCAGTAAGGCGGTCATAATTGTATAATTTTACGGTAATCAAACTTTCGACGCACGGTTCAAGTTCGATATGGAGTTTCGTGATGCTCTCGAGAGTAATTGAGTTTTGAGATTGATCCTAGTTTTCTAGGTATTATAGCATCAACGATTCTATTAGTTTTGGGTCTTGCAATACGTATTAAAAATAATTCAAGCTAATTCCTTAGATGATTTAGTTTAGCACTTAATTAATTTTCGTCTAATTCATAAGGATTTAGTCCTTAGCGATTTCTAACTGAGGTGGTACTCGGGTCTTTGTATGGATTTTTCTGAGACGTTACAGAACTACTATAGTAAAAAAATAATAATTTAAAATTCAAATCCTTATAACCAAATTTGGAGAGATTTGTATGGAAGAAAATGAGTCTTTTATGAACTTCTATACAAAATTAAATGACATAGCAAATTCTGCGTGGGGTCTTGGAGATAGAATCCCTAAAAGTAAGGTTTGCACAAAATTACTGCGATCACTACCTGATAGGTTGAATTCAAAGGTTACTGTTATACAAGAATTAAGGGATACAAATGTTATGAAAGTTGAGGAGTTAGTTTTCTTCAAACTTATGAGACGAATTTCAAAGCTCCTAAAGTCAAGTCCATTACTCTTAAATCCTCTAAATTTAATTCGAAGGAAACTAATGCGAATTTTGATTTAGAAGAAAACGAAGATGATATGACAATGTTAGCAAAGAAATTTTATAGAATTTTCAAAAATAAGAAAATAATATATTTTTAAAAACCATCTGATAAAAGAAAATGAAACTCAAAATTTTAGAAATCTAAAACAAAAGATAGTCAATGTTTCAACTGTTATGAATATGGGCATTTAGCTTCTAAATGTCCTAAAAAGGACAACTCTAAAAGAAAAAGGCATGATAGTTACTAGGGATGAATCATCTAAGTTTAAAACTAATTCTGAATCTGATGACTCAGACTAAGAAAATGCAAATGATTTGAAAGCCTTTATGAATGAGGATAGCCAAAGTCACTTTTCAGATAGCCGTAATATGTCTAACTATGAAACTCTAAGAAGTGACCCTGAAAATGAAGATAATCTTCAAGATGCTTATAATGCCTTATATGGAGAGAGTTGTAAAATTGATGTCAAATTGACAATTTAAAAAGAAAATTATGCTAAACTAAAATTAGAACTTAAAAAAGTTATTTTAGAAAAATCTAATTTTTCTGATTGTTTTGAAAAAAACAAAATTAGATTTGAGTTTTTAGTCTTTTGAACTGCAAAAACTTAAAACTGAAATTGAGAAATTAAAACTTAAAGCTTCTTCCCTTTAGAATTCAAAGGACACTTGGAAATATACCCTTGATGACCAAACACTTGAAAAATTGTTAACTTCATCGAGACGATGTGGTGACAAGTTTGGTCTGAGTTATGTTAAAAACAACTCTTTAAAACTCAAGGATTCTGCTCCTACCTTTGTAAAAGGAAAATCCTCGAAATCTAAAGCTAAAACTCTAAGATATTCAAATTGTATAAGGAATGACTTTAAAAATTCAAAATCTTTTCAAGTCTCTAAAATAAATAATAATGCCATCAGCTATAAACATCAAATAAATAATAAATCTCAGATAAGACTAGATTATATTCAAAAAGGAGAAATCCTAACTCCCTAACACAATGAAAAATAAGAGATCCGCCTAACCCTAGAACCATTATGAAATGGGTTTCAAAGGTTAAGTGTCTTATTGCCCACACAGCTTTCAAAGCTATTAGCCATTCAAGATGGTACTTGGATAGTGGATGTTCGAGACACATGATAGGTGATAAGGCTATATTCTCAAACATCAACAAAGTAAATGACAACTCAGTTACATTCAGAGATGGAAGCAACTGCAAGATAATTGGCCAAGGTAATGAACAACTTTCTAACTTACCTCTTTTCAAAAATGTTCTATATGTTGAAGGAGTTAAACATACTCTTCTGAGCATATCTCAGATCTATGATAATAAGCGTAGTGTAAAATTTTCAGATCACGGATGTGAGATTATAAATGAGAAATAAAGTGTAATATTAAATGGTCGCAGAACATCTGAAAATTACTATATAATTGATAACTATTGCTCAACAAACCATTCATGTTACATGGTCCAAATAGACGAGACTGAACTATGGTATAAATGTCTTGGACATGTAAACTTTAGAGTTCTATATAAATTGAGCAAAAGAGATCACTTATGTGGCCTATCCAAACTGAAAAAGATAGAAAAAATTTATCGCGCATGTTAAATTGACAAGAAAATTAGGAGTAATCACAAGAAAGTAAACTCCTTAACCATGGATAAATCTCTTGAACTTCTCTATATACATTTAGTCAGATTAAATAGAACGGAGACTAGAGGAGGAAAGAAATATTATTTGGTTGTAGTTGATAACTACACTAGATATACATGGGTAGCCTTTCTAAAAAAAAAATTAGATACTCTTGATGATTTAAGATAAATTTTAAAACATATCCAGACTAAAAAAGAGTTATCTATAGTCAAAATTAAAAGTGATCATGGTACCGAATTCAAAAATAATATTTATGAGAAATACTACAATGATCATGGTATATCGCATGATTTTTTTGCTCTAAAAATACCTCAACAAAATGAAATTGTTGAAAGAAAAAATAGAATTCTTCAAGAGATAGCTAGTGTATTGCTAAATAACATGAACCTACTAAAAAATTTATGGGCTTAAACTATCAGTACTGCTTGCTATATAATAAATTGTGTTTATATTAGAAAACCTAAAAATAAAACAGCTTATGAATTATGGTTTAATAAAAAGCCCATGGTTAAATATTTTTGAACATTTGGAAGCAAATGCTTTATTTTACATGACCAAGAAAATTTGAAAATTTTTGAAGCCAAGGGTGATGAGAGAATATTTCTAGGTTATGCTCTAAACAATCGGGCATACCGTGTTTTTAACAAAAGAACTGGTATGATACAAGAATATATAAATGTTGTGATAGAAGATCAACAAATCACATCTAGTCCTAATCAAGATGATGATGATGATGTCAATGTAATTAATATACTTGACTCTTCATCTAAATCAGACAATACTGAGTTAAGGTTAGTCAAAGACCATCTGACTAATCAAATACTTAGTAACCCTCACATTGGCATTCAGACAAGAAGACAACTAGAAAATATATGTAATCATGTCTGCTTTATTTTCCAAATTGAACCAGGTAATGTAAATGAAGCACTTGTTGATGAAAGTTGGATTAATGCTATGCAAGAATAACTAAATCAACTCATTAGAAATGATGTATAGTATTTGGTTTCTAGACCTACTGATAAACATTTGATTGGAACTAAATGAATTTTTAAGAATAAAAATGATGAAATGAGAAATATTATCAGAAATAAAGAACAACTGGTTGTACAAGGGTATACTCAAATAAAAGGTATCGATTACGATGAAACCTTTGCACCAGTTATGTGCCTTGAATCAAGTAAATTATTTATTTCGATTGCATGCCATAAAAAATTTAAAATTTATCAAATGGATGTCAAAAGTGTATTTTTAAATGGTGATTTAAATGAGAAAGTATATGTTGAGCAACCAAAGGGTTTTGAAGATCCTAAACTTTCAAATCATATTTACCGTCTTAAAAAGGTTCTTTACGATTTAAAACAAGCTCCCAGACCATGGTATGAGAAATTGACTAAATTCTTACTTAGTCATAATTTTGTTATGGGTAGTATTAATAAAACTTTATTCGTCAAGAAATATAATGATCATATCCTGATAGTTCAAATCTATGTTGATGATATTCTTTATGGATCTACATGTGCTTACCTATCTACTGAGTTTATAAATCTAATGAAATTCAAGTTTGAAATCAGTATGGTTGGCAAATTAAACTATTTCCTTGGATAACAAGTCAAATAACTTGAAAACGGAATGTTCATATCACAGACCAAATATGCATTAAACCTTGTAAAAAGGTTTATCTTTGAAAATGGAAAGAATTTTGATACTCCAATGAGTACGACTCTTAAACTCTCAAAAGATGAATCAGGTAAAAGTGTAAACTCTCGACTATACCAAAGTATGATTGGTAGTCTTTTGTATTTAACTATTAGTAGATCTAATATTGCATTTAGTGTTGGAATATGTGCTAAATATCAATATGATCCTAAAGAATCGCACTTAACTGCTGTTAAAAAGATAATCATATATGTTACAAGTTTTGCAAACTTAGGTCTATGGTATCCACTACAAATTGACGGATATATAGATGTGGACTGGGTAGGAAATGTTGATGATATGAAATCTATCAACAATTGATGTTTCTATGTAGAAACTGCTTAGTATTTTGGCTCAGCAAAAAACAAAATTCTATATCTTTATCAATTGCTGAAGCTGAATATATTGCATAAAGAAATGCCTGCACTTAGCTAATATGGATGAAAATAACGCTAGCTGACTATGGAATTATGCAAAAGATATGATGATTTTATATTGTAATAATTCAAGCACAATTAATATCTCCAATAATCCAATCCAACATTCTCATACGAAGCATATCGACATACAATACCATTATATTTGAGAATTAGTTGAAGAAAAATCTATCATGCTGAAATACTTTCAAACTAAGAAGAAGCTTGCAAATATACTGACTAAACTGCTTAACAATGCTAAAATTTCAAACTTGAAGCATGATATTGGATTATGTGTTGTTAAATAATTATTTTATTTCTTTTTATACATTTTCGTTTAATAACGAAATGCATGAATTGAAAATAAAATTTTAATAAAAGTAAAAATAAAAAATTTAAAAATTTTGGAGTTTTTCGACCAGTCGAGCATGGGCTCAGGCTAGCCGAATTCTTCTGGCTAGTCGAGTACCTGCATGGGCTAGTCGAAGATTGTACAAATTTGACTCAAAAAGAAAAAAATTCCTAAATTCATTTTATTCCACATCTTCTTCCTCGACAAGCCGTTGCCCCATTCGACCAACCCCTTTTTCAAACTCACTTGTTAGTGATTTATTTTCAAATTCCTTCTACCTCTCATGCTAGATAATTATATTTAAATAGATTTTTCATCATTTGAAACCCTTTTTGTTGTGGGTTTTGATTCAAATATGATATACTCTTTTTTCTTCTCTTTTTCTTTGATATTTTTCTTGTGCAATCTGAATGGAGCATGAAACTAAGAAGACGGTATGCAATCATGCCGGTTCATCTTCTAGATCAACTCCTCTTGGTGTACAGACCCTAGGGTCACCGGAGGATGATTTAGAATATGTTCGGTACTTTCGCATAAGGGACATAATCATAGAAAAATCTATCAACTTAGACCACATTTCTAGGCTTGGTCTTGTTCCTATTCTCTCCGAGGTTGAATGGGAACACATCTTGAGTTAGGGTAGAATGCCTTAACGATCTATAGTGCAGGGCATGTATGCTTCCATTTGTGATGTTTCACTTGAGAATTTGACATTCTCTGTCAAATTTGTTGAAGAAACATTCATAATAACGCTGCATGTTATTTCTGCTTTGATGGATATAGTTTGTACGAATGATGGAATACCAATTGCCACATTATCAGAGAAGATGTCAAACTCTGAAAAATAAACCATCACTCATAAATTATATCGCTTTAATGCTAAATAGCAATCGGGTAATGCCCTTTCCGCTAACTAAATGCTCCCAAAATACCACGTATTACATCAAATTTTTACGTTTAATATATATCCTCAAGCCGGGAATAAGATTGATCTTACTCCCTTCATGCTTAGAGTATTTCACTCCGTTGTATCTGGTATTCGTGTCTACAAGCCTTCCTTAATTTGTGACATTATCATTCAGTCTCACTTGCATCCCAAGCATGGTTCGATTCCCTTTGCTCATCTCATGACGTGCATTGCATTTCACTACAACGTTCAAATTCCAACGGATGAGCTAGGCACTGGAATCCGAACTCCCATTTAACAACTCAAATATTAATATGATGAACCTCACTCCTCTTCCTAGTTAAAATGAAGAAGAAGAGGAAGCACAGCCTGCTCAAAACACCACCATGGACAACATTTTTAATGAGTTGGATAATTCAAATGATCTAGCTGATTTTGACTACCATCCCTCTCAGTTTAATGAGAGACTATTTGCACTGGAGGAGAAAGTGGAGTCCTTGCATGCATTGCAGGCTTTATTGGCCCAAACCGAAAAGTCTACAAACAAAGTACATGAATAAGTACTTTCATCACGTCAACCAGAGTTTAAGGTTAAATGATCCCTCGAAGCCTGCTCCCTTCTTCCTCTAGGTCGGATTGAGCTAGATTTTCTTTATTTTTCAGACTTATGCTGATTTTGTACTAAACCTTATTTTGTGTTTGTCTTGGTACTTTGAATATTTTTGCTAGTCACTTGCCCTTTTTATTGAAGATTTCATATGCTTACCTTTATTATTTTATATGGTTGGAAATTTCATATGCTTACCCTTATTCTCTTACTACATGGTCATTTTATTCATCTTATTTCTTCTATTCTTCCTTTGTCAACTTGAGACAAAAAGGGGGAGAGATATGCTAGTATGGGAGAGAGATAATACCAATGCTAGTAATACGAGTAATATGATATGCAATGTTATAGTATGGGGGAGAGAATGTAGGAGAGTAAGTATGGAATGAATGGCATGGATGCTATGTGTATGGAATGGGTAAAATGAATGAAATGAAATGAATGAATGGATGCTATGTGTATGGAATGCTATATGTCTATTTCACAGGGGGAGTGCCAATTGAGCATCATCTGTTAGTGAGCTGAAGATTACAAGACTTCAAAAGATGTGTATGTTGCATATTTGTAGTGTTTTGTCACAAAATTGACAAAGCGGGAGATTGTAAGTGCTAGGATGTTGAGCACAATTAGAGAAGATCAAGCTTAAGATCAGTTTACGTTCAAGAGAAGATCAAGCTCAAGATCGGTCTTGGTTTAAGAAAAGATCAAGCTCAAGATCGGCTTATTTTGAAGAAAAAGTTCAAGCACAAATTCGAGATGAAGTCCGAGACTAAGTTCAAGCCAAAGAGAATGAAATATTTGATATATGTAAGGTAGTATAAAACCTTAGAAAGAACTTAGGACTAGGTACTTTCAAAATTGTTTAATCATGGGTTTTACAATTGTTTTCACTTGAAATTCAGCGAGCCTAACTTTTTGTTCGGCTAATCCAACTTCAAACTCGAAGCGAATAACAACTTTTGTTGTAAATTCGGTTAGCCTGAGTTTTGATTCGTCTAGCCCAAGCTTGAAATTCAACCAGCCCAAGAAAGTTTGGGTGAAATTCCAGCAGCTCCAACTTTTAAAATTCAGAAGAATTCGTCCAGCCAAAGGTCAAATTCAGCTAGTTGAATTATATTGTTTAGCTAGCTGAAGTTGACCTCGAGCCAGCCAAACTTTTAATACTCCTTATTCCTCACAATATAAAATTCGTTGAACAAAATCTGCTGAACTTAGGCTAGTCGAAGCTTATCTCGAGCTAGCCGAAGTTCTAACTTCTTTGTCTATAAATTGAGTTCTTCTCTTATTCTAAATGACACAAGTTAATTATCAAAGTTCTTTTGGAAGAGAAAAAGAAGCTCAAGTTATTAGTAAACTATTGGACGGTATTTATAATTTATTTAAATAGCTGTTTCAATTCCCTTTAGTCTTAGATCTCTTAAGTTTAATCTAAGAGAGTAAACTATACTCCTCTTTTGAGATTTAAGAGAATTGAATTAATTAGCTTTTGAGTTTCACATAATTAAAATCAATAGAACCCAAGACCCTTTTTATCTGACTGAACACGACACCATCTACATTCAAGAAAGTGGTTGTTCTGCTACAAGCTTCCGCTACATCTTCTACGATGAAGATAAGTATACATTTTATAACTCTTTTTAGGTTTTTGTGAGATCTCTTGTGAAAATCTCAGTTACAGTTTTGTCTAAGATAGCCTGGTAAAATCTCAGTTTGGGTTTTTATTATGATAGCCCATGAAAATCATAGGAAATTGTATAAGGTTTTTAAGGTGACATTGTAAAAACCTTTTCATAGTGAAAGTCAAAATTTTGAGGGAAGTAATTTTGAGAGTCGAGTAGGTATGGTTGCTTTTAAAGCACCGAACCACTATATTTATTTGTGTCATGTGGTGAACGCCTTATTTTTTATTTGTGGTGGATTGAATATATTTAATTTCAGTTGTATGGTGAATATTGTAATTGTTTAATTTACTCTTGTAAGTTTGAGGTTTTGATTTTTAAGAAGTTTGTGAAATAAGGTTCTCCTATTTAAAACTCTAGGTGAAGGTTGTCCTACAAATTATTTGGAATCAAGGTTTCAATACTCTAGCAATTGAGATCTTTGTTTTATTTAAATATTCAGTACTTGTTTCGATTATTTGACATTGACCTATTCACCCCCCTCTAAGACACCATAAGCTCTCCTTTTTACTTCCCCTTTGCAGATTAATTGGTGGGCATACCTTCATAATCTATTGCATCTGTTGGCCAAAATTCGGCTACAATAAACATCATCTGAGTAATGCCTTATATCCAATCAATCTGTTAGGAAGGAACATAATAAATCAATTCTTTTGTGAAAGTAATAAATATCTTGTCATATAATACTCACAACCAGATGAGATGAAACATGTCATACCATAACACATGGACATGCAAAGAAAATGTGGAAGCAAACTCGAAAACAATGATTCGTCAAGCATCATCAAGTGACATGCCTAGTGTCATCACTCTGATCATCACTAACTAATATAGAGGTGTTTGCAACTAAAGGATAATATTATGTGCTTGATTGACAACATATTATGCCCTTCTCGATTTATAATTAATTAGGCATCTCAAGGGGTTATAATTCTGATAAGTATTCTGGTGCCTTTTGTGGAATTTTTACGACTTTTACATGATATCTTTATATAGTTTTTAAATGAAATCCAATGTCATATTTTCTAACATAGGATACCTTAGAGAGTGAAGATAAAGACAACCCCAATTACGTATTGTTGTTAATTTTGATGTCTTAAATCATTTGGGTTGCTCGACTGGTCAAGGGGGCTGCTCGACCAGTCAAGGCCCGTTCGACTTGAAGTTTAGCGAACAAGTTTTTTAGAGTTCTGTTGTGCTCGACCAGTCGAGGGTCATGCTCAACCAGTCGAAGGAGTCCTTTGACCAATTAAAGCCCTCCTTCGACTAGTCGAGGGTTACGTAGATGGTGTGCGGATTTTGCGCGGACCGCGTAAATTTGAGTCGATTTTAGAGGTGTATAAGGTGAGTTTCTTAAACTATAAATAGGGGTCCCTGGGGCCTTTCTAAAGAATATTAAGGCTGTCTAAAGGGGTTCCAAGGGTTCCTAAAAGGGTTTTAAGGTTTCTAAATGGTGTAGAAAGGGTGAGATTGGAGGTTGTTCAAATCAGGTAAGTCCTCTCTTTATAATTTATATTTTCATAGTGAAGATCTATCGCTTTATGCTGTGGTTTTTTCTTGCAAGGGTTTTCCACGTTAAATTTTTGTGTTCTCTTGTATTTACTTAGTGCTCTTAGATTGCTATCCTAGATCTAAATCTGTATGATTCCGCAGCACAAATCCCAATACGTAATATATTTCATGTGAATTACAAAAACAATGATAATTACAAAGTAGAGTTATTGAGGAGAAATCAAAATAATCATTTGAATAATTATTGGTTAACCGTCTCACAAGGAATGAATAATAATAATAATTAATCCATAAAAAAATCCAATAAATCATAGGTTTGAAAACTTAGAACTAAACCCCCTCAAACACTACTTGATCTCTATCTCAATTTGTCACGCTCCAAACCCGAAAATCGGGGTCACAAAGTTTCCAATTGCCGAATCTGGTGCCAACAGCATCCGTAGTACCCCATTCTTGGCTCCCAGCGTCCATACGCTAGGTTCTGATCCTGAGATCTTATAAGGAGGATTTTTCAACATATATTTGTCTCATAAGAAGCATAACCATTAGTATACCCAAATCACAAAGGCAAACGTCATCATCACATATCTACTAATATAAACATTTGAATACAATGCTGAAAGGGAACTACATATATCGAAAATCAAAGCTCCAAAAGACAGCTGCACGCTCCAAGCTCACGCTGCTGCAACTTAATACCACTTACACGCATCTATTGTGCATAAGCTTATAGAAAGCTTAAAGAGTGGTGAAAGTGTGTGAGCAGTATATGCGTGCTCAGAATATAATATCAGAGTAAACAGAGTTACTGATAAGTCCACAAACTATACAATATCAGAGTAAGAAGAAATACTGACAAGTCCATAAAAATATCATCAACCTCATCTAAGATATAAGATGAAAAGACATAGCAAGCCAATATTATATACTGAGAAAGTAATGTAATCGGCTATGTAATGCGAAAACATAATAAACCAGATATCAGATATCGAGGATGCAATACAATATACAATTTGAAAGAGCTACGAATACCATCAGCCTCATCTAGGTCATATAAATGCAGAAACACAGTAACCTAAAATGCCACATATGGTGTGAATGAAATGACTAAGCTGAAGTGTGAAGTCGAGATGATAGTACATGGTATCACAGGCTAACAAAGGGCCTCGACAATCGACCTTAATAGTCGGAATCGGTAATCAAAATAACAAAGGGCCTAAGGGAAGGTCACAATGTAGACATTTAACCATCATTACCCATCAATGTGGACATTCAACCATCATTGCCCATCAATGTGGCCATTTAATCAACATTGCTCCCAAGGTGTGGCCCACATAGAGCCAAACGTATCGTACGCTCATGACCTCACATAAGGGCCTCATATACAACATAGTGGGCCACATACAATCCCAATGGGCCACAAATACAACACAATGGGCCACATGCATGTGCCTTAATTATATCACAGTGGGTCTCTACCCATAAGCCCCAAATACATGTCAACGGGCCTCCCCCAAATACATCTCAACGGGCTTTAACCCATAGGCCCCAAATACATCTCAATGGGCCTCAACCCATGGGCCCCAAATATATCACAATGGGTCGTATCACATGGGCTGCACTAATGGGCCAATATGCATCAAGTGGTCACATCATCGGGCCGCACCAATAGGCCAGTATACATCAAGTGGGCCACAACACATGGGCCGCGCCAATGGGTTTTATAACCACAACAAGTGGGCCCTGGTCATGGGCCTCAAATACGTAACATGTGGGCCCTACAAATGCGTCTTATATGCATCAAATGGGCTATGTATCTGGGCCTCGAATACATAATAAGGGCTACGTATCACGGGCCTAATATATATCACAATGGGACTCGTTCATATGCCACGAATACATCACAATGGGCCTTGCCCATGAGCCTCAGATTTAAGTAGGTGGGCTCCATCATATGGGCCTTATATACTAGGCAGGTGGGATATAACACATACATCATGTATGGGACCCACAAAACTTGCATACGTCAGCACAGCAACTAGGTGGGGTCCCCACCGTCCAGATGGACGGTTGAGATAAAATACATATATCATGGTTGGGTCCACTACAAAGATGGACAGTGTGGATCAAACCCACACAACTTGCTGACGTCAGTACCACAACTCCTGCCCGCCCACCAGACGGACAGTCTGGATACAAAACAGATGGACGGTGTGGGTATAAAACAGATAAATCATGGTGAATTCCCACCGTCCACGTGGCTGGACGGTGGTGATAAAACACATATAAAAGGGAATCATTAGATGGACGGCATTGATGAAACATCACGGTGGATTCCACATGCGAGTGGGTCCCACGGCTACTGTGCAGCATTGATAAAAATACATATATTAAGGTGTGGCCACATATGCACGGTGTGGATATAACATTTACCACATGATCAGACCCACTGATCTTAGCGATCCTATTCAAAGAGGTGGGTACCACGTAAGGCCCACCAGATGTACTTTATATATATATATATATATATATATATATATATATATATATATATATATATATATATATAACTTCTTTAACCAGTGTCCAGCAACCAGGCCTAGACGGCTGGACGCACCCACACGTGTAGCATGGCCCACTGTCAAGTGGACGGTTGGATATAACACATACCTTCATGGTCGGACCCACACCCTTCTGATGTCAATGGCAGCACCTTGTTGCACATCTGGTGGGACCTACAGATAGACGGTTTGGATCACCCATCGTCATGGGCGGGTGATCTGGTAAGATGGATGGACGATATGGATGGAAGACGTCCATCAGAGTGGGGCCCGCGGGCACGTCAGATGGATGGATGGTATGGATAGAACACATCCATTAAGGTGGGGTCCACCCGTCCGATGAGCTGAACGGTATGGATGACACCCTTATCATCACGGCTGGGTCCCCATAGCTCGTCCAGATGGACGGCTGGGGTTTAAGACGGCACAGTGGGCTCCCACGTGGTGTGGCCCAACCATGAAATATATATATATATATATATATATATATATATATATATATATATATATATATATATATATATATATATATATATATATATGATATTATATCATTATTATGTATATACCTTTATTTATTATTATTATTATTATTTTTAAAGCAAAACAGTCCAGCGTCCAGATTGCTAGACGCTGGCTAGATACTTGCATCTTGAACGGTACACCGTCCAGGGATCTAGGCGATGATCTGGACGGTATGGGCGGTCATAGCATCAAGGTGGGTCCACGTGGTGTGGCTCACCCACTCTAGATCCAACTGATATTTGTGTTTTTCGTTCATCTAGGTCTGTCCAAACAGACGAGCAGCAATCCTACCCGCTGCACAGTCCAATAAGGTGGATCTAGTGCATGGACGGCATGGATGTGCTACATACTTTATGGTGGGCCACACACACACACTAGGTGGGCCACACACCAAAGATAGAAAGAGGGATAGAGATAGAGAGAGAGGAATGAGAAGGGGAGGGACCCCACCACTATTGGGCCCTCCCTTGTACAATTCATACATCAAGTGGGTCCCACAACAAGTGGGCCCTTAAAAATCAAAATTTAACGGTGGATCACTCACCTATTGGCCTCCTTCTTGGTCCGATGGAACGCCAAACTCCTTGGCTTTGATTTCAACGGAAGATGATGAAGTTTTGAGATGGTACGAAGTAGGCCACATTAGAGTTTCTCCATGAGAGCTTTGGAAGCTCATATGTTGGAGCTTGCTTGGGTTGCTTGGGAGTGAAGAGAGAAATGAGAGGGAGAGCGAAGTGATAGGTGAAAAGGGATGGGATAGGTGATAGGTGTAAGGAAGGGATGGGTGGTGAGAGAGAGAGAGAGAGAGAGAGAGAGAGAGTTGACTTTGAGAATGAGAAAGGGATGGGTTTCTTGTACTTGGTTGAGGTGATTGGTTGATTGATGTGACATGTTATTGAGATTCTCTTGAAATTTGCATGTACGACGTTTTCTTCGAACTGAATACGGTCCCACATCTCCTGGCCAGGGTATCAGATTGGCACGTGAGTCGCGACATCGGAACCGTGGTGACGGTGTGGTCACTAGGGTACAAGTCTCGAAGCGAGCCGACTCCAGTTTGCAAGACTCGGCTTAGGATCGGGTGTAAACATCGGATACAGGTTGTGGGTTGTCGAAATTTGACTGGGAGGACCGCAGAAGCCTACGGAACGGTATGAGTTAGGATACGGGTCTTACACAATTGCCCTACAATAATCCTTGCTCTTGGCTTATACACGCTCATCTTCCGCTTCACTTTTCATTTTGTCAGTTTTGGCCTCTTACATAATGAGGTTATCAAGTTGTTAATCTAAGCACATCAAGTATGCTAATTGAGGTACCTTAACCATTTGATTTTACCTGTTGAATATGGGTAGCTTGATTCTTTATTTGTTACCATTAAAATTAATAGCTACCACTAATTGGATAATATGAAACATTATTTGGGATTCATATTCGGTAGTGACCCCTTTACTACCGACATCAGTATTGGAAAAGCTCCTGGGCCCTACCATGATGCATGTGTATTATCAACACTATATTTTGTTAGCTCATTTCGGGGCATAAGTCCAAAATGAGGCGAATTCAGTGAACCACACCACATGAAACAGTGGTGATTGAGTGCCAAAACTTTGTAGGGTATAATATTATGTTTCTTTGCTATCCAACCTGTTGATAAGATCACAGAGCTGGATGAAGGGAAAACACAAATATCAGCTTGATCCAAAACTTTTGTTGCCCTATAGTTCTTAATGGTGGGTGTTCAACCACCATTAGTTTCTGTAATTTGGTCCATCAAAGAATTGGATCTGTCTCATTTTTTGGCTCATGCCTTAAAATGACCTAGCAAAATGAATGGACAAATTGGATAAAATGCATGTCATACTTGGCCAAAGCTTTTCCAGCACCCACTAGCACTGATGTTGGTACTGGAGGTCACTATTGAATATAAGTCCCCATATTTGTGTAAAAACTCAATTATAATTCCTATACCAAACTCAAATCCAAACCAAATCCCAATCCAAACCTAACCAATGTGATACAGATCAAGTCTGGTCCAACAATTTAGTAAATTAATGTGTAAGCAATTTTTTACCAAGAACCCAACTTTGACATACCCGAGTTATAACATGTATGTGTGGGTCCACAACTATGACCCGATTCTTCGATTGGTTGGGTTTAAGACCACTTGACCTAATGCAATTGGATACATGTGCACCCCTGCTACATATAGTGAGGCTCACACATCACCACACAAAATTTCTCTTAAATTCCATATAAAGCAGCGAATGCAATGAGGTAACAACGGTGGTAACCTATCCATCCGCCCTCTAATATCCATCCAACGATCACCATCTCATCTCCCTCCAAAATGACAAAAGAGAAGAGGAAGAATAAGAAGAGAAGCTACATTGACTACTCGTACTAGAGTTCGTGCATTTCCTTCTCTCTCCCCCATTTGCTATCGACTTGATCAACTTCATCTCATTCTTCGCTCTTGGTTTTTTTTTTTTTTTTACAAAATCTAATACTACCCTTGGCATGGTGGTAGACGAATTTATCGTGACTCGGCTTAAGAAAATCTGCATACTCTATCGTATTGGAAAGAGAAGATGATAAACATTAGAAGATGAGAAATCATAGGAATTTATATATATATATATTTATGATTTCTTCTTGTGCAAGCAACTGTCGTGTGTGAGGTCCATAATCTAGATTAATAGTTTGGTGGATCGTACCTTGGTGGGCTAGCTAAATACTGTAAATTGTACGAATCGAATAATCCTAAGCTTTCATTTGAAAATAGGAAATGGATGGCTGTGAATGGCAAGTGCATTTATTTCATAAGGAAATTTCTCCTACTGGAGAGTTTAGCTATGTGTAGCTGGAGTGATTTTCCAGCTATGGGCCCATCAAAGGTTAAGTCATACCTCATGGTTAGTTTTGATCTTATACGTACATGTTTGTCAAGTGTATGTGTATTAAGTCATTGAAAGCTTAGGTAAAATTCTTTACAGATAGATATTGTAGTTGGAACACTATTGTAAAACTGAGGGACATCACATGATCATAATCTATTCAATAGCCCATAACACAGAAGATAGAGATCTGAAAATCATAAAGAAACGACGATCATTTGATGGGTTTGACTATGGTAGATGTCGAAGTTGTAAAGGCAGATTTTGATTTGCGATGAGTTTTTCTTTGAATGGATAGACGTGGATGATTATAATGGGTCCCACGAAGCTTGTGGGCTTGTTCACAACCCCAAGTGCATGGCTATGTTGTAGCAATAATCTTAGTGAGACCGAGGTTGAATACATAGGGACTTGCTATATATGTGCTTTTTGAAATAAACTAGAACTAGAACTAGAATCAGAACTAAACTAGAATTTGGAATATAAGAGATCAATTGAAAATGATTTATCAAAGATAAAGAGAAACTATTAAAATAAGAGAGTTAGAGCGCCAAGGATCCACTTGTAGCTATCTTAATGTTACCTTAGTTGATTTAATCAATACTTCAACTGGAATCGAAGTCCTATCCTATCCACTTGGATGATGGAGCAGTTAAAACATAATGAGATTCTGAACTTTCATTGAATTAGTTCCCTCATATAGCACCATTGTAATGATTGTAGGGAATTCAAAGCATCTACCATGCCCGAAGACAATGGAAGATCTGTCTCCAATTTAAATTCGAATTCGGAAACTATCACAACTGTCAGCATAATTCCTTCGATGAGATCGTCCGACCTTCAATGGCATCGAACTGGTTTCAATGTCATCAAACATGTGCTTGATGGTATCGAGAAATGTTCAAAACTATCCAGCGAGTTCACCTAAAAATTCACGATAATTTCGATGTCATCGAACTAGCTTCGATGGCATCGAACGTGTCTTCAATGGGATTGAAGGGGTCTTCGAAGGGATCAAGAATTGTACTCAATTATTCAGCAACCAAACTTGATTTTCTCTGATTTTCCGATGGGATCGAGTCTCCTTCGATGGCATCGAAGTTGTGTTCGATGTCATTGAATTGTCAAGTTCAGTAGTTCCAGAATTCTACACTTTACAATCTCAAATTTCTTACTTCTTCACTTGATTTTCTTGGATCATGGACTCTTGAAATCTTCAATCTTAGCATCCAAATATCCAATCCTTTATTTGGCAATATTAGAGCATCAAATCCATACTTTTAGTATCTTTTTCACCTTAAGCTCTCAAAATCACCTTGTAAGAGAAACATGTAGAAATAGATTGATTAAGCAGTATCATAATCATAAAATCAAGGAATAAATAGGAGAAATTATGTAATATTTCATACTCAACACACCCCCCAACCAACATTTTGCTAGTCTCGAACAAAACGTGCATGAAGCAATTATTCAAACTTCTAACTTTCAAACCTTTTTCAGAAAACAAAATTCTTCTTAATCATGTATGAGGGAGTAGAATTTAAAGTTGGACGAATGAAACCTTGACAACCCCAAAGCCTAATTCATGAGTAATCAGATGAACTAAGTCCTTCATCTGCTAACCATTAGAATGGATTCTAACATCAAGTTCCTAGTGTGCTTAGTGATTCTCAACTCATGTTTTCATAGAAGTTAACTTTCTTTTCATAATGTTAATCATGTTAATTACTTCAAAGTGGACAGATCAACACAAGTACTGATTCCGAACCTCTCTCTCTCTCTCTTTATTTTTTTTATACTTATTTTTCATCTTTTCAATTTTATATCGACAACTTTCAAACTATTTTTAGTCTTTTCTTTCTTTTTCATAGATTTTTCATTGAAACATAGAATAGATAACCCTTTCGATCTCACTATTTTCTAGCTGGTTCATTTCTTCATTTTCATTGTTTCTAAGGTAGAAAAGGATCTCCAGACTTAGTTTCTAGCACTTTTTAGTAATACACATGCTAAAGTCAAAAATTCAAGTACTCTTCATTGAATATGAATCGGGTATGAATTGTGAGCTAGACTCAATTGATGTTCAAAATTTCTATCAATCAATTCATTAAAAGAACTTATCCAATGGTTTCCTCAGTTAATCAAGTTCTAAATTTTTAAGAATTCCATTCTCTATCTTATCATGATACTCAAGACATACTCAGCTACACATATTTTCACTTTCCAAAAGATTTTTAAAATTGAAAATTCAAAAAATTTCAAAGATTTTTTCTTAAAAACTAGAAAAAAACATTGATTAGTCTACCAAATCTCACCCCAACCTAAAATTACATTGTCCTCAATGTAAAAGATATAAACAATAAGCTCGACATGAGACAATGAAAATAAAAGAGGAATGATAAGAAAGATAGTACCTGAAGAAGGGAATTTGAAACAGCTTAAAGTCTTCATCATTCTATAGGATTTGGCACAAAACTAAAATAAACAAACTATCCTAACCCTAAATCCTAAGAAAACTATTAATCTAACTATATCTCCATTAGACGTGAAAGTCAATGCTAATACACATGATCAATAAGAGGGATGGACATATCCTCTAAATCAAATTTCTCAATGAATGATTTGAGGCGATGACTGTTTACTTTAAAAATATTACCATTCATCGGATTTTCAATCTCGACAGCTCCATAAGGGTAAACAGTTTTGACGATGAAGGGGCTGGTCCAACGAGATCTCAATGTTCCCATAAAAAAGTGAAGTAAAAAATTATACAAGGGAACTTTTTGATTTGACGTGAATGATTTGCGAAGATGTTCCAGTCATGGAACACCTTTATCCCGTCCTTGTAAATTCTTGAATTCTCGTATGAGTCTTTCCAAATTTTTTCGAGTTCATTTAATTGAATTTTGCACAGTGACTCGATATTGTTCAAATTGAAGTTCAGGTTTTTAATTACCAAATAGGCCTTATGCTCTAGCTCCATAAGCAAATAGCAAGGCTTCCCATAGACGAGTCTAAAGGGAGATATTCCAATAGGGGTCTTATAAGCTATATGGTAAGCCAATAATGCATCGATCAATTGAATTGGCCAATTTTTATGATCAGGGTTCATCGTTTTCTCTAGAATTTGTTTGATCTCCCTATTGGAAACTTCTACTTAACCAGTTGTCTGCGAGTGATAGGGGGTATTTACTTTATGCAATATGTCGTATTTCTTCATTAAGGCTTCAAATAGCCTATTACAAAAGTGTGACCCTCCATCATTAATAATGACTCAAGGAATTTTAAACTAGGAAATGATGTTCTCTTTTAAGAATTTAACGATCATATGATAGTCATTAATTCAGCACGGAATCACTTCGACCCATTTGGTAACATAGTCAACTACTAGCAAAATATAAACATTTCCAAATGATTGGGGGAATGGTCTCATGGAATCAATGCCCCAGAAATCAAAGGCTTTAATAATTAGAATGGAGTTCAATGGCATCATGTTTCGATGTGACAATCCACTCAGTTTTTGACAACACTCACAAGCTTTACAAAACTCATGAGTGTCTTTGAACATATTGGGCTAATAAAAGCTACACTATAAAATTTTGGCCGTGGTCTTTTAAGCAGAGAAGTGACCACCCGGGCCTATGAATGACAAAAGGAGATTACGCTTTGATATTCGTTATCGGGCACACATCTCCTTATGATTTGATTTGGGCAATACTTGAATATATACGGATCTTCCCAGATAAACTTGTGCACCTCGGCATAAAATTTCTTTTTTTCTTGAGAAGTCCAATGAGTTAGTGTGAAACTTGTAGCAAGATTATTTGTAATGTCAATAAACCAAGGTTGTTGTGAGAGCTTAAAAAGTTATTCATTAGGGAACATGTCGTTTATTGGTGTTGGCTCAAGGGAATTTGATAGAAGAAGCCGTGAGAGATATTCAACCAATACATTCTTTACTCCTTTCTTATCACATATTTTAATATCGAATTCTTACAGTAGGAGAATCTATCTTATTAGGCGAGGCTTGGCATCCTTCTAAGAAAGAAGGTATTTCAGTGCCGCATGATCAGTATAGATATGATCTTAGATTTGAGCAAGTAGAGCCTAAATTTTCCCAAAGAAAATATTACGGGTAAGAGTTCTTTTTCCATAGTAAAGTAGTTCACTTAGGCATAATTTGAGTTTTACTTGTGTACTAGATTACGTAGGTCTTCTTCTCATTTCTTTGGCCCAACACCATCCCAATAACATAATCACTAGCATCACACATGATCTCAAAAGGAGCACTCTAATCAGGTGGTTGCATGATCGGAACGATAGTCAACATGCCCTTAAGCTTGGTGAAATCTCTCTAGCACTCTTCACTCCACTCAAATTGTGTGTCCTTTTGAAGAAGACAACACAAAGGATGAGAGAGATGACTAAAGTCCTTAATGAATCTTATATAAAAATTGAATTGTCCTAGAAAGGATTGCACGTCAGGTAAGTTTTTTAGTGGAGGTAGGTTAGAGATTAAGTCTATTTTAACTTTATCTACCTCAATTTCTTTGGAAAATATTATGTGTCTAAGGACTATTCCCTCCGGAACCATAAAATGACACTTCTCCCAATTCAGCATAAGGTTCTTCTCTTCACATCTCTTCATCATAAGTTTAAAATGTTCAAGGCATTTGCTGATGGATGGACTAAAGATGGAGAAGTCTTCCATGAATACCTCTAGATATTATCCCACCACGTCAGAAAATATGCTCAACATGCATCGCTGAAATGTGGAGAGGCCATTGCACAATCCGAATGACATCCTTCGGTAGGCAAAAGTGCCAAAGTGAGATGTGAATGTTGTTTTCTCTTAATCTTTAAGGGCTATCTCTATCTAGTTGTAGCCCGAATACCCATCTAGAAAGCAGTTGTAGGAATGACCCGCTAACCTTTGTAAAATTTGATCAATGAAAGGTAAAGAAAAGTAGTCTTTCCTAGTGATGGTATTCAATTTTTGGTAGTCAATGCATATCCTCCAACTAGTAGTAACTAGGGGTGCACATGAGTCAGTTTTAGGGTGAAACCATAACAGAACCGTTCCTAACGATTCTAGGATATTTGGAACCAGAACCGGACTATTAGCACCCTTGAATCGAACTATAACCAAACCATTCCTAACAGTTCTCAGATATTCAGAACCAGAACCAAACCATTAAAACTAGTTTAGCTCTGGATCATTTCCATGGTTCTATGCAAGGACCAGTGAGAGAGAGAGAATCTGACGAGAGAGAGAGGAGCAACGAGAGAGAAAGGATCGACGAGAGAGAGAGGAGCAACAAGAAAGAGGACCAGTGAGAGAGAGAGAGAGAGAGAGAGAGAGAGAGAGAGAGAGGACCAGTGAGAGAGAGGGCAGCCGCAACAGGGTCAGGCGGTCAACGTGGATAGGGATTAGGGTATTATGGTTTTTTTTTGTTTTAAATATAGGTTCGGTTCTAGGTTTGGTTCCATGGTTCGGTTCCGCGGTTTAGTTCCATGGTTCGGTTTCATAGTTTAGATCCATAGTTTGGTTCTACGAATCAGTTCATGGTTCGATTCGGTTCTACATACCCCCAAACTGAGAACCGAACTGATATAATCGGTTCTTTGATTTTTAAAACCAAAATCAAAACTGGTGCACTCTAGACCTGGCCAAACTGGACCATTTGGTTGGTTCTAGTCCGGTTCCATGGTTCTACTGGTTTGATGTGCACCCCTAGTAGTAACTCTAGTTGGCATGAATTCATTATTGACATTAGCTATGATGGTGATTTCAGACTTCTAAGAAACCACCTGCGTTGGACTCACCCATTGACTGTCGGATATAGGGTATGTAATAACCACATCGAACAACTTAAGTACCTCATCCTTAACCACTTATTTCATGTTTAGATTTAAGCGGTGTTTTGGTTGTCGAGAGGTTTTCGCATTATCTTCGAGGTAAATGCAGTCAATACAAATCAAAGGGTTAATTCCCTTAAAGTCTACAATCGTCCATTTAAGGGCTCCCTTATGTTCTTTGAGAGTAGAGATGAGTATACTCTCTTGTTCTTTCTCAAGATGGGAAGAAATCACGACCGGGTATATATTGTCTTGACCTAAATAGGCATATTTAAGATTAGCGAGCAAAGGTTTTAGATCCAGCTTCAGTGCCATGAGACTAGACGGTAGAAGCCTTATATTGGGTTGGGGCAATGTCTCAAATTTTGGCCACCACTAGTTAATTTCATGTACCAGCATCGCATTAAGAAAGGCATCTATCTCCCTAATCATGCCATCATCTAAATAAGGGGAGTGGGCTAAGCATGTATCTAAAGTGTTGGAGTTTAGAGTCAAAAGTGCTCTATCTTCCACGAATGAGTTGATTAAGTTAACATTGTGGGTATCATTAACATCCTCAGGTTCTTTATACATACTGAAAAAGATGTTCAACTCTAATGTCATGTTCCCAAAAGATAATTTCATAACTCCATTCCTACAATTGATGATAGCATTTGATGTAACTAGGAATGAGTGATCAAGAATGATGAAAATCTAAGTATTTATGTCAATGATTGGCTGAGCGTATAAAATAATAAAATCTACTGGAAAGTAGAATTTATCGACTTAGACTAGCACGTCCTCGATTATCCCTCTCGGTACATGAACCGAATGATTAGTAAGTTGTAGCGTGGTCCAGGTGGGTTTCAATTCACCAAGGCCAAGTTGTTCGTAGACTGAATAAGGGATTAGATTTATACTTTCCCCCAAGTCAAGAAGTGCATGCTCAATCTGGTGATTCCCAATTACACAAGTGATGGTTGGGCTATCGAGATCCTTGTATTTTTGTAGCACATTTTGCTTGAGGATGACACTCACTTTTTCAGTCAAAAAGATCTTCTTTTGTATATATATTTTTTTATCTTTTGGTAGTGCATAGATCTTTTAGAAACTTGCATATGAGGGAATTTTTTTAATGACATACAATAGAGGGATATTAACTTTCACCTGTTTAAGCACTTCTAAGATGTCCTATGTGTTGGCCAAAGGCTTAGGTGAAATCAACCGTTGTGGGAACGATGCAACTAGCTTACATATTGTATCCGATTCTTTCTCATGTAGGGCGTCACTAATGTCATCATTTTTCTTATATTCTTTTGAGTCCTTGGGCTTCTTAGCCATCGTCGGGATGGTTTTATTTATTATTTTTTCACTTCTAATGGTGTTGATGGATTTAGATTGTTCAACATGTTGTTTCGAAGAGCTCGGGTCACTTATTTTACATTACAATTTCAGATCAAGGAGAGGTTGGGCTGGAAAAGTCCATTTCTCCCTAAGTGATAGGTGTGACTCAATCCTTTGAATGGACTTGGTAAGGTCTTGGAATGCTTGTAATGTGTTCTAATTGAAGAGCTCTTGGTTTTGGATATGTTTGAGAATCGGATCCTCTTGGGGTCTTTGTTGATTTGGAAATTGTGGAAAAGCTCCTTGAGAATTTCTGTTTATACTAGCTGTTTGACTATTCCTCCAACTAAAGTTGGAATGGTTCCTCCAGCTAGAATTATAAGTATTTGAGATGGGGGTGCTGAACGACCATTGATAGTTGTTTACAACATTCGATTGCTCATGTAACAACTCTTGAAATGCAGGAATAGTCAGAAATTCTTGTGTTATGTGTATGTTATTGGCACAAATCCCACATATAACTTCAACGGTCTCCTCAGGTTTGACAGTCTCTACTTTCTTTAGTTCCATGGCCTCGATCTTCCTTGTGTGATTAGCCACCCTTACACTTATGTCATCCTTTTCTCGTAAGACATACATTCCTCCATTTTTACTTAATTGATTGGGCCTAGAAGTTGTGGCTTTTGAGGAGGTGTTCTGTAATGCCCTAAAATTTGGGGGTCGAGCAGAAGCTCAGCTCTCGAGTTCCAATGCATCACTTATGCAACATAGATAAAGATGATTGAATGTTGTTCATGGTAATGCATTAAACATGAGTGGGATTTCACCAAAACAGTAATTCATACTCCAGATCAGTTTATATAATGCAAGCGGAAGACTGAAAGATGTATATAAACGGATATAAATCCAAAAGATCGCTGTCGATCGCCAGAGTATGAATACATCATTGAGTCATCATATACATGTAATAACCAAAAATAAAATGTCAAAAGAATAGTCTAACTACAATGATACACCCTGTAGCCCCATCAATTAGAACAGCCTAAGTGAAACTGTCAGAGAACTGCATATATGAGAACTCGTCCTGATCGTCGTAGTAATCAGGCTCTGCCTCCTGAGTCGCATCGTCATCTGCAACTAAGACAGAGTCTGGTGGGTGTTCAGAACACCGTCCCGGAACGTAGGAGTGAGTGATTAACTCAGTGGAATCATAGAGTAAAGATTAACATGTTATCAATTCAGTCAAGTAGTAATGATAAAGAAATATCAAACATTCCTAGATACTCTTGTTAATGCAAGGATGAAATATTTTCATGATGCATGCCCTCGCCTACACTCCCTCATGCGACACCATCTTACGTTCACGGCATGCTTTCTTCCCTCTATGCACTTCATCGTCGGCACATGCAGTGCGATGTAATGAACATGATTACAGAGTTATTATTAGTCCTTTTCATACTGCAGTATTGGAAAACTAAGGTACCTCCCTTGTATTATTACCCAAATGGTGATCCATTCTAGGGTCTTCAGTCCTAGACAATCTCATAGGATAGTATAGTTCTAGATCGCTGTAAAGGGCTTGTCACCAATCAATATAGGTCCAGTTATATCCTATAGACTATAACAAGGCTCGTCGCCCCAATGCAGTTTCAGGATATACTCGAGGTCACTATAAAGGGCTCGTCATCAATCAGAGTAGGCCGACAACTTGAATATAGTGTCACATACCACCATAATCGGCTCACGAGTCTAGGTTACTGACTGGTCACTACGGGGAGGCTCGTCGCCCAAGCGTAGGTCGACAGCTCAACTATGGTGTCCCATACCACCATGCCCGGCTCATGAGTCTTAGCGGATCGAGGTACCAAGGTTGACGAGATTACACTGGTAAGTTTGGTATCCTAGATTCAAACAGGAGCGTCGATATATGGTGAACAAACATTGGGTCAATCGGGTTACTTGACGAGCTCGACTAGCACGATCGCACGTTGAATTGATCGACATAGAATGCATAAGCACTCCGTGTGGCCAAACCACTATCGACAACTCTAGTATGGCTGAGATTCGTCAAACACGTCTTACGTGATGAATGATCTCAGCCACGAATTCAAACCTGTTACCGATTGCCTGGACTGTAATATAGTCTCAATCATGTACAATCGAAATAATAGACACTTGATACAAGCTCTACATTCATAGGAACATGTTATGAAATATAAGTCAAACATGAATACAGTACATGGAGGAAATCATACACACAATTAACATGAATGAAATAGGCTAAACATTTAATGGAGGAAATCATACACACAAGTAAGGTGATTGAGATTCATATCTCAATACCCTTAAAAATCATGCTTTACCTATTTGTAACCCATTCAGGTATTTATACAAACACTTAGACTACACTATTCAACATACATCACGTCTGTTAGCATATTACATATTTGGACAAATCTTTTTACTAAGGAGTTATTGCATACATAACAAGCATGTACTAACAATGATTTATCATGGCAATCACAGACTCAAAATTTATACGTATACAGGTATTTCAACAAATACATAGAATACACTACGGTATACATATTTCATACATATTCGTAACGCGAAACCAACAACACATTTTGCATGTGAAATAGAATTCAAGTCAATAATAAATCATTATCTGACATTGAAAGCTTTGAAAACTATAACCTATACGTCCATAATCTTCACCTTACGCCATAGAAGCATAACGAATCTGATTCAAATTGTAAGCCTTTGTTAATGGCGGATTAGCAACCTATAACACGAACTAGGTTAGCTATTTCATTACTCCGACTATACCAAGTCTTAAAACAGGTTAGGGTTTAATTTTCTTACCCAAGTATGGAGTCAGAATCACCGGAATAACAATTCAGATGGATGGATTTGGCACGTAGTGCAGCTGGGAAGAATCCCAAGATGAATCACTAACTACTCTCTCACTTTCTCTCTCTTTACTCTCTTCTTTCTCCTAGGGTTTCTCTTAAATTCGTATGGAACAAATGAGAGAGGGTTTAAGCCCTCTATATAGGCCTAAAACTCACTAAAATAGTCTCATGGTCAAGGTATACTTAGGTTATATCCAAATCGGCCTTGTTCCGATCCAACAGAGTAGTTCTGGAGGTCCTTTTATAGAATACTGTTGCACTTAAGCTCACAACTATTGGATCTTGAGTACATTAAGTTTTCAGTATGATCAAATTTCTATATTGACCATGGTGGACCAGTTTCAGTTCAGCGGTCACCGAAACTCGATCAAGGCCATAAGTACTTTGACATGAGTGGGCCATCTTCCCTGATCCGAGGGTGAATTTGGGTCAAAAACTAACGGTCAGAATGCTTATAAATGACGCACAAGTGACATGACCCAGATTACATAAATTCATATTTAATTTCTTAAAATTCTTCACTTTCTCACTCTCTTCACTCCATACTCAAGGAAACAGTCTCAGGACATCATTTGGACATGAATTTCAAGGTGATTGTCAAGTCCAACTAGGCGGTCATAACCGTCTAAGTTCATCACTATCGGAATTTCGATGTGCAGTTTAGGTCCGTTACGAAGTTTCAAAGTGCTCCCAAGAGCAACTGGGTTTAGAGTTGGATCCTAGATTTTAGGGTAATGTAGCATTAATGATTCTACAAGTTTTAAGTCTTGCAAATCGTATTTAAAGTGATTAGTGCTAATTTTATAGGTAATCTAGGTTAACACTTAGTTAATACTCGTCTAATTCCTAAAGGATTTAGTCCTGAGGGATTTCTGCCTGAGTTGGTACTCACGTCTTTGTACGAATTTTTTCGAGTCGTTACATGTTCTATGAATGAGCATTTTTAGCAAGTGAATCAAAATAGTCTATGAAGGCATAAAAAAAGATCCATAGAGATAAAAGAAGGAATCCTTCCTGAAAGAGGGTTGTGCACCACACAGCGGAAGGATGCAATGAAGGGTTATGCGCCTCACCAGGCTGGTGGTCCGCACAAAGGTGGTCCATGCACAAAGGTGGTTTGCACAAAGGTGGTCGACATAGAAAGATGTTTTATGCACAAAGGTGGTTCGCGCATAAAGGCATGATCGCACAAGAGGGGTTAGCGCACAAAGGGGTGATCGCACAACAGGGCTGGGTGCACAATGAACATGTTATGGTGTACACACATGTGAAAGGTTATATATATCCCACCATCTCTCTATAATTCATTCATTAGAGCAAGATTCAAGTAGAGGAGAGAGATCCAGACTTCAGAAGAACACAGGTATCATCCGCACACGTTATACGGAACATGGCCCATGGGGCGCACAACAGATGAAGGTGCACAACGGATGAGGGCGCACAACTGATCAGGGTGCACAACTGCTTGTGAGTGCACAACCCTTCTAATGAACAATGGTTGTGGGCTCACAACTCTCCTGTTAATGTACCATTCTCCCCTGTGGGCACGCAATGACTTCGTTCGTGTCAGGGATTCAATGATGACCAATCAAAGATCAAAGAAAATCCTAATTCGGATCAAAATATCAGAATACTTTCTCTAGCAAAATTGTTATCATCGCCAAGCTAATTCAATATGAAGAGGGATATTTGTAAGTGCGATGTTTTTTAGCTGCTTTGGTTGTCAAATTTTGTAGTACCAAAACCTCTTGGAATCCTTGTCTTGTGTAGTGCCTCTACAGGTTTGTGCATCTTATGTAAAAGGACAATAGTCTTTACTTCAAGAACTTCAAAGTGCAAGGTTTTAAAGCTATAACTAAAGGCAAGACAATAGTCCTTATTTCGGCATTCAAGACTCAAGGTGAAGTACATCTCAAGTACCTCAAGCTCAAGCTTCAATGAATGTCAATTTCAACCTTCATAAGTCTTAAGTTCAAGATTCTCTACATGACAAGACATTAAGCTTCATAAATTTCAAAGAACATCTATCAAGTGAAGTAAAAAGAAGTTTCAATGTTCATCCATTGCGTATAAGGTATGAATGACCTTAGATTGACCATTGGGTAGGTCATTTTGAATACATAATTCAATTAGATCATTTTATAAGTGAATAGTTTATTTCTTGACTAGTCTTAGACTCTGTTCGACTAGTCCTAGCACTGGCTCGACCAGTCCAAGAAATTCCTAGACCAGTCCTAAGTTTGTTTTAAATTTTTAAAATTTTTTGTTAGGCCACGACTAGTCCTGGAGATTGTTCCACCGGTCGTGTGAACAGTGCTCGACTCGTTCATGACCAGTCTTATAGCTACGACTTAAAGGCCAACAACTATTTCAGGTTCCACATGACTAGTCACGGATAGGTCATGACGAGTCGTGGAGGTCCCTTGACCTTTCGTGGAGGACCTACGACCAGTCATGGAATGACCTTATCTTATTGCGGTCAAAATTTTAAAAATCAGTTGATCCTATGACCAGTCGTGGTGTCCTCTAGACCAGTCGTGAACATGATTTCTTTACTTATAAATAGAGCACGAAATTCAAAGTTTTTCATTGAATTGAAGCTAAATCAATTTGTCACTCTGAGCGATAAGTTAGTATTGTTTTTAAGCTATATTGTGCTCATTTAATATTTTCTTTTATTATCTTTCTTTGCATTTAATTTTGAATTTCTACATTTCAATTTTATTTGAAAGAGGGATTGAAGTATTCCCATTTCTTAGAATCAAAATCAAATCAAGCTAGCCCAAAGTTCTTTAAATTTAAAATTAATTTAGAACCTAGAACCATTTCATAAGTGAGTTTGGACATTGAACTTCTACGTTGAAATTCTACTCCGATTTGGTTCTTCCGGGCGGCATCAAAAAGAGAATATCTAGGTATTTTACATTATTGTAAATTTATGTTTTGGTTTTTAAGATTGTGCCAGAAAAATCTTTATTTTGGTTTGTTTAAGGTGATCCAGAAAACTCAGAGTGTGGGGTTTTTTGAATTGTGTAAGCCCACTTAAAAGACACAATTGTAAGGGTTTTAGGTGAACTTGAAAAAACCTATTTTCATAGTGAACACTAATATTCACTGTGTGAGGATATTAAGATTGGAGTAGTTGCGTGGTATTTTTCTAAAATAGTTAGTGTACACATAAGCAAATCACTATAATTTCTGGTCTTGTGGTTTGAATGTTTAATTCTTTTTTTGGATGGTTATAATTTTCCTTATTACATTCGTGAAGAACGTTGTAATCCTTATGTGGATGTGTGAGAATGTTGTAATAGCTTAGATTTCCTTTCTTGCTATTTATTTATTTATTCCTCTGTATCAATTTTGAGTTTTTGATACACAAACTGTTCTAGTAAGGTTGTCCTACCATAAACCCTTAGTTTTTATAGTGTAAGGTTGTCCTTAGAACAACATCTATATCAACCTCTCAATACTCATACATTTGAGGTTGTCTTTAAATTCAGCATTGTGGGATTGTCTATTGCTATGTGTATTTAATTTATTTAAATTCTGCTATTATCTTTTTAATTTGGCATAGTCCTATTCACCCCCCCTCTAGGACATATAGCTAGGCCTTTTCAAGTGGTATCAGAGCCTAATAGCTCATTTTTAATTATTCTATTTAGATTTATTTCCTGAGCTAATCGATCTGAGCTATTTAACATGTCAAATTTTGATAGCCTTTCAGTCACTAGGCTTTCACCATTTGATGACTCCAATTGTGCCTATTGGAAAGCCAGAATGAGGATTTTCTTAAAATTCATTGATGAGAGCGTGTGGCAAGCCACAGTGACTGAATGGACCCCTCCTACCACAGAAGTAACTAGCATCGATGGATCCAAACCAATGAGAGTTGCACCTTATTTTTCTTGGACTAAAATTCAGAAAAATGATAGTAGTGCCAATGCAAAGTCTTTAAATGTCAAAACCTGTGCACTATCACCGGATGAATTCAAAAGAATTATATCTTGTGATACTGAAAAGAAAGCCAGAAATATTTTAGAAATGACACACGAGGGAACTACAATTGTCAAGAAATCTAAAGTCCAAATCCTCACAACTAAATTTGAGAAAATACGTATGGAAGAAAGTAAAATGTTCATGAACTTTTATACTAGACTAAATGACATTGTTAACTCTTTGTGGGGTCTCAGTGATAAAATCTCAGAAAGTAAAATCTGTGCAAAGATATTACGCTCACTACCTGAACGGTTCAATTCAAAGGTGACCGCGATACATGAACTTCATGATATGGATAATATGAGGGTAGAACAATTGGTTGGGTCTTTACAAACCTATGAATTAAACTTTAAAGCTCCTAAAGGTAAATTCATCACCCTTAAATCTTTTAAATGTATTTCTCAAGAAAATAGTAATTCTGATTTAGAAAATTCTGAAGATGATATGACCCTTTTAGCTAAAAAATTTTATAAGATTTTTAAAAGTAAAAAGAGGGTTGATTTTTAAAAATCTAATGATAAGAAAAAATTTAAATCTAAAACTTGGAAATCTTTAAAAGATAGTCAATGTTACAACTTCCATGAATATGGGCATTTAGCAAATAAGTGTCCTAAAAAAGATAAACCTAAAAAAGCAAATATTGGTATGTTATAATTGTTATGATCACGCTCAGAAATTCAAAAATCCGTTTCTCCTACTACCAGTCGTAGTGTCCTCAAGACCAGTCAAAGGTGCGATTTCTGTAGCTATAAATAGACAACAAATTTCAAAGTTTGATAACTCAATTTAAGAAAAATCAAGGGATCACTCTGAGATAAGTTTGTGTTAATTTTAAGTTACTTTGTGCTAATTTAATATTCTCGTTTGTTAGCTTTATTGATTTGATTTTGTTTCAATATTCCAATCTGAATTGAAAAGAGGAATTGTGGTATTCCTTCTTCTTGGAATTAAAATCAAATCTAGCTAGCCCAACTGGTTTAATTTAAAATCTCATTGTATTAGTTATCTGAGGAGATCCAGAAAACTCAGAAGAGGGGTTTTTTGAATTGTGTAAGCCCTTTGTAAAAGACACAATTGTGAAGGTTTTAGGTAAACCTGAGAAACCTATTTTCATAGTGAATGCTAATATCCACTATTTAGGATATTAGGAGTGGAGTAGCAAGTTGTGTGGCTGTTGATTAACAGTTGGTGAACACACAGGTGAACCACTATAACTGTTTGTGTTTTGTGGATGTGTGCTTTATTTTTCCTATCTTTTATCATTCAGAGTTGTGAGATGTATATGTGGATGTGAATGTTTTAATATTTACATTTCAAGCATTGTGGGAATGTTATAATAATTTATATTTAAATTCTTATAATTTATTTTAATTCCTTGTTATTTATTCATTCCTATTCAGTTTGAGTTTTTGATATAAAGACCTTTCTAGAAATAAGGTTGCCCTACCATAAACTCTTAGTTTTTGGTGTAAGGTTGTCTTTAAAACAACATTTATATCAACCTCTCAATACTTGTTTATTGAGGTTTCATTTCATTTCTGCATTGTGAATTGATTTTTTTTTTTTTTTGGCTATCTCATTATTTAATTCCGTTGTTATTATTTTAAATTTAACAGTCCTATTAACCCCCCCCCCCCCCCCCCCCCCTCCTTCTAGGACTTATAGCTAGTATGTCAAATTTTGATAGCCTTTCAGTCACTAGGCCTCCACCTTTTGATGACACCAATTATGCTTATTAGAAAGTCAGGAAGAGTATTTTCCTTAAATCCATGGATGAAAGTGTGTGGCTAGCCACAGTGAATGAATGGACCCCTCCTACCACTAAAGTAACTGGAATCGATGGATCCAAATCTATGAGAATTACACCTTATTTCTCATGGACCACACTTTAAAAAAGTGAGAGTAATGCAAATGTTAAAGCACTGAATGCAATCACTTGTGCACTATCACCAGATGAATTCAAAAAAATTATGTCCTGTGATTCTGCAAAGTAAGCCTAGGATATTTTAGAAATGACACACGAGGGTACATCAATTGTCAAGAAGTCTAAAATTTAAATCCTCACAACCAAATTTGAGGAAATATGTATGGAAGAAAATTAAATGTTCATGGACTTCTATACAAGATTAAATGACATTGTGAACTTTATGTGGGGTCTTGGTGATAAAATCCCAGAAAGTAAAATTCATGCAAAAATATTGTGCTCACTTCCTAAACAGTTCAAGTCTAAGGTAACTGCGATCCAGGAACTTCGTAATACCGACAATATGAGGGTTGAAGAATTAGTTGGCTCTTTATAGACTTATGAGTTAACTTTTAAAGCTTCAAAAGGTAAATCTATTACCTTAAAATCTTCGAAAAATAGTTTTCAAGAAAATAATAACAATTCTGGTTTGGAAAACTCTAAAGATGATATAGCCATTTTAACGAAAAAGTTTTATAAAAATTTTAAAAGTAAAAAGCAGGTTGATTTTCAAAAATTGAATGATAAGAAAAAATCTAAGCCTAAAACTCAAAAATCATTAAAAGACAATCAGTGTTACAACTGCCATGAATATGGGCATTTAGCAAACAAGTGTCATAAAAAGGACAAACCCAAAAAGAAGGGTATGTTGGCTACTTGGGATGAGTCCTCTGATTCTGAAGCCTCTTCTGAATCAGAAGATTTTGAAATCGAGTTGGGCAGTGAAGTTAAAGCCCTTATGACTCTAGCCAAATTCATATTTTTAGATAATGATGATTCAACAAGTGAAGAAAATCTGAACAATGATTATGAAAATGAAGATGATCTTCAAGATGCTTACAATGCCCTATATAAGGAAGGTTGTAAAATTGTTGTGAAACTTAAACACTTCAAAAAGAAAATTTTTTAAAGCTTAAAGAAAATTTTGAGACTCTTGTTTTAGAAAAATCTCATATTTTAGTCTGTTTTGAAAAGACTAAATGCGATTTAGAATTCAAAACCTCCTAGATTGAAGATCTGAAATCTGAAAATGAAAAACTTAAACTTGAAGTCTCTTCTCTTTTAAGTTTAAAGGATACAGGAAAGTATGCCCAAGGAGATCCAAAGTTAGAAAAACTTTTATCTGGATCAAGGACATGTAGCGACCGATCTGGTCTAGGCTACGATAAAAATGTTCCTCTTAAACAGAAGAATAAGCCTCCTAAGTTTGTAAAAGGAGAGACCTTAAACTCGAAAGGAAAAAGTACAAGTCAAAGTTTTTTTAAGAATACTAAAACTTTTTAAAAACCTAAAAGCAACTATATCAACTATAAAAATCAGAAACGAAACCCTTTAGCCGAAAAAATAGTTAATTTTCTTAAGGAACTTTTAAAATCTAACTCAGTAGGTCACTCTTACATCAACTACAAACAAAAGAAGACCAACTATACACCGAAGCCCAAAACAGTTATGAAATGGGTTCTTAAGGTTACATGCTTGGTTGCCCACACCGCTTTCAAAGCTACAAGCCATGCAAAGTGGTACCTAGACAGTGGATGCTCAAGGAATATGACTGGAGATAAAGGATTATTCACCGATCTCAAAGACATGGCTGATGGATCGGTCACATTCGATGATGGCAGAAACTACAAGATTATTGGCCAAGGTACGGTTCAACTCTATAACCTCCCTTTGTTTAAAAATGTTTTATATTTTGAAGGTTTAAAACATAATCTATTAAGCATATCTCAAATATGCGATAACAATCTTAGCATAAAATTTTCTAACCAAGGTTATAAAATTCTAAATAATAAGGGTTCAGTAATATTAATGGGTCGTAGAACTTCTGAAAACTGCTATATTGTTAGTGAATCTAGCTCATCTAGTTAAACGTGTTACATGGTCCATACCAATGAGACAGATTTATGGCATAAAGGCCCTGGACATGTACACTATCATAATTTATATAGATTGAGTAAAAGAGAACTAATAAGAGGTCTACCTAAATTACAAAAACTAGACAAAATATGTGGCGAATATCAGATTGACAAGCAATCAAAGAGCTCTCACAAGAAGGTGAACTCTAGTGTCACATCAAGACCACTTGAGTTTCTCCATATGGATCTTATAGGTCCTACCAGGACGGAGAGTTGTGGTAGAAAAAAAATATATTTTGGTAATTGTGGATAATTTTACCAGATTCACTTGGGTAACTTTCTTAAGGGATAAATCAGAAATCCTTGATGAAGTAAAAAGAGTTCTTAAACAGATTCAAACGGAAAAAAGTTCTCAAATCTGTAAGATCCGTAGTGATCATGGATCTGAATTTGAGAATAGCAGTTTTGAGAAATTCTATAGTGATCAGGGGATATTACATGAATTCTCTGCTCCTAAAACTCCAAAATAAAATGGAATTGTAGAAAGAAAAAATAGAATGCTTCAAGAAATGGCTAATGTTATGTTGAATAGTATAGAGCTATCTAAAAATCTTTGGGCTGAAGCTGTTGATACTGCATGCTATATAATCAACCGAGTTTATACGAGTAAGTCAAATAATAAAACTGTTTATGAAATGTGGTTTGATAAGAAGCCTACTATCAAATACTTTCGATTTTTTGGCAGCAAGTGCTATATTTTACATGACCGGGAAAATCTGAAAAAATTTGACACTAAAAGTGATGAAGGGATCTTTTTAGGATATTCTTTAAACAGTTGCGCATATCGTGTACTAAACAAAAGGACCGATGTTATTCAAGAATCTATAAATGTGGTCATCGACAATCACTTGAATACACCTACTCTGTTAGATAATGATGAAGTTCTTTTAATTAACAAACCAGATATTTTATCAAGTCAAAACAATTCTGAATTGAGGATTGTTAAAGATCATCCAACCACTCAGATTCTTGGAAACCCTCTAACTGGTGTACGTACTCATAGAAAATTAGAAGATATAAGTAACTATGTCTACTTTACATCTCAGATTGAACCTGTTAATGCAAAAGAAGCTCTTTCTGATGAAAACTGGATAGTTGCGATGCAAGAAAAGCTTAACGAATTTGTGAGAAATGATGTTTGGTATCTTGTTCCTAGACCTAAAGATAAACAGATTATCGAAACTAAGTGGATTTTTAAAAATAATTCTGATGAACTTAATATAATTCGAAACAAGGCTAGATTGGTTGTACAAGGATACACTCAAATTAAGGGTATTGATTATGATGAAACCTTTGCCCCAGTAGCTCATCTTGAGTCAATCAGACTATTTATATCCATTGCATGCTTTAGAAAATTTAAAATTTATCAAATGGATGTGAAGAGTACTTTCTTAAACGGTGATCTGAATGAATAAGTCTATATTGAACAAACATCGGGTTTTGAAGACCGTAAGAATGTTGATCATGTCTATCGCCTAAAAAAGGATCTTTACAGTTTAAAACAAGCTCCCAGGGCATGGTATGAAAAATTGACTAAGTTTTTACTAAGTCATAATTTTTAAATAAGAAGTGTTGATAAAACTTTGTTTGTTAAGAAACATAACGATCATATCTTAATAGTGCAGATCTACTTTGATGATATTATTTATGGATCTACCTGTTCTAACATGACTGTTGAGATTACAGATTTAATGAAATCCAAGTTCGAAATGAGCATGGTTAGGGAATTAAATTATTTCCTAGGGTTACAAGTGAAACAAGAACCTAATGGTATTTTCATTTTTCAAACCAAATATGCTCTGAATTTGATCAAAAAGTTCAGAATTGAGAATGGTAAGAATTTTGATACTCTTATGAGTACAACCTTAAGACTCTTAAAGGAATCTACAGGTAAAAATGTTGATCCTAAATTATATCGTAGTATGATTGGCAGTTTACTTTATTTAACTGCTAGCCGACCTAATACTGCTTTAAGTGTTGGTATTTGCACTAGATATCAGTCTAATCCTAAAGAATCTCATCTAACTGCTGTTAAGTAGATTATGCGATATGTCGTAAGTACAGTAAATATGGGTCTTTGGTATCCACATGAAACTAGTGTTCAATTGGTTGGTTACTCAGATGTTGATTGGGCTGGTAATGTTGACGACAGGAAATCAACCAGTGGTGGTTGTTTTTATATCAGAAATTGTTTAATTTCTTAGTTTAGAAAGAAGCAAAGTTCTATATCTCTTTCAACTACTGAGGCTGAATATATCGTAGCAGGAAATGCATGTACTTAGCTTGTTTGGATGAAACGTATGTTAAGCAATTATGAAATTGCACAGAATACAATGGTTTTATATTACAAGAATTTCAGTGCCATAAATATTTTAAAAAATTTAATCCAGCATTCACGTACCAAGCACATTGACATTAGGTTTCATTATATTCGTAATTAGTAGAAGAAAAACTGATATCTTTGGAATACATTCCTACCGAGAATCAACTTGCTGACATTTTTACTAAACTGCTCGACAAAAGCAGGTTTAATAAATTAAAATTTGATCTTGGTATGTGCATCTAAATTGATTATTTATACTTATTTGTATCATAGTATATATATATTTGATAATTTATTGGTTTAAATTTCAAATTTACATGGAAATTGCATATTTTAGTCGGTACACGATCAGTCGAGGATGTACTCTACCAATCGTGGCACAACCGGTCGAGGACATCCCATGGCCAGTCATGTAGCGCATTGAGTCTTTTAAAATTTAGGGAAAATCTCATGTTCCTCATCTCCTATTTCCTCTCCAACGAGCCGATGCCCAATTAGCCGAACCCACCGACTTAGATCTTCAAGGTTAGTGCGTCATTTGTGATTTGCTTGTAGATTCTAGTCTATATTAGTTCATTTTCTCTCTTGGAGTAATTTATTTTATGATTTATTGAAGTTTTAGGGTTTTTATTTTGAAAAATCTGATCTAAGAAAACCCCACTCTATCCTCTTTGCATCATCTTGTTTCTTTGTGTTTCTTCTTGAAAATGGATGCTAGAGGGAAAAAGAAAACTTTCCGTGGTCCATCTTCTTCCAGATGTACTCCAATAACTCATCGCTACCTTCAGTCACCCAAAGATGATCCTTCTTTTGTTCAGGATTTAAGAATACGAAAAGTTATTGTTGAGTGACATGTATTTCTTGATCACATTGCTCCATTTGGTATCCTTTCACTCCTCCAAACTGTAGGATGGGATAACATCTTACATTGGGGTGGGCCTGCATACCAATCTATTTCTCAGTCCATGTTTGCATATATCTCTGATTTCTCGACTGAGAATTTAACATTTAAAATTGATGCTAAAGAAGGTCCATTTGAAATTGACTGCCATCTAATTTTAGGGCTAATAGACATACCTATTAATGACGAGGGTATTCCTATTCATATTCTAACTGAAAAACCCTTAGAATCAGAAAAATGATTGCTCACTAGAGATTTATGCAATATGAATGTGCAATGGACTCATAAAGGAAATGCGCTCCCCTCAAAGTACCTATTACCCAGATACAGGGTTCTCCATAGAATCTTTACTTCAAATCTGTATCTATATTCTATTAATAAAATAGAATTGACTTCTTTTATGGTTCGTGTTTTGCATTCTGTCGTCTCTGGTACTAAAGTTTGTCTTCCTTCTTTGATATGTCATTCCATCATTCAGTTTCATCTTTATTCAGGTCACAGTAATATTTCATTTTCCTATCTTATGAATGTTTTAGCTTCTCATATGCTGGTTGTTATACCTGTTGGAGAGGCTCTTATCCATCATCTTATCTTCAATAACTCAAATATAAACAAGATGAAATTAGAATTGGCTCCTGGCCAAGTGGATGTGGGTGATGGTAGTGGAGCTGAAGCAGGGAATGAAGAAGACACTGATGATCTTCCTCTTGATGATGTTAATATGAATGATATTTTTGATGAACTTGAATCAGATTCTGCTAATGATCCTGATTATGAGCCATTTAAATTTGATGCTCATCTTCGTACTCTTGAGGAGAAGGTAGAGAACATGAATGTTGCCCATGATTTACAGTTTAAATATATGCGCAAGTATCTTAGCTGCTTAAACAAGGCCCTTCATCAACTTGATCCTACCATACCTGGTCCTTCTTCAGGTTCAGATTAAGTGATTTACTCTTTGGTCTATAATAACTTTAAATCTACTTGAGTTGGTTTGTGAACTTTATTTAATTTTAATGGTTTGTGAACTTTTATTTGCTTTTATCTTTACCAATTAATCCTTTATTACTCCCGTTTCTTATCCTTTTTCATTTTCTTTCTTCCTTTGTCATATTGTGACAAAAAGGAGGAGAATTTATATATGGATTATGATTATGGAGAATCGTGTAGTAGCATTTTTTTTCATATTATGATTGTGTGTATATGTGCTACTCAGGGGGAGTATGTGAGGAGATATTTTTTCCTAGTTCATGATATTTTGTGCTAGTTGATGATAACTGGTGCATGATTCTTTAACTAGGCTGTAACTAGTTTCCTCTCATAACTTGTGCATGAATATTATGTTATTTCTTGTTAAGTGTGTTTTGTCACAAATTTGACAAAGGGGGAGATTGTAAGTGCTACGATTTTATGCTCCTTTGGTTGTTAAATTTTGTGGTGCCAAAACATCAACTTGTGTCTTGTGTAGCATGAGGAGATATACATGTTCAAGACACTGCATCACAATGTTACAAGTTGAGAATGAAGCTCTACTTCAAGACATGCAAGTTCAAGATGAAGAACAACTCAAGAAAGACAAAGCCAAGTTTTAGAAGATCTCAAGTGTAAGCTACATCATGTATAGATCTCACACTTCATAATCTTCAAAGGTCAACCATCATCTTAAGAATTAAAGTTTCAATGCTCATACTTCATGTCCCAGGTATGAAAGACCTTAGATTGACCTTAGGGTATGTCATTTCGGATACATAATTCAAGTATTCTTTTTATAAGTGTTGTTGTCTAGTCTAAGACTAGTCCTAGACTTTGTTCGACTAGTCCTAACATTGGCTCAACCAGTCCAAGTTATTTCAGGACCAGTCCTAAGTTTGTTGTAAATTTTTAGAATTTTTAGTTGTGGTACGACCAATCCTAGAGACTGTTCGACCAGTCATATGAACAGTGTCGACTCATCCTACGACCAGTCCTAGATCTACGACTCAAAGTACAACAACTAAATTTGGTGTCTCACGAACAGTCGTAGGGTGCTTACGACCGGTCGTGGACAGCCTTTGACCGGTCGTAGATGATCTTCGATTAGTTGTGGAACGGTTTTATCCGATCGCGCTAAAAAATTCAAAAATCCATTTCCCCTAAGACCAGTTGCAGTGTCCTCAAGACCAGTCGAAGGTGCAATTTCTGTAACTATAAATAGACAACGAATTTCAGAGTTTAATAACTCAATTCAAGAAAAATCAAAGGATCACTCTGAGATAAGTTTGTATTCACTTTAAGCTACTTTGTGCTTATTTAATATTCTCTTTTGTTAGCTTTATTAATTTAATTTTGTTTCTATATTCCAATCTGAATTGAAAAGCGAAATTATGGTATTCCTTCTTCTTGGAATTAAAATAAAATCTAGCTAGCCTAACTAGTTTAATTTAAAATCTCATTGTGTTGGTTATTTGAGGAGAGCTAGAAAACTTAGAAGAGGGGTTTTTTTAATTGTGTAAGTCCTTTGTAAAAGACACAATTGTGAAGGTTTTAGATGAACCTGAGAAACCTATTTTCATAGTAAATGCTAATATCTAATGTGTGAGGATATTAGGAGTGGAGTAGCAAGCTATGTGGCTGTTGATTAACAGTTCGTGAACACACAGGTGAACCACTATAACTGTTTATGTTTTGTGGATGTGTGCTTTATTTTTTCTATCTTTTATCATTTAGAGTTGTAGGATGTATATGTGGATGTGAATGTTGTAATATTTACATTTCAAGCATTGTGGGAATGTTGTAATAATTTAGATTTAAATTCTTATAATTTATTTTAATTCCTTGCTATTTATTTATTATTCCTCTCTGGTTTGAGTTTTTGATACAAAGATCTTTCTAGAAATAAGGTTGTCCTACCATAAACACTTAGTTTTTGGTGTAAGGTTGTCCTTAGATCAACATTTATATCAACCTCTCAATACTTGTTTATTGAGGTTACATTTCATTTCAACATTATGAATTGATTTTCTTTATTTGGCTATCTCATTATTTAATTCCACTATTATTATTTTAAATTTGGCATATTCCTATCCCCCCCCTCCTCCTCTAGGACTTATAGCTAGGCCTTTTCACCTATATAGTGGATGCTCTAGGCACATGATTGGTGATAAAGGTCTGTTCACCACTCTTAAAGACATGATTGATGGATCAGTCACATTTAGTGATGGTAGCAACTACAAGATTATTGGCCAAGGTACGGTTCAACTTTCTAACCTCCCTTTATTTGAGAATGTTTTATATGTAGAAGGTTTAAAACACAACTTATGAAGCATTTCTCAAGTATGCGATAAAAATCATAGCGTAAGATTTTCCTACTTAGGGTGTGAAATTTTAAATAAAAACAGTTTTATAATATTAACTGGTCACAGAACTTCTGAAAACTGCTATATTATAAGTGATTCTAGCTCATCTAAACTATCATGTAACATGGTCCATATTGATGATACTGAGTTGTAGCATAAACGCCTTGGACATGTACACTACCATAACTTATATAGATTGAGCAAAAAAGAGTTAGTAAGAGGCTTACCAAAATTATAAAAAATAGATAAAATATGTGGTGAATGCTAGATTTACAAGTAAACTAGGAGTTCTCATAAAAAAGTAGACTCTAATGCCCCATCTAAACTACTCGAACTCCTCTATATGGATCTTATTAGATTAACTAGAACAGAGAGTCGAGGTGGCAAAAAGTATATTCTAGTAATCGTTGATGATTTTACTAGATATACTTGGGTAGTCTTCTTAAGAGACAAATCAGAAACTCTTGATGAAGTTAAAAGGGTACTTAGACGTATCCAAACTGAAAAAGAGACTCAAGTCTGTAAGATCCGTAGTGATTATGGATCAGAATTTGAGAATAGCGTTTTTGAGAAGTTTTGTAGTGATCAGAGAATATCACATGAATTCTCTGCTCCCAAAACACCATAACAAAATGGTATAGTAGAAAGAAAAATATAGTGCTTCAAGAAATGGCTAATGTAATATTAAACAATATGAAGCTCCCTAAAAATCTTTGGGCCAAAGCCGTAAATATTACATGTTATATAATTAACCGTGTTTATACAAGAAAATTAAATGGTAAAATGACTTATGAAATGTGGTTTGATAAGAAGTCTACTGTCAAATACTTTCAAGTTTTTGACAGCAAGTGTTATATTTTACGTGAGCATGAAAATTTGGATAAGTTTGACACTAAAAGTGATAAAGGAATATTTTTAGGGTATGCTCTGAATAGTCGAGCATATCGGGTTCTTAATAAGATAATTGGTGTAATTCAATAATACACATGTCTCAAGTTCAGATAATGATGAACTACTTCTAATTGATAAACCTGATTCTTCATCAAGTCAAAACAACTCTAAACTGAGAACTATTAAAGACCATCCAACTAATCAAATTCTTGAAAACCCTCTCACTGGTGAACGCACTCATAAACAACTAGAAGACATGTGTAATTACGTGTGCTTTACATCCCAGATAGAACTCGCTAACATAAAAGAAGCTCTTACTAACAAAAACTGGATAGTTGCGTGCAAGAAATGCTTAATCAATTTGTTAGAAATGATGTTTGGTACTTAGTTCTTAGGCCAAAAGATAAACATATTATCGAAACTAAATGAATTTTTAAAAATAAGTCTGATGAACTTAGTAATATAATTCGAAACAAGGCTAGACTAGTTGTACAAGGGTACACTCAAATTGAAGGCATTGATTATGATGAAACCTTTACCCCAGTAGCTCGTCTTGAATCAATCAGACTATTTATATCCATTGCTTGCTTTAGAAAGTTTAAAATTTATTAAATAAATGTAAAGAGTGCTTTTTTAAATGGTGATTTGTATAAAGAAGTGTATGTTAAACAACTAATGAGTTTTGAAGACTAAAAATACTGATCATGTCTATCACCTAAAAAAATATTCTATAGTTTAAAACAAGCTCCCAGGGCATGGTATAAAAAATTGACTAAGTTTTTACCAAGTCATAACTTTATAATGGAAAGTGTTGATAAAACTTTATTTGTAAAGAAACATAATTATCACATTTTAATTGTGCAAATTTATGTTGATGATATTATTTATGGATCCACCTATGCTAACATGACTACTGAGTTTGTATATCTTATGAAATCTAAGTTCGAAATGAGTATGGTTGGAGAATTGAATTATTTCCTAGGGTTGCAAGTTAAACAACAACCTGATGGTTTCTTCATCTCTCAAACCAAATATGCTCTGAATTTAGTTAAAAAGTTTGGATTTGAGAATGGGAAAACTTTTGATACTCATATGAGTACGTTTTTAAAACTCTCAAAGGACTCTACAGGTAAGAAAGTGGATCCTAAATTATGTCACAGTATGATAAGTAGTTTAATGTATTTAACTAGAAGCCGACCTGATATTGCATTAAGCGTAAGAATTTGTGTTAGATATCAATCTGACCCTAAAGAGTCGCATTTAACTATTGTTAAGCGGATTATGTGATATGTCGTAAGTACAGATAATCTGGGTCTTTAGTATCCACATGATACTAGTGTTCAATTAGCTGGGTACACCGATGCTGATTGGGCTAGTAATGTTGATGATAGGAAATCAACCACTGGTGATTGTTTCAGTGGTGGTTGTTTCTATGTTGGGAACTATTTAGTTTCTTGGCAGAGTAAGAAATAAAGTTTTGTATTGTTCTCTACCACTGAGGTTGAATAAATTGCAGTAAGTAATGCATGCACTCAGTTTGTATGGATGAAAAGAATGTTAAGTGATTACGGAATTGCACAGGACACTATGGTTTTATTTCATGATAATTCCAGTGCAGTTAAAATATCTAAAAATCCAATCTAGCATTCACAAACCAAGCACATTGACATTAGATATCACTGCATTCGTGAATTAGTGGAAGAAAAGACAATCTCTTTGGATTACATTCCTACCAAGATTCAACATGCTGACATATTCACAAAACCGCTCGACAAAAGCAGGCTTTTTAAATTAAAATTTGATCTTGGTATGTGCAATTTGAATTGATTATTCATGCATTTATATATTATAATGTATATACTTGTTAGTTTGTATGTTTAAATTTCAAAATTTAATGAAAAATACATATTTTTGGATGTGCACGACCAGTAGAGTACATGCTCGACCAGTCGTGGCATGACCAGTCGAGTAGGTACTTGACTAGTCGTGGAATCATGGGTTTGACTATTTTTGGGGGAAAATTCCTCTTTTTCTCGTATAGGCTTCTTCTCCAACGAGTCTTAACACGACTAGTCGAATCCATCTCCATTAATCTTCAAGGTTAGAGCTCTATTTTCATTTTTCTTATAGATTCAAGTCCATATCACTTATTTTGCATCCTTAGAGTGATTTATTTCTTATTTCATTGAGGTTTTTAGGGTTTTCTTCTCCAAAATCTAACTTTGAGAAAACCTACTCTACATCTTTTGTAACCTCTTGATTTCTTGTATTTCTAGTTGCTAGAGGTAGAAAGAAAAGTTCTCTTGGCCCTTCAACATCTAGATTGACACCTATTAGAAGGTGCCACCTTCAGTCACCCGAAGATGATCCTCCCTATGTGCGGGATTTAAGGTTACACAATGTAATAGTTGAACAACCTGTGCATGTTGAACATCTTGCTCCTTTTGAAATTCTTCCTCTTCTCCAATCTGTAGGATGGGATAATATTCTACATTGGGGTGGGCTGACATACCAATCTATTGCATAGGCTATGTTTGCATGTAGTTTTAATTTTTTAACTAAAAATTTAACTTTTATTATAACAACTAGAGAAGGTCCATTTAAAGTTGACTGACATCTGATTTTTGGCCTAATGGACATACCTGTTAATGATGAAGGTATTCCAATTATCTCTCTAGTAGCTAAACCATTTGAATCAGAAAAATGCATGCTCTAGAGCATTATGCAATATAGATGCGCAATGGAGTCAAAATGGAAATGCGCTCACTTCAAAGTACTTGTTACCCAGATACAGGGTCCTTCATAGGATATTTATTTCAAATCTGTATCCTCATTTTGGAAATAAAAATGAACTCACCTCTTTCATGGTTCAGATTCTGCATTCCATTATCTCTAGTACAAATGTTTATCTTCCTTTAATCTGTCATTCCATCATACAGTTCCATCTCCATTCTGGTCACAGTGATATCCTTTTTTCATATCTTATGACTATATTGGCCACCCATATGTTAGTGGCTATGCCTGTTGGAGAGGCACCCATTCAACACCTCATCTTCAACAACTCCAATATCAATAAAATGTGGGTGATGGCCAAGTCAATGTGGGTGTTGGTGGAGCTGAAGCTGTAAATGAAGAATAAGGTGATTTACCTGCAGATGATATAAACATGGAAGATATTTTTGGTATGCTTGAATCAGATTCTAAGGCTGACCCTAATTATCAGCCTTCTGATTTTGCTGAGAGGTTGCATTCTCTTGAGGAACAGACGACTCAGATTCGTATAACCCAGGATTCGCAATTTGCTTATATGCATAAATATATGAGGCGCATTAATAAGGGTTTACATTAGATTGATCCATCTATTCATGCTCCCTCTTCAAGATCTGATTAGTATTTTCTAATTTTGGTTTGTAATAACTCTTATGATACTTTGTTTTCTTTCAGTTTGGTGATTAACTTTGGTTGAACTTGGATGATGTTGATTCATGATGCTTAAACAATACTTGCTTATATTTATAATATCTTGCTTATTTTGATGTATTATTCCTCATTGCTTATATTTCTTTAGCTACATCCTGTTCCATGTATTAGTTTCTTCCTTTGTCATAATGTGACAAAACGGGGGAGAATTTTGTCATGCTTGATATATGGTTGGCATGTGGATTGTGGATACATTATGGATATGTAACCTTTCTTTAAGAAAGGGGGAGGAGTAAGTAAGGGGGAGTTATTGAGTTATTGTTAGTTGGAATTGATGCACGCTTTATTTTTATAACTAGTGCATGATTCTTTAACCTGGTTGTAACTGGTTTCTTTTTATAACTGGCATGATTCTTTATGTGTATAATGCTTATATTTTTATGAAGTGTGTTTTGTCACAAATTTGACAAAGGGGGAGATTGTAAGTACGATGTTTTTTAGTTCCTTTGGTTGTCAAATTTTGTAGTGACAAGAACTTTTGGAATCCTTGTCTTTTGTAGCACCTCTATAGGTCTATGCATTTATGTAAAAGGACAATAGTCTTTACTTCAAGAAGTTCAAAGTGCAAGGTTTTAAAGCTATGATTAAAGGTAAGACAATAGTCGTTATTTTGGCATTCAAGACTCAAGGTGAAGTACATCTCAAGTACCTCAAGCTCAAGCTTCAATGAATGTCAATTTCAAGCTTCAAAAGTCATAAGTTCAAGATTCTCTACATGACAAGACATTAAGATTCATAAATTTCGAAGAACATATATCAAGTGAAGCAAAAAGAAGTTTCAATGTTCATCCATTACTTATAACGTATGTGTAAGACCCATATCCTAGTCTGTACCATTCTGATGGCTTTCACGGTCCTTCCAGTCGAATTTCGGCAATCCTCGACCTGTATCGAATGTTTGGTCATGATCCTAAGCTGGATCTCACATATCGAAGTCAACTCAAACCAAAACTTGTATCACAGTGACCGCACCGTCGCCGTGGTTCTAACGATGTGACTTGTACACCGATCCGATACCTAGGGTAGAAGATGTCGGCCTGCGTTCATTCTGAAGAAACACCATATGTTGCGAACTTCGAGAGAATCTCTACAACATGTCCCATCAATCAATCAATCAATCCCATCAATCAAGTACACATCACATATCAAGTCAAGTACAAGTAGCCCATACACTACCCCTACCTCTCTCTTACACAAGCAACCTAAAGTCAACTCTCACATCACTTCCATCACTCCACCCATCACACCCATCCCATATCATCCCATCACTCCACTCTCTCTCTCTCTCTCTCTCTCTCTCTCTCTCTCATTTCTCAAATCTCCCAAGCAAGAAATTTCATACGTCTAAGCTTCCCTCTCCCTCCCAAGTGTGGTCCACCTTCTCATCTCCCATCTCAACCATCCAAACTCCATCATCCACCGTCCAAGGTGAAGGCAAAGAGCATTGGAGGCCAAGGGAGAAAGGAGGAGGCTTAGAGGTGGGTGATTCACAGTTAAAATTTTTTTATGGTCCACATGTTGGTGGGACCCGTTGTGATGTATGTGATGTATCAATGAGGGCCCATAGTGGCGGGGTCCCTCTATTGCACCGTGGATTTCTCTTTCTTTCTCTTTTTCTCATCCTAGAATGTAGTGGGCCCCACCAAATTACCTATCTCATCCATTAGATGGGGTGGCCCACCACATTTAAGAGATCCCATATTCCATACATATATATATATATACATATAATGTTTTATATATTATATATTATATATTATATATAACATGGTGGGCCACGTCCACGTGGTACCCACCATGATGTCTGTGAGCATCCACGCCATCCAACATCTCTGAATGCTGGACGCTGCTAGTAGCTAACGTGAAGTGTGAACTAACATGGATGTATTACCAAGCTACCCATAATGGGTTTGGAAATAGGAGTTTAAGTAGGCCCCACCTTGATATTTATGCATGATCCAAGCCGTCCATCCCAACCCTTGCATCATTTTAGGCGTTGAGCGAAAAAATGAGGTCAATTGGGTATTCAAGTGGGCCATACCATAAGAAATAATGATGTTACTGTTAAAACCCACCTAGATTCTTCTATTCGTAAAAAACACATCGTATATTGGTCTCATTTGATCGATCATGAGTCGTAGAATCTAATGGCTAGGTTGGATTTTCATAAGGCAGGCCCCACCTACTAAAAACCACGAGATTTCCCATTTTTTTATTAAAAAAAACAGGGCAGAGCACTTGCTGCTGCCCCTGTCAGTGGGTGGGCGGACGGACGGGCTGGCCCTCACGGCCCCAGCTGTAGGTCCCACCATGATGTGTTTCAAACATCAACACCGTCCATTGTGGGGCCCCCCTTCTAAAAATGTCCTGCCCCAAAAATCAGCCGTATACGGAATTCAGGTGGGCCATACCATCTAGAATCATGGGAAGACATGCCTAAAACATATAAAATTACCTGGTGGGGCCTACCTGAAATTTGGATGTGACCGAAACTTGGTCTGAACCCTCAGCCAAGTGGGACGCACATAATGGGTGGGCTGGATTTGTGAACCACATCACTGTGAGCCCCAGGTCCATGTGACCTTGTGGACAGTTTGGGTGGCAGGTAAACATCATCGTGGGCCCCTAGTTAGTTTGGATGGCAAATAAACATTACGGTGGGCCCCAATCCCACCCCAGGCCTACGTAGCCTTATCAACTAGTTGGGTGGAAAACAAACGTTATGGTGGGCCCCTGGTCCACGTGATCATATGAACAATTTGGATGTCATATAAACAGTACAGTGGGCCCTAGGTCTGAGTGACCTCATGAACAGTTTGGATATCAAATGAACATTACCGTGGGCCCCCAGGTCTGAGTGACCTTATCAATGGGCTAGATGGAAAATAAATGTTATGGTGAGCCCCACGAGGGACCCACTAATGTAAGTATTTTATCCACTTTATCCGCACGTGTGGGAAGTGGGGTAGTTGGTGGACCTCATTACAGCAATATGGTTGCTGTACTGACGTTACCAAGGCCTGTGGGGCCTGCCCTGACTAATGTGGTATTTATCCACACCGTCCATAGGCAGTGGACCCCTCATGGTGAATGTTTTATCCACGTTGTCCGCCATAACACGTGGGACCAACCGTGATGTATGTGTTTAACCCAGTGTCCATCTTTGTTTGTCAAATCATTGGCTACCTTATGAGGCCCATCTTAATGTATTTGTGGGCCGTTCGTTGAGGCCCACCTGGATACATATAAGGCCATGTGACAAGGCCCATTTAATGTATTTATGGCCCATCTTGATTTATTTATGGCCATCCATTGAGGCCCACCTTAGTATATATATAAGGTCCATGTGATTAGGCCCATCTAGATGTAATTATGGCCCATTCGTTGAGGCCCACCTTGATATATCTGAGGCCCATGTTGTGAGGCCCATTGTGATGCATGCAAGGCCCATGGGTTATGGCCCATTACAATGTACGTAAGGCCCATTGATACGACCCACTTGATAAATATAAGGCCCATGTGATACGGCCCATTTGATGTACTTAAGGACCAGTGGGATGTATTTAGGTCCATCGCAATGTGTGATTTGTCCGTGGTATAAAAAATGATGCTTATAATAGGACGTGCCTTGGGAACAATGATGTTTAAATGCCCACATTGTAAGGATGATGTCCGTTAAAAGTCCGCATTGTCACTCTCCCTGAGGCCCATTGGTAGGCCCATACTTGTAGTATGTAGGCCATCTAGGCCCATCTTCCTTATGAACAGAGCCCATTACCATATAACATGTTTAGTATAGATCCATGATTCATGATCATACACATCATATGTATGTCTGATATGAGGAGTGACTGATTATAGCATATGCCTTTGGACGAATTGTTTATGGGCTCCCTGATAGACGGAGTTACCCTACATGAGCGCGCGGTATGCACAGGATTATTGCATGCCTAGTAGGGTGGTTCATGCACTTACATTTGTGTGATTGTGATTATTATATACCCTAGCGACATCAGGGCCCTAACCTCCATAGACTCATCGTGGGTGGCTGGATTAGATACTGAAAATATTGTTACTAAGCATCGTGGCACCATAGATGTCTCTGGATGAAAATCTCTAAACCCGATGGTACCAGAGGATGACTCCAACGTCAAGACCGAGTAGATATATGAGCGCACGAGGGCTGAATACCAGGAGGTTGCGTCTCCCACTATGTCGTGGTCAGTTGGAACGGGGTGTGGCCTTACTCGCCCGAGGGTAGGGGGCAATACTAGGCTGAGTCTGACTAGCTCGTGAATGGATCCATTATCGACGTGTCGGATAGGTATTGGCAGACTATCGGCTAGGAAAATAGTGAGGTTTATTATGCTCACTTGGACTGTGCGGCTGGGAGAGTGGTAATGCCATTTGGAGTGTACTAAACCCCGATGATTATCCAAACTGAGAACTGTACTGATTTGGTACTATAGTGAGGAGTTGTATTGATATCTGGATGAGGATTGGCATGCTTGACTTACATTATGCATCGCATGGCCTTGATATGGCCGATAACATTTATATTCTGCACTACATAGCCTTAGTACGACTGATTGCATTTATTTACTCATCAGCATGTTTCTAACCTTGCATTCTGAGCACGCTTGTATTGCGCACACACTTACACCACCCTCTAAGCTTTCTATAAGCTTATGTATGATTGATGCGTGCAGGTAACGCTAGGACGTAGCCGTTGCCTCACCGCAGTTGGAGCTTGCAGTCGAGTTTTTGAAGTTTTGTTATTAGCACTATCTTGTATTTCCCTTTATACGCATTGTACCCAAAGTTTTTAATCATAATGGATTTTGTGATGGTGTTCTTATGGTTATTGCTCATGGGTTATGCTTATGGTTATGCAAATTATAAATTAAATTGAAGATTAGAAATCCTCCTTATAGCATCCCAGGATCGGAACCTGATTTATGGGTACATGGAGCCGAGAATGGGATACTACGGAGGCTGTCGGTACCGAATTCGGTGATCAGAAATTTTGTGAGCCCAGTTTCTGAGTTTGGGGCGTGACAGTATGAATGACCTTAGATTGACCATAGGGTAGGTCATTTTAGATACATAATTCAATTAGATCATTTTATAAGTGAATAGTTTATTTCTCGAGTAGTCCTGGAATCTGTTCGACTAGTCCTAACATTGGCTCGACCAGTTCAAAAAATTTCTTGACCAGCCTTCAGTTTGTTTTAAATTTTTTAAATTTTTTATTAAGTCACGACTAGTCCTGGAGATTTCTCGACCGGTCGTGTGAACAGTACTGACTCGTTCACGACTAGTCCTGTAGCTACGACTCAAAGTCCAGCAACTATTTCAGGTTCCACACAACCAGCCGTGGATAGGTCATGAACAGTCGTGGAGATCACTTGACCGGTTGTGGAGGGCCTACGACCAGTCATGGAACGACCTTATCTTATCGCACTCAAAATTTCAAAAACCAGTTGGTCCTAGCACCAGTTGTGAACGTGATTTTTTCACTTATAAATAGAGCACGAAATTCAAAGTTTTTCATTGAATTAAAGCTAAATCAATTTGTTACTCTAAGAGATAAGTTAATATTATTTTTAAGCTATATTGTGCTCATTTAATATTCTCTTTTATTACCTTTCTTTGCATTTGATTTTGAATTTTTGCATTCCAATTTTATTTGAAAGAGGGATTAAAGTATTCCCATTTCTTAGAATCAAAATCAAATCAAGCTAGCCCAAAGTGCTTTAAATCTAAAATCAATTTAGAACCTAGAACCATTTTATAACTGAGTTTGGACATTGAACTTCTACATTAAAATTCTACTTCGATTTGGTTCTTCTGGGCAACATTAAAAAGAGAATATCCAGGTATTTTTTATTATTATAAATTTCTGTTTTGGTTTTTGACATTGTGCTAGAAAAATCTCTGTTTTGGTTTGTTTGATGTGATCCAGAAAACTCAGAGTGTGGGGTTTTTTGAATTGTGTAAGCCCCACTTGAAAGACACAATTGTGAGGGTTTTAGGTGAACTTGGAAAAACCTATTTTCATAGTGAACGCTAATATCTACTGTGTGAGGATATTAGGAGTGGAGTAGTTGTGTGACTATTTTTTTAAAACAGTTGGTGTACACACAAGCGAACCACTATAATTTCTAGTCTTGTGGTTTGAATGTTTAATTCTTTTTATGGATGGTTGTAATTTTCCTTATTACATTTGTGGAGAATGTTGTAATCCTTATGTGGATGTGTGGGAATGTTGTAATAACTTAATTTTTTTTTTTGCTATTTATTTATTTATTCCTCTGTATTAAGTTTGAGTTTTTGATACACAAACCATTCTAGTAAGGTTGTCCTGCCATAAACCCTTGGTTTTTATGGTGTAAGGTTGTCCTTAGAAAAACATCTATATCAACCTCTCAATACTCCATGTGGACAGCGAACGGAGCCAGTGAATACAAGCCTCAAAAGGGTAAAAAGTCTTCAACGACCAGTTACGCGTGAGACCAATATCGTCTATACATCTTCTGACGCTGTCACGGATGAGGATGAAACTACCCCCCCCCCCCCCCCCCCCCCCCCCCCCCCCCCCCCCGTGAATGGGTCCAACCTTGTCAGTGAAGAAAAACGGGGAGTAAAATAAGACCCCCCGGATCCCTGGCTTAATTTTAGTTGTAACTCATGAGGACAGGGCCTCTATAAAATACCCCCTCATTGATGGACTGATAGCCTTGAATTTGGTACCAAAGGTAGCCTTGTGTGCCCCGTGAACTCTAGAGAGTTATTGCTACCAACCCTGTGCGTAAATCCCACTGAGTTCACTGCCCCGGTAGCTTCATTGGGCCCCTCTGATGGATCACAGTATGTGAACTCGTCGGTAATGATAAGCCTCGTGAACGTCAGAGAGTTACAGAGGCCATTCATATAAGACCCAACTCCAACTACTTATGTTCTAAAAAACCGTGGTTACTCCACTAATCAAGAGCTTAAACTGCATGAAAAACTAACTCTACTAACTTCAAAACAGAAGTAGCCCCACCCACTAGAATAAACATCACATAGGGATGCTTGGTGATTCATAATTATGATAGATTGTAGATATGATAAAGCATGATGATCATGAGAATATTGCATCAACATGCATCCAAAATCAATAATTGCATTGCCAAGAATATGTTTGTTTTGAAGAAAGCATTGAAATTCATCTGAACATTACAAGACAAAAAGAAACAAAGAAATTTACATGAAAAGGCAATGTTTCTATAACTCTTCTGGCATGGCTAGTGCTGTGACATATTTTTATAAATTCTCCTTCAAATGAATTTGCACTGCGGCTTGGGATAGTTCGACCTTGGGGATAATCTTAGCTTGATCAGGAATGCCTGCTAGTTCTTGCTCCATAGAATCAATCATTTCTTCAATCTTCATCTACTCAGTCTTCTCAAATTCAACGATGTGAGTATTGGATTCGATTTCTTCTTTGATCTTGCAAATATTTGATTCTTCTTCTTGCTTTTTCATTTCAGATAAAACTATCTCTTTTTGCAAGAAAGTGATATGGTTCTTGAGAACTACTCTATTCTTATCAGAAGCTTTTAATCTATCGTGAAGAGACTGATTTTCTGCATTATAATTGGATATTAAGGCAGCTGAAGCATTGTCCAAGAAAGGCCACTAAGTAGGGTCCCTGAAAGCATTCACAATGACGGAGATGACATTTTTGAAGTATATAAGCATAAGGGGTGACACCTTCTCCAAGGAAATCTTGTCAAAACTGTAGCCACAGAATTGGAACCCTTAAAACCACTTGGGGTTGGTATGATTGTAGATGAAAAGAAGAAGTGTAATAAAAAATATGGGAACTGGATATATAAATATTTAGTAATCACTACCAAAAAAATGGGCAAAGGCTATAGACTATAGAGGTCTAAGGCTACGAATTTAATCCATAGTTAAATAGCTACGGATTTAATCTGTAGCCATAGCCTACTACCCACCCCCACGCTTTACAGTGTCATAGGGGTCTCATCGTAATGTATTTGTTTTATCTAAGCCATCCATCTATTTTGATATCGTATTTTAGCATATTTGCCCAAAAAAGGAGGCATATTGAAGCCTCAAGTGGACCACACAATAGTAAACATTGAAAAGTATGTGCGGATTGTTGAATATTATTTTGGAGTGGTGTGGTTGACTTGGGCCTTCAATCTGCCTAATTTTTGGTTTCCTATCCTATCTATGGTTGCATAAATCAATAGATTGCATGGATAAGACACATCCATCATGGTGGCCCCCACGTAGCCCTAAGGATCACTGTCCAAATTTTAGCCTAAGCTTGGAAGCGGATCGGCGCACACATGTGATTTGGTGTTGATGTCACCAAGTTGTGTGGGTCCTATCATGGCATATGAGTTATATCCAAACCGTCTATCCACTTGGCGACCTCATCATAAGGCTTGAGACAAAAAATAAGACAGATCAAAAATCTAGTGGACCACACTGTATAAAGCACTGGAGGATTGAACACCTACCCAGGAAACAGTTTTGGCGGTCATTAGAATTTTAGCCGCCTAAACCCTCTGTCTCTCCTCTCCCTCTCGTTCCATGAGAACAAAAAACCTAACCTTTCCCCCTCGCTCTCGCTCTCTCGATCTCCCTCATCGTCTCCCTCTCCCTCTCGCTCTCTCGATCTCCCTCATCGTCTCCCTCTCCCTCTCGCTCACTCAATCTTGCTGTCACTTACCTTGTAGACGGAAGGCCTTCTTCCTGTCAGGAAAAAATAGGGCATTTCTTCCCATCTCGCTGCCACCCTCGGTGTGGATGAAAGGTTTCTTCCCGTCAGGTAAAAACAAAGGGTTTCTTCCCGTCAGCCCCTCGTCGTCCTTGGTATCTCTCTCTCTCTCTTGAATATTGAATGTCCAAACACTATTCCTTTTTCTTCTAGGGTCCATTTGGCATGGTGTATTAGAAGGGATTGAATGGTATTAGGGTGGATGGTGTGGATTTCTAGGTAATGATGGTGTTGTCAGTGGATTGTCTTGAGATCCATGGGATTGTTATATCCCTGTATTACGATATCCAGTCCGTTTGGCACGCCCGGCCAATCCAGGGATTAAACCTTCCAATCCCACCAACCAATCACGTCCCAAGCAAATTTGAACGGATTAAGGTGGATTGGATGGGATTTAAAGGTAATGATGGTGTTGTCAGTGGATTGTCTAAAGATCCATGGCATTGGGATCAGATCACCGATTCTGTTTGGCAGGCCCGGTCATTCCCGGGATTTAACTTCCAATCCCTTCCACTACCATCCAATCCCTTCCAATCCGGCCGGCCAAACGTGCCCTTATTTGTTTATGGTGGTTGATCTGTCATAGAGCTCTTCAAATGAATCTTTGATTGTAGATGTGGGATAGTCGTAGTTTGTAGTTTTTCAGTTATAGGAATGCATGAAACATCCATGGAAACCTATTTATCAACACTAGTTTGTAGTTTTTCAGTGATTGGAATGCATGAAACATCCATGGAAACCTGTCTATCAACACATGGACATGCATATTTGCTCATTCGGGGCCTGTTTCAATGCATCCTCAAAAGGGGCATTTTGATGGCTAATTGCTGTTTTGAACCAACCTCCATGGATTCATTTCTGCCAACTCTATTGGGTCACGACTTGGTGAAATGGGAGCTAAAAAAATCCACTCGCCATTTTGCAGTCTTTAGATTTAATTGCTTTTCTTTGATTTTCTTCACTCGATATCTCATTTTGTAGAGACATTCTCATTTTTGGCCATGATTTCATTCAAGATTCTTTTCCATATCATCTCTTTAGTTACTCAGCATCAGTGCCATTTGAAATTAGATCAGTCATACTACAATGTTGATGATTGTATATTTGATGTTTCTTATCTTTCATGCGTGATACATACATTCTCATTTATGGCCATGATTTCTTCAAGATTCTTTTCTTTCTCATCTCTTTAGTTACTCAGCATCAGATGCATTTGAAATCAGATCAGTCTTGAATGTTCTCTGAGTTCATTTGTTACTACAATGCTGATGATGGTATATTTGATGTTTCATATCTTTCATGCGTGATCCGTTGATTCAGTCTGCATTTTTCTTGACCCTATTTTCATTAGTAGCTTTGGCTGAGATGAAGTTTTTGGATATTGGTCCTCCCTAACAAATGATAGATTCAATTCTCGGAGTGTAAGCATAACTGCTGAAAAAAAAAGGCAACAGAAGATTTTTTTTGTATGCATTCCTTTTACTCCATGGATGCTGAACAGAGAAAGTTAAGGACTGAACCACTCCAACCATCTTGCACGCCATTTGGCCATGGGCCAAAAAAACATGGGCCTATCCATGACTCAGGCAGGCCACACAAGTAGGAACAGTTAAGAGGGGATTCCCACCCTTGATTTTAATAGAGGGCCCACCATGTTGTGTATGTCATCCCATCTATTGATATGAAACACCTGCCCCAGATGATGGCACACACGGAAAAAATATAAAATCAGGCCAATCTGAAATTTGGGTGGACCTCGACACAAATTAGTGGTAGGCCTCCACTCTATATACATACACGGGTTTCACCATACCTACACCTTTTACACCAGGGGGTTGAATTTCTTCTTATGTTTATATTACCATAACAAAACTTACTGGATCCCAAACATCACAAGAAATTATTTTCACAATATAAATATCATGGAATCCATGTCTTGCATCCAAAAACCACAATATCTCCTTATGTTGGTGCAATTCCAGTGCACCTTATTTTCTCTTGAAACTTAAAGGAGATGGGAGATGTTACATATCTACTGTAAGTTTCTCCTTCCACTACCCATGCAACTGATAAGAATAGATGTTATACTTGATCTTAGCCAAAAGTCCTAGAAAAGTATTTCTCCACTCATAAAAGAAATCAATGACCAAAAGAGAGCCAAAAATGTATTTCTCATGCAATAGCTAATTACGCAATTTGTGAATTGGGTAAATTCACATGGGCAATAGGAAGACAATTCATGGAACGCTTTTGTGTTCGTACCGAAAGGTAACTGGTATATTGCAAAGGCAAGTTCCATGCCCTTGAAGTTCTCATTTTCGTACTTGAGAACTATTAGGGGATCTCAAGTTAATTGGAAACTAACATCTTTGTATTACAAGTTCAACTTGCAAACTAACATAATTGGATTTTGGTGTTGCCTTCATTGTAGAACCAAGGAAGTTAATTGCAATTTTTTCATTTTCACTGTCTAATGGATTTTTGCAATTCAAATAATTAGTGCATCCAAATGCAACCCAAACGTAGCTAACATAAATTCATTAATTGGGTTCTTATTTTCAATAGGTTTGCTGGTAATTTACCCAAGGGGTAGACAGTTGGAGTGATTGGAGTAGGTTATATTGGATGAAAGAATAAAATCTATTGTTTCTATGTTTATTTCTAATTTAGTTTATTCTTTGATGAACTTAATGATTTGTTGTTGATGGCCTTGATACATGAAATCTAGAAACTCCTACATCAAAAACCAATGAGAAAAGATGGATAAGAATGAAGTGCAGCTAGAAAGTCCTTCCCAATGCTCGACAGACAATGGCCACATCAAAAGAACAGGTGGTCTTCATCAATTCAACTTCTATGATTCTCTTTTACTTGAAACTAGTCTTTGTTTTTTTTTTTTTTTTTTTTTGAAAAATTCCCATAAAATTTTCATCTTGGTTTTTTTCTTTTAAGCTATAGATGCCTTTTTCTCATCTTTGTGGTGACTAGTCAATGGTAAAAAAAATGAAAATCTGGTCAAAGACTCCATGCACAAAAGTTGTTTCTTGAGGGGATTGGATCTTTTTTCCTTGGAGATTCATCAAGCATAAGGTACAGAGCTTTGTAATTTGGTCTGGCTTGTTGTCAAAAGTTTAAGGTCTTTTGTGAAAATCAATCAATAGGCGTTGAGGCTTCCCTCATAGTTAATATATGAATATAATATGTATGACATTAACTGTTCAACGCATCATTTGGAAGTTTTTACTCTCATTCCTCTATTGCATTTCAGATGTAAGTCAATTTTGGAGGGAGTTACAATTACAACCCTCTGGTATTTATTGGACTGCCAGACTGATTGGCCATGAACATAGTAAGGTGGGCCCACAATTTCCCAACCTAAGGTTTTCTTTTTATCCGGTTTGCTTTTCTTGTTTTATCACTTTATTTATGTTATTGTTACCTAACACTTGTGCTATTTTCTCTGCATGTCTCCCAAGTCAAATGTTATATTTACACATTCGTGAATCTGAATGGTAATTACATAATAAAAAAGTGAGTAAAAAAACCAACCTGAATGCAGGAAGTTTAGGTTAGGTTAAGAGACATGGAAATGGATAGGGAAAACATTAATTTTCTTGTCCAATTATTATATTCCAAGGATTAGATGACAAGGCATCTAAATTTATAACCTTAGCTTCTAGTTGCTAGAAGATTATCTAAACTTTATAAAGAAATCAGAGTAGTCACTTGTATGGAGAATTTGTCTTTGACTATTATTGGGCTGATGCTATTACAACCATGACGCTCAATATGCCTAATTTGAATTGCAGTCACTTATAATTCTAGTTTTCTTCATCAGATATTTGTACACTATGTTCGTGTCTTGAATTTGTACTTTCTCCATTTTCTTCTCTCTCTCTCTCTCTCTCTCTCTCTCTCTCTCTCTCTCTCTCTCTCTCTCTCTCTTTTCTTTTTCTTTTTCATATTGCTTCTTAAAGATTAGTTTTTGGTTCTCACTACAAACATTTTGCTGATTGTAAAAAGAAAAGAAGAAGAAGAAGAAGAAAATAATAAACTTGAGTCACATTGTAGTTGATATTCGCTGTATCCATGTCTTTTGACTTGCATGGTACAAGTTTCAGCTGATTCTGGTCATTCATGGAAGAAGCATGGGCTGATATATGTCCAGGATGAACCTTTGAGTGTGATTCAACCGGTTCCTTACCAAACTGCGAATGGGGCACTACGCATTCTATTGCAATCAGTTGAAGCTATAGGTAGAATTTGTATGTCGGAATCAATGGAAATAGGGGAATTTTCAAGGAAAAATTCAAGTCTAACTTTCCACCCAAATCAATGGTACCTGTGTAATTTCTACCTGTATATTTAATTCGATTTCCCACCTTTTCATTGGCTTGTTTAGAGATTCAGTTTTTGAACCTTGATTCTCTTTGTCTATGTAGGGGAATAAGGCATGGGTTTTCATTTACCCTAGCATGTTCTATCTCATTCGTGGACTTGAATGGAAAGAGCAGACAGTCCCTCATAATTTTATTTTATTTTCTCTGCCACCCCACCCAACACTTACACATCTGCCATAGAAGCCCTGCCAACCGTGAATTTGGCAATGCACTCAAGCACACCCAAAACAACCTTTTGATTCTGTGTATGGTATATACGATGATCAATGTTCAGTATTTTGATTGTGTTGTGGTTTTTTAGGTCGTATTGTTCGAAGGTTGGATGCTTAGTTTTAAACCTCTACCAAACAAAGTTGTCAAAGCAGTTGGCCCACAGGTTAGCCCTTGAAAAAGGGATCTAGTGCTCACATTTATTTTATATTGCATGTGCTTGGTTAGTTTATTTTTTCAAAATGCATGTTTATTGTTAGTTAATCAATTTGGCTTTTATACATGTTTATTATTAATTAATCAGTTTGGTTTTTACTCATATCATACTTCATATTCTAGCTGGATATCATAAATAAAAAACTTAAAGCTTATTATGATGCATGGCATAAGTTCGTACAGTTGTGGATAATTATTAAGATCAAGGATCTGGTAAGTCTCTTGTTAAGAATGCACATGATTGGAGTGGCCTGGCCATTTGAAGAGGCCGTATTTATGTATTTGCTCAAAATTGATGGAGCAGACCCGGATGTGCGTCGGAGCTATCCGGAAGAGCGGGGGTCCCTGAAAGGTGGGAACCGCTGTTATGACCATGATAAAGCTGTCCATTTTCTATGGACGACATTGGAGGGGCCTGCCCATTTGGACAGGCCGTGTTTATATATTTTCTTGAAATTAATGGAGCAGACCTGGATGTGCGTCGGAGCTATCCGGATGAGCGGGAGTCCCTAGAAGGTGGGAACCGCTGTTATGACCATGATGAAGCTGTCCATTTTCTATGGACGATATTGGAAGAGCCTGACCATTTGGACAGGCCGTGTTTATATTTGTATTTGCAGGGACCACACCCTTAACCTAAACCTGAACCGATTCTCAAATCCAAAAACCTATAACCTAAACCAAAACAAAAACCTATAACCTAAACTCGAACCCATTCTCAAATCCCAAAACCTATAACCTAAACCTAAACTTTAACCTAAACCTATAACCTATAACCTAAACCAAAACCAAAACCTATAACCTAAACCTGAACCCATTCTCAAATCCCAAAACCTATAACCTAAACCCGACCAATTCACAAATCCCAAAAACTATAACCTAAACCAAAACCTAAACCTATAACCTATAACTTAAACCTATAAACTAAACTCAAATCCCTAAACCTTAGCCTATAACCTAACCTAAACCTATACTTATAACCTAAAACTATTCCTAAATCCCAAAACCTATAACCTAAACCTAACCTTTCCCTAAACCGATAACCTAAACTCAATTCCCTAAAGCGAAACCTACACCTAATCCTAATCTCAACTCCCTAACCTAAACTTGAAAACCCAAACTTAAACCCAATCCCAAACCTGAACTCGATTTCTTAAACCTAAACCATAGCCCATTCTCAAATCCAAAAACCTATAACCTAAACCAAAACCAAAACTAAAACCTATAACCTAAACCCGAACCCATTCTCAAATCCCAAAACGTATAACCTAAACCGAAACCAAAACCTATAACCTAAACCCGAACCCATTCTCAAATCCCAAAACCTAGCTATAACCCATCCCTAAAACTTAACCTATAACCTAACCTAGACCCATACTTATAACCTAAAACTATTCCCAAATCCCAAAACCTATAACCTAGACCTAACCTTTACCTAAACCTATAACCTAAACTCAATTCCCTAAAGCTAAACCTACACCAAATCCTAATCTCAACTCCCTAACCTAAACCTAAACCTAAACTTGAAAACCCAAACTCAAACCCAATCCCAAACTTGAACCCGATTTCCTAAACCTAAACCATAATCCATTCTCAAATCCAAAAACCTATAACCTAAACTCGAACCCATTCTCAAATCCCAAAACCTATAACCTAAATCGAAACCAAAACCTATAACCGAAACCCGAACCCATTCTCAAATCCCAAAACCTATAACCTATCCCTAAACCTTAACCTATAACCTAACCTAAACCTATACTTATAACCTAAAACTATTCCCAAATCCCAAAACCTATAACTTAAACCTAACCTTTCCCTAAACCTATAACATAAACTCATTTCCCTAAAGCTAAATGTACACCTAATCCTAATCTCAACTCCCTAACCTAAACCTAAACCTAAACTTGAAAACCCAAACTCAAACCCAATTCCGAACCTGAACCCGATTTCCTAAACCTAAACCATAACCCATTCTCAAATCCAAAAATGTATAACCTAAACCAAAACTAAAACCAAAACCAAAACCAAAACCAATAACCTAAACCTGAACCCATTCTCGCATTCGAAAACCTATAACCTAAACCGAAACCAAAACCTATAAACTAAACTTGAACCCATTCTCAAATCCAAAACCTATAACCTATCCCTAACCCTTAACCTATAACCTAACCTAAACCAATACTTATAACCTAAAACTATTCCCAAATCCCAAAACCTATAACCTAAACCTAACCTTTCCCTAAACCTATAACCTATACTCAATTCCCTAAAGTTAAACCTACACCTAATCCTAATCTCAACTCCCTAACCTAAACCTAAACCTAAACTAGAAAACCTAAACTCAAACCCAATCCCAAACTTGAACCCGATTTCCTAAACCTAAACCATAGCCCATTTTCAAATGCAAAAACCTATAAGCTAAACCAAAACTAAAACCAAAACCTATAACCTAAACCCGAACCCATTCTCAAATCCCAAAACCTATAACCAAAACCAAAACTAAAACCTATAACCTAAACCTGAACCCATTCTCAAATCCCAAAACCTATAACCTAAACCAAAACCAAAAACAAAACCTATAACCTAAACCCGAACCCATTCTCAAATCCCAAAACCTATAAACTATCTCTAAACCTTAACCTATAAACAAACCTAAACCTACACTTATAACCTAAAACTATTCCCAAATCCCAAAACCTATAACCTAAACCTAACCTTTCCCAAAACCTATAACCTAAACTCAATTCCCTAAAGCTAAACCTACACCTAATCCTAATCTCAACTCCCTAACCTAAACCTAAACCTAAATTTGAAAACCCAAACTCAAACCCAATCACGAACCTGAAACCGATTTCCTAAACCTAAACCATAACCCATTCTCAAATCCAAAAACCTATAACATAAACCAAAACCAAAACCAAAACCTATAACCTAAACCCGAACCCATTCTTAAATCCTAAAACCTATAACCTAAACCAAAACCAAAACCTATAACCTAAACCCGAACCCATTCTCAAATCCCAAAACTGATAACCTATCCCTAAACCTTAACCTATCACCTAACTTAAACCTATACTTATAACCTAAAACTATTCCCAAATCTCAAAACCTATAACATAAACCTAACCTTTCCCTAAACCTATAACCTCAACTCAATTCCCTAAAGTTAAACCTACACCTAATCCTAATCTCAACTCCCCAACATAAACCTAAACCTAAACTTGAAAACTCAAACTCAAATCTAATCCCGAACCTGAACCCGATTTCCTAAACCTAAACCATAACCCATTCTCAAATCCAAAAACCTATAACCTAAACTAAAACCAAAACCAAAACCTATAACCTAAACCTGAACCCATTCCCAAATCCCAAATTCGATAACCTAAACCAAAACTAAAACCTATAACCTAAACCCGAACCCATTCTCAAATTCCAAAACCTATAACCCAAACCTAAACCTAAACCTTATCCTAAACCAAAACCTATAACCTAAACCAAAACCAAAACCTATAACCTAAACCCAAACCCATTTTCGAATACCAAAACTTATAACTTATCCCTAAACCTTAACCTATAACCTAACCTAAACCTGTACTTATAACCTAAAACTATTCCCAAATCCCAAAACCTATAACCTAAACCTAACCTTTCCCTAAACCTATGACCTAAACTCAATTCCCTAAAGTTAAACCTAGACCTAATCCTAATCTCAACACCCTAACCTAAACCTAAACCTAAACCTAAAAACACAAACTCAAATCCATCCCGAACCTGAACCCGATTTCCTAAACCTAAACCATAAGCCATTCTCAAATTTAAAAACATATAACCAAAACCAAAATCAAAACCTATAATCTAAACCCGAACCCATTCTCAAATCCCAAAACCTTTAACCTATCCCTAAACCTTAACCTATAACCTAACCTAAACCTATACTTATAACCTAAAACTATTCCTAAATCCAAAAACCTATAACCTAAACTCAATTCCCTAAAGCTAAACCTACGCCTAATCCTAATCTCAACTCCCTAACCTAAACCTAAACCTAAACTTGAAAACCCAAACTTAAACCCAATCCCGAACCTGAACCCGATTTCCTAAACCTAAACCATAAACTATTCTCAAATCCAAAAACCTATAACCAAAACCAAAACCAAAACCTATAACCTAAACCCAAACCCATTCTCAAATCCCAAAACCTATAACCTAAACCCGAATCCATTCTCAAATTCTAAAACCTATAACCTTAACCTAAACCTATAACCTATAACCTAAACCAAAACCTATAACCTAAACCAAAACCAAAACCTATAACCTAAACCCGAACCCATTCTCAAATCCCAAAACCTATGACCTAAACCCGAACCCATTCTCAAACTCAAAACCTATAACCTATCCTTAAACCTTAACCTATAACCTAATCTAAACCTAAACTTATAACCTAAAACTATTCCCAAATCCCAAAACCTATAACCTAAACCTAACCTTTCCCTAAACCTATGACCTAAACTCAATTCCCTAAAGTTAAACCTACACTTAATCCTAATGTCAACTCCCTAACCTAAACCTAAACCTAAACTTGAAAACCCAAACTCAAATCCAATCCCAAACCTGAACCCGATTTCCTAAACCTAAACCATAACCCATTCTCAAATTCAAAAACTTATAACCAAAACCAAAACCAAAACCAAAACCTATAACCTAAACCCGAACCCATTCTCAAATCCCAAAACCTATAACCTATCCCTAAACCTTAACCTATAACCTAACCTGAACCTATACTTATAACCTAAAACTATTCCTAAATCCCAAAACCTATAACCTAAACTCAATTTCCTAAAGCTAAACCTACACCTAATCCTAATCTCAACTCCCTAACCTAAACCTAAACCTAAACTTGAAAACGCAAACTCAAACCCAATCCTGAACCTGAACCTAATTTCCTAAACCTAAACCATAACCCATTCTCAAATCCAAGAACCTATAACCTAAACCAAAACCAAAACCAAAACCTATAACCTAAACCCGAACCCATTCTCAAATCCCAAAACCTAAACAGAAACCAAAACCTATAACCGAAACCTGAACCCATTCTTAAATCCCAAAACCTATAACCTATCCCTAAACCTTAACCTATAACCTAACCTAAACCTATACTTATAACCGAAAACTATTCCCAAATCCCAAAACCTATAACCTAAACCTAACCTTTCCCTAAACCTATAACCTAAACTCAATTCCCTAAAGTGAAACCTACACCTAATCCTAATCTCAACTCCCTAACCTAAACCTAAACTTAGAAACCCAAACTTATACCCAATCCCGAACCTGAACCTGATTTCCTAAACCTATAAACTTAAACCTATAAGCTATAAGCTATAACCTAAACCTAAACCTATAACCTATAACTTAAACCTAAACCTATAGCTTTCCCTAAACCTTTAACCTAAACTTAAACTTAAAACCTAAATGTGTTCTCAAATCATTAAACTTAAACCTACACCTAATTCGAATCTCAACTCCTTAACCTAAACCTAAACTTGAAAAACCAAATCTAAACCCGATCCCGAACCCGAACCCGATTTCCTAAACTAAAACCTTAACCTATAATCAAGTCCCAAAAGCTATAACCTATAACCTAAACTTAATTATAACCTATAGCCTAACCTTAACCTAAACCTTAAACCTATAACCTAAACCAAAACCAAAACCTATAATCATATGGTGAGACCATTTTTTTTGTGTCAATTTCATTCCTCTTTGAGTGTTATTTATTTATTTATTTATTTCATTAAGAAAAAAAAAGTTATTATACATGATGCATTTCTTTAACTTTGTCTTTCTTTTTCCCAATGGGCATTCTAATTTATGTATGACATGACTGTTTGTAGGATGATGGAATATACGAAGCTGTTGAAATTTTAGGGTGAAGTCGAGCACATTTCTCTAATGAAGCCAAGGATTTGTATTTTCAACATTATTCTAATTGTAATTGTAATTGATTAAATGAATTGGATTGTAATTGATTGAATGAAGGATTGTAATTTGATTGTAATTGAATGAATAAATGAGTGATTGTAATTGAATGAATGAATGAATGATTGTACAGGTGATAATTGAATGAACAAATGATTATATATAATTTTGTAATGTACAAAATAGCTACGGATATTGACCGTAGCCATTAATCTGACAGGTGTAGCCTTTTCAATTTAAACATATTGCTACGGACTTTTAGCTACAAATAATATTCGTAGTCATTAATCTGATAGGTGTGACCTTTTCAATTTAGGCATATTGCAACAAACTTTTAGCTACAAATAATATCCGTAGCTGTCTGAAGTTTTCGCTACAAATATAATTAATACGGATTATATCTGTAACTATTCCACCCTATAGCTACGGATTAAATCCGTAGCCATAGGTTCAAGACCTATTGTTATGGCACCTACGACAACGGTCAAGCTAAGGACAAAAGCCGTAGCCATAGGTCTATGGCTACAGTTTTTGTCCATAGCCTTTACTCAATTTTTTGGTAGTGAATATAAAAGAAGTAAGAAAAGAGTCTACCTTCTCTGGGGGCAACTGGAGAAGTGGCCCGAACAGAATGGATTCCTGGTTCAGAAGATGTGGGCATGTTTGTAGCCACAACAGCGACGTTAAGAGAAAGTTCATGGGCCTCTATACTTGAATCTAAAGTCATTAAAGTTGGGACATCAACTGGATTAGAAAAGGAATTCTAAACTTTGAGCTACCGGTTGGATCAGAGGAGGACGCACAGTGGGAGATTTATCGGCATGAATAGGAACATCAGATATTACAGTAACCACTAGCCGAACCTGTGCAATGTCTTGACTCACCTCCACACTTTGAGGAGAAAATATATTTTTCGCTTCTACTTGAATGTTTGATGGTGGGACTTCTGCTTCTCTAGATGTTGACACTTCTACTATCGTCAGAAGAGTAGTATGCACAATTGCATCGGTGGTCTCTATGATGCATGGAGAATATGAAGTGTCAAAAGAGATGAAAATATTCACTCCAAGAGAACAACCGGACCCTCTGTAGTCGAGCTGTTCCTCTTTGAAAGAAGTTGCCTTGATAGGGGAGGAAACATCTGGGTGATTTGGTCAAATTTCAAGGGCAAAAATTCAGCCCTGACTTCACCTTCCTCTTTAATGTTCAGCTCAACATCCGCTTCTTAATTCTCATCCAACAAAATAGCCCCTTCATCAATTAAACTTATGAAGGAAGATGTTTTGATGATTAGAGTGTCTACTAAATAGTCTGACTAACTATCCTCTTCTGAGATGGCTTGCTTTCCTTTATTGACAATCTTCACAGGGAGAAGACGAGCACCTCGAGCAAGAGAAGGAAGTTTCTTTGCTAGAACTTCTAGGGATAATGACAGGATAATGACGTGGCTTGTGAATGAGTCATAGGAGAAGTGGTAGCAGCAATCTGACCTACGACAGGAGAAACTGCAGTTGTTGTATGACCTGCGACAGAAGAAACTATAGTTGTTGTATGATCAACAGTGGGAGAAACCACAGTGATGGGTTGATCTCCTCTTTCACAAGTGGGAGAGGAGAGAATAACACTGGGAGTTTCAAATTCATCTATAGGAGTGGCTTGTCTTTTCCTTCGCATTATAAGATCGAGGGGAGATCTAAAAGCAATCCACCCCTCCAAAGTGTTTGGCAGTTTTAGCTCTCTGATAGGTTCTTCTACATAAATTTTCTGACATTGCTGCCATGGAGTAGTCTCGTGATCTTTCTCAATGAAAAATCCGATCCCTTATTTTGGTCTGTAATTTCTCAGCATAGGAGGGGGAATCCAAATGGGATGGTCAACAGGAAAATAACTGCGCACTAGATAATAATGGTGCGACCACCAGCGTATCCAAGAATACGAAGCCTGCACTTAGTGATTGAATCCTGAAAGAAGGAAGCAGGATCCGAAGTTCCTGGCTAAGAGTTGCTTCCATATGAAAGCCCAATTATATGGGCCAACCCCATAACTTCTCATCATTCACGTAACCTCCTCTCCCACTTGGGGCATAGCTTGATCATAGCCAAATTTCCTGCCGAACCTACTTGGATAGTAGGGTTCTCTCCAAAATTCCACTCCTTCTTGCATGGGCAAGCTACAAGAATGAATATAGAGCAAGAAAGTTCTCTCAATTGGCTCTAAACTGTCATTGTCTTCAACCTCTCGGTCTTTAGCTTGATGAGTCAAGTAAAAGGGGAAGAAATCGATGGATTCTGTATTTTTAATCTTATCAACAATCCATTCATATGTCTTTTTCACCAACTTTCATCTAAGGTAATACCATAAGGGAAGGCGTTTAGGGTGAACATAAGCCGTCTCAAGGTTACTGTAAGTCCAGGGAAAGTATACTCCAAGCCAACTTGAGAAGTAGTGCCAAGGAGTAAAAGAAGATGTAGCCCCAACTGCTGGGCTTGAGCAATGTGTTGTAGCATTTTTGAAAGCTCTATATAATGAACGTAGGATGGGAGGGGCCAAAGAATACTTCTTCTTGCCTTTACTATGGCTCCTGCTGCTACGAACTGAGTTGGTCGAATGGAGTCTGATCATTTTAAATTGGGTAAAACAACCAAACTTAACCAGTACACCAGGAAAGCAGCTAATTCAGTTTTAACAGTAAAATTGGCTAGACCTCTTATCCTCCTGCGGGCAGCTTCCAATTCTGGTGAGTGACTACAAGAAAACCTGAAAAGAGGAGATATGAGAAGAGGAAAAATGCACGAAAATGTATTTGAAAGAAGGGAAGAAATATTGAAAACATTTACCGTAGCAATTGTGAGAAATGCACGAGCCACCGGAGTGGGGATATTTTGTGAACATCGGGGAAATGGGACATTTTACGAAAGAGTTCGATAGTGGAAGCAGAGATCTGAGGTGTTCTGCTAGGAGCGACATAAGCGAACTCTTCATTGGTAGGAATATATTCGTCCAGAAAAGAACCAGTGATGGGAAGGCCAGCCATCATGTTCAAATCCTATAAAGTAATGCTCACTTCACCAATTGGGAGATGAGAGGAATTCGTGGTGGAAGACCAATAATTCAAGAAGCCCTTTAGATCAGAGTGTCCTTGTGAAAGAAATCAGAGGTAGCTTCTATGGCTACATATATATTCACCGCAATAAGAAATTCCTTGTATTTTTTCAGGATTGCCTTGGTCCACGAACTATAGAATTGATGTTGAACCAAGAGACCACGCGTCTTGAATTCATCTTTCCCCCACAAGGAATCACTGTCACGAAAACATTGTTGGATTATTTTAAAATAGTGGGTGGGATATATAGAGTGAGGATTGTAGCACGGTGTCAGAAAATGCATATATGATACTCACCTAGTCTTCTGAACCAGACGCTATTCTGTGAGATAGCCTTCGAGAATTCTCGGCTCTTTTATAACCCAGTTTGCCACATATAGAAGTTGATTTTGTGTCATATGATCGGATGGTTTGCTCTGGATCATAGACAAGTGACACTGAAGGTGCATAGGGATGGTGATGATCTCGTCTTTATAAGGACTTCTGAACTTAATTGCATCTGCTTAAGACTTGATCATGTCCCAAACATTTTGATAGCATCTCTTGCTAGGTTCTCAAATTTTCTCTTGAAAGATTTCATCTTTACACATTCGATTCTTCTTCTTTAAAATTGAGGGAGGAGGGGAAGATTCAACGTGTCAGGCTTGTGTCCTAGTGACCATTCCATTCCATAGGATCTCGTGGTCCTCCAGGTTGAATTCGGGCTACCTGCAACCAGAAGATTGCATTTTTGCGCGGCCCTAAGTCACATCTTGTAAACCCGAGTCGCCTCAACCTGAGACCTATGCCATTGCGACTGCACCATCACCGATCTAGCCCGTGCATTATCCCCATCATTGATTGTATGTTGCGGGACCCGAGGTGTCTGAGTAGATTTTCTAGCAAGCAATCATGATGCCTAGGCTAGGATGACATCATCCTAGCTCTAGCCACCCTAGCCCCTAGCCCATGATTACCTTTCTCTTCCCCATGAGTCACACCTCTTACAAAACTAATTATTATCTTATAGCCACTCATTGCCTAGGAAGCTACACCACTCTCTCTCTCCTTCTCTCTTTCCCTCTGTCATTCTCATTTTTCCTCCATTGTTAGCAAGAGAGAGACCCATCTTCAAAAAAATTTCAGCCCTCTTCCAAGCTTATCCCCCTCAATCCAACCATCCAAAATCAATCTCAACCATTGAATCTCATCCCTTGGAGCTCAGAACATAGTGGTTGAAGAAGGAGATCAAGATCTAAGGTGGGTGCTCTCTAGAGCTAGATTTCATCCTCTCCCTTAGATTTCTTTCTTTCATTTGCATGGGGACTTGAAGGGCCCACCAATCCATGGTGGAGATCCTCCATAATCCCCTAGATGTGGCCTTTGGCCCATCTTCTTCCATGCATGAGCCATGGTGGGTCCATTCTCCGTGGACACTGCCATGATGATTTCATTTCAAACCATGCCTTTAAGGGTCATCTAGACCCCTGATTTGCATGGTGGGGATGGTATCCCCACCTTAGATTTTTGTTTTGTAATGTTGGGCCCATGCATGCATGGGATCCATATATTGATACATGTATTGGGGGGCCCATAGTGGCGGGCCCCCTCCATCTCACCATTCTCTCTCTCTTTCTCTCTCTCCCTTTCCTTTTTAATGATGATGATGATATATGTGTTTGGCCCACCTGATGTGATAAAAAATCTAGACTGTCCAGATTTTTCTGGATGTCTAGTTGGTGGAGCCCACCTTATTGTCCATTGCGGGACAAGCTCGGATGAAGGAAATCACAAATATCGAACTAATCAAAGCCTTGGTGGGCCACCATGTGGGACCCACCTGATGAATATCCAAGCCGTCCATCTAAGCCCCTGGACGTGAGGCCACCTTGATGTAGTGGTTCATCCATGTCATCCGTCCGATGGGTGTCCATCAGGCTTGAATGACCAGGAAAATACAAATATCTGCTTGATTCAATGCAAATGGTGGGCCACACATGTGGACCCACCTGATATATGTTTTTCATCCAGTCCACCATCCAACCAAGGACGATGGAGTCCACGTGATGTATGGGTCTTATCCTCACCGTTCAGATGGGCAGGATGGTGGGACCCCATCTTTGATGTATGTGTGGTGTGTCTGCACCGTCCAGATGGTTTGATGGTGGGACTCCACCTTAATGTATGTATTAAATAGCCATGTTGTCCATCTATTTTGTAGGACATGGGACCCACCCCACACATGCTACATGTGTGAGGGTGGGGCCCACCTTAAGATGTGTTGTATATTCACACTATCCATTTGCTGGACAGGTGGGGCCCACCTTGTGATGTGTTGTATATTCACACCATCCATCCACATGGGCCCCACGTGATGTATGTGTTTAATCCCAGCTATCCATTTGGTGAGGCCCATTTGATGTATTTGTAGCCCATTTGGTGAGGCACATTATGATGTATTTGTGGCCCATTTGGTGAGGCCCATTGTGATGTATTCGTGGCCCATTTGGTGAGCTCCATTGTGATGTGTTTTTGGGCTTTGATGAGGCCTGATGTGATGTATGAGAGGCCCATATGATGAGGCCTGATGTGATGTATATGAGGCCCATATGATGAGGCCTGATGTAATGTATATATGGCCCATATGACGAGGCCCATTATGATGTATGAGAGGCCAATTTGGTGAGGTCTAATGAGATGTATATGAGGTCTTTGTGTGAGGCCCAATGGGATGTGTATTAGGCCCTTATGTGAGGCCATGAGCCCACTATATGTTTGACTCTATGTGGGCCACTCCTGGGGAGCAATGTTGGTTAAATGTCCACATTGATGGGCAATGATGGTTAAATGTCCACATTGTGACCCTCCCATAGGCCTTTATTAGGCTCATTCTCATCCTTCTCTAAGTGGGTTGACCTAAATCATTGGGCCCCATTGATATGTGCATGATCCATCTATTTATATTGGGCTAACCCTAGATGTTGGGCCCCCATTGGTTGCCAGTAAGATTATTTTTATCTTGGAGTCCATCTATGACTTATTTGGGCCCCCTAGGGTATTTAGAAGGCTATATGATAGTATGGTGAAGGAAACCCATTTCTGATCCTTAGGATTATAAGTAGGCCGCCTAGGCCCAACCTTGATATGAGGAAAGTCCATTATCGTCGTAGACAGAGGGATCCGTGCTATCGAATTTGTTATATCCAGAGTTGAGGGCTAATCTTTATGTTATGGTTTAGATTGACTGTCCATCTATGGACCCTGCCTTGTATATAGGCCGATTATCGATTCTGATTATGAGTATGTGATAACATAGCATCATGATACATGCCCACACACATCATCTGATACATGCCCACACACATCATCTGCATGCTTGTTGTGAGATGTGGTTAACCATTGCATATACCATTGGCTAGGTTATTTATGGGACTCCTTAATAGGCGATGTTATCCCACATGAGCACACGGTATGCGCAGGATTAATGCATGATTGGATTGTGTGACTCATGTATCTTACATTGTGTGATTATGATTACTGTACGCCCTAATAACATCAAGGTTGTAACCTCCGTATATATAGCATAGATGACACAATTGGATACTAAAAATTCTTGTTTAGCACGGGGGCGGAAAGGATGTCCTAGGGTGAAAGTCCCCAAACCCTTATGGTACCATAGAGGATGCTTCAATGCCTATACCAAGTGGATATATGAGCATATGAGGGATGAATACTAGGAGGCCACATATCCCACTCTGTCGTGGTTGGTTGGAAGGGGGTGTGCCCTTAACCACCCAAGGGTAGGGGCAATTGCTAGGCTGAGTATGACCAGCCCGTAAATGGGTCTACTATCAGCGTGCCAGATGATATTGACAGACTATTGGCCAGGTGGATAGTGAGGTCTCTTCTACTTGAATGGTTGTACGTCCAGTGTGGGGCGATAATCTGGTTTATAATGTATTAGAACCCAATGATATCCTAGATTTTAGCTGTATTGATATGTGGATTCAGATGAGGATTGGTATGCTTGAGTTTCATCTCGCATCGCATGGCCTCGGTGTGGTTGACAGCATTCATGCCCTGTATCGTATGGCCTTGGTGTGGCCGATAGCATTCATGCCTTGCATCGCATGGCCTTGGTATGACCAATAGCATTCATGTCTTATATCGCATAGCCTTGGTACGACTAATAGTATTCATGTACTTATTAACATATTTTCGCATTACTCTAATATTGCATACTTACATTGCTACCTTGCACACACACTTTCGCTACCCTCTAAGCTTTCTATAAGCTTATGCACGATAGATGCGTGCAGGTAATGCTAGGGTGCATTCACAGCTGAACAGGAGCATGAGTATGCAGCTGAGCTTCCAGAGCCTTTTTTCTATCATTGTATTTCCCTTTATGTGCATTGTATTTAAAGTTTTTTATTATAGTGGATTCTGTAATGGTGTTCTAGTTATTATTCATGGGTTATGCTTATTATGAAACAAATTCATGTTGAAAATTCTCCTTGTAAGATACCAGGATCGAAACCCGGTATATGAGTGCCGGGAGCAGAGAATGGGGTACTTCGGAGGCTGTCGATGCCAGATTTGGTGATCGAAAATTTTATGAGCCTGGTTTCTGAGTTTAGGGTGTGATAAAATGGGAGCAGGATGAGAATTATGAAATGACCAAGTTATATGTCCTAGAGGGGGGGTGAATTGGACTATGCCAAATTAAAATTAAGTACAGTAGAATTAAATTAAATAAATAGCCAAACTCAAATAAATCAATTCACAATGCAACCTCAAAATTCAGATCTTGAGAGTTTGATACAAAAGTTGTTCTAAGGACAACCTTACACCAAAACCAAAGGTTTATGGTAGGACAACCTGATTTCTAGAAAGATCTTTGTATCAAGAACTCAAATCGAAAGAGAAAAATATAAATTCAAAAAGAATAAATTGTAACCTTAAGAATTGATTATTCTAAGGACAACCATGCACCATAAAAATGGCAGGACAACCTTACTAGAATAATTACAGAAATTGAAGCTCAAATTGATAAAGGAATAGCAAGAGATAAATTACAGAAATAAAACTCTAAACTATTACACCATTCTCCACAGTTGCTTGAAATATAAATTGTTACAACATTCACATCCACATATACATTCCACAAAACTGAATGATAAAAGATAAAGAATTAAGTAAGCATTCAATCCACAAGGCAAGGAGTTATAGTGGTTTGACTGTGTGTTAACTATTAAACAACAGCCACACAGAATGCTACTCCACTCCTAATATCCTCACACAGGGATATTAGTGTTCACTATCAAAATAGGTTTCACAGGTTCACCTAAAACCTTCACAATTGTGTCTTTTTCACTTGGACTTACACAATTAAAAAAAAAAACCCTCTTTTTTGAGTTTTCTGGCTCTCCTTAGACAACCACACAAATTGAGATTTTTCTAGTGAATCCCAAACAAAAACAAAAATAGAATGAAATTTATAAATTTGTAAAATACCTGAATTTCTCCTCTTGTAGCAGCCCGGAAGAACCAATTAGAGTAGATGTTCGAATATGAATGTTCAATGTCCAATACTCACTTTACAATGGTTCTAAGTTCTAATTGATTTTAAATTAAATCAGATTGGGCTAGCTCTATTTGATTTTAATTCCAAGAAGAAGGAAAACAATAATTCCTCTTTTCAAATCAGATTGGAATATAGAATAAAATCAAATAGTAAAAAGCTAACAAAAGAAAATAGAATTATGCACAATATAGCTTAAAAATAAACACAAACTTATCTCAGAGTAAAACTTCAAATTTACTTAAATTTTTTGATGAATAACTCTGAAATTCATGTCCTATTTATAGCTGTAAAAATTCATCTTCGATTGGTCCTAGGGTCACCACGACCGGTCGAAGAAGAAACGAATTTTTAAATTTTTGAGCGCGATCGGATAAAACCGTTTCACGACCGATCGAAGGCAATCCACGACTGGTCGAGACCCCTCTATGACTGGTCATGCGACACTTGATTTAGTCGCTGGAGTTCGAGTCGTAGCTCCACGACTGGTCGAAGGTCGAGTCGAGACCATCCTACGACTGGTCGAGCAGACTTCGGGACTGGTCATAGTCAAATAAAAAAATTTTGATAATTCGCAACAAATCTACGACTGGTCTTGGAATTTCTTGGACTGGTCGAACCAGATCCAAGACTAGTCGAACCAGATCCAGGACTAGTCTTAGGACAAATTAGTATCATGCATAATTATAAACATTAGATTATGTATCCAAAATGACCTACCCTAAGGTCAAACTAAGGTCTATCAAACCTAAGACACAAAGTATGGATATTGAAACCTTCACTTTCAAGTTGATGTAGCTTGAACACATCACAAGCTTCATTATCACTTTAAGTTGCACTTGTCTCCTTGTCTATCTTGAGTCTCGAACTTGAACTCTTTATTGTAGCTTGAACTAGATTGAGCTTGAACTAACTTGAACTTAACTAGCTTGGACTTGAAGTGTTGATGAGGCGTCTCGAACACAGTTATTAAGAAACAAACACAACAACCACAAGACATATATAGAGGTTTTGACACACAAAATTTGACAACTAAAGGAGCATGAGACCATAGCACTTACAAATTATCTGTCCAAAAGTTAGCAGCAGATTTCAGCCAATTCTCCCAATCAAACTCCTGACCCTCTGTGGGTGGTCCTTCTAGCTCTCTCATCAGAACTACAGTGCATATGGGATTGGATAGGCGCTAGATTCAATCAGAAAAGTTAATTATCGATGGGGTTGGTGCTTTGAAAAAAGAGTAGTGTTCGGAAGATCTGGCTTTCTTTTGGGGATGAGTTTCAGGTGGCTGGGGATTTGACGATTCAGCGGCAGGACAGTTTGGAGAAGTATGAGGCCTCTTGGAATGGGCCATTGGAAGAGGAGAATTTAGTAGACAAATCAAAACACTTGGAGGAGTTCGAAATTTACAAGGGTCTTGTTGTGCAGTTGTGCGTAAAAGCTGAGTTGTGCGCAAGGTTATGTTATGCGCAAGATTTCGTTATGCGCAAGAATACATTGTGCGAAAGAGAGAATGACGCACAAAGTAGGAGAGCTGCAAAGTAGGAATGAATGAAATGAGGGCCTAGGTGGGTTTATATAGAGTTTTCCAGGCCAGGTTATGAGCAAGCATGCTTGTGTGCAAATGCGGGTTGTGCGCAAGATGCATTTTGCACGGATTTGAAATTGCACGCAATAAGAAAAAGTGTAAATTAATTAAATTATTAAAGGTTGATCCCACATTTTCTTATTTTATAGATAAAAAATTGAAAATGCAGGATTAAGGGGGTATCTGTTGAGGCATAATAAAAGATCGAGAGAGATAAAAGAAGAAATCCTTCCTAAAAGAGGGTTATGCACCGCACAATGGAAGGATGCAATGAAGGGTTGTGCGCCACATCAGGCTGGTGGTCTGCACAAAGGTAGTCCACACAAAGGTGGTCGTCACACAAAGGTGGTTCGCATGCAAAGATGGTTTGTACTATGTTTATGTAAATGTTTTACTATATTTGTACTATGTTTATGTAAATGTTTTACTTTAGAATCAAAGGAGATAAAGGATGTAAATGAATATTGAACGAATGGATGTTGTGGTTGTTCTCTTTATTCTTTATTGTCGAAACAGATCAGTCCCAACCGTATGATGAGCGTCCTCCTCTGATCCTTCATATCGAATTATAATGCGGAAAATCAGTCTCTTCACGACAGATTAAAAGCTTCTAATAAGAACAGAGTAGTTCTCAAGAGCCATATCGCTTTCTTACAAAAAGAGATAGTTTTATTTGAAATGAAAAAGCAAGAAGGAGAATCAAATATTTGCAAGATCAAAGAAGAAATTGAATCTAATACTCGCATCGCTCAATTTGAGAAGACTAAGCAGATGAAGATTGAAGAAATGGCTGCTTCTATGGAGCAAGAACTAGTAGGCATTCCTGATCAAGCTAAGATTATCCTCGAGGCCAAATAATCCCAAGCCGCAGAGCAAGTTCATTTAAAGGAGAATTTATAAAAATATGTTACAGCACTAGGCATGCCAGAAGAGTTATAGAAACATTGCCTTTTCATATAAATTTCTTTATTTCTTTTTATCTTGTAATGTTCAAATGAATTTCAATGCTTTTTTTAAATATATATATATATATATATATATATATATTCTTAGCAATGCAATCATTGATTTTGGATGCATGTTGATGCAATATTCTCATGATCATCATGCTTTATTATATCTACAATCTATCGCAATTATGAATCATAAAGCATCCCTATGTGATGTTTATTCTAGTGGATGGCGCTACTTTTGTTTTGAGGTTAGAATAGTTAGTTTTGTACAGAGTTTAAGCTCTTGAGTAGTGGAGCAGCCATAGTTTTTTAGACTCATAAGTAGTTAGAGTCGGGTCTTATGTGAATGGCCTCTATAACTTTTTGGAGTTCACAGGGCTTATCACTACTGATGAGTTCACAAACCGTGATCCATCAGAGGGGCCTAGTGAAGCTATCAGGGCCGTGAACTTAGTGGGATTTACAAACAGGGTTGGTCACAGTATATCTCTAGAGTTCACGGGGCGCACAAGGCTACCTTTGGTGCCAAATCCATGGCCGCCAGTCTATCAATGAGGGGGTATTTTAGAGAGGCCCTATCCTCATGAGTTACTATTAAAATCAAGTCAAGGATCTGGGGGGTCTTATTTTGCTCCCCGTTTTTCTTCCTCTGTAAGGTCGGACCCATTATCACGCCCCAAACTCAGAAATTGGGCTCACAAAATTTTCGATCATCGAATTTGGTGTCGACAGCCTCCGTAGTACCCCATTCTTGGCTTCCAGTGCCTATACGCCAGATTTCGATCCTGGGATCCTACAAGGAGGATCTTCTAACGCATAATTATCTCATAAAAATCATAGCCACAAGTTTACCTAAATCACAAAGGCAACATCATCATCACATATCCACTAATATAAACAGTTGAATATAGTACTGAAAAGGAAATACATATATCGATGATCAAAGCTCTAAAAGACAATTGCATGCTCCAAGCTCGATGCTGTTGCGACCTAACGCCACCTGCATGCATCTATCATGCATAAACTTATAGAAGTCTTAAAGGGTGGTGTAAGTGTGTGCGCAAGGTAAGAGTCAAGTATGCAATATTAGACCAATGCGAAAATATGACGGTAAGTCCATAATTACCATCAGCCTTATCTAGGCTATGCGATGCAAAACATAATAAGCCAATATCATATACTGAGGAGACAATGTAGATCAACTATGTAATGCGGAGTCCTAGTAAGCTAAATATCATATACTGAGGATACAATGCAATATGCGGTGTGAATGAAATGACCAAGTTGGAGTGTGAAGTCGGGATGATAATACGTAATATCGTAGGCTATGGGGTTCATCAAAAGGGACTTCTATCCAAACTAGTTTCATACTTAAATTTGGATAGCCAGACTCAATGTAGTAAACTCCTGATCTCAGGTTAGTCGTGCACTCCAACCGAAATCTTGGTCATTCCGAAGGTACACAATAATTAATTGTGCACCACCAGCCCGAGTGGATAGTAAACGAATGAATGAATCAAATGCTGAGTATACAACTGCTGCTCAGTAAGTCCACAAAACAGTATCATACATCTCTGGGATCATCACTGGGTTCTAGTACACTCCAAATTGGCTACCGCCCTTACCGGCCACATAGCCCAGCGAGTGGAAAAGACCTCGCTACCAGCCTTCCAATATCACCCGACTCACCGATAGCGGACCCATTTATGAGCTGGTCAAACTCAGCCTAGCTTACAGCCTCCTCACTTGGGCGGATAAGGCCACACCCCCTCTTAATTGACCATGACACAGTGGTAAGCGTGGCCTCCTAGTATTCGGTACTTGGCGCTCATGTCTTCCATTTGATCTAGACGTTGGAGCATCCCTTGGTCACAGGAGTTTCGGGACTTTCACCCACAGACATCACCAAGTGCCCATATGCTCAAACTAAACATTTTCGGTGTCCCGTTTAGCCATCCACAATACGCCTGTGGAGGCCACAGCCCTGATGTCGCTAGGATGCCAAATGATCATGTCACAAAATGCGAGATGTATGAGCCATACCATCCAGTCATGCATCAAACCTATACATACCGCGCACTCATGTGGGGAAACTCCATATCTTGAGGAGTCTCATAAACAGTCAGCCCAATGACACGTGATATGTTTAATCACTTCTCATGACAAGCATGCGAATGATATGTATAGGCATGTATCATGAAGTATACTAAGCATGATTATAATCACATACATCATGATGGACCTGTATAAGGCGACCCATGACCCATAATAATGAACGAGTAGCATGCACACAATCACGTACACATGGTGGGTCTCACACATCACAATTGGGCCTCGCACATACAAGGGGCTTCACACAATCACAATGGGCCTCATACAATCAAAAGAGCCTCATATAATTGAAATGGGCCTCAAAGAATCACAATGGGCCTCATACAATCATACAATGGGCCTTATACAATCACGATGGGCCTCATATAGTCAAATGGGCCTTATACTATCACAACGTTATGCTAACACATACTCAATGTGTATACCAATCATAGTCGTAATCGATAATCGGCCTATATATATGGCGGGGTTTATAGAAGGATAGCAGATCTAATACATAACATGAGGATTGATCCTCAATAATGGATATACCAAACTTGATACCACTGATCTTTCCATCTACGGTGATCATGTTCTCTCCTTATATCAAGGATGGGCCTAAATGGCCTACTCCTATCAAGAATGGGCCTAAGCACAAGGACTGGGCCTCCCTGCCCGTTCTATCACGTAGCAATCTGGGCTTCCTAAGGGCCCAATAAGCACTAGGTGAACCACATTCCCTATGGAAGGCTCGGTACGAACACAAAATGGTTGTCAAGGCTTGGGTGGTCCTACAAGGTATGGTGGAAAGCATCATTATCAAATGGAGGCCCAACGGATTGGGATAGCCTAATTAAAGGGAAAGATGGGTAATATAATCATCGATGGGGGGCAACAATTTAGGTTAGCCCATTAAGGGGAGATGAAAATAGGCCTAACAATGGACCCTAGGGAGAGTTACAATTTGTAATCTAACCATCATTGCTTATACAACGTGAGCATTAAACCATCATTGCTCCCAAGGCATGACCCGTTTAATATTGACCAGGAACATGGATGGGCATCATAAACATCATTACATACATCCTGGTGGAATCACACATCACAATGGGCCTCATATACGTCACCTTAGGCCTCACACAAGGGCTCTATATACATCGCATTGGGCCTCACTCATGGGCCTCATATAGATCACATTGGGCCTCAAATACATCACAATGGGCCACATCACATGTGTCTAATACACATCACAATGGGTTGCACCACATGGACCTAATATACATCACAATGGGCCACATCACATGAGCCTCACTCATCACAATGGGCCGCATCACATGTGCCTAATACACATCACAATGGGCTGCATCACATGGGCCTCAGTCATGGACCACATATACATCATAATAGGCCACATCCCATGGGACTCGTGTACATCACAATAGGCCTTAAAGATGGGCCGCATGCTCATTATAATGGGCCTCATATACATCACAATGGGCCACAACATTAGGCCTCATATACATCAAAATGGGTTGCATCACATAGGCCTTATATACCTCAAGTGGGCCGCATCGTATGAGCTTCATATACAACACATCGGGCCTCATATACATCACAATGGGCAGCAACATTGGGCCTCATATACATCAAAATGGGTTACATCACGTAGGCCTTATATACCTCAAGTGGACCGCATCGCATGGGCTTCATATACAACACATCGGGCCTCATTATATGGGCCTCATAAACAACACATCTGGCCTCATCAATGGGTCATAATACATCTCATCGGGCCTCACAGCAGGTGGGCCCTTGCAAATCAGATTGGGCCTCACCAATGGGCCATAAATACATCACATTGGAGTGGTCCCTGCACATTCCAAATGGACCCCCACCAAATGGATAGCTAGGATATACAATGCATATATCATGGTAGGCTTCATTGCTGATGGCCAGCAAGGACAAAACACATACATCATACGACCCCATGCCCTAGTGTAGATATATAACATATACCTCAAGATGGACCTCACATGCACCATCCAGATGGACAGTGCACCAAATAAAATACATGCATCATGGTGCGTTCCACAGCACTGCACCATCTAGATGGACGATGTAGATATAGAATATATACATTAAGGTGGGTCCCACCCCCACATGTGTCATACGTGAGGGGTGGGCCCACGCCTAAAATGGACGGACAATTTGGAGAACACATAGATCTAGGAGCCCACAGAGCTTGCTGACGTCAATCAACTATATAGCTAGTGCATGGTAGACTAGCCAATTCGATTCCACGGTAGGTGGGTCCCACGTGGGGCTCACCATAACATTTATTTCCCATCCCATCTGTTCATACGGTCACAAAGACCCAAATTAAGAGGAAAAATAAATTTCATATCGATCCAAAACTTCTGTGACCCAAAAAAGGGTTTTAATGGTAGAAGTTCAATCCCCTACTACTTTTGGTGGTGTGGACCACCTGAGCCCCATGTACGACTGATTTTTGGGATATCCCAATAATTAAAGGGGACCTATCAAATGGATGGTGTTGATGTTCAACACATATCATGGTGGGACCCATGGTGGGGCCCACGGTCCAACCCTTCAACAAGCAGTAAAGACGCTGCTTGCTGCAGCGTCCCGTGGACGCTAGCAGCAACAACATCCGTATATTTTTTATTTATTTATTTTTCCTTGGTTTTTCATAGGTGGGGCCCACATCAGGATGATTTGTTCCATCAGCTGGGTTCTTTGGCTCATGACGGGTCTAATGAGCCTAATATTCAATATTTTTTTACGCACAGAAACATCACTGCGGGACCTAACAGTTAGTCACTATTAAAATAACATTTTTGATGGTGTAGCCTACCAAAGATTTGGCTTGGCTTCATTTTTCGGCTCAACGCCTAAAATGAGCTAGGAAGTTGTATGGACAGTGTGGATACGTTACATACATCATTGTGGGGTCCACATGAGTGTCACCCACCAAATTTTAAATTAAAGCTGATATTTGTATTTTTCCTTCATGCAAATGGCCTGCCCAGACGGTCTAGGAAGTAATACTGTTGGACGCTGCAAGGTGGACCCCACAATGGGTAGAGTGGGTATACAGTGCATGCATCATGGCAACCACTACCCTAGACGGTGTGGGTTGGATACATCATATTGGGCCACAAGATGGGAAAGAGAGAAATAAAGAGAGAGAGAGAGAGAGAGAGAGAGAGAGAGAGAGAGAGAAGACACTGTGGGAGGGGAAGGGCTCCACTACTATGAGCCCTCCCTAGGTGGACCATATAATTATAATACATACATCAAGCGGGTCCCAATACATGTGGACCCACTGATCAAATCAACGGTAGAGATCCCTTTTCCATAAAAAATACAAGGTCTAGATGACCTTTCACAATGGAAAAATAAACATCATAATGGGATCCATAGAGAATGGGCCCATTATGGGATGTTCATATGAATCATGGTGGGCTATCGGCCACACTTAGGGTCCAAAGTGAGATCCATATCATCAATCGGTAGGCCCCACTTGGCCCATCATAAAAAACACAATCTAACTTACAAATCACCACCATTTCACTCCTTCTCAGCTCCTTGATCTCCTGAGCTCTTAAGCTTCCTCTTTGATGGAGGATGATGAAAATTAAAGGGTTGAATAGTGAGGATTGAGGGGGGCTAGGAAGTGGGCCACACTTGGCTCCTCTCCTTAGTCTTTTTCTCTCTTAGTTGTTACGAAAAATGCTAGAGAATGAGTGAAAGATGTGAGATGTAAGGAGAGAGGGATGGGTGTGTAAGAGGGATGGGATGAGAGGTATGGTGGTGTAAGGAGAGATGACATGAGGGTTGACTTTTGGGTAAGGCTTGTGTAAGAGAGGGATGGGTTGTGATGGGATGTACTTGATTGATTTAAAAGGTGGTATAGATACTCTCAGGATTTGCAACGCGTGACGTTTCCCTCGAAATAAATGCAGGCCCATAACTCCTAGCCTGTGTATCACATCAGTGCATAAGATTCGGCGTTAGAACCATGGTGAAGGCGCGGTCACTAGGGTACAAGTTTTGAGTCGAGATGATATAAATATATAGGATGCGACTTACGGTCATGTACAAACGCTGATTACAAGTCGTGGGTCACCGAAATTTGACCAGGAGGACTGTGTGAGTCTAAGGAACGGTACGGACTAGGATATGAGCGTTACACCCATTCACAGGAGGATATTTTTATCCTCATCAGTGACATTATTGGAATCTATACAGACGACATTGGTCTCACGTGTGATTGGTCGTTGAGGAATTTTTAGCCTTTTGAGGCTTTTAGTCACTAGCTCTGTCCGCTGCCCGCATGAGTATGCATGTGATGACCTATATGGGGTTTTTAGGGCCACTAGCTTCTCACTGCTACCCAAATAATATATAGGTCTTATGCGTAGTTAACTATATAGGGCTTGGCTAGGCTGCCTTAAATGATGAGCTATCATTGCTATCATAAGATTCGTATGTGCTTGGCCGTATAGGCTATCCCTCTGCCATGAATGGTGAATCAATAATTGATACAACGCCATTGCTTGCCATTGCCGATAATGTTCTGATAATATCCGTCTTCATATTAAATTAGCTAGGCGATGATAACAATTTTGATAAACAATTAGTGATGACAGTGATGGCTGCTAATTTCAGTGATAGTCATTGATGCTTAATCTTGAAATGCTTGAGAATTCACCCTTTATTCATATATGAAAGAAATAATACAGGGCTTCACCTTTTAAGGCTATTTTATCATTTCACTCATAATTGCCCACTTTTAATATAGAAGCATTTTCTGATAATCTTCTGGATCAAAACCACTTCCCATGTCAGGGATGATATTTCTTGATGAAGCGGGCATTGACCAGTATACTGATGCCTTGTACATCTTGATCTGTTACTCTATATGCCCCCATTGGAATATACTTCAGTTATGATGTATGGCCCATCCCATTTAGGGTCGAACTTGCCCCTTGTTCTGTGGGTGACCACTATCGACCTCTTCAACATCAAAACCAGGTTGCCATTCTTAAAAGACTAATGCTTAAATTTCTTGTCAAAGGTAGCGAAAATCCTTGCTTGATATAATCAAAATCGCTGCCGAGCTGCTAGTCATTTTTCATCAAGCAAGTCTAATTTTGTTAGCCTCATTCTCGCGTTCTCATCATTTGTAATCGATTGGTGCATTGCTACCCTTACTGAGGTGACTTGTGTTTCAATCAGAATGACAGCCTCTACGACATAAATTAGCGAATATGTTGTAGCTTTCATTGCTATCCAGTGAGTAGTCCTGTAGGCCCATAGAGCCTCTTGTAACTTTTCATCTCAATCACGCTTATTCCTGGTCACTGTCTTCTTTAGTATTTTTACAATCGTCTTATTGAATGCCTCTGCTAATCCATTGGCCGGTGGATAGTAGGGTGTCGAAAATGAGTGATGAATACTGAATTTGACACATAGCTTTTCTATGTCCCTATCTTGAAAGGAGTACCATTATTGGTGATGATTTTCTTAGGGATACAGTGATGATAAATTATCGCATGTCAAATGAAATCGACAAGATCCTTTTCTTTGACATTTCATAATGTAATTGCTTTTATCCATTTAGAGAAACAACCCGTTACTACCAGTATATACTTCTTTCCTTTGGATGATGGCGGATTTATAGGACCAATAACATCGAGTCCCCATGCATCAAAAGGCCAGAAGCAGTTGTCTAATGAAGGTCTGCTGGAGGTATATGTATGATATCCTCATGAATCTAACATTCGTGACATCGCTTCGCATAATCTATAACATCTTTAAACATTATGGGCCAATAATATCCCATCTGATGCACTCGATGGAATAAATTTTGTCTAGCTTGATGCGCTCTACATTCCTTGGAATGAGCCTCTTACAATACTCGAATTGCTTCTTTTCATCCCGACATCGCAAAAAAAATTCATTATAAGATCTTTTGTATAATATCTTATTACATATAATGAATCTTTTTTATCTCTGCTTAAATTGTTGCTTTAACATTTGGTCTTTTGGCAGGATATCATATTTGAGATTATCAACAAAAGGCTGACGCCAATTATCTGACATGATATAGGGAGTGCTTCAGCGACTTTGTGTATAATTTTTGATGAGGGCAAAAATCTTCTTTCTTCTATTGTCACCTGCAGTGGGCTTCGATCTGGACAAGATAAAGTTGCTACTAAGCTAGCCAAAGCATCCACCTTTGCATTCTCACATCGTGACACATGTTTGATTTCGACGTGATGGAATTGTTCTAGCAATTGCTACGCTTTTCGACAGTATGGCAGAAGCTCTTGCTTTCTTGTTTCAAACTCGATTGTTAGTTAATTTATAATCAACTTGGAATCCCCAAAAATCTGCAGTGTCTTTATCTTCATTTTACCAACTATCTCCATTCCATTGATGAGAGCATTATATTCAGCTTCATTATTTGTGCATGCAGTACCTAATGTGAAGGAATAAGGTAATAAATTGCCTTAAGGGGTGATAAATATCACTCCCGCACCTGCTCCTGTTGCTCGGGATGTGCCATCGAAAAACATCTGTCATGAGATTGGCAATTCAATCATCATGACTTTTTCATCAAGAAATTCATCAGAAATAATTTCATTGGCTGTCACTGGATGAGCTACCAAAAAGTCCACCACTGCCTGCCCCTTAACTGCTTTCGCTGGCTTGTTAGTGATCAATTCTGACAATAACAACATTTATTTTGCCAATCATCCTGATAACATCGACCTTATTATTACGAACTTGATGGGGTTTTCTCGAGATATCAATATTATGTCGTGAGATAGGCAATAATGTCTTAGTTTTCGGACCGTAAATATCAATGCCAAGCATACTTTTTCTATCGGAGAGTAATTACATTATGCACCTAGTAGAGTTTAACTCAGATAATAAAGCATTGTTTCTTTCCCATGTTCATTCATTTGTGCCAACAAGGCTCCTAATGAATTTTTAACCGCAGATATGTATAGGATACGAGGTTTACCCTTCACAGGAGCTGCTAACACTAGAGGTTGTTTCAACAATTCCTTTATTGAATCGAATGCATTTTGACAAGACTTGTCTCGTAAAAACTCCATTCCTTTCTTCATCAGATGAGAAAATGGCCAACACCTTCTTGCCAAGTTTGAAATAAAATGGTGAATGTATGTCAATTTCCCTTGTAGGCTTTTTAATTCTTTCAACATTTTTGGTGGCAGCATATCTCGAATGGCGTTAATTTTTCCTGGATCGATCTCAATTCCCCTGTGTCTTATGACGAAACCAAGGAATTTTCCTAACGATGCCCTAAAGGCACATTTAGTTAGATTCATCTTTAAATGTTTCTTTCTAAGTCGATGAAAGACTGAAGCCAGATGCCCGCAGTGCTCTTCATGATCATTTGATCTAACTACCAAATCGTCCACGTAACACTCAACATGTTTATGCATCATGTCTTGAAATATATTCTGCATTGCCCTTTGATATGTTGCGCTCGCATTCTTAAGACCAAATGACATGACTTTATACTAATAGATTCCTAACAAAGTCCTAGATGTTGTTGCTTCTTCGTCTTTAGGAGCCATTCTTATTTGGTTATAACCTGCGTAACCATCCATGAAGGACATAACAACATATTCTGTTGTATTATTCATTAACAACTCTTTTATCGGCAATGGAAAATCATCTTTCGGACAGGCTTCATTTAGATCTTTGAAGTAAACACATACCCTGATCTGCACTAGGATGATATTCGATATCCACTTAGGATATTTAACTTCCCTGATGAACCCGACTTTTATTAACTTGCTTATTTCTTCTTCTATCAAGAGGATTAGATCTGGGTGGAATCGCCTTTGTGCTTGCTTAATTGGCCTCTTGTCTTTAGAGATGTCCAATCAGTGCATAGCCACTGAAAGTTTTAGGACAGGCATTGCCGCATTGTCTAAGCGAAGACATCTTTATTTTCTTTCAAGAACTTGACATACCGATCGATTTCTTGTTCGAGGAGGCTGGCACTTATGAATATATTTTGTGGTTCTTCCTCTGTGCCCAAATTTATTTCTTGCAAGCTGTCAATTGTCAATTACCCCCCGTCTTCCATCTGTTTTAGAGTTGTCTCAGGATTTTTGACCATCTCAGAATCTGCATCATCTATCTAGTCAATCATAACCATATTTATGAAGATTCTACCCTCAATCCTCGAAATTTCTCTCACTTTTTCTGATTGACTCCGATCGGGATTTGAATTCCCTTCCCGTAGTTTAAGCTAGGTAGTTCTTCATAGTCAAAACCCATGTTCTTCATGATTTTCCTTCTAGTTGGACTGTACTTCTTAAGATCTTCAGATGTCAATTTCCTATGACTCGTGTTATTGTCAGCCATTTCTTCTATTTTTACTTCTGAAGGGACATAAAATTCAATCGGTTCTGGGTATCTTGTGCTAGACTTGACGTGAAATCTCTTCAGAATGACTAGAAATGGTTTTCTTCTTTCAACATATGGTATTAGTGTCGTGTAATTTAATTACAAAATTTCTAATTGTTCCAGTGACAATAATGTTAACAGTGGCTATCCCGGTTGTCGCAAATGCTTTGACACAAAGTAAAATTTCTTTTTTATTTTCACAGTCCTAGATGATTTTGTCTTTTCTTCCCTCATTATTTCCATGCAAGCATTCCCTGGGGCTTTGTTTTCATCATTCCTCTATTCTTCTTCATTGACAAATCCATCATAATAACTGGTGTCTACAAAGAAGGCTTCGGCTTCTGTTTCTGTATACGGCTTTGTGTCAGCTAGTACTTTGTATTGCACCCCATCTTTACAATATTTGAAACACTGGTGTAAGGTGGAAGGTATGATTTCATACTGATGCATCCAAGGTCTTCCTAGAAAGAGGTTATACATCGTTACTGCATTATAATGTGACAAAAAATATTTGTAGTTAACTCTCCTATTTTCAGTGCTATTGTAATCTTACCAAGCGCACGTTGCCCATCTTGGTTAAAGCCCTATATCATCATTCCACTAGGGCATAGATTAGAGCAGTGATATCCCAATTCATTCAGTATTATCAGTGGTAATAGATTCACTACAGACCCATTATCAAGCATTATTCGCTTGACCTGCTTACCGCGAATATGACCTACGATCATCAACGGCCTATTGTGTTCCTTATCGCAAGTTAGGTCATCGTCAAAAAAGGAGACGACTGACATATAATCTTTCTGTTCTCTATGCTCTTCATTCTCCATTTCTGTCAACAATGCCTCTCTATCGTCATTCATCAGATAAGGCTTTAATCAAACTTTGTCAAGAGTCTTCTGACAATCTTAGGGCATCATAAACACTTAAACAAACTGGTATACCTTTCAAGTGACTTACGATGTCATAAGTCACCTTCCCTGTTTCCTTCATTTCTTCTTTCTTGCCATTGCTGCTGCTGGAGTAATTCTTTTTTGTTTTTGCTTTTAGTTTTTCAGCTTTCAGACTTGGTGGGCTAGCTACTTTCTTCCCTGATCGTAATGTAGTTACTGTGACTTTCCCTGTTGTTTTCTAATGCTCTGTCTCGCTCTTCCATGAGAATTATCTCACATATTAAGTACATTTATTGTTGTTCTTCTGTCTATCTCTTTCTCCTTTCCAATTATTATCTCGCCCCTATTTATCATTCTCTGTATTATGTATTTCAACATGTAACAATTTTCTGTCAGATGCCTTACCAGACGGTGATAATGACAAAAGTCTCTTTCTTTTATTTTTGATGAATCTTCAGGGTGCTTAGACGGAGGCTATTCGATTGTACTAGCCTTCAACAACTAATTCATCATTGGGACTATGTCTTGTTTCTCAAATGTAAAACCCTCATGAGAATTCACCGATCTGGGTCTTTTATCATAAAATCTTCCTCCAGGACGATTCGACTCTTCTTTCCTTTATCCTTTTGCCTCTTATTTCTCTTGTATCATGGCTTTTCTTCTCATGATTAACTACATTTGCAATCAATTTTTGAGACCCTCTTCTGGCTGTCTCTAGCTAAATATTGGCATTTTCCTACTCATCAATTCTAGAGCATGTGCCTTCGTAGTTAGGTCACGAAAGGTCCTGATATCAGCACTAGTGAGACCGAACGTGATTCATGTCTCCATAGAGTTCAGACACATCTTCACTTGCTCTTTCTCTTCCAGCAACTGCCTGCAAGAAGCTCCCAAGGTCTTCCATCTGTCTATAAATTTTTTCATAGGCTCTCCTTCCCTTTGTCGTACTAAAGCTAATTCCATGATATTGACATCACGTTCTGATGAGAAGAAGTTTGACATGAACGTGTCTTACATTTTCTCCTAAGTTCTCATTGATTCGGGTGTTAAGCTGGAGTACCATTTAAATGCCTTGCCTATCATAGAGGACCTGAACTGGTGATAAAGTGCATTAAATGCTCTTCTGGTGATCCATCTCGGTTGAATTTCTAGAAATTGGGGTGTTTGAAATTGTTCAGGAACGAGATATCTTCTACTTCTCTTGGATACGATGTTCGATACATAAATGTTTCGGTATTCTCATTTTCCCTTTCTGTCCTGATGGCTTCCGCGATGACTTGTCACACTTCTTCTTGAGTCATCACTCTTGCTGTAGGAACAGACCCGAGTGATCCCGCTCTCAACAATTGTGATCCTTGGGGCTGCTGTTCTCATTCGTTACCTATCATTGGAGGAGCTGTTTGTAACGCCCGTGAAAAATTCATACTTGGACTCGAGTACCAACTCGACCCGAAATTGCGTAGAATTAATTCCTATGGAAATTAAGCGTAAGTTAGCTAGCGCAACGCTAGAGTAGCTGGGAAATAGTCCCTGATCACTTTAAATACGTTCTACAAGACCCAAATCGAGTAGAACTAATGACTCTACAATACTTTATAACCTCGGATCAAACTCTAAGCAGGTTTGTTCTCTGGACCACTTTGAATCTTTGTATTGGATCTAGACCGCACGTCGAAAGTCTGATACCTCCTATCTTAGACCGCTAGAACCGCCTTGCTGGACTTGACAATCATTTCGAAAATCAAGTCCAACCGATAATCACAGGCTATTTCATTGAGCCCGGACTGAAGAGAGTGCGAATAGGGACAGAATTGAAATTTTAAATTCAAATCTGGCACACAAATTGACACGTCAGTATTTAGCGTTCTGACCATCAAAATTCAGTCAGATTACACCCTCGGATCAGGAAAAATTTTTATTTCATATCATGAGACTTGCAGCCCTGATCTACGTGCGGTGACCTCTGAACTGAAACTGGTCCGCCACGCGCGATCTACGAACCCTACGGGACTGAAAACTTAATACGTGCTAGAGCTGGTGCACATTAGCTTAAGTCCGATCGCATTCGGCCAGGGGACCACCAGAAAGCATCTTTTGGACCGAAACAGCCCCGATTTAGATATGCACTAAGTGAACCTTGTACCGGAGCCTATTTTCAGCATTTTTGGGCTTATAAAAGGGGTTGAAACCCTCACTCCTCTCTCCCATCCGAATTTAAGAGAAACCCTAATTTGGGAGAGAGAAAAGGTGGGAGTTTGTGAGAGAGAGTAGAAGAGATTTTTCCCGTCTTCGTGCCACCTGTTGCACGTGTTGTAGCAACACCTTCTGATCACCAAGCCGGTGATTCTTCCACATTTTCAGGTATGAAACAACCCTAGAAGTTTCTGATTTAAGGTTTAGTAGGATTCGTAGCATGTTAGCTAACGTAACTCGTAAAACAGGTTCTCTTATCGCCGTAGACGAAGCGTATACGCTCCGTTCGAAACGACACGTCTATAAGAGACAAGGTGAGGATTTTAGACGCTTTGATTGACGGTTTCCAACGCTTTCAATGTCGTTTAATAGTAGATTATCGACGGCATCGCCGTTTGACATGTACAACATGCTATCCGTTTCCTGTTTCGTAAATCAACGAAGAATATGAGATTTAGGGCATTTTAGTCATTTGTAGGAAGTACTGATTACATTCATATTTTTCTGATGTGATTGACATGGTTTGTTGTCATATTTGAAAGTTAGGAATACGTGTATAATTAGTTTGGTGAAGATATTCGCCAAATTGCGCACTTCGGGTCGACATACTATATGTAGACTTAAGTGTGTAGTGTATGTGTTTGTATAAATGCTTGTATTAGTATGTATTGAATTAAATGATGTTATGAATTAGTTTGAGACTGATTTCTCAAATAATATGCTGACGTAAATGATTTCCTACATGTTGACTATGTACATGATTCCATTATATGCACAAAATGTACGTGTTTGAAGATTTGCCTAAGTTGTATGTTATAACATGTGTTAACATGCTCACATGATTGTATTTCAATTCCAATACTCCTACATAAATTGTTGATGTGAATTCATATGTGTTTGGGACTATACTTAGTCCAGGCAGTCGGTAACCGAGCGAATTCGTGGTTGGCTGGTCTTGGCCATGAACGACACGTCGATGAACGTGAGTCATGTTTGGAGTTGGCGGCAGTGGTTAGGCCACGCGAAGTGTTTTACGCACTTCATGTCGTTCGACTTGAGATGCGATCGCGCTAGTCGAGCCCGTCAAGTAACCCGACTGGCCGATGTATGTTCACCCTGTATGAGTCATAACTGCTTGAACCTAGGGTACTGAACTTACCATTGTAAACCCTGTTAACCATGATACCTTGATTCACGAAGACTCATGAGCTGGGCATGGTGGTATGGGATACCGTGGTCGAGCTGTCGGCCTACACTGGGGCCACAAACCTCCCCATAGTGACCAGTGAGCACCTAGTCTCGTGAGCAGATTATGGTGGTATGGGACACTATATTCTAGCTGTCGGCCTACACTGATCAGGCGACGAGTCCTTTGTAGTGACCGCGAGCGTATTCTGAGTCTATGGGAGGCGACGACCCTTCAGTAACAGTAGAGTACAGTAGGCCTGTATTGATAAGGTGATGGGGGAGCGGTGCAACGAGTGCGAGCAACAGCCCTTGCAGCGACCTACAAAATATACATCGTATGAGATTACTAGGAGTGACGACCCTAGACAGGATCTGTATTGGGATTGATACAAGGGAAGTACCTTAGTTTCTCAATCTTGCTGTTTGAATGGACTAATAACAACTCAGAAATCATATCACCATAACATTGCATGTGCCTGGAAGATGTGGAGCACTCTAGGGAGTGTGGCATGCCGTGGTTGTAAGATGGTGCCGTATGAGGGAGATCGTCGGTGAGGGCATACATCACGTCATGTCATCTTGCATTAACAACAGTATTAGGATTGTCTGATTTACTGTTTTACTATTATCGCATGATTGATTTGTGAACATGCTAATCTTTGCTCTATGATTCCACTGAGTTGATCACTCACTCCCACGTTACGGGATGGTATTTGCAACACCCACCAGACCCTGTTGTAGATGCAGGTGATGCTGAGATTCAGGAGGCAGAGCCAGACTTTGACGAGGACCAGGACGAGTTCTCGTACATGCAGTATCATGATGTCTTTGCTTAGGAGACCTGGGTTGATGGGACTTCAGTGGGACTATTTTGAACATTTGATTTTGTTCATGTATATGTATATGACACTCAGAGATGTATTCATACTTTAGAGACAGATGAGATCTACTTTGTTTTTCCATACAGTGATATATATATTGTTTAGTCTTCCGCTTGCTTTTATCATTAGATCTGGAGTATGAATTGCAGTTTTGGTATACTTTTACTCATGTAAATGCTTTAACTCAGATAACATTGAATCATAATCATTTTTGTTGCATAAGTGACGGTCTGGAACTCGAGAGTTGAACTTATACACGACCCCCGATTTTCAGGGTGTTACAAGTTGGTATCAGAGCGTGAATAAAAGTATACTGGGCTTGGGTTATAGTCTTGCGACATACGCTGTCACTTCCTTTGACATAGGTCGGTGTGAGAAGGGTCTAGAAACACTTCTAGGATCGTAGATTCGCCAATAGGCGAAGTCTATTTGAATCGATCACACGATCGAGTCTATAACGCATCTCGGGTCGTGTAAAGCAACCCGAATAGCTCCTAGGTTGTTGGTGAGTGGGTTGAGACATTATTTTAATGATCCTAAACCCATGAATGTGAATCCTTGGGCCGTGGGACAACCACAACCCCTGTATTCAATCGTCAGGGCTTAAAAACTCCATTTCACCATAAATCCTCAAAATTCTACCTCTCACCACTCCAATCTTTAATTATTTATTATCCTTTTCATGTTAGGCATCAAACCTAATGTGAAAATAACATAAAATAATACTTTCAAAAAATTTTACAGTGAATAGTAAAATTTCATGAAAAATGGTCATAAGGCCATTCTAACTTCACTTTCTTTAGCAACTAATAGTCTAGATGGATGTACTAGCTTCTTCTACCTCAAAATCATATGCTGCATGATAGGGTTTTATATTCGAAATTACAGATTAGTCTCAAAAAGCTCTGAACACATGTTTGGGCCTATATAGGTCAAAATACAATGAACCAAGGTTTGGACCGTACATATTTGGGGTCCTTGGACCATGGGGGACCAAACCCATGTGGTCCCACCGCCCGACCAGAGGTTTGGTCGGCGATGCCATCGCCGATCCGGTGATGCATCGCCGGCCAATGTGGTCGGTTGGATGCGTGGTCCGAGATCTGAGGGTATTTTGGGTATTTCACACCCCACATGTATGGTTCGTGGGTAGAAAACCCCTAAATCGTGCACTTTCTTCACAAACAGCCCTCCCCATAGCTCCGTTTTCATTTTTCAGCAGCTATCTCCAAAATTCGTGATTCCAAACCACCCCTAGATCCATCCTTGGCCAAAAACGACCACCCTCCATCATTCCTTTGAAGTTGGTAGCCCTCCCTCTTGAAGATTTCATCGTTTGGAGCTCCAAAAACCTCCAAATAGAGCTGAAATCGTGAGGTGCTCCATTCCACTTTTTCATTTTCATTTCTCCTTGAAAATACATCCTAGGAAAGCTTGAAGCATCCCTCTACAACGCCTAGATCTCCCTTTTTCAATTTGGACAGCCACTTCTTCGTATTTTCTCCGTCTTCCATGGCTTTCGTGGAAGCCATTTTAGGCCTTTTGTCACTCTCCACCGTCTTATCTTTAATGGGTAAAAGGAAAACTGCAGTAGATGAGGCTGGGCCAAGTCGCCCTCCTCAATCGAGGAGACCATGGGGTGGTGCTGCAAGTTCAAGCTCCGCCACAGGTCCACCCATAGCCCGAGGTTCCATACAAAGCGGGATTTGGATCCCCATACTCACCTTGGGCGAGTGATTCTAGCAGAGATGCCTCACGGTCAATACACTGATCGTAAAGTGTTGTTTGAGGCGGACGTGGAAGGATGACTATTTAGTGAATTTTTGTTGTTCAAGCGCATTGAAGCTGCGCATTGGGGTCCGATCTTTGAAGCTCGCGCTCGTGCTAATGTGAGCACCATTCGTGCCTTCTACGCTTGTATCCGAAATCCTACCTTAGACCCATTGCAGTTCAAAATTCCTTTTGGTAGGGACAGGATGGCTACGATCGATGTGCGGTTGATTGCGCGACTTCTGAACGTGCCTCTTAGTGATGTTCACCTAGTGAGAAGAATCTGAGTAGGCGTGAGCGAGATCGTCGTACCAGGTTCTTATGCGGTAAATTGGTTCCATGGCAGCCTAATAATAGCCTCAAGGTGACATATATGTTTGATGATTTGCGCCTGCTACACCATATCTGCACGTTCAATGTGTATCCCAGGTCAATGAATAGCATTGAGTGTACGCGCCTTATGATTGATTTCTTGTATTTGGTGGCCCAGGGAGAGAATGTATGTATGGCCACTTTCATCTTGCTACAGATAATCCTCATAGCCAAGTCAAGAAGAACGTCCGAATCGCTTCCTTTTGGTCGACTGATATGCAAGATCGCGCTTGAGTTTGCTTACAGACTTGGGCCGGAATTTCCAGTTTCGATTCATAGCATTGATGAGTCGACTATGGTCAAGATGAAGATTGGGTCTCAGTACCGTGAAAATCAGCTTAAGGAGGATAGCGAGGATGACTTTGATGATGAGGAGGATCCAAGTGAGGGAGAATCTGGAGCAGAAGTTCAGGAAGAAGTCCAGGAAGAGGCAGAAGAGGAGGCTCAGGATACAGATGAGAGCTCTCCTCCTTCTGCTCAGGCTACTGGTGATGATCGCATTGCTTGGATCGAGGAGAGTCAGATCGCCTTGCGAAGGGAAGTTCAGGAACTTCGCGCTGAAGTCGAGGATGCCAAGGCCATTACGAAGAGGAAATTCGGCAAGGTGACTCGCACCTTGAAGGCGATCCTGTGCTGCTTACAGGATAAGGGTGCTCCTCCTCCGTCACCCGACTCAGACTAGCGATGCGACCTTTGATGTTGTTGTTAGTGGTTAGTCATTTCCTGCTTTATGTTTTGTAAGCTTGTTAGGGCTAGTGCTTTGCTTATGTTACTGTTGTAATTTTAACTGTCCTAGTTCCCATGTATTTCTCGTCATGATGCTTGTAAGGATATATCCCTTGTATTGTGACAATTTTGATTAAATGAAATGCATGGAATGCCTTTGACTCCTTGTGTGAATGATTGCGGTGTATTTGTGCTATTGAGACTGACAAGGTTGCACCTTATTTTGAATATAGGGAATACCGCCTAAGACTACCCGGAGTGCGGCTCGGCTTGCCTTGAGTGAGCCTATGGATCAGACTCCTTCGCAGTCTGACACTCATGCGGACCCTGCTGTGGGCCCGATTCCTGAGATAGTTCGTGTGTCTCAGCCTACTGCTGGTCCTACAGTTGGACCACTGCCATTCACACCGCCAGTCAGAGAGCCGTATCGTGCATCTACTTCGACACAGCACACGCCACAGCCTGCTCCACCTCCTGACATATTTGAGCAGATGATGGCTATGATGCAGCAGCAGCAGCAGCTCCTGACTACCATTGTGGGGACATTAGCCCAGGGTGGGGGTGTGACTCCACCTGCACCACCTGCGCATCCAGCTGGGGATGCTTATACATACGCCCAGGATGAGGGCATGGCTCATCCTGTACCACCTGCTTACCCTGCGGGGAATATCGCAGATACACGGGGCCTATTAGAGCGATTCCAGCGCTTACGGCCTCCCACTTTTACGGGTTCTCACAGACCCGAGGAGGCCGAGTATTGGCTCCACCGTGTGTCGAAGATATTGCGGATGCTTCATTGCACAGAGGCCAAGCAGGTAGAGCTGGCTACATTCCTGTTTGAGCGAGAGGCCAGCCTGTGGTGGGATAGCGTATTGCGGACCGTTGCCGCCAACTTTATATGGACATGGGCAGCGTTTAAGTTCTGCTTTCACGAGAAGTATTACCCCCAGACTTACAGGCATGACCGGGAGAATGAGTTTCTCTGCCTCCGACAGGGAGTCATGATAGTCACGGAGTATGAGAATCGGTTTACAGAGTTGGACAGATACGTCCCGACTATTTTGGCTGATGAGCAGATGCGCATACGACGCTTTTTGGAGGGTTTGCGACCTGATATTAGGTCGAAGATGTGCTGTGTGAGCATTCCCTCATATGCGGAGTTGATTTACATGTCTATGCGGGCAGAGCAGGATGTGGATCGACTTGCGCGATCTCGTGGCCCTGTTGCTTCTAGGCCACGACCAGACATGCAGGACAGGCCCTTCACGAGTAAGAGGCCTCGCGTTGACCCTCCTACTAGGGCTACAGCGCCTGTACCACCGTTTCGGCGCCCTGATTTGACATGTACATACTGTGGGAGGTCAGGCCACTTGGCGCAGAGTTATTTTTCTCGGATGCGAGACAGTGGGTTCTCGCTGTCACAGAAGATTGACCATGCACGTTCACAGGCGATATCAGCACCTCCTATACGGTTAGCTCCTGCGCACCGTTCTTTCAGACCTCCGGTATCACAGATCAGACAGCCTCCACGGCCCATGACACAGCGGCCGAACCGGCCACAGCAAGCACGGGTTCACGCATTGACAGCTGAGGTAGCTGCGACACCGACTTCTCAGCATTCGGCCTTCGAGGTCACAGCCCATATTGGAGGTACTCCTATTCTCGTGATGGTGGACACTGGTTCCACGATTTCTTTGATATCACGTGCTATAGTCAGGCGTCTTGGGCTACAGACCATTATTATGGACGGGGTGCAAGTTTATACAGCTCACGGGTCCTTTACAGATGCCACCCAGATCTGTGAGGGTTGTTTGGTGGATCTGGGAGGCAAGACGATGGCTCTAGATCTCGTCGTCGACCCCGCTCTGGTTTATCTCGATGTCATTCTTGGCATGGACTAGTTGACTGCAGCGAAGGCCGAGATTGACTGCGAGACTCGTATAGTGACAGCCTACGAGCCAGAGGGTGCATCTTTCACATTTTCAGTGCGGGTAAATCTCCCTTTCCGCATACTTAGTTACGCCACTTTATTGCGAGATGCTGGTGCCCAGGTACTTGAGCATACGCCAGTCGTTTACGAGTTCGGGGATCTGTTCAGGAAGATCCCTGGTTTACCGCCTAGACGAGAGATCGATTTTACTATCGATCTGGTCCTGGTTCCTCGCCCGTCTCACTGCCGACGTATCGCATGGCACCGTGTGAGATGGAGGAGTTGAGGACGCAGATTGATGGTCTGCTAGAGCTTGGCCTTATACGACCTAGTGTGTCTCCTTGGGGAGCACTAGTCTTGTTGGTCAGGAAGAAGGACGGTTCGATGCCATTGTGTATTGATTATCGCAGACTGAACCAGATCACGGTGAAGAACAAGTACCCTTTACCCAGGATCGATGACTTGTTTGATAGGTTGAGAGGAGTGCAGTACTTCTCGAAGATTGATCTTCAGTCAGAATATCATCAGTTGCGCGTCAGGGATGAGGACGTGCAGAAGACAGCATTCAGGACCAGTTTTGGCCACTACGAGTTCCTCGTGATGTCGTTCGGTCTCACGAACGCACCAGCCGTGTTCATAGATCTGATGAACCGGGTATTTCGACCTTTCCTCTATCGATTCGTCGTTGTATTCATTGACGACATTTTGGTGTACTCCAGGAGTCGAGAGGAGCATGAGGAGCATTTGCGTTTGGTCCTGGATACGCTCAGACAGCATCAGTTGTTCGCACAGTACAAGAAGTACGACTTCTAGAAGCAGGAGGTGAAGTTCCTGGGACACGTGGTGTCCAAGGATGGCATGGCAGTTGACCTGTCTAAGATAGCTGCGGTGCAGGACTGGGAGCAGCCTGGTTCTGTCACTAAGTTGAGGAGTTTCTTGGGTCTCGCCGGCTACTATCGGCGCTTCATACAGGACTTCTCGAAGATTGCGAGACCCTTATCTCAGTTGACACGGAAGGACGTGAAGTTCGCCTGGAATGACGAGGCAGAGTTAGCTTTTCAGGAGCTGAAGGACAGATTTACATCCGCCCCTGTGCTAGTATTGCCAGAGCAAGGGGTTAGATACACTATGTACACTGACGCGTCTAGCGTTGGTCTGGGTTGTGTCCTTATGCAGAGGGACAAGGTAATATCGTATGCCTCGAGACAATTAAGGAAGCACGAGGAGAATTACCCTACACACGACCTAGAGTTGGCAGCCGTTATATTCGCACTGAGACTCTGGAGACATTACCTCTACGGAGAGGAGTTCGAGCTCTTTTGCGACCACAAGAGCCTCAAGTACATATTCACGCAGCGAGACTTGAATATGAGGCAGCGGCGATGGATGGAGACATTGAAGGACTTCAAGTTTGAAGTCTCTTACCATCCTGGGAAGGCGAACCTTGTGGCTGATGAGTTGAGCCGCAAGAAGGCGATAGAGTTTGCGGCTCCGCTGATGGTTGCTGAGTGGGATATGGTTGAGTTTTTGCGAGACTTTGAGCAGAAACTCACCGTAGAGGAGCCGTTTGAGTTCATCGCACATGTACAGGTGCGATCTCAGATCGATGACCGAGTCATCGAGGCGCAGAGAGACGATGCGCATCTGACTGAGCTTCGAGAGCAGGCCAGTGATGATGCAGACGCCGAGTGGCGAGTTGGTATGGATGAGAGCTTACGTTATTGTGGCCGCCTATGTGTCCCAGATGTCCCTGACTTGAGACGAGAGATTCTCGAGGCTGCGCATTGTACTAGACTCGTGATGCATCCAGGAAATACGAAGATGTATCGTGGCGTGAAGAGGACATATTGGTGGGAAGGTATGAAGACCCACATAGCAGAGTTCGTGTCCCGTTATCTCAGTTGTCAGCAGGTGAAGGCAGAGCATCGCCGACCACCTGGACTTTTGCAGCCTATGCCGATCGCAGAGTGGAAGTGGGATTTTATTTCCATGGACTTCATTTCAGGGCTGACGAAGACGAGGAAGGGACATGCTTCCATTTGGGTGATCGTTGACCGTCTGACGAAGTCAGTACACTTCCTACCGATCAGAGTTACGAACTCTGTAGACGAGCTGGCTAGACTGTACATCAGAGAGATTGTGCGTCTACATGGAGTTTCGTTGGAGATCGTTTCGGACAGAGACACGCGGTTTACTTCTATTTTCTGGACTCGTATTCAAGAGTCTATGGGTGTGAAGTTGAAGTTCAGTACTGCTTTTCACCCACAGACAGACGGACAGACAGAGCGGGTGAACCAGATCTTAGAGGACATGTTGCTAGCTTGCGCATTGGACTTTAAGGACAGTTGGGATGATTGTCTTGCTTATGCGGAGTTTGCGTACAACAACAGCTTTCAGACGAGTATCGGTATGGCACCTTACGAGGCGTTGTACGGGCCACCTTGTCGCGCATCGCATTGCTGGGCAGAGGTCGGTGAGCGTAGCTTGATTGGCCCAGAGTTGGTACAGGCAACGTCAGAGAAGATCGATATCATTAGGCGTCGGCTTCTCACAGTGCAGAGCAGACAGAAGAGTTATGCCGATACGAGACGGAGGCCACTAGAGTTCACAGTTGGGGATCATGTATTCTTGCGAGTTTCCCCTATGAAGGGAGTCCTTCGGTTCGGGAAGAAGGGAAAGCTGGCACCGCGATTCTTTGGTCCATTCCAGATCCTCGATCGTGTGGGAGCAGTGGCTTACCGATTGGCTTTACCCACGCCTCTCGCGAGCGTTCACAACGTATTTCCTATTTCTATGCTGAAGAAGTACGTTATTGATCCTTCCCATATCATCAGATAGGAGCAGGTGCAGTTAGGAGAGGATGTTACCTATATCCTGCGACCGACACATATCCTAGACAGGAAGGAGCAGGTACTGCGTAGCAAGGTGATTCCCCTTGTGAAGGTATTGTGGACGCATCACTCTAAGGACGAGGCTACCTGGGAGACAGAAGCCGAGATCAGAAAGAACTACCCACAGCTTCTCGAGGAGTACGAAAAGGTACAAATTTCGAAGATGAAATTATTTGTTAAGGAGGGTAGATTGTAACGCCCGTGAAAAATTCATACTTGGACTCGAGTACCAACTCGACCCGAAATTGCGTAGAATTAATTCCTATGGAAATTAAGCGTAAGTTAGGTAGCGCAACGCTAGAGTAGCTAGAAAATAGTCCCTGACCACTTTAAATACGTTCTACAAGACCCAAATCGAGTAGAACCAATGACTCTACAATACTCTATAACCTCGGATCAAACTCTAAGAAGGTTTGTTCTCTGGACCACTTTGAATCTTTGTATTGGATCTAGACTGCGCGTCGAAAGTCCGATACCTCCTATCTTAGACTGGTAGAACCACCTTGCTGGACTTGACAGTCATTTCGAAAATCAAGTCCAACCGATAATCACAGGCTATTTCATTGAGCCCGGACTGAAGAGAGTGCGAATAGGGACAGAATTGGAATTTTAAATTCAAATCTGGCACACGACTTGACGCGTCAGTATTAAGCGTTCTAACTGTCAGAATTCAGTCAGATTACACCCTCGGATCAGGAAAATTTTCTATTTCATATCATGAGACTTGCAGCCCTGATCTACGTGCGGTGACCGCTGAACTAAAACTAGTCCGCCACGCGCGATCTGTGAACCCTGCCGGACTGAAAACTTAATACGTGCTAGATCTGGTGCGCATGAGCTTAAGTCCGATCGCATTCGGCCAGGGGACCACCAGAAAGCATCTTTTGGACCGAAACAGCCTCGATTTGGATATGCACTAAGTGAACCATGTACCGGAGCCTATTTTCGACATTTTTGGGCTTATAAAAGGGGTTGAAACCCTCACTCCTCTCTCCCATCCGAATTTGAGAGAAACCCTAATTTGGAAGAGAGAAAAGGTGAGAGTTTGTGAGAGAGAGTAGAAGAGATTTTTCCCGTCTTCGTGCCACCTGTTGCACGTGCTGTAGCAACACCTTCTGATCACCAAGTCGGTGATTCTTCCGCGTTTTCAGGTATAAAACAACTCTAGAAGTTGCTGATTTAAGGTTTACTAGGATTCGTAGCATGTTAGCTAACGTAACTCGTAAAACAGGTTCTCTTATCGCCGTAGACGAAGCGTATACGCTCCGTTCGAAACGACACGTCTATAAGAGACAAGGTGAGGATTTTAGACGCTTTGATTGACGGTTTCCAACGCTTTCAATGTCGTTTAATAGTAGATTATCGACGGCATCGCCGTTTGACATGTACAACATGCTATCCGTTTCCTGTTTCGTAAATCAACGAAGAATATGAGATTTAGGGCATTTTAGTCATTTGTAGGAAGTACTAATTACATTCATATTTTGCTGATGTGATTGACATGGTTTGTTGTCGCATTAGAAAGTTAGGAATACGTGCATAATTAGTTTGGCGAAGATATTCGCCAAATTGCGCACTTCGGGTCGACATACTATTTGTAGACTTAAGTGTATAGTGTATGTGTTTGTATAAATGCTTGTATTAGTATGTATTGAATTAAATGATGTTATGAATTATTTTGAGACTGATTTCTCAATTAATATGCTGACGTAAATGATTTCCTACATGTTGACTATGTACATGATTCCATTATATGCATAAAATGTACGTGTTTGAAGATTTGCCTAAGTTGTATGTTATAACATGTGTTAACATGCTCACATGATTGTATTTCAATTCCAATACTCCTACATAAATTTCTGATGTGAATTCATATGTGTTTGGGACTATACTTAGTCCAGGCAGTCGGTAACCGAGCGAATTCGTGGTTGGCTGGTTTTGGCCACGAACGACGCGTCGATGAATGCGAGTTGTGTTTGGAGTTGGCGGCAGTGGTTAGGCCACGCGAAGTATTTTACGCACTTCATGTCGTTCGACTTGAGATGCGATCGCGCTAGTCGAGACCATCAAGTAACCCGACTAGCCGATGTATGTTCACCCTGTATGAGTCATAACTGCATGAACCTAGGGTACTGAACTTACCATTGTAAACCCTATTAACCATGGTACCTTGATCCACGAAGACTCATGAGCTGGGCATGGTGGTATGGGACACCGTGGTCGAGCTGTCGGCCTACGCTAGGGCCACAAACCTCCCCGTAGTGACCAATGAGCACCTAGTCTCGTGAGCAGATTATGGTGGTATGGGACACTGTATTCTAGTTGTCGGCCTACACTGATCAGGCGACGAGTCCTTTGTAGTGACCGCGAGCGTATTCTGAGTCTACGGGAGGCGACGACCCTTCAGTAACAGTAGAGTACAGTAGGCCTGTATTGATAAGGTGATGGGGGAGTGGTGCAACGAGTGGGAGCAACAGCCCTGGCAGGCCTTGCAGCGACCTACAAAATATACATCGTATGAGATTACTAGGAGTGACGACCCTAGACAGGATCTGTATTGGGATTGATACAAGGGAAGTACCTTAGTTTCTCAATCCTGCTGTTTGAATGGACTAATAACAACTCAGAAATCATATCACCATAACATTGCATGTGCCTGGAAGATGTGGAGCACTCTAGGGAGTGTGGCATGCCGTGGTTGTAAGATGGTGCCGTATGAGGGAGATCGTCGGTGAGGGCATACATCACGTCATGTCATCTTGCATTAACAACAGTATTAGGATTGTCTGATTTACTGCTTTACTATTATCGCATGATTGATTTGTGAAAATGCTAATCTTTGCTCTATGATTCCACTGAGTTGATCACTCACTCCCACGTTACGGGTTGGTGTTTGCAACACCCACCAAACCCTGTTGTAGATGCAGGTGATGCTGAGATCCAGGAGGCAGAGCCAGACTTTGACGAGGACCAGGACGAGTTCTCGTACATGCAGTTTCATGATGGCTTTGCTTAGGTGACCTGGGTTGATGGGACTTCAGTGGGACTATTTTGAACATTTGATTTTGTTCATGTATATGTATATGAGACTCAGAGATGTATTCATACTTTAGAGACAGATGAGATCTACTTTGTTTTTCCATACAGTGATATATATATTGTTTAGTCTTCCGCTTGCTTTTATCACTAGATCTGGAGTATGAATTATAGTTTTGGTATACTTTTACTCATGTAAATGCTTTAACTCAGACAACATTGAATCATAATCATTTTTGTTGCATAAGTGACAGTCTGGAACTCGGGAGTTGAACTTATACACGACCCCCGATTTTCAGGGTGTTACACTGTTATTTGAGCTACATTATGTGCAAGGGTTGTCAGGGCCTCCCAGAGGTTTCTTCACTCTTCCATTAGTGTTCTTTGTGCTTAAGCCATTTTGGTCATACGATCTTCTGTGGTTAGCTATGGTCCTTGGTTTGTTTCGGCCATATACACAGCAGCTTCTCCGTTCCCTGATAAAGTTGTGGTCAGAGCTGAATAAAAATGTATCGACACTATGGGGGTTGTCGAAAGAGGAGTTTCATTTGATTTCCTTATATTTCCAAAATAGTCAGCTGATTGAGGTGACACGAGGGCTGGTGAGCCTATTAGAAATGACTTTCCTTTTTGTTCCTTCAGTCACCGAGCGTCTCTTGCAGGAAAAGCTGGGAAATAGAGCATCGACGGTGGGGAAACGACTTTCCTGGGGTATATCACCAAAGGGGCAAGTTCGGGGTATTTTATGGCTATGTTTCGTGTTACTAGTCCCCTGATTCTTCCCAACAGTGAACTTGTCCTAGCAGTAGTGGCATTCTAGGTTCTTGTTCTGCTTTGCGAAACAACGATCCAATCATTTCCCTCTTCTGTGCTATCCATGAGACGGTTACGATTGCAACAGCTGTTCGTGGTTCCGTTTGTTTGACTAGTGCGAATTTCTCTTTGCGACACTTAATTTGTATATCAGCGCATTTGATGACAAATCCTATTGCTGTGAAGCAGAAAACTATCTTTTTCTGAATAATTGCCATTGGTTGATTGTAGTTTTTTATGAATCTGGGTCAGTTGTAAAGAAAAAAAACATGAATTAGTACTTAAATAAGGTTATTCTCTACTTTAGAGATGAGTTAAGGCATGAAAAAGATCGAGAGAGATAAAAGAAGAAAAAAACAAGAATCAGTACCTGAAAGGGGGTTGTGCGCCACACAATGGAAGGGTACAATGAAGGGTTGTGTGTTGTACCAGGCTGGTGGTCCGCACAAAGGTGGTTCGCACAAAGGTTGTTGCACAAAGGTGGTCCACACACAAAGGCGGTCCGCACAAAAGTGGTCTGCGCACAAAGATGGTTTACGCATAAAGGTGGTCTGCGCACAAAGACATGACTGCATAAGTGGGGTCAGCACACAAAGGGGTGATTGCACAATAGAGTTGGGTGCACAATGAACATGTTGAGGTGTTCACAGGTGTGAAAGGCTATACATATCCCACCATCCCTCTATAATTCATTCATTAGAGTAAGATTCAAGCAGAGGAGAGAGATCAAGACTTCAGAAAAACCCAAGTATCGTTCGTACACATTATGCAAAACATGGCCTATGGGGCACACAATTGTGATGGTACAAAATGGATGAGGGCGCACAACTGTGTTAGCGCACAATGGATGAGGGTGCACAACCGTGTTAGCGCACAACGGATGAGGGCGCACAACTGCTTGGGGGCACACAACCATTCTAATGAATAATGGTTGTGTAACACCCTGAAAATCGGGGGTCGTGTATAAACTCAACTCCCAAGTTCCAGACCGTCACTTATGCAACAAAAATGATTATGATTCAATGTTGTCTGATTTAAAGCATTCACATGAGTAAAAGTATACCAAAACTGCAAATCATACTTCAGATCCAGTGATAAAAGCAAGCGGAAGACTAAACAATATACATATCACTGTATGGAAAAACAAAGTAAATCTCATCTGTCTCCAAAGTATGACTACATCTCTGAGTCTCAAATAATATACATGAACAAAATAAATATCCAAAATGGTCCCACTGAAATCCCATCGATCCAGGTCACCTACGCGAAGCCATCGTGATACTGCATGTACGAGAACTCGTCCTGGTCCTCGTCGATGTCTGGCTCCACCTCCTGGATCTCAGCCTCACCTGCATCTACAACAGGGTTTGGTGGGTGTTGCAAACACCATCCCGTAATGTGGGAGTGAGTGATCAACTCAGTGGAATCATAGAGCAAAGATTAGCATGTTCACAATTCAATCACGCGATAATAGTAAAGCAGTAAATCAGACAATCCTAATACTGTTGTTAATGCAAGATGACATGACGTGATGTATGCCCTCACCGACGATCTCCCTTATACGGCAACATCTTACGACCGCGGCATGCCACACTCCCTAGAGTGCTCCACATCTTCCAGGCACATGCAATGCTATGGTGATATGATTTCCAAGTTGTTATTAGTCCATTCAAACAGCAAAATTGGGAAACTAAGGTACTTCCCTTATATCAATCCCAACACAGATCCTGTCTAGGGTCGTCACTCCTAGTAATCTCATACGATGTATATTTCGTAGGTCATTGCAAGGGCTGCCAGGGCTGTTGCTCGCACTCGTTGCACCGCTCCCCCATCACCTTATCAATACAGGCCTATTGTACTCTACTGCAACGGAAGGGTCGTCGCCTCCCGTGGACTCAGAATACTCTCACGGTCACTACAAAGGACTCGTCGCCTGATCAGTGTAGGCCGACAGCTAGAATATAGTGTCCCATACCACCATAATCTGCTCACGAGTCTAGGTGCTCACTGGTCACTACGGGGAGGTTTGTGGCCCCAGCATAGGCCGACAGCTCGACCACGGTGTCCCATACCACCATGCCCGGCTCATGAGTCTTCGTGGATCAAGGTACCATGGTTAACAGGGTTTACAATGGTAAGTTCAGTACCCTAGGTTCAAGCAGTTATGACTCATACAAGGTGAACATACATCGGCCAGTCGGGTTGCTTGACGGGCTCGACTAGCGCGGTCGCATCTCAAGTCGAACGACATGAAGTGCGTAAAACACTTCGCGTGGCCTAACCACTGCCGCCAACTCTAAACACGAATCACGTTCATCGACGCGTCGTTCGTGGGTATGACCAGTCAGCCACGAATTCGATCGGTTACCGACTGCCTGGACTAAGTCTAGTCCCAAGCACTTATGGAATCACATCAACAATATATGTAAAATTATTGGAATTGAAATACAATCATGTGAGCATGTTAACACATGTTATAACATTCAACTCAAGCAAACCTTCAAGCACATATATTCCATGCATGTAATGAAATCATGCATTTAGTCAACATGTAGAAAATCATTTAGGTCAGCATATTAATTGATAAATCAATCACAAACTATCACATAACATCATTTAATTCAATACATATTAATACAAGCATTTATACAAACACCTACACTACACACTTAAGTCTACATATAGTATGTCGACCCAAAGTGCGCAACTAGGCGAATCTCTTTGCCAAACTAATTATGCACGCATTCCTAACTTCCTAATGCGACAACAAACCATGTCAACCACATCAGCAAAATATGAATGCAAACAGTACTTCCTACAAATGACTAAAATGCCCTAAATCTCATATTCTTCGTTAGTTTACGAAACGGGAAACGGAGAGCATTTTGTACATGTCAAACGGCGATGCCGTCAAGAATCTACTATTAAACAACATTGAAAGTGTTGGGAACCGTCAATCAAAGCGTCTAAAATCCTCACCTTATGTCTTGTAGACTCGGGAATTGAAACGGAGCGTATACGCTTCGTCTACGGCGAATAAGGAGCCTAATACACAAGATCCATAAGCTACATCGCTATGGAAATGAGGAAAACTCAAATCAACAACTATTTAGAGTATTTACTTACCTAGGATCGTGGTGGAATCGCGGGGAAAGCGGTAGAGGTGTGTTGCTTAAGCACGTGCAACGCGTAGTACAAGTGGCAGGAAGAACTCTCCCACACTCTCACAATCTCTCACCTTTTTCTCTCTCCCAAACTAGGGTTTCTCTCAAATTCGGATGGGAGAGAGGAGTGAGGGTTTCAACCCCTTTTATAGCTTAAAACATGCCCAAAATAGGCTTGGGAACAATGTTTACTTGGTGCCTAACCAAATCGGGGCCGTTTCGGTCCAAAAGAGCATTTTTGATGGTCCCCTAGCCAAACGCGGTCGGACTTAAGCTCATGCATACTGGATCTAGCACACATCCAGTTTTCGGACCGGTAGGGTTCCCAGATTGCACGTGGCGGTCCAGTTTCAGATTAACGGTCACCGCACCAAGATCAGGCCTATAAGTCTCGGGATATGTAATAGAAATTTTTCCTGATCCAAGGGTGTAATTTGGCTGTATTCTGACGGTCAGAACGCTCAATACTGATGCGTCAAATTTGTGTGCCAGATTTGAATTTGAAATTCCAACTATGTCCCTATTCGCACTCTCTTCGGTCCGGGCTCAATGAAATAGCGTGTGATTATCGGTTTGACTTGATTTTCTGAATGAGTGTCAAGTCCAGCTAGGTGGTTCTAACGGTCTAAGATAGGAGGTATCGGACTTTCGACGCGCGGCCTAGATCCAATACAAAGTTTCAAGGAGGTCCCAAGAACAAACCGGTTTAGAGTTTGATCCGAGGCTTTAGAGCATTATAGCACCCTTGGTTCCACTCGCTTTGGGCCTTGTAGAACGTATTTAAAGTGATCAGGGACCATTTCCCAGCTATTCTAACGTTGCACTAGCTAACCTAGTCATATTTCTTAAAGGAATGAATTTTTCGCAATTTCGGGTCGAGTTGGTACTCGAGCCCAAGTATGGATTTTTTTCACGGGCGTTACAATCTACCCCCCTTAACAAATAATTTCATCCTCAAAATTTATACCTTTTCGTATTCCTCGAGAAGCTGTGGGTAGTTCTTTCTGATCTCGGCTTCTGTCTCCCAAGTAGTCTCCTCCTCAGAATGATGCGTCCACAATACCTTCACAAGGGGAATCACCTTGCTACGCAGTACCTGCTCCTTCCTGTCTAAGATGCGTGTCGGTCGCAGGATATAAGTAACATCCTCTCATAACTGCACCTGCTCCCATCTGATGATATGGGAAGGATCAGCAACGTACTTCTTCAACATAGAAACATGAAATACGTTGTGAACGCTCGCGAGGGGCGTGGGTAAAGCCAATCGGTAAGCCACTGCTCCCACACGATCGAGGATCTGGAATGGACTAATGAACCGCGGTGCCAGCTTCCCCTTCTTCCTGAACCGAAGGACTCCCTTCATAGAGAAAACTCGCAAAAACACGTGATCCCCAACTGTGAACTCTAGTGGCCTCCGTCTCGTATCGGCGTAGCTCTTCTGTCTGCTCTGCGCTGTAAGAAGCCGACGTCGAATAGTATCAATCTTCTCTGACGTCGCCTGCACCAACTCTGGGCCGATCAAGCTACGCTCACCGACCTCTAACCAGCAATGCGGTGAGTGACAAGGTCGCCCATACAGCGCCTCATAAGGTGCCATACCGATACTCTCCTGGAAGCTATTGTTGTACGCAAACTCCGCATATGCAAGACAATCATCCCAACTGTCCTTGAAGTCCAATGCGCAAGCTCGCAACATATCCTCCAAGATCTGGTTCACTCGCTCTGTCTGTCCGTCCGTCTGTGGGTGGAAGGCAGTACTGAACTTCAACTTCACACCCATAGCCTCCTGAATGCGAGTGCAGAAGATAGAAGTGAACCGCGTGTCTCTGTCCGACACGATCTCCAACGGAACTCCATGCAGACGCACGATCTCTCTGATGTACAATCTAGCCAACTCGTCTGCAGAGTTGGTAACTCTGATCGGTAGGAAGTGCGCCGACTTCGTCAATCGGTCGACGATCACCCAAATGGAATCATGTCCCTTCCTCGTCTTCGGCAACCCAGAAATGAAGTCCATGGAAATGAAATCTCACTTCCACTCCGCAATTGGCATCGGCTGCAAAAGTCCAGGTGGTCGGCAATGCTCTGCCTTCACCTGCTGACAAGTGAGACAACGGGACACGAACTCAGCTATATGGGTCTTCATACCTTCCCACCAATACGTCCTCTTCACGTCACGATACATCTTTGTGCTGCCTGGATGCATCGCGAGTCTAGTAGAATGCGCAGCCTTGAGAATCTCTCATCTCAAGTTAGGGACATCTGGGACGCATAGGCGGCCACGGTAACGTAAGCCTCCATCCATACCAACTCGCCAGTCGGCGTCAGCATCATCACTGGCCTTCTCTCGAAGCTCAGTAAGATGCGCATCGTCCCTCTGCGCCTCAATGACTCGGTCATCGATCTGAGATCGCACTTGTATATGTACGATGAACTCAAACGGCTCCTCTACGGTAAGTTTCTGCTCAAAGTCTCGCAAAAACTCAACCATATCCCACTCGGAAACCATCAGCGGATCCGCAAACTCTATCGTCTTCTTGCGGCTCAATGCATCAGCCACAAGGTTCGCCTTCCCAGGATGGTAAGAGACTTCAAACTTGAAGTCCTTCAACGTCTCCATCCATCGCCGCTGCCTCATATTCAAGTCTCGCTGCTTGAATATGTACTTGAGGCTCTTGTGGTCGCAAAAGAGCTCGAACTCCTCTCCGTAGAGGTAATGTCTCCAGAGTCTTAGTGCGAATATAACGGCTGCCAACTCTAGGTCGTGTGTAGGGTAATTCTCCTCGTGCTTCCTTAATTGTCTCGAGGCATACGAAATTACCCTGTCCCTCTGCATAAGGACACAACCCAAACCAACACTAGACACGTCAGTGTATATAGTGTATCTAACCCCTTGCTCTGGCAATACTAGCACAGGGGCGGACGTAAGTCTGTCCTTCAGCTCCTGAAAAGCTGACTCCACCTTATCATTCCAGGCGAACTTCACGTCCTTCCGTGTCAACTGAGATAAGGGTCTCGCGATCTTCGAGAAGTCCTGTATGAAGCGCCGATAGTAGCCAGCGAGACCCAAGAAGCTCCTCACCTCAGTGACAGAACCAGGCTGCTCCCAGTCCTGCACCGCAGCTACCTTAGACAGGTCAACTGCCATGCCATCCTTGGACACCACGTGTCCCAAAAACTTCACCTCCTGCTTCCAGAAGTCGCACTTCTTGTACTGTGCGAACAACTGATGCTGTCTAAGCGTATCCAGGACCAAACGCAAGTGCTCCTCGTGCTCCTCTCTACTCCTAGAGTACACCAAAATGTCGTCAATGAATACAACGACGAATCGATAGAGGAAAGGCCGAAATACCCGGTTCATCAGATCCATGAACACGGATGGTGCGTTCGTGAGACCGAACGACATCACGAGGAACTCGTAGTGGCCAAAACTAGTCCTGAATGCTGTCTTCTGCACGTCCTCATCCCTGACGCGCAACTGATGATATCCCGACTAAAGATCAATCTTCGAGAAGTACTGCGCTCCTCTCAACTGATCAAACAAGTCATCGATCCTGTGTAAAGGGTACTTGTTCTTCACCGTGAACTGGTTCAGCCTGCGATAATCAATACACAACCGCATCGAACCGTCCTTCTTCCTCACGAATAGGACCGGTGCTCCCCAAGGAGACACACTAGGCCATATAAGGCCAAGCTCTAGCAGACCATCAATCTGCGTCCTCAACTCCTCCATCTCACATGGTGCCATGCGATACGTCGGCAATGAGACGGGCGTAGATCCAGGAACCAGATCGATAGTGAAATCGATCTCACATAGGGGCGGCAAACCAGGGATCTTCCTGAATAGATCCTCGAACTCGGAAACAGCTGGCACATGCTCAAGTACCTGAGCCCCAGCGTCGCGCAATAAAGTGGCGTAGCTAAGTATGCGGAAAGGAAGATTTACCCGCACTGAAAACGTGAAAGGCGTGCCCTCAGGCTCGTACACCATCACCATACGAGCCTCGCAGTCAATCTCGGCTCTCGCTGCAGTCAACCAGTCCATGCCAAGAATGACGTCGAGATAAACGAGCGAGGGATCGACGACAAGATCAAGAGTCATCGTTCTGCCTCCCAGATCAACTAAACAACCCTCACACATCTGGGTGACATCCGAATAATCCCCATGAGCTGCAAAGACTCACACACTATCCATAGTGATAGTCTGTAATCCAAGACGCCTGACTACGACACGCGATATCAAAGAAATCGTGGAACCAGTGTCCACCATCACAAGAACGGGAGTACCTCCAATATGGGCCGTGACCTCGAAGGCTGAATGCTGGGAAGTCGGCGTCGCAGCTGCCTCAGCTGTCAATGCATGAACCCGAGCCTGCTGTGGCCGGTTCGGCCGCTGTGTCAAGGGCCGTGGAGGCTGTCTGATCTGCGATACCGTAGGTCTGAAAGAAGGATGCGCAGGAGCTGACCGTATAGGCGGTGCTGATATCGCCTGTGGACGTACACGGTCAATCTTCTGCGGCGGTGAGAACCCACTGTCCCGCATCCTAGAAAAGCAGCTCTGCGCCAAGTGGCCTGACCTCCCACAGTATGTACACGTCAAATCAGGGCACCGAAATGGTGGTACAGGCGCTGTAGTCCTAGCAGGAGGATCAATGCGAGGCCTCTTGCCCACGAGGGGCCTGTCTGGCAAGTCTGGTCGTGGCCTAGAAGCAACAGGGCCACGAGATCGTGCAAGCCGATCCACGTCCTGCTCTGCCCGTATGGACATGTGAATCAACTCCGCATAAGAAGGAATGGTCACACAGCACATCTTCGACCGAATGTCCGATCGCAAATCCTCCAGAAAGCGCCGTATGCGCATCTGCTCATCAGCCAAAATCGTTGGGACGTACCTGCCCAACTCTGTGAACCGATGCTCATACTCGGTAACTGTCATCGCTGCCTGTTTGAGGTGGAGAAACTCATTCTCCCTATCGTGCCTGTAGGTCTGGGGATAATACTTCTCATGGAAGCGGAACTCAAATGCTGCCCACGTCCATACAAAGTCTGCGGCAACGGTCCGCAGTACGCTATCCTACCACATGCTGGCCTCTCTCTCAAACAGGAAGGTAGCCAGCTCTACCTGCTTGGCCTCAGTGCAATGTAACATCCGTAAAATCTTCGACACCCGGTCGAGCTAGTACTCGGCCTCCTCGGGTCTGTGAGAACCCGTGAAAGTAAGAGGCCGCAAGCGCTGAAATCGCTCCAATAGGCCCCGTGTATCGACAGGATTCCCCGCAGGGTAAGCAGGCGGCGCAGGATGAGCCATGCCCTCATCCTGGGAGTATGTATAAGCATCCTCAACTGGATGCGCAGGCGGTGCAGGTGGTGTAGATGGAGCCGCACCCCCACCCTGGGCTAATGTCCCCACGATGGTAGTCAGAAGCTGCTGCTGCTGCAGCATCATAGCCATCATCTGCTCGAATCGGTCAGGAGGTGGAGCAGGCTGTGGCGGATGCTCTGTGGAAGTAGATGCGCGATGAGGCTCTCGGACTGACGGCGTAAATGGCGGTGGTCCATCTGTAGGACCAGCGGCAGGCTGAGACGATCTAACTGCCTCAGGAATCGGGCCCAAAGTAGGGTCCGTATGGGTGCCAGACTGAGAGGGAGTCTGATCCATATACTCGGTCAGTGCAAGACGAGCCGTGCTCCGCGTAACCTTAGGCGGCATTCCCTATATTCAAAATAGGGTGCAACCTTGTCAGTCTTAATAGCACAATTACACTGAAATCATTCACACAAGGAGTCAAAGGCATTCCATGCATTTCATTTAATCAAAATTGTCACAATACAAGGGATATATCCTTACAAGCATCACAACGAGAAATACATGGGACTAAGATAGTTAAAATTGCAACAGCAACATAAGCAAAACACTAGCCCTAACAGGCTTACACATTAAAAGCAGGAAATGACTAACTACTAACAATAACATCAAAGATCGCATCGCTAGTCGGAGTCTGGGGACGGAGGAGGAGCACCCTTATCCTGCAAGCAACACAGGATCGCCTTCAAGGTGCGAGTCACCTTGCCAAATTTCTTCTTTGTAACGGCCTTGGCAGCCGCGACTTCTGCGCGAAGTTCTTGGACTTCCCTTCGCAAAGCGGTCTGACTCTCCTCCATCCGAGCAATGCGATCGTCGATAGTAGCCTGCGCAGAAGGAGGAGGGCTCTCATCTGTATCCTGAGCCTCCTCTTCTGCCTCTTCCTGAGCTTCTTCCTGAACCTCTGCTATAGGTTCTTCTTCGCTTTGATCTTCCTCATCATCAAAGTCATCCTCACTATCCTTTCAAGTTAATTTTCACGGTATTGTGACCCAATCTTCATCTTGACCATTGTCGACTCGTCAATGGTATGAATCGATACCGGTAATTCCGGCCCAAGTATATAGGCAAACTCAAGCGCAATCTTACAAATCAGTCGGCCAAAGGGAAGCGATTCGGATGTTCTTCTTGACCTGGCTATGAGGACTATCTGCCGTAAGATGAAAGTGGCCATACATACGTTCTCTCCCTGGGCCACCAGACATAAGAAATCGACCATAAGACGTGTACATTCAATGCGGTTCGTCGACCTAGGATAAACATTGTACGTACAGATATGGTGCAGTAGGCGCAAATCCTTAGACATATACGTCGCCTTAAGGCTATTATTAGGCTGCCATGGAACCAACTTACCGCACAGGAACCTGGTGCGGCGATCTCGTTCACGTCTAGTCCTCAGATTCTTCTCACTAGGATGCACATCACCAAGAGGCACGTTGAGAAGTCACACAATCAACCGAACATCGATCGTAGCCATCCGATCTCTATCAAAAGGGATTTTGAACTATAAAGGCTCCAAGGTAGGATTCTGGACACTAGCGTAGAAGGCACAAACGGTGCTCACATTAGCACGAGCGCGAGCTTCAAAGATCGGACCCCAATGCGCAGCTTCAATGCGTTCGAACAACAGATATTCGCCGAATAGTCGGCCATCTACGTCCACCTCAAATAACACTTTGCGATTAGTGTATTGGCCATGAGGCATCTCTGATAAAATTTCTCGCCCAAGGTGTGCATGGGGATCCAAATCCCGCTTTGTACGGCACTCCAGGACTGCAGCTGGACCTGCTGCGGCGCTTGAACTTGCGGCTCCACCCCGCGGTCTTCTCGATTGAGCAGGACGGCTTGGCCCAGCCTCGTCTGTTACGGTTTTCCTCTTACCCATCAAAGATATGATGGATGAGAGCGATAGAAGGCCTAAAATAGCTTCCACGAAAGTCATGGAAAATGGTAAAAATGCGAAGAAATGGCTGTCCAATCTGGAAAAAGGAAATCTAGGCATCATAGAGGGATGCTTCAAGCTTTCCAAGGCTGTATTTTTAAGGAGAAATGCAAACAAAAAAGTGGAATGGAGCACCTCACGATTTCAGCTCTTTTTGGGGGTTTTTGGAGCTCCAAATGGTGAAATCTTCAAGAGGAAGGGCTGCCAACTCCCAATAAGTGATGGGTGGTGGTCGGTTTTGGCCAAGGAGGGACCTAGGAGTGATTTGGGACGTCAAAATTTAGAAATGGCTGCTGAAAAATGAGAATAGGGCTAAGGGGAGGGCTGTTTGTGAAGGAGGGGGGTGTTTTAGGGGTTTTCGTGGGACGGGAGGCATATGGGGATGATGTGCACCCCATTTAAGGGCGTGCACCCAAAATTTAGGACCAACGGGCCCCACCGATCGGCGATGCATCGCCAGCCAACTTCCCAGTTGGCCGGTGGGACCACATGAGACTGGTCCCCCATGGTCCAGGGACTCCAAAAATATGTGGCCCACCCCCTGGTTCATTGTATTTTGATCTGTATGAGCCCAAATATGTGTTCGGGGATTTCCGGGACCACTCTACAATACCAAATACCAAACCCTATGATGCAGCATATGAATTTGGGGTAGAAGGAGCTAGTACATCCATCTAGATCCTTAGTTGCTAAAGAAAGTGAATTTAGAATGTTCTTATAGTAATTTTTTATAAAATTTTACTATTCACTGTACAATTTTATGAAAGTACTAATTTGTGTTATTTTCACCTTAAGTTTGATGCCTAATATGAAATGGATAAGAAAGAAATGAAGATTGGAGTGTTTAGAGGAGGAATTTTGAAAATTTTTGGTGAAACGGGGTTTTTAAGCCCTGGCGATTGATTACAGGAGTCGTGGTCATCCCACGGCCCAAGGATTCACTTTTGCGGTTTAAAACCACTCATAGGACGTCTCAACCCGACTTCCTACGGCCTAGAAGCTATTCGGGTTGCTTTACGAGACCCGAGATGCGTTACAGACTCGATCGTGCAATCGATTCAAATAGACTTCGCCTATCGGCGAATCTGCGATTCTAGAAGTGTTTCTAGACCCTTCTCGCACCCACCTAAGTCAAAGGAACCGACAGCGTACGTCGCGAGACCATAACCCAGGCCCAGTATACTCTCATTCATGCTCTGATACCAACTTGTAACACCTTGAAAATCGGGGGTCGTGTATAACCTCAACTCCCGAGTTCCAGACCGTCACTTATGCAACAAAAATGATTATGATTCAATGTTGTCTGATTTAAAGCATTCACATGAGTAAAAATATACAAAAACTGCAATTCATACTTCAGATCCAGTGATAAAAGCAAGCGGAAGACTAAACAATATACATATCACTGTATGGAAAAATAAAGTAAATCTCATCTGTCTCCAAAGTATGACTACATCTCTGAGTCTCATATAATATACATGAACAAAATAAATATCCAAAATGGTCCCACTGAAATCCCATCGATCCAGGTCGCCTACGCGAAGCCATCGTGATACTGCATGTACGAGAACTCGTCCTGGTCCTGGTCGATGTCTGGCTCCACCTCCTGGATCTCAACCTCACCTGCATCTACAACAGGGTCTGGTGGGTGTTGCAAACACCATCCCGTAACGTGGGAGTGAGTGATCAACTCAGTGGAATCATAGAGCAAAGATTAGCATGTTCACAATTTAATCACGCGATAATAGTAAAGCAGTAAATCAGACAATCCTAATACTGTTGTTAATGCAAGATGACATGACGTGATGTATGCCCTCACCGACGATCTCCCTCATACGGCAACATCTAACGACCGCGGCATGCCACACTCCCTAGAGTGCTCCACATCTTCCAGGCACATACAATGCTATGGTGATATGATTTCCAAGTTGTTATTAGTCCATTCAAACAGCAGGATTGGGAAACTAAGGTACTTCCCTTGTATCAATCCCAACACAGATCCTGTCTAGGGTCGTCACTCCTAGTAATCTCATACGATGTATATTTCGTAGGTCACTGCAAGGGCTACCAGGGCTGTTGCTCACACTCGTTGCACTGCTCCCCCATCACCTTATCAATACAGGCCTATTGTACTCTACTGCAACGGAAGGGTCGTCGCCTCCCGTGGACTCAGAATACGCTCGCGGTCACTACAAAGGACTCGTCGCCTGATCAGTGTAGGCCGACAGCTAGAATATAGTGTCCCATACCACCATAATCTGCTCACGAGTCTAGCTGCTCACTGGTCACTACGGGGAGGTTTGTGGCCCCAGCGTAGGCCGACAGCTCGACCACGGTGTCCCATACCACCATGCCCGGCTCATGAGTCTTCGTGGATTAAGGTACCATGGTTAACAGGGTTTATAATGGTAAGTTCAGTACCCTAGGTTCAAGCAATTATGACTCATACAAGGTGAACATACATTGGCCAGTCGGGTTGCTTGACGGGCTCGACTAGCGTGGTCGCATCTCAAGTCGAACGACATGAAGTGCGTAAAACACTTCGCGTGGCCTAACCACTGCCGCCAACTCTAAACACGAATCACGTTCATCGACGCGTCGTTCGTGGCTATGACCAGTCAGCCACGAATTCGCTCGGTTACCGACTGCCTGGACTAAGTCTAGTCCCAAGCACTTATGGAATCACATCAACAATATATGTAAAAGTATTGGAATTGAAATACAATCATGTGAGCATGTTAACACATGTTATAACATTCAACTCAAGCAAACCTTCAAGCACATATATTCCATGCATGTAATGAAATCATGCATTTAGTCAACATGTAGAAAATCATTTAGGTCAGCATATTAATTGATAAATCAATCACAAACTATCACATAACATCATTTAATTCAATACATACTAATACAAGCATTTATACAAACACCTACACTACACACTTAAGTCTACATATAGTATGTCGACCCAAAGTGCGCAACTAGGCGAATCTCTTCGCCAAACTAATTATGCATGCATTCCTAACTTCCTAATGCGACAACAAACCATGTCAACCACATCAGCAAAATATGAATGCAAACAGTACTTCCTACAAATGACTAAAATGCCCTAAATCTCATATTCTTCGTTAGTTTACGAAACGGGAAACAGAGAGCATTTTGTACATGTCAAACGGTGATGCCGTCAAGAATCTACTATTAAACGACATTGAAAGCGTTGGGAACCGTCAATCAAAGCGTCTAAAATCCTCACCTTATGTCTTGTAGACTCGGGAATTGAAACGGAGCGTATACGCTTCGTCTACGGCAAATAAGGAGCCTAATACACAAGATCCATAAGCTACATCGCTATGGAAACAAGGAAAACTCAAATCAACAACTATTTAGGGTATTTACTTACCTAGGATCGCGGTGGAATCGCCGGGAAAGCGGTAGAGGTGTGTTGCTTAAGCACGTGCAACGCGTAGTACAAGTGGTAGGAAGAACTCTCCCACACTCTCACAATCTCTCACCTTTTTCTCTCTCCCAAACTAGGGTTTCTCTCAAATTCGGATGGGAGAGAGGAGTGAGGGTTTCAACCCCTTTTATAGCTTAAAACATGCCCAAAATAGGCTTGGGAACAATGTTTACTTGGTGCCTAACCAAATCGGGGCCGTTTCGGTCCAAAAGAGCATTTCTGATGGTCCCCTAGCCAAACGCGGTCGGACTTAAGCTCATGCATACTGGATCTAGCACACGTCTAGTTTTCGAACCGGTAGGGTTCCCAGATCGCACGTGGCGGTCCAGTTTCAGATTAACGGTCACCGCACCAAGATCAGGCCTATAAGTCTCGGGATATATAATAGAAATTTTTCCTGATCCAAGGGTGTAATTTGGCCGTATTCTGACGGTCAGAATGCTCAATACTGATGCGTCAAATTTGTGTGCCAGATTTGAATTTGAAATTTCAACTATGTCCCTATTCGCACTCTCTTCGGTCCGGGCTCAATGAAATAGCCTGTGATTATCGGTTTAACTTGATTTTCGGAATGAGTGTCAAGTCCAGCTAGGTGGTTCTAACGGTCTAAGATAGGAGGTATCGGACTTTCGACGCGCGGTCTAGATCCAATACAAATTTTCAAGGAGGTCCCGAGAACAAACCGGTTTAGAGTTTGATCCGAGGCTTTAGAACATTATAGCACCCTTGGTTCCACTCGCTTTGGGCCTTGTAGAATGTATTTAAAGTGATCAGGGACCATTTCCCACCTATTCTAACGTTGCACTAGCTAACCTAGTCATATTTCTTAAAGGAATGAATTTTTCGCAATTTCGGGTCGAGTTGGTACTCGAGCCCAAGTATGGATTTTTTTCACGGGCGTTACAGGTTGTGGGTACACAACCCTCCCATTGGTGTACTATTCTCCCCTATGGGCACGCAATGACTTCGTTTGTGTCAGGGATTCATTGATGACCAGAGATCAAAGAAAGCCCTAATTTGGATCGAAATATGGGAATACTTTCTCTATAACATGAAATCAATCAGAATAAATGTTGTTCAGCACATCAATACTGCTACATTGAAGATCATGATACAATCAATATTGAACATTTAATATTTGTAATATGTTTATGTAAATGTTTTACTTTTGAATTAAATGAGATAAAGGATGTAAATGAATTCAGAATGAATAAATATTGTGATTGTTCTCTTTATTCTTCTTTTGTTAATTATTGAGTAAAAATGAATTCCCCTAAATCGAATGCATTTGTTTCTTGTTGAAACATAGTCCCATGCTTCATCAGATTCTTTGTTCATAAATTCTCTATTACACATCATTTCTACAAATTGGCGATGGACGAAGTCAGTCCATCATAGAAAAAGCTTATGACCCGCAAAATTTTGTATCCATGATGTGGGAAAGAATTCAAAAGGTCTTTAAATCTCTCCTAAGTTTGGAAGGTCTCTTCCTCTTTTGGGGAGAAATTCATTATTATTCTCCTTAGGGTGTTGGTCTTGTGAACTGGGAAAAACTTTTTAAGGAACACCCAGGTCATCTCAGCCCATGTCCCTATCGATCTCGCTAGTAAGAAATGTAGCCATGACTTGGTCTTTTCCTTCAAAGAGAAATAAAATAATTTAGGTCTCATAGTGTCAATCGTCACGTTTAGGAAGTGCAAGGTTGCTACGATGTCATCAAACTCTTTGAGATGTAGATATGGACTTTTAGAATCAAGTTCATCAAACTTTGGAAGTAGTTGGATCACTCCTAGTTTGAAGTCCATTTTTCCTACATTACGTGGAAACATGATGCAAGAGGGTGTACTTGCCCTCACTGGATGAAGATAATCTCTTAGCATTCTTAGTCGAGGGACATTGTGCACCTCATTCTCATTTTGATGTTCCTTAATAAGATGATGCAGTTGATTTACATCCATAGTTTTTGTTGGCTCAGTGGATCTTAGATGATGTCCAATCTGGTGATAGATAGGAAATCATTCGACCGATCCTCCTTCACTTAAGAGACGTATAGTGTTGTCATGAACCTACTTGAGCATGAAACACTCTTAGCTCTCAAGTTCTAAAACTAAAATTAATAAGAAAGAGAAAACTATAGAAATAAAAATTATGGGAAGAGAGAAGATTATAAAGACATTACAAGAACGAAGTTGTTATGTCAGTTGCCACGAAACAAGAAAACAAGTTATTTCCTAAAAATAAATTCAGAAATCTAAACTAAGCAAAACACAGCAAAATGTAATCCTAATCTGAAACTAATTTCAATACTAATCAATTTCAAAAAAATGCAATCAAAGTCCCTGAGAACGGTACTAAAAACTTGTTCACAACCCCAAGTGCAGGGCTACGCTGCAATAACAATCTCAGTGAGACTAAAGTCGAATTTATAAGGGCTTACTATATGTATGATTTCTAAAATAAACTAGAACTAGAACTAAAATTGAAACTAAACCAGAATCTGGAATATAAGAGATCAATTGAGAATGGTTTATCAAAGATAAAGAGAAACAATTAAAATAAGAGAACTAGAGTGTTAAGGATCCACTTGCAGCTATCTTAATGTTACCTTAGTTGATTTAATCAATACTTCAACTGGAATCGAAGTCCTATCCTATCTAGTCGGATGATGGAGCAATTAAAACATAATGGGATTTTAAACTTTCATTAGATTAGTTCCCTCATATAATACCAATGTAATGATTGCAGGGAATTTAAAGCATCTACCATGCCCAACGACAATGGAAGATCATAGAATTTTACAAATCACATAATTGTAAAACAGGTAAGAAAATATCAAAAGCTTCCTAAGCATTTATTGTGAATGGAGTCAATAGTAGATCACGGTAAACTGAAAATATTCCTTCATTCAAACTAAAAGTCAATGGAAGTTTAACATAAACTTGAATCAAAGTAAAATAACCATTAAAGTAAACTACAAGCTTCACCTCTTAGCTCTAGCTAAGAGATTAGTTAACCATCGGCATGATTAAACTAAAAGTCTGTGAGACCCGACCCAAGTTCGCATGTGTGCATGTGTGTGTGTGAGTATGCATTTCTTTTCTTTTGGTCTCGCAGTCCTACCGGTCGAATTCTGACGACCCGCGACCCTCAGATAGTGTTTGCAGTCATCCTTGAGTCTGGTCATGTAGACCTGACTCGGATCGAGCTGAGACCTATGCTATTGCGACCGCATTATTACGATGGTTCCAACACCGCGTCTTGTGTGTCCATCCGATGTGTGGATCATAAGTTGTGTACGTTTCATTCTATGGCCCTTGATTTTGATCATGTGGCCCACCTTGAATTGGTGCATATGGCCCAGACTCCCTCTTTTGCACAAGTTCCAACACACACTACACACACCACCTAAATCTCCATAACTCACACTACCAAGACCTCACACACCACCCACACCTAACCTACCCTAGCAACATTGTTTGTATCACCATAGTTTAATGATTAATTTCCTTAAAAAGATTTTTCCCTCTCTTTCCCTCTCATTTCTCTCTCTCTTCTCTTCTTCTCTAGAAATTTTCCTCCATTTCACCAGCCCATTTTCTCCCTTTTTTCAGCCCCCTTCTTCTCCATTTTCCCTCAATCCATCCATCCCAATCTCATCTCAACCATCAATCTTGCTTGTTTGGAGCCTTAGAAGCCTAGAGTTGGAGTTTTGGTGGAGATCTTTGAGGTGGGTGCTCCTGTAGATGTAAAAATATGATTTCTATAGCCTATATGTTTTTATTTTTCATGAGAGAAGTGTAGGACCCACCAATCATTGGTGGATATCCCACACAATCCCATGGTTGTGGCCTAATGGCCTACCTTATGCATACATGATCCATGCATGGGGCCTTTCTCTATGGGCCCCATCATGGCAGTTTTCTTTCATATCATATCATGTTTGGGTCATTTAGACCTTATAACCATGGTGGAGATGACATCCTCACCATGCATTTTAATTATAGGCCATGCATGTGCAAGATCCATGTTGTAAATGTAAATCTATGTATGATGTGCGGGTGTGATTGATCTTGGGAGGGCTCAATAGTGGCGGAGCCCTTTCCCTATGGCCGGATTGTCTTTCTATCTCTATTTTCCCTCATTTTATTTTCTAATGTGTGTGGCTCATTTGGTGGGCCTAGGACATTCAGAAATTTCAACAAGGTGGGATGCCCAAACTGCCCATTGTTTGATTTTGGGTGTCCTACTTGCTGCCTTAATGATGCATGCAAGCTGTGTCGGCTTTAGATTATGACATGGACATTTTTCGGGCCCACTAAGGAAGGCCACACCATCCTCCATTAATGTATTTCCCTTTTTATTTAACTTATATAATAAATTTTATTTAAGTACATGTTGCTATCCAGAATTTTCTAGACAGTTTCTGGTTATTTTTGGACCAGATTTTGGGACTGTTTGGGGGACTATTCATACCCATTAAATATACTTTCTGAAAGGTGAGGATCTCATCTTGATGTCTCCCAAATTTCAGCCCCATCTGACCTTGATTGAGGTCCCAAAGGTGTGGTCCAAATGAGGTGGACAATCTGCATTTTCTGCACTGTTCCAGCAACATTCCACCATGGACAGTTGGATTTCTGAAATTTATTAAAATATTTGTGGGTATTTAAAAATTATAAAAATTACAGGAATGTGTCCTACTCATGTTAGAACCCACCTACAAAATTTTGGGGCCAATGGATACCTGTACCTACCATAGTGGTGGCTGGACTGGCCCACTATAATATAGTGTTCAGATCAGTCTGATTTTTAGGACAGATTGATTTATCTAAATGAATTAAAATATTTACAGATGTCTAAAAATGTTAAAATTTTTTAGAGATGTGTTCTACTCATTATAGGACCCACCTATCAAATTTCAAGGCCAATGGACCCCTGTACACACCTTGGCAAGGGCTGGACTGGCCCACCATGTTGGGAAGTCTAAGTCTGTCTAATTTTATGGATAGATTATCTTGTTTAAATTAATTAAAATACTTATAAATATCTAAAAAATTTAAAATTTTTTGAGGGTATGGATCACCTATGGAAGTATCACTCTGTAAAATTTTAGCCTTAAATGACCTTGTTTGGGCATCTAAAAGAATAGGCCAAGATAGCCGGAGTCTCAGATTTTTTTGCTGTACAGTCCAGCAATATGCCTTGATAAAAACCATAATTCAAAAATATTTCTTGTGATGGTGGGCTACCTTTTTGGGTTTCCTCTTATTGTATGCATGATGAGGGACCTTGGCCCTCAATTTTCAGAGTTTTATAGGCCTTGGACCCACTCCAACGGAGTGCCCAAATTTATGACAACAACATGTTATAATTATGTTTAGCCTTGGGCTAAAATTTTGAGGAGTGGGGCCCACCACATTATAAAGATCTTATGGAAAATGATTTATACATTTAGTACCTTAAATTTTGGGCTTAATAAATATACTTTTGAGGCCCACCATAGTTGAATTTAATTGGGTCCATGAATATAGCTAGTTGTTGAACTCTTTAGGCCTAATTGGGCTGGAACTTTCCAGATAGGCCCATTAAACTATTGGGTCATTTTTACCATACTATTGTATTGGGTTAGTGGGCTAGATTATACAAGTAAATGGGTCCTTGTTTTCCCACCAAATCAACTTTATACTTAGGCCGGGTTGTAGGCCCAACTTACTTGACTAAGAGCATGACATTTGCCCATGTGGTTTGAGCAATGGGCTGCCCACTAGGCCACCATAATATATGGGATTAGTGGCCTTTATGTTGGGCCCTAACCTTTCGCCTTTGGACCCATAGTGGTATATATGGGTTGGGTTATGTGTGTTCCCCTTGGACCCATATTTTGGGTAGGCCTTGGGCAGCCCTTTCTGAAGCCCAACATGAGTGTTTATGGTAAGATTATGGCTGCTCATTTCTTATTTCTGATGTTGCATGGGCCTTGGGCCTTAATCCATGATCAATTAGAGATGGGCTACCTCTTAGGGACCAATTGTGGTTGGATGTCCACATTGGTGGCCTTAAGGTAGGCCCATGGGCTTCTATGGGTGGTTAAAGGCCCACCATAGACCCTTGCTAAGCAGTTTCATCTATTTAAGCTCATACCATTGTTCTCCTCAGTCTCGTGGGCTACCCCAGGTATATGGGCCCCCACTAGAGGTTATATTCCTTATGAGGAATTAGTTAAGTACCTAGACCCTTTATGGTTAAGTAGAGAGTTCATCTTCACCATATTGACACCCCTATTTATCTTCATGGCCCACTCCCATACACATCATATGCATGCTTGGTTGATGTATGATTGGCCATGGTTGTTCCATTGTATAAGACATATTAGTATCTCCCTGAGAGATGGATGCTTGGGATTGATGCATGGGTGATTGTGTGATTCATGCATCTGGCATTGCATAGCATGTGGATATCTACCCTTGCTTCATCAGGGCCTTGCCTCCACAGAGATATTCGTGGATGGTCGAATGTGTGGACACCGGAAATATTAGTTGAGCATACCGGGTGCATAGGATGCCCATGGGTAAAATTTCTAAAACTTCCATGGTACCAAGGATCTGCTCCAACGCCGTGACCGGGTGGAATAAATGAGCGCACGAGGGCCTTATACCGTTAGGATGCGACTCCCACTGTCGTGTAGTCGATTGGATAGGGGTGTGACCTTACCTGCCTGGTGTGTAGTGGGCATTGCTAGGCTGAGTCTGACCAGCTCTTAAATAGGTCCGCTACCGTCAAGCCTTGTTGGTGATTGGCTGTCCACAGGCGGGTAGTGAGGTCTCTTACGCTCGTTTGACTGTACGGGGTCTGTAGAGCGGCAGTCATTCAGTAGTGTAATGGACCCTGGTGATTTTCTTATGATTGGAAATGTACTTGACTTATGGTTTAGATATGAGCACTGACATTACTTGCATCGCATCAGCATTAGATGTGTAAGCCCCTTCATGCATTTCCTTGGTATGGTGTCCAGTACTCATCGCATCGTATTCACGATAAGCCTTGGTAAGGCTAGTGATATTCTCATTGAGCATGTTTCCCTTCTTGCATCTCCTACTATTCTTCTGTGCACCATCGTCACACACTTACACCACCCTCTAAGCTTATATAAGCTTATGCACGATTGATGAGTGCAGGAGATTCTATGCAGGCGTCGTAGTAGCAGAGCATGGAGTAGAGCTGAGCATTTGAGGACTCCAGTGTTGCTGACCTTTCTCTCTTTTCCTTTTATCTCATGTATGTCCTTTTGGACCTTATGGATAGTTATAAAAGTTTAAATTTTATAGTGGATTTTGTGATGTGTGCCTTTGTTATTCTCAGATGTACTTGCTATGATCTTCGGTATGCTCGTATTGGTAATGATTATACTGTTATGAAAATCCTCCTTGTAGGATCCTAGGATCGGAACCTGCCTCAGGAGTCGAGAATGGGGTACTATGGAGGCTGTTACGGCCAGAACCGGCCATCGGATCCCTTGTGATTCCGGTTACCGAGTCTGAGACGTGACAAAGTCTTAAAGAAAAACATGAAAAAACTAACTAAGAAAAGAAATAACTCATTGGTGTGGCAGCACTCCTTTCTCTACTCTTCCCACCCTAATCCGTGCATAGAAGAACTTAAAAAACTCCTTTATATAGGCTTTGCTTGGACTGACTTTAATTTACATAGGTTACGTAGCTTTAATTACTTCACAACATCTAACTTAATTTATAAGGAATAATACTAGTTATTACACACAAATAATGTAATACGATGTAATGGTAATAGTGATTGATCGATCCAAATTTCTAATGGGCTGAATTTGATTATATCAGCAAGCCACGGAGCATATGTTCGAAATGATTGAATGCAAGGTGCACGGTGTGTAGAAATATGATGCTTGATGTTGTATTAATGCTTAATGTAAAATGATGGTTAACCAACTAAGGTTTCTAGTGGACCTGCTCCGATTATACCAACATACCTTAGAGCATATGCTCGTAAGTTAGATACAAGAAAACTATAAAATGCAATATGATGATGATGTATATGAGGAGCAAGAAGGTTGAGAAGGAATGAGTGTTACACGATGCTAATACTCTGATTTGATGAAACTGATTGGAGTTGAATGGTTAGATGAACAGTAGTATTCAAGGCTAGATTGAGTGGCTCGAATTTAAAGTTAGGTGGGTCAGAAGGCTTAGACTTTGGTTAGGCTAGACTAGACCAGGGCTGGGCTCTCTCTCTCTCTCACTCTCATTCTCCTTGGTGGAGGGATGGCTAGATGGCTAAAGCCCTAAGGGATGAGGAGGGATACTTGATCCTTCATGAATGCTTTGGATGGAAGTGAGTGCTTGAAATTAGAAGGGGAGGGGGACTATTTATAGCCTTCAAACTCAATTTTCTTGTAATTGTTAGTAATCTTAGGGGTAAAAGGTGGTTAAAGGGCCAGGATTGGTAATTGCCACATGGAATCATCTCATAGGTTGGATGACGTGGTAAAAATATAATTTTGGGTAAGGAGATGAGCATCAAAGTAAATACACTCCAACCTCACACTTAGTGTTTTAAAAAGGAGAATTCTACATGCTTGACGGATGCTGCCCTAAAGAGGAGGAGTGTCATGTGGCCGACGCAACCTGATTGTCATCAGTCCCTATTTAGACTCCCTACTTTAGCAAGCAGCCTCCTCTAATCGTGTAGAGGCTCTGCTATGAGGGTTGATACTTTAAGGTTTTTCTTATTTCTTCTATTGGGCTTGTTTTTAGGCTTAACTAGTTGAGTTAATTGGATTGTTGGATTGGGTAGGCTGACCAGATGAGTTGACTCAGTGAATTGATTCGTTGATCTGAATCAAGGTTCTACGGTTTTAAGTTCTTAGGGTTTAAGGTTAGGCAACTTAGTTGACTAGGTTGAATGTATTGAGTTTAGAGTTTAAGATTGGGGTTCCTAGGGTTTAGGCTTATAGAATTAAGGTTTGGTCGACTATCCATCAGTCTAAAGTTAATCAGGTTATCAGCCTGGGGTAAGGTGTCTACATATGCCCCTCTTTGGTAGAAGTTGTGAGCAACTGGATGCCAAAGCGAGTGGACACCCCACCTTTGCCAGTCAATCATAAATTGCAATCTAAATTCGTTGCTTGCCTCTGTGTGTGTATCAGCTGGTTGCTTGGAAATAGATAACTCGCACATATTGTGAGGGTTTGAGGAAAACATTGCGATTGTCTGTATGTGGGTTGTCAATTACAACTATTTTACTCGTGATCAGTACTAACATAAAAAGGTATAATAGATCTCCTTCACTTTCTACGGTCTTACAAGGATACTAACCCAGTACTAGATTATCTGTTACTTCCTAGATCACCCCATGATTACTTATTTTATTTGATCATCAAAGTGGTTAGCTGCCTACACTTTCTACAGCCTTACGGGGAACTCACTAATACACGATCAAGTTCTGCAAGCATCGATTGCTAGGTATGTGCGGGTGGCAATTTTTCATGGAATCTTCTGGTTTTGACACTTAGTTTACAAGTTGTCTTTTTTGCCATTTTGGATTATTCTTTTTACAAATCTTGAACTGTCATCTCTTCGTAGCATTAGCAATTGGTACGATGGATTTGAAACTGGATTGTCCTGATCGTACTTTGATGTGCATTTAGATATGATAATCTCCAGGAAAACTATGAAACATCGGATCTTATTTTAGTGCCTCGGAAGTCTGACACTTTATTTTTAAAAATAATTTGTGATTTTGAAGTTGCTCCACTTTGTGGAGTGATACTCCGTGGGGGTTTTTATTACAAGATGATTTTGAAATGTGTCCAGCTTACTGGTCGTCTCCACTGGAGATGCCTATGGGACTTCAACTATGCTAGTTTTTATTGAAAATATGTGAGGGGCTAATGTGTATGTTGGTTGTGATGGGGATTGTGGATTTCTAGGAGTTTGTAATTTATTGCTTATATTTTGGTAGTCACGATTAGGAGTGAGATTTTCTGGGGATGGTTTTTTGGTGTAAGTTTGATTATTGGTTGTGATCAAGAGTCTGATTAGAGATGGTTGATTGGTTCCATCATCTCACAAGGTAATTAGATTTGATTATTTTTGGGCTGATCCAGAATGTTGGTTGTGATCAACTCTAAATTTTATTACGAATGATGTAGATCTGTCTATGGATGGCGATCATGATTTCAATTTGTGACCAATTGAGTCCATCGTTCTGTGGATTTGTGGTCAAAATTTTGAACCATGATTGATTTCATCGTCCTGTGGTTTTGGGGTCAAGATTCTAATATATGATTGATTGGATCCATCATCCCATTGTTTTGTGATTCTTTAGGAATTTTATTTTTTTTTTGAAATATGATCAGGTCCATCCGATCATGAGTTAACGGTTGTGTTCGATGTCAGTTTTTATTAGGATCCAGTTCATTAGATCGTGAGTTAACGGTTGCAATCAATGCTGGTGTTTTTCAGATTTTAAAAAGGATCTAGTCCATTGGATCACGAAACGATGGTCACGATTGATGTTGGCTTTTTTTGGGAATGATCTAGTCCATTAGATCACAAGTTGATGATCGTGATCAATGATGGTGCTTTTGAGATTTTAAAAAGGATCCGGTTCATCATATCATGAATCAATGGTTGCAATCGATATTAGTTTTTATTGGGATCCAATCCATCGAATCGCGAGTTAACGGTCATGATCGATGCTGGTATTTTTCATATTTTGAAAACGATCTAGTCTATCTGATCATAAATTGATTGTCGCTATTGATGTGGACTTTTATTGGGTCTAGTCCATCAAATCGTGAGTCAACTGTCATGATCGATGCTAGTATTTTTGAGATTTTGAAAAGGATCTAGTCCGTCGAATCGTGAATCAATGGTTGCGATCGATGCTGGTTTTTATTAGGATCTAGTCCATCGGATACATAATCCATATATGTTTTATAAGTAAATTTGGTCTGTTCTAGGACTAGTCCTGGACCTTTTTCGACTAGTCCTAGCACTGGTTCGACCAGTCCAAGAAATTTCACGACCAGTCCTAAGTTATTGAGGATTTTCAGAATTTTTTGGTTATTCTATGACCAGTCCTGATAATTGTTCGATCAGTCGTAGGAACAGTGTTGACTGGTTCTTTGACTAGTCATAAACCTTTGATTTAAAGTACAACGTTGAAATTCAGCCACCTACGACCAGTCGTGTGCGACCTACGACCAGTCGAATGGAACCTACGACCAGTTGTAGGGTACCCACGACCGGTCGTGCAACTGTAAAATCTTATCACGCCCAAAAATTTAAATTTCGGTTGATTCTTCGACCAGTCGTAGAGGTCTTAAGACTAGTCGAAGACGTGTTTTGCTCAGCTATAAATAGAGCACGAATTTCAGAATAAAACAGATAATTTAAGCTAATTAATTCAGCCTTCTGAGAGATAAGACTGTGCTCCATTCTAAGCTAAGCGTGCGTATTTAATATTCTCTTTCATTAGCTTTATTAATTGATTTTATTTCTTATATTCCAATCTAATCTGAAAAGAGGAATAGATGTTTCCCTTTCTTTGGAACAAAATCAATTAAAGCTAGCCCATTTTAATTTAATTTAAAATCAATTAGAACTAGAACCATTGTAATGTGAGTTTGGATATTGAACTTGGACATTCAATCATCTACTCTGACTTGGTTCTTCTGGGCTGCTACAACGAAGGAGATATTCAGGTATTTTCTATTTAATTGTAAATTCTTTTTTACTTTTAGTTTTGTTTGGGATTTGCTAGAAAAATCTCATTGTATTGGTTATCTGAGGAGAGCCAGGAAAACTCAAAAGTGAGGTTTTTTTAATTGTGTAAGCCCACATAGAAAGACACAATTATAAGGTTATGGGTGAACCTGTAAAAATCTAATTTGATAACGAATGCTAATATTCCCTGTGTAAGGATATTAGGAGTGGAGTAGCATTCTGTGTGGCTGTTGTTTAACAATTGGTGTACACACAGGCGAACCACTATAATCCCTTATGTTTCGTGGTTGAATGGTTTATATTTCATATATTTTCTTATTCATTTGTGGCATGTATATGTGGATGTGAATGTTGTAATCATTTATTTCAAGCATTGTGAGAATGTTGTAATAGTTTAGCATTTATTTCTTGCAATTCCTTTATCAGCATTCTTACTTGTTCTAGTAAGGTTATCCTACCATTTCTATGGTGCATGGTTGTCCTTAGAACAGTATATAATTGATAGCAATTTATTCTTCAATGCAGTTTGTATTTTATTTTCTTTTCCTCTTTGATTTGAGATTTGATACAAAGACCTTTCTAGAAATAAAGTTGTCCTACCATAAACTCTGGTTTTTAGTGTAAGGTTGTCCTTAGAATAACATTTGTATTAACCTCTCAAGATCTAAATTTTGAGGTTGCCTTACATTCTTTACATTCTTGGATTGAGATTTGTTTACTTTAATTGTTGGGTATCATATTTGTTTAATTTTTGCTGTTATATGTTTTATTTGGTATAGTCCTATTCACCACCCCCCCCCCCCCCCCCCCCCCCCCCCCCCCGCTATAACATATAGTTAGGCCTTTTTTAAGTGGTAGCAGATCCTAATAGCTCTTTTTAATTCTTAATTCTTGGATTTATTTCATGAGCTAACGATTTAAGCTATTTAAGATGTCAAATTTTGATATTCTATCAGTCACTAGTTCACCACCAATTGATGGCTCCAACTATGATTATTGAAAAGCCAGGATGAGAATATTCTTAAAATCCATGGATGAAAATGTGTGGCTGGCCACTGTGAATGGTTAGAACCCTCCTATCATTGAAGTAATTTGATTGATGGTTTAAAATCTATGAGAGTAACACCTTATTTCTCTTGGACCACTCTTCAGAAAAGTGAGAGTAGTGCAAATGCTAAAGTACTAAATGCAATCACTTGCACACTATCATCGAATGAATTCAAAAGAATTATATCTTATGATTCTACAAAGCAAGCTTGGGATACATTAGAAATGACACACGAGGGTACATCTATTGTCAAGAAATCGAAAGTCCAACTCCTTACAACCAAATTTGAAGAAATTCATATGGAGGAAAATGAAACATTTATGGACTTTTATACACGATTAAATGACATTGTAAACTCTATGTAGAGTCTTGGTGATAGAATTCCAGAAAGTAAAGTGTGTGCAAAAATACTATGCTCACTTCCTAAACGATTCAACTCTAAAGTAACCGCGATCCAAGAACTTCGTGATATGGATATATTGAGGGTTGAGGAATTAGTTGGTTCCTTATAAACCTACAAGTTAACTTTTAAAGCTCCAAAAGGAAAATCAATTGCTCTTAAAACTTCTAAAAATAATTTTTAAGAAAATTCTGATGTAGATAACTCTGAAGATAATATAGCTCTTTTAGAAAAAAAGTTTAGTAAAATCTTCAAAAGTAAAAAGCGAGTTGATTTTCAAAAAGGAAATGATAAGAAAAGATCTAAACCTAAATCTAAAACTTGAAAATCTTTGAAAGATAGCCAATGTTACAATTGCCAAGAATATGGGCATTTGGGTAATAAGTGTCCTAAAAAGGACAAACCCAAGAAGAAGGGTATGCTGGCTACTTGGGATGAATCCTCTGATTCTGAAGCTTCTTCTGAATCTGAAGATTCTGAAAATGAGTCGGGTAATGAAGTGAAAGCCCTTATGACTCTAGCCAAATTCACATTTTCAGACAATGATTCAATAAGTGAAGAAAATCTGAATAGTGAATGTGAAAATGAAGATGATCTTCAAGATGCCTATAATGCCCTATACAAGGAGAGTTGTAAAATTGCGGTGAAACTGAAAATTCAAAAAGAAAAAATTTCTAAACTCAAAGAAATTTATGAATTTCTTATTTTAGAAAAGTCCCATATTTCAGACCATTTTGAAAAGACAAAATGCGATTTGGATTTTAAGACTGCCCAAGTTGAAAATCTTAAATCTGAAAACGAATAATTAAAACATGAAGTCGCTTCTCTATTGAGTTTAAAGGAAACTTGGAAATATGTCCAAGGTGATTCTAAATTAGAAAAACTCTTATCAGGATCAAGAAAATGTGGTGATCGATCCAGTTTGGGTTATGATAAGAATGTTTCTCCTAAACTAAAGAATGCACCTCCTAAGTTTGTAAAAGGAGAGACCTTAAACTCAAAAGGGAAAGGATAAGTGTTTTCTAAAAATCCTAAATCTGTTCAAAAACTTAAAGAAAATTATTTCAACTATAGGAAGCATAACCAAAATCCTTTGGCTGAAAAGATAGTTGATTTACTTAAGGAGATTTTAAAGTCTAACTCATTAGGTCATACTTTAATTCTTACAATCGAAAGAAGACCAACTATCCACCTAAACCTAAAATGGTTATGAAATGGATTCCAAAGGTCACTTGCTTGGTTGCCCACACTGCTTTCAAAGCTACATGCCATTCAAAGTGGTACCTAGATAGTGGATGCTCCAGGCATATAACAGGCGACAAGGTTTTATTCACCGATCTAAAAGATATGATTAATGGTTCGGTCACATTTGGTGATGGCAATAACTACAAAATTATGGGCCAAGGTACGGTTCAACTCTATAACCTTCCGTTATTTAAGAATGTCTTATATGTTGAAGGACTAAAACATAATTTGCTAAGCATATCTCAAATATGCGATAATAACCATAGTGTGCGGTTTTCTAATCAAAGCTATGAGATTCTAAACAATAAGGGTTCTGTAATACTAACTGGATGTACAACATCTGAAAACTGCTATATTATTAGCGAATCTAGCTCATCTAATCAAACATGTTACATGGTCCATATAGACGAGACTGAATTATGGCACAAACGTCTTGGACATGTACACTTCTGAAACTTATTTAGATTGAGCCAAAGAGAACTTATAAGAGGTCTACCCAAACTTTTAAAATTAGATAAGATATGTGGTGAATGCCAGTTTGGCAAACAAATAAGGAACTTACACAAAAAGGTGAATTCCAATACCACATCAAGACCACTCGAACTTCTCCACATAGATCTGATAAGACCTACCAGAACGGAGAGTCGAGGTGGTAAAAGGTATATCTTGGTAATAGTAGATGACTTTACCAGATATACAAGGATAGTCTTCTTAAGGGACAAATCAGAAACCTTTGAAGAAGTAAGAAAAGTTCTCAAAAGGATTCAAACTGAAAAAGGTTCTCAAATCAGTAAGATTCGTAGTGATCATGGATCTGAGTTTGAGAACAGCGATTTTGAGAAGTTTGTAGTGACCAAGGAATATTACATGAATTCTTAGTGCCCAAAGCTCCACAATAAATTGGGATAGTAGAAAGGAAAAATAGAGTGCTACAAGAAATGGCTAATGTCATGTTGAATAGTATGAAGCTCTCTAAGAATCTTTAGGATGAAGCATCGATACAGCTTACTATATTATTAACTGAGTTTACACTAGTAAAGATAATAATAAAATGGCTTACAAGATGTGGTTCGATAAAAAGCCTACTGTCAAGTACTTTCGAGTTTTTGGCAGCAAGTACTATATTTTACGAGATCATGAAAATCTAGAAAAAATTGATACAAAAAGTGATGAAGGAATCTTTCTAAGATATTCTTTAAATAGTCGTTCTTATAGGGTTCTGAACAAAATGACCGGTGTGATTCAAGAGTCTATCAATGTGGTCATTGATGACCACTTAAACACACCAGTCTCAAGTTCGGATAATGATGAAGTTCTTGTAGTTGATAAACCTGATACTTCATCTAATCAAACTGATTCTGAACTAAGGACTGTTAAAGATCATCCAACTACTTAAATTCTTGGAAATCCTCTCACTGGTGTTCGTACTCGTAGACAACTTGAGGATATATGTAATTACGTATGTTTTACATCTCAGATAGAATCTTCTAGTGTAAAAGAAGCTCTTGTTGATGAAAACTAGATTGTTGCGATATAAGAAGAACTTAACCAATTTGTAAGAAATGATGTTTGGTATCTCGTACCTAAACCCAAAGATAAACACATCATTGGAACAAAATGGATTTTTAAAAATAAGTCTGATGAGATTGGAAATATAATTAGGAACAAGGCTAGGCTAGTGGTACAAGGTTACACTCAAATTGAAGGTATTGATTTTGATGAAACTTTTGCACCAATAGCACGTCTTGAATCAATCAAACTATTTATATTCATGCCATGTTTTAGAAAAATCAAGATTTATCAAATGGATGTGAAAAGCGCTTTCTTAAATGGTGATTGCATGAGGAAGTCTATGTTGAACAACCAATGGGTTTTGAAGATCCCAAAAATGTTGATCATGTGTATCGCTTTAAAAAGACACTTTACGGATTAAAACAAGCTCCTAGGGCATGGTATGAGAAATTAACAAAGTTTTTGTTGAGCTATAATTTTCAAATGGGATCTGTTGACAAAACTCTATTTGTTAAAAAATATAATGATCATATTTTAATGGTACAGATTTATGTTGATGATATCATTTATGAATCTACTTGTACTGACATGACTACTGAATTTGCAGATTTGATGAAGTTATAGTTTGAAATGAGCATGGTTGGGGAATTGAATTATTTCTTAGGGTTGCAAGTAAAGCAACAACCTGATGGAATATTCATTTCTCAATCTAAATATGCCTTGAATTTAATTAAGAGATTTGGATTTGAGAATGGTAAGAACTTCGATACTCCTATGAGTACTACCTTGAAACTCTCAAAAGATTCTAAAGGTAAAAATGTTGATCCGAAATTATATCAGAGTATGATTGGTAACCTATTATATTTAACTGCTAGTAGACCTGATATCACGCTAAGTGTTGGTATTTGCGCCAGATATCAGTCTGATCCGAAAGAATCGCACTTGATCACTGTCAAGCGGATTATTCGATATGTCGCAAGTACTGTGAATCTCAGTCTCTAGTATCCTCATGAGACTAGTGTTCAATTAGTTGGGTACTCGGATGCTGATTGGGCTGGTAATCTTGATGATAGAAAATCAACCAGTGGTGGTTTCTTTTATATCGAAAACTGTTTAGTTTCTTAGTTTAGCAAGAAAAAAAGTTCTATATCACTTTCAACAGCTGAAGCTGAATACATCGCAGCTGGTAATGTGTGTACGCAGCTTGTTTGGATGAATCGAATGTTAAGTGTTTATGGAATTAAACAGGATTCTATGTTATTATATTGTGATAATTCCACTGCCATAAATATTTCAAAAAATCATATTCAGCATTCTCGTACTAAGCACATTGACATTAGATTCCTTTATATCCGTGAATTAGTAGAAGAAACGGTTATATCTTTGGAATATATACCTACCGAGAATCAACGTGCTGATATTTTCACTAAACCTCTCGATAAAAGAAGGTTTAACCAAATGAAATTTGATCTTGGCATGTGCATTTTAAGATGATATTTTATACATTTTGGTATCATATTGTATATGCTTGTTAGGTTAGATTTCAATATTTGTAAAATATGTAGAAAAATCTTGAAATTCATAAATGGAATTGCTTTTTTGACTGGTACTCGACTGATCGTGAATATACACGACCGGTCGACCAATCGTAGTATGACCGGTTGTGTACATCCATGACCAGTCGTGAATCTCGTGAATGTCTTTAATTTAGGAAAAAACCATCATCTTTCTCATTTCTATTTCACTCTCCAATGGGTCGAACCTCAACTAGTCGAAGCCAACTTCCAAAATCTTCATGGTTAGTGCTCCATTTACATTTTTCTTGTAGTTTTGTGTTTAGATTACTTTCATTTCTCTCTTGAAGTTATCTATTTCAAATTTCGTTATGATTTGGGTTTTTTCTTTTGAAAAATCTGATTTGAGAAAACCACTTCTCAATCATTAACAACTCTTTGTTTCTTTGAAATTCTTGTTGCAAATGGCTTCTAGGGAAAGAAAAACCACTTCTCGTGGTCCATCTTCTTCCAAATCGGCCACTATCTCTAAGCGTCATCTTAGGGCTCCCGAGGATGATCCATCTTTTGTTCGGGACATCTGAATACGTAATGTTATTTTTGAACATCTGGTTGATATTAATCATACTGCTCCTTTTGATATCCTTCCTATGTTCTAAGCTGTAGGTTGGGATAACTTATTGCATTGGGGTGGGCCAGCATATCGGTCCATTGCCCAATCCATGTTTGCTAGTATATGTGATTTTTCACTGGAAAATCTAACGTTTAAAATTTCCACAAGAGAAGGGCGATTTGACGTTGATCGTCACTTAAATTCAGCTCTTATGGAAATTCCTGTGAATGATGAGGGAGTTCTCATTCATACACTATCTGAAAAACCCTTATAGACTGAAAAACGTATGCTAACTAAGGATTTATGCAATCTGGATGTTCAATGGATGCATAAAGGAAATCCGCTACCCTCAAGATTTTTGTTACCCAAATATAGAGTTCTTCATAGGATCTTTGTGTTGAATTTGTATCCTCGATCAAGTAATAAAACTGAGTTAACGGCGTTCATGGTTCGTGTTCTTCATAATATTACCAGAGGTGCTTAGCATACCATCCTTAATTTGTCAGTCTATCATTCAGTTTCGACTCCATCCTGGTCATAGTGATATCCCTTTTGGTTATTTGATGACTGTATTGGCTATGCATATGTTAGTCGATATGTTAGTTGGTGAAGCCCCTATCCATCATCTGATATTTAACAACTCTAATATCAATAAGATGAAGCTGGAATTTCTTCCTAGCCAAAGAGATGTTGTTGATACGGCTGAAGCTAAACATGAGGAAGAAGCTGGTGATATTCCTCCTAATGATATTAACATGGATGATATTTTTAAAGAAATTGAATCTGACTCTGCAAATGATCCAGATTATGAGCCTTCTGTCTTTGATGCTCGACTGAGTGCATTGGAGGAGAAAGTTGAGAATACAAATGTTAAGATAGAAAACATGTCTGTTGCCAATGATTTACAATTCAAGTATATGCGCAAGTATCTTAGGCGCTTCAATAAGGGCATGCATCAACTTGATCCTTCCATACCTGCTCCTTCATCTAGTTCAGATTAGTTCATTTTCTATTTGCTGGTCTGTAATAACTATATTTCTATTATATTCACTTGACTGGATTTGCTACTTTAGCTATCGTTGATTTAGCTCAGTTCTTACATTATATATGTTGTTTATACTATGTTCTCAAACTCTTGTCTGATTTTCTCTTCTTTATCTCCTTGATTATTACTCCTTGCCAATTTGTTTTTATGCTTCCTTTGTCATATTGTGACAAAAAGGGGGAGTATGGATATCCATATATTGATTTTCTGATACTGGATTGGTGTTATACGGAGGGAGGAGGGAGTAGCATTACTTTGCATTGCATTATACAAGTGCTATATTTTTGAGATATATGTTACTCAAGGGAAGTATGTGCAGAGATAGAATGTATGAGCATGAGTGTATGAGTATGGATTGCATGTTGGTTGAATATTGATTTGCAGGTACATGAATGTGTGCTAGTTGATAACAACTGGTGCATGATTCTTTAATCAGATATTCGGTGTTATGTATCATATCTTGGATATATGTTTTATCACTAATTTGATAAAGGGGGAGATTGTGAGTGTTATAGTTTATAGCCCCTTGTTATTGTCAAATTTGTGGTGACAAAGACACCGCTTTGAAGCTTGTATATGTGATGAACGAAAAAAGTGTTCAATTTCAAGAAGCTTTCAAGATCTCAGAAGTGTTCAAGTTCAAGAAGCTTTCAAAATCTCATAAGTGTTCAAGTTCAAGAAGCTTTCAAGATCTCAGAAGTTTTCAAGTTCAAGAAACTTTAAAGATCAAGATCTCAGGCATAATTATACTCAAAGGTCACTTGTCTTCAAGTTTCAATGTCCTTGCTTCACTATCGAGGTATGACTGACATTAAGTTGACCTTTAAAGTAGGACATTTTGGATACATAATCTATATATATTTTATAAGTAACTTTGGTCTGTTCTAAGACTAGTCTTGGACCTTGTTCAACTAGTCCTAGCACTAGTTCGACCAGTCCAAAAAATTTCACAACCAGTCCTAAGTTGTTAAGGATTTTTGAAATTTTTTAGTTATGCAACCAGTCATAGGAACAGTGTCGATTGGTTCTTCGACCAGTCGTAGACCTTCGATTCAAAGTACAGCATTGAAATTCAGCCACCTACGACCAGTCGTGTGTGACCTACGACCAGTCGAAGGGAACCTACGACTAGTCATAGGGTACCCACGACCGGTCGTGAACTGTAAAATCTTATCGCGCCTAAAAATTTAAATTTCAGTTGATTCTTCAACCAGTTGTAGAGGTCCTAAGACCAGTCAAAGACGTGTTTTGCTCAGCTATAAATAGAGCACAAATCTCAGAATAAAACAGATAATTTAAGCTAATTAATTCAGCCTTCTGAGAGATAAGGCTGTGCTCCATTATAAGCTAAGTGTGTGTATTTAATATTCTCTTTTATTAGCTTTATTAATTGATTTTGTTTCTTGTATTCCAATATAATCTGAAAAGAAGAATTGTTGTTTTCCTTTCTTTGAAATTAAAATCAATTAAAAATAGCCCATTTTGATTTAATTTAAAATCAATTAGAACTAGAACCATTATAATGTGAGTTTAGACATTGAACTTGGACATTCAATCATCTACTCTGACTTGGTTCTGGGCTGCTACAACGAAGGACATATTCAGGTATTTTACATTTAATTGTAAATTCCTTTTTGTTTTTGGTTTTGTTTGGGATTTGCTAGAAAAATCTCATCATATTGGTTATCTAAGGAGAGCCAGGAAAACTCAGAAGTGGGGTTTTTTTAATTGTGTAAGCCCACATAGAAAGACACAATTGTAAGGTTTTGGACGAACCTGTAAAAACCTAATTTGATAGTGAATGCTAATGTAACACCCCGGATTTCTACCAACCTGGAGTTAGGCGTCCTTAGGCAATGGGTCAACCGGTAACTTCTCAAAACTCGAGTCCAAAGCCAGACAAATCATTTTGAACTTAATTCTTTAGAAATTTAACGTGTATTAGCCAGCGCTACACTAGATTTTCTGCAAAATTAGCACCAACCACTTTAAATACGATCTGTAAGATCTAAAACTTCTATAATTGTTAACGCTACGTTACCCTGAAATCTAGGATCCAACTCTAAACCCAGTTGCTCTCGGGAATGCTTTGTAACTTTATATTGGTTCTAGACCGCACATAGAGAGTCTGATATCTATGAATTTAGACCATTACGACCGCCTAGTTGGACTTGACAATCACCTAGAAAATTAAGTCCAACTGATGTCCTGAGCCCATTTTATTGAGCGTGGAGTGAAGAGAGTAGGAAAATGAAGATTTTTAAAAAATTAATTATATTCTTTAAGAAATCTGGAACGGTTCACTTGTTATTTTTAAGCGTTCTGACCATTAGAATTCGACCCAACTTTACCCTCGGATCAGGATAGGTGGCCCTTGCATGTCGTAGCACTTGTGGTCCTGATCGAGTTTCGGTGACCGCTAAACTGAAACTGGTCTGCCACGGTCGATCTGGAAACCCGACCGGACTGAAAACTTAGTTTGACGTAGATCTGATATTAGAGAGCTTAAGTCCGACCGCATTTAGTGTAACGCCCGTGAAAAATCCATACTTGGGCTCGAGTACAAAATCGACCCGAAATTGCGTAGAATTAATTTCTATGGAAAGTAAGCGTAAGTTAGCTAGCGCAACGCTAGAGTAGCTGGAAAATAGTCCCTGATCACTTTAAATACGTTCTACAAGACCCAAATCGAGTAGAACCAATGACTCTATAATACTCTATAACCTCGGACTAAACTCTAAGCAGGTTTGTTCTCTAGACCACTTTGAATCTTTGTATTGGATCTGGACCGCGTGTCGAAAGTCCGATACCTCTTATCTTAGACCGTTAGAACCACCTAGCTGGACTTGACACTCATTTCGAAAATCAAGTCAAACCGATAATCACAGGCTATTTCATTGAGCCCAGACCAAAGAGAGTGCGAATAGGGACGGAATTGGAATTTCAAATTCAAATCTGGCACACGACTTGACGTGTCAGTATTGAGCGTTCTGACCATCAGAATTCAGCAAGATTACACCCTCGGATCAGAAAAAATTTCTATTTTATATCATGAGACTTCAGCCCTGATCTACGTGCGGTGACCGCTGAACTAAAACTGGTCCGCCACGTGCGATCTGCGAACCCTGCCGGACTGAAAACTTAATACGTGCTAGATCTGGTATGCATGAGCTTAAGTCCGATCGCATTCGACCAGGGGACCACCAAAAAGTATCTTTTGGACCGAAACAGCCCCGAATTGGATATGCACTAAGTAAACTTTGTACCGGAGCCTATTTTCATCGTTTTTGGGCTTATAAAAGGGGTTGAAACCCTCACTCCTCTCTTCCATCCGAAATTGCAAGAAACCCTAGATTTGGGAGAGAGAAAAGGTGAGAGTTTGTGAGAGAGAGTGGGATAGATTTTTCCAGCCTTCGTGCCATCTGTTGCTAGTGCCTAATCAACCCTTCCTGATCACCAAGCCGGTGATTCTTCCTCATTATCAGGTATAAAACAACCCTAGAAGTTACTGATTTAAGGTTTGCTTGGATTCGTAGCATGCTAGCTAACGTAACTCATAAATCAGGTTCTCTTATCGCCGTTGACGAAGCGTATACGCTCCGTTCAAAACGACACGTCTACAAGAGACTAGGTGAGAATTTTAGACGCTTTGATTGACGGTTTCCAACGCTTTCAATGTCGTTTAATAGTAGATTATCGACGGCTTCACCGTTTGACATGTACAACATACTATCCGTTTCCTGTTTCGTAAATCAACGAAGAATATGAGATTTGGGGCATTTTAGTCATTTGTAGGAAGTACAGATTACATTCATATTTTGCTGATGTGATTGGCATGGTTTGTTGTTGCATTAGGAAGTTAGGAATACGTGCATAATTAGTTTGGCGAAGAGATTCGCCTAATTGCGCACTTCGGGTCGACATACTATATGTAGACTTGAGAGTGTAGTGTATGTGTTTGTATAAATGCTTGTATTAGTATGTATTGAATTAAATGATGTTATGAAATAGTTTGAGATTGATTTCTCAATTAATATGCTGACCTAAATGATTTCCTACATGTTGACTATATGCACGATTTCATTACATGCATGAAATATATGTGCTTGAAGATTTACTTAAGTTGTATGTTATAACATGTGTTAACATGCTCACATAATTGTATTTCAATTCCAATACTCCTACATAAATTGCTGATGTGATTCCATAATTGTTTGGGACTAGACTTAGTCCAGGCAGTCGGTAACCGAGCGAATTCGTGGTTGGCTGGTCTTGGCCACGAACGACGCGTCCATGAACGCAAGTCGTGTTTGGAGTTGGCGGCAGTGGTTAGGCTACGCGAAGTGTTTTACGCACTTCATGTCGTTCGACTTGAGATGCAATCGCACTAGTCGAGCCCGTCAAGTAACCCGACTGGCCGATGTATTTTCACCCTGTATGAGTCAAAACTGCTTGAACCTAGGGTACTGAACTTACCATTGTAAACCCTGTTAACCATGGTACCTTGATCCACAAAGACTCATGAGCCGGGCATGATGGTATGGGACACCGTGGTCGAGCTGTCGGCCTACGCTGGGGCCACAAACCTCCCCGTAGTGACCAGTGAGTACCTAGTCTCGTGAGCAGATTATGGTGGTATGGGACACTATATTCTAGCTGTCGGCCTACACTGATCAGGCGACGAGTCCTTTGTAGTGACCGCGAGCGTATTCTGAGTCTACGAGAGGCGACGACCCTTCAGTAGCAGTACAGTACAGTAGGCCTGTATTGATAAGGTGATGGGGGAGCGGTGCAACAAGTGCGAGCAACAGTCCTGGCAGCCCTTGCAGCGACCTACAAAATATACATCGTATGAGATTACTAGGAGTGACGACCCTAGACAGGATCTGTGTTGGGATTAATACAAGGGAAGTACCTTAGTTTCCCAATCCTGCTGTTTGAATGGACTAATAACAACTTGAAAATCATATCACCATGCCATTGCATGTGCGTGGAAGATGTGGAGCACTTGAGGGTCGATTGCATGCCGCGGTCGTAAGATGGTGCCGTATGAGGGAGATCGTCAGTGAGGGTATACATCACGTCATGTCATCTTGCATTAACAAAAGTATTAGGATTGTCTGATTTACTGCTTTACTATTATCGGATGATTGATTTGTGAACATGCTAATCTTTGCTCTATGATTCCACTCAGTTGATCACTCACTCCCACGTTACGGGATGGTGTTTGCAACACCCACCAGACCCTGTTGTAGATGTAGGTGAGGCTGAGATCCAGGAGGCAGAGCCAGACTTCGACGAGGACCAGGATGAGTTCTCGTACATGCAGTATCATGATGGCTTTGCGTAGGCGACCTGGGTTGATGGAACTTCAGTGGGACTATTTTGAACATTTGATTTTGTTCATGTATATGTATATGAGACTCAGAGATGTATTCATACTTTAGAGATAGATGAGATCTACTTTGTTTTTCCTTACAGTGATATATATATTATTTAGTCTTCCGCTTGCTTTTATCACTGGATCTGGGGTATGAATTGCAGTTTTGGTATACTTTTGCTCATGTGAATGCTTTAAATCAGACAACATTGAATCATAATCATTTTTGTTGCATAAGTGACGGTCTGGAACTCGGGAGTTGAGTTTATACACGACCCTCGATTTTCAGGGTGTTACATTTAGTAACAGGACCTCCAGAAGTGCTCTGTTGGATCGGAACAGACCCGATTTGGTTATAACCTAAGTATACCTTGGCCCCAAGTCTATTATTGTCACTTTTGGGCTTATAAAAAGGCTTAAAACCCCCATTCCCAAATCCCATATGAATTTCCAAACCCTATAGATTTAAGAGAAAGAAAAGAGAGAGACGTGTGGGAGAATTAGGTGAAACTCCGTAGGATTCTTCCTAACCCATCTATACATTGAACCGGCGTTTCTAAATCGTTCTTCTGGCTATTCTGATTCCATTTTTGGGTAAGTTAAGCTAACCCTAACCTGTTTTGAAGCTTAGACTAGCTGCAGTAGAGTTCTAGCTAACCTATTTCTTGTCATAGGTAGCGTATCCGCCGTTGACGAAGACACATCGTCTAAATCATCTTAAATACGTCTTTTCTGGTTTAAGGTGCGGACTATATGCGCTTAGGTTATGGTTTTCAACACTTTCAATGATAGTTAATGATCTATTCATGTTATGAATGCAATTACACATGCCAAATGTGTTATCTGTTTTGTCTTCCGTATACGTATACTGTATATTGTAAATACCGTATTTCATGTACATGTTAGAATGCACGTATGCGTATGAAATCAGTTGATATGCTTACCATGATTAATGATCGTTGTTATATGCTTGATATGTGTACGGCAACTCCTTGGCGAAAGGACTTGCCCTAACATGCAATAGAGACGACATACGTGATGTATGTTGAATAGTGTAACCTAAGTGTTTGACTAAATGCCTAAGTGAGTTAGTAGTTAGTAAAGTATGATTGCTAGAGTGGTTGAGATATGGATCTCCATCACAATACTTGAGTGTCTGATTTCCTCCATGAATCATGTACTTAGGTTATCTATGCTAAATGAGTGTATGATTTTCTCCATGGATTATATACTTAGTTGAATCATGTTAAATGAGTGTATGAATTCCTGCACGTACTGTATTTACATTCAAGTTATATTGGATATATCTCATATGCCTGATATTGAATTTGTATGCGAATGGGGCTGTACTACAGTCCAGGAAATCGGTAAGCGTACTCTAAATGGTGGTTGAGGTTGTTCGCCACGTAGGATGAGTTTAACGAATCTGAGTCATGCTTGGGATGTTCAGCAGTGGTTAGGCCACACGGAGTGCTTATGCATCTCATGTCGTTCAACTCAATGTGTGCTTGGCCTAGTTGAGCTTATCAACTAAGCCGATTGACCGATATTTTTTCACCATGTTTGGTCGCTACTGCATGAACCTAAGGTACCAAACTTATCAGTGAAAAGCCCGTCTAACCTTGGTACCTCGATCCACTAAGACTCATGAGCCGATTATGGTGGTATGGGACACTATATTCGTGTTGTCGGCCTACATTGATTGGTGACGAGCCCTTTGTAGTGACCAGTGAGCACCTATACTCATGAGCAGATTATGGTGGTATGGGACACTATATTCTTGTTGTCGGCCTACATTGATTGGTGACGAACCCTCTGTAGTGACCTCGAGTATATCCTAACAGTGCATATGGGCGACAAGTCTTGTTGCAGTATGTGGGATATAACTAGGCCTATATTGATAAGGTGATGGGGGAGAGGAGCAACGATTGCGTGCAACAGCCCTGACAGCCCTTGCAGTGACCTAGAACCGTAACATCGTATGAGATTATCTTGGACTGACGACCCGAGAATGGATTACCATTTGGGTAATGAAATAAGGGAGGTACCTTAGCTTCCCAATCCTGCTGTATGAAAAGGACTAATAAGATCTTGGTAATCATACTCATGACATCGTACTACATGTGTCATTGGCGTTGGTGTGAGAGCACAGTGGTAGTGATTCATGCCGCGATCGTTAGATGATGTCGCATGAGGGAGTTTGTGGTGAGGGCATGCATCATTACCTCATATCAGTCTTGAATTAACAAGAGTATCTAGGACATGTTTGATTGTACTGCTTTATCATTACTGCTTGATTGAATTGATAACATATTAACCTTTGTTGTATATAGTTTCCACTAAGTTGATCACTCACTCCCACGTTACGGGACGGTGTTGGCCACACCAACCAGTCCCTATTTTAGTTTCAGATGATGGTGATGTTTGTGAAGCAGAGCTGGACTTTATGATGATGAGGAGGATTTATCCTATATGCAGGTTCTGATCGACAGGGTTACAAGGTTATTGATTAGATGCCAATACACTTGATATTTTACCTTTTATTTAAACGCCCATGTATATTCTTGTCTTTCCATTTTTGGAGTATACATGTATATATTTAACCTGGTAACATGTTCACACTCTAGAGACTTATAACAGTCTATATATGTTATATATACTATCACAGTCTTCCGCTCGCATAATTTAACTATCTCTGGAGTATGATATGCTGTTTTGGCTTAATCCCACTCATGTTTTCCGTACTAATATGAACAACATTCATCCATTATTGAAAATATTGCATAAGTGATGTTCTGAAACTCGGGAGTGGAGTTTATACTCGACCCCCAATTTTCGGAATGTTACAGATGGTATCAGAGCATGCTTTGGATTAAACTGGACTTGAGTTATGGTAACACAACACACACTGATGCACTCTGACTTAGGAAGGGGGTGATGGAATCTAGAACCACATTAGAATCCCAAGTTTCGCCGACAGGCGATACTGAATATTGTACTTTAGTTCACAGTTCTTCTAATTTGTTTTGTTGAGATTCATATACCCTGCTACACCCCAATCTCACCACCACCACAGACCGGATCTCTATTGTTACTAAGTAATTCAGTAGGCCACACAAAGGATTGCAACAATAATAAAATCTAGGACCACAAAGGAAAGAAAACGTTTAGGTTCATATGTTCCACCATTCCACTCTATCCAGGACCATCCTCAGTTAAACCATAGATCATCAAATCATTTCTTTTTGCCTCCAAGCGCATCCTTTTGGGCCTTCTTTTTATACTTTTAGGACCTTTAACTTAACGCCAAATCACCCCCAACCGGTGTTGTTCTTGGTCTCCACTCACATGACCAAGGCATCAATGCCTACTTTACCTATGAATGATACCCCAGAGTTCCGTCGAATGCATTCATTTCTATATCTATCATTCCTCATCTTGACACCTATCCATCTCAACATCCTCATTTCAACTACACATCCTATGAACATGTTGTCGGTTGACAGCCTAAGATTTTGGTCCATAAAGCATGAATGGTCTTATAGTTATCCTAAAAGATCTCACTATTAGTTGATTTGGTATGCGGCTATCACATAAAACTCCAAAGGCACATTTCCACTTCATCCATCCAGCTCGTACTCTACAAGTAACATCCCTCATCACTCTCACCACTCTCATGAAGTATCAACCAAGATATTAAAAATAACTTATCAGGACTCAATCCTAAAGTCTAACCCATTTTCTTTAAAATCTCTCCTCTCACCACCTTATTTTTCAACTTTTTTTAAGTCCTTTCATACTAGACATAAATTCTAACGTATAAATGGTGGAGAATAATACTTAAACAAAAATTTACTATAAATAGTAAATATATGTATAAATTGGACTTTTGACCATTTAAATTATGGAATATCATGGAATAAATGGGTTAGTTGGATAGATTAGCGTCTCCTACCCCAAAATAATATGCTACATATTATATAAACTCATTTTAGTTTACAAATTGGCTCCAAAAATGCCTCAAATGGAGAGGGGTTTAATAGATCATCTTCTAGGGGGTTCCAGAGTGGGACCCCAACTTTTTTTGGACCCAGGGGGTGGGAGGACCTCGCCCATTTGGCGAGCCCTCGCCAATTTGTCCAGGGAGTGGCGAGGCCTTGCTAGTCAGCGGGCCTTTCGGGCTGGGCCGCCCGGGCCAATGAGATTTGGGGTTAAATGGGACCCTTTGGTCCAGGGTTCGGCCACCCATCCATTCGAAATCTCCTACTTCCTTCACAAATTAGCCTCCCAAGCTCTCCTTTTCTTCTAAAGCTGTTGTTTTCTCTCTCCAACCTCCCTTTCAATCGTTCCTTCCTTCATTTTTCGTTATTCCTTTCATCCCTTTACAGTCCTCTATCATACCCAGCTGCTACTTCTTCCATTTTCTACGATTGGAGCTCCCATAGCTCCCATTTAAGCTCCAAAATCGTGCCAGCCCCCAACCCCTCCTATCTTGATCTTTCCTATCTTCTATTTTCCCTTTTTTTGACCCATTACACTCCTCCTTCAAACCCAGATCTGTGGCAACCCATTAGGTCAGCCTTTTCTTCCATTTCATCATTTTTTCATGGCTCCTTTTGAGTTAGTTATTGTCATCTTCTCGATCTCTCCACTTCTACCAATGGGTGAGACTTAACGCAGTAGCTTAGTCTATAAACAGTGACCATCTAGTGCTAGGACCTAGAGATAGTACTCCTAGATTGTGAAAGATCTGACGATATAGGAAATCCAAGTTCAATTAGACAATCTTGACCTTAAGCGATAGAACAATTCCTTGTAGTAAAAAAAATGGTATAAAACCATCTAGCATATAAGCTTAGATTTTGAATTACAACTGGTGAGTTACAGACTAGGCTACTAGTTGTATTAAGCAATGTAAAGACTGAATATATTAAGGAATTGTAGTTTTGATTTGGTTAAGTGAGATCTCGTTCCTTTGTTGGATTCCCTTGATACGTATAGGCATCCTTAATAACTCTTAGGAAAGTTGTTTCGATTTAGAGACTATTCATGCATAGAGAAACTTGTATATTCTTCGGATTGAACTTAGGTCAAACCAGCACGCCCCTTACAATTACCCTCCCAAGGACTTAGTACAACCGGAAACACGGAGTAAAGGAATTGTATATAAGCGAAGTATCCGCGGTTTGAATTGACTTCTTAATCCTGGTAGTCACCAATAAATCTAATGCTCTGATTAAGTAGGAGATTGGCATCAGCTAGGATTAAGGACTGATACGACAAATTTTTTGTCCTAGCTAGACAGAAAGTTTATGTATCCGGCTCAGACCCACTACACAACTTTTCTTTTGTGTTGACCCGACCACCTACAACCAGAAGTTTATTACTTTATCTTTGAGAAGTGTTAAGAACCTATAGCCATTAGAAATTTTTCTTTTTAGACTTAAGAAATGTCTCATTGGGCATAGAATTAGGCATCTTGCCACCAACTCATGCCTGCCCTTGAACTCAATCACTGATTAGGCCCATTTCTACAACTATAGGTACCAATGCCATAGAACGCATCATTAGCAAAGGAAGACCAATGTATTGAGAGGTTGATTCCCACTTCATGTCACGAATAGGTCCTAAATTACACCTCATTCCGACATACGGATCGAGACATAGGTTCTTGCGCCTTTTGTAGAAATATTTTTAAGGGGGGTAGAGCATTATAAGCCCAATCTAGTTAGGTCAGCTATTACAACCATTAGATCAGAGTGACGCAGCAAAAGAGTGGTTGGCCCTTTCCCCATTGGCCCAGGATTAAAGGAAATTCAAGGAAACAAATAGGACAAAAGTCAGTGTATTCATAAACCTACTCATTAAATACGAGCATAATAGAAGCCTTGGCCGATTCTGTACGATTAGAAACCCCTTACGATACTCTATTAGAGTGTTTATTAAGCCCTACCTTGGACATAGATTCAGACGAGGACTCTCCTAGATAGGGTGATCAAGACCCAAAGCTCAACCCTATTAATAGGACTTTTGAACCTTTTAGTGATTGGCTTTTCCTAAGTTTTTAGAGTGATCGGATTACGGAGTTACTGAAATGCACAAATTCCGAAACATTCGCGGCTTGACCCAATTCTCAATCCTGGCAAACTACCAATGGACTCACTGCTTGACCGGGCTGAAGACCAGGATCCACCAGGATTAGGAAGGGATACAACGTCGTCTACCCTGGCCAGGTGAACATTCGATGTATCGGGATCAAGCCCACTACAATCGTCTCTCCGTATGGGTCAACCGTTGAACATATTGTTACGCAAAAGGAATAATAGAACCTATACTCATTACCCTTAACCAATTTTGGGGACAAAATTATTTTTAAGGGGGATAGATTGTAACACCCTAAATTTTTACCAACCTGGAGTTAGGCGTCCTTAGGCAATGGGTCAACCATAGCACCTTGGTAACTTCTCAAAACTTGTCCAAAGCCAGACAAATCATTTAGAACCTAATTCTTTAGAAATTTAATGTGTATTAGCCAGCACTACATTAGATTTCCTACAAAATTAGCATCAACCACTTTAAATACGATCTGTAAGACCCAAAACCTCTAGAATTGTTAACGATACGTTACCCAAAAATCTAGGATCCAACTCTAAACCCAGTTGCTCTTGAGAATGCTTTGTAACTTTGTATTGGTTCTAGACCACACATCGAGAGTCTGATATCTATGAATTTTGACCATTACGACCGCTTAGTTGGACTTGACAATCACCTAGAAAATCAAGTCAAACCGATGTCCTAAGCCCATTTTATTGAGCCCGGAGTGAAGAGAGTAGGAAAAGGAAGATTTTTAAAAAATTAATTATATTTTTTAAGAAATCTGGAACGGTTCACTTGCGCATTATTTTTAAGCGTTCTGACCGTTAGAATTCGACCCAACTTTACCCTCGGATCAGGATAGGTGGCCCTTACATGTCGTGGCAGTTGTAGCCCTGACCGAGTTTCGGTGACCGCTGAACTGAAACTGGTCCTCCACGGTCGATCTGGAAACCCAACTGGATTGAAAACTTAGTTTGACCTAGATCTGATATTAGAGAGCTTAAGTCCGACCGCATCTAGTAACAGGACCTCCAGAAGTGCTCCGTTGGATCGGAACAGACCCGATTTGGTTATAACCTAAATATACCTTGGCCCCAAGTCTATTTCTGTCGCTTTTGGGCTTATAAAAAGGTTTAAAACCCCCATTCCCAAATTTCATACGAATTTTCAAACCCTAGAGATTTAAGAGAAAGAAAAGAGAGAGAAAGTGTGGGAGAATCAGGTGAAACTCCGTAGGATTCTTCCTAACCCATCTATACATTGAACCGGCGTTTCTAAATCGTTCTTCCAGCGATTCTGATTCCGTTTTTGGGTAAGTTTAGCTAACCCTAACCTATTTTGAAGCTTAGACTAGCTGTAGTAGAATTCTAGCTAACTTGCTTCTTGTCATAGATAGCGTATCCGCCGTTGACGAAGACACATCGTTTGAATCATCTTAAATACGTCTTTTCTGGTTTAAGGTGCAGACTATATGCGCTTAGGTTATGATTTTCAACACTTTCAATGATAGTTAATGATTTACTCATGTTGTGAATGCAATTACACGTGCCAAATGTGCTATCTATTTTGTCTTCCGTATACGTATACTGTATATTGTAAATACCGTATTTCATGTACATGTTAGAATACACGTATGCGTATGAAATTTGTTGATATGCTTGCCATGATTAATGATCATTGTTATATGCTTGATATGTGTATGACAACTCCTTGGCGAAAGGACTTGCCCTAACATGCAATAGAGACGACATACGTGATGTATGTTGCATAGTGTAACCTAAGTGTTTGACTAAATGCCTAAGTGAGTTAGTAGTTAGTAAAATGTGATTGTTGGAGTGGTTGAGATATGGATCTCCATCACAATACTTGAGTGTATGATTTTCTTTATGAATCATGTAACTTAGGTTATCCATGCTAAATGAGTGTATGATTTCCTCCATGGATTATGTACTTAGTTGAATCATGTTAAATGAGTGTATGAATTCTTGCATGTACTGTATTTACATTCAAGTTATATTGGATATATCTTATATGCCTGATATTGAATTTGTATGTGAATAGGGCTGTACTACAGTCCAGGTAATCGGTAAGCGTACTCCAAATGGTGGTTGAGGTTGTTCGCCACGTAGGATGAGTTTAACGAATCTGAGTCGTGCTTGGGATGTTCGGCAGTGGTTAGGCCACACGAAGTGCTTATGCATCTCATGTCCTTCAACTCAACATGCGCTTGGCCTAGTTGAGCTTATCAACTAACCCAATTGACCGATGTTTGTTCACCATGTTTGGTTGCTACTGCATGAACCTAAGGTACCAAACTTACCAGTGAAAAGCCCGTCTAACCTTGGTACCTCGATCCACTAAGACTCATGAGCCGATTATGGTGGTATGGGACACTATATTCGTGTTGTCGGCCTACATTGATTGGTGACGAGCCCTTTGTAGTGACCAGTGAGCACCTATACTCGTGAGCAGATTATGGTGGTATGGGACACTATATTCTTGTTGTCGGCCTACATTGATTGGTGACGAGCCCTCTGAAGTGACCTCGAGTATATCCTGATAGTGCATATGGGCAACGAGTCTTGTTGCAGTATGTGGGATATAACTAGGCCTGTATTGATAATGTGATGGGAGAGAGGAGCAACGATTGCGCGCAACAGCCTTGGCATCCCTTACAGTGACCTAAAACTGTAACATCGTATGAGATTATCTTGGACTGACGACCCGAGAATGGATCACCGTTTGGGTAATGAAACAAGGGAGGTACCTTAGCTTTCCAATCCTGCTCTATGAAAAGGAATAATAAGAGCTTAGTGATCATACTCATGACATCGCACTGCATGTGCCATTGGCATTGGTGTGAGAGTACAGTGGTAGTGATTCATGTCGCGATCATTAGATGATGTCGCATGAGGGAGTTTGTGGTGAGGGCATACATCATTACCTCATATCATTCTTGCATTAACAAGAGTATCTAGGACATGTTTGATTGTACTGTTTTATCATTACTACTTGATTGAATTGATAATATATTAACCTTTGCTGTATATAGTTTCCACTGAGTTGATCACTCACTCCCATGTTACGGGACGGTGTTGGCCACACCAACCAGTCCCTATTTTAGTTTCAGATGATGACGATGTTTACGAAGCAGAGCTGGACTTTATGATGATGAGGAGGATTTCTCCTATATGCAGGTTTTGATCGATGGGGTTACAGGGTTATTGATTAGATGCCAAAACACTTGGTATTTTACCTTTTATTTAAACACCCATGTATATTTTTTTCTTTCCATTTTTGGAGTATACATGTATATATTTAACCTGGTAACATGTTCACACTCTGGAGACTTATAACAGTCTATATATGTTATATATACTATCACAGTCTTTCGCTCGCATAATTTAACTGTCTCTGGAGTATGATATGCTGTTTTGGCTTAATCCCACTCATGTTTTCCGCACTAATATGAACAACATTCATCCATCAATGAAAATATTGCATAAGTGATGTTCTGGAACTCGGGAGTGGAGTTTATGCTGTCCCTCGATTTTTGGAATGTTACAGCTAATTTCCCCTGTGTGAGGATATTAGGAGTGGAGTAGCATTCTGTGTGGTTGTTGTTTAACAGTTTGTATACACATAGGCAAACCACTATAATCCCTTGTATTTCGTGGTTGAATGGTTTATATTTCATATATTTTATTATTCATTTGTGGCATATATATGTGGATGTGAATGTTGTAATCATTTATTTCAAGAATTGTGAGAATGTTGTAATAGTTTAACATTTATTTCTTGCAATTCCTTTATCAGCATTCTTAATTTTTCTAATAAGGTTGCCTTGTCATTTCTATGGTGCATGGTTATCCTTAGAACAGTATATAATTGATAAAAATTTATTCTTCAATGCAGTTTGTATTTTATTTTCTTTTCCTCTTCAATTTGAGATTTAATACAAAGACCTTTCTAGAAATAAGGTTGTCCTACCATAAACTCTAGTTTTTGGTGTAAGGTTATCCTTAGAATAACATTTGTATCAACCTCTCAAGATCTGAATTTTGAGGTTTCCTTACATTCTTTACATTCTTGCATTGAGATTTATTTACTTTAATTGTTGGCTATCGTATTTGTTTAATTTTCGTTGTTATATGTTTTATTTGGCATAGTCCTATTCACCCCCCTCCCCCCCTCTAGGAGATATAGCTAGGCCTTTTCAGTAATACCAGTAAAGAACCATACAAATTCAATTAACTAACCATATGAATCCAACTAATCCACCTAGCTCCCATGAGGGGGGGCTTTTTGGAATGTAACCATTTTTTTGTTGGTGGAAAATTGAAATTACAAAGTACTCCCGATCAAGGGATGCTGAGATGATGGGAAGTGACCCGTATTTACCACGTTCCACTGTTAAACTAGGCTTGACACTGACCTCTGTTGTGGGCATTCGCCAGTGCTGCTCCAGGGCTTCCGATCGGGGAAGCTGTTGCTTGAAATTAATTTGAAATCTCTATTGTGGGATGTGTTGGGAATTGACTGGAGACCTTGTTTGTAGCATTGGTTTAAATATGAACTTGAAATTAGTTAGAAGCCTCAGATGCAAAGCTATCCTGAAATTAACTGGGGATCCTTTTTGCTGATTGAAAGCCTCGGTTGTGAGGGTATTCTAAAATGGACTGGGAATCTTAGTTGTGAGATTATTTTGAGATTGACTCTGGACTGCGGGAGGGAATTGAAAGAAGTACACCATGGTCAAGGGTTAAAATGGTTAGTGTTGGTGGTCTTGTACGAAGTCAAATGGTTATGCTTGATTTGAACTAGAGGCTAGAAAGATCCCATAAGCTGATTGTTGTTGTTGTTGTTATTGTTGTTGAACTGGAATAACTTGGTTGTTGGTTATGGCAACTTGCGCTTGCATGAATTTTCAGAAAATATCTTACATTCCTTCCATGCCTTATGCCAATTCTTGGATAGAGGTCATTGGCGTGGCTTCTACCTACCATGGTTGTGCAGGCTAAGCTTCTGTGAGATCAAAAGCATGGAAGGGTTGGACATCTTCCTCATGGTGATCCATTGTTATTTGTGATTTGGTGCGGATTATGCTATGATAAGGAAGACTCTTTCAATGATGCCTGACTCATGGAGGCATAACCTTTTATTCCTTTTAGTATGAATGTCGATGCAAATGCAAATACAAATGTGAGAGAACTTGGTGTTCCTTAGGAGTTTGTAAGATCTTGCTTTTTAAGTCAGGTCGTAACTAGTGTGGCTAGTTCTTCCCAGCAGAGTCATTATTCTGTGGACACTGGAGGTCAAATTTCCTAAGGGCATTAGAGATCGACTCTCCCTTTTCCACTGGTTACCATGCACGAGGGCTTTTGTTTAGGGGTAGAAGGGTGTCATATTTAACCAAAGTCACCACTAACCAATTATTATGATCCTATAGTCGATTAGACCCTGTCGAAATGCTTAGGATTGAGAACTCAAAGATTCTTAATCCAAAGATGACTCGTGATTTTTCGTTCTAGAGATTTCGAGTAAGGACAACGGTTATAAAGAGGGAAAGTGTTAGGTACCCACTCTACCTGTATGAATGTACGATCTTTAATTGACAAGAACTAACTAATTTATGAGGAATAAGAGTAGTTCTCACATACATATACTGTAATACGATGCAATGGCAATAATGATTGATTAATCTAAATTTCTAATGGGCAAGATCCAATTATATCAGTAAGCCACAGAGCATACATTTCAAATAATCGTGTGCACATCACACAGTATGTAAAAAATGGGATGTTTGATACTGTATTGATGCTTATGATAAAACGACAACTAACCGACTAAGGTTTCTAGTGGACTTGCTCTGATTATATCAGTAGGCCTCAGAGCATATTACTACCAGTTATATACGAAAAAATAATAAAATGCAATATGGTGATGATATATATATGAGGAGCAAGGGGGCTGAGAATGGAATGAGTGTTGCATGAACGGTAGTGTCACAAGGCTAAATTAAGTGGTTCAGATTTGAAGTAAGGTGGCCCATGAGGCTCGGACTCTATCTAGGTTAGACTAGACTAGGGCTAGGCTCTCTCTCACACTCTCACTCTCCTTGGTGGAGAGATGGAAAGATGGATAAAGCCCTAAGGGATGAGGAGAGATGCTTGATCCTTCCTGAATGCTCTGGATGCGAGTGAGTGCTTGAAATGAGAAGGAGAGGGGCTATTTATAGCCTCCAAACCTAATTTTATTGTAATGCCTAGTAATCCTAGGGACAAAAGGTGGTTAAATGGCTAAGATTAGAGATTGTCACATGGCATTATCTCATAGGTTGGATGAGGTGGTAAAAGTGTAATTTTGAGTAAGGAGATGGGCATCGGAGTAAATACACTTCAACCGCACACTTGGGGTTTAAAAAAGAAGAATTCCACATGCTTGAGGGATGCTGCCCCAAAAAGGAGGAGTGTCACGTGGCCAGCGGCAATCTGGTTACTGTCAGTCCCTACCAAGCATATGGAGGCTCTATTGTGAGGGTTCTTACTCTGAGGTTTTGCCTATTTCTTCGATTGGGCTTGTTTTTTAGCTTTGGTCTAGGCTTTGGTTTTAGGCTTAACTAGGTGAATTAACTGGGTTATTGGATTAGGTAGGCTGGCCGAGTGAGTTGACTTAGTGAGTTGATTGAGTAGTTGACTCGATGAGCTGAGTCAAGTTTTTAGGGTTTAGGGTTAGGCTTATTGGGTTGACTGGATTGAATGGGCTGAGTTTAGGGTTTATGATTGGGGTTTCTAGCGTTTAGGCTTCTAAGGTTAGGGTTTAGGAATGAGATTTGGTCGACTATCCATCAATTCAAACTCAATCATCTTATCAGCATGGGGTGGGGTGTCTATAGCTTGCTAGCTATTTTTGGGCAAGTTAGGTCAATCAAGGATAAAGTTAGGTCGATCGAACTATCAATCGATGGTTTTACGGGATTTTACAAAATTGTGTGGCTTGTTACTTAATTCAAGTGGAGCTCTCTAAAGTCAGTGGAAATTGTTATTTAAGGGTTCTAAGATGTGCCTAGAGTATCGTAAAATCAAGGGGAAAGAGAGAGAGAGAAGCTTCTTCTTCGGCATTCTTTTTCTAGTTCTTCGAATTTTCTATGTTTTCTTTCTTTTTGAGATAGTTATGTTTAGCTAATCTAGCTTTGTCTAGCTAATCTCTTAGCTAAGGCTAGAGAGAGAGAGAGAGAGAGAGAAGCTTCTTCTTCAGCATTCTTTTTCTAGTTCTTCTAATTTTTTATGTTTTCTTTATTTTTGAGATAGTTATGCTTAGCTAATCTAGCTTTGTCTAGCTAATCTCTTAGCTAAGGCTAACAGGTGAACCTTTTAATTAATCTTAATATTTTAGTTTATTGATTCTTACATTGAATTTCATGATGATTATTAATTGAATTATATTTGAATTTACTTTATAAGCTAAAAGTGCCCTTGTTTGTTAATATACGTGAGTATTGAGTCTGTCAACCAAGTGAGCCCAAAGATGAAGACATCAAGTCCAAGACTCTCCAAAAGATGAAGGCATATGATCATGCTTAAAAGGTAAACTAAAGCCCCATTATCCATCAACAAACCCTAACAGGTACATGCCCCCCATAAAACTCAACTTACCCTAAAAAAAACTTTAAAACATCTGCTAGTAAGTTTAAGTTAATTACACCTTGCGTATTGTTGGAAGAAAGAAATAAAATAGGAAAATCATATGTCCCTATTGAGTGCATTGAGATGCAATCGAGGACATCTTTGATGCCATCAAACATCATTCGATTGCATCAAATACACGTCCATATCAACCAACAACAAAATGAAAGAAATGCTGGAATTATCAATTACATCAAATGTTGTTCGATGACATCGAAACCTGTGTTTAGATGACATCGAATGCATTTCGATGCATCGACCTTCGGCTTATTTCTTCCAAAAACAAGAATACTCTAAGTGTTCCTCAATGTAATTGAACCATTCTCGATAACATTAAGAGTAAGTTATCGATGGCATCGAAGGCTGATCGATTGCATCGAAACTAACCCCAGTTTTTCCAGCAAGCTTTCTAGGAAAACCTATCTTCTTCAAGTCCATCGAAGACCATTCAATGGCATCAAAATTCAAAATTTGATGACTCGAAGGTCTGATCGATGGCATCGAACAAGGGATAAAACTGCCCACCAACCTTTTTGTATTTTTCAAAAAGAAATCTCGATGGCATCGAGACATCCCTCAATGGCATCGAAGTGCACTTCAATGACCTCAAAGGATGCTCGATGAGATCGAACAAGATCTATCTTACACTCAATTGAATATTAAGTATAGGAAGTTGATGCAATCAAAGATGGTTTGATGACATCAAAATTTAAATTTCAATTGCATCAAATACCCTTCGATGGAATCAATAATGTCAGATTTCTGCCCAATTTTTTACCGTTAGGATTTCACCTTTATAAATACACTAGGCTTACTTCTTGTAAAATGAGCTAAAATTTAAGAGAGTTGCTTTAAAGATTAACACCCTCTTCCTCACTCCCTCTTTCTCATTAAAGTCCATCATTCAATCTACATTACTTGGATTGAATTATGAACTCTAGCATTCAATGATTTTTTAAATGCTCTCATAGTCAATTCATTATATTGGAACTCTTGAATGCATATAGCTCATAAGAACCTTCTCTATGTATTAAAATCATATCATCTAAATAGAGAAGAATACAACTCTAAACCTCACAACCTTGGAGCATTGATCGAAGCATCACAAGCGGTTTCGGTTCAAGAGAGATGAAGATTCTTCATCAACATCGAAGACTTCAAATTGTGCAAGAAATGGGCCCACTCACTTATCTGTAAGTAAATTGAATCCATTGAGTCTAAAGCCCTTTCCTTGCGTAGGATTAGGATTCAGATTTTGAGTGACAAACTCGTTAAGACCTCATTGTAGGCCTTCGATGGGAGAATACATGGTCCTTATGTAGGCATGGGTTGGCTTATGTAGGCTCCCAGTTATGTCCTTGTGTAGGACTCGTCACCTTGTGTAGACACTTGAGGGAACCTTGTGTAGGTCCCTTAGTTAACCTTGTGTATGTTATGAAGGTTCATGGTTAACCTAATTTAAAACTATTGGATAGTGAAATCCGGTACACTCTAGGAGAGAGTGCGTCTGCTAGGAGTGGAGTAGGCAAGTAGCCGAACCACTATATGTGATTGTATTTGGGATTGCTTTATATACATTAATCTATTTATGCTTATTCCTATCAAATGATTATTATAATGCATGATTTAGTAAATGTGTAAGTATTGATAGGAATCACATCCCACACATTATCACATACACTATCCTTATAGGCTTATTCTTTCCATGTAAATTTTGTGTAAGCCTATGTGGTTTTGGACTCTTTATTGGCCTGAATGCCATAGAGTTACTTTTCCTTATTCATCTTGATTTAAGTAAGGCATTTATTGTTCTTATAGGAAAAGAATTTTTTAAAAAGTCCTATTCACCCCCCTTTAGTACATTTGGACATACTTCCATACTTTAGTAATAGCGGTTCTATCGCAATTTCATAAGCCTTTGAGTTGTTTATTTCTAGATCTGTTGTGAACTCCGATTATATTAGATGCTCTGATTTAGTAATTTCTTTGCTTGATTATAGAATGGATCGATCTAAACAATTCATTGATCTACTATAAACTCTGGGCACAATAGATGATTGAATTCCCTGCGATCGATGTCCGAGTGCTTCATGAGAGAATTGTTCAATTAAATTCATATATTGTTGGATGTTTGTGATTAGTTTAACATGTAAGTGCACCCAACATTGCACACTTGTTTGTCAATCACATGACTATTAGTGTCTTATAGTCGGATGAGTTCTTAGCAAATGAAGACTGACGACGCAACTGGATCAGAAACATCGAAGCCATTTTGAAGACAAAGGACTACTTCTACGATCTTAAACTTGAAAATAGATGATCCCAACCCAAATAAGAAAACCTACTTAGGTCATCTATTTAAAGCAAATTCCAAGTTCATAGTTTTATCTTTTAGTCTTGGCTTTAGCAAGTCCCAAGTTGGTGAATGATGTATTAGACAAAACAAGAAAATTTGTCCACTATCGCTAGAATGAAGGTGTCATCAAAAATACCTTCGGTGTTATCAAAGGTGCTCGAAACAGTTTAGCAAGTACAACGTTAATTCAATGTCTCCGACTGGATATTTCAGTGACACCGACTGCCACCGATGAACAAAGTTCAGTGCCACCGAAAGGGATTGTTTTCAGTTAGTAACTTGGGGAATTAATTCGGTACTACCAAAGGATATTTTGGTGGCACCGAAGAAAGTTCAGTGATACTGAAATTGGCTTCGGTAGCACTGCAAACTAGCCATTTTTTATCCATTGGAACTTTTTATCTATAAAAGCAGCTTGTAGAAACTTATAAATTAGTGAAAATAGTCACCTAGAGTCTCTAGTGTATCCCAAGATTATCCTAGCCCATTTAGACTTTATCCATTTGAGTTTCATGTTTCCTTCATTATGATCTTTCACTCCTATGAGCATTCAAAGCTCCTATTAATGAAGAACATGAACTCGTGCCTTCTCTATAGTACAAAAGTTAAACCAATAGGAAAACCCTTTGCCTTTTGATACTCTAAAGCATCCATAGGTTGAATCCCTTAGGAAATCCATTCATTATCTTAGATAGGAGATTCAACCAACTCTCATTACCTTGGTCACCTTTATAGGTACATCTTATGCAAGGTTCTTAATCATGAAGCCAAACCAAATAGGTAAATCCAAGCTACACGATCGAGGGAGCATCTGAGAAGCTGATTCGAGCACAAGAGTGTAAAGATCAAGCATCCTAAGATGAGCTACAAAAAAGAACTCTATTCGACAAATAAGCGTCATAGTTAAGAGTTTAAAGTTTAGTCTCTTTCCTCGTGTAGGATTAAGGCTAAAAGTTTGCTATCAAAAAATCATTTAGGTTCCTTGTGTGGGACCTTGGCTAGTGGGCCTAAACATAGGTGCCTTGTATGGGACCTTGGCCGATGGGCCTAAACGTAGGTGCCTTATATGGGACCTTGCCCAGTGGGCCTAAACATAAGTGTCGTGTGTGGGACCTTGGCCGGTGGGCCTAAATGGAAGTGCCTTGTGTGGGACCTTGGCCGGTGGGCCTAAACGTTGGTGTCTAGTGTGGGACCTTGGCTGGTGAGCCTAAACATGGGTTCTTAGTGTAGGACATTTGCTCTTGCAGTGAGCATAAATTGGTGTCCTTAGTATATGATTGTAAAGGTTATTGGTGAACCTATTTAAAACCATTAATAGTGAAATCCGGTGCACTCTGGGATTGAGTGTAGATGTCAAGAGTGGAGTAGGCACATAGCCGAACCACTATAAATGCTTTTGTTTGGAATTGTCATTTGAGCATCTGTTTAATCATGCTTATATGTGCTTGAATGTTTTAACTTCTCATACATGATTGAATGAATGCTATGAATTGATAGGAAACACATTCAACATACAAGCTCACAACACTAGGCTAGTTATTATATTCTACATATCTTTAATAGCCTTTGTGATTGGAACCTCTAATTGGCTTAGAAGCTGTTAGAGTTATATTGCCTAACTTGCTTTAAATTGAATGATTATTTAAGTTAGGTTATCAGGACTTTAAATACACAAACATAATTGAAAAGTCCTATTCACCGCCCTCTAGGACCTTAACTCAGATTCTTTCTTCAGTATCAACAGTATAAACCGTAATTACATAACATAATTATCTTTCGTGTAAAATGAATTAGAATTCAGTTCTAATTGAGTTATAGAAGATGAATCAATGAATTAGACATTGTGATTGCTAGAAGTGAATTCCATGATCTTTAGTGTTTTATAATTTTTGATTTTACCCTATCTAATTTATTGGATTTCTTAATTCTTAGACGTAACTTTTGATTAGCCGTAGTTGTGTTCATCTAGTCCCTGTAGATCAACTTTAATCTCACTGAGATTATTACTACATCGTAACCCTACACTTGGGGTTGTCGATCAAGTTTTTGGTGTTATTGCTAGGGATTAGTGCGACTGAGAACACGTTAGGGTTTTAGTTTAGATAAGTTAGGTTTTTCTATTTTTCTGAATTTTACTAACCTAGGGTTTTGTTTAGTTTTAGGGTTTTCATTTCAATTTTTTTTAAGGCTTTTTAGATTTTTCTAGTTTTTTATTACTAACATTGTTTTATGTTTTGTAGGGGTTTGCTAATCTTAGTTCTTCTCATATGGTAACATTTTCTTCTCACCTCTCTTAGTTTCTCTTCTAGTTTATTGATTTGTTGTATGATTTTTTTTTTCATTGTAGGATTTAGGTTATGTTTAGAATTAAATTTTTATGTAGTTTATACTCAAGTGGGTAAGGAATCATACATTGAGACTTCTAAGTGAAGGTGGTTTAGTCAAAGGGCTCTTTATTCACTGTCTATTTAGAAAATATTTGAGTTCTTGTACATTGACTAAAACCATGGCTGAGAATGAGCAAAATTATGATAAGAATGTTAAGCATCACACACCACTGATTAAGACAGTACATAATGAGAATGAGGTGCACTATGTTCCACCGATTAGAACATTACACGATTATTTATAACTGACAAGAATGAGCACACCTTCCTGCATGATTTTCCCAACAAATACAAGAAACATAGACTTTAAATCGGGCGTTATCTAATTATTACCTAAATTCAATGGGCTTGATTCAGAGAGTCCATATTTACATTTAAAAGAAGTTAATGAGATTATGGTTACTCTGCACTATAGAAAAGTCTCTGAAGAGGTGATTAGACTTAAGTTATTCCCTTTCTCTTTGAAGGAAAACCAAATAATGCTTCACTCATTAAGGTTGAGATCTATAGGGACATGGGCTGAGATGACCCAGAGTTCCTTAAAAAGTTCTTCCCGATTCATAAATCCAACACTTTGAGGCGTGTCATCATAAACTTGTTCCAAAAGGATAAGACATTTTTAAGTGTTGAGAAAGGTTCAAGTATCTTCTTCTCACCTACCCCCATCATGGCTATGAGATTTGGCATGTGATTAGCTTTTTCTATGAATGTGCAATGATGAATTTATGAGTAAGGATCCTGAAGAGGCATGTGATTACTTTAATATGTTGGTTGAAAATACATAATCACGGGATACCTCCAAAATGTTGAGTAATGTCAAGCCTACATTTAGAGAGAAATGGGGAGTATATGTGCTAAAAGAGGTGGATGATGTTAATGCATGGTTAGCGGATCTCACAAGAAAGATCAAGGTCACTGAACTTAGAAAAGTAGATGCAGTAAACGCCAGTGTGACCGTTGAAAATGTGTGTGGTATTTATGAAAGTGATGCTTACTTAACAAAGCATTGTCCTACAATCCCCACTTTTTTAGAGGTGTTGCAAGATCAAGTGAATGACATGAATGCCTTGTTAGTATACTTGTTTTGTCAATCATGTGAGTCTGTATGTTATGTAGTCGGTTAGCCTGTGGAAGCTGAAGATGAAGACACAAAAAGACACAAAGCATCAAGGAATGAAGAATAGGTAAATGAGATCCCTTAGTGACGATAACATTAGACCCAAACAACCTTAGCCTCTAGATGATCTCAACTTTATTAGGTAAATATTCATTTAATCATCGCATAGCCTTAGGAACTCATTTAGAACATCTTAGTTTGGATATAGAGGTCTCAAGTTGCTAGAAATGAAAATGCACAAACTAGCCAACTTAAGGGGGAGTTCGATCAAGTGATCGAGAGGCTTGATCGATCGAACTTGGCCAACACTATCCAGCGAATTCACTAAACTATTTTGGCCTAGCTCGATCGATCGACAACCCTCGGTCGATCGATCAATGCTAGCCATTAGAGATCCATTGGAACCTTTTCTTTATAAATATTTCTTTTAGATCTTTGTTGAAAAAAATATGAATTTTGGCATTTTTAAGACCCTAGTATATCCTAATCTCTACCAAACCACCTAGCCTCTACTCCAAAGAGATTCGTGCTCTCTTCTTAGTGATTCTGTAAGTGCTAAGATGTTAAGTACTCATAGGTTGTCAAATTTCGTAAAGACAAAACCACTTTATAGTGGATCTTCAAGATCAGTCTATGTTCAAGAAAAGATCAAGCTCAAGATCAGTTTATGTTCAAGAGAAGATCAAGCTCAAGATCGGTTAATGTTCAAGAGAAGATCAAGCTCAAGTTCGATTAATGTTCAAGAGAAGATCAAGCTCAAGATCGGTCTATGTTCAAGAGAAGATCAAGCTCAAGATTAGCTAATGTTCAAGAAAAGATCGAGCTCAAATTCAAGATGAAGTCCGAGACTAAGTTCTAGCCAAAGAAGAATCAAATATTTGATATATCTCAGGTGGTATAAAACCCTAGAAAGACCTTATGACTAGGTTCTTTCAAAATTGTTTCAATATAGGTTTTCCTAGCCAGCCAAACTTTAAGCCCGAAGTAAATAACAACCTTTGTTGCAAATTCAGCTAGCCTGAGTTTTGGTTCGGCTATCCTAAAAGCTTAAAATTCAGCCAGCCTGAGAAAGTTCGAGTCAAATTCCAGTAGCTTCAACTTTTGGAATTCGGGAGAATTCATCCAGCTGAAGGTCAAATTCAGCTAGCTGAACTGTGTTGTTTGGCCAGTTGAACTTGTCCTCGGGCGAGCCAAATTCTGGATAATCCTTAACCCGCGCAATTTGAAATCCATCAAACCGAATCCGTTGAACTTAAGCTAGTCAAAGATTGAAATGGGTTAACTGAAGTTCTAACTTCTTTGCCTATAAATTGAGTTCTTCTCTTATTCCAAATTATACAAGTTAATTATCAGAATTCTTCTACAAGAGTGAAAGAAGCTCAAGTTATTAGCAAGCTATTTGACAGTATTTATAATTTATTTTAAATAGTTTTTTCAATTCCCTTTAATCTCTTTCAAGTTTAATCTAAGAGAGTAAATTATAATCCTCTTTTGAGGTCTAAGAAAATTGATTTAAAAAGCTTTTTTGGGTTTAACATAATTAAAATCAATATAACCCTAAACCCTTTCTATCTGACTGAATACGAAGCCATTTACAATCAAGAAAGAGATCGCTTTGCTACAAGCTTCTGATACGTCTTCTTCGGTAAAGATATGTATACCTTCTTTAAACTTTTTTTAGGTTTTTCTGAGATCTCCTATGAAAATCTCAGTTAAGGTTTTGTCTGAGATGGCCTAGTAAAAGCTTAATTTTTATTTTTATTGTGATGGCCCGTAAAAATCATAAGAATTGTATAAGGTTATTAAGGTGATCCTCAGAAAACCTTTTCACAGTGAAAGATAAAATTATAAGGGAAGTAATTTTGGGAGTGAAGTAGGTATGGCTATTTTTAAAGCACCGAACCACTATACTTCTTTGTAGCATATGGTGAATGCTTTATTTTTGTTTTTGGTGGATTGAATGTATTTAATTTCAGTTGAGTAGTGAATGTTGTGATTCTTTAATTTACTCTTGCAAGTTTGAGGTTTTGATTTTAAAGAAATTCGTGAAATAAGGTTGTCCTGCCTAAAACTTTAGGTAAAGGTTGTCCTACAAATTATTTGGAATCAAGGTTTCAATACTCTAGCAATTGAGATCTTTATTTTATTTATATATTTAGCACTTGTTTCGATTATTTGGCATTGTCCTATTCACCCCCCATCTAGGACATTTTAAGCTCTCCTTTTCAGATTCTTCACTTTAATGAGTATTCCAAGCTCATTTACAAGAAGAACATGTCTCAAGACTTCTCTAGAGTTTAAAAATGAATTCCCCAGGCAAATCCTAATGTCTATTAACCTATAGAGTATTCATCTAGGTGAATCCCTACTAGTAACCTACTCACATCATTAGGTGTAGGAGATTCAACCCAACTCCCATTATCTTGGTAACCTCATTAGAGCATCAAGTGCAAAGTAGTTAATTCAAAGAAGCAGAAGAAGATTGACTTTAAATAATGGGAAAGCACAAGAGAAGCTAATTGAAGCATAAGAGAGCGTCGATCAATCATCTCAAGAAGGCACTACAAAGTGGCTCAATCCGACAAGTTGTCAAGTGTGAGGCCATACACTCTTTCCTTATGTAGGATAGAGTGTAAGAGTTTGTGACCCAAATTCGAATGGGTTCTTATATAGGACCTAGGCTCTTGTTTATGGCCAAATTCACTAGACACGAGTCCATACGTGTTAGTATCCATGGGAGCCTCCAGCGGGAGTAAACATAGGTCATTGGATTAGGACTGAGGTTGTTAGTTAGCCCATAGAAACTAAGTCTCTAAGGGAGCCTCCTACAGGATTGTACATTTAGGTCCTTATATAGGGCTCTAAAATTTAGGGGTGAACGTATTGAAATCTCTTTAAATAAGGAATACTAGTACACTTGATGAGAATGTATCCGTCGGGAGTGAAGTATGAAAATCGAACCACTACACATGCTTGTGTTTATGATTATCATTTCAGGACAATTCTATCAATACTTATGTGATTGATTAACATGCATGAATTGGATCGTATACTAGGCACTTAACTTGCAAAGCATGCACAAGTTCACTATCACCCTATAGACTAGTTGCTTAATTTGAACATCACTTGTAGTCAATGTGATTGGACCCACACTACGTGAAAAATGGAAAAAAAAAAAAAAAGGACGGATTTCGAGACGATTCTGGACCGTTTGTAAAATTGCTTGGTTTAAAGATGCTTTAGAGACGGCTGTAAACCGTCTCTAAAATTTTAGACGGCCCTTGACCGTCCCTAATATTGTCTTAAAAATTTGAACGTCCACAAATCATTTAAGACAGTTGTTGACCGTCTATATGCGACCATCTGAGACGGTCATCGACCGTCTTATATGCAGTCTTCTGTGACGATCTTTGGCCGTCTGCATTAGAGACGGTCCTTGGCCGTCTTTTAGTTGTAATCTGAGACCGTCAAAGACCATCTCTATTAGAGACGGTCCTTAGCCATCTTATATCCCAGTTAAAGACCGTCTCTATTAGAGACTGTCAAAGACCGTCTCTATTAGAGACTGTCAATGACCGTTTCTATTAGAGACTGTCAACGACCGTCTCTATTAGAAACGGGCCTTAGCCGTCTTATAGCCCTGTCAAAGACCGTCTCCAATCCAGACTGTCAAAGACCGTCTCTAATGCTAAAATTTGACAATCGAAAAAAAAAATAGATAAGAAGCTTAGAAAAAATAATTAACAAATGCTTAAGAAAAATTTAGATTTTAAAAAAAAAAAACCTGTGATTTAAAAAAAATTCTAGATTTTGAAAAAAAATAATAAGAACTTTGAATAATGTTGATAACTTTGAAAAAAAAAAAATATTTCGATAAAAAAATTATATTTTGAAAAAGAAAATAAAAAAATTTAAATAAAATTGTGAAAAAAATGACAAATTGTAAAAAAATATATTTTTTTTAAAAAAGAAAACTAGATTTCATATTTTGACAAAAAATATTAAAAAGTTATATAACAAGATTTCAATAAAAAAAAATGATATTTTGAAAAAGAAAATTTAAAAAATTAAACAAAATTGTGAAAAAAATTGACAAATTATAAAAAAAATATATTTTAAAAAAGAAAACTAGATTTTTTATTTTGACAAGAAAAATTGAAAAGTCATATAACAAAAGTGAAATTTAAAAAAATGATATTTTGAAAAAGAAAATTTAAGAAATTAAATAAAATTGTGAAAAAATTGTCAAATTGTAAAAAATATATATTTTTTAAAAAAAGAAAATTAGATTTTGTATTTTGATAAGAAAAATTGAAAATTTAGATAACAAAAGTGAAATATTTTATAATAAAAATGATATTTTGTTAAAAGAATAAAAATATATACGTTTTGAAAAAACAATGTTATTTTTAAATGGAAATTGAAATTTATCTGTGAAAAATAAAATTACTAAATTATTAGGCACATCCACTAGTTGAACCTTTAATCATTTTTGGACAATCTAATCAGTTTAGATTGAAGAATAAATAACTTCAGATGTTTAAATCAAATTTCACTGAAATTGTGTGATCAATCTTGTATGCCTAATATCTTTCTCATATGTAAACTGATCGAGGCATGTAACTAGTCAAATTGAAGGTATTGATCAGTAAAATAGAGTGAAGGAACCAGACATGTAAAATGGGCCAAATATTTTGGTCAAAATTGCGACCCAACTTAGTGACCTCGTGAGAACCTAAGAATTGATGTAAGTTTTGTGGGGCCCCATCATGATGTGTGTCGAACATCAACACCATGGATTTGATGTGTCCCCTTTAGGTTATGAGATATATCAAAAATCATTTATATACGAAACTCAAGTGGGTCATACCATCTAAAACTATGTGAAGACATGCTAAAAAATATAAAAGCACTTGGTGGGGCCCACATGAGTTTTGGATGCAGCAAAAAATTGGTCTGACCCCTCATCCAAGTGGGACACACAAAATGAGTGGGTTGGATATGTGAATCATATTTAGGAAAGCCCAATATATGATTATAATTTTTTTAAGGAAACCCCTCTCCACTATATTGTGTGGTATGGCCCACCCAAGTCATGCATTGACTTTATTTTTAAACTTTTGGTCCACCCAAGTCATGGATTGACTTTCTCCATATCGTTCAACGCTTTTCTCGGATCATTTTAAGATATTAACTAAAAAATGGGATGGGTTGAAGGCTTAAGTGGACTATAAAGTGGGGATCGAACGTCCGCCTTTAAAAATAACATTCACAGAAGTTTTGGATCAAGCTGATGTGAGAAATTTAATCTTGTGGAATCGACCATTGATTGACCTTTAACTAAAATTTATATGATTATACTATCTTAGATGTTTATTAATTGAGCCTTTTTCTTCCTTAACAGAATTCATTACTAGATTTTGTCTTTTTTGTGTTCATTCGTCTACTGCCAAGTAAAGGCTCTAAGTATTCGGTTTTTTCTTCCATACAAATGGAACACCTTTTCAAATTTTTGAGATGAAAATGGCCTTGAACATTTTTTATACGATTTAAAAAAAAAAAAAATTGAGACAAAAATGGCTTTGAACATTTTTTATACGATTTCTATTTTTTCAAAAATTTGAGATGAAAATGACCTGGAACATTTTTAATTTATACGACTTCTTTTTTTCAAATTTTTAAAACGAAAATAGCCTTGAACATTTTTTATACGATTTCTTTTATTACTATTTTCTAGTATTCTTCTCTCACCATGATCTCCTGTACTTTCTAAACATGAGGCAAGTAAAGAGATTAAATGGACCACAAAGTTGGCCTACAATAATTCATATCTTTTTGTGTTTTCTCTTCATTCATATCTTTTTGATATTATGTACATGTTGGATGTCAAATAAACATTACTATAGGCCCAAGAAAGGTATTATCGGTGGAAACCATTATTCCACACTATTTCGTGGGCATGGTCCACTTGAGTTTTAGATTTACCAAAAATTTGGGATCTACCCACACTATTCATCCATTTTTTTGAGATCATTTTAAAGAATTGTCCAAAAAAATGATTCATATCCAAAGATTAATTAAATGGACCACACCACAAATAAGGGGAACAAATTGGCTACTCCCCCTGACACCATCCAACGGCTGGTGGTTGGTGCTCTATGGGCCCCAGCATGATGTATGTGTTTAATCCATGTTGTCCATCTATTTGGAGAGATCATTTTCGGGCAATGTCCAAAGAATGGGTTAAATCCAAAGCTCCAATGGACCCCGGCACAGATGATGGACCCCAGCACAAACGTTCATTTTAGGGCAACCATTTAAAAAAAAAAAACTTTTTAAGCAGTTGGATTTCAAATAAACATTACGATGGGCCTTAGGATAGTTTCAACGATGGGAATCACCCTCCCCGTTGTTTTCTGTGGTGGGGTGCACTACAGATTTTTATCAGTCTCGTTCTTTGGCTCATGACTTAAAATGATATCTCAAAATGGATGGATGGTGTGGATATAACAAATACATTATAAGTTTTTATATTTTTTAAAATATTATATATATATATATATATGGAAAAGGTTCTGTACGTCGAGCTCATGGGAACTCCCCTATGAGGTCGAGCTGTGTGGGCCACACCATGACGTGTGTCAAAAATCAACACCATGCAATTGATGGGTACCCTTTAAATTATGGGATATCCCAAAAATCAGCAGTATACGGAACTCAAGTGGGCCATGCCATCTAAAGTCATGTGAAGACATGCCTAAAACATATAAAAGTACTTGGTGGGGCCCCACCTGAAATTTGGATGCATCTGAAATTTGGTATAACCCCTCATCCAAGTGGCACACACATAATGGATGAGCTGGATTTGTGAACCACATCTCTGTAGGCCCAAAAAATAATTATGAATGTTTTAATGGAGGGTAACCCTTCTCAACTTTTATATGTGGTGTGGCCCACACAAGTCACATATTGATTTGATTTTCAATCTCTAGCCCACCATGGAATGTTGCATCTAACTGATGGAGTAGATGTTCGACACGCATCATGGTGGGGCCCACAGAGCCATACCAGATCTAAAGCGCAAGTGACGTTATTTGGTGTATAGAAACAATGTGTGAGTTTTGTGTTTAATGTAAAATAGTGGTGACTCATTCTTAATAATAGTGACAATGATATATAGAGTTATCCAGACCATCTAAATAATGGGTCTATTTATTAATGGTTAATATTTAAACTTTTTATTATATAAAACTATCTTAATCATCTATTAAATGGTCCCTTAAATGTAGGGCTATTAATGTAGTTAATGTGTTAAATTATGGAAAACTCACAACTTGCGGATTTGAAACTAACATCTCATTTCTTAAGAGGAATTTAATTCCAATTCCCTCTTCTCGTTTCCAATTTCCTCTTTTCTCTAATGTTACTCATCTTCTGGTTAATACAAACATGGAATAAGGTGGGACATACACATAGTTTTGATGTGTCCCCTTTAGCTTATGAGATATCTCAAAAATCATCTGTATACAAAACTCAGGTGGGCCATACCATCTAAAACTATGTGAAGACATCTAAAAATATATGAAAGCACTTGGTGGGGCCCACATGAGTTTTGAATGCAGCTGAAATTGGGTCTGACCCCTCATCCAAGTGGGACACACATAATGAGCTTGATCTGAAACTTCTCCAACTCCCAAGAAGTTTTTAATGGTGGAAGTGCAATGCCCAAATTGTAGTCCACTCAAGCCTTGTTCTTACTTAATATTTTGCATGATATCTTATAATGATCTGAGAAAAAAGATTAGATTATAGGGCTCTATAGGGCCTACAAAAATATATGTTTTATATCGAAGCTGTCCATCTATTTTGAAATATTATTATAGGGCTCTCACTACCAAAAAATTGTCAGGACTTGGGGTGCTTTTAGCTACGGCTAAAATCCGTTGAATAAAAGCCCTAGCCACATGTTAAATACCCGTCGGCGTACCACACATTTTGAATGGTGGACGTCCAACTGTTTACCTTTTTCTAATTTTGTGGTCCACCAGAGACTTAATTAGGTCTAATTTTTGGCCACATATCTCAAAATGATGTTAAGAAATGAATGGACAGCGTGGATGAAACATATCCATCTTGTGGGGCCCATAGAGCCCTCCCCTTTCCAAAGCTATATTTACCATTTTTTGTTTTGTAAAAAAATAGTGAGTTTTGCACAAAATGTAAAAGAGTGGTGACTCGTTCGTGAAAATAGTGACAATGACATAGAGTTATCCAAACCATTCAAATAATCCTTCTAGTTGTAAATTTTTAATATTTATAATTTTATTATATAATACAATCTTGACCATCCAGAAAATGGTCCCTCTTGCATGTACGACTGTTAATAGATTCTTTAGTCATAAACAATGGTAAACACACATTGTTTCGGATTTAAAAGAGTTATCTTATTTAGAAGAGGATTTACAATTCGAGCGTCATTTCTATTTTCCCATTTTCAAGCCGCGGCATCTCCCATCGGCGGCATCTTCCATCGCCTCAAGCAGTGGCAGCTTCCATCACCATCAACAACATCATCTTCCATGGATCAACATCTTCAAATAGGTGAGCTTCTCTTTCCTCACCGATCGGACCCACCATGATGTGTTTTATGTGCCCCACTATGATGTATTCCACTACGATCGGATCTATCCATCCATCACGTGGGCCACACCATTGGAATCACCGATCCCATTGTGTATGGCAACGGGTAGATTGAGGAAGATGGTATCGTGTCCTTCCTCTCGGACCCAATCGGTCAAGGGCTAGAAATCATCATAAGAGCGGTCCGTATCCTTTTTATCTCCTTTTCCCATTTTAGTACTCATTTGGGCTTAGTATACCCAGAGAACTTGAGGCAAGAACTTGCATTGATTTATACAGATAGTTATACAGATGCGTTTGGATGGCAAAATTTGGTTTGGGTTCTTTTGGAAGGCAAGAAAGGAAAAACTCTGATTTGGGTTTTCTTCCAAATCAATATTCTTTTTCTATTGATTAGTTTTTAATGGATTTTTTGTATTAATTCGATGATGCTTTGGTGGTGGTGTTGTGATCACCTCTTGGTTGAGCAAATGTAAAAATTCCTTTTTTTAAGGGTGAGTTAATAGAGCGATTTGTGGGGCCCGCATATTTGCACTGTGGCAAGTGGGGGCCATGGTTCGGTGATCTAGGCCATTGGCCCAATTGGATGGAACTCGCTCCAAAATTTACCTTGATTGGAGGATCTTGATTTCTCATATTAGGGACCATTTTTTTCTCAATCGTCTCTGGGTTTCTCTTTTTAACAGGTCTGATCGTTGGGTGGACTGGTGTTGTCCTCTTCTTACTCTATTCCTCTTAACCATCTATATGCAAGATGTGGGGGCTCATAATGCTAAGTGATGGGCCCCACTAGTAATAACTAAGGCCTGTTATACAAATCATGGGGCTGAGGAATTGGATGCTTGTTGCCTAGATTCTCACAAATTGAAATATCACAACCACCCAGTCTTTAGCCTTTTCACATTGGATGTGGATTTGTTGTTTTCTCAATGCCTCATTTAGACACATGGACGGTTCGATTTTTTTCTATTTTTTATTTCACGTTGGGTATTTAGGAAATGATCTCTTTAATAACCTAATCCTAAACCTATAACCTAAACTCAAATCCCTAGACCTTAACCTAAACCTATAACTTTAACTCAAATCCGTAAACCTTAACCTATAACCCAACCTAAACCTATACTTATAACCTAAAACTATTCTCAAATCCCAAAACCTATAACACCTAAACCCGAATCCAAACCCGAAGTCGAACCCGAACCCGAATTCCTAAACCTTAACCTAAACATATAACCTATAACCTATAACCTAAGCCTATACCTATACCTAAAACCTAAAGCTAAACCTAAACCTATAACTTAAACCTAAACTCAAATCCCTAAACCCTATACCTAAACCTAAAGCCTTACTTATAACCTAAAACTATTCTCAAATCCTTAAACCTAAACCGTAACCTAAACCTATAACCTAAACTCAATTCCCTAAACCTAAACCTAAACCTAAACCTATACTTATAACCTAAACCAATTCTCAAATTCCAAAACTTATAACCTAAACCTAAACCTTAACCTAAACCTAAACCTATAACCTAAACCTATAACCTAAACCTACACTTATAACCTATAACCTAAACCTATAACCTAAACCTAAACCTAAACCTAAAACCCAAACGTAAACCTGATCTCGAACCCGAACCTGATTTCCTAAACCTAAACCTTAACGTAATCTAAAATTTCTAAACCTAAACCTACACCTAATCCTAATCATAACTCCCTAACCTAAACCTAAACCAAAACTTGAAAACCAAAAACCAAATCCGAACCTGAACCCGATCCCAATTTCCTAGACCTAAACTTATGACCTTAACCTAAACCTATTCTCAAATCCCAAAACCTATAACCTAAACCTAAACCTTAACCTAAACCTATAACCTATAACTAAAACCAAAACCTATAACCTAAACCCGAACCCATTCTCAAATCCCAAAACCTATAACCTAAACCTAAACCTTAACCTATAACCTATAACCTATAACCTAAACCAAAACCTATAACCTAAACCAAAATCAAAACCTATAACCTTAACCCGAACCCAAGCCCGAACCCGAACCTGAATTCCTAAACCTTAACCTAAACATATAACTTATAACTTATAACTTAAGCCTATACCCAAACCTAAAACCTTACTTATAACCTAAAACTATTCTCAAATCCTTAAACCTTAACCTATAACCTAACCTAAACCTATACTTATAACCTAAAACTATTCCCAAATCCTAAAACCTATAACCTTAACCTAACCTTTCCCTAAACCTATAACCTAAACTCAATTCCCTAAACCTAAACTTATAACCTAAACCTAAACCTATAAGCTTAACTCAAATCCCTAAACCTTAACCTATAACCCAACCTAAACTTATACTTATAACCTAAAACTATTCTCAAATCCCAAAACCTATAACCTAAACCCGAATCCAAACACGAACCCGAACCCGAATTCTTAAACCTTAACCTAAATATATAACCTATAACCTATGCCTATAACTTAAACCTAAACCTAAACCTATAACCTAATCCTAAACCTATAACCTAAACTCAAATCCCTAGAACTTAATCTAAACCTAAAACCTAAACTTAAACCTATAACCTTAACTCAAATCTGTAAACCTTAACCTATAACCCAACCTAAACCTATTTATAACCTAAAACTATTCTCAAATCCCAAAACCTATAACCTAAAGTTGAATCCAAACCTGAACCCGAACCCGAATTCCTAAACCTTAATGTAAACATATAACCTATAACCTATAACTTAAGCCTATACTTAAACCTAAAACCTTATAACCTAAAACTATTCTCAAATCCTTAAACCTAAACCTTAACCTATAACCTAAAACCTAAACTTATAACCTATAACCTAACCTTCACCTAAACCTAAAACCTAAACCTTAACCAATAACCTAAAACCTATATGTATTCTCAAATCCCTAAACCTAAACCTACACCTAATCCTAATCTCAACTCCCTAACCTTAACGTAAACTTAAACCCAATCCCGAACCTGATTTCCTAAACTTAAACCTTAACCTATTCTCAATTCCCTAAACTTTTATCTTATAACCTAAACCTAAACCTTAACCTTAACCTAAACCTAAACCTAAACCTTAACCTAAACCAAAACCTATGAACTAAAACCTTAACCTATAACCTATAACCTAAACTTATATCCTATAGCCTAAACCTTAACTTAAACCTTAACCTATAACCTAAAACCTCAACCTAAACCTAAACCTTAACCTATTCTCAAATCCCTAAACCTAAACCTACACCTAATCCTAATCTCAACTCCCTAACCTAAACCTAAACCTAAACTTGAAAACCCAAACCTAAACCCGATCCCGAACCCGAACCTAATTTCCTAAACCTTAACCTATTCTCAATTCCCTAAACCTATAGCTTATAACCTAAACCTAAACCTAAACCTTAACCTTAACCTAAACCTAAACCTATAACCTTAACCTAAAGCAAAACCTATGACCTAAAACCTTAACCTATAACCTAAACCTTAACCTATAACCTAAAATCTAAACCTAAACCTAAACCTTAACCTATTCTCAAATCCTGAAACCTAAACCTACACCAAATCCTAATCTAAACACCCTAACCTAAACCTAAACCTAAACTTGAAAACCCAAACCTAAACCCGATCCCAAACCTGAACCCGATTTCCTAAACCTAAACCTTAACCTATTCTCAATTCCCTAAACCTATAGCTTATAACTTAAACCTAAACCTAAACCTTAACCAAAACCAAAACCTATGACCTAAAACCTAAATGTAATCTCAAATCTCTAAACCTAAACCTACACCTAATCCTAATCTCAACTCCCTACCTAAACCTAAACCTAAACATGAAAACCCAAACCTAAACCCGATCCTGAACCCGAACCCAATTTCCTAAACCTAAACCTTAACCTATTCTCAATTCCCTAAACCTATAGTTTATAACCTAAACCTATAACCTTAACCTAAACCAAAACCTATGACCTAAAACCTAAATGTATTCTTAAATCTTTAAACCTAAACCTACACCTAATCTTAATCTCAACTCCCTAACCTAAACCTAAACCTAAACTTGAAAACCCAAACCAAAAACCCGATCTCGAACCCAAATCTGATTTCCTAAACCTAAACCTTAACCTATTCTCAAATCCCTAAACATAAACCTACACGTAATCCTAATCTAAACTCCCTAACCTAAACCAAAACCTAAACTTGAAAACCCAAACCTAAACCCGATCCCAAACCCGAATCTGAATTCCTAAACCTAAACCTTAACCTATTCTCAAATCCCTAAACCTAAACCTACACCTAATCCTAATCTCAACTCTCTAACCTAAACCTAAACCTAACTTGAAAACCCAAACCTAAACCCAATCCCGAACCCGAACCCGATTTCCTAAACCTAAACCTTAACTTATAACCTAACTTAAACCTAAACCTATAACCTACACTTATAACCTAAACCTAAACCTAAAACCTAAACCTAAGCCTAAAACCTAAACCTATGACCTAAAACCTAAATGTATTCTCAAATCCCTAAACCTAAATCTACACCTAATCCTAATCTCAACTCCTTAACCTAAACCTAAACCTAAATTTGAAAACCAAAACCTAAACCCGATCCCGAACCCGAACCCGATTTCCTAAACCTAAACTTTAACATAATCTCAATTCCCTAAACCTATAGCTTATAACCTAAACCTAAACCTATAACCTTAAAACCAAAACCATTGACCTAAAACCTTAACCTATAACCTATAACCTAAACTTATAACCTGTAACCTAACCTTAACCTAAACCTAAAACCTAAACCTAAAACCTAAAACCTGTAACCTAACCTTAACCAATAACCTAAAACCTAAATGTATTCTCAAATCCCTAAACCTAAACCTACACCTAATCCTAATCTCAACTCCCTCACCTAAACCTAAACTTAAACTTGAAAACCCAAACCTAAACCCGATCCCAAACCCGAACCCGATTTCCTAAACCTATTCTCAATTCCCTAAACCTATAGCTTATGACCTAAACATAAACCTAAACCTTAACCTTAAGCTAAACCTAAACCTAAACCTAAACCTATAACCTTAACCTAAACCAAAACCTATGACCTAAAACCTTAACCTATAACCTATAACCTAAACTTATATCCTAAACCCTAACCTTAACCTATAACCTAGAACCTAAACCTAAACCTAAACCTTAACCTATTCTCAAATCCCTAAACCTAAACCTACACTTAATCCTAATCTCAACTCCCTAACCTAAACTTAAACTTGAAAATCCAAACCTAAACCTGATCCCGAACCCGAACCTGATTTTCTAAACCTAAACCTTAACCTATTCTTAATTCCCTAAACCTTAACCTATAACCTAACCTATACCTATACCTATAACCTGCACTTATAACCTAAACCTATAACCTAAACCTAAGCCTAAAACCTAAACCTAAACCTAAAATTGAAATGTATTCTCAAATCCTTAAAACCTAAACCTAATCTTAATCTCAACTCCCTAACCTAAACTTAAACGCAAACTTGAAAACCAAAACCTAAACACCTAAACCTAAACCTAAACCTAAAACCTAAATGTATTCTCAACTCCCTAAACATAAACCTTTAACCTAGCCTAAACCTAGAACCTACACTTATAACCTAAACCTAAACCTATAACCTAAACCTAAGCCTATAACCTAAACCTATGACCTAAAACCTAAATGTATTCTCAAATCCCTAAACCTAAACCTACACCTAATCATAATCTCAACTCCCTAACCTAAACCTAAACCTAAACTTGAAAACCCAAACCTAAACCAGATCCTGAACCCGAACCCGATTTCCTAAACCTAAACCTTAAACTATTTTCAATTCCCTAAACCTATAGCTTATAACCTAAACCCAAACCTTAACCTAAACCTAAACCTAAACCAAAACGTATGACCTAAAACCTTAACCAATAACGTATAACCTAACCTTAACCTAAACATAAAACCTAAACCTTAGCCTATAACCTAAAACCTAAACCTAAACCTAAAACCTAAATGTATTCACAACTCCCTAAACATAAACCTATAACCTAACCTAAACCTAAACCTAGAACCTACACTTATAGCCTAAACCTAAACTTAAGCCTAAAACCTAAACCTATGACCTAAAACCTAAATGTATTCTCAAATCCCTAAACCTAAACCTACACCTAATCCTAATCTCAACTCCCTAACCTAAACCTAAACCTAAACTTGAAAACCCAAACCTAAACCCGATCCCGAACGCGAACCCGATTTCTTAAACCTAAACCTTAACCTATTTTCAATTCCCTAAACCTATAGCTTATAACTTATACCTAAACCTTAACCTAAACCTATAAACTTAACCTAAACCAAAACGTATGACCTAAAACCTTAACCTATAACCTATAACCTAACCTTAACCTAAACATAAAACCTAAACCTTAACCAATAACCTAAAACCTAAACCTAAACCTAAAACCTAAATGTATTCTCAACTCCCTAAACATAAACCAATAACCAAACCTAAACCTAAACCTAGAACCTACACTTATAACGTAAACCTAAGCCTAAAACCTAAACCTATGACCTAAAACCTAAATGTATTCTCAAATCCCAAAACTTAAACATACACCTAATCCTAATCTCAACTCCTTAACCTAAACCTAAACCTAAACTTGAAAACCCAAACCTAAACCTGATCCCGAACCCGAACCCAATTTCTTAAACCTAAACCTTAACCTATTTTTAATTCTCAAAACCTATAGCTTATAACCTAAACCTAAACCTAAACCTAAACCTATAAACTTAACCTAAACCAAAACCTATGACCTAAAACCTTAACCTATAACCTATAACCTAACCTTAACCTAAACATAAAACCTAAACCTTAACCTTTAACCTAAAACCTAAACTTAAACCTAAAACCTAAATGTATTCACAACTCCCTAAACATAAACCTATACCCTAACCTAAACCTAAACCTAGAACCTACACTTATAGCCTAAACCTAAACCTAAGCCTAAAACCTAAACCTATGACCTAAAACCTAAATGTATTCTCAAATCCCTAAACCTAAACCTACACCTAATCCTAATCTCAACTCCCTAACCTAAACCTAAACCTAAACTTGAAAACTCAAACCTAAACTCGATCCTGAACCCGAACCCGATTTCCTAAACCTAAACCTTAACCTATTTTTAATTCCCTAAACCTATAGCTTATAACCTAAACATAAACCTTAACCTTAACCTAAACCTAAACCTATAAACTTAGCTTAAACCAAAACCTATGACCTAAAACCTTAACCTATAACCAATAACCTAACCTAAACCTTAACCTATAACCTAAACCTAAACCTTAACCTATAACCTAAACCTAAACCTAAAACCTAAATGTATTCTCAACTCCCTAAACATAAACCTATAACCTAACCTAAACCTAAACCTAGAACCTACACTTATAACCTAAACCTAAACCTATAACCTAAACATAAGCCTAAAACCTACACCTATGACCTAAAACCTAAATGTATTCTCAATATCCCTAAACCTAAATCTACACCTAATCCTAATCTCAAGTCCCTAACCTAAACCTAAACCTAAACCTAAACTTGAAAATCCAAACCTAAACCTGATCCCGAACCCGAACCCAATTTCCTAAACCTAAACCTTAACCTATTCTCAATTCCCTAAACCTATAGCTTATAACCGAAACCTAAACCTAAACCTAAACCTTAACCTATAACCTAAACCTAAACCTAAAACCTAAATGTATTCTCAAATTCCTAAACCTAAACCTACACCTAATCATAATCTCAACTCCCTGACCTAAACCTAACCTAAAGTTGAAAACCCAAACCTAAATTCCATCCGGAACCCGAACCTAATTTCCTAAACCTAAACCTTAACCTATTCTCAATTCCCTAAACCTATAGCTTATAACTGAAAACTAAACCTTAACCTATAACCTATAACCTAAATGTATTCTCAAATCCCTAAACTTAAACCTACACCTAATCCTAATCTCAACTCCCTAACCTAAACCTAAACTTAAACTTGAAAACCCAATCTTGAACCTGTACCCGACTTCCTAAACCTAAACCTTAACCCATTCTCAATTCCCTAAACCTATATCTTATAACCTAAACCTAAACCTTAACCTAAACCTAAACCTAAACCTATAAACTTAACCTAAACCAAAACCTATGACCTAAAACCTTAACTTATAACCTATAACCTAACCTTAACCTAAACCTAAAGCCTAAACCTTAACCTATAACCTATAACCTAAACCTAAACCTAAAACCTAAATGTATTCTCAACTCCCTAAACCTAAACCTACACCTAATCCTAATCTCAACTCCCTAACCTAAACCTAAAACTAAACTTAAAAACCCAGAACTAAACCCGATCCCGAACCTGAACCTGATTTTCTAAACCCAAACCTTAACCTATTCTCAATTCCCTAAACCTATAGCTTATAACCTTAACCTAAACTAAAACCTATGACCTAAAACTTAAATGTATTCTCAAATCTCTAAACTTAAACCTACACCTAATCCTAATCTCAACTCCCTAACCTAAACCTAAACCTAAACTTGAAAACCCAAACCTAAAACCCGATCCCGAACCTGAACCCAATTTTCTAAACCTAAAACTTAAATTATTCTCAAATCCCTAAACCTAGACCTACACCTAATCCTAATCTCAACTCCCTAACCTAAACCTAAACCTAAACTTGAAAACCCAAACCTAAACCCGATCCCGAACCCGAACCTAATTTCCTAAACCTAAACCTTAACCTATTCTCAATTCCCTAAACCTTAACTTATAACCTAACCTAAACCTATAACCTGCACTTATAACCTAAACTGAAGCCTAAAACCTAAACTTAAACCTAAAACTGAAATGTATTCTCAAATCCTTAAACCTATACCTACACCTAATCCTAATCTCAATTCCCTAACCTAAACTTAAACCTAAACTTGAAAACCCAAACCTAAACCCCATCCCGAACCCAAACCCGATTTCCTAAACCTAAACCTTAACCTATTCTCAATTCCCTAAAGCTATAACCTATATATTATAACCTATAACCTAAACCTAAACCTTAACTTAAACCTATAACCTATAACCTAAACCTATATACTATAACCTATAACCTTAACCTTAACCTTAACGCATCGGCAAGAGCTGATAAGAGATCTTTTTCAAGTTGTGTAGGATCCTTAGAGAGGTTCTATGAATAAAGGGATGATCCGGTAAGTCTTTTTCTCCTCTATTTTTGTATGATCTTTTGTCACTCCCCAAACCCGAAAATCAGATTCCCAGGAATCCCGATCGTCGAATCAGGTGCCGACAGCCTCCGTAGTACCCCATTCTCGGCTCTCAGCGCAGCATACACCAGATTTCGATCCTGAGATCCTACAAGGAGGATTTTCCAATGTACGTTTGTCTTGTAATAAGCATAACCACAAGTTTACCCAAATCATAAAGGCAACATCATCATCACATATCCACTAATATAATCACTTGAATACAATGCTGAATGAAAAATACATATATCAAAATCAGAGCTCATGAAAACCGCTGCACGCTCCAAGCTCAGCGCTGCTGCAACCTAACGCCACCTGCACACATCTATCGTGCATAAGCTTACAAAAGCTTAGAGGGTGGTTTAAGTATGTGTAAGGTAAGTACCGATCATACAATAGAGTCCATAAATCATACATCATCGAGATAAGCAGAAAAAATGACAAGGTCATGAAGCATACGATATCAGAGTAAGCAGAAATATACTGATAAGTCCATAAGTCACATAATATCAGAGTACGTAATACAGATAATAATGAGCCAAATATTATATACTGCAGATGCGATGCAATATGCAGATCCTGTCAAGTCCTTCTAAGCCATATAAGTGCAGGAACGTAGTAATCCAAAATGTCATATGTCGTGGATGAAATGTAATATGTAATACGAATGAAATGACCAAGCTGGAGTGAAGTCAGGATGATAGTATGTAGTATCGCAGGCTACGGGGTCCATCACAAGGGAATTCTATCCAAACCAGTCCCATACCTAAATTTGGATAGTCAAACACAATGTGGTAAACTCTTGATCCCAGGTTAGTCGCGCGCCCTAACCGAAATCCTAGCCCTTGCGAAGGTACACATAACAAATAGTTGCGCACCGCTAGCTTGAGTGGATAGTGAATGGATGGATGAATGAATATGCAACTCCTACTCAGTAGCTTGTCAACACAGTAGCCTGCCAACCGCTGGTAGCTCGCTCAGTGTGGTAGCTCGCCCAAGCCTCAGCCCCGCCCACATCACACCCGCCCACATCAGCGTCCGTCCACGTGCGCCCGTCCACATGCACAACAGTGACAGGGTGTCATAATATCATGTCAGTCCTCATATCAGGTCCACGTATCAATACGGTTACTCTTTGGGATCATCATCTGGATCTATTAAACTCCACTCTGACTGCCTCCTCCCTAGCTGCACAGCTCAGCGAGTGTAAGAGACCTCACTATTCACATGGCCAATAGTCTGCCAATACCTATCCGGTACGTCGATAGCGGACCCATTTACGAGCTGGTCATACTCAGCGTAGCTTATAGCCTCCTCCCTCGGGTGGGTAAGGCCACATCCCTTCCCAACCGATCACGACACAGTGGGAGACGCGGCCTACTGGTATTCGGCACTCGGGCGCTCATGTTCCACTCGGTCTAGACGTTGGGGCTACTCCTGGCCTCGGAGGTTCTGAGATTTTCACCCAAGGACATCCTACGTGCCCCATAGTGCTAGAACCAAATATTTCTAGTGTCCCATCTAGCCATCCACGATGTGCCTGTGAAGGTTATAGCCCTGATGTCACTAGAGCATGCAGTGATCATGATACATAAATACGAAATGCATGAATCACACCGTCAAATCATGCAGTAATCCAGTGCGTACAACGCGATGATGTGGGGCACTCCGGCTCATAACGAGTCCCACAAATGGTCTGCCCAATGACATATGCTATGATCAGTCGCTACTCATATCAAGCATACATATGATGCGTATGGTCATGAATTATGGAGTTATACTAGGCATGTTATAAAGTGATGAACTACTCTCACAACGAAGATGGGCCTAGACAGCCTACACAACAAGTATGGGCCTATCAGTGGGCCCTATGGAGAGTCATAATGCGGACATTTAACCAACATTATTCTTACAATGAGGACGTCAAACCAATCATTGCTCTCAAGGCATGACTTGCCATAAAGGTCAACACATACACCACGGTGGAATCACATTTAATGGGCCTTAGGTACATCCCATTGGGCTTCGACCCATGGGCCTCCAATACATCAAATGGGCCTCACAGCATGAGCCTTATGTATATATCAAGGTAAGACTCAACAACGGGCCACAAATGCATCAAGATGGGTCTCATAATATACCAAGGTGAGCCACATCAATGGGCCGCACCAATGAGCCTTAACCCATAGGTCATAATACATCACAATGGACCTTAACTCATGGGCCTTAATACATCATAAAGGACCATGTCAAATGGGTTGAAAATACATCTAAATGGGTCATGACCTGTGGGCCTCAGTATAAAAATGTGGGCCCTACACATGGGTCTCATATGCATCAAATGGGCTACGTGTCATGGGCCTAATACATATCACAATGGGCCTTGCCCATAGGCCACGAATATCACAATGGGCATTGTCCATAGGCCTCAAATACATCACAATGGGCCTTGCTCATAGGTCACATGTACACTTCAAATGGGTTGCTCATACGGGCCTAACACTCAATAGGTGGGCCCTGCACATGGGCCTCAGAATATAGGGCAGGTGGGCCCTATCACACGGGCCTCGAATACAAGCAGGTGGGCCCTATCATATGGGCCTAAAACATACATCATGATGGGCCCCATGGATGTGCCCAATACACATCAGGTGGGTTAGTACCTTCCCAATTGGACGGCGTGTACAAAACAAATACATAATGGTGGATTCCACCATCTCTTGCTGAACGGTGTGGATACAATACATGTAAATCATGATGGGCCCTACACACGTGACCCACCAAGGGTTCGAACCTGCCTCACGACTAGATGGATGGTGAGAATATAATAATTACATCACAGTTGGGTTTCCACCGTCCAATGAACTGGACAGTGCAGATAATTCACATGCATGAGATGGGTCCACACGCGGTGGGCATGGGATAAACGTGTCATCAAGTTGGACCCCAATCCAGGGATGGATGGCTGTAAGAACATATACATCATGGGTCCACGGAGCTTGCTGACGTCGACCTACAGTTGATAGCTGCGTGGGACCCACCATCCCTATAATGGTTGGACGGTATGGATAAAACACATGCATCATGAGGGCCACACTGTCCACATGTGGTCAGCGTGGACAGGACATACATCAGTGGACTCCACCATCCAGCACAGCATGGATATACATACATCATATGGTGTCCCACCTTAGATGGATAGTATGAATACAACACCAGTCTCATGTGGGTCCCACTGTCCACATGTGGACAGTGCATGCCAGGTGGCTTTTCACCGTCCATCACATACATGTAGGTGGATCCATGTGCATGGCCCACCAGTTGGAGGACGGTATAGATAAAACATAAATATCAAGGTGTGCCCTACCCACCCTGGACAGATGGATGGAAAGGCTATAGAATAAATACATCACTGTGGTCCCCATGATCTGACAAAATGGACGGACGGTGTGGATATGCAATACATGCATCAGAGGTGGGTCCCACCGTACCTACGTGGACGGTGGATGAAACACGTACATCATCGTGGGCTCCACCGTCCACTGGACGGTGAGAGTAAAACACATATATCATGGTGGGAGTCCACCGTCCACGGCCGTGGACAGTGTGGTAAAACACATACATCAATGGTGGGTTCCACGTATGTGGCTCACCATCAGGTTTACCTGCCATCCAAACCATTGATAAGGTCACGTAGACCCGGATGAAGGGTAAAAACAAATGTCAAAATGATCCAAAACTTCTTTGAACTCAAAATGGGCTTCAATGGCAGCCATACAATCACCATTGTTTTCTATGATGTGGGCCACCTAAGACACGGATGGGGCTGATATTTGGAGGGCGGCCCACTGCCCTAAGGGCCTTCAATATGGATGGTGTGGATACACAATATACATCATGGTGGGGCCACGGCTAGGACCCGTGGGTCCCTGCCTGTTCACGCCAGCACGCAGGCACTGTTGTGCTTCTGACAACAGCAATAACAATGCTACTGGTTTTATATGTTTATTTTATTTTTTTGAAAAAAAAAACTGAAATCCTGGGGTTTTTCATACGTGGGGCCCACGTCAGCTGAATCCAGCCCGTCCATTGCACTCTATGGCTCAAGACTGTCCAAACGAGTCTAATATCCGATGTGTTTTCAGCGTATAAAAATATCATGGTAAATTTCAATGGTAGAAAGTACTGTCTGTAATGCTATGGCCCATCAGAAATTAGGATCAGCTTAATTTTTCGGCTCATCACCTAAAATGATCTAAGGAATGGAATGGACAGCTTGGATTAAAAACATGCATTAAGGTGAGGCCTATACAAGTGGGCCACCCCCATTAGCTTGGAACCAAGCTAATATTTGTGTTTTCCAATCACGTCCAGCATCCCTGGACGCTAGACGGTGTGGGCCTAGCACACTCACAAGGTGGGCCCTGTTTAGGTGGGCCACTAAATGGTGATTAGTGTGGGTATCACACTCATAAAATGGGCCCCACCTACAAGTGACTTGAGTCCAAAACATGCTTCATGGTGGGGTCCATTCCAAGTGGGCCACATGGCCATATCATTCCACACAAAAAAAAATAAAAAATAAAAATAAAAATAAATAAATAAATGAAAAGAGAGGGAGAGAGAGATAGAGTGGGAGACGCGTGTGATGAAGGAACCCCGACACTATGGGCACTCCGTTGCATGATCTACAACATACATTAAGTGGGTCCCATTTCATATGGGCCCACCAATCAAAATCAACGGTGGAGATCCTTTCTCCACCGAAATGGACGGTCTAAATGACCATTTATGCAAAGGAATTAAACATCATGATGGGGTCCATGGAGAATGGCCCCATCATGGATTGATCTTGAAATTAAAGTGGGCCATTGGCCACATTTAGGGTCCCAAGTGTGATCCATACCCTTGATTGGTAGGCCTCACTTGGCCCATCGTCAAAATAAGAAATCTACACCTATAGAAGCACCCATTGAATGATCTTCTCGGTCTGTTGGAACGCCTATCTCCTAGAGCTTCTCTTGGATGGTGGAGATGAGGAATGGATGGCTAGGATGAGAGATTTGGGAGGGGAAATGGGCCACCAAAATCACACTTCTCTCATATGGGAGGCTTGGACGTGCACCACTCTCTCTCTCTCTTAGAAATGTTGTTTGAAAATGTGTTGAGAATGAGAGAGAGAGAGAGAAAGTTGTAAGGAAAGAGGGATGGGTGATAGAGTGATGGGTGAGGTGAGTGATGGATGTGGTACTTGACATGTAAGGTGGTGTAAGAGAGAGGGTGAGAAAGAGTTGACTTTGGACAGAGAAAGTATGGGTTGCTTTTATACTTGACATGTGGCGATTGATTGATTAATGGAGTGATTGATTGATTGATGGATGTGACATGTTGTAGAGATTCTCTTGGGAATTGTAACGCGCGGTGTTTTTCCTCGAACCGAACGCGGGTCTGCATCTCCCTGCCGGGGTATTGGATCGGTGCGTGAGTCGCGGCGTTAGAACCGCGGCAATGGTGCGGTTGCAATGATACAAGTCTCGAATTAAGCCAACTCTATTCTATAGGATACGGCTTAGGTTCACGCGCAAACATCAATTATCGGTCGCAGGTTGCCGGAATTCGACAGGAAGGATCGCGGGAGTTGACGGAACAGTACGGATTAGGATACGGGTCTTACATCTTTGGTGCAAGTGTTTGAATTCAGTGTTTAAAGAATATTTATGGTATTTGGCAGAGAACAACTGATTGCATTCAGGCAAGCAACGGAACAGAAGCCTCATCGCATCATATTCTATAGGTAATTCTTTACCTTGGGAGTCTCTATAGAGTATGAATATTATGATTTAGTTTTGGTTTTTGTTAGATGAGAAACTGTTTGGTATTTTGGCTCATGATTTGGAGTTTTGCAGGGTTGGTGTGAGCGTATTTATGCGTGCATGAATGTAATGTGGATAAGATTGTTTGTGTTTGGATGGATGTATTTTATGTTTGGATGAATGTAGTTTATGTTTGGATGGATTTATGTAGTTTGGGTTTAGATGGATGTGAATGTGAATGATGAAATATATTATATAACAGGTGTGTATCAGGAAGAATACGATGTTGTAACTAGTGTATATAACAGGTGTATATGGAAATACGAGACGGTTGAAGACCGTCCTTTTCAGGTTCATAAGAGACGGTCCATGAACGTCCTTTTCAGACTCATAAGAGACGGTTCATGACGGTCCTTTTCCAGTTCATAAGAGACGGTCTATGACCGTCTTTTTGCAAGTTATACCAGACGGTCTATAACCATCCTTTTTATTAACGGTCATGGGCCGTCCTTTTTACAGACTATCATAGACCGTCCTTTTCAGCTTCATATAAGTCCACTAATTACGTATCATTATAGATGGTCTATGACCGTCCTTCTTTAGAGATGGTCCATGACCGTCCTTCTTTAGAGACAGTTTATGGCCGTCCTTTAAAAAATATGACACGTCAAAATTTGACGACCGTTACGACGGTCCAGGACCGTCCTTTTTAGCCTTTTGAGATGGTTTTCAACCGTCCTTTTTTCACTATTTTGGCATAGTGCCACTTTAGCTTAGAAGCCTTAGTATTATTTTATATTATTCATTTTAATTGGTAAATTTTTTAATTAGGCAATTAGTTTTTCGTTGTGGAATTTTAAATTAGTCCTAATCACTCCCTTTATGACTTAGTCATAATTCTACAGCTCCGCTAAGCTTTAGCATGTGCCATAGTACATTAATCCATGTAATTCATGCCTACCAACGCCCTTTTAGTGCTCCAAATTCTAACACATACACTCCCAGATTGGAAAAACCATCCGAATTTCAGTTGGAGGAATGGACTAACTGTGAATGCAAACAATAATCCCTAAGGGCCATCTACTAGTATACAACATGTGCCCACACCAAAAAGGATCCTTAAAGATATGTTGAATGCATTGATGAAAGGACAAATACAATTTAATCATAATACCATGCATGTCATCAATGAACTGAAAATGTCAGTTGTAAGAATTGAGACACACCTAGCGTTAGGGAGAAAGGGACCTTTTCGACCCAACCCTAGTCTAACCTGAAAGGACAATTTAAAGTCAGTGATTCCAATTCTTCAATCTAACATGTGGAACACGTTAAATCCAGCACCACCCTGAGAATTGGTAAAGTGATAAAAAATGAGATTCCTAAGAAGGTTGAGAAACCTGAGGAATCTAAAAATTCTAAAGGAGATAATGAATCTAACAATACTCCACAAGATAAAGAGCTAGAGCATGACTGTAAGCCTGTGGCTTCGTTTTCCCAATGTCTTCTCTCATCAAAATGGTCGAGTGATAATCAGGACATCTTGGAGGTTTTTCAACAAGTCAAAATTAACATTCCGTTGTTGGATGACATTAAATAGATTTCATCCTATGCCAAATTCTTAAAGGATCTATGTATAGTAAAGCACAAGTTAAACGTATATAAGAAAGACTTCTTAGCAGAGTAGGTGAGTGCAATCATTAAATAAAACAATCCCCCAAAATGTAAGGATCCCAGAAGTCCTATGATCTCTTGCATCATAGGTAACTTCCAAATCAAAAAAGCGCTTTTCTATCTTGTGTTGAGTGTCAATTTAATACCATATTTGGTTATGAACAACTAGACCTTGGTGAATTGAAACCTACCAAGACAACCTTACAACTAGCTAATTGCTTAGTTAGGAAACCGAGAGGGGTGGTGAAAGATGTGTTAGTCCAAATCGAGAAGTCTTACTTTCTAGTAGATTTTATCATCTTAGACACATAACTAGTTATGAATACTAGCACTCATATCCCTATCATCCTGGGACACCCATTCCTGGCTACTTCAAATGCATTGATCAATTGTCATAATAGAGTTATGAAGTTATCCTTTAGGAACATGACATTAAAATTGAATGTGTTTAATTTGTGCAAACAGTAAGAGGACAAGGATGAGATCCACACGGTTAACCTAATTGATACATTTATGGAAGAGGAGCCCCTTTCGATTGAAACTCCTAAACCTTTGGAAGTTTGCTTGACACACTTCACAATTTAGATGATGGCATGATTAGAGAAATAGTGAATGTCTTGCAAGATTCCATCCTGATGACTAACACTAACTGAGAGAAATTGTTTGAAAGAGCTTCCTTCTACCAATGTTGAACTATTATACTCAAAAGTGGAGGAACCGAAGATTGATCCGAAGCTTAAACCTTCGGATTCTGTGGATACAATACCATTACTAGAAAAAAAATTGATTGATGTGAACCATCCACTTTGGTTTTGTCTAATTGAAGTGAACGATTGTCTCTAGGAAGATCCATATTTGCCTAACCATTATATAGATAAAAGTGTAAGGAGATATGTTCCTGATTATGAACATGCCAATTTAATCTCCTTTTATGATGCATGGGGTGAATAATTTTCTAAGACCATCACTGAAGTTTTACAGTGTGATTGGCCCTAATTGGTTAAAGACACCCATGTGAACTTCAAAACATGTCTTTGGCAGATTTTCTTAAAAAATTACTAAGAAATCTGTTAAGATATTTTCCTTAAGATGAAGAATCCATTTTAGGATTGATTTCCTAGTCTAATGGAGATCATTTAGATTTAGTTTCTTAGTTGCTTTTGTAGGATTAGTTTGCTTTTATTAATATAGGAATTTATTTTTGTTTGTCGCAATGACATGGAGGAATTTAAGAGCTTTCGCATATTCATTGTTTTGGGTACTCTCTACCCTCCACTTGTTATAATTTTAATTATGTCCATGTTGATTTCATTGCATATTATTTTTAACATTGAGGACAACGTGTCATTTAAGTCAGGGGTGGGGTTTCCTTTGGGAAGTTCTTCGATTACTGATATTTTATGTTTTGAGCTGAATTTTTTTAGAAGTATGATTTTTGTGTATTCATAAGAATTGACTTAATCTGAATGATTGGAATAAAAAGGCACTTAGTTATGTGAAATCGAAGTCTAAAAACTAGTATATTTGGAAATTTTAAAAATAAGTTCTTTTTAGTAATTTTCTAATGGAATTTGTGAACATTGATAAAACATGAATTTACAATTCACATCTGACTTTCATTGTTAGGATTTAAGTTTAATACTAGATATGATAACATGATGATTGATATAGTGTAAAGGAACCAAGTCTGATGAACTTGACTATTTTGAAAAAAAAAAAAAGAAGAAGAAGAAGAATAAGAAGAATACATCAAAAAAGGCTTCCTATTGTTTTGAAAACAAGAAAAAGAATTAAATATAAAGAAAGTTGTGAAAAGAAAAAGAAGAGAAAAGAATGAATAAAATAAAAGGACGAGCTATACATGTCCGAGAGGAGGGTGAATAGGATAATACAAAATATTTTGATATAATAAGGAAAAAAATACTCTCAATTGCTTAGAGTCTTGAAATCTTGATTTCAAATAGTTCATAGGACAATCTTCACCTAAAAGATTTAGGTAAGACAACCTTATTTCATGACGTCTTTGAGATCAAAATATCAAACTTAGCTAGAGACAATCAATCACAAGGAAAGCATATAAAGAATTAAATAATCACCACAATGCATAAAGAGTTATATTGGTTCGGTGCTTAACCCCACATCTACTCCACTCCCAAAATTATTACCCTCATAATTTTAGCTTTCACTATTTCAAGGTTTTCACAGGGTCACCTTAACAAGCTAATACAGTTCTTGTGATTTTCACGGGTTATCACAACAAAACCCACTTTATGATTTTCACGGGATCACCACAAAACAACCCACTGAGGTTTCCGGGTTACCTTAGAAAAACCCAAAAGACAATAAAAGAAATTATAGTACTTATCTTCTAATGTTGAGTCGAAGAAGTAACTATAGCTTAATTGCAGCGATCTTCTTTCTTGGTTTATTAATGAAGGCATATATATGTTCAACTCAAAAAATATAAGGATCTAATTTATTTTCAATTAACAAAAACCCTAATGCTACAAATTCAATTCTTTAATTCTCAAGTAAAGTATGGATTACTCTATTGAAAATTATTAAAACTAACTTGAGAATAGATAACAGAATAAGCTAAATTAAAATAAGATTTACCATACGAATAGCTTAAGAAGGCCTTAACTTTCTCTCATTACTAGAATATATTGCTCACAATTTTTCATTATAGAAATGAATGAGAGAAGCTCTCTATTTATAGCCAAAGGTCTTCGAAATTTGACTGGCTAGATTTGTAACACCCCAGATTTTGGCTAATCTGGGATTAGACGTCCTTAGGTAATGGGTTAACTAAAACACCTGAGAAATCGCTCAGAACCCAATTCCATAGTCAAAGAAATCACGTAGGATTAATTCCTTTGAAAAATTAAGCGTAAGTTAGCTAGCACAACGCTGGAGTGGTTGGGAAATATTCCCTGATCACTTTAAATGCGTTCTACAAGACCCAAATCGAGTAGAACAAACAACTCTACAATACTCTATAACCTCGGATCAAACTCTAAGCGGGTTTGTTCTCTGGACCACTTGGAATTTCTGTACTGGATCTAGACCGTGCATCGAAAGTCCGATACCTCCTATCTTAGACCGTTAGAACCGCCTAGCTGGACTTGACACTCATTCCGAAAATCAAGTCAAGTCGATAATCACAGGCTATTTCATTGAGCCCAGACCGAAGAGAGTGCGAATAGGGACATAATTGGAATTTCAAATTCAAATCTGGCACACGACTTGACGCGTCAGTATTGAGCATACTGGCCGTCAGAATTCAGCCAGATTACACTCTCGGATCAGGAAAAATTTCTATTTATTATCATGAGACTTTCAGCCCTGATCTACGTGCGGTGACCGCTGAACTGAAACTGGTCCACCACGTGCGATCTGCGAACCCTGCCGGACTGAAAACTTAATACGTGCTATATCTGGTACGCATGAGCTTAAGTCCGATCGCAATCGACCAGGGGACCACCAGAAATCATCTTTTGGATCGAAACAGCTCCGAAATGGATAGGCACTAAGTAAACTTCGTTCCGGAGCCTGTTTCCGGCATTTTTAAGCTTATAAAAGGGGTTGAAACCCTCATTCCTCTCTCCCATCCGAAAATTGCAAAACCTAGATTTGGGAGAGAGAAAAGGTGAGAGTTTGTGAGAGAGAGTGGGAGTGATTTTCCTGCCACCTGCTGCTGCTGCTGCACGTGCTTAAGCAACGCACTCCAATCACTTTCCCGGCGATTCCAACGCACTTCTAGGTGAGGAAAACCTTCAACACTTGCTAATCTAAGCTTCCGTCAATTCCATTAGCGATGTAGCTTATGTAGCTTGTGTATTAGGTTCCCTATTCGCCGTAGACGAAGCGTATACGCTCCGTTCGAATCACTTCACCTATAAGGAAAAAGGTGCGGATTTTAGACGCTTTGATTGACTGTTTCCAAAGCTTTCAATGTCGTTTAATAGTAGATTCTCGACGACATCGCCGTTTGACATATACAATATGCTGTCCGTTTCCTATTTCGTAAACCGGCGAAGAATATGAGATTTAGGGCATTTTAGTCATTTGTAGGAAGTACTAATTTCATTCATATTTTGCTGATGTGATTGACATGATTTTTTGTCGCATTAGAATGTTAGGAATACGTGCATAATTAGTTTGGCGAAGAGATTCGCCTAATTGCGCACTTCGGGTCGACATACTATATGTAGACTTAAGTGTGTAGTGTAAGTGTTTGTATAAATGTTTGTATTAGTATGTATCGAATTAAATGGTGTTATGAATTAGTTTGAGATTGATTTCTCAATTAATATGCTGGTGTGAATGGTTTTCTACATGTTAGCCATATGCATGATTTCATAATATGAATGAAATGCATGTGCTTGGCGATTCGCTTAAGCTGTATATTATAACATGTGCTTGATGATTTCCTTATGATTTACTTTGAGATTGAATTCTCAATTAATATGTTGATGGAGAGGATTTCCTATATGTTGGCGACATGCTTAATTCCATTATATGTGCGAAAGACATGTGTAAGATGATTTTCTTAAGTTGTATGTAATAACATGTGTTAACATGCTCACATGGTTGTATTTCATTTCCATTACCCTTACACAACTGCTGATGTGATTCTATGATTGTTTGGGACTATGCTTAGTCCAGGCAGTCGGTAACCGAGCAAATTCGTGGTTAGCTTATCTTCGCCACGAACGACGCGTCGATGAACGCGAGCCGTGTTCTGGAGTTGGCGGCAGTGGTTAGGCCACACGAAGTTTTTTACGCACTTCATGTCGTCAACTTGAGATACGATCGCGCTAGTCGAGCCCGTCAAGTAACCCGACTGGCCATTGTATGTTTACCCTGCATGAGTCATAACTGCTTGAACCTAGGGTACTAAACTTACCATTGTAAACCCTGTTAACCATAGTACCTTGATCCACGAAGACTCATGAGCCGGGCATGGTGGTATGGGACACCGCGGTCGAGCTATCGGCCTACGCTGGGGCCACAAACCTTCCCATAGTGACCAGTGAGCACCTAGTCTCATGAGCAAATTATGGTGGTATGGGACACTATATTCTTGCTGTCGGCCTACACTGATCAGGCGACGAGTCCTTTGTAGTGACCGCGAGCGTATTCTGAGTCTACGGGAGGCGATGACCCTTCAGTAGCAGTAGAGTACAGTAGGCCTGTATTGATAAGGTGATGGGGGAGCGGAGCAACGAGTGCGTGCAACAGCCCTGGCAGCCCTTGCAGCGACCTACAAAAATATACATCGTATGAGATTACTAGGAGTGACGACCCTAGACAGGATCTGTGTTGGGATTGATAAAAGGAAAGTACCTTAATTTCCCAATCCTGCTGTTTGAATGGACTAATAACAACTCAAAAATCATATCACCATAGCATTGCATGTGCCTGGAAGATGTGGAGCACTCTAGGGAGTGTGGCATGCCGCGGTCGTAAGATGTTGCCGTATGAGGGAGATCGTCGGTGAGGGCATACATCACGTCATGTCATATTGCATTAACAATATATTAGGATTGTTTGATTTACTGCTTTACTATTATCGCATGATTGATTTGATAACATGCTAATCTCTGCTCTCTTATCCCACTGAGTTGATCACTCACTCCCACGTTATGGGATGGTGTTTCCGGACACCCACCAGTCCCTATTGTGATTGCAGATGATGGCGCGGCCTGCGAGGCGGAGCTGGATTTGATGATGAGGAGGAGGATCTCTCCTTTATGCGTGGTCTGATTGACGGGATTACAGGGAGGTTGATTAGATACATTGACACTTGTCATTTTATATTTTTAGCGCCCTCATGTATATTCATTTTGTTTACTTTTGAAGTATACATGTATGTGTATAACCTGGTAATATATTCACACTCTGGTGACATACAACAGTTTATATATGTTATACATACTATTACAGTCTTCCGCTTGCAAATTTAACTGTCTCTGGAGTATGATATGTTGTTTTGGCTTAATCTCACTCATGTTTAATGCATTATCACAGACAACATTTAATCATACATATTTATGTTGCATAAATAACATTTTAGAACTCGGGAGTTGGGTTTTTGCTCGACCCCCCGATTTTCGGGATGTTACAAGATTTTTGGTTCGGCTGGCCAAATTCCAACGACATTCAAATTTCGCAGAATAAGATTTTTCAAAAATTCGTCTCGCCCAAGCCAAAATTCAACTTGTCGAACCTGCAATTCGGCTGGCCGAATCTCCCTGAGGTCCAAAAATTTAAGGCTGCTCGAAACTTGACCGAACACTTCAGGCTAGCTGAACCCAAGGTTGGGCTGGCTGAACTTGATGTGAAATATTATTATCTTGTTGTATACTTGCCCGAAATGTGTTAGGTCAGGCGAAGGTAGTTAGGCTGGCTGAACTAAAAGTCGGGCTAGCGTAACTTCAGTGTATTTTACTTATAATTATGTTCATTATGAACCATGTGAAATGCACCTAACCTAGGGTCAATCTAACATTATATCAGCTAATGGTTGACACATACAAATGCTTTAAACTTCGAACCAAGCCAATATAAAGCTTACGATGATGAGTCTTCCTTGAGATATTGATATACTCTTTACATAATCTTCATAAGTCATCGAAAAACATCTTCATGAGTGCTTGCAATCCATTCGGGACTATGAAATTTGACAATCTTATCTGTGCTTTAAGTATAAGCACTCACATAAAATGAGGACACTAAAAAGAAGAAAATAATGTGAAAGTCATCGATGTGAAAAAAATGAAGTATGATTTATAAAGGTCAATTCAATGCTTTGGTTGATCTGCTCACTCTTGGTGATTGTTGATGTTATTATAAAGGTAGAGAATTAAATCTCGTGTTAATGTAAAGTTGTATTTCACTGAGCACTGTGGTTTTTCAATGTTTGTAATTTTTCACTAGTTGATTAGTGATTTGGTACTCATGATGGATTATTATTAAATATGCAAGGTTCTAAACCAATATTTTTGAAAGGCTATATGTTAGAATTCTAATATTGGATTGTTTTAAGGATACATGAATATACAAAATGAATTCTTCTAGAAAAGATTCTTAGTCTTGGATTTTTGAAAAATCTTTCGCATGTTTTGCTCGGGAGAAGGAAAATGCTGGTTGGGGGTGTGATAAGACCTAAATATTGCATATTTATCCCCTTTTTCCAAAAGAAAATGAGCGAAAAAAGAGGAGGAGAAGAGAGGAATGAGAGAATGGTGGGGCCTAGTGCCAAATCACACCGTCCAATCTCCGTACTTGTCGAATCTTGTAAGATCTCATCTCTATGCCCGGTTTCATGTCTTCCACGGATGAAATTCAAAGATTTCGGGTTAGATTCTCCACTAAGAGGTTTCTTAGTTATCCTTCTACCTCTTTCTTTCATTTCTTACATTTTTAAGCCATTAGGGTTAGAAACTCCATTTCGTCGATTCTCGCAAACCCTAATGTTATGGTTGAGTATGTTAAGGTTTTAAGTCACAATTATCGATTGTAGTCCATACTCTTGCTAGAGCCGTATCAGACTCAACTCCTTTAGGATTTCAGTTGTGCACCAATTTCGGGTCTCGATTCATTGAACCAAGTTGAAAGATCATTCATATCATGCCCCAAACTGGGAAACTAGGCTCACAAAATTTCTGATCACTGAATTCGGTGCTGATAACCTCCGTAGTACCCCATTCTAGACTCCCAATGCCCATACGCCACGATCCTGAGATCCTACAAGGAGTGTAAATTTATTTCATAAGAAGCATAACCCACAAACAATAACCAGAACACGACCACCACATATCCACTATAATAAAAAAAAAAACTTTGAGTACAATACGTAAATGGGAAATACAAGATAAATGTCAAAAGCTCCATAAGCTCTACCGCGTGCTCCTAGGTTAGCTCAACTACATCCTATCATCACATATACGCATCTATCATGCATAAGCTTATAAAAATCTTAGAGGGTGGTGTAAGTGTTTGTGCAATACAGCTGCCAAATGTACAGTACAAGTCCATAAATTATACAATGTTGGAAATACTGGCAAGTTCATCCATGAGTCGTATAATATCAGAGTATGCAATACAGATTGGTTATGCAATGCAGGGTAGTGGTACACTAAATGCCATGTGTTAGAGATGCGGTCTAATATGTAGTGCGAAAGAAATGACCAAGCTAGAATGTGAAGTCGGAATGATAGTACATGGAATCACAATTTGTGGGGTCCATCACAAGGGACTTCTATCCAAACCAGTCTCATACCTATATTTGGATAGCCAAACTCAATGTGGTAAACTCCTAATCTCAGGTTGGTTGCGTGCCCCAACCAAAATCTTGACCATTGTAAAGGTACACATAACAAATTAGTTGCGCACCACCAGCCTAAGTGGATAGTGAATGAATGAATGAATGAATGAGTAAAATGTTGAGTATGCAACTCCTACTTAGTAAGTCCACATATCATTACCGTACATCTTTGAGATCACCACCGGGGTCTAGTACACTCTACGCCAGCTTACCACCCCATCAAGTGCATAATTGGGTAAGTGAAAGAGACCTCACTATCCGCCTACCAATATCAGCCCGACTCATGGATAGCGGACTCATTTACGAGCTGGTTAGATTCAGCCTAATCATTGCCTACTCCCTCAGGCAGGTAAGGTCACACCCCCTCCCAACCGACCACGACATTGTGAGAAACACAGCCTACTGGTATATAGCCCTCATGCGCTCATATATTTCCACTTAGTTTAGACGTTGGAGCATCCCCTGGCCTCGAGGGTTTATGGAATTTTACCTAGGGACATCTATGGTGCCTTATGTCTCAAAACATTTTTGATATTCCATCTGGCCATCCATGATATATCTGTAGAGGCCACGACCCTAATATTGTTAGGGCATACAGTGGTTATATCACAAAATGTGAGATGCATGAGTCATACCATCCAGTCATGCACCAAATCTATTCACACCGAGCTCTCATGTGGGGTAACTCCATCTCTTAGGAAGTCCCACAAATAATCAGCCCAATGGCACATGCTATACTCAATCACTCCTCGTAACAAGCATGTGAATGATGCGTTTGGGCATGTATCATGAAGTATTCCAAGCATGATTATAATCACATACATCGTGGTGGGCCAGTATAAGACGGCTCATGGCTTGTATAAGTGGATGGGTGGTATGCACATAATCACACCTACACATGGTGGGCCTCACACCATCACAAATGGGCCTCACAAATACAATGGGCCCAATGCATATAATGGTCCTCACACATATGATGGGCCTCAAACAATCGCAACGGGCCTCATACCTTCACAATGGGTCTCATACAATCGCAATGGGCCTCATACAATCACAATGGGCCTCATACCATAATAATGGGGCTCATACAATCCCAGTGGGCTTTCATACAATCACAATGGGCCTCATCTGGTCACAATAAACCTCACAATGACCTTATACAGTCATAATGCTATGCTAACACATACTCAGTGCGTATACTAACGTCGTTGTAATCAATAATCGGCCTATATATGGTAGGGTCCAGAGAAAGACAACAGATCTAATCCGTAACATGAGGATCGGTCCTCAACAGTAGATATACCAAATTAGATACCACCAATCCTTCCATCTCCAGTAATGATCTACTCTTCTCATATCAAGGATTGTCCTAGATGGCCTACTCATATCAAGAATGGGCCTAAGATCAAGGAGTAGGCTTCCTTACCCGTCCTATCACATAGTAATCTGGACTTCATAAGGGCCCAATAAGCACAAGATGGGCTCTATAATTCATGGTGGAAGTACAATCGATAATGAGGGCCCAACTGTGAGGCCCGTATCCTAGACCGTACTGTTCCGTAAGCTTCCGCAGTCCTCCCGGTTGAATTCAGGAGACCCATGACACATAGATAATATTTGCACGCATCCCTAAGTCGTACCCTATCATCTTAGTCGGCTTAACCCGAGACTTATACCCTTGCGACCGCACCGTCGCCACAGTTTCGACGCTACGTCTCACGCGCCGATGAGATACCCAAGCCAGGAGATGTGGGCTCGCGTACAGTTCGAGAAAAATGCCACGTATTTTTAAATCCCAAGAGAATATCCCATCAATCCATCACCTCAAATGTTAAGAACAAGCAATCCAAAAGTTAACTCTCTCTCCCCACCCATCCCTTTTCAAGTACACCCATCACTCACTCACCCATCCCTCTCTCTCTTACAACCTCTCTCTCTCATTTCTCTCATTTCCTCCCAAGAAACCATGAGAGATCATCCAAGCTCCATGAGAAAGCCTAGTGTGGCCCACTTCCTACCCAAGATCCCCACCATCCCACTGTCCAATCTCCATCATCCTCCATCAAACTTGCAGCTTTAGAACTAAGGAGTCCGAGGAGCTAAAGAAGAGGAGCAATAGGTGGGTGATTTTATAATTTTTCAACCGTTGATTATTGCGTATTTGAGGACCCACATATGGTGGGACCCATCTTGATGAAGCATTGTATAGGGAGGGCCCATAGTGGCGGGGTCTCTCCCCTTCTCTCTCTCTCTCTCTCTCTCTCTCTCTCTCTCTCTCTCTCTCTCTCTCTCTCTCTCTCTCTCTCTCTCTCTCTCTCCAAACCTAAAAATTGGATTCACAGGAATCCTGATCGCTAAATCCAATGCCGACAGCCTCTGTAGTAACCGATTCTAGCTCCCAGTGCCCATATGCCAAGTTTCAATCCTGAGATCCTACAAGTAGGATTTTTTAATGTACATTTATCTCGTAAGAAGCATAACCACAAGTTTACCCAAATCACAAAGGCAACATCGTCATCACAAATTCACTAATATAAACATTTCAATACAATGCTAGAAGGAAAATACATATGTCAAAATCAAAGCTCGAGAAGTCAGCTACATGCTCCAAGCTCCATGCTGCTGCAACCTAACATCACCTTCACACATCTATTATGCATTAGCTTATAGAAAGCTTAAATGGTGGTGTAAGTATGTGCATAAGATAAGTGTCAAGCACACAAATACAATGTCATAATCATACAATGTCGAAAATACTGGTAAGATCATAAATCATACGATATCAGAGTAAGCGAAAATACTAACAAGTCCACGAGTCAAATAATATCAGAGTAAGCAATATAGATCAACTATGCAAATGATAAGTGATAAAGAGCCAAATATCAAATGTCAAGGATGCAATGTAATATATAATTCCTGATGAGTTCATGAATACCATCAGCCGTATCTAGACCATATAAATATAAAAATATAGTAACCCAAAATGCCAAATACCACAGATGTAATGCAATATGCGGTGCGAATGGAATGACCATGCTAGAGTGTGAAGTCAGGATGATAGTACGTAGTATCGCAGGCTATGGAGTCCATCACAAGGGACTTCTATCCAAACTAGTCTCATACCTAATTTAAATATCAGACTTAATGTGGTAAACTCCTGATCTTAGGTTAATCACATGCCCCAACCGAAATCTTAGCCATTGCGAGGTACATGTAACAAATAGTTGCACACCACCATCCTGAGTGGATATGCTAAGGTACATGTAATAAATAGTTACGCTCCACCAACCTGAGTGGATAGTGAATTAATGAGTATGCAACTCTTGCTCCATAAATCAGTATTGTACATTCTGGGATCATCACCAGGGTTTAGTACACTCTACATACAAATCGTCGCCCACTGAACGTGACCATGCAACTTGTCACACCCCAAACTCGAAAACCGGACTCATAAAATTTTCGGTCGCCGAATCCGGCGTCGACAGTCTCCGTAGAACCCCATTCTTGGCTCCCAACTCCCATTCGCCAGGTTTCGATCCTGGGATGCTACGAGGAGGATTTTCAACGTCAGTTTGATTCGTAATAAGCATAACCAAAGGCATAACCCACAAACAACAACCAAGAACTCCATTACATTTCTACTATGATCAAAAACTTTACAAGTACAATGAGCATAAAGGGAAATACAATGATGAAGAACAAAAACTCCAAAATGATCTGCAAAGCGCTCCTGCCTCAACACTACTGCGCCCCAACGTCACTTGCACGCAACGATCGTGCATAAGCTTATAGAAAGCTTAGAAGGTGGTGAAAGTGTGTGCGCAAGGTAGTAATATGATCATGCAGTATCAGAGTAATGTGGAATATGCAGATGGATCCATAAATATCATGAGTCGTACCAAGGCTATGCGATGCAAGATGCAAGTCAAGCATACAATCCTCATCTAAGTCCACATGTCAATACAGCTTAACTCTGGGATATCACCGGGGTCTAGTATACTCTAAACCAGATCGTCGCCTCATCGCGCGCAATAAGGTAAGTGGAAGAGACCTCACTATCCGTCTGCCAATATCGGACTCAACTCATCGATAGCGGACCCATTCCTCGAGCTGGTCAGACTCAGCCTAGCATTGTCCCCTACACTCGGGCGGGTAAGGCCTCACCCCCTTCCAACCGACCATGACACAGTGGAGAGCGCAACCGTCTGGTAATCGGCACTCAACGCTCATCTACCCACTAGGTCTAGACGTTGGAGCAACCTCTTGGTACCATAAGGGTTTAGGGACTTTCACCCAGGGATATCTATAGCACCCCATGTAGAACAAGATTTTCAGTATCTAATCCTATCAACCACGATGCGTCTGTGAAAGCTACGGCCCCGATGTCGCTAAGGCGTACAATAACCATGTCACACAATGTGAAATGCATGAATCACACTATCCAATCATGCAGCAAATCCTGCGCGTATCGTGCGCTCATGTAGGGCAACACCGCCTAACCGGGAGCCCATAAATAACCTGCCCGAAGGCATATGCTATGATCAGTCAATTCTCATATCAAGCATACATATGATGCGTATGATCATGAGTCATGGAACTATACTAAACATGTTATAATGAGATGAACTATCCTTACAATGTAGATGGGCCTGGACGGCCTATACACAACAAGCACGGGCCTAACAATGGGCCCTAGGGAGAGTTGTAATGCAGACATTTAACCAACATTAAACTCGTAATGTGGATGTCAAACCAACATTACTCCCAAGGCGCGATCGTCATGAACATCATTACATAATCCGTGTTGGGATCACACATTGCAATGGACCTTAGGTACATCTCATTGGGCCTTTAAATATATCAAATGGGTCACTTCCCATGGGCCTTATATTCATCAAGTGGGCTACATCAATGGGCCGCGCCAATGGGCCTTATGTGCGTTGCAATGGGTCAAAACCCGTGGGCCTTAGATTGCATTAAATGGGCCTAATCTCATAGGTCTTATATGAAACAAATGGGCCACACCAATTGGGCCCCATGCATATTAAATGGACCACACCCAAACATAAGTGGTGGTAATGATTTCCACCATTGAAATCCCCAAGGCCTACCATAGCATTTATTTTTCATCCAATCTGATCATAAGGTCACACAGACCTGAATAAAGGAAAATAATTTTTATGCTGATGCAGATTCCCTGTGATGCCCAGAGGATTTTAATGGTAGACATTCAATGCTCCACTGTATTTACCAGTGACCCACCTGATGAGTAGATCTGTCTTATTTCATCCCAAGCCTAGATGAAATCTAGCCAACTAGATGGATGGCTTAGGTGTACCACATAAATCAGCGGTGGGTCCCACTCAAGAGACAGATGGGCATGGAAGACATAACAAATGCCACAATGGGCCTACAGAACTTGCTGGCTTAATAGAGCAGCTATTTAGCTGCTACAGGTGCGCCAGCCAACCTTCTTCAATAGTAGGTGGGGTCCACGCTCACCAAATGGATGGATGGTTTGGATGCTGCACATGCATCGAGGCGGGTCCCACTGTCGCTGGACAGTGTAGACAAAACACATGCGTCATGGAGAGCTCCACCGTTCGGTGGACAGTGGACATAAGACACATACATCAATCTGGGCTCCACCGTCCGCTGGACCGTGGACATAAGACACATACATCAGTCTAGGCTCCACCGTCCAGCGGACGGTGGAAATGATACACTTACATCACTGTGGGCTCCACGTGGGGCCCACTGAAATGTTTATTTGAAATCCAACCCGTTGATAAGGTCACACAACCCTAGACGAAAGGGGAAAATAAATTTCATCTTGATCTGAAACTTCTGTGGGCCCAAAAGGGAGTTTCAATGGTAGAGGTTCAATCCCACTGTTTCCTGCGGTGTGGGCCACCTGAGCATTGGATTCAGTTAAAACTTAGAGGGGGCCCACCTCATGAACAGTTTAGATGGCATATAATATCAGAGTGGGGCCCACGGCTAGAGGCCGTGGGTCCCTATCATCCGCCCGCCTACCTGGCAACAGCGCAGGCGCTGCCTGCGCTGGTCTGACACCAGTAGCAGCTTGCTGCTTCTTCCTTTCTCTCTCTCCTTTATTTTTTGTATTTCTGTGGTTTTCCACAGGTGGGGCCCATATTTGAACAATCCATCCCAGCCATGGGATTCTACAGCTCGTAACAAATCAAAAGAGTCTACAATGTGAAATTTTTGGATGATTAAAAACATCAGGTGAGTCTTTTAATGGTAACCACCAAAGTTTTCCATATTACAGCCCACCAAATGATCAGATCAGCCTCATCCTTCGGCTCAATGGTTCAAATGTTCCAGGGAATGAGGTGAACGGCATAGATTGCATACATACACCTAGGTGGGGCCTAAGTGAGTGGACCATCCCAAAAGCTTGAAAAATAAGCTAATATTTATCTTTTTTTCCAACCACGTCTAGCATCCAGGGACGCTGGACATTGCACGTAACGGCTTCATCAGAGGTGGGCCCTGATTAGGTGGGCCACCTCATGGAGGATGGTGTAGATACCACACCCACAAAGTGGGCCACACTGTTAGATAGCTTGGATAGAGTATATGCCTCATGGTGGGGTCCATTCAAGTAGGCCACACAACCATATTTTAAAAATTAAAAAAAAAATTAAATAGAAGGGAGAGAGAGAGGTAGAGAGTGGGACATGCTTGTGATGGAGGGCTCCGCCACTATGAGCCCTCCCTTGTGAAACAAATCATACATCAAATGAATCCCTTAACACATGGGACCACCAAATTGAAAATCAACGGTGGAGATCCTTTCCCCACCAATATGGACGGTCTAGATGACCTTCATAATGCCATGAAATAAACATCATGATGGATTCCATGGCCCCATCATGGACTGATCATGATGATCAAAGTGGGCGATCGGCCATATTTTAGGGTCCCAAGTAAGATCCAAACCATTGATCGGTTGGCCTCACTTGACCCATCTTAAAAACATGGAAAACTACTATTATCAAGCACCCACCATTCGATCTTCTTGCTCCTATGGGTTCCTTAGCTCCTTAGCTTTGATTCTAATGGGTGAGATGAGGAATGGATGGCTAGGATGGGAGATGATAGGGTAGGAAAGTGGGCCACCTTTGTTCCTTGGGAATGCTTGGAGAGCTCATACGCATGGAGTCTTACTTGGATTTTTTTTTTTTTTTGAGTTTGAAAATGAGAGAGAGAGTTGTAAAAGGGAGAGAAAGTGATGGGTGATGAAGTGATGGATGGGAGAGAGATGGGTGTGTAAGGCTTTGTTGACTTTGGTGCCCTTTTGTGTAAGAAAAGCATGGGCTTTGTAAGAAACTTTTGGACTTTTGTAGTTTCTTGGGTATGGGTGAAAGGTGATGTGTACTTGACATGTACTTGACATGTGATGTGATGAGATTGATTGATTGATGGGATTGATGTGACACCCCGTAGAGATTCCCTTAGGTTTTGCAATGCGCGGCATTTTCCTCTCTTGATCAGGGTATTGCCTCGGTGCACAAGCTGTGGAATTGGAACCGCAGCGATGGCGCGATCGCTATGGTAAAGGTCTTGGGTTGAGTCGATACGGGTTGACGGCATACGAATCAGAGTCTCGCATAAATATCGGTCAAGGGTCGAAGGTTGCTAGAAATTGACCGGTAAGACCGCGGAAGCCTATGAAACGGTACGGTGTAGGATACGGGTCTTACACAAGTGGAAGAGACCTCACTATCCGTCTGGCCAGTAGTCAGCCAATATTTATCCGGCACATCGATAGTGGACCCATTCACGAGCTAGTCAAACTCAGCCTAGCTATGCCCCCTACTTTCAGGCAAGTAAGCCCACACCCCCTCCCAACTGACCACCACACAGTGGGAGACAGGCCCTCCTGGTATTCGACACTCGGGCACTTATGTATCCACTCAGTCTCGACGTTAGGCGTCCTCTAGTATCAAGAACATTTAGAGATTTTCACCCAAGGCCATCTATGGCGGCCCAATGCTAGTAATAGATTTGCAGTGTCCCATTTGGCCATCCATGATATGCCTGTGGAGGATACGGCCCTAATGTCGCTAGGGTGTACAATAATCTCAACACACAATGCAAGATGCATGAGTCATATAATCCAGTTATGTATCCATCCTGCGCATACTGTACGCCCATGTGAGATAATCTCCGCCTATCAGGGAGTCTCATAATAACCTGCCCAATGACATATGCAATGGTAAACCAGATCCCATAACAAACATGCGGATGATGTGTATGTTGTAAGTGCTATAGTCTCTTACTCCTTTGATTGTCAAATTTTATAGTGCCAAAACCACTATCTGTGTCTTATGTAGCATATTGAGATATGTTTGTTCAAGGTGATGCATATCAAGTTCAAGGACAATGCTATGCTTCAAGACAAGAACTAGAACTATGTCAGAGATTTACAAGTTCAAGTACATTGTTCACACCTTTAAGCTTCAAAGCTCAATGTCTTCAAGTGGACATCGAAAGACAAGTCAAAACTGATTGTACTCAAGACTCAAGATGAAGTACAAGTCAAGTACTACATTATCAAGCTTCAAACAATCATAAAGTTCAAGATTCATTATGTGTCGCGATATCAAGCTTCATGAACGTCGAAGATCATCCATCATCTAAAGAAAAAAAGTTTCAATGTTCATACATCATGTTTAAGGTATGAATGACCTTGGATTGACCTTAGGGTAGGTCATTTCGGATACATAATTCAATTGCTTATTTTATAAGTGTTTTGGTCTATTCTTAGACTAGTCCTGGACTATGTTCGACTAGTCCTAGCACTGGCTTGACCAGTCCAAGAAATTACAAAACCAGTCTTAAGATTTTTGTAAGTTTTTAGAATTTTTTGTTGAGCCACAACCAGTCCTGGAGACTGCTCGAGTAGTCTTGTGAACAGTGCTCGACTCGTCCTCGACCAGTCCTGTTGCTACGACTCGAACTCCAGTGACTATTTCAGGTTCCACACGACTAGTAGTGGACAAGTCATGACCAGTCGTGGAGGTCCCTCGACCGGTTGTGGGCCTACGACCAGTCGTGGAACAGTTTTATCCAATCACGCTCAAAATTTTAACAATCAGTTTGACCTACGACCAGTCGTAGTGTCCACAGGACTAGTCGAAGGTGTAACTCCTGCACTTATAAATAGAGCACGATTTTCAGAGTTTGATATTTAATTCAAGAAAAATTAAGGCATCACTCTAAGAGATAAGTTTGTAAACTTCTTAAGCTAGATTGTGCATATTTAATATTCTCTTTTTATTAGCTTTTTATATTTGATTTTGTTGTTGCATTCCAATCTGATTTGAAAGAGGAATTGTGATATTCTACTTCTTGGAATCAAAATCAAATAGAGTTGGCCCACCTTGATTTAATTTAAAATCAATTAGAATCTAGAACCATTTCAAAGTGAGTATTGGACATTGAACTTCTCTATTCGAACTTTTACTCCGACTTAGTTCTTCCGGGCTACAACAAAAGGAGAAATCCAAGTATTTTACATTATTGTAATTTTCATTGTGTTGGTTTCTTTTAAGATTGAGCCAGAAAAATCTCATTATTTTGGCTATCAGAGGAGATCCAGAAAATTCAGAGAGTGTGTTTTTAAATTGTGTAAGCCCATTTGAAAGACACAATTGTGAGGGTTTTAGGTGAACCTGAAAAAACCTATTTTCATAGTGAACGCTAATATCCACTGTGTGAGGATATTAGGAGTGGAGTAGCTGTGTGACTATTGTTTAATAGTTGGTATCCACATAGGCGAACCACTATAATTCTTTGTATTTGGATGTGTGGTTTATTTTCTATATCTTTTATCATTTAAGTTTGTGGGATGTATTTATGGATGTAAATGTTGTAATCTTTTACATTTCAAGCACTGTGGGGAATGTTGTAATAACTTAGATTTCATTTCTTTGTCATTTATTTATTTATTCCTCTATATCAAGTTTGAGTTTTTGATACAAAGACCTTTCTAGAAATCAGGTTGTCCTACCATAAACCTTAGTTTTTGGTATAAGGTTGTCCTTAGAATAACATTTGTATTAACCTCTCAATACTTATACATTTGAGGTTATTTTTATATTCAACATTGTGAGATTATCCTTGTTATTTACATTTAATTTATTTAAGTTTCATTGTTATCATTTTAATTTGGCATAGTCCTATTCACCGCCACCCTCCCCCCCTCCCTCTAAGACATATAGCGTGGCCTTTTCAAGTGGTATCAAAACCTAATAGCTCGTTTTAATTGTTATGTTTTTGAATTTATTTCCTGAGCTAACCGATCTATGTTATTTATAAGATGTCAAATTTTGATAACCTTTCAGTCACTACGCCTCCACCATTTGATGGCTCCAATTATGCCTACTGGAAAGCTAGGTTGATGATTTTCCTTAAATCCATGGATGAAAGCATGTGGTAAGCCAAACTGACTAAATAGACCCCTCCTACCACCGAAGTGACTGGTATCGATGGATCAAAATCTATGATAATAACACCTTATTTTTCATGGATCACTCTTCAGAAAAATGAGAGTAGTGCTAATGCAAAAGCACTAAATGCAATCACTTGCGCACTATCACCAGATGAATTCAAAAGAATTATATCCTATGATATTACAAAGCAAGCCTCGAATAATTTAGAAATGACACACGAGGGTACATCAATTGTCAACAAATCTAAAGTCCAAATCCTCACAACCAAATTTGAGGAAATTCATATGGAAGAAAATGAAATGTTCATGGACTTCTATACAAGATTAAATGACGTTCTGAACTCTATGTAGGGTCTTGGTGATAAAATCCCAGAAAGTAAAGTGTGTGCAAAGATACTACACTCACATCCCGAACAGTTTAATTCTAAGGTAACTGCAATCCAGGAACTTCGTGATATGGATAATATGAGGGTAGAAGAATTAGTTGGCTCTTTACAGACTTATGAGTTAACTTTTAAAGCTCCTAAAGGTAAATCAGTCACCCTTAAATCTTCTAAAAATGTTTCTCAAGAAAATAATAGTAATTCTGATTTAAAAATTTCTGAAGATGATATGGCCCTTTTAGCTAAAAATTTTTACAAAATTTTCAAAAGTAAAAAGAGGGTTGAATTTCAAAAATCTAATGAAAAGAAAAGATCCAAATCTAAAACTTGAAAATCTTTAAAAGATAGTCAATGTTACAACTGCCAAGAATTTGGGCATTTATCAAACAAGTGTCCTAATAAGGGCAAAACTAAAAAAGAAAGGTATATTGGCTACTTAGGATGAATCTTTTAGCTCTGAAGCCTCTTCTGAATCAGAAGATTCTAAAACCGAGTCGGGGAATGAAGTCAAAGCCCTTATGACTCTAGCCAAGTTCACTTTTTCAGATCATGATGATGCAACTAGTGAAGAAAATCTGAATAGTGATCATGAAAATGAAGAAGATCTTCAAGATGCTTACAATGCCCTATACAATGAAAGTTGTAAAATTGCAGTAAAACTAAAGCTTTAAAAATAAAAGTTTTTAAAACTTAAAGAAACTTTTGATTCTCTTGTTTTAGAAAAATCCCACATTTCAAATTATTTTGAAAAATTGAAATGCGTTTTAGATTTCAAAACCTCCCTTATTGAAAATATTAAATCTGAAAATGAAAAACTTAAACTTGAGGTCTCTTTACTTTTGAGTTTAAAAGATACATGGAGGTATGCTTAAGGTGGTCCAAAGTTAGAAAAGCTTTTGTCTGGATCAAGAAAATGTGGCGACCGATCTAGTTTGGGATACGATAAAATTATTCCTCCTAAACAGAAGAATACTCCTCCTAATTTGTGAAAGGAGAATCTTCAAACTCAAAAGGGAATAGTTCAAATCAAAATTTTTCTGAAAATACTAAAACTTTTCAATCTTTTAAACCTAAAAACAACCATATCAACTATAAATATCAGAACCAAAATCCTTTAGCTGAAAAAATAGTTGATTTACTTAAGGAGCTCTTAAAATCTAACTCAGTAGGTCATTATTACAATAACTACAAATACAAGAAGACCAACTATACTCCTAAACCCAAAAAAGCTATGAAATGGGTTCCTGAGGCTTCTTGCTTGGTTGCCCACATGATTTTCAAAGCTTCAAGCCATTCAGTGGTACCTAAATAGTGGATGCTCCAGGCACATGACTGGTGACAAAGGTTTGTTCACCACTCTTAAAGACATGACTATGGATCAGTCACATTTGGTGATGGTAGTAACTGTAGGATTATTGGCCAAGGTACGATTCAACTTTCTAACCTCCCTTTATTTGAAAATGTCTTGTATGTAGAAGGTTTAAAACATAACTTATTAAGCATTTCTTAAATATGGGATAAAAATCACAGTGTAAAATTTTCTAACGTAGGGTGTGAATTTTAAATAAAAATGGTTCTGTAATATTAATTGGTCGCAGAACTTCTGAAAAATGCTACATCGTAAGTGATTCTAGCTCATCTAATCAATCGTGTTACATGGTTTATACCGATGAAATTGTGTTATGGCATAAACACCTTGGACATGTACACGATCACAATTTGTATAGATTGAGTAAAAGAGAACTGATAAGAGGTCTACCTAAATTACAAAAAGTAGACAATTTGTGGCGAATGCCAGATTGGCAAGTAAACTAGGAGTACTCACAAAAAAGTAGACTCCAATGCCACATCAAAACTACTCGAACTCATCCACATGGATCTTATAGGACCAACCAGGATGGAGAGTCGAGGTGGCAAAAAATACATACTAGAATCGTGGATGATTTTATCAGATTCACTTGGGTAGCCTTCTTAAGAGATAAATTAGAAACCCTTGATGAGGTAAAAAGGATTATCAAAAGGATCCAAAATGAAAAATGTTCTCAAGTTAGTAAGATCCGTATTGATCATGGATCAAAATTTGATAATAGCAGTTTTGAGAAATTCTGTTGCGATCAAGGAATATCACATGAATTCTCTGCACCAAAACACCACAACAAAATAGAATTATTTAAAGAAAAAATAGAGTGCTTTAAGAAATGGCAAATGTAATGTTAAATAGTATGAAGCTCTTTAAAAATCTATGGGCTGAGGTTGTAAATACTGCCTGCTATATAATCAACTGGGTTTATACAAGTAAGTCAAACAATAAAACAGCTTATGAATTATGGTTTGATAAGAAGCCTACTGTCAAATACTTTCGAGTTTTTGACAGCAAGTGCTATATTTTATGTGACCGTGAAAATATGGAAAAGTTTGACACCAAAAGTGATGAAGAGATATTTTTAGGATATGCTTTGAACAGTCGAGCATATCAAGCACTAAATAAAAAGACCGGTGTAATTTAAGAGTCCATCAATGTGGTCATTAACGATCACTTGAATACACCTACCTCAAGTTCAGATAATGATGAAGTTCTCTTAATTGACAAACCAGATACTTCATCAAGTTAAAATAACTCTAAACTGAGAACTTTCAAAGATCATCTAACCACTCAAATTTTTAGAAACCCTCTCACTAGTGTGCGCACTCATAGACAACTAAAAGATATATGTAATTACGTGTGCTTTACATCACAGATCGAACTAACAAACATAAAAGAAGCTCTTTCTGACTAAAACTGGATAGTTACGATATAAGAAGAGCTTAATCAATTTATAAGAAATGATGTTTGGTATCTTGTTCCTGGACCTAAAGATAAACATATTATCAAAACTAAGTGAATTTTTAAAAATAAGTCTGATGAACTTGGTAATATAATTTGAAACAAGGATAGATTGGTTGTACAAGGGTATACTCAAATTGAAGGCATTGATTATGATGAAACTTTTTCCTCTGTAGCTCGTCTTGAATCTATCAGACTATTTATATCCATTGCATACTTTAGAAAATTTAAAATCTATCAAATGGATGTAAAGAGTGCTTTCTTAAATGGCGATCTGCATGAAGAAGTATATGTTGAACAACCAACGGATTTTGAAGACCCTAAGAATGTTGATCATGTCTATCGCCTAAAAAAGGCTCTCTACAGTTTGAAACAAGCTCCTAGGGCATGGTACAAAAAATTAACTAAGTTTCTACTAAGTCATAATTTTCTAATGGGAAGTGTTGATAAGACTCTTTTTGTTAAGAAACATAACGATCATATCTTAATGGTGCAAATCTATGTTGATGATATTATTTATAGATCTACTTGTACTAACATGACTGTTGAGTTTGCAGATCTTATGAAATCTAAATTTGAAATGAGCATAATTGGGGAATTGAATTATTTCCTAGGGTTGCAAGTAAAACAACAACCTGATGGTATTTTTATTTCTCAGACCAAATACGCTCTGAACTTGATTAAAAAATTTGGATTTGAGAATGGTAAGAATTTTGATACTCCTATAAGTACAACATTAAGACTCTCAAAAGACTCTACAGGTAAAATTGTGGATGCTAAATCATATCGTAGTATGATTAGCAGTTTACTTTATTTAACTGCAAGTAGACCTGATATTACTTTTAGCGTCAGAATTTGTGCTAGATATCAATCTAACCCTAAAGAGTCTCATTTAACTACTGTTAAGCGGATTATGCGATATGTTGCAAGTTCAGCTAATCTGGGTCTTTGGTATCCACATGATACTAGTGTTCAATTGGCTGGTTATGCAGATGTTGATTGGGCTGGCAATATCGATGATAGAAAATTAATCAGTGGTGGTTGTTTCTATATTGAAAAATGTTTAGTTTCTTGGTTTAGTAAGAAACAAAGTTCCATATCACTCTCAACTGCTGAAGCTGAATACATCGCAGTTGGAAATGCATGTACTCAGCTTGTATGGATGAATAGAATATTAAGCGATTATGGAATTACACAGGACTCAATGGATTTATATTGTGATAATTCCAGTACAATTAATATATCTAAAAATCCAATCCAACATTTATGAACCAAGCACATTGACATTAGATATTACTACATTCATGAATTAGTAGAAGAAAAGACAATTTCATTGGAATACATTCCGACCGAGACTCAACTTGCTGACATTTTCACTAAACTACTCGACAAAAGTAGGTTTAATAAATTGAAATTTGATCGTAGTATGTGCAATTTAAATTGATTATGCATGCATTTCTGTATTATAGTATATTATAGTATATATATTTGTTAAATTATAATTTTAAATTTTAAAATTTTGTGAAAATGCATGTTTTTTATGTGTACACGACTAGTCGAGGACACACTCGACTAGTCGTGGCACGACCGATCGAGGACGTCCCACGACCAGTCGTGTAGCGCGCTGGTGCTTTTTATTTGTGGAAAAAGTGCTTTCTTCCTCATTTGCCCTTTCTTCTCCAACAAGGCTACGCCTGACTAGTTTTACCCAACTTCTTGATTCTTCAAGGTTAGTCCATTGTTTGTATTTTTCTTGTAGATTCAAGTCAATATTACTTCATTTTCACTCTTAGAGTAATTTATTTTGTGTTTCATTGAGGTTTTGGGGTTTTTGTTTGTAAAATATGATCTATCAAAACCCCACTCTACATCCTTTGTAATCTTTTGATTATTTGTATTCTGTGTTGCAAATGGATGCTAGAGGTAGGAAGAAAACTTCTCACGGTGCATCATGTTCTAGATCGACACCTATCACACGGTGCCACCTTCGGTCTCCTGAAGATGATCCTCCTTAAATGCGGGATTTGTGGCTGCGCAATGTGATAGTTGAGCGACCTGTAGATGTTGTACATATTCCTCCTTTTGATCTCTTTCCACTTCTCTAATTTGTAGGATGGGATAACATTCTACATTAGGGTGGGTCGGCATACCAGTCTATTACACAGGCTATGTTCGCATGTATTTCTGATTTCTCTACAAAAAATTTAACTTTTAAAATTAATACTAGAGAAAGCTCATTTGAAGTTGATCGTCATCTGATATCTAGCCTTATGGACATACTTGTTAATGATGAAGGTATTCCTATTAGTTCTCTAGTTGAGAAACCATCTGAATCAGAAAAGCACATGCTTACTAGAGCATTATGCAGCATAAATGCGTAATGGAGTCAAAATGGGAATGCGCTTGCTTCCAAGTACTTGTTACCTAAATACAGAGTCCTTCACAGGATTTTTATTTCAAATGTCTATCCACGGTCAGGTAACAAAACCGAACTTACTACTTTTATGGTTCAAATTTTGCATTCTATCATATCTGGTGTTAATGTGTGTCTTCCTTCATTAATTTGTCACTTCATTATCCAATTCTGTCTTCATCCTGGCCACAATGATATTCCTTTTGCATACCTTATGACTGTGTTAGCCACTCATATGTTAGTGGCTATGCCTATTAGAGAGGCACTCATTCAACACCTCATTTTCAACAATAAAAATATAAACAAGATGAAGTTGCAATGAAGGTGGTGGTGGAGTTGAAGTAGTGAATGAAGAAGAAGGCGGTTTACCTGATGATGTTAACATGGATGATATATTTGAAGAGCATGAGTCAGATTCTGGGGATGACCCTGACTACAGCCTTCTGATTTTGTTGAGAGGTTGCATTCTCTTGAGGAATAGGAGGCTCAAATACATGTAACCCAAGATTGTCAATTTGCTTATATGCGCAAATATATGAGGTGCATTAATAAGGGTTTACACCAAATTAATCCATCTATTCATGCTTCCTCATCTGGATCTAATTAAGTATTTTTCTTTTCATTTGGCATGTAATAATTCTTATGATATTTTACTTTCGTTTAGTTTGTATGACTGCTTTGGATGAATTTGGTTCATGTGGGTTCTTGTTGAATGATTTTGAATCATGAATTTGTATGCTCATTATTTGACTTATTTTCTCCCTTATTCCTCTTTTGAATATTTTTTTCATATCTTGTTTCCTTTGTCATATTGTGACAAAAAGGGGGAGATGTTTGCATACCTAGTGTTATATATTTTGGTATATTGGATGGTGACTTCTTTTTTTTTCCCTTGTGAAAGGGGGAGGAGTTAAGGGGGAGTAGTGTTGATGCAATTCTTTTGATAACTGGTGCATGATTCTTTATGAAAATATTGGTTACGTTCTGTGGATTGTATTTTGTCACAAATTTAACAAAGGGGGAGATTGTAAGTGCTATGGTCTCTTGCTCCTCTAATTGTCAAATTTCGTAGTGTCAAAACCACTATCTGTGTCTTGTGTAGCACATTGAGATATGTATGTTCAAGGCAATGCATATAAAGTTCAAGGAGACTGCTTCAAGACAAGAACTAGATTTACCTCAGAGATTTGCAAGTTCAAGTACATTGTTCACACCTTTAAGATTCAAAGCTCAATGTCTTCAAGTGGACATCGAAAGACAAGTGAAAACTGATCTTACTCAAGACTCAAGATGAAGTACAACTCAAGTACTACATTATCAAGCTTCAAAGTTCACAAAGTTCAAGCTTCATGAACATCAAAGATCATCCATCGTCTGAAGAAAAGAAGGTTCAATGTTCACACGTCATGTTCAAGGTATAAATGACCTTAGATTGACCTTAGGGTAGCTCATTTCGGATACATAATTCAATTGCTTATTTTATAAGTGTTTTGGTCTGTTCTTAGACTAGTCATGGACTCTGTTAGACTAGTTCTAGCACTGGCTCGACTAGTCTTAAGATTGTTGTAAATTTTTAAAATTTTTTGTTGAGCCACGACCAGTCCTAGAGACTGCTTGACTGGTCGTGTGAACAGTGCTCGACTCATCCTCGACCAGTCCTATAGTTGCGACTCGAACTCCAGCAACTATTCCAGGTTCCACATGACCAGTCGTGGACAGGTCACGACCAGTCGTGGAGGTCCCTCGACCGGTCGTGGATGGCCAACGACTAGTCATGGAATAGTTTTATCCGATCGCGCTCAAAATTTTAAAAATCAGTTCGACCTACGACCAGTCGTAGCGTCCACAGGAGCAGTCGAAGGTGTAACTCCTGCACTTATAAATAGAGCACGATTTTCAGAGTTTGATATTCAATTCAAGAAAAATCAAGGCATCACTCTGAGCGATAAGTTTGTAAACTTCTTAAACTAGATTGTGCATATTTAATATTCTTTTTTATTAGCTTTTTATATTTGATTTTGTTTTTGCATTCCAATTTGATTTGAAAGAGGAATTGCGATATTCCACTTCTTGGAATCAAAATCAAATAGAGCTAGCCCAGCTTGATTTAATTTAAAATCAATTAGAATCTATAACCATTTCAAAGTGAGTATTTGACATTGAACTTCTCTATTCGAACTTCTACTCCGACTTAGCTCTTCCGGACTGCAACAAAAGGAGAAATTCAGGTATTTTACATTGTTATAATTTCCATTGTGTTGGTTTCTTTTAAGATTGAGCTAGAAAAATCTCATTGTTTTGGTTATCTGAAGAGATCCAGAAAACTCAGAGAATGGGTTTTTGAATTGTGAAAGTCCATTTGAAAGACACAATTGTGAGGGTTTTAGGTGAACCTGGAAAAACCTATTTTCATAGTGAATGCTAATATCTGCTGTCTAAGGATATTAGGAGTGGACTAGCTGTGTGACTGTTGTTTACAGTTGGTGTACACAGGCGAACCACTATAATTCGTTGTGTTTGGATGTGTGGTTTATTTTCTGTCTTTTATCATTCAAGTTTGGGGGATGTATTTATGGATATGAATGTTGTAATCTTTTACATTTCAAGCATTGTGGAGAATGTTGTAATAACTTAGATTTCATTTCTTTGTTATTTATTTATTTATTCCTCTGTATCAAGTTTGAGTTTTTGATACAAAGACCTTTATAGAAATCAGGTTGTCCTACCATAAACCATAGTTTTTTGTGTAAGCTTGTCCTTAGAACAACATTTGTATCAACCTCTTAATACTCATACATTTGAGGTTATTTTTATATTCAGCGTTGTGAGATTATCTTTATTATTTTCATTTAATTTATTTAAGTTTCTCTTTTATCATTTAATTTGGCATAGTCCTTTTCAACAACCCCCCCACCCCTTGGACATATAGCTTGGCCTTTTCATATGTGCATGTATCATGATTCTATACTATCACATACACATAATCGGTACCAATAACTAGCCTCGATAATCAGCATCAACAGTCGGCCTCGACAATGTGGACATTTAACCAACATTGCCCCCAAGGAGTGGCCCTCATAGAGCATAACGTATAGTGGACCCATGGCCTCCCAAAGGACCTAAAATACAACACCATGGGCCCCACTCAAGGGCTTAATACACATCACAATGGGCCTCTCCTAGGAGCCTAATATACATCATAATGGGCCTTTAACACGGGCTGGATACTCATCACAATGTGCCTCGAATATGGGCCGCATATACATCATATTAGGCCTCAAACACGGACCGAATACACATCACAATGGACTCAAGTACGGGCTGCATATGTATCTCATTAAGCCTCGATAATTGGAATCGGCCTCAATAATTGGAATTGGCCTTGATAATTGGCCTCAACAATCAGAATTGGAATCAGCCTCAATAATCGACCTCGACAATCGGAATCAGAATCGGCCTTAACAATCAGCCTCGACAATCGAAATCGGACTTAGCCTCGACAATCGGAATCCGCCTCGATAATCGGCTACGACAATAAGAATCGGAATCAGCCTCAACAATCGGCCTTGATAATCAGAATCGGCCTCAACAATCGGCCTCGACAATCGGAATCGACATTAATAATTGACCTTGACAATCGAAATCAGTATCGATAATCAGAATCGGCCTTGATAATTGGAATCAAAATCGGCATCAACAATCGGCCTCGATAATCAGAATCAGAATTAGCCTTGATAATCGGAATCAACCTCAACAATCGTCCTTTATAATCGGAATCAGCCTCTATAATCGGCCTCAACAATCAACCTCGACAATCAGAATTGGCCTCCATAATTAGCCTTGACAATCAGAATCGAAATCAACCTCAACAATCGCCTTCCACAATCGGAATCGGAATTGGCCTCAACAATCGGCCACGATAATCAGAATCGACTTCGACAATCAGAATCGGCCTCGACAATCGGAATCGGCCTTGACGATTAGAATCGGCCTCTGAAAGGGCCTAGCTATATGCCCTAGAGGGGGGGTGAATAGGGCAATGCCAAATAAAACTTAAAATAGCAGAATAATAAAAGAAATAAAGCACAATGCTGAATTAAAAATCAATCTCAATAAACTAGATTTAAGAGAATGATACTATATCAGTTCTAAGGACAACCTTACACCAAAAACTAAAGGTTTAAGGTAGGACAACCTTATTTCTAGAACGTCCTTTGTATCACAAACCGATGACGAATAAAAAGCAAGGCAACCAAAATAACTTGCAGAAATAAATCCTAAGTTATTACAACATTCCCCACACTTGCTTGAAATAAAATGATTACAACATTCATCCACAACTACAATTCACAAACTAAATGAATAAAGAAATGAAAGAATAAAGCACATCATGAAAGAATAAAGCACATCCACAACACAACGATATATAGTGGTTCACCTATGTGTACACCAACTGTTATCCAACAACCACACAGAATGCTACTCCACTCCTAAATCCTCACACAGGGGATATTAACATGCACTATCAAAATAGGTTTCACAGGTTCACCTAAAACCTTCACAATTATGTCTTTTTATCTCGGGCTTACACAATCCAAAAACCCACACATTCTGAGTTTTCTGGCTCTCCTCAAATAACCAAAATAATGAGATTTTTCTGGCAAATCTCAAACAAAACCAAAGAAAGTAAATTACACAAATGTAAAATACTTGAATCTTCTTTTGAAGTAGCCCGGTAGAACCAATCGAAGTAGAAGTTCGATTCAACGTTCAAAGTCCAATACTCACTTTAAGAATGGTTCTAAGTCTAATTGATTTTAAATCAAAAGGGCTAATTCTATTTGATTTTGAATCCAAGAAGAAGGAATATCAGAAATTTCCCTTTTTAAATAAGATTGGAATGTGGATCAAAATCAAATAATAAACAAGCTAGCAAAAGGAATATTAAATGAGCACAAAGTAGCTTAAAAACAAACACAAACTTATCTCAGAGTATAGCCTAAAGATTGCATAAATTTATTTGAATTGAATTGAAAAACTCCGAAGTTCGTGCTCTATTTATAGCCTGAAAAATCTCATCTACGACTGGTCTTAGGATCCTAGAACTGGTCGTAGCATCAAAGATTTTCAAAGATTTCTGCGGGATAAGGATTAGCTGTTCCACGACTGGTCTTAGGTAGCCTACGAGCAGTCGTGGGCCACCTACGACTGGTCGTGGGTTACTTACGACCGGTCGTAGGACCCCCAGTTTAGTTGTTGGAGTTTGAGTCGTGGGGCTAAGACTGGTCGAAGGACGAGTTGTACAGCTCACAGGACTGGTCGTAGGATGTCCAGGACTGGTCGTAGGACAACCAGAAAAATTTAAAAATCTTCAACAACCTACGACTGGTCCTGAAAAATTTAAGACTGGTCGTAGTAGAGCTAGGACTGGTCTTGAAGTCCCTAAGACTGGTCTTAGAACAGCCCAAACAAGCATATTAAAATATACGAATTATTTATCCAGAATGACCTACAGTAAAGCCCATCCTAAGGTCAATCTAAGGTCAAACAAACCTTAAAAGTGAGATGGACATTGATAGTCTGTACACTCAGATGACCCTTAAGAGAAGCTTGAGAATTTATGAATCTTGTTGTAGGCCTTCTCGAGCTTGATCCTTTCTTGAGTTGACAAAGTCTTCTTCTATACTTGTACTTGTTTGAATCTTTAACATGCATACTTGGAGACTTCTATTCTTGAATCTTCATCCATGACTTGAAACTTTCTTCATTTAAGTTTTTGTCTTGAAATATGATGTCTTGAAGTAATGAATAGTCTTAAACATGAAACACAAGATATACAAGACAAAGATATAGGTTTTGGCACCACAAAATTTGACAACCAAAGGGATATGAAATCATAGCACTTACAGCCTCGATAATCGAAATCGGCCTCGATAATCATAATCGGCCTCGATGATCGGCCTCAATGATCGAAATCGGTAATCGGCCTCTACACAAGGCGGGATCCCTGGATGGACAACCGATGATGGACCAAGTAATATCAATGAGGTCCAATCATTTGGGTAACCCACTAGAGAATAACGAGAATGGGCCTAACCAGGCCTAATTGAAGGTCATAATGTGGACATTCAACCATCATTGCCCATCAATTTGGACATTTAACCAACATTGCTCCCAAGGAGTGGCCCACATAGACATCATTACATACATCATGGAAAAATTACACATCACATTGGGCCTTGAATACACAACAGGTGGGCCCTACACCTGGGCCTCAAATACATCACGTCGGGCCTCGTTAAAGGTCATGAACACATCACAGTGTGTCGCATGATATGAGTCTAATACACATCACAATGGGCTGCATCAATGGGCTGCACTAATGGGCCTCATACACATCAGGTGGGCTGCATCAATGGGTCGCACTAATGGGCCTCATAAACAATAAGTGGACTGCATCAATGGGCCGCATCAATGGGCCTAACACCATTGGCTTCAAATACACAATAGGTGGGCCCTACACATGGGCTTCAATACATCGCAAGTGGGTCTCAAATATACATCACAGGTAGGCCACATACCTGGGCCTAACACACATTACAGTGAGCCGCATGTCATGGGCCTAATACACATCACTGGCCGCATGACATGGGCTTCAAATACACAATAAGTGGGCCTCATGGGTGGGTCACAAATACATTAAGGTGGGCCTCAAGGATAGGCAACATCAAGGTGGGCCTCACAGATGGGTCACAAGTATATCAGAGTGGGCCTGATGGATGGGCCATAAGTATATCAAAGTGAGCTTAACGGATAGGCCACAAAATACATCAAAGTGGGCCCGACAGATGGGAGCTTGGATTACATCTAAAATCATCTAAATAGTTGCAGGTGCAACATGTGTATCACTGTACACATCATTCCATGGGACACATGGCCCACTAATGATGATCAGTACTGTCCAAACATTGTCCAGGTAAATCAGTACCATCTAAACACTTCCCATGTAAATTAGCACCATCCAAACACTTCCCATGTAAATCTTCACCATCCAAAGATGTCCAGCACTGTCTAGACAGTGTGGATGAAACAAATACATCATGGTGTGGTCTACATAGTGGATAGATGGACAGCATGGATTTATGGCACATGCATCAAGGCGGGCCACGTCCATGTAATGGACAGTGTGAATAAAACCCACACATCAGTGGGTATAAAAACACAAACACTGAGTGGGTCCCACATAAGGACAGTGTGAAAAAAAATACATACATCTTGGTGGTGTCCCACGTCCAGGGACTAGACGTGAGGTGTCCCACATCCACCATCCAGATGATGGATGGTCTGGATGGCATGGATATAAAACATACCTCATGCTAGGGCCACAAAATCGTCCAGGCACGAACGGCCTGGTCATGAAACCCATATATCATGGTGGTCCGCACCAACTGCTGACATCCAATGGTCGATGTGAAGCCATACATAGAAGCCGAAGCCTTCTTTGCAGATGCCAATTATTACGATGGATTTGTCAAAGGAGAAGGGAAAAAGAATGATGAAAATAAAGCCCCGAAAATGCTCATGCGAAAGCAATAAAAGGGGAATTTGAGAAGGCTAGGTCATCCGAAATCTCAGAAGCAAAGAAGAAGTATTTTGTGCCGAAGCATCTAAGACAGCCAAGACAACCTCCATTAACGTTACTATCTCCTGAACAGTTGAAAATCCTGCAGTTAAATTACATGGTACCATTGTCATATGCTGAAAGAAACAAGTCATTCCCGGCTGTTCCAGGAAAGTTTCATGTTGAAGCCAATGCGAAATATCCAGAGTTGATTGAATTTTACGCCTCTTCGGAAGTAAAGATAGAATTAAGGGCTGAGAATAATCGGTATCACGAAAAACTGACATCTCGCGATCTCAAGAAATACAGTCCGGCAAGTAGCAGAATGATGAAAAGGATGGGTTTTGATGATGAAGAACCAACTGGTTTAAATCATGGGATAAGAATTCAAGTCCCTATCAGGGTTGGTCAGAAGAGGAGAAAGTTTTCAACGATCGGGGGCAGAGTCTTCAGTAAATATGGTCATAGTCGATCAACAATCAGAAAAAGATCCCAAAATAGTCAAACATCCTAAGATAGCTCCAAAGCAGATGGAAGATGGGGGGAAACTGATAATCAATAGTTTGCAAGGAGTAAATTTGGGCATAGAAGAAGAGCCGAGAAATACATTTATATGCACTGGTCTTCTTGAGTAAGAAGTTAAAGAATATTCCAACTACTGAAAGAAAATAAAGATGTTTTTGCCTGAACATATGTGGAAATGCTGGGTTTAGAACCCTCAGTGGCAGTGCATCGATTAAATATATCCAAGGACAAAAGATCGATTAAGCAAGCGCAAAGGCAATTTTATCTGGATTTGGTCCCTCTAATAGAAGAAGTGAACAAGCTGCTTAAGTCGAATTTATCGGAGAGGTTAAATATCCCAAGTGGATATCGAATATTGTCCCAGTAAAAAAGAAAAATAGAAAAATCAGGGTGTACGTAGATTTCAGGGACATGATGAGGCTTACCCAAAGGATGACTTTCCCTTCCCGATAACGAAACTACTGATTGATAGCACGACGCGATATGTTGTCATGTCTTTCATGGATGGCTATGCTAGTTGTAATTCAATTAGGATGGATCCTAAAGATGAAGAAGCAGCAGCATTCAGAACCTCATTAGGGATTTACTACTACTAGGTCATGTCGTTCGGTCTAAAGAATTCTTAAGTAACATTCCAAAGGGCGATGCAAAGTATCTTTTAAGATATGATGCGTAAACATGTTGAATGTTATGTAGATGACCTAGTAGTTAGGTTAGGAAATCATTAGGAACATCGTGAACATTTAGCATCGGTCTTCCGTCGACTGAAAAAGAAGTAGCTAAAGATGAACCCAGCTAAATGTGCTTTTGGAGTGTTGTGAGGAAAATTCCTCAGCTTTGTTATCAAGCATAAGGGCATCGAGATTGATCCAGGGAAGGTCAAGGCCATCTAAGATATGCCGCCTCCAAAAAAATTGAAGGAATTGAAGAGCTTACAAGGAAAACTGGCGTATATTCACCATTTTATTTCAAACTTGGTAAGGAGATGTCGGTCATTTTCTCATTTGATGAAAAAAGGAACAAAGTTCGTGTGGAATAAAGCCTGTCATAACGTGTTCGATTCAATAAAAGAATTGCTGAGACAGCCTCCAGTATTAACAACTCCTATTAAAGGTAAACCACTTATCTTGTACATATCTGCAGCCGAAAATTCACTGGGAGCCTTATTAGCATAGGTGAATGAAGATGGAAAGAAATAGCTCTTTATTATCTGAGTCGAATTATGATAGGCACCGAATGCAACTACTCTCCAATTGAGAAAGAATGTCTGGCACTGATATTTGCAGTACAGAAGTTGAGACATTATTACCTCTCTTATGATATAATTTTGATCTCAAGGGAAGATCCGATAAAGTTTTTAATGACAAGGCCGATGTTATCACAAAGATTGACAAAATGGATGTTGAAGCTTTTGAAATACACAATTACCTATGAGCCAACAAAGGAGTGAAGGGGCAAGCAGTGGCAGATTTCTTGGTAGCGCATCCCGTAATAAAAAATGAGACGGTTAGTGATGATTTTCCTTATGAACAGGTAATGATGATTGAGTCACAAGGTCAATGTCAGATGTATTTCGATGGTGCTTCTCGAGCATCAAGAGCAGGGGTAGGATTATTTTTATCACTCCTCAGGGTGATCTATTACCCTATTCTTTTCACATTGGGCACCGCTTGCACAAACAATGAAGCCGAATATCGAGCTCTCATCATCGGAATTGAAATTGCCTAAGAAATGAAGATAAAGACACTGTAGATTGTGGAAATTCCAAGCTGATTATAAATCAGCTAATGATTGAGTTTGAAATAAGAAAGCAAAAACTCTTTCCATATTGTTAAAAAACCCAACAAACATATACCCCGATACGAAAATACAAAGGCAGACACTCTGGCTAGTTTGGCGGCAGCCCTATCCTGTCCAAACTGAAGTCTGCTCCAAGTGACAAAGGAGGTTCTCGCTCTCTCCGGAAGTTATCGATTAGGTCATTGAAGCGCTCCTCATATCATGTTTAGAAGTAACAATGATGATTGGCAACAGCTGTTCGTAGATTACCTCAACTATGATATCTTGCCAGAAGATCCAACACAAAGGCATTAAATCAAGCAGAGATCAAGCAGGTTCATCATTTGTATTGAAGTGCTTTACAAAAAAAAAAACTTACAATGGGATGCTGTTACGTTGTATTGATGAATAAGAAGCAGGTCATATGCTACAAGAAGCTCACTCTGGGGAATGTGAAGCACATCAGGCTGGACAAAATTTATTTGATCGGATACATCGAATAAGGTATTACTGGCCCACAATGTTCAAAGATGCAATAGATTATGCAAAAAAGTGTCACGAGTGTTAGCTCCAAGGAGATGTCATGCATATTCCCCCTAAAGATCTCCATCAAACGGTCACTTCTTGGCCTTTCGCCGCTTGGGGACTCGATGTTATCGATCCTATAAGTCCGCCTTCATCCAAAGGAAAATAATATATTCTGGCAACAACAGTCTGGCAGCAACAGACTACTTCTCCAAGTGGACAGAAGCAATCGCGTTGCGCAATGTTAAAGAGAAAGATGTGGTCAATTTCATTCGACATGCGATAATATATTACCACAGCATCTAGAAGAAGATTGTTACCAATAATGGTACCCAGAAAAACTGTGTCAAAAGTTTGATATCCATAATTCATTTTCAACACCTGCTATCCACCGGCCAATGGATTAGTAGAGGCATTTAACAAAATGATTGTAAAAATACTAAAGAAGACGGTGACTGAAAATAAGCACGACTGGGACAAAAGGTCATAAGAGGCATTATGGGCGTACAGGACTACCCACCGAATAGCAACAAGCGCAACACCGTATTCATTGGTTTACGGCATAGAGGTGGTCGTTCCAATTGAAACACAGGTCGCGTCGCTCAGAATAGCAATGCATTAGTCGATTACAAATGATGAAAATGCAAAGATAATGTTAAAAGAACTGGACCTACTGGATGAGAAGCGTCTGGAAGCCCAGTAAATGATTACAGTTGTATCAAGCAAGAATATCGACTGCCTTTGATAAACGAGTGAAATATCGCTCTTTCAAGAAAGGGAACATGGTACTAATGTTGAAAAGATCGATAGTTGTAACCCGCAGGATAGGGGGCAAGTTTTAGTCTAAACGGGATGGGTCGTACATCATAAAAGAAGTATATTCAAATGAAGCATACAAAGTGGTCAATCAAGATAGACAGGGTATCATCATACCAGTCAACGCACACTTCATCAAGAAGTATCGTCCCTGAAGATAGTTACAATTTTAATCCAGAAGATTATTGGCATAATGCTTCTATATTAAAAGGGGGTAAGGAAAAGTGAAGTCATGTTCATACATTCTTTTCAGATGATTGAATAAAGGAGGAATTCCAAGTATATCGTCAAAGATTACATATCAAAGATTTCTTAAAAGAGAGTAACCATCATTGTCATCATCGTCGAAATTAGTATCATCACCAAGTCGATATATTATTATGAGCATAGTGTCAACAGTGGTGATATATCAATCAAGATGCCTATTACTACCATGATAACGATGGCAACTTATCATCATTTAAGACAACCTAGCCAAGCTTATGCATCCAACTACGCATAAGGCCTATCACTATCGTCATTCAGGTAGTAGTGAGAAGCTAGTAGCCCTACAAAGCCCGTGAAGGCCATCATATGCATACTCATCCGGGCAGCGGATGGAGCTAGTGACTGAAAGCCCTAAAAAGGCCAAAAAGTCTTTAATGGCCAATCATGTGTAACACCGATGTCGTTTGTATAGCTTTTTGACAGCGTCACGAGGAACGGATGAAATTTCCCTCCTGTGAATGGGTCCAAACTTGCAGACGAAGAAAATGCGGGCTATAGTGTACACTCTTTAGCCATTGTCCATAGATAGGCTAACCATGCATAAGACCCCCAGATTCTTAAATTGATTTCAGTAGTAACTCTTGAGGAAGGGCCTAAACCTACTCATTGATGGACTTATACTGGCGGCCCTGGATTTGGTACCCCAAAGGTCGCCTTGTGCCCCCCGTGAACTCTAGAGAGTTACTGTGGCCAACCCCGTGCATAAATCCAACCGAGTTCACGGCCCCAGTAGCTTCACTGGGCCCCTCTGATGGATTGCAATTTGTGAACTCACCAGGCTATAAGAAGTTCAACGAACTCATAAGAGTTACAGAGACTATCACGTAAAACCCGACTCCACTACTCAAGAGCCTAAAAAACTGCGTTACTCCACTACTCAAGAGCTTAAACTGTGTGTGATCATCTAACTAAATTGAAATCTAGTATCGCCTATTAAAATAAAAAAATCATATAGAAAATCTCATACTGATAATCATAATATGTTGATGTTTTTATCTCAATTCTTCATTAAATATCATGTCGAGACTATTGCATAAATGAATATACTTGTAATGATCCATGATTTAGAAATTTATGAAGGAGCAAAATATCTCAAAAATATCATTATGTTTTCATTGATATATGCTGAAAATCAAAAGAAATTACATGTTTTTTTTAAATTTAAAAAAAAAGCATATACAATAGAAACAAATTCTTTATATCTCATCCGTAATTCCTAATATTTCCATTTACTTTTGCAAATCTTCCTTTAACTAGATTTAAGCTGTGACATGCTTTGACTTTTCTTCAAGAATGATCTTTACTTGATCAGGAATTCTAGCTAGCTTGTTTTCCAAGGATATGATTATCTCTTCGTTTCTGAGTAATTCAGATTTCTTAGCATCAACAGATCAAATATTGATTCGCATCTTTTCTCCGATCTCCTTCATGGTTGATTCCTTTGAATGATCTTTCAACTCCAGCTGCAAGATTTCCTCTTTCAAGAGAGCTAAGCAGTTCTGAATACTCATCTTGTCGTCAGCACAAGCCTTCAACTATTCTGGAAGAGTTAATCGTCCTTGATTAAACTCAGAAATAGCAGAAGTAATGAGGGAAGCCTTCTCCTTAGAAAGAGCTAGTTGCTTTCCATATTCCAATATCTCAGGTGCAATGGTGACATTTTCCGCTAATGCTAGAGAAATTATTGAGAAATATGAAAAGAGAGTCACATAGGGTGGAAATGTTAATCTTTACCATCCTTGCAGTACTTTCCAGGATTTCGATAGCGATGTCCAATTCTGACTATTGCTCAGGATCCTTGAAAATATAAACCATCACTAACATAGAATTCTTCATTAGAAGCATTTTGCATGTAGGAATCTTCTCAAAAGACAATAGTTTAAACGCAGTGGCTACAGATTCAGAGCTTGTTGCACCGCTACGAGGAGGAGTTCTTGTAATATAAAGAAGAAAAGAAGTTAGGGTAATGATAACAAGGCTAGATGGCATGGAAATTTCAATAAAATAATCGATATATATACCTGTTGCAAAAGTACAACTAATAGGAGGTTGAACTTCCCTAATAGAAGAAGGATTAGCTCCTAACATATCGGCAAAAGAAGTTTCTTTGGCTTCCGTGCTTGAATCTCTAGTAGTTAGAGTTGGTAGATCAGTGGTCTCCACTTGAAAAACAATTTCACGAGCCACCACTTTTAGTGCCACTAAAGGAACTAGAGGAACTCGGCGAAATCACCGGTGTAGTCGAAGGAAGATCCACGGGAAGAGTATCACCCGTCCTAGCATTGACAATATGAGCACCTGAAATAAAATATAACAATAATAATGAGATAACTATTGTAATCTATACACATATATTTATATATATAGATGAAATTGTATATATAAATATATATATAGAGGCACGCTCACCTACGCACATGCGCACCTTTGCACATGTGTCATGGTTGTCAAATCCAAATGGTCCATAACTTGCGGAATCCCATGAAACCTCAAGGGGAGAATTTTCACCCTAATCTAAGATTCTGGTGGGCCATAGCAAAGAGAAATTCAAATCAAGGGAAGAAACTGTTTGCATTTTTCATGGCCCACCGAAGTTTGGTTCAAAGTAAAAATTGGTACCAAGGGGTTTAATGAGGTTCTACTTCATGTGGACCATTCAGATTTTCAAGACTCATCAAATATGATGAGTTCTCAAAAAAGTTTGTATGTAATCCGTACGAACTGGTTCGCAGGTGAGCGTTCCGCTATATATATATATATTCCTTACTTGGTGAATATCCATATTCTCCATAATATAGAGGCTCGTCTTCTTCCTCCTCTATTACTGCAGGAGTCTTTGTAGGAATATTGGCACCAGGAAGAGCCTCAGAGGCTAGCAGGAGATGCTCTTTATTAGTACTTTCTACAATGACATCCTCTTCGCCATCGATGTCAACTTTTCCTTCTTCAAAATCATCATCATTTTCATCATTTTCATTGTCTTCATCATCTTTGTACTCAACAGAAGCGGTACCTTCCCATGAAGAGGCTGAACTTTCATCCCCTAAGTCTTCTTCGTCAACTTCTTCAATCATAACTTATTTCTCTTTAGAGGGAGAAGCTCGACTACCTCCTGGTTGAGAGTCTTTATTAACTGGAATCGAAGGAGATGGAGAAGCCTGAACACCTCCTTCTTGAGGACCATACGGTGACACTTATAAGCATGCTCGAGACCTAGTCATAAGAGAAGATGAGCTAGGAGGAGTAGGATGTGAAGAAGGAGCCGGTTCATCTTGAGCTGCGGCGATGTCTACTGGAATGGGAGAAGATGTTCCTTCAACATAATCTATAGCCCGACCAATTAAGTCACAAGGGACATTTTCAAATTCCGCGATAACCCCATGTGCAATCGAGCCTTTCAAAGTATCGATAGCCTTCTTTTCATGGATTGGATCTTTTAAAGATATTTTTCTACAAATCTGGCCGTGAAAAGGTGCGCGGCTCTTCTCCGATATATAGCCAATTCCGTCTTCGAGCTTCCTACCTCTTAGCCTGGGCAGGGGAAGCCAGATGGGTTTGTCTACTGGCAAACAATTGTTGACCAAATAAGATTGGTGATCCCACCATCGCATCCAGCTATAAGAAGCATGGACTATATGATCATAACCTAGGATTACGAAAGTGGAATCGACACGACCACCTAATAGCTGTTTCCATACCATGGCCCAATTATAAGCACCGGTGCCATAACAACGCATTCTTTTGGTAACTAATCTACAGTCCTTTGGAACAGCCTGATCAAAACCGAACTGATGAGAAAAACGACTAGGATAGTACGGCTCTCTCCAAAACTCTGTTCCTTCCCACAGTGGTAAACTACAAGAGTGTATGGAGAGGAAGAATGCCCTTTCCCTTGCAGTGAGTGCCACGGTGTCTACTATATCAGTATCCTTAATGTAGTGATAAAGGTGAAATTAAAAGAAATCAATCTAATCAGTGTCCCGAATCTTGTTGGTTACCTAGTTATATGATCTTTTTGCCATAGCCCTTTGCTGAAAGAACCAGAGTGGAAGATGCAAAGGATGAACGTATGCTTTCTCTGGGGCTTCAAAAGTCCAATGAAAGTAGATCCCCATCTAGCCAGTAATATAGTGCCATGGAGTATATGTTGAAGAAGCTCCAATAGTAAGGTTCTTGACATGTGTGGCTATTTCCCCGAGGGCTCTATAAATAGAGCATAAAACTGGAGGTGCAAGCGAATGTTTGCGACCTTTCGACAAGGCGCCAGCAACGACAAAGACTGTGGGGTGAATAACATCTGCCCATGTTGAACTAGGAAGTACCACGATGCTTAGCCAATAAGCCAGGAAGGCAGCAAGCTCCCCATATAGATTGTACTCTGACCACTCTTTGATGTTGGCACGAAGCTTCGTTAGCTCTGGAGAATGATAATCGCGGAATCTGCAAGAGAAGTAAAAAGTGGGTAAAAAGGTGCAATTGAAGAAAACAATTGATATATGGACTTAAAATTGCCTGAGAGCCTTGGAAAAATGCGCAAGCCATTATAAAGGAGAGATCTTGTGAATATTTGAAAATTTCGACATTTCCTTGAAAAGTTCGATGGTAGTTTCTGAGATGAAGGCTTTTAGTCCGGAGAAGAAACGAATGCCAACTCCTTATTAGTTAGGACAAACTCATCATAGAATTTTCTTGTTAATGGAAGGCCCACGATTCGTGGAGGTCCCAGAGCATGATGCTCATCTCACTCACTAGTAAATGAAAAGAATTGGTGGTGGGGGACCAGTAGTCGAGAAAACCTTTTATCATGGTCAGCTCCCTGTAGAAGTATTGGGACGTAACTTCTATGACATTATATAAGCCTATCTTGATCAACATCTACGAGTGTTTGGTTAAGATAGCTTCCACCCAATCTGAGTAATAACGGTGTGAAGTTAAGAGACCCCTCATCCAAAATTCTTCTGGTCCCCAAAGTGGCTCATGGTCTTAGAAATGTTATCGAACCGTCTCGTAAAAGTATGTGGGGAATAGGTTATGGGGATTATGAGAAGGGATGAGGAAATTCATTGGGTAAACCTTGCTGATGCGTTGCCACGACTTGTGTGCTAACAAGATCCCCTTAAGGATGCGTAGTTCTTTTAGCGTCTAAGAAGAAGTATACATCAGTCTTTCCCCATCCATGTGATCTGTTGGCTCGCAGTCAAGCATACATTGGTGATGGTGAAGACTGAGAGGAATCATGGTCATACCCTCCGAATGTGGGTTGTTGAATTTCATGATGCCTTCAATGACTCTAATTATTACCCACGAGTTATGTAGCTTCTTTTTATTATGTTCCCGTATCTTTTCTTGAAATTCTTCAGCCTTATTGTGGCAAGTTTTCTTCGACCGAGATGTGGAGGGCGTATCCTCTCGGGCAGGAGGTCTTTGGCTGTCAGTATGTATATGGCAGTTGATTTTATCCATTCATCCCAGTCGTATTCTTGACCGTGTTTTAGGGGTCATTCTACGTCTCCCATTGAAATTTCCTGATGAATAGGAGACACTATGAGGAGATGCAATCAGAAAAATTAAAGGTTGGGAGCACAAGCTCCTTAAAGTAAGTACGATGATGGGTGGTAGTTTTCATGCGCTTTGGTTGTGGTTAGTCAGAGGATGAAGAAGGATTGGAAGTATGGAAAGAAGATAGGTTTGGTAGATCTTGGTGAGGGGGTTGTGCAGTAGGAGGGTCAACGGCACGAAATGTTCGCTTAATGCGGGCCATAGAAAAAAAGGTTTAAGTGTTGAGGTTTTTTTTTTTTTTTTGAAAAAGAAAAAAGTTAGTCTGAAAATTCTCTAAGTGGAGTTCACGTAACTAAAGTATGTTGCGCGGAGCAACGCAACGACTAAAGACTTCGTGCATATAGGATGTAAGACCCATATCCTAATCTGTACTGTTCCGTCGCTTCCCGCGATCCTTCTCGTCAAATTTTGGTAATCCGTGACCTGTAGTCGACGTTGCGCATGACCGTAAGTCGTATCCTATACATTTGAGTCAACTTAATCCGAGACTTGTATCATTGCGACCGCACCATCACCGCGGTTCTAACGCCGCGACTCATGTACCGATCCGATACCCTGACTAAGAGATGTGAGTCAGCATTTATTTTGAGAAAACGCCGCGCATTTAAAATCCCAAGAGAATCTTTACAACATATCCCATCAATCACATCAATCAATCCCATCAATCACCTCTCATGTCAAGTACAAAGCACCCATGCTTTCTTTCTCCACAAGTCCAGCAAACCCAAAAGTCAACAAAGCTCTCACCTCACCCATCACTCACCTCACCCTTTCACCCATCCCTCTTTCCTTACAACTCTCTCTCTCTCTTTCTCATTTCTCATCTCAAAATCTCAAGCAAGAGAGCATCACACGTCCAAGCTTCTCCAAGTGAGAAAATGTAATTTTTGGTCGCCCACTTTCCACTCCAAAACTCATCATCCTAGCCATCCATTTCCCATCTCCACCATCAAAGTGAAGCTCTAGGAGAGTAGCTTTCCAACGGACCAAGAAGATCAAGTGGTGGGTGCCTCCATAGCCTAATTTTCATATTTTTAAGAAGGGCCAAGTGATGCCAACCGATCAATGATTTGGATCTCACTTGGGACCCTAAGATGTGGCCAATGGCCCATCTTGATCATCAAAATTATTCTATGATGGGGCCATTCTCCATGGACTCCATCATGATGTTTACTTTCCTTGCATTAAAGAGATCATCTAGACCGTCCATTTTTAGTAGAGAGGGATCTCCACCGTTGATCTTTTATTTGGATGACCCATATGCAATGGGACCCATTGATGTATGATTGGATGGTTGAAACGGAGGGCTCATAGTACCGAGGTTCCTCCATCATGCGTGTCCAACTCTATCTCTTTCCCTCTCTTTTCATTTATTATTATTTTTTTTGTGATAATATGGCCTTGTGTCCCACTTGGATGGACCCCACCATGAAGTAATATTTTTGTCTATGAATGGGGCCCGCCTAGTGTGTGTTGTACCACACCTTACATTCATATGGTGGTCCACCTGAGTAGGCCCACCTCTCATGGACAGACCGTCCAGCGTCCCTGGATGCTGGACATAGAAAGAAAACACAAAAATTGGCTTGGTTCCACAAGCCATTGGGGTGGACCACTTGTGTAGCCCCCACCCTGATGTATGTTTCTAATCCAACCTATCCACCTCACTCCCTGACTCATTTTAGGTGTTGAGCTAAAAAATGAGGTTGATCAGAGTATCTAGTGGGCCATGGCATCGAAAACTGTATCATTACCATTGAAGTCCACTCAGATTTTTCTTACACGCTGAAAACGGCTCAATATTGGTCTTGATAGACTTGTCTAGGGCCATGGAAGCCAGTGGATGGAGTGGATCTACCAGATGTGGGTCTCACACTCGAAAAACCTCAAAAAATAAGGTTTTCAAAAAAACCAGAAGAAGAAAGCAAGCTGCAATCACTTCCTGTCAGAGGCGCAGGCAGCACCTGTGCTCGCGTTGGCGGACGGGTAGCAGCAACCCACGGCTCTCGCCGTGGGCCCCACCATGATGTATATTTATCATCTAACTCGTTCATTGGGTGGGTCCCTCACTGAAGTGGCCCCCCTCCAAAGATCAGGCTGATCTAACGCTCAGGTGGCCCACATCATAGGAAACAATGTGGACTGAACTCTGCCATTGAAACCCTTCTTTTTTTGTTGCAAGAGTTTTGAATCAATATGGAATTTGTTTTTACCTTTCATCCACGTATGCGTGACCTTATGAATGGATTGGATAAGTCATAAACATTATGGTGGGCCCCACGTGGGACCACCTCTTTCTAGAGAATTGGCTGGTGTACGCCACACACCAGCAATACAGTTGTTGTCCGCTGACGTCAACTAGTTCTGTGGCCCCTATCATGAGATATATGTTATATCCCATCCATTCATCAAGTGCGACGTGCGGACCCCACCTGGATATGTGTTTTGTATCTTGGCTATCCGTCAAACGGACGTTCAAGGGCAGGGCAGTAATTGAATATAATAATATTATTATTATTGATAATAAAATAACGTTATCTTAGGACCCACCTGTTGTAAAACGGGTTGGCTAGTGTACTGTACTCAGCTGTAGAGCTGATGTATTCGGTCAGCAAGTTTGGGACCACTCCCCACGTGTTGCATGGGTGGAGGTGGGACCCACCTTCTCGTGCATTTGTTATAACCAAACCGTCCATCCACGTGTGGATTCCACACCTGCCTAGGGTCTAGTCATAAGGTATGTATTATATCCTACTTCGTCCATCTGTTTTACCGGCAATGGGACCACCTTGATTGTATGTGTTTTATCCTAGTCGTTCACCTTTTGGGACGGTAGGCTAGCAGCTTCAGCTGCTGCATCACATCAGCAAACTTTTTGGGACCCACACAGCTGGTTGTCGTGGTTCACGTTAGTAAGTTATGTGGATCCCACCTATTTCGTCCACGCCGTACATGTGGAACCCACCATGATGCATGTGTTGCATCCAAGCTGTCCAACCATTTTATAAAAAAAAAAAAATTCATTTTTAAGGCTTGAGATTAAATATGAGTCAGATCTAGGATCAGGTGGACCATATTATAAGAAATAGTGGGTTTGAATGCCCACCATTAAAGACCCTTGGGCTGCCGGGTTTAGATCAATATGATATTTGTTTTCCCCTCTTAACCCAGGTCTTTTTGACCTTATGATTAAATGAGTTGGAAAATAGACTTTGTAGTGGGCCCATGTGATTAGGCCCACCTTGATGCATTTGTGGCCTGTTGTTGAGGCCCACCTTGATATACATAAGGCCCATGTTGTGAGACCCATTGTGATGTATTAGGGCCCATGGTTGAGGCCCATTGTGATGTATAAGGGCCCATGGGTTGAGGCCCATTGTGATGTATTTGGAGCCCATGGGTTGCCCATTGTGATGTATTCAAGGCCCATTATTGAGGCCCATAGGTCGAAGCCTAATGGGATGTATACAAGGTCTATTGCATTGTGTGATTCCACCATAGGTTATGTAATGATATTTATGGCGAGCCGTGCCTTGGGAGCAATGTTAGTTTGACGTCCACATTATAAGTACAATGTTGGTTAAATGTCCGCATTGTAACTCTCCTTAGGGCCCATTGATAGGCCCATACTTGTTAATATTCTTCGCTTTATAACATGCTTAGTATAATCCCATGACTCATGCCCATACGCATCATATGTATGCTTGATATGAGTAGTGACTGATCATAGCATACGCCATTGGGCAGACCATTTACGGGGCTCGTTATGAGACAGAGTGTCCTACATGATCGCACAGTACGCGCTGGATTTCTACATGATTTTACGTGTGATTCATGCATCTCGCATATGTGTGACTTGATCACTGCATGCCCTAGCGACATCAGGGCCGTGGCTCCACAGGTACATCGTGGATGGCCGTATCGAATACCGAAAATACTTGGTTCTAACACTGTGGGCACTTAGGATGTCCTTGGATGAAAGTCCCAGAACCTTTTTGGGTATCAGGAGATACTCCAAAGTCTAGATCGAGTGAATACACGAGCGTCCGAGTGCCGAATACCAGTAGGCCGCGTCTCTCAATGTGTCGTGGTCGGTTGGAAGGAGGTGTGGCCTTATCTGCCTAAGTGAGGGGGCTATAAGCTAGGCTGAGTTTGACCAGCTAGTAAATGAGTCCGCTATCGATGAGCCGGATAGGTATTGGCAGACTACTAGTCAAGCGGATAGTGAGGTCTATTCCGCTTGATTGACTGTGCAGTTAGGGAGGTGGCAGTCACTGCGAAATGTATTAGACCCCAGTGATATCCAGAGAGGAACTGTACTAATATGTGTACTTGATGAGTACCGACTTACTTGGATTGCATTTCGCATATGACATTCGGCTATGTAGGCCTTGCATTGCATCGGTGTGGCCGATGACATTCATATCTCGTATCGTATGGCCTTGGTATGGCCGATAGCATTCATGCCTTGCATTACATAGCCTTGGTATGGTTGATTGTATTCATGGACTTGCCCGCATGTTTCAGCATTACTTTGATACTGTATACTTGGCACTTGCCTTACGCACACACTTACACCACCCTCTAAGCTTTTGTAAGCTTATGCACAACCGTTGCGTGCAGGTAGCATTTGACAGTAGCAGCGCTGAGGTAGGAGTGTGCATCTGTCTATTTTAGAGCCTTTGATCACCTTATATTTTCCTTTCCGCATTGTACTTAAAGTTTTTGATATAGTGGATATGTGATGATGTTGTTTTGTGACTTGGTTATGCTTGCGGTTATGCTACATTACAAAAAAAAAATCATTCTGAAAATTCTCCTTGTAGGATCCTAGGATCGAAATCTGGCATTTGATTATCAGGAGCCGAGAATGGGGCACTACGGAGGCTGTCGGCACCGGATTCGGCAATCGGGATTCATGTTAATCCAATTTTTGGGTTTGGGGCGTGACATAGGAAACCTATTGCGCGAGTTCGCGTAAGTGAAGTTGGTTGCACGAAAGTTTAGTGGAGAAGTAAAGGTTCGTTATGACTAAAGCAAGTGTAGAATGAGCAGAAGTTTGGGGTATTTATAGTGCGTGCTCCCGAGTACAATACATGGGCATTAGTTGTGCGGGTTTGTGCAAACCATTTCGGGGTTAGATTGATCATGATTCTTTGATTTCTGGAGAGACAAAGAAAGAATCAAGGGGGCATCTATTGAAGCATAACAAAGAAAAGAAAGAATTGAAGATTAAGAAGATAAATATTAAAAAGACAAAAAGAAATAGAAGATGAAGGAGTTTCTTTTAAGGGGGTTTACGCAGATCCGCACAAACCATATTGGCAACTAATTTCAGGACTTGTTGTCCATGAATGGTCAGAATTGATGAAAGGTGGGTCCCATGGCACCAAGATCGAGGGTTCGCACGTGTGGAGGTCTATAAATACCCCTTCCTCCTCTCATTTGAGAGGAATGAAGATTTCAGAAGGAGTGCGGAGTTACAGAGAAGATTGAAGGTAGGATTGAAGAGAAGCCCAGGGTTTACACGGACCCGCACAAACCATATCGGTTGCATGGGTCCGTGCAACTAGACTGCCATGCAGTCAGTAATAACAAAGGGTCGAAATGCTACCGAAATGATCAGGCTTCAGTTCTTCTTTTGTCCAAGCTTCAGAAAGAGAAATCAGTTGATCGAATCCGCACAATATTCCTCTTAAAGAGATGATCAAATCAAGAGTCGAAGTGCTGCCAAATTTGACATTCATATTCGACATTTGAACTTTGTCGATTTCTGTATTCTAGATAATTTATCTCAGAATCAAGGAATACCTGAGGATGTAAATGAACTCAATATTAATAATACAATGATTGTTCGTGATGTACTCTTTCTTTGTTATATTTGAATAAGATAATCTCCCAAATCGAATGCATTTGTTTCTTGTTTGAAACAAACATGTACCATGTTGATACCTTAATTTGGATCAAGGGACACTAGTGAGGAGCCCCATGAGCCACAACAAACCATGTGATTCGGATAATAACTCGTGATATAACATCGGTATTTTAGCTTCGCCAACTTGTTATATGAACTATGATTAATAATTACTTGTCTAATTATGTATTAGAATATGATGTTGTGATTTGGCATTGGAGTCGCTTGTAAGGGAGTGTTGCCATTTGCGAAATAGTCGTTGAAGTCCCTTGTGAGGGAGTGTTGGATTGTAAGGAGCATACACCATTTCATCATAACTTTAATACACTTACCAAATAGATTATGAAACTGTTTGTTTATTATGTCATTATTACGTATGCTTGGTTGTGTTGATAACATGTGTAACTTCTTAGTATTTGTGCGTTAAAGGTAACATGCTTGAGTGTATTATATGTATGAATATGTATTTGTTGTGAATCTGCTATTCAAAAAAATGTCCTAAGTAACAATCTTAGGGGTATTTCTTCACTATGTTAGCATTTGATACTTCCGAATTGCGTTACTCTGATTATTTATGTGTGGAATGAACGTAAATCTGAATGAAGTCACACGTGTATTTCATTTGGTTCACACCAAGAACTCGAGACTGGGGTATCTGTACTCAGGTGTCGATTTTTGGGGTGTGACACCCGCATGTGTGGTTCATGACATAGATTGAGGCTCATGGCATAGTTCTTGAATAACCAAATTCACATGTCCCCTTAAAGGGGCATAAGCGCTATGTAAAATCTTCATCTTATAAACCCAAAATTTTCTTCTTGCCTATCAAATCTAGGACACACCACTACAAGACAAAATGCCTTTGTTGCTTTTTTTTTTGAAAAATTTTGAAAAAAATTTTCAGATCATTTAAAAATATTTATTTATTTATTTTGAAACATCATAATATAACCCATACAAAGTTTAAGTGGACCAAATCATAAGAATCAGTGGGCACTAAACTCTTATTATTGAAATATTCTTTGGGGGAAAAAAAAGGATTTAGAGCCTGTTTGTTAAATTCGAAATCCAAAGTCTGAATCTAAAATCTGAATCTGAAGTCAGAAAACTAATAGTGAATTTAGAAGAACTTGTTTGTTAACTAACATCTGAAGTGTTTGAAATATATTAATTTGACACATTTACCCATATGAAATAATTATGATTGAATCTCTACCTTTAAAAACTCCATGAATTTCACTAAAATGTTTATTTGCCATCCAACCTATTGAAAATATCACAAACAGCTGGGTAAAGAGGTGACACAAATATCAACATGATCCAAAGCTCTTGTGGCCTAAAAGAATTTTTAAATGGTCAATCACCACTGTTTCCTATACAACGGTTTATCTAAGATTTGAAGCTAATTTATTTTTTAAATCATGACATAAAATAAGCTTTTGATATAGATGAACGGTATAGATGTAGTCACGTATATCACAGTAGACCCTAGGTGTGAGCCAAATTTCATGGGAAAGCCTTTCCTAGGAAGTCCACCACTGAAAATCTAGGTGGGGCCCACCGTGATGTTTGTGTGAAATCCACCTCGTCCATCCGTTTCGTGAGATCATTTTAAGACATAGTGCTAAAAATGAGTCGTATCCAATACTCAAATGGGCCAAAAATATGAGGATTGGACACCCATAATTAAAATATTCATGGAGCCACGAAAGTTTTTAATCGTGCTAATATTTGTGGTTTGAGTTCATCTCACTACAAATGATAGTATGAATGGTATTGATGGCATGTAAACATCACTGTTGATCGTGGGGAGGTTTTAATGATAAGAATTTTCCTACCCACATTTTCCTTTAATGCGACCCACTTATGTCTTATATCCTCTTCTTTTTCTGTCTCGAGTCTTAAAATGATCTCAAAACACAGATGGACAGATTAGATTTATCACAAACATAATGGTGGGCTCCACTTAAGATTCCAGCGTAGGAACTTTTTGCGAAAGACATTTGCACATAATTTACATCCCAAATCTGGGAGTACTACCCCCCGATATCTACCTAAATATGGATAATTAAGGGCTTTATGAGGCCTACCATGATATATATGTTTTATCCATACCGTCCATTCATTTTTTCATATTATTTTAGAAATTAAGAAAAAAAGAGAGGCAAATATAAGGCTTAAGTGGGCCACGCTACAAGAAACTATGGGAATTGTGTGCTTATCATTAAAAACTTCTTGGGGCCACTTAAGGCTTTGATCAAGCTGATTGTTGTGTTTTCCCTTTATCCAAGTCTGTGTAACCTTATAAAGAGATTTAATAGCAAATAAACTTTACGGTGGACATTGGGAAGGTTTTTACGATAGCCATTCTTGTCCCACTACTTTATGTGGTGTGGTTGACTTGAGCTTTGGATATACATCTTTTTAAAAATCATGTTTTGGAATGAAATAGAAAAGTTGATAGACGGAGTGAATCTAACACATAAATCATAGCGGGCTCAGAGAAGAGCCCATGTTAAAAGTTGGGATGTGTATAATCCAAGAGAGAAAATCTTTGTCGCGAAGGACAATTTTGGATTAAAAAGTAATAATCACGGAGCATATTCTTGACTCCCCATTAAGCTAAACTCCTATCATATAAAATTTTTAGCATAAAATGGTGGAGCGCTTTCCTTCCTTTGTGTTAACAAACACCACTAAACATGGAACATAAAACGGTGGAGCATTTTTAGAATAAAATGGTGGAGCGCTGTGAGACCCGACTCAAGTTCGCATGTATGCATGTGTGTGTGTGAGTGTGCATTTCATTTCTTGTGGTCTCACGGTCCTACCAGTCAAATTCTGGCGACCCGCGACCCTCAGATAGTATTTGCGGTCATCCTTGAGTCCGGTCACGTAGACCCGACTCGGATCGAGCTGAGACCTATGCCATTGCGACCGCATTGTTGCCGCGGTTCCAACGCCGCGTCTTGTACGTTCATCTGATGTGTGGATCATAAGTTGTGTACGTTTCATTCTATGGCCCTTGATTTTGATCATGTGGCCCACCTTAGAGTAGTGCATGTGGCTCACACTCCCTCTTTTGTACAAGTTCCAACACACACTACACACACCACCTAAATCTCTATAATTCACACTACCAAGACCTCACACACCACCCACACCTAATCTACCCTAACAACATTGTTTATATCACCATAGGTTAATGATTACTTTCCTTAAAAAGATTTTTCTCTCTTTTCCTCTCATTTCTCTCTCTCTTCTCTTCTTCTCTAGCAATTTTCCTCCATTTTTCTAGCCACCTTCTTCCTTAATCCCCCACTATCTAACCCTTGAAACCCCATCTCCACCATTGATCCATCTCCCTTGGTGCTAAAGGACCTTAGTGTGAAAGTTTGGTGGTCATCTTTGAGGTGGGTGCTCCTCTAGATGTAAAAATCTAATTTTTATAGCCTAGATATTTTCTTTTTTCATGAGGAAAGTGTAGGACCCATCAATTAATGGTGGATATCCCACACAATCCCATGGTTGTGGCCTAATGGCCTATTTATGCATGCATGATCCATGCATGGGGCCTTTCTCTATAGGCCCCATCATGGCAGTTTTCTTTCATATCATATCATGTTTGGGTCATCTAGGCCTTATAACCATGGTGAGGATGACATCATCACTATGCATTTTTATTATAGGCCATGCATGTGCAAGATCCATATTGTAAATGTAAATCTATGTATGATGTGCAGGTGTGATTGATCTTGGGAGGGCTCAATAGTGGCGGAGCCCTTTCCCTATGGCCGGATTGTCTTTCTATCTCTCTTTTTCCTCATTTTATTTCCTGATGTGTGTGGCCCATTTGGTGGGCCTAGGACATCCAGAAATTTCAGCAAGGCGGGATGCCTAAACTGCCTGTTGTTTGATTTTGGGTGTCCTACTTGCTGCCTTGATGATGCATGCAAGGTGTGTCAGCTTTATATTATGACATGGACATTTGTGGGGCCCACTAAGGAAGGCCACACCATCCTCCATTAATGTATTTTCCTTTTTATTTAACTTATATAATAAATTTTATCTAAGTACATGTTGCTGTCCAGAATTTTCTGGATAGTTTCTGGTTATTTTTGGACCAGATTTTGGGACTGTTTGGGGGACTATTCATTCCCATTAAATATACTTTTCTGAAAGGTGGGGATCTCATCTTGATGTCCCCCAAATTTCAGCCCCATCTGACCTTAATTAAGGTCCCAAAGGTGTGGTCCAAATGAGGTGGACAGTCTGAATTTTCTGCATTGTTCCATCAACATTCCACCATGGACAGTTGAATTTCTGTAATTTATTAAAATATCTGTGGGTGTTTAAAAATTATAAAAATTTACAGTGGGGTGTTCCACTCATGGTAGGACTCACCTACAAAATTTTGGGGCCAATGGACGCCTGTACATACCATGGTGGTGGCTGGACCGGCCCATTGTAATATGGTGTCCAGACCAGTCCGATTTTCAGGACAGATTGATTTCTTTAAATGAATTAAAATATTTATAAATGTCCAAAAAATTTAAATTTTGTAGGGATGTGATCCACTTATTCTAGAACCCACCTACCAAATTTCAGGGCCAATGGACCCCTATACACACCGTGGAGAGGGCCGGACTGGCCCACCACGTTGGGACGTCCAGGTCTGTCCGATTTTCTAGATAGTCTGTTTTGTTTAAATTAATTAAAATACTTATAAATATCTAAAAATTCTAAAATTTTGTGGAGGTGTGGCCCACCTCTGGAAGTATCACTCTGTAAAATTTCAGCCTCAGATGACCCCGTTTGGGCATATAAAAGAATGGGCCAAGATGGTTGAACTCACAGATTTTTCTGCTGTGCAGTCCAACAATATGTCTTAATAAAAACTATAATTCAAAAATATTTCTTCTGATGGTGGGCTACCTTTTTGGGTTTCCTCTCATTATATGCATGATGAGGGACCTTAGCCCTCAATTTTTAGAGTTTTAGAGGCCCTGGACCCACTCTAATGGAGTGCCCAAATTTAGGACAACAACATGTTATAATTATGCTTGGCCTTGGGCTGAAATTTTGAGGAGTGGGGCCTACTACATTTATGAAGGTCTTAGAAAAAATAATTTATACTTTTAGATTCTTAAATTTTAGGCTTATTAAATGCACTTTTGAAGCCCACCACAGTTGAATTTAATTGGGTCCATGAATGTAGATAGTTGTTAAACTCTTTAAGCCCAATTGGGCTGGAACTTTCCAGATAGGCCCACTGAACTATTGGGACATTTTTACCATACTATTGTGTTGGGTTAGTGGGCCGGATTACACAAGTAAATGGGCCCTTGGTTGCCCACCAAATCAACTTTTTACTTGGGCCGAGTTGTAGGCCCAACTTACTTGACTAAGAGCATGATATTTTGCCCATGTGGTTTGAGCAATGGGCTGCCCACTAGGCCACCATAATATATGGGATTAGTGGCCTTTATGTTGGGCCCTAACCTTCCCTCTTTAGGCCCATAGTGGTATATATGGGTTGGGTTATGTGTGTTCCCCTTAGACCCATATTTTGGGTAGGCCTTGGGCCGTCCTTTCTGAAGCCCAACATGATGTTTATGGTAAGATTCTGACTACTCATTTATTATTTCTTATGTTGCATGAGCCTTGGGCCTTAATCCATGATCAATTAGAGACGGGCTACCTCTTAGGGACTAATTGTGGTTGGATGTCCACATTGGTGGTCCTAAGGTAGGCCCACGGGCTTCTATGGGTGGTTAAAGGCCCACCATAGACCCTTGTTAGGCCGTTTCATTTATTTAGGCTCATACCATTGTTCTCCTCAGTCTCGTGGGCTACCCCAGGTATATGGGCCCCCACTAGAGGTTGTATTCCTTATGAGGAATCAGTTAAGTACCTAGACCCTTCATGGTTAGGTAGAGAGTTCATCTCCACCGTATTGACACCCCTATTCGTCTTCATGGCCCACTCCCATACACATCATATGCATGCTTAGTTGAGGTATGATCGACCATGGTTGTGCCATTGTGTAGGACATGTTGGTATCTCCCTAAGATATGGATGCTTGGAATTGATGCATGGGTGATTGTGTGATTCATGCATCTGGCATTGCATAGCATGTAGATATCTGCCCTTTCTTCATCAGGGCCTTGCCTCCACAGGGATATTCGTGGATGGTTGTATGTGTGGACATTGAAAATATTAGTTGAGCATACCGGGTGCATAGGATGCCCATGGGTGAAATTCTCAAAACTTCCATGGTACCAAGGATCTGTTCCAACGCCGTGACCGGGTGGAATACATGAGCGCACGAGGGCCTTATACTGTTAGGCTGCTACTCCCACTGTCGTGTAGTCGGTTGGATAGGGGTGTGGCCTTACCTGCCTGGTGTGTAGTGGGCATTGCTAGGCTGAGTCTGACCAGCTCGTAAATGGGTCCGCTACCATCAAGCCTTGTTGGTGATTGGCTGTCCACAGGCAGGTAGTGAGATCTCTTATGCTCGTTTGACTGTGCGGGGTCTGTAGAGCGACAATCATTCAGCAGTGTAATGGACTCTGGTGATTTCCTTATGATTGGAAATGTACTTGACTTATGGTTTGGATATGAGCACTGACATTACTTGCATTGCATTAGCATTGGCTGTGTAAGCCCCTTCATGCATTGCCTTGGTATGACGTCCAATACTCATCGCATCGTATTCATGATAAACCTTGGTAATGCTAGTGATATTTTCATTGAGCATGTTTCCCTTCTTGCATCTCCTACTATTCTTCTGTGCACCATCGTCACACACTTGCACCACCCTCTGAGCTTCTATAAGCTTATGCACGATTGATGTGTGTAGGAGATTATAGGCAGGCGTCGTAGCAGCAGAGCGTGGAGTAGAGCTGAGCATTTGAGGACTCCAGTATTGATGACCTTTCTCTCTTTTCTTTTTATCTCATGTATGTCCTTTTGGACCTTATGGATAGTTGTAAAAGTTTAAATTTATAGTGGATTTTGTGATGTGTGCCTTTGTTATTCTCAGATGTACTTGCTGTGATCTTGGGTATGCTCGTATGAGTAATGATTATACTGTTATAAAAATTCTCCTTGTAGGATCCCAGGATCGGAACCTGTCTCAGGAGCCAAGAATGAGATACTATGGAGGCTATTACGGCCAGAACCGGCCATCAGGTCCCTTGTGATTCCGATTACCGAGTCTGGGGTGTGACAAGCGCTTTCCTTATTCTGCGTTAACAAACACCGCTAAACATGGAACATAAAACGGTAGAGCTCTTTCCTTCCTCCGCGTTGATGAACACCTCTGGCCTTAGATTAAGTGGATATTTGTGTCGGTGTGAACATCACCATGGGCCCGCCCTAAGAAGGTTTCAACGGTGGGCATCATTACCCTCTCCGTTTTCTGTACCGTGGTCCACTTAAGCTTTCGATCTGCCTCAGTTCTGGGCTCATGTCTTAAACTGAGCTGAAAAAAATGGATGAACATAGCGGATAAAACACATACATCACGTTTGGCCTACAGAGCTTTTGCACTAGCTAGCGGGTTGATGTTGGGTTCACCAGCCAAACCGCGTCCATATAAACGAGGCTCTCGCCTCGAGTGTCTATTCGATTCCATGGCGAGCAGCGACCGCAGTGAGGCAGCAGCAGCGGCAGCCTCTCCACCCACCCTCCAAAATCCATCCAACGGTCACCATTTCATCTCCCTCCAAAACGACAATAAAGAAGAAGAAGAAGAAGAGGAGCAACGTCGACTGCTCGTACCGGATCCGGTGCATCTCCCTCTCTCTCCCCCATCTGCTATCGACTCCAACTTCGTCTCCTTCTTCGCTCCTGGTATTTCGTTCTTACGATACCCAATAACACCTCCACCAATTTTGAAAAACTACTCGAAAGATTTCTACCAGTTTTCTTCTTCTGATGTTTATCATCTTCTCTTTCCAATACAACGAGTTTGCAGATTTTCTTAAGCCCGGTCACGATCAGTACGTCTACCGCCATGCCAATGGGTAATTTTGGAATATGAATACACATATATAAATGATTTCTTCTGCTTGTGCATGCCACTGTCATTTGTGAGGTCCGGAATACCGGTTTGATTGTTGGGTGGATCGTACCTTGGTGAGCTATATAGTGTAAATTGTACCAATCGAACAATCCTAACTATTCGGTTGAAGATAGGAAATGGATTGTGTGAATAAAAAATAATGACAAGTGCTTTTCTTTCATAAGAAAATTCCTCCAACTGAATAGTTTTGGTATGTCTGGCTGGAGTGCTTTTTCAGCTGTGGGCCCCATCAAAGACTAGGTCATACCTGATGGTCAGTTTCAATCTTGTACATGTTTGTCATGTGTATGCGAATTAACTCACTTAGAAACTTGAGTAAAATAGCCGACAGGTGAATATTATAGATTTTTTCAAGAGGAAATGATCTTTAAATTGTAATTACCTTCATTAGTATTCTGAGTATTCTGATGAGCCAAGTAGTCCTTAAATTGGCAGTTAAATTCTTTTCAAGTCTAACTTGAAAGTAGCATAATCACAATTTGACTAGTTTTAGGGTGAAACCCACTAGGGGAGATTGAAGAAGTGATTCACAAAATGTGTAAATATGGCTTATGGCTGTGAGATCTGGGCCAGTCATCACGTGGTGTCTACTATGAACATGCCCTGTCTTGAAAGTTAGGCTGGTCTACTCATTAGTTATAATATGAACTGCATGTGTTGTTTGAATATAGATTGTTGTGATACAAATCTCATGCCTAGTAAATGGTCCCAGTGTCGTACATGTGAGCCACCCCGGCATGTGTGTGGCATATTGCCTCTTCGATTCTCACTTGAGTCCTTAGTTTCACATGGTGGGAGCAATAGGGGGAGCAAGGAGTCAACAAATTTTGAGAAGTTAGAAGTTTAAAACATCTGGGAATCATCTGTACCATATATATTATTATGTAAGTTACATTCAATGTTGTCAAAATCATTATCATATTGTAAAATGTAATGAGGGTTGAATCGTATTGAATCGCAAATCTTAGGATTTTTTCTGATTTACATATAAAAAAACACATGAAAAGATATAAGTAAATCAGAAAAGATTAAAAACTCATCAATCATCCATTTACCATCAACATGTACCAAAAAAGTAACACATCATGATATTATCAATTGAGAAAATGTATATGGTATACATATCATGATAATAAAGGTTTTTTGTCTTTTTCCTTCGTTGTCTTTTGTTTTCTTTTGAAGAATTTACCTTACAAGAGTCCTTTAAAATCTTATTCTTTCATACCTTTCTTGTGTAAAATCATGTTAGAAAAAAATGGCATAAATGGCATTCGATTCCATTGTGAATAAAAAGATATCCTGATTTATTTGTTTTGGGTTTTTGAATACCAAAATCCCCAAATCTCCTCTCTCTCTCTCTCAAAAGAAAAAAAAAAGAGGATATTTTTAATAGGGGAGAGCCTTTTTCATATTTCATGAGCAAAATGGTACAAAGAAAACGAAACAAATTGAATAAAAAAATATAAAAAAATTGATTTTAAAGTTTTTTGGGCGCATTTACGCAGTCCAGGATTATGTTACGATTTGTACGATTTAATATGATTATTGTATGATTTGTATGATAATCGTATGATTATTTAGGATTTACGATTCGGGTGTACAATTCAAATCGTACACCCAAACAAAGTTATATGAATTGTACAATTTTGATAACATTGGTTACATTACACACACAGACACACACACACACACACACACATATATATATTAATTATAAAATGAATACATTGGGTTCAAGCCTATAGCTTGATGGTAGGTAGGGCATGTTTCAACATTGAGGTCTTGAGGTTGAGCCCATCTTACCTATAAGAGAAAAAAGTGAGTACATTGTGATTCTAATTATTAAAAGGTGAGTATCATAAAAAATTAGTGTTTTTTTTTTTTTTTTGAAATCTTTGTAAACAAATGATTAATCTTAAAATTCTTGACATAACTATTATATCAATGGTTATTCTTTTTTTTAAAAATAAAAATAAAAAAATTTAGTGACAAAACAATGACCCCCACATGTGTATGGGAGATAAAAAACAATATATTCCTTCTTCAAAAGAAAACGAAGGGAATATAGTTTCTCTATGTTTGAAGCACGAATCGCTAGAGGGCGAATCACTTTCCTATAAGAATCCAAACTGGAATTGCGAGTTTGCAGTTTAAAGAGGAAGCGTCAGGTGACATAGACGAATCTAGCAACTGAGCTTGAATAAGATTAGCACTTCTCTTCCAATTTAAAGGCAAGATCTCAATATGATTACTAAGGAAGGTAACCACAATTTGGTCTCCTCCACTTCATTGAACCATTATTGCAATCTAGTTAAATAGGCGATACAAACACATCCTTTTCCTCATCAACTTCTTAGTCTTTTCATTATTTACAATGTTTTTTTTTTTTTTTTTTTTTTTTTTTTTTTTTTTTTTCATTTTAGGTTATGCATAATTGGATTGGCTCCAACACATATTGCCCTAGCCGAGAAAGGAGTTACAACTGTTGACTTCAATGTAGGTAAGTCTGATCGAAGCAACTACAAAGTCACAGGAAAGCGTAAAAAGGTAAAGGAAAACAGTAGTAATTGTTGTAATTTTACAATTAAATCTTAATTTTGTGAAGTATTTGGAACAAGGTATTTCGTATTGGTAACGGTGGCCGTAACGGTCACCACCATTACCGATACGGGGGCGTAACGATCGTTACGACCCCCGTAACGGTTGAAAATTTTCTTTTGCCTGGAAAATTCTGAAAAAATATCTAGAAAATCAAGAATAATGTAAATATTTTAAATATGTATTCATTTTTTGTTTTGAACATGTTTATGGTAATATAACGGTCCATCTTTGGTGAGAGTGTTGTATCGGGTTGTCTAGTGAATTGTTTAATATGATTGTCTCTAATGTTTACACATCACGATCAAGCATTACAACTAGAAATCAGAAAAAGGCATAAATACTCTTTTTTCAATTTTTTGAAAAAAGGCCCTCAAAGATTATATTCGCTATAGTAAGAGCGGTCGAAATCTGTTGTAAAAAGATATAGGAGAGTTTTTGGAATGAGAAAAGTGAAAAAGAGGAGAAAAATGAATTTAAATAGAAAAAAAAAAGTGATCGCTTTTCGACCGTTACGTGAGTTACGGTCATTATGCCCTGTAACGGCCTTTACGGCCACCGTAACGGTTGATACGATCTCAAAAAACTAAGTGCCCCTTTTCACCCCCGTATTGTGTAACGGTCATGACCGTTACCTATACGTATCGGCCTTTACAGGCGTATTGTAATGGATACGGAACACTTTGATTTAGAATGCGACTCTAGTAGGAATATTTATAAAAGTGATTCTCAACAGATTCCCAAAGTGATTGTTGTGTTGTCTTGGCCCTATTACTTAAATTGTTGGGGGATGTTTCCAATAAAATTATAGGTGGGTGGGTGCATTAGAGAAGTGCCTCTAAAGTGGTGTAGAGGGAGCAAATGGGTGGGGTCGAGTCAGTTTGGGTTGGTTTAGGTCAAGGGGAGTTCAAGATGTGACTAGTTTAATACTCAATGTTTCGATAAGAAACGAATGTGTTTGGTTTGGGGATTTATTGTTCAATAATAACAAAGAAAGAATGAGAGAAGGATCATCACAAAGTATTTTATTGATTTTGAGTTCGTTTACATACTCTTGTTTCCCTTAATTATGAAACAAAGCATAATGAACTAATGCAATGAAGTAATTCAATAGCAATTATGGCAATATTTCGGCGTATTTTATATCCATCTCAATGAGAGAAGTGTTGTGCAGGCCGAAACATCTTCCATTCTCTCTTCTAGTTCGTCTAGAATAGTAGTCTTTGTGAAATAACAACTGTATTCAAGGAAGATCATAGAAAACTGTTATCTAATGAAACTCAGAAAAGTTGACATAATATGGACCACATAGATTGTTTGTGCGCAACACTTCCTTGTTGCACAGAATGGCACAGCAGAATAGTGTTGTGCAGGCCAGTGCAACACTGTCTTCTTTCTTCTTCTTCTCCAATTACCCGTCAAGGATACTCAGAGGTCTTCTTCTTCTTAAGAGCTCTGACACCTCTCTGAAACTTCTCTTGCTCCAAATGAGAGAGGGAGGGGGTATTTATAGGCTTTCCCACGTGTGAAGTCTCAAATTATGTGCCATGGGCCCCTTTTTGTGTAACAAACGCAACAAATTTGTGTAATAGGTTTGTTGTTGTGTAGATTAGCACAACAGGGTTATTCGTTGCGTGGGTTCGCGCAACAAGGCCGTTTGTTGCGCGGGTCCACACAACAAGGTCATTCGTTGTGCTAATCTGTGCAATAAGGTCGTTCTGCGCACAATTGCACTTTGGGAGGCCATTCTGCACAACCGCACTCTGCGAAGTTTGTTTCTGCACAACTGCACTCTAGGAGTCTGTTTTTGCAGTAACAGGGATCGGAAAGTCTGAAAATGCATTTTTTGTGCACCAACACTCAAGTCTAGGTTTCAAGTTTCATTACCAAACTTGAGGCATTGATATTTGGGTCAAGTTCAATTCAAGATAAACTGAACTTGGCCAGGTTTATTAAAAGGTTCCATACCCAACCCATTTATCCATGGTCAGGTTATGTCGGGTAGGAGTTAGGTTCACCTAATCTCTAGTTCCCTATTTAATGTAGACTTCTTAGTGAGCACCTTGCCACATGTTTTACTTATTTATTTATTTGTTTAATTCTAATTAACCAGCTATATTTCTTATTTAAAGGATTTGAATGGGTTTTCCAAGTTTGGTTCAAGCTATTGCCTATCTTTGGGGGTTCAAACATGATCCATCCATTTAAAAGTTGAGTCAAAGGTTAGTATGGTCAAGTTGATTTTAGACGTTTTAGGATCCAACCTATTTACTACTTAGGGTGGTGATTTGGACCCAAACCTGAACCACGGATCTAAATTTAGAGCTAGACCCATTTATTATCGAGTTGGGCTAGTGGTCTCCATCGAGTCAAGCCAACCCATTTACAACCTAATGCAAACTCCAATAGGGATTGCAAATATATCAAAGAAAAGAAGAAAGTGATTGTGGGAAAGAACCCAATAATATTCTAGTTGAATGCTAGAGACCGCAAAAAATGCCATCTCCAAATCTTTTACCAAATAAAACTAAAGAAAGAAACATGAAAATTGAATTTTTATTCCATAATCATAACGATAATAATAATGCATGCATCTCCATAACATAGCATTATATGGGCTTAGAAAAAAGAAGAAGAAGAGAAACCCTAATAATGGAAAATGACTAAACTGCTCCTAAATCCCATCACTACCACATGGACCTTTATGCAAATAGGTCATATCTCACCTAAACGGCCCCAAAATTGCATGATCTTGTGCTCATTCAAAATCTTACTCAATGAGCTATCAAACAAGACCAATTTTGTGTCCTTTGGACATTGTTTGGTGCCCCAAAAGTGACCTGCCAAGAAAGTGATGAATATATTAAAGAGAAATTATCAACTAAATCATGACTCAATCTCACTCTAAAGGCTAATCAAATAAATAAAACTTATGCAATTGATGACCATATGATGATCCCATAGGCCCCACAATTCAAGTTTTTCTTTTTGAATGATGCCCTACAATTTTAGTTGACCATTGATTCCATCTAATTGATCATCAAACCGTTGATTTCGTCCATATCATCAACCAAGACAATTTGAATGGCAGGATTGATCGGTTCTTAGATCAACCAGCTTACATGGCCATTTGATTGCATCACAACCTTAGTTGTGTGATTGTTGCAAGAGAGTAGAGGATATGAAAGGATACATGTAGGAGATGGTTTTGGAGAGGAAATGGATGGGCAATGCTATTCTTGATTTTGCTATGGCATACATCTATCTCTAGCAAACACATGCTTTAAAAAGAGAATGAAGATTCAAAAAAGATCAATATATAAAGACCGCAAGGTTACTCCGCGGGAGGTAGAGATGGAAGAGAGGGAGTGAAATTAATAGGTGTTTGAAAAACAAGGTAGTGGAATTTGAAAAGAGAGAAAACAATGGTATTTAGTGATAAATTAGTGGAAAAAGGAAATTGAAATGTTGAGGAAGAAGTTAATGTTATGTGGAATGAGATGACTGAATACATTGGGAAAATGGCTAAGATATTGTAGGAGTATCTAGAGGGAAAAGCCACTCATATAAGGAAACTTGGTGGGGTGAGAGGTAGAAAAGGTTGTTAGTGATAAACGATCATGTTTCAAAGCCTGACAGTGGACTAGGAAAGAGGAAAAATTAGAAGAATATAGAAACAATAAAAAGAATGCTATGAATGAGGCTAAACTTAACGCATATGATGATCGTTGCAATAGATTGGGATGAGAATGTGAGGAGATGTATTCAAACTTGTAAAAATGAAAGAGGAATAGTAGGAACCTAGATCATGTTAGATGCATTAAGAGCGATGACCAAAGGGTATTGATTAAGGATGATAGGATCAATAAAAGGTGGAGACAATATTTGTAGAACTTGTTGAATGATGATCATTTTGAGAGCTCAATGATAAAAGGAATCATGAGCTAAAATGAGGTTGGAGGCTATAGATATTTTTGTAGGATTAGGATATTTGAATTGAAAGAAATTTTGAGAAAGTCGAAGATGGGAAAGGTCCTTGGACGAAATGGCATATTGGTAAGGGTTTGGAAGTGGACTGGAAATATTGGTTTCTTTTGGTTGATAGAGTTGTCAAATAAGAGTCGACGATTGAAGAAAATGGCAGATGAATGGAGGAAATGTACTGTGATACCTATTTATAGAAATAAAGACATAGCATTGCACTAACTATTGTACTTATGAGTTATCCTAAGAAACTTTGGGAGATTGATCGGTGTTTGTTGGAAGAGGTCCCAGTGTATGTCATTTATACATGGCATAGTTTTGATTGATGAATTGAGAAGGGGCTGAACGCAGAAATAGAACTATGGGGGGATGCTTTAGAATCGAAAGGTTTTAAAATTAGTTGGACTAAAACAAAGTATATGGAATGCAATTTTTGTAACACCAGGAGTGGAACTGAGTAATTAGGTAAGATGGTTGACTAACAAGCTTACCCCAAAATGACCATTTTTGATATCTTGCTTGATAATTCGGGAGAGTGGAGAGATTGAGAAGGATGTTACTCATAGAATTAGAGTTAGGTGGATGAAGTGGAGATGTGCCTCTGGATTTTTATGGGATTGCCACATACCAATGAAAGTGAAGGGGAACTTTTATAGGATAGTTATTAGGCCATCCATGCTTTATGCGACAGAATGTCAGGTCATCAAATTACATGTTCATAGGATGAGCATAGCTGAAATGAGGATCTTGAGATGGATGAGTGGCAAGACAAGGAAGGATAGTGTTAGAAATGAATGTATTCAAGGTTATTTAGGCGTAGCATCAAGTTAATAAGCTGAGGGAAAGTACACTTTGATGGTTTGGCCACATGCAACAAAGACCGAGAACTGCACTAGTGAGGAGTGAGTTGGTTCATGTTGAAGGCCCTAAAAGGGCAAGGGGAAGGTCCAAAAGGATGTAGGTGGAGGTAGTAAGAAAAGGCTTGATGACTTATGGTTTAGCTGAGGATATGGTCCTTGATAGAGTGAAATGGCAGAAGAGGATCGTGTTCCTAACCTCAATTAGTTGGGTCAAGGCTTAGACGATGATGATTGTAAGATCACTGCATGACTATGAAACTTAAGAGAAACTATGAAACTTAAGAGAAAGTTTTAAAACAACTATCTGATTGGATATATGCAGGTGGAGTATTGGTAGTTAAAAGGGAACATGCCATAGATTGAATGATGTAGAGATGTGGGTGTGAGTTAGAGGTGTTTGAAGACTAGCGAGGATAGAATTAACAATGAGGTTATCTAAAGCAGCCTAGGAGGGGTTCCAATAAGGATGATGGAGAGATGCCATTATGCCTATGAGTGAAACTGAATAATTCATGAGGTCAAATATATTACTCCATTGGCCTGAAAGCGGAACTAAAGTTTCTGCCTTAGTTGCCTACTCCACTTTGAATCATGCTTCGGACTCACATGGGAGGGGTTCCAATAAGGATGATGGAGAGATGCCATTATGCCTATGAGTGAAACTTAATAATTCATGAGGTCAAATATATTACTCCATTGGCCTGAAAGCGGAACTAAAGTTTCTGCCTACTCCACTTTGAATCATGTTTCGGACTCACATGCTTGCTCCCATTCCTGTCTATATTTGAAAACATTTTGAAACAGATGGCTCTTTGCTCCCACACCTGAATCTGTTGCTTTATGTTTCATGCAACTATAGTTTTCTGCATGTATTTCTTTGAAATATACTTGAATCAATCATATCCCATAAAATGTACATATAGATGTACGTTTTTTCTGAAGGAATAAACAATGTTTTTGCATCTCTTGTTGTGAAATGGATCACATTTGTACATTTTCTATTGTGTGGATCCTGATTCCAAAATGGCAATGCCTTGAAGTGGTTCCAGCATTTGTCAAACATTTATCTAAGTAGTACCATAAATGTTTTCATGCAGAATGCGCAGCACTTGGAACCCAACTCGGCTTTATGTAAAGTGTCTGCAAATGAAACTTTCTATGTAGTGAGGTTGGATATTGGTTGTGGTTGTTTACTTTGTTAATGATGCATCATGCATTATGATTTTAAATCAAGAGTCCAATGGTGGCTTTTGGCAGATGCTGTGTAAAAGGCTCCCTACTAGAAGTGAATGACAGACTTATTAAGCAACCTGGGTTGCTCAACTCCTCTGTAAGTAGTTTATTTAGTTCCTGGTATACAAATTATTTGAGATAGGATGGGTAATTCAGTGTCAATTTTTGTTCTGCATCCATTAGTTAATCACCAAGTAATATCAGGGTTTTTCACTGAAATTTTGAAGCTCCAAACAGTTCTCCAGAGTTCAATTAAGAGTTGGAAGCAACAAACATGTTTTTTTAGGACCTAGCATAAGTTTTACTTGACACAATCAGCTTTTATAAGATTTTGTGGAGTTTATTCACTTTTATATTCCGAAATTGCCTTTCTTTCTCTGCATGCAGGTTGACCTTGGTGTATTGATTCACAGATAAAAACAGAAAATGACATTGGTTTATTGACCTAATTTTGTTATTGATGCTCTGGATGTCCTATGAAAAATTTATGATTTTTTTTTTTCTTTAGTACTTTTACTTCCGAAGAGAAGAACCAAAAGATGCATGATACATGCCCATACAACTGCTTCAAGGAGTACATAATCCTATATACATAGGCCTTACTAAACACTCTTTTACTTGGAAAGGCACAAACATATTTTGCCTCTCCATTGCAAGAATATCATGAAACAGGATATTGAACAATTGACTAAGACTGGTTATTCTCTTCTACAACATCTTGAAGTCACAACTGATTGTCCCATCCCCTAAGATGAATGATCACCGCCCTCAAATGTCAGCTAACTGGGAAAGTATAATATAAAGAGTGGTAAGTCATCTAGTAAAGCATTCTGTTTCACCAGAAACTCCAAAGCAGACTCTTTATGCTAACATCACTGCTACACTTATCTTTAAATGGGCACAATTTTCATGAGTGCAGGTTACACATAATCTACAATTTATGTTCTCCTTGCATAGGCTCTAAAATGAGGTCTAAAAGAATGAAAACTATATGAAAAGTTGCCTTCTGATGCTCTCATTTGACTCGTATCGGTTTTGGTCCTGATTGGGAAGATACATGGACCCAAAACTAACACCCCCGTCCCGACTCGGTCCAACTCATCCCAACTCCTCTAGAATCAGTCCAAGTCATAGCAGGTGATGTAGGACGGCCTAATCCAACTTTAAATGAATGTGCTATTTGAAAGGGGCAGATTTATGCAATCTTTAAAAACAAAAAAATAAAATAAAATTCAGCCTTATACATCATAAACACAAGAAAGAAATAAGGTTAATGCAATAGTAATTATGGCCATCTATCACAAACACTAAGTTTTGAATCTTAAAATCTGAATTTAGTCGGATCTGGCGAAAGTAGGTCCGTCTAATGATCCAAGCGGATTTTCTAATCCAGAAAATAGGGATTTTCTGGATTGGAAAATCTGAAAAATTCAGAAAAAAATTGGTGGTTCTTCAAATTTAGGCTTTGAGTGATGGGTTTTGAAGAATGTCAAAATATGTAAATGTAGGGATGGAAATCTTTTAAGATCTAATAATTTAGATAAAAAAAAAAAAAGAGGATCGGCTTCTAGATCTAAAGATTTTAGGAGAAAAGGAAGATAATAAGTTAAAGAAAAGAGCACCTTGAGAAAAGAAAGAAGAAAAGAGAAGTAGAGGATGAGAAATCACTTCCCTGGGCCTCGCGCCCTCTTCCAATCACTGGAAGTCAAAGACAAAATCGTCAGAAGCAAAAAACTCTATTTTTCTTTCATAAACATAACATGAGATGCTTTAGGTTTAGGTCGACCCTTATAAATTCATAATTACATGAAATTACTAAAATACCCCTACTAAACAAAGTTTCAAAATGAGGACGACGTGAGGAATGAGGACGAGATATATGAAATGGATGACGACGTGAGGAATGAGGACGAGACACGAAATGAGGAGAGAGATAACACCTCGGATAATCAACATCGATAGATCGAAATCGACGAGACCTGCAACGACGAGACACAGAAGTTAGGGAAGAAGCTATTGCTAGTCTACCCAAGGATAAGAGCGTGGGGGAACAACAGATCTATATCAGCTAAACCGATCGGCGACCTCAGGGGAATGGATTGAAGTCGAGCGAAGAAAAAGGAAACCCCAAGTTTCAGATAAAAATGACAAAGTTTTCAAGCTACCCAACCCTATTTGTCAAAGGATATCCGATTGGATGGCTCCCTATCAACATTGTAAGAGTGTTCGGTAGGGCCGAAGTAGTCATGGACATTGTTATGCCTACGGACACTGTCTCTGGGCAATACAAAGGTTTTGTGCTAGTTATGATGAGCTTTGAGGAAGAATTATCCAGAGCAGTGTTTATGCTTCATGACGAACGTTTTAGAGGGATTCTGCTTTTGGTTCAAACAGCGAGATTTGGTCTAGATCGGACAAGAAGGAAAGTTAACCGCCCTTCGCCCAAAAATTCCAAGAAGGCTCTACCAGTTAATCGCCAAAGCGATCCCCTTCCAGTTAATGGATCCTCATACAAGGATGCTTTAATCAATTCAGAAGCCTCTTCAAAGTTGATTCAGCCCCACAATACGAAGCTGAGGGCTAGTAATGAGGAGCTTGGGAAGAAGCAAGAAAAACTGAAGGTTTCAAACGATGCCTATATTTTGCGAATCAATCAAGAGCGTGTAAAGCAATCAAAGAAAGATCTACTGGACTCAGTTGTGATCAGTACTAGAGAAGGGGTTTCCATTTCTCAAGTTAAGAACTGGATTGATAGTTGTTGTAGAATCTGACCTTCACAATATTCGATCAAACCCATAGGTTACAATGAGTTGTGGGTTAAGCTGTGCCCGGGTCTGAAAACGGACATTTTTATCATGGCAAGGGTGATACACATAGACGGTCCAATTTCAAGAGTGCAGAGCTGGGACGAGTTCTCTAATTTTAGATCGGAGGAGGTGTGGATCCTCATCTGGGGTATTCCTCTTGAATTCTGGTATGATGAGTTCTTCATTTCAGCGGCACAACTTCTAGGCTCACTCATCGAACTAGATCTCAAAACTAAGCTTGGCGAGGAGATGGCGGTTGCTAGAGTTCTCGTCCACAGAAATAAAGGAGATCCTCTTCCGACCCAAATCCATGTTTTTGTGGATGACAGAGAGATTTCTCTCCCCTTACAGAGGGAAGAGAAGCATATTCCGATCCCCAGATGGGGCGATCTTTGGCGTGCAAAGGAAATCTACTCCCCTCCTGTATTGGCCATGGCTGTTGGAGCTGAGCACGAGGGAGTTCGGTTTCAGTGCTCTCGGGGAGTACCGGATCCTGCCTTCTCCTTCACCTACTGCAATCAATGATCGCGCCAGCGAGCGGTCTTTTCACTAGACGCGTGGCGCGGAAGCTTCTTCCCATCACTCTACTTTGGCTGGCGGTGAGACACGTGGCATAGAGCATCGCAATTAGACAACGAAAAACATGCCATGCAGTAGCCTTGATTCTATCAGTCTCAGGGTGTCAAATCGCAGTATCAGAGATCAGATGACAGGGATGCATGGTGAACCCGACGTGGAAAGGAAAGGACCCAGACCAGATGGATCCAAAAGGGCCTAATCGGGTCCTGAAGGTATCGGGTCTCGGGTCGACTTATGCTTATCGGATCCTGCGCCTTTCAACCTCAACTTATCCTTGGAGTCGAACCCGATCGCAAACCGAAGGTTAGTTTCCCATCTTAACAGCCCGACTGACTCTTACGTCGTTATTTCAGCTCCCTCAGGCAAGGCTCCCTCCCCAGTCAACCTCTCCTGACTGCGACATAATCTTTCTCTGGCTCCAAACCTCTCTGCAGATGAAGTCAAGGTCTATCTAGGACAAATGCAGTCATACCCCGCTGATTGATTCAACCCTTAGGAAGATCCCAAGCGCTGAAAGTTTTGAATTCGACCAAGGTTCATATCAGTTGGAAAACCCGCATTCCCCAATGTCCCTGCCCTCTTCCCCTTTCTTTTCTTTGCGACTGGACAGATCAAAGCCTTTTGGCGCTTTTTCAAGAGGAACCAGATATTGAGGTTATAGTAGCAAGACCTTTGTAGATTCGTGATGGCTCTGTCCCGGCTCACGCAGAAGCTGCCACCAAGCTGATCGCAGACAACTTTAATAGAGCTAATTTGCTAGAAACAATTCAGAGAAAGAAGTGAATCAGAGACACAATGGGCCACATTGGCAGATCTTTAGGCTTATCTTTCGGAGATTGTCCGGAGGACTGCATAGCCCTGTTCCACTGTGTGGAGTCTTGTGGTAGACCCCTCTCAGCTATGAAATTTCCAAGAAGCCATCGCTCTAGATCCTGCATTAGTAGAGAACTGCAACGTCTTGCAGATTGCCCAGGAATTTCAGATGATTTCATGGGAAGGGGTAGGTATCAGGGTCTACGGGAAAGTTCGGTTCCCCAATGAAGTTTATTTCATGGAACGTTAGGGGATTGGGGTCCAAACAGAAAAGAAGGTTAATAAATGTCACCTGTGATAGGAATAACCCAGATGTCATTTGTTTTCAAGAAACAAAGATCAACAGATTTGACGACAGGTTGATGGGTTCCCTTTGGAAGGCCAGAGATGCAAAGGGTAGTCCTTAATTCTACTAGCAGCGCTGGAGGCATTCTGGTTGCTTTGAAATCGTCTCGGTGGTCGCTCCTCAGCAGTTGGGTTGGTTCCTTCTCGGTTTCGGTTAGGCTGCAACACAATTCTTCGCAGTTTAGCTACCTGTTCTCCTCTTGGCCCTACTCAAGAAGCATACAGGAATCAATTCTGGGATGAAGTTACTGCCTCTAAACAGATGTTTGTAGGGCCCTGTTGTATAGTGGGGGATTTCAACATTATCAGGTTTACAGAAGAAAAGTCCCATGGGAACACGGTGACTCTAGCGATGGCGTCCTTCCCTCGATGGATTGATGATCAGGAGTTAGTGGATCTCCCATTGCTTAGTTCCAGATTTACTTGGTCCAATGGGAGAGCAAACCCCATCTTGTCCAGACTTGACAGGTTTCTTGTATCCCCTGATTGGCTGGAACTCTTCCCCTCTACCTCTCAATCTGCCCTTCTAAGAACCACATCTGACCACTGCCCTCTCATCCTTGATGTTGAGGAGCAGAACTGGGGCCCCAAACCTTTTCGATTTGATTCTTCCTGGCTTAAAATTCAAGGTTTTAGTTAGATGGTTTTTGATTGGTGGTCTGGGTTTCTAGTAGAAGGCTTTGCAGGTTTCAGGCTTAGCTCTAAACTAAAACGGCTGAAGGAAGCTTTGAAGCAATGGTACCAGAGGGAATTTCGAATTAGGGAACATGAATCAAATTCTCTATTATTTGAACTGCTCAACATTGACGTTCAGGCTTAAGTGGCTCTGATGTCTTCTGATACTCCGGCCAGAAGAATCCAGTTAATCCAATCTCTTGCTGGCAAGGCTCTCGAAAAAGAAATATCCTGAAAACAAAAATCTCGGACAAAATGGATTAAAGAAGGTGATAGAAATACACATTATTTCCATAGCATTGCTAGTATGCATGCTAGGAATAATAAAATCAGCAGTATAGTTGTGAATGGGATTCGGATAGAAGACAAAGACATCATTGCAGACGAGATAGTAGCTTACTACAGTGCTTTGCTTAAAGGAGAAGATTGACGCAGGCCTACTTTGGATTTTCTTCAGTTAGATAGTGTCTTGTCTGTAGAGGCCAACATGCTAGAATCCCCCTTTTCAGTGGAAAAGTAAAACATGTGATAGATTCTCTCGGTAGTGATAAGGCTCCAAGCCCAGATGGTTTCCCCATTACCTTTTTCCAACACTTCTGGGAAGTTATTCAAAAAGACATGATGGACTTCTTTTATGAATTCCACGGTAGAAGCAGGATATCAAAAGGCCTTGGGGCCTCCTTCATAGCTCTTATTCATAAAGTGCCGGGGGCGGCCTCTCTCAAAGATTTCAGGCCAATTAGCTTATTGGGAGGTCTCTATAAAATTCTTGCAAAAGTTCTGGCGGCCCGATTAAGAAAGGTAATTGGGAAGATCATCTTAGGAAATCAATGTGCTTTCATCTCAGGTAGACAGATCGTGGATGCGGCCCTCATTGCTAATGAATGCTTGGATTCTAGTCTTAGATCCGGTTCAAAGAATATTATATGTAAGTTGAACATAGAAAAGGCCTATGACCATGTCAACTGGGGCTTTTTGCAGTATATGTTGAATCAGATGGGGTTTGGGGAAAGGTGGAGAGCTTGGATGGGCGAATGCATCGGGTCGGCTCACTTCTCTATCCTTCTCAACGGATTTTCAAAAGGTTTCTTCAAAAGCTCGAGAGTTCTAAGACAAGGAGATCCCCTTTCCCCCATTCTATTTCTTATTGTAGGGGAGGCCTTATCTAGAATGCTGCATAAAGGTCGATCGGAAGGTATTTTAAGTGGAATCAAAATTAAAGGTATGACCAGCCCGATCTCTCATATTCGATACGCGGACGATTCAATATTTTCCGATGCCAGTATAGACAAGGTGGATAACCTTCGTAACACAATCCGTTGCTTCGAGGCAGTTTTAGGCCTGAAAGTTAATATGGCGAAATCCAAGCTGTTTGGGATCAACATGGAGTGAGAGGAGATCGAAACTCTTGCGAAAGCTTTCGGTTGTTCCGTGGCCTTTTCCCCTCTTCCTTTGTGGGTCTCCCCTTGTGCATAGGTTCATCGCCTAAAAGGCTGTGGGAGAGTCATTTCCAAATTTGAGAAATATCTTGCTAGATGGAAGTGTCGATATCTATCCTTAGGAGGACGCCTCACCCTAATTAAAGCAGCTCTTTCCAGTCTTCTGATATATTTTATGTCTCTCCTCAAATGTCCGATCTCAGTGTTGGCTATCCTCAAAAAATTAAGGCGGGAACTACTTTGGCACGGCAAGGAGGACAAGAAGAAATTCTATCTTCTTAACTGGAAAGAGGTGTGTCTTCATATCTCTGATGGAGCAGGGGTAAAAGTCCTCAAGGCTATGAATAGAGCCTTACTCGGCAAGTGGATTTGGAGACTAGGGGCGGAAGATGGGAGTTTCTGGAACTCCATTATCAAGCATAAATATGGGAGATCAGCCGGTGGGTGGTGGACTAAAGACACGTCGGCGTCGATCATCTAGAAGGATATCTTAAAGATGAAAAAGGAGGTGCTCACTGGCGTCAGCTTTGCCCTCGGTAACAGGGGCAAATATTCAATTTTGGGAAGATATTTGGGTTGGGTACCTGCCGCTTAAAACTAGATTTCCGAACATATTCTTCATCGCTCCTGATAAGGAAATTAATGTGGCTGGTTGTTACATTATGACCGACGGCAAAATAGTGTGGAGTGTGATTTGTAGAAGGAATTTGCAAGACTGAGAGGTTAGCGAATTTGTTGATCTCCTGGATTGCATCTATGTTACTTTTCCTATCCAGTTCTCCTTTGATAGCATTATATGGAGATCGGAAAAATCCTGCAGATTCTCAGTTTGATCTCTTTACAATCAGATACACATCAATCTGACCGCTTCTGATCTCAGTCAATCCTCCCACGTCTGGAAATATGCTGCTCCCCCTAAGATCGTGGCTTTTGGCTAGTTAGCTGGCAAAAAGAAAATCATAACTGTAGACAATTTGAGGAGAAAAGGGATGATCATTCCTAACATTTGCTTATGCTATATGCGGGAAGAAGAAACAGTCGACCACCTTTTAGTGCATTGTCCTTTCATTTCCTCTATATGGACAAATTTCCTCCTTCGATTCAACATTAGCTGGTGTGTTCCTGATGAGGCTAATCTTCTTCTTCAAGCATGGCATGGTGTTCACATCGAAAAGGTTAGAACGACGATTTGGAGGATGGTTATTCTTGCTGTTTGGTGGTCAGTATGGGAAGAAAGAAACAACAAATGTTTTAGGGATATCTCCAATCCCACAGGGGTTGTCTCGTCGAAGGCAAAGCGGAGTTTAATTGAATGGGCCACTCATGTAGATTCCCTGAAGGGTTACGATTTCCTTTTCTTAGGTGTTTAGTTTTGTCTGCTATCTCAACGGGCTCTTTTCTTTTAGTTGTAATCCTTTTTGTTTTTTAATATAATCATCATCTTTCAAAAAAAAAAAAAAAGAAATTCGCACAAAAATTGTGCGCAAACTGTCTCAAAACTTAAATAAATCAAATGTTCATAAACTAAATTCAAATTAAAGATGCCCGATGGGCCCCAATGATAGTGTTGTGAAGGTGGCATAATAAAGGTGGGCCATGACGATCCAACGGTTGATCACACCATCCTTGTGATCCAACGGTTCAAATGTCTCCTTTAAGCAACTTACACATGTCATGAACACATGTGTAAGGTCTTCAACTTCTAGAGACCTGACCTGTACCAGTTATCTAACCACATTGACACGGGTAATGCACGTCTCCTGTGTTGATATACTTTGAATGACCTGGTGTCCGCATCACTAGGTTGCCTTGGTTTTACACCGAGTGGACTCAGTTTTGCATCGAGTTTCAGAAATAAGCCTTTCCACCACCCAAATCTACCTTGCATCTTATAAGCTAGTATCTTGGAGGCATCCATCATACACAACACCTTCCGCTTTTGGGCCTCACCACAGTAGCCGATATCGAGGAGGTTGCTGACCCTACCATCACTGCTGCCTCCATAACTATCATTGGTGATGGAGAAGAAGAGGAGAAATTGGGTTATTTATTTATTTATTATTTAATTTTTTTAGTTATTATTATAAATTTTAAAGATACAGACATACAGTAGCACCCACACACACTCGTTTTCTAGAAGAGTCTCACTTCTACGCACTTTTCCAATCCCAATGGAAAAAAAGTAGGCTTTTCAATCAATCGAATAGCTAGTATTTTTGCTCAATATAGGCTCACACAAACATATATAAGGAGTTCAAATCCACTCAGGATTGTTGGTAAAAGAAAAGGAAAAAAAAAGAAGAAAAAGAAGGACAAATCAACCAACCTACTCGCTATCCTAGTAAAACAGATAAACAAAAAAGTAAAATGGATTTTTAGATATAATCATATGGACTGGAGTTGGACAAACCTACAGTTTGGACTGGGAGTCTATCCACACATGTAGAACCACATATGGGGCCTAACCAATGTCTTCTGCACTATTTAGAGTTTATCTGCTTATGACTATGTGCCTAAAAAATTTCAGGCCACCTGACAGATTGAAGAGCCTGATTTCCTAATCATGTATGCTATGGAGTTCACACCCCATTTTGAGGATTGGATGTCCTGCACCATTCCCCCCTGGTTTGACAAGCTTGTCCTCGAGTTTGCGCTCATCAGCTGCCACTTGTTGCCTTTGTATCTTATCTTTGTTGTCTTTGTCGGGAGCTGGTGATGTGGTCATCACCAAACCCTAGATTAGCAAGTGCTATTGCTTCTTCCACCTTGTCACAGGCCAAGACCTTCGCTTCTGTACATCTTACCACTGATCTTCAAGCTGTCCACTCTGGTCGTCGTTGTGATGAGATTAACCTGTCTATCTCACCTTTAATACACTCAATATTTGCTGATCTGACTGTAGAGTTGTCTGTCGCATTTTTTCTTACATCCGCAAACAACTCGCTTTCTGGTCCATCATCTGATCTATCCATTGATACATCAGGTGATCTTCCATTGATTTGTCGATCAATTTATCAATGACTCAAGAGTCTAGACATTTGATAGATCTAACAATAGATCCATCAGTGGATTCATCTTTTTCACCACTTTGGATTGTCACACTTTTTTCAGGCACTTCTTTCATTGGATCTTCATGCTGCCTTTCTCCAAACGGCTTAGATTTCATCGTAGCAACGGTTTATTATTATCTTTCGTTGATTTGTTGGTCCATTCATCAATTACTCAAAGAGTCTAGACATTTGAAAGATCTAACAATAGATCCATCAGTGGATTCATCTTTTTCACCATTTTGGATTGTCACACTTTTTTCAGGCGCTTCTTTCATTGGGTCTTCAGGCTGCCTTTCTCCACACAGCTTAGATTTCATTGTAGTAACGGTTTATTATGATTTGTCACCATGTAATGAGATCCATTGACCTTTGTTTCTATGCTGACTGTCAGTAGTGTCTTTTGAGTTAATTCGTCTTTCTATTCATTCACAACATCTCCCCCATCATCTCATTTAAATGTGTCTATGTCATCTAGGAACTATCTGATATTCCACAGTGAGTTGGCATTTCTTAATAACTGACGTATCGAGGTGGTATATCGTGATAGGTGGTGGAATACAGATAGGGACTGTTGTAAGAAGCATAGGAGCAACTGCTCATCGCGGACATCTCAATTCTCAACAAGATCAAGTAACTAGAATGGCCTTATGAGATGTGAAAGGTGGGTATGAACTATGGAGGTTTTAAGACAGGCAACCAACAAGTCCCAACCAGGAATGGCCTGTCAAAGGAGTGAACTTCTGGTCATATTATGGATAGATCATGCTCAGTTAGAGATGGGATTAGGTGTTGGGCTTTGGTGCAGATGTGGGGAGTTTTTAGGCAAGCGGGATTGACTTGAATTTGAATCAGGGTTGTCAATGGGTTGGGATCGGGCCTGGCAAAATCAAAATTTTGATTAGACCTGGCCTGAAAGTTCAAAATCCAGGCTGAAGCCAACCTTAGGCCTGGCCCATTGTGAACCCTAATGTGAATTGGGGCTAAAATGCAGACAATGGACTATATTTAGGGTTTTGATAAAGGCTATATTTGGGCTGAGATGGGGCTGAGATGTGGGTTGATTGGTGATGCAGGGACATGTGATTGCCTAACCCTGAGTGCATGTATAATCAGGTTGAAGAGATTTAAATAGTAAAATTAATCAACTAACTATTTATAATCAAGGGGATTAAGCAAATCTCAACACAAAGATGAAATCACTCTGTCAAAATTATGCCCCTTAGCATAAAATAACATAAATAGTAAAAAAATGGAGGATCTAGGGATATGAGGATATTCCAGATCTAGCATAAGCCAGTCCACAATCAAGTTTGGATCCAATTTTCTTAACTAGCCATCCCTCTTTTCTGTTCAAATCAAAAAGGAATATCTAGAGAGGAACGAAAGAGATGAAGAAGAGATGGGTTTGAGATGAAAGAGAGTACGGATTCTAGGGCATCAAAGAAAAGAAGACGATTGATTCTTACCTTTTTTTGCACCTCGAAGATCTAGAAAAAAAGAAAATTTGAAACCGGGCGGAATTCTCAACATCCAATGGCCAATCCTGAAACCCCAATATCTTTGGTAAAAGAGGAAGAAAGCATACGAATTCTCATCCATTTACTAATAAAATAGGATTTCTCACAGTGTATATATAGGCCACGGAAAAAAACAATAAGTGCACTAAAGCCCCTGAAAACAAGTAAAATAATAAAAAGGCGCTTAAAACTAAAACACCCACATGACATGGTGTGAAATCCGCCTCATGGGCTTGCAGTTAAGGTGCGATTATGCCGCTCCTGCATTTGTAGCGCGTCAGAAAATGGGTCCGATGGACCCGACGTCTATCCACATCAACTCCTTCGCTCCGATACTCTGTGGACGACGCCTCCTCTGGTATACTCTAAAGGGTACATCACTGATCTCTGCATCAATTCTCCCTGGGTAGAAAGAATTCGTCATTGGCAAAAGTGAACTTTTGTATCTCTCGAGCAAATCGCGGTCAATGTGTTGCACCTATCTTTGTGATCCAAAAGTTATCTGTAACGGGCCTGTTCCTCCATTTGACTAGGAATTTTTGGAAACCCCCAGAACAAGTGGAATCCGCTTCGGAGTCCAAATTTTTCTTTATCTCGTCTATTCTTGGCGTACGTGGAAGAGAAGGTAAGATGGGTATAAGAAGGTCAAGCTGTGGCCAAGGTCCATATACAGGGGAGTCTGGGAAGAAACATGGGAACATGTAGATAGAGGTTATGGCTCGTGATGGGCAAGTAGATCTTCCACATTAAATGTAGAATTGATGCCCATGGTAGCAGGGATATTAACAAAATAAGTATTAGACCCCAACCTTTTCACTATTTTATGTAGGCCTATGCTACAGGCATGAAGATTTTTCACGGATCCCAGTGGAAACCGATCAGACCTAATACAAACCATGACATCATCTCCAAGTTGAAATTTCCTAAATCTCCCGTGAGTGTCAATAGAAAGTTTATAATGTTCATTACTTAAATTAATCTTCCTCCTGATCTCATTATGCAATGCATGTATATGTTGGGCGAAGGATTCTCATGACTCTAAAGGACGCTGTGGGGTAGCCATGGGGATTAAATCTATAGTGGCTCAGGGTCTTATGACCTAAAACAATTTCAAACGGGCTCATTCCTGTGGACCTATTCACTGAAGAATTATACGTGAACTTTGCTTTGGGAAAAACAGTGTCCCAGGTCCTGTTGTGGTCATCAACCAAACATCTCAACAAATTCCCTAGGCTATGATTCACTACCTCTGTTTGACCATCTGATCGGGGATGATATGCGTAAGAAAACTGGAGCCTCGTACCCAAACGATGCCAGATAGTCTTCCAAAAATAACTAGTGAACGTAGTATCTTTATCAGACATGATGGATCTAGTACTCAATGAAGTCGCACAACCTCCTTAAAGAATAATTTAGCAACGTGGGAGGCATCTGAGGCCTTATAACAGGGTAGGAAATGGGCCATTTTAGAAAACCGATCAATAACCATGAGTATGAAATCATGCTTACGAATAGTCTTAGGAAGCCCAAACACGAAATTCATACTGACATATTGTCATGGGGCATGTGGAACTAGCAAAGGAGTATATAAACCTGTATTTTGTTTCCCTTACTTCGCCAGTTGACATGTCTGGCACTGTCCTACAATCTTAGTCACATCTCGCTGGGAGTAAAAGAGATTAGATATAAGGGCAGTTATTTTATTTCAACCAAAGTGACTCGCCATCCCTTCAGCATGTAACTCCCAAACTAGAAAATCATGGATGAATGTGCGTGGGATACAGAGCTTGACCCCTCTAAAAAGATATCCATCTGTAAGGACAAATTCCACACTTCGCGACAGTGGGTCATTAATAGGCCGTACACCACAGCAACGTCGGGTGTACTCTCCCTGGGGTGACAGTGAGATCATTTATGCAAAGTTCACGAACCTCCTGGGGTATCCCCATAGCAACGTCGGATGTACTCTCCCTAGCTAATAGGCCGTACACCACAGTCCCCGCCTTGGTCTCTCTCTCAAACTCCTTAGCATCTATGATGTGGAAAGATTTCAACTAATGCGCCCTTTGACTCTTAGAATCGCCTAGGAACGCAACATCTTTCGTTCTTGTGGACGATTTGGGAGAGAACAGGCTCAAAGCAAGCTGCTTTCCTCAATGCTTAAATACACAATTATTTGAATGCTCGAATAAACACAATTATTCGTATGCCCGAATATTGTGACATCTTTGTCATAGAGCCATGGCCTTGCTAAGATTATATGACCAACGTCCATTGTGACCACATCGCACAACAACTTGTCCTTGTATGGTCTAAACTCAATCGGAACAAGGCATTGCTAGGTCATAGGGAGGGATGTTGCATCCACCTAAGAAACTCTGTATGGGTTGGGGTGATGGACTAGCTTCAACCTCAGGCGACTCAAAGTAACTGGGAAAACTACATTCTCACAGCTCCCGTTGTCTATGATCACTTTGCAGCTCTTTTCTCCGCACTTGGCGTGTGGAAAGTGGTGGTTCTACGCCAATCTTCGCTTTCCTTCATTTAGGTCAAGGCGCACTTCACCACTGCAAGTGGGATAGTCTCCACAGTATCATCCTCAACATCATTAGCCAGTTCAACGGAGGGTATAATGATCTCCTCATCATCCTGGTCACCATCAACTTTATCCGCCACTCTTGTGGGGTATTTGGAAACAAAGGCAATGTGCCCACCCTTATTTGAACACTCGGCAACGATGTGACCCATGCCACCACAGCGGTAGCATTGCCCTGACATCGCGGGCCTAATACTTGGTCTAACCATATTTGTTACTTCGATTTTTGTTGATTGGCTGGGTACTAGGTTGAGCTCTGGGTTGAATTCCAAACTGGGGTCTCGCTCTTTGCAAAGCTTCTCTAGGCGTAGTAGGTCGAAAATCAATCCCTCTCACATTGGAATGGCACACACAGTGCTCCAGTTCCTGCACCACTTGGTAAGCATGTTTCAGATTGGTGACCATGTGAAGCGTGAGCTCCCGCTGAAGCTCAGGCCTAAGGCCCATACGGAAACAAGAGAGAACTACACCTCATCATGTATTCATTGAACTTGGTGATGTATTCCGTCATCGTCATGGATCCTTGTTGCAAAGTGTATCATTGATCTAACAACCTTTGTTTTTAAGAAAGGAGAACATACTTCTCTTGCAACAACTCTTTCATCTCAATCTAAAAGAGAACTGACTCATCTCCAGATTGCTTGCGGTGATGCTCCACATTTTCTCAATATAGTTTTGCTTGGCCCACCAATTTCATCTTGGCGAACCTGACCCATTGTGGGTCTAGTAGATCGTGCCACTCAAAGAAGTGGTTCATGTTTGCTAACCAGTTGGAAAAAACTTCGGGGGTCCAATCTACCATCAAAACTGGGGGTGTCAACCTTGATGCCCTTCATGACCCTAGCGATGGGGTCCTTGTGCTCATTGTATCTCTGAGGTTGTTAAAGATGCACCCCATCATTGCCTTCTGATGCGAACACCAGGCCATTCAAAGTATATTAACGCAAGAGACATGCGTTACCTATGTCAATGTGGTTAGATGACGGGTATGGGTCGGGTCTCTAGAAGTTGAAGACCTTACATGTATTCGTGACATATGTAAGTTGCTTAAAGGAGACATTTGAATCGTTAGATCACGAGGATGGTGTGATCGGACCGTTGGATCGTCACGACCCACCTTTATTATGCCACCCTCATGGCGCTATCATCGGGGCCCATCAGGCATCTTTAATTTGAATTTAGTTTATGAACATTTGATTAATTTAAGTTTTGAGACAGTTTGCGCACAATTTTTGTGCGAATTTCTTTCTTTCTTTTTTTATAACTTTTTTTGGTAGGAGTATTTTTGTAATTTCATGTAATTATGAATTTATAAGGTTTGCCCTAAACCTAAAGCATGTCATGTTATGTTTATGAAAGAAAAATAAAGCTTTTTTGCTTATGACGATTTCATTTTCTACTTTCAGTGATTGGAAGAGGGCGTGAGGCCTAGGGAAGTGATTTCTCTTTTTTGCTTATGACGATTTCATCTTCGACTTTCAGTGATTGGAAGAGGGCGTGAGGCCTAGGGAAGTGATTTCTCATCCTCTATTTCTCTTTCTGTTTTTTTTTTTTTTCTCAAGGTACTCTTTTCTTTAACCCTATTCTCTACCTTTTCTCCTAAAGCTTTAGATCTAGAAGCCGATCCTGTTTCTTTTTATCTAAATTATTAGATCTTAAAAGATTTTCATCCCTACATTTATATATTTTGACATTCTTCAAAACCCATCACCCAAAGCCTAAATTCGAGGAACCACCAATTTTTTTCTGAATTTTTTAGATTTCCCAATATAGAAAATTCATATTTTCTGGATTAGAAAATCCACTTGGATCGTTAGATAGACCTATTGCAAGACAAAAGTTCTATCTTTCGCCGGATATGACTAAATTCAGATTTTAAGATTCAATACTTTGTGTTTGTGATGGACCGTTGGATCGTCACGACCCACCTTCAGGGCGCTATCATCGTGGCCCATCGGGCATCTTTAAATTGAATTTAGTTTATGAACATTTGATTAATTTAAGTTTTGAGACAGTTCGCGAACAATTTTTGTGCAAATTATTTTATTTTATTTATTTTTCTTTTTTATAATTTTTTTTGGTAAGAGTATTTTGGTAATTTCATGTAATTACGAATTTATACGGGTTGTCCTAAACCTAAAGCATGTCATGTTATATTTATGAAAGAAAAGGAAAGTTTTTTGCTTATGACGATTTCGTCTTCGACTTTCCGTGATTGGAAGAGGGCGTGAGGCCCAGGAAAGTGAATTCTCATCCTCTATTTCTCTTTTTTTCCTCTAGGTACTCTTTTCTTTAACCCTATTCTCTTCTTTTTCTCCTAAAATCTTTAGATTTAAAAGCCGATCGTGTTTCTTTTTATCTAAATTATTAGATCTTAAAAGATTTTCATCCCTACATTTATATATTTTGACATTCTTCAAAACCCATCACCTAAAGCCTAAATTTGAGGAAACACCAATTTTTTTTCTAAATTTTTCAGATTTCCCAATCTAGAAAATTCATATTTTCTGGATTAGAAAATCCACTTGGATCGTTAGACGGACCTATTACAAGATGAAAGTTCTATCTTTCGCTGGATCTGACTAAATTTAGATTTTAAGATTCAATACTGTGTTTGTAATGGATGACCATAATTATTGTTGCATTAACCTTATTTCTTTCTTATGCTTATGATGTGTAAGGCTGAATTTTATTTATTTATTATTTATTATTATTATTTTTTTATTTTTAAAGATTACATAAATCTGCCCCTTTCAAATACCACATTCATTTAAGGTTAGATTAGGCCGTCTTATGTCAATTTTTGGTATTAGAGATTGGTTCTTGCATTGGGTCGTCTTAGATCGAGTTATCAAGAGTCTAGATTTTTTTTTAAAGTTATTTTAAAAATTTTTCTTTCTAGGGTTTCATGCGTATATAGAGTCTAGATCTGAATTTTTCCACATTTGTATCATTCTAAAGGTTAGGATCATTGATGTCCATAGTCTTGTGTTAAAACAATCTTCTAGAGTCGTGTTTTAGGAAATCTAAGTTGAGTCTTATTGTGTATGCCCACTCGAACTGGTAGAGGGTTTGGTCTACACCTGATCTTAAACATGGAGTGGTTAACTAAGATGATGAACGCGATCAACCAACGTTTGACTGTCATTGAAGCGCAGTCTAGGAACACGAATACCCATATGGATCAAATAGAAGGGTCTCTAAGAGAAATCTCCAACATTGGAGGGGATGAACAATCTCACGTTGGGGGAGTAGTTGAGGAATGGGTAGGAAATCATGGTAGAGGTCGTGGAGCACGTGGCCTAGGGGTAGGACGTGGAGGGGCGCGAAATCCGTAGCCCGTTGTCAAGTCTCGAGACCGTTATGATGCCGATGAAAGGGTCTTAAAGAGTGTTAAAGTAGATGCTCCTAGTTTTGATGGACGTCTTGATCCAAAGGCATTCTTTGATTGGTTAGCGGACATGGACCATTATTTCGAATGATATGAGATGTCTGAGAACTGTTAAGTACGGTTTGCAAAGATGAAACTTGTGGGTTAAGCTAAATTGTTTTGGGCAAATATGGAGCGTAGGATCGAGAGATCAGGAGGTGTCCCAGTCACACATTGGGTAGAGACGAAGGAACTATTAAAAGAAAAATATATTCCTCTCTCTTATCGTTAAAAAGCTCCTTGATCAGTGGCAAGCATTACGCCAAGGATCTATGTCGGTTACGGATTACATCGCAAAATTTGGGGAGTACATGATGCAGTGTGATATTCAGGAGGATCCCTTAGTGAAGCTGGCGAGTTTTAAGGTGGGTCTTCGCATGGATTTGCAGTGTGAGCTTATGATCTATGTAGTGAGTGACTTGGATCAAACTTACCAAGTTGTACAGGAGTTAGAGCTTTACCTAAAGTCTCCTATTACGAGGCGCTTTGAGTCCCGAGACACTAATTTTAGATTTGGTTTTCAGGGAACCAAGCCTAATATTGAAAGTCAGCCTAGGGCGCAGGCTAGCGCAGCCTAAGCCCAGGGATGATAAGGGCAAGGGTGTCCTTGGTGCCAATCCTAGCAGTGGTAGTCACTAGAGATGTTATGAGTGTGGAGGTATGGGTCATTTCGTATGCCAGTGCACGACAAAGACTTATGGAAAAGCCTAGTCATAGACGAGTCAAATGTAAATGCAGATGACATGGGTGATTATGAAGTTGAGGAATATCACCCAGAGATAGGTGCTAGTAATTATGAAGAAGAAGAACCAGATGCTGCACCACTAGCCATAATTAGATGTGCTTTAGCGCAAGCCAATGAGAGATGATTGGTGCAGAAGCACAATTTTCTACACGTTTATCAAGAGTGGTGACAAAAATTACAAAGTCATTGTGGATAGTGGTAGTTGTACCAACGTGGTCTCTGCTAGCACAGTCACTCGTTTGGGTTTGAAGCCCATCCCTCACCCTCAACCCTACAAGGTTTCTTGGGTTGATACGTCTTCTATGCCTGTGTCTCAGAAGTGTTTAGTCCCCATCCAAATCGGTTCATATAAAAGCATGTTGTGGTGTGATGTTTTACCTATGGATGTCGATCACATCATTTTAGGGAGGCCGTGGTTATTTGATAGAGGTGCCACAATTTTTTATCGCTCGAATGTGTGTACATTCATGCATGAGGGTAACAAAATCAAGATTAATCCGTTGCCACCCAAGAGCCACACGAACAAGGCTAGGGATGTGAAAATGAGTGAGTCAAGGATGTGAGGAAATCTATTTCGAAGTCTCTATATATCATAAATGCAAAAGAGTTTGAGAAAGGGATGGATGATTCGACAGTGTACGCCCTAATGGCTAGGGAAGTTACACCCGGGGTTCATGTAGAGTTATCCCCTAAGGTTCTCGAGGATTTACCAGATGAGCTTCCACCTATGCGGGACATCCAGTATGCCATTGATCTTGTCCTGGAGTTTACTTTACCAAAGCTTCCTCATTATAGGATGAACCCTGCAAAGCATGCAGAGTTGCATAGGTAGGTAAATGAGCTCCTGCGAAAGGGTTTCATCCGTGAGAGCATGAGTCCGTGTGCCGTACTAGCGCTATTAACGCCTAAGAAAGATGGTACGCGACGGATGTATGTGGACAGTAAGGCCATTAATAAGATCACAATCAAGTATTGATTTTCGATACCGAGGCTTGATGATATGTTAGACATGATGGCCAAATCCACCATTTTTTCCAAGATAGACCTCAAGAGAGGGTATCACCAAATATGCATATGCCTAGGAGATGAGTGAAAGACAGCCTTTAAGACAAAGGATGGGTTGTATGAGTGGTTGGTCATGTCCTTTGGCTTGATTAATGCACCCAATACTTTTATGTGCACGATGACCTAGGTTTTAAGACCCTTTATGGGGAAGTTCTTAGTGGTTTATTTTGATGATATACTCATATATAGTACCACTAAAGAGGTTATGTGCGAACTTTAAGAAATGTTTGTTCATGTCTGATAGGGTTGTTTTCTTAGGGTTCATAATGTTGTCTGTAGGAATGCGAGCGGATCAAGAAAAAGTCAAGGCTATAATTGACTGGCCTGAACTGCAGAACATACATGATGTGAGAAGCTTTCATGGCTTAGTCACATTTTATCGTCGGTTCATTCGAGGATTTAGTACTATTATGACTCCCATTACTGATTGCATTAAAAAGAGAGAGTTCATATGGTCTAAGGCCACAGATAAGGCATTCAAAGATATTAAGGGCAAGATGATAGAGGCTCCCGTCATGCATCTTTCAGATTTTTCTAAAGTCTTTGAAGTAGCATGTGATGCTTCAGGCGTAGGTATAGGAGTACGAAGCCAAGAGGGTCATCCAATTGCCTATTTCAATGAGAAACTGAATGAGGCAAAACAAATGTATTCCACCTATGACAAAGAATTTTATGCAGTAGTACAGTCGCTTTGTCATTGGCGTCATTATCTTCTACCGCAAGAATTTGTCTTGTTTTCTGATCACGAGGCTTTGAGGTATCCCAAAAGAAGCTTAACCTAAGGCATGCTAAGTGGGTAGTGTTTTTTCAAGAATATTCGTTTGTCCTGAAACATAAAGCTGGGATTGAGAACAAACTAGCCGATACCCTTAGTAGTAGAGTGACATTGCTTAACTCCTTCAGTGTAGAAGTTGTCAGGTTTGAGCAATTGAAAGACGAGTATCCCATATGTCCAAATTTTGGGGGAATATACGTATTACTCTTAGGTGTCCAGCATAGTTCATGTGAGTTCGTGCTCAAAGATGGCTTCCTGATGCAGGGACATGTGATAACCTAACCCTAGATGCATGTATAATCAGGTTAAAGAATATTCAAATAAATATACCAATTAACTAACTGTTTCCAAATAAAGGGATTAGGTAAATCTCAACTCAAAGATGAGGTTATTCCGTCAGGATCATACCCCTTAGCATAAGATCACATAAACAGTAAAAAAGGGGGACCTCGAGATATGATGATATCCCAGATCTAACATAAGTTAGTCCATGAGTAAGCTTGGATCTGATTCTACTGACTAACCATCCCTCTTCCGTTCGAACTAGAAAGGAGTATCCGTTGAAAAATGAAAGGGGTGAAGGATGAGGGGTTCGAGATAAAGAAAATGTAAGTCTTTTATCGTCAAATGAAAAGGAGGATGATTCTTACCTTTTCCTGCACCTCGAAGATCGTAGAAAGAAGAAAACCCACGATGGAATCCTTGACATCCAAGGGCCAATCTTGAATCCCTAATATCTTAAATAAAGAAGAAAATAGACGAATTCTTATTCATTCAATAATAATGAAACTAAGGTTCCTCACAACGTATATATAAGCTATGGAAAAAGTAGAAATGCACTAAAGCACTTAAAAACAAGAAAAATAACAAAGAAGTCAAAAACTAAAACACCCATGTCGTGGGGTGTGAAATCTGACCCATGTATCTATGGTCGGGGTGCGGTCATGCCGCTCCTGCACTCGTAGCCCGTCAGAAAGTGGGTTCGATGGACCCGTTGTCCATCCACATCAACTCCTCCGCTCTGGCACTCTGTCGGCGACACCTCCTCCTCTGGTACACTCTAAAGGGCGCATCACTGATGTCCGCATCAATTCTCCTCGGGTAAGAAGAATTCGTCACTGGCGAAAGTGAACTCCTGTATCTCTTGAGTAAATCAGGGGTCAATGCGCTGCAGCTCTACCTCTTTGATCCAAGAGTTATCTGTAATGGGCATGTCCCTCCATTTGACTAGGAATTTCTGGAAACTCCTTAAGTGAGTGGAAATCGCCTCAGAGTCCAAAATTTCCTCGATCTCGTCTCTTCTTGGTGCAGGTGGAAGAGAAGGTAAGATGGGTACAGGAAGATCAGGTTGTGGCCAAGGTCCATATATAGGGGGGTTTGGGAAGAAACAGGGGAGCCCGTGGATAGAGGTAATGGCTCGTGAAAGGGAACTAAATCTTCTACATTAAATGTGGAACTGATGCTCATGGTAGTAGGGATGTTAACAACATAAGCATTAGACCCCCAACCTTTTTACAATTTTATATGGGTCTATGCTACAGGCATGAAGCTTCTTCACGGATCTGGGTGGAAACCGATCAGACCTAATACGAACCATGACGTCATCTCTAAGTTGAAATTTCCTAAATCTCCTGTGAGTGTCAGCAAAAAGTTTATAATGTTCATTACTTGAATTAATCTTCTTCCTGATCTCATTACGCAATGCATGTATATGTTGGGCGAAGGACTCTCCTAACTCTGACGAACACTGTGGGGTAGCCATGGGGATCAAATCTATGGGGGCTCGGGGTCTAAGACCTGAAACAATTTCAAACGGGCTCATTCCTGTAGACCTATTCACTGAAGAATTATATGCAAACGCTGCTGTGGAAAGAACAGTGTCCCAGGTCTTGTGGTGGTCTCCAATCAGACATCGTAACAAATTCCCTAGGCTACGGTTCACTACCTCTATTTGACCATCTGACTGGGGATGATATGTTGAAGAAAACTGGAGCCTCGTACTCAAAAGATGCCGGAGAGTCTTCCAAAAATAACCAGTGAACCTAGTATCTCTGTCAGACACGATGGATCTAGGTACTCCATGGAGTCGCATAACCTCCTAAAAGAATAACTTAGTGACGTGGGAGGCATCTGAGGTCTTATAACAGAGTAGGAAATGAGACATCTTAGAAAATCGATCAACAACCATGAGTATGGAGTCGTGCTTACGAATAGTCTTGGGAAGCCCAAGCACGAAGTCCGTACTAACATCCTGCCACGGGTCATGTAGAACTATCAAAGGAGTATATAAACTTGTATTTTGCTTCCCCTGCTTTGCCAGTTGACATTTCCGACACTGCCCTACAATCTTAGCCACATCTCACTAAGATTAGGTCAATAGAAACGATCAGCACAAGGGCAATTGTTTTATCTCGACCAAAATGACTTGTCATCCCTCCAGCATGCAGCTCCCAAACTAGAAAATTGCGGAGGGATGTGCGTGGGATACAGAGCTTGTCCCCTCTGAAAAGATATCCATTTGTAAGGATGAACTCCGCACTCCTCGAGGGCGGGTCACTAGACAATGGCACAAATAAATGATCCCAAAATCAGGATAGTTTGAGTACTCACCCTTGAGTTGCTCAGAGCCTGTAACTTCAATGCTCATGGACTGTAGCGTCATGATACGACGACTAAGCGCATCGGCAACCTTATTCTCTTTTCCAGCCTTGTGTTTCTTAAGTACAAACGTGTACTCTTGAAGAAATTGTGCCCATTTGGCATGTCTAGGGCTCAACTTCTTTTGAGAGCTCAAATATTTCTAGGCCTCGTGATTAGAGAATAAGACGAATTATTGCGGTAATAAATAATGCTGCCAATGGCGCAATGATTGCACAACTGCATAGAACTCCTTGTCATAAGTGGAGTAACGTTGTTTAGCCTTGTTCAGCTTCTCACTGAAAAAGGCCGAAGGATGTCCCTCTTGGCTTAACACTCCGCCTATGGCAATTCCTAACGTGTCACACGCTACCTCAAAGGCTTTGGTAAAGTCAAGTAGACGCATGATTGCAGCTTCCGTCATCTTCTTTTTAATTTTCGAGAAAGCTCGTGCCGCGGCTTTAGTCCATTAAAACTCCCCTTTTTGTATGCAATTTGTGATGAGAGCCATAATCGAGCTAAATCTACGGATGAATCGCCGATAGAATGTAGCTGGGCCGTGAAAGCTTCGCACGTCGTGTATGGTACACAACTCAGGCCAATTGACAATGGCCTTGACTTTCTCAAGGTCTGTAGACATATCCTCCGACGATACAACGAACCCCAAGAAGATAGCATGGGAGGTCAAAAAGGAACACTTCTTGAGGTTCGCATAGAGCTTTTCTACGCGCAAGGCGTTGCAGACCTGCATCAAGTGCTCGATGTGCTGGCTAGGGGACGTACTATAGATGAGGATATCATTAAAGTACACAACTAAAAACTTACCCATAAAGGGTCGCAACACCTGGGTCATCACCCTCATAAACGTACTTGGGGCATTGGTTAATCTGAAGGGCATAACCTGCCACTCGTACAATCTGTCCTTCGTCTTGAAGGCAATTTTTCATTTATCTCTCGGGCGAACACAAATTTGGTGATAACCACTCTTAAGGTCAATTTTCAAAAAGATAGTAGAGGTGGTCATCATGTCAAGCATGTCATCAAGCCTTAGGATGGGAAACTGATACTTAACAATGATCTTGTTTATGGCTCTACTATCAACACACATACGCCATGTATCATCTTTCTTGAGCGTAAGAAGCGCGGGCACGACACACGGGCTCAAACTCTCATGAATGAATCCCTTTTTAAGTAATTCATCCACTTGCCTCTTCAACTCGACATGCTTGGTGGGGTTCATTTTGTAGTGAGTGAGGTTTGGTAGGGTCACCCCTGGGACGAGATCTATCGCATGCTGAATGTCTCGCATCAGTGCAAGCTCGTCTGGGAGGTCCTTAGGGAAGACATCCCGAAACTCCTCTAGGACCAGATGAGCCTCCTGAGGTATCCTTATAGCAACCTTAGTTGTACTCTTCCTAGCCAGGAGGCCGTACACCATACTCCCCGCCTTAGTCTCTCTCTCAAACTCCTTAGCATCTATGATGTGGAGAGATTTCGGCTGAGGCGCCCTTTGACTCTTAGGACCACCTGGGGGCGCAATATCTTTCGCTCCCATTGATGATTTGGGAGGGAGCGGGCTCAAGACAAGCTTATTTCCTTCATGCTTAAATACACAATTCTTCGTACGCTCGAATATTGTGACATCTTTGTCATAGAGCCACGACCTTCCCAAGATGATATGGCCAACATCCATCGTGACTACATCATACCACAACTTGTCCCTGTATGGTCCAAACTCAATCGGAACAAGGCATCGCTGGGTTACAGGGAGGGATGTCGTATCCACCCAAGAAACTCTATATGAGTTGGGGTGAGGGACTGGCTTCAACCCCAGGTGACTAACTGGGGAAACTACATTCTCACAGCTCCCGCTGTCTATGATCACTTTGCAGCTCTTTCTCCGCACTTGGCATAAGTGTGAAAAATGGTGGTTCTGCGCCAAACTTCGCTTTCCTTCATCTGGGTCAAGGCGCACCTCACCATTGCAAGTGGAATAGTCTCCACAGCATCATCTTCGACACCATTAGCCAAGTCAAGGGAGGGGATAATGATCTCCTCATCACCCTGATCACCATCAACTTTATCTGCCACTTCTTCTGTGGGGTGTTCAAAAACAAAGGCAATGCGCCCACCCTTATTTGAACACTTGGCAGCGATGTGACCCATGCCACCATATCTGTAACACCCCGGCTTTTCGCCTACCTTGAATTAGACGTCCTTAGGCAATAGGTCAACCATAGCACCTTGGGAGCTTCTCAAAATTCAATTCTAAAGCCAGAGAAATCATTTAGAACCTAATTCTTTAGAAATTTAACGTGAATTAGCCAGCGCTACACTAGACTTCCTGCAAAATTAGCACCAACCACTTTAAATACGATCTGTAAGACCCAAAACCTCTAGAATTGTTACTGCTACGTTACCCTAAAATCTAGGATCAAACTCTAGACCTATTTGTCCTCAGGAACCCTTTGAAACTTCGTATTGGATCTAGACCGCGTGTCGAGAGTCCGATATCTACAATCTTAGACCATTATGACCGCTTAGCTGGACTTAACAATCGCTTCGAAAATTAAGCCCAACTGATGTTCTGAGGCTATTTCATTGAGCCTGAAGCAAGGAGTGTGAGAAAGAGTGAAATTCATTAAAAATTAAATGTGATTTAAATAAATCTGGCACGTTTCGCTTGCGGGTTAAGTATAAGCATTCAGACCGTCGGAATCTGACCCAAATACACCCTCGGATCAGGGAACATTTCTCACTCAGGTCAGTGTACTTGAAATCCTTGATCGAATCTCCGTGACTGCTGAATTGAAACTGGTCCACCACGTGCGATCTGGGAACACTATCGGAACGAAAACTTAATGTGATCAGGATCCACTATCCATGAGCTTAAGTCCGACCGCATTCAGTCAGGGGACCTCCAGAAACGTTCTTTTGGATCGGAAAAGATTCGATTTGGCTATAACCCAAGTATACCTTGACTTGGAGTCTGTTTTGGTTATGTTTGGGCTTATAAAAGGGCTTTAAACCCTTAGCCTTCTAACCCATACGAATTTGGGAAAACCCTAGGAGAGGAGAGAAAAGAGAGAGAAAGTGAGGGAGAAGCTGGTGATTCTTCTTGGGATTCTTCCCTGCTGCTCCACGTGCCAAAGCCATCTACCTACATCGCTTTTCTGGCGATTCCAACGCCGTTCTAGGTAAGAAAACCCTAACCTTAACCTGTTTTAGGGATTCTATCGATCCAAGTAGCGAAGTAGCTGACTCACCTTGTGTATTAGGTTGCCAATCAGTCGTTGACGACGACGTAGAGTTCCTATTCGATTCATTATGCTCCTACGGCGTAAGGTGCGGATTGTAGACGCTTTGGTTACCATTTTTCAAAGCTTTCAATGCCGTTTAATGGTAGATTGTTGATAAGGATGTTGTTTGGCATATAGAACATGTTGTCCGTTTTTCATTTAGCATACGTACGAAGAATATGAGATTTAGGGTATTTTAGGTATTTGTAGGAAATACTGTATACGTACGTATTTTGCCGGTATGATTGCCATGAGTATTTACCGTGTACTTATACTAGTTATACGTGTATGATCTGTTTGGCAAAGAGATTTGCCCTAATGCACATATTGGCCGACATATGCTATGTAGACTAATGTGTGTAGACTAAGTGTTTGTTGAAATGCTTAAATCAATATGATTTATGCCTGCCATATGTTTTGACTGTAAGAACATGATTGTGTACTAGACAACTCCTTGATATAAGGATCTGTCATATTATATGTTGACATCAACATACGTCAAGTACGTTGGAATTGCGTGGACTAAGTGTTTGTATAAATGTCTGTATTAGTAAGTATTGAGTAAGTGGTGTTGTAGATTAGCGTTGAGAATGGATTCTCAACTAATTTGATGATGCACATGATTTCCTCTATACTTGTTGTATTTGAATTGGTTACCTTATGTGTGAAATACTCATGTATGGTTAATTGCTTATGATGTATGTTACAACATGCTAATAAAATGTTGGAACTTCTTGTATTTTAATTGTCTCTCTCATATGATTATTGATTCACATTACATGTGCTTGGGACTACACTCTAGTCCAGGCAGTCGGTAATAGTTTAGAATTCGTGGTTGGATTCTATTCGCCACGAAGGATGTGTATGACGAACCCGAGTCGTACTAGAGTCGTCGGCAGTGGTTAGGCCACACGAAGTGCTTGTGCACTTCATGTCGGTCGATTCAATGTGCGCTCGTGCTAGTCGGATTCATCAAGTAACCCGACTAACTATTGTATGTTCACCTTGTATTCGTCATAACTGCTTGAACCTAGGGTACTAAACTTACCATTGGAAAGCCCCTCTAACCGTAGTACCTCGATCCCCTAAGACTCATGAGCCGGACATGGTGGTATGGGACACCGTGGTCGAGCTGTCGGCCTACCCTGGGGCCACAAACCTCCCCGTAGTGACCAGTGAGCACCCTACTCTGAGCAGATTATGGTGGTATGGGACATTATATTCTTGCTGTCGGCCTACATTGATAAGGTGATGGGGGAGTGGAGCAACGAGTGCGAGCAACAGCCCTGGCAGCCCTTTGTAGTGACCTTGAGTTTATCCTGACACCGCATGGGGGCGACGAGTTCTAATGCAGTCTTAAGAATATAAACTAGGCCTGTATTGATAAGGTGATGGGGGAGCGGAGCAACGAGTGTGTGCAACAGCCCTGACAGCCCTTGCAGCAACCTAGAAATATATCATCGTATGAGACTACTAGGAGTGACGACCTTATACAGGATCATTGTTTGGGTATTGATACGAGGTACCCTAGTTTTCCAATCCTGCTGTATGAAAAGGACTAATAACAACTCGGTAATCATATTCATATCGCACTTCATGTGCATGGAAGATGTGGAGCACTGAGGGAAGAAAGCATGCCGCAGACGTAAGATAGTGTCGCATGAGGGAGTATGTTGGTGAGGGCATCCATCATGTCATTTTATGCTTGTATTAATCACAGTATTTAGGAATGTTTGATTGCTTGCTTTACCATTATCGCTTGATTGATTTGATAACATGCTAATCTTTACTATATGATTCCACTGAGTTAGCTACTCACTCACACGTTACGGGACGGTGTTGCGCACACCAACCAGTCCCTATTTCAGTTTCGGATGGTGGCGATGCTTGTGCAGCAGAGCCGGACTTGAAGATGAGGAGGATTTCTCCTATATGCTGGTTCTGATCGACCAGTTTACAGGGTTACTGATTTGATGCCAATACACTTGGTGGTTTGCCTTTTATTTACATACCCATGTATATTCTTTTCTTTCTATTTTGGAGTATACATGTAATTAGTTAACCTGGTATCATGTTCACACTCTGGAGATTTACAATCATTTATATATTTTATGTATTTATCACAGTCTTCCGCTTGTTAATTTAACTGTCTCTGGAGTATGATATGCTGTTTTGGCTTAGTCCCAATCTTGTTTAATGCCATTCTACAGACAACATGCATTCATCATTAAAAATGTTGCATAAATGATGTTCTGGAACTCGGGAGTGGAGTTTATGCTCGACCCTCGATTTTCGGGATGTTACAATAGCGGTAGCACTACCCTGGCATCGCGGGCCTAGTACTTGGTCCAGCTATATTATTACTTCAATTTTTGTTGACTGGTTGTGTACCAGGTTGAGCTCTGGGTTGAATTTCGACCTGAGGTCTCACTCCTTGTGGAGCTACTCTAGGCATGGTCGAAAATTAATCCCCCTCACATTGGACTGGCGCACACAGTGCTCCAGTTCTTGCACTACCTAGTAAGCATGTTCCAGACCGGTGACGATGTGAAGCGTAAGCTCCCGTTGAAGCTCAGGCCTGAGGCCCATACGGAAACAAGAGAGAACCACAGGAAGGTCCTCATCCACATCGCACCTCATCATATATTCATCGAACTTGGTAATGTATTTTGTCACCGTCATGGATCCTTGGCGCAAAATGTGTCATTGATCCAACAACTTCTGCCTGTAAGAAAGGGGAACATACTTCTCCTGCAACATTCTTTCAATATAGAATTGGCCCCTCTCCAGATCACTCACGACGACGCTCCACATTCCCTCAATATAGTTTTGCTTGGCCCACCGATTTCATCTTGGCAAACCTGACTCATTGTGGGTCTGGTAGACCGTGCCACTCAAAGAAGTGGTCCATGTCTGCTAACCAGTCAGAAAAAACTTTGGGGTCCAATCTCCTATCAAAACTGGGGGCGTCAACCTTGATGCCCTTCATGACCCTAGAAGTAGGGTCCTCATGCTCATGATATCTCTAGGGGTGTTGACGACGCACCTCATCATGGCCCTCCCATTGGGCGGGAAGAACATGATCACGATTGTGTGTGGGTGGTAATGGATATACCCCATTATGTCTGTTGCCCGGCCTACGGGCCTAATTTGCACCCAAACCATCCCTAGGCGGATCAAGGCCCACAACTTGGGTTGATCGACAACCCCACTGTCGGGGGTTGCATGGATTCCACCTACAGTGGTAGTTGGAATACCAGCCTCTAGACGCACAACTCTCTCCTCTAGACGCGCGAACCTACCATCCTAATGCGTATACTGTTGCGCGATATTATCCCTCAAGGTTCGAAATTGTTGATCTATTTTCTTAGTTAAGCCCTCTATAGCCTTGGTAAATTGATCAGAATTCATGGTGTAATGGAGACCGAACCCACGACCAGTGCACCTAGGCATACACTAGGAATGACAAGTAAATGGTCCTAGATCAATGTGCTAGAAAGGGGTAAAAATGATGATACCAATGCAATGCAACTACCTTATATGACCTAGATCTATATGAGGACTCAATAAAACCTAGGGAAAAAAGGCTAACTAAACTCAACAAACTGACCTACGCTAAAACCCGCTTTGATACCAAATTTGATGCAGGGACCTAACCATAGATGCATGTATAATCAGGTTAAAGAATATTCAAATAAATACACCAATTAACTAATTGTTTCCAAACAAAGGGATTAGGTAAATCTCAACACAAAGATGCGGTTAATCCGTCAGGATCATGCCTCTTGGCATAAGATCACGTAAACAGTAAAAAGGGAGGACCTCGGGATATGAGGATATCCCAGATCTAGCATAAGTCAGTCCACGAGTAAGCTTGAATATGATTCTACTGACTAACCATCCTTATTTTCCGTTCGAACTAGAAAGGGGTATCCAGAAATAAATGAAAGGGGTGAAGGATGAGGGGTTCGAGATGAAGAAGGTATACGTCCTTTGTCGTCAAAAGAAGAGGAGGATGATGATTCTTACCTTTTCCTACACCTCAAAGATCTTAGAAAGAGGAAAACTTGAAATTGAGGTGAAATCCTCAACACCTAAAGGTCAATCCTGAAACCCTAATCTTTTGAGTAAAGAGGAAAAAAATAGACGAATTCTTATTCATTCAATAATAACGAAAATAGGGTTCCTCATAACGTATATATAAGCTATGGAAAAAGTGAAAGTGCACTAAAGCTCCTGAAAATAAGAAAAATAACAAAAAGACGAAAAATAAAGAAAGTTGCAATAAAGCCCCTGAAACAAGAAAAATAACAAAATAGTCTAAAACTAAAACACCCAAGTAGTAGGGTGTGAAATCCGACCCATGGATCTATGGTCGGTCATGCCGCTCCTGCACTCGTAGCGCGTCAGAAAGTGGGTCCGATGGACCCGTCATCCATCTACATCAACTCCTCCGCTTTGGTACTCTGTCAGCGACGCCTTCCTCTGGTACACTCTAAAGGGTGCACCACTGATATCTGCATCACTTCCTTTTCAAATGAGACTGACTTTGTATTCCCTGCATTTTCCTCTGGGATTTCCTTGTTTGGGAGCTTCATGCTGAAGGTATAAATGGTCATTTTGGTCGAGATAAGACCATCGCCCTAGTGGAGGATCGATTTTATTGGCCAAGTCTCAAGCGAGACGTAATCAAATTTTAGGGAAATGTCGAACATGTCAACTGGCAAAACAGAAGAAGCGGAATACTAGATTGTACACGTCATTGCCAGTGCCACATGCACCATGACAAGACGTCAGTATAGATTTCGTGCTTGGGCTTCCAAAGACAATTAAAAAGCATGATTACATTTTTGTGGTTGTGGACCGTTTCTCAAAAATGGCCCACTTTCTCCCGTGTTCAAAAACCTTAGATGTGTCCAATACGGCCAAGATTTTCTTTGAGGGGGTGGTTCGATTACATGGTTTGCCTAAGGCCATAATGTCTAACAGGGATGTCCGGTTTACTAGTTATTTTTGGAAGACATTATGGCACATGATGGGTACGAGACTCCAGTTCTCGTCTGCCTACCATCCTCAAACTAATGGCCAAACTGAGGTTATAAATAGAAGTCTCAAAAATCTACTACGATATTTGGTGGGTGAACACATTAAAACTTGGGACTTAGTCCTGCCAGTCGCCGAATTTGCTTATTACAGTTCAGTTAATAGGTCTAAGGGTATGAGTCCATTCGAGATTGTTAGTGGTTACAAACTTAGACTGTCCATAGATTTGTTACCTATGTCATGTGGAGGATCTAATGCCTTGTTCAGGCCATCCCATAGATCCTAATTTTGTTCCAAATCATTGAGCCAATTTCTGAATTTTCTTCCCAGCCCACACCACCTATGCCTACTATACCTGAGAAAAGAGAAGAAATTGAAGGATTTGTGGATGAGCAAACTGTTTCCACTTGAGACGGTGGATTTCAGAGGTACTGGGTGAAGTGAAAGAACAGATCATCATCCGACTGTACATGGTTGACGGAAGCAGAAACTAGATCCAGATTTGTTAGAAAAGTACAAGAGTTTTATCTTGCTGAAGTCAAGCTCTTCTCAGCCGATGGGAGTTGATGCAGACATCAGGTCATTCAAAGTATATTAACACAGGAGACGTATGTTACCTGTGTCAATGTGGTAAGATGACGGGTATGGGTCGGGTCTCTATAGGTTGAAGACCTTACACATGTTCGTGACATGTGTAAGTTGCTTAAAGGAGATATTTAGACGTTGGATTGCGAAGATGGTGTGATCGGATAGTTGGATTGTCACGGCCCACCTTCATTACGCCACCTTCACGACGCTATCATTGGGGCCCATCAGGCATTTTTAATTTGAGTTTAGTTTACGAACATTTGATTTATTTAAGTTTTGAGACAATTTGTGCACAATTTTTGTGCGAATTTCTATTTTTTTTTAAAACTTTTTTTAGTAGGAGTATTTTGGTAATTTCATATAATTCTGAATTTATAAGGGTTGCCCTAAACCTAAAGTATGTCATGTTATGTTTACGAAAGAAAAAGAGAGTTTTTTACTTATAACGATTTCATCTTCGATTTCTAGTGATTGGATGAGAGCGTGAGGCTCGGGGAAGTGATTTTTCATCCTCTACTTCTCGTTTTTTCTTTCTTTTCTCAAGGTATTCTTTTCTTTAACCATATTCTCTTCCTTTTCTCCTAAAATCTTTAGATTTAGAAGCCGATCCTGTTTCTTTTTATCTAAATCATTAGATATCAAAAAAATTTCATCCCTACATTTACATATTTTAACATTTTTCAAAACCCATCACCCAAAGCCTAAATTTGAAGAACCACCAATTTTTTTTCTCAATTTTCCAGATTTCCCCATCGTTAGACGGACCTATTGCAAAACGAAAGTTCTATCATTCGCCGGATCCGACTAAATTTAGATTTTAAGATTCAATACTTTGTGTTTGTGATGGATGGCCATAATTATTGCTGCACTAACCTTATTTCTTTGTGTTTATGATGTATAAGGCTGATTATTTATTTATTTATTTATTTTAAGATTGCATAAATCTACCCCTTTCAAAACCACGTTCATTTAAGGTTGGATTAGGCTGTCCTACATCACCCTCCCAATAGGCGGGAAGAACAGGATCATGATTGTGTGTGGGTGGCAATAGATATACCCCATCGTGTCCGTTGTTAGGCCCACGGGCTTGGCCTGCGCCCAAATCATCCCTAGGTGGATCAGGGCCCACAATTTGGGATTGATCGACAACCCTAGTGGGCACCATCGACAGTGGTGGTTGGAGTACCAACCTCTAAGTGCGTAACTCTCTCCTCTAGACACGCGAACCTACGCTAAAAACCCATCTCTAACACCAAAAAATGATGCAGGGACATGTGATGGCCTAACCCTAGATGCATGCAGTGTTCGAAAATCGGTATTGTACAATGTATCGTACTCTTAGGATACATACGTATTGGTTATCACATAGGATATATCATTCGTATCACGTAATTTATCTAACTTTTTGGGAAACATTGGGAAAATTGTTGAATTTTTCAATGAGACTTTAGAGATTAAATCATAAAATCTCAAAAAAGAAGTGGACATGATAGGTTTCCTTTGTATAGGGTCCTAAGCTATGCATTATTCGATTGAACTAAGACAACTATATTCATTAGCCACCCTGTCCATCCATTTTTTCATATCATTTTAAGACATTATCCTAAAAATGAACCAGATCCAATAATCAAGTGGACCATACCATAGGAAACAATGGTGTTGACCATTTGTGGGCCACAAAAGTTTGGATCAAGTTGATAATTGTTTTTTCTCTTCATTGAAACTTATGTGAAGTTATCAACAGATTAGGAGCCTAATAAAATATAGGGAAAATCAAGGTGCACCCTAAGAAGTTTTTAATGGTACCCACCGCTGTTTCCTTGAGTATAGTCCACCTGATAATTAGATCTTCTTAATTCTCGAGATCGTGCTGTAAGATGATCTGAAAAAACGGATGGACGAAGTGGATATAGAATACACTCGTCAAGTTGGGCCCCACGGTAGGGGCTTTATGTTCTTGGGTGAGGCCAAGGTCTCACCTAATTCGCTCCCGCCACCATACTGGATCTTATCATACTGAGTAAACTCTGTTGGGCCCACCATAAGTGTACATGATTTATCCCTGCTGTCCATCAGTTTTTTCAGCTCATTTTAGGGGTTGAGCACAAATTTAAAACATATCCAAAGCTCAAATGGACCATGCTGCAGGAAACAGGAGGAATATTGATTTCCACTGTTGAAACCTTCTTAGGGCCCACAGTGAAGGAAAAGAACAAATATGCTTCATTTTTTAGTCTAAAACCATAAACTTATTTGGTAAACTAGATGGATGAAGTGGATATTGGATATAATACATGAATTATAGTGGGCCCCACAGAGTTTACTCAGTATGCTATACCATGTAATCCGCTTCCCACCACACTGGCAAGACCAACGCAGTTGTACGGATGGCTCAAAGTTATTGGGCCCCACAATAATGTATTTATTATATCCACATCGTTCAACCATTTGTAATGATCATTTTAGATCATGAGATAAAAAATGAGTCATATCCAAATATCAAGTGGACCACACCATAAATAGCAGTGTGACAGTGATTCTCACTGTTAAAACATTGGTAGGGCCCACCATAAATTTTATTTTCCATCCAATCTGTTCATGAGGTCACACAGACCTGGATGAAGAGGAAAAACAAATATCATATTGATCCAAAACTAATATGACCTCAAAAGGGTTTCAATGGTAGACGTTTAATCTCCCACTGTTGTTTGTAGTGTGGTCCACTTGATCTTTGGATCTATCTTATTTTTTGGCTTAAGCCTTACGACGAGCTCGCCAAATGGACAAACGGTTTGGATATAACACATACCTTATGATGGGACCCACAAAACTTGGTGACGTTAACATACCAGTTAGCTCGGTGGTGTCATACATCAGCCAACCCAAATTCTGTAAAAAGGGTTCTGACGCCCCTTTTCTTGACGCAGAGAAGGTTCTGGCCTTCCGAAATTCAAAAATCTCTCCCAAATCCTTTTTTTTTTTTTTACAAAAAAAAAAAAAAAAAAAAAAAACGCAAAGTGGGTTCCGGCCTTCTAAAACCCTAAAATCTCTCCCAAATATGATTTCTCCGGATTTCACCAAAATATTTGTATTTCTCCAAATTTTGATAGATTTCCCTTACATGACCTGAAAATGTCAACCGCGGCCCACCAAATCCATTCGAAAGCTACTTTCTTAGGTAGATTGAACAGGTAAGAGATTTTTTTTCTATATATGTAATTTTTTTTATTATATATTTTTTGGAATTTCTAGATGGGATGCAAATAAGATGTCGTTGGACGTTACGCGACTACAATCCTACGCAAAAATCCGCGATATCAGGCATTATCGTGCGATATTTTGTGATATATCTCACGATATTTTGTGACATATCTCACGATAAATGGAAGTTTACCGATATATCAGCCGATATTATTGATATTACGAACACTAGATGTATAATCAGGTTGAAGAAATTCAAATAATAAAATTAATCAACTAACTGTTTTCAATCGAGGGAATTTAGCAAATCTCAACACAAAGATGACATCATTCCGTTAGAGTCATGCCCCTTATCATAAAATCACGTAAACAGTAAAAAAAGGGAAGACCTAGGGATATGAGTATATCCCAGATTTAGTGTAAGCCAGTCCACAGCCAAGTTTGGATCCGATTCTCCTCACTAGCCTTTCCTCTTTTCCGTTCAAACTAAAAGGGAATATCCAAAAAGTAACGAAAGAGATGAAGAAGACATGGGTTTGAAACTGATGCAGGGACATATGATGACCTAATCCTATATGCATGTGTAATCAGGTTAAAGAATATTCAAATAAATACATTGATCAATTAACTGTTTCCAATCAAAGAGATTAGGTAAATCTCAACACAAAGATAAGGTCATTTCGTCGGGGTCATGCCCTTTAGCATAAAATCACGTAAACAGTAAAAAAGGACTTAGGGATATGAGGATATCATAGATCTAGCATAAGTCAGTTCATGGTCAAGTTTGGATCTAATTCCACTGACTAACTATCTCTCTTTTCCGTTCAAATCAAAAGGGGGATATCCAGAGAGGAACGATATGGGTAAAGAATGAAGGGTTCAAGATAAAGAAAGTATGGGACATTTGTAATCAAAAGAAAAGAAGGCGGGTGATTCCTACCTTTACCTACACCTCGAAGATCTAAAAAGAAGGAAACCTGGAATCATGTGGAATCCTTAACACCCAAGGGAAAGGTGTCCCGTATCGGTATCGGTTAGCATAACGGTGACTTCCAAAACCGATACGGATACGGGGGCGTAACGGCCCGTAACGGCGTAAATTTTTTTTTTTGCTAAAAAAATATGAAAAAATATGGATTAAATCTAGAATATTCTAAGCATTCCAAATATGCATTCATTTATAAATTGGAACATGTTTATGGTGGTGTAACGGTCCACTCTTTGGTGAAAAGCTGTATCGGACTGTCTGATTAATTTTTGAACCAAGTAACCTAAATTTGACTATAAAATTTATATATTTAATTTTCTAAATATCTAATTTATATATTTAACAATTTAATATCTTTCTCTCAATAGTTCTTTAAAAAAATGAAATTAAATTCAGGTAGATAGCGTTGCCAATTTCGGGCTGACTTAGAGGACCAATATATGCTCCAAATTAGCCTCAAATTCATGCAATTTATTCTCATTATTCCACTTATGTATTGGTGGACATTTATTGGACAGTGAATCATGAAAAAAAATCAAAAGACCCTATTTTAAAAAATAAAAGTATACAAAATAATAATTAAAATTATACAAAATAATAATTAAAATTATTCAAATAATTTGATTTTGGCATTGTGAGTTAGCAATTGCAGTTTATAATTTAATTGGTAAATTTTAAATTAATATGTCTCGTATACAATTTTTTAAGGGCCCAAATTAGGTGAGACTTGGATCGGAAAGTGTAGCACACATGTTAAAGATTTTTGGGCCCCATCCATGATGAATGTGTCATATCTAAACCGTCCATTCATTTGACGAGATTGTCTTAAGGCTTAACACGAAAAATAATACAGATCTAATTATCAAGTGGACCACACTGCAAAAAGTAGTAGGGGATTGAACGTCTACCATTGAAAACTTTTTTGGGATCATAGAAATTTAGATCAATATGAAATTTGTTTTTCCTCTCCATTCATGTCTTTTTGACTTTATGAACAAATGGGATGGAAAATAAATGTTACGGTGGGCCTACGAATTGTTTAACGGTAAAAATCATCATATCGCTGCTATTTTTGGTGTGTTCCAGACGATCTTTGGATACGCTTCATTTTTTAGCTAATGCTCTAAAATAGTATTTAAAAATAGATGAACGGTGTAGATATAATAAATACATCACTGTGGGGCCCGTATAACTTTGATCTCCTTTGAACCATTCGTACAACTCGGAGCTCGAGGAGTGTTAGCGCTCGTCTCAGCGCGTGACACGTACCTACGGCAGCTTACGCCCGTAAAAAAAAAAAAGAAAAAAGAGGGGGGAAACCGAAAATAAAAAAGAGGGAAAGAAAAGAAGAAAAAAAGAGGGAAAGAGGGAAAGAACAGATAGAGAGAGAGAGAGAGAGAGAGAGAGAGAGAGAGAGAGGAGGAGGAGGAGGAGGCTGCAGCCGCAGCAGCAGGGCCGCAACCGCAGCCGCAGCAGGGCCGCAGCAGGCCGAGAAGAGGAAGAAGAATAAGAAGAAGAAGAAGAAGAAGAAAGAGAAGAAAAGGAAAAGAAAGAAAAAAGGTAAGGTTTTTTTTTTTTTTTTTTTTTTTTTTCAAGCCCGTAGCAACCGTTACGGGTCAGTAACGGCCGTTACGTGTACAAAAACGGGACTCGGCCGATACGGCCCCGTATCGCGTAACGGGTACCACCGTTACCGTTACGTATCGGCCGTTACGGCCGATACGTAACCGTTTTGGGACACCCTGCCCAAGGGCCAATCCTGAAACCCTAATATCTTGATAAAAGAGGAAAAAAAATATCTGAATTTCTGTTCATTCAATAGTAATTAAAATAGGGTTTCTCACAATGTATATATAAGTTATGCAAAAAGTAAAAGTACACTAAAGCCCTTGAAAACAAGAAAAATAACAAAAAGACGAAAAAATAAAGAAAGTGTAATAAAACTCTTGAAACAACAAAAAAAAAAACAACAAAAAACGTCTAAAACTAAAATACCCATGTGAGAGGGTGTGAAATCTGACCTATGGATCTGTGGTCAGGGTGTGGTCATGCTGCTCCTGCACTTATAGCGCATCAAAAAATGGGTTTGATGGACCCAGCTCCATTCACATCAACTCTTCTGATCCGGTACTCTATCAGCAACACCTCATCTAGTACACTTAAAAGGGTGCACCACCGATGTCTGCATCAATTAGAGGTGAAAGAGAGTACAGATCCTAGGGCATCAAAGAAATGAAGATGGTTGATTCTTACCTTTTGTTGCATCTCGAAGATCTAGAAAGAAGGAAAATTTGAAACCCGGGTGGAATCCTCAACACCCAAGGCCCAATCTTGGAACCCTAATATCTTTGGTAAAAGATGAAGAAAGCATACGAATTCTCATTCATTCACTAATAAAATATGGTTTTTTACAGTGTGTGTGTGTGTGTGTGTGTGTGTATAAAAGCTATGGAAAAATAAAAAGTGCACTAAAGCCTCTGAAAACAAGGAAAAGAACAAAAAGACACAAAATTAAAATACCCACGGCAGAGTGTGAAATCCGCCCCATGGGCTTGCGGTCATGCTGCTCCTACACTCATAGCGCATCAAAAAATGGGTCCGATGGACCTGGTGTTCATCCACATTAACTCTTCCGTTCCAGTACTCCGTCGGCGACGCCTCCTCTTTTAGTACACTCTAAAGGGTGTACCACTAATGTCCACATCAATTAGGGAAAAGAACTAGGTTATGGTCATTGACTGATTTATGGACATGTTAAGGGCTGATTGGGACAATTTGGGAACTGGTTTCATAATTAGTTAGGACCTGTTTAGATAGGAAGAATCTGAAATGTGGTCAGGGAACCAAGGGAAATGGTAATTGACAAGTAAAACAGTGGAATTAAATCCAGATTCCTTTGTTTGTTTTGCAAGGTTATTTTCCATGGAATTCAAGTTCATTTTCTGTTTCCTTCTTTTTTCTTTTTTGTGTTGATTGGTATCGTGTAAACTGGGAAAATCTATGAAAAATCCGTCAATACTTAAGTACTACAGAGAACCATACACAATGGTAGATGGTGTTTAAAAACGTGTTTGTGCACATCTACCTTTCATGTATGGGGTGTTGACACACCGTACAATCAAACCATTGATCAAGATTACATTCAGATGGACATCAAAAGCAAAGACCATTTCATCATAGAATCTGCCAATACAACTATGCCTGTTAATCAGCAAGTTTCATAGCATTACTATCAAATGGCTGACTATCAGATTTCCATGCGAGTTACATCAGTGAACAGACAAATGATGCAAAAACAGAATCTTTATTGAGTGAAATAGTCAAACACCCATTTCATCAAAATATGATTTCGAATATTAAAAACAAATATTGAAATAGACCATTTGCATTTGCATAAGAGAAATAAACAGCTCATAAATAAGCAAACATTGCAGCTTGGCACAATTAAACAAAAAAGTAACCATAACAGCCAGTCTTCTGCACCACATTTCTTCACGAAGAATGGGGGTGATGCACTGTTATTGAGTATCTGATCAGATAATGGATAATTCATTATCTCAGAGCAGCCCGAGACCCTTTTGCAGCATGAGAGCATATAAATATATGCAAAGGCCGTAACATTTGTATTTGTCAAAAAAAAAAGGAAAAAGAGACCAACATTTGTTGCTTCTGTGGTGAATTAACTTCATCATCCTTGCCTTTGACTGTCGTTGGAATTTTACAGCACAAGCCACACATTCCTTACCTGTTGATGCAAAGACAGTCTGGGTGAAGTGATGAAATGGCATGCAGTTCGATGTGATCTTCACAATAGTGTTTGTGTTTGATCAGACCTGCACCAATCCACCATCAAAGTCCCAGAACTCAGCCGCGTAGAGTCTGTTTTTAGGGTTTTTCATGACAACAATGTGAGTAGGGAAACATGTGTAATTTTGTTAGATTATAGTGTTATGAAGATTAGGATTTCAATTGGTTTGATTAAATTGGGATCTGTAACTGAGAAATATGAAATTTAGTTCTTATGGAATGTCACCATGGGAAATCCTTGGAGAATGGAACCATTCAAAAAAACCATAATGCTAGTCTCTTTGGGGAAGTGATTTCAAGTAATAGTAGTGAGTTGCCAATTTGAGGGAGACGTTTATGATGCCTGCCCTTCTTTTTTATTTTTGTATTTCTTTGCAGGCGGCTAGAGAAGGGTACATTGCAATTATCATGCCAAAACCAGCAGATTGGCTTAAGATCAAGAGTTCATTGTTGAACCATGAAGATTACAAAAAATTAAGAGGCCTTTGCTGAATTATTTTAAGGTATTTCTTATGTGTTTGGTTTGGTAGTAGTTTGAATATTTTTTATTTTTATTTTTATTTTATTTTTGGTTTTTTAAAAAGTTGGGTTGGCTTTCATGGCATGCTGCATCATGGAGTGCTTGTTATAGTTTTGATAGAAAATTTCCATGGTTGTAGGACTCCATTTTAAGTTCAACGAGAGTGATTCTGCTCATTTCACATTGTTGCTCTATTCTTGGAGATTGAACTTCTGGTAAAATAGTAAATCAAGCTCTATGAGTATTCATTCAATCAAAAATTCTGAAGTGATTATGGCAAGGAGAGATTTAATAGGCCAGTCATGCCTTTAGTTAGCAACATTCTGTTTAAACTATGTATTAAAAAAAAAAAAAAAATTGATTCAACACCTAAAAAACATTTTAGAAGATCAGCCCTAGAAAAATCATTTTGGGGGAATTAAAATCAATTTCTAAAGAAGGAACTCATTTGGTTGAAAGAAAAAACTTTCGTTTGTGATTTAAAGACGGATTGTTTTTGTCCATTGATAAAATTGAGCGGAAGGTAGAGGAGTGATTCGGAGGGGCAAAGCATGATATCAAGTCTCTATTTCATTACCAAGTACATTATTATTGATGCACATTGAAATTCAAATGATTTTAATTGACTCCAAACCACATTAAACCTGAACTCTTTATTCTCAGATCTTTCGGTTGATTTTTCGACCTGCTTTTTAAGGATGAAACCCAATTATACTTTTGTACCTTTCTTTTGGCCATATTGTTAACTGTGATCACAGAACACTTGTGCAAGATCCCAGCCAACAATTAAGTGGGGCTGACGGTGAGCATGGGGTCATTGATGAATCGGGCACTTGACTAAGCAATTGGGCACGCCTGATGGGAAACTAATGTACAATGAGATAGAAATCACCGATGACCTATAATCATTGCATGCGTGGCACACCTGATGGGGAACTAGATTGAATTTTGGGACGGCATATTCTCATTGAGCACCACCTGGTATGTGGCTAGGATATGTGGGCAGCAATCCATTTCAATTTCTCCTTGCATGGATAAATGTCACAAATTCACCTCGTCAATCTCCTTGCATGAATTACGGTAGCTTCTCTTATTGAAAATTTCAATGTCCTTTTATATCGTCGGTTATCTCAAGGAAATTTACACAGGTTTTGGAACCTTGTTTGGAAGAGTCACGGGTGATGATGATAGCTGGAAGTAGATGGTGGCCAAAATCTATTCAGATTCGATGCTCTAAAACACGGTATTATCATGCTGGTTTTACTTTCTTTGTATGCCAAGAAGATAATAGCAAGCTATCCTCCATCAATGTGTACATTCCTTTTTTTTTCCCTTTCTTTTTAAACTTGGGCAAAGGAAAGCAAGAGTGATTAAAAGAAAGTAGAAATCAATCTCAATTTTGTGCAGAATAACACATTTGAATTCCTACTTGACAAGTATAGTTTTGGGCACATTAGGCTTGCTAAGTATTCTACCTTTGGATAGGTAAACCTAGATGGCTATCAATTTCATGCTAAAATGGTGCTTTGATTGCCTGTTGAAGGTAGCTACTGTAAGACCCGTCCATTCCGTACCTTTTCTATGCATGTGTGTGCGATCTTCGGCGCCTTTAGTGAGACTTAAAATGGCTGTGCATAGTGCGCATCCTGCTAACCGGAACCTCGAGATCCATGTCATATTGACCACCCGGTCGCCGCGATCGTGAAGGTGCCACTTGCATGTTTGTGCGATGCTCCGTTGGTGAGGTATGCCATGAAGAACTCTCATCTTTCATGTGCACATGGCGCCGTACATCCCATTCCACACATGTATGCAACACATGCTTTCCACACATGCACTATACCACACATAGGTGAGAGAATCTCTAACCATGTGTAGGATTACATTTCCATGTGACATAAAGTCAACACTCACGTCTCTCATTTCCATACCCATGGAATCGACAACTATGCCTCATTATCCTTCCTAAGTGTGGATTAGTTCCTCTAATCATGTATTAGCCCTTAATTTTGGCCTAACCTCAACCATGGTCATTTTTCTACCCTTAACTCAATCATAACCCCATTCCTTGGTTAATTCTCTATAAAAATCCAACTCTTAGCCATTTTTTCATCAGAGAGAGAGAGAGAGAGAGAGTAATCTTGGTGGGCCGTCAACCTCATCCCTTCCACCATCAACTTCATCCTTCTATCTCAACCATTCGTCTTGATCATCAAGGTGAGCACAACCCCTCATATGTATTTTTGGTATGTCATCTCTAGATTAATATATGATAAAGAATATGATGATGAGGCTATGATATTTACATTCCTCCCAACTCATTCAGCAGATCCTACTCTCATGAGTGAAGGGGAAACAAAAAAGTCAGCTTGATTAGGAACTCGTGTGGAACACACTGACCATGGGCCCCATCACGATGTTTATCCACCTACATAATGTCACAAAGATCTAGATGGAGGGGGAGCTGTACAAATATCAGCTTGGTCAGCAAGACATGGCCCCACCATGAGCCATTGTGACGTTTATACACAATCTAATCGTTCAGATTATGGACCCCTCTGATCAGACCCTCACTCTCTCTCACACACTCTCCCACGTGCACACACATTCCAGCACCCTGCTGCATTTGGGCCACTTGGTCGGGCCTATTATAGTCCCTTCTTTGACGTATGTGTTATCCAAACCGTCCATCAATCTTATCAGAACATTTTAGGCCACAGACCTAAAAGAAGGGAGCTTATCAAGACTTAAGTGGATCGCACAGTTGATTGAAGGCCTACCGTTGAGAATCTCAAGTACAGCAACAAAACAAAATAATAGTAATAATATATAATAACATGATAATAATGTTAAAATAAAAAAGAAATAAAATATTATTTGAGAGGACGTCTTTTCTGGACGTTGGAGAGAGAGAGAGAGAGAGAGAGAGAGAGAGAGAGAGAGTCCGTTGAGAGGATCTCTCTTGGGATTGTTCTGGAAAAAAGGTGAGAGGCCATAGCAGGCAACACCATCATGTATATGTTAGATCCAAGCCGTCCTTCCACTTTTCCTTATCATTTTAGGTGGGCCACTTTGAAAACCACGCCGGTCCAAGCTTCTGGTGGACTGCACAACATAAAACACTGAGGATTGAATGACTACAGTTGAACCCTTCCTAGGGCCACCCAAATGTTTATTTGCCATCCATCCTGTGGCAAGCCATAGGCAGAGAGCACCGTCCAGACGGTCCCGACACCCAGCCCAAGGATGAAGGGAGAGAGTGATCACTCGTGCGTCCCAGCGTAACGTATATGTTTGATCCATACCGTCCATCCATTTCACCAACCTATTTTAGGCCATTAGATTAAAAATGAAGCCGATCCAGACCACCCATAGGAAACAGTGGCGTTAATGACACCTACTATCAAAAGATTTCAAGGCCCATCGTGATGTGTATGCGATCAAACTAGCCTAAGTTAGGACTCTTGGGTCCATGGTGAGCTGGGTGAAGAGGTAAACGGAGTGGATCATTTCAATGTGGGCCCCAGTCAATAGAAAATGCAAAAGAAAAAAAGAAGCTGTACGTGCATGGCATTACTGCCAGCAGGGTGGTGGAAGCCCTCCTGGGCAAGGAGGGGTGGCCCACTCATGGGACCCATCATAATGTATGTATCTAATCCACACCGTCCACTGTCTGCACCAGATTATTTTAGGCCATGGGCCAACATATGAGACAGATCAGATCTTGGAGTGGGCTACATGGAGGGAAACAATTCATAGATGTTGAAACATTCCAAGGCCCATCAAGGGCTCCCTGTTCATCCAAACCAATCTCAGGAAGATCCTATTGGAGCTTATTCGAACTAGCCAAGACGGTAGATGGGAGTAGATCATCCACTTGAGGCCCAGCCTTATATCGTGTGCAAACAAAATAAAAATAAAGTAAAATAAAATACGTGAGTCTTGTGGCGTGAACTGGGCCTACTCATGGGACCCAACATGATGTAAGTCTTTAATCCACGCAGTCTATCAGTTTTGCTGGATCATTTCAAGCCCGAGTCTCAAATATGAAGAAGATCCAAATCTAATGTGACCCACACCACTAGGAATAGAGGACTAGTGTCGTTGTCGTCTGCAGCCAACCAGTGAGCCATTCGTAGGCCCACCATGTTTTATATGTTTTATCTACTCCGTCCATTCATTTTATGGCTATGTTCAAATAATCAAGCTGATCCAAACCCTGTGTTTGCCGTAAAATCAAAATAGTGAGGATTGCTCAACCACCATTATGTATTTGTTTTATTCAATCCGTTTTACCATATCATTTTTGGGGTATGAGCCCATGAATGGGATATATCCAAATATCAAGTGGACCACACAGTGAGGCTAGAACACCCACCATTAAAACCTTTCCTAGGCCCTTTAGACTATTTATTTGCCATCCAACTTGGCTGGTCAGACCTTTGTTTTTGGCATTTAAACCATCCGATGGGATAGTGGGTCCCACCGTGACCCCATCTGTCAGTTATGCCAATTCATTTTAGGGTGTAGGCCAAATTATGAGAATCCAATTTCAACTATGTCACACTGCTGGATGACAGCAGCAATATCATCTCACTCTTAAAACTTCATGAGGCCCACTATCTGTCTGTGGCACATCAACCGTTAAAATCCTCCTTAGGGCCATGACCGTTGTATGAAATATATATCTACTCCCTTCATAAAGTAAGCCATACCACATAATTCAGTACCTACTGTTGAAACATCCCTGGGTCCCTCCATATGTATCACATCGAATCCGTCCATCTGATGGACACAAACCACTTCATTTTATGGCATGGGCCTGAACCCGATGCCGATTTAAGTCATGGGTGGGCTACACTGTAATGATCAGACATGAGCTGTTGAAAACTCCTCAAGGCCCACCTAAGGTAACTATGAGCCTAATAGTGAAAACTGTATATGGCCGAAGCCACTAATGGAAAAGTTGTCTTGCTATGCATGAGATGTGATTGTGAATGCAAGTAGAGTATATGATTGAGATAGTTATGGATAAAGATAATGGTGTTGATGATTATATGCCCTGCATAGGTGGATGTTGATCATGCATATGCATCATGGGATGATGGTATGTGCATCCATCCGTGCATAAGATATGCTCTTTGCAGTTAGATCACATGATTATGGAATTGATATAGCTAATAATGGCACATGATGATATATGAATTTTTATTTATTTATTAATCTTAAGGGCTAAGCAAACTCCAAACTCATGGCATTGCATGCATATTAAATGCACTTGAATGTATTCCTTAGCATAATTGCTTGAATTCATGCATAATTATGACATACATGATGATGAAAATACTACAGTTGTGCCCTATAACATGAATTGGGTCTTAACAACTAAATGGGCATCCATGATGATCACTTGGGTTATCCCTAAAAGGGACGAGACACCGGAAATATGAAAATAGTAGGGGATGATGTGTTTCTTGAATTAAAAGTCCCTAAATCTCGATGCTAGTTAAGGATGCTACATTTACTACATATTTATTTTATACCTATTTTATACCAAATATCAGTAAAAAATTCTTATTTTGAGGTGAAATAAATGGCTGGAAGAAATAAAAAATTGTGGTTGGGAAGGTCATAGTAGCAAAAGCCATTGGAAGTTTTATTTTATACATCGGAAGAATCTGTTTTGTTATCGATCACTTCCTTTTCCACTAAGTGATTGCTCAGGGACCTTAGCGTATGATCTGGGCTGTTTTCCTTTTGACTTTTGATCTTAGCACCCAAAAAGTCTGTTTGTACAAATGGATGACGACCTTTATTCGGAGTTTCCATGGGGTTGGTAAAGCGAAATGGGGGCCATCAACTGATCCCTACTCTTGATTGGCCTATAGTCCCAAGCACCACGGAAGTTTGAGTCAACTCAATATCAATACTCCAGGGCCAGCACCAGAAAGAATTTATCTTCTTTGATAGGTGGAGCTTCATCGAGCAAGAAATGCATTATTGGTTGACGAGCTAACGCAAAGGTCTCCCTTTACTAGCTCGCATTTGCCGGTTCGTTGGTGTAACGGATTCAGTTAGAGCGAAGGGCAAGTGCTCCTGATGATGCCATGGATGGTGAAGGACTCCTCAGTCCCATGAAGCTAGCATTTTGTATGAATATGTATTTCTTTGGGGAAATCTCAGCAAAATGCCAAATTAACCTATATTCTATTATAGGAATGAAACACATTTACAAAAAACAAAAAAGAAATGAGTTGCTTAACACTTATTTACATCTACATCTCCAACATATTGTTATATTGTTCGGGTAGTTGCTGAGCCATACCACAGTCTACTAGCAACGGGGGGAGCTGCGGGAGGCACAACAGCAAGACTGCTAGAAGGGAGAGTGAATTTCATCTCGTAATCCTTCGTAGAAATGTTGGGGAGGAGGGGAGTTAGTCACACCCGTCCTCCCAAAGAAAGCTTAACTCAACTGATTTATTGTATATGACTAGAGAATAATCACACTAGTTTCAAGAAAAGACGATTGATTGTTTGGATTTCCCCCTTGTTGGGTCAAGGGTGCTCTTAAGCAGAGAGTCAATCATACTTCTTGAGGCCTTATTGTCGGGTCGAGTGGATATATAAGTCATGGATTTGACTCTTACTGACGAGGTCGGGCTGAGAAGAGGTGAGTCCAATCTTTTTAAGGGCTGAGGTGCAAAGAGGGACTAGTTTGACCCGCCGACGAGGAGAAGCACGAATGAGATCCACTACTGGCATGCTGGGTGAAAGTTCACTGCAGGGTGAGTATACGAGATTAATTACTAGTGCCCTGTGTGCAGGGGTGTTGACTACAGTGTTTCCCGAGATATATAGTTACTACGATATGACATGATAGCATAATCATGATGTTGTGATTATGGACACGTGTAATACTATTATGGCTGTGGTATCGAAGAAATGAAAATGTGACTTGGTGATGCCGGTAACATTGACTCGAAGTATTACTATGATGCATATACATTGCATTAGCATCAGCATCATATCTTACATGCTACATGTCTTTTACCATACATGATTTCTTCGTGACATAGGACACACTGCACACTTATGTGTACTCACTGGGCTTTAAAAGATCAAGCTTTCCTTTATAGTTTTTTCAGGATAGTACCAAAAGCAAGAGCAACAAATGATGCCTATCTCGTTATCTTTGGACACTATGCTTCCAGTTCATTCTGATGGATATGTACCATTATGAAACAATTGTATTGTCAATATATTCTATTGTGGAAGATGGTTATTTTTCTTGTGTTGAAAATGTCAATCTCTTTACGAGGTATGTGGCCACTAGGTGCCAAACTCGGAGTTCGACGCATCGCAATCTAAGCCCGGCCATCATAGATCGGTCATGTGAGAGGCCGAGTTTGGGTTGCTAGACATACAGAAGTGCAGAACTGCACACACACGAAACATACAGAACTGCAGCACCTGGTTAAGGTTGCTAGAACCATTCATTTGGCAGGCCACCACAAGTACGGACTGTAAGAGCTAAACCATGTGATCAAAATTATGTTAGCCATAAGATCAGTTGCCTTTCAATATGTTGGGCGCACTCATAAGGATCTGCTTTCTTCAGTATTATTATTATCTTATATGATCCAGGGTGGACCAGCAGATCATCTGTTCCAGTCGTGCATTGCCTTTTCCACCTGCATGGAAGGGGCAGCATATCCTGGAATTTCAACAAAGTGCACCTACTTTCATCTCTACTGACCAATCCATAGAAAACCAGCCCACAAAGTGAGAAACTTCATTTCATCGGGACACTCGGACAGTCCAGTCAATCGATCCTGACTGTTCATTGGGTCCAACATTCATGGGATATAGTATAAAAACCACAGACAGATTCTAACCAACACGGACTGAGAGATTCCAACCAATGTTCATGGCACACAACATAAAAACAACACCGACCATTCGTTCAATAGCCTATCAAACAGGCAGTTAAGATCAATTGTGAAAAAAAAAAGTCTTAATAAACAATATAAATTTTATGTTGGTTGCTCACGATTCTATAGAATCACATTTGTCAGATAAATCATAAACAACCCAAACCCAAACATTGGATTATAGAAAGAAGGCGTAGGATCATTCCAAGTGTTTTTCTCAAAATGTAGAACGGGACAATCTCAATTGATCAACTGGACTGTTCAACACACTCTCTCTCTCTCTCTCTCATTCTCTGTGCTGCTCAGAGCTTGAATTTAGACAAATGGGATCCGTTGGTCAGTGATCAGACCGTTGATAAGATAATTCCACTGTGCAGGATCATTCACCAAAAGGCTCTTGTGGACCATTGATCTTCATCTTCGCCCTCTATTTGCCAGCCATAGTTAGAAGTGTAAGGGTGGCTCAATCAAGGGGGACATTTGGTGAATTCCCCATCGATGATTTGGCCCATCAGATCAACATTCCCCAAGCCAAGGGCCTCACTTGTCTAAACTCAAGGCTGGAGGATACTTTTAGATTCAATTCGGTACTGACCCTCTTGGTACCGACCTAGGTGCAATGCTGGAAAAGCTGTGGGCCCACTATGATGTATGTGCTAATCCAAGCTATCCATCCATTTTCCCAGCTCATTTTATGGCATAAGCCCAAGAATGAAGCAGATCCAAATCTCAGGACCACGCCACAAGAAACAGTGATTGAATGCCGATCATTAAAAACTTCTAGGGTCCACTGTAATGTTTGTTTGCCATGCAATCTGTTGATTAGGTCACATGAACCTGGATGAAGGAAAAACACAAATATTAGCTTGATCCAAAACTTTTGTGGACCAAAGAATTTTTTAATGGTGGGTGTTCAATCACTACTGTTTCCTGTGGTGTGGTTCACCTGAGATTTGCATCGGACAATTTTTATGGGGGGGGGGGGGGGGGGGGTTTGTTCATGCCACGAAATGGGATGACAAAATGGATGGATAACAGGGATAAAACACATACCTCACGGTGGGGCACCCAGCTTTTACAGCACCGAAATCAGTCCTGGAGGTTGTCATGCGCATGACCAGACCTTGAGGTTCATAAACAACAAGGAAAAAGGGCACACACGTAGACGGATGCTAAAACTTGCAATGACTCAAGATCAATGATGGCCCAACGTCATCTCGACCAATTGAATGTTGCCACGTAGGGTAGATGCCTTGAAGGATGGCATGAATGAAAAAGCATCCACAAGTTTTGTGCATCTCAACCCCCATTTAACCATCAAGTATTCGATGAGATGATGTCCACTGCACACATTAAGAGAAGACAACCACACTCAATTAGCAATCCACAATGTATGCACATTAATTCAAAACCACATCATATCATACATTTAAATAAAATAATAATAATAATAAAAACAATAAAACACCTTCTGTTGTGGTAAGCCGTAATGAAGACTGAGTCTGGAGAATTTTGGAGCAGGAATGTTACAGTTGCAAAGAGATCATCAAAATCTTATCAACACAGTTGGCATTTAAATGTTTCAGTACACCGAATTAAAGAGCTTTGCAAAGTCCACACATAATCGACATTTAGACAAATGTGCTGATGTGGAACATGTGCAAAATCCAAGCCATTGATCAGGCTACATCTTGTAAAAATGCCATGGCTCTAAAATCAGTGTGGTAGGATCATGCAGTGTGCTGGACTGGTATGTTGAATGTTGACCATTAGCCAATCTTTATTAGCTGTCCATTAGCACCATTGAAGAAATGATGGTGAATCTTCAATGGTACTCATGGCATAGTTTTTGTATGGCAATACAGACTGTCCAATCCCTCACCTAGCTGTGGATGGGGCATAACCCAAAAATTACAATGAAAAGATAATGGAACCCATCAATCCTTCGAACTTGCACCATTCATGTTTTTTATTTTTTAACCATTCATCTCACAGCCATCAATTGGACGGTAAGGATTGCTAGATCAGTGTGATATGCTCCATCCACAATGTGTTGCAAATTTGGATGGTCTGCAGAGCTGCACATGAGTACCACATATGAGGATGAGCCGCCACCATTTTCAAAATGATGACAAACCATTATAGGACTTTAGCCTGTGTGGTCCAACAGATGATGGGACCAAGTGGATTTTTTGGCCATGACATCTATACAACTGGTCCACACAACTCATGGTTGGATCTTGCATGCAGATTGGATCACAGCAATCAACACATATGAGCCAAACAGAACAAATTAAACCCAGTTCCATGTCTGTAGCAAAGCACAAGCAATCCTACCATTAGTATCATATAAAACATCGGCTCCAAGCAGGATTTTTGGGTTCAAACTGAACAAAGGTGCATCCCACTCCCCCCAAGTGAGTCCCAATATCTACAAAATAGAGAATAAACCATAGGGGCGATAATAACTACAACCAACACAAAAGAGGTAAAAGCCTACATTACAGTTGAGGTTATTGAGGTCTGACGTTTTTCTCATGTTCTCCAGTACCTGCAGTTCCAAAGCCTCAAACCATTAGGCACGATATCCTCAAATTGCTAGTGATATAATGTCATGTAGAATGCATATGCAGTGCCATATGTAGACAGCTTAAATAATAAAAGATGCATATGTAGACAGCATAGCTTTAAAACTTGGTGGGTCTACTCGAAACTTGACCGAGTTGAATTAAAGGGATTTCGAGCCAAGTCACATCAAAACTTGCTGCCTGGCGTGACTCTGTCATCTTGACAAGTCTCCTCATGTCAGCCCAAAAACTTAGGTTGGCCATGTGAGTTGGCATGACTCAACCGAGTCACTGGCCCAGTCAGTAGGGTTCTGTTTTTAAACTATAAAATGCATGATGCAAGAATCAAAGATGTGACCTCATCTATCAAATCAGCTACATGCACCGCAGCACCACATTAAGCAGTTGTGTTCTGTTTTGGGTATTTTAATTACTTTAATAGGTTTTAACCATTTTAAATGCATTAAATAATAAAAATTTAATTATATAAATATCGAGTCGAGTCGATTAAAGACTTGTTCAAGTCTTCAAGTTGACCCAACCTGGCTAGACATTAGTCTTGAGTTTTCGAGTTTTGAATTATGGTAGAAAGTGCACAGCAAGGTAAGAATAGGTGGCATCAAAAGGGTACTTATAGGTGTCTTGTGAATTTTGCAAATGACAAATTTTGAGGGGGGAAATATTTTTAGGCAAATCAATGGATTACAGGGTGAGGCGCATTTGCCAAATTCCTGATGGCTTGGCTGCCAATCAATGGATTTCCCAATTTCATGGGAGAAAAACCCTAATCCAAAGGGAAAATTAAGGTAAATTTTTATGAGAGAGTTATTCAACCGGCTTACTTTATATGGATCATAGTGTTGGACAGTTAGAAAGGAGAATGAAGAAAGATTCGAGTCCTGCATATATGAGGATATCAAGATGGATCTGTCGGAAGATTAGAAAGGATGGAATAAAGAAGGGGGGCATCAAAAGCTGCCTATGATTAGTCCCAATAGGAGATAAATATCATGAAGCGAGTAATGATCAGTCATGTGCACCAGTGGCTAGAGATGGCTTCAGTAAAGGATAGGAACATTGATTAGGTCTTGATTAGGTTTGAAGGACCTGAAAAGAGGATGAGAGCAGTGTTTGAAATATTGGTATCATGTTACGTATCGCATCCTTGAGATACAGATACGTATCAATTATCACACGGGATATATCGTTTGTATCGGGTAATTTATCACACTTTTTGGAAAACATGGGGAAACATTGGGAAAATAGTTGAATTTTTCAATGAAACTCCGGGGATTGTTAAAAAAGAACTTAATACACACTTTAAATCATAACGTCTCAAAAAAGAAGTATACATAATAGGCTTTCTTTGTATAGGGTCCTAAGTTATGCGTTGTCTAACTGAACTAATGCAAACTATATTCAAATTGAATGCATAACATCTAGAGTGTATGTGATGATCATTTCATCAAAGACTCCTAAATACTTTGAAATTAGTCTCAATTGACAGTTGATTGAAGGAATTTTTGAGAAAAAATAATATTATAATATTTTTATTATTATTAATTTTTAATTAAAATGAATTTTATTTTATGAAAATTAAGAAAGACTTAATCAGTAGATCATTCCTCATACGTGCTTGATTTCATGTTTAGAGTGCAACATTACAAGCAATTTAGGAGAAATTGGGAAACAAGTCAAAGATCACGATATAATCTGAGAGATGGTGGCACAACAAGCAGCACTCGAACAGATTCTGGGTAATCTGGTCCAGAACTGGTTATAGCAGCAAGTGCAGCCCACAAACAGATTGGCCAGATCGGGACAGATCTTGCAAGATGGACGATGCAAGATGGGCCAAGAGGATGCAAGGGAGCAGCAGTAGCAACAGAACCAGATCTTATGGCCCAAAAAAAATGTAACGGCGGGGTGATTATAAGAGTAGGTCCAGACAAGAAAATCACCACATATAAACATGGTCGACAATGTATTAACGGTTCTACAGCACTAAAAAAGTGGTCTCAAATGTCCAGATGATTAGAGGTGACAGAGGAAAATGCCCAAAAACAAATCAACGATTGAACGGCTCAACGTCAACGAAAAACCACAACATATCCCAATAATCATCACTGTTTCTTCAACAGACAGTGATCGCCACATCAAATGGGACAATGGTTAAGGTTGTTCAATAAGCAAAGAAACCAAATGGCATGCATGAGATCAGGATTTGATGAAGATGTAGAGGTCTGGAACATGCAGATGCTGTGATCCACAGCACCGAATGCAAGCAACAAACAAAGCTGTAGTGATCAAACAACAATCACGTTGGAGATCTCACGGCCTGTTTGATCTTCTCAACAGCGGAAACAGATCTGCTGGGTATCAAAGCTTCGGTTGCCGGAATCAATGGAAAATGCTGATGTGGGTTCTTGTTGGAATCCTGAGTTTGACAATAGAGAGGAGCCAGAGACGACCATGGGATCCAGCGATGGGTTCAAAACTGGCAATGGTTTCTGGCGATGTGTGTCCATCAGCTACCAAAAGGAAATAAGAAGAAGAAGAGAGCAACATTAATGCCAGACTGGATGGTGGCATGGCGGAAGCTTGTAGAGATGCAAGTCGGCAAAGAGCAGGAATAGGGGCCTACTCCATATCGGGATGAAAAACTATGATAATATCTCAAACGGGGTCTTTTGGATGAGAAAATATTTGCCTCTATGGGACCTCCATATTAGAATGGCAAGATGTGACTCCAACATGGTCTAAATCTTGTGATAGCTATACAATATATATTCAACATGTAAATTAAGTTTAGCCAAAACAAGTATATAATTGACCTTAGCTAAAATAATTTTGTTTCAAGTAACTTTATAAACAATGAAATAACTCTTCAATTACAATAAGAGTTACCAAGTTACCTTAAATTATCAAGCATGTTATAAAAGTAATTTTTCTATTGGAAAGTTGGAAAGTTGCAACTTGACTCCTAAGCCCTTCTAGTGGCTTTCTTTCATTTTCCCTATTTTTTATTTTGAGTTTCCTTATATTTATTCCTTTAAAAAATCCTTATATTTTAACCCAAAGCTATGACCTTCTATTGGAAAGTTGCAACTTATTTGACTCCTAAACCCTCCTAATGTCTTTGTTTCATTTTCCCTCCCTTCTATTTTGAATTTCCTTGTATTTCATTCAATAGAAAAAATCATTATATTTCTTAGAAAAGCAAAAGATTCTTGAGTATTGACGACGACGACGACGACGACGACGACGACGATGATGATGATGATGATGATGATGATAATAATAATAATAATAATAATAATAACAACAACAGACTTCTTTGGATTTAACTAATAAAAATGGAACCCAACAAAAAAATGGGTCACAGAATGCAGCAAACCACTGCCTCAGGAGAGTCTCTTAAGAGATTCCTTCTTGCAAGGTGATAAAGTATATTAAAAGCCAAAAGGCAAAAAGCTATACAAAGACTCGAGCTGAAGCCTACACGATGATGATGACAATGATGATGATGATAATGATAATAATAATAATAATAACAACAGACTCGAGCTGAAGCCTGCACAATCCTAATCTGATATAAGGAGAAAAGTCCCCATAAAAACTTCAAAGAAGCCTGCTCCTGTTCCAAAAGCATTGATTTTATCTTTCTGCCAATAGGACCCACAGACCAGCCAATAAGGCTAGCCTCCACCTTCTCCTCCTTTTCCTATGTCTATCTTAATGCCACACAAGACAGAGGCCTCCAATGGTTCCCGGCATCACCCAAGGGGCATTAAAGGCATAAAACAAAACCTCTTACATTGCTTTGGCAAAAAGGGGAAATGAATGTAGTGATGGTCTTCTGATTCCGCTCCATGCATGTAGATAACACAAATGTTTGGGAGGACCGTTATTCTCTTTTGAATATTGACTGTAAGGACTCTGATCACCTCATACATAGATGAATCTTTAACCCACCATCCCCTACTATTGGTACCGTACTTGCACTCAATAATGAATCTCCATAGACTCCCCTCTTCCGCCTCAAACCTCCAGTCCACACCCATTTGCTGAGGCTGGATTGTTTGGGCTATTGGGCTTTATTGTACATGTCGGAGAGTGTTTAGGCCCATAGATTAGTCTTTTGCCTCATTACTTTAGTAACAGGGCTATGTTTGCAAGTTTATATGATATTTTAGTGAAGCCTTCATAAAACTGAGTGGGGACGTGTGGAAGCATTGTGAGTGCAGCCATCTCTCTCTTTCTTCTTCCTCTCTTCTTTTCTCTTCTTTATTCCGTATTCCTAGTAGATTCTCTCTCTTCACACATTTTTACATCGTATCAGAGCACCCACCATTGGATGTGATTTGGCTCCAAATCTCCTCTTTCAAATACCTAATATCTAGATCAAGATTGGATCCCAACTCTAGTGCACTGGATCGGACCTTCAAGGAAAGAATGTTCCTCATCTTTTTCTTGCAGGAAACAACATGTTTTCTGTATTTCTCATCAAGTAAAGAGAATTGCTCACAAAAAGGATCATAGGAGCCTCAACTTGAAGATGAAGGCATGCTGATTTTTCTGTTAGCGTGATGCTTAAGTTGTTTTCTTTCATTACTTTGTGTTAGAAGCAGTCTTTTTTGTACTTATTTATTTGTTACATTGTGTGAGATTTATAAATGATGTTGAAATGGGTTCTAGTTGATGAAGGGCTGGAAATTTCTGTGTAATATTATTGAAAAGTATGGTTGTGCATGAATCTGAGTATAAATCAGTGCTTTTCCATACAAGTTGAAGTAAATCAGTTCCAAAGTAGCTATGGAGCCGAAATGTGTGGTTAATGGTCCCTCACCACTAGGAGAAGTGTCTGGACTGTTGTTTAATGCGTCCATAACATCCGTGAAGTTGAATGGGAAGAATTATCTCTCTGGCTTAAATATGTTTTAGTGTTTCTCTTAGCCTAGGAATATTATGGAGGAATCCTATCCTAGATATAGATGGTGGATGCGTGATGATGCCCAAATTAGATCTTGGTTGTGGGATAGCACAGAACCCAAAGTGAGTTCTAATTTGGTGTTTTTGAACACTGAAAAAGATGTTTGGGATACTGTTAAAAAGATGCTTTCCAATATCTCTCGGGTCTATCAATTGTACAAGGAGATTTTCTCGTTCCAAAAGGGGGATAAGTCCCTGGTGAGTACTTCACTAAACTTACTGGTATGTGGGAAGAGCTCTAAATATATCATCCTATTACTTATATGAAGAAGCAGTTGGAGAATATGAAAGTGGTGGAAGTTTTGTCTAGTTTACCAAAGGAATATCAATTGACTAATATCATATTTTGAATGGTGTATCAATCCCTTTAGTTGCGGGGGTTTCTGCTAGGCTTCAGAAAGTCTCTCTTGCAAATGAATATCAAAGTGCTCATATTAATGCTTCTGATAAAGTTGCATTGGCCAATTCATCTGATTACACTAGCTTGTGTAGAGCCCATGGTGGTTGCACAGGTCGTGGTATAAATCAGGGTGGCAAAGAAGGTAGATTACCAGAGGGAAGTAAAGGTGGTCGCATATGCACTCACGATGGTTTGATAAATTACATCATAGATTTTTATTAGGATCTCCTTGGAAAGGCTCCAAAGGATAATCAAACTCTTGTAATGGATGATATTTTTATTGATGGTAGACCCACCACTTCTACTACAAAGAGTGTCGGTGGTGATCAGATTAGTGTCACACTATCACATGAAGAATATGCATGCTTCCTCTCTTCTAGTGGCTCTATGTCCAACAGTGTTCCTTCACTTCTACAACCACTCTTGCTCAGTCAGGTAAAGCATGCCTTGTCATCTCGTCCCTCTCCCTAGATTATCAATTCTGGGGTGTCAGATCATATCTCTGGAAATCACAGCTCTTTTTATTCATTTGAACGTGTCTCATCAAGTATATTTATTACTTTAGTTGATGACACCTTGTCCACTATTGTCGGACTTGGTACTGCTCAGCCTAACACATCTGTGCCCTTATCATTTGTCTTGTTTGCTGCCAAATTTCCTTTTAGTCTTTTATCTCTGCAAGTAAACTAACAAAATCTCTAAGATGTTCCATCTCATTCCTTCCTTCTTGCCGTGTTTTTTAGAACATTAAGACAAGTAAGATGATTGGTGGAGGCCAGGAGAGGAACAGCTTGTATTATTTGGAGAGGGAATCAGTAAGTGCTACAATGATTCCTGTGGATCCAGTAATTTAATGGAATTATCATTTTGGTCATCCATCTCTCCAGAAACCACAAACTCATTCCATCCTTTCTGAAGATGTCAAATTTAGAGTGAAAAACTTGTCAGCTGAGTAAACATCATAGAACTCATTTTCTGTCTAAGGTCGATATTAGGAGTGATATTTCGTTTGAATTAGCCCATTATGATGTGTCGGGACCATCTCGAGTCCCAAGTTCGTTAGGTTTTAAGTACTTTGTTCTTGTTATTAATGATTTTACTGGAATGATGTGATTATATCTCATTAAACATAGGTTCGAAGTTTTCATATATTTTAGAATTTTCATAATGAAATAAAAACTCAGTTTGGTGCAAATTTGTGTATGTTTAGATCCGATAACGCTTTGGAATTTATTTCTCAGAGATGTTCACCAATGTATGAAGTCAAGGTATTATTCATCAGAGCTCTTGTGTTTATACACCTCAACAAATTGGGGGGGGGGGGGGGGGGGGGCTGAGCACAAGAATAGACATCTGATTGAGGTTACTCATGTTTTGTTATTATAAATGAATGTTCCACAATGTTATTGGGGTGATTTAGTTTTTACTGCATGTCATTTAATAAACAGGATGTCCTAGTCAGTTTTAGATAGAAAAAACACTCTTCTTATTGTTATTTTCAGATCGACTAGTATTTTCTGTTCCTCCCAAAGTTTTGGTTGTACTTTCTTTGTTCATCTGTTTGGGTTTGGTCAAGATAAACATGCACATCTTTCTGTTAAATGAATCTTTCTGTGATATTCTTGCAATAAAAAAGGGTACAGATAATTTTGTCCTTCATTTGAAAAGCACTTTGTGATAACTGATGTTACATTTGTTAAATATGTCCCATTCCGTGATAGAACCGAACATATTACATAAGCCACACCATTAGAAGTTTCTTTTCCTAATGTTTTTCCTCCAGATTTTGTTATTAAGGAACCATCATCTCATAAGGATTTCATGTAAACATATTACCAAAAAAAAAAAAGAAGAGAAAAGATCAAGCATCACAGACTATTCCTTCTCAATCCACACCATTTACTGCGCCTAATGAGTTTTCACCCTTTCTGAGTTTGCAAAAGTTGTGAATGATTTACATATTGTGATTTGTGAAGGTAAACGTTCCTGTAATCCTCATCCAATATCTAATTTTGTTACCTTTAAACTATTTGTCCACAAATTATCAGAAGTTTACTCTTGCCTTGTCTGATGTTTCTGTCCCTGAGTCCATTCAAGATTGCATTATTGGATGAAAATTGGAAGAAGCTATGGATGAGGAGATAAATGCCATGTATTGCAATGATACATGGGAACTAACTGATCTGCCATTTGGTAAGACACCGTATAGACGTAAATGGGTTTACATGCTAATTTATTTATTTATTATTATTATTTTTATACCTAATTGATGAATTGATCATTACAAAACCAATTTAGTTGCAAGGGGTACACTCAAGTTTATAAAGTAGATTCTAGATTTTTTTACTAGTGGCCAAGCTCGATCCAATTTGTGTTGTCATATCATTAACTGCAAATCATAATTAGACTCTCTTTCAGATAGGATGTAAAGAATGCATTTTTGCATGAAGAATTACACTAAGGGGGTTATATGGAGCAGCCTCTTAAGTATGTTCCTTAAAGGGAGTCCTATGAAGTATGCAAACTAAATAAGGGGTTGTTTAGCATCTCTACTAATAAGAGCTTATGATGCAGGACCGATGCATGAACCAATTAACTTGTGAGATCAACTAGCTGAATTAAGATATTTAACAAAAAAAATAAAAAAAAACACATCGCTATAATCATCACAAATATCATGAAAATCAAAAGAGTATCGTGCACAATCCTAACCTAAGCTACCAACATCATAACACAAGATCATTAAATAAAAAGAAACTAGGATCTAATGGATATAAGGACATCCAATTAACATAATGTATAGTTTATTTCAAAATAGAAAACCTAATACAACCTAGGGTGAAAATTAAGGTTTAGATAGTTTGGGAACGTAGGAAAATTAGGAATTTTAAGTTTAGGGTTAGGGTTTTGGGGATGGAAAAAAGGAGTTTTGATATAATAATGGTGGGAAACAAGAAGGGGCGGCCAGGATTCACACGTGCGGCCGTACGGTCACATGTGTGGCGTTGGATGATGAGTTTAGGTCAGTTAGGGTTTGGATTGTGGATGAGTATAAGAAAGTTAGATTTGGGAGAAGACGAGGATATACGATGGGGAGAATGAAGAGCCTGAAAAAAAAAAAAAGTGTGGCTAGCATGATGGACCATCCACAGTAAGGTGGGCCCGCATAATGCACAATTCACATCAAAGGTGGGCCCCACATGATGGATGGCGCGCATCAAAGTGTGGCTAGCATGATGGACCATCCACGTTAAGTGGGCTCCACTTGATGGGAGGTCCATATGGCCCACATGATGAACAACCCATATTGAAAGTTGGGCCCCACAAAATGAATAGTCCACATCAAGGTGGCCCACATAATGGACGGAGTGGGCCTTACATGATGGATGGCCCACAACAAAGTGTGGCCCCTCATAATGGACAATCTACATCAAATGGGTCCCACCTAATGGACTGTCCACATCTAAGGTCTCCAATGATGGACAACCCATATCTAAAGTGGCCCAACATGATAGATGATCCACATAGAAGGTGTGCCCACACGATGGATGGTGGACACCCCACATGATGGACAACCCGTTTTGAAGGTGGGGTCCACACGATGGACACATCAAATGTGGATTCTGTGTGATGGATAGTGAACATTGAGGGGCTCCACATAAAGGACAATTAGCATTGATGGTGGACTACACATGATGAATGACCTACATCAAGGTGGGCCCCACATAATGGACGGTCCACATTAAAGGTCAACCCCTAATGATAAATGGTCCACATCCAAGACAGGCCCTGCATGATAGAAGGCCCACTTTGAAGGTTTGGCTCACATGATGGATGATCCACACCAAAGGTGGGCTCCATATGATGGGCGATCCACATCCAATGTCCGACATAATGGGTGGCCCAAATGTTTTAAAACATGAAGATTATAGGCATCCATTCTTTTGCCATTCAAGGCACGGTCAATCTGTAATGAGATCCACCAAAACAACCATCTCGATTGCTCTTATAATGGAATCATTGCAATCTTTTAAAATGACAATAATTGCCCCTAAAAAAAGCTCTTATTTGAATGTTTTACCAAACGTGCTTATTTCAAATAAGAGTTTCTTCTTAGATGAATAAATAAATAAATAAACATGATTTTACTAAAAAAGCTTATTTAAAGGAAGAGCTAGAACAAAAAGAACTTATTAGAGTAACTCTTATTTGAAAAGCTCCTATTAGATTAGAGCAGATATGTCAAACAAGCCCTAAGTCTATATATGGATTGAAGTAGTTGCCAAGAACCTGATTTTAGAAGTTCAGCAGTGTGGTGGTATTGTATGGATTAAAGATGAGAAAAGTATATCACTCCATTTTCTCAAAGCATACTACATCTAACTATATTGTACTTGTTGCCTATATCAATAACAGTATCTTAACAGGTGATGAGATGAAGGGTATTAAGGAACTGAAGTCGTATTGCTCAATCTTAAAATCAGAGATCTAGATCTTCAATATTTTCTGGGCATCGATGTGGCAAGATCTAAGGCTGGAGTAAGTCCATGTCAAAGGAAGCATGCTTGTGACTTATTAGAAGAGACAGGTGTGCTAGTTGCTAAACCTATGGATACACTGATGGATCATCATTTTAAACTTGAGCCTAAAGAAGGAGAGTTATTGGTAGATCTTGGCAAGGTACATAAGACTCGTTGGCAAGCTCATCTACTTTCCTGTCACCAAACCAAACATTTCTTTTCTATCAATGTGGTTAGTCAATTTATGCAAAGTCACAGAGCTCCACATTTAGGTGCAGCTATGAGAATCCTCATGTACTTAAAAGTAGTCTCCTAGGAAAGGTATCTTGTATAGATCCCATGATCATCTCTAGATAGTTTGTTATTCAGATGCAGATTATATAGGGTCAAGCTATGATAGATGAGCGATTACAGGTTCCTGCACCTTCCTTGGTGGCAATGTGAATACTTGAAAAAATTAGAAATTGAATGTGGTTGCCAGGTTAAGTGTTGAGACGAAATATAGATCAAAGACACACAACTTGTGAACTTGTTTGGTTTAAATCACTTCTTCAAGAATTGGGGTTCATGGTTCAAGGTCTAATGCCTTTACGTTGTAAAAATCAAGCTACTATACATATTGCCTCTGGTATTCCAAGAGAGAACAAAGAAAATAGAGGTTGCCTACCACTTCATTCGAGATAAGATCTCCTAGAAGGAAATCTTAGACCCATAGGAATAGTCTTTACTTCAATTCTTAAGTAAAAAGGGTATTTTTATAATTTTAAGATATTTTAGTGAAGCCTTAATAAAATTAAAGAGAGTGGGGACAAGTGGAGGCATTCTAAGTGCAGTCGTCCCTATCTTCTTCTTTCTTCTTCCTCTATCTTATTTTCTCCTATTTATTCCCTATTCCTAGAAGATTCTCTCTTCACATGTTTTCACATCGAGCAATGCGAGATTAACATCCTCCAACCTTTTGATCCCCGCTCCTCCCTCACCATATAAGGTCAACAAACTTCCCCCCATCCCAATTAGTGGTATTACAACGTATCGTTGTAAACTTGCCAAAGGAAATCCCTCTTTAGTCTTTCAAATCTCACTAACACCAACTTCACACATCTAAACAAGGACATGAAATATAACGCAGGTTCGACAACGTGGCTTAAATAAGCGTGATCCTCCCACTCAGCGACAAATGGTTACCCTTCCAACTTGACAATTTCATCTCCATTCTCTCGATTACCTTGTCCTAAAGATGCTTTGTTGGTTTCCCCATGCAAAGAGAAGGGCCAAGATAGTTCAACGCAAAGGAACAAGAGTGACACGCAAAGACTGCATCTATATCCTTTCAACTTCCCCGGTCATGTAAATTTCCCAAAATCTCGATTTTAGAAATATTGACCCTCAACCCCAACACTGCTTCAAAGCACCTCATGACCTTCCTCAAGTTGTCCACCATAATTTTGTCTCCCTTGCAAAACAAGTAGAACAAGTCAATAAGAGAAATCAAGCCAATAAGAGATTCCTTGACAAAGCTAATAAAAGATGTCATCATCATCATGTTAGCCTTATCCCAACAAATTGGGGTCGGATACATGAATCATTTTTTCCCATTCAACTCTATCAATCATAACTTCAGTTAGACCATAGGTCATCAAGTCTTTTCTTCCTATCTCCACCCATGCCCTTTTGGGCCTTTCCCTTGCCCTTTTAGAGCCTTCGACTTGTACCAACTCACTTCTAATAGGCACAGTTCTTCATCTCTATTGCACATTACCAAACCATGTAAAGTCTACTTTCCCTCATTTTATTAACTATTGGTCCTACTCCTAACTTCCCTAGAATGCATTCATTTTTAATTCTATCTTTCCTCGTGATGCTACTCATCCATCTCAACATCCTCACTTTAGCTACACTCATCTCATGAACATGTTGTTCCTTAGCTGCTGAACATTTTGTCCCATAAAGCATGGCTGGTCTTGTAGCTACCCGATAAAATCTCCCTTCCAGTTGTACATGACAATAACAGAAAACTCTAGAGACGCATCTCCATTTGTTCCACCCAGGTTGAATTCTATGGGCAACATCCTACTTAAGCTCTCCACTCTCACGAATTATTGACATGAATTGATTGGCAAACTTGGTGCTCCAATGAATCTTAATAGTTCGCTTCGTAGAAATCTTCCATTGACAAGTTGACGACCCAATATAGGACACAAAATAGCTAATCATTTCTGGAAAATGTTTTTGAAGTTATGTTATAGAGTAACTTTTTTCGATGATACTTGGAACCAGGATTAGATTGGAAGTCGGCAGCTCCAGTACAATGCAATAATTAGGGGCAAGGTTCTGAATTTTAGTTTCGAGGTGTGTCTTGGCTCGACCCAAAACTAATACAATAGAAGCCATATGAATCTAGTGCAGCCGGTTGATGGGAATGATCTTCCCAAACGTAGGCACCTCCAAGCTAAGCACAATAATCACAAACAAAGTAGAAAACAATATTCAAGAACTTTTTATTCATTTCAAAGGTACCTTGAGACTAGTCATGTTAGGCCCTCAAATAAGCTTCGTAAACATACAAAGAATGAAAGTTCTTAATGTCATTGACAACTAATGGCTTACTACAGAATAAAAGAATAATCAAGAAATATGCTCAATGAATAAGAGAGATTTAATGAGATTTCATTGCATGCCTGGCTGATTGATTTTACATAGCTAGCCACCTAATCAGGAAGCTTCGGCCTCCTCAGTAATGGTCCAGCTGTGGGGCTTGGGCCTAGCCCATGAATCTTGAGCCAGTTCAACTTGCATCAGTCCTCCCCTGTTTGAAAGAACTTGACTTCAGCGAGTTAATGGTCTAATATTGCTTATAGAGGTCGGGATCAGGGTATCCCAAATCGGTTACGTTTCAACCGTAACGGCCGATACGTAACGATAACGGCATCAACCGTTATGCGAATCAGCCCCGAAATGGGGCACCTCTATTTTTTGGGTTCGTAACGGCCGTTACTGTACCGTAACAAACGTTACGGTCCATAACCCTAAAGAAAAATGAAAAAAATAAATAAAAAAAATAACATTCTTTTTTTTTTTCCTCTTCTTCTTCTTCTTATCATGGGGTTGCGACTGCTGCTGCTGCTGCAGTTGCGGCTGTGGCTGTGGCGGCAGCAATTGCTGCCCTTCTTCTTCTCTCTCTGTCTCTCTCTCTCTCTCTCTCCCTCTCTCTCTCTCTCTCTCTCTCGGTTCAGTCCCCTCTCTTTTTTCCCTCCTTTCTTTTCATTTCCCTCTCTTCTTTTCTTTTTCCAGAAAAAATGAACGGAACGGCCATGCAGTTTTCTTTTTCTTTTTTTTTTCATATAATCAGCAGTGCACGCTGCATAGTGCACACTCACTACTTTATTACGTGGGGTGGGGCCCACCTTGATTTATGTATGGTAAATCCATGCCATCCATAAATTTTCAAGTTCATTTTAAAGCATGATCCTTGAAATGAAGGGATCAAAATCTCAATTGGACCACGCAGTTGGGATTGAATGCCCACCGTTAAAATCTTCTTAAGGCCCATTTTGTGATCCACCTACGATTTGGATCAGCCTCATTTTTTAGTCCATGCCTTGAAATAAGTGGGCAAAAAAGGATGGACCACATGGATATACAACAAATGCTTTGAGGTGGGCCCCACTTTTAAAGGCATGCTCACTAGTGGTCCACTGAAGATTTAACTCTACCTAAATTTTTGGACCATGCCTCAAAATGAGTTGGCAAAATGAATTGACCACATGGATATACAAATATATCGAGGTGGCCCGCCTAGCCCACTAGTGGTCCACCTAAGATCTGGATTTACCTTTTTTTTTTTTTTCCAATACCCTTAAATGAGTTGACATGTATATATAATACATAATTGAGTGAACCCCATGTACATGGCCCTAAAAATTTATACATGAGGTATATATCAACTCAAAATTGACCAATTAAATTTTGGGACCATTGTTGCTAAGTCACAATCCCAAAATTAAATTGTTCGAACAATTTTCACTATTAGTTTGCAGACACTTGTTTTTTGAAATAGGACCATTTTATATTTTTTCATTTTTAATTGTCCAATAAATGTCCACCAATCCATTAGTGGGATAAGTGTCAATAGATTGCATTAATTTGAGGCTAGTTTAGGGCATCAAACGGTCCCCTAATCAGCTCTGAATTGACAATACTATTTACCCCAATTTAATTTTTAATTTTTTTTTAAAAAAGATCTATTAAGGAAAATGATATCAAATTCTTAGGTATATGAATTACATAATAGGATACAAAAGTCTCTAAATCTATTTATTGAATTGAAGTGTATGTGAGTCACGAAGTATGCAATGCACTAGCACAATAAATAAAAGGAAAACTTGAAAAATATAAGATGTTTTGGTATTACATTCATTATAGTGTATATATATATTAGTTAGAAAACTAAATATAAAAGGTTTGCAGTTAATTTCAGGTTTTCAGGTTCATAAATCCATCAGACGGCCCAATATAGCATTCTCACCAAAGAGTGGACCGTTACACCACCATAAACATGTTCCAAATTATAAATGAATGCATATTTGGAATACTTAGAATATTCCGGATTTAATCCATATTTTTTCATATTTTTTTGGCAAAAAATTTTTTTTGCACCGTTACAGGCCGTTACGCCCCCGTATCCGTATCCATATCGGTGGGCACTGTTATGCCAACTGATACCGATACGGAATACCTTGGTCAGGATTCAAGCATTGGAAGTCTATAGCTATGATCCATGTAGCATGAAAGAGGTTGTCTTTGCCATCAGATGAAAAACTTCTGGGTAACCATCTTGGTGTGTGAATACAATGTAGTCATCGAGAAGATCGATGATTGTATCTGTAGATGGAAAATTGTTGGAGGTTTGATAGCTTGTTCTTTGATACCATCATTAGTATGATACCCATAATAGATAAAAAGATTTTCCACATTGAAAGTAGGATTGATAAGTAAATCTACATAAGCATTGTCACTATTCTTCTTTATTTATTTGAATGATCTCGCACTATAAGGATGGATTCTTCGAGGACCTTGGGGCAACCGTTTATGCCAAATATGAACCATAACCATGTCACTATTGCAAATTCGACAAAACAACATCTTGCATCTACATGTTGCTTATAACTTTCATTACTTGAAGGCGATATTACATCGAACTTCATCATACACTTGCTTCATATGGTGGATAACGTCATCAACTTCTGTGCTTGGTCTCCACTTTATGGGTAGAAGAATCAAATCAACTGGAAGATGTGAATATATACTAGTTATTGCTTCAATAGTGACACGCTCGTGAACTTCTTGACTAAATTATTATAGGCAAATTCAGCCCTCAGTATTACCGAGTCTCGTGTACTATGTAATCGCGAATAAGACACCACAATAACTTGCCCAAGTTATGGTTGATTACTTCTGTTTAACCATCTGTCTGAGGGTGGTATGCACTAGAGAACTGAAGCTTGGTCATCATTATTATCCAAAGAGCCTTCTAAAAATAACTCATGATCATGCTATCACGATCTGACAAATTTGTCTTCTAAAGCACATGAAGACAAGCAACCTCTCAATTTTATTTATTTATTTTTATTTTTATTTTTTTAAAAAAGAGCAATCTTGAGGACATTTGTTGTACTTGAACATAGCATGAAATGAGCCATCTTTGAAAAATCGGCCAACCACCACAAATACCAAATTAACTTTCCAGGTGATCTTTGGCACATTCTAAATGAAGTCCATGCTGATATCTTCCTATGGAGCATGTAGGATTAATAGTGGTTGGTGCAATCTCATGTTTTTCTTCTAACCCTTAGGGGGTGTTTGGAGCATGGGATTAGATGGGTTTAGGTGGGATGGAATTACCAAAATGTAATGATTACATTGTGTAAGGGATTGTCTCCTAATCCCATGGATTGAGGCCCTCCCACTCCATTTTTGGGAAACGGATTGGCATCTCATCTTGCTAATACCGGTTGGTGCTCTGTGGGCCCCACCATGATGTATGTGCTTCATCCGTGCCGTCCACCCATTCTTCCATGTCATTTTATGGTATGAGCCCAAAAATAAGTTTGATCCAAATCTCAAGTGGACTGCACAGTTAGCCCTTGAGGTTTTTGATGATGTAATTCAATCACTATTGTTTTCCCATGGTGTGGCCCACCTTAGATTTATATTTACCTCATTTTTGGGATGAAGCCCAAAAATTATATTTCAAAATAGATGGATGGCATGGATAAAACACATATATCATGGTGGGGTCCACATAGCACCAACCACTAGCTACACGAAATCCAAAGTATAGTGGTAGAAACTCTTGCTCCAGCATTGATTCCAAGAAGGGCTTCACAACCCATACCTTGTGTGATTCCCAAACACACCTTGCAATGATCTGTGGGATCTTGAAACCCACTTCCACCAGATCCAACTTACACCCATGCCCCAAACGCCTCCTTAGTAAGTTGGCAAAACCTACATAACTGGTAAATCTTCGTGATCCGATTTTAGACAAGGCTAAAAGTATCTATCTCCACCAAGGGCTAGGATCTTATTACAACATAAGTGATCATCAATGATAATAAATGAGCATGACAGCTCAATGAATCAACAACCTGATTGTCCTTGCCACTCTTGTGATGGATGAATTTTTCAATGAAACTTCAAGGATAGTTAAAAAACACCTTAATACACATTTTTAAATCACAACATCTCAAAAAAGAAGTGCACATAATAGGTTTCCTTTGTATAGGGTCCTAAGTTATGTGGTGCGTGACTGAACCAATGCAACTATATTCAAAATGAATGCATAACATTTAAGAGTGTGATAATCATTTCATCAAAAATTCCTAAATATTTCGAAGTTAGTCTGAATTGACAGCTGGTTGAAAGGAAATTTTGAAAAAAATAATATCTTAATAATTTTTTATTAATTTTTAATTAAAAATGATTTTTATTTTTAAAAAATTGACAAGGACTTAACAAATCAGTAGATCAACCCTCATACATTCTCGATTTCATGTTTGGAGTGCAACATTGCAAGTAATTGGGGAAATTACCAATTTTTCCCAAATTGGACCACCTACACCCAAAATTTGAAATTAGAGTGTATATGATGATCATTTCATCAAATACTCCTAAATACTTTGAAATTAGTCTCAATTGACAGCTGGTATTATCCCAAAAACTTCATCTCTCTTCTTTGCTTCATATCCAAGATCCTCCAAATAATCTTTTTCTTCAACTTTTCATCATCCCACTTCAACCCCAATTGAAATCAACCATTGAGGACCTAAAAACCCTAGCCAACGACCCACACATGTGAGCCCATAGGCTAACCATATGGACAATCGCTCAATCCTTTGATTTCCCCTTGCTTCCCTCGTTAAAACTCATTGATTCGTCATCCATAACCCTACCCTAAACCCTAGTTCTCAATTTCCTATTTTCCTCAATTTCTAAAAACCCTACTTCCAAAATCCCCAATTTTCATGAACCTTAATTTTTCAATTTTCAGATTTTCCCCTTCCTAACCCTAATCATAAAACCTATAGGTCATTCCCTTGAGTGTGGAACGTGCCTATGCTAAATTGGAAGTTTTATCCTTCCATCGGGCTTAGTTTTAATTGATTTATGTGATTTCTTAGCATGCGGGCATGTGATGTACCTTAAATCAGATTTTATTTCCTATTGTTTACTTTTAATTACTTGGTGGGTTAGCATCTTTTGTTAATTGAATTACTTTATAGACTCCTTCATAATCTCCACGTTGCATGCTAGCATTAAATTATGTGTCCTGCATCAAATTTGGAATCAGAGCCAAACGTTTAGCATATGATTTTTGTGTTGCACTTAGGTTAGAGTCACATCTAGGGTTAGTAGAGCATACATTGCGCACAGGATCTAGGATCATATTGCTGAATTTTGTTCCTAGTTTGGAGTATCCCATTGCTGAATTTTCAGCTAGCATTTTCCACTTATACCATTGCTGAATTTTTAGCGTAGTAATATCAGGTTATCACCTTGCTAAATTTTCAGATTACACTATTGCTGAATTTTCAGTTTGGTACTCTCAAATTACCATCCTACTGAATTTTCAATATAATATTTGAGGGTGACGGCTTGCTGAATTTTCAGATTGGTGTTTCTAGTATGTTCAGTTTGATCTCTAGGTTGGTTTTATCATTGTCATAACATTACCCTAGGATCTAGGTTTCCCTTTTAGAGTTCCCTTGTGTATGCCCACTCGTTCTGGACGTGGCTTTGGTCTATATCCCACTATGAATTTAAAGTAGATTGTCGATGCCCTTAATGCTATCAACCATTGTTTGATGGCCATTGAAGCACACAATAAGACCATCACAAGTCAATTGACCATGACCAATGCACGTGTCGACCAGCTTGAAGCCTCCCTTCAGGTGAACCCCGACACTAGGGAAGATGTCTAATCACAAGCCGGAGATTAAATTGAAGGAGTTGAGACTGTGCCACTTACAATTGTTAGCCGTGCCTTAAGCCAGATTGTAGAAAGTGATGATTGGCGCAGGAATTCAATTTTCCATACTTATGCTAAGTGTAGTGGCAAAAACTGCAAGGTGATCATTGATAGTGGCAGTTGCATCAATGTGGTCTCTGCTAGCACCATAAACCGCTTAGGTATGCTAATTGTTCCCCACCCTTGGCCCTATCGAGTCTCATATGTTGATGCATCTTCAATTCTGATTTCTTAGCATTGTCCCATTCCCATCCAGTTTGGTTCCTATACGGATATGTTGTGATGTGATGGTTTGCCTATGAATATAAGTTGCATAATTTTGGGCTGGTCTTGGTTGTATGACATGGGAGCAACATTATTCAATCGCTCAAATATGTGTTCGTTTCTATATGAAGGCAAAAGGATTGTCTTAAAGCCACTCTTGCTTAAAAGCACTATGGAAAAGGAGGATATCAAGAAATGTGGTCCTGAAGATGTGACAAAACTCTAGCTTGAGTTTCTTAGTATAGTTAATGCAAAAGAGTCTGATAGATGGATTAAAACTGATTTGACGATGTATGCCCACATGGTAAGTGAGATCATACCTAAGGTTATTATGGAGATGTCACCTGAGGTTACACTCGAGGGTAGTGTAGAGTTACCACCTGAAGTGAGTCCGGTATTGGACGAGTCTAGTGTTGTTATTCTAGAGGACATACCTGATGAGTTTACACCCATGCAGGACACTCATGCGTTGACTCTACCAAACCTTCGCCATGATCAAACGAGTCTCGAGGAGGAAGTGGATATTGAAAGACAAGTAGATCAGCCTACGGCCCATATAGATTGTATACCCATGTCAATGTTTCATAGGCCTCCAGAGTTTGCATATGCATCTACACGACATATACATGACTTGCATGTGGAGATTAGAAAAAGAATCAATATAAGCAATGAAACATACAAAATGATTATTGACTGACACTATAGGTTTAAAGAGTTTGTTGTGGGTGATGAAGTCATGATTAGAATACGTCCAAAAAGGTTTCCACAGGGAACCATAAAAAAATTACAAGCCCGTAACACTAGACCATATAAAATCTTGAAAAATACTGGGTTTGAATGCTTACTTGATAGATATTCCACCTAACATGGGTATCAGTTCCATATTTAACATGAAAAATCTTGTACCTTTTCATAGACCTTCCATTAACCCTCATATGAACTTTGATGATGATGCCCTTGACCTGTCCCATAACCCATGGCCATTACCTGACCCCTCTTCTCAACCTTTACCATCCGCACCATCCATACCTACGAGAAGAGAGGAGATAGAGGATATCTTGGATGAAGAAGAGGTTTCCACACAGCATGGCGGTTACCAGGAGTACCTTGTCAAGTGGAAGGGCAGACCAAAGTTAGATAGTACATGGTTCTCAGAGGTGGAGCTTTATTGACGAGACTGAGATCTCCTCGAGCATCATTGCAGCTAATTTCACCAGAGGTGAAATGATGGAGACATCACGCGCACACGCACGCCCCTCTTACACAGGTACACAAGGAGGAGAGCCCCACCATCGATCTGGATCGATGACGACGTCCAAGGAGGGCCTCCTACTTAGAGGACGGCGTTTTGGTTCATTGGAGTGGACCCGATAGTCATGTGAATCCTACCATAGGTTCTCATGATCGTGGCCCACTAGTCTAATTGATCTAGTACTTTGGATTTTGCTTAATATTATTATTATTAGGAATATCATGGATGGTTTAGATTGCTTTGATTAGTTGTTAATTTTTATTATTTCGTCTCTAAGTACTAGGTTGCGCACATGGCACGAGTTTTGGGGTATAAAGTTTTATTATAAATAGACACCCCTTGTAGTCTTTTTTTCTCAATGAAGATTAATAAAATTGCTGCATTTTTCTACTCCTCTAAATTTTTGAGTTGTGGAGATTCAATTGGGTGCGAAACCCTCCATTCCTCGAAGGGCTGACTACCATGGTGCGAAGCCACACGTATCTCGATTCGCCCCCACCTTCCATCCATATTTCTCCTCTTACAAGCATTCCATCTACAAATCCATCAATATTTGCAGGCGTTTCTCCATCTACAAAAGATTTCCATAATTCGGCCCTACAGGAGGGCTGAAACTTCGGCGAAGCACCACGCACAAACCGTGCATCGGATCGAGCTGAGATTTGGGGGTTTTGGAGTCCATCTCTGGCCCACCAGGGCCAAGGTGGCCTTTTTCTTAATAGTGGGCCACACACACGTGCGGCTGGGATCACATGCACGTGCGTCTGGGCCAGTGTTGCTGCCCACACGTGCGATACTTTTCCGGTTCGTCTTTCTCCTCTCTTTCACCCCTCTTTCACCCCAAATTCCTAACCTTAACCCTAAATTACCCAAATCCCTAATTTTATGCCCTTTCTTCAACCTTAGGGTTCTCCGAATTGAAATCTGTGAACCCCTTGGATTGGGGAATTATTTCTATGCATATGTGGATGAATTTACCTTCCTTTGATTCTTGTTTGGTCTACAATTTTGATTGATCCAGCCCTAGCATGTGTAGGCCTGGATCCGCATAAGATTCCCCTTGATTGAGTGTTTGAACTTTGGTGTGGGATGTAGAATTTTGTGTAATTGCTTCTGAACTAGTGTGATCTAAAGCCTGAAAATCTTGCACATCATATTTGAATTTCATGTCCTCCATCACGAAATCTCCTCAACCGAAGGGAATTGATGAGGACATCCAAGCACCATACTAAAGGAGGGTTGAACCAGTCTCCTTATGGCTAGATGACCATTACATGGAGCCCACTTGGCCCAATTCACATTCTTAGCCATGTTGAAGACCCCACGTGTATGTTCGTGCATCTTTGAAGACCCCACACTAGGAAGATGCACGTGGGCTGCATATAGGAGCTTGATAGACACATTAGACCGTTGGATTGGGTGGACACGATGATCAGACCATTGGATCATCATCGAACACCTTGATTGTGGACTCCCATGGGTCACGAAATAGTTTAGTTGTTTAGATCATTTACATGCTTCGTTATTTTTTGGTATACCTTATATTTGTATTGAGATTAGGAAGTTAAGAACAACTTTTAATTTATTAAGCGTCTTTATGTTAAAAATCTTATCTGAGAGCGTCTTTTTGTAAAATGTCTTTTCTAAGACTATAAAAAAGTAAGATAGTATGTGAAAGCCCTAATGCCATTATTTTGGGAAAAAAAAAAAGCTCTATGTTTTCTCTTCTTCATGTGATTTTGAGCTTAAGTGTGGTGTGATTACACTCTCCATTCAACGGAGGTGCGAGACTTTCATCTATCATATTCCTTCTCTTCCTTTCGATTCAAAAGAGATATTTTTTCAAAACTCCATCTCTTCTTCACTTCATATCCAAGACCATCCGAATAACCATTTTCTTCAAATTTTTATCATTCAACTTCAACCTCAACCGAAATCAACCATTGAGGACCCAAAAACCCTAGCCAATGATCCACACGTGCGAGTCTCTAGGCTGATCGTATGGACAACTACTCAATCCTTTGATTTCCCCCTGCTTCCCCCATCAAAACCCCTTGATTCCCCATCCATAACCCTACCTTAAACCCTAAATCTCCAATTTTTTATTTTTCTCAATTTCTAAAAATCCTAATTCCAAAATCCTCAATTTCCATGAACCTTAATTTTTCAAATTTCAGATTTTCCCGCTCATAACCTTAATCATAAAATCTACAAGTCAGTCCCTTGAGTGTGGAACGTGCCTATGCTAAATTGGAAGTTCCATCCTTCCACCCGGTCTAGTTTAAATTGATTTATGTGATTTCTTAGCATGCGGGCATGTGATTTGGCTTAAATCAGATTTTATTTCATATTGTTTACTCTTAATTGCTTGGTGGGTTAGCATCTTTTGTTAATTAAATTACTTTATAGACTCTTTCATAATCTTCACGTTGCATGCTAGCATTAAATCATGCGTCCGGCATCAATATCCCAACTTTACCACTCGAGATCAAAACCATGATAATTTCCATACTCCAACAAAAAGGAAGTGTTCATAATTTCCAACGATATCTTGAAATCCATTTTAGTCCAAAATGGCCCAGCCTTGCACAGGCTACCTCACCCCACCTACTCTTTTCTCACACAATTATCCATCCAAAACCTATATGATTTTCCCAATAAAGCAGTCTGCCTACTCTTGCATTTTATGGAAGCATACACCATTGGTGTCATTTTTAACATTCTGTGGCTTTTTGCATATTTCATCTAGCACAAGATAAACCAAGCACTCTGTGTCGAATAGAAGAATAATCTTAAATGGATAGAATGGTTTCATTCGATCGACACATGGGAAAATCTTCTTCAAACTCATCATCATCGATATATTCTAGTTACCTTTCACACTTTTATTGATTTCATTGAAATAGAATCCGATAACCATTGGGTTCCTGAAAGAATCGTCCACATCCAAGCATGGAGCCATGTTAACATGCAAGGCAAAGCTACTTTCATTCGGACTCATGGATGCATTTTAAGGAAAATTCATGTCATTTCAATGGCAAAGCAATCACAGACATTCCTGTTGAAATCCTTGCATGGCCCTTCGCAGATCACCTTTGTTCTCTTAATCAAGACTTCATTGAGTGCCAACTCAATTTCTTTAAAAGAAACAGCCTTGGTTATATTGAACCGCAGTCTCCGCCCTTTGTCACCATATCTGATAACTCCAGCAACAGTAGCAGTAACAGTGATTAACAAATCATATATGCCAATTCAGTCAACTCAGTCTGAGTTAAGACTATTGCATCCAAAGGACCTTTTAGAAACAAAAATATTGTTGCCTTTTGTCGTTTGTGCTGACAAAACACTGTAGCATCATACTAGTTACAAGATCTGCCAGTCCAAGGACTCAGCCAAACCCAAGAAGCATTATTCATTAAGGTAGAAAATACTCTGGTGCCTCACTGTACTTTTATACACTGACAGCTCTCGACTACCCGGCCTCGGGAGATCCTACCACCCAGTTGGATCTAGTATGAGAAGCAGCACCAGCAAAGTCAAGTCATCCAAGTTGACAATCTCGCCTCTATCTGGAAAGCTGATGGAATGGTGGAAACTCATTTTTCCACCACCGCATCACCATCACCTTGCCCTGTTTTTTCCACAAAATTACCAGAAATCAACACTTTCTCATCTCGAGTTGAGTCGACTGGGTTGGCCTATATATATATATATATATATATATATATATCACACACACACACATCCAAGTTGACAATCTCGCCTCTTTCTGGAAAGCTGATGGAATGGTGGAAACTCATTTTTCCACCACCGCATCACCATCACCATCATCTCGCCCTGTTTTTCACACAGAATTACCAGAAATCAACACTACACACACATCTCGCCCTCTTTTTTTCCACAGAATTACCAGAAATCAACACACACACACACACACACACACACACACACATGTATATGCTGATAGCTACTGAAATTCACACACACACATGTATATGCTGATAGCTACTGAAATTCACACACACACACACACACACACATGTATATGCATGCTGATAGCTACTGAAATTCTGTTTTATGGTGTTCACAACTACACAACAATTTAGGCATTGAGATGCTTCATGCCTACGCAACCAACAATATTCGGTTTTATAGTTTTCACACAAACAAGACAATTAAACTTCAAAGCTGTTTATTGATTGCACGCTCCTTTTGTTTATCTACTGCATGCATTCTCTTTAAATCTTTAGTGCATTTACAGAGTATCACATTCACACAGCTACTACACATGAGATACATGGACCTCAATCAAGGTTATGCCAATCATAAGCCCCACTGCAGATGGGTGACAATCAGAGAATCACATGGAATGGTTGATAGTAACTGTCCAATGGGTGTTCTTGAAATGGATGGGTAATAAAAAATGAGCAATGGCCAAATCACACAAATCTAAGGCAGGGCCATGGTTTGGATGGTTTGTATAGAGACACATGCATGCTATGAACCTTGACTATGTGCATGTGAATGGGTTAGCATATTATATCAGCATATTCAATAACTCCTCTTTACAAGTTCTACCTCTGATCTGTTTGAGTTGTCTGTCAGTACAACATCTGATCCAACTTTCGCGGCTACCAATCCAGGCAAGGAAGTTCCTGCACCAAGCTGTTCAAAACAGAATAAATCAAAAGGTTAACTGTCTAAGAGATTAAATTGTCAAGCAGAAATTGTCTACTACACAACCCATGGTTTAGGATTTTGCATAGAACCTTCTCTATCTACACTCATCAGAGATACGGTCAATCACAATCATCCATCTACTGGGAAAATTTACCCCTCCCCTTTCTTCACTTTCTGCACTTAATGCTGAAAGTGAACCATCTCTTTGAAGGCTGCAGCCAATGGCTATGATTATCCAATGCATCTACATATCAAAACACTTGCTGTCCACAGTAGGACCCCCTAAATAAACCATCTGCAACAATACATCAACCTGCTGGTGTATACTGTGAAGAAATGGCTCTACATATTCGAATCTTCATGCTCTGCCTATAATTTCTCTTTTTATAAAGAAAGATTATACAAGCATTAGGCCAAGAGTTTGCAAATGCATTCAGGCTTTCATTTTTACAAGTGGTACCCATGGCTCAATGATCTAAAATGTTGATATCATGGGCTTCGCCCTAGATTGGAAGTTCTATTTGGCCTCTTTTTGGTTGAATGTAAATTGTTGCTGTATTTATTTATTAACTATATATTTGGGCCACCTAATGAAGGGCTTGCATTTTATTTGGGAGATTAATGGTGCATCTGCTACCAATGTGGGGCCTGTCGTTGGTCAATGTATTGATAAATATTGGCCGATATGGATATTCGGCGGATACTATCGATATCACATGGTACTAACACGAAACATGGGGGATATGACAAAAAATTCCATGCACCATTCCGATACATGACAATATTTGCCATGATTTCGGCTATTTCCCTGAATTTTCCCCAATCTTTCCCTCCGACTGCAATGCATGCGATATTTCCCAATGTTTCCCACAATATTTCCATATCCCAAGGGTGCTATGTTCATACATAAAACATTGGGGCATGTAACATCAACGGTTTAATAACTTAACCATGGGCCCCCACTCATTCAAACTGAAAACCCAAATCCACTGTACCAACTCCCAGTCTGAGTGTTTGGTATAACAATTTTGAGGCAGAATGTTCGTACAGAACCATTCTGGCTTTCAGTTTTACCAACGTGGCCAAGGTTTAGTCCTCCCAACTGTTCACATGATGGGCCTAATGGTGGTGCTCACCTAAAGAGCGCAGGTGCATATATAAGAAATGGGTCATCATCATCATCCAAGGCTTATCAAAAGGGCCATAACTTCAGTTAGACCATAGGTCATTAAGTCTTTTCTTACTACTTTCACCCATGTCCTTTTGGGCCTTTCCCTTGCCCTTCTAGAGCCTTTAATTTAGACCAACTCACTCCTAACCGGTGCAGTTCTTGACCCGGTTGTGCATGACCAAACGATCCAAGTCTACTTTACCTCATGTTATTACCTATTGGTGCTACTCCTAAGTTCTTTTGAATGCATTCATTTCTAATTCCATCCTTCCATGTCTTGCCACTCATCCATCTCAACATCCTCATTTCAGCTAAATTCATCCTATGAACATGTTGCTCCTTAGCTGCCCAACATTGTCCCCAAAAGCATGGCTGGTCTTCTCGCTATCATATAAAATTTCCCTTCCAGTTTGAGTGGTATATAAGAAAAGGGTAATTACTAAAACAATTGGAGAAGCTTTTCTTTTACAATTCAAAACCTCAAATTAAATACAAAATGATACGAGATATCTGTTGGAGCTAGGAATGTAATAGCTCATAACTAAATAAGGTAAACTATGGCCAAGTTTAGTAACCCAGGTGAGTCTTGGTATCGACTGTTTATGTCATATGTGAGCAAGACAGAGTCTGAGATACAGTTTGATACTTGACCTTTTTGCATTCAAGGTCCTTATTTCACTATTTTTATGTGCCCACAGTCATATGCTTGAGTGGAGATACATAAACTATTCTATGAATACATAAACGATTCTACGAATTCAATCATTTTAAGCATTATTTCCTAGGGTTACATCTCAGTGATGGGATAACAGCAGAGTTGTCATTTGCATGTGAGGTCATTTTTTCCAATATTCTTGGGTACTTACAGGTATCTGCTAGAACAAAGATAAATTTTTGTAAACTATCCCACAAAACTAATTGTTCTAGCATTATTTTATAGGGTTTATGTTTGGTGATTGGGTAAGGACAAGGTTGTGATTTTGTTATTGCAAACTTCTAAAATGATCACGATTTTTAAGTGAAATGAAATTAGGATTTCTACTTGTTTTACTTTTGGTAGAGTTTGCAGTTAGGAAACTTGTAATTATGTTTGCTTTCCTAGTTATGTGCTAATCATGGTGCTAAGAATATGTATACTTGTTTGGGGATTATGTAAGCTTTTCTCCCCTTTCTTTTACTCTTATTCAGTATAGATGTTTTTTCCTTTTCTTTTTTTTAACTCTTATCCTAGAGGAGAAGACCCAATATTTGGTTTTTGAGTTACCATCTCATCGCAATTTTTGGTACTCTGACTTGTGCATCTTCATCTTCTCCATGTGAATTTTCTACTCAAAAGCTGTGGATCTAGTCAACTGAGATGAGCCTGGGACTTAGTTCCAAACTTACTAAATTGTATCTAATCAGCTACATGAATTTTTTTTGGTTAACAACCTACGATCAACTTTTTAAGATCATAAAACTTTCCAACTAAGCAAAACAAGTTGAATCATGTGAACTTTCTATCAGATGAAATTAATACAAAATCAAAAGAAAAGAAGAAGAAAGAAAGAAAGAAAAAATTGTGGTGGCTGAGTTAAAAGTAAATGAAGCTACCTCAACCACAGTCATGCCAAGAAAGCGCAGTCTTTGTTGCCACACATACTCTGCAAGGACAACACTGCATGGCCAGACAAACATTCCATAATCTTCTTGCATATTCTGTCAACACAATGGAACATTGATGATTTTCTAAAATTAACGCAAAAAGAACATCCACCTTTGCATCCTATATGTGTGAAAGTGCGTAACTTAAATATGAAAAAGAAAGATTTGAGAAACTAGTACGACTTCAAATTCGAAGCAATGAATAAAAGGCAATCTATCTTGGACTTCGTATAGAAAATGCTACACAAACCTCTCTGAAAGACATCCTCAAGAAAAGGGAAAAAATCAAGTGATTTCCTTCTTGAAGACTAAGAGACCATAAATCCGGGAATGTTGACCCATGGCATCCTAGCCAAAATGGTGATTTCCACAAGAAGTATGAGTTGGGCTATAGGATCCAATAACATTGCTACAAAGCTGGGAACAAGAGGGATGTACAAACTCCAACAAGACTATCCAAATTATCCTAAAGGAGAGCAGAATGTTTATATTGCAGAACCTGCCCAACATGTCAAGATTGAGATTCCAGATTATGATGGTAATCTGGAACCCAAGGTCTTCATTGACTGAATAAAGTCAACGGAAAGATATTCCGCTAGTATAAAATGAAAGAAGCCATCAAGCTACATTTTGTTGTCCTGAAACTTAAGGGTGAGACTCAAGACTGGTGATACACTGTTAAATAAGACTTGCAACTCTGTGGCTTTCCTCCTATAGACAATTGGGCGGAAACTAAGGAAAAATTGAAGCAGATGTTTCTGTCGATGGATTATGAGACAACTTCCTTCCAGAACTGTAAGTGCTATGTTGTATATCAAGCACCCTATATTGTCAAATTTTGTAGTGACAAACCACTTTGGAATGATGGACTTGTTCATGATGGAAAGTTCACCTTCAAGTGACCTTTGAGTGATGGAAAGTTCACCTTCATACAAAGATGTGTTACAAGCCATGAAGACTGTTCTATCTACATCAACTTCAAGTTCAAGTACAGGTTTAAGCGTTACTTCAAATGCAAGATCAAGTTCAAGTACACTTCATAGTCAAGAAAAAGATCAAGTTTCAAGTATACAAGTTCAAGCTTTAAATTCTTCAAGAAGAAGATCTACCGGATCTACCAAAGCTACAAGTTCAATGTTCAACATTTCAGGTATAAATGACCCTAGAAAGACCTTAGGTTTGGGTCATTAATATTGCACATTTAATTTGGGTTATTATGCTTATTATATGCTTTGCTTCAACTAGTCTTAGTCAATGTTTGACTAGTCCAGGCTCTAGCTCGACCAGTCCAAGGTTTTTCTCAACCAGTCCAAATATAAACTCAAAATTTCAAAATTTTCTAGTAGGTCCTCGACCAGTCGAGCATCCTGCTTGATCAGTCGTGGAGATTGGCTTGACTAGTCGAGCCCGGCTCAACTCGAACTCCAACAACCATTTTAAGCCCCGCTCGACCAGTCAAGGATCAATTTTATCCGGTCGCGCCAGAATTTTTGAAATTTGGTTGCTTCCAAGACCAGTCGAAGCTGACCTTAGACCAGTCGAGGGAACCGTTTTTCAGCCTATAAATAGAGGACTTTTCTCAGCTTTTTTCATTCATTCTAAGCCAATTCAAGCCACCACTCTGAGATATAAGTCCCCGTGATTGTCAAGCTATTGTACAATAATTTAAGATTCTTTTTATAGCTTTTTTATTTCTAATTTCATGATCTCTTACTACTTCAATCTGATTTGATAAAAGGGAATTCTGATCTACCCCTCTTGAGATCCAAGAAATTGAATCAAAGTAGCCCAAGATTGGATTAATTTAAAATTCATTTAGACCTAGAACCCTTCCATTTGTGTGATTGAACATTGGACATCTTCATCTTCAAAGAAGCTGTTCTACTGGGCTACATCAAAAGAAAATCTTTAGATAAGTATTTGATTTACAGCTTTTGGTTTTCGAGATTGCCAAAAAAATCTCTATTGTGGTTTTGACTAAGATAGCCAGAAAATCTCAGTGTAGGGTTTTTAATTGTGGTAGCCCATTGAAAACACAATTGTAAAGGTTTTAAGGTGAACCTTGGAAAACCTTCTTTCATAGTGAAAGCCAATATCTCATGGGTTGTGATTATTGGGAGTGGAGTAAGTGTGGCTGTTTTAGAACAGTTGGTGTACACACCGAACCACTATAATTCTTGGAGTTTGGTGGATGATGACGTATGTGATTTATGTGTGGTGAATGCTTGTATTTATTTCATATGCTTGTGATGAATGTTATAATAGATAGATTTGTTTCAATTGCTTCTTGTATTAGTTTGAGTTTTTTATCGTTACTGAGTTCAAGAAATCAGGTTGTCCTACCATAAACTTTGGTTTTTGCGCCCCCCCCCGATAGCCAGAAAATCTCAGCGTAGGGTTTTTAATTGTGGTAGCCCGTTGGAAACACAATTATAAAGGTTTTAAGGTGAACCTTGGAAAACCTTCTTTAATAATGAAAGCCAATATCACGTGGGCTGTGATTATTAAGAGTGGAGTAGGTGTGGCTGTTTTAGAACAGTTGGTGTACACACCGAACCACTATAATTCTTGGAGTTTGGTGGATGATGATGTATGTAATTTATGTGTGGTGAATGCTTGTATTTATTTCATGTACTTGTGATGAATGTTGTAATAGGTAAATTTGTTTCAATTGCTTCTTGTATTAGTTTGAGTTTTTTATCCTTACTGAGTTCAAGAAATCAGGTTGTCCTACCATAAATTTTGGTTTTTGCCCCCCCAACCCCAGACTGAGAACTCGCCCTTTTCAAGTACTATCAGAGCTAAGTGGCTCATTCTATTGGATTTATTTCATGAGCTTATCAATCTAGAGCTTTCAGTATGTCAAATTTTAATAGCCTATCTATTACTAGGCCACCACCGTTTGATGGCTCCAACTAAACTTATTGGAAAGCCAGGATGAGGATATTTCTGAAATCCATTAATGAAAGTGTGTGACAAGCCACAGTGACTAGATGGAATCCACCAATGTCTAAAGTTCTAGGCAGTGATGGAACCAAGTCCCTAAAGGAAACACCGTTTTATATGCGGACTACTATTCAGAAAAATGACAGCAGTGCGAATGTTAAGGCTTTAAATGAAATCACTTGTGCACTATCACCTGATGAATTCAAAAGAATCATTTCTTGTGATATTGTTAAATAAGACTGGGACATTATTGAAATGACACACGAGGGTACATCTATTGTAAAAAAGTCTAAAGTTCATATCCTCACCGCTAGGTTTGAGGAAATTCGTATGGAAGAAAATCACCTGATGAATTCAAAAGAATCATTTCTTGTGATACTGCTAAACAAGCCTGGGATGGGACATTCTTGAAATGACACACGAGGCTACATCTATTGTCAAAAAGTCTGAAGTTCAAATCCTCACCACTAGGTTTAAGAAAATTCGTATGGAAGAAAATGAGTCTTTCATTAACTTCTATACGAAACTAAATGACATAGTCAACTCTATGTGGGGTCTTGGAGATAGTATCCCAGAAAGTAAAGTTTGTGCAAAAATACTGCGATCACTTCCTGATAGATTTAATTCCAAGGTGACTGTCATTCAGGAACTTAGAGGCACAGATCACATGAAGTTTGAGGAACTTGTTGGTTCACTTCAAACATACGAGTTAAATTTCAAAGCTCCAAAAGGTAAGTCTATAGCTCTTAAATCATCCAAATCTATTTCTCATGATAGTAATGTTAATTCTGATTGTGAAAACTCGGAGAATGATATGGCTTTACTTGCAAAAAAGTTTTACAAGATTTTTAAAAGTAAGAAAAGAGTTGATTTTCAAAAACCCTTTGAGAAGAAAAAGGGTAAATCTAAATCATTGAAATCTCTAAAAGATAGCCAGTGTTTCAACTGCCATGAATATGGGCATTTGGCAAATAAGTGTCCAAAGAGGGACAAGCCAAAGTGAAAAGGCATGTTAGCCACATGGGATGAATCTAGTTCTAGAGCTTTCTGAGTCAGATGAATTTGAACCCGAAACTTCAAATGAAATCAAGGCTTTAATGACTCTTACCAGAGTCACCTCCTTTGATAGTTGCGACACATGAAAATCTAGGGAGTGACCCTGAAAATGATAATGAAGATGATCTTCAAGATGCCTATGATGCCCTATACAGGGAGAATTGTAAGATTGTTGTCAAACTAAAACTTCAAAAAGAAAATTTTCTGAAATTGAAAGAGGAATTTGAAAACTCTGTTTTAAAAAAATCTCATATTTCTGATTGTTTTGAAAAAACAAAATGTTATTTGAATTTCAAAACATCTGAACTTGAAAAATTAAGAACAAAAAATGAGAAACTAAACTTGAAGTTTCTTCTTGAGTTCAAATGAAACATGGAGGTATGCCCATGGAGACCCTAAACTTGAAAAGTTATTAACCGCATCTAGAACATGTGGATACAGATCGGGTTTAGGCTATGACAAATACATGCCTCCAAAAAATAAGAGTGTATCTCCTACATTTGTCAAAGGGAAATCCTCTAACTCAAAAGGAAAGGGCTTGAAATATAATAATCAAAACAACTATAAAAATGTAAAAACTTTTCAAGCTTCTAAAGTCAATACTAATAATGTCAGCTTTAGAAAATAATGTTATAATCCTTTAGCTGAAAAATTTGTGGACTTACTCAAGGAGCTTCTCAAATCTAACTCTAATATAAGAGTTAATAATAATTTCAAGCGAAGGAAAACCAACACTGCTCCAAAACCCAAAACTACAATGAAATGGGTTCCTAAGGTTACTTGTTTGGTTGCCCACACCGCCTTCAAGGCTTTGAGTCAATCGAAACGGTACCTAAACAGTGGTTACTCAAGACACATGACAGGTGACAGAGATTTGTTCACCAACTACAAAGAAATGACTGATGGCTCAGTCACTTTTGGTGATGGAAGCAACTGCAAGATAATTGGCCAAGGTACGATTCATATTTCTAACCTTCCTCCTTTTGAAAATGTTTTATTTGCAAAAGGATTTAAGCACAATCTTTTGAGCATATCTCAAATCTGCGATAACAAACATAGTGTTAAAATTTACAAATCAAGGATGCGAGATCTCAAATGAGAAAGGTTGTGTGATATTAAATGGTCGTAGAACTTGTTATATCGTGAATGAATCTTGCTCATCTAAATTATCTTATTACATTGTCCAAACCGATGATAACGAATTATGGCACAAAAGCCTTGGACATGTGAACTACCGAAATTTGTATAGATTGAGCAAAGCTGATCTTGTTAGAGGTCTACCCAAATTGAAGAAATTGGATAAAATATGTGGCGCATGTTAGATTGGAAAACAAACAAGTAGTCACGAGAAAGAGAACTTGATGGGGACATCACGCGCACGTGCACGCACGTCGACCCCTGCGTACGTATGGAGGGAGAGGGAGGGCACCACCGTCGATCTCGCTCAATGATGATGTCCCGAGAAGGCCTCCTAGTTAGAAGACAGAGTTTTGGTTCATTAGAGTGGACCTGATAATCAAGTAAAGCCCATCATGGGATCTCATGATCTGGGCCCACTAGTCAGATTGATTTAATATTTTAGGTTTTGATTATCTATGTTATTTAGAATATCATGAATGCTTTAGATTTCTTCGATTGATTTTTATTTTGGTTTACTTCATCGCCAAGTAATAGGTTGTGCACATGGTGCGAGTTTTGGGGTATAGAGTTTTCTTATAAATAGGCGCCCCTTGTAGTTCTTTTGAGTCATTGAAGTTGAATAAAAATGTCTGCGTATTTTTTTTCTACTCTCTGAGTTTGAGTTGTGGAAAAATTCAAGTGGGTGCAAAGCCCTCCCTTTTCGAAGGGCTAACCACTGTGGTGCGAAGCCACGCCTATCCCAAACCGCCCCTACCCTCTTCCATCCATATCTCTCACTTTTTACAATCATCATTGCTTCAAATCCACCTATTTTTGCAGCCTTCTTCTCCCTACAGCCAGTTTTTAGAATCTGACCCTGCAGGAGGGCCGAAACTTCGACAGAGCACTGCGTCCGGACCGCACGTCGAATCGCCACAAGATTTGGAGGGTCCCCCCTGTCGACCAGGGCCAAGGAGGCTGTTTGGGGAATTGGGCCCCGCTCGCACGTGCGGCCAAGCTCGTGCACACATGCACCTGGCCCTACCTTTGTACGCTTCACCTTAGGGCTCCTTGTATTGAAATTGGTGAATTCCTTGGATTAGGGACTGGTTACTGTGCATGTGTGGATGATTTCTATTTCCCTTTGAGCATCGTTTGGTCCATAATTTTATTGATCCAGTCCTAGCCTGTGTAAGCCTGGACCCACACAAATTTCACTTGTTTGACTGTTTGAGCTTTTGTGTGGATGTGGAATTATTATGTTATTGTTCCTGAATTAGCATGATTTAAGCCTGAAATCTTGTATATCATATTTAAATTTCATATCCTGCATCAAATTTGGTATCAGAGCTTAGGGTTCTTGTAGGGGAATGCATTATATGTTTAGGGTTAGTTTGTGTAAGTCCGTCATACATCCAGTTTCATTACATATAGCTATTTAGAAGACTATAGTCCCTGATATTAGTTGCTGAAATTTATGTTAGCAGGGAGTTAGCAATTCACATTGCTGTAACTTTCTGTTAGTCCTTTATTTCGACAACTATATTGCTTGATTTTAGTAACACTGCGTAGTTTCCCTCGTATAGAGTCTCATAGGATCATTTAGTCCAATTTAATCATCATAGGAAGTCCTTAGGTGGAGTTAGCAGTCGTATGCCCCCACGTATGGGTCATGGTTGGTTTGCACCCTACACTAAACATGGAATGATTACAAGAGTCATTAAATAAACTATCCCAGCAGATTGAGTCTTTAGGTAAGAGCTTGGATATGGACCAATGCTTTGAACAACTTAATGTGCGCATTACCCAACTAAAGGCCTCCGCCAGGACAAACCCCACCATTTGGGTAGATGTTCAATCTCAGGCAGGTGGCTAGGAGGATAGACCAATGAATAGAGTTAGCTAAGGAATCAGTCATAGACATGCACCTGTGCACTCACCCCATGAGGGACATCAAGACCACTATTTTGAGGAGTACAACATGTGCAACCTTGTGGTTGAAGAGAATGCACCAGAGGCTAGTGTAGAGTTATCCACTGAGACCATTCCGGTAGTGGATGAGTTTCATGATGTTTATCCTGATGATCTACCAGATGATTCTCCCCCTAGGAGGGATATAGAGCACACTAGAACATGGGACACCGTAATATCTACAACCGAGTTTGCGTTTAATAATTTTGTCGATGGGTCCACAGGTCTATCCTTATAAATTCGTTAGTGGTTATAAACTTGAGAAACCTATTGATCTTGTCCCTATGTCACTGTCGCATAGGCCGTCAGAGCCTGCAGAGTCTTTTGCGCATCACATTCATTCATGGAATCAAGAAATCAGGCAGAAGATCATCACTAGTAATGAACATTACGAATTTTCTGCAGACCGGCATAAATGTTTCAAGGAATTCAATGTAAGGAACTCTATGATGGTCCACATCAGGCCTGAGCGGTATCCTCCCGGGGCCATTCGTTAGTTACACGCGCGTAGCACTAGACCCATCAAAATTATAAAACGAAACGGTCTCAATGCGTATGTGGTAAATCTTCCACCCTCCATGGGAATTAGTTTCATATTCAATGTAGAGGATTTAATTACATTTCAAGGGGTCATTGATGCATTGTCTAGCCTTTCGCCTAACCATCCTGATTCTCCAAACCTTTCCCTTGGTCCCAAAGTATACCGTATCGATATCGGTTGGCGTAACGGTGCCCTCCGATACCGATACTGATACGGGGGTGTAACGGCGATATAGAGGCGCAACGGCCCGTAACGGCACAATTTTTTTTACCAAAAAAATACGAAAAAATATGGATTAAATCCGAAATATTCTAAGCATTCCCAATATGCATTCATTTATAAATTGGAACATGTTTATGGTGGTATAACGGTCCACTCTTTGGTGAGAAGTTGTATCGAACTGTCTAATGAATTTATGAACCAGATAGCCTGAATTTGACTACAAAATTCATATATTTAATTTTCTAACTATCTACATGAATGATAGATATATTAGAATGAATGTAATATGAAAATATCTTACATTAGGTGTTTGCAATTATTTTTGAGGAATTTCTCGAACATACCTGTGGATGTGACTATGATTCCTGTGTATGATCTATCATCCTCAAGTCAAGAATATATAATAATAATAATAATTAATAGTGTCTGATATACTCCCATGCAACTTGATTAAGGATTACTTGATTGGTTGTCAGGGGAGTTATTTTAAATACAAGTTCAGTAGTGTGCCAGTGTCAAGTGTGTGCTTGGCTTTTTACAATAATATTGCTGTGAGTTGTCTGCTGCAAATACTTACCTTAATACAAATATATACTTACAATCACAAGTCACCACCAAAATGAAAATCTACTTTTTTGTGGTTGCTCGACCTCCACATCATTGTCATCATCAGGCTGAGGCTGTCTAATAGGTATAGGTGCCGCATATCCATAATATCTAGTGCCAGAAGGAAATACTAAATCAACGAAACTAGATGATGACTGATTCTGACTAAGCAATGACTACGACTCCGAGTAAGGATATCCACCAGTGCCCGTCGAATAGCTATACTGGTGCCCGTACTCAGGCTGTTGAAATTCTTGAGATTTAGAGTGCGTCTGCTATGATGAGTAACTTGGATTTGGATCTTGATATCTATAATCATATGGATATTGATCAAGAGGACTACTCCAACATGAATGTAATGGAACAAGCTCAATATAACCACCATAATTATAATCCAATTGACCATAAGAATATACATCGTAATAACCAAGACCATAAGCCTGCTAATGTTCCGGACCTCCCAGACCCAGTGCACCACTAGATGTACCCTCCTGCTGACTGTATCGTGACTCGGTACATTCATAAGTCCGACCTCGTGTACTACCTCGTCGATGTTCATTGGCATCGCGATCTGTAGACGGCTGTATAGGGTGCTGAGCAACACCAGAAGTGCCAGCACCAGGGACAGGGGGGTCATCATCACCATCATCCGACATGGTCACGCTCCATTGCTCGTACTCTTTTGTTGATCTTGAGTCGTACGTGCACTTGGCATAAACGCTGCCCCTCTTACTAGGTCCAACACATCTGCGCGACTCTCTTGTTGCGCTCTGCGTATTTCTGGGTCATCAATTTTCAATTCTTCACTATCCTCTTCAATTTGTTTTTCCCTTGTTTCCAACCAAGGTAGAAGCGGGTCATCCTCATCATAAATATTATCCACGTTTATTGGATAGTAGTTTGCGTCATCGGCGGCTGTAATGCTCTTATGATGTCGTTGCATTCTTAGTTTAATATTGTAATGGATGAAAATAAGTCTATCTAATGTCCTAGTCTGCAATCTATTCCTATTTTTTGAATAAATAAGCGTAAAACAACTCCAATTCCTTTCGCGGCTAGAGGAAGATGTTGTTTGGCTCAAAACTTTTACTGCAATTTTTTGGAGAGCCTTCGTACTCTCTCCGAAATCAATCCACCATTTGGCCGGTTGTAACCTAGATACTGCATGCTGTGCAAAAGCATTTCCAAAGTTACCCAGGCGGTTTCCAAATGTATCTAATTCATTCAACGCCTTTATTTGCATATCTGAGTCAGGATCTAATCTTTTTATCACATTCTTTATCCCGACACGAACTTCATCATCCGCAACAAGTGATTGGGTATGTTTGTATCTAGGATTTAGGTAATAACCTACTGCATGAAGATCGTGATAGAGTTGTTTTGTCCATCTCCTATAGATCATCCTCCAAAAAGACTCTTAGCTTCGACAATCACGTTGAATTGTCAACTTCGCCTTATCCATGGCATCGTATAGGAAGCAAATAATAGGTGCTTCGTCGGTTTTAACAAGATGGAGTACTCTCATTAGTGGCTCCATCACCTTTAGGATCGACTTGACCCTTTTTCAATATTTGTTGTCTCGTATGGTATTCGCAACTTCAACCGGTGTCCCCGATGTCTTCTTTCCATGTTTTGTGTTGAGCTATTTTCGGGAAGTGAACATCTTAATCAACTCTCCCCTATGCTAGAAAAAACTCTCTAATGCTAGAAAGTTTCTTGTGAATCTAGTCGCCGCAGGCCTCAACAACTCTCGTCCTTTCGTGAACTTTCTCATTATTGCGACTACTTGATTATGGGTGTAAATAAACGTCGTTACTTCTCTTACCCTTTCAACCATTTCCTAAACGTTCTTCTTCTTCCTAATATCTTCTAATATAAGATCAATATAATGGGCAACACATGGTGACCAAAAAAGATATTTTCTCTTATTCATCAACATGTCCTGCAAGCTTATATGATGCTTCATAATCTGTCACAATCTGTACTACATTCTCCTTTCTAATTTCTTCCACAACTTTATCCATTAGTCCAGTAATATAAGTAAAAAATTTTGTTACATCTGAGGCATCAATTGACTTGTGGTATATAGTTCCTAAGTGGCAATACACCGTGAAGTTGATCATACTACGTTTGGTTGGGACAGTCCAACCATCACACATGATCATGCATCTTCTGGCTTGCCATATGGGTTTAAAGATAGTCACGTATGCTTTCACATCCGCATACTCTGCATCTGTCAGTTTCCCTCTAATCTCCTAATCCGTGGAAGCTTTTATTCCTTCACCTGCTTCTACTGCTGCATCAATTACCACCTGCCAATATGGAGAATTGGCCACGATAGGAGGTATGTTGACATGTATAAATAACTTTGTTGTTGCTCTACCTAGCTTCTCAATGGAAGTTCTAGTCCACATTTGTTTTATCTTCTTTTGTTTAGTTGATTCTTTCCTAAACAGGATTGGATCAATAGAGGGTCTCCTACGCTCATTTACCTCTTCATCCAAACGTATAGGGGCATCATATGAAGATGTCTGTCGTCGGCTGCCAAACACACGTCTTAACCCACCAAACCTACCCCCCTTCCTACAAAAGCAGTTGCACTCCCAGTCCCAATCTCACTCCCACTGCACCCCGCTGTCATACGGCGACGTTCTTCCTCTTCACAAGCTAGACACAAGCTCTCTCTCTTACCTATAGTTAATTCTCAATCTGAATCTTCATCAGAATCAATAATATCTTCATCACGAACACCCATATATTCAGGACCAAACACCTCCTGTCGAGCTGCATCCAAAATATCATCTTTCTTTTGTACAGCAGCACATTTACCCTTCGACTCATCCAGACTAGCTTGCATTAAAATCATTATCTTTTTCGGTACTCTAGTACATCTCGCAACTTGACCATTTCGATGTGCCAAATGTTGTTTAAGACAGGTAATTCCATTAGTCACTAGTCTATCACAATAGTTGCACTTCATTTGGTGCTTAGCACCATCAACCCTCTAACAATGTTGCCATCAAATATCCTCACTTGTTGGCTAGACCCAGACATTTCTTTAGGTTTAAATATATATTAGATATGAATATGAGTGTATAACCTATGTCTATGTGAGATTGTGAGTCCAGTCTACTCAACACTCGCTATTCTTAATTTATAATACTATATACAGTTTCAAAATCTAATCAATAAAGATGATTTTATGTTCTAAACCCTAAGAAGCTTCAAAACCTTTCAAATAAATAAATAAACATAAAGTCACTAATTCGAAAATAGAAAAAATTAAAATATATATATATATATATATATATATATATATATAATGACAACAACAATCTGTAAAATGCACATTAACATGTTCTACTATGATTAACATATCATATTCTACCATTAAAACAGAAAAACATTCAATAAAAAATGATTTTTTGAATTTTCAAAAAAAAAGACTGAAAATAGTGCGTAAATAGAAAAAAAATGACATCAAGAACCTATAAAATGCACATTAACATGTTCCACTATGATTAACACATCATATTCTATCATTAAAACAGCAAAACATTCAATAAAAAAATGATTTTTCAAATTTTCAAAAAAAAAGAACCGAAAATAGTACATAAATAAAAAAATTTTAAAAACAATAGAAAATGACATAAAGAATCTGTAAAATGCACATTAACATGTTCTCCTATGATTAACACATCATATTCTATCATTAAAATGGAAAAACATTCAATAAAAAATGATTTTTGCAAAAAAAAGGCCGAAAATAGTGTGTAAATGGAAAAAAAAAAAAAAAAAAAAAAATGACATCAAGAATCTTTAAAATGCATATTAACATGTTCTACTATGATTAACACATCATATTCTATCATTAAAACAGCATAAAATTAAATAAAAAATGATTTTTCGAATTTTCAAAAAAAGGACCGAAAATAGTGCGTAAATAGAAAAAATAAAAATAAAAATAAAAAAATGACATCAAGAATCTGTAAAATGCACATTAACATGTTCTACTATGATTAACACATCATATTCTACCATTAAAACAGTAAAACATTCCATAAAAAGTATAAATACCTATTTTTGAGGAATTTCTAGAAAATGGCCCACGGAGCTTCGAATCAAGAAAATCCTTAAATTTAAGTTGTTTTTCTCTGAAATATGAAGCTAAGATTGGTCGAAAATAGTAATAGACTAATTTAGGAAGTGTTTAGAAGAAAAAAGTTTGAAAAAAAGTGAAAAAATGGACCTTAATAAGCTAAAAAATAAGTTACTGTTTTCTGACCGTTACGCCCTAACCGTTACAACGCAGTAACGGCCGTTACGCCCCGTAACGGCCGTTATGTTTACAAAATCGGCCGGGTGCCCGTTTCAGCCTTATATCGCGTAATGGCATTGACCGTTACCGATACGTCCGTTACCGATACATAACGGCCGATACTCCCGTATCGTAACCGATACGGGACACCTTGCTTGATCCATGGCCCCCTCCCGATCCATCTTCCCAGCCTCTATGTCCCATACCTACCCTTTCCGACCCATTTTCCCAGCCTGTACCTCTCATACCTACCCGTCTTGACCCATCTTCCCAGCTATTACGTCTCATACCTATCCTTCCCGACCCATTTTCCCAGCCTCCATCTCTCATACATACCCGTCCTGACCCATCTTCCTAGCATCTACCTCCCATACCTACCCTTCCCACACCCAGAGAGAATAGAAGATATTCTAGACCATTAGATAATATCCAAGTCAGACGATAGGTTTCAAAAATTCTTAGTCAAATGGAAGTCACGTCCAACTTCATACAATACGTGGCTCACTGAGAAAGAGCTTCAGAGACTTGATCCTGACATCCTGGAGCGGTTTAGGAGTTTTATTTCACCGGTGACGAATCTTCGCATCCGGAGAGAATTGATGGGGACATCACGTGCACGCGCACACGCACACCGCCCCCTACCCACGTACGCAAGGAGAGGGAGGGTCCTATCATTGATCTGGCTCAATGACGACGTCCCGAGAGGGCCTCCTACTTAAAAGACGGAGTTTTACTTCATTAAAGTAGGCCCGATAATCAGGTAAAGCCCATCATGGGATCTCATGATCGGGGCCTACTAGTCGGATTGATTTCATATTTTAGGTTTTAATTATCTATGTTATTTAGAATATCATGAACGCTTTAAATTTCTTCAATAATTTTTTATTTTGGTTTACTTTATCGCTAATAAGTTGCGCATATGGCACGAGTTGTGGGGTATAGAGTTTTCTTATAAATAGGCACCCTTTGTAGTTCTTTTGAGTCATTGAAGTTGAATAAAAATTTATGCGTGTGTAGTTGTGGAAAAATTCAAGTAGGTGCGAAGCCCTCCCTTTTTGAATGGCTAACTACTGTGGTGCGAAGCCATGCCTATCCTAAACCGCCCCTACCCTCTTCCGTCCATATCTTTTACTTTCTACAATCATCCATGCTTCAAATCCGCCTGTTTTTGCAATCATTCTTCTCCCTACAGCTAGTTTCCAGAATTTGGCCCTACAGGAGGGCCAAAACTTCGACAGAGCACTACACCCAGACCGCACGTCAGATCGCCAAGAGATTTGAAGGGTTTGTAGTCCCCCCTGGTCGACACCCAGACCGCACGTCGGATCACCATGAGATTTGAAGGGTTTGTAGCCCCCCTTGGCCGACCAAGGGCAAGGAAGTTGTTTGGGGAATCGGGCCCCGCTTGAACGTGCGCCTGGCCCTGCTGCTGTCCGCACGCGTTAACTTTCATCTATTCAGGTTTTTCTTCTTATTTTTCCTCTTTTTATACCTATTTTCATAAACCCTAACCCTAGATTGCATTATCCTTAGTCTATGTGTCTCCTTCTTCACCCTATGACTCCTTGATTTGAAATTGGTGAATTCCTTGGATTAAGGACTGGTTACTGTGCATGTGTGGATGATTTTTATTTCCCGTTGAACATCATTTGGTCCATAATTTTATTGATCTAGTCCTAGCCTTTGTAGGCCTAGACCCGCACAAATTCCCCTTGCTTGACCGTTTGAGCTTTTGTGTGGGATGTGGAATAATTATGTTATTGTTCCTAAATTAGTATAATTTAATCCTGAAATCTTGCACATCATATTTAAATTTCATGTCCTGCATCAGAACTCCTCTGCCATATCCAAACCTCTTGAACTTCTCCACATGGATCTTGTTGGACCAACCAGAATGGAGAGTAAAGGTGGTAAGAAGTATTTCTTGGTAATTGTGGACTTTACCAGGTTTACTTGGGTTGCATTCATGAGAGAAAAATCTGAAACTCTCGATGAAGTTAAAAGAATACTCAAAGCGTATTCGAACTGAAAAAGAAATGAATGTTGTTAAGATCCGAAGTGATCATGGATCGGAATTCGAAAATAGCAATTTTGAGAAGTTCTGTAGCAATCATGGTATATTGCATGAGTTTTCTGCTCCTAAGACGCCTCAAAAAAATAGGGTTGTTCAAAGAAAAAACAGAGTGCTACAAGAGATGGCCAATGTAATGTTAAATAGCATGAAGTTACCTAAAAATTTGTGCCAAAGCTGTTAATACCGCATGTTATATCATAAACCGTGTTTACATTAGAAAATCTAAAGATAAAACGGCTTATGAATTGTGGTTTAGTAAGAAACCTACAGTTAAATACTTTAGAATTTTTGAAAGTGCTACATTTTATGAGACCGGAAAAATTTAGGGAAGTTCGATACTAAGAGTGATGAAGGGATATTCCTAGGTTATGCTCTGAATAGTCGAGCATACCGTGTTCTTAACAAGAGAACTAGTGTTATTCAGGAGTCTATAAATGTTGTTATTGATGATCACCTGAACACACCAATATCTAGTTCAGAAGATGATGAAGTCACTGTAATTGATAAACCTGACTCCTCATCTTGTCAAATCAATACTGAACTACGATCAATTAACGACCATCCTATTGATCAAATACTAGGTAACCCTCTCACTGGTGTGCGTACTCAAAAACAACTGGAAAACATATGTAATTATGTGTGTTTTACTTCTCAAATCGAACCGGCCAACGTAAAAGAGGCACTCACTGATGAAAATTGGATAGTTGCCATACAAGATGAACTAAACCAATTTGTTAAGAATGATGTATGGTATTTAGTTCCAAGACCATCTGATAAACATATAATTGGAACCAAGTGGATTTTCAAAAATAAATCTGATGAGTTAAGGAATATAATAAGAAACAAGGCTAGACTGGTTGTACAACGGGATACTCATATAGAAGGAGTCAATTATAATGAAACCTTTGCCCTAGTAGCTCGTCTTGAATCTATCAGATTATTCATATCCATCGCATGTTTCAAAAAATTGAAGATCTATCATATGGATGTTAAAAGTGCATTTCTAAATGGTGATCTACATGAAGAGGTTTATGTTGAACAACGTAAGGGTTTTGAAGACCCTAAACACTCTAAACATGTGTATCGCCTTAAAAAGACACTTTATGGTTTGAAACAAGCTCCCAGGGCATGGTATGAGAAATTGACAAAGTTCTTATGAAGTCATAATTTTGTTATGGGGAGTGTTGATAAAACTATTTTGTTAAAAAATTCAATGAACACATACTAATAATACAGATCTATGTTGATGATATTATCTATGGTTCTACTTGCTCTAACATGTCCATTGAGTTTGCAGAGTAGATGAAATCCAAGTTTGAAATGAGTATGGTGGGAGAATTGAACTACTTTCTAGGTTTATTAGTTAAACAATTAGAAGACGGTATCTTCATTTCTCAAACCAAGTATGCTTTAAACCTAGTTAAGAAATTTGGATTTGAGAATGACAAAAAATTCAATACTCCTATGAGTACGACTCTTAAGCTTTTACAGGATACAACAGGTAAAAGTGTAGATCCTCGGTTACATCGTCGTATGATTGGTAGTTTGCTATACTTAACTGCGAGCCGAACTAATATAACATTCAGTGTAGGTATCTGTGCTAGATATCAATCAGATCCCAAGGAATCTTTTCTTATTGTTGTCAAGCGTATTATTAGATATGTCGTAAGTACGGCTAATCTAGGCCTCTGGTATCTGCATGATATTAATGTTTAATTAGCTGGATATATGGATGTTGATTGGGCTGGGAACATAAATGATAGAAAATCTACAAGTGGTGGATGTTTTTATGTTGGGATTGTTTAGTTTCCTGGCACAGCAAGAAACAGAGTTCCCTATCATTATCCACAGCTAAGGTTGAATATATTGCAGTCGGAAATGCTTATACCCAGCTTGTGTGGATGAAAAGAATGCTCAATGATTATGGTATTGCGCAAGATACAATGATATTGTATTGCGATAACTCTAGCGCAATTAATATTTCTAAAAATCACATCCGGCATTCATGTACCAAACATATTGACATTCGGTATCATTATATTCGGGAAGTAGTAGAAGATAAAATCATTTCATTGAAATACGTTAAAACGAAAAATCAGCTTGCAGACATATTTACTAGACCACTTGACAGGAATAGGTTTTCTAAGTTGAAAATGGATATTGGTATATGTAATTCTAACTGTGTTTATCATGTTTGCATGTTTATATATATATATATATATATATATATATATATATATATATATATATATATATATATATTTTTTTTTTTTTATGCAAATAATTTTGAAAAATATTGAATAAAAATATAAATTTTTAGAAGTTGCCCGACCGGTCAAGCACATACTCGACCAGTCGGGGCTCGATGGGTCGAGCATGTACTCAACCGGTCGAGTTGCGTGGTTGGGACCCCTTTATGAGTGAGAAAATCACTTTTTCACCCATTTTCTCATCTTCCTCCCTTGTCCCCTCTCCGAACCGTCGAACCCATCTTCAACTAGTGCTTGGTAAGTGCTCCATTTTTTATTTCCCTTCAAATTTGGGTTCTTTGGATCATATATTGCTAGATTCTTGGGTTGATTTGAGCTTGTCTATTGGTTTCTAAGGATTTCTAATTAAAAATCTATTGGGTTTGAAATCCCTATTTCCTATGTTGCATTTCTTTCTTTTTATCTTGCAATGGAATGAAGACCTAAGAAGAAAGCTACTAGAGCTTCCTCTTCTCGATCCACTCCAATTAGGGTGCGAACCCTTCGTCCTCTTGCAGAGGATCCCAACTATGTGCAGGATCTTCGTCATCGCGAAGTTATTGTTGAGCAGTCGGTCAATTCAAATCACCTTACTCAATTTCAGATTCTTCCCCTCCTTACCGCTGTAGGTTAGGAGAACATCTTGAATTGGGGTGGACCGGCATACCGCTCCATTGCGCAAGAGATGTTCGCTTGCATTAGTGATGTATCTCTTGATGAATTGACCTTTACAGTTGTCTTTAGGGAAGGATCATTTAAAGTCAATCATTACTTAATTTCGGGCTTACTTGATGTTAATGTAAATGATGATGGTATTCCAACACCGACCTTGGCCGAAAGGATGACCAAGTCGGAAAAGCATACTCTAACCTGCAAATTATGTAACATGGACTCGGAATTTTTATTTCAAATGTCCATCCCCGATCTGGTAACAAAGCTGAATTGACATCATTTATGGTTCATATTATTCACTCCGTTGTGTCGGGTATTCCTATCTGTCTTCCTTCTTTGATCTGTTACATTATTATTCAATTTCATCTTCACCTGAGCCACAACTATATCCCATTTGCTTACTTGATGACCACCCTAGCTTTGCATTGTAATGTGGTCATGCCGCCTAGTGAGGCTCCTATTTTGCTTCTTCCGTTCAATAATTCAATTATAAACAAGATGAACTCGAAGCTCAATCCTGGTCGAAGGGATGGGGAAGCAAAGGAAGTTGAAGAAGAAGATGTGCTACCGACCGGCATCATGATGGAAGATATATTTGATGAGTTAGATGATTTTAAGGCTGATCCTGATTATCAGCCACCTGAGTATGATGAGTGCCTTCGCGCTTTAGATGAGAAGGTGGATACATTGAAAATATCCCAAGATAGTCAAATGAAATATATGCATAAGTATTTTTGACACATAACTAAGGGACTGCATCAGATTGATCCATCCATTCCACCTCTATCTGGATCGGACTAGTTTTTCTTGATATTTTGGGCATGTATTAATGTTAAACTTTAACTTTCACTTCTTTTGGACTAGTTATGTATAACATGTTGATGTTGATAACTCTGCTTAATTATACTCTTAACTTTAACTCTTTTTCTACTACTCTCTGTTATTATCATAATCACAACTATGTTTGCACTCTTTTATTTATCTTCCTTTGTCAAGTTGCGACAAAAAGGGAGAGAATTTAGTAGTTCTGTGGTTGTGTTCATGAGATTATATGGTGTATGGTATAAAGTTGCATTTTTTTTTTTGGAAATATGTATTTTTTAATACAGGTACTCTACAAGTCACCAAGCTCAGATTGAGGGGGAGTTTTTTGAAAGAGTGTCATATCAAGAAGTGGAGCTGTGATGTTTGTGGACTTGTGTATTATTGTGAAATCTTCTAAGTTGGTTTTGTCACAAACTTGACAGAGGAGGAGATTGTAAGTGCTATGTTGTATATCAAGCATCCTGTATTGTCAAATTTTGTAGTGACAAACCACTTTGGAATGATGGACTTGTTCATGATGGAAAGTTCACCTTCAAGTGACCTTCGAGTGATGGAAAGTTCACCTTCATACGAAGATGTGTTACAAGCCATGAAGACCGTTCTATCTACATCAACTTCATGTCCAACATCAACTTCAAGTTCAAGACCAAGTTCAAGTACATGTTCAAGTTCTAGACCAAATTCAAGTGCTACTTCAAATGCAAGATCAAGTTCAAGTACACTTCATAGTCAATAAAAAGATCAAGTTTCAAGTATACAAGTTCAAGCTTCAAATTCTTCAAGAAGAAGATCTACTAGATCTACCAAAGCTACAAGTTCAATGTTCAACGTTTCAGGTATAAATGACCCTAGAAAGACCTTAGGTTTAGGTCATTCATATTGCACATTTAATTTGGGTCATTGTGCTTATTATAGGCTTTGCTTTGGCTAGTCTTAGTCAATGTTCGACTAGTCCAGGCTCTGGCTCGACCAATCCAGGGTTTTTCTCGACCAATCCAGATTTAAACTCAAATTTTTGGAATTTTCTAGTAGGTCCTCGACCGATCGTGGAGACTGGCTCAATCAGTCAAGCCGGGCTCGACTCGAACTCCAACAACCATTTTGAGCCCCATTCGACCGGTCGAGCAAGCCACTCGACCAGTCAAGGATCAGTTTTATCCGGTCGCGCCAGAATTTTTGAAATTTGGTTGCTTCCAAGACTAGTCGAAGCTGACCTTAGACCAGTCGAGGGAACCGTTTTTCAGCCTATAAATAGAGGACTTTTCTCAGCTTTTTTCATTCATTCTAAGCCAATTCAAGCCACCACTCTGAGATATAAGTCCCCGTGATTGTCAAGCTATTGTACAATAATTTAAGATTCTTTTTATAGCTTTTTTATTTCTAATTTCATGATCTCTTACTACTTCAATCTGATTTGATAAAAGGGAATTCTGATCTACCCCTCTTGAGATTCAAGAAATTGAATCAAAGTAGCCCAAGATTGGATTAATTTAAAATTCATTTAGACCTAGAACCCTTCCATTTGTGTGATTGAACATTGGACATCTTCATCTTCAAAGAAGCTGTTCTACTGGGCTACATCAAAAGAAAATCTTTAGATAAGTATTTGATTTACAGCTTTTGGTTTTCGAGATTGCCAGAAAATCTCTATTGTGGTTTTGACTAAGATAGCCAGAAAATCTCAGTGTAGGGTTTTTAATTGTGGTAGCCCATTGAAAACACAATTGTAAAGGTTTTAAGGTGAACCGTGGAAAACCTTCTTTCATAGTGAAAGCCAATATCTCATGGGTTGTGATTATTGGGAGTGGAGTAGGTGTGGCTGTTTTAGAACAGTTGGTGTACACACCGAACCACTATAATTCTTGGAGTTTGGTGGATGATGACGTATGTGATTTATGTGTGGTGAATGCTTGTATTTATTTCATGTGCTTGTGGTGAATGTTGTAATAGCTAGATTTGTTTCAATTGCTTCTTATATTAGTTTGAGTTTTTTATCCTTATTGAGTTCAAGAAATCAGGTTGTCCTACCATAAACTTTGGTTTTTGGTGTAAGGGTGTCCTTTGAACAACGTTTGTATCAACCTCTCAATACTATTGCAATTGAGGTTGTTATTTGTTTCAGCTATCTGCATTTATATTCTGCATTTATTTTTTATTTGGCATAGTCCTCCTATTCAACACCACCCCCCAGGACTGAGAGCTCGCCCTTTTCAAGAACCTCCTAAGCTACGACAAGACAATCTAACTGTGCAGGAATACATACAATGTTATTATGGTTTGGAAATCCATTGTTGCCTAATGGAGACAAGAAAGTAACAAGTGGCACATTACTGTAATGGATTGTAGTTTGACATTCAAAGAGAACCTATCACCGTTCGGCTCAACAATGTGGACAAAGCATACCAAGTGTACAAGTAGCAATTTGTGGCACGACATCATAGCCTTTAAACTGGGTCTATACTCTCACCCACTCTACTGCCAGTGGTTGTACACAACCAATCACACCCCATAGTAATTTTCCTTAAGATTACAAAATTGACCAGAATGCTACCTCGAACACTCTTGGTCATAATCAATGTTGATATAGAAATCTGGTCAATCCTGCCTCACCTCCTGTGAGCGGCTGAGTACTTGCAATTAATAAAGAACAAGAGAATGCACTGGGGACGCCAGTTAAGGCCGAGAACCCTCCGATGCCTAAGTCAAGCATATTGACTCACAGTAAGTGTAATAGAATCAATATATTTGTGTACCTTGTTTCATGGCGAGAGTCTCTATTTATAATCCCTTGACATCACTTATGCATATGGTAATGAATCTATTGGATAGTTACGTATCACAAAATGGATTTGTCTCTGGGTATATCGCCCCTTACTCAGCAAGATCCTCGACGAAGATCTCAGAGGGTAATCCTATCTTTATATATTGTAAGGATATTTCTATTCCGAGGTAGTGGTCGATATCCGAGGTCAAGGTTTATACCCGAGGCTGAGGTGGTATTCGAGGCTGGGTGTGTATCCGAGGCCGACCTCCGAGGTCGAGGTCGAGGTCTATGGTTGAGGCCGACCTTCGAGGTCGAGGTCGTACCTTGAGACCAAGGTCGGTACCCGAGGGCTAAAGTGACAACTGAGGTTAAGGTAGAAAGTAGCTGACACCAAAGGTTGGGTTCATTTTCCGGCCCTCAAGCAATCCATAGTCATCGAGTCTGGCTGCTCAGCTCATCTGTCTCATACATTTGTTTAGCTCAATTTTATACATAACAGTAACCCCCTACTTCCGAACTCTATACTTTATGAGCTCGAGAAGTAACTTTTGAACTAATGTATGAGAAGGTCAGCTGGTTCCATGTTCCTCGATTTTGTTGCCTTTATGTGTAGGTGGTCGTGTATGATGACTTAGCAGATACGATAGTTGAGCACATAGTGATAGCTTGTCCACGGTAGAATCAATAGGTCGATCGTCAAATAGTAGACAGTAGTAAGCCGAGCACTAAAAAGGACTTTCTTCCCTTAAATTGAGGGAAGTCCTGGTGGTCAATCGTATAGCTCGGATAGTCAAGATTTGAAAGAAATTCTCTTCCCCTAACTTGGGGAAGTTCTTTCCTTGTAGAATTTGTAAAATAGTATGGGAGAAACGATAGCAGTATCATGACCACATTTTTCCCTTTTACAAAGGGAGGTCACTCACAGTTGAACATGTAGATAAAAACGGTAGATAAAACAGTAGAAATAAAGGGTAGAACCTTCTTCCCTTTAACTAAGGGAGGTTTCTCATAGTCGAACACGAGTAGCTTCTACCGAGGTGATCAATTAAGCACAGTCATTTCACCCATTGGAGTTCCTCATGGGTAGTAGATTTTTAGATGATTGGCATTTCATGGGTGAGGTAAGAGCTTACCCTCCATGTCTTCCAGTTGGTACGTCCTTTGGTACTCGATGTCGAGGTCAGGGTTGGCCGATGAGCCTTATTACCGAACTTGGTTGACCGGTTCAGATCAGTCATCAGGTTTTTTTGCTCTGTCTAGCTTCCTTAAGTAGCTGCTCCGGTTTAGTGTTTAAGGGAGTGTACCGATGGAAGCGACTTTTCGGATGTCAGTTGGTATGTTGGCCTCAATTTTGGTCGTACTCCTTTCTTTTGGCATTAGCAGTAGAGGGCTTCCCTTCTTCCCTCCGCTTCCCATCCTTTGCCGAGTTGTTTCCTTCTCGAGTAGTTCTTCGTGAACCAAAGAAATCCTCGGCATTGGAATATTTTTTAACTTAGTTAAGTAGGTCGGTGAGGATATTCAGGGGCTTCTTACCACAAAAGAAGAGGAACTTTCCTTGTTTAAGGCCGGCTACCATAACAGTCAGAGCTATCTGGTCAGAATAGTCATCCACCATGTACCACTTCCTCATTGAAGTGGATGATATAGTTTTTCAACAGCTCGTCCTTCCTTTAAGTGATCATAAGGAGGTATGTTGATGGCTTTCTCCTATCTTTCCCACCGATGAACTGAGTAATGAAAGCCTTCCTGAGCTAGGCGAAAGAATCGATAGACTTTGGCTTCGGTTGTCTATACCACTTCTGTGCCACTACTTATAGAGTCAAGGAGAATGTTTGGCACATTACGGAGCCAGATACACCGTAAAGATCCATCCAAGCCCTTCAGATACAAGGTGTTCAGCCGGGTCCCCCAATCCGGATTAAGGGGAGATCCAAGGCATCTAGAACCTGAATGGGAGCTAAGACTTCATAATGTTATCAGTGAACAGGGGTTCGGCCTCCTCAAGCATGGCTACCGCAGAAGTCGGTCCCCGAGCTTGACACGCTTATTGAATGTCGCCAAACTAGCCCGAGATCTCCTCGAGTTCTACCTCTCATGGGACTTTTCTCTCTGCGACGTCTTCAGGGGCCTTCCTACACTTCCTCTTTTCTAAGGCGTGGTGTAGGTTGGAGTATCCCAACACGGTCATTCCTGTTGTACGTGCAAAGGCCTGACCGTATTTCCCTAGTTGCTGCTTTACGTATGGGTTGTGAGGTGCCCGGAGAGGTTGAGATAATTCTATTGCCACAGCTGCTTCCGCTTCATGGTCGAGAGGTGGTTGCTGCCTTTACAGTATTTGCATTATGCGGTCTACGTTGCCGGCTAGGGCCTCGACCTGGTTTTCCAAGGAGATGAGTCGACTAGCTCTATTGCGAAGTCTACCCGAGGCCACTATTGGAATATGGTCGGTATTATGTTTCAAAGGCGATTCCTCAAGTTACTCATCTGGTGCGGGGATTGGGGCAGTAATGGCGGTCAAAACCCGCTTTCTTCCTTTAGCCATTGTTGAGCAGACAAAGATGATGATTCTTTTGATGTAAAGGGAACTTCTAAGGTGGCTTTGTTGTCATTCCCACAGAAGGCACCAAACTATTGATGCAGAAATCTATTTGATCTTGCCTCACCTCCTGCGAGCCGCTAAGTACCTACAATTAATGGAGAACAAGAGAATGCACTAGGGGTGCTAGTTAAGGTCGGGGACCCTCCAATGCCCAAGTCATGCGCATTGACTCACAGTAAGTGTCATAGAATCGGTATATCCGTGTCTACCTTGTTCCATGGCGAGAGTCTCTATTTATAATCCATTAACATCACTTACGTATATGGCAATGAATCTGCTGGATAGTTACGTATCACAAAGCAGATCTGTCTCTAGGTATATCGTGCCTTTCTCGGCGAGATCCTCGGCGAAGATCTCGGAGGGTAATCCTATCTTTATATATTGTAAAAATATTTCTATTCCGAGGTGGTGGTCGATACCCGAGGCCAAGCTCGGTATCCAAGGTCGAGGTTGGTACCTGAGGCCAAGTCAGTATCTAAAGCTGACCTCCAAGGTCGAGGTCTATGGTCGAGGCAGGTCAAGGTCGTCCCTTGAGATCGAGGTCGGTACCCGAGGGCGAAAGTGACAATTGAGGTCGAGGTAGAAAGTAGCTGACACCAAAGGTCGGGGTGATTTTCTAGCCCTCAAGAAATCCATAGTCATCGAGTCTGGCTGGTCAGCTCATCCATCTCATACATTTGTTTAGCTCCATTTTACCCATAACAATCAACGTGTGAATCCTCTTTCCCGAAACGTTGACATAATGGGAAAATTTGTTGTGCCAACTCAAGGGATGTAGACCAACACTTATTTCAAGTGTGGTGGTCGCAAACATTATGCAATGGTGTCCCTCTTGCAACCTATGATTCTTGAAGGGACAAGAGGGCAAGGAATGCCAAATCGGTTACGTATCGGCCGATACGGCCGATACGTAACGGAAACGGTGGTGACCGTTACACGTTTCGGGGTCGTATCGGCCAATACGTTTTTTTGTAGCCGTATCGGCCGTTACGGGGGCGTATCGGCCGTTACGGGCCGTTACAGGCCCGTAACAGGCCCGTATCGACCTTTTTCCATTTTAAGCTTTGTTTTTGCTGTTTTTTTGAAACATCTTGCTTCCAAACTGTTTCTTACTCCTTTTACTACTAATTTCGACCAATTTTGGCTGAGTATTTGAGATAAAAACACATTATATTATGGATTTTCTTGAATCAAAGCTCGGTGGGCCATTTTTTAGAAATTTGTCAAAAATAGGTATTTATATATTTTTAATACGTTTTGTTGTTTTAATCATACCATATGATGTGTTAATCATAGTAAAACATGTTAATGTGCATTTTACAGATTTTGGGTGTCATTTAATATTTCTTTTATATTTTTTTCTATTTACGCATGAATTTTGGCCCCTTTTTTTAAAATTCGAAAAATCAATTTTTAATAGTTGTATTGTTGTTTTAATTATGCCATTTGATGTGTTAATCATAGTACGACATGTTAATGTGCATTTTACAGATTTTGGGTGCCATTTTATATATTTTTTATATTTTTTTCTATTTACGCATTTATTTTGGCCCTTTTTTTGAAAATTTGAAAAATCATTTTTTAATGATTCTTTTGTTGTTTTAATGATGCTATATGATGTATTAATCATAGTAGAACATGTTAATGTGCATTTTACAGATTTGGGGTACCATTTTATATATATTTTTATATTTTTTTCTATTTACGCATGAATTTTGGCCCTTTTTTTTTTAATTCGAAAAATCAATTTTTAATAGTTGTTTTGTTATTTTAATCATGCCATATGATGTGTTAATTATAGTAGAACATGTTAATGTGCATTTTATAGATTTGGGGTGCCATTTTATATTTTTTTTTATATTTTTTTCTATTTACGCATTTATTTTGGCCCTTTTTTTGAAAATTCGAAAAATTATTTTTTAATGATTCTTTTGCTGTTTTAATGATGTCATATGATATGTTAATCATAGTAGAACATGTTAATGTGCATTTTACAGATTTGGGGTGCCATTTTATATTTTTTTCTATTTACGCATTTATTTTAACCCTTTTTTTGAAAATTCGAAAAATCATTTTTTAATGATTCTTTTGCTATTTTAATGATGCCATGTGATGTGTTAATCATAGTAGAACATGTTAATGTGCATTTTATATATTTGGGGTGCCATTTTATTTTTTATTTTTATATTTTTTTCTATTTATGCATGAATTTTGGCCCTCAAAAATAATTGCAAACACCTAAATGTAAGATATTTTCATATTACATTCATTCTAATATATCTATCATTGATAGTAGATAGTTAGAAAATTAAATACATGAATTTTGTAGTCAAATTCAGGTTATCTGGTTCATAAATTCATCAGACAGTCCGATACAACTTCTGACCAAAGAGTGGACCGTTACACCACCATAAACATGTTCCAATTTATAAATGAATGCATATTTGGAATGCTTAGAATATTTCGGATTTAATCCATATTTTTTCATATTTTTTTGGCAAAAAAAAAATTTTGCGCCGTTATGGGCCGTTACGCCCCCGTATCGCCGTTACGCCCCCGTATCCGTATCGGTTTCAGAGGGCACCGTTACGCCAACCGATACCGATACAGGACACCTTGCAAGAGGGTGAATGGTACAAAGAGGAGTTTGTTGAAGACCAAGAGAAAGGTGCACATGAAAGCCATTTAGAAGGTAATGATTAGGAACCTGAAGAAGACATAGATAGCCTTAAGGAAAATAAGTTATTGTTTATGGTCAGAAGGATTCTAACAACCCCCAAAGGGGAGGCCCAAGAAGACTAGTTGAGAACCAATATCTTCCAAACACGAGTATCATGTAGTGGAAAGGTCATTATTGGAGGCAACAATATGAACTTGGCCTCATAAAGCATGGTGAATAAGTTGAAGCTGAAGACTCAAAAGCATCCCGAGCTACACAAGATTGCGTGGGTAAATGACACGTTCATCCCCATGATTAAGAGGTGCTTAGTGAACAGAACCTTCAGTCATTATGAAAAATCAATTTGGTGTGACATTATTCTGATGGAAGTCACATATATATTATTAGAGCTCCCATGGATATATGACAGAGATTTGACTATAAAGGTCACAAGAACACATACAGCTCCATGTATAAAGGAAAGCTCATCACTCTCAACCCTTTGAGAGATAATGAACCCAAAGAGGCAAAGCTGACTCTCATGGAATTGAGTATGACCCGATTTGTGGTGGAAAGTCAAGAAAAACGAATCATGAATGCTCTAGTAGGATGCGAATGCAAGACCAATCTAATTGGTCAAGTTTTTGTCCAACTACCTATGATTCAAGGCATTTTGTCCTAATTTCAGGATATAATTCCTAACAAATTGCTAGATGAGCTTCTACCCCACACACAACATTCAACACACGACTAATTTGGTACTTGGAGAGTCATTACCAAATCTCCCAACATATTGAATGAACTCGACAGAGCATGCAGAGCTTCATGGATAGGTGGAGCGGAATTGTTAGCCATGAATTTCAAAGTGCAAGCCTGAACTCATATTTCGTGCCAGCATTGTAAATGCCAAAGAATGGTGGTAGGTAGCAGTTATGTGTTGACAGCCGCAGCAACAACAAGATAACAATAAAGTGTTGTTTTTGAATTACATGCCTAGATGACATGTTGGACATGATGGCAGATGCTATAATCTTTTTGATGATTGATTTGCGACTAGGGTAACACCAGATAAGAATTAGTCCTGGGTATATAAGAAGAAGACGATTTTTTATATATATATAAAAGAGTGGTAAAAGACTACTTTTAAAACAAAGGATGAATTGTATGAGTGATCAGTCGTGCCTTTCAACTTGACAAACGCACCTAATACATTCATGTGGGTGATGACGCAATTTCCACGGCATTCATAGGTAAGTTCGATCGTCGCGTACTTCGAAGACATCCTCATCTACAACATTCACGAGAAGATCATTTGATCCATCTTTACCAAGCGATAAGTGTATTACACTACAAGAAGCTCTACATCAATTTAAAGAAGTGTACATTCATGGTTCCATGAGCATGGTCTTTTTGTGGTTCATTGTTTTAGCAAAAAGCATGAGGGTCGTTCCTAAAAAAATAAAGGTTATTGTCAATTAGCCTACTCCCACGAATATTCGCAAGGTTTGGAATGAGAGGACATCAACACGAATTTCATCCTAGGATTACCTAAGACTCAACGTAGCTATGACTCTATTTACTATGTAGTCAACAGGTTTTCTAAGATGGTCCGTTTCTTCCATTGTAAGAAGGCATTGGATGCTATAAGCATCACTAATGTTTTCTTCGAGGAGGTGATTTTTCTACATGGTGTTCCCAAGACAATTGTATTTCATCGTGATGTTAAGTTTATAAGCTACTTCTTGCGAACTTTGTGGTCTAAGATGGTGATGTAGAGCGGGCCGCAAACCTATTCCTAGCATAGTTTGACCGGAAGAAGCTCGAACGGAAGCAGACGTAGTCTGTCAAATCTGAGCCTAGTCCTACGTAGGGCATGATGTAACTGGGCCGCGGGCGCATCCAGATCGAAGAAATTCATTCCAGATAAGGAGAGATTGTCGTTTGAAGTGCAAACCATAAATTGGCCATAACTTTTTATTTGGGTATCTTTACGGGCCACACAACATATGAATTCCTATTGTAACGGGCTAGTCGGGGTGAACCCAACCAGCGCAATGGGTCGTGTCAGTTTGTTTTGCAAGAAAACAAATCCTTACGATTCAAAATTGTAGCTTTTTGAAAACTTATTATTTTTAGTAAGTTTAAGATTGGACGTATCTATTTCATCTTAGAGTTTTAGTATGTAATGTCTTCTTAGGATTTGCTTCTTATCATGCCAGGAATCATCCGACAAAAAAAAATAAAAAAAATAGGACTTTCTATTTTTAGTATATTTTACAATTTCGGGTAATTTCTAATTTAGTCAAATTAGGACTCTTGATTAGGGTCTGTGTTTTACTATTTAAAGCATTGTAATTTCGTTTTAGAGACAGATCTCAATAAAACATCTTGAATTTTCCTTTATTTCTTATGGATTCAAGAGCCATTATACCTTGTGGATTCAAGGTTCGTATCACATAGAGGAGATGGTGTTCTTCCTCTATCCATTTTACACCCCTTCCCTGCGTCAAATGGGAACTAAATTATAGTTTTCGAGCACTTATCATCCGCAAATAGATGGACAAACTGAGCTTGTTAACTGCAATCTTGGGAATCTTCTTCGATATTTGATTGGTGATTGCACAAGTTCATGGGATATCATGGTATCACAAGCTAAGTTTACCTATAATAGTTTTGTGAACCACACTACGGGACTCTCTCCTTTTGAAATTACGACTGGTATTTGACTTTCACGACCTATGATTTAACCCCAATTCCTATTGTGACGTAATTAAGCCAGGGTGCTAAAGCTTTTACATAGCATATTAAGGAAATACATGATGAAATCAGACATAGTATCACCCTTAGTAATGAAAATTATAAGTGGCATGCACATGTTCGACAGCATTTTGCACAATTTCAAGAAGAGGATGCAGTCATGGTATGGCTCAAACCTAAGAAGTTTCCAATAGGCTCTTCCACTAAGCTCCACGCCAAAAAGGCATGTCCTTATATTTTGAAGAAGCTAGATGATAATGCATACTCAATCAAGCTTCCACTCGAAATGAAGATTAGCCCCATTCTTAATGTAGAAGACCTTATAGTTTATCTTGGATCACGAAGACAGGAGCACATATGAACAAGTTATCCATATACTTGAGGTACCATGTCAATTTGAAGAAATCATTAAAGATGTGTTTGACGATCACATAGTTTCTACTCTCTACAGGCTAAGAAGGGTATCAAAAATTTCTCTTTTCAAGCGGAGGAAACCTTGTAACACTCATTATAAATTATAAGGCATAGGTCCTCTAGAATAAGAAACTGTTGAATGATATTCTATTTAGCCAAGTTCTCTTGTTTCTTTACAGTAGAATGTGGGGGGAGGGGGGTGATCTCTAGTATAAGACTAGAGAGCTATTGAGCTTATTCACAACCATTGAACATTTTCTCTTTTGTCATTCGAACTTTCAATTTGGTACATTGAACTTCATTGCAATCAGTTTCTAATTTGATCTAGTTGCGTCACCCTTTTATAGATAACATATCCCAAGAGAACCATATGTCCCAAATCCTACCAAAACGAGGATTCACACAATTAAAGAAGGAGAGAGGCAAGGAGTTTTCAATTAGGAAATGTCCAACGTACACCACCACCACAAGAAGTCCAACCATCCAATAACTCATTAAGCACATTATAGCCTTATATTGGGTACATTTGTATCGAATGCATTTGGCACCATTTATTAAGGGTGTGTTTGGATGCGCTACTCATAATGAATCAGAATGGCTAGTCTAACAATGTGGAAATAACCAAATTGTGATTTCCTTCCTCAGCATTCATATTGAGTGTCTGGGCACCAAATTGCGATTAAGAAACTGCAATTTGAGGCTGGCTGCTACCTAATTATCATCATTTTTGTCATCTCCTCTTGCTTAAACTGAACATTCTGCAATTCAATTAGATTGTGTATCCAAACTCATCCTAAATGACAGAATCTTGATCCAGAACATGTAACTCAATCCAGAATGTTCAAACCCTAGCCCCAAAGTGCAAGTGGAGTGCCGGACCAACGAACACATAGACAGACCGATCTTAACTATCCAATGTGACCTACTGAATATGGTCATTCCAATTGATTGATGGCCACCAATTGGATGGATGGAACCATCCATACAAGTGTAATTTCATCGACAACAGGGCCCACAATTTGGACTGTCTGGATTGGGGGAAGTGTAGGGATGGATGAGGAGGCAGAAGAAGAAGGGATCTTGAGGATAGAAGAGAGCACCTCTATGATGTGGATGGTGAAGCCATCTTCATCATCACCAGTCTGACAAGATTGACCGAAGGAATGGCTGGAAATCGTCGTCGTGTGAGTAGATAAGCGCTGCGGGTGTTCTCCTTCTTCCATACTTCTGCACTGTACCGGAAACCACGAAACGGAGGAGGAACCGATTCGATATTTAAGAGCCTTGGTAGCAAAACGATATGGTTACGCAGCAGGGCTTGTAAATTGTAATTGTAGAAGCCTCAGTTGCGAGGGCAATCGATGGTAGAAATGCCTAACACCGAACGGGAGCGGATTAGATGTTACCAGGGTCACACCGTAGTGGGTGTGTCCCTGACCATGGGGCCAACCTCGATGTATGTGTCATATATCCACGCAGTCCATCAGTTTTTCTAACTCATTTTAGGGGATTATCCCAAAAATGAAGCAGATCTAATATCATAATGGGCCACACCACAGAAAAGTGTGGTCATTGAACATTCACCATTAAAAATTTCTTAGGGCCCACCTCATGTTTATTTTCCATCCAACCTGTTGATAAGTTCAAAAATATCTGGATGAAGTGAAAACGCAACTACCAGCTTCATCCAGTACTTATTTTGGTCCACAAAAAGTTCTTAATAGTCACTCACCACTCTTTCCTATGGTGTGTGGTCCACCTGTAATTTGGATCTTCTTAAGTTTTTATAATGCCTTAAAACTACCTGTAAAAACTTATTGATGGTGTGGATATATATAAAAAAATTTATCAAAGTGGGCCCCACGGTGGGAGAAACACCCACTATTGTGTTACCCGGGTAACACCGAATCCGCTACCACATCCAAGCAGTTGGTCGAAAAGTTACTATCTAGCAATCAGGTAACTTCTAACATATTATGTACTTTATAAATCGACCCCTTCCAATATGTTGGCCCATCATGGAGATTACTTTACGAAAAAATCAGCATCGTTCATTCATCATCTGGGCTATGCCATAGAAAATAATATATAGCCACTGATAAATTTTTAAAAAATACAAATGTGGACCACGTGATGAATATCTAGGGATGAATTTGGTATAGAATGATCCCATGGTGGGGAAACCAATTGGACGGATTGGATTTCTTACTTACATGATTATCCGCTGGATGGACGGTGACTCATCGTCCAACTGGTTGTGGGCATTTCTAACCACGAGGGTGAGTTATGTGATTCTCAGGCAGGGTTTGATGCTTTTTATACGCAGCAGGGCTGCAGCTTGGGTTGGGGTTAACTTGATCCTGACTGACCCAATGCCAGTTTAAGATACGTCGGGTGGGGTTGGCAAGGTCGCCGTGTTGGGTTTGGGTTGAAAACAACGACCTGATTTGAATTTGGGTTAGGTCAGGGCTGAGCAAATTTGGGTCAGGTTAGGTGGGGTTGGGAATACTCATGTATTTGGGTCAGGTGCAGGGGATCCCACCAATGATTTGCATATGAGGCCCACCACCTTCGTATTAGCCATCTAGTTAATTCATCTCACATGCATGTTCTGACGAAGGGATAACACAAAAATCAGGCAGTTCTAAAACTTGATTGTGGATTTGCGGGTTTCAGATCGGGTTGATAATTGGATGCCGAGAGCCTCTGTTACTGCATAATAGGATTCCTCTGTCCACCTCGTCTACTTTGTTTTTTATAAAACTAAAGTGAAAAAAGATCCGTAAATGTTATAATAATAATAATAAAGAAAAAGAAAAAGAAAAACAATAAAAGGAAAGATGCATTCCGCCTTCTTCTTTCCCGATTCTCTCTCCTCTCTCTCAATTTCTCTCTCAACTTTCCATTTTCTCTCCGAACATTCATGTTTCTCATTACGAAACGTGCAATGTCGAGGCAATTTGTGCGGTCATGGATGGTAGAAGCCAATATTCACCACAGACATGCCAACGTGGAATAGGTATGCGTGATCTTAAGCATTTATTAGGTGATATAACCATATGTGGTGAACATAAATCATTCGTACAGTTTTTCCTTTTCTGATATTCCTTTTTTCCATGGGAGTGTAGCCCTAGCCCACCGATGAGTGGACTAGCTTAATGATTCAGCCAGCCAACGGGTGTTCATTGATGTTCTCTTCAATCTCTCCACGACCAAATCACCGTAACATTTATTACCTAGGGCTCAACCAGGCAAAATGTGTCAAAAGATCCACACGTAGTTCACATGCGGAAGATGCATGGATCATTCATCAAGCGCATTGTGACTGGACACGGATTAGCTGCAACCCTTGATCTCGACAGGTGGGTGCTTCCCTGATCGTGGGACGGACCTCATTAGATATCTACCTCATCCATCTATTTTTCCAGCTTATTTTAGGACATGGTCAAGAAGTGAAGTAGATACAAATCTCAGGTGGATAACACAGTAGGGATTGAATTCCCACTATTAAATCATGTTATAGGCCACAAAAGTTTTGAATCAACTTCCTGTATGTTGTTTTCCCTTCATCCAAATCTTTGTAACCATGTCAATAAGTTAGATGGTAGAAAAAGCATTATGGTAGACCTTAAAAAGTTCTAATGGTGGGTATTCAACAACTATTGTTTTGTGTGTTGTAGTTTTATATTTGATACTTTTTTGGGACACATGGGCTTATTTGGTTTTCCAATTTATAATCGTTAATGATTGTAAATGAGTTATGACTATTTACTCACGTCATTTACATTTGAGTTTTATGATGATTTTGCTACATTATTTATTTCACCCTGTAATCGCTATAAAAATAGTGATTTTATAAAGTGAAAATATAATGATAATATTTTACTTTACCTTGTACAAGTATATTTGAAATGAGTTTGGATCCCTTGTTTGTAGCAAAATAGTGAGTGTCTATTTGTTTCATGTTTATCGATCTACGTCATCCTTGTTGACGTCAGTGATAGACTTTAAGAAAGAGAGAGAGAGAGAGAGAGAGAGAGAGAGAGAGAGAGAGAGAGAGAGAGAGAGAGAACTATTATTAAAAGAATAAAAAAATGAAAAAAACTAAAAAGATGAGCCATCGATGTCCTAAAGGGAAGGTGAATAGGACTATACATATTTCGAGTATAACATCCAGAAATAATAATCATAGTCGCATAATGTATTGAAACTTTGATTCCAATTAATTCGTAAGACAACATTCACATATTATTTTAGGCAAAACATCTTTATTTCACAACGTACTTAAAATCAATTTTTCAAAACAAAAAGGAGATAAAGAATCAAATAAATAATCGCCACAAATGTACAAGGAGTTATAGTGGTTTGGTGCTTAAACCTACACCCACTCCACTCTCAAAATTACTACCTTCGTAATTTTGGTTTTCCACTATATCAAGGTTTTCATATGTTCACATTAAGAAACTTTTATAGTTATTGTGATTTTCACAGACTATCACACTAAAATCCTGTTTTATTATTTTCACGAGTGTTTGTTTGCCTCTAAGTGTAGAGGTTCATAAGTAATATCCTGTGAATATAGGGTCGATCCCATAGAAAGATGGTTTAAGAGAATGAAAAAAATTAAATGCAAAACTAAGTAAGTAATGGAAACTAAATGAATATAATGATTTTAAAAGTTTTGAAGTTATGACTTTTAAGTGAAATTCAATTAAATTAAAAACAACACCCAAGCTTCAAAGTTCCATACATAGGTTAATAATCCATAAATCATGATGACTTTGATAACACAATTAGGATACGAGCACTATGGTCAGCCTAAACAGAAAATAAAACAGTTTAAATATTTTTAGTAAATGATATAAGAGATTAGAGAATCATGGATTAGCACCATTAACATATATTCTCAAGCGCTAGTGATTTTAAGCATTTAATATTCATGAGATAATGAATCAAATAATGCAACAGGTTGAAAATATCTTTCATATAAGAAATCTAATTGATCTAGGTTAAACCTAAGCATCCACCATATGGATCTCACATGATGGATCAAAAACCTAAACCTAGATAATTGATAACATGTGTACACCATTCATCTCATAAAAAAAAAAAAGAATCAATCAAATCAATCATCATAACTTAAAGAATCATTAAAGCCAGGTGTTTCCCTTCTAACTTGGGTTAGAGGGAAGTAGAAAAATATAACTAAATGACAAATAGAAAACAACAAGAGAGAAAGAAAAAATTAATAAATATCTAAAAACTTGTAAAGAAAAATATTTTATAAAACTATGAAACTTGAGAGCTCTCTAAAAAACCTCTAGATATCCCCAAAAGTCTTAAGAAACCCATATTTATAGGCTAGTTTTCGCAAAATCGCAAAACTGCCTCAAATTTACGCACTCCGCGTAAAATTTGCGTAAGGGCTCAATGTCATTGAACAACCTTTGATGTCATTGAATACATTCAGTTTGTCCAGCAACCAAACTCAATTTTTCTATAATGCTTCGATGTCATCGAAACTCAAATCATGCAAATTTCTGCACTTCCTTCCTTTTCTACTTGGTTTTCTTGAATCTTGGGATCCTGAAATCTTCAATCTTAGTCTCTAAAGGTCCATTCTTTGCCTTGGTGATTCTTGAACATCAAATTCATATTTTTAACATTCTTTTTAATTGAAGCTCTTAAACTCACCTTGCAACACAAACATGTATAAAATATACCATTAAGCATTATCATATTCATAAAACCAAGATATAAATGAGAAAAAATATATAATATTTGAGTCTCAACAATGGGCTTACAAGAAAAAAAAAAAACCTCCTTTATGATTTTTACGGGCTTACCACAAATCAACACAAATGAGATTTCTGGGTTATGTAAAAAAAACTCAAATAAAACAATAATAATAACAATACTTATCTTTATATGTTGATTTGAAGATGTAGTTGAGGTTTGAAGCACGATTTTCTTTCTTGAGAGTCAATGAAGCAATGTATATGCTCAACTAAAAAGAATATAATGATCTAATGTATTTCAAGGAATAAAAACCTAAACTACTGCAGATTCAACTCTCTATTTCCCAAGTAGAGTATAGATTACTCCCTAATTGCATTTAACATCAACTTGAGAAAAGGAATTGAATAAGCTAAATAAAAATAATAATTAACACATAGATAGCTTGAAGAAGACCTAAGTTCCTCTTTAACTTGTAGAAGGTTTATGAGTGAATTTAATTCATTGTATAAATGAATGAGAGAAGCTCTCTATTTATAGCCACATGATTTGGAAATCCGATTAGCCTAAAAATAGGTTCGGTTAATGGATTCCAACAATTCTTTTCCAACAGTTATCAGATTGCACATGATAAGATTTATCAAAAATTCGGCTGGCCCAAGTTAAAATTCGACTGGCCGAATTCAGGGTTTGACTGCCCGAATCTCTTTGAAATTAGAAAGTTTCATTACTGGAAACTTACCCGAAATAGCTTTAAGCTGGCTGAACTTTCACTTCGACTGGCCAACCCAACTGAATTCGCAACTAATTTTTTAAACTTTTGAATCTGAAATCTTAGCTAAAACTGAAATTGGGTTAGTTGAAGTAAGTTGGGCTGACCGAACTTCAGTGAACTCACATTGTAATTTACATTTTAAAACATTTTTTTAAAAGGACCTATCCAAAGGTCTGTCTAGGGCCATTATACCTGGTGGTTGGCATATACAAATATCTTAATCTTAAAACCATTCCAAGTCTTTAAGTCTTGAGTTATTGAGCCGATCTTTGGTCAATCTTCATGAGATGCCGTAAAAGACTGAGGTTGTAGATGCTGGTATTTTTGTCTAGGAAATTTAACAACTCCATGTGTGTTACAACTATAAGCTCATACAAAAATATAGAACAAAAAATCCACACGAGATACGGTGTCATTCCCCCTTTTAGAACCAACCCATTTTCTCCCATTTTGAAAAGAAAAAAAAACAATCAAGCACTACCAAAAAAAAGGAGTTACAACTACAGACTAAAACATTAGATATTAGTATATTGCTACGGTTTTAATCTGTAGTAGGGCCACAACCATTGGTAGCGTAGCCATTGCTATTGAAGCAATGGTTACGGACTAGAGCCATAGCCAAAAGTAGCAACGTCTATGAACTAGTAAAAATTCTTATGGACTAGATCCTTAGCATTTACTTAAAAAGTGGAGAAGAAATGGCTACGAATTAGATCCGTGGCCATTTCCTTATAAAAGAACAAAAAAAGCCAAAAGATTAGATTTTGCTGCAGCACAATCTAAAGAATGTTGCACAACATAATTAAAATTGAATCTTAAATAAAAATTGTATTACTTTATAATAAAAATATGAATAATATTTATAATAATAAGTTCAAAATGGTCTGAATATTAAAAAACCAACATTTAGCTCTTAAATCTTCGAGTTTGGAAAAAATTTACAATTTTTTTTATTTTTTTTATATATTTTTTTATTTTTATGGAAGAAGCAATCCTATACAACAACTAAAAAAAAAAAAGAAAAAAAAGAAAGAGTGGACAATTGGAAAAAAGTGATTCATGTCTTGGTTCTCATGGAAATACTAGGTTAAGAAACTAGCAACATGCTGTCTGACTTAGATGGACAGAACGAAGCTTATAACCAGACAACCCCTTTGAAAAAAATCAAAGAGTTCCTATTAGACACTGACAATAATATGAAAAGCCACATTGTTCCTGAAATGACATTGTTCTAGTAAATAGTTAAATCTGATAGAAATGAAAATTAATATGTCATAAGTATAATTATCCATAGATTATGTTTACCTAGGATGGATAACAAATTATCCATTTGGCCTTGTGATTTGGAGCAACAAAAGCAAGCAAAAACAGTATCATGTTTAATCAGGTTTTTGTTTTCAGCACGCCTCCAAATGCAAATGCAAATAGTTTATGCTCAAGTCATAGAATCATACCATGCCCACTTTCGTGGTGTTTCCTACTTGGAAAAAAAATCAAAATATTACCTGTAGTGATCTTTGATGGTCACTTGAGAGTATTTTCACTTTAACCATTTCTTCTTATGCACTTTCAGAAAGAGAATGCTCATCTTCTAGAATAGATGGAGCACCACTACTTTTTCTTCATTACAAACATTTAGAAATATCATTAATTTCTTTCATTTCCTCTCGATTGAACTTAGTGTTGTTCGCTATACATTTCATTTATCAATCCTCAACATAGCCTAAGGTTCCCAATGTATTTCAAACAACAGAATCAGTACGAAATACTCTCATACTATGTAATCAGCCAAGGCCTAAACCTGCTTCAATTTTCCCGTGGTCTCTATCATACGACTTTATAGCTCTAGAAATGCTTGCATTTTTAAACGAATGCAGTAAGCAGCAAAAAACTATAAAAAGACCAATCTTATGAAAAAATAGAGTGTAACAAAACAATATAATTGATCATATTAGTTGACAATATAAATATGCAAGTTGAATTAACACTTTTAACAGAATTATCGTAACAATATAGTAGTAAAGAGTAACTAGATATAAAAACAAGTATGAATTCAGCTTCGAACAAAATGTAATTGTCTTTTAAATAACTTCCTTCTCAATACCAATGTTCATATTCAATTGTATCTTTTCCGTTCTCAATTTCTTTCCAGGTTCAGTAATGTATTCAAGAAAATCAAAAGGTACACTGAGGGAGAACTGACCATCAATAAATAATAATTGCTGAAAACAACTGACTTTAATTGAAAGAACATATCCTCCGTCAACCTTGAAAAAGAAATTTGTAAGAAAGAAGATGTTTTAAGAGTGGACATATGAAATAACTATATACTCAAGATAATCACCAACTTGAAGGCCAAAAGATGAAAATGAAATTAACTACTTGCCTTAGATATTATTAAAGTGAAGATTTGTGTAAAAAAAAATCCCCCATGTTCATTCTCTGTCATTTTTTCATGCCCCGTGTTTCTTTCATTTGGATAAGCTGAGTAGAGGAGGTAAGCCATGATTAACATGAACCATAATGAAACTCCATTCCTAACTGAAAGTGCACCTATTATGTGCCCTGGTTTGTCAATTACGTTGTAAGTTGAGTCAGTCGGACGACAGCACTTAACAAGAAGATCAAGTCAAGCGTCTACCTCATCTTGATGTGTGGAATCTCGCCAAAAGGTAAATCATAGCCTCACATCCCATGTCCCAAAACACCATGTGATTAAACCCTTAAAAAGAAATAGAACATCTTAGGATTTCTGTATAAGAAAGCTTTTTATCAAAAAGGAAAATCAGTAAAGTTTTTCTTACACTGTCGATTATATCGATTACCCCTTCGATATGATCGGCTAGCTCTGTCGATGTCCTCGGCATCTCAATCGATACAATTGAGTGAGGACAGAATGCGTCCAGCAATCAAAACAATCTTCTGGATGATTTATCGATATATCGACTTAAGTGTCGATATCATCGATATTCGAATATCGATCATATCTGAAGTGGATCAATATAATCGACAGACTACTTTTCGACGCCCCTATTTTTCTAAAGAAAACTAACATATGCTTCGATATATCGATGACTGTCCGATTCAATCTGAACTCAAATATCGATCATATCGGGAGTCAGTCGATCATATCGACTGTGGGGCGCATGTTCTCACCGGCATGAATTTCAGGTTGCTCTTAATATTGATCGGGGTGCCTATCGATAAATCGATATTCATATATTGATCATATCGAGACCAAGTCGATTGGATCGAGTTAGGATATAAATCGTCCAGCAAGCTTACATGTAAATCTATACGATTTATCGATCCCATCGACAAGGTCTCCGATATGATCGATGTACAAATTTTGATGACATCGACTGTTTCCCCGATCATATCTGTGATCCTAAAATTCTTCAAGGCTTCTCTCTTATTTTTCACCTGTCGATAGATCGAACCATCACTCGATGGAATCAGAGTTCGAAATCCAATAACATCGATGTGTGTCTCGATCCCATCGACCAGTTGGCGGAAGGTTTCCAAAAGCGAAATGACAATTGAGTTATTATCATCGAGAGGTCGGCCGATACAATCGAGAGTATACGCTCGATCATATCGACGACTGCTCGATGATATCGAACTCTGTCATAAATATGACCGTTTATATCCATTGGAATCTTTTTCCTATAAATAGAGAGAGTTATCTTCATTGCTGGCAGAGAAAGTAGAGAGTGCTTTTGAGAGTCTTAACCTTCCTATCATTTACCTTAAGCCCTTTCTATCAGGAAGTTCATCCTCTAATCCACCCTCATCATTGATATCTCATAGAGTGGATTGGGGAATGAACTTCCGCATTCAAGGATCCTTCAGCTACTGCCTTAATGACACATCATTAAGCTGAGATGCCTTGAATGCATGAATGATGGGAACCATTCTATTCTCCTTATAGGAAAATCCTTAGAATGATATTCCATCATAGCCTTGACTCAACCTAAGCCTAGCATATATACATCTTTGTATTGCGGATCAAGGGAATGGAAGACTCTTTATCAACAAGTAGAGGGTCTTCATCACTGTGCTGAAAGGGACTCATCAACTTATCTGTAAGTACTAAGAGTCCAAAGGACACTTGCGATCATTCCTTTTTAGGATTGGGTTTTAAGTGTTGCTCACCATTTGAAGTCCTCGAAGGAGGCCTCCGACGGGAGTGTACATGCGGGGTGCGTTGTGTGGACCCTTGCTCTGTGGAGAGCATAAACATCTGGTTAGGAGTACGCCAGCAAAACTCCAGGGTTTGAGGTGAACCGAGTAGAAACCTCAGGGTGCGTTGTGTGGACCCTTGTCTTGTGTGGGCATAAACATCTGGTTAGGAGTACGCTAGTAAAACTCCAGGGTTTGAGGTGAACCGAGTAGAAATCTCTGTAAAGGTTGAAGGTGAACCTGATTTAAAACCTTAGGTTTGAGGTGAACCATGGGAAACCTCCTTAGTGAAATCCGGTCACTCAAGGGTTCAGTGTGGAAGCCGAGAGTGGAGTAGACAATTCGTCGAACCACTATAAAATGACTGTGTTTGAGTTTGATATTATCTTTCATTTATATAATTGCCTAGCATGTCTTTATATATGATCACATCCTATGCACACAGTCATATCCATCACAATCTCATCTATACATTGTTTGTCTTTTAAATAGTTTGTGATTGGATCCTCTATTAGGCTTGGAAGCCAGTAGAGTTAAGGTTGAGTAATCCTAATCAATACTCTGTGATAGGATTAGTGTAATAAGGATTTTTAATAATTTATAAAAATTTTTAAAAATCCTATTCACCCCCCTCTAGGATATACTGACCTATGCCTACTTCAACTAAAGCGGTCTTCACCGCAATTTCACTAACCATTTCAAACATTGATAATGGTCATTCTACAATTCAAAAAAGGCCTTCATGTTCAAAAGAAAGCTGAGAATTAGGTGGGCCTCATGTGAATTGCTTCAACACAAACTTTTTCTTAGCTGAAGCATTTCTTCAAATAATTAATATGCAGATTTCTTTATATAAAAAAGTAATTAAATACTTCATGGAGAAACATGTGAAGAAAAGAATATAGAAAGAAAGGAATTCTACCTAGTGTACATCATTAGATCTCAAAGCTGCAAACCCTACCAGAAAAAGCAGAAAATCATACTAGATCCAGCCAGTTAGTACATAAATAATGCTACCTGGTGAATAATAAACCAGATTTTTCCATCTAAAGTAGAAAAACTCTATCAACTAGCTGGAAAGGTGGGAGGGGATCCAACATTATATGGCCGGATTCAGTAAAAAAAAACTCCACCAATAAGCTGGAAAAAAATAAAAAATCTGACCAACTAGTGGAGAGATAGAGAGAGGGAAGGGAATAAAGGTTCTTGCATTTCAAAGGAGTAGCTGAGAGAGACGGAGAGGGAAGTGAGCCTGCCCGATAGAAATTAAGATCGCAGTTTTTTCCCCCTATTTTTGGCAATAGTGTTACAACTTTAAACCATAGCTAAAAGCCACCAGAGTCTATAGTCTTTACTCCATTTTTTGGTTGTGAGGGAGAGAGAGTTGTTCACCATTTTAGAAAAAACCCCTCTTCTCTCATTTCGCTACAAACAAAGGATTTAGAATCTGAATATTTCTCATACCTCTTCTCTCCTAACTTCTCTCATATCATTTTTTTTTTCATTTTATCTCCTCACACCACTTCTCTTAATTTCTTTGGTTTTTTAAGTTTTCCACCTCTTCTCCTTACATTGCTCGACAAGGTATGAACATCACCTAAAATTTTCACTCGACCAGAAATTGCGTAGGATTAATTCCTTTAGAAAATAAGAGTAAGTTAGCTAGCGCAACGCTAGAGTAACTGAGAAATAGTCCCTGATCACTTTAAATACGTTCTACAAGATCCAAATCGAGTAGAACCAATGACTCTATAATACTCTATAACCTTGGATCAAACTCTACCCCTTTGAAAATTTGTATTGGATCTAGACCGCGCGTCGAAAGTTCGATACCTGTTATCTTAGACCGTTAGAACCGCCTAGCTGGATTGGACGATCATTTCGAAAATCAAGTCCAACCGATAATCACAGGCTATTTCATTGAGCCCGGACTGAAGAGAGTGAGAATAGGGTTAGATTTGGAATTTGAAATTCAAATCTGGCACACGACTTGACGTGTCAGTATTAAGCGTTCTGACCGTCAGAATTCAGCCAAATTACACCCTCGGATCAGGAAAAATTTCTATTTCATATCATGAGACTTGCAGCCCTGATCTACGTGCGGTGACCGCTGAACTGAAACTGGACTGGCACGTGCGATCTATGAACCCTGCTGGACTGAAAACTTGATGTGTTCTAGATCTAGTATGCATGAGCTTAAGTCGGATCGCGTTCGGCCAGGGGACCATCAGAAATGTTCTTTTGAACCGAAATAGCCCCGATTTGGATATACCCTAAGTAAACTTTGTTCCCGAGCCTATTTCAGGTATTTTTGTGCTTATAAAAGGGGTTGAAACCCTCACTCCTCTCTCCCATCCGAATTTGAGAAAAACCCTAGATTGGGAGAGAGAAAAGGTGAGAGTTTGTGAGAGAGAGTAGGAGAGGATTTTCCTGCCGTTGCCTTACCTGTTGCACGTGCTTTAGCAACACGCTCCGATCACCTGGCCGGTGGTTTCTCCGCATTTTCAGGTAAGGAAATACCATAGAAGTTGCTGATTTAGTGTTCCCTTGGTTTCATAGCGAAGTAGCTGATAGAACTTGTGTATTAGGTTCTCTATTCGCCATAGACGAAGCGTATACGCTCCGTTCGAATCACTTCACCTATAAGGAAAAAGGTGCGGATTTTAGACGCTTTGATTGACTGTTTCCAACGCTTTCAATGTCGTTTAATAGTATATTATCGACGGTAACGCCGTTTGACATGTACAACATGCTGTCCGTTTCCTGTTTCGTAAACCAACGAAGAATATGAGATTTAGGGCATTTTAGTCATTTGTAGGAAATACTGTTTTCATCCATAATTTGCTGATGTAATTAACATGGCTTATTGTCGTATTAGAATACTAGGAATACATGCATAATTAGTTTGGCGAAGAGATTCGCCTAAGTGCGCACTTTGAGTCGACATACTATATGTAGACTTAAGTGTGTAGTGTAAGTGCTTGTATAAATGCTTGTATTAGTATGTATTGAATTAAATAGTGTTATGAATTAGTTTGAGACTGATTTCTCAATTAATATGCTGATATAAATGATTTCCTACATGTTAGCTATATGCAAGATTTCATTGTATGTATGAAATGCATGTGCTTGAAGATTTGCTTAAGATGTATGTTATAATATGTGTTAACATGCTCACATGTTGTATTTCATTTCTATTACTCTAACATGATGGCTGATGTGATTCCATAATTGTTTGGGACTATACTTAGTCCAGGCAGTCGGTAACCGAGAAATTTCGTGGTTGGCCTATCTTTGCCACGAACGAAGCGTCGATGAACGCGAGCCGTGTTCTGGAGTTGGTGGTAGTGGTTAGGCCACAAGAAGTGTTTTACGCACTTCATGTCGTTCGACTTGAGATGCGATCGTGCTAGTCGAACCCTTCAAGTAATCCGACTGGCCGTTGTATGTTCACCCTGCATGAGTCATAACTGCTTGAACCTAGGGTACTGAACTTACCATTGTAAACCCTGTTAACCATGGTACCTTGATCCACAAAGACTCATGAGCCGGGCATGGTGGTATGGGACACCGTGGTCGAGCTGTCGGCCTACGCTGGGGCCACAAACCTCCCCGTAGTGACCAGTGAGCACCTATGTCTCGTGAGCAGATTATGGTGGTATGGGACACTATATTCTTGCTGTCGGCCTATACTGATCAGGCGACGAGTCCTTTGTAGTGACCGCGAGCGTATTCTGAGTCTACGGGAGGCGACGACCCTTCAGTAGCAGTGAGAGTACAGTAGGCCTGTATTGATAAGGTGATGGGGGAGCGGTGCAACGAGTGCGAGCAACAGCCCTGGCAGCCCTTGCAGCGACCTACAAAATATACATCGTATGAGATTACTAGGAGTGACGACCCTAGACAGGATCTTTGTTGGGATTAATATAAGGGAAGTACCTTAGTTTTCCAATCTTGCTGTTTGAATGGACTAATAACAACTCGGTAATCATATCACCATTACATTGCATGTGCCTGGAAGATGTGGAGCACTGAGCGGGATGCACGCATGCCGCGGGCGTTAGATGGTACCGTATGAGGGAGAATGTCGGTGAGGACATCCATCATGTCATGTCATATTGCATTAACAACAGTATTAGGATTGTTTGATTTACTGCTTTACTATTATCGCATGATTGATTTCAGAACATACTAATCTTTGCTCTATGATTCCACTGAGTTGATCACTCACTCCCACGTTACAGGATGGTATTTGCAACACCCACCAGACCATGTTTTAGATGCAGGTGATGCAGAGATCCAGGAGGTAGAGCCGGACTATGATGAGGACCAAGACGAGTTCTCATACGTGCAGTACCACGACGGCTTTGCTTAGGTGACTTGGGTTGACGGGACTCTTCATTGGGACTATTTTGAACATTTTATTTTTGTTTATTTATATGTATATGAGACTCAGTCATGTATTCATACTTTAGTGACAGTCGAGATCTACTTTGTTTTTCCATACAGTGATATATATATATTGTTTAGTCTTCCGCTTGCTTTTATCACTGGATCTGGAGTATGAATTACAGTTTTGATATACTTTTAATCATGTGAATACTTTAACTCAGACAACATTGAATCATAATCATTTTTGTTGCATAAGTGACGGTCTGAAACTCGGTAGTTGAGTTTATACACGACCCCTGATTTTCAGGGTGCTACAAGTTGGTATTAGAGCATGAATAAGATTATACCGGGCCTAGGTTATGGTCACGCGACGTACGCTGTCACTTCCTTTGACTTAGGTGGTTGCGAGAAGGGTCTAGAAATACATATAGGATCGCAGATTCGTCAATAGGCGAAGTTTATTCGTATCGATCACGCGATCGAGTTCGTAATGCATCTAGGGTCGCGTGAAGCGACCTGAGTAACTCCTAGGTTGTAGGTAGTTGGGTTGAGACGTTCTTTGAATGATTTTAAACCTGTGAATGTAAATTCTTAGGATGTGGGACAACCACAACCCCTGCATTCAATCGTTAGGGCTTAAAAATCCCGTTTCACATAAAATCTTCAAAATTCTTCCTCTCACCACTCCAATCTTCAATTCTTTCTTATTATTTTCATGTTAGGCATCAATTCTAATGTGAAAATGACATAAAATCATACTTTGATAAAATTTTACGGTGAATAGTAAAATTTCATGAAAACTGGCCTTTAGGCCATTCTAAGTTTACTTTCTTTAGCAACTAATAGGCTAGATGGATGTACTAGCTCCTTCTACCCCAAAATCATATGCTGCATGATAGGAGATTGTATTAAGGTTTGTAGATTGGCCCCGGAAAGTCCCGAATGTATGTTTTGGCCTCTATAGGGCAATATACAATGAACCAAGGTGGGGACCATACATTTTTGGGGTCCCTGGACCATGGGGGACCAGACCCATGTGGTCCCACTAATCAGATCATCGGACGGTCGGTGATGCCATCGCCGCCCGGGGTGGCCCACTCAAGCTGAAAGTTGGCACGTGGGGTCTTTTGGGGTAGTACACCCCCTCCATGTAGTGTCCGACCGTAAAAAATCCCAAAAAGGGGTACTTCCTTCATAAACAGCCCCTTTCCAAGCCCCATTTTTATTTTTCAGCTGCCCTAACCCAAATCCGTGGTTCCAAACTACTCCCAAATCCATTCTTGGCTAAAAACGACCACATTCCTTCACTCCATTGCTGTTTGCATCCTTCTCTCTTGCAGATCTCGTTGTTTGGAGCTCTTAAAATCCCCAAATCGAGCTGAAATCATGAGGTGGTCTATTCTCCCTTTTTATTCTCTTTTCTTTTTGAAAATATATCCTAGGGGAGCTTGAAGCATCCCTCTACAACGCCTAGATCTCCCTTTTCTAGTTTGGATAGCCATTTCTTGGCATTTTTCCCATTTTTCATGGCTTTTGTTGAAGCCATTTTGGATCTTTTGTCACTCTCCACCATCCTCTCTTTGATGGGTAAGAGAAAGACCGCAGCGGATGAGGCTGGGCCTAGTCGCCTTGCTCAATCAAGAAGACCGTGGGGTGGCGCTGCTAGCTCAAGCGCCGCCGCAAGTCCAAGCACAGCCCGAGAGTTCCATACAAAGCAGGATTTGGATCCCCATACTCAACTTGGGCGAGTGATTTTAGCAGAGATGCCTCACGGCCAATACACTGACCGTAAGGTGTTATTTGAGGTAGACGTGGAAGGACGACTATTCGACAAATTTCTGTTGTTCGAGCGCATTGAAGCTGCGCATTGGGGTCCGATATTTGAAGCTCGTGCTCGTGCTAATGTGAGCACCGTTCATACCTTCTACGCTCGTATTCAGAATGCTACACTGGAGCCATTCAAGATTCCTTTTAGTAGAGACCGGATGGCTACGATCGATGTTCGGTTGATAGCGCGACTTCTCAACGTGCCCCTTGGTGATGTTCATCCCAGCGCAAAGAATTTGAGGAGTAGGCATGAGCGAGATCGCCATACCAGGTTTCTATGTGGTAAATTGGTTCCATGACAGCCTAATAATAGCCTCAAGGCGTCTCACATGTCTGATGATTTACGCCTGCTGCACCACATTTGCACGTTCAACGTGTATCCCAGGTCGACAAATCGCATTAAGTGTATGCGCCTCATGGTTGATTTCTTGTATCTGGTGGCCCAGGGAGAGAATGTGTGTATGGCCACTTTCATCTTGTGAAAGATTATCCTTATAGCGAAATCAAGAAGAACGTCCGAATCGCTTCCTTTCGGCCGACTTATATGCAAGATTGCGCTCGAGTTTGCTTACAGACTTGGGCCGGAGTTGCCAGTTCCGATTCACAGCATTGATGAGTCTACCATGGTCAAGATGAAGATCGGGTCTCAGTACCGTGAGACTCAGCTTGAGGAAGATAGCGAGGACAACTTTGATAATGAAGAGGATCCAAGTGAAGGAGAACCTGGGGGAGAAGTTGAGGAAGAAGTCCAGGAAGAGGTAGAAGAGGAGGCTCAGGATACAGATGAGAGCCCTCCTCCTTCTACTCAGGCTACTGGCGATGATCGCATTGCCAGAATTGAGGAGAGCCAGGTCGCCTTGCAAAGGGAAGTTTAGGAGCTTCGAGCTGAGGTCGAGGATGCCAAGGCCGTTACGAAGAGGAAATTCGGCAAGGTGACTCGCACCTTGAAGGCGATCCTGTGCTGCTTGCAGGATAAGGGTGCTCCTCTTCCGTCACCCGACTCAGACTAGCGATGAGATTTTGATGTTGTTGTTAGTAGTTAGTCATTTTCTGCTTTATGTTTTGTAAGCCTGATAAGGCTAGTAGTTTACTTATGTTGTTGTTGTATCTTTAACTACCTTAGTTCCCATGTATTTCTTGTCATGATGCTTGTAAGGAGATATCCCTTGTATTGTGACAATTTTGATTAAATGAAATGCATGGAATGCTTTTGACTCTTATGTGAATGATTGCGGTGTGTTTGTGCTATCGAGACTGACAAGGTTGCGCCCTATTTTGAATATAGGGAATGCCGCCGAAGGCTACACGGAGCACAGCTCGGCTTACATTGAGTGAGCCTGTGGATCAGGCTCCTTCGCAGTCTGATGCACATGCGGACCCTGCTGTGGGCCCGATTCCTGAGACAGTACGTGTGTCTCAGCCTACTGCTGGTCCTACAGTTGGACCACCGCCGTTCACACTACCTCTCAGAGAGCCGTACCGCGCGTCTTCTTCGACGCAGTACATGCCACAGCCTGCTCCACCTTCAGATAGATTTAAGCAGATGATGGCCATGATGCAGCAGCAACAGCTGTCACGCCCCAAACTCGAAAATCAGGCTCACAAAATTCCCGATCGCCGAATTCGGCGCCGACAGCCTTCGTAAAACTCCATTCTCGGCTCCTAGCTCCCATTCGCCAGGTTTCGATCCTGAGATGCTACGAGGAGGATTTTCAATGTCAGTTTGATTCGTAATAAGCATAACCAAAGGCATTTCCCACAAACAACAATCAAGAACTCCATTACATTTCCACTATGATCAAAAACTTTACAAGTACAATGAGCATAAAGGGAAATACAATGGTAAAGATCAAAAACTCCAAAACGCTCAGCAACGTGCTCCTGTCTCAGCGCTGCTGCGATCCAACGTCACCTGCACGCAACGGTCGTGCATAAGCTTACAGAAAGCTTAGAGGGTGGTGAAAGTGTGTGCGCAAGGTAGTAATATGAATATGTAATGACAGAATAATGCGGAATATGCAGATAGAACCATAATACCATGAGCTATACTAAGGCTTATGCGATGTAAGACATGAATGGTATCGGCCATCCTAAGGCCATGCGATGTGCAATGCAATTCAAGCATACAGATCCTCATCAATGTCCATACATCAATACAGCTCAAAATAGGGGATATCACAGGAGTTTAGTACACTCTAAACCAGATTGCCGCCTATAAGACCCGTATCTTGGTCCGTACCTTTTCGTACACTTCCGCGGTCTTACCGGTCGAATTCCGGCAACCTTCAACCCTTAATCGATATCGATGCGCGACTCTGATTCATGTACCGACAACCCGAGTCGACTCAGCCCGAGAACAATACCATAGCGACCGCGCCGTCGTTGCGGTTCCGATACCGCGACTCGGGCGCCGAGGCGATACCCTGGTCAAGAGATATGGGCCAACGTTCGGTGCGAGAAAACGCCGCGCGTTGCGAAAACTAAGGGAATCTCTACGATGTGTCACATCAATCACATCAATCCCATCAATCAATCACCCATCAATCCATCACATGTCAAGTACACATCACTTCCATCCCTTTTCCCAAGCAACCACAAAAGTCTTCACCACCCATACCTCTCTTACACAAAAAGCCACAAAAGTCTTCATCTCCCATACCACTCTTACACAAAAGCCTCAAAAGTCAAGCTTTTCTTACACAACCATCACTCACCCATCCATCCATCACTCTTTCTCTCTCTCCCTTACATCACTCTCTCTCTTTCTCTCTTTCTCATTTCAAAAATTCCAAGCAACAAAGAGTCCTACGTATGGAATTTCTCCAAATTCCTAAGTTCTAAGTGGCCACCTTCCTACCCCAAAATCTCCCATCTCAACCCTCCATTCTTCATCTTAACCATTGAAGTTGAAGCTAAGGTGCCAAGGAACCCCTAGAAGCGAGAAGATCGGACGGTGGGTGCTAGATTATTCTAGTTTTTCTTATTTTTATGGTGGACCAAGTGAGGCCCACCGATCAATGGTGTGGATCTCACTTGGGACCCTAAAATATGACCGACGGCCCATTTGGATCATCATGATCATTCCATGATGGGGTCATTCTCCATGGACCCCATCATGATGTTTATTTCATTGCAAAAGGTCATCTAGACCGTCCATATCGGTGGGGATTGGATCTCCACCGTTGATTTACATTTTTAATGGTCCCATGTTCAACGGGATCCGTTTATTGTATGATTCATTGCAAGGGAGGGCCCATAATATCGGGGTCCCTCCATCACAAAGCGTGTCCCACTCTCCATGTCTCTCTTTTATTGCTTTTATTTTATTTTATTTTTATGCATTAGTATTGTGTGGCCCACTTGAATGGATCCCACCTTGGCATTATTTTTTTCTTCAAGATTTATTCAAGTGGGGCTCACCATATGCGTTGTACACCCATCAGTGGTGGCCCACTTCATCAGGGCCCACCACAATTTCTTTTTAAAGAAAAGTCAGCCGTCCAGCGTCTGGGACGCTGGACGTTTTCTAAGGAAAGAATAAAAGGGAAAGAAAGAATGAAGGCTTTTGGGTGGTCCCCTTGCATAGGCCCCACCATGATGTATATGTTCGATCCAAGCCGTCCATCCTCTTACCCATGGAATTTTAGCCGTTGGGTAGAAGTTTGGAGCTGATCCAATCACCTGGTGGGCCATAGCGCCAAATATTGCATTCCCACCATTCAAACACTAATTTCTTATTTTATTTCACTTCCAAGCATCAAAAAAATTCAAACTCTAGACTCATTTGGACGGCCTCGAGCCGCTGATCGCAATGGCTGGGGCAGATTTCATTTTTGCGGGCCCCACGTGCGAAAAACCCTTGCAAAACAGGTTTTTTTTTTTTAAAAAAATACGTTGGCAGAGGCTTTGCGTCTGCCCTGACAGCGACCAGCGGCTGCACGCTCCTGCGTGCAGCCTTGTACAAGGGGGCGGACGGGCGTGGGGAGGTGGCCCATGGCCCTGCACGTGGGCCCCACAACAATGTTTATTTTGTCATCCAACTTGTTCATTAGGTGGGCCACCCCAGTGGTGGACCCCCCTCCAAAAATGAGTCAGATCCAAAACTCAGGTGGCCCACACCACGCGAAACAGTGTGAATTAAATTCTACCATTGAAAAATTTTTAGGGCCCACAGAAGTATTGGATCAAGCTGAAATTTTTGTTGCCCCTTCATTCAGGTCCGAGCGACCTTATGAACGGGTCAGATGGTACCTAGACATTACAGTGGGCCCCACACGGGACCCACAAGAATGATGTATGTGTTTTAATGCACCGTCCACAGCAGTGGACGGTGGATTCCCACCATGATTCATGTGTTATACTCCACCGTCTAGCGGACGGTGGAGCCCCTTTGTGATATATGTATTCAATCCGCACTGTCCAATGGACAATGGGACCCTCCATGGTGCATGTGATGTACCCAGACTGTCCATCTACTTGTACAGATGATTTTAAGGCCTATGGTCTAGGCCCATTTGCTTCGTTAAAGGCCTTTGGGTTTAGGCCCACTTGATATGTTCCAAGGCCATGTGACTAGGCCCATTTGAATTAAATGTAAGGCCTAGGGATTTAGACCCATCTGCCTCATAGAACGCCTATGGGCTAGGCCCATTCGAATTTTAAAAGGACTATGGGCTAGGCCCATTTGGGTTATGAAATGCTTATGGGGTAGGCCCATTGGTTTCATTTTAGGCCTAAGAACTTAGGCCCATTTGATGTATTACAAATCCATGGGACTAGGCCCATTTGATGTACTTCAAGGCCCATGAAATTGGACCCATTGTTGCATTCTTAAAACCCATGGAAGTAGGACATTTGATATATGTAAGGCCTAGGGGTTAGGCCCACTTTGATATGTATACAAGGCCTACGGATTTAGGCCATTTAATGTACCATAAGGCCTAGGGGTTTAGGGCCATTGAACGCATGTTAGGTCTATGGGTTGAGGCCCACTTGATCTACATGTGGGGCCCAATTGGTGTGGCCCATTAGTCATATTTTGGACTCATGAGACTAAGCTCATTTGATGCCATCCTAGGCCCACGGGTTTGACCCATTGCAATGCACATAAGACCTATTGGTGTGGCCCATTTGTATGGCCCATCTGATGAATAAAAGGCCCATAAGATATGGCCCATTTGATATATAAGTAAGGCCCAATGGGATGAACCTAAGATTCATTGCAATGTGTAATCCCAATACAGGTTATGTAGCGACGTTTAAGAAGATCGTGCCTGGGGAGCAATGTTGGTTTGACTTCCACATTGCGAGTGTAATGCTGGTTGGATGTCCACATTACGACTCTCCTTAGGGCCCATTGTTAGGCCCGTATTTATTGTGTATAGGCCGCCCAGGTCCATATGCTTTGTAAGATAGTTCATTTTATTATAACATGTTTAGTATAGTTCATGACTCATGATCATAAGCATCATATGTATGCTTGACGTGAGAATTATCTGATCATAGCATTTGCCTTCGGGCAGGTTGTTTATGGGCTCCCGGTTAGGCGGCGTTGCCCTACATGAGCGCACGATATGCGCAGGATTTGTTGCATGACTGGATAGCGTGAATCATGCATTTCGCATTTGTGTGACATGATTATTGTACGCCCTAGCGACATCAGGGTCGTAGCCTCCACAGGCGCATCGTGGTTGGCAGGATTGGATACCAAAAATCTTATTCTACATGGGGTACTATAGATATCCCTGGGTGAAAGTCCCTAAACCCTTATGGTACCAAGAGGTTGCTCCAACGTCTAGACCAAGTGGGTAGATGAGCGTTGAATGCCGAATACCAGACGGTTACGCTCTCCACTGTGTCGTGGTCGGTTGGAAGGGGGTGAGGCCTTACCCGCCCGAGTATAGGGGGCAATGCTAGGCTGAGTTTGACCAGCTCGAGGAATGGGTCCGCTATCGACGAGTCGCCCCCGATATTGGCAGACGGATAGTGTGGTCTTGTCCACTTACCTGATTGTGCGTGATGTGGCGGCAATCTGGTTTAGAGTGTACTAGACCCCGGTGATATTCCATATTTTGAGCTGTATTGATGTGTGGACATAGATGAGGATCTGTATGCTTGAGTTGCATTGCACATCCCATGGCCTTGGGATGGCCGAAATCATTCATGTCTTGCATCGCATAAGCCTTGGTACGACTCATGATATTATGCTTCCATCTGCATATTCCGCATCACTCTGACATTGCATGTTCATATTACTACCTTGCGCACACACTTTCACCACCCTCTAAGCTTTCTGTAAGCTTATGCATGACCGTTGCGTGCAGGTGACGTTGGTTCGCAGCAGCGCTGAGGCAGGAGCACGTTGCAGAGCATTTTGGAGTTTTTGGTTCTTTACCATTGTATTTCTCTTTATGCTCATTGTACTTGTAAAGTTTTTGATCATAGTGGAAATGTAATGGAGTTCTTGGTTGTGGTTTGTGGGTTATGCCTTTGGTTATGCTTATTACGAATCAAACTGATATTTAAAATCCTCCTCGTAGCATCCCAGGATCGGAACCTGGCGAATGGGAGCTAGGAGCGGAGAATGGGGTTCTACGGAGGCTGTCGGCGCCGGATTCAGAGATCGAAAGTTTTGTGAGCCCGATTTCCGAGTTTGGGGCGTGACACCGTCACATCGCGCGCAATAAGGTAAGTGGAAAAGACCTCACTATCCGTCTGCCAATATCGGGTGCGACTCGTCGATAGCGGACCCATTCCTCGAGCTGGTCAAACTCAGCCTAGCATTGCCCCCTACTCTCGGGCGGGTAAGGCCGCACTCTCTTCCAACCGACCATGACATAGTGGAGAGCACAGCCAACTGGTATTCGGCACTCAGCGCTCATCTACCCACTCGGTCTAGACGTTGGAGCAATCTCTTGGTACCATAAGGGTTTAGGGACTTTCACCCAGGGATATCTATAGTACCCCATGTAGAACAAGATTTTCGGTATCCAATCCTGCCAACCACGATCTATCTGTGGAGGCTACGGCCCCGACGTCGCTAGGGCGTACAATAACCATGTCATACAAATGCGATATGAATGATTCACGCTATCCAGTCATGCATCAAATCCTGCGCACATCGTGCGCTCATGTAGGGCAACACCGCCTAACCGGGAGCCCATAAACAACCTGCCCGAAGGCAAATGCTATGATCAGACAATCCTTACGTCAAGCATACATATGATGCGTATGATCATGAGTCATGAAACTGTACTAAACATGATATAATAAAATGAACTATCTCACAATGCAGATAGACCTGGACGGCCTATACACGATAAGTACGGCCCAGTAATGGGCCCTAAGGAGAGTCGTAATGTGGACATCCAACCAGCATTACACTCGTAATGTGGACGTCGAACCAACATTGCTCCCAAGTCACGATCTTTGTAAACATCAGTACTTAGTCTGTAATGGATTTACACATTGCAATGGACTTTAGGTTCATTCCATTGGGCTTTTCATATATATATCAAATGGGCCGTATCCTATGGGCCTTTTATTCATCAGATGGGCCACATAAATGGGCCACAACAATGGGTCTTATGTGCATTGCAATGGGTCAAAATCCGTGGGCCTTGGATTACATCAAATGAGCTTAGTCTCATGAGTCTAATATATGACCAATGGGCCACACCAATTGGGCCCCACATGTAGATCAAGTGGGCCTCAACCCATAGACCTAACATGAGTTCAATGGGTCTGAACCCCTAGGCCTTATGGTACATTAAATGGGCCTAAACCCATAGGTCTTGTATGCATATCAAAGTGGGCCTAAACCCCTAGGCCTTATATCCATCAAATGGGCCTCACCCATAGGCCTTTCATGAATCAAATGGGCCTGATCCCATGGGCTCTAAATTACCTCAAATAGGTCCAATCCCATGGGACTTAGAATATATCAAATGGGCCCAGTCCCATGGACCTGCAACACATCAAATGGGCCTAAGTTCTTAGGCCTAAAATGAATCCAGTGGGCCTAGCCCATAAGCATTTTATAAACCAAATGGGCCTAACCCATAGCCCTTTTGTAAAGAAAATGGGCCTAACCCATAGGCCCTTTTTACAGTCCAAATGGGCTTAACCCATAGGCCTTTTACAGTCCAAAGGGGCTTAACTCATAGGCCTTATGTGTTCAAGTGGATGGACGGTCCAGATGCATCACATGCATCATGATGGGTCCCACTGTCTAGTGGACAGTGCGGATAGGGCACATACATCACAAGGGCCCCACCGTCTGCTGGACGGTGGAGGCAGCGCATATACAAGGAGGGTGTCACCGTGGTGGGTGCCACCGTCCGTCTGGACGGTGGACTTACACATGCATCATTGTGGGTCCCATGTGGGGCCCACCCTGTAATGTTTAGGTGACATCCAACCCATTCATAAGGTCAAACAGACCTGGTTGAAGGGAATTTATAAATATCAGCTTGTTTCAAAACTTCTGTGGGCCCCGAAAAAGATTTCAATGGAAGGCGTTCATTCACACTGTTTCATGTGATGTGGGCCACATGAGTCTTGGATCTGTCTCATTTTTGGAGGGGGGCCCGCTACTGGGGCGGCCCACCTCATGAGTGGCTTGGATATCAAATAAACATTATAGTGGGGTCCACACATAGGGCCGTGGGCCACCTTCCCACGACCGTCCGCTCGCCCATGCCAGGGCTGCACGTGCCTGCGTGCAGGCGCTGGGCGCTGACACAGGAGGCAGAGCCCTCTGCCTCATGAATTTCTGAATTTTGGGAAAAACTATTTTCTCGGGGTTTTTCGCGTGTGGGGCCCGCTAAAATGAAATTTGCCCCGGCCATTGCTATCAGTGGCCCGAGGCCATCCAAATGAGTCCAGAGTTTGGATTTTTTTGACGCTTGGAAAGTGAAATAACATAAGAAATAACATTTGAATGGTGAGGACGTAATATTTGGCGTTATGGCCCACCAGGTGCTCCGTTTAATCTCATTTTCTGGCTCAACGCCTAAAATGAGATGGTGAAAGGGATGGACGGCTTGGATTGCCTAAATACATCGCGGTGGGGCCTAACCAAGTGGACCACCCAAAGTCCCTTACTTCTTTCCTTTTTCTCTTCTTTCATTTGAAACGTCCAGCGTCCCAGAAGCTGGACGGTTTATGATTATTTTTTTTTAATGGTGGGCCCTGATGAAGTGGGCCACCACTGATGGGTGGATGGGAATAACATCTAAGGTGGGCCCCACTTGAATGAAAATAATTACATCAAGGTGGGATCCATTCAAGTGGGCCACAATCCTATAGCATAAAAATAAAATAAAATAAAATAAAAGCAATAAAAGAGAGAGAGAGACATGAAGAGTGGGACACGGCTTGTGATGGAGGGATCCCGACATTATGGGCCCTCCCTTACATGAAATCATACATCAAGTGGGTCATTTTGCACATGTGACCATCAAAATTGAAGATCAACGGTGGGGATCCTTTCCCCACCAATATGGATGGTCTAGATGACCTTTCTAAAGAAAATAAACATCATGATGGGGTCCATGGAGAATGGCCCCATCATGGAATGATCATGATGATCCAAGTGGTCCATCGGCCACGTATTAGGCTCCCAAGTGAGATTCACACCATTGATCGGTGGGCCTCACTTGGTCCACCATAAAAATAAGAAAATCTACCCTATAGAAGCACCCACCGTCCGATCTTCCCGCTCCTAGGGGTTCCTTGGCACCTTAGCTTCAACTTCAATGGTTAAGATGAAGAATGGAGGGTTGAGATGGGAGATTTTGGGATGAAGAGGTGGGCCACTTGGAGTTTAGGGATTTTGCAAAATTCCATACGTGGGACTCTTTGTTGCTTGAAATTTTTGAAATGAGAAAGAGAGAAAGAGAGAGAGAGTGATGTAGAGAGAGATGGATGGATGGGTGAATGATGTTTGTAAAAGGAAAGGCTTGACTTTTAAGGCTTTTGTGTAAGAGAGGTATGGGTGGTGTAAGAAAAGCTTGACTTTTGTGGCTTTTTGTGTAAGAGAGTATGGGTTTGGGAGACTTTTGTGGTTGCTTGAGAAAAAGGAATAAAGTAATGTGTACTTGACATGTGATGGATTGATGGGTTGATTGATTGATGGGATTGATGTGATTGATGTGACACATCGTAGAGATTTTCTTGGGTTTCGCAACGCGTGACATTTTCTCGCACTGAACGTTGGCCCATATCTCTTGACCAGGGTATCGCCTTGGCGCGCGGGTCGCGGTATCGGAACCGTGGTGAGGCGCGGTCGCTATGGTATTGGTCTCGATCTGAGTCGACTCGGGTTGTCGGCACATGAATCAGGGTCGCGCGTTGATATCGGTTAAGGGTCAAAGGTCGCCGAAATTCGACCGGTAAGACTGCGGAAGTCTACAGAAAGGTACGGACTAAGATACGAGTCTTATAGTACCAGCTCTTGACTACTATTGTGAGGACACTAGCCCAGGGTAGGAGTGTGCCTCCACCCGCACCACCTGCGCATCCAGCTGAGGATGCCTATACATATGCCCAGGATGAGGGCATGACTCATCCTTTACCACCTGCTTACCCTGCGGGAAATGCCGCAGACACACGGAGCTTGTTAGAGCGATTCCAGCGCTTACGGCCTCCCACTTTTACGGGTTCTCACAGACCCGAGGAGGCCGAGTATTGGCTCGACCGTGTGTCGAAGATACTGCGGATGTTACATTGTTCAGAGACTGAGCAGGTCGAGTTAGCTACGTTCCTGTTTGAGCGAGAGGCCAGCTTGTGGTGGGACAGTGTATTGCAGACCGTTGCCGCCGATTACATGTGGACATGGGCAGCGTTCGAGTTCCGCTTCCACGAGAAATACTATCCCCAGACGTACAGGCATGACCGGGAGAATGAGTTCCTGCGCCTCAGATAGGGAGGCATGACAGTCACGGAGTATGAGCATCGGTTCACCGAGTTGGGCAGATACGTCCCGACTATTTTGGCAGATGAGCAGATGCGCATACGACACTTTTCAGAGGGTCTGCGACCGGATATTCGGTCGAAGATGTGCTGCGTGAGCATTCCCTCTTATGCGGAGCTGATTCACATGTCCATGCGGGCAGAGCAGGATGTGGATCGACTTACCCGATCTCGTGGCCCTGTTGCTCCTAGGTCACGATTAGAGATGTAGGACAGGCCCTTCGCGGGCAAGAGGCCTCGCGCCGACCCTCCAACTCAGGCTATAGTGCCAACACCACCGTTTCGGCGCCCCGAGTCATCATGTACATACTGTGGGAGGTCAGGCCATTCGGCACAGAGTTGTTTTGCTCGGATGCGGGACAGTGGGTTCTCGCCGCCACAGAAGATCGACCGTACACTTCCACAGGCGATATCAGCACCGCCTATACGGTTAGCTCCTGCGCACCCTTCCTTCAGACCTCCGGTATCTCAGATTAGGCAGCGTCTACGGCCCACGGCGCAGCGGCCGAACCGGGAACAGCAGGCACGGGTGCATGCATTGATAGCTGAGGCAGCTGCGACGGAGACTTCTCAGCATTCGGCCTTTGAGGTCACTGCCCACATTGGAGGTATTCCTATTCTCATGATGGTGGACACTAGGTCCACGATTTCATTGATATCATATACTATAGTCAGACGCATTGGGCTACAGACTATTACTATGGATGGGGTGTGAGTTTCTACAGCTCATGGGTCCTTTACAGATGCCACCCAGATGTGTGAGGGCTGTTTGGTTGATCTGGGGGCCAAGACGATGGCTCTAGATCTTGTCGTCGACCCCTCTCTCGTTTATCTCGACGTCATTCTTGGCATGGATTGGTTGATTGCAACGAGGGCCGAGATTGACTGCGGGACTCGTATAGTGACTGCGTACGAGCCAGAGGGTCCATCCTTTACATTTCCAGTGTGGGTAAATCTCCCCTTCCGCATACTTAGTTACGCTACTTTACTACGAGACGCTGGCGCCCAGATACTTGAGTATACGCCAGTAGTTGGTTAGTTTGGGGATCTGTTCAGAAAAATTCATGGTTTGCCGCCTAGACGAGAGATTGATTTCACTATCGATCTGGTTCCTGGTTCCATGCCCATCTCACTACCGACGTATCGCATGGCATCGTGTGAGATGGAGGAGTTGAGGACGCAGATTGATGGTCTACTGGAGCTTGGCTTATACGGCCTAGTGTGTCTCCTTGGGGAGCACCAGTTTTGTTCGTCAGGAAGAAGGATGGTTCGATGCGATTGTGTATTGATTATCGCAGGCTGAACCAGATCACGGTGAAGAACAAGTACCCTTTACCCAGGATCGATGACTTGTTTGATCAGTTGAGAGGAGCGCAGTACTTCTGGAAGATTGATCTTCAATCAGGATATCATCAGTTGCTCGTCAGGGATGAGGACGTGCAGAAGACAACATTCAGGACCAGTTTTGGCCACTACGAGTTCCTTGTGATGTCGTTCGGTCTCACGAACGCACCAGCCGTGTTCATGGATCTGATGAACCGGGTATTTAGGCTTTTCCTCTATCGATTCGTCGTTGTGTTCATTGACGACATTTTGGTATACTCCAGGAGTCAAGAGGAGCATGAGGAGCACTTGCGCTTCATCCTGAATACGCTCAGACAGCATCAGTTGTTCGCACAGTACAAGAAGTGCGACTTCTGGAAGCAGGAAGTGAAGTTCCTGGGACACGTGGTGTCCAAAGATGGCATGACAGTTGACCTGTCTAAGGTAGCTGCAGTTCAGGACTGGGAGCAGCCTGGTTCTGCCACTGAGGTGAGGAGTTTCTTGGGTCTCGCTGGCTATTATCGGCGCTTCATTTAGGATTTCTCGAAGATCGTGAGACCTTTATCTCAGTTGACATGGAAGGACGTGAAGTTCGCCTGAAATGACCAGGCGGAGTCAGTTTTTCAGGAGCTGAAGGACAGACTTACGTCCGCCCCTGTGCTAGTATTGCCAGAGCAAGGGGTTAGATACACTATATACACTGACGCGTCTAGCGTTGGTCTGGGTTGTGTCCTTATACAGAGGGACAGGGTAATTTCGTATGCCTCGAGACAATTAAGGAAGCACGAGGAGAATTACCCTACACACGACCTAGAGTTGGCAGCCGTCATATTGCACTGAGACTCTAGAGACATTACCTCTATGGAGAGGAGTTCGAGCTCTTTTGCGACCACAAGAGCCTCAAGTACATATTCACGCAACGAGATTTGAATATGAGGCAGCTGCGATGGATGGAGACTTTGAAAGACTTCAAGTTCGAAGTCTCTTACCATCCTGGGAAGGGGAACCTTCTGGCTGACGCGTTGAGCTGCAAGAAGGCGATAGAGTTTGCGGCTCCGCTGATGGTTGCTGAGTGGGATATGGTTGAGTTTTTGTGAGACTTTGAGTAGAAACTCACCGTAGAGGAGCCGTATGAGTTCATCGCACATGTGCAGGTGCGATCTCAGATCGATGATCGGGTCATCGAGGCGCAGAGGGTCGATGCGTATCTGACTGAGCTTCGAGAGCAGGCCAGTGATGATGCAGACGCCGAGTGGCGAGTGGGCATGGATGAGGGCTTACATTATCGTGGCCGCCTATGCGTCCCAGATGTCCCTGACTTGAGACGAGAGATTCTCGAGGCTGCGCATTGTACCAGACTCGCGATGCATCCAGGCAGTACGAAGATGTATCGCGACGTGAAGAGGACTTATTGGTGGGAAGGTATGAAGACCCACATAGCAGAGTTCGTGTCCCGTTATCTCACTTGTCAGCAGGTGAAGGCAGAGCATCGCCGACTACCTAGACTTTTGCAGCCTATGCCGATCACAGAGTGGAAGTGGGATTTTATTTCCATGAATTTCATTTTAGGGCTGCCGAAGATGAGGAAGGGACATGATTCCATATGGGTGATCGTCGACTGTCTGACGAAGTCGATGCACTTCCTACCGATCAGAGTTACGAACTCTGCAGATGAGCTGGCTAGACTGTATATCAGAGAGATTGTGCGTCTGCATGGAGTTTCGTTGGAGATCGTGTCGGACAGAGACACGCGGTTTACTTCTATTTTCTGGACTCGCATTCAGGAGGCTATGGGTGTGAAGTTGAAGTTCAGTACTGCATTCCACCCACAGATGGACTGACAGACAGAGCGGGTGAACCAGATCTTAGAGGACATGTTGCGAGCTTGCGCATTGGACTTCAAGGACAGTTGGGATGATTGTCTTGCCTATGCGGAGTTTGTGTACAACAACAGCTTTCAGGCGAGTATCGGTATGGCACCTTACGAGGCGCTGTATGAGCGACCTTGTCACCTACCACATTGCTGGGCTGAGGTCGGTGAGCGTAGCTTGATTGACCCAGAGTTAGTGCAGGCGACGTCAGAGAAGATTGATATTATTAGACGTCAGCTTCTCACAGCGCAGAGCAGACAGAAGAGTTATGCCGATACGAGACGACGGCCGCTGGAGTTCACAGTTGGGGATCATGTATTTTTACGAGTTTCCCCTATGAAGGGAGTCCTTCGGTTCGGAAAGAAGGGGAAGCTAGCACCGCGATTCATTGGTCCATTCCAGATCCTCGATCGTGTGGGAGCAGTGGCTTACCGATTGGCTTTACCCACGCCTCTCGTGAGCGTTCACAACGTATTTCACGTTTCTATGCTGAAGAAGTACGTTTCTGATCCTTTCCATATCATCAGATGGGAGCAGGTGCAGTTAGGAGAGGATGTTACATATATCCTGCGACCGACGCGTATCCTTGACAGGAAGGAGCAGGTACTGCGTAGCAAGGTGATTCCCCTTGTGAAGGTATTGTGGATGCATCACTCTAAGGAAGAGGCTACCTGAGAGAAAAGCCGAGATCAGAAAGAACTACCCACAGTTTCTCGAGGAGTACAAAAAGGTACAAATTTCGAGGATAAAATTATTTGTTAAGGGGGTAGATTTAACGCCCTAGAAAAATCCGTACTTGGACTCGAGTACCAACTCGACCAGAAATCGCGTAGGATTAATTCCTTTAGAAAATAAGAGTAAGTTAGCTAGCGCAACACTAGAGTAACTGGAAAATAGTCCCTGATCACTTTAAATACGTTCTACAAGACCCAAATCGAGTAGAACCAATGACTCTATAATACTCTATAACCTTGGATCAAACTCTACCTCTTTGAAAATTTGTATTGGATCTAGACCGCGCGTCGAAAGTCCGATACCTGTTATCTTAGACCGTTAGAACCGCCTAGCTAGATTGGACGATCATTTCGAAAATCAAGTCCAACCGATAATCACAGGCTATTTCATTGAGCCCGGACTGAAGAGAGTGAGAATAGGGTTAGATTTGGAATTTGAAATTCAAATCTGGCACACGACTTGACGTGTCAGTATTAAGCGTTCTGACCGTCAGAATTCAGCCAAATTACACCCTCGGATCAGGAAAAATTTCTATTTCATATCATGAGACTTGCAGCCCTGATCTACGTGCGGTGACCGCTGAACTGAAACTGGACTGGCACGTGCGATCTACGAACCCTGCTGGACTGAAAACTTGATGTGTTCTAGATCCAGTATGCATGAGCTTAAGTCGGATCGCGTTCGGCCAGGGGACCATCAGAAATGTTCTTTTGAACCGAAATAGCCCCGATTTGGATATACCCTAAGTAAATTTTGTTCCCGAGCCTATTTCAGGTATTTTTGTGCTTATAAAAGGGGTTGAAACCCTCACTCCTCTCTCCCATCCGAATTTGAGAAAAACCCTAGATTGGGGGAGAGAAAAGGTGAGAGTTTGTGAGAGAGAGTAGGAGAGGATTTTCCTGCCGTTGCCTTACCTGTTGCACGTGCTTTAGCAACACGCTCTGATCACCTGGCCGGTGATTTCTCTGCATTTTCAGGTAAGGAAATACCCTAGAAATTGTTGATTTAGTGTTCCCTTAGTTTCATAGCAAAGTAGCTGATAGAACTTGTGTATTAGGTTCTTTATTCACCGTAGACGAAGCGTATACGCTCCGTTCGAATCACTTCACCTATAAGGAAAAAGGTACGGATTTTAGACACTTTGATTGACTGTTTCCAATGCTTTCAATGTTGTTTAATAGTAGATTATCGATGACAATGCCGTTTGACATGTACAACATGCTGTCCGTTTCCTGTTTCGTAAACCAACGAAGAATATAAGATTTAGGGCATTTTAGTCATTTGTAGGAAATACTGTTTTCATCCATAATTTGCTGATATGATTAACATGGCTTATTGTCGCATTAGAATACTAGGAATACGTGCATAATTAGTTTGGAGAAGAGATTCGCCTAAGTGCGCACTTTGAGTCGACATACTATATGTAGACTTAAGTGTGTAGTGTAAGTGCTTATATAAATGCTTGTATTAGTATGTATTGAATTAAATGGTGTTATGAATTAGTTTGAGACTGATTTCTCAATTAATATGCCGATGTAAATGATTTCCTACATGTTAGCTATATGCAAGATTTCATTGTATGTATGAAATGCATGTGCTTGAAGATTTGCTTAAGATGTATGTTATAACATGTGTTAACATGCTCATATGGTTGTATTTCATTTCCATTACTCTAACATGATGGCTGATATGATTCCATAATTGTTTGGGACTATACTTAGTCCAGGTAGTCGGTAACCGAGAAATTTCATGGTTGGCCTTTCTTTGCCACGAACGACGCGTCGATGAACGCGAGCCGTGTTCTGGAGTTGGCGGCAGTGGTTAGGCCACAAGAAGTGTTTTACGCACTTCATGTCATTTGACTTGAGATGCGATCGTACTAGTCGAGCCCTTCAAGTAACCCGACTGGCCGTTGTATGTTCACCCTGCATGAGTCATAACTGCTTGAACCTAGGGTACTGAACTTACCATTGTAAACCCTGTTAACCATGGTACCTTGATCCACAAAGACTCATGAGCCGGGCATGGTGGTATGGGACACCGTGGTCGAGCTGTCGGCCTACGTTGGGGCCACAAACCTCCCCGTAGTGACCAGTGAGCACCAATGTCTCGTGAGCAGATTATGGTGGTATGGGACATTATATTCTTGCTGTCGGCCTACACTGATCAGGCGACGAGTCCTTTGTAGTGACCGCGAGCGTATTCTGAGTCTACGAGAGGGGACGACCCTTCAGTAGCAGTGAGAGTACAGTAGGCCTGTATTGATAAGGTGATGGGGGAGCGGTGCAACGAGTGCGAGCAACAGCCCTGGTAGCCCTTGCAGCGACCTACAAAATATACATCATATGAGATTACTAGGAGTGACGACCCTAGACAGGATCTGTGTTGGGATTGATATAAGGGAAGTACCTTAGTTTCCCAATCCTGCTGTTTGAATGGACTAATAACAACTCGGCAATCATATCACTATTACATTGCATGTGCCTGGAAGATGTGGAGCACTGAGCGGGATGCACGCATGCCTCGGGCGTTAGATGGTGCCGTATGAGGGAGAACATCGGTGAGGGCATCCATCATGTCATGTCATATTGTATTAACAACCGTATTAGGATTGTTTGATTTACTGCTTTACTATTATCACATGATTGATTTCAGAACATGCTAATCTTTGCTCTATGATTCCACTGAGTTGATCACTCACTCCCACGTTACGGGATGGTATTTGCAACACCCACCAGACCATGTTTTAGGTGCAGGTGATGCAGAGATCCAGGAGGTAGAGCCGGACTATGATGAGGACCAGGACGAGTTCTCATACATGCAGTACCACGACGGCTTTGCTTAGGTGACCTGGGTTGACGGGACTCTTCAGTGGGACTATTTTGAACATTTCATTTTGATTTATTTACATGTATATGAGACTCAGTCATGTATTCATACTTTAGTGACAGTCGAGATCTACTTTGTTTTTCTATACAGTGATATATATATATATATATATATATATATATATATATATATATATATATATATATATATATATATATATATATATATATATATATTGTTTAGTCTTCCGCTTGCTTTTATCAGTGGATCTGGAGTATGAATTACAGTTTTGGTATACTTTTAATCATGTAAATGCTTTAACTCAGACAACATTGAATCATAATCATTTTTCTTGCATAAGTGACGGTCTGGAACTCGGGAGTTGAGTTTATACACGACCCCCGATTTTCAGGGTGTTACACAGCCAATGTTATTTTGAGGCCATGCTTCATCCACTGTAGGTCCATTATTTAGATATTGAGGCGATCTATCGGTGATCATTGTTAGTCGTTAATGCATTGGCATTGTTGTTGTTTGTATTTATCAGAGTGAATGTGCCCAGATGTTGTTATGACAACTCCAAACGCAAGGCTGCGATATAGTAATAACTCAGTGAGACCAAGGTTTTACCCATAGGGACTTGATATTATGCAATTTATGAAATATTTTAAAATTAAAACAAAAATCCAAACTAACAACTAAATTCTAGATTAGAAGAATAATTGTGTAAGAAACTATCATAGATAAAACACTAGAGTCCCAAGGATCCACTTATAGCTTATTTAATATTAATTTATTTGATTTAATCATATCACACAATTGGAATCGAAGTCCTATCCTATCCAACCGAATAATGAAGCAGTTAAATAATCATTCATATGCTTCAAAATAGATTTGAACTTTCATTAATTTGGTTCCCTCATAAAGCATCAATGTAATGATTGCAGGAAATTTAAAGTATCTATCATGCACGGAGTCAATGATAGATCAATAGATTTTACAAATCAAATTATTGTAAAACATGTTAGAGAATATCAATAGTCTTCCTAAGCATCCAATGTGCCTGGAGTCAACAATGGATCAATGTAAACTGAAAATACTTCTTCATTCAAACTAAATATCAATAAATTATTTAACATGAAAATCAAATAACTTGAATCAAAGTAAAATAATCATTAAGAAGAATTACAAGCATCACCTCTTACCTTTAGCTAAGAGATTAGCCAACCACAGACATGTTTGAACTAAAACTCAAAAAGAAAAACATAAAAACTAGCTAAACCGAAGGATTGAAGGGGAGGGAGGGCTCATTAAAGCTCCATAACTCATTGCTTTACTCCTCTAATTCATGTTTAAAAACTCCTAAAACATCCCTTTATATATGCTTTATTCTCACCAACTTCAAAATTGAATTGATTTTACGCAGCTATCGCAGCTTCGATGACATCGAGTTCCCATCAAAGAGTTCGGTTGAAATCAAGAAACTGTTTAGCAATGAAATTTTGAATTTACGTATTTTCTCAATATCATTGAACCTCCTATGATGAGATTGAACTTAACTTTGATGGCATCAAACATGCCTTTGATGACAGATGAATGCACAAATATGTTCATTAACAAAATTGGATTTTCTAAATTTTTTCAATGGGATCGAAGATGGCTTCGATGGCATCGACACTTACTTCAATGACATCAACACTTACTTCAATGACAACGAAGGTGTCATTGATGTTATCGAAGGTTTAATTTCTGCTCTTTCAATTTTTTGAACATTAAATCCTCATTTTTCTTTATTCCTTACTTGGTTTCCTTGTATCTTTGACTCTTGAATTTTTTAATCTTGACATCCATAGTTCCAATCCTTCACTTGGTAATTTTTTGAGCATTAAATTCATACTTTAATCATCATTTTCTCCTTAGTTATCAAAATCACCTCGTAGAGGAAACATGTGTAATTAGATCAATTAAGCAAATGTATGTTCATAAAACTAATGCATAATAGGGAAGAAATATACAATATTTCACTCTCAACAGATGTAAAGATGAGGATCTAACTAGTTAGGCGGGTCAGTATTTAATATTTTCATAAACATTTCTCAACTTTTTCGTTAAAATTTTTTATCCTTAAGTGTAATCACATACTCCATCCTCATCATACCCATAAGTGAAATCGCTCACACTTTCTTAAAATACATAATACATTGCCAAGTGTAAACTAATTATAATCTACACTCTCCATATCAGATTTTCAAGTTTAACTTCAACACACACTTCATCATACGATCAAGTGTAACCTTATCACTCTATCTTAAAACCCATTGACAACTTAAAGCGGAGTCAAGTTATATTGTCAATCAACCACATCACAGTCTCAAGGATAATCACATCACATATTCTATCATCCTCATTACACCCTCAAGTAAACGTTATCGCTCAATCTTAAAAGTCTCTTATAAACTGAAATGTAGCAAGTTATAATCTACAACAACCAATTTGCATTCTCATGTGTAACCACAATACACACCTTATCATTTCCATACACATCCTTAAATGTTATTGAATTACACTCAATCAACGCATCACAATCTTAAAGGTTAATCCCATCACATACTTCATCATTCTCATCACATCCTCAGGTGTAACCTCATCATTTAATCTTGAAACCCACTTACATTCTTAAGTTAACCAAATTAAACTTTCTACAAATTCACATTTTCAAGTGTAACCACATCACACCTTAAAGTGTAACCGCATCACTCAACTTTGAAACCCCTATATATCAGAAAGGTAATCCAATTACACTCTTCACTAAGTCACATTTTTAAGTGTAACAATATCATACACTCCATCACCCCATATACCCTTGGGTGTAACCACATGCTCTTTGTTCACATCCTAAAGTATATTTCATGTTGTATGGAAGATGAATAAATAAAAACTCTTTTTGGGTAACCCTTTGATATTTTGACTCTTTTACATTGAATATGGATAGTTTAGGTTGAGCCTTACCATATTCTATTACCATTAAGGTTATTGTTCCTCTGTTCCAAATATGGACTGTTGGAATGCACTGTATGTAATGGGATACTGCACAGTCAACATTTCATAAATTTTGAGTTAATTTTATTACAATATAGCACAATCAATGAAATCAAAGTTCGATTTAATTAACAACTACTTTTTTTAATTACTAAAATATATAAGTTTACAAAATTCATATGCATACGTTTTTCTTTTACAAAACTAAATTATATTTGCTTTCCTTAAATGTTATTCATTACCTAGAGTAATTGAGTAAAACTGATATTATCAAGCATATGAAATTTTGAATCGAATTGATACTGGACAGATTGGTGTGGTTGATCCATAGAAGGAAACAGTTGTGGTTGACATCAAGAAGAAAACAGTTGTGATTGAATCTGTGCTTTCAGTATATAATACATAGTCATGGGGAGTAGCTTAACATTATCGTATCCCTAACATTATGTACAAGTAAATATTAAGTTCATCAAAAATTTTAATTTCACTATAAAATAATTTTTGGTTGCTCTAAGGGTAATCGAAATGCTACCCATGCAAATGAAGATTGAACAATAAAGTATACTAATTCAAGCTATTTATTGGGATGGACTGGATTTGGTGTATCTCTCTACACTTTCTATTTTCTTCTCTTAAATTTTCTCTTCTCCAAACTACTCTTAATTCTATGTATACCATGACAATTCTAAAAAGGGTGAGCCCTAAGTCTGGGGGGGGGGGGGGGGGGGGGGTAAATACGACTATGCTAAATAAAAAAATAAAATGTGGAAAGATAACACAAATAGCTAAAATTTAAAACAACCTCAAATGCACAAGTATTGAGAGGTTGATACAAACATAAGGTCAACCTTACACTAAAAACCAATGGTTTATGGTAGGATAACTTGATTTCTAGAATGTTGGTAAGTATCAAAAACTCAAATTGATATAGAGGAAAAGGAAATAAATCAGACATTACAACATTCACCACATGTATATGAAAATAAATATAACATTCAACACATCACATAGATCATCATCATCATCATCATCATCCAAACTTTGAGAATTATAGTGGTTTGGGTGTACACCAACTGTTCTCAAACAACCACCCTACTCCACTCCCAATATCCATAACTCACGGGATATCGACTTTCACTAAGAAAGAAAGTTTTCTAAGGTTCACCTTAAAACCTTTACAATTGTGTTTTCAATGGACTATCATAATTAAAAACCCCACACACTGAGATTTTCTAGCTATCTCAGTCAAAACTAAAATGAAAGATTTTCTGGCAATCTTACAGATCACAATATAATAAATGAAATATACTTATCTGACGAATGATCTTCGATGTAGCCGATAGAATTGCCTCTTTGTAGATGAAGATGTTCAGTGATCAATCTCATAAAAGAAGGGGTTCTAGGTCTAGATGAATTTTAAATTAAATCCAACCTTAGGCTACTTGGATGCAATTTCTTAGATCTCACAAAGGGTTAAATCAAAATCCCCTTTATATTAAGTACAATGGAATCAAGAGATAAAGAAATTAAGAAACCAAATAGCTATTAAAATAATTTATAAATACCTCACAATAGCTTCATAATAGTGGGGACTAATCTCTCAGAGTGATGGCTTGAATTGGCTTAGAATGAATGATAAAATTTGAGAAATGTCCTCAATTTATACGCAATTCGGTTCCCTCGACTAGTTTAAGGTTCAATTCGACTGGTCTTAACCAATTTTTAAATTTTCTAGCGCGATTAGATAAAACAGATTCTCGACTGGTCGGGTGGCCAGTTCAACTAATCGAGTACAACACTTGACTGGTCGAGTGAATAAAAATTACATTGCTGGACTTTGAGTCGAGCATTGCTCAACTGGTCGAGTGGCCAGTTCGACTAGTCGAGCATAACGCTCGACTAGTCGAGTGAATAAACATTGCGTTGCTAGACTTTGAGTCGAGCAGGTCTCCATAACCAGTCAAGCAGGGCACTCGACTGGTTGTATAGACCAAATAACCTTATCTGATTTTTTGAGTAAAATTTTGGACTGGTCAAGACAAACCTTGGACTGGTCGAGCCAGTGCTTGGACTAGTCGAACCATGACTAGGAATAGTCGAAGCAAATCCTAAAATAAGTATTATAACCCAAATAAAACATGTACTATTAATGACCTAATCCTAAGGTCTTTTTAGGGTCATGTATACCTTAAATGGGAGTATTGAAATTGAAGCATCGGTTTCTTTGGTAGATTGGTCACTTTGAAGCACATGAAGCTTGACCTCATATACTTAAGCTTATGTCTCGAACTTGTGTCTTGAGCATGTGACGTGAGACTTAAGCTTGATCAAATGCATTTGAGCTTGAACTTGAGCTTGAAATAGTGTACTTAAACTTGTTCTCATAGTTGAACATGCACAATTGTAGCATACTCAATGTCGATGTAGATAACACGAAGCTCATCTTCGAATGAAGGTGAACTTTTCATCTATCAAAATAAGTCAAACATTTTAAAGTGTTTTACCACAAAAAAATTTGACAATACAGGGTGCTAGATTTACAACATAGCACTTACAATCCCCCCCTTTGTCAAATTTGTGACAAAACCAACTTACAGAAGATTAACCTATTATAATACATAGATTCACTCAGTTCAGATGAAATCCCTCATATAAAATCCAACAATCACAACTCCTCCTCAACTTGATCGGAGTAGAGGCCTGTATTAAGATAATAAAAAAATATTCCACAATGCCACATGCATATCCACACATGTATACATCTTACCACATCATCATTAAAAAAAAATCATACACCCAATTTCTCCCCCTTTTTGTCACAAAATGACAAAGGAAGAAAATATGAAAAATATGTGAATGTGGTATCTAATATATGAAGAGAGTAAGAAAGAGTGTGAAAGTTAGCAACTTAAAGTATAATAGAGTAGAGTATCCACATCACACAACCATAAATATGTCCAAATGTAAGAGTCACCAAGAAAAGTAAAGTAGTTATTACAAGTCTAACACAAGAAAGAGAACTAATCAGAACCAGATGAAGAGGGAGGTGGAATGGATGGATCAATATGGTGTAATCCCTTATTTATGCATCTAAAGTACTTACGCATATACTTCATTTGATTATCTTGAGAAATTTTCAGTTCATCCACCTTCTCTTCTAATGAGCAAAGGCGCTCATCAAAATCAGAAGGCTAAAAATCGGAATTAACTTCAGAATCATCTTCATCTAGTTCATCAAAAATGTCATCCATCATAGTGTCTGTGAGTAATGCATCTTCCTCTCCAACTCCCTCAACTTCCCCATCTGTTTGACCAGGTGCTAGCTTCAAATTCATCTTATTGATGTTTGAATTGTTGAATGGGAGAAGTGTAATAGGTGTTTCACCAGTTGGCATGACCACATTATAATGTGTAGCAAGAGTGGTCATCATATAAGTAAACGGAATGTAATTGTGACCGGGGTGAAGTCGAAATTGGATAATGATGTAACAAATCAAAGATGGAAGACATACAGGAGTACCAAACACTATAGAATAAAGAATACGAACTATAAAGGATGTTAATTTAGTTTTTTTTCCTGATTTAGGATATACATTGGAAATGAAGATACGATGCAACACTCTATATTTGTGTAACATTTGGTTGGCTCGAAGTGCATTTTCAGAGTTCCATTTCGAGTCCATATTGCATAGTTTACGAGTCAAAAGCCATTTTTCAGATTCAGAAATTTTCTCAGCTAAGACGGTTATGGGTATACCATCGTCATTGACATTCACATCTAGAAGGCCAGCAATAATAAAATATAAACCTTCTCTGAATGAGATTGTGAAGGTCAATTCTTCAATTGACACATCACTTATACAGGTGAACATGGCCTGCATAATGGACCGGTGTGCAGGTCCGCCCCAATTCAAAATATTTTACCATCCTACAATGACAAGTAACTGAGTTATCTAAAATTGAGTGAGATGACTTGCATTTACCATCCGTTCAATAATGATCTCCCGTTGACAGAAATCGCACACATAATAGGGATCATCACCAGGAGGCCATAGGGTTCTAACCCTAACACTACATGACCAAGAACTAGAAGCTCTAGTTTTCTTCGAATGGCCTTCCATAACAAAACAAAAGAATCTTGTAAAGAAGATATGAATTGTAAACCCAACAGAGTTTTAGCTAGAAAACCCAACAAACCACAAGGAAAGTTGAAATAAATGCAAAATTCAAGCAAGATGAGTCTCAAAGATCCTGAAACCAAAAGGAAATTAAAAATGAAGCTCTTACTTGCATGAATCGAAGATGGGTTTGATGGTTCGAGGAAGGGCCGAGTGAGGAAGAAGAGGTTTTTTGAGAAAAAGTGATTTTTCACCTTAAAAAGGGGTGTTGGCCCGCACACCACGACTGGTAGAGTATGTGCTCAACTAGTCATGAGAGCACAAAAATTTACATATTTATAATATTTTTTAAAAAAATAAATTATACAAAATACACAAAAATATAAGCATGTAATTATGAAAATCTTAGGCAAAATTACACATACCAATATCCATTTTTAATTTGAAAAACCTGTTTTTGTCAAGTGGTTTAGTGAATATGTTAGCAAGTTGACTTTTTGTTTGCACATAGTCCAATGAAATAACTTTTTCTTCCACTAATTCTCGAATATAGTAATACCGAATGTCAATATGTTTGGTACGGGAATACTGAATGGGATTCTTAGAGATATTGATTGCGCTAGAGTTATCGCAATATAGAATCATATTGTCTTGTGCAATCCCGTAATCGTTCAACATTCTTTTCATCCACATAAGATGAGTATAGGTATTTCTGACTGCGATATATTCAACCTCAGCTGTGGATAGGGATACGGAACTTTGTTTCTTGCTATGCTAGGAAACCAAACAGTTCCCGACATAAAAGCAACCACCGCTAGTGGATTAACAATCATCTATATTCCCAGCCCAGTCAGCATCCGATTATCTAGCTAATTGAACATTAGTATCATGTAGATATCATAGACCTAAATTAACTGTACTTATAACATACCTAATAATCCTCTTGAAAGCAATCAAGTGAGATTCCTTAGGATCTGATTGATATCTTGCATAGATACCTACGTTGAATGCAATATTTGCTTGACTCGTAGTTAAATATAACAGACTACCAATCATATTGCGATATAACCGAGAATCTATGCACTTACCCATTGCATCTTTAGAAAGCTTAAGAGTTGTACTCATAGGAGTATCAAAGTGCTTACCACTTTTAAAACAAAACTTCTTAACCAAGTTTAGAGTAAACTTGGTTTGAAAAATGAAAATTTTATCTTTCAGTTATTTCACTTGTAGACCTAGGAAGTAATTCAGTTCTCCCATCATGCTCATTTCGAACTTGGACTTCATTAACTCTGCAAACTTAGTAGATAAGTTGGAACATGTAAAGACATAGATAATATCATCAACATATATTTGTACCATAAGTATGTGTTCATTATTTTTCTTAGCAAATGTTCACTCCCCAAGTGCAGGGTTGTGATGTAGTAATAACTCGGTAAGACCGAGGTCGAATCCCAAGGGACTGAAACTTGTACGTTATCTAAAACTACTAGAACTAGAACTAGGTTAAGATGAATTCTAAATCAATTAGCAATGGTTAAATACTTGTAGAATAATTAATCTAAAACTTGGGAAACAAATTAGAGATGGAAAACTAGGGATTCAGAGGATCCACTTGTAGAGATCAGGGAGAACTTATGCTTGCATTAAAAATCATGGAAATTACTGAACTGGCGTTGATCTAGTTTTCAAAGAGATGAAAGGTGTATGAATTAGAATGGATTCCATCACCAAACCATGCCCACAGACTATGGCAAACAACAGAATTAAACTAATTACCAACCAATCATATGTATGAAGGTTAAGAAGGGTACCGTCATCCAACCATGCCCAGGAGACTATGGTGAACAACAGGGCTTCCTAACGTCATAAACATTAAAGAGAATGGGAATATTAAAAGTCATTGCAGACCCATTGTAATTTCAGTCACAATAGACCATTAAAAACCTAAAATATTTCCATTAAAATCAAACTAAAACCAACTTCAATTCAAAAATTAAAATTAAATTAAAAGCATATAATCTCTCATCTCACTACAAGCTTCACCTCCTAGCCCTAGCTAGGAGGATTTAGCCTGCCATGGATGGGCTCAATCCAAATAAATAAAGAGAAAAAGAAAAGGAAAAGAAAAGGGAAAGAAAAAAACCAAGCTCCTCTCTCTCTCCTCTGCCCACGTTGAAACCCAAGCTCGAGCCCTCTGTTCTTCCTCCCAAGACCCTGAATGAATGCTCCCCACGTCCAAAAACCTCTTTTTATAGCTGCTGGAAGGCTGGAGTCAGTGACAGAGTTGTAGCAGGACACGGAGTGCAATTTTCGCAGCCGAGTTTGGTACCATGAAACACGCCACTTTTCTCGCTCAAATTCCAAAGAAACACTGTCCCTTAGTACTTTCTTGGGTCCTCTACATGATAGACGGTTCAGATCTGCCATATGATCAAAAATGGTGGGCTAAAACCGTCCGGAAAAGTCAGTTTTCGCGGATGTGCGAAACCTTTCGCACCATTTCGCTGTTGTGGTCGGTGGGCCCCATAGAAGCATTTTCTGGAAAATCCACCCCATCCATTGGATTCAGAACGAAATTTCAGTCAAGAATGGGTGGTTTTGAACGTCCATTGACGTGGCCCAGAGAAGAAATCACAAAAGAATCAGTTTTGAACGCTACCGAGCAGCCCTTTTGTGGCCTCTGTATCTCACACGTGTGCACGCATGGGTACAAAAATTCAGCATGTTTTTGTAGTATTCGAAGCCCTCTACACGGTGGACGGATCGGATTGAGCTTATGGGGCACTTGTGGGGCCCACAACTGATCGTAAAAACGGCCAGCGCCGTGCGTCCGTTGCAAGTTTTTTTTTTTTTTTTTTTTTTTTTTGAGTTGTAGACGGAAACATCGGTCAGCGCAGCTGACCGACTTTTGAAAATTTTGGTGCACGGCGAGTGCACATGTGTACTGTACACACTCATTTCATATGGGGTCCATTGCAATGTTTTAGAGAAATCTGCACCGTCCATCTGTTTTGACTCCTTATTTAAGGCGTCAATAATAATTTTGAGACAGTTCCAGATATCAGGTGGGCCCAGAATCAACGGTTTATGGGCTGATCTGTCAGTTGGGGCACTTCCCGAGATCTTCAATGGCTGAAATTTTATATGTACGGTTAATTTATGGTCCTCAGGCGACGTATGAAGTTTCGAGCCGAACGGATGGTGGGAACCTCGTGATCTTGCATTCTGGACGTCCTTCAGGCCACTTGAGCTTCAATTTCTAACTTTTCTCGGATTTCTGACCGTGTATATTTGTCAATCTTGATCCCCTGGAGTGTGTCCCTTGCCTTTGGCGTCATCAGATCGTTAAATCTCAACTTTTAACGTCTTTTTTCCATCCATGCTCATAAAATCACTTTGCCACATAAGAATGAGAAAACGAGCCATTAGACAGCATTATATTCGTAAATCCAGACAATATCTGGGGTCTAACATGCAATATTTGACCCTCAACAGCAAACAAAGTTTTATCAACACTCCCCATAGCGAAGTTATGAATTAATAAAAACTTAGTCAGCTTCTCATATCATCCCCTGGGAGCTTGTTTTAAACCATAGAGTGCCTTTTTCAGGCGATAAACATGATCAGTGTGTTTAGGGTCTTCAAAATCCTTTGGTTGTTCTACATAAACTTCTTCATGTACATCACCATTAAAGAAAGCACTCTTGATATCCATTTGATAAATTTTAAATTTTTTGAAACAAGCAATGTATATGAATAATCTGATAAATTCAAGATGAGCTACTGGGGTAAAGGTTTCATCATAATCGATCCCTTCTATCTGTGTGTACTATTGTACAACTAGTCTTGCCTTGTTTCTTATGATATTCCCTAACTCATCAGATTTATTTTTGAAGATCCACTTAGTTCCAATGATATATTTATCAGCTGGTTTAGGAACCAAATACCACACATCATTTTGAATGAATTGATTTAGTTCATCTTACATGGCTACAATCCAGTTTTCATCATTAAGAGCCTCGTTTACATTAGCCGGCTCAATTTGGCAAGTGAAACATACATAAGTACATATGTTTTCCAATTGTTTTCGTGTATGCACATTAGTGAGAGGGTTACCTAGTATTTAATCAGTAGGATGGTCTTTAACTAATCGAAGTTCAGTGTTGATTTGACTAGATGAGGAGTTAGGTTTGTCAATTATATTGACTTCATCATCTTCTGAACTCGGAGATGGTGTATTCAGGTGATCATCAATAACCACATTTATAGATTCTTGAATGACACTAGTTCTCTTGTTGAGAATACGATATACTCAACTTTTAGAGCATATCTTAGAAAAATTTCTTTGTCACTTTTAGTGTCAAACTTTTCTAAATTTTTGTGGTCACACAAAATATAACATTTATTGTCAAAAACTCGAAAGCATTTAACTATGGGCTTCTTGTTAAACCACACTTCATATGTATTTTATCTTTTGATTTTTTGATATAAATACGGTTTATTATATGCATGTGTTCACAGCTTTAGCCCATAGATTTTTAGGTAACTTCATGCTATTCAACATAACATTAGCCATATCTTGAAGTACACAGTTTTTTCTTTCAACAATACCATGTTGTTGAGGTTCTTAGGTGTAAAAAATTCTACGATATTCCGTGATCGCTACAAAACTTCTTAAAATCAAATTCCGATTTATGGTCACTTCAAATTTTAGAGATATTCGTTTCCTTTTCATTTTGGATACGCTTAAAAATCCTTTTTACTTCATAGAGAGTTTCAAACTTCTCTCTCATGAAAGCTACCCATATATATCTGGTAAAGTCATCCACAATTATCAGAAAGTATTTCTTTTCACCTTGACTCTTCGTTTTAGATGGTCTAACAAGATCCATGTGGAGGAGTTTAAGGGGTTTAAATGTGGCAAAGGAGTTCACTTTCTTGTGACTACTTGTTTATTTTTTGATTTAACATTCATCATAAATTTTATCCATTTTCTTCAATTTGGGTAGACCTCTTATTAGATCAGCCTTGCTCAGTCTATGTAAATTTTGGTAGTTTACATGTTCAAGATGTTTGTGCCATAATTTAGTTTCATTAGTTTGGACCATGTAACAAGATACTTTAAATGAGCTAGAATCACTTATAATATAACAATTCTCAGATATTCTGTGATCATTCAATATCACACAACCTTTCTCATTAGATATCTCACACCCTTGATTAGTGAATTTGACACTGTGTTTATTATCGCAGATTTGAGAAATGTTTAAAAGATTGTGCTTAAGGCATTTTACAAATAAAACATTCTTAAAAGGAGGAAGATTGAAAAGTTGAACCATACCTTGGCCAATTATTCTGCAGTTTCTCCCATCACCAAATGTGACTAATCTGTCAGTCATATCTTTGTAGTTGGTGAACAAATCTCTGTCACCTGTCATGTGTCTAGAGTAACTACTGTCTAAGTATTACTTTGATTTACTTGAAGCCTTGAAGCCAGTGTGAGCAACCAAATATGTAACCTTATGGACCCATTTCATAATTATTTTGGGTTTTGGAGCGCTGTTAGTTTTCCTTCGCTTGAAAGTGTTATTAACCCTCATATTCAAGTTAGATTTTAGAAGCTCCTTAAGTAAATCGAAAATCTTCTTAGCTAAGGGGTTATAATTCTGATTTTTAAGATTGATATGGTTGATATTAGGTTTGGTAGCTTGAAAAGTTTTAGGATTTTTAAAATTACTTTGATCTAAACTTTTCTCCTTTGAGTTAGAGGACTCTCCTTTAACAAACTTAGGAGTTGTAATCTTATTTTTTAGAGGCATGTTTTTATCATAGCCTAGACTTGATCTATCTTCACATTTTCTTGATCTGGTTAGTAATTTTTCTAGTTTAGGGTTTCCCTAGGCATACCTCCAAGTATCCTTTGAACTAAAGAGGGAAGAGACTTCCAATTTTAGTTTCTCATTTTCTGATTTTAAGTTTTCAAGTTTAGATGTTTTGAAGTCTAAATCACATTTAATTTTTCCAAAACAATCAGAAATATACGATTTTTTCAAAATTAAGTTTTTAAAATCCTATTTTAATTTTAGAAACTTTTCCTTTTGAAGTTTAAGTTTGACAACAATCTTACAACTCTCCCTATATAGGGCATTATAGGCATTCTGAAGATCGTCTTCATTTTCATGTTCACTCCTCAGATTTTCATATTCAGATGAGTCACAACTATCTGTGGAAGTGACTCTGACTAAAGTCATTAGGGTGACTCAGAAGAGGCTTCAGAGCAGGATGATTCATCTCATGTGGCCAACATGCTTTCTTCTTTGATTTGTCCATTTTTGGACACTTATTTTCCAGATGCCCGTATTCATGATAGTTGAAACATTGGCTATCTTTTAGTGATTTAAAATTTTTAATTTTACCCTTTTTCTTCTCAGAGGGATTTTGAAAATCAACTCTCTTTTTGCTTTTAAAAATCTTATAAAACTTCTTATCTAATAAGACCATATCATCCTCTGAGTTTTCACAATCAGAATTACTACTATTATTTTAAGAAATATATTTAGATGATTTAAGGGCTATAGACTTACCTTTAGGAGCCTTGAAATTTAACTCGTAGGTTTGTAGGGAACCAACAAGCTCTTCCACCCTCATATTATTCATTTCTCGAAGTTCCTGAATGGCTGTCACCTTGGAATTGAATCTCTCAGGAAGTGAGTGCAATATCTTTACACAAACTTTATTTTCTGGGATGCTATCTCCAAGACCCCACATTAAGTTGGCTATGTCATTCAGTTTAGTATAGAAGTCCATGAATGATTCACTTTCTTCCATACATATTTTCTCAAACCTAGTGGTGAGGATTTGAAGTTTTAACTTTTTGACAATAGTCGTACCCTTGTGTGTCATTTCTAAGATATCCCAGGCTTATTTTATAGTATCACAAGATATAATTCTTTTGAACTCATTTGGTGATAGTGCACAAGTGATTACATTTAAAGCTTTACCATTGACACTGCTCTCATTTTTTTGAAGAGTAGTCCACATATAATATGGTGTTTCTTTAATGGACTTAGTTTCATCGGTGCCTAGAACTTTAGACATAGGTGTTGTAACATCTCGAAAATCGGGGGTCGAGTAAAAACCTAACTCACGAGTTCCAAAATGTTATTTATGCAACATAGATATGTATGATTGAATGTTGTCTGTGTTAATGTATTAAACATCAGTGGGATTACGCCAGAACAGCATATCATACTCCAGAGACAGTTAAATTAACAAGCGGAAGACTGTGATAGTATGTATAACATATATAAACTGTTGTATGTCTCCAGAGTGTGAACATGTAAACATATACATGTATACCTCAAAATAGAAAGAAAGAATATACATGAGTGCTCTAAAAATCCAAAATGACAAGTATCATGGCGTCTAAGCAACCTCCCTGTAATCTCGTCAATCAGAACACGCATAAAGGAGGGATCCTCCTCATCATCATCAAGTCCAGCTCCGCTTCTCAAGCAGCGCCATCATCTGCAACCAAAATAGGGACTGGTGGGTGTCCGGAAACACCATCCCGTAACGTGGGAGTGAGTAGCTAACTCAGTGGAATAATAGAGCAAAGATTAGCATGTTCTCAAATCAATCATGCGATAATAGTAAAGCAGTAAATCAAACATTCCTAATACTGTTGTTAATGCAATATGACATGACATGATGGATGCCCTCACCGACTTTCTCCCTCATACGGCACCATCTGCGTCCGTGGCATGCTTGCGTACTGCTCAGTGCTCCACATCTTCCAGGCACATGCAATGTGATGGTGATATGATTACCGAGTTCTTATTAGTCCATTCATACAGCAGGATTGGGAAACTAAGGTACTTCCCTTATATCAATCCCAATACAGATCCTGTCTAGGATCGTCACTCCTAGTAATCTCATACGATATATATTTTGTAGGTCACTGCAAGGGCTGCCAGGGCTGTTGCTCGCACTCGTTGCACCGCTCCCCCATCACCTTATCAATACAGGCCTACTTGTACTCTTGTCGCTACGAAAGGGTCGTCGCCTCCCGTAGACTCAGAATACACTCGAGGTCACTACAAAGGGCTGCCAGGGCTGTTGCTCGCACTCGTTGCACCGCTCCCCCATCACCTTATCAATATAGGCCGACAGCAAGAATATAGTGTCCCATACCACCATAATCTGCTCACGAGTTATAGGTGCTCACTGGTCACTACGGGGAGGTTTATGGCCCCAGCGTAGGCTGATAGCTCGACCACGGTGTCCCATACCACCATGCCCGGCTCATGAGTCTTTGTGGATCAAGGTACCATGGTTGACAGGGTTTTCAATGGTAAGTTTAGTACCCTAGGTTCAAGAAATTATGACACATAAATGGTGAACATACAATGGCCAGTCGGGTTACTTGACGGGCTCGACTAGCACGAGCGCATCTCAAGTCGAACGACATGAAGTGCGTAAAACACCTCGTGTGGCCTAACCACTGCCGCCAACTCCAAAACACGACTTGCGTTCATCGACGCGTCGTTCATGGCAAAGATAAGCCAACCACAAATTGATTCGGTTACTGACTGCTTGGACTAAGTATAGCCCCAATCATTTGTGAATCCACTTCATCAATCATATCAGAGTAATGGAAATGGAATACAACAACATGAGCATGTTAACACATGTTATAACATACAACTTAAGTAAATCATCTAACACATGCATTTCATATATATAATGAAATCATACATATAGCCAACATGAAGGAAATCATTTACATCAGCGTATTATTTGAGAATTCAATCTCAAACTAATTCACAACACCATTCAATTCAATACATACTAATACAAATATTTATACAAACACTTAGACTACACACTTAAGTCTACATATAGTATGTGGACTCAAAGTGCGCATTTAGGCGAATCTCTTCGCCAAACTGATTATGTACGCATTCCTAATATCCTAATGCGACAAGAAGCCATGTCAATCATATCAGCAAAATGTGGATGAAAACAGTATTTCCTACAAATGACTAAAATGCCCTAAATCTCATATTTTTCGTCTGCTTACGAAACAGAAAACGGACATCATGTTGTACATGTCAAACGGCGTAGCCGTCGATAATCTACTATTAAACGACATTGAAAGCGTTGAAAACAGCCAATCAAAGCGTCTAAAATCTGCACCTTTTATCCTAAAAGTGTATTGATTCGAACGGAGCATGTACGCTTCGTCTACGGCGAACCGGGAACCTAATACACAAGATCTATAAGCTACCATGTTAAGGAACCGAAGGAACCTTAAATCAGCAAGTGTCTGGGGTCTTTTCTTACCTTGAAATATGGCGGAATCACCGGGAAAGCGATTGGGATACGTCGCTTAAGCACGTACAACAGCAACAGCAGGTGGCAGAAAAATCTCTCCCACCTTCTCTCACAATCTCTCACTTTTTCTCTCACACCAGCTAGGGTTTCTAGCAAATTCGGATGGGTGAGAGAAGTGAGGGTTTAAACCCCTTTTATAACCTAAAAACTTCCCAGATTAGGCTTGGGAACAATGTTTACTTGATGCCTAACCAAATCGAGGCTGTTTCGGTCCAAGAAGACATTTCTGGTGGTCCCCTGGCCGAACGCGATCGGAATTAAGCTCATGCATACTAGATCTAACACACGTCAAGTTTTCAGACCGGTAGAGTTTCCAGATCGCACGTGGCGGTCCAGTTTCAGTTCAGCGGTCATCGCACCTAGATCAGGTCTACAAGTCTCGTGATATGAAATAGAAATTTTTCCTGATCTGAGGGTGTAATTTGGCTGAATACTGACGGTCAGAACGCTTAATACTGACGCGCCAAGTCGTGTGCCAGATTTGAATTTTAAATTCCAAATCTAACCCTATTCTCACTCTCTTCACTCCATGCTCAATGAAATAGCCTCTGAATGTCGGTTAGACTTGATTTTCGAAATGATTATCAGGTCCAGCTAGGCGGTTATAACGGTCTAAGATTGTAGGTATCGGACTTTCGACGTGCGGTCTAGATCCAATATAAAGTTTCAAAGAGGTCCTGAGAACAAACCGGTTTAGAGTTTAATCCGAGGTTTTAGAGTATTATAGCACCATTGATTCTACAAGTTTTGGGTCTTGTAGAACGTATTTAAAGTGGTCAGGGACTATTTCACAGCTACTCCAGCGTAGCGCTAGCTAACTTATGCTTAGTTTCTAAAGGAATTAATCCTAAGTGATTTCTTTGGCTATAGAGTTGGGTTTTGAGCGATTTCCCAGGTGTTTTAGTTGACCCATTGCCTAAGGACGTCTAACCCCAGGTTGACAAAAATTCGGGGTGTTACAGGTGTGTTCCATCTATTCACTGTGGCTTACCACACGCTCTCATTGATGGAGCTTAAAAAGATCCTCATCTTGGATTTTCAGTAGGCATAAATGGAGCCATCAAATGGTGGTGGCCTAGTAATAGAGAGGCTATCAAAATTTGATATAATAGGAACTCGAGATCGCTTAACTTAGGAAATTAATCCAATGGAATGAGTTGTTAGCTTTAATACCACTTAAAAAGGGCGAGCCCCAAGTCTTAGAGGGGGGGAAGGGGGGGGGGGGTGCGTGAATAGAGCTATGCCAAATAAAAAATAGAAAGCAGAAAAGATAACATAGAAAGCAGAAATTTAAAATAACCTCAAATGCACAAGTATTGACAGGTTGATACAAACGTTGTTCTAAGGACAAACTTACACCAAAAACTAATGTGTAAGACCCGTTTCCTTGACCGTACTATTCCATAGGCTTCCGCAGTCCTTCCGGTCGAATTCTGGCAACCCTCGACTTGTATCTGACTTTTATGCGTGATCTTAAGTCGAGTCTTACATACCGAAGTTGGCTCGACCCGAAACTTGTATCTTAGTGACCGCGCCGTCGTCGCGGTTTTAACGCCGTGACTCTCGCACTGATCCGATACCTGGGCCAGGAGATGTGGGCCTGCGTTCATTCCGAAGAAACGCAGCGTGTTGTGAATTTTGAGAAAATCTCTACAACATGTCACATCAAATCAAGTCAAGTACACCACCCATACCCCATGCCACCTCACCCTATCCCAAGTACAAACACCCACTCCCTCTTTTCCACAAGTCAACTCTCTCTCCCTACCCATCCCTTTTTCATACAAATTTCAACCCAACCCATACCTCTCCATCCCCTTTCTTATAAGAACCATTCCATCCATCCCTTTCATCAATTATTTCATTCTCTCTCTCTCTCTCTCTCTCTCTCTCTCTCTCTCTCTCATTTCTTAAACCTCCCAAGCAACACCCAATGTCTAAGCTCTCTCTCCTAACTTCAAGTGTGGCCCACTTTCTTACCCTCCCATCTCCCATCTCAACCATTCATTCTCCATCAACCTCCATTAAAATAGAAAGCAAGGAGCATACGAGTCCAAGGATTTAAGGAAGAAAGTCGATAGGTGGGTGATCCACCGTTGATTTCAAAATTTAGGGTCCACTTGTTATTTACGCATTATATGAGTGAGGGGCCCATAATGGCGGGGTCCCTCTACCTTCTGTTTTTCTCTCTCTCTTGTATGGATGATGTAAAAGTATATGGCACATCTGATGTGTATGTGTGTGGCCCACATGATGTGTGTATCATATCCGTGCCGTCCGTGCATTAGGCACACCTTGCTAGACTGTCCAACGGATGGGATCGCTGCCCGTCTGTCTGGACAAGACCAGATGAAGAGAAAGCACAAATATCAGTTGATATAGTGCTAAGGTGGGCCACACATGTGGACCTACCATAATGCATGCATCAGATCTCCACCGTCCAGAACATCCAGAGTCTGGACGGTGGACTCCTCATAGTTTAGTTTACATATATATATATTATGTTATATTATAATATATTATATTATATTATATTATATTATGTTATATTACATGATAATGTATATATAAATATATATGTATGTACCTTCTGGGGTGGTAACGTTGGATGCTGAGTAGTGAGGGGGGGGGGGGGGGGGGGGGCATCCAGACCTTTTGCCCATTTTTCCTCTGGCACGTGGGACCCACCCACATGTGTAGCACGTGTAGGGTGGGGCCCACCTTTGATGTATGTATTAACCCTGCCGTCCATCTGTTTGATTTTAGGGGTCCCACCTGCTGCAGGGAGGCAGTGGATTGGTTGGATACCCGCACACTAGCATATAGCTGGTGTGTTGACGCCACCAAAGTTACGTGGGTCCCACTGCTGATGGTGTCAGCAGGTGGTCTGGACCCCACCATTATGTATGTTTTGTATCCCATCGCTAGATGGCTGGATGGTGGGACCTTCCTGCTGTATATATGGCATCCAAACTGTCCATCTGTGATCCACACATGAGGCACGTGCCATATCCAAACCGTCCATCAATCTGACGTGCTGGCCACGCTCCTGGACCCCACCCCTGATGTATGTGATCCAGCCCAACCGTCCATTTATCTAGCAAACTTGTCTCAAGGCTTGAGACTGAAAAAAAGACAGATCCAATATCAAGTGGACCACACTATAGAATACAGTGGAGATGAACGCCTGCCTTTGAAACCCCCTTTTTTTTTGAGATTACATAGGTTTCGGACCATTATGATATTTGTTTTTCCTCTATACATAGGTCTTTATGACCTTATGCACAGACTAGATGGAAAATAAATACTATGGTGGGCCCACTAAAATTTAACTATGGAAATCATTACTACCACTGTCATTTGTGGTATAGTTCAGATGATCCTTTGGATATGATTCATTTTTATGCACTATAATGATCCCTAGCAATGGATGCATGGCATATTGGACTCGGCCCATTCAACTTGGCCCATTCGACTTGGCTCATTGATTCAGATCATTCGAATCAGTCCATTTGAATTGACCCATTTGATTCGGCCCATTGATTCAACCCATTTGAATCGGCCTATTTGATTCGACTCATTTGATTCAACCCATTTATTCAGCCTATTTGAATCGGCCCATTTGATTTAGCCCATGTGATTGACCCATTTGATCGGCCCATTCGACTTATATGAGGCTCAATGAGACGTATTGTAACGTCTCGGAAAAATCCGTACAAAGACCCAAGTACCACCTCTGGCAGAAATCCTTAAAGACCGTATACTGTAGGAATTAGATAAAAATTAATTAAGTACTAAACTAAATTAATTAGTGGACTTTTTTGAACCACTATCTATACGAACTGCAAGACCCAAAACCATTAAAATCGCTTGCTCAACATTACTTAAAAACCTCGGGGAAATCCCAAAACCCAGTTGCTCTCGGGAGCACATTGAAACTCTATATCGGACTTGGACCACACGTTGAAAGTCCGATTACCGTGAAACTATAAAGTTATGACCACCTTATTGGGGTTGACAACCATCGTAGGAATCGAGCCCAAATAGTATCCAGAAATGCACAACTTGAGCCTGGAGCAAAGTATGTGAGAAACACGAATATCTTTAGAAAATGAACTCAAACTTAAGTGAATTGGACCATTCACTTTGCGGGCGAAATTGAGGACTTCAGACCGTCAATTTCTGACCCAACTATACCCATGGATCAAGAATATTTCCCTACACCTATTGGTATACTTGTGGTTCTGATCGAGTAACGACGACCGTTGATCTGATGCAGGTCCTTCACGGCTGATCAGTTTGTCAGATCACACCATAAACACAGTCCTGACATAGATCAATTGTCAGAGAACTTGCTCCATGACTTAGGTGAGAAATGGACCATCCTAAGGGCCCTGTTTGTCAAAATAGGCACCCTTTGGCTATAACCTAAGTATACCATGGCTCCGGGGCCATTAACATCACTTTTGGGTATATTTAAAGACCTTAAACCACCCCTCTCTCATTCCATATGAATTTCTCCAACCCTAGGAGAGAGAAGAGAGAAAAGAAGAGAAAAGAGTGAGAAGTAGAGAGAGAGAGATTAGTAGATTATTGCTGGGATTCACTCCCACTACTCTACACACCATTTCGCCTCCCCACTGTCACTACACCATTGATTCTATCTACGATTTGGGTAAGGAATCATAACCCTAATATTGTTTTAGGAATCCAAATAGTGGAATCAGTGAAATAGCTAACCTATCTCAATGTTTAGGTACTATTGTTCTGTATTCGGGTGCGCAGGATTCGAACTGAGTTCAAAATGAGTTAACCGACGAAAGGTGTGGACTGTAAATATTTAGGTTTTGGTTTTTAAGCGTTTCAATGTCAGCAATGATTTATGTCTGACTTGATTACTGCCAGATGATCCTAATTACGATGTATTTGATAAACTACACATGTGTGTGAACTATGTGAATATATAATGCACTCCATGTGTTTGTTGAAATGTTTGAATGAAAATGAAATCCTGATTTATGCTTTCCATGACTATTAATCTAGAATACATTTTTGTTGGATGTGTGACCACTCCATTATGAAAGGATTTACCATAATATATGCTATAACAAATTTAGTTCATATATGTAGTAATGTATAGTCCAAGTGTTTGATAAAGTGTCTAAATGAGAAATTGATTGATGAATTTCTTTTAATAAGGATGTTAAGATAGGATTCTCAATGACCCTATCCATATTTATAGTTTCCTTCATGTAATATAAATTACTACTATATGATTTATGGATGAAATGCATATGTATAATAATTTTTTAATGTGTTTGATAAAATGCTTAAATGGAAATTATGTTTAAATTGTTCATTAAATGCTGTTATAATTAACATATGTGACTACCTATTGCATTTAAGTATGATTGAGACTACTACGCAGTCTAGACAATCGGTAATGGTTCCCGATTGAGTGGTCGAACTAGTTTCACCACATTGGATACGTTCGATGAATCTGAGTCGTACGGTGATTGTCGATAATGGCTAGGCCACGTGGAGTGTGTATGCGCTCCATGTCGATTTATTCAGCGTGCGCTTATACCAATCGAACTTTTTAAATAACCTGATTGGCCTATTATGTGTTTACCATGTATGGACACTACTATTTGAATCTAAGGTACCATTTACTAATGTAAAGCTGTTTAACCATGGTACCAAGATCTGCTAAGACTTATGAGCCGGGCATGGTGGTGTATGAGATACTGTGGTTAAGCTGTCGGCCTACCTTGGGGTGACGAGCCTTCCCGTAGTGACCAATGAGTAATCCAAAATCGTGAACCAAATATGGTAGTATATGAGACACCATATTCGAGCTGTCGGCCTACATTCAGGTGACAAGCCTCCCGTAGTGACCTCGAGTATAAACTAGGCCTACACTGAGGTGATGAGCCTCTCCATAGCGACCTCGAGTGTAAACGCTTGAACTTGCCTATCCACTATTTTCATCAGGGGTGATGCCATACAACTTACTTATCGTATGTGATTAACTAGGATTGACGACCTTAGATGGATCCTTGCTTGGGTAAACGATAAAAAAAGGGAGGTACTTTAGCTTTTCGAATCTGCTGTATGAATGAGCTTAATAAATTACTTGGCTAACATTACCATGACCGCATTGTATGTGCTTTAGCGAGGAAGCACACTTTTAGGGAGTTTGCCATGCGTAATCGTTAGATGAAGTTGCTGAGGGAGTACAGGTGAGGGCATGCATCATTACAACATACCATCCATGTATTAACAAGAATAAATAGATTATGTTTGTTGTACTGCTTGATTGAATTGATAATATGTTAACCTTCACTTTATAGTACTACTAAGTTGATCACTCACTCCCACTCTGGGTTGGTGTTTTAAAACATCAACCAGACCCTGATTTAGATATAGGTTACGACAAAGCTTTCTCGATGGAGCTGGATTTCTTAGACGAGGAGGAGTTCTCTTACGTACATCTCTCGGGCAGGTCTGTGTAGACCTACAGCTGTGTCGCCAGGATTACAGGGATTGCATGGATTAGTCATACATTCACAGCTTGTCATTTTGTATATTTTAAATCAAATTATGTATATATTCAGCCCGGTAACACGTTATACTCTGGAGGTTATGAAACACGTATATACTTATATATTCAGTTTAGTCTTCTGCTTGCTTATTTACATTAAATCTGGAGTATGATATGCTAATTTAGTCTAATCCGACTCATGTTTAATGCACTAATATGGACAACATTTAAACATCATTATCTATATTGCATAAGTGATGCGTTGGAACTTGGGAGTTGAGCTTTCCTCGACCCTCAATTTTTGAGGTGTTACAAGTTGGTATCAGAGCATGAAAGGGAACCCTGGGAAGCCATGTTCCCCAATGATTATATTCTCCTGGAATATAAGGGGGATGGGTTTCTTTCAAAAGAGGGGCCTCATTAAGGATTCCATCAGTCACAAGAATCTGGATATAGTCTGCCTTCAGGAAACTAAAGTGGCCCAATTCTCTGATATGCTTATGAAATCAATTTGGAAAGACTCTGATGTCTTTCGCGTTTCGCGAAACACTATTGGGTCATCGGGAGGAATTCTGGTGGCTTGGAAAGCCTCTTTATGGGATCTTCAATCTTCGTCCATTGGCACCTTCTCCGTGTCTGTCATCCTCAGAGCTACATCATAAAATTTCTGTTGTAATATTATCACTGTTTATGGTCCTAACAATGAGTCCCTCAGGCCTTCCTTTTGGGAAGAGCTGAATTCCTCAGGTCAATCATTTTTAGGTCTAACTTTCTATGTAGGAGATTTCAACGTCATACGATTTTAGGGCGAACATTCTTGGCAGAGGAGAATTATGCCTGCAATGCAACAATTCTTTGATTGGATTCAATCGTAAGAGTTATTGATTTGACCTTGACAGGTGCTAACTTTACGTGGTCCAATTGTTGCAGGTCTCCTATCCAATCGCGGCTGGACAGGTTCTGATTTAGTATAATCCCACTCATGTTTAATGCACTAAGTGATGCGTTGGAACTCGGGAGTTGAGCTTTGGAACTCGGGAGTTGAGCTTTCCTTGACCCTCAATTTTTGAAGTGTTACAAGTTGGTATCAAAGCATGATTTGGATTAAACTGGACTTGGGTTATGGTAATACAATGCACTTTGACGCACACTGACTTAGGTAGGGGTGAAAAATGTAAAAATAATCGTAGGATTCCAAGTTTCACCGATAGGCGAGATTGAGAGTTGAAATGTAACCTGTATGCGTCCGAGATCCTATGAAATGATCTCGATTCCTTCTTAGGCCATCAAACGATAGGTTTAAACTATTACTCAGTAAATCTCAAACTTAAACCACGCTAAAAGGCATGAATATGTGCGAAATGGACTGAAGAAATGCATTTCACGGACATAGGGGCCCATACTGTAAAATCCAGTGGGACCCAGGGGTCCCCCCACACCATTTTGGAGCCCTTGAAGGGGGAGGCCACCACCCCCAGGCGGCGGCACTGCCCCGACAGCGGCGTGTTGCGCCCACCTCCAGCGGGCCACCGCAGGTCCCCAGATCCGGTTGCCCGCCACCCTAACGCACATGTGTGGGGCCTTGCACTTATGTGGGACCACCTTATTTGGGTCCCCTTTGCCTCCCTTTGTCCATTCTACCCCTATTTTAAGCTTCTAAACCCTCCAAATTCACATTTACTCTCTTAAATCTCCCTTCCATACACAAAGCTCCTTCTTCTTCTACATTACGCACCCATCCTCCACCATTTTTCTCAAAACCCTTTCTTACAACCCTCCATCTTCCCATTTCCTACCTATTTGAGCACAAAAGCTCTCTTTTGTGTCTTATAGCCTTCCAAATCCACAAATCCATCTCACCTTTCGAGCTTTTCCAACCCCATGGCTCTTTTTGAACTAGTTGCTACTATTTTCTCCCTCTTCACACTCCTTTCCCTTATGGGAAAGAAGAGGGCGTCTATAGATGAAGTCGGGCCTAGCCGCCCAACCCGTTCGAGAAAGAAGACGGGCGCCGAAGAAAGCACGAGTGCTGAGAGGGAAAGAAGATCAAATGGGATCTTGACCTGCGGATCCTTATCTGGAGATCACTACCGACGGGCATCGAATTAGGTAGGTTCTATAACCGAAGAGTTGTATTCGAGGCTCATGTGGATGAAAGGCTTTTCGGGTTGTACCCAGTGATGGACATGCTCCTAAAAAATGGGTGGGGTCCCATATTTGAGGGAAATACCCATGCGAGTGAAGGAGCAGTGCGTGCCTTCTATGCTCATATACAGGACCCATTATTGGAGCCGCTGCAGTTTACTATCCCTTTGGGAAGAGAGGAAGCCATAGTCAATGTTGACACGATAGCTCGTATCATGGGTATGGAGCGTGGACTTGTACATGCTAGCGAGGCAAACCTCGCTAGTGAGCGAGAAGGGAATCGCGACACCCGTTTCCTCTACGGCCAGCTTGAGTAGTGCAGGTGAGGAAATAGCCTTGCATCGACCAAAATGACAAACAATTTCCACCTGCTCCACCATATATTTACATATAACATATACCCCAGGTTGAGTTACCACACGGAGTGTACTGGCTCATGGTGGATTTCTTATATGGAGCTGGTCAGGGAGACAATCTATGCTTGCCTACATTCGTACTGTCTCGGATTGTGGGTACTGTACGATCTATACGGGGAGATGCCTCACTTTCCTTCAGCCAACTTATTTGTAAAATTGCCCACCACTTCAGTTTCAGACTCCATATGGGTGACGTTTCCCCGATTCAATCATCAGTGACACTACGCTCAATAATATGGGCATAGGCCCCAAGCAGCGACAAGTAAGGCTTAATGAGTATGGGGTTGAGATAGGGGAAGAGGAAGAAAGTAGTGAAGAAGAGGCGGAAGATGAAATAGTGGAAGGAAGTGTGGGGGAAAGCAGTGAGGAAGAGTAGGGAGAAGAAGAAGAGGAGGCCCAAGATGCTGGTAGGGAGCCTCCTACTGCTACACATGACGACTACCATGATCGGGCTGCCTTAGAAGCCCGCATGGCTCAGATTGAAGAGAATCGGGCCGCCCTGAGATAAGAAGTCAGGGAGACCTAGGCTGAATTACAGCAAAAGCTTAAAGAGAATCAGGCCTATATGAAACAGAAATTTAAGAGGATGTCTCGCACTTTGATGGCCCTCTTGTGCTGTATGCAGGACAAGGGTGCTCTTCCGCCTTCGTCAGAGTTAGAGGACTAGATATATGTTGTAGTCGTCTTTTGGTTTGCTTTATTTCTTGCTTTCTATGTAATAGCCTTGGTAGGCTTAGTTATATGTTGGATTAGTTGGTGTAGAACTTCTACTAGATTAGCTCACATGCATCTTCTGTCATGATTCATGTAATACTACATCTCATGTATTGTGACAATTTTGGTTAAATGAAATGCATGAAGCTTCTTTTGATTTGGAATGTGTAGAATGCTTGGAAAATTGAGTGTTGTTATTCAAAATTTTATGTATGTTGCGCCCTATGTTGTATATAGGGAATGCCTCTGAAAATCACTCAGAACATGACACGTCTTGCACTTGGCAGATCGGTTGACGGGGCACCTCCCCTGAACAATAGCCAGATGGACCCTAGCCTGGGCCCGAATCATGAGACAATTCCGGATTCTCAGTCGGCCACTGGCCCCACAAATGGGCCAACACCTTTTGCACCACCGGTTCTAGAACAGAACCATGTGTCTTCATCGACACCACACGTACCACAGTCGTCTCCTCCTCCTGATAGGTTGGAGTAGATGATATTTTTGATGCAGCAGCAGCAACAGTTTTTGTCCACTATTGCAGGGGCCATTGCTCAGAACATGAATATGGTCCCGCCTGCACCACCTGTGCAGCCTGCTGGAAACATGAATATCAGCGGTCTATTTGAATGCTTACAGTGCTTCCAACCTCCCACCTTTGCGGGTACGCACAGGCTCGAGGAAGCCAAATTCTGGCTAGATTACATCTCTAAGATGCTAAAGCCGCTGCACTACACTGAGGTAGAGCAGGTTGAGCTAGTCACATATATGTTCGAGAAGGAGGCTAGTCTATTGTGGGACAGTGTCCTACGAATAGTTCCCGCATGATACGTGTGGACATGAGATGTATTTGAGACCCACTTTCATGGGAAGTACTTCCTCCTCACTTACCATAATGAAAAAGAGGGTGAGTTTCTTCGCCTCCATCAGGGAGGGATGATTGCATCGGAATATTAGAACAAATTTATGGAGCTAGCCAGATACGCTCCTTTGATCCTAGCAAATGAGACGATGAAAATGCGGCATTTCTCAGATGGTCTGTGGTCCGATATCTGCACGAAGATGTATTGCTCTAACATTTTCAACTATGCTGAGCTAGTAAACATGTCCCTGCGAGCTGAGCAGGATGGAGATAAATTGTCTCACACCCATTTAGCAATGGGCCTGAGGCCTCGACCTAATTTTCCAAACCGACCGTTCCTCGGTAAGAGGCCACTTGCAGATTCGCCTCCCAGGCTTATGGCTCCACCGACACAGCCTAGGTGATCATATATGTGGTGCACCTACTGTAAGAGGATGGGTCATTCAGATACATATTATTTTACTAAGATGAGGGACAATGGTTTTATGCCACCTCAGAAGATTATTCGGCAGCAACCGCAAGCTTTATCAGCTCCACCTCTATGATCGGTACCGCCAGCACAACCATTTTACCGACCACATGTACCTCAAAATAGGCCACCTTAATGACCTATGGCAGCACAACCGAATCATCATCAACAGGCACATGTACATGCACTAACATCTAGTGCATCTGAGACGACAACTATAGTTCCTTTAGCCTTTGAAGTCACTGCCCATATTCAAGGTACACCTGTATTTCTATTGGTGGACATCGGGTCCACCATCTCGATAGTATCATGCTCTACAGTCAGGCGTTTAGGGTTGAACAGTACCCCTATGATTGGGGTGAGATTCCGTACTGCAATAAGGACTTTCTCCGACGTTACTAAGTTTTGTAAAGATTGTCCGATAGACTTAAGGAGTAGAATAGTGCGCATTAACTTGATTGTCACTCCGCTGTATCACTACGACGTCATCCTCGGCATGGATCGACTCACCAAAATGGAAGCAGAGATCGATTACGATACTAGATTGGTGACAACACATGCACCTGAGGGCATAACCTTTACTTTCCCAGTACAGGTCAGTTGGCCCTACTATATAAGTTGTTACGCTTCCTTATTGGAGAATGTTGATGGTCTAACACTTGGGGACATGCTTGTAGTCCAAGATTTGATGGGCGTGTACAAAACGATACCTGAACTACCTCCTCGGAGGGAGATTCACTTTACTATCGACCTTGTTCCTAGTGCGACACCCATTTCTCTATCGACGTATTGCATGCCTCCATGTGAAATGGATGAGTTGAGGAGACAGATCGATGATCTGTTGGATACAGGTTTTATATGGCTTAGTGTATCCCCTTGGGGAGCACCAGTATTGTTTATAAAGAAGAAAGATAGGTCATTGCGATTGTGTATTGATTATCGCAGATTGAACTAAGTGACAGTGAAGAACAAATATTCCTTGCCCAGGATAGATGATCTATTCGACTAGTTGAAAGGGAACAATATTTCTTAAGGATCAACCTGTAGTCAGGGCATCATCAGTTGCACGTTGGAGATGAAGACGTGTAGAAAATAACATTCAGTACCAATTTTGGGCACTGTGAGTTTCTCGTGATGTTGTTCGGACTTACGAATGCACCAGACATGTTCATGGACCTCATGAACTAGGTGTTTTGGCCATATCTGTACCGGTTCATCATCGTATTTATAAATGACATTTTGATATACTCCGAGAGCCGAAAGGATCACGAAGAGCACCTACGAGCAATCTTCGATATTCTTAGGAAGAACCAGTTGTTTGCTCAGTACAGAAAATGTGGCTTTCGAAAAGAAGAAGTCAAGTTTCTGGGACACGTAGTGTCCAAGGAAGGTATCGCCCTGAAGTGAGGAGTTTCCTCAGACTGTGAACAACTCGGTTCGGTTATAGAAGTGAGGAGTTTCCTCAGACTTGCTGGCTACTATCACTGCTTTATTAAAGACTTTTCCAAGATAACCAGACCGTTAACGCAACTCACTCGAAAGGATCGTAAGTTTGCGTGGAACAAGGAAGTAGACGCAACCTTTCAGGAATTAAAGGACAAGCTGACATCTGCACCCGTGCTAGTATTGTTAGAGTAGGGGGTCAAGTACATTATTTACACCGATACCTCTCGTGTTGGTTTGGGATGTGTGCTTATGCAGAAGGATAGGGTGATTACCTATACCTCGCGATAGTTGAGGAAACATGAGGAAAACTATCCCATGTATGACCTGAAATTGACAGTGGTCATTTTCTCATTAAAGCTCTAGAGACATTACCTCTGTGGAGAGGAGTTTGAGCTCTTTTGCGACCACAAGAGCCTCAAGTACATATTCATGCAGAGGGACCTGAATATGAGGCAATAGCGATGGATGGAAACCTTGAAAGACTTCAAGTTTGAGGTTTTCTACCATCCTGGTAAGGTTACCCTTGTGGCTGATGCGTTGAACCGCAAGAAGACAATAAAATTTACAGCTTCGCTAATAATAGAAGAATGAAATATGATAGAATTTGTGCGAGACTTCGAATAGAGGCTTATAGTAGAGGAGCCGTTTGAGAGCATCGAACACATCCATGTGCAGCCGCTTATAGATGACGGAATCATTGCAGCACAAAGAAGACGAACCGTTGGTAAAGACGAGAAGGCAAGAAAGTGACAGTGAAGACTCCAAATGGAGGGTTGACTTAGATGGAGGTTTGAGATATCGTGGCTGCTTATGTGTCCCGAATCTCCATAACTTGAGAAGAGAGGTTTTGGAAGCCACACATAATTCAAGATTGACAATGCATCCCAGTAGTACAAAGATGTATCAGGATTTGAAGCGTTCATACTGGTTGGACAACATGAAGGCCCAGATAGAAGATTTTGTATCCCGTTGTCTCACATGCCAGCAGGTTAAGGCCGATCATTGCCGACCTCCTGGTTTACTTTAGCCCATTCTCATATCTGAATGGAAATGTAATTTCATATCTATGGATTTCATTTTCAGGTTACCGAAGACAAGGAAGGGACATGACTCCATTGGGTGATTATGGACAGATTGACAAAGTCAGCTCATTTCCTCCTAATTAGAGTTTCAAACTCAGCAGATGAATTAGCTAAGCTGTACATCAAAGAGATTTTACGTCTGCATGGAGTTCCTATGGAGATTATGTCGGATCGAGACACACAATTTACGTCAATTTTCTGGACTCGAATCTAGGAAGCAATGGGAGTAAAATTGAACTTCAGTACCGCGTTCCACCCACAGACAAACGGGTAGATGGAACGAGTAAACCAGATATTAAAAGTCATGTTGTAGGCATGTGTGCTCGATTTCAAGGACAGTTGGGATGACTGTCTTCCCTATGCTGAGTTCACTTATAACAATAGCTTCCAAGCGAGTATTGACATGGCTCCCTATGAAGCATTGTATGGGCACCTATGTCGAGCACCTCATTCTTGGGCAGAAGTTGGCGAGAAGAGCTTGATTGGCCTAGATTTGGTTCAAGCGACCTCAGAGAAGACTGATATTATTAGACGCCGACTCCTTGTAGCATGGAGTAGACAGAAGAGTTACACCGATACATGACAGCGGTAGTTGGAATTCGAGGTTGGGGACCATGTGTTTCTTAAGGTTTTCCCCATGAAGGGAGTCCTTCGATTTTACAAGAAATGAGAGCTTACGCCAAAGTTCATAGGCCCATTTCAAATTCTGGATCAAGTTAGTGTGGTAGCATATCGTCCCGCCTTACCCACACCACTCGTTGGAGTGCACAACGTATTTCACGTGTCGATACTAAAGAAATACGTTCCTAATTTCACTCATATTATTAAGTGGGAGTAGGTGCAGCTAAGTGAAGATGCTACATATATACTTTGACCAACATGTATCCTGGATAGGAAGGAACAGGTGCTGCGCAGCAAAGTTATCCCTCTTGTGAAAGTATTGTGGACTCACTACACTGAGGAAGAGCCGACCTAGGAAATGGAAGCCGAAGTTCGTAAGAACTACCCTTAGATCATCGAGGAGTACAAAAAGGTAATAACTTTGGGGATGAAATTTTTTTTTAAGGGGGGGTAGATTGTAATGTCTCGAAAAAATCCGTACAAAGACCTGAGTACCACCTCAGACAAAAATCCTTAAAGACCGTATACTGTGAAAATTAAATGAAAATTAATTAAGTACTAAACTAAATTAATCAGTGAATTGCTTGAACCACTATCTATAAGAACTACAAGACCCAAAACCATTAAAATCGCTAGCTCAACATTACTTAAAAACCTCGAGAAAATTTCAAAACCCAGTTGCTCTTGGGAGCACATTGAAACTCTGTATTAGACTTGGACTGCGAGTCGAAAGTCTAATTACTGCGAAACTATAAGGTTATGACTGCCTTTTTGGGCTCGACAACCATCGTGTGAATCGAGTCCAAATAGTATCCAGAAATGTATAACTTGAGCTTGGATCGAAGTGTTGAGACACACGAATATCTTTAGAAAATGAACTCAAACTTAATTGAATTGGACCATTCGCTTATAGGAGAAATTGAGGATTTCAGACCGTCAGTTTCTGACCCAACTAAACCTATGGATTAGAAATATTTTCCTGTACCTATTGGTATACTTGTGGCCCTGATCGAGTAACGATGACCATTGATCTGATGCAGGTCCTTCACAGCCGATCAGTTTGTCAGATCGCAGCATAAACACAGTCCTGGCGTAGATCCATTGTCAAGGAAGTTGCTCCATGACTTAGTTGAGAAATGGACCTTCCTAAGGGCCTTGTTTTTCAAAAATAGGCACCCTTTGGCTCTAACCTAAGTATATCATAGCCCTAGGGCCATTGACAGCACTTTTGGGCCTATTTAAAGACCTTAAACCACCTCTCTCATTCCATAGGAATTTCTCTAACCCTAGGAGTGAGAAGAGAGAAAAGAGTGAGGAGCAGAGAGAGAGAGATCAGTAGATCATTGCTGGGATTCACTCCCACTACTCCACACGCCATTTCGCCTCCCCATCGTCACTACACCATCGATTCTAGCTACGATTTGGGTAAAGAATCCTAACTCTAATCTTATTTTAGGAATCCAAATAGAGGAATCAGCGAAATAGCTAACCTATCTCGATGTTTAGGTACTGTTGTTCTGTATTTGGGTGTGCAGGATTCGAACCAAGTTCGAAACGAGTTAACCGACGAAAGGTGAAGAATATAAACATTTAGGTTATGGTTTTTAAGGCTTTCAATGTCAGCAATGATTTATGTCTGACTTGATTGTTGCCATATGATCTTAGTTATGATGTATTTGATAAACTACACATGTATGTGAACTATGTGAATATATAATGCACTTCATGTGATGTTTTAGTGGCCGTGCCTTGGGAGCAATGATGGTTTGACGTCCACATTGTAAGAACAATGATGTTTTGGTGGTCATGCCTTGGGAGCAATGATGGTTTGACGTCCACATTGTAAGAGCAATGATGGTTAAATGTCTGCATTGTAACTCTCCCTAGGGCCCATTGATAGGCCCATACTTGTAGTGTGTAGGCTGTCTAGGCCCCTCTTCATTATGAACATGATCCATCACCACATACATGTTTAGTATAGTTCCATGATTCATGCTCTACACATCATATGTATGCTTGATATAAGGAGTGACTGATCATAGCATATACCTTCGGATAGATTGTTTATGTGCTCCTTTATAGGAGAAGTTGCCCTTCATGAGCACGCGGTATGCAGATGATTATTGCATGTCTGATAGTATGATTCATGCACTTCACATTTGTATGACATGATTTCTATATGCCCTAACGACATTAGGACTATGACCTCCACAAGCATATCGTGGATGGTAGGATTGGACTCCAGAAATATTGTTACTAAGCATTGGTGCGCCATAGATGTCCCTGGGTGAAATCACTAAACTCAATGCTACCAGAGGATGACTTCAACATCGAGACTAAGTGGATACGTGAGCACATGAGGGCTGAATACTAGGAAGCCGCGTATCTCACCATGCCGTGGTCAGTTAAAAAGGGGTGTGGCCTTTTGGAAAGGGGTGTGGCCTTACTCGCCCGAGCGTAGGGGACATTGCTAGGCTGAGTTTGACCAGCTCGTGAATGGGTCTACTATCGACGTGCCGAATAAGTTTCGGTAGACTATTGGCCAGGTAGATAGTGGGGCAGTGTGATTTGGAGTGCATTAAACCCCGATGATTATTTAGAATGAGAACTGTATTGATATTTGATGCTCTAGTGATGAGCTATATTGATATGTGGATTTGGATGGGGATTGGCATGCTTGAGTTGCATCTCGCATCGCATGGTCTTGATATGCTCGATAACATTCATATCTTGCACCGCATAGCCTTGGTACGACTGAATGCATTCATGTACTTATCATCATGATTCCTCATTGTTCTGACATTACATTCTGAGCACGCTCGTAATACGCACACACTTATACCTCCCTCTAAGCTTTCTATAAGCTTATGCACGATTGATGTGTGTAGGTGACGCCAGGATGCAGCTGTAGCTTCGCCGCAGTAGGAGCATGCAGTCGAGCTTCAGAAATTTTCGTTATTATTATCTTGTATTTCCCTTCATACGCATTGTACCTTAAAGTTTTTTTATGATAGTGGATTTTGTGATGGTGTTCTTGTGGTTATTGTTCGTAGGTTATACTTATGGTTATACTCATTACGAATCAAAATCATGTTAGAAATCCTCCTTGTAGATCCCAAGATCGAAACTTGGTGTATGGGTGCCGAGAGCCGAGAATGGGATAATACGGAGGCTGTCAGCGTCAGATTCGGCGATCGAAAATTTTGTGAGCCCAGTTTCTGAGTTTGGGGCGTGATAGAAGTTGGTATCAGAGCATAACTTGGGAATAAACGAGAACAACATCACATGTTTGCTATAAGTTTAGGACAGTTAGGTTCCGAGTGTGTAACCTTCCAATTTAGTTCCCTAATGTACATGTATACGAGAGATTCTCAAGGTTGATTGACATCCTTATTCTTTCATATAGGACATGTCGTGTAGGAGAGCGACCTGAGGGACTCTCGCTCCACCACCTGTGGCTCCCGCTTTACCACTTACGACTCTCGCTCCACCCCCAGAGATCTCTGCTCCCTAGCTGGAGGATGTCGTTCCTCCACCTGAGACCGATGTAGATCCAACTGTACCTGTGAGTGCCTCCCAGTTACAGCAGATGTTGTAGGCTGTGATGGCTACACTTCAGGGATAGGGCAGGCTTCCAGTTATTTTGCCAGCCCAGGCAGAGCAGGAGCGCGTGAGCGCCCTTCTTCGAAAGTTCAGACCCGGTCCTCCGCATTTCCAGAGCGAGCCAGATCCGACAGCAGCCGAGAGATGGCGCTTCAGTGTAAAGAAGACTTTTGATACTATGACATGTATGACCCAACAGTGAGTCTGGCTGATCGTATTTCTTCTCCAGGGTGAGGCCGAGCACTGGTGGACCTCTGTTACCCATATTACAGGGCCTGATTTGTCTGGACATGAGAGGATTTTATTGATCGATTTGAGAAGCAGTGCTTCCCTGACCACATTCGTCGTCAGAGAGCATTAGAGTTTGAGACTCTGGTGCAACGGGACATGTCCATGACACAGTATGCGGCCCATTTTATAGTGCTATTGAGGTTTGTACCATATTTGGTTGATGATGAGGGGTGGAAGGCCCGCTGTTTTGAGAATGACTTGCGTTGAGGTCTTCGAAGCCATGTTATTGAGCATGAGCTCCCGAATTTCCAGGTGGTAGTACGAAGGGCCTAGATTTATGAGACTGAGTGGACCGACACACAGAGTGATCGAGATCAGAGAAAAGGTTGGAAGAGGCGGGCCCCCTCCAGTAGCTCCCAACAGCATCGACGGGCACAGAGGCAGAGGATCCAACCATCTTCCAGAGCACTAACAACACCACTGACACCTCTAACGCCACCCTAACAACTGTTTACATGGACTTGTTATGGTTGTGGTGGGATAGGGCACCGCGTGTATGAGTGCCCCCGCCCCCATATGCAGTAGCCGAGAGGGCCACAACGGCCTCTAACGCAGCAGCGACCACAACAACAGCCTCCAACGCAACAATGGCAGCAACAGCAGTGACCCCATAGCAGCGACCATAGCCACCTAGCCACTAGGGCCCTAGAAGCAGCAAAGATAGTAGTACAGGGCACCGTAGAGGTAGCACCAGCACCAGGGACCTCAAAGGGGACAGGCACCTCCCCAGCCAGCTCAAGCTAGGTTCAACGCGGCTCAGCAGGACCTGTAGTTCTCTGGAGGAGTCGTTGAAGGTATACTTCCAGTCTCCGCATGCATCACTCGAGTTTTATTTGATTCCGATGCTTCACACCTGTTTATGTCTGAGGGATTCTATCATTCGACTAGATTGCCGACAGAGTTTACTTGAGAGGGGTTGATCGTATCGTCGTCCTTAAGGAAGTCTATAGTATTAGGCTGCTTCTATTTATCTTACCCCATGTTAGTGGGAGAGATTTTCTTGCCCGCCGGACTTGTACGTGCTACTGATGTCAGATTTTGACTTATTCTGGGCATGGATCGGCTTACCGAGTACCATGCTATGTTAGACTACTCTGCGAGGACAGTCACGTTTTGCATACTAGGCTTGCCACAGTTCCAGTTCGTTGTTGAGCCTAGAGAAGAGCCGTTGTCTTTCTTGATGTCCTGCGTAGTTGAGGAGCCCGTTGCCTTTTGTATTGATCAGTTGCCGATTGTCTATGATTTCCCCAACGTGTTCCAGGAGATTTGGGGTTTCCGCCTCGTCGGCATAATGAGTTCCAGATCGATCTTGTGCCCCGTATAAGCCTATTTCGAAGGCCTCGTATTGTATGACACCGATGAAATTGAAGGAGATGTAGCGACAGTTGGACGAGTTGTGTGAGTTGGGATTCATTCGTTCAAGTAGTTCACCTTGGGAACCGCCGATACTCTTTTTTAGGAAGAAGGATGGCTCATTGAGTCTTTAAATGGATTACCGCGAGATCAACCAGGTCACGATCAAGAACAAGTACTCACTCCTGTAGATAGATGATTTGTTTGATCAACTATAGGGTGCACAATTCTTTTCGAAGATTGACCTGCATTCTGGTTATTATCAGATTCGAGTCCGAGAGGAGGACATCCCGAAGACGGCTTTCAGGACGCGTTATGGTCATTTTAAGTTTCAGGTCATGTCTTTCGGACTGACCAATGCACTCGTGGTCTTCATGCAGTTGATGAACGAGGTCTTCCGTCCATATCTAAATTAGTTTGTTGTGGTCTTCATCGACGACATTTTGATATATTCAAGAACCCGTTAGGATCATATACAACATCTGGAGATCACATTGCAGACCCTCCATGCTTACCAGCTGTATGCAAAGTTAGAGAAGTGTGAGTTTTGACAAGAGGAGGTGAAGTTCTTCAGTCATGTAGTGATGAGGGAGGGTGTCGCAGTGGACCCCTCGAAGGTTGAAGCAGTGCGTTTGTGTGGCCAGCCCATGACTGCATCCAAGATCTTCAGTTTTCTTGGTTTAGGGGGATACTATCGGCGTTTCATTAAGGGCTTCTCCATATCTTAGCCCCGTTGACCAGGTTGACTCGGAAGGGCGTAGATTTTATTTTGACTGATGCTTATGAGCAGGCATTCATGGAGCTGAAGGACTGTCTGACGTCCGCCCCTGCCCTCATTCTTCCCTCTAGGAGTGATGAATTTGTTGTATTTATTGACGCTTCACGTATTGACGTGGTTGTTGTCCTAATGAGCATGGGAAACCAGTGGCTTATGCATCTCGCCAGCTCAAGGTCCATGAGCTGAACTACCCCACGCATGATTTGAAGCTGGCAACAGTCGTCTTCGCACTGAAGGTGTGAAGGCATTACCTCTATGGGGTCAGGCTCGAGCTCTTCTCTGACTACAAGAGCTTGAAGTATCTATTCTCTCAGTTTGAGCTGAACATAGGGCAGAGACGCTGGATGGAGCTCCTAAAAGATTATGATTTCGATCTCTAATACCACTTAGACAAGATAAAAGTGGTGGCGGATGCCCTCAGCCGTTAGCCACGGGGCCTGGTGGCACACATGGTGATTCAGGAGTAGAGGATTCTCGAGGATATAGCAAAGTATAACTTCGATTTTGGTCTGCAGTCTTCTATCGTTCAGTTATTGAGCTTATCGATTCAACCCTCTCTTGTTGCAAGGGTGATCGAGGCTCAACAGACAGACGAGTCTTACAAGATTATTGTCACGCCCTAGACTCGATAACCGGACTCACAAGAAATCCGATGGCCGGTTCTGGCCACAACAGCCTCCGTAGTACCCTATTCTCGGCTCTTGAGGCAGGTTCTGATCCTGGGATCCTACAAGGAGGATTTTCATAACAATATAATCATTTTCAATATGAGCATACCCAAGATCACAATAAGTAAATCTGAGAATAACAAAGGCATACATCACAAAATTCACTATGAATTTAAACTTTTACAAGTTTCTATAAGGTCTAAAAGGACATACATAAGATAATAAAAGAAAGAATGAATATGATCTACGACACTGGGTCCTCGGCTCGCACACCTATCCAAGCTCTGCTACTAAGACGCCAACTTAGGATCTCCTACACACATCAATCGTGCATAAGCTTATAAAAAGCTTAGAGGGTGATGAAAGTGTGTGACAATGGTGCTCAGAAGAAGATAGAGAATGCAGAAGGGATTCACGATCAATATTAATACCACTAGCCTTACCAAGGCTATTATGAACACAAGAAGCTATACCAAGGTAATATGATAATGTAGGAAGCTATACCAAGGCTATTTAGTGCAATGAGTAATGTAATGCAATGAGTACTGGGTGTCATGCCAAGGCGATGCATTATGAGACTTACACAGCTGATGTAAATGCAATGCGAAGTAATGTCAGTGCTCATATCCAATCCACATATTAAGTATATTTCCATCATGAGGAAATCACCGGGGTCCATTACAATGCTGGATGACTGCCGCTCTACAGACCCCGCACAGTCAAACGAGTGTAAGAGACCACTACCCGCCTATGGACAGTCAATCACCAGTAAGGCCTGAAGATAGTGGACCCATTCACGAGCTGGTCAGACTCAGCCTAACAATGCCTTCTTACATCAAGTGAGTAAGGCTACACCCTATCCAACCGACTACATGACAGTGGGAGTCGCGACCTAACGGTATAAGGCCCTCGTGCACTCATATATTCCACCCGGTCACAATGCTGGAGCAGATCCTTAGTACCATAGAAGTTTTGAGAATTTCACCCATGGGCATCCTATGCACCTGATATGCTCAAGTAACATTTTCGGTGTCCAAACATGGTCATCCATGATGTATCTGTGGAGGCTACAGCCCTGATGAAGCAAAGGCGATAATGCTCAAATGCTATGCAATGCCAGATGCATGAATCACACAATCAACCATGCATCAATCCCATGCATCCAACGTGCTTAAGAGGGGATACTATGTCCCTCGGGGAAAGTATCATGCAATGCCCAATGACACAATACGACCACACACACATAGTGTCAACCAAGCATACAATGATATACATGAGCCATGAAGATGGGTTTAGATGCATTATGCGGTGATATACAAAGTAGTACACTCCTCCTATCCAAGAAGGAACCAAGACTAGGTATTTAGACAATTTCCATAAGGAATCTCACCTCTAGTGGGGGCCCATTTACCTGAGGTAACCCACGAGACTAAGTATACAAACTATGGGTCTAAGTGATATATAAATGAGCCTAGCAAGAGTCTAAGATGATCATCCAATCACTCTTAAATACAACTGGGCCTAGAGGGGTCCATAATGGAAATATTTAACCACCTTTTTCCAAAAAGGCATATCAACCATGAATGATGTGGATAGAAGGCCCAAGGCCTATATTTAATATAAAAATAAAGGTAACCATAGACATATATATTCTTCAAATAGGCCATAAAAAGATAAAATATCACTTTTAACAACATGGGCCCCAAGAAGAGAATTAAGGCCCAAGGCTCAATTTCTAATGGCCATAGAATCCATACATTGAGTTGGACTTGGTGGGCAGCTCGCGTACACAATATACGACTAAATGAGTTTAAGTTTGGATGAAATGGTCCCAACTACATCAGCCCAATAACATAACAATTTAAGTGGGTAACCAAGGGCCCAATACTATCATTATCTTAGCCCACAAGTCCATCAAAATGATGGAAGTCTGCTCAATAAATGGTTGGGCCAATATGGGATGTCCCAACCCACTCTGGGCCCATGGGATGCCCCAATAAAATCTGATCTAAGATGGGGTCCTCATCTGATCACTAAAGGTGACCCAAAAGAATGCACTGATTAAGCCCAAAGATTATAAGAAAACATAAGCATGGAATACGTACACAAGTTCTCAATATGATGGGCCCCAGAGCCAAATAATGTTTTAACTATAAAATTATACATTTAAGGCCCTTTGATAAACTTTTAATCCGTTTGACTTCCTAGATTTGTTAAGGTCCAGAAATTAGTTAACTATGTGGAAATAATCTCATAAAGGCTAACTATACTCAATGGGGGACCCCATCAGATGGAGAGTGCGTATATATCATGAAAAGATCAAGTGGGCCTGTTACTGGATTGTAAGTCCAACAACAACCCAAGGCAGAGAGTGCATCCATAATCGGACAATCTAAGGCTTGGATGGCCTAGACCAAACATGCGTTAAGGTAAGTTCCACATACATACACATTGAGCCTTAAATAAATGGCCTAGGGTCTATGGTGGGCCTTTAACCATCCATAGAGAAACCCATGTGCCTACCTTAGGATCACCCAGGAGGACATTTAACCTCAACTAGCTTCTAAGAGGTAGCTCGCCACTACTCATATAATATAAGGTCTAAAACCCACGCAATGCATGGCCTAATGGGCCATACACCAAGCCCAACTTATAGGTCAAATAATGGACCCTCAAGTATGGTTTGGGCCTAATTACAAAGGTCATAATTCCATATATTGTGGTGGGATTTATGGGCAGCCCAGTAATTCATTTACATGGGCAAGTTTTACATTTAACAGTTGGGCCTCACTTTTACCCCAAGTATGGGGTCAATTTAGTGGGCAGCCAAGAGCCCAACTTCTTGCATATTATTGCCCTTAAGCCCATCACAATAGATGTGAGGGTATAGCCCCAAAATCAATGGGCCTATCCAAAAGAACTAAGTCCAAAAGGCCTAATCACTACCACAAAAGGGGTGGCCATGCATATACTATATTACATAATGGGCCTTAAGGAAATGGTCCAAAACAAAAGTCATCCAATTCATACATTATGGTAGACTTGAGGTCATCCCATAAGCCTAAGAATACATATGTGTAAGGCCTATACTGACAATGTGGGCCTTGCCACATCAGCCCAAAGACTTAACAAGGCCCTCTACAATATACATTTATATGGGCCTTACAAGTCAGCCCACAATTAAGCATTTTATGAGGGCATCAAGACTAATAAATACACATGATCAGCTTATAGACGGCCCATTAGGCCCGTAAAAAAATAAGGTTAGCCCCTGCACAGTCTTGGGCTCAAGGAATAGGTTTCTAGCCCAAATGTCCCGTAAAACTATCAAAATTTTGGTTAAGGCTAGCACATATTATCACCTCAAAGATGGGTCTTAAGAGGCACTAATTACACCAAAAAAAATATTTAAGGAAGGAAAGTAAGGAGTGTGTACAACACTCTCTCAAATCTGGTGTGCCACAATAGTTCCTAAACAATCAACCATGTAGCAAATTTTGGGCCCCTTGCTGGAATTCTAGCCCACCTATTTCCTTGCCCTGCTGGAGTCCAGAAATTTATTTAATTTAAATGGGTTACTAACTCATGGTAATTCACATATATCATAGTGGGCCTCAACAGATAAAAAGGGATATATACAACACTTACTTCAAGTGGGCCATGCTATAAGAATGCAGGCCCAACAACCTAAGGTAGGGGCGTGCCTGGGTATTTATCCTAAAACTGATCCAAATTGCAGGCCACACCACAGTCAGTACAGAGGCCCAATGGCCCTAAAAATTTGCAGGGTGATCCCTACATTGGTGGGCCACACTCCTTCAAAATTTCAAAATTTTTGGACATCTATAAATATTTTAATAAATTTGAATAAAATAATCTGTCCAGAAAATTAGACTGGCTTGAACGTCCCAACATGGTGGGCCAGTCCGGCCCTTGCCACGGTGTGCACAGGGGTCTATTAGCCCCAAAAATTTGTATGTAGGTCTTATCATGGGTAAAAAATACTATTAATTTTTTTTTTGAATTTTTTGACATGGATAAATATTTTAATTCATTTAAAGAAATCAATCTATCCTGAAAATCGGACTGATCTGGACACCATATTATAGTGGGCCGGTCCAACCACCACCATGGTGTAAAAAGGTGTCCATTGGCCCCAAAATTTGGTATGTAGGTCCTAAAATGTGTGGGATACCTACTTGTAAATTTTTAAAATTTTTAGACACCCAAAAGTATTTTAATAAAATTTGAATTTCCAACCTATCCAGGGTAGAATGTTGCTGGAATAGTGCAGAAAATCTAAACTGTCCACCTCACTTAGAACACACCTTTGGGACTCCAATGAATGTCAGATGGGGCTAAAATTTGGTATGCTTATAGGTGGATCATGAGGCTACAAGAATCATATATTATTTTATTTCAGTATTCCCACCAAAGATCCAGAAATCAGGCCCTAAGGTGGCCCAAAAATCTGTCCAGGCAGATTTGGACAACAACATGTTGCTGTCCAAACTACCCCAAAAGATAATTAAAAGGGAAATAGATCACCATTTTCTCAGGGTGGAGTCCACCTAGATGGTTTACACAACTCTCAAACCCAAGCGACTTCCAAGATCATCCATAAAATCAAGCCCAAAGGCTATCTAAAACATGCCAATAATATGGGGCAAAAAGGTGGGCCTGGATGTCTAACCACTTGGGCCTAGTTGCATGGCACATCAAGTGGGCTACACATACATCAGATTTACTATAAATATAGGAAAGAAAATATGAAAAATAAATACAATTCGGCTATGGGGTAGGGCCCTACCACTAATGGGCCCTCCCAATAATGAATCATACCCATGCAACTACATTGATTGTACATGCAACATATAATTATTACATGCATGATCTATAATTGCTATGAATGGCTAGGATGCCATCCCAACATGATCCTTAAGGTATAGATGACCTTGATATGGAGTGGATCATTAAATATATCATGATGGGGTCCATGGAAAATGACCCTATTATGGATCATGACATGCATGTAGGATGGGCCAAAGGACCACATCTGTGGGATCAAATGGGATCCCCACTATGGATTGGTGAGTCCCATGTGATCCATCCATGAAGAAATAATAAGATTAAAGAAAGAAAGGAATTCAAAAAAAAGAATAGTCACCCACATCAAAGATGACTACCAAACTTTCACATTAAGGTCCTTTAGCACCAAGGGAGATGGATCAATGGTGGAGATGGGGTTTCAAGGGTTAGATGGTGGGGGATTAAGGAGGAAGGTGGATGGAAAAATGGAGGAAAATGGGCTGAAGAAGTGGAGGAAAATTACTAGAGAAGAAGAGAAGAGAGAGAGAAATGAGAGGGAAAGAGAGGAAAAAGCTTTTTAAGGGAAGTAATCATAACCTATGGTGATACAAACAATGTTTACTAGGGTAGGTTAGGTCTGGGTGGTGTGTGAGGTCTTGGTAGTGTGAGTTATGGAGATTTAGGTGGTGTGTATAGTTTATGTTGGAACTTATGCAAAAGAGGGAGTGTGAGCTACATGCACCACTCCAAGGTGGGCCACATGATCAAAATCAAGGGCCATAGAATGAAATGTACACAACTTTTGATCCATAGGTCGGATGGATGCACAAGACACGTCGTTGGAACTGCAACCACGATGCAAACATGATGGCATAGGTCTCGGGTGAATTCGAGTCAGGTCAACATGACCGAACTCAAGGTTGACCGCAAACACAATCCAAGGGTCGTGGGTCATCGGGATTCGACCAGTAGGACCGCGGGACCAAAATGGATGAAATGCATACTCACACACACACATACACACATGCGAACTCTGGTAGGGTCTCATAATTATCGAGCAGAGGCAGTATCTGAGAGTCAGACAGATTAATAAATTGGTTCTGATAGTGGACTTTTCTTCAAAGGCCAATGTGTGTCCCAGATATTCCTGAGTTGCGCAGAGAACTTATGACCGAGGCGTCTTGGAACCACGAGGTCGAGATTTAAGAGTGTTATCTCCATCTCTTTGACGATTGATTATATGTTGTATCTTGTATGTTGTCTCTGATTTTGTATGATGATGCTTTATTTCCTCTTCTATTATGAGTTATGTTTACTTGCAATAATAGTATAAATTTTGAGGATAAAATTTTTATTTGGAGGGGAGAGTTGTAAGACCTATATCCTAGACCGTATTATTCCGTAGGCTTTCGCGGTCCTATCGGTAGAATTTCGACAACCTTCGACTTGTATCCAAAGTTTACGCGAGATCCTAAGTTGAGTCCTACATACTGAAGTCGGCTTGACCCAAAACTTATATGCTAGTGACCACGCCGTCACCTCGGTTTCAATGTCGCGACTTGTGCACCAATCTGATACCCGGATTAGGAGTTGTGGGCCTGCGTTCATTATGAAGAAACGTGGCGTGTTGTAACACCCCAGATTTTTGCCAACCTCGGGTTAGACATCCTTAGGCAATGGGTCAACCATAACACTTTGGTAACCTCTCAGAACCCAATTCCAAAGCCAAAGAAATCATTTAGAACGAAATTCTTTAGAAATTTAACGTGAATTAACTAGCGCTACACTAGATTACCTGTGAAATAAGCACCAACCACTTTAAATACGATCTGTAAGACCTAAAACCTATAGAATCGTTGACGCTACGTTACCCTAAAATCCAGGATCAAACTCTAAACCCGTTTGCTCTCAGGAACCCTTTGAAACTTTGTATTGGATATACACGTCGAAAGTTCGATATCCACCATCTTAGACCATTATGACGGCCTTGTTGGACTTGACAATCGTTTCGAAAATCAAGCCCAACTGATGTTCTGAGGCTATTTTATTGGGCCTGGAGCAAGGAGTGTGAGAAAGAGTGAAATTCTTTTTAACTTAAATGTGATTTAAATAAATCTGGCACATTTCGCTTGCGGGTTAAGTATAAGCATTCTGACCGTCGGAATCTGACCCAAATACACCCTCGGATCAGGAAACATTTCCCACTCAGGTTAGTGTACTTGGAATCCTTGATCGAGTCTCCGTGACCGCTGAACTGAAACTGGTCCGCCACGTGCGATCTGGGAACACTACCGGACTGAAAATTTAATGTGATCAGGATCCAATATCCATGAGCTTAAGTCCGACCGCACTAGGTCAAGGGACCTCCAGAAATGCTCTTTTGGACCGGGAAAGACCCGATTTGGCTATAACCCAAGTATACCTTGACTTGGAGTCTGTTTTGGTTATGTTTGGGCTTATAAAAGGGCCTTAAGCCCTTAGCCTTCTAACCCATACGAATTTGGGGAAAACCCTAGGAGAGAGGAGAGAAAAGAGAGAAAGTGAGGGAGAAGTTGGGGATTCCTCCTGGGATCCTTCCCTGCTGCTCCAAATGCCAAAGCTATCCACCTATATCGCTATTCTGGTGATTCCGACTTCATTCTAGGTAAGAAAACCCTAACCCTAACCTGTTTTAGGGATTCTATCGATCCAAGTAGTGAAGTAGCTGACTTACATTGTGTTGTAGGTTGCCAATCAGTCGTTGACGACGTAGAGTTCCTATTCGATTCATTACGCTCCTACGGCGTAAGGTGCAGATTTTAGACGCTTTGGGTACCATTTTTCAAAGCTTTTAATGTCATTTAATAGTAGATTATCGACAAGAATACTGTTTGACATGTAAAACATGCTGTCCATTTTTCAATTCGAATACGTACGAAGAATATGAGATTTAGGGTATTTTGGGTATTTGTAGGAAATACGGTATACGTACGTATTTTTTCGGTATGATTGCCATGAGTATTTACCGTGTACCTATACTAGTTATACGTGTATGATCTGTTTGGCGAAGAGATTCGCCCTAATGCACATATTGGTCGACATATGCTATGTAGACTAATGTGTGTAGACTAAGTGTTTGTTGAAATGCCTAAATCAATATGATTTATGCCTGCCATATGTTTTGAATGTAAGAACATGATTGTTGTGTATTAGACAACTCCTTGATATAAGGATCTGTCATATTATATGTTGGAATCAACATACGTCAAGTACGTTGGAGTTGAGTAGTCTAAGTGTTTGTATAAATGTATGTATTAGTAAGTATTGAGTAAATGGTGTTGTAGATTAGCGTTGAGACTGGATTCTCAACTACTTTGATGATGCACATGATTTCTTCCATGCTTGTTGTATTTGAATTGATTACCTTGGGTGTGAAATACTCGTGTATGGTTAACTGCTTATGATGTATGTTATAACATGCTGATAACATGCTGGAATTACTTGTATTTCAATTCTGTCTCTCTCATATGATTACTGATTCACATTACATGTGCTTGGGGCTATACTCTAGTCCAGGAAGTCGGTAACAGTTTAGAATTCGTGGTTGGATTGTATTCGCCACGAAGGATGTGTATGGCGAACCCGAGTTGTACTAGAGTCGTCGGCAATGGTTAGGCCACACGAAGTGCTTGTGCACTTCATGTCGGTCGGTTCGACGTGCGCTCGTGCTAGTCGGACTCATCAAGTAACCCGACTGACCATTATATGTTCACCTTGTATTCGTCATAACTGCTTGAACCTAGGGTATTGAACTTACCAGTGATAACCCTGATAACCATGGTACCTTGATCCACTAAGACTCATGAGCCGGGCATGATGGTATGGGACACCGTGGTCGAGCTGTCGGCCTACGTTAGGGCCACAAACCTCCCCGTAGTGACTAGTGAGCACCCTACTCTGAGCAGATTATGGTAGTATGAGACACTATATTCTTGTTGTCGGCCTACATTGATAAGGTGATGGGGGAGTGGAGCAACGAGTGCGAGCAACAGCCCTGACAGCCCTTTGTAGTGACCTTGAATTTATCCTGATACCGCATTGGGGCGATGAGTTCTGATGCAGTCTTAAAGATTTAAACTAGGCCTGTATTGATAAGGTGATGGGGGATCGGAGCAACGAGTGCGTGCAACAGCCCTGACAGCCCTTGCAGCAACCTAGAAATATATCATCGTATGAGATTACTAGGAGTGACGACACTAGACAGGATCCTTGTTGGGAATGATATAAGGGAAGTACCCTATTTTTCCAATCCTGCTGTATGAAAAGGACTAATAATAACTCAATAATCATATTCATATCGCACTGCATGTGCCTGGAAGATGTGGAGCACTGAGGGAAGAAAGCATGCCGCGGACGTAAGATGGTGTCGCATGAGGGAGTACGTCGGTGAGGGCATCCATCATATCATTTCATGCTTGCATTAATCACAGTATCTAGGAGTGTCTGATTGTTTGCTTTATTATTATCGCGTAATTGATTTGATAACATGTTAACCCTTGCTCTATGATTCCACTGAGTTAACTACTCACTCCCACGTTACGGGACGGTGTTGTACACACCAACCAGTTCTTATTTCAGTTTCAGATGATGACGATGCTTGCGAAGCAAAGCCGGACTTAATGATGATGAGGAGGATCCCTCCTATGTGCAGGTTCTGATTGACGGGGTTTACAGGGTTACTGATTAGATGCCAGTACACTTGGTATCTTGCCTTTTATTTACACACCCATGTATATTCTTTTCTTTCTATTTTAGAGTATACATGTAATTAGTTAACCTGGTAACATGTTCACACTCTGGACACTTACAATCATTTATATATTTTATATATTTATCACAGTATTTCGCTTGCTAATTTAACTGTCTCTGGAGTATGATATGCTGTTTTGGCTTAGTCTCAATCTTATTTTATGTCATTCTACAGACAACATGCATTCATCATTATCTATGTTGCATAAGTGACGTTTTGAAACTCGGGAGTTGGGTTTCTACCCGACCCCCGATTTTTGGGATGTTACACGTGTTGCGAATTATTAGAGAATCTCTACAACATGTCATATCAAATCAAGTCAAGCACACCGCCCATACCCCATGCCAGCTCACCCTATCCCAAGTACAAACACCCACTCCCTCTTTTCCACAAGTCAAATCTCTCTCTCTCCCTACCCATCCCTTTTTCCCACCAATTTAAATCCAACCTATACCTTTCCATCCCCTTTCTTATAAGAACCATTCCATCTATCCCTTTCATCCATTATTTCCTTCTCTCTCTCTCTCTCTCTCTCTCTCTCTCTCTCTCTCTCTCTCTCTCTCATTTCTCAAACCTTCCAAGCAACACCCAACGTCCAAGCTCTCTCTCCCAACTCCAAGTGTGGCCTACTTTCCTACCCTCCCATCTCCCATCTCGACCATTCATTCTCCATTAACCTCCTTTAAAATAAAAGGCAAGGAGCATATGAGTCCAAGGAGCTAAGGAAGAAGGCCGATAAGTGGGTGATCCACCGTTGATTTTAAATTTTAGGGCCCACTTGTCATGAGACCCACTTGATATACGCATTGTATGAGTGAGGGGCCCATAGTGGCGGGTTCCCTCTACCTTCTGTTTTTCTCTCTCCCTTCTACTCTCTCGTATATGGATGATGTAAAAGTGTATGGCCCATCTAATGTGTGTGTGTGTGTGTGGCCCACATGATGTGTGTATCATATCCGTGCCATCCGTGCATTAGGCACACCTTGCTGGGCTGTCTAGTGGATGGGATCATTGTCCATCCATCTGGATAGGACCAGATGAAGAGAAAGCACAAATATCAATCGATATAGTGCTGAGGTGGGCCACACATGTGGACCTACCATGATTCCTACATCAGATCTCCACCATCCAGAACATCTAGAGTCTGGACGGTGGACTCCTCATAGTTTAGTTTAACCTCAAATTTTACCTGATAATCCTGAACACCTTTTTCATTACTCAGGCTTTTAACATATGATGAGGATCCTTTTTTGTTCTTCTTTTCTTTCAATATCTTTTTCAAAACTTGCAACATTTATTCTAAATGTTTGGAAGCACATTCAAATACTTTTTCACGTTTACAACCCATTGTTGCCAATTTCATAAAGTTGCAAGCCAAATTGTTGTAACTCCGGGATTGGGATTTCTTATATTTGTCATTGGATTTACATCCACTATTTAATGAGGGGAATGAAATTGATGCAAATTCTCGAATCCACATTTTGAATATGTATTTAATTGAGATATTTGTGAGAGTATGATTTGTAGCTTTTAATGTACGGGAACACAAAATACCCATGAACTACAACTACAAATGATGGACTCATCCATTGAGTTAACGGTAACAATGTGAAGACTATGATTTCTTCTATTCAAAACTTGATATTTTCTGACCGTATAGGACTCATATAATTTTTTCACTGTTTGATTAAGACTATCATTAAAATCTTCTTGAAATAATTTAAAAATGATTGGTGTATATACACTATCTGCGTACTTCAGGATACTAATAGGAAAAGTCACAATTGGTGAACTTTTGGTTATTTCAAAATTGGCTTCTAATTATGTATTTTGTCTATCATCTAGCAATCGTTCGAAATGTTCAAAAAATCTGATTATATTTTGGTCAAGATGTAAATATATCGTCAAATATTTTTTCAAACTTTTGCAATATTGGGTGCTCTTCATATCTGCTCAAAAAGTGTTCTTTCCATATATTAATGCTTACTTCTCCTTTTCATTGAATAACTGTTGTAACCATATATTATTTATAAGACTACATTTCTTGAATTCTCATGCCTGAAGGAATTCATGTTCCTCATCAAAATTATATACACATATGTTAAAATCATTGCCAAACAACTTGGAAGAACAAAATAGATGACTTAGTTGCTTGCGCTCTGAAACATATGCCATACACAAATACGGTGAACCGTTCTTGATAACTTTGTCTTAATCACATTTGACATAGCCTTATCTTAATCTATGAGAATGGATTGGTTTGTTTTTTTTATACACATTGCATTGCAAAAAGTTTTAAACAGTCATCTGAAAGAACCGATCGTTTCATCTTAGAGGATTGTAGCCCCAAAGACAATTGTCTATTTGTGATTAACATCGATGAATGGTGCAAATGGCTGCCATACTTATTTGTTGTGTACATCATGTTAAAGCAAATCACGTTTAAAATTATTCTTCCATCTGCCCAAAAAATGTTGCTGATACAGTCTTCAACATCAAATTAAATAGAAAAAAAATATTGGATTTTCAACTTGCTTTCTTTTGTAAAATAGAAATATACCATCATAAAAAAATTTCATTACTTTCACCATTTTCGTTCGTAAATAATTCTTGTAATCTACTAAATTATATCCAACATTCTGTCAACCACCAGCTTGTTTAGTCATGAAATCAAATGTTGCTTTTGGCTTTATACCTGAATTATCACGATTAGTAGCAACTACTTCTTGAGCAGAATTTCATTGTGATCTTAATAAATGAGATTCTTCAGGAGATGCAAGAATATGATTAACCTTAAGATTAGTAACATGATATTTACTGTAAACTCTCAATCTAAATTTCATATGTGCCTCACAACCTGTTCTTGTTTCATCCTGATGATGCTTCACATTAACATCACGTTTATCAAATGAATGTTTACCTTATTTAGAATATAAAAAAAAATCTCTCATTATTAATACACCTATCTTTTTGTCTTTATTTATACAATGCTTAAGAACACTGAAACCAACTTTCCTTCCAAAAATATTGTAAAAATCATCTGCATCTTTCTCTGTATTAAACTCCATACGAATTTCTGGATTCGGTAGCTTCTCATCCATGCCAATTTTCACTTATGAGTTGATGTCTATATCATGTCGTGATTGAGGTATAACATCTACCAGACATGGCATGCAAGAAGCCATGAGATCTCTATTTTCCACTAACTTATAATGTCAAGAAAAATTTAACATAAGGATTATGATTAAAAAAAAGCTACATAAAACATATATAACCCATCATCTAACATAAAATACTTCAAATAAATCTAAAAATACTATTAATGAATTTAAGGGATTACAATATAGAGCAATGTACGAAAATCATTCCTAAATCCTATATATTCTATGGGCCATGAGAGTTTTGAATGGCTTAATTTGGTGCATCCCCCAATTCCCGTGAATGGGCTGGATGACATTGTACACTATACGGTGGACCCCACATTATAGATGAAAGTTTCTATGATGGTCATCGCCTACCCAATGTCCCCTGTTGGTCTACCTGGTGTGTTCCATATGAGTCTGTATGTAGTAAAACATGAACATTGGGAAAGAAGAGGGAAAGTTAGGAGAGAAGAGGGAAAGTTGGGAAAAGATGGGTTAGCGGGAATAAACTCTTTTTATTGTTTTTCTTTTCTTTTGATAATGGTTATATTTCATTTTTTTTTTTTTTTTTTACCTTTATTCATTTAAATGCTATAGTGCTTGGATGATGTGGACCAATAAAAATGAAACCACACCATACAAAACAATGGTTGTTGAACACTCACCATTAAAAGTTTTTAAGGTCCACCATAACATTTTTTCTACCATCTAACCTGTTGATAAGGTTATAAAGACTTGGATGAAGGGAAAGAAACATATAGTAGGTTGATTCAAAACTTTTGTGGCTTACAACAAGCATTTAATAATGGGAATTTAATCCCTACTATGTTATCCACTTGAGATTTGTATCTACCTCATTTCTGTACCATGTTCTGAAAAAAGTTGGAAAAATGGATGGATAAAGTAGATATACAATGAGGTGTGTCCCACGATTAGGGAAGCACCCACCTGTCTAGATTTGGGGTCGCAGCTAATCTGCATCCGGTCACGTGGAATGATCTAGACATCTTCCGCATGTGAACTACACGTGGATCTTTTGACACATTTTTCTCCCTTGGTTGAGCCCTAAGTAATAAATGTTATGGTGATTTGGTTGTGGAGAGATTGAAGATGACATCAATGAACATCCGTTGGTGGAATCATCAGGCCAATCCACCCCTTGATGGGCTAGGGCTACAATCCCAGGGAAAGAAGGAAAATTGGAAAGGAAAAACTATATGAATGGTTTATATTCATCATAGATGGTTACATCACCTGATGAATGGCAAAGATCACACATACTTGTTCCACATTGGCATGTCTGCGGCGAATGGCATCTACCATCCATGACTGCACGAATTGCCTAGACATTGTACCTTTTGCAATGAGCCTGGATCCTTTGTTTGTCACAAACAAAAATGTTGGGAGAGGAAGAGAGTCCGGATCATCTGTTTCAAAAAAAAATGTTGGGAGAGAAGAGGGAAAGCTGGGACAGAAGTTGAAAGTGAAGAGGGAGGAGAGAAGGGAGAGAAGACGGCGGAATGTCTCTTTCTTTTTATTGTTTTTCTTTTTCTTCTCGTTTCTCTTTTTTCTTTTTTATTTTCTTTTGGTAATATTTTCGGATCGTTTTTTCTCTTTAGTTTTTTTTTTTTATTATTAAAACCAAGTAGATCACGTGGACCAATAAGAATGCTACAAGTAAAGGATCCCTGTTATGCTATAATAGAGGTTTCAAACTCTTGAATGCCCACTCGAACTGGGGATGTGTCTGATGGATGTGTTGAATGTCAAGGATACATAGTGTGGGGCTATAACAACTTAGTATGAACACTAGTTATTATAAGTGTCAACAACGCACACTAAGCAATGGTCCCCTGCCAACAGTTCTACAACATACTTTGACCTTGGGTGCGAGCACCCATCGTGATGCCCCACCATGTTGTGTATTTGAAATCCACTACAAGCATTAGGTGTGTTGCAACATTTTGGGCATAGGGCCAAATTAGGTGGATCTCTGATTCAGGTGGGCCATAGTACGGGAAATGATTACGAGACGGGCTCCCACCATGATTTTATACACACCTTTATGTGCAATCTAGTGAGACAGTGGACATTCAATAGTCTTGAGGCAAGGACATTTCCTATCACTCTCTTTTTGTGTGAAATTCATGATTTCTCTGTGGAGAGAATTGATTTTGTGAACAGGGAAGAAACTTGTTCAAGAACTTCTTAGACGGTTGGTCCCATGTAGTTATACACCCAACTTCTAGAGAATTCAACCATGCTTTTGCCTTATCCTTCATAGAGAAGGGAAGAGACACAAATAGATTAAATCATCTAAAATGTTTTGGAATATAAATGTAGAGCAAATGTCTAGAAATTCTTTTGCATGATGATATGGGTCCTCTTTATCTAAACCAATAGAAGGAGGGCAACAATTATATGACTTTGAGTTTAAGTTCAAAGAGTGTTGTTGTCGTGACTGGAAACCCTATGCATGAAGGTGAATTAAATTGGACAAGACCTAAATAGTCCCTAATTCCATTATTGTTTCCCATTTCAAATAGAGTGTTTTTAAATATTTTACGAAATGTTCTTTCCATTATCAGGATTAAAAGGTGCTAGCTTTGTGTTTTGAGATCTACATCCTAACACGAACTAAGTTATTGCAATGCTATACTAAGATGCAACTTAAGATAATCTGAAATAAAAATAAAGGATTCCTAAATGAAAGACTAAGCTAATATATAAAAACAAGATAAAGATAAACAAACGAAAATTGGAGTAAAGAACCCAGAAAAAGGCGATGGTTGATTTCCAAAGCACTTGTTAGCTCCTCCTTCACCTTGAAGTCCTTTTTCTTCTAGCCTCCTTCCTCAATTCCTATAGAAAACAAAGGCAAAGATAAGTTTCCTAAAAAATATGAATTTATGCAAAAAAAAAAAAAAGGTTCTAAAGCCACGAATTATGATAAGTGAAATCCTAAACCCAATTTGGACCGAAACAATCCTTGACAATGGTGCCAAAAACTTGATTTTTTTTTTAAAAAAAATTATAAACTCGTAAGTATATGAGCTGAGTGTAGATATGGCATGTATTATGAGATCATTCACATGAGGATTGGTTGTTGCAATATGAATTTTAGGAGTCGTCTTAAATAATCTGACAAATAACTTAGCTCATTACTAGTTAAAATAATGGAAAGTAATGAAAAATAACTGAAAATAAGAAGAGAAATTCACTCCAGAAGAATACTAAGACTTTTAAATCCACCCATAATTATCCTAACCCCTGTTTTACTTGTTGATTCACCTTAGTTCGTTTTGAAGTAAATTTAATAAATAAAGCACAACCCGTGTCTATGCTTAAGCACACAAGATGTATAATTCCCTAGAAGCACAAGTGAGTTTCTCCTTAACAATAACTGTCCCTAATACATGCACACCAATGGTTATGTATGTATATACAAACATTAAGAATCAATCAAACCAATTAAATCCACATCCATCGTTTGTTATCTTGATCATGAATCACAAACAATAAAATTGAAAAAAATATTGAGGATTAGATCATCCCATTCATGGTTAGGCATGAAAAGATATAAATACATATTTCTTTCTCTGTAGGGAAACCCGTTCATGGTCATACTGTAAGTGCTATGACTGATAGCTCATTTATGTTGTCAAATTTTGTGGTGCCAAAAACACTATCTGTGTTTTGTGTAGCATGAAGGTATACATATGTTCAAGACATTGCTTCATTAAAGTTTCAAGTTGAGAATGAAGATCTACTTTAACATCTTATGTGTTGTCCACTTCTGTAAGCTTCAATGTTCAAAGTGTTTTAAGCTACATCGAAAAGACGAGTACTTGTTCAAGACTCAAGATTTTGTTCAACTCAAGAACGACAAAGCCAAGTTTTAGAAGATCTCAAGTGTAAGCTACATCATGTATAGATCTCAAGCTTTATAATCTTCAAAGGTTAACCATCATGTGAAGAACTGAAGTTTTAATGTTCATACTTCATGTCCCAGGTATGAAAGACCTTAAATTGACCTTAGGGTAGGTCATTTCGGATACATAATTCAATTATTCTTTTTATAAGTGTTGTAGTCTGTTCTAAGACTAGCCCTAGACTTTGTTCGACTAGTCCTAGCACAGGCTCAACCAGTCTAAGATATTTCAGGACCAGTCCTAAGTTTGTTACAAATTTTTAGAATTTTTAGTTGTGCTACGACCAGTCCTGGAGACTGTTCGACTAGTCATGTGAACAGTGTCGACTCGTCCTACGACTAGTCCTGGATCTACGACTCAAAGTACAACAACTAAATCTGGTGCCTCATGACCAATCATAGGGTGCTTACGACCAGTCGTGGAAGGATCACGACCGGTCATAAACTGCCTTCGACTAGTCGTGGAACGGTCTGATCCGATCACGCTTAAAATTTTAAAAATCTGTTTCTCCTATGACCAGTCGTAGTGTCCACAGGACAAGTCGAAGGTACGATTTCTACAGCTATAAATAGACAATGAATTTCAGAGTTTAGTAACTCAATTCAAGAAAAATCAAGGGATTACTTTAAGATAAGTCTGTGTTTATTTTAAGCTACATTGTGCATATTTAATATTCTCTTTTGTTAGCTTTATAGATTTGATTTTGTTTCTATATTCCAATCTGAATTGAAAAGAGGAATTGTGATATTCCTTCTTCTTGGAATCAAAATCAAATAGAGCTAGCCCAACTAGTTTAATTTAAAATCAATCTAGAACTTAAAACCATTTTAAAGTAAGTATTGGACATTGAACTTCTTCATTCGAACTTCTACTCCAATTGGTTCTTCTAGGCTACAACAAAAGGAGAATTTCAGGTATTTTACATTTGTGTAAATTTCCTTTATTTTGATTTTATTTGAGATTAAGCTAGAAAATTCTCATTATGTTGGTTATCCGAGGAGAGCCAGAAAAACTTAGAAGAGGGGTTTTTGAATTGTGTAAGCCTTTTGTAAAAGACATAATTATGAAGGTTTTAGGTGAACCTGAGAAACCTATTTTCATAGTGAACGCTAATATCCACTGTGTGAGGATATTAGGAGTGGAGTAGTAAGTTTTGCGGTTGTTGTTTAACAGTTGGTGAACACATAAGCGAACCACTATAACTCTATGTGTTTTGTGGATGTGTGATTTATATTTCCTATCTTTTATCATTCAAATTTGTAGGATGTATGTATGGATGTGATGTTGTAATATTTACATTTCAAGCACTGCGGGGAATGTTGTAATAATTTAGAATTAAATTCTTACAATTTATTTCAATTCCTTGCTATTTATTTATTCCTCTTCAGTTTGAGTTTTTGATACAAAGAGCATTCTAGAAATAAGGTTGTCATGCCATAAACCCTTGGTTTTTATGGTGTAAGGTTGTCCTTAGAACAACATTTGTATTAACCTCTCAATACTTGTTTATTGAGGTTGCTTTTCATTTCAGCAATGTGAATTGATTTCTTTTATTTGGCTATCTTATTCTTTAAATTCTGCTGTTATTATTTTAAGTTTGGCATAGTTCTATTCCCCCCTATCCCTCTAGGACATATAGCTTGGCCTTTTCAAGTGGTATCAAAGCCTAATAGCTCATTTTAATTTCTTTTATTTGGATTTATTTCTTGAGCTAATCGATCTAAGCTATATTTTAGATGTCAAATTTTGATAGCCTTTCAGTCACTAGGCTTTCACCTTTTGATGGCACTAATTATGCCTATTGGAAAGCCAGGATGAGAATTTTTCTTAAATCCATAAATGAAAGTGTGTGGCTAGCCACAGTAAATGAATAGACCCCTCCTACCACTGAAGTAACTGGGATCGATGGATTAAAATCAATGAGAGTTACACCGTATTTCTCTTGGACCACACTTCAGAAAAGTTAGAGTAGTGCAAATGCTAAAGTACTAAATGCAATTACTTGCGCACTATTACTGGATGAATTTAAAAGAATTATATCTTATGATTCTGCAAAGCAAGCCTGGGATATTTTAGAAATGACACACAAGGGAACATCAATTGTCAAGAAATCTAAGATTCAAATCCTCACAACGAAATTTGAGGAAATACGTATGGAAGAAAATGAAATGTTCATGGACTTCTATATAAGATTAAATGACATTGTGAACTCTATGTGGGGTCTTGGTGATAAATTCCTAGAAAGTAAAATTTGTGCTAAAATACTATGCTCACTTCCTGAATGGTTCAATTCTAAGATAATTGCGATACAAGAACTTCGTGATACGGAATTAGTTGGCTCTTAACAGACTTATGAGTTAACTTTTAAAGCTCCAAAAGGTAAATATATTGCTCTGAAATCTTCTAAAAATAGTTTTCAGGAAAAATATAACAATTCTGATTTGGAAAACTCTGAAGATGATATGGCCCTTTTAGCGAAAAAGTTTTATAAAATTTTTAAAAGTAAAAAGAGGGTTGATTTTCAAAAATCGAATGATAAGAAGAATTCTAAACCTAAAACTCAAAAATAATTAAAAGATAGTCAGTGTTATAACTACCATGAATATGGGCATTTAGCAAACAAGTGTCCTAAAAAGGATAAACCCAAAAAGAAGGGTATGTTGACTACTTGGGATGAATCCTCTGATTTTGAAGCCTCTACTAAATCAGAAGATTTTGAAACCGAGTTAGGAAGTGAAGTTAAAGCCCTTATGACTTTAGCCAAATTCACATTTTTAGATAATGATGATTCAACAAGTGAAGAAAATCTGAACAATGATTGTGAAAATGAAGATGATCTTCAAGATGCTTACAATGCCCTAAACAAGGAAAGTTGTAAAATTACTGTCAAATTTAAACTTCAAAAAGAAAAATTTTTAAAGCTTAAAGAAAATTTTGAGACTCTTGTTTTAGAAAAATCCCATATTTTGGATTATTTTAAAAATACTAAATGCGATTTAGAATTCAAAATCTCCCAGATTGAAAATCTGAAATCTGAAAATGAAAAACTTAAACTTGAAGTCTCTTCTCTTTTAAGTTTAAAGGATACATGGAAGTATGCTCAAGGAGATCCAAAGTTAGAAAAACTTTTATCTAGATCAAGGAAATGTGGGGATCGATCCAGTCTGGGCTACGATAAAAATGTTCTTCTTAAACAAAAGAATACACCTCCTAAGTTTATAAAAGGAGAGGCCTTAAAATCAAAAGGAAAAAGTACAAGTCAATTTTTTTAAAAAAATACTAAAACTTTTCAAAAACCTAAAAGCAACTACATCAACTATAAAAATCAAAACCGAAACCCTTTAGCCGAAAAAATAGTTGATTTGCTTAAGGAGCTTTTAAAATTTAACTCAGTAGGCCATTTTTACAACAACTACAACCAAAAGAAGGCCAACTATACACCTAAACCCAAAACAACTATGAAATAGGTTCCTAAGGTTACCTGCTTGGTTGCCCACACTGCTTTCAAAGCAACAAGCCATTTAAAGTGGTACCTAGAGAGTGGATGCTCAAGGCATATGACTGATGATAAAATTCTATTCATCGATCTCAAAGACATGATTGATGGTTCTGTCACATTTGGCGATGACAGCAACTGCAAGATTATAGGTCAAGGTATGGTTCAGCTCTCTAACCTCTCTTTGTTTAAAAATGTTTTATATGTTGAAGGATTGAAACACAATCTGCTAAGTATATCTCAAATAAGCGATAACAATTATAGTGTAAAATTGTCTAACCAAGGTTGTGAAATTCTAAATAATAAGGGTTCAGTAATTTTAACTGGTCACAGAACTTCTGAAAACTGCTATATTGTTAGTGAATCCAACTCATCTAGTCAAACGTGTTACATTGTCCATACCAATGAGACAGATTTGTGGCATAAACGCCTTGGACATGTACACTACCATAATTTATATAGATTGAGAAAAAAGGAACTAATAAGAAGTCTACCTAAATTACAGAAAGTAAACAAAATATGTGGCGAATGCCAGATTGGCAAGAAATCAAAGAACTCTCACAAAAAGGTGAACTCCAATGTTACATCAAGACTACTTGAGCTTCTCCATATGAATCTTATAGGACCTACCAGGACGAAGAGTCGAGGTGGCAAAAAATATATTTTGGTAATTGTGGATGATTTTACCAGATTCACTGGGTAGCTTTCTTAAGGGATAAATTAGAAACCTTTGAAGAAATAAAAGAGTTCTCAAACGGATCCAAACGGAAAAAGGTTCTCAAGTCTGTATGATCCGTACTAATCATGGATCTGAATTTGAGAATAGCAATTTTGAGAAATTCTGTAGCGATTAGGGGATATTACATGAATTCTCTGCACCTAAAACTCCACAACAAAATGGAATCATAGAAAAAAAATAAAGTGCTTCAAGAAATGGCTAATGTAATGTTGAATAGTATTGAAGCTATCTAAAAATCTTCGAGCAGAAGCTATGAATACTGCATGTTATATAATAAACTGAGTTTATACAAGTAAGTCAAATAATAAAACTACTTATGAAATGTGGTTTGATAAGAAGCTTACTATCAAATACTTTCGCATTTTTGGCAGCAAGTGCTATATTTTACGTGACAATGAAAATCTGGGAAAGTTTGACACTAAAAGTGATGAAGGGATCTTTTTATGATATTCTTTAAACAGTCGTGCAAATTGTGTACTGATCAAAAGGAACGGTGTCATTCAAAAATTTATAAATGTGGTCATAGACGATCACTTGAATATACCTACCCTAAGTTCAGATAGTAATGAAGTTCTTTTAATTGACAAACCAGATATTTCATCAAGTCAAAAAAATTCTGAATTGAGGACTGTTAAAGATCATCCAACTACTAAGATTCTTGGAAACCCTCTCACTGGTGTGCACACTCGTAGACAACTAAAAGATATATGTAATTACGTGTGCTTTACATCTCAGATTGAACTGACAAACGTAAAAGAAGCTCTTTCTGACGAAAACTAGATTGTTGCAATGCAAGAAGAACTTAACCAATTTGTGAGAAATAATTTTTGGTACCTTGTTCCTAGATCTAAAGATAAACATATTATTGGTACTAAGTGTATTTTCAAAAATAAGTCTGATGAACTTGGTAATATAATTCGAAATAAGGCTAGACTGGTTATACAAGGGTACCTCAAATTGAAAGAATTAATTATGATGAAACCTTTACATCAGTAGCTCGTCTTAAATCAATCAGACTATTCATATCCATTGCTTGCTTTAGAAAATTAAAAATTTATCAAATGGATGTGAAGAGTTCCTTCTTAAATGGCGATCTGCATGAAGAAGTGAATATTGAACAACCAACGGGTTTTGAGGACACTAAGAATGCTGATCGTGTCTATTGCCTAAAAAAGGCTCTCTAGGTTTAAAACAAGCTCCCAGGGCATAGTATGAAAAATTGACTAAGTTTTTACTAAGTTATAATTTTTAAATGGGAAGTGTTGATAAAACTTTATTTGTTAAGAAACTTAATGATCACATCTTAATAGTGTAAATTTATATTGATGATATTATTTATGGATCTACCTGTTCTGACATGATTGTTGAGTTTACAGATTTAATGAAATCTAAGTTCGAAGTGAGCATGATTGGGGAATTAAATTATTTTCTAGGGCTGCAAGCAAAATAATAATCTGATGGCATTTTTATTTCTAAAACCTAATATGCTCTGAACTTGATCAAAAAATTTAGATTTGAGAATGGTAAGAATTTTGACTCTTATGAGTACAACCTTAAGACTCTTAAATGACTCTACAAGTAAAAATGTTGATCCTAAATTATATCGCAGTATGATTGGCAGTTTACTTTATTTAACTGCTAGCCGTCCTGATATTGCTTTAAGTCTTGGTATTTGTGCTAGATATCAGTCTGATCCTAAAGAATCACATCTAATTGCTGTTAAGCGGATTATGCGATATGTCACAAGTTCAACTAATTTGGGTCTCTGGTATCCATATGATACTAGTGTTTAGTTGGCAGGGTACACTGATGATGATTGGGCTAGAAATATTGATGATAGAAAATCAACCAGTGGTGGTTGTTTTTATATCAAAAATTGTTTAGTTTCTTCGTTTAGCAAGAAGCAAAGTTCTATATCACTCTCTACAACTGAGGTTGAATACATCGCAACTGGAAATGCATGTACTCAGCTTGTTTGGATGAAATGCATGTTAAATGATTATGGAATTGCATAGGATTCAATGGTTTTATATTATGATAATTTCAGTGCAATAAATATTTCAAAAAATCCAATCTAACATTCACGTACCAAGCACATTGATAGAAGGTATTATTATATTCGTGAATTAGTGGAAGAAATAATATCTTTGGAATACATTCTGACCGAGACTCAACTTGCTGACATTTTCACTAAACCACTCGACAAAAGTAGGTTTAATAAATTAAAATTTGATCTTGGTATGTGCATTCTAAATTGATTATTCATGCATATGTGTTTCATAGTGTATATATATTTGATAATTTATTTGTTTAAAATTTAAAATTTTATGAAAAATGTAAGTTTTTGTTGGTACACGACCAGTCGTGGATGTGCTCAACCGATTATGGTACGACTGGTCGAGGACAGCTCAAGACCGGTCGTGGAGCGTGCTGATCTCTTTAAAATTGGGGAAAACCATTTTCTATTTCATTTCTTTCTTTGTCTCCAATAGGTGTGGCACGACCAGTTGTACCAACTGCTTCATTCTTCAAGGTGAGTGCTTCATTTCAGTTTTTCTTGTAGATTTATGCTTTAATCACTTCATATTCTTCCTTGGAGTTGTTGATTTCAAGTTTTCTTGAAGATTTTAGAGTTTTCTACTCCCAAATCTGATCTTAGTAAACCCCACTCTATCCTATTTGCATCTTTTTAATTCTTTGAGTTTCTTCATGCAAATGGATGCTAGAGGAAAAAAGAGAACTTCCTGTGGTCCATTTTCTTCTAGATCTACTTCAATAACTTGTCGCCACCTTCGGTCACCCGAAGATGATCCCTTATATGTATGGAATTTACGTTTGCACAAGGTTATTGTTGAACAATCTTTTGATCTTGATCACATTGCTCCATTTGATATTGTTCCACTCCTCCATGCTGTAGGATGGGATAACATCTTACATTGGGGTGGGCTTGCATACCAGTCTACTGCTCAGTCCATGTTTGCATGTATCTCTAATTTTTCAACTGAGAATTTAACATTTAAAATTGATTCTAGAGAAGGTCCATTTGAAATTGACCGCCATCTGATTTCAGGGCTAATGGACATACTTGTTGATGATGAGGGTATTCCAATTCATACTCTAACTGAGAAACCCTCAAAATCAGAAAAATGCATGCTTACTAGAAATTTATGTAATATGAATGTGCAATGAACTCATAAAGGGAATGCGCTCCCCTCAAAGTATTTATTATCCAAATACAAGGTTCTTCACAGAATCTTTACTTCAAATCTGTTCCTCGTTTTGGTAATACAACAAAACTGACTTTATGGTTCGAATTTTGCACTCAGTCGTCTCTAGTACTAAAGTATGTCTTCCTTCTTTGATATTATTCAGTTTCGTCTCCATCCAGGTCATAGTGATATTCATTTGCCTATCTTTTGACTGTTTTAGCTTCTCATATGCTGGTTGCTATGCCTATTGGAGAGGCTCTCATCCATCATCTTATTTTTAACAATTCAAATATTAACAATATAAAAATTGGAATTGGCTCCTGGCCAAGTGGATATGGGTGGTGGTGGAGCTGAAGTAGGGAATGAAGAAGAAGCTGGTGATCTTCCTCCTGATGATATAAATATGGATGATATTTTTAATGAAATTGAGTCTGATTCTGCTAATAATCCTAACTACGAGCCTTCTGAATTTGATTCTCGTCTTCGTTCTCTTGAAGAGAAGGTAGAGAACATGAACATGTTATGCAGTTTAAGCGCAAGTATCTTAGGCGCTTAAACAAGGGGTTTTATCAACTTGATCTTACCATACCTGCTCCATCTTCAGGATCTAATTAAGTATCTTTACTCTTTGGTCTGTAATAACTTTAAGTTACTTGTGTTGGTTTGTGAACTTTATCTAGTTGACTGACTTTTTATTTGAACTAGTTAATGGTATGTGGACTTTATTTACTTATATCTTGACCTGTTAATCTCTTCTTACTCCTGTTTCTTATGCTTTTCTATTTTTTTTTCCTTTATCATATTGTGACAAAAAGGGGGAGAATTTATATGGCTTGATTGATATGGATTGATTGTGAGTAGTAGCATTTTTTTCTGATATATGTGTGCTGCTCAGGGAGAGTATGTGAGGAGATGTTTTCATAATATGTTTTGTACTAGTTGATGTTAACTGGTGCATGATTCTTTAACTAGGCTGTAACTGATTTTTCTCTTGTAACTGGTTTCATTTTCTCTTATACCTTGTACATGATTATTGCGATTTATTGGTAAGTGTGTTTTGTCACAAATTTGACAAAGAGAGAAATTGTAAGTGCTATGGCTGATAGCTCTTTTATATTGTCAAATTTTGTGGTGCCAAAAACACTATCCGTATCTTGTGTAGCATGAAGGTATACATATGTTCAAGACATTGCTTCATCAAAGTTTCAAGTTGAGAATGACGCTCTACTTCAATATCTTGTGTGTTGTCCACTTCTGTAAGCTTCAATGTTCAAAGTGTTTTAAGCTACATCGAAAAGACGAGTGCTTGTTCAAGACTCAAGATTTTGTTTACCTCAAGACGAAGAACAATTCAAGAATGACAAAGCCAAGTTTTAGAAGATTTCAAGTGCAAGCTACATCATGTATAGATTTCAAGCTTTATAATCTTCAAAGGTTAACCATCATCTGAAGAACTGAAGTTTCAATGTTCATACTTCATGACCTAGGTATGAAAGACCTTATATTGACCTTAGGGTAGGTCATTTCGGATACATAATTCAATTATTCTTTTTATAAGTGTTGTAGTCTGTTCTAAGACTAGTCCTAGCACTGGCTCAACCAGTTTAAGATATTTCAGGACCAGTCCTAAGTTTTTTGTAAATTTTTAGAATTTTTTGTTGTGCTAAGACCAGTCCTGGAGACTGTTCGACCAGTCGTGTGAATAGTTTCGACTTATCCTAGGACCAGTCCTAGATCTACGACTCAAAGTACAACAACTAAACCTGGTGCCTCACGACCAGTCTTGGGGTGCTTACAACCAGTCGTGGAACGGTCTGATCCGATCGCGCTTAAAATTTTAAAAATCCGTTTCTCCTACGACCAGTCCTAGTGTCTACAGGACCAGTCGAAGGTGCGATTTTTGCAACTATAACTAGACAACGAATTTCAGAGTTTAGTAACTCAATTCAAGAAAAATCAAGGGATTACTCTGAGATAAGTTTGTGTTTATTTTAAACTACATTGTGCATATTTAATATTCTCTTTTGTTAGCTTTATAGATTTGATTTTGTTTCTATATTCCAATATGAATTAAAAAGAGGAATTGTGATATTCCTTCTTCTTAGAATCAAAATCAAATAGAGCTAGCCCAACTGGTTTAATTTAAAATCAATCTAGAACCTAGAACCATTTTAAAGTAAGTATTGGACATTGAACTTCTTCATTCGAACTTCTACTCCAATTGGTTCTTCTGGGCTACGACAAAAGGAGAATTCTAAGTTTGTGTAAATTTCCTTTATTTTGATTTTATTTGAGATTAAGTCAGAAAAATCTCATTGTGTTAGTTATCTGAGAAGAGCCAGAAAAACTCAGAAGAGGGGTTTTTGAATTGTGTAATCCCTTTGTAAAAGACACAATTGTGAAGGTTTTAGGTGAACCTGAGAAACCTATTTTCATAGTGAATACTAATATACACTATGTGAGGATATTAGGAATGGAGTAGCAAGCTGTGTGGCTGTTGTTTAACAGTTGGTGAACACACAGGAGAACCGCTATAACTTTGTGTGTTTTGTGGATGTATGATTTATATTTTCTATCTTCTGTCATTCAAATTTGTGGGATGTATGTGTGGATGTGAATGTTGTAATATTTACATTTTAAGCACTATGGGGAATGTTGTAATAATTTAGACTTAAATTCTTACAATTCATTTCAATTCCTTGCTATTTATTTATTCCTCTTCAGTTTGAGTTTTTGATACAAAGAGCGTTCTAGAAATAAGGTTGTCCTGCCATAAACCCTTGGTTTTTATAGTGTAAGGTTGTCCTTAGAACAACATTTGTATCAACCTCTCAATACTTATTTATCGAGGTTGCTTTTCATTTCAGCATTGTGAATTGATTTCTTTTATTTAACTATCTCATTCTTTAAATTTCACTATTATTATTTTAAATTTGGCATAGTCCTATTCACCCCCCCTCCCTCCTCTAGGACATATAGCTTGGCCTTTTCACATACACAAGCACACCTAGTATTAGATTCCAAACAACGTCTACTTCTAGACTATGGTCAAGCTCATAGATTGGAGAAATTTAGAAATTACAATTAAAGTTAATAGAAAAAGAAGTAAATAAATCAACTTCGGATGAAATCAACAATCAATAGGAATCATTAAAATTAAGGGCTTCATCTTAGCTCTAGCTAAGAAATTAGAAATTCATGACATGCAATATGGATTTAAAGGAAAAGAAGGAAGAAACAAGCGATGGGAAATACATCCCTAGAATATCTTTATGATCTTCTATCTTTAGTCCTCTTATTTCTTTTAATCTTTGTAGTGAATTGGTCACCTCCAACACCAACAACAAAAGTGTATTGTGGATCTCTCTCTTTTAGAAAGAATCAACAACCAGCTCACATCTTCTCTTTATTTCTCCTTTTTGTCCCCCTTTTCAAAACCAGTCCTTCACATGGCTTTATATTTGTTCATGCCTACTTGATATGTGGAGAGAATATGGAAACCCTGTCATTTCCTTTCTTAGTAGAAACCCAAAATGATAACCCCCTGTTTCCTCTTTTTTATTTTTTTAGTTATGACTTGCATGGACAACCTCACGCCTCCATACATCCAGACTATCCATTCAACAACAGCACAGACCAGCATTTAAACTGACACACTCTTTCCTTATTTCTTTTGTTTTGTTTTTTCTATTTCCTAGTTTGTTCTTGTCATGGGACCCCCACGAGCACAAGATCCAAGTTGTTCAATAAGTGGGCCTTATCATGAATAAAACTTGGTCTTGAGATCAGGTGGCCACAAAATATTTGACATCTTGGTTTGTTAATTAGGTGTTCAAATATAGAGTGGCTCAGATTAATCCATTCATGTTCAACATACATGTGTGGCCAACTTGATTTCGAAGTAATAACATAAATAGATGGATCCATCCATTTATTTTTGGGACCCTACAAAATTCCACGATCTACACTAGATAGGCTTTTAAGGGTTAGGTATAACCTCACAGATCAACTAGACCACAAATCTGAGAGGCGTACATTCTTCTGCATCTTTTCTACATTTTCACATCATCTTCCATTATCTGAAAGAATCATCAAAATCACAAAATTAGATAGAATTAAGCTAAAAAAAGATACTAACAGACATAATTTCAAGGTATAACTGTCAATATTTCATATATACATACATATATATATATATATATATATATATATATATATATATATATATATATATATATATATATATATATATATATATATGGGAAAAGGTTGCGGTCGAACTCATGGGAACTTCCCATGAGGTCGAGCTGTGTGGGCCCCACCATGATGTATGTTGAACATCAACACCGTGCATTTGATGGGTCCCCTTTAAATTAAGGGATATCCCAAAAATCAGCCATATACGGAACTTAGGTGGGCCATACCATCTAAAATCATGTGAAGACATGGCTAAAATATATAAAACACTTGGTGGGGCCCACCTGAAATTTGGATGCATCTGAAACTCGGTATGACCCCTAATCCAAGTGGGACACACATAATGGATGGGTTGGATTGGTGAACCAATTCTCAGCGAGCCTAACAAATGATTATGAATGTTTTAATGGAGGGTAACCCCTCTCAACTTTTATATATGGTGTGGCCCACACAAGTCATGGATTGACTTGATTTTTAAGCCTTAGGCCCACCATGGAATGGTGCATCTGACTGATGGGGTAGATGTTCGACACACATCACGGTGGGCCCACACAGGTCATCCTCATGGGAAGTTTTCCCTATATATATATATATATATATATATATATATATATATATATATATATATATATATATATATATATATATATATATATATCCAAGTGAGCTCGATTGCATAGAACCTTTTCCCTATATATATAATTTAATTCAAGTATTTATATAATTTAACTAATTAATCACATAAGCATGAATAGAATTTTTCTTAATTGGCAATTGCAAATAGAGGCATATATAGTGGTTTGATTTTCCCACTCCACTCTTAATGGACACACTCTCCTTGAGTGGACCGGTATTCACTATCTAAGGAGTTTTCAATAAGTTCATCCCTAACCTTTATAGCCCTACACAATTACCTAAATGCATGTATACTCCCTTGTCAGAGGAACACATTTTCACTCGTGTCGGTGGGTCCCGCAAGAGACTTTAGTTGAATTTTTATTGGCTAACCAACAACCACTAGCAGTCCTAATCTAAGGCCCTACGTATACTCCCGTAGGAGGGCTCCCTTTGAAGATTAACATGTATGCACCCATGTCTGGTGAATGCAGTCCTAATCTAAGGCCCTCCCTATGGAGACTAATGCGTAAGCACTTATGTCTGGTGAATTCAACCATACACAAGAGTTTAGGTCCTACACAAAGACCTATTCGAGTTTAGGTCACAAACTCTACACTCAATCCTATATAAGGAAATAGAGTGAATAGACTCTACAATCACAACTTGTCGAATCGATCCCCGTTGATGTGCCTTCCTCGAGATGCTTGATTGATGATCTTTCATGCTTCAATCATCTTCTTAATTGCTCCCATGTTCGTTGATGCCGTTGATTCAGCTTCATGAACAAACATGTTACAAGTAATGTGCCAATGAGGTGACCAAGGTGATGGGAGAATGATGGAATCTCCTATAATTAATGGGATAGTTGTTTTCCAAAGGGGATTCACCTCGATGAGTGTTTTAAGGAATTTAGACAAGGATTTGATAATAGGTTCATGTTTAATCTCTAGAACAAGATGGAGATCAAATTTATCTTTGTAATCGAGATTGAAATCCCCATTAGATTGATAAAAATCAAGAAAAAGACTTAAATCTCATTGGTTTAGAGGCTTAGATGAGGAATATGAGTAGAGAATCACCTAGGCTTCTATTGCACCAAAAACCCATCTACATGTCATTAAACCGAATGCCAATTTTATAGAAATTATGTTGTAATGGTTATAAAATTGTTAGTTAACGACTCTTTCGATATGGTTAAAAGGCCCTTTAATAGGATCAAAGGTCCTTCAATAAGATTAAGTTGTCCTTTGATCCCATTGAGAAACTTTAGGATTTTTTTGTTTACTTGTTGGACTATTTCTTTGATCTTATTAAGTTGGTCTTTGATTCCATCGAGAACGAATCAAAAACTGCAATATTGGACAATGTATTTTACAACAACGTTGCATTTCTTTTAGCCTATCTATCATGTTCCAATTTAGCTTCTAAGGTCATGTGATGATTAACCGAGGGTTTATTGTAACATCCCGAATTTTCACAGCCTGAGTACATACTTGTGCCTGAGAATTTTGAGTTGTAAGAATGTATAAATTGGGTACTTTAAAAATTGCACGATATATATATATATATATATATATATATATATATATATATATATATATATATATATATATATATATATATATATATATATATATATATATAAAAATACAGTTGATTTTATTCTAGTGAATGGTTACCTTCATGAATGTAACTAGATATGGTCTAAATGAAATATATATATATATATATATATATATATATATATATATATATATATATATATATATATATATATATATATATTTCATTTAGACCATATCTAGTTACATTCATGAAGGTAACCATTCACTAGAATAAAATCAACTGTATTTATTATTTCATTTAAGTAAAAGAATTTAACAAATTATCAAATGCCCTCTCAATGGGAGCTTGTTACATTATCAAGTTTGCAGTGAAAATATAAAACTAAATCATAAAACTATCTTCTTATTCATTCAGTATGATTTTCTATAGGGAGATGGTCCTCTAGGTCTTCAATCTATATATCACTTACATCATCTGTAAGGTTAGAGAGGGTCAACACCCTACTCATAGTGATGATTATCCTTTAAGATTAACAATAATTCAAGAGTTTCATAATAATAATATAAGAGTTCTGATACGTCTCGTACTCCAATACTACGAGGGGTATCAGTATGTGCAACCAATATACATGAATGTATTCCTAGAAAATTGTGTGCGGCTCATTATCATAGTGATAATCACAATGTGGAATATATTTTATAAAAAACCTGGCTCGCCTCGCATCCCATAACTACGGAGATTCGCCGGCGTGTCAAACGTTAACGTGGATTTATGCTAACATCTCAAAGCGACATAACAATGTGGTTGGGGGATTTACGTAACATAATAAGTTCATGAAGTGACTATTTGCGACATCCAATTCTGAAAGGTGATGTAAAATGCATGAGGATTTACTTACATCGATTGTGCACTACGCCAACCAACCCATAAAATTACGTGTCGACTAAAAAGGGCTACTGCCCATAACGCATTACGTCCATGATAAATATTTGAATCACTAGCTGTGATACGTCTAACACAACACTTGCATTGATGGAGAAATAATTTAAATCATGGAGGTTTTAGAATTTCAAGGCACATACCCAAGCCATAAAGTTAGATAGCACACAACTAATAAAATAAGGAGGAGATTAGAAATAGTTAACTCAACAAAGAGGAGATTGACAATGACTAACTCAACAAAAAGGAGAGTAGCAATAGTTAACTCAACAAAGAGGAGAGTGGCAAGGGCCAACTCCATAAAGAGGAGACTTGTAATGGCCAACTCAAGAAAGAGAAGATTAGCAAGGGCTAACTCAACAAAATTGGTAAGACAAGGGCGAGGCTTGTATCCATTGCCCCACATAAAAATAATGAAAATCACTCGTAATTAACATCATAATCTCAAAGGGTAAATAATTGTTAGTGATAAATTAAACAATTGTAGGGAGAGAATCATAATAACATGAGAGCATGTAAAAAGGTATTTAAATGATTCCCTCACATAAATTCAAAAAGATCATGCATAATTAACATCACACCTTAACCATAATTCCCAAAGGATAAATAATTGATGGGGGTAAATTAAATATTTGCATGAATGATTCAAAGCACATGAGAGAACAGAATAATTCATATCAACTCAAGTTAACATAAGCTTGAAAGAATCGCTCACTTTAGCCTTAGATCTAAATCCTAGGTAAATATCCATGTAGGAAAGCTTCTATATGAATCACGACATTGCTTAAGCAAGAGGGAGATACCAGATGTTTAGAGAAAGAAGCAGATGATGGACGTCTAGGCCTCTCTCTCTCTCTCTCTCTGTCCTTGGATGTTTGAGAGGTGGGCGTGTGAATAGAGAGGGGAACACATACTCTTTTTTTAAAAGGAAGTGGGTGTATGAGAGGGGCATGTTTCACATCACACTTGGATTGAGTTTCTCTAATTTTTATTTTTTTGACGATATTTCTTTAAATTTAATTCATCCATTGTGTCAAGGTTGTCGAATAAGGCCGAGATATATAATTTTCTTGGTGATCTGAAATTTAGATTGGTCAATCTTGAAAATTCTCCTAACGGGTGTCAGAACGAACTTGATCTCAGTTAACGGTTCACACTTAATGATCAAAGCCCAATTTTGAGAGAAATGTATAATTAGGATAGACAAACGGTTGGCCAAAATTTGGTGGTTGATCGATAGTAAAAAAGGCCTAGATATAAAATATTACCTTTTGCATCAAAAGAAAGGATATGGCTTCAGTGTTCAACGGTGCAGGATCAGAGATCGGGGTCTAAATTTTGTATAAGTTTGTAGTCATATGAAACCAGAGTGTGGTCCAAATTTGAGTTGCGATGGACGAAAGGAAGTGGTTGAATTGGAAGATTTAAATTTATAAGGAGTTGATAGGCCTTGAAAAGATAACTTCGCGCTTAAGGAAAAGCCTACAAAAGCGGGGTCTTCGTATTTTACACTTAGTTCATATTATGAGAAATTCAAGTCGTTCATATGAAGAGAAATATTCTACTATGACTACTCATGAGGTTTCTTCACTCGATTAACACCAAAATCAATGGTTAAGAGGCTAATTTGTCAATTGGATCACTTTTACAATGATTTAAGGGCCGCAATTTGACATGTATGGTTAGTTTATGATACATAGGTATGGTATAAAATTTCACATCAAACAGATTATGAGAACCACGTGATCTAGAATTCAAGAGTCTAGGTTAATGACATTTTCATAATTATTACCGACATAAGAGTTTTGAGAAATCTAATGGGTCTACATGGTTATAGACATGTTTTTAAGTAATTCTTACAAAAGGACTTATATGTGAATCATTATGAATAAAGAGTTATTCACCAAATTAATTAAGGAATGTACATATATCAAACCACACAATGGATGGTTAGATGACATGTTTAAAATAGGAAAACTTGATAGTTGGTACTCTAATAATGTATATAGGTATATGTATAGTCGGTTTTGTAAACGTAAGAACACAAGGTGGTTTTTGGAGTGATTATGTCGTGCTCCAAACTTGAAAACTGGGCTTACAAAATTTTTGATCGTCAAATCCGGCGTCGATAGCCTCCGTAGTAACCCATTCTCAGCTCCCGGCACTCATACACCAGGTTCCGATCCTGGGATCCTACAAGGAGAATTTCAAACATGATTTTTGTTTCAGTGTAAGCATAATAATAAGCATAACCCACGAACAATAACAATAAGAACATCATCACAAAATCCACTATGATAAAAAAAAACTTTGAGTACAGTGCGTATGAAGAAAAATACAAGATAATGATAATAATAGAAACTCCAAAAGCTCTGCTTCACACTCCAACTGTGACGAGGCTACGGCTGCGACTGGGCGTCACCTGCACGCATTAATCGTACATAAGCTTATAGAAAGCTTAGAGGATGGTGTAAGTGTGTGCGTAATGTACACATGCTCAGAATGCAATGTCAGAATGATGCAAAATCATGCTGATGGGTACATAAATGCAATCAACCATACCAAGGCTATACAGTGCAGGATATGAATGCTATCAGCCATATCAAGACCATGAGATGCGAGATGCAACTCAAGCATGCTAATCCTCATCCAAATCCTTATACAAGTCATCAATATCAGTACAGTTCTCAGTTTGGATATTCTTCGGGGTCTAGAACGCTCTTCGCCAGCTTACTGCCCCTATCCGAATGCATAACTGGGTGAGTGGAAGAGACCTCACTATCCGCCTGCCAATATCGGGCCCAGCTTGTCGATAGTGGACCGATTCCTCAAGCTGGTCAAACTCAACCTAGAAATTTCTCCCTCACTCAAGCGGGTAAGGTCACATCCCTTTCCAACCGACCACGACACAGTGAGAGACACAACCTACTGGTATACGGCCCTCGTGCGCTCATGCATCTACTCAGTTTTGAAGTTGGAGTCATCCTCTGGTACCATCGAGTTTAGGGATTTTCACCTAGGAACATCTATGACGCCCCGATGCTAGAAACAGTATTTTCAGTATTTAATCCGGCCATCCACGATGCGTCTGTGGAGGCTATGACCCTAATGTCACTAGGGCATATAATAATCACAATCACACAAATGCATGTACATGAATCACTCTACCAGACATGAAACAATCCTACGCGTAACGTGCACTCATGAAGGGCAGCTTCGCCTATTAGGGAGCCTATACACAATCTGCCTAAAGACATATGCTATGATCAGTCACTCCACATATCAGGCATACACATAATGTGTATGAGCATGAATCATGGATCTATTTTAAACATGTTATATGGTGATGGACTCTATTCATAACGAAGATGGGCCTAGATGGCCTACACGCTACAAGTATGGGCCTATTAATGGGCCTTAGGGAGAGTGACAATGTGGACATTTAACCAACATCATCCTTACAATGTGGGCATATAACCATCATTGTTTTCAAGGCACGTCCCGTTATAAACTTCATTATATATACCACAGAGAAATCACACATTGCAATGGACCGAAATACATCTCACTAGGCCTTAAGTACATCAAATGGGCCGTATCACATCGGCCTTATACTCATCAAGTGGGTCGTATCAATGGGCCACACCAATGGGTCTCACGTACATTGCAATGGGCCATAACCCATGGGCCTTGCATGCATCACAATGGGCCTCACAACATGGGCCTCATATATGTATATATATTTTAAGGTGGGCCTCAATAACGGGCTACGAATACATCAAAATGGGCCTAAAAAATGGGCCTTATACAAATCAAGGTGGGCCACACCCCAATATAAGTGGTGATAAGGATTTTCACCATTAAAATTTCTAAGGATTTAATGGTGGACGTTCAAACCCACTATTTTTCATAATGTGGTCCACCTGATCCTAGGTCTGTCTTATTTTTAATCTCAAGCCTTAAAATGATCTTTTGAAAATGGTTGGACGGCTTGGATGCGACCCATGCATCATGGTGGATCCCATAGGGATGGAAAAGATGGACGACATAGATGAGGTACATACCCCATGGTGGGGCTCACACTAATGGAAGGTGTGGATTGCAATACATACATCAGTGGGTCCCACATGGGGGCCCATCATAATGTTTATTTTCCATCCAGCTTGTTGGTAAGGTCCCATGGACTAGGGGCTACCGTAATGTTTATTTGTCATCCAATCTATTGATGAGGCCACATAGGCATGGGGCCCACCGTAAGATTTATTTTCCACCCAACCTGTGGATGAGGTCACGCAGACCGTATGAAGAGGAAAAATAAATATCATTCTGATTCAAAACTCCCTAACCCAAAAGGGTTTCAACCGCAGACATTCAATCCCACAGTTTCATGTGATGTGGGCCACCTGAGTTTGCTACAAGGCTAATTTGTAGGGGGCCCACTGCTCAAAAAGGGGGCCACCAAATGTATGGTTTTGATGTTTCACACACATCATAGTGGGGCCACGGCTGGGACCCATGTTTGGGAAAACACATGCATCGCGGTGGGGCCCGCCTGGCAGCGCACAGCAAAGCAGCGCCTGCTGCGTGCATCAGTGGCAGCAGGTGATGCTGCTTATTATTATTATTATTTATTTTTAAGGAAAAGGGATTTTTCCATGGTTTTTCCTATGTAGAGCCCGCATCAGTAAAATCCACCCCACCCATTAGCTTCCACGACTCAAGACAGACCCATCAAGCCCAATATTTGGCATGTTTCAGTGCGTAGAAAGGTCAAAGTAAATTTTAAAGGTGAAATCTACTATTTTCTACGCTATGGCCTGCCTGATAATCAGATTGGCTTCATTTTCTGGATCAACGCCTAAAATGATCAGAGAAATGGAATGGACGGCATGAATTATATTTATACGTCATGGTGGAGCCTGTAGGAGTGGCCCACCCAAAAGTTTAAAATGAAACTGATATTTTTATTTTGCCTGTACACCCACTGCCCGTTCACGTCCCAGCAACCACGTCCAGCGTCCCTGGACGTTAGACGGATGACGTGTATATATCATTCATCAAGGTGGGTTCCACATAGGCGTGGCCCACTTGATTTGTATCAATTTAATATTTGTGTCTTCCCATTGCCATAAGGTAGGGCTCACATGGTTTGTATGGTGTAGATCCAACACGTCCATCAAGTGGGTCCCATGAAGGCGAACATCATAGATACATTGCATACATCATAGGGCTAATAACAAGGGAAAAGAGAGAGAGAAAGAGAGAGATTGAGTGATGGAGGGGCCCCTCCACTATGGGCCCCTCAAAAGAAATCCACAACATACATCAATGGGGCCCAAAAATAGGTGGACCATACATCAAAAAATTTGGTGGGGAAATCCTATTTCCACCACATAAATTTGGGCCTAAGTGGCCTTCATGCACTAGAAATTCATATCAAACATCATGGTGGGGTCCATGGAGAATGGCCCCATCATGGATTCATGCATGAAAGCTAAGGTGGGCCATTGGCCACACCTAGAGGTCATGATAGAATCCTCACCATTGATTGGTGGGTCCTAGTTGCCTCATGCTAGAAAAATTAGAAAATCCATGCAAGAAAACACAAATCCAATCCTAAAAGAGCACCCACCTCTCTAACTTCTCTTTCTTCTTCCGCCTATAGCTTCTAATGCCCTAGGGGGTGACATTGAAGGGTTGAGATCGATTTTTGAGGGTTAGATTTGGATGTGGAAAGTTTGCAAAGGGCTGAAATTTTGGAGTTTGCTTAGACGTCCCAAGTTTGCTAGCAATGGAGGATGGAGAAGAAAGAGGGAGGGAGAGAGAGATAAGAGAGAGTTGTGTTGTAATGAGTGCTTGAAACGATGGTTGGTAACATGATTATGACTTATGTAAGTCATAGAGAAGAGAAACAATTATAGCTAAGGTCATAATTAGTTTTGACTTATAGAACTCATAATTACTTGTAAGTGATCATTACATAGCATGGGGAGATGACATCACCCCATGTGACCTAGGAAATTGAGCCGTTGAGATAGGTGGGCCCCGTAATCAAGCGGTCAATGATCAATATAATGTCGGGCCACATCAGATGGAGAAGAAAGGGGGAGGGAGAGAGAGATAAGAGAGAGGTGTGTTGTAATGAGTGCTTAAAACGATGGTTGGCAAGGTGATTATGACTTATGTAAGTCATGGGGAAGAGAAGCAATTATAGTTAAGGTCATCATTAGTTTTGACTTATGGAACTCATAATTACTTGTAAGTGATCATTACCTAGCATGGGGAGATGACATCACCCCATGATGACCTAGGAAATTGAGCCATTGAGATAGGTGGGCCCCATAATCAAGCGATCAACGATCAATATAATGGCGGGCCACATCTTATGATCTAAGCATTGTATTGATGCACGAGACACGACGTTGGAATCATGGCGACGGTGCGGTCGCCAAGATACAAGTCTCGGGTTGAGTCGAGTCAGGTATGTGGGACTCAGCTTTGGATCGTGCGTAAACATCGAATATGGGTTGAAGGTTGCCGGAACTCGACCAGGAAAAATCGCAAAAGCCTACGGAATGGTACGACATAAAATGCGGGTCTTACAGATTAGGGGGTAGAACATGTGTATCGTTAGATTCAAGTGTCTTGTTCACATGTGTAAGTTTCTTAAATTGTAGTTCTGATGGTGGGTTAAGTATATTCATAGGTGATGAACAAGATGAACGGATCAAAATATCAAATTTATGTGTGTACGAGCGGATGTAGAGATTAAGTAGCTAGTTTACTACGATTGGTGGTCCAAAATCAACGTAGACAGTTATATGTCTTTATCTAGTAGTGTATATTTGACTGAGCGATTGGTTATGATGGACCAATGAGAATATTTAGGTATATAATGACCTATCTTAAAATCAACGGTCAGATAGCTTGATCTATAAATGGAGATTATTCCCAATGGTCAGATTTGTGTTGGAGAAGAGATGTAAGGTTAGGATATATTGGTATTGTACACATGTACATAATAAGTTAAATTTCATGGTAATATTCAAAAACTTTCAATACTCGGGCATTGAAAAGTTCAGGGTGTTACATTTACCTATTAAGTTTTGGATCATTTAGGTTAGGTTGTTTTGGGTCAAAGGTTAGGGTCACTAAGACACCTCAATTTATATGTTCTTCACTCCTTGATGCACCATATTTTCATGTCTCTTTGGTCTTTAACTTCTAAGGGATCAATCGACTCCCTGACACACAAACTTACGTGATTGACAAATAGGTGAATAAATAAGTGCACTAACAATTCCATCTATTGGAACCACCCACTAAGAAGGGAATTTTTTTACCATCTGAGAAATTCAAAGTCCATAGGCCATTTGTAGAGGCCCATAACACCAATATCTTGGACCTCTGAACCATGGACCCCACTTATACAATCTAAAAACCTTTTTAGAGAAAGATGGTAGTAAACCACCTATAACTTTATTGGCCATGGAATATGAAATTTTCATAAATTCAGGTGGGCATCACAAAAATGGGCATGCCTTACATATTATATGCCTCACATAATCAGAATCTAAAAACTATACATCTGATGGTCCCCAAAACCTACATCAGCTAAAAGATTTTCCACACAAAAGTTCAGAGTGGCTCGACACAGTAGAGCATGTAAGAATGAACTTCAAACAATGGGCAATGCGTCATACGTTGAATAGAAGCAAAATCACCATAACATCCACAACTTAAACAATGGATAACCATCATTTAGCAGCCCTAGATGTAGTAAAGTTGGACTAGCAGCTAGAACCTTCACACTAGCTAATGCTCAGACAATACATGAATGAATGCAATCTTGTGAGAAGATGGAAAATGCCCTCACTTCCTCGTCTTTCTCTTTTTTTCTTTTTCTGGTTTGCTCGTTCAACATAAATGTGAGAATGACTTAAATATAAGAGTGTATGATTTGGAGTCACTATTAGCCAAAATATAGATTTAGAATCTACAATGGCTAGAACCCGTAGAATGACCTAGAGGATGAGAAATCGTAGGATTACTTGACTCGACTGACTCCTGCATTAGTTGTACCATAGATTCTAGGTAAGGGCCTTAGTTACAAAAAAGGAAAGAGTTAGACACCTTTTTTCTTGTGTGATGCACGTTCTTTACTTTACGGGATGTATGATTTTTTAGGGGATTTAGAGAAACTTCCAATGTAACTGAAGTAAGTTATACTTCATTGACCTCTAAGGCCATGGGTAGGTAAAATAAAGAAAAATAAATGAGTAGTAAAAGAGTAGAGAGAGTATGTCATGTTAGACCATACTGCACATGATTTTAGGACCCTAGGTAGGTTAAGTAAAGAAAAATAAAAGCAAAAGAATATGTATGTGTGGGGGAATCATTAATGTTTTGGTATGTGTGGAATTGAATATGACTTGATTCGATATGTGAGAAGGAAAACACCGTTTTTTATTGAAAGGATGGTCAGATGTCTTGAGTTCCAACCCTACTCTTTGACTTTAGTATTTTTTTTTCAACTTCAGATGATTCGTGCTTTAGTAAGACAGAGCTCTGTAGAGAGATTTTCAAAGATGGCAGATGATCGGTAAGTTTTGTCACATATAGCTTTTAAGTGAGCGATAGTGCGTCGCGATTGAGGCTAAGTTCGAGAGAGTCAATTCTCAGTTAGTTCTTCCACAATGCCTAAACTTCCTACAACCTCTGCCTTCTCTATTCTTTCATTCTGCCTTTGGATTTCCTTTGTTCTCCTTCCCCTCAACCCATTTGTAGAGAGCCCCGTAAATAAGCTTGGGGAATCTTGATAACTGCTATTCAAGGGCCCTTTTTAGGCATCCAGACTTTCTCTACAACCTATTAGTTGCACTATAAACGGAATCTATTAATGAAAAAATCTGGTTAACCCCTTTTGGACTTGCTTACTTGCATAAGGAACGGATAAGGAAGACCCTGGCTAGAGCAGGGGACCCTCCGATGCCTAAGTCAGAAAAGAGATCTGGGTCTAGTCGAGTGTAAGACTCGTATCTTAGACCGTACCGTTCCATAGACTTCCGCGGTTTTACCTGTCGAATTTTGGCAACCTTCGACCCTTAACCGATATCGACGCGTGACCCTGATTCATCTGCCGACAACTCGAGTCGACTCAACCCAAGACCAATACCATAGTGACCGCGCCGTCGCTGCGGTTCCAATGTCGCGACTCGCGCCCCGAGGCGATACCCTGGTCGAGAGTTGTAGGCCGACGTTCGGTGCGAGGAAACGCCACGCGTTACGAAACCCAAGGGGATCTCTACGATGTGTCACATCAATCACATCAATCCCATCAATCAATCATCCATCAATCCATCACATGTCAAGTACACATCACTTTCACCCCTTTTCCCAAGCAACCACAAAAGTCTTCCTAACCCATACCTTTCTTACACAAATGCTACAAAAGTCTTCCATGCCCATGCCTTTTCTTACACAAAAGGCCTCAAAAGTCAAAAAGCTCTTACACACCCATCACCACCACATCCATCCATCACTCTCTCTCTCTCCCTTTATAACTCTCTCTCTTTCTCTCTTTCTCATTTCAAATCTCCAAGCAACCAAAATCCCAAGCTCCATACATATGGAATTTTCCAAGCATTCCTAAGCTCCAAGTGGCCCACTTTCCTACCCCACCATCTCCCATCTCAACCCTCCATTCCTCATCTCATCCATTGAAGTTGAAGCTAAGGTGTCAAGGAACCCCTAGGAGCAAGAAGATCGGACGGTGGGTGCCTCTATAGGGTAGTTTCTTTCTTGTTTTTATGATGGGCCAAGTGAGGCCCACCGATCAATGGTGTGAATCTCACTTGGGACCTTAAGATGTGGCCGATGGCCCACTTGATCATCATGATCATTCCATGATGGGGCCATCCTCCATGGACCCCATCATGATGTTTATTTCATTGCAATGGCAAGGTCATCTAGACCGTTTATTTCGTGGAGAATGGATCTCCATCATCGATCCTTGATTAGGTGGGCCATATGCTATGATGTATGTTGTAGATCATGAAAGGGAGGGCCCATAGTGCCGGGGACCCTCCATCAAGCGTGTCCAACCCCCTATCTCTCTCTCTCTACTTCATTTTCTTTTTTTTTTATTATCATATTGTGTTTGTGTGGCCCACTTGAATGGACCCCACCTTGAAGTATATATTCTGTCTAAGCGTTCTTCAAGTGGGGCCCACCTTATATGTTGTATCTACATCCTCCATTAGTGGTGGCCCACCAAAGCAAGGTCCACCTCAATGTATGTATTTTGTCCAGGGACGTTAGACGTTCCCTGGACGCTGCATGGAAAATACAAATGTTAGCTTTTTTTAAATTTGGAGTAGACCATTTGTGTAGGCCCCACCTTGATGTATTGATACAATCTAGGACGTTCATCCTCTTTCCCATATCATTTTAGGCGTCGAGCCAAAGAAAGAAGTCAATCCGATGATCAGGCGGGCCATACCATAGAAAACGCTATTTATACCCTTCAAAGGCTATTAGGGCCCATATTGTGGTTTCTACACGCCAAATCAATGTCAAAAATTGGATTTGTATGGCATGTTTGGGCCCTAGCATCTAGTGGGCGGAGTGGATTTCCCATCAGTAGGCCCCACATATGATTTTTTTTTAAAATAAAAATAAAAAAAAAGGGTGGCAGCAACGCTGCCATCGTCAGAAGGCAGCAGGCGCTGCCAGCCAGGCGAACGGACCAGCAGGGTCCCACGGCTGCTGCCGTGGGCCCCACCATGATGTATATGTCTTTCCACACCATTCATCGGATGGGCCACCCCCAGTAGTGGGCCCCCTCCGAATTTCAGCCCCATCCAATAGACAGGTGGCCCACACCATAGGAAATAGTGTGAATGAACATCTACCATTGAAACCCTTTCTGGGGTCCACTGAAGTTTTGGATCAAGGTGAAATTTGTGTTTTCCTTCCACATAGGTCCGCATGACCTTATGAACGGCTTGGATGCCATATAAACATTTCAGTGGGCCCCACATGGGACCCACAGTGATGTAGTGTTTATATCTAGGACGGTGGAAGCCCACCTTATATTTGTGTTTTACCTCCACCGTCCAGCGGACGGTGGAGCCCACCTTGCGCATGTGTTGTTCACGCCACCCCCCCCCCCCCCTCCCCTGGCTGAACAGTTTGGATGGAAATAAACACTACAGTGGGCCTCCCCCTGGCCCATACCTACGGCTGGGTGACAAATAAATATTGCAATGGGCCTAGGCCCATGCAACCTCATGAACAGTTTGGATAGAAATAAATATAGCAGTGGGCCCTTTGCCATTTTGGATGAAGATTAAACATTTCAATGGGCCTCTAGGCCTGCGGGATTAGGCCCATTTGATTGGTAAAAGGGCCTATGGATTTAGGCCCACTTGATATTTAAGGCCTATGGGTTTAGGCCCACTTGATATGTTTCAAGTCCATGGGACTAGGCCCATTTGATATATCCCAAGGCCCAGGGGATTGGACCCTTTTGATGTATTCCAAGGCCCATGAAATTGGACCCATTTGATGCATTTTTTAAAGCCCATGGAAGTAGGCCCATTTGATTCGTATAAGGCCTATGGGTTAGGCCCATTTGATATATGTAAGGCTTAGGGGTTTAGACCCACTTTGATATGCATGCAAGGCCTAAGGGTTAAGGCCCATTTGGCGTACATATGGGGTTCAATTGGTGTGGCCCATTCGTTACCTTTAAAGACACATGAGTTAAGCTCATTTGATGCAATCCAAGGCCCACGGGTTTTGACCCATTGCAATGCACATAAGACCCATTGGTGTGGCCCATTTATGTGGCCCATCTGATGAATAAAAGGCCCATAAGATATGGCCCATTCGATATATATATGTAAGGCCCAATGGGATGAACCTGCGGTCCATTGCAATGTGTAATTTCAATACAGACTAAGTAGTGACGTTTACAAAGATCGTACCTTGGGAGCAATGTTGGTTTGACGTCCACATTGTGAGTATAATGTTGGTTGGATGTCCACATTACGACTCTCCTTAGGGCCCATTACTGGGCCGTACTTGCTGTGTATAGGCCGTCTAGGACCATCTGCGTTGTAAGAATGGTTCATCACTCATTTACATGTTTAGTATAGTTTCATGACTCATGATCATACGCATCATATGTATGCTTGATATGAGGATTGACTGATCATAGCATATACCTTCGGGCAGGTTGTTTATGGGCTCCTGGTTAGGCGGTGTTACCCTACATTAGCGCACGATATGCGCAGGATTTGTTGTATGACTGGATAGCGTGAATCATGCATTTCTCATTTGTGTGACATGGTTATTGTAAGACCCGTATCTTGGTCCGTACCTTTCTGTAGACTTCCGCGGTCTTACCGTCGAATTTCGGCGACCTTCGACCCTTAACCGATATCGACGCGCGACCCTGATTCATCTGCCGACAACCCGAGTCGACTCAACCCGAGACCAATACCATAGCGACCGCGCCGTCATTACGGTTCCGATACCGCGACTCGCGCACCGAGGCGATACCCTGGTCAAGAGATATGGGCCAACGTTCGGTGCGAGAAAACGCCGCGCGTTGCGAAACCCAAGGAAATCTCTACGATGTGTCACATAAATCACATTAATCCCATCAATCAATCAACCCATCAAGCCATACATGTCAAGTACACATCACTTTATTCCCTTTTCCCAAGCAACCACAAAAGTCTCCCAAACCCATACCTCTCTTACACAAAAAGCTACAAAAGTCAAGCTTTTCTTACATCACCCATACCTCTCTTACACAAAAGCCTCAAAAGTCAAGTTTTTCTTACACAACCATCACTCACCACATCCATCCATCACTCTCTCTCTCTCCCTTACATCACTCTCTCTCTTTCTCTCTTTCTCATTTCAAATTTCCAAGCAACAAAAGAGTTCCAAGACTCCATACGTATGGAATCCTCCCTCTCTTCCTAAACTCCAAATGTGGCCCACCTCTTCATCCCAAGATCTCCCATCTCAACCCTCCATTCCTCATCTTAACCGTTGAAAACCAAGCTAAGGTGCCAAGGAACCCCTAGGAGCGAGAAGATCGGATGGTGGGTGCTAGATCATTCTAGTTTTTCTTATTTTTATGATGTATCAAGTGAGGCCCACCGATCAATGGTGTGGATCTCACTTGGGACCCTAAAATGTGGCCGATGGCCCACTTGGATCATCATGATCGTTCCATGATGGGGCCATTCTCCATGGACCCCATCATGATGTTTATTTCATTTAGAAAAGTCATCTAGACCGTCCATGTCGGTGGGGAATGGATCTCCACCGTTGATTTACGTTTTTTATGGTCCCATGTTCAAAGGGATCCGTTTATTGTATGATTCATTGTAAGGGAGGGCCCATAATGTTGGGGTCCCTCCATCACAAGGCGTGTCCCACTGTCCATGTCTTTCTCTCTCTTCTATTTATTTTATTTTATTTTATTTTATTTTTATGCAATTGGATTGTGTGGCCCACTTGAATGGATCCCACCTTGACATTATTTTTTTAAAGATTTATTCAAGTGGGGCCCACCATATGCGTTGTACATTCATCACCCATCAGTGGTGGCCCACTTCATCAGGGCCCACCACTCTAAAAAAAAATAAAAAAAATATTAAAACCGTCCAGCGTCTGGGACGCTGGACGTTTCAAAGGCATGAAGAAAAGAAAGAAGAAAAGTGAGGCTTTTGGGGTGGCCCCCTAGTGTAGGCCCCACCTTGATGTATATGTTCGATCCAAGCCGTCCATCCTCTTACCCATGGTATTTTAGCCGTTGGGTAGAAGTTTGGAGCTGATCCAATCACTTGGTGGGCCATAGTGCCAAATATTACGTCCTCACCATTCAAACACTAATTTTTTATTTTATTTCACTTCCTGAGCATATAAAAATTCGAACTCTAGACTCATTTGGACGGCCTCGAGCCGCTGAACGCAATGGCCGAAGCGGATTTCATTTTAGCGGGCCACATGTGCGAAAAATCGCAGGAAAATGGGTTTTTCCCGAATTTTGAAAGAGGCAGAGCCTCTGCTCCTGCCACCGTCAGCGGGCAGCGCTGCACGCTGATGCGTGTAGCCGTGAGGGCGGGCGTCCAGCAGGGGCCCACGGCCCTGCATGTGGGCCCCACCATAATTTTTATTTGTCATCCAACCTGGTCATGAGGTGGGCCACCCTAGTGGTGGGTCCCCCTCCAAAAATGGGACAAATCCAAAACTCAGGTGGCCCACACCACTTGAAATAGTGGAATTAAATGTCTACCGTTGAAATCTTCTTAGGGCCCACAGAAGTGTTGGATCAAGCTGAAATTTATGTCCTCCCTTCATCCAGGTCAGAGTGACCTTATGAGTGGCTTGGATGCCAAATAAATATTACAGTGGGCCCCACAAGGGACCCACACTGTGGTATGTGTTGTAAGTCCACCGTCCAGTGGACGGTGGCGCCCACCTTGACACCGTATCGCTGAACGGTGGAGCCCTCCTTGATGTGTGCTGGACGGTGGAGCCCTCCCTTCATGCATGTGTATGTCCAGGCCGTCCAGGGCCTGGACATTGCATTTTTTTTTAAATAATATAGTATATAATGTTATATTAATATATGATATAATATTACATATTATATTATAATCTAATATCATAAGTAGCTAAGAAGGGTGGGCCCTACCTGGGACCCCACCTTGGCCTGTTTTGGAGGCCCATCTTAACGTAGTTATAGCAGTTCATTGGGGCCACTTTGATGTGGATCTTAGGCCCATGGAATGGGGCCATTCAATGTAATTTAAGGCCCATGAAATTGGACCCATTTGATGCATTTTTTAAGCCTATGGATGTAGGCCAGTTGATATATTGTAAGACCCATGGGACTAAACCCATTTGATTATAAAAGGGTCCATGGGATTAGGCCCATTGGATTCATTTGAAACCCATGAGTTAGGCTCATTTTATTTGATTAAGGCCTAGGGGTTTAGGCCCATTTGACTCATGTTAGGTCTATGGGTTGAGGCCCACTTGATCTACATGTGGGACCCAATTGGTGTGGCCCATTGGTCACATATTAGACTCATGAGACTAAGCTCATTTGATGCAATCCAAGGCCCACGGGTTTTGACCCATTGCAATGCACATAAGACCCATTGGTGTGGCCCATTTATATGGCCCATCTGATGAATAAAAGGCCCATAAGATATGGCCCATTTGATATATATGAAAAGTCCAATGGGATAAACCTAAGGTCCATTGCAATGTGTAATCCCAATACCGATTATGTAGCGATGTTTAAGGAGATCGTGCCTGGGAAGCAATGTTGGTTTGACGTCCACATTGCGAGTGTAATGCTGGTTGAATGTCCATATTACGACTCTCCTTAGGGCCCATTACTAGGCCGTACTTATTGTGTATAGGCCGTCCAGGTCCATCTGCATTGTAAGATGGTTCATTTTATTATGACATGTTTAGTACAGTTCCAAGACTCATGATCATACGCATCATATGTATGCTTGACGTGACAATTGTCTGATCATAGCATTTACCTTCGGGCAGGTTGTTTATGGGCTCCCAGTTAGGCGGTGTTGCCCTACATGAGCGCACGGTATGCGCAGGATTTGATGCATGACTGGATAGCGTGAATCATGCATATCGCATTTGTATGACATGGATATTGTACGCCCTAGCGACATTGGGGTCGTAACTTCCACAGATGTATCGTGGTTAGCAGGATTGGATATCGAAAATCTTGTTCTACATGGGGTACTATACATATCCCTGGGTGAAAGTTCCTAAACCCTTATGGTACCAAGAGGTTGCTCCAACGTTTAGACCGAGTGGGTAGATGATCGTTGAGTGCCGATTACCAGTGGTCGGTTGAAAGGGGGTGCGGCCTTACCCGCCCTAGAGTAGGAGGCAATCCTAGGTTGAGTCTGACCAGCTCGAGGAATGGGTCCGCTATCGACGAGTCGCGCCCGATATTGGCAGACCGATAGTGAGGTCTCTTTCACTTACCTTATTGCGCGCGATGTGGCGACAATCTGGTTTAGAGTGTACTAGACCCCGGTGATATCCCATATTTGAGCTGTATTGATGTGTGGACATAGATGAGGATCTGTATGCTTGAGTTGCATTGCACATCGCATGGCCTTGGGTGGCCGATACCATTCATGTCTTGCATTGTATAGCCTTGGTACGGCTCATGATGCATGGTTCCATCTGTATATTCCGCATTACTCTAACATTGCATGATCATATTACTACCTTGCGCACACACTTTCACCACCCTCTAAGCTTTCTGTAAGCTTATGCACGACCGTTGCATGCAGGTGACGTTGGATCGCAGCAGCGCTGAGGCAGGAACACGTTGCTGATCGTTTTGGAGTTTTTATTCTTTACCATTGTATTTCCCTTTATGCTCATTGTACTTATAAAGTTTTTGATCATAGTGAAAATGTAATGGAGTGCTTGGTTGTTGTTTGTGGGTTATGCCTTTGGTTATGCTTATTACGAATCAAACTGACATTGAAAATCCTCCTCGTAGCATCCCAGGATCAGAACCTGGCGAATGGGAGCTAGGAGCCGAGAATGGGGTTCTACGGAGGCTGTCGGCGCCGGATTCGGCGATCAAAAATTTTGTGAGCCCGGTTTTCGAGTTTGGGGCGTGACAGTTATTGTATGCCCTAGCGACATCAGGGCCGTAGCCTCCACAGACGCATCGTGGTTGACAGGATTGGATACCGAAAATCTTGTTCTACATGGGGTGCTATAGATATCCCTGGGTGACAGTCCTTAAACCCTTATAGTACTAAAAGGTTGCTCCAATGTCTAGACAGAGTGGGTAAATGAGCATTGAGTACCGATTATCAGACGGTCGTGCTCTCCACTGTGTCGTGGTCTGTTGGAAGGGGGTGAGGCCTTACCTGCCTGAGTGTAGGGGGCAATGCTAGGCTGAGTCTGACCAGCTCGAGGAATGGGTCCGCTATCGACGAGTCGCGCCCGATATTGACAGACGGATAGTGAGGTCTTTTTCACTTACCTTATTGCGCGCGATGTGGCAGCAATCTGGTTTAGAGTGTACTAGACCCTGGTGATATCCCAAATTTGAGCTGTATTGATGTGTGGACATAGATGAGGATCTGTATGCTTGAGTTGCATTGCACATCGCATGGCCTTGGGATGACCGATACCATTCATGTCTTGCATCGTATAGCCTTGGTACGGCTCATGATATTATGGATCCATCTGCATATTTCGCATTTCTCTGACATTGCATGTTCATATTACTACCTTGCGCACACACTTTCACCACCTTCTAAGCTTTCTATAAGCTTATGTACGACTGTTGCGTGCAGGTGACGTTGGTTCGCAGCAGCGCTGAGGGAGGAGCACGTTGCATATCGTTTTGGAGTATTTGTCCTTTACCATTGTATTTCCCTTTATGCTCATTGTACTTGTAAAGTTTTTGATCATAGTGGAAATGTAATGGAGTTCTTGGTTGTTGTTTGTGGGTTATGCCATTGGTTATGCTTATTACGAATCAAACTGACGTTGAAAATCCTCCTCGTAGCATCCCAGGATCGGAACCTGGCGAATGGGAGCTAGGAGCCGAGAATGGGGTTCTACGGAGGCTGTTGGCGCCGGATTCGGCGATTGAAAATTTTGTGAGCCCGGTTTCCGAGTTTGGGGCGTGACATCGAGTATTAAAGGTTTTTGGCTAAAGATTGTGTGTACCTCTCACCATTAGAGGTAGCTTATTTATAAATTTAAAAGAAGTGGTGGCGTATATGAGATCTATCTATTTAGTAGGTGTGCATTGGAGAGAGATTTGGATCTCGGACTAGTAGGAGGATCTTCCGAGATCCTTGGTGAAGATCTCGGGGGTTCGAGAGTGTCACAGAAATCCTCCAAGATCTTCGGAGAAAACCTCGAATGGATCTCTCTTAGGTAATATCTGATTATCTGAAACCAGCGGAGATGTGCAATGGGAGGCCGAGGTGGTCTTAGCCGACCTGTCCTGGGAGTGGAGTGCCACTTTAAGCCATGCAGGCCTAGGCCATGGGGACCTGGGTCGCACTGACTTGGGCTGTGCCAACCTAGGCCATGGGGACTAAGGTCACGCCGACCTAGGTCACACCGACCTGGAATATGCCGACCTGTCTCTTTAGTTGAGTAGAGGGATGTGATATTCCTAACGAACTCTGGAGATCTTGGAATTGTCAAAGGTGATGCTCTTATGGGCATGTCTATTGGTCATGAACTCTGAGTAGGAAGCGGGCTCTTGACATGGCTTCTTGTGGTCGCTTGTTTGGTCGAGCATATAAAGTTCCACCCTGACCTTTTTCTATGGGTCAATCTCTCTTTCCCCATGACAGAATCTGAGTCAAGAGGCACTGCAATTGCAACCACACTCAGAAACATTCCATGCTAGGCCATTTTTAGGTAAAGGTAATTTTTTACCTTTTCAAAATATAGCATTGGTTTAGTACCTTGATGGTGTTCGAAGATATGGTACTCCACCCTTTGTCATGCCATTTGTCTACTCCAGCAATGGCCAATTGGATTCAAGTGTTATTTCTGAGCTACTTTGGGGTCCCTTAGTTGTGTTTTTTAGGCGTATAAGTATCATTGGAGTTAGGAAATCAAGGTTCGATTGGTTTACTGTTCACTAGTGCCTTAAGCGAATGACTAAGATCAAGCAAAAAATGGACTATGATTCCATTAATCCACACCGTTAATCATCTTTGGGTCGTATTAATGATCTCCCCAAACTTCACCTTCAGACTTTTAGGGCACTAGGGTCAGTTCAAGAGTGGATTTATTGAAATATTGCATGTTTGGTTGTCCTAGAGACCTAGACAATTGAATGAGGATATGGGTCGATGGGTCGCCTGATTAGCTGATCCGATCCCTTCGATATCTCCAAAACCCATTGCATGCCATAGTTTGTCCATTTCATATAGTTGTATTTGTGAGCATTGAGTTGTATGGTAGTTTGGTCAAAGCTAATATTAAAGTTGATAGTAGTTCTAATATTGTTTAGGGTGGAGTGTCTACGGATGCCCCTCTTTAACAGAGGTTGGGGTACAACCGAATGCCAAAGCAAGTGGACACCTCACCTTTGGATTAGACGTAGACGTGATCTGGGCTATTCCTTACCAAAGTGTCATTTGTCAAGATTCTCGTCTGGTTAAAGTTTAACCCAAACATCTTACGTGGGTTGGGAAAAATATTGCAATTTATTCATACGCATTTTGTAACTTTACAGGTATCAAATTATAACCCTTTCATGCTATAATTAACATGTGTGCATTGAAGAATTTTGCAAGTTTGGATTGTAGGTGGTTAGTGCCCCTGTGCTTTTTACGGCCTTACAAGGATAACACCTTTTAATTTGGAAATGTAGTTTTTAATGTTGCATGATCCCCTAAGATCACTTATAAAGCCTATTTTTTATAATGGACAATTGCCTGAGTATTTTGTTGCTTTATGGATCTCCCACATTATAGTGTTAAACTTATAAGTATCATAGACTAGAGTCATCAGGATTATTCCCTTGCTATTGTAGTGCTTGATTTTGTTGCTCAGGTCATAATAGGCTCTTTTTTCTTTTTTTCCCACACCCATCATTGTAGTTGAGCTAATCCAAAAATAATCATTCCGTATTCTGACACGATCAGGCTGATATCGAGAGTTCAAACCAGCCGTCTCATGTTTCGTGCATGATCTCGGAGAAAACTGAAAAGTCAGAGAAAATCAAAATCAATTATTGGTACTGTGTTGGCAACCACCGGAGAGTATGGCCGAACACATAGTGCCTCAGATACCGTGCACAAGGGTATTTTTTTGAAAGTTTTGATATTTTGGGTTTTTTAAGAGATCCCCATATGCAGAGCATTGTTCCATAGGATTTTTATTAAAGAAATATTTTTTGAAAAGTTTTTTCCTGGCCATTTATTTTGAAATCTCCAGTGATCTCACGAGTAGGCATCGTGAGGTAATTTTTGTTTGGCCCTTCATTTTTTGCAATGATCTGATCCATCGTTTCATGGTCAGATGGTCCCAATCGAGACTGGAGATCGAACTTATTGCAAGTTTTTTAAGATGATCCGATCCGTCATCCCTTGTTCAGATTATCCTGATTGGGACTGGATGGTCAAGATCGAATTTGTTGCAAGGATTTTGGACGATCTGATCCGCCATCCTGTGTCTAGATTGTTTCGATCGGAATTGGACAGTCAAGATCGGATATATTGCAAGGATTTTGGACGATCCAATCCGTCATCTTGCATCAAGACGGTCCGGATTGGGACTGGACAGTCAATATCAAATTTATTGCAAGGATTTTAGATGATTTGATCCGTCATCCCGGACCTAGATGGTCCCCATCGAGACTAAATGGTCAAGATCATACTTATTACAAGGTTTTTTTGGATGACCCGATCCATCATCCCACGTCCAAATGATCCCGATTGGGATTGGACAGTCAAGATCGGATTTATTGATGGGTTATAACTAAAATTATAACTCTTGGACGAGAATATATATTTGAACCCTTTGATCATTCGACATTTTACCTCTGATCATGAAAAATCTCCTTAACTTTTATATAATCAAAGGTCTTATTATACATAAATTCGAAACATTTCTTGGTTATTATTTATCCATGGCAAGGCAATCGTATAAGCGGTTTGGGTCATTGGACGCTAGACTTCCGAAATATGCCACTACAATATATATGTCAAATGTTATTATGGAGAATCAATACCTAAACATGCGGTTAATACATTGGCACAGTATAAGAGCCTTAAAAGTGTTACTTCCTCTACTGGAGGGAGCTTTGTTAATTCCCCCAACATATGATCATCCTATATTACCACAAATAGACACACGTGCCAATATAGAACACATATTAGACATAAGATGTAAGCTTTCAGTCCATGGGCATTACTATTTAGATATTCGGCCTAAAATCAGGCCACTCCATCCCTTAGGTGGATCATTAGGTATACAAAATCAAATGGACACTTTAAAATAAAAAAAAAAAAAATCATTTTTAATGCCAGTTTACTTTCTATATTTATGGCCTGCCTGAAGATTGAACCGGTTTGATTTGTTTAAACAAATATCCAAACTTTGTGTCCCAGATGGAGAGCTCAAACCTGGCACGTGTTATGTACCGGCACCTTCTCCTGCGTGTGGATGTGCAACGCTTCACGTGCATGTAGAATTAGCAAATCTACAGGTACAACCCCAGTTTAAATGCAACCCTGGCGAGAAGTACCGTCCATAAATTGCTTTTCTATCTTTGGGTTCTTTCCGGTCTAACGAAATCTTGGGCCATCTTAATGGGCCATATATAATTGGACGATTGAAGGACATCTGAAAGAAGGATAAAAATATGAAAATCAAATCTACGGTGATGTTCTAACTACTATGGGTCTCAAGATTACTCAATTGATCTGACTTTTTAGCTGTAGTCCGTCCACAATGTTCCTTACGATTTGGATGGCTTGGATTGGTACCCATGTAGACGGTGCCTTCGAGGTGCACGGCAAGTTATCATGCAGTGCATTCAAATGGGGGCATTGATTACCTTCTGGTAGATCCCTCCACGTGTCATTTACTAATTTTATTTTATTTTATTTATTATTATTATTATTATTATTATTATTATTATTATTATTGTTTATTTTTTTTAAAAAAAAAAACAGAGGGAGACATACGTGGCGTTACCTGAATCTGCTGGCCAGAATTCTTTGTTTGTAAAGGAAGCTTTCGTTGTTGGCTCTTTTTTTTGGTTTCCTGTCCACACAACGTAGAGCCCATGGTTTATGCAAGCTATTTGATGGACTCATTCCCCCACCTGGAGGGAAATCGGTCCAGACGGTCTGTGGGGCCACCGTGCCGCTGCTGTTTTTTTTTATTTTTTGGGTCTATATTATTTTATCATATGAGCCTAAAAATGAGACAGATCCAAAGTTCAGATGGACCACATCACAAGAAGGAAGCGAAAGTGTTAAGAACGCCCATGGTTGAAATCTTAGAAAGCCGACCATGATGTTTATATGCCATCTAACTTCTTCATAAGATATTGGTTTAGGGCCCACCATCAAAACTCTTTTAGGGTTCATTGTGATGCTTATTTACTATTCAACCTGCGAATAAGGTCACATAGATTTGAATAAAGAGAAAACAATGTCATTTTTTAATGTTGGTTATTTAACTTTTACCATGTGGTCCACTTAAGTTTTAGATTTATCTCATTCTTAGGCCCATGTACTAAAATGATCTGAAAAAAATGAATAAAGAGCATAAATATAACCCATACCAAACAATGGCCCCCTCTAGTCTGGCTTGACCGATTCCCTCCACGTGTGACGGCAGGATGCAATCCACATCCTCCAGATGGAGCATGCTCCCAAAATCTTTCAAATTAATGAAAGATCGTAGTCTGAAATCTTTGGTATTCCCTCCATTTAGGGCCAGTTTGGGCAGTGGGATTAGAAGGGATTACGTGGGATGAGATTCATCTCGTAGTGTGCCAGTTCCACTCTATGTTTGGAAAGAATGGAAAAGTTTGAATTACATTAAATGGAATTGCATTGGGTCTTGTGCCAAGTTTATTCAATGTTTAGGAAGTTGTGTAGATCACAACATGATGTGGGGGCTATATCCACGCCGTCCACCCATTTATCGGTATTATTTTAGAGCATGACCAAAAAATCAGATAAATCTAAAGCTCAAGTTGACCCCACCATAGAAAGCAACAGGGATTGAATAAGTACAGTTGAAAACTTCTTTGAGGCTACTTAAGTTTTGAATATATCTCATTTTTAGGCCCATGTCATAAAATAACGTTACAAAACAAATGAACCGTTTAGATATAACACGTGTTATTCTCAATAATTTTAAATGATAGCAGGTATATTCATTCAATCTACCTCTGTATTATAAACAAAGCATGGCATTAATTTTATGCCAGGGACAATCCCTGCCATGGGTAATAATTATGTTTTTTGAATCCCATCCCACCTAATCCCTTATAATCCCACTGCCCAAACTGACCCTTGGGGCCTGTTTAGCCAGTTGCATTGGAATGTATTAGGTGGTATGGGATTTAAAAAACATCACTACTATCCATGGCAGGGGTTGTTCCCTCTTACCATAGGATAAGCTTAAGTCCCTACTTTGTTTGTAATTCAGTGATACATTGAAAGGATATACCCACCATCATTTGGGATTATTGAGAATAATACACATGCATTATATTTAAACCATTCATTTATTTTGTAACCTCATTTATGGCATGAGCTTAAAAATAAGACAGAGCCAAAACTTATGTAGCCCAAGAGAAGTTTTCAATGGTAAGTATTCAATCCCCGTTGCTTTCTATGGTGAGGTCCACTTGAGCTTTAGATTTACCTGATTTTTTGGCCCATGCTCTAAAATGATCTTGAAAAATGGGTGAACAGTGTGGATATAGCCCAAACATCATGGTGGGACCTACACAACTTGCTAACATTGAGAGAAATCGGTTTAACCTAATTCCAAGCTGTTCCACTCTTCCGAATTGGCACGGGACCAGATGCAATTCCATTCCACCTAAGCCCGTCTAATCCAGCCGGCCAAACAGGCCCTCAGCGTTACTTGTTGCTGCATTTTTTCCCAACCATGTATTATATTCCAACAACGGAGATGCTAATGTCTACCAATTGATGAGTACTCTGTTTTTTGGGTGTGGTCCATCCATGATGGAGCCATCAGATCAATCGCTTGGATAAACCAACCTGGGCTCCCACATGTACAAAATCAGTACACAACAGAAAGCATATAGTGTTAGTTACAAACAGCTGGCAACTATGCCCTCATCCATAGCTCAAGTGGTAGACTGAGTGAAAGATACCCTAGTGGGGGTGGCTAACGGTGAGGTCTTGGTATCAACTGCCTTGTGGGGGTGGCTAACAGTGAAGTGTGAATTGACAATGGGTGTACTAACAAGCTAGCTAAAAAAAAAAAAAACAGCTGGCAACTCAGATCACTCAATCTCTAGTCTCTCACCACTTAAAAATGCCTAGCAGGAATCTAGCAAGCATTTCAAATGGGAATTTATGAATCCATGAACGTTGTTTGAAATGACAGTGGAGACTCGTTGGAGTACTGCGCTCATTGCATTTGCATGCCCTCAAACTTTTCCCTCAAATACAAGATATATAATTTATCATATGATTTGTGGCCCACATCTTTGCATAATATGCACCAATGTTTTAAAATCCAGACAAGACGTGGAACCGTTTTTATGGACCGTTCAGTCTAATGGGTTAGACCTCTATTTATTTATTTATATATATATTTAATGACATTAGGGTATTCCCATTTCTTATTTTTAGGAGAGACGATTCCCTACAAATGCCTGCAATCATTCGCAAATTACATGCATCCAGTAATTCTGAGAAGGAGAATTGAATTTTCATTCGTGGAGAGTGCACTCACGCTTGGCATTCACACAAATCTCATGCCGGTTAGAGCTTTATTGTCCACTTGTTGGGGACAAAAATCTAATTCATTAAAGAAAGAAAACAGTCAAGAATTGAGAATGCAACCAAAATCTTGGCCATTATTAGAACCTTTTGTTGTTGAATGTGAACAGATTTTTTCTACTTAACCATCTATAGGCCACAGGCAGACTGTTCAAAATTGATTTCTCGAGGAGATCTCTGAGGCATCAATTCTTCTGTGATGGGACCCAACAGAAGGGTTCGGATTACCAATACATGGGTCTCACTTGTTGGAACTGAAAACCGGCTTATACCATGCAATGAAGTGGTCCATACCCATCACATAATGCATCACCTATTGAAGGAATTTTTATAGATCTCGTAAGGAATTGTCTATAACAAGAAAAATCTTAATCGCTCAGGCGGCATAAATGTGCCCACAATTGCAGATCTATATGGTATATATAGGTAGCGCACCCACACATTGGGCTAGGGCATCCTTCTTCACATAAATGATGCATTGGATGGAAGAATGAGATTACTCAATTCATAAATGTGATAGTTTGGTTCATTAATTGGTGGCTTCATGAAATTGTTAGTTAATGATTCAACAGATTTTTTCTTTGCCAAAATTCATGATTTCTCAATTTTAGGAGAGAGTCCTTTCTTTGCCCGGGTTTTATTTCTTCTTCTTTTTCTTCTTTGTTTAGTTTTCTTACTAAATTCATATGCTGGGAGTCACTTACGATTGGAAGATCTAAACCATTCAATTAATGGCCATCGAAATTGTCTGTATAAATAAAGTATAATGTAGAAAATGCACAATCATGAGGCTTACATCACATGACCCACCTTTGATTGCCCATCTCTCACAAAAACCATTTTAATTGGATGATTCTAACATTCAGACAAACCCATTGGATCAACGGGTTCATACAACCCCATCAGATGAATGGTTGGAGAAATGTGAATATCACGTTTATTATAATAGGAAAATCCAATCATTGATTTGGGCCATGCATCACGTGGAGCTCACCTATGTTTTTACCCATCCATCTCAGAAGTCACTTTGATCCGATTATTTTGCTCCAAAAGAGCATGATGCTTCATACGTACAAGCACCTAGAGATTCCAAATTAAAGCATCTTTCATTTTGAATTTACACAAAATTATGAAACCCATAGTCATTAGGTCATGGTTTCAAACAAAGATTGTTTGAACAACCTAACCTCTTATTTGTGGGCACTTGTTTGTTAAAATATAACTATTGGATGCTTTTCATTTTTAACTGTCCAGTAAATTTACACCAATCTGGCAGTGAGATAATCAAATAAGCATGTTTTTAGGTTCATGACACATTTCAATTGGAGTTCATAATTTAGATGGTTTAATTTGAATTACTTGTACACCTAAATAAAAAAAATTTAAAGAAATTCTCAAGTGCCCATAGTATCATATCTATAACACTTTACTAGGGTATTAATTTTTCTCTCGAAGAAAAAAGCATATAATAGCCCTGTGATGGACCCAGCAGTTTATCTTTGGCCTAGGTGAAGATCCCAATAATGAGTAGGTGGTACACAACATGTGCTCAACAAATCTTCATAAAGATGAGGAAGAGAGAAATGCCATTAGCCTATGGATCCTGGTCGGCCAAGGGATCTCTCAACACACACATATGGATGTTACTCATTTTTTAGTTGTTATCTCATATATTTTATACTTTCTCCAGCCATAATTATATCTGTTAACGTTTGGATTTATCCATTTATTAGGATGGAGAAACATCCTCATTTCTCTAAAAATTCGGTCACACGATATCAATCAGATGTTTATCTAAAGTAATAGACTCGGGCTGAAAAGTTACATCCGAAAGACTTCTAAAGTGATATTGGCCACATGTGTGCAACTACACCAACCAACACTATAATCAGCACCACCCAAACACTAAGCCTAGATTTTAAGCCTGAGCCTAGTCAAGCCAAATTTAGAAGGTTAGGCTGGGTTGGGCTATTGCTCTTGGCTTAGGCCCGGCCAGCCCTAAACACCAGGCCTAGCTAGATTTTAAACCTGACTCTGACCTCAAGCTAAGTTTAGGGCGCCTAGGACCGTTGGTGCCACTGCCCAAAACACCTCGACTGCCTAATGAATGAATGAATGAATTAGTCAATTGAACAATTGCCCAATTCATGAATTTGGTGAATACCCATTTTTATCCAAATGGAAAGATACGTTTCTCATAAAAGATCGCTATTTGTGGCTGCACATTTGCTTGCAGAAACATAACCACCACACCATGATGATGTGGCGCACATGTGAGATCTAGACCGATCATCAGCCATGTTTCCATATCCCAAAACTCCAGCCGCCTGATGAACCTTTAAGATGTTTCTGCAGAAAAACTGATTAAACCCATTTATGTGTTGACATTCAAAAACGCCTTTCACATGCAAAATTAAAATCGAATTCAAATTAATCATCTACAGTTTTCATTTATCTGTCTTCTGAAAAAATTACAAAAACCAACTGCAAAATCAGTAAAAAAGAACAGACCAAAAAGAAAGAAATAAAGAAAATTCGAAATTTAGAAATATCACTAATGCTGTTGTTGCATTACTATCTCTTGGAAAACAAGCCTTCTCGCCCTGTTGATAGTAAGAAAACACAAGTAAACATGCTCTTCCAGCTCTCCCAACTGCTCTAGGAAGTTATTTTCATTGCTTCTAAGCTCATTCACTACCTCTTCCAGCAAGTGCCCATTTCCATTCCTCAAAAAAATCCCAATCACAGCCTTGCTATGCTCAATCTCATCATGCAACCGCGTCGCCAGCCGACTCATCGTATCAAAATCCCGGTCGAGTATGTAAGCTCCCTTGGCTGCTGCATCAAGCTGCATGCCGAGTCTCTTGAGAGATCTATACCTCATCGGACGCCTGGTTCGGATTCTCCGTCTCAAGAACGGAGTCGAGGAGCACATGATGATCGGTGTGGCTAGAAGACCAAAGAGCGTGTGGGCTGCTACGACCAGCATGACGATCGTGAGTGCACCACATGCGACTGTGAGGCTAACACAGGCGGCCTTCTTGCAGAATCTGACGACTTTGGCCCGTCGCATGATCTTCTTATGTTTCGATGTTAGACGTCTTAGCATTGAACTGTAAAGATCATGGATTTGATGGAATTGCAACTGGCTTGAGCCAGATAAAGGGTTCTCAAGGCTTGCGAACGTAGCCAACTGCGCTGATATGTAGGTACATTGCTCTTTAGTGTAATCACGGGCCACCCTCTTAGTCGCCCTAAGGACCCGTTGAATTATACAGTGGTTGGCGCGTGTCTGGTCGATGCATTGAAGGAGGAAGCCACAGATCTTGCAGGCTTCCAAGCTGCCTTCGAAGTAGTCACGGATGAGAGAGTGGAGGTTACCACCGTTGATCACAGCAATTAAGGTTTCCTGCCGGGGTTCAAGAAGGTACTCAGGGTGGTGGAGGTAGGAAGGAATGGGAGATAAGGAGAGCCGCTCTTCGTTTGTTCTCCTTCGCTGGCCTTGAACTTTAGACCATATTTCGGTGTATGACTTTGTTCTAAAGGCTTCCATGTACTCCTCATTGACGTTTAGCTTGTTTCCTACGTTAGTGAGGTGTTCCCTTGGAAATTTCCCTGTGGAAGTTGAAAGGAAGAAAACCCATATTTAGAAAAAGAACTGATTTAGTTCATTTAATAGGCCTTAATGATTTCTTTAGGCAAATCATTATATAACACAACATCGATGAGACCTATGTTGGCCAAACATTGGTCACTCAAGTGGGCAACCAAAATATGGACCATTTGCTATCATCTCATTTGTTGATTTAGTCACTGCATTTATCTTTTTATTTTATTTTATTTTATTTATTTAAATTTTATTTTAAATTGTCTTAATGTGCCCCCAAAAATACAGTAATTTATACTTAATATAATGCGTATATTGAAATTAGGGGGCCATTATTTATATACCCCACCCTTTCTAACCTCCTAATAGAATAATTCGAGTACTATGATATTACCAAAAGTAGAAAAATAGGGCCTATGTATCAATCAAATCACAACTATCGTAGCTATTGATCATTGAACATAACTTATTAAATAAAGAATAACCTTAATGATGGACATGATTCAAGGATCATCGTATTGCAACATTAAAAGGCCAAATGATTTAGGCTTTGTTCCACATTATTTTGTATTGCCTTAGGAATCACCACTATTTATACCCCATATGTTATGTTACATTTTGATATTTTGAATGGGTGGTCAGATCAAGAAGATGAGTGGCCATGTCTTAAACTATAGAATTTCAATTTCATGGTTGACTACAAGATACAATCTGTTTGAATTTTTAAACGCATAAAGCCATACCACTTTCATAAAAGAAATAGTAAAAAAGAACCCTGAAGACTATTCTTTTGAATTTTATTATAAGAACTCCACAATTAAGTATGCCGGGGTGATAAAGGTCAAAAAGATTGAAAATACACTAATGTGAATCTTGAGAACGGTTTGCATATATATATATATACACACACACACATATGCATCCGCTATTTAGACTATAAATTCCACCCAATATATAACTTCGAACCTATCATGTCCGTGCCAATAGTTTGGCTCACCATGAAGATCACCTTCTGTAGCAATCATCTCCATCCACTCATTACGTGGGCGACACTTGTATTTTGTTATTTATCAGCAAGTATATATTATTTTCTATGGTGTGGTCCACCTGATGAGTGGATGGGGTGGATTTTTCACAAGTTAATCCTCATGGTGAGGCCAACCTATTGGACAAGGTGGATATCATACTCACGTGATAGGTTGGAAGTTAATCAGTGGGTGGATGGTAAGTTGTGCATCAATCAATAGATGAAATTAAGCAAATGAATGGTTTTTTAGCACTCACCTCTTGAAAATTTCCAGAAACCACCATTCGTGAAAGAAGATTTCAACTTGGGCCACATCCTCTCCTCCTCTTTGAGGGGGGAAAAAAAAACTGTCAAAAAAAATAAAATAAAAACCCTTAACTATTCAACCAAGGTCATGTGCTGTGTATTTGTATATGGTCTCTCTCTCTCTCTCTCTCCCCCCCTCTGTCTGTGTGTGTGTCTCTCCCTCTCCCTCTCTCTCTTTCTCTCTCTATCTATCGATCTCCCTCTTTCTCTTTCTCTTTCTCTTTCTAATGACTCCCACCGCATTTGACAGGAAGGCTTTTGCTTGAAGCGTTGCAAGCGAGGGGCGTTTGAAAGAAGGGAAAGGATGGGAGAAGGGAATATAAAGGGTAGCAATTAACTCTCTCTCTCTCTCTCTCTCTCTCTCTCTCTCTCTTACCACACGCTTCCTCTAACACGTTCCCCTTTCGTACCCGTTTCCGGGTATTCCTGGCAATGTCATACACCCAATGTTTAGGTGTATACGCTATCAACCTTCAATCCTAACCGCTCATTCATTTTATGTTATGATTCTCGTGTGTAAATTTTCATAGGTGGCATTGTAAATCCTCTTCCTTGTGTCTTTTGTGCTACGGAATTTCTATAACCCGGTCAATAAATAGAAACGTCTGTGCAACTTACATTCCGTGTGGACACTTACTAGCCGTACACGTGGCATACACCTGCGTCCATTCATACAGTCTTATGTGCAGGTTAATCCTGACTGTCCATATGGTTGCATCAACTGCAGATGGAATTTAGATAAAAATCACACTGACTGGATGATCTCAACCGTCAATTAAAATGGTCCATGATTCAAAGTCTGAGAGTGCTCTAGTGGTACCGGGAAGATGTGGGGCCCACGTGATGTATGCAGATCTTCCAACGTGTCCATCGGACGCCTCACCTCACTTTACTTCCAAGTGCTAACAATAAGCCCGATCCAAAGGTGGGAACAGTGCGAGAGAGGATCGTTTACCCTTGATTTGCATAAACCCCTCATAAATGGCAGGGACGTGGATTTCCTGCGAAAGCCTTTCCCAGTAAGTTCCTGCGCGACCATTCTGTGTGCAGCCAACCGTAATGTTTGTGAGAAATCCAACCCGTCCATCCATTTTTTGAGCTCATCATAAGAGATGAGACAAAAAACGAAGAGGATCCAAAACTCAAGTGGCGCATACGGGATGAAACGGTGGGGAAAGGAATGCCTACCGTTGAAACCTTCCTAGGTCCCATCTTGATATTTATATGCCATCCAAACCATTTACAAGTCCATTTTCACTGAGATGAAGTGAAACACTAAAACCTTCGACCGATGCAAAACTTTTGTGGTCATATAAATATTTCAACGGTGGTCACTAAATCCCCACTTTTTACTCTCGTGTGACCCATTTGAGATTTTTATGTACTTTAATTTTGGTCGCATGTTCTAAAATTAGCTCTAAAAACGGATGGACGAGTTGGATTTCTCACAAACATCGAAGTGGGCCCCACTCAGAATCCTTGGGCAGGAACTTACTGCAAAGGGCTTTCGCAGGAAATCCGCGTCCGAATTGCAGAACAGCCTCAGTTTTTCCCTGACCCTTCATCCATGGAAGATGAATGGTCAAACGGCCTAGATTCCATATACAAAACATGGTGGCCGTCGATGCAAGTCAAAGGTGATGTCCCCTACTAACTTTTAACCTCGATGTGGGTCACCTGATTCATGTATCCGCATGATTTTTGGACAGTTGGGTGACATCAGCTGACGCATTTGCTGGAAAGGTTGTATTTCATTCATGCATCCGGTGGGACTCACATCTGCCGGGTGTGGCCAACCTGATTGACGGATCAGCCTGACTTTTAGACCTTGGGTCAACATGCGCTGATGCCTTTGATGGCCGCGTTAGCTTTAGTTCGCGCTATCACTGGAGGACGGCCCAAAAATCAACGAGTGAAATCTGATGGTTAGGATATTTTCAGGCTACCGTTGTTGGTAATGGGGCCCATAATTTGGATAGACGTAGATGCATGTCAGATTAGTCGTTGCTTAGTTGCTAGAATTTAATGACTTGTTACTATCAAACACCAGTCCTGTTCACATAATTCGTTATGTAGTTTCGATAATAGCATTTCTTCTGAAATGATAGATATTTAAATTGTTAAGAAAAGATCTCTCGTGGATCTATTTCTGTTAGATGTTAGGAAATATATAGTATCTGGTGTGTTCATCTGGTGGGGTCCTGCTACAGACACACCGTAGACTAGAAATCACATAGATTGGTGATCCTTAGCCATCCAATCAGAGGACTTTTTAAACAGAAGGTTTAATAAAACTTTATGAATTGTCCTTATTGAAATGATTTATATACGTTGATCCAAAGATTAATCTGACCTGTGTGATTTTGGGTGCACTCATCAGGGAACACTGGATGATCGGCCCAGATCTTGTAAGTGCATATAGGTTTGCAACTTGGGTGGTAAGACTCGATCAGAACCGAAGAACCCAACTCCCAACTTTCGGTTGGGTTAGACTTAGGAAATTTATTTTGATAATTTAAACTTGATTGTACTATTTGTTTAACTGACGCGGATTGCGTGCTGACACTACCAGCACCAACTGGCTATGGACTGTGATCTATGGGCCCCACAATGATGCATGTGTTTTATCTAGGCCCGTCCATCCATTTTAGATTATCATAGAGGGTATAAGAAAAAATGAATCCAAATCTCAGGTACACCACACCATAGAAATGGAAGAAAATTTTTATGTATGACTTTTTTATAAGGACAGAGAAATTTTCATGGCCGATCTTGTTTATTTTCGGTGATTATCAAGGGAATCGGTCGAGAATTATATTGGTCAGTTTAAAAGAGAAAAAAACAAATGAAAGGAAGTTACGATGAAAACAAAATTTGTTCAGTTTACTCTAGACAAATTGAAATTCAAGCTTTGAAAGAAGTTTACCGGAACGAAATTCACAAATCTTTACAATTTGATTAGGAAAGTGTCTCGATATAAGGTCCTATTTCAAGAGTCAATGAGGCAAAAGAATTCATTGGTAGGAACATATTATTGTAACCCTAATTATGATGTTGTAGTGGAAGAAATAGTGGCTAAACAACCATTCACGTGTTTAGTTAAAGTCAAGACAATGATGTCTTCTAATAAAAAAGTTTAAAGATCATACACCTTTGATATTTCTTATGCTAATGAAATATTTGATATTATGTTAGTTAGCAAATTTATCAAAATTCTGGTTAATCATAAGATTTCAACCGTAGAAGAATTAAAGAAAATTAATTATTGTAAATGATATAGAATTCGACTGCACTCTACTAACAAATGTGCTGTTTTCAGGAATATTATTCAAGATAATATTGATAAAGGGTTGCTGAAGTTCTTTAAAAAAGAAAAAGAAAAAAAAAATAATGTTAATCGATACTAATCCATTTTCATTCAATATAGAGATCAATATGGCCACTATCAATTATCAAAGGCTAGTTCGACCATGATAAAAGATCAATCTAAGGATCAAAATGGCATAAAGGGCATTAGACTTAAGACTATGGTTGACCAGGTAAAAGCATATTCAGGTGAAACATGTCAAATTATCAGCACATTGTGAGGCCAACTCGATCGAATGACAGATCTTATTGACCGAAATATCCAATGAGATCATCGATTAATTGAAATTATGAGGAAAGAGATGCTGTTCACAACCCCAAGTGTAGGGTCGCGATGTAGTAATAATCTCGATAAGACCGAGGTCCAATTCACAAGGATTGAAACTAGTACGTTTTTTAAATTAACTAAAAGAAGATGTGAAACTAATTCTAAAGTATTTGAGAGAGTAATTGTGAGTTAAGTAATTAAAACTAAGAATTTAAAGGTGGGAACTAGGGTGCCAAGGATCCACTTGTAGTGATTAGAGAATCCTCTTTCTTGATTCAAGTAACACAATTAGAATTGGAGTCTTATCTTATCTAATTGGAAAATATATCAATAAGACCAAATTTAAACTTTTATTGACCTAATTCTCAATGAAGGAGAACTATGATAATTGACAGGGATTCCATCACCAAACCATGCCCAGGAGACAATGAAAAATAACAGGATTTACCAATCCCATAATCTCAAAGCAGGAGAATTGTGAAGATTAGGAAAGATTCTATCACCCTATCATGCCCAAGGGACGATGGTGAACAACAGGACTTACTAATTTCACAATATCAAATCAGGAAAAGAAGATACTCAAAGCTATTACAAATTTACTATAATTTGAGTCACAATAAACCATTAAAAACTGAAAGTATTCATTAAATATCAAATTAAAATCCATGAAGTTCACATAAACATGAATCAAAGTAATAGAAACATCCCATCATGCTACAAGCTTTACCTCTTAGCCTTAGCTAAGAGGTTTAGCCAACTATAAACATGATAGTATCTGAAACTCTAGAAGAAATCATGAAAATAACTAAGGAAGAAGAAAAAAAACTCTTGACGACGACTTCTCTACCCTTTTGCTCCACTCCTAAACCCTAGAAGATCTTAGGAACGTCCTATGGAGTCCTATTTATAGTTTTGAAACTCCAACTTTTGCACCTAGTTGGAAAACTCTAAAAACTGTCTCAAATTCACGCAATTTGCTAAAATAGATTTTACTCTACACAGTTTCTTAAAATAAACTTCACTCTATGCAATTTCATAAAAAGAGCCAGAGTTTCAAAATATGATTTTTAAGGACGATTTCATGATTCCTTTTCTTCACTTCAAATCTTTAATTCTCTTCATTCCTCACTTGGTTATTTTGGATCTTTGACATGTGAATTCTTCAATCTTGATCTCCTAAGATCCATCCCTTGCCTTGGTGATTCTTGAGCATCAAATCCATGCTTTTAACACCCTTTTCAATCCAAGATCTTAAGTTCACCTTGCAGTACAAACATGAGTAAAATAGAACATTAAGCATTATCATGTTTATAAAACCAAGATATAAATGGGGGATAATATAAAATATTTGACCCTCAATAAATGCCTTTTACCCTCAGAAGGATAAAAATTGTCCGCGATTACTCTCAGACTGTTTAAGGGCCAAGGATGGTTAAACCTCGGTCTGACGGAGAAGGTGCTTGAAAAAGGCCGAGTCATCCAAAATTTCCAACGATACCCAAGGAGATAATTCATACTCAGAAGTGGTGTTGGTAAAGACAATAGGTAGCAAAGATAAGGTAGTTAGACACTTCTTTGTGATGCAGAGCGGGTTGCGGACAGTTTCATGGCCAAGATGGATCAGAAAAGGCCCGGTCGACGACAGAAGTGATCCGGACCGTTGGACCTTAGATCGGGCATATCTCGCAATCCGGAATGAGTTATCTAACATAAAATATATGATTTTGGGGTAGAACGAGCTACTTTAGCCAACCAACCCTGTTATGCCAAGTTGCACAACCCAAATTTGTGAGAAACCCTCTAATCGACGGTCGTTTCCCTGTTTAATTTTCATTTTTGCTATAAATAATAAGTTTTAGTTTTATTATAACTCTTCATCCGTTGGGCTTTAGGAGTTGTGTCCAACATGAAAAGTTGTTAGAATAATTAGGAGAACGATTTGTTGAAGCCAAAATAGGATACTTACTATTTTTGGCCGAAAACCTTGCGCACTAGTAGACATCACGACCGTCTATAAATAGTAAGTTTACTATTTATAGTAAGTCACGGATTCTAGGAGTTTTAGTTATAGGTTGATTCTGATTTCTTTCTTATTGCTTGGTTCCCTTATTTAACGGGTTGTGAACTCATTTCTATTCATTCATTAATCAATTTTAAATTTTATTAGAATTTATTTCTATTCTCTTGCTTTCTTTCCTGTGGATTCGAGAAGTCTCTGTGAGGAGTCCAGGGAAGCTCCATGGATTCGAAGTAGTTATCCTTGAGGAAGACGGTGATCGACCTCATCACGTTCATCCCTGCATCAATTTGGTATCAGAGCGAGGTTTCTCCTAGGGCCGATGGCAAATAATGAAGGTATGAATCAAAATCCTATGGACAGTGATCTAGGGATTCGTTATCTTTCGAAAAGAATGAAAGTTTTCCATAGGGAGAGTCAGTTGACCATGCAAGGGCTGCAGGAAACCCTTAACCGTCTTGCGGATGCGTTACTTCTGCCCCGAGCCCTAGGTGCTGCTCCACCACCTATGAATGCTCCACCACCCGTGGTTGCTGTACAACAAAACTCCGATTATCACAGAGAACTACCAGTGGCAAACCGTAAGGCTACACCAGATAATTCAAGTTCTAGCCATGAGGACATTAATGAGGGTTTTATCCTACGACCAATCTATGGAGGCGATCATCTAGATCGTGCTGAAAGAGACTATCGAGGTAAGGCTAAACTTTCTAGTTTTAATGGTTTATTATGTATAGACGATTTCATTGATTGGCTAGCCGAAGTAGAGAGATATTTCGATTATATGGACGTACCAGATCATAAAAGGGTAAAATTGGTAGCGTTTAAATTAAAATCTAGCGCTTCTGCATGGTGGAAACAATTACAACTCTCACAAGCCTGCTAGAATAAGGCGCTATCGCATCATGGCCACGGATAAGACGTCTTCTTCGATCACGATTTCTCTCCAGTGATTATGAGCAGATATTATTCCAGCAATACCAGAATTGCCGACAAGAAAATTGAACTGTTATAGATTACACTGAACAATTCCAGCGGTTGGCTACGTGAAACGATCTGTCAGAATCTGAATCACAGAAGGTGACACAATTTATAAGTGGGTTGTGACCAACAATTTAGGATCGAGTTCAGATGTACCCAGTTGGGACCGTGGATGAAGTAGTGCAATTAGCGGAGAGGGCAAAAACATAACTTGCAAGAGCTCCTACTCGTCCCTATCCTTTAAATCGACTCCCCATGACAGGTCCCACACCAGATCCAGTGCTGGCTCAAGGAAAAGATCTGGTAGGTGAACGTCCTTAACCTCCTCCACCTGCAAACCGTGATATAGGGAGTGGCTTATCCAGACCTCAATGGGTAGCATCCACAATAGCAGGCCCGAGTAGAATTCTAAATCCTTATGCTTGGCCAAGGCTAAACAATAGTTACTGCTGTGGCCAACCAGGTCACTTATTAAACACTTGTCCTCAACGTCTCGCAACACACTTGACTATAAAAGAAGGAGGCACTGAAGATGAGGCCGCAGAAGAAGACCATGACTTTGATGAATATGAGCAAACTACTGAAAAAATAGCAAGTGGCGATGAATGACGGGCGAGGATCATGGCGAATCTCTAGTTGTGAGGCAACTACTGTATACCCCACGAACGAAATTACACCCATAGCAACATAATATATTTCGTACTCAATGTACTGTCAACGGAAAGGTCTGTGATGTGATCATAGATAATAGTAGCAGCGAGAACATCGTCTCAAGGGTGATGGTGGATAAGTTGCAGCTATCAACAACGAAAAATCCTTCCTTGTACTCAATTGGTTGGATAAAAAAAGTGAATGAGACCAAGGTAATTGAACAATGCACTATCTCATTTTCAATTGGTAAACATTATAATGATCAGATACTTTGTGATGTGGTCGATATGGAAGCTTGCCATATGTTACTTGGTCGACCCTGGCAATCAGACCATGATGCGACCCATCGGGGACTAGACAACATCTACATATTCGTCAAGGATAGTCAAAAAATAATCCTTGCCCCTATGGCACCAGAGAACCACCCTGAAGCTTCTAAAGTGGAGGGGAGTTCCCTCTTGATCATTCGAGATTTCATGAAGGAATCTAAGAAAACTGGCAAGGTATACGCAGAAGTAGTGAAGGGTGAGGAAAAGGAACCCTCAAACATCCCTCCAAGTTTAAGACTATTGCTAAATGAATTCAAAGAAGTCTGGCCTGAAGATTTACTTGATGGATTACCCCCATGAGGGACATCCAACATTATATAGACCTCGTCCCTGGGGCTAGCCTGCCCAACTAGCCTCATTATCGGATGAGTCTGAAGGAGTGTGAGATACTTCAGGGGTAAGTGGAGGAATTGATCCGTAAGGGTCTATTGAGAGAGAGCATGAGCCTATGTGCTGTACTAGCATTATTAACGCCAAAAAAAGATAGAAGATGGCGCATGTGTGTCGACAGCCGAGTAATCAATAAAATTACCATCAAATATCGGTTCCCAATACCACAGTTAGATGATATGCTCGATATGCTGGGAGGGGCCAAGGTGTTCTTTAAACTAGATCTAAGGAGCGGGTACCATCAGATTCATATCCGACTCGGTGATAAGTAGAAAATGACATTCAAGACAAAGGAAGGGTTATGTAAGTGGCTGGTCATGCCATTTGGCCTGTCAAACTCACCAAGTACTTTTATGCGTTTGATGAATCAAGTTTTAAAATCGTTCACTGGCCAATTTGTGGTAGTATATTTTGATGACATATTGATATATAGTTATGATGAGGCGGAGCACAAGAAACATCTCAATTAGGTGCTGCAGGTCCTACAAGATAATAAGTTGTACCTCAACTTAAAAAAGTATAGTCTTTTAACTGACAACCGATTATTTCTAGGATTTGTTGTAACGTCCACAGGCATTCAAGTGGACGATGAAAAAGTGTGAGTTATTAGGGAATGACTGATCCTGACAAATATTCATGAGGTGAGGAGTTTTCATGGGTTGACAACTTTCTATCATCGATTTGTGTGAGATTTTAGCACCATAGTCGCGCATATAACAGATTGCATGAAAAAAAGGCCGTTCCAGTGGACCGATAAAGCTGACAAGAGCTTTCACCAGATCAAGCATTTTTTATCTACAAAACCGGTCTTGGTGCTTCCTAAGTTCGACAAATTATTTGAGGTGGAGTGTGCCGCTTCATACGTCAGAATCGGAGGAGTATTATCACAGGAAGGCAGACCAGTAGCCTTCTACAGCGAGAAGCTCAGTGAAGCCCGAAAGAAGTGGTCGACTTATGAGCTTGAGTTGTACACAGTGGTTTAGGCACTGCGACATTAGCGATATTATCTAATTCAAAGGGAGTCTGTTTTATATACTGTCCATTAAGTATTAAAGTTTATTAATAGTCAAACTAACGTGAATCGTGTGCATGCTAGATGGGTTGTGTTTTTACAGGAATTTACGTTCATTCTGAAGTACAAGTTGTGCATCACTACTTGTTACAATGAGCAACGAGGTGGTCGGCTTCGACTGTCTCAAGGAGCTGTATGCCGTGGATGAAGACTTCAAAGATTCTTAGATAAAGTGCCAAGAAGGTCACCCCAGTGACCTTCATATATAGGATAGTTTTCTCTTTAAAGGGAATTGATTGTGCATTCCCCAAAGTTCTCTGAGGGAGTAGATTATTCAGTAGCTATATGGAGGTGGCCTTGGTGGACACTTTGGGCGAGACAAGACGTGACCTCTTGTGGAAGAGCAGTATTATTGGTCGCAATTAGTACGTGATGTGGGAAGAGCCGTACAATGTTGTCATATTTGTCAGACCTCTAAGGGGCAATTCAGAATATGGGCCTCTACACCCCGTTACCTGTGCCTGACGGTCCTTGGAAGGATTTATCAATGGACTTCGTACTTGGTTTCCCACGAACACAACGCGGCATGAATTCGGTGTTCGTGGTGGTTGATCATTTCTTCAAGATGACGTACTTTATCCCATGCAAGAAGACTCTCGACGCAACACACGTGGCGAATCTATTCTTCAGGGAGATCGTACGACTACATGGGGTCCCCAAGACCATTACTTCTGATCATGACATGAAATTCATTAGCTACTTTTGGCAGACTTTGTAAACTCGATTCGATACACGACTTCAATTCAGCAGTGCTTACCACCCACAAACTAATGGGCAGATCGAAGTTTTGAGTCACACGTTGGGAAACCTCCTTTACAGTATTGCAGGAGAAAAGCCGAGCAGTGAGACTTGGCCTTGTGTCAAGTAAGTTTTCATTCAACAACATGGTGAACCGTTCGACAGGGAAATCGCCGTTCCAGATTATCTACGGACGAGTGTCTTGACACACACTTGACTTGGTCCCTCTACCCAAGCACCTAGGCATGAGCATTGCAGCAGAACATATGTCAGATAAGATCATGAGCATTCATGTGGAAGAGCAGGCCAAGTTACATACCTTGAATGAGAAGTACAAGGAACAAGCAGACAAGCACCGGCAACAAAAGGTGTTCAAGGTGGGCGACCGCCTTATGGTCCATCTGCGTAAAGAGATTTCTGACTAGGACGTACAATAAGTTGAAAAATAAGAAGATTAGACCCGTCCTAATCATTCAAAAGATCATGACAATGCTTATATTGTTGATCTTACAGATGACATGATGATTTCACGGACTTTCAACGTCGCGGACCTGACCGAGTATCATGAACCAGAGCAGGATGAGAACTCAAGGACGAGTTCTTTTGAAGTAGAGGGGATTGATGTAGAGCGGGTCGAGAACAGTCTCATGGCCAAGATGGATCAGAAAAGGCCCGGTCGATGACAGAAGTGATCCGGACCATTGGACCTTAGATCAGGTGTATCTCGCAATCCGGAATAAGTTATCTGACGTAAAATATATGATTTTGGGGTAGAACGAGCTACTTTATCCAACCAACCCTGCTATGCCAGGTTACACAACCCAAATTTATAAGAAACCCCCTAATCGACGGTCATTTTCCTGTTTTATTTTCATTTTTACTATAAATAATAACTTTTAGTTTTATTATAACTCTTCTTCCGTTGGGCTTTAGGAGCTGTGTCCAACATGAAAAGTGCTTAGAATAATTAGGAGAACGGTTTCGTGAAGCCAAATAGGACACTTACTATTTTTGGCTAAAAACCTTGTGCACTAGTAGACATCACGACTGTCTATAAATAGTAAGTTTACTATTTATAGTAAGTCGCAGATTCTAGGAGTTTTAGTTGTAGTTTGATTCTGATTTCTTTCTGCTTGGTTCTCTTATTTAAATGATTATGAACTCATTTTTATTCATTCATTAATCAATTTTAAATTTTATTAGAATTTATTTCTATTCTCTTGCCTTCTTTCCTCGTGGATTGGAGAAGTCTTTGTGAGGAGTCTAAAGAAGCTCCGTGGATTCGAAGTAGTTATCCTTGAGGAAGACTGTGATCAACCTCATCACGTTCATCCCTGTGTCACTTTGGATCAATCCCAGAAGTATCAATCAACTCGACTAAGGACAGTAATGCCAAAGTAAAAAAGAGAACAATATATATTGGCCAATATGGGAGAATTTATCGAATTTCGTGGGATCATGACCCAGTCGAAGATCCTAAATATGATAAGACAAGAATGAACATGAAAGGATCATCTGAATACTTCAATGATGAAGAATTCTTGGGCGACCTTCTAATTGAAGAGTTACTTGCCAAGGAAAGATTATTAGAATAATCTTCTTTTAAAATGAATAAAGGAAACATGAACGAAGTTGCACATGAAGTCAATACTCAACCAAATTTGGAGACACTTGGGGGACAGTGTCCGAATTTGATCATATAATTTGACTCATTTCCACCAATTACATTGGATTGTAATATGATGTTGACTCTATCATTAAGCTTTCAAGCTAAACCATCTCAAATGAGCACGATGGAAGGAGATGTAGAAGAATTAGGCCCATCGATAATTATACAACATAGATCTTTTAACTCTAAGGTAGAAGTTGATCTTTTAAAAGGTCGACTTTTATAATGACCTAACATTTGAAGCCATTGTATATCTCCGTTTACTTGGAAAGATGTACGATCATTTGGGTTCTAGTTGACAACGGAGTTGCTGTTAACATTCTACCTGGTAGAATAATAGATAAAGTGGGAAAGAATTAAGATGACCTTATCTGACCGAGGTCATAATGAGTAATTTTTCTGGAGGAATAACATGAATGCAGGATGTTTTACTAGTCGAATTAATGGCGGGAGCCAAAAAGGTGCTAGTTGCTTTCTTTGTGGTTGATACTTCATTAAACTACAATACTCTGCTTGGACGGGATTGGATTTATTCGCTCTCGTGCATCCCATTATCATTGCAAAAATTTGAGATTTTCTGTAATGAAGAAAAAGTTGAATTAGTTTTGACTAATAATAAACCGCTCTTAGCCATGTATAATGCAACCAAGATTTATTTTTATAGAGATGAGATTAGACCTATATGATTTACAGGGTGAGACAAGAATAATAAACTAATTGGAATTGATGCTAGACTCCACCTTGATAATATCATACATGATATTGCTACCATGATTCGAGTAAGAGAGGAGTTTCCAAAAGATATAATTTCCTTTCATGCAACTACAAGGTATACGATTGAAGAAATTTCAGGATGAAACAATTGTCAATCAAGGCCGAGTTTACAACCAAAGTGCGACAACTTAAGGAAAGTTTATGAAATCATGATAATTGATGTTTTGTTGATATGGTCGACATAGATAAATCGGCCAATCATGAAACTAAAGATGGTATTGAAATGTAGGATTTGAGGCTAGCTCCAGAGAAATCGAAGAATTCTTAGGCTCAGATTTAAGATCCTTTAATAGAAGCAAATTTGGGGACTAAGAAATATCTCAAACCTATTTTTATTAGTGGATTAATAGATTCCCAAATCAAATTGAACTCCTTAATTTACTTAAAGAGTTTCCCAACTACTTTGCTTGGGATTATCATGAGTTGCTTAGACTAGACCGACATCTGATTGAACACATATTACCCATAAAGGAGTTATATTAGTCACATAAGCAGTCGCCTAAGTAGATGAAGGCCTAAGTAACATTAAAGAATAAGGAGAAAATCGAGCGTATTTTGAAAGCAAGTTTCCTAGAACTCATCAAATATGACGAATGAATTTTAAACATAGTACCAGTTAGTAAAAAGAATAGTAAGCTTAGAGTGTGCATTGATTTTCAAAATTTAAATTAATCCACACCAAATGACGAATATCCCATGCCTATGGCCGATCAGCTAATCAATCAGGCATCTAGGCATCAAATGATATCCTTTATAAATGACCATTCAGGATATAATCAAATAAATATTGCAGTAAAGGATGTCCTAAAAATAACCTTTAAATATTTTGGTCATTTAGGTATGTTTTGCTTGGTTATAATATCTTTTGGGCTTAAAAAAATGCTAGAGCTACTTATCAAAGAGGCATGAATCTCATTTTCCATGATATGATTTGCCAATTCATGGAATTTTATATTAATGATGTAGTGGTCAAATTGGCCAGCTTGTCCAAGCATATTGACCATTTAAGAAAGTTGTTCGAAAGAATAAGGATTCATAAATTGAAAATAAACCCTTTTAAATTTTCTTTTGGTGTATCGATAAAAAATGTTCTGAGTTTTATGGTACATCAGATTGGAATCAAGATCGATCAACATAAGGCGCGGTTAATATTAGAAGCTCGACCGCCAAAAAATTAAAAGTAAATTAAAAAGGTTTCTTGGCAAGGTTAACTTTATGTGGTGATTTATCTCTAACTATACTAGAAAAACTAATGTGTTTTCTTTTTTATTGAAGCTGAAACAAGAGAATGAGTTCAAATGGGAGGTAGAGCATCAATTATCTTTTGACATCATTAAAGGGTATTTGTCCAAGCTGAAAGGGCCTAGCTATATGCCCTAGAGGGGGGGTGAATAGGGCAATGCCAAATAAAACTTAAAACAACGGAATAATAAAAGAAATAAAGCACAATGCTGAATTAAAGTAATCTCAATAACCTAGAATTAGGAGAATGATACCATATCAGTTCTAAGGACAACCTTACACCAAAAACCAAAGGTTTAAGGTAGGACAACCTTATTTCTAGAACGTCCTTTGTATCACAAACCAATGGCAGATAAAAAGCAAGGCAACCAAAATAACTTGCAGAAATAAATCCTAAGTTATTACAACATTCCCCACACTTGCTTGAAATAAAATGATTACAACATTCATCCACAAATACAATCCATAAAACTAAATGAATAAAGAAATGAAAGAATAAAACACATCCACAACACAACGATATATAGTGGTTCGCCTGTGTGTACACCAACTATTATCCAACAGCCACACAGAATGCTATTCTACTCCTAATATCCTCACACAGGGGATATTAGTATGCACTATCAAAATAGGTTTCACAGGTTTACCTAAAAGCTTCAAAATTGTGTCTTTTTATCTCGGGCTTACAGAATCCAAAAATCCACACAATCTGAGTTTTCTAGCTCTCCTCAGATAACCAAAACAATGAGATTTTTCCGGCAAATCTCAAACAAAGCCAAAGAAAGTAAATTATACAAATGTAAAATACCTAAATCTCCTTTTGAAGTAGCCCGGTAGAACCAATCGGAGTAGAAGTTCGATTCAACATTCAAAGTTCAATACTCACTTTAAGAATGGTTCTAAGTCTAATTGATTTTAAATCAAAAGGGCTAGTTCTATTTGATTTTGAATCCAAGAAGAAGGAATATCAGAAATTCTCCTTTTCAAATAAGATTGGAATGAGATCAAAATCAAATAATAAACAAGCTAGCAAAAGGAATATTAAATGAGCACAAAGTAGCTTAAAAAAAACACAAACTTATCTCAGAGTATAGCCTAAAGATTGCTTGAATTGATTGAATTGAATTGAAAAACTCTGAAGTTCGTGCTCTATTTATAGCCTGAAAAATCCCATCTACGATTGGTCTTAGGATCCTAGGACTGATAGTAGCTTCAAAGATTTTTAAAGATTTTCACGGGATAAAGATTAGTTGTTCCACGACTGGTCCTGGGTAGCCTACGACTGGTTGTGGGTTACCTACGACCGGTCGTAGGACCCCCAGTTCAGTTGCTGGAGTTTGAGTCGTAGGGCTAAGACTGGTCGAAGGACAAGTCGTACAGCTCACAGGACTGGTCGTAGGATGTACAGGACTGGTCGTAGGATAACCAAAAAAATCTGAAAATCTTCAACAACCTAGGACTGGTCCTGAAAAACTCAAGACTGGTCGTAGCAGAGCTAGGACTGGTCTTAGAACAACCCAAATAAGCATATTAAAATATACGAATTATGTATCTAGAATGACCTACAGTAAAGCCCATCCTAAAGTCAATCTAAGGTCAAACAAACCTTAAAAGTGAGATGGACATTGAAAGTCTGTACACTCAGATGACCCTTAAGAGAAGCTTGAGAATTTATGAATCTTGTTGTAGGCCTTCTCGAGCTTGATCCTTTCTTGAGTTGACAAAGTCTTCTTCTATACTTGTACTTGTTTGAATCTTGAACATACATACTTGGAGACTTCTATTCTTGAATTCTTCATCCATGACTTGAAACTTTCTTCATTTAAGTTCTTGTCTTGAAATACGATGTCTTGAAGCAATGAATAGTCATGAAACACAAGATATACAAGACATAGATATAGGTTTTGGCACCATAAAATTTGACAATCAAAGGGATATGAAATCATAGCACTTACAATCTCTCCCATTGTCAAATTTGTGACAAAACACATATCATATAGATATGAAATCATAGCACTTACACAAGATATACAAGACATAGATATAGGTTTTGGCACCATAAAATTTGACAATCAAAGGGATATGAAATCATAGCACTTACAATCTCCCCCTTTGTCAAATTTGTGACAAAACACATATCATATAGATAAGAGCAACATCATACAAATTACTCTACTCCCCCTGAGAGATACGAGTACTGCTCATGAAAATAATAAACAACATGTAAACATCAAGACTGCATATTCTCAATCCACATATCCTTCTCAATCAATCAATCTAAACAAATTACTCCCCCTTTCCATACTACTCCCCTTTACCATACTACTCTCCCTTTTTGTCACAAAATGACAAGGGAAAGACACAATAGGAAAGTCACAACAACATAGAGTGTAATAAAAAATAGATAATGAGAAAGAAATATGGAATGACATAGCATATTTCAAAATATAAACCAGAATCATCAAGCCATAACAAAGTTAATACAATATCCATAATAAAGATAAGAAAATGTTATACAATCCAAAAGATAATTCGCCTAATCAGATCCAGAGGAGGGAACAGGGATAGTAGGATCAATCTGGTGTAAGCCCCTATTGATGCGATGAAGATATTTTCGCATATATTTAAACTGCATATCGTGGGCTATACTCATGTTATCAACCTTCTTCTCCAATGCACGAAGGCGTGCATCATAACTAGATGGATCGTAATCAGGATCATTTGACGAATCAGTTTCTATCTCATCAAATATCTCATCCATATTAACATCTTGTTGAGGAAGATCGCTAGCTTTCCCTTCATTTTCGGCTTCACCACCATCACCACCAACACCACCTTCATCTACTTGGCCAGGAAGCAAATCTAACTTCATCTTATTAAGATTGGAATTGTTGAAAATAAGATGATGAATTGGTGCCTCATTAATAGGTTTATTGATAAGCATGTGAGTGGCTAACATATTCATAAGATAACTAAATGAAATATCACTATGACCCGGATGGAGACGAAACTGTATGATAAAATGACAAATCAAAGAAGGAAGGCAGACCATAGTACTAGAAGCAATAGAATGCAATACACGAACCATGAAAGAAGTCAACTCAGTTTTATTACCAGATCGAGGATACAGATTTGAAATGAAAAAATGATATAACACTCTATATCTAGGTTACAGATACTTTGATGGGAGCGCATTCCCTTTGTGTGTCCATTGCGCATCAATTTTGCATAAGTCTATTGTTAACATGCATTTTTTCGATTCAGATGGTTTGTAGTATAGAGTATGAATCGGTATACCTTCATCATTAACGGGTATATCCATAATACCCGATATCAAATGACGGTCTACTTCAAATTTTCCTTCTCTAGTACAATTGAAAAAGTCAAATTGTCAAGGGAGAATTCTAAGATATATGCAACCATTGATTGTGCAATTGACTGGTATGCAGGCCCACCCCAAACCAAAATGTTAGCCCAGCCAACAGATTCAAGGAGAGGGACAATACCAAATGGAGCAATGTGATTAAGATCAGCGGTATGCTCAACGATAACATTACGGACACGTAAATCTTGTACATCATGAGGATCATCTTCGGGTAACCGAAGGTGCCGTTTTGTTATCGGTGTAGATCTAGATGAGGATGGATCACGAGATATTTTTTTCTTTCCTTTAGCATCCATCTTCAACAAGATATACAAAGAGCAAGAGAAATGCACAAAAAAAGGATGGGTTTTCTCTAGATCAACAATTTGAGAAGAAACCCTTGAAAAACCCAACAAAAGATGAAATCTAGCTACACAATGATCAAATCAAAGCATAGAGAGCATCAAACTTCAAGAAAAATGATGAAATAGCACTAACCTTAAAGAAATACAAGAAATCTTATGACTAGTCAAGCCACGACTCGTCGTAGGTTGGAGTGGAAATGAAGAAGGAGGTTTTTCCCAAATTATATCATGTTCACGAGCTCCACGACCGGTCGAGTGCGGTGCATGACCGATCGTACCACGACTGGTCGTGTATAGCTACGACCGGTCGAGTATCGATCAAAAATACATTTTTAATGTAAACATAAATAATACTAAATATAATACACTATGATACATGCAAGCAAGAATACTCAATGTAAAATGCACATACCAAGATCAAATTTTAATTTATTAAACTTGCTTTTGTCGAGCGGTTTAGTAAATATATCAGCAAGTTGATTTTCGGTTGGTATATATTCCAAAGAAATAAATTTTTCTTCAACCAACTCACGAATGTAATGATACCTAATGTCAATGTGCTTAGTACGTGAATGTTGGATTGGATTTTTGGAAATATTTATAGCACTGGAATTATCACAATGTAAGATCATTGAATTTTGATTAATTCCATAATCGCTTAGCATGTGTTTCATCCAAACTAGTTGAGTAAATGCATATCCAGCAGCAATATACTCAGCCTCAGCAGTGGAGAGTGATATTGAGCTTTGTTTCTTGTTGAACCAAGAAACTAAGCAATTTCCAATGTAAAAAACAACCACCACTGGTTGATTTTCTATCATCGATATTACCGGCCCAATCAGCATCTGAGTACCCGACTAATTGAACATTAGTATCAAAAAGATACCAAAGACCCATATTTATAGTACTTGCGACATATCTAATAATTCGTTTAACAGAAGTAAGATGTGATTCCTTAGGATTAGACCGATATCTTGCACAAATACCAACACTTAACGCGATATCAGGTCTACTAGCTGTTAGATACAACAAACTACCAATCATACTACGATATAGTTTAGAATCTATATCTTTACCTGCAGAGTCCTTTGAAAGTCTTAATGTTGTACTCATAAGAGTATCAAAGTTCTTACCATTCTCAAATCCAAACCTTTTAACCAAGTTTGAAGCATATTTGGTCTGAGAAATGAAAATTTCATCAGGTTGTTGTTTTACTTGCAACCCTAGGAAATAGTTTAGTTCTCCAACCATGCTCATTTCGAACCTTAATTTCATTAACTCTGAAAACTCAATAGACATGTTAGAGCAAGTTGATCGATAAATAATATCATCAACATAAATTTGAACCATCAAAATATCATTGTTATGTTTCTTAACAAAGAGCGTCTTATCAATACTTCATACTTGAAAACTATGACAAAGTAAGCATTTAGTCAATTTCTCATACCATGCCCTGGGTGCTTGTTTTATACCATAGAGAGCTTTTTTGAGACGAAATACATGGTTGGATAACTTGGGGTCTTCAAACCCTGAAGGTTGTTCAACATACACCTCTTCTTGTAAATCGCCATTCCATAAGGCACTCTTTACATCCATTTGATAAATCTTAAATTTTCTAAAGCATGCGATGGAAATAAAAAGTCTGATTGATTCAAGGCGAGCGACCGGAGCAAAGGTTTCATCGTAATCGATGCCTTCAATCTGAGTGTACCCTTGTACAACCAATCTAGCCTTATTTCGCATTATATTTCCAAGTTCATCAGACTTATTTTTAAAGATCCATTTTGTTCCAATAATGTGTTTATCTTTAGGTATAGGAACAAGATACCAGACATCATTACGAAAAAATTGATTAAGTTCATCCTGCATAGCAATTATTTAATTTTCGTCAGAAAGTGCTTCTTTCACATTGACCGGTTCTATTCGGGATGTAAAACAAACATAATTACATATATTCTCAAGTTGTTTGCGAGTACGAACTCTAGTGAGAGGGTTTCCAAGAATTTGATTGGTTGGATGATCTTTGACAGTCCTTGGTTCAGACTCTTTTTGACTTGATGAGGTATCTTGATTGTCGATAATAAGAGCTTCATCATCATCTGAACTCGGAGCTGGTGTATTCAAATGATCATCAATGACCACATTGATGGACTCTTGAATCACACCAGTTCTCTTATTTAGAACCCTATAAGCTCGACTATTCAAAGAATAACCGAGAAAAATACCTTCATCACTCTTCGTATCAAACTTTCCCAAATTTTCACGATCACGTAAACTATAACACTTGCTGCCAAAAACCTGAAAGTATTTGATAGTAGGTTTCTTTTCAAACCATAATTCATAAGCAGTCTTATTATCAGATTTACTGGTATAAACCTGATTAATAATATAACATGCGGTATTAACTGCTTCAGCCCAAAGATTTATAGAGAGCTTCATGCTATTCAACATAACATTAGTCATATCCTGAAGCACTCTATTTTTTCTTTCAACTATACCATTTTGTTGCGGTGTTTTGGGCACAGAGAATTCATGGGATATTCCCTGATCGCTACAGAATTTCTCAAAACTACTGTTTTCGAATTCGGATCCATGATCACTATGGATCTTACTAACATGAGAACCTTTTTCATTTTGGATTTGTTTAATGACCTTTTTCACTTCATCCAGGGTTTCAGTTTTGTGTTTTAAGAATGATACCCAAGTGAATCTGGTATAGTTATCTACGATAACCAAGATGTATTTTTTGCCTCCTCGACTCTCCGTTCTGGTTGGTCCAGTAAGATCCATGTGGAGAAGCTCGAGTGGTGTAGATGTGGTATTGGAGTTCACTTTCTTGTGAGAGCTCCTAATCTGTTTTCCCAACTGGCATTCACCACATATTTTGTCTACTTTTTGTAATTTGAGTAGACCTCTAATTAGTTCTCTTTTGCTCAATCTAAATAAGTTACAGACTTTCTGGTTGATCATCTTTTAAACATAAAAGGTCGACTTCCTTTTTGAGGCTTTACTTGTATGTGGTATATCGGTTCCCCTAGAAGCTGATTTATTATGGTTTAAGGACCAACAAAGGATCAAGATCACGGATTGTTCTAATTGATCCAGTTGGTAGACAATAAGAATTTGCATTCTAACTTGAGTTTAATTGTACATATAATCAAGATGAATACGAAGCTTTGATAATCGGTTTAGAATTTCTAACTGATTTGACAACAAAAGATGTATTGATTATGTGAGATTCTTTCTTAGTAATAAGCCAATTCAATGGTTATTTAATTGTATAAGTACAACTTTATAGTCATATTATTTGTTAGCGATACAGTTGTTAAGTAATTTGATAAAGTCCAGTTAAAATAAATAACTCGAGAAAACAATATTGATGCCACTGAAATGGCACAATTAGCATCAAAGATTCAAATCGCCTAATGATTTGAAGAAAGAATGGTGACTATTAGAGGAAGTCATTACTCTTAGTTTTTTTTTTATATAGGAAATTGACCAACAAAATTTGCCTCTTCGAGGCCAGTGATGATGATTGGAGAGCTCCAATTATAGAATATCTTTGGTATTCCCAGACAAAGGTCGGATGAGATATTAGGAGGACGGTTGTAAACTATATGTTGATTGATGGGGTGCTGTATTGAAAAGAGGCCAGTAACATGTTATTACAATGTTTGAGCAAAAAAAGTGTCTATGCTAGCCATGGGTGAAGTACAAGAAGGAATTTGTGGAGCACACCAGGTTGAAAGAAAAATGAGATTTACACTTCGATGCTATAGGTATTTCTGGCTGAGCATGTCTGATGATTATGACCAATATACTAAAGAGTGTGAAGCATATTAAAAACATGTGTCGATACAAGAAATGCCCGCAACTGAGTTGTATCATATTGTCAAACCTTGGCCATTTCGAGGATGGGGTATTAATTTAATAGCGAAGATTTACCCTTCATCATCTAAGAGACAAAATTTCATTATTGTGGTGACCAATTATTTTACTAAATGGGTAGAAGCAAAGTCGATGTTAGAAACAAATAATCAAGAAATTATTGAGTTCATTCAAACTCATATAATTTATCGGTTTTAGATTCCTTAATTGATCACGATGGATCGTGGAGCAACATTTTCATAAAAGAAGGTCAAGGCCATGGTCAATGAGTATAAGATCAAGTTGATGCATTCGTCACCTTATTATGCTAAGGCTAACGACCATGCAACAGCTAGTAATAAGGTTATTAAGAATATTTTATAAAAAATGATTTATGGGAATCTTAAACAATGATATGTTAAGTTGTCAGAGGCTCTTTAGGTGTATTGTAATACATTTTGTATAAGTACAAGGATTGGACCATTTAGATTAGTATATTTACATGATATTGTGTTACCATTAGAAGTAAATCTACCATCATTACGGGTAATGTATCAATTTAGTTTAACCCCAGATGAGTTCACAAAAGCATGATAGTTGAACTTGAGGGCTTAGATGAAATTCGGCTGAAGGCTTTGGATTCTATTATAAAAAATAATGCTAGAGTTACTCGAGCATACAATTTAATATATATATATATATATATATATATATATATATATATGAAAAAGAAAGCTTTTGGTGAGGGTGATATAGATTGGAAAGTGATATTGCACATCAGGACTAAAGATATTACATGTCATAAATGGTCACCTACATGGGATCAACCATAAATAGTAGAGAGCGTTCTTCAAGGAGGAGCTTATGTCCTTCGTGACATGGGTGGAAAGATGGTAAAAAATTTAATCAATGGTCAATTTCTAAAAGCATATCATATTGGAGAGATACAGATAGATTAGAATAAAACATTGTTAGAATAATCACAAATGGAAAGTAAAGACCGAAATCGATTGAGAGATAGGAGTAAGTGGAAATATAAATATTATATTAACGACTTAGGCTAACAAAACATGGCCGACTTACTGATTACATCTATATTTACAAAAACTGAGAGAGAGAGAGAGAGAGAGAGAGAGGAGAAAAAGGAAAATAAATGATCGGCTAGAGTATGAATTAGGCATATATATATATATATATACTATATATATATATATATATATATATATATATATATATATATATATATATATATATATATATATATATATATATATACATGCAACCTTCATATTATCAAATTCTTTAATAGTGTGTTCTCTAATGAGCTTAGCTGTTTTCCTTTGAACCTTACAGGATTCTTTATTTTTTAGAACTCAATCGAGAAAGCGCATGACTTGGTTGATGCGGTGGCGGATGACATTATCTTTGTGATATGCTTCTCTCTTACATTCACTGCTCTCATGTGGCCGACCTTGGTAGAGGTCGACTTAAGAATTGATTAAATTCAAGAGGATCTGTGTTACACCCCAGACTCAGTAACTGGACTCACAAGGAACTCGATAGCCAATTCTTGCCGCAACAGCCTCCGTATACCCCATTCTCGGTTCCTAAGGTAGGTTCCGATCCTGAGATACCACAAGGAGGATTTTTCATAACCGTTTAACCATTTCCAGTACGAGCATACCCAAGATCACAACAAGTAAATTTTGAAAATAATAAAAGGACATTACAAAATTCACTATAAATTTAAAATTTTACAAGTACGTAGCAGAATGGAAATACATCTGATAACAAGAGAAGGAGGAAGAAGGTTTACAACACTGGAGGTCCTTGGCTTAAATCTAATCCAAGTTCTGCCGCTACGATGTTGGCCATCAATCATGCATAAGCTTATATAAGCTTAGAAGGAGGTGGAAGTGTGTGACAATAGTGCGCAGAAGAATAATAGGAGATAGGGGAAATATAATTAATGATAATATCGCTAGCCTTACCTAGGCTTGTCATGAATGCAATGTAATAAATATTTGACGCCTTACCAAGGCGATGCATAAAGGGGCTTATAAAATCGATGCGAATGCAATGTGAAGTAATGTCAGTGCTCATATCTAAATCCACATATCAAGTACATTCCTATCATAAGAAAATCACTAGAGTCTAGTATACTACTGGATGACTGCTGCTTTCCAGACCCGCACAGTCAAATGAGCGTAAGAGACCTCACTACCTACCTGTGGATAGCCAATCACCAACAAGGCTTGACGGCAGTGGACCCATTTACGAGCTAGTCAGACTCAGCCTAGAAATACCTTCTTACACTAGGTGGGTAAGGCCACACCCCTACCTGACCGACTACATGATAGTGGGAGTCGCGGCCTGTCGGTATAAGGCCCTCGTGTGCTCATAGTTTTCACTCTTTATACTATAGAAGTTTTGAGAATTTTACCTATGGGCATCCTATGCACCCTTTATGCTCAAGTAACATTTTCGGTATCCACACATACGGCCATCCACGAATGTCTTAGTGAAGGTGAGGCCCTGATGAAGCAAGGGTGAATCATCATGAAATGCGATACCCATGCATGAGTTACGCACACAGATCATGCACTAGCTTCAAGCACTCGATGTGCACAAGGAGAGAAACTCCATCCTTCTATCATGTCAACCTAATGACCATAGACAATGCAATCCATTCACGCAGATGATGCATATGGGTCATAATAGTATAATTACACTACTCGGCGATGATGACATGGATCATACTCCTCCTACTCAAGGAGGGACAAGGTCTAGATATATAGATATGTACTCTTAAGGAGAACTCCTCTAGTGGAGGCCCAATACTTTGGGGTAGCCCACAAGCTAAGAGGGTCATAAAAACCCAAGGAAGAAGCGGTGCTAACTAAGGGCCAAAGTGGGCCTTCAATCACCTATAGGAACCCTATGGGCTTACCTTAGGTGTAAGGCCCGTATCCTAGTCCGTACTGTTCCGTCAATTCCCGTGATCCTTTCCGTTGAATTCCGACAACCTGCGACCTATAATCAACATTTGCGCATGATCTTAAGTCATATCCCATAGATTTGAGTCAGCTTAATCCGAGACTTGTACTATTACGACATCACCGTCGCAGCGGTTCCAATGCCGCATCTTGCATACCGATCCGATACCTTGGCCAGGAGATGTGGGCCCTCGTTCAATTCAAGAAAAACACCGCGCATACGAATTCTAAGAAAATCTCTACAACTTGTCATATCCATCAACCAATCACCTCAACCAAGTACACCATCACCTCACACCCTTCCCCAAGCAACCCCCGAAGTCAAAAAGGTTCTTACACACCTATACTTTTCTTACACCATCTACCACAAAAGTCAAAAAGTCTCTTACACATCCATCACCACCACATCCATTGTCATGCTCCAAACTCAAAAATTGGATTCACAAGAATCCCAATCGCCGAATCCGATGCCGACAGCCTCCATAGTACCCCATTCTTGGCTCCTAGCATTCATATGCCAGATTTCGATCCTTGGATCTTACAAGAAGGATTTTTTTTAATGTATATTTAACTTGTAATCAGCATAACCATAAGATTACCCAATTCATAAAGGCAATATCATCATCACATATCCACTAATATAATCATTTGAGTACAATACTGAAAGGGGAAATACATAAATAGTAAATTAAACTCCAGAAGACCACTGTAGCTCCAAGCTCAACACTGCTGTAACCTAACATTACCTGCACGCATCTATCGTGCATAAGTTTATACAAAGCTTAGAGGGTGGTGTAAGTGTGTGCATAAGGTAAGTGCCAAGTATTCAATATAATACCATAATCATACAATACCGAAAATACTAGTAACCCATAAATCGTATAATGTCTAAATAAGAAGAAATACTGATAAGATCATGAATTATTAAAGTAAACAGAAATGCTGACAAAGTCATAAATCACATGATAACAGAGTAAGCAGAAATACTGACAAGTGCATGAGTCATACAATATTAGACAACGTAATAGAAATCAACTATGCAAATGAGGAGTCCTAGATAGCCAAATATCAGATGCAGAGGCTGCAATGCAATACACATTCCTGATGAGTAACACAAATATCGTCAGCCGTACCATATGTCGCAGATGTAATACAACATGCAGTGTGAATGGAATGACCATGCTGGAGTGTGAAGTTGGGATGATGTACGTAGTATCGCAAGCTATGGGGTCCATTATAAGGGACTTCTATCCAAACCAGTCCCATACCTAAATTTAGATAGTCAGACTCGATGTGGTAAACTCATGATCTCAGGTTAGTCGCACGCTCCAACCGAAATCCTGGCCATTGTGAAGGTACACGTAACAAATAATTGCACACCACCAACCCGAGTGGATAGTGAATGAATGAATGAATGAATGAATATGTAACTCCTGCTCAATAAGTCCACATATCAGTACGGTTCATCTCTGGGATCATCACCACCGTTTAGTACACTCCAAATGGCACTGTCCCTCTCTTAGCAACACAGTTCGAGCGAGCGTAAGAAACCTCACTATCTGCCTGGCCAATAGTCTGCCAATACCTATCCGGCACGTCGATAGGGGACCCATTCATGAGCTGGTCAAACTTAGCTTAGTAATGCCCTTTACTCTTGAGTGGGTAAGGCTACACCCCCTCTCAACCTACCATGACACAGTGGGACACGCGACCTTCTGGTATTTGGCACTCGGGCGCTCATGTATCCACTCGGTCTCGACATTGGGGCATTTTCTGGTACCAAGAGGGTTTAGAGATTTTCACCAAAGGCCATCTATGGCAGCTTGATGCTAGAACAAATTTTTGGTGTCCCGTCTGGCCATCCATAATATGCCTGTGGAGGCTACGACCCTAATGTTGCTAGGGCATACAGTAATCATAATGCAATATGTATGAGTCATACAATCCAGTCATGCATCAATCTTACACATACCATGCGCTCATGTGAGATACCCTCCGCTTATCAGGGAGTCTCATAACAACATACTCAATGACATATGCAATGATCAACCACATCTCATAACAAACATGCAGATGATGCATATGAGCATGTATTATGATGTTATGCTATCATGTTCTCATAATCGGTATCAATAACTGGTATCAACAATCAACCTTAAAAATGTGGACATTTAACTAACATTATCCCCAAGGAATGGCCCAGATAGAGCTTTAACATATAGTGGACCCATGGCCTCACATAAGGGCCAAATATATAACACCATGGGCCTCACTCAAGAGTTTAATACACATTACGATGGGCCTTTCACATGGGCTTAACATACATCGCAATGGGTTCCATCGCCTAGCTCTCAAATGCATCACAATGGGCCTTATCACATAGGTCTCATATACATCACATTGGGTCTGAGAATTGATAATCGACAATCGGGCACGATAATCAGAATCTATAATCGGCTACAATAATCGATCTTGATCGATAATCAGTCAATCAGCTACGACTAGCAGAATCGGTAATCGGTCATATTAACCAACAATCGACCACGATAATCGGCCTCGTCAATCAAAATCGGCAATTGGTCATAATAATCGGCCTCGATATGTAATCGGTCAATCGACCATGACAAACAAAATGACAATTGGCCACGATAATCGGCCTCGATAATCAGAATCGACAATCGATCACGATAATCAGTCTCAATCAGTAATTGGTCAATCGGCCACGACAATGAGAATCGGCCTCGATACTCGGCCTCGACAATCGGAATCGGCCTATACAATTCATCTTGACAAATCAGAATAGGCCTTGACAATCAGAATCGATGATCAGTATTAACAATTGACATCAACAATCAGCATTAATAATCGGCACCGAATTAATCAGTATCAATAATCGCCATCGATAATTATCATCAACAATCAGCATCGATAATCGGCACCAAGCATTAACATATAAATAAGGCAAGATTCATAGATGAACAACCGATCAATCATAATATAAAGATCGACCCTCGACCGTGGTTACATCAAATTCGATAGCGTAAAACCATCCGTCTATAGCGAATGGGGCCCACTTATCTGAGTTAACTTACAAGATAATTATGAGAATGGACCTAACAAGGCCTAAGGGAAGGTCACAATGTGGACATCCAACCATCATTGTCCATCAATGTGGCCATTTAACCAACATTACTCTTAAGCAGTGGCCTACATAGAGTTAAACATAAATTGGGCCCACGGCCTCATATAAGGCTTAATATACAACACAATAGGCCTTACTCAAGAGCTACATATACACAAAGGTGGGCTCTGCACATGGGCCTCAGATACATCATACAAGCCACCACCCATGGGCTTCAAACACACAATCGGTGGCCCTATACATGGGCCTAATACAATCAAGTGGGCCCCATACCTGGGCCTCCAATATATATCTCAATGGGTCTCAACCCATGGGCCCCAAATACATCACAATAGGCCTCGAACCATGGGCCCCAAATACATTATGTTGGGCCTCGACCCATGGGCCCCAAATACACAGTACGTGGGCCCTACACATGGGTCTTATATGCATCAAATGCGCCTCGTTTCTGAGCCTCGAACACATTAAATGGGCCATGTGTCATGGGTCCAATACATATCACAATGGGCCTTACATTAATGGGCCGCACTAATGGGCTTCATATATATCAAAGTGGGCCGAGCCAAATGGACTGACATAAATGGGCCAATTCAATGGGTCGAGTCAGATGGGCCAAGCCATTCATCCATTTACAGAGGTCATTTTAAACCATTATCCAAACAATGACTCAGATCAAAAATCATTTGGACCATACCACAAATAATAGTAAAATGATGATTGGAGGATCATTTGGACCACATTGTAAATAGTAGCGGAAACAGTGATTTTCATTGTTAGAATTTCACCGGGCCACCACTTTATTTCTTTTTTTTATCCAGTCTATTTGTAAGGTCATAAGGACCTAAACAAATTTCATAGAAGCTTCTGTGATCCAGGAGGGGTTTTAATGGTGTATGTTCAACCCCTCGCTCCCTTTGTTGTGTGGACCACTTGATAGAAAATCTGATTTATTATGATTATTATTATTATTATTATTATTATTTTAATTCAAGCCATAAGACATGCTGGCCATTGGGTGGACGGTTTGGATTCATCACATACATCAGGGGAGGGCACACTGTTTGGACGGTGTGGATAAGACCCATACATCATGGTGGCCCCCACTAGAATGGATGGACGGTTTAAATACAGCACGTGCCACATGCATGGCTCATAAGTGGGAAATGGATGGATGGTTTAGATGTGGCACGTGCCACATGCACGGCTCACAAAAGGGGCGCTGATGTATATACAACAGCTTTGTAGCTGTTGTACAAACCTCAGCCACTGTATTTCCACATAGGTGGGTCCCACATGGGGCCCACCATAATGTTTATCTACCATCCAAACCATTGAAAAGGTCTCATAAATCCTAGGTGAAGGGGGAAAATAAATTTCTTAATGATACAGACATTAGGGACACCCAAGAAGGGTTTCAGTGGCAGACGTTCAATCCCACTATTTCATGTGACATGGGCCACCTGAGCTCCATATAAGGCTGATTTCTGAGGTGGGGATCACAACTAAAAGGGGCCCATCATATGTACGGTATGATGTTCAACACACATCACGTGGGGCCCACGGCTGGGACCATGTCCCTGCCCCATTCACGCCCAACACAGGACGCCGTTGTCCTATTGTGTCAGCGGCAGTAGCTGCTACTTATGTTTTATTTTTATTTATTTTATTTTTTATTTTTCTACAGATTTTCCTAGGTGGGACCCACATCAGGTAGATCCAGTCCGTCGGCTGGATTCGTTAGCTTAAGACAAGTCTAACAAGCCCAATATTGGGTAGGTTTCGGTGTGTAAAAAGATTAGAGTGGATTTTTAACGGTGAAACCCACTATTTTCTATGCTATGGCCTGCCAAGGGATCAGATTAGCTTCATTTTTCCATTCAATGCCTAATATAGGTTGGGAAATAAGATAGACAGCGTGGATTGGATTTATACACAAAGGTGGGGCCTGCATAAGTAGCCACCCAAAAGCTTTAAACCAAACTGATTTTTTTTCTTCACATGAGACGTCTAGACGTGCATTCACTGACGGTTCACACTTCACTACATGTCCAGTGTCCGGGACATTAAACAGTGTGAATAATTTAGCTCATTCTAGGTGGGTCCCACATTGACACTATGTACTTCACATTGGGGTAGGTCCACACGTATGGGACCCACTAGCCTTGGATAAAAAATGGGTATTTGTGTATTCCTCCAATTAGGCCCCCCTAAACAGACTGCTAGGTGGGCCCACTAGGGGGACGACATGGATATAATACATATATTATAGGTGGGCCACTCATCATCACCAAAAAAAATGAAAGAGAGGGAGAGAGAGAGATAGAGAAGCACCCACCTCTATATCTTGAACTCCTCCTGCCTCTAATAGGTCTTAGAGCTCCAAGGAAAGAATTTCAATGGTTGAGATTGGTTTCGGAGGGTGGAGATGAGAGATAGAAAAGTGGGCCACACTCACTCCTCCCATGGAGCCATGGATGTTGGGTGCTCTCATGGGGTGTTGTTTTAAAAAAATGGAGAGAGAGAATAAGAGGGAGAGAGGGGTGATGGGAGAGGAGTGATGGGAGAGAGGGATGGATGGGTGTACTTGAGTAAGGGATAAAATTGATTTTTAAGGGTTGCTTTTGTACTTGGGGATGGGATAAAGTAATGAGTGTACTTTGACAAGTGAAGTGATTGATGTGATGGATTTTCTAGAGATTACAACGTGCGGCGTTTTTTCTCAAACTGAACGTGGGCCCATATCTCCTAGCCTAGGTATCGCCTTGGCGCGCGAGACGCGACATCGGAACCGCGCCGACGGCACAGTTGTAAGGGTATAAGTCTCGGGTCGAGCCAACTCTGATATATAGGACATGACTCAGGATTGTGCGCATCTGCTAATTATAGGTTACGGGTTGCTGGAATTCGACTGGGAGGACCGTGGAGGCCTATGGAATGGTACAACTGTTACTCTCTCATTTTTCAACTCATTTCTAAGCAACCAAGATACCATACATCCAAGCCCTTTCTAAACTCCAATAGAACTGTGTGTGGCCCACTTCCTACCCTCTCATTTGTCATCTTAACCATCCAAACTCCATCTCCTTCATTAGGATCGAAGCTCAGGATCAAAGGAAGCCTAGGGAGCAAGAAGGAACGATGGGTGATCTTAGATCTCCACTTATTTTTTTATTTTGTGATTTAAGGGCCCACTTGTGGTGGGACCCACCTTGATGTATGCTTGTATCCAAAAGGGGTCCATAGTGGCGGGGCCCCTCCGTCATCACCGATCTCTCTCCTTTCCTCTTTCTCTCCCTCTCTTTCTTTCTCTATGGTTAGTGGCCCACCTATGATGTGTGTATCTTATCCATGATGTCCAAAAAATGGGCCACCTTGATCCCGGTTGGAGCCTACATGACCTGACGGTCACATAGGCCCGAATGAAAGGAAAAGACAAATATCAGCTTGATCGGGATCTCGTGGCCCACTACGTGGGACCACCATGTTGATGGTGCATCATCCAACACTGTCTAGCTTGCCGGACGGTGGCCAGATGATGTACATATTCATATATGTACATGGTATATTAATAAAGTATAATATTATATTATATTATAATATTATGATATGAGATAATATTATATAATATAATATAATATAATATTTATATTGTAAGAATATACCCTTAACAGGGTTTAACTGCACGTGTGGAGTCGTCATGTGGGACCCACCCCTTTTAAATATTCAAGGGGTTGGTGTGCGCTGTCATGCCCCAAACTCAGAAACCGGGCTTACAAAATTCTCGATCATCAAATTTGGCACTGACAGCCTCCATAAAACCCCATACGCCAGGTTCCGATCCTGAGATGCTATGAGGATGATTTTTAACATCAGTTTGATTTGTAACAAGCATAACTAAAGGCATAACCCACAAACAACAACCAAAAACTCTATTACACTTTCACTATGATAAAAAACTTTACAAGTACAATGAGCATAAAGGGAAATACAATGATAATGGGAAAAAAATCCAAGCTGATCTGGTATACGCTCCTGCCTTAGCGCTGATATGGTCCAACGTCACCTGCACGCAACGGTCGTGCATAAGCTTATGGAAAGCTTAGAGGGTGGTGAAAGTGTGTGCTCAAGGTAGTAATATGATTATGCAATATCAGAGTAATGCGGAGTATGCTGATGGATCCATGAATATTGTCGGCCGTACCAAGGCCATGCGATGCGAGGTGAAAATCAAGCATACGAGTCCTCATCTAAGACCACATATCAATACAGCTCAGATCTGGGATATCACTGGGGTCTAGTACACTCTAAACCAGATCATCGCCCCATCGCGCGCAATAAGGTAAGTGGAAAAGACCTCACTATCCACCTGCCAATATCGGGCTCGGCTCGTCGATAGCGGATCCATTTCTCGAGTTGGTCAGACTCAGCCTAGCTTTGCCCCCTACTCTCGGGCGGGTAAGGCCATACCCCTTTTCAACCAACCACGACACAGTTGAAAACGTGACCGTCTGGTAATCGGCACTCGGAGCTCCTGTACCCACTCGGTCTAGACGTTAGAGCAATCTCTTGGTACCATAAGGGTTTAGGGACTTTCACCCAAGGATATCTATAGCACCCCATGTAGAACAAGATTTTCGATATCTAATCCTGCCATCCACGATATGCCTGTGAAGGCTATGACCCTGATGTTGCTAGGGTGTACAGTAATTATAACGCCCTGAAAATTGGAGGTCGAGCATAACTTAGCTCCCGAGTTTCAGAACATCACTTATGCAATATTATTTGATGATGGATGAATATTGTCTGTGTTAGTGCATAAAACATGAAATAGATCAAGCCAGATCAGCAGACATAAATTAGGGATCTTGAGGCAATGCAAGCAGAAGACTTAAATACATATATAATTCAAAAAGAATCTCCAAAATATGCATGCTTTGCCTAGGATAATATATACAACTGTGCCTCAAAATACATGTATCAAACTAAGCAAAATCATCATATACATATCCCAGAATTCCCCACTGGCCAGGACGAGGCTCACATGAACCCGCCTGAGAACTACATATATGAGAACGCCTCCTCGTCCTCATCAAAGTCTGGCTCCGTCTTGCCAGCGTCGCCATCACTTGCAACTACATCAGAGTCTGGTTGGTGTTTAAGCACCATCCTAGAACGTGGGAGTGAGTAATCAACTCAGTGGTACTATACAGTAAAGGTTAACATGTTATCAATCCAATCAAGCAATAATGATAAGGCAGTACAATCAAACATGTCCTACATACTCTTGTTAATGCACGAATGTTATGAGGGAATGATGCATGCCCTCACCACAAACTCCCTCTGTGATCTTCATCTTATTATCTCGCATGTCAGTCACTTCCTCAGTGCTCTTACACCAACACCGATAGCACATGTAATGCGATGATATGAGCATGCTTACCAAGTTCTTATTAGTCCTTTTCATACAGTAGGATTGGGAAGCTAAGACACTTCCCTTATATCAATTCCCAACATTGATCCATTCTAGGGTCGTCACTCCTAGGAATTCTTATACGATATTATGGTTCTAGGTCACTGCAAGAGCTGTCAGGATTGTCGCGTGCAATCGTTACACCACTCCCCCATCACTAAATCAATACAGGCCTAATTATATCCTTAATACTACAACAGGACTCGTCGCCCTTATACAGTATCAGGATATCTCGAGGTCACTACAGAGGGCTCGTCACCAATCAATATAGGCCGACAGTAAGAATATAGTGTCCCATACCACCATAATCTACTCACGAGAATAAAGTGCTCAATGGTCACTACGGGGAGGTTTGTAACCCTAGCGTAGGCCGACAGCTCGATCACGGTGTCCCATACCACCATGTCCGACTCATGAGTCTTAGGGGATCACGGTACCACTGTTAACGGGAGTTTCACTGGTAAGTTCAGTTCCTTAGATTCAAACAGTAGCGACTAAACATGGTGAACAAACATCGGTCAATCGGGTTAGTTGATAAGTTCAACTAGGCCAAGCACACGTTGAGTTGAATGACATAGAATGCATAAGCACTCCGTGTGGCCTAACCACTGTCGAACATCCCAAGCATGACTTAGATTCGTTAGACTCATCCTGTGTGGTGAAAATGACCTCAACCACCATTTGGAGTACGATTACTAATTACCTGGATTGTAGCACAGCCCTACTCACATACAAGCTCAATAACTAGCATGATTCATATCCTACATTCAAATGAACATTCATGACATATAAATGAAACATAAATACAGTACATGGAGGAAATCATACACACATGTAACATGGATAATCTAAGTTACATGATTCATGGAGGAAATCATACACTCAAGTGTTATGATTGAGATTCATATCTCAACAACCTTAACGATCATACTTTACTAACTTCTAACTCATTTAGGCATTTTTATAAACACTTAGATTACACTATTCAACATATATCACGTATGTCGACTCCATTGCATATTAGGGCAAGTCCTTTCGCCAAGGAGTTACCGCATTCATATCAAGCATATAATTACGACAATTAATCATGGCAATCAAAACAGCAGATTCCATACGCATACAGGTATTCTAACATATACATGAAATATACTATTTACAATATAAAGCATCCATATACGGAAATCGAAACGGATAGTGCATTTGGCATGTGTAATGGCTATCATAACATGAATAAATCATTATCTAATATTGAAAGTCTTGAAAACCATAACCTAAACGTATATAGTCCGCACCTTAAACTAGAAAATACGTATAAGAGGTGATTCAGACGATAAGTCTTTGTCAACGATGGATACGCTACCTATGGCATGAAACGGGTTAGCTATAACATTATTTAAACTATTCTAGGTTTAAAAACAGGTTAGGGTTAGCTTAACTTACCCAAAAATAGAAACAGAATCACCGAAAGAACGATTTAGATATGTAGATTCGATGTATAGATGGACTAGGAAGAACCTACGGAGATTCGACAGATTCTCCCACACTCTCTCTCTTTTCTCTCTCTTAAGCAACTATGGTTTTGAAAATTCGTATGGAATTTGGAAATGGGGGTTTAAGGCCTCTTTATAAGCCTAAACTTGACGAAAACAACCTTAAGGGCAAGGTATACTTAGGTTATAGCCAAATCGGACTCTTTCCGATCCAATGGAACACTTCTGGAGGTCCTCTTATCAAATGCGGTCGGACTTAAGCTCACTAGCATTGGATCTTTGGTAAGTTAAGTTTTCAGTCCGATCGGGTTTCTAGATCGTCCGTGGTGTACCAGCTTCAATTCAACGGTTACCGGCATTCGATCAGGGCTACAAGTTCTATGACATGAAAGGGCCACTTATCCTGATCCAAGGATGAATTTGGATCGAAATCTAATGGTCAGAATGCTTAAAAATAGCGCACAAGTGAAACATTTCAGATGACTTAAAAATATATTTAATTTTCTAAAAATCTTCATTTTCCTACTCTCTTTACTCCGGGCTCAATAAAATGATCATAGGACATTGTTTGGGCTTGATTTTCTAGGTGATTGTCAAGTCCAACTCGGCGGTCATAATGGTCTAAGTTCATAGCTATCAGGCTTTCGATGCGCTGTCTAAATCCAATAAAAAATTACAAAGCATTCCCGGGAGCAACTAGGTTTAGAGTTGGATCCTAGATTTCAGGGTCATATAGCGTCAATGATTCTCTAGGTTCTGAGTCTTACATATCGCATTGAAAGTTATTGGTGCTAATTCCATAAGTAATCTAGTTTAGCGCTAACCAAAACACATTAGATTTCTAAGAGATTTAGTTCGAATTGATTCCTGTTAGAGGTGATACTCGGATATAAGTACGAATTTTTCTAAGTCGTTACAATCTACCCCCCTAAGAAAAAAATTTCATCCTCGAAATTCATACTTTCTCATACTCCTTGAGGATCTGGGGGTAATTCTTCCTGACCTCGGCTTCCGTCTCCCAGGTAGCTTCTTCTTCGCTGTGGTGCGTCCATAATACCTTCACAAGTGAGATAACCTTGCTACGCAATACCTGCTCCTTCCTATCCAAAATACGCGTCGGGCGCAGTTCATAAGTGGCATCCTTGCTCAACTGCACCTGCTCCCATTTGATAATATGCGAAGGATCGGGAACATACTTCTTCAGCATGGACACATGAAAAATATTATGGACTCCTGCGAGTGGTGTGGGCAAAGCAAGGCGATATGCTACTGCCCCCACTCGATCAAGTATCTGGAATGGGCCAATAAATCTCGGCATGAGCTTCCCCTTCTTACCAAACCTAAGAACTCCTCGCATAGGGGAAACTTTCAGGAACACATGGTCTCTAACATCGAACTCAAGCAGTCACTGTCTCGTATCTACGTAGCTCTTCTGCCTGCTCTGTGCTGAGAGCAGTCGACGCCGAATAATGTCTATCTTCTCTGAAGTCTCCTGAATTAACTCTGGGCCAATCAAAGTCTTCTCACCCACTTCTGCCCAACAATGCGGCGCTCTACACGGACGACCATACAATGCCTCATAGGGAGCCATACCAATACTCGCCTGGAAGATGTTGTTGTATGCGAACTCTGCATAAGGAAGACAGTCATCCCAACTGTCCTTGAAGTCCAACACACAAGCTCGTAACATATCCTCCAAAATCTGATTCATACGCTCCGTCTGCCCATCTATCTGCGGATGGAACGCGGTACTGAACTTCAACTTCACACCCATTGCTTCCTGGATACGAGTTCAGAAGATAGATGTGAACCGGGTGTCTCTATCTGACACAATCTCAAAGGGAACTCCATGCAGACGTATAATCTCTCTGATATACAATCTAGCCAACTTGTCTGCAGAATTTGTGACTCTGATCGGTAGGAAATGAGCTAACTTCGTTAACCTATCAACGATCACCCAAATAGAGTCATGTCCCTTCCTTGTCTTCGGCAGTCCAGAAATAAAGTCCATGAAAATAAAGTCCCACTTCCATTCAGCTATGGGCATGGGCTGAAGTAGTCTGGGAGGTCGGTGATGCTCTGCCTTAACCTGGTGGCACGTGAGACAAGGGGATACGAACTTAGCAATGTGGACCTTCATATTGTCCCACCAGTACGATCTCTTCATATTCTGATACATCTTCGTGCTACTTGGATGCATCGCAAGCCTCGAACTGTGGGCCGACTCAAGAATCTCTCATCTCAAGTTAGGTATGTTTAGAATGCATAGACGGCCCCGATATCATAAGCCTCCATCCGTACCAATAGTCCACTCAGAGTCCCCTTTAGTACCAACCCGCTCCTTCGTCTTCATCAGAAACTCATCGCCTACCTGAGCCTCAATGATATGGCTATCTACGAGTGGGTGTACACGAATATGTGCGACGACTTCATACGGCTCTTCCACTGTGAGCTTCTGCTCAAAGTCTCGTACGAATTCCACCATAGCCCATTCTGTCACCATAAGCGGAGCCACAAATTCTATAGCCTTCTTGCGGCTCAACGCATCTACCATAAGGTTCGCCTTGCCCGGATGGTAGGAAATCTCGAACTTAAAGTCTTTTAAGGTCTCCATCCATCGACGCTGTCTCATATTCAAATCTCACTGTGAGAATATATATCTAAGGCTCTTATGGTCGTAAAAGAGCTCGAACTCTTCTCCGTAGAGGTAATATCTCCAGAGCTTTAATGCGAAGATGACAGCTGCCAACTCTAGGTCGTGTGTAGGGTAATTCTCCTCGTGTTTCCTTAATTGTCTCTAGGCATATGCAATCACCCTGTCCTTCTGCATAAGGACACAATTCAGACCAACGCGAGACGCGTCAGTATATATCGTATACTTAACCCCTTGCTCGGGTAATATTAGCATAGGGGCGGCGTCAATTTATCCTTTAGCTCCTGAAAAGCTGCTTCAGCCTTCTCATTCCAAGCAAACTTCAAGTCCTTCCTTGTCAACTAAGACAATGGTCTGACAATCTTTCAAAAATCCCGAATGAAGGGTCAATAGTAGCCTGCCAGACCTAGAAAACTCCTCACCTCGGTAACTAAACCGGGCTGTTTCTAATCTTGAATCGAAGCTACCTTAGCGAGGTCAACCGTAATGCCTTCCTTGGACACCACATGTCTCAGGAACTTAACTTCTTCCTTCCAGAAGTCACATTTCTTATACTGTGCGAACAAATGGTTCTCCCTGAGAATATTTAATACTGCTCTCAAGTGCTCCTCGTGTTCTTCCCGACTAAGGGAGTATATCAAAATGTCATTGATAAAGACAATGACGAACCTGAATAGAAATGGCTGAAACACTCTGTTCATTGGATCCATGAACACGGCTGGAGCATTCGTGAGTCCAAAGGACATCACGAGAAACTCATAATGACTAAAACTGGTCCTGAACGTAGTCTTTTGCACATCCTCATCTCTGACGCGCAACTGATGATATTCAGACTACAAATCTATCTTTGAGAAATAACGTGCCCCCTTCAACTGATCGAACAGATCATCAATCCTGGGCAACGAATACTTATTCTTCACTGTCACCTGATTCAACATACGATAATCAATACACAATTGCAGGGAACCGTCTTTCTTCTTCACAAACAAGACGGGTGCTCCCCAAGGTGACACACTCGACCGAATAAAGCCCGCTTCAAGCAAGCCATCAATCTGACTCCTCAACTCCTCCATCTCACATGGAGGCATACGATACATCGGTAGGGAAATTGGTGTCACACCGGGCACAAGATCAATGGTGAAGTCAATCTCGCGCCGAGGAGGAAGCCCTGAAATCTTCTCAAACACATTAGAGAAATCGTGAGCTACTGGCATATCTTCTAACATCAGAACATCAGAACTCTCTAACATAGAAGTGTAACTACTAACACGACAGGACCAACTGACCTGAATTGGAAAAGAGAAGATAGTGCCCTCAGGTCCATAGGCTGTCACAACTCTGGCCTCGCAATCAATCTCTGCTTTCATCTTCGTGAGCCAGTCCATCCCAAAAATAACATCATAATGACACAGTGGGGCGACAATCAAGTCGACGACCACTGTCCTGCTACCCAAATCTATCGAGCAAGACTCACAGGTCTTATTAATATCTGACGTAGTCCCTGTAGCTGTCGTGAGTCTCACTCCCTTCTCAGGAGCTGTAACCAACCCTAGCCGCTTAACCGCAACACAAGAAATGATCGAAACAGTGGACCCAGTGTCCACCAACAGGAAGATAGGTGTACCTAGAATGTACGCAGGAACCTCAAATGACGTCAATGCTGAATCTGCCTCGGGTACCTTAGCTGTGAGCGCATGAGCCCGAGCCTGCTGCGGTCGATGCAGTGGAGGAACCATGGGCCATTGTGGCGGCCTGAAACAAGGTGCTGGAGGTCTGAAGGATGGATGAGCTGGTGTTGATCGAAGGGGAGGCGTAGAAATAGCCCGAGGCATCGGACGACCAATCCTTTGAGGCGGCAAAAACCCACAGTCTTGTATCCTGGAAAAACATGATATCTCTGCGTGGCCAGGCTTCTTACAGTAGCTGCACCACATATCAGGACGCCTCACATAGCCAGGAGATGGAGAAGACCCCTACGGGGAATTAAACTGAGGCCTCTTACTAAGGAAAGGCCTACTCACGAACTCAGGTCATGGCCTAGGAACCACAGGTGCTCGTGTGAGGGACAACCTCTCTCCGTCCTGCTCTACTCGCAAGGACATGCTCACTAGCTCCACATAAGAAGAAATGCTCGCACAGAACATCTTCGATCTAATCTCAAGCCGTAAATCCTTAGAAAAATGCAGCATCCTCAACGGCTGATCACCCAGAATCAACGGAGCATACCTGCCTAGCTCCGTAAATCTGTTCTCATACTCCGTCACCGACATGCCTCCCTGGCGAAGGCGAAGGAACTCACTATCCTTCTCATGTCGGTACGTGACAGGAAAATACTTCTCGTGGAAGTGAGCCTCGAATGCCGCCCACGTCCACTCAAATTCCTCTGCAACTGTGTATAGAATGTTGTCCCACCATAAGCTAGCCTCCTTCTCAAACATGAAGGTGGCAAGCTCAACCTACTCCGCCTGGGAACAGTGCAGCGGTCTAAGCATCTTAGAGATGCAGTCTATCCAACACTCAGCCTCCTTTGGTCTGTGAGTACCCGAAAATGTAGGAGGCCTCAAGCACTGAAACCGCTCGAATGTACCACTCGCACTAGTATGCTCAACAGGGTGTAGGGGCAAGGCAGGTGGAGTCACCGCCATCGACTGAGTAAAGATGCCAGCCATGAAGGATAAAAACTGCTACTACTGCTGCTGTATCTGCTACTACTGCATCAACAACATCATCTGCTCTAGCCTATCAACAGGCAGAGCGGATTGTGAAGTCGAAGGCGTCGACACAGACGCACGGTTCTGCTCGGGACCCACAGGTGTGATAGGAGGCACCACAGAAGGTGTCACAGGAGGTGGCCCAGCAGAAGGACTAGAAGCCGGCTGAGAACTCGGCATGGGATCTGAACTAGATGGGCCTGAATGGGGGTCCATATGAGTATTGCACAGGGCAAGGGCCCCGTCGAGCGAATCTCCTAGAGAAAGACGGGCTGAAGATATCGAACCCTTAGGTGGCATACCCTTCACACAACAGAGGGTAGCAACCAATGAGATTAGGCATTCACACAGTCTATTCACAGCATTAACTTCACAAGCGAAGGAAACAACATGCATCTCATTAACAAAATTGTCACAATACATGATTTGCAGCATTACATGAATCGTGACAGAGAAAGCATGTGAATAAAACATCTGAGCTTCAAACACTAAACAACTACCAACTGCCAAACAACTAACAAACCACACATAAACATAAAAATAAGAAACAAACAAGCCAATAATGACTACATAAAGCCTATTCATCGGACTCTGACAATGGAGAAGGGGCACCCTTATCCTTTAGGCAGCACAGGATGGTCTTCAACGTGCGGGTTACTTTCTTGAACTTACTCTTTACGAGGTCCCGCAGCCTGACCCTCCTCGAGTCGCACTATATGGGCATCCCTATCAGCCTGAGTCGTAGGAGGAGGACTCTCATCAGTATCTTGAGCCTCCTCTTCCTCTTCTTCCTGGACTTCTTCCTCTATCTCTGCCCCACCTTCCTCTTCACTTCCTTCTTCTTCGCTATCATACTCTTCCTCGCTTTCATCATCAAGTTGGGCCTCAGCTCCCGAGGCCCCATCTTCATCTGGTCAAGAGTAGCCTCACTGATATAATGGACCGGCATTGGTAACTTCGCCCCAAGTCTTTAGGCAAACTCGAGTGTAATCTTGCATATGAGTCAGTCGAAGGGAAGCGACTCAGTCCTTCTCTTTGATGGCGCGATAAGGATGATCTGTCGTAGGATAAACGTAGGCACGCACACCTTCTCTCCCTGCCCTACTTGATACAGAAAATCTACCATGAGACGCGTGCATTCACTGCGATTGCTCCACCTAGGATAAATATTGAACATGCAGATGTGGTGAAGCAGACAGAAATCGTTTGACATATGGGTCACTAAGAGGCTCTTGTTATGATGCCACGCAACCAAATGACCACATAGAAACCTGGTGTGGCGATCCCTCTCATGAACAATATTCAGATTCCTTGCACTTGAATGTACCTCGCCAAGTGACATGTTCAGGAGTCGAGCTATCAACCCAGCATTGATTGTGGCTTCCCAATCTTTGCCGAAGGGGATCTTGAACTGCAACAGCTCCAGCGTAGGATCCCGAATATGAGCATAGAAGGTGCGAACAGTACTCACATTTGCACGAGACTCACCCTCAAATAGCGGACCCCACCCGACAGGTTCCATACGCTCGAACAACAAATACTCGCCAAAGAGTCACCCATCCACATGTGCTTCAAAGAGAACCCTACGGTCCTCATAGACGCCATGAGCCAACTCTGCCAACAACGCCCTTCCAAATGGAGCTTGGGGATCCAAATCTTGCTTTGAATGTAATTCTCTCCCAACACTTGGACTCGTGGTAGCTCCTCTAGGCTGCCTCGAACGAGCGGGATGACTAGGCCCAGCCTCATCCGCAGGGGTATGCTTCTTGCCCATCAATGAAAGAATGGTGGAAATGGAGAAAAAGGCTACAATAACGTCCATGAAAGCCATGAAAAGAGAAGGAAAATGGAGAAAAAGGCTGACCTAATGGGTTTCCACGGATCTAGGTCTGAAAGAGGGATGTAATGGGTCAAAGAAAGGGAAAATAGAAGAAAGGAAAGATCAAGATAAGAGAGGTTGGGGGCTGGTACATTTTGGAGCTCAAATGAGAGCTTTGGAAGCTCCAATCACTGAAAATGGAGAGAGTAGGTGCTAGGTATGGCTGAGAATGGTGGAGGGATGAAGGAAATAATGAAAAATAAGGGAAGGAGTGATTGGAAGGGAGGTTTGAGCGAGAAAACAGTAACTTTGTAGGAAAATGAGAGCTTGGGGGGTCATTTTGTGAAGGAAGTGAGGGTTTGGAGAGGTTTTGATCGACGACCTACACATCAGGGGGTTACCTTAGCCCCCAAACATGATCGGCCTGGACGGCCCAGCCCGCAGGGCCCGCTGACCGGCGAGGCCCTCGCCGACCTATGGACAAACTGGCGAGGGCTCGCTGATTGGGTGAGGTTCTCACATCCCCTAGGTCCAAAAAAGTTGGGGTCCCACTCTGGAACCCCCTAGAACTTGATCGTTCGGTCCCCTCTTTCGATTTGAGCTGTTTCAGGTCATTTCGGAACTAATCTGATCTCTATTCACTTTTACTGATTTCTAACAGCTGAAAAGAGATGGGATACAGTCTATACCCATCAATTGACGGTCTAGACTTGATTTGGAGTTGACGTGTGTGATTAGGAGTGTGCACGGACTTGATCTCGGCGACCATTATCAATAAACCTTCATCGAAAGGAAAATTGAGAGTTCTAGTTCTATTTCTATATTGTTCTCGCACCCTCCTACATTATAGTGGTGTCAATTTGTGGTGTGTGACCCTAACCCAAGTCCAGTTTAATCCAGATCATGCTCTGATACCAACTTGTAACGCCTTGAAAATCAGGGGTCGAGCATAACTCAGCTCCCGAGTTTCAGAACATCACTTATACAACATTATTTGATGATGGATGAATGTTGTCTATGTTAGTGCATAAAACATGAAATAGATCAAGCCAGATCAGTAGACATAATTTAGGGATCTTGAGGAAATGCAAGCGGAAGACTTAAATACATACATAATTCAAAAAGAATCTCCAAAATGTGCATGCTTTGCCCAGGCCAATATATACAACTGTGTCACAAAATACATGTATCAAACTAAGCAAAATCATCATATACATATCCCAGAAATCCCCGCTGGCCAGGACGAGGGTCACATGAACCCGCCTGAGAACTGCATATATGAGAATGCCTCCTCGTCCTCATCAAAGTCTGGCTCCATCTCGCCAGCGTCGCCATCACTTGCAACTACATCAGAGTCTGGTTGGTGTTTAAGCACCATCCTAGAACGTGGGAGTGAGTAATCAACTCAGTGGTACTATACAGTAAAGGTTAACATGTTATCAATCCAATCAAGCAGTAATGATAAGGCAGTACAATCAAACATGTCCTACATACTCTTGTTAATGCACGAATGTTATGAGGGAATGATGCATGCCCTCACCACAAACTCCCTCTGTGATCTTCATCTTATTATCTCGCATGTCAGTCACTTCCTCAGTGCTCTTACACCAACACCGATAGCACATGTAATGCGATGATATGAGCATGCTTACCAAGTTCTTATTAGTCCTTTTCATACAGTAGGATTGGGAAGCTAAGACACTTCCCTTATATCAATTCCCAACATTGATCCATTCTAGGATCGTCACTCCTAGAAATTCTTATACGATATTATGGTTCTAGGTCACTGCAAGAGCTGTCAGGGTTGTCGTGCGCAATCATTACACCACTCCCCCATCACTAAATCAACACAGGCCTAATTATATCCTTAATACTGTAACAGGACTCGTCGCCCTTATACAGTGTCAGGATATAATTGAGGTCACTACAGAGGGCTCGTCACCAATCAATGTAGGCCGACAGTAAGAATATAGTGTCCCATACCACCATAATCTACTCACGAGAATAAAGTACTCAATGGTCACTACGGGGAGGTTTGTAGCCCTAGTGTAGGCCGACAGCTCGATCACGGTGTCCTATACCACCATGTTTGGCTCATGAGTCTTAGGGGATCACGGTACCCCATTTAACGGGAGTTTCACTGGTAAGTTCAGTGCCTTAGATTCAAACAATAGTGACCAAATATGGTGAACAAACATCGGTTAATCGGGTTAGTTGATAAGTTCAACTAGGCCAAGCGCACGTTGAGTTAAACGACATGAAATGCATAAGCACTCCGTGTGGCCTAACCACTGTTGAACATCCCAAGCATAACTCAGATTCGTTAGACTCATCCTGTGTGGCGAAAATGACCTCAACCACCATTTGGAGTATGATTACCGATTACCTGGACTGTAGCACAGCCCCACTCACATACAAGCTCAATAACTAGCATGATTCATATCCTACATTCAAATGAACATTCATGATATATAATTAAAACTTAAATAGAGTACATAGAGGAAATCATACACACATGTTACATGGATAATCTAAGTTACATGATTCATGGAGGAAATCATACACTCAAGTGTTGTGATTGAGATTCATATCTCAACAACCTTCGCAATCACACTTTACTAACTTCTAACTCATTTAGGCATTTATACAAACACTTAGATTACACTATTCAACATACATCACGTATGTCGACTCCATTGCATATTAGGGCAAGTCCTTTTTCCAAGGAGTTGCCACATTCATATCAATCATATAGCAACGACAATTAATCATGGCAATCAAAATAGCAGATTCCATACGCATACATGTATTGTAACATATACATGAAATATGCTATTTACAATATAAAGCATGCATATACGGAAATTGAAACGGATAGCGCATTTGGCATGTGTAATGGCTATCACAACACGAATAAATCATTATCTAACATTAAAAGTCTTGAAAACCATAACCTAAACGTATATAGTCCGCACCGTAAACCAGAAAATACGTATAAGATGTGATTCAGACGATAAGTGAAACGTTCCAGATGACTTAAAAATATATTTAATTTTCTAAAAATCTTCATTTTCCTACTCTCTTTACTTCGGGCTCAATAAAATGATCTTAGGACATCGTTTGGGCTTAATTTTCTAGGTGATTGTCAAGTCCAACTAGGCGGTCGTAATGGTCTAAGTTCATAGCTATCCTGCTTTCGATGCGTGGTCTAAATCCAATATAAAATTACAAAGCATTCCCAGGAGCAACTGGGTTTAGAATTGGATCCTAGATTTCAGGGTCATATAGCGTCAATGATTCTTTAGGTTTGAGGTCTTACAGATAGCATTGAAAGTTATTGGTGTTAATTTCATAAGTAATCTAGTTTAGCGCTAACCAAAACACATTAGATTTCTAAGATATTTAGTTCGAATTGATTCCTGATAGAGGTGGTACTCGATTCTAAGTATAAATTTTTCTAAGTCGTTATAGTAACCATATCACACAATGCGAATGCATGAATCACACTATCCAGTCATGTAGCAATCCTGCGCATAATGTGCGCTCATGTAGGGCACCACCGCCTATCCAGGAGCCCCTAAACAATCTGTACAAAGGCATATGCTATGATCAGTCACTTCTCATATCAAGCATACATATGATGCGTATGATCATGAATCATGGAACTATACTATTCATGTGATGAAATAACGCACTATCCTTACAATGTAGATGACCTAGATGGCCTACACACAACAAGTACGAGCCTAACAATGGGCCCTAGGGAGAGTCATAATGCGAACATTTAACCAACATTATACTTGTAATGTGGATGTCAAACCAACATTGCTCCCAAGGTGTAGCCCATCGTGAAACATCCTTACACAAAACATGTTGTGATCACACATTGCAATGGACCTTAGGTACATCCCATGGGCCTTAAATACATCAAATGGGCCACATCATATGGGCCTTTTATTCATTAAGTGGACCACATCAATGGGCTGCTCCAATGGGCCTTATGTACATTGCAATGGGCTATAACCCGTGGGCCTTGAGTAAATCAAATGGGCCCTATCACATGGTCCTTATGTGTATCAAATGGGCCACACCCATTGGGCCCCATATGTACATCAAATGGGCCTCAACCCATAGGCCTTAATACCTTTCAGTGGGCCTTAACCCATGGGCCCCTAATACATCAAATGGGCCTCAACCCATGGGCCTTACATATTTATCAAAGCGGGGCTCAACCATGGGCTACAAGTACATCGAATGCCCTCATAACATGGGCCTTATACAAATCCTCAAAATGGTTGGATGGTTTGGATGAAACTCATGCATCATGGTAGGTCCCATAGGGATGGAAGGCATAGATTAATCACATGCTCCATGGTGGAGATCTATACTCATGAAAGGTGTGGACACAATACATACATAAGTGGATCCTAAGTAGGATCCACCCAAAATGTTTGTTTTTCATCCGACTTAGGGCCCAACAAAATGTTTATTTTTCATCCAAACTGGGGCCCAACATGATGTTTATTTTCCATCCAAACTGTTCATAGGGTCACATGGGCCTAGGGCCCACTGTAATATTTATTTGTAATCCAATCTATTCATAAGGTCACGTGGACCTTGGGCCCACTGCAATATTTATTTGCAATCCAATCTATTCATGAAATCACATGGTCAGGGGGTAGGTCCCATCGTCCAATGTGGACAGTGCGGATATAACACATAAATCATGGTGGGTCCCACTGTCCAGTGGTGGATGGCGCGGATAGAACACATAAATCATGGTGGGTTCCACCATCCACGGCTGTGGACGGTGTGAATAAAACACTTGCATCATTGTGGGTCCCATGTGGGGCCCACCATAATATTTATTTTCTATCCAATTTGTCCATATGGCCATAGAGACCTGGATGAAGAGGAAAAAAAATTTTCATATTGATTCAAAACTTTCGTGGGCCTAAAAATGGGTTTCAACGGTAGATGTTCATTCACACTGTTTTCTGCGATGTGGGTCACCCGAGCTTTGGACGTGGCTGATGTTTGTGGGGGGCCCACTGCTAGAAGTGGCTCACCATTTGAATGGGTTGGATGACAAATAAGCATTACGTGGGGCCTATAGCTGGAGCCGTGGAACCCCTGCTGGCCGTCGGTCAAAGGGAGCAGCGTCCTGTTGCTGCGTCAGTGACAGCAGGCGCTGCCTCTTATTATTATTATTTTTTTTTGAAAAGTGATTTTTTTTTGGTTTTTCATGTATGTGGCCCGCATCAGGTAAATCCACCCCGTCCATTGGCTCCCCTGGCTCAAGACAAGCCTAATGAGTCCAATATTGAATACATTTCGGCCTGTAGCAAAAATTAAAATAAATTTTAATGGTGAGAATCAATGTTTTGAAAGGTATGGCCCGCCCGCTAAACGGATTAGCTTCATTTTTTGGCTCAACGCCTAAAATAAGTGGTGAAAGGGAATGGATGGCTTGGATTAACAACATACATTAAGGTGGGACCTACATGAGTGGGCCACCCATAAGTTTGAAAATAAGCTGATATTTGTGTTTTTTCCAAACCATGTCCAGCGTCCCTGGACGTTGGAGGTTGGACGTAACAAATACATTAGAGGTGGGCCCTGCTTAGGTGGGCCACCTCATGGAGGATGGTGTGGATACAACACACACAAAGTGGGCCCCACTTGTAGATGGTTTGGATAGAGTACATGCCTCATGGTGGGGTCCATTTATGTGGGCCACACAAACACATCATCATCTCATAAAAAAATGAAAAAGAGAGGGAGAGAGAGAGGAAGAGAGTGGGACATGCGTGTGATGGAGGGCTCCGCCACTATGAGCCCTCCCTTGTAAGAAATCATACATCAAATTGATCCCTTTACACATGGGTCCACCAAAATCGAAAATCAACAGTGGAGATCCTTTCCACACCAATATGAACGGTCTAGATAACCTTTTTAATGCAAGGAAATAAACATCATGATGGGGTCCATGGAGAATGGCCCCATCATGGAATGATCATGATGATCCTAGTGGGCCATCGGCCACATCTTAGGGTCCCAAGTGAGATCCAAACTATTGATCAGTTGGCCTCACTTGACCCATCTTAAAAATAAGAAAACTACTCTATCAAAGCACCCACCGTTCGATCTTCTTGCTCCCTTGGGTTCCTTAGCTCCTTAGCTTCGATTCCAACAGAGGAGATGAGGTTTGGATGGTTGAGATGAGAGATCTTGGGATGGAAAGGTGGGCCACACTTGAAGCTTGAAAGAGAGGGAGGGGCTTGGACGTGTGATTTTTCTTTAGCTTGGGAAAGTGATTTTTAAAAATGAAGGGAGAGAGAGTTGTAAAGGGAGAGAGAGAGTGATGGGTGATGGAGTGATGCATGTGGTGAGTGATGGGTGTAAGAGGCTTTTTGACTTTTGTGGCCATTTGTGTAGAAAGGCATGAGAGTGTAAGAGACTTTTTAACTTTGAGGCTTACTTGGAAAAGGGTGAAAAGTGATGTGTACTTGACATGTACTTGACATGATGGGGTTGATTGATGTGACAAGTCGTAGAGATTCTCTTGAGTTTTCAACTCGCGGTGTTTTTCTCTCACCGAACGTTGGCCCACATCTCCTGACCTGGGTATCTCCTCGGCACGCGAGTCACAGCATCGAAACCATAGCGACGGTGCGGTTGTTATGGTAAAGGTCTTGGGTTGAGTCGACTCGGGTTGACGGCGTGCAAATCAAGGTCGCGTGCAAATATCAGTTAAAGGTCGAAGGTTGCCGAAATTCGACCGAGAAGACCACAAAAGTCTATGGAACGGTACGGTCTAAGATACGGGTCTTACATGTGCTGATCAGTATCCACGCCTAACCTTCATGTTTCTGGTTCCGTCCATCTATTTTTTAGCTGGGTTGTTCAACACATGGATAGCCAGCAGTAGGGCTCTGCCCCTCTTGGTGTCAACATCCAAACCGTTCAACTAGTGGGACACACTATCCATTCATGACAACAAGTTCTGCGGGTCCCACGTGATATCCCAACCGTCCAGTTGGTAGGGACCCACTGTCCATTCACGTCAGCAAGCTCAGTGGATCCCACGTGATTGTACCTGTTGGATCCCAATCACCCACCTGCTGTTTGGGCTACACAATGATGTATTTGTTTCATCCGCACTGTCCAGACCATCTGGACGGTGTTGGACAGGTTGGACGGTCCGGTGGACCCCACTCGTGATATATGTGATTCATCCATGTTGCAGAGTGGCTGTGCGACCCACACATGTGTGGACTCCACATGCTTATGTTTTAAAATGCCGTCCATCTTCATTTACTGCATGGGCCACCCCCATGATGTATGTATCAGATCTACACCGTCTGTCCAACGTCCAAACCTGGGATGCTGGACCCTTTATATAAATATAGATATATAATAATATATTATTATATTATATATATAGGAAAGTGTATTATGCGCTCGACCTCATGATAAACTCTCGTGAGGTCGAGCTGTGTGGGCCCCACTGTGATGTGTGTCGACCATCAACACCGTGCATTTGATGGGTCCCCTTTAAATTATGGGATATCACAAAAATTAGCCGTATACGAAACTCAGGTGGGCCATACCATCTAAAATCATGTGAAGACACCATTAAAACATATAAAAGCACTTGGTGGGGCTCACCTGAAATTTTCATGCGTCTGAAACTTTGTATGAACCCTCATTCAAGTGGGACAGACATAATGGATGGGCTGGATTTATAAACCACATCTCGGTGGGCCCAAAAATGATTATGAATGTTTTAATGGTGCATGGCCCCTCTCCACTTCTGTATGTGGTGTGGCCCACAAAAGTCATGGATTGACTTGTTTTTTAAGATCTAGGCCCACGATGGAATGGTGCATCTGACTGATGGGGTAGATGTTCGAAACACACCATGGTGGGGCCCACACAGCTCGACCTTATGGGACAGACTCGTGAGGTCGAGCGCATAGCACCTTTTCCCTATATATATATATATATATATATATATATATATATATATATATATATATATATATATATATATATATATATATATATATATATACAACATATATATCATATGTATATGATAGGCCCCACGTGGGACCCACCTTCCTAATCGCTGGACGTTGTGGGTCTCATCCGCACTATCCGTCCATTTCTGTACGGATGGGTCCCACCTTGCTGACGTGTTGTATATCCTAACTGTCCATTCATCCGGACGTGTGCTTCACCGATGATGTATGTATTATATGTCCACGCCATTCATCTCTTTGGGACCCACTTGCTATGAGTGGGTTGGCTGGAGTACACTAGCTATTTATCTGGTGTTATGACATCAGCAAGATTTGATGGTCCTACCATCAGATGTGTTTCATCCTAACCGTTCATTTAATGGGGACCACCTCCAACCCATCTGACTAGACAGATGTCATCAAGTGTTGTGGTCCAGCACGAGGCACGTGTTATATCTATGCTGCTATCCATTTGGCTGGTGTGCGGGGCCCACCTCACACGTGCTGTACATGTGGGATGGGACCCACCTTGATGTACGCATTCTATATCCTCACATCATGGACGCGAGGCAGATTTAAAACTCTGGTGAGCCACATGTGTGGGACCAATAGTCATCCATGTATTGTATCATCCATGTGGTATATGTGAGGCCACCTTGATTTTGTGGTTCATCCACACCGACGTCCATGGCTCCCACAATAATGTATGTATTTCAGCCACATCGTCCATCTATATGGGACCCACCTATGATGTAGGCGTTTCGTTTGTGTCATCCTGTACTGGGATGTGGGTCCCACATGATATACGTATTTCATCTATACAATCCATCCATGGGATCCACCATAATGTATGTGTTGTATATCTAGCTGGTGGGGCCCATTTTGTGATTTATGAGGCCCACCTACCATGTATGCAGGGCCCATCTACTGTGCTGGGCTCACCTGCTAGCTATACATGGCCCATTTGATGTATATGAGGTCCATGTGATGAGGCCCACCCTTGTGTACGTATTCAATATTTATATCACCCAAGTGCCTACTATTGATCCATGTATTGTATATCTATACCGTCCATTAATACGGTCCACTTAATTTATATGAGGCCCATCGGTGTGGCACATTGATGTAGCCGACTTGTTGTATTTGAGGCCCATGGGTTACGACCCATTATGATAAACTGGGGCCCAAGGGTTGTGGCCCATTGAAATGTATTTTTGGCCCATATGGGTTATGGCCCATTATAATGTACTGGGGCCCAGGGGTCGTGGCCCATTGAAATATATTTGCAGCCCATATGGTGTGGCCCATTGTGATGTATGTAAGGCCGATGGGCATAGCCCATCGAGATGTATCTGAGGCCCATGGGCATGGCCCATTATGATACGTTTGAGGCCCTTGTAGGAAGCCCAACGTAATATATGAGAGCCCGATGAATGGGGCCCAATGTGATGTATGTGTGGCTGTTATGTTGTGTATGAATCCCTTATGTAGGTCACTCCTTGGGAGCAATGTTGGTTAGATGTTTACATTGATGTGCAATGATGGTTAGATGTCCTCATTGTGACCTTCCCGTAGGCTTTGTCAGGCCCATTCGCACCATTCTCTAAGTGGGTTAACCCAAATAAGTGGGCCCCATTCGCTATAGACAGATGGCTCCGTGCCATCAGATTTAATATAACCACGATCATGGGATGAAATTTATATTATGGTTGATCAGTTGTCCATTTATGGACCCCACCTTGTTTATATACTAATTGTCAGTGCCGATTATCGATGCTGATTATCGGTGCCGATTGTCGAGGCCGATTGTTGAGGCCGATTCCAATTGCCGAGGTCTATTGTGATGTATTCGAGGCCCATGGGATGTGGCCGATTGTGATATATTTTTGGCCCATATGATGAGGCCCAACTTGATGTATATTAGGCCTGTGTGAGCGGCCCATTGCGATGTATATTAGACCTGTGAGGTGCGACCCACTTGATGTATATGTGGCCCATGAGTGAGGCCCTTCGTGATGTGTATTAAGCTCTTGAGTAAGGCCCATGGTATTGTTTATTTGGAACACGTGTGAGGCAATGAGTCCACTCTATGTTAGGTTCTATATGGGCCATTCCTTGCGAGCAATGTTAGTTAAATGTCCACATTGTCGAGGTTGATTGTCGATGCCGATTATGAGTATGTGACCACATAGCATCATGATACATGCCCATACGCATCATCTGCATGTTTGTTATAAGATGTGGTTGACCATTGCATATGTCATTGGGCAGGTTATTATGAGACTCCCTGAGAGGCAGAGGTTATCTCATATGAGTGTATGGTATGCGCCGGATTGATGCACGACTGGATTGTATGACTCATGCATCTTGCTTTGTGTGTGTGATTACTGTATGCCCTTGCGACATCAAGGCCGTAGCCTCCACATGCATATCGTGGATGGCCAGATGGGATACCAAAAATATTTGGTTTGAGCATCGGGCTGCCAAGATGGCCCTGGGTGAAAATCCCTAAAACCCTCTTGGCACCAGAGGATGCTCCAACGTCGAGACCGAGTGGATATACATGAGCGCCCGAGTGTCAAATATCAGGAAGCCGCGTCTCCCATTGTGTTGTGGTCATTTGAGAGGGGGTGTATCCTTACCCGTCCGAGGGAGTAGGCATAGCTAGGCTGAGTTTGACCAGCTCGAGGAATGGGTCCGCTATCAACGAGCCGGGTAGGTATTGGCAGACTACTGGCCAGGCGGATAGTGAGGTCTGTTCCACTTACCCAGTTGTGAGCTTGACGGGGTGGCAGGTGGTGTTCAGTGTACTAGACCCGGTGATGATCCCAGAAAGGAACCGTACTTATATGTTGACTTATTGAGTAGGAGTTGCATACTCATGTATTCGTTTCATTCACTATCCACTTGGGCTGGTGGTGCGTAACTAATTGTTGTGTACCTTAATATGGTTAGGATTTCGGTTGGGCATACAACTAACCTGAGATCAGGTGTTCACCACATTGAGTTTGACTATCCAAATTTAGGTATGAGACTTATTTGTATAGAAGTCCCTTGTGATGGAACCCATAGCCTATGATATTACATATTATCATCCCGACTTCACTCCAGCTTGGTCATTTCATTTGCATAGCATGTTATATTGCATCTACAGTACTTAGCATTTTGGGTTACCATGTTTCTGCATTGATATGGCCATTGGTACTCATGCCTTGCATCGCATAGCCTTGGTACGACTGAGACACTTATAGACTTATTAGTATATTTTCTCTTATTTCGATATTGTATGATATTTAGCATTGTATCCTCGGCATCTAATATTTGGCTCACTTTGACTCATCATTTGCATAATTAATTTGCATTGTGTACCCGATATGTATGACTCATGGACTTGTCAGTACTTCCGCTTACTCTGATATTGCTTACTTGGCACTTACCTTGTGCACACACTTTCACCACTCACTAAGCTTTCTATAAGCTTATACACGATAGATGCGTGCAGGTGGCGTTAGGTTGCAACAACATTGAGCTTGGAGCATGCAATGGACTTATGAAGCTTTGATTTTTGACATATGTATTTCCCTTTCAACACTGTATTCAATTGTTTATATTAGTGGATATGCGGTGATGTTGTTGCCTTTGTGACTTGGGTAAACTTGCGGTTATGCTTATTATGAGTTAAATGTACATTGGAAAATCCTCGTAAGATCCCATGATTGAAATTTGGCGTATGAACGTTGGGAGCTGAGAACGGGGTATTACGGAGGCTGTCTGCACTGGATTCAGTGATCGAGAATTTTGTGAGCCCAATTTTTGAGTTTAGGGCGTGACATTAGGGCTACCAAGGAGGACATTCAACCTCAACTGGGTCCCAAAAGGTATCCCTCTACCTACACGCATATAAAGCAAAGTCCAAGGCCTAAGTAGTCAATGGCCTAGTAGGTTATATACTAAGCTCAATACTTAGGCAACATGGTGGGCCCTTAAGCAAGGTTCGGGCCCAACCATAAAGATCATGAGTCCACTCATTATGGTGGGCCTAATGGGCAACCCCTTATTCCAACTATGTGGGCAATTCGTATGTTTGAATCAAGTGAGTTGGGCTTCACATCTTGGCTTAAGTATGGGGTTAATTTAATGGGCAACCAAGCGCCCAACTACTTGAGTATTTTGGCTCATAAAACCCATCACAATAGTGTATTAAATATAGGCCCAAAGGTCAGGAGCCTATCAAGGAAGTTTCAAGACATTGGGCCTGGAAAACCCAATAATTAACTATGAATATTGTTTTAATAAAAACCCAATAAAGTGGGCCTTAAAAGTGCACTAATTAAGCCTAAAAATCTAATAAAAATAGGGCAATATATTTGTAATAATGTCCTCAAATCTGGTGGGCCATGCTACCTCAAAACATACATTTGTGGGTAGCAACCTTGGGCCTAATGCTGAAATTCCAGCCCACCCACTATCTGGGCTTGCTGAAAATTCAATAAAAATTTATTTATACAATTATTTTAATTTAGAATGGCCTATAAAAGTCACAAAGGGTCCCACTAGATGAAGGAGTGAATAAAACACATAAATCAGATGGGCCATGCTGCTGGACTGGATGTCTAGCAGCAGCCTAATGGGATGGGCGTCCAATGGGTAGGCAGTCCTATGGGGTGGCTAATTAGCCCAAAATTCATCCAAATGGGTCTCAAATGGATGATACTGAAGGAAGAAATGATCACACCCTCTATGGACCCCACTTAAATGAACGGTGTGATACAAAATACATCAAGGTGGGCCCATAAGGTGGCTTGGATGGCCAGCCAAGGTTGGACGCCCAGCCTGGTGAGCCACTCTAGGCGGCACCACTGATGGTATAGGGTCCCGATGACCCTAAAACTTTGAAGGGTGGTCCTTCCATGGGTGGGCCAGACCTTCACAAAATTTTATAATTTTTGAATGATCAGAAGTATTTTAATTTAATTTAGAAATACAGCCTCCCCAAAAATTCTGTTGGATAAAATGTTGTTGTCCATACAATATTTATCCAATAAGGTGGGCCCAAACTTCATCTAGGAGGGGATGGATGGATGATTAGTATTTTCCTATGAAATAAAACAAGGTGGGGTCCATAAAAGTGGCCCACCACTCAGAAAACCAAGCTAGAAATTGGGTTTCCCCCTCAATCTATAGGGCTGGACAGTCTAGCAAGGTGGACCGCCCACCCCTCTTTGGGCCTCCTTTTCGGTGCCATTGCATGGGCCATCTGAGGTGTGATCCATCACACTTCCAGGTGGGGTCCACTCATTCATATTACACCCCACAACATTAAGAAAAATAGTGGAAAACATAGTCCATATCTATGTCAAACATTAACTATAATAGTCCATGCAACGGTCCAGATTTTTGGACAGGTATATATGGTTGGACATATCAGCCTATATCTATATATATACAACAAATAAAAGGATGTGTGGCCTTCCTTAGTGGGCCCCACACATGTCCAGATTAAGAACTTCGGTTAGGGCACTTGCATGCATCAAAATATGGTGCCAAAAATCATAAAATGGGTGCTAGGGGCGTCCCACCGTTGCTAGATTTTTTTTTTTAGGATGTACCAAGCCAACCAAGTAGGCCACACATATCATCATCCATATATAAAGGAAAAGAGAAGAAGAAAGATGATCCGGCCATGGGGATAGGGCCCCGCCACTAATGAGCCCTCCCAAGAACAATTAAATACATAGATCTACATTGATTTACACTTACAATCATAAAACTATTACATGCATGATTTATATCTACAATAAATGGTTGGGATGCCATCCCAACATGATCTTTAAGGTCTAAATGACCTATCATGAAATACATCATGATGGGGACCATAGAGAATGGCCCCATCATGGAACATGACATGCATGTAGGATGGCCCAAAGGGCCACATCCATGGGATCAAATGGGATCCCTACCATGGATTGGTGGGTCCCATATGATCCATCCATGAAGAAATAGATCTACATTGATTTATACTTACAATCATAAACTATCATATGCATGATCTATATCCACAATAAATTGTTGGAATGCCATCCCAACATGATCTTTAAGGTCTAAATGACCTTGAGATAGAGTAGATCATGAAATACATCATGATGGGGACCATGGAGAATGACCCCATCATGGAACATGACATGCATGTAGGATGGGTCAAAGGGCCACATCCATGGGATCAAATGGGATCCTTACCATGGATTGGTGGGTCTCATATGATCCATCCATGAAGAAATAATAAGATTAAAGGATAGAAAGGAAATCAGCAAAAACATAGTCACCCACTTGGAATCCAACTCTCAAACCCCTACACCATGAAGATCTTGGAGTAAGGAAGAGATTTTGATGGTTGAGATGTATTTTTAGTGGTGAGATTTGAGGAGTTTTTGGGTTTAGAGGGTTGGAAAATTTGGAAAGAAAGGGACGTTGGGAGAGAAGGGTTACTAGCTATGGAGGAAAAAATGAGGAGGGATATATAAAGAGAGAGAGAGAGAGATCATAATTGTTTTGTAAGAAAGGCAATGATTGCTTAGGGGAGGAGATTACAAGTTGTAGGCTAGGATAGATTTCTTGGTAGTGTGTGAGATAAGTAGTGTTAGTTATGGAGATTTTCTATGGTGTGGGTAGTGTACCTTAGAACTTGTGCCAAGAGTGGTGGTCCACATGCATTCCACTTAAGTGGGCCACATGATTAATGGTCATTCAATGAAATGTACACAACTTTTGATCTACATATCGGATGGACGCACGAGACGTGTCGTTGGAACCATGACGATGATGCAAACAAGATGACATAGGTCTCAGCCTAATCCGAGTCAGGTCAATATGATCGGACTCAAGATGACCGCAAACACTAAGGGTCGTGGGTCACCGGGATTCGACCGGTAAGACCGCGGGACTAAGAGAAATGAAATGTATACCTACACACACAAGAACTCGAGTCGGGTCTTACAATTTGAGAGTAGTCTGAACATCCTACAGGATAGATTCATTCAGTCTCCTAGAGATCGTCACTATTTCTTTGTGTTAAACTTATAGAATTGTCATCATCACTTTGTTAAAGTGATATTGTTGAGTCCAGTGCATGCGGTTGTACTTGTCTCCTTGTGAACAGTAGCACGTTTGTTCGCATGAGCATCGAGTTCTTTTAGATCTTTCTCAACAACGAAGTATGAATCGCTAAGGCTTTGGAGTTTTGTTAAAGCATCCAGAAGTTCAGTTAAGGGAGCATTGATTCTGGAAATGAAACGAAGGTCACGTATGAATGGATAAATGTTATATTGAAGGTTGGAATGAGAAAGGTTTCGATATTCATGGTGAGGATTATTTCTCTAAAAAATCTTTGAGCCTGGTCAGACATAGGTTCAACATCCATTGGAGAAAGAAAGAATGCTCAAAGATAATAAGAAAGGAAATTTGGGTGTACAGAAATAGGCATGTAGGATGAGCAATATCACAACTGAAGATGAGGCATCCTATTAGTTGAAGTGCCTCATTAATTATATGAAATATTTTCTAGGGAGAGAAAATAAATGGGTGCACGACTTCTCGTAAATAACTTATTATTAATGTAATTATGCACACAAGAGAAAAAAAGGCTAAGTACCATAGACAAAATAATACAGATGTGGAGTAAATTCTTTTGATCGATTGTATTGAAGATAAAAGAATTATAAGACCAATAGCGGACAAGTATAAAGAAATCTAAAAAATGAAAGACAAGAAAGCTGAAATTGCTTCTTGAAGCTTCGACCACTTGATTTCTTGTCAATGGAGAGCAGCTTTGATTTTAGCTTCTGAGCATACAATCTCACTAATCAATGTAGTATGTTCTTGCATGAAGGCACCTAGTTGATTGATTTCAGCCTGCAAATCTTCTCTACACCCAGTCAAAGATTTTTGTTCTTCCTTCAACAATCTTAGTTTCTCTTCTATGACTGAGATTTGAGCCTTTAGATCTGTCAAGGATGAATTTAACACTTTCAAGTTGTTATATGCTACAATAAGTTTCTTCTTAACAGTTGTGATCGTAATCATCTTAAGGGAGACAGTCGAATGCTCAACTTAAGGTCTGTCAACCATAATAACTGTAGCTTAGTGCTCGTAAATCAAGCTTAGAAATTCATAAAGTGCATGTAGCTTGGTTAAGAGTTTTTTTATCGGTGAATGAGGAAGTTAGATCTCTTGACTGATCCTGATAAAATGATGTCAACGACACCAAAACTAATGAGCATTCATAATTCTTCCTGCAGTTGTTGAATTTTTTATGAAGGTGCAGTAGACTCGACCATTAGGATGTCATATGGCAAGCCTTGATCGAATGAAGATAATATGTCTTCTACAGGAAGTAGTTCCTTCGAAGAAGAAGACAAGGCATGAGAATCATTGGTCGATGGAACAAAGGAGTGGAGATGTCAACCATTAGGATTTTTTTTCTTGGACTAAGAACAATTTCAAATGGTTGAGATATCTCTTGTGTTTCTGCTTCATCTAGAAGAATAATCCCATGTTCGTTAACCAGAGCAATTACTTGATCGGTTAGTTCTGAAGAAGAAGCAAGCTGAATGGGAGATAAGGTTGTTGGTGTAACTATCACGCCCCAAATCCGGGGATGGACTGATGCCCTGAATTCGACAATCGACTTCCATACACTAAGTCTCAAGTTCGGCGCACCACAAGGAAGGTTTTTGATATATATATAATACGTAAGCATGAAGATCCATGATCAAAATACCAAGCAACATTCTCCATTATAAATCCTGATGGTTATAGTACAATACTTTCCAAAAGTTACACGACGTCAACATTTTTAAATCGAAAAATAGATACAATGCATCGAGAAAGCTAAGTCTTCCAAGCTACTCCAGCCCTGAAAAAAATAGAAAATAGGAAGCTTAGGCAAAAAGTCTAGTGAGTACACTCGTGTGGGTAGTGTGTCCTACATGCAAGCAAAATAAATATGTCATGAAGAAATCACGTATGGTGAAAGGTGTAAGGTATGATGCCAATGCCAATGCAATGCATATGCATCGTAGTAATACTCCAAATCAATGCTACCAGCATCACCAAGTCATATTTTCATTTCTCCTATACCACAGTCATAACCGTATTACATGCATTCACAATCACATCATCATCATAATATTGTCATACCATATCATAACTGTATATCTCGGGAAGCACCATGGTCGACATCCATGCACCAGACACTAGTAATCGACCTTGCATACCTGCCCTGTGGTGGACTTCCACCAATTATATATCATGGGAAACATCGTGGTCGATACCCATGCACCAGACACCAGTAATCGACCTCACATACCCGCCTTGTGGTGGACTTTCACCCTGCATGCTAGTAGCAGACTTCATTCGCGCTTCTACTCACCAACGAGTCAGACTGGTCCCTGTTTGTATCTCAAATCTTAAGCAGGTTAGACCCATCTCTTCTCAACCCAACCTCGTCAGTGGGAGTCAAATCCATGACCCATGTATCCACTCAGCCTGACGATGAGGCAACCCTAACTAGCATAGGGGTTTAGGGACTTTCAACCCAAGGGGCACATCATCCCCTACTATTTTCACACTTCCGGTGTCTCGTTCATTTTTAAGGATAACCCAAGTCATCATCATAGATATACATTTGATCGTCAAGATCTAACTCATGTTATACGGCACGACCGTGGTATTTTGATCATCATGTATGTCATAATTATACATGAATTCAAGCAACCATGATAAGGCATACATTTAAGTGCATGTGGTATGCATATAATGTTATAAGTTTAGGGTCTACTTAACCTTTAAGGAAAAATTTATGTATAATCATCATATGCCACTATCAACTATATCAATCCATGAACATGTGACTAAACTAAAGAGGACATGTCTTACACATGAACAAATGTATTGAAGTACACTTGCACATACCATCATTCCATAGTACATGAGTATGATCAATATCAACATGGTTAAGTAGATGAATTTAGTATGCTAGGGAGTGAAACAACATTAATCAAGTATTAAATCACATGCTTTTATTAACCACAATTACTGACATCAGTAATATCATCCATAACTATCATAATCATGAGCATTAAATGTAATAAGAGTTAACCATATCCTTCGCAAGATAGATATTCCATTAGTGGCTTTGGCTCGATATGATTTTTTTCTATTGGGACCACATGGTTATACCCTAACTGGGCCTTATGGTTAATGAGTGGTGGTGACGCAAAGTACATGCACCAAGTGGTTATGAGATGAAAGGCTTAGACATAACATATAGTAAATGAGCCACAGGCTGAATGGTGCTGGCGAAACTCATATAATGTAGTGAACTTCATCTTCACGTGGGTTGTTAGTAGGTTGGATTTGTAAATAATTATCTTAGTAGTTTTACAATGGTTTCGAAGGCACAAGTAGACCTCATAAGATACAATGAGCCCTAAGTTGAACGAATTGGGTATATAATATACACATAGGAGTTAATCACACTTGGATAACGTGGGTTTGTCTCATATAACATAGTATGTTCTACTTCCAAGTGGTACTGCAAGCAGATGGGTCCACACACAAATATTACGGTGGCTCCCAATAAGTAGATAGTATAGGTAACTCACATACATTAGGGTAGCACAAGGAAGAACAACTCATATGTACAAGGCAAACGTCAGCAGGCTCCATGATTGAACTGTTCGGTTGGAAAAATAATTGAATAGTGTGGTAAAATATATACATTGAGTGACTCCACAAGTGTTCGAAAGTTATACGTTCATATCGTCTAACTTATTTAGGAATTAGATCTAGGTCATTTTGGAATCATGTTTTAGAGTTAGCTAGACTAAATGGTGAAATATGCAATACTTACATCAAGGTAGGGTCCATAATCAATTTGATACACGTCTTAAGTTCACATACCCAAGAGGTTACACCATCAGCATAGTACATGAGTCTGAGCAATCACACGATTCTCATATGCCCACATGGTCTTATGACCACTCCATTATTAGAAGTCGATATGGTTGAATGGCCACACAAATGTCACTCTACTAGTCATAATAAGGGACTTAAGGTTAGATGGTTATGTACTTTCATTACATCATAGCTCACATAATGGGGCAGCCGCTTTACTAAACTTTCACATGGTCAGGCAGTACGTACCACAATTTCACATAGTTTAGTATGCATACAATTACTATTATGATCTAGTGTCCACATTTCAAAATATCCAAACATAATCGAGCAATCATAATCCTACACATGAATACAAGCACTACCAAAAAATTGAGTAAAGGCTATAGACTTTGGAAGTTTTTGGCTACGGATATAGACCATAGCTATTACGCTACCGATTTAATCCGTAGCTAAAACTTACTTAATCTGTAGCTAAAACCTACATCCCCACCAAGTTCTTATTAGGTATTGATGGAGCTTAAGGGGCTCCATGGGGCCCGTTGGAATATATATGTTTTATCTAAGCCATCCATCAATTCTAACATATAATTTCAATGGATGAGTCCAAAAAGTAGGTAGATTGAAGGTCTAAGTGGGACACACCATAAGAAATAATAAAAAAATAAATTTTCATCCTTAATATGTTATGTGGTCCATTTACAGCTTCGATCTAACTCCTTTATTAGATCAACTATTAAAATGATCCGTTAAAATGAATGGATAAAGTGGATAAATAACATACATCACGGTGGGCCCTATGAGTGTTAAAACTAGGCACTTAAAGTGTCATCCATCACCCCAAAATGAAATCCCGTCCGCTCTTATCTTCCATGCGCACATCTCTGAAAAAGAAATCCATCTCTCTCTCGCGCACGCCCACCTCCCAAAACCCAAACCCTCTCTCTCTCTCTCTCTCTCTCTCTCTCTCGCACTCAGCCTCTCCCTTTCCCTTGTCCTCTCTCGATCTCCGCCGCTCCCTCACCCTCTCTCTATTTTCTAACCTCTCTCTCTCTCTCTCACTAGGGTTTTCGAAACCCCATTTCGCCATAAACCCACCATTGATCTGTGAGCACACCCTATGCCAGGGTTTTCAAAACCCCTTTCATCCAACCCTCATCGCCATCTCAGCTCATCCACCAGCTGTAGCCTTTGTCCAATTACAATTTCTTCTTTGTTTAGGTGCGTCATGATCGCCGGAAAGGTTGCTATAGTCTATGGGTACGGAGATGTTGGCAAGGGCTGTGCTGCTGCCCTCAAGTAGGCTGGTGCATATGTGATTGTGACTGAGATCAATCCCATCTGTGCTCTCCAGGCCCTGATGGAATGCATCCCTATTTTGACTCTTGAGGACGTGGTCTCAAAGGCAGACATCTTTGTGACGACAACGAGTAACAAGGACATCATCATGGTGGACCACATGAAGAAGATGAAGAACAATGCCATCATGTGCAACATTGGGCACTTTGACAATGAGATCGACATGCTAGGGTTGGAGACGTACCCGGGCGTCAAGCGCATCACCATCAAGCCATAGACGGACCGGTCGGTCTTTCCTGAAACCAACGTCAGCATCATCGTCCTTGCTGAAAGCCGTCTCATGAACCTTGGGTGTGCCACTGGCCACCCTAGCTTTGTCATGTCATGCTCCTTCACCAACCAGGAAAAAGAACAGAGCTTTTTTACTTTTTAAAATTTCAATGTTGATTCAGATCAGTGGTGTTCTGTTTGTCCACCAGCAACTTGTCCATTGATTGATGGACCGCCCTTTTCAGTGATCCAGTCCAGTGGCTCCCAGCATGTATCTGTGAACCAAGAACATTCCCCCATTGAACAATTATAACCATCCCATTGAACAATTACAATAAAAAAGAGATCTATTTATTGTTTGTTTGAAATAAGTTGACAGGAATCATAATTTGTAAGCCTTAAAACTAGGATTCGGTAGCCTTGTAATTAATAGATTGATTGATTGGTCCACATATGATTCAGTAGCCTTATAATCAGTAGATTGCTTGGTTTGTCTACATATTGCATTCGAAGGCTTTTGTTCTTCATGTTCATGAAATCAAGTGATGCCCATGTACTCAAGTATTCATGTTCATATTGCATTTTCTTCTAATATTATACCAACATTTTCGTGTGTTTAATACATTTTTTCACTGTCATTATAATGTGACAGGTTGGTATATCTGTCTTATCTACCATAAAAGCTAAAAGCTTCAAGGTATATTGGCTAGCATGAGAAACAGGTTGGCATTTATTAGGCTAAAATTTTACATGATAGAAGAAACAGAGATTGGTTAAGATCTGAAGCAAAAACTCACATTTCAGGACTGAATGGGTTGAAGGAAAAGGTTTCTGAAGCTCATAAAAACTGTTTTGCCTCTATCACAACAAACAACATAAAGCTCGTTTACTTGAGGAGGAGTTTGGTTGAGGAGTTTCTGAAGAAGCCTGAGACATTTGAAAATAAAGTGATGGATTGCTTCGTAAGAGTCAAATCTGATCCCAATTACTTCTATTTTCCAAACACGTATTTTCAGCTTGTGCAAATTACTGGTTAGTATGACCACACTTCATTTTGGTACACTTTGATTGGAATTCCTTTTTGTTCTCCGATTTGCAACTCGTGATTTCCATTTTATCCTTTCAAGCATAAAGAGGGCTTCCGAGTCTTACCAGATAGGAGAGATTAGTAAAGACATTGTCTTGAAGGTGTCTAATCTGATGAAGGATATTCGCATTTTCATGGTATCTATAACATCCTGAAAATCGAGGGTCAAGTAAAAACCCAACTCCCGAGTTCCAAAATGTTATTTATGCAACATAGATAATATTAGATACATGTTGTCAGTAAACAAGCATTAAACAAGATTAGGATTAAGCCAAAACAACATATCATACTCCAGAGACAGTTAAATTAACAAGAGGAAGACTGTGATAGTATGTATAACATATATAAACTGTTGTATGTCTCCAGAGTGTGAACATGTTACCAGGTTATATACATACATGTATACTCCAAAAGTAAACAAAAAGAATATACATGAGTGCTCTAAAAATATAAAATGACAAGTGTCAAGGCATCTAATCAACCTCCCTGTAATCCCGTCAATCAGAACACGCATAAAGGAGGGATCCTCCTCCTCATCATCAAGTCCAGCTCCGCTTCTCAAGCAGCGCCATCATCTGCAACCAAAATAAGGACTGGTGGGTGTCCGAAAACACCATCCCGTAACGTGGGAGTAAGTGATTAACTCAGTGGAATAATAGAGCAAAGATTAACATGTTATCAAATCAATCATGCGATAATAGTAAAGAAATAAATCAAACATTCATAAATACTGTTGTTAATGCAATATGACATGACATGATGGATGCCCTCACCGACGATCTCCCTAATACAGCACCATCTTATGCCCGCGGCATGCTTTCTTCCCACAGTGCTCCACATCTTCCAGGCACATGCAATGTGATGGTGATATGATTACCGAGTTATTATTAGTCCTTTTCATACAGCAGAATTGGGAAACTAGGGTACCTTGCTTATATCAATCCCAACACAGATCCTGTCTAGGGTCGTCACTCCTAGTAATCTCATACGATGTTATATTTGTAGGTCGCTGCAAGGGCTGTCAGGGCTGTTGCTCGTACTCGTTGCTCCGCTCCCCCATCACCTTATCAATACAGGCCTAATTATCCTTAAGACTGCATCAGGACTCGTCGCCCCCATGCGGTGTCAGGATAAACTCAAGGTCACTACAAAGGGCTCGTCGCCTGATCAGTGTAGGCCGACAGTAAGAATATAATGTCCCATACCACCATAATCTGCTCAGAGTAGAGTGCTCACTGGTCACTACGGGGAGGTTTGTGGCCCCAGCGTAGGCCGACAGCTCGACCACGGTGTCTCATACCACCATGCCCGGCTCATGAGTCTTTATGGATCAAGGTACCATGGTTGACAGGGTTTACAATGGTAAGTTCAGTACCCTAGGTTCAAGCAGTTATGACACATACATGGTGAACATACAATGGCCAGTCGGGTTACATGACGGGCTCGACTAGTACGAGCGCATCTCAAGCTGAGCGACATGAAGTGCATAAAACACTTCGTGTGGCCTAAGCACTGCCGCCAACTCAAAACACGACTCTCGTTCATCGACGCGTCCTTCGTGGTAAAGATAAGCCAACCACGAATTTACTCGGTTACCGACTGCCTGGACTAAGCATAGTCCCAAACATTTATGAATCCACATCAGAAATCATATAAAGGTAATAGAAATGCGTTACAACCATGTGAGCATGTTAACACATGTTATAACATACAACTTAAGTAAATCATCTAGCACATGCATTTCTTACATATGATGAAATCATACATATAGCCAACATGAAGGAAATCATTTACATCGGCATATTATTTGAGAATTCATTCTCAAAACTATTTCGCAACACCATTTAATTCAATAAATACTAATACAAACATTTATACAAACACTTAGTCTACACACTTAAGTCTACATAGCGTATGTCGACCCAAAGTGCGCATTAGGGCGAATCTCTTCGCCAAACAGATTATACATGCATATATAATATCATAACATGATAAATTTACATGTCAAGCATTTCTGCAAAATACGGACATATACAGTATTTTCTATAAATGCCTAAAATACCCTAAATCTCATAATTACCGTACATTTACGAAATGGAAAACGGACAGCATGTTCTACATGTCAAACGGCATGCTTGTCGATAATCTACTATTAAATGACATTGAAAGCTTTGAAATCAGTCAATCAAAGCGTCTAAAATCCGCACATTTTATCCTAGAAGTGTATTGATTCGAACGGATCGTATACGCTTCGTCTACGGCGAACAGACAACCTATTTCACAAGATGTATAAGCTATCATGCTAAGGAACCGACGGAACCTTAAATCAGCAAGTGTTTAGGGTCTTTTCTTACCTAGAAATGTGGCGAAATCACCGAGAAAGTGATTGAGGTGCGTTGCTTAAGCACGTGCAACAGGTAGTGCAAGCAGCAGGAAGTTCTCTCCTACTCTCTCTCACAATCTCTCACCTTTTCTCTCACACCAGATAGGGTTTCTAGAAAATTCGGATGGATGAGAGAAGTGAGGGTTTAAGCCCCTTTTATAACCTAAAACATGCCCAAAACAGGCTTGGGAACAATGTTTACTTGATGCTTAACCAAATCGGGGTTGTTTTGGTCCAAAAAGATATTTCTGGATGTCCTTTGGCCGAACGCCATTGGACTTAAGCTCATGCATACTGGATCTAGCACACATCAAGTTTTCAGTCCGGCAGAGTTCGCAGATCGCACGTGGTGGTCCAATTTCAGTTCAGCGGTCATCGCACCTAGATCAGGTCTACAAGTCTCATGATGTGAAAGAGAAATTTTTCCTGATCCGAGGGTATAATTTGGCTGAATTCTGATGGTCAGAATGCTTAATAATAATGCGTCAAGTCATGTGCCAGATTTGAATTAAAATTTCTAAATCTAACCCTATTCTCACTCTCTTCACTCCAGGCTCAATGAAATAGCCTCTGAACGTCGGTTGACCTTGATTTTCGAAACGATTGTCAAGTCCAGCCAAGCAGTCATAACAATCTAAGATTGTAGGTATTGAACTTTCGACGTGCAGTCTAGATCTAATACAAAGTTTCAAAGAGCTCCAGAGAGAAAACAGGTTTAGAGTTTGATACAAGGTTTTAGGATATTATAGCATCATTGGTTCTACAAGTTTTGGGTCTTGTAGAACGTATTTAAAGCAATCAGGGACAATTTCATAGTTACTCCAGCGTAGCGCTAGCTAGCTTATGCTTAGTTTCTAAAGGAATTAATCCTAAGTGATTTCTTTGGCTATGGAATTGGGTTCTAAGCGGTTACTAATGTGTTTTGGTTGAACCATTGCCTAAGAACGTCTAACCCCAGGTTGGCAAAAATCCGGGGTGTTACAGTATCAGATGATGACTTCTTTGGGGTAAATGTTGTCACCAATCGCTTATGTTTTGAAGGTATTGCGGCAAGTATACTCAATAGTTGATCTCAATTTTCATTAGCTACTAAATTAATTGATTTGGAATTCAGCTAGAGTGACTCAATTTAGTTGATTCTAAGTATAAAATCAAATTGCATTTCTGTAGAATTTCTTATGCATTGGTTGACTGGCCAATTTCAAAATAGGTTAGCAATATATATATATATATATATATATATATATATATATATATATATATATATATATATATATATAGGGCTCTCGGTCTATATCTCAAAATGAAAGACAGAATCAATGAGAAATTTAGGACATCAGTCCATGCAAAATCCATTTGGTCCATTTGTGTACCATGGAAATTATTTCACTCCACCATTTGCTCCCCTTTTTCGAAAGATTCCACGATGCCCTTCCTTAAGGGTGTATAATACATGAATTCCTCAACATTTTTTTCTTCATATGTAATAGGTTTTTAAGGTTTCTTTCAGTATATGTTTGCATATTTTTATTGATCTTTTGTACTTGACGACATTAGGTCGCAGAATCTGTCTATGATAAATCACTACAACTAGTATATATCAATGCCCATGCAAGCACCATCTCTTAGAATTGTTCTTTGTTGCATGTTTGTAGTCGCAGGAAAAATGTAAGGATCTACATTACAGAACGAAAGAAGGCCATCTTAAAAGGCCCACTGTGGTGAGCTCACTTCCATTAGCAATTCATTCATTTATTTTTAAAATTGAAATGTCTAAAAAAAACTTCTATTTTCATGATATCATGATCAACTATAGGTCACTTCACAACATTAAGACTTTGAATCTTTGGAGTAAAATTTTCTTTTGTTCCTCTCTCTCTCTCTCTCTCTCTCTCTCTCTCTGTCTGTCTCTCTCTCTGTAATAGGAAAAAACCAAAAAACTTGTATATGCCCCATAATGGGTCTTTTTTTTTTCATAATAGTCGTTATGATCCCCTAATGTGTAACGGTTTCCACAATTACCTTTACGGCACACCAAGCTAGTGAGTAATTAGATAGGAAAGCTTCTTTTTCTCTTTTTTTTTTTTTTTTTTTTTTTTTTTTTTTTTTTTTTTATATAGATTATTCATGTATTGATGTGGATTTGACAGTTGGGTATTGGTACTTTAAAAACACTGCATCAATGGTAGTATGCTAGACAATCCAAAAATGGTTGCCATTTCAATTTTAAGTTGCTCATTACTTTTGTTATTGCTCTTCGTTGGTCAATAAAATATAATATCTTTTATTTTTCCAATTCTCTTGTTGTGCCCATTGGTCCCATCCAAAATAAAAGATGGTATCCCACATTTGGAAAATATTTGATTGTAAGATCTTACATATTCTTAACTAGCAATGTATATATTGGCTCGTCGTAGCCATGTAGATGGGCAAGGGCCTTTTATGTTTTGTTCTTTTTCTCATTCACCTGCATTCTTTTCCATCATGTAGACTATATACCTATGAATTAATTAATTACTGTCAAAAGTTTATTTTATTTTCTACCTTAGTTTTTGAAATTGCCCATACTCTACTTTTCAAACCTGTTAAAAATAACATAAAGTGTACATCAACACAGCCATAATTGAGAAATTTCTTTTTGGAAGTTGGCATGACTAAGTTCCATGTCCCATGTAGAACTTGACACCTGTACACATGTAACATGGCATGTATGTTCACATACTCAATTTTCTTATTAATACTCAAACTAATAATACTATCTTGTTGTTGGCCCACGGTTCTTGGGAAGTTGGTTCACGGTTAATTTTGCAGAAAATGCTGTCAATACTAGTAATTGTAAAATAACCGGCAACTTTCTCTGGGAGCTCATGTTAATACAGTTTTTCTACTGGTGTTCAAGTTCTAGCAAAATCCTCAAGTATGAACAAAATAGGAAGTTAAACAAGTGAAGTTCATTGGGATATTTAAAACATTTTAAATTCATTTTTAAAGAAATGGGATTGACTGAATTGTTCCATTTCAATCAGCAAATGTCACATTGCCATGCATATCCATCACGTCTTGCAGGTATGCAAGGATGAATTCTACATTACGAAAGGTTGGCCGACCCATTTTGTACTCTATATGTGAATGGCAAGTCATGTTCTACAAAAAGTTATACCCTTCGGCACTAATAGCTCATTCATTGGCGGTATCTCTTTAATGCTTCCTATTTCAATGCAGGGAGCACACATATGTGTTTTTTATGCTTTCTCACCACTAAATGGATGTGATAGAAGACTCGGAGGCTCTATGATTGGAAGGAAGACTCAGAATGTGGAAGCAATCATGATACAATGTCACTATTTAAACAACAAGCGTAATCTTCATCGCCTTGTCTGGCACCTTTTATACAACAATTAAATGTCTCCTTTCACCCTTCATTTCATCTCTCCTATCCTCTGAATTTTGGGTTTGTTTTCTTTTATTATGCAGAGATGGAGGACTGCACATCTCAGAAGCATTACATCTGCAAATGGATGTTGAAAAGAGTTTACATGAGCATTTGGAGGTACATAACATTTCTTTTTTAATTGTTACATCTGATCTTGAATCTCTCTGGATTACCCAATTTGGCTCCATTGAATCTGTTTCCATGATTTATATGAAAATTTGTGTTATAGAATGTATTATTATTATTATTATTATGTTTTCCTTATTTGGTTTTCAATTTTTTACTGTAGAAATTTAAGATTTCTTTAACAAACGGGACATGAAAAAGCCAAAGGAACCAGGATTAAGAGCTTTATGGACAATAAGAGAACTTAAAGAGGGCATGGTTAGTAATGGTTTTACTTTGAAAACATTGTTCTTAATTGGCGATGGAGCTTATTTTATTTTATTTTTTATGGTAGTGTTTTTTCTTTTCTTCTCTCTCTCTCTCTGTTACGAGAATAGGGGTTACTGTCTTTGGTCTATATAAATCCATGGACCATCCACAAGGTCTATATAAATCCATGGACCATCCACGAGGTCACCAACCAGAGAATAGTGGCTTGTCTATACATGTTCATTGCATCTGTGGTGGAGAGCATGATTTCTCACCAAAAAATTAGGTTGGTACACTCATTAAGTGTAAATGGCTGACACCTTTTGATTTTTTTACTATTCATCAAAGTCCACAAACCAAAAGCTAGTATTGTAGGATTTGTGTGCTTTCCCTACTATTGGACATCGTCCATAGTGGGACCCACCAGATGGACTCCAGAATCACCCTTGATAAAAACCTATGTACAATGGACTGACAATGGCTTATGGCCGGTACATTGCATGGTGGAGTTAGGGCATACCTCATAAATGTAAAATTTGGGAACTAAGTTTTGTAGGTCATCTATATTCTGCCCACATTAGGCTGTTGTTCTTGAGTTGTACTTGCCCCTGTTTGATTCTTGATTTCTTTAGCATCTCTTTATGACCTGTCCTGTATCATGTATTATTTTTGATGTAGAGATATCTCCTGTTTGCATCTTTAACTTTTTTTGAGGTGATGTTGTTTTGTTCTATGAGTTGCCTAATCACCAAATCAATTTCATATAAATTTCTTTTCTTGTGGCAAGATTGGAATGGTTGTTATTTCTTCCCTCTCTAGATACTCTCTTGGGCACAGACACAACTACTTGTTGTCAGGTAAACACACCTAGAAGAGGGATCTAGATGCTACCGTGTTTGATAGGCAAGGTCGATAAAATTGCTTAGGACCATGAGACTTGCTTTGATGATTCAAAACCATTGGAAATTTTTGATTCAATTGAATCAAATGGTAAGGATGGTTCTATTGAGTACACAACCATGTCTTACTTGAAAACATCCAAGCAACATGATCTAGCCATGGTCTTCACTTACAATGTTTGCAAAATGAGATCCATGAAGATAGTCTGTCATGAATTATATGAGGAGTGTTGGTGATCCGTTGTGGTGGGAGTAACAATCTAACACTTGATTGTTGATTGGCTTAGGTGGGTTTGGAGAGCCAGGGAGCGTTGAGGAGCTCTTAGTAGCCCGAGGGGAAGAAGTGAAGAAATGATCTGTTGATTCTCTACACCTAATTATAGAATATTTAGTTGGGGCAAGATTTTCATGATTTGTACAAGTTGCAGCAGGTGATAAGTTCTCTAAACCAAAATGTATGAGAGTGCACACAGACTCACCAAGATATGTAGTTTCAACATTATTGTAATTGTAATTGATAGAAGGAAGGATTGTAATTGATTCATTATTGAATAAATGATTGTAATTGCAATTGACAGAATGAAGGATTGTAATTGATTCATTATTGAATGAATGATTGTAATTGAATGAATGAATGATCATGCAGGTGGTAAATGAATGATTATAAATTTTTTTAAATGTAGGAAATCACTACGGATATTGACCGTAGCTGTTATTAAATTTACCATATAGATACAAATCCAGCACTACTTTTAGCTACAAATACTGTCCGTAGTTGTAGGTACTTCTCGCTACAGAAATGGTTGTAATGGATTATATCTGTAGCTATTGCAATCTATAGCTAAGGATTAAATCCGTACCCATAGGTTTTACACCTATTGTTATGACACCTATGACTACAGTCGTGCTATGGACTAAAATAATAGCCATATGTCTTTAGATATGGTTTTTATCCGTAGGCTTTGTCCAATTTTCTGGTAGTAAAGGCTGAAAGTGCACCTACTAGTGCCCTGGTTTGTTAATTACAGTGTGAGTTGAGTCAGTCGGACTACAGAGCCTAACAGGAAGAACAATTCAAGCATCTGCCTCAACTGAATGTGTGGAAGCTCGCCATAGGTAAATCATAGCCTCACATCCCATGTCCCAAAACACCGGGTGATTAAAACCCTTAAAAATAACTTAGAACATATGAGGGTTTTTGGGTAAGTGAACATTTTCAAACAGCAGAAAATCTCTAAGTTTGCTTGCCCTGTCGATTGTATCGATACATATTTCGATATGATCGACCTGCTCTATCGATGTCCACGACATTTAATTGATACTATCGATAAGAGGATTAAAAGTGTCCAGTAACCGCATACTCATCTGGACGGATTTATCGATTTATCGATACACCTATTGATATCATCGATATTCAAACATCGAGTCCATTGGAAGCGTCTCGATAATATTGACAAGCAGATTTTCAGCGCCCCTGTTTTACTAAAGAAAACTACTATGAGCTTTGATATATCAATGACTGTTCCGATTCAATCTGAATTCAAATATCGATCATATTGAAAGTCAATTGATCATATCGACAGTGGGCGTGCATTTCTTCAAGTAAATATTTTAGGATGTTTTTAACTTTGATCGGGGGCCACTCGAGGAAATCGATATTCTTATGTCGATGCTATCGAGTCCTTATCGATTGGATCGAGACTAGACACAAACTGTCCAGCATGCTTATAGGTAAATCTATACGATTTATCGATCCCATTGACCCGGTCTTGATATCATCGACATTTAAATTCGATGACATCGGTTGACCCTCGATTATATACTATAAAACCTGAGATATTTTGACTAGTCTCTCTCTTTTTCAAATGTCAATAGATTGATCCCAGTATCGATAGAATCGGAGTTCAAAATTCAATAACATCAACACCAGTATTGATCTCATCGACCAACTAGCAATAGGTTTCAAAAGTGTATGACATTTGAGTTTGTGTTATCGAGCGAATAGTCGATCCCATCGAGAGTATATGCTCGATGATATCGACCCTGCTCGATGATATCGAACTCTATCATAAATATGACCGTTTTATATCCGTTAAAACCTTTTGCCTATATAAAGAGAGACTTGTCCATATTGTTGGCAGAGAAAGAAGAGAGTGCTTTTGTGTGTTTTACCTCTAGATTATATACCCAAAGCCCTTTCTCTCACGGGAGTTCATCTTCCAATCCACTCTCATTCATTGATATTTAATAGAGTGGATTGGGAAATGAACTTCAACATTTAAGGATCCTTTAGCAACTATTTTAATAGTATATCATTAAGCTAGGATGCCTTAGATGAATAAATGATGGGAATCACTCTATCTTCCTTGTAGAAAAATTCTAAGAGAGTAGATTTTCATCCTAACCTTGACCCAACCCGAAGCTAAGTACTGGTATATCTTTTATGTTGTGGATCAAGGGAGCTGAAGACTCTTCAACAACAAGAAGGAGATCTTCAACACTGTGCTAAATGGGCCTCGTCAACTTATCTGTAAGTACTTATAGTCCAAAGGACACTTGTGATCATTCCTTTATAGGATTGGATCTTAAGTGTTGCTCACCCTTTGAAGTCCTCATAAGAGGCCTCCAGTGGGAGTGTATGCAGTGGGTGCATTGTGTAGACCCTTTCTCTATGGAGAGCATAAACATCTAGGTACATTGTGTGGACCCTTGCTCTGTGTGGGCATAAACATCTGGTTAGGAGTGCACCAGAAAAACTCCAGGGTTAGAGGTGAACCAAGTAGAAACCTCTGTGTAAAGGTTGAAGGTGAACCTGATTTAAAACCTCAGGTTTGAAGTGAACCTTGGGAAACCTCCTTAGTGAAATCCGGTACACTCAAGGGTTCAGTACTACAGCTGGGAGTGGAGTAGACAAGTAGTCGAACCACTATAAAAATGACTGTGTTTGAGTCTGTTATTGTCTTTCATTATGTGATATTCCTTACATGCTTTTATATTTAATTGTTTAAGATCACACCTCATATACACACATAGTCTTATCCATCATTATCTTGTATGCAACTTGTTTATCTTTCAAACAATTTGTGATTAGATCCTCTATAAGGCTTGGAAGCCAGTAGAGTTACATTTAAGTAATCCTGATAATTGTATATCTGATAGGATTAGTGTAATAGAATTTTTAAATACATCATAAAACTTTAAAAAGTCCTATTCAGCCCCTCTAGGACATATTGACATATTCCTACTTCAACTCAAGCGGTCTTCACCACTATTTCAATTAGTATCAGAGCAGGTCTCTCTTTAAGGGCTTCACCGCCTAGAGAGTGATCTTGACTGAAATTGAGGAATATGGCCAAAGGAGAGAGCTCAGCAGTTACTAGATCTCCAGTATTTGATGGTTCATATTATGCATACTGGAAGGCTAGAATGCATTACTTCCTGAGATCTTTGGATCATGATGTTTGGGATGTAGTTGAGAAGGGATATGTGGTACCATCTGAACAAATCGTACTTGAAGATGAAACTACCATCACTAAGCCCAAACCCAAAGAAAAGTGGACGGCGTTTGACAAAGTACAGCGAACTGCTGAAGCGAAAGCAATGAATGCCATCTACTGTGCCATGTTTCAGGATATATTCAATCAGATAAGTATGTGTAAGACATCTAAGAAAGCATGGGATCTACTGAAAATAACCCATGAAGGCACAAGCACTGTGAAAAGGTCTAAACTACAACTTCTGACTTCACAGTTCAAAAATCTCAGGATGGAAGAGAATGAGACATTTATGGAGTTTTTCACCAAATTGAATATTATTTGTAACTCCATGGGTGGATTGGGAGAAAAAGTTCCGGTACTAAAAATATGTAGAAAAATCTTAAGATCCCTATCAGAACGGTTTAATCCCAAGGTTACAACAATTGAGGAGTGTAGAAATATTGATGAAATGAAAGTAGAAGAACTGGTAGATTCCCTACAAACCTTTGAACTACACTTCACTCAATCCCAAAAATCCAAAAACACTGTCCTAAAAACTTCTAAGAAAACAAAACATGAGGACAGTGAGAGTGAAAAGGAAGATGAAGATGAGGAAGTGGCCTTGTTGGCACAAAGATTCAGAAGATTCTTTCAAAAGAATCGTGATCGTCCCTCTATAGGTAGAAAGGTGGATGACAAACCTTACGCAGGAAAATTTGGGAAAAGAACAATGCTACACCTATCGAGAGTATGGACACCTATCTATCGAATGCCCAAACAGAAAAACTAAAGAAAAGGCAATGGCCGCCACATTCGATGATACAGAAGAGTCAAACTCAGAAAATAGTGACTCAGGAAGTGATGGAGATGAGAAATCATTGAAAATTCTTATGGTCTCCAGCACCGTAATCATTCCCGTGGAATCTGAAAGCAAGGAAAAACAGCAAGTCACTGAATTATGTCTATCAAATAACGAGGAGCCTAGAGAAGAGGAAGAAGTTGAAAAGGACAAACTGCAAGATGCTTATAATCAACTCTATATCCATAACGTCAAAGTGATTAAACGACTTGGTATATCAAAGAATAAAAAGGAATTTTTGGAGTTAGATTTGGATAAAGCTTCAAATATTAATACTCATCTAATCATTGATTTGCAGCAATGTCACTTAGATAATGATAGACTTGAAAGAACCAACATTTCCTTGAAATTTGAGTCGAAAAAATTAAAGAAACAAGTCATAACATTAAATGAGGAAAACTTGATTCTTCAGAACAAAAATTACACACTTCAAAATGAATTAGAAGAATCTTGGAAAATAGCCCAACTAAACTATAAATTTTCTTAGAGTAGTGAGAGGCTCGGAAACCTTTTAGGTATGGGAAAATTTGAAAACAATAAATATGGCTTGGGTGATGAAAAAGCTAGAATAAGAACTGGATATGGAACACATGAGAAATCTGATATTTTCAGTTGCATCAAAGGTAAAAATCTGGCCTATCAGACAAGTGGTGATTCAAAGGATGTGTTAAACAAAGGATATATAACACCATCACCATTCAAACTATTTGGTAGGAAAAAGACTCAATGAATCAAGTGGTTGAATCAGATAAGACAAACAAATTTGCCACCAGAAAGAATCCTATCACAAGATGGGCAATCAAAGAGAAGAACAATTGCCTTGTTATACACTCAATCATTTAACAAGCAATGATGCTAGATGGTACCTAGACAGTGGGTGCTCAAGCCATGTCACAGGTGACAAATCCCTCCTGTCAAATTATCAGAATCTAAACAATGGGCTAGTCACCTAAGGAGATGGAACCACTGCTAAAGTAATTGGACAGAGAATCATAAAAGGAATTAATCTACTTACAAATGAGAATGCTTTCTGCATAAAAGGATTGAAGCATAATCTGTTAAGCATCTCTCAAATTTGTGATAATAGGCATATGGTCAAGTTCAACAAAGAAGAATGCGATATCCTAGATCAATCAGGAAAATCAGTAATTAAAGGTCATCACACAAATAACCACTGCTACATTATTAAAGGAAAAGTGAGGAATGATATAGAAGAGCATTAAGAATGAAGAAACATGTTCAGATTTTGCATCAAAATCTGGATATTTGCTGAAATGATGCAATTTTGGTGAACTCTAAATGAAATACGTAAGGTTCCAGACCTCCTTTTGTATATAAACAGTCAAATGCTTATACTCTTATGTACTTACAGAGATTGTATATTATATGATTGTCTCTTAGAAATCCTAGGAGTATGCTTGAAAAATCATCTGAAGTTTAAAACCAGAAACTCCTCATCATGGACACGACTTTCCAATTACATTGAACAAGGGTCGATACAATCGATGGCTCTTCAGAATGTGAAAAGTCGTAAGACCATGGAGGACATCGGAGACAAACTTGATAGAATCGATCAGTAACTTCTCGATAACATCAAAACAATGATTGATATGATCGACAAATGGCACCCAATAAAAGGCTGATTGAGCAAAAAAATCATTTTTACAATAGCTAGTCCCATCTCGCTGCCCTGATCAGTTTCTTTGGTTAATCTGCACAGAGTCTTAATGAAATCTCAGCATCCAAATAAAGCAAAGACGATGATTAAAGGGAAAGGTAAAGCTCTCTCATCTGTAAAATCTTCCAGGATTAAGAAAGAGAAAAATACTAGACCACCTCAAAACTAATCAGATAATAAACAAGTCACGATAGTCGATCGTACTATTCTCACTAGTGCTGTCAAGCCCTATGGGGTGGATCTCATGATGGAGACTATTAGGTGGAAGAATATACTTAATATGGGCAGCCCATATCAGTTTGAAATGATCCATCAGTTCTTTAATCGGTGTCATGTTGTCCAAGTTTACCCACCATGTATACGTCTGGAATTCATGCAACACACCAAGCACATTACTCCAACAGTCCTTGGTCATGTTCTAAACATTGAGGTGACACAAATCCCTATCACTAGTAGAAATCTAAACGAATTGGGTAGATGGAGAGAAATTACTCGAGCACTGTGCCAAGGTATGACAATTCCTAAAAATGATGACAATATCCTTCTAGTTAAATATCTAGGAATCATGTTTCGACTCCTTCACAGTATTTTCAGTATGAATGTGTACACATGTGATGCCAATGACACATACTTGAGTTCCCTTGTGCTCAATATCCTGTATGATGTCTATCAAGAGGTTCCTGTATGTCTATCAACTCTCATACTAGACCAACTAATTAAAGTAGTCAAAAGTGACCATCTTAAAATTTTACCTTTTTCGTCTCTTATCCGCAAGCTAGCACATTGGGTAGGTCTGCCGGAAACAACTGATAAGGTATATCCTGAAGTATTATTCGACTATGATGCAGCATAACAAGTGTATGTCTCTGTCTCATCGGATACTAAGATCCCTCCACCTATTGAAGATAGTGGTCCCATGCCTAATGAAGAAACTCTTTGGCGATCCAATTGAACTCCTGAATATAGTCCTACTACTGTCACAAATCATCAGCGTCATGTGTATGAGTGCCAATTTTTAAACAATATCACTGGAATTGATGAGTGGCTCCAACACTGTAAACAACGACTATCAGGAATAGAAAACAGGATGGAAGCTCTCCAACATTCTGTGCGGAAGATTCTTAAGCTACTAATGACTAGTGGGCCTTCTATGTGTTAGAAGAAGACAGTTTTGGTGGAAGTTGTGTGTCTAGTCATAAACACTTGATTTTGCACCCATCTCTGTTCATTTGTTTTGAGTATCCCTATATGGGTCTGATATCTTCGTCTGATGATTATACTACTGCTATTTGGGGCAGTATATATATATATATATATATATATATATATATATATATATATATATATATATATATATATATATTTGAGGTTAGATGTTTCTTGATGATGAAACTTTTTGATGATATGGCTGAATTCAATTCTTATTTCATTGCCATTCTAATATGCAAGGTTCTATGCTTCTCGTATCTTCCTGCTTATGAAATGACTGTGCTGATTTCTTCATCTATTTACTTCCTGCCTTAATTGACGTATGCTTATCACTGTTGAAAATCTGTATACATTTATCTGTCTGTAATTCTCTATAAGACCCGTATCTTGTTCCGTACCTTTCCGTAGACTTCCGCGGTCTTACCGTATTCTCTAAAAGTCTTCCTAACCCATACCTTTCTTACACAAATGCTACAAGTCTTCCATGCCCATGCCTTTTCTTACACAAAAGGCCTCAAAAGTCAAAAAGCTCTTACACAACCATTACTCATGTAACACTCCGAATTTTGGCCAATCTGGGATTTGACGTCCTTAGGCAATGGGTAAACTAAAACACCTGGAAAATCGCTCAGAACCCAATTCCATAGCCAAAGAAATCACTTAGGATTAATTCCTTTAGAAACTAAGCATAAGTTAGCTAGCGCAACGCTAGAGTAGCTGGGAAATAGTCCCTGATCACTTTAAATACATTCTACAAGACCCAAATCGAGTAGAACCAATGACTCTATAATACTCTAAAACCTTGGATCAAACTCTAAGCAGGTTTGTTCTCTGGACCACTTTGAAACTTTGTATTGGATCTAGACCGCGCGTCGAAAGTCCGATACCTATTATCTTAGACCGTTAGAACCACCTAGCTGGACTTGACAATCATTTCGAAATCAAGTCCAACTGATATTCGCAGGCTATTTCATTGAGCATGGACTGAAGAGAGTAAGAATAGGGACAGATTTGGAATTTAAAATTCAAATCTGGCACATGACTTGACGTGTCAGTATTAAGCGTTCTGACCGTCAGAATTTAGCCAAATTACACCCTCGGATCAGAAAAAATTTCTATTTCATATCATGAGACTTGCAGCCCTGATCTACGTGCGGTGACCACTGAACTGAAATTGGACCGCCACGTGCGATGTACGAACACTGATGGTCTGAAAACGGTATGAGAGTGACATCTGACATGTGTGAACTTAAGTCCGACCACATTTAGCCAGGGGACCACCAGAAATGTCCTTTTGGACCGAAACAACCCCGCTTTGGATAAACATCAAGTGAACCTTGTTTTCGAGCCTATTTCGGGCAAGTTTGGGCTTATAAAAGGGCTTGAAACCCTCACTCCTCTCTCCCATCCGAATTTGAGAAAAACCCTAGATTGGGAGAGAGAAAAGGTGAGAGTTTGTGAGAGAGAGTAGGAGAGGATTTTCCTGCTACTGGCTTACCTGTTGCACGTGCTTTAGCAACACGCTCCGATCACCTGGCCGGTGATTTCTCCACATTTTTAGGTAAGAAAATATCGCATTTAGTTGCTGATTTGAGGTTCCTTTCGTTCCATAGCTTGTTAGTTGATAAATCTCGTAAATTAGGTTCCCTATTCGCCGTAGACGAAGCGTATATGCTCCGTTCGAATTCACATACCTGTAAGAGATAAGGTGCGGATATTAGACACTTTAATTGACTTTTTTCAACGCTTTCAATGTCGTTTAATAGTACATTATCGACGGCAACGCCGTTTGACATGTACAACATGCTGTCCGTTTACTGTTTCGTAAACCGACGAAGAATATGAGATTTAGGGCATTTTAGTCATTTGTAGGAAGTACTGTTTTCATGCATATTTTTCTGATGTGATTGACATGGTTAATTATTGCATTAGAATGTTAGGAATACGTGCATAATTAGTTTGGCGAAGAGATTCGCCTAAATGCGCACTTCGGGTCGACATACTATATGTAGACTTAAGTGTGTAGTGTAAGTGTTTGTATAAATGCTTGTATTAGTATGTATTGAATTAAATGGTGTTATGAATTAGTTTGAGATTGATTTCTCAATTTATATGCTGATGTAAATGATTTTCTACATGTTAGCTATGTGCATGATTCCATTATATGTATGAAATGCATATGCTTGAAGATTTGCCTAAGCTGTATGTTATAACATGTGTTAACATGCTCACATGGTTGTATTTCATTTCCAATACTCTTATATAATTGCTGATGTGATTCCATAATTATTTGAGACTAGACTTAGTCCAGGCAGTCGGTAACCGAGCGAATTCGTGGTTGGCTTATCTTGGCCACGAACGACGCGTCGATGAACGCGAGCCGTGTTTTGGAGTTGGCGGCAGTGGTAGGCCACACGAAGTGTTTTACGCACTTCATGTCGTTCGACTTGAGATGCGATCGTGCTAGTCGAGCCCGTCAAGTAACCCGACTGGCCATGGTATGTTCACCCTGCATGAGTCATAACTGCTTGAACCTAGGGTACTGAACTTACCATTGTAAACTCTGTTAACCATGATACCTTGATCCACAAAGACTCATGAGCCAGGCATAGTGGTATGGGACACCGTGGTCAAGCTGTCGGCCTACGCTGGGGCCACAAACCTTCCCGTAGTGACCAGTGATCACCTATGTCTCGTGAGAAGATTATGGTGGTATGAGACACTATATTCTTGCTGTCGACCTACACTGATCAGGCGACGAGTCCTTTGTAGTGACCGCAAGCATATTCTGAGTCTACGGGAGGCGACGACCCTTTCGTAGCAGTAGAGTACAGTAGGCCTGTATTGATAAGGTGATGGGGGAGCGGAGCAACGAGTGTGTGCAACAGCCCTGACAGCCCTTGTAGCGACCTACAAAATATACCTCGTATGAGATTACTAGGAGTGACGACCCTAGACAGGATCTGTGTTGGGATTGATATAAGGGAAGTACCTTAGTTTCCCAATCCTGCTGTTTGAATGAACTAATAACAACTTGACAATCATATCACTATTACATGCATGTGCTTGGAAGATGTGGAGCACTGAGCGGGATGCACGAATGCCGCGAATGAAGATGGTGCCGTATGAGGGAGAACGTCGGTGAGGGCATACATCACGTCATGTCATATTGCATTAACAACAGTATTATGATTGTCTGATTTACTGCTTTACTATTATCGCATGATTGATTTGAGAACATGTTAATCTTTACTCTCTTATCCCACTAAGTTGATAACTCACTCCCACATTATGGGATGGTGTTTTCGGACACCCACCAGTCCCCCACCAGTCCCTATTGTGATTGTAGAAGATGGCGCGACCTGCGAGGCAGAGCTGGATTTGATGATGATGAGGAGGATTCCTCCTATATGCGTGTTTTGATTGACGGGATTATAGGGAGGTTGATTAGATACCTTGACACTTGTCATTTTATATTTTTAGAAAACTCATGTATATCCTTTTGGTTTACTTTTGAAGTATACATGTATATATATAACCTGGTAACATGTTCACACTCTGGAGACATACGACAGTTTATATATGTTATACATACTATCACAGTCTTCCGCTTGTTAATTTAACTATCTCTGGAGTATGATATGCTGTTCTGGCGTAATCCCACTCATGATTAATACATTAATACAGACAACATTCAATCATACATATCTATGTTGCATAAATAACATTTTAGAACTCGGGAGTTGGGTTTTTACTCAACCCCCCGATTTTCGGGATGTTACAACTCACCACATCCATCCATCACTCTCTCTCTCCCTTTACAACTCTTTTCTTTCTCATTTGCAAAAACCCCAAGCAAGCTCCATACGTATGAGGATTTCTCTAAAAATTCCCAAGCTCCAAGTGTGGTCCAACTTTTCTACCCCATCATCTCCCATCTTAACCCTCCATTCCTCATCTTAACTATTGAAATCAAAGCTAAGGTGACAAGGAACTCCTAGGAGCAAGAAGATCGAACGGTAGGTGCTAGATTATGGTAGTTTTTCATATTTTTGAGATGTGCCAAGTGAGGCCAACCGATCAATGGTTTGGATCTCACTTGGGACCCAAAGATGAGGCCGATGGCCCACTTGGATCATCATGATCATTCCATGATGGGGCCATTCTCCATGGACCCCCATCATGATGTTTATTTCATTGTAAAAAGGTCATCTAGACCGTCCATTTTGGTGGAGAGAGGATCTCCACTGTTGATTCTCGATCTTGGCAGTCCCATGTGTTGAGGGACCCTTTTGATTGTATGATTTACTTTTAAGGGAGGGCCCATAATGTCGGGGTCTCTCTATCACAAGCGTGTCCCACTCTCCATGTCTCTCTCCCTTTTTATTTCTTTTTATTTTATTTTTATTCTATTTTATGTAATAGGTTTGTATAGCCCACTTGAATGGACCCCACCTTTAGGCATTATGTCCAAGTGTTCTTCAAGTGGGGACCACCTTAAATATTGTAACTACATCATCCATCAATGGTGGTCCACTTCAACAGGGCCCACCACAATGCATTTTAAGGACTGAACCATCCAGCGTCTGGGACGCTGGACGTCCCTGCATGAAAAATAAATAATAAAAAAAAAGGAAAAAGAGCCTTTTGGGGTGGTCCACTTGCTTAGGCCCCACCTTGATGTAAGTATGAAATCCACACCGTCCATCCCATTCTCCATCTAATTTTAGGCATTGAGCCAAGATTTGGGGTTGATCGGGAGATCAGGTGGGCCATAGCCTGGTGTGTTGCATCCCTACCTTTCAAAAGATCATTTTTCAATTTATTTTATTCTCTAATCATAGAAAATACTGTATAGTAGACCCGTTGGAATGGTTGCGAGCTGAAGAACGCAATGGCCGGGGCGGATTCCATTTTTGCGGGCCCCATATGTGAAAAACCCCCGAAAAATGGGTTTTTCCAAAGAATTGCAAGAGGCAGACCTCTGCCTCCCTCTGCAGCAGCAACAGCTGCACACTGCTGCGTGTAGCCGTTAGAACGGGCGGACGGACGCAGGGACCCATGGCCCTGCGTGTGGGCCCCACCATAATGTTTATTTGTTATCCAATCTGCTCATGAGGTGGGCCACCCCAGTAGTGGGGCCCCCTCCAAAAATGAGATAGATCCAAAACTCAGGTGGCCCACACCACATGAAACAGTGAAATTGAATATCTACCATTGAAATCTTTTTGGGGTCCACAGAAGTGTTGGATCAAGCTGAAATTTATGTTTTCCCTTCATCCAGGTCCAAGTGACCTTATAAATGGGTTGGATGGCATCTGAGCATTACAGTGGGCCCCACATGGGACCCACAATGATGTATATGTTTAAGTCCACCGTCCAGTGGACGGTGGTGCCCACCTTGATGCAGTATTGTCTCCACCGTCTAGCGGACGGTGGAGCCCTCCTTGATGCGTGTGCCATCCTCACTGTCCAGCGGTAGTGGGATCCACCATGATGCATGTGATGCATCCAGACCGTCCATCCGCTTGGTGAAATCATTTTAAGGCATGAGTGGCTGGTTGGGTGGGCCACTCATGTATGGGCTAGGCCCATTTGAATTATAAAAGGCCTATGGGTTAGGCTCAATTGATTTATGAAAGGCTTATGGGTTAGGCCTATTTGATTCATATAAGGCCTATGGACTTCGGCCCACTTGATATGTAAAGCCTATGGGCTTAGGCTCACTTGATATTTAAGGCCTATGGGTTTAGGCCCACTTGATATGTTTCAAGTCCATGGGACTAGGCCCATTGGATGCATTCCAAGGCCCATAAAATTGGACCCATTTGATGCATTTTTAAAGCCCATGGAAGTAGGCCCATTTGACATATGTAAGGTCTAGGGGTTAAGGCCCATTTGGCGTACATATGGGGTTTAAATGGTGTGACCTATTCGTTACCTTTAAGAACCATGAGTTAATCTCATTTGATGCAATCCAAGGTCCACGGGTTTTAACCCATTGCAATGCACATAAGACCCATTGGTGTGACCCATTTATGTGGCCCATCTGATGAATAAAAGGCCCATAAGATACGGCCCATTTGATATATATGTAAGGCCCAATGGGATGAACCTACGGTCCATTGCAATGTGTAATTCCCATACAGACTAACTAGCAATGTTTACAAAGATTGTGCCTTGGGAGCAATGATGGTTTGACGTCCACATTGCGAGTGTAATGTTGGTTAGATGTCCACATTACGACTCTCCTTAGTGCCCATTACTGGGCCGTACTTGCTGTGTATAAGCCGTCCAGGCCCATCTGCGTTGTAAGAATGGTTCATCACTCATTTTCATGTTTAGTATAGTTTCATGACTCATGATCATACGCATCATATGTATGCTTGATATGAGGATTGACTGATCATAGCATATGCCTTCGGGTAGGTTGTTTATGGGCTTCCGAATAGGCAGTGTTGCCCTGCATGAGTGCACGATACGCGCAGGATTTGCTGCATGATTGGATAGTGTGACTCATGCATTTTCACATTTTATGACATGGTTGTTGTACGCCCTAGCTACATCGGGGCCGTAGCCTCCACAGGCAGATCGTGGTTGTAGGATTGGATACCGAAAATCTTGTTCTACATGGGGTGCTATAGATATCCCTGGGTGAAAGTCCTTAAACCCTTATGGTACCAAGAGGTTGCTCCAACGTCTATACCGAGTGGGTAGATGAGCGCTGAGTGCCGATTACCAGTTGACTGTGCTCTCCACTGTGTCGTGGTTGGTTGGAAGGGGGTGCGGCCTTACCTGCCCGAGTGTAGGGGTAATGTTAGGCTGAGTTTGACCAGCTCAAGGAATGGGTCCGCTATCGACAAGTCGCGCCCGATATTGGCGGACGGATAGTGAGGTCTCTTCCACTTACCTTATTACACGCGATGTGGCGGCAATCTGGTTTAGAGTGTACTAGACCCCGGTGATATCCCATATTTGAGTTGTATTGATGTGTGGACATAGATGAGGATCAGTATGCTTGAGTTGCATTGCACATCGCATGGCCTTGGATGACCGATACCATTCATGTCTTGCATCGCATAGCCTTGGTATGGCTCATGATATTATGGATCCATCTGCATATTCCGTATTACTCTGACATTGCATGTTCATATTACTACCTTGCGCACACACTTTCACCACCCTCTAAGCTTTTTATAAGCTTATACATGACCGTTGCGTGCAGGTGACGTTGGTTCGCAGCAACGCTGAGGTAGGAGCAGGTTGCAGATCGTTTTGGAGTTTTTATTCTTTACCATTGTATTTTCCTTTATGCTCATTGTATTTATAAAGTTTTTGATCATAGTGGAAATGTTATGGAGTTCTTGGTTGTTGTTTGTGGGTTATGCCTTTGGTTATGCTTATTACGAATCAAACTGACGTTGAAAATCCTCCTCGTAGCATCCCAGGATCGGAACCTGGCGAATGGGCGCTAGGAGCCGAGAATGGGGTTCTACGGAGGCTGTCGGTGCCGGATTTGGCGATCGAGAATTTTATGAACCCGGTTTCTGAGTTTGGGGCATGACAGAAGTTGGTATCAGAGCATAACTTGGGAATAATCGAGAATAACATTACATGTCTGCTATGAGTATGGAATGACGAAGTCCCGAAGTTCGGATAGCTTCGCGACCTTCCAATTCAGACCATTAACGTGCGTACCTTCGAGAGTTTTCAAGTTGATAGGCGCCTTCGCTCTTTCCTGTAGGACATGGCGCCTGGGAGGGTTACCCGATCGACTCCCACACCACCACCTGAGGATCCCGCTTCACTACCTGAGGCTCCAGCTTTACCACCTGCGCCTCCCGTTCCACCCTCAGAGATCCCTACTCCCTTCCCTGAGGATGACATTCCTCCACCTGAGGCCGATGCGAAGCCAACTGTGACTGTGATTGCCTCTCAATTACAGCAGATGTTACAGGCTGTGACAGCCACACTCCAGGGACAGGGCAGGTGCCCAGTTGTTTCACCAGCTCAGGCAGAGCAGGAGCACGCGAGCTCCTTCCTTCGTGAGTTCAGACAGCTTGATCCCCTACGTTTCCAGGGCGAGCCAGATCCGACTGCAGAAGAGAGATGGCGCTCCGATGTAGAGAAGATTTTTGATACCATGTCATGTACGACCGAGCAGCGCGTCCGGTTAGCAGTATTTCTCTTCCAGGGTGAGGCCGAGCATTGGTGGACCTCTGTTACCCGTGTTGCCGGACCTGAGTATGTCTGTATATGGGAGGACTTTATTGACTGATTCGAGGAGTAGTACTTCTCCGACCATATCCGTCGTCAACGAGCCTTAGAGTTCGAGACTCTGGTGTAGGGAGATATGACTGTGGCACAGTACGCGGCCCGTTTTGTGGCACTATCGAGATTTGCACCGTATATGGTTGATGACGAGGGGTGGAAGGCCCGCCGTTTCGAGCACGGCTTACGTTACGGCCTTCGAGGTTGTGTTATTGGGCATGAGCTCCCTACTTTCCAGGCAGTGGTGCGGAGAGCTCAGATTTATGAGACTGAGTGGGCCGGTTCTCAGTCTAATCGTGGTCAGAGGAGAGACCGAAAGAGGCAGGCTTCTTCTAGTGATTCCCATCAGCGTCGACCACAGCAGCAGAGGTGTATAGGTCGCCTAGCCTTCTGTGTACCATCAGCACCAGCAGCACCTCCACCACCACCTCAGAGGCAGTTCACCGGTACTTGCTTTAGGTGAGGTGTGACGGGACACCGTTCATGGGAGTGTCCCAGCCCCCAGCAGCAGCAGAGAGGTCCACAGCAGCAGAGGGCTCCATAGTAGCCTCCACCGCAGCAGCAAAGACCCCCACAGTAGCAGCGATAGCATCCTCCACCACCAAGGCCACCTCAGCAGCAGCATCAGCATCATCACCAGCCTCAGAGGCCACAGCAGCAGAGGCAGCAGTTTCGACCACCTCAGCGACTCCAGCAGCAGCAGCAGCACGTTTAGAGGGGACAGACACCTCCCCAGCCAGCTCAGGCTAGATTCTATGCGGCTCAGCAGGATCTGCAGTCATCTGGAGGAGTTATTGAGGGTATACTTTCAGTTTCTGCATGCATTACACATGTACTGTTTGATTCCGGTGCATCGCACTCTTTTGTGGCCGAGAGCTTCTGTCGATCGACTGGCTTACCATTGGAGTCTGCTGTTGAGAGCCTATCAGTATCGACTCCCTTGGGGAGGACCGCAGTGTTGGGATGATTTTACTCGTCTTGTCCCGTTCTGGTTGTGGATACCTTTCTACCTGCCGATTTGTTTGTATTACCGATGTCTGAGTTCGACGTCATCCTGGGCATGAATTGGCTCGTCGAGTATTATGCCATATTGGAATGTGCCACGAGGACCGTCACATTCTGTATACCCAGCGTGCCACAGTTTCAGTTTGTTGCAGAGGCCAGAGGGGAGCATTGTCTTGTTTGATGTCCTGGGCCATAGAGGAGCCTGTTGCCGCTTGCATCGACCATTTGCCCATAGTATGCAATTTTCCCGATGTGTTCCAGGAGATTTCAGGATTACCGCCTCGTCGACTCATCGAGTTCAAGATTGATCTCGTGCCCGATACCGCGCCTATTTCGAAGGCCCCGTATCGTATGGCACCGTTGGAGTTATGGGAACTGCAGAAGCAGTTGGATGAGTTGCGAGAGTTGGGTTTTATCCGTCCGAGCAGTTCACCGTAGGGAGCGCCGGTACTCTTCGTGAAGAAGAAGGATGGCTCGTTGAGGCTCTGCATTGACTACCGCGAGCTCAACAAAATCACGATCAGGAACAAGTACCCACTCCCTAGGATTGATGATTTGTTTGACCAGCTGCAGGGTGCACAGTTCTTTTCGAAGATTGACCTGCGTTCCGGTTATCATCAGATTCGGGTCCGAGATGAGGACATTCCGAAGACGGCATTCAGGACGCGTTATGGTCATTTTGAGTTTCAGGTCATGTCCTTCGGACTGACCAATGCACCCACGGTCTTCATGCAGCTGATGAACGAGGTCTTCCGCCCATATCTGGATTAGTTTGTTGTAGTCTTCATCGATGACATTCTAATCTATTCAAGGACCCGTGAGGAGCACAAGCAGCATTTAGAGATTACTTTACAGACCCTCCGCGCACACCAGTTGTATGCGAAGCTGGAGAAGTGCGAGTTCTGGCAGGATGAGGTGAAGTTCCTCGGTCACGTGGTGACGAGGGAGGGTGTCACAGTGGACCCCTCGAAATTCAAGACAGTGCGTCAGTGGAGTCAGCCCACGACTGTGACAGAGATCCGTAGTTTCCTTGGCTTGGCGGGCTATTACCGACGTTTCATTGAGGGTTTTTCTCGTATTGTAGCCCCGCTGACCAGGTTGACTTGGAAGGGCGTAGAGTTTATTTGGAGTGACGCCTGCGAGTGAGCATTTATGGAGTTGAAGGACCGTCTGACGTCCGCTCCTGTCCTCACTCTTCCCTCTGGGAGTGACGGATTTATTGTATTCACCGATGTCTCGCATATCGGTTTGGGTGCTGTCCTGATGCAGCACGGGAGACCAGTGGCCTTTGCGTCTCGTCAGCTCAAGATCCATGAGCTGAACTACCCTACGCATGACTTAGAGCTGGCTACAGTTTTCTTCGCACTGAAGGTGTGGAGGCATTACCTTTACGGGGTTAGATTCGAGCTCTTCTCTGATCACAAGAGCTTGAAGTACCTCTTCTCGTAGTCTGAGTTGAATATGAGACAGAGGCGCTGGATGGAGCTCTTGAAAGACTATGATTTTGATCTCCAGCACTACCCGGGCAAGGCGACCGTGGTGGCAGATATCCTCAGCCTCAGCCATGAGGCCTAGTGGTGCATATGATGATCCAGGAGTGGCGAATGCTTGATGATATTGTAGCGTATGACTTTGAGTTCGGCCTACAGTCTTCCATCGTATAGTTATCGAGCCTGTCGATTCAACCCTCTCTTGTCGCAAGGGTGATCGAGGCTCAGCAGGCTGATGAGTCGTTGCAGAGTTACATGGTTGAGGCTACATCTGAGAGTCAGGCTGATTGGCAGATTGGTACAGACGATGGACTTCGCTTCAAAGGCCGATTATGTGTCCCGGATATTCCAGAGTTGCCTAGAGATCTTATGACCGAGGCACATCGATCGCGGTTTTCTATCCACCCGGGCTCGACGAAGATGTATCGTGATATGAGGCGACAGTATTTTTGGGCGGGGATGAAGCTCCAGATCACCAGTTTTGTGGCCGAGTGTGACACGTGCCAGCGTGTCAAGGCCGATCATCAGAGACCTCCTGGTCTATTGCAGCCGTTGAGCGTCCCGATGTGGAAGTGGGAGCACGTGTCGACTGATTTCATTATGGGTTTACCGAGGATTCAGCGTGGTCATGACGCCATTTGGGTTGTTGTGGATCGTCTGACGAAGTCGGCACATTTCCTTGCGATGCGTGCGACTTGGTCTATGGACCGGCTTGCGAGATTATTCATCGAGGAGATTATGAGACTGCATGGTGTTCCAGTCTCGATCATTTCTGACTGAGACTCGAGGTTCACGTCTCAGTTTTGGGGGAGCTTCCAGCGTGCGATGGGGACTGATTTGCAGCTCAGCACCGCGTACCATCTGCAGACCGATGGCCAGACCGAGAGGGTCAACCAGATCCTTGAGGATATGCTTCGGGCTTGTGCGATTGATTTCAGGGGTAGCTAGGATGAGCATCTGCGATTGCCTGAGTTTGCGTACAATAACAGCTATCAGGCGACCATCGGCATAGCTCCTTTTGAGGCACTATATGGCAGATCATGTAGATCACCGAATTGTTGGACCGAGGTTGGAGAGTGCCATCTCCTAGGTCCCGAGCTTGTGCAAGAGACTTCAGAGGCTATAGATATCATCAGGCAGAGGATGCGCACAGCTCAGAGCCGTCAGAAGAGTTTTGCTGATCGTCGACATCGTCCCTTAGAGTTTGATGTAGGGGATCATGTGTATCTCAAGGTCTCACCCATGAAGGGCGTAGTTCGATTTGGAGTGAAAGGAAAGCTTGCCCTGAGATTCATAGGACCTTTTGAGATCACTGGGCGCGTTGGCACCATGGCCTATCAGCTTGCCTTGCCATCTCAGTTGTCTGGCGTCCACAACGTGTTTCACGTCTCCATGTTGAGGAAGTGTGGGTCAGACATTGTTCCCGTTATTGATTGGCAGTCGTTGGAGGTTCGTGAGGATGCTTCTTACATTGAGCAGCCAGTCCGTATCCTTGATCGAAAGGAGCACGTCCTCAGAACTAAGGTCATCCCATTGGTGAAGGTGCAGTGGGGTCACCATTCTGTAGAGGAGGCTTCTTGGGAGCGTGAGGCTGAGATTCGAGAGAGTTATCCTCATGTCTTTGATGATTGATCTTGTATTGTATTTTGTATGCTGCCCCTGATTCTATATGATGACGTTATGTTTCTTATTCCTCGCGAGTAATGCTTAGTTACGATGCTTGTGAAAATTTCGAGGACAAAATTTTTATAAGAAGAGGAGAGCTGTAAGACCCGTATCTTGGTCCGTACCTTTCCGTAGACTTCCGCGGTCTTACCAGTCGAATTTCAGCAACCTTTGACCCTTAATCGATATCGACGTGCGACCCTGATTCATATACCGACAACCTGAGTCGACTCAACCCGAGACCAATACCATAGTGATCGCGCCGTCGTTGCAGTTCCGATGCCGCGACTCGCGCGCCGAGGCGATACCCTGGTCGAGAGTTGTAGGCCAACGTTCGGTGCGAGGAAAACACCGCGCGTTGTGAAAACCAAGAGAATTTCTACTATGTGTCACATCAATCACATCAATCCCATCAATCAATCAATCCATCAATCCATCACATGTCAAGTACACATCACTTTCACCCCTTTTCCCAAGTAACCACAAAAGTCTTCCTAACCCATACCTTTCTTACACAAATGCTACAAAAGTCTTCCATGCCCATGCCTTTTCTTATACAAAAGGCCTCAAAAGTCAAAAAACTCTTACACAACCATCACTCACCACATCCATCAATCACTCTCTCTCTCCCTTTACAACTCTTCTCTTTCTCATTTGCAAAAACCCCAAGCAAGCTCCATACGTATGAGGATTTCTCCAAAAATTCCCAAGCTCCAAGTGTGGTCCACTTTCCTACCCCATCATCTCCCATCTCAACCCTCCATTCCTCATATTAACCATTGAAATCTAAGCTAAGGTGCCAAGGAACTCGTAGGAGTAAGAAGATCGGACGGTGGGTGCTAGATTATGGTAGTTTTTCATATTTTTGAGATGGGCCAAGTGAGGCCAACCGATCAATGGTTTGGATCTCACTTAGGACACTAAGATGAGGCTGATGGCCCACTTGGATCATCATGATCATTCCATGATGGGGCCATTCTCCATGGACCCCTATCATGATGTTTATTTCATTGCCAAAAGGTCATCTAGACCGTCCATTTTGGTGGAGAGAGGATCTCCACCGTTGATTCTCGATCTTGGTGGTCACATGTCTTGAGGGACCCTTTTGATTGTATGATTTGCTTTTAAGGGAGGGTCCATAATGTCGGGGTCCCTCCATCACAAGCGTGTCCCACTCTCCATGTCTCTCTCCCTTTTTATTTCTTTTTATTTTATTTTTATTCTATTTTATGTAATAGGTTTGTATAGCCCACTTGAATGGACCCCACCTTTAGGCATTGTGTCCAAGTGTTCTTCAAGTGAGGCCCACCTTAAATATTGTAACTACATCATCCATCAGTGGTGGCCCACTTCAACAGGGCCCACCACAATGCATTTTGAGGATTGAACCGTCCAGTGTCTGGGACGCTGGACGTCCCTGCATGAAAAAAAAAAAAAAAAGGAAAAAGAGGCTTTTGGGGTGGTCCACTTGCTTAGGCCCCACCTTGATGTAAGTATGAAATCCACACCGTCCATCTCATTCTCCCTCTAATTTTAGGCATTGAGCCAAGAGTTGGGGTTGATTGGGAGATCAGGTGGGCCAGAGCGTGGTGGGTTGCATCCCTACCTTTCAAAAGATCATTTTTCAATTTATTTTATTCTCTAATCATAGAAAATACTGTATATTAGACCCGTTGGAATGGTTGCGAGCTGAAGAACGCAATGGACGGGGCAGATTCCATTTTTGCGGGCCCCACATGTGAAAAACCCCCGGAAAATGGGTTTTTCCAAAGAATTGCAAGAGGCAGACCTCTGCCTCCCTCTGCAGCAGCAGCAGCTGCGTGTAGCCGTTAGAACGGGCGGACGGACGCAGGGACCCACGGCCCTGCGTGTGGGCCCCACCATAATGTTTATTTGTTATCCAACCTGCTCATGAGGTGGGCCACCCCAGTAGTGGGCCCCCCTCCAAAAATGAGACAGATCCAAAACTCAGGTGGCCCACACCACATGAAACAGTGAAATTGAATATCTACCATTGAAATCTTTTTGGGGTCCACAGAAGTGTTGGATCAAGCTGAAATTTATGTTTTCCCTTCATCCAGGTCCAAGTGACCTTATAAACGGGTTGGATGGCATCTGAGCATTACAGTGGGCCCCACATGGGACCCACAATGATGTATATGTTTAAGTCCACCGTCCAGTGGACGGTGGTGCCCACCTTGATGTAGTATTGTCTCCACCGTCTAGCGGACGGTGGAGCCCTCCTTGATGCGTGTGCCATCCTCACTGTCTAGCGGTAGTGGGACCCACCATGATGCATGTGATGCATCCAGACCGTCCATCCGCTTGGTGAAATCATTTTAAGGCATGAGTGGCTGGTTGGGTGGGCCACTCATGTATGGGCTAGGCCCATTTGAATTATAAAAGGCCTATGGGTTAGGCTCAATTGATTTATGAAAGGCTTATGGGTTAGGCCTATTTGATTCATATAAGGCCAATGGACTTCGGCCCACTTGATATGTAAAGCCTATGGGCTTAGGCTCACTTGATATTTAAGGCCTATGGGTTTAGGCCCACTTGATATGTTTCAAGTCCATGGGACTAGGCCCATTGGATGCATTCCAAGGCCCATAAAATTGGACCCATTTGATGCATTTTTAAAGCCCATGGAAGTAGGCCCATTTGACATATGTAAGGTCTAGGGGTTAAGGCCCATTTGGCGTACATATGGGGTTTAATTGGTGTGACCCATTCGTTACCTTTAAGAACCATGAGTTAAGTTCATTTAATGCAATCCAAGGCCCACGGGTTTTGACCCATTGCAATGCACATAAGACCCATTGGTGTGACCCATTTATGTGGCGCATCTGATGAATAAAAGGCCAATAAGATATGGCCCATTTGATATATATGTAAGGCCCAATGGGATGAACCTACGGTCCATTGCAATGTGTAATTTCCATATAGAATAACTAGCAATGTTTACAAAGATTGTGCCTTGGGAGCAATGTTGGTTTGACGTCCACATTGTGAGTGTAATGTTGGTTAGATGTCCACATTACGACTCTCCTTAGGGCCCACTACTGGGCCGTACTTGCTGTGTATAGGCCGTCCAGTTCCATCTGCGTTGTAAGAATGGTTCATCACTCATTTTCATGTTTAGTATAGTTTCATGACTCATGATCATACGCATCATATGTATGCTTGATATGAGGATTGACTGATCATAGCATATGCCTTCGGGTAGGTTGTTTATGGGCTCCCGAATAGGCAGTGTTGCCCTGCATGAGCGCACGATACGTGCAGGATTTGCTGCATAATTGGATAGTGTGACTCATGCATTTTCACATTGTGTGACATGGTTGTTGTACGCCCTCGCTATATCGGCACCGTAGCCTCCATAGGAAGATCGTGGTTGGCAGGATTGGATACCGAAAATCTTGTTATACATGGGGTGCTATAGATATCCCTGGGTGAAAGTCCCTAAACCCTTATGGTACCAAGAGGTTACTCCAATGTCTAGACCGAGTGAGTAGATGAGCGCTGAGTGCCAATTACCAGTTGGCTGTGCTCTCCACTGTGTCGTGGTCGGTTGGAAGGGGGTGCGGCCTTACCCACCTGAGTGTAGGGGGCAATGCTAGGCTGAGTCTGACCAGCTCAAGGAATGGGTCCGCTATCGACGAGTCGCGCCCGATATTGGCAGACGGATAGTGAGGTATCTTCCACTTACCTTATTGCACGTGATGCGGTGGAAATCTGGTTTAGAGTGTACTAGACCCCGGTGATATCCCATATTTGAGCTGTATTGATGTGTGGACATAGATGAGGATCTGTATGCTTGAGTTGCATTGCATATCGCATGGCCTTGGATGGCCGATACCATTCATGTCTTGCATCGCATAGCCTTGGTACGGTTCATGATATTATGGATCCATCTGCATATTTCGCATTACTCTGACACTGCATGTTCATATTACTATCTTGCGCACACACTTTCACCACCCTCTAAGCTTTCTATAAGCTTATGCACGACCGTTGCGTGCAGCTGACATTGGTTCGCAGCAGCGCTGAGGCAGGAGCACGTTGCAGATCGTTTTGGAGTTTTTGTTCTTTACCATTGTATTTCCCTTTATGCTCATTGTACTTGTAAAGTTTTTTATCATAGTGAAAATGTTATGGAGTTCTTGGTTGTTGTTTGTGGGTTATTCCTTTGGTTATGCTTATTACGAACCAAACTGACATTGAAAATCCTCCTCGTAGCATCCCAGGATCGGAACCTGGCGAATGGGCGCTAGAAGCTGAGAATGGGGTTCTATGGAGGCTGTCGGCGCCGGATTCGGTGATCAGAAATTGTGTGAGCCCGGTTTCTGAGTTTGGGGCGTGACATTCTCCCATATGCTTATAATCTTCAGTCAATATCACTTATTATACCTTTGCCAATGACTGACAAAAAGGGGGAGAAAAGTTAAAAACACCCCGTGTGGAAAATTGGATATTTATGCTCTTATATGTAGCAGGTGTAAGGGAGAGCAGCTACACCAAGAAAGGAGTTTTTACTGTAATGGGGAAAAAATTCTGGTTGTGTACATGAATGTGTTAGAATTTATAAAATTGTGTAATCACATGTACACACAATTTAGGATGTATCTGTCTACATATTTTCTTAGGGTGTTTTGGGTATTTTGTCAAGTAATTAACAAAGGGGGAGATTGAAAGTGCACCTACTAGTGTCCTAGTTTGTTAATTACAGTGTGAGTTAAGTCAGTCGGACTACAGAGCCTAACAGGAAGAACAATTCAAGCATCTGCCTCAACTGGATGTGTGGAAGCTCGCTATAAGTAAATCATAGCCTCACATCCCATGTCCCAAAATACCAAGTGATTAAAACCCTTAAAACTAACTTAGAACATATGAGAGTTTTTGGGTAAGTGAACCTTTTCAAACAGAAGAAAATCTCTAAGTTTGTTTGCCCTTTCGATTGTATCGATACATATTTTGATATGATCAACCTGCTCTGTCGATGTCCTCGATACTTAATCGATACTATCGATAAGAGGACTAAAAGTGTCTAGTAACCGCATACTCATCTGGACGGATTTATCGATATATCGATACACCTATTGATATCATCGATATTTAAACATCGAGTCCATGAAGCGTCTCAATAATATCGACAAGCAGGTTTCTAGCGTCGTTGTTTTACTAAAGAAAACTACTATGAGTTTTGATATATCAATGACTGTTTCGATTCAATCTGAATTCAAATATCGATCATATTGGAAGTCAATCGATCATATCGACAGTGAGTGCACATTTCTTTCAGAAAATATTTTAGGATGTTTTTAACTTTGATCGGGGTCACTCGAGAAAATCGATATTCTTATGTCGATGCTATTGAGTCCTTGTCGATTGGATCGAGACTGGACAAAAACTGTCCATTATGCTTAAAGGTAAATCTATACAATTTATCGATCCCATCGACACGGTCTCGATATCATCGACATTCAAATCCTATGACATCGGTTGACCCTCGATCATATCCTATAAAACCTGAGATATTTCGACTAGTCTCTCTCTTTTTCAAATGTCAATAGATCGATCCCAGTATCGATAGAATCAGAGTTCGAAATCCGATAATATCAACACCAGATCGATCCCATCGACCAGCTGACAATAGGTTTCAAAAGCGTATGACATTTGAGTTTGTGTTATCGAGCGGATAGTCGATCCCATCGAGAGTATACGCTCGATGATATTGACCCTGATCGATGACATCGAACTCTGTCATAAATATGACCGTTTTATATCCGTTGAAACCTTTTTCCTATATAAAGAGAGACTTGTCCATGTTTCTGGTAGAGAAAGAAGAGAGTACTTTTGTGTGTTTTACCTCTAGATCATATACCCAAAGCTCTTTCTCTCACGGGAGTTCATCTTCCAATCCACTCTCATTCATTAACATTCAATAGAGTAGATTGGGAAATGAACTTCTACATTTTAGGATCCTTCAGCAACTATTTTACTAGCATATCATTAAGCTGGGATGCCTTGGATGAATAGATGATGGGAATCACTTTATCTTCCTTATAGAAAAATTCTAAGAGAGTGGATTTTCGTCCTAACCTTGATCCAACCCGAAGCCAAGTACTGATATATCTTTTGTGTTGCAGATCAAGGGAGCTGAAGACTCTTTAACAACAAGAAGGAGATCTTCAACACTATGCTAAATGGGCCTCATTAACTTATCTGTAAGTACCTATAGTCCAGAGGACACTTGTGATCATTCCTTTCTAGGATTGGGTCTTAAGTGTTGCTCACCGTTTGAAGTCCTCATAAGAGGCCTCCAGCGGGAGTGTACACTGTGGGTGCATTGTGTGGACCCTTACTCTGTGGAGAGCATAAACATCTGGGTGCGTTATGTGGACCCTTGCTCAGTGTCGGCATAAACATCTGGTTAGGAGTGCACCAGTAAAACTCCAGGGTTAGAGGTGAACCGAGTAGAAACCTCAGTGTAAAGGTGAAGGTAAACCTGATTTAAAACCTTAGGTTTGAGGTGAACCCTGGGAAACCTCCTTAGTGAAATTCGATACACTCAAGGGTTGAGTGCGACAACCGAGAGTGGAGTAGACAAGTAGTCGAAACACTATAAAAATGACTGTGTTTGAGTCTATTATTGTCTTTCATTGTGTGATATTCCTTACATGCTTTTATATTTGATTATTTAAGATCACACCTCATATACACACACAGTCTTATCCATCACTATCTTGTATACAACTTGTCTATCTTTCAAATAGTTTGTGATTGGATCCTCTACAAGGTTTGGAAGACAGTAGAGTTACATTTGAGTTATCCTGATAATTGTATATCTGATAGGATTAGTGCAATAGGATTTTTAAATACATCATAAAACTTTAAAAAGTCCTATTCACCCCCCTCTAGGATATATTAGCATATTCCTACTTTAACTCAAGCGATCTTCATCACTATTTTAAAGGCTACACCAATTATGATAAGTCTTATACTACAACCACTTCACACATTACATAGTTAATGACTCATATTCGGTGTCGCATGGTTAAGGGCTAAGATCCATATTTAATCATACCATTTACGGTTTAGAGATCTCATCGCATAGAATCCAGGACCTTAATAGCATTAGCTTAGGTAACATAACCTTACATCAAATTCGGTTTAGTGTACAACTTGGTCATATGTGATTCAAGTGGCGGTATGCATATCGATAGGCACAAACCTACATTGTTGAATGACCATCAATGCCACTTGATTTCATACGGTTAGGTGGCCTTGTACGTATTTCACATTCATATAGTTAGATGACTACATATACTACATAAACTCCACCATTGCCTATGATTAGGTGGCTATACATACATCAAATACCCTCATGATTAATGGGCCAAACACATATATCACATCCTCACAACACTAAAGTCACATATTTATTATAATTAAACATGTTTAACGGTTTAGACACAAGTCACATGATCCTATTAATTGGGGTCGAACTCTAACCAAAGTGCCAAGTGATTAAGGGCTATCCACAATCAGCCCATTTAAGGGATTAATCATCATTACTTTAAAAATTACAATACCAGTTTGATACATTCAACACATAGAGATTATAAACTCTTGTCGAAGAGGCCCAATGGTTGGTCCAAACAAGGTTACCATTGATGGGCCCGCATGACATTCACTCAAAATGGGCCTTAACATTCTTGGGCCTACACATTAATAAAATTTACAATGAGTTTTTTGTGGAGGAGCTCATGGGGATTTCCCATGAGGTTGAGTTGTGTGTGACCCACTTAAGACTTAGGTCTGCTTTGATTTTAATCTAAATCCTAAAATGATATGAGGAAGTGGATAGTCCGCATGGATTAAATAGATACAACATAGTAGTCTTAAGTTGGATTTAATAGTTAGGTACTTATTCTCACAGCCTTATATTATATGGTCCAATTGAGATTGGATTAACTAATCTTTGAGACAATGCCCTAAAGGGGACTCGATACATGGGCTGGAAGGGTTGAATATCTAATACATCATCAGGATGGCCCATAATAAATTTTCAGTGATGAGAGTTCAATTCGCATTATTTTAGAACGTACGACTATCTAATCATTATATGGGCCTGAGTCTTGGTAACATATCATCAAAAGGGTTGATAAAATAGATAAATGATGAGGATCTTAAATATATATCATGTCATAACCATGGTGGATTAAGTGGCATAACACTTACATCAAAGTGGGCCATACCACATACAAGTTGAGAGGTTTACGCTCCATTAAATATTCATAATCATTTGTTGGGCCCATAGAGATGTGGTTCATAAATCCAGCCCATCCATTATGTGTGTCCCACTTGGTTGAGGGGTCAAACCAAGTTTTAAATACATCCAAATTTTAGGTGGACCTAACAAGTGATTTTACATGTTCGAGCTTCGAGTTATACAAACAGTTCAAGGATATCAAAGTTACATGGGTCCTAAATTGATGTATTTATTATACCTACACCGTTCAACTATTTTTGAATATCATTTTAGAAAATTATCCAAAAATGAATCATAACCAAAGATTATCTGGACCTTACCTCAATTAGCAGTGAGGATAATGATTTCACCGTTAAACCATTCACAAGGCCCACCATAACATTTAGTTTCCATCCAATCTATTCATAAGGTCACAAAGACTTGAAATAAGGGTAAAAATAAAATTTCATATTGGTCCAAAACTTCTGACCCAAAAAGGGTTCTAATGATAGACGTTCAATCCTTACTACTTTTGTAGTGGGGCCCACTTGATAGTTAGATCTATCTTATTTTTCTTCTTGGGCCTTAAGACAACTCGCCAAATGGATGGATTGTTTGGATATAAGACACAACGAACCCATAACTTCAAAATTTATTTATTTATTATTATTTTTTTTAATGGTGTAGGCCACCTGAGTTCCGTGTACGGCTGATTTTTGGGGGTGACCCATTTTTAAAGGGGACCCATCAAATGCACAGTGTAGATGCTTGACATGCATCATGGTGGGCCTGTGGTGGGGCCCACCGTCTCTCCAGTGCTAGCGACAAGATGTTGGTTGCTGCAGCGTCAGACGCTGACAGCAATAGCGTCAATGCTGGGTTTTTTTTTGTCTTAAGGTTCTTCATAGTTGGGGCCCACATCAGGATGATTCAATCCATTTGTTGGGTTTTTTTTTGGCTTGTGATGGGTTTAATGAGACCAATATTTAATACGTTTTGATGTACGAAAACATTACAGCGGGCCCTAATGGATTATTAGCATTAAAACAACCTCTTTGATGGTGTGGCCTACCAAAAATTTAAATTGGCTTCATTTTTCGGCTCAATGCCTAAAATAAGCTGGGAAATTGAGTGGATGGTGTGGATTGAATATATACATCATGGGTGGGGTCTGTTGTGGACCCACACCCTCTTCCCTTCTTTTCCTTTCAAGTGGCGGCAGGGGCAGCTGGACGCTGCAGCAAGCAGCATCCAGCCTTTTTTTTTTGTTTATTTGTGGTGTGCATGCACAAGTGTGCATGTGTGTGTTTGGCCAGCCAAATGGCCTCACTTTGGGTAGTTTGGATGGCTTACAAAATATTCTGGTGGGGCCCACTATCAATGGGTCCCACACAAAGTCTATAACAAATTTCTTATTATTATTATTATTATTATTATTATTATTATTATTATTCTTTTTTATATGTATTCTCCCATGAATCCATACCATTAATCACATCATTATCATCATATCATCACCATTATAATCATCCATATAATAAAAAAGAAAACAAACCAAGAGTGGAGTGGGTGTACTCACCTTGATGAATTAGATGGATGGTTGAGATGGATGGAAGGGATGGGTTGATGGCCCACCAAGATCACTCTTCTCTCTCTCTCTCTCTCTCTCTCTCTCTCTCTCTCTCCATGTGTAGAAAAATGGTGAAATGTTAAGGAATGAGGGGATATATGTAGAGAAATTGGTAAAATGTGGTTAGATTTAATTAATGTGATCTTGGTTAGCTTAGATAGGATTATGACTATTAATTCATGATTTGTAATTAATGGTGAATTAAAGGGACATGGGATGGCATAGTGTGATGATGTCATACTTGAGGTGTGAAATGAAGAAGAGTTGACTTGGGGTGTACATGAGAGATGGGAGGTATGGGTGTGTGACATCACACACATGGGTAGAGATTCTCTCACCCATGTTTAACACCCCAGATTTTGGCCAACCTGGGGTTGGACATCCTTAGGTAATGGGTCAATCATAACACCTTAATTACTTCTCAAAAACTCAATCCCAAAGCCTAAGATCCCTTTTTAACCCTTTTCCTTTAAAATCTCACCTTTCACCACATAGTAGTGAAAAATATAATAAAATATTTAATATAGTTAAATATAGGACGTTGTGCAACTGTCCGAAAATCATTAGTTGGGATAGCTGCTGCTTCTGAAATTTTTAGAATTTTTCTACAACATGAAATTTAATGAAATTTGGTGGGGATGAAGTAGACTTGAGGACAAACTACTAAAAAAATAATTAAAATAATATACTGACTAAAAGTACCAGAAAGGGAGTTAGAACTGCCCTAGGAGCTTATTCTATCGTAATTAGGGCACGATTTAGTTAAGTACTAAACTGAATAATCAATAGAATTAGCTCGAACCACTTTAAATACGATCTGTAAGACCCAGAATATATAGAATCATTGACGCTACATTACCCTGAAACTTAGGATCTATCTCAAAACCCAGTTGCTCTTGGGAGCATCACGAAACTTCGTATCAGATCTGGACCGCACGTTGAGAGTCTGATTACTACGAAACTATATGGTTATGACCGCCTTGCTGGACTTGACAACTACCTCAGAAATTAATTCCTAATAGTACTCAGAAACACATAACTTGAGCTCGGAGAGAAGTGTGTGAGAAACGTGAATATCTTTAAGAAATGAACTGAAACTTAAGTGAATTGAGTCGATTCGCTTGCAGGCCGAATCTAAGGATTCAGACCGTTAGATTTTGACCCAATTACACCCTCGGATCAGGAGAAATTTCCAACACATATCAGAGTACGTGACCCTGATCGAGCACCGATGACAGTTGAACTGAAACAGGTCTCTTGCAGTCGATCTGCAAACCCAATCGGATCAAAAACTTAGCCTGACCTAGATCTGATGTCAAGGAGCTTAAGTTCGACCGCATGTAGAAAATGGGCCTCCAGAACAGCTCCGTTAGACCGAAACGGCCCGTATTTGGCTATAACCTAAGTATACCATGGCCCTGGGGCCATTTCCATCAGCTCTGGGCTTATATAAGGGTCTTAAACCCCCTCTCTCCCTTTCCATATAAATTTCTTAAAACCCTAGGAGAGAGAAGAGAAGAAAGAGAAGGAAAGAGAGAGAAAGTGAGAGAGAGAGAGAGTCAGATCTGTGCTTGGGATTCGATCCCACCTTTCCATGCACTTAGCTACTGCATCCGTATCGCTATACCAGTGATTTCGATTCCGTACTTGGGTAAGAAATCCTAACCCTAATTGGTTTTAGAGATTTGAGTAAAGGATGAAATAGCTAACCTATTTCATGTTGTAGGTTGTCCTGTTGCCATAGACAGATATGTCGTGTTCAAACTGAGCTCGTTACGAGTCTACCGGCGAAAGGTACGGTGTAATACCCCGGATTTTGGCCAATCTGGGATTTGACGTCCTTAGGCAATGGGTCAACTAAAACAACCAAAAAATCGCTCAGAACCCAATTTCATAGCCAAAGAAACCACTTAGGATTAATTCTTATGGAAATTAAGCGTAAGTTAGCTAGCGCAACGTTAGAGTAGCTGGGAAATAGTCCCTGATCACTTTAAATACGTTCTACAAGACCCAAATCTAGTAGAACCAATGACTCTATAATACTCTATAACCTCGGATCAAACTCTAAGCAGGTTTGTTCTCTGGACCACTTTGAAATTTATATTGGATCTAGACCGCGCGTCGAAAGTCCGATACCTCCTATCTTAGACCGTTAGGACCGCCCAGCTGGACTTGACACTCATTTCGAAAATCAAGTCAAACCGATAATCACAGGCTATTTCATTGAGCCCGGACCGAAGAGAGTGCGAATAGGGACAGAATTGGAATTTCAAATTCAAATCTGGCACACGACTTGACGCGTCAGTACTGAGCGTTCTGATCGTCAGAATTCATCCAGATTACACCCTCAGATCAGGAGAAATTTCTATTTTATATCATGAGACTTTCAGCCCTGATCTACGTGCGGTGACCGCTGAAATGAAACTGGTCCATCACGTGCGATCTGCGAACCCTGCCGGACTGAAAACTTAATACGTGCTAGATCAGGTACGCATGAGCTTAAGTCCGATCGCATTCGACCAGGGGACCACCAGAAAGCATCTTTTGGACCGAAACAGCCCCGAATTGGATATGCACTAAGTAAACTTCGTTCCGGAGCCTGTTTTCGACGTTTTTAAGCTTATAAAAGGGGTTGAAACCCTCATTCCTCTCTCCCATCTGAAATTGCAAAACCCTAGCTTTGGGAGAGAGAAAAGGTGAGAGTTTGAGAGAGAGAGTAGAAGGGATTGTTCCCGCCTTCGTGCCGCTAGTTGCACGTGCTTCAGCAGCTTATCCCAATCACCTGGCCGGTGATTCTTCCACTTTTTTAGGTATGAAACAACCCTAAAAGTTGCTGATTTCAGGTCTACTTAGATTCATAGCGTGTTAGCTAACGTAACTCGTAAAACAGGTTCTCCTACTGCTGTAGACGAAGCGTATACGCTCCGTTTCAATTCATGAGTCTACAAGACATAAGGTGAGGATTTTAGACGCTTTGATTGACGGTTTACAACGCTTTTAATGTTGTTTAATAGTAGATTATCGACGGCATCGCCGTTTGACATGTACAACATGCTATCCGTTTCCTGTTTCGTAAATCAACGAAGAATATGAGATTTAGGGCATTTTAGTCATTTGAAGGAAGTACTGATTACATTCATATTTTGCTGATGTGATTGACATGGTTTTTTGTCGCATTAGAAAGTTAGGAATACGTGCATAATTAGTTTGGCGAAGAGATTCGCCAAATTGTGTACTTCGGGTCAACGTACTATATGTAGACTTAAGTGTGTAGTGTATGTGTTTGTATAAATGCTTGTATTAGTATGTATTGAATTAAATGATGTTATAAATTAGTTTGAGATGGATTTCTCAATTTATATGTTGACATGAATGATTTCCTACATGTTGACTATGTACATGATTCCATACTATGCATGAAATGTATGTGCTTGAAGATTTGCTTAAGTTGAATGTTATAACATGTGTTAACATGCTCACATGATTGTATTTTAATTCTAATATTCCTACATAAATTGCTGATGTGAAATCATATGTGTTTGGGACTATACTTAGTCCAGGCAGTCGGTAACCGAGCGAATTCGTGGCTGGCTGGTCTTAGCCACGAACGACGCGTCGATGAACGCGAGCCGTGTTCTGGAGTTGGCGGCAGTGGTTAGGCCACGCGAAGTATTTTATGCACTTCATGTCGTTCGACTTGAGATGCAATCGCGCTAGTCGAGCACGTCAAGTAACCCGACTGGCCGATGTATGTTCACCCTGCATGAGTCATAACTGCTTGAACCTAGGGTACTGAACTTACCATTGTAAACCCTATTAACCATGGTACCTTGATCCACGAAGACTCATGAGCCGGGCATGGTGGTATGGGACACCGTGGTTGAGCTGTCGGCCTACGCTGGGGCCACAAACCTCCCCGTAGTGACCAATGAGCACCTAGTCTCGTGAGCAAATTATGGTGGTATGGGACACTATATTCTAGCTGTCGGCCTACACTGATCAGGCGACGAGTCCTTTGTAGTGACCGCGAGCGTATTCTGAGTCTATGGGAGGCGACGACCCTTCAGTAGCAGTAGAGTACAGTAGGCCTGTATTGATAAGGTGATGGGGGAGTGGTACAACGAGTGCGTGCAACAGCCCTGGTAGCCCTTGCAGCGACCTACAAAAATATACTTCGTATGAGATTACTAGGAGTGACGACCCTAGACAGGATCTATGTTGGGATTGATACAAGGGAAGTACCTTAGTTTCCAAATCCTGCTGTTTGAATGGACTAATAACAATTCAGAAATCATATCACCATAACATTGCATGTGCCTGGAAGATGTGGAGCACTTGAGGGACGATTGCATGCCGGGGTCGTAAGATGGTGTCGTATGAGGGAGATCGTCGGTGAGGGCATACATCACGTCATGTCATCTTGTATTAATAACAGTATTAGGATTGTCTGATTTACTGCTTTACTATTATCGCATGATTGATTTGTGAACATGCTAATCTTTGCTCTATGATTCCACTGAGTTAGCTACTCATTTTCACGTTACGGGATGGTGTTTGCAACACCCACCAGACCCTGTTGTAGATGCAGGTGATGCTGAGATCCAGGAGGCAGAGCCAGACTTCGACGAGGACCAGGACGAGTTCTCGTACATGCAGTATCATGATGGCTTTACGTAGGCGACCTGGGTTGATGGGACTTCAGTGGGACTATTTTGAACAATTGATTTTGTTCATGTATATGTAAATGAGACTCAGAGATGTATTCATACTTTAGAGACAGATGAGATCTACTTTGTTTTTCCTTACAGTGATATATATATATTGTTTAGTCTTCCGCTTGCTTTTATCACTGGATCTGGAGTACGAATTGCAGTTTTGGTATACTTTTACTCATGTGAATGCTTTAAATCAGACAACATTAAATCATAATCATTTTTTTTTTGCATAAGTGACGGTCTGGAACTCGGGGGTTGAGTTTATACACGACCCCCGATTTTCAAGGTGTTACAAGTTGGTATCAGAGCATGAATAAGAGTATACTGGGCCTGGGTTATGGTCTCGTGACGTACACTGTCACTTCTTTTGACTTAGGTGGGTGCGAGAAGGGTCTAGAAACACTTCTAGGATCGCAGATTCACCGATAGGCGAAGTCTATTTGAATCGATCGCACGATCGAGTCTGTAACGCATATCGGGTCGCGTAAAGCAACCCGGATAGCTCCTAGGTTGTTGGTGAGTGGGTTGAGACTTTCTTTGAACGATCCTAAACCCGTAAAAGTGAATCCTTGAGCCGTGGGATGACCACGACCCCTGTATTCAATCGCCAGGGCTTAAAAATCCCGTTTCACAAAAATCTTCAAAACTCTTCCTCTCACCACTCCAATCTTCATTTCTTTCTTATCCATTTCATCTTAGGCATCAAACCTAATGTGAAAATAACATAATAAAATACTTTCACAAAATTTTACAGTAAATAGTAAAATTTCATGAAAAATGGCCATAAGGCCATTCTAACTTCACTTTCTTTAGAAACTAAGGGTCTAGATGGATGTACTAGATCCTTCTACCCCAAAATCATATGATGCATGATAGGGTTTTGTATTCAAAATTGTGGAATGGTCCCGGAAAGCCCCGAACACATGTTTGGGCTTACATAGGTCAAAATACAATGAACCAGGGGTCGAACCGTACACATATGGGGTCCTTGGACCATGGGGGACCGAACCCATCTGGCCCCACCGACCGGATGCATCACCGGTCGGCGATGCCATCGCCGATCCGGTGATGCATCGCCGTACAGGTGGGTCCACTTGAATTAGTTTTCGGGCGCACGCCCTTAAATGTCATGTACACCCTCCCCATAGGTGTCCCGTCCAAAGAAAACCCCCAAAACATGCCTCTCCTTCACGAACAGCCCTCCCCATAGCCCTATTTTCATTTTCCAGCAACCATCTCCAAATTTCGTGGTTCTAAATCACCCCTAGATCCATCCTTGGCCAAAAACGACCACCCTCCATCAATCTATTTCGGTTGGCAGCCCTCCCTCTTGAAGATTTCATCATTTGGAGCTCCAAAAACCCCCAAATCGAGCTGAAATCGTGAGGTGCTCCATTCCACTTTTCCATTTTCATTTCTCCTTGAAAATACATCTTTGGAAAGCTTGAAGGATCCCTCTACGATGCCTAGATCTCCCTTTTCCAGTTTGGACAGCCACTTCTTCGCATTTTCTCCGTCTTCCATGGCTTTCGTGGAAGCCATTTTAGGCCTTTTGTCACTCTCCACTATCTTATCTTTGATGGGTAAAAGAAAGACTGCAGTAGACGAGGCTGGGCCAAGTCACCCTGCTCAATCGAGAAGACCACGGGGTGGTGCCGCAAGTTCAAGCGCCGCCACGGGTCCAGCTATAGCCCTAGAGTGTCGTACAAAGCGGGATTTGGATCCCCATGCTCACCTTGGGTGAGTAATTCTATCAGAGATGCCTCACGGTCAATACACTAATCGCAAAGTGTTGTTTGAGGCGGACGTGGAAGGGCGACTGTTCGGTGAATTTTTATTGTTCGAGCGCATTGAAGCTGCGCATTAGGGTCTGATCTTTGAAGCTCCCACTCGTGCTAATGTGAGCACCGTTCGTGCCTTCTACGCTAGTATCCAGAATCCTACCTTAGAGCCATTGCAGTTCAAAATCCCTTTTGGTAGAGATCGGATGGCTACGATCGATGTGCGGCTGATTGCGCGACTTCTGAACGTGCCTCTTAGTGATGTTCATCCTAGTGAGAAGAATCTGAGGAGTAGGCGCGAACGAGATCGCCGCACCAGGTTTCTGTGCGGTAAGTTGGTTCCATGGCAGCCTAATAATAGCCTAAAAGCGACGTATATGTCTGATGATTTGCGCCTGTTGCACCATATCTGCACGTACAATGTGTATCCTAGGTCGACGAATCGCATTGAATGTACACGCCTTATGGTTGATTTCCTGTATCTGGTGGCCCAGGGAGAGAATGTATGTATGGCCACTTTCATCTTACGACAGATAATCCTCATAGCCAAGTCAAGAAGAACATCCGAATCACTTTCTTTTGGCAGACTAATTTACAAGATCGCGCTTGAGTTTGCTTACAGACTTGAGCCGGAATTGCCAGTTTCGATTCATACCATTGATGAGTTGACTATGGTCAAGATGAAGATTGGGTCGCAGTACCATGAAAATCAGTTTGAGGAGGATAGCGAGGATGACTTTGATGATGAGGAAGATCAAAGCGAAGAAGAACCTGGAGCAGAAGTTCAGGAAGAAGTTCAGGAAGAGGCAGAAGAGGAGGCTCAGGATACAGATGAGAGCCCTCCTCCTTCTGCGCAGGCTACTAGCGACGATCGTATTGCTCGGATTGAGGAGAGTCAGATCGCCTTGCGAAGGAAAGTTCAGGAACTTCACGCTGTAGTCGAGGATGCCAAGGCCGTGACGAAGAGAAAATTCGGCAAGGTGACTCGCACCTTGAAGGCGATCCTGTGTTGCTTGAAGGATAAGGGTGCTCCTTCTCGGTCATCCGACTCAGACTAGTGATGCGACCTTTGATGTTGTTGTTAGTAGTTAGTCATTTCCTGCTTTTATTGTGTAAGCTTGTTAGGGCTAGTGCTTTGCTTATGTTGCTGTTGTAAGTTTAACTGTCTTAGTTCCCATTATTTCTCGTCATGATGCTTGTAAGGATATATCCCTTGTATTATGACAATTTTGATTAAATGAAATGCATGGAATACCTTTGACTCCTTGTGTGAATGATTGCGGTGTATTTGTGCTATTGAGACTGACAAGGTTGCGCCCTATTTTGAATATAGGGAATGCCGCCTAAGGCTACGCAGAGCTAACGGGTCTATGTAAACCTGGAGTTGTGCTGGCGGGGCTAAAGGGTTTTCTATAGAAAACATTACACTTTCTTATTTTGTACCTTTTGGAACTACACTTGTAATTGTTTAACCTAGTGATAATCATACTCTGAGGACTTACTATCACTCCTATACAGTTTTTATACATATCACAATCTTTCACTTGCGTAATTTATATTGTCCCTAGAGTATGATAGGTTGATTTGGTATAATCCTACTCATGTTTAAGGGACTAATATAGACAACATTTAATCATCATTATCTATGTTGCATAAGTGATGTGTTGGAACTCGAGAGTTGGGATCCTGCTTGACCCTCGATTTTCAGGGCGTTCCAAGTTGGTATCAAAGCATGATTTGGAATAAAATGGACCTGAGTTATGGTCACACGACACCCACTGACGTACTTTGACTTAGGAGGGTGCGATAAGAATGTAGAAATAATTATAGGATTTCTAGTTTCATCAGACGTCGGATTCGGCCAAAACTAACCTTCGTAGTTCACTCCGTAGGCGACATGGATCGTGTTAGACGATCCAAATCACTCCTTAGTCTGTCCATCGACGAGTTTAGACGTCAATTTAGTCGATCCCATGCATAAAACACACCAAAAGCGTGAATACTCGCAAATTGGGACTCGAACGCGTTTCGAACGAGTGCGGGGGGACATACCACAACTTACGATGGGATCCAAGGTGGGTCCCAGGCATTTTTGACACCCCAGGGAAGGGTAGACACTGCCCCCATGCGGAGACACCGCTAGTAAGATAGACGCCCGATGAGGCCCCTGTCATGGCCCAAACTAGGAAATCGGGCTCACAAAATTCCCTATCGGCGAATCTGGGGCCGACAACCTCTATAAAACCTCATTCTCAACTCCCAGCGCCTATTCACCAGGTTTCGATCCTGGGATGCTACGAGGAGGATTTTCAACATCAGTTTGATTCGTAATAAGCATAACCAAAGGCATAACCCACAAACAACAATAAAAAAACTCTATTACATTTTCACTATGATCAAAAACTTTACAAGTACAATGAGCATAAAGGGAAATACAATGATGATGAACAAAAGCTCCAAGATGATCTGTAAAGCGCTCCTGCCTCAGCGCTATTGCACCCCAACGTCACTTGCACCAACGGTCATGCATAAGCTTATAGAAAGCTTAGAGGGTAGTGAAAGTGTGTGCGCAAGGTGGTAATGCAGTTATGCAGTATCAGAGTAATGCAGAACATGCTGATGAATCCATGAATACCATTAGCCATACCAAGGCTATGCAATACAAGGCATGAATGATGTCAGCCATACCAAGGCTATGGATGCAAGATGCAAGTCAAGCATACAAATCCTCATCTAAGTCCACATATCAATACAACTCAAATCTGGAATATCACCGGGGTCTAGTATACTCTAAACTAGATCGCCGCCCCATTGCGCGCAATAAGGTAAGTGGAAGAGACCTCACTATCCGTCTGCTAATATCGGGCTCGACTCGTCGATAGCGGACCCATTCCTCGAGGTGGACAAACTCAGCCTAGCTTTGCCCCTTACTCTCGAGTGGATAAGACTGTACCCCCTTCCAACCGACCACTACATAGTGGAAAGTGCGGCCTCCAGTTAATCTGCACTCAGCGCTCGTACACCCACTCGGTCTAGACGTTGGAGCAATCTCTATCTATAACACCCCATGTAGAATAAAATTTCTAGTATCCAATCCTGTCAACCACGATATGTCTGTGGAGGCTACGACCCCGATGTCGCTAGGCCGTACAGTAACCATATCACACAATGCGAAATGCATGAATCACACTATCCAATCATGCAGCAAATCCTGCGCGTATCGTGCACTCATGTAGGGGAACACCGTAAAACCGGGAGCCCATAAACAATCTGTCCGAAGGCATATGCTATAATCAGTCACTTCTCATATCAAGCATACATATAATGCATATGAACATGAGTCCTAGAACTATACTAAACATGTCATAAAGTAATGACTATCCTTATAACATAGATGGGCCTAGATAACCTACACGCAACAAGTACCGGCCTATCAATGGGCCCTAGGAAGAGTCGTAATGCGAACATTTAACCAACATTATACTTGCAATGTGGAAGTCAAACCATCATTGCTCCCAAGGAATAACCCGTCATAACATGATCACATAAGCCATATTGGGATCACACATTACAATGGACCTTAGGTACATCCCATTGGGCCTTAAATACATCAAATGGGTCATATCATATGGCTTTATATTCATCAAGTGGGCCACATTAATGGGTCACACCAATGGGCCTTATGTACATTGCAATGGGCCATAACTCATGGGCCTTATATTCATCAAGATGGGCCTCAACTAATGGCTTTAAAAAAATCTCCAAAAGGGTTGGACGGTTTGGATGAAACTCATGCATCATGGTAAGTCCCATTGGGATGGAAGGCATAAATTAATCACATACTTTATGGTGGAGATCCATACTGATGAAAGGTGTGGACACAATATATACATAAGTGGGTCCTAAGTAGGACCCACCAAAATGTTTGTTTTCCACCCGACCTAGGGCCCAACATGATGTTTATTTTCCATCCAAACTGGGACCCAACATGATGTTTATTTTCCATCCAAACTGTTCATAAAGTCACATGGGCCTAGGGCCCACTGTAATATTTATTTGCAATGCAATCTATTCATAAGGTCATGTGGACCTTGGGCCCACTGTAATAATTATTTATCATCCAACCTGTTGGTAAGGACACGTGGGTCAGGGGGTCCACTATAATATTTATTTATCATCCCACCTGTTGGTAAGGACATGTGGGCCAGGGGGCCCACTGTAGTGTTTATTTGCCACCCAACCTAATTATAAAATCACACGGTCAAGAGGGGGGGGGGGAACCACCGTAATATTTACTTGTCATTCAACCTGTTTATAAGGTCACATGGACCTAGGGGTGGGGCTTGGGGCCCATCGTAACGTGGTTCACAAATCCAGTCCACCCATTATGTGTGCCCCACCTGGCTGAGGCTTCAGACCAAGTTTTAGCCGCATCCAAATTCCAGGTAGGCCCCACTGAGTGATCTTATATGTTTTAGGCATGTCCTTACATGATTTTAGATGGTATGGCCCACTTGAGTTCCGTATATGGTTGATTTTTTTGCAAGGGGGCCAGTGCCCTAAAAGCCCACCCAATGCACGACGTTGATGTTCAAAACGCATCATGGTGGGGCCCACAGCTAGAGTCATGGCTCCTGCCTACATGATCACCCGCCTCCACGCGGCAGGCACTACCTGCGCCTCTGGCAGCAGTAGCGTCTGCTACCATATATATATTTTTTAAAATCTCATTTTTCTGAGGTTTTTCGTACATGGGGCCTACATCGGAAGAATCCACCATGCCCACTGATTTCTACAGCCCAGAACACATCCATCAAGTCCAATATTGGGCATTTTTCAGCGTATAGAAAAATCTAGGGGACTTTAAACGGTGGAGATCGCTGTTTGCTAAGGTATGGCCCACCAGATGCTCCGATCAACCTCATTTTTTAACTCAACGCCTAAAATGAGTTAGTATGCAGGATAGACGGTGTGGATTGAATACGTACATCAAGATGAGGCCTATATGAGTGGGCCTCCTCATAAGATTGGAAATATGCAAATATTTGTGTTTCCATTCAATCGTCCAGCGTCCCTGGTTGTGCATTTCAAGTTGGCTGCACACGTGGGCCACCAAATGATGGGTGATGTGGAGACATTTCTTATAACGTGGGCCCCACCTATAGATGACTTGAACCAAATACATGCCTTGTGGTGGGGTCCATTCGGGTGGGCCACATGGCCAAATCATCACACAAAAACATGAAAAAGATGGGGAGAGAGAGAGAGATCGAGGGACGTACGTGCATGGAGGGACCTCGACACTATGGGCCCTCCCTTACAACCAATCATACATCAAGTGGGTCCCATTACACATGGGCCCATTAAATCAAAATCCAATGGTGGAGATCCCTTCTCCATTAAAATAGACGGTCGAGATGACCCTAAGTATACAAGAAAAATAAACATCATGATGGAGTCCATGGAGAATGGCCCCATCATGAAATGATCATGATGATTAAAGTGGGCCATTGGCCACATCTTAGGGTCCAAAGTGAGATCCAAACTATTGATCGGTTGGCCTCATTTGGCCCATCTTAAAAAAAAATGAAAACTACTCTATCAAAGCACCCAGTGTTGATCTTCTTGCTTCCTTAGCTCCTTAGGTTCGATTCCAACGGAGGAGATGAGGTTTGGATGGTTGAGATGGGAGATATTGGGATGGAAAGGTGGGCCACACTTGGAGCTTGGAAGAGAGCGAGGGGCTTGGACGTATGGAGCTCTTTTGCTTGGGAAAGTATTTTGAAAAAATTAAGGAGAGAGAGAGTTGTAAAGGGAGAGAGAAAGAGAGAGTGATGAGTGATGGAGTGATGGAGTGATGGATGTGGTGAGTGATGGGTGTGTAAGAGATTTTTAACTTTTGTGGCAAATGGTGTAAGAAAAGTATGGGCTTTATAAGAACTTTTTGACTTTTGGGGCTTGCTTGGGAAAGGGTGAAAGGTGATGTGTACTTGACATGTACTTGACATGTTGAGATTGATGGATCGATGTGACAAGTCATAGAGATTCTCTTGGATATTGTAACACGCGGTGTTTTTCTTGCACCGAACGCTGGCCCACATCTCCTGACTAGGGTATCGCCTCGGTGCATGAGTCACTGCATCGGAACTCGACGACGACGCAGTCGCTATGGTACAAGTCTTAGGTTGAGTTGACTCAGGTTGACGGCATGTGAATCAGGATCGCACGCAAATACCGATTAAGGGTCGAAGGTTACCGGAATTCGATCGGGAAGACCATGGAAGTCTGTGGAACGGTATGGTCTAGGATACGGGGCTTACGGCTCTCCCCTCCTAATAAAATTTTATCCTCCAAATTTATGCAATCATCGCTACTAGACATAACTCATGAGGAAGAAGAAACATGACATCACCATATATAATCAGAGATAACATACAAAATACATCACAATCAATCATCAAAAAGGTGGGGATAACGCTCTCGAATCTCGGCCTCGTGCTCTCAAGAAGCCTCCTCAATAGAATGGTGACCCCACTGAACCTTTACCAACGGAATGACCTTTGTCCGGACGACCTACTCCTTCCGATCAAGGATACGGACTAACTGCTCAATATAGAAAACTTCCTCACGAACCTCTAACGGCTGCCAATTAATAACAGGAACGATGTCTGACCCACACTTCCTCAATATAGAGACATGAAAAATATTGTGAATGCCAGAAAACTGAGATGACAAGTAAACCGATAAGCCACAACACCAACGTGCCCGGTGTTCTCAAAAGGTCCTATGAATCTCGGGGCAAGCTTGTCCTTCGCTCCAAATCAAATTACACCCTTCATGGCTGAGACCTTGAGATATACATGGTCCCCTACATCAAACTCCAAGGGACGACGCCGACGGTTAGCAAAACTCTTCTGCCAGCTCTGAGTTGTGCGCATCCTCTGCCTGATGATATCAATAGCCTCTAATGTCTCCTGCACAAGCTCGGGACCTAGGAGACGGCGCTCTCCAACCTCGGTCCAACAACTTGGTGATCTGCATGATCTGCCATATAGTGCCTCAAAAGGAGCCATGCCGATGGTTGCTGATAGCTGTTGTTGTATGCGAACTCAGCCAATCACAGATGCTCATCCCAGCTACCCCCGAAATCAATCGCGCAGGCCCGAAGCATATCCTCAAGGATCTGGTTGACCCTCTCGGTCTGGCCATCGGTCTGCGGATGGTACGCGGTGCTGAGTTGTAAATCAGTCCTCATCGCTCTCTAGAAGCTCCCCCAAAATTGAGATGTGAACCTCGAGTCTCGATCAGAAACGATCGAGACTGGAACGCCATGCAGTCTCACAACCTCCCGATAAATAACCTTACAAGCCGGTCCATAGACCAAGTCGCACGCATCTCAAGGAAATGTGCCGACTTCGTCAGACGATCCACAACAACCCAAATGACTTCATGACCGTGCTGAGTCCTCGACAAGCATATAATAAAATCTGTCGACACGTGCTCTCACTTCCACATCGGGACGCTCAACGACTACAATAGACCAGGAGGTCTTAGATGATCGACCTTGACACACTGACATGTGTCACACTTGGCTACAAATCTAGAGATTTGGTGCTTCATCCTTGCCTAAAAATACTGTCGCCTCATGTCACGGTACATCTTCGTCGAGCCAGGGTGGATAGAAAATCGCGATCAATGTGCCTCAGTCATAAGATCTCTACGTAACTCAGGAATATCTAGGACACATAATCGGCCTCTGAAGCGAAGTCCACCGTCTATACCAATCTGCCAATTTATCTAACTCTCAGACGCCGCCTCAGCCATATAACTCTGCAACGACTCATCAGCCTGCTGAGCCTCGATCACCCTTGTGACAAGAGAGGGTTGAATCAATAGGCTCGATAACTGCACGATAAAAGACTGCAGGCCGAACTCAAAATCATACTCTACGATATCCTCAAGCATCTGCCACTCCTGAATCATCATATGCGCCACTAGGCCTCGTGGCTGACGGCTGAGGACATCCGTTACCACATTCTCCTTGCCCGGGTGGTACTGAAGATCAAAATCATAGTCTTTTAGGACCTCCATCCAGCGCCTCTGCCTCATGTTCAACTCAGACTGCGAGAAGAGGTACTTCAAGCTCTTGTGGTCTGAGAAGAGCTTAAACCTGACCCCATAAAGATAGTGCCTCTACACCTTTAGTGCGAAGACAACTGGCGCCAGCTCTAAATCATGTGTGGGATAGTTCAGCTGATGGACCTTAAGCTGACTGGTCTCCAGTGCTGCATCAGGACATCACCCAAATAAATATGTGAGGCATCAGTAAATACAATAAATCTATCACTCCCATAGGGAAGAGTGAGGACAGGAGCGGACGTCAGACGGTCCTTCACTCCATAAATGCTCTCTCGCAGGTGTCACTCCAAATAAACTCTACGCCCTTCCAAGTCAACCTGGTCAGTGGGGCTGCAATACGAGAGAAGCTCTCAATAAAACACCGGTAATAGCCCGTCAAACTAAGGAAACTACGGATCTTAGACGTATTCGTGGGCTAGCCCCACTGATGCACTGCCTCAACCTTTGAGGGGTCCACTGCGATGCCCTCCCTCGTCACCACGTGACCGAGGAACTTCACCTCCTCATGCCAAAACTTACACTTCTCCAACTTCTCATACAGCTGGTGTGCACGGAGGGTCTGTAAAGTAATCTCTAACTGTTGCTTATGCTCCTCACGGGTCCTCTAATATATCAAAATTTCATCGAGGAATACTACAACAAAATGTTCGAGATAAGGGCGGAAGACCTCATTCATCAGCTACATGAAGACTACAGGTGCATTGGTCAGTCCGAAGGACATGACCTAGAACTCAAAATGACCATAAGGCGTCCTGAATGCCGTCTTCGAAATGTCCTCATCTCAAACCGGAATCTGATGATAACCAGAACGCAAGTCAATCTTTGAAAAGAACTGTGCACCCTGCAGCTGATCAAACAAATCATAAATCCTCGGGAGCGGGTACTTGTTCTTGATCAGGACTTTATTGAACTCGCGGTAATCTACGTAGAGCCACAACGAACCATCCTTCTTCTTCATGAAGAGTACCGATGCTCCCCACGGTGAACTGCTCGAACGGATAAAGCCCAACTCGCACAACTCGTCCAACTGCTTCTACAATTTCCGTAACTCCAACGGTGCCATACGATATGGGGCCTTCGAAATAGGTGTGGTACCGGGCACGAGTTCAATCTGAAACTCGGTGAGTCGACGAGGCGATAATCCCGGAATCTCCTGAAACACATTGGGAAAATCATAAACCACGGGAAACTGGTCAATGCTCACTGCTATGAGCTCCTCTATGGCACACGACATCAAATAAGACAACGGCTCCCCTCTGGGCTCTGCAATGAACTGAAACTGTGACATGCCGGGTATACAAAATGTGACCGTCCTCACGGAGTAGTCGAATATGGCATAGTACTCGACAAGCCAATCCATGCCTAGGATAACATCAAAATTTGACATCGGCAGTACGTACAAGTCGACGGACAAGAAAATCTCTTATACTAACACGGGGCAAGACGGACAGAAGAGGCCTAATACTGTAGTCTTCCCCAAGGGCGTCGATATGGTCATCCCCTCTCAAGCAGACTGTTGACAATCCAGTCGAACGACAGAATCACTTAGACATAAACGAGTGCGAAGCACCAGAATCAAATAAAACCTAAGCGATGTATGCAGAGACTGGAAGTATACCCTTAACGACTCCTCCAGATGACTGCGGATCCTGCTGAGCTGCATAGAACCTAGCCTGAGCCAGCTAGGGAGGTTCTTGTCCCCTTCGAGCGTGCTGCTGCTGCTGGGGTCACTGAGGCGGTCGAAACTGCTGCCTCTGCTACTGTGGCCTCTGAGGCCGGTATTGATGCTGCTGCTGAGGTGACCTCAGTGGTGAAGGCTGCTATCACTGCTGTTATGGGTGTCTCTGCTATGGCTGTAGTGGAGGCTGTTGTGGACCTCTCTACTACTGCTGGGGGCTGGGACACTCCCACATACGGTGTCCCGTCGCACCGTACCTAAAATAAGTTCCGGTGAACTACCTCGGAGGTGGTATTGGAGGTGCTACTGGCGCTCGAAAGGCTGGGCGACCTGTAGGCCTATGCTGTGGTCGACGCTGTTGGGAATCACTGGAAGGAGCCTACCTCTTCTGGTCTCTCCTTTAACTGTGATCAAACTGAGAACCGGCCCACTCAGCCTTAAAAATATGGGTCTTCCGTACCACTCCCTCAAAAGTCGGGAGCTCATGCCCAATAACACGGCCTCAAAGACTGTAACATAAGTCGTCCTCGAAGTGGGGGGATCTCCGCTCCTTATCATCTATAAGGTATGATGCAAACCTGGACAGTGCTACAAAATGAGCTGCATACTGAGCCATTGTCATATCACCGTACACCAAGGCCTCAAACTCCAACGCTCGCTGTTGTCGGATGTGATCTGAAAAATACTGTTGGTCAAATCGATCCATAAAATCCTCTCATGTCCGCACAAAATCGGTGCCTGTTTCTCGGGAGACTGATTTCCACCAGTGCTCAGCCTCACCGTGGAGAAGAACACAGCTAGTCAAACTCGCTGCTCAGTCGTACATCATATCGTCTCAAATATCTTCTCCACATTAGAGCGCCATCTCTCAGCTACTGTCAGGTCTAGCTCTCCCTAGAAACGAGGGGGATCAAGCCGTTGAAACTCTCGAAGGAGGGAGCTCGCGCACTCCTGCTCTGCCTGAGCTGGTGAAACAACGGGGTGCCTGCCCTGCCCCTAAAGTACAGTCGTCATAGCCTGTAACATCTACTGTAACTGGGAGGCACTCACGGATACGGTCAGGTCCGCACCGGTCTCTGGTGAAGGAGCTGCATCCATAAGCTGGGTAGTAGGAATCTCTGATGGTAGAGTGGGGATCGTAGGTGCTAGGGTGGAAGTCGCAGGTGGTGGAGCGAGAGTCTCAGGAGGTGGTGCGAGAGTCGATCGAGTCACTCTCTTAGGCATCTTATCCTACAGGAAAGAGCGAAGGCGCTTATCAACTTCAAAACTCTCGAAGGTACGCACGTTAATGGTCTATAACGGGAGATCACTAGGCTATCTGAACTTCAAGACTTAGTCATTCTAAACTCATAATAGACATGTAATGTTGTTCTCGGTTATTCCTAAGTTATGCTCTGATACCAATTTCTTTCACCCCCCAAACTCAGAAACTGAGCTCACAAAATTTCTGATCGCTGAATCTGATACCAATAGACTCCATAGAACCTCATTCTCGGCTCTCAGCGCCCATTCTCTAGGTTCTGATCCGGGGATGCTACGAGAAGGATTTTGAACATCAGTTTGATTTGTAATAAGCATAACCAAAGGCATAACCCACAAACAACAACCAAAAAACTCCATTACATTTCTACTATGGTCAAAAACTTTACAAGTACAATGAGCATAAAGGAAAATACAATGATGATGAAAAAAAGCTCCAAGATGATCAGTAAAGTGCTCCTGCCTCAGCACTGCTACGTCCCAACGTCACCTGCATGCAATGGTAGTACATAAGCTTATAGAAAGCTTAGAGGGTAGTGAAAGTATGTGCACAAGGTGGTAATACAATTATGCAATATCAGAGTAATGCGAAACATGCGGATGAATCCATGAATACCATTAGCTGTACCAAGGCTATGCAATGCAAGTCATGAATGATGTCGGCCATACCAAGGCTATGCGATGCAAGATACAAGTCAAGCATATAAATCCTCATCTAAATCCACATATCAATATAACTCAAATCTGGATATCACCGGGGTATAATAAACTCTAAACCAAATCGCCGCCCCATCGCGTGCAATAAGATAAGTGGAAGAGACCTCACTATCTGTCTGTCAATATCAGGCTCGACTCGTCGATAGCAGACCCATTTCTCGAGTTGGTCAAATTCAGTTTACCTTTAACCCCTACTCTCGGGCGGATAAGGCCGCACCCCCTTCCAATCGACCATGATACAGTGGAAAGCACAGCCTCTTGGTAATCAGCACTCGGCGCTCATACACCCACTCGATCTAGATGTTGGAGAAACTCCTTGTACCATAAGGGTTGAGGGACTTTCACCCCAGGATATCTATAGCACCCCATGTAAAATAAAATTTTTGATATCCAATCCTGCCAACCACGATACGTCTGTGGAGGCTACGGCCCCGATGTCGCTAGGGCGTACAGTAACCATATCACACAATGCAAAATTCATGAATCACACTATCCAATCATACAGCAAATCTTGCACGTATCGTGCGCTCATGTAGGGAAACACCGCCTAACCGGGAGCCTATAAACAATCTGCCTGAAGGCATATGGTATGATCAGTCACTTCTTATATCAAGCATACATATGATGCGTTTGATCATGAGTCATGAAACTATACTAAACATGTCATAAAGTAATGAACTATCCTTACAATGTAGATGGGCCTAGACGGCCTACACGCAACAAGTACGGGCCTATCAATGGGCCCTAAGGAGAGTCGTAATGTGGACATTTAACCAACTTTATACTTGCAATGTGGACGTCAAACCATCATTGCTCCCAAGGCATAGCCCGTTATAACATCATCACATAAACCATGTTGGGATCACACATTACAATGGACCTTAGGTGCATCCCATTGGGCCTTAAATATATCAAATGAGCCATATCATATGGGCCTTATATTCATCAAGTGGGCCACATCAATGGGCCGCACCAATGGGCCTTATGTACATTGCAATGGGCCATAACCCATGGGCCTTATATTCATTAAGATGGGCCTCAACTAATGCCCTTATACAAATCTTCAAAAGGGTTGGACAGTTTGGATAAAACTCATGCATCATGGTAGGTCCCATAGGGATGGAAGGCATAAATTAATCACATACTCCATGGTGGAGATTCATACTGATGAAAGGTGTGGACACAATACATACATAAGTGGGTCCTAAGTAGGACCCACCAAAATGTTTATTTTCCATCCGACCTAGGGCCCAACATGATGTTTATTTTCCATCCAAACTGGGACCCAACATGATGTTTATTTTCCATCCAAACTGTTCATAGGGTCACATGGGCCTCAAGCCCACTGTAATATTTATTTGCAATCCAATCTATTCATAAGGTCATATGGACCTTGGGCCCATTGTAATATTTATTTATCATCCAACCTGTTGGTAAGGACACGTGGGCTAGGTGGCCCATTGTAGTGTTTATTTGCCACCCAACCTATTTATAATATCACACAGTCGAGGGGGGGGGGGGGGGGGGGGGGGGAATGCACCGTAATATTTACTTGCCATTCAATATGTTTATAAGGTCACATGGACCTGGGGATGGGGCCCGGGGCCCACCATAACGTGGTTCACAAATCCAGTCCACCCATTATGTGTGCCCCACTTGGCTAAGGGTTCAGGCCAAGTTTCAGCCGCATCCAAATTTCAGGTAGGCCCCACCGAGTGATCTTATATGTTTTAGGCATGTCCTCACATGATTTTAGATGGTATGGCCCACCTGAGTTCCATATACGGTTGATTTTCTTGCAGGGGGGCCACTACCCTAATGGCTCACCCAATGCACGACGTTGATGTTCGAAACACATCACGATGGGGCCTACACGGTCACCCGCCTCCACGTGGCAGGCGCTGCCTGCACCTCTAGCAGCAACAGCATTTGCTGCCATATATATATATATATATATATATATATATATATATATATATATATATATATATATATTTGAAATCTCATTTTTTGAGGTTTTTTGTACATGGGGCCCACATCGAAAGAATCCACCATGCCCACTGATTTCTACAGCCCATAACACATCCATCAAGTTCAATATTGGGCATTTTTCAGCATATAGAAAGGACTTTAAACAGTGGAGATCACTGTTTACAAAGGTATGACCCACCAGATGCTCCGATCAACCTCATTTTTTGGCTCAATGCCTAAAATGAGTTAGTATATAAGATGGACGGCGTGGATTGAATACATACATCAAGATGAGGCCTATATGAGTGGGCCACCTCATAAGCTTGGAAACAAGTAAATATTTGTGTTTCCATTCAATCGTCCAGCGTCCCTGGTTGTGCATTTCAAGTTGGCTGCACACGTGGGCCACCAAATGATGGGTGATGTGGATACATTTCTTATAATGTGGGCCCCACCTATAGATGACTTGAATCAAATACATGCCTTATGGTGGGGTCCATCCGGGTGGGCCACACGGCCAAATCATCACACGAAAACATGAAAAAGATGGGGAGGGAGAGAGATCGAGGGACGCACGTGCATGGAGGGACCCCGACACTATGGGCCCTCCCTTACAACCAATCATACATCAACTGGGTCCCATTATACATGGGCCCATTAAATCAAAATCCAATGGTGGAGATCCCTTCTCCCCTAAAATATACGGTCTAGATGACCCTAAGTATACAAGAAAAATAAACATCATGATAGGGTCCATGGAGAATGGCCCCTTCATGGAATGATCATGATGATCAAAGTGGGCCATCGGCCACATCTTAGGGTCCCAAGTGAGATCCAAACCATTGATTGGTTGGCCTCACTTGGCCCATCTTAAAAAATATGAAAACTACTCTATTAAAGCACCCACCGTTGATTTTCTTATTTCCTTAGCTCCTTAGCTTCGATTCCAACGGAGGAGATGAGGTTTGGATGGTTGAGATGGGAGATCTTGGGATGGAAAGGTGGGCCACACTTGGAGCTTGGAAGAGAGGGAGGGGCTTGGACGTATGGAGCTCTTTTGCTTGGGAAAGTATTTTGAAAAAATTAAGGAGAGAGAGTTGTAAAGGGAGAGAGAAAGAGGGAGTGATGGGTGATGGAGTGATGGATGTGGTGAGTGATGGGTGTGTAAGAGATTTTTGACTTTTGTGGTAAATAGTGTAAAAAAAGTATGGGCTTTGTAAGAACTTTTTGACTTTTGGGGCTTGCTTGGAAAAGGGTGAAAGGTGATGTGTACTTGATATGTACTTGTCATATTGAGATTAATGAATTGATGGATTGATGTGATAAGTCATAGAGATTCTCTTGGATTTTACAACGCGTGGCATTTTTCTCACATCGAACACTGGCCCACATCTCCTGTCCAGGGTATCACCTCGGCGTGTGAGTCGCGGCATCGGTCGCTGCGATCGCTATGGTACAAGTCTTGGGTTGAGTCGACTCAGGTTGACGGCATGTGAATCAAGGTCACGCAAAAATATCAGTTACGGGTCGAAGGTTGTCAGAATTTGACCAGGAAGATTGCGAAAGTCTGTGGAACGGTACGGTCTAGGATATGGGGTTTATAGTCCCCGCCCAACCAAGCAGCACCGGGGCAGGGGCCCCCGCCAGCCGACCGATCATGTGGGCCCCCACGCACGGTGGGACCACCCCACCACCCCTTTAAACCCTCTTTTGGGTTTCTTTATCCCGTTTCATGCCCCTTCCAACTCCATTTTCACTCCCAAAGACTCCAAAGCTTCCTTTCCCTTTCAAATATTTTCTTCTATGCACTTCAAACCTTCAAATCTTTCACCTTGTTCATCATTACCTTCTCATTCCTCTATTCCATCCTTCCACCTTCACTATTTCCACTTGTTAAGCACAAAGGCCCTCCTTTTGTGTCTCACGACCTCCAAAACTCACCAATTCGTCTCATTCTCCTAGCCTTCCACTTCCATGGCTCTCTTTGAGCTTCTCATCACCATGTTCTTGATATCTACACTCCTTTTCCTCATGGGAAAGAAGAGAGCGGCCTCGGGTGAGGTCGGGCATAGCCGTCTAAGCCGCCCAAGGAAGATGGCGAGCATCGAATGAAGGTAGAAACGGGATCTCGACCCTCGAATTCTGTTAGAACGATCTCTACCAACTGGCGAGACAAATACTGTAGTTTAGTTCATAAACAATGACAATCAAATGTTGAGACCTTTAGAGCTTTGAACCAAGAGTTTGTACTCTTAAATTTCAATAAATATCTGACCGTATAGAAAATCCAATAAATTAATGACATGAACCCTAGGACCTAGTTGGTATGGGCATGTGTGGAGTGCTTGAGCGTAGTTGAATTTAAGTTCGGGTAACTCAATTCCAATCAAAAGACTTTTGTCCCTAAGTGATAAAATAATTTCTTGTATTGGAAATGGTATGAAATCATCTAGTGTATAAGCGTAGACCTTGGATCACAACTATTGGATTACTGCTACTCCCGAGATAAGACTAGGTTGCTGGTTATACTAAAGAATGTTAAGGACTAATTATGCTAAGATATTTGAAAGATAGGTTTAGTTAGTTGGCTTGATTAGGTTGGAGTGAGACCTCATTCCTTCATTGAATTCTCCTAATGTTTATAGGCTTCTTTAATAACTCTTAGGAAGCTTGTTTTGATTAGAAACTATTCATGCTTAGAGAAAACTTATAAATCCCTTAGAATTAATGTTAGGTCAAATCAATACACCCCTTAATATTGCCTTCCCAAGGACTTATTACAATCGGAAATACGGAGTAAAGAAACTGTATATAAACGAAATATTCACGGTTTGAATCGTCTTCTCGATCCTGGAAACCAATGAACTCAATGCTCTGATCAAGCAAAAGATCGGGATCGATTAGGATTAAAGACTGATACAAATTTTTTTTATCTTAGCTAGGCAGAAGGTCTATGTATCCGGGTCAGACCCACTACACAACTTTCCTTCCGTGTTGGCCCTACAATTTACAACCAAAAGTTTATTACTTTGCCTTTGAAAAGTGTTAAGAATATATAGCCAATAGAGATTAGGCATCTTGCCACAAACTCACACCCGTCCCTGAAATCAACCACAACACCCATCATTTTAGCTCCTTTCTATAACCATAGGTACTAATGTCATAGCACACATCATCGATGGAAGGAAGACCAATGTATTGGGAGATCGTATCTCATTTCATGTAAAGGATAAGTCCTAAATTATACCTTATTCCGACATACAGATTCGGACATAGATTCTTGAACCTTGAGAGTAGAAATAATTTTCAAGGGGGGTAAAACATTATGAGCCCAATCTAGTTAGGTCAGCTAATGCAACCGTTGGATCAAAGTAGCGCAGTGAAAGCGTGGTTGGCCCCTACCCCACTGGCCCAGGATCGAAAAAAATTAATCCAGATTGTGTATAGGGATAGGTCACTAAATAGGATCTGAATCTTTCTTAGAAAGTAAAAGATGAAGTCATTGAGTAAAAATAATTAGGGTTCAAGTGTTAAACCAATTCATAGTAAAGAATAGGCTTAACAATGGGCACGAGCTAAATTATAATAGCCAAGGTCAGTGTATCTATAATGTGCTCGTTGAATACGGACCCACAAGGAGCTTTAGCCAATTTCGGGGTGAAATAGTTTTAAGGAGGATAGACTAAAGTGATCCAGACTAGCATAGATAGTATACACCCTACCACACATATAAACTTGAAGTCAATAAAAATTAGGCAAAGAAAATAATAAAATCTTTTACTTATTATCCTTGTCCAATTTCAGGGACGAAATTATTTTTAAGGGGGGTAGATTATAACACTCCGGATTTTGGCTAACCTCGGGTTAGACATCCTTAGGCAATGGGTTGATTATAACACCTAAATTACTTCTCAAAAACTCAATCCCAAAGCCTAAGATCCCTTTTTAACCCTTTTCCTTTAAAATCTCACCTTTCACCACCTAGTAGTGAAAAATATAATAAAATATTTAATGTAGTTAAATATAGGTCGTTATGACAACTATCTAAAAATCATTAGTTTAGACAGCTGCTACTTCTGAAATTTTTAAAATTTTTCTATAACATGAAATCTAATGAAATTTGATAAGGATGAAGTGGACTTGAGGATAAACTACTAGAAAAAAATAATTAAAATAATATACCAACTAAAAGTGGTAGAAAGGGACGTAGAACTGCCGTAGGAGTCTATTCTATCATAATTAGGGCATGATTTAGTTAAGTACTAAACTGAACAATCAATAAAATTAGCTTGAACTACTTTAAATATGATCTGTAAGACCCAAAATGTGTAGAATCATTGACGCTACATTACCCTGAAACTTAAGATCTATCTCAAAACCCAGTTGCTCTCAGGAGCATCATGAAACTCCGTATCGGACCTGGACCGCACGTCGAAAGTATAATTACTATGAAACTATAAGGTTATGACAGCCTTACTGGACTTGACAGCCAACTCAGAAATCAAATCCTAATAGTGCCCAAAAATGCACAACTTGAGTCCAGAGCGAAATGTGTGAGAAACGTGAATATCTTTAGGAAATGAACTAAAACTTAAGTGAATTGAGTCAGTTCGCTTATAGGCCGAATCTAAGGATTCAGACCATTAGATTTTGATCCAATTACACTCTCAGATCAGGAAAAATTTTCAACACATGTCAGAGTACTTGTGACCCTGATCAAGCATCGGTGACCGTTAAACTAAAACAGGTCTCCGACTCATGAGTCTTAGCGGTCGATATGTGAACCCGATCGGACCGAAAACTTAACCTTCGTACCTCAATCCGCTAAGACTCATGAGCTGGACATGCTAGTATGGGACACCGTGATCGAGCTGTTGGCTTACGCCGGGGTGACTAGTCCACCCATAGTGACCAGTGAGCAACACAGACTCGTGATCCGAATACGGTTGTATGGGACACTTCATTCGAGTTATCGGCCTATAACTAGGTGACGAGTCATTTGTAGTGACCTCAAGCATACTCTGAGACTACGATGAGGCGACGAGCCTTTTCGTAGTAACTAGAGTATAAGATATACCATTGAAGTGATGAGCCCTTTATAGCGACCTGGAACCGTAATATTGTATGAGATTGACTAGGACTGATGACCCTATAATGGATCATTATTTGGGAAATGATATAAGGGAGGTACCTTAGCTTCCCAATCCTGTTATATGAAAGGGACTAATGAGAACTCGGTAATCATGCTCATAACATCGTACTGTATGTACCGTTGGCACCGGTGTAGAGCACAGTGGGAGTGTTGCATGCCGCGCTCGTTAGATGTTATCGCAAGAGGGAGTGCAGGTGAGGGCATGCATCATTAATACATATCATGGTTGAATTAACTAGAGTACTTAGGGATGCTTGATTTTATTGCTTTATCACTACTGCTTGATTGAATTTATCACATGTTAACCTTTACTCTATAGCTCCAGTGAGTTGATCACTCACTCTCACATTCTGGGGCGGTGTTTAAACACCAACCAGACTCTGTTGTAGATACAAGTGATGGCGATACTTATGAGGCAGAGTTGGACTATTACGATGACGAGGAGGAGTTCTCCTATATATAACTCTCTAGCGGGTTTATGTAGACCTAGAGTTGCGCTGGCGAGGCTACAGGGTTTCAGATAGAAAACATTACACTTTCTTATTTTGTACCTTTTAGAACTATACTTGTAATTGTTTAACCTAGTGACAATCATACTCTGAAGACTTACTATTACTCTTATACAGCTTTTATACATATCATAGTCTTTCGCTTGTGTAATTTAAATTGTCCCTAAAGTATGACAGGTTGATTTGGTATAATCCTACTCATGTTTAAAACACTAATACAAACAACATTTAATCATCATTATTTATGTTGCATAAGTGATGTGTTAGAACTCGGGAGTTAGGCTCCTACTAGACCCCTGATTTTCAGGGTGTTACACCATGTGTGGCATGTGTATGTGTGTATGACATGTGTTGTGTACATGTGTGGAATGGAGTACATAGCGCCTTGCGCACATGATACTTTAATGATTCTTCATGGCGTATCTCACTAACGAAGTATCATACAGACGCACGGGTTGTACCTCCACGATCGCGACGGCGGGACAATCGATATAAAATAGGTTTTGAGGTCTTGAGGTTCCAGTCAGTTGGGTGTATACTATGAACGGCCAATCCAGGTCTAGCTAAGGGTATTGATCATCGTGTGCATATGCATAGAAACTGATATGGAATGGACGAGGTGTTACAGTAACTCCATAATTTCTTGATCCTGTTTAGGTGCGAAAGACACATTTATTGATTGCAAAAGAAGTTTGAAGGACTCCACAAGCTGGTATATTATTACCTCTTCTTGGACTTTAATTTAATCTGTTTATTGATGAATGTCACTCGTGGTCCTTTCTAAATCAGAAACTTCAAGTGTTTTAGGCTACGATTAAGTGGCAATGATCAAAATGTTTGAAATAAACACCTTGTCCTGAAGAGTTGATGCAACAATTGACTTTTTAGTGTCCCAGAGTTCCTTAGTTACTTTGAAAAAGAAAGAAAATGAGTAAAGGAAACTACACAATATTTAAAAAAGGAAATGGCATAATGTTGGAAGAATATCCACCTAGATCTAATCGAATAGTGATAATAATGAATCAGTCATCCGATAGTGAAATTTTGGTAGGATCGACAACCAAAGATAGAGCTCAGTTGCAGCGAGGGAAAGAAAGATGATTAAGACAATATGACTTGAGATATCGGTCAAAAGAAACATTAGGATCATTTAATCTTTCCATTTCACGTTACCATTTATTGAAAGCCCTATTAAAGTGAGCATCTATATGTCTCTTATATGCCTCTTCCATCTCCCATGACTACATAACAGGTGCGATACTCAGCTAGAATTCAGTTTTGTAATGCTTATCAAAGTCTACGATAACTTTGGCTGAAGAGGAAATATTTGAAGTAGTTCAACTAGATAATGTAGACAGAATAGGGTGAGGCACTATAAGAGGTCAAAATGTCATAGATGATTGAAGGCATTGTAAAGGCTGGAATTGGAGTAGTAGTTAGAATCATCTTAGTTGGATCTACCATCATGGTCTTCTAATACTTCAATTCAGGTTGAACTAGCTCGACCATCTTTATTAAAGAAAAAGAAGAGTCAACCATCTTTATTAGTCATGGAGATGGGACGGTTGATGTGGTCGAGGTTTCCTTGACCGTGTCTTTCTCTGAATAGGAGGCACGATCGACTAAGCGGTAGTCGACTTCTTGGTGCTTTCTTTATTTGTTTTCTTTTTCTTAGCTATAAGTTTCTCCACATTTAATGAAGAATAAAGCTGGTTGATTATTAATTCATGAGACCCACTAATTAGAGTCCCATAATAATTCTTCCACCCAGAGCGGAATGATTCTATCTACTATGGATGATTGGTGAAAAGAGGGAATATGAAAGATGAACTGATGGACTTAAACCATTTATAGAGAGCCTGTTAGATGGTGATTAAGTCTACGAATGATCGATGAGTTTGAAGTTGGTTACAAGTCTGGTGAATGAAAGGAAAAGGAATACCTTGAGACAAACCAAACTGTCGTGCAAGAAGATTGGATCAGTATTGTTTTATGCCGACTTTGGCATTCATGCCTGTGTTTATGGTGTCATTATATGGTATGTCTTTGCAGATTTGATAGCTTTTCCAAGCCGCATCCCTGAGGTTTACCAATTCAGTGTTGGTCGATTCATATTCTTCAGTAAACTATGTCAGAATGAATTCTTTATCTTTGAAGGGGAAAAAAGTGTGACTAGACATGCTGAGAGTGAAGGAAAGAAAGAAGTTCATACATTCGGCAAATGAATAATTAATCTTGGAACAGAGAATGTTACGATGGCCTAAGGAAGTGAATTCTATCTCTGATGGAGCGAATTTCATGAATTTAACGCCAAAACATTCGTAAAAGCATATTTGGATAAGCTAGATAGGCCCACTAGAGTGGTTGAATCACTTTATGGTTACTTCATACATACTACAATAAAGGTGGTCAAGCACAAAAGGGGCAAGGTCAAGCTGATGTCCTTGAACAAGCGTCTCGGCTAGGTTAATGTATTCTTAGTGATTTGCAGAGCACTCACACACACAAAAATTGATAGATCCACATCAATAGGAACTTCGTGTGTTCTTGTTCATCAACCTCGTCTAGAGATTTGCATTGAAGAGCCATGAAGGTAAAATATGCCTTGTTGGTATTTTCTGGGAGAGTGAAGGGATGTTGACTGATTAGAGTGAAACCTGAGTAAACAGGTTCCCCAAAGGGCAGAAGGTGAGTGAATGCACATACTTTCATGATCGATGAACCCATGGAGTCATATCCAAAATAGAATGTATTGGTCGATTGACTCTAGAAAGTCAATGTTGTTACAAGAATGAAGGAATTGGCTTGAGAAAATTTGATGCATTTATAAATTCCTGACCCCTTCCATGTATCTCCATGTTGTGCTTCAATGCGAGCATACCATTCAGCCCATCCATTCATCAATTTTGACCATGCTCATGAAGATTTGAATGAATTGGAGGGGTCAGGAAGATTGTCTGATTGGACGAGCGGAACTTCATCAGGGCACTTTGGGAAGCTGGGTTCGATTCCACAAAGTTGTTCATAGGTGACTGCCGAAGGGAAAGTAGAATTAAGCATCAACACTGCAGTGTTTGGTTCAATTAGAGTGTTAAATAGAAGATCATTCATCACTCTGGACAATGAGACATCAAGCTCTTTGATAAAGGATTCCAAGTGGAAAGCTGAAGCTGAAGAAGAAGAAGATACAACCATGGTGACTTGAGGAGAGAAAATCGAAAGCATTATGATACAAGAGAGAGAAGCTTGAAAGGGGAGAAACACAGAATTAAGAGTTGCTTATGAATTGACCACGATAGTTGCACATTAATGAAGTGGTTGCCATGACTCCTCGTACGGTATGATTTTATGCGACATGTAGCATGGACAATCTAGAAACGAAGGATAAAGGATATCTTTTGATATAGCATCGATCGAGTAGAATCAATGGGGAAATAATACGTGGATTAACGACCAATTGTATTTATGATGTGGGACAACAAAACAACGTCTCTATCACCTTTCTTGCATAGGCGAAGAGACTTGGGAGCAATGTTGTACTCTATTTCTAGATATTCTAAGAAAGCTAATAGGAGGGTGACATGTGGGATTGCATGAAGAATATGAAGTGGATAAAAAGATCTTCAAAGATTTGGAGTGTTTTTTTTTTTATAAATTACAATTGGCATAAAGATAGTTTTACATGTCAGTGGATGGTCGACAGAGTGTTGTGGTCGACATATAAGAAATGTGGTCGAGCTATTTAAAGATATAAGAGGTGACCATGGGAAACAAAACCTTAGCTGACAAAAGTGAAGTGAGCGACTAAAAGGCGTTCAGAAGTGGAGCGGAAGAGGAATAGTCATAAGAATGATCTAAATAAGAGAAGGATCTAAAAAGATACTTCGATTGTTGTAACCATTGCAGTAATGGAATAATGATATGGAAGAATAAGCTACAAAAATCTACAAATAACTGAGGAATGTGACCGAAGAAAGAAAAAACAACCAATCTAAAAAATACAATCAACAATCAATTAAATTTATCAATTTATCTTTTATCTCAGCTTATCGTAGGAGTAGTGGTAATCTTAGTCATAATCTTTAGTTGTAATTCAAGTCTACACTCATATGTTGGATTTATTTTTTATCTAATATCAAGCAGTTCTTTCAAGAGATGCATTCTTATAGTTGCTCCTTCTGACCGATTGTGAGTTTTTACCTTTTATTTTATTTGCATTGGTATTCTGAAAGTCCTTTCTTATGGAAGGTACGAATTAACCCATCCTTAGAGGAAGAATTCGATCATTGTCAAATTTGCAAGTAGCTGATCAAGCAACCGTTCTTCTTGGAATCTGGTCAAGTAGGTTTATATCAAACATACCTGCTTATTTTGATGCCTGGGGTCAAAGTTGATCGGTTTGGATCGAGCCGCTATATCGATTTTGGCACGCCCACACAACAAAAAATAAATTAAGTGTTAAACAAATATATAAGCTTGATCTAAAACTTTTATGGCCTTAAGAAGTTTTTAATGGTGGGCATTCAATTACCATTATTTCCTGTGGTGTGCTCCACCTGAGATTTTGATTTGCCTCATTTTTTGGACCATATCTTAAAATAAATTGGAAAAAAAAAATGAATGGGCAATGTGGATGAAGCACACAAGTCATGGTGGGGCCCACAAAGCACCGTCCAGTACACTATAGGCAGTGTGAAGTAGGAAATCCGCATCCGTGTTTAACCTATGAACATATAGTTTAGATTTAATGCTCACCTGATCCAATCTGATGTCCAGAGTGTTGTGGTCAACATATAAGAAACGTGGTCGAGCTATTTACGATATAAAAGGCAACTAGGGGAAACAAAACCTTGGCCGACAAAAGTGAAGTGAGTAACTGAGAGGCATTCAGAAGCAGAGCAGAAGATAAACAATTAAAAATAATAAAAAAATGATCTAGAAAGACGTTTCAACTATTGTAACCATTGTAGTAATAAAAGAAGGATCTGAAAAATAAAATACAACAAAAATATATAAATAACAGAGAAATGTGACTGAAGAAAAAAACACAATGAATCTCAAAAATATAAAGAACAATCAATTAAATATATTAATTTATCTTTTATCTCATCTTATGAGTAGCGATAATCTTAATAATAATTTTTAGTTGTAATCTAAGTCTACGCTTATACGTTAGATTTATTTTTAATCCAATATTAAGCAATTATTTTAAGAAATGCATCCTTGCAATTGCTCATTATTATCAATTGTGAGTTTTGTTTGATTTGCATTGATATTTTGAAAATCATTTTCTGTGGTAAGTACAAAGTAACCCATTTTCGGATAAAGAACCTTACCCTTTGATTATTACCTGATTATTATCAAATTTTACATGTGGTTGATTAAGCAACCAATCTCCTCAAAATCTATATATTGGTTTATATCGGATGTATCTACTTATTTTGACATTGGAGGTCAAAATTGATTGGGTTAGATCAAGCCGCTATACCAATTCTAGCACATCCCCATGGCATGAAAATAATATGAGCGTCGAGCAAATATACCAGCCTGATCCAAAACTTCACGGGAAGCTTTTAACAGTGGGCATTCAATTACCACGGTTTCCCATGGCTTGGTCCACGTGAGATTTTAATTTGCATTATTTTATTTTTTTTCCTCAGATGAGATGAAAAAAAAAATAAATAAAATAAAAATAAAATGAATGGACCGGGATGAAGCATATAAGTCACGGTGGGGCTCACAAAGCGCCCTCTAGTTTAGATTTTTGCGCTCACCTGATCCAACGTGATGTTCCGTGCATGCACCGATCATTACCACATGTTGATTATGTATGGACCCCACCTCTTCCTTGAATTATGGATCTGTGGACCCACATGGTCTAGATGAAACCGTTGTGATGAAAAGTCCAATCTAGAGCGCTGATCTATGATGGAGGTAAACACCGTAAGTTACGGTTATGGGCCTAAACCCTACGATGAAAGTCGGCTACTGATAATATCGCAATGTGATAACGTAGAGCGAAAGTTGTAATAATCATAGCCATAAATAATTCAGTTTCTCCGGAAAAGATCTCGGGAGATCTCGTAATTCTATGAGAACCGTTGGTCCATGGTTCGGTAATCTAGGCCGTCGGTCTGTTATCTACCACCGTGGACGGCCTGGACGGAAACCCACTCAAACTGAAAGATCCAAGTCGCCGATCTTCGGCCTAACAGATAGCATAGTTGCATTTTATCAAAATTAACCTCCTGTTATATGGCCACATATGAAAGGGTTCAGATTACTATATCGAGAAGGTCTTTTTGGATACATAATCCATCATAGCGGTCCATAAAAGATCAGCGCTTTAGATTACTGAACAATGAGCCCCAAAATTTGAAGAATACAATTCTTACTCACGACGAAAGGTGGTTTTTCAGAATTTATTTGATACTCAGGCAGTATGCGACGGGTCGTACTCATGAACTTAGGGCAGGGAAATTTACGACTGTGGACCCCACCTTTTATCCGTTGGATATTCTTGGAATAATACAAACTTAATATACCCACTTAGACCTCCTCGTACGGATGACAAATTCTAGGACGAAAATACCCCTCCTTTTCACATAAACGGATTCGCTACTCTACCTGCCACCTGCCAATGGCGGATCTTCGGTGGTCTGTAGGCCCCACCATGATGTATGCTTTTCATACATGCCGTCCATATATTTTTTCAGATCATTTTATGGTATGAGACAAAAAATGAGTATATCCAAATCGTAAGTGTACAACATTACCAGAAACAGTGTTGAATGAGCGTCAATCATTAGAAATCCTCCCTCGTCTAAGTTGGGGCCCACTGTGATGTTTGTGAGAAATTCTCCCCATCTAAGTTCATTCATAGGGTCACAAAGACCTGGATGAAGAGGAAAAATAAATTTCATAATGATCCAAAACTTCTGTAACCCCTAAAAGGGTTTCAATGGTAAACGTTTAATTTCCCACTGCCTTTTACAGTGTGGTCCACTTGATAGTTAGATGTATCTTATTTTTCGTCTCAAGCCTTAATATGAGCTTGCCAAATACATGGATGGTTTGGATATAACACGAACCTTATGATGGGACCCACAAAAGCAACATAGAAAAAAAAAAAAACAAAACGCACGGACTGCCGCGGCAGTTTAACAAATTTATTTTTATTTTTTTTTAGGGAGAACTTTTTCTCCCTTACATTTTTCTTTCTTTTTTTTTTTTTTTTACACACGCACACACACCCCCACACACTCACACTAGTGGAATTTCACCACCTATGGATACTCGAACGTTTGACCAGGTGTTGAAACTCTTAAGAGTCTACCACACGAGCAAGTGTAAAGATTCAAACTAGAATGATTTACTTAACGTACCACATATGATTTTGGGGTAGGAGAAACTAATTTATCCAACCAACCTAGTTTATTTCCAAGATTTCATTGGGTCGATGGTTGAAAATTCAGCGGGGCAAACAAGAAAAACAGCGGGGAAAACTGAAATATGAGCAAGGAAAACTAGAAAAACAGTGGGGTAAACTAAAATATAAGCCAGACAAACTGAAATGTGAGCGGGGCAAACAAGAAAAACAGTGGGGCAAATTGAAATATGAGCGGGGCAAACAAGAAAGACAACCGGACAAACTGAAATATGAGCGGGGCAAACTAGAAAAACAACGGGACAAACTAAATATGAGCAGGAAAAATAAGAAAAACAGCGGAACAAACTGAAATATGAGCGGAGCAAACTAGAAAAACAGCGGGGCAACCTGAAATATGAGCAGGGCAAATAAGAAAAACAGCGGGATAAACTGAAATATGAGTGAGGCAAACTAGAAAAACAGCGGGGCAAATTAAAATATGAGCGGGGTAAACTAGAAAAACAGCGGGACAAACTGAAATATGAGCGGGGTAAACTAGAAAAATAGTGGGGCAAACTGAAATATGAGCGGGGCAAACTGAATATGAGCGAGACAAACTAGAAAAATAGCAGGGCAAACTGAAATATGATCGAGGCAAATAAGAAAAACAGTGGGACAAACTAAAATATGAGCTGGGCAAACTAGAAAAATAGTGGGGTAAATTGAAATAAGAGCGGGGCAAATAAGAAAACAGCAGGGTAAACTAAAATATGGGCAGGGCGAACTAGAAAAATAGCTGGGCAAATTGAAATACGAGCAGGCCAAACAAGAAAAATAGCGGGACAAACTGAAATATGATCGGGGCAAACTAGAAAAATAGCGAGGCAAACTGAAATATGAGCAGGGTAAACTTGAAAAACAACGGGGAAAACTGAAAAATGAGCGGGGTAAACTAGAAAAACAGCGGGATAAACTGAAATATAAGTATATCACATGCAGAGATTGAAGATGGAAAATGAAATGCATGACTGGCTGCATGTTAGTGATGTGCTACACTGGCATACGTGTCACATTTGGGGTGCTTGGACTGTACATAGAGGGTGTCAAAAGAAAGTAGCTATAGGATAGGTCAGGTACTTTCCTTTTCAAGAATCCAAACCAACCACCAAATGCTGGATTAGCTTCATTTGTATGTCTGAATACGGTGACTTTCTACTCATGCAGTATGTGGACGAGATTTACACACATCTGTAGGTGGAACCCAACCTTGATTGGACCTTATCTTAAACTTCACACCATTGGATTGTCCCAACCTTGGATAGATGGTCAAGTAACTATGGTTGACTCTTTTACAGCCATCTATTTTATTTCTGAAAAGTCCTCCAATTGAATTCTTGGAATTCTCGGATCTGTGTGACTTGGTGTATGATAAGGGACACGGATTGTGTGAAACTTGAATGCTTACCATTGTAAAATTTTTGGAGGGCCACGAAAGTTTTGGATCAAGATGATATTTATTTTTTTCCCTTCATCCAGGTTTATGATCTTATGAACATATTTGGATGACAAATATGTAGACCCTAACAAACAAACTACATGATAATCCGTCGTGCTCGAGTCTCAGCTCGTGCTCGGCTCGGAGGGGTATTGAACATGTTTGTCCCGCTGATTTTCTAGTTTCCCCAACTCAATTTCGTGTTTGCCCCGCTGATTTTCTAGTTTTTTCCACTCAATTTTATATTTATCCTGCTGATTTTCTAGTTTGCCCCACTAATTTTCTAGTTTCCCCCGCTCAATTTCATGTTTGCCTCGCTGATTTTCTAGTTTACTCCGCTGATTTTCTAGTTTGCCCCGCTACTTTTCTAGTTTGCCCCGCTGATTTTCTAGTTTTCCTCGCTCAATTTCATATTTACCCCGCTGATTTCCTAGTTTTCCCCGCTAATTTTCTAGTTTTTCCCTCTTAATTTCATGATTTTCTAGTTTGCCCCGCTGATTTTCTAGTTTCCCCCGCTCAATTTCATGTTTGCCCTACTGATTTCAGTTCTGTTTCTTTCACCCTTTCCATTGCATTGCTTTCACCATTGCCGTTTTCACCCCCTTTCTTCACTCCGTTCCAGTCAGGGCCTGTTTGGCCGAGCAAATCCCATGGAATTAGGAGGGATGGGATGGATTTTAAGGTAATGATGGTGGTGTTAGTAAATTGGAAAAAGATCTATGGGATTGCTATATCCCGGGACAAGTTCACTGGATCTATTTGGCACGCCCGGCATATCCTAGGATTTTACCTTCCAATCCATACAACCAAGGGATCGGATCAATTTTAAGGTAATAATGGTGATGTTAGTCGATTGTTTTAAGATTCATGGGATTGCTGATACATGTCCTTTTAAATGTAGACCTATGTTTTCCTCGCTCAACTTCATACTTGCCTCGCTCAATTTCATGTTTGCCCCGCTAAATTTCTAGTTTGAGTGCGAAGTGATTGAAATTGACCACGAACTGAATGAAATGGATTTTCGAACATTGACCCGATGGAATCTTGAAAAATAACTAGTTTGGTTGGCTAAATTAGCTTCTCCTACTCCAAAATCATATGTGGTAAGTTAAGTAAATTGTTCTAGTTTAGGAGATATGCTTGTTAAATAAATAGACAAAGAAATGAATTAAAACATTAAAAACATTTTTATATAGTTATATATACATATTTACATAATTATGTATTATAGAAAAATGTAAGGGAGAAAAGTTCTCCCTGTAAATAAATTTAAAAAAAAAAATAAAAAAATAAAAATTGCCAGACTGCTGTGGCACTACCGCCGGTTCGGGGTTGTGGATCATACCACGGGAAACAGTGGGCATAATGATTTCCACCATTGAAACCATAGTGGGCCCAATAGTGATGTTTATTTGTTATCAAACCTATTCATAAGAGTATACAGACATGGATTAATAGAAAAAATATTATAAGCTTGATCCAAAACTTCTGTAGCCCTTAAGAAATGATCAACATTAGAAGTTCAATTCAAAATTTCATTTGGTGTGGTCCATTTAAACATTGGATACGTTTAGATTTATCGGCTTAAGTCATGAAATTATCTGTTAAGTTTGCCTCATTGATTGTCTACTTTACCACACTGAATTTCATGTTTGCCCCACTCAATTTCATGTTTGCCCCACTGATTTTTTTGTTTGCCCAACTGATTTTCTAGTTTGCCCCACTGATTTCCTAATTTGCCCCGCTGATTTTCTAGTTTCCCGCGTTCAATTTCATGTTTGCCCCGCTGATTTTCATGTTTCCTCTGCTGATTTTCTAGTTTGTCCCGCTGATTTTCTAGTTTTCTTTACTGATTTTCTAGTTTGCCTCACTGATTTCTTAGTTTGCCCCACTGAATTTCAAGTTTGCCCCGCTGAATTTCATGTTTGCCCCGCTAAATTTCAAGTTTGCCCGACTGATTTTTTTAGTTTGCCCTGCTAAATTTCATGTTTGCCCATTAAATTTCAAGTTTGCCCCGCTGAATTTCATGTTTGCCCTGCTGAATTTCAAGTTTCCCCCACTGATTTTCTAGTTTGTCCTGTTGAATTTCAAGTTTGCCCTGCTGATTTTTATGTTTGCCCCACTGAATTTCAAGTTTGCCCCGTTGATTTTCTAGTTTGCCCCGGTATTGGAAGGGATTGGAAGTTAAATCTCAGGATTGGCTAGGCGTGCCAAACAGATTGGTTGATCTGATCCTGGAATATAACAATCCCATGGATCTTAAAACAATCCACTTACAACACCATCATTACCTTTAAATCCCATCCAATCCACCCTAATCCATTCAAATTTTCCTGGTACGTGTTTAGTTCGAGGGATTGGAAGGGATGGGAAGGTTTAATCCCGGGATTGGCCGGGTGTAACATCCCAAAAATTGGGGGTCGAGCATAAACCCCACTCCCGAGTTCAAGAACATCACTTATGCAACATTTTCAATGATGGATGAATGTTGTTCATATTAGTGCAGAAAACATGAGTGGGATTAGATCAAAACAACATGTCATACTCCAGAGACAGTTAAGTTTCTCAAGCGAAAGACTGTGATAAATATATAAAATGTATAATTGATTGTAAGTCTCCAGAGTGTGAACATATTACCAGGTTAACTAAATACATGTATACTCTAAAAATGGAAAGAAAAAAATATACATGGGTGTTTAAATAAAAAGCAAAAATACCAAGTGTATTGGCATCTAATCAGTAACCCTGTAAACCCGTCGATCAGAACCTGCATATAGGAGAAATCCTCCTCGACATCATCAAGAAAAACTGACTCTGCCTCACAAGCATCGTCACCATCTGAAACTAAAACAAGGACTGGTTGGTGTGGCCAACACCGTCCCGTAACGTGGGAATGAGTGATCAACTCAGTGGAAGCTATATACAACAAAGGTTAACATGTTATCAATCCAATCAAGCAGTAATGATAAGGCAGTACAATCAAACAGGTCCTAGATACTCTTGTTAAAAATATAATTAATTTTTCTAAAAATCTTCCTTTTCCTACTCTCTTTACTCCGGGCTCAATAAAATGGTCTCAGGACATCGATTCGGCTTGATTTTCTAGGTGATTGACAAGTCTAACTAGGTGGTCGTAATGGTCTAAGTTCATAGCTATCGGACTCTCGATGCGTGGTCTAGAACCAATACAAAGTTAGAAAGTATTCCCGGGATCAACTGGGTTTAGAGTTGGATCTTAGATTTCAGGATAACATAGCGTTAACAATTCTAGAGGTTTTGGGTCTTACAGATCGTATTTAAAGTGTTTGATGCTAATTTTGTAGGAAATCTAGTGTAACACTGGCTAATACACGTTAAATTTTTAAAGAATTAGGTTCTAAATGATTTCTCTGGCTTTGGACTCGAGTTTTGAGAAGTTACCAAGATGTTATGGTTGACCCATTGCCTAAGAACGACTAACTCCAGGTTGGTAAAAATTCGGGGTGTTACACCGGGCGTGCCAAACAGACTCGATATAGCAATCCCATGGATTTTAAGACAATCCACTGACAACACCATCATTACCTTGAAATCCATGCCATGCACCCTAATACCATTCAATCCTTTCCAATCCACCCGGCCAAACAGGCCATAAGTAAATCGTTCTAGTTTAGGAGATATTCTTGCTAAATAAATAGACAAAGAAATGAATTAAAAGATAGAAAAATATTTTTATATACTTATATATACATATTTACATAATTATGTATTAGAGAAAAATGTAAGGAAAAAAAATGTTCTCCTTGTTATAAAAAAAAAATAAAAAATAAAAAATAAAATCTGCCAGATTGTCGTGGCACTGTCGCTGAACCAGCGGTAGTACTGTGGTAGTCTATAAATTTATTTTTTTTGAATGTGTTACTTTTGTGGGTCCCATTATGAGGTGTGTGTTACATCTAAATCGTCCATATATTTACTGATCTCATATTAAGGCTTGAGACAAAAAATAAGACAAATCTAACTATCAAGTGGACCACACTGTAAAATGCAGTGGGGAAATGAAGGTCTACCATTAAAACCCTTTAGGGGTTACTGAAGTTTTGGATCATTTGAATGTATGTAGTATATCCACGTTGTCCATCCATTTTTCCATCTATTTTAAGGGGTTTAGCCCCAAATTGAAGCATATCAAAAGATCAAGTGGATCATACCACGTGAAATAGTGGGCATAATGATTTCCACTGTTGAAACCATAGTCGGCCCAACAGTGATGTTTTTTTGTTATCAAACCTCTTCATAAGATCATACAGACATGGATTAATAGAAAAAATAATTATAAGCTTGATCTAAAAGTTCTGTGGCCCATAAGAAACGATCAACATTAGAAGTTCAATTCAAAATTTCATGTGGTGTGATCCATTTGAACATTGAATATGTTTAGATATTTTGGCTCAAGCCATGAAATTATTTGTTAAATTTACCCCGCTGAATTCCATGTTTGCCCCTCTTATTTTCGTGTTTACCCCGCTGATTTCCTAATTTACCCCGTTGATTTTCTAGTTTGTCCCGTTGATTTTTTAGTTTCCCCCGCTCAATTTCATGTTTGCCCCGTTGATTTTCTAATTTGTCCCGCTCATTTTCATGATTGCCCCGCTCATTTTCATGATTGCCCCGCTCATTTTTCATGCTTGCCTTGCTCATTTTCTTGTTTTCCTATAACACCCCGGATTTTGGCCAATCTGGGATTTGACGTCCTTAGGCAATGGGTCAACTAAAACACCTGGAAAACCGCTCAGAACCCAATTTCATAGCCAAAGAAACCACTTAGGATCAATTCCTATGAAAATTTAGCGTAAGTTAGCTAGCGCAACGCTGGAGTAGCTGGGAAACAGTCCCTGATCACTTTAAATACGTTCTACAAGACCCAAATCGAGTAGAACGTATGACTTCATAATACTCTATAACCTCGGATCAAACTCTAAGCGGGTTTGTTCTCTGGACCACTTTGAATTCTTGTATTGGATTTAGACCGCGCGTCGAAAGTCTGTTACTTCCTATCTTAGACCGTTAGAACCGCCCAGCTGGACTTGACAATCATTCCGAAAATCAAGTCAAACCGATAATCACAGACTATTTCATTGAGCCCGGACTGAAGAGACTGCGAATAGGGACAGAATTGGAATTTCAAATTCAAATCTGGCACACGACTTGACACGTCAGTATTAAGCGTTCTGACCGTCAGAATTCATCCAGATTACACCCTCGGATCAGGAAAAATTTCTATTTATTATTATGAGACTTCCAGCCCTGATCTACGTGCGGTGACCGCTGAACTGAAACTGGTCCGCCACGTGCGATCTGCGAACCCTGTCGGACTGAAAACTTAATGCGCGCTAGATCTAGTACGCATGAGCTTAAGTCCGATCGCATTCGACCAGGGAACCACCAGAAATGCCCTTTTGGACCGAAACAGCCCCGATTTGGATATACCTCAAGTATACTTTGTTCCCAAGCCTGTTTTGGGCACATTTGAGCTTATAAAAGGGGTTGAAACCCTCACTTCTCTCACCCATCCGAATTTGCTAGAAACCCTAGCTAGAGTGAGAGAGAAAGTGAGAGTTTGTGAGAGAAGGTGGGAGAGCTTTTCCTGCTGCTGCTGCACATGCTTAAGCGGCGTATTCCAATCACTTTGCCGGTGATTTCTCCGCGTTTCTAGGTAAGAAATAACCCTAGAAAGTTGCTGATTTGATGCTTCTTTAGTTCCATAGCTTGTTAGTTGATAAATCTCGTAAATCAGGTTCTCTATTCGCCGTAGACGAAGCGTATACGCTCCATTCGAATTCTCATCCCTAAAAGGGAAAAGGTGCAGATTTTAGACGCTTTGATTGACTGTTTCTAAAGCTTTCAATGTCGTTTAATAGTAGATTCTTGACAGCAACGCCGTTTGACATGTACAACATGCTCTCCGTTTCCTGTTTCGTAAATTAACGAAGAATATGAGATTTAGGGCATTTTAGTCATTTGTAGGAAGTACAGTTTACATTCTTATTTTGCTGATGTGATTGACATGGTTTGTTGTCGATTAGGAAGTTAGGAATGCGTGCATAATTAGTTTGGTGAAGATATTCGCCTAAATGCGCACGTCGGATCGACATACTATATGTAGACTTAAGTGTGTAGTGTAAGTATTTGTATAAATGCTTGTATTAGTATGTATTGGCTTAAATGGTGTTATGGATTAGTTTGAGATTGATTTCTCAATTAATATGTTGATGTGAATGATTTCCTACATGTTAGCCATATGTACGATTTCATTATATGTATGAAATACATGTGCTTAATGATTCATTTAAGTGGTATGTTATAACATGTGCTTGATGATTTTCTTATGACTTAGTTGGAGATTGAATTCTCAATTAATACGCTGATGGTGATGATTTTCTATATGTTGGCTATATGTATAATTTCATTATATGTATGAAAGGCATGTGTTTGAAGACTCGCTTAAGTTGTATATAATAACATGTGTTAACATGCTCACATGGTTGCATTTCATTTCCATTACCCTTACACAACTGCTGATGTGATTCTATGATTGTTTGGGACTATGCCTAGTCCAGGCAGTCGGTAACCGAAAGAATTCGTGGTTAGCTTATCTTGGCCACAAAGGACGTGTCGATGAACACGAGTCGTGTTTAGAGTTGGCGGCAGTGGTTAGGCCACGCGAAGTGTTTTACGTACTTCATGTCGTTCGACTTGCGATGCGCTCGTGCTAGTCGAACTCGTCAAGTAACCCGACTGGCCGTTGTATGTTCACCCTGCATGAGTCATATCTGCTTGAACCTAGGGTACTGAACTTACCATTGTAAACCCTGTTAACCATGGTACCTTGATCCATAAAGACTCATGAGCCGGGCATGGTGGTATGGGACACCGTGGTCGAGCTGTCGGCCTACGCTGGGGCCACAAACCTCCCCGTAGTGACCAATGAGCACCTAGACTCGTGAGCAGATTATGGTGGTATGGGACACTATATTCTAGCTGTCGGCCTACACTGATCAGGCGATGAGTCCTTTGTAGTGACCGCGAGCGTATTCTGAGTCTACAGGAGGCGACGACCCTTCAGTAGCAGTAGAGTACAGTAAGCCTGTATTGATAAGGTGATGGGGGAGCGGTGCAACGAGTGCGAGCAACAGCCCTGGCAGCCCTTGCAGTGACCTACGAAATATACATCGTATGAGATTACTAGGAGTGACGACCCTAGACAGGATCTGTGTTGGGATTGATACAAGGGAAGTACCTTAGTTTCCCAATCCTGCTGTTTGAATGGACTAATAACAACTTGAAATTCATATCACCATAGCATTGCATGTGCCTGGAAGATGTGGAGCACTCTAGGGAGTGTGGCATGCCGCGGTCGTAAGATGTTGCCGTATGAGGGTGATCGTCGGTGAGGGCATACATCACGTCATGTCATAATTGCATTAACAACAGTATTAGGAATGTTTGAATTATTGCTTTACTATTATCGCATGATTGATTTGATAACATGTTAATCTTTGCTCTATTATTCCACTGAGTTAGCTACTCACTCCCACGTTACGGGATGGTGTTTCCGGACACCCACCAGTCCCTTTTGTGATTGCAGATGATGGCGTGGCCTGCGAGGCGGTGCTGGACTTGATGATGATGAGGAGGATCCCTCCTTTATGCGTGATCTGATTGACGGGATTACAGGGAGGTTGATTAGATACTTTGATACTTGTCATTTTTATTTTTAGCGCCCTCATGTATATTCGTTTTGTCTACTTTTGGAGTATACATGTATGTATATAACCTGGTAACATGTTCACACTCTAGAGACATAAAACAGTTTATATATGTTATACATACTATCACAGTCTTCCGCTTGTTAATTTAACTGTCTCTGGAGTATGATATGTTGTTCTAGCTTAATCTCACTCATGTTCAATACATTATCACAGACAACATTCAATCATACATATCTATGTTGCATAAATAACATTTTGGAACTCGGGAGTTGGGTTTTTGCTCGACTCCCCCGATTTTCAGGATGTTACATTTCCCCGCTCATTTTCATGTTTCCCCTGCTGATTTTCTAATTTTTCCCGCTCATTTTCATGTTTCCCCCACTAATTTTCTAGTTTACCCAGTTTATATTTCAGTTTTCCCAGCTGTTTTTCTAGTTTGCCCCGGTATTTTTCTGGTTTATCACGCTCATACTGTAACACCCCGAAAATCGGGGGTCGGATAGAAACCCAACTCCCGAGTTCCAGAACGTCACTTATGCAATATAGATAATGATAAATGCATGTTGTCTGTAGAATGGCATTAAATAAGATTGAGACTAAGCCAAAACAGCATATCATACTCCAGAGACAGTTAAATTAGCAAGCGGAAGACTGATAAATACATAAAATATATAATTAATTGTAAGTCTCCAGATTGTGAACATCTTACCAGGTTAATCATATACATGTATACTCCAAAAATGGAAAGAAAATAATATACATGAGTGCTCTAAAAATATAAAATGACAAGTGTCCAGACATCTACTCAACCTCCCTGTAATCCCGTCGATCAGAACACAGAGGAGAAGTCCTCCTCATCATCATACAAGTCCAGCTCCGCTTCTCAAGCAGCGCCATCATCTGCAACTAAAATAGGGACTGGTGGGTGTTCGAAACACCATCCCGTAACGTGGGAGTGAGTGATCAACTCAGTGGAATCATAGAGCAAGGATTAGCATGTTATCAAATCAATCACACGTTAATAGTAAAACAATTAATCAAACATTCCTAAATACTGTTGTTAATGCAATATGACATGACATGATGGATGCCCTCACTGATGATCTCCCTCATACGGCACCATCTTACGCCCGCGGCATGCTTTATTCCCACAGTGCTCCACATCTTCCAGGCACATGCAATGTGATGGTGATATGATTACCGAGTTATTATTAGTCCATTCATACAGCAGTATTGGAAAACTAAGGTACCTTACTTATATCAATCCCAACACAGATCCTGTCTAGGGTCGTCACTCCTAGTAATCTCATACGATGTATATTTTGTAGGTCACTGCAAGTGTTGTTGCTCGCACTCGTTGCACCTCTCCCCATCACCTTATCAATACAGGCATAATTATCCTTAAGACTGCATCAGGACTCGTCGCCCCCATGCGGTGTCAGGATAAACTCAAGGTCACTACAAAGGGCTCGTCACCTGATCAGTGTAGGTCGACAGCAAGAATATAGTGTCTCATACCACCATAATCTGCTCAAAGTAGGGTGCTCACTGGTCACTACAGGGAGGTTTGTGGCCCCAGCGTAGGCCGACAGCTCGACCACGGTGTCCCATACCACCATACCCGGCTCATGAGTCTTTATGGATCAAGGTCCCATGATTGACAGGGTTTTTAATGGTAAGTTCAGTACCCTAGGTTCAAGCAGTTATGACACATATATGGTGAACATACAATAGCCAGTCGGGTTACTTGACGGGCTCGACTAGTACGAGCGCATCTCAAGCTGAGCGACATGAAGTGCATGAAACACTTCGTGTTGCCTAACCACTGCCGCCAACCCAAGACACGACTCGCGTTCATCGACGCGTCCTTCGTGGCAAATAGAAGCCAACCACGAATTCAATCCATTACCGACTTCTTGGACTAACGTATAGCCCCAAGCAATTATAAACAACATCAATGATCATGTGATTGTGACATAATTGAAATAGAAACAACCAAAGCATATTCACAACATGTGATAGCATATAACGTAAGCAAATCATCCAACACCTGCATTTCATATATAGTGAAATCAATACGTATAGCCAACATGTAGGAAATCATATACAACATCATATGGATTGAGAATTCATTCTCAAAACTAATCTATAATACCATTTACTCAATACATACTAATACAAATATTTATACGAACACTTAGTCTACACCCTTTCGTCTACATAGCGTATGTCGACCCAAAGTGCGCATTAGGGCGAATCTCTTTGCCAAACAGATTATACACACATACATAATATCATAATACGATGAATTTACAAGTCAAGCATTTCAGCAAAATACGAACGTATACAATATTTTCTATAAATGCCTAAAATACCCTAAATCTCATATTTACCGTACGGTTACGAAACGGAAAACGGACAGCATATTGTACATGTCAAACGGCGTCGCCGTCGATAATCTACTATTAAACGATAATGAAAGCTTTGAAATCAGTCAATCAAAGAGTCTAAGATCCGCACCTTTTGCCCTAGACGTGTATCGTTTCAAACGGAACGTCAATGCTTTATCAACGGCGATCTGGCATCTTAATGCACAAGATACATAAGCTACATCGCTAATGAATCGAAGGAAACCCCAAAACAACAAGTAGTTAGGGTTTTTCTTCCCTAGGAGTGCGTTGGAATCACCAGAAGAGCGATGCAGGCAGGTGGACGTAGCACGAGGAGCAGCAGGGAAGACTCCCAGAAGAAAGCTCCAACTTCTCCGTCACTTTCTCTCTCTTTTCTCTCTTCTCTCCCCAAATTCGTATGGAATGAAAGAGCAAGGGTTTAAACCCTTTTTATAAGCCCAAACATGACCAAAATAGACTTGGGGCCAAGGTATACTTATTTTGTAACCAAAGAGGGCTTGTTCTGATCCAACGGAGCATTTCTGGAGGTCATGTGACTGAATGCGGTCGGACTTAAGCTCCCTGACATTGGATCTAGGTCAGGCAGAGTTTTCAGTCCGATCGAATTTCCAGATCGACCGTGGCGGACCAGTTTCAGTTCAACGGTTATGGGAACTCGATCGGAGCTACAAGTACTATGACATGTAAGGGAAATTTTTCCTGATCTGAGGGTGAAATTTGATTGAATTCTGACGGTCAGAACACTTAGAAAAAGCGCACAAGCGAACGTGCCAGATTTCATAGATTATATTTATTTCTCACACTCTTCACTCCGGACCCAAGGAAATCATCGTGGGACATCATCTGGACTTGATTTTCGAGGTGATTGTCAAGCCCAACTAGGCGGTCATATTCGTCTAAGTTTGGGGTAATCGGACTTCCGACGTGCGGTCTAGAGCCGATACAAAGTTCAAGGTGTTCTAGAGAGGAATCAGGAATAGAGTTTGAACTCAGGCTTTACGGTATTGTAGCGTCACCTATCCTCTACGTTTTGGGTCTAGCGGATCATATTGAAAGTGATTGGTGCGAATTTCACAGGTCGTCTAGTGCAGCGCTAGGTGATTCTTTTTAGATTTCTAAAGGAAGTAGCCTATAATGATCTCTGTTTGAGATGAAATTTGGAGGGTGGAGCGAGGGTATTTGGAAACGAAAGAAGGAAGAGTTTGGAGGGGTGGTTTTTACCAAAAATCAGATGTTTGGAGCAAAAGGAGAGCCTGGAGGGTCACTTTATGAAGGAAGTATTTGATTGGGGTGTTTTTAACGAATGGCCCGCATACCAGGGGGCTACCCTAGCCCTCAAACACCTCCATACCAAAGCCCAGACCCAACGGTGGAATTTAACCGGCGATGCATCGCCGAACCGGCGATGTCATCGCCGACCAAACTCACAAGTGGCGATGGCCGCCATATAGGCTGGGTTCTCCCTGCCCCCATGGTCCCAAAAAAGTATGGGGCCTACCTTGGATCATTGTGGATTATCGTGGGTGGGCCCACGACTCCATTCGAGGTATTTTGGGGCCATTTTGCAAACCAAAATGAATTTCTGTGGTGTATAACATATGATTTTGGGGTAGGATACGCTAATCTATCCAACTAACCTATCTATTTTATTAGATTCTAAAAGTTTAAGGAAAAAAGTCTATTTTACTCATTTATTTACTATTCATGGTAATTTTTAGCTTCGGTATTATTCTTCATCATGAAGACCTTAGGATTAGTGGTCTTTACTATTTAGACTTGAGAATTTATGGCTAAGATGAAAGTACTTAGAGAAATTCGAAGAATGAGGTGGTGAAGGGTGAGATTTTGAAGGAAATAAGAAAATTTTGATTTTTAGACCTTAGGATTGATCATTAAGAGTGAAATGGTTGACCCATTGCCTAAGGACGTCTAATTCCAGGTTGGCAAAAAATCTGGGGTGTTACACATACTTAAATTTGCCCTACTGTTTTTCTAGTTTGCCCCGCTCATATTTCCGTTTGCCCCACTATTTTTCTAGTTTTTTTCACTCATATTTTAGTTTTTCCCGCTATTTTTTTAGTTTAACCTGCTCATATTTCAGTTTTCCTAGCTATTTTTCTAGTTTGCCCCGCTTGTATTTCAGTTTGCCCTACTGATTTTCTAGTTTGCCCTGCTCGTATTTTGATTTTCCCTACTGATTTTCTAGTTTCCCCTACTCATTTTCATGCTTGCCCTGCTCATTTCCATGCTTGCCTTGCTGATTTTCATGTTTGCCCCGCTCATTTTCATCCTTGTCGCACTAATTTTCATGGGTGATGTCATCATGTATAAAGCTAGATCTCATAGCCTGATAGTGCCATCTGTAGAGCATGCTGCAAAAGAAACTGCACAACAACTACCTCTAGCAACACATCCAAGAGCAAAATCATGCAGATTTTTATAGGGAATATTCTTAACATCCCATATGCATGAGTTGTGCAAAACAAGTACACAACACCTGCTAACCTGAAAATACAACAATATAAGCTACATTAAATTGTAATAAAAATAAATAAACTCCTAAACTGAACTACTCAAAACATTTAATTTCGACAATGAAAAAGTCATGGGAAAAAAAAACTATGTCGTATTTAAAAAGAACGAACATTAGAAGAAAAAACAAACATCAGAGATGACAATACATGAACAAATCCAAGCAAGTAACAAAAGAGAAACAAACACAGAAAATACTATCTTTAGAAATCACCTTAGTTACATCAGGGACATCCCATACGTAGAGATTGTGATCTCCATAAACAACCACTATAAAAGAGATGCAAATAGTTTAGGGTCCAATGAAATAAGCAACTGCATAAATAAGACTTCTCCAATACCATATTGCTTACCAAGCTTTTCGAAGGTTGAAAATTGACAAGTTATTGCATCTGGGAGAGTGGAAACATGTTGAATACCATTCACTAATGATTTTGTTTGACAGGAGAGAATTGTTGTTGGATTGTTCTCCATCGGTTCAGAATATAGTAAGTTTCCAATATGCTTCAGAGTTTCAACCACGAAGAGTTTAGATTGTGTATTCTAACCTGTTCTTTTTCATGCTTGCCCCGCTCATTTTCATGTTTGCCCTTTCATGTTTGCCCCACTCTTTTTCATGTTTGGCCCGCTCATTTTCATGCTTGCCCCTCTCTTTTTCATGCTTGCCCTGCTCTTTTCATGTTTTTCCCGCTCTTTTTCATGCTTGGCCCGCTCTTTTTCATGTTTTCCCCGCTCATTTTCAAAGAGATTGAAACTGGTATGGATTCCTTCGTTACAACTTGAATGCCACAAATCGTTCATGTCATTAGCTGGCGTTTGAACTACACAAACCTAACTTAGAATGGCTAGTTATGTGCAAACCTTAGCATTTGGTTGAATATGTAGTTGTGGTCACTTTCCAAATTCACTCGGTGTTTGGAAAGACCTTGAGAAAGAAACCCTACTAAGAAATTTTTTGTTACTTAAGTTTACACCTCAAATAATAACTCCCATTGTTTTAATTGTTTTAACCAATTGTAGAATCCATTAGAATAATAATTTCTAGAAATTTAACTCAAGGGCTAAATGCAGGGCTGAGAATACATGAATAAAGCTTCCATGAGACTTCCCTTATATAAACATGTCACGCCCCAAACTCAGAAACCGGGCTCACAAAATTCTCGATCGCCGAATCCGGCACCGATAGCCTTCGTAGAACCCCATTCTCGGCTCCTAGCGCCCATTCGCCAGGTTCCGATCCTGGGATGCTACGAGGAGAATTTTCAACGTCAATTTGATTCGTAATAAGCATAACCAAAGGCATAACCTACAAACAACAACCAAGAACTCCATTACATTTCTACTATGATTAAAAACTTTACAAGTACAATGAGCATAAAGGGAAAATACAATGGTAAAGAACAAAGCTCCAAAATGATCTAAAAAGTGCTCCTGCCTCAGCGCTGCTGCACCCCAACGTCACCTGCACGCAACGGTCATGCATAAGCTTATAAAAAGCTTAGAGGGTGGTGAAAGTGTGTGCGCAAGGTAGTAATGTGATCATACAATGTCAGAATAATGCAGAATGTGCAGATGGATCCATAAATATCATGAGCCGTACCAAGGCTATGCGATGCAAGATGCAAGTCAAGCATACAATCCTCATCTAAGTCCACATGTCAATACAGCTCAAATATGGGATATCACGGGGGTCTAGTACACTCTAAACCAGATTGCCGCCTCATCGCGCGCAATAAGGTAAGTGGAAGAGACCTCACTATCTGTCTGCCAATATCGGGCTCGACTCGTCGATAGCGGACCCATTCCTCGAGCTGGTCAAACTCAGCCTAGCTTTGCCCCCTACTCTCGGGCGGGTAAGGCCGCACCCCCTTCCAAATAACCACGACACAATGGAGAGCGCAGCCATCTGGTAATTGGCACTCGACGCTCATCTACCCACTCGGTCTAGACGTTGGAGTAATCTCTTGGTACCATAAGGGTTTAGGGACTTTCACCCAAGGATATCTATAGCACCCTATGTAGAACAAGATTTTCAATATCCAATCCTGTCAACCACGATACGTCTGTGGAAGCTACGGCCCCGATGTCGCTAGGGCGTATAGTAACCATATCACACAATGCAAAATGCATGAATCACGCTATCCAGTCATGCAGCAAATCCTACGCGTATCGTGCGCTCATGTAGGGCAACACCGCCTAACCGGGAGCCCATAAACAATCTGTCTGAAGGCATATGTTATGATCAGTCACTTCTCATATCAAGCATACATATGATGCGTATGATCATGAGTCATGGAACTATACTAAACATGTAATAAAGTAATGAATTACCCATACAACGTAGGTGGGCCTAGATGGCCTACACCCAACAAGTACGGGCCTATCAATGGGCCTTAGGGAGAGTCATAATGTGGACGTTTAACCAACATTATGCTTGCAATGTGGACGTCAAACCATCATTGCTCCTAAGCCATAGCCCGTAGTAAACATCATTACACAAACTATGTTGGGTTTACACATTGCAATGGACCTTAGGTACATCCAATTGGGCCTTCATTACATCAAATGAGTTACATTAGTGGGCCTTACGTTCATCAAATGGGCCGCATTACTGGGCTTCACCAATGGGCCTTAGGTACATTGCAATGGGTCATAACTCATGGGCCTCAGAGTACATCATAGTGGGTCTAATCACATGGGCCTTATGTGTCTTAAATGGGCATAATCCCATGGGCTTTATACATACCAAATGGGCCTAAATCATAGGCCTTATATAGATCAAGTGGGCCTAAACCCATATGCCTTATATAAATCAAATGGGCCTAAATCATAGGCCTTATATGTCAAATGTGCCTAAATCCATAGGCCTTATATAAATCAAATGAGTCTGGTCCCAAGGGCCTTGGGATATATCAAATGGTCCAATCCCATGGGCCTTACATCCACATCAAAGTGGGCCCCAATAAACTATCACAAATACATTAAGATGGACCTCAAATCATGCCAAGATGGGGTCCACTTAGACTGTGGATCTGGCTCATTCTTTGACTCATTTCATAAAATGATCTTTAAAATGGATGGACAGATTAGATGCAGCACCTACATCAATGGTGGGGGCCCACATGAAGGCCCATCATCGTGAATGTTATATATTGTATAATATATAAACAACATATATAATATATATACAATATTATATATATATATATATATATATATATATATATATATATATATATATACAGTATAATATATATAATACAATATAATATATATATATATATATATATGTATATATATATATACACACACACACACACACGCTGCACACACTCACGCTGCACACACACACGTACGCACACCCACACGCACGCATGCACATACCCACAGAGGGCACACGCACGCCTGGAGGTGGCGTGAATAAAACACATGCATTAAGTGGGCTCCACCGTCCAGCGGAAGGTGGAAGCAAGGCTTGTGCATCACTGTGGGCTCCACGTGGGGCCCACCTAAATGTTTATTTGAAATCCAACCCGCTGATAAGGTCACACAACCCTGGATGAAAGGGGAAAACAAATTTCATCTTGATCCAAAACTTTTGGGGCCCACAAAAGGAGTTTCAATGGCAGAGGTTCAATCTCACTGTTTTGTGTGGTGTGGGCCACCTGAGTTTTGGATCGACTTGATTTTTGGAGGGGACCCACCTCAGGGGGTGGTCCACCTTTTGAATGAAGTGGATACATAATATACATCATGGTGGGGCCCACGACAGCAGCAGTAGTCCCTGGCTCGACCGCCCACGGCGCTGGCAGCAGCGCCTGCACTGACGCTGTCAGCGCAGCTGTAGCACTTCCTTTCCTTTCCCTTTTTTTTGTAGAAAACCTAATTTTTGTGGTTTTTCAGAGGTGGGGCCCACATGTAGAAAATCCATCCCAGCCACGGGATTCTATGGCTTACAACAGACTAAATGAGTCCAAAGTTCAGGATTTTTGGGTGTATAGAAACATTAGACAATCTTTCAATGGTAACCACTGAAGTTTGTTATGCTATGGCCCACCAAAAATTTGAATCAACTTCATTCTTGGGCTCAACGTCTAAAATGATCTGAGGATCGAGATGGATGGTGTGGATTGGATACATACATCAAAGTAGGGCCTATGAGAGTGAACCACCCCAAAGCTTAAAAACTCAAGCTTATATTTGTGTTTTTCATTCATTCGTCCAGCATCCAGGGACGCTGGACAGATGCCCATTTCAAGTGGGTTGCACACGTGGACAATCAAATGATGGGTGGTGTGGATACAAATCATATAAGGTGAGCCCCACTTGGAGATGGTTGGATAGAATACATACCTCATGATGGGGGGGTCCATTCAAGTGGCCACACAACCATAACATGATTTTATAAGAGAAAATGAAATAGAGAGGGAAAGAGAGATAGAGAGTGGGACACGCTAGAGGTGGAGGGCTCCGCCACTATAAGCCCTCTCTTGTAAAACAAATCATACATCAATGAATCTCCCTAGCATATGGGACCACCAAAATTAAAATCAAAGGTGGAGATCCTTTTCCCACCAATATTGTAACACCCCGAATTTTTTGCCAACCTGGAATTAGACGTCCTTAGGTAATGGGTCAACCATTTCACTCTCAATGATCAATCCCAAGGTCTAAAAATCAAATTTTCCCTATTTCCTTCAAAATCTCACCCCTCACCACCTCATTCTTCGAATTTCTCAAAGTACTTCCATCTTAGCCACAAATTCTCAAGTCTAAATAGTAAATACCACTAATCCTAAGGTCTTCATGATGAAGAACAATACCGAAGCTAAAAATTACCGTAAATAGTAAATAAATGAGTAAAATGAACTTTTCTCCTTAGCCTTTTGGAATATAATAAAATAGATAGGTTAGTTGGATAGATTAGCGTCTCTTACCCCAAAATCATATGTTATACACTGCATAAATTCATTACTTTTTGTAAACTGGCCCCAAAATGCCTCGAATGGAGTCGTAGGCCCACTCACGCTAATCCACAATGATCCAAGGTGGGCCCCATACTTGTTTGGGACCCTGGGGGCAGGGGGAACCCAGCCCATATGACGTCCATCGCCAGTTGTGAGTTTGGTCGGTGATGGCATCGTCGGTTCGGCGATGCATCGCCGGTCAAACTCCACCGTTGGGTCTGGACTTTGGGCGGGAGGTGTTTGGGGACTAAGTTAGTCCCCTGGTATATGGGTCGTTCGTTAAAAATACCTCAATCAAGTACTTCCTTCACAAAGTGACCCTCCAGGCTCTCCTTTTGCTCCAAACGTCCGATTTTTGGTAAAAACCACCCCTCCAAACTCTTCCTTCTTTCGTTTCCAAACACCCTCGCTCCACCCTCCAAATTTCATCTCAAACAGAGATCATTATAGGCTACTTCCTTTAAAAATCTAAAGAGAATCACCTAGCGCTGCACTAGACGACCGGTGAAATTCGTACCAATCACTTTCAATACGATCCGCTAGAGCTAAAACGTAGAGGATAGGTGACGCTACAATACCGTAAATCCTAGGATCAAAATCTATTCCCGATTGCTCTCTGGAGCACCTTGAAACTTTGTATCGGCTCTAGACCGCACGTCGGAAGTCCGATTACCCCAAACTTAGACAAATATGACCTCCTAGTTGGGCTTGACAATTACCTCAAAAATCAAGTACAGACGATGTCCCACGACGATTTCCTTGGGTCCGGAGTGAAGAGTGTGAGAAATAAATATAATTTATGAAATCTGGCACGTTCGCTTGTGCACTTTTTCTAAGCGTTCTGACCGTCAGAATTCAATCAAAATTTACCCTCGGATGAGGAAAAATTTTTCTTACATGTCATAGTACTTGTAGCTCCGATCGAGTTCCCATAACTGTTGAACTGAAACTGGTCCGCCACGGTCGATCTGGAAATCCGATCGGACTGAAAACTCTGCCTGACCTAGATCCAATGTCAGGGAGCTTAAGTCCGACTGCATTCAGTCACACGACCTCCAGAAATGCTCTGTTGGATCAAAACAAGCCCTCTTTGGTTACAAAATAAGTATACCTTGGCCCCAAGTCTATTTTGGTCATGTTTGGACTTATAAAAAGGGTTTAAACCCTTGATATTTCATTCCATACGAATTTGGGGAGAGAAGAGAGAAAAGAGAGAGAAAGTGAGGGAGAAGTTGGAGCTTTCTTCTGGGAGTCTTTCCTTCTGCTCCTCGTGCTACATCCACCTGCCTGCATCGCTCTTCTGGTGATTCAAACGCACTCCTAGGTAAGAAAAACCCTAACTACTTGCTGTTTTGGGGTTTTCTTTGATTCATTAGCGATGTAGTTTATGTATCTTGTGCATTAGGACGCCAGATCGCCGTTGACGAAGCATTGACGTTCCGTTCGAAACGATATACGTTTAGGGCAAAAGGTGCGGATCTTAGACGCTTTGATTGACTGATTTCAAAGCTTTCACTATCGTTTAATAGTAGATTATCGACGGCGACGCCATTTGACATGTACAATATGCTGTCCGTTTTCCGTTTCGTAAACGTACGGTAAATATGAGATTTAGGGTATTTTAGGCACTTATAGAAAATACCGTGCACGTCCGTATTTTGTTGAAATGCTTGACATGTAAATTCATCATATTATGATTTTATGTATGCGTGTATAATCTTTTTGGCGAAGAGATTCGCCCTAATGCACACTTTGGGTCAACATACGCTATGTAGACGAAAGGGTGTAGACTAAGTGTTCGTATAAATGTTTGTATTAGTATGTATTGAGTAAATGGTATTGTAGATTAGTTTTGAGAATGAATTCTCAATCCATATGATGTTGTATATGATTTCCTACATGTTGGCTATACGTATTGATTTCACTATATATATGAAATGCAGGTGTTGGATGATTTGCTTACGTTATATGCTATCACATGTTGTGAATATGCTTTGGTTGTTTGTATTTCAATTATGTCACACTCACATGATCATTGATGTTGTTTATAAATGCTTGGGGCTATACGTTAGTCCAGGCAGTCGATAATGGATTCAATTCGTGGTTGGCTTCTATTTGCCACGAAGCACGCGTCGATGAACGCGAGTCGTGTCTTGGGTTGACGGCAATGATTAGGCCACATGAAGTGTTTCATGCACTTCATGTCGCTTAGCTTGAGATGCTGTAACACCCTGAAAATCGGGGGTCATGTATAAACTCAACTCCCGAGTTCCAGACCGTCACTTATGCAACAAAAATGATTATGATTCAATGTTGTCTGAGTTAAAGCATTCACATGAGTAAAAGTATACTAAAACTGTAATTCATACTCCAAATCCAGTGATAAAAGCAAGCGAAAGACTAAACAATATATATATCACTGTATGGAAAAATAAAGTAGATCTCAACTGTCACTAAAGTATGAATACATCACTGAGTCTCATATACATGTAAATGACAAAAATAAATGTCCAGAAGAGTCCCACTATGAAGTCCCGTCAACCCAGGTCACCTAAGCAAAGCCATCATGGTACTGCATGTACGAGAACTCATCCTGGTCCTCGTCAAAGTCTGGCTCTGCCTCCTGGATCTCAGCAACACCTGCATCTACAACAGGGTCTGGTGGGTATTACAAACACCATCCCGTAACGTGGGAATGAGTAGCTAACTCAGTGGAATAATAGAGCAAAGATTTACATATTCTCAAATCAATCATGCGATAATAGTAAAGCAGTAAATCAGACAATCCTAATACTGTTGTTAATGCAATATGACATGATGTGATGTATGCCCTCACCGATGATCTCCCTCATACGGCACCATCTTACGACCGCGGCATGCAATCGTCCCTCAAGTGCTCCACATCTTCCAGGCACATGCAATGTTATGGTGATATGATTTTCGAGTTGTTATTAGTCCATTCAAACAGCAGGATTGGGAAACTAAGGTACTTCCCTTGTATCAATCCCAACACAGATCCTGTCTAGGGTCGTCACTCCTAGTAATCTCATACGATGTATATTTTGTAGGTCACTGCAAGGGCTGCCAGGGCTGTTGCACGCACTCGTTGCTCCGCTCCCCCATCACCTTATCAATACAGGCCTACTGTACTCTACTATTACTGAAGGGTCATCGCCTCCCATAGACTCAGAATACGCTCCCGGTCACTACAAAGGACTCGTCGCCTGATCAGTGTAGGCCGACAGCAAGAATATAGTGTCCCATACCACCATAATCTGCTCACGAGACTAGGTGCTCACTGGTCACTACGGGGAGGTTTGTGGCCCCAGCGTAGGCCGACAGCTCGACCACGGTGTCCCATACCACCATGCCCGGCTCATGAGTCTTCATGGATCAAGGTACCATGGTTAACAGGGTTTACAATGGTAAGTTCAGTACCCTAGGTTCAAGCAGTTATGACTCATATAGGGTGAACATACATCGGCCAGTCGGGTTACTTGACGGGCTCGACTAGCGCTATCTCAAGTCGAACGACATGAAGTGCGTAAAACACTTCGCGTGGCCTAACCACTTCCGCCAACTCCAGAACACGGCTCGCGTTCATCGACGCGTCGTTCGTGGCCAAGACCAGCCAACCACGAATTCGCTCGGTTACCGACTGCCTGGACTAAGTATAGTCCCAAACACATATGAACTCACATCAGCAATTTATGTAGGAGTATTGGAATTAAAATACAATCATGTGAGCATGTTAACACATGTTATAACATTCAACTTAAGCAAATCTTCAAGCACATACATTTCATGCATAGTATGGAATCATGTACATAGTCAACATGTAGGAAATCATTTATGTCAACATATAAATTGAGAAATCCATCTCAAACTAATTTATAACATCATTTAATTCAATACATACTAATACAAGCATTTATACAAACACATACACTACACACTTAAGTCTACATATAGTATGTCGACCCGAAGTGTGCAATTTGGCGAATCTCTTCGGCAAACTAATTATGCACGTATTCCTAACTTTCTAATGCGACAACAAACCATGTCAATCACATTAGCAAAATATGAATATAATCAGTACTTCCTACAAATGACTAAAATGCCCTAAATCTCATATTCTTCGTTGATTTACGAAACAGGAAACGGATAGCATGTTGTACATGTCAAACGGCGATGCCGTCGATAATCTACTATTAAACGTCATTGAAAGCTTTGGAAACAGTCAATCAAAGTGTCTAAAATCCGGACCTTGTCTCTTATGGATGTGTAAATTCGAACGGAGCGTATACGCTTCGTCTACAGCGATAAGAGAACCTAATTCACGAGTTACGTCAGCTAACAAGCTATGAATCCTAGTAAACCTCAAATCAGCAACTTTCTAGGATTATTTTATACCTGAAAAAGTGGAGGAATCACCGGCCAGGTGATTGAGATGTGTTGCTGAAGCACGTGCAACAGGTGACACGAAGGCAGGAAAAATCTATCCTACTCTCTCTCATAAACTCTCACCTTTTCTCTCTCCCAAACTAGGGTTTCTCTCAAATTCGGATGGGAGAGAGGAGTGAGGGTTTCAACCCCTTTTATAAGCTTAAAAATGCTCAAAATAGGCTCAGGAACAAAGTTCACTTAGTGCATAACCAAATCGGGGCCGTTTCGGTCCAAAAGATGATTTTTGGTGGTCCCCTGGTCGAATGCGATCGGAATTAAGCTCATACGTACCAGATCTAGCACGTATTAAGTTTTCAGTCCAGCAAGGTTCGCAGATCGCACGTGGCGGACCAGTTTCAGTTCAGCGGTCACCGCACGTAGATCAGGGCTAAAAGTCTCATGATATGAAATAGAAATTTTTCCTGATCCAAGGGTGTAATTTGACTGAATTCTGACGGTCAGAAAGCTTAATACTGATGCATCAAGTCGTGTGCCAGATTTAAATTTCAAATTCCAAATCTGTCCCTATTCGCACTCTCTTTGGTCCGGGCTCAATGAAATAGCCTGTGATTATCGGTTTGACTTGATTTTCGAAATAATTGTCAAGTCCAGCTAGGCGGTTCTAACGGTCTAAGATAGGAGGTATCGGACTTTCGACGCGCGGTCTAGATCCAATACAAAATTTCAAAGTGGTTCAGAGAACAAACCTGCTTAGAGTTTGATCCGAGGTTATAGAGTATTATAGAGCCATTGGTTCTACTCGATTTGGGTCTTGTAGAACGTATTTAAAGTGATCAGGGACTATTTCCCAGCTACTCTAACGTTGCGCTAGCTAACTTACGCTTAATTTCCATAGGAATTAATCCTAAGTGGTTCTTTGGCTATAGAATTGGGTTTTGAGCGATTTTTCGGGTGTTTTAGTTGACCCATTGCCTAAGGACGTCAAAGCCCAGATTGGCCAAAATCTGGGGTATTACAGATGCGCTCGTACTAGTCGAGCCCGTCAAGTAACCCGACTGGCCATTGTATGTTCACCATGTATGTGTCATAACTGCTTGAACTTAGGGTACTGAACTTACCATTGGAAACCCTGTCAACCATGATACCTTGATCCATAAAGACTCATGAGCCGGGCATGGTAGTATGGGACACCGTGGTCGAACTGTCGACCTACACTGGAGCCACAAACCTCCCCGTAGTGACCGGTGAGCACCCTACTCTGAGCAGATTATGGTGGTATGGGATACTATATTCTTACTGTTGGCCTACACTGATCAGGTGACGAGCCCTTTGTAGTGACCTTGAGTTTATCCTGACACCGCATGGAGGCGACGAGTCCTGATGCAGTCTTAAGGATAATTATGCCTGTATTGATAAGGTGATGGGGGAGAGGTGCAACGAGTGCGAGCAACAGCCCTGAAAGCCCTTGCAGTGACCTACAAAATACACATCGTATGAGATTACTAGGAGTGACGACCCTAGACAGGATCTGTGTTGGGATTGATATAAGTAAGGTACCTTAGTTTCCCAATACTGCTGTATGAATGGACTAATAATAACTCGGTAATCATATCACCATCACATTTCATGTGCGTGGAAGATGTGAAGCACTGTGGGAAGAAAGCATGCCGCGGACGTAAGATGGTGTCGTATGAGGGAGATCGTCGGTGAGGGCATCCATCATGTCATGTCATATTGCATTAACAACAGTATTTAGGAATGTTTGATTAATTGTTTTACTATTAACGTGTGATTGATTTGATAACATGCTAATCCTTGCTCTATGATTCCACTGAGTTGATCACTCACTCCCACGTTACGGGATGGTGTTTCGAACACCCACCAGTCCCTATTTTAGTCGTAGATGATGGCGCTGCTTGAGAAGCGAAGTTGGACTTGTATGATGATGAGGTGGACTTCTCCTCTGTGTTCTGATCGACGGGATTAAAGGGAGGTTGAGTAGATGTCTGGACACTTGTCATTTTATATTTTTAGAGCACTCATGTATATTATTTTCTTTCCATTTTTGGAGTATACATGTATATGATTAACCTGGTAAGATGTTCACAATCTGGAGACTTACAATCAATTATATATTTTATGTATTTATCAGTCTTCCGCTTGCTAATTTAAATGTCTCTAGAGTATGATATGTTGTTTTGTCTTAGTCTCAATCTTGTTTAATGCCATTCTACAGACAACATATATTTATCATTATCTATTAAGTGACGTTCTGGAACTTGGGAGTTGGGTTTCTACCCGACCCCCAATTTTCGAGGTGTTACAGATGGTATCAGAGCATGATTTGGATTAAACCGGACCTAAGTTATGGTAACACAACGCACACTGACGCACTCTGACTTTGGAAAGGGGCGATGGAATTTAGAAACCATATGAGAATCCCTAGGTTCGCCGACGGGTGAAATTAATTGCCCCTAGATTTGGTGTATCCCATGATTTCTAATAACATGTTTAGAAGGTATGTAATTCAAAGTAATCCCAGGATTTTTCTTTTAAATTACACTTAGAAATTCTTCATCTTGGGATTTGGAAATCCCATCTCCTACTTCCCAACTCAAGACTCATTTTCCAAAGTCTATGAAATTGATTTTTAATCCCCTCCCACCCTCCTACTAAATATGTCATTCGTAATCCCGAGGTGGGATTAGCAACGCTATCCATTTAATACAACTTCATGCCACTAGCCCAAACAGGCCTTAGAATTTTGGACCAAGAGTTGGTATTCCTAGATTTAGAAGGATCTAACAGTATAAGAAATCTAATAAATTAATGGTGTAAACCCTAGGACCTCCTTAGTTGGTATGAGCATATGAGTAGTGCTCGAGCGCAGCTACGTTTAGGTTTGGGCAACTCAAATTTAACTAGACAACTTCTGGCCCTAAGCTATAAAACAAATCACTTAGCGTATGAACATATACTTTAAAATATAACTAGTGAATTACCGCTACTCCTAAGTTAAGACTAGGCTATTAGTTATACTAAGGAATGTAAAAGGCTAATTATGCTAAGGTAATAGAATGATAGACTTAGACTTAGTTAGTCGACTTGATTTGGTTGGAGTAGAACCTCATTCTTTTTATAGATCCCCTTAATACTTATAAACTTCTTTTATGACCCTTAGGAAAGTTGTTTTAACTTAGAACCATTCACTCTCAGGGAAAACTTATCAAATCCCTAACGTTGAACTTAGAATAAACCAACACACCCCTTAGAATTGCCTTCCCCAAGGGCTTATTGCATTCGGGAACGCGGAGTAAAGGAACTGCATGTAAGCGATGTATTCTCGGTTTGAATCAACTTTTTAATCCTAATAATTGCCAATAAATCCAATGCTCTAATCAAGCAGAAGATCGGCATCGTCTAGGACTAAGAACTGATACGGTAAATTTTCTGTTCTAGGTAGAAAGTCTATGTATCCTGCTCAAACCCACTACATAACTTTTCTTCCGTGTTGGCTCGACCACGTACAACCAAAAGTTATTACTTTGCCTTTGGAAAATGTTGAGGACATCTACCCAATAGAGAGTAGGCTTATTTATACAACCATAGGTACCAATTCCATAGAACGCATCACTAACAAAGGAAGACCAATGTAGTGAGAGGTTGTTTCCCATTTTATGTCAAGGATAGCCCCTAAGTTACACCTTGTTCCGATATACGGATCGATACATAGATTCTTGAACCTTAAGTAGAACTAAGTTTTAAGGGGGGTAGAACATTTTGAGTCCAATCTAGTTAGGTCAGCCAATGCAACCGTTAGATCAGAGTGGCGCAGCGGAAGCGTGGTTAGTCCCTTTCCCACTGGCCCAGAATCGAAACAATTGATTTAGGTTATACGTAAGGTTAGGTCATCGACTAAGATTTGAACCTTCCTTATAACGTCAATTCAAAAGTCTCTCTAGAGACTCATTACCCTTAGCCAATTTCGGGGATGAAATTTTATTTTAAGAGGGGTAGATTGTAACACCCCAGATTTTTTGCCAACCTGAAATTAGACGTCCTTAGGCAATGGGTCAACCATTTCACTCTCAATGATCAATCCCAAGGTCTAAAAATCAAATTTTCCCTATTTCCTTCAAAATCTCACCCTTCACCACCTCATTCTTCGAATTTCTCTAAGTACTTCCATCTTACCACAAATTCTCAAGTCTAAATAGTAAAGACCACTAATCCTAAGGTCTTCATGATGAAGAACAATACCGAAGCTAAAAATTACCGTGAATAGTAAATAAATGAGTAAAATGGACTTTTCTCCTTAACCTTTTTGAATCTAATAAAACAGATACATTATTTGGATATATTAGTGTCTCCTACCCCAAAATCATATGTTATACACCACAAAAATTCATTTCGGTTTGCAAACTGGCCCTGAAATGCCTCGAATGGAGTCGTGGGCCCACCCACGCTAATCCACAATGATCCAAGGTGGACCCCATACTTTTTTGGGACCCTGGGGGAAGGGGGAACCCAGCCCATATGGCAGCCATCGCCAGTTGTGAGTTTGTTCGGCGATTCATCGCCAGTCAAACTCCACCATTGGGTCAGGGCTTTGGGCTGGAGGTGTTTGGGGGCTAGGGTAGCCCTCTGTTATGCGGGTCGTTCGTTAAAAACACCTCAATCAAGTGCTTCCTTCACAAAGTGACCCTCCAGGCTCTACTTTAGCTCCAAACGTCTGATTTTTGGTAAAAACCACCCCTCCAAACTCTTCTTTCTTTCATTTCCAAACACCCTCGCTCCACCCTCCAAATTTCATCTCAAATAGAGATCATTATAGGCTACTTCCTTTAGAAATCTAAAGAGAATCACCTAGCACTGCACTAGACGACCTATGAAATTTGCACCAATCACTTTCAATACGATCCGCTAGTGCCAAAACGTAGAAGATAGGTGACGCTACAATACCGTAAAGCCTGGGATCAAACTCTATTCCCGATTGCTCTCTGGAGCACCTTGAAACTTTGTATCGGATCTAGACCGCACGTCGGAAGTCCGATCATCCCAAACTTAGACGAATATGACCGCCTAGTTGGGCTTGACAATCACCTCGAAAATCAAGTTCAGATGATGTCCCACGATGATTTCCTTGGGTCCAAAGTGAAGAGTGTGAGAAATAAATATAATTTATAAAATTTGGCACGTTCTCTTGTGCACTTTTTCTAAGCATTCTGACCATCAGAATTCAATCAAATTTTACCCTCGGATGAGGGAAAATTTCCCTTACATGTTATAGTACTTGTAGCTCCGATCGAGTTTCCATAACCGTTGAACTGAAACTGGTCCGCCACGGTCGATCTGGAAATCCGATCGGACTGAAAACTCTTCCTGACCTAGATTCAATGTCAGGGAGCTTAAGTCCGACCGCATTCAATCACAGGACCTCCAGAAATGCTCCGTTGGATCAGAATAAGCCCTATTTGGTTACAAAATAAGTATACCTTGGCCCCAAGTCTATTTTGGTCATGTTTGGACTTATAAAAAGGGTTTAAACCCTTGATATTTCATTTCATACGAATTTGGGGAGAGAAGAGAGAAAAGAGAGAGAAAGTGAGGGAGAAGTTGGAGCTTTCTTCTGGGAGTCTTTCCTGCTGCTCCTCGTGCTACATCCACCTGCCTGCATCGCTCTTCTGGTGATTCAAACTCACTCTCAGGTAAGAAAAACCCTAACTACTTATTGTTTTGGGATTTCCTTCGATTCATTAGCGATGTAGCTTATGTATTTTGTGCATTAGGATGCCAGATCGTCGTTGACAAAGCATTGACGTTCCGTTCGAAACGATACACGTCTAGGCTAAAAGGTGCGGATCTTAAACGCTTTGATTGACTGATTTCAAAGCTTTCACTGTCGTTTAATAGTAGATTATCGACGGCGACGCCGTTTGACATGTACAATATGCTGTCCGTTTTCCGTTTCGTAAACGTACAGAAATATGAGATTTAGGGTATTTTAGGCATTTATAGAAAATACTGTATACGCCCGTATTTTGCTGAAATGTTGACATGTAAATTCATCATATTATGATATTATGTATGCGTGTATAATCTATTTGGCGAAGAGATTCGCCCTAATGCGCACTTTGGGTCGACATACGCTATGTAGACGAAAGGGTGTAGACTAAGTGTTCATATAAATGTTTGTATTAGTATGTATTGAGTAAATGGTATTGTAGATTAGTTTTGAGAATGAATTCTCAATCCATATGATATTGTATATGATTTCCTACATGTTGGCTATACGTATTGATTTCACTATATATATGAAATGCAGGTGTTGGATGATTTGCTTACGTTATATGCTATCACATGTTGTGAATATGCTTTGGTTGTTTGTATTTCAATTATGTCACATTCACATGATCATTGATGTTGTTTATAAATGCTTGGGGTTATACGTTAGTCCAGGCAGTCGGTAATGGATTGAATTCGTGGTTGGATTCTATTTGCCACGAAGGAAGCGTCGATGAACACGAGTCGTATCTTGGGTTGGCGGTAGTGGTTAGGCAACACGAAGTGTTTCATGCACTTCATGTCGCTCATCTTGAGATGCGATCGTACTAGTCGAGCCCGTCAAGTAACCCAACTGGCCATTATATGTTCACCATGTATGTATCATAACTGAACCTAGGGTACTGAACTTACCATTGGAAACCCTATCAACCATGGTACCTTGATTCATAAAGACTCATGAGTCGGGCATGGTGGTATGGGACATCGTAGTCGAGCTGTCGGCCTACGCTGGGGCCACAAACCTCCCCGTAGTGACCGGTGAGCACCCTACTCTGAGCAGATTATGGTGGTATGGGACACTATATTCTTGCTGTCGGCTTACACTGATCAGGTGACGAGCCCTTTGTAGTGACCTTGAGTTTATCCTGACACCGCATGGAGGCGACGAGTCCTGATGCAGTCTTAAGGATAATTAGGCCTGTATTGATAAGGTGATGGGGGAGAGGTGCAGGGAGTGCGAGCAACAGCCCTGGAAGCCCTTGCAGTGACCTACAAAATACACATCGTATGAGATTACTAGGAGTGACGACCCTAGACAGGATCTGTGTTGGGATTGATATAAGTAAGGTACCTTAGTTTCCCAATACTGCTGTATGAATGGACTAATAATAACTCGGTAATCATATCACCATCACATTTCATGTGCGTGGAAGATGTGAAGCACTGTGGGAAGAAAGCATGCCGCGGACGTAAGATGGTGTCGTATGAGGGAGATCGTCGGTGAGGGCATCCATCATGTCATGTCATATTGCATTAACAACAGTATTTAGGAATGTTTGATTAATTGTTTTACTATTAACGTGTGATTGATTTGATAACATGCTAATCCTTGCTCTATGATTCCACTGAGTTGATCACTCACTCCCACGTTACGGGATGGTGTTTCGAACACCCACCAGTCCCTATTTTAGTTGTAGATGATGGCGCTGCTTGAGAAGCGAAGTTGGACTTGTATGATGATGAGGTGGACTTCTCCTCTGTGTTCTGATCGACGGGATTAAAGGGAGGTTGAGTAGATGTCTGGACACTTGTCATTTTATATTTTTAGAGCACTCATGTATATTATTTTCTTTCCATTTTTGGAGTATACATGTATATGATTAACCTGGTAACATATTCACACTCTGGAGACTTACAATCAATTATATATTTTATGTATTTATCAGTCTTCCGCTTGCTAATTTAAATGTCTCTAGAGTATGATATGTTGTTTTGGCTTAGTCTCAATTTTGTTTAATGTCATTCTACAGACAACATGCATTTATCATTATCTATGTTGCATAAGTGACGTTTTGGAACTCGGGAGTTGGGTTTCTACCCGACCCTCGATTTCGGGGTGTTACAAATATGGATGGTCTAGATGACCTTTTAATGTAATGCAAACCCAAGACACGAGTCGTGTTCATGGAGAATGGCCCCATCATGGAATGATCATGATGATCTTAGTGGGCCATCGGCCACAACTTAGGGTCCCAAGTGAGATCCAAACTATTAATCGGTTGGCCTCACTTGGCCCATCTTTAAAACATGCAAAACTACTATTATCTAGCACCCACCATCCGATCTTCTTGCTCCTATGGGTTCCTTAGCTCCTTAGCTTCGATTTCAATGGAGGGGATGAGAAATGGATGGCTAGGATGGGAGATCTTGGGATGGAGAGGTGGGCCACACTTAGAGTTTTTTGGAAGAGAGGGAGAGACTTGGAGAATTCTCATACGTATGGGGTTTTCCTCTCTTGGATTTGAGTTTTTGAAAATGAGAGAGAGAGTTGTAAAAGGGAGAGAGAGAGTGATGGATGATAGAGTGATAGCTGTGGTGGTGATGGGTGTAAGAACTTTTTAACTTTGGTGGCCTTTTGTGTAAGAAAGGCATGTGAGATGTAAGAGATTCTTGACTTTTGAGGCTTGCTTGGGAAGGGTGAAAAGTGATGTGTACTTGACATGTTGATGGATTGATGGATTGATGGGATTGATGTGATATATCGTAGAGATTCTCTTGGGTTCCGCAACGTGCGGCGTTTTCTTTACACCGAACGTTGGCCCATATCTCTTGACCAGGGTATCGCCTCGGCGCGCAAGTCGCGGCATCGGAACCGCAGTGATGGCACGGTTGCTATGGTAATGGTCTTGGGTTGAGTCGATACGGGTTGACGATATTCGAATCAGAGTTGCACGTAAATATCGGTTAAGAGTCGAAGGTTGCTGGAATTCGACCGGTAAGACCCCGAAAGTCTACGAAACGGTATGGACCAAGATACGGGTCTTACAAAACATGTCTGAAGATACATTTAAGACTATGTCATATAAGCCTTTTTAACATGTATGGTGATCTATTTAGCCTTTTAAGCATGATAAGCTATCCTTAGGTAACTGTTGCATTAGTTGTATACTCTGTACTGATATTTCTCTTTATGGTAGTGTAATAGTGCTTGAGGAACTACGTATGAATCTTGAAAAATAACTAGGTTGGTTGGCTAAATTAGCTTCTCCTACCCCTAAATCATTCTAGTTTAGGAGATATGCTTATTAAATAAAAAGGTAAAGAAATGAATTAAAAGATAGAAAAATATTTTTATATACTTATATATACATATTTACATAATTATGTATTAGAGAAAAATGTAAGGGAGAAAAAGTTCTCCCTGTTAAATAAATAATAATAAAAAAAGGGCCAAACTGCCGCGGCACTACCGCCGGTTCGGTGGACCGGCGGCAGTGCCGCGACACTCTGTTACTTTTTTTTGTGGGTCTCATCATGAGGTCTGTGTTATATCCAAATTGTCCATCTATTTGGTGAGCTCATATTAAGGCTTGAAACGAAAAATAAGATAGATCTAACTATTAAGTGGACCACACTGTAAAAGGCAGTGGGGAATTGAACGTCTAGCATTGAAACCCTTTTAGGGGTTGCAGAAGTTTTGGATGATTATGAAATTTGTTTTTCCTCTTCATCCAGGTCTTTGTCACCCTATGAATGAACTTAGATGGGAAGGATTTCTCACAAACATCACAGTGGGCTCCACTTGAGTTCTCATCGCCAGACTGTCCATCAGCGCTCGTCTCTGCACACCAGCCAGAGGAAGGCAGGGGTATTTTTGTCCTGAAATTTGGTATCCGTACGAGGAGGTCCAACCGCGTATGTTAAGTTTGTATTGCTTCGTAAAAACCATTGAATAAAAGGTGGGGTCCACAGTCGTAAATTTCTCACTTAGGGCGCGTATGATTTTCGGGTGAAATGGTAAATACTGTGTAAAAAAATAATAATTATATCCTTGTACATTTATATCATACCTGATTTGACTACTTACTTTTTGACACAAAATCTAAGAATATTACAAAATATCCATGGGTCCCATTATGATGCGTTTTGCTTATCCACACTATTCATCCATTATTCCAGTTGAATTTATAATACGAGTAAAAAAATGAGGCATATCCAAAACTCAAGTGGACCACGTTATACGAAAAAGGAAATTGAATACTGACCGTTAAAAACATTGTGGAGCCACTGTTTCTTTCGACGTGGGCCACTTGAGTATTGGATCTACTTTAGTTTTTGTCTTATGCTTCAAAATATTGTAGTAAAATAAATGAACGGAATGAATATATCATATGCATTATCATGCGTTTAAAAATTAAAGTTCTCTCTTTTGAACCAATTTTAAGGACTGAAATTTTCAAACACGTGAAATGAGAGAATTACCGTTTACCGTGTACATGAGAACTTTCAATTGGAGGATATATATCTATAACACAATCTTAACCATCGAAACTATGAGACGCGGATTAAATGGTATTGCCAACACCTCACCAACCGTCATGTGTGACTGTGTGAGATTTGGGGCTAGCTTGATGTACGTGCTTTGCATCCCCCCATAGCCCCAGCATGAAACAAATCGGAAGCCGGGCGATATCACCTCTGTTTGTAGTCCACTTGCAGTCCGGTTCTGCTTTATATATATATATATATATATATATATATATATATATATATATATATATATATATATAAAATTTATGCCTAAAATTAACTGAAAAAAATGAATGAACGACTTGAATATAATACACATATATCATAGTAGCCCCACAATGTCCAACACATCACACAGGCCATGGGATGGGGTTGGTAATACCAACCAATCTACAGGGTGGGGCTGGCAACACCACCTATTCCGCCTGACAAATTACCGAGCTCGGCAAAGTTATGATGCGTGTGTTATATCCACACCGTCCATTCATTTTGCCAAATCAATTTAATGCATGAGCTAAGAAAGTAAGGGGATCAAAACTTCGAGTGAGCCACACCACGAAAAGCAGTGGAGACATTGTCGTCGGTGCTGAAACCTTACTAGGGCCCACCATGATATCCATTTTCCATCCAACGTGTGAGCACGGAACTGGATGAAGAGAACACAAATATCAGCTTGATCCGAAACTTCTTTGGCCCAAGAAGCTTTCAACAGTAGGCGTCCAATTTCTACTGCTTTTTGTGGCGTGGGATCTCCTCAAAACCTTTTTTTGGCTAATGCATTAAAATGATCTGGCAAAATTGATGAACGGCGTGGATTTAACACATTCCTCATGGTGGTACCCGGAGAATTAAGCCACGTCATCGTACCATTAAGTTCGGCGGTGTGCGGCACGCCACGCACTCCACGTCCCAGAACATGACCATCCATATCCATCCACGTTGCCACTGCTCACGTGGCATCTCAATCCAAACCTCGAAAATGTAGTAGCCACTGTAGATGGGCCGTAGTCTTAAAATCTTAACAATGCTACAATTCTAACCTCTGATTCATGGAAATATGGTTGTTAAAAAGATTTTCCTTTTTTTTTTTTGCCTGTATTTTGTCTAACAACACGTACAATAGCTTCCAAGATTTCAACGCGTTGGATCTGTCCAAGTATGCCACGTGTACAGTGGCTGAGTGTATGATTAGGCTTGGAATGTTGCTTGACGTGGGGTGATGCACATGAGCAAGTCATGGAAGAGAGGGTAATCCCTTGCGCAAGAAACGATTCTGCCATTTTTTAGGGTGTCTTTAACAAGCTTTACGGTTAGGATTCCTGCCACGTGTCACCCAAAAATATATGACGTGCTTGTCCTCCAAATAATGTTGTATCTACTATTAATAGGAGTGGGAATCAAGCGTGCACGGATGGATGAAGTGGAACCATAGGAGTATGAAGATCGATACACATGAACACAGCTAATGTACACGTGGCATCGTGTAAAATAATCCAAAAGGTAGAAACAGATCAAAAGATCCAGTGGATCACATCACAGGGAACAGTGGTGATTGAACACCCACCGTTAAAGTTTCTAGTCGTTTACAAAACTTTTAGATCAAGCAGATATTGGTGTATTCCCTTCATCCAGGCGTGACCTTATCAACGGTTTAGATGATAAATAAACATTACGGTGGGCCCTAGGAAGGTTTCAACGGCGAGTGTTATTGTCCTCACCTTATCCTTTGGTGCGGTCCACTTGAGCTTCGGATCAGCTTCGGTTTTGGGATCATGCCCTAAAACGATGTTGTAAAACGGATGGACAGCGTGGATATAAAACACATATATCACGGTCGGCCCCACAGCCCCCACCACCTAATCAGGTTTGTGGCTCGATCGCGAGATGGGGAAAATCCCAGGGTCAGGTTGATTCGATAATCTTAACCTCCGGATTCGGTACTTTAAGGTTGTTAACTTTTTTGTTTTGGTTTTTGTTTTTTTTTTTATTTTTGTATTATTTTAATTAAAAAATCTTGTCTAACCGTTTTATTTAATTGCATTTGGATTTCGAGGCTTTTTTTTTTTTTTTTTTTTTTTCTGGTTAGCTTGTTAGTACACACCCATGTCATTGTACACACTCCATGTTAGCCACTGCCACTAGGGATGGGTTAAGGCTTTGAACCTAAAATTAAAAGGGAAGTGGCTGATTACTAGAGGTTCACTGTACGGTAAAAATCATAAATATTCAATGGTCCATGTCTTACCGTTAAATGCCCGTGAATAGAAGCTTAGAACACTTCAATCACCCGAGTCAATTAAAAATTTGGACTTAGTGTATGCCACTCAGGCAATTTATGTGCAGAAGTTGACAAAAGAGTTTTACACCAGGGTTTGTGCTAGGCAGCGTGAAATCTGTTGTTTGGACGCCAGCTTGATTTGGACTTCGGTCGTACACACCTTATCCTACCATATTACTACCTAAGTGGTTTTCTCTCTCTCTCTCTCTCTCTCTCTCTCTCTCTCTATATATATATATATATATATAGCCGAACGCTCACCCCTCACCTGCAAACTGGTTTGTACGTACTACGTATGAACTTTTTTGAAAACCCATCATACGTGATGTGGCTCCAAAAATTAAGTTGTTCATGTGAAGCAGCACCTCATGAAACTTCATAGGCCGAAGTTTTACTTTGATCTAAGACTTTATGGGCCATGAAAAATAAAAATATTTTCCTCCCTTGATTTGCATTTCTCTTTGCTATGGCTCACCAGAATTTTAGATTGGGGTGAAAATTTGTCACATAGGGTTTCATTGGATTCCACATCACATAAACCGTTCAAATTAGACACTCATGGCACGTGTGCAAAGGTGCGCACGTGCGTAGGTGCACAGGGGAGCTCTCTCTCTCTCTCTCTCTCTCTCTCTCTCTCTCTCTCTCTCTCTCTCTCTCTCTATATATATATATATATATATATATATGGGAAATGGTACTATGAGGTCGACCTTATGAGAACTTCCCATGACCTCGAGCTGTGTGGGTCCCATCGTGATATGTGTTGAACATCAAAATCGTGCATTTGATGGGTCACCTATAGTTCATGGGATAACCCAAAAATCAGTGGTATAGAGAACTCAGGTGGGCCATACCATCTAGAATCATGTGAAGACATGACTAAAACTTATAAAAGTACATGGTGGGGCCAATCTGAGTTTTGGATGTAGCTGAAACTTGGTCTGACTCCTCATTCAAGCGGGACAAACAATGGATGGTCTGGATATGTGAAACACATCTTGATGGACCGATAAATGATTATGAATGCTTTAATAGGAGGGTAACCCCTCTCAACTGTTGTATGTGGTGTGGCCCAGCCAAGTCATGAATTGACTAGATTTTTAAGATCGTGGCTTACCACCGAATGCTACATCTAGCTGATGTGGTAGATGTTCAACACACATCACGGTGGGCCCACATAGCTCGACCTCATGGAAAGTTCCCATGAGGTCGACCTCATAGTACCATTTCCCTAACCTCATGGGAACTTCCCATGAGGTTGAGCTATCTAGGCCCCACCATGATGTGGGTCGAATATCAGTGCATTTCATGAGTCCCCTTTAGGTTATGGGATATATCAAAAATGAGCCATATATGGAACTAAGGTGGGCCATGCCATCTAAAATCATATGAAGACATGCCTAAAACATATAAAAGTCCTTGGTGGGGCCCACCTGGCTTTTGGATGTGTCTGAAACTTGATCCAAACCTTCACCTAAGTGAGACACACACAATGGATGGTCTGAATTTGTGAACCATATCTCGGTGGGCCCAATAAATGATTATGAATGTTTTAATGGGAGAGTAACCCCTCTCAACTATTGTATGTGGTGTGGCCCACCCAAGTCATGGATTGACTTGATTTTAAAGCTTGTGGCCACCATGGAATGGTGCATCTGACTAATAGGGTAGATGTTTGACACATCACGATGGGACCCATACAGCTCGACTTCATGGGAAGTTCCGATGAGGTCTACCTCATAGTACCATTTCCACACACACATACACACACACGAATGCTCAGCTATGCACCAGTTTGCATGGAACTCTTACAAACTTTTTGAGAACTCTTCATACATAATGTGAATCCAACGTGATGCAACACTCTAAAAATCTTAGGGCCCAACTTTTACTTTGATCTAAAACTTTGGTGGGCCATGAAAAATGAAAGAAAATTTCTCCCTTGATTTGCATCTCTCTTTCCTATGGCCCACAAGAGTTTTAGGTCAGAGTGAAAATTGGTCTCTTGGGGTTTCATGGGATGCCACATCATATGGACCGTTTGGATTAGACGCCCATGTAACATGTGCAAAGGCGCGCACATGCGATTAAGCTCATGGGAACTTCCCATGAGGTCAAGCTGTGTGGGCCCCACTATGATGTGTGTCGAACATCAACACCATGCATTTGATGAGTACCCTTTAAATTATGGGATATCCCCAAAATCAGCTGTATACGGAACTCAAGTGGGCCATACCATCTAAAATCATGTGAAGACATGCCTAAAACATATAAAAGCACTTGGCGGGGCTCACTTGAAATTTGGATGTGTTTGAAACTTGGACTGACCCCTCATCCAAGTGGGACACACATAATGGATAGGCTAGATTTGTGAACCACATCTTAGTGGGCCCAAAAAATGATTATGAATTTTTTAATGGAGGGTAGCCCCTCTCAACTTCTGTATGTGGTGTGGCCCAAACAAGTCACGGATTGCCTTGATTTTTAAGTCATAGGCCCACCATGGAATGGTGCATTTGACTAATGGGGTAGATTTTCAACACGCATCACAGTAGGGCCCACACAGCTCGATCTCATGGGAAGTTCCCATGAGCTCGACGGCATAGAAGCTTTTTCCCATATATATATATATATATATATATATATATATATATATATATATATATATATATATATATATATATATATATATATATAGATACACACACACACACACACACACACACACACACACACATACATATGGATGGGAATGGTACTATGAGGTTGACCTCATGGGAACTTTGTCACTCCCCAGATTCAGTAACCGGACTCAAAAGGAACCCGATAGCCAGTTCTAGCCACAACAGCCTCCGTGGTATCCCATTCTCGACTCCTAAGAAAAGTTCCGATCTTAGGATCCCATAAGGAGGATTTACATAGCCGTTTAACCATTTCCAATACGAGTATACCCAAGATTATAACAAGTAAATCTCAAAAATAACAAAGGGACATATCATAAAATCTACTATAAATTTGAAATTACAAGTACATACCGGAAAAGAAATACATCTGATAACGAATGAAGAAGGAAGAAGATCTGTAACACTGGGGGTCCTCAGTTCAACTCTAATCCAAGCTTTGCCGCTACGATACTAACCTAGGATCATCTGCACGCATCAATCGTGCATAAGCTTATACAAGCTTAGAGGGTAGTGAAGGTGTGTAATAATAGTGCGCAAAAGAATAATAGGAGATACAAGAAGGGAAACATGATCAATGACAATATCACTTAACCTTACCGAGGCTTATCATGATTACGATGCAATGAGTACTAGGCGCCTTACCAAGACGACGCATAAAGGGGCTTATATAGCTGATGTGAATGCAATGCGAAGTAATGTCAGTGCTCATATCCAAATCCACATATCAAGTGCATTTCCAATCATAAGGAAATCACAGGGGTCCGGTACACTGCTGGATGACTGCCGCACTCCAGACCCGTATAGTCAAACGAGCGTAAGAGACCTTACTACCCACTTGTGCACAGCCAATCACCAACCAGGCTTGTTGGCAGCGGGCCCATTTACAAGCTGGTCAGACTCAACCTAGCAATACTTTCTTACACCAGGCGGGTAAGGCCACACCCTTACCCAACCAACTACACGACAGTGAGAGTCGCGACTTAGCGGTATAAGGTCCTCGTGCGCTCATAACTTTCACTCGGTCACGACGTTGGGGCAGATCTTAGGTACTATGGAAGTTTTAAAAATTTTACCCATGGATATCCTATGCACCCTATATGCTCAAGTAACATTTTCGGTGTCCACATACACGGGTATCTACGAATGTCCCTGTGGAGGTAATGCCCTGATGAAGCAAGGGCAGTATCGTCATGAAATGTGATGCCAATGCATGAGTCACGCATATAGATCATGCATTAGCTTCAAGCACTCGATGTGCACAAGGGGAGAAACTTCATCCTTCTATCATATCAACCTAATGACCACACACAATGCAATCCATTCACGAAGATGATACATATGGGTTATAATGGTGTGAGTGCGCTACTCGGTGATGATGACGGGAATCATACTCCTCCTTCCCAAGGAGGGACAAGGTTTAGATATTTAGACATGTACTCTAAGGAGAAGTCCTCCAGTGGGGGCGTAATACTTTGGGGTAGCCCATAAGATAAGAGGGTCATAAAACTCAAGGAAGAAGTGGTCCTAATAAGGCTCCAAGGTGAGCCTTCAACCACCTATAACAACCCTATATGCCTACCTTAGGGCCACCAAGGAGGACATCCAACCTTAACTGGGTCCCAAAAGATATCCCGCTACCCACACACATATAAGACAAAGCCTAAGGTTTAAATAAATCATGGGCCTAGTGGGCAAACATACAAAGCCCAACTCATAAGCAATATGGCGGGCCCATAGACAAGGTTTGGGCCAACCATGAATATCATAAACCCACATATTTTGGTGGGCCTAATAGGCAGTCCGATAATCCAACCGTATGGGCAATATCATAACTTTATCCAAGTGAGTTGGGCCTCACAACTTGGCCCTTATACAAGGTCATTTGGTGGGTAACCAAGGGCCCAATTACTTACACTCATGGTTCACAACCCATCACAATAGTTGGTGAAATACAGGCCCAAATGGTGAAGGGGCCTAACTTAGAAGATCCAAGATGACTTAGGCCTACCAAGGCTAGTTGAAACTATGAGTACAATTTTAAAATAAAACTCAATGGAAGTGGGCGTCTAAGCATACATACATGAGGCCCAAAGATACCTCAGAAAGGGGCAATCTTATATGAATGATTCGCCCTTAACCTGGTGGGCCAGGCCGCCCTAAAATAGGCCACTCGGGGCAGCTAGTAAGGCCCATTGCTAAATTTCCAGCCTGCTTATATCCTGGGCTTGTTTGAGCCCAATAAATAATTAAAAAAAAATTAAGTATAAGTTCTCTGGTGGCCCACATATATCCCTGTGGGTCCCACCAGATAGGAGGGCTGAATTAAACACATAAAATAGGTGGACCATGCTGCTGAATTGAAAGTCCAACAGTGGTCCAATTGGCCTGGACGTCCCAAGGGTAGATGGTCCTATGGGCCTGGGCAATTGGCCCAAAACTCATGAAAATGGGTCTAAAATATGGAAGCTATTGAGGGAGATGGTAATGTCCCACACAGACCAAGATTAGATGGATGGTGGGACAACAAAATACATCAAGGTGGGCCTACAAACTATCATGGACGACCAACCATAGCTAGACGCCCCAGCCTGCACCACGGGCAGTACAGGGGTTCGTTGACCCCGAAAACTTACGGGTATGTCCTATCATGGGTGGGCCACACCTTTGTAAAATTTTAGAATTTTTGGATAATTAAAATTATTTTAATTAAATTGTATTTTAATTAAATTAAGGAATACAATCTGTCTAGAAAATCTGATAAGTGTAGAGTTTTAGATAGACCCTGATTAAGCAACCAATAGGGTGGGTCCAGTGTGTCTAAAAATTAGGAAAAATTAATTTCTACATCCCCACATATGTATAGTACAAGGTAAGTCCACCAAAGTATCCTGCCTGATTAGAAATTATTTTATATTTTTAAGTTTCCAGACTACAATATTGCTGGAATTACAGCAAAAAATTCAGCAAGCTACCCATATTAGCTCACTCTTTTGGAGACCCAAATGAGGCCAGTTGAGGCTGAAATTTGGCATGCTTATAAGTGAGACATGTACCTTCAAAAATCATATATCACTTGGTACAAAACTCCCCACCAAAAGCCTCAAATTTTGGCCTCAAGTTGGCCAAAAATCTGTCCAAACAGATTTGGATAGCAACATGTAATTGAAATAAATTAAATATAGACATCACTTAAGATGGGATTTAACCCTCAAAATTTATGTTGTGGACCACCTCAGTAGGTCCCATAAATATCTAGATCTTCCCTATCATCAAAAACCCCTTACATGTACCACATTTAGGTGGATTTTGGGGCTACACGTCTAAGGATGGACCGCCATGGACGTCTAACCTCCATGGATGGTGTGAATTTTTGTTGGTCCAAAAGGTGGGCCACACATGCATGATCAGAATGCCAAGATCAGAAAAAAAGAAAAAGAAAAAGGATCGGCTACAAGAGCAGGGGCTCCGTGACATTGAGGCCCTCTCCTTCATCAATCACACCACACATTTCATTGATTTACATGTTACAACATACATCAAGCACATGCATGTCCTAGAATGAGATCAATGGTTGGGATGTCATCTTAACCATGATTCTAAGGTCTAGATGACCCACCATGCAATGAAATCCAACAGATCCTCCATGATGGGGCCCATAAGGGGAAAACCCCATGCATGGGCATCATGCATCAAATAGGCCATTTGGCCACAACTAAAGGATGGTGTAGGATCTCCACCATTAATTGGTGTGTCCTGCACTTCCCATATGAAAGAAAAAAGAGATTTAATGTAACACCCGTATCCTAGTCCATACTGTTCCGTAGACTGCTACGATCCTTCCTGTCGAATTCTGACAATCTGCGACCTGTAATCTGTCACGCCCCAAACCTAGAAATCGGATTCACAGGAATCCCGATCGCCGAATTCGATGCCGACAGCCTCCGTAGTACCCCATTCTCGGCTCTTAGAATTCATATGCCAGATTTTCGATCCTAGAATCCTACAATGAGAATTTTTTTTTGTACATTTAACTAGTAATAAGCATAACCACAAGTTTACCCAAATCATAAAGGCAATATCATCATCACATATCCACTAATATAATCATTTGAATACAATGTTGAAAGGGAAATATATATGTCAAAATCAAAGCTCCAGAAAATAGCTGCACGCTCCAAACTCAATGCTGTTGCAACCTAACATCACCTGCACGTATCTATCGTGCATAAGCTTATAGAAAGCTTAGAGGGTGGTGTAAGTGTGTGCACGAGATAAGTGCTAAGTATTCAATACAATATTATAATCATACAATACCGGAAAGCTATTAATCCATAAACCATACAATGACTGAATAAGCAGAAACACTAATAAGAGCAGGAATTATCAGTATAAACAGAAATACTGATAAGATTACATTCATGCGATAACAGAGTAAGCAGAAGTATGAACAAGTCCATAAATTAATCAATATCAGAATACGCAATATAGGACAACTATGCAAATGATGAGTCATAGATAATCAAATGTCGAATGACAAGGATATAATGTAATACCCAATTCGAAAGAGCTAACAAATATCACCACTCTCATCTAAGTCATAGGAATACAGAAACATAACAACTCACAATGCCACACGCCGAAGATGTAATGGAATATGCAGTATATGGTGCTAATGGAATGACCATGCTGGAGTGTGATGTCGGGATGATAGTATGTAGTATCGCAGGCTACGGGGTCCGTCACAAGGAACCTCTATCCAAACTAGTCTCATACTTAAATTTGGATAGTCTGACTCAACGTGGTAAACTCCTGATCTCAGGTTAGTCGCGCGCCCAACCGAAATCCTTACCATAACGAAGATACACAATAATTAGTTATGCACCACCAGCCCTAGTAGATAGTGAATGGATGAATATATGAGTATGCAACTCCTACTCAGTAGCCTGTTAGCACAGTAGCCTGCCAACCACTGGTAGCTCGCCCAAGCCTCAGCCCGGCCCGCATCACACCCGCCCACATTATCGTCCACCCACGTGCGCCCGTTCACATGCACAACAGTGACGGGGTGTCATAATATCATGTCAGTCCTCATATCAGTACGGTTCCTCTCTGGGGAAACCACCGGGGTCTATTACACTTCACACCACCTGCCACCCCAATCAAGCACACAACTGGGTAAGTGGAAAAGACCTCACTATCCTCCTGTCAGTAGTCTGCCAATACCTACCCGGCTCGTCGATAGCGGACCCATTCCTCGAGCTGGTCAAACTCAGCCTAGTCATGCCTACTCCCTCAGGCGGGTAAGGCCGCACCCCCTTCCAACCGACCATGACACAGTGGAGAGGGCAGTCATCTAGTAATTGAAACACAACGCTCATCTACCCACTCGGTCTAAACGTTGGAGCATTCTCTGAAATCAAGAGGGTGTTTAGGGATTTTCACCCAGGGCCATCTATGGCGGCCCGATGCTCGAATAGATTTTTGATGTCCCATCTGGCCATCCACGATATGCCTGTGGAGGCTATGACCCTGATGTCACTAGTGTGTACAGTAATCACAACACAATGCAAGATGCATGAGTCATACAATCCAATCATGCATCAATCCTGCGCATGACCATAAGTTGTATCCTATACATTTGAGTTGGCTTAATCTGAGACTTGTATCATTACGACTGCACAGTCGCCGTGATTCCAACGCCGCGACTCATGTACCGATCCGATACCCTGACTAAGAGATGTGAGCCGGCGTTTATTTTGAAAAAATGCTGCATATTTGCAATCCCAAGAGAATCTCTACTACATGTCCCATCAATCCATCAATCAATCAATCACTCCATCAATCCATCAATCACTTTATGTCAAGTACACATTACCTTTCACCCCATCCCCAAGCAACCACCAAAGTCAACTCTTTCTCACCCTCTCTCTTACACCACCTTACATGTCAAGTACCACATCCATCATTCACCTCACCCTTTCACCCATCACACCCATCCCTCATCTCCTTACATTGCCTCTCTCTCTCTCTCTCATTTCCCAAGCAACAAACCCTAAGCAAGAGAGGCTCTCCCGTCCAAGGTTTTCCATGAGAGAAAATGTGATTTTAGTGGCCTACTTCCAATCCCAAAAGCTCTAATCCTAGCCATCCTTTTCTCATCTCCACCATCAAAGTGAAGCTCTAGGTGAGTAGCTTTCTAACGGACCAAGAAGATCAAGTGGTGGGTGCTTCCATAGACTACTTTTTCATGTTTTTAAGATGGTCCAAGTGAGGCCTACCAATCAATGGTATGGATCTCACTTGGGACCCTAAGATGTGGCCGATGACCCATCTTAATCATCAATATCATTCCATGATGGGGCCATTCTCCATGGACCCCATCATGATGTTTACTTTCTTACATTAAAGAGGTCATATAGACCGTTCATTTTGGATGGAGAGGGATCTCCACCGTTGATCTTTTATTTGGAAGGCCCATATACAATGAGACCCATTGATGTATGATTGGATAGTTGAAATGGAGGGCCCATAGTGTCGGGGTCCCTCCATCACGCGTGTCCCACTCTTTTACTCTCTCTCTCTCTCCCTCTCCTTTTTATTTATTTTTTCTTGTATGTTGATGTGGCCATGTGGCCTACTTGAATGAGCCCCACCATGAAATATGTATTTTATCCAAGCCGTCCATGAGTGGGGCCCATCTTAAATGTATCATCCATCTTGTGGTGGCCCACCTAAACAAAAAAAAGAAAAAGAAAAGGAAAGAAACGTTTAGCGTCTGGATGTTGCTGGACGTGGGAGGAAAACACAAATATTGGCTTGGTTTTACAAGCCATTGAGGTGGGCCACTTGTATATGACCCACCTTGATGTATGTATTCAATCCAAGCCGTTCATCCTCTTCCCCAACTCATTTTAGGCGTTGAGCCAAAAAATGAGGTTGACCGAAGTATTTAGTGGGCCGTAGTGTCGAAAATAGTATTAATACCATTAAAATCTTTCTAGATTTCTTTTTACACGATGAAAGAGGCCCGATATTGGACTCGTTGGATTTATTGTGAGCAGTGGAATCCAATGACTGGAGTGGATTTACTTGGGGTGGGCCGCACACATGAAAAATCTCAAAAATTGGGTTTAAAAAAAAGAAGAAGATTTCAAGCAGCAGAGGTTGCTGCCTCTCTAGACGTCAGGACGCTCCACGGGCAGGCGGACACAGGGGACCCACGGCTCCAGCCGTGGGCCCCACCTTGATGTTAATTTGCCATCTAACCTGTCCATAAGGTGGCCCACCCTCTGAGGTGGGCCCTCTCCAAAAATGAGGCACATCCAAAGCTCAGGTGGCCCACACTATAGGAAACAGTGAGATTGAACGTCTAACATTGAAACCCTTTTTGGATCCACAGGAGTTCTGGAATCAATATGAAATTTATTTTTAATCTTCAACCAGGTCTATGGACCTTATCAACTGGTCGGATGTCATATAAACATTATGGTGGGCCCCACGTGGAGCCCACAATGTTATATGTGTTTTATCGGTGGAGGCCACAGCAACTCCAGCCAGTCCCTTTGGCTGCTGGACGAGTGGTGAGGTCCACCATGATGCACGTGCTGCATCCTATCCCCCTCCCAACCATTTTGATAGATCATTTTAATGCATGTGCTAAAGTATGGGGCAGATTTAAAGTTCAGTGGATCCCACCCTTGATGCATGTGTTGTATCCATACCGTCCAACCTTTATGTGGACCCCTCCCCCCACCATGATGCTTATGTTGCACCCCAACCGTCAATTCATTTTGCAAGCTCATTTTATGGCTTGAGCTAAAAATGAGTAAGATCTATGGTTCAAATGGGCCCACCTTGGTATGTGTATAGGGCCCATGTTAATTTATTTATGGCCATTCATTGGGCCCACCTTGGTATACATATAAGGCCCATGGGATCAGGCCCATTTGACTACATAAGGCCTATAGGATTAGGCCCATTTGACTACATAAGGCCCATAGGATTAGGCCCATTTGACATATATAAGGCCTATGAGAATTAGGCCCATTTGATAAGGCCATAAGATTAAGCCCATTTGATACATATAAGGCCTAAGTTGTGAGGCCCATTTTGATGTAGTTTAAGGCCCATGGGTCATGGACCATTGCAATGTACATAAGGCTCATTGGTGAGGCCCACTAATGTAGCCCATTTGATGAATGTAAGGCTCATGTGATACGGCCCATTCAATGTATCCAAGGCCCATGGGTCGAGGCTCAATGGATGTCTTTAGTGTCCATTGCAATGTGTGATTTCCCATGGTTCATGTAATGATATTTATGGCGGCCCATGCCTATGGAACAATGATGGTTTGACGTCCACATTGTATGTACAATGTTGGTTCAATATCCGCATTGTAACTCTCCTTAGGGCCCATTCATAGGCCCATACTCGTTAATATTCATCACTTTATAACATGCTTAGTATAATCCCATGACTCATGCCCATACGCATCATATGTATACTTGATATGAGTAGTGACTGATCACAGCATACGCCATTGGACAGACCATTTTTGGGACTCGTTATGAGACAGTGCCCCATATGATCACACAGTACGCACTGGATTTCTGCATGATTTGACGTATGATTCATACATCTCGCATATGTGTGACTTGATCACTGCACGCCCTAGCGACATCAGGGCTGTGGCTCTACAGGTACATCATAGATGGCCGTATAGGATACCGAAAATACTTGGTTCTAGCACTGCGGGCACTTAGGATGTCCTTGGGTGAAAGTCCCAGAACCTTTTTGGTACTAAGAGATGCTCCAACATATAGACCGAGTGGATACATGAATACCCGAGTACCGAATACCAGTAGGCCACGTCTCCCACTGTGTAGTGGTCGGTTGGAAGGGGGTGTGGCCTTATCCTCCTGAGAGAAGGGGCTATAAGCTAGGCTGAGTTTGACCAGCTCGCAAATGAGTCCGCTATCGATGAGCCGGGTAGATATTGACAGACTACTGGTCAGGCAGATAGTGAGGTCTATTACGATTGCTTGACTGTGCAGCTAGGGAGGTGGCAGTCACTGCGAAGTATATTAGACCTCGGTGATATCCAGAGAGAAACTGTACTGATATGTGTACTTGATGAGTACCAACTTGCTTGGATTACATTTCACATATGACATTCGGCTATGTAGGCCTCGCATTTGCATCGGTGTGGCCGATGGCATTCATGCCTTGCATCACATAACACTGGTATGGTTGGTTTTATTCATGAACTTACCACATACTTTCGCATTACTCTGATATTGTACACTTGACGTTTACCTTGTGCACACACTTACACCACCCTCTAAGTTTTTATAAGATTATGCATGACCGTTGCGTGCAGGTAGCGTTGGATAGTAGCAGCGCCGAGGCAAGAGCTCGTATCGGACCATTTTGGAGCTTTTTTATCATCTTGCATTTTTCTTTCTGTATTGTACTTAAAGTTTTTGATATAATGGATATGTGGTGATGTTGTTTTGTGACTTGGTTATGCTTGTGGTTATGCTCCATTATAAAAAATAAAAAATAAATTTGAAAATCCTCCTTGTAGGATCCCAGGATTGGAATCTGGCATTTGATTGTCAGGAGGCGAGAATGGGGCACTACGGAGGCTGTCGGCACAGGATTCGGCAATCGGGATTCATGTAAATCCAATTTTCAGATTTGGGGCGTGGCATCTAAGAACATAGAAATGAAGATCCTACATCCTAGGAGTACACCCACCTTAGATCTCTTCCAAACTTGTATCAATTAGCTTCTAGTGCTCCTAGGATGATGAATCAATGGATGAGATGAAGTGATAATGGCTAGATAGGAGGGGATTAGAGGGAGAAGGGGCTGGAATGATGGAGGGAGGTGGGACGGTTTGGAGTTGCTAGGGAAAGAAAAGAGCGAGAGAGAGAGAGAAAGAAATGAGAGGGAAAAAGAGAGAGGGAGGATTTTAAGACAAGCAATCATTTCTCTCTTACCTTGATTAGAGAAGAGTGATAATTGCAATAGGGAGTTAGAAATAATTTTGTAAGTTTAGTAGGCTTTTAGGTTTATGGGTGTTGTAGGAATAGGGCTTAGGTAGTGTGTATTGGAAATAGTGCTAAGAGATGGGACCTACCTAGAAATCCATGCACACTATCCCTAGGTGGGTCACATGACCATGATCAAGGGCTTAGAAAATTAAATGCACACAACTTATGATCTACATGTCGGATGGATGCACAAGACACGTTGTCGGAACCGCAACGACAAAGAGGATAAGCCGGCATAGGTTCCGGCTTGATCCGAGTCAGGTCTACATGACCAGACTTAAGGATGACCGCAAACACTATTTGAGGGTCGTGGGTCGCTAGGATTCGACCTGTAGGACCGCGGGAGCAAGAGAAACGAAATGCACATTCATACACACACATGCACACACCTGCACTCTGGTTGGGTCTTATAAACTTCCCATAAGGTCGAGCTATGTGGGCTCTACCATGATATCTGTCAAACATCAACACTGTGCATTTGATGGGTCCTCTTTAGGTTATGTGATTTCCCAAAAATCAGCCATATATTGAACTCAGATGGGCCATACCATCTAAATCCATGTGAAGACATGCTTAAAACAATATAAAAGCACTCGGTGGGTCCCACGTGAACTTTGGATGCGATTGAAACTTGGTTCGATTCCTCATCCAAGTGGGACACACACAATGGATGGGTTGGATTTATGAACCAAATCTCAGTGAGCCCAATAAATGATTATGAATGTTTTAATGGGAGGGTAACCCATTATAAATGTTGTATGTCATTTATGTTTTAGTATTGCATCTTAGATTGGTAAATGCTTGACTTATAGAGCATTCCATTTTATGTGCTTATTGGTGTACCATAAAATTCTCTTGGTCATTTACTGACAAAAAAAGGGGGAGAAATCAATATCCCATTAAAACAAGTTGAACATTGTTTTACAAGTTATCTTTATTATAGGAATTTGATGAAGTTAGTCGGAGCATTGCAAGTGTCTTCATGTCATGTCTGTATTTATATTGTAAATCTTATAATCTTGAGATGTAATTTTTTTAGTTGTTTTGGTTTATCATTGGTATGGACCATGACAAGGTTTAGTTTAGTTTTGTCATGTAATTGACAAAGGAGGAGATTGTTGGTACATGGGTTTGTCAATAACATGAGCTATGGTGTCTTAAGTTTCTTAAGCCCACATTAGAAGATATTAAAGACCGAAGACTCAAAAACTTGAAGCATCAAGGTGTGAAGACAATAGGTAAATTAAGGTGCCTAAGTAATCCTAGCCTTACATGTAACATCTGAAATTTTTGTGGTCCGAGTACATAATTATGCTTGAGAATTCTGAGTGTTAATAATGTAAAACTTAGATGCTTTAAAATTGCACATTTTTTTTAAAATCACATACAGATATATTTACGAAGGTAACCATTCATGAGAGTAAAATTAACTATATTCATTATTCCAATAAATTAAAAGAAATCATCAAATGCCCTCTCAATGGGAGCTTATTACATTATCAAAGTTTACAGCGAAAAATAAATAAAAGTCATTATCATCCGTTACATCAATTTATAATTCACTTGCAATATCTGTATGGTTGGAGAGGGTTAACGCACTACTCATAATGGTGGTTGTCCTTTAAAGTTTACAATAATTCAAGTGATTCATAAGAATAATAGAAGGGTTCCAATACATCTCATACTTCATAAATACAAGTGGTATTGGTATGTGCAAACATTCTATATGAAATGCATGCCTAACAAAGTATGTGCGGTCCATCACACTCAGCGATCATGGTCACAATGTAAAAAGTAGTTTAAAGATATCCAGCTCACCCCACATCCCATACTACGGAGATTCGTCGGCGTGTCCAATGTTAATGTGGATTTATATAAATGTGTCAAGGAGACACAACAACATGATTGAGAGATTTACGTGACACGATGTATTCATGGAGTGACTATTTACGACATCCAATCCCAAGAAGTGATGTAATATGCATGACAATTTACTTACATCGATTGTACACCACTCACCAACCCACAAGATTATGTGCCAACCCAGAGGCCCGCTACCTGAAACGCATTACATCCACGATAATGTATTGAGCACCAAAAGTGGGATTTTCAACATAATAGTTGCATGAAAGATAATAATGTAGTTATTTGAATTATGTAACAATGATTCACATGGTGAAGATAAACAATAATATAAACTCAAAGCATGTAATGATAAGATATCACATCAATTTCATTGCAAATTATAAAGGAAGAAACCCTTACCTTTTACGTTGCAGCGCCCTCTCACATTGTTAAAACGTAGTGCATGTGCTTTAAATTTAACTTCAACCATAGATTACACAAATTATATGATTAGGGTTCGATCCAGGATTTAAGTTAAACTTAATATAAATCGTCATGCAAATGGCTAACTTACCTTGATCAACAACTAAGTCTCAGTCCAAAAATGAGTTTAATGCTACTCTTTCACTGAGTTGACTCGGTCACAATCTACCCATGTTTTGGAATTTTACGTTTGATTGAAGGTATGGATGATAACGTTGATTGAAACTTATTTCTTAGAAAAGATCATAAGAGAGATCAAATAAATCGACTAACCTCACAAGTTTGTAGGGCTTAACTCGGATATAGACTCACTCTTGTGATTTGGCGAGTCACCGCACAACGTAGGGCATGCATACTCCCTCGCGTTTCTTCTTCTTCTTTTTCTTCTTCTTGGAAAGTTAGACAGGAAAATTGGATAAACTAGACTCACGGCCAGCTCGAATCCAACTCTTGCTAGATTCCAGCATGTCTGGGCGCTGCTCTTAGCGCTTGATCATCTCTAGTCTCCTCCCGCTCTCTCTCTCTCTCTCTGTCTCTCTCTCTTTCTCCCTCTTTCTTTCTGTTATTATTGGACACACTATTTGCGGGGGTTTCTTTATATCTAATGTTTAGTGTCTCAATCTTGGAGAAGGTTTATGTAGTCGGACGTTCTTGCACACGAAGTGTTTACGTAGGTGGTTTTAACACGTTTGATCTTGCAATTCTAATCCAGATTCCTGGTTTACTTCTTTCCTGTATTTGGAGAATGTAAGATGCTTAGGTGGGCCTTCTCGTACATGATCTTAATCTTTGAATGGTGTCAATCACCATGATTAACACACAACATTCTCTTGAGGAAGATGGCTTATACTTTAATGGCAGATTCCATCTTGGCCCACATTTACTCAAACTGGTTCTACCGAGTGGTCTGGATTTGCCATCTTGTGCTCCCTAGCCCATGATATTAATGGTTTGGATATATGCTGGATGGGTTTTACAAAAGAACTTCCACGCAGTGCATTTTATTTCTAGGAAAAATGGTGGAACGCCATTTCTTTCTTGCCTCTCTCATCTCCTTTTCTTGTTGGAAAGGGCTGGAATTCCCTCTCTTCATGTTTGAATGGCTCAGATCTGCTTCGGTTTTTGGATCATGCCCTAAAATGAGCTTGTAAAATGGATGGACATCGTGTATAAAACACATATATCACAGTGGGCCCCATAGCCTCCAACACCACCTAATCAGCTTTGTGGGTCCCTCTCGAAATGGGGAACATTGCAGGGTCAGGTTAATTCGATAATCCTAACCTTCGGATTCTGGACATCTGTATTTTGAAGGTTGTTAACTTTTTTTGATTTTAAAAGAAAAAAAATCTAATCTAATCATTTGTAAAAATCATAAATATTCAATGGTCCATATCTTACAATTAAATGCCCATGAATAGAAGCTTAGAACACTTCAATCACTTCAATCAATTTAACATTTGATGGTTTAGTCGAGTTTATAAAAGAGTATTAAATGAGGAAACAGATTGGCTACTCCCCCTGCCACCAGCCTCGTGGCTGGTGGTCGGTGCTCCGTGGGCCCTACTATGATGTATGTGTTTCATCGTTCATCCATTTTTAAAGATCATTTTAGGCGTTTATTCCAAAACTTAGAGGGATATAAATCTCAGGTGGTTCACACCACATGAAAACAATAGTGATTGGGTATCCACCATTAAAATCCTCCTAAGGCCCACTGTATTGTTTATTTAACATCCAATTTGTTGATTAGGTCATACAGGCCCAGATTAAAGGAAAAAATAAAAATCAGCTTGATCCATAACTTTTATGGCCACCAAAATGTTTTTAATGGTTGACGCTCATTCAACACTGTTTCCTGTAATGTGGTCCACTTGAGATTAGGATATATCTCATTTTTGGTATCATACTGTAAAATTATTTGTAAAAATACATGGACAACATGGATGAAACACATACATCATGGTGGGGCCCACAGAGCACTGACCACCAGCCATTAGATAGTGTCAGGGCGAGTAGCCGGTCCGTTTCCATTAAATGGGAAACAGATTGGCTACCATGGCTGGTGGTTGGTGCTCTGTGGGCCCTACCATGATGTATGTGTTTCATCAATTCCGTTTATCCATTTTTAAAGATCATTTTAGGGATTTATCCAAACAATTAGAGAAATATAAATCTCAAAGTGGATGTAAAATAAATGTTATGGTGGTCCCTACAAATTGTTTAACGGTGAAAATCATTATCTCCGCTGCTGTTTATGGTATGGTCTAGATGCTCATTGGATATGATTTAGTTTTTGGATAATACTCTAAAATGATCTCTAAAAATAGATGAACGGTGTAGATATAATAAATACATTACTTTGGGGGCCATGTAACTTTAATCTCCTTTCAACCGTTCATACAACTCGGCACTCAAGGAGCATCAATGCTCGTCTTCGCATGACACGTACCTACAGTAGCTATATAGCTAGTGCGTGGTACACCAGCCAATCCACTTCCATGCTAGGAAGCATGAAATCTGTTGTTTGGATGCCAGCTTGATTTGGACTTCGGTCGTATGCACCTTAGCTTATTAATATTACTACCTAAGTGGTTCATATATGTGTGTGTGTGTGTTTATATGCGGTCGAGCTGTGTGGGCCGCCCCACCATGATGCGTGTTGAACATCAACACCATGCATTTGATGGGCCCCCTTTAAATGATGGGAAATCCCAAAACGAAGACATGCCTAAAACATATAAAGGTACTTGGTGGAGCCCACCTAAAATTTGGATCCATGTGAAACTTAATATGACTCTTCGTACAAGTGGGACACACATAATCAATGGGCTGGATATGTGAACCACACCTCCATGGGCCCAACAAATGATTATGAATGTTTTAATAAGAGGATAACCCCTTTCAAATTTTGTATGTGGTGTGGCCTACACAAGTCATGGATTGACTTGATTTTTAAGCACGAAGACCACCATGGAATGTTGTGACTGATGGGATAGATGTTTGGTATGCATCATGGTGGGACCCACACAGCTTGACCTCATGGGAAGTTCCCATGAGCTCGACTGCAGAGAACCATTTCCTGTGTATGTACATACATATGTGAATACATACATACAGGAAATTGGTACTATGAGGTTGACCTCATGGGAACTTCCCGTGAGGTCGAGCTGTGTGGGCCCACCATGTAACACCCCAAATTTTTATCAACCTGGAGTTAGATGTCCTTAGGCAATGGGTCAACCATATCACTCTCAAAGATCAATACTAAAGTCTAGAAATTATTTTAGAAATTATTTTTCAACCCATTTCCTTCAAAATCTTACCTTTCACCACCCCATTATTCAAATTTCTCCAAGTACCTTTATATTAGACATAATCCTAAAGTTTAAAAGGTGAAGAACTATACTTAAACTAAAAATTACCGTAAATGGTACGTACATGCATAAAATAAGATTTTGATTATAAAATTATTGAAATCTCATGATATAGATAGGTTATTTGGATGTATTATCTTCTTCTATCCCAAAAACATATATTGTACATCATGTAACTCATTCCGGTTTGTAAATGAGACTCGATAAACGCCTCGACGGACTCGTGGGCCCAAACGACTTAATTCGGGGGGGATCCAAGGTAGGCCCTACATGTTTTCGGCATCCTTGGGGGGTGAGGACTTTGCCCCTAGGGTGAACTCAAGCCAAATAGGTCAGTGATCGGCGAGGCCTCGTCCGTACAGCAAACAGGCAGCCCGATTTCTGTACTTTTTTTGTGCATTTTGTCAAACTTTGAAAAATCATATTTCCTTCATTGTAACTCCGATTTAGGTGATTCAAAAATCATATTGAAGATAAATGAGTCTAGTTTTATATAAAAATATTTAAAAAATATAATAAAATATTTAATATAGTTTAAAATAGGTCATTGCAAGAAACTGTTCGATAATCACTTGTTGGACAACTGCTGCTTCTGAAATTTTTAGAATTTTTCTATAACTCAAAATATTATAAAATTTGGTAAAGTTAGGGTAAACTTGTTGATGAACCACTAGAAAAATAATTAAAACAATATGATTCCTACAAGTTTCCAAAATGGGGCATAGAATGGCCCTAGGACCGTATTTTGCCATAATTAGAGTAGAATTTGGTTAAGTACCAAACTGAATACTCAGTAACCACTTTAAATATGAACTAAAAGATCCAAAATGAGTAATACTACTAACGCTATGTTACTTAGAAATCTAGGATCAATATCTAAACCCAGTTGACCTCGTGATCATTTGAAAACTTTGTATTTGATCTAGACCGCACGTCGAAAGTTTGATATCTATAATCTTAGACCATTATGACCTCTTAGTTGGACTTGACAATCATTTCAAAAATCAAGCCCAACCGATATCCTGAGACCATTTTACTGAGTCCGGAGTGAAGAGAGTGAGAAAAGGAAAATATTTAGAAAATTAATTCAATTTTAATAAATCTAGCACGTGTCACTTGTGCGAAATTTTTAAGCATTCTGGCCATTGGAATTCGACCAAATTTCACCCTCGGATCAGGATAGGTGGCCCTTACATGTCGTAGCACTTGTGGCTCTGATCGAGTTCCCTCAGCCGCTGAACTGAAACTGGTCCACCATGATCGATGTGGAAACCTGATCGAACTGAAAACTTAACTTGATTAGGATCCAACATCCATGAGCTTACGTCCGAGCACATTTAGTAACAGGACCTCCAGAAGTTCTCCATTGGATCGGAACAGACCCGATTTGGTTATAACTTAAGTATACCTTGACTTCAAGTCTATTTTGGTTATGTTTGGGCTTATAAAAGGGCCTTAAACCCTTAGCTTTCTAACCCATATGAATTTGGAGAAAACCCTAGGAGAGAGAGGAGAGAAAAGAGAGAGAAAGTGAGAGAGAGTTGGAGTTTCTCCCAGGGATTCTTCCTTGCTGCTCCGCGTGTCAAAGCCATCCACTTGCATCACTATTCTGGCAATTCCAGCTCTGTTCTTAGGTAAGAAATTATAACCCTAACCTGTTATAGAGTTTCAAATAGCATAAGTGATGATGTAGCTAACCAATTTCATGGTATAGGTTGTCGTTGAGCCGTTGACGAAGACTTATCATCTGAATCAACTCTGTTTCGCAACTTCTGGTTTAAGGTGCGGATTTTAGACGCTTAGATTGCCTATTTTCAAAGATTTCAATGCCGTTTAATGGTACATTGCTGATAAGGATGTTGTTTGACATGTAGAACATGCTGTCCATTTTTCATTTTGAATACGTACGAAGAATATGAGATTTAGGGTATTTTAGGTATTTGTAGGAATACTCTATATGTACGTATTTTGCTGATATGATTGCCATGAGTATTTACCGTGTACCTATACTAGTAATACGTGTATGATCTGTTTGGTGAAGAGATTCGCCCTAATGCACATATTGGCCGACATATGCTATGTAGGCTAATGTGTGTAGACTAAATGTTTGTTGAAATGCCTAAATCAATATGGTTTATGCCTGCCATATGTTTTGAATGTAAGAACATGATTGTTGTGTATTAGACAACTCCTTGATATAAGGATCTGTCATACTATATGTTGAAATCAACATACATCAAGTACGTTAGAGTTGAGTAGTCTAAGCATTTGTATAAATGTATGTATTAGTAAGTATTGAGTAAATGGTGTTGTAGATTAGCGTTGAGACTGGATTCTCAACTAATTTGATGATGTATATGATTTTCTCTATACTTGTTATATTTCAATTGATTTTCTTATGTGTGAAGTACTTGTGTATGGTTAAATTTTCTATGTTGCATCTTATAACATGTTGCTAACATGCTTGGATTACTTGTTATTTCAATTCTGTTTATCTCATATGATTACTGATTCACATCTTTGCGCTTGGGGCTATACTCTAGTCCAGGCAGTCGGTAATAGTTTAGAATTCGTGGTTGGATTCTATTCGCCACAAAGGATTTGTATGACGAACCCGAGTCGTACTAGAATCATCGGCAGTGGTTAGGCCACGCGAAGTGCTTGTGCACTTCATGTCGGTCGATTCGACGTGCGCTCACGCTAGTCGGACTCATCAAGTAACCCGACTGACCATTGTATGTTCACCTTGTATTCGTCATAACTGCTTGAACCTAGGGTACTGAACTTAACAGTGATAACCCTGATAACCGTGGTACCTTGATCCACTAAGACTCATGAGCCGGGCATGGTGGTATGAGACACCGTGGTCGAGCTGTGGGCCTACGCTGGGGCCACAAACCTCCCAGTAGTGACCAATGAGTAACTCAGACTCGTGAGCAGATTATGGTGGTATGGGACACTATATTCTTGCTGTTGGCTTACAATGATAAGGTGATGGGGGAGCGGAGCAACGAGTACGTGCAACGGCCCTGACAGCCCTTTGTAGTGACCTCGAGCGTACTCTGAGTCTATGTGAGGTGACGACCCTTCCATAGCAACAAGAGTACAACTACACCTGTATTGATAAGGTGATAGGGGAGCGGTACAACGAGTGCATGCAACAGCCCTTACAGTGACCTAGAAATAATCATTGTATGAGACTACTAAGAGTGACGACCCTAGACAGGATCCTTGTTGGGAATGATATAAGAGAAGTACCCTAGTTTTCCAATTCTGTTGTATGAAAAGGACTAATAACAACTCGGTAATCATATTCATATCACACAGCATGTGCCTGAAAGATGTGGAGCACTGAGGGAAGAAAGCATGCCGCGGACGTAAGATGGTGTCGCATGAGGAAGTATGTCGGTGAGGGCATCCATCATGTCATTTCATTCTTGCATTAATCATAGTATCTAGGACCTATTTGATTGCTTGTTTTACCATTATCGTGTGATTGATTTGATAACATGCTAATCTTTGCTCTATGATTCCACTGAGTTAGCTACTCACTCCCACATTACGGGACGGTGTTGCGCACACCAACCGGTCCCTATTTTAGTTTTAGATGGTGGCAATGCTTGCGAAGCAGAGCCGGACTTGATGATGATGAGGAGGATCCCTCCTATATGCAGGTTCTGATTGATGGGGTTACAGGGTTACTGATTAGATACCAATACACTTGATATTTTACCTTTTATTTACACACCCATGTATATTCTCTTCTTTCTATTTTGGAGTATACCTGTATTTAGTTAACCTGATAACATATTCGCACTCTGGAGACCTACAACAGTTCATATATTTTATGTATCTATCACATTCTTCCGCTTGCTAATTTACCTATCTCTGGAGTATGATATGCTGTTTTGGTCTAATCTCACTCATGTTTTCTGCACTAATATGAACAACAATCATCCATCATTAAAAATGTTGCATAAGTGATGTTCTGGAACTCGGGAGTGGAGTTTATGCTCGACCCCCGATTTTCAGGGCGTTACACACCATGATGTGTGTCGAACATCTGCCCCATCAGTTAGATAAACCATTCCATGGTGGGACATGGGCTTAAAAATTAAGTCAATTCGTGACTTGGGTGGGCCACACCAATTCAATAGTTGCGAGGGGTTACCCTCCCATTAAAACATTCATAATCATTTATTGGGCCCACTGAGATGTGGTTCACAAATCCAGCCCATCCATTGTGTGTGTCCCACTTGGATGAGGGGTCAGATTAAGTTACAGCTGCATTAAAAAACTCAAGTGGACCCCACCAAGTGATTTTATATGTTTTAGGCATGTATTCACATGGTTTTAGATGATATGGCCCACCTAAGTTCCATATACAATTGATTTTTGAGATATCTTGTAACCTAAAGGGAAACTATCAAATGCACGGTGTTGATGTTCAACATACATCACGGTGGGGCCCACACAACTTGATCTCATGGGAAGTTCCCATGAGGTCGAACACATGGAACCATTTCCCATGTGTGTGTGTCTATATATATATATATATATATATATATATATATATATAATATTTATAGGAACTTCCCATGAGGTCTAATTGTGTGGCCCCCACCGTGATGCGTGTTGAACATTCCCATGAGGTCGCACAGTGATGCGTGTTGAACACTAACACCATGCATTTGATGGGTCCCCTTTAAATTATGCGATATCCCAAAAATAAGCACAAACTCAAGTGGACCATACCATCTAAAATCATGTGAAAACATGCCTAAAATATATAAAAGTACTTTGTCGGCCCACCTAAAATTTAGATGCATATGAAACTTGGTCTAACCCCTCATCCAAGTGGGACACACATAATGGATGGGCTAGATTTGTGAACCACATCTCAGTGGGCCCAACAAATGATTATGAATGTTTTAATGGGAGGGTAACCCCTCTCAACTATTGTGTGTGGTGTGGCCCACACAAGTCATGAATTGACTTGATTTTTAAGCTTGAGGCCCACCATGGAACGGTGAATTTGACTTATGGGATAGATGTTCGACATGCATCACAGCGGGGCCCACACAACTCTACCTCATGAGAAGTTCTCATGAGGTCAACCGCATAGAACCATTCCCCCCCCCCCCCCCCCCCCCCCCCCACACACACACACACACACACAGAGTCATGCTCACGTGCGCACCTTTGCACACATGTCATGGGCGTCTAATCTAAACAATCCATGTGATGTAGAATCCCATGAAATCCCAAGGGAAAATTTTTCACCTTGATCTAAAATTCTAGTGGGCCATAGCAAAGAGAAATGCAAATTAAGGGATGAAATTATTTCCATTTTTCCTGGCCCACCAAAGTTTTGGATGGAAGTAAAAATTAGTCCCGGGAGGTTTCATGATGTGCTCCTTCACGTGGACCGTTCAGATTTTAGAATTACATAACGTATGATGTGTTCTTAAAAAAGTTTGCATGAGTTCCGTGCAAACTCGTGCACAGTTGAGCCTTCGGCTATATATATATATATATATATATATATATATATATATATATATATAGGAAAATGGTACTATGAGGTCAACCTCATGGGAACTTCCCATGAGGTCAAGCTGTGTGGGCCCCACCGTGATGTAAGTTGAACATCAATACTATGCATTTCATTGGTCCCCTTAAAATTATGGGATATCCCAAAAATCAGTCGTATGCGGAACTTAAGTGGGCCATACCGTCTAAAATCATGTGAAGACATGACTAAAACATATAAATGCCCTTGATGGGGCTCACCTAAAATTTGGATGCATTTAAAACCTGGTCTAACCCCTAATCCAAGTGGGACACGCATAATGGATGGGCTGGATTTGTGAAGCACACCTCTGTGGGCCTAAAAAATGATTATGAATGTTTTAATAGGAGGGTAACCCTTCTCAACTTTTGTACGTGGTGTGGCCCAGAAAAGTCATTGATTGACTTGATTTTTAAGCCCTAGGCCCACCATGGAATGGTGCATCTGAATGAGGGGGTAGATGTTCGACCCACATCACCGTGAGGCCACACAGCTTGACCTTATGAGAAGTTCCCATGAGCTCGACCACATATTACCATTTCCCTCTCTCTCTCTCTCTCTCTCTCTCTCTCTCTCTCTCTCTCTCTCTCTATACACACACACACACGAAATGGTACTATGAGGTTGACCTCATGGGATGTTCCCATAACCTCGAGGTGTGTGGGCCCCACCATGATGTGTGTCGAACATTAACACCGCGCATTTGATGGGTCACCTATAGTTTATGGGATATCCCAAAAATCAGCGGTATACGGAACTTAGGTGGGCCATACCATTTAAAACCATGTGATGACATGCCTAAAAATTGTAAAAGTATTTGGTTGGGCCTGCCTGAGTTTTGGATGCGGCTGAAACTTGGTCTGACCCCTCATCAAAGTGGGACACACAATGGATGGTTTGGATCTGTGAACCATATCTTGGTGGGCTAGTAAATGATTATGAATGTTTTAATAGGAGAGTAACCCCTCTCAACTATTGTATGTGGTGTGGCTCACCCAAGTCATGAATTGACTAGATTTTTAAGCCCGTGGCTCACCATCAAATGGTGCATCTAGTTGATGGGGTAGATGTTCAACACACACATGGTAGGCTCACATAGCTCGACCTCATGGGAGGTTCCTATGAGGTCGACCTCATAGTATAGTTTTGTGGGCTCCACCGTGATGTGGGTTGAACATCAATACTATGCATTTCATGGGTCTCCTTTAGGTTATGGTATATACCAAAAATCAGCCGTATATGGAACTAAGGTGGGCCATACCATCTAAAATCATGTGAAAACATGCCTAAAACATATAAAAGTACTTGGTGAGGCCTACGTGAGTTTTGGATGTGGCTAAAACTTGATTTGAACCCTCATCCGCATGGGACACACATAATGGATGGTCTGGATTTGTGAATTATATCTCGGTGGGCCCAATAAATGATAATAAATGTTTTAGTGGGAGGGCAACCCCTCTCAACTATTGTATGTGGTGTGGCCCACCCAAGTCATGGATCGACTTGATTTTTAAGGCCGTGGTCCATCATGGAATGGTGCATCTGACTGATAGGGTAATGCTTGACACACATCACGATGGGACCCACACAACTCGACCTCATAGTACCATTTCTTTTACACACACACACACACACACAGAGTAATGGTCTCTTACGCATTGTACCATAGGAGACCTTCTACACACCTTTTTCTAAAAATCAGATTGCGTAGTGATTGTGCAATGAGTTACTTAATGTGCTCTTATCGTACTGAGTAAGCTCATTTGAGCCCATCTTGTATGTATGTGGTCTATCCACATCGTCCATCCCTTTTTGCATCTAATTGAAGGGGGTGAGCCCAAAATTTAAGTATATCCAAATATCAAGTGCATCATACCATAGGAAAGAGTATGGACAATGATTTCCACTGTTGAAACCTTGCTAGGCCCTACAGTGATGTTTATTTGTCATCCAATCTGTTCATAAAATCATATAGACATGGATTAAGGGAAAACACAAATATAAGCATGATTCAAAACTTTCGTGGCCCCTAAGAATTTTTGTAACATCCCAAAAATCGGGGGTTGGGTAGAATCCCAGCTCCCGAGTTCCAAAATGTCACTTATGCAATATAGATAATAATAAATGCATGTCATCTATAGAATGACATTAAATAAGATTGGGATTAAGCCAAAACAGCATATCATACTCCAGAGACAGTTAAATTTTACAAGCGGAAGACTGTGATAAATATATAACAATGTATGATTGATTGCAAGTCTCCAGAGTGTGAGCATGTTACCAGGTTATACATATACATGTATACTCTAAAAATGATAAAAAAGGATATACATGAGTGCTCTAAAAATATAAAATGACAAGTGTCATGGCGTCTAATCAACCTCCCTGTAATCCTGTCAGTCAGAACACGCATATAGGAGAAATCCTCCTCATCATCATTAAGTCCGGCTCCACTTCACATGCAGCACCATCATCTGCAACTAAAACAGAGACTGGTTGGTGTGCGCGACACCGTCCTGTAACGTGGGAGTGAGTGATCAACTCAGTGGAATCATAGAGTAAAGGTTAGCATGTTATCAAATCAATCACACGATAATAGTAAAGCAAGCAATCAGACAATCCTAAATACTATTGTTAATACAGGCATGAAATGACATGATGGATGCCCTCACCGACATACTCCCTCATGCGGCACCATCTTACCCCCGTTGCATGCTTGTGTTCCTCAGTGCTCCACATCTTCCAGGCACATACAGTGCGATATGGATAATGATTACCGAGTTGTTATTAGTCCATTCATACAGCAGTATTGGGAAACTAAGGTACCTTCCTTATATCAATCCTAACACAGATCCTGTCTAGGGTCGTCACTCCTAGTAATCTCATACGATGTTATATTTATAGGTCGCTGCAAGGGCTGCCAGGGCTGTTGCACGCACTCGTTGCTCCCCTCCCCCATCACCTTATCAATACAGGCCTATTTATATCCTTAAGACTGCATCAGGACTCGTCGCCCCCATGCGGTGTCAGGATAAAATTAAGGTCACTACAAAGGGCTCGTCACCAATCAGTGTAGGCCAACATCAAGAATATAGTGTCCCATACCACCATAATCTAATCAGAGTAGGGTGCTCACTGATCACTACGGGGAGGTTTGTGGCCCCAGCGTAGGCCAACAGCTCGACCACGGTGTCCCATACCACCATGCTCGGCTCATGAGTCTTTATGGATCAAGGTACCATGGTTAACAGGGTTTTCAATAGTAAGTTCAGTACCCTAGGTTCAAGCAGTTATGACTCATACAAGGTGAACATACAATGGCCAGTCGGGTTACTTGACGGGCTCAACTAGTACGAGCGCATCTCAAGCCGAGAGACATGAAGTGCATGAAACACTTCATGTGGCCTAACCACTGCCGCCTGTCCAAAACATGACTCGCGTTCATCAACGCGTCCTTCGTGGCAAATAGAAGTCAACCACGAATTCAATTGGTTACCGAATGCCTGGACTAGGTCATAGCCCCAAGTATTTGTACACAACATCAGTGATCATATGACAGTAAAAGAAATGAATATAAACAATACAAGCATGTTAACACATGTTATAACATACAACGTAAGCAAATCAACCAACACATGCATTCCATATATATAATGAAATCAATTCATGTAGCCAACATGGTGGAAATCATATACATCAGCATATTAATTGAGAATTCAATCTCAAAACTAATTCACAACACCATTTACTCAATACATACTAATACAAACATTTATACAAACACTTAGTCTACACACTTTAGTCTACATAGCGTATGTCAACCCAAAGTGCGTATTAGGGTGAATCTCTTCGCCAAACAGATCATGCACGAATTTCTAATATCCTAACACAACAAATACCCATGGCAATCATTTTAGCAAAATACGAACGTAAACAGTATTTCCTAAAAATGCCTAAAATATTCTAAATCTCATATTTGTCGTACGCAGTCGAAATGGAAAACGGACAACATGTTCTACATATCAAACAGCGTTCTCGTCAATAATCTACTATTAAACAACATTGAAAGCTTTGAAATCAGTCAATCTAAGCGTCTAAAATCCTCACCTTTCACCTTAGATGCGTATCGATTCGAATAAAAAGTATACGCTTTGTCAACGGCGTTATGACGACCTAATGCACAAGATACATAAGCTATTTCGCTACTTGTATCAAAAGAATTCTTAAAACAGCTATAGGTTAGGGTTTTCTTACCTAGAAATGAGTTGGAATCACCAAGAAGGTGATTTGAATGCGGTGGTTAAGCACGGGCAGAAGCTGTAGCAAGTGGAAGGAAATCTCTCCCACAACTCTCTCACAATCTCTCTCTTTCTCTCTCTTCTCTTTCTAGAGTTTGTTGAAAATTTGGATGAGAGAGATATGAGAGGGTTTAAAGCCCTTATATAGGCTAAAACCTCACCTAAATAGACTTGGAATAAGGGTATACTTGGGTTATAACCAAATCGGGTCTTTTTCGATCCAAAAGAGTGTTTCGGGAGATCCCTTAGCCGAACGCAGTCGGACTTAAGCTCATGTATATCGGATCTTGCTCACATGAATTTTTAAGTCCGGTAGAGTTCCTAGATTGCACGTGATGGACCAGTTTCAGGTCAGCGGTCACGGAGACTCGATTGAGGATTCCAAGTACACTGACCTGAGTGATAAATGTTCCCTGATCTGAGGGTGTATTTGGGTCCGATTCCGACGGTCTGAATGCTTATACTTAACCAGAAAACGAAACGTGTCAGATTCATTTAAATCCCATTTAAATTTTAATGAATTTCTATCACGCCCCAAACTCAGAAATCGGGCTCACAAAATTTTCGATCGCTGAATCCAGCGTCGACAGCCTCCGTAGAACCCTATTCTCGGCTCCTAGAGCCCATTCGCCAGGTTCCGATCCTGGGATGCTACGAGGAGGATTTTCAACGTCAGTTTGATTCATAATAAGCATAACCAATGGCATAACCCACAAACAACAACCAAGAACTCTATTACATTTTCACTATGATCAAAAACTTTACAAGTACAATGAGCATAAAAGGAAATACAATGGTAAAGAACAAAAACTCCAAAACGATCTGCAACGTGCTCCTGCCTCAGCGCTGCTGCGAACCAACGTCACCTGTACGCAACGGTCGTGCATAAGCTTATAGAAAGCTTAGAGGGTGGTGAAAGTGTGTGCACAAGGTAGTAATATGATCATGCAATATCAGAGTAATACGGAATATGCAGATGAATCCATAATATCATGAGCCGTACCAAGGCTTATGCGATGCAAGACATGAATGGTATCGGCCACCCCAAGGCCATGCGATGTGTAATGTAACTCAAGCATACAGATCCTCATCTATATCCACACATTAATACAACTCAAATATGGGATATCACCGGGGTCTAGTACACTCTAAACCAGATTGCCGCCACATCGCGCGTAATAAGGTAAGTGGAAGAGACCACACTATCCGTCTGCTAATATTGGGCGCGACTCGTCGATAGTGGACCCATTCCTCGAGCTGGTCAGACTCAGCCTAGCATTGGCCCCCACACTCGGGCGGGTAAGGCCGCACCCCCTTCCAACCGACCACGACACAGTGAAGAGTGTAACCATCTGGTAATCGTCATTCAACGCTCATCTACCCACTCGGTCTAGACGTTGGAGCAACCTCTTGGTACCATAAGGGTTTAGGAACTTTCACCCAGGGATATCTATAGTATCCCATGTAGAACAAGATTTCTGATATCCAATCCTGCCAACCACGATGCGTCTGTGGAGACTACGGCCCTGATGTCGCTAGGGCGTACAATAACCATGTCACACAAATGCGAAATGCATGATTCACGCTATCCAGTCATGTAACAATTCCTTCGCATATCGTGCGCTCATGTAGGGTAACATTGCCTAACCAGGAGCCCATAAACAACCTGCCCGAAGGCATATGCTATGATCAGTCAATCCTCATATCAAGCATACATATGATGTGTATGATCATGAGTCATGAAAACTATACTAAACATGTTATAATGAAATGAAATATTTTATAATGCAGATGGACATCGATGGCCTATACACAATAAGTACGGGCCTAATAATGGGCCCTAAGGAGAGTCGTAATGTGGACATCCAACCAACATTACACTCGCAATGTGGACGTCAAACCAACATTGCTCCCAAGCCATAACCCGTAAGAAACGTCATTACATAGGCCAAGTTGGGATCACACATTGCAATGGACCTTAGGTACACCCCATTGGGCCTTAAATATATCAAATGGGCCATATCAGATGGGCCTTCCATTCGTCAAGCGAGCCACATCAATGGGCTGAACCAATGGGCCTTATGTGCATTGCAATGGGTCAAAACTCGTGGGCCTTGGATTGCATCAAATGGGTTTAATCTCATGGGTCTTATATGTCTTAAATGGGCCTAACCCATAGGGCTTTTACAAATCAAATGGGCCTAACCCATAGCCCTTTCTACAAATCAATGGGCCTAATCCCGTAGGCCTTTTTACAAATGAAATGGGCCTAACCCATAGGCCTTTTTACAAATCAAATGGGCCTAACCCATAGGCCTTTTTACAAATCAAATGGGCCTAACCCATAGGCCTTTTTTTATAACAAATGGGCTACGCCAATTGGACCCCATATTTCCATCAAATGGGCCTCAGCCCATGGGCCCAGAGGCCCACTGAAATGTTTATTTTCTATTCAACAAGGCAAGGGCCCACTGAAATGTTTTATTTTCTTTCAGTTTTATTTTCTATTCAACAAGGCAAGGGCCCACTGAAATGTTTTATTTTCTATTCAACAAGGCAAGGGCCCACTGAAATGTTTATTTGTAGCCCAGCCAGGGGAGGGGGTGGTGTGATCAATACGTGCGCAAGGTGGGCTCCACTGTCTGCTGGACGGTGGAGGTGAAACGCAATATCATGGAGAGAGTCACCGTCCACGGCCTGTGGACGGTGTGAATAAAATGTATACATTACTGTGGGTTCCACAGATGTGGCCCACCATGATGCATAAATGCCATCTCAGCCGTTCATAAGGTCACTCGGACCTGGATGAAGGGAAAACATAAATTTCAGCTTGATCCAACACTTCTGTGGGCCCCAAAAAAAGATTTCAATGGTAGATATGTAATTCCACTGTTTCCTGTGGTGTGGGCCACCTGAGTTCTAGATTGAGTTAAAATTTGGTGGGAGCCCACCTGAGGAGGGGACCCATCAAATGGACGGGACGGATGAGACATATGCAACATGGTGGGGCCCACGGTAGCGGCCGTGGGTGGCTGGCTGACCGCCCGCCCGCCTGGCGCTGCACGCAGCAGCGTGCAGCCGCTGCTCCTGTCAGAGGCAGAGGCTCCGCCTCTAGCAAAAATTCGGGAAAACTCATTTTTTCAGGGTTTTTCTAGTGTGGGGTCCGCTTTAAGTGAATCCATTCCGACCATAGGATTCCTCACCTCGCAATGAGTCCAACAAGTCCAAAGTTTGAATTTTTTTGATGATAGAAAATGAAATAAAATAAGAAAAAGGATCCTTGAATGGTAATGATGCATTCTTTAATGCTATGGCCCACCAGATCTTCCAATCAACCCCAACTCTTGGCTCAACACCTAAAAAGAGGTGGGTGAGAGGATGGATGGCTTGGATTGTTTATATTCGTCACGATGGAGCCTACGCAAGTGGACCACCCAAATGCCTCCTTTTCTTCTTTCCCTTTTCTTCTTTTTTTTTGAAACGTCCAGCGTCCCAGACGCTGGACGGTTTTGTTTCTTTAAATAGATTGTGGTGGGCCCTGATGAAGTGGGCTACCACTGATGGGTGACGTGGATACAACGTATAAGGTGGGCCCCACTTGACTGAAAATAAATACCTCAAGGTGGGGGGTCCCTTTAAGTGGGCCACACAACCCTATTGCATAAAATAAAATAAAATAAAACAAGCAAAAAAGAAATAAAGAGGGAGAGAGACATGGAGAGTGGGATACGCTTTGTGATGGAGGGACCCCGACATTATGAGCCATCCCTTAAATGAAATCATACACCAATGGATCCCTCTATGCATGAAATCACCGAAATTGACAATCAACGGTGGAGATCCGTTCCCCACCGGTATGATCGGTCTAGATGACCTTTAAATACAATGAAACAAACATCATGATGGGGTCCATGGAGAATGGCCCCACCATGGATGATCATGATGATCAAAGTGGTCCATCGGCCACAACTTAGGGTCCCAAGTGAGATCCAAACCGTTGATCGGTTGGCCTCACTTGGCCCATCACAAAAACAGGAAAAACTAATATGATCTAGCACCCACCATCCGATCTTCTTGCTCCTAGGGGTTCCTTGGAACCTTAGCTTCAATCCTAATGGATGAGATGAGGAATGGAGGGTTGAGATGGGAGATGATGGGGTGAAGAGGTGGGCCACACTTGGAGTTTAGGAAGCTTGGAGAAATTCCATACCTATGGAGCTTGGAATTTTTTTTTGCTTGGAGATTTGAAATGAGAAAGAGAGGAGTTATAAAGGGAGAGAGAGAGTGATGGATGGATGTGGTGAATGATGGTTGTGTAAGAAATTTTTGACTTTGGGGCCTTTTGTGTAAGAGAGGTATGGGAGGTGAAGACTTTTGTGGTTACTTGGAAAAATGGGTGAAAGTGATGTGTACTTGACATGTACTTGATTAATGGATTGATTGATTGATGGGATTGATGTGACACATCGTAGAGATTCTCTTGGATTCCGCAACACACGGCATTTCCTCGCACCGAACGTTGGCCCACATCTCTTGACCAGGGTATTGCCTCGGCGCGCGAGTCGGGGCATCGGAACCGCGACGACGGTGCGGTCGCTATGGTATTGGTCTCTGGTTGAGTCGACTCGGGTTGTCGGTATATGAATCAGGGTCGCGCGTCGATATCGGTTAAGGGTCGAAGGTCACCGGAATTCGACCGGTAAGATCGCAGAAGTCTACGGAAAGGTACGGACCAAGATACGGGTCTTACAATTTCACTCTTTCTCACACTCCCTGCTCCAGGCTCAATGAAATAGCCTCAGAACATCGGTTGAGCTTGATTTTCGAAACGATTGTCAAGTTTAGCTAAGCGGTCATAACGATCTGAGATTATAGATATCGGACTTTCGACGTGTGCTCTAGATCCAATACAAATTTTCAAAGGGTTTCTGAGAACAAACAGGTTTAGAGTTTGATCCTAGGTTTTAGGGTAACGTAGCGGTAACAATTCTAAAGGTTTTGGGTCTTACAGATCGTATTTAAAGTGATTGATGCTAATTTCACAGGTAATCTAGCGTAGCGCTAGTTAATTCACGTTACATTTCTAAAGAATTTGGTTCTAAATGATTTCTTTGGCTTTGGAATTGGGTTCTGAGAGGTTACCAAGGCGTTATGGTTGGCCCATTGCCTAAGGACGTCTAACCCCAGGTTGGCAAAAATCCGGGGTGTTACAATTTTTCAATGGTAGATGTTCAATTAAATTATTTCCTATGATGTGGTCCATTTGAACATTGTATATGATTAATTTTTGGGCTAAAGCCCTAAAATTATCTATTAAAATGGATGTACGGAGCGGATAAAATACATAAATGATGGTGGAGCTCACAGAGTTTACTTCGTACACATAGTGAGTTACTCATTGGGCAATCCGCTTCCTTTCCTCACCGATCATACAACTTTTCTAATGTGTTTGAAGTGGACCCTCCTCGATGTGTTTATAAAATCCACTCTGACCATAAGGGGCATAACGCTAATTTAGTCATACAAATTAAGCATCAATTGCATCCATATTTCTAGTAGACCACATAAGAAAAAATAGTCCGAAGGATGCCCACTATCCAAACTGTTTCACTTGGTGGGGCACACCTAAACCACAAACCATCATATTTTTATGCCCCATGACTTAATTACTATTACAGACTTAATAGACGGAGTGAATTTCATAGACACATTACAGTGACGCCTACCTCCAACACACTTAGACACGTTACATGACGATGGGGAAAAGGTGCATACAAGGTCTCCTGTGGTATAGTGCACAGGAGATCATTACTCTCTCTCTCTCTCTCTCTCTCTCTCTCTCTCTCTATACACACACACACACACACAACACCCCCCCTCGAATGCTTAGCTACGCACCCGTTTCCACGAAACTCTTGTGAACGTCTTGAGAACTCATCATACATGATGTGAGTCCAAAATCTGAATGGTCCACGTGATGCAGCACCCCATGAAACCCCCAAGGCCCAACTTTTACTTTGATCCAAAACTTTGGTGGGCAATGAAAAAAGAAAATAGTTTCCTCTTTTGATTTGCATCTCTCTTTCCTATGGCTCACTAGAGTTTAAGGTTAGGGTACAAATTGGTCCCTTGGGGTTTCATGGGATGCCACATCACATGGACCATTCAGATTAGACACCCATGACACGTGTGCAAAGGTACGCACATGCGCAGATGACCATGCATGTGTGTGTATGGAAATGGTACTATGAGGTCGACCTCATGGGAACTTCCCATAAGGTTGAGCTGTGTGGGCCCTACCGTGATGTGTGTCAAACATCAACACTGTGCATTTGATGGGTCCCTTTAAGTTATGCGATTTTCTAAAAATTAGCCATATATGGAACTTAGGTGGACCATACCATTTAAAACCATGTGAAGACGTGCCTAAAACAATATAAAAGCACTTGGTATGTCCCACCTGAGTTTTGAATGCGGTTGAAACTTAGTTCGACCCCTCATCTAAGTGGGACACATACAATGGATGGGTTGGATTTGTGACCAAATCTCAATGGGCCTAATAAATGATTATGAATGTTTTAATGGGAGGGTAACCCCTTTCAAATGTTATATGTCATTTATGTTTTAATGTTGTATCTCAGATAGGTAAATGCATGACTTATAGAGCTTTCCATTTTATGTGCTTATTTGTATAACTATAAAATTCTCTTTGTCATTTACTGATAAAAAGGGGAAGAAATTAATGTTCCATTAAAACAAGTTGAATGTTGTTTTGCAAGTTACCTTTATTAAAGGAATTTGATGAAGTTAGTCGGAGCATTGCAAGTGTCTTCATGTTATTTCTGTATTTATGTTGTAAATCTTAGAATCTTGACATGTAAGTTTTTTAGTTGTTTTGGTTTGTCATTGGTATGGGCCATGACAAGGTTTAGTTTAGTTTTGGGATGTAATTGATAAAGGAGGGGATTGTTAGTACATCAATTTGTCAATAACATGAGCTACGGTGTCTTGAGTCAGTTGAACCTACATCTGAAGATATTGAAGACCAAAGACTCGAAAACTTGAAGGATCGAGGTATGAAGACAACATGTAAGTTAAGGTGCCATGGTAATCCTAGCCCTAAACCCCTTAAGTTCCAAAACAACTTACCTCTAAATGATCTTTCTCCTATAGGTAAATCCTTATTTGATAATCCTAAAACTTAGCCTTAAAATGAACATTATAAGCTAGGCTCATAGAGTTTCAAAGCTTCTGAAAACAAAAATTCAAACAAAAACTTGTTGCGAACTGTTGATTGATTATTAATCAAATCGACAATCCATCGATCAGAATCGATTGATCGAAGGTTCATCGCTCGATTGATAAAAATGGCTAAAAATGTTAAGGGAGATTTACTAATAAATTATGAATTAATTAGAATGATTGATGGACTAGCTGTTATAGATCTGTTGGAGCTTTTTATCCATAAATTTAGCATTTGGATATTTGAGAAAATGATGAAATTTGGTGTTTTAAAGACTGTAGTGTTTCACAAGCCTTATCATTATTCATAGACTCTATCCTAAAGAGGTTCATGCTTTCTTCTTAGTAAGTCTTCACTCTGATGAACATTCTAAGCTCTATTTTAATAAGATTATGATCTCAAGCATTCTCTATAGATAAGACACTAAACCTATAGGTAAATCCTCATGTCTATCATCCTCTGAAATGCTTGTCTAGGTGAATTCTCAATTAGAACCAACTATTATTGAGAATAAAATATTATATATTTATCCTCTCAATTACAATAGCTTTCTTGGTAATTAAGTGTTAATTAGATATAATTATATATATTTTCGTTATGCGAGGTGATTTTAGACCTAAAGATGGATATGTGTTTAAAAAGATGGATTTAGAGTTCAAAAGAAGATAATAAAGAATTGAAGATTTGGAAGTCATTAATAAAGAATTTACATGCCAAAGATCTAAGAAAATTAAGTACAAAGGATGGAAAAAAGACTAAAAGATTACAAAGTATATCAACAAAAATAATAGACTGTTCGATCTCACCTGAGGTTGGTTTGGTTTGAGTGAATATGAACAAAATAGTTTAAAAAGAAATTGTGATTTTCAGAGATAATTTAGCTCGACACTTAGGTGTGACCAAAGCCATGTTTGACGCTATCAAAGGAAATTTCGGTGTGACCTAAGGGAGGGAGAGACTTCTGATAAATATTGAAGAAATTCGGTTGTAAACGAAGAAAGTTTTATGCGAGTGAAAGTATGTTCAATTGCAACCGAAGGCTTTTGTCAATGTGGCCATAACTTAACATAAGTACGTACATTGGAAGTCGGTTTCAAGTTAGTGTGAGTTTTCTCTATTTAAAGGGATATTTTATACTTTCCTAGGTATGAATTTGGTCTTAGGAGAAAGTTGTCACTTCTATGGAACCACCATTCTTCTTCTCCTTAATTTTATTTGTCCTTTTAATTTTTCTTATAAGATGTTACTCATATTAGGATAATCTCTTAGTTAAGCCTAAGGGATGAAGCTTACAGTTTAATTACATTATTTAGTTTATTCAATTCAATAACATTGATTGAATGATTATAGTAAATTGAAATAGATTTGGATTTTACTTTAAAAATCTTTAATTTTTTTATTTATGGATTTATTGTGAGCTACATGTATAATGAATACTTTGATTTAACAATTATTTAACTTCATTAGAGAATGATTCAATCTGTATAATTAATTGATCTATTAACGCCTAAGGGTGCTTTAGACACCTTTAATTTCCTACAGCATGAGAGAATTGATCAATTGAAATCATATTCTTATTGGTGTTTATGAATAGTTTAATATAAACATCTTCTGATTATATATGATAGGACTTTGATTGCAATTAAGATATACATTGAATCGGTAAATTGAATATCATGATTGCTATGAGTGGATTTCTAGATCCTTAGTCTTTTATTTATTTGTTTTAAAACCCATTTATACTTTGTTGGATTAAAAATCCACCCAAACCATTAGACTTAGATTAGTTTTAGGTTATGTTCCCCATTCCCTATGGATTTGACCTCATTCTCATCGAGTTATTAATACATCGCAGCCCTGCACTTGGAGTTGTCAACCTTTGGGTTCAATCAACTATTTGTTAGTTGTAGGAGATTCCACCACCATCTCACCACCTTAACACTTCATATATACATCTTCAAGGTAACCACTCATTTGAAATCGAATAAGATTAACATTAAGGATCGGGGGTGTATAAGAGAAGCAGATTTAAGAATAGAAGGCACATTTTTAAAAGCTACATCAGTAGGGCTCAATCTAATAAGTAGGTTGTTATTTTAGTGTCCACATACTTATTTCTTGTATAGGATTGAGTATAAAGCTTATAACACAGATTTACATGGGTCCTTATGTAGGAACGTATCACAACTGGATATGAGTACATACATAGGCCACCAACACTGGTGTAAACATGTAAATCCATGTGTAGGATTACCTCCTATGGGAGTGTATGTAGGTCCTTAAATCAAGACTAAATTTCTTGGTTAGCTGATATAAAGCTAATTAAATCTCTATGAGAGCCACTGACACGGATTGAAACGTGTTCCATAAACATAGGTGAGTGTGTGTAGTAAAAGTGCACCTACTAGTGCCTTGGTTTATCAATTAGCGTGTGCGTTGAGTTAGTCAGACTGCAGAGCCTCACAAGAAGAACAATTCAAGCATCTGCCTCAACCAGATGTGTGGAAGCTCGCCATAGGTAAATCATAGCCTCACATCCCATGTCTCAAAACACATGGTGATTAAAACCCTTAAAAATAACATAGAATATATGAGGGTTTTTGGATAAGTGAACTTTTTTAAACATAAGAAAATCTCTAAGTTTACTTGCCCTGTCGATTGTATCGATATACATTTTGATATGATCGATCTGCACTGTCGATGTCCTCGGCACTTGATCGATACTATCGATAAGTGTCCATCAACCATATACTCATATGGACGGATTTATCAATGTATTGATACATGCATCGATATATCGATATTTAAAATATCGATCCCATCGGAAGTGGGTCGATAATATCGACAGGTAGATTTTCGGCGCCCCTATTTTTCTTAAGAAAACTACTATGTGCTTCGATATATCGATGCCTTCTCTGATTAATCTGAATTCAAATATCGATCATATCAACAATGGACGTAAATTTCTTCCAGTAAATATTTCAGGATGTTTTTATCTTTGATCGGGGGCCACTCGAGGAAATTGATATTCTTATGTCAATATTATCGAGACTTGGTCGATTGGATCGAGTCTGACATAAATTATCCAGCATGCTTATAGGTAAATCTATACGATTTATTGATCCCATCGACAAGGCTTCGATATCATCGATATTCAAATTCTGATGACATCGGTTGACCCTCGATCATATCCTAAAAACCTGAAATATTTCATGGCTAGTCTCTCTCATTTTTCAATTGTCGATAGATCGATCCCAGTATCGATGGTATCAGAGTTCAAAATTCGATAACATCGACACCAGTATCGATCTCATCGACCAGCTGACAAAAGGTTTCAAAAGCGTATGACATTTGAGTTTGTGTTATCGAGCGGACAGTCGATCCCATAAAGAGTATACGCTCGATGATATCGACCCTGCTCAATAATATCGAACTCTATCATAAATATGACTATATCTGTTGGAACGTTTTACCTATATATAGGGAGACTTGTCCATATTGCTGGTAGAGAAAGAAGAGAGTGCTTTTATGTGTTTTACCTCTAGATCATATACCCAAAGCCCTTTCTTTCACTGGAGTTCATCTTTCAATCCACTCTCACTCATTGACATTCAATAGAGTGGATTGGGAAATGAACTTTCGTATTCAAGGATCCTTCAGCAACTATCTTAATAGAATATCATTAAGCTGAGATGCCTTGAATGAATAGATGACAGGAATCACTCTATCTTCCTTATAAAAAAATTCTTAACCTTGACCCAACCCAAAGCCAAGTACTGGTATATCTTTTGTGTTACGGATCAAGAGAGCTGAAGACTCTTCAACAACAAGGAGGAGATCTTCATCACTACGCTAAATGAGACTCATCAACTTATCTATAAGTATCTAGAGTTCAGAGGACACTAGTGATCATTTGTAAGACCCGCATCTTGGTCCGTACCTTTCCGTACACTTCCGCAGTCTTACCGGTGGAATTTCGGTGACCTTCGACCCTTAAACGATATCGACGCGCGACCCTTATTCATGTGCCGACAACCCGAGTCGAATCAACCCGAGACCAATACCATAGCGACCGCGCCGTCGTTGCGGTTCCGACGCCGCGACTCGAGCGCCGAGGCAATACCCTGATCAAGAGATGTGGGTCAACGTTCGGTGCGAGAAAACATCGCGCGTTGTGAAACCCAAGGGAATCTCTACGATGTGTCACATCAATCACATCAATCCCATCAATCAATCACCCATCAATCCATCACATGTCAAGTACACATCACTTCCATCTCTTTTCCCAAGCAACCACAAAAGTCTTCATCTCCCATACCTCTCTTACACAAAAAGGCACAAAAGTCTTCATCTCCCATACCTCTCTTACACAAAAGCCTCAAAAGTCAAGCTTTTCTTACACAACCATCACTCACCCATCCATCCATCACTCTCTCTCTCTCCCTTTACATCACTCTCTCTCTTTCTCTCTTTCCCATTTTAAAAATCCCAAAGCCAAAGAGTCCATACGTATGGAATTTGCAAGAGCTCTTAAGCTCCAAGTGGCCCACCTTCCTACCCCAAAATCTCCCATCTCAACCTTCCATTCTTCATCTTAACCATTGAAGTTGAAGCTAAGGTGCGAAGGGACCTCTAGGAGCGAGAAGATCGGACGGTGGGTGCCTCTATAGGGTAGTTTTTCCTTATTTTTATGGTGGACCAAGTGAGGCCCACCGATCAATGGTGTGGATCTCACTTGGGACCCTTATTTGTGGCCAATGGACCACTTGGATCATCATGATCATTTCATGATGGGGCCATTCTCCATGAACCCCATCATGTTTATTTCACTTAGAAAGGTCATCTAGACCGTCCATATCGGTGGGGAATGGATCTCCACTGTTGATTTACATTTTTGATGGTCCCTTGTTCAAAGGGTCCGTTGATGTATGATTTCATGTAAGGGAGGACCCATAATGACAGGGTCCCTCCATCACAAGCCGTGTCCCACTCTCCATGTCTCTCTCTCTCTCTCTTTTATTTTATTTTATTTTATTGCAATAGGATGGTGTGGCCCACTTGAATGGATCCCACCTTGATGTAATTTTTATTCAAGTGGAGCCCACCTTGGACATTGAGCCCATGGTACCCATCAGTGGTGGCCCACTCCATCAGGGCCCACACTAAAAAAAAAATAATAACAAAAGACCGTCCAATGTCTGGGACGCTGGACGTTTCAACAGAAAGGGGATAAAGGAAGAAAGAAAAAGGAAAGGGAAATGGTGGGCTGCTCCAACATGGCCCCACCTTGATGTATATTTTTAATCCAAGCCATCCATTTTATTCTCGGGATCGTTTTAGGCGTTGAGCCGAAAAATGAGATCGATCCAATTATCTGGCGGGCCGTGGTATTAAGAATACTAGTATCTTCCTTTAAAACTTGGAAAAATGATTTCTGGGGTCCACCAGAAGCTTGGACCTACCTGAAACTTATTTTGGACCCCTATTTTTGTGGGAAACATGCAATGGATGGGGTAGATCTGGTTAATGTGGGTCCCACCTAGGATAATATATATATATATATATATATATATATATATATATATATATATATATATATATATAACTTTTTTGGCATGACTTTGTGCCATGACGTCCAGAGACGTCCACGTTAAAAAGGGTGGCCACATTGGCCCACTTGTAGACTCCACCATGATGTATGTTTTACATTTATACCGTTCATTTAATAGGTCCCCTTGAATGGTGCGTTGACTCCAAAAAAATCATCCACAAACTGAACTCAGGTGGGCCATACCATCCAAATCATGTGAAGACATGCCTAAATCATATAAAAACACTTGGTGGGGCCTACCTGAATTTTTAATGTGGCTGAAATTTGGTGTGAACCCTCAAACAGGTGGGACACACGTAATGGACGGGTTGGATTGCAAATAAACACTTTGGTGGGTCCTGCATGGGACCCACTGTGATATGTGTGGCTTACCACACCGTCAAAACAGTGGGTGGTGACACCCACTGTGATGCAAGTGTTTCACTCACGCCGTCCGTCCACGGCAGTGGACGGTGGCTCCCACTCAGATGTATGTATTGTGTCCACGCCGTCCATCACGTGGGCCCCTGGCCACGTGACGTTATGAACAGGTTTGGATGGCAATAAACATTGTAGTGGGCCCTAGACCATGAGTCCCTATGAATAGTTTGGATGGAAATAAATATTTTGTAAGGCCCATGAGTCGGGACCCATTTAATTTTCAAAAGGGCTATGGGTTAGGCCTGTTGATTTATAAAATGCTTATGGGTTAGGCCCATTTGATTCGTACGAGTCCTATGGACTTGGGCCCACTTGCTATGTAAAGCCTATGGGTTAGGCCCATTTGATTCATATAAGGCCTATGGACTTAGGCCCATTTGATGTGTTGCAAGTCCATGGGCCTAGGCCCATTTGATGTACTTCAAGGCCCATGTAATTGGACCCTTTTGTTGAAATTTAAAGCCCATGGGAGTAGGTCATTTGATATATGTAAGGCCTAGGGGTTTAGGCCCGTTGAACTCATGATTAGGTCTATGGGTTGAGGCCCACTTGATCTACATGTGGGGCCCAATTGGTGTAGTCCATTTGTTGCATATGAAACCTATGAGTTTAAGCCCATTTGATAAAATCTAAGGCCCAAGGGTTTTGACCCATTGCAATGCACATAAGACCCATTGGTGTGGCCCATTTACGTGGCCCATCTGATGAATAAAAGGCCCATAAGATATGGCCCATTTGATATATATGTAAGGCCCAATGGGATGAGCCTATGGTCCATTGCAATGTGTAATTCCCATACAGTCTATCTAGCGCTGTTTACAAAGATCATGCCTGGGAAGCAATGTTGGTTTGACGTCCACATTGCGAGTGTAATGTTGGTTGGATGTCCACATTACGACTCTCCTTAGGCCCATTACTGGGCCGTACTTATCGTGTATAGGCCATCCAGGTCCATCTGCATTGTAAGATAGTTCATTTTATTATAACATGTTAGTACAGTTCCATGACTCATGATCATACGCATCATATGTATGCTTGACGTGAGAGTCGTCTGATCATAGCATTTGCCTTCGGGCAGGTTGTTTATGAGCTCCCGGTTAGGCGGTGTTGCCCTACATGAGCGCACGATATGCGCAGGATTGGTTGCATGACTGGATAGCGTGATTCATGCATTCCGCATTTATGTGACATGTTTTGGAGTTTTTGTTCTACACCACTGTATTTCCCTTTATGCTCATTGTACTTGTAAAGTTTTTGATCATAGTGGAAATGTAATGGAGTTCTTGGTTGTTGTTTGTGGGTTATGCCTTTGGTTATGCTTATTACGAATCAAACTGATGTTGAAAATCCTCCTCGTAGCATCCCAGGATCGGAACCTGACGAATGGGAGCTAGGAGCCGAGAATGGGGTTCTACGGAGGCTGTCGGCGTCGGATTCGGCGATCGAGAATTTTGTGAGCCCGATTTTCGAGTTTGGGGCGTGACATCATTCATTTCTAAGATTGAGTCTTAAGTGTTGCTCACCATTTGAAGTCCTCACAGGAGGCCTCTGGTGGGAGTGTACGCTATGGGTGCGTTGTGTGGACCCTTGCTCTGTGGAGAGCATAAACATCTTTGTGCGTTGTGTGGACCCTTGCTCTGTGTGGCCATAAACATCTAGTTAGGAGTGCACCAGTTATACTCCAGGGTTAGAGGTGAACCGAGTAGAAACCTCCATGTAAAGGTTGAAGGTGAACCTGATTTAAAACCTTAGGTTTGAGGTGAACCTTGGGAAACCTCCGTAGTGAAATCTGGTACACTTAAGGGTTGAGTGCGACAGCCGGGAGTCGAGTAGACAAGTAGTCGAACCACTATAAAAATGACTGTATTTGCGATTACCTTGTTTGTGTGATTTACTTTATTAATTTAATATCTAAATATCTGAGATTACACCTTACACACATACCCAGTCATATCCAGCATGAACTAAGTTCTATATTGCTATCCTTGAATAGTTTGTGATTAGATCCTCTACTAGGCTTGGAAGCTAGTAGAGTTACATTTGAGTAATTCTGATAATTGTATATCTGATAAGGATTAGTGTAATAGGATTTTTAAATACATTATAAAACTTTAAAAAGTCCTATTCACCCCCTCTAGGACATATTGGTATAATCCTACTTCAACTCAAGCGGTTTTCACCGTTATTTCAATTGGTATTAGAGTGGGTCTCTCTTTAAGGGCTTCACCACCTAGAGAGTGATCTTGACTGAAGTTTAAGAATATGGCCAAAGGAGAGGGTTTATCAATCACTAGACCTCCAGTATTTGAGGTTCAAATTATGCATACTGGAAGGCTACAATGCATTACTTCCTGAGATCTTTGGATCATGATGTTTGAGATATAGTTGAAAAGGGATATGTGGTGCCATTTGAACAAATCATACTTGAAGATGAAACTACCATCACTAAACCCAAACCCAAAGAAAAGTAGACAACATTCGACAAAGAACAACGAACTGCTGAAACAAAGCAATGAACGCCATCTGCTGTGCCATGTCTTAGGATATATTCAATCAGATCAGTATGTGTGAGACATCTAAGAAAGCATGTGATCTATTGGAAACAACCCATGAAGGCACAAGCACTGTGAAGAGGTCTAAACTACAACTTCTGACTTCACAGTTCGAAAATCTCAGGATGGAAGAGCATGAGACATTTATGGAGTTTTTTTAATCAAATTGAACATTATCTATAACTCCATAGGTGGATTGGGAGAAAAAGTTCCGATACCTAAAATATGTAGAAAAATCTTAAGATCTCTACTAGAACGGTTCAATTCCAAAGTAACAACAATTGAGGAGTGTAGAAATATTGATGAGATGAAAGTAGAAGAACTAGTAGGTTCCCTACAAGCTTTTGAACTACACTTTACTCAATTCCCAAAATCTAAAAACACTGTCCTAAAAACTTCTAAGAAAACAAAACATGAAGACAGTGAGAGTAAAAAAGAAGATGAAGATGAGGAAGTGGCCTTGTTGGTATAAAGATTCAGAAGATTCTTTCAAAAGAATCGCGGTCGCCCCTCTAGAGGTAGAAAGGTGGATAACAAACCTTCTGCAGGTAAATTTGAAAAAAGAACCAAAGAACCACAATGCTACGCCTGTTGGGAGTATGAACACCTATCTACCGAATGCCCAAATAGAAAAACCAAGGGCAAGGCAATGGCCGCCACGTGGGATGATACGAAGGAGTCAAATTCAGAATTAAATAACTCAGAGAGTGATGAGGACCAAAAATCCTTGAAAATACTTATGGTCTCCACTGCTTCGATCATTTCAACTGAATCTGAGGAAGAATAGCAAGCTACTAAATCATTTCCATCTAACAATGAGGAAATTGAAGAAGAGGAAGAAGTTGAAAAGGATAAACTATAAGATGCTTATAATCAATTGTTTATTCATAGCATCCATATTCTTAAAAGACTTGGTATATCTGAGAATAAAAAGGAATTGTTGCAATTAAATTTAGATAAGGCTTCAAATATTGATACTCATCTAATTACTGATTTGCTGCAATGTCACTTAGATAATGAGAGATTTGAAAGAACCAACATTTCCTTGAAATCTGAGTCAGAAAAATTAAACAAACAAGTTAAAGCATTAAATGAGAAAAACTTGATTCTTCAAAATAAAAATTACACACTTCAAAATGAATTAGAAGAATACTGAAAAATAGCCCAACTAAACTGTAAATTTTTCCAAAGTGGAGAAAAGATAGAAAAACTGTTGGGAATGGAAAAACCTGGGAATGATAAAAGTGGGCTAGGATATGAAAGTTATAAATCAAAAATTGGATGTGTAGCCTCTAGAACTGAAAATTTTGTTGCCTTTGGAAGCAGAACCAGAAAGGCTCCAGTATGTCATATGTGTGGTGATGTAGGTCATTATGAGTTTGAATGTTTATCACTTGGATGCAGTTTACGCAACTCTGATCAAAACCATATTGATATATTCAAATCAATCAGAGAAACTCAGAATGTTAAAAGTTCATCTAGGAGAAACACTTATCCATCACCACCTAAAGAAAAGGATAGAGGAAAGAAGTCTACCTCAAAATGGGTAATTAAAGAAAAGAAAAATTTCCTTGCTACTCACTCAATTCAGTTATTGGGCAATGATACCAAGTAGTACCTAGATAGCGGTTGCTCAAGGCATGTCACAGGTGACAAATCCCTTCTGACAAATTATTAGAATCTAAACTATGGGCTAGTCACCTATGGAGAAGGAACCACTGCTAAAGTAATTGGATAGGGAATCATAAAAGGGATTAATCTACTTATAAATGAGAATGCTTTATACATAAAAGGTTTAGCACATAATCTCCTAAGCATATCTCAGATTTGTGATAATGGGCATGTGGTCAAATTCAACAAACAAGAATATGAAATCCTAAATCAATCAGGAAAATCAGTAATGAAGGGTCATCGCACAAACAATCACTGCTACATAATCAGGGGGCAAAGAACGTACTGATGCTTAGAATGACTAGGGCATAGAAAAATTTGTCTAGATTGCCCATCCAGAACTAGACAATGGCTGAATAGATGAAATTTTTCTGAGCTCTAAATGAAAAACCAAAGGTTCCAGACATTCTTTTGTATATAAACAGTTAAGTGTTTATATTTTTGTGTGTGTACAAAGATTGTACATTATTTGGCTAAGTATATCATTGTCTCATAGAAATTCTAGAAGTACGCTTAAAAAATCATCTGAATTCTAAAACTAGAAAATCATTCACCTTGGATATGACTTTTCGATTACATCGAACAAAGGTCGATACAATCGACGACTCTTCAGAATGTGAAAAGCCGTATGATCGTGGAGGACATCGAAGATAGACTCGATAGAATTGATCGACAACTTCTCGATAGCATCGAAACAATGATAGATATGATCGATAAATGACACCCAATAAAAAGATGATTGAGAAAAAATTTCACTTATAATAGTAGCCAGTCCCGTCTTGCTGCCCTGATCAATTTCTGTGGTTGATCTGCTTGGAGTCTTGATGAAATATCAGCATCCAAATGAAGCAAGGAAGATGGTTAAAGAGAAAGGTAAGGCTCTCTCATCTGCAAAATCTTCCAGGATTAAGAAAGGGAAAAATACTAGACCTCCTCAAAACCAATCGGATTGGGAACAAATTATGATCATCGACTATACTATTCTCACTAGTGCTGTCAAGCCCTATGGGGTGGATCTCATGATGGAGACTATTGGGTGGGAGAATATGCTTAATATGGGCGGTCCATATCAGTTTGAAATGATCTAGCAGTTCTTCAACTGTTGTCATGTTAAACAAGTTTACCCACCATGTATGAGTCTGGAATACATGCAACACACCAAGCACATTACTCCAACAGTCCTTGGTCATGTTCTAAACATTAAGGTAACACAAATCCCTGTCACTAGTAGAAATCTAAACGAATTGGGTAGATGAGGGGAAATTACTCGAGCACTATGCCAAGGTATGACAATTCCTAGAAATGATGACAATATCCTTCCAGTTAAACATCTAGGAATCTTGTTTCGACTTCTTCACAGTATTTTCAGTACTAATATGTACCCATGTGATGTCAATGACACATACCTGAGTCCCTTTGTGTTTAATATTCTGTATGATGTCTATCAAGAGGTCTTTATATGCCTACCAACTCTTATACTAGATCAACTAATTAAGGTAGTCAAAAGTGACCATCTTGAAATTCTACCTTTTTCATCCCTTATCTGCAAGCTCGCACACTGGGCAGGTCTGCCGAAAACAACTGATAAGGTATATCTTGAAGTATGGTTCGACCATGATACAGCCCAACAGGTGTATGTCTTCATCTCATCGCATACTAAGAACCCTCCCCTTGTTTAAGATTATGGTCCCGTGCCTAATGAAGAAATTCTCTAGGTATCCAATCGAACTCCTGAATATAGTCCTGCTTCTGTCACAAATCGTCGCCGTCATGTGCTTGAGCGCTAATTCTTAAACAATCTCACTGGAATTGATGAGTGGCTTCATCACTATGAGCAACGACTATCTAGAATAGAAAACAGGATGGAAGCTCTCCAACATTCTGTGCAGCAGATTCTTGAGCTACTAACGACCGGAGGGCCTCCTATGTGTTAAAAGAAGACAATTATTTTTGGAAGGAAACTATGTCTAGCTTTTGCACTCATTCCTGTTTATTCTTTTTGGGTATCTCTACATGGGCTTGATATCTGTCTGATGGTTGATAGTATACTGCTGTCTTGGGTAGTACATGTGTTTGAAGATGAAAGTTTTGTTGAATATGACTACACATAATTCTATTCTTACTGCCATATGATGTCCCCTGGTTAAATGTAATATCTATTTTTGAAATGCATGTGTTCCTCCTGATTACCTTATTTGAGTGTGTCTCCTGATTATCTAATCTTTATGCATTTATATCTGTAAGTAAGTTCTCCCATATGCTTAAAATCTTCAGTCAATATCTACTTGTTATGCCTTTGCCAATGACTGTCAAAAAGGGGGAGAAGAAGTTAAAACACCCCATGTGAAAAATTGAATATTTGTGCTCTTATATGTTGTAAGTGTAAGAGGAAGCAGCTACACCAAGAAAGGGAGAGTTTACAGTAAGGGGGAGAAAATACTGGTTGTGTACATGGCTGTATTAGAATTTGTAAAATTGTGTAAAAATATGTACACATAATTTAGGATGTGTCCGTCTAGATATTATTTTGGAAAATTTTTGGGTGTTTTGGGTATTTTATCACGTAATTGACAAAGGGGAAGATTGAAAGAGCAGCTACTAGTGCCTTGATTTGTCAATTAGCGTGTGCGTTGAGTCAATCGGACTGCAGAGCCTCACAGGAAGAACAATTCAAGTGTCTGCCTCAACCGGATGTGTGAAAGCTTGTCATAGGTAAATCATAGCCTTGCATCCCATGTCCCAAAACACGAGGTGATTAAAATCCTTAAAAACAACGTAGAATATATGAAGATTTTTGGGTAAGTAAACTTTTTCAAAAATAAAAAAATCTCTAAGTTTGCTTGCCCTATCGATTATATCGATACACATTTTGATATGATCGATCTGCGTTGTCGATGTCCTCGGCACTTGATCGATATTATGGATAAGAGGATTAAAAGTGTCCAGCAACCACATACTCATCTGGACAGATTTATCAATATATCGATACATGCATTGATATATCGATATTCAAAATATCTATTCCATCGGAAGTGGGTCGATAATATCGACGGCAGATTTACGGCGCCCCTATTTTTCTTAAGAAAACTACTATGTGCTTCGATATATCGATGCCTTCTCCGATTAATCTGAATTCAAATATCGATCATATCGGAAGGCTGTTGATCACATCGACAATGGGCGTAAATTTCTTCCAGCAAATATTTTAGGATATTTTTATCTTTGATTGGGGGCAATTCGAGGAAATCGATATTCTTATGTTGATGCTATCGAGACTTGGTCGATTGGATCGAGTCTGGACACAAACTGTCCAGCGTACTTATAGGTAAATCTATACGATTTATCGATCCCATCAACAAGGCCTTGATATCATCGATATTCAAATTCTTATGACATCGGTTAACCCTCGATCATATCCTAAAAATTTAAAATATTTCATGGCTAGTCTCTCTCATTTTTCAAATGTCGATAGATCGATCCCAATATCGATGATATCGGAGTTCAAAATTCGATAACATCGACATCAGTATCGATCCCATCGTCTAGCTGGAAAAAGGTTTCAAAAGCGTATGACATTTGAGTTTGTGTTATCGAGTGGACATTCGATCCCATCGAGAGTATACGCTCGATGATATCAATCCTGATCGATGATATCGAACTCTGTCATAAATATGACCGTTTTATATCCATTAGAAATTTTTACCTATATATAGGGAGACTTGTCCATATTGCTAGTAGAGAAAGAAGAGAATTCTTTTGTGTGTTTTACCTCTAGATCATATACCCAAAGCCCTTTCTCTCACGGGAGTTCATCTTTTAATCCACTTGCACTGATGGACATTCAATAGAGTGGATTGAGAAATGAACTTCCACATTCAAGGATCCTTTAGCAACAATCTTAATAGCATATCATTAAGCTGAGATGCCTTGAATGAATAGATGATGGAAATCACTCTATCTTCCTTACAGGAAAATTCTAAGAGAGTGGATTTTCGTCCTAACCTTGACCTAACCCGAATCCAAGTATTGGTATATCTTTTGTGTTACGGATCAAGGGAGCTGAAGACTCTTCAACAACAAGGAGAAGATCTTCATCACTGCGCTAAATGGGACTCATCAACTTATCTGTAAGTATCTAGAGCTCAGAGGACACTTGTGATCATTCCTTTTTAGGATTGGGTCTTAAGTGTTTCTCACCATTTGAAGTCCTCACAGGAGGCCTCCTGCGGGAGTGTACGATGTGGGTGCATTGTGTGGACCCTTGCTCTGTGTGGGCATAAACATCTGGTTAGGAGTACACCAGTAAAACTCCAGGGTTAGAGGTGAACCGAGTAGAAACCTCCATGTAAAGGTTGAAGGTAAACCTGATTTAAAACCTTAGATTTGAGGTGAACCCTGAAAAACCTCCGTATTGAAATCAGGTACACTCAAGGGTTGAGTGCGACAACCAGGAGTGGAGTAGAAAAGTAGTCGAACCACTATAAAAATAACTATGTTTGCGATTACCTTATTTGTGTGATTTGCTTTATTAATTCAATATCTAAATATCTGAGATCACACCTCACACACATACACAGTCATATCCAGCATAAACTAAGTTCTATATTGCTATCCTTGAATAGTTTGTAATTAGATCCTCTACTAGGCTTGGAAGCCAGTAGAGTCACATTTGAGTAATCCTGATAATTGTATATCTGATAAGGATTAGTGTAATAGGATTTTTAAATACATTATAAAATTTTAAAAAGTCTTATTCACCCCCTTTAGGACATATTGGCATAATCTTACTTCAACTCAAGCTGTCTTCACCGATATTTCATGTAGGTCTTTGTTTAGGACCATCATCGACACGTGTTTATATGTTGTCCACCGACATGGGGATCTATATGTACGTTTGTAGTGAATCTGTAAAGCTATTGTAAATGTTAGAGGTGAGCTTATTGGAAACCTTCGAGATAATGAAATCTACTACACTCTAAGAGAGTGCATCCACTAGGAGTGAAGTATGCAATTAACTGAACCATTATATATCATTGTGTCTGTGATTGTTATTTGAGCATGATATTCTACTTGTATGTCTGAGTTGAATGGTTTAATTCATATGAATGATAATTAGATTATATGCTAGACACTTAATTGATTACATATACATACACAAGATATCTATCTCCCACACAGACTGTTATGAGTAATTAGTTGTATCTTAATTAGTCCATGTTCTTAGTTTATAGTGCATAATTGCATAAATTGATAAAGAATTTTATAAAGGCCTATTCACCCCCATCTAGGACTTACCCATAATTCTAAGATCCATAAGGTTCCGCGCGTAGCATAGTATCATGTTAGACAACTGACATAATTTTACTGAGCACATTTTAAGAGGTAGGCTAATCGCATCTCATAATTACCTAAATCTTTCTTGATTAGTGGTTTTGTCTCGGGTCTTCGTGATGACATTCATGCGGGAGTTAGAATCTCTCAACCAACAAGTCTAGTGAAAGCATTTCAAATAACATTCCTACATGAAGAAATTGTTGCTATTACTCATCAAACTCTTTGTTCAAACAATGTAAGATATTCTAATCCCATACAAACTACGACATTCAAAGATGGTGTACTCTTGATCAAAAGGTTGACATTACAAGAGATGTAAGAATGGTGGAAAAGTGGTATTTGTTATATCTATGACGAGCAATTTAACATGGGGCATCGTTGTAAGGCGCAACAATCAATTATTATGAGACTCGAAGAGGAAGTCACAGAGAAAGAAGACCCTTTAGATGGGGAAGAAAATATGCCAAAAAATGTACATGTCTTGGTCCATATGTTAACCAGATTAGTTTAACCTCACACCATGTGCATCCGAGGCTTTACTAAGAAGCAACCTGTATGTATTTTGTTGGACTCTGGGAGTGCTCACAATTTCATTAGCTTTAACCTTGCCAAGCCTATGTATTGTCACATATATCATGATGAGCTCTTTGAAGTTATAACAATCGAAGTGGTAAAATTAGAAGGGCTAGCGTGTCAAGATTCCCCTTCCTCTATAAAATTTCTTATACTTGTCACCTAATTCCCTTAAGAGGTGTTGATATTGTCTTAAATGCACAATGGTTGGTCACACTAGGTGAAATTAGATGGAATGAAATTTCACCTTATAATGTATGGGCTTCATCTTTGCATTCAACAATGTGTTGCATTGGTCGCACAATGCTACAACAGAGATAATAGTCGACTAATAAATTACATGATGGGAAATCAAAATTCAAGTATGTGCGTCCAATTTTATAATCTCAGATGATCTCAAGTAGGTACTAGAGCCATACGACATCATATTTCATGGCCCTATCGGACTACCTTCCATATGATCTTAGATTATTATATTAATGTAGAACTCGATGGCTGACCAACAAATGTTCGCCCATAGTGATATCCATGCTTTTAAAAGAATGAAATTTAAAACATAGTGTAGGAAATGTTGCACTTAAGAGTGATCCGACCAAATTCTAGCCCTTGTCATCGTGTCATTAGTAAGGAAAAAAGAACGGAACATGGCGTATATGTGTTGACTATGATGCCTTGAATGGAGTTACCATCAAGGACAAAATCTCTATTCTGGTTGTTGATGAATTGTTAGATGAATTCCATGGATCTTAGTATTATTCTAAGTTAGATTTACGATCCCAATACCATCAAATATGGTTTTATGAAGAAGATATTTCTAAGACAACATTCTAAACACATGATGGTAACTATGAATTTTTATATATATTTTTTTTATGATGCCTTTCATTCTCACTAAAGCTCTTTAGAGCTTTTAAGGCTTAATGAATGATTTTTATATATATATATATATATATATATATATATATATATATATATATATATATATATATATATATATATATATATATATATATATATAATACTTATAAAATTTATTTTAGTGTTTTTTTAATGACATTTTAATTTACAGTTCAAGCTGGCAAAACCATTTAGCACATGTGGCAACAACCTCAAACTCCTTCAAGCACATTAATTGTTTGTTAATCTTTCAAAGTGTACATTCGACATCACTGAAGTGTAATATGTGGGCCATATTGTATCCTCTGAAGGTGTATAGGCTGATCTTAAGATGGAGTGCATGATCTCATGGATGGAACCCCAAATTGTAAAGAGTTGTAGAGTTTACTTGGATTTACTGGCTATCATCGTAAGTTCATTTAAGATTACAGATGTCTTAGTTCTTTTTTGAAATAATGCATTCTTATCATGACCTAAAACAACCAAAGCTTTCAAGTATTAAAGCAAGTAATCATCATGATGTTGGTTTTTACACTTCCAGATTTCACTAAATTTTTCATAGTTGAATGAGTCGTACGCATGTAGGATGGGCAACCCAATGCATTCTCAAGCAAAGCTCAATCAAGCTACAACAAGGAATTATCAACTTATGAGAAAGAGAAGATTTCCATTGTGCTTACTATTACTAAATAATGTCCTTGTCGCTTATCATTTTATCATTTAGTTGGACCACAATAGCTTGAAACAACTACTTAATTAAATGATCATCATAATAACTCAACAAAAGTGAATTATAGAACTCATGGGTACGATTATAAACTGGTTTACAAGAAAGTGACGAAAAATTCAATCCCAAACTCTTTGTTAAGATGCTTCAAGGGAGGTACTACATTTGCCATTTCTTGACCCATTTGGGAAGACATGGGTGAGGTGACAACATCTTATGAGGGTAATCCATTTTTATAAGATTTAATTCCATGGTTATCATAACTCGAGGAATTGGTCTCTCACTACACATTCATGGGTGGGCTATTAAGGTATAAGGGTAGCTCATATTGGGTTCATCTTCCACTCTACGTACAAAACTGTTACATAAGATGCATAGAATAGCCATTGTCAATCAATCTAGATGTTAAAAGATTTATAAGAGAATACCTTCAACAAGAGGGGCCAAAAGATAGATGTTAAGTAGTTTGTGGTAGAATGTAACATATACTAATGGAACAAATATGCACATTTGAGCTTCCTTAGCTATTACAACCTCTTTTTTATACCCAAGTAGATATGGATTGAAAATTTCATTCATTTCATAAATGAACTCCCAACTGCGTAAGGTAAAATAATATTTTTTTTGCTAGTTGATACATTATCTAAATATGCTCATTTTATTCTTATTTTGGTCAAAATGTTGTTTTTGGGATTGGAATATCTATGTTCTAAAACTAAGAAGGGAAGCTCAAATGAAAGAATGCTCATCGTCAAAGATTTTATTTAACTAAGTTCTAACTGCATTACTTTAGAAAGTCCACTGATTCTAAGACAAGATATGTTTAACTATATATATTTAAATAAGGTTTAATAAAGTAATTTTGACAACATTTCAGCTCCTATTGGATGTCTATCGAAATGACAAAAGTATTATATGGGTTTAGAATCCCTTCTTCATGCTTCAAGAGTAGTAAATGAATCATTTAAAGCTTGAAAACATGACTAACACATGATCCTAAAGAGCTTGGACTTTTAAAATGAGTTACACAACTATTGTGCTTGTAGTATAAGGGTATGCTACTTGTTGTTACACAGTTGCATTACTTGTTGTTGCGTTGTCCTGCTGCTCGTTGTTGCTCGATTGAGCAACTCACTATTCCATAGTTGCACAATGCCTTCTACATTGTTCTATAACTTGTTGAAACATCATCTTTTTGTTTCTTTGATCCCGTCAAACTCCTGACCCATGATGTGACTGACTATGGCTAGTGCATAACTCTCATGAAGGGCTTATTGTGTGGGTCTTCTCTGGTACCTTCAGTTTCGTGGGTGAGACCTTCATGGGAGCTCTAAAACCTATAATGTTCAATTGAGAGGCCTAATGGGGTATTTATATCCATTCACACGTGTGAGAGCCCTTCTTGTATAACACTTTTGCGCAGTTGTGTAACACATTCCTACAGTGAAGTTGTTCAACTGCGAATAGACAAGTCATGCAATGGGGAACAGTTGCACGATTGCACAACACCTTCCTGCAGTGAAGTCGTGTAACTACTAGTAGCACAATCACACAACTAGGAGCAGAGCAATCACGTAATACCTTCCTACAGTGAAATCGCGTAACTACAAGTAGTGTAATTGTGCAACTAGGAGGAGAGAAATCATACAACCAATAGCTTCAGAATCCACTCAACACTTCTAGAACCCTTACAACACCTATTTTTTTTGTGGTTGCACATCTTTATTGCCAATAAAATTTTTATGCCATAAAAGATGTCCCCTCGATCCTCTTTTATTTCTTTAGAGATGAAATTAAAGTTGAATCAACTTTTTATTGCACGGTCGAGTCTGTGGTTTGTGACAGCTATATAAGCCCTCTCTCGCCTTCAGTCCTCACTACATTTCATTCCAATAATGATCTCTCATTTCTCTGTCATCCCTCCTATTACCCGTTATATACTTCTAGTAATCACATTTATTTTCCTCATCACAAGAGGTGGAGTTATCCACATAAGCACCGAATATTGTGGAGAAGTTGTTCTCTCTTAACAGGCCTTTGTCTACTCCTAGAAGTATGGTGGTAGATCAAAATATGGCAATTACATCTACCAACGTCGAGACAACTGAAGCCAACATTGAACATGTTCTCATTGGCGACACGGGCGTCACTTCTCTGTTCGTCATCGTTTTAGTAATTGAACTTAAATCTTCAACAATGATAACTCCTAGAATCAATGGATTTGAGCACTGTTGCAGGGGAACCAATTTTTAATATTGTCCGCAAGCAGCTTTTCCAAAGCCTCTTATTGCCCCTAGTGTGACCAAACTTTTCATCACATTAGCTTCTCCATTAGTAATTCCGATAGTAGGTAGAATTATAAAACTTCAGACTTTTTCTTTATAGTGAAATTACTTAATCGTCTCTTATTTTATATCATTTGTAAGAGTCCATGTACACTCCTTTTTTATGTATGGTTGAGCGTAAAATTTTGATTGACAAACTTAACTAGGTTCGTGTGTAGGATCTAAATTAAAGTCTTTATGTAGGCCAACATACATGGGTGTGTACGTGTTAATTTATAAGGAAACCTCTAGTAGGAGTAGACATAGGACCTTAGATTAGGACCAAGACTATTAGTTGGCCAATAAAAAATCAACTCAAGTCTCTTGCGAGAACCTTCCAAAGGAGTATACGCTAAGGTCCTTGTGTACGGCTATAAAGGTTAGAGGTGAACCTGATTTAAAACTTCAAATAGTAAAATTTGATACACTTATGGGTTGTATGCATCTGTTGGGAGTAGAGTAGGGAAACCAGACCACTATACATGCTTTTATTTGGGATTGTCGTTGAGCATTTATTTAATTATGCTTATATGATGAATGCGTAATTATATGTATGCATAATTAGATTAATATATGAGTTGATATGTAGCACATCCCACACACACATATACACTATCATTTATAAAATAGTTTCTTGAATGACATATTATTTGTAGTCTATGTAATTAGACCTACTATTGACTTGAAAGCTTTAGTGTTACATTGTCTTACTTAGTTTAATTGTATATTAGTTTAAGTAAATAATTGTGTGTTTAATAGGCATAAATTTTATTTGATCTTAATCACCCTCTCTCTAGGGGATAACCTTCATGCTTTAGCTCTACCAAGCTTCCACGCATAGTCTTGGTATCCTATTCCATATAATTTTAGTTTACACATTAAAGTTTCGAAGTTAAATACTGAATTGTTAACTTAATGATTATTAAGAATGTTAGGAACCAAGCTTGGAAAATTTGTCCATCATGTTTAATGAGAGAAAAAAAAGAAAAAATAATAATACCTAGCTAAAACATATTTATCATCGAAAAAGAATAGCTATTGAAGTCCATGAAAAGAAAAAAAAAATGAGAAAAATGATATTTGAATGGAAATAAAAGAGGAAAAGTTTGAAAATAGTGTGAAAGATGTCGATGAAAAATCAAAAGCTAGAGTGATGAACTGTAAGAAAATTTTTATTATAGGCTTTATATATATGAAATACTCATTTAATTATCAATGGTATCACTATGCACCCACGAAACTCAATGTTGATAATTTTTCTAATTATAGGATTAACACTTTAAACTTGATTATGATATTTACCAAGTGGTAGTGTTTAAGTGATAGTTGTGGGTTTCTTTAATGTACTTTATATTTTAATAATTTGAATTATTTTTAGAATTGCTTAACTTTATAGAAACTTATTTATTTGCTTTTAAATTATCTTACGTATGTTTTTCTTAGGACTAACAAATGCTGGTCGAGGGGTGTGATTAAGCCTAAATATTACTTATTTCTTTCCTTAATTGCATTAGTTTCGGCTGCATTTAAGTGATTAATCAATCTAATTAGACATATTTTCCACATGCGATGTGATTTTGGATCTAAAGTTGAATACATGCTTAACAAGATGATTTCAAGCTCAAAAAGTTATCAAGCTCGAAGGCAATCAAGAATTGGAGATTTGGAAGATAATATTGAAGAATTCGACTTCCAAAGATCTAAAAAAACTAAGTACCAAAGATGAGGAAAAGTCTAAAACATCACAGAGTCTAATAACTAAAATAACAAACTGTTCGATCTCATTTGAGGTTGGTTTGGTTCGACTGAAAGCCCCCAAAATAGTCAACTAAGAAACAATGATTTTTAGACTTAATTCAGTTTGATTGATAGGTGCAACCAAAGTGATGTTTGGTGCAAACGAAGGTAGGTTTGGTGCGATCAAAATGAGACTTAGACTTTAGACAGATTTTGATGAAATTTGACTATAGCCAAAGTCATATTCATGTTGACTTGACTTGACTTCGTGTGACCAAAAGTTATCATCGATGTGACCGAAATGTAACAAAAGTGTGAAATTTTGAAGTCATCCAAAGTCGATGCAGGATTTTCCTATTTTAAAAAAATATTTTAGACTATTTTAAAGACAAATTAAGGCTTAAAAGAGAGACCAAGGGATGAAGGAGCATCTATGAAGTTGTCCTTCTTCTTCAATCATTCGGCTCTAATTAGTTTTTCATGTTTTCTTTTGTTCTAAGATATTAGCCATGCTTATAGTTAATTACAATGTTTAGTTATCTGATTTAACAATAGTGGTTTGAATGATAATAATAGATTGAATTGATTTTAATTTTACTTTAAGTTCTTTGAGTTATTTATTTTTAGATGTATTGTGAACTCCAGTTATAATGAATGCTTTGATTTAGCAATTTCTTAGCTTGATTAGAGAAAAAATTAATTTGTATAATTGATTGATCTAATATAGACCTTGGTTATACTAGATGCTCTTTAATTCACTGTGATTGTGATCCAAGTACTTCATTAGAGAATCGTTCTATTTAATTAATATTTTATTGGTGTTGATGATTGGTTTAAAATAATTAATTCTTCAATTGGATATAATAGAACTTCGATTCCAATTGAGTTATCATAATTAAATCAGTAAATTAGTTATTGTGATTATTATAAGTGGATTTCTAGATCCTTAGGGCATGTTTGGATTGGCGGATCCTGACGTATTGCATTGCTTTATGAGTAATAAATACAATATATGCCATTTGAATTAGATTTAAAATCTGTGTATGTACGTGGCACTCGAATACAGCGCAGAACCAGAACAGCGTGAACATGTGGTTCAGACGTACATTATAGTGTCCTCGGGTCCATCTCCCTCGAAAACATCCATTGCATACATCCACTATATCTATTTGCATCCATTTCTTACTAATCTAAAACATAATCCATAGATGGCTCTTTCACGTCTTTCAAATCTTCTCCACCATCTAAAAATCTCAAATAAAAAAAGAAAAAGAAAAACCATTTTCCTGAATCTCTTCAATCATAGAAAGCACGAAAAGTTTTAGGAAATTCTATCCAACGATACAAATTCCACCTTCTTTCAGTAGCAGAGCACATGGATTCTGCAATCTTCAAAACCACCCAAAATGCCATTTCCCAAACCACCCATCTCCATTTCTCTCCCAAAAATTTCAAATCCATCAAGAAACAAAGCATTCCCGCCAATGTTGTGAAGCTCTACTCGAATAATCGATTGAAAGAAGCTGCGGGTAATCTCGATTTCATTCCCAAAGAAGGTTTATCTGCTAAAAAGACTCAAATTTATAACTGTTTGTTGCGTTCACTTGCATCTGAGCGAGACCTTATTCTTGCAAGAAAGGTCTATGATCACATGGTCGGTTTGAATTTGCATCGGAATGTGTATTTTGGGACGAGAATTGTCCACATGTTTGTTGAATACAGTAGCTTAGTCGATGCAATGGATGCTTTTGAGGGCATCCATTTCAGATCAATCCTTCAACAAACGGTGAATATGCATACATCCAATGATTACATGACCAAAGCCAGTCCTTCCCAAACAATTTGTTCATAAAGGAAAAGGGTACTCAATACAGTGTACATCCGTCATTGTACATCTGTCGTATTGTATAATAATGCAATACAGTACTATACATGAATCCAAACAGGCCCTTAATCATTTTTATTATTTGTTTTAAAACTCGTTATACTTTGATGGATTAAAATCCTAGACAACTATTTAACTTTATATTAGTTCTAGTTATGTTTCTCATTTCCTGAAGATTCGACCTCGGTCTCACCAAGTTATTACTGCATTATAGCTAGCCCTGCACTTGGGGTTGTCAACCCTTGGGTTCGATCAGTAACTCAATACACTATAGCATTAACTCCATGAGGCTCAACTATGATGTATGGCTTATCTACACCATCCATCTGTTTTTCCAGATCATTTTAGGGCATAAGCCCAAAACTGAAGCATTTCCTTGGCATAAGTAGACCACACCACTAGAAACCATCAGGATAATGATGTCCATTTTTTAAACCTTCCTAGGGCCCACAATGATGTTTATTTGTTATATACAAACACCTCACCTTAGTAGAGAAAACTACTCTTCGAACCATTAATCGTACTTCGATAAAGCCATCCCTAGGCCACTCGATAACTATTGGAAAGATGAACGACCTAAGAGGCCAGGCCCTCAACATGTCATTTAAAAAAACATCAGACTCGATTGAAACATCCTCAGCTCTGAAAACTTGCATAAAAATTAATAGTCTGCCTCCTCTAAAAAGCACACTCATGTATCACCTTGATAAAACTGTGCTTGGGCATCCTAAAAAGTGTTGAAACCCGATTAAAAAGAATAGAATAGGACCCGAATATCCCTCGAAGACATCCAATAGTCTCGATCAAGTGATCTTAAACCCTGTGGACCTAAATTTAGACAAGAAAGAAGGCTCTAGAAAAAAAAAAGACACCTTGAGCACAACAAGAAGTAGAGGAAAGAAAGAAGTAAGATGTTGGCTCGCTGTAAGTGACACCTACCATACTTCGTACCCAATAAGATCACTCTCTCCTTTGTCAGATGCTAAAATGGTGAGGAATGGATAAGTGTCCCACCGTCAACCTACTATAACCTGACGATTTTCATCTATAAATATTACGGCTCCACAACTTCCATATATAAAAGAGGAGAGGGCAAGAGGAAAGGGGGAGAATGTATAAAAGAGAAGAAAGAGTAGTCCAACGCTCAAGTAGGCTTCCTCCGGGAACTTCATAAAATTATTAAGTGACATTGGAACCCTATCCAATCTAAGGGACCCTGTGTTATCCATATACAAACAAAGCTGGTCGAATCTAGAGTAGGGTCAGAGTTGGGATGTTTGATCATCCATTTTGGAAAAAAAATGGTGTATATTTTTTTTTCTTTCTCACATCTCAATCCAATTAATTTTAATTGAATATCAACTCTACACATTCTTAACATGCTTCCAACATCAATTTTTATTTTACAGTCTTTTTCTGACATTGCTTTACTTTATTTGTCTACCCAAGTTCTAAAGTCGGGAAGAAAGGCTAGTTTTGCATTTCATTTTTTTATTTACCTTTTCTTTGTCTTTATATAATATAACATGTCCCAACTTGGGGTCATTTGACTCTATGAAGTTAGGCTAAGATCTTGCTTACTTTTGTCTGCTCGGCCCCCACTCGAGGGGTTATGCGAAGCATGAGTAGTTACATAATGCTACAACATAATGAAATCTCCCTAAAAAATTATAAATCTCATGGAATAGAGACCATACATTATGTAGGCAAAAGAGTGTGTCTAACCTCTTTCTCTTTTATCACAAAAACCCTTATTCAAACATATAGTCTCTTACTAACCCCATAAGCCACTTAAATTAGAGAATCCAAAGTCATTCCAAAGTTTCTTCCCATCCCTAAATTCAATAGAGCGGTGTTTATATTAACCAACCTGATCGTAATATTACATAAACATGGATCAAATGAGAAAACAAATTGGCGGCACCCAAGAAGTGTTTAATGATAGGGCTTTCATTCTCACTGTTTCCCATTATATGGTCCACTTTACCTTTGGATTCTGAAATGAGAGGTATAAATGGATGGATGGCATAGATAAGGCACATACATCACAATAATCTCACATATTTCGTAGTTTACTGAGGGCATGTTTAGTGCATGGGATTAAATGGTATGAAATTGTATTAGATGGTATTAACACCATTATTGCACAATGATTGCATGCTTGAAATTGCGATGGTATTTGGGCCATCCAATTCCTATGTTTGGGATACAATTCTTGATATGGGAAAAACACTGGAGTAAGCAAAATCCCATTTGGTAGACCATGAAATCATAATCAATGAACCAAATTGATAATGGATGTCAGTCACTTATACATGTATATAACTAGATGTCATGTGTAAAGGGCATATATGGATGTACAACATGTATAAAATGATAGGAATTTTCTCCTCATTGGTGGCATCGATGAAATTGAACCAGTTTCGATATCATCGATAATTGACAGGATTTTTTTTGCTGGTTGTTGGACAGTTTTTTGTCCCGTCGATATCATCGATAGGACTCTAGATGATATCGACGTTGTTATCGATAAACCTTCGATGACATCGATAATTGTTAAAAATTTCACCCCTAATTGCTAGATAGTTTTTTGGTTCTATTGATATCATCGAGAGACCTTTAGATGATATCAACGCTGTTATTGAGAGAGCTTCAATATCATCGAAGAGTTCTGCAAATGTGATTGCGGAAACGTAGATTTTACAAATTTTGTTTCCTATTTGATTATACCTCTTTCTATTCTTATATAAAGGGGTGTATCCGGGATTGGGGTGTAATTTTAAGGTATTCTAGGGTTTTCTAAAGCTTTGCAAGGTTTTTCTAAAGGGTTTAGAGCTTTCAAAGGTGTGAGAGAGAGAGAGAGAAAGAGAGAGAGGAAGCTTGTGGAAGGGAGGCTATGCTCGTAGAGGTGATCTACCATATCTCAATACTTTCATGTCCTCGTAATCGGTGAGATCTCTCCATTTTCTTTGTTTCTCTTACTATTTATCCGCTCTTGCGTGAGTGATGAAAGTTTGATTCAAGCGATGTGTGCTTGTGATCGGTTATAACGTTCTGTTTTATAGTGGATTGTTGATCTGGAAGAGGTCCCGTGATTTTTACCACTTTGAGGGTTTTTCACGTAAAAATCCTTGGTGTGGTGTGGTTTATATTTTGATTTAGTTCATTGCATTATTATCCCATAATTCTGGTTTGTTCTGAAGGGTTAGATCCTAAGGTTTTGTGCAAGGCCCCCAACAAAGTGGTATCAGAGCTAAGTTCATTGAATGGGTAGGATCGATTTGGAATTATGGAAGGTGGCTCATCAAGGATGATCAACCTCAATGGTTCTAACTGGACCATATGGAAGGCTAAGATGGAGGACTTGCTTTATTGCAAATACCTATATTATCCAATTTTATACATATCAGCAAAATCCAAGGATATGTCTGATGATGATTGGAAGAAGTTGGACCGGAAGACGGTGGGGTTTATTAAATAATGGCTGGATGATTCTGTGCTCTACCATGTGTTTATGGAGACCTCAACCGCTAGAAGGGCTGTATGAGAGGAAGATAGCCGGTAATAATATTTTTCTGATAAGGCGACTTGTGAATCTTAAGTTTAAGGATGATGGTTCTATGACCGATCACATGAATGAGGTTAGCAATATAGTGAACCAGCTCTCTGCTATGAATATGGTCTTGGATGATGAATTGCAGGCTTTGCTATTGCTTAGTTCATTGCTTGACAGTTGGGAGACATTGGTGGTGTCTCTAAGCAACTCTGCGCCAGATAGAAAGTTATCTATGGAACAGGTAACTAGCTGTCTCTTCAATGAGGAGACAAGGAAGAAGTCTCAGGGGTCTACTCATCAAGAGGCCCTTGTGACACAGGAACGGGGGAGAGGAAAGAACAGAAATGGTGGGAAGGCTCGAGATAAATCAAGAGGCAAGTCGAGTAACAAAAAAGATGTTGAGTGCTGGAATTGTGGCGAGAAGGGCCACTACAAACATGAATGTCATGGTAAGAAGAATGATAAGAAAGGAAAGGAAAGGAGAAGGAAGATGAATCAGATTCCAGTGCGATCGCTTCAGATGGCGACATTGTTATTATTCTTTCTGCAGATCACGATATTTATTTCATAGCTGCAAGGCAGGACACCGACTGGGTGATTGACTCGGGAGCCTCTTTTTATGCGACTCCACACAGGAACTTCTTTACAAGCTACAAGTCAGGTGACTATGAGACCGTGAAGATGAGAAATTCTGGCATATCGAAGATCGTAGGAGTCGGTGATATTTGTGTGAAGATAGATGTGGGCTGCACATTGGTTCTTAGGGATGTGAGGCATATTCCAGACCTTCGCCTCAACTTAATGTGGACAGAAAGGTTGGATGATGATGGCTATGAAAGTCGGTTTGCTGGTGGGCGCCGAAAGCTCATCAAGGATTCGTTAATCGCAACCAGAGGAAAGAAGTGTTGCACCCTATACAAGGTAAGTGTCTGTGTATGCAAGGGTAGGTTGAACGTAGTGAAAGATTCAACTATTGACATGTGGCACAGGCATCTAGGCCACATGAGTGAAAAAGGGCTTCAACTACTAGCGAGGAAGCAGCTCCTTCCAGACGTGACAGGTGTTCACTCCCCAAGTGCACGGTTGTGATGTAGTAATAAAGTCGGTAAGACCGAGGTCGAATCCCAAGGGACTGATACCTGTACGCTCTCTGAAACTAAGTAGAACTAGAACTAGACTAAGATGTAATCTAAACTGAAAAAAATTTAAGGAATAATTGTGAAATAATTATCTAAAACTCTGGAGAAATCAAATGTAAGAAACTAGGGATTTAGAGGATCCACTTGCAGAGATCAGAGAGATCTTATGCCTGCTTCAAGAATCATGAAAATTAAACTGAACTTACTTTGATATAGTCTTCAAGAGATGAAAGGTATATGAATTAGAATGGATTTCATCACCAAACCATGCCCAGGAGACAAAGTAAACAACATAATTAAACTAACTACCAACCAATCACATGTATGAAGGTGAGGAAGGGTACCGTCACCCGACCATGCCCAGGAGATGATGGTGAACAACAGGGCTTCCTGACGTCATAAACATAAAAAGGAAAAAGAACATGCTCAAAGCTATCGTAGACCCATTATAATTTCAGTCACAACAGACCATTAAAAACTAAAAATATTCCTTTTAATTAAACTATAATTAAAATCAGTTCAGTATAAATAAAACACAAGCAAAGGACTCTCCCATCATGCTACAAACTTCACCTCTTAGCCCTAGTTAAGAGGTTCAGCTGACCATAGGTATGATTAAACTAAATCTCTAAAGAAAAGAAAGGGAAAAGAAGAAAAACAAAAATAAAAATAGGAAAAAAAACTCCCTCTCCTGTACTTCACATCCACGCCATCCCTAGATTAGATCCCTCTCTTTCTCTTCTCCTCCTTTATATAAGCACTAGGGGTGGTGTTGTGGCTGTTGGAGTTCGTGCATGGCTGGAAGTGCGTAAGAGGCTTTTATGCACTCCCTTTTGTAACAGGAGATGGATGGACTTACGCCGATGTTCTTTGGGGCCCATTCTTGAGTTCAAAAAGGAGATCTACTCCGTTCACCAACTTCTCCTTAAAATTTTAGTAGAAACAGCTAGTTTTGGCTGTCTGTTGATGCGACCCAGGGAATAATACATTCTGCCGTCCATCCTTCTTTTGATCACGATTAACACGTGCTCACGCGCATGGGGATAGAAGGACACCTAGGCTTGGATGAGAGGGAACATGGGATTCTGATGGACGGTCTGGATCGAACATTTTTTGCATGATGGTGGCCCACAACTTTCTGGAACATCTGGTTTTTCCAGATGCGCGTAAGGCTTACACAAACGTGCTGACGTGTTCGATGGGCCCCATAGTGATGTGTTATGAAAAATCCACCCCTATCATTGGATTCCTGACGAAATTTTAGTAAGGAAGAAGTGATTTTGGTCGAGTTTTGGAGCGGTCCACTAATGTTTTGCTTTCACTGTTCATCCTACGTTTGTTTATGATTCACGTTCATACACGTGTATGGGGCCAAAAGGCCACCTAGACGTGTGTCTTCCCTCCCCTAGAAACACAATGGATGGGTCTGATCATCATAATGGATGATGGGTGAGCCCCATTAGCTAAAAATGGCCACCCGCTTTAAAGACGCTGGGGCTTTTGTGATTTTGAAGAAGGCACGGGTCAAAGACCCTTTGACCAAGAATATTTGTCTGGTACTCGTCCAGCCATATAAACACTGTGCATATGCGTCGCATGTGTGAGTCCCACTGTGATGTATATGTGAAATCCGTTCCGTCCATCCATTCTTTCACCCTATTTAAGGGGTCGAGACTGAATTTGAGGCATATCCAGATATAAGGCGGGGCCCAAATCATGATTTTATGGGCTGATCTATAAGTTTATGTTGAGGACTAAAAATAAAGAGAAGAATGGAAATAAATGAAGATCAAAAGGCTGTAAAGGCGAGTTGGAAGGAAAAGTTCGTTAAAAGACTTATATGCTTTGCGCAGGTCCGCATAAACATTATGCTTTGCACTCCACCGTGCAAACGATCTCCTTTCCGTAATTCCCCGCAAACGATAGTGTATGCATTGGTGAGTTCAGATGGTTTGGTGATTGTGTCCCACATCACTATGATCAGAGTTCCACACGTGTGAGTGCCTATAAATACCCCTTTCCTTCCTTCATTAAAGGATGATCGAAGACTACAGAGAGCAAGTAGAGCAAGAAGAGAAGATAAAGTGGAGCTAGGAGATTGAAGGTGAGGGCGGCAGCCCAGAAGGCTTTGCGCAGGACTGCGTAAACCATATGCTTTGCGCGGGTCCGCGCAAACAGACTGCTATAGATTATTATTCCACAGAATACATCGGATGGGTTATTATTGGCCCACCATGTTCAAAGATGCTATAGATTATGCAAAGCAGTGCCATGAATGCCAGATTCCTGGAGACGTTATACATGTTCCCCCAGAAGACTTGCACCAGTTTGTTGCCTCTTGTCCCTTCTCCGCTTGGGGACTAGATGTAATTGGTCCTATGAACCCGCCTTCATCCAGAGAAAAGTAATATATTCTGGCAGCAATGGATTATTTATCCAAATGGACTGAAGCAGTCGCTTTACATAATGTTAAAGAAAAGGACGTGGTCAATTTCATCCGGCATGCCATAATATACCGTCACGGTATTCCAAAAAAAAAATCATTACTGATAATGGCACTCCCTTCAAAAATAGAGGCATGGAAAAGTTGTGCCAGAAATTTAGGATTCATCACTCTTTTTCAACACCTTACTATCCCCCGGCCAATGGGCTAGCAGAGGCGTTTAATAAAACGATCATCAAAATACTAAAGAAGACAGTCACTGGCAACAGGCGTGATTGGGATGAAAAGTTACAAGAAGCGTTATCGGCATACAGGACTACTCAGTGCACGACAACAAGGTCAACATCGTACTCATTAATCTACGGCGTGGAGGAAGTTATCCCAATCGAAATACAAGTGGCATCACTCAGATTGGCGGTACATCAGTCCATAACAAATGATGAAAATGCTAAAATAAGGCTGAAAGAGTTAGATCTACTTGATGAGGGACGTCTGGCTACCCAACAGCGATTGCAATCATATCAAGCTAGGATATCGGCTGCCTTTGATAAACAAGGTAAACACTGCTTTTTTAAAAAAGAAGATATGGTGTTAATGTTGAAAAGACCTATAGTTGTCACTCGCCGAACAGGGGGTAAATTCGAGCCCAAATGGGACGGGCCGTATGTAATAAATGAAGTCTATTCCAATGGAGCATATAGAATCACCGATCAAGATGGGAAATGTATCAGTATACCGGTCAATGCTCGCTTCATCAAAAGATATTACCCTTAAAAAGAAGCAACTGAATTTGATCCAGAATATTATCAACATAATGATTGTGTATCAAAAGGAGGCAAGTAGGAATGGGATCATGTCCATATGTTAAGGGAATCTATGAAGAAGAAATTCATGAACATATTGACTACATTTAGCAAGTATTTTGAATGAAAGCGATCATCGCCATCACCAAATGAGTCCTGCAAGTGGCAAAGTTTGGCGAGTATCATCATGAAAATCCTCTTGAAGATATTATCAGAAGTAATGATGATCTCAGTCAGACACGTTTATCATCTTGGCGATAACGATGATCGCAATTATTATTGCCTTACACGGCACGACAGGGCAGCCTAGCCAAGCCTATATGGCTAACTATGCAAAAAGCCTACAATCATCTAAGGCCGTCTAGCCAAGCTAAATCCTCAAAGGGTCAAAATCCTAAAAGGGCCAAAATCCTAAAAAGGAAAGAAAAATCATGAAAGAGCCAAGAGCCAAATCAAAATTTATTATGCTCAAAAAGAAGGGCTAAAAGCTCTAGAAGAATCAAGCCCTGGAAGGATCGATCAAAAAAGAACTGGCCAGCTACGCATAAGTCCTATCATTTTCATCATTCGGGCAAGCGGAAAAGAAGTCAGTGGCCCTAAAAAGCCCGTGAAGGCTATCGTACCCGCCCATGCGGGCAGTTGATGAAGCGTATGACTAATATGCCTAAAGGGATAAAAAGTAAACGGCTAGTCACACGTAACTCCCATGCCGTCTGTATAGTTGCCTGGCAGCATCACGGGGAATGGAGAAAAATACCCTCCCGTGAATGGGCTCGCTCTTCTAGACGAAGGAAATAAGGGCCGCAGTGTGAGCACCATGCCAACCATGCATAAGACCCCCCAGATTTGTAGTTGGATTCCGGTACTAACTCATGAGGAAAGGCTTAAACCTACTCATCGATGGACTGAAAACCATGGATTTGGTACCCCAAAGGTAGCCTTGCGAGCTCTGTGAACTCTAAAGAGTTACCGCGGCCAACCCTGCGCTTAAATCCAACCGAGTTCACCGCCCCGGTAGCTTCACTGGGCCCCTCTGATGGATCACGGCCTGTGAACTCACTAGGCAGTGAGAAGTCCAGTGAACTCTTAAGAGTTACGGAGACTATCACATAAGACCAGTCCACTACTCAAGAGCTTAAACTGTGTGTGTGCTCTACTACTCATGAGCCTAAACTGTGTGTGACTGACTAAATTGAAATATAGTACCGCCAAGTTAAATACCCACATAGGAAATCCCGCATAACATACATAAAAGGTTAAAATTTACTATCATAAATACAATCACAATGATATGCGATATGATAGTATGGATAAATAAATATGATTACGATAATATGAGATATGATAATGCTTCAGCAAAAAGGGAAATATCTCAAAATGCTGTCATAAATATATCTCTCGAAAGTCAAATAAATTACTTGTTCAAAAAACATATGAACGAAAAATACATGCTTAAAGTTCCTCTGCCATTCCCAATGCCTCCATATATCTTCATAAATCTTCTTTTAATCGTGCTTGAGCTGCATCATGCTTCGATTTTTCTTCAAGAATAATCTTTGCCTGATCAGGAAGATTGGCTAGCTTACTCTCCAAAGATGTAATTACTTCTCTACTTTGTAGCAGCACAAATTTTTTTGCATTAGCAGATTGAATATTAGCTCGCATCTTCTCCTCAATATCCTGGATGAATGATTCCTTCTCATGATTCTTCAACTCCAGCTGAGAGATTTCTTCTTTCAGAGCAGTAATGCGATCTTGAATAATCGCTCTTTCATCAGTATAAACCTTTAATTGATCCTGAAGAATTGAGTATTATTGCTCAAGCTTAGAAATGGAGGAAGTAATTAAAGAAGCTTTTTCTTGTGACGTAGCCAATCGCTGCCCATATTCCAAGATTTCGGGTGGAATTGCAACATTTTCAACTGACGCCAAAGAAATTACTGAATCGCGGAATCTGAGAAGAGAATCTTGCAAAGAAGATATATTAATTCTGGCCATCCTTGCAGAACTCTCCAAGATCTCAATAGCAAGATATAAGTTTGACCATTGTTCAAGATCTTTAAAGATATGGATTATTACTGACAAAGAATTCCTCATCAAGAGCATCTTATGAGTGGGGATTTTTGCAAAGGATGAGAGCTCAGATGTAGTGGCTACCGAGTCGGAGCTGGCTACCCCAATGCGAGGAGGGGTTCCTATAACACAAAGGGAGAAAGTATAAAGAGATATCAATAGAAGGATATATATTGTTTTGAATAAAATAAGCTAATATGTATGCATCTGCATGTACCTGTTATCGAGACACGATTAGCAGAAAGAGAGGCTCCTTGAATCACAGAAGGATTAGTCCCCACTATATCTGCAAGGGAAGGCGCCCTGGCCTTTGTACTCGAGTCCCTGGTGGTCAGAGTCGGCAAGTCTGTGGTTTCAATTGGAAATACGATCTCATGAGTTACTGTTCTGGGTGCCGCTAATGGACTTAAAGGGATCCGCAGTGAAATCGCTGATGCAGTTGCAGGGGGATTTGAAGGGGAAATCTCACCTATCTCAATTTTAGCAACATGAGCACCTGGAAAAAAGGGAAAGACATAATAATTCTAAATAAATAATTGATATTAAATAAGCAAATAGATAGATATGTGAAAGTTAAATTCTTTTTACCTGGTGAGTATCCATATTCGCCATAATCTAAAGGTTCCTCTTCTTCTTTTACAGTTATAGGAGATTTGGCAGGAATTCTAGCACTGAGGAGAGCTTCAGAGGTTGCAGGGTGTTCTGTTTCAGTGCCTTCTGCAATTTCTCCCTCTTCTCCGTCAATATCAACTTCTCCTTCTTCAAAATCGTCATCCGTGTCTTTGTTGCTTTCACCATGTTCATTATCTTCATGCTATGAAGAGGAAGTATTCTCTGATGATGAGGTTGAGCTTTCATTCTCCAAAAGTTCTTCGTCAATTTCTGCAGTAGCAATTTGCTTTCCTTTGGAGGAAGCAGCCCGACTAATCTCTGGCGTAGGTTCTTTGATTAGAGGAGAGACAGGCACTTGTCTCGTTCTTTCGGGAGAGACGTGTGGTGAAGCTTGCGAACGCGCCCTTGATCTAGTCATCGGAGATGATGAACTGGGGCGAGTGGGTTGTAAAAGAAGCATCGAAGCATCATGAGTTGGTTCGTCTTGAACCACTACAGTCTCTGCTAGAAGAGGAGAAGATGTACCTGCAATATCATCCGTAGCCCGATACGTGGAGTCATGAGGAGCTTGCTCAAATTCTCTTAGGACCCCGTGAGCAAACCAGCCGTCTAAAGTATTAATGGATTTTATCTCACGGATGGGTTCTTCTAGTGATATTTTTCTACAAATTTCTCTGCTATGTGACGCGTGACTCTTCTCTGGGATAAAGCCAATCCCGCTCTCTAGCTTGCCTTTCAACCTAGGTGGATGAAGAAAGATAGAAGAATCCACGGGTAAACATTTGGCGACCAGATATGACTGATGATCCCACCATCGCATCCAGCTATATGAGATACGAACTATGCCCTCGCAACTAGGAATTATGAAAGATGAATCAACACGGACATTCAAAAGTTGCTTCCATATCATGGCCCAGTTGAGAGGGCCTGTGCCGTAACAACGCATCTTTTGGGTGACCAGTTCGCAGTCTTTTGGTACAGTTTGGTCGTAACCAAATTAGTGAGCAAAACGGTTGGGATAATAAGGTTCTCGCCAGAATTCTGTCCCTTCCCGGAGTGGTAGACTGCAAGAACGAAGAGAAAGAAAGAACACCCTTTCTACTGAGGTGAGTGTCCCTTGATCCACCATATCTATATCCTCGATGTAGCGGTGAAGACAAAATTGAAAGAAATCTATCTGGTCAGTGTCCCAGATCTTATTAACAACCCAGTCATACGCCCTCTTGGCCATAGCCATTTGTTGAAAGAACCAAAGCGGAAGATGTGCAAGATGAACATATCTTTTTTCAGGCGCTTCAAAAGTCCAGGGAAAGTAGACTCCTAGCTAACATGTGATATAATGCCAAGAAGTATATGTTGATGAAGTTCCAAGAGTAGGATCCTTTATGTGGGTGGTTATCTCCCTAAGGGCTCTATAAATGGAGCATAATACCGGAGGAGCGAGAGAATATATGTGGCCTTCTGCTAAGGCACCGGCTACGACAAAAACCGTAGGGCGAACAGCATATGCCCATTTGGAGCTGGGAAGTACAATAAGGCTTATCTAATAGGCCAAGAAAGCCGCAAGTTTTCCGAATGAACTATATTCTTCTCTTTCCTTCATTGCATCACTGAGCCGTGTTAACTCCTTAGAGCGACAATCGCGAAATCTACAAAAAAAAGGAGAATATGTATATGCTAAAATTTCTAAAAAGGAAGAAAAGAGAAAAGAGTTGAGTCATGGGTTCATAAATACCTGAGAGATTTGAAGAAATGTACAAGCCATTGCAAGGCGGAAAGCTTGTGAATACTGGGGAATTTCCCCATCTTCTTGAAAAGCTCAATAGTGGTTTCAGAAATGGAAGGCCTGCGATCAGGAGAATAAATGAAGGCTAGTTCCCTGTTGGAGGGGATGAATTTGTCATAGAATTTACCCGTTATGGGGAGACCGGCGATACGATGGAGGTCCCAGAGTGTTACACTCATTTCGCTATATGGAAGGTGGAAAGAGTTGGTGGTCGGCGACCAATATTCGATGAAACCTTTTAACACATTGGGTTCTTTATAGAAGTGCTTGGATGTGACTTCTATAGCATCGTAAAGACCAATTTTGGCAAGTGTACCCGCGTGCTTCAACAAGATAGCTTCTGCCCAGTCAGAGTAATAACGTCGAGCAATTAGTAAACCTCTGGTCCGGAAGTCTTCCAATCCCCAAAGTTGAGCGCGATCTCGGAAGCGTTGGCGGATGGTCTCAAAAAAATGAGAAGGAAAAAGATCATGAGGGCTATGAAAAGGCGCAAGAAAAATCATGGGATAGATTTTTCCAATCTTTTGTCATGGTTTTTTCATCCGTATTATCCCTCCAAGGATACACGGTTCTCTTGTTGCCCATGACTCAATGTACATCAGTCTTTCGCCTTGAACATGGTCCTTTGGTGTAACGCCCGTGAAAAATCCATACTTGGGCTCGAGTACCAACTCGACCCGAAATTGCATAGAATTAATTCTTTTAGAAAATATGACTAAGTTAGCTAGCGCAACGCTGGAGTAGCTGGAAAATAGTCCCTGATCACTTTAAATACGTTCTACAAGACCCAAATCGAGTAAAACCAACGACTCTATAATACTCTATAACCTCGGACCAAACTCTAAGCAGGTTTGTTCTCTGGACCGCTTTGAATCTTTGTATTGGATCTAGACCGCGCGTCGAAAGTCCGATACCTCCTATCCTAGACCGTTAGAACCGCCTAGCTGGACTTGACACTCATTTCGAAAATCAAGTCAAACCGATAATCACAGGCTATTTCATTGAGCCCAGACCGAAGAGAGTGCGAATAAGGACAGAATTGGAATTTCAAATTCAAATCTGGCACACGACTTGACGCGTCAGTATTGAGCGTTCTAACCGTCAGAATTCATCCAGATTACACCCTCAGATCAAGAGAAATTTCTATTTTTTATCATGAGACTTTCAGCCCTGATCTATGTGCGGTGACTGCTGAACTGAAACTGGTCCGCCACGTGCGATCTGCGAACCCTGTCGGACTGAAAACTTAATACGTGCTAGATCTGGTATGCATGAGCTTAAGTCCGATCGCATTCGACCAGGGGACCACCTGAAAGCATCTTTTGGACCGAAACAGCCCCGAATTGGATATGCACTAAGTAAACTTTGTACCGGAGCCTATTTTCAGCATTTTTGGGCTTATAAAAGGGGTTGAAACCCTCATTCCTCTCTCCCATCCAAAATTGCAAAAACCCTAGATTTGGGAGGGAGAAAAGGTGAGAGTTTGAGAGAGAGAGTAGAAGGGATTTTTTCCGCCTTCGTGCCGCTAGTTGCACGTGCTTCAGCAGCTCATCCCAATCACCTGGCCGGTGATTCCTCCACTTTTTCAAGTATGAAACAACCCTAGAAGTTGCTGATTTAGGGTTTACTAAGATTCGTAGCGTGTTAGCTAACGTACTTCGTAAAACAGGTTCTCTTACTGCCGTAGACGAAGCGTATACGCTCCGTTCGAAATCACGAGTCTACAAGAGCCTAGGTGAGGATTTTAGACGCTTTGATTGACGATTTCCAATGCTTTCAATGTCGTTTAATAGTAGATTATCGACGGCATCACCGTTTGACATGTACAACATGCTCTCCGTTTCCTGTTTTGTAAATTAACGAAGAATATGAGATTTAGGGCATTTTAGTCATTTGTAGGAAGTACTGATTACATTCATATTTTGCTGATGTGATTGACATGGTTTGTTGTCACATTAGAAAGTTAGGAATGCGTGCATAATTAGTTTGGCGAAGAGATTCACCTAATTGCGCACTTCGGGTCGACAAACTATATGTAGGCTTAAGTGTGTAGTGTATGTGTTTGTATAAATGCTTGTATTAGTATGTATTGAATTAAATGATGTTATGAGATAGTTTGAGATTGATTTCTCAATTAATATGCTAACCTAAATGATTTCCTACATGTTGACTATATGCATGATTTCATTACATGCATGAAATATATGTGCTTGAAGATTTGCCTAAGTTGAATGTTATAACATGTGTTAACATGCTCACATGATTGTATTTCAATTCCAATACTCCTACATAAATTGCCGATGTGATTCCATAATTGTTTGGGACTATACTTAGTCCAGGCAGTCGGTAACCGAGCGAATTCGTGGCTGGCTGGTCTTGGCCACGAACGACGCGTCGATGAACGCGAGTCGTGTTTGGAGTTGGCAGCAGTGGTTAGGCCACGCAAAATTTTTTACGCACTTCATGTCGTTCGACTTGAGATGTGATTGCGCTAGTCGAGCCCGTCAAGTAACCCGACTGGCCGATGTATGTTCACCTTGTATAAGTCATAACTGCTTGAACCTAGGGTACTGAACTTACCATTGTAAACCCTGTTAACCATGGTACCTTGATCCACGAAGACTCATGAGCCGGGCATGGTGGTATGGGACACCGTGGTCGAGCTGCCGGCCTACGCTGGGGGAGATCGTCGGTGAGGGCATACATCACGTCATATCATCTTGCATTAACAACAGTATTAGGATTGTCTGATTTACTGCTTTACTATTATCGCATGATTGATTTGTGAACATGCTAATCTTTGCTCTATGATTCCACTGAGTTGATCACTCATTCCCACGTTACGGGATGGTGTTTGCAATACCCACCAGACCCTGTTGTAGATGCAGGTGAGGCTGAGATCCAGGAGGCAGACCCAGACTTCGACGAGGACCAAGACGAGTTCTCGTACATGCAGTATCATGATGGCTTTGCGTAGGCGACCTGGATTGATGGGACTTCAGTGGGACTATTTTGAACATTACATTTTGTTCATGTATATGTATATGAGACTCAGAGATGTATTCATACCTTAGAGACAGATGAGATCTACTTTATTTTTCCATACAGTGATATATATATTGTTTAGTCTTCCGCTTGCTTTTATCACTAGATCTGAAGTATGAATTGCAGTTTTGGTATACTTTTACTCATGTGAATGCTTTAAATCAGACAACATTGAATCATAATCATTTTTATTGCATAAGTGACGGTCTGGAACTCGGGAGTTGAGTTTATACACGACCCCTGATTTTCAGGGTGTTACAAGTTGGTATCAGAGCATGAATAAGAGTATACTGGGCCTGGGTTATGGTCTCGCGACATACGCTGTCGCTTTCTTTTGACTTAGGTGGGTGTGAGAAGGGTCTAGAAACATTTCTAGGATCGCAGATTCGCCAATAGGCGAAGTCTATTTGAATCGATCGCATGATCGAGTCTGTAACGCATCTCGGGTCGCGTAAAGCAATCCGAATAGCTCTTAGGTCGTAGGAAGTCTGGTTGAGACATTCTTTGAACGATTTTAAATCCATGAAAGTAAATCCTTGGGCCGTGGGATGACCACGACTCCTGTATTCAATCGCCAAGGCTTAAAAACCCCGTTTCACCAAAAATCTTTAAAATTCTTCCTCTCACCACTCTAATCTTCATTTCTTTCTTATCCATTTTATGTTAGGCATCAAACCTAATGTAAAAATAACATAAAATAATACTTTCATAAAATTTTACAGTGAATAGTAAAATTTCATGAAAAATAGCCATAAGGTCATTCTAACTTCACTTTCTTTCGCAACTAAGGATCTAGATGGATGTATTGGATCCTTCTACCCCAAAATCATATTCTGCATGATAGGGTTTTGTATTCAGGATTGTGGATTGGTCCCAGAAAGTCCTGAACACATGTTTAGGCCTATGTAGGTCAAAATACTATGAACCAAGGGTCGAACCGTACATATCTGGGGTCCTTGGACCATAGAGGACCAAACCCATTTGGTCTCATCGGCCGAATGCATTATCGGTCGACGATGCCATCGCCGATCCGGCGATGCATCGCCGTACAGGTGGGCCCATTTGAAGTGGGATTCGGGCGCACGCCCTTAAATACCATGTACACACTCCCCATTGGTGTCCCGTCCAAAGAAAACCCCTAAAACTTACCTCTCCTTCACAAACAGCCCTCCCCATAGCTTCATTTTCATTTTCCAGCAACCATCTCTAAAATTCATGGTTCCAAATCACCCCTAGATCCATCCTTGGCCAAAAAAGACCACCCTCCATCAATCTATTTTGGTTGGAAGCCCTCCCTCTTGAAGATTTCATCTCTTGGAGCTCCAAAAACCCCCAAATCGAGCTGAAATCGTGAGGTGCTCCATTCCACTTTTTTATTTTCATTTCTCCTTGAAAATACCTCCTTGGGAAGCTTGAAGTATCCCTATACGACGCCTAGATCTCCCTTTTCCAGTTTGGACAGTCACTTCTTCGCATTTTCTTCATTTTTCATGGCTTTCGTGGAAGCCATTTTAGGCCTACTATCACTCTCCACCATCATATCTTTGATGGGTAAAAGGAAAATCGTAACAGATGAGGCTGGGCCAAGTCACCCTGCTCAATCGAGAAGACCGCGGGGTGGTGTCGCAAGTTCAAGCGCCGCCACAGGTCCAGCTACAGCCCTAGAGTGCCGTACAAAGTGGGATTTGGATCCCCATACTCACCTTGGGCGAGTAATTTTATCAGAGATGCCTCACGGCCAATACACTGATCGCAAAGTGTTGTTTGAGGCGGACGTGGAAGGGCGACTGTTCGGTGAATTTTTGTTATTCGAGCGCATTGAAGCTGTGCATTGGGGTCCGATCTTTGAAGCTCGCGCTTGTACTAATGTGAGCACCATTCGTGCCTTGTACGCTTATATCCAGAATCCTACCTTGGAGCCATTGCAGTTTAAAATCCCTTTTGGTAGAGATCGGATGGCTACGATTGATCTGCGACTGATTGCTTCGACTTCTGAACGTGCCTCTTGGTGATGTTCATCCTAGTGAGAAGAATCTGAGGAGTAGGCGTGAACGAGATCGCCGCACCAGGTTTCTGTGCAGTAAGTTGGTTCCATGGCAGCCTAATAATAGCCTCAAGGCGACGTATATGTCTGATGATTTGCGCCTGCTGCACAATATCTACACGTACAATGTTTATCCCAGGTCGACGAATCGCATTGAATGTACACGCCTTATGGTCGACTTCTTGTATCTGGTGGCCCAGGGAGAGAATGTATGTATGGCCACTTTCATCTTGCGACAGATAATCCTCATAGCCAAGTCAAGAAGAACATCTGAATCGCTTCCTTTTGGCTGACTGATATGCAAGATCGCGCTTGAGTTTGCTTACAGACTTGGGCCGAAATTGCTAGTTTCGATTCATAGCATTGATGAGTCGACTATGGTCAAGATGAAGATTGGGTCTCAGTACCGTGAAAATTAACTTGAGGAGGATAGCGAGGATGACTTTGATGATGAGGAAGATCAAAGCGAAGAAGAACCTGGAGCAGAAGTTCAGGAAGAAGTCTAGGAAGAGGCAGAAGAGGAGGCTCAGGATACAGATGAGAGCCCTCCTCCTTCTGCGTAGGCTACTAGCGATGATCGCATTGCTCGGATTGAGGAGAGTCAGGTCACCTTGTAAAGGAAAGTTCAGGAACTTCACGCTGAAGTCGAGGATGCCAAGGCCGTTACGAAGAGAAAATTCGGCAAGGTGACTCGCACCTTGAAGGCGATCCTGTGTTACTTGCAGGATAAGGGTGCTCCTCCTCCGTCACCCGACTCAGACTAGCGATGCGACTTTGATGTTGTTGTTAGTAGTTAGTCATTTTCTGCTTTTGTTGTGTAAGCTTGTTAGGGCTAGTGCTTTGCTTATGTTGCTGTTGTAAGTTTAACTGTCTTAGTTTCCATGTATTTCTCATCATGATGCTTGTAAGGATATATCCCTTGTATTGTAACAATTTTGATTAAATGAAATGCATGGAATGCCTTTGACTCCTTGTGTGAATGATTGCGGTGTATTTGTGCTATTAAGACTGACAAGGTTGCGCCCTATTTTGAATATAGGAAATGCCACCTAAGGCTACGCAGAGCATGGTTCAGCTTGCATTGAGTGAGCATATGGATCAGACTCCTTCGCAGTCTGACACTCATGCGGACCCTGCTGTGGGCCTGATTCCTGAGACAGTTCGAGCGTCTCAGCCTACTGCTGGTCCTACAGTTGGACCACCGCTGTTCACACCGTCAGTCAGAGAGCCTCATCATGCATCTACTTCGACACATCACCTGTCATAGCCTGCTCCACCTCCTGATAGATTTGACCAGATGTTGGCTATGATACAGCAGCAGCAGCAGCTTCTGACTACCATTGTGGGGACATTAGCCCAGGACGGGGGTGTGGCTCCACCTGCACCACCTGCGCATCCAGCTGAGGATGCTTATACATACACCCAGGATGAGGGCATGGCTCATCCTGCGCCACCTGCTTACCCTGCGGGGAATGCCGCAGATACACGGGGCCTATTAGAGCGATTTCAACGCTTACGGCCTCCCACCTTTACGGATTCTCACAGACCCGAGGAGGCTGAGTACTGGCTCGACCGTGTGTCGAAGATTTTACGGATGTTACATTGCATAGAGGCTGAACAGGTAGAGCTGGCTACATTCCTGTTTGAGCGAGAGGCCAGCCTGTGGTGGGATAGCATATTGCGGACCGTTGCCGCCGACTTTGTATGGACATGGGCAACGTTTGAGTTCCACTTTCACGAGAAGTATTATCCCCAGACTTACAGACATGACAGGGAGAATGAGTTTCTCCGCCTCAGACAGGCAGCCATGACAGTTACAGAGTATGAGCATCGGTTTACGGAGTTGGGCAGATACGTCCTGACTATTTTGGCTGATGAGCAAATGCGCATACGGGGCTTTTTGGAGGGTTTGCGACCTGATATTCGGTCGAAGATGTGCTGTGTGAGCATTCCCTCATATGCGGAGTTGATTCACATGTCTATGCGGGCAGAGCAGGATGTGGATAGACTTGCGCAATTTCGTGTCCCTGTTGCTTCTAGGCCGCGACCAGACATGCAGGACAGGCCCTTCGTGGGCAAGAGGCCTCGCGTGGACCCTCCTACTAGGGCTACAGCGCCTGTACCACCGTTTCGGTACCCTGATTTGACGTGTACATACTGTGGGAGGTCAGGCCACTTGGCGCAGAGTTATTTTTCTCGGATGCTGGACAGTGGGTTCTTGCCGCCGCAGAAGATTGACCGTGCACGTTCACAGGCGATATCAGCACCGCCTATATGGTTAGCTCCTGCGCACCCTTCTTTCAGACCTCTGGTATCGCAGATCAGACAGCCTCCATGGCCCTTGACACAGTGGCCGAACCGGCCACAGCAGGCTCGGGTTCATGCATTGACAGTTGAGGCAGCTGCGACTCCGACTTTTCAGCATTCGGCCTTCGAGGTCACAGCCCATATTGGAGGTACTCCTATTCTCGTGATGGTGGACACTAGTTCCACGATTTTTTTGATATCACATGCTGTAGTCAGGCGTCTTAGGTTGCAAACTATCACTATGGATAGCGTGCGAGTCTTTGCAGCTCATGGGGATTATTCGGATGTTATCCAGATGTGTGAGGGTTGTTTAGTTGATCTGGGAGGCAGGACGATGGCTCTTGATCTTGTCGTCGATCCCTCTCTCGTTTATCTCGACGTCATTCTTGGCATGGACTGGTTGACTGCTGGGAGGGCTGAGATTGACTGCGAGGCTCGTATGGTGACGGTGTACGAGCCTGAGGGTATGCCTTTCACATTTTCAGTGCGGGTAAATCTCCCTTTCCGCATACTTAGTTACGCCACTTTATTGCGCGACGCGCTGGTGCCCAGATACTTGAGCATGTGCCAGTCATTTTCGAGTTCGGGGATCTGTTCAGGAAGATCCCTGGTTTGCCGCCCCGACGAGAGATCGAATTCACTATCGATCTGGTTCCTGGTTCTACGCCCGTCTCACTGCCTACGTATCGCATGGCACCGTGTGAGATGGAGGAGTTGAGGATGCAGATTGATGGTCTGCTAGAGCTTGGCCTTATACGGCCTAGTGTGTCTCCTTGGGGAGCACCGGTCTTGTTCGTGAGGAAGAAGGATGGTTCGATGCGATTATGTATTGATTATCGCAGGCTGAACCAGGTCACGGTGAAGAACAAGTATCCTTTACCCAGGATCGATGACTTGTTTGATCAGTTGAGAGGAGTGCAGTACTTCTCGAAGATTGATCTTCAGTCAGGATATCATCAGTTGCGCGTCAGGGATGAGGACGTGCAGAAGACAGCATTCAGGACCAGTTTTGGCCACTACGAGTTCCTCGTGATGTCGTTCGGTCTCACGAACGCACCAGCCGTGCTCATGGATCTGATGAACCGGGTATTTCGACCTTTCCTCTATCGATTCGTCGTTGTATTCATTGACGACATTTTGGTGTACTCTAGGAGTCGAGAGGAGCATGAGGAGCACTTGCTTTGGTCCTGGATACGCTTAGATAGCATCAGTTGTTCGCACAGTACAAGAAGTGCGACTTCTGGAAGCAGGAGGTGAAGTTCCTGGGACACGTGGTGTCCAAGGATGGCATGGCAGTTGACCTGTCTAAGGTAGCTGCGGTGCAGGACTGGGAGCAGCCTGGTTCTGTCACTGAGGTGAGGAGTTTCTTGGGTCTCGCTGGCTACTATCGGCACTTCATTCAAGAATTTTTGAAGATCGTGAGACCCTTATCTCAGTTGACACGGAAGGACGTGAAGTTCGCCTGGAACGACAAGGCAGAGTCAGCTTTTCAGGAGCTGAAGGACAGACTTACGTCCGCCCCTGTGCTAGTATTACCAGAGCAAGGGGTTAGATACACTATATATACTGACGCGTCTAGCATTGATTTGGGTTGTGTCCTTATGCAGAGGGACAGGGTAATTTCGTATGCCTCGAGACAATTAAGGAAGCACGAGGAGAATTACCCTACACACGACCTAGAGTTGGCAGCCGTTATATTCGCACTGAGACTCTGGAGACATTACCTTTACGGAGAGGAGTTCGAGCTCTTTTGCGACCACAAGAGCCTCAAGTACATATTCACGCAGCGAGACTTGAATATGAGGCAGCGGCGATGGATGGAGACGTTGAAGGACTTCAAGTTTGAAGTCTCTTACCATCCTGGGAAGGCGAACCTTGTGGCTGATACGTTGAGCCACAAGAAGGCGATAGAGTTTGCGGCTCCGCTGATGGTTGCTGAGTGGGATATGGTTGAGTTTTTATGAGACTTTGAGCAGAAACTCACCGTAGAGGAGCCGTTTGAGTTCATCACACATGTACAGGTGCGACTTCAGATCGATGACCGAGTCATCGAGAAGCAGAGGGACGATGTGCATCTGACTGAGCTTCGAGAGCAGGCCAGTGATGATGCAGACGCCGACTGGCGAGTTGGTATGGATGGGGGCTTACGTTATCGTGGCCGCCTATGCGTCCCAGATATCCCTGACTTGAGACGAGAGATTCTCGAGGCTGCGCATTATACTAGACTCGCGATGCATCAAGGCAGTACAAAAATGTATCGTGACGTGAAGAGGATGTATTGGTGGGAAGGTATGAAGACCCACATAGCAGAGTTCGTGTCCCATTGTCTCACTTGTCAGCAGGTGAAGGCAGAGCATCGCCGACCACCTGGACTTTTGCAGCCTATGCCGATCGCAGAGTGGAAGTGGGACTTCATTTCCATGGACTTCATTTCTGGGTTGCCGAAGACGAGGAAGGGACATGATTCCATTTGGGTGATCGTCGACCGTCTGACGAAGTCGGCGCACTTCCTACCGATCAGAGTTATGAACTCTGCAGACGAGCTGGCTAGACTGTATATCAGAGAGATTGTGCGTCTGCATGGAGTTTCGATGGAGATCGTGTCGGACAGAGACACGCGGTTCACTTCTATTTTCTGGACTCGCATTCAGGAGGCTATGGGTGTGAAGTTGAAGTTCAGTACTGCCTTCCACCCACAGACAGACGGACAGACAGAGCGGGTGAACCAGATCTTAGAGGATATGTTGCGAGCTTGCGCATTGGACTTCAAGGACAGTTGGGATGATTGTCTTGCATATGCGGAGTTTGCGTACAACAACAGTTTTCAGGCGAGTATCGGTATGGAACCTTATGAGGCGCTATATGGGCGACCTTGTCGCGCACCGCATTGCTGGATAGAGGTCGGTGAGCATAGCTTGATTGGCCCAGAGTTAGTGCAGGCGACGTCAAAGAAGATTGATATTATTCGACGTCGGCTTCTTACAGCGCAGAGCAGACAGAAGAGTTATGCCGATATAAGACGGAGACCACTAGAGTTCACAGTTGGGGATCATGTGTTTTTGTGAGTTTCCCCTATGAAGGGAGTCCTTCGGTTCGGGAAGAAGGGGAAGCTAGCACCGCGATTCATTGGTCCATTCCAGATCCTCGATCGTGTGGGACCAGTGGCTTACCGATTGGCTTTACCCACGCCTCTCGCGAGCGTTCACAACGTATTTCATGTTTCTATGCTGAAGAAGTACGTTGCTGATCCTTCCCATATCATCAGATGAGATCAGGTGCAGTTAGGAGAGGATGTTACTTATATCCTGCGACCGACACGTATCCTAGACAGGAAGGAGCAAGTACTGCGTAGCAAGGTGATTCCCCTTGTAAAGGTATTGTGGACGCATCACTCTGAGGAGGAGGCTACCTGGGAGACAGAAACCGAGATCAGAAAGAACTACCCACAGCTTCTCGAGGAGTACGAAAAGGTACAAATTTTAAGGATGAAATTATTTGTTAAGGGGGGTAGATTGTAACGCCCGTGAAAAATCCATACTTGGGCTCGAGTACCAACTCGACCCGAAATTGCGTAGAATTAATTCTTTTAGAAAATATGACTAAGTTAGCAAGCGCAACGCTGGAGTAGCTGGGAAATAGTCCCTGATCACTTTAAATACGTTCTACAAGACCCAAATCGAGTAGAACCAACGACTCTATAATACTCTATAACCTCAGACCAAACTCTAAGCAAGCTTGTTCTCTGGACCGCTTTGACTCTTTGTATTGGATCTAAACCGCGCGTCGAAAGTCCGATACCTCCTATCTTAGACCGTTAGAACCGCCTAGCTGGACTTGACACTCATTTCGAAAATCAAGTCAAACCGATAATCACAGGCTATTTCATTGAGCCCGGACCGAAGAGAGTGCGAATAGGGACAGAATTGGAATTTTAAATTCAAATCTGGCACACGACTTGACGCGTCAGTATTGAGCGTTTTGACCGTCAGAATTCATCCTGATTACACCCTCGGATCAGGAGAAATTTCTATTTTTTATCATGAGACTTTCAGCCCTGATCTATGTGCGGTGACCGCTGAACTGAAACGGGTCCGCCACGTGCGATCTGCGAACCCTGCCGGACTGAAAACTTAATACGTGCTAGATATGGTACACATGAGCTTAAGTCCGATCGCATTCGACCAGGGGACCACCAGAAAGCATCTTTTGGACCGAAACAGCCCCGAATTGGATATGCACTAAGTAAATTTTGTACCGGAGCCTATTTTCGGCGTTTTTGGGCTTATAAAAGGGGTTGAAACCCTCATTCCTCTCTCCCATCCGAAATTGCAAAAACCCTAGATTTGGGAGGGAGAAAAGGTGAGAGTTTGAGAGAGAGAGAGTAGAAGGGATTTTTTCCGCCTTCGTGCCGCTTGTTGCACGTGCTTCAGCAGCTCATCCCAATCACCTGGCCGGTGATTCCTCCGCTTTTTCAGGTATGAAACAACCCTAGAAGGATTTAGGGTTTACTAAGATTCGTAGCGTGTTAGCTAACGTACTTCGTAAAACAGGTTCTCTTACTGCCGTAGACGAAGTGTATACGCTCCGTTCGAAATCACGAGTCTACAAGAGACTAGGTGAGGATTTTAGATGCTTTGATTGACGGTTTCCAACGCTTTCAATGTCGTTTAATAGTAGATTATCGACGGCATCGTCGTTTGACATGTACAACATGCTCTCCGTTTCCTGTTTCGTAAATTAACGAAGAATATGAGATTTAGGGCATTTTAGTCATTTATAGGAAGTACTGATTACATTCATATTTTGTTGATGTGATTGACATGGTATGTTGTCGCATTAGAAAGTTAGGAATGCGTGCATAATTAGTTTGGCGAAGAGATTCGCCTAATTGCGCACTTCGGGTTGACAAACTATATGTAGGCTTAAGTGTGTAGTGTATGTGTTTGTATAAATGCTTGTATTAGTATGTATTGAATTAAATGATGTTATGAGATAGTTTGAGATTGATTTCTCAATTAATATGCTGACCTAAATGATTTCCTACATGTTGACTATATGCATGATTTCATTACATGCATGAAATATATGTGCTTGAAGATTTGCCTAAGTTGAATGTTATAACATGTGTTAACATGCTCACATGATTGTATTTCAATTCCAATACTCCTACATAAATTGCCGATGTGATTCCATAATTGTTTGGGACTATACTTAGTCCAGGCAGTCGATAACCGAGCGAATTCGTGGCTGGCTGGTCTTGGCCACGAACGACGCGTCGATGAACGCGAGTCGTGTTTGGAGTTGGCGGCAGTGGTTAGGCTACGCGAAGTGTTTTACGCACTTCATGTCGTTCAACTTGAGATGCGATCGCGCTAGTCAAGCCCGTCAAGTAACCCGACTGGCCGATGTATGTTTACCTTCTATGAGTCATAACTTCTTGAACCTAGGGTACTGAACTTACCATTGTAAACCCTGTTAACCATGGTATCTTGATCCACGAAGACTCATGAACCGGGCATGGTGGTATGGGACACCGTGGTCGAGCTGTCGGCCTACGCTGGGGCCACAAACCTCCCCATAGTGGACAGTGAGTACTTAGACTCGTGAGCAGATTATGGTGGTATGGGACACTATATTCTAGCTGTCGGCCTACACTGATCAAGCGAGAAGTCCTTTGTAGTGACCGCGAGCGTATTCTGAGTCCACGGGAGGCGACGACCCTCCCGTTGCAGTAGAGTACGGTAGGCCTGTATTGATAAGGTGATGGGGGAGCGGTGCAATGAGTGCGAGTAACAGCCCTGACAGCCCTTGCAGAGACGTACGAAATATACATCGTTTGAGATTACTAGGAGTGACGACCCTAGACAGGATCTGTGTTGGGATTGATATAAGGGAAGTGTCATAGTTTCCCAATCCTGCTGTTTGAATGGACTAATAACAACTCTGAAATCATATCACCATAGCATTGCATGTGCCTGGAAGATGTAGAGCACTCTAGGGAGTGTGGCATGCCGTGGTCGTAAGATGTTGCCGTATGAGGGAGATCGTCGGTGAGGGCATACATCACGTCATATCATCTTGCATTAACAACAGTATTAGGATTGTCTGATTTACTGCTTTACTATTATCGCATGATTGATTTGTGAACATGCTAATCTTTGCTCTATGATTCCACTGAGTTGATCACTCATTCCCACGTTACGGGATGGTGTTTGCAATACCCACCAGACCCTGTTGTAGATGCAGGTGAGGCTGAGATCCAGGAGGCAGAGCTAGACTTCGACGAGGACCAAGACGAGTTCTCGTACATGCAGTATCATGATGGCTTTGCGTAGGCGACCTGGATTGATGGGACTTCAGTGGGACTATTTTGAACATTACATTTTGTTCATGTATATGTATATGAGACTCAGAGATGTATTCATACCTTAGAGACAGATGAGATCTACTTTATTTTTCCATACAGTGATATATATATTGTTTAGTCTTCCGCTTGCTTTTATCACTAGATCTGAAGTATGAATTGCAGTTTTGGTATACTTTTACTCATGTGAATGCTTTAAATCAGACAACATTGAATCATAATCATTTTTGTTGCATAAGTGACGGTCTGGAACTCGGGAGTTGAGTTTATACACGACCCCTGATTTTTAGGGTGTTACATTTGGTTCACAGTTGATCATAGACTGGTGGCGGTAGACGTTGATGGGAATTATTGTCATACCTTCTGAGTGGGGGTTATCAAACTTCATGATACCCTCGATGAATCGTACCGAGTCCCATGAGTTCTGGAGTCTCTTCTTCTTATGTTCAGCAATTTTTTCTTCGAATTCTTTCGCCTTGTTTCGGCTAACCTTCTTCAAATGAGAAGCAAGAGGAGTGTCTTCCCGAGGAGGTGGCCTTTGACTGTCAGTGCGGATGTGGGCAGTGGTTTCAGCCATTCGTCCCAATCATAGTCTCTACCATGCCTGGAGGATATTTAAGGCTTCTCAGCGTTATTGCACGATGGATAGGGGATGGTAGAGATTCAATACGATCAGTAAAGTCGAAGGTGGGAAGAACAGGCTCTTTAAAGTACGAAGGAGTCGTGGCGGTAGTTTTTGTTCGTTTAGCAGGAGGCTGATCAGAAGAGGGGGAAGGGCGAAAAGAAGATGGATCAGGCAAGTTAGGATGAGAAGGTTGTTCAGTAGGTGAATCAACAGGACGAAAGGCTCGCTTTGTACGAGCCATTGAGAAAATAATGTTCAAAGTCTGAGGAAATTAGAGAAGGGTGCAAAGGAAAAGAGAAGGAAGCAAAAAAATCGTTAAGTGATGGACAGGGCACTTTGGCGGGAACGCGCAAAGGATATCCTTTGCGCGTAATGAAGGGGACTTGGAGAAATTTTACGCAAGACGTATGCTTTGCGTGGAGCCGCACAAACGATATCGATTGCGCGGGTCAGAGATGCTGGGCCGAAATTTCTCAAGCACAAAAAGGATCTGAGCAAATGACGAAGTCTTTGAGCTATTTATAGGGTTTTCGGCATAGTACGGTACACGGGTCAATATAGAAAGAAGAGGAATTTCATTGATCATTTTCTTTAATTTTGAGGAAAACAAAGAACGGATCAAGGGCGCATCTGTTGAGGACTAAAAATAAAGAGAAGAATGGAAACAAATGAAGATCAAAAGGCTGTAAAGGCGAGTTGGAAGGAAAAGTTCGTTAAAAGACTTATATGCTTTGCACAGGTCCGCGTAAACGTTATGCTTTGCGCGGGGCCGGGCAAACGATCTCCTTTGCGCGATTCCCCGCAAACGACAGCGTATGCATTGGTGAGTTCAGATGGTTTGGTGATTGTGTCACACATCGCTAAGATCAGAGTTCTGCACGTGTGAGTGCCTATAAATACCCCTTTCCTTCATTAAAGGATGATCGAAGACTACGGAGAGCAAGCAGAGCAAGAAGAGAAGATAAAGCGGAGCAAGGAGATTAAATTTGAGGGCGGCAGCCCAGAAGGCTTTGCGCAGGACCACGCAAACCATATGCTTTGCGCTGGTCCGGGCAAACAGACTGCTCTGCAGTCTATAAAGCTGAGGAGTCGTTACGCTGCCAAAATAGAAGAGATCTCTGAGTTCTTCTGTTCGAATGAAAATGGAGATAAGCCGCTGAAGTGCACATTCCTCCTAAGTTTTAGGAGATGTTCAAAATAGCGCCGGAAGGCTATCGAAATTCCTATCTTCTTGAAGATTGATCAGTCTAATCGGCAATTTCTCCAAAGTCTTTGGAGATGACTTAAATTCATGCCGAAATGCTGTCGAATTTTCTATTTGAATCTAATATCTTCAAGTTATTAATCTGTACATATACAAATGAATATATCATAGAATCAAGGGAGATCAGAGGATGTAAATGAACCTAGAATCAATAAAATGTGATGATCGTCTTTGTACTTTTCCTCTCTTATGTCTGAATAAGATAATCCCCCAAGAATTGAAACGCATTTATTTTCTTGTTAAAACAGTTTAGCCACTTCCACAGGGATTCAGGAGCTAAAATTCGATGTGTACAGTTAAATTATGGTCTTCAAGCCATGTATTAAGTTTTGAGCTAATCGGATGGCAGGAACCCTGTAACCTTGCATTCTAGCCGACTTTTAGGCCACTTAAGCTTCAATTTCTCAGTTTTCTCAGATCTTTGGTGTATAATTCTGTCGATCTTGGTCCCCTGGAGTCCGTCCCTTACCTTTGGTGTCATCAGAGCGTTAAATCCATGCTTTAAGCACACTTTTCAATCCAAGCTCGTAAATACGCCCTGCATCACAAACACGATTAAAATATGTCGTTTAAACAGTATCATGTTCGTAAATCCAGGAAATAACTAGGGTCTGATATGCAATATTTGACCCTCAACAATAGGTACACCTCTCAAAACCTGCCTTGATTGTTTATTAGGGAAACATGATAGAGTTTCATTTGTTAAAACTGCTTCTCATGTTAATAAAGTGCATACATTAGATTTGGTTTATTCTGATGTTTGTGGTCCTATGAGGACAAAAACCTTAGGTGGAGCATTGTATTTTGTTACTTTTATAGATGATGCATCTAGAAAGGTTTGGGTTTATGCATTGAAATCCAAGGACAAATTCTTTGGTGTGTTTAAATTATTTCATGATATGGTCGAGAGAGAGACAGGTAGATCATTGAAGTGCATCCGCACTGACAATGGTGGTGAACACATTGGCGACTTTCATGAGTATTGCAAGTCCCTAGGTATACGACATGAATAGACTGTTCCCAAGACCCCCTAGCATAATGATGTAGCAGAGCGAATGAATTGCACCATTGTTGGGAGAATCAGATGCATGCTATCCCATGCGAAATTGTCCAAGACATTCTGGGGAGAAGCAATGCACACTACTGTGTATTTGATAAATAGGTCTCCATCAGCCCCGTTGAATGAAGAAGTGCCCATGGAGGTGTGGACTGGACAAGATCCATCATACAGTCATCTCAGGGTGTTTGGATGTAGGGCATCCGTTCATGTACCAAAGGATGAGAGGTCGAAGCTCGATATGAAGATCAGGCAGTGTGTGTTCTTGGGGTACGGTGATGAAAAGTTCAGTTATAGATTGTGGGATCCGACCGAGAGGAAGCTCGTCAGGAGCAAAGATGGAAGACATTGGTAAGCCAAAGAAGAACCAGCTTAGTTCAGGTGAGCTAGAGGACATGTATCTAGTTATTCCTCTCGTGGTGCCTAATGAAGGGGGAGTACTACAAGGTGCAGATGTAATGTCCTGAAAAAATTCGTACGAAAACCCGAGTACCACCTCAAGCAGAAATCACTTAGAACCAAATCCTTTAGAAATTTAACGAGAATTAACTAGTGCTAAACTAGATTACCTGTGAAATTACAATCAATCACTTTAAATACGATCTGTAAGACCCAAAACCTATGGAATTAGTAACGCTACATTACCCTGAAATCTAGGATCAAACTCTAAACCCAGTTACTCTCAGGAGCACAATGAAACTTTGTATCGGACCTGGATCACACATCGAAAATCCAATAGCGATGAACTTAGATAATTATGACCGCCTAGTTGGACTTGACAATCACCTCGAAAATTAAGTCCAGATGATGTCCTGAGATGATTTTCTTGAGTCCGGAGCGAAGTGAGTGAGAATCTGAAGGTTTTTATGAAATTAAATATAAATTTAAGTAATCTGATTTGTGTCGCTTGTAGGCCAATTATAAGCATTCTGACCGTTGGAATCTGACCCAAATTTATCCTCAGATCAGGGGAAATGTCCCACACATGTCAATATACTTGTGGCCCTGATCGAGTTTCTGTGACCGTTGAACTGAAACTGGTCCGCCACGGTCGATCTGGAAACCCGTTCAAACTGAAAACTTAACTTGATCAAGATCCAGTATCTGTGAGCTTAAGTCCGACCGCATTCAGTAAAGGGACCTCCAGAAATGCTCCGTTAGATCGGAACAAGCCCAATTTGGTTATAACCTAAGTATACCATGGCCCTGGGACTAATTTTGTCAGTTTTAGGCCTATATAAGGACCTTAAACCCTCTCTCACAAATTTCATACGAATTCTCAAACCCTAGCTAAGAAAGAGAGAGAAAAAGAGAGAGAAAGTGAGAGAGAAGTTGGAGTTTCTTCCAGGGATTCTTCTCAGTCTCTCTACATGCCTAATCCACCTATCTGAATCGTTATCCCGACGATTCTAAATCCATATTTAGGTAAGAAATCCTAACCCTAACCTATTTTAGGGTTTCCAATAGTTTAAGTGATGATATAGCTAACCAAATTCATGTTTTAGGTTGTAAATTCACCGTTGACGAAGACTTATCGTCTAAATTAAATTCGTTACGCGTTTATCGGTTTAAGGTGCGGGCTATATATGTATAGGTTATGGTTTTTAAGGCTTTCAATGTCAAATAATGATTTATTACTGACGTACTCATGTTTAATTGTGCGTATGATTTCCTCCATGTACTGTATATTCACGTTTAAGTTATATTCCATAACATGCTCATATGATTGTAGGATTTTACTTGAGTATTCATTACTACTTTCTGTTGTGATTGTACGTGGTTGGGACTATATCACAGTCCAGGTAATCGGTAACAGTCCTCAAACTGGTGGCCGAGATTGTTTATGGCACGCAGGATATGTTCGACGAATCCGAGCTATACTTGGGATGTTTGGCAGTGGTTAGGCCACACAAAGTGCTTATGTATTTCATGTCGTTCAACTCAATGTGCGATTGTCCTAGTCGAGCTTTATCAATTAACCCGATTGGCCGATGCATGTTCATCTTGTTTGGACGCTACTGCTTAAATCTAGGGTACCAAACTTACCAGTGAAATTTTATTAACCTTGGTACCACGATCCCCTAAGACTCATGAGTCGGGCATAGTGGTATGGGACACCATGGTCGAGCTGTCGCCCTACGCTGGGGCGACGAGCCTCCCCGTAGTGACCAGTGAGCAACCCAGACTCATGAGCCGAATACGGTGGTATGAGACACTATATTCGTACTGTCGGCCTACATTGATTGGTGACGAACCCTTTATAGTGACCTCGAGCATACCTTGACACTACATTGAGGCGACGAGCCTTATTATAGTAACTAGGGTATAACTAGGCATGCATTAATTGGTAACGAGCCCTTTGCAGCGACCTAGAACCATAACATCGTATATGATTGTCTAGGACTGACGACCCTAGAATGGATCATTGATTGAGAATTGATAAAAGGGAGATACCTTAGCTTCCCAATCCTACTATATGAAAAGGACTAATAAGAACTTTGTAATCATGCTCATAACATCTCACTGCATCTGCCGTTAGAGTTGGTGTAGAGCACAGTGGTAGTGATTCATGCCGCGATCGTTAGATGTTGTCGCAAGAGGGAGTGCAGGCGAGGGCATGCATCATTACCTCATATCATCCTTGCATTAACAAGAGTATTTAGGACATGTTTGATTATACTGCTTTATCATTACTACTTGATTGAAGTGATAAAATGTTAACCTTTGTTGTATAGCTCCACTGAGTTGATCACTCACTCCCACGTTCTGGGACGGTGTTAAACACCAATTAGACTCTGTCTTAGTTGTAGATGATGATGTGACCCACGAGGCAGAGCAGGAGTATGAGGATGATGAGGAGGCGTTCTCTTACATGCAGTATTCAAGCAGGTTCATGTGAGCCATGTCCTGATTAACGGGGATTCAGGGTTGTGTTTGTAGTGGACTATCACATCTTGTTATTTATATTTTGAAACATGACCTGTACTTATTGACCTGGCAGAGCACTCATATTTTGGGGACTTATATTGATATATTTATGTATTTCAGACTTCCGCTTGTGTTTTTTAATTGTCCCTGGATTATGTTTTACTGATTTGGCTTAATCTACTTCATATTTTATGCACTAATACAGTTAACATTCATCCATCATTGAAAATGTTACATAAGTGATATTTTGGAACTCGGGAGCTGAGTTATGCTCGATCCCTGATTTTCAGGGCGTTACAACAGAGGACGAGGGAGTTCCTACAGAAGATGGACCAAGGGAGAAGCCCCCACTTGATCCACCTGCTGAGCCACAGGTGAGGAGCTCATTGAGGGACATACAACCGTCTAAGAGGTACTCGCCGCATGAGAACATTATGCTGACTGATGGGGGAGAGCCAAAAGATTATTCTGAAGCCCTAGCCAACGAGCATAAGGAGCAGTGGTTAAAAGCTATGCAAGAGGAGATAAAATCCTTACATAAGAACTATACTTATGACATGGTGAAACTGCATAAGGGCAAGAAAGCTTTGATCAACAAGTAAGTGTCCAGAAAAAAGGTTGAACAAAAGAATTCACAGACGAGGTTCAAGGCTAGACTTGTGGTGAAAGGGTTTGGTTAGAGGAAAGCATAGACTTCGAGGAGATATTCTCACCAGTGGTGAAGATAGCATCCATACGGGTGTTACTTGGGTTGATGACTATCATGGATCTGGAGATAGAGCAGTTAGATGTTAAAACTGCCTTTTTCCATGGTGACCTAGAAGAAGAGATCTACATGCACCAACTAGAAGGGTTCGAAGTCAAGGACAATGAACATATGGTGTTTAGGCTGAGGAAGAGCTTGTATGGGCTGAAACAAGCTCCACGGCAATGGTACAAGAAGTTCAATTCGTTTATGTTACAGCATGGGTATGACAAAACAGAGTCGGACCACTGTATGTTCACGCGTAAGTTTTTAGATGGTGATTTCTTAGTTCTGCTGTTATATGTTGATGACATGCTCTTCATGGGAAAAGACATCAAGAAGATGGATAAGCTGAAACAGGAGTTGGGCAAGTCTTTTGCGATGAAAGACTTGGGTTCGGCTAAACAGATCCTACGAATGGAGATAACCCGTGACAGAAGAAGAAGGAAGCTTTGGTTGTCACAAGAGCGGTATATTGAAAAAGTCTTAGAGCGGTTCAATATGAATGAAACGAAGTTGGTCAGTACTCCATTGGATGGTCACTTCAAACTGAGCGACAAACAATGTCTCAATATGAAGGAAGAGGTGGAAGAGATGCAGAAGATATCATATGCGTCAGCAGTAGGAAGTTTGATGTATGCTATGGTGTGTACACGCCCAGACATAGCATATGCAGTTGGTGTTGTCAGCTGGTGTCTTACTAATTTTGACAAAGAGCATTGGGCAGAGGTGAAGTGGATACTGCGGTATCTAAGAGGCTCATCCAGGTTGAGCCTATGCTATAGTGATGGGAAACCTGTGTTAGAGGACTACACAGATGCAGATATGGCAGGTGACATAGACTCTAGGAAGTCTACATCGGGGTTTATGTTCACGTTTGCAGGGATTGCCGTTTCTTGGTAGAGCAAGCTACAGAAGGTCATAGTATTGTTGATGACAGAGGCCGAGTACATTGTAGTCACAAAGGCATGTAAAGAGATGCTTTGGATGAAGAGATTCCTACAGGAACTTAGCCTGAAGCAGGAACAGCATGTGGTCTATTGCGATAGCCAAAATACTATACACTTAAGTAAGAATCCAAGTCAGCACTCTTAGTCGAAGCACATAAAGGTTCGGTATCACTGGATCAAGGATACTTTGGAACAGAAGGCATTACAGCTTGAGAAGGTCCACACGGACGATAATGAATCAGACATGATGACCAAGGCTTTGTTCAAGGGCAAGTTTGAGGTTTGTAGAAACTAGGCTGCCTTGAAGAAGGTGGATTCCTCCTAAGTCGAAAAGGAAAAGATTTGATGGAAATTTTCTCCTCATTAGTGGAATCGATGAAATCGAACCAGTTTCGATATCATCGATAATTGACAAGATTTTTTCTGCTGATTGCTGGAGAGTTTTTTGTCCTGTCAATATCATCGATAGGAGTCTAGATGATATTGACACTGTAATCGATAGACCTTCGATGACATCGATAATTGTTGGAATTTTCACCCTTGGTTGCTGGACAGTTTTTTAGTTCTATCAATATCATCGAGAGACCTTCAGATGAAATCGACACTATTATCGAGAGAGCTTCGATATCATCGAAGAGTTCTGCAGATGTGATTGCGAAAACGTAGATTTTGCGAATTTTGTTTCCTATTTGGATTCTACCTCTTTCTATTCTTATATAAAGGGGTGTATCCGGGATTGGTGTGTAATTCCTAGGTATTTTAGGATTTTCTAAAGCTTTGCAAGGTTCTGCTAAAGGGTTTAGGGCTGTCAAAGGTATGAGAGAGAGAAAGAGAGAGAGGAAGCTTGTGGAAGGGAGGCTATGCTCGTAGAGGTGATCTACTATATCTCAGCGTTTCCATGTCCTCGTAATTTGTGAGATCTCTCCATTTTTTTTGCTTCTCTTACTGTTTATCCGCTTCTGTATAAGTGATGAAGGTTTGATTTAAGTGGTGTGTGCTTATGATCGGTTGTAACGTTCAGCTTTATAGTGGATTGTTGATCTAGACGAGGTCTCATGGTTTTTACCTCTTTAAGAGTTTTTCACATAAAAATCCCTGGTGTGGTATGGTTTATGTTTTGATTTAGTTCATTGCATTATTATCTCATAATTCTGATTTGTTCTGAAAAATTAGATCCTAAGGTTTTGTGCAATGTCCCCAACATAAAACACATATATCAATATGGGGCGCACATGTGTATTGAATTTCAAAAACCACCGAAAATCTCACATTGACCTGAACGTAATTTCAACCCTGCAACTTCCAATCCTTCCCGAACTCTCCATGAGCTTGAGGAAATTTTAACAGGGACCAAATGTAATTCGGTCCCACCTACTTCCATCCACGCCGTGTACCAAACGCGCGGTGAGTAACCAAGTAATCAGGTTACTGTCTACGGGAAGGCATGACTTTTGATGTGACATGTTGGTTTCTGTATATCTGAAAAGGCATACAAGACTTTCTACATGACATGTTGGTTTATGTATATTTGAAAAGACATACCTAACCTTCTAAGGTGGTCGCATAAGTGTCTCTACAGCGGCTAGCTAACGGAGCATCACCATCAAGCTTCACCAGCCCAACACTCATATACGAGCATCACATGTTTTCTCTCTGTCTGTCTATCATTGGTAATTAATTCTCACTCAGTCTTATAAAATCATATTATCAATATCAATAAGTCCCAATTAAAGGGGCACATATATGGAACATCTAGAGATAATAAACAGGAGGGAAATTCAATTTAACCAAGAATCCAAAGCTAAAATTTCAGCGCTTACATCAAGGCACACAGCAACCACAATAGACCTAGACCAAGGCTTAAATTAATCCGCAGTAAGAGAAGTGGTTAAGAAAATAGACTTAGCCTCGTCCCATTTTGCAGAGGGCCCATGTGCAGGTCCAGGCAGTGTAGGCCTTTGAAGGACAATCCAATGAATAGGCCCAACAAACCCATTGATTAAATTTAAAGATTTAAAGATTTAAAGATAGAAGGGATGACTGAAGAAGTATTTAGATGTCCTCCTTATTCATTGATACTAAAACTAAAGAGTAATAATAAACTCACGGAAATCCTACTGCAGGAATGAGTAAAAGAAACACAAACTGCTACAAACGAAACAACACTTCAAGCTGCTACAAATGAAAGCTAAGTGCGAAGCTTCCCGGGTGCTACATTCTAGAGCTTAGACTCATTGGCAGTAATGTCGATGACGAAGCGGTACCTCACATCGTTCCGTGTGAGCCTCTCCACAGCCGTGTTTATGTAGTCAGGTTTGATGAGCTCTATGTCACACGTGATGTTGTGCTTGCCACACAAGTCCATCATCTCCTGTGTCTCCTTCATGCCTCCGATCATGCTACCTGATATGACCCGTTGGCCTGCCCAGATTGCATGATGCACGTCAAGATGCAATTTCAGAATGGCTTTAAAATGTAATGCTATTTCTATCATTTTATTTGGGGAGCATTATATAATGTTTGGACCCAATATTTGTACACTAGTCATCCAAACCACTGATATGATGACTCCTTCATGGATGGTCCTTTAAAATCACCCAGATGGAAAAACCCAACATATATACAACTAAGAAAGAAAAGGTTCACATTCAATAGAAAATTCTAAATAGTATGCCTCTAGCAATCTGGGATACCTTTGATCAATGGTTGGATAATGTAAACATAGCCCACTTGTCCAAACTCAAACCCAAGCCAACAGTTCAGGCAATCAGGTGAGTATCATATAATATAATATCTCTTCATAGGATGAAAGTACATGCCAAAAAATCAGGCCATTAGGAAACCCGGGTGGGCAAGCCATGTGAATTTAGAAATCTTAGGCCTGATTTTAAATTGTTCTGTGCATTTTGGCCCACCTAAGTTTTCGATTGGACTGATTTTTGATTTATATAGTGAGCTTGACTGGGTGACCACAATGGCCGACGTGGATCTGATGCACAGTTGATGTGGGCGCAACAAAAGACCGATACCACCACCATACCATGCACCTGATCACCTCTGACATGATATGTGACTAAAAGAAATGCACCGTATATAAAAGTGAGACTCATGCTTGAATGATCTTGACCATTGGTCCGTTGGGGGCCAATGTGAATGAAACCCCTGAAAACCTCTCTTCCATGGGACAATTCTAGCCTTCCAATTTGTGTGATGTGAATAGGTGGTTGAGAGTACAATGGATGATTATTAATATGTTGACGAAAACAACGATCTACTCAACAGGTGTGGGGTTCCTCAACACAGATTTATTTTTGTTTCCATTACAGTAGAATCAATATAAAATGAAAAAAAGTTTCAAGATTAGTGGCTTAAATCATTCGATGTTGTGTTTTTCGTGTGGTATGGTCCGTCCGCAATGTGTCCCATTTCATCAACAATCTGGACCACTGAGCTGTAGGCCGTTCTCAGTACTGTGCAAGAGTACACTTAAAATGTCACTTGCTTAGCTTGAATTTTAAGGAATCCAAGCATACAGCCTGCCATATTAGTGGTCCAAACTCCAAAGAGCCATGCATTTGTGTCCCATGTCGAGTATGGATGTTTAAAACCATATATAGGTTAGACGACTGTGAAATGCGATCCAACCGTCGGCTGCCTATCTGTGAAACCTTTTGGTGCATGGCCCATCCAAAATGTGGGTCGCAAGAAGAACTATTTAGATTATTGAGCCATGTGCCCCACTTGTAAAAACTTAAAAACTGAGGTGATACTGCACAACTTTTCAGCGGAGCATTTTAGTTCCTTGGTCACACTTACCGAATATAAGAGGGAAAGCAGGGAGCTCGACGGGTTTATCGGGCGCACCCACGAACACAAGGGTCCCGCTTACTTTAAGTAGTTCTAAGAGGGGCCCAAGGTTATGTCGTGCAGATACTGTGTCCACTATGAAATCCAAACTCCTTTTACCTGCCTGTTGACACACACACACAGACACAAGCACCCAAAAAAAAAAAAAAAAAAAACCAAGTTACCATGCGTTTGGATGCATTATATTACTGAATTGCAATAATCAGTGTAAAAAAGTGGAAACAATAATATTTTAATTTCATTCCTTACTTGCAAGTTAAGGGAGCATTTGGATGGACAAATGAACTGAATTTCAATCGATTTCATTAAACAGAAAGTAGTCAATTCAGTCTACTTGAGCATCCAAACGCATATTCTATAAAACCATATATCAGATGATGTGTACCTGCATTTGCTCGTTGTTGGAGCTAACGAGGAAATCATCCGCTCCCAAGCGTTCTCGGGCCTCCGTTTCCTTAGATGGGGAGGTGCTGATGACAGTCACATGCAACCCAAATGCTTTCCCGAACTTGACTGCAACATGCCCCAGACCACCTAAACCTACCACTCCAAGTTTCTTTCCAGGTTGTTGGAGCATGTTATGCCGTTTCATGGGGCTGAACACTGTGATCCCGGCGCACAATAGTGGAGCGGCCCCATCTAACGGCAGGCTGTCTGGAATCTTAACGACGTACCTGACCCCGATGAGAGGAGCATGATTCAAAAACATCATTATCATGAAAGTTATAATAGCAGTTTCGACGTGAAACGGTATAAGGCTTTAATGTCGGGCCCAGTTTGCCCGGCCCAATTCTCACCCATCTTGAACCCGATTAGGATGGGCCTTGAGGCCCATATATCGTATCTGGATCTGAGGTAGGCCTGGTGGCTGATTGGGTTGAACTAGTGGGCCACGCCCAAATCATAAGATTGCTGACTGGTCTAGGCTAGGCCTATAGCAACGCGCATTCATCATTAGAGTTGGGCATCGAGTCGAGTCAGACCGAGTTAGGGCTGACTCGACTTGATCCGGTTTTGAAATATGTCTGACTTGAACTTGATCCGACTTGATACCGAGTCCAGCATGCCGGACTCGATCTGAATCCGGTCTTGCCTGGACTGATCCGGACTGAGTCTGATCCGATTAGAAGTATCGAGTCGGGTCAAGTTGGCAACAAGTCAAATTGAGAGATGAGGGAGGGAGAGACCGAGAGAGTGGAGAGGAGAGAGAGTACGAGGAGGGAAATAGTGGTGGGTGGTTGCCAGACTTGGAAGATGTGGAGAATGAGGGAGGGAGAGAGAGATTTTGGAATTGGGTCGAGATAGGATGCAGCGGGTAGGGTTAGAGAGTCGGGTTTTGGATCGGCTTGGGTCTAACTGGATTGAGTTTCGGTTCAAGTGGGGTCGAGTTACTAAATAATTCGAACTCAACTCAGTTTAAATTCGAATTGGGCGAAGCCTACTCGGTTGGGACTGACTGACGCATTTGGTTCAAGTCGAGTTGGATATAAACTAGTCAGATGAGTCGAGTTAGCAGGATGGAGTCATCCCGTGCCCACATCTATTCATCATATGTATAGATAATTTACAGTAGCATCTTGGCTTCCTTTTATGCGTCCGGGTGCGGTTCCATGGACTCAGATACCATAGCGACCCCTCTACCGATATGTCAGTGTTGTGGGCCCTTTCATGATGTGTATGCTTTATCAATGCCATCCATCCATTTTTCCAGATCATTTTAGCATATGACCCCAAAAATGAGACAGTTCCAAATCTCAAGTGGACCACACCACATAAAAGAGTGGTGATTGAATGTCCACGATTAAAAACTTCCTACAGCCAACTAATGTTTATTTTCCATCCCACCTCTTAATTATGTCACACAGGTTGGATGAAGGGAAAACACAAATGCCAGCTTGATACAAATCTTTGGTGCCCCTGAAAAGTTTTAATGGTAGGCATTCAATTGCCACTATTTCCAGTGATATTGTACACTTGAGATCTGGATCTGCCTCATTTTTGGGCTAATGCCCTAAAATGAGCTGGAAAAATGGATGGACGGCATGGCTAAAACATGTAAATCATTATGAGGTCCACAGTATCGACCAGTACCAACCTCGGTACTGGGGGGGGGGGTCACTACTGAAACGAGTTCCTGTTCCATAAAATTATCATGACCAAATTTCCGTTGACCCATACATTTGATCTAGATGCGCCCCACCGTGGATGGGAGATGCACAAAGTGTCCCTTCCAGATTGAAGATCACGAGCCTTCAATCGGTGTCCAACGTGAGCACATTCAGCCGTTAATAAGCCGAAGATCAAACGGTCAAAATCTACCAATCCTCCAAACAAAATACGGATGGGGCCCCATCAGCCAACGGTCCAGATCATGAAATAATGGTCTTGATTGCTCCAAGCTTTTGAAAATGGATGTGCGGGAGTACCTCTTGTTAGCTATCAGCATTTCTGAATAACCACCGTAAGTGATGCTCCCGTCCCAGAAGATGCCATTGTATGTGAACTGGACGTTATCGCAGTAGTTCTCCTGCGAATCCATGCAAAACTCGCATTTGAGGCATGATGCAGTCAAACACCCCACTCCTACTTTCTCTCCCACCTTAAATCCACTCACGTTGCTCCCCACTTTTGTGATCACGCCCGTGATCTCGTGCCTGAAAAAAAAAAGATGGGATAATCTAAATATATATCAGAACAGAGCTGATGGCATGCCTTAAGTGGGGCCCACCCATTTGAACTGTCCATCTTTATTCTCATTTGAGTTATCTGACCGGTGCATACGTGTACAAAAATATATAGTTATGAAAAAAATAACCAATGGTCCAGATTCTAGCACATGTGGGCAACTTGATGAGTGAGAAAAACTAATTGACCCACCTAATCATGGTCGGGGATTTCACACACATCATGTAATGATTATTTCAGATGTTACTACGGTGGATGGATTGCATCCCAAAAATATTTCAGATCCGGAGATCCTATCCATTTAATGTTTGGGTGGTTTTTTTTTTTTCATTTGGATTTGATTGCTGTTATCCTTTCCATGACCATCCATTTTTTGGCCATCGTTGGAACGGTTAAGAGCGTGTGATGCACTGTTAGAACATAAGCCAGCAATCACAATCACAAAACAAAAGACCTGACTTGTACAACTAGGACCCGCTGACGCTCCGTAGCTCTTTAGGCAAGAATTATGTTTTTATCCAAGGGACTATTTGTATTTGGACGGTGAATTATGGCTGTAATGTACCTAATGTAATCTAAAAGTGCCCCCGTTATGTGTTTGTTTCAAACATAATTCAGTGATAAAATGAATATAAATAGAAGACACGCAGGAAAAATAAAAATAAAAATTTGTAATCATTACAATTTTAAATTATATTGCAGTAAATTTTTTAATCTAAACATACAATCAGTGTATTTTTCTGTTAATTTGAGATTTAAGTAGTAAAAAACTATCATTCCTATAATTTTACTACACTTATCCAAACATGGGAATTGCTAGTCAAATTACCCGTTTTGCAATCCAAACATGAGAATTGCTAGTCAAATTACCCGTTTGGCAATCCAAACATGAGAATTGCTAGTCAAATTACCCGTTTTGCAATCCAAACAATCTCCAACAGAAAATCAAGCCAGCTTGTCAGGACGTGGATTGCGTCCTACCCCCGCCCGGACGCGGAGAAAGACGGACTTGTCGTGTTCCGTTCTGATTGGCTGACACTGTAGGGCCCACAGATGAGGAAGTTAATGGTGCATTACACGCTGTTAGGCTGTGTACAACTCGACCCCAATTTTTTTTAAAAAAAAAAAAACCCAAAAATCCCTCCGGCTCTCTCTCTCTCTCTCTCTCTCTCTCTCTCTCTCTCTCTCTCCCTCTCTCGATTTCCTTACCTCCTCCTCAGATTTCTCTCCTTTCTCTCTCGAATCTCTCTTTCCTTCCCTCCCCGCATCTCTCTTTCCCTTCCATCTTAGATTTCTTGCGCCTTCTCTTTGCTTCTCTCCGAGAAACGCCGCACCGAATCATCCCAGAGAAATGCCGCATCAAATCGTTTCTATCACTCTGTAACAACTTTCAACAGGTATATACAATGTTTTTGAAATCAGAAGATTTAGGATTTGTAATTTTTGAAATTTTAGGGATTTTAAAATTTGGAGGTTTAGGGATTTAGCTACTTGTATGGTTTTGGAAAATTCTCTTTTGTGAAAATCTGTTTTTTTTTTAAATGGTTAGGATATATATCTTCTAGTTGTATTGTATTTTTTTTTTTCTTTCTGAATTTTTATGAAATCATATCTCTTTACTATATGCATTTACAAAAAAAAAAAAAAATAGAAAAAAGAAGAAGTTCCTTGTTTATAGGGAGTTATTCGATACTCTTGTTGTATATGATGCTTAAATGTTTACTTTGTTAAAAAAAATAATAATTTATTCAATGGGTTTTGTTTCTGTAGTACATGTTGGTTTTGTTCAAAGTCTCATATTATTTGGTTTTACCTTTTTCTTTTGAAGGCTAATTAGTGAAATAGATGATAATATTCGGGAGAGTCAATTATTTTCTCAACCATGTCGAAGGCTACAGTTTGATATTGAAATAGATGATCAACAAGCAAATCAGCAAGTAGATAACCATTAGGCAAGACAAGTTGTACGGGTCCAGACAAATGAGGAGCTAGATGAAGAACCAGAAGTGGGAATGGATTTTAGTTTTGACGAGGAGTCAGATGAAAAACCAGAATTAGGAATGGAGTTCAGTTCTGATGAGAGTGCATATAAATTTTACAATAGATATGCTAGAAAAACGGGATTCAGTATTAGAAAAAATTGGACAAAAAAATCAGACGATAATGTCATGATTAAGAGGCAGTTTTTTTGTTCTAAAGAAGGTCAAAAGCGTGAAAAGAAAGATATCGTCGAAAAAAGCACCCGTCCGAATACTAGAACTTAATGTCAAGCCAACATGATTATTAAGCTTCAAGTAAATGGAAGGTACAAAGTGATTAAATTTATTGAAGAGCATAACCATGAAGTTGTTACACCGTCAAAAGTGCACATGTTAAGGTCACAGAGAGGCTTCACTGATTATCAAAAAGTTGAAGCAGAGATGATGGAAGCTTCAGGTATACCACCTAAAGCGGCTTTAGAATATTTTAGTAAACAATCTGGAGGACGAGAGAATATAGGTTTCATGCACATTGATTATAAAAATTAGTTACAAAGGAAGCGAATGAAAGCAATGGAAAAAGGCGATGCAGGAGCTGTTCTACGATACTTTCAGAAAATGCAAGTAAATGATCCATCGTTCTTTTATGCAATACAAGTGGATGAAGATGATTTGATTACAAATATGTTCTGGGCAGATGGGAAGCCAATAATGGATTATAGTGTTTTTGGAGACGTGATTTGTTTTGATACAACATACAGAATAAATAGTTATGGATGACCATTTGCTCCATTTATTGGGGTAAATCATCATAAACAAATTGTAATATTTGGTGCGGCATTACTATATGATGAAACGATTGAATCTTTTAAGTGGTTGTTTGAAACATTTTTAAGTGCGATGTCTGGAAGGCAACCAATGACAATTCTCACAGACCAAGATGCTGCAATGGCCAATGCAATAGCTACAATGATGCCAGAAACATATCACCGTCTATGTATCTGGCATATCTACCAAAATGCTCCGAAGCACCTTAACAATGTATTTAAAGGTTCAAAAAGTTTTAAACATGATTTTAGTAGGTGTGTATATGATTATGAGGATGAGGAAGAGTTTCTAACAGCATAGAATAAAATGCTCGAAAAGTATGATTTAATGCAAAACAAGTGGCTACAGAATTTGTTTAAAGAAAAAGAAAAATGGGCTTTGGTTTATGGAAGAAATACATTCTGCGCTGACATAAAGAGTACGCAGCGAAGCGAGAGCATGAATAATATTTTGAAAAGATATTTGAACTCTAAATATAACCTCTTGCGTTTCTTCAATCATTACGAGCGGGTGCTAGCTCATAGACGATATGAAAAAGCCATAGCTGATTTCAAAATGAGGCAAAGTATCCCGATATTGGTTCTTGATATAAAAATGTTAAAGGAAGCGGCAAATGCATACACTCCAAAAGTGTTTGAAATTTTTCAAAATGAGTTTAAGAAAATTCTTAATCATTCTCTTTTTAAATGTGGTGAGGTTGGCACAGTTGCGAATTTCGAGTTACTGATAACGATAAAGTTGAAGGACGCGCTGTTAAATTTAACTCACTAGACAATACAGTGACGTGTAGCTGCCGCAAGTTTAAGTTTGTGGGAATATTGTGTAGTCATGCATTAAAAGTTTTAGATTATTATAATATAAAGGTGCTTCCTTCTTGTTATATTCTGAAAAGATGGCATAGAGATGCAAAGGTAGGTTTTGCTAAAGAAGTGGCTACATTAACAATACAAGATAACTGCAATATTGTATCGGGTAAGCGGTACAAATATATGTCTCGCAAACTTCTTAAAATTGCGGCAATAGTTGGAGAACATGAAGAGGTCTTCAAATTTGCTGATAGATATTCTGATAAATTTCATGATGAAGTGATGGAATGTATGAAAAAGATCAAGGAACTTTCGTTAAACTCTTATCAAGTTGTTGACAATAGTGTAGATATTGAACATGCATGCTCAAACCCAACTGAAAGTGTAGATATTGAAATTGAAGGTGCACAATCTGAGCCAACTGAAAATGTTGATATTAAAAGCACACATCCTAAGCCAATTGTAAGTGTAGATACTGAAAGCGCGTGTCATGAACCGATTGAAAAAGCATTTACTTTTGTGGATAGTTTGAGTTCACAAACTGTACATGGGATTAAAGTAAAGCCTAAAGTTAGGGGCAATCATCGTACATATAAAAATCCGTTAGATAAAACACGGAAGAAAAGATTTCGAAATCCTATTACTCAAACAGAAGCAAATCAAGAGAGACAGGAAATGGCCCAAGCATTTCAACCTTCAAATTATCAATTTACGTTCACCTCAATGTGTCATTTCAATAAGGTATCAGTTGAAACTTGTTTTGTAAAGCTTGTCATGACATATGTTTATGTTGTTATAGTTTTTAATTTCCCTTTTTCTTTTATTAGAGTTCACAGAGTATGGTGGCGAGTTCTCTTCGATTACCTGGTAGATCCATCGATGCATCATTATTGCCTCAGCGTGAATACTAACCAGCTAATCTTAACATATTTCAACAAAACCTTTTTAATCTTGGGAGTGGTCCTAGTGGATCCACAAGTGGCCCTTTCGTTGCTTGTGGCTATCCAGCCATCAACTCGAATCAGCAATTTCTCTTGAGAAACCCACAATTATCTTCTCAAGAAAGCGTTGTGTGTAACCAGGTAAAATTAATCATTTTAAAGGCAAAATATATTGAACTTACCTTTTTAAATTTTATATTTTGAGATATCTTTTTTATTTATATGTGAAATTTCTATACAGTTGTCATCACAACAATCTGACAAGAATTAATCGGTGGGAAGAGCATCACATACGTTCCAATATTTTGTCAAAGGTGAGCACCAATATCATGATCATTTGAACCCTCCAAAGTTAAAAAAATGTAAGCATTTGATTATCACATATGCAATATGGCTCCTAAAGTCCACTTTTCAATTTTTCACATCAGGAGGTTCTCCACTACCAAATTCAATCATTGCGAGCGGTGCTAGTCATGTTGACATGTATTTCCTATCCGTAGTTTCAAATTCTTAATATGAATGCTTATTTTCATTTACATGTCATGAAGATTGTAGGTTTGAAGAATAACCTTTAATTTTATATTTTTTTCATTCTTGTGCAGGATTTATGTTCCAAGAAGAAGACTCTTGAGGATGTTCGGTGTGGATGTGTTGCCAGTCTAATAATTTGTGGCTCTGTAGCTTTTGTACAGTTAATTTATTTTTATCTTGTGGGCCCACTGTATTAATTATCAGGTGGCCGAGACTTTTAATAAGGTGTCTATATAATGCTTGAGGCAGACCAAAGTAGGATTTTTAATAAGGTGTCCATATAATGTTTCAAAATAATGATTGGAAGGGTCTTTTTATTTTTATTTTTTCTGCTCAATCTTGGCTCTTCATTTTCCATTGCATTGATGATTGTCGTGATTTTTTTCACATGGCTTACTCATTGTCTGAATGAATGAATCATTGAAATTGATGATGGGTCACCCCATGTGCCATTGAAAATCTCCCAAGAGATGCCCAAGGAAAAAGGCTTTGTCACTGTGACCACAATATGGTCGCCAAGCATAACTCGGTCTAATGAAGAAAATCTTCAAACCATATCCACAAACAGTGCACATTTATAAAGGTGAAATCATATTCTAGTATTTACACAGAATGATCTAGCTGTGCTATCAACTTACAAAGAGATGAATAGCTTATGTCATGGTATACAAATTAGCTGTTCAATTTCTACACAATAGCCTAGGAGTAGGTTGGACTAATTGAATAGCTAGAGTCTAGATGGATGATAATGAACCGCTGTTTGTTTTGCATTTTATGCTATGAACAGAGAATAATATTTACAACACTTGTCTGAATTCATCTAATGCAATTAACTGCGCTCCACTGCTCAGTATCTGTGGAGCATCCCTGATATGATTAAGTGTGAGACCTGGGTAGGTGTGCAGAGATTTCTTTCTCACTAGTGAAGAGAAGAGAGGTGAATAAAAAGGCTAATTTCCTTGCTAATTTGGGAGCTGAAGTGTCTGAAATAAATATGTCCGTCCTGAGATGAACTTTTTGGTTTCTGTTGCTGCCTGTGATGCATCTGCTTTTAAGCCATGTAAGCATACCAAGGATTCCATTCTAAACAAAAGAAAAAAGGGTCTTCCTTTGATGTGACAATTTACTTGTTTGGATAGCAAAGAAAGGGATGGATTTTGCATGAATACATTAGTGGTTTGCTGGGAAGAGAGCGTCCTTACTTTTGGAAATCTTATAGAATTTGAAAAGGACCAGCACATGAAAGTGGCCCTGATATCTGAAAGCATGATGCAACAGAGAACTTGGCTGGAAGGATGGAGTCTGGGCTGATTTTTATATGAATCTGACATTGCTAGTGGTAAACTGTAGGGAGATTCCAAAGGGCTGATAATGCATTGGGAGTGAATAATTTTTTTGGATGTGTCCTACAAACGAATTAGCTTAGTCCACGAAATAGGAAATATGCAAGGCCTACAAATTTCAATGTCTGATGACATCCTAAAATTACCATGTGGTCACCAAGAATTATAGATGCTCAGCTACTGCAATTTATTTAAAAAATAAATAAATAATTGGAAAAGCCCAAATGCCCATATTGATGAATAAAGCTCAAGAGATTCTGCAATTCATCTTGATATGATCCAACAGTTGATATGATGAACCACACTAGCAGGCCCATGCACCAAAAATCTTTCAGATTGTAAATTCCTAACCATAAAAATTTAAAAATAAAAACAACAGCCCTTCTTGTGGTGGAATGTGTAAAGTTGTTTTCTTTCTTTCTTAATGAAGAAAAAAATGTTCCCCACCAATTGACAGGTTCGGATTTTCCATATGCACTACCAAAAAAAGGGGCAAACGCTACAGATAAAACCATAGCTAAGTATGTATAGCTACGGTTATAGTTCGTAGTGTAACCGCAGCACTAGGTGCCATTGCCATAAATTCTATGGCGGAATGTACATACAGCTACGATATCCGTAGCTGTAGACTGAAGTTAGCAATTGCTATTGTTTCCAGATATAAAGCTACGGCTAATATCCGTAGCTAATTCCATATATATATATATATATATATATATATATATATATATATATATATATATATATATATATATATATATATATATATATATATATATATATATATATATATATATATATAAAAATATATAAATGGTGCTCTTGCTAGTACATTCCCTAATAGATCAACCCATCTAAAGCTAATACAGATAATCATGAAATTGCTTTGATCCAAGACACATGGTTTTGCAAATACAGATACAATTTCCAAATGGAGAAAGGAAAGGGCAAAGCTTTCATTGTACTGACAAGATTCAGTCCAGATATAAATACGATTTCCAAAATACATCTAACGTTACAGTTCATGAGTTCTAATGGGGCCATTGACCTAATATAAGTGTCGCTGATTGTTGGGATCTTCTCTTAATCCATTTTCCACTCCCTATCCTTGTGAGATTCCTTCATTGGATGATAGCTCCTTCCATTGTGTTGTGAAGTTACCTATTTGGATACAACCAAAAGGGTTACAAAATTGAGACAATATGCCATAGTTGTAGCTTGTATGCTAATAATTTGGGTGTTGGACATGGTTTCTTGGATGTGCCCTTCCCACCAGCTTCAACAGATAAATCCTTCATATGACTAATGACATCTTCATATGCATTTTCAGAAATAAAGTTTCTACCTGCGGATAGATCCATCTGCATCCAAGTTCAAATTGTTTAAATGCTCAAATATAATAGTTGTACACCAAAAGACTCCAATGCCATCATGCCAACTTTCATGATGAACAGGTCTTGACTGAAGGTTCAACAAATCTAGATAGCCCATCTGCGGGCACTACCAAGGATCACCCATGGTACAGAAACCACAATGAACAAGCAATCTTGTCTAATGTGCAGACCACAAATGGACAGTGAAATAAAAATGAGTTGAAATCCACATTCATAGAGAAAATGTGTTTAATCGGATAGCTAGGATTCTCTGATTGGGGTGATTTTTGTACCATGGGCCATCCACATGCATGTTGGAATTGCAATAAATCAAGACTGCCTCATTGTAAAACATAACCATTCCATGGCACCGGCATTACAAAACTTAGGTTGGGAATACCCATCAATCAGATGGAGAGTTTCTCCCTGCAAGTGAAGCCGTTTCACACCTCAGGTGGTCCTATTTTCAAAACAAATGGATGTCTAGATATCTCTATTACCCTATTGTGCACCTTTTATTCCCCATTAAGGAGCGAAACAGCCTATTTTCAGCACATGGTATCTACAGTGGGCCCTATAATATCAATGATTGGATCATTGAACTAAAAACCCAAAGATTGCATTTATGATAGCTCATAAGCTTATGAAAAAACATCATAGAAGATGTTCCGACTTCCAACAATAGAAAATGGTGTAATCTCTTGAAGGAGCCCAACTACGCACTCCTAACATGCTGCGATATGGCATGCATGAATGAGATTCAGGTCATTCATGATATCAAACAAACGGTGTATATGTCGTGACCTGAAAATCAGTCTGGACCGGTTGTTAGATGGACCACACTTGTACATCAAATGCTAAACATGGTCAATTCCTTTTAGTCATCCATTTCCCTTAGATATTGGTGCCACCTATTTGATTTTATGCCGTCAAGCGAGTTTGTTCTTCATAAATAGATAATCCAGAACCTACAAAAGTAGAAATGGACAACCCATCGCTCATTAGATTCCACCAATTCTTGTATATGAATGGACCAGCCTGATTTCTAGGCCATAATACATACACATGCGGTGGGCCACCTAATGAACCGCCAAAATCTCACACACATGGCACAAAATTCTAATCCCATGAGTAGGCATCACATTTTGGTTCTTAAACAATTAGATCAAGCATCACATCAAACTAATAAGCAGGGAAAACATTACCAATGAACAAAAGATGGATAATCCACAATGAGGGATTCTACAGTGATACATGCATGTCCTGATGCTCGGGAAGGCATTTGCAGACATGTTAATTTATACATGTGAATTAGCATGCTGTGAGCAAGACTGACAAACTCGAGGTACACCATAGGGATGGGCCATATCCAAAAACCAAGGCGACCGGTGCCTTAAAAAGGGATAGTTCAGATGGAGCAACGGTGGACATATAAAAGGCGATACTCACAACAAAATGGACGGTTGCAGTTGTCCAATCACCATGACCTTTTGGCCACAAATCATCTACATTGTGGCCCACCAGACCAACAATCTCAATTGCATTATATTTTTGTACATGCAGGGTGAGGATGGAACTGCATAGAACTTGTAAGACTGCCATGCAAAAATGGTGGGACTTCACTGATTATGTGTTTGGATATTGAATTGGATTGAATTACGGTGTGTTGCAAATCGATAAAGTGGAAATGAACAAGTGGGGATAGACCCATTTCATCCCACCTCTATTTTAGTAATTTTCTTAGGTATCGAATAGAATTTATTGCAATTCAGTTGAAGTGAGCATCCAAACGCACCTCAAATAGAGTATACTAATAGAGTGGTACTTGTTTACCCTCCCTTTCTCTCCCTTTCTCTCTCGAATCTCTCTTTCCTTCACTCCTATATATTCTAACTATTTTTTTAAAAAAACAGATTTTTACAAAAGAGAATTTTCCAAAACCATACAAGTAGCTAAATCCCTAAACCTCCAAATTTTAAAATCCTTAAAATTTTAAAAATTATAAATCTTAAATCTTCTGATTTCAAAAACATTGTATATTACCTGTTGAAAGTTACTGCAGAGTGATAGAAACAATTCGGTGCGGCGTTTCTCTGGGATGATTCGGTGCGGCGTTTCTCGGAGAGAAGCAAAGAGAAGGCGCGAGAAATCTAAGATGGAAGGGAAAGAGAGATGCGGGAAGGGAAGGAAAGAGAGATCCAAGAGAGAAAGGAGAGAAATCTGAGGAGGAGGTATGGAAATAGAGAGAGAGAGAGAGAGAGAGAGAGAGCCGGAGGGATTTTTGGATGGGATTTTTAGGTTTTTTTTTAATTTTTAATTGGGGTCGAGTTGTACACGGCCTGACGGCGTGTAATGCGCCGTTAACTTCCTCATCTGTGGGCCCTACAGTGTCAGCCAATCAGAACAGAACACGACAAGTCCATCTTTCTCCGCGTCCGGGCGGGGGTAGGACCCAATCCGCGTCCCGCTTGTCATTAGTTTTTGGTTTAGCTGTCCGCAAAACTACCAAGTTTCTCAACTACAACTAACTCCAAGGAATCAACAGTGGATACTAGATGCATGCCAACTACTATTGGAATCAACAAAAAATACAAGCCGAATGGACTGGTCCAATTGCTTTGAAGGGAGGTAACAACATTAGAATCCATGGCTCACATATGACATTGCATGTTAGGGTAATAGGATGGACAATTTTGATTGCGTTGATAAGTTACAAATGGGCTCAAAATTGTGGCATGTATGGAATCTCATGTATCCCTGTAGAGTACCGTACCGAATGAGTATTTTAACTAAGCTAGGTATTCTATCTCCCGTGTGGAAGAGAAGCGTGGAGCCCAATGATCCCGCGGTAGATAGGACTCACCGCCGACCTTAACATCTATGAATCTCTCGCTCCGAATGCGCTAATCGGTTAATTTGTATCTTCCCATCCTAATATTGGAGCATGAGTAGGAAGATCAATAACTTCCACATCATCTCGGGCGAGTTCTGCTAGCGGCGTTAGTGAGGGACATCAATCTCGTCTCATTTAAGGCTTGCACCTCTTGTTGTTGATGTCTTAAATTGGTAAACAATAGGGTATGTCGATGTCATTGACAGATCACTCAATACCATCGAACAATGGTTGATGACATTGACAGGTGCTCAATATCATCAGGAAAAATCCATATTTTATTAGTAAAACGTTTTTATGTTTATACTCGATGTTATCAAAGGTGTTCGATGCAATCGATAGATCATATCCTCAAAGTCCCATCGAATGTCTCATTAAGTGCATGTGAAAAATTGCATAAGTGTGGGATTTGTTTTCTATTTCGATTATGATACTATATAATATTATATATATCAGGTGTAATTGGGATTTGGGAAGAAGTAGAGAAGTTGTAGGCTTTCTAATTCATTTATAAGGGTCCAAGGGCATAACTTTGGCTTGTGAAGTGGATTCGAGGCTTGTTCGAATCGTAATACTCTATCTCTTGCATTTATGCTTTCATAATGCATTACTCATCATTTTGTGTTGTAATTTTTTTCCCGCAAAGGTTTTTCCAGTAAAATTTAAATTGTTTGTATTTTGACTTGGTTGTGCGATTGGTAGTACTTCGCTCGATTCGTCTCTGTGCACTTCCACAGTTCCCCAGTAAGTGGTATCAAAGATAATGTTGGGAAGCAGATTGAATTTGAAATCATGGTATCAATGACATCTCACTCGAATTTTGATATAGAAAAATAATCCATAAAAAAAATAATTGAAATATGGAAAGTTAAGATGACTGGTGCCCTAGTTTAACTAGATTGGGCGATGTGCTCCTTGAAAAACGGTCGGAATTTATGATTGAAGATGAATAGAACAAGATGGATAAGAAAGCAAGAACCGCTTTCTAATTGTGCTTAACGTATCGAGTCCTCTATAATGTCATGAGAAAGAAAACTGTATCAAGTACATGTGCGAAAGAAAAGAATATTTATGTGAAGAAATCTCTTGAGAATCATTTGTACTTGAAGCTTCAGTTGTTCAATATTAAGATGGTGGAGGAGGCTGATATTAAAGCCCATATCAGTAACCTCAATAGATTGATTTGTAAATTGTTGGATGTGGAGGAAACGATGACAGATGAGGATCAAGCATGTATTCTATTGAATTCTCTTCTAGTTTCATATGAGTCATTTAAGGACTCTTTGTGCATCGGTAGAATGACCATTAAAGTCAAGACCGTTATCTCAGTCCTTCAGTCGAAGGCAATGAGAAAGAAAAATGGTGATATGGATGCTTCTATAAATGCACTGGTTATGAGGGGGAGAAATTCTGAGTGGAACAGTGGATCTTCATGATCGAGGTCCAAATCCAAGGGCAAGTTGAAGTGCTGAAATTATAGGATAATTGAGCACATGAAGACTTATTGTCAGAAGTATAAGTCAAGGAAGGAGAATCAGATAGTTCTTTAGGAAGCCAACATTGTGAAATCTAGTGAGGAAGTGAATGGTAGTGAGGTGTTGACCGCATTAAAATTTGGGTTCTTCGATGATAAATGAATTTTGGATATAGGGGCTTCATACCACATGACCTCTTATTAGAGTCGGTTCACTAGTTACAATGCGTGCGATGGTGGCTAAGTGTTTATACGTAATGATAATGCCTATAAAGTGACAGGTGTTGGATCGGTGCCAATCAAGATGTTTGATGACATGAAGTGTATCTTAACCGAGGTGAGACACGTTCTTGATTTGAGGAAGAGTTTGATATTTTTGCGAGCGTTGGAGGAGCTTGGGTGCAAATTCACCGGGTTTGATCGTGTTCTTAAAGTTTTAAAGGAGAAACTCATAGTCATGAAGGCATAGAGGAATGGAAACATTTATAAATTGATCGAGAGCACTTCAACGGGTGGAGTTGCAACATCTGCAATGAAATCTACATTTACATGTATGTGGCATGAATGTTTGGGCCACGTGAACGAGTGGGGCATGAAGGTGCTTGAGGAAGGAAGTGTGACTCTAGAGAAAATTCACATGAATGTGAATCTAGCTGACATGCTTATGAAGGTGGTTCCCATAAAGAAGTTTCATTATTTATTTATTTATTATTATTTTTTTTAAGTGGACTCTTGCCATGATTCCTTTAAACACAGAAAAATGTACAACCTTTCAGGTGTAACCCAACAAAAGGGCCGACCACACCTATCATGTAAGAGAAATTACTATGAACCAAACTAACAGAACTCTGCTAGACCAGGACCGCAGCCCCAAGCTACCCCCAAAAAGCCCCAGACTTGCGGCCCACCTACCTCACCCTCCCCTAAACCAAAGAGGAAGAAAGGAGCAAGACAGACATTACTCAAGAGAAGATCTAACAGCGCCAAGATCTACTCTATCCAGAAATAAGAGCCCACGAACCTGAGGAGCAAGGTCCCTGACATTCTCAAAAATTACTGTAACCTGATTCTGACTTCCCTCCCTAGCCATTCCATCTGCCAGACCATTCCCTTCCCTAGGAATCATCGAATACACTAAAGACATGCTCCACCTAAGCCTCTTGATTCTGCTAACCCACGGGCGCCATTGCCAGCGGACACAAGAGATAGACGAGGAAAGGCCTACCTCCACTGTGGAGTCGAATTCAACCGCAATCTTCTCCAAGCGACGCTCCAAGCGTAATATAATGCCATCATAAATTGCTCTCACTTCTGCCCTATTGTTTGTACCCACTCCATAGGCAACGGAGAAAGCAAATAACAGCATGCCATCCTCATTTCTATAGATACCCCCTCCTCTTGAACGGGCTGGATTTCCACAGGCCGAACCATCAACATTTAATTTGACCCACCCTGCATTAGGTTTAGTCTATTTAATTACCTGAAATGAGCAGGAGAGGCGGGTGTAAGGTGGACATTGGATCTGGTCCCTGAAAACTGCGGCTGCACTTCATCATGGCCCTCTAATAGGTTGACAGCCCACCACCTTATGCGGGCAATAGTTGCATTCTCCACCATTGGAAGATCGTTCAATCTGGCCCCATTTCGGCTCGCCCGGATCTCCCACAAGATCAGGGCCAGAATCAGGTACCTGATGATGGAAGACGCTGCTCCCGGAGCATTTGCACTTCTCCACTGCCTTAGCTGATCCTCTATAGCAAGGTGATTAAAGAAAGTGATGCTGCATACAGCAAAGAAATAGCACTTAATAACGTTCGTCTGCTGACTAAACAGGAACAGGTGAGTGAGAGATTCCACTTACGGGCTGGAGGAGGGACCGATCTTACAGCAGGAGCATCTTGATACAAGCTGAAAGCCTTTTCTTTGCAGCTGATCGTCCACTGGAATAGCTCCCTGTAATAGTCTCCAACATAACAGTGACATTTTCGGCAGAATTTTTGAGTGCCAGATCCACTTGTTTCACCAGTTTCCCTGCCTTGAATCCCTACCCAGGTACCAACCCGATTTTGTAGAAAACTGTCCCAAAGAATCTAGCGGCCAAAAACAGGACGGAGGATCGACAGAAGTTGTAAATTCGCTTTGTACTATAAAGTCGAAGAATTTAGTTCCAGTTATGTGCAACTTCTTTGGGCTTGGTGAATGGGCAAATGGAAGACATAATGTACATGAGAAGCGATGGTGGAGCTATGTTACATGGCATAATTAGAGATAAGGATAAGAAGCTATGAATAATAAAGATTGAAGACATGGTGCAAATTATTGTTAATATTTTAAATATGTAAATAATAGGGTCTATCGATATCATCGAAAGACCACTCGATGCCATCAAGCAGTGGTCTTGATGCCATCAAAAGAATAAGAAAAATTCATGTTTTGTCACTAGAACATTTTGGTATTTTTACTTGATGTCATCAAAGGTCTTCGATGCCATCAAAGTCCCATCAAAGGTTCCATTGAGCGCACGCGTTGAATTGCATAAGTGCGGGATTTGTTTCTTATTCCGATTATGATACTACATATATCAGGTGTAATAAGGATTTAAGAAGTAGAGGAGTTCTAGGCTTTCTAATTCGTTCCTAAGGGTTTTATGGGCATAGCTTGAGCTTTTGAAGTGGATTTGAGACTTGTTCAAATCGGTAACACTCTCTTGTATTTATATTTTTATAGTGCATTACTTGTCGCTTTGTGTTATGGTTTTTTCCCGCAAGAGTTTTTCCATGTAAAATTTAGATTGTTTGTGTTTGGACTTGGTTGTGCGATTGGTAGTACTTTTCTTGATTCGTTTATGTATGCTTTCGTAGTTCCCAAACACCTTTATCTTATAGTGACGCTCAAGCAATGGATAACATATGGTATTAGAGTGTGTTTCTATTTGTGCATCCCACAATTTTTTCGATAGATTTTCATTGCATTGATGGGATGTGTCATTAAAATTGATAGCGCTATTGACATTGGTTGATTGCATGCATGCATATGTTAAATGCAAGCTTATTTTCATGGTAGCTATTAAAATAGTAGAATGCAAATCTTTTATAGAAGCCATGTTCTTGTTAGTTGTTGTTCCAGTTAGTTATTGCCCATTAGAATTGGGAGACCCATTGTCTCGATCATCACTAGTAGATGTTGACCACTAAATTGCATCCAGATAGATTGACATATTTTCCTATACCATTAATATGATAGATTTCAATTTTTTTAGACATTTGGTGAGTCCCTTAGACTCTCATGCCTTTGTTGGATACTTATGTGACATCTAGACCATTCATCTGAAGGGCTCAATTAGAAAAGAAAAAGAAAAAAGAAAAAAAAAATGAAGATGTTGGGGTTGGTCTCATTGTGCATGAATCATTGGTGTTACTTTCTCCCATGTTATCTTATACACCTTGATCAACCCCATGTTACAATTGGTCTAATTTTTTAATGTAATGTTGAGGAGCGTTATATGCCTATAGATTGATACCCTTGTTTTTTGGACCATGACTTTAAATCTTACACATAAGCCAAACAAAGTACTAACTCCTCTCAATGATCGATACCTTGAAAGATAAACTAAAGTCAATGAAAGACAACAACATTTAGTATTTAATAAATTTATTTAAAGGGATTGTACTAATTGGTTATAAATGTGTTTATAAAACTAAAAAAGAATATTCAAAGATTAGTTGCTAAGGGTTTTATAGAAAAAATGAATTAATTTTAAAGAGACATTCCCCCCAGTCTTTTAAAAAAAATCCTTTAGGATTATTATGACACTCGTGGCTCAATACGATATTGAGCCACAATAGATGACATAAAAATCGCGTTTCTTAATGAGAATTAAAGGAGAATGTATATATTCTAAAATCAGAAGGCTTTGATATTTATGAATTTGAATATCTGGTATGTAAGCTAAATAAGTCCATTTACGATATAAAACAAGAATCACATTGATGGCATGTAAAATTTCATGATGAAATTTCTTAATTTGATTTTAAAGAAAACACTGTTGATCAGAGTGTGTGTGTGTGTGTGTGTGTGGGAGTAAGTTTGTATTCATAATGTTATATGTTAATGATATTCTATTAGCATATAATGATAAAAGAATGATGTGTGACGACAAGAGATTTCTATCACATAAATTCAAAATGAAGGATCTTGGCGTTGCATCATTTGTCACAAGTATAAAAATATAACATAACAGAGCAATATGTATTTTGATATTATCCTAAAAAAACCTATGCTGAAATGATTCTTAGTAGATATAGTATGCATAGTTGTATATAGACGTAGGGATGAACGTGATGAGGTCGATCACCATCTTCCTTAAGGATAACTACTCCGAATCCACGGAGCTTCTCTAGATTCCTCATGGTGACTTTTTGAATCCACGAGGAAAAAGGTAAGAAAAATATAAATAAATTCTATAAAATTCATAATTTGATTGATGAATAAATAAACGAGTTTACACCCCTTTAAATAGGGATACTAAGTCATGGAAGAATTTTTGGAATTAAACTACAACTAAAACTCCTTGAATTTGTAACTTACTATAAATAGTAAACTTATTATTTATTGACGGTCGGCATTCATACTAGTGCGCATGGTTTTCGGCCAAAAATTGTAAGTCTCCAATTTGGCCTAACCATGATGTTCTCCTAATTATTCTACGAACTTTTCATGTTGGGTGCAACTCCTTAAGCCCAACGGATGAAGAGTTATACTCAAACCAAAACTTACTATAAATAGTAAAAACGAAATTAAAACAAGATTTCGACAATCAATCTGATGGGTAACCCTGCTTAGCTGGGTTGGGTGGCTAAAGTAGCTCATCCTACCCCAAAATCATATATGGTACGTCCGATAGCTCATTTTGGTTTGTAAGATACGTCCGTTTTAAGTCTGACAATCTGGATCACCTCTGCTTTTGATTGGGCCTTTTCTGATCCATCTTGCCCATGAAACTGTCCATGACCCACTCTACATCATATACCAAGAAAGCCTCCTATCTTTACGACAAGCTTAAATCTTGTAATGTCTAAGAATGATCATGAAAGGAAGATAATGCAGGATATCTCATATGCATTTACAGTAGGAAGTATTGTGTGTGTGTGTGTGTGTGTGTGTGTGTGTGTGTGTGTGTGTGTGTGTGTGTGTGCAGGTCTACACTCGACCTGACATAGCCTTTGTAGTTGGAATGCTTGGGAGATGCATATCAAATTTATAAATAGATTATTGGAGATCCCTAAAGAAAGTAATGCGATACTTGTAAAGGATGAACTATTTCATGCTCACATAAAGATAAATTGATAGGTTGGAGCTGATTGGATTACCGATTTGGTTTTCATTGGGTGCCTTGACAGCAGAAAGTTTACATTAGGATATGTTTTCATGATGAAAGTCGATCTTCCTAGTTTCAACAGCAAACTCCACATCAAGGACTTTCTCGATTGGTTCCTTGAAGTCGAACATTTTTTCGACTACATGAACATCGTGGAAGAGAAAAATGTTAAACTTTTGGCTTACAAGTTGTAGGGTGGAGGTTTGATTTGGTTGGAACAACTTTAACTTGAGTGGAGAAGACAGATGAAGGCGTCAATCCGCACGTGGTCGTGAATGAAGCAGTTATTGCGCATGTGATTCCTCAATTGAGATTACGATCACGTATTATTATAACAAAACTAAAATTGTTGGTAGGATATCCAATTAGTAAAGTGTTATGCAGAGAAATCCAATTACTTATCGGTAAGAGATGATCTTATCGAAATGGAGTTGTGACAGGCCACAAGATTCATCAGTGGCTGATATGTGGCCCTTATGGGAATAGAGAACCAAGCCAAGGCTTTTAAAGTGGAGGGATGTCTCTTATAACCCAACATGATTTTATTAAACAATTTGATAAAAGAGATGTAAATGCATTAGTTGAAAAGGAAAAATATATGGAACCTTTGAACATCCCAGAGGATTTGAAACCAATGCTGTAGGAATTCAAGACGAATGTGCTTGATAAATTTCCTAATAAATTGCCTCTCATATGAGATATAAAAAAATCATATTAATCTTGTCTCAGGGGAGGCAAGTCTGCCTAATTATTTACATTATTAGAAAGAATGTGAGATCTTACAGGCACAAGTGAAGGAACTGATCCATACTAGTCAAGTCAATGAGAGCATGGAAACATGTATTTTGTCAGCTCAAGAGCTTGATGTAAAGTACAAGAAAAGGGCTGATAAACATTGGTGCCATAAATTGTTTAAGTATCATGTGTGAAGTCATTTGGATAACTTGAGGATAATTTTTTTTTTTTCCAAGTGGAGGGATTTGATGTAGGACGTGACACAAATACATTCCTAACATGGTTAGACCAAAATAAGGTGAACCATAAATTGGCCATGACTTTTGATCCAGGTATCATCACGAGGCACATAACCTATTAATCTTTATTATAATTGGCCATTTGTGGGTCACAATTGTCCGTTTTGTCAGAAAATGCTCTCTTTCAGCTCAAAAATGAAATTTTAAGAAAAATTACTATTTTTAGTAATCCTAATTTTTTTTTAAAAAAATATTTTCTTAATTTTAGAGTTTTAGATTTTCTTTTTTCTTTTTAAATAACTTGTGATTATGTTAGGATTGTTCTAGTAAAAGTTTATTTGAAATTTTTATTTTTAGAAATTAAGCTTTAGAATAATTTTGCTAGAATTAAGATTTTTATTAGAGTTAGAATTTTACTATTTTTGGTAATTACGAATTTTGGTTTATTTATTTATTTATGGTGTAATAGAGACATACACACTAGACAATTATCAATCAATTTATTTTGGATTTTATTTCTATTTTATATCTCTCCTCATGGATTCGAGGTATCTCCGTGAGGAATCAAGAGAAGCTCCATGGATTTAGAGTAATTATCTCTTGGGGAAGACGGTGCTCGACCTCATCACATCCATCCATGTGTCAAAGAATGTTAGAATTTGTGACCCACTTATGACATTGGTTGTTGGGGAAACATGATGGATGGTTTGGATCACATTGATGAGTTCCAAGTGAGCCCCACAATTGTGGCATGTACACAATCTTATATAGTTATATAGAGTACCATACCGAATGTGTATTTTAACTAAGCTAGGTATTCTCTCTCCTGCAAGGGAAAGAGGTATGGAGCCGAACCACGGGACCAAAAGTTCAATAATCACTAGGAGTCGCCGCCGACCTCAATATCTCTAAATCTCTCACTATCTTCCCATCGCAATAGGGGAGCATGAGGAGAAAGATCAATGGCTGCCACCTCATCTCCCGTGAGCTCCACCGGTAGCATTAATCGCACGTCAACCCCTCTTCTTCGTTAACGCTCGCACCCCTATCCCTGTTGGGACGCCCAAACAATAGATAACAAATGGTTTAAAGGACAGCTAGAAAGACGACGTAAGGTGGACCTTATCTTGGTAGGTACAACATGGTCCAGCCCATTAAAAGCTCATAAAAGGTGGCCCTTGTCCCATGTGAATGCCCTATGCATTGTCAACATCGGCATTTGTTTTTCCTTTTTCCTTTATTATAAATATATCCTATTATTAATGTGCTGAGGTCATCATCTTCAAACCTTTCGAATGCTGCATGGGACGCCCAACCATCAATGGGGACGGTTCATTCAATAGCACCGCTGGGTGCAAGCAATCGTACAAGAATCACGTGGGTAAAACTTCTGGTGGGGCCAAATTTATGTGGTAGATGTTTCAAAATGATTATCAGTCTTATTTTGTTTCCCTGCTCAAAACCATTATGAGTTTATTTTTTCTTTAGGAAAAAAAAAGAAAAAGAAGAAGAGACAAATGGTTACTCATCAAATGGGCCACATCCTACAAAATAATGTATAGCTACTGATAAACAAGAAAATACAAGTGTGGCCCACCATGAATGGATCGAGCTGATTTCTATAGAAGGTAATTCTCATGGTGGGGTTAACCTATTGGAGGGATAGATATTGTACCTAGGTACATGATAGGTTGGAAGTTATTAGCTGGGTATATATGTTAACTTATGGCCAGACTGTTTTTGTTTTCTTTTTTTTTAAATAAAAAATAAAAATTTTGGGTTAGCTGGTTAGTACACACCCATGTCAGTAGCCAGACTGGTTGCAACGAGCATCTATCCAAAAAAAACAAGGATTTAAAATATGATGAATGCCAGTAATTAGCCTGTTGCATTGAGCTTCTTTTCAGTATACTACTCTCGCTCCTTCGGATGGCAAACACGGGATGATCTTAACATTAAAAATCAATAATGATTTCAACCGTCTATCTTTTAATTAGGAGGTGTTTGGGTTGTAAGTTATTTGGCATGAGCTTCTTATTCCTTAAGTAGCTTATCTTGAATTTTACTTATTGAACTGAAATAATTAACTTTAAATAAAAAGTTACTTATAATTGATTACAAATCAAACTCACTTATCTCAAATTATAAGTTACTTATTTACTGTTGTAAGTGAAAAAAGTACCTACTTATTTGGTTGCATCTAAACAACAAGTTGCTTAAAATAAGTTACATATGTCATAAGTATACCCTATCTTTATTTCTACTTATTAAGAGGACAAGTATGTTATACTTTCTCTTCAGCCATTTATGAAAAATAGAAAAGGAAAAAAAAAAAATTCAAAAAAAAGTAAAGTGATTAATTACTTTTAAGTAAAATAGTTACTTATAACTAATTATAAACCAAATTTACTTATCTAAAATAAATCATTTATCTGTTGTTGTAAGTAGAAAAGTAACTTATCTGGTGGTATCCAATCAAGCCCTTAATATCCTAAATAAGCTATCGTCCCGGTCATGGGAGCTGTTGAAAACTTTCGATGAATTCATGACAGATAGTGATGATCGGACTCATCCCATGACTTTAATTTTGTCAAAGTATCCAGTATTTATCAAGGTCTACGACTTAGAATATTCTGATCATTAGACCATATGGCATGTAGGCCTGGCCGGCGGAAAAACACCACTGGATTCTGAGCTGTGACGGAGGTCAAATGAACCCTAACATTAACGTCTCCAGGTCGAGAGCGGATTGCCAGTGACCCAGTGCCTGGGCTGTGTGGGGTCAACCGAGATGTCCTTGACAAATCCACTCGGTTCATCTGTTTTGAAAGATTGCAATATGACAGGATTCTAGAGGTCAGAAAGATCTAAAAGTCATTTGGGCCACACCAAAAAAACAGTTGGAACAACATCGTGAAACCTCCTTGAAGCTGACCATGATGTTTATATAACATCCAAACAGTTCATAGGCATCCTGATACAAAACTTTTATCACCCTCAGGCGTTCAATCCCCACTGTTTCGTGTGGAATGAGTTTTGGATCTGTCTAATTTTTAAAATCCTGTCGAATTGTGGTCTTTCAGAATAGATGATGGAAGTGGATTTGTCATGGACATTTCTATGAACCGCACACAGCCCCGGGTACAGACGGGTCACTGGCAGTCCGGTCTCCTCCATGTCTCTTATGCTTTTCTAATCAAATGATATAATATTTACTAGCATGCGGAAAGATTCTTTGAAAGAGTCCAAAAGGCAAGGATTCCCACCTTCGGTCTGAGTAACAAAAGAACAGCTGTAAGATAGTGATATGATCGTTATGAAAATGACGAGGGCCACAGAGTGAGGGGGGGATTTCTATAACCATCTTATGGCCCAGTGAAGAAAATGTGCTGGATGGAACCCGTAAATCACATTGGATATTTGCCTGCATGAAATAAACTATTCTAACCTTTTATTTATTTTCACTGGGGTCCTCTATATCATGTATATATTTGTGGTCCAACAAAGACTTCCAAATAAAGAGGGAGAAGGTATCAAATCTTATGAGTCCAACTACAGGTAACAATCAGCCCATTGAATAACATCCAACTTTTCACATGCATACAACACCCGATATTATTGATGTTTTTACTCTTACCCGGGTGGCAGACTCCCTGGAGTTTCAACACCGGGTCAAGGGTTCGAGTACCCATGGTGGTGAAATCCTACGGTATGCGTGTGGTGTGAGTGTGTGGGGTGTGTGCGCGTGTTAGAAAAAAAATAATATATATTCAATTTTATTAATAGTTTTTCTGCAATTTTCAGAATCACTTCTTGTGAAAATCAGATACTTTTACTCATCAAGTTATCACATCTGTATTTTATTATTTATCAATGGATATAAATTGTTTTGAATAGCATGGCCCATTTGATGAGTGGATAGGACTAACTTTTGCATAAGATGATCTTATGTTCGGCTCAACCCATTAAAAGGGTTGGATATCACATGCAATTGATAGACTGGAAGTTATTTGCAGGGTGAACTGTAAACCCAACCTCAGAGGGAGCTCTAAGAAATCAATGCGCGGTTCTTCTTTGGACGTACCTCCTTCATTAAAGACATGGGAATCCATCTAGGCATTTCGGGATGAGAGTCTTCTAATCAACATTTTCAGATGTGTTGCAAGTTTCCCACTTACCTATGTTAGACGGTGACAAAGATCATGGATGTACTAAATCTAGGCATTCATTACGCGAATACTGTCTTTCCCAAGGAAAACATTTAAACTAATGTTATAAAATACTGTTTCCACTTGTTTCGAAGAAAGTGCATGCTAGTCATTTTAGACTCTAAAAAAATAGTTAAACCAACGACTCGGACCATAACAGAGAACGGCTTTTCATGGTCTACCAAGAAAAGGTTCACACTGACCGGAGGAAATTTTCCATCCAATCAATGCCATACAAAGAGGATGGTTGGATTAAAGATGGTCCATTGATCGACATCCACCATCCAATGATTAAAGATGGTCCAATCATCATCATCATCATCATTTAAGCTTATCTTAACCAATCAATTATATGAATCCTATTCTATCATTCCACTCTATCAAAAACCATGTGCTCAACCAAGCTATAGGTTTTCAAGTCTTTTCTTACTACTTATAAGCGAGATCTTCACATGAATGATACACGGCCAAGCTACTCAAGAATTAGAAGGCCATGCAACAAAGGCTCTCTATGCCTATTATGATGACCATCACATCTACACTATAAATTTTTGTATTAGCTTATATTAGGGCATTTACCTAAAATGCGACAAATATACAGTTATAATAAGCCACGACACGAGAAAAAGTAAAAATGAGTCATCCACCATCGGAAGTCATCTCTCCACTTCTCCCTCTCTCCAGCATGGCAGAGAAGACCGTTTCATCTATCTACAGTCCCCCTAATCTCCATGCGCAGCACGTACACACCCACCTTAGTTTATATAATGGACCAAGCATTGATTAAAATATTAAACGCTCGACTCAACTCAATAACCAGCCAGGTTGGGTTAAGTCAAAGACATGACTCAACTCAAATAAATATTTAATAAGTAAATGAAGAATTTAATTACAACAATAATAGATATTCATCTGAATATAAAAATTTGCATTTTTAATAGTCGGTAAATGCTGTTGACTTGGTTGGTGAGGTAGATTTCAGCTTATAAATGTTGTTGACCGGTTCGGTTGAGGTCTTGAAATTTAGTGGAAATGTGACACATGGCATCTTAGCTACAATTTAGCCAATCCCTACTCTTTACACGATCCGGCCAAGATGATCATCAGGTGGACCATGCCTAAAGGATACAAAAGGATGTTTAAGAGATATCTACGAATGGTTCAAATTTAATATGGATGTGTGGTCCACATGATAACTAAATGGACTTGATTTTTATTTTATTTATTTATTTTAATTTTTTTTCATGTATGACATCGACATGCTAGAATCACATGATGAGCCGCTCCCATGTAAGACTCATGTGCATCGTTTCTACATTTCAGGTAAGTGAACTCAGCATTTCTCAAGAACAAAAGAACGTGTAGTCCATGATGGGTCCCTATGGCCCAACACTAGTTCAACGGCCAAGAAGAGTCCTTGAGATTGGGAGTAATAAGAAGGAAATACTTACCCAGGAACAACAGGATACATGGTGATTCCCCAGTCATTTCTTATGTGGTGTAGATCCGTGTGACACATCCCACAATACAAGATCTTGATGGTTACATCATCAATGCCGTTTTCTCTGCATTGACCATTTCAAATCCCAACACAAAAAACATTATTAAAAAAAAAAAGATAAAAAAAAAGAAAAGAAAAAGAAAAAAGAAGTTAGAATTTGAATAGGAGCATGAACATGATTTTAAGACTCAGACGAGGTCTGGTGTGACTCGTCAACTCGGTTAAACCAAATCGGGTTGGACGGTATAAGTTGGGCTAGTCACCCCAATTACGGCTCGACTGAGGGATGTTTACACCAAAATTAAAAAACCTGAAAACTTGAGGCGGAGTCTCGAACGAGTCACACACAGTTCCGAGTTTCTCAGCAACTCGGCTCAAAATCTCACCGATTCGAGTACCAATTTCTATTTTCACATTCTTGGTGATTGAAATGGTATAATTCAAAACTAAAAATAGAAAGTTTGATGAATGGTCCATTCAAAAATCGGTTTTTTTTTTTTTTTCGAACTTGGGTTTCTACCTTCTTTTGAAGACGAACGGACTGATGTGTCCCGAAGAGTCGTGAGCGGCCCACCCGGCAACGGTCTGAGTGTGGTTTGGGGTGGTCTGCGTCATTGTTTTCTTGCCCAAACGCTAAACTAGATCTCTTCTCCTTTGTCACGCTTTGTAAATTTTGGATAGCTAGGAAGGATGTACTGCTATTTATATATCAAAAATATTCGTGGGGTTAAGTGTGTGGAAACCGTGATAGGCACTTGCATTTTTACTTGTCGATTTCTATCTGGACCATCCATTTAGATCAGTTACTTGCTTAATTCATTTTCGTAAATATAGGTGACTGCACCTAACTTATTTGAACGATCTTGTCCATCGGTTTTTGCAGTGCCACTGACGGGACAGTTCAGATCATCTGATCATCAGGTTAGGCTATGAATAGTAGACCGGACCCAAGGAATGGTCCGGATAGCTGCTATATTTTTAAGTAGGTGGACGAGAAGTTCCCATACGCTTATCACCCTAGATCATTAATCGTTATATATTGTAGATAGAGAACAACACATCTCCGCCCTTCATTTTAAAAATAAATAATTTAGACGGCTTGAAATCGACGGGTAGATGACGCCTTTGTATTAAATAAGATGAATTGAATGATATTGTCATCCGCCAACCACCGAAAGCATAAGAGGATTGCGTCCTGCTCACGCCTGGACGATTATCCGTCCACGGAGGGCTCTGTGGGGCCCACATGATGTATGTGTATTATCTACACCGTCCATTCATTTTTTTAGATCATTTTATTATCCCAACCCAAAAATGAGACAGATACAAAGGTCAGGTGTACCACACAGGGTATTGAACGAACATCATAAAAAAATTCTTGAGTTTCGCAGAAGTTTTGGATCAAGCTGATATTAGTATTTTCCCTCCATCCAGGTCTATATGACCTTATCAACAGGTTGGATGGAAAATAAACATCACGGTGGCCCCTATGAAGGTTTCAACGGTGGATGTCATTAACACGCTGCTTCCTGTATAGGGTTACACGTGAGCTTTGTATCCGTCTAATTTTTGTACTCAATCCCTAAAATGATATGGAAAAATGGATGGACGTCTTCGATAAAACCCATGCATCACGGTGGGTCTCGCAGAGGCTGAGACAGGACGCAATCCTTTTCTGGGGGACCTAGGATTGAGAGAAAAAAAAAAAAAAAAAAAAACTTGGATGGATAATTAAAAAATACAAAATAAAATGATTGAGGTGTTCTACAGGGAAACGGATTTTTTTTTTTTTTCAAAAAGACACTCCATTGATTCAAGGTAATTACAAATGGACTGATTTTAGAATTCCCTAGGAGAAAAAGAACCCAGGGAAGCCTATCATATTGCTAAACAAAAATAACAAAAAAACCTAGCGAGACAAAACCTCTACGCTAGCCAAGGGTGACACAGAAGCCTCTCTAAGCCTCTCTAATTGCCCCCAGCCCCATCTTATCGAGAAAAAAAATGACCATGGATTCGGGCTCGGAGATCAGCAAGGAGATCAAAGGAGGTAGAGATCTGAGTCTTGTTGCCTTGGCAGGCCAATGCATCCGTTGGGGCGTTCCCTTCCCAAATGATGTAAGCAAACTCAATTCGACCTCTACTCTTCATACTATTGATCCGTCTTAACTAGTAGTTTCACTTTCAACCTGGTTGGCTTTGCATGTTTAGCACTTTTACGACTTGCATAGAGTCAGATTTTACAATAACCTACTTGAAGCCTCTAGACAGATAGTTGGTGTCACGTCTCAAACTCGAAAACTAAGCTCACAAAATTCTTGATCGCTGAATCCGGCGCCGACAGCCTCCGTAGTATCCCATTCTCGGCTTCCGACACTCATATACCAGGTTTTGATCCAAGGATCCTACGATAAGTATTTTTAACTTGAATTTGATAAGCATAACATACGAACAATAACCAAGATACCATCACAAAATTCGCTATGATAAAAAACTTTAAGGTACAATGCGCATAAAGGGAAATACAATGATAATAGTAATGGAAACTCCTGAAGCTAGATAGGATGCTCCTGCTTCTACTAAGCTACGACTACGTCTTGGTGTCACCTGCACGCATCAATCGTGCATAAGCTTATAAAAAATTTAGACGGTGGTGAGAGTATGTGTGTAATATAAGTATGCTCAGAATGCAATATCAGAGTAATGTGAAATATACTAGTAAGTCAATGAATGCAATCAGCTGTACCAAGGCTAGGCGATGCAAGGCATGAATGATGTTGGTCATACCAAGATTATGCAATGAAAGATGCAACTCGAACATACCAATCCTCATCTGAATCCACATATCAATGTAGCTCATCACTAGAGTATCAAATGTCAGTACAGTTCTCATGCTGGACAATCACCGGGGTCTAGTACACTTTACATCAGCTTGTAGTCTCTATCCGAGCACACAATTGGGTAAGTGGAAGAGATCTCACTATTCGCCTGCCAATATTAGGCCTGACTCGTCGATAGCGGACTCATTCCTCAAGTTAGTCAAACTCAACCTAGATATTGCTCCCTCACTCAGGCGGGTAAGGTCACACCCCTTTCCAACTGACCACGACATAGTGGGAGATGCGGCCTACTGGTATACGTCCCTTGTCATGCTCCAGACTCAGAAATTGGGCTCACAAAATTCTTGATCACCGAATCTGGTAATGACAGCCTCCATAATACCCCATTCTCAGCTCCTAGTGCACATACGCCAGATTCTGATCCTGGGATCCTATAAGGAGGATTTTTCAACTTACATTTATTTCGTAAGAAGCATAACCACAAGTTTACCCAAATCACAAAGGCAACATCATTATTACATATCCACTAATATAAACATTTAAATACAATGCTGAAAGGGAAATACATGTGTCAAAATCAAAGCTCTAAAAGTCTACTACATGCTCCAAGCTTCATGCTACTGCAACCTAACATTACCTGAACGCATCTATCATGCATAAGCTTATAGAAAGTTTGGTGTACGTGTGTGCACAAGGTAATTGTCTAGTATTCAATACAATGCCATAATCATACAATATCGAAAATACTGGTAAGATCATAAATCATACGATATCAGAGTAAGCGAAAATACTGATAAGTCCACGAATCAATCAATATCAGAATACGCAATACAAATCAGTTATGCAAATGAGGAGTCATAAAGAGCTAAATATCATATGCTGAGGATGCAGTGAAATAGCATCAGCCGTACCTAGACCATATAAATGCATAAACACGGTAACCCAAAATGTCGTATACCATAGATGTAATGTAATATGCGGTGCAAATGGAATGACCATACTGAAATGTGAAGTCGGGATGATAGTATGTAGTATCACAGGTTATGGGGTCCATCACAAGGGACGTCTATCCAAACCAGTCCCATACCTAATTTGGATAGTTAGACTCAATGTGGTAAACTCTTGATCTCAAGTTAGTCGCGTGCCCCAACCGAAATCCTGGCCATTGCGAAGGTACACGTAATAAATACTTATGCACCACCAACCTGAGTGGATAGTGAATGAATGAATGAATATAATGCTAAGTATGCAACTCCTCCTCCACAAATCAGTACTGTACATCTCTGGGATCATCATCGGGATCTAGTACACTCTACATCAGCTTACTACCCCATTAAACGCACAAATGGGTGTAGACACCCCACCCAGGCTACATCTTGAGAAGGCTAAGATAGTCTAAGAATCATGATCATACACCAAAACCAAGCCTGAGTCCCAGCTTAAAACTTAAAGCCCTGATCCTAAATCCTAAAATTCCAACCTACAACCAGAAAGCATAATCCAAACCGTCCAAATCCACATACAACTCTGTCTTTACCCTATACCTTAACCAAGACCCCCTTTACCCAAGCCTAAACCCACCTATCTGAACCGCAAACCCCAAAAGAAGACCACTAGGTGAACCAACATAACTTACAAATCCTGCACGCGCGAGCCCGACCCGAACGAAGCCTGGATGGTAGTCTGACTACTTCCTGTGGTACTTCAAATGCCGTCACTCGCGGCCCTTGTGTGGATAGCCGTCCCATCGTCCAAAAGTCAACTTTCTCTTGGATTTACCCCCCAACCTTCACCATTTACTTTTTACCATCCTCAAGAGTCAATGAGGGTGCGCCACATAACGCTTCTCTCTCCCTAACCAATCACAAGCTTCCATTTCATTATTTTAATCCTTACCTACCTCCTATTTACCGTATAGCCATTAGAGAAGGCTATAAATAGCCCTTTCCTCTTCTCATTCCAAAAAGCCTCAACAACTAAGAGAGCCACTTCTTATCCAAGGGAGAAGAAGAGAGAAAGAGAGTGAGGAAGAGAGTGAAGGTGGGAAGGAGCTCCCAAGCCTTTTAGTCCATATTTTCTTAGCTACCCCCTAGCCTTCCCCTCAACCTTGTCCAACCCAAAAGCCTAACTCGAATTGGTCATGGTTCAATTCATGTTTTAGCCTACTCAAGATCAAGCTAAATATCCATCTATCTTACAAGCATTTCATCATGACATTTATTCCCTTCTCAACCCCCCTGCTTCTCTAGATCTCTAGTGAACGTATGCTCTGTGGCTTGTTGTACACCGCATCTCGTCGTATAAAACATTTCTCGTGATCTAGTCCATTTTCTTACCTCTTCGCATAAGCATCATCACATCCACCTTTCAGACACGCTGTTGGACGTATGCTCTATGGCTTACCGAAATTCCAGATCTTATCGCATCAGAAATTCACGTGTGTGCCTAGTCCTATCTCGACTACATCATCCATCCCTTGAGATTATTTTATCATACAAAGTAGAGACCGTATGTTCATATGGGCAGAGAGGGTGCCTAACACCTTCCCTCTTTATAACCGAGGTCCCTTTCTCAAAATCCCGAATCATAGACTAGGAGTCAATACAAGGTTGGAGAGTCTTCGGATTTATCTCACCTTACATATTCCGCGAGTTCTAGCCGACTACGGGATTTTAAGATTAATTGGCTAGTGACGACTTCAACATCCCACAAATCAGCCTAATCACCCCCACCACCACAAAGACATAACATATAAATCTGCGTGAGCACCGATTTTAAGTGTCTAAGAATGGCGACTGCACTGGGGACTTACTAGCTTGTACTAGCTGAGACCCAACTTGATATAGTGTGGTAATATAATCTTAGGGGGTATTCTACATTTGCATTCATACCTTGCATTAAAAAAAAAATGAGGATTGATCTTTGGTTGCACCCATTCAAGGCTTTCACTCACCCCATGCTTATCTAATCCAAAGTTGCCATGACCAACCAAAAAGAAGAAACCATTACGCCTAAAAGGAACCCCCAAATGACCTGAATTCATGACTGATAATATCGCATTCACCTCAACCATGAATGAAATAGCCCAAAATTTTAAGGCTTTACAGGCCCTTCTTGCCCAATGTGTTCAAAAAGAGACAGTCCAACCCATGAAAGTGTCATCACCTAGTGCCCTAGTTGTCTTAACTTTTCAGCATCTTCCCCATAATAGGAGTCACCTTCAAAGCCAAGTTTCCACAACTGAGAATCCTTTTCAGCAGCCTCTCACTGTTGAGAAACGCTATCAAATAAAATCTCCCATAGTCAGGAATCCCAGCCAGTTCCAACATCTTCCTCCTAATAGGAGATCCAATCAATTATAGGGGACAAAACCCCCCTCGAACGGTCTCTCCGAAATCGAAGAGATTTGGGAGCAATTGCGAGAGGTGCAGAGGAAACTACAAAGGCAACAAGGGGTGGATCTCTCATCCACCAAATTTAGGGATCTTTGTCCCTTCCCTTATGCAATGGTACCTCAAAACTTTGAGGTACCAAAATTCAAAAGATATGATGGTACGGGGTGTCCTGTAGACCATTTAAAAGCATTTTGTGGAGAGCTTAATACTCTAGTAGGTAATAACAGAGCATTAATCTAGTTGTTTCAAAAATTCTTGAAAGGCGATGCATTAGATTGGTACACGTCATTAGACTATCATCGAATCAAAACTTGGGAACAACTTTCCTAAGCTTTCATTAATTATTTTGTATATAATCTTAATGTAGCGCCCAAAAGGGTGGATCTTGCTGCCTTAAGGCAGAGGAATGATGAGTCATTGTCAGCTTATGTTGGATAGTGGCGAGCCATGGCTGCCAGAATGAAAATATCCATTGATGACGAGGAGTAAATCTACATGATCATCCACTCGGTAAACCCGAGTATCTCCAGATACCTCGTATCGTATCCATATGTGACGCAGGGATGAACGTAATGAGGTCGATCACCGTCTTCCTCAAGGATAACTACTCCGAAACCACAGAGCTTCTCTGGACTCCTCACAGAGACTTCTCGAATCCACGAGGAAAGAAAGTAAGAGAATAGAAATAAATTCTAATAAAATTTGAAATTGATTAATGAATGAATAAAAATAAGTTTACATCCCTTTAAATAAGGGAACCAAGCAATAGGAAAGAAATCAGACTCAAACTACAACTAAAACTCCTAGAACCCGCGACTTACTATAAATAGTAAACTTACTATTTATAGACGGTCGTGATGTCTACTAGTGTGCAAGGTTTTCAGCCAAAAATAGTAAGTGTCCTATTTGGCTTAACCAAACTGTTCTCCTAATTATTCTAAGCACTTTTCATGTTGGACACAACTCCTAAAGCCCAATGGATGAAGAGTTATAATAAAACTAAAATTTACTATTTATAGTAAAAATGAAAATAAAACAGGAAAACGACCGTCGATCATGGGGTTACTCAAAAATCTGGGCTACACAACCTGACATATCAGGGTTGGTTGGCTAAAGTAGCTCGTTCTACCCCAAAATCATATATTTTACATCAGATAACTCATTCCGGATTGCGAGATATGCCCGATCTAAGGTCTAATGGTCCGGATCACTTCTGTCGTCTACCGGGCCTTTTCTGATCCATCTTGGCCATGAAACTGTCCGCGACCCACTCTACATCAGTCCCCTCCACTTCAAAAGAACTCGTCATCGAGTTCACATCCTGCTCTGGTTCATGATACTCGGTTAGGTCCGCAACAATGAAAGTCCGTGAGATCGCCATGTCATCTGGAAGATCAACAACATAAGCATTGTCATTGATCTTTCGAATGATTGGGATGGGTCCAATATTCTTATTTTTTAACTTTTTGTACGTCCTGGTTGGAAATCTCTCTTTAGATAGATGGACCATAACATGGTCGCCCACTTCGAACACCTTTTGTCGTTGATGCTTGTCTGCTTGTTCCTTGTACTTCTCGTTCGAGGCATGTAGCTTGGCCTGCACTTCCGCATGGATGCCCATGATCTTATCTGCCATATATTTTACTGTAATGCTTGTGTCTGGGTGCTTGGGCAGAGGGACCAAGTCAAGTGTGTGGCGAGACACTCATCCGTAGATAATCTGGAACGGCGATTTTCCTGTCGAGCGATTCACCATGTTGTTGAATGCAAACTCTGCTTGAGACAAGGTCAAGTCCCATTGCTTCAGCTTTTCTCCCGCAATACTACGAAGGCGGTTTCCCAACGTGGGATTCACAACTTCTGTCTGCCCATTAGTCTGTGGGTGGTAAGCACTGTTGAATTGAAGTTGTGTATCGAATCGAGTCCACAAAGTCCACTAAAAGTGGCTAATGAATTTCATGTCACGATCAAAAGTAATGGTTTTGGGGACCCCATGTAGCCGTACGACCTCCCTAAAGAATAAATTCACCCTGTGTGTTGCGTCGAGAGTCTTCTTACATGGGATAAAGTGTGCCATCTTGGAGAAACGATCGACCACCACGAATACTGAATCCATGCCGCGTTGTGTTCGTGGGAGACCAAGCACAAAGTCCATTGATAAATCCTCTCAAGGACTGTCAGGCACAGGTAACGGGGTGTAGAGGCCCCTATTCTGAGATTGCCCCTTAAAGGTTTGACAAATATTACAACGTTGTACAGCTATTCCCACATCACGTACTAATTGCAGCCAGTAATATCGTCCTTTCATAAGAGCTTGTGTCTTGTCTTGCCAAAAGTGTCCACCGAGGCCACCTCCGTGCTGCTCCTGAATAGTCTGCTCTCTTAGAGAACTTTAGGGGATACATAATCGATTCCTTTTGAAGAGAAAATCATCCTGTATATGAAGGTCACTGGGGTGACCTTCTTGGCACTTTATCCAAGAATCTTTGAAGTCCTCATCCTGGGGATATAGTTCCTTGAGACAGTCGAAGCCGACAACCTCGTTGCTCATCATAATAAGTAGTGATGCATGGCGGCTAAGTGCCTCAGCCACCTTGTTCTTCGGTCCTAACTTGTGCTTCAGAACAAACATAAATTTCTGTAAAAATGTAACCCATCTAGCATGCACATGATTCACGTTAGTCTGACTATTAATAAACTTTAATGCTTGATGGTCAGTGTATAGAACAAACTCCCTTTAAATCAGATAATGTCGTTAATGTCGCAGCGCTTGAACAACTGTAACACCCGTGAAAAATTCATACTTAGGCTCGAGTACCAACTCGACCCGAAATTGCGTAGAATTAATTCTTTTAGAAAATATGACTAGTTAGCTAACGCAAGGCTGGAGTAGCTGGAAAATAGTCCCTGATCACTTTAAATACGTTCTACAAGACCCAAATCGAGTAGAACCAACGACTCTATAACACTCTATAACCTCAGACCAAACTCTAAGTAGGTTTGTTCTCTGGACCACTTTGAATCTTTGTATTGGATCTAGACCGCGCGTCGAAAGTCCGATACCTTCTATCTTAGACCGTTAGAACCGCCTAGCTGGACTTGACACTCATTTCGAAAATCAAGTCAAACCGATAATCACAGGCTATTTCATTGATCCCGGACTGAAGAGAGTGCGAATAGGGACAGAATTGGAATTTTAAATTCAAATCTGGCACACGACTTGACGCGTCAGTATTAAGCGTTCTGACCATCATAATTCAGCCAAATTACACCCTCAGATCAGGAAAAATTTCTATTTTATATCATGAGACTTTCAGCCCTGATCTACGTGCGGTGACCGCTGAACTGAAACTGGTCCGCCACGTACGATCTGCGAACCCTGCCGGACTGAAAACTTAATACGTGCTAGATCAGGTACGCATGAGCTTAAGTCCGATCGCATTTGACCAGGGGACCACCAGAAAGCATCTTTTGGACCGAAACAGTCCCGAATTGGATATGCACTAAGTAAACTTCGTTCCGGAGCCTGTTTTCGACGTTTTTAAGCTTATAAAAGGGGTTGAAACCCTCATTCCTCTCTCCCATATGAAATTGCAAAACCCTAACTTTGGGAGAGAGAAAAGGTGAGAGTTTGAGAGAGAGAGTAGAAGGGATTTTTCCCGCCTTCGTGCCATCTGTTGCACGTGCTGTAGCAACTCATCCCAATCACCTGGCCGGTGATTCCTCCGCTTTTTCAGGTATGAAATAACCCTAGAAGTTGCTGATTTAAGGTTTACTTAGATTCATAGCGTGTTAGCTAATGTAACTCGTAAATCAGGTTCCCTTACTGCCGTAGACGAAGCGTACACGCTCTGTTCGAAATCACGCATCCGTAAGAGATAAAGTGAGGATTTTAGACGCTTTGATTGACGGTTTACAACACTTTCAATGTCGTTTAATAGTAGATTAACGACGACATCGCCGTTTGACATGTACAACATGCTCTCCGTTTTCTGTTTCGTAAATTAACGAAGAATATGAGATTTAGGGCATTTTAGTCATTTGTAGGAAGTACAGTTTACATTCATATTTTTGTAACACCCTGAAAATCGGGGGTCGTGTATAAACTCAACTCCCGAGTTCCAGACCGTCACTTATGCAACAAAAATGATTATGATCCAATGTTGTCTGATTTAAAGCATTCACATGAGTAAAAGTATACCAAAACTGCAATTCATACTTCAGATCCAGTGATAAAAGCAAGCGGAAGACTAAACAATATATATATCACTGTATGGAAAAACAAAGTAAATCTCATCTGTCTCCAAAGTATGACTACATCTCTGAGTCTCATATACATATACATGAACAAAAATGTAATGTTCAAAATAGTCCCACTGAAATCCCATCGACCCAGATCGCCTACGGGAAGCCGTCGTGGTACTGCATATACGAGAACTTGTCCTGGTCCTCGTTGATGTCTGGCTCCACCTCCTGGATCTCAGCCTCACCTGCATCTACAGCAGGGTCTGGTGGGTGTTGCAAACACCATCCCGTAACGTGGGAGTGAGTGATCAACTCAGTGGAATCATAGAGCAAAGATTAGCATGTTCACAATTCAATCATGCGATAATAGTAAAGCAGTAAATCAGACATCCCTAATACTGTTGTTAATGCAAGATGATATGACGTGATGTATGCCCTCACCGACGATCTCCCTCATGCGGCAACATCTTACGACCGCGGCATGCCACACTCCCTAGAGTGCTCCACATCTTCCAGGCACATGCAATGCTATGGTGATATGATTTTCAAGTTGTTATTAGTCCATTCAAACAGCAGGATTGAGAAACTAAGGTACTTTCCTTGTATCAATCCCAACACAGATCCTGTCTAGGGTCGTCACTCCTAGTAATCTCATACGAGGTATATTTATGTAGGTCGCTGCAAGGGCTGCCAGGACTGTTGCTCGCACTCGTTGCACCGCTCCCCCATCACCTTATCAATACAGGCCTACTGTACTCTACTACAATGGAAGGGTCGTCGCCTCCCGTGGACTCAGAATACGCTCGCGGTCACTACAAAGGGCTCGTCGCCTGATCAGTGTAGGCCGACAGCTAGAATATAGTGTCCCATACCACCATAATCTGCTCACGAGTCTAGGTGCTCACTGGTCACTACGGGGAGGTTTGTGGCCCCAGCGTAGGCCGACAGCTCGACCACGGTGTCCCATACCACCATGCCCGGCTCATGAGTCTTTATGGATCAAGATACCATGGTTAACAGGGTTTACAATGGTAAGTTCAGTACCCTAGGTTCAAGCAGTCATGACTCCTACAAGGTGAACATACATCGGCCAGTCGAGTTGCTTGACGGGCTCGACTAGCGCGATCGCATCTCAAGTCGAACGACATGAAGTGCGTAAAACACTTCGCGTGGCCTAACCACTGCCGTCAACTCCAAACACGACTCGCGTTCATCGACGCGTCGTTCGTGGCCAAGACCAGCCAGCCACGAATTCGCTCGGTTACCGACTGCGTGGACTAAGTGTAGTCCCAAACATTTATGGAATCACATCAGCAATTTAAGTGAGAGTATTGAAATTGAAATACAATCATGTGAGCATATTAACACATGTTATAACATTCAACTTAAGCAAATCTTCTAACACACATATTCCATGCAAGTAATGAAATCATGCATACAGTCAACATGTAGGAAATCATTTAGGTCAGCATATTAATTGAGAAATCAATCTCAAACTATCTCATAACATCATTCAATTCAATACATACTAATACAAACATTTATACAAACACATACACTACACACTTAAGTCTACATATAGTATGTCGACCCAAAGTGCGCAACTAGGCGAATCTCTTCACCAAACTAATTGTGCACGCATTCCTAACTCCCTAATGCGACAACAAACCATGTCAATCACATCAGCAAAATATGAATGTAGACCGTACTTCCTACAAATGACTAAAATGCCCTAAATCTCATATTCTTCGTTAATTTACGAAACAGGAAACGAAGAGCATGTTGTACATGTCAAACGGCGATGCCGTCGATAATCTACTATTAAACGACATTGAAAGCTTTGTAAACCGTCAATCAAAGCGTCTAAAATCCTCACCTTAGGTCTTACGGAAGCGTGATTTTGAACGGAGCGTGTATGCTTCGTCTACGGCAGTAGGAGAACCTGATTTATGAAGTACGTTAGCTAACACGCCCTGAATCTAAGTAAACCCTAAATCAGCTAGTTCTAGGGTTGTTTTATACCTGAAAGAACGGAGAAATCACCAGCCAGGTGATTGGGAAGAGTTGCTGAAGCAGCAGCAGTCGGTGGCTCGGAGACGGGAAAAATTCCTTCCACTCTCTCTCTCAAACTCTCTCTCCTTTTCTTAGGGTTTGCAATTTTTGGATGGGAGAGAGAAATGAGGGTTTCAACCCCTTTTATAAGCTTAAACATGCCGGAAACAGGCTCCGGAACGAAGTTTTCTTGGTGTCTATCCATTTCGGGGCTGTTTCGGTCCAAAAGTTGCTTTCTGGTGGTCCCCTGGTCGATTGCTATCGGACTTAAGCTCATGCATACCAGATATAGCACATATTAAGTTTTCAGTCTAGCAGGGTTCGCAGATCGCACGTGGCGGACCAGTTTCAGTTCAGCGGTCACCGCACGTAGATCAGGGCTGGAAGTCTCATGATAATAAATAGAAATTTTTCCTGATCCGAGGGTGTAATCTGGATGAATTCTGACGGTCAGAACACTTAATACTGACGCATCAAGTCGTGTGCCAGATTTGAATATGAAATTCCAATTCTGTCCCTATTCGCGGTCTCTTCAGTCCGGGCTCAACGAAACAGTCTATGATTATCGGTTTGACTTAATTTTTGAAATGATTGTCAAGTCCAGCTGGGCGGTTCTAACGGTCTAAGATAGGAGGTATCGGACTTACGACGCGCGGTCTAAATCCAATACAAGAATTCAAAGTGGTCCAGAGAATAAACCCGCTTAGAGTTTGATCCGAGGTTATAGAGTATTGTAGAGTTGTTTGTTCTACTCGATTTGGGTCTTGTAGAATGTATTTAAAGTGATCAGGGACTATTTCCCAGCTACTCTAGCGTTGCGCTAGCTAACTTACGCTTAATTTCCATGGAAATTAATTCTACGTGATTTCGGGTCGAGTTGGTACTCGAGCCCAAGTACGGATTTTTTCACGGGCATTACAATTTTTCTGATGTGATTGACATGGCTTGTTGTCGCATTAGGAAGTTAGGAATACGTGCATAATTAGTTTGGCGAAGAGATTCGCCTAATTACGCACTTCGGGTCGACATGCCATATGTAGACTTAAGTGTGTAGTGTATGTGTTTGTATAAATGCTTGTATTAGTATGTATTGAATTAAATGATGTTATGAATTAGTTTGAGATGGATTTCTCAATTTATATGCTGACATAAATGATTTCCTACATGTTGACAAGTTCATGATTCCATACTATGTATGAAATGTATGTGCTTGAAGATTTGTTTAAGTTGTATGTTATAACATGTGTTGACATGCTCACATGATCGTATTTCAATTCCAATACTCTTACATAAATTGGTGATGTGATTCCATAAGTGTTTGGGACTAGACTTAGTCCAGACAGTAGGTAACCAAGCGAATTCGTGGCTGACTGGTCTTAGCCACGAACGACGCGTCGATGAACGCGAGTCGTGTTTGGAGTTGGCGGCAGTGGTTAGGCCACGCGAAGTGTTTTATGCACTTCATGTCATTCGACTTGAGATGCGATCGCACTAGTCGAGCCCGTCAAGTAACCCGACTGGCCGATGTATGTTCACCCTGTATGAGTCATAACTGCTTGAACCTAGGGTACTGAACTTACCATTGTAAATCTTGTTAACCATGGTACCTTGATCCACGAAGACTCATGAGCCGGGCATGGTGGTATGGGACACCGTGGTAGAGCTGTCGGCCTACGCTGGGGCTACAAACCTCCCCGTAGTGACCAGTGAGCACCTAGACTCGTGAGCAGATTATGGTGGTATGAGACACTATATTCTAGCTGTCGGCCTACACTGATCAGGCGACGAGTCCTTTGTAGTGACCGTGAGCGTATTCTGAGTCCACGGGAGGCGACGACCCTTCCGTTGCAGTAGAGTAGGGTAGGCCTGTATTGATAAGGTGATGGGGGAGCGGTGCAACGAGTGCGAACAACAGCCCTGGCAGCCCTTGCAGCGACCTACAAAATATACATCGTATGAGATTTCTAGGAGAGACGACCCAAGACAGGATCTGTGTTGGGAGTGATACAAGGGAAGTACCTTAGTTTCCCAATCCTTCTGTTTGAATGGACTAATAACAACTTGGAAATCATATCACCATGCCATTGCATGTGCCTGGAAGATGTGGAGCACTTGAGGGTCGATTGCATGCCGCGGTCGTAAGATGGTGCCGTATGAGGGAGATCGTCGGTGAGGGCATACATCACGTCATGTCATCTTACATTAACAACAGTATTAGGATTTTCTGATTTACTGCTTTACTATTATCTCATGATTGATTTGTGAACATGCTAATCCTTGCTCTATGATTCCACTGAGTTGATCACTCACTCCCACGTTACGGAATGGTGTTTGCAACACCCACCAGACCCTGTTGTAGATGCAGGTGAGGCTGAGATCCAGGAGGCAGAGCCAGACTTCGACGAGGACCAGGACGAGTTCTCGTACATGCAGTATCATGATGGCTTTGCGTAGGTGACCTGGGTTGATGGGACTTCAGTGAGACTATTTTGAACATTACATTTTGTTCATTTATATGTATATGAGACTCAGAGATGTATTCATACCTTAGAGACAGATGAGATCTACTTTATTTTTCCATACAGTGATATATATATATTGTTTAGTCTTCCGCTTGCTTTTATCACTGGATCTGAAGTATGAATTGCAGTTTTGGTATACTTTTACTCATGTGAATGCTTTAAATCAGACAACATTGAATTATAATCATTTTTGTTGCATAAGTGACGGTCTGGAATTCGGGAGTTGAGTTTATACACGACCCCCGATTTTCAGGGTGTTACAAGTTGGTATCAGAGCATGAATGAGAGTATACTGGGCCTGGGTTATGGTCTCTCGATGTATGTTGTCGCTTCCTTTGACTTAGGTGGGTGCGAGAAGGGTCTAGAAACACTTCTAGGATCGCAGATTCGCCGATAGGCGAAGTCTATTTGAATCGATCGCACGATCGAGTCTATAACGCAACTCGGGTCGCGTAAAGCAACCCGAATAGCTCCTAGGTCATAGGAAGTCAGGTTGAGACATTCTTTGAATGATTTTAAACCCATGAAAGTGAATCCTTGGGCCGTGGGATGACCACGAATCCTGTATTCAATCGCTAGGGCTTAAAAACCCCGTTTCACCAAAAATCTTCAAATTTCTTCCTCTCACCACTCCAATCTTCATTTATTTCTTATCCATTTCATGTTAGGCATCAAACCTAATGTGTAAATAACATAAAATAATACTTTCACAAAATTTTATAGTGAATAGTAAAATTTCATGAAAAATGGCCATAAGGCCATTCTAACTTCACTTTCTTTAGTAGATAAGAATCTAGATGGATGTACTAGATCCTTCTACCCCAAAATCATATGCTGCATGATAGGGTTTTGTATTTAGGATTGTGGATTGATCCCGGAAAGCCCCGAACATATGTTTGGGCCTATGTAGGTCAAAATACAATGAATCAGGGGTCGAACCGTACATATCTGGGGTCCTTGGACCATGGGGGACTAAACCCATCTGGCCCCACCAGTCGGATGCATCGCCGTACAGGTGGGCCCATTTGAAGTGGTTTTCAGGCGCACGCCCTTAAATGTCATGTACACCCTCCCCATAGGTGTCCCATCCAAAGAAAACCCACAAAACATACCTCTCCTTCACAAAAAGCCCTCCTCATAGCCCTATTTGTGTTTTCCAGCAACCATCTCTAAAATTTAGGATTCCAAATCATCCCTAGATCCATCCTTGGCCAAAAACGACCACCCTCCATCGTTCCTTTGAAGTTGGCAGCCCTTCCTCTTGAAGATTTCATCATTTGGAGCTCCAAAAACCCCCAAATCGAGCTGAAATCGTGAGGTGCTCCATTCCACTTTTTCATTTTCATTTCTCCTTGAAAATACCTCCTTGGGAAGCTTGAAGCATCCCTCTACGACGCCTAGATCACCCTTTTCCAGATTAGACAGCCACTTCTCCGCATTTTCTTCATTTTTCATGGCTTTCGTGGAAGCCATTTTAGGCCTTTTGTCACTCTCCACCATCTTATCTTTGATGGGTAAAAGGAAGACTGCAACAGACGAGGCTGGGCCCAGTCGCCCTGCTCAATCGAGAAGACCGCAGGGTGGTGCCGCAAGTTCAAGCGCCACCGCAGGTCCAGCTACAGCCCTAGAGTGCCGTACGAAGCAGAATTTAGATCCCCATACTCACCTTGGGCGAGTAATTCTATCAGAGATGCCTCACGGCCAATACACTGATCGTAAAGTGTTATTTGAGGCGGACGTGGAAGGGCGACTGTTCGGTGAATTTTTATTGTTCGAGCGCATTGAAGCTGCGCATTGGGGTCCGATCTTTGAAGCTCGCGTTCGTACTAATGTGAGCACCGTTCGTGCCTTCTACGCTAGTATCCAGAATCCTACCTTGGAGCCATTGCAGTTTAAAATCCCTTTTGGTAGAGATCGGATGGATACGATTGATGTGCGATTGATTGCGCGACTTCTGAACGTGCCTCTTGGTGATGTTCATCCTAGTGAGAAGAACCTGAGGAGTAGGCGTGAACGAGATCATCGCACAAGGTTTCTGTGTGGTAAGTTGGTTCCACGACAGCCTAATAATAGCCTAAAGGTGACGTATATGTCTGATGATTTGTGCTTGTTGCACCATATCTGCACGTACAATGTTTATCCCAGGTCGACAAATCGCATTGAATGTACACGCCTTATGGTCGATTTCTTGTATCTGGTGGCCCAGGGAGAGAATGTATGCATGGCCACTTTCATCTTACGACAGATAATCCTCATAGCCAAGTCAAGAAGAACATCCGAATCGCTTCCTTTTGGCCGACTGATATGCAAGATCGCGCTTGAGTTTGCCTACAGACTTGGGCCGAAATTGCCAGTTTCGATTCATACCATTGATGAGTCGACTATGGTCAAGATGAAGATTGGTTCTCAGTACCATGAGAATCAGCTTGAGGAGGATAGCGAGGATGACTTTGATGATGAGAAAAATCTGAGTGAAGAAGAACATGAAGCAGAAGTTCAGGAAGAAGTCCAGGAAGAGGCAGAAGAGGAAGCTCAGGATACAGATGAGAGCCCTCCTTCTGCGCAGGCTACGAGCGATGATCGCATTGCTCGGATCGAGGAGAGTCAGATCGCCTTGTGAAGGGAAGTTCAGGAACTTCGCGCTGAAGTCGAGGATGCCAAGGCCGTTACGAAGAAGAAATTCGTCAAGGTGACTCGCACCTTAAAGGCGATCCTCTGTTGCTTGCAGGATAAGGGTGCTCCTCCGTCACCAGAATCAGACTAGCGATGCGACCTTTGATGTAGTTGTCAGTAGTTAGTCATTTCCTGCTTTATGTGTGTAAGCCTGTTAGGGCTAGTGCTTTGCTTATGTTGCTGTTACAATTTTAACTGTCTTAGTTCCCATGTATTTCTCGTCATGATGCTTGTAAGGATATATCCCTTGTATTGTGACAATTTTGATTAAATGAAATGCATGAAATGCCTTTGACTCCTTGTGTGAATGATTGCGGTGAATTTTTGCTATTGAGACTGACAAGGTTGCGCCCTATTTTGAATATAGGGAATGCCGCCTAAGGCTACACGGAGCACGGTTCGGCTTGCACTGAGCGAGCATATGGATCAGACTCCTTCGCAGTCTGACACTCATGCAGACCCTGCTGTGGGCCCGATTCCTGAGACAGTTCGTGCGTCTCAGCCTGCTGCTGGTCCTACAGTTGGACCACCGCCGTTCACACCGTCAGTCAGAGAGCCTCATCGTGCATCTACTTCGACACAGCATCCGCCACAGCCTACTCCACCTCCTGACAGATTTGAGCAGATATTGGCTATGATACAGCAGCAGCAGTAGCTTCTGACTACCATCGTGGGGACATTAGCACAGGGTGGGGGTGTGACTCCACCTGCACCACCTGCGCATCCTGCTGAGGATTCTTATATATACGCCCAGGATGAGGGCATGACTCATCCTGCGCCGCCTTCTTACCCTGTGGGGAATGCCACAGATACACGAGGCCTATTAGAGCGATTTCAGCGCTTATGGCCTCCCACTTTCACGGGTTCTCACAGACCCGAGGAGGCTGAGTACTGACTCGACCATGTGTCGAAGATTTTACAGATGTTACATTGCACAGAGGCTGAGCAGGTAGAGCTGGCTACATTCCTGTTTGAGCGAGAGGCCAGCCTGTGGTGGGATAGCATATTGCGGACCGTTGCCGTCGACTTTGTATGGACATGGGCAGCGTTTGAATTCCCCTTCCACGAGAAGTATTATCCCCAGACTTACAGGCATGACAGGGAGAATGAGTTTCTCCTCCTCAGACAGGCAGCCATGACAGTTATAGAGTATGAGCATCGGTTCACGGAGTTGGGCAGATACGTCCCGATGATTTTGGCTGATGAGCAGATGCGCATACGGCACTTTTTAAAGGGTTTATGACCGGATATTCGGTCGAAGATGTGCTGTGTGAGCATTTCCTCTTATGCGGAGTTGATTCACATGTCTATGCGGGCAGAGCAGGATGTGAATCGACTTGCGCGATCTCGTGGCCCTGTTGCTTCTAGGCCACGACCAGACCTGCAGGACAGGCCCTTCGCGGGCAAGAGGCCTCACGTCGACCCTCCTACTCGGGCCATAGAGCCAGCACCATCATTCCGGTGTCCCGTGTTATCGTGCACATACTGTGGGAGGACGGGCCACTTGGCGCAGAGTTACTTTTCTCGGATGCGGGACAGTGGGTTCTCGCCGCCGCAGAAGATTGACCGTGCACGTTCACAGGCGATATCAGCACCGCCAATACGGTTAGCTCCTGCACACCCTTCTTTCAGACCTCCGGTATCGCAGATCAGACAGCCTCCACGGCCCATGACACAGCGGCCGAACCGGCTACAGCAGGCTCGGGTTCATGCATTGACAGCTGAGGCAGCTGCGACACTGACTTTTCAGCATTTGGCCTTCGAGGTCACAGCCCATATTGGAGGTACTCCTATTCTCGTGATGGTGGATACTGGTTCCATGATTTCTTTGATATCACGTGCTGTAGTCAGGCGTCTTGGGTTACAGACTATTACCATGGATAGGGTGTGGGTCCTTACAGCTCATGGAGATTATTCGGATGTTACCCAGATGTGTGAGGGTTGTTTAGTTGATCTGGGAGGCAGGACGATGGCTCTTGATCTTATCGTCGATCCCTCTCTTGTTTATCTCGACGTCATTCTTGGCATGGATTGGTTGACTGCAGCGAGGGCCGAGATTGACTGCGAGACTCGTATAGTGACTGTGTACGAGCCTGAGGGTGCATCCTTCACATTTCTAATGCGGGTAAATCTCCCTTTCCGCATACTTAGTTACGCCACTTTATTGCGCGACGCTGGTGCCCAGGTACTCGAGCATGTGCCAGTCGTTTCCGAGTTCGAGGATCTGTTCAGGAAGATCCCTGGTTTGCCGCCCCGATGTGAGATCAATTTCACTATCGATCTGGTTCCTGGTTCTACGCCCGTCTCACTGCCGACGTATCGCATGGCACCATGTGAGATGGAGGAGTTGAGGACGCAGATTGATGGTCTGCTAGAGCTTGGCCTTATACGGCCTAGTGTGTCTCCTTGAGGAGCACCGGTCTTGTTCGTGAGGAAGAAGGATGGTTCGATGCGATTGTGTATTGATTATCGCAGGCTGAACCAGGTCACGGTGAAGAACAAGTACCCTTTACCCAGGATCGATGACTTGTTTGATCAGCTGAGAGGAGCGCAGTACTTCTCGAAGATTGATCTTCAGTCTGGATATCATCAGTTGCGCGTCAGGGATGAGGATGTGCAGAAGACAGCATTCAGGACCAGTTTTGGCCACTACGAGTTCCTCGTGATGTCGTTTGGTCTCATGAACGCAACAGCCGTGTTCATGGATCTGATGAACCGGGTATTTCAACCTTTCCTCTATCGATTCGTCGTTGTATTCATTGACGACATTTTGGTGTACTCTAGGAGTCGAGAGGAGCATGAGGAGCACTTGCGTTTGGTCTTGGATATGCTCAGACAGCATCAGTTGTTCGTACAGTACAAGAAGTGCGACTTCTGGAAGCAGGAGGTGAAGTTTCTGGGACACGTGCTGTCCAAGGATGGCATGGCAGTTGACCTGTCTAAGGTAGCTGCGGTGCAGGACTAGGAGCAGCCTGGTTCTGTCACTGAGGTGAGGAGTTTCTTGGGTCTCGCTGGCTACTATCGGCGCTTTATTCAGGACTTCTCGAAGATCGTGAGACCCTTATCTCAGTTGACACGGAAGGACGTGAAGTTTGCCTGAAATGACAAGGCGGAGTCAACTTTTCAGGAGCTGAAGGACAGACTTACGTCCGCCCCTGTGCTAGTATTGCCAGAGCAAGGGGTTAGATACACTATATACACTGACGCGTCTAGCGTTGGTTTGGGTTGTGTCCTTATGCAGAGGGACAGGGTAATTTCGTATGCCTCGAGACAATTAAGGAAGCACGAGGAGAATTACCCTACACACGACCTAGAGTTGGCAGCCGTTATATTCGCACTGAGACTCTGGAGACATTACCTCTACGGAGAGGAGTTCGAGCTCTTTTGCGACCACAAGAGCCTCAAGTACATATTCACGCAGCAAGACTTGAATATGAGGCAGCGGCGATGGATGGAGATGTTGAAGGACTTCAAGTTTGAAGTCTCTTACCATCCTGGGAAGGCGAACCTTGTGTCTGATGCATGAAGTCGCAAGAAGGCGATAGAGTTTGCGGCTCCGCTGATGGTTGCGGAGTGGGATATGGTTGAGTTTTTGCGAGACTTTGAGCAGAAACTCACCGTAGAGGAGCCGTTTGAGTTCATCGCATATGTACAGGTGCGATCTCAGATCGATGACCGAGTCATCGAGGCCCAGATGGACGATGCGTATCTGACTGAGCTTCGAGAGTAGGCCAGTGATGATGCTGACGCCGACTGGCGAGTTGGTATGGATGGGGGCTTACGTTATCGTGGCCGCCTATGTGTCCCAGATATCCCTGACTTGAGACCAGAGATTCTCGAGGCTGTGCATTGTACTAGACTCGCGATGCATCCAGGCAGCACGAAGATGTATCGTGATGTGAAGAGGACGTATTAGTGGGAAGGTATGAAGACCCACGTAGCTGAGTTCGTGTCCCGTTGTCTCACTTGTCAGCAGGTGAAGGCAGAGCATCGCCGACCACCTTTACTTTTGCAGCCTATGCCAATCGTAGAGTGGAAGTGGGATTTCATTTCCATGGACTTCATATCTGGGTTACCGAAGACGAGGAAGGGACATGATTCCATTCGGGTGATCGTCGACCGTCTGAAGAAGTCGGCGCACTTCCTACCGATTAGAGTTACGAACTCTGCAGACGAGCTGGCTAGACTGTATATCAGAGAGATTGTGCGTCTGCATGGAGTTCCGCTGGAGATCGTGTCGGACAGAGACACGCGGTTCACTTCTATTTTCTGGACTCGCATTCAGGAGGCTATGGGTGTGAAGTTGAAGTTCAGTACTGCCTTCCACCCACACATAGACGGACAGACAGAGCGGGTGAACCAGATCTTAGAGGACATGTTGCGAGCTTGCGCATTGGACTTCAATGTTAGTTGGGACGATTGTCTTGCATATGCGGAGTTTGTGTACAACAACAGCTTTCAGGAGAGTATCGGTATGACACCTTATGAGGCGCTGTATGGGCGACCTTGTCGCGCACCGCATTGCTGGATAGAGGTCGGTGAGCATAGCTTGATTGGCCCAGAGTTAGTGCAGGCGACGTCAGAGAAGATTGATATTATTCGACGTCGGCTTCTTATAGCGCAGAGCAGACAGAAGAGTTACGCCGATACGAGGCGGAGGCCATTAGAGTTCACAGTTGGGGATCATGTATTTTTGCGAGTTTCCCCTATGAAGGGAGTCCTTCGGTTCGGGAAGAAGGGAAAGCAGGCGCCGCGATTCATTGGTCCATTCCAGATCCTCGATCGTGTGGGAGCGGTGGCTTACCGATTGGCTTTACCCACGCCTCTCGCGAGCGTTCACAACGTATTTCATGTTTCTATGCTGAAGAAGTACGTTGCTGATCCTTCCCATATCATCAGATGGGAGCAGGTGCAGTTAGGAGAGGATGTTACTTATATCCTGCGACCGACACGTATCCTAGACAGGAAGGAGCAGGTACTGTGTAGCAAGGTAATTCCCCTTGTGAAGGTATTGTGGACGCATCACTCTGAGGAGGAGGCTACCTGGGAGACAGAAGCCGAGATCAGAAAGAACTACGCACAGCTTCTCGAGGAGTACGAAAAGGTATAAATTTCGAGGATGAAATTATTTGTTAAGGGGGGTAGATTGTAACGCCCGTGAAAAATCCATACTTGTGCTCGAGTAGCAACTCGACCCGAAATTGCGTAGAATTAATTCTTTTAGAAAATATGACTAGTTAGCTAGCGCAATGCTGGAGTAGCCGGGAAATAGTCCCTGATCACTTTAAATACGTTCTACAAGACCCAAATCGAGTAGAACCAACGACTCTATAACACTCTATAACCTCAGACCAAACTCTAAGCAGGTTTGTTCTCTGGACCACTTTGAATCTTTATATTGGATGTAGACCGCGCGTCGAAAGTCCGATACCTCCTATCTTAGACCGTTAGAACTGCCTAGCTGGACTTGATACTCATTTCGAAAATCAAGTCAAACCGATAATCACAGGCTATTTCATTGATCTCGGACTGAAGAGAGTGTGAATAGGGACAGAATTGGAATTTCAAATTCAAATATGGCACACGACTTGACGCGTCAGTATTAAGCGTTCTGATCATCAGAATTCAGCCAGATTACACCCTCGGATCAGAAAATTTTTTTATTTTATATCATGAGACTTTCAGCCCTGATCTATGTGCGGTGACCGCTGAACTGAAACTGGTCCGCCACGCGCGATCTGTGAACCCTGCCAGACTGAAAACTTAATACGTGCTAGATCAGGTATGCATGAGCTTAAGTCCGATCACATTCGACCAGGGGACCACCAGAAAGCATCTTTTAGACCGAAATAGCCCCGAATTGGATATGCACTAAGTAAACTTCGTTCCGGACCCTTTTGCGGCGTTTTTAAGCTTATAAAAGGGGTTGAAACCCTCATTCCTCTCTCCCATCCGAAATTGCAAAACCCTAGGTTTGGGAGAGAGAAAAGGTGAGAGTTTGAGAGAGAGAGTAGAAGGGATTTTTCCCGCCTTCGTGCCACCTGTTGCACGTGCTTTAGCAACTCATCCCAATCACCTGGCCGGTGATTCCTCCACTTTTTCAGGTATGAAACAACCCTAGAAGTTGCTGATTTAAGGTTTACTTAGATTCATAGCGTGTTAGCTAACGTAACTCGTAAATCAGGTTCCCTTACTGCCGTATACGAAGCGTACATGCTCCGTTCGAAATCACGCATCTGTAAGAGATAAAGTGAGGATTTTAGACGCTTTGATTGACGGTTTACAACGCTTTCAATGTCGTTTAATAGTAAATTAACGACGGCATCGCCGTTTGACATGTACAACATGCTCTCCGTTTCCTGTTTCGTAAATTAACGAAGAATATGAGATTTAGGGCATTTTAGTCATTTGTAGGAAGTACAGTTTACATTCATATTTTGCTGATGTGATTGACATGGTTTGTTGTCGCATTAGGAAGTTAGGAATACGTGCATAATTAGTTTGGAGAAGAGATTCGCCTAATTGCACACTTCGGGTCAACATGCCATACGTAGACTTAAGTGTGTAGTGTATGTGTTTGTATAAATGCTTGTATTAGTATGTATTGAATTAAATGATGTTATGAATTGGTTTGAGATGGATTTCTCAATTTATATGCTGACATAAATGATTTCCTACATGTTGACTAAGTTCATGATTCCATACTATGCATGAAATGTATGTGCTTGAAGATTTGTTTAAGTTGTATGTTATAACATGTGTTGACATGCTCACATGATCGTATTTCAATTCCAATACTCTTACATAAATTGCTGATGTGATTCCATAAGTGTTTGGGACTAGACTTAGTCCAGGCAGTCGGTAACTGAGCGAATTCGTGGCTGGCTGGTCTTAGCCACGAACGACGCGTCGATGAACGCGAGTCGTGTTTGGAGTTGGCGGCAGTGGTTAGGCCACGCGAAGTGTTTTACGCACTTCATGTCGTTCGACTTGAGATGCGATCGCACTAGTCGAGCCCGTCAAGTAACCCGACTGGCCGATGTATGTTCACCCTATATGAGTCATAACTGCCTGAACCTAGGGTACTGAACTTACCATTGTAAACCCTGTTAACCATGGTACCTTGATCCACAAAGACTCATGAGCCGGGCATGGTGGTATGGGACACCGTGGTCGAGCTGTCGGCCTACGCTGGGGCCACAAACCTCCCCGTAGTGACCAGTAAGCACCTAGACTCGTGAGCAGATTATGGTGGTATGAGACACTATATTCTAGCTGTCGGCCTACACTGATCAGGCGACGAGTCCTTTGTAGTGACCGTGAGCGTATTCTGAGTCCACGGGAGGCGACGACCCTTCCGTTGCAGTAGAATACGGTAGGCCTGTATTGATAAGGTGATGGGGGAGCGGTGCAACGAGTGCGAGCAACAGCCCTGGCAGCCCTTGCAGCGATCTACAAAATATACATCGTATGAGATTTCTAGGAGTGACGACCCTGGACAGGATCTGTGTCGGGATTGATACAAGGAAAGTACCTTAGTTTCCCAATCCTGCTGTTTGAATGGACTAATAACAACTTGAAAATCATATCACCATGCCATTGCATGTGCCTGGAAGATGTGGAGCACTTGAGGGTCCATTGCATGCCGCGGTCGTAAGATGGTGCCGTATGAGGAAGATCGTCGGTGAGGGCATACATCACGTCATGTCATCTTGCATTAACAACAGTATTAGGATTTTCTGATTTACTGCTTTACTATTATCGCATGATTGATTTGTGAACATGCTAATCCTTACTCTATGATTCCACTGAGTTGATCACTCACTCCCACGTTACGGGATGGTGTTTGCAACACCCACCAGACCCTGTTGTAGATGCAGGTGAGGCTGAGATCCAGGAGGCAGAGCCAGACTTCGACGAGGACCAGGACAAGTTCTCGTACATGCAGTATCATGATGGCTTTGCGTAGGTGACCTAGGTTGATGGGACTTCAGTGGGACTATTTTGAACATTATATTTTGTTCATTTATATGTATATGAGACTCAGAGATGTATTCATACCTTAGAGACAGATGAGATCTACTTTGTTTTTCCATACAGTGATATATATATTGTTTAGTCTTTCGCTTGCTTTTATCACTGGATCTGAAGTATGAATTGCAGTTTTGGTATACTTTTACTCATGTGAATGCTTTAAATCAGACAACATTGAATCATAATCATTTTTGTTGCATAAGTGCCGGTCTAGAATTCGGGAGTTGAGTTTATACACGACCCCCGATTTTCAGGGTGTTACAACAACTATATACAACTCTGGCTCATAAGTCGACCACTTCTTTCGGGCTTTACTGAGCTTCTCGCTGTAGAAGGCTACTGGCCTGCCTTCCTGTGATAATACCCCTCTAATTCCGACATATGAAGCATCACACTCCACCTCAAACAATTTGTCAAAATTAGGAAGCACCAAGATCAGTATTGTAGATAAGCGATGCTTAATCTCGTGAAAGCTCTTGTCAGCTTTATTGGTCCACTAGAATGACCCTTTTCTCATGCAATCTTTATAACAGCGACTATGGTGGTAAAATCTCGCACAAATCGACGATAAAAGGTCGTCAATCCTTGAAAGCTCCTAACCTCATGAATATTTGTCGGGATCGGCCATTCCCTAATAGCTCGCACCTTTTCATTATCCACCCGAATGCCTGTGGACGTTACAACAAATCCTAGAAACAATAGGCTGTTAGTTAGAAAACTATACTTTTTCAAGTTAAGGTACAACCTGTTATCTCGTAGGACCTGCAGCACCTGCCTGAGATGTTTCTTATGCTCTGCCTCATCCTAGTTATATATTAATATGTTATCAAACTATACTACTACAAATCGACCAGTGAACATTTTTAGAACTTGATTCATCAAATGCATAAAAGTACTTGGTGCGTTTGATAGGCCAAATGATATGACCAGCCACTCATATAACCCTTCTTTTATCTTGAATGTCGTTTTCTATTCATCACCGGGTCGGATATGAATCTGATGGTACCCGCTCTTTAGATTGAGTTTAGAGAACACCTTGGCCCCTCCTAGCATATCGAGCATGTCGTCCAACCGTGGTATTGGGACCCGATATTTGATGGTAATTTTATTGATTGCTTGGTTGTCGACACACATGCGCTAGCTTCCATCTTTTTTTGGTGTTAATAATGCTGGTACAACACATGGGCTCATGCTCTCTCTCAATAGACCCTTACGGATCAATTCGTCCACTTGCCCCTGAAGTATCTCACACTCCTTCGGACTCATCCGGTAATGCAGACAGTTGGGCAGGCTAGCCCTAGGGACAAGGTCTATGTGATGTTGGATGTCCCTCATGGGGGTAATCCATCAGGTAAATCTTCAGGCCAGACTTCTTTGAATTCATTTAGCAACGGTCTTAAACTTGGAGGGATGTTTGAGGGTTCCTTTTCCTCGCCCTTCACTACTACGGCATATACCTCGCTGGTTTCCTTAGATTCTTCCATGAAATCCTGAATGGTAAAGAGAGAACTTCCCTCCACTTTAGAGGCTTCAGGGTGGTTCTCTGGTGCCATAGGGGTAATGATTATTTTTCGACTATCCTTTATGAATATGTAGACGTTGTCTCGTCCCTGATGGGTCGCATCACGGTCTGACTGCCAAGGTCGACTAAGTAGCATAACAAGCTTCCATATTGACCACATCACAAAGTATCTGATCCTTATAATGTTTACCAATTGAAAACGAGATAGTGCATTGTTCAGTTACCTTGGTCTCATTCACCTTTTTTATCCAGCCAATTGAGTACGGGGAAAGATGTCTCATCATTGGTAGCTACAACTTGTCCACCATTACCCTTGAAACGATGTTATCGCTACTACCACTGTCTATGATCACATCACATACCTTTCCGTTGACAGTACACCGAGTGAAAAATATATTGTGTCATTGTGGGTGTACTTCCATTCATGGGGTATACAGTAGTCACCTCACAACTAGAGATTCGCCACGATCCTTGCTCGTTAATTCATTGCCACCTATATTTTTTTGGTGGTTTGTTCATATTCAATAAAGCCATGATCTTCTTCTGCGGCCTCATCTTCAGTGCCCCCTTCATTTATAGTCAAGTGTGCTGCGGGACATTGATGATAAGTATTTGATAAGTGGCCTGGTTGTCCATAGTGGTAATAATTATTCATCCTTGGCCGAGTATAAGGATTTAGAATCCTACTCAGGCTTGCTGTCGTGGGTGCTGCGCGTTGAGGTCTGGATGGTCTGCTCCCTGTATCATGGTTTGTGGGTGAAGGAGGCTAAGAACGTTCTCCTACCGGATCTTTTCCTTGAGTCAGCATTGGATCCTGTGTGGGACCTGTCATGGGGGGTCGATTTGAAGGATAGGGTAACTAGTAGAAGCTCTTGTAAGTTGTGTTTCTGCCCTTCCCGCCAATTGAACTGCTTCATCGACGGTCCCGACTGGGTAATCTGAACTCGGTCCTGAATTGCCGGTCGCAACCCACTTATAAATCGTGCCACCTTCTGTGACTCAGATTTTGATAGATCGTTTCATATAGCCAACCGCTGGAATTATTCAGTATAATCTATAATAGTTCGATTTCCTTGTCGGTAATTCTGATATTTCTAGAATAATATCTTCTCATAATCACTGGGGAGAAATTGTGATCGAAGAAGACGTCTCATTTGAGGCCATGATGCGATGACTGTACGACACAAGGTGATTTTAAATTAAAATCTGGTGCTTCTACATGATGGGAACAATTACAACTCTCACGAGCCTGCCAGAACAAGGCTAACTACTTCGAATCCACGAAGCTTGTTTGGACTCCTCACAGAGACGTCTCGAATCCACGGGGAAAGAAAGCAAGAGAATAGAAATAAATTCTAATAAAATTCAAAATTGATTAATGAATGAATAAAAATGAATTCACAACCCTTTAAATAAGGGAACGAAGCAATAGGAAAGAAATTAGAATCAAACTATAACAAAAACTCCTAGAATCCGTGACTTACTATAAATAGTAAACTTACTATTTATAGACGGTCGTGATGTCTACTAGTGCGAAAAGTTTTTGGCCAAAAATAGTGTCCTATTTGGCTTCACCAAACTGTTCTCCTAATTATTCTAAGCACTTTTCATGTTGGACAGAACTCATAAAGCCCAACGGATGAAGAGTTATAATAAAACTAAAACTTACTATTTATAGTAAAAACGAAAATAAAACAGGAAAACGACCATCGATCATGGTGTTTCTCGTAAATCTGCGCTGTGCAACCCGACGTATCGTGGTTGGTTGGCTAAAGTAGTTTGTTCTACCACAAAATCATATATTTTACATCAGATAACTCATTCCGGATTGCGAGATACGCCCGATCTAAGGTCCGACGTCCGGATCACTTCTGTCGTCGACCGGGCCTTTTCTGATCCATCTTGGCCATGAAACTGTCTGCGACCCACTCTACATCAATATGCCAACTTCACCCAACTCATCCGTGTTAGAGAACGAGTCAAGGCCAGAATAAGGGCTAAGACGATCTCCCCTTGGTGGCCTCATCAGGCCTCCTCAGTATAACGAATAGTGGAAGGAAGACCTACTGGATACGAGAACAGTAACAAAAGTGTTCCTGACCTGCATCCAATAGTAGAGGATAATCTTGTCGCCTCTATCCAAGGTGCTCAATTCGCTCCTCAAGAGGGACAATGGCAACAATGGCAGTAAAAGGAGATTCCTCAATATCCCAATCATGGTCAACAAATGAGGATGGCTCGAGAACCTAGGTAGTTTACACCAATAGCTCAAACTTACAGTGAGATACTAGCCACACTAGTCCAAAGGCAAATACTTACACCGCTATTGCCTAGGCTACCCCTAAATCCTCTGCCACTAAATTATAATGAGAATGAGTACTGTGCATACCACCAATCCCGAGGCCACACAACGGACCATTGTTTCACCTTGAAACATGTGGTCCAAGATTTAATTGACAACCAAACAATTGTGGTTACCTCTCCTGATGTTGCCACCACCAATTACATCCTCCAGAATTCTCTGCCTCCATATCAAGTATGCCCCAGTTCATTAGGAACCCCTACTAATAATATCAGTCAAGGAGAGCCACCCCCGGTCAATCTAGTCCAATGCATCCATTCAATCACTGCCAACACAACAACAATACCCCCAAGTCTACAAGGGGCACACCCTGCTAGTCCAATCTATTCGCTCTCAAATATGCAAGGAGCATCTCCTGTCGGTCCAATCTCCATGACCTCAAGTCTACAAGGGGCACACCCTGCCAGTCCAATCTCTTCGATATTAAATATGAAGGGGCACACCCTGCCAGTCCAATCTATTCACTCTAAAATATGTAAGGGGCATCTCCAGCCGGTCCAATCTCCATGCCCCCAAGTCTACAAGGGGCACACCCTACCAGTCCAATCTCTTCACTCTTAAATATGTAAGGGGTATCTCCATCCAGTCCAATCTTTATGCCCCCAAGTCTACAGGAGCCACCACCGATCAATCCAGTCCATACATCCTTTGTCTCACAAGGGGCACCACTTGCCTATTCAGCCCCTACTCCAACCCTTATGATCCAAGAAAATGCTCCTTCTCCGATCAACATACCGCATGCCCTAGTAAAATCAGGGCTCAACTTCAATCATGTGGTAACTTTTCAAGAAGGACATTTTGTTACTCAAAGGAATTTGCCTAGCTCTGCTCCGTCTTCGATCCTTCAAGAGAAGAGTTTAGGACAAGTGGTTCCCACCTTTAGGAGAAAGGTCAAGGAAGAGATTAATGTCGAGATCTTGATTAGCACCAAAACATCAACCACCACTTTTTAGGTCTTTGACATCATAGCTTCATTTCATCTCCTCCCCGATCGATCTTGGATCCATAGAGTCAAGGCTTTCTTTTCAACTCTTCACGAAAAGGCCAAGTACTTTTTAGAGACAAGGCGCTGACTGTTGTGGATGATCCTAAACAAATCTTTCTGATAGTAGTTAACCATTAAGAGCTGGATATCCCGATCATAGACATACAATGCTCTGATGAGGATATCCCATACCATGGTCTCGAGTTTGAGTCTATGAATTGCATACCTCTTGCGTGTCCCATTGGATCAAACTGTGTCTTCCCTTTAGTTGATTACCAACATTTTTATTATCAACTCAAATATCAAGAACATGGAGGCATGACAGGACCGGGATATCAACCTCCTAAGGATGAGATAGTAAAGCACAAATGTGTCAAAGGAGGAAAAAATCGGCAAGAGGATGATGATCCCTTCATCCACGCATTAATCAGATCCTTCAAAGAGGGGATCATCTATTCGGTAGGCAGGCTAAGATCCACCATGGAGGATCAAATGAGTAAAATGAGCCCAACTGGGCCATTTGAAAATGACTTGGGTAGGGGGCAAGAATTTCCCCTGATTGACTGTACCACAGTCTGGGTCCCACCTGAGCAGGAAGAATGCAAAGACTCATAATGCATTGTGGATGAGCTGAGGAAAATGACATCCAATACCAACTCAGAGCCCAATCCCAAACTCATCACGTCATTTGGGCATGAAAATGAGGGCCCACCTACTGATCTGTCTGGCCTTGCCTCCTGAGGGGAGGGGTGCAGGGCAATATTTGGTTCGCGATCCCCAAGATGGCACAATAAAAGTAAATAGTGTTTTGCTTTTCGAGTCGCAATATTTGGTTCGCGATCCCCAAGATGGCACAATAAAAGTAAATAGTATTTTACTTTTCGAGTCGAATCAGGCAATCCTTGGTTCACATCATTGTCTTTCTTAAAAAAAAAAATCAGAAAATTCTCAAAAAGCCAAAAACACTAGATATTTTTGAAACATTAAAAAAAAATAAATCATATACTTGTCAAAATTCAAAAAAAATAAAAATCAGAAAATTTCCAAAAGCTAAAAACCATTAGATATTTTTGAAATACCAAAAAAAATTCAGATACTTGTCAAAATGCCAAAAAAAAATCATATATTCGCTAAAATCCAAAAATAATAGAAATTTCCCAAAACACAAATATAATAGAAAATCTTTTAAAACTCACAATCAATAATGTGCCAAATGCGTCTGTTACAACACCCAACTTTAAAGTCGACTCATATGACTTTAATATGGAGTTAGACTTCAAACTCATGGTTTTAAACAAAGTCCAGGATGGGGAAAATGATGATCCGACTCTCGAGCTAGAGGATTTTCTCTGAAAGTTCGAGGCAAAGGCCAATGTCATCACAAATAATTTTGAAATGGTTAACTTGGGATCCCTTGAGCTCCCTAGAGCAGTACATATCAAGAGATTTTCACCTCCTGAATACAAGTAGACAATGACAGAATTCCTGAGACCTGGGGCTATCTAACTTTAGGTTATCCTATGAAGCCTTACTTAGATCGAATGAAGAGCTAGTCATACGCTATTTTCTATGAAGCCCGAAGTCAAGCCCATAAAACAAAGCTGTCAAGATCATGATGGAGTCCTACTGATGAACGATGGAGATAGACTATTACAGCATGTCAGGAAGTGCTTCAAGTATTCGAAACTCGCATAACGGATCCATGTGCATGCTTCGAGTCTTTATAACCTGGCAACACCCTAGCCCTTCTTCATTATGGGGTGTGGACATCATTGAAAGAATGAGCCCAAACGCATCCAATGGACATGAGTACATTCTCGTGTCAGACAAAAGCGAGCGTCGACAACATCCTACATCTTCGATACAAATGAAAAAGAAAATTCAAGGAAAATGATTGGTGGTAATCTCGATACAAACCAACTACATCTTGCAAACATAAAGCGCACGACGATCGCTAAGACCAATGACAAACAAGTCTGAAAGAAAGGTTAGAAAAATGGTAATCATGCACATCCTTTCATTGTGCCTACTAGATCCAGGGGGCAACTTTGGGCCATCTCGAGACGGTCTGCTGATCATCCGCGAGGTTCTTCCTGGAGGTGCCCTTCATCTCACCATCATTAGGGGCAAAGATCTTCCAGAGCCCACCAACGCTAACAACGTGAATATCTATCATGGGTAATCCTACCTGACTATGTCAACAACCACAATCATAAAGCTAAAGTCAAAACGACAAAAGATTAGCATCCTGAAGTACATTCCATCATCATTCCTTCCCTCCAATAAGTGTTCCAAAAAATAAAAGGTTAAAAAAAAGGATAAAAATAGAATAAGAAAAAAATGAACGAATAAAGCACACGGTCCAAAAAAAAGAAAAAGAATAAGAAAAGAAGAGTCGAACCCACTAAGTGAGAACACAATTCACCAACTCATTTCCCTTCAGGATAGTTTCACCCAATGTCAACAGCTTTACAATCATGATTGAAGACAAAGTCAGGCAGCTCACCAGTCGGCCGTCAATGAATGGAGTTTAACCTCCCACCTTTGTACAAGAAAAAGAGAAATCAAAAGAAAAGTAATGTGCCTAAGCAAAACGGGCGAGGCGAAAACCCGAAAGGGCGCCTCGAGCAAAAATAGTAGGCATGTAGCGGACTTGGTGAAAACCTTAAAGGGCCCCAAGGGTAAAATAGCACAGCTGCTAAGGGGCAGGTAAGATAAAAAAACTCAGGACGTAGTGAAAATCTGAAAGGGAGCTACGGGTAAAAATAACAAGAAAAAATATATAAAAGTACAGGTACAAAGAAGCCGAGGCAGCAAAGCACCGTAGCGAGATATAAAGAAGAGATCAACTCTGGATCAATATTTTATCAAACTCTGCCCAGATCCACGGAATGCGATCCCAGACACCCTCTCAGGGAACTAAGACCCTAAAGACATAATTCAAACTACTGCATACCATGTGGGCTGAGCCCAAGATTTTGATCCCAATCATCCAAAGCACAAATCCAAACATAAGCGAATATTGGTAAATTTGGCACAAAATAAAAATCTTTCATTAAAGTTTCACGTACAAGTACACTGCTTTTCTTTTTTGTATCAGAATAAAACCCTGCATGCATACAAAATAGGTAGCTGATCGAAACTAAGGACCACAAGTGAACTCCTACCCCTCATACACCAATAATCTCTGTCTAAGCCTCTCTATTTCCATGCGCAGGTAAAAGATCTCATCCCCATCTAGACGATGCACTGCAAACATGCTCTCGTCATATTGCCACCCCACTGCCAGCTGACGGGACATGTCCTCACATGCATGATGAAGAAAAATAATCTCAGAGATCAGGTGACCATGTGTGGTGAGCAAGAAGGATGGGTTGATGAAAGGTTGCTCCTCAAAAGCCTCAAATGAATCATCAACGCAAGAGGAGGATGAAGTAGTATCGCCCACCATGTTCTGATCAGCAGCCTCATCTACCAAATACCAGCCAGGGACCTGTCAATAAAGTGACTACTCTAGATTCGCCTATACAAAGGGGGATGAAGTAGTATCGCCCACCATGTGCTGATACGACATTGTAGCCAGAGGGGGAGCCCAAGACTCGAGCTCCAGCATCGTTGCATCCAAAGATCCCTGCTAGGAAATCTAGATTCGCCTATACAAAGAAGTCAAATCAGAAGGAAGAGGAGCATGCCCAAATCTAGAGAAAGTGAACTTTGGAATATCCTGCTGGAAACCAAACTGATGAAGGAACCGTACGGGATGGTAGGAGCAGTATCCCTGAAGGCTAAGCAACAATAGAGGAGTACGAGCAGCGCTACAGATCAGAGGCGCCCGACAAAGCCAGGTAGCCTCCTAACTAATCTCACACCCTCGAAGCTGAGTGAGCATGTAACGATAAAGCGACTCAGTGGCCTCAGAACTAAGAGGAAGGCCGTCCAACAATAAGAACAGCACGTCACCACGACGGTAATCCGGACCAAGGAGCTGAGGAGTCATAAACAAGTGCTCCCACAACCAAACCTGCAAGAAGATATGGGTCAAACTCGAGTCATAATGCACAAAAGAAAGGAAAATGGGAAAATACTTGAAGTAATGAGCAACAACCCCGGAGGATATGGGTACGTCTAAGGGAGCACTCGGTCAACAAAAAAAAAGCTCTGCCAGCACCACAGAAGTAATGCTCCTACGATGCAGGACACGGTGGAATACATCCAGCAAGACTACCAATGATGACTGCCGCTAGCTCGAGAAAAGAAGCTCAGCCAGGACATAAAATATCAGTGCATTCAAGCACTGAAGCTAGCGATCAGATCTAGGGCCACCTCACTAGGTAGAGCAACGATTATATAGGACTGCAAGTGAAATCTCATCGACCCTAACCTCTGAAGTAGGTAGAGCAGTGAGAAACTCAAACCAGGAAGTCAGATCAGAAGAACGAACCGGCTCAGATGAGGGAATGTAAGGCTCCCGGGTGAAAGGAAGACCAGACAGGTGAGAGAACTCCTCCAGTGATGGGTCCAGCTCCAGATCGTTGAAGGAAAACAGATTTAGAGACAGAACCCAGTTATATGACGCCGCACTCCAAAGTCACCAATCTAGGCGAACTTGTCGGAAGTGGAGAACCTCCCGAAAGCCTAAGAAACTCAGCTCAAAGATCTCGGACTCAGTCAGGCTCTCTATCCAAAAATGTAGTCGCCCAGAGTAGGTGGCATGTGGCTGTAATGGACAGGTCCGGATGGGCACGCCCTCCACAATCTGGATCCCCAGGTCAACAGGGGAATCATAAAAAATAGGCATCCCCTTGTCCAACAAGTCTATCTCGTGGTGGCGAAAGAAGCCAACCTCGCCCATCGCATCATGCAAGGTGTTCTAAAAAGCTACGACAAGTGGGCCTGAGCCGCCAATAATTGCTACCTCAGGAGCAGTCTGAAATACACAAGCCCCAGGAGCTGCAACACCTAAAGTGTCCCAATGACTGACAGGACTAGTACCCTGGGCCCCGATCGCAGCTGATTGTCCCTTCACCGTCCTGAAATCTGTGCCAAAAATCTGAGCCAAGCCATCTACAAGAAATCCATCATCTGCTAAATCCAAACCGCCCGAAATGCCAAAATAAGGCCGGCCACCCATCCGGACCTAATCCATCCCATCAATGCCAACCATTGCCACGTTGCTATCATCCACACCACCCATAGACATCGCCCCATCAATCAAGCCATCCCCCACCATCATTACACTATCCTCACCATCCAAACCATCCCTCCTCACATCCATAAACCCTAGTAGCCCATCTAGTATGGATCCATCAAACCCATCAAACCTATCCACATAACCACCATTGACGAGAAAAGGACCCAAGCCATGAATAGTGTTTACCTCTCCTAAAAGACCCATTACTCCTCCACCAACCCCCATTAATTCATCCATAAACGGATTCCCTCCACCATTTATGGACCCACCTACCTCCTAACCACTCATAAATCCATCAATCCCCCCATCATGACCAGCCATGATAAAACCAAGGAAGAGAAGAGGTCAAAAGAAAGAAGATGACAAAGGAGGAAGATAAAAAAGAAGGAGAGGGGGATAAAAGGAATGATTAGAGGGCGTTGATGGACAGGGATAGACATGAAAAGGGTAGAAAGAATGAACAGGAAGAAGAAATGCTCGCTGGAAGAAAAGATGAACGGAGGTGACACCCCAATTACCGCTTGCAGTACTCCAATCATTGCCCTCAGAACTGACATTTTTGCATTGCTGTAGCACTGAAAGAATAGAATGGGAGGAAAAAAGTTACTGGGCGGCAGTCCGACTACCACCCGTGGCAGTCCGATTACCGCTCAGGCCCACTTTCGGGCGAATTTCGGGCAGGGTCTGTTTCAGGAGGCTAGAACCCAGGGGCATACCTTCGAACACTCAATTGGGATTACCAAAGTGATCAAAAGTAACATAAAAAAGGAGCAACGTTGATCAACTGAGATTTCATATAAACATGGAGGTTACACATCCAATGATACAAGATTGCATGATACAATGAACTAATCATCATCAGGAAGATAAGCGTCAGTGTCCTTACAACGAAAATGGGGCCCTAAGATCCCTCCTCCAGCAAAACGTGCACCGCCACCAGGAGCATAGCCGAGCTGCAAGATCGGACCAATGTCGTACTGCTTGCACCAAGAGTTGTACTCTCTATCTGGATCAAGGGAAGCGCTGGCGTCAAAATCCTCCAAGGCAGCAATTAACTCTCTCTCAGGCACCGATCTCCAATCAGATGGACCCGAAGGTGGACTAAGGGGAACTAACGGGCTACCAGTCAATTGCAAAAAAATCTCTCCCAGAGGTACCACTTTATCACACGCGGGTCTTCCAGAATGCGACGCCTACACGAGGCTCGAAAGCCCTCCTGAGCTCTTGGATTAAGTGCCACATTCGATTGGAGATACGACCTGGCATGAAACTGCAAAAAGAAAAAAATTCAAGGGCTAAGAGATAAGTAGAAAGAAACATCTGGGCAATGCAAGAAAGGGAAGATCACTCACATCATCAGGAACAAGGGCATCGATATTCGACCTCCGGGCAAGAACAAAAAATAAACGCATATGGCTATGGTTATCCTTGTACCACAACATCATGCGAGGAAAGGGAGGCAAATGGTCGATCAAGGTAAGGGCTAAGTGGGGAAAGTGGTCAAAAAGGGAGACCTACGTAAAATGATAATCAGAAAAAGGTACGCCAAACCATTCCTAGGGTGAGCAGGGTATAAAGGAAGCCAAGAGAGTACCTTAATGACTGGATAAAAGCCACTCAATGATCGGCTGGCACAACGACTGGCCTTGTCCAGCCCTTCATATAGATGGGCTAGAAGGCCCGCATTCTAGTTATATGGCGTGGGAAAGGCAATGTCTTCCATGAGCGACAACAGGTGGGAACTCATAAGCTCATTCCCATGACAGAAAATCATCGCACCTATAGTATACAAAATTAGGGCACGAGCCTTCACCATAGTTGTAGCTTTGGTCTCAGGGATGTTCCTAGCGAAGTTCTACGATAGCCAAGGAAGTTTGAAATGAGGACTGGTAAAATCTGTGGCATCGTGCATCATCCCCAATAGCCCCATCCAATTATCCTCAGTGGGCACTGGAAGGTCATCCTCGAAAGGGACGGATCCTCCTTCATACCGAAGGCTTAACTATATGTATATGTCATAATGGGTAATGCCCCACTCTCTGAAAGGCAGCTGGAAGGTATGGGTCTCAGGGTGCCACCGCTCAGTCAAAGTAGACAAGAGAGACATGTTTATCTTGCTCAGATGAACCCGGAATAGGTGAGAAAATGGAGTACGCTCTGGTTGCGGGTCATGGACCAATCAGGCCAATGTGTCCTGACCCCTCATCCTCTCGAGACCGCAGGCGCACCACCCTTCCAGACTATGTCAGATGGATGTCGGCCCTCATGCAGCACATAACATGGATTGGTCGACTGATGGGAAGAACTAGCCTCATTTGTACCACAACAAGGCATGCTGCACATGCAAAGCACACAAGTAAGTATCCCTCTTAAAAGCCCATTTCAAAAGCTCATCTGGAGGCTTGTCTTCCAAAAGCCTAGGAGAAGCCCATTTCAAAAGCCCATCTGGAGGCCCATTTTAAAAGCCCATTTCAAGGCCCACTTTAAAAGCCTATTCCAAAAGGCCCATTTTTCAAGGTCCATTTCAAAAGGACCATGCCCAGGCCCATTTTGCAAGGCTCATCTCAAAGATCTAGGCCCATTTCTCAAAACCTCTGACCACTATCAAAAAAATCACCATCCATCACAAATCCATGTCTCTGGACATGTCAAAGATCATGATGTGGGGCCCACTTTAAGAATCCCACCCATCCATCAATGGCCAACCATCAAGATTTACACCTTCCATACACATAAGTAGGCCCAAAATCATCCATCCAACGGCCCAGATCATCACCAACAATAAAAAAAACAACAAAAAATATAGCATGATAATAGTCCAGCCAACCATTTGGCCCAAAACGAATAAGTCCAACAAGATCCAACAGATCAGATCCAATCAGGATGGTCCAACGGTCCTGATCATGATCCTCTCTAAACCCAAGAGGAAATCCAACCATTAAAGGCTTATAAAATGAACGGCCTAGCAAAATTCAGCAAGAACTTAATGGCCAAGATTACCTGAAGATGGGGAGAGGAAGGAAATGCAAAGAAAATAAACTCAAAAATCAGCAAAAAATCCCTCTAAGAAAGCTTCAGGGACCACAAATGGGATCCCTAGACGTCCCAAGTGCTGGATTCAAATAAGGGAGAGGGATACATCAGATGGACTGGCGCATGGCTCGAACCGTTAGACCAAAAGAGCGATTGGCGGTAGCCAGACTGCCGTAGGCGGCAGTCCGACCGTCGCCCGACCAAAAGCACCCTAAGATAGTGGGCCTATCTCTTCAGGTGGGTTGGAGTGACCAGCTTTCCTTTCTGTCCACTGGATAATAATCCTAAAAAAATATAATAATAAAAGATTCCTTTTAAAATCTCACGATAAGTTCACTTTCTCGCAAGAAATTGAGGATCTTAATAAAGTATAAAAAGTGCCAAAAAATTGCTAGTAATTCTAAAATAAAATAAAATAAAATTCCTAGGGAGTATAGCCTCAAAAAAGGGGTTGTTTCTTCTTAATCATTAGCCCCATTAATTTATTAGTGGAGGCCATGTGACTTTTCCTGCAAATAAAAAGCTGACGACAACGGCCACATGCGAAATTGAACGGATGTTTTCCAAAAAATCAAAAAAAATATCTTTAAATAAAATCTTCAAGGAGCCTAGCTCCAAAAAGATAGCTTTCAAAGTTTTTAAAAAACACATGCAACTCGCAGTACACTAAGGAATCTTCCATATTCTCCACTTCAGTCAGTGCAAACAGCTAAATAAGATTTGATCTCTTCCGGTTTCCCCGAAGGATGATCGAATCCGTACATGATACATGTACGATTGGCCCGATCTTTATATCTGGACAATCGTATGAATGCTAGAGGAAATGACTGGATCTACCTCTGAAAAGAATAATCAAACTCAAAGTGACAACGATCCATTGTAACTAAAGTATCAGATTCAGCAGATTGTATGGCAAAGGAATACTTGCACATACCTAGTCTGGGATGTTCAGAAAATTTAATTGAGTCCAAGTCGGCATAGTGAGTTCCCCATAAGGTTGCACCAACTCACAAGGCAGCTAACCACTTTGACAATCAAACAAATCGAATACTGAGGGTGATTATGTAGCAAAGGAACAATAGACCTAACAGTACGCGAATCCTTGTAAAGCCGCGACGAATGTGCAGAGGCCCTTACTTTTCAGACTTACCCTCCAATGTTACTAACCATCTGACGTGAAAGGGTTATGATTGGTGACCTATAAAGTCATGACAAATGCGCAGGGAACAATCACAACGTTTTCCTCAACCCTCATGATATGTGCAAGTCATCTCTTTTCTAAATAGTCAACTGACAATGATACAATGACAGACAATAGATTTGAGTCACTACCCTTTTTTCTGACCAGAAGGGTGGGGTGTCCACTCACTTTGACCTTTGGTTGCTCACAACCTCGGTCAAAGAGGGGCATCTGTAGACACCCCACCCGGGCTACATCTTGAGAAGCCTAAGATAGTCTAAGAATCATGATCATACCCCAAAACCAAGCCCGAGTCCCAGTTTAAAACCTAAAGCCCTGATCTCAAATCCCAAAATTCTAACTTGCAACTAGAAATCATAATCCAAACTGTCTAAATCCACATATAACCCCGTCTTTACCATATACCCTAACCAGGACCCCCTTTACCCAAGCCTAAACCCACCTATCTGAGCCGCAAACCCCAAAAGAAGACCACCAGGTGAACTAACATAACATACAAATTCTACACGTGTGAGCCTGACTCGAACGAAGCCTGGGCGGTAGTCTCACTACTGCATGCGGTACTTCAAATGCCGCCACTTGCCTTTATGTGGACAGCTGTCCCATCGTCCAAAAGTTAACTTTCTCCTAGATTTACCCCCAATCTTCACCATTTACCTTTTTACCATCCTCAAGAGCTAATGAGGGTGCACCACATGACGCTCCTCTCTCCTTTGCCAATCACAAGCCTCCATTTTATTATTTTAACCCTTACCTACCTCCTATTTACCATATAGCCATTAGAGAAGGCTATAAATAGCCCTCTCCTCTTCTCATTCCAATAAGCCTCAACAACCAAAAGAGCCACTTCTTATCCAAGGGAGAAGAAGAGAGAAAGAGAGTGAGGAAGAGAGTGAAGGTGGGAAGGAGGTCCCAAGCCTTCAAGTCCATATTTTCTTAGCTACCCCATAGCCTTCCTCTCAATCTTGTCCAACCCATAAGCCTAACTTGAATTGGTCATGGTTCAATTCGTGTTTTAGCCTACTCAAGATCAAGCCAAAGATCCATCTGTCTTACAAGCATTTCAACATGACATTTATTCCCTTCTCAGCCCCCCTGCTTATCTAGATCTCTAGTGAATGTATGCTCTATGACTTGCTGTACACCGGATCCTATCGCAACAAAAATTCCTAGTGATCTAGTCTATTTTTCTTACCTCTTCGCATAAGCATCATCAATCCACCTTCTAAACATGCTGTTGGATGTGCGCTCTGTGGCTTACTGAAATCTCAGATCTTGCCGCATCAGAAATCCACGTGTGTGCCTAGTCCTATCTTGACCACATCATTCATCCCTTGAGATTATTTTACCATACAAAGTAGAGACCGTACGTTCATACAGGCAGAGAGAGTGCCTAACACCTTCTCTTTTATAACCGAGGTCCCTTGTCCAGAATCTCGGATCGCAGACCAAAAGTTAATATAAGGTAGGAGAGTCTTCACATTTCTCCCACCTTACATATTCCATGGGTTTTAGCCGATTACGGGATTTTGAGATTAATTGGCTAGTGGTAACTCCAACATGCACAAATTAGCCTAATCACCCCCACCACTATAAAGACATAACATAAAAATCCACGCGGGTGCTGATTTTCAGTGTTTACCCTGGGTAAGTGGAAGATACCTCACTACCCGCCTGCCAATATCGATCTCGGCTCATCGATAGCAGACCCATTCCTCAAAATGGTCAGACTCAGCCTAACATTACCTACTCAATCAAGCGGGTAAGGCCAGACCCCCTCCCAACTGACCATGATACAGTGGGAGACACGGCCTATTGGAATACGACCCTCATGCGCTTATATATATCCACTCTGTCTAGATGTTGGGGCATCCTCTGGTATTAAGAGGGTTTAAGAATTTTCACCCAGGGCCATCTATGGTGGCCCGATGCTAATAACAGATTTTTGGTGTCCCATCTAGCCATTCATGATGTGCATGTGGAGGCTACGACCCTGATGTCGCTAGGGTGTATAGTAATCACAACACACAATGTAAGATGCACGAGTCATACAATCCAATCATGCATCAATCCTTCCCATACCGTGCGCTCATGTGAGATAACCTCCACCTATCAGGATGTCTCATAACAACCTACCTAATGACATATGCAATGGTCAACAACATTTCATAACAAAATGCAGATGATGCGTATGGGCATGTATCATAATGTTGTGGTGTCACGTACTTATAATCGGTGTTATTAACCAGCATTGACAATTGACCATGACAATGTGAAAATTTAACTAACATTGCCCCCAAGGAATGGCCCACATAGAGCCTAACATATAGTGGACCCATGACCTCACACAAGAGCCAAATATACAACACCATGGGTCTCACTCAAGAGCTTAATACACATTATGATGAGCTTTTCACATGGGCCTAACATAAAATTATGGTAAAGACCGCTTTAGTTGAAGTAGGAATATGCCAATATGTCTTAGAAGGGGGTGAATAGGACTTTTATAAAAATTTTATGATTTATTTTAAATCCTATGAAACTTGTCCTGAATAGATATGCATGAATCAAGATTTCTTTAAGATAACTCTAATGGCTTCCAAGCCAATTAGAGGATCCAATCATAAAATTAACTTAATGATAAACATGATGCAATTTAGAGATTATAATGGATATAACTATGTGTGAGGTGTGATTAATTATAAAAGCATTTAATGAAATCACACAAGTAATCAAAGATAAACAATAATCATAAACACAACCATTTTTATAGTGGTTTGACTACTTGTCTACTCTACTCCCGGTAGATGAACTCAACCTTTAAGTGTGCCAGATTTTACTAAGGAGGTTTCACACGGTTCATCTCAAACCTAAGGTTTTAAATCAGGTTCACCTTTAACCAGTATAACCTACACCTAGGCTGATAGTTTATGCTCCCATGAGCAAGGGTCAACACATAACACCTGATTTTAGACACATTGGTCAATGATCCACATAAGGAACCTCTCCTGTTTATGCTCTCACGAGCAAGGGTCAACATAAAGCACCTACTTTTAGGCACACTGGCTAAGGATCTTCCATAAGACCCTAACTATTTATGCTCTCCACAAAGTAAGAGTCAACACAACGCACCCACCATGTACATTCTCGCCGGAGGCCTCCTAAAGGACTTGCAAGGGGTGAGAAACACCTTAGACCCAATCCTACAAAGGAATGATCATAAAGATCTTCTAGACTCTTATAACTTACAAATAAACAGATGAGTCCCTTTCAGCTTGTTGTTGAAGATCTCCTCCTTTATTGATAAAGAGTCTTCTGCTTCCTTAAACCGCAAGAAGAAGATATACCAATGCATGGCGACGGGTTGGGTCAAGGTTGTAATGGAATCCTACTCTATTCAAAATTTTCCTATAAGGGAAATAGAGTGATTCTAATTATCTATACATTCAAGGCATTCCAGCTTAATGATTTGCCATTAAGATGGTAGCTGAAGGATCCTTGAATGTAGAAGTACATTCAAGGGCTTTGGGTATATGATCTAAGGTTAAACACTTAAAAACACTCTCTTCTTTCTCTACCAGCAACTAAAAACAAGTTCTTTATATATAGGTCAAAAGTTTCAACGGATATAAAATAATCACATTTATGACAGAGTTCGACATCATCGAGTAGGGTCAATATCATCGAGCGTATACTCTCGATTGTATCGACTGTCTGCTCAATGACACAAAATCCAATGTCACATGCTTTTAAACCTTTTGCCAGCTGGTCAAGGAGATCGAAACTTGCATTGATGTCATTAGATTTCAAAGTCCAATTTCATCGACACGAGGATCGATTCCTCGACATTTGAAAATGAGAGAGACAATGCCTTTGAAATATTTCAGGTCAAGGATATGATCGAGGTACAATCGATATCATTGAAATTTGAATGTCGATGATATCGATAGTCGTGTCGATGCATCGATAAATCTAAAGGATTTTCCAGTTAAGCTTGCTGGATAGTTTATGTCCTTTTTCAATGAAATCGACCTGACCTCGATATTATCGATATTTGAATATCGATTCTATTAAGTGACCCTCGATCTAAGATAAAAACCACCTAAAAAATGTTGCTGGATAACTGTGTCCAAGACCAATATCATTGATGAACTTCTGATATCATCGGTTTTTGAATTCCGAGAATATCGAAGAGTACTTCGATATATCTAAGGTCTTTATGATTTTCTTTAGAAAAATAGGGACACAAACTCTCTGTTGTAGATTTTATCGAGTCAACTTTGATAGACTCAAGATTCAAATTTTGATGATATCGATACATCGATAATTCTATTCAGAAGAATATGTGGTTGTTGGACATCTTTTGTCCTCGTTTCGATAGTATCGACTGAGCATTGAAGACATCGACAACACTTCTCGATTATATTGATCAGTCTATCGATAAATCGATAGATGTAGAAAACTTAAAAATTTTTAAAAAAATTGAAAAAAGTTTTTTAACCCAAAAATCCTATGATATTTTAATCAATGTTAAGGGTTTTAAGTACCTGGTGTTTTGGGACATGGGATGTGAGGCTTAGATTTACCAGTGGCGAGTTTGGGCACACATTCGGTTGAGGCAGACGGTTGATTGATCTTCCTATGGAGTTTCTCTGTCTAGCTGACTCAACACTCACGCTAATTGACAAACCAGGGTACTTTCATAACATACATCATGATGGGCTCTATCGCCTGACCCCTCAAATGCATCACAATAGGCCTCATCACATAAGCCTCATACACATCACATTGGGCCTTAAACACGAGCTGAATACACATCACAATGAGCCTCAAATACGGGCCGCATATACATCACATTGGGCCTTAAACACGGGCCAAATACACATCACAATGGGCCTTGAATATGGGTTGCATATACATCACATTAGGCCTCGACAATTGGCCTCGATATCTAGATTCGACAATCAGTCTCAACAATCAGAATCAGTATCGACAATCAGAATCGGCCTTGATAATCAGAATCGGTATCGACAATCAGAATCGGAATTGACCTTAACAATCAAAATTAGAATTGGCCTCAATAATCAGCCTCGACAATTGGAATCGGCCTTGACGATCGAAATTGGTATCGACAATCAGAATTGGTATAGTCAATCAGAATCGGCTTTAAAAATTAGAATCAGAATCAGTCTCAATAATCAAAAATGAAATCTGCCTCTACAATCGACCTTGACAATCGGAATCGGTATTAACAATCAGAATTAGCCTCAACAATAGGAATCAGAATCAGCCTCAACAATTAGCCTCGACAATCAAAATCGACATCGACAATCAAAATTAGCCTCGACAATTGGAATCAGAATCGGTATCGGTGAGAATGGGCTTAACAAGGCCTAAGGGAAGGTCATAATGTGAACATCCAACCATCATTACCTATGATTGTAGACATTCAACCAACATCGCTCCCAAGCAATGCCCCATATAGAGCCAAACATAAAGTGGGTCCATGGCGTCACATAAAGGTAAGGCCTAATATACATCACCATGGGCATCATTTATGGGTCACGTATACATCACATGGGCTTCTACACATGGGCCATAAATAAATCACATCGGGCCTTGCCCATGAGCCTTGAATACGTCACAACGGACCTCGCCCATAGGTCTCGAATGCATCACAATGGGCCACAACCCATGTGTTTTAAATACACAATAGGTGGGCCCTACACATGGGTCTCATATGCATCAAATGGGTCATGCATCTAGGCCTCAAATACATCAAAAGGGCCATGCGTCATGGGCCTAATACATATCACAATGGGCCTTGTCCATAGGCCACGAATACATCATAATGGGCCTTGCCCATAGGCCTCGAGTACAACACAATGGGCCTCGCCCATGGGCCTCAGATTCAAGCAGGTGGGCTCCATTATATGGGCCTTAAATACAAGGCAGGTGTGCCCTATCACATGGGCCTTAAATATACATCATGATGGGCCTCATGGATGGGCCTAATACAATCAAGTGGGCCTCATACATGGGCCTCATGTACATCAAAGCGGGCCGCATCCCATGGTCCATACATACATCAAAGCGGGCCTCATGTACTCCATCCCCTTACTGGACTGATGGAGTGGATATAAAACACTTACATCAAGGTGGGTCCCACCAAACTTGCTGACGTCAACACATCGCTAGGGTACAAGTTTTGAGTCAAGTAGACATAGATATACACGATGGGGTTGTGTGCAAACGTGATTGTAGGTCGTGGGTCATCGAAATTCGATTGGGAAGACCGCGGGAGCCTACGGAATGGTACGGTCTATGATACGAGCCTTACAGTTGGCTAACTCATCATACACCGCATGAAGCCCCACATAGGAGTTGAAACCAAAGCCGTAGCCCATGAAAAAAGTGAAAATGAATTAACCCTTATCTCTTCTACAACTCCTCCACCAGCTAAACCCAGGTTCATTCTAGAAGACCCATTGACGTTGATTTTTACCCAGTTCTAGCACAGATTGATCCACTTAACCATCTCAGTAAACCTAGAGGGATTGGCTCTAACTGAAATGATCGAAGAAGGATCCACGATATTTGTTGCTGTCCTCCTCTGCTGTTGCGCAGCACTATTGGACGCCCTATTCTTCTAACGCTACTCAGGGTGACGTGAATATTTAACACCCACCAACGAACATGCCCCATTAACGCAGCTAGAGAAGTGGCCTTCCCTTCAAAACACACTGCATTCCTGGCTTTCCAGAGCTCCCACAATAGATAACCAGGGACAAGCTTGTAAACCAACTTAGAATTTTAGCTACTTGATAAGGCACCCCACCACTGAAACAACCTAGCTTTTACTGAGATTGAGGAATGAAAACTAATTCCAAAGTGTTCTCCTAGGCATTGCCAAGGTAGCTTTGCCATCTCACTATCTAGAAACAAATGCTGGATGGTCTCAACCGACAATCCCTCTATTGTGCTTTGCCTGCAACATTCGCATCAAGAAGCTAGATGAATGCCTCGATTCTGAATTGCAGCATCCATTAGAATTGCTCTGTTAAGGACCTTCCATAATAAAGTTGAGATCCTAAGAGGCATTTGAGCATGCCACACCCAATTTACCTAGCCTTTTCTCTCACTAGAATCTCTACTAGCCGACCAAGCTGAGCTAACTGAGAAGCTCCCTGTTGGGGTGAAAGACCAGACTAGAACCTCTAGCCCGTGTGCCAGATAAAAACCCTGCTGAAAAATATAGTTATTGACATCCTGGGGTAGAAAATGAAACACCATAGACGGTGAAAGAGGGCCGTTCACACCCAGGAACTGCTGGACCTGTAAAGATTGAAGAGAGATAGGAATGAGAGCCAAAACCAAGCTTTAAAGAGGGCCCAGGCCCGTCCAGTTTGCATTTCAAAGGTTGTAATAGCCAAAGGCAAGTTTCCACTGCACTATAGTCTATTAGAAAGGGAGCATATCACAAACTCTCTTCCACAATGGAGACTGCGGGTGATAGCCATGGCAGGTGGGGCTCCACCAAATCTGCGTTGTATTTGGAAGCCATGAAGACTCTCCATAAGTTTGAACCTTCATTGAAATGGATGGCCCATGCCATCTTGTTACGAAAGGCCTTTAATGTTTCCGACAACTTCAAAACACCTAGCCCGCCTTCCAGGTTAGTTTGGGATACTACTTTCTAGCTACGCTAGTGCAACTTCTTTTTACCATTAGTCCATCCCCATAAGAAGTTAGTAAAATGCTTTTCCAATGAAGATAAAACTTAGGCTGGGAGGTGTGTGGCTGCTAGCGTGTGAATCGGGATGCTGCCAAGAATATGATTCACTAAAACCAATCTATCCACCTGAGATAGACATCTTGCCTGCCACCCACTGGTACGACCTTCAATTTTGTCTAAAAGGGGTTAAAAATTGCTAGCTTTTACTCTTCCTACTGCCATCGGAACACTAAGGTACACAAGATGAGAAACAGACTTGGAGATTCCCAAAAAGTTATCAATTGCTCTAACTTTGGACAACAAAAGCTTGCTAGAGGTGTAGAAAGAACTCTTTCAGAGGTTTATGGCTCAGCCCGAGACTACTTAGTATTCATGAAGGAAATCTTTCATCTTTCGTAGGGAGAACTTGCCTCCATTCAGAAACAGGAGGGTATCGTCTGCATACAGGAGATGTGAGACCTGATAACATCCTCGAGCCACTTTAAACGGATAGTAAAGGCCCTGCTCCACTAATCTCTTAAGACCCCTACTAAGGACTTCAGTGACAATAATAAATAAGCTAGGAGAAAGTGGATCTCCTTGCCGAAGACCCGTTGAGGATTTAAAGAAACCTGCTGACACTCCATTAACTAGCATTGAGAACTATACATTTGCCCAGATGCCTTCAACCATCTGAATCCATTTGGAACTGAACCCGAATCGAGCTAAAACTTGTTTGAGGAAAGCTCACTCCACCCTATCATAGGCCTTCTCTATGTCAAGCTTAAGGACTATGTTACTACTATGGACATTCCTGTTTATGTCTCTGAAAAGCCCTTGCGCCAGCGTAATGCTTTTCAAGATCGGTCTACCTTGAATGAAAGCCCCCTGCTCCGGAAATATAATGGAAGGAAGCACTTGACTTAGCCTTGTTGTAATAACACTCACCAAGATCTTATAAAAATAGTTACATAGACTAATTAGGTGGAAATCAGAGAACCTAGATGGGGAGGCTGATTTCGGAATGAGACAAATGAGGGATGTAGTAACTGCCCTAGGAAGGTTCCTGCCTTGGAAAAGAAAGATTGCTGCCTTGAGCAAATCTGGACCGACTACTTCTCAATAGGCCAAGAAAAAAACACTTTAAAATCCGTCTGGGCCCGAGGCCCCATCAGTTGGAATGGCCTTAACTGTGGTCTGGATTTCGGCCAAGGAAGGAGAGGCTAACATCATGTCATTAACATCCTGGGTGACTATGGGAGGGATAACATTTAGAATATTTCCAGGGCTTGCACATGTCCCTACTGTGAATAGTTGTGAGAAATAGAGGACTGCTGTATCCTTGATCTGTGCCTGCTCCACCATGACCTGACCTGAATCTAGAACAATGCTTTGAATGCCCACTTTTCTGTGTCTCACTGATGTCGCCGCATGAAAAACTCTAGTATTTCTATCGCTCTCTTTCATCCAGCTGATCCTAGATTTCTGTTTCTAGAAAATTTCCTGACATAACTTCTTGTTGCGTAAATTTTTGGCTGCCTCGGTGAGCCTTTTCTGTAGCTCTTCATCTTGGACAACATTACCAGAAGCATCTTGTTGCATCTCCAGCTTAGCAGCTACCAATGCCCCCTCTGCTAGCTTTACCTGAGTTAAAATGTTCCTAAAACAATCTTTGTTTCAAACTTTTAATGCCTGTTTTACAGATTTCAGCTTAACTAACACATTTTAAATGGGATGGTTAGAGTCAACCTGGGCCCATGCTGATCTGATCAGCAACATGAAGGAATCATCTTAGATCCACATACATTGGAACTTGAAAGGGTTCGGACCGTTGAACGTCTACTATGGGCTAAGAAGGAGAAGCGGGGCATGTTCTGAGGAGATCCACGATAAGTGATGCACCTAAAAAAGGGGAAAACACATTGTCCAACAAGAGTTTAGCAGCACTCTGTCCACGTGCGCTCAGACTCGACTCACCCCAACTTGATTGTTACTCCACATGAATCAACTGCCCTCGTAGCTTGCATCCAACAGCCCAACTGAATTTATCACCATCGAGAAATTTGACGCACTTGTCCTATCGGGTTCCCTATGGCTTCTTTTTTTGGAGGCTTTAATTACTGCATTAAAGTCGCCACAAACCGCTCACGAGCCCTGCATTGAGTAGGAGGTTAAGGCTAAATCATCCCACAACTCCCTTCTGACATTCCTGGCACAACTAGCATAGACAATGGAGATATGAATGACTGGCTGATTATTTTTCCTAGGTATCGAAACTGTTATTAATTGATTTGTAGCTTTCACCACTAAGTAAGCAATGTGGTCTCTGAAGAAGACCCAAATCATGCCACCTACATCACTATTAGAGCACGAGTTGTGGCAGCCCAGAGCTAGGCCCACCCCCACTCTCTTCTCATCCTTGAGCGTCAGCTCAAGGATGACCACCACCCATAGGTTATGATCTCTAATTAATCTTTTACATGTCCTGATTGTTTGTTGGTTTCCTATTGTTGGAGCATAAAAATTATCATGAAGAAAGATGGTAGTTACGCGAGGTCGTGCAAAAACCATTCGTTTGGCGGGAACGTGCAACAAGTTCAAGATTGTGAAGTGATAAAACTTCTTATTGCACGAGGACGTGCAAACAATATTGAGCATTGCGCGGAGACGTGCAAGATGAGGTTTAACATTGCGCAGGTACACACAATGAGATTCTACATTACACGAGGATGCATAACGAATCCATGTATTACACGTGGATGTGCAACCAGGAGCAGATGGTTAAGACGAACGGTCAAGATCAGATACAAAAGTGGACCATGGCACCAAGATTGAGGGTTGGCACATGTGGGGGTCCTATAAATACCCCCTCCCTTCCTTCATTTGGTAGATTGAAGATTTTTGGAAGAGTAGAGCCTCGAAAGGTGAGGAGCGAAGCCTCCGTTGCGTGTAGTCACGTTACCGTTACGCAGGGACGCGCAGTCCAAATCTCCATTGCACAGGGATACGCAGTCCAATTTCCCATTGCGTGGGGATGCGCAGTCCAATTCCCCATTGTGTGGGGATGCATTGCTCAGTTCTCCGTTGCACGGGGCCGCGCAACCAGTTTGCGGGTTGCTCAGGTCGTGTAACCAAGTCGCTAGGTGGCTTGTCCTGAATCGAGGACAGAATGCTACCGGATCTCCTGAAAGCATTTAAGTTCACTCTTCATCACTTCAGGCACTCTCCTCTACCTAAAGGATGAGTTCAAAAGTGAAGCCAAGTTGATCTAATCAACATTCCTCCTAAGTCTTAGGAGATGATCAAAGTAGCTGCCAAGAGGCTGTCGGATTCAAGATTCGATATATAAATCTTCACTAATAATGATTTGTTCTCTCCAAATGATCCATTTTAGAATCAAGGGATGTTATGAGGATGTAAATGAACTCAGTATCAATGAAATATGATGATTGTTCCAAATACTCTTTTGTTATGTTTAAATCAGATAACTTCCCAAATCAAATGCATTTGTTTTTGTTCATAACAAAATGGTGACTCTGCTGGGGAATTATTATCTTATTTAATATTAACACTGAGATAGTTATGGAACTTTCATCATAGTTTGACGTCTTTCTGATGCCAAAAATGCGACTCTCAGTGGGAACATCCTCCCCTTCATCTCTAAGATAGATCATCTTATTCTTCAAATACTGATTGTAAATGTATTTCATGACTAAAGGTATCCAAATTTGACTGCAAGATAGAATCAATGGAAATTCCCACAAGAGAAGTGAGCTTCTGTTTCACTTCAACAAGATTTGTGATAGAGTATGTGCCGAACCAAGCCTCCGCGTGTATGACTCAACTTCCCGCGAGCAAGAATAACATGACTCGAACAACAGTAAGGGTTGTGTCTGCTTTGCCCCAATCAATGGACGGCGATAATGGTTGGACTGTTGTGATGTCCCACAAAATGAGAGTACAACATGCAAGAAACTCTCAGTTAAATCTGACTTTGTCAAGAGTTAGAGGGCCGGTTACTCGTAACGCAACTAAGAAGTATCCCGAGCTTTCTCCTCCTGAGATTTATCTTGAGCGGATGGTTCCACAACTGGTCTCGTGTGACTTTTTGGCTTTAGTCGACCCAAGGGTAAGATGGACGAAAGAGCAGAAAGGCAAAGCCTTAATGGCAAGTTCACCAGTATCTGTGTCCCCTCAGATAAATTTACCAACATCCGTATCGCCCCAATCGATTAGCAGCACAAGAGGCGCAGAGAAATTGAACGAGACTCCATCTTCTCCTCTTTTCATGAGTCCTGTTACATCTATATACTCTCGCCTCACCCCAGCTACAGTTTCATTTAAGAGTGGAGAAGCTGCGGTACATGTGACTGAGACAAATCAAGACAATATGCCAACCACGGAAGATCATATCAATGAGATGGTAGAAACCCAAAGAGCACTGATGGAAGAATATGGACACCTTAGAGAGGCCTTGATAACCCTTACACATAACGTAGCTTAGATGGCGGCCCCACCAATGATGGGTACAATGAATGGACAAGAAAATTGGCCTGAAGGCTCTCATCCGCAAGGGGTAGGATCGCGTGGGTCTATTCCAGCTGCGAGAACCATAACACAAGATGATATAAGACAAGTCGTTGAAGAAGCAGTGAGAGTAGAGAGAGAGTGTGAAAGTACTGGCCGCTTCCGATACCGAACACCATACCCAAGGGAGGTAGAGGATGTCCCGTTCTTGGCCAACTTTAAGCATCCAGATTTTCAAAAGTTTAATGAATAAGGATCGCCAGAAGAGCATCTGATGCACTTCATTACCAGCATGAAAAATTTCTCTACGATACCGCAGTATTACTTGAGGTTGTTCGGATCATCACTGATGCACAAAGCGTTCCAGTGGTATTCCAGCCTGGCTTCGGGGTCGATGAGAACTTGGAAACAAATGCAGGACACCTTTATGTAGAACTTCTTCTCCTCAGAACGTGATGTTAGTATTACAGAATTGGCCTCCATATGGCAGAGAGAAGGAGAACCAGTAGAGAAGTTTATAGATAGATGGAAAACATAAGGAGCCTTGTGTAAACAACTGCTGGATGAAAAGGAATAGGTAAAAATGTATCTGAATTCTATGAAAATGGAAATTGCGTTTGGACTCACTAATGCCGATATCAGAACGTTCCGTGATCTAGCCACTAAAGCCCATGCCTTAGAATTAATGACTCTTAAAATGCTAGCATTTCACCCCGAGACAGCTAGAAGAGCACCTGATAAGATGAATGTGAATACTGTTAATCGTGATAATAAGAGTAAAAATGCAAAGGACTCAAGGGACAGGAGGCCAGAACGAAGGGAAGGATGGAGCTAGTTAAGGAGTAGATACAATGGGAAAAGACCTCGAATGCTTAATTCACATGAAGGGTTCGATTTCGATAAAGAAGATGTCGTTCCTATGATGAAGCAGTTGCTAAAAGCTGGCACGATAGAATTACTAGAACCTAAGTGCCTCGAAGATGTGACAAAGGCCAGAGAAAGATATTTTTGTCGTTACCATCGCCTGGTGGGACATTCGATAGAGAATTACTACACACTAAAATGTATAATACAACGACTGATAGATAAGGGTGAGATAGTGACCGGTGAGGGAAAAGAAAAGAGCACGGGGGCCACGGTAAACATGTTCATCGCCCCGGGAAGGGGCCCAAAAGGTAAAAGAGGAAGGAAGCCATAAGGTGATAAAGTAAGTAGCAGTAATTACGTTAAGATCAGGAAAGAAGATGACGAGCCCTGTGAAGCAGAAGGTAGGGGTCATAAGAAAAGAAGCCGCTGAAAAGAAGATCAATGGTGATAGAAATGAAGAGAGGGGTGAAACAACAAAAGTGACTTACGATGTGGTTAATCATTTGAAGGGTATACTGGCACGGTTAAGCATCTATGATGCGCTCAAGTTGTCAGAAGAATTTCGACAGAGTTTGGTCCAAGCATTGTCTGACCTGATGTTAGAAAAAATTTACTAACAAAAACGAGACATAAAGAGCACGTCGAACAAGTAAATTGCCTGCCAGTCATCTCATTCTCCGATGAGGATTTGATCTGCGAGACGGAGCATAATAGGCCACTAATGATAGAAGGCCATATCGATGAGAAGAAGGTTGTAACACCCGAAAAATCGGGGGTCGTATATAAACTCAACTCCCGAGTTCCAGACCGTCACTTATGCAACAAAAATGATTATGATTCAATGTTGTCTGATTTAAAGCATTCACATGAGTAAAAGTATACCAAAACTGCAATTCATACTTCAGATCCAGTGATAAAAGCAAGCGGAAGACTAAACAATATATATATATATCACTGTATGGAAAAACAAAGTAAATCTCATCTGTCTCCAAAGTATGACTACATCTCTGAGTCTCATATAATATACATGAACAAAATAAATATCCAAAATGGTCCCACCAAAATCCCATCGATCTAGGTCGCCTACGCGAAGCCATCGTGATACTGCATGTACGAGAACTTGTCCTGGTCCTCGTCGATGTCTGGCTCCACCTCCTGGATCTCAACCTCACCTGCATCTACAATAGGGTCTGGTGGGTGTTGCAAACACCATCCCGTAACGTGGGAGTAAGTGATCAACTCAGTGGAATCATAGAGCAAAGATTAGCATGTTCACAATTCAATCAGGCGATAATAGTAAAGCAGTAAATCAGACATTCCTAATACTGTTGTTAATGCAAGATGACATGACGTGATGTATGCCCTCACCAACGATCTCCCTCATACGGCAACATCTTACGACCGCGGCATGCCACACTCCCTAGAGTGCTCCACATCTTCTAGGCACATGCAATGCTATGGTGATATGATTTCCAAGTTGTTATTAGTCCATTCAAACAGCAGGATTGGGAAACTAAGGTACTTCCCTTGTATCAATCCCAACACAGATCCTGTCTAGGGTCGTCACTCCCAGTAATCTCATACGATGTATATTTCATAGGTCACTGCAAGGGCTGTCAGGGCTGTTGTTCACGCTCGTTGCACCGCTCCCCCATCACCTTATCAATACAGGCCTACTGTACTCTACTACAACGGAAGGGTCGTCGCCTCCCGTGGACTCAGAATACGCTCGCGGTCACTACAAAGGACTCGTCGCCTGATCAGTGTAGGCCGACAGCTAGAATATAGTGTCCCATACCACCATAATCTGCTCACGAGTCTAGGTGCTCACTGGTCACTACGGGGAGGTTTGTGGCCCCAGCGTAGGCCGACAGCTCGACCACGGTGTCCCATACCACCATGCCCGGCTCATGAGTCTTAGTGGATCAAGGTACCATGGTTAACAGGGTTTATAATGGTAAGTTCAGTACCCTAGGTTCAAGCAGTTATGACTCATACAAGGTGAACATACATCGGCCAGTCGGGTTGCTTGAAGGGCTCGACTAGCGCGATCGCATCTCAAGTCGAACGACATGAAGTGCGTAAAACACTTCGCGTGGCCTAACCACTGCCGCCAACTCTAAACACGAATCACGTTCATCGACAAGTCGTTCGTAGCTATGACCAGTCAGCCACGAATTCGCTCGGTTACCGACTGCCTGGACTAAGTCTAGTCCCAAGCACTTATGGAATCACATCAACAATATATGTAAAAATATTGGAATTGAAATACAATCATGTGAGCATGTTAACACATGTTATAACATTCAACTCAAGCAAACCTTCAAGCACATATATTCCATGCATGTAATGAAATCATGCATTTAGTCAACATGTAGAAAATCATTTAGGTCAGCATATTGATTGATAAGTCAATCACAAACTATCACATAACATCATTTATTTCAATACATACTAATACAAGCATTTATACAAACACCTACACTACACACTTAAGTCTACATATAGTATGTCGACCCAAAGTGTGCAACTAGGCGAATCTCTTCGCCAAACTAATTATGCACGTATTCCTAACTTCCTAATGCGACAACAAACCATGTCAACCACATCAGCAAAATATGAATGTAAACAGTACTTCCTACAAATGACTAAAATGCCCTAAATCTCATATTCTTCGTTAGTTTACGAAACGGGAAACGGAGAGCATTTTGTACATGTCAAATGGTGATGCCGTCAAGAATCTACTATTAAACGACATTGAAAGTGTTGGGAACCGTCAATCAAAGCGTCTAAAATCCTCACCTTATGTCTTGTAGACTCGGGAATTGAAACGGAGCGTATACGCTTCGTCTACGGTGAATAAGGAGCCTAATACACAAGATCCATAAGCTACATCGCTATGGAAACAAGGAAAACTCAAATCAACAGCTATTTAGGGTATTTACTTACCTAGGATCGCGGTGGAATCGCCCGGAAAGCGGTAGAGGTGTGTTGCTCAAGCACGTGCAACGCGTAGTACAAGTGGCAGGAAGAACTCTCCCACTCTCTCATAATCTCTCACCTTTTTCTCTCTCCCAAACTAGGGTTTCTCTCAAATTCAGATGGAAGAGAGGAGTGAGGGTTCCAACCCCTTTTATGGCTTAAAACATGCCCAAATAGGCTTGGGAACAATGTTTACTTGGTGCCGAACCAAATCGGGGCCGTTTCGGTCCAAAAGGGCATTTCTGAAGGTCCCCTGGCCAAATGCGGTCGGACTTAAGCTCGTGCATACTAGATCTAGCACACATCCAGTTTTCAGACCGGTAGGGTTCCCAGATTGCACGTGGCGGCCCAGTTTCAGTTTAACGGTCACAGCACCAAGATCAGGCCTATAAGTCTCGTGATATGTAATAGAAATTTTTCCTGATCCAAGGGTGTAATTTGGCTGTATTCTGACGGTTAGAACGCTCAATACTGATGCGTCAATTTCGTGTGCCAGATTTGAATTTCAAATTCCAATTTTAACCCTATTCTCACTCTCTTCACTCCAGGCTCAATGAAATAGTCTCTGAACGTCAGTTGGACTTGATATTCGAAACGATTGCCAAGCCCAGCTAAGTGGTCATAACGGTCTAAGATGGTAGGCATCTGACTTACGACGCGCGGTCTAGATCCAATACAAAGTTTCAAGGAGGTCCCGAGAACAAACCGGTTTAGAGTTTGATCCGAGGCTTTAGAGCATTATAGCACCCTTGGTTCCACTCGCTTTGGGCCTTGTAGAACGTATTTAAAGTGATCAGGGACCATTTTCCAACTATTCTAACGTTGCACTAGCTAACCTAGTCATATTTCTTAAAGGAATGAATTTTTTGCAATTTCGGGTCGAGTTGGTACTTGAGCCCAAGTATGGATTTTTCACGGGCGTTACAATCTACCCCCCTTAACAAATAATTTCATCCTCAAAATTTGTACCTTTTCGTATTCCTCGAGAAGCTGTGGGTAGTTCTTTCTGATCTCGGCTTGTGTCTCCCAAGTAGCCTCCTCCTCAGAATGATGCGTCCACAATACCTTCACAAGGGGAATCACCTTGCTACGCAGTACCTGCTCCTTCCTGTCTAAGATGCGTGTCGGTCGCAGGATATAAGTAACATCCTCTCCTAACTGCACCTGCTCCCATCTGATGATATGGGAAGGATCAGCAACGTACTTCTTCAGCATAGAAACATGAAATACGTTGTGAACGCTCGCGAGGGGCGTGGGTAAAGCCAATCGGTAAGCCACTACTCCCACACGATCGAGGATCTGGAATGGACCAATGAATCGCGGTGCCAGCTTCCCCTTCTTCCCGAACCGAAGGACTCCTTTCATAGGGAAAACTCGCAAAAACACGTGATCCCCGACTGTGAACTCTAGTGGCCTCCGTCTCGTATCGGCGTAGCTCTTCTGTCTGCTCTGCGCTGTAAGAAGCCGACGTCGAATAATATCAATCTTCTCTGACGTCGCCTGTACTAACTCTGGGCCAATCAAGCTACGCTCATTGACTTCTAACCAACAATGCGGTGCGCGACAAGGTCGCCCATACAGCGCCTCATAAGGTGCCATACCGATACTCGCTTGGAAGCTATTGTTGTACGAAAACTCCGCATATGCAAAACAATCATCCCAACTGTCCTTGAAGTCCAATGCGCAAGCTCGCAACATATCCTCCAAGATCTGGTTCACTCGCTCTATCTGTCCGTCCGTCTGTGGGCGGAAGGTAGTACTGAACTTCAACTTCACACCCATAGCCTCCTGAATGCGGGTCCAGAAGATAGAAGTGAACCGCGTGTCTCTGTCCGACATGATCTCCAACGGAACTCCATGCAGACGCACGATCTCTCTGATGTACAATCTAGCCAGCTCGTCTGCAGAGTTCGTAACTCTGATCGGTAGGAAGTGCGCCGACTTCGTCAATCGGTCGACGATCACCCAAATGGAATCATGTCCCTTCCTCGTCTTCGGCAACCCAGAAATGAAGTCCATGGAAATGAAATCCCACTTCCACTCTGCAATCGGCATCGGCTGCAAAAGTCCAGGTGGTCGGCGATGCTCTGCCTTCACCTGCTGACAAGTGAGACAACGGGACACGAACTCAGCTATATGGGTCTTCATACCTTCCCACCAATACGTCCTCTTCACGTCACGATACATCTTTGTGCTGCCTGGATGCATCGCGAGTCTAGTAGAATGCGCAGCCTCGAGAATCTCTCGTCTCAAGTCAGGGACATCTGTGACGCATAGGCGGCCACGGTAACGTAAGCCCCCATGCATACCAACTCGCTAGTCGGCGTCAGCATCATCACTGGCCTGCTCTCGAAGCTCAGTAAGATGCGCATCGTCCCTCTGCGCCTCGATGACTCGGTCATCGATCTGAGATCGCACTTGTACATGTGCGATGAACTCAAACGGCTCCTCTATGGTGAGTTTCTGCTCAAAGTCTCGTAAAAACTCAACCATATCCCACTCGGCAACCATCAGGGGAGCCGCAAACTCTATCTCCTTCTTGCGGCTCAACGCATCAGCCACAAGGTTCGCCTTCCCAGGATGGTAAGAGACTTTAAACTTGAAGTCCTTCAACGTCTCCATCCATCGCCGCTGCCTCATATTCAAGTCTTGCTGCGTGAATATGTACTTGAGGCTCTTGTGGTCGCAAAAGAGCTCGAACTCCTCTCCGTAGAGGTAATGTCTCCAGAGTCTCAGAGCGAATATAACGGCTGCCAACTCTAGGTCGTGTGTAGGGTAATTCTCCTCGTGCTTCCTTAATTGTCTTGAGGCATACGAAATTACCCTGTCCCTCTGCATAAGGACACAACCCAAACCAACGCTAGACGCGTCAGTGTATATAGTATATCTAACCCCTTGCTCTGGCAATACTAGCACAGGGGCGGACGTAAGTCTGTCCTTCAGCTCCTGAAAAGCTGACTCCGCCTTATCATTCCAGGCGAACTTCACGTCCTTCCGTGTCAACTGAGATAAGGGTCTCGCGATCTTCGAGAAGTCCTGTATGAAGCGCCGATAGTAGCCAGCGAGACCCAAGAAGCTCCTCACCTCAGTAACAGAACCAGGCTGCTCCCAGTCCTGCACCGCAGCTACCTTAGACAGGTCAACTTCCATGCCATCCTTGGACACCACGTGTCCCAGAAACTTCACCTCCTGCTTCCAGAAGTCGCACTTCTTGTACTGTGAGAACAACTGATGCTGTCTGAGCGTATCCAGGACCAAACGTAAGTGCTCCTCATGCTCCTCTCGACTCCTAGAGTACACCAATATGTCGTCAATGAATACAACGACGAATCGATAGAGGAAAGGTCGAAATACCCGGTTCATCAGATCCATGAACACGGCTGGTGCGTTCGTGAGATCGAACGACATCACGAGGAACTCATAGTGGCCAAAACTGGTCCTGAATGCTGTCTTCTGCACGTCTTCGTTCCTGACGCGCAGCTGATGATAACCTGACTGAAGATCAATCTTCGAGAAGTACTGCGCTCCTCTCAACTGGTCGAACAAGTCATCGATCCTGGGCAAAGGGTACTTGTTCTTTACCGTGAGCTGGTTCAGCCTGCGATAATCAATACACAGTCGCATCGAACCGTCCTTTTTCCTCACGAATAGGACCGGTGCTCCCCAGGGAGACACACTAGGCCGTATAAGGCCAAGCTCTAGCAGACCATCAATCTACGTCCTCAACTCCATCTCACATGGTGCCATGCGATACGTCGGCAGTGAGACGGGCGTAGAACTAGGAACCAAATCGATAGTGAAATCGATCTCACGTCGGGGAGGCAAACCAGGGATCTTCCTGAACAGATCCCAGAACTCGGAAACGACTGGCGTATGCTCAAGTACTTGGGCCCCAGCGTCGCGCAATAAAGTGGCGTAGCTAAGTATGCAGAAAGGAAGATTTACCCGCACTGAAAACGTGAAAGGCGTGCCCTCAGGCTCGTACACCGTCACCATACGAGCCTCGCAGTCAATCTCGGCTCTCGCTGCAGTCAACTAGTCCATGCCAAGAATGACGTCGAGATAAACGAGCGAGGGATCGACGACAAGATCAAGAGTCATCGTTCTGCCTCCCAGATCAACTAAACAACCCTCACACATCTGGGTGACATCCGAATAATCCCCATGAGCTGCAAAGACTCGCACACTATCCATAGTGATAGTCTGTAATCCAAGACGCCTGACTACGGCACGCGATATCAAAGAAATCATGGAACCAGTGTCCACCATCACAAGAACGGGAGTACCTCCAATATGGGCCGTGACCTCGAAGGCTGAATGCTGGGAAGTCAGCGTCGCAGCTGCCTCAGCTGTCAATGCATGAACCCGAGCCTGCTGTGGCTGGTTCGGCCGCTATGTCAAGGGCCGTGGAGGCTGTTTGATCTGCGATACCGTAGGTCTGAAAGAAGGTTGCGCAGGAGCTGACCGTATAGGCGGTGCACGGTCAATCTTCTGCGGCGGCGAGAACCCACTGTCCCGCATCCTAGAAAAGCAGCTCTGCGCCAAGTGGCCTGATCTCCCACAGTATGTACACGTCAAATCAGGGCGCTGAAACGGTGGTACAGGCGCCGTAGTCCTAGTAGGAGGATCAATGCAAGGTCTCTTACCCGCGAGGGGCCTGTCCTGCATGTCTGGTCGTGGCCTAGAAGCAACCGGGCCACGAGATCGCGCAAGTCGATCCACGTCCTGTTCTGCCCGCATGGACATGTGAATCAACTCCGCATAGGAGGGAATGCTAACACAGCACATCTTCGACCGAATATCCGGTCGCAAACCCTCCAAAAAGCGCCGTATGCGCATCTGCTCATCAGCCAAGATCGTCGGGACGTACCTGCCCAACTCCGTGAACCGATGCTCATACTCGGTAACTGTCATCGCTGCCTGTCTGAGGCGGAGAAACTCATTCTCCCTGTCGTGCCTGTAAGTCTGGGGATAATACTTCTCATGGAAGCGGAACTCAAATGCTGCCCACGTCCATACAAAGTCTGCGGCAACGGTCCGCAGTACGCTATCCCACCACATGCTGGCCTCTCTCTCAAACAGGAAGGTAGCTAGCTCTACCTGCTCGGCCTCGGTGCAATGCAGCATCCGTAAAATCTTCGACACCTGGTCGAGCCAGTACTCAGCCTCCTCGGGTCTGTGAGAACCCGTGAAAGTAGGAGGCCGCAAGTGCTGAAATCGCTCCAATAGGCCCTGTGTATCGGCAGGATTCCCCGCAGGGTAAGCAGGCGGCGCAGGATGAGCCATGCCCTCATCCTGGGCGTATGTATAAGCATCCTCAACTGGATGAGCAGGCGGTGCAGGTGGTGTAGATGGAGCCGCACCCCCACCCTGGGCTAATGTCCCCACGATGGTAGTCAGAAGCTGCTGCTGCTGCAGCATCATAGCCATCATCCGCTCGAATCTGTCAGGAGGTGGAGCAGGCTGTGGCGGATGCTGTGTGGAAGTAGATGCGCGATGAGGCTCTCGGACTGACGGCGTAAATGGCGGTGGTCCATCTGTAGGACCAGCGGTAGGCTGAGACGATCGAACTGCCTCAGGAATCGGGCCCAAAGTAGGGTCCGTATGGGTGCCAGACTGAGAGGGAGTCTGATCCATATACTCGGTCAGTGCAAGACGAGCCGTGCTCCGCGTAACCTTAGGCGGCATTCCCTATATTCAAAATAGGGCGCAACCTTGTCAGTCTTAATAGCACAATTACACCGAAATCATTCATACAAGGAGTCAAAGGCATTCCATGCATTTCATTTAATCAAAATTGTCACAATACAAGGGATATATCCTTACAAGCATCACGACGAGAAATACATGGGAACTAAGATAGTTAAAATTGCAACAGCAACATAAGCAAAGCACTAGCCCTAACAGGCTTACACATTAAAAGCAGGAAATGACTAACTACTAACAACTACATCAAGGTCGCATCGCTAGTCTGAGTCTGGGGATGGAGGAGGAGCACCCTTATCCTGCAAGCAACACAGGATCGCCTTCAAGGTGCGATTCACCTTGCCAAATTTCTTCTTTGTGACGGCCTTGTCATCCGCGACTTCTGCGCGAAGTTCTTGGACTTCCCTTCGCAAAGCGGTCTGACTCTCCTCCATCCGAGCAATGCGATCGTCGATAGTAGCCTGCGCAGAAGGAGGAGGGCTCTCATCTGTATCCTGAGCCTCCTCTTCTGCCTCTTCCTGAGCTTCTTCCTGAACCTCTGCTCTAGGTTCTTCTTCGCTTTGATCTTCCTCATCATCAAAGTCATCCTCACTATCCTTTTCAAGTTGATTTTCACGGTATTGTGACTCAATCTTCATCTTGACCATTGTCGACTCATCAATGGTATGAATCGATACCGGTAATTTCGGCCCAAGTCTATAGTCAAACTCAAGCGCAATCTTGCAAATCAGTTGGCCAAAGGGAAGCGATTCGGATGTTCTTCTTGACCTGGATATGAGGACTATCTGCCGTAAGATGAAAGTGGCCATACATACGTTCTCTCCCTGGGCCACCAGATATAAAAAATCGACCATAAGACGTGTACATTCAATGTGGTTCGTCGACCTGGGATAAACATTGTACGTACAGATATGGTGCAGCAGGCGCAAATCCTCAGACATATACGTCGCCTTGAGGCTATTATTAGGCTACCATGGAACCAACTTACTGCACAGGAACCTGGTGCGATGATCTCGTTCACGTCTAGTCCTCAGATTCTTCTCACTAGGATGCACATCACCAAGAGGCACGTTGAGAAGTCGCGCAATCAACCGAACATCGATCGTAGCCATCCGATCTCTACCAAAAGGGATTTTGAACTGCAAAGGCTCCAAGGTAGGATTCTGGATACTAGCGTAGAAGGCACGAACGGTGCTCACATTAGCACGAGCGCGAGCTTCAAAGATCGGACCCCAATGCGCAGCTTCAATGCGTTCAAATAACAGATATTCACCGAATAGTCATCCATCTACGTCCACCTCAAATAACACTTTGCGATCAGTGTATTGGCCATGAGGCATCTCTGATAAAATTGCTCACCCAAGGTGTGCATGGGGATCCAAATCCCGCTTCGTACGACACTCCAGGACTGCAGCTGGACCTGCGGCGGCGCTTGAACTTGCGGCACCACCCCGCGGTCTTCTCGATTGAGCAGGACGGCTTGGCCCAGCCTCGTCTATTACGATTTTCCTCTTACCCATCAAAGATATGATGGATGAGAGCGATAAAAGGCCTAAAATGGCTTCCACGAAAGCCATGGAAAATGGAGAAAATACGAAGAAGTGGCTATCCAATATGGAGAAAGGAAATCTAGGCATCGTAGAGGGATGCTTCAAGCTTCCCAAGGCTGTAATTTCAAGGAAAAATGTAAACAAAAAAGTAGAATGGAGCACCTCACGATTTCAGCTCTTTTTGGGGATTTTTGGAGCTCCAAATGGTGAAATCTTCAAGAGAAAGGGCTGCCAACTCCCAATAAGTGATGGGTGGTGGTCGGTTTTGGCCAAAGAGGGACCTAGGAGTGATTTGGGACCACAAGCTTTGGAGATAGTTGTTGGAAATCGAAAATAGGGCTAAGGGGAGGGCTGTTTGTGAAGGAGGGGGGTGTTTTAGGGGTTTTCGTGGGACGGGAGGTATATGGGGAGGGTGTGCTAGGTATTTTAGAACGTGCACCCGAAAATCAAGGCCAACGGGCCCCACCGGTCGGCGATGCATCGCCGGACCGGCGAAGGCATCGCCGGCCAACTTCCCAGTTGGCCGGTGGGACTACATGGGTCTAGTCCCCCATGGTCCAGGGACTCCAAAAATATGTGGCCCACCCCCTGTTTCATTGTATTTTGATCTATATGAGCCCAAATATGTGTTCGGGGCTTTCCGGGACCACTCCATAATTTTGAATACCAAACCCTATGATGCAGCATATGAATTTGAGGTATAAGGAGCTAGTACATCCATCTAGATCCTTAGTTTCTAAAGAAAGTGAAGTTAGAATGTCCTTATGGCCATTTTTCATGAAATTTTACTATTCACTGTACAATTTTGTGAAAGTACTAATTTGTGTTATTTTCAAATTAGGTTTGATGCCTAACATGAAATGGATAAGAAAAAAATGAATATCAGAGTGTTTAGAGGAGGAATTTTGAAGATTTTTGGTGAAACGGGGTTTTTAAGCCCTGACGATTGATTACAGGAGTCGTGGTCATCCCACGGCCCAAGGATTCACTTTTGCGGTTTAAAACCGCTCATAGGACGTCTCAACCCGACTTCCTACGGCCTAGAAGCTATTCGGGTTGCTTTACGCGACCCGAGATGCTTTACAGACTCGATCTTGCGATCGATTCTAATAGACTTCGCCTATCGGCGAATCTGCGATCCTGGAAGTATTTCTAGACCCTTCCCGCACCCACCTAAGTCAAAGGAAGTGACAACGTACGTCGCGAGACCATAACCCAGGCCCAGTATACTCTCATTCATGCTTTGATACCAACTTGTAACACCTTGAAAATCGGGGGTCGTGTATAAACTCAACTCCCGAGTTCCAGACCGTCACTTATGCAACAAAAATGACTATGATTCAATGTTGTCTGATTTAAAGCATTCACATGAGTAAAATTATACCAAAACTGCAATTCATACTTCAGATCCAGTGATAAAAGCAAGCGGAAGACTAAATAATATATATATCACTGTATGGAAAAACAAAGTAAATCTCATCTGTCTCCAAAGTATGACTACATCTCTGAGTCTCATATAATATACATGAACAAAATAAATATCCAAAATGGTCCCACCGAAATCCCATCGATCCAGGTCGTCTACGCGAAGCCATCGTGATACTGGATGTACGAGAACTCGTCCTGGTCCTCGTCGATGTCTGCCTCCACCTCCTGGATCTCAGCCTCACCTGCATCTACAATAGGGTCTGGTGGGTGTTGCAAACACCATCCCGTAACGTGGGAGTCAGTGATCAACTCAGTGGAATCATAGAGTAAAGATTAGCATGTTCACAATTCAATCAGGCGATAATAGTAAAGCAGTAAATCAGACATTCCTAATACTGTTGTTAATGCAAGATGACATGACGTGATGTATGCCCTCACCGACGATCTCCCTCATACGGCAACATCTTACGACTGCGGCATGCCACACTCCCTAGAGTGCTCCACATCTTCCAGGCACATGCAATGCTATGGTGATATGATTTCCAAGTTGTTATTAGTCCATTCAAATAGCAGGATTGGGAAACTAAGGTACTTCCCTTGTATCAATCCCAACACAGATCCTGTCTAGGGTCGTCACTCCTAGTAATCTCATACGATGTATATTTCATAGGTCACTGCAAGGGCTGCCAGGGCTGTTGCTCGCACTCGTTGCACCGCTCCCCCATCACCTTATCAATACAGGCCTACTGTACTCTACTGCAACGGAAGGGTCGTCGCCTCCCGTGGACTCAGAATACGCTCGCAGTCACTACAAAGGACTCGTTGCCTGATCAGTGTAGGCCGACAGCTAGAATATAGTGTCCCATACCACCATAATCTGCTCATGAGTCTAGGTGCTCACTGGTCACTACGGGGAGGTTTGTGGCCCCAGCGTAGGCCGACAGCTCGACCACGGTGTCCCATACCACCATGCTCGGCTCATGAGTCTTCGTGGATCAAGGTACCATGGTTAACAGAGTTTACAATGGTAAGTTCAGTACCCTAGGTTCAAGCAGTTATGACTCATACAAGGTGAACATATATCGGCCAGTCGGGTTGCTTGATGGGCTCGACTAGCGCGATCGCATCTCAAGTCGAACGACATGAAGTGCGTAAAACACTTCGCGTGGCCTAACCACTACCGCCAACTCTAAACACGAATCACATTCATCGACGCGTCGTTCGTGGCTATGACCAGTCAGCCACGAATTCGCTCGGTTACCGACTGCCTGGACTAAGTCTAGTCCTAAGCACTTATGGAATCACATCAATAATATATGTAAAAATATTGGAATTGAAATACAATCATATGAGCATGTTAACACATGTTATAACATTCAACTCAAGCAAACCTTCAAGCACTTATATTCCATGCATGTAATGAAATCATGCATTTAGTCAACATGTAGAAAATCATTTAGGTCAGCATATTGATTGATAAATCAATCACAAACTATCACATAACATCATTTATTTCAATACATACTAATACAAGCATTTATACAAACACCTACACTACACACTTAAGTCTACATATAGTATGTCGACCCAAAGTGTGCAACTAGGCGAATCTCTTCGCCAAACTAATTATGCACGCATTCCTAACTTCCTAATGCGACAACAAACCATGTCAACCACATCAGCAAAATATGAATGTAAACAGTACTTCCTACAAATGACTAAAATGCCCTAAATCTCATATTCTTAGTTAGTTTACGAAACGGGAAACGGAGAGCATTTTGTACATGTCAAACGGCGATGCCGTCAAGAATCTACTATTATAGCTAACTTCCTAATGCGACAACAAACCATCTCTCACCTTTTTCTCTCTCCCAAACTAGGGTTTCTCTCAAATTCGGATGGGAGAGAGGAGTGAGGGTTTCAACCCCTTTTATAGCTTAAAACATGCCCAAAATAGGCTTGGGAACAATGTTTACTTGGTGTCGAACCAAATCGGGGCCGTTTCGGTCCAAAAGGGCATTTCTGAAGGTCCCCTGGCCAAATGCGGTTGGACTTAAGCTCGTGTATACTGGATCTAGCACACATCCAGTTTTCAGACCGGTAGGATTCCCAGATCGCACGTGGCGGCCCAGTTTCAGTTTAACGGTCACCGCACCAAGATTAGGCCTATAAGTCTCGTGATATGTAATAGAAATTTTTCCTGATCCAAGGGTGTAATTTGGCTGTATTCTGACGGTCAGAACGCTCAATACTGATGCGTCAATTTCGTGTGCCAGATTTGAATTTCAAATTTCAATTTTAATCCTATTCTCACTCTCTTCACTCCAGGCTCAATGAAATAGCCTCTGAACGTCAGTTGGACTTGATATTCGAAACGATTGCCAAGCCTAGCTAAGTGGTCATAACGGTCTAAGATGGTAGGCATCTGACTTACGACGCGCGGTCTAGATCCAATACAAAGTTTCAAGGAGGTCCCGAGAACAAACCGGTTTAGAGTTTGATCCGAGGCTTTAGAGCATTATAGCACCCTTGGTTCCACTCGCTTTGGGCCTTGTAGAACGTATTTAAAGTGATCAGGGACCATTTCCCAGCTATTCTAACGTTGCACTAGCTAACCTAGTCATATTTCTTAAAGGAATGAATTTTTTGCAATTTCGGGTCGAGTTGGTACTCGAGCCCAAGTATGGATTTTTCACGGGCGTTACAAAGGTTAAACGAATTATAATAGATAATGGATCTACAATAAATCTCTTACCGCTCTCAATGATATGTAAGTTGGGCTATCGCCGCTCTGATCTACGCCCTAGTGGAATGATGATACAAGGCTTCAATCAAGACGGGAAACGAGCACTTAGTAAGATTACAGTGATATTAGAAATAGGAGAACTGACTACCAATATTGTATGCCACGTTATAAACACTGTGACAATGTATAACCTTCTCCTAGGAAGGCCATGGATACATCAATACAACATTGTACCCTCTACTTTGCATCAATGCTTCAAGTACTATAAGGATGGGAGACAGTATAATGTATTCACTGATGCAAGACCATATACAGAAGCAGATTCTTTCTTTGCGGACGCTAGTTACTATAAAGGGTTCGCCGAAGAAGTGAGAAATAATAATGAGAATAGAGTGCTAAAAGACATTCAAGCAAATGATGTCAAGGGAGAAAGGACGGAATCCTCTAAGATTGTAGATACAAAGAAGAAATTCTATTTTGTACCAAAGCGTTTGAGACAACCACAATAGCCACCACTAACCTTATTATCACCAGAGCAGTTAAAAATAATACAGTCTAATTATATAGTGCCGCTGCCTAGCGTTGAAAGGTGTAAGCCATTTTCAGTTGCTCCAGGAAGATTTCAAGTCAAAGCTAGTGCAAAATACCCTGAGCCGATAGAATTTTACACTGCAGTATAAGCGAAGGCAAGAGAAGAAGTCGAAAGTAATGTACACTATGGTAAGTTGACTCCACAAAATCTAGAAAGATACAGTTCGATAAGAAAGAAAATCATGAGAAGCATGGGTTTTGATAGCAAAGAACCCATGGAGCTGAATTATGGGAGAGGAATTCAGATCCCTCTTGGGGTTGATCAGGAAAAGCGAAGAAATTCTAAGGGTTGGGGGCAGAGTCGTCTGTAAATATGATTACAGCCGCGCAAGCATCAGAAGAAGATCCCAAGACAGTCAAGTATCCTGAAATAGCTCCGAGGTAGATGGAAGACGGGGGACAGCCAATGATAGACAGCCTGTGGGAAATAAGCTTGGGTACAGAAGAAGAACCTCGGAACACATTTATCAGTGGCGGTCTTTTTGAGTAGGAATCTAAGAAATACTTTCAACTTCTTAAAGAAAATAAAGATGTCTTCGCCTGGACGTATGCAAAAATGTCAGGTTTGGAACCCTTTGTAGCAATGCACCAATTAAATATCTCCAAAGAGAAAAAGTCAGTTAAACAGGTGCAAAGGCGATTTCATCCAGACTTAATTTCATTGATTGAAGAAGACGTTAGCAAGCTGATCAAAGTCAGTTTTATTAGAGAAGTCGAGTATCCTAGGTGGATATCGAACATTGTCCCCGTAAAAAAAGAAAAATGGACAAGTCGAAGTGTGCATTGACTTCAGGGATTTGAACGAGGCTTGTCCGAAAGATGATTTTTCTCTCCCAATAATAGAGTTGTTGATTGATAGTACGACTCAGTATGTTGTTATGTCCTTCATGGATGGCTACGTAGGGTACAATCCGATTATAATGGCACCTAAAGATGAAGACATAACGACATTCAGAACGTCACTCGAAATTTATTGTTATAAAGTCATGTTGTTCGGTCTCAAAAATGCTGGCCCAACATATCAAAGGGCAATGCAGTGCAAAATATCTTCCAAGACATGATGCATAAACATGTTGAGTGTTACGTCGATGACTTGGTGGTCAGATTAGGAGATCATTAGGAACATCACGAACACTTGGCATCGATTTTCCATGGATTAAGAAAGAAGCAGTTAAAGACGAATCCAGCTAAATGCACTTTTGGGGTGTCCTCGGGTAAATTTCTTGGTTTCGTTATACAACACGGGGGTATTGAAATCAATCCAGAGAAAGTCAAAGCTATTCAAAATATGCCGCCACCAACAACGTTAAAAGAATTGAAAAGTTTATAAGGCAAATTGGCGTACATTCATTGTTTCTTTTCAAACCTGGCAAGAAGATGCCAGCCGTTCTCTCATTTGATAAAGAAAGATGCAGAGTTTGTATGGGATCAAGCTTGTCAGAACATATTTGACTCAATAAAGGAATTGCTGAAGCAGCCGCCGGTACTAACAGCTTCGATAAAAGGAAAGCCACTTATTTTATACATATTTGTAGCTGAGAATTCCTTAGGTGCTTTATTGGCTCAAGTAAATGAAGTTGAGAAAGGGACTACCCTTTACTACTTAAGTCGAACATTGATGGGGGCTAAATGCAATTATTCTCCAATCAAGAAAGAGTGTCTAGCACTAATATTCGTAGTCCAAAAGCTGAGACATTATTATCTCTCCCATAACATAACTTTGATCTCAAGAGCAGATCTGATCAAGTTTTTAATGACAAGGCCGATGTTATTTGGAAGACTGGCCAAATGGATGCTGTTGCTTTCAGAATACACTATTACTTATGAACTGGCCAAAGCCGTAAAGGGACAAGCAGTGGCAGATTTCCTCGCGGCACACCCCATTGCAGAGTGCGCGACCATCATTGACGACTTTCCAGATGAGCAAGTTATGTTGGCCGAGTCGTAAGCTCATGACAAATGTATTTTGACGGTGCCGCACGAGCATCAGGAGTGGGGGCAGGGGTGATATTCATTACTCCTCAAGGATACTTGTTACCATACTCCATCACATTAGGCACCGCGTGCACGAACAATGAGGCTGAGTACAGAGCCCTCATTATTGGGATAGAAATGCCTCAACAGTTGGGAATAGAGATGCTGTATATCTTCAGAGATTCTAAATTGATTATAAATTAATTGACAACTAAATTTAAGGTGAGAAAACAAGAACTCTTGCCCTATTTCCAAAAAGCACAATAGTTGCTAGAACAGTTCAGTCATGTAGAAATCAAGCACGTATCGCGGTCTAAAAACATAAAAGCAGATGCGTTAGATAGTTTGGCAGTAGCTCTGTCCTACCCTAATCAGAGCCCTCTCCAAGTAACTATAGAAGAAAGAAGATTCTTGCCATCTTCAGAGGTCATCGAGGAAGTCATCGAGACACTTCCTATGTCATGTTTAGAAATAACGACAGATGATTGGCGCCAACCTTTCGTTGATTGTCTCAAATACAATATCTTGCCAGAAGATCAAGTATACAAATAGCAGATCAAGCAGCGGTCAAACAGGTTCATCATATGTAGTGAAGTGTAGTATAAAAAATTGTATAATGGGATGTTGCTACGTTGTTTGGATAAACAAGAAGCAGGCCAGACATTGCGGGAAGCGCACTCTGGTGAATGCAAAGCACATAAAGCGGGCAGAAATCTATTCCATAGAATACATCAAATGGGTTATTATTGGCCCACCACGTTCAAAGACGTAATAGATTATGCGAAGTGGTGCCATGAATGCTAGATTCATGAAAATGTTATACACATTCCCTCGGAAGACTTGCATCAGTCCGTTGCTTCTTGGCCCTTCTCTGCTTGGGGACTTGACGTAGTTGGTCTATAAACCCACCTTCATCCAAAGGAAAGCAGTATATTCTGGTAGCAACCGATTATTTCTCCAAATGGACTGAAGCAGTTGCCTTGGGTAATGTTAAAGAAAAAGATGTGGTTAATTTCATCCGCCATGCTATAATATACCAACATGGTATTCCCAAGAAAATCATTATGGATAATGGTACTCCCTTCAAAAATAGAGGCATTGAAAAGTTATGTCAGAAATTCAGCATTCGGCATTCATTTTCAACTCCTTACTATCCACCGGCCAATGGGCTAGTAGAGGCGTTTAATAAAATGATAGTCAAAATACTGAAAAAGACAGTGACAGGGAACAAACGCGATTGGGACGACAAATTGTAAGAAGCATTATGGGCATATAGAACAACTCATCGCACGACAACAAGAGCAACATCGTATTCACTGGTCTATGGCATTGAGGCTGTCATCCCGATTGAAATATAAGTAGTATCACTCAGGGTGGTAGTGCATCAATCTATAAGAGAGGATGAGAATGTGAAGATAAGGTTGAAAGAATTAGATTTGCTCGACGAGAAATGCCTAGATGCACAACAGCGGTTGCAATCATATCAGGTAAGGATATCAACCACTTTTGAAAAACAGGTTAAATACCACTCTTTCAAAAAGGGGGACATGATGCTTATGTTGAAAAGACCTATAGTGATCACCTGTAGAATAGGGGACAAATTCGAGCCTAAATGGGATGGGCCATATATAATAAGGGAAGTATACTCCAATGGGGCATGTAGAGTAGTAAATCAAGATGGACAAGGTATCAGCGTACCGGTTAATGCTCGCTTCATCAAAAGATATCGTCCCTAGAGACACTATTGATTTTGATCCAGAATATTATCGGCATAATGATTCTGCATCAAAAGGGGGGAAGAATGGATAAGATCATGTTTATGTATCATAAATGAATAAAAGAAGAAGTTCACGAGCATATCAAGACTGTATTCCATGAGCATCACAAAGAAAAGAAAAATCGTCATCATCAAGCGAGCTCTGTAAAACTCTGTCGAAATTGATATCATCACTAAGCTGATACATTACTAACAACACAGGTGGATATTCTTGAAGATATTAGCAAGAGTGATGACGTATCAATTTCAGTCTGAGATGGCTATTATTCTCTCGTACGGGCTATTATTCTTGCGTCAGAGATGGTTATTATTCTCGCGACAACAATGATCACATCTACTATTATCTGTTAAGACATTTTAAGGAAATCTAGCCAAATCCTAAAGAAGGGCCAAACCCTAAAAGGATCAAGCTCTAAAAGAGCCAGGAGCTATAAAAAGGATCAATCTCGAAAGGGCCAAACCCTAAAAGGATCAAGCTCTAAGAGGGCCGGCCACGCATAAGACCTATCAAGATCGCCATTCGGGTAGTAGCGAGAAGCCAGTGGCCCTAAAAATCCTGTGAAGGCCATTGTACGCATACCCATGCGGGCAGCTGACGGAGCCAGTAACTAAAAGTCCTCAACGGCCAGTCAGGCATAACCCCCATGCCGTCTGTATAACTTTTCGACAGTGTCATGAGGAACAGAGGAAAGTGCCCTCTCATGAATGGGCTCGACCTTGCAGATGAAGAAAATAAGGGTCATAGTGTGAGCTTTAGACAGGCCAACCATGCGTAAGCCCCTTTAGATCTATGGTTTGGTTCCAGTACTAACTCATGAGGAAGGGTTTAATCCTACTCATTGACGGACTGGCGGCCCTAGGTTTGGTACCGCAAAGGTAGCCTTGCGAGCTTTGTGAACTCTAGAGAGTTACCGCGGCCAACCCTGTGCATAAAATCATCCGAGTTCACCAGCCCGATAGCTTCACTGGGCCCCTCTGATGGATCGCGGTTTGTGAACTCCCTAGGCAGTGAGAAGTCTAACGAACTCCTAAGAGTTATAGAGGTCATCACGTGAGACCCAGCTCCACTACTCAAGAGCTTAAAATGTGTATGACTAACTAAACTAAAATATAGTACCACCAATTAAGATGAAGATCATTTAGGAGGCCCTTATTAACAACACATAAAAGGATCTATATGTGTGTGTGTGTGTGTATAAAGATACAGTATGATAATAAAATGAAGTAAAAGAAAGCTTACTGCACCATAATGAATTAATCAAAATGTCATTTGAAATATCACAAGTTACTAGTACAACTTACAATTGTGAAAGCATGTATAGTAGCAAAATACATCAAAGTTATGCATTTTACAGCTCTCCTTTGATACCTAATGTTGCTAAGTATTGTTGCAAATTGTCTTGGAGGTTAATTTGGGCAGCAGCATGCTCCAATTTGGCATTTGAGATAATTCTAGTAAGATCCGGGGCATCAGCTAGCTTCTCTTCTAAAGAAGTAATCAGTGGTTCATTTTTTGCCAGTTCGGATCTTTCAAGATCCACAGAATGATAGCTGCACTCTATTTTTTCTTGGACTCTTTCAATGTTCAAATCTGCATCTGAATTTCACCTGTCTAACTCTGTAACCTCTTGCCTCAAAAGCATAATACGATCTTGGATAGAGGCCTTTTCATCAATAAAAGTCTTCAGTTGTTCTTATAAAGATGATTGTTCTTGTTCATGATGAGAAATAATGCGAGAGATTTAAGAAAATTTCTCCTTAGAATACGCGAGTTGCTTCCTGAATTCAAAGATTTCGGGAGGAACAGTCATAGTTTCAGCTGATAACAAAGCAGTTATTGAATTATGGAATCTTAAGAGAGCGTCGTGTACAGAGGAAACATCAACTTTAGCTATTCGAGAAGCACCATCCAAGACATCTAAAGCGACAGCTAAGTCAGACCATTCATCAAGTTCTTTAAAGATTTCGACGATAGCTTGTATGGAATTCCTGATCAAGGCCAATTTGTGCGCAGATATCTTTTTAAATGATAACACATTCAATGAAGTACCAATAGAGTTAGAACTCACTGCGCCACTCTAAGGTAAATCCCTTATTAAGAAATAAGAAATATAAAATTATAGGGAAAGTTTTATGAGTAGGTAACAGAAAAAATATAAGCAAAGAGAAAGAAATACCTCCCTCTGGTATCGAAATAGCGAACGGTTGTATTTCCCTGGCAAGAGAAGGAGCAGGTTCTACCATCTCTACAAAAGATGGAGCCCTATTTTCAATACTTGAAGCAACAATAGTGGGAGAAGGCAAATCCATCGGCTCTTCTAGAGAAGCCATTTCGCGTTCGGTACTTAAAATGACAATATTATGAGCAGGCAAATCAATTGGCTCTGCTGGAAAAGGAATCTTATGTGCTTCTACCCTCGGAGGCATTGAAAATCTCAGCGAGGCGTTGGTACAACAGGAAGTACATCCAAAGGGGAAGCTTGATCACCTGAAATAGAACGTGTAAGAGAAGAAGAGGGAAAGGAAAAGGAGCAAACATCGGCAACAAGATTTTCTTACGAGGTGAATCTTTGTATTCGCTATGGACTAGGGGTTCTTCTTCCCTTTTCCCTACGACAGATGAAACTTTTGAAGGAATAGCCTCAGAAGAGGGGAGAATGTCTCCCTCATCCGCAGGAATATCTTCTGCAGCTATCTCATCTCCATTGCTAATGTTAACTTCCCCCTCTTTATAATTACTATCTTGACTTTCTCCCTCCGTGTAGCCTTCATCACAAACAGTACCACTAGATGAAGAAGTTGAGCCTTCACTAATCAGATCTTCTTTGCTCGATTCTTCAATAACGACTTGTTTTCCTTTGAAAGAAGGAGGTTGCTGGCTCTCCGGTTGAGTAGTTGCGGCAGCCACCGCTGGAGAGGCAGTACCAGTAGTCCTTTCCTGGGGGGAAGCTTGGGCACATGCTTGGGATCTAGTCACAGGAGAAGAACTTAGTTGCTGTCGATGTTGAACAGTCTTAGAAACAGGGGAAGGAATTGGCTGCTGTGGGGATCGAGCAATCCTAGAAATAGGAGAAGCGGTCGGATATTGCTGGAGATGAGTAGGTGGAGACAATTGATCTTGAGGATCAGTGGTATCTTCTGGTTGAAAGGGAATGTCTGTTGTAATCCTTCCTCTTTGATGAAGAGTAACTGATTCAAATTCACGAGTCTCGCCATACGCTACCCAACCTTCCAGGGTATTATCAGGTTTTATCTCGCAAATAGGTTCGTCTACAGATATCTTGATACAGCGATGACCAATGGAGGGAGCATGACTAGTTTCTGGGATGAAACCGACTCTTGATTTGATGACGCGACCCTTAAGCTCGGGAGGAGGAAGCCATACAGGTTTATCCACCGGTAGGCTTTTTCTAGCCAAGTAGGATTAGTGTACCCACCACCTCATGTGATTGTATGATGCCCTAGGAGTACGATCGTAACCTGGAATAATGAAGGAAGAATCCGCTCGGCATAGCAGTTGCTTCTAAACCATTATCCAGTTAAATGGACCGGTGTCATAACTTCGCATTCTCCTGGTAACTAGCCCGCAGTCTTCCAGCACTGCTTGATTAAAACCAAATTGAAGGGCAAAATGGCTCGAATAATACGGTTCTCGCCAGAATTTGTCCCTTCCCTCGATGGGAGGCTGCATGATTTGATGGATATAAAGAATCTCTTTTCTGTTGCAGTAAGTGGTGATGTGCCTGTCCTCTCCATGTCTCAATATAACATGGTAGGCCGAAATGAATGTAATTTATCTTGTCATCCGAGGAGATAGCGTCTTTTTCCCAATCGTAAGATCTCTTCACCATAGATCTCTTTTGGAAGAAGCAGAGGGAAAGTTTCAAAGGATGAACATAAGCCTTTTCTGACACGTCGAAAGTCCATGGGAAGTAAATGCCAAGCCAGCAAAAGAAATAATGCCATGACATGAAGGTCGAGGTAGAAGCAACAGAAGGGCTCTTCACATGGGAAGCAATTTCTCCAAAGCCTCTGTAGATTGAACAAAGGATGGGAGGTGCAAGAGAGTACCTGACTCCCTCAGCCATGGCACCTTCTGTCATAAATAATGATGGGCGAATGGTATCTGCTGACTTCAAACTTGGGAGAACTATTATGCTTAGCCAATAAGCTAGAAATACTGCAAGTTCGCCATAGACAGAATATTTGGCGTGACCTTTGATACCTTTTTGAAGGTGTTCAAGTTCTCGTGAACGACTGCCCTCAAATCTGAAAAGGAAAAAAATGAGTAAATGAAATCAAGATTATACATATAGCAAGCCGCAACGTGAAGGGGGGGTCAAAAGAAGAAAGAGAATTACTTGAAACCTCGCCTGAAATGGGCCAGCCATTGCATGGGATGAATTTTGTGGATGTTCAGGAATTTAGACATTTCCATGAAAAGTTTCGTAGTTGATTCCGAAATAAAAGGTATACGGTCAGGTGAAGAGATGAAGGAAAATTCCTCATTAATAGGGGTAAATTCATCAAAGATTTTCCCTATTATCATTAAACCGGCGATTCTATAAATGTCCTAAAGAGTGATGCTCATTTCACCTTCGAAAAAATGAAAAGAGTTGGTGTAAGGACACCAGTGGTTACGAAAAGCCTTCAAAATAGAAGGTTCTTTGTAGAAAGGTTGCGATGTTGCTTCAATTACAGCAAAAATATCAATCTTTAATAGAGTGTCCATGTGTTTTTCCATGACTGCAACAGCCCACTCCGAGTAGTAATTTCATGGAGTCAGAGAGCCTCTCGTTTTGAATTCCTCTAGGCTCCAGATAAGTCAACGATAGCTGAAACGCTTTTGAAGCGTCTCGTAAAAGCAAGTGGGGTACAAGCTGTGGAGGTCATAAGAAGGCATGAGGAAGATCATGGAGTGCACTCTGCCGATCTAATGCCTTGGTCTTGGTGGTCGCAAGATGCTTTCTAGTATTTTCAGTTCTTTAAACGACCAAGACTCTGAGTGAGATAGTCTCTCTGAGGTCAAATGGTCTCTAGGCTCGTAAATTAACATGGAATGATGATGGTGGATCTTGATGGGGATTGAGACGATGCCTCGTCTATAAGGGTTGTTGAACTCTATGATACTCTGGACTGAGTATATTGATTCCCAGGAATTGTTGAGCTTCTTCCTGTTATGCTCTTTAATTTTCTCCTAGAATTCCTTCGCTTTGTTTTTGCAGACTTTCTTCATTTTAGAAGGAGGAGTATCTTCTCTGACTGGTGGTCTTTGGCTGCTCGTCTGATAGTGCGCCATCATTTTTAGCCATTCGTCCCAGTCATAGTCTCGACCATGCGTTGGCGGCCTTTCAAGGTCTCCCATGATGATGGCCCTCTAAATAGGAGATGGTAATGCCTCAATGCGGGGGGAGAAATCGAATGTCGGCAACACCAGCTCATTTATATAAGCAGGGCACTGGGCAGTTGTCTTGAAAAATTTACATAAGGGTTGAGCTGGGGACGATGGAGATTCCTTAGCTTGAGGCGTGATAAGAGGATCAACATTGGGGAGTTCTTGATGAGAAGGCAGATCGATGGGAGGATCAACAGCAATGAAGGTTCTTTTAGTACGAACCATGACAAGAGGGGATTAAAACCTGAAGAAGAAAGAAGTTGGGAAAGTCAGTACAGGGTGGACAAAGCTAAGTCTAGAAAAAGCCAAGTACTAGTTGTGCGAATTGCATAACAGAAGGTCGTTGCGCATGTACGCGCAACCGAGTTACATTCCTTAAACAAGTATTCGTTGTGCAAGGATGCGCAAGGGATTTTCATCTTGCGCGAAAGAAGTAATCGTTGTGCGAGGACACGCAAAGGATCTTCATCTTGAGTGAAAGAAGTAATCGTTGCGCGTGGTTGCGCAAGCAATTGCACAAAAAAGGAAAAATTGCAAGAGCTCGGCTACAGGAAATGGAAGTGGACAAATGAGTTAGGTACGAGTATTTATAGGGAAAAGGAAGAGTAAGCAACTCGTACACACGTTGCGCGTGGTCGCGCAAGAGGTATTGGTTGTGCGTAGACGCGCGACTATGTCTTGAAAATAAGAAAGTGGTGAAAATTGATCCTGATTCTTTGATTTAAGAGAACAAAGAACGGATTAAGGGGGAATCTGTTGGAGCATAAAAATTATCATGAAGAAAGATGGTAGTTGCACGATGTCGCACAACAACCATTTGTTGTGCAGGGACGCGCAACAGGTTCAAAATTACGAAGTGATAAAACTTCTTATTGTGCAAGGACGTGTAGAAAATCTTGAGCATTATGCGGAGACGTGTAAGACGAGGTTCAACATTGCACAGGTACGTGCAATGAGATTCTACATTACGCGAGGATGTGCAATGAATTCGTGTATTACGCATGGACACGTAACCAGGAGCAGATAATTAAGATGAACGATCCATATCAGATGCAAAAGTGGACCATGGCACAAAGATCGAGGGTTAGCACAAGTGGGGGTCCTATAAATACCCCCTCCCTCCCTTCATTTGGTAGATTGAAGATTTTTGGAAGAGCAGAGCCTCGAAAGGTGAGGAGCGAAGCCTCCATTGTGCGTAGTCACGTTACCGTTGCACAGGGACGCGCAGTCCAATTCCCCATTGCACGGGGATGCACAGTCCAATTCCCCATTATGCGGGATGCATTGCTCAGTTCTTCGTTACGCGGGGCCGCCCGACCAGTCTGCGGGTTACACAGGTCGCGTACCCAAGTCGCTAGGTGGCTTGTCCTAAATGGAGGACAGAATGCTGCCGGATCTCCTGAACGCATTCAAGTTCACTCTCATCACTTCAGGCCCTCTTCTCTGCCTAAAGGATGAGTTCAAAAGTGAAGCCAAGTTAATCCTAGGAGATGATCAAAGTAGCTGTCGAGAGGCTACCGGATTCCAGATTTGATATATAAAGCTTCACTAATAATGATTCGTTCTCTCCAAATGATCCATTTTAGAATCAAGGGATGTTATGAGGACGTAAATGAACTCAGTATCAATGAAATATGATGATTGTTCCAAATACTCTTTTGTTATGTTTAAATGAGATAACTTCCCAAATCAAATACATTTATTTCTGTTCGAAACACCTATAACACAGACATTCCACACTAGGGTCTTATCCATCTGTTACACAACCTGAATTTAAGGCCCTTCTCTCGAGTCTTCGTAGTCTAGATTCCCAGCCTATCCTAGAGTAAAGGATTCTGGGTCTTCTGAGTTTCTTCGTCTTTATTTTCTCACACTGAGGGCTAGCAGAGAACACCCTGGAAATTAATTCCCCTATTTTCTTGTGACTTGTATTACTTTCCCCAACTTCTTACAATGGCTGCAAACTCAAACTCTCTTCTTCTAGAATTGGACAGTGACTTATAACTAGCTGTTCCAGCTGGATAGTTGGAGAAGCTATAAGTTCATTGTTAGGGCCTCTAATATTTGTAACTGGGTTGTAGATGGATGCCAAAAAGGAAATAAATCGACTTCCAGTCTTGTTCTCGGAGCTGGAGGTGTCTGCTGCCTCTGGACGATTTGTTGCTGAGTAGTGGCGTGTTGCTTAGTTAAATGGACTCGTGATTCTGGTGAGGGAAACTCATCCAGCATCTTGAGGTTTCCTGCTATTTCCCATGGATTAACAGTCTGGCATACGCTGTCCAGTGCCCTGTTGGATATGCTATTATCCACTGATTTAGATCAGATGATGTGTCTAAATGTCTCTTCCTTCTCTAGGCCCTTATGATCGCCATTTAAATAGGGAACTGGTCCTTCCTACAAGTGGCCCTCTGATTCTGCTGAGAAAAGAATTACTTGTGTGTTGCAATTGTGTTGATTTTGATTTAGTCCTAGTTGGCGCTGTGATGGACTCTGCATTGTAGGCCTTGCTCTTAGTTTTTGGTCCTTGTTAGCATCAGGACACTTGGTTGATTTTTCTTCCATAACCTTGTCTAGTGGCCTTGGTTGTATTTCCTCAACTTTTTCCTGTAAACAGTCGGTTGATTGCATTCCTAGCTCTCCTCGACATTTATACAAACATCTATCAGGCGGTGTTGGGAGGCTACTTTCTACTGATGTTCTTTGTCTACATTTCTTCCTCCCTGCTTCCGATTCCTAATTTTCCTTTCTACCCACTCCCTGGTACCCTCCTGAACTGACTTAGAGGTACCTCCTTCCTGCTCTCTCTTATAATCTTCTTCTTGCAATACAACATGTATAGGATATACTCTGTCTAGAACTTGAAGTTTTAAGATCCTCTACAAATCTGTCCCCGGGCGTAGCAATATTTTGGTGCAGGCGAATACCTGGAAGATACCGTAGCTGCTGATAGAGTCAATCTGAATGACATTACCATAGAAATTCTCTAGGTCCAGGATAACAGATTCCATCCAGGCATGTGTAGGGATTCCATACAATCTGATCCATCTACCTTCACCTCCCATCACCTCCCTTGCAAACCACTTAATCACTAAGACTAAACCCATCTGTCTGTGAAGTTCCGAATCGTCTAAGAAATCTCTTAAATCCACTTTAGATTTAAGCATCATCAGGAATTTGACAAGCAAGATTCTCACTATATCCATAGAGGAATTAACAAATCTAGATTTCCTAATCACTTCAAAGAGTTTCAAGATGGAGGTTTGCAGCCCCTCTGTTGTGCCTATCAGTCCCAGCTGCAAATCTCATAACCTAATTGCCACAGCATCCGGATCTGCTCTGGTTAAGCAACCCCCTCTAGCTCTGTTCAGTTCAGGGGTTGAGGAGCTTCCTTTCTCAGGGTTGCACCATAGGAGAGGAGAGGAAGAGCCTTTATAACATGCCTTTGCTGGATTTTCGGCCATTTCGTGGAAGATTGGGAGAATCTGGATTTTGCCCATCTCATTGAAACTACTCTACCGCCGATTCGCCTATTGTTTAGAATTTCCATTACCGCCTTAACATCTTGTTCGTAGTGGAATCTGACGAAAGTGTAGCCTCTAGGTTTCTGCAATCTTAGTAAGGTGGGGATGTAAACATCAAACACCGTTTCGTATCTCTAGAAAATCTCCTGAAGGTCAGTAGTTTCCCATAAACATGCTGAACCCTGGATCCCTGGGATAGGGGGTTTTTCCCTAGTCTGAGCTGTTGCTATTCGTGCTCAGAGATCCTTGGGAGATGCATCTTCTCAGGGAGCCGTTGTGGGTGGAAGCCGCTGTTCTTCCCCTCTCCATCAACCGCCTCCTCTTCGATCTTCCTTGCTACTCCCCCTGCCACCAGCCCCGTGGCTAGTGGTCGGTGCTCTGTGGGCCCCACCATGATGTATGTGTTTCATCTATTCCATTCGTCCATTTTTATAGATCATTTTAGGGTTTTTTTCTTTTAAAAAATGAGAGGGATATAAATCTCAGGTGGACTACACCACAAGAAAACAATATTGATTGGATATCCACAATTAAAATTCTCCTAAGGCCCACTGTACAGTTTATTTGACATATAATCTGTTGATCAGGTCATACATGCCTAGATGAAGGGACAAAACAAAAATCAGCTTGATCCAAAACTTTTATGGCCCCTAAAAGGTTTCTAATGGTTAACGCTCATTCAACACTATTTCCTATAATGTGGTCCACTTGAGATTTGGATATACCTCATTTTTTGTCTCATATGATAAAATGATCTGGAAAAAATATATGGACCACATGGATGAAACACATACATCATGGTGGGACCCATAGAGCACCGACCACCAACCAATGGCTGGTGGCAGGGGAAGTAGCCAATCCATTTCCGTTCCACAGTGGAGGCCAAGAACCATGGGTGGAGCTTTCAAGATATCCACACCTCCAGTAAGTGCACTCGTAGTAGCCTTTGAATTCAAAATCATGATAATCAAAACCCAATGGGATGGGACGTAACATAAGAAACAACTAAGATAGAATGTGACCAAATTGTGCGCATGGGGCAACCGTGGCACTAGAGCATTATTTATATACCATCCAATCTATTCACATGATATGACAAAAGAATTATCCAAAAATCAAGTATGCCAAAACTATGGGAAGCCATACTATTAACACTTGGGTCTTCTTTTAGTCGCTTGTAGTGAACGTGGATGCTAGAATTGATATAACTAGTCTGTTTAAATGAATTGACTTCAATGTGAAGTGCCAAAATAACTAAATATGTCAAATATGAACATATATGACCAAGTTTTGAGAAAATCCATTACTTAGTTACTTACCAAATTTTATAATGATCAAGCCATAATCAAAGTATGGAGTTCTTCTTATGAAGATGGATTACTTTGTGCTTTCCCAGAGGATTTTTAGAACATCAGTGCAATCAAACAAAAGGAAAAAACCCATGGTTAATCATTAAGAAAAACTATCAGTGTACATTTCTTAAAAGAAGATATAGTATAAATATCAAACCTAGCGTATGAGCGTTGTTATGGGTAAAATACACCGACCTACCATCAACAGGCCAGGTCAAGCACTCTAACAGCAACAGGTGTGACCCGACGGTCCAACACTCACCTCTCGACTGACCAGGAAGAAAGCTTCATCTCAGCTTTAGGCCGAGCTTGAGCTCAATGGATAGGTTGTACCCGACCTCGGTGGATAGGCCGCACCTGACCCCAATGATAGGCCGAGCCTGACATCAGTAGGCCAGAGCCTGACTGAGGAGCTCAACTTCTCAGCATCAAGTCGAGCTTGACCCAACACTAGGCCGAGCCCGACTATGGTCATTCATGCGTCAGCCCGCGATTCACGCTAAAGATTGTAGGAACCATCTCCTACACATCTCTCCTCACCAAATATCCAGAACGATCTCCTCTATGCATAAACTCAGAATCCAATCATCCCTGCCAAAATAGGGGTGATCGCCCTCTACACCACCGCCTCTTCCCACCTATAAATAAGAAGATCCCCAGAGGGAAGACCCTAACCCTTCTACACCCAACTAGACCCAGACCCCTAACTTTGGCATTGGACGGTCCTTGGCACTAGTCAGGGTCTTCTTTGTTCGTTCTTTATGCAAGTTCACTAGCTAGGGAGGGCTACATGGATTTCTACATCAACAGTTTGGCATCGTCTGTGAGAATGATATTCGAAAGCCGTTCTTACTTCATCACAATCCAGTAATGGTGAGAGGAAAGAAGAAAGCTCTGACCTCTCCATGTGCACTTGACCTAGATAGGTTGGACCAGGAGGTTCCTCTTCGTAGATGCAAGCTGATTCCACACTCGTGTTCTAAAGCAACAATCCCGCAGCCATGGAAGTCGACGTATGTCCGTCGAATGCCACGTCGAGGCGTTAAACAACAACATGAGCTCTATGAAGCGGTTACCAGAGCAATTGTAGCCCTGCCTGACCCAGGGGGCAAAACAGGCTATAGGACGAATGGTTCCAAAGACTCGCAGGGCATCTGAGGTGCACACCCGCCCGCTCCCAAAGTAGATGGGGTAATGCCTCCAAGCCCATGCCTTCCCAAGTCTCTGGCACCACCGCTCTAGCGAAGACCAACCTACGCCATGAGTTGTAGAAAAAGAAGAGTGGCAAGGCCTTCGAGGTGACAGATGAAGTAGTAGTTGAAAGAAAGAGCCCCTAGAAAGCCGGCTCAAAGATTTATGAGGTCAAATAGGTGACATGCGACGAACATATCGATCGAACGCCCTTACCGCAATGGAGGCGATGCTAGAAGAAATCAACCCTCCCTTTACCACCAACATAATGATCTCACAGATGCCTCCAATGTTTCGAATGCCACAAATCAACCCGTACTCGGGGATTATCGATCCTACCGAACACCAAGAGTAATTAAAAGCATGGATGGAATTGCACAGTGCACTAGCCCCGGTTATCTACTAAGCATTCTTGATAACTTTAACCAGGCCAGCTCGGATGTGGTTTCAACAATTGAAGCCATAATTGATTAGTTCATTCGCGCATCTTAACAATGATTTTATTTCTAACTTCATCGGAGGGAAACAGAGGCTCAAACCAACATCCCACCTTCTCCACATTGTCCAGAATGATGGAGAACCACTTAAATATTACATCAAGCATTTCAAGCTAGAGGCGTTACAAGTGAAAACACACTCAGAGGATATCTCCCTGATTGTGATAATGGGAGGTCAGCGAGATGGAAGATTTCTCTTCCAACTCGATAAAAATCCTCCGTCGACTATGACCGACCTCCTCAATAAAGCCTAAAAATACTCCAACATTGAGGAACTAGCCGATCTGCAAAAGGTTGCTCAGTGGAAGGGGAGCTCGGCTAAGGAAAAATAGCCTAAAAAAGAGCCAGCCCCAACCAACAGCAACAAACAGAAGAAAGATGATGAGCCCCTAAGAGGGCAGAGCCTGAGCAAATGACCCGACAATAGGTTCAACTCATATACCCTTCTCAATATGACTCTTGAACAAGTCTTCATAGAAGTTCAGGACAAGCGGATCCTAAAGTGGCCGAATAAGATGAAATTGATGACGACCAGCGAGATAAGAGAATATTGCACTTTCCATCGCCACCACAGTCACTCGAAAGAGACCGCTTCGATCTAAAGGATGAAATCAAAGCTCTTATCTATAACGGACACTTACGTGAATACATCACCAAGAGGGAAGAACACTTAAACTCCAAGGATGAACAACCAATTAGCAATGAGCCCAATGGAAAAATCCTCATGATCTTCGGCAAACTTGCAGGGGGAGGTGATTCAAATAGATCTCGGAGGGCCCATGCTCAGAGTATCAACCAAAGTGTTTTAAAACACCAAGTATATGTCACCAGAAGGCCTCCAAAAGAGTAGAGGATGAATCCCTGTGACCTGAACTTTACCGAGGAGGATGCTAGAGCTTTCCACTACCCCCATGACGATGCACTAGTGGTGACTAGGACCATAGCCAACCACAAAGTGTTTTAAATTTTGGTGGACACCGGTAGCTCGACAGATATCCTCTTCACCTAAGAATTCGACAAGATGCCGATCTAGAGAGACCGACTCCAACTTGTTAGGATGCCTCTGCTCAGGTTCGTAGGAAACAAGGTCACCTCGGAAGGATTAATCCTACTTCCAGTCACTACTGGGGAAGGACACAACCATGTGATAACAATGATAGATTTTCTGGTAATTAATTTCTCCTCTGTCTACAATGTGATCCTTGGACGACCCTCACTCAACACCCTACAGGCTGTTATATCAACATATTATCTGGTGATGAAGTTCCCCACTGAGCACGACACTAGGTTAGTCAAATGCGATCAACAGGAAGCTTAGCAATGCTACTCCTTAGCATTAAGGAAGCATCAAGTGATGAACCTCACTTCCGTTGATCCTTAAGAAGAGTTTGACGAAAGAGGATGCTCGATGGAAGACCTCATGTTCGCCCCCCTTGATGAGTCTGACCCTGTTCGTATGGTTCAGGTCGGCCCAAGCGCTACGAAATGAAATCATGACTCTCCTTCGAGGACATTCTGATATATTTTCCTGGTCGCACTAAGATATGCCCGGCATCGATCCTAAAGTGATGATACACAAACTTAACATCAATCCCAACCATAGGCCAGTCAGGCAAAAGTGGAGAGCATTTAAAGTAGAGCGATATGCAGTAATTAGAGAGGAGGTCAAAAAACTCCTCGAGGAAGGTTTTGTGGAAGGGATATACTATCTGGACTAGCTAGCCAACATTGTCCTAATGAAGAAGTCCCATGGGAAGTGGCGGGTCTGTTTCTATTACACCGACCTGAAAAAAGTCTACCCAAAGGATAGTTTTCCCCTCCCTTGAAACGACCAACTCGTCAGTAGTATAGCTGGACATGAGTTGCTGAGCTTCATGGATGTGCATTCAAGTTATAATTAAATCATGATGCACCGTCACGACCAGCAAAAGATGAGCTTCATTACCGATAAAGGTTTTTACTGCTACAAAGTCATGCCCTTCAGGCTAAAGAACGCTAATGCTACATATCAGAGGTTTAGAATAAAAAAATGTTTGCTCAGCAAATTGGGCAATCTATGAAGGTCTACGTCGATGATATGCTGGTTAAAAGTATCAAAGCTGCAAGCTACCCTTCCGACCTAGAGGAAATGTTTGCGATCTTAAGGAAATATCAGATGAAGCTGAACTCGAGCAAATGTGCCTTCAGTGTTAGCTTAAGAAAGTTCCTCGGATTCCTAATGAGCCAAAGAGGGATAGAGGCAAACCCCGATAAGATCTGAACCCTACTCGACATGAGCTCACCAAGGACAATAAAGGAGATCCAATGCCTTATGGGAAGAGTGGCTGCTCTCAGTTGATTCATCTCTTAAGCCATAAATAAATGCTTTCCCTTCTTTAAACAACTCAAAAGAAAACAAAAAGTAGGTGGACAAAAAAGTGTGAGCTCACCCTCCAGGAGCTCAAACGGTACATAACTTCCCTGTCGCTACTCTCAAAGCCCAAGCAATGGGAACTGCCCCTATTATATCTAGCAGTATTATTAGCTGCTGCCAGTTTGGTCCTTATCAAAAAACATGGGGGGAAACAATTTCTCATGTACTATGTCAGCAAGCCCCTAATCTTAGCAAAAACTAGGTATCTGAGCAATAAGAAGCTTGCCCTGGCCCTAATCATCTCATCACGGCGTCTCCGACCCTACTTCTAGGCCCACATATCATGGTCCTGATGGACCAACCCCTTCAACAAGTTCTTCAAAAGCCAGAAGTATCAGGAAGAGTCACGTAGTGGGCAGTCGAGCTCAACATCGATTATCACCCTAGCACTGCTATCAAGAGACAGGCAGTTGTCGATTTCCTCATTGAACTTATGCCCGGGGATGACTCAGAAGCTTCCTTCAACATCTAAGTCAAGCAGCTTAGAGGCTAAGTAACCGAACCAAATCTACAAACATGGACGATGCATGTAGATGGTTCATTCCAATTCCAAAGGTAGTGGGGACGATATAGTCTTAGAAGTGCCAGACCAGGCCTATGCACAATGTGCCTTGATATTTGGACTCCAAGCGTTGAACAACGCAGCAGAATATGAGGTCCTCTTTGGTTGGGCTAATGTTGTCATTAACAATGGGAGCTCGACACCTGGAGGTTTGCAACAATTTGCAACTTATCATCAACCAAATAACTAGCGAATACCATGCAAAAGGAGAAAGAATAAAGGCCTACTTACAAAAAGCCCAAGAACTGATCAGCAAGTTCTCAAGGTGCAACATCATCTTGATCCCTAAGTCAGAAAACTCTAAATCGAATATGCTGGCCACATTGGCCACGGTGGCCGAAGATGATATCTTGAAACCAATCTCAATCAAGTTTTTGATAGAACTGTGCATCAATGAACCCGATCCTGGTGCAATACTTCCCATAAATTCTAGTCTGACCTGCACAGAGGAGGTTACCCTTTGTAAGCTGATTGTAGATGGACACTTCACCCCTTTGTCTAATCCTTTTTGCAAACATTTTCCTTTGAAGACTGTGCTTTTACATTCTAGTCAATTGCTCCAAGGGCTTCTCATACAAGGTTTGGAAGCAGCTAACCAAAGAATGCCTTGTAATATATTATCCCTGATGCATTGGATGCACTTTTTGTATTGTTGTTCGGCCAAGGTTTACATCCGTTGGGTGCGTAGATGGGCATTTTCCAATATTATAGCTGTTATCGCCCATCGTAGTATTGCTCTACCGAGTATCCTACTAGTTCTTAAGTTAGTTTTTACTCCATTGCTGCTCTTAGAAGATGATGCCCCGACTTCTTAAAATTAAGTATAGGAATTAATCCTAAATGGCTTGCCTTTTAGCCTCGAAACAATCGTAAATGGACTTTCTTCCGCTTCTTCCCCTGGGGTGGGATTAGCCCATGCTTGTTAAATGAAGAAGTGAGCCTATTGCTCATCACTCCAATTCTAGTAAAATGTTTCCTTAGGGGCATTGTTTCATTAGGATTCATGTTCATTAGGCCCAACCATCTGGGTCGTTGCTCGGTCATTAATGGAGTGATCATTTGGGCCTGACTCTTTAATACTTGTGTTAATGATATTTGGATCTTGCATGTCATATTATGGCATAGTAACCTCCCCTCATGGATTACCCTTGCTTAACAGATGTGGTACACGAGATGTTCAACCTCAGTGGTTCTGGGGAAAGGTTCATTTACACTTCCACTTCTTTGGTTAGAAACCAACATTGGAACCTTTACATTATCCTTGATTTGATTAAGTCAATGGATGAGGTATCCGAACACTAAGGATGACTTCTTATTTATGATCATGTTTCCCTTGGTCGAGAAAGTTGTTGATGAACTATCTTTCTCTTGGATAATGACTAATCATTTCTTAGTACAAGACGTTGTTTGTGGAATAGTCGGTTGTTGATTTATCAAATGGAAAACTTATTGTGTAGGATACTGCACTATTATTGCCTATTTTTCCTTGTAATGTTCGATCCTCGCGATGTTAGCTTGAACAATGCTAGCACTGACTATTTTAGAAAAGGGGTCTCAATCGATTCCCATACCCTTCTTCTTGGGAAACTTGAGAATGCCTTTATTAATGTTCTCCTAGATGATGTTTCTAAAGATGACACAATTCTTAATAAAATGACTTTTGAAGTCGTGCAACTTGCAGTATTTTTCCTTTTTTAGTTACTCAGTCGATGGGTTCTTTTGATAGTTAGAGAATTGAATGAATTTGATCTCAAGTAGGAGGTCAAAGTTCATGTCTTCTTTAGAGATGTCGAAAGAGTATTACCTCAAGGATTCGGGGATACCCTTTCCAAGGTTAACACCCACAAAGGTCTTAATTTCACATCGTTTTAAGGATGAACACTCATACGGTCGTGTGCCTATTACCTCCAGTATAATGGCCTTGTAATTGATGTTGTGGTCTATGCATGGTTGTGTAGGAGTTATTTTCGTGATGACATGCTCATAGTTTAGATTGCAAAGTGCATACCTTTGAACTTCTTATGAAGTTCAAAATCCATGCCTTTTAGGGCGAATTCGGTGAACTCAGCCTCATGAACAATCATGGGGCACCAATTTTTTATGCCATTAAACCAAGTGATCAATTGATTAGTTGATTCTCTAGGAAACTATCGAAGTCGGGATAAATCGGCCATGGAGACCTCAAACTCGATTCGGTGAAATTGCATATGAAACCTCTCCTCCGTCTCTAGCCAAGTTTGGATCAAGTTGGTTGGAAGGTTTATGTACATGGTAAATACTGCTCCCATCAAAGAGTTTTCAAACAGGTTCAATTTTTAAAAATCATGGTTTGATACTTCACCACATTGCATGGTGATGCAATCAATTTGTTCAACCGTGGAAGTTTCACCTTCTCAAAAGAATAGGGTAAACTTAGGGAACTTGATCTTCAAGGCAGCTTAAAGTATTGATCTACCCAGTCAAGATAAGTTTTCCTATAAATCGATCAGGAAATTCGTTGGTCATATGGGTGGATACCATATTCTTGAATAAGTCTTACGACATCATCCCATCTAAGTGATCATTGTAGTTGTGCAAGGTGTTGCCTTCATGCCACTTGATTAATGACAACCAGAGGTGATAGGATTGGAGGTTGCCCCCTGGTATCTTAGCCTTCTGGTAGCCTTATTGAATGGGCAACACAATGGGAGGTTACCCCCAAGGTTCTCAGCCGTTAAGTAATAATTCTACGGCATGATTAAGATGACCAGCTACCCCCCCCCCAAATTATCAATGCTTGCTTGGAATTGCCCCACATGTACATGAAACCTCTAAGGGTCAATGAACTCTAGTTGGTCGTATTGTTGTCATTTCAGCCATTTCTACTTAACACTAGTGAAGTTAGTATCGGACAACCATGAGGTTTAGCATGAATGACCTTGTGGGGGGTTCAAATGACCATTATGCATCTTGTTTCATGGGGGAATTGTTTACAGGTTGAAGATTCACAGACACAGAAAATCTATATAAGAATATTTCAAGTTCCCTTATGAACAACCTACTTGAGCCTTGTTGCCCTTTAGGACTTGTCGGAGATCTCCTCACAAGGCAAGGATGTGATTTTCGATATCTCAGAGGGTTGGTCATTGCAAGGATGATCTTGCACCCATGTTGATGATTTCCAACTATTCTTCTTAGTCATGTGGTTCCCCTACAACTTCGGTGAGAGAAATAGGTATTTTTGCTTTGCTTACCATCTTGTCTTATTGAGAAACACTTAGGATAACTCACCATAATCCCACCAGGCATGCCAAAAATATATTGTTATTCAATCAGACAGAAAGTCATACGTGTTAATGAAGGCTTGTATTTAGTCAAACGTGTGCGATTATGATACTATGGGTGTGCTAGAGTCGTACTCGACTTGAATTCGATTGAATTCTTGTCACCCAAGGCGTCGTAATAGACCGATTAATCCCAGAACTGTGAAAATAGACTACCTGATCAACCACTGACTGTTGCAACGATTAAGCGACTTTTGGTTGGGGGGGGGGGGGTGAGTTAGTCTTTCTAAAAAAGAACATTTTACTTTATGCCAAGGACTCCTCTTTCAATAGTGATCATGGGCCTCATTTTTCTTAATAATGTAATAATTGATGGAAATGATTAAAAACTAAAATCTAGAATGCCAATTGTATTTATTTATAATGAAATCTTAGTACAATCAACAATGAAATAAAAGATAAGCAGAGAAATAAATTAAAGATAAATAGTTGTGGTTTCTTTTATGGACAAACAATCGAGACAAATGGTGAGCAAAATGTGACCGGAGTGTGATCTTTCAAGTAAGGACTTAGTTGATCAGTAATTCGATGATCATAGGTTACATATATTTATACTAGTCCTATGCGTATTGCAGTGATGACGATTGATAATAGTTATCTAAACTATCCTAAACTCCATCCATACATTTTGTAGTGGGGTTAAACAAAACTTGAGGAATCTAAAGCTAAAATAAGATAAGTAACATTGCGCAGTGTAGAAAGTTTATTTTTTGTGTGGGCCATGATCTCCTCATCGCATGCTCCTTATATAGCTCGGGGTGGCAAACCCTTTCGTATTTCTTAGTTGTGCTAGGATCCTTGACAATTATGGAATCCTTGAAGGTTATTGTATGAAACTGTTTCAAATCTCTTTCCCAACCTGTCTATAGAGATTTTTAAATGTTTCAGGATTAGTCTTATTGTACTTGAATTCCTTGTAGAGTCTTCAATTTTCTTCCATTTCGAGAGAAATCTACTTTTTTAACATTCGTAATCACTACAAAAGCACTAATTATCTCTGGGAAGTCTTCCCTTTTTTGCAAGATTGTATGAGATAGTCTTACTGAGCATATCCAAATCATGGTAAGATACATATCTTGGTGGGTCATTATAGACTTATTGAGCTCACTATTTCAACAACATGTAACACTATATTAGGACTATGTGTAACTAAACTCCTCTTAATATCTTATTAACTAAAATATTATACATAATCTGTAAGACCTGTATCCTAGCCCGTACCATTCCGTAGGCCTTCGCGGTCCTCCCGATCAAATTCTGGTGACTCGCTATCTATTGTCAGTGTTTGCGCGTGATCCTGAGTCGTGTTCCGTATGTGAAAGTTGGCTTGACTTGAGACTTGTACCGTAGCGACCGTGCCGTCGTTGCGGTTCCAACGCGCGTATTACGCGCTGAGGCGATACCCAGGCCAGGAGATGTGGGCCCGCGTTCAGTTCGAGGAAAATTCAGCACGTTGCAAACCTCAAGAAAATGTTTCATCAAATATCAAGTACACACCCCATCAATCCCATCACTCACACACATCCCCAAGTACAACTACCCTCCCCAAAGTTAACTCTCCCCATCACCCATCTCTCTCACCTATCCCCCTCTCTCTCTTTACATCACATCTCTCATCTCTCTCATCTCTCTTATCTCTCTCATTTTTCCTCCCAAGCAACTCACGTTCAAGCTCCCCATGAGAGAGCTAGTGTGGCCCACCTTCCTATCTCCCATCCCCATCCTTCAAATTCGATCTTGACCGTTGAATCATGACCCATTGGAGCTAAGATAAGGAGGAGCCTAAGAAGAAGCAAAAGATGTGGGTTTCTCTCTCTCTCATTCACTCTCTCTCTCTATTTCTATTGTGATGGTGTGGATCCCACCAATATGTGTTATATCTACTCCGTCCATCAACATCAGATAGTGTGGCCCACCCTATTACGGGTGAAGATCCACACCATCCACAGTTTAGATGGATCCAATACCCCCCCTTCTTTTTATATTATATGTGTATATATATATATATATGCAAGTGGGCCACGTGCATGTGGGACCCACCGTGATGTGTTTATCCCAGCCGTCCAATGTCCAGAGACGCTGGACGTGAGGTAGGGGTAGCCAACATGGAGTGCGTGTACTGATATGAGTGAGTACTACCAAGCTAAAATAATAATAGTAATAATAATAATAATAATAATAATAATAATAATAATGCACTTTTTGGTGGCCCACTCATACAAGCCCCACCTTGTTACATGTACTTAATCCAAGCCGTTCATCCTCTTCCTCAGATCATTTTAGGCATTGAGCTGAAAAATGAAGTGAATCCGAGTGTCTTGTGAGCCGTATCTTGGAAAATGGTGGCCTTTACCGTTAAAAATTCACTTGATGATCCTTTATACCAAAATACCTCGGATATTAGACTCGTTTAGCTTGTCTTAAGCCATAGGAACAAGTGGACGGTGTGGATTTTATTGATGTGGGCTCCACCGGTGAAAATCCATAAAAAAACTCCAAAACCAAAAAAAATAAAAGAGAGAAGAAGAAGGGCAGCGCTGACGCTGCTGCTGCTGCAGACGCAGGCGGTGCTTGCGCCTGACGGGTAGGCGGATTGGGTTGGGCCACATGTCCCAGCCGTGGACCCCACCATGATGCGTTAGAACATCAACACCATGCATTTGATGGGTCCCCTTTGGGACAGTGGGCCCCCCCAAAAATTAGTCCTATCCGAAGCTCAGGTGGCCCACCTCACAAGAAACATGGATTGAATGTCTACAATTGAAGCCCTTTTAGGTGTCTCAGGGGCTTTGGAACATTGTGAAATTTGTTTTCCCACTTCATCCTGGTCCGTGTGACCTTACCAACGCTTTGGATTGCAAATAAGCATTAGGGTGGGCCCCTCATGGGACCACATAAAATGTATGCATTTTATCCCTGCCGTCGAGCCATTAAGCTAGGTGGCTGGGTTGCTGGATGGGCAATGGACCCTACCATGATGCATGTGCTGTATCCAACCGTACACCCATTTATCATACTGGCACTGGCCACGCTCATGGACCCCACCTGCATTTATGGGCTTCATCTGCATCATCTATTTGGACGGTGCCAGGTGCGGCCCCATCATGACGCATGTATTGTATCTACACTATCCAACATATTGATGCATGTGCTGCATATATACCATCTTTCAATGGCCCCCATGGCACCAGCAATTCTATGGGGCCCGCTGGTGTATGTGTTATATCTAAACCATCTATCCATTTGGCAAGACTCGTCTCAAGACTAGAAAATGAGATAGATTTAGTTATCATATGAACCACATTGCAAAAAAATGTGGTGTTGAACGACTACCAATGGAACCCCTTTGGGTTACAAAGTTTTGAATCAATATAATATTTATTATCTTTCCCTCCCTAATCAAGTCCTTGTGACCTTATGAACAGTTAAATGGGAATTAAATACTATGGTGGACCCTCTAAATTTTTAACTATGGGAATCATTATCACCACTGCCATTTGTGGTATGGTCCAGATGATCTTTGGATATGATATTTTTATATATAATGCTTTAAAATAATCTCTAATAATGGTTTAAGTATGTAGATGGTAAGACTCATTTAATAGGGGCTGATTTGATGAGGCCGATTTGATATATTTGGGGCCCACTTGATAAGGCCCGATATGATGTATTTTGAGCCCACACGATGCAACCCATTTGACGTATATGAGCCCATTAGAGCGGTCCACTCGATTCGACCTATTCGACTTGGTCCATTTGATTTGGCCCATTTGTATCGGCCCATATGTATCGACCCAATTAATTCAGCCATTTAATTGGCGCACTTGATTCGGCCCATTGGATTAATTCGACCCATTTGATGTAACTGAGGTCCATTGATGATGTATGAGGCCACTGATGAAGCCCATCTTATATTCCATCCAGCCCGTCTAATAGGTCCAGCGTCCTGTTGGGCTGACTGCCCACCAGATGGCCATCTTTCTGAATATATACCATTTTTCAATGGGCCCCATGACACCAACAATTCTATGGGGCCCGCTGGTGTATGTGTTATATCTAAACCATCTATCCATTTGGCAAGACTCGTCTCAAGACTGAAAATGAGATAGATCTAGTTATCATATGGACCACATTGCAGAAAAATGTGGTGTTGAACGTCGACCAATGGAACCCCTTTGTGTTACAAAGTTTTGAATCAATATAATATTTATTATCTTTCCCTCCTTAATCAAGTCCTTGTGACCTTATGAACAGTTAAATGGGAATCAAATGCTATGGTGGACCCTCTAAATTTTTAACTATGGGAATCATTATCACCACTGCCATTTGTGGTATGGTCCAGATGATCTTTGGATATGATATTTTTATATATAATGCTTTAAAATAATCTCTAATAATGGTTTAAGTATGTAAATGGTATGACCCATTTAATAGGGGCCCATTTGATGAGGCTGATTTGATATATTTGGGGCCCACTTGATAAGGCCCGATATAATGTATTTCGAGCCCACCCGATGCTGCCCATTTGACGTATATGAGCCCATTAGAGCGGTCCACTCGATTTGACCTATTCGACTTGGTCCATTTTATTTGGCCCATTTATATCGGCCCATATGTATTGACCCAATTAATTCGGCCATTTAATTGCTCCACTTGATTCGGCCCATTGGATTGATTCGACCCATTTGATGTAACTGAGGTCCATTGATGATGTATGAGGCCACTGATGAAGCCCATCCTATATTCCATCCAGCCCGTCTAGTAGGTCCAGCGTCCTGTTGGGCTGACTGCCCACCAGATGGCCCATCTTTTTGTGAGCATTGTAAATTCATGCTGGCCATCGGTGTGGGGCCCATTAGTGTTGATGCGGTATGGGCCGCTTTGTAGTGTGAGCCCACACAGCTGTAGCAGGTCCAAATATTAGGTGGGCATCCATCAGGATGTGTGTTGGGATGGGATGTCCCACCATGGGGATACCATATAAGGCCCACTACGATGTATATGTTATACCCATACTATTTACCCATTTGAGGGTAGTGGGCCACCTTGTGAGGCCCACTATATATAAGTTTTATGCCCATGCTGTTCATCCATTTTCTAGATTGTGTATGGGCTGTGGATTCCATTATGAGTTGGATTCCATATTCCAAATGGGCCGCATCATGTTAAATGTACCATATCCATGTTGGCAACCTTTTTGGTGCGGCTCGTTTATGATGTGCAAGGGCCCCATTTATTGCATGATTGGCCGCCCATTGTACAGTTTTGAGGCCCACCTTGATGTATAGGAAACACACTGTTTATTGGTTCTTTGGGCCACGGGTTGCCTCATGAGGGCTGTTATAGTGTATATGTTGCACATGCTGCCCATCTATTTTGTTGGATTTCATGGGCCACCCCATAAGGGCCCAATATGATATATGTGACTCAATCTTTACCGCCCACCCAACTTGCCTAGTTTTGGGCTAATTTGTAAAGCACACATTGGTGGATGTTGGTTACACCTTGGCCATTTAATTGGGGCATGTGGGTTGCCCATGAGGCCCAACATAATGCATGAGAAGGATGTTCTCCTTAGCCATGATGTTTGGGGCCATGGCCTACCCCTTACGTAGCCCATTTTGATATATTTAGGCCTTGGGGTCATTACTTAGGGCCCAACATAGTGTGTAGAATATTGTGGATAATGTCCATTTGTTGTGTGGGCCCTGGACTATTTCTTGAGAACCTAGTATGAAGCCCATGGGATGTGGCCCAAAAGTGATGCATATGATATGTTTATGGTCCTTGAGTGAGGCTTGATTTAATGTAATTGAGGTTCACCGGCTGTATATAATTGAGGCCCATGTGTAGGGCCCACCTATTGTGTATTTGAAGCCCATGGGTTGTGGTCCATTGTAATGTATATGAGGTCCCATTAGTGCGGCTCGTTGATGCGGCCCACTTAATGTATACGAGGCCCATTATGATATATTTGAGCTCATGGGTGGTGGCCTACTATGATGCATTGAGGTCCATGAGTTGGGGCCCATAGTGACGCATTGGAGGCCCATTGTTACAGCCCATGTGTTGTGCCCCCTTTATTATGTATTTGAGGGCCTGGTAGTATGGCCCAATGTGATGTATTTATAACGCATTTGATGAGGCTCGATGTGTTGTATATGAAGCCCATTTGATGCGGCCCATGACGGTGTGTATGTGAGGCCCTTGTGTGAGGCCATGGGCCACTCCTCGGAAGAAATGTTGGCTAAATGTCTACATTGATAGACAATGCTGGTTAAATGTCCACATTGTGACCTTTCCATGGACCTCTTTATTAGACCGGTTATCGATGTCAATCATCAACATCTGTTATCGATACTGACTACGAGTATGTGATAGCATAACATCTTGATACATACCCATGCGCATCATCTGCATGCTTGTTATGAGATGTGGTTGACCATTGTATATATCATTGGAAAGGTTGTTATGAGACTCCCTGATAGGCGGAGGTTATCTTACATGCATGCACACTATGCGCAGGATTGATGCATGACTGGATTGTATGACTCATGCATCTTACATTGCGTGTTGTGATTATTGTACGCTCTAGCGATATCAGGGTCGTAGCCTCCACAGGCATGTTTGGTTCTAGTATACGGGCACCATAGATGTCCCTTGGTGAAAATTCTTAAACCTCCGGGCCAGGAGATGCCCCAACTTCGAGACTGAGTGGATACATGTGCACCTGAGTGATGAATACTAGGAGGCCGCATCTCCCACTGTGTCGTGGTCGGTTGGGAGGGGATGTGGCCTTACCCGCCCGAGGGTAGGGGGCATAGCTAGGTTGAGTTTGACTAGCTCATAAATGGGTCTGCTATCAACGTGTCAAATAGGTATTAGCAGACTATTGGCCAAGCGGATAGTGAGGTTTCTTATGCTTGCTTGGACTGTGCTGCTAGGAGAGGGACAGTGCTATTTAGAGTGTACTAAACTTCAGTGATGATCCCAGAGATGAACCATACTGATACGTGGGCTTATTGAGCAGGAGTTTCATACTCATTTATTCATTCATTCACTATCCACTCGGGCTAGTGGTGCGCAACTATTTGTTACGTGTACCTTCACAATGACCAAGATTTCGGTTGGGGTGCGCGACTAACCTGAGATCAAAAGTTTACCGCATCGAGTCTGACTATCCAGATTTAGGTATGGGACTGGTTTGGATAGAAGTCCCTTGTAATGGACCCCATAGCCTACGATACTACGTACTATCATTCCGACTTCACACTCCAGCATGGTCATTCCATTCGCACTGCATGTTGCATTACATCCGTGGCATATGGTACGACTGACATTGTTTATGTTACTCATTAGGAATGTATATTGCAGTGCATCCTCTGCATATGATATTTGGCTCTCTATGACTCCTCATTTGCATAGTTGATTTCTATTACGTATTCTAATAGTGTATGACTCATACACTGGTTAGTATTTCTATTTACTCTGATAATTCATGATGTTATCAGTATTTCTGTTTATTCAAACATTGTATGATTTATGGATTACCAGTATTTTTGATATTGTATGATTATGGCATTGTATCGAATATTTGACACTTACCTTGTGCACACACTTACACCACCCTCTAAGATTTCTATAAGCTTATGCATGATAGATGCATGCAGGTGATGTTAGGTTGCAGCAGTGTTGAGTTTGGAGCATGGAGTAGTCTTCTAGAGCTTGATTTTCTATTTATGTATTTCCCCTTTAAATATTGTACTCAAATGATTATATTAGTGGATATGTGATGACGATGTCGCCCTTGTGAATTGGGTAACTTGTGGTTATGCTTATTACGAGTTAAATGTACATTTGAAAAAAGAAATCCTCCTTGTAAGATCCCAAGATCAGAATCTGACATTTGAATGCTAGAAGCCGAGAATGGGGTACTACGGAGGCTGTCGACACCGGATTCGGCGATCGGGATTCTTGTGAATTCAATTTTCGGGTTTGGAGCGTGACAACATCTTGATATCTTATTTACTAAAATAATATATACCATTTTACTTTTGGCAAGAGATGTGTCACTCAAGAACATGGGAACAAAAGACATCATCATGATTGCAATAGTGTTTTAACAAGAAAACAAATGCGTTTCAATTCTCGGGGGATTATCTTATTCAAACATTAGAGAGGAAAAGTGCAAAGATGATCATCACATTTTATTGATTCTAGGTTCATTTACATCCTCTGATCTCCCTTGATTCTAAGATATATTCTTTCAAATATATATTTGAACTAATAATATTAAAACATTGAATCCAAATAGTAAATCCGGCAGCATTTCAATATAAGGTTCAATCTTCTTCAAGGACTTAGTAGGAATTGTCGATTGAATCAATCTGTCCTTAGGGAAACAAGAATTTCGACAGCATTCCGGTGCTATTTTGATCATCCCTTAAGACTTAGGAGGAATATACGCTTCAGCGGATTATCTCCCTTCGTACTTGAACAGAAGGACCTAAAGATCTCAATTATTTCGGCAGCATGTCGACTCCTCAACTCTATAGACTGCAGAGCAGTCAGTTTATGTGGACCCGTGTAAAGGACTTGCTTTGCATGGTCCGGTGCAAGGGACATGCTTTACACGGTCCGGCCAAAGCCCTTGGGCCATCGCCCTCACCTTCGATGATTCTCCTTGCTCCACTTGTTCTTCGAAATCTTCAATTAACCAACCCTTAATCAAGGAAGAAAAGGGGTATTTATAGGCACTCACACGTGCGAAAACCTCAACCTTAGCGATGTGGGACAAAACAAACCACACTTATCTTACTCTTATCAACGCAGTGTGATGTTGATTGCTCGGAACCGTACAGATGATATCTTTTGCGCGGTCCCGCGTAAAGTCTTTTATAAGCCATTTGATTGCCTTTTCTTCCAACTCTCCTTCACTGTCTTTTGATCTTCATTTGTTTACATTCTTCTCTTATTTTTACTCCTTAATAAATAGGGTGAACAATGTCTACGGTACTAACCACACTCCATCTCTCTTTTTTCAAAGCCAGACACTGTTTATCCCACCTGTTGAATCACTTAGATCTAGCTTTTTCATGTAAGCCATATTGTTTCTAGCGCTAAAATCATTGAAACAGTGTACGAGATTACAGCATGTGCAAATAAGAAGAAGACCTAGCCTCCCATATTAATTATGCACCATTTATAAGTGGTAGTGACTCTTTACAAATACATGTTGCATGGTTATATAGTAATTCAAGCCGTCCAAATTGCAATGGATGGTGTTGGGGAAAAATAGTATAAGTCTAGAGACTTGGCTATGGAATGGACCAACTCTACTGACATGGCCCGGGCTCCCGATGCAACAAGCTCGACCGAGGCACGCATGCCCAAAGCCTAAAGGAGAGACTTAGCTTAGATTTCAAGGAACCAATCCAGACTGAGGCTTACAAAGTCATGAGCCATAAGGCAAGGAATCTGAGGTGCCCGAAGTTGGCTCAAAAAATGAGGTAGCGGTATCTAAATAGGTTGATTAAAGCCCAATTCTCAGAAGCCACACTATCGGCCATAAAACCGACTTATCCTTGGGTCGGTTATAGAGTCGCCTATCAGATTATTAAGGCGCACTGATTATGGATCAGTCTCATCTCATCTGACAGAAGGCAAGTAGCTTAACCTTCTATAGCCAGCCGAGACTCGCTTATCAATAGAGTCGGCCAGGCTTGATTCAATCGATAAAATCTACTAAGAAAGGGAGAAACAGTGTAAAGTGAAACACCTTCCTGAAAATCTTGGAAGAAGATCCCCAATCCTGAGGATCTCAGGATCGACTAGAGTCCTGAATTGGATTGACACTGAATCTCCAAAATATCAGGAAAGAATCCTGGCATGATGGGATCCTCCCCTTCCTATATATATAAGAGATTTTAAGGATGAAAGGTACGCAAAAAACTCTCTCTCAAACCCTTGAATATGATCTGTCCTGACTTTGGCATCGGAGGGTCCCCGGCTCTAGCCAGGGTTTTCATTATCTTCCTTCTGTGCAGGAAGAGGGTCCAAGGAGGGTATACTAGATTTTTACATCAACAGTTTAGCGCCGTCTGTGGGAAGCGAGTAAAAATTTGTGATCCCTGCTCACCTCAAAAACTTTAAATGGCAGTAACAAGACAAACTGCTTAAACGAATCCCAATGAAGTTTCGGTTACCAGTCCACAGCCTCCGAATGGGGCCTAAGGGCAACCAGGGCAGTGGGACCAAGTAACCAATGGGGCCAAAGGGTATCCATAGCGATGGGACAATCACTAGGCTCCCGTTGCTCACCTAGAAAACTCTCGTTCATCTATGCGTACCCAGCGTAATCGCGAAAATAAACACTAGGAGAAGGAACTTCAAGATTTTTGAGCCAACATGAACTATATGAGACAGCTCTTGGAATAACTACAGCCTCAACATGCCCCCATGCCAGAAGATAATTGGCCTGTTTGACAATTGGCTTATTCTCAGCCGCCCGCCTCCCAGGCTTCTTCACATCTGAATCATTCAGAAGAACAAACGGAGCTTGCTCCCTGTCATGTTTCAACTGCATTCCAACTGTTGGCTTCTGACTTATGTCATAAGATAGACCAGAGAAGGCGAGAGAGGCCTCCGGCTAAAGAAACAGCTGATAGCCTAGAACCATGGATGGATGAAATACTAGATCTGCGTGAACATATTTCTCACCTAAAGCGAAGTCGGTCAACTAATCAATGGGATCTGAGGAGAAAGAATCTCCATTCGTGCACACCATCCTGCAAGTGCGATTGTCAGACCGATTCTGTCTTCCTCAGATCACCCCCTGTAACACCCTGAAAATCGGGGGTCGTGTATAAACTCAACTCCCGAGTTCCAGACCGTCACTTATGCAACAAAAATGATTATGATTCAATGTTGTCTGATTTAAAGCATTCACATGAGTAAAAGTATACCAAAACTGCAATTCATACTTCAGATCCAGTGATAAAAGCAAGCGGAAGACTAAACAATATATATATCACTGTATGGAAAAACAAAGTAAATCTCATCTGTCTCCAAAGTATGACTACATCTCTGAGTCTCATATAATATACATGAACAAAATAAATATCCAAAATGGTCCCACTGAAATCCCATCGATCCAGGTCGCCTACGCGAAGCCATCGTGATACTGCATGTACGAGAACTTGTCCTGGTCCTCGTCAAAGTCTGGCTCCACCTCCTGGATCTCAGCCTCACCTGCATCTACAACAGGGTCTGGTGGGTGTTGCAAACACCATCTCGTAATGTGGGAGTGAGTGATCAACTCAGTGGAATCACAGAGCAAAGATTAGCATGTTCACAATTCAATCATGCGATAATAGTAAAGCAGTAAATCAGACAATCCTAATACTGTTATTAATGCAAGATGACATGACGTGATGTATGCCCTCACCGACGATCTCCCTCATACGGCAACATTTTACGACCGCGGCATGCCACACTCCCTAGAGTGCTCCACATCTTCCAGGCACATGCAATGCTATGGTGATATGATTTCCAAGTTGTTATTAGTCCATTCAAACAATAGGATTGGGAAACTAAGGTACTTCCCTTGTATCAATCCCAACACAGATCCTGTCTAGGGTCGTCACTCCTAGTAATCTCATACGATATATATTTCGTAGGTCACTGCAAGGGCTGCTAGGGCTGTTGCTCGCACTCGTTGCACCGCTCCCCCATCACCTTATCAATACAGGCCTACCGTACTCTACTGCAACGGAAGGGTCGTCGCCTCCCGTGGACTCAGAATACGCTCGCGGTCACTACAAAGGACTCGTCGCCTGATCAGTGTAGGCCGACAGCTAGAATATAGTGTCCCATACCGCCATAATCTGCTCACGAGTCTAGGTGCTCACTGGTCACTACGGGGAGGTTTGTGGCCCCAGCGTAGGCCGACAGCTCGACCACGGTGTCCCATACCACCATGCCCAGCTCATGAGTCTTCGTGGATCAAGGTACCATGGTTAACAGGGTTTACAATGGCAAGTTCAGTACCCTAGGTTCAAGCAGTTATGACTCATACAAGGTGAACATACATCGGCCAGTCGGGTTGCTTGACGGGCTCGACTAGTGCGATCGCATCTCAAGTCGAACGACATGAAGTGCGTAAAACACTTCGCGTGGCCTAACCACTGCCGCCAACTCTAAACACGAATCGCGTTCATCGACGCGTCGTTCGTGGCTATGACCAGTCAGTCACGAATTCGCTCAGTTACCGACTGCCTGGACTAAGTCTAGTCCCAAACACTTATGGAATCACATCAGTAATATATGTAAAAGTATTGGAATTGAAATACAATCATATGAGCATGTTAACACATGTTATAACATTCAACTTAAGCAAATCTTCAAGCACATATATTCCATGCACGTAATGAAGTCATGCACTTAGTCAACATGTAGAAAATCATTTAGGTCAGCATATTAATTGAGAAATCCATCTCAAACTAATTCATAACATCATTTAGTTCAATACATACTAATACAAACATTTATACAAACACATACACTACACACTTAAGTCTACATATAGCATGTCGACCCGAAGTGTGCAATTAGGCGAAACTCTTCGCCAAACTAATTATGCACGTATTCCTAACTTCCTAATGCGACAACAAACCATGTGAATCACATCAGCAAAATATGAACGTAAACAGTACTTCCTACAAATGACTAAAATGCCTTAAATCTCATATTCTTCATTAGTTTACGAAACAGGAAACGGAGAGCATTTTGTACATGTCAAACGGCGATGCCGTCAATAATCTACTATTAACGACATTGAAAGCGTTGGGAACCGTCAATCAAAGCGTCTAAAATCCTCACCTTATGTCTTGTAGACTCGTGAATTGAAACGGAGCGTATACGCTTCGTCTACGGCGAACAAGGAACCTAATACACGAGATCCATAAGCTACATCGCTATGAAAACAAAGAAAACTCAAATAAGCAACTATTTGGGGTATTTGCTTACCTAGAATCGTGGTGAAATCACCGGGAAAACAGTAGAGGTGTGTTGCTTGAGCACGTGCAACACATAGCACAAGTGGCAGGAAGAACTCTCCCACTCTCTCACAATCTCTCACCTTTTTCTCTCTCCCAAGTTAGGGTTTCTCTCAAATTCGGATGGGAGAGAGGAGTGAGGGTTTCAACCCCTTTTATAGCCTAAAACATGCCCAAAATAGGCTTGGAAACAATGTTTACTTGGTGCCTAACCAAATCGGGGCCGTTTCGGTCCAAAAGAGCATTTCTGATGGTCCCCTGGCCAAATGCGGTCGGACTTAAGTTCATGCAAACTGGATCTAGCACACATCCAGTTTTCGGACCGGTAGGGTTCCCAGATCGCACGTGGCGGTCCAGTTTCAGTTTAACGGTCACCGCACCAAGATCAGGCCTATAAGTCTCGTGATATGTAATAGAAATTTTTCCTGATCCAAGGGTATAATTTGGCTGTATACTGACGGTCATAACGCTTAATACTGATGCGTCAAATTTGTGTGCCAGATTTGAATTTCAAATTCCAATTCTAACCCTATTCTCACTCTCTTCACTCCATGCTCAATGAAATAGCCTCTGAACGTCAGTTGGACTTGATTTTCGAAACGATTGCCAAGCCTAGCTAAGTGGTCATAACGGTCTAAGATGGTAGGTATCTGACTTACGACGCGCGGTCTAGATCCAATACAAAGTTTCAAGGAGGTCCCGAGAACAAACCGGTTTAGAGTTTGATCCGAGGCTTTAGAGCATTATAGCACCCTTGGTTCCACTCGCTTTGGGCCTTGTAGAACGTATTTAAAGTGATCAGAGACCATTTCCCAGCTATTCTAACGTTGCACTAGCTAACGTAGTCATATTTTCTAAAGGAATGAATTCTACACAAATTTCGGGTCGAGTTGGTACTCGAGCCCAAGTATGAATTTTTCACGGGCGTTACAATCTACCCCCCTTAACAAATAATTTCGTCCTCGAAATTTTGTACCTTTTCGTACTCCTCGAGAAGATGTGGGTAGTTCTTTCTGATCTCGGCTTCTGTCTCCCAGGTAGCCTCCTCCTCAGAGTGATGCGTCCATAATACCTTCACAAGGGGAATCACCTTGCTACGCAGTACCTGCTCCTTCCTGTCTAGGATACGTGTCGGTCGCAGGATATATGTAAGGTCCTCTCCTAACTGCACCTGCTCCCATCTGATGATATGGGAAGGATCAGCAACGTACTTCTTCAGCATAGAAACATGAAATACGTTGTGAACGCTCGCGAGAGGCGTAGGTAAAGCCAATCGGTAAGCCACCGCTCCCACACGATCGAGGATCTGAAATGGGACAATGAATCGCGGTGCCAGCTTCCCCTTCTTCCCGAACCGAAGGACTCCCTTCATAGGGGAAACTCGCAGAAACAATGATCCCCAACTGTGAACTCTAGTGGCCTCCGTCTCGTATCGGCGTAGCTCTTCTGTCTGTTCTGCGCTGTAAGAAGCCGACGTCGAATAGTATCAATCTTCTCTGACGTCGCCTGCACTAACTCTGGGCCAATCAAGCTACGCTCACCGACCTCTAACCAACAATGCGGTGCGCGACAAGGTCGCCCATACAGCGCCTCATAGGGTGTCATACCAATACTCGCTTGGAAGCTGTTGCTGTACACAAACTCCGCATATGCAAGACAATCTTCCCAACTGTCCGTGAAGTCCAATGCGCACGCTCGCAACATATCCTCTAAGATCTGGTTCACTCGCTCTGTCTGTCCGTCCGTCTGTGGGTGGAAGGCAGTACTGAACTTCAACTTCACACCCATAGCCTCCTGAATGCGAGTCCAGAAAATAGAAGTGAACCGTGTGTCTCTGTCCGACACAATCTCCAACAGAACTCCATGCAGATGCACAATCTCCCTGATATACAATCTAGCCAGCTCGTCTGTAGAGTTCGTAACTCTGATCGGTAGGAAGTGCGCCGACTTCGTCAATCGGTCGACGATCACCCAAATGGAATCATGTCCCTTCCTCGTCTTCGGCAACCCAGAAATGAAGTCCATGGAAATGAAATCCCACTTCCACTCTGTAATCGGCATAGGCTGCAAAAGTCCAGGTGGTCGGCGATGCTCTGCCTTCACCTGCTGACAAGTGAGACAATGGGACACGAACTCTGCTATGTGGGTCTTCATACCTTCCCACCAATACGTCCTCTTCACATCACGATACATCTTTGTGCTGCCTGGATGCATCGCGAGTCGAGTACAATGCGCGGCCTCGAGAATCTCTCGTCTCAAGTCAGGGACATCTGGGACGCATAGGCGGCCACGGTAACGTAAGCCCCCATCCATACCAACTCGCCAGTCGGCGTCAGCATCATCACTGGCCTGCTCTCGAAGCTCAGTAAGATGCGCATCGTCCCTCTGCGCCTCGATGACTCGGTCATCGATCTGAGATCGCACCTGTACATGTGCGATGAACTCAAACGGCTCCTCTACGGTAAGTTTCTGCTCAAAGTCTCACAAAAACTCAACCATATCCCACTTGGCAACCATCAGCGGAGCCGCAAACTCTATCACCTTCTTGTGGCTCAACGCATCAGCCACAAGGTTCGCCTTCCCAGGATGGTAAGAGACTTCAAACTTGAAGTCCTTCAACGTCTCCATCCATCGCCGCTGCCTCATATTCAAGTCTCGCTGCGTGAATATGTACTTGAGGCTCTTATGGTCGCAAAAGAGCTCGAACTCCTCTCCGTAGAGGTAATGTCTCCAGAGTCTCAGTGCGAATATAACGGCTGTCAACTCTAGGTCGTATGTAGGGTAATTCTCCTCGTGCTTCCTTAATTGTCTCGAGGCATACGAAATTACCCTGTCCCTCTGCATAAGGACACAACCCAGACCAACGCTAGACGCGTCAGTGTATATAGTGTATTTAACCCCTTGTTCTGGCAATACTAGCACAGGGGCGGACGTAAGTCTGTCCTTCAGCTCCTGAAAAGCTGACTCCGCCTTGTCGTTCCAGGCGAACTTCACGTCCTTCCGTGTCAATTGAGATAAGGGTCTCGCGATCTTCGAGAAGTACTGAATGAAGCGCCGATAGTAGCCAGCGAGACCCAAGAAGCTCCTCACCTCAGTGAAAGAACCAGGCTGCTCCCAGTCCTGCACCGCAGCTACCTTAGACAGGTCAACTGCCATGCCATCCTTGGACACCACGTGTCCCAGAAACTTCACCTCCTGCTTCCAGAAGTCGCACTTCTGGTACTGTGCAAACAACTGATGCTGTCTGAGCGTATCCAGGACCAAACGTAAGTGCTCCTCATGCTCCTCTCGACTCCTAGAGTACACCAAAATGTTGTCAATGAATACAACGATGAATCGATAGAGGAAAGGCCGAAATACCTGGTTCATCAGATCCATGAACACGGCCGGTGCGTTCGTGAGACCGAACGACATCACGAGGAACTCGTAGTGGCCAAAACTGGTCCTGAATGTTGTCTTCTGCACGTCCTCATCCCTGACGCGTAACTGATGATAACCTGACTGAAGATCAATCTTCGAGAAGTACTGCGCTCCTCTCAGCTGATCAAACAAGTCATCGATCCTGGGTAAAGGGTACTTGTTCTTCACCGTGAGCTGGTTCAGCCTGCGATAATCAATACACAATCGCATCGAACCGTCCTTCTTCCTCACGAATAGGACCGGTGCTCCCCAAGGAGACACACTAGGCCGTATAAGGCCAAGCTCTAGCAGACCATCAATCTGCGTCCTCAACTCCTCCATCTCACATGGTGCCATGCGATACGTCGGCAGTGAGACGGGTGTAGAACCAGGAACCAGATCGATAGTGAAATCGATCTCACGTCGGGGCGGCAAACCAGGGATCTTCCTGAATAGATCCCCGAACTCGGAAACGACTAGCACATGCTCGAGTACCTGGGCACCAGCGTCGAGCAAAAAAGTGGCGTAACTAAGTATGCGGAAAGGAAGATTTACCCGCACTGAAAATGTGAAAGGCGTGCCCTCAGGCTCGTACACCGTCACCATACGAGTCTCGCAGTCAATCTCGGCCCTCGCTGCAGTCAACTAATCCATGCCAAGAATGACGTCGAGATAAACGAGCGAGGGATCGACGACAAGATCAAGAGTCATCGTCCTGCCTCCCAGATCAACTAAACAACCCTCACACATCTGGGTAACATCTCAATAATCCCCATGAGCTGCAAAGACTCGCACGCTATCCATAGTGATAGTCTGTAACCCAAGACGCCTGACTATAGCACGCGATATTAAGGAAATCGTGGAACCAGTGTCCACCATTACAAGAATGGGAGTACCTCCAATATGGGCTGTGACCTCGAAGGCTGAATGCTGAAAAGTCGGTGTCGCAACTGCCTCAGCTATCAATGCATGAACCCGAGCCTGCTGTGGCCGGTTCGGCCGCTGTGTCAAGGGCCGTGGAGGCTGTCTGATCTGCGATACCGTAGGTCTGAATGTAGGATGCGCAGGCGCTGACCGTATAGGCGGTGCTGATAATGCCTGTGGACGTGCACGGTCGATCTTCTGCGGCGGCGAGAACCCACTGTCCCGCATCCTAGAAAAACAGCTCTGCGCCAAGTGGCCTGACCTCCCACAGTATGTGCACGATAAATCAGGGCACTGAAACGGTGGTACAGGCGCTGTAGTCCTAGCAGGAGGATCAATGTGAGGCCTTTTTCCCGCGAGGGGCCTGTCTGGCAAGTCTGGTCGTGGCCTAGAAGTAACAGGGCCACGAGATCGCGCAAGTCGATCCACGTCCTGCTCTGCCCGCATGGACATGTGAATCAACTCCGCATAAGAGGGAATGCTAACACAGCACATCTTCGACCTAATATCCAGTCGCAAATCCTCCAAAAAGTGCCTTATGCGCATCTGCTCATCAGCCAAAATCGTCGGGACGTATCTGCCCAACTCTGTAAACCGATGCTCATACTCTGTAACTGTCATAGCTGCCTGTATGAGGCAGAGAAACTCATTCTCCCTGTCGTGCCTGTAAGTCTGGGGATAATACTTCTCATGGAAGCAGAACTCAAACGCTGCCCACGTCCATACATAGTCAGCGGCAACGGTCCGCAGTACGCTATCCCACCACATGCTTCTCTCAAACAGGAATGTAGCCAGCTCTACCTGCTTGGCCTCTGTGCAATGAAGCATCCGCAAGATCTTCGACACACGGTCGAGCTAGTACTCAGCCTCCTCGGGTCTGTGAGAACCCGTGAAAGTAGGAAGCCGCAAGCGCTGAAATCACTCCAATAGGCCCCGTGTATCGGCGGGATTCCCCGCAGGGTAAGCAGGCGGCGCAGGATGAGCCGTGCCCTCATCCTGGGCGTATGTATAAGCATCCTCAGCTGGATGCGCAGGCGGTGCAGGTGGTGTAATGGAGCCGCACCCCCACCCTGGGCTAATGTCCCCACGATGGTAGTCAGAAGCTGCTGCTGCTGCAGCATCATAGCCATCATCTGCTCGAATCTGTCAGGAGGTGGAGCAGGCTGTGGTGGATGCTGTGTGGAAGTAGATGCGCGATGAGGCTCTCGGACTGACGGCGTAAATGGCGGTGGTCCAACTGTAGGACCAGTGGCAGGCTGAGACGCACGAACAGTCTCAGGAATCGGGCCTACATCAGGGTCCGTATGGGTGTCAGACTGCGAAGGAGTCTGATCCATATGCTCAGTCAGTGCAAGACGAGCCGTGCTCCACGTAACCTTAGGCGGCATTCCCTATATTCAAAATAGGGCGCAACCTTGTCAGTCTTAATAGCACAATTACACCGAAATCATTTACACAAGGAGTCAAAGGCATTCCATGCATTTCATTTAATCAAAATTGTCACAATACAAGGGATATATCCTTACAAGCATCACGACGAGAAATACATGGGAACTAAGATAGTTAAAATTGTAACAGCAACATAAACAAGGCACTAGCCCTAACAGGCTTACACATCAAAAGCAGAAAATGACTAACTACTAATAACTACATCAAGGTCGCATCGCTAGTCTGAGTCTGGGGATGGAGGAGGAGCACCCTTATCCTGTAAGCAACACAGGATCGCCTTCAAGGTGCGAGTCACCTTGCCTAATTTCTTCTTTGTGACGGCCTTGGCATCCTCGACTTCAGCGCGAAGTTCTTGAACTTCCCTTCGCAAAGCGGTCTGACTCTCCTCCATCCGAGTAATGCGATCGTCGATAGTAGTTTGTGCAGAAGGAGGAGGGCTCTCATCTGTATCCTGAGCCTCCTCTTCTGCCTCTTCCTGAGCTTCTTCCTGAACTCTGCTCCAGGTTCTTCTTCGCTTTGATCTTCCTCATCATCAAAGTCATCTTCACTGTCCTTCTCGAGCTGATTTTCACGGTACTGCGACCCAATCTTCATCTTGACCATAGTCGACTCATCAATGGTATGAATCGATACTGGCAATTCTGGCCCAAGTCTGTAGGCAAACTCAAGCGCAATCTTGCAAATCAGTCGGCCAAAAGGAAGCGATTCGGATGTTCTTCTTGACCTGACTATGAGGATTATTTGTCGTAAGATGAAAGTAGCCATGCATACATTCTCTCCCTAGGCCACCAGATACAGGAAATCAACCATAAGGCGTGTACATTCAATGCGATTCGTCGACCTGGGATAAACATTGAACGTGCAGATATGGTGCAGCAGGCGCAAATCATCAGACATATATGTCGCCTTAAGGCTATTATTAGGCTGCCATGGAACCAACTTATCGCACAGAAACCTGGTGCGGCGATCTCGTTCACGTCTAGTCCTCAGGTTCTTCTCACTAGGATGAACATCACCAAGAGGCATGTTCAGAAGTCGCGCAATCAGTCGCACATCAATCGTAGCCATCCGATCTCTACCAAAAGGGATTTTAAACTGTAATGGCTCCAAGGTAGGATTCTGGATACTGGCGTAGAAGGCACGAACAGTGCTCACATTAGCACGAGCGCGAGCTTCAATGATCGGACCCCAATGCGCAACTTCAATGCGTTCGAACAACAGATATTCACCGAATAGTCGTCCATCTACGTCCGCCTCAAACAACACTTTTTGATCAGTGTATTGGCCATGAGGCATTTTCGATAGAATTGCTCGCCCAAGGTGTGCATGGGGATCCAAATCCCGCTTTGTAAGGCACTCCAGGACTGCAGCTGGACCTGCGGCGGCGCTTAAACTTGCGGCACCACCCCGTGGTCTTCTCGATTGAGCAGGGCAGCTTGGCCCAGCCTCGTCTGTTGCATTTTTCCTTTTACCCATCAAAGATATGATGGATGAGAGTGATAAAAGGCCTAAAATAGCTTCCACGAAAGCCATGAAAAATGATGAAAATGCGGAGAAGTGGCTGTCCAATCTGGAAAAAGGAAATCTAGGCATCGTAGAGGGATGCTTCAAGCTTCCCAAGAGTATATTTGTAAGGAGAAATGCAAACGAAAAAGTGGAATGGAGCACCTCACGATTTCAGCTCGATTTGGAGGTTTTTGGAGCTCCAAATGATGAAATCTTCAAGAGGAAGGGCTGCAAACTCCAAGGAAGTGATGGATAGTGGTCGGTTTTGGCCAAGGAGGGATCTAAGGATGATTTGGAATCCCAAATTTTGGAGGTGGTTGCTGAAAATTGAAAATAGGGCTAAGGGGAGGGCTGTTTGTGAAGGAGGGTTGTGTTTTAGGGGTTTTCGTGGGAAGGGAGCTATATGGAGAGGGTACACGTGCCATTTAAGGGCGTGTGCCCAAAAATCACATCAAAGAGGCCAACCTATACGGCGATGCATCGCCGGATCGGCCATGGCATCGCCGACCGGTAGTGCATCTGGTCGGTGGGGCCAGGTGGGTTTGGTCCCCCTTGGTCCAAGGACCCCAAATATGTACGGTCCACCCCCTGGTTCATTATATTTTGACCTATATGAGCCCAAACATGGTTTCAGGGCTTTTCGGGATCACTCCGTAATCCAGAATAACAAACCCTATGATACAGCATATGAATTTGGGGTAGAAGGAGCTAGTACATCCATCTAGATCCTTAGTTTCTAAAAAAAGTGAAGTTAGAATGGCCTTATGGCCATTTTTCATGAAATTTTACTATTCACTATATAATTTTGTGAAAGTAGTAATTTGTGTTATTTTCACATTAGGTTTGATTACTAACATGAAATGGATAAGAAAGAAATGAATATTGGAGTGTTTAGAGGAAGAATTTTGAAGATTTTTGGTGAAACGGAGTTTTTAAGCCCTGGCGATTGATTGTAGGGGTTGTGGTCATCCCACGGCCCATGAATTTACCTTTACGGGTTTAAAATCATTCATAGGATGTCTCAACCCGACTTCCTATGGCTTAGAAGCTATTCAGGTTGCTTTACGCGACCCGAGATGCGTTACAGACTCGATCGTGCGATCGATCCGAATAGACTTCGTCTAATGGCGAATCTGCAGTCCTAGAAATGTTTCTAGACCCTTCTCGCACCCACCTAAGTCAAAAGAAGCGACAGCGTACGTCGCGAGACCATAACCCAGGCCCAGTATACTCTTATTCATGCTCTGATACCAACTTGTAACACCCTGAAAATCGGGGGTTGTGTATAAACTCAACTCCCGAGTTCCAAACCGTCACTTATGCAACAAAAATGATTATGATTCAATGTTGTCTGATTTAAAGCATTCACATGAGTAAAAGTATACCAAAACTGCAATTCATACTTCAGATCCAGTGATAAAAGCAAGCGGAAGACTAAACAATATATATATATATATCACTGTATGGAAAAACAAAGTAAATCTCATCTGTCTCCAAAGTATGACTACATCTCTGAGTCTCATATAATATACATGAACAAAATAAATATCCAAAATGGTCCCACTGAAATCCCATCGATCCAGGTCGCCTACGCAAAGCCATCGTGATACTGCATGTACGAGAACTCGTCCTGGTCCTCGTCAAAGTCTGGCTCCACCTCCTGGATCTCAGCCTCACCTGCATCTACAACAGGGTCTGGTGGGTGTTGCAAACACCATCCCGTAACGTGGGAGTGAGTGATCAACTCAGTGGAATCATAGAGCAAAGATTAGCATGTTCACAATTCAATCATGCGATAATAGTAAAGCAGTAAATCAGACAATCCTAATACTGTTATTAATGCAAGATGACATGACGTGATGTATGCCCTCACCGACGATCTCCCTCATACGGCAACATCTTACGACCGCGGCATGCCAAACTCCCTAGAGTGCTCCACATCTTCCAGGCACATGCAATGCTATGGTGATATGATTTCCAAGTTGTTATTAGTCCATTCAAACAGCAGGATTGGGAAACTAAGGTACTTCCCTTGTATCAATCCCAACACAGATCCTGTCTAGGGTCGTCACTCCTAGTAATCTCATACGATATATATTTCGTAGGTCACTGCAAGGGCTGCTAGGGCTGTTGCTCGCACTCGTTGCACCGCTCCCCCATCACCTTATCAATACAGGCCTACCGTACTCTACTGCAACGGAAGGGTCGTCGCCTCCCGTGGACTCAGAATACGCTCGCGGTCACTACAAAGGACTCGTCGCCTGATCAGTGTAGGCCGACAGCTAGAATATAGTGTCCCATACCGCCATAATCTGCTCACGAGTCTAGGTGCTCACTGGTCACTACGGGGAGGTTTGTGGCCCCAGCGTAGGCCGACAGCTCGACCACGGTGTCCCATACCACCATGCCCCGCTCATGAGTCTTCGTGGATCAAGGTACCATGGTTAACAGGGTTTACAATGGCAAGTTCAGTACCCTAGGTTCAAGCAGTTATGACTCATACAAGGTGAACATACATCGGCCAGTCGGGTTGCTTGACGGGCTCGACTAGTGCGATCGCATCTCAAGTCGAACGACATGAAGTGCGTAAAACACTTCGCGTGGCCTAACCACTGCCGCCAACTCTAAACACGAATCGCGTTCATCGACGCGTCGTTCGTGGCTATGACCAGTCAGTCACGAATTCGCTCAGTTACCGACTGCCTGGACTAAGTCTAGTCCCAAACACTTATGGAATCACATCAGTAATATATGTAAAAGTATTGGAATTGAAATACAATCATATGAGCATGTTAACACATGTTATAACATTCAACTTAAGCAAATCTTCAAGCACATATATTCCATGCACGTAATGAAGTCATGCACTTAGTCAACATGTAGAAAATCATTTAGGTCAGCATATTAATTGAGAAATCCATCTCAAACTAATTCATAACATCATTTAGTTCAATACATACTAATACAAACATTTATACAAACACATACACTACACACTTAAGTCTACATATAGCATGTCGACCCGAAGTGTGCAATTAGGCGAAACTCTTCGCCAAAATAATTATGCACGTATTCCTAACTTCCTAATGCGACAACAAACTATATAAATCACATCTGCAAAATATGAACGTAAACAGTACTTCCTACAAATGACTAAAATGCCCTAAATCTCATATTCTTCATTAGTTTACGAAACAGGAAACAGAGAGCATTTTGTACATGTCAAACGGCGATGCCGTCAATAATCTACTATTAAACGACATTGAAAGCGTTGGGAACCGTCAATCAAAGCGTCTAAAATCCTCACCTTATGTCTTGTAGACTCGTGAATTGAAACGGAGCGTATACGCTTCGTCTACGACGAATAAGGAACCTAATACACGAGATCCATAAGCTACATCGCTATGAAAACAAAGGAAACTCAAATTAGCAACTATTTGGGGTATTTGCTTACCTAGAATCGTGGTGAAATCGTCGGAAAAACGGTAGAGGTGTGTTGCTTGAGCACGTGCAACACGTAGCACAAGTGGCAGGAAGAACTCTCCCACTCTCTCACAATCTCTCACCTTTTTCTCTCTCCCAAGTTAGGGTTTCTCTCAAATTCGGATGGGAGAGAGGAGTGAGGGTTTCAACCCCTTTTATAGCCTAAAACATGCCCAAAATAGGCTTGGGAACAATGTTTACTTGGTGCCTAACCAAATCGGGGCCGTTTCGGTCCAAAAGAGCATTTCTGATGGTCCCCTGGCCAAATGCGGTCGGACTTAAGCTCATGCATACTGGATCTAGCACACATTCAGTTTTCGGACCGGTAGGGTTCCCAGATCGCACGTGGCGGTCCAATTTCAATTTAACGGTCACCGCACCAAGATCAGGCCTATAAGTCTCGTGATATGTAATAAAAAAATTTTCTGATCCAAGGGTGTAATTTGGATGTATACTGACGGTCAGAACGCTTAATACTGATGCGTCAAATTTGTGTGCCAGATTTGAATCTCAAATTCCAATTCTAACCCTATTCTCACTCTCTTCACTCCATGCTCAATGAAATAGTCTCTGAACGTCAGTTGGACTTGATTTTCGAAATAATTGCCAAGCCCAGCTAAGTGGTCATAACGGTCTAAGATGGTAGGTATCTGACTTACGACGCGCGGTCTAGATCCAATACAAAGTTTCAAAGAGGTCCCGAGAACAAACCGGTTTAGAGTTTGATCCGAGGCTTTAGAGCATTATAGCACCCTTGGTTCCACTCGCTTTGGGCCTTGTAGAACGTATTTAAAGTGATCAGGGACCATTTTCCAGCTATTCTAACGTTGCACTAGCTAACCTAGTCATATTTTCTAAAGGAATGAATTCTACCCAAATTTCGGGTCGAGTTGGTACTCGAGCCCAAGTATGGATTTTTCACGGGCGTTACACCCCCTACACTGGGAAGGTTGACCTACCGAGAACGTAGAATCCTTTCGAACTTACTTGAAATTACATGATGCTTCTGATGCTGTTATGTGCCAGGCATTTTCCCTTACTCTATCCGACGTTGCGCGACTATGGTTCAAGCAACTTAAACTGAGATCCATTAGTTCATTCACCGAGCTAAGCGATGCTTTCTTCACCAACTTAATCGGAGGAAAGAAAAGGCTTAAAGCATCAACGCACTTGAACAACGTAGTCCAAAAAGAGGGAGAACTCCTCAAGGACTATATCAAGCACTTTAATCTTGAAGCATTACAAAGTTAAAATCACTCTGATGAAACCACCCTCAATTCCATCATGCAAGGGGTGAGAGACAGGCTGTTCCTGTCATCTCTTGATAAGAATCCTTTGACTACCTTGGCAAAATTTATGGCTCCCTCGGAGCAATACGCCAATGCCGAGGAAATACAAATCCTGCGTGAGGCCGCTCATAGCGCTAAAAACCTTGAGAAACAATCAACTAAAAAAGAAGCTGACTTGGCCAGTGGTAAAAAGTGAAATGACGAGCATCCACGAGATAATCGCAAGTCGAGTAAGTGACCCAACAACAAGTTCTCGGCCTACACCTCGCTTAACAAACCATGAGGACAAGTCCTCATGGAGATAAAGAACGAAAGGTTTATAAACTGGCCAGATAAACTCCGAGGTAATCCCAACCAATAAAGTAGAAACAAATACTGCCACTATCATCGTGATCATGTGTATAATATGAGCAACTGCTATAATCTAAAGTAGAAAATCAAGAGGCTCATCCGAGAAGGTCACTTGGAAGAGCATATAGACCGAGAAACCAGGGGTACTGAAGAACGGACTGACGACAACTGGCCTATCAAAGAAATTCGAACAATCGTTGGTGGCCATCAAGGTAGGGGCGGTTCAAATAATGCTCGGAAGAACCACGCAAGGAACATCAGTCGGCTCGAGTCAGAAATAATGATCTTGTGTCAGCCTACCAAGGAAAGAAAGAAAGAGAAACATTGTATATCCTTTGCTGATGAAGATGCCTAAGGCATCTGACGACGCCTTGGTCATTATTCTCACCGTAGAAAATTGTAAAGTCTTCTGTATCCTAGTCAGCCCAGGCTCATCTGCAGATATATTGTTCACGCAAGCGTTTGATAAGATGGGAATTGAATGGACGCTAAGGGCAATTCGCATCCCGTTGATTGGGTTCTCGGGGGACCAGACTCTTCCTGAGGGAGCGATCTCACTCCCACTCACTGCTGGGGATTCCCTTAACCAATCAATGGTTATGGTCGACTTTCTTGTAGTTGACCAGCCATCAGTCTACAAAGCTATCCTCAGCCGACCTTCCCTCTATCTTCTCTGAGCTGTCGTGTCGACGTACCACCTCTGTGAAAAATTCCCTACTGAGTCAGGAGTAGGGGTCATCAAAGGTGACCAACAAGACAAAAGGCGCTGCTATGCGACGACCCTAAAAGCTCTAGTCGAGGTAACCATGATCGAATCATTAGACCCTCGAGCTGAGCCTCTCAAGCGAGGTCAACTGGTAGAGGACCTCATTCCAATACCTTTGGTCGAGACGGACGAGTCTAAAACTGTTCGGATTGGCTCGTCTCTACAGCCACCCCTGAAAGATAAGCTAGTATCTCTACTCTGACAGTATGCCGATGTATTTATGTGGAGCCATGAAGACATGCCCGGGATCGATCCCTTGGTAATTACTCATCGCCTCAATATCAACTAGACCTACCGACTGATCCGACATAAGAGACAACCAATCAGCCCTGAAAGGTACGCCATCATCAAAGAAGAGGTCAGCAAGCTCCTCAAAGCTAAATTCATCAAGGAGATATACTATCCAGAATAGGTAGCTAATGTCGTACTCGTTAAAAAAGCCAACGGGAAGTGGTAAGTCTATATCAATTATCCAACTTAAACAAAGCCTGCCCAAATGACAGCTTCCCTCTTACAAGGATCGATCAGTTAGTAGACAGCACGGCGGGACATGGACTTCTTAGTTTTATGGATGCTTTTCTGGGTAAAATCAAATTGTAATGAATCAATCAGATAAATTTAAGACTACCTTTGTCACTGACAAAGGTCTTTACTGTTACCGTTTGATGCCATTTGGCTTAAAAAATGCAGGGGCAACCTACCAGCGGCTAGTGAACAAAATGTTTGCACAGCAGATCATTCATACCATGAAAGTGTACATCGACGATATGCTCGTTAAAAGTATATGGGTGGTTGATCATATTGCCGACTTAGAAGAAATGTTCCTTATCCTTCGCAAATATCAGATGAAGTTGAACCCACGCAAATGTGCTTTTGGAGTAAGATCAGAAAAATTTCTCTGATTCCTAGTCAGCCAGTGAGGGATTGAGACAAATTCAGGGAAGATCAAGGCATTGCTTGACATGGAATCCCCGAGAACGATTAAAGATATACAGAGATTGATTGGATGGGTATCCACACTCAATCGCTTCCTTTCCCAAGCTACCGATAAATACCTTCCATTTTTAAATAATTGAAGGGACGATAAATGGTAGATTGGATGGAAGAGTGCGAAGCAGCATTCCAGCAGTTGAAGTATATCTCGGATCTCCACCTCTCCTATCAAAGCCCGAATGTGGGGAAGCCTTATTATTGTATCTGGTGGTCTCCGACGTAGCCGTATGCTCGGCCTTGATATGTGAGCATGAAGGGAAGCAATTACCGGTGTATTATGTCTATAAAGCACTGCTCCCATTAGATACCCAATATCCACCTCTGAAGAAATTGGCCCCAGTATTAATTGTTTCTTCATGACAAGTATGACTATACTTTCAAGCACACTCCATCATCGTCATAACTAACCTCCTACTGTGTTAGATTCTCCATAAACTACAAGCTTTTGGCTGCCTAACGAAGTGGGCAATTGAGCTTAGTGAATTTGATATTAATTATAAATCGAGGGTAGTAATTAAAAGGTAGACTGTGACCGACTTCATAGTTGAGGTTACCCCACAAATCGATCCACGTACCGATCTTGTAAATGAGTCAGCCAATTAGCTGATGACTACAACTCTCGAGACATCGACCGACCCACCCCACTGGCAGCTTTAAGTGGATAGCTTATCCAACTCTAAGGCAAGCGGGGCAGGAGTCATCCTGAAAACTCTCGTTCAAACTTACATGTAATATTCCTTAAGACTTATATTTTAAGCCTCGAATAATACAGTAGAATACAAAGCCCTATTGCTCGGCCTTCAACTAGCAGCCAGTCTGGGTGTTACTCATCTCAACGTATTCAGTGACTCGTAGTTGGTCATCAATCAAGTTACTATCATGTATCAAACATGTAAAGAGCAGCTAAAAGCTTACATGAAGAAAGCCAAAGAGTTGATCAACGGTTTTCAATGATGTACTGTCATTAGAATCCCCCGAACACAAAACGTTAAAGCCGACCTATTGGTGAAACTTACCTCTACTGATGAAGACGATATACCTAGGTCCATTCCCATTGAATACATTGTTAAGCCAAGCATCGATGACCTACCTAGCTCGATCATGCACTCGATCGATTCGGAACCTACTTGGCTTGACCCGATCATCCAATATCTTGACAATGGAAAGTTACATGAGGATCACGCCGAGGCCTGACGGCTGAAAATCTGAGCTTCCCGTGATACCATACTTAATGGTGTACTATATAAGAAAGGGTTTTTCGCTCCTTTGCTATGCTGTCGATGACACGATGAGGCTAACTATGTACTGTGGGAAATTCACCAAGGGATTTGCGAAAATCACTCGGGAGGATGATTGCTTGCGCACAAGGTCTTGCGGCAAGGGTATCACTAGCCGACCATTCAGCACGACGCCTGTAAGCTCGTCCAAAGTTATGATAAATGCTAACAATTCATGGTCATTCTATGACAGCCACCTGAGGATCGGACTCCCATGGCCTGTCCATGGCCCTTCATGCAGTGGGGGATGGACATCATTGGACCATTCCCTTTGGGGAAAGGCCAAACCAAGTTTTTAATTTTTGCGGTGGATTACTTCACTAAGTGGGCCTAATTCGAACCATTAACCAGGATAACCGAGCAAAAGATCATAAATTTTTTTTAGAAAAATATCATCTACCGATTCGAGATACCTCGGACCATTGTTACTGATAACGGGAAGCAGTTTGACAAAAAGCAATACCGATGGATGTGCAAAAATCTCAGAATAAGGAATGTCTACTCGTCTCCCCATCATCCTCAGACGAATGGACAGGTTGAGGCAGTCAACAAGATTATCAAACAAAATCTTTTAACCAAATTCGACCGAGATAAAGGAGCGTGGGCTGGAGAACTTCCTAAAATACTATGGGCTTACCGAACTACCATTCGGACGACCATGGGAGAGACTCTGTTCTCCCTTGCATATGGATCAGAAGCCATCACTCCGGTCGAGATCGAAATGCCTTCTGCTCGAGTCAGTTCGTTTAACGAATAAGACAACGAAGAACTGCTCGCTCTCGGACTTAACCTCTTGGGAGAACAAAGGGAAAGGGCTTAACCGTGGATGGCAGTTCAGCAGCAACAAGTATCTCGGTTCTACAATGCCCGAGTCAAGGTTAGATGATTTTGAGTTGGGAACATGGTCCTCTAAAAAACATACTTAAACACAAAGAAAGTTAGTGCGAGCACACTGAGACCCAATTGGAAAGGACCCAATATTTTCTTAAGCACCATCCAACCTGGAACATATTGGTTAAAAGATCTAACTGGGCAATTACTCCCCTGTTCATGGAATGTTGAACATCTAAAAATCTACTATCCCTAGGTCGACCAATGAGCGATTGGTTAAGTTCTATTATCAGACGAGTAAAGAATGGAAAGCATGTAAATTGAGTCAAATGAATGTAAATAAATTAAATATATTCATTCATCAGTATTGAGTTTTACATCAGATTATATTAGTTCGCACTTTGGAATTATACTAATAAAGTGACAAGGAAAAATGCAGAAAAGTGTCAGCCGATATAAGCGATGTCCCCCCCTCGGTTATAGATGATCTCGAGCCCGACTTGAAGCTTGATGTGCTTGAAGTGCTTGAAGCTTTGCAATTAAAAATTATCTTCAAGATTCACTAGGAGATGACTCAAGAGGTGGCTCAGATTTAGTTGCTACTTCCACTAGAAGCAACCATTGGCGCTGCCTCACGAGCAGCCTTGGAAGTAATCTCAAGATCAGCCGCCGTCGTACTAGAAGACCCAGCTACCCTGACATCCGGACTGTCAGACCCAGAGCCACTCTCGTCAAATCCTGAGAGATCAATTTCGGGGAAGGACAACTTCATCAGGTCCATACACTTGGCATAGCCATCCTGATACAAGCAGTCTTACTCATCCAAATACTCACAGGATTCAACATGGGCCTCCACGACCTGGACCTTAGCGTGGGCAAGGGTAGCCTTAGTCTCATTCCTAAATCGAACCAACTTCTCTTTAGATGAGCCATAGGCCTAGCGATTATGTCGGCTCTCCTCCTTGGCATCTTTCAATTGCAAGGCCAAACAAGCACTCTCGGTGGTGGCCCTCTCGAGGGCCTTCTTGGCAACTCCTAAGTCGTCAGTCATTATCTTGAGTCGAGTCGTAGAAGCAGCCAATTGTGCTTATGCCTCCTCAGCCTGTTTCTAAGTATCGGATAGATCTGAGCAAGCCCTGAGCACACAAGCAACAAACTGCAAAAGGAAAACAAAAGATTAGCCATGCCTGAAAAACTAACAAAGCAAGCACAAAGTTCAGTTCTTACCTCGAGAAACATCTTCGCCATATGGGAGAGAGTCAGCCTTGAGGGGGCTTCGAAGAGGGTAGTGAAGTCCTTTTTGCTCCCATGTGAGATCGCCCAGGGGAGAATGCCCTCAACGGCCCATTGGAAGATCGACGTCTCTTGTTGATCATCTCCCCTCTTGAGGGCTGCTCCCTTCTCTGCTCCTCCCACTATTTCGAAACTGGTTCCTCAACAGGTCTTGGCTTAGTAGCCCCTCGAGACTCAAGATCCAGTGCGTCCACTGCTCCTGCCCCTTCCCCTTAGTCAGGAACAGTCACGGTTGGGACGGCCGGGGCAGTTAGCCCCTTAGTCTTTGAAACCGTCTTTGGCCTCTTAAAAGGTTGAGGCTTTGACCTTGGAGGGGCCTGCATTTTGGAAGGCGGATTGAGGAAGGAATGAGCCTTAGCCATCTCTGTATCAACCACGAGACGAGTCAAAAAAGAATCAAATGGAATAAAGAAGGGTAGGTAGAAAGTACCTGTTAAGGCCGATTCCAAACCCGATTCAAAAAGACACTCTGGTTAGAGAAGCCTCTTCCAAGACCTTCACTCCAGACTCAGCGCCTTCAAGTCTTTGATCCGAGCTAAAGTGCTGACTCCTAGACTAGGCCTTCACTCGGGAATATTTGTGAAACATACATGGTCAAACTTAAAGAGTAAGAATTATGGGGAGGTGGAGAAAAATGCACACGCCAAGTCACGTGCTTGGGAGAAAACCTGAGGAACGCGAGAGTCGATGGGCCCAGGCTCTGTGGTCTCCCAGTGACCACATCCCTAGAACCACCTACTCTTTAATGCTTATTAGAAGTAGGAGGGTTGATTATCACAAATCCGCCCTTATTCCACCAAGCACACAAAAAATACAAGTCTAGCTGTTACGGGTTCGGCCGTACTTGGTATAAATAGAGAAACTCATCGACGGTCAGTGAGGGCTAATCCATCTCAATCCACAACACTACGCATCTGAATAAGTCCCTCCACCCATTCAGAAGTATCTACCCAGGTGTTATTCGAAATTGGGAAAGCAAATCTTGAGCTATCGCTTGAAGAGGCAGACGCAAGCCGCACTACAAAGTGACCTGAAAAATCACAACCTGAAACATCCCGAAAATCGGGGGGTCGAGCAAAAACCCAACTCCCGAGTTCCAAAATGTTATTTATGCAACATAGATATGTATGATCGAATGTTGTCTGTGATAATGTATTAAACATGAGTGAGATTAAGCCAGAACAGCATATCATACTCCAGAGACAGTTAAATTCGCAAGCGGAAGACTGTGATAGTATGTATAACATATAAAAACTGTTGTGTGTCTCTTGAGTGTGAACATATTACCAGGTTAAACATATACATGTATACCTCAAAATATAATGAAAGTATATACATGAGTGCTCTGAAAATATAAAATGACAAGTGTCAAGACATCCAATCAACCTCCCTGTAATCCCGTCAATCAGAACACGCACATAGGAGGAATCCTCCTCATCATCATCAAATCCAGCTCCGCCTCACAGGCCGCGCCATCATCTGCAATCACAAAAAGGTCTGGTGGGTGTCCAGGAACACCGTCCCGTAACGTGGGAGTGAGTAGCTAACTCAGTGGAATAATAGAGCAAGGATTAACATGTTCTCAAATCAATCATGCGATAATAGTAAAGCAGTAAATCAAACAATCCTAATACTGTTGTTAATGCAATTATGACATGACGTGATGTATGCCCTCACCGACGATCTCCCTCATGCGGCAACATCTTACGACCGCGGCATGCCACACTCCCTAGAGTGCTCCACATCTTTCAGGCACATGCAATGCTATGGTGATATGATTTCCAAGTTGTTATTAGTCCATTCAAACAACAAGATTGGGAAACTAAGGTACTTCCCTTGTATCAATCCCAACACAGATCCTGTCTAGGGTCGTCACTCCTAGTAATCTCATACGATGTATATTTTGTAGGTCGCTGCAAGGGCTGTCAGGGCTGTTGCACGCACTCGTTGCTCCGCTCCCCCATCACCTTATCAATACAGGCCTACTGTACTCTACTGCTACTGAAGGGTCGTCACCTCCCGTAGACTCAGAATACGCTCGCGGTCACTACAAAGGACTCGTCGCCTGATCATTGTAGGCCGACAGCTAGAATATAGTGTCCCATACCATCATAATCTGCTCACGAGTCTAGGTGCTCACTGGTCACTACAGGGAGGTTTGTGGCCCCAGCGTAGGCCGACAGCTCGACCACGGTGTCCCATACCACCATGCCCGGCTCATGAGTCTTCGTGGATCAAGGTACCATGGTTAACAGGGTTTACAATGGTAAGTTCAGTACCCTAGGTTCAAGCAGTTATGACTCATACAAGGTGAACATACATCGGCCAGTCGGGTTGCTTGACGGGCTCGACTAGCACGATCGCATCTCAAGTTGAACGACATGAAGTGCGTAAAACACTTCGTGTGGCCTAACCACTGCCGCCAACTCCAGAACACGGCTCGCGTTCATCGACGCGTCGTTCGTGGCTAAGATAAGCTAACCACGAATTCGCTCGGTTACCGACTGCCTGGACTAGGCATAGTCCCAAACAATCATAGAATCACATCAGCAGTTGTGTAAGGGTAATGGAAATGAAATACAACCATGAGAGCATGTTAACACATGTTATTACATACAACTTAAGCAAATCATCGTACACATGTCTTTCACACATATAATGAAATTAAGCATGTCGCCAACATATAGAAAATCCTCTCCATCAACATATTAATTGAGAATTCAATCTCAAAGTAACTCATAAGGAAATCATCAAGCACATGTTATAACATACAGCTTAAGCGAATCGTCAAGCACATGCATTTCATTCATATCATGAAATCATGCATATGGCTAACATGTAGGAAACCATTCACACCAGCATATTAATTGAGAAATCAATCTCAAACTAATTCATAACACCATTTAATTCAATACATACTAATACAAGCATTTATACAAACACATACACTACACACTTAAGTCTACATATAGTATGTCGACCCGAAGTGCGCATTTAGGCGAATCTCTTCGCCAAACTAATTATGCACGTATTCCTAACATCCTAATGCGACAACATATCATGTCAATCACATCAGCAAAATATGAATGAAATCTATACTTCCTACAAATGACTAAAATGCCCTAAATCTCATATTCTTCGTTAGTTTACGAAACAGGAAACGGACAGCATGTTGTACATGTCAAACGGCGTTGCCGTCAAGAATCTACTATTAAACGACATTGAAAGCTTTGGAAACAGTCAATCAAAGCGTCTAAAATCCGCACCTTTTCCCTTATAGGTGAAGTGATTCGAACAGAGCGTATACGCTTCGTCTACGGCGACTAAGGAACCTGATTTACGAGATTTATCAACTAACAAACTATAGACCTAAAGAAGCATTAAATCAGCAACTTTCTAGGGCATTTTCTTACCTGCAAATGCGGAGAAATCACCGGCAAAGTGATTGGAATACGCCGCTTAAGCACGTGCAGCAGCAGCAGGGAAAGCTCTCCCACCTTCTCTCACAAACTCTCACCTTTTCTCTCTCCCAATCTAGGGTTTTTGCAAATTCGGATGGGAGAGAGGAGTGAGGGTTTCAAGCCCTTTTATAAGCCCAAACTTGCCCGAAATAGACTCGGGAACAAGTTTCACTTGAGGGGTAACCAAATCGGGGCTGTTTCGGTCCAAAAGATGCTTTCTGGTGGTCCCCTGGTCGATTGCGATCGGACTTAAGCTCATGCGTACCAGATGTAGCACGTATTAAGTTTTCAGTCTGGCAGGGTTCGCAGATCGCACGTGGCAGACCAGTTTCAGTTCAGCGGTCACCGCACGTAGATCAGGGCTGAAAGTCTCATGATAACAAATAGAAATTTTTCCTGATCCGAGGGTGTAATCTGGATGAATTCTGACGGTCAGAACGCTTAATACTGATGTGTCAAGTCGTGTGCCAGATTTAAATTTGAAATTCCAATTCTGTCCCTATTCGCGGTCTCTTCAGTCCGGGCTCAATGAAATAGTCTGTGATTATCGGTTTCACTTGATTTTCGAAATGATTGTCAAGTCTAGCTGGGCGGTTCTAACGGTCTAAGATAGGAAGTAACGGACTTTCGACGCGCGGTCTAGATCCAATACAAAATTTCAAAGTGGTCCAGAGAACAAACCCGCTTAGAGTTTGATCCGAGGTTATAGAGTATTATGGAGTCATACGTTCTACTCGATTTGGGTCTTGTAGAACGTATTTAAAGTGATCAGGGACTGTTTCCCAGCTACTCTAGTATTGCGCTAGCTAACTTACACTAAATTTCCATAGGAATTAATCCTAAGTGGTTTCTTTGGCTATGAAATTGGATTCTGAGCGATTTTCCAGGTGTTTTAGTTGACCCATTGCCTAAGGACGTCAAATCCCATATTGGCCAAAATCCGGGGTGTTACAATCTACCCCCCTTAAAACACAATGTCGTCCCCGACATTGGCAAAGAGCAAGGAGTACTTTCTCTAAGGAAGGTTCAAATCCTATTTAATAACCTAATCGTATGTATATCCGAACTCAAAGGTTTCGATCTTGGGCCAGTGGGAAAGAGGCCAACCACTTTTCCGCTGCGCCACTCTGATCAAACGGTAGCGTTGACTAACCTAACTGGATTGGACTCAATACGTTCTACCCCCCTTAAAACTTAGTTTTACTTAAGGTTGAAGAATCTTAGCATCGATCCGTATATCAGAACGAGGCGCAACTTAGGAGCTATCCTTGACCTAAAATGGAAACAACCTTTCTCTACATGGTTTTCCTTGCTAATGATGCGTTCTATGGTATTGGTATCTATGGTGATAGAGACGAGTCTAAGCTCTATAGTGGTTGAGTTCAGGGGTAGGTATGAGTTGGTGGCAAGATGTCTAATTCTCTACTAGCTTTAAGTCCTCGCCATTTTCCAAAGACAATGTGATCCTGTTTGGTTGTAGGTGGTTGGGCCAACACGGAAGAAAAGTAGTATAGTGGGTCTGAACCGGATACATAGACTTTCTGTCTAGCTAGGACAGAAGATTTATTGTATCAATTCTTAATCCGAGTCGACGCCGATCCTCTGCTTGATCAGAGCATTGGATTTATTGGTAACCACTAGGATTAAGAAGTCGATTCAAACCACGAATACATCGCTTACATGTAGTTCCTTTATTCTGCATTCCCGAATGCAATAAGTCCTTGGGGAAGGCAATTCTAAGGGGTGTGCTAGTACATTCTAAGTTCAATCTGAGGGAGTTATAAATGTTCCCTGAGAGCGTATGGTTCCTTCCTATGGATAACAACAGAAGTCTATAAGTCATAAGGGGATTTATCGAAGGAAAGAAGTCCCATTCCAACCAAATCTAACCTACCATCCCTTAGCATATATAGGCCTTACACTGCCTAAGACAACTAGTAGCCTAGTCTGTAACTCTGTAGCTATAATCCAAAGCCTAAGATTATACAGTAAATGGCTTTCCATTCCATTTCTACTACAGGGAATTCTTCTATTGCTTAGGGTTAAGATTTGTCTAACTGGAATTGGATTTCTTATGTCGTCAGATCCTTCAAATCTAGGAGTGCTAACACTAGGTCCAAAACGCCAAGGGTCTATGAAACGAAACTACATTCCTAATCCCATGTTGGGATCGGGAGTGGCATGCTTTGTAGGAGGGTGGGTTGGGATAAAAATTAATTTGTAGGCTGAATCTCGGGAGTTACAATACTCCCAATCTAGGGACAATACCTAACAAAAAAATGAACGGCATGCACTCCATTCAACAATTTTTAGCTATATTAAGCTCAAACCACAACACAAACACATTTTCTACCTAACAACACAAAACACAGAAATTTCAAAACAGTAATCAAACAAGAGAATAACGTGGAGAAATGGGATAGGTAAGCAGGTTTTCATGAGTCTGAGGGTCAAATAATAGGGACATGAGAGAGAGGACGATGGAAAGTGAGGAAAAGGCTGAAACAGCCTTAACAGTAGCCATGGAAGGAGGAGGAAATGCAGGGAAATGGTTGCCCAAATGGACAGAACGAAATCTAGGCATTGTAGAGGGATGCTTCAAGCTCCCCTAGGATGTATTTTCAGAAATAAATGAAAATGAAAAAGGGGAATGGAGCACCTCACGAATTCAGCTCGATTTGGGGGTTTTAGGAGCTCCAACGGACGAAACCTTCAAGAGGGAGGGCTGCCAACTTCAAAGGAACGATGGAGGGTGGTCGTTTTTGGCAGGGAATGGATCTAGGGGTGGTTTGGAACCACGGTTTTGGGTTAGGGCAGCAAGAAAACGAAAATGGGGCTAGGGAAGGGGACTTTTGTGAAGGAAGTACATCTTTTAGAGAGTTTTAAGGTACGGACCGCATACCAGGGGACTACCCTAGCCCCCAAACTCCTCCAGCCCAAAGATCAGACCCATTCGAAGAGTTTGACCGGCGATGCATCGCCGAATCGGCGATGGCATCGCCGGTGAAGTTGCAAACTGGCCACTTATGCCATATGGGATGGGTTCCCCTTACCCTAGGGATTCCAAAAAGGTATGGTTCACACTTTGGTTCATTGTAGATTTCTCTAGGGAGGCCAAAACATTTGTAACATCCATTCAAGGCTTTTCGGGGCCAATCTTCAATCCTGAATACAAAACCCTATCATGCAACATATTATTTTGGAGTAGAAGGATCTATTACATCCATCTAGCCTATTAGTTTCTAAATAAAGTGAAGTTAGAATGGCCTTATGGCCATTTTTCATAAAATTTTACTATTCACTGTAAAATTTTGTGAAAGTAGGATTTTATGTTATTTTCACATTAGTATTGATGCCTAACATGAAATGGAGAAGAAAAAATTGAATATTGGGGTGTTGAGAGGAAGAATTTAGAAGATTTTCGGTGAAACGGGGTTTTTAAGCCCTGACGATTGAATACAGGAGTCGTGGTCATCCCACGGCCCAAGGATTCACTTTTACGGGTTTAAAATCATTCATAGGATGTCTCAACCTGACTTCCTACGGCTTAGAAGCTATTCGGGTTGCTTTACGCGACCCGAGATGCGTTACAGACTCGATCGTGCGATCGATCCGAATAGACTTCGCCTAATGGCGAATCTGCAGTCCTGAAAATGTTTCTAGACCCTTCTCGCACCCACCTAAGTCAAAGGAAGCGACAGCGTACGTCGCGTGACCATAACCCAGGCCCGGTTTAATCCAAATCATGCTCTGATACCATCTGAAACATCCCGAAAATCGGGGGATCGAGCAAAAACCCAACTCCCGAGTTCCAAAATGTTATTTATGCAACATAGATATGTATGATCGAATGTTGTCTGTGATAATGTATTAAACATGAGTGAGATTAAGCCAGAACAGCATATCATACTCCAGAGACAGTTAAATTCGCAAGCAGAAGACTGTGATAGTATGTATCACATATATAAACTGTTGTGTGTCTCTTGAGTGTGAACATATTACCAGGTTAAACATATACATGTATATCTCAAAATATAATGAAAGTATATACATGAGTGCTCTGAAAATATAAAATGATAAGTTTCAAGACATCCAATCAACCTCCCTGTAATCCCGTCAATCAGAACACGCACATAGGAGGAATCCTCCTCATCATCATCAAATCCAGCTCCGCCTCACAGGCCACGCCATCATCTGCATTCACAAAAAGGTCTGGTGGGTGTCCAGGAACACCGTCCCGTAACGTGGGAGTGAGTAGCTAACTCAGTGGAATAATAGAGCAAGGATTAACATGTTCTCAAATCAATCATGCGATAATAGTAAAGCAGTAAATCAAACAATTCTAATACTGTTGTTAATGCAATTATGACATGACGTGATGTATGCCCTCATCGACGATCTCCCTCATGCGGCAACATCTTACGACCGCGGCATGCCACACTCCCTAGAGTGCTCCACATCTTCCAGGCACATGCAATGCTATGGTGATATGATTTTCGAGTTGTTATTAGTCCATTCGAACAACAAGATTGGGAAACTAAGGTACTTCCCTTGTATCAATCCCAACACAGATCCTGTCTAGGGACGTCACTCCTAGTAATCTCATACGATGTATATTTTGTAGGTCGCTGCAAGGGCTGCCAGGGCTGTTGCACGCACTCGTTGCTCCGCTCCCCCATCACCTTATCAATACAGGCCTACTGTACTCTACTGCTACTGAAGGGTCGTCGCCTCCCGTAGACTCAGAATACGCTCGCGGTCACTACAAAGGACTCGTCGCCTGATCATTGTAGGCCGACAGCTAGAATATAGTGTCCCATACCACAATAATCTGCTCACGATTCTAGGTGCTCACTGGTCACTACAGGGAGGTTTGTGGCCCCAGCGTAGGCCGACAGCTCGACCACGGTGTCCCATACCACCATGCCCGGCTCATGAGTCTTCGTGGATCAAGGTACCATGGTTAACAGGGTTTACAATGGTAAGTTCAGTACCCTAGGTTCAAGCAGTTATGACTCATACAAGGTGAACATACATCGGCCAGTCGGGTTGCTTGACGGGCTCGACTAGCACGATCGCATCTCAAGTTGAACGACATGAAGTGCGTAAAACACTTCGTGTGGCCTAACCACTGCCGCCAACTCCAGAACACGGCTCGCGTTCATCGACGCGTCGTTCATGGCGAAGATAAGCTAACCACGAATTCGCTCGGTTACCGACTGCCTGGACTAGGCATAGTCCCAAACAATCATAGAATCACATCAGCAGTTGTGTAAGGGTAATGGAAATGAAATACAACCATGAGAGCATGTTAACACATGTTATTACATACAACTTAAGCAAATCATCGTACACATGTCTTTCACACATATAATGAAATTAAGCATGTCGCCAACATATAGAAAATCCTCTCCATCAACATATTAATTGAGAATTCAATCTCAAAGTAACTCATAAGGAAATCATCAAGCACATGTTATAACATACAGCTTAAGCGAATCGTCAAGCACATGCATTTCATTCATATCATGAAATCATGCATATGGCTAACATGTAGGAAACCATTTACACCAGCATATTAATTGAGAAATCAATCTCAAACTAATTCATAACACCATTTAATTCAATACATACTAATACAAGCATTTATACAAACACATACACTACACACTTAAGTCTACATATAGTATGTAGACCCGAAGTGCGCATTTAGGCGAATCTCTTCGCCAAACTAATTATGCACGTATTCCTAACATCCTAATGCGACAACATATCATGTCAATCACATCAGCAAAATATGAATGAAATCTATACTTCCTACAAATGACTAAAATGCCCTAAATCTCATATTCTTCGTTAGTTTACGAAACAGGAAACGGACAGCATGTTGTACATGTCAAACGGCGTTGCCGTCAAGAATCTACTATTAAACGACATTGAAAGCTTTGGAAACAGTCAATCAAAGCGTCTAAAATCCGCACCTTTTCCCTTATAGGTGAAGTGATTCGAACAGAGCGTATACGCTTCGTCTACGGCGACTAAGGAACCTGATTTACGAGATTTATCAACTAACAAACTATAGACCTAAAGAAGCATTAAATCAGCAACTTTCTAGGGCATTTTCTTACCTGCAAATGCGGAGAAATCACCGGCAAAGTGATTGGAATACGCCGCTTAAGCACGTGCAGCAGCAGCAGGGAAAGCTCTCCCACCTTCTCTCACAAACTCTCACCTTTTCTCTCTCCCAATCTAGGGTTTTTGCAAATTCGGATGGGAGAGAGGAGTGAGGGTTTCAAGCCCTTTTATAAGCCCAAACTTGCCCGAAATAGACTCGGGAACAAGTTTCACTTGAGGGGTAACCAAATCGGGGCTGTTTCGGTCCAAAAGATGCTTTCTGGTGGTCCCCTGGTCGATTGCGATCGGACTTAAGCTCATGCGTACCAGATGTAGCACGTATTAAGTTTTCAGTCTGGCAGGGTTCGCAGATCGCACGTGGCAGACCAGTTTCAGTTCAGCGGTCACCGCACGTAGATCAGGGCTGAAAGTCTCATGATAACAAATAGAAATTTTTCCTGATCCGAGGGTGGAATCTGGATGAATTCTGACGGTCAGAACGCTTAATACTGATGTGTCAAGTCGTGTGCCAGATTTGAATTTGAAATTCCAATTCTGTCCCTATTCGCGGTCTCTTCAGTCTGGGCTCAATGAAATAGTTTGTGATTATCGGTTTCACTTGATTTTCGAAATGATTGTCAAGTCTAGCTGGGCGGTTCTAACGGTCTAAGATAGGAAGTAACGGACTTTCGACGCGCGGTCTAGATCCAATACAAAATTTTAAAGTGGTCCAGAGAACAAACCCGCTTAGAGTTTGATCCGAGGTTATAGAGTATTATGGAGTCATACGTTCTACTCGATTTGGGTCTTGTAGAACGTATTTAAAGTGATCAGGGACTGTTTCCCAGCTACTCCAGTGTTGCGCTAGCTAACTTACACTAAATTTCCATAGGAATTAATCCTAAGTGGTTTCTTTGGCTATGAAATTGGATTCTGAGCGATTTTCCAGGTGTTTTAGTTGACCCATTGCCTAAGGACGTCAAATCCCATATTGGCCAAAATCCGGGGTGTTACACAACCATCCTTGAGGGAGGACGATTGAGTAATTCATTTAGGAGTGGGAAGCGAAGAATGATCGAGTCTGGAACATGATACCCGACCCTGATCTTGTCCAATTCTGCCTCGGTTAGAACCGAGGGAACAAGACCCTTTTATTCATCCTCAGCCTCCTCTCCCTCGGCTATTGATTCAGCAACACTTGCCGATTTCTGGGTAGCGACTGACTTACTAACTCCTTCAGCCATCTCACCCTCTTCCTCCTCTGCTTCCTCCTCAGGGGGATTGGGCCTGCCAGGGGCAGTCACTAATAATATTAACGCCCTTTACGAGATGAACCTGCTGAAACTGGGTGCTCCGTTGAAGAACCCGCCATCCTTTCAGAATGCTAGAATGCAACATTGGCATCCACAACCATCTCCACCAACAGCGAAGATAACTCCAAAATGGCCCAAAGACGTCATGCTTCACCTTCGTCACCGAAAGCTTCCTCCTGGGGACTCAAGGGTCCTTGCATTATCACTACAACTAAAAGAAAAAGGGAGGGAGAGAGTTAAAAGCTCACCGGAGATAGGAGTGGCTGAAGAAAAGATGGAACATGGGAGGAGTTGGAAACGGAAGGACAAAAATGGCGGAGATAATGGAACACAGTGGAGAATGTGCGAAAATGGGAACCCAGTGTCCCGCTCCCCCTTTTATAGCCTTACCACGTAGTAAGGGCATCTAAGGAGTCAAATGAATGCTTGCTTCGACTCCCCCGCCTGACGCGTAGCACGTTTCGGGCAACGCCGGTACTTTTTTCGCCATGTCGGGCTCTCATAAGATGAAAAGACGTATCGGTGGCTTCTCGCTCGTGCAGCCTTGATTAATAAATTGGCGTATGTTTTGGATGATATAGGATTCCTCGACATCTACACTGGCCGCCAAACAATTAATAAATGCTCCTTCAAAAAGTCAGTCCCAACTCAAGCCGACTCAACAACTCTTTAATTCTTCGCGTCAACAAGGTTGATGTAAGGAGTGGGGGGCTTACTGTTGGGGGAAAAATAGTAAAGTCTAGAGACTCAGCTATGGAATGGACCAACTCTACTGACATAGCCTGGGCTCCCAAGGCAACAAGCCTGACCGAGGCATGCATGCCCAAAGCCTAAAGGAGAGACTTAGCTCAGATTTTAAGGAACCAATCCAGACCGAGGCTTATAAAGTCCTGAGCCATAAGGCAAGGAATCTGAGGTGCATGAAGTTGGATCGACAAATGAGGCAGCGACATCTAAATAGGCTAACTAAGGCCCAATGCTTGGAAATCACACGATCGGCCATAAAACTGACCTATCCTTGGGTTAGTTATAGAGTCGGCTATCGAATTATTAAGGCACACTGATTATGGATCAGTCTCATCTCATCCGAAAGAAGGAAAGTAGCTTAACCTTCTATACCCAGTCGAGACTCGCTTATTAATAGAGTCGGTCAAGCCCGATTCAATCGGTAAAATCTACCGAGAAAGGGAGAAACAATGTAAAGTGAAAAACCTTCTCGAAAATCTTGGAACAAGATCCCCGATCTGGAGGATCTTGAGATAGGTTAGAGTCCTAAATTGGATTGGCACTGAATCTCTAAAATATCAGGAAAGAATCCTAGTATGATGGGATCCTCCCCCTCATATATATATAAGAGAATTTAAGGATGAAAGGTACATGAAAAAATCTCTCTCAAACTATAACACCCCAGTTTTCAGAACCCGAGTACACGACTCGGATTCCAAAAACCCAGGAGTTAACTACTAATAGTGGTAATCAATAAATCAAAGTGCATAGCGGGAATAAAATGTAGCATAGATGTGATCCAAAAATGGGAACAATATTCTGGCCCACTCAGCTGGTGGCCAATTACATAATCTTAAGTTTTTCAAATTCCAAATGTACTAAAATAAAAATAAAGGGCTAATCTACTGGTTTATCCCAAAATAGACGGTCGCCTCCTGCTCTAGCTCCTCCTCATAGAGCTTTTCCTTGACCTCCACCGCTTCCAAGTCTGCCCTGTACTCGTCGACTCCTGTACTTGCATCCTCTGTATGTTGAACATTGAAGAATGAGTGACCAGCTCAGTGTGATCTCCCCTCAAGATTACACACCGCTGCCCTAAACAAGGAATACCATAAAAACATATAGACAATCTAGAACACAATATATGTAGTCTTATTAAATGCATGAATGCATGAATGCAATCATTGGCCCGGGTAAAACATCCAAATGTCCTATGCCCCTAGTAAAACATCTAGACAAGCAAGTACGTACAATGACAATAGATATTGGTGTGCCCCGGGTAAAACAACTAGATAGGAAATTACGTATTTCATGTACAACAACAATATATGCTGGTCTGTGCTATGCATGCATGATTAGCTAACCCATTATTAGTCTAATTACAACTAGCCAATTTAAATGAGATCACGGTCACTACGGGGAGCACATGGCGCAGCGTAGGCTGATGGCTCGGGCATAGTATCCCATGACTACCATCCCCGGTCCATGAGGCTATCGTCTTAGGGTGTATGTAGTACCCACCAGCATGTGGTAAATCAATTCAATATAAAGGGGCCACCACCAATGTCGACTTGGGAATGAAATGTTGAAATCACTAAATATGGTGATTAAAACATGATGGCATAGATGGTTCAAAGACGAGCAAATAATGGTATTTGAAAGGTTTTAAAGTTCATCTCAAGTCAGTTAGGTAGAACCACACATGGGTGGTAGACCCCATGGTCAAATGCCAACAACCCAAACCTCCATGTCAGGGGCTTACTCATATCACAATTAGTTTAATTACATCCCAAGCACAGTTTCTCCTTTACTAGGCTTCCCATGGAGGGATTCCAACGGTATGTGTGTCATAGCAATATAGATCATAATATGAAAAGGGAATAAGGAACAATACATATATTTTTATCAATACACACTAATTGAGTTAACATAAGATACATGGCATGAACGATTAGATTATTCACCTGGGAAGTTTAGGGAAATCAAGAGTCTAAACGATAGTAAGCATGTTAAAAAGATAAGTCAAGTGAATGTAGTCTATTTCCTCACACAGTTTATCACTAGTCCAACTAGCCATATTAATAAAACTACTATTTCTGGTTTAGTTGGGAATGAAAATCTTATGGAGAGGAAAATCATTACCAGACAAAACGTAGAGTGCTTCTGGATGCAAGTTTTCTTGAGAAGATAGTGACTTTATGCCACTCACGTAACCCCCTGTACAAATTCATTTACATTAGACAATGAGTCACAAAATTTAATACATGAGGATTGGTGGAGGGTGGGAAGGCCCTAAATCAAGGTTGTTTGGGCTGCAACCAAAGGCGATCAAGCCCACCAAACACGTGCCCCTATTCCAATGTAAACTGGGCCCAACTAGGGCCCACTTCTACTACACCCAACCATCTAAAACTGGGCCACGGTGTGCCCTGTTTGACTTGAGCACGGTAGCCCACAGGAGCCATTATGCTGGATGCGGCCCACAGGTGTTGTGGTTCATCCCACAGGAAAGTGAGGCCCACAACAATTTGCAGTGAGGCCCACCAGCAGTGTAGCCCACTTGAGTACACGGCCCACCAGCGATCCATGTGAGGCCCACTGTTATGCAAGCTGAGGCCCACCTGGTTTGGCCATGTGGTGCGACCCTCTTGAGCTTCCCACCTGGCGCAGCCCACTGAGATTCAAATCTTAGGCGGGACACATGACTATATATGGTGTGGCCCACCATTGCTTCCCAAAGGTGGCCCCCAGGACTGGGCTGAAACCTAACCTGGTCTGGCCTAAGCTTATGGCCCAACCATCAGCTGAGGCATCCCGGCCTAGCCTAATCTGTGCAGCTTACTAAGCTGTGCTCAAGTGTGGCCCACGGTTGTGGAAGGTGAGGTCCATAGCTTTAAATATGGTGCGGTCCATTTCCAGTCTAAGATGGAGCTCGAATAGCGGCCTGTTCAAGCCATGAAATCCCATTCGAACCAGGGTCTGATGTAGCATGACTCCAACTTCAATTGTGGGCCAACTTCAGTCCGATTCTGGCCCCAAACATAGCCCCAAACTTGGCCCGATTGCAGCTCAAAACAAAGCTTTTGTTAGGCTTTATCTTCAGTTGCTATCAGGGTCCGTTCCCTACCAGATTTTTAGCCCAGACTTCAGCCATTATTTGGCTTGGCCTAGGCCCAAAACAACATTGTAATTTGGTTCGTTCTTTAGCTTGAAACATGCCACTGTATTGGCCATGTGGCCATTGTTTGGCCTAATCCCTTAGCCTATTTCGAAGCTCGGTTGAGAGCTCAACCCAGGCCCATTTTAGGCATCTATTCTCAGCCAAAAACATGGCCTGATGGAGCTCGATTTCAGCCCAACTGGAACTAATTCCCACTACCTTTTCCAGGCACAATTTTAGCTAGGATAGAGGCCTGGTGAGGATATGGACTTGGGTTCATTCCTGGTTCCAAAAACAGTCATTCTATCCCCAATCGAGACACTTCCAGACCTTCTTTAAACCCAAGAACTAGTCACTATTTGGCTTGGCCCTCATCTGAATCAGGGTCACAGTTTTTCCACGTTTGGGTCTGAAACACAAACATATACTTGACCTGGTTCCAGCCCACGAATGTGGGTGTTGCTGGCCTAATATCAACCTGAGAGCTTGGCCCAGATCTAGCTCAAAACAGAGCTCGCGCATTGCCAAGCCTCAGCCTGGAACGTAGTCACAGGATTGGTTTTGAGTTAGACCCCTAACTGGGACTGGTTTAACTCCAGGTCAAGGCTCGTTTCTGACCCATCTCTCAGTTTAGGTCATGGCCTAAACTCGGCTTGTTTTGCCACCATATCAGGGACTGTCTAAGAGAAGTAATCTGGAAACTTAAACAGACTAATAGGGGTGGATGTTAGGTGTTACCTGGCTTCTCCTCAGAGGTGTTACTGGTCTGCACTGATTCGACTCAGTCCAAAAGACTGGGTTGGGTCAGTGCGGCACCATGATCACACGTAAGCTTCTTCTATTCTTCCTGACTTTCTACCTCTCATAACCTCTCTGTTCTTCTCTCTTTTCTTGCTTTCCTATTCTCCCCTCTTAGGAAATATAGTGTCGCTAGTCTGCACTAACCCAGCTTAATCCGAGTTAAGCATGTTGAGTTAGTGCAGTACGACACCAAGCTCACTCAAACGGCCCTCCCCCCTAAAACCTCACCTGTTTTCTTCCTCAATATCCCTTATTTTTCTGGTTAGAGATCCCAAGCTGGAAAGTCAGCTTATTTTATAGAACCTAGCACATGTGAAACCTTATCAAATGGCCATGATTCAACGAACGGTTTTATGCATCCATCATGGATTTCAGCATGCATGGGACCCATCCATTACTAGGGATGAGTTTCTGATGCCTAGGCCCATAGGAAAAGTAAACTCCTAACCACCGTGGGACCCATGCTATGATGGTGGGTCTTTTGGCTTGACAGGGAAGATGATGCAGCCACCAATGGCGAATTGCTATGTACGGTATATTTAAGTGATCTGATCCATTTGAATGGATCATATGCGACCTTTGATCACGGTGGGGCTCACTTTTCCCTTCACTTATAGCCATTTGACCCTATCTCGTGAGAACATCCACCTTATCCGATTTTCTCGCGAGGTAGGTCGTCATAGCGAGAGGGCGGTTGAAACCCTAGAGGAAGCGGTGGATATTGCCCCACGTGGCCCATTGGATGGCTGGAGGTGTGTCAGAAATCTCCTTTCTAAAAAGGAAATGTTCCCCCACACCTTTTCCTTGCTACAGACGGTGTTCGGCTTTTTTTTTGCAAAGGACAGAACATCCATCCAACGGATGGAGGGATGGGATTGTCCGATTATTTCGATTGTGGGACACCCAGGTGGTCACAGATGGGCCCACTATCTTGGATCCCAGCCATAGGGAGGATTTCGAATGGTCTTGCTCGATCTTCCTCGTCCCTATGCATGGGCCTGAAAGCATATACCATTTTGGTCGAATGGGGCCCATGAATAAGATGGATGGTTTGGATGGTTCGGAAAGTGGCCATGATGGGCCACTTTGGAGTTCGAGGGCGAACAATTTGAATTTCTCAAACGAGTGGGAATTCTATTATATTATTATTTTCAATTTTGGCTCAGTCAAAGACTGTTTGATCGAGCCCGTCGCTCCAGTGCACGTCGTGCACGAATGTATGTGATGTACATGCACTCAGTGTGGGGTCCACTATGAGGTTTGTGACAAATCTACTCCATCCATTCATCTCAAGGGTCCCATCCAGGGGGCCCGGCCCAGTTTGGCGTGGAGGCGAGGCCTAGGTATCTTGTTACACACTTCTTTAGGCTATTATCGGTCCATATGGCACGATTTGTAGGTAGGGTGGGCTTGATGCTTGTTTTCAACTGTTAATATAAGGTACTGGTTATGATGAAGGCTCGGTTTGTCACTAACTAACTCTCAAGTGTTAGTGACAAGTGTGTTGTACCAGTATCAATCGACATAATGATTTTAATTTAGAGTGTTCGGATAGCCTCACCTTCTTGATTGTTGTAGGGTGCATTTTGGCTCCTGGAGACCCTGATGGATGTCCTTAATGTCGACCGAAATTCCGATCCTGTGTAACACCCTAGATTTTTGCCAACCTGGAATTAGACGTCCTTAGGCAATGGGTCAATTGTCACACCCCACACCCAGAAATCGAATTCACAAGAATCCTGATCGCTGAATCCGGTGCTGACAGCCTCCGTAGTACCCCATTCTCTGCTCCCAGTGTACATATGCCAGATTCTGATCCTGGGATCCAATAAGGAGGATTTTTCAGTGTACATTTATCTCGTAATGAGCATAACCACAAGATTACCCAAATCATAAAGGAAACATCATCATCATATATCCACTAATAATCTTTTGAATACAATGGAAAAAGGAAAATACATCCCTATATATATAAAAAAAATCAAAGCTCCAGAGGTCCGCTACATGCTCCAAGCTCAACGCTGCAGCAACCTAACGCCACCTGCACGCATCTATCGTGCATAAGCTTATAGAAAGCTTAGTCGGTGGTGAAAGTGTGTGCATATAATACCTTGAATTTTTTGCCAACCTGGAGTTAGATGTCCTTAGGCAATGGGTCAACCATAACACTTTCAGAGCTTAATCTCGAGGCGAAAGAAATCGCTCTTCAACCCATTTTCCTTCAAAACTTACCTTTCACCACCTTATTCTTCAAATTTCTCCAAGTACTTTCATATTAGACATGACTCCTTAAGTTTAAATAGTAAAGAACACCAACCCTAGAGTATTAATGATGAAGAACAATAGTAAAGTTAAAAATTACCGTGAATAGTAAATAAATGAGTAAAATGGACTTTTCTCCTTAATCTTTTGGAATCTAAAAAAATATATAGGTTAGTTGGATAGATTAGCATCTCCTACCCCAAAATCATATGCTATATGCCATAAAAATTCATTTCTATTTGTAAACTGGCCTTGAAATGCCTCGAATAAAGTCGTGGGCCCACCCACGCTAATCCACAATGATCCAACGTGGGCCCCACATATTTTTAGGACCTAGGGGGCAGGGGAAACCCAGCCCATATGACTGGCCTCACCGGATATGATTTTCATCGGCGATGGCATCGCCGATTCCGCGATGCATCGCCGGTCAAATTCCTCAGTTGGGTCCAGGCTTCGGGCTGGAGGTGTTTGGGGGCTAGGTGAGCCCCCTGGTATGTGGGTCGTCCGATAAAAACTCCTCGATCAGGTACTTTCTTCACAAAGTGACCCTCTAAGCTCTCCTTTCTCACCAAAATGCCTGATTTTTGGCAAAAATCACCCCTCTAAACTCTTCCTTCTTCCGTTTCCAAACACCCTCACTCCACCCTCCAAATATTATCTCAAACAAAAACCAATAAAGGCTACTTCCTTTAGAAATCAAACGAGAATCAACTAGCGCTGCACTAGATGGCCTATGAAATTCTCACCAATCACTTTCAATACGATCTGCTACAGTCAAAATGTATAGGATAGGTGACGCTACAATACTGTAAAACATAGGATCAAACTCTATTCCCGATTGCCCTCGGGAGCACCTTGAAACTTTGTATCAGCTCTGGACCGCACGTCCGGAAGTCCGATTACCCCAGACTTAGACGAATATGACCGCCTAGTTGGACTTGACAATCACCTTGAAAATTAAGTCCAGATGATATCCCACGATGATTTCCTTGAGTCCAGAGTGAAGAGTGTGAGAAATAAATATAATTAATGAAATCTGGCACGTTCGCTTATGCATTTTTTCTAAGCGTTCTGACCGTCAGAATTCAATCAAATTTCACTCTCGAATCAGTAAAAATTTTCCTTACATGTCATAGTACTTGTAGCTCTGATCGAGTTCCCATAACCGTTGAACTGAAACTGTTCCGCCACGGTCGATCTGGATATCCGCTCGGACTGAAAACTCTGCCTGACCTAGATGCAATGTCAGGAAGCTTAAGTCTGACCGCATTCAGTCACAGGACCTCCAGAAATGCTCTGTTGGATCAGAACAAGCCCTCTTTGGTTATAAAATAAGTATACCTTGGCCCCAAGTCTATTTTGGTCATGTTTGGGCTTATAAAAAGGGCTTAAACCCTTGCTCTTTCATTCCATACGAATTTAGAGAGAGAAGAGAGAAAAGAGAGAGAAAGGGAGGGAGATTTGGAGCTCCCTCCTGGAAGTCTGCTGCTCCTCGTGCCACATCCACCTACCTGCATCACCCTCCCGGTGATTCCAACGCACTTCTAGGTAAGAAAAACCCTAACCACTTGCTGTTTTGAGATTCCGTCGATTCAAATAGAAAAGTAGCTTATACATCTTGTGCATTAGGTCGCCGCTACGCTGTTGACAAAGCGTATACGTTCCGTTTGAAACAATACACGTCTAAGGCGAAAGGTGAGGATTTTAGACGCTTTGATTGGCTGATTTCAAAGCTTTCAATGTCGTTTAATAATAGATTATTGATGGCAACGCCGTTTGACATGTACAACATGCTGTCCGTTTTCTGTTTCGTAAACGTACGGTAAATATGAGATTTAGGGTATTTTAGGCATTTATAGAAAATACTGTATACGTCCGTATTTTGCTGAAATGCTTGACATGTAAATTCATCGTGTTATGATATTATGTATGCGTGTATAATCTGTTTGGCAAAGAGATTCGCCCTAATGCGCACTTTGGGTCGACATACGCTATGTAGACTAAGTGTTTGTATAAATGTTTGTATTAGTATGTATTGAGTAAATGGTATTGTAGATTAGTTTTGAGAATGAATTCTCAATCCATATGATGTTGTATATGATTTCCTACATGTTGGAAATACGTATTGATTTCATTATATATATGAAATGCAGGTGTTGGATGATTTGCTTATGTTATATGCTATCACATGTTGTGAATATGCTTTGGTTGTTTGTATTTCAATTACGTCACACTCACATGATCATTGATGTTGTTTATAAATGCTTGGGGCTATACGTTAGTCCAGGCAGTCGGTAATGGATTGAATTCGTGGTTGGCTTCTAATTACCACGAAGGACGCGTCGATGAACGCGAGTCGTGTTTTGAGTTGGCGGCAGTGGTTAGGCCACACGAAGTGTTTCGTGCACTTCATGTCGTTCGACTTAAGATGCGCTCGTACTAGTCGAGCCCGTCAAATAACCCGACTGGCCATTGTATGTTCACCCTGTATGAGTCATAACTGCTTGAACTTAGGGTACTAAACTTACTATTGGAAACCCTGTTAACCATGGTACCTTGATCCATAAAGACTCATGAGCCGGGCATGGTGGTATGGGACACCGTGGTCGAGCTGTCGGCCTACGATGGGGCCACAAATCTCCCCGTAGTGATCAGTGAGCACCTATGACTAGTGATCAGATTATGGTGGTATGGGACACTATATTCTTATTGTCGGCCTACACTGATCAGGTGACGAGCCCTTTGTAGTGACCGCGAGCGTATTCTGAGTCTATGGGAGGCGACGACCTTCCATAGCGACGAGAGTACATTAGGCCTGTATTAATAAGGTGATGGGGGAGTGGTGCAACGAGTGCGAGCAACAGCCCTGTCAGCCCTTGCAGCGACCTACAAATATAATATCGTATGAGATTACTAGGAGTGACGACCCTAGACAGGATCTGTGTTGGGATTGATATAAGAAAGGTACCCTAGTTTTCCAATCCTGCTGTATGAAAAGGATTAATAACAACTTGACAATCATTATCCATATCGCATTGCATGTGCCTGAAAGATGTGGAGCACTGCAGGAAGAAAGCATGTCGTGGACGTAGATGGTGCCGCATGAGGGAGAATGTTGGTGAGGGCATCCATCATGTCATTTCATGCATGCATTAACAACAATATCTAGGAATGTTTGATTATTTGTTTTACTATTAATGCGTGATTGATTTGATAACATGCTAATCTTTACTCTATTATTTCACTGAGTTAGCTACTCACTCCCACGTTACAGGATGGTGTTCTGGACACCCACCAGTCCCTATTTTAGTTGCTGATGATGGCGTTGCTTGTGAAGCGGAGCTGGACTTGTATGATGATGAGGAGGACTTCTCCTCCATGTTTTGATCGAAGGGATTACAGGGAGGTTGATTAGATGCCTTGACACTTATCATTTTATATTTTTGGAGCACTGATATATATTCTTTCTTTCCATTTTTAGAGTATACATGTATTTAATTAACCTGGTAACATGTTCACACTCTGGAGACTTACAATCTATTATAGATTTTATATATTTATCACAGTCTTCCACTTGCTAATTTAACTGTCTCTGGAATATGATATGCTATTTTGGCTTAGTCTTAATCTTGTTTAATGCCATTCTACAGACAACATGCATTTATCATTATCTATATTGCATAAGTGACGTTCTGGAACTTGGGAGTTGGGTTTCTACCCGACCCCCGATTTTTGAGATGTTACAGATGGTATCAGAGCATGATTTGGATTAAACCGGACCTGGGTTATGGTCACACACTGCACACTGACGCACTCTGACTTAGGAAGGGGGCGATGATATCTAGAAACCATATTAAATCCCAAGTTTTGCCGACAGGCGAGAATAACTACCGTAGAATAACCCATGCGTAACCGAGACCATGTGAAATGATCCCATATCCCTACTATTCTTTACAACTCTTCACCTTCTTTATACCCCCCTCATTTGGGCATAGAAGTCCCATAACCTTCTCAACCTCCGAATGTTGGGACATGTAGGGCCCGTTTGACCAACTTCAATAGGTAGGATTAGGGCCAATGAAAATGTAAAAGTAGCAAGAAATGCATGTATACGGTATTTTCCCTAGATTGGGTGTATCCCATGATCTCTAATACTATGCTTAGGATGTAGGTAATTTGTAACATCCCAAAAATCGGGGGGTCGAGTAAAAACTCCACTCCCGAGTTCCAAAATATTATTTATGCAACATAAATGTGTATGATTGAATGTTGTTTGTGTTAATGCATTAAACATGAGTGAGATTAATCCAAAACACCATATCATACTCGAGAGACCGTTAAATTAGCAAGCGGAAGACTATGATAGTATGTATAACATATAAAAACTGTTGTATGTCTCCAGAGTATGGATATGTTACCAGGTTATATACATACATGTATACCTCAAAAGAGAAAGAAAGAATATACATGAGTGCTCAAAAAAAACATAAAATGACAAGTGTCAAGGCATCTAATCAACCTCCCTGTAATCCCGTCAATCAGATCACGCATAAAGGAGAGATCCTCCTCATCATCATCAAGTCCAGCTCCGCCTCGCAGGCCGGCCATCATATGCAATCACAATAGGGACTGGTGGGTGTCCGGAAACACCATCCCGTAACGTGGGAGTGAGTGATCAACTCAGTGGGATAAGAGAGCAGAGATTAGCATGTTATCAAATCAATCATACGATAATAGTAAAGCAGTAAATCAAACAATCCTAATACTGTTATTAATGTAATATGACATGACGTGATGTATGCCCTCACCGACGATCTCCCTCATACGGCACCATCTTACGACCGCGGCATGCAATCGTCCCTCAAGTACTCCACATCTTCCAGGCACGTGCAATGTTATGGTGATATGATTTCAGAGTTGTTATTAGTCCATTCAAACAGCAGGATTGGGAAACTAAGGTACTTCCCTTATATCAATCCCAACACAGATCCTGTCTAGGGTCGTCACTCCTAGTAATCTCATACGATGTGTATTTTGTAGGTCGCTGCAAGGGCTGCCAGGGCTGTTGCTCGCACTCGTTGCACCGCTCCCCCATCACCTTATCAATATAGGCCTACTGTACTCTCACTGCTACGGAAGAGTCGTCGCCTCCCGTAGACTCAGAATACGCTCGCGGTCACTACAAAGGACTCGTCACCTGATCAGTGTAGGTTGACAACAAGAATAAAGTGTCCCATACCACCATAATCTACTCACGAGACATAGGTGCTCACTGGTCACTACGGAGAGGTTTGTGGCCCTAGCGTAGGCCGACAGCTCGACCACGGTGTCCCATACCACCATGCCGGCTCATGAGTCTTTATGGATCAAGGTACCATGGTTGACAGGTTTACGATGGTAAGTTCAGTACCCTAGGTTCAAGCAGTTATGACTCATACAAGATGAACATACAATGGCCAGTCGGGTTACTTGACGGGCTCGACTAGCGTGATCGCATCTCAAGTCAAACGACATGAAGTGCGTAAAACACCTCGTGTGGCCTAACCACTGCCGCCAACTCCAGAACACGGCTCGCGTTCATCGACGCGTTGTTCGTGACAAAGATAAGCCAACCACAAATTTACTCAGTTACTGACTACCTGGACTAAATATAGTCCCAAACAATCATGAATCTACATCAGCAATCGTGTAAGAGTAATGAAAATAAAATACAACCATTTGAGCATGTTAACACATGTTATAACATACAATCTTAAGTAAATCATCCAACGCATGCATTTCACACATATAATGAAATCATGCATTTAGCTAACATGTAGGAAATCATTTACATCAGCATATTAATTGAGAAAACAATCTCAAACTAATTCATAACACCATTTAATTCAATACATACTAATACAAGCATTTATACAAACACTTACACTACACACTTAAGTCTACATATAGTATGTCGACCCGTAGTGGGCATTTAGGCGAATCTCTTCGCCAAACTAATTATACACATATTCCTAACATTCTAATACGACAATAAGCCATGTCAATCACATCAGCAAATTATGGATGAAAACAGTATTTCCTACAAATGACTAAAATGCCCTAAATCTCATATTCTTCGTCTATTTACGAAACAGGAAACGGAGAGTATGTTGTACATGTCAAACGGCATTACCGTCGATAATCTACTATTAAACGACATTGAAAGCGTTGAAAACAGTCAATCAAAGCGTCTAAAATCCGCACCTTATCTCCTATAAGCGTATCGTTTCGAACGGAGCGTATATGCTTTGTCTACGGCGACTAGGCAACCTGATTTACAAGATCTATCAGCTACTTTGCTATGAAACTAAGGGAACACTAAATCAGCAACTAAATAGGATATTTTCTTACTTAAAAATGTGGAGAAATCACCGGCCAAGTGATTGAAGCGTGTTGCTAAAGCACGTGCAATAGGTAGCACAACGGCAGGAAAATTCTCCTCCACTCTCTCTCACAAACTCTCACCTTTTCTCTCTCCCAATTTAGGATTTTTCTTAAATTCGGATGGGAGAGAGGAATGAGGGTTTCAACCCCTTTTATAAGCCCAAATGTGCCCAAAATAGGCTTAGGAACAAAGTATACTTGAGGTATATCCAATTCGGGGCTGTTTCGGTCCAAAAGGACATTTCTGGTGGTCCCCTGGCCGAACGCGATCGGACTTAAGCTCATGCATACAGGATCTAGCATACATCAAGTTTTCAGTCCGGTAGGGTTCGCAGATCGCACGTGGAGGTTCAGTTTCAGTTCAACGGTCACCGCACGTAGATCAGGTCTACAAGTCTCATGATATGAAATAGAAATTTTTCCTGATTCGAGGGTGTAATTTGGCTGAATTCTGATGGTCAGAACTCTTAATACTGACGCGTCAAGTCATGTGCCAGATTTAAATTTCAAATTCCAAATCTGTCCCTATTCTTACTCTCTTCAATCCGGACTCAATGAAATAGCCTGTGATTATCGGTTGGACTTGATTTTCGAAATGATTGTCAAGTCTAGCTAGGCGGTTCTAACGGTCTAAGATTTTAGATATCGGACTTTCGACACGCGGTCTAGATCCAATACAATGTTTCAAAGAGGTCCAGAGAACAAACCGGTTTAGAGTTTGATCCGAGGTTTTAGAGTATCATAGCACCATGGATTCTACAAGTTTTGGGTCTTGTAGAACGTATTTAAAGTGGTCAGGGACTATTTCCCAGCTACTCTAGCGTTGCGCTAGCTATCTTATGCTTAGTTTCTAAAGGAATTAATCCTAAGTGATTTCTTTGGCTATGGAATTGGGTTCTGAGCGATTTTCCAGGTGTTTTAGTCGACCCATTGCCTAAGGATGTCTAATGCCAGGTTGGTAAAAATCCGGGGTGTTACATAATTAGAAGTAAATCCCAGTATCTCCTTTCAAATTACACTTGAAAATTTATCATCATGGGACTTGAAAATTCCATCTCCTACTTCCCAATACAAAACTCATTTTCCAAAGCCTATAAATTGATTTTAATCCCCTCCCACCCTCCTACCAAATATGTCATTCCTAATCACGTGGTGGGATTAACAACGCTATCCATTTAATACAACTTCATACCACTAGCCCAAACAGGCCCTTAGAATTTTAGACCTAGAGTTAGTATTCCTAGATTTAGAAAGATCTGATAGTATAGGAAATCTAATAAATTAATGATGTAAACTCTAGGACCTCCTTAGTTAATATGAGCATATGTGTAGTGATCGAGCGTAGTTACATTTAGATTTGGGCAACTCAATTCCAATTAGGTGACCTTTCACCCTAAGTGATAAAATAAATTCCGTGTATCAGAAATGATATCAAATCATCTCACTTATGAGCGTAGACTTTAGATTACAACTAGTGGATTACCACTACCCATAAGTTACGACTAGCCTACTAGTTACTAAGGAATGTAAAAGACTGATTTTGCTAAGATAAGTGAAATCTAGACTTAGTTAGTCGGCTTGACTAGGTGGAAGTGAGACCTCATTCTTTCGTTGAATCCCCATAATACTTACAGGCTTCTTTAATAACTCTTAGGGAGGTTGTTTGATTAGAAACTATTCACACTGGGAGAGAACTTATAAATTCCTTGGAATTAGTAATAGGTCAATTCAATACACTCCCTTAGAATTGTCTTCCCAAGGACTTATTGCATTCGGGAACGCGGATTAAAGGAACCGCATATATAAGCGAAGTATTCGCGGTTTGAATTGACTTCTCAATCCTAGTAGTTGCCAATGAATCCAATGCTCTGATCAAGAAGAAGATCGGCATCGGCTATGATTAAGAATTGATACAACAAATTTTTTGTCATAGTCTACGCAGAAAGTCTATGTATCCGGCTTAGACCCACTACACAACTTTTCTTCCGTGTTGGCCCGACCACGTACAACCAAAAGTTATAACTTTGTCTTTAGGAAGTGTTGAAGACATATGGCCATTAGAGATTAGATATCTTGCTGGCAAGCTTACACCTGTCCCTAAAATCAACCACAACACTCATCATTTCAGTTCTTTTCTACAACCATAGGTACTAATGCCATAGAACGCATCATTAGCAAAGGAAGACCCATGTAGTGAGAGGTTGTTTCCCATTTCATGTTAAAAATAGGCCCTAAGTTACACCTCGTTCCAATATACAGATCGAGGCATAGATTCTTGAATATTAAGTAGAACTAAGTTTTAAGGGGGTAAGAACGTATTGAGCCCAATCTACTTAGGATTATCTAATACAACTGTTGGATTAGAGTAGCGTAGTGGAAGCGTAGTTGGCCTCTTCCCCACTGGCCTAGGATCGAAACAGTTGATTTAGGTTATACGTAAGGTTAGGTCATTAAATAGGATTTGAACTTTCCTTAGAATGTCAGTACTAAAGTTTCTCTAGAGACTCATTATCCTTAGCCAATTTCGGGGATGAAATTATGTTTTAAGGGGGGCAGATTGTAATACCCCAAATTTTTTGCCAACCTGGAGTTAGACGTCCTTAGGAAATGGGTCAACCATAACACTTTCAGAGCTCAATCCCGAGGCTAAAGAAATCGCTCTTCAACCCATTTTTCTTTAAAACTCACCTTTCACCACCTCATTCTTCAAATTTCTCCAAGTACTTTCATATTAGACATGACTCCTCAAGTTTAAATAGTAAAGAACACCAACCCTAGAGTATTAATGATGAAGAACAATACCGAAACTAAAAATTACCATAAATAGTAAATAAATAAGTAAAATGGACTTTTCTCCTTAAACTTTTGAAATCTAACAAAATAGATAGGTTAGTTAGATAGATTAACGTCTCCTACTCCAAAATCATATGCTATACGCCATAAAAATTCATTTCAATTTGCAAACTGGCTCCGAAATTCCTCGAATGGAGTCGTGGGCCCACCCACGCTAATCCACAATGATCCAACGTGGGCCCCACATATTTTTGGGACCTAAGAGGCAGGGGGAACCCAGCCCATATGGCCGGCCTCGCCGGAGATGATTTTCATCGGCGATGGCATCGCCGATTCCGCGATGCATCACCGGTCAAATTTCTCAGATGGGTCCGGACTTCAGGCTGGAGGTGTATGGGGGCTAGGGAAGCCCCTTGGTATGTGGACTGTCCATTAAAACCTCCCCGATCAGGTACTTCCTTCACAAAGTGACCCTCCAAGCTCTCCTTTCTCACCAAAATGCCTGATTTTTGGCAAAAATCACCCCTCCAAACTCTTCCTTCTTTCATTTCCAAACACCCTCACTGCACCCTCCAAATCTCATCTCAAACAAAAACCAACAAAGGCTACTTCCTTTAGAAATCCAACGAGAATCAACTAGCGCTGTACTAGATGGCCTATGAAATTCTCACCCATCACTTTCAATACGATCTGCTAGAGTTAAAACGTATAGGATAAGTGACGCCACAATACCGTAAAACCTAGGATCAAACTCTATTCCCGATTGCCCTCGGGAGCACCTTGAAACTTTGTATCGGCTCTGGACCACGCGTCGGAAGTCCGATTATCCCAGACTAAGACGAATATGACCGCCTAGTTGGACTTGACAATCACCTCGAAAATCAAGTCCAAATGATGTCCCACGACGATTTTCTTGAGTCCAGAGTGAAGAGTGTGAGAAATAAATATAATTTATGAAATCTGGCACGTTCGCTTGTGTGCTTTTTCTAAGCGTTCTGACCATCAGAATTCAATCAAATTTCACCCTCGAATCAGGAAAAATTTCCCTTACATGTCATAGTACTTGTAGCTCCGATCGAGTTCCCATTACCATTGAACTGAAACTGGTCTGCCACGGTCGATCTGGATATCCGCTCGGACTGAAAACTCTGCCTGACCTAGATCCAATGTCAGGGAGCTTAAGTCCAACTGCATTCAGTCACAGGACCTCCATTAATGCTCCGTTGGATCAGAACAAGCCCTCTTTGGTTACAAAATAAGTATACCTTGGCCCCAAGTCAATTTTGGTCATGTTTGGGCTTATAAAAAGGGCTTAAACCCTTGCTCTTTCATTCCATACGAATTTAGAGAGAGAAGAGAGAAAAGAGAGAAAAAGGGAGGGAGATTTGGAGCTCCCTCCTGGGAGTATTCCCTGCTGCTCCTCGTGCCACATCCACCTGCCTGCATCACCCTCCCGGTGATTCCAACACACTTCTAGGTAAGAAAAATCCTAACCACTTGCTGTTTTGGGACCCGTCGATTCAAATAGCAAAGTAGCTTATACATCTTGTGCATTAGGTCGCCGCTACGCTGTTGATGAAGCGTATCGGTTCCGTTCGAAACAATACACGTCTAAGGCGAAAGGTGAGGATTTTAGACGCTTTGATTGACTGATTTCAAAGCTTTCAATGTCATTTAATAGTAGATTATCGATGACAACGCCGTTTGACATGTATAACATGTTGTCCATTTTTCGTTTCGTAAACGTACGGTAAATATGAGATTTATGGTATTTTAGGCATTTATAGAAATACTGTATATGTCCGTATTTTGCTGAAATGCTTGACATGTAAATTCATCGTGTTATGATATTATGTATGCGTGTATAATCTGTTTGGCAAAGAGATTCGCCCTAATGCGCACTTTGGGTCGACATACGCTATGTAGACTAAGTGTTTGTATAAATGTTTGTATTAGTATGTAATGAGTAAATGGTATTGTAGATTAGTTTTGAGAATGAATTCTCAATCCATATGATGTTGTATATGATTTCCTACATGTTGGCTATACGTATTGATTTCACTATATATATGAAATGCAGGTGTTGGATGATTTGCTTATGTTATATGCTATCACATGTTGTGAATATGCTTTGGTTGTTTGTATTTCAATTACGTCACACTCACATGATCATTGATGTTGTTTATAAATGCTTGGGGCTATACGTTAGTCCAGGCAGTCGGTAATGGATTGAATTCGTGGTTGGCTTCTAATTACCACGAAGGACGCGTCGATGAACGCGAGTCGTGTTTTGAGTTGGCGGCAGTGGTTAGGCCACACGAAGTGTTTCGTGCACTTCATGTCGTTTGACTTAAGATGCGCTCGTACTAGTCGAGCCCGTCAAATAACCCGACTGGCCATTGTATGTTCACCCTGTATGAGTCATAACTGCTTGAACTTAGGGTACTAAACTTACTATTGGAAACCCTGTTAACCATGGTACCTTGATCCATAAAGACTCATGAGCCGGGCATGGTGGTATGAGACACCGTGGTCGAGCTGTCGGCCTACGATGGGGCCACAAACCTCCCTGTAGTGACCAGTGAGCACCTATAACTCGTGATTAGATTATGGTGGTATGAGACACTATATTCTTGCTGTCGGCCTACACTGATCAGGTGACGAGCCCTTTGTAGTGACCGCGAGCATATTATAAGTCTACGGGAGGCGACGACCTTCTGTAGTGACGAGAGTACATTAGGCCTGTATTGATAAGGTGATGGGGGAGCGGTACAACGAGTGCGAGCAACAGCCCTGACAGCCCTTGTAGCGACCTACAAATATAAAATCGTATGAGATTACTAGGAGTGACGACCCTAGACAGGTTCTGTGTTGGGATTGATATAAGCAAGGTACCCTAGTTTCCCAATCCTGCTATATGAAAAGGATTAATAACAACTTGGTAATCATTATCCATATCGCATTGCATGTGCCTGGAAGATGTGGAGCACTGCGGGAAGAAAGCATGCCGCAGACGCAGATGGTGTCGCATGAGGGAGAATGTTGGTGAGGGCATCCATCATGTCATTTCATGCATGCATTAACAACAGTATCTAGGAATGTTTGATTCTTTGCTTTACTATTAACGCGTGATTGATTTGATAACATGCTAATCTTTGCTCTATTATTCCACTGAGTTAGATACTCACTCCCACGTTACGGGATGTTGTTCTGGATACCCACCAGTCCCTATTTTAGTTGTAGATGATGACGCTGCTTGTGAAGCGGAGCTGGACTTGTATGATGATGAGGAGGACTTCTCCTCCGTGTTTTGATCGACGGGATTACAGGGAGGTTGATTAGATGCCTTGACACTTGTCATTTTATATTTTTGGAGCACTGATGTATATTCTTTCTTTCCTTTTTAGGAGTATACATGTATCTAATTAACCTGGTAACATGTTCACACTCTGGAGACTTACAATAAATTATAGATTTTATGTATTTATCACAGTCTTCCGCTTGCTAATTTCACTATCTCTGGAGTATGATATGTTGTTTTGGCATAGTCTCAATCTTGTTTAATGCCATTCTATAGACAACATGCATTTATCATTATCTATGTTGCATAAGTGATGTTCTGGAACTCGGGAGTTGGGTTTCTACCCGACCCCCGATTTTCGGGATGTTACAGTGCACGAGGTAAGTGTCAAGTAAGCAATATCAGAGTAATCAGAGTAAGTGGAAATACTGGTAAACTCATAATCAAAGTAATATGAAAACATGACGATAGGCCCATAAATACCATCAGTCTCACCCAGGCTCTGCGATACAAAATATAATAAAAACAATATCATATACTGATGAAGCAATATAGATCGAATATGCAATACAAAGACAACAAGCTAACTATCAGATGCCGATGATGCAATGTAATATACAAATCCTGATGAGTCCACAAATACCGTCAGTCGTATCTAGGCCGTATAAATACAGAAACATAGTAACCCAAAATGTCATATGCGTGCGGATGTAATGCAATATGTGATGTGAATGAAATGACCAAGCTGAAGTGTGAAATCGGGATGATAGTACGTAATATCGCAGGCTACGGGGTTCGTCAATAGCGGATCCATTCCTCGAGCTGGTCAGACTTAGCCTAACATTGCCCCCTCCTCTCAGGTAGGTAAGGCCGCACCCCCTTCCAACCGACCACGACATAGTGGAGAGCACAGCCATCTGGTAATCGACACTCGGCGCTCATCTACCCACTCGGTCTAGATGTTGGAGCAACATCTGGAACCAAGAGGGTTTTGTGACTTTCACCCAAGGATATCTATAGCACCCCATGTAGAACAGATTTTCGGTATACCATCTGGACATCCACGATATGTCTGTGGAGGCTACGGCCCTGATGTCGCTAGGGCATATAGTAATAACAACACATAATACAAGATGCATGAGTCATACAATCCAATCATGCATCAATTCTGCGCATATCGTGCGCTCATGTGAGACAATCTCCACCTATCAGGGAGTCTCATAACAATCAGCACTATGACATATGCAATGGTCAATCATATCTCATAACGGACATGTAGATGATGCGTATGGGCAGGTATCATGATGCTATGCAGTCACATACTCATAATCGGTATCGATAGCAAGCATTGACAATTGACATCGACAACGTGGACATTTAACCAACATTGTCCCCCAAGGAACGGCCCTCATAAAGCCTTACATATAGTGGACTCATAGCCGCACACAAGGGCCAAATATATAACACCATGGGCCTCACTCAAGAGTTTAATATACATCACGATGGGCCTTTCACATGGGCCTAACATACATATGATGGGTTCCATCGCCTAGCCCTCCATTGCATCACAGTGGGTCTCATCACATAAGCCTCATATACATCACGTTGGGCCTTAAACACGGTCTGGATACACATCACAACGGGCCTCAAATATGGCACACCTATATATCACATTGGGCCTCTACAATCAGAATCGGCGATCAGCCACGACAATCGGAATCGACAATCGGCCACGATAATTGGCCTCGATCGATAATCGGCCTCGATAATCAAAATCGGTCAATCGGCCATGACAAGAAGAATCGGCAATCGACCACGTCAATCGACAATCGGCCACGATCGGTAATCGGCCTCGACCGATAATCGGTCAATCGGCCACGACAAGCAGAATCGACAATCGGCCACGTCAATCGACAATCGGCCACGATCGGTAATCGGTCAATCGGCCACGATAAACAGAATCGGCAATCGGACACGTCAATTGACACTCGGCCACGATCGATAATCGGCCTCGACAATCGGTAATCAGTCATGACGCAAGACGGGGTTCATAGATGGTCGACCGATGATGGTCCAAGCAATATCAATGGGGCTCATTCATTTGGGTTAACCCACTAGAGAATGATGAAATTGGGCCTAACCAGGCTTAAGGGAAGGTCACAAAGTGGACATCCAACCATCATTGCCCATCAATGTGGACATCTAACCAACATTGCTCCCAAGGAGTGGCCTACATAGGGCCAAACATAAGTGGGCCCATGGCCTTATACAGGGTCCTATTCCACACTGCAGCACGTGTGGGATGGCCCCACACTAGCTGAAGACAGATGGACAATATGTGTGAAACACATACATCACCACAGGGTCCACCATCCTGGACGTAAGGACGGAATGGATATAGAATAATTGCATCATGATGGGTCCCACCCACATGTGCAGGGGTAGGCCATGTCCCCCAGATGAATGGAGGTGTGGTATAATACATACCTCATGGGGACCACAGAACTTGGTGACGTCAATTCACCCGTTATATATGGCTGGCGTGAGGGGCACCGGCCAATCTACTTCAAGAAGGTGGGTCCCACGTGGGGCCCACCTTATATACATATGATATATAATATATTATATTACTATTATTATTATCATATATATATATATATATATATATATATATATATATATATATATATATATATATTTTTTTTTATTTTTATTTTTATTTAAAAAAAAAAAACCATCCTAGCATCCAGCGTCCGGGATGGACGACTGGATGCAAGGAACGTGCATAGAAGTAGGCCCCACCGTCCACTGCGGACGGTGTGGATGTCATTCAAACGTCAATGGTGGGGCCATGTGCAGCACCTACAGCAGGTGAGAGAGGGAGAGAGAGGTGTACGTGGGACCCCACAACTGCTTGAAAATATACTTATCACGGTGGATCCCTGTAGCCGCTGGACAGACGGTCCAGCAGCATCCCACCCGTTTGGACTTTAGGGATACAACATAGACATCATGGTGGCTGCACAAAGCTCCTGTCTGTCCCAGCGAGATGGGTGGACAGTTGGGATGCAACACATACATCATGGTGGGGCCGGTCACCCAATGGATGGACAGTAGGGATGCAGCACGTGCGTCATGGTGGGGCCGGTCACCAAATGGATGGACAGAAGGGATGCAGCACACGCATCATAGCGGGTCCCACTGTCTTTGGACAATGAGAATAAAACACATGCATCACCGACCACAGGGCTCCACCGTCCACGGTTATGGATGGTGTAGTAAAACACATACATCAATGGTGGGATCCACGTGTGTGGCCCACCATCAGGTTTGCCTGCCGTCCAAACCGTTGATAAGATCACGTAGACCTGGATGAAGAGTAAAAACAAATTTCGTATTGATCCAAAACTTCTGTGAACCCAAAATGGGTTTCAATGTTAGACGCTCAACCTCACTGTTTCCTGCAGTGTGGGCCACCTAAGGTCTGGATCAACATTATTTTCGGAGGGGACCCACCTCAGAGAGTGGTCCACCTCATGGACAGTGTGGATACAAAATATACATCATGGTGGGGCCCACACATAGGGCCGTGGGTCCCTGCCCACGTCCGCCCGACCTGCGCCTGCGCCTCTCAGCAGCAGCGTCTGCTGCTTCACTTCCTATTTTTTTTAAAGAAAACCTGTGTTCTTGAGGTTTTTCATATCCGGGGCCCGCTCTAAGTGAATCCACTTCATTCATTGGATTCTACGGCTCGAAACAGTCTGAATGAGCCCCATATCCAATTTTTTTATTGGCGTATAAAATGACCAAAGCGTATTTCAATGGTAGTAGTACTGTTTTCAACGCTATGGCCCATAGGATTCTCCGATCAACCTCATTTTTTGGCTCAACGCCTAAAATGAGTCGGGAAAGAGGATGGATGGTATGGATTAGAAATGTACATCAAGATGGGGCCTGTATGAATGGGCCACCCCCATTAGCTTAGAAACAAGTTAATATTTGTGTCTCCCATTTACGTCTAACGTCCAGGGACGCTGGACAGTCTGTCCATGCGAAGGTGGGGTAGCTCAGGTGGGCCACCACATGATGTATGGTGTGGGTACAACATATATAAGGTGAGCCTCGCTTACAGATGGTTGGGGTGAACTACATACTTCATGGTGGGGTCCATCCGGGTGGGCCACACGGCCATATTATTGCCCAAAATGATAGAGAGAGAGGGGGAGAGAGAGAAAGAAGCACCCACCTATCCTTCTTCTTCCTCCCTAGCCTTCTAATGCTCCAAAAGTGCTCCGTCAATGGTGAAGATGATGATCCAAGGGTGGAGATGGGAGATAAGATGGTAAGGAGTGGGCCACACAAGCTCTATCCATGGAGCTTGGACGTTTTGGCTTCCATGGGTTGCTTGAGAATTTGTTTGAAGAAGGTAAAGAGAAAGGTGATGTAATAAATGGAGGGTATGGTACTTGTTGACTTGTTGGTAAGAAAGGAATGGGATGAGTATGGGTGTTGTTGACTTTGGGTGAGAGAGGGATGGGTAGGGTATGGGTTTATTTGACTTGATTGATTGATGGATTGATGTGACATGATGTAGAGATTCTCTTGGGTTTTGCAACGCGCGATGTTTTTCTCAAACTGAATGTGGGCCCACATTTCCTGGTCTGGGTATCGGATCGGTACGAAATACGCGGCGTCGGAACTGCGGCGACGGCGCGGTCGCAATGGTACATGTCTCAGATTAAGCTGACTCAAATCTAGGAGATACGACTTAGGATCGCGTGCAACATCGATCATAGGTCGTGGGTTGCCGATATACGACGGGAAGGATCGTAGGAGTCAACAGAACAGTACGGATTAGGATACGGGTTTTACATCAACCATAACACCTTGGTAACTTCTCATAACTCAATCCCAAAGCTAAAGAAATCGCTTGTCAACCCATTTCCTTCAAAATCTCACCTTTCACCACCCCATTCTTCAAATATCTCTAAGTACTTTCATATTGGACACAACTCCTCCAGTTTAAATGGTGAAGAACTATACATAAACTAAAACTTACTGTAAACGGTCGCCGAGATCGGGTCCATACACACCCGTGAATCATTCAAAATGATCTCAATCCACTTCTAGACCGTCAATCGATGGGTTTAGATCACGTATCATCCCATTCCAGTCATTAGAAAGTGGTAAATATGAATATGTATTGGGTTCAATTCAAAATGACCCGTAATGAGTAGAAGCGAAGTAGGGGCCCAATCGGGGCACTTCCAAGGGGACCCAAGGTGGGACCCATTCCTTTTTGGGACCCAGGGGGCAGGAGGACCTCGCCTCACTGACGATCCATTGCCGATTAGTCTATAGACTGGTGAGGCCCTCGCCGGTTCGGGGAGGCCTCGCCGCCAGTCGGGCCAGATCGGACAGGCCGGCATGGGCCGACTCTTCTAGGGTCCTGTATGGCCCACTGGTCCATGGTTGGTTTGTAACATCCCGAAAATCGGGGGGTCGAGCAAAAACCCAACTCCCGAGTTCCAAAATGTTATTTATGTAACATAGATATGTATGATTGAATGTTGTCTGTGATAACGCATTAAACATGAGTGAGATTAAGCTAGAACAACATATCATACTCCAGAGACGGTTAAATTAACAAGCGGAAGACTGTGATAATATGTATAACATATATAAACTGTTGTATGCCTCCAGAGTGTGGATATGTTACCAGGTTATATACATACATGTATACTCCAAAAGTAGACAAAACGAATATACATGAGTGCGCTAAAAATATAAAATGACAAGTGTCAAAGTATCTAATCAACCTCCCTGTAATCCCGTCAATCAGAACACGCATAAAGGAGGGATCCTCCTCATCATCATCAAGTCCAGCTCCGCCTCGCAGGCCGCGCCATCATCTGCAATCACAAAAGGTCTGGTGGGTGTCCAGGAACACCGTCCCGTAACGTGGGAGTGAGTAGCTAACTCAGTGGAATAATAGAGCAAAGATTAACATGTTATCAAATCAATCATGCGATAATAGTAAAGCAGTAAATCAAACAATCCTAATACTATTGTTAATACATTTATGACATGACGTGATGTATGCCCTCACCGACGATCACCCTCATGCGGCAACATCTTACGACCGTGGCATGCCACACTCCCTAGAGTGCTCCACATCTTCCAGGCACATGCAATGCTATGGTGATATGATTTCCGAGTTGTTATTAGTCCATTCAAACAGCAGGATTGGGAAACTAAGGTACTTCCCTTATATCAATCCCAATACAGATCCTGTCTAGGGTCGTCACTCCTAGTAATCTCATACGATGTATATTTCGTAGGTCGCTGCAAGGGCTGCCAGGGCTGTTGCACGCACTCGTTGCTCCGCTCCCCCATCACCTTATCAATACAGGCCTACCGTACTCTACTGCAACGGAAGGGTCGTCGCCTCCCGTGGACTCAGAATACGCTCGCGGTCACTACAAAGGACTCGTCGCCTGATCAGTGTAGGCCGACAGCTAGAATATAGTGTCGCATACCACCATAATCTGCTCACGAGACTAGGTGCTCACTGGTCACTACGGGGAGGTTTATGGCCCCAGCGTAGGCCGACAGCTCGACCACGGTGTCCCATACCACCATGCCCGGCTCATGAGTCTTTATGGATCAAGGTACCATGGTTAACAGGGTTTACAATGGTAAGTTCAGTACCCTAGGTTCAAGCAATTATGACTCATGCAGGGTGAACATACAATGGCCAGTCGGGTTACTTGACGGGCTCGACTAGCACGATCGCATCTCAAGTTGAATGACATGAAGTGCGTAAAACACTTCGTGTGGCCTAACCACTGCCGCCAACTCCAGAACACGGCTCGCGTTCATCGACGCGTCGTTCGTGGCGAAGATAAGCTAACCACGAATTCGCTCGGTTACCGACTGCCTGGACTAGGCATAGTCCCAAACACATGGAATCACATCAGCAAACAAGTGAGAGTATTAGAAATGAAATACAACCACGTGAGCATGTTAACACATGTTATAACATACAACCAGAGTAAATCATCTTACACATGTCTATCACGCATATAATGAAATTATACATAGCACCAACATATAGGACATCATCTCCATCAGCATATTAATTGAGAATTCGATCTCAACTAGATCATAAGGAAATCATCAAGCACATGTTATAACATACCACTCAAGTGAAACATCAAGCATATGCATTTCATACCAATAATGAAATCGTACATATGGCCAACTTGTAGGAAATCTTTTACATTAACAATTTAATTGAGAAATCAATCTCAAATTAATTCATAACACCATTTAATTCAATACATACTAATACGAGCATTTATACAAACACTTACACTACACACTTAAGTCTACATATAGTATGTCGACCCGAAGTGCGCATTTAGGCGAATCTCTTCGCCAAACTAATTATGCACGCATTCCTAACATTCTAATGCGACAATAAACCATGTCAATCACATCAGCAAAATGTGCATGAAAACAGTACTTCCTACAAATGACTAAAATGCCCTAAATCTCATATTCTTCGTTAGTTTACGAAACAGGAAACGGACAGCATGTTGTACATGTCAAACGGCGTTGCCGTCAAGAATCTACTATTAAACGATATTGAAAGCTTTGGAAACAGTCAATCAAAGCGTCTAATATCCGCACCTTGTCTCTTATGGATGTTGAAATTCGAACGGAGCGTATACGCTTCGTCTACAGCGATAAGAGAACCTGTTTTACGAGATTTACTAACTATCAAGCTATGGAACGGTAGAAACATCAAATCAGCAACTTTCTAGGGTTTTTCTTACCTGAAAACGCAGGGGAATCGCCGGGAAAGTGATCGGAGTGCATTGCCTAAGCACGTACAACAGCAGCAACAGGTGGCAGGAAGATCTCTCCCACCTTCTCTCACAAACTCTCACCTTTTCTCTCTCCCAGTCTAGGGTTTTTGCAAATTCGGATGGGAGAGAGGAGTGAGGGTTTCAAGCCCTTTTATAAGCCCAAACTTGCCCGAAATAGGCTTGGGAACAAGTTTCACTTGAGGGGTAACCAAATCGGGGCTGTTTCGGTCCAAAAGATGCTTTCTGGTAGTCCCCTGGTCGAATGCGATCGGACTTAAGCTCATGCGTACCAGATATAGCACGTATTAAGTTTTTAGTCTGGCAGGGTTCGCAGATCGCACGTGGCGGACCAGTTTCAGTTCAGCGGTCACCGCACGTAGATCAGGTCTGGAAGTCTCATAATAATAAATAGAAATTTTTCCTGATCCGAGGGTGTAATCTGGATGAATTCTAACTGTCAGAACGCTTAATACTGACGTGTCAAGTCGTGTGCCAGATTTGAATTTGAAATTCCAATTCTGTCCCTATTCGCAGTCTTTTCAGTCCGGGCTCAATGAAATAGTCTGTGATTATCGGTTTGACTTGATTTTTGAAATGATTGTCAAGTCCAGCTGGGCGGTTCTAATGGTCTAAGATAGGAAGTAACGGACTTTCGACGCGCGGTCTAAATCCAATACAAGAATTCAAAGTGGTTCAGAGCACATACCCGCTTAGAGTTTGATCCGAGGTTATAGAGTATTATGGAGTCATACGTTCTACTCGATTTGGGTCTTGTAGAACGTATTTAAAGTGATCAGGGACTGTTTCCCAGCTACTCCAGCGTTGCGCTAGCTAACTTACACTGAATTTCCATAGGAATTAATCCTAAGTGGTTTCTTTGGCTATGAAATTGGGTTCTGAGCGATTTTCCAGGTGTTTTAGTTGACCCATTGCCTAAGGACGTCAAATCCCAGATTGGCCAAAATCCTGGGTGTTACATGGTTGAATAAAGACCCTCCTACAGTATCCTTTGTAAGTGCTATAGTGAATAGCCCCTTGTGATTGTCAAATTTGTGGTGATAAAGACACTGCTTTGAAACTTGTTTATGTGATGAACAAAAGAGCTATTCAAGACACAAGATTGGCTTCGAGTAGACAAGCACAGCTATTCAAGGCATAACTATTTAAGTTGAAGATCTCGAAGTTGAAGATCTCAGAAGCTTTTAAGTTCAAGTTCTCAGAAGTTTTTCAAGCTGAAGATCTCAAGTTCAAGAACTCAATCTTCATGATACTCAAGGTCACTGGTATTCAAGTTTCAATGTCCTTACTTCACTATTGAGGTATGACTGACCTTAGGTTGACCTTTAGAGTAGGTCACTTTGGATATATAATCCATATATTTTTTATAAGTGACTTTGATCTGTTATAAGGCTAGTCCTAGACCTTGTTCGACTAGTCCTAACACTGGTTCGACCAGTCCAGGAAATTCCTCGACCAGTCCTAAGTTGTTGATGATTTTCAAAATTTTCTGATTATTCTTCGACCAGCCCTGGAGACTGTTCAACTAGTCCTATGAATAATGTCGACTGGTTCTTCAACCGGTCGTGGTTCTTTGACTCAAAGTACAGCGTTAAGATTGGGCCATCTTCGACCAGTCGTACGGAACCTACGACCAGTCGAAGGGGACCTTCAACCAGTTATAGGGTACCCACGACTGGTCGTGCAACTGAAAATCTTATCGCGCCCAATTTTTTCAAAGTTCTGTTGGTTCTTCAGCCAGTCGTAGAAGTCGTAAGACCAATTGAAGACGTGATATGCTTGCCTATAAATTGAACACGAATTTCAGAGTTTTGATAAGTAATTCAAGTAAATTTAAGGCTCCACTCTTAGATAAGTTAGTGTTAATTTTAAGTTACATTGTGCTTAATTTTTATTCTCTTTTGTTAACTTTCATTATTTGATTTTGTTCCTGAATTCCAATCTGATTTGAAAAGAGGAATTGCTATATTCTTTCTTCTTGGAATTAAAATCAAATAGAGCTACGCCCAATTTGGTTTAATTTAAAATCAATTAGAACTAGAACCATTTTAAAGTGAGTATTGGACATTGAATGTTGATTCGAACTTCTACTCCAATTGGTTCTCTTGGACTGCTACAACGAAGGAGAAATCCAGGTATTTTACATTTGAGTAATTTACTTTCTTTTAGTTTCTTTTGAGATTCGCCAGAAAAATCTCATTGTATCGGTTATTTGAGGAGAGCCAGGAAAACTCAGAAGTGGATTTTTTTAATTGTGTAAGCATATAGATAAAGACACAATTGTAAGGATTTGGGTGAACCTGTGAAAACCTACTTTATTAGTGAATGCTAATATCCCCTATATGAGGATATTAAGAGTGGAGTAACATTCTGTGTGGCTGTTGTATAACAGTTTATGAACACACAGGTGAACCACTATAATCCCTTATGTTGTGGTTGAATGGTTTTTATTTCATATCTATATTTATTCATTTGAGGGATGTACATGTGGTTGTGAATGATGTAATCTTTTGTTTCAAGTATTGTGGGGAATGTTGTAATAGTTTAGAATTTATTTCTTGCTATTCATTTATCAGCTTGATATTGGATTGTTCCAGTAAGGTTGCCCTGCCATTTTTATGGTGCATGCTTGTCCCAAGAACAATACATATTTGTAATTACAAGTTATTCTTCAGTGCAGTTTGTATTTATTTTTTATTCCTCTTCAGTTTGAGACTTGATACAAAGACCTTTCTAGAAATCAGGTTGTCCTACCATAAACTCTGGTTTTTGGTACAAGGTTGTCCTTAGAACAACATTTGTATCAACCTCTTAAGATCTGAATTTTGAGGTTGCTTTACAATCTTGCATTATGGTTTATTTAATTATCTTATTGGCTATCATATTTCTTTAATTTTCAGTGTTATAAATTTTTATTTGGCATAGTCCTATTCACCCCCCCCCCCCTCCCATCTCTAGGACATACAGCTAGGCCTTTTCAAGTGGTATCAGAGCCTAATAGCTCATTTTTTTCTTAATTCTTATATTTAATTCCTAAACTAACGATTTAAGCTATGTAAGATGTCAAATTTTGATAGCCTATCAGTCACTAGGCCTCCACCCTTTGATGGCTCCAATTATGCCTACTGGAAAGCCAGGATGAGGATCTTCCTCAAATCAATGGATGAGAGTGTGTGGTAAGCCACAGTGACTGAATGGAAACCTCCTACCACTGAAGTGACTGGAGTCGTTAGTTCAAAATCAATGAGAGTAACTCCTTATTTCTCTTGGACCACCCTTCAGAAAAATGAGAGTAGTGCCAATGCAAAGGCACTAAATGTAATCACTTGCGCACTATCACCAGATGAGTTCAAAAGAATCATATCCTGTGATACTGCAAAGCAAGCCTGGGATATATTAGAAATGACACACGAGGGTACTATAATTGTCAAAAAATTTAAAGTCCAACTCCTCACAACCAAATTTGAAGAAATTCATATGGAGGAAAATGAAACATTTATGGACTTTTATACAAGATTAAATGACATTGTAAACTCTATGTGGGGTCTTGGCGATACAATCCGAGAAAGTAAAGTATGTACAAAGATACTACGCTCTCTTCCTGAACGGTTCAACTCAAAAGTAACCACGATCCAGGAACTTGTAACGCCCGTGAAAAATCCGTACTTGGACTCGAGTACCAACTCGACCAGAAATCGCGTAGGATAAATTTCTATGGAAATTAAGCGTAAGTTAGCTAGCGCAACGCTAGAGTAGCTAGGAAATAGTCCCTGATCACTTTAAATACGTTCTACAAGACCCAAATCGAGTAGATTATAGGCCAAGGTACGGTTTAACTTTGTAACCTTATAGTGTTTAAAAATGTCTTATATGTTGAAGGTCTAAAACATAACCTTCTCAACATATCTCAAATATGAGATAATAACCATAGTGTATGGTTTTCTAATCAAAGCTGTGAGATTCTAAACAATAAGTGTTCTGTAATACTCACTGGACATAGAATGTCTGAAAACTGCTATATTGTTAGCAAATCCAACTCATCTAATCAAACATGCTACATGGTCCATACAAACGAGATTGATTTGTGGCACAAACGTCTTGGACATGTACATAACCGAAATTTATATAGATTGAGTAAACGGGAACTTATAAGAGGTCTACCCAAGCTTCGAAAATTAGATAAAATATGTGGTGAATGCCATTTAGCGAAATAAACAAGAACCTCATACAAAAAGGTGAATTCAAATATCACATCAAGACTACTCGAATTCCTCCACATGGATTTGATAGGACCTACTAGAATGGAGAGTCGAGGTGGCAAAAGGTATATCTTGGTGATAGTGGATGACTTTACCAGATATACATGAGTAGTCTTCTTAAGGGACAAATCAAAAACCCTTGAAGAAGTAAGAAAAATTCTCAAAAGGATTCAAATAGAAAAAGGTTCTCAAATCAGTAAGATTCGTAGTGATCATGGATTTGAATTTGAGAATAGTAGTTTTGAGAAGTTCTGTAGCGACCAAGGAATATTACATGAATTCTCAGTGCTCAAAACTCCACAACAAAATGGTATAGTGGAAAGGAAAAATAGAGTGCTTCAAGAAATAGCTAATGTCATGTTGAATAACATGAATCTCTCTAAGAATCTTTGGGCTGAAGCGGTCAATACAGCTTGCTATATTATTAACTGAGTCTACACCAGCAAAGATAATAATAAAACGGCTTACGAAATGTGGTTCGATAAAAATCCTACTGTCAAATACTTTCGAGTTTTTGGCAGCAAGTGCTATATTTTACAAGATCGTGAAAATTTGAGAAAGTTTGATATGAAGAGTGATGAAGGAATTTTCCTAGGATATTCCTTAAACAGTCAAGCTTATAGGGTTCTGAACAAAAGAACCGGTGTGATTCAAGAGTCCAGCAATGTTGTCATTGATGATCACTTAAACACACTAGTCTCAAATTCAGATAATGATGAAGTTCTAGCAATTGATAAAACCGATACTTCATCTAATCAGAATGATTCTGAATTAAGGACTGTTAAAGATCATCCAACCATACAAATTCTTGGAAACCCTCTCACTGGTGTTCGCACCCGTAGACAACTTGAGGTTATATGTAATTATGTGTGTTTTACATCCCAAATAGAACCATCTAACGTAAAAGAAGCTCTTGCTGATGAAAACTGAATAGTTGCGATGCAACAAGAACTTAACCAATTCGTAAGAAATGATGTTTGGTATCTCGTACCAAGACTTAAAGATAAACACATCATTGGAACAAAATGGATCTTCAAAAATAAGTCTGATGAGTTTGGAAATATAATTAGAAATAAGGTCAGACTAGTAGTACAAGGTTATACTCAAATTGAAGGTATTCATTTTGATGAAACCTTTGCACCTGTAACATGTCTTGAATCAATCAGACTATTTATATCCATTGCGTGTTTTAGAAAGATTAAGATTTATCAAATGGATGTGAAAAGTGCATTTCTAAATGGCGATTTGCATGAAAAAGTTTATGTGGAACAACCGATGGGTTTTAAAGATTCCAAGAATACTGATCGTGTGTATAGGCTTAAAAAAATACTTTATGGATTAAAACAAGCACCTAGGGCATGGTATGAGAAACTAACAAAATTTCTGTTAAGCCATAATTTTTGAATGGGATCTGTTGATAAAACTCTATTTATTAAAAGACATAATGATCATATTTTGATGGTACAGATTTATGTTCATGATATCATTTATGGATCTACTTGTACTAACATGACTACTGAGTTTGCAGATTTGATGAAATCACAGTTTGAAATGAGCATGGTTGTGGAATTGAATTATTTTCTAGGGTTGCAAGTAAAGCAACAACCTGATAGAATATTCATTTCTCAATCTAAATATGCCTTGAATTTAATTAAGAGATTCGGATTTGAGAATGGTAAGAACTTCGATACTCGTATGAGTACTACCCTAAAACTCTCAAAAGACTCTGAAGGTAAAAATGTTGATTTGAAACTTTATCGGAGTATGATTGGTAGTCTACTATATTTAACTGCTAGTAGACCTGATATCACACTAAGTGTTGGTATTTGCGCTAGATATCAGTCTAGTCCTAAAGAATCGCACTTAAATGCTGTCAAGAGGATTATGCGATATGTCGCAAGTACTGTGAATCTCGGTCTCTGGTATCCTCATGAGACTAGCGTTCAATTAGCTGGGTACTCGGATGCTGATTGGGCTGGTAATATTGATGATAGAAAATCAACCAGTGGTGGTTACTTTTATATCAAAAACTATTTAGTTTCTTGGTTTAGCAAGAAACAAAGTTCTATATCACTTTCAACAGTTAAAGCTAAATACATCACAGCTTGTAATGCGTGTACGCAGCTTGTTTGGATGAAGCGAATGCTAAGTGACTATGGAATTAAACAGGATTCTATGTTGTTATATTGTGATAATTCCAGTGCCTTTAATATTTCAAAAAATTCTATTCAACATTCTCGTACTAAGCACATTGACATTAGATTTCATTATATCCGTGAATTAGTAGAAGAAAAGGTTTTATCTCTGGAATATATACCTACCGAGAATCAACGTGCTGATATTTTCATGAAACCGATCGACAAAAATCGGTTTAATCAAATGAAATTTGATCTTGGCATATGCATTATAAGATGATGTTTTATGCATTTTTGTATCAGATTGTATATGCTTGATAGGTTAGATTTCACTTTTTGCAAAATATTCTGAAAAATATTAAAAATTCTTTTAATAAAAATACATTTTTTCTTGTACTCGATCGATCGTGGAAATACACAACCAGTCGTGGTTCGACCGGTCGTGTACATCCACGACCAGTCGAGGACCTCGTGAAACTCCTTTAATTTGGGAAAATCCTTCATCTTCCTCATTTATATTTCTTCCTTCAACCGGCCGAACCTCAACTAGTTGAAGCCAACTCACAAAATCTTAATTGTAAGTGCTCCATTTGCATTTTTCTTCTAGATTTGAGTCTAGAATACTTCTCTTTTACTCTTGTAGCTATTTATTTCGAGTTTCATTGTGATTTGGGAAAGTTATTCTAAAAAATATGATATTAGAAAAACCCGTTTTCTTTCGTTTGCAACTCCTTTTATTTTTGAACTCCTTGTTGCAAATGGCTTCTAGAGGAAGGAAATTAACTTCTCATGGTCCACCATCTTCCTCCAGATCTTCCCCTCTCACTAAACGTCATCTTAGGGATTTTGAAGATGATCCATCATATGTTCGTGACATCCGTATGCAAAATGTAATCGTTGAACACCTTGTTGATCTTAATCATACAACTCCGTTTGATATCTTTTCCATGCTACAAGCTGTAGGTTGGGATAACTTACTACATTGAGGTGGGCCTACATACCAGTCCATTGCTCAATCCATTTTTGCATGTATATGTGATTATTCACTTGAAAATCTGACATTTAAAATTACCACAAGAGAAGGACCATTTAATGTTGATTGTCACTTAATTTCTGCTCTTATGAAAATTCCAGTTAATGATGAGGGAGTTCCCATCCATACATTGAATAAAAAACCCTCTCAAACTGAAAAATGCATGCTTTCTAAGGATTTATGCAATTTGGATGCTCCATGGATGCCTAAAGGAAATGCGCTGCCCTTAATGTATCTGTTACCCAAATACAGAGTATTGTATAGGATTTTTATGTCTACTCTGTTTCCTCGGTCGGGTAATAAGACTGAGTTAACGACTTTTATGGTTCGTATTCTTCATAATGTAGCCCGAGGTGCTCATCTCTGCCTACCTTCCTTGATTTGTTATTCTATCCTTCAGTTTTGACTCCATCCTGGTCATAGTGATATTCCCTTTGGATATTTGATGACCGTATTAGCTTCTCATATGTTAGTCGATATGCTGGTTGGAGAGGCCCCTATCCATCACTTGGTATTTAATGATTCTAACCTCAACAAGATGAAGCTGGAATTTCTTCTTAGCCAAGTTGATGGTGGTGGTGCAGCTGAAGCTGTACATGAGGAAGAAGCTGGTGATCTTCCTCTAGATGATATTAATGTGGATGATATATTTGAAGAGCTTGATTCTGACTCTTCAGATGATCCAGATTATCCGCCTACTGCTTTGATGCATGCTTTGTTGCATTTGAAACTAAGGTTGAATCTTTAAATGCTAGGATGGAAAACATGTCTGTTGTCAATGATTTACAATTCAAATATATGCACAAATATCTAAAGCGCTTGAACAAGGGCATGCATTCAAATATATGCATAAATATCTGAAGTGCTTGAACAAGGGCATGCACAAACTTGATCCCTCCATCCCTGCTCTTTCTGGGTTAGATTAGTTAATTTTCTATTTTTTGGTCTGTAATAATTTTCTTTATATCATGTTCACTTGACTGGATTTACTACTGTTACTATCGCTGTTTGTGGCTCAGTTTATCTATTATATGTGTTGCTTATGCTATGGTTTCAATTCTTAATTGGTTACCTCCTTGATTATTACTCCTTTCCAGTCTGCTTTGTTCTTCCTTTGTCATATTGTGACAAAAAGGGGGAGTAGATATACTTTTGCTTCTTTGCTTTTTAGTTTAAAGTTAGATTGGTGAAATATGTTACTCAGGGGGAGTATGAACAGTAGTGGACTGTATGAGCATGAGTATAGAGTATGGACTGCTTGTTGGTTGAATATTGATTTGTAAATTCATGAATGTGTGTCGGTTTAACAACTGGTGCATGTTTCTTTAATCAACTGGTGTATGATTCTTTAATCAAATATTCTGTGATATGTATCCTATCTCGGAAGTATGTATTGTCACTAATTTGACAAAGGGAGAGATTGTAAGTGCTATAGTGAATAGCCCCTTGTGATTGTCAAATTTGTGGTGACAAAGACACTGCTTTGAAACTTGTTTATGTGATGAACAAAAGATCTACTCAAGACACAAGATTGGCTTCGAGTATACATGCACAGCTATTCAAGGCACAACTATTCAAGTTGAAGATCTCAGAAGCTTCTAAGTTCAAGTGCTCAGAAGTTTTTCAAGCTGAAGATCTCAAGTTCAAGAACTCAATCTTCATGATAATCAAGGTCACCGGTATTCAAGTTTCAATGTCCTTACTTCACTATTGAGGTATGACTGACCTTAGGTTGACCTTTAGAGTAGGTCACTTTGGATTCATAATCCATATATTTTTTATAAGTGACTTTGATCTGTTCTAAGGCTAGTCGTAGACCTTGTTCGACTAGTGCTAGCACTGGTTCGACCAGTCTAGGAAATTCCTCGACCAGTCCTAAGTTGTTGAGAATTTTTTGAATTTTCTGGTTATTCTTCGACCAGTCCTATGAATAGTGTCGACTGGTTCTTCGACCGGTCGTGGTTCTTCAACTCAAAGTACAACGTTAAGATTGGGCCATCTTCGACCAGTTGTATGGAACCTGCAACCAGTCGAAGGGGACCTTCGACTAGTCGTAGGGTACCCATGACCAGTCATGCAACTGAAAATCTTATCGCGCCCGATTTTTTCAAAATTCTGTTGGTTCTTCAACCATTCGTAGAAGTCGTAAGACCAGTCGAAGACGTGATATGCTCGCCTATAAATTGAACACGAATTTTAGAGTTTTGATAAGTAATTCAAGTAAATTCAAGGATCCACTCTGAGATAAGTTAGTATTCATTTTAAGTTACATTGTGGTTAATTTTTATTCTCTTTTGTTAGCTTTCATTATTTAATTTTTTTCCTGAATTTCAATCTGATTTGAAAAGAGGAATTGCTGTATTCCTTCTTCTTGGAATTAAAATCAAATAGAGCTACGCCCAATTTGGTTTAATTTAAAATCAATTAGAACTAGAACCATTTTAAAGTGAGTATTGGACATTGAACGTTGATTCGAACTTCTACTCCAATTGGTTCTTCTGGGCTGCTACAACGAAGGAAAAATTCAGGTATTTTACATTTGAGTAATTTACTTTCTTTTGGTTTCTTTTGAGATTCGCCAGAAAAATATCATTGTATTGGTTATCTGAGGAGAGCTAGGAAAACTCAGAAGTTGGTTTTTTTAATTGTGTAAGCCTATAGATAAAGACACAATCGTAAGGTTTTGGGTGAACCTGTGAAAACGTACTTTATTAGTGAAAGCTAATATCCCCTGTGTGAGGATATTAGGAGTAGAGTAGCATTCTGTGTGGCTGTTGTATAACAGTTGGTGAACACACAGGCGAACCACTATAATCCCTTGTGTTGTGGTTGAATGGTTTTTATTTCATATCTTTATTTATTCATTTGAGGGATGTACATGTGGTTGTGAATGTTGTAATCTTTTGTTTCAAGCATTGTGGGGAATGTTGTAATAGTTTAGAATTTATTTCTTACTATTCATTTATCAGCTTGATATTGGATTGTTCTAGTAAGGTTGCCCTGCCATTTTTATTGTGCATGGTTGTCCCTAGAATAATACATATTTGTGATTACAAGTTATTCTTCAGTGTAGTTTGTATTTATTTTTTATTCCTCTTCGGTTTGAGACTTGATACAAAGACCTTTCTAGAAATCAGGTTATCCTACCATAAACTTTGGTTTTTGGTGTAAGGTTGTCCTTAGAACAACATTTGTATCAACCTCTCAAGATTTGAATTTTGAGTTTGTTTTACAATCTTGCATTGTGGTTTATTTGGTTATCTTGTTGGCTATTATATTCCTTTCATTTCCGCTGTTATAAATTTATTTTTGGCATAGTCCTATTCACCCCCCCCTCTAGAACATATAGATGGGCCTTTTCATCCTTCCTTCACGAATCACTCTCCCAAGCTTTTTTTTTTTTTCAAAAATACTTCTCAAAACTCCACAAAATCCCTCTCCAAACCCTTTCTTCTTCTATTTTCGTGCACCCTCACTCTACCCATTTCAAAACCCACCTCCATTGCTGAATTCGCCCTTCTTTCCACCTCAAGCAGAAATTACTAAGGGCTACATCCTTTAGAACTTAAACGAGAATTAACTAGCACTAGACAAGATTACCTGTGGAATTATCACCAATCACTTTAAATACGATCTGCAAGATCCAAAACTTGTAAAATCGTTAACGCTATGTTACCCTAAAATCTAGAATCAATCTCTAAACCCAGTCGCTCTCGAGAGCACTTTGAAACTTCGTATCGGACCTGGACCGCACGTCGAAAGTCCGATAGCGATGAACTTAGATAGTTATGACCGCCTAGTTGGACTTGACAATCATCTCGAAAATCAAGTCTAGATGATGTCCTGGGACTGTTTCCTTGAGTCCAGAGTAAAGAGTGTGAAAAAGTGAAGATTTTTAAGAAATTAAATATGAATTTAAGTAATCTGAGTCATGTCGCTTGAGCATCATTTATAAGCATTCTGACCGTTGGTTTCTGACCCAAATTCACCCTCGAATCAGGGAAGATGGCCCACACGTGTCAATCTACTTATGGCCTTGATCGAATTTCGATGACCGTTAAACTGAAACTGGGCTGCTACGGTCGATCTGGAAATCCGATCGGACTAAAAACTTAACTTGATCAAGATCCAGTATCTGTGAGCTTAAGTCCAACCGCATTCAGTAAAGGGACCTCCAGAAATGGCCCGTTGGATCGGAACAAGCCCGATTTGAATTAACCTGAGTATACCTTGGCCTTAGGGCTATTTCTGTCGATTTTAGGCCTATATAAGGGCCTTAAACCCTCTCTCATATATCCCGTACGAATTTCCAACCCTAGCTATGAAAGAGAGAGAAAAAGAGAGAGAAAGTGGGAGAGAGTTGAAGTTTCTTTCAGGGATTCTTCCCAGTCTTGCTACGTGCCTAATCCACCTATCTGAATCGTTATTCCGGCGATTCTAATACCATACAAAGGTAAAAAAAATCCTAACCCTAACCTATTCTAGGGTTTCCAATAGTCTAAGTAATGATGTAGCTAACCTATTTGATATTATAGGTTGTCAATTCGCCGTTGACGAAGACTTATCGTCTGAATCATATCCGTTACATGTTTTCTGGTTTAAGGTGCTAACTATAGATGTATAGGTTATGACTTTCAAAGCTTTCAATGTCGGTTAATGGTTTATTACTGACGTGGGTGATATTTCACATGCCAAACGCATGGTTTGTTTCGCTTTATGTATGAAATATGTATAGTAAAGTGTATTCTATGTATTAGTTGAAATACCTGTACAAGTATGGATTTTGGATTCGGGGTTGACATGATTGGTCATCGTGAATATATGCTTGTCATGTATACGACAACTTCTTGGTGAAAGGATTTATCTAGATTCCCCTTATCGCCAACATACGTCATGTATGTTGTAATATTAGTCTAAGTGTTTGTTAAAATGTCTGAATGAGTAAGTAGTTAGTAAATTACAATTTATATAGGTATTGAGACATGATTCTCAACTACCATAATTATGTGTATGATTCCCTCCATGTACCATATAATATAGTATTTGTTTTATTCATGAAATGCATATGTGCGTATTCATGTTTAAGTTGTATTTTGTAAGATGATTGTATGATTTGAATTATTGATCTATTATTGCTTTGATTATCTCATATGATTATCTGTTTTAATTGAACGTGTTTGGGGCTATTTTATAGTCCAGGCAATCGGTAATAGACTTTGAGTTCATGGCTGAGATTTATTCGCTACATAAGAGATGATTGACGAACCCGAGCTGTATTAGAGTTGTCGGCAGTGGTTTGGCCATACAGAGTGCTTATGCATTTCATGTCGATCGACTCAACGTGCGATCGTGCTAATCGAGCTCGTCAAGTAACCCGATTGACCCGATGTATGTTCACCTGCATGAACGCTCTTGTTTGAATTTAGGGTACTAAACTTATCAATGCAATCCTGTCAACCTTAGTACCTCGATCCCCTAAGACTCATGAGCCGGACATGGTAGTATGGGACATCATGCCCATGCTGTTGGCCTACGCTGGGGCGACGAGCCTTCCCATAGTGACCAGTGAGCAACCTAGACTCGTGAGCCGATTATGGTGGTATGAGACACTATATTCGTGCTGTCGGCCTACTCCGATTGGTGACGAGTCCTATGTAGTGACCTCGAGCATATTTTAAGTCTGCGTTGAGGCGACGAGTCTTTCCGTAGCATTAGAGTATAACTAAGCCTACACTGCTCAGATGTCACGTCCTGTGCGTGTGATGTGTTTTCCGCAGGAGCAACACTAATTTGGTGACGATCCCTTTTGTGGTGATCTAGAACCGCAACTTTGTATGAGAATTACTAGGACTAACGACCCTAGAATGGATCATTGTTTGGGAAATTGATATAAGGAAGGTACTTTAGCTTCTCAATCTTACTGAATGAATAAACCTAAGTAAGAACTTGGCTAATCATGTTGCATGCACCGTATTACGTGTGCATTTGGCGTAGCAGGTCAAGCACTGAGGGAGTATTACATGCCGCGATCGTAAGATGAAGTCGCTGAAGGGAGCGTAGGCAAGGGCATGCATCATTACATCCATGTCATACGTGCATTAATAAGAGTACTTATGACCTGAGTGTTGTATTGCTTTATCATTACTGCTTGGTTGAATTGATAACATGTTAACATCTGCTGTATAGTTCCATTGAGTTGATCACTCACTCCCACGTTACGGGACGGTGTTTGCAACAGCAACCAATCCCTATTTTAGTTTCAGATGATGACGATGCTTGCGAAGCGGAGCCAGAATTTTATAATGATGAGGAGGGTTTCTCTTATATGCAGCTATCAGGCGGGTCTATGTAGACCATGTTCTGATCGACGCGGTCACATGGATGTTGATTAGACGCCATTACACTTGTTATTTTGCACTGTTGGGAACACCTATGTATATTCATTTTGTTCATTTTGGAGTATGCATTTATATATTTAACCTAGTAACATGTTCACACTCTGGAGACATACAACAGTTTATATATTTTATATATTTATCACAGTCTTCCGCTTGCAAAATTTAACTGTCTCTGGAGTATAATATGCTGTTTTGGTATAATCTCACTCATGTTTAATGTACTAATGTGAACAACATTCAATCATCATTATCTATATTGCATAAGTGATGCATTGGAACTCGAGAGTGGAGTCTACGCTCGACCCCCGATTTTCAGGGCGTTACATCCTGTGTATGTTGAGTTCAAGCTGTCTGGTTAATCCAATCTGATTTAGGTTGATGTGGGTTTTAAAAGGTAACACCCATGTTCCAAAAGGTACGGGGTGTTACACAAACCCTTCAATACGATCTTAATCCTGACTTTGACATCGAGGGTCCCTGGCTCGGTTTCCATTGCCTTCCTCTTGTGCACATAGAGGGTCCAAGGAGGGCATATTACCATATTGGTAACTATCCAATTTTTCTATTGCCTTAAACCACCTAGTATTTTACATCCAAAAGTCAATTTGATAGCCATTCAATTGAATGGCTAAGATTTCTACGTGAGTTTACATGATTTATATGCTCCATCCACCGGAAAGCTCAACCACAAATAATTACACCTACAAGTGTGTGCAGCCCATCACGTGGATCAAGCTGTAAAAAATAATATAAAACGGCCCAAAAACCTCCACGTTCATATTGGTCCCATCCCGTGGTTGGATTGCCGATTTTTGTGGACATCGCACCTTACTTGTAGGGATAGGCTGATGGGACGGTGGGGTGGCCTATAAACACATACGATTGGGTCTCATAAATCAATTAGTCGCACGTATAACTACTCGTGTGCGACTATTTCTCCATCCGCAGGCTACTCACAATTTTGCACGGTCTGGATGGTGTAAAGCAGTGCAACATGTGGGAAGATGAGACACCATCATTTCCCTCTCAATCAAGAAAATAACTTCCAAATTTTCACATCATTGAAACATCCAATCCATCCAATCCAATAGATAAGCTTAATCATTGGGATTACCTTGTGAGAAATCATCCACATCCACTTATCAAGTGGACCACACTTATATTTTTGTTATTTACAAACAGCTGAACATTGTTTTCTATGGTGTGGATTGCCCGATACTTAAATGGGGGCTGATTTTTTACATGAGGTTGTCCTCATGGTGGTGCGAATCTACTGGAAGGGTGCGATGTTTCACGAACACAATAGGCTGAAAGTTATTCACTAGATGGACCGTGGATCATCTTACAACTAGTTGGCCTCCAAATCTTCTGTTTTTTAAAATGTAACGAACTGTCATTGACTGTATCGCTTTAAAAGTAATTAAAGACGCTTGTCCGAGAGATATCAAATCTGCGGTGATGCTGTGATGTAGTGGAGAATCCTATCGTCTGCAACACCTGGCTTGCGCCATGTACAATATACAATTTTTCGTTGGAGACATCGTTTTGTTCTGTATATGTAAAAAAATAAGATCCACCACATCTGTTTGCATCAGACCTGTCAATCAGCTAAAATTCGTCTTCATTAAGGTTATGATCGATGCCTCAGCACCAGACGCACTCTATTTCAACACTGAAATCTTTGGGATGATTGCCCATGTGTAGTTTTTTTTTTTTTTTTTTTTTTTTTAAAGTAATCCGGACGAGGAAAGACGTGAACATCAATCAACCTGATATAAATCAGGCGGCCCCACCACGTGAACTTTATAATTTTGGGAGTAATTTTATATTATTACCGTTGCGATGTAACCTGTTATGGAAAATCCGACCTCACGGTACAATACTGTCCCAAGCGCCCGTCCAAGCCGAGGCATGATCCATCCGACCTGTTTCGGGACGTGATCCATCCGAGCAGACGACACGGTTGGTGCGTGACTCGGAATCATACCCCGATCGGATGACCTCCGACGCCTTAACCACACTACTTATTAAAGTCATCCCTGTCAACTATGGTGGAACCAACTGACCCGACCAGGCAGATCGGATTGGTGGTATCCTTAGATAAGCCGAGCCGAACAGACCTTCCGACGTGCATATCCCACTCGCTGAATATGGAAACTGTCATAACCACACGTGGCCGATGACTTCGCCCACAGATGCGCACGATCCATCAGATACGCTGCGCAATCAGTAGATTGCGGTCGATATCTCCATGATCCTAGAATCCCTCTGATCGTGCCGAGATTATCGGACTCAGACCGCTTCACAAGTAAGTATAAATAGCACGCATCATCACTTCTACAGGCACGCGAAATCGAGCTCTCTTCTACTCTACTTAAGACCCTGATTCCCTTGTCCTGACTTATGCATCGGAGGGTCCCCCAGCTTAACCAGGGTCACCTTTGTCTGTTCTCGTTGTGCAGGTTTCAGGGGCGACGTGTAGGGAATGACGTACAAAGGGCCGACCAGATTTTGTCATCAACATTTTTTGGCGCCGTCTGTGGGAACCTGAAACTAGAAGTCAGGTTCTCATTTTCTCAAGCAATGGTAAAGAAGAAGAAAGCTGCAGCGGTGCAGCCGCAACCTAATGAGCAGACTCGGTCATCATCATCGCTTCATGCCGAGTCCACACCAGGGCCTTCCCAGCGTTCGCATAATCAGTCGAGCAAATATCGCGCCATGCAAAACGAGATCCTGGTCCTGTGCGACGAGATAAATCGAATGAAACAGAGAGAGTCAGAGCCACGCCCTGCTCAAGAATAACCCGTCCTCGAGCCGGTAGGGCTGTTAGTGGAAACTCGCTCCGTATCAAGGAATGTGAGGCCCGAAGCCCCCCAACATTCGGAGGTACCGCATTCGGGTCAAAATCTTCCTACGGCACGTGCTGAGGTATCTGTGCGGAACCCCACTACTTGGGCTCCGATGACCGTTCATTCAGCAACATTTGCCCTACCGCACTCGAACCTCCGTTATCAGCTGGAACGAAGGAGAGAGAAAGGAACGCCGGAGGTCGAACATGCGCCAGAGGTCGTCGCTGAAAATAAGGATCCCTGGGAAGCGCGCTTTGCCGAACTGAAGGATAAGTTCCTGATATTGGAGAAAAAGCAGGAACAATCGACAGTTCCAACCACGATCCAGGTGATGATGGAAGAGACCGAGCCTCCCTTCACCCCGGCCATCATGGCTGAAGTGATGCCGCAGAGGTTTCGGATGCCTCCCGTCATCCAGTATTTATGATCTGGGGACCCATCCGAACACTTGGAGTCCTACAGATCATGGATGCAGATCCAGACTGCAACGGATGCGATGATGTAAAGAGGGTTCTCCATCACCCTCACCAGATCTGCTCTGATTTGGTATCGCCAGCTGAAACCAAATTCCGTAGGCTCATTCGCGGAACTGAGTCAACTATTCCTTACGCAATTCATAAGCGGTAAGAGAAGTCGGAAGCCCAACACCCACCTGCTCACCATCAAGCAGGTCCCGAAGGAGTCGTTGAAGGATTACATCGCCCGCTTCAACGAAGAAGCATTACATGTCAAGGACTACAATGATAAGATGACCCTCGCTGTCATTCTGAGCGGACTGAAAGAAGGAAAGTTTGCCTTCTCCATCGGAAAGAATCCACCGAAAACACTAGCGGACCTCATGGCGAAAGTTCAAAAGTATACTAACGCAGAAGAGTTCACCAATACCCAAAAGGGCACATAGGTGTCTGACTCAACGAATAAGGGAAAGAGACCCCGAAACGAAGACTCTCAGTCTGCTCGCAAAGGGAAGGATGACCGCGCTTCTCGCGATCGTCGTCCGAGCCATAGGCTGGAAGGAAAATTTCGTTCCTACACTCCGCTCAATATGTCCGATGAGCAGATCCTACTAGACATCCGAGGGGATAGGCTACTCAATTGGCCGGTTTGTATGAGAGCTGATCCAGAACACAGGGACAAGCGAAAATTCTGCCACTTCCACCGGGACAATGGTCACAACACGGACGACTGTGTGTATCTATAAGACGAGATTGAGTCCCTCATCCGCAAAGGACATCTACGTTGTTATACCAAAAAGTAGAAATCCACTCGGAGAGAAGAACGGTCGCAAGAGCAGTCGAACAACCCCCCAAAGGAGCCCGTCGAAATTCGCACCATCTTCGGGGGTTTAACTGGGAGAGGGGATTCGAACAGGGCACGAAAAGCCCATTCCCAGAGGTCCGAGTCGGAACACCACATTCACCTGGCGAAACGTCCCAGCAAGGAACTCCGGGTCACTCCGTGCAGCCTGACCTTCACAGAAGATGATGCACGCGGGATCCAACATCCGCACGACTACGCGCTAGTGGTTACTAAGACCATATTCAATCACAAAGTATACCGTATCTTGGTCGATACCGGGAGTTCGGCTGACGTCATGTATTCCGAGGTGTTCGAGAAGATGGAAATTCCACGATCCAGGATCCGACCTGTGAAGACTCCCTTGCACGGATTTGCCGAAGGGAGAGTCATCTCCGAAGGAGCCATCTCCCTCCCAGTAACAGCGGGAGAAGGGCAACATCAAGTCACACTTTTGGTTGACTTTTTCATTGTCAATGTTCCATCAGTCCACAACGTGATTCTGGGCCGACCCTCCCTCATTGCGATGAGGGCGGTCGTCTCAACTTATCATCTGATGATGAAGTTTCCAGCTGAAGGTGGGATCGGTTATCTCTGAGGTGACTAACGCGATGTCAGGAGGTGTTATGCGATAGCCGTAAGGAAAGGGGCCGTCAAACAAACGCTCGTAGTGGACCCCTTGGACCCTCGGGGATCGATAGAAGAAAGCTCCTCAGTCGAAGATCTGATAAGAGTGTCGCTCGATGAATCAGATCCGAACAAAACTGTTTAGCTCGGATCATTACTGAATCCCGAGCGGAGGAACGAGTTATTGGCCTTCTTGAGGCAACACCGAGAGGTCTTCGCATGGTCACATGCAGATATGCCAGGGATCTCACCCGATGTGCTAGTCCACACGCTGAACGTGGACCCAGAACACCGGCCAGTTAAGTAAAAAAGAAGGCCGTTCGATGCCGAACGATATGAAGCCATTGTTGAGGAGGTCTCCGTCCTGCTCGATGCAGGCTTCATAGAAGAAGTATACTACCCTGACTGGATAGCAAATATTGTGCTCGTCAGGAAGTCAAATGAGAAGTGGCGGGTCTACGTAAACTATTCCAATTTGAATAAGGCGTGTCCCAAAGACAGCTTCCCGTTACCTCGGATCGACCAACTGGTGGACAACATGGCCGGACACGAGTTACTCTCGTTTCTGGATGCTTACTTCGGGTACAACCAGATCGTCATGCATCCCCCAGATAGGCAGAAAACCACCTTTGTCACGGACAGGGGACTCTACTGTTACCAGGTCATGCCATTTGGCCTGAAAAATGCTGGGGAAACGTATCAGAGACTGGTGAATCAAATGTTCGCCAAACAGATCGGACACACCATGGAGGTGTATGTGGAAGACATGCTGGTGAAGAGTATCAAAGCCTCCGACCACCTTGTTAATCTCGAAGAAACATTCAACGTCCTCCGTGAATACCAGATGAAGCTTAACCTCGCCAAGTGCGTGTTCGGGGTTGAGTCAGGGAAGTTCCTGGGCTTCCAAGTCAGCCAACGAGGTATCGAGGCTAACCCAGACAAGATCAAAGCCCTCTTGGACATGAACTCGCCTCGGACTCTCAAGGAAATACAGTGTCTCACGGAAAGAGTCGCAGCCCTCGGACGCTTCATATCTAGGGCTAAAGATAAATGCCTTCCCTTCTTCCAGCAGCTGAAGGGCCACAAGAGGATGGAGTGGACGTAGGAATGCGAGCAAGCCTTCCAGCAATTAAAACAGTACTTGGGTTCACCGCCTCTATTGACCAAGCCCGAAGAAGGGGAACCTTTGTTCCTCTACCTCGCTATCTCGGCCTCAGCTGTCAGTTCGACTCTGATCAGAGAAGTCAGAGGCAAGCAGTACCCCGTCTATTATGTAAGCAAAGTCATGGTACCAGCCGAAATAAGGTACCAGTCTTTGGAGAAACTGGTGCTTTGCCTCGTCGTCTCAGTTAGAAGACTGCAGCCATATTTTCAAGCCCACTCCATAGTTGTGTTAACAAACTCTCCTCTGAGGCAGATCCTCCAGAGACTCGAAGTGTTAGGTCGGATGACCAAATGGGCCGTAGAACTCGAAGAGTTTGATATTCAATTCCGACCTAGGACAACACTCAAGGGTCAAGCCGTAGCCCACTTTATCACCGAGTTCACAACTCCGGATGCGGAGCAGGTCAGAAAGGAAGTTGAAATGACACCATCGGTCCCGTTGAACGATTAAGAACCAGCCTCGGATCCGGGGTGGGTCCTTTATGTTGATGGATCTTCCAACATTAAAGGAGCTGGAGCTGGTGTTGTCCTGGTTGCACCTGATTCAACGATAATCCAATACGCCATCAGGCTTGAGTTCAAAGCTTCAAATAACGAGGCCGAGTACGAAGCACTGTTAGCCGGGCTCAGGTTGGCAGCGAGCCTAGGCGTTCAAACTCTGCAAGTCCGCTATGACTCACAGCTGGTAGTGAACCACATCTCCTTGGAGTATAAAGCTAAGGAAGCCAGAATGATCGCCTACCTTGAGGAAGTGAGAAAATTGATTGGGAAGTTTTGGAGTTGCACAATCCGGCAGATCCCCAGAGCAGAGAACACATGGGCCGATGCCTTAGCGAGGCTAGCCTCGGCCTTCAAGGGAAAGGTCTCACGTTTTGTTCCAGTTGAGCTCATTGAACACCCAAGCATTAGCTATTCGGAGAAAGTTAACCCCGTCCAGTCCATTCCTAGTTGGATGGACCCGATTTTCAATTATCTATCAACCGGTGAGGCTCCCTCTGACAAATTAGAGGCAAGACGATTTAGGGTCCGAGCGGCGCGGTACGCCATATTGGACGGAGTGCTATACAAGAAGGGACATTCTCAGCCTTACCTTAGATGTCTTCGACCGGATGAAGCCGACTACGTGATTCGGGAGATTCATGAGGGAATCTGAGAAAATCATTCTATCAGTCACGCCTTGGCCATGAAGATACTTCGTTAAGGGTATTTCTGGCCAACCCTTAAGCAAGACTCTGAGGATTTTGTTTGGAAGTACGACAAGTGCCAGCGTTTTGCTGCTGTGCCGAGGCAACCGGCAGAAAAAATGACACGCATGAGTGGGCCATGGCCGTTCGCTCGATGGGGGATCGACATTATCGGTCCCTTGCCCACTGAGAAGGGACAGGTCAAGTTCGCTATAGTCGCGGTCGACTACTTCACCAAGTGGGCCGAGGCCGAGTCAGTCGCAAAGATCATCGAGCAGAAAGTAATCGATTTTGTATGGAAAAATATCATCTGCCGGTTCGGGATTTCAAGAACCATCATTTCTGATAACGGCCGCCAATTCGACAATGATAAGTTTCAAGTATGTGTCAAGGGCTTGGCATTGTGAACGCCTACTCATCACCTCGGTACCCACAGTCGAATGGACAGGTAGAGGCGGTCAACAAGATCATCAAACATCATCTCAAGACGAGGCTAGAAAAAGTAAAAGGAAATTGGGCCGAAGAGCTCCCCTTCGTCCTCTGGGCTTACAGGACTACAGCCCAGACTTCGACGGGCGAAACCCCATTTTCGTTATCCTATGGCTCGGATGCAATGGTGCCAGTAGAAATCGGACTCCCTACGGCGCGGGTTAGGGGCTTCGAAGAAAGTCAGAACTCCGAGTAGATGGCGACTAATCTGGATTTTCTCGAAGAACTTACAGAAATTTTCAAGCTCCGAACAGCGGCTCGACACCAGTAGGTAGCGCGCTTCTACAATTCTAAAGTCAAAGTCAGGCGCTTTCGACCAGGGGACTTAGTCCTCCGACGTGGTTTTTAGAACACGGCCGAGCCAAGGGCAGGAGCGCTCGGACCCAATTGGGAAGGTCCATATCATGTGGTCAGATCTGCCAAACCAGGCTTATACCACCTGAAAGACCTCGAAAGCCGTCATCTCCCTCATCCTTGGAACGCCGATCACTTGAAGATCTACTACCCGTGAGAAACTAGCCTTTAAAGCTCATAATAAAATGTATGCCTCCGAGCGATTAGCTTTTAAGGCTCTTAATAAAAGATCAATTCTACCTTTGAATGCTTGTCTGATTGCCCTATCCGCACAAGCACGAATTAAATGGCCCGATCCTTTAAGGGATCGGAACCCTACCTCACGAAAGATCGACAAGGTATCCCTTCCAAGGTAAAAAGCCTAATAATGACCCCACCCTCCGGTTAAGTGTTCAGCTCGGCATACAACAAAAAAAATGTGACGAGCTAAGCATCATAAGAGAACAGACCCAACTAAAACTTAGACCGAGGAGGATCGGAGAACCGACCCTAAGAACTAACTAAACGGCAGCGGACTAAACCCATAAAGAAACCAGCTCGACATCTCACAAACAAATTGACAATGTAAAAAGAATGTTTTTCATTGAATCCTCTCGGAAGGGAAAAAGTACATGGTTGAAAGTACATTGATAGTTTCAAAAAAAAATGATAGTGTCCTCAGGCCGGAGGAGGAACTTGGGCATCAGGAGTTGGATCCAAGCGGACGACTTCGGTCGGGGCATCTTCGTAGTCGTCGGGCAGGAGGGAATCAAGGTCGAGGTCTGGGTATAAACCCAGGACTACCTCGAGGCAAGCGTCGAAGCCGCGATTGTAGAACGTTGAAGCTTTAGCGTCCCTCTCCTTGGAAGTCTTAAAACTTCGGCAGCAACAGTAACCGCTGCAGCGAAAGAAGTCTCGTCCTTCACTCGCTGGGCTTCCACGACCTGATTCACGGCTCGTGTCCGTTCTTTAGTCGCCTCGGCCTTGGCACGATTCAGAGCTTCTCCGAGCCGAGCGATCTCCATGGCCAAAGAATCCGCGTGGGCCCTGGTACGGGTCAGTTCAGCGGTCGCTGCATCGCCACCCTTCTTAAAATTATCTGCCTTATCCTACAGCTGCAGCTCCCCGGCCTCCAAGCCAATGACGACTCCTTACAGTCGCCTAACCTTGGCCCTCTCACCTGGGAGTTGTTGGCGCAGGCTGGTCTGCTCAACCTTTATGGTCGCTGCCTCGGCCTGTAGGGCCTCCAACTCTGCCTCTATCTCCTTGCGCTCCCGCACTCTCTGCCGAATAGAGAGCAGCATCGGGACGGCCTGAACAGAAAGTAAAGATCAAAATCTACAGTATATGTATAACGACATGAAAGAAAAAAAAGGTCTTCTCGGAGACATACCATGTAGCACACGAAGGCGAAGTCGTTCAAGAAGCTGTCCTCCGACCGCTCAAGAGTCTGGGCGATATCCTCCTCCTTAGCATGCTCGGCAGCCCACGGAGCCAAGAAAGCCATGTGATAACCGAGCTCAAACCTCCCGCCGCTTGTGCCCGCCTGGGCGGAAGCCTCAGTCCCCTCAGTCCCTACCCTACTGCCGGCCGAGTTTTGACCCTCAGCACAGACCTCCCCCCCGACCTCGAGGGGGGGGAAGCACATTGTCAGCTATTTTATTGGCCACCTCCGGTTTGGAGGAGGAGGGCACAACGATGGGGGCCTCAGGGACCGCGACAGGCACCTCTACTGTGGGGGGAACGGCAGCGGCGGGGGATCGAGGAGCAACAGTGCTCGGCACGACAGGGGTGCCGACCACAGTCGTCTAGACGAGCCCGGGTGGAAGACGTACCACCGAGCGCAGGACTACCGGGGGATCCGCGGCGGTACTGGGGCGCGCCGGAGTAGGTGGTACGGAGGACGAGCCAACTGGCTTCAGTGTTGGGGCTGATGGAGTTGGTGCAGCAGAAGATTTTCCCACGGTTGGGGCTGATGGAGTTGGTGTAGTAGAAGATTCCTCCACGTGAGGGAGAACCAGCTTCTTCCGAGTGATCTTCACTCGTGGGGCTTCTTGGAGCAACTCCGCCGCCGTCGGAGCTGCTTTCCTCTTCAGAGCCCTGGACGCCTCGTCCATACCTGCGAAAAAAATATAAACAAATAAATTTCATGTCAACTACTAAATAACCAAAAGAAAGCTCATCGAAAAGATCAAGGCAACTTACTAAGGGATGAGAGCAGAGGCTGGGATTTGCAGACCCCGGACCAGTGGAGGTTGGCTGCAGTGATTAGATCAGTCCAGGATCAAAGCGACTCTGACCGCGCCCTGGCCTTTACAACCTGATTTTTCTGTTCCGAGTCAAGGAGCGGTAGCCCCTTTTGGAAAGCTGTAAAAGGAGAAGGAAATATTACTTCGACTGAAGTGAAAATCAAAGCAACAACTCGAATATGAACTGAAGTCTGATCTGGTTTGGTAAAATGGGTCGGAACCCGGGCAGTTGGGGTTCTAAGCTCAGCCACTGACGCCTCCCAATTATCCGCCGCCCAGAACCACTTATTCTTCCAGTCTTTGTTGGAAGACGGCAAGTGCATTACCAACTCTGACCCTTTGCTCCCCCGAGTCATGAAATAGTACCATGGGTCGTTGTTATCATGCTTGACCCTGTATAAGCTCAGCAGCTCCTCTAGGGTCAGCTCGGGGTTTCCAACTTGCTTTCAAATTATGTAGGCTGATATCATCACCCTCCATGCATTGGGAGCGAACTGTCCAGTGGTCAATCTGAGGTAGGTCGCTACCTTCCGGATGAAGGGATGTAGTGATAGTCGGACCCCGTACTACAGCGTACATAGGAAGATGGCCACCTCTCCTTTAGCTGGGGCACCAGCAACTTCCAAGGGACCGGGAGCCCTTATCTGAATGGAGTCTGGGATCTGGAACTCTGAGCGGATCCACTCCATTTGAGATTCTGACATGACAGAACCCCATGAGACTACCTCTGCGGTACGCAGACTCGCAGGTATCTCAGTGGTGGTAGCGGTTTCAGCTCGGCGGGGTTGGGAGGCTATCTTCTTACTGGGCTACTTGGTCTTAGAAGCCAATATTTTTTCCTTACGAGGCGGGGGATACAGTAGAGTGGTCTCAAAAGTGCCTTTGGACAACCCACTCTCACTTTCAGTAGTCCCCGGCTCGGAATCATCACCGTATTCACGAACCATTTTCAGATCGGAAGACATGGCAGAAAGAAGAGCGAAGGTCAGCGAGACTCACCGGGTGGTTGCTGGAAATCGGTTACTGACGGAAACTTCGAAGTCGGCCGGAATCGCCTCTCGTCGAAAATTGCCTCTCTGGTATGCTCTTATGAAACAGAATGTAAAATGGTATGCGAAGGTCTGGGGTGCCCTTATATAGGTTGCGAAGGATTTTCGCATTAATGGCAAACCTTAATGGCAGCAGCCGAATCGGCACGAGCGGATCTCCGAGCACACATGGCAACACCGCATTGGATGCGTACCGAACCGTCGATATGGCGCCTGACATCGAGCAGTGCACCTTGATACGTAAAGCAACACCATAGCAGTCAGAGCCATTATGGACACGTCTTCTCAGGTCTACGTGGCAGCTTCTCACAGGCTGAGAAGGGATGTGGGATTGTAACCGTCGTCACGCGTTAACCAAAGCGACAAGCACACGCGCGATTCAATATCTGCCATCATTACGATGAGGGCGAAAGATTTTCTACCTAAGTACTCTCCGAGCCCACGAGCAAGCTTGAAGAGTAGGGGGCTTCTGTTATGGGAAATCCGAGCTCACGGTACAACAATGCCCCAAGCGCCCGTCCAAGCCGAGGCATGATCCATCCGACCTGTTTCGGGACGTGACCCATCCGAGCAGACGACACGGTTGGTGCGTGACTCGGAATCATATACCGATCAAATGACCTCCGACGCCTTAACCACACCGCTTATTGAAGTCAGCCTTGCCAACTATGGTGGAACCAACTGAGCCGACTAGGCGGATCGGACTGGTGGTATCCTTAGATAAGCCGAGCCGAGCAGACCTTCCGACATGCATATCCCACTCACTAAATATAAAAATTTTCATAACCACACGTGGCCGATGACTTCGCCCGCAGATGCGCACGATCCACCAGATACGCTGTGCAATCAGTAGATTGCGGGCGATATCTCCATGATCCTAAAATCCCTCTGATCGTGCCGAGATTATCGGACTCAGACCGCTTCACAGGCAAGTATAAATAGCACGCATCATCACTTCTATAGGCACATGAAATCGAGCTCTCTTCTACTCTACTTGAGTCCCTGATTCCCTTGTCCTAACTTAGGCATCGGAGGGTCCCCCGGCTTAGCCAGGTTCACCTTTGCCTGTTCTCATTGTGCAGGTTTCAGGGGCGACGTGTAGGGAGTGACGTGCAGAGGGCTGACCAGATTTTGTCATCAACATAACCTATATGAATTTTCAAGAGTTTCAAGAGCTGACAATTGTTCTCACCTAAAGTGCGGACTAGATTTTAACTATAAAACATTCCGACCGCACATAGCTTGGGATTTATATGGACCTGCATAAAAGAGGTAGTAGTGGAGGAGAGCGGATTAGGTGCTACCGGCTAACATCTTAGAGGGTGTTATCATTATCATATGTGGCCCACCTTGATAAATGTATTGTACATCCAATCTGTCAATCCATTTTACAAGCTCATTTCAGGATGTGGCGTACTTAAGAAAATTTAACTTCCACTCCGGGGTCACAAAAGTTTTGGATCAAGATGATCCTTTTATTTTCCCTTCATCCATGTTTGGTTGACCTTATCAATAAGATGGATAGCCAATAAATTACAGTGGGCCCTAAAACAGTTTATAATGGTGGGTGTACTCAATCCTACTATTTTATTTGATATGGTCCACTTGAAATTTGGATTAGTTTGTTTTATTTGATGTCTTAAATCAATTTAGATATAGGGTCTATCAATGCCATCAACAGTCTATTCGATGTCACCTTCGATGGCACCGACAATGCTCAATCCTATCGAGATTTTTCAGATTTTCTCCACTTGGTCGCTGAGCATTTTTTTCTGATGTCATCGATGGATGTTCAATTGAACTTTCGATGACATCGAACATATATCGATGTAGTTAAGATTTTTTGGAAAATTGGGTTGTGTCTCTGGACTGTTTGGTGTTAATTTGATGCCATCGACCCGACTTTAATCCATCGAAGGATAAGTTTTGATGGCTCGGCTGATCCAGAGCCGTAGTTCTTTGGATGAGGACTCCAGACAAGAACTTAGCTCGGCCAATCCAAGGCCATACTTCTTCGGATAAGAACTCTAGATGTAAAGCTCATATTGTAGTCTGTGCCATTCCTTAGGATCCTACGGTCCTCTCAGTCGAATTTCGGCAACCTATGACGCGTATATAGTTTTTGTGTACGACCCTAAATCACGCCCTGTCAACCCGAATCGGCTCGACTCAAAACTTGTACCCTAGCAAACACGTCGTAGCCGTCGTTCCAACGCCACGTCTCGCGCACCGATGCGATACCTAGGTCAGGAGTTGTGGGCCTGCATTTATTTCGAGGAAAACACTACGCGTTACAAATTTCGAGAGAATCGCTATCACCTTTTACATTAATCAATCAAGTACACATCACATCACAAGTCAAGTACCAACCCATACCCTACCCATCTCTCTCCCATTCCTAAAGTCAATTCTCTCTCTCTCTCTCTCTCTCTCTCTCTCTCTCTCTCTCTCCACCCATCCCTTTTTTACATCACCCATCCCTTCCTTACACCCATCCTAGCCCTTTTCATCCCATCACCTCTCTCTTCTCTCTCATTTCTCTCTTCACTCCCAAGCAACCAAGAAACCAACCGTCTAAGCAATTCCTAAGGAGAGGAGAAACTAGGTGTGGCCCACTCCCTGCCACCCAATCTCCCATCCTAGCCATACATACTTTGTCATTGTCCATCAAAATCAAAGCCAAGGAGCAAAGGAAGCCAGGGGACCAAGAAGGTGTGCAATAGGTGGGTGATTTTAGGTTTTCACCGTTGATTTTCATTTGAGGGCCCACTTGTGATGGGACCCATTTTAATGTATGCATTGTAAATCCTAGAGGGGAACGTAGTGGTAGGGCCCCTCCATCTCACCGATCTCTCTCTCTCTCTCTCTCTCTCTCTCTCTCTCTCTCTCTTTCCTGATCGTATGGCCCACCTATGAAGTATGTACCATATCCATGCCGTCCATGCGTTGGGCCCACCTTGTTGGACTGTCCAGCGGACCGGATTGCTGCCTGTCCATCTAGATAGGCCAGGATGTAGGAAAGCACAAATATCAGTTTGGTCGGATGGTGGGCCATGCATTTGTGGACCCACCTGATGCACGTGTTTTATCTTAGCCTTCCTTCCTGGACAGGCCCTAGATGAAGGGAAATAACAAATATCAGCTTGATATTTTGGTGGGCTACACACGTGTGGACCCACCATTGTATTTGCTATGTCTACACCGTCCAAATAGGCTGGATGGTGGGACCTGCTTGATGTAAGTGTTCATCCACACCGTCCAGTTGGACTGGATGTGAGACCCACTTGGATGGATGTATCCACACCGTTCACGTGGATGGTGGGATCCACCTCACACATGGGGTCCACCTTAAGAAATGTATGGTATATTCAGCCGTCTATTTGTGTGAGAGGTGGAAATGGATTGGTTGGAGCACCTCACATCAGCTATATAGATGTTGTATGACGTCAGCAAGTTCTATGGGTCCCGTTTTGATGTATGTATTTCCTCCATGCCGTCCATCTGCTCCATCCACACCGTCCATTACTTGGACGATGGGCCACCTTAAAGTATGTATTTTATCCACACCGTCCAGATCATGGACGGTGGGAACCCACCTGGACTTATGTATTTTATCCAACCATCCATTTATCTGGACGTGGGACCCACACCAGCCATATAGTTGCTGTAAGACGTCAGCAGGCCTATGGGCCTGATCATCAGGTATGCGTTCATCTAAACTGTCCATTTCTTAGCCCCCTCTAGCTATATAGCTCCTGCATTGAGGTTAGCTAGTTCTGTAGTTTATGGTATGTGTTATATCCCAACCGTCCATCTGGACGGTGGGGACCACCCAACCACATGGCTACTGTATTGACGTCACAAGTTCTATGGGTCTGATCATGATGTATGGGCCTTATCCACACCGTCCAGATGGCTGGATGGTGGGACCCACTGTTGACTTACATATTCTATATCCACATCGTCTATCAGGTGGACCATACTGCAGAAAAATCAGTGGAGGATGATTTTCCTCTTATTTCAAGTCTTTATGACCTTATGAAACAGATTGGATGGAAAATAAACGTTATGGTGGGCTTGGTGAATTGTTAACAGTGACAATCGTTATCTTCACTTCTATTTGGGGTATGGTTCAGATGATTTTTTGATATGATTCATTTTTGGGTAATGCTCCATAATAATCTCTAAGAATAGATGTACGGTGTAGATATAATAAAATGAACATATAGTGTGTGGGTCTCACCTTGATGTGATGTATATTGAGCCCAAATGAGAGGCTCATTATAATATGTTGGAGGCCCATGGGTTATAGCCCATTGTGAAGTATTCGAGGCCCATGGGATGTGGCCCAATAAGTTATATATGAGGCCCTAGTGTGAGGCCCATTATATTGTGTATGAGGCCTTTGTGTACGGCCCAATGGGATGTGCATTGGGCCCTTATGTGAGGTCATGGGCCCAATATATGTTAGGATTTATGTGGGCCACTCCTTGGGAGCAATGTTGGTGAAATGTCCACATTGATGGGAAATGATGGTTAAATGTCCACATTGTGACCTTCCCTTAGGCCTTCTTAAGCCCATTCTCATTATTCTTTAAGTGGGTTAACCTAGATTATTGGGCCCCCTTGACGTTGCATGGTCTATCATCACCATTGGTGGATGGCTCTGTGCTACCAGATTTGGCATATCCATGGCCGAGGGTCGATCTTTATATTATGGTTTAGATCAACTGTTCATCTATGGACCCCGCCCTACATATAGGCCGATTATCGATACCGGTTATCATACCGATTACGAGTATGCTTAGCATATCATCATGATACATGTCCATACGCATCATTTGCATGCTTGATATGAGATGTGGTTGACCATTACATATGCCATTGGTAAGGTTGTTATGGGACTCCATGATAGGTGGAGATTGTCTCACATGAGCGCACGGTATGCGTAGGATTGATGCATGACTAGATTGTATGACTCATGCATCTTACATTGTTGTTGTGATTACTATATGCCCTAGTGACATTAGGGTCTTAACCTCCACAGGCATATCGTGGATGATATGATTGGACACCAGAAATACTGTTATTAGCATCGGGCACCATAGATGTCCCTAGGTGAAAATTCTTAAATTCGATGGTACCAGAGGATACTCCAACGTCAAGACCGAGTGGATACATAAGCGCGTTAGGGCGAATACTAGGAGGCCACGTCTTCCACCGTGTCGTGATCGGTTGGAAGAGAGTGTGGCCTTACACACCCAAGGGTTGGGGGCAATTGCTAGGCTGAGTATGACCAGCACGTAAATGAGTCCGCTATCGACGTGCCGGATAGGTATTGGTAGACTATTGGTCGGGCGGAAAGTGAGGTTTCTTACGCTCACTTGGACTGCACGCATAAGGAAGGGGTAGTGCCATTTGGATTGTATTAAACTGTGGTGATTATACAGAGTGAGAACTATACTGATATTTGATGCTCTAGTGATGAGCTACATTGATATTTGGATTTAGATGAGGATTGGTATGCTGAGTTGCATCTTTCATTGCATGGTCTTGGTATGGCCGACATCATTCATGCTTTGCATCGCATGGCCTTGATATGGTCGATAACATTCATGCCTTACATCGCATAGCCTTGGTACGACTGATAGTATTCATGGACTTACCAGTATTTTCGCATTACTCTGATATTGCATACTTGCATTGCTACCTTGTGCACACACTTTCACCACCCTTTAAGCTTTCTATAAGCTTATGCATGATAGATGCATGTAGGTGACGTCAGGACGCAGTCGTAGCTTAGTAGGAGCAGGAGCATGCAGTCGAGCTTCAGGAGTTTCCGTATTATTATCATTATATTTCACTTTATGCACATTGTACCTTAAAGCTTTTGTTCGTAATGAATTTTGTGATGGTGTCTTGGTTATTATTCGGGGATTATGCTTATGGTTATGTTTGTCATGAAATAAATTCACATTGAAAATCCTCATTGTAGGATCTTAGGATCAGAACCTGGTATATAGGTGCCGGAAGCTGAGAATGGGGTAATGGGAGGTTGTCGGCGCCGGATTCGGTGATTGGGAATTTTGTGTGCCCGATTTCTGAGTTTGGGGCGTGACATTAGATAATAGCTGGGTTCAGCTAATCCAGGGTCATAACTCTTCGGATGAGAGCCCCAGACAAGAGCTAGGCTTGGCCAATATAGCGCTGTAGTTCTTTGGATGAGAACCCCAGACAAGAGCTCGACTTAGATTTCCCTGTCTATCTCTCCCTAATAACCCTAGTTTTGGAATCATAGTTTGGAAGCAAGGCCAGACTTGTCGTAATGTTCTCCTACGAAGGACCTATTGATCGATTCGGTTTGCTTAAGTCGGTCCTTATCAGGTCTATTCATATTTTTCCATAATAGAAGCCCCTTACTTTCTTGGTCTGAGCATAGACTTAGAGAGTAAGTTCTTGGGGAAATGAAGCGCCGCCTCCACTCGTGATGACAGGTCGAGGTAATCAAAGCGTAATCATCGTGATGATTATGCTTCAAGATACGTGTGCGGTATGACAGCCGCAGTCCTTCAACTTCTAACCTATGGATGAGAGACACATAACAGGTGGTTACAGATTGCAATTAATGGAGCAGGAAAAATGATGTCACGTGCTCATGGGGGGAGGCGAGAGGTCATATGTGCTGCAACGGTATTTAATACTGAGGGTACTCAGACTAGGGCACATGGGTCTGGACGAATAGCTTCCTTCCATGTGTCCCATTAGGCTTGAATTCAAGCCATTTCAACTTCAAAAATAACTGTCTGCAATGATGGCATTTGGCTGGCGAAGGCTATATAAACCCATCCACGCCTTCACTTGACCTCTCCTGCATTTGAAACTTTGCTTGCCTACTCTCCATTTTCTCTGCTCTTCTCAAATCACCTTCTACCTAGAAAGGGTTTTTTTTACCGGATAAAGGGATTCCGTCAGTCGGAGAAGGGTCTTTCTTGGAAGATGTCGTCGGAGTAAAGAGAATTTCTGCCAGAGTAAATCTCCTAAAGTGATGTGAGTCCTCCATTGCTTTAGCTCTTTCTTCTATTATGTCGAGTAATTCTGATGAAGTTCATGAGATCCGAGGACCGGGAGTGGACTTCGAGCCAGAGACTACCAACTCAGAACTTGAGACTTTGAAGGCCCCTTGGAGGCCATACCATTATATCCATTGGCCAAGAAGACTGTAGGTTTGAAGGCCAAGAGCCGAGGTGCGAAATCGAAGAGGGCACCTCGGGACCCGGCGGGAAGGTCTAAGGCTGGTCCTACAGGGGATAAGTCCTGAGCGGCAACTCCTGGAGGCTCAGTTCTTCTTGAGTCTCAGATGGCCTAGTTTCGGGCCGATTACCAGATTCCCGACTCTGTACATATCGAGCTCCCTCACCTCAGGATCAAGCAGGTAATCCCGTAGATGGGGACGTCGTAATATTCCACTGTGCCCTGCAGTGTGGGCTCCAATTCCCCATCCATTTGTTCACGTGTCTTGTACTAGTGCGTCTATAGTTAGATCCTGGTTAGTTCCGAACACATGGAGAATTCTGGTCTTCACTTTTATCCTCTAGCATCAGGTGAAGAACCAACACTTAAAGTTGGATGAGTTCTTGTATTTGTACATGCCTAAGTTTGATGGGTCCGACCCGACCTGGTACTATTTCTCAGTTAGGTCCCAATGTTCCCCAGGTCTGATAACCTGACTCCCCACCTCCAACAAAGACTGGAAGGGAAAGTGGTCTTGGGCCTCGGGAGAGTGAGAAGCTCCCGTCGCTGAGCTCGGCAACTTACGGGTCCATGTTCCCACCAGATTCTCTAATCTAGGTGGAACACTTTTTATTCTTCACTGTGTTTCTTAAGACTAACCTATCTTATTGCATTCTAATCTGTCTTTCGCTTCTACCTGTAGTCCAACTGAAAGGGCATACTGATCTCTCTTCTTTATACCAAGCTCAAGTTTTCAGGGCTTAGGTGTTTGGCGAGGATCAACGCATTTGACATGACTCATCAGTAGGGATAACCTTGTGTCTTTAGGATTTTGCCGATTTTTGCCTTCCTTTTACTCTGGGTAGGCAGGGTGGGTGTTATGATTGACTTAGGATTCCTCTCTAAGCTTGGCTTGGACTAACTCCCTTCTTTTATGCAGGAATGGATGAAGCATCTGGTTCTAAGAGGAAGAGGCCATCCGTAGTGCGCTCGCCCATGAGTGTGGTCCTCGCTACCGAGCCGAGGATGAAGGTGGCGCCCAAGAAGAAGAAAACGTCTGGCACAGCTTGCCCCGGTCGAAGTTGGGCCCACACCTGCTGTGACCCTAGCTCTATGGCCCTACAAGCCCTTGAAGCCCCAATCGGGGCCGAGCCCATCATCATTTTGACTCCAACTCCTGAGGGGCAACCTTCTGAGGTTCCACCCTCAACTCCTGCTTGTCCTCTTAGGATCGGGAGAGAAGTTATTAGAGAGACTCCCGATGCTGATTTCCCCTGCCATGGGGGAGCCTCTAAGGCCCCTGCCCAATCCACCGCTCATCTCACCACTGCTAAGATCGATTTCCTGGATAGTAGGACTGACGCCTTGGTCAAGTATACTGCTATGCCCGAGGCTGCGATTGAAGCCTCCAATGCCAGCGGGGTTGGGAGAACGACCGAGCCTACCCCTCAAGGGATTTTTTCCTCCTGACTACCACATGTCATTACTGAACAAGTGGGTGGTGAAATAGCGGTGTAGACCGCTTGAGTTGAAGTAGGAATATGTCAATATATCCTAGAGGGGGGGTGAATAGGACTTTTTAAAGTTTTTATGAATTATTAAAAAAATCCTTATCACACTAATCCTATCACAGAGTACAGACTAGGATTACTCAAAATTAACTCTACTGGCTTTCAAGCCTGGTAAAGGATCCTATCACAAACTATTTAAGAGATAATCAATTTATAGATGAGATTGTGATGGATATGACTGTGTGTGCATAAGATGTGATTTCAAATAATCATATATAAAGGCATGTAAGGCAATCACATAAATGAAAGACAATATCAATCTCAAACACAGTCATTTTATTGTGGTTCGATAACTTGTCTACTCCACTCCCGGCTTCCACACTCAACCCTTGAGTGACCGAATTTCACTAAGGAGGTTTCCCATAGTTCACCTCAAACTTAAGGTTTTAAATCAGGTTCACCTTCAACTTTTATAGAGGTTTCTACTCAGTTCACCTCAAACCCTGGAGTTTTGCTGGTGTACTCCTAACCAGATGTTTATGCCCACACAGAGCAAGGGTCTACACAACGCACCCGGAGGTTTCTACTCGGTTCACCTCTAACCCTGGAGTTTTGCTGGCATACTCCTAACCAGATGTTTATGCCCACATAGAGCAAGGGTCCGCACAACGCACCCGGAGGTTTCTACTCGGTTCACCTCTAACCCTGGAGTTTTGCTCGCGTACTCCTAACCAGATGTTTATGCTCTCCACAGAGCAAGGGTCCAAACAACGCACCCCGCACGTACACTCCTGTCGGAGGCCTCCTTCGAGGACTTCAAATGGTGAGCAACACTTAAAACTCAATCCTAAAAAGGAATGATCACAAGTGTCATATGGACTCTTAGTACTTACAGATAAGTTGATGAGTCCCTTTTAGCGTAGTGATGAAGATCTCATTCTTGTTGATGAAGAGTCTTCAGTTCTCTTGATCCGCAACACAAAGATGTATCTATACTAGGCTTTAGGTTGGGTCAAGGTTATGATGAAATACCATTCTCTAAAGATTTTCCTATAAGGAAGATAGAGTGGTTTCCATCATTTATGCATTCAAGGCATCCCAGCTTAATGATTTATCATTAAGATAGTAGCTGAAGGATCCTTGAATGCGAAAGTTCATTCCCTAATCCACTCTATGAAATATCAATGATGAGGGTGGATTGGAGGATGAACTTCCTGATAGAAAGGGCTTGAGGTAAATGATAGGAAGGTTAAAACTCTCAAAAGCACTCTCTTCTTTCTCTACCAGCAATAAAGACTAATCTCTCTATATATAGGCAAAAGGTTCCAACGGATATAAACGTTCATATTTATGACAGAGTTCGATATCATCGAACAGTCGTCGATATCATCGAGCGTATAGTCTCGATTGTATCGATAGACTTCTCGATGATACAAACTCAATTGTCATTTCGCTTTTAGAAACCTTCCGCCTACTGGTCGATGGGATCGAGACACACATCGATGTTATCAGATTTCGAACTCCGATTCCATCGAGCAATGGATCGATTTATCGACAGATGAAAACAAGAGAGAAGTCTTGAAGAATTTCAGGTTCAATAGATATGATTGGGGAACAGTCGATGTCATCAGAATTTGTACATCGATCATATCGGAGACCTTGTCGATGGGATCGATAAATCGTATAAATTTATCTAGAAGCTTACTGGACGATTTATGTTCGGACTCGATATGATCGATATATGAATATCGATTTATCGACTGGCACCCTGATCAACATTAAAAATAACCTGAAATTCATGCTGGAGAAAACACGCGCCCACAATCGATATGATCGACTGTCTTCCGATATGGTCGATATTTGAGTTCAGATTGAATCGGACAGACATCGATATATCGAAGCTTATGTTAGTTTTCATTAGAAAAACAGGGGCGCCGGAAAGCAGTCTGTCGATATTATCGATCCACTTCAGATGTCATCGATATTCGAATATCGATGATATCGACTACCAAGTCGATATATCGATAAATCGTACAGATGATTGTCTGATTGCTGGACGCTTTTTGTCCTCATTCGAATGTATCGATTGAGATCCTGAGGACATCGACAGAGCTGGTCGATTATATCGAAGGGGTAATCGATATAATCGACAGTGTAAGAAAAACTTTAAAGATTTTCCTTTTTGATAACAAGTTTTCTTACACTGAAACCCTAAGATGTTCTAGTTCTTTTTAAGGGTTTAATCACCTGGTGTTTTGGGACATGGGATGTGAGGCTATGATTTACCTATGGAGAGCTTCCACAGATCCAGTTGAGGCAGACGCTTGACTTGATCTTTCTGTAGGGCGCTGTTGTCCGACTGACTCAACTTACAACGTAATTGACAAATCAGGGCACGTAGTAGGTTCACTTTCAGGTGGCTAAACACGTGCCCGAGTCATCCATTGTCAGCACTCTCTCTCGCACTTATACCTTGTTTATGAATGATTCCGCTTCAAATTGCTACCAGTCATTGTCAATGTTCATGGTGGTTAAAGATAGGCTGAAGGAGATGAATCGACTTGAAGCAAATAAGGCCGAGCTCGAGAAGCTTTTAGAGGCTTCATCTAGAGAGCAGGAGGAGCTGAAGAGGATCGCGGATGAAGGTCAGGCAAGGGAGTTAACGCTCCAAGAAGAAGTCAACCAACTCCAAGCTCGCTTGGATGTAGTTGAGCTTGAAATCGTGTCTGCAGGGTGTTGTTGGCTGTATGAAGACTTCCGTTGAGCGCGTAGAGGTGGGAAACATACAACTCTTGGATGACCTCAGGCGGGAGGGGCTAGCTCAGCAAAGGGCTGTCCTCGAAGCTTGGGCTAATGCAGAGTTGGAGAAGCAACAAAGGGAGCTTGAAGCTTTGTCGGCCTCGTGGGCTATTGCAGTAGTGGTGGAGTACAAGGAGTCTTTAGAGAGAGCCAGAGAGTTGGATAAATTGTTCCTGTATGCCTACAATGCTGGTTATGACACCTGCCTCGTCGAGGTTTGAAAGCTCCACCCTGACGTTAACCTCGATTCTATCGGTGTGGATGAGGCCGAGGAGTTTGAACTAACTCCAACTAACTTGCAGGGGCCCGAGAACGTCCTAATTGTTGCCGAGAAGGCTCTTGATGCTCAGCCTACTAGCTCAGCAGCTGTCCCCTCTTCCCGAAGGGAATGACATATTTGACTCACTTTCTTCTTTTTGACATGGAATATTTGTGGATGATGATTTTTTGAATATTCATCGATGATGATTTTTAACCATCTGACCCTCGGTTGAGGGCATGATTTTATATGCTGATTGTTGAACGATGATTTGTAGATGCTAAGGCTTTGTTGAGTGGCGGGCTGACCTCTTAAGGGGTCCGCTCACCTAAGGATTTCTTCTCCACGCATGAGAGGTGTCCCTTATCCATTTTGTAGATCTTTGTTGTTTGATGAGCTAACCCCTTCTTTAAGGGATCAGTTCACCTAAGGATTTCATCTATGCACATGAGAGCTGACTCCTTAACGATTCGGTAGATTTTCGCGGATTAACTAGTCGATCCCTTCTTTAAGGGATTGGTTGGTAGAGTTCATCTCTGCTCATGAGAGATGACTCTTTATATAGTAGATAAGCTGAATATGCTTTTATTAAGAGCCTTAAAAGGCTAGTAGATCCGAGTTGTACATTACTTTTATCAAGGGCCTTAAGTGGCTAGTAGTTTCTTTTTCCTCATAATAGTAGATCTTTAAGTACTCGGCATTCAAGGGGTGAGGTAGTGGACGCCCTTTGTAACACTCCGAATTTTTACCAACCTGGAGTTAGACATCCTTAGGCAATGGGTCAACCATAATACCTTAGTAATTTCTCAGAACTCAATTCCAAAGCCAAAGAAATCATTTAGAACCAAATTTTTTAGAAATTTAACGTGAATTAACTAGCGCTACATTAGATTACCTGCAAAATTAGCACCAACCACTTTAAATACGATCTGTAAGACCCAAAACCTCTAGAATTGCTAACGCCATCTTATCCTAAAATCCAGGATTAAATTCTAAACCTGTTTGTTCTCAGGAACCCTTTGAAACTTTGTATTGAATCTACACCGCGCGTCAAAAGTCTAATATCTATAACTTAGACCATTATGACCGTGAAGTCGGACTTGACTACCACCCTAGAAATCAAGCCCAACTGATGTTCTGAGGCTATTTCATTGAGCCTGGAGCAAGGAGTGTGAGAAAGAGTGAAATTCTTTATAAATTAAATGTTATTTAAATAAATCTGGCACGTGTCGCTTACGGGTTAAGTATAAGCATTCAAACTATTGGAATCTGACCCAAATACACCCTCGAATCAGGGAACATTTCCCAGTCAGGTCAGTGTACTTGGAATCCTCGATCTAGTCTCAGTGACCACTGAACTGAAACTGGTCCGCCACGTGCCATCTGGAAACCCTATCGAACTGAAAACTAATGTGATCAGGATCCAGCATCCACAAGCATAAGTCCGACCACATTCAATCAGGGGACCTTTAGAATGTTCTTTTGGATCGAGAAAGACTCGATTTGGCTATAACCCAAGTATACCTCGGTCTAGAGTCTAAATAGGTGAGTTTCTAACCTATTTAAAGACCTTAAACCCTCTCACTTCCCTCCCATACGAATTTGCAAAAACCCTAGGAAAGAGAAGAGAGAAAAGAGAGAGATTGTGTGGAAGTTGTGAGGGAAAGTTCCCGCCACTCGATCCTGCTTCTACACGTGCTTATCCATCGTGTTCTAATCACTCTTCCGGTGATTCTGACTTCATTCTAGGTAAGAAAACCCTAACCCTAACCTGTTTTAAGGTTCCTATGGGTACAAGTAGCTAAGTATCTGACTCATCTTGTGTTATAGGTCGTCATATCGACGTTGACGGAAGCGTAGAGTACCTATTCAATTCATTACGCTCCTATGGTGTAAGGTGCGGATCTTAGACGCTTAGATTACCTGTTTTCAAAGTTTCAATGTCGTTTAATGGTATATTGTTGACAAGAATGTTATTTGACATGTAGAACATACTGTCTGTTTTTTATTTTGAATACGTACGAAGAATATGAGATTTAGGGTATTTTAGGTATTTATAGAAAATACTGTATATGTACATATTTTACTGATATGATTTCCATGAGTATTTGCCGTGTACCTATACTAGTTATACGTGTATGATCTATTTGGCAAAGAGATTTGCCCTAATGCACATATTGGCCAACATATGCTATGTAGACTAATGTGTGTAGACTAAGTGTTTGTTGAAATGCCTAAATTAATATGATTTATTCCTACTATATGTTTTAAATGTAAGAACATGATTGTTGTGCATTAGACATCTCCTTGACATAAGGATCTGTCATATTATATGTTGAAATCAACATACGTCAAGTACGTTGGAGTTAAGTAGTCTAAGTGTTTGTATAAATGTATGTATTAGTAAGTATTAGGTAAATGGTGCTGTAGATTAGCGTTGAGACTGGATTCTCAACTAATTTGATGATGTACATGATTTTCGCCATGCTTTTTGTATTTCAATTGATTACCTTATGTGTGAAGTACTCGTGTATGGTTAACTGCTTATAATGTATGTTATAATATGCTGATAACATGCTGGAATTTCTTATATTTCAATTTTGTCTCTCTCATATGATTATTGATTTAGATTACATGTGCTTGATGCTATACTCTAGTCCAGGCAGTCGGTAACAGTTTAGAATTTGTGGTTGGATTCTATTCACCACGAAGGATGTGTATGATGAACCCGAGTCGTACTAGAGTCGTCGGCAGTGGTTAGGCCACACGAAGTGCTTGTGCACTTCATGCTGGTCGATTCAACATGCGCACGCGCTAGTCGGACTCATCAAGTAACCCGATTGACTGTTGCATGTTCACCTTGTATTTGTCATAACTTCTTGAACCTAGGGTACTGAACTTACCAGTGATAACCCTGATAACCGTGGTACCTTGATCCACTAAAACTCATGAGCCGGGCATGGTGGTATGGGACACCGTGTTCGAGCTATTGGCCTACACTGGGGCCACAAACCTCCCCGTAGTGACCAGTGAGCAACCCAGACTCGTGAGCAGATTATGGTGATATGGGACACTATATTCTTGCTATCGGCCTACAGTGATAAGGTGATGGGGGAGCGGTGCAACGAGTGCGTACAACAGCCCTGACAGCCCTTTGTAGTGACCTCGAGTGTACTCTGAGTCTGCGTGAGGTGACGAACCTTCCGTAGCAACAACAGTACAACTAGGCCTGTATTGATAAGGTGATGGGGGAGCGGAGCAATGAGTTCGTGCAATAGCCCTAACACCCTTTGCAGCGACCTAGAAATATATCATCGTATGAGACTACTAGGAGTAACGACCCTAGACAGGATACTTGTTGGGAATGATATAAGGGAAGTACCTTAGTTTCCCAATCTTATTGTATGAAAAGGACTAATAACAACTCGGTAATCATATTCATATCACACTGCATATGCCTGGAAGATGTGGAGCACTAAGGGAAGAAAGCATGCCGCGGACGTAAGATGGTGTCGCATGAGGGAGTATGTTGGCGAGAGCATCCATCATGTCATTTCATTCTTGCATTAATTACAGTATCTAGGAATGTTTGATTTGCTTGCTTTATCATTATCACTTGATTGATTTGATAACATGTTAACCTTTGCTCTATGATTTCACTGAGTTAGCTACTCACTCCCACGTTACGGGATGGTGTTCCGCGCACCCGGCAGACCCTGTTGTTGTTTTAGATGATGACGCGGCCTGCGAGGCGGAGCTGGACTTGTATGCTGATGAGAAGGATTTCTCCTATAGGTGATTATCAGGCGGGTCTATGTAGATCGTGTTCTGATCGACGGGATTACAGGGAGGTTGATTTGATGCCATGACACTTATCATTTTATATTTTTAGAGCACTCATGTATATTCATTTTTTGATCATTTTTGGAGTATACATGTATGTGTTTAACCTGGTAACATGTTCACACTCTAGAGACTTACAATAGTTCATATATTATATATATTTATCACATTCTTTCGCTTGCTAATTTAACTGTCTCTTGAGTATGATATGCTGTTTTGGCTTAGTCTCAATCTTATTTAATGTCATTCTATAGAAACTATATTTAATGTCATTCGAAGGGTTTGAGTCCTTCCCTGAAGAATTCTAAATCTAGAAATGAATATCCTTAGTTTGTGGGTTAACCACAACCCTTACACTCAATCTAAATGCCTAAAACCCATTTTTATCCAATTCCTTCAAAATCTCTCCTTTCACCGCCTCATTTTTCAACTTTTTCTTAGTCCTTTCATACTAGACATAAATCCTAACGTATAAATGATGGATAATCATACTTAAATAAAAATTTACTATAAATAGTAAATATATGTATGAATTGGACTTTTGACCATTCCAATTACAGAATCTCGTAGAATAAATGGGTTAGTTGGATAGATTAGCGTCTCCTACCCCAAAATAATAAACAACATGATGCATAAACTCATTTCGGTTTACAAATTGGCCATGAAAATGCCTCAAATGGAGGGGGGCCAAACGATCAACTTCTAGGGAGACCCAGGGTGGGACCCAGACTTTTTTGGGACCTAGGGGGCAGGAGGTCCTCGCCAAAAGGGCGAGGCCTCACCGGTTTAACCAGTGGGTGGCGAGGACCTCGTCGGTCGACGGGCTCGGCCAGGCTGACCGTCCGGACCGATGGTGTTTGGGGTCAAGTGAGACCCCTTCATACAGGGTTCGACCCCTAGTTCATTTTAAATCTACTACTTCCTTCACAAAATCACCCCCCAAGCTCTCTTTTTCTTCTAAATTTGTTGTTTTCTCTCTCAAACCACCCTACCAATCATTTCTTCCTTCATTTTCTGTTATTTCCTTCATCCCTCTACCGTCCTCTGCCATAACCAGAACCTACACTCTCCATTTTCTGTGATTGGAGCTCCCAAGCTCTCATTTGAGGTTCAAATTCGTGTGAGCTTTCAACCCATCACATTTCTTCCTTTTTCCTTCTTCAATCCCTACCTCTTGGACCTATTTCACTCCTCTCTCAGACCTAGATTCGTGCTAACCCAATAGGTCAGCCTTTTCTTCCATTTCACCTCTTTTTTGAGGCTCTTTTTGAGTTAGTTATAGTTATCTTCTCGATCTCTCCGCTTCTACCGACGGGTGAGACCTAACACAGTAGCTTAGTCCATAAACAGTGACCATCTAGTGTTATGACATCTAGAGTTTTGGACCTAGAGTTAGTACTCCTAGATTTGAAAGATCTGACGATATAGGGAATCCAATTTCAATTAGATAATCTTGACTCTAAGCGATAGAACAATCCCCTATAGTAGAAATGGTATGAAACCATCTAGCGTACAAGCTTGCGCTTTGGATTACAGCTAGTGAATTACGCTTTGGATTCTAGTGTATAAGCTTTGGATTACAGCTAGTGAATTACAGACTTGCCTACTAGTTATATTAAGTAGTGTAAAACCTGTATATGCTAAGGAATAGTAGGTTAGATTTGGTTGGAGTAGAACCTCATTCCTTCGATAGATCCCCTTAATACTTATAGACTTTCGTTTTAACCCTTAGGAAAGTTGTTTTAACTTAGAACCATTCACTCTCAGGAAAAACTTATAAATCCCTCAGATTGAACTTAGAATAAACCAGCACGCCCCTTTGAATTGCCTTCCCCAAGGGCTTATTGCATTCGGGAACGCGGAGTAAAGGAACTATATATATAAGAGAAGTATTCGTGGTTTAAATCGAATTCTCAATCCTAGTGGTTACCAATAAATCCAATGCTTTGATCAAGCAGAAGATCGGCATCGACTCGGATTAAGAACCGATATGGCAAATTTTCTATCTTAGCTAGACAGAAAGTCTATGTATTCGGCTCAGACCCACTACGAAACCTTTCTTCCGTGTTGGCCCAACCACCTACAACCAAAAGTTATCTCTTTTTCTTTGGAAAATGGTGAGGACTTATAGCTAGTAGAGAATTAGATATCTTGCCACCAACTCACACCTGCCCCTGAAATTAACGGCTCATTTTGTAACACCCCGAAAATCGGGGGTCAGGTAGAAACCCAACTCCCGAGTTCTAAAATATTATTTATGCAACATAGATAATGTTAGATGCATGTTGTCTATAAAAAGGCATTAAACAAGATTGGGATTAATCCAAAACATCATATCATACTCTAGAGACTATTAAATTAGCAAGCGGAAGACTGTGATAGTATGTATAACCTATATAAACTGTTGTATGTCTCCAGAGTGTGAACATGTTACCAGGTTAAATATATACATGTATACTCCAAAAAAAATCAAAAGAATATACATGAGTGCTCCAATACTATAAAATGACAAGTATCAAGGCATCTAAACAACCTCCCTGAAATCCCGTCGATCAGAACACGCATAAAGGAGGGATCCTCCTCATCATCATCAAGTCCGGCTCCGCTTCACAAGCAGTGCCATCATCTGTAACTAAAATAGAGACTGGTGGGTGTCCGGAAACACCATCCCATAACGTGGGAGTGAGTGATCAACTCAGTGGAATAATAGAGCAGAGATTAGTATGTTATCAAATCAATCATGCGATAATAGTAAAGAAATAAATCAAACATTCCTAAATACTATTGTTAATGCAATATGACATGACATGATGGATGCCGTCATCGACGATCTCCCTCATACGACACCATCTTACGCCCGTGGCATGCTTTCTTCCCACAGTACTCCACATCTTTCAAGCACATGCAATGTGATGTAGATATGATTACCAAGTAGTTATTAGTCCTTTTCATACAGCAGGATTGAGAAACTAAGGTACCTTCCTTATATCAATCCCAACACAGATCCTGTCTAGGGTCGTCACTCCTAGAAATCACATACGAGGTTATATTTTGTAAGTCGCTGCAAGGGCTGTCAGGGCTGTTGCTCGCACTCATTGCACCGCTCCCCCATCACCTTATCAATACAGGCCTACTGTACTCTCATTGCTACGGAAGGGTCGTCACCTCCCGTAGACTCAGAATACGCTCGCGGTCACAACAAAGGGCTCGTCACCTGATCAGTGTAGGCCGACAGCTAGAATATAGTGTCCCATACCACCATAATCTTCTCACGAGTCAATGTGCTCACTGGTCACCATGGGGAGGTTTGTGGCCCCAGCGTAGGCCGACAGCTCGACCACGGTGTCCCATACTACCATGCCCGGCTCATGAGTCTTTATGGATCAAGGTACCATGATTAACAGGGTTTCAATTGGTAAGTTCAGTACCCGAGGTTCAAGCAGTTGTGATTCATATAGGGTGAACAATCAACGGCCAGTCGGGTTACTTGATGGGCTCGACTAGTACGAGCGCATTGCAAGTCAAACGACATGAAGTGCGTAAAACACTTCGTGTGGCCTAACCACTGTCGCCAACTCAAACACGACTCACGTTCATTGACGCGTCCTCCGTGGCAAATACAAGCAAACCACGAACTTACTCTGTTACCGACTGCCTGGACTAGGTATAGTCTCAAACATTTGTGATTCCACTTCATCAATCATATAAGAGTAATGGAAATGCATTACAACAATGTGAGCATGTTAACACATATTATGACATACAACTTAAGTAAATCATCTAACACATGCATCTCATACATATAATGAAAACATACATATAGCTAACATGAAGGAAATCATTTACATCAGCATATTATTTGAGAATTCAATCTCAAACTAATTCATAAAACCATTTAATTGAATACATACTAATACAAACATTTATACAAACACTTAGTCTACACACTTAAGTCTACATAGTGTTTGTCGACTCAAAGTGCGCATTTGGGCGAATCTCTTCGCCAAACTAATTATGCACGCATTCCTAATATCCTATTGCGACAAAAAGTCATGTCAATCATTTCAGAAAAATATGGATGTTTACAGTATTTCCTACAAATGACTAAAATGCCCTAAATCTCATATTTTTCATATGTTTACGAAACGGGAAACGGACAGCATGTTGTACATGTCAAACGGCGTTGTCGTCGATAATCTACTATTAAACGACATTGAAAGCGTTGAAAACAGCCAATCAAAGTGTCTAAAATCTGCACCTTTTACCCTAGATGTATATCGTTTTGAACGGAGCGTATACGCTTCGTCTACGGCGTACAGGCAACCTATTTCACAAGTTATATCAGCTACTTTGCTATTTGATTTGACGGAATACTAAATCAGCAAGTGGATAGGGTTTTCCTTACCTAGAAAAGCGTTAGAATCACCAACAAAGTGATTGGAATACGTCGCTTAAGCACGTGCAGTAACAGCAGCAGGTGGCAGGAAAATCTCTCCCACCACTCTCTCAAAATCTCTCACTTTCTCTCTCTCTCAATCTAGGGATTATTCCAAATTCGGATGGGAGAGATATGAGAGGGTTTAAAGCCCTTTTATAAGCTCAAACCTTCCCAAATTAGGCTTGGGAACAAAGTACACTTAAGTTATAACCAAAACGGAGCTGTTTCGATCCAAAAGGACAGTTCGGGAGGTCCCCTGGCCGAATACGATCGGACTTAAGCTCACGGTCTCTGGATGTTATCCACACCCCATTTTTAGTCTGGTAGAGTTCGTATATCGTACGTGGCGGTCCATTTTCAGTTCAGCGGTTATCGCACCTAAATCAGGTCTACAAGTCTCATGATATGAAAGAGAAATTTTTCCTAATCCGGGGGTGTAATTTGGCTGAATTCTGATGGTCAGAACGCTTAATAATAACGCGCCAAGTCATGTGCCATATTTGAATTAAAATTTTCAAATCTAACCCCTTTCTCACTCTCTTCACTCCAAACCCAGTAAAATAGCGTCAGGATATCAGTTGGACTTGATTTTTGAGATGAACGTCAAGTCCAACTAGGTGGTCAGGATTGTCTAAGTTTGGGGTAATCGGACATCCGATATGCGGTCCAGAACCGATACAAAGTTTTCAAGGTGTTCAAGAGAGCAATCGGGAATAAAGTTTGATCCCAAGCTTTACGGTATCATAGCATCACCTATCCTATATGTTTTGGCTCTAGTAGATCGTATTGAAAGTGATTGGTGTGAATTTCACAGGTCGTCTAGTGCAGCGCTAGGTGATTCTCATTAAATTTCTAAAGGAAGTAGCCTATAATGATCTCTGTTTGAGATAATATTCGAAGGGTGGAGTGAGGGTATTTGGAAACGAAAGAAGGAAGAGTTTGGAGGGGTGGTTTTTACGAAAACTCGAACATTTGGAGCGAAAGGAGAGCCTGGAGGGTCACTTTGTGAAGGAAGTACTTCTTTTGGGGGGTTTCAAGGTTCAGCCCGCATACCAAGGGGCTAAACAACACCCCAAACACCTCCAGCCCAAAGGACGGACCCAACCGGTGATTTTTACCGGCGATGCATCGCAGCATCGGGGATGGCATCGCCGATGAAATCTCAAACCTGTGATGGTGGCTATATGGGTTGGGTTTCCCCTGCCCCCAGGGTCCCAAAAAAGTATGGGGCGCACCTTGGTTCATTGTGGTTTGGCCTAGAGAGGCCTAAAACTCCATTTGGGGTGTTCTGGGGCCAGTCTGTAAACCAGAATGAACTTATATATCATGTAACATATGATTTTGGGGTAGGAGAAGCTAATCTATCCAACTAACCCATCTGTTATAAAATATTTCAAATTTGGAATGGATAAAAGGCTAATTTTTATATATTTTTAATATTCATTGTAAAATTTTATCTAAATATGATTTTATATCATTTTCACATTAGGATTAATGCCTAACATAAAAATACTGAGAAATAATTGAAGAATGAAGTGGTGAGAGGAAAGATTTTGAAGGAATTGAGTGAAACGAGGTTTTTAAGCCCTAGCGATTGAGTGTAAGGGTTGTGGTTGCCCCAAGACCCAAGGACATGTATTTTTGAGTTTTTAATTCTCCTAATATCATCATAAACCTGCCTCCTAATAACCTTCTAGCTACTTAGGTCGCCTCACACAACCTGAGATGCATTATGGACTCGATCGAAACGAACGAGTTTTGTAGACTTCGCCTATTGGCAAAACTGCGATCCTATTAGTGTTTTTAGGTTCTTCATCATGAAGACCTTAAGATTAGTGGTCTTTACTATTTACACTTGAGGATTTGTGTCTAATATGGAAGCACTTAGAGAAATTCAAAGAATGAGGTGGTGAAGGGTGAGATTTTGAAGGAAACAGGGAAAAATTGATTTTTAGACCTTGGGATTGATCATTGAGAGTGAAATGGTTGACCCATTGCCTAAGGATGTCTAATTCCAGGTTTGACAAAAAATCTGGGGTGTTACACATTTCTATCACCATAGGTACCAATGCCATAGAACGCATCATTAACAAAGGAAGACCAATGTAGCGAGAGGTCGTTTTCCATTTCATGTCAAGGATAGGTCCTAAGTTATACCTCATTCCGATATACGGATCGAGACATAGATTCTTGAACCTTAAGTAGAACTAAGTTTTAAAGGGGGTAGAACGTATGGAGCCCAACCTACTTAGGATTATCTAATACAACTGTTGGATCAGAGTAGCACAGCAGAAGCGTGGTTGGCTCTCCACTAGCCCAGGATCGAAGGAAATTCAGGAAAACAATTAAGGCTTAAGTGTTGAACCCATGCATATTAAATCATAACCCTAGCAGTGTGAGCAGGCGAAAGTCAGTGTATCCAAAGACCTACTCGTTAAATACGAGCATAATAGAAGCCTTGACTGATTCTGCACGATTAGGAATCCTTTAGGATGATCTATTAAAGTGTTTATTAATCCCTACCTAGGACATAGATTCAGGCGAGAACTCTCCTAAATCAAGATCCAAGGCACAACCTTATAAATAGAACTTTTGAACCTTTTAGTGATTGACATTGCATAATCTTTTAGAGTGATCGGATTACGAAGTTACTGAAATGAACAAATGCGAAATATTCGCAGCTTGACACAAATTCTCAATCCTGGACGACTACCAATGGACTCACTGCTTAGCCGAGTAGAAGACCAGGATCCACCAGGATTAGGAAGGGATACAACGTTGTCTACCCTGGCCAGGCGGACATTCGACATATCGGGATCAAGCCCACTACAACCATCTCTCTGTACTGGTCAACCACTGAAAATATATATCTTACTCTAAGTAGATGGGAATTGTTGTCAAGATGCCAAACAGGTAAAGAAATAAATTTTAGCAAACCGTTAGGGTGTAAGTAATGCATAAAGAAGTAAGTTTTAAGGGGGGTAGACCAAAAGGAACCAGACTTATATAGATCGTAACACCTTACCACGTATAGAAACATGAAATCAACAAAACTTAGGTGAATGAAATGATTAATCTTTCCTTATTACCCTTAGGAAAATTTTTGGGATAAAATTTTATTTTAAGGGGGGTAGATTGTAACACCCCAGATTTTTGCCAACCTGGAGTTAGACGTCCTTAGGCAATGGGTCAACCATAACACCTTAGTAATTTCTCAGAACTCAATTCCAAAGCCAAAGAAATCATTTAGAACCAAATTCTTTAGAAATTTAACGTGAATTAACTAGCGCTACATTAGATTACCTGTAAAATTTACACCAACCACTTTAAATACGATATGTAAGACCCAAAACCTCTAGAATTGCTAACGCTATCTTACCCTAAAATCCAGGATCAAACTCTAAACCTGTTTATTCTCAGGAACCCTTTGAAACTTTGTATTGAATCTAGACCGCACGTCAAAAGTCCGATATCTATAATCTTAGACCATTCTAACCGCGTAGTTGGACTTGACTACCACCTCGGAAATCAAGCTCAACTGATGTTCTGAGGCTATTTCATTGAGCCTAGAGCAAGGAGTGTGAAAAAGAGTGAAATTCTTTATAAATTAAATGTGATTTAAATAAATCTGCCACGTGTCGCTTGCGGGTTAAGTATAAGCATTCAGACCGTTGGAATCTGACCCAAATACACCCTCGGATCAGGGAACATTTTCCACTTAGGTCAGTGTACTTGGAATCCTCGATCTAGTCTCAGTGACCGCTGAACTGAAATTGGTCCGCCATGTGCGATCTGAAAACCCTATCGAACTGAAAACGTAATGTGATCAAGATCCAACATCCACAAGCTTGAGTCCGACCGCATTCAGTCAGGGGACCTCCAGAAATGTTCTTTTGGATTGGGAAAGACCTAATTTGGCTATAACCTAAGTATACCTCGGTCTAGAGTCTAAATAGGTGAGTTTCTAACCTATTTAAAGACCTTAAACCCTCTCACATCCCTCCCATACGAATTTTCAAAAACCCTAGGAAAGAGAAGAGAGAAAAGAGAGAGATTGTGTGGAAGTTGTGAGGGAAAGTTCCTGCCACTCGATCCTGCTTCTACACGTGCTTAGCCATCGTGTTCTAATCACTCTTCAGGTGATTCTGACTTCATTCTTAGTAAGAAAACCCTAACCCTAACCTATTTTAAGGTTCCTATGGGTACAAGTAGCTAAGTAGCTGACTCACCTTGTGTTATAGGTCGTCATATCGACGTTGACGGAAGCGTAGAGTACCTATTCAATTCATCACGCTCCTACGGTGTAAGGTGCGGATCTTAGACGCTTAGATTACCTATTTTCAAAGTTTTTAATGTCATTTAATGGTATATTATTGACAAGAATGCTATTTGACATGTAGAACATGCTGTCTGTTTTTCATTTCGAATACGTACGAAGAATATGAGATTTAGGGTATTTTAGGTATTTATAGGAAACACTGTATACATACGTATTTTACTAATATGATTGCCATGAGTATTTACCGTGTAACTATACTAGTTATACGTGATGATCTGTTTGGCAAAGAGATTCTCCCTAATGCACATATTGGCCGACATATGCTATGTAGACTAATGTGTGTAGACTAAGTGTTTGGTGAAATGCCTAAATCAATATGATTTATGCCTGCCATATGTTTTGAATGTAAGAACATGATTGTTGTGTATTAGACATCTCCTTGATATAAGGATCTGTCATATTATATGTTGAAATCAACATATGTCAAGTACGTTGGAGTTGAGTAGTCTAAGTGTTTGTATAAATGTATGTATTAGTAAGTATTGGGTAAATGGTGCTGTAGATTAGCTTGAGACTGGATTCTCAGCTAATTTGATGATGTACATGATTTCCTTCATGCTTGTTGTATTTCAATTGATTACCTTATGTGTGAAGTGCTCGTGTATGGTTAACTGCTTATGATGTATGTTATAATATGTTGATAACATGCTGAAATTTCTTATATTTCAATTCTGTCTCTCTCATATGATTATTGATTTAGATTACATGTGCTTGGGGCTATACTCTAGTCCAGGCAGTCGGTAATAGTTTAGAATTCATGGTTGGATTCTATTTGCCACGAAGGATGCGTATGACGAACCCGAGTCGTGCTAGAGTCATCGGCGGTGGTTAGGTCACACGAAGTATTTGTGCACTTCATGCCGATCGATTCAATGTGCGCTCACGCTAGTCAGACTCATCAAGTAACCCGATTGACCATTGTATGTTCACCTTGTATTCGTCATAACTGCTTAAACCTAGGGTGCTGAACTTACCAGTGATAACCCTGATAACCGTGGTACCTTGATCCACTAAGACTCATGAGCCGGACATAGTGGTATGGGACACCGTGGTCGAGCTGTCGGCCTATGCTGGGGCTACAAACCTCCCCGTAGTGACCAGTGAGCAACCCAGACTCGTGAGCAGATTATCGTGGTATGAGACACTATATTCTTGCTGTCGGTGTACACTAATAAGGTGATGGGGGAGCGGTGCAACGAGTGCGTGCAACAGCCTTGGCAGCCCTTTGTAGTGACCTCGAGCGTACTCTGAGTCTACGTGAGGTGATGACCCTTCCGTAGCAACAACAGTACAACTAGGCCTGTATTGATAAGGTGATGGGGGAGCAGAGCAATGAGTGCGTACAACAGCCCTGACACCCTTTGCAGCGACCTAGAAATATATCATCGTATGAGACTACTAGGAGTGACGACCCTAGACAGGATCCTTGTTGGGAATGATATAAGGGAAGTACCTTAGTTTTCCAATCCTAATGTATGAAAAGGACTGATAACAACTCGGTAATCATATTCATATCGCACTGCATGTGCCTGGAAGATGTGGAGCACTGAGGGAAGAAAGCATACCGCGGACGTAAGATGGTGTCGCATGAGGGAGTATGTTGGCGAGGGCATCCATCATGTCATTTCATTCTTGCATTAATTACAGTATCTAGGAATGTTTGATTTGTTTGCTTTATCATTATCGATTGATTGATTTGATAACATGTTAACCTTTGCTCTATGATTTCACTGAGTTAGCTACTCACTCCCACGTTACGGGACGGTGTTCGGACACCCACCAGACCTTGTTGTAGTTTCAGATGATGGCGCACCCTGCGAGGCAGAGCCGGACTTGTATGATGATGAGGAGGATTTCTCCTATAGGCGGTTATCAGGCGGGTTTATGTAGACCGTGTTCTGATCGACGGGATTACAGGGAGGTTGATTTGATGCCATGACACTTGTCATTTTATATTTTTGGAGCACTCATGTATATTCTTTTTTTGATCATTTTTGGAGTATACATGTATATGTTTAACCTGGAAACATGTTCACACTATGGAGACTTACAATAGTTCATATATTATATATATTTATCACATTCTTCTGCTTGCTAATTTAACTATCTCTGGAGTATGATATGCTGTTTTAGCTTTGTCTCAATCTTGTTTAATGTCATTCTACAGACAACATGCATTCATCATTATCTATGTTGCATAAGTGACGTTTTGAAACTTGGGAGTTGGGTTTCTACTCGACCCCCAATTTTTAGGATGTTACACCCTTTCAGGTCTTCTAAATCATAAGAGTCGTGCTTTATCGATTTGACCATGCGATAAGGCCCTCCCCAGTTCGGTCTGAGCATCCAGACTCTAATCTCTGTAGTTCTTTGGAAAACGCAACGGAGGACCAGGTCACCTGGTCAGAAACACCTCATATTAACCCTAGAATTGTAGGATCGTACCACTTGCTGATGCCGAGGTGTGACTCGGAGTTTGACGACATCTCTGACTTCTTCAAATAGGTCAAGGTTTGTCGTGATCTATTCGACATTCTGATGCTCCTAGTAGTTTTTGACCCGAGCTGTGGGGAGATCGATCTATACTAGGACGATCTCCTCCAAGTCGTAAGATAGTGAAAAAGGAGTTTCTCCAGTAAATGACTAGGTTGTGGTCTTATAGGCCCATATGACAAACGGGAGCTCATCTGCCCAGTTCCCCTTCGCTTTTTCTAACTTCGTCTTGAGGTGGTGCTTGATAACGTCCCCTACACATGCCTCTGAATCTGTCGTTGTCGAATTACTTCCCTTTATTGGACATAATGATATGTGGGACTTTGAATCCACAGATAATATTCTTTCAAATGAAATCAGTCACTTTCTGCTCCTTGATCATTGCCACTAGTTTGTCCTTGGCCCACTTATTAAAGTAGTCAACCACTATGATAGCAAATTTAACCTATCCATTCCCAGGGGGCAGCGGCCCAATGATATCGATCCTCCACTGGGCGAACGGTCACGGCCCACTCATAGGGGTCATTCCTTCTATTGATTGCCTTCGTACGATAGTGAATCTCTGGCACTTGTCACACTTCTAGACAAAACTCTTGGAATCTTCTCAAATAGTCGGCCAGAAGTACCCCTGACGAAGTATCTTCTGAGCTAGAGATTGGCTGCTAGAGTGATTTCCACATATATCCTTTTGTATCTCTCTGATCACATAGTCTACTTCATCAGGTCAGGGACATCTTAGGTTGGGTTGTGAGTACCCCTTCTTGTACAGAGTCCCGTCTAGGATTATGCATCGTGTCGCTCTAATCTTCAGGTGTCGGGCCTCTAACTTATCTTAGAGGACTTCGCCAATAGTGAGGTATTCGGAGATTGGATCCATCCAACTCGAAGTTGCCTCTACTGGATTGACCATTTCCTGATCAACGATCGATACTTGGACTATGTAGAAATTCCACTGAGACAATCCTTTGAATTTTCCCTTCAGTGGCCGAGGCCAGCTTTGCGAGTGTATAAGCCCAAGAGTTCTTCGTCCTTGGAATTTGATTAATGGTGCATCTTCTGAACCTTTCTATCAGCTTCTTGGCCTCGGCCAAATAATTTACCATTCTCGTTTCCTTGGCCTCACACTCAATGGAGATGTGGTTCACAACAAGCTAAGAATCGCATCGTACTTTGGGAAACTGGACCCCCAGACTAGCCGCCAGTCTGTGTCTAGCTAGTAGAGCTTCATACTTTGTCTCATTGTTGGAAGCCTAATAGCTGAGCCTGATGGTCTATTGGATGGTGGTGGAATTGCGGGTTACTAGTTAGATCCCCACCTCGGCATGCTTAGAATTGGATGATCCATTCACAAAAAAGGTCCATATATTCTCCTCTCCATTTGGCACTACATCCTTGTGAAGCGGGAGGGCTGTTAGAGTCATCGGGATTATCTCTGTACCCTCATCTACATCCTCGGCATTCAGACTGATGAATTATGCTATAAAGTCATCCACTACCTGGCCCTTGATCGTCGTCCTTGGTCAATACTGGATGTCAAACTATCCAATTTTTATCGCCCACTTAGTAAGTCGACTCGACACCTTGGGCTTCCAAAGGAATTGTCTGAGGGCGGAGTCAGTCAAAACAATGATAAAATGTACCTGGAAGTATGGACACAGCCTCCGAGATGAGACCACTAGGTTGAGTGCTAATTTCTCCATACTCAAATATCTGGTCTTGGCAGGTACCATCGCCTTGCTCACGTAGTAGACGGGACATTGTCTGCCCCTCATTTCTCTGATAAGCGCGGAGCTAACGACTGAGGCTGAAATCACTAGATACAGGAACAGAGGCTCGCCCTCTTCGGGCTTGGATAGAAGCGGTGGCGAGCCCAAGTACTGCTTCAGTTGTTGGAAAGCTTGCTCGCAGTCCGAAGTCCACTCAACTTTTTTATGACCTTTCAACTTTTGGAAGAAGGAAAGACATTTGTTAGTGGTTCGCGATATAAATCGACCAAGCGCTACCACTCATCTGGTGAGGTACTGAATCTCCTTATTCATCTGAGGCGAGCTCATGTCGAGCAATGCTTTGATCTTGTCAGGGTTCGCTTCAATGCCCCTCTGGATGACCTGAAACCCAAAGAATTTACCCGAGCCTACTCTAAAGGCACATTTGGCAGGGTTCAGCTTCATGCAGTATTCCCAGAGGATCGAGGTCTCTCCAAGTTTTATAATGTGGTCAGATGCTTTGACGCTCTGGAAATGTAGACCTCCATGGTCCGACCAATTTTTCTAGCAAACATCTGGCTCACTAACCTCTGATACGTCGCCCCATCATTCTTCAAGCTAAAAGGCATGACTCGGTAAGAGTAGAGCCCTTTGTCTATGATGAAGGTCGTCTTCTACCCGTCTGGGGGATGCATTGCGATCTGATTGTGCCCAGAGTACGTGTCCAGGAAGGAGAGCCGCTCATGTCCAGTTGTACTATTCACCAGCTGGTCGATCCTACGCAAGGGGAAGCTATCCTTAGGGGCAGACCTTGTTTAGATCTAAGTAGTCTACATAGACTCATCACTTCCCACTTGCTTTCTTCATAAGGACTATGTTTGTTATCCAGTCTGGGTAGTGTACCTCTTTAATGAATCTGACACTGACGAGCTTTGACTCTTCGGCCGCTATGGTTACATACCTCTCCGGGTCAAATGCTCTGCTCTTCTGCTTTATTGACTTGTGATCTGAGTCCACATTCAGCCTCTGAACTAGCATGTCTTCATACGACCATGCAAAGACATCTTTATGCTACCGGTGGAAGGCCAACATCTGAGACCACTGCTCGAAATCTAGTGATGATCCGAACTAAACAGTTCTGATCAGGTTGGCTTCCTCGAGCAAGATGGTCACCAAGGCCTCCGTGTAGGAGTCTTCTGTAATGGTCCTAGGGTCGAGCACATTTACAGTGAGGGCTTACTTCACTAAATCTTTTCTAACTGCCATGGAGTAACACCTCCGGGCATCGCGTTGGTCTCCTTGGAGATACCCGACTCCTCCCTCTGCAGGGAACTTCATCATAATATGATAGGTGGATACGACCACCCTCATGGTGTTAAGGGATAGGTAACCCAGTATGAAATTGTGCATCGACGGCACATTCACAACGAGGAAGTCTACCAGAAGAGTGACCTAATGCCGCCCCTCCCTTGCTGTCACGAGGAGGGAGATGGCTCCCTCAGAGATTATCCTATCTCCAGCGAATCCATGCAAAGGGGTCTTCATAGGTTGGAGGCATGACCTATCGATCCCCATTCTTTCAAATGCCTTAGAGTAGATGATATCGGCTGAGCTTCTAGTGTCGACCAAGATACGGTAAACTCTTTTGTTAACTATAGTCATAGCCACCACCAATACATCGTCATGTGGATGCTGGATTTTGCACGCATCATCTTCTATAGAGGTTAGGTTGTAGGGACTCGCTTAGAGCTCTTTTCTTGGTCTTTCAGCCAAGTGGACGTAGTGCTCTGGGTCTAACTCCATAAATATGCCTTGTGGGCCCTATTCGAGTCGTCCCCTCTCGACGAACCACCATATATCGTGCGGATCTCTGTAGCCTCTTCTATGGTCTTGCTCAGCTGATCTTGCTTTCGAGGTGACTTCTCTCCCTTAGTGTATTGCCATAGATGACCCTTATGGATGAGGGCCTCGATTTCATCTTTAAGATCCACGCAGTCACTGGTATTGTGACTATAGTCACGATGTAAACTGCAGTACTTGCGCTTATCTCGCTGATCTGTCTCAACCTTCAAGCAAATCGGCCAATACAGGAGTTTTTAGTCCCTGATATCTACCAGGATCTATTCTGGAGACATGTTGAGAGGAGTGTACGAGCTGAACTTTCTCTCGGGTCTCTTGATTGGTCGGCGATCACGAAAAGACTTATCATCTAGCCTCTTACCCGATGATTGCGGTTCTTCGTTCCTCGGTCTTTTCCCCTTGGACGACTACTCTGTAGCCTGGACATTCTTGCGAGAGTTAAAGAATTTCTCGACGTTAGTGTATTTCTGAGCTCAGTTAACGAGCTCGGCCAAAGTAGTTAGCAGATTCTTCCCAATTGAGAAGACGAACTTCCCCTCCTTGAGTTGGACGAACACGATAGAGAGTGCCATCTTATCGTCATACTTTTCCATTAACAGTGCTTCTTCATTAAAGTGGGCAATGAAGTCCTTTAACGACTCCTTATTTCCTTGTTTGAGAGTGAATAAATGGGTCATCGGCTTCCGAATTTTCTTGCCAGCAATGAATTGGATCATGAATAATCTACCAAGCTCTACAAAGGAACTGATCGACTTCAATTTGAGTTGTTGATAATAGCTCCATGCAGATTTGGAGAGAGTTATCGAGAAAGCCCTGCACATCATCACATCCGTGGTCGACTGAATCTGCATTCAAGCGATAGGATTTCACATGCTCTGATGAGTCCCCAGATCCTAAATACTAGATGACTGGAAGCATCCTTAACCTCTGGGGCATCACCTCATTCATGATTTCTAAGGTGAAGGGAGGCTTGGTCTCTTCCATCATCACCTATACCATAGTCGGAGTGAGGACCACTTGGTTTCGCTGTAGAATCTAGATCTGGTTACAAAGCTCTGCAAACTGAGCTTCCCAAGAGTTATAATTTTTCACCACTGCTTCCTGGGGAGCCTCTCCCGCCTCAGGCATTATGTCCTGTCTTCTTCTCTCCACCTGATGACAGAGGTCAATTGGGGCTAAAGCTAAGGTTGCAAATACGTAGGATGGTTCTGCATCCCGAGCTGGATCTGGGATTCGGGCAAAGCGATTTTTGGATGCTGCATTCTGCGTGAGATTAGGAGCTCGGGCAGATTAATCTTGGGACGCCCTGACCTAAGAACTTGCTGCGGTGGTTCCTCAGGTGCCGGGGTCACCTTCACTAGGTTCAAAGGTGGTTGTTGACTTTGTTGTGCCTTCAACGGATCGATCTCATCTTTCAGCATTTGAACTTCATTTTACAACGCTTTGTATTTCCCTTCTCGTCTCCGAGTTCGTTGGGACAGTCCTATTGGAGTTGATTTAGTATGCAACAGTGAAGATGATTGATGTTGTCCACTTCACCTGGGCTCCACTGTTGTCACCTTCTTCTTTCCTCTCGTAATTTTTAGTACAGCTTTCTGACCTTTTTATTTGAATTCCAAAAGACGGTGCCAAAAAATGTTGATGTCAAAATCTGGACCACCCTCCACTCAATGTTGATGACTTGGAACGAACACTGGACCTGCATAGAAAGGTGTGCAAAGGAGACCCTGGCTTAAATAGGGGACCCTTCGATGCTTAAGTTAGGCTAGGGAATCAGGGTCTAAGTTGCGTAATGTAGAGAGGGTGTGAGATCTTGCGTACCTATCGTAATGGGTTCCTCTAGTATTTATACTTATAAGACGATGCGATCATAGTCGTCAATCGCGGCACGATTTGCTCAATCAAGACGATGTCACGTGTGGGAAGATGTCAGCCGCTATCTTTGGATCGTGTGTTAGTTCACTCTCTCATATGCTTTAATGGGGCGTACTATGGGCGTGATCTTCGGCCACATCCATACTAGGTTCCGAAATTTGGTCTCCTGAGCCGTTGGTCGAACCTTATGGTCGGAGTCTGTGGTGGGAATACGTCTTCAGGCACCAAGATGTGAGTAGGGCTCATCTTGGCCGATCTAGAGATGTATTTCTTCGGATGAGGACTCTAGATAAGAGCTTCGCTCAGATGATTAAGGGTTGTAGTTCTTCGGATGAGATCTTCAAATAAGATCTTAGCTCGACTAATCCAAGGCCATAGTTCTTCGCATGAGAACTCCAGACAAGAGCTCGACTCGAGCGATTCAGGGTTGTAGTTCTTCGGATGAGAGCCCTAGACAAGAGCTCGGCTTGGCCGATCCAGGGTTGTAATTCTTCGGATGAGAGCCCCAGAAAAAAGCTCGGCTCGAATTTCCCTGTCTGTCTCTCCCTAGTAACCCTAGTTTTAAAATCATAGTTCGGAAGCAAGGATGGACTTGTCAAGATGTTCTCCTTCTGAGGCCCTACTGATCAATTCAGTTTGCTTAAGTCAGTCCTTATCGGGTCTGCTCATATTTTCCCATAACAAACTTTAAGAGATTTTTATATGAGAATTTCTCACATATGCAGTTTTCCAAAAATATACTCCCAGCTTTCATATTTCGGCAATCCTGCCTCCCAACCAAGCAATGAAGAAAATGAGATATTTACCCTTATTTGGGGAGGAAACGGAAGCTAGAGACGAATGATAAAGAAATAAAGTTTTCTATGTTATACACGTATGTATCATAAAGCTCATAAATGTGCCACACATGTTATAGCATAATGCATATGTGCGAGATCTAATCCTTCTTTAAGGTGTAACGCCCCGAATTTCGAGGGTCAAGCAAAGCTCATCTCCCCAGATCCAATGCATAACTTATACAACATAGATAATGATGTTTAAATGTTGTCCATATTAGTGAGTTAAACATGAGAGGGATTATACTAAATCATCATATCATACTCTAGAGTTAATGTAGTTTACAAGAGGAAAATATATAAAGTATGTACGTGTTTCATAACCTCCAGAGTATGAGTATATTACGGGGCTGAATATATACATGTTTTGTCTCAAAATATACATAATGTCAAAATGTAAATGTCTAACTAATCCATATAACCATGTGATCTCGTTGGATCAGTACAAAGTCTACGTAGACCCGCCTGATAGCTGAACATAGGAGAGTTCTTCCTCCTCGTCCATGAAGTCCAGCTCAACTGCATAAACTCCGTCATCACCTGCATTTAAACTAGATTTTGATTTGTGTTTTAAAATACCGTCCTAGGGTGGGAGTGAGTGATCGACTCACTGGTACTATAAGGCAAAGGTTAACATGTTATCAATTCAATCAAGCAGTAATGATAAAGCAGTACAACAATCATTCCCTAACTACTCTTATTAATGCAGGGATGGTATGCAGTAATGAAGTATGCCTTCGCACAAAGCTCCCTCAAGGACTTCATCAACCATTCGCACATGAAAAACTCCCTAAAAGTGCACTTCCTCGTCAAAGCACATGCAATGTGGTACATGGTCGTGTTAGCCAAGTACTTAATTAGGCTTATTCATACAGTAGATTTTAGAAGCTAAGGTACCTCCCATTATATCATTTACCTAAATCAAAGGATCCATTTAGGGTCGTCAATCCTAGTTAACCACATACGATAGGCAAGTTATAGGGCATCACACCTAATGAAAAATAGTGGATAGGAAAATTAAAGAGTTTATACTCGAGGTCACTATGGGGAGGATCGTCACATCAGTGTATGCCGACAGCTCGAATACAGTGTCCCATACCACTATATTTGGCTCACGAGTTTAGGTTGTCCACTAGTCAGTAATGGGAGGCTCGTCACCCCAGCGTAGGCCGATAGCTTGACCACGAGGTCTCATACCACCAGGCCCAGCTCATGAGTCTTAGTGGATTGTGGTGTTATGGTTGAAGTGGGTCTCTACATTGGTAAGTGGTACCTTTGATTCAAGTAGTGATGTCCATATATGGAAAATATAAAATAGTCTCATCAGTTTATTAGACAGGTTCGATTGGTATGGGCGCATGTTGAATTAATCGACATGGAGCCCGTAAGCACTTCCCGTGGCCTAACCACTGTCGACAATCATCAAACGACTCGGATTCACTGACCGTATCAAATGTGGCAAGATGAATTCAGCCATACAATGGAAATCATTACCAATTTCCTGAGCTACGTTGCAGTCCCAATCTTACTCAGATGTATCATGTAAATACATGTGAAAATCATATCAGCATTTGAAAAACAGTTTAAATCAATATCTCATTTGAGCATTTCACCATGCATATTGAACATGTTACAAAACACTTGCATTTCATTCATAAATTGCGTAGTCAAAAATTAAGATTAAATGAAGGAAACTATACATATATATAAGGTAATTGAGAATGTTATCTCAATACCCTTATTAAATACAATTCATCAACAATTTCTCATTCGGACATTTTATCAAACACTTAGACTACATATACTAACCACATAAATTAGACTAGTTACAACATGAACTATAACAATTCATTACACAAAAATACCGTGATACACATGATAAACATCAATCCTAGAGTTATAGTCATGAGAAGCACAAATCATAATTTCATATTCATCCAAACATTTCAATAAACACATGGAATGCATCATGTATTCAACATAGTTCACACATGTATAATTTGTCGAAAATGTCGTAATTAAGATAATATGGCAGCAATTAAGCCAGACACAAATCATTAGCTGACATTGAAATCCTTAAAAACCATAACCTAAATGTTTATAATTCACACCTTTCGTCGGATTACTCGATTCGGACACGGTTCGAATCCTACGTTCCCGAAAATGGAATAACGAGTACCTAAATCATGAAATCTGTTATCTAGGTTGACAAACGACTATTCTAAACCTTAACTATGACGTTAGGGTTTGGGTTTCATACCCAAATCCTAGTTAAAATTAGTCGTGTAGTGTAATAGAGAGGTGAATCAGTGTGTGGAGTTGTGGGAAAAAATCCCAGCAAAGATCTCCAGGAATCTCTCTTCCTTCCTCTTTTCTCTCCTTCTCTCTCTCTCTCTCTCTCTCTCTCTCTCTCTCTCTCTCTCTCTCTCTCTCTCTCTCTGTCCTAGGGTTTGGAGTAAATTCGTATGAGAGAGGGGTGGAGTGGTTAAAGGCCGTTAAATAGGCCTAGAACTAGTGTCAATGGCCCCATGGCCATGGTATACTTATGTTATAACCAAAGGGTGTCTTTTTTTAACAAATAGGGCCCTTAGGAAGGTCCATTACTCACCTACATTATAGGGAAAGTTTCCTCACCATGGATCTAAGTCATGTTATAATTTCGGAACGATTGGATATGTCAATCGACTGTGAAGGACCTATATCAGATCAACAGTCGCTGTCACTCGATAAGGGCCACAAGTATGCAGATATGTGCAGGGAAATTTTCCTGATCCATGGGTAATGTTTGGTCAGAAACTAACAGTCTGAAATCTTCAATTTTACTCGCAAGAGAAAGGCCCAATTTACTTAAGTTCTGTTATGTTTTCTAAAGATATTCGCGTTTCTCACACGCTTCGCTCAGGGCTCAAGTTGTGCGGTTTTGCATACTATTTGGGCTCGATTCCCATGATGGTTGTCAAGCCTAATAAGATGGTCATAACCTTATAGTTTTGTAGTCATCGGACTTTCGACGTGTGGTCCAGGTCCAATACGGAGTTTCAATGTGCTCCCGAGAGCAACTGGCTTTTGAGATTTCTCCTAGGTTTTTAAGTACCATTGAGTCAGTGCTTTTGATAGTTTTGGGTCTTGCCATTTGTATAAATAGTGGTTCAATCTAAATCCAATAATTATTTAGTTTAGTACTTAATTAATTTTTTTCTAATTTGTACAAAATATGATCCTTAGGGATTTCTGCCTGAGGTGGTATTTGGGTCTTCGTACGGATTTTTTCGAGACATTACAATCTACCCCCCTTAAAGAAAAATTTCATCCCTGAAATTAATATATTTTCATACTCCTCGAGGATCTGAGGGTAGTTCTTATGGACATCGGCTTCTGTTTCCCAGGTCGCCTCTTCCTCAGTGTGGTGTGTTCATAATACTTTCACAAGTGGGATAACTTTACTGCGTAGTACTTGTTCCTTCCTATCCAGGACCCGTGTTGGTTGCAACACATAGCTATCATCTTCACTTAGTTGCACTTATTCCCATTTGATAATATGGGTAGGGTCAGGAACGTATTTCTTTAGCATTGACACATGAAACACGTTGTATACGCCTGCGAGTGGTGTGGGCAAGGCGAGATGGTATGCTACCACACCCACTTGGTTTAAAATATGGAATGGGCCAATAAATCTCAGTGTAAGATCCCCTTTCTTACCAAAACAAAGGACTCCCTTCATTAGAAAAACTTTTAGGAATACATGGTCCCCAACTTCGAATTCTAGCTGTCTTCATCTTGTATCGGCGTAACTCTTTTTCCTGCTTTGGGCCGAGAGAAATCGACGCCTGATAATATAGATCTTCTCTGAGGTTGCCTGTACTAAATCTGGGCCAACTAAACTCTTCTCACCAACTTCTACCCGACAATGTGAAGCTCGACATGGATGCCCATACAAAGCTTCATAAGGAGCCATACCAATGCTTGCTTGAAAGTTATTTTTATAAGAAAACTCAGCGTAAGGGAGACAGTCATCTCAACTGTCCTTAAAATCAATCACACAAGCTCGCACCATATCTTCTAATATTTGATTTACCCATTCCGTCTGCCCATCAGTTTATGGGTGGAACGTAGTACTGAACTTCAGTTTCACTCCATTGCTTCTTGAATCCGAGTCCAGAAAATAGACGTGAATCGCGTCCCGATCCAACACAATCTCCATAGGAACTATATGAAGCCGTATGACCTCTTTGATGTATAGCTTGGCTAAATCATCTGTTAATTTTGAAACTCTAATCAGGAGGAAATGATCCAATTTTGTCAATCGGTACAGAATCACCTAAATGGAATCATGCCCCTTTATCATCTTCGGCAACCTGAAAATGAAATCCACATATATGAAATCCCTTTTCCATTCAGCTATGGGCATGGGCTGAAGTAAATCAGGAGTTCAGTGATGTTCAGCCTTGACCTGCTGGCACGTGAGACAATGGGACACTAAGTTTGCTATCTGGCCCTTTATGTTGTCTCACCAATACAAATGCTTCATGTCTCGATACATCTTCATGCTGCCCAGATGTATCGCCATCTTTAAATTGTGAGCAGCTTCCAGAACTTCCCTTCTCAAGTCATGGAGATTCGGGAAGCATAGGCGTCCATGGTATCGTAAACCTCCATCCGAGCCGTCTCTCCATTCGATTTCTTCACTGTCACTTCATCGTTCTCTCATTTTCACCAACCGTTCATCTTTTTTTTGATCCATAATGATTCAATCATCAATAAGTGGCTGCACGGGGATGTGTGCAACACTTTTGAAAAGCTCTTCAACTGTAAGCTTCTATTCGAAGTCTTGCACAAACTCTACTATATTCCATTCTTCTATCATCAGCAGAGCTGCAAATTCTATTGCCTTCTTACGACTTAACTCATCGGCCATAAGGTTAGCCTTGTCAGGATGATAGGAGACCACAAACTTGAAGTCTTTCAAGGTTTCCATCCAATGTCATTGCCTCATATTCAAGTCTCTCTAAGTAAAGATGTACTTGTGGCTTTTGTGATCGCAGAAGAGCTCGAACTCCTCTCCGTAAAGGTAATGTCTCCAGAGCTTTAATGTAAAAATGATTTCCGCTAATTCCAGATCATGCATGAGGTATCGCAAGCTATAAGTGATCACCTTATCCTTCTGCATAAGTACGCATCCCAAACCGACTCGAGATGCATCAGTATATATAGTATATTTGACCTCTTTCTCTGGAAATACTAGAACGGGTGCAGATGTCAGCTTGTCCTTTAATTCCTAAAAGGCTGCTTCTTCTTTCTCGTTCAAGGCAAACTTAAGATCCTTTCGAGTGAGTTGCGATAATGATCTGGCTATCTTAGAAAAATCTTTAATGAATCGACGATAGTAACCAGTAAGTCCGTGGAAACTTCTCACTTCTGTTACAGCACCAGGCTATTCCCGATCCTGTACAGCGACCACCTTAGCAAGGTCTATGGAAATTCCATCCTTGGACACCACGTGTCCCAGAAACTTGACTCCCTCTTTTCAGAAGTCGCATTTTTGGTATTATGCAAACAACTGATTCTTCCCGAGAGTATCGAAGAATGCTTACAGGGGTTCTTCGTAATCTTTCCAACTCTTGGAGTATATTAAAATGTCATTTATAAACACGATGACGAATTGGTACAGATACAGCCGAAACACCCAGTTCATGAGGTCCATGAACATGGCCAGTGCATTTGTAAGTCCAAACGACATCATAAGGAATTTATAGTGCCCAAAACTGGTTCTGAATGCTTTTTTCTGCACGTTTTTATCCTTGACGCATAAATGATGATACCCGGACTGCAGGTCGATCTTAGAGAAATATTGTACCTCTTTCAACTAGTCAAACAGGTCATCTATCCTGGGCAGAGGATACATGTTCTTGATCGTGACATGATTCAGCCTGCGATAATCAATACACAATCGCATCAATCCATCTTTCCTTTTTACAAACAATACAGGTGCTCCCCAAGGAGATACGTTAGGCTGTATAAAACTTGATTCTAGTAGATCATTTATCTGTCTCCTCAATTCCTCCATTTCACACGAAGGCATGCAGTATGTTGGTAGGAAAATGGGTGACGCACCAGGCACAAGGTCTATAGTAAAGTGGATCTCGCGCCGGGGAGGTAGTCCCGATATTGTTCTGAACACGTCCATGAAATCTTGGAATACAAGCTTGTCCACAGTGTCGGATTATCAACATTTTCCAATAAGGAAGCATAACAACTTATGTGGTAGGGCCAACTGACCTGAATTGGGAAAGTAAGGGTCGTGCCTTCATGTCCATGGGTTGTCACCAATTTAGTATCGCAGTCGATCTCTGCCTTCATTTCGGTGAGCCAATCCATGCCGAGGATGACATCATAATGATACAGCGGGGTGACGATCAGGTCAATGCACACCATTCTGCTCCCTAAGTCTATCAGGCAATCTTTACAAAGCTTAGTAGCGTCAGAAAAGGTCCATGTTGCGGTGAGGACACTCACCCCAACCATAAGGATAATGTTCAACCCTAAGTGTTTAACTATAGAGTATGATGTTATCAAAATAGTGGAACTAGTGTTCACTAATAGAAATACAGGTGTACCTTGAATGTGGGCAGTGACTTCAAAAGCTAAAGGTACTACAGTCACTGACTCAGATGCTTCAGCTGCAAGTACATGTACACGCGCTTGTTGAGAACGATTAGGTTACGCTGCTATAGGTCGTTGAGGCGACTTAGTTTGAGGTATAGGTGGTCGGTAAAATGGCTATGCTGGTGGTGCAAATTGTAAAGGTGGAGCTGAAATAGCCTGTGACAGCTGACGGTTGATCTTTTAAGGGGGTGTAAAGCCGTTGTCCCTCATCATGGTAAAACAATAGTGTCTGTATGACCAACTTTCTTAAAGTAAATGCACCAAAGATCTGATCGCCTCGGTTGGGTCGTTAGAGTGTGACGCCCTGAAAATCGAGGGTCAAGCAGAAGCTCAGCTTTCGAGTTCCAAAGCATCACTTATGCAACATAAATAATGATGATTGAATGTTGTTCATAATAGTGTACTAAACATGAGTGGGATTATACCAAAACAGTAATTCATACTACAGATCAATTTATATATCGCAAGCGAAAGACTGAAAAATGTATCTAAACGTATATGAGTTCAAAGGATTTTTGTCGAACCCCAGAGTATGAATACATCACTGAGTCACCATATACATGTATTAATTCAAAAAAAAATCAAAATGTAGAGAGAGTTTCAACTAGAATGAAAAGCCTTGTAGCCTCCTCGATCATCATGGCCTAAGAAAAATCATAAGAGAACTACATATACGAGAACTTGTCCTAATCGTCGTAGTAACCTGGCTCCGCCTCCTGAGTCACGTCGTCATCTATAGTTAAGACAGAGTCTGGTGGGTGTTCAGAACACCGTCCCAGAATGTGGGAGTGAGTGATCAACTCAGTGGAATCATAGAGCAAATATTAACATGTTATCAATTTAGTCAAGCAATAATGATAAAAGAAGACATCAAACATTCATAGATACTCTTATTAATGCAAGGATGAAATATTTTCATGATGCATGCCCTCGCCTACACTCCCTCGTACGACACCATCTTATGTTCGCGACACGCTTTCTTCTCTCTGTGCTCTTCAACCTGGGGCACATGTAGTGTGATGTTATGAACGTGATTACCAAGTTATTATTAGTCCTTTTCATATAGCAGGAATGGAAAGCTAAGGTACCTCCCTTATATCATTACCCAAACAATGATCTATTATAGGGTCGTCAGTCCTAGACAATCTCATATGATATTATAGTTCTAGATCGCTGTAAAGGGCTCGTCACCAATTAATACAGGTCTAGCTATATCCTATATACTATAATAAGGCTCGTCACCCCGATGCAGTTTCAGGATATAATCGATGTCACTACAAAGGGCTTGTCACCATTCAGAATAGGCTGACAGCTCAAATGTAGTGTCCCATACCACCATAATCGGCTCACGAGTCTAGGTTGCTCACTGGTCACTACGGGGATGCTCGTCGCCCCAGCGTAGGCCGATAGCTCGACCATGATGTCCCGTACCACCATGTCCGGCTCACGAGTCATAGTGGATCAAAGTACCAAGGTTGATGGGATTACACCAGTAAGTTTGGTACTCTAGATTCAAACAGAAGAGTCCATACGTAGTGAACATACATCGGGTCAATCGGGTTACTTGACGAGCTCAGCTAGCACGATCGCATGTTGAGTTGATCGACATGAAATGCATAAGCACTCCGTGTGGCCAAACCACTGCAGACAACTCTAGGACGGCTCGGGTTCGTCAAACACATCTTATGTGGTGAATAAATCTTAACCATGAACTCAATGCCTGTTATCGATTGCCTAGACCATAACATGGTCCGAGTCACGTACAATCTCAATAATAGACATTTGATTCAAATTCAACATTCATATGAGCATGTTATGAAATATAACTTAAACATGAATGCAGTACATGGAGGAAATCATACACACAGTTAACATGAATAAAACAGGCTAAACATTTCATGGAGGAAATCATACACACAAGGTGATTGATATTCATATCTCAATACGCTTAAAAATCATATTGTACCAATTTCTAACCTGTTCAGGCGTCTATACAAACACTTAGACTACACTATTCAACATACATCACGTATGCTGGCATAATGCATATTAAGGTGAATCCTTTTGCTAAGGAGTTATCGCATACATAACAAGCATGTACAAACAATAATTAATCATGGCAATCACAACATCATATTTCATATGCATACAAACATTTTAACAACCACATGGAATACTCTATTTACAACACAGAATATACATATTCATAAAACAGAACAAATATCGCATTTAGCATGTCTAATAGCATCCATGTTAATAATAAATCATTATCTGATATTGAAAACTTTGAAAACCATAATCTATACATCTATAATCTGCACCTTACGCTGTAGAAGCGTAACGAATATGATTTAAACTATATGCCTTCGTCAATGGCGGATTAACAACCTATAGCGCGAACTAGGTTAGCTATTTCATCACTCCAACTATACTAATCTCTAAAATAGGTTATGGTTCAATTTTCTTACCCAAGTATAAAATTAGAATCGCCGAAATAACGATTCGAAAAGGTGGATCAGGCACGTAGTGAAGCTGGGAAGAATCTCAGGATGAATCACCAACTTCTCTCTTACTCTCTCTCTTTTTCTTCTCTTCCTTAGCTAGGATTTTAAAATTCGTATGGAATATGTGAAAGAGGGTTTAAGGTCCTTATATATGCCCAGAACTGACGGAAACAGTCCCAGGGCCATGGTATACTTATGTTATAACCAAATCGGCCTTGTTCCGATCCAACTGAGTAGTTCTGGAGGTCCCTTTGCTGAATGCGGTCGGACTTAAGCTCATAGGTGTTGGATCTTGATCAAGTTAAGTTTTCAGTTCGATCGGGTTTTCAAATCGACCGTGGCGGACCAGTTTTAGTTCAGCGGTCACCGAAACTCGATCAGGGTCACAAGTATGATGACATGTGTGGGCCATCATCCCTGATCTGAGGATGAATTTGCGTCAAAAACCAACGGTCAAAATGCTTATAAATGGCGTGCAAGCGACATTACTCTGATTACTTAAATTCATATTTAATTTCTTCAAAATCTTCACTTTTTTCACACTCTTCACTCCGGACTCAAGGAAACAGTCTCAGGACATCGTTTAGACTTAATTTTTGAAGTGATTGTCAAGTCCAACTAGGCGGTCATAATCATCTAAGTTCATCACTATCGGACTTTCGACGTGCGGTCCAGGTCCAATATGAAGTTTCAAAGTGCTCCTTAGAGCAATTGGGTTTAGAGTTAGATTCTATATTTCTGGGTAAGTAGCGTTACTAATCTTATAGGTTTTGGTTCTTACAGATCGTATTTAAAGTGATTAGTACTAATTTATCGGTAATCTAGGTTAGCACTTAGTTAATTCTCGTCTAGTTTCTAAAGGATTTAGTCCTGAGGGATTTCTGCCTGAGTTTGTACTCGGGTCTTTGTACAAATTTTTTTGAATCGTTACAATCTACCCCCCTTAAAGAAAAATTTCATCCTTGAAATTAGTAACTTTTCGTACTCTTAGAGAATCTGACGGTAGTTCTTTCTGAACTCAGCTTCTGTTTCCCAAGTAGCTTCCTCCTCAATATGGTGTGTCCATTGTACCTTCACGAGTGGAATCACCTTTCTGCGCAACGCTTGATCCTTCTTATCTAGGACACGCGTCAGACAAAGTACATATGTAGCATCCTCGCTCAACTGTACCTACTCCCATCTGATGATGTGTGAAGGATGAGGAACGTATTTCTTCCACATAGATACATGAAATACGTTGTGTACGCCTGCGAGTGGTGTGGGTAAAGCCAGGCGATATGCTACTGCCCCCACTCGATCTAGAATATGAAATGGACTAATAAACCTCGGTGTGAGCTTACCCTTCTCGCCAAACCGCAGGACTCCCTTCATAGGAGAAACTCGGAAGAATACATGGTCTCCAACCTCAAACTCAAGCGGTCGCTGCCTCATGTCGACATAACTCTTTTGTCTGCTCTGGGCTGTCAGAAGTCTACGCCTGATAATGTCGATCTTCTCTGATGTCGCCTGTACTATATATGGGCCAATCAAACTGTGCTCGCCAACCTCTGTCCAACAATGTGTTGCTCGGCAAGGGCGCCCATACAAGGCCTCGTAAACTCTCCTGAAAACTGTTATTATAGGTGAACTCTGCATATGGGAGACAGTCATCTCAACTGTCCTTGAAGTCCAAAACATAAGCCCATAACATTTCCTTCAAAATTTGATTCACCTGCTCCGTTTGCCCGTCAATCTGTGGGTGAAATAAGGTACTGAACTTTAACTTCACACCCATCGCTTCCTAAATACGAGTCCAGAAGATAGATGTGAATTGCATGTCTCTGTCTGACACAATATCTAAGGGAACTCCATGCAGATGAACTATTTCTTTGATGTACAACATAGCCAACTCATCTGTAGAGTTCGTGACTCTGATCGGAAGGAAGTAAGCCGACTTCGTCAATCGATAGACGATCACCTAGATAGAAACATGTCCCTTCTTAGTCTTTGGCAGCCCTGATATAAAGTCCATAGAGATGAAGTCCCACTTCCATTCAGCTATGGGCATGGGCTGAAGCAGTCTAGGAGGTCGGTGATGCCTTGATCTACTGGCACGTGAGATAATGGGATACATACTCTTTTATATGAGTCTTCATGTAGTCCCACCAGTATGACCTTTTCACATCTCGATACATCTTTGTGCTTCCAGGATGCATCGCTAGTTTTGAATTGTGCGCTGCCTCAAGAACTTCTCGCCTCAACTCAGGAATGTTTGGGACGCATAGGTGGTCATGATAACGTAAGCCCCCATCCGTACCAACAGTCTACTTTAAGTCCTCATCTGTTATAACATCCTGAAAATCGGGGGTTGAGTAGAAACCCAACTCCCGAGTTCCAAAACATCACTTATGCAACATAAATAATGATGAATGAATGTTGTCTATAGAAGGGCATTAAACATGATTGAGATTATACCAAAAATAGCATATCATACTCCAAAGGCGTTTAAATTATGCAAGCGAAAGACTGTGATAAGTATTTAAACTAGATAAGAGTGATAGTAAGCCCTCAAAGTATGAATGTCACTAGGTTAACAATTACAAGTTTGATTACAAAATGCACAAAATGAGAAAAATGTAATGTCTTCTATCCCAAATACTGAAGCCCCATCAGTACAACTCCAGGTCAAATAGACCCGCTAGAGAGTTACATGTAGGAGAACTCATCATCAAAAACTAAAGTCTGGCTCCGCTTCACTAGCATCGCCCTCACCTGAAACTAAGACAGGGTCTGGTTGGTGTGTACAACACCGTCTCGTAACGTGGGAGTGAGTAGCTAACTCAGTGGAACAATAGAGTAAAGATTAACATATTATCAAATCAGTCAAGTGATAATGATAAAGCAGTACAATCAAACATTCCTAGTTACTCTTGTTAATGTAAGGATGAAATGTAATAATGATGCATGCTCTTGCCTACATACTCCCTCATGCGACACATCTCACGTTCGCGGCATGCTTTCATCCCTCAGTGATCCACATCTTCCAGGCACATGCAATGCGATATGAACATGATTACTGAGTTGTTATTGGTCCTTTTCATACAGCAGGATTGGAAAGCTAAAGTACCTCCCTTGTATCATTTCCCAACAATGATCCAGTCTAGGGTCGTCAGTCCTAGCATATCTCATACGATGTGTGGTTCTAGGTCGCTGCAAGGGCTGTCAGGGCTGTTACACGCAATCGTTACACCACTCCCCCATCACCTTATCAATACAGGCCTAGTTTGTACTCCTCTTGCTACGGAAGGGTCGTCGCCTCCACGTAGACTCAGAGTATGCTCGAGGTCACTACAAAGGGCTGTCAGGGTTGTTATACGCAATCGTTACACCACTCCCCCATCACCTTATCAGTGTAGGCCGACAGCTCGAATACAGTGTCTCATACCACCATATTTGGCTCACGAGTCTGGGTTGCTCACTGGTCACTATGGGGAGGCTCGTGGCCCCAGCGTAGGCCGACAGCTCGACCACGGTGTCGCATACCACCATGCCCGGCTCATGAGTCTTAGCGGATCGAGGTACCATGGTTAACAGGATTTTCACTGGTAAGTTTGGTACTTTAGATTCAAGCAGTAGCGTCCATACATGGTTAACATACATCGGGCTAATCGGGTTACTTGACGAGTTCGACTAGTACGAGCGCCCGTTGAGTTGATCAACATGAAGTGCGTAAGCCCCTCATGTAGCCTAACTACTGTCAATAAGCAACGCATGGCTCGGGTTCATCAAACACGTCCTACATGGCGAATAGGTCTCGGCCACGAACTCAAGGCGTATTACCAATTGCCTGGACTATTCAATAGCCCCAAACACATTCATCTACAACATGATGTCCTATAAGATAATGAAAGCAGTAATGGATCAAGATTATAAATCATTCAATCATATGAACATGTTTTGAAGCGTATTGTAAACATGAATTCATACACATTCAATTCATAATCAAGTAGACATCAAAATAAGTCATACATGGAGGAAATCATACACATCATTGATGTGGTTGAGAATCATATCTCAACCCGCATACAGGTACATCTTGCTAACTACTAACTCATTCAGACACTTTTATAAACACTTAGCCTACACATTACATCATACATATTATGTGTTAATTTGCATACGTATTAGGGAAAATCCTTTCATCAAAAGGTTGTCGCCCATACAACAATCATATATCCACGACAGTTTGTCATCGCGAGCATGAATACAAAGTCTATACTCATTCAGTCATTTTCACAAACACTTAGGCTACACATACTAAATACATATCGTATGTTGGTATATCATGTATTTGGGCTAAACCTTTAGCCCAGGAGTTGTTACACATACATCTAGCATACATAGACGGCAGTTAATCATGGCAAACACACTTTCATATTTTGTATGTATACGGTATTTTCTACGAATACAGAGAATACACAAAATTCCATATTCTTCGTATTTAACCGAAATGAAAAATGGATAGCATGTTCTACATGTGAAATAGCATCTACATCAGGAATCTATCATTATCCGACATTGAAAGCTTTGAAAAATGACAACCTAAACATCTAAAGTCCGTACCTTATGCCGTAAAAGTGTAAAGAAGTCGATGGAATCTCTAAGTCTTCGTCAACGTTGATAGGATGACCTATAACAAGAGGTAAGTCAGCTATTTCGCTACTTGCAACTATTGAAACCCTAAAACAGATTAGCGTTAGGTTTCCTTACTTAGAAACGAAGTCAGAATCACCGGAATAGCAATTAGATCGTGATGGTTAAGCACATGTAGCAGTAGGATAGAGTATCAGGGAGATCTTCCCACTTCTCCCACACTTTCTCTCTCTTTACTCTCTCCTCTCTCTTAGGGTTTTCTTAAATTCGTATGGGAGGAATGAGAGAGGGTTTAAGGTCCTTATATAAGCCCAGACCTCACGAAAATAGACCCCAGGCCATGGTATACTTAGGTTATGTCCAAAGGGAGGTTGTTCCGATCGAACAGAGCACTTCTGGAGCTCCCTTTGCTGAATGCCGTCGGACTTAAGTTCACAAATATTGGATCTTGATCAAGTTAAGTTTTCAGTCCAATCGAGTTTGCAGATCGACCGTGGCAGACTAGTTTCAATTCAGCGGTCACCAAAAGTCGATCAAAGCCACAAGTACTATGACATGTAAGGGCCACCTACCCTGATCTGAGGGTAAATTTGGGTCAAATTTCAACGGTCAGAACGCTTAGAAATAACGCACAAACAACACGTCTCAGATTTCTTAAAATTATATTTAATTTCTTAAAAATCTTCATTTTCTCACACTCTTCACTCCGGACTCAAGGAAATCATCCCAGAGCATCGTTTCGATGTGATTTTCACGGTGCTTGTCAAGTCCAACTACGCGGTCAATATCTTCTAAGTTTATCGCTATCGGACTTTCGTCGTGCGGTCCATGTCCGATACAGAGTTTCAAAGTGCTCACGAGAGCAACTGGGTTTAGAGTTGGATTCTAGATTTTAGGGTAACATAGCATTAATAATTCTATAGGTTTTAGGTCTTACAGATCGTATTGAAAGTGGTTGGTGCTACTTTTACAGGTAATCTAGTGTAGCGCTAATTAATTCACGTTAAATTTCTAAGGAATTTAGTTCTAAATGATTTCTTTGGCTTTGGAATTAAGCTTTAAGAGTGATATGGTTGACCCATTGCCTAAGGACGTCTAACTCCAGGTTGACAAAAATTCGGTGGGTTACATCTATACTAACTCGCTCTCTCATCTTCACCAAAATCTCATCGTCTGCCTGAGCCTCAATGATCCTACCATCAATGAGGGGCTGTACACGAACATGTGCAACGACTTCAAACAGTTCCTCCACAGTGAGCTTCTGCTCAAAGTCGCGAACAAACTCTAGCATATCCCACTCCTCAATCATCAGCGGAGTCACAAATATGATCTCTTTCTTGCGGCTCAATGCGTCTACCGCAAGGTTAGCCTTGCCAGGATGGTAGGAGACCTCGAACTTGAAGTCCTTTATGGTTTCCATCCATCGGCGTTGCCTCATATTCAAGTCCCGTTGAGTGAATATATACTTAAGGCTCTTATGGTCACAAAAGAGCTCGAACTCCTCTTCATAGAGGTAATGTCTCCAGAGCTTTAATGTAAATATGACCGCTGTAAACTCGAGGTCATGCGTAGGGTACTTCTCCTCGTGTTTCCTCAACTGTCTCGAGGCATATGCAATCACCTTGTCCTTCTGCATAAGGACACAACCTAGACCAACGCGAGATGCGTCGGTGTATATCGTATACTTGACCCCTTGCTCGGATAATACTAACACAGGGGTGGACGTCAGTCTGTCCTTCAGCTCCTGAAAAGATGCTCCCGCTTTCTCATTCCAGGCGAACTTCAAGTCTTTTCGAGTTAACTGAGACAAAGGTCTGGCTATCTTCGAGAAGTCCCAAATGAAACGTCGGTAATAGCCTGCTAGAACAAGAAAACTCCTCACCTCAGTAACCGAACCAGACTGTTTCCAGTCCTGAACCGCGGCTACCTTAGCAAGGTCCACTGTTATCCCTTCCTTAAACACTACATGTCTCAGGAACTTGACTTCCTCCTGTCAGAAGTCACACTTCTTGTACTGTGCGAACAACTGGTTCTTCCTTAGAGTATCCAAGACTGCTTATAGGTGCCTCTCGTGCTCTTCCCGACTCGCAGAGTATACCAGAATATCATCGACAAACACGATAATGAATCGGTATAGAAATAACCGTAACACCTAATTCATTAAGTCCATGAACATTGCCGATGCGTTCGTAAGGCCGAACAACATCATAAGGAACTCGTGATGACCAAAGCTAGTCCTGAATGCAGTCTTCTATACGTCCTCATCCCTGATGCGCAACTGATGATACCCTGACTGTAGGTCAATCTTTGAAAAGTATAGCGCCCCTTTCAACTGATCAAACAGATTGTCTATCCTAGGCAAAGGATACTTATCCTTCACGGTCAATTGGTTCAACCTACGGTAATCAATATATAACCGTAACGACCTATCCTTCTTCTTGACAAACAACACAGGTGCTCCCCAAGGAGACACACTTGATCGTATGAAGCCCTTTTCTACCAGCCCATCAATCTATTTTCTCAGTTCCTCCATCTCACATGGTGGCATACGGTACATCGGCAATGAAACGGGTGCTGCACCTGGCACGAGATCAATAGTAAAATCAATCTCACGCTGCAGAGACAAACTAGGAATCATCGCGAACACCTCCTCATAATCTTGAACTACAGGCATTTTTTCAATTGTCGAGACATTAACATTCTTCAGTAAGGAAGTGTAACAACTCATCCGAGAAAAGTTGTGCCCACAGGTCCATAGGCTGTCACCACTCTAGCCTCGCAATCAATCTCTGCTCGCATCCTAGCAAGCCAATCCATACCAAGAATGATGTCGTAATGAAACAGAAGAAAGACAATCATGTCGACTAATACGGTCCTACTTTCCAAGCTTATCGGGAAGCTCTTGTAAATCTTAGTAACATCAGAAAATGTCCCAGTGGCGGTGATAACCCTCACTCCTTTCGTAGGAGCAGTATCCAACCCCAGTCGCTTAACTACTGAACATGAAATCATAGAAGTAATGGACCCAGTGTCCACCAGTAAGAAAACTAAAGTACCTTGGATATGAGTCGTACCCTCAAATGACCTCGATGCTAAATCTACACCCTCAGAAGCCTCAGCTGTAAATGCATGCACCCGAGCCTGCTACAGGAAGTTCGGCAGTGGTACTATGGGCCGTTGGGGCGGCCTAAATCGGGGTGTCAGCTGTCGAAATGATGGATGTGCAGGGGCAGTCCGTAGGGGTAGAGCCGATAGAGCTTGAGGGCGAGGGCGGTCGATTCTCTGCGGAGGTGTAAACCCACTGTCTCTCATACGTGAAAAATAGCTCTCCGCAACATGACCTTGTCTCCCACAGTATATAAATGTCACACCAGGTTGCCTCATCGGAACTAGTGGCTCCGTGATCCTAGGAAGAGAGTCGGTATGGGTCCTCTTGCCGAGGAGGGACCTGCTCGGCATATCTAGTCGTGGCCTAGGGATCATAACCCCATGAGAACGTGACAATCGATCCCCGTCCTACTCTGTTCGCATAAACATGTGTACTAGCTCAACATAGGAGGGTATGCTAGCACAACACATCTTCGAGTGAATGTCGGGTCGCAGGCCCTCGAAAAAATGTTGCCGCATCCGTATCTGCGCGTTAACAGGTACAGTAGGGACGTATCTGCCCAACTCCGTAAACCAGTGCTCGTACTCTGTCACTGACATGCCTTCCTGTTTGAGGCACATAAATTCATTCTCCTTCTCGTGCTGGTACGTAAGGGGATAGTATTTCTCATGGAAGAGAGTCTCAAATGCTGCCCACGACCATACATAGTCAACTGCCACGGTCCACAGGACACTATCCCACCACAAGCTGGCTTCCTTCTCCAACATAAAGGTAACCAATTCAACCTGCTCCATCACCGTACAGTGTAGCATCCTCAGCATCTTAGAGATGCGGTCAAGCCAATATCCGGCCTCTTTGGGTCTATGAGAACCCACAAATGTAGGAGGCCGCAAGCATTGGAATTGCTCTAGGAGGCCACTAGTCCCAAGTTCCCCGTAGGATATACAATAGGTGTAGGCAAAGTCACACCCTCATTCCAAGTGAAAGGCCCTATAGTCTCAGTAGGGCATACAGATGGTGAAGATGGAGTCGTACCCCCACCCTGAGTTGGGGCTCCTGCAATGGTGGCCAAGAGCTGCTGGTACTACTACTGCTGGTGCTGCATCTGTTATTGCTGGTGCATTGTAACACCCTGAAAATCGGGGGTCGTGTATAAACTCAACTCCTGAGTTCCAAACCGTCACTTATGCAACAAAAATGATTATGATTCAATGTTGTCTGAGTTAAAGCATTCACATGAGTAAAAATATACAAAAACTACAATTCATACTCCAGATCCAGTGATAAAAGTAAGCGAAAGACTAAAGAATATATATATCACTATATGGAAAACAAAGTAGATCTCGACTGTCTCCAAAATATGAATACATCTCTGAGTCTCATATACATGTAAATAAACAAAATCAAAATGTCATAGTAGTCCCACTGAGAAGTCCCGTCAATCTAGGCCACCTAAGCAAAGCCGTCGTGGTACTGCATATATGAGAACTCGTCCTGGTCCTCATCATAGTCTGGCTCTGCCTCCTGAATCGCCGCCTCACCTGCATCTAAGACAGGGTCTGGTGGATGTTTCAAACACCATCCAGAAACGTGGGAGTGAGTAGCTAACTCAGTGGAATAATGGAGCAAGGATTAGCATGTTCTCAAATCAATCATGCGATAATAGTAAAGCAGTAAATCAAACAGTGCTACACATCTTCCAGGCACATGCAATGTGATGGTGATATGATTACCGAGTTATTATTAGTCCTTTACATACAGCAATATTGGGAAACTAAGGTACTTCCCTTATATCAATCCCAACACAGATCCTATCTAGGGTCGTCACTCCTAGTAATCTCATACGATGTATATTTTGTATGTCGCTGCAAGGGCTGGCAGGGCTGTTGCTCTCACTCGTTACACCGCTCCCCCATCACCTTATCAATACAGGCCTACTGTACTCTCACTGCCACGGAAGGGTCGTCGCCTCCCATAGACTCAGAATACGCTCGCGATCACTACAAAGGACTCGTCGCCTGATCAGTGTAGGCCAACAGCAAGAATATAGTGTCCCATACCACCATAATCTGCTCACGAGTCATAGGTGCTCACTGGTCACTACGGTGAGGTTTATGGCCCCAGTGTACGCCGACAGCTCGACCACGGTGTCCCATACCACCATGCCCGGCTTATGAGTCTTTATGGATCAAGGTACCATGGTTGACAGAGTTTACAATGGTAAGTTCAGTACCCTAGGTTCAAGCAGTTATGACTCATACAGGGTGAACATACAATGGCTAGTCGGGTTACTTAACGGGCTCGACTAGCAAGAGCGCTTCTCAAGTCGAATGACATGAAGTGCATAAAACATCTCGTGTGGCCTAACCACTGCCGCCAACTCCAAAACACGGCTCACATTCATCGACGCGTCGTTCGTGACAAAGATAAGCCAACCACGAACTTGCTCGGTTGCCGACTTCCTGGACTAGGTATAGTCCCAAACAATTATGAATTCACATCAGCCATCATGTAAGAGTAATGTAAATGAAATACAACAATGTGAGCATGTTAACACATGTTATAACATACAACTTAAGTAAATCATCAAGCACATGCATTTCATACATATAATGAAATCATGCATATAGCTAACATATAGGAAATCATTTACATCAGCATATTAATTGAGAAATCAATCTCAAACTAATTCATAATACCATTTAATTCAATACATACTAATACAAGCATTTATACAAATACTTAAACTACACACTTAAGTCTACATATAGTATGTCAACTCAAAGTGTGCATTTAGGCGAATCTCTTCGCCAAACTAATTATGCACGTATTCCTAATATCCTAATGTGACAAGAAGCCATGTCAATCACATCAGCAAATTATGGATGAAAACAGTATTTCCTACAAATGACTAAAATGCCCTAAATCTCATATTCTTCGTCTGCTTACGAAACAGGAAACGGACAGCATGTTGTACATGTCAAACGGCGTTGCCGTCGATAATCTACTATTAAACGACATTGAAAGCGTTGGAAACAGTCAATCAAAGCGTCTAAAATCTGTACCTTTTCTCCTATAGGTGTATTAATTCGAACGGAGCGTATACGCTTCGTCTACGGCGAATCGGGAACCTAATGCACAAGATCCATAAGCTAACATGCTATGGAAATGAGTGAACAACAAACCAGCAAGTGTTAGGGGTGTTTTCTTACCTAGAAACGTGGTGAAATCACCGGGAAAGTGATTGAGGTGTGTTCCTTAAGAACGTGCAACAGGTAGCACAAGCAGCAGGAAATACTCTCCCACCTTCTCTCACAAACTCTCACTTTCTCTCTCACTCTTGCTAGGGTTTCTAGCAAATTCAGATGGATGAGAGCAGTGAGGGTTTCAAGCCCTTTTATAGGCCCATACATGCCCAAAACAGGCTTCAGGTCAAGGTATACTTAAGTTATATCCAAATCGGGACGGTTTCGAACCAAAAGACCATTTCTGGTGGTCCCCTGTCCGAACGCGATCGAACTTAAGTTCGTGCACGTCGGATGTCGCTCACATCCCATTTTCAGACCATCAGTGTTCGTAGATCGCACGTGGCGGTCCAGTTTCGGTTTAGCGGTCACCACACGTAGATCAGGTCTACAAGTCTCATGATATGAAATAAAAATTTTTCCTGATCCGAGGGTGTAATTTGGCTGAATTCTAATGGTCAGAACGCTTAATAATAACACATCAAGTCAGGTGCCAGATTTGAATTTCAAATTGCAAATCTAACCCTATTCTCACTCTCTTCACTCCAGGCTCAATGAAATAGCCTGTGAATGTCGGTTGGACTTGATTTTTGAAATAATTGTCAAGTCCAGTTAGGCGGTTATAACGGTCTAAGATTGCAGGTATCGGACTTTCGACGCACGGTCTAGATCTAATACAAAGTTTCAAAGAGGTCCAGAGAACAAACCGGTTTAGAGTTTGATCCGAGGTTTTAAAGTATTATAGCGTCATTGGTTCTACTCGCTTTGGGTCTTGTAGAACGTATTTAAAGTGATCAGGGACTATTTCCCAGCTACTCTAGCGTTGCGCTAGCTAACTTACACTTACTTTTTAAAGGAATTAATCCTACGCGATTTCTGGTCGAGTTGGTACTCGAGTCCAAGTACTGATTTTTTCAGGGCATTATATGCATCATCGTCAACAACTGTTCCAACCTATCCATAAGTGGAGCTGACTGAGGCACATGCTGCATCGAAGAAGATGCATGGTTCTGCTCATGAACCAGTGGTGTCTAAGGTGGCGGTCCAACTGTAAGACCAGTAGAAGGCTGAGACTCAAGCATAGTCTCACGAACCGGGCCCAAACAAGGGTCCCCATGACCATCACTCTGGGGAGGTGTCGGGTCCATCGAATCACTCAATGTGAGACGTGCCGTGCTCCGCGTGAACTTAGGTGGCATTCCCTACACAACATAGGGTGCAACTTGCATAAGATGCAGCATAGCAGCACACAATCCTTTAAGAATTTTACAGACTTCATAGGAAAAAAAACTACATGCATTTCATTTACCAAAATTTATCATAATACATGGAATATAGTTTTACATGGATCATGACCGAAAATGCAGGTGCGCTAATACAATCATGACTTCAAACATTTAAAATATCCTAAAAGTTACTGCTTTACTAAGCCTATCAACATAAAACACCAACATCCTAAAAACAGCAAACAAACTACGAGGAAACAAAATGGATGACTAAGCATCCGAATCTAGCGATGGAGAAGGGGCACCCTTATCCTGAAGGCAGCACAAGATAGTCTTCAAAGTGCGAGTCACCTTTTGAACTTGTGTTTCACGAGGCCCCGAAGATCCTTGATATCCTATCGTAGAACAGCCTGACCCTCCTCAAGTCGAGCTATATGGGCATCCCTAGCGGCTTGATCAGTGCCCTGCTCCAGTGCCGTAGGAGGAGAGCTCTCACTCGTGTCCTGAGCCTCTTCTTCTTCTTCCTGTTCTTCCTCTCCTTCTATTTCAGCCTCGCCTTCTCCTTCACTTTCTTCTTCTTTGCTCTCAGTTTCATCCTCACTCTCTTCAAGTTGGGTTTGTCATTACCATGGCTCGATATTCATCTGATTGGGAGTGGTCTCATTGATGTAATGAATCGGCACTGGAAATTTCACCCCAAGTCTGTAACCAAACTCAAGTGCAATCTTGCATATGAGTCAGCCGAAGGGGAGCGACTCAATTCTTCTATTTGAATGCATGATAAGGACTAGTTATTGCAGTACAAACGTAGGCACGCAAAACTTTGCTCCCTGCCCCACTTGGTACAAGAAATCCATCATGAGATGCGTGCACTCCCTGCGATTGCTCCACCTGGGGTAGACGTTGAACGTGCAGATGTGGTGAAGCAGGCAGAAGTTGCCTGACATATTGGTCGCTAAGAGGCTCATGTTATGCTGCCACTGAACCAGTCAACCACATAGAAACCTAGTGCGACGATCCCTTTCACGTACATTATTCAGATACCTTTCACTTGCATGTACCTCGCTAAGAGGCATATTCAGGAGCCAAGATATTAAACCGATGTTGATTGTGGCCTACCGATCTCTGCCAAAGGGGATCTTAAACTGTAAGGGCTTTAGCGTAGGCTCTCGAATGCGAGCATAGAAGACTCGGACAATGCTCACATTTGTACCAGACTTGCCTTCAAATAGCAGACCACACCTGGCCTCTTCCAGGCGCTCGAACAACAAGTATTCGCCAAAGACTCGCCCATCCACATGTACTTCAAAAAGGACCCTACAGCCCTCGTAAACTCCATGCGATAGATCTGCTAACAAAGCTCTTCCAACGGGAGCCTGGGGATCAAGATCCCACTTCGTCTGTAACTCTCTACCAGCGCTTGTACTCCCGGTGGCTCCTCTCAGTCTCCTCGAGGAAGCAGGGTGACTAGGCCCAACTTCATCCACAGGAGCTCTTTTCTTTCCCATGAGAGAAAGGATGGTGGAAATCGAGAATATGGCCGTGATAACCTCCAAGAAAGCCATGAAAAAGTGAAGAAAAGGAAGGAAAGGGATGAGATCTTTAGGTCTCCACGGATTTGAGCCTTATATGAGGGTGTAAAGGCTCAAATGAAAGGGGATAAAGAGAAAAAATGACAAAATAGGATGGGTTAGTGGGTTTACACGGATTTGAGACTCAAATGAGGGATTTAAGAGCTCAAATCAAAGGAAAAAAGAGGGTTGGGTGATGGGTATGGCTGAACATGGTGGATGGATGTAAAGCTTGAAAGGAAATGAAGGAAATAGGGATTGGAAAGGTGATTTGAGAGAGGAATGAAAAGTTTTGAAGAAAAAGGAGAGCTTGGATGGTGAGATTATGAAGAGAGGGGGTTTTTAGGAGTATTTTAATAGTGGAACCGTGGACCAGTGGGTCACACTAGGCCCCACCTAGTGTCGGCCCTACGGCCCACCCCAGTCTGGCCCGTCGGTCGGCGAGGCCTCGCCAAACCAGTGAGGTCCTCGCCGGTCTTTGACCAGTCCGGTGAGGTCCTCCCCCCTAGATCTAAAATGATTTGGGCCCCCCTAGAAATGTCCCGATTGGGCCCCTACTCCGATTCGACTCATTTCAAGTCATTGCGAAATAAATTTGATACATATCCCCATTTATCAATTTTTAACGGCTGGAATGGGATGAAACACGGTCTATACCCATCAATTGATGGTCTAAACGTGGTTTGGGGTCGTCGTGTGTGATCAGGAGTGTGCACGAACTCGATCTCAGCGATAATTTTCAATAGACTTTCGCTAATTGACGACTCTGGGAGTCCTAAACCTATTTCTAAATTGTTCTCGCACCCTCCTACGCTAAAGTGGTATCAGCGTATATTGTGTGACCATAACTCAGGTCCGCTTTAATCTAAATCATTCTCTGATACCAACTTGTAACGCTCTGAAAATCGGGGGTTGAGCAGAAGCTCAGCTCCCGAGTTCCAACGCATCACTTATGCAACATAAATAATGATGATTGAATGTTGTTCATAATAGTGTACTAAACATGAGTGAGATTATACCAAAACAGTAATTCATACTCCAGATTAATTTATATATCGCAAGCGGAAGGCTGAAAAATGTATCTAAACATATATGAGTTCAAAGGATTTCTTTCGAACCCTAGAGTATGAATACATCACTAAGTCACCATATACATGTATTAGTTCAAAAAAAAATCAAAATGTGAAGAGATAGTTTCAACTAGAATGAAAAGCCCTATAGCCCCATCGATCATCACGGCCGAAGAGAAACCGTCTGAGAACTGCATATACGAGAACTCGTCCTGATCATCGTAGTAATTCGACTCCACCTCCTGAGTCACATCGTCATCTGTATCTAAGACAAAGTCTAGTGGGTGTTCAGAACACTGTCCCAAAACGTGGGAATGAGTGATCAACTCAGTGGAATCATAGAGTAAAGATTAACATGTTATCAATTCAGTCAAGTAGTAATGATAAAGCAGACATATCAAACATTTCTAAATAATCTTGTTAATGTAAGGATGAAATGTTTTCATGATGCATGCCCTCACCTACACTCCCTCGTGCGACATCATCTTACATCCGCGACATGCTTTCTTCCCTCTGTGCTCTTCAACCTGGGGCACATGCAGTGTGATGTTATGAACGTGATTACTGAGTTTTTATTAGTCCTTTTCATATAGCAGGATTGGGAAGCTAAGGTACCTCCCTTATATCATTGCCCAAACAATGATCCATTCTAGGGTCGTCAGTCCTAGATAATCTCATATGATATTATAGTTCTAGATCGCTGTAAAGGGCTAGTCACCAATCAATACAGGTCTAGTTATATCCTATATACTAAAATAAGGCTCGTCACCCCAATAAAGTTTCAGGATATACTTAATGTCACTACAAAGGGCTTATCACTAATCAGAGTAGGCCGACAGCTCGAATGTAGTGTCCTATACCATCATAATCAGCTCACGAGTCTAGGTTGCTCACTGGTCATTACGGGGAGGCTCGTCACCCTAGCGTACGCCGACAGCACGACCACGGTGTCCCATACCACCATGTTCGGCACATGAGTCTTAGCAGATTGAGGTACCAAGGTTGATGAAATTACAACGGTAAGTTTGGTACCCTATATTCAAATAAAAGCGTCCATATATGATGAACATACATCAGGTCAATTAGGTAACTTGACGAGCTCGACTAACATGATCGCACGTTGAGTTGATCGACATGAAATGCATAAGCACTCCGTGTGGCCAAACCACTGCCGACAACTTTAGGACGACTCGGGTTCGGGTTCATCAAACACGTCTTATGTGGCAAATAAATCTCAGCCATGAACTCAAAGACTGTTACTGATTTCCTGGACCACAACATGGTCCCAGTCACGTACAATCTCAATAATAGACATTTGATTCAAATTTCAGATTCATATAAGCATGTTATGAAATATAACTTAAACAGGAATGCAGTACATGGAGGAAATCATACACACAGTTAGCATGAATAAAACAGGCTAAACATTTCATGAAGAAAATCATACACACAAGTAAGGTGATTGAGATTCATATCTCAATACCCTTAAAAATCATACTCTACCAAATTCTAACCCGTTCAGGCGTCTATACAAACACTTAGACTACACTATTCAACATACATCACGTATGCTGACATATTGCATATTTGGACAAATCCTTTTGCTAAGGAGTTATCGCATACATAAGAAGTGTGTACAAACAATAATTAATCTTGACAATCACAACAACAGATTTCATATGCATACAAACATTTTAACAAGAACATGGTATACTCTATTTACAACATAGACTATACATATTCATAAAACAGAACAAATAGCGCATTTAGCATGTGTAATAACATCCATGTTAGTAATAAATCATTATCTGACATTGAAAGCTTTGAAAACCATAATCTATACATCTATAGTCCACACTTTACGCTATAGATGCGTAACGAATATGATTTAAATGGTATGCCTTCATCAATGGCGGATTAGCAACCTATAGCACGAACTAGGTTAGCTATTTCATCACTCCAACTATACTAAGCCCTAAAACAAGTTAGGGTTCAATTTTCTTACCCAAGTATGAAATTAGAATCGCTTAAATAATGATTCGAAGAGGTGGATCAGGCATGTAGTGAAGCTGTGAAGAATCTCAGGATGAATCACCAACTTCTCTCTTACTCTCTCTCTCTTTTTCTTCTCTTCCTTAGCTAGGGTTTTAAAATTCGTATGAAATATGTGAGAGAGGGTTTAAAGTCCTTTTATAGGCCCAGAACTGACGGAAACAATCCCAGGGCCATAGTATAGTTAGGTTATAACCAAATTGGCCTTATTCCAATCCAACGGGGCAGTTTTGGAGGTCCTTTTGCTGAATGCAGTCAGACTTAAGCTCATTGGTGTTAGATATTGATGAAGTTAAGTTTTCAGTTCGATTGGGTTTTCAGATCGACCGTGGAAGACCAGTTTCAGTTCAGTGGTCACCGAAACTCAATCAGGGTCACAAGTATATTGACATGTGTGGGCCATCATCCCTGATCCGAGGGTGAATTTGGGAAAAAAACCAAGGGTCAGAATACTTATAAATGGTGCCTAAGCGACATGACTCAGATTACTTAAATTCATATTTAATTTCTTAAAAATATTCACTTTTTCACGCTCTTCACTCCGGACTAAAGGAAACAGTCTCAGGACATCGTTTGGACTTGATTTTTGAGGTGATTTTCAAGTCCAACTAGGCGGTCATAATCATCTAAGTTCATCGCTATCAGACTTTAGACGTGCAGTCCAGGTCCAATACGAAGTTTCAAAGTGCTCCTGAGAGTAACTAGGTTTAGAGTTCGATTCTAAATTTCAGAGTAATGTAGCGTTACTAATCCTATAGGTTTTGGGTCTTGCAGATCGTATTTAAAGTGATTAGTGTTAATTTCTCCGGTAATCTAGGTTAGCACTTAGTTAATTCTCGTCTAGCTTCTAAAGGATTTAGTCCTGAGGGTTTTCTGCCTGCGTTGGTACTCGGGTCTTTGTACGGATTTTTTTGAGTCGTTACATAGGGCCATTAGCCTGGGAGGCGAATCTGCACATGGCCTCTTGTGTGGAATGGTCGGTTCGGCAGTTCATGCTGAGGCCTTAGGCCCATCTGGGACAGTCTATCTCCATCTTGCTCAGCTCGCAGGGACATGTTCACTAGCTCAGCATAGATGGGAATGCTAGCGCAACATATCCTTACTGTGGATATTAGGCCATAGACCCTCTAAAAATCGTCACATTCTCATGGCTCATCTGCTAGGATCAGTGGAGCATATTTGGTCAGCTCTATAAAGTAGTTCTCATATTCAGCAACGGTCATCCCTCCCTGTCGGAGGTGGAGAAATTCACCCTCCTTTTCATTACAGTAAGTGAAGGGGAAATACTTTTCTTGAAAACGTATTTCGAACTCCTGCCACATCCACACGTATCCTACGGGAAGGGTTCGTAGGATGTTGTACCATCAAAGACTAGCCTCCTTCTTAAACATATAGGTCACAAGCTGCAGTTGCTCTGCCTCAGTACAATGTAGTGGCATCAGCATCTTGGATATACGATCCAACCAATACTCTACCTCCTCAGGTTGGTGAGTATCCACAAAAGTAGGAGGATAGAAGCATTGAAAGTGCTCAAATAGGCTACTCGTATTCATCGTTCCACCAAGCTGCACAGGTGGTATAGGCGGGACCATGTTCATGTTTCGGGCAAAGGCCCCCACAATAGTGGCCAAAAACTGTTGTTGCTCTGTATCAGGAGCATCATCTACTCCAACCTATCAGGAGGAGAAGCCGCCTGAGGCACGTGTGGGGTTAATGTTGACGCACAGTTCTGACTCAGAATCGGTGGTGCACTAGGTGTTGGCCCATTAGTGGGGCCAATGGCTGGCTGTGAATCCAGCATTATCTCGATATTCGAGCCCAAATTGGGGTCTGTATGGCTATCTCTCAGGGGTGGTGCCCTGTCAATCGATCCACCAAGAGCGAGACGTGCCATATTTCGAGTGGTTTTCGGAGGCATTCCCTATATAAAACATAGGGTGCAACATGTGTAAGATTTAGGATGATATTATCCATCCTGTCCACACAATCCACACATTCCAAATCAAAAGAAGCTTCATGCATTTCATTTAACCAAAATTGTCACAATACATGAGATGTAGTATTACATGAATCATGACATGGAATGCATGTGAGCTAATTTAACAAAAGTTTTAACACCAACCACTCTAACATTTAACTAAGCCTACCAAGGCTATTATAAAGTAAAAATAAGAACCAAAGAAAACCAAAAAATAACTGCAACACATAACTAGTCCTCTGACTCTGGTGAAGGTGGAGGCTCACCCTTATCTTACACCCTTATCCTACATATTTCACAAGAGAGTCTTCGAAGTGCAAGACATTTTCTTGAATTTCTGTTTTAGATAATCCTGATTCTCGTTAACCTCCTGTCTCAAGGCGGCCTAGTTCTCTTCAATCTTGGCCATGCGAGCTTCTAAGGCGGCCCGATCATGGCGGTCCTCACGAGTAGCAGTAGGAGGTCCCCATTAGAGTCTTGGTCCTCCCCTACCTCTTCCTGCTCTTCCTCCTCACTTCTTTCTTCATCCCCACTACTTCCTTCCTCATTGTCTTCTTCTTCACTGCCTTCTCCTCTTTCATTTCTTTCTTCATTTTCACTTCCTTCTTCATCTTCACTCTCTTCCTCTATCTCATCCCCATACTCATCAAGTCGGGCTTGGCATTGCCTAGGGCCAATCCCATGTTGTTAAGTGTGGTCTCCCTGATGAAGTGGATGGGCGCAAGATTATCCATATTTAGCCTGAAACCGAAGTTACGAGTAATCTTACAGATAAGTCGGCCAAATGGGAGTGATGATCTTCTTGAGTAGAGCATGCAGTTCTGATTATCTGAGACAGGCAAAAGTAAGTAGGCACAGCTTGTCTCCCTATCTAACTCTGTACAGGAAGTCCACCATCAAACGAGTGCATTCTGTACAGTTACTCCACTTAGGATACACGTTATACATGCATATGTGGTGGAGTAGGCGGAAGTCTTCCATTATTTTAGTCGATGGGAGGCTATTATCTCACCTCCAATGAGCCAGTCAGACATAAAGGAAATGTGTGCAGTGTTCTCTCTCTCGTCGACTAGTGAGATGAGATGCACTAGCATGTACCACACCGTGTTCAATTCCCATTATACGGGCCATCACATCTACGTTAACTATGGCTTCCTACCTCCCCAATGGGATAGTAAACTGAAGAGGCTCTAACATTGGGTTTTATATGTGGGCATAGAAGGCTCGGATGGTGCCTTCACTTGCGTGAGCCTTGCCTTCAAACATGGGACCCCATCCGGTCTCCAATACAAGGTCAATAACCAGATAAAGCCCGAACAACATTTCATCACATGAGCTTCAAATACGACTTTGCGGCCATGAAACTTACCAAGTCCGGTGCCCGCCGGTAGAGATCTTTCGAGCGGGATTTGACGATCAAGATCCCTTTTCGTTCTTCGCTCTCTCTCGGTGCTTGTGATAGCCTCGACGCTCGCCTTCTTCCTCAAGCAGCTTGGACGGCCCGGCCCAACCTCATCCGGGGCCGCTCTTCTCTTTCCCATAAAGAAATGAGCGTTGAGAGTGAGAATATGGCAGTAACTAGCTTAAAAAGAGCCATGGAAGTGGAAAGCTAGGAGAATGAGGTGGCTTTGGAAAGTTTAAGAGTTATGAGATACATGGATGTAGGTTTTTGTGCTCAAATGAGAGGAAATAGGGAAGATAGAGAGTATTAAGAGGTAGTTTTAAGAGAATGGTGGTAGATGGGTGCAAAGTATGGAAGAAGATGGAGGATTGAGTGTATAGGAGAGTGGATTTGAAAGAGAAATAGGATTTTGTAAGGTTTAGAAGGTTGGAGGGGTGAAGTTTCGGTGAAATGTGCAAAAGGGGAGAGGAAAAGGGGTTTGTTGGGCGGCCCACACGTTGGAGGGCCCCACATGGCCGGACATTGGGCGACGTGCCTCCGGCAATGCGATGCCACCGTAGCCCACTGTGGAGCTGGGTGGTGCGCTGCCGCCCGGGCGGTGCCACCGCACCCCTTTGAGGTCACCGGTGGTGGTCACCCCCTCCCGGGGTGCTGTACACATGTGAGGGACCTCCTGAGCCCCATCGAAAATTGTGATTTGGGCCCCCATGCCCGTGTGATGTGTTTTTTCAGTCCAATATTTGCGTATTCACATTTTTTAGCTTATTTCAAGTGTGGGATTCACTGAATTTTCGTTCAAACCCGTCAATCGACAGCCTAGAGGTGATTTGGATCACTGCACGTGATCCAAGTCCCTCAGGTATTCACTGGGAACTAACCTACCTTATTTTATTTCATTCGTTGGTAAAACTTGGGATCCTATGATCATTTCTACATTTCATCACCCCCTTCCTAAGTTAAAGTACATTAGAGTGCACCGTGCTACCATAACCCAGGTCCAATTTAATCTAAATCATCTCTGATACCAACTTGTAATGCCCTATATTTCGAGGGTTAAGCAAATCTTAACTCCCGAGATCTAACGCATCACTTATGTAACATAGATAATGATGTTTAAATGTTGTCCATATTAGTGAGTTAAACATGAGAGGAATTTTACCAAATCAACATATCATACTCCAGAATTAATATAAAAGACTAAAATAAATATATAAAGTATGTACGTGTATCACAACCTCCATAGTATGAGTATATTACCAAGCTAAATATATGCATGTTTTGTCTCAAAATATATAAAAATTTCAAAATGTAAATGTCCGACTAATCCATATAACCTTGTGATCCCATCAGATCCGTACAAGGTCTATGTAGACCTAGCTGATAGCTAAACGTAGGAGAATTCTTCCTCCTCGTCCATGAAGTCTAATTCAGCTGCATAGACTCCGTCATCACCTGCATCTAAGCTAGAGTCTGGTTTATGTTTTAAAACACCATCCCAGGGTGGGAGTGAGTGATCAACTCAGTGGTACTATAAGGAAAAGGTTAACATGCTATCAATTCAATCAATCAGTACAACAATCATTCCCTAACTACTCTTGTTAAAGAAGGGATGGTATGCAGTTATGATGTATGCCCTCACATAAATCTCTCTCAAGCGACTTTATCAACCATTCACGCATGGAAAACTCACTAAACATGCACTTCCTCACTAAAGAACATGCAATGCGATGCATGGTCGTGTTAGCCAAGTATTTAATTAGGCTCATTCATACAGCAGATTTGGGAAGCTAAGGTACCTCCCTTTATATCATTTATCCAAATCGAAGGATTTATGTACGGTCATCAATCATAGTTAACCACATACAATAACCAAGTTGTAGGGAATCACCCCTAATGAAAAGCAGTGGATAGGCAAATTAAAGAGTTTATACTCTAGGTCACTACGAGGAGGCTTGTCACCTTAGCATAAGCCGATAGTGTCCCATACCACCATATTCAGCTCAAGAGTTTGGGTTGCTCACTAGTCACTATGGGGAGGCTCGTCACCCTAGCGTAGGCCGACAGCTCGACCACAGTATCGCATACCACCATGCCCGGTTCATGAGTCTTAACAGATCATGGTACCACAGTTGAAGCGAGTCTGTACATTGGTAAGTGGTATCTTATATTCAAGTAGTGATGTCCATACATGGTAAATACACAATAGTCCCATCAGTTTATTAGACAAGTTTGATTGGTACGGGCACACACCAAATTAATCGCCATGGATCTCGTAAGCACTCTTCGTGGCCTAACCACTATCGACAATCGTCGTACGACCCAGATTCACTGAACGTATCAAATGTGGCGAGACGAATTCATCCACTCAACGAAAATCATTACCGATTGCTTGGACTACGTTGCAGTCCCAATCTTACTTAGATCTAGCATGTAAATACATGTGAAAATCATATCAGCATTTGACAAACAGTTTAAATCAATATTTCATTTCAGCATTTCATCAAGCATATTGAATATGTTACCAAGCACTTTGTAAGTGTTATAGTTAATAGGCCCTTGTAATTGTCAAATTTGTGGTGACAAAGACACTACTTTGAAGCTTGTTTATGTGATGGACAAAAGATCTATTCAAGATACAAGTCTGGCTTCGAGTAGACAAGCACAACTATTCAAGTAGAAGATCTCGAAGGTAAAGATTTCAGAAGCTTTCAAGTTCTCGTAAGCTATTCAAGTTGAAGATCTCAGAAGCTTTTAACTTCAAGTTCTCAGAAAATTTTCAAGCTAAATATCTCAAGTTCAAGAACTCAATCTTCATGATTCTCGAGGTCACTGGTATTCAAGTTTCAATGTCCTTCACTATTGAGGTATGACTGACCTTAGGTTGACCTTTAGAGTAGGTCACTTTGGATACATAATCCATATATCTTTTGTAAGTGACTTTGATCTATTCTAAGGCTAGTCCTGGACCTTGTTCGACTAGTCCAGGAAATTCCTTCACCAGTCCCAAGTTATTGAGGATTTTCAGAATTTTCTAGATATTCTTCGACCAGTCCCGGAGACTGTTCGACCAGTCCTGTGAACAGTGTCGACTGGTTCTTCGACCGATCGTGGTTCTTTGACACAAAGTACAATGTTGAGATTGGGACATCTTTGACCAGTCCTGAGGAACCTACGACCAGTTGAAGGGGACCTTCGACCAGTCGTAGGGTACCTACGATCAGACGTGCAATTGAAAATCTTATCGCACCCGATTTTTTTAAAATTCTGTTGGTTCTTCGACCAGTCGTAGAAGTCTTAAGACTAGTAGAAGACGTGTTTTTCTCAGTTATAAATAGAGCATGAATCTTAGATTAATTTATATATAGAGAATAAGTAATTAATCCAGCCTTCTGAGAGATAAGTCAGTGCTCCATTTTAACCTAAGTGTGTTTATTTAATATTCTCTTTCTTTAGCTTTATTTAATTAATTTTATTTCTTGTATTCCAATCTAATCTGAAAAGAGGAATTGCTATTTCTCTTTCTTTGGAATCAAAATCAATTAAGGCTAGCCTATGTTAGTTTAATTTTAAAATCAATTAGAACTAGAAACTTTGTAATCGAGTACTGTACATTGAACTTGGACATTCAATCATCTACTCTGACTTGGTTCTTCCGAACTGCTACATCGAAAGTAAAAATCAGGTATTTTACATTTAATTGTAAATTCCTTTCTGTTTTGGTTTCTTTCAGGATTTGCCAAAAAAATCTCGTTGCTTTGGTTATCTTTTGGAGAGCCAGTAAAACTCAGAAGTGGGGTTTTTTTAATTGTGTAAGCCCACAGACAAAGACACAATTGTAAAGGTTTTTGGTGAACCGGTGAAAACCTACATTGTTAGTGAATGCTAATATCCCCTATGTGAGGATATTAGGAGTGGAGTAGCATTCTGTGTGGCTATTGTACAACAATTGGTGAACACACAGGCGAACCACTATAATCCCTTGTGTTGTGGTTGAATGGTTTATATTTCATATCTTTATTTATTCATTTGTGGGATGTATATGTGGTTGTGAATGTTGTAATCTTTTATTTAAAGCATTGTGGGGAATGTTGTAATAGTTTAGAATTTATTTCCTGCTATTCATTTATCAGCTTGATATTAAATTGTTCCAGTAAGGTTGCCCTGCCATTCTTATGGTGCATAGTTGTCCCTAGAATAATACATATTTGTCATTATAATTTATTCTTTAGTGCAGTTTGTATTTATTTTTCTATTCCTCTTCGGTTCGAGACTTGATACAAAGACCTTTTTAGAAATTAGGTTGTCCTATCATAAACTCTGGTTTTTGGTGTAAGGTTGTCCTTAGAAAAATATTTGTTTCAACCTCTCAAGATCTGAATTTTGAAGTTGCTTTACAATCTTGCATTCTGGTTTATTTAATTATCTTATTGGCTATCATATTCCTTTAATTTTCATTGTTATAAATTTTTATTTGGCATAGTCCTATTCACACCACCCCCCCCCCCCCCCCCCCCCCCTCCTCTAGGACATACAGCTAGGCCTTTTCAAGTGGTATCAGAGCCTAATAGCTCATTTTTTTCTTAATTCTTATATTTAATTCCTAAGCTAACAATTTAAGCTATGTAAGATGTCAAATTTTGATAGCCTATCAGTTACTAGGCCTCCACCCTTTGATGGCTCCAATTATGCCTACTGGAAAGTCAGGATGAGATCTTCCTCAAATCAATGGATGAGAGTGTGTGGTAAGCCACAGTGACTGAATGGAAACCTCCTACCACTGAAGTGACTGGAGTCGTTGGTTCAAAATCAATGAGAGTAACTCCTTATTCCTCTTAGACCACCCTTCAGAAAAATGAGAGTAATGCCAATGCAAAGGCACTAAATGTAATCATTTGCGCACTATCACCGGATGAGTTCAAAAGAATCATATCTTGTGATACTGCAAAGCAAGCCTGGGATATATTAGAAATGACACACGAGGGTACTACAATTGTCAAAAAATTTAAAGTCCAACTCCTCACAACCAAATTTGAAGAAATTCATATGGAGGAAAATGAAACATTTATGGACTTTTATACAAGATTAAATGACATTGTAAACTCTATGTGGGGTCTTGGCGATACAATCCGAGAAAGTAAAGTGTGTATAAAGATACTACGCTCTCTTCCTGAACGGTTCAACTCCAAAGTAACCACGATCCAGGAACTTCATGATATGGATAATATGAGGGTAGAAGAACTACTTGGTTCTTTACAAACCTACGAGTTAAAATTTAAACCTCCTAAAGGTAAATCTATCACTCTAAAATCTTCTAAATGTAATTCTGAAGAAAATTCTAATTCTGAAGATGATATGGGTCTTTTAGGAAAAAAGTTTTATAAAATATTCAAAAGCAAGAAAAAGGGTAGATTTTTAAAAATTAAATGAGAAGAAAATTTCTAAACCTAAATCTAAAACTTGGAAGTCTTTGAAAGATAGTCAATGTTACAACTACCAAGAATATGGGCATTTAGCAAACAAATGTCCTAAAAAGGACAAACCTAAGAAGAAGCGTATATTGGCTGCATAAGATGAATCATCTGATTCTGAAGCTTCTTCTAAATTAGAAGATTCTTAAACTGAGTCGAGTAATGAAACGAAAGCCCTTATGACTCTAGCCAAGTTCACTTTTTCAGATCATGATGATTTAACTAGTGAGGAAAATCTGAACAGTGAATGTAAAAATGAAGATGATCTTCAAGATGCTTACAATGCCCTATATAAGGAAAGTTGTAAAATTGCTGTCAAACTTAAACTTCAAAAAGAATTTTTTTTTAAACTCAAAGAATGTTTTGAGTCACTTGTTTTAGAAAAATTCCAAATTTCAGATTATTTTGAATATTAAAATGCGATTTAGAATTCAAAACGTCCCAGATTAAAAATCTGAAATTTGAAAATGAGAAACTTAAAAATGAAGTATCTTCTCTTCTGAGTTTAAAGGACACATAGAGATATGCCCAAGGTAATCCTAAGTTAGAGAAACTATTATCCGGATCAAGAAAATGTGGTGACAGATCTGGGTTGGGCTATGATAAGAATATACCTCCTAAACAGAAGAATACTCCTCCTAAGTTTGTGAAATGAGAGTCCTCAAACTCAAACGAAAAAAGTATTTATCAAGGTTTTTCTAAAAATTCAAAAAATTTTCAAAAACTGAAAAGCAGCCATGTCAACTTTAATCAAAAATGAAATCCACTAGCTGAAAAGATAGTTGATTTACTCAAGGAACTCTTAAAATATAACTCTATAGGTCATTCTTACAACAACAGATATAAGAAGACCAACTATCCTCCTAAACCCAAAACAATACTGAAATGGGTTCTTAAGGTTGCCTGCTTGGTTGCCCACACCACTTTCAAAGCTTCAAGCCATTCAAAGTGGTATCTAGATAGTGGATGCTCCAGGCACATGACAGGCGACAAGGCTTTATTCACCAATCTAATAGATATGACTGATGGGTCAGTCACTTTTGGTGATGACAGTAACTGCAAGATTATGGGCCAAGGTACGGTTCAACTTTGTAACCTTCTTGTGTTTAAAAATGTCTTATATGTTGAGGGTCTAAAACATAACTTACTTAGCATATCTCAAATATGCGATAATAATCATAGTGTACGGTTTTCTAATCAAAGTTGTGAGATTCTAAACAATAAGGGTTCTGTAATACTAACTGGACATAGAACGTCTAAAAACTGTTATATTGTTAAAAAATTCATCTCATCTAATCAAACATGTTACATGGTCCATACAAACGAGACTGATTTGTGGCACAAACGTCTTGGACATGTACATTAACAAAATTTATATAGATTGGGTAAACGAGAACTTATAAGAGGTCTACCTAAGCTTCAAAAATTAGATAAAATATGTGGTGAATGCTAGTTAGGCAAATAAACAAGAACCTCACACAAAAAGGTGAATTCAAATATCACATCAAGACCACTCGATCTCTTCCACATGGATTTGATAGGACCTACTAGAATGGAGAGTTGAGGTGACAAAAGGTATATCTTGGTAATAGTAGATAACTTTACCAGATATACATGGGTAGTCTTCTTAAGGGACAAATCAGAAACCCTTGAAGAAGTAAGAAAAGTTTTTAAAAGGATTCAAATGGAAAAAGGTTCTCAAATCAGTAAGATTCGTAGTGATCATGGATCTGAATTTGAGAATAGTAATTTTGAGAAGTTCTGTAGCGACCAAGGAATATTACATGAATTCTTAGCGTCCAAAACTCCACAAAAAATGGTATAATGGAAAGGAAGAATAGAGTGCTTCAAGAAATGACTAATGTCATGTTGAATAGCGTGAAGCTCTCTAAGCATCATTGGGCTGAAGCGGTCAATACAGCTTGCTATATTATTAACCGAGTCTTCACTAGCAAAGATAATAATAAAACGGCTTACGAAATGTGGTTCGATAAAAATCCTACTGTCAAATACTTTCGAGTTTTTGGCAGCAAGTGCTATATTTTACAAGATCGTGAAAATTTGAAAAAGTTTGATACAAAGAGTGATGAAGGAATTTTTTAAGGATATTCCTTAAACACTCGTGCTTATAGGGTTCTTAACAAAAGAACCGGTGTGATTCAAGAGTCCATCAATGTTGTCATTGATGATCACTTAAACACACCAGTCTCAAATTCAGATAGTGATGAAGTTCTAGCAATTGATAAAATCGATACTTCATCTAATCAGAATGATTCTGAATTAAGGACTGTTAAAGATCATCCAACCACACAAATTCTTGGAAACCCTCTCACTGGTGTTCGCACCCGTAGACAACTTGAGGATATATGTAATTATGTGTGTTTTACATCCCAAATAAAACCATCTAATGTAAAAGAAGCTCTTGCTGATGAAAACTGGATAGTTGCGATGCAACAAGAACTTAATCAATTCGTAAGAAATGATGTTTGGTATCTTGTACCAAGACCTAAAGATAAACACATCATTGGAACAAAATGGATCTTCAAAAATAAGTCTGATGAGCTTGGAAATATAATTAGAAATAACGCCAGACTAGTGGTACAAGGTTATACTCAAATTGAAGGTATTGATTTTGATGAAACCTTTGCACCTGTAGCACGTCTTGAATCAAGCAGACTATTTATATCCATTGCATGTTTTAGAAAGATTAAGATTTATCAAATGGATGTGAAAAGTGCATTTCTAAATGGCAATTTGCATGAGGAAGTTTATGTGGAACAACTGATGAGTTTTGAAGATCCCAAGAATACTGATCATGTGTATAGGCTTAAAAAGGCACTTTATGGAATAAAACAAGTGTCTAGGGGATGGTATGAGAAATTAACAAAATTTCTGTTAAGCCATAATTTTTAAATGGGATCTTTTGATAAAACTTTGTTTGTTAAAAAACATAATGATCATATTTTGATGGTACAAATTTATGTTGATGATATCATTTATGGATCTACTTGTACTGACATGACTACTGAGTTTACAAATTTGATGAAATCACATTTTGAAATGAGCATGGTTGGGGAATTGAATTATTTCATAGGGTTGCAAGTAAAGCAACAACCTGATGGAATATTCATTTCTCAATCTAAATATGCCTTAAATTTAATTAAGAGATTTGGATTTGAGAATGGCAAGAACTTCGATACTCCTATGAGTACTACCCTAAAACTCTCAAAAGACTCTGAAGGTAAAAATGTTGATTCAAAACTTTATCGGAGTATGATTGGTAGTCTATTGTATTTAACTGCTAGTAGACTTGATATCGAGCTAAGTGTTAGTATTTGTGTAAGATATCAGTCTAGTCCTAAAGAATCGCACTTGATTGCTGCTAAGCAGATTATGCGATATGTCGCAATACTGTGAATCTCGGTCTCTGGTATCCTCATGAGACTAGCGTTCAATTAGCTGTGTACTCAGATGCTGACTAGACTGGTAATCTTGATGATAGAAAATCAACCAGTGGAGGTTACTTTTATATCGAAAACTATTTAGTTTCTTGATTTAACAAGAAACAGAGTTCTATATTACTTTCAACAGCTGAAGCTGAATACATCGCAGCTGGTAATGCGTGTACGCAGCTTGTTTGGATGAAGCAAATGCTAAGTGACTATGAAATTAAATAGGATTCTATGTTGTTATATTGTGATAATTCGAATGCCAATAATATTTTAAAAAATCATATTCAGCATTCTCGTACTAAGCACATTGACATTAGATTTCATTATATCCATGAATTAGTAGAAGAAAAGGTTATATCTCTAGAATATATACCTACCAAGAATTAACGTGCTGATAATTTCATGAAACCGCTTGACAAAAGTCGGTTTAATAAAATGAAATTTGATCTTGGTATGTGCATTATAAGATGATGTTTTATGCATTTTTGTATCATATTGTATATGCTTGATAGGTTAGATTTCACTTTTTACAAAAAAATTCTGAAAATTATTAAAAATTCTTTTAATAAAAATGCATTTTTTCTTGTACTCGACCGATCGTGGAAATACATGACCAGTCGTGGTTCGACCGGTCGTGTACATCCACGACCAGTCGAGGACCTCGTGAAACCCTTTTAATTTGGGAAAATCCTTCATCTTCCTCATTTCTATTTCTTCCTTCAACCGACCGAACCTCGACTAGTTGAAGCCAACTCCCAAAATCTTGATTGTAAGTGCTCCATTTGCATTTTTCTTCTAGATTTAAGTCTAGAATACTTCTCTTTTACTCTTGTAGTTATTTATTTTGAGTTTCATTGTGATTTGGGAAAGTTATTCTGAAAAATCTGATATTAGAAAAACCCATTTTCTTTCATTTGTAATTCCTTTTATTTTTGAACTCCTTGTTGCAAATGGCTTCTAGAGGAAGGAAATTAACTTCTCGTGGTCCACCATCTTCCTCCAGATCTGCCCCTCATCTTAGGGATTTTGAAGATGATCCGTCATATGTTCGTGACATCCGTATGCAAAATGAAATCGTTGAACACATTGTTGATCTTAATCATACAACTCCGTTTGATATCTTTTCCATGCTATAAGTTGTAGGTTGGGATAACTTACTACATTGGGGTGGGCCTACATACTGGTCCATTGCTCAATCCATGTTTGCATATATATGTGATTATTCACTTGAAAATATGACATTTAAAATTGCCACAAGAGAAGGTCATTTAATGTTGATTGTCACTTGATTTATGTTCTTATGAAAATTTCAGTTAATGATGAGGGAGTTCCCATCCATACATTGACTGAAAAATCCTCTCAAACTAAAAAACACATGCTTTATAAGGATTTATGCAATTTGGATGCTCCATGGACACATAAAGGAAATGCTCTCCCCTCAAGGTATCAGTTACCCAAATACAGAGTTTTGCACAGGATTTTTATGCCTAATCTATATCCTCGGTCGGGCAATAAAACTGAGTTAATGACTTTTATGGTTCGTATTCTTCATAATGTAGCCCGAGGTGCTCATCTCTGCCTACCTTCCTTGATTTATCATTTTATCATTCATTTCAGACTCCATCCTGGTCATAGTGATATTCCATTTGGATATTTGATGACCGTATTGGCTTCTCATATGTTAGTCGATATGCCAATTAGAGAGGCCCCTATCCATCACTTGATATTTAATAATTCTAATCTCAACAAAATGAAGCTGGAATTTCTTCCTGGCCAAGTTGATGGTGGTGGTGCAGCTGAAGCTGTACATGAGGAAGAAGCTTGTGATCTTCCTCCATATGATATTAACATGGATGATATCTTTGAAGAGCTTGATTCGGACTTTGCAGATGATCCAGATTATCTGCCTTCTGCTTTCGATGCACGCTTTGTTGCATTGGAAACGAAGGTTGAATCTTTAAATGCTAAGATGGGAAACATGTCTGTTGCCCATGATTTTCAATTCAAGTATATGCGCAAATATCTTAAGCGTTTCAACAAGGGCATGAACAAACTTGATCCTTCCATCCCTCCTCCTTCATCTGGGTCAGATTAGTTCGTTTTCTATTTTCTGGTCTGTAATAACTTTCTTTATATCATGTTCACTTGACTGGATTTGTTATTGTCACTATCGCTATTTGTGACTCAGTTTATCTATTATATATGTTGCTTATGCTATGGTTTCAATTCTTATTTGGTAACCTCTTCTTTTACTCCTTGTTTATTACTCCTTTCTAATTTACTTTGTTCTTCCTTTGTCATATTGTGACAAAAAGGGGGAGTAGATATACTTTTGCTTCTTAGCTTAAAGTTGGATTGGTGAAATATGTTAGTCAGGGGGAGTATGTACAGTGGTGGTCTGTATGAACATAAGTATATGAGTATGGACTGCTTGTTGGTTGAATATTGATTTGCAGGTTCATGAATGTGTGTCGATTTAACAACTGGTACATGATTCTTTAATCAAATATTCTGTAATATGTATCCAATCTCGGAAGTGTGTTTTGTCACTAATTTGACAAAGGGGGAGATTGTAAGTGCTATATTGAATAGCCCCTTGTGATTGTGAAATTTGTGGTGACAAAGACACTGCTTTAAAGCTTGTTTATGTGATGAATAAAAGATCTATTCAAGATACAATTTTGGCTTCGAGTAGACAAGCACAGCTATTCAAGTTGAAGTTCTCAAAGATGAAGATTTCAAAAGCTTTCAAGTTCTCGTAAGCTATTCAAGTTAAAGATCTCAAAAGCTTTTAAGTTCAAGTTCTCAGAAGTTTTTCAAGCTGAAGATCTCAAGTTCAAGAACTCAATCTTCATGATTCTCAAGGTCACTGGTATTCAAGTTTCAATGTCCTTACTTCATTATTGAGGTATGACTGACCTTAGGTTGACCTTTAAAGTAGGTCACTTTGGATACATAATCCATATATCTTTTATAAGTGACTTTGATTGGTTCTAAGGCTAGTCCTGGACCTTGTTTGACTAGTCCTAGCACTGGTTCGACTAGTTCAGAAAATTCCTCGACCCATCCTAAGTTGTTGATGATTTTCAAAATTTTTTGGTTATTCTTCGACCAGTCCTGGAGACAGTTCGACCAGTCCTATGAATAGTGTTGACTGGTTCTTTGACCGATCATGGTTTTTTGACTCAAAGTACAGCGTTGAGATTGAGACATCTTCGACCAGTCATATGGAACGTATGACCAGTCGAAGGGGACCTTCGACCAGTCGTAGGGTACCTACGATCGGACGTGCAACTGAAAATCTTATCGCGCCCGATTTTTTTAAAATTCTGTTGGTTCTTCGACCAGTCGTAGAAGTTTAAGACTAGTCGAAGACGTGTTTTTCTCAGTTATAAATAGAGCACGAATCTCAGATTAATTTATATATAGAGAAAAAGTAATTAATCTGGCCTTCTGAGAGATAAGTCAGTACTCCATTTTAAGCTAAGTGTGCTTATTTAATATTCTCTTTCTTTAGCTTTATTTAATTGATTTTGTTTCTTATATTCCAATCTAATCTGAAAAGAGGAATTGCTATTTCCCTTTCTTTGGAATCAAAATCAATTAAGGTTAGCCCTATGTTAGTTTAATTTTAAAATCAATTAGAACTAGAAACTTTGTAATCGAGTACTGTACATTGAACTTGGACATTCAATCATTTACTCTGACTTGGTTCTTCCGGGCTGCTACATCGAAAGTGAAAATCAGGTATTTTACATTTAATTATAAATTCCTTTCTGTTTTGGTTTCTTTCAGGATTTGTCAAAAAAATCTCGTTGCTTTGGTTATCTTTTGGAGAGCCAGTAAAACTCAGAAGTGGGGTTTTTTTAATTGTGTAAGCCCACAGACAAAGACACAATTGTATAGATTTTTGGTGAACCTGTGAAAACCTACATTGTTAGTGAATGCTAATATCCCCTTCATGAGGATATTAGGAGTGGAGTAGCATTCTGTGTGGCTGTTGTACAACAGTTGGTGAACACACAGGCGAACCACTATAATCCCTTGTGTTGTGGTTGAATGGTTTATATTTCATATCTTTATTTATTCATTTGTGGGATGTATATGTGGTTGTGAATGTTGTAATCTTTTATTTCAAGCAGTGTGGGGAATGTTGTAATAGTTTAGAATTTATTTCTTGCTATTTATTTATCAACTTGATATTAAATTGTTCCAGTAATGTTGCCCTGCCATTCTTATAGTGCATGGTTGTCCCTAAAACAATACATATTTGTGATTACAATTTATTCTTCAGTGCAGTTTGTATTTATTTTTCTATTCCTCTTCGGTTTGAGACTTGATACAAAGAGCTTTCTAGAAATCAGGTTGTCCTACCATAAACTCTGGTTTTTGGTGTAAGGTTTTCCTTAGAATAACATTTGTATCAACCTCTCAAGATCTGAATTTTGAGGTTGCTTTATAATCTTGCATTGTGGTTTATTTAGTTATATTATTGGCTATCATATTCCTTTAATTTCTGCTATTATAAATTTTTATTTGGCATAGTCCTATTCACCCCCCCCCCCCCTCTAGGACATATAGCTAGGCCTTTTCACACTTGCATTTCATTCATAAATTGTGTAGTCAAAAATTAAGATTACATGAAGGAAATTATACATATAGATATGGTAATTGAGAATCCTATCTGAATACCCTTATTTAATACAATTCCTTAATAATTTCTCATTCGGGCATTTTATCAAACACTTCAACTACACATACTAATTACATAGACTAGACTAGTTACGACACGAACTATAACAATTCATTACACAAAAATACCGTGATACAACGACAAACATGAATCTTACATTTATAGTCATGATAAGCACAAATCACAATTTCATATTCATTCAAACATTGCAACAAACACATGAAATTCATCATATATTCAACACAGTTCACACATGTATAATTTGTCGAAAACGTCATAACTAAGATTATATGGCAGCAATCAAGTTAAACATAAATCATTAGTTGACATTGAAAACCTTGAAAACCATAACTTAAACATTTATAGTCCTTACCTTTCGTCGGATTACTCGATTCGGACGTGGTTCGAATCCTACGTTCCCAAAAATGGAATAACGGGTACCTAAATCATGAAATCCGTCAGCTAAGTCGACAAACGACTATTCTAAACCTTAACTACAGCATTAGGGTTTGGATTTCTTCCCCAAATAGTAGTTGAAATGAATCATGTAGTGCAATAGAGATGTGAATCAGTGTGTAGAGTTGTGGGAAAGAATCCCAACAAAGATCTCCATGAATCATCCTTCCATCCTTCCATGTTTCTCTCCTTCTCTCTCTCTCTCTCTCTCTCTCTCTCTCTCTCTCTCTCTCCTAAGGTTTGGAGTAAATTCGTATGAGAGAGTGGTGGAGTGGTTTAAGGCCTAGAACTGGTGTCAATGGCCCCGGGGCCATGGTATACTTACGTTATAACCAAAGGGTGTCTGTTTTTGATAAATAGGGCCCTTAGGGAGGTCCATTACTCACCTACATTATAGGGCAAGTTCGCTGACCATGGATTTAAGCTAGGTTATGATTTCAGCACGCTTGGATAGGCCGATCGACCATGAAGGACCTGTATCAGATCAATGATCATTGTCACTCGAACAGGGCCACAAGTATATAAATATGTGTAGGAAAATTTCCTTGATCCATGGGTGAAGTTCGGTCAGAAACTGACGGTCCAAAATCTTCAATTTTTCCCACAGGTGAAAGGCCCAATTTACTTAAGTTTTGTTACATTTTCTAAAGATATTCGCGTTTCTCACACACTTCGCTCGGGGCTCAAGTTGTATGGTTCTGGATACTATTTGGGCTTGATTCCCACCATGATCATCAAGCCCAATAAGACGGTCATAACCCTATAGTTTCGTGGTCATCGGACTTTCGACGTGAGGTCCAGGTCCAATACGGAGTTTCAATGTGCTCCCGAGAGCAACTAGCTTTTTGAATTTCTTCTAGATTTTTAAGTAGCATTGAGCCAGTGCTTTTGATAGTTTTGGGGCTTGCCATTTGTATAAATAGTGGTTCAAACTAAATCCAACGATTATTTAGTTTAGTACTTAATTAATTTTCATCTAATTCATACAGAATACGATCCTTTGGGATTTTTTCCTGAGGTGGTACTCGGATCTTCGTACGGATTTTTTTGAGGCATTACATAAGGTTATTTTGACGTACATGCACTGTAAGAAACTGGGCCTTAGCCGACCAATGGGCTAACCCTTTACAGGCAGCCAGTTTTAACGACTGCTGGAAGGTCTGTATATATGTAAAAGAAAAAAACCTAACCTGTCGTGCGCATCTCTCTCTCCCTTTATCTGCCACTTGCTCTCCCTCTCACTCCGTCTCTCTGCCGCTTACTCTCTCTACCACTCACTCTCCCTCTCACTCCCTCGCTCTGTTGCTCGCTCTCCCTCCCTCTCTACCACTCCCTCTCTCTGCCTCTCCTTCTCTGTCGTTGGCCCTCTCCCTTTCCCTCCCTCTCTCTGCCTCTCCCTCTCCCTCTCCGCTCTCTCTCCCTCTCACTCTCTATCTATCCCCATCTCTCTCTCTCTCAAAACCCTAGTCTTCTCTCTCTAAAAACCCCAGTCCTCTCTCTATCTCCTCGGCCCTCTACTGCAACATCAAGTATCTCTCTCCGCTCGATTTACCACCCATCAAGGAGCATTCTGCTGCAACATTAGGTATCTCCCTCTCTCTCTCTCTCTCTCTTATCTATTCATATCAATTTGGGCATTTTTTGGCATTTTTTTAATCCTTCAAGTAACATTATGCAATGATTTGTGTATTGAGATTTTTTGAGTTTCGAATCCCTAATTAGGGATTTGTAGTGTCAATTCTCTAATTGTGGATTAGTGTGGAGATGTTGTCTAAGAGAAGACAGTCATGTATCAGAGGTTCATTTGCATGAAGATGCTGATATGAGGCTAGAAAAGTTTTGGATCCCTTTGTCTAGGTCTATTTGACCTAATCAATAGGTTGGATGGCAAATAAAGATTACAGTGGGCCCTAATCTCAAGATGCCCATGTCTACTACTTGTCTAAACCATATTAAACCTGAACTTTCCAATTGCTAAATTTTGGTGTATTTATTATTTTACCTTTTTTTATACTGTATTTCTAACAATTAAGGCTGAATTAGAAATGAATATTTCCTGTTCCTTTTTTTTTTTTTTTGCCATATTCCTAACTATAAGTCAAACAAGTCACATTAAAGTCATCCTATAATATTAAATCCATGGATCCAGCGGATTATGAACAGAAACTTACTTGGCGAGCTAATATTTGATCCTCCACTGTATCTTTAACAATTAGCCATGAAACAGTCACAGGGCAAGTCTGCCCAATTCGATGTGCCCTGTCAATAGTTTGATCTTTGGTAGTTGGGTTCCACCAAGGATCTAGAAGAATAATGTGACAGGCCGCAACCATGTTTAGATCGAGATTTCCAGCCTTCAATGACATGATCATGATAGTCACCTGAAGAAAAAAAAAATTAAGTCTAAATCAATGTATAATACATTTCTAGAATGCAATAGAAAAATAACAAAGGGAACTTTTACAATATCTCATGCACCGTGCATCTCTTTAAAAAAATGACAGGCAAGTAAGAATAAAAAGAACCCGTAAGACTGAACTGAGCTTCATACTAATGACAACAATGAACTTTACACATTTTTGTAAGGCTGAAGTGTTAAACCTCTGGATCAGTGGTGAAATCTTTCACAGGCTTGTCTCTTGAAGCCAAAGACATCCTCCCATCAAGTCTCCTGTACTGTATACATGATTGGTTTAATGAAATCTTAAGTAAGTCCATCATGCAAGTTTATTGGGAGAAAACAATAGCCTTGTTAGGTAGTTCAGATTGCATTGTAGAGTTGAAAGATGTATTTGTTTTAGCATGGCCATTAGAGTAGCCTTGCTCCAAGATACGGTCATAAGTGCATTCTAGAGAGAGAGAGAGAGAGAGAGAGAGAGAGAGAGAGAGAGCTACATCTTTGCATCCCTCACAACTGTGGAACTTGGATTCTTTAATTTACAAACTAAATGAAGAATCTCCATTGCAGATCCAATTTTAGAGCTACACAAACTCTGCCCAGCTGCTTGGATGGGTCAGTGTATCTGGTTTTATTGGGTCATTGTAGCTGACAATTAGATTCCATGCTTACATTCCCAAATCCTCCTTTGCTAATTTAAAATCAAGGGTATAGTATACCTGGTTTTCAATTTTGTAAAAGTTGCATTGATAGACTGTTGGTATGAAATTCAAAATAACTATCACATTTCCTACTATAATGTGCACATTTTCTTTACATGTTTAGATGTGTGTTGGATACATAGATGTTTGTTTATATTTCTACATTATATCTTTCAACTCATTTATTTTTGAGACATCCGACAAAATTGAAACGATGCAGAGAAGACTAGCATAACTCTATATAAAAATAAAGCATGCCCAGATTTTGAAATATGCCAACTTATGGTTTTGAGCGTACAAAATCATTGCAACGGTGCTCCTGCATTCCATCCACCTACCTAAATATAGAAAGAATATTATAGGGAAATGTTGGCATTGCGACTGAGCTTCTTTATCTTCACCAAGATTCTATATTTCTTTTCACATAAATTTCAAATGAAATGTTTCAGCTTAAGATCATAGTTAAATTTTTACCAGTGCAGCTACTAATATTTATGTATTCTACAGTTTGTATATGAATATTCATATTGGCCTTTGTGGAAAAATTTGTATGTAGGTCTTTATGCTTATAATCATTTCATTAAATGGCCCATTCAAGAATTCGTGCTATATCTTCTATTTTAACTACCTGATGTAGCATGTATAACTATTGACGTAACCATGATAAGGCTGATAATTGATTTTTGATAATTGTAATGATGGTAATCAGTAGATAAATGTTACATATTACTGGGCTATAGGCCCCACTCACTACGAAAAGACTAGTCTTTGCCGACGATTGGGGCCAACCCTTCACCTATGCTATTATGCCACTTCTCTCCTTGCTTAGATTTGGGCATTGGCAAAAAGGTTCGTATAAATATAAATTTCGCAAACCCTATTATGCCACTTCTCTCCTTGCCTAGACTCTATCCCCGACTCCTTGCCCCCTACTCTCTCACTTTTTCTCCCTCTTTCCTGCACTTCCCCGCAGCTCCATACGTGCCATCACATCACATGTATGCAAGATCCAGGTCGTTCATCAGCCAACCCCATTCCGGATCTGTCCTATATCTCAAAATTAGATTAATCCACTCATTAGGTACGATGTACGTAGTTGAAAGAATGGACAGTTAAAAGTAGTTAGATAACAAATGGTCCACATCCAGCATACATGTTTGGCCCACTTGAGTAGTGGACCAGGATGCACACACACGTGCCATTGGCACGTGGAAACAACTTCCCCGTTCTTATTCATTGTTTAAATTTCTGCATTTACAGTGAGAGATTCATGGAATCCTAGTATGTCTAGGGTTAGAAAAAATCTCTGCTCTAGTTTTCAAGTTCATATGCCTTTATTTTTCACTTACATTTTCCTTCTTTCTCACTATGAAATAGTGAAAATTTTGAACTATTACAATGGAAAGAAGAGGATCGTGGTGGTAATTTACTTCTTTTTTTTGGGTTATTTGGTAATTACCAAGTTTCTCTCTGAGTTTGATAAAAGTTTGAAAATAATGGGTTGTGTTTATGGTGAGATGGACTATATGTAACTTGAATTCTTATGAATTTTTTCTTTTGGGAATTCTTTTATTCACTAATTTAGTTTTGCTAATTTTTGGTTTTCATATGAATTATATTTGGGTAGTTTCGGTTTGAATTTGCTCGATTTTGGTGATAGTTCACTGTCATTTTTTTAACTTAGGACATGGTCCTTGACTGAGTGGAGTCGCGGATCCCAATTTTAATTGATGGCGGTGATGGTGCCAATCCGCTGTTCATGTGGCTTTGCCATATTAGGATCGGGACTGTGCAAATCGTGGATCTATTGTGGATGGAGCACAACCTAAAAATCATGCTAATTGGATGATCTACACCATCTGATTACTCTTATTGAATTTGACCATTGACCCTTGATGTTTAAATGGACTTACTTGATTGTCTTGAGATTTAAAAGAGTTTCGTGGTTAGTTTTTCTATGGTTTTCTTTAAAAAGTGATTGTTTCTTTTTATAAAAAAAAAATCTGACTTTTTTTTTCTTCCATAACAGAGAAAAGTTTTGGATGATAGGTACATGGTTTCGAAGGGATTGCTGATGAATGATGTAATGATGAAAAGTGATTTTTATTCCAGAGAATGCAATGTGCATACATAGGTGTCTGATTTCTGCCCCATTATGGGATGCAATCATTGAATTTTGGTTTGTTTTATTTTTGATGGTTGTGAGGATGCGTTTTCTTAGGTTTGAGACATGTCCTACTATTTCTTTACTTAGTTACTATTGAGATTAATGCCTTTAAAATTGATTTATCATATTTTATTATGCCTTTCTTTTAATAAAAGATGTTTGATATCCTATCTTGATCTCTGCAAGTTTATTTGCTTATTTGTTGTTTATGGATCTTGAACTGTGTTTAGTTTACCCATATTTATTGATTGGAATATCATTTGGTAAAAAAATAGTCCATTTAAAGAAGTGGACAACCCGTAGTGCAATACAGGCAAATTTACTTGTGTAGATAGCTAGATCAGAATAATGCAGTCTTTTGTTTTTGTGTATTTTACTGCAGTACACATTATATTATATTTTTGTTTCTTTCTAGGTGCTTGTGTATAGTTTGTAAATCATGGCATATCTTTGTGGAATTTTCGGTGAGGGGAATGAGCTAAGTGAGACATCATCAAAAAAAAGAAAGCTTTGCATGGATGCGCACATCTCTCATGGGAAGGTAGAGCTCTCGCCTTGATCAATGGAAGGGATTGCAGTAACATACCTCCAAATCATGAACGTCCATTGGTGCAAAGCCATGAATCGAGAATAACTCAATCAACTATTTTAGTTTTCAATACATTTCTTTGCCCAACTTTGTTAGTATTATAGCCGAGTTATCTGAACTAAGAAGACTTGCTTGCTTAATCAGGCTGTGTCTGAATATTGGGGTATTTTTGTCCGCTTCATTAGTATAATTTTGCTACAAATGAAGATATTGATCTCTAATGCATTAATAGAAATCAAGATTTCTAATAGATAATTACTGTTAGCTAAAATGAGCTCAACTCATTTTTTAGGCATCTAACAAATAGGGACTCACTAGATTCCTGGCAGTTCTCTATAACCATGGGGATGATGGAATCCAGGATGTAGACCTAGTTGTCTTGGAGGGAATGGTGTATGACTGTGTTTTTCTTCTTTCATATTGGACAGGTGAAGCATCCTGAGGTTGCTCAGTTCTTGGGAGGGAGGTTGTATGACTGTTTTTTCAAGAATTTGGCTCTGTTTTCATCCAAAGATAGTAACCTATCATGAGACAATATCATGTTTATTTGGCTTTCATATTGTTTTACAATTGCTTCTCTTAAGGCATGATCAGATTGCAATTGATTCCCTCACTACACAAATCCAACTGAAAGAAAACCAAATTAAATGGTGAGGATCTTCCAATCTAGGAGAATTGGGGGTGTCATAAATGACGGGACCTGTCAAGTCAACAACTCAATCACCAAACTATGTGCCCCACATGAATGAACGGTGAAGCCTTAGCAAAATGTATGTTTGTTGAGGCTTTGGGCTATACAGTTCATCTTTAACTATGGCCAACTGAGAATTTAGTTATCAATGCCAACATAGAGAAGCTAGATACGTGAGGGCTTGTGTCAAAATATGTCCTTAAGAATTGAAAACCTGGGAATTCTGTGCACAACTTAAGGTTGAGGATCATATAATGCCTTAAGAGTAGTACATGAATAATTTGTAAATGATCTCATGTGTTTTCTTATATGCAAGTTCCTTTCTAATGTCATTTAATATATTCTTTTTGCCAATAATACTGCAGAGTTTTCTTTTGGTCTTGCAATAAACTACATTCAGTGAAAGTCTTATGGAACAGGTAATTCACCTTTGTACTTTAATATTTTATTTTAAAGGATTATATACTTTTACATTTTACATTTTACTTATTAGTGTTGAATATTACCACTTTAAGATGCATTTAGTTTTTCAGTGAAAGTCTTGTGGAACAGGTAATTCACCTTTTTCTTTCTTTCTTTCTTTCTTTCTTTAGGAGTGTTTTAGTTTTACAGAAAGAAGAGGAAGGTTAAGAACAGGTAAATCACCTTTGATCAGCTCATTGTTTGCTATGATATCGTAGAATATTAAGGTAGATTCTAAATCCAAAGTTCCAAATCATAGTATCAATGTCATAGGTCTGATTGTATAACATGGGAGTGTGTGCATAAGCATGTTAGGGCCTGTTTGGATTCGCGTATTAGGGTGTATTGTATTGTATTTGGTTATTGTTCTTGTATATGTTGGATGGTTTTCAGAATACATCCAAATCAATGTGCCATTAATCAATGTTTGGATAGGAGGTACTGTTTGGGAAAGTTTACAATTTTTTGTACAGATCAATGTTTGGATACAACGTATTAGGCCTGCGTATTGTACAGTCGTACAACATACAGTAGCATTTGTATGAGTTTATTGTATTCCCAAATAAGCCCCTCTACACAAATACCCCCATCATTATGGTTAGCGGCTCCCAACGATTCCGGCCTGAGATGGCTTTCACAGCTTTGGAATTGAGGGCATCGTTTTAGGATCTAGGGCATAGAGAGGTCACTATCTCCGACAATAATAATGATGAACGAATCGTCGATGGTGTACTCGACATTATTGTTTCCACACACAATTCTCAAGAGGGATGCTTGCAATAGAAACCATCATTAAAGGCACCTTCTTCCTCATTCATTCTCACAGCTCTCATACCACATGTAAATGAAGGAGATTTAATTCCTATCTACCAAATCAATGCATACATGATGAATCCGCCATTAACAATGGGTTTCGAAGCTGATATGCATTTTGCAAAAAAGGAGCTGGTTTGGGGCGATTCACCTGGACGGGATGTGCTTAATGCTCCCATCCTGTTCTCCTCATGGAGATAACTGTCTGCAGGGTTTTAAAACTCGATCGCATGCGAATATAATGCATTGAATAGGCTGTATAGATGGCAGTCGAGATGTCTGCCGATGCATTACAATGGCTGTGTTTTTTTGGTTCCACGTTGTATTCGCGCGAATAGTTTTCCGCGGTCTTTAACTCCAAACCAAACATCGTACATTTCACATCAAGCCTTTAGTACAACACAATACACCCTAATACACAAATCTAAATAGGCCCTTAGCCTGGCCTGTTTACATTATTGATCACCTAAAATTACTGGGTTGTTGGCAGAAGGAGCTATTCTTCTGTTTATACATTGAAGCAACTTAAGTCCAAGGAGAAATTTAAACATCATAGTTAGTGTAGGATGTTGTTGTACTTAGCAGTTAATGTTCTGTGAACATTCAGCAAACTCAGAATCCACAATCATGTTTATAAATTGACCTTATGAGTAGACTAAACATCACGGTGGGCCCTACGAAGGTTTCCATCGTGGAGGACATACCTTCAGGTCCACTCGAGCCGATCTGTTTCCTTTTTGGGCTCTTACCCTAAAATGATCTTTTAAAATGGATGGACGACTTGGATAAAACAAATATATCACAGTGGGCCCCACAGATAATTAATTTAAAACCAAACTTATATCAAATAAAGTACTTATCGACTATTGTAACTAGAAAAGGTAACTTATTTGGTGGTATTCAAACGGACCCTAAAACAAAACAAAACAAAACAATGTAGTTTTTCTTCTAAACACCATACTTGAAAGGATATCTAAAATTCAGTTTTTCAAATCTGCTGGTTGGGAACTTCATGCACTATATAAGATGATTTATGGCAAGCTTTATAATCGGATTCATTCACGTTTGGAAAATTAGCTTGGTGACATTATCGATAGTCCCCTTGATTGCAATTGTAGGTGGAATATATGCATACATTGCCACTGGCCTGATTGCAAGGGTATGAAAATCCTACGTGAAGGCCAGAGAAATTGTAGAAGAGATCCTTCCTATATTCCCTTTTACATTTCCTTCCACTGCATGAGCTATGTTTGGGCCTGATATTTCAGTGCTTGGAACCTTGTATCCTAACTGGCAGCTTCCTAGTGGTATCATACAAATTGAGTTCATAAACAAATGAGTTATGACTAACATAAATAAAAGAAATGTATCATAATCTATATTCAAAAATGGGGTTCATGATTCAAAATTTCCCATTCCATGAATACTATGCTACATAGGGTTCATAATCACACCTAACTTGGGGCCCACATGTTTACTACTGGTCCATTTGAATGGGGATATCATAAGTCATTAGCGGTGATCTTATAGATTTTATTTTGATAGTTAAGAGATGTTATTTTAATAAACCTTAAATGTTATTTGATTGTTGAATATTTGAATTTATATATTAATTTTCTTATTGTTAGTGCTAACCTGATTGGGCATGCAACTTGAATTGTGTTGGGCTTGAGTTGGTTTGGGAGTGGGCAAATTCATCTTGAGGTTGGGTTAAGTTTAAGTAGACCCTCAACAAAAACTAACCCAACTGAGTTGAACCCCAACTCTACTCAATTCACCATATGCCCATGGTTTTATCTATCTAGATTGGTTAATGGGTTGCACTGCCCTAGAATGGTCCGGCTAGATGGATTTCAACTTTCTTTTAATTCAAGTGCTGGTTTCACAGGCTATCGTGAATGTCTGAACTATCCAAGTGTTTGCTGCGGAAGAGAACGCTGTAAAATCCTATAGGGATGCTCTTCAAAAGACATGCACTATTGAGTAGAAAGGAGGATTGGCAAAGGGTCTGGGGCTGATGCCTTTTACTGCTACATATCTCACTAAATATCGACAGAAGAAACCAGTCCCTTAGAAACCATGGCAATCATTGGCAACAAGGAGATCATTGACATTAACCAAGGTATGTTGGCTGCTTAGACTGGTGAAAAAAATAAAACAAAAAAAAAACTAGGAAACATGTGGGTCACCTTTTCTTCTCTTTTTCTTTTTTTTTTTCTTTTTTTTTTTTTTAACTTTTTGATAAGAAAGATTTTCTCTATGGCTACTGATTGTCAGTGGCCAGGAGCTCTATGGCGACGGATTTAATTCGTAGCAAAGTTTTAAAGAGTTACTGTACCAATGGCTATGGTCATACTGTGGGCTAGTCATATTTAGTTATGGATTTTATCACTAGCTTTTGACCAATTTTTTGGTAGTGCAGCAAAAATTTACAATTTAGCAGCGTCCTGCACAACCAACAATAAAGGTCCTGACCACCGGTAAAGCCTTTAGCGATGCCACTTTACCGGCTGTTGCTGGACCATGGGCAAAGGCTTTACTGGTGGTTTTGACCGCCAGTAAAGGCCAGTTTTCTTGTAGTGATGTTTTCTGAAAAAAAGAAAATCTGGAAATAAGTGAATGAGTTGGAGAAAAACTTCAAAAGTTTTTCTGACCTATGGATTTGTTTTGTAAATTGTAGCTAATCTGATAGGTCAATCAACCTAGTTCTTTGACTAGGATCAATATATATGGTAGTATTGTTTGAATGGATAGACTGGATCTTAGTCATATTGTGTCATGATGAAAAATGTGTAGCATGCACATCGATCGGCCCTTTAAAAAATAAAAATAAAAAAATAAATTTTATTTACAGGCTCATGCTCTAGATATCGTTGTGGTAAAATGTGGTCCAACCTTTGAGGTGCCCACCATGATGTATGTCTTTTATCACGCTATCCATCCAATTTGCCAACTCATTTTAGGGCGTGAGGCTAAAAAATATGCAGAGCCACACCATAGAAAATAGAAGAGATTAAATGCTACCGTTGAAAACTTCTCAGAGGCCACAAAAATTTTGGACTATGAATAGATTAAATGACAAATAAAACATCATGGTGGGCCTTACAAACTTTTAAATGGTGGGCATTCAATCCCCACCATTTCTATGGTGTGGTCTATTTGAGCTTTGGATCTTCATTATTTTTTGCCTCATGCCCTAAAATCATATGGCAAAATGGATGGACGGTGAGGATAAAGCACACACGTTAATTGGGTTCCATAGAGCTTGGGTCATGCAGTGCCACAACTTAGCATTAGACTCTCCCTCCAAAATGAGAAAAATTACTTTGATACTTACAAGAGTGCTGCTGAGGACATGAAAGTACATAGGAATCACATATGTGGCACACGTAATCCAATTAAACTATCAAAATTATAGTATCTAGGGTTAGACAGATCATGCATACAAAATTAAGCTTATTCTATCATCTAAGTATCGGATTGGGGGATATTATTTATTAGAGGGTTAAATGAAAAATGTCCAAAGCTCCTATTTCCATAAACAAGAATCCAAAGAGGGGTTATAACTTGGTTACAGAGGGCCAAAACCTAAACTTTAAAATCTTAAACTGTTCAGAAAAATTACCATGCCAAGAAATTGCCCGAGCAAAAATTACCATGGCAAGAAATTGCCTGAGCAAGGGAGATGAGTAGGTGTAGCTAAAGAACCCAAATACGGTAGATCCATCTCTCTTCACGTCATGTGGTCAGGTGACGTTCAAATTAGCTAAGGCCTAACTACATGCTGACCTTTAAATGGATGGGTTTTCGGTTAAAAATAACTCTTTTTATACAATCCTATCAATTTATTCTTTGGCCTTTAAAAGAACAAAACAGCTAGTGGTAAAAGCGATTGTGGGATAAACTATACACTGTGAAAAGGCACTTAATTTGATTGCCCAAAACCATCGAATTTAGGTGATATCGATGGCCCGTGCCATTGAAAACTCCTGTCATTGTTTACTCCATCGATTTCAGTATTCGATGGACCACAGTTGTCAACACATATTCAATGCACAAAGCAATGGTTGTCGAATCTTCATAAGTGGTAAGTCGAATGCTACTATTTATTTAACAGCTTTATTTTTAAGATGATTTTGAGGTAAAACAAATAATGTACCAAAATCATCATTATAATCAAATGCATATGATATGACAACAAAACTATAAAAGTAAATAATCATGACCCATTTACAACTATTTATAGTTGTAATTTGAAAATCAAACTGACCCTAAATATAAAGGGTTCAAGAATGAGAATGCTCACGTAATTATAATTTGGTCATTTCTACAAATTAATTAATGTAATTCAATCCAAACAATGCACTTAAATGTAATTGAAAAGACATGCAATTTCACCTAATGAATAGTCGAAGACGACTGCTAGAAAATTACACTTGGAGCATCAAGATCCCCAAGAATGCATCTCATCCCAGCCAAAAATTATAAGAAAAGAAAATTCCAATTAAATAAAAATTTATGAATAGAATATTTCGATATATATATATATATATATATATATATATATATATATATATATATATATATATATATATATATATATATATATATATATATAATCATGAAATCATATGCACTTCCCCTTCATTCATTTTTATTCGAACTTATGAACAAATTCGATGGAAAGTAAGCATCCTGGTTGGCCCTAGGAATGTTTCAACGATGCGTAACATTATTCCCAATGCTTTGTAACTTGTTATTAGTGAGGGTTTGAGTTTAATTTTTTTATTTTGATCAGAATCTCCGTAAACAATGGAAGAGCTGCCTACATATGTATCATCATGATAAGATCAGGTCAGTATTATTCATCTCTTCTCCCCAAACAACAATACAAAACTCCGTTTGAGTATGAACAGAGTCTCCGATCTTCAAAACTATAAGATAAACTCCCCTTAGACTTCAATCTTGAAGTTTTCAAGAACTGAAAGCCACTCATACTTGAAAAAAGATTTGTATTGTCATCTGGGAAAAAAGAATGTTTGTTTTTTTATCAGACTCTGTTTAAACAATAGAAGACCTGCCTACATGCCTATCATCTTGATAAGATCAGGTCACTGTATTAATCTCTTTTCCCCATAAGACAACACAAAACTAAGTTCGAGTATGAACGGATCTCCGATTTTGAAAATTGTAAGATTGACTTCCCTTAGACCTCCATCTTGCAGTTTTCAAGACCAAAGAACAATTCACCTTTGAAAACAATTTTGCATTTCCGTTTGGAGAAAAGGGAAAATATAATTTTTTTTTAATCTGACTCTCCATAAATAAAGGAAGAGTTACCTATATACTTATCATCGTAATATGATCAGGTCACTGTAGTTCATCTTTCACTTTTCCCAGTCATCTATCTGTCAAAATAGAAATCAGAAATCTAAGTATAAAATAAATAAATAGAAGTTCAAAAAATGAGAGTGTTCAAGTAAATACAATTTGGTCATTTCCACAAATTATTTAATACAATTCAATCCAAATAATGCACCCAAATGCAATAAAAAAGACAGGTAATTCCACACGATGAACAGTAGAAAAAGGCTGCAAACATTTTACAATTATCAAGATCCTCAAGAATACATCTCATCCCATCCAAATATTTTATGGAAAGAAAAAACTTAGTAAATGAAATTTCATGAATACAACATTTCAGCGAAAAAAATACAAAGATGAAGTCATATACACTTTTATAATTACATTGAGCAAGAGAAAGCTAGAAAATAAGACGTTGACTATCATTGGATTTTAACCATCATCGCTGGCCTCACCAAATTTAGCTGCCCCAAGTGATAAATCCCCTAGATGCTCCCCTTTGAGTTGATGCGCAGGCCCTTCCGCAGGTTTGTTTGACCTTATGAACAAGTTTGATAGGCAACATTATCCCTAATGAGAAAGTTTTTTTTTTTATTAAAAAAAAAAAAAAAAACCGTCTCTTCATAAAGAATGGAAGAGCTGCTTACATACTTATCATCATAATAAGATCGGTTTATTGTAGTTCATCTTTCTCTATTCTAGATGTCTCTTTTAAGACGTTGATTATCTTCTAATGACGAAAAAGATTCTACGCAGTGTTATTGTCCATTTTGTCAGCGGAAGATGATTCATGGTATCCACTGCAAAACATCATCGTTATCAACTATACTCGACTTCAAATCAACAACCTAAATCTCAAAGTCACATCTAATAAAGGAAAATGTAGAAATCCAATCATGCCCAATCACAAATCCATAAACCCAATCATGAAATTGAAGAAATTCATTCAAATTCAAGCATGCAATCCCAATCCACGGTGTTAATAAATTATATATACATATCAAAATATCAACTAACAAGTATAAAAAAAATAAAATACAAGAGAAAAAAAGTTAATTTCCAATTATTTGAATCCTATTTCGAGGCCACGTAATAATGGATCATAAATCAACAGTTACATATGTCACCCCATTAGGTAGATCCTGTTAGTGCATTGATTTATGCACCTTATTTGTCCATTGTGTGAGTCAATGTTTCATGTAATTGGTTGAGCCCTTGGAAGTGGACGACTAAAGATAAAATGACATGAGCATCAAAGAGAAAAGAGCAGATATATGAGATGCCTTGTTTACCCTAACCATTGACCCAAAATAGCCCTTGAACCTCTAAATGATCCTATCTTTATATGTAAACCTTGTTGATTACCCCTTAGCCTTAGAAGATTAATTGGAACATGATAAGTAAGACTAGAAGAGTTGCAAAGATGTAGTGAAATTGTATGCCTAAAACTATAATTTTTTACTGTTCCTCGATCCCATCGATAGGCCGTCGATGGGACTTGATCTAATTGAAGAACCACTTGATCAGATTAAAGAATGAATCCAGTAACCATTAGAGAAATTCTTATAATTTCTCAATGAGATCGATGTCCTGTCTGATCCTATCGAAAGTCCTTCAATCCCATCGAAGGGCCCTTTAATCCCATCGAAGGGCCCTTCGATCCCATCAAAAGGGCCATTAAGTAGTTATTTTATAGCCGTTGCAAATCAGTTTCATAAAAAAAGTATTTGGTTCTTAGGCATTTTGATGAGATTTTTGTGCAATAGAAGCATAGGTGATTCCATGATCATATCTCCTATCCTAAGCCTTTAAGTCCATGAGATCTAACTTATCTTCCATATGATTCATCACTTGAAAGTAGATTCGAACCTTAATGAAGAAGATGAACTTGATCTCCACCTTGTTCTAAAGATTAGACTTGATCCAATACTCAAATATTTGTCTAAACCGTCTAGAACACACATATGGTAAATCTTATGGGATTACAACCTTCCATTAGTTGTAGAAGATTCACCCAACATCTCATCACCTTAGTTACCTTGAAGAAGCACTTCATGCAAGATGTTTAATCTTGGAGCTGAAGCATTAGCAGTGCATCAGCATCAATGATTAGACGAGCAATAAGGGAGATGATTAAATTATGGGAGAGCATCAATCAAGTAACCTGAGATGACATATCAACGAGGTTAAATTCGATAAGGTTGTCATTTATAAAGTCCATGTACACTCATTCCTTTTACAGGATTGAGTGTATGAGTTTGATTATCAAATATGAATAGACTCTTGTATAAAAACTAAATAAAGTCCTTGTGTAGTGACCAACATGGGTGTATACATGTAAATTCTTATATAGGATTGAGTTTCATGGCTAGCATGTAAAAAATTATGTAAGTTTCTGAAGGAGTTAGTCCTCATGTAAGATTGTAAAGGTTAGAGGTGAAGTTAATATAAAACCTCTAATAGTGAAATCCTATACATCATGGGTTGAGTGCCTCCATCAGGAGTGAAGTAGGAAAATTGAACCACTATACATGCTTGTATTTGAGATTGTCTTTGAGCACTTATCTAATTATGCTTGTGGATTTAATTTGATGAATTATATGTATTCATGATTATATGAACGTTAGGATTTGATAGTTAGCACATTTTATATACACTTGTTCACTATCTTGTTTATAGAATAGTTGCTTGATAGGAATATGATTTGTAGTATATATGATTGGACCCACTATTGGCTTAGAAGCCTTAGTATTAAATTCTTTACTTAGTTTAATTTGCACATTAGTCTAAGTTAAGCATTTGTATGATTAAGAGGCATTCTTTTATTTGGTCCTAATTACCACCTCTAGGACATTGCCTTCATTCCATAGCTCTTATAAGCTTCCGTACGCATAGCCTGTGGGCACACCGTGCATAATTTTAAATGATAATAAAATGGGTAGCTCTTGAAGGGATTAATTGCCTTGAGTTGAACCAAGGAGCTTAAGAATGATGTCCATCTAAGAGAGATGTGTCATCACATGACCACCATATTTTGACGGGTGTAACTATGTCTATTAGAAGGATAGATGAGGGTCTTTCTAAGATCTCTTGACCCTACGGATTGGGTAATTATCGAACAAGGATGGATGATGTATATGAAATAATTTGTGGTTGATGATAGAACCATTAGTGCTCCCAAAGATAAATCTAAATGGAGTGTTGATGAGAGAGTGTGGTATACCCATGATGCCAAAGCTCTCAATATTATTTATTATGCAATTTTCCTCATTGAATTCAAATGCATTTGCATATGTGAAATGGGTAACGAAGCACATGACATATTAAAAGTTTCCCATGAGGAAACTAGCACAATAAAAAGATCCAAGCTTCAACTCATATGACCCAATTTGAAAATATTAGGATATATAAGTCTAAATGCTTTACAGTGTTTTATTCAAGGTTAAATATTATTTGTAACTTTATGTGGGGTTTATGAGAGATGATTTCGAAAAGGCTTATATATAGGAAAATACTTAAATCCCTACTAGATAGATTCACTCCCAAGATAACCTCGATAGAGGAGTGTATAAACATAAATAAGATGAAAGTAGAAGAACTCTTAGGTTCTTCACTATAAGTAGGGCGTTGACCCTTTCCAACTGTATAGATGATGCAAGTGATGTACATATTGAAGATCTAGACGATCGTCTCCTTATGGAAGATTATATTGAAAGAGTAAGAAGATAGTTTTATACTTCCACTATGAACTCGATAATGTAATAAGCTCCCATTGAGAGGAAAATTAATAATTTGTTAAATTCTTTACTCTGCTGAAATAATAAATACAGTAGATTTTCTTGTGAATGGTTACCTTCATGAATGTAACTAGATGTGATCTAAATGGAAAAAAATGGTGTGATTTCTAGAGCATCCAATTAATTCAATTATTAACACTCAGTTTTCTGGGGCACAAGTATAAACTCTGGTCATGAATTTTTGTGATGTTATAACAAAAGACTTGGGTTGGTTTTCTATCGACTAATAAACAACCTCGATCCTAATACAGGACCTATGTGTATGCCTAGTGGAGGCTCCCTCAAAGACTAACACATACACACCCATGTTTGGTGGCCTACACAGAGACTATGATTTAGGTCCTACATAAGAACTAAGGTCTTACACATGAACCTAGTTAATTTTGGTAATTCAAACTCGTACACTTAATCGTATAAAAGGAATGAGTGTGCATGGACTCTTACAAATGACAAGTTGTTGGATTGAACCCCTTATAGTGCCTTCTCCAGTTGCTTGGTTGATGCTCTCACATGCTTCAATCAGCTCTCCTAATTTTGCAGATCATTATACCAATGCTTCGATAATAATTTAGTTTCATGATCAAACACCTTGTATGTGATACTCCTTTCGGCGAACAAGGTGAGTGGAGGTTTGGTAGAATCTCCTACAACTAATAGAAAGTTGTAATGCCTCGGGGATTCAATTAGAAGGGTCTTTTAGAGAGTTTAGACAAATGATTTTCTAATAAGCTTGGGTCTAATCTCTAAAAAATTATGGAGATTGTGTTCGTTTTCAACATTAAGGTTGGAATCCACATTAGAGTGGTAAAGCTCAAGAAGATGAATGAAATATCATGGAATATACGGCTTAGAACATGGGATATGATTGGGGATTTACCTAAGCGACTATTATATAAAAAAAATCCTTTCAATGCCTAAAGATCGGATCTTCTTTATAAATGAATTGAGTTCTAACGATCATAAAATGGGGAAAAATAGCTAGTTTTTTGTCACACCTAATTAGGGTTTAGTCGCACCAAATTAGACAAGAAAGCCATTGGACAAACTTGAGCACCTTTGGTCGCACCAAAGGTAGTATTTGGTTGCACAAAAATTGATCATTTGTGGGACCGAATGTTGCAACCAAATAACTTGGAATTCTGTCACAGCACGTTGTTCTATTTTAGCACAAATTTCAATCAGACTGGAGGTGGGTTTGGTGGGACCGAAGGTTATCGAAGCCGTGTAGTTTTTCTAGTAACATGAGACCTCTAAAGCCAATCAAGGGGTAGTTAATTAGGGCTCCTATGGCTTAAGGGATGATTAATAAATAGTTTACCTGTTAGTTTTAAAATCATCTAGATGTTTAGATTATTTTGGGTCAAGGGGTAGGGTCACCAAGGCACCTCGTGTACCCGTTCTTTGCTCCTTGATGCTCTACCTCCACCTATATCTTTGGTCTTTAACTTCAAGGGCTCAATCGATCAAATGACATAATGGACTCATATGATCGACAAATAAGTTACACAAATCAGTGCACTAACAGAACTAATGCTCACTAGAGTGAAAAGTAAATAGTGAGTTTTCTTTTTCTTTTTATGCAATAGCTTACTTTCATTTTCCTTTCTTTATTTCTATTTCTTTTATTGTCTTTATGTGTGTGTGTGCACACGTGTTTTCTTTTGATAAGTATAACAAATAGTAAAGTACAAAATGTACAAGAAGAAAAGTATATGGACCATTGCAAACTGGAATGTACGATGATTACAATAAAGTAAAGGGACTAGTTTACACTAGAATGAAGGACGTGGGTAGAAAAGTAAACATACCAGTATGCACTGAAAGCTAGTAAATTAGTTGGTTAGCGACTGACCAATATTCACTAAAATGTCAGTCAGTTTTTCTGGAAAGTAAAAGGGACCACCAGTATTCACTGGTCGAGAAATTAAATGGACTAGTATTCATTGAAGGGTTGGAAAGTGAATGTGGCGAAAATTTGGATTCTTAGAAAAAAAAAATATAAAATCCCGTGTTTCAAGTCAGACCTTGGTTAGTAGATATCACATAATCCCAATTAAGGTCATCAAATCTATGAATGGTGCCGCGCACAAGATGTGTTACTCCCTCACTTTCTTAGCACTTTTTTACTTGTTTTGGTTAGTATGGTCTGGGGTATCGTGTTGAGTCAAATATGGTAATGCATTTGACTTGGAGTTGCCACCAACAAAATGAAGCTTTAAAATTTATAACCGACTACAAACTGTTCAATCACTTAATGGTCAGGGAAGATTCCCTTACTCAAATGGCTCATGTAGTTAGTCTATTACAAGTAAGGGCATCAATAATAGAAAAGGAAGGGGTTAGGTACCCTGTTCAATCACTTGCATGCGGTCTCTACTTTGCGACATTTATCAATTTTTAGGGGATTTAATGGAACTCTAACAATGTCACATCTAGCCTTATTTTGCAAGATTTATGATCTTAGATAGGTAAATAAAAATAAAAAGCATAAATAGGAGAAAAGGATTGCATAAATAAATAAAAGAGCGTATGTTGCTGTTGTTCTTGGAATGTGTGTAGTTGAATGCAGATTGATTTGAGATTCAAGAATGAAAATGGGATATTAGACACATTTTCTATAAAAGTGATAGCATGATATCCCTAATTCTAACTCTAATCTTCGCTTTTAGTAATTTCGATAATGGACGTCTCTTGAGTTGGGCAAAACTCGGCTTAATTGAGAATCTCTGAATACTCTAGAGCGTCGACCATTGACCACACGTACACCTTACACCCCACACCCCTAAACTTCAAAAACTCTTTATGCTATGCTTTTTACACGCAGCCTCTCCCTTGCTTTTGATTATCAATTTTCCCCTACCCTTGGAATGGCCACTGTGACGCACTTTATATAGATGAGAAAGGTGGTCATTTAAGGACCACCTGTAGCCTTATAAGCTACCCTCGTAACTGTTGTCAAGATAGAACGTTAGGGTTCGGGGCCTATGGGAGCGTAACTTCAGAAAAAAGGCGGTCATTCAATAATCACTTGTTAGTTTTTGTCATTTTTGGGCCTTGGTTGTTGTATTAATAATTCCAAATTATGGAGTTTGTGGCATACAGCTGAGATTTACAATTTTTTGCTCATTTTTGGGTCTGTGTCTGATGAGCTCTTAGGATTCGATTGATTAAGTTTGATCAAGATTTATTGCTGTTTATGGACTGATTTGGTGCTTTTGTTGCCAATTTGTATAGATCGTCGATCATCATGATCTTAGGTCCACCAATCTGAACCATTGATTACTCCGGGGTCAGGTTAAGAACCATTTCCATCAATCCATCTAGATTTTTAAAGCATTATGCATCGATTGAAGATGATTTTATCAGAGTAGTTCATGTTTTGAGTCTCCGAAAGGTCCAGGCAGTTTCATTAAGATTGGATTTGTTGGGCCCCTAATTTTTTGATCAAGTTCATTAATAATTTTTGTGACTAGCTAAAAGCTTATTCTGCCAAATTCGCATGGTTTGAAAATGGACTATGAATCTTCTGGAGACATCTTTATCGAAACCTAGCTAAAAGACTAAGAGTAATTAAATCTCATTTTGGGTGGGGTGTATACCATGCCCTAAAATAGTAAGGCAAAATGAATGGACTATGTGGATCTAACACATAAATTATGGAGGGCCCATGAGAGTTTCACATATTAAAACATTCTGTTAATGTGTTATTCAATAATTTTAGGGAGAGAAAATCGGTATAACAAAACTGCAAATACGTAAATGTCCCTATTTGAAATCCCTATGTATTTTCATTGTTTTTTATTTTAGTTTTCTCGGCTAATGTCAGCTGATGTCATCGGCACTGATGTAGACCAATAAAGAGGTAAGGCATAGGAATCCCATGTTCGTTCAATAAAAAATGATCCACACTCTAGAGGTAAACACTAACTTATTAAAGACAAATCCTCAGCAATCCGACGTCTATAGTGTAAATGGCAATGTCCTAAAGCTACATTCATCCTTGGTCTGGCAACTAGGACATAGACAAAGAGAATTACACTTAAAATGTTAGTCCAATGTAATAGCATAAATGGACAGGATTACACTAAAACCAAGTTAAGGTCGGTCCAACATAGTAGTGTAGGAGGGACTAAATTACATTAAGATGAAATGAAAGTTAGTCTAACATGGTAGTGTAGATAAATTGAGTAAACCAAACTAAGATAAGCAGTATTGCGTTATAGAGTTATGTTGTGTTGGCGAGGGCCTGGATTTTTTCATTAGTTTTTTCCATAACCACCCCCCCGCACGCACACACATACACACTTACTCACACCCCACTAAATCTCTTGCACTCGCACTATTAGAGATGCTCCAACTCGTGACCTTGTGTTGAAACTCCTGAGAGCCTACCATTAAGGCACAATAACATGTTTTAGAGAGATATTTGTGTAGCTACTTTTCACCTTTTCTAATGTGTAAATAATTATTTGGGCACATAAGCAATCGTGGCCTATTATGCATCGCCAAGTGTATAATTGTCTACCATGAGATGTTCATTGGTCGTACGCACATCTTTAATCCACTATATGGGTGAGAATCTCTGTATGTTGCCACGTGTGGACAATAGTTATCATTTCTTTGAAATTGTAGTAATGTGTCACAATGCGTTTAAGTGCGGAAGTATGGTGGAGCTATAGAATGTAGACTAAGTCCTACAAGGGAGGGGGGACAGGGGGATTAAGATCTATTTAAAAGTATGCAAGTTAAAATTTTAATTTTCTAACTTAAACTAAGTAAGACAACTATAACTCTATGGCTTTCAAGCTAATAGAATGTCTAATCACATTGGATATAAATGATTTGGAAATAAGGCAACTAGCCTATAAAGATAGTGTATATGATTGTGTGGGATGAGATTCCTATCAGTCATAAACATTCATTTAATCATGCATTCATTCAAAGCACATAAGGATAATTAAATAAATGCACAAATAGCAATCCCAAACACGATCATATATAGTTGTTCGACTATGTGCCTACTCTACTTCCAGCAGATGCACTGTCTCATAGAATGTACCAGATTTCACCGTCGGAGGTTTTAAATCAGGTTTACTTCAAACCTTTACAGCTTTACACAAGGACTCTACAATTTATGTCATTCGTAAGAGCAAAGGTCCTATACAAGAACCTAGACTTTATGTCCTACACAAGGACAAGAGTCCTAATCTCAAACCCGACAATTTCGGCCACAAAGGCCAAGGTTTTAATCCTAAACCTAAGTTCATGTCTTAGACAAGGAAAAAGGTCCTACACAAGAACTTGTATTTAGGCACTACACAAGAGCCGAGGTCCTACACAAGAACTTAAGATTTATGCCCTACATAAGAGTAAGGGTCTTGATCCCGAACCCAACAATTTAGGCCACACAAGCCAAGGTCTTATTCCCAAACTTGGTATGTATTCTCCCACTAGAGGCCTACACAAGGACTTGGGTTGGTTTTTCCTTGGCCTAACCAACAACCTTAGTCCTACACAAGAACTATAGATTTAGGCCCTATGGAAGGGCTAAGGTCCTATACAAGAACCTAGTCAATTTTGTAAATAGTATACTCTTATCCTTAATCCTACAAAAGAAAAGAGGCTAACCTATGAACTCCTAACAATAGGGGTATACACTGAGTGGAGCTAGCCTCAGCTCAACTCGGCTCGGCCACTAGCTGACCCAAGCTCGAACTCGGCCTGGTTTTGTCTTCACGCCTAACTAGCCAGCTCAGCTTGGTTCAGTCAGCAACTTAGGCCAGTTCGATCCAAAATCGAGCCTCTGTGGCATTTTCACAAACACATGCTGTGCACTTTTGATTTCTCACTGTGTGTAAAACAGCAGTAGGTGTTTATAAGAATATTCATTAAACACCTTCTAGGCAACATCAAAATTAAGAAAAAATGGTATTTGTTTCATATACATACCTTCCTTGCCACTAGCCAACACTTCATTGAGTCATTTCATCAAACACTTAATGAGAAACATCAATATCAAAGTAACTAAGTCACCAAACTAGTTCGATCCAAGTTGAGTTGATCTCAGGAAAGATTAAACTTGGTTTGAAATTTTTTTGAGCTTAAAAAAATTAGCTCGACTCAGCTCGAACTCAGCTTTGAACCAAGTTGAATCGAGCTTTTTCGAGTCAAGTCAAGCGAGCTAACTGAGGTAACTCAATTCATGTACACCCCTACCTAACAATGACACTTATTTGTCAGATTGAGTCCTTTTTTGTAGCTCCTCCTGGGTTGTTTGATCTCTTATCTCCCATGCTTCAATCAGTTACCCGATGTTCCCCTAATCATGTTACCCGTGATTCACCAAGGCTTCAGCTCCACGATCAATCTCCTTACATTTGATGTATCTTTAAGATGACCAAGGTGATGTGAGTGGGTTATATTTTCAACAACTAATGGGTAGTTATTTATCCCAGGGGATTCAACTAGATGGGTCTCCTATAAGAGTTGGACAATGGTTTACCAGGAATGCTTAAGTCCAATCTCTAAGAAATTAAGGAGTTCGAGCACATCTCAATGTTGAGGTTAGAATCCTCATTAGAGTTGTGATATTAAAGGATATGGCTTAGAACTCAAAGGAATAGAAACTTAGGATGAGGGATTTGCATATGGAATCACCTTGCATTCTATTACTCTAAAAACTCATGAAGATGCCCAAGAGCTGATTGCCTTTTATAAAAGTTAGAGCTCTAGCTAATGTTAAAAAAAGGGTAGAAAATGGCTCGTTCGCTGTCATCGAAGGCCTTCAATGTCATCGAACATCATGCCTTTGATGTCATCAAATGGGGTTCGATATCATTGAGAAAATGCAGACAATATGATATTTTCTTAATGGACTTATTTGGAACATTTTTTGATGTCAACGGAGGTCTTTGATGTCATTAGACATCAAGCATTTGATGTCATCTAAGGGGTTCAATGTCATCAAAGGGTCATCAAAGGGTCATCAAAAACTGATGTTTTGGGCTATCATTTGCACAACAGTTTCACACCTCTTCTAGCCTTGTTTATCATGTTTTTCTTGGTTTCCTAAGGATAAGGGATGATCAACTAATTTTTCCTATTAGGTCAAGATAATCTAGAGGTGTAGGGTTTGTTTTGGGTTAGGGTTAGGGTCATTAAGGCCACCTGTTTATCTGTTCTTATCGCCTTGATCATTCTGATCCGTTGTCGTCGATCTTTGCTTTCCAAAGGCTCAATTGACTTTACGACACAACGACTCACATGATTGACAATCAAGGGTGTAAAAATGAGTGCACTAACATTCTTTTACTTGAACATGTGTTGTGTGCCATGAAAATCAGCCAACTTGGCATTGCAATCTCACTATTTCATAGCTCATTTCTTTCATATAGCTTCTGCCATAAAGGCCTCCTTTGTATTATGTTGTAACACATTAGTCGAATCTATTAATAGTCTAATAATATGTTTTCCATTATTTGTACTCTTTCACGTGAATGAGATATGTTACATGAGTTCTATGATAGTAGCCAAATGAACTTCTCTTTTGGGCTAATCATGACCTTTTATATTCTAATCAAATTTAGTCATTAGAACAATTGGAAAAAAAATTAATAATCTTTCACCAGATATCACTACCATGTTGCGGTCAAATCAGACAAACACATTGTTAGCTCGCTATCTAATTGGTGACTACGAAAAGGACACTTAAGCTCCAAAATAAGTCAATACTGGATTTGATGCAGTCAAATCAGGCATTAACACATCCTTAACTAAGGCTAGGCCAGGACTGACATAGGTCTTATCTTAGATTTTGAACTATTTCAGGCTGTGCCATGGGGCCGGCCAGGTGCCTACCAAAAGGATAGTTAAACAAAAAAATTAGTCAAAGGAAGAAAATTGGCAAACAAATGTCCATCAATTAGAAGTTAGAATCCTCCATCAAAATTGATTTTGAGGCTGCCCCATCTTCATAGAGACTAGAAATTGGACGGTTGATATTAAGGTATATGTGTGCCATGTGTACATGGACATTGTCCTTACACATGGATCCTCGTACTCAACTAGAGCATCAGATAACTTCAATGGTTTAGATTTAAAAAGATCGGCCATGTCATATAGAAGTGGATTGGATCCTACCCCTGTATATACGATAATCTGTCCAGACGGGGGGAGCAGATTAGGTGATGTTGATGCTGCTTTCGGCTCACCCTATTGTTGGCCCTTTGACTTGCACAAGTAGAAGGAAAAAGGTGACCCTAGCTTTACCAGGGGACCCTCCGATGCTTAAATCAGAACCTGGGTCTTAGGGTAAAGGTTTAGGGTGAGATTTTTTGCATACCTTTTACCATGAAGGTCTTTGTATTTATAATGGTGTCGTACCCCATAGGGCTTTCATAATTAGAGTGGATCTCAATTTATTAGGATCCATAATCCCTGATATTCCTAGATTTTTGGAGATCTTAGCCTTATCTCCCGAAAATCTCGAGTAGAGATCCAAAGTTTTACTAGGTAACTTCCAAATATGGAGCGATATAGCTCAGCCGACTCTTATCTCTTCAACACGGTTGTGCCAAGAGAAGTTTTACAGTTAATCTCCACCCACTTTATTGGCCAACTCAATCTTTGAGTCAAACTAAAGATCGGGTGGCTCTTGGGCCAACTGATCTTAAGTCGGCTTAGGCTTTCCTCTATGAGGCTTTTGATTGAGCCTTGAGGTGCACTTCCTCCCTTAGATGCTTCGCTTCATTGCTCAGGACACTCAGGCTATGGTTGGGCCAGGCACCTCACGATTCAAGATACGTCTCTCCATCCAGTGTTCTTATAGACTTTGGGTTTTAACCGGACTCAGTGTTTGAGGAGTCCGAGCCATTACTTCATTAACTCCTTGACCCTCAAGCCGACTCAAGAACTTGATATATTTTTTCCCCCAACAGTGAGCTCCCCTACTTCGTGGATCGCCTTAAGGTGGTCAAGGAGTATGTCAGAGTTGAGTATGGTTGTATTGGAGCTGAGTTTCTAATGAAGCATTTATTGATTGCAAGGCGGTTCGCCTGGCTTCTGAGATATATTATCTTGCTTGACCACGCGTCTGTGCATTTTTTAAGGCTGCACGAGCGGAGTAGTTGTCACTTTGGCACTAGGACATATGAAAATTGGACACATGGCAGAGTATTCAGTGGAAATGCATGGGGTGCTGCCATGTGTAAAGTTGCGGTGCACGAGGAGACGTGGCTTCACCTCCTCATTTAATGCTGGAGCCACGTGGTGACTCTATAAAAAGGGTCACCCTAAGCACGTTTTCACCATTTCATGCCTCTTTACAATTCTTCTTCATTTCCTCACTCCCTCTTATGGACTCCATCTTAGTAATCCTTTGCTTCACGTGTTTCCTGCACTCTCGGACTTCTCCCGGTGAGCTCCTTCTTCCTCCCTTTCTTTTATTTTAACAATGTCAGGTCCCACAATGTAACACCCCGATTTTTTTCCAACCTGGAATTAGAAATCCTTAGGCAATGGGTCAACCATTTCACTCTCAATGATCAATCCCAAGGTCTAAAAATCAATTTTTTCCTATTTCCTTCAAAATCTCACCCTTCACCACCTCATTCTTCAAATTTCTCTAAGTGCTTCCATATTAGACACAAATCCTCAAGTGTAAATAGTAAAGACCACTAATCCTAAGGTCTTCATGATGAAGAACCTAGAAACACTAATAGGATCGCAGTTTCACCAATAGGCGAAGTCTACATAACTCGTTCGTTTCGATCGAGTCCATAATGCATCTCAGGTCGTGTGAGGCGACCTAAGTAGCCAGCAGGTTGTTAGGAGGCGGGTTTATGATGATCCTAGGAGAATTCCAAACCCAAAAATACAAGTCCTTGGGTCGTGGGACAACCCCAACCCTTACACTCAATCGCTAGGGCTTAAAAACCCCGTTTCACTCAATTCCTTCAAAATCTTTCCTCTCACCACCCCATTCTTCAATTCTTTCTCAATATTTTCATTTTAGGTATTAATCCTACTGTGAAAATGATATAAAATCATACTTAGAAAAAATATTACAATGAATAGTAAAAATACGTGAAAATCAGCCTTTTTGCCAATTCATATTTGAAATCTTTTGTAACAGATGGGTCAATTGAATATATTAGCTTCTCCTACCCGAAAATCATATGTTACATAATGTATAAGTTCATTCTGGTTTACAGACTGGCCCGGGAACACCCAAAATAGAGTTTTGGGCCTCTCTAGGCCAAACCACAATGAACCAAGGTGTGTCCCATACTTTTTTGGGACCCTGGGGGCAGGGGAAACCCATCCCAGATGGCCAAAGTTGCCAGCTTGCAACTTCGTCGGTGATGGCATCGTCGATTCCGTGATGCATCGCCGGTCAAATTCATCGTCTGGGCCGGAGCTTTGGGCTGGAGGTGTTTGGGGTGTTGTATAGCCCCCTGGTAAGTGGGTCGTTCATTAAAAACACCCCAATCAAGTACTTCCTTCACAAAGTGACCCTTTAAGCTTTCCTTTTGCTCCAAATGTCTGATTTTTGGTAAAAACCACCCCTCCAAACTCTTCCTTCTTTCGTTTCCAAACACCCTCGTTCCACCCTCCAAATTTCATCTCAAACAGAGATCATTATAGGCTACTTCCTTTGAAAATCTAAAGAGAATCACCAGCGCTGCACTAGACGACCTGTGAAATTCGTACCAATCACTTTCAATATGATCCGCTAGAGCCAAAACGTAGAGGATATGTGATGCTATAATACCGTAAAACTTGGGATCAAACTCTATTCCCGATTGCTCTCTGGAGCACCTTGAAACTTTGTATCGGCTCTGGACCTCACGTCGGAAGTCCGATTGCCCCAAACTTAGACGAATATGACTGCCTAGTTGGACTTGACAATCACCTCAAAAATCAAGTCCAGATGATGTCCCACGACGATTTCCTGAGGTCTTGAGTGAAGAGTGTGAGAAATAAATATAATTTATGAAATCTGACACATTCGCTTGTGCGCTTTTTCTAAGCGTTCTGACCGTCAGAATTCAATCAAATTTCACCCTCGGATCAGGAAAAATTTTCCTTACATGTCATAGTACTTGTAGCTCCGATCGAGTTTCCATAACCGTTGAACTGAAACTGGTTCGCCACGGTCGATCTGGAAATCCGATCGGACTGAAAACTCTACCTGACCTAGATCCAATGTCAGGGAGCTTAATTCCGACCGCATTCAGTCACAGGACCTCTAGAAATTCTTCGTTGGATCAGAATAAGCCATCTTTGGTTACAAAATAAGTATACCTTGGCCCCAAGTCTATTTTGGTCATGTTTGGGCTTATAAAAAGGGTTTAAACCCTTGCTCTTTCATTCCATACGAATTTGGGGAGAGAAGTGAAAAAAGAGAGAGAAAGTGAGGGAGAAGTTGGAGCTTTCTTCTGGGAGTCTTCCCTGCTGCTCCTCGTGCTACATCCAGCTGCCTGCATTGCTCTTCTGGTGATTCCAACTCACTCCTAGGTAAGAAAAATCCTAACTACTTACTATTTTGGGGTTTCTTTCAATTCATTAGCGATGTAACTTATGTATCTTGTGCATTAGGATGCGAGATCGCCGTTGACGAAGCATTGACGTTCCGTTCGAAACGATACACGTCTAGGGCAAAAGGTGCGGATTTTAGATGCTTTGGTTGACTGATTTCAAAGCTTTCAATGTCGTTTAATAGTAGATTATCGACGAGCATGCCGTTTGACATGTAGAACATGCTGTCCGTTTTCTGTTTCGTAAACGTACGGTAATTATGAGATTTAGGGTATTTTAGGCATTTATAGAAAATACTGTATACGTCCGTATTTTTTTAAAATGCTTGACATGTAAATTTATCGTGTTATGATATTATATATGCGTGTATAATCTGTTTGGCGAAGAGATTCGGCCTAATGCGCACTTTGGGTCGACATACGCTATGTAGACTAAAGTGTGTAGACTAAGTGTTTGTATAAATGTTTGTATTAGTATGTATTGGGTAAATGGTGTTGTGAATTAGTTTTGAGATCGAATTCTCAATCAATATGCTGATATATATGATTTCCACCATGTTGCCTATATGAATTGATTTCATTATATGTATGGAATACATGTGTTGGTTGATTTACTTACATGGTATGTTATAACACGTCGTCAACATGCTTGTTTGTTGTATTTCATTTCTGTTACTCACATATGATTACTGATGTTGTGCACAAATTCTTGGGGCTATACGTTAGTCCAGGCAGTCGGTAATGGATTGAATTTCGCGGTTAGCTTCTATTTGCCACGAAGGACGCGTCCATGAACGCGAGTCGTGTTTTGGGTTGGCGGCAGTGGTTAGGCCACACGAAGTGTCTTATGCACTTCATGTCGCTCAGCTTGAGATGCACTCGTGCTAGTCGAGCCCGTCAAGTAACCCGACTGTCCATTGTATGTTCACCATGTATGAGTCATAACTGTTTGAACCTAGGGTACTGAACTTACCATTGAAAACCCTGTTAACCATGGTACCTTGATCCATAAAGACTCATGAGCCGGGCATGGTGGTATGGGACACCGTGGTCGAGCTGTCGGCCTACGTGGGGGCCACAAACCTCCCCGTAGTGACCAGCGAGCACCCTAATCTAAGCAGATTATGGTGGTATGGGATACTATATTCTTACTGTCGTCCTACACTGATCAGGTGACGAGCCCTTTGTGGTGACCTTGAGTTTATCCTGACACCGCATGGGGGCGACGAGTCCTGATGCAGTATTAAGGATAATTAGGCCTGTATTGATAAAGTGATGGGGGAGAGGTGCAACGAGTGCGAGCAACAGCCCTGACAGCCCTTGCTGCGACCTATAAATATAACATCGTATGAGATTACTAGGAGTGACGACCCTAGACAGGATCTGTGTTGGGATTGATATAAGCAAGGTACCTTAGTTTCCCAATATTGCTATGTGAAAAGGACAAATAATAACTTGGTAATCATATCCATATTACATTGCATGTGCCTGGAAGATGTGGAGCACTGTGGGAAGAAAGCATGCCGCAGGCATAAGATGGTGCCGTATGAGGGAGATCATCAGTGAGGGCATCCATCATATCATGTCATATTGCAATAACAACAGTATTTAGGAATGTTTGATTTATTGCTTTACTATTATCGCATGATTGATTTGATAACATGATAATCTCTGCTCTATTATTCCACTGAGTTGATCACTCACTCCCACGTTACGAGATGGTGTTTCCGGACACCCACCAGTCCCTATTTTAGTTGCAGATGATGGCGCTGCTTGTGAAGCGGAGCCGGACTTGATGATGAGGAGGAGGATCCCTCCTTTATGAGTGTTCTGATCGACGGGATTTCAGGGAGGTTGATTAGATGCCTTGATACTTGTCATTTTATAGTATTGGAGCACTCATGTATATTCTTTTGATCATTTTTGGAGTATACATGTATACATTTAACCTGGTAACATGTTCACACTCTGAAGACATACAACAGTTTATATAGGTTATACATACTATCACAGTCTTCTGCTTGCTAATTTAACGGTCTCTAGAGTATGATATGATGTTTTGGATTAATCCCAATCTTGTTTAATGCCTTTTTATAGACAACATGCATCTAACATTATCTATGTTGCATAAATAATATTTTAGAACTCGGGAGTTGGGTTTCTATTCGACCCTCGATTTTCGGGATATTACAGATGGTATCAGAGTATGATTTGGATTAAACCGGACCTGGGTTATGATAATGCAACGCACACCTATGCACTCTGACTTAGGAAGGGGGCGATGAAATCTATAAACCATATTAGAATCCCAAGTTTCACCGACGGGCGAGATTTACTACCGAAGAATAAATGCAGGTGTAAGGTATTGCCCCTAGATTAGGTGTATCCCATGATTTTTAATACCATGTTTAGAATGTACATAATTAGAAGTAAATTCCAGAATTTTCCTTTTAAATTACACTTAGAAATTCTTCATCTTGGGATTTGAAAATCCCATCTCCTACTTCCCAACACCAGACTCATTTTCCAAAGCCTATGAAATTGAATTTTAATCCCAACCCACCCTCCTACCAAACATGCCGTTTCCTAATCCCGAGGTGGGATTAGCAATGCCAGTTCTTGAGTATACCTTAATGCCACTAGCCAAATAGGTCCTTAGAGTTTTGGACCTAGAGTTGGTATTCCTAGCTTTAGAAAGATCTGACAGTATAGGGGATCCGATAAAGTGATAACATGAACCCTATGACTTCCTTAGCTAGTATGGACACATGCAAATTTTTACTCCTAAGATAAGACTAGGCTACTAGCTGAATTAACCAGTGTAGCTAAGGAATAATAGGATAGATTTGGTTGGAGTAGAACTTCGTTCCTTCGATAGATCCCCTTAATATTTATAGACTTCTGTTATAACCCTTAGGAAAGTTATTTTCACTTAGAACCATTCATTCTCAGGGGAAAACTTATACATCCCTAACATTGACCTTAGAATGAGTCAGCACGCCCCTTATGTTTCCCCTTAGAATTTCCTTCCCCAAGGGCTTATTACATTCGGGAACGGGAAATAAAGGAAATGCATTTATCAGCGATGTATTCGCGGTTTGAATCGACTTCTTAATCCTAGTAGTTACCAATGAATCCAATGCTCTGATCAAGCAGAAGATCGACATCGACTAGGATTGAGGACTGATATAACAAATTTTCTGTCATCGCGGGGCAGAAGGTTTATGTATCCGGCTCAGACCCATTCCACAACTATTCTTCCGTGTTGGCCCGACCACCTACAACCAAAAGTTATTTCTTTTCCCTTGGTAAATGTTAAGGACATATAGTCAGTAGAGTAGCCAGTAGAGAATTAGATATCTTACCACCAACACATACCTGCCCCTGAACTTAACCACAATAGAGATTAGGCTCATCTCTATAATCATAGGTACCAATGCCATAGAACGCATCATTGGCAAGGGAAGACCAATGTAGTAAGAGGTTGTTTTCCATTTATTGTTAAGGAGAGGCCTTAAGTTGTACCTCGTTCTGATGTACGGATCGAGACATAGATTCTTGAACCTTCGGTAGAACCAAGTTTTAAGGGGGGTAGAACGTATTGAGCCCAATCTTGTTAGGTCAGCTAATGCAATCGTTAGATTAGAGTAGCGCAACGGAAGCGTGGTTAGCCCCTTCCCCACTGGCCCAGGATCGAAACAGTTGATTTAGATTATACGTAAGGTTAAGTCATTAAATAGGACTTGAACCTTCTTTAGGATGTCAATACGAAAGTCTTTCTAAGGACTCATTACCCATAGCCAATTTCTAGGATGAAATTTTATTTTAAGGGGGGTAGATTGTAACATCCCAGATTTTTTGCCAACCTGGAATTAGACATCCTTAGGCAATGGGTCAACCATTTCACTCTCAATGATCAATCCCAAGGTCTAAAAATCAATTTTTCCCTGTTTCGTTCAAAATCTCACCCTTCACCACCTCATTCTTTGAATTTCTTTAAGTGCTTCCATATTAGACACAAATCCTCAAGTGGAAATAGTAAAGACCACTAATCCTAAGGTCTTTATGATGAAGAACCTAGAAACACTAATAGGATCACAGTTTCGCCAATAGGCGAAGTCTACACAATTCGTTCGTTTCGATCGAATCCATAATGCATCTCAGGTCGTGTGAGGCGACCTAAGTATCCAGCAGGTTGTTAGGAGGCGGGTTTGTGATGATCCTATGAGAATTTTAAACCCAAAAATACATGTCCTTGGGTCGTGGGACAACCACAACCCTTACACTCAATCGCTAGGGCTTAAAAATCCCGTTTCACTCAATTCCTTCAAAATCTTTCCTCTCACCACCCCATTCCTCAATTATTTCTCAGTATTTTCATGTTAGGCATTAATCCTAATGTGATAATAATATAAAATCATACTTAGACAAAATTTTACAATGAATAGTAAAAATACGTGAAAATTAGCCTTTTGGCCATTCCAAATTTGAAATATTTTGTAACAGATGGGTTAGTTGGATAGATGAGATTCTCCTACCCCAAAATAATATGTTACATGATTCATAAGTGCATTCTAGTTTACATACTGGCCTCGGAACACCCCAAATAGAGTTTTGGGCCTCTCTATGCCAAACCACAATGAACCAAGGTGTGCCCCATAGTTTTTTAAGACCCTGGGGGCAGGGGGAACCCATCCCACATGGCCGGAGTTGCCAGCTTGCAACTTCGTCGGTGATGGCATCGTCGATTCCGTGATGCATCCCCGGTCAAATTCATCGTCTGGGCCGGAGCTTTGGGCTGGAGGTGTTTGGGGTGTTGTATAGCCCCCTGGTATTTGGACCTTTCGTTAAAAATACCCCAATCAAGTACTTCCTTCACAAAGTGACCCTCCAAGCTCTCTTTTTGCTCTAAACGTCCGATTTTTGAAAAAAATCACCCCTCCAAACTCTTCCTTCTTTCGTTTCCAAACACCCTCGCTCCACCCTCCAAATTTCATCTCAAACAGAGATCATTATATGCTACTTCCTTTGGAAATCTAAAGAGAATCACCAGCGCTGCACTAGACGACCTGTGAAATTCGCACCAATCACTTTCAATACGATCCGCTAGACCAAAACATAGAGGATAGGTGATGCTACAATACCGTAAAGCCTGGGATCAAACTCTATTCTTGATTGCTCTCTGGAGCACCTTGAAACTTTGTATCGACTCTGGACCGCACGTCGGAAGTCCGATTGTCCCAAACTTAGACGAATATGACCGCCTAGTTGGACCTGACAATCACCTCAAAAATTAAGTCCAGATGATGTCCCACGATGATTTCCTTGGGTCCCGAGTGAAGAGTGTGAGAAATAAATATAATTTATGAAATCTAGAACATTCGCTTGTGCGCTTTTTCTAAGCATTCTGACCGTCAGAATTCAATCAAATTTCACCCTCGGATCAGGCAAAATTTTCCTTACATATCATAGTACTTGTAGCTCCGATCGAGTTCCCATAACCGTTGAACTGAAACTGGTCCCTCACGGTTGATCTGGAACTCCGATCGAACTGAAAACTCTGCCTGACCTAGATCCAATGTCAGGGAGCTTAAGTCCGACCGCATTCAGTCACAGGACCTCCAGAAATGCTCCGTTGGATCAGAACAAGCCCTCTTTGGTTACAAAATAAGTATACCTTGGCCCCAAGTCTATTTTGGTCATGTTTGGGCTTATAAAAAGGGTTTAAACCCTTACTCTTTCATTCCATACGAATTTGGGGAGAGAAGAGAGAAAAGAGAGAGAAAGTGAGGGAGAAGTTGGAGCTTTCTTCTGGGAGTCTTCCCTACTGCTCCTCGTGCTACATCCACCTGCCTGCATCGCTCTTCTTGTGATTCCAACGCACTCCTAGGTAAGAAAAACCCTAACTACTTGCTGTTTTGGGATTTCCTTCGATTCATTAGCGATGTAGTGTATGTATCTTATGCATTAGGACGCCAGATCGCCGTTGACGAAGCATTGACGTTCCGTTCGAAACGATACACGTCTAGGGCAAAAGGTGCGGATTTTAGACACTTTGATTGACTGATTTCAAAGCTTTCAATGTCATTTAATAGTAGATTATCAACGAGCATGCCGTTTGACATGTAGAACATGCTGTCCATTTTCCGTTTCATAAACATACGGTAATTATGAGATTTAGGGTATTTTATGCATTTATAGAAAATACTGTATACGTCCGTATTTTTCTAAAATTCTTGACATGTAAATTTATCGTGTTATGATATTATATATGCGTGTATAATCTGTTTGGCGAAGAGATTCGCCCTAATGCTCACTTTGGGTCGACATACGCTATGTAGACTAAAGTGTGTAGACTAAGTGTTTGTATAAATGTTTGTATTAGTATGTATTGGGTAAATGGTGTTGTGAATTAGTTTTGAGATCGAATTCTCAATCAATATGCTGATATATATGATTTTCACCATGTTGCCTATATGAATTGATTTCATTATATGTATGGAATACATGTGTTGGTTGATTTACTTACATGGTATGTTATAACACGTTGTCAACATGCTTTTATTGTTGTATTTCATTTCTGTTACTCACATATGATTACTGATGTTGTGCAAAAATGCTTGGGGCTATACGTTAGTCCAGGCAGTCGGTAATGGATTGAATTCGTGGTTGGCTTCTATTTGCCACGAAGGACTCGTCGATGAACGCGAGTCGTGTTTTGGGTTGGTGGCAGTGGTTAGGCCACACGAAGTGTTTTATGCACTTCATGTCGCTCAGCTTGAGATGCGCTCGTGCTGGTCGAGCCCGTCAAGTAACCCGACTGGCCAGGAGGGATCATGGGGCCTCACTTTCATTGCCAGGATATTGATGCATATCTTCCTGACGACAACTATCTTGTTGTATCTTGCTTTCTTGTATGTAAAATCTTCATGTTTATAGACTTTAGTTTGCTGATACTGTTCTCTTTCAATTTTTACTTTTATGCACTTCGGGACCCCTTTTGGATGTATGGATATTTTTTCTAAAGTCCTACTATACTGAGGCGGATCCCACCCAAAATGTGGTCGAAAGTGGGCCCAGGCGACAGTCGGACTGCCGCGGGCGGCAATCGGACTGTCGCCCGCTGACTTTTTTCCTCTCGTTCTGTCCTATCAGCGTTGTATCAATAACACAAATGGCAGGTCTACAGGCAGTGATTGGATTACCGCAGGAGATAATCGGGGTGCCGCCTCCGTTCATCTTTTCTTCCAGCAGCCATCTCTCCTTCCTGTTCATTCTTGCTGACCTATTTTCTGACATTCTTCCCTGTCCTTATCTGTCTGTTCATCTTCTTTGTCCATTCTTCTTTATCTTCTTCCCCTTTTGTCCTCTTTTTCCTTTTCGGTGCTGATTATGGCCAACCATGATGGGAGCAATGATGGGTTCATGAGTGGTGAGAAAGTTGGTGGGTCCAATAATGGTGGAGGGAATCCATTTATGGAAGAGTTGATGGAGGTTGGTGGGGGAGTAATGGGCTCTGTTGGGGAGATCAATGCTATTTATGGCATTATCCCCTCCACCATTAATGGAGGATGTGAGGTTGGATTGGATGGGATGGAAGGGTTTGATGGGTTTGATGGATCCATACTAGATGAGCCACCAAGGTTTATGGATGCGGATTTTTTGAGGATGGATGGCTTGGATGGATTTGATGGAGTTACTCCAGGTGGGCCTCCGGGTTTTATTAACGTGATGAATGGGTTGGATGGTGGGGATGGTATGGTGATAGTGAGGGATGGCTTGATTGATGGATCGATGGCTATGGGTGGTGTGGATGGTGGCATTGTGGATGGCATGGATGGGATGGATCGGACCTGGTTGGGTGGTGGGTCCCATCTGGGTGATTTAGTTGGCTTGGATCTGACTCATGATGGGATTCTCATGGATGAGTTAGGTCAGATTTTCAGTGTAGACTTTGAGGAGAGGATGGGACAGACAACTGTTATTGATGTTCAGGGCGCAAGTTTTGTTGGCTCTGTGGATGTTACGGCTCCTGGGGCATGTATAATCCAGTCAGCTCCTAAGGTGACAGTTATTGGCGGCTCAGGCCCGCCTGTTGCTGCTTTTCAGGACACTCTACGTGATGCGATGGGAGATGCTGTTTCTTTCGTCACCATGAGATAGACCTACTAGACGAGGGGATGCCTATTTTTGACAACTCTCTTGTTGATCCAGAGATCTTGATCGTTGAAGGTGTACCTGTCCGGACCTGTCGGCTGCAGCCCCGTGGTACATGTTCCGAGCGATTGTATCTCTGGATTGAGAGTTTGACCGAGTCTGAGATCTTCGAGTTGAGCTCCTTGGGTTTTCGAGAGGTTCTCCACTTGCATCGAGTCCGCCTAGATTGGCGGTTGTTAAGTGCGGCGCTATATGATTGGGTTCCATCCTTGAATCTGTTCTCCTTTAATGACTTGGATTTGGGCCCGTCATTGGAGAAATTTTCTCGTCTGTTTGATATGCCTCTTACTCGGGAACCCTATGTTCCTTCATTTGAGCCAGTTTGTTCTTCTAATTTGATCGCCTGGTTTGGATTTCTTACGACCCTCCCCACCGTGGAGGATGGGGCTGGTGAGTTGTCACTTGAGATGTTGTATGACCGCTGCTCTACTTCTCGAGGTATCCCTGGATCTGATCATCAGCTTCAGTGCCTGAATGAGTTGATATTTTGTGTCTTGGCCAAGCTTCTTTTCTCAGGATGGGGGCGGTCGTTGTTGGGAACTTTGTTGGACGTATTCCGTCGTATATTGCATTGCAAGAGCATCATTTCCGTGGTGCTGGTGGAGCTCTTCTTAGGGCTGACTGAGTGCTCTCTCGGACGTACCTACATTTTACGAGGTTGCTGCTCGTTCCTTCAGGTACTTTTTACTCTGCTTCCTCTTTTTCATATATATATATATATATATATTTTCTACTTGCACCTTAAGTTTGATTTACTCCTCCCCAGGTGTGGTTATGGGAACATCTCTATATGACCCCCATGCTTTCTTGTCCTGATTCCTGCTGTGCTGATGTGTTGTCTTTACTACTTGATGGCCTTCCCTCTGGTGCTGAGGCCACTGAGCCATTGTACTGCTACATGCTTTCTCAGCTTTAAGGATGGCAGGTTAACTGGGAGGCTACCTGGCTCTGTCGCCCGTCGCTGATCTGTAGTGTAGCTCGTACTCGCTTGCTGTTGTTAGGCCTTCAAAGATACTGCTCTTATCATCCCGTGCGATTTCTTAGTCAGTTTGGCTTTTTGCAGGACATCCCAGAGTTTAGCTTTTCTGGATTTGGCCATGCTTCTTTTCCTTCTAACCTGATTGCCTTGTACAGACGAGTTTAGATTTCCTGATAGGGGTCGTTGGATGCGGCGATGCTAGAGCTTGAGTCCTGGGCTCTCCCTTTGGCCACAGTTTCCTATCAGAGGTGGGTTGCAGAGCAATCTCTTTATCGACAGGTTCCGGGCTGGCACTTGGAGGATGAGGCTACTGGTCAGGACATGGTGGGTGATAATGCTTCATCCTCTTCATGTGTTGTCGACTCGTTTGAGGCTTTTGAGGAGCGACCCTTCATTGATCCTTCCTTCTTGTTGGCCACCCATGGCCACTTGATCAGCGAGATTGATGTCCTCCGTCACACATGTGAGGACATGGCTCATCGTCTGGCAGTGGGGCGGTGATATGATGAGAGTATGTTTGCGATACACTGCCTAGAGAGGGATGAGGCCTTCTACCTATGCATGGAGATAAAGAGGCTTAAGAAGAGATTGCCGATGTATGAAGGATAACAACTAACCTATGATGCTTGATGCCGACCAATTTATTTGTGTGCCTGAAACCTTTATTTTTTGGTGTTTTTGGCCCTTAAAATAGGAAGATAAAATACTTATAAGAAAATTTTAAAGGAATGAAAGAAAATTTTTGTTTGTGCAAATGTCAATGTTTGCTTTGTGTTTGGATTCATGCTTTGGATGATTGGGATCAGAATTTGGGGCTCATCCCAGGTTGTTTCCAGTATCCTAGATTGTGTTCTTAGGGTCTTAGTTCCCTAAAGGGGCATCCAAGATCGCATCCCGTGGATTTGGCAGAGTTTAATAGAGTATTGATCCGAAGTTATCCTTTCCTTGTATCTCGTTGTGATGCTTGTTACCTCGGCTTCTTTTTGTACCTGCACTTTTATTATTATATATTTTTTTATTTTTTTCTTACCATTTTTACCCGTAGCGCCCTTTCAGGTTTTCACTACGTCCATCTTTTCCCTTCATTTTTGCCCGTAGCGTCCTTTCAGATTTTCACGTCCCGGGTTTTTTATCTTGCCTGCCCCTTGGCAGCTGTGCTGTTTTTACCCTTTGCGGCTCTTCAGGTTTTCACTAAGTCCACTACATGCCCGCTGTTTTTACTCGAATCGCCCTTTCGGGTTTTCAACTCACCCATTTTGCTTAGGCATGTCCTTTTTTTTTTTTCTTTGGTGCGTCAGGGGTGATGGAGGAGGCGGAGAGACTTCCTTCATTGCTGGCCAACTGATTTCCATCCTATCCTTGTCTTTGAGTATAATTGAAAGCTGCCTTTGGTAAGGGAGGGATTTATTTTATTTTATTTTTAGGCTTATTTTCTGACGTTTTTTTTTTTTTGCTTCTTTCTTTTTTTTGTGGGATGGACGATTGGTGTTTTTCTGACGGGAGAAGTGGTAGATATACCTCCTCTTTCTTTTTTTTTCTTTTTTATGGGGGAAGTGATGGGTGCAACTTTGCGATTATAATCATTGACAAAGTCAGGTAGGATTACCCGTGATAGATTTTCATGTTATCGGTGTTGATGGGCTTGGGAAGATTTTCTCCCTTCAGACTGGTGAGCCGGAGGGCACCTCCTGGGAGCATTTCTCGGATGATCAGTGGTCCTTCCCACGAGGGTTTGAACTTTCCTCTAGGATCTGGTAGGTGCTGTGGTAAGATACGCTTCATGACCATGTCGCCGACTTTAAAACTTCTTTTGTGGACCCTTTTATTGTAAGCCCGATCGATCCTTTTTTGATAACATTGGGAATGGCTTAGCGCCCGCATGCATTTTTCATCTGCCAGATGCAGTTGATCGAACCTTGCTTGTTGCCACTTGCCCTCATCGACTTCATTTTCTAGCAGTATCCGGAGTGATGGGATTTCGATCTCAACTGGTAGTACCGCCTCCATTCCATACGTAAGCTCATATGGAGTTGCTCCTGTAACAGACCGTACAGACGTTCGATAGGCCCAAAGTTCATAGGGAAGTATCTCCGACCAGTCGCGATATGTTTTCACCATCTTCTCTAGTATGCGGATGATGATATTATTTGCCACTTCAACCCCACCATTCATCTGGGGACGATAGGAGCTTGATCGATGATGCTGGATCTTGAATTTATCAAGGAAATCGCCCATCCTTTTATTGACGAACGGAGTTCCGTTGTCAGTAATGATAGCCTGAGGGACCCCATAGCGGCTGATGATGTTATTCTTCATAAACTTTACCACATGAGATGCTGCGATAGTGGTGTAAGATGCTGTCTCTATCCACTTGGTGAAATAGTCCATTGCTACCAGGATGTATTCATGACCATTTGAAGCTTTAGGGCTGATTTTGCCGATGATGTCTAGCCTCCATATAGAGAAAGGCCATGGAAATGTCAGGTTGTAGAGTTCGGATGTAGGGGCATGGATCTGGTTTGCATGTTCCTAACACTTGAAACATTTCCTTATATGCTTGCAGCAATCTGTCTCCATTGTGAGCCAATAGTAGCCAAGTCACAAGATCTTTTTCGCCATCATGTGCCCATTCATGTGTGGGCCGCATAGTCCTTCGTGGATTTCTGACATGACATGCATTGCTTCTGTTTCATCCACGCAGTGATGAAGGACTTGGTTGAAGGATCGCTTGTAGAGGATGTCGCCGGTAATTACAAATTGTAATGTCAGCCGTTGTATGGTGCGACAATCTGTCAGAGTTGCTCCTTCTGGGTACTTCTGGTACTCGAGATATTCCTTGATGTTTGTATACCACGGCCGATGGTTTGAGGGAAGGTTAGCTTCATTGATTTGTAGGCAGAATGCAGGTTCCTCCTGAAGCTCAACAGTGAGTTCCCATTCAGCAACTCCTTTTGGGATTTCCAGCATTGAGACGAGGGTAGCCAAAGTGTCTGCAAATTGATTCTTCAGTCGGGGCATGTAAGAGAAAGTGATCTCCTCGAACTCTTCGATTAAATTCTCCAGATAAACATGATATGATATCAGCTTCTCATCCTTGGTCTTCCAATCACCATTTGTCTGATTATTAATGAGTTGTGAGTCCCCAAAAACCCGTAACTATTTCACGTTAAAGATTATGGCTTCTCTTAGACCAGCGATGCATGCTTCGTATTCTGCTACGTTGTTAGTGCACTGGAACGTTAGTCTTCTAGATATGGGAATTGGGATGTCTTAGTGTAACACCCCGGATTTTGGCTAACCTGGGATTTGACGTCCTTAGGCAGTGGGTCAATTAAAACACCTGAAAAATCGTTCAGAACCCAATTCCATAGCCAAAGAAACCACTTAGGATAAATTTCTTTAGAAACTAAGCATAAGTTAGCTAGCGCAACGTTGGAGTGGCTGGGAAACAGTCCCTGATCACTTTAAATACGTTCTACAAGACCCAAATCGAGTAGAACCAATGACTCTAGAATACTCTATAACCTCGGACCAAACTCTAAGCAGGTTTGTTCTCTGGACCACTTTGAATCTTTGTATTGGATCTAGACCGCACGTCGAAAGTCCGATACCTCCTATCTTAGACCGTTAGAACCGTCTAGCTGGACTTGACACTCATTCCAAAAATCAAGTCAAACCGATAATCACAGGCTATTTCATTGAGCCCGGACCGAAAAGAGTGAGAATAGGGTTAGAATTGGAATTTGAAATTCAAATCTGGCACACAATTTGACGCATCAGTATTGAGCGTTCTGACCGTCAGAATACAGCCAAATTACACCCTTGGATCAGGAAAAATATCTATTATATATCACGAGACTTATAGGCCTGATCTTGGTGCGATGACCGTTAAACTGAAACTGGACAGCCACGTGCGATCTGGGAACCCTACCGGTCTGAAAACTGGATGTGTACTAGATCCAGTATGCATGAGCTTAAGTCCGACCGCATTTGGCCAGGGGACCTTCAGAAATGCCCTTTTGGACCGAAACGGCCCCGAATTGGTTAGGCACCAAGTAAACATTGTTCCCAAGCCTATTTTGGGCATGTTGTAGGCTATAAAAGGGGTTGAAACCCTCACTCCTCTCTCCCATCCGAATTTGAGAGAAGCCCTAGCTTGGGGGAGGAAAAAAAAGTGAGAGATTGTGAGTGAGTGGGGGAGTTCTTCCTGCCACTTGTGCTACGTGTTGCACGTGCTTAAGCAACACACCTCTACCACCTTCCCGGCGATTCTACCGCGATTCTAGGTAAGTAAATATCCTAAATAGTTGTTGATTTGAGTTTCCCTTGTTTCCATAGCGATGTAGCTTATGGATCTTGTGTATTAGGCTCCTTATTCGCCGTAGACGAAGCGTATACGCTCCGTTTCAATTCCCGAGTCTACAAGACATAAGGTGAGGATTTTAGACGCTTTGATTGACGGTTTATAACGCTTTCAATGTCGTTTAATAGTAGATTATCGATGGCATCGCCGTTTGACATGTACAACATGCTCTCCGTTTCCTGTTTCGTAAATTAACGAAGAATATGAGATTTAGGGCATTTTAGTCATTTGTAGGAAGTACGGTCTACGTGCATATTTTGCTGACGTGATTGACATGGTCTGTCGCCGCATTAGGGAGTTAGGAATGCTTGCATAATCAGTTTGGCGAAGAGATTCGCCAAGTTGCGCACTTTGGGTCGACATACTATATGTGGACTTAAGTGTGTAGTGTATGTGTTTGTATAAATGCTTGTATTAGTATGTATTGAATTAAATGATGTTATGTAGTAGTTTGAGATTGATTTCTTGATTAATATGCTGATCTAAATGATTTCCTACATGTTGACCTTATGCATGATTGCATTACATGCATGGAATGTATGTGGGTGAAGATTTGCTTAAGTTGAATATTATAATATGTGTTAACATGCTCACATGATCCTGTTTCAATTCCAATACCTTTGCATATGTTGATAATGTGATTCCATAGATGTGTGGGACTAGACTTAGTCCAGGCAGTCGGTAACCGAGCGAATTCGTGGCTGACTGGTCATAGCCACAAACGACGCGTCGATGAACGTGATTCGTGTTGAGAGTTGGCGGCAGTGGTTAGGCCACGCGAAGTGTTTTACGCACTTCATGTCGTTCGACTTGAGATGCGATCGCGCTAGTCGAGCCCGTCAAGTAACCCGACTGGCCAATGTATGTTCACCTTGTATGTATCATAACTGCTTGAACCTAGGGTACTGAACTTACCATTGTAAACCCTGTTAACCATGGTACCTTGATCCACGAAGACTCATGAGCCGGGCATGGTGGTATGGGACACCGTGGTCGAGCTGTCGGCCTACGCTGGGGCCACAAACCTCCCCGTTGTGACCAGTGAGCACCTAGACTCGTGAGCAGATTATGGTGGTATGAGACACTATATTCTAGCTGTCGGCCTACACTGATCAGGCGACGAGCCCTCTGTAGTGACCGCGAGCGTATTCTGAGTCCATGGGAGGCGACGACCCTTCCGTGCAGTAGAGTACAGTAGGCCTGTATTGATAAGGTGATGGGGGAGCGGTGCAACGAGTGCGAGCAACAGCCCTGGCAGCCCTTGCAGTGACCTACGAAATATACATCGTATGAGATTACTAGGAGTGACGACCCTAGACAGGATCTGTGTTGGGATTGATACAAGGGAAGTACCTTAGTTTCCCAATCCTGCTGTTTGAATGGATTAATAACAACTAGGTAATCATATCACCATGACATTGCATGTGCCTGGAAGATGTGGAGCACTCGAGGGAGTGCGGCATGCCGCGGTCGTAAGATGTTGCCGCATGAGGGTGATTGTCGGTGAGGGCATACATCACGTCATGTCATCTTGCATTAACAACAGTATTAGGATTGCCTGATTTACTGCTTTACTATTATCGCGTGATTGAATTGTGAACATGCTAATCCCTGCCCTCTTATCCCACTGAGTTGATCACTCACTCCCACGTTACGGGATGGTGTTTCCGGACACCCACCAGTCCCTTTTGTGATTGCAGATGATGGCGCGGCCTGTGAGGCGGAGCTGGACTTGATGATGAGAAGGAGGGTTCCTCCTTTATGCGTGTTCTGATTGACGGGATTGCAGGGAGGTTGATTAGATACTTTGACATTTGTCATTTTGAATTTTTAGCGCCCTCATGTATATTCATTTTGTTTACTTTTGAAGTATACATGTATGTGCATAACCTGGTAATATATTCACACTCTGGAGACATACAACAGCTTATGTACGTTATACATACTATTACAGTCTTCCGCTTGCAAATTTCACTGTCTCTGGAGTATGATATGCTGTTCTGGCTTAATCTCACTCATGTTTAATACATTATCACAGACAACATTCAATCATACATATCCATGTTGCATAAATAATATTTTGGAACTCGGGAGTTGGGTTTTTGCTCGACCCCCCGATTTTCGGGATGTTACACTTAGGGAGAGTAGAGTATGGCGCCTACTCCACTCCCTTTCGAGTTTGCAGCTCCGTCAAAGAAGAGTGTCCATTCTCCTGCCTTTTTTTCTCTTCTTCCTCAATTAGGAGGATGTCCTCATCAAGGAAGAAGGTCTTCAATGGCTGGTAGTCGGGCAGGGAATGTGCGACTAGATGATCGGCCAATGCTTGCCCCTTGATTGCCTTCTGAGTGACATAGGTGATGTCGAACACAGAAAGCAATAATTGCCATTTTGCAATCCTACCCGTTAGTACTGGTTTCTTGAACAGGTACTTCAATGGGTCCATGCGAGTGAGCAGAAGGACTGGGTGAGCGATCATGTATTGTCGCAGCCGCTATGTTGCCCAGACTAAGGCGAGACACATTTTCTCTAAGCTAGAGTATTTGGCTTCATAGCTCGTGAAGCGTCTGCTCAGATAGTAGATCGCTTGTTCTTTTCTTCCTGATTCATCGTGTTGGCGAAGGACACATCCAATTGCTTCTACTGCAATGGAGACGTTTAACAGTAATGGCCTTCCTAGAACAGGTGGCATGAGTACCAGAGGATTCAGCAGGTACCCTTTGATTTTGTCGAAGGCTGCTTGACAGTCGTCATTCCATTCCTTTGGCGAGTTCTTCCACAGGAGTTTGAATATGGGCTCACAGATGGGGGTGAGCTATGCGATGAATCGACTAATATACTGGATCCGCCCGAGGAAGCCTAGAATTTATTTTTCGGTCTTGGGTGGCGGCATCTCAATATTACCTTGGTCTTGGTTTCATCTACCCGAATACCATCCTCGCTGACGATGAAGCCTAACAGTTTACCCCCGGTTACCCCAAAGACACATTTTTGTGGATTGAGTCGGAGCTTGAACTTTTCTAGCCTATCAAAAAGCTTCTTGAGATCTTCGAAGTGTCCTTCGATTGTGCGAGACTTGATGATCATGTCATTCACGCAGACTTACATTTCCTTGTTTATCATGTCGTGGAATAAGGCAGTCATGGCTCGCTGATATGTAGCTCCTGCATTCTTCAATCCGAAGGGCATGACCCGATGGCAGAAAGTTCCCCATGGTTTGATGAAGGAGGTCTTCTCGCGATCCTCGATGGCTATTTTAATCTGATTGTATCCAGAGAATTTGTCCATGAAGGAGAAGATCTTGTGTCCAGTAGTATTATCTACCAGTGTGTCGATGTGATGTAGAGGGAAGTCATCTTTAGGACTTTCTTTGTTAAGATCTCTAAAATCGATGCACATTCTGAATTTTCCATCCTTCTTTGGAACTGGTACGATATTTACGAGCTATTCCGGATAGTTGGAGACTACTAGAAACCCCACATTGTATTGCTTGATGACTTCATCACGGACCTTCAAGGCCCATTCTAGCTTCATTCTTCGCAGCTTTTGTTTGACTGGCTTCATGTCTGGCTTTGTTGGTAGTTGGTGCACCATCAGATCTTCATCAAGCCCAGGCATGTCCTCGTATGAGAAAGAAAAGTTGGACAACCTCGGTTTCAGAAACTTCATCATTCTCTACTTGTATTCCGGAGACAACGATGTTCTGATGCGCACCTCTCTAGGGAGTTCCGCTGACCCTAAGTTCACAATTTCAAAGTTGTCTGCTACAACATTAGCTTTTGTTTCAAGTTTTTCGAGGGAGTCCTCAAATTCGAGAGCGGTTTCATCACTTCCCTCATCCGGGGCTTCATTAAAACCCATTAGTTCGAAGTCCAACTCGAGATCGAAATCATACGAGTCGACTTCGAACTCTTGCGATGTGTGTGAGATGTTTGGCACAGTGTTTTTTGCAAGCTTTTCTGTTATTTTTTTGTTTTGAAGATTTTCTGATGTTTTGTGATTTTGAGAAATATCTGATTTTTTCGTACTTTTGGGAATATATGATGCTTTTGGGTTTTAAAAATTTTTTAATTTTTTTGTGCCACCTGGAGGTCCCGAACAGGACAGTGTTGAGAACCAAGATTGATCCTATCCTAGTCCGGGGTACCAACTGCTATTTACATCGGTATTTTTTTTGAGGTCGGCATCCTTGGAAGATCCACCGACCGACTCGATTGTTAGAGGGACAGCTATCCATGGTGATTCTTCCATCCTTCCAATCTTGCTATTCAGATCTGTGTGTTCCTGTGGGTCACCTGCTTTGATGACCATGATGTCTGCTGGGCTAGGCTCAGAGTCGGAATCTGATTCGACTTCCTCGCCTAAGAGCTGAAATTCTTCTGGTTCCTCTGGTTGGTCTTACGATGGGACTTTGATGTTTGTCCAGTCAAGGGCAGGCCACTTCCCTTTGTCAATCTAACGGATGGGCTGTTTCTGCCCCTTGTGTTGTTGGGCTAGTGTCGGAGACATGTTCCCTTGACTGTGTACGGGAATGGGTGTCTCCCTAGGTTTGTCTGCATCCTTTTAAGGAGGCATCCCTGGTTCTGGATCCGACATGGGTGGACTTGTTTCCGTGCCCCTTACCCTTTGTGGTGAATCTGGGGGTTCTTCCCCTTGTGTCAGATATGTTTTTGATGCCTCGAGAATCTTATCCTAGACAGATTCTGGGTGGGAATGATCAGAGAATTTGAGTTGCTGGAGATGGTCCTCAAGGGGAATCATCGGGTTTCCACAAACTGCTCCAGCCTTGATAAACTAGACGAGTGTGTACTTGAAGGATTGACCTTTCTTTGGCCTCTCAGCCTGATCCTCTGGTTTTTGTTGATACCCCAGCCCCTGTCTCTGCATGTTGGCACGTGTTAGTTGTACTACTATACCTTTTTTATGGAACTCAGCACGGTAGTTCCAGATTAATCGTTCAGCGGGGGAAATGACATGTTCAGCTGTGAGAGGGAGAGGATTAGGGATTGAATTTACAACTTCGAACTCGAAGTTGTGATATGATACATCGCCCTCTGCATGTTGGATGTCGATCACAAGGATGTCGGTTTATGAGATATTAACCGCTACTGGCAGGACAGTTTCTGGCTCGGCCAATACTGAGATGATTCGATTCCCTGAAGGGAATTTGACTCTTTGGTGGAGGGTTGAGGGAATGGCTCCAATAGCATGGAGCCATGGCCGCCCCAACAGGAGATTAAATGAGGTAGGGATGTCAATGACCTGGAATGTGACAAGGGTTAAGTCTGGTCCGATTTGTAGCTCAATGTCAATCTCTGCCTCGACCTGCCTTCAGGAATTATCGAAGGCTCTGACACTCATAGTACTGGGCCTGAAAGAGGATGATTCTATCCCTAACCGTTCAGCAGTCCTTAGAGGGCAAACATTAAGGCTAGATCCATTATCAATGAGTACAAGTGGGACTTTAAAATTTTTATGGCGGGCCACTATGTTCAGTGAGCGCCCATGCTTGCGTCCCTCAGGTGGTAATTCATCATCAGAGAAAGTGATGGCTCGTGGTGATAGGAGTTGTCCAATCATACTTTTCACCATTTCGGGGGGTACGTCAGGAGAGATATGTGCATCATTCAGAGTCTTCACAAAGATTTCTTGATGCGATCTTGATGCGCATAGGAGTTCCCAAATGGATATCTGTGCGGGAATGGTTTTGGGCTAGGTTGTTATGTCATAAGCAGCGTCAGTTTTGTAGGTGGTTCCCAAAAAAACTCCCGGGTTTCCTTTGGATTCTGGTTATCTCTCCTGAAGTACCTCTCATTGTTGCCTACTTCGACGCATTCTGGGTAATGCCATGGGACTGCCTTCGAGTTGTAGGATGGAACTTCCCTTCTTTCTAAATATATTAGGGGTTCCTGAGGCTGAGGGATTGTGGTTGTGATAGTTTGTGGAAGACTTGATGGTTTCTCCTGAGGTGCCATCGGAGTTTGACAGGTTTTGTCTTCTTCCACCTTTTGATGTACAGGAGAGGTTCTCTGGCCATGTGCCAGTTGATGGGGCATCAGGAATTTGGGGCCTTGAACTGGGGGTGCCCCTTTCAAAGTCAGCGAGATAGATCGGGGAGACCTATTGGAAGAATGACAGGTTTAGAATTTGACCTTTTTAGACATGCGGGGTGTGCCCCTTGAGAGGCAAGATGTTACAAATGCGACCTGTTGGGTGCGACTTCAAGAGTCACGAGAGGCGGTGTTGATGGTGCTGCTTCTAGAAAGACATGGAGTTGGATGGCTGGTGCTGCTTTGAGGAATATCTGTAGCCCAGGCGATAACGCTTGTTGGCATCCCCATGCCCGGTTCGTTGTGTCTGGCATGATTTCTTGTATGAAATGATGTGGGGAGGAATACCTGGGTTTCCCTCCTTCAATATGGTTGACAGTAAAGGTGCCAGATGTGTTGGGTCCTGTTTAATGCGATGGCAAGGGATTTTGGAGAATGTTGGCCTGAGCTGTATTGTTAGCCTGTGGGGTGATTGCAATCTTCTGACTTTCGATCAAATCTTGGACCACATGTTTCAGGGCGAAGCAGCGGTCCGTCAGATGGCCAGGAGCTTTGTGATATGCACAGTATTGATTTTCATTGTAACCAGGTGGCAAGGGGTTAGGAGGAAGTCGAGGTTGGAGAGGTGTTAGGAGTTGTTTTTGCATCAACATTGTTAAAACCTGACTATATGTTTATGCTAAAGGGGTGAATTTCCTCCCTAACATTGCCTTTTTGTATGGGCCTGGCGCATTTCTCCTAAGTTGTTGTTGCTGTTGTTGAGGCGACTACTCCTGATATCTCTATTGGGCTTGCTGAGATTGGTACTGCCTGTTTGGTTGCGATTGGTATTGCCTGTCATCCTGTATTTCTGGTTGTGGAGCATATTGGTTGCCCTGAGTGTTAGCAATGATATTGTTAACCTCTGTGGCACGCTGCTCGGGAGAAGTGCCGTTCCGATTCCCATATGCTATAGGTTTCCCTTCGATTTTGTTTCTTTTGATTGAAGGGGTTTGATGTGGCCACAGGGAAACAGTTCCGGCTCTGATCCTGGCTTCCACTTGCTCACCAGCTTGGATGAGTTGGGAGAAATTTACATAGGGATACGAGATTAGATATCCTGAAATGCTAGGATTTGTAGAGTGTACGATCATGGCTATCTGTTCCTCGTCATCGATGGGGTTTCTCATTTGGGCTACGATGGCCCGCCATCGTCCTACTTATGTTGACAATGATTCATCAGTTTTCTGTCTCAAGGCAGCGAAGTCGGACCTTCTTGGAGCCATGTTCAAATTGTAGGAAAATCGATCAATGAATGCTTGGGAGAGTTTTTCCTAGGTCTTGATTTGATGGCTGTCCAAAGAGGTATACCAATCCAAAGCATCGCACTTGAGGAATTTCTGGAAGAGCCGTATCAAGGCTCTATCATTCCCTACTATCGCATTGAGTTCCCCATAAAATGCCTTTATATGTGCCGTGGGACACCCACTATCGTCGTACCTTTTGAATTTTGGTACCTCAAAATTTGGAGGTACTCGAGCGTCTGGGAAGGGACAGAGATCCCTGAACTTGGTGGATGGGTAATCCACTCCTTGTGTTCTCTGAAGCTAGTTTTGTACCATTTGTAACTGCTCTCGTAGTTCCTTAATCTTTGATTTGCTTTATTGTACATATCTTGCCCCTTGCTGTAGGGCTTGCGCTACTTCTTCTTCATATGGATCGATGATGGGATGTTGTTGGAAAGAAGACGGACTCCCGGTGATGGGAGGTGGCTGGAATTGAACACCGCTCCCTTTCGGAGGAGGGTGTGAAGTTCAAAAGTGGCTCCCGCCTGGGGTATCTGCCAGCTTCAAAATGTTACTCCCGTTAGGGGGAGTGAAATGGACTCGAAACTGGCCCCCTTCGTGGGGATCCGCCAGTTCTTGTCGGTGGTTCCCGTTAGGGGGAGCCTGTGTTGTAACCTGATTGTTGTGATGTGTTGAATAGGGATGTACGAGAGGGTTGCTCCTGTTTGCTGGTTGCTGTTGTTCTGGTGTTGACTCTTCTAGGAGAGGGAGTACGAGATTTGCTGGAGGAATGAGAGAGAAGGCAGAAGGAGTCTGAGGGAGTAAGCTGTTTTGTACATTAGGCTAGGTTACCTGTGTGTTTGGTGTGACATTTGACACTAGGCGATGTAACAGCTCTTGTATTGCCCATAGACTCTGGGCCATTTCTTACATGGTGATGTTGGCTTGTGGGTCTACCGGAGCCGCTGGTAGTGGTTGCGCCGGTGCCAATGTGGGTGTGGGTGCTGATGTTTCGGGAGCTAGCTGAGCTGCAGACTCTTCTTCATGGGTAGCTTGAGGGGTTATAGTTGCCCGGGATCGGGTGATCATGGTTCTGATATGTAGTTACGCAAGAGTAAGAAAATTTTATTTTTTTTGGATTTTGTATGAATGCTCATGATGATTTTCCTTGAGATTAGAGTACCACACATTTTCAAATTAGGTCTCAGCTAGTGTGCTCTAGCAGGAAGTCCCCAGCGGAGTCGCCATTCTGTAGACACTGAAAAATCGGCGCCCACGCTTGATTTGTGTTTTATATGGTTAATTGGGGGTGATAAGCTGATTATGGATGTTGGAGTCACCACTAGCCGAAAAATCTCAAAATCCCGCGGTCGGCTAGAACTACGAAATACGCAAGGTGAGGAAAATTCAGAGACTTCCCTACCTTAGATTGACTCCTGATCTGCGATCCGGGATTCCGGGTAAGGGACCTCGGTTACAAAGAGGGAAGGTGTCAGGCACCCTCTCTGCCCGTACAAATGTATGGTTTCTACTCGGTGTGGTAAAACAATCTCAAGGGATGATGAATGCTGTGGCTGAGATAGGACTAGGCACACACGTGAATTTCTGATGCGGCAAGATCCAAAATTTTGGCAAGCCACAGAGCATACATCCGACAACGTGTCTAGAGGGTGGATATGATGATGCTTATGTAAAGAGGTAAGAAAAATAGACTAGATCACTACGAATTTCTGATGTGACAAGATTCGATGTACGGCAAGCCACAGAGCATACGTTCACTAGAGATCTAGAGAAGCAGGGGGGTTGAGAAGGGAGTAAATGTCATGATGGATGCTTATAAATGAATGGATCTTCGGCTTGGTCTCTTGAGTAGGCTAAGATGTGGGTTAAACCATGATCAACAAGGTTAGGCTGGGAGGTTAGGATGGCTAGGAAGGCAATGAGTGGGTTAAGGAGATAGCTAAAAAATCTAGACTTGAGGGCTTTGGAGCTCCTCCTCACCCTCATTCTCTTCCTCCCTCTCTCCCTCTTTCTCACTTGAACTTGGAAATGAAGAGTGGCTCTTGGTGTGTGTTGGTGTTTTTGAAATGAGAAGAGGAGAGGGCTATTTATAGCCTTCTCCAATGGCATGGTTGTAAATAGGGGGTATGTAACACCCTGAAAATCGGGGGTCGTGTATAAACTCAACTCCCGAGTTCCAGACCGTCACTTATGCAACAAAAATGGTTATGATTCAATGTTGTCTGATTTAAAGCATTCACATGAGTAAAAGTATACCAAAACTGCAATTCATACTTCAGATCCAGTGATAAAAGCAAGCGGAAGACTAAACAATATATATATCACTGTATGGAAAAACAAAGTAATCTCAACTGTCTCCAAAGTATGACTACATCTCTGAGTCTCATATACATGTAAATAGACAAAAGAATAAGTTCAAAATAGTCCCACTGAAGTCCCCCTCGATCCAGGTCACCTACGGGAAGCCGTCGTGATACTGCATATACGAGAACTCATCCTGGTCCTCGTCAATCTCCGGCTCCACCTCCTGGATCTCGTCGTCACCTGCAACTACAACAGGGTCTGGTGGGTGTTGCAAACACCATCCCGTAACGTGGGAATGAGTGATCAACTCAGTGGAATCATAGAGCAAAGATTAGCATGTTCACAATTCAATCACGCGATAATAGTAAAGCAGTAAATCAGACAATTCTAATACTGTTGTTAATGCAAGATGATATGACGTGATGTATGCCCTCACCGACGATCACCCTCATACGGCAACATCTTACGACCGCGGCATGCCACACTCCCTAGAGTGCTCCACATCTTCCAGGCACATGCAATGCTATGGTGATATGATTACCAAGTTATTATTAATCCATTCAAACAGCAGGATTGGGAAACTAAGGTACTTCCCTTGTATCAATCCCAGCACGGATCCTGTCTAGGGTCGTCACTCCTAGTAATCTCATACGATGTACATTTCATAGGTCACTGCAAGGGCTGCCAGGGCTGTTGCTCGCACTCGTTGCACCGCTCCCCCATCACCTTATCAATACAGGCCTACTGTACTCTACTGCACGGAAGGGTCGTCGCCTCCCGTGAACTCAGAATACGCTCGCGGTCACTACAAAGGGCTCGTCGCCTGATCAGTGTAGGCCGACAGCTAGAATATAGTGTCTCATACCACCATAATCTGCTCACGAGTCAAGGTGCTCATTGGTCACTACGGGGAGGTTTGTGGCCCCAGCGTAGGCCGACAGCTCGACCACGGTGTCCCATACCACCATGCCTGGCTCATGAGTCTTCGTGGATCAAGGTACCACGGTTAATAGGGTTTACAATGGTAAGTTCAGTACCCTAGGTTCAAGCAGTTATGATACATACAAGGTGAACAAACATCGGCCAGTCGGGTTACTTGACGGGCTCGACTAGCGCGATCGCATCTCGAATTGAACGACATGAAGTGCGTAAAACACTTCGCGTGGCCTAACCACTGCCGCCAACTCTCAACACGAATCACATTCATCGACGCGTCGTTCGTGGCTATGACCAGTCAGCCACGAATTCGCTCGGTTACCGACTGCCTGGACTAAGTCAAGTCCCACACATCTATGGAATTACATTAACACTATAAAAAGGTATTGGAATTGAAATACATCATGTGAGCATGTTAGCACATGTTATAACATTCAACTTAAGCAAATCTTCAAGGCATACTTCCCATGCATATTCAACTTAAGCAAATCCTCAAGCACATACATTCCATGCATGTAATGAAATCATGCATTTTGTCAACATGTAGAAAATCATTTAGGTCAGCATAATAATTGAAAAATCAATCACAAACTATCAAATAACATCATTTAATTCAATACATACTAATACAAGCATTTATACAAACACATACACTACACACTTAAGTCTACATATAGTATGTCGACCCAAAGTGTGCAACTAGGCGAATCTCTTCGCCAAACTAATTATGCACGCATTCCTAACTTCCTAATGCGACAACAAACCATGTCAATCACATCAGCAAAATATGAATGTAAACAGTACTTCCTACAAATGACTAAAATGCCCTAAATCTCATATTCTTCGTTAACTTACGAAACGGGAAACGGAGAGCATTTTGTACATGTCAAACGGCGATGCCGTCAAGAATCTACTATTAAACGACATTGAAAGCATTGGGAACCGTCAATCAAAGCGTCTAAAATCCTCACCTAGTGTCTTGTAGACTCGGGAATCGAAGCGGAGCGTATATGCTTCGCCTACGGCGAGTAAGGAGCCTAATACATAAGATCCATAAGCTACATCGCTATGGAAACAAGGAAAACTCAAATCAACAACTATTTAGGGTTTTTACTTACCTAGGATCACGGTGGAATCGCCGGGAAAGCGGTAGAGGAGTGTTGCTTAAGCACGTGCAACACGTAGCACAAGTGGCAGGAAAAACTCTCCCACTCTCTCACAATCTCTCACTCTTTTCCTCTCTCCCAAGCTAGGGCTTCTCTCAAATTCGGATGGGAGAGAGGAGTGGGGGTTTCAACCCCTTTTATAGCCTAAAACATACTCAAAATAGGCTTGGGAACAATGTTTACTTGGTGCCTAACCAAATCGGGGCCGTTTCGGTCCAAAAGGGCATTTCTGGAGGTCCCCAGGCCAAATGCGGTCGGACTTAAGCTCATGCATACTGGATCTAGCACACATCCAGTTTTCAGACCGGTTGGGTTCCCAGATCGCACATGGCGGCCCAGTTTCAGTTTAACGGTCACCGCACCAAGATCAGGCCTATAAGTCTCGTGATATATAATAGATATTTTTCCTGATCCAAGGGTGTAATTTGGCTGTATTCTGACGGTCAGAACGCTCAATACTGATGCGTCAAATTGTGTGCCAGATTTGAATTTCAAATTCCAATTCTAACCCTATTCTCACTCTCTTCGGTCCGGGCTCAATGAAATAGCCTGTGATTATCGATTTGACTTAATTTTTGGAATGAGTGTCAAGTCCAGCTAGACGGTTCTAACGGTCTAAGATAGGAGGTATCGGACTTTCAACGTGCGGTCTAGATCCAATACAAAGATTCAAAGTGGTCCAGAGAACAAACCGGTTTAGAGTTTGATCCGAGGCTTTAGAGCATTATAGCACCCTTGGTTCCACTCGATTCGGGCCTTGTAGAATGTATTTAAAGTGATCAAGGACCATTTCCCAGCTATTCTAACGTTGCACTAGCTAACCTAGTCATATTTTCTAAAGGAATGAATTCTACGCAATTTCGGGTCGAGTTGGTACTCGAGCCCAAGTATGAATTTTTCACGGGCGTTACAATCTACCCCGCTTAACAAATAATTTCGTCCTCGAAATTTTGTACCTTTTCGTACTCCTCGAGAAGCTGTGGGTAGTTCTTTCTGATCTCGGCTTCTGTCTCCCAAGTAGCCTCCTCCTCAGTATGATGCGTCCATAGTACCTTCACAAGGGGAATCACCTTGCTACGCAGTACCTGCTCCTTCCGGTCTAAGATGCGTGTCGGTCGCAGGATATAAGTAACATCCTCTCCTAACTGCACCTGTTCCCATCTGATGATATGAGAAGGATCAGCAACGTACTTCTTCAGCATAGAAACATGAAATACGTTGTGGACGCTCGCGAGGGGCGTGGGTAAAGCCAATCGGTAAGCCACTGCTCCCACACGATCGAGGATCTGAAATGGACCAATGAATCGCGGTGCCAGCTTCCCCTTCTTCCCGAACCGAAGGACTCCCTTCATAGGGGAAACTCGCAAAAACACATGATCCCCGACTGTGAACTCTAGTGGTCTCCGTCTCGTATCGGCGTAGCTCTTCTGTCTGCTCTGCGCTGTAAGAAGCCGACGTCGAATAATATCAATCTTCTCTGACGTCGCCTGCACCAACTCTGGGCCAATCAAGCTGCGCTCACCGACCTCTAACCAGCAATGCGGTGCGCGACAAGGTCGCCCATACAACGCCTCATAAGGTGCCATGCCGATACTCGCCTGGAAGCTATTGTTGTACGCAAACTCCGCATATGCAAGACAGTCATCCCAACTGTCCTTGAAGTCCAATGCGCAAGCTCGCAACATGTCCTCCAGGATCTGGTTCACTCGCTCCGTCTGTCCGTCCGTCTGTGGGTGGAAGGCAGTACTGAACTTCAACTTCACACCCATAGCCTCCTGAATGCGAGTCCAGAAAATAGAAGTAAACCGCGTGTCTCTGTCCGACACGATCTCCAACGGAACTCCATGCAGACGCACGATCTCTCTAATATACAATCTAGCCAGCTCGTCTGCAGAGTTCGTAACTCTGATCGGTAGGAAGTGCGCCGACTTCGTCAATCGGTCGACGATCACCCAAATGGAATCATGCCCCTTCCTCGTCTTCGGCAACCCAGAAATGAAGTCCATGGATATGAAATCCCACTTCCACTCTGCAATCGGCATAGGCTGCAAAAGTCCAGGTGGTCGGCGATGCTCTGCCTTCACCTGCTGACAAGTGAGGCAACGGGACACGAACTCAGCAATGTGGGTCTTCATACCTTCCCACCAATACGTCCTCTTCACGTCACGATACATCTTCGTACTGCCTGGATGCATCGCGAGTCTAGTAGAATGCGCAGCCTCGAGAATCTCTCATCTCAAGTCAGGGACATCAGGAACGCATAAGCGGCCACGGTAACGTAAGCCCCCATCCATACCAACTCGCCAGTCGGCGTCAGCATCATCACTGGCCTGCTCTCGAAGCTCAGTAAGATGCGCGTCGTCCCTCTGCTCCTCGATGACACGGTCATCGATCTGGGATCGCACCTGTACGTGTGTGATGAACTCAAATGGCTCCTCTACGGTGAGTTTCTGCTCAAAGTCTCGCAAAAACTCCACCATATCCCACTCGGCAACCATCAGAGGAGCCGCAAACTCTATCGCCTTCTTGCGGCTCAACGCATCAGCCACAAGGTTCGCCTTCCCAGGATGGTAAGAGACTTCAAACTTGAAGTCCTTCAGCGTCTCCATCCATCGCCGCTGCCTCATATTCAAGTCCCGCTGCGTGAATATGTACTTGAGGCTCTTGTGGTCGCAAAAGAGCTCGAACTCCTCTCCGTAGAGGTAATGTCTCCAGAGCTCAGTGCGAATATAACGGCTGCCAACTCCAGGTCGTGTGTAGGGTAATTCTCCTCGTGCTTCCTTAATTGTCTCGAGGCATATGAAATTACCCTGTCCCTCTGCATAAGGACACAACCCAAACCAACGCTAGACGCGTCAGTGTATATAGTGTATTTAACCCCCTGCTCTGGCAATACTAGCACAGGGGCGGACGTAAGTCTGTCCTTCAGCTCCTGAAAAGCTGACTCCGCCTTATCATTCCAGGCGAACTTCACGTCCTTCCGTGTCAACTGAGATAAGGGTCTCGCGATCTTCGAGAAATCCTGAATGAAGCGCCGATAGTAGCCAGCGAGACCCAAGAAACTCCTCACCTCAGTGACAGAACCAGGCTGCTCCCAGTCCTGCACCGCAGCTACCTTAGACAGGTCAACTGCCATGCCATCCTTGGACACCACGTGTCCCAGAAACTTCACCTCCTGCTTCCAGAAGTCGCACTTCTTTTACTGTGCGAACAACTGATGCTGTCTGAGCGTATCAAGGACCAAACGCAAGTGCTCCTCATGCTCCTCTCGACTCCTAGAGTATACCAAAATGTCGTCGATGAAGACAACGACGAATCGATAGAGGAAAGGCCGCAATACCCTGTTCATCAGATCCATGAACACGGCCGGTGCGTTCGTGAGACCGAACGACATCACAAGGAACTCGTAATGACCAAAACTGGTCCTGAATGCTGTCTTCTGCACGTCCTCATCTCTGACGCGCAGCTGATGATATCCTGACTGAAGATCAATCTTCGAGAAGTACTGTGCTCCTCTCAACTGATCAAACAAGTCATCGATCCTGGGCAAAGGGTACTTGTTCTTCACCGTGAGCTGGTTCAGCCTGCGATAATCAATACACAATCGCAGCGAACCATCCTTCTTCTTCACAAACAAGACCGGTGCTCCCCAAGGAGACACGCTAGGCCGTATAAAGCCAAGCTCTAGCAGGCCATCAATCTGCGTCCTCAACTCCTCCATCTCACATGGTGCCATGCGATACGTCGGCAGTGAGACGAGTGTAGAACCAGGAACCAGATCGATAGTGAAATCGATCTCACGTCGGGACGGCAAACCAGGGATCTTCCTGAACAGATCTCCGAACTCAGAAACAACTGGCGTCTGCTCAAGTACCTGGGCACCAGCGTCGCGCAATAGAGTGGCGTAGCTAAGAATGCGGAAAGGAAGATTTACCCGCACTGAAAATGTGAAAGGCGTGCCCTCAAGCTCGTACACCGTCACCACACGAGCCTCGCAGTCAATCTCGGCTCTCGCTGCAGTCAACCAGTCCATGCCAAGAATGACGTCGAGATATACGAGCGAGGGATCGACGACCAGATCAAGAGTCATCGTCCTGCCCCCCAGATCAACTAAACAACCCTCACACATCTGGGTGACATCCGAATAATCTCCATGAGCTGCAAGGACTCGCACGCTATCCATAGTGATAGTCTGCAACCCAAGACGTCTGACTACGGCACGCGATATCAAAGAAATCGTGGAACCAGTGTCCACCATGACAAGAACGGGAGTACCTCCGATATGGCCCGTGACCTCAAAGGCTGAATGCTGAAAAGTCGGCGTCGTAGATGCCTCAGCGGTCAGTGCATGAACCCGAGCCTGCTGTGGCCGGTTCGGCCGCTGTGTCAAGGGCTGTGGGGACTGTCGAATCTGCGATACTGTGGGTCTGAAAGAGGGATGCGTAGGAGCTGACCGTATAGGAGGTGCTGATATCGCCTGTGGACGTACACGATCAATCTTCTGCGGCGGCGAGAGCCTACTGTCCCGCATCCTCGAAAAGCAACTCTGCGCTAGGTGGCCCGTCCTCCCACACTATGTGCATGATAAATCAGGGCGCCGAAACGGTCCTACTGGCGCCGTGGTCCTGGTAGGAGGATCAATGCGAGGCCTCTTACCCGCGAAGGGCCTATCTGGCAACTCCGGTCGCGGCCTGGAAGTAGTCGGGCCTCGAGATCGCGCAAGTCGATCCACGTCCTGCTCTGCCTGCATGGACATGTGAACCAACTCCGCATAGGAGGGGAAACTGACACAGCACATCTTCGACCGAATATCCGGTCGCAAGCCCTCCAAAAAGTGCTGTATGCGCATCTGCTCATCAGCCAGAATCGTCGGGACGTACCTGCCCAACTCTGTGAACCGATGCTCATACTCAGTAACCGTCATCTCTGCCTGCCTGAGACGGAGAAACTCTGTAACGCCCGTGAAAAAATCCATACTTAGGTTCGAGTACCAACTCGACCCGAAATTGCGTAGAATTCATTCCTTTAGAAAATGTGACTAGGTTAGCTAGTGCAACGTTGGAATAGCTGGGAAATGGTCCCTGATCACTTTAAATACGTTCTACGAGGCCCGAAGCGAGTGGAACCAAGGGTGCTATAATGCTCTAAAGCCTCGGATCAAACTCTAAGCCGGTTTGTTCTCGGGACCTCCTTGAAACTTTGTATTGGATCTAGACCGCGCGTCGAAAGTCCGATACCTCCTATCTTAGACCGTTAGGACCGTCTAGCTGGGCTTGACACTCATTCCAAAAATCAAGTCAAACCGATTATCACAGGCTATTTCATTGAGCCCGGACCTAAGAGAGTGTGAATAGGGACAGTTGGAATTTCAAATTCAAATCTGGCACACAAATTTGACGCATCAGTATTAAGCATTCTGACCGTCAGAATACAGCCAAATTACACCCTTGGATCAGGAAAAATATCTATTATATATCACGAGACTTATAGGCCTGATCTTGGTGCGGTGACCGTTAAACTGAAACTGGGCCGCCACGTGCGATCTGGGAACCCAACCGGTCCGAAAACTGGATGTGTGCTAGATCCAGTATGCATGAGCTTAAGTCCGACCGCATTTGGCCTGGGGACCTCCAGAAATGCCCTTTTGGACCGAAACGGCCCCGATTTGGTTAGGCACCAAGTAAACATTGTTCCCAAGCCTATTTTGGGAATGTTTTAGGCTATAAAAGGGGTTGAAACCCTCACTCCTCTCTCCCATCCGAATTTGAGAGAAGCCCTAGCTTGGGAGAGAGAAAAAGAGTGAGAGATTGTGAGAGAGTGGGAGAGTTCTTCCCGCCACTTGTGCTACGTGTTGCACATGCTTAAGCAACACTCCTCTACCGCTTTCCCGGCGATTCCACCGCAATCCTAGGTAAGTAAAAACCCTAAATAGTTGGTGATTTGAGTTTTTCTTGTTTCCATAGCGATGTAGCTTATGGATCTTATGTATTAGGCTCCTTACTCGTCGTAGACGAAGCATATACACTCCGCTTCAATTCCCGAGTCTACAAGACACTAGGTGAGGATTTTAGACGCTTGGATTGACGGTTCCCAATGCTTTCAATGTCGTTTAATAGTAGATTCTTGACGGCATCGCCGTTTGACATGTACAAAATGCTCTCCGTTTCCCGTTTCGTAAGTTAACGAAGAATATGAGATTTAGGGCATTTTAGTCATTTGTAGGAAGTACTGTTTACATTCATATTTTGCTGATGTGATTGACATGGTTTGTTGTCGCATTAGGAAGTTAGGAATGCGTGCATAATTAGTTTGGCGAAGAGATTCGCCTAGTTGCACACTTTGGGTCGACATACTATATGTAGACTTAAGTGTGTAGTGTATGTGTTTGTATAAATGCTTGTATTAGTATGTATTGAATTAAATGATGTTATTTGATAGTTTGTGATTGATTTTTCAATTATTATGCTGACCTAAATGATTTTCTACATGTTGACAAAATGCATGATTTCATTACATGCATGGAATGTATGTGCTTGAGGATTTGCTTAAGTTGAATATGCATGGGAAGTATGCCTTGAAGATTTGCTTAAGTTGAATGTTATAACATGTGCTAACATGCTCACATGATGTATTTCAATTCCAATACCTATTTATAGTAATTCCATAGATGTGTGGGACTTGACTTAGTCCAGGCAGTCGGTAACCGAGCGAATTCGTGGCTGACTGGTCATAGCCACGAACGACGCGTCGATGAATGTGATTCGTGTTGAGAGTTGGCGGCAGTGGTTAGGCCACGCGAAGTGTTTTACGCACTTCATGTCGTTCAATTCGAGATGCGGTCGCGCTAGTCGAGCCCGTCAAGTAACCCGACTGGCCGATGTTTGTTCACCTTGTATGTATCATAACTGCTTGAACCTAGGGTACTGAACTTACCATTGTAAACCCTATTAACCGTGGTACCTTGATCCACGAAGACTCATGAGCCGGGCATGGTGGTATTGGACACCGTGGTCGAGCTGTCGGCCTACGCTGGGGCCACAAACCTCCCCGTAGTGACCAGTGAGCACCTAGACTCGTGAGCAGATTATGGTGGTATGGGACACTATATTCTAGCTGTCGGCCTACACTGATCAGGCGACGAGCCCTTTGTAGTGACCGCGAGCGTATTCTGAGTTCACGGGAGGCGACGACCCTTTCGTGTAGTAGAGTACAGTAGGCCTGTATTGATAAGGTGATGGGGGAGCGGTGCAACGAGTGCGAGCAACAGCCCTGGCAGCCCTTGCAGTGACCTACGAAATGTACATCGTATGAGATTACTAGGAGTGACGACCCTAGACAGGATCCGTGTTGGGATTGATACAAGGGAGGTACCTTAGTTTCCCAATCCTGCTGTTTGAATGGACTAATAACAACTTGGTAATCATATCACCATAGCATTGCATGTGCCTGGAAGATGTGGAGCACTCTAGGGAGTGTGGCATGCCGCGGTCGTAAGATGTTGCCGTATGAGAGTGATCGTCGGTGAGGGCATACATCACGTCATATCATCTTGCATTAACAACAGTATTAGGACTTGTCTGATTTACTGCTTTACTATTATCGCGTGACTGAATTGCGAACATGCTAATCTTTGCTCTATGATTCCACTGAGTTGATCACTCATTCCCACGTTACGGGATGGTGTTTGCAACACCCACCAGACCCTGTTGTAGTTGCAGGTGACGATGAGATCCAGGAGGTGGAGCTAGATGATGACGAGGACCAGGATGAGTTCTCGTATATGCAGTATCATGACGGCTTCCCGTAGGTGACCTGGATCGAGGGGACATCAGCGACTTTTCTTTTTGAACATTATTCTTTTGTTATGTGTATGTATATGAGACTCAGAGATGTAGTCATACTTTGGAGACAGTTGAGATTACTTTATTTTTCCATACAGTGATATATATCTTGTTTAGTCTTCCGCTTGCTTTTATCACTGGATCTGAAGTATGAATTGCAGTTTTGGTATACTTTTACTCATGTGAATGCTTTAAATCAGACAACATTGAATCATAACCATTTTTGTTGCATAAGTGACGGTCTGGAACTCGGGAGTTGAGTTTATTCACGACCCCCGATTTTCAGGGTGTTACAAACTCATTCTCCCTCTCGTGCCTGTAGGTCTGGGGATAATACTTCTCATGGAAGCGGAACTCGAATGCTGCCCATGTCCACACGAAATCTGCGGCAACAGTCCGCAATATGCTATCCCACCACATACTGGCCTCTCTCTCAAACTGGAAGGTAGCCAGCTCTACCTGCTCAGCCTCGGTACAGTGCAACATGCGTAGAATCTTCGACACTCGGTCGAGCCAGAACTCAGCCTCCTCGGGTCTGTGAGAACCCGTGAAAGTAGGAGGCCGCAAGCGCTGAAATCGCTCCAGAAGGCCCCGTGTGTCGGCAGGATTCCCCGCAGGGAAAGCAGGCTGCGCAGGATGTGCTATGCCCTCATCCTGGGCGTAAGCATAGGCATCCTCAGCTGGATGCGCAGGTGGTGCTGGCGGAGTAGATGCAGTCGCACCCCCACCCTAGGCTAAAGTCCCGACTATAGTAGTCAATAGCTGCTGCTGCTGTAGCATCATAGCCATCATCTGCTCGAATCTATCAGGTGGTGGAGCAGGCTGTGGCGGATGAGGTGCGGAAGTAGATGCGCGCTGTGGCTCTCTAACTGATGGTGTAAATGGCGGTGGTCCATCTGTAGGACCAACAGCAGGCTGAGACGACCGAACCGCCTCAGGAATCGGGCCCACAGCAGGGTCCGGACGAGTGCCAGACTGAGAGGGAGCCTGATCCATCTGCTCTGACAATGAAAGCCGAACCGCGCTCCTCGTAGTCTTAGGTGGCATTCCCTATATTCAAAATAGGGCGCAACCTTGTCAGTCTCAATTGCTCAAATACACCACAATCATTCACTAAAGAGTCAAAGGCATTCCATGCATTTCAATTAATCAAAATTGTCACAATACAAGGGATATATCCTTACAAGCATCATGACTAGAATGACATGGAAATTAAGACAGTTAAGCAACAGCAACATAAGCAAAGCACTAGCCCTAATAGGCTTTACACACATAAAACAGAAAATGGCTAACTACTCATAACAACATCAAAGATTGCGTCGCTAGTCGGAGTCTGGCGACGGAGGAGGAGCACCCTTATCCTGTAAGCAACACAGGATTGCCTTCAAGGTGCGAGTCACCTTGCCAAACTTCTTCTTTGTAACAGCCTTGGCATCAGCGACTTCCACTCGAAGTTCTTAGACTTCCCTTCGCAAAGCGGTCTGACTCTCCTCCATCCGAGCAATGCGGTCGTCGATAGTAGTCTGCGCAGAAGGAGGAGGGCTCTCATCAGTATCCTGAGCCTCCTCTTCTGCTTCTTCCTGAACCTCTGCTCTAGGTTCTTCTTCGCTTTGATCTTCCTCTTCATCAAAGTCATCCCCACTATCCCTTTCAAGTTGATTTCACGGTATTGCGACCCAATCTTCATCTTAACCATTGTCGACTCATCGATGGTGTGAATCGATACCGGCAATTCGGGTCCAAGTCTATAGGCAAACTCAAGCGCAATCTTGCAAATGAGTCGGCCAAAGGGAAGGGATTCGGATGTTCTCCTCGACCTGGCTATGAGAACTATCTGCCGTAAGATGAAAGTGGCCATACATACGTTCTCTCCCTGGGCCATCAGAAATAAGAAATCGACCATAAGACGTGTACATTCAATGCGGTTCGTCGACCTAGGATAAACATTGAACGTGCAGATGTGATGCAGCAGACGCAAATCCTCAGACATGTACGTCGCCTTGAGGCTATTATTAGGCTGCCATGGAACCAACTTACCGCACAGAAACCTGGTGCGGCGATCTCGTTCACGTCTAGTCCTCAAATTCTTCTCACTTGGATGTACATCACCTAGAGGCACATTGAGAAGTCGCGCAATCAACCGGACGTCGATCGTAGCCATCCGATCTCTACCAAAAGGGATTTTGAACTGCAAAGGATCCAAGGTGGGATTCTGGATGCTAGCATAGAAGGCACGAACAGTGCTCACATTAGCACGAGCGCGAGCTTCAAAGATCGGTCCCCAGTGCGCGGCTTCAATGCGTTCGAACAACAGATATTCGCCGAACAATCGCCCATCTACGTCCGCCTCAAATAACACTCTACGATCAGTGTATTCACCATGAGGCATCTCTGATAGGATGGTTCGTCCAAGATGTGCATGGGGATCCAAATCCCGCTTTGTACGGCACTCCAGGACTGCAGCTGGACCTGCGGCGGCGCTTGAACTTGCGGCACCACCCCGCGGTCTTCTCGATCGAGCAGGGCGGCTCGGCCCAGCCTCGTCTGTCGCAGTTTTTCTCTTACCCATCAAAGATATGATGGATGAGAGCGACAAAAGGCCCAAAATGGCTTCCACGAAAGCCATGGAAAACGTCGAAAATGCGGAGAAATGGCTGCCCAATCTGAAAAAAGGAAATCTAGGCGTCGTAGAGGGATGCTTCAAGCTTCCCAAGGCTGTACTTTCAGGGAAAAATAAGAACAAAAAGATGGGATGGAGCACCTCACGATTTCAGCACTAATTGGGAAATTTTGGAGCTCCAAATGGGGAAATCTTCAAGGAAAGGGGCTTCCAACACCCAATAACTGATGGGTGGTGGTCGGTTTTGGCCAAGGAAGGGTTTAAGAGTAGTTTGGGTCACCGGGGTTTGGAATGGAGTGCTGAAAATCGAATCTAGGGTATGCAAGGGGGCTGTTTGTGAAGGAGAGGTGGGTTTTAGGGGTTTTCGTGGGATGGGAGGTGCATAGGGGTGATGTGGACCCTATTTAAGAGGGTGCGCCCGAAGGACAGCACCAACCGTGCTCGCCGGCCGGCGATGCATCACCCGGCCGGCGATGGCATCGCCGGCCAACCTTCAGGTTGGCCAGTGGGACCCCATGGGTCTGGTTCCCCATGGTCCCAGGGTCCCAAAAAGTTAGGTCCCACTCCTTGGTTCATAGTATTTTGGTCTGCATGAGCCCAAACATGTGTTTGGCGCTTTTCGGGTCCACATCGCAATCCCGAATACAAAATCATATGATGCAGCATATGAATTTATGGTAGAATGAGCCAGTACATCTTTCTAGCTCCTTATTTGCTAAAGAAAGTGAAGTTAGAATGGCCTTATGGCCATTTTTCATGAAATTTTACTATTCACTGTAAAATTTGGTGAATATATTAATTTGTGTTATTTTCACATTATGTTTGATGCCTAACATGAAATGGATAAGAAAGAACTGAAGGTTAAAGTGTTTAGAGAAGGAATTTTGAAGATTTTTGGTGAAACGGGGTTTTTAAGCCCCGGCGATTCATTACAGGAGTCGTGGTCATTCCACGGCCCATGGATTCACTTTTGCGGTTTAAAACCGCTCATAGGACGCCTCAACCCGACTTCCTACAGCTTAGAAGTGATTCGGGTTGCTTTACGCGACCCGAGATACGTTACAGACTCGATCTTGCGATCGATTCTTATAGACTTCGCCTATCGGCGAATCTGTGATCCTAGAAGTGTTTCTAGACCCTTCTCGCACCCACCTAAGTCAAAGGAAGCGACAGCGTACGTCGCAAGACCATAACCCAGGCCCAGTATACTCTCATTCATGCTCTGATACCAACTTGTAACACCCTGAAAATCGGGGGTCGTGTATAAACTCAACTCCCGAGTTCCAGACCGTCACTTATGCAACAAAAATGGTTATGATTCAATGTTGTCTGATTTAAAGCATTCACATGAGTAAAAGTATACCAAAACTGCAATTCATTCTTCAGATCCAGTGATAAAAGCAAGCGGAAGACTAAACAATATATATATCACTGTATGGAAAAACAAAGTAATCTCAACTGTCTCCAAAGTATGACTACATCTATGAGTCTCATATATATGTAAATAGACAAAAGAATAAGTTCAAAATAGTCCCACTGAAGTCCCCCTCGATCCAGGTCACCTACGGGAAGCCGTCGTGATACTGCATATACGAGAACTCATCCTGGTCCTCGTCAATCTCCGGCTCCACCTCCTGGATCTCGTCATCACCTGCAACTACAACAGGGTCTGGTGGGTGTTGCAAACACCATCCCGTAACGTGGGAATGAGTGATCAACTCAGTGGAATCATAGAGCAAAGATTAGCATGTTCACAATTCAATCACGCGATAATAGTAAAGCAGTAAATCAGACAATTCTAATACTGTTGTTAATGCAAGATGATATGACGTGATGTATGCCCTCACCGACGATCACCCTCATACGGCAACATCTTACGACCGCGGCATGCCACACTCTCTAGAGTGCTCCACATCTTCCAGGCACATGCAATGCTATGGTGATATGATTACCAAGTTATTATTAATCCATTCAAACAGCAGGATTGGGAAACTAAGGTACTTCCCTTGTATCAATCCCAACACGGATCCTGTCTAGGGTCGTCACTCCTAGTAATCTCATACGATGTACATTTCGTAGGTCACTGCAAGGGCTGCCAGGGCTGTTGCTCGCACTCGTTGCACCGCTCCCCCATCACCTTATCAATACAGGCCTACTGTACTCTACTGCACGAAAGGGTCGTCGCCTCCCGTGAACTCAGAATACGCTCGCGGTCACTACAAAGGGCTCGTCGCCTGATCAGTGTAGGCCGACAGCTAGAATATAGTGTCCCATACCATCATAATCTGCTCACGAGTCAAGGTGCTCATTGGTCACTACGGGGAGGTTTGTGGCCCCAGCGTAGGCCGACAGCTCGACCACGGTGTCCCATAACACCATGCCTAGCTCATGAGTCTTCGTGGATCAAGGTACCACGGTTAATAGGGTTTACAATGGTAAGTTCAGTACCCTAGGTTCAAGCAGTTATGATACATACAAGGTGAACAAACATCGGCCAGTCGGGTTACTTGACGGGCTCGACTAGCGCGATCGCATCTCGAATTGAACGACATGAAGTGCGTAAAACACTTCGCGTGGCCTAACCACTGCCGCCAACTCTCAACACGAATCACATTCATCGACGCGTCGTTCGTGGCTATGACCAGTCAGCCACGAATTCGCTCGGTTACCGACTGCCTGGACTAAGTCAAGTCTCACACATCTATGGAATTACATTAACACTATAAAAAGGTATTGGAATTGAAATACATCATGTGAGCATGTTAGCACATGTTATAACATTCAACTTAAGCAAATCTTCAAGGCATACTTCCCATGCATATTCAACTTAAGCAAATCCTCAAGCACATACATTCCATGCATGTAATGAAATCATGCATTTTGTCAACATGTAGAAAATCATTTAGGTCAGTATAATAATTGAAAAATCAATCACAAACTATCAAATAACATCATTTAATTCAATACATACTAATACAAGCATTTATACAAACACATACACTACACACTTAAGTCTACATATAGTATGTCGACCCAAAGTGTGCAACTAGGCGAATCTCTTCGCCAAACTAATTATGCACGCATTCCTAACTTCCTAATGCGACAACAAACCATGTCAATCACATCAGAAAAATATGAATGTAAACAGTACTTCCTACAAATGACTAAAATGCCCTAAATCTCATATTCTTCGTTAGCTTACGAAACGGGAAACGGAGAGCATTTTGTACATGTCAAACGGCGATGCCGTCAAGAATCTACTATTAAACGACATTAAAAGCATTGGGAACCGTCAATCAAAGTGTCTAAAATCCTCACCTAGTGTCTTGTAGACTCGGGAATCGAAGCGGAGCGTATATGCTTCGCCTACGGCGAGTAAGGAGCCTAATACATAAGATCCATAAGCTACATCGCTATGGAAACAAGGAAAACTCAAATCAACAACTATTTAGGGTTTTTACTTACCTAGGATCGCTGTGGAATCGCCGGAAAAGCGGTAGAGGAGTGTTGCTTAAGCACGTGCAACACGTAGCACAAGTGGCAGGAAAAACTCTCCCACTCTCTCACAATCTCTCACTCTTTTCCTCTCTCCCAAGCTAGGGCTTCTCTCAAATTCGGATGGGAGAGAGGAGTGGGGGTTTTAACCCCTTTTATAGCCTAAAACATGCCCAAAATAGGCTTGGGAACAATGTTTACTTGGTGCCTAACCAAATCGAGGCCGTTTCGGTCCAAAAGGGCATTTCTGGAGGTCCCCAGGCCAAATGCGGTCGGACTTAAGCTCATGCATACTGGATCTAGCACACATCCAGTTTTCAGACCGGTTGGGTTCCCAGATCGCACGTGGCGGCCCAGTTTCAGTTTAACGGTCACCGCACCAAGATCAGGCCTATAAGTCTCGTGATATATAATAGATATTTTTCCTGATCCAAGGGTGTAATTTGGCTGTATTCTGACGGTCAGAACGCTCAATACTGATGCGTCAAATTGTGTGCCAGATTTGAATTTCAAATTCCAATTCTAACCCTATTCTCACTCTCTTCGGTCCGGGCTCAATGAAATAGCCTGTGATTATCGGTTTGACTTGATTTTTGGAATGAGTGTCAAGTCCAGCTAGACGGTTCTAACGGTCTAAGATAGGAGGTATCGGACTTTCAACGTGCGGTCTAGATCCAATACAAAGATTCAAAGTGGTCCAGAGAACAAACCGGTTTAGAGTTTGATCCGAGGCTTTAGAGCATTATAGCACCCTTGGTTCCACTCGCTTCGGGCCTTGTAGAACGTATTTAAAGTGATCAGGGACCATTTCTCAGCTATTCTAACGTTGCACTAGCTAACCTAGTCATATTTTCTAAAGGAATGAATTCTACGCAATTTCGGGTCGAGTTGGTACTCGAGCCCAAGTATGGATTTTTCACGGGCGTTACAGGGTAGGTAAAGGTTAAAAGGATGACATGGAGGCTTGTGGTTGGTTGGAGAGAGAGGAATGCCACATGACACACTCTCATTTACTATGGGGGGCAGTAAAAAGGTAAATAGTAAAATTTGGGAGGGTAATTTTGAGGAAAGTTGACTTTTGGGCTCGGGACAGCTGTCTGCACGCGGCCCGCGAGCGACGGCACTCGAAGTGCCACAGGCGGTCGTCAGACTACCGCCTGCGGTAGTCAGCCTACTGTTCGGGCTCAGTTCGGGCCGGTTTCGCGCATGCGAGCTTTATACAGTGTGCGGGTTCGCTCGGAAGTTTCCTTTTGGATTTTTCGGCTCTGAAAAATGGGTTTCGGCTTGGGTAAAGGGGATCTGGGTCATAGTATAGGGTATAGGTGGGGTTGCATGTGTGCTGAATGGTTTTGATCGGGGTTTCAGGTTGCGGATTTGGGGTTTAGGGACTTTGGTTCGGTTTATGCAGGGATTAGGTATGATCATGGTTCCTGAATAGTTTTAACCTTCTCAAGATGTAGCCTGGGTGGGGTGTTTACACATAGTAACCATAGATAATAATTACAGGGACACATCCCAAAATCCACTAAGAATTAAAACTTTTATACAAGGTACAAGGCTTAAAAGGAAATACATAATTTGAACAATAGACAACTCTAAAAAGGTCCTTGGCATGCTCCTAGCTCCTTATCTACTGCGGCTGCCTAAAATCACCTACACTTATCAATCGTGCATAAGCTTATAGAAAGCTTAGAGGGCCGTGTAAGTGTGTGTAATACCAGTGCCAGAAAGAAATATCAGAGAATGCAAAAGCTCAGCATGAGCCATGATCACTATCATTGCCACTAGCCATACCAAGGCTAAGCTATAGTAATCATGAATACGGTAAGCCGTACCAAAGCTATGTAATGTAATCATATGAGTATCGGGCACCATACCTAGGTGATACATAAGAGGCCTACATAGCTGATGCAATATGCAAGGTGCAAATGTAATCATGTCAGTCCTCATATCAAGTCCATATTCTAGTATAAGGAAACCACCGGAGTTAAATACACTGCCTGCCAATTGTCGCTCTCCTAGCCACATAGTCTAACGAGCAAAAGAGATCACTACCCACCTATGGACAGCCAATCACCAGCAAGGCTTGATGGTAGCAGACCCATTCATGAGTTGGTCAAACTCAGCCTAGCTATTTTCCCCTCACTCAGGCGGGTATGGCCACACCCCATCTCAACCGACCACGCAACAGTGGGAGACGCGGCCTAATGGTATAAGGCACTCAGGCGCTTATGATTCCACTTAGTCTCGATGTTGAGGCATCTCTTGGTACCATGAAGGTTTATGGGCCTTTACCCAATGTAACATCCCGAAAATCGGGGGGTCGAACAAAAACCCAACTCCCGAGTTCCAAAATGTTATTTATGCAACATAGATATGTATGATTGAATGTTGTCTGTGATAATGTATTAAACATGAGTGAAATTAAGCCAGAACAACATATCCTACTCCAGAGACAGTTAAATTAACCAGCGGAAGTCTGTAATAGTATGTATAACATATATAAACTGTTGTATGTCTCCAGAGTGTGAACATGTTACCAGGTTATATACATACATGTATACTCCAAAAGTAGATGAAACGAATGTACATGAGTGCGCTACAAAATATAAAATGACAAATGTCAAAGTATCTAATCAACCTCCCTGTAATCCCGTCGATCAGAACACGCATAAAGGAGGGATCCTCCTCATCATCATCAAGTCCGGCTCTGCCTCACAGGCCGCGCCATCATCTGCAATCACAAAAAGGTCTGGTGGGTGTCCGGAACACCGTCCCGTAACGTGGGAGTGAGTAGCTAACTCAGTGGAATAATAGAGCAAAGATTAACATGTTATCAAATCAATCATGCGATAATAGTAAAGCAGTAAATCAAACAATCCTAATACTGTTGTTAATGCATTTATGACATGACGTGATGTATGCCCTCACCGACGATCACCCTCATACGGCAACATCTTACGACCGCGGCATGCCACACTCCCTAGAGTGCTCCACATCTTCCAGGCACATGCAATGCTATGGTGATATGATTACCAAGTTGTTATTAATCCATTCAAACAGCAGGATTGGGAAACTAAGGTACTTCCCTTGTATCAATCCCAACACAGATCCTGTCTAGGGTCGTCACTCCTAGTAATCTCATACGATGTATATTTTGTAGGTCGCTGCAAGGGCTGCCAGGGCTGTTGCACGCACTCGTTGCTCCGCTCCCCCATCACCTTATCAATACAGGCCTACTGTACTCTACTGCTACGGAAGGGTCGTCGCCTCCCGTAGACTCAGAATACGCTCGCGGTCACTACAAAGGGCTGCCAGGGCTGTTGCTCGCACTCGTTGCACCGCTCCCCCATCACCTTATCAGTGTAGGCCGACAGCAAGAATATAGTGTCCCATACCACCATAATCTGCTCACGAGTCATAGGTGCTCACTGGTCACTACGGGGAGGTTTGTGGCCCCAGCGTAGGCCGACAGCTCGACCACGGTGTCCCATACCACCATGCCCGGCTCATGAGTCTTCGTGGATCAAGGTACCATGGTTAACAGGGTTTACAATGGTAAGTTCAGTACCCTAGGTTCAAGCAGTTATGATACATACAAGGTGAACAAACATCGGCCAGTCGGGTTACTTGACGGGCTCGACTAGTGCGATCGCATCTCGAATTGAACGACATGAAGTGCGTGAAACACTTCGCGTGGCCTAACCACTGCCGCCAACTCTCAACACGAATCACATTCATCGACGCGTCGTTCGTGGCTATGACCAGTCAGCCACGAATTCGCTCGGTTACCGACTGCCTGGACTAAGTCAAGTCCCACACATCTATGGAATTACATTAACACTATACAAAGGTGTTGGAATTGAAATACATCATGTGAGCATGTTAGCACATGTTATAACATTCAACTTAAGCAAATCTTCAAGGCATACTTCCCATGCATATTCAACTTAAGCAAATCCTCAAGCACATACATTCCATGCATGTAATGAAATCATGCATTTTGTCAACATGTAGAAAATCATTTAGGTCAGCATAATAATTGAAAAATCAATCACAAACTATCAAATAACATCATTTAATTCAATACATACTAATACAAGCATTTATACAAACACATACACTACACACTTAAGTCTACATATAGTATGTCGACCCAAGGTGCGCAACTAGGCGAATCTCTTCGCCAAACTAATTATGCACGCATTCCTAACTTCCTAATGCGACAACAAACCATGTCAATCACATCAGCAAAATATGAATGTAAACGGTACTTCCTACAAATGACTAAAATGCCCTAAATCTCATATTCTTCGTCAATTTACGAAACAGGAAACGGAGAGCATGTTGTACATGTCAAACGGCGTTGCCGTCAAGAATCTACTATTAAACGACATTGAAAGCTTTGAAAACAGTCAATCAAAGCGTCTACTATCCGCACCTTATGTCTTGTAGAGTCGGAAATTGAAACGGAGCGTATACGCTTCGTCTACGGCGAATAAGGAACCTAATACATAAGATCCATAAGCTACATCGCTATGGAAACAAGGAAAACTCAAATCACCAACTATTTAGGGTTTTTACTTACCTAGGATTGCGGTGGAATCGCCGGAAAAGCGGTAGAGGAGTGTTGCTTAAGCATGTGCAACACGTAGCACAAGTGGCGGGAAGAACTCTCCCACTCTCTCACAATCTCTCACTCTTTTTCTCTCTCCCAAGCTAGAGCTTCTCTCAAATTCGGATGGGAGAGAGGAGTGGGGGTTTCAACCCCTTTTATAGCCTAAAACATTCCCAAAATAGGCTTGGGAACAATGTTTACTTGGTGCCTAACCAAATCGGGGCCGTTTCGGTCCAAAAGGGCATTTCTGGAGGTCCCCAGGCCAAATGCGGTCGGACTTAAGCTCATGCATACTGGATCTAGCACACATCCAGTTTTCAGACCGGTTGGGTTCCCAGATCGCACGTGGCGGCCCAGTTTCAGTTTAACGGTCACCGCACCAAGATCAGGCCTATAAGTCTCGTGATATATAATAGATATTTTTCCTGATCCAAGGGTGTAATTTGGCTGTATTCTGACGGTCAGAATGCTTAATACTGATGCGTCAAATTTGTGTGCCAGATTTGAATTTGAAATTCCAACTATGTCCCTATTCACACTCTCTTCAGTCCGGGCTCAATGAAATAGCCTGTGATTATCGGTTTGACTTGATTTTCGGAATGAGTGTCAAGTCCAGCTAGACGGTTCTAACGGTCTAAGATAGGAGGTATCGGACTTTCGACGCGCGGTCTAGATCCAATACAAAGTTTCAAGGAGGTCCCGAGGACAAACCGGCTTAGAGTTTGATCCGAGGCTTTAGAGCATTATAGCACCCTTGGTTCCACTCGCTTTGGGCCTTGTAGAACGTATTTAAAGCGATCAGGGACCATTTCCCAGCTATTCTAACGTTGCACTAGCTAACCTAGTCATATTTTCTAAAGGAATTAATCCTAAGTGATTCCTTTGGCTATGGAATTGGGTTCTAAGCGAATTTTCAGGTGTTTTAATTGACCCATTGCCTAAGGACGTCAAATCCCAGATTGGCCAAAATCCGGGGTGTTACAATCTACCCCCCTTAAAACACAATGTCGTCCCCGACATTGGCAAAGGGCAAGGAGTACCTAGAGAGACTTTAGTATTGACATTCTAAGGAAGGTTCAAATCTTATTTAGCGACCTAACCTTTACGCATAACCTAAATCGAAGGTTTCGATCTTGGGCCAGTGGGGAAAAGCCTAACCACGCTTCCGCTACGCCATTCTGATCGAACGGTAGCGTTGACTAACCTATCTGGATTGGACTAAATTCGTTCTACCCCCCTTAAAACTTGGTTTTTCTTAAATTCAAGAATCTATGCATCGCTCTATATATCGGAACAAGGTGCAACTTAGGGGCTATCTTTGACATGAATTAGGGAACAACCTCTCATTACAGTGGCTTTCCATGCTAATGATGCGTTCTATGGCATTGGTATCTATGGCGATAGAGATGAGCCTAAGCTCTATTGTGGATAGGTTCAGGGGCAGGTATGAGTTGGTGGCAAGACGCCTAATTCCCTACTGGCTTTAAGTCCTCGCCATTTCCCAAAGACACTATGATCCTGTTTAGTTGTAGATGGTCGAGCCAACACGGAAGAAAGGTTGTGTAATGGGTCTGAGCCGGATACATAGACTTTCTGTCTAGCTAGGACAGAAGATTTATTGTATCAATTCTTAATCCGAGTCGATTCCGATCTTCTGCTTGATCAGAGCATTGGATTTATTGGTAACCACTAGGATTAAGAAGTCGATTCAGACCGCGAATACATCGCTTACATGTAGTTCCTTTATTCCGCATTCTCGAATGCAATAAGCCCTTGGGGAAGGCAATTCTAGGGGGCGTGCTAGTACATTCTAAGTTCAATCTGAGGGAGTTATAAATGTTCCCTGAGAGTGTATGGTTCCTTCCTATGGGCAACAACAGGAGTCTATAAGTCATAAGGGGATCTATCCAAGGAAGGGAGTCTCATTCCAATCAAATCTAATCTATCATTCCTTAACATATACAGACTTTACCCTACTCTAGGTAGCTAGTACGCTAGTCTGTAACCCAGTAGCTATAATCTATAGCTTAAGATTATACGGTAAATGGCTTTCCATACCATTTCTACTACAGAGAGTTGTTCTATCGCTTAGGGTCAAGATTGTCTAAATGGAATTGGATTCCTTATGTCGTCAGACTCTTCAACTCTAGAAGTACTAACTCTAGGACCAAAACGCCAAGGACCTATGTGGCCAGTAGCATTCAGTTGTATTAAATAGAACCGCATTCTTAGTCCCATAGTGGGATCGGAAGTGGCATGCTTGGTAGGAGGGTGGGGTGGGATAAAAACTAATTTGTAGGCCGGATCTCAGGGAGTTATAATACTCCCAATCTAGAAACAATATCTTATAACGAAATGAAACAACATGCATTCCATTCAACAAATTTTGGCTATATTAAGCCCAAACCACAACACAAACACATTTTTCTACCTAAAAACAAAACAACCTAGAAATTTCAAACAGTAATCAAACAAGAAAAAGGGCAACGACATAGATGCCTAATTCTACCAAAGGACTTCTACCAGGGTCCCAACTGACCTTCTTGAATACTATCAAGTTCAGTACTGTCTGTTGCCCATTCGAGCTCTATCGGCCAAGTATTTTCACTACTTCTCACACGGAGAAAGTTGAGAAATGGGATTTGAGGTTAGCACGATTCTAAGACCCAAAAAGAGGGTAAAGTCTCCAATAAAAGGGACATGAGAAGGAGGATGGTGGAAAAGGAGAAAAAGGCTAAAATAGCTTAACAATAGCAATGAAAAATGGGAGAAATGCAAGGAAATGGCTAACCAAAATAGAAAAGGGAGATCTAGGCGTTGTAGAGGGATGCTTCAAGCTCCCCTAGGATGTATTTTCAGAAAGAAATGAAAACGAAAAAGGGGAATGGAGCACCTCACGAATTCGGCTCGATTTGGGGGTTTTAGGAGCTCCAACGGACGAAACCTTCAAGAGGGAGGGCTGCCAACTTCAAAGGAATGATGGAGGGTGGTCTTTTTTGGCCAAAGATGGATCTAGGGGTGGTTTGGAACCACAATTTTTGGTTAGGGCAGCAAGAAAACGAAAATGGGGCTAGGAAAGGGGACTTTTGTGAAGAAAGTACATCTTTTAGGGAGTTTCAAGGTACGGACCGCATACCAGGGGACTACCCTAGCCCCCAAACTCATCCAGCCCAAAGTTTAGACCCATTCGAGGAGTTTTACCGGCGATGCATCGCCGAACCGGCGATGGCATCGCCGATGAAATTGCAAACTGGCCATTGAGGCCATATGGGATGGATTCCCCTTGGCCTAGGGATTCCAAAAAGGTATGGTGCACACTCTGGTTCATTGTAGATTGCCCTAGGGAGGCCAATACATTTTTAACATCCATTCGAGGCTTTTCGGGTCCAATATTCAATCCCGAATACAAAACCCTATCATGCAGCATATGATTTTGGGGTAGAAGGATCTATTACATCCATCTAGACCATTAGTTGCTAAAGAAAGTGAAGTTAGAATGGCCTTATGGCCATTTTTCATGAAATTTTACTATTCACTGTAAAATTTGGTGAATGTACTAATTTGTGTTATTTTCATATTAGGTTTGATGCCTAACATGAAATGGATAAAAAAAACTGAAGGTTGAAGCGTTTAGAGGAGGAATTTTGAGAATTTTTGGCAAAACGGGGTTTTCAAGCCCTGGCGATTGATTACTGGAGTCGTGGTCATTCCACGGCCCAAGGATTTTACTTTTGCGGTTTAAAACCGCTCATAGGACATCTCAACCTAACTTCCTATAGCTTAGCAGCGATTCGGGTGGCCTTACGCGACCCGAGATGCGTTACAGAGTCGATCTTGCGATCGATTCTAATAGACTTCGCCTATCGGCGAATCTGCGATCCTGGACGTGTTTCTAGACCCTTCTCGCACCCACCTATGTCAAAGGAAGCGACAACGTGCGTCGCGTGACCATAACCCAGGCCCGGTTTAATCCAAATCATGCTCTGATACCATCTGTAACATCCCGAAAATCGGGGGGTCGAACAAAAACCCAACTCCCGAGTTCCAAAATGTTATTTATGCAACATAGATATGTATGATTGAATGTCGTCTGTGATAATGTATTAAACATGAGTGAAATTAAGCCAGAACAACATATCCTACTCCAGAGACAGTTAAATTAACCAGCGGAAGTCTGTAATAGTATGTATAACATATATAAACTGTTGTATGTCTCCAGAGTGTGAACATGTTACCAGGTTATATACATACATGTATACTCCAAAAGTAGATGAAACGAATGTACATGAGTGCGCTACAAAATATAAAATGACAAATGTCAAAGTATCTAATCAACCTCCCTGTAATCCCGTCGATCAGAACACGCATAAAGGAGGGATCCTCCTCATCATCATCAAGTCCGGCTCTGCCTCACAGGCCGCGCCATCATCTGCAATCACAAAAAGGTCTGGTGGGTGTCCGGAACACCGTCCCGTAACGTGGGAGTGAGTAGCTAACTCAGTGGAATAATAGAGCAAAGATTAACATGTTATCAAATCAATCATGCGATAATAGTAAAGCAGTAAATCAAACAATCCTAATACTGTTGTTAATGCATTTATGACATGACGTGATGTATGCCCTCACCGACGATCACCCTCATACGGCAACATCTTACGACCGCGGCATGCCACACTCCCTAGAGTGCTCCACATCTTCCAGGCACATGCAATGCTATGGTGATATGATTACCAAGTTGTTATTAATCCATTCAAACAGCAGGATTGGGAAACTAAGGTACTTCCCTTGTATCAATCCCAACACAGATCCTGTCTAGGGTCGTCACTCCTAGTAATCTCATACGATGTATATTTTGTAGGTCGCTGCAAGGGCTGCCAGGGCTGTTGCACGCACTCGTTGCTCCGCTCCCCCATCACCTTATCAATACAGGCCTACTGTACTCTACTGCTACGGAAGGGTCGTCGCCTCCCGTAGACTCAGAATACGCTCGCGGTCACTACAAAGGGCTGCCAGGGCTGTTGCTCGCACTCGTTGCACCGCTCCCCCATCACCTTATCAGTGTAGGCCGACAGCAAGAATATAGTGTCCCATACCACCATAATCTGCTCACGAGTCATAGGTGCTCACTGGTCACTACGGGGAGGTTTGTGGCCCCAGCGTAGGTCGACAGCTCGACCACGGTGTCCCATACCACCATGCCCGGCTCATGAGTCTTCGTGGATCAAGGTACCATGGTTAACAGGGTTTACAATGGTAAGTTCAGTACCCTAGGTTCAAGCAGTTATGATACATACAAGGTGAACAAACATCGGCCAGTCGGGTTACTTGACGGGCTCGACTAGTGCGATCGCATCTCGAATTGAACGACATGAAGTGCGTGAAACACTTCGCGTGGCCTAACCACTGCCGCCAACTCTCAACACGAATCACATTCATCGACGCGTCGTTCGTGGCTATGACCAGTCAGCCACGAATTCGCTCGGTTACCGACTGCCTGGACTAAGTCAAGTCCCACACATCTATGGAATTACATTAACACTATACAAAGGTGTTGGAATTGAAATACATCATGTGAGCATGTTAGCACATGTTATAACATTCAACTTAAGCAAATCTTCAAGGCATACTTCCCATGCATATTCAACTTAAGCAAATCCTCAAGCACATACATTCCATGCATGTAATGAAATCATGCATTTTGTCAACATGTAGAAAATCATTTAGGTCAGCATAATAATTGAAAAATCAATCACAAACTATCAAATAACATCATTTAATTCAATACATACTAATACAAGCATTTATACAAACACATACACTACACACTTAAGTCTACATATAGTATGTCGACCCAAGGTGCGCAACTAGGCGAATCTCTTCGCCAAACTAATTATGCACGCATTCCTAACTTCCTAATGCGACAACAAACCATGTCAATCACATCAGCAAAATATGAATGTAAACGGTACTTCCTACAAATGACTAAAATGCCCTAAATCTCATATTCTTCGTCAATTTACGAAACAGGAAACGGAGAGCATGTTGTACATGTCAAACGGCGTTGCCGTCAAGAATCTACTATTAAACGACATTGAAAGCTTTGAAAACAGTCAATCAAAGCGTCTACTATCCGCACCTTATGTCTTGTAGAGTCGGAAATTGAAACGGAGCGTATACGCTTCGTCTACGGCGAATAAGGAACCTAATACATAAGATCCATAAGCTACATCGCTATGGAAACAAGGAAAACTCAAATCACCAACTATTTAGGGTTTTTACTTACCTAGGATTGCGGTGGAATCGCCGGAAAAGCGGTAGAGGAGTGTTGCTTAAGCATGTGCAACACGTAGCACAAGTGGCGGGAAGAACTCTCCCACTCTCTCACAATCTCTCACTCTTTTTCTCTCTCCCAAGCTAGAGCTTCTCTCAAATTCGGATGGGAGAGAGGAGTGGGGGTTTCAACCCCTTTTATAGCCTAAAACATTCCCAAAATAGGCTTGGGAACAATGTTTACTTGGTGCCTAACCAAATCGGGGCCGTTTCGGTCCAAAAGGGCATTTCTGGAGGTCCCCAGGCCAAATGCGGTCGGACTTAAGCTCATGCATACTGGATCTAGCACACATCCAGTTTTCAGACCGGTTGGGTTCCCAGATCGCACGTGGCGGCCCAGTTTCAGTTTAACGGTCACCGCACCAAGATCAGGCCTATAAGTCTCGTGATATATAATAGATATTTTTCCTGATCCAAGGGTGTAATTTGGCTGTATTCTGACGGTCAGAATGCTTAATACTGATGCGTCAAATTTGTGTGCCAGATTTGAATTTGAAATTCCAACTATGTCCCTATTCACACTCTCTTCAGTCCGGGCTCAATGAAATAGCCTGTGATTATCGGTTTGACTTGATTTTCGGAATGAGTGTCAAGTCCAGCTAGACGGTTCTAACGGTCTAAGATAGGAGGTATCGGACTTTCGACGCGCGGTCTAGATCCAATACAAAGTTTCAAGGAGGTCCCGAGGACAAACCGGCTTAGAGTTTGATCCGAGGCTTTAGAGCATTATAGCACCCTTGGTTCCACTCGCTTTGGGCCTTGTAGAACGTATTTAAAGCGATCAGGGACCATTTCCCAGCTATTCTAACGTTGCACTAGCTAACCTAGTCATATTTTCTAAAGGAATTAATCCTAAGTGATTCCTTTGGCTATGGAATTGGGTTCTAAGCGAATTTTCAGGTGTTTTAATTGACCCATTGCCTAAAGACGTCAAATCCCAGATTGGCCAAAATCCGGGGTGTTACACCCAAGGACATCCTATGTGCCCTATATGCTCAAGAGGTATTTTCGGTCTCCAATAACGACCATCCACAACGTACTAGTGGAGGCATCGGCCCTAATGAAGCAAGGGTGAATAATATCATGTAATGCAATGCCAGATGCATGAATCATGCATATTAATCATGCATTATCCCCAAGCATCCAACATGCTCCAGAGGGGAACTCTAAACCTTTGAGAAGCTATCATATAATGCCCAATGACACAACCATGACTACAAACACCATGTTAACCAAGCATAAAATGATGTACATGGGTCTTGAAGATGAATCTAGACACGTCATGCGGCGATGAATAGTGTAGTACACTCCTCCTATCCAAGAATGGGCTAAGTCCAAGTACTTAGAAAATTTTCCTAAGAAATCAACCTTTAGTGGGAACCCACTAGTTTGGGGTAGCCCACAAGACTAAGAGAAACAATGATATAGGCCTAAATAGATGAAACAGGCCTATCAATGGTCTATGGTGGGACTTTAACCACCCATAGAAGCCTATGGGCCTACCTTAGGGCCATCAATGTGGACATCCAACCACAATTGGTTCCCAAGAGGTAGCCCATCCCTAATCGATCGTGGATTAAGGCCCAATGCCCACATAACAACATAAGAATAGGCAATCACATCAAGCCATATACCATGTTGATCCTCCAAAAAATGGCCCAAGGCCTACCCAAAACATGGGTCCAAGGGCAACACACATAGCCCAACCTATATACAACACTATGGGCCCATAGGGAAAGTTAGGGCCTAACACAAGGGTCACCAATTCCATATATTGTGGTGGGCCTAGTGGGCAACCCACTATTCAAACCACATGCGCAATGTCATGCTCTAAGCAAGAATGTGGGGCCTACAACCTGGCCCAAGTATAGAGTTGATTTGGCAGGAAACCAAGGGCCAAACCACTTGTGTAATCTAGCTCACTAATTCCAACACAATAGCATGGGGAAAAATAGCCCAAGGGTCAATTGGGCCTAACAAAAGGTTCCGGCCCATCTAGGCTTAAAAGGTCCAATAATCTAGCCACATACATGGACTCAAATAAACCCAACTATGGTGGGCTTGAAAAGTGCACTAATTAAGCCCAAGATTTGGGGGTTTAAGACATGTTTTATCACAGAAAGGTCCTCACAATACGGTGGGCCCCCACACCTTAAAATCTCAGCCAAAAAGAAATGTAAAGTTACAAATGTTGCTAGAATTTCTATTATACTAGTTTCTAGGTCTTTTGGAGCCCAATAAGATGATTATCTGATTCACATTAGGACTCGGGTGGTCTAGCATAAAATATAGGGGCCCCACCACATTTTGAACACATTAAAATCATCAGAAAAAGGTCGGCCACACTGCTGGACTAAAGGTTCAGCAATAGTCCACATGGGGCCTCCCACATGAGCCTGGGCGTCCCAATGGGCTGGACGCCCAACCCTATGCAATGGCTAAAGGTGGGCCCCACCTTGGGTACTCCACACCAAGTGGACCATGCACAAGTGGGCCTCAAAAAATGTATGGTTACTTGGATAAAACACACATCATGGTGGGCCACAAAAGAGCTGGGGATGGTCAGCCTTGCTGGACGTCCCTACCAAGGGCATCTAGGTAGGTGGGCCAGTCCAGCCCCCGGCATAAAATCTCTATTGGCCTGTTTGGCCTGAAACTTTCTAGGTGGGTCCCAGAAAGGGTGATACACCTGTATATTAAATTTTAGAATTTTTTGAGCATGTGAAGTATTTTTACGAATTAGGAAATTATAATATGTCCAAAAATCTGGTTGTTGCTGGAATTTTGGTTGTCCCTGTGTTTAGGACCACATGGGCTGGACCTAGACCCACCTAAACCCTTGGAAAATTATGAGAAAAGGTAGACCTACATCTATACAACAAGTGGGATCCACTGGGGTGGCCCACTTCTTCCAGAAAGTCAGGTGAATATAGTGATTTCTACCACAATGCATTGTTGAATTGTCCAGAAAACTCTAGACAGTTAGCCATCTTTGGCCCAACCCATGGGCCTAAATCATGGGAGGTTGGGTGTTGACCCCATACAACATCAAAGTGGAGTCCACACACTACAAAACCCCTAAAGAAATTTGGGGAAAAAGGTTCTAGAAATAGACCTAAACATCTACCCAAAACACATACTCCGACTGGGCTAAAATCTAGACAACAACATGTGTTGTCCATATTTTGGCTCATGCAATATAATCAAAGGGCCCATAGCCTTGCTTCAACTTTTGGGGTCCACCTTGACATGTCAAAAAAATTCCAGGCCCTTGTCTTTATTCAAATCTCCATGAAAAGGGTGGTTTGGAGGTCACTCAAACCATGAATACATGGATGGGCCTAGACGTCTATTCAATTAGGCTTGGACGTCCACCTTTCTTGGGGCCTGAGAGGTTGTTGACCTACCTTTGGTGGGCCTCACATCATCAGAAAACATAGAAGAAAATTATAAATGAAGGAGAGGGAGAAGGAGTAAGAACCGACCATAGGTGAGTGGTCCCGCTACTAATAGACCACCCACACACAATCCACACCATTACCATTTCTTTGGGTTACATGCATGGAAAAATACATGGAAATGAAATGATGGATGGTGGGGATTCCCTTTCCCTCATGCATGTAAGGCCTAGATGGCTCTTGATATACAAGAAATGAGAAAGAGAGGGCATCATGGTGGGTCCATGGGGAATGGGCCACCATGGTTAGAATCAAGGATGATCTAGGTGCTTAGCCTTATTTTGGGAGCCATTTAGGGCCTCCACCATGGATTGGTGGGCCCTACATGCTTCATGCATGTAGTAAAAGAGAAAGGAAGAAAGGGAAGAAGGAGAATGAGAGAAGGAACCAAGACGAACACCCACCTTAAGATTACTCCGTCCTTCTTCAATATTGGGACTCTCCAAGCTTCAAGGAAGAAGATTCTATGGTGAGGATGAGATTTAGAGGGTTGGGAGGGGAGAGATCGAGCATGCAATGGGCTAAAATGGGGTGGAAGCCATGGATGTCTGGAGGGCTCTAGCTTGCTAGAAATGAGAAGAAAGATAGGGAAGGAGAGAGATAAGGAGAGAGAGGATAGGTTATGATGAGTTGTAGGGACTAGGTATGATTACTTTGTAAGAGCCTGGGCATGATTACTTATGGGGAAGAAAAACAATGATTATTTGTAAGGTGTAAGAGGCTAGGGAGTAGGCATCTTGGAACTTCCAACTAGGTGGGGCCCACCATGGAAAAACATGTAGGTCCTAGGAAGTGGGTCCCAAGCATGATGAAGGGCCAAGAAATGCTCAGGTTGAAATCACAAGATGCACATGTCAGATTTATGCATGTAACATGGCATTGGAACCACGGCGTCAATGCGGTCACAATGGCATAAGTTTCAAGTCGATCCGAATCGGGTCTACTTGACCGGACTTAAGAACTGCAAACACTATCTGTAGGTCGTGGTAGGATTACGAGACCTACGGGAACGGAATGTATACTCGGGGTAGGGTCTGATAGTTCCAACACCACTTTCCTTGGTATTCTAAAAATTTCTTCGGAGGACCAAGTCCCCCGCTCATAATCGCCTGACTTTTCCTCAAGCATTGTAGGATCGGGACACCAATCGCTGATAGGCAGATGTCCAAAGTCAAGCCAACTCTCTGATTTTGTTTAGAAGATTCAGGATAAGAGTCAAAAGCTCCTCATTATCTTGCTCGCTGAACTAACTTATGTAGGCAGTAGGTAGGCCGATCTCCACAGGCACAATCGCTTTCGAGCCATATGCTAGTGAGAATGGAGTTTCTCCTGTCGTGGTTCGAGCCATAGTTCGGTATGCCCAAAGAACTTTAAGAAGTTCTTCAGCCCATGCCCCTTAGGCTTGATCTAGCTTAGTCCGAAGGTACTACTTTATAACTTTGTTAATGACTTCGACCTACTCGTTCGCCTGTGGATGTTGTGGGGATGAGTGAACGTTCCTGATCTCGAGGTTTTGCCACATTTTTCGGTATTTCTTGTTGTCAAGAAGTTTCCCATTGTCGGAGATAATAGTCCGAGGTATCCTAAACCAACAAACAATGTTTTTCCAAATAAAGTTTGTGATCTTCTGCTTGGTTATCTTGGCCAAGGGCTCAGCTTCATCCCATTTGGTGAAATAATCAACAGCAACAATAACAAACTTAATCTGACCCTTCCCTAAAGAGAATGGTCCGATGATGTCGATTTTCCATTGGGCAAAAGGCCAAGGATTAGCCATTGGTGTCAGCTCTTTGGGTAGCTGTCGAGGGATGGTGGCAAACCTATGGCATTTATCGCAACCCTGAATGAGTTTCCGAGCATCTTGCGGAATGGTCGGCCAGTAATATCCTTGTCAAATAACCTTGTGAGCTAAGGATCAGCCGCCCGAGTGATTACTGCAGATGCCTTCATGAAGTTCACGTAGAGCATAGTTGGCCTCACTCAGTCTCAGGCATCGCAGGAGGGGTGCATAGTATCCTTTCTTGTACAACACTCCATTAAGCATGGTGTAATGGGCAACGCGGTTCTTTAGTCATCGAGCCTCGGTGCGATCTTCGGGGAGTCCGTCGGTCTTAAGATATCTGATAATTGGATATACCCAAGATGGCTTGGAATTGATGGGGAGCACGTTCGAGGGTTCAGTTACCCCGATGCTTGGCTCGACCACGAATTCAATAGGAACGGATCTGGGGATGTTGTCTTTGTCGGATAAAGTGAGCTTTTCTAGGAGGTCGGCTTTGGCATTCTCAGCCCTTGGGATCCGGGTAACAGTGCATTTGTGGAATCTGGAAATAATCTCTCTGACTTTTGTAAGATAGGCTTTTAACCTCTCCTTTCTAGCCTGATATATATTGGCTATTTTGTTGACGACTAGTTGGGAGTCATTGTACATGTTTAGATGAATGATTCCTAAGCTAGCTACTAACTGGAGTCTTAGGAGTAGAGCTTCGTATTCTGTTGTATTATTGGAGGCTAAAAATCCAAGTCTCAAGGCATATTGAAAAACCGTGTGATCAGGAGTCTACAGGATTGCCCCTGCCCCACTTTCATTAGAGTTGGATGAGCCATCCACGTAGAGAGACTAGACGGGTTGGGGGGAGGGGATTGATAGGACGATGCCTCTAGGTCAGTAGATGAGATTTGTGTTTGCACTGTGACTTCGACAATGAAGTCTGCCACGACTTGTCCCTTAATTGCTACCCTAGGCTTATAATGAATATCGAATTCGCTGAGCTCGATCACCCATTTTGTGAGTCATCCTGAAGCTTCCAATCTTTGTAGTATCTGGCATAGAGGTTGGTCGGTCATGACGATGATTGAGTGAGCCTGAAAGTATGACTGTAGGCATCGGGATGATATAACCAATGTTAAGGTCATTTTTTCTAGAGTCGGATACCTCGTCTATGCCAAGATGAGAGCCTTGCTAATGTAGTAAATGGGGAATTGTTTGCCTTCATGCTCGTGGATCAAGGCCGAGCTTACAGTTGCATTGGATACTGCCATGTAGACCAGCAGAGGCTCACCTGGCTTAGGCTTAGAAAGCAATGGTGGTGATCCTAAATATTCTTTGAGTTGCTGGAGGGCGTTCTCGCATTCCTCTTTCCAATTGGCAATCTGCTGGCCCTTCAACTTTTTAAAGAAAGGGAGACATATGTCGGTAGCTCGGGATAAGAAGCGATTCAGGGCCGCTATCCCTCCAGTCAATCGTTGAATATCTTTGATCATCTTCGAAGATTCCATGTTGAGCAAAGCCTTGATTTTCTTCGGATTGACTTCGATTCCCCGTTGGCTAACCAAGAACTCGAGGAATTTGGCTAAACTTACACCAAATGCGCATTTACTCGGGTTGAGCTTCATCTTATATTTTCATAGGATGAGGAACATTTTCTTTAAGTCGGCTATATGGTCGGTCACTTTAACACTCTTAATAGCATGTTGTCAATATAGACCTCCATTGTCCTCCTATCAGTCGGGTGAAATTTTGTTAACCAACCTTTGATAAAGTCCCTCCAACATTTTTCAATTCAAATGGGATCACTCAGTAACAATAAAGACCTTTGTCAGTGACGTCAAAGGTGGTTTTTTAATTATCAGACTGATGCATTATAATTTGATTATAACCAGAGTAAGCGTCCATAAATCTAAGTAACTCATGTCTCATGGTACTATCAACTAGCTGATCAATCTGAGAAATGGGAAAACTATCCTTAAGGCAGACTTTGTTTAATTTGGTAGAGTCTATACAGACTCGCCACTTCCCATTAACCTTTTTGACCAACATGACATTGGCCACCCACTTAGGTAGTATATTTCTTCAATGAAATTGGCTTTAAGGAGTTTTCTAATCTCTTCCTCGATTACGGCATACCTCTTGGGGATGAGTACACGTCGTTTCTGACAGATTGACTTGTAAGCCAAGCCAATATTAAGGCAGTGAGTCATAACCAAAGGGTCAATGCCTGACATGTCTTCATGGGTCCATGCAAAGACGTCAGCGTATCGACAGAGCAAGGGTATCAGCTTCTCCATTAATGGCGTTGCTAGGGAAGAGCCAATCCGGATGATCCTCAAGACATCTGACTCATTTAATGGCACTTGGATGAGGTCCTCCACATGCTAGCAGCATCTGGGAGATTCGTCGCGTGGATCTAAGGTCTTGATCGTCGTCACTTCCACGGGTGCTCGTAAAGCGGTAGCGTAACATCGCCGAGCATCGTGCTGATCTCCTTTTATGACCCCCGATGCCACTTTTAGTCAGAAAATTCATGGATAGGTGATAAGCAGAGATGATAGCTCAGAGGAGACAGATGGAATGTTGATCGAGGATCGCATTGTAGACCAAAGACTAATCGACTATCAGAAAGTCAACCATAACAGTAGCTTGATTTGGCGCATCCTCGACAGTGAGCAGGAGCTAAATTGCTCCTTCGGGAAGAATCTGCCCACTCGAGAATCTAGTTAATGGAGTCCTTATGGGCCTCAGAGTTGAACATTCGGAACCTATCTTGTCGAATGCCTATTTTAACAACACGTCCGTAGATGAGCCTGTGTTGACGAGGACTCTGAAGACTCGGTTGTTCGCGATAGTGATAGTGATGACCAGAGCATCGTTGTGAGGGTGATGATTGCCCCTCGTGTCTGCCTCGGTAAATATTATATTGTATTTCTCAAGCTTCTCTCTGTAAGGGGCTGAGGTAGAACTATAATTTCAGACTCAGGTCGACTAACATTCCTCGCATGATTTTTTTGAGCGTTATTTGAGTCGCCTCCACCCAAATGACCACCGATAATAGTTTAGATATCCTCAGTGGGTCGGTTATCATTCGAGCATTCTTCCATGGTTCTGGCTCCTAGGTCGACGTGTTCACCGAGATAGCCCTCTCGGATAAGCCTTTTAATATCCTGCTTTAGATTATAGTAGTCACGGGTGTTATGCCCATGATCGCGATGAAAATAATAGTACATACTCTTACTCTATCGGTTTAGATTACTTTGGAGTTTGTCTAGCTAGCTAACGTATCCTTCCCCCTTAGTTTCCATTAAGACTTGTTCTTGTGGCTTATTGAGCAAAGCGTACGTTAAAAACTTGTGATTAGGACGCTTATCTGACCTACGTTTGTTGCTAGACTGGTCATCCTTTTGCTTCTTACCATTGGCCAAGTAAACTCATTTTTTAGTTGGCTCTTTAGCTAGGCTTTTTTGCATTTTAAGTAGCCTCGCGAAGGATTTGGGTTTCCTCAACATCTGTGTACTTCTCTGATCGGGCCATGAATTCAACCAAAGTAATGGGTAAGTTCTTGTCCAGGGATGCAAAAAATGACCTGTCTCTGACACCTTGCATAATAAAATTGGGAGTTGTCTCATCCGAATGCTTTCGGACTTGGAGCGATTCAAAATTGAAACGTTTGGTATAACCCTTAAGTAGATCTCCCTCTTTTTAGATTATATTGTTCAGGTGAGCGGATGACTTTAACTTTTTCTTTCCTCTGATGAAATTGGTGAGGAAAGCATCACTGAGCTTGGTGAACAAGCTGATGGATTTTTGTTTCAATTGTTTGAACCAGAGCTAAGCTACATCGGCTAAAGTGGGAGAGAAGATGCATCTGAGGCATTGTGCAATTCCATATAAGTCTGAAAGGACTCGATGTGCTCGGTCGGATTGGTTCTACTAGTGAAGGGTGTGATCTGAGGAAGGCGGAGTCATTCTAATAATCAGTCTTACATGATATCTTTTGTGAACGGGGATGCCTTCGCATTGGGTCCTGCTTGACTGGCATGGCGGTTTTTCTTCATATCTGCAATCTCTTCCCGCATTTCCTTCCATAGGTCCTGTAGCTCAACTTCCAGGGTTCGTCATTGTCAGCCATAACCTCAACTGGGGGCCTGCTGCGCCTTCTCCGATCTATTTCATATCATAGATCGGTGGTAGGCAGTGGGGCGGTCACGGAGATATGGGAGGGTGCGGGCTCAGTTGGACCCTGATGTTGGCTTTGCTGAGGAATAGTTTGTAGAGTGACGGGTTAAGGATCAATGAATTGTCGTGGGGCATTTTCCTGACCATCATCCTGCTGGGGTAGCTAGACCTGCTGGTGATGAATTTGTTATAGAAACTGCTTCATGTAGTTCATGTCGGTCATGAGTTCCTGAACCTCTTTATCCAAAAGTCCATTCTCTTGATTCCGTTGAGTGTGCCTGGTCGAAACAGAGGTTTCCGGACGGGCTGCAGAACCTTGTCGATTATCGTGTTGGTTCTGGGCCCCTTAGGCTACATTCGTACTAGGAAGGCCCACTATCGCTGGTGTTCTGGTGATAAAGACCTCACTGGGTTCGTTTTGGATGGTTCTTCTTGTTCTCACCATCGGAGACTGCTCAGTGCTTAGAGAGAACGACTATTCATATCGGTTCCCACAGATGGCACCAAACTATTGATGCTGCTTTTGGCTCGCCCCGTTGTTGGCCCTTTGACCTGTAGAAGTAGAAGGAAAAAGGTGACCCTGACTTTACCAAGGGACCCTCCGATGCTTAAATCAGAACCTAGGTCTTAAAGTAAAAGTTTTAGGGCGAGAGTTTTTGCATGCCTTTTACCATGAAGGTCTTTGTATTTATAATGGTGTCATGCCCTGTAGGGCTTTCATAATTAGAGTGGATCTCAATTTATTGGAATCTGTAATCCCTGATATTCTTGGATTTTCGAAGATCTTAGCCTTATCTCCTGAAAATCTTGAGTAGAGATCCAGAGTTTTACTAGGTAACTTCCAAATATAGAGCAATATAGCTCGGCCAACTCTTATCTCTTCAACACGATCGTGCCAAGATAAGTTTTACAACCAATCTCCGCCCACTTTATTGACCGATTCAATATTTGAGTCAGACTAAAGCTCGGATGGCTCTAGGGCCAATTGATCTTAGTTCGGCTTGGGCTTTTCTTTTTGAGGCTTTTGATTGAGCCTTGAGATGCATTTCCTCCCTTAGAGGCTTGCTTCATGGCTCAGGACGCTCGGGCTATAGTCGGGCCAGGAGCCTCACGATCCGAGCTACGTCTCTCCATCCGGCGTTCTTATGGACTTTGGGCTTTATCCGGACTCGGTGTCCGACAAGTTCGAGTCATTGCTTCATTGACTCCTCTGACCCTTAAGCCAACTCGAGAACTTGTTATATTTTTTCCCCTAAGAGGTGAGACCACAGATCCACCAAGGTAGATGGGACCCTCACTGTGGGGCTCACATTGATGTATTTGTCTTAAATCTACAAAACTCAGATGGACCACACCACATGAACCAGTCGTGATTGAATCCCCACCATTAAAAGCTTAACGTATTCAACGGGAATGTTTATTTGCCATCCAACCTGTTGATAAGATCACAAACACCCAGATGAAGAGACCACATAAATATCATCTTGATCTAAAGCTTTTGTGACCCACAAGAAGTTTTTAATGGTCAATCACCACTGTTTCCTGTGCTATGGTTGTTTCGTTTACTATGGTCATCTGGGATTCAGATCTGCTTAATTATTTTATCATGCCAGAAGATGATGGATGGCGTGGATGTATTCACATACATCACAGTGGACCCCACATTCAGGGGTGCCACCCACGTTGGTTGATCTGGTGATCTACCGAAGCCGCGCCCCAGGGAGGGGCTCTGTAGGGCCCACCGCGACGTATGGATATTATGGATGCCTACTTCCATTTTTCCATATTATTTTAGGTTATGAAAGTGAAAGTGGACCACACCAAAAAAAGCAACAGTGATAATGACACTCACCGTTGAAATCTTCGTAGGGACCACGTGGAAATTTATTTTCAACCTGTTCATGAGGTCATACAGTATTTGTGGCTGGCCTAACCGTTTGATGGTGGACCTCGACGGGTCAATCTGTATGTTGTCAGGTTCTGCCTCAGCTTGGACAGTCAGGATCGATCATATTCTATCTAACAAGTGGTCATTCAAGTAGTCGAGATTGATGAGCACATGCCACACCAAACAAAGGGGATGATGGGGCCCACCGTAATATATTTCAGCGGAGAAAATGGGTGGATAAAAATCACGCATTCAATGATTTAACAATATTTCTTATAGAGAACTCAAAAGTGCACCGTAGCTATGATAAACGTGAGGTTCCCATGCGTGCACAAGGTACATACCTTAAATCTAAACCGACCGAATAGTGAAACCCACCGTAGATTGGTCAGGCACCCAAAATCAGGTTGATTTCAGAAAATCTTGACTGAGTGATGAACATTCTTCAGTTGAATTTGAAGACCTTCAATTTCACACTTCTTTTGATGGCGACCAACGGGGGTGGCAATGGGCCATAATCAACCTGTGGGGCCCGATGGCTGGGCTGGGGCTTGAAATATATAGGCTCGGTGTCTAGTCCAGTCCTGGACCAATGATGAATTGCTGCTAGGCTATTGGTCTGGTCCAATCATCAAGTGGGCTACGGTTATAAAATAAAAATAAAAATTGAACGGTCAAAAGATGCTTATCAAGTGGGCCACCATTATATAAGAAACAAACCGTCAAAATATATTTTTTAGTAGTTTCCATTCAATATGCATGTGCAGCTTAAAGACACCTGCAAAATGTAGGTGGGAGTGGCCTGGTTACGTCTGGTTTGTTGGGTTAGGGTTAGCTATAACGAGGATGGAATATGCTTAAACCCAACGTGGTTCTTAGAGATATTTAAATACTCAACTTCAACCTTACCCGTATATAATTGGGTCAACCAAAATTCAATATCATATGATGAATTTAACTTAAAAAAATTATTTTCTTTTGTATAAAAATAAAAATAAAAATATGAATCCGGATATATCATAATAGGGATCCTCTACTTATCGCATGCTTATTGGTCCACGTCATCTACCTTGTTTTTTTTAAAAAAAAAAATATATTAAAGATAAAAAAGGATCCAGAAATATTACCAAAAGAAAAAGAAAAAGAAACAAGGAGAGAGAGGAAACAAAAAAAAGAGAGAGAGAGAAAAAAAAATGTCATCAAAAAGAGGATCCCTCTCCTCTCCCAAATCTCCTTCTTCTCTCTCAACTCCTCTCCTAACTTTCCCTCTTCTCTCCCAACATTTCTATTTGCTACAATTAGAAGATCTGGACTCGTTGCAAAACATGCAATATCAAGGTGATTCGCATGGTCATAGATGGTAGAGACCATTTACCGCAAACATACCAATGTGGAACATGTATATGTGATCTTGGCCATTCATTAGGTGTTGTAACCATTATGATGAATATATATCATTCGTATAGTTTTTCCATTTCGATTTTATTTCCCCTGGGATTGTAGCCCTACCCCACCGATGGGTGGACTAGCTTGATGATTCGGCCAATGGGTGTTCATTGATGTCTTCATCAATCTCTCAAAAACCAAATCACTGTAACATTTATTACCTAGAGCTCAACCAAGGGAGAAAAACGTGTCAAAAGATCCATGCATAGTTTACACGAGGAAGATGCCTGGATCATTCATCAAGAAACACGCATTGTGACCAGACACGGATTAGCTGCGACCCCAGATCTCAACAGGTGGGTGCTTCCCTGATCGTGGGACGCACCTCATTATATATCTGCCCCATCCATATGTTTTTCTAGCTTATTTTAGCACATGATCCAGAAATGAAGTAGAGACAAATCTCAGATGGATAACACAATAGGATTGAATTCCCACTAGTAAAAGGCACAAAAGTTTTGAATCCACCTGGTATATGTTGTTTTCCCTTCTTCTAGATTTTTGTAACCTTATCAATACATTAGATGGTAGAAAAAACGTTTATTAATCACTATTTTATATTGTATGGTTTCTTGTTTGATACATTTTTTGGAACACATGGGCTTATTTGGTTTCCCAATTTAGAATGGTAAATGATTGTAAATGAGTTATGGCAATTTACTCACATCACTTACATTTGAATTTGATGATGATTTTGCTACATTATTTGTTTCACCCTGTAATCACTATAAAAATAGTGATCTTATAAAGTGAAAATATAATGATAATATTTTACTTCACATCATTTTATAAGTATATTTGAAATGAGTTTGGATCCCTGTTTGTAGCAAAACAGGGAGTGGCTATTTGTTTCATGTTTATCGGTCCATGTCATCCTTGCTAACGTCAACAATAGACTCTACTAGAAGAAAAAATAAAATAAAAATACAACTATTGTTAAAAGAAAAAAAAAAAAAAAAAAAAACCTACATGAGATGCAGTGTCGTCCTCGATCCAACCCCTCTTCTCCCATTTTGAAATAATAATAAAAATTAGGCACTACGACGATCCAACCCCTCTTCTCCCATTTTGAAATAATAATAAAAATTAGGCACTACCAAAAAAAATGAACACCGACTACAGAGTAAAATAATAGCTATCAGTCTATCAGCATGGTTTTAATCCGTATTGGGGTCACAACCATTGGTATGGTAGCCATTTCTATTGAAGTAATGGCTACAAATTAAAACCATAGCCAAAAGCAGCAACATCAATGAACTAGTAAAAATGGTTGTGAACTAGATCCCTAGCAATTTACTTAAAAAATGGGAAAGAAACGACTATAAACTAGATTCATAGTCATTTCCTTTTCAAAGAAAAAAAAAAGAAAAAAAAAATTCAGATTTCATTGCAATACAATCTAAAGAATGTTGCACAACATAATTAAAATTGAATATTAAATAAAAATTGTATATATATATATATATAACTGTCATCTAACTCTTGAGCTCTCCGAGTTTGGACAACTTTTACACCTTTTTTTGGTAGAAGAAGCAATCCCATGCAACAACTAGAGAGAGAGAGAGAGAGAGAGAGAGAGAGTAGACAGTTGGGAAAAAGTGATCCATGTATTGGTTCCCATGGAAAAACTGGGTTTAGAAACGAGCAACATGTTGTTTCACCCAAATGGACAGAATGAATCTTATAACCAAACAACCCCTTTGGAAAAAAGAAAGATTTCCTATTAGACAATAACAATGATATGAAAAGCCACATTGTTCCTGAAATGATATTATTCTAGTAAATAGTGAAATTTTATAGAAATATAAATTGATGTCATAAGTATAATTATCCATAGATTATGTTTACCTATGATGGATGATAGATTATCCATTCAGCCTTGTGATTTGTGTTCACAACCCCAAGTGTAGGGTCGTGATGTAGTAATAACTTGGTAGGACCGAGGTTAAATCCACAAGGACTAAACTTGTAAGTATTCTGAAAATAAGTAGAACTAGAACTAGAAAAAGATCAAAATTAAAATCTAAATAATTGAGAGTAATGGTGAATAATGTTGATTTAAACTTATGAATTTAAAGCTGAGAACTAGGGTGCAAAGGATCCACTTGTAGCTATCAAGATGCTACCTTATTTGATTTGAGGAACACAATTGGAATTGAAGTCATGTCATATCCAATTGAAAGATAAAACAATTTAAATCAAATAGGAACTTTTCATTGACTTAATTCTCAATGGAGGAAAATTGTGATGATTGGAATGGATTCCGTCACCCTACCATGTCCAGTAGATGATGGTGAACAACAAGATTTACCAATCTCACAATCTCAAAATAGGAAAAGAAAATATTAAAAGCTATCACAACATCTATTATAATTTTAGTCACAATAAATCATAGAAAATAAAAATTATTCCTTTAATATCAAATAAGAAAACATTGAGGTTTAATAAGAATAAGAATCAAAACAAGACAATCATCCCAACATGCTATAATTAAGCTTCATCTCTTAGACCTAGCTAAGAGGTTTATCCAACTATAAAGATGATTGAACCTAAATCTCTTAAACAAAGCATGAAAAATAAACTAGGGAAGAAGAAAAACTCTTTGAGGGCTACTTCACCCTTGTGTATATTCCTTGAAACCTTTTCAAACCCTAGAAGTTTCTTTGGAGCATCCTAGGGAGTCATATTTATAGATGTGGAACTCTAACTTTCACACTAAATTGGAAAAAAAAATCTAGAAACTGCCTCAAATTTACGCACTTTGCACAGTTTTCCAAAATAAACTCAGAGTTTCAGAATTTTTTTTTCAGGATTTCTTTTCTTCATTTCAAATCTTTGATTATTTTCATTCCTGAGAAAGGTGAGCTTAACATTCCTAGAGGGGAAGTGAATAGGACTATGCCAAATAAAAATTAAAGTTCTAAAATAATAAATAAATTAGAAAACTCAATCACACTAGTATTGAAAAATAAATTCAAAATAGTTCATAAGACAACTTACACCCAAAATAAAGTTTAGGTGGGACAACCTTATTTTACGAATGATTGTAAGGATCAAGATCTCAAACCAAGTAAGAGAAAATAATATTATCTATTACAAGCATTCACCACTTTTACATAAATAAAATTATAATCATTCTTCAAAAATACAAAAAGTAAATATTCACCACAACACCAAGAGTTATAGTAGTTCGGTGTGTACAATAAAAATTCACAAATAGCCACACCAACTCCATTCCCGATAATCACTATCCACGTCATATTGGCTTTCACTATAAATAAGGTTTTTACAGGGTCACCTTAAAACCTGATATAATTGTGATTTTAAAGGGCTATCACAGACAAAAAATCTCTCACTGAGACTTTCTAGCTATCTCAGAAAAACTAACAAATGAGATTTTCTGATTATCTCAATAAAACCAAAATACAAAAGATAGAATATACTTATATTCACCTTGAAGACGTATCTCTTAATGTATCCTGTAGAACAAATTCTCTTGAAGTAGATTGTTCAATGTCCGATCATATAAATAAGGATTCTAGGTTCTAGATTGATTTTAAATAGATTCAAACCAATGAATATTTGTTTGAATCCCTCAAGATCTCAAAGAAGAGTATCTACTCTCTTTATAGAATAAGATTCATAAAATAAGAGATCTAGGAATTAAAATAAAAAAGCTATTAAAGAAATTTTAAAAATATCATGCAATAGCTTGACAATAATGAGGACCACTCTCTCTTGATGAAGACTTTTATCAACTTGAATTGGTAATTTTGGACTGAGAGAAGGCCTCCATTTATAAGTTGAAAAGTTGTTGCTTCGATTCGTCTAAGACATTCTTTGACTTGTCTAAGGTCTAAAAAATTTTTAAAATTTGAACGTGATTAGAAAAATAAAACTTTGACTAGTTAAAGGCCCTACTTGACTGGTTGAGGGCCTCGACTGGTTGAGGTTGCCAAAATTCAATTGCTGAACTTCGAGCCGAGCAACCCTTGACTAGTTGAAGACCACTCTTCGACTGGTCGAAGAAGTAATGAAAAAATTTAATTTTCTAAGTTTAAACTTAAATTGGCAGAAGATTTCTTAGACTGGTCAAGCCACAACTTAGACTAGTCAAACCTTAGCCTAAACTAGTGAAAATATAGCCTAACATAAGTATAAAACCCCATATAAGTTCATATCTTGAAATAACTTAAGCCTAAAGCCTTTTTAGGGTTTATTATACCTGAAAAGATTGAACATTGAAGTAGACAGAATGTTTGAACTTCATGAAACTTATTCTTCTACTTGATTCTTCAATAGACTTGTAGTTGAAGATTAAGCTTGATCTTCTAGTCGAAGTGTAGTAGAACTTGAAATCATTCTTCATGAACTTAGTAAAGCTTGAAATTTTCATCTTGATCTACTTCATGACTTGAACTTTAGTAGAGTCTTGAACTTAGTAGATTTTGAACTTTCTTAACTTGAAGTAAGGTCTTGAACTTTCCATCTTGATCTACTTCATGACTTGAACTTTAATAGAGTCTTGAAGTTAGTAGATTTTAAACTTTCATGACTTGAAGTAAGGTCTTAAACTTTCCATCTTGATCCACATTAGATGGACCACTTCATAAACTGTTTTATATAAACTTACAATTCCTAATTGGGTTTTCTTGGATCTTTGGCATATGAATTCTTCATTACTGACTTTCAAATCTTCATTTAGTAATCTTTGAGCATAAATCTTCCTTTTGACATTAATTTCACCTTAAGCTCTTGAAATCATCTCACACATGAAAACATGCATAATTAAATCGATTAAGCATTATCATGTTTATAAAACTAAGGCATAAATAGGGGAATATGTAACATTTCACAGTCAACACACCCCAACTAACATTTTGCTATTCTTGTGCAAAACATGCATGAAGTGATCTTCAATCTTTAATGTTCAAATCACTTTTAAAAAATAATCTTTTATGTAATCAAATATGAATGAGTATAATCTAAAGAAGTGAGAGTACAATTTTGAAAACCTAAAGCTGAATCATATGAGCAATCAATCAAAAGTTTCTTTATCAATCATTTAAGAGCATAAGTTCATATATTAAAAATTTTCAATGTGCTTAGTGAATTCTATTTACTTTCTATAATGTACTACTATTTCATAATCTTAGCCATGTTCATCATCTCAAGTTTTATTGAATAGTCAAGTATTGATTTCGAACTTATCACATTTTCCTTATTTTTTTAGTTTTTGATTTTATATTGACGGTCTCTTTTATTTATTCATTCTTTTCAGTCTTTTCATCATACATGACCTTTTTGCCAATATATCTATTTTTAACTGATTATTTTCATCTTTTTAAGGTGGATAACATTCTCCAGACATAAATCTCAATATCTATTAATGATACACATACTAACAATGAGAAATTCTAGTATAATTCATAAAAAGTAATTTGAATGTGTTTTGTGACTTAGATTAACATGAGATTCAAACTTCCTTTTAATCAATTAAATGCAAGAATTTAGACGATAGTATACTTAGTTGATCAAACTCCAACAATTCAAAGTTCAATCTCCATCTTATCATTATACTCAAAGCATTCTTAATTTCATAAATTATAATTTCCCAAACAGGTTTTTAACTTAAAATTTTAAAAATTTTCACAATTTTTATTGAAAACTAAGAAAGCACTGGTTAGTTTTGCTAATCCACACCCCCAACCTAAAACCTACATTGTCCTCAATGTAAAAGATATGAGCATGTAATGCACATGAAACAATGAAAAGAAATAGGAAGTGATGGGAAGATAATACTCAAAGAAGGAGAATTGAAGCTTTTCCAAAGCTCTTAACATGTAAATGGGTTAGCACGAAGACTATACAAATTCAAATCAAACTATCATAATCCTAAATCCTATTAAAGCAATAAACTTAACTACACCTCTGTCAAACTAGGAGGTCAATCCTAGTACACCGGATTAGTCAAAGGCATGGACATGTCCTCTGAATTAAACTTCTCAACAAATGGCTTTAAATGATGTCTATTTAATTTGAAAACATTGTCATTCATAGAGCTCTTTATCTCGATAGCCCCATGAGGATAGACATTAGTGATAATGAAGGAACCGGTCCAACAAGATTGAAGTTTAAAGATATAACTGAGAATTGTATAGAAGGACTTTTTGCCCGGTTATGAATGATTTTCGAAGGATGTTCCTATCATGGAATACCTTCATCCTGTCATTATAAATTCTCGAGTTCTTATAAACGTCATTCTGAATTTCTTCAAGTTCATTCAATTGAAGTTTATACAGCGAACCAATGTTGTCCACATTAAAGTTCAATTTTTTGATAGGCCCGTAGGCACAATGTTCCAGCTTTACAGGTAGGTGGTAAACTTTTCCATAAATGAGTCTAAAGGGAGACATTTCAATGGAGATCTTAAAAGTTGTACGGTAAACCCACAAGGCATCGATCAAGTGAATTAACCAATCCTTACGGTCAGGGTTAACCATTTTTTCTAAAATTTGTGTAATTTTCATATTGAAAATCTCAGCTTGCCTGCTTGTCTTTGGATGGTATGGAGTGCTCACTTTATGAGAGATGTCATATTTATTCATTAAGTTCTTAAATGTCTTGTCACAAAAATGTAAACCTCTATCACTAATAATGGCCCAAGGACTTTTGAACCGGGAAAGGATATTTTCTTTTAAGAATCGAATGACCATTTTATGATCATTATTCTGGCATGAGATCGATTCAACTCACTTAGTGACATAGTTTACTGCTAATAAAATATAAATCTTCCTAAAGGATTGGGGGAATGGTCTCATGAAATCGAAGCCCTAATAATCAAATGCTTCAATGATAAGAATGATGTTTAGAGGCATCATATTTCAACGAAAAACCCTCCCAATTTCTGACAATGCTCATAATCTTTGCAAAACTCATGAGTATGTCTGAACATCGTGGGCCAGTAAAAGCCACACTACAAAATTTTGACGATGGTTTTTTTAGCAAAAAAGTGACCACCACAGGCCTTGGAATGACAAAAGGAGATGATACTATAATGTTCATTGTCTGCCAGACACTCTTTAAAATTTAGTCTAAGCAATACTTAAACAAATAAAGATCATCCTAGAAAAACTTACGTACCACTGCGAAATTTTTTTCTTATCTTGTGAAGTCCAATATGTTGGTGTGAAACCTTTAATAAGATAATTTTCAATGTCAGCAAACCAAGGTTCTTGGGTGAGTTTAAACAATTGTTCTTCAGGGAATATATCGTTTAACAGTGTCGGTTCAAGGGAATCAGGGAGGTCAAGTCAAGAAAGGTGGTCAGTCACTACGTTTTCTACTCTTTTTTGTCTCATATTTTAATATCAAATTCTTGAAGTAAGAGGATCCATCTTATCAGGCGAGGCTTAGTATTTGTCTTAGAAAGAAGATAATTTAGCGTCACATGGTCCGTGTAGATGATGATCTTGGATCCAATCAGGTAGGACCTAAATTTGTCCAAAGTGAATACTACAGCTAAGAGTTCCTTCTCTATAGTAAAGTAGATTAATTGGACAAAATTTAGAGTTCCACTTGCATAGTAAATAATGCAAGGCTTCTTTTCTTTTCCCTAGACTAACACCGCCCCAATAGAATAGTTAGATGCATCATACATAATCTCAAAAGGGATGCTCCAATCAGGTGGCTGCATGATAGGTGCGGTAGTTAACATGCCCTTGAGCTTAGTGAAAGCTTCTTGACATTGTTTAATCCACTCGTATGATACATCCTTTTGAAGAAAATTGCATAAAGTATGAGAGAGATAACTAAAGTCCTTTATGAATCGTTTATAGAATCCAACGTATTATAGGAAGAATCGCACGTCACGTATGCTTTTGGGTGGAGGTAGGTTTGAGATAAGATAAATTTTTTTCTTATCTACCTCAATTCTCTTGAATGAAATTATGTGTCCAAGCACAATTCCCTTAGGAACCATGAAATGACATTTAATCCCAATTTAGAACCAAATTATTTTCCTCACATCGCTTCAATACACATTTAAGATTTCCAAACACTCATTGAAGGAGGAACCAAAGACAGAGAAGTCATTCATGAAGACTTCTAAATATTGCCCCACCAAGTCAGAAAAAATACTTAAACATACATTGTTTAAAAGTGGCGGGGGCATTACATAGTCTGAATGACATCCTTTAGTAAGTAAAGGTATTAAAGGGACATGTGAATATTATCTTTTCTTAATCTTCAAGGGCTATGTCAATTTGGTTGCAGCTTGAATAACCGTTAAGGAAGAAATAGTAACAATGACCAGCTAGACTTTCTAAAATTCGATCAATAATGGGCAAAAGAAAGTGGTCTTTCCTTATGTCAATATTCAATTTTCTATAGCCATTGCACATTCTGCAACTAATAATAACTCTAGTTGGTATGATTTCATTGTCGGCATTAGCTACAATGGTGATTTTAGACTTCTTAGGAACTACCTAAGTCAGACTCACTCATTAAATATCGAATATAGGGTATACTATACTCATGTCCAACAACTTAAGTACCTCACCCTTAACTACTTCTTTCATATTTGGATTGAGTCGATATTATGCTTGTCGGGAGGTTTTTACATCATCCTCAAGATGAATGCAGTGAGTACAAATCAAATGATCAATTCCCTTGAGATCCGTAATTGATCATCTAAGGGCTCCTTTATGCTCAATGAGAGTAGAACTATGCATATTCTCTTGTTCTTTCTCTAGGTTCGAAGAAATCACCATTGGGTATATCTCATCTTGACCTAAGTAGACATATTTAAAATCAACGGGTAAAGGTTTTAGGTCAAGCTTCAGTGCTTTGAGGCTAGACGGTAGAGGCGTTACATCGGTTAGGGGCAATTTCTCAAATTGTAGCATCTGCTAGTTAACAAGTACCAGCATAACATCATGCAATGCATCCATCTCCTTAATCATATCATCATCTAAATCAGGGGAGTAGGCCAAGCATGTCTCTAGAGTGTCAGAGTATGGAGTCAAAAGTACTCTATCTTCCATGAATGAATCGATCATGTTAATGTCGTGGGTATTGTCATCAGCCTCTGACTGTTTGTTCATATCGAAAAAGACGTACGTTGAGCTCCAAGTCATATTTTCAAAAGATAAAATCATAATTCCATTCCTATAATTATTTATAACATTTGATATAACAAGGAATGACCGACTAAGAATGACGGGTATTTTAGTGCTCATATCTATGATGGGTTGAATATCTAGGACAATAAAATCTACTAGATAGTAGAATTTATCAACTTGAATTAACACATCCTCAATAATCCCTCTCAGTACATGAACTGAGCGATCGAAAATTTATAATGTGGTCCAGGTGGGTTTCGATTCTCCTAGACTCAATTGTTCATAAACCAAGTAAGGGATCAAGTTAACACTTTCCCCCAAGTCAAGAAGTGCGTGCCTAATCCGGTGGTTCCCAATTACATAAATGATGGTCGGGCTACGAGGATTTTTGTATTTTTGTGGCACATCTTGCTTGATGATGACACTCACTTTTTCTGTCAAAAATATTTTCTTTTGTATGTTTTACCGTCTTTTGGTAATGCATAGATCTTTCAGAAATTTTACATATGAAGGTATTTATTTAACGACATCCAATATAGGAGTATTGACCTTAACTTACTTAAGAACCTCTACAATATCCTGAGAGTTAGAGAGAGGTTTTGGTGCAATCAACCGCTGAAGGAATGATGCAATCAACTTTGAGGTTTCATTTCTAACCCATGTGAAACATTGATAGGTCTATCATTCTCAATTTCTTTTGGGTCATTAAGTTTTTCAATCCTCACCGGAATAATTTTTTTCAATAATTGTTCACAACCCCTAGTGTAGGGTCGCAATATAGTAATAACTTGTGAGAACGAGGTCGAATCTACAGAGACAAAACTTGTATGTATTTTGAAAAGAACTAGAACTAGAATTTGAAGAAGAACAAAATATGAATTCTGTAATAAAAGAGAGTAGTTGTGAATATTGTTTAAACTATCAATTAAAGGTGAGAACTATTGTGCCAAGGATCCACTTGTAGCTATTAAGATTCTACCTTGCTTAATTAAATAAAAACAATTGGAATTGGATTCCTATCATATCCAATTGGAAGATAACGTAATTTAAATCAAATCTGAACTTTTCATTGACCTAATTCTCAATGGAGGAGAATTGTGAAGATTGGAGGAGATTCCATCATCCTACCATGCCCAGGAAATGATGGTAAATAATGGGATTTACCAATCTCACTATCTAAAAATAGGAAAAGAAGATATCCAAAGCTATTATAGAATCTATTGTAATTTGAGTCACAATAAATCATATAAAACTGAAAATATTCCTTTAATATCAATCTAGAAATTTATGAAGTTTAATAAGAACAAGAATCAAAGAAAAATAAACATCTTAACACACTATAAACTTCACCTCTTAGCCCTAGCTAGGAGGTTTGCCCAACCATAGACATGATTGAAGTTAAATCTCTCAAACAAAGCATGAAAAATAAACTAGGAAAGATGAAAAACTCTTTGGCGGCTACTCCACCATTGTGTTATTCTCTTTGAGACCTTTTCAAACCCTATAATATGCTTTAAAGCATCCTCATGAGTCCTATTTATAATTGTGAAACTCCAACTTTTGTACCTATTTGAAAAAATCTAGAAATCACCTCAAATGTACGCACTCTCCGCAGTTTGCTAAATTAAACTTTACTCTAAGGAGTTTTCCAAAATATACTTAACTCTGCACAACTAAAATAGATTCCGATATTTAGAATATGCCTCTTTAGGATAATTTAAGGAATATATTTATTTTTAGGATAATTTCAGGATTCATTTTCTTCACTTTAAACTTTCATTCTCTCTTCAATCCTCCCTTGATTTTTTTAAAATTTTTTGGCATGTGAATTCTTTATTAATGACTTTCAACTCTCCAAATCTTCATTTAGTAATTGTTTGAGTATAAATCTTCCTTTTGACATTAATTTTACCTTAAGCTCTCGAAATTACCTCGCATATGAAAACATGCATAATTAAATCGATTAAGCACTATCATGTTTATAAAACCAAGGTATAAATAGGGATTAATATGTGTAACACCCTGAATTTTTACCAACCTGGGATTAGACGTCCTTAGGCAATGGGTCAACTAAAACACCTGGGAAATCGCTCAGAACCCAATTCTATAGCCAAAAAAATCACTTAGGATTAATTCCTTTAGAAATTAAGCGTAAGTTAGCTAGCGCTACGTTGAAGTAGCTGTGAAATTATCCCTGATCGCTTTAAATATATTCTACAAGACTCAAAACTTGTAGAATCAATGGTGCTATAATACCCTGAAACTTAGGATCAAACTCTAAACCCGTTTGCTCTCATGAACTCTTTGAAACTTTGTATTGGATCTAGACTGCGCGTCGAAAGTCCGATACCTACAATCTTAGACAATTATGACCACCTTGTTGGACTTGACAATCGTTTCAAAAATCAAGGCCAACCGACGTTCAGAGGCTATTTCATTGAGCTTGGAGTGAAGAGAGTGAGAATAGGGTTAGATTTGGAAATTTTAATCCAAATCTGGCACGTGACTTGGCGTATTATTATTAAGCGTTCTGACCATCAGAATTCAGCCAAATTATACCCTCGGATCAGGAAAAATTTCTCTTTCATATCATGAGACTTGTAGACCTGATCTAGGTGCGATGACCGCTGAACTGAAATTGGACCGCCACGTGCGATCTGCGAACTCTTTCAGTCTGAAAACTTGATGTGTGCTAGATCCAGTATGCATGAACTTAAGTCCGACCGCGTTCGGCCAGGGGATCCCCAGAAATGCTCTTTTGGACCAGAACAGCCCCGATTTGGTTAGACCTCAAGTAAACATTGTTCCCAAGCCTAATTTGGGAAGTTTTAAGCTTATAAAAGGGGCTTAAACCCTCACTTCTCTCTCTCATCCGAATTTGCTAGAAACCATAGCAAGAGTGAGAGAAAAAGTGAGAGTTTGTGAGAGAAGGTGGGAGAGATTTTTCTGCCACTTGCTGCCGCTGCTGCACGTGCTTGAGCAACGTATCCCAATCACTTTCCCGGTGATTTTGACACTTTTCTAGGTAAGGAAAACCCTGTCCACTTGCTGATTTAGCATTTCGTTAAATCAAATAGCAAAGTAGCTGATATAACTTGTGAAATAGGTTGCCTGTTCGCCGTAGACGAAGCGTATACGCTCCGTTCAAAACGATACACATATAAAGTGAAAGGTACAGATTTTAGACGCTTTGATTGACTATTTTCAATGCTTTCAATGTCGTTTAATAGTAGATTATCGACGGAAACACCGTTTGACATGTACAACATGCTGTCCGTTTCCTGTTTCGTAAGCAGACGAAAAATATGAGATTTAGGGCATTTTAGTCATTTGTAGAAAATACTGTAAACATCCATATTTTGCTAAAATGATTGACATGGCTTTTTGTCGCCTTAGGATACTAGGAATGCATGCATAATCTGTTTGGCAAAGAGAATCACCCAAATACGTACTTTGAGTCGACATACACTATGTAGACTTAAGTGTGTAGACTAAGTGTTTGTATAAATGTTTGTATTAGTATGTATTGAATTAAATGGTGTTGTGAATTAGTTTGAGATTTAATTCTCAAATAATACGCTGATGTAAATAATTTCCTTCATGTTGGCTATATGTATGATTTCATTATATGTATGAAATGCATGTGTTAGATGATTTACTTAAGTTGTATGTTATAACATGTGTTAACATGCTCATATTGATATATTTCATTTCCATTACTCTTATATGATTGATGAAGTGGATTCATAAATGATTGGGGCTATACTTAGTCCAGGCAGTCGGTAACCGAATAAATTCGTGGTTGGCTTATCTTTGCCACGAACGACGCGTCGATGAACGCGAGTCGTGTTTTGGAGTTGGCGGCAGTGGTTAGGCCACGCGAAGTGTTTTATACACTTCATGTCGCTCAGTTTGAGATGCACTCGTGCTAGTTGAGCCCGTCAAGTAACCCGACTGGCGATTGTATGTTCACCATGTATGTGTCATAACTGCTTGAACCTAGGGTACTGAACTTACCATTGAAAACCCTGTCAACCATGGTACCTTGATCCACAAAGACTCATGAGCCGGGCATGGTGGTATGGGACACCGTGGTCGAGCTGTCGGCTTACGCTGGGGCCACAAACCTCCCCGTAGTGATCAGTGAGCACCTATGACTCGTGAACAGATTATGGTGGTATGGGACACTATATTCTTGCTGTCAACCTACACTGATCAGGCGACGAGCCCTTTGTAGTGACCGCGAGCGTATTCTGAGTCTACGGGAGGCGACGACCCTTCCGTAGCAATGAGAGTACAGTAGGCCTGTATTGATAAGGTGATGGGGGAATGGTGCAACTAGTGCGAGCAACAACCCTGACGGCCCTTGCAGCGACCTACAAAATATACATCGTATGAGATTACTAGGAGTGACGACCCTAGACAGGATCTGTGTTGGGATTGATATAAGCAAGGTACCCTGGTTTCCCAATCCTGCTGTATGAATGGACTAATAATAACTCGGTAATCATATCACCATTACATTGCATGTGCTTGGAAGATGTAGAGCACTATGGGAAGAAAGCATTCCACGGGCGTAAGATGGTGCCGTATGAGGGAGATCGTCGGTGAGGGCATCCATCATGTCATGTCATATTGCATTAACAACAGTATTTAGGAATGTTTGATTGACTGCTTCACTATTATCGCTTGATTGATTTGAGAACATGCTAATCTTTGCTCTATTATTCCACTGAGTTAATTACTCACTCCCACGTTACGGAATGGTGTTCCGGACACCCACCAGTCCCTATTTTGGTTGCAGATGATGGTGCTGCTTGAGAAGCGAAGCTGGACTTGATGATGATGATGAGGATCCCTCCTTTATGCATGTTCTGATTGAAGGGATTACAGGGAGGTTGATTAGATGCCTTGACACTTGTCATTTCATATTTTTAGAGCACTCATGTATATTCTTTTTTGTTTACTTTTGGAGTATACATGTATGTATATAACCTGGTAACATGTTCACACTCTGGAGACATACGGCAGTTTTTATATGTTATACAAACTATCACAGTCTTTCGCTTGTAAATTTAACTGTCTTTGGAGTATGATATGATGTTTTGGCTTAATCCCAATCTTGTTTAATGCCTGTTTACTGACAACATGCATCTAATATTATCTATGTTGCATAAATAATATTTTGGAACTCGGGAGTTGGGTTTCTACCTGACCCCCGATTTTCGGGATGTTACAATATGTAATATTTCACACTCAATAATAATCTTCTCACTCATAAGAGTGGTGATAAACTTAGTTTGCTCCATCTGATTTGAAGAACTTGGGTCACTTATTTCATATTACTGTTTTAGATTGGGGAGGGGTTGGGTTGGAAGCATCCCTTTCTCCACATTTTCTAAGTGTAACTCAATCTTTTGAATTGATGGTGCAAACATTCCTATTATTGTTTTGAGATCTTGGAATGCTTGCACAGTATTTTGGTCAAATAACTCTTGGTTTTCAATGAATTTTTTAACTGTATCCTCTTAAGGCTTCGTTTGATTTTAGAATTGCATAAGGGCCTCTTGTAGGTTAGTCATTTGTCCATTCCTCCAACTGAAATATGGGTGGTTCCTCTAGCTGTAGATGTATGTATTTGAGGTGGGTCCTCTAAAAGGCCTTTGGTAATTATTTAGGTATTTGATTGTTCATTCAATATCTCTTAAAAATAAAGAATTGTTGGGAAATTCTTAGTTGTATGTATGTTACACGCACAAATACCATAAACAACTTCCACATCCGTTTCGGGTTCTACCTTCATAAGTTCTATGGCCCTGACTTTTCTTGTGAGTTTGGCCATTATTACATTTATATCATCTTCTTATTTTAAAACATAAATTCCTCCTCTTTCCTTTGATTGAGTAGGCTTAGAAGTGGTAGTTCTTGAGGAGGTATCGCATGATTGTTAATTTTCAGTAAGTTTATCAAAATAATCCCATGCATCATCGGCTTCCTGGTTTATGAACTCCCAATTACACATCATCTCCACAAATTGGAGCATGGGTGAGGTCAATCGTTCATAGAAAAATCTTGTTATACGCCATGTTTTGTAGTCATGTTGTGGACATGAATTTATGAGATCATTAAATCACTCCCAATATTGGAGGAAGGTCTCATCCACTTTTTGCACAAAATTCAAGATCGCTTTCCTTAAGGTATTTATTTTATGATAGGGGAAGAACTTTTTAAGGAAGTCTCTTATCATCTCAGCCCATGTGCCAATTTTCATGCCCCAAACTTCAAAATCGGGCTTACAAAATTCCTGATAGCCGAATCCGGCACAGACAGCCTCCGTAGAACACCATTTTCGGCTCCCAACAACCATTTACCAGGTTCCGATCCTGGGATCATACAAGGAGAGTTTTCAATATCAATTTGATTCGTAATAAGCATAACCCACGAACAATAACCACAAGAACACCATAAAAAAATCCACTATGATAAAAAAATTTTGAGTACAATGCGTCTGAAGGGAAATACAAGATAATACAAGTAACAGAAACTCTAAAAGCTTGACTGCACACTCCTACTGCTACTATGCTACGGTTGCGTTCTGGCGTCACCTGTTTGCATCAATCATGCATACGCTTATAGAAAGCTTAGAGGGTGGTGTAAGTGTGTGCACAATATAAGCGTACTCAGAATGCAAGGTCAGAGTAATGCGGAATCATGCTAATGAGTACATGAATGCAATTAGCCGTACGAAGGCTATACGGTATAGAATATGATGTTATCGGCCATAACACGGCCATGCGATGCGAGATACAACTCAAGCATGCCAATCCTCATCATATATATTAGTATAATTCTTATTCTGGATAATCACCAGGGTCTAGTACATTCTAGGCAGCTTGTCACCCCCTATCTGAACGCACAACTAGGAGAGTGGAAGAGACCTCACTATCCACTTGCCAAAATCGGGCCTGACTCGTCGATAGCAGATCCATTCCTCAAGTTGGTCAAACTTAACATAGAAATTGCCTCCTCACTCAGGCGGGTAAGGTCATGACCCTTTATAACCGACCACGACAAAGTGAGGGACATGACCTACCGGTATATGACCCTCGCGCGCTTGTGTATCCACTGGGTCTCAATGTTAGAGTCATCCTCTAGTACCATCGGATTTAGAGATTTTCACCCAGGGACATCTATGGCACCCCGATGCTAGAAACAATATTTTCAGTATTCAATCCAGCCACCCATGATGTGTCTGTGGAGGCTATGACCCTGATGTTGCTAGGGCATACAATAATCACAATTACATGATGCAAGTGCCTGAATCATCCTACCAGACAAGTAATAATCTTGCGCATACCGCACGCACATGTAGGGCAACTCTGCCTATTAGGGAGCCCATAAATATTTCACCCGTTGACATATGCTATGATCAGTCACTCCTCATATCAGGCATACATATGATGTGTATGATCATGAATCATGGATCTATACTAAACATGTTATATGGTAATGAGCTCTGTTCAAAATGAAGATGGGCCTAGACGGCTTACACACTATAAGTATGGGCTTACCAATGGGCCTTAGGGAGAGTGACAATGCGAACATTTAACTGACATCATCCTTACATTGTGGGCATCTAACCATCATTGTTCCCAAGGCACGTCTCGTTATAAACATCATTATATATACCATGGAGAAAACAAACATTGCAATGGACCTAAATACATCCCACTAGGCTTTAAGTACATCAAATGGGCCATATCACATGGGCCTTATACTCATCAAGTGGGTCATATCAATGGGCCTTACTACATTGCAATGGGTCATAACCCATGTGCCTTGCATGCATCATAATGGGCCTCACAACATGGCCTCATATATATATATATATATATATATATATATATATATATATATATATATAAAGGTGGGCCTCAACAATGAGCGATGAATACATCAAAATGGGCCTCAACAATTGGCCTTATACAAATCAAGGTGGACCACACCCAAATATAAGTGGTGATAAGGATTTTCACCATTAAAATTTCTAAGGATTCAGTGCTGGATGTTCAGACCCACTATTTTTCATAATGTGGTCCACCTGATCCTAGGTTTGTCTTATTTTTAGTCTCAAGACTTAAAATTACTTTTCAAAAATGGTTGAACGGTTTGGATGCAACACATGCATCATGGTGGATCCCATTGGGATGGGAAGAATGGACGACATATATGAGGTACATACCTCATGGTGGGGCCCACATTAATGGAAGGTGTGGATCACAATAAATACATCAGTGGGTCCCATGTGGGGCCCACCATAACATTTATTTTCCACCCAGCCCATTGACATGGTCATAGAAACATGGGGCCCACTATAATGTTTATTTTTCTCCTAACCTGTTGATGTGGTCACGTGGACCTGGGGCCCACCAAAATGTTTATTTTTCACCCAATCGGTAGATAGGGTCACATGAACTAGGGGCTCATCGTGTTGTTTGTTTTCCACCCAGCCTGTTGATTGAAAGTGCCCTTGCTAGTGTCCTGGTTTGTCAATTAGAGTATGTGTTGAGTCAGTCAGACTGCAGAGCCTCATAGGAAGATCTATTTAAGCGTCTGCCTTAATCAGATGCATGGAAGCTCGCCATAGGAAAACCTAAGCCTTAAATCCCTTGTCCTAAAACACCAGGTGAATAAAACCCTTAAAACAAGTTAGAACATATTAAGGTTTTAGGTAATAAAATGTTTTCAAAAATTAGAAAATCTCTAAGTTTTCTTACCCTGTCGACTGTATCGATACACAACTCGATATGATCTACCTGCGCTGTCGATGTCCTTGAAAGACCAATCGATAAAATCAAATGACGACTTAATGTGTCGAGCAACCACATACATATCTAGATGAAATTATTGATGTATCGACACATGTATCGATATCATCGATATTTGAATCTCGAGCCCATCGAAGATGGCTCGATAATTCGACAGGCAGATCCGGCGCCCCTATTTTTTCTTAAGAATATCATATATGCTTCGATATATCGAAGTTCTCCTCGATACCATCGGAGTTTAAATCTCGATGATATCGGTCATGGGTGTGTTGTCTTCCACTAACATTTTTTTCAGGTGGTTCTTTAATTCTGATTGGGGGTCAATCAATAGAATCGATATTCAAATATCGATGATATCGAGGCCAGATCGATTGCATCGAGAATGGACATAAACTGTCCAACAAGCTCAACGATTAAATTCTTGGATTAATCGATGACATTGACACGACCTTCGATATCATCGGTATTCAAATTCCGATGATATCGAGCATCCCCCCATCATATCTAATGACCTAAAAATTTTCATGCAAGTTTCTCTCATTTTTCAAATGTCGAGGACTCGATCCTTGTATCGATAAAATCAGAGTTCGAAATTCGATGACATCGATATGAGTCTCGATTCCCTCAATCAGTTGGCAGAAGGTTTTTCAAAACTGTATGACATTGAGTTTGTGTCATCGACCAGACCATCGATATGATCGAGAGTATACGCTTGATAAAATCGAACTCTATCATAAATGTGATCATTTTATATCCGTTGGAACCTTTTGCCAACTTAAAGAGAACTTGTCTTTAATTGCTGGTAGAGAAAGAAGAGAGTGCTTTTGTGTGTTTAACCTTAGATCATATACCCTAAGCCCTTTCTCTCATGGGAGTTCATCCTCCAATCCACCCTCATCATTGATATTCAATAGAGTGGATTGAGGAATGAACTTCCGTATTCAAGGATCCTCTAACTACTACTTTAATGGAAAATCTTTAAGCTGGGATGCCTTGAATGTATAGATGATTGGAATTGCTCTACCTTCTTAATAGGAAAACATTTAGAGAGTAGGATTCCATCATAACATTAACTCAACCCTTAGCCATATATTGGTACATCATTTGTGTTGCGGATCAAGGGAGATGAAGACTCTTCATCAACAAGGAGGAGATCTTTGCCACCATGCTGAATGGGACTCATCAACTTATCTGTAAGTATCTAGAGTCCAGAAGACCCCTTTGATCATTCCTTTGTAGGATTAGGTCTAAGGTATTTCTCACCCTTTAAAGTCCTTAAAGAGTGTACGTGGTAGGTGCGTTGTGTGGACCCTTGCTCTGTGGAGAGCATAAACATCTGGTTAGGGTGAACCAGGAAAACCTTGAGTTTGAGGTGAACCATGTAAAACCTTGGGTTTAAGGTATATAGTGTGAAACCTCGGGTTTGAGGCGAACCATGTAAAAACCTCCGTTAGGGTCTTATAGAAGATCCTTAGCCAGTGTGCCGAAAAGTGGGTGCATTGTCTTGACCCTTGCTCGTAAGTCCATAAACAGTCAGCCTCAGTGTAGGTAAAGGTTGAAGGTGAACCTGATTTAAAACTTTAGGTTAGAGGTGAACCGTTTGGAACCTCCTTAGTGAAATCCAGTACACTCAAGGGTTGTGTGCGGTTACTAGGAGTGGAGTAGACAAGTAGTCGAACCAGTATAAAAATGACTGTGTTTGTAATTGCTATTCTCTTGTACATGTGATTTACTTCATTACTTTTATACCTGTATATCTAAGATCACATCTTACACACACATAGTCATATCCATCATAAACTAGGTTACATATAGTTATTCCTTGAATATTTTGTGATTGGATCCTCTACCAGGCTTAGAAGCCAGTAGAGTTACATTTGAGTAATCCTGATGATTGCATATTCAAAGGATTAGTGTAATAGGATTTTTAAACACATTGTAAAAACTTTAAAAAGTCCTATTCGCCCCCCTCTAGGATATACTGGCATATTCTGACTTCAACTCAAGCAGTCTTCACCGCTATTTCAATTGGTATTAGAGCGGGTCTCTCTTTAAGGGCTTCACCGCTTAGAGAGTGATCTTGACTGAAGTTTGAAATATGGCCAAAAGAGAGGGCTCATCAGTAACTAGACCTCCAGTATTTAATAGTTCAAATTATGCATACTAGAAGGCTAAGATGCACTACTTCCTGAGATCTTTGTGCCATGATGTTTGGGATGTAGAAGAGAGTGGATATGTACCACCATCTGAACAAATTGTACTTGACCGTGGAACAGCCATAAAAAAATCCAAATCCAAAGAAAAGTGGATGATGTTCGACAAAGAAAAACAGATTACTGAAGTTAAAGCCATGAACGCCATCTACTGTTCCATGTCCCAGGATATATTCAATCAAATCAGTATGTGTGGGACATCCAAGGAAGCATGGGATTTTGTAACACCCTGAAAATCGGGGGTCGTGTATAAACTTAACTCCCGAGTTCCAGACTGTCACTTATGCAACAAAAATGATTATGATTCAATGTTTTCTGAGTTAAAGCATTCACATGAGTAAAAGTATACCAAAATTGTAATTCATACTCCAGGTCCAGTGATAAAAGCAAGCGGAAGACTAAACAATATATATATCACTGTATGGAAAAATAAAGTGGATCTCAACTATCACTAAAGTATGAATACATCACTGAGTCTCATATACATGTAAATGATAAAAATAAACGAACCCTACATGTGGGGTGTTAAATACCCAAAACACCCTCACATTTCAAAGCAGACCTCCAACCGACGAGGGTGTTCGGCGATGCATCGCCGGCCTACCACCTATTCGGTCGATGGGACCACATGGGTTTGGTCCCCCATGGTCCAAGGACCCCAAATATGTATGGTCCCAACCTTAGTTCATTGTATTTTGACATATATAGGCACAAACATGTGTTCGGGGCTTTCCGGGACCAATCTGAAATATCGAATATAAAATTCTATCATGCAGCATATGATTTTGGGGTAAAAGGAGCTAGTACATCCATCTAGACTATTAGTTGTAAAAGAAAGTGAAGTTAGAATGGCCTTATAGCCATTTTTCATAAAATTTTACTATTCACTGTAAAATTTTGTGAAAGTATTATTTTATGTTATTTTCACATTATTTTTGATGCCTAACATGAAAAGGATAAGAAAGAAATGAAGATTGGAGTAGTGAGAGGAAGAATTTTGAAGATTTTTGGTGAAACGGGGTTTTTAAGCCCTGACGATTGAATACAGGAGTCGTGGTCATCCCATGGCCCAAGGATTCACTTTTACGGGTTTAAAATTGTTCAAAGAACGTCTCAACCCGACTTCCTACGACCTAGGAGCTATTCAGATTGCTTTACGCGACCCGAGTTGCGTTACAGACTCGATCATGCGATCGATTCGAATAGACTTCGCCTATTGGCGAATCTGCGATCCTAGAAATGTTTCTAGACCCAGCACCCACCTAAGTCAAAAGAAAGTGACAGCGTACGTCGCGAGACTATAACCCAGGCCCAGTATACTCTTATTCACGCTCTGATACCAACTTGTAACACCCTGAAAATCGGGGGTCGTGTATAAACTCAACTCCCGAGTTCCAGACCATCACTTATGCAACAAAAATGATTATGATTCAATGTTGTCTGAGTTAAAGCATTCACATGAGTAAAAGTATACCAAAATTGTAATTCATACTCCAGGTCCAGTGATAAAAGCAAGCGGAAGACTAAACAATATATATATCACTGTATGGAAAAACAAAGTGGATCTCAACTGTCACTAAAGTATGAATACATCACTGAGTCTCATATACATGTAAATGACAAAAATAAATGTTCAAAATAGTCCCACTGAAGTCCCGTCAACCCAGGTCACCTAAGCAAAGCCATCATGATACTGCATGTACGAGAACTCGTCCTGGTCCTCGTCGAAGTCTGGCTCTGCCTCCTGGATCTCAGCATCACCTGCATCTACAACAGGGTCTGGTGGGTGTTGCAAACACCATCCCATAACGTAGGAATGAGTAGCTAACTCAGTGGAATAATAGAGCAAGGATTTATATGTTCTCAAATCAATCATGCGATAATAGTAAAGCAGTAAATCAGACAATCCTAATACTGTTGTTAATGTAATATGACATGACGTGATGTATGCCCTCACCGACGATCTCCCTCATACGGCACCATCTTACGACGGCGGCATGCCACACTCCCTAGAGTGCTCCACATCTTCCAGGCACATGCAATGCTATGGTGATATGGTTTCCAAGTTGTTATTAGTCCATTCAAACAGCAGGATTGAGAAACTAAGGTACTTCCCTTGTATCAATCCCAACACAGATCCTGTCTAGGGTCGTCACTCCTAGTAATCTCATACGATGTATATTTCGTAGGTCACTGCAAGGGCTGCCAGGGCTGTTGCTCGCACTCGTTGCACCGCTCCCCCATCACCTTATCAATACAGGCCTACTGTACTCTACTGCTACTAAAGGGTCGTCGCCTCCCGTAGACTCAGAATACGCTTGTGGTCACTACAAAGGACTCGTCGCCTGATCAGTGTAGGCCGACAGTAAGAATATAGTGTCCCATACCACCATAATCTGCTCACGAGACTAGGTGCTCACTAGTCACTATGGGGAGGTTTGTGGCCCCAGCGTAGGCCGACAGCTCGACCACGGTGTCCCATACCACCTTGCCCGACTCATGAGTCTTCGTGGATCAAGGTACCATGGTTAACAGGGTTTACAATGGTAAGTTCAGTACCCTAGGTTCAAGTAGTTATGACTCATGCAGGGGGAACATACATCGGCCAGTTGGGTTACTCGACGGGCTCGACTAGCGCGATCGCATCTCAAGTCGAACGACATGAAGTGCGTAAAACACTTCCCGTGGCCTAACCACTGCCGCCAACTCCAGAACACGGCTCGCGTTCATCGACGCGTCGTTCCTGGCCAAGACCAGCCAACCACGAATTCGCTCGGTTACCGACTGCTTGGACTAAGTATAGTCCCAAACACATATGAATTCACATCAGCAATTTATGTAGGAGTATTGGAATTGAAATACAATCATGTGAGCATGTTAACACATGTTATAACATTCAACTTAAGCAAATCTTCAAGCACATACATTTCATGCATAGTATGGAATCATGTACATAGTTAACATGTAGAAAATCATTTATGTCAACATATAAATTGAGAAATCCATCTCAAACTAATTCATAACATCATTTAATTCAATACATACTAATACAAGCATTTATACAAACACATACACTACACACTTAAGTCTACATATAGTATGTCGACCCGAAGTGCGCAAATTATGCACGTATTCCTAACTTTCTAATGCGACAACAAACCATGTCAATCACATCAGCAAAATATGAATGTAATTAGTACTTCCTACAAATGACTAAAATGCCCTAAATCTCATATTCTTCATTGATTTACGAAACAGGAAACGGATAGCATGTTGTACATGTCAAACGGCGATGCCGTCGATAATCTACTATTAAACGTCATTGAAAGCTTTGGAAACAGTCAATCAAAGCGTCTAAAATCCGCACCTTGTCTCTTATGGATGTGTAAATTCGAACGGAGCATATACGCTTCGTCTACAGCGATAAGAGAGCCTAATTCACGAGTTACGTCAGCTAACAAGCTATAAATCCTAGTAAACCCCAAATCAGCAACTTTCTAGGATTATTTCATACCTGAAAAAGTGAAGGAATCACCGGCCAGGTGATTGAGATGTGTTGCTGAAGCACGTGCAACAGGTGGCACGAAGGCAGGAAAAATCTATCCTACTCTCTCTCACAAACTCTCACCTTTTCTCTCTCTCAAACTAGGGTTTCTCTCAAATTTGGATGGGAGAGAGGAGTGAGGGTTTCAACCCCTTTTATAAGCCCAAAAACGTCGAAAATAGGCTCCGGTACAAAGTTCACTTAGTGCATATCCAAATCGGGGCTGTTTCGGTCCAAAAGATGCTTTCTGGTGGTCCCCTGGCTGAATGCGATTGGACTTAAGCTCATGCGTACCAGATCTAGCACGTATTAAGTTTTCAATCCGGCAGGGTTCGCAGATCGCACGTGGCGGACCAGTTTCAGTTCAGCGGTCACCGCACGTAGATCAGGGCTGAAAGTCTCATGATATAAAATAGAAATTTCTCCTAATCCGAGGGTGTAATCTGGCTGAATTCTGACGGTCAGAACGCTCAATACTGACGCGTCAAGTCGTGTGCCAGATTTGAATTTCAAATTCCAAATCTGTCCCTATTCTCACTCTCTTTGGTCCGGGCTCAATGAAATTGCCTGTGATTATCGGTTTGACTTGATTTTTGAAATGATTGTCAAGTCCAGCTAGGCGGTTCTAACGGTCTAAGATAGGAGGTATCGGACTTTCGACGTGCGGTCTAGATCCAATACAAAGATTCAAAATGGTCCAGAGAAAAAACCTGCTTAGAGTTTGGTCCGAGGTTATAGAGTATTATAGAGTCGTTGGTTCTACTCGATTTGGGTCTTGTAGAACGTATTTAAAGTGATTAGGGACTATTTCTCAGCTACTCTAACGTTGCGCTAGCTAACTTACGCTTAACTTCCATAGAAATTAATCCTAAGTGGTTTCTTTGGCTATGGAATTGGGTTCTGAGCGATTTTCCAGATGTTTTAGTTGACCCACTGCCTAAGGACGTCAAATCCCAGATTGACCAAAATCCGGGGTATTACAGATTTATTGGAAACAACCCATGAAGGCACAAGCATTGTGAAGCAGTCCAAACTCTAACTCTTGACTTCATAGTTCGAAAGTCTCTGAATGGAAGAGCATGAGACGTTTATGGAGTTTTTTACCAAGTTGAATTTTATTTGCAACTCCATGGGTGGATTGGGAGAGAAAGTTTCGGTACCGAAAATTTGTAGGAAAATTCTAAGATCCCTACCGGAACAATTTAATCCCAAAGTTACAACAATTGAAGAGTGTAGGAATATTGATGAGATGAAAGTAGAAGAACTAGTAGGTTCCCTGTAAACTTTTGAACTACACTTCAAACAATCCCAAAAATCTAAAAATACTGACCTAAAAACCTCTAAGAGAACAATACATGAGGACAGTGGATGTGAAAAGGAAGATGAAGATGAGGAAGTGGCTTTTCTAGCACAAAGATTCAGAAGATTCTTTCAGAAGAATCGTGGCCGTCCTTCCAGAGGAAGAAAGGTGAACAACAAACCCTCTACAGGAAAATTTAGTAAAAGGACCAAAGAACCATAATGTTATGTCTATCATGAGTATGGACACTTATTAATCGAATGCTCAAATAAAAAAACTGAGGGCAAGGCAATGGCCGCCACTTGGGATGATACAGAAGAGTCAAATTCAAAATCCAGTGACTTAGGGAGAGATGATGATCGGAAATCATTGAAAATCCTTATGGTCTCCATTACTCCAATCATTCTCAGTGAATCTGAGAACGAGAAAGAACAACAAGCCACCGAATCATTTCCATTTAATAATGAGGAGACTAGAGGAGAAGAAGAAGAGATAGAAAAGGATAAACTACAAGATGCTTATAATCAACTTTACATCCATAGCATTAAAGTGGTTAAAAGACTTAGAATATCTGAGAACAATAAAGAATTGCTGCAAAAAGATTTGGATAAAACTCTAGAAATTAATACACATCTAATCAATAATTTACAACAACATCACTCAGATAATGATAGACTTAAGAGAATTAACTCCTTCCTTAAATCTGAATCTGAAAAACTAAACAAACAGGTTGATCAGTTAGAAGATAAAAATATGCTGCCTCAAAATGAAAATCATACACTCCTGTTTGATCTAGAAGAGTTTAAAAAAATTATCAAGCTAAACTACAAGTTTTCCCAGAGTGGTGAGAAGTTAGAAAAGCTTTTAGGTATGGGAAAATCTAGAAATGATAAAAATGGCTTAGGATATGAGAAAGTTAGAGCTAGGTATGGAACACAAATATTTAAAAAATCTGATACCTCCAGTAGCAACACAGAAAATAATCAAAGAGTTGAATCAAATAAAACTAAAGGAAGAATCCTGTCACAAGATAGGTAATTAAAGAAAAGAGAAATTGTCTTGCTACTCACTCAAATCATTTAATAGGTAATGACACTAAGTGGAACCTAGACAGTGGTTGCTCAAGACATGTCACAGGTGACAATTCCCTTCTGTCAAACTATCATAATCTATACAATGGGTTAGTCACTTACGGAGATAGAACCACTGCTAAAGTAATTGGACAGGGAATCATAAAAGGGATTAATCTGCTTAAAAATAAGAATGTTTTCTACATAAAAGGTTTGGCACATAATCTCCTAGGCATATCTCAAATCTGTAATAATGGGCATGTGGTCAAATTCAACAAACAAGAATGTGAAATCCTAAATCAATCAGGAAAATCAGTAATGAAGGGTCATCGCACATACAACCACTACTAAATTATTAGAGGCAAAGAAGGAACTGATGCCTAGAGGTACTGAGCTTAGAAAAATAAGTCCAGGTTATGCATCTAGATCTGGATATTTGCTGGAATGATGCAATTTTTGCTGAGCTTCAAATGATATATCTGAGGTTCCTGACCTCAATCTTTTGTAGATAAACATTCAAATGTTTCTAATTTTTCTATGTATAGTGATTGTACATAATTTTTCTAAGTATACTATTGATTCATAGAAATATTTAAATATACTTGAAGGGTTGTCTGAGTGCTAAAAATATGAAATCATTCACCTTTGATACATCTTGATATGTAATTTTTGATTAATCGATCAAGGGTCGACATAATCGATGATGCTTTGGAATGTGAAAAGCCATATGATCGAGAATGATATCGATAACATGCTCGATAAAATCTAGACCATATTGATATCATCGGAATTCAAAACTCGATAATATCGATATGAACTATCGATTTGATCGGCAGCTCTCGGAAAGGTAAGGTCGTATCCATTGGAATTCTCTAGTTGCTATAGCCTCTTCCCAATAATCATTAACACGGTCTTCAAAGCATTTATGAGTGGATGTTCAATATCATCGACACCATATCGATGAGATCGACAAACCTGTTATAAAAGCTAACCGACTACAAGGAAGAGATTCACTCAGCTTCTTTTCCTCTGATTTTCCTCATTACCCTGCTGACTATATCAAGAAAAGCATGGAAGATGGTTATAGGGAAAGGTAAGGACTCCTTATCCTCAAAAGCTAAGAAAGAGGAAGATGTTAGATCACCTTAGAACCAATCCAATTGGGAAAAAATTACGATTGTTGATTGTATTCTACTCAACAATGCTATTGAGCCCTATGGGGTGATCTCCTATTAGAAACTATTGGATGGAAGAATGTGCTTAATTTGGGTGGACCTTACCAATTTGACATGATTCAACATTTTTTCAATTGTTTCCATGTGGTTCGAGATTATCCACCATGTATTCGTCTATAATTTATACAACATTCCAAAATGGTTACATCAATGATTCTTGGTCATCTTCTGGACATTGACGTGACTCGGATCCCAATCACTGGAAAAAGTTTCAATGAATTAGGCAGGTGGGGGGAAGATCACTCGAGCACTGTGCCAAGGTGCAACAATTCCTAGATATAACAACAATGTTCTTCCTGAAAAACATCTAGGAACCTTGTTCAGAGTCCTCCACAGTATTTTCAGTACGAATGTCTACCCATGTGACGCAAATGACATCATTTTGAGCCCCTTTGCACTCAATGTCCAGTATGATGTATATTAAGAGGTTCTTGTATGTTTGCCAACTGTTATTCTAGAACAACTGATTAAGGTAGTTAGGGTGGACCATCTTGAAATTCTTCCATTTTCGTCTCTCATCTGCAAACTAGCACACTATGTAGGACTGCCGGCAACATCAGACAAAGTATATCCTATAGTGTGGTTCGACCGTGATGCAGTTCAATAGGTGTATGTCTCCGTCTCTTCTCATGCAAAAAGTTCTCCATCGATTGGTATGAGCAGCTAGCAGAAAAATGAAGAAACACCTTGGGGATCAAATCGGACACCGCTTTGTAGTCCTGCATTAGTCACAAATCGTAGGCGTCATGTACTTGAGCATCACCTGCTAAATAGCCTCGTTGGAATTGACGAGCAGCTCCATAATTGCGAACGACGATTGTTAGGGATAAAGGACAAGCTAGAAGCTCTCCAACCCTCTGTGCAACAAATTTTGGAATTACTAACGACTGGTGGATTTGGTATACTTTAGAAGATGGCAGTGTTAGTAAAGAATGTGAGGATATTGTAATAATGTTTTAAAAAATCCTCACCTGACATCCTGTTGCTTTCCATTTTGAGAATTTTTAGTACCCATGGATTGGTTTAGTAATTTTTTTTACTGCTGTCTGGGGCAAAATGAATGTTTGGATGTTTTGTTAAATGTGGCTGCACATAATTATACTCTTATGGTCACTCTGATATACATGATCCCTAGTTTCTGATATTTATTGTCTTTTATGGAATACATGTGATTTTATTATTTGTTTTACTTGCTTTAATATACATCCATACTGTCTACCGATGATGTATGCTTTAAACTGCTCTTTTTCCTGTACATCTATATCTATGTGTTCTCCCACATGCCATCTCCTCCAGTCAATATCAACTGCTATATCTTTGTTAATGACTTACAAAAAGGGGGAAAACAGTTCAAAACACCCCGAATGGAAATTGTATATCTACTTGAATGGTGTTGCAGGTGTTAGGGGGAGCAGCTGCACCAAGAATGGGGGAGTTCTATAGTAAAGGGGAGCAGATACTGGTTGTGTACATAGGTTCATTAGAATTTGTAAAATTGTGTAAAATGCATGTACACACAATTTAGGATGTGTCTGTCAAGATAGTGTCCTGAGGTGTTTTTGGTATTTTATCTCGTAATTAACAAAGGGGGAGATTGAAAGTGCCCTTGCTAGTGCCCTAGTTTGTCAATTAGCGAGTGTGTTGAGTCAGTTGGACTGCAGAGCCTCACAGGAAGATCTATTCAAGCGTCTATCTCAATCGGATGTGTGGAAGCTCGTCATAGGTAAACCTAAGGCTCACATCCCTTGTCCCAAAACACTAGGTGAATAAAACCCTTAAAACAAGTTAGAACATATTAGGCTTTTAGGTAAGAAAATATTTTTAAAAATTAGAAAATCTCTAAGTTTTCTTGTCCTGTCGATTATATCGATACATAACTCGATATGATCAACCTACTCTATCGATGTCCTCGGAAGACCAATCAAAAAAATCGATGAGGACTTAATGTGTCCAGCAACCACATACATATGTAGATGGAATTATCGATGTATCAATAAACGTATCGATATCATTGATATTTAAATCTCGAGCCCATCGAAGGTGGCTCAATAATATCGACAGGCAGATCCAGCGCCCATATTTTTTCTTAAAAATATCATATATTCTTTGATATATCAGAGCTCTCCTCAATACCATCAGAGTTCAAATCTCGATGAATCGGAAGGCTCTCGATGATATCGGTCATGGGTGCGTTGTCTTCTAGTAATATTTTTTTGAGGTGGTTCTTTAATTCTGATCTGGGGTTACTTGATAGAATCGATATTCAAATATCGATGATATCGAGGTCAGATCGATTTCATCGAGAATGGACATAAACTGTCCAGCAAACTCAACAATTAAATCCTTGGATTTATCGATGGCATCGACACGACCTTCGATATCATCAGTATTGAAATTTTGAGAATATCGAGCATCCCCCCATCATATCTAATCACCTGAAAATTTTCATGTAAGTTTCTCTCATTTTTCAAATGACACGGACTCGATCCTTATATCCGATAATATCGGAGTTTGAAATCCGATGGCATCAACACGAGTCTCGATTCCCTCGATCAGTTGGCAGAAGGTTTTTCAAAAGTGTATGACATTGAGTTTGTGTCATCGAGCAAACCATCGATACGATCGAGAGTATACGCTTGATAATATCGAACCTACTCGATGATATCGAACTCTGCCATAAATGTGACCGTTTTATATCTGTTGGAGCCTTTTGCCAACTTAAAGAGAACTTGTCTTTAGTTGCTGGTAGAGAAAGAAGAGAGTGCTTTTGTGTGTTTAACCTTAGATCATATACCCTAAGCCCTTTCTCTCATGTGAGTTCATCCTCCAATCCACCCTCATCATTGATATTCAATAGAGTGGATTGAGGAATGAACTTCCGTATTCAAGGATCCTCCAACTACTACTTTAATGGAAAATCTTTAAGCTGGGATGCCTTGAATGTATAGATGATTGGAATCGCTCTACCTTCTTAATAGGAAAATATTTAGAGAGTAGGATTCCATCATAACCTTAACTCAACCCTTAGTCATATATTGGTACATCATTTGTGTTGCGGATCATAGGAGCTAAAGACTCATTGTTAATAAGGAGGTGATCTTCGCCACCGTGCTAAATGGGACTCATCAACTTATTTGTAAGTATCTAGAGTCCAGGGGACCCCTTTGATCATTCCTTTGTAGGATTAGGTCTAAGGTGTTTCTCACCCTTTAAAGTTCTTAAGGAGGCCTCCGGCAGGAGTGTAGGTGGTGGGTGCGTTGTGTGGACCCTTGCTTTGTGGAGAGCATAAACATTTAGTTAGGGGTGAACTAGTAAAACCTTGGGTTTGAGGTGAACCGTGTAAAACCTTGGGTTTGAGGTAAACCATGTTAAACCTCGAGTTTGAGGTAAACCGTACAGAAACCTCCGTTAGGGTCTTATGGAAGATCCTTGGCCAGTGTGCTTAAAAGTGGGTGTGTTGTGTTGGCCCTTTCTCATGAGAGTATAAACAGTCAGCCTCAGTGTAGGTTGTAAAGGTTGAAGGCGAACTTGATTTAAAACCTTAGGTTAGAGGTAAACCGTGTGAAACCTCCTTAGTGAAATCCGGTACACTCAAGGGTTGAGTGCGGTTACTGGGAGTGGAGTAGACAAGTAGTCGAACCACTATAAAAATGCATGTATTAGCGATTGTTATTCTCTTATGCATGTGATTTACTTCATTACTTTCATACCTGTATATCTAAGATCACATTTTACACACACACAGTCATATCCATCATAAACTAGGTTACATATAGTTATTCATTGAATAGTTTGTGATTGGATCCTCTACCAGGCTTGGAAGCCAATAGAGTTACATTTGAGGAATCCTGATGATTGCATATTCAAAGGATTAGTGTAATAGGATTTTTAAATACATTGTAAAAACTTTAAAATGTCCTATTCACCCCCCTCTAGGACATATTGGCATATTTCGACTTCAACTCAAAAGGTCTCCACCGCTATTTCATTGATGAGGTCACACGGACATGGATGAAGAGTAAAAATAAATATCACATCTGATCTAAAACTTTTGCAACCCAAAAGGGTTTTAATGGAAGGCGTCAATCCTCACTGTTCCTGGTGACGTGGGCACCTTGAGCATGTATATGACTGATTTTTTTCTGGAGGGGGCCCACCGCCGTAAGGGCCCACTTAATGCATGGAATGGATGTTCCACACACATCATGGTGGGGCCCACGGCTGGGACTGTGGGTCCCTGCCTCTTTCGTCCACACGGCAACGACTGGCAACGGCAGACGCTGCTGCTGCTGCTGCTTAACATATATAGTTATTTTATAAAAAAATACATTTTTCTCAGGAATTTCCTAGGCGGAGCCCTCATCCGAGAAATCCGCCCTGCACATTGCACCCTACGGCTCAAGACTGACCAAATGAGTCCAACATGTGGTATGATTTGGCGAGTAAAAAGATCAAGATGGGTTTCAACGGTAAACACCATTATTTCCTATGGTATGGCCCGCTAGAAAATGGGATCAGCTTCATTTTCGGCTCAATGCCTGAAATGAGCTGGAGAATGGAATGGACGGCGTGGATTAACTTCATACATCAAGGTGGGGCCTGCATGAATAGCCCACCCCAAAATCTCACACATATTATATATATATATATATATAGTTAGTTAGTTAGTTAGTTAGTTAGTTAGTTAGCTTGTCAGTACATACCTATGTCAGTGCATGAATTACATGTTAGCCGCTCCCTACTGCATGTTTAGCGTCCAGGGACGCTGGATGGCATGGATATAACACAGGCACCATGGTGGGTCCCACACGGATGACATGGCCCACCATGCATGTGTGTGTGTGTGTATATATTACTACACTATAAATATATATTACATATATTTTAGTCTAATAAATGGGATCTCCCTAAAATGTAGTGGGCCACTCTGTCTGATGGATGGAATAGATTTTACATAATTCGGTGGGGCCCATTACATTCTAGGGAGAGAAAAAGAGGGGAGAGAGAGAGAGAGAGAGAGAGAGAGAGAGAGAGAGAGAGAGAGAGAGAGAGAGGGACCCTGCCACTATGGGCCCCTCTTGGTTAAATCACATACATCTAATGGGTCCCACCAACAAGTGGGCCCTAAAATAAGAAATAACGATGGATCACCCACCTCTAGGCCTTCCCCTTGGTCCCTTAGCCTCCTTAGCTCCTTCCCTCTTCTTTTAATGGTGGTTGATGGACTTTTGATGGTGGGGATGAGAGATGAGAGGGTGGGCCGCACTTATTATTTTTTGGGAAAACTTGGGAATGCTTGGACGTGTGGAAATTTTTGGGTTGCTTGGAAGTGGAGAGATGGAATGAGAGAGAAAGAGAGAGAGGAGTGATGGGTGAAAAGGATGGGTGAGGTGTGATGGGTGATGTGTGGAGTGATGAAAGTGATGTGAGAGTTGATTTTGGGTTACTTGTGTAAGAGAGAGGTAAGGGTAGGGTATGGGCTACTTGTACTTGACTTGATGTGTGATGTGTACTTGATTGATGAGATTAATTGAGATTGACGGGACATGTTGTAGAGATTCCCTCGAAGTTTGCAACGTGCGGTGTTTTTCTCAAAATGAACATGGGCCCACATCTTTTAACCTGGGTATCAGTTTGGTGTGCGAGTCATGACGTTGGAACTGCAGCGACTGCGCGGTCGCTAAGATACAAGTTTTGGGTTGAGTCGACTTAGGTATGTGGGACTCGGCTTAGGATCGCGCGCAAACGTTGGATATAGGTCGAAGGTTGCCAAAATTCATCCGGAAGGACCGCGAATGCCAATGGAAGGTACGGTCTAGGATATGGACATTACAACTCTCCTCTCCAAATAAAAATTTCATCCTTAAAATTTACACAATCATCGCAAATAGACATAATTTAAAAAGAAGAAGAAACATAGCATCATCATATAAGATTAGAGACAACATACAAGATACAACATATCGTCAATCATCAAAGAGATGGGAATAACGCTCTCGAATCTCAGCCTCGCGCTCCCAAGATGCCTTATCAATAGAATGATGATCCCACTGAACAGGATCCGAGGGACCTGCTCCTTCCGATCAAGGATAAGAACTGACCACTTAATGTAAAAAGCGTCCTCACGAACCTTTAGTGACTGCCAATCAATAACTAAAATGATGTTCGATCCACACTTCCTTGGCATAGAGACATAAAAAATGTTGTACATGTCAGACAACTGAGATGGTAAGGCAAGCTGATAGGCCACGGCACCAACGTGCCCAGTGATATCAAACGGTTTTATGAATCTCAGGGCAAGCTTGCCCTTCGCTCCAAATCAAATTACGGCCTTCATGGGTGAGACCTTGAGATACACATGGTCCCCTACAGCAAACTCCAAGGGATGATGCCAGTGATTAGCAAAACTCTTCTGCTGGCTCTGAGCTATGCGCATTCTCTGCCTGATGATATCGATAGCCTCTGACGTCTGCTGTGTAAGCTCAGGACCTAGGAGATGCCGCTCTTCGACCTCAGTCCAACAACTCAGAGATCTACATGGTCTGTCATACAATGCCTCAAAAGGAGTCATACCAATGGTCGCCTAATGGCTGTTATTGTATACGAACTCAACCAATCACAGATGCTCATCCCAGCTACCCCCGAAGTCACTAAAGGTTTGCGGGTCCTGCTGAGCGCATAAAATCTAGCTTTGGCTGGTTGGGGAGGTGCTTGTCTCCTCAGAGGGTGCTGCTGCTGCTGATGTTGCTAAGGTGCTCAAAACTTCTACCTCTTCTGCTAAGGTCTTGGAGGTTGATGCTAATGCTACTACTAAGGGGGCCTCGGTGGTGAGATCTGTTGTCGCTGCTGCTGCGGGGGCTGCTGTGGTGCTCTCGGCTACTACTGAGGTCAGGGACACTACCACCTACGGTGTCCTATCCCACCACATCCATAATAGGTATCAGAAAGCTGCCTTTGAGGTGGTGCATTTGGAGGTCCCGGTGATGGTACTGGTGCTTAGGCAGATGGGTGGCTCCTGTACCTCTACGGTTGTCGAAGCTGTTGGGGGCTACTAGAGGGGGCCTACCTCTTCCGACCTCTCCTCCAATCTCGATCATTCTGTGTGCTGGCCCACTCTATCTCATAAATCTGATCCCTACGCACTACTGCCTAAAAAGTCAGAAGCTCGTGCCCAATCACACGGCCTCGAAGATCATAATGTATGCCATTCTCAAAACGGCGGGCCTTCTGCCCCTCGCCATCGACCAGATACGGCGCAAACCTTGATAGTGTCACAAAATGAGCTGGGTACTGTGCCACGGACATGTCTCCCTATACCAGAGTCTCAAACTCTAACGCTCTCTGACAACTAATATGATTAGGAAAGTACTACTCCTCGAATTGGTCTATAAAATCATCTCATGTTCAGACGAAGTCGGGCCTTGCAACATGGGTAACAGAGATCCACCAGTGCTCTGCCTCACCCTGAAGAAGAAACACTGCCTATCGGACTTGGTTCTCAGTCGTACACGCCATAGTGTCAAAAATCTTCTCATGGCTCGCCTTGGAAACACGGAGGATTGAGTTATCTAAACTTATGAAGAAGGGCGCTCACGCACTCCTGTTCGGCCTGGGCTGGTGAAATAACTGGGTGCCTGCCCTGTCCTTGAAGTGCGGCTATCACAGCCTATAACATCTGTTGTAACTGAGAGACACTCACAGGTACGGTCAGATCCATACCAATCTTAGGTGTTGGAACGACATCCTCAGGCAAGGGAGCAGGGATCTCAGGGGGTGGAATGGGAGTCGCAGGTGGTAAGGCGGGTGCCTCAGGTAGTAGAGTAGGAGTCGATCGGGTCACTCTCTTGGGCGACATGTCCTATAGGAAGAATAATGACGCCAATCAACCTTAGAAATTGTATGTTAGAGAACTCAATCGAAAGGTTACGCACTTGGAACCTAATTATCCTAAACCCATAGCAAACTTATGATGTCGTTCCTAACTATTCCCAAGTTATGCGTTGATACCAACTTCTGTCATGCCCAAACTCGAAAACTGAGCTCATAAAATTTTTCATCACCGAATCCGGTGTCGACAGCCTCCGTAAAATCCCATTCTCAGCTCCTGGCACCCATTTACCAGGTTCTGATCCTGGGATCCTACAAGGAGGGTTTTCAATATCATTTTGATTTGTAATGAGTGTAACCATAATCTTAACCCACGAACAATAACCATAAGAACACCATCACAAAATCCACTATGATAAAAAACTTTTGAGTACAATGTGTCTAAAGGGAAATATAAGATAATGCAAGTAACTGAAACTCTAAAAGCTCGACTGTACACTCCTGTTGCAACTATGTTACGGCCACATCTTAGTATCACCTGCATGCATCAATTGTGCATAAGCTTATAGAAAACTTAGAGGGTGGTGTAAGTGTGTGCGCAATATAAGCATGCTCAGAATGCAAGGTTAGAGTAATGTGGAATCATGCTGATGAGTACATGAATGCAATCAGCTGTACCAAGGCTATGCGGTGTAGGATATGAATGCTATCAGCCATAACATGACCATGCGATGTGAGATGCAACTCAAGCATGCCAATCCTCATCATATATATCAGTACAGTTCTTATTTTGGGTAATCACCGGGGTCTAGTACACTCTAGCGAGCTTGCCGCCCCTATCCAAATGCACAACTGGGAGAGTGGAATAGACCTTACTATACGCCTGCCAAAATCAGGCTTAGCTCGTTGATAACGGACCCATTCCTCAAGCTAGTCAAACTCAACATAGAAATTTCCTCCTCCTCAAGCGGGTAAGGTCACACCCCTTTCCAACCGACCACGACACAGTGAGAGACACGGCCTACTAGTATACAGTCCTCGTGCACTCTTGTATCCACTTGGTCTCGACTTTGGAGTCATCCTCTAGTACCATCGGGTTTAGGGATTTTCACCCAGCGACAACTATGGCACCCCGATGCTAGAAATAATATTTTTGGTATTCAATCCAACCACCCATAATGCGTATGTGGAGGCTATGGCTCTGATGTCGCTAGGGCATACAATAATCACAATCACATAATGCAAGTGCATGAATCACCCTAATAGACATGCAACAATCCTGCGCGTACCGTACGCACATATAGGGCGACTCTGCCTATTAAGGAGCCCATAAATAATCTGCCCGTAGGCATATGCTATGATCAGTCACTCCTCATATCAGGAATACATATGATGTGTATGATCATGAATCATGCATCTATACTAGACATGTTATATGGTAATAGGCTCTGTTCAAAATGAAGATGGACCTAGATGACCTACACACTACAAGTATGGGCTCACCAATGGGCCTTAGGGAGAGTGACAATGCGATCATTTAACCGACATCATCCTTATAATGTGGGCATCTAACCATCATTGTTCCCAAGACACGTCCCATTATAAACATCACTATATACACCATGGAGATATCACACATTACAATGGACCTAAATACATCCCTGTGACGCCCTGGAAAAATCCGTACTTTGACTCGAGTACCAACTCGACCAGAAATCGCGTAGGATTAAATCCTTTGGAAAATAAGTGTAAGTTAGCTATCGCAACGCTAGAGTAGCTGAGAAATAGTCCCTGATCACTTTAAATATGTTCTACAAGACCCAAAGCAAGTAGAACCAATGACGCTATAATACTCTAAAACCTCGGATCAAACTCTAAACTGGTTTGTTCTCATGACCTCTTTGAAACTTTATATTGGATCTAGACCGCGCGTCGAAAGTCTGATACCTACAATCTTAGACTGTTATAACCGCCTAGCTGGACTTGACAATCATTTCGAAAATCAAGTCCAACCGACATTCAGAGGCTATTTCATTGAGCCTGGAGTGAAGAGAGTGAGAATAGGGTTAGATTTAGAATTTGAAATTCAAATCTGGCACACGACTTGATGCGTTATTATTAAGCATTCTGACTGTCAGAATTCAGCCAAATTACACCCTCGGATCAGGAAAAATTTATATTTCATATCATGAGACTTGTAGACCTGATCTATGTGCGGTGACCGCTGAACTGAAACTGGACCGCCACGTGTGATCTACGAATACTACTGGTCTGAAAATGAGATGTGAGCGACATCCAACGTGCATGAACTTAAGTCTGATCGCGTTCGGCAAGGGGACCACCAGAAATGTCTTTTTGGACCGAAACATCCCCGATTTGGTTAGGCATCAAGTAAACATTGTTCCGAAGCCTGTTGTGGGCAAGTTTTAGGTTATAAAAGGGGCTTAAATCCTCACTTCTCTCACCCATCTGAATTTACTAGAAATCCTAGCTGGTGTGAGAGAAAAAGTGAGAGATTGTGAGAGAGAGTGGGAGAGAATTTCCTGCTGCTTGCACTACGTGTTGTATGTGCTTAAGCAACGCGCCTCAATCACTTTCCCGACAATTTTGCCGCGATTCTAGGTAAGAAAATACCCTAAATACTTATTGATTTAAGGTTCCTTTGGTTCCTTAGTATGGTAGCTGATACATCTTGTAAGATAGGTTCCCGGTTCGCCATAGACGAAGCGTATACACTCCGTTCGAATCAATAAGCTCCTAGGATAAAAGGTGCGGATTCTAGACGCTTTGATTGACTGTTTTCAACGCTTTCAATGTCGTTTAATAGTAGATTATCGACGGCAACGCCGTTTGACATGGACAACATGCTGTCCGTTTCCTGTTTCGTAAGCAGACGAAAAATATGAGATTTAGGGCATTTTAGTCATTTGTAGGAAATACTATTTTCATCCATATTTTTTTGATGTGATTGACATGGCTTCTTGTCGCATTAGGATATTAGGAATGCGTGCATAATTATTTTGGCGAAGAGATTCGCCTAATTACGCACTTTGAGTCGACATACTATATGTAAACTTAAGTGTGTAGTTTAAGTGTTTGTATAAATGTTTGTATTAGTATGTATTGAATTAAATGGTGTTATGAATTAGTTTGAGATTGAATCCTCAAATAATATGCTGATGTAAATGTTTTCCTACATGTTGGCTATATGCATGATTTCATTATATGTATGAAATGCACGTGTTAGATGATTTGCTTAAGTTGTATGCTATAACATGTGTTAACATGCTCACATTGTTGTATTTCCTTTCCATTACTCTTATATGATTGCTAATGTGGATTCATAATTTTTTGGGACTATACCTAGTCCAGGCAGTTGGCAACCGAGTAAATTCGTGGTTGGCTTATCTTTACCACGAACGACGCGTCGATGAACGCGAGTCGTGTTTTGGAGTTGGCGGCAGTGGTTAGGCCACACGAGGTGTTTTACGCACTTCATGTCATTCGACTTGAGATGCGCTCATGCTAGTCGAGCCCGTCAAGTAACCCGACTAGCCTTTGTATGTTCACCTTGTATGAGTCATAATGCTTGAACCTAAGGTATTGAACTTACCATTATAAATCCTGTCAACCATGGTACCTTGATCCAGAAAGACTCATGAGCCGGGCATGGTGGTATGGGACACCGTGGTCGAGCTGTCGGCCTACGCTGGGGCCACAAACCTCCCCGTAGTGACTAGTGAGCACCTATGACTCGTGAGCAGATTATGGTGGTATGAGACACTATATCTTGCTGTCGGCCTACACTGATCATGCGACGAGTCCTTTGTAGTGACCGCGAGCGTATTCTGAGTCTACAGGAGGCAACGACCCTTCCGTAGAAGTGAGAGTACAGTAGGCTTGTATTGATAAGGTGATGGGGGAGCGGTGCAACGAGTGCAAGCAACAGCCCTGACAACCCTTGCAGCGACCTACAAAATATACACCGTGTGAGATGGAGGAGTTGAGGTCGCAGATTGATGGTCTGTTGGAGCTTGACCTTATTCGACCTAGTGTGTCTCCTTGGGGAGCACCAGTCCTGTTTGTAAGGAAGAAGGATGGTTCGATGCGATTGTGTATTGATTATCGCAGGCTGAACCAGATTATGGTGAAGGACAAGTGCCCTTTACCCAGGATCGATGACTTGTTTGATCAGTTGGGAGGAGCGCAGTACTTCTCGAAGATTGATCTTCAGTCAGGATATCATCAGTTGTGCGTCAGGGATGAGGACGTGCAGAAGATAGTATTCAGGACCAGCTTTGGCCACTACGAGTTCCTTGTGATGTCGTTCGGTCTCACGAACACACCAGCCGTGTTCATGGATCTGATGAACTGGGTATTTCATCCTTTCCTCTCACGAACACACGCGGTTCACTTCTATTTTCTGGACTCGCATTCAAGAGGCTATGGGTGCGAAGTTGAAGTTCAGTACTGCCTTCCACCCACAGACAGACGGACAGACGGAGCGAGTGAACCAGATCCTGGAGGACATGTTGCGAGCTTGCGCATTGGACTTCAAGGACAGTTGGGATGACTGTCTTGCATATGCGGAGTTTGCGTGCAACAATAGCTTCCAGGCGAGTATCGGTATGGCACCTTATGAGGCGCTGTATGGGCGACCTTGTCGCGCACCGCATTGCTGGTTAGAGGTCGGTGAGCGTAGCTTGATTGGCCCAGAGTTGGTGCAGGCGACGTCAGAGAAGATTGATATTATTCGACGTCGGCTTCTTACAGCGCAGAGCAGACAGAAGAGCTACGCCGATACGAGACGACGACCACTAGAGTTCACAGTCGGGGATCACGTGTTTTTGCGAGTTTCCCCTATGAAGGGAGTCCTTCTGTTCGGGAAGAAGGGGAAGCTGGCACCGCGATTCATTGGTCCATTCCAGATCCTCGATCGTGTGGGAGCAGTGGCTTATCGATTGGCTTTACCCACGCCCCTCGCGAGCGTCCACAACGTATTTCATGTTTCTATGCTGAAGAAGTATGTTGCTGATCCTTCCCATATCATCAGATGGGAGCAGGTGCAGTTAGGAGAGGATGTTACTTATATCCTGCGACCGACACGTATCTTAGACAGGAAGGAGCAGGTACTGCGTAGCAAGGTGATTCCCCTTGTGAAGGTACTATGGACGCATCACTCTGAGGAGGAGGCTACTTGGGAGACAGAAGCCGAGATCAGAAAGAACTACCCACAGCTTCTCGAGGAGTACGAAAAGGTACAAATTTCGAGGACGAAATTATTTGTTAAGGGGGGTAGATTGTAACGCCCGTGAAAAATCCGTACTTGGGCTCGAGTACCAACTCGACCCGAAATCGTGTAGAAATAATTTCCATGGAAATTAAGCGTAAGTTAGCTAGCGCAACGCTAGAGTAGCTGAGAAATAGTCCCTGATCACTTTAAATACGTTCTACAAGACCCAAATCGAGTAGAACAAACAACTCTACAATACTCTATAACCTCGGATCAAACTCTAAGCAGGTCTGTTCTCTGGACCACATTGAATTTTTGTATTGGATTTAGACCGCGCGTCGAAGGTCCGATACCTCCTATCTTAGACCGTTAGAACCGCCCAGCTGGACTTGACAATCATCTCGAAAATCAAGTCAAACCGATAATCACAGACTATTTCGTTGAACCCGGACTGAAGAGACCGCGAATAGGGACGGATTTGGAATTTCAAATTCAAATCTGGCACACGACTTGACGCGTCAGTATTAAGCGTTCTGACCGTCGGAATTCATCCAGATTACACCCTCGGATCAGGAAAAATTTCTATTTATTATCAAGAGACTTTCAGCCCTGATCTACGTGCGGTGACCGCTGAACTGAAACTGGTCCGCCACGTGCGATCTGCGAACCCTGCCAGACTGAAAACTTAATACGAGCTACATCTAGTACACATGAGCTTAAGTCCGATCGCAATCGACCAGGGGACCACTAGAAAGCAGTTTTTGGACCGAAACAGTCCCAAAATGGATAGGCACCAAGTAAACTTCGTTCCGGAGCCTATTTCCGGCATTTTTAAGCTTATAAAAGGGGTTGAAACCCTCATTTCTCTCTCCCATCCGAAAATTGCAAACCCTAGGAAAATGAGAGAGAGTTTGAGAGAGAGATTGGAAGGGATTTTTCCCGCTTCCGAGCCGCCGATTGCTGCTGCTTCACCAACTCTTCCCAATCACCTGGCTGGTGATTTCTCCACTTTTTCAGGTATAAAATAACCCTAGAACTTGCTGATTTAGGGTTTACCTAGATTCATGACATGTTAACTAACGTACTTCATAAATCAGGTCCTCCTACTGCCGTAGACGAAGCGTACACGCTCCGTTCAAAATCACGCTTTCGTAAGAGACTAGGTGAGGATTTTAGACGCTTTGATTGATGGTTTACAACGCTTTCAATGTCGTTTAATAGTAGATTATCGACGGCATCGCCGTTTGACATGTACAACATGCTCTCCGTTTCCCGTTTCGTAAACTAACGAAGAATATGAGATTTAGGGCATTTTAGTCATTTGTAGGAAGTGCGGTCTACATGCATATTTTGCTGACGTGATTGACATGGTTTGTTGTCACATTAGGGAGTTAGGAATGCTTGCATAATCAGTTTGGCGAAGAGATTCGCCTAGTTGCGCACTTTGGGTCGACATACTATATGTAGACTTAAGTGTGTAGTGTATGTGTTAGTACAAATGCTTGTATTAGTATGTATTGAATTAAGTGATGTTATGTAGTAGTTTGAGATTGATTTCTTGATAATATGCTGGCCTAAATGATTTCCTACATGTTGACCTTATGCATGATTGCATTACATGCATGGAAAGTATGCCTTGAAGAATTGCTTAAGTTGAATGTTATAACATGTGTTAACATGCTCACATGATTGTATTTCAATTCCAATACCTTTGCATATATTGTTAATGTGATTTCATAGATGTTTGGGACTAGACTTAGTCCAGGCAGTCGGTAACCGAACGAATTCATGGCTGACTGGTCATAGCCACGAACCACGTGTCGATGAACGTGATTCGTGTTTAGAGTTGGCGGCAGTGGTTAGGCCACGCGAAGTGTTTTACGCACTTCATGTCGTTCGACTTGAGATGCAATCGCGCTAGTCGAGCCCGTCAAGTAACCCGACTGGCCGATGTATGTTCACCTTGTATGTGTCATAACTGCTTGAACCTAGGGTACTAAACTTACCATTGTAAACCCTGTTAACCATGGTACCGTGATCCACGAAGACTCATGAGCCGGGCATGGTGGTATGGGACACCGTGGTCGAGCTGCCGACCTACGCTGGGGCCACAAACCTCCCCGTAGTGACCAGTGAGCACCTAGACTCGTGAGCAGATTATGGTGGTATGGGACACTATATTCTAGCTGTCGGCCTACACTGATCAGGCGACGAGCCCTTTGTAGTGACCGCGAGCGTATTCTGAGTCCACGGGAGGCGACGACCCTTCCGTTGCAGTAGAGTACGGTAGGCCTGTATTGATAAGGTGATGGGGGAGCGGTGCAACGAGTGCGAGCAACAGCCCTGGCAGCCCTTGCAGTGACCTACGAAATATACATCGTATGAGATTACTAGGAGTGACGACCCTAGACAGGATCTGTGTTGGGATTGATACAAGGGAAGTACCTTAGTTTCCCAATCCTACTGTTTGAATGGACTAATAACAACTTGGAAACCATATCACCATAGCATTGCATGTGCCTGGAAGATGTGGAGCACTCTAGGGAGTGTGGCATGCCGCGGTCGTAAGATGTTGCCGCATGAGGGTGATTGTCGGTGAGGGCATACATCACGTCATATCATCTTGCATTAACAACAGTATTAGGATTGTCTGATTTACTGCTTTACTATTATCGCGTGATTGAATTGTGAACATGCTAATCTTTGCTCTATGATTCCACTGAGTTGATCACTCATTCCCACGTTACAGGATGGTGTTTGCAACACCCACCAGACCCTGTTGTAGATGCAGGTAAGGCCGAGATCCAGGAGGTGGAGCCAGAGATCGACGAGGACCAGGATGAGTTCTCGTATATGCAGTATCACGACGGCTTCCCGTAGGCGACCTGGATCGAGGGGACTTCAGTGGGACTTTTTTTAAACATTATTCTTTTGTTTATGTACATGTATATGAGACTCAGAGATGTAGTCATACTTTGGAGACAGATGAGATTTACTTTGTTTTTCCATACAGTGATATATATATTGTTTAATCTTCTGCTTGCTTTTATCACTGGATCTGAAGTATGAATTGCAGTTTTGGTATACTTTTACTCATGTGAATGCTTTAAATCAGACAACAATGAATCATATCCATTTTTGTTGCATAAGTGACGGTCTGGAACTCGGGAGTTGAGTTTATACACGACCCCCGATTTTTAGGGTGTTACAGGAAGTACCTTAGTTTCTCAATATTACTGTATGAAAAGGACTAATAATAACTCAGTAATCATATCAACATCACATTGCATGTGCCTGGAAGATGTGGAGCACTGAGCGGTACACAAGCATGCCGCGAATGCAGATGATGCCGTATGAGGGAGAATGTCGGTGAGGGCATCCATCATGTCATGTCATATCGCATTAACAACAGTATTAGGAATGTTTGATTTACTGCTTTACTATTATCGCATGATTGATTTGAGAACATGCTAATCCTTGCTCTATTATTCCACTGAGTTAGCTACTCACTCCCACGTTACGGGATGGTGTTTGCAACACCCATCAGACCCTGTCTTAGATGCTGGTGAGGCAGCGATTCAGGAGGTAGAGCCGAACTATGATGAGGACCAGGACGAGTTCTCATATATGTAGTACCACGACAGCTTTGCTTAGGTGGCCTGGATTGGCGGGACTTCTCAGTGGGACTACTTTTGACATTTTGATTTTGCTTATTTATATGTATATGAGACTCAGAGATGTATTCATACTTTGGAGACAGTTGAGATCTATTTTGTTTTCCATACAGTGATATGTATATCTTTTAGTCTTCCGCTTGCTTTTATCACTGAATCTGGAGTATGAATTGCAGTTTTGGTATACTTTTACTCATGTGGATGCTTTAACTCAGACAACATTGAATTATAATCATTTTTGCTGCATAAGTAACGGTCTGGAACTCGGGAGTTGGGTTTATACACGACCCCCGATTTTCAGGGTGTTACAATCGCACTGGGCCTTAAGTACATTAAATGGGCCGTATCACATGAGCCTTATACTCAACAAGTGGGCCGTATTAATGGGCCGCACCAATGGGCCTTATGTACATTGTAATGGGCCATAACCCATGGGCCTTACGTGCATCACAATGGGCCTCACAACACTGCCTCATATATGTGTGTGTGTATATATATATATATATATATATATATATATATATATATATATATATATATATATATATATATATATATATATATATATATATATATTAAGGTGAGCCTCAACAACTAGCTATGAATACATCAAATGGGCCTCAACAATGGGCCTTATACAAATTAAGGTGGACCACACCCAAATATAAGTGGTGATAAGGATTTTCACCATTAAAATTTTGAAGGATTCAATGGTGGACATTCAAACCCACTATTTTCCATAATGTGGTCCACCTGATCCTAGGTCTGTCTTATTTTTAGTCTCAAGCCTTAAAATTACTTTTCAAAAATGGTTGGACGGTTTGGATGCAACACATGCATCATGGTGGATCCCATAGGAATGGGAAGAATGGACGGCATATATGAGGTACATACCTCATGGTGGGGCCCACACTAATGAAAGGTGTGGATCACAATACATACATCAGTGAGTCTCATGTGTGGCCCACCATAACGTTTATATTCCACTCGACCCATTGAAAATGTCACAGAAACATGGGGCCCACTGTAATGTTTATTTTGCTCCCAACTTGTTGATGAGGTCACGTGGACCTAGGGCCCACCATAATGTTTGTTTTCCACCCAATCGGTTGATAGGGTCACACAGACCAGGGGCCCACCGTGTTGTTTATTTTCCACCCAACTCGTTGATGAGGTCACACGGACATGGATGGAGAGTAAAAACAAATATCACATATGATCCAATACTTTTACAACCCAAAAGGGTTTCAATGGTTGGCGTCAATCCTCACTATTCCTTGTGATGTGGGCCTCCTGAGCATGTATATGGCTGATTTTTTTCAGGAGGGCGCCCACCGCCCTAAGGGCTCACCTAATGCACAGAGTGGATGTTCCCCACACATCATGGTGGGGCCCACGGCTGGGATTGTGGGTCCCTGCCTCTTTCGTCCACCCGCCAGCGACTGGCAGTAGCGGACGCTGCTGCTGCTGCTTAACATATATTTTTTCATTATTTTTAAAGAAAATACATTTTTCTGAGGAATTTCTTAGGTGGGGCCCTCCTCAGAGAAATCCGCCCCGCCCATTACACCCTACGGCTCAAGACCAACCAAATGAGTCCAACATGTGGTATGATTTGGCCAGTAAAAAGATCAAACACCACTATTTCCTATGGTATGGCCTGCCAGAAAATGGGATCAGCTTCATTTTTCTACTCAACACCTGAAATGAGCTGGAGAATGGAATGGACGGCGTGGATTAACTTGATACATTAAGGTGGGGCCTGCATGAATAGCCCACCCCAAAATCTCAAACATATATATTATATATTATTTTTTTGTTAGCTTGTTAGTACATACCCATGTCAGTACACGCATTACATGGTAGCGGCTCCCTGTTGCACATCCAACGTCCAGGGACGTTATATGGCATGAATATAACACAAGCATCATGGTGGGTCTCACACGGATGACCTGGCCCACCATGCATGTGTGTGCGTATATGTATATATATATAAATATAATATAAATATATATTACATATATTTTAGTCTAAAAGATGGGATCTCCCTAAAATGTGGTGGGCCACTCTGTCTGATTAATGGAATAGATTTTACACAATTCGGTGGGGCCTACTACATTCTAGGGAGAGGAAAAGGAGAGAAAGAGAGAAAGAGAAAGATACGGTGAGATAGAGGGACCCTGCCACTATGGGCCCCTCTTGGTTAAATCACATACATCAAATGGGTCCCACCGATAAGTGGGCCCTAAAATAAGAAATAATGGTGGATCACCCACCTCTAGGCCTTCTCCTTGGTCCCTTAGCCTCCTTAGTTCCTTGCCTCCTCTTTTGATGCTGGTTAATGGACTTTTGATGGTGGGGATGAGAGATAAGAGGGTGGGCTGCACTTGTTATTTTTTGGGAGAACTTGGGAATGTTTGGACATGTGGAAATTTTTAGGTTGCTTAGAAGCGGAGAGATGGAATGAGAGAGAGAGAGAGAGAGAGAGAGAGAGAGAGAGAGAGAGAGAGAGAGAGGAGTGATGGGTGAAAAGGATGGGTGAGGTGAGATGGGTGATGGGTGGAGTGATGGAAGTGATGTGAGAGTTGACTTTGGGTTGCTTGTGTAAGAGAGAGGTAAGGGTATAGTATGGGCTACTTGTACTTGACTTGATGTGTGATGTGTACTTGTTTGATGGGATTGATTGATTGATTGATGGGACATGTTGTTGAGATTCCCTCAAAGTTTGTAACGCCCGACATTTTCCTCGAAATGAACGCGGGCCTACATCTTCTGACTTGGGTATCAGTTTGGTGCGCAAGTCGCGGCATTGGAACCGTGGTGACGGCGTGGTCGCTAAGATACAAGTTTCAGGTTGAGTCGAGTCAGGTATGTGGGCCTCGGCTTAGGATCGCATGTAAACATTGGATACGGGTTGAAGGTTACCGGAAGGACCGCGGAAGCCAACAGAATGGTATGGTATAGGATATAGGCCTTACACCAATGGACATTGGTCTTAAGGAATGTAACCATGACTTAACCTTTACTTTCAAAGTGAAAAGAAACAATTTCAGTATAACTTTATCCTCAGACATGTTTGGGAAGTGTAATGTAGATATTATCTCATTGAACTCTTTCATATGCAAATATTGACTTTCATATTCTAGGGGTCGCTGTAAGGGCTACCAAGGCTGTTACACGCAATCGTTACACCACTCCCCCATCACCAAATCAATACAGGCCTATCACAATCGTTACACCACTCCCCCAACACCAAATCATGTAGGCCGACAGCTCGAATATAGTGTCTCATACCACCATAATCGGCTCACGAGTTTGGATTGCTCACTGGTCACTAAGGGGAGGCTCGTGGCCCCAGCGTAGGCCAACAGCTTGAATATAGTGTCCCATACTACCATAATCGGCTCATGAGTCTTAGCGGATCGATGTACTAAGGTTAGAGGAGCTTTTCATTGATAAGTTTGGTACCTTAAGTTCAAGCAATAGCGACCAAACATTGTGAATAAACATCGGTCAATCGGGTTAGTTGATAAGCTTAACCAGGCCAAGCGCACGTTGAGTTGAATGACATGAAATGCATAAGCACTCTGTGTGGCCTAACCACTGCCAAACATCCCGAGCATGGCTTAGATTCGTTAAACTCATCCTGCGTGGTGAAAAAAACCTCAACCACCATTTGGAGTACGATTACCAATTACCTGGACTGTAGTACAACCCCAATCATGTACAAGCTCAATAACAGGCATATGATTCATATCCTACATTCATATGAATAATCATAAAATATGACTTGAACGTAAATATAATGCATGGAGGAAATCATACACGTAGTTAATGTGAATTATCTAGGTTAAACAATTCATGGAGGAAATCATACACGTCATTGATGTGGTTGAGAATCATATCTCAACCCACATACAGGTACATCTTACTAACTACTAACTTATTCAGACACTTTACATGCACTTAGTCTACACATTGCATCATACATATTATGTAGTCATTAGCATACATATTAGGAAAAATCCTTTCGTCAAAGGGTAGTCGCCCATACAACAATCATATATCCACGACAGTTAGCCATGACGAGCATGAAAGTGAATTCCATACTCATTCAGTCATTTTCACAAACACTTAGACTACACAATTTAATATACACAGCGTATGTTGATAAAACATGTATTAGGCTAATCCGTTCACCCAGAAAATGATACACATGCATCTAGCATACATAGACAACAATTAATCATGGCAAGCACAAATCTGAATTTCATACATATATGGTATTTTCTACAAATACGAGGAATATAGTATGTTCAACATAGTTAACATATAACTGAAAAATGAAATGGACAACACTTTATACATGTGAAATAGCATCCTAGGTAAGAATAAATCATTACTTAACATTGAAAGTCTTGAAAACCATAACCTAAACATATATAGTCCGCACCTTAAATCAGAAAATACGTAACGGATATGATTCAGACGACAACTCTTCGTCACGGTGGATAGGCAACCTAAGGCATGAATATAGGTTACCTACAACAACACTTAACTATTCTAAGCTCCAAAACATGTTAGGTTTAGGATTTCTTACCCAAGAATGGAATCATAAATGCCAAAAGAACGATTCAGATATGCAGGTTCGATGAATAGATGAACTGGGAAGGATCCTACGGAGAATCAACAGGTTCTCCCGCACTTTCTCTCTCTTTTCTCTCTCTTGGAAAGCTAGGGTTTGGAAATTCGTATGGAATTTGTGAGAGAGGGTTTAAGGCCTTTTTATAAGCCCAAAAGTGACGAAAATAGACCTAGGGTGAAGGTATACTTAGGTTATAACCAAATCGGGTCTGTTCCGATCCAACGGAGCATTTCTAGAGGTCCTCGTACTAAATGCGGTCGGACTTAAGCTCTCTAATACTGGATCTAGGTCAGGATAAGTTTATAGTCCGGTCGGGTTTCCTGATCGACCGTGGTGGATCAGTTTCAGTTCAACGATCACGGGAACTCGATTAGAGCCACAAATGTTATGACATGTAAGGGCCACCTATCCTGATCCAAGGGTGAATTTGGGTCGAAATCTAACGGTCAGAACACTTAGAAATAACGCACAAGTGAAACGTTATAGATTACTTAAAATATATTTAATTTTTTATAAATCTTCATTTTCTTACTCTCTTTACTTCGGACTCAATATAATGGTCTCAGGACATCGTTTGGGCTTAATTTTTGAAATGATACTCAAGTCCAACTAGGCGGTCATAATGGTTTAAGTTCATCGCTATCCAACTTTCGACGTGTGGTCCAGGTCCGATACGAAGTTACAAAGCATTTCCGGGAGCAACTGGGTTTAGAGTTGGATCCTAGATTTTAGGGTAACATAGTGGTAACAAGTCTATAGGTTTTGGGTCGGATAGATCATCCTAAATGGTTTCTAATCGTACAAAATTGGCTCAAGCTTCTATTATACTCGTATTTAACGAGTAGGTTTATGGATACACTGACCTTCGCTCGCTCCCACTGTTAGGCCTATGATTTAATATGAATGGGTTCAACACTTAAACCCTAATTGTCTCCCTATAAAGACTTCAATATTGACATTCTAAGGAGGGTTCAAATCCTATTTACTGATCTAACCTTACGTATAATCTGAATCACTTTCTTCGATCCTAGGCCAGTGGGGAAGGGGCTAACCACGCTTCCGCTGTGCAATTCTAATCCAACGGTTATATTAGCTAACCTAACTAGATTGGGCTCATAAGGTTCTACCCCCCTAAACATATATGTCTACTCTCAAGGCTCTAAAATCTATGTCCTAATCCATATGTCGGAATGAGGTGCAATTTAATACTTATCCTTGACATGAAATGGGAAACAACCTCTCGCTACATTGGTCTTCCTTTTTAATGATGTTTTCTATGGCATTGGTACCTATGATTATAGAAATGGGCCTAATCTCTATTGTAGTTGAGTTCAGGGGCAGGTATGAGTTGGCGGCAAGATGCCTAATTCTACCCAATAAGGACTCTCACTATGGTCCCAAGTTACCCTCTTTAATACCATAATATAATCTATACATTATTACCACATAAGGAAGTTGGACAAGGAAGGTTGACGGGAAAACTATCTCTCTAAGTTTATAAGCACAATATGTATGCCAGAATAGTGTGTGATTTGGGACCTAATTCTTAACTATCTATTGCCCATTGAGACATTTCTAGAGCCTAAAAAGACAACTTTTTATCGACTGTAGGTTCTTAACACTTCTCAAAGACAAAGTAATAAACTTTTGGTTGTAGGTGGTCGGGCCAACACAGAAGATAAGTTGTGTAGTGGGTCTGAGCTGAATATATAAACTTTCTGTCTAGCTAGGACAAAATTTGTTGTATCGGTTCTCAATCCCAGTCGATGTCGATCTTCTACTTGATCAGAGCATTGGATTTATTGGTAACTACTAGGATTGAGAATTCAATTCAAACCGCGAATACTTCTCTTATATATAGTTTCTCTACTCTGTGTCCCCGATTGTACTAAGTCCTTGGGAGGGCAATTCTAAGGGGCATGCTGGTTTGACTATGCATGAATAGTCTCTAAATCGAAATAGCTTTCCTAAGAGTGACTAAAGCCGCCTCTGAGTATTACGGGGATCTATCGAGGGTATGAAGTTCTACTCCAACCAAATCAAACCTACTATTCCTTAGCATATACAGGCTTTACGCTACTTAATATAACTAGTAGCCTAGTCTATAACTCACTAGCTGTAATCTAAAATCTAAACTTATACGCTAGATGGTTTCATACTGTTTCTACTACAGAGGATTGTTCTATCGCTTAGGGTCAAGATTATCTAATTGGAATTGGATTTCCTATATTGTTAGATCTTTCAAAATCTAGGAGTACTAACTCTAGGTCTAAAACTCTAGATGTCCTAGCATTAGATGGTCACTGTTTATAGACTAAGCTACTGTGTTAGGTCTCGCCTGTCGGTAGAAGCATAAAGATTGAGAAGATGGCTAAAACTAGCTCAAAAGAGCCATGGAAAGGAGGGAAATAAGAAGAATGGGATGAGAAATTTGGGTCTCCATAGATTTGGGTCTGTAATAGGAGTGTAATGGGTCAAAGAAAGGGAAAACAGAAAAAAGAAAAGATCAAAGTAGGAGGGGTTGGGGGCTGACACGATTTCGAAGCTTAAATGAGAGCTCTGGGAGCTCCAATCGCAAAAAATGGAAGGAGTAGATGCTGGGTATGGATGTAAATGATGAAGGGGTGTGGGTTATGGCAGAGAATGATGAAATGGGTGATTGAAGGGGAGGTTTGAGAGAGAAAACTGAAACTTTGAAGCAAAGGGAGAGCTTGGGGGGTCACTTTGTGAAGGAAGTCACTGATTTGGGATGAAATGAGGGTCCAAACCCATACCATGGGGTCCCACTAAGCCCCAAACTTGGTCAGCCCTAACGGCCCAGCCCACTGAGCCCGCTGACCAACGAGGCCTCGCCAAATTGGCGAGGCCCTCGCCGTCCTCTGGATAAATCGACGAGGCCTCGCCCATTGGGCGAGGGCCTCACCAGCCCCTGGGTCTAAAAAAGTTGGAGTCCCACCCTGAAACCCCCTGAAAGTTGATCGTTTTGCCCCCTCTTCCGATTTGAGCCGTTTCTGATCATTTTGGAACTAATCTGATCTCTATTCACTATTACCGATTTCTAATGGTGGAATGGAATGAAACGCCATCTATACCGGTCAATTGATGGTCTAGACTTGATTTGGGGTCGTCGTGTGTGATCAAGAGTGCGCACAGACTCGATCTCAGCGATTGTTATCAGTAAACTTTCATCGATAAAAAACTGAGAGTCCTAAACATGTTTCTAGATTTTTCTCGCACCCTCCTACATTATATTGGTATCAGCGTGCGGTGTGTGACCATAACCTAAGTCCATTTTAATCCAGATCATTCTCTGATACCATCTTGTAATGCCTTGAAAATTAGGGGTCGAGCAGAAGCTCAACTCCCGAGTTCCAGAACATTACTTATGCAACATTTTTGATGATGAATGAATGTTATCAGCATTAGGGCATAAAACATGAGGTAGATTAAACCAAAACAGCAAACATAGTTCAGGGACAGTCTGAAAGCACAAGCGAAAGACTGAAATATATATATAAATCAACATAAGTCCCCAAGCTATGTATGCTCTGCCAAGTCATAATTACAAGTCGTGTCTAATAATACCTATATCAAAAGTGATAAATCACTACCAACATAGCCCTGAATCTCCGTCAATTAGAGCATTGTTCACATGAACCCGCCTGAGATTTATATACAGGAGAAATCCTCCTCATCGCCATAAAAGACCGACTCTGATTCACAAGCATCGCCACCATCTGAAACTAAAATAGGAATTAGTTGGTGTTTCCAACACCGTCCCATAACGTGGGAGTGAGTGATCAACTCAGTGGTAACTATACAGCAGAGGTTAACATGTTATCAATTCAATTAAGCAGTAATGATAAAGCAGTAAAATCAAACATGTCCTACATACTCTTGTTAATGCATGAATGTTATGAAGAATGATGCATGCCCTCACTACAATCCCCTCTGCAACATCATCTAACGATCGCGGCATGAATCACTTCCTCAGTGCTCTATCACCAACCCCGTTAGCACATGCAATGCAATGATATGAGCATGATTACCAAGTTCTTATTAGTCCTTTTCATACAGTAGGATTGGGAAGCTAAGGTACCTCCCTTTTATCATTACCCAAACGGTGATCCATTCTCGGGTCATCAGTCCGAGATAATCTCATACGATGTTACGGTTCTAGGTCGCTGCAAGGGCTGCTAGGGCTGTTACACGCAATCATTACACCACTCCCCTATCACCAAATCAATAAAGGCCTATCTTGTACTCTTATTGCTCCAGAAGGGTCGTCACCCCCACGTAGACTCAGAGTACGCTCAAGGTCACTGCAAGGGCTGTTGCACGTAATCGTTACACCACTCCCCCATCACCAAATCATGTAGGCCGACAGCTCGAATATAGTGTCTCATACCACCATAATCTGCTCATGAGTCTAGGTTGCTCACTGGTCACTACGGGGAGGCTCCAACGTAGGTCGACAGCTTGAATATAGTGTCCCATACCACCATAATTGGCTCATGAGTCTTAGCGGATCGAGGTACCAAGGTTAGAGGGGCTTTTCATTGGTAAGTTTGGTACCTTAGGTTCAAGCAGTAGTGACCAAACATGGTGAACAAAAATCGGTTAATCGAGTTAGTTGATATGCTTAACTAGGCCATGTGCATGTTGAGGTGAATGACATGGAATGCATCAGCACTCCGTGTGGCCTAACCACTGCCGAAAATCCCAAGCACGACTTAGATTCGTTAAACTCATCCTGCGTGGCGAAAATAACCTCAACCACCATTTGGAGTATGATTACCGATTACTTGGACTATAGTACAGCCCCAATCATGTACAAGCTCAATAACAGACATATGATTCATATCCTACATTCATATGAACAATCATGAAATATGACTTGAACGTAAATACAATACATGGAGGAAATTATACACGTAGTTAACGTGAATAATCTAGGTTACACAATTCATAGAGGAAATCATACACGTCATTAATGTGGTTGAGAATCATATCTCAACCCGCATATAGGTACATCTTACTAACTACTAACTCATTCAGACACTTTACATGCACTTGGTCTACACATTGCATCATATATATTATACAGTCATTAGCATATGTTTTAGGGCAAATCCTTTCGCCAAAGGTATTCGCCCATACAACAATCATATATCCATGACAGTTAGCCATGGCGAGCACGAAAGTGAATTCCATACTCATTCAGTCATTTTCACATACACTTAGACTACACAATTTAATATACACAACATATGTTGATAAAACATGTATTAGGCTAATTCGTTCACCCAAAAAATGATACACATGCATCTAGCATACAAAGACAACAATTAATCATGGCAAGCACAAATCTGAATTTCATACATATACGGTATTTTCTACAAATACGAGGAATGCAGTATGTTCAACATAGTTAACATATAACTGAAAAAAAAAACAGACAACACTTTATACTTGTGAAATAGCATACTAGGTAAGAATAAATCATTACTTAACATTGAAAGTCTTGAAAACCATAACCTAAACGTATATAGTCCGCACCTTAAATCAGAAAACGCGTAACGGATATGATTCAGACAACAAGTCTTTGTCAACGACGGATAAGCAACCTAAGGCATGAATATAGGTTAGCTACAACAACACTTAACTATTCTAAGCTCCAAAACAGGTTAGGGTTAGGATTTCTTAGCGAAGAATGGAATCAGAAACGTCGAAAGAACAATTCAGATATGTGGTTCGATGAATAGATGAACTGGGAAGGATCCTACAGAGAATCAACAGGTTCTCCCGCACTTTCTCTCTCTTGGAAAGCTAGGGTTTGGAAATTCGTATGGGATTTGTGAGAGAGGATTTGAGGCCTTTTTATAAGCCCAAAAGTGATGAAAATAGCCCTAGGGTCAAGGTATACTTAGGTTATAACCAAATTGGGTCTGTTCCGATCCAACGGAGCACTTCTAGAGGTCCTGGTACTAAATGCGGTCGGACTTAAGCTCTCTAATACTGGATCTAGGTCAAGCTAAGTTTATAGTCCGGCTAGATTTCTAGATCGATCGTGGTGGATCAGTTTCAGTTCAACGATCAAGGGAACTCGATCAGAGCTACAAATGCTATGACATGTAAGGGCCACCTATCCTAATCCGAGGGTGAATTTGGGTCGAAATCTAACGGTCAGAATGCTTAGAAATGACCCACAAGTGAAACGTTCCAGATTACTTAAAATATATTTAATCTTTAAAAAATCTTCATTTTCTTACTCTCTTTACTCCGGACTCAATAAAATGGTCTTAGGACATCGTTTGGGCTTGATTTTTGAAATGATAGTCAGTCCAACTAGGCGGTCATAATGGTCTAAGTTCATCGCTATCCAACTTTCGACGTGCGGTCCAGGTCCGATACGAAGTTACAAAGCATTCCCGAGAGTAACTGGGTTTAGAGTTGGATCCTAGATTTTAGAGTAATATAGCGGTAACAAGTCTATAGGTTTTGGGTCCTACAGATCGTATTTAAAGTGGTTGGTGCTAATGTCACAGGAAATCTAGTATAACGCTAGTTAACTCATGTTAAATTTCTAAAGAATTTAGTCCTAAAGGGTTTCTTGGGCTTTGGAATTGGGTTCTAAGAGGTTACCAAGGTGTTATGGTTGACCCATTGCCTAAGGATGTCTAAGTCCAGGTTGGCAAAAATCTGAGGTGTTACAGACCCACCTTGACTAGAATGGTGGGCCACATCCCATGTGGGACCCAACACAATGCATGTGTTTACCAGGGATGCTGGATGAGTGTGGCTAACATGGAGTTGTATATTGACATGGGTGTGTGCTAGTAGCTAACAAAAAAAAAGGTATTTTAAAATTTGAGGTGGGCCACTCATGCAGGCCCCACCTTGATGCATCTTTATAATCCACACCTTCCATTCCATTTCTCAGCCAACTTTAGGCGTTGAGCCAAAATTTGGGACCAATCCGATTCTCGAGCGAGCCATACCAAAGGAAATAGCAGTACCATGACTAAAACCCACCTTGACTATTCTATTCGCCAAAAACACACCGCATATTGGTCTCATTGGGTTGATCAGGGGCCATACAATCCAATGGACAGACTGGATTTTTCAGATGCGGGCCCTAAAATATCCAAGCTATATGTCCTAGAGGGGGGGGGGGGTGAATAGGACTATGCCAAATTAAAATTAAATACAGCGGATTAAAATAAAGAAATAGCCTTACAAAATAAATCAATTCACAATACTGAAATTAAATCAATCTCAATAAACAAGCATTGAGAGGTTGATACAAATTCAGTTTTAAGGACAACCTTACACCATAATCAACAAGGGCTTATTGTAGGACAACCTTATTTCTAGAACGTCTTTTGAATCAAGAACTCAATCTGAAAATAAATAGCAAGGAATAAATTGATGAAATAAAACTCTAAATTATTACAACATTCCCACACTTGCTTGAAATGTAAATAGTTACATCATTCACATTCACATGTACATTCCACAAAACTGAATGATGAAAGATAACGAATTAAGCAAGCAATCAATCAATCTACAAGACAAAGAGTTATAGTGGTTCGCTTGTGTGCACACCAACTTTTTTACAACAGCCACACAGAATGCTACTCCACTCCTAATATCCTCACAGGGATATTAGTGTTCACTATCAAAATAAGTTTCACAGGTTCACATAAAACCTTCACAATTGTGTCTTTTAACTTGGGCTTACACAATCCAAAAACCCACACTATTCTGAGTTTTCTGGCTCTCCTCAAATGACCCCACAAATGGAATTTTTCTGACAAATCCCAAACAAAAACCAAAAGAATGGAAATTTTATAGAATTATAAAATACCTGGATTTCTCCTCTTGTAGCAGCCCGGAAGAACGAATTGGAGTAGATGTTCGGATATGAAAGTTCAATGTCCAATACTCACTTTATAATAGTTCTAAGTTCTAATTGATTTTAAATTAAATCAGACTGGGCTAACTCTATTTGATTTTAATTCCTAGAAGAAGAAAAATAATATTTCCTCTTTTCAAATCAGATTGGAATATTGAATCAAATCAAATAGAAAAAAACTAACAAAAGGAAATAGAATTATGCACAATATAGCTTAAGAACAGACACAAACTTATCTCAGAGTGGAGCTTCGAATTCACTTAATTTTTAATGAAAAACTCTGAAATTCGTGTGCTATTTATAGCTGTAGAAATTCATCTTCGACTGGTCCTAGGGTCACCATGACTAGTTAAAGAAGAAACAGATTTTTGAATTTTCGGGCGCGATCGGATAAAACCGTTACACGACCAGTCGTGATCAGTTCACGACTGGTCGAAGGCAGTCCACGACTGGTCGTGACCACCCCACGACTAGTTGAGCGACACTTGATCTAGTAGCTGGAGTTTGAATCGTAGCTCCATGACTGGTCAAAGGTCGAATCGAGACCATCCCACGACTAGTCGAGCAGACTCCATGACTGGTCGTAGCCAAATAAAAAAATCTGATAAAATGCAACAAAATTATGACTGGTCTTGAAATATTTTGGACTGGTCGAACCAGTGCTAAGACTAGTCGAACAAGGTCCAGGACTAGTCTTAGAGCGGAACAAACTCACTTGTAAAAGATATATGAATTATGTATCCAAAGTGACCTACTATAAAGGTCAACCTAAGGTCAATCAAACCTCAATAAGTAAGGACATTGAACCTTCACTTGCTTAGACGTTGAGCTTTACGAAGCTTGAGTTCTTCTTCATATAACTTGAACCCTTCACAAATTTTAGTCTTGAACTTGAATATATTTGAACTTTGCATCTTGAACTTGAACTCGAGTTGGAGTCTTTAACTTGAACTCTTCTTTAAGATCATCAATATTGTAGCTTGAACTAGCTTGAGGAGTTCATCATCTTGTCTCGAAGTGTTGACGTGATGTCTCAAACATATTTAATAAGATACAAACACAAGACATATATAGAGGTTTTGACATACAAAATTTAACAACCAAAGAGAATTCAAACCATAGCACTTACAATCTCCCCCTTTGTCAAATTTGTGACAAAACACACTCATATAGTAAGAGAAATAGAGCACAAGCATCAATAAAGAATCATGCACTAGTTATCATGAGTTAACCAAGCATTACATCCTGTAATCCTGTAAGTTTACCAACTCCTCCTGAGTTGTACACCTTCTAATCATCCTTATACCAATCATAATCAATCCCACAATTCTCCCCCTTTTTGTCAAAAATATGACAAAGGAAGAATTAAAAACAGGATAAGTAATTAAGGAGTCAGAATATCTTGTCATAAAACGATATCAAGTCAAGTCAAAGAAACTCAGTCACACAAGTAAAGATAAAGTAAAGTCTTATAGTTATTACAAACTAAAGAGTAAAATCCTCAATCTGATCCAGAAGAAGGAGTAGGTATGGTAGGATCAATTTGATGAAGGCCTTTTTGTAAGTGCCTAAACTACTTGTGCATATTTTTAAATTGAGTATTGTGGCCAACATTCATCTGTTCTACCTTCTCCTCTAATGCACTCAGACGTGCATCGAAATTAGATGGTTCATAGTCTGGATCATTTCCAGAATCTAACTCAATTTCATTAAAAATATCGTCCATATTGACATCATCTGGAGGAAGAGTGTCACTCTCTTCATCATTCTCAGCTTTAGCAGTAGCTCCACCTGCACCAATATCAACTTGTCCTTGAGCCAAATCCAACTTCATTTTGTTTATATTGGAGTTGTTGAATATAAGGTGTTGGATAGGAGCTTCTCCAACAGGCATAGCTACTAACATGTGAGTGGCTAACACATTCATCAGATACCCAAATGGAATATCACTATGACCAGGATGAATATGGAATTGAATGATAGAGTAACAAATCAAAGAGGGTAAATAGATATTAGCACCGGTAACGATTGAGTACAAAATGTGAACCATAAGCAGAGTCAACTCATTCTTATTACCAGAGCGAGGATACAAATTAGAGGTAAAGATACGATGTAAGACTCTGTATCTGGGCAACAAGTATCTGGTTGTGAGGGCATTCCCAGTACTATTCCATGGTGCATCCATGTTACACAATGTTCTAGTATAAACATGTTTTTCAGATTCTGATACTTTCTCAGCAAGTGTGCTAGGATGAATACCATCATCATTTACAGAAATATCCATAAGGCCTGAGATTCAATGTCGATCAATAGGAAAAGGCCCTTCTCTATTAGCAATAATAAAAGTCAGTTTCTCTGTAGAGAATTTAGTAATGCACGCTACCATGGCCTGCACTATGGACTGGTATGCCAGCCTGCCCCAGCGTAAAATGTTTTCCCAACCTACAGATTGAAGGAGAGGAAAAAGATTGAAAGGAGCGAAATGGTTGAAATCAACGGCCTTTTCTACAATTACATTGCGCATACGTAAATTTTGAAAAAACGATGGATCATCTTCGGGAGACTTAAGATTACGTCTAGTGATAACGTTTGATCTAGAAGAAGAAGCACCTCTAAAATTATTCTTTTTAGCTCCAGGGTCCATTTTCTTGAAGAAATACAAGGAATTTCAAGAAAATAGAGATGGGTTTCTCTAGAATCAACAAATGAGGAAGATAACCCAAAAAAGAGATGAAATAGACAACAAAATTCAAGAAATTGAAGAGAAAAGAAAATGATTCTTCAAGAGAAACAAGTAAAAATGCTCTAACCTGAAGGAATCGAATATAGGGGTTCGACTAGTCGTAGCTCGGCTCATTGGAGAGGAGGGTTAGAATGAAGAGGAAGAAGTTTTTTTTCCAAATAAAGACAATCAGTGCGCTACACAACTAGTCGTGGGTCGTCCTCGACCGGTCGTGGCACGACTGGTCGAGTACGTCCTCGACTGGTCGTGTATCATAAAAAAATACAATTTTCATCAAAATTTGAAATAAAAATTATTAATATATTAATATATATACACTATACTAAAGAGATGCATAATCAATCATTTTAAATTGCACATACCAAGATTAAATTTCAATTTATTAAACTTGATTTTGTCGAGCGATTTAGTGAATATGTTAGCAAGTTGAGTCTCAGTAGGAATATATTATACGGATATTACTTTTTCTTCCACTAATTCATGAATATAATGAAATCTAATGTCAATGTGCTTATTACGTAAATGCTGGATTGGGTTTTTTGAAATATTTATCGCACTGGAATTATCACCGTATAAAACCATTGAATCCTATGTGATACCATTATCACTCAACATTCGTTTCATCCAAACCAGCTGTGTACATGCATTTCCAGCTACAATATATTCAGCCTCAGTAGTTGAGAGTGATAGAGAACTTTGCTTCTTTCTAAACCAAGAAACTAAGCAATTTTCAATGTAAAAACAACCACCACTGGTTGATTTTCAGTCATCGATATTACCGGCCCAATTAGCATCTGAAGACCCAGTCAATTGAACACTAGTTTCAAAAGGATACCAAAGACCCAAGTTAACTGAACTTGCGACATATCTAATAATTCGCTTAACAGTAGTTAAGTAAGATTTTTTAGGATTAGACTGATATCTAGCGCAAATTCCAACACTTAAAGCAATATTAGGTCTACTTGCAGTTAAGTAAAGTAAACTACCAATCATGCTACGATACAACTTAGGATCTACATCTTTACCTCTAGAATCTTTTGAAAGTCTTAGAGTTGTACTCATAGGTGTATCAAAATTCTTACCATTTTCAAATCCGAACCTCTTAATCAAGTTCAAAGCATACTTGGTTTGAGAAATGAAAATTCCATTAGGTTGCTGTTTTACTTGCAACCATAGAAAATAATTTAATTCCCCAACCATGCTTATTTCAAATTTTGATTTCATTAACTCTGCAAACTCAACAGTTATGTTAGTACATGTTGATCCATAAATAATATCGTCAGCATAGATTTGAACTATTAAAATATCATTGTTATGCTTCTTAACAAAGAGCGTCTTATCGACACTACCCATTTGAAAATTGTGACTCAGTAAAAACTTTGTCAATTTTTCATACCATGCCTCGGGAGCTTGTTTCAAACCATAGAGAGCTTTTTAAAGAAGATATACATGATTAGTAAACTTAGGTTCTTCAAACCCTGGAGGTTGTTCCACATATACCTCTTCATGTAAATCTCCATTCAAAAAGGCACTCTTTACATCTATTTGAAAAATTTTAAACTTCCTAAAACATGCAATGAATATAAAAAGTCTGATAGATTCAAGACGGGCTACAGGGGCAAAGGTTTCATCGTAATCGATGCCTTCAATTTGTGTGTACCCCGGTACAAATAGTCTTGCTTTATTTTGAATAATATTTCTAAGTTCATCAGACTTATTTTTAAAAATCCATTTTATTCCAATAATGTGTTTATCTGTAGGTCTAGGAACAAGATACCAAACATCATTACGAACAAATTGATTAAGTTCTTCCTGCATCACAACTATCCAGTTTTCATCCGAAAGTGCTTCTTTTACGTTTACCGGTTCAATCTGGGATGTAAAATATACGTAATTACATATGTCTTCTATTTGTCTACGAGTGAGCACACTAGTGAGAGGGTTTCCAAGAATTTGAGAAGTTGGATGATCTTTAACAATCCTTAATTCAGAATTAATTTCACTTTATAAAGTGCCGGGTTTTTCAATTACAAGAACCTCATCATTGTCTGAACTAGTGGCAGGTGTATTCAAGTGATCATCAATGACCACATTAATTGATTCTTGAATCATACCAGTCCTGTTGTTCAAAACACGATAAGCACGACTATTTAAAAAATATCCTAAAAAGGTCCCTTCGTCACTTTTAGTGTCGAACTTTTCTAAGTTTTCATGGTCACGTAAAATTTAGCACTTGCTCCCAAAAACACGAAAGTATTTGATAATAAGCTTCTTGTCAAACCAAATTTCATAAGCCATTTTATTATTTGATTTATAAGTATAAGCACGGTTAATAATGTAGCAGGCAGTATTCACTGCTTCAGCCCATAGATTTATAGGGAGCTTCATGCTATTTAACATAACATTTCTCATTTCTTGAAGCACTCTGTTTTTCCTTTCCACAATACCATTTTGTTGTGGTGTTTTGGGCGTAGAAAATTCATTTGATATTCTCTGTTCGCTACAAAATTTCTCAAAACCGTTATTTTCAAATTCGGATCCATGATCACTACGGATCTTACTGACTTGAGAACAATTTTCAGTTTGGATTTGTTTGATGATTTTTTTCACTTCATCAAGGGTTTCTGATTTGTCTCTTAAAAATGAAACCCAAGTGTATCTTATATAATCATCTACGATAACCAAGATGTATTTTTTGTCGCCTCGACTTTCCGTTCTTGTTGGTCCCATAAGATCCATGTGGAGAAGCTCGAGTGGTCTTGATGTGGCATTGGAGTTCACTTTTTTGTGAGAGCTCCTAGTTTTTTTACCGTACTGGCACTCACCACATATTTTGTCTATTTTTTCTAACTTAGGTAGACCTCTAATTAGTTCTCCTTTGCTCAATCTATATAAATTTCGGTAGTGTATATGTCCAAGGCGTTTATACCATAATTCTTTCTCATTGGTGTGGACCATGTAGCACTTTTGGTTAGATGAGCTACCATCACTTACTATATAGTAGTTTTCAGAAGCTCTGCGACCAGTTAATATTACAGAACCCTTTCTGTTTATGATCTCACAACCTTGATTGGAAAATTTCACACTATGGTTGTTATCGCATATTTGAGATATGCTTAACAGGTTGTGTTTTAGTCCCTCAACATATAAAACATCTTTAAATAAAGGAAGGTTATAAAGTTGAACTGTACCCTTGTCAATAATCTTACAATTGCTTCCAGCATCAAATGTGACTGACCCATCAGTCATGTCTTTAAGATCAGTGAATAAAGCTTTGTCTCCTGCCATATACCAGGAGCATCCACTATCTAGGTACCACTTTCAATGACTTGTTGCTTTAAAAGCAGTGTGGGCAACCAAGCAGGCACCCTTAGGAACCCATTTCAGAATTGTTTTGGGTTTAGGAGCATAGTTGGTCTTCTTTTGATTGTAGTTGTAAGAATGACCTACCGAGTTAGATTTTAAGAGCTTCTTGAGTAAATCAATTATCTTTTTAGCTAGTGGGTTTCTGTTGAAATTGACATGGCTGCTTTTACATTTTTGAAAAGTTTTTGTATTTTTAGAAAAACCTCAATAAGTACTTTTCTCTTTTGAGTTTGAGGCTTCTCCTTTCACAAATTTGAGAGGAGTATCCTTCTGTTTAGGAGGTATATTCTTATCATAGCCCAACCCGGATTGGTCACCACATTTTCTTGATCCGAATAATAATTTTTCTAACTTTGGATCACCTTGGGCATATCTCCATGTGTCCTTTAAACTCAGAAGAGAAGATACTTCATTCTTAAATTTCTCATTTTCAGATTTCAAATCTTCAATCAGGGACGTTTTGAATTTCAAATCACATTTTGATTTTTCAAAGCAATTTAAAATTTGAGATTTTTCTAAAACAAGAGTCTCAAAACATTCTTTGAGTTTAGAAAAATTTTCTTTTTGAAGTTTAACTTTGACAGCAATTTTACAACTTTCCTTATATAAGGCATTAGAAGCATCTTGAAGATCTTCTTCATTTTCATGATCACTATGCAAATTCTCTTCACTAGTTAAATCGTCGTGATATGAAAATGTGAACTTGGCTAGAGTCATAAGGGCTTTTACATCATTGCCTGACTCAGTTTCAGAATCTTCTGATTCAGAAGAGGCTTCAGAATCAGATGATTTGTCCCATGTAGCCAACATACATTTATTTTTGGGTTTGTCCTTTTTAGGACATTTGTTTGCTAAATGCCCATATTCTTGGTAGTTGTAACATTGACTGTCTTTCAAAGACTTCCAAGTACTAGACTTTGGTTTAGATCGTTTCTTTTCGTTTGTCTTTTGAAAATCGACCATTTTCCTACTTTTGAAAATCTTATAAAACTTTTTTGCTAAAAGTGCCATATCATCTTCTGAATTTTTCAAATCCAAAGTTTCTTGAGAAATACCTTTAGAAGATGTTAAAGCAATAGATTTACCTTTAGGAGCTTTAAAATTTAATTCATAGGTTTGTAAAGAACCAACTAGTTATTCTACCCTCATGTTATCCGGATCACGAAGTTCCTGGATCGCGGTTACTTTTGAGTTGAACCGTTCAGGAAGAAAACGTAGTATCTTTGCACACACTTTACTTTCTGAGATTTTATCGCCAAGACCCCACATTGAGTTTACAATGTCATTCAATCTAGTGTAAAAGTCCATAAACATTTCATTTTCCTCCATATGAATTTCTTCAAACTTAGTTGTGAGGAGTTGGACTTTAGATTTCTTGACAATTGATGTACCCTTATGTGTCATTTCTAATATATCCCAGGCTTGCTTTGTAGTATCAAAGGATATGATTCTTTTGAACTCATCTGGTGATAGTGCGCAAGTGATAGCATTTAGTGCGCAAGTGAGAGTAGTGCGCATTGGCACTACTCTCACTTTTCTGAAGTGTAGTCCATGAGAAATAAGGAGACACTCTTATTATTTTTGAACCATCGGTTCCAATTGCTTCAGTGGTACGGCGTTTCCATTTGGTAACAGTGGCTTGCCACATACTCTCATCCACTGATTTGAGGAAGATCCTCATTCTGGCTTTCCAATAGGCATAGTTGGATCCATCAAATGGTGAAGGCCTAGTGACTGAAAGGCTATCGAAATTTGACATCTTATAGCTTTGATCGTTAGCTCAGGAAATAAATCCAAATTAAAGCAATAAGAACGAGCTATTAGGCTCTGATACCACTTAAAATGACCAAGCTATATGTCCTATAGGGGGGGGGGGGGGGGGGGGGGAATAGGACTATGTCAAATTAAAATTAAATATAGCGAATTAAAATAAAGAAATAGCCTTAAAAAATAAATCAATTCACAATGCTGAAATTAAATCAATCTCAATAAACAAGCATTGAGAGGTTGATACAAATTCAGTTTTAATGACAACCTTACACCATAATCAACAAAGGGCTTATGGTAGGACAACCTTATTTCTAGAACGTCTTTTGAATCAAGAACTCAATCTAAAAATAAATAGCAAGGAATAAATTGCTGAAATAAAACTCTAAATTATTACAACATTCTCACACTTGCTTGAAATATAAATAGTTACAACATTCACATCCACATGTACATTCCACAAAACTAAATGGTGAAAGATAAAGAATTAAGCAAGCAATCAATCCACAAGAAAAAGAGTTATAGTGGTTCACCTGTGTACAACTGTTTTACAACAACCACACAGAATGCTGCTCCACTCCTAATATCCTCACAAGGATATTAGCGTTCACTATCAAAATATGTTTCACAAGTTCACCTAAAACCTTCACAATTGTGTCTTTTAACTTGGGCTTACAAAATCCAAAAACCCACACTATTCTGAGTTTTCTGGCTCTCCTCAGATAACCCCATAAACGGAATTTTTCTAGCAAATCCCAAATAAAACCAAAAGAACGAAAATTTTACAGAATTGTAAAATACCTGGATTTCTCCTCTTGTAGCAGCCCGGAAGAACTAATTGGAGTAGATGTTCAGATATGAAAGTTCAATGTCCAATACTCACTTTATAATGGTTCTAAGTTCTAATTAATTTTAAATTAAATCAGACTGGGCTAACTGTATTTGATTTTAATTCCCAGAAGAAGGAAAACAATATTTCCTCTTTTCAAATCAGATTGGAATATTGAATCAAATCAAATAGAAAAAAAAAATAATAAAAGGAAATAGAATTATGCACAATATAGCTTAAGAACAGACACAAACTTATCTCAGAGTGGAGCTTTGAATTCACTTAATTTTCAATGAAAAACTCTGAAATTCGTGTGCTATTCATAACTGCAGAAATTCATCTTCGACTGGTCCTAGGGTCACCATGACTAGTCGAAGAAGAAACAGATTTTTGAATTTTCGGGCGCGATCGGATAAAACCGTTACACGACCGGTCGTGATTAGTCCACAACTGGTCAAAGCAGTCCACGACCAGTCGTGACCACCCCATGACTAGTCGAGCGACACTTGATTTAGTCGCTGGAGTTTGAATCGTAGCTACACAACTGGTCAAAGGTCGAATCGAGACCATCCCACGACTAGTCAAGCAGACTCCATGACTGGTCATAGCCGAATAGAGAAATTTGATAAAATATAACAAAATTATGACTAGTCTTGGAATATCTTGGACTGGTCGAACCAGTGCTAGGACTAGTCGAACAAGGTCCAGGACTAGTCTTAGAACAGATCAAACTCACTTGTAAAAGATATATGAATTATGTATCCAAAGTGACCTACTCTAAAGGTCAACCTAAGGTCAATCAAACCTCAATAAGTAAGAACATTGAACCTTCATTTTCTTAGACGTTAAGCTTTACGAAGCTTGAGTTCTTCTTCATGTAGCTTGAACCCTTCACAAGTTTGAGTCTTGAACTTGAATATATGTGAACTTTGCATCTTGAACTTGAACTTGAGCTAGAGTCTTTAACTTGAACTCTTCTTTAAGATCGTCAATATTGTAGCTTCAACTAGCTTGAGGAGTTCATCATCTTGTCTCGAAGTATTGACGTGATGTCTCCAACATATTTAACAAGATATAAACACAAGACATATATAGAGGTTTTGACACATAAAATTTAACAACCAAAGAGGAATCAAACCATAGCACTTGGGCCCCACCTATCAAAAACCACGGGATTACTGGTTTTCCAAAAAAAAGAAGAAAGGAAATAGAGCAGCGGCACCTGCTGCTGCCGCTGTCAGATGTGGGCGGATGGACCGGCTGGGCCTCACGGCCGTAGTTGTGGGCCCCACCGTGATGTGATTCGAACATTAACACCGTGCATTGGGTGGGCCCATAGGGCAGTGGCCCCCATTTCAATAATCAGACGTATGCAGAACTCAGGTGGGCCATACCATCTAAAATCATGTGTAGACATGCCTAAAATATATAAAACTACTTGGTGGGGCCTACCTGAAATTTGGATGTGGCTGAACTTAGTCTAAACCCTCAGCCATGTGGGACACACAAAATGAGTGGGCTGGATTTGTGAACACCTTATGGTGGGCCCCTGACCGTGACCTCATGGACCAGTTGGATGATAAAGAAACATCACCGTGGGCCCCTGGTCCACGTGACCTTATGTACATGTTGGGTGGAAATAAACATCCTAGTGGGCCCCAGGTCCGTGTGACCTTATAGATAGGTTGGGTGGCAAATAAGCATTACAGTGGTCCCCAAACCCCCTCCCTGGTCCACATGACTTTATGTACAGGTTAGATGGAAATAAACATTCCAGTGGGCCCTAGCCCCCTTCCTGGTCCACGTGACCTTATAAATAGTTTGAATGGAAAATAAATATTATGGTGGGCCCCCATTCCCCAATCAATGGGCTGGATGGAAAATAAATATTATGGTGAGCCCCCAGATTTTTGTGACCTTATCATCAGATAGATGGCAAATAAATATTATGGTGGCCCTTGGTGATTTATATATTTTATATTATACTATAGTATAATATATATACATGAAGGGTGGGCCACATGCATGAGGCCCACCGCTGATGTATGTGTTCCTATTCCACCATCCAGATGGAACAGTGGCTCACCATGATATGTGAGTAACTCCACCATGATACATGTATTTCATCTATGCCGTCCATATGTTTCATATCCACGTTGTCCATCTTATACGGGGCCCATTTTGATATATATGAGGCTCATGTGACTAGGCCTATATTGAAGTATTTTTGGCCCGTTGTTGAGGCCCACTTTAACTTATTGGAGACCCATGTTTTGAGGCCCATTGTGATGTTTGAAAGGCCCATGGGTTATGGCCCATTGTAATGTACATGAAGACCATTGGTGTGGCCTATTGATACGACCCACTTGATAAATATAAGGCCCATTGATACCGCCCACTTGATAACTATAAGGCCCATTGATACGAACCACTTGATAAATATAGGGCCCATTGATACAACCCAGTTGATAAATATAAGGCCCATATGATACGGCCCATTTGATGTACTTAAGGCCCAGTGAGATGAATTTAGGTCCATTGTAATGTGTGATTTCTCCATGGTATATATAATGATGTTTATAATGAGACGTGCCTTAGGAACAATGATGGTTAGATGCCCACATTGTCAGGATGATGTCGGTTAAATGTTCGCATTGTCACTCTCCCCGAGGCTCGTTGGTAGGCCCATACTTGTAGTATGTAGGCCGTTTAGGCCCATCTTCCTTATGAACAGAGCCCATTATCATATAACATGTTTAGTATAGATCCATGATTCATGATTATACGCATCATATGTATGCCTGATATAAGGAGTGACTGATCATAGCATATGCCTTTGGGTGGATTGTTCATTGGCTCCCTGATAGACGGAGTTGCCCTACATGAGTGCATGGTACACGTAAGACTGTTACATGACTGGTAATATGATTCATGCACTTGCATTTGTATGACTGTAGTTATTATATACCCTAGCGACATCAGGGCCAAAGCCTCCACAGACGCATCGTCGGTGGCTGCATTGGATACTAAAAATATTCAGTTTTAGCATACGGGCGCCATAGATGTCCATGGGTGAAAATTTCTAAACCCAATGGTACCAGAGGATGACTCCAACATCGGGACTAAGTGGATACATGAGTGATCGAAGGCCATATACCAGTAGGCCGTATCTCCCACTGTGTCGTGGTCGGTTGGAAAGGGGTGTGACCTTACTCGTCTAAGTGAGGGAGAAATCTCTATGTTGAGTTTGACCAACTTGAGAAATAGGTCTGCTATTGATGAGTCGGGCCCGATATTGGCAGGCGGATAGTGAGGTCTCTTCCGCTTTCCCAGTTATGTTTTCGAATAAGGGCAACAAGATGACGTAGAGTGTACTTGACCTCGGTGATTATCCAGGATGAGAACTGTACTGATATGTGGATTTGAATTGGCATGCTTGAGTTGCATCTCGCATCACATGGTCCTGATATAACCGATAACATTCATATCCCACACTGCATAGCCTTGGTACGGCTGATTTGCATTCATGTACTCTTCAACATTATTCTACATTACTCTGACCTTGCATTCTGAGCATGCTCATATTGCGCACACACTTACACCGCCCTCTAAGCTTTCTATAAGCTTATACACGATTGATGCGTGCAGGTAACGTCAGGATGCAGCCATAGCATAGTAGCAGCATGAGCGTGCAGTCGAGCTTTTGAAGTTTTTGTTATTTACATTATCTTGTATTTCCCTTCAGACGCATTATATTCAAAAAAAATTGATCATAGTGGATTTTGTGATGGTGTTCTTGTGGTTATTGTTCGTCGGTTATGCTTGTGGTTATGCTCATTACAAATTAAATCATATTTGAAATTCTCCTTGTAGCATCTCAGGATCGGAACCTGGTATATGGGTGCCAAGAGCTGAGAATGGGGTACTACGGAGGCTGTCGACGCCGGATTAGGCGATCAGAAATTTTGTGAGCTCGGTTTCCGAGTTTGGGGCATGACATGGAACTTCAACTTTCGCACCAAGTTGGAAAAATCTAGAAACAGCCTCAAATTTACGCACTCTATGTAGTTTCTCAAAATAGACTCGAAGTTTAAACAGCCTCAAATTTACGCACTGCGCATTTTTCTAAAATAACCTCTGAGTTTCAGAATATATTTTTTCAGGACAATTTCAGGAATATGTTTGTTTTCAGGACAATTTTAAGATTCCTTTTCTTCACTTCAAATCTTTTATTTTCTTCATTCCTCACTTGGTTTTCTTGGATCTTTAGTATGTGAATTCTTTATTAATGACTTCCAAATCTCCAAATCTTCATTTAGTAATCTTTTAAGCCTAAATCTTCCTTTTTGCATCAATTTCACTTTAAGCTCTCGAAATTGCCTCACACATGAAAACATGAATATTTAAATCGATTAAGCACTATCATGTTTATAAAACCAAGATATAAATATGAGGAAATATGTAATAGTTTACACTTAACAAATTGGAGCAACAACAACAAGTAAAAATATATTCCTATTTAATTAAGTTTTTATTTTTAGCATACACCCAAATGTAAATGCAGATGGTTTATGCTCAAGTCACAGAATCATAGCATTTTCACTTTCATGGCACTTCATACATAGAAAAAAAAAATCAAAATATTACCTATAGTGGTCTTTGATGGTCACTTAAGAGTATTTTCACTTCAGCCAATTCTTCTTATGTACCTTCATAAAGAGAATGCTCATCCTCTAGAATAGATGGAGGACCACTACTTCCCAAGGATGGCAAAAATTTTCCATCAAAAGTGTATAAGAAAGTTTAAGAAGCCTGATAAACAATTAAGATATCCCATAATATAAATAAAATTAGAACAAAATGATATGAATAAAAAAACATAGGTGTTTATCAATCTCAAGAAAATTGACTTGTTTATAATTTCTAACTACTATGCTATCAATGTGTAGACATACACAAACATTTTCCATGTACCTGAAATCTAATTCTTTCACAAAGGCATGACATCATGTTGATCAAGGACTTATATACTAGGTTACCTCTTCATTACAAACATTCAGAAATATCATTAATTTCTTTCATTCCCTCCTAATTGAACTTAGTGTTCTTCGCTATACATTTCATTTATTAATCATCAACACAGCCTAAGCTTCCCAATGTATTTCAAACAACAGAACCACCACAAAATACTCTCGTATTGTGTAATCGACGAAGGCTCAAACCTATTTCAATTTTCCCTTGGTCTCCATCATGCGACCCTATAGCTCTACAAATGCCAACATTTTTAAACGAACGCAATAAGTAGCAGGAAACTGTAAAAAGGCCAATCTTATTTAGAAAATATAGCGCAAAAAAACAACACAATCCATCATATTTGAAATGATGGGCTATAGGTGTCCTATAGGAGGGTGCATAGGACCATGACAGATATTTCGATACAATGCAGAATAATAAATCGAATAAAATTAATTGCTTAGAGTATTGAATTCTTGATATCAATTAGTTTGTACGACAACCTTCACCTAAAGGATTTAGTCAGGACAACCTTATTTCATGACGTCTTTGAAATTAAAATATCGAACTATAGCAAGAGAAAATGAAGTACAAGATAGATATAAAAATAATAAAAAAGAAATCACTACAATGCATAAAATAATTATAGTGGTTTGGTGCATAAACGCAACCTACTCTACTCTCAAAATTACTGCACTCACAATTTTGGCTTTCACTATGTCAAGGTTTTCCCGGGGTCACCTTAACAACCTGATACAGTTATTGTGATTTTCAGGGGTTATCACAATTAAACCCACGTTGTGATTCTCACGGGATCACCACAAAAAACCCACTGAGAATTTTGAGTTATCTCAAAAAAACCCAAACTGAAATGAAAGTAAAACAGTATTTATCTTCAATTGGTGAGTCGAAGTCGTAGCTACAACTTAAATGCAACAATCTTTTTCTTAGGATATAAATGAAGTCTTGTATGAGTTCAGCCCAAAAGATTATAGGGATATAATATATATTTTTTATTAATGATACCCTAATGCTATAAATTTGATCCTCTATTTATCAATTAGAGCATGGATTACTCTATTAAAACAGTTTAAACTGACTTGAGAAAGAGAATAGAATTAAGTAAATCAAATATAAAAATTATAGCACAAAAGGCTTAAGAAGGCTTAGAGTATCACGCTTTTATACAGAACATGGATTTATGATTTTCATATGTTGAAAGAGTAAGAGAAAGCCTCTATTTATAACCAAGGATATTGGAAGTTGGGCTGGCCCAAGTGTCGGTTCAGCTAGCTGGATTCCAATGATCTCGTTCCAACGACACTCGGATTTCACCGGATAATATCTTTCAAACATTCGCCTGACCTAATCCAAAGTGTGGTTGGCCGACCAAGGGGTTCGATTGGCCCAATATGCATGAAATTTGAAAATGCATCATTGTTGGAAATTTGATCGAACCAACTCGAGAAGGCCGAACCCAAGGTCGGGCTGGCGGAACATGTTATGAAAAAATCTTTTCAAATCTGTCTTTTAACATGAATTATGTAGGGTTAGCCAAGAGTAGTTAGGTTGGCCAAACTAAATGTAGGGCTGGCCTTACTTGAGTATATTTTTACATAAAAGATTATTATTATAATGCGTATGTGAAATACACCTAACCTATGGTCAATATAAGGTTATATCACCTGATGGTTGACTCATACAAAGTGTTCCGATTATCGAACTAGGTATGCTCATGTCTTGAGATTCAAGTCGATAACATATATTCATAAGAGCTTGTGATCCTATCAAGACTACAAAATCTAACAAACTAAATTTTTCTTAAGTATAAGCACTTACAATCTCCCCCTTTGTTAATTTCATGACATAACTCACTCATACAATTATATAACTCATCACAACATATTACAACATGTCAATAACACATCATATACGTACACTTATAATTCAAAAGAACAATTGAGGCATCACCAAAGATATCTTGAATCTTCTCACTCCCCCTTAGATCATGCATACGAAACTCCCCCTGAGCACTTAGCCACATATATCACATGGTGTGTAAAAAAATATATAATTCCACATAATGTATTCAAACATGTAAGTGTAGGTGCTAATAAATTGTGAGAGAGATGTGCTTGATAATATCCATAATATTATCCATAGCTTTTCTCCCCCTTTTTGTTAGAAGTTAACAAAGGAAGAAACAGAGATAAATGAAGCATTTCAAAATATAAGCAAGGATAGGAGCAATAAACATAAGGATCTACCTGCATTAAACGTTCAACATTAAAAGTCATCCAAATGTATGAAAGAGAGAGTTATCATCATGGTGCAAGTAATTCAAAATAGAATTTAAGTTATTATAGACCATAAGTAAAAAAGTTTATCGATTAGAGCTAGAAGAGAATGGTGCAGGCATATCAGGATCATTAATCTTTAGACTCATACTAAAACGATGAAAATACTTTTTCATGTACTTTATTTGTTGTTTCTGATTCTTAAGTAATGCTTCTTGGGAAACATGCAAGTTATCCACATTCTTCTCTAAGCTCTCCAACCTCTTTAAAAATTATAAAGGCTAGAAGTCTGAGTCATTAGTATCTCCTCATTCTTCCAAATCAGTAAAAATGTTGTCCATGTTGGCATCATCTTCAGGAACTACTTCCTAATCACCTTGCTACTATGGTCTCAATTCAAGTTCATCATATTTAAATTTGCATTATCGAAAGGAAGCTCGAACTCTAGTGCTTCAATTGTGGGAATTTAGTCATGTTACCGCAAAGCAATGGAAGTCATAATGGATGCCAATGGAATGGAACCATGCCAAGGATGGAGATGATACTGAATAATCAAGTAGGAAATCAACGATGAAAGACAAAAGCGAATACTAAAAATGACAAAGTGCATAATGAGCATCATATAGGGAGTAAGATTAGTCTTATTCCTAGCCCATGAATAGACGTTAAAAGTGAAGATGCGATGAAGAACACGGTATTTCGGAAGAAGATTGTAAGTGGGGAGAGACTTACCGATATGTCATTCAACGTTAAAACCACATAACACCCTGGTGATTAAATTTCTTTCCAAAGTATACATGTTGTCACACCCCAAACTCGAAAACTGGGCTCATAGAATTCTCAATCGCCGAATCCAGTGCTGACAGCCGCCATAGTACCTCATTCTTGGCTCCCGACACTTATATGCACGATTCTGATCCTAGGATCATACAAGGAGGATTTTTAACGTACATTTATTTCATAGCAAGCATAACTACAAGTTTACCCAAATCACAAAGGCAACATCATCACCACATATCCACTAATATAAATAGTTGAATATAGTGCTGAAAGGAAAATACATATATCAAAAATCAAAGCTCCACAAGGCGGCTGCATGCTCCAAGCTCAACGTTGCTGTGACCTAATGCCACCTACACACATCTATCGTGCATAAGCTTATAGAAAGCTTAGATAGTGGTGTAAGTGTGTGGGATGCACGTGCTAAGCATATAAATATCAAAGTAATCAAAAATACTAGCAATTCATAAATTCTACAATATCAGTGTAATATGGAAACATGCTGGTAAGTCCATAAATACCATCAGCCTTATCCCGACTATGTAATACAAAAGCATAATAAGTCAATATCACATACTAAGGAAGCAATGTAGATCAACTATACAATGCATAGAAATAGTAAGCCAAATATCATATACTGATAATGCAATGCAATATACAAATCCTAATGAGTCCATAAGTATCGTCCAGATCATCTAGGCAATAAAAATGCAGAAACATAGAAACCCAAAATGTCATATAATGCAAATGCAGTATGTGGTGAGAATGAAACGACCAAGATGGAGTGTGAAGTCGAGATGATAGTACATAGTATCGCAGGTTATGGGGTCCATCCACTACAGGAAAAATGGGCAAAGGCTATGGCCAAAAACCGTAACTAAAGCCCTTTTACTACGAATATATTCCGTCACACATCCGTCACTATTAGTGGGATAGCTAAAGGTCAAAAAACCTATTGCTACAGATTATATCCGTATCAATAGGTATCAGTAACTACAAACAAAAGCCGTAGCTATATTGTCTGTAGCGAAATGTAGCTACACCTAAAGATTAAATTGTAGCAATAGATACCAGTAGCTACGAATAAAGGCCATAACTATACTTTCTGTAGCAAAATATACCTACTGCTACAGATTAGATCCGTAGCAGTAGATATCAGTAGATACGGAAAGAAGCAGTAGCTGTAATTTCATTAGAAATATGTTCTTACTGCTACGAATAATATCAGTAGCTAAAAGTGGAATGAAATTTGTAGTAATATGCTGTAGTTAGCAATAGCTACAGTTTTCAGAATAATAGCTATGGCCAAAATTTGTAGCTATTTTTTTAAAAAAATTGTAATAATGGTGCCTGTTTCCATTGTAAGAACCTGTTGTGATTGATAACCCATCTAAGCTTAATGCTGATAGGAATAGTGCATAAAATGCAATTAGGAAAAAATGATGCATTTATTACAAATAGCAATCACATCATACAATGCATCCCATATTCACAATTCTAAATTAACAATACTTCACTTTACTCAACCTATCATAAGAATTACAACTATGGCATGCCCTCATGTGCAAGAAACAAATACACTCCAACACAGTAAACACCCTCCATATAATGTAATAATGCTTATTTAGAAATGCAGAAGTATTTGCCTGAGATAGAGCTTCTTCTTTCTCTGAAACTACAGATGTAACTTCTATGGACTTTGACACAAGATCACTTTCAAGTTCTGAAGCCCTTCCCTTGAGAAAATGAATTTCATTCTCCAGTGACTTCTTTAGCTCGTCAACCTGTATAAAACAGCATTTATAGACACAATCAAACAAGCATGCCTTTGTACACATCTCAAAAGGAAGAAAGTAAAAAAAAAAAAATTTATATAGGAAGAAATAAAAAAATGTACTTGCCAATCTTCTAAACTATGGTAAAATCCAACATGAGTAATGTGGTTTGATGGACTACTGGTTTGTGTAACATTATATAGGAAGAAATGAAAATACAGTGAGAGGAGCAATGAAACTAAATCTCCAAGATACGATCCACTGAAGCATAAGCTTAAAACCTCACCCGATGATTCACGCTCCTCCAATTACAAATGCCACAACTGGTTTTGGCTCATTAGTATTCGTGGGTAAATATAGATCAAATATGCAGATCAAAATATTTTCAGCTAGCTGGTTAGAGGATCCATTGAAATGTGTGATGTGTAAATTCAATGCATCAAAAACATGGAACTAGAAAGTGAATCTCAAGTGATGCATCCACAGCCTAGTACTTATTTCTTGGCTGGTCTCCATAAACTACACTCTTGCGGACCTGACTTGAGAAGAAATAGTAGTATCCAACTGCAAAGAATTAAACTCATTTAGAGGCATAGGTTTTGAGGACACATTCCTTCTAATAAGATTATTTCCAAAGAAGACAAGTAACTGAATCCTACATAAAAGGAAATAGTACTGTTTTGAGTAATATAAAGCTTAAATAGCCAAGTAGTCTGAAACCCATACAAGACTTAAAGCAACATATTGTAGGCCCATTTCAATAGATTCCTAAACTTGTTAGTCGGCCCCCACCCAAATCATAAATGAGATGATTTAAGGGGAATTCAGTAGAAGCACATCATCCCATCACGTCATGTATTCAACCAAATACCCTCTTTTGTACCCCTTTGGTTTCTCTTTAATAGAATTTAGTTGCTTATCTAACAAATAAAGAATAGAAAAGGTACCACTCTCCCAACATATGTCGACACACAAGGGACGTCTCTATGTAACAATTCAAGGATTGGGTTGGCATCCAAATAGGCCTTAGATACGCTGGAAAGTACTTTGAATAAAAAGGTCTCAACCAAAAAAAGAACCTTGTAAAAAGCCTGGCATTAGTAACATTGCATAACAATCAAGGGCAAGAAACTTTGTAATCCACATGTAGCCTACCCTGAATTAAAAGTAAATGATTAGAAGTGTTATAAATACAAATTACATTTATAGATTTTAGATCCCAAGTTCATGACAAAAAACTAAAAAAAATTAAATATATATCACCATCATCATAGCCTTCTCCTAGCAATTTGAGGTTTACTTTTAAAAGGTACACTGGCAAAAGTTTCAGAATCAATCCCATCAGATATCAACCTCCCTCTTTTTTCCAGGCTCCTGGAAGCCCACGGTAGAGGTTCACATCAATAACACTCATGTGCCAAGATGATCCCACCCAGTACTAACCCCCAGCATACCCAAAAGGGAAAGCAAGCAAAGGAGACTTATGGAGGAGTAGTTGCCAGGCATATTGCTGAGCACGAGTCAGACACATGGGGTGTCATGCTCAAGTACATGCTCATTAATCCTTCATATGCATTAACAATTACATGATGCTATCTATATTATGTCCATTATGTTATGGTGTTTGGTGCTTGTGTCACATTTTAAACACACCCGGTGAGACAATTGCAAACATTACATGATGATTCCAACCTACAATGTTAAATAGTTCGAAGAAGGTTTTACATTACTTACTTGCCACACCTCCAAGATGATTGACAACTCTGACAAACTACCCATGCAATTCCCTAGTCCATCTAATTCTCTGTTTGCTAGACATGGCCACTGTGGACTTCATCATAGTATGAGCAACAGAGGTACTTACCAAAGGATTAGAACACTGATACATTACCTGTGAGTAATCATCATCCATTTCTAAAGTCACCGAAATGGAACACCGAGAAGTACCATATAGCCCAAAAACAGAAATCTGATAAAGAAGACTAACTAAAGATAAGGACGCTCATCCCAAAATCTGAGAAAGCATAAAAAGCACATTCGTGTGCTCCATACATTAAAATAGGAAGCATAAAAGAGATACTACCAATGAATGAGCTATTAGTGCCGAAGGGTATTAACTTTTAGTAGAACATGCACTTACCATTCACATATAGAGTATAATATGGGTCAGCCAACCTTTCGTAATGTAGAACTCATCCTTGCATACCTGCAAGATATGATGGATATGCATGGAAATGTAACAATTGCCGATTGAAATGGAACAATTCAGTCAAACCCATTTCTTAAAAAATGAATTTAAACTGTTTTAGATATCCCAATGAATTTCACTTGTTTGACTTCCTGTTTTGTTCATACAACAATGAAGCACTTTGAACTTCCCTGCTTTGATCATGGGTTCGATTGTAAAGGTCTACCCTTCTTTCATCACACCGACTTTCATCACACCGATTTCATGCTATGGGTCAAGGAAATAGCTACCACAGCTAACCACAAAAGTTGACAAGTGAGTGAAGTAGATATTAAGGAAACTACATGACCCACACATATATGTCATGCCTAAGCTAAATTTGTCATTGTTCATAGGCTGTTTGGTCAGTAATAGAATAAAATACAAAGTCACATCTCCAAAATTTTGTTTATTACCGATGCATTTACACGTTCAGGATGACATCACATGTGAATTTATTTTTATTTTTTAAAAAAATCTAACTCAAGCCACATACAAACTGATTTGGCTTAGCTCATATTGGGTTGTATCGAAGGGTATTTAAAATCATGATTTTATTTCTATTTTATTTGTAGGAGAACTATATCAACATTGCTTGTAAGAAGCTTTAGAGAGAGAATGGATCAATTAATCTTGTCTTATTTACAAAGACAAGGAAACCAGTCTACAGTTGCCATTACAATCTTAACTGTTTCACTAGCAACAGAGTCGACAACACTCTTTATGTGCATATGAACCCTCTCATCACTCACTTGTGAGTTTACTACATTTGAAATCTTTTACATTCCACTTATATTTCATATGTTAGTTACCAAAATCTTCACTTCTTTATCATTCCCAAAAGAAAACTAAAATAAAAATTGTTGCAATCTTGCATGGTTATAGGACTTAAACAAGCATCAACCAATCATACATGACTACCCAACTTCGGGACAGAAAGCGGGACATGCAAACTACCTGATTTATCAGCTTGGGAACAAAATTCATGTGGAAGAAAACAAAACATTATGATAGAATAATTATGTGAAATTAACAGCTACAAATCAATAACAATAGAACAAAATTCCAACAAAACTAATTCAAAGCTTGCATGCAATGGCCAATATCTCCAGACCAAATTCATATGTAATATGCCAATATCTCTGAAACCACTTTTTTCCACCCATTCAATAACACTGCATAATTCCCTTGCTACAACTTTCCCATTGAAACTGCTACTGAAAAAACAAAGTGCTCTTCTGAGAGAGAGTACCTCTGCACATGAACCTCATTAATGAACCATGCACCTTACAGGTGCTGAAATCCATTGCAGCCCCAGCTGAAAGTAATCCACGTCCATGGTGATTGCTAAAATGTTGGAGACAGGTAGCCAAATCGGCACAAGGACATCCAGAACTGATCCACTTCAGTTGGACTGGTACCGGCATAATAAACTTGCAGATAACACTTATAATAGAAAACACTTACCATAATTTTAGTCAAGTCCATGACTTAGGCCCATGAGGATGAATTTCTTGTGACAACTTGGCTCCCATGAGAATGAACTTCCCATAACAACATGGCACCATGTCAAACGAATGGAAACACACTAAAACCCTCATCCTATAATTTGAAAACAAAATCCAAATAGGAGGTGAGATAGAGAGGATTATTAAAGCACACTTGAAACAACCATATGCATCTGCAAATAGAGAGGATTATTAAAGCACACTTGAAACAACCATATGCATCTGCAAAGTCCAAACCACTAATAGGATGGGCTAATGATGAACATGTAATTACCAAAAAAATAAATTTCCAGATTCAACATATGTGTGGCCCATTTTATGATAGGATTGACCTATCTTTGGGCAATGACATGTTCGTCATGGACACCACTACTTAATACTTGACATGTTTACCATCTAACCATTTATCTAAAAATTTGGATAGTGACTATTATTCATTTTAATCATCAAGATATGTCCTTTAGACAGCAGATTAATAGTAGGGCCCACAATTTGAGTTGTACAATAAATTTATATCTTCCCAAAAGGACCCACAATTTGAGAAGTTTAATTTAAGTTTTATGTATGCCTAATATATTATCGTAATGTGGATGCATATGGATCGATACTCCTATTTCCCCTTTAAAAGATGGCCCTTTGTATTATAGAGGTTTAGTGCAACTGACCAGGGTTTTCCTCATCTGTTGTTTTGAATTTGCTTAGGTATTGCATGCAACTCCCACCTATAAAGAGAATAAGGGATATTGATGTATTTCTCATTAAAAAATTTAATACTTAGAAAATACAATAAAAGAAAGAGTAACTCTACATAAAAGCATGACAATGATGAAACCCTATAACATGGTCAAAGAGAGCAATTGGTGCATCTGGATAATCTATATGGGGGACCAATTATACTAAACAAATAGTAGAAAAATTACACCCAGGTCAGGAATTACACCAAATTTATTTGGTTTTCAAACCTTTGAACACCCCCATAGGAAAAAATAAAATAAAATAAAAAAGCACATGGGCTTCTTTGGTTTTTTTTTTTTTTTTTTTTTCATCAGCATATTATTGTGGACAACACCACTTAATGACTTAGACTTAACACATGTGAGCACAAGACATCATATGTATATTTTCATGCCACTCCAAACACCCTATGGTTTACAGTTTGATTGAATTTCTTTGTTAAAAAATGTTCGAGTGTAGGCCCTTGGGTTTTCTCTCTTATTTGGTTTGAAGCTTAGCTAAATTTTCTTCTTAATTAGAGATATAAGCCCTCCTTTTTTGTTGTGTTTGTTCTTTATATTTTCTTTCTTCTTTTTTTTTTTTTTCCTTTTTCCTTTAATTTTCTATGTTATTTTCTTCACTTAGCTAATTCAAAAAAAAAAAAAAAAACATAATAATCAAACATACTGCAGTGCTTTGGATATAAAACCAACAACAATAGACTGGCAGTGCCAGTACCATGTCATAAGTGTGTTATGTTTATCTTATTTAAGGGGCAAAACTGTCAATCAAGTTTGTTAGAAAAATACACTCAAATCCATAACTCAAGTGGTAGACTGGGTGAAAGATACATCGTTTCAACACTGAGGTCTTGGTATTGATTCCCTAGTGCGGGTGGCTAACAGCGAAGTGTAAACTGACAATGGGTGTACTAACAAGCTAACAAAAAAAAAAAAGGTTTGTTAGAAAAATAATAGCATGTTGAAGCAAGCAATGGCTTTTTATTTTTCAAATGAGAGATGTCAGAATCTGATAGCTGCATTCATTCAGGACACCTAGAGAGTTACCATAAGATATCTAGTTGACCATATCAATGGCCACATCCTCAAGTCATTTCAAGTGGACATCTTGAGTTTTAAACTTCCAATCTTCCTCAGATTTCAAATATTTCTTCAGAGAAATCATTACGTCCTACTCATGTGCAAGCATACCATTTGCTGATGCACAGGATTGACTAGTTGTGAGCCCCATGGATTGCAGATACAAACTGCCTCACTTGGATGGGTTCCCAGGAAATACCCTAGACTGGATGGTCCTAACACTTCCATTGGTCACGAATGAATAGATGGTGAAGAGAAAGTAATGGTCCACATCCAAATATCTAAGGGTTAGGATCCTTCAATGTGACATTTGAAAAAAAAAAAAAAAAAACATCCTCTAGTGTGGGAGTTCGGAAGACTTCCGTGGAAGCTTCCACACACAATGGGGTACATCACATCAACAGTTTGGATCACCAAACGATGGGCCCCACCCGTATGGAATCCTTTGAATAAGTGAATTGTACTTTTGTTGATGAATACAACCCTATAATGCCTCATTTCTTCAAATCAGGTCCAAGAGAATGACACACTTCCTACAGATTTTTTCATAGCAAATGAGAAGCCAGGTGTTGAAATATATTCATGAAGTAAGAACCTCTGCTGATGAACAAGACCCTATAATGCCTCATTTCTTCAAATTAGTTCCAAGAGAATGGCACACTTCCGACAGATTTTTTATAGCAAACGAGAAGCAAGCTGCTGAAACATTTTCAGGAAGTAAGAACTTTAACCTAAGATTGAAGATGACCACCAAATATGTGTTGAATAAGAGTTGTCTGTTGAGTGCTATGATCCAGGGCATTTTCTCCCCCAAATTCATCAAGGAAAACTGACTACATTGTGTCAATTGCAAACTTGGAAAGTATATGATGAAAAGTTACATCCAGACTACAAATCAGTAAAAAGCCACCAAGCTTCAGATTCACAGAATAGAAACTAGAAACTCTGTTAACAGAAGAAGGGTTAGCACGAATGAAATAGCTGAAATTACCTTATAATTAGATGTGGTCGTAGATAATCTGCTAATAACTTGAGAGAAAACCCCATATTTGCATCAAAATCTGTTGTAGCTTGAGAGAAAAACCCAGATCCGGTTTGTAGGGAGAGAGAGACTAACCCTTTTTAAAAAAAATTCAAATGGGCAAATGAGGACGGTCTCCAAATTTCCAAAACAGGTCCGCCACAGCTGGCATAAAGAAACACATCAAAGACAAATAGGTTATCATCTATCTTTTTTACTTGAGTTCAATTAGAGGGAATAAAGCTATAATGTATTTGTCACCTTAGTAAATATTCTACTCTCAGTTTACTTGTAACCCTGTAACATCTCTACTACTGACAAATCTCAGACTTCTTCTTCTGCCAGAGTCTATCGAGAGCACTGTTAGCATCTCCCTGAGCACAGACAAATCCACATAGTGCAAAGGTCATGGACTGTCCGGTGTACATTTCGCTCTCGTCCAAGTGCCTGATGTTTATCTGTATGGATGCATGGTCCTTTGAGGTGATCAGACGGTTCGTCGCGGAGCATTTCTTGGGGATGAAGAGGTTTATGTTCTGCCCTTCCTCATTCTGCATCTTGGCGGAGGCGAGTTTCCACAGCTGGGATGGAGGCAGAGGTGATCTAACAGCTTGGAATGGATGGAAGCTGCCTAAGAGGAATGCGAGAAGGGGGGGGGGGGGGGAGAGAGAGAGAGAGAGAGAGAGAGAGAGAGAGAGAGAGAGAGAGAGAGAGACTAATCCTAGAGGAGAACAGGTGGATTAAGAAAGGGGAAACAAAGAGATGGTTGATTGAGAGAGAGAAAAGAGGAAATAGAGAGAGAGAGGGAATGGAGAGAGAGGGAAATGGAAGAAGTTTTGGGCGCGCGCCCACTTTTTGGGCGTCCATTCATGAGATGGACCATGGATGGTCCTGTCAAAGGCTTCATGGGGCCCACCATGATGTATTTAGTTTATCCATTTCGACCATTAATTTTAATAAATAATTTAAGTTAATTATCCCAAACTTAAACTAGATTAAAGGCTTAAGTGGACCACATCATAGGAAGCACATGTGATTTAATCTCCATGTTTTCTACCGTGTGGTCCACTAAAGCCTTAGATATATCTGATTTTTGATTTCATGCATTAAAATAATATTTCAAAATAGATAAACAGCTTATATAGAAAAAATATATATTTTTAGGCCTTATAAAGCCCCTTACACCACCATTAATTATTAATTATGGGGTAACTTTTTAGCTACAGATTAAAACCTTAATAAGTATGTTACGGTTTATATCCATAGTAAAAAGGCTAACATGCTCTGTATCCTTTCCCCCTTTTTTTTTGGTAGTGATCATAAGAGAGTTCTATCCAAACTAGTCTCATACCTAAATTTGGATAACCAAACTCAATGTGGTAGACTTCTAATCTTAGGTAAGTCGCGTGCCCCAACTGAAATCTTGGCCATCACGAAAGTACATAAAATAATTAGTTGCGAACTACTAGCCCAAGTATATAGTAAATGAATGAATGAATGAGTATAATACTGAGTATGCAACTCATGCTCAATAAGTCTGCATATTAGTATTGTAAATCTTTGGGATCATCATCGTGGTCTATCACACTCACACCAGCTTACCGCCCTTACCCGAGCGCACAACTGGGTAAGTGGAACAGACCTCACTATCTGCCTGCCAATATCAAGCCCGACTCATCGATAGCAAACCCATTCCTCAAGCTGGTCAAACTCAACCGAGATATTGCCGCCTCACTCAGGCGAGTAAGGTCACCCCCCCTCCCAACCAACCATGACACAGTGGGAGATGTGGCTTACTGGTATACAGCCCTTATGCACTTATATATATCCACTCAGTCTCGATGTTGGGGCATCTCCTGGCCACAGAGGTTTAAGGATTTTCACCCAGGGACATCTATGGCATCCGTATGGTAGAACCAAACATTTTTGGTGTCCCTTCTGGCCATCCACGACATGCATGTAGAGCCCACAACCCTGATGTCACTAAGGCGCATGGTGGTCATATCATAAAATGTAAGATGAATGAATTACACAGTCCAATCATGCATTAATCCTGTGCATATCGAACACTGATGTGGGATAACTCCGTTTCTTAGGGAGTCACATAAACAACCTGCCCTATGACATATGCAATGGTCAATCACATCTCATAACAAATATGCAGGTGATGGGTATGGGCATGTATCATGATATTTTGTTGTCACATACTCATAATCGGTATCTACAACTGGCATTGATAATCAGCATCATTAATCGGCGTTGACAATCAGAATCGGCCTCGACAATCGAAATCGATAATCAGCCTAACAAAGGGTATAAGGGAAGGTCACAATGTGGACATTTAACCATCATCGCCCATCAATGTGGACATTTAACCATAATTGCTCTCAATGAGTGGCCCACATATACCCAAATGTATAGTGGGCCCATGTTCTCAGACAAGGGCCTAATAAACATCACAAAGGGCCTCACTCATGGGCCGCATATACATCATAGTGGGCCTCAGCACATGTGAAATAGCGGTGAAGACCACTTGAAGTTGAAGCAGGAATATGCTAATATATCCTAGAGGGGGTTGAATAGGACCTTTTAAAGTTTTTACAATGTATTTAAAATCCCATTACACTAATCCTATGAATATGCAATCATCAAGATTACTCAAATGTAACTCTACTGGCTTCCAAGCCCAGTAGAGGATCCAATCACAAACTAATCACAAATTTATAAAATGCAACCTAGTTTATGATGAATATGACTGTGTATGTGTGTAATGTTTGATCTAAGATATAATGAAGTGAATGTATTGAAATAAATCACACGCACAAGAAAATACAATCGCAAACATAGTCATTTTTATAACGGTTTGACTACTTGTTACTCCACTCCCGGTAATTGCACTCAACCCTTGAGTGTACCAGATTTGACTAAAGAGGTTTCACATGGTTCACCTCTAACCTAAGGTTTTAAATCAGGTTCACCTTCTACCTTTACAACCAATACTAAGGCTGACTGTTTATACTCTCACGAGCAAGGGTCAACACAATGCACCCACTTTTAGGCACACTATCCAAGGATCTTTCAAAAGACCCTAACGGAGGTTTCACCTGGTTTACCTCAAACCCAAGGTTTTACACGGTTCACCTCAAACCCAAAGTTTTACTAGTTCACCCCTAACCAGATGTTTATGCTCTCCATAGAGCAAGGGTCAACACAACGCACCCATCACGTACACTCCTGCCGGAGGCCTCCTTGATGACTTCAAGGGTGAGAAACACCTTAGACCCAATCCTACAAAAGAATGATCAAAGGGTCTTCTGGACTTAAGATACTTACAGATAAGTTGATGAGTCTCATTCAGCACATGATGAAGATCTCTTCCTTGTTGATGAAGAGTCTTCTGCTCCCTTGATCCCCAACATAAATGATGTACCGATATATGGCTAAGGGTTGGGTCAAGGTTATGATGAAATCCTACTCTCTAAATGTTTTCCTATTAGGAAGGTAAAGCGATTTCAATCATCTATGCATTAAAGGCATCCCAGCTTAAAGATTTGTCATTAAAGTAGTAGCTGGAGGATCCTTGAATGTGGAAGTTCATTCCCCAATCTACTCTATTGAATATCAATGATGAGGGTGGATTGGAAGATGAACTCCTTAGAGAGAAAGGGCTTTGGGTATATGATCTAAGGTTAAACACACAAAAGCACTCTCTTCTTTCTCTCATAACAACTAAAGACAAGTTCTCTTTAAATATGTAAAAGGTTCCAACGGATATAAAACGGTCACATTTATGACAGAGTTCGATATCATCGAGCAGGTTCGATATCATCAAGTGTATACTCTCGATTGTATCGATGTTCTGCTCAATGACACAAACTCAATGTCATACGCTTTTGAAAAACCTTCAGCCAACCGATCAAGGGAATCGAGACTCGTGTCGATGCCATCAGTTTTTGAACTCCAATATCATTGATATAAGGATTGAGTCCTCGACATTTAAAAAATGAGAGAAACTTGCATGAAATTTTTTAGGTCATTAGATATGATCGGGGGATACTCGATATCATTTAAATTTGAATGTCGATGATATCGGAGGTTGTGTCGATGCATTGATAAATCCAAAGATATTATTAGTGAGCTTGCTGGACAAGTTTATCCTTTCTTAATGCAATTAATCCGGCCTCGATATCATCGATATCTAGAATATCGATTCTATCGAGTGACCCCCGATCCAAATTAAAAGACCACCGGAAAAATGTTGCTGGAGAACTTCACGCCCATGACCGATATTATCAAGATCCTTCCGATATCATCGAGATTTAAACTCTGATGGTATCAAGGAGGGCTCCGATATATCGAAGCATATATGATTTTCCTGAGTAAAAACAGGGGCGTCAGATCTGCCTGTCGATATTATCGAGCCACCTTCGATGGACTTGAGATTCAAATATCGATGATATCGATAAGTGTGTCAATACATCGATAATTCCGTCCAGATATGTATTTGGTTGCTGGACCTATTAAGTCCTCATTCAATTTTATCGATTGGTCTTCCGAGGATATTGACAGCATAGGTCGATCATATCGATTTGTATATCGACAGGGCATGAAAACTTAGAGATTTTTTGATTTTTGAAAACGTGTTCTTACCTAAAACCCTAAAATGTTCTAACTTATTTTTAAGGGTTTTATTCACTTGGTGTTTTAAGACAAGGGATGTGAGGCTTAAGTTTACCTATGACGAGCTTCCACACATCCGGTTGAGGCAGACGCGTGAAATGATCTTCATGTGAGGCTCTACTGTTCGACTGACTCAACACATGCTAATTGACAAACCAAGGCACTAGCAAGGGCACTTTCAATCTCCCCCTTTGTCAATTACATGAATAAATACCCAAAACACCCTAGGACAATATCTAGACGGACACATCCTAAATTGTGTGTACATGCATTTTACACAATTTTACAAATTCTAATGAACCCATGTACACAACTAATATCTGCTCCCCCTTACTGTAAAACTCTCTCATTCTTGGTGCAGCTACTCCCCCTAACACCTGCAACACCATCATTCTAGTAGATCTACAATTTTCCATTCAAGGTGTTTTGAACTATTCTTCCCCTTTTTGTCAGTCATTGACAAAGATATAGCATTACAACAGATATTGACTAAAGTTTTAAGACATGTGGGAGAAGGATGAGATCAGATAGAACACACATTCTTTTCAGAAGATACGAATGCATCAGATTAGATAAAGCAGATACAAAAGCAGATAAAGTATTCAATGAAATCATATGCATCACATAGGAGAGTGTAAATATCAAAAACCCCATTTACCAGGGAACATGTATATCGGAGTGGCCATCAGAATGGAATTATGTGTAGACACTTTCAACAAACTATCCATCATTCAAAACACACACTGCCACAGACAGCAGTAGTCTTCCAGTTTTTTTTAAAAAATTACTAAACCAATCCATAGGTACCAAAAATCCTTTAACCAAAAAAATGGAAAGCATCAAGATGTAAGATGAGGATTTTTTAAAAAGTGATTACAATATCCTCACATTCATAGCTAACACTGCCACCTTCTAAAGTATACCAAATCAACCAGTCATTAGTAATTCCAGGATCCGTTGCATAGAGGGTTGGAGAGCTTCTAGCTTATCCTCTATCCTTGACAGTCGTCGTTCACAGTTATTGAGCCGTTCGTCAATTCAAGTTAGGCTGTTTAGCAGGTGACGCTCAAGTACATGACGCCTACGATTTGTGATTGATACGGGACTACAGAAGGGTGTTCGATATGATCCCCAAGGTGTTTCTTCATTTCGCTACTGACTACTCATACCAACCGATGGAGGACTTGTTGCATGAGAAGAGATGGAGACATACACCTGTTGAACTGCATCATGGTCGAACCATACACTACCAAAAAAACAACAAAAGGCTACGGACCTGTTGATTTTTAGCTACGGATATAAATCTTAGCTCTATTGCTACGGCTTAAAACTGTAGCTAAAAATAATAAAACCGTAGCTAAAAGCTAATGCCATCACCTATGCCTACACCGTGTGACAACCCCATAAGGAACTCTACGAGGCCCATTAAAATCTGTTTCTCCATCTAATACTTCTATACATTTTATAAGATCATTTTAGGGAAAGATCCTAAAAAAGGAAGTAGATTAAAGGCTCAAGTGGACCACGTGGTAGGAAACAGTGGAGATTATATACGTACCATTGATCAATGGTGTGGTTCAATTAGCACTTCGATTTGCCTAGATTTTTGGGCCATTCTCTATAAAAAAATTTACAAAATTAATGGAAGGAGTGGATTTATCAAATGCATCATGATGGACCCCATAAAGCTCCTGATTGGACTGTCCGTCCAGAACCCGTCAAATGTGTAAATGCGGAGGGGCTGTGAAGGATGCAACAACGGCTACGGCTAATGGGATTTTAGCTACAGTCTAAAACCATATCAGAAAAATTACGAAAACTTGGCCTGCGCGCTGCCCTTTTTCTCCTTCCCCCTTAAACGAAACATTCTAAAATTTCTTTCCCTCCACTCTGGGGAAAAAAACCCAAGTTTGTGCGTCCTTTTTCTCTCTCGTGTGCTCTCTCTCTCTCTCTCTCTCTCTCACTCCACTCTCCCTCTCTCACTCCTTCTCCCTCTTCCTCTCCCTCTCTCATTCCCTCTCCCTCTCGACTGCAACCCTTGAGCGACGCACCCCCTTCACCCGGGTGAAAATCCACCCCTGCGGCCCTCGCCCTTCACCTCTTCTCCGTCTCTCCTCTCTGACCAGGTACCCATTTCTCTCACCATATATTCTAAGTTTGATTTTAAGTTTTTATTTCTAAATCTTCAAATACATAGATTAGGGTTTCGTTTCCTGTAAAATTTCTAATAAGAAAAGGATTTAGGATTCTGTTAAATCTGTAACAGGAGAAAATGGGAAAGTTTTTTTTTTGCAAGGTATTTAAGGATTTTTTTTTTTTTTTGTACACTTAGGGCATTCGATCATCCTCTATTCAATTGATCCAGTGTCAATTGACATTTATAGGTCTCTCTCTCTCTCTCTCTTTATTTCTCTCAATTGATCCAGTGTTAATTGACATTTAAGGATTGTTGTTTCCTGTAAAATCTGTACACTAGCCATTTACTTTGTGTCTATCAATGTTTATGATGATAGTTATTATTATTTTTTTAGCCACTTCTTAGAAAAATCAGCATTATGTTTTATACATAAGGCTACAAAAAAAAAAAAAAAAGTTATAAAGGATACAAAGAAGAAGAATGAGGGCACTCTTCAACTTTATTGGGCATCTCCTATTTCAAAGGCTTAAGATCTTTTACCTGCTCCCTGCATCAAAATAGCAATTTCTCACATGCTGAATAGCTCCTTTCTTCCACTAGATTAATATTATAGCAAATGGTATAAAAGTACATAAAAATACCATAAAAGTACATACATATATTAGGCACATTTTTGCTAATAAGGTGTGATTTTAAGACTTATTGTCAGCAAGTTCAGAAAACGTAAACAGAATCTTCTTCACTAGAATGGAGAAGCAATTAGAAATATGGGTTGCTGCTTGTCTAAAGAAACTACCAAGAGAGAGAAAATTACATGAACAAGAAATTACTCGTAAGACATGATCAGATAGAGTTGAGCCCAGAAACACGTCACCCCTAATTGCAATTCCTACAGAGAAGTCAATGCATATCTGAAATTTATAAGAGCCTTAGATTCATGCACAAAACGGTAGCACAAATATAAAAGCAAAATAATATTAGTCGTGCTGATATAGATACCTTCACATATTCCATCTGTTACATGTGCAATTGTGTTGTACAATTCATTTGACATTCCACCTTGAGATTGTAAAACCAAAAGTCTGGGTCTGATTAGTTTTGCCAACCACACACCAAAAAGCAATGCGTTTCAATTTATGGTTATAAACAGTAGTTGGGGAGATAGAAAAATAATGGCTAACATAAGATAGAGGGTTTTGAGTTTGAAAACACCCTAAATTGAGTATAGAGGTATCTCTGAATGCAAATTGACTAGTCTATCCCAAAAATAAAAGGAAAAAGATTACCATTTCTGACTATTTCTTAATTAAATCCCAATGCTAACATCAAGTGGTGCTTTCATTACATTACTTACCATTTCTTAATTAAATTGAAACATAGCATATTTTTTGGAAACAATTGATGATCAAGGCCGAGCCTCACATAATGGTTGGTCCAGAGAATGATGGAACCTTTCTAGTATAATAGATATAGATTGCCCATTTTCTATCTAGTGATTAGATGGTTAGGATCACCATTAATTTCAGGTACAATGGAGCATGTAGTTTAGCGATCCAAACTATTGATATGATTGGCTCAATCTGGATAACCCATAGATCACACCAATCTTTTAATTACTCTTCAATATGTGTAATCACAAATCCTTCAATTAGTACTATAGTTGAAACATGGGATGCAGAAGGACTTCTTAATTCTTGAAGGTCATGAAGAAGCTCAAGAAGAGTTACCAAAGAAAGCAAAAATCTTCTTTAGTACTGCAGTTGAAACACGGGATGCAGAGTTCGATGTTAAGGTTGATGACAACATCAACCTTGACCTGGATGGGCTAATTGGAATCCTTGAAAATCATCGTGGGCAACAAGGTTCCTATGTGGGGTGCATGAAGTCTGGGGATGTGATAAGTGAAGAGGGAAAGGCATGGTATGAACCTAACTAGTGGAAGTTTGGGGATGGAAAGTCATACTTTCGACATGCTGCTGGTTCATTACTTATACTGTCCAAAAATTTGGCTCAGTACATTAACATAAATAGTGCATCCCTGAAAACCTATGCTCATGATGAAATATCATTAGGTTCATGGATGATGGGGATTTAAGCTACCTATGTTGATGACAACCTTCTCTGCTGCAGCAGCTCTAGACAAGACAAGGTGTGTTCCATTCCTTGATGAGCAGAGAACATTTTTGGTGCCATCTTGGTGTGCAGCCTCTCACCCTTCACAACAGATCTTGGCCTTGCTTCGCCTTCATTAGACTCTTGAATCCATTATTTCAGAATCTAGCTTAGGGACCGATATGCTTTTTAAAGCATTTTTTTTCCTTTATCATTTAAGTGGGCCCAAAAGTGGTGAGGACTTCAATTTATCAAGAAAACTTCAATGGGTAATTCATTAGAGTAACCAATGAGAAGATTTTACCCTTGCTCTTACAAGAAATGAGAATAATTTACCATCATTTAACACAGATTTTATTGGATTTGTATTTAACATGACAAAATACAATGAAATCACACACACACACACACACACACACACACACACACATAATCCCTCAATTAGTTGTTAGTAGATAGGCTATCAATTAAAAAAGAAATGTGATAACATTCTACATTCAATGAAGAGAAGGCCAAAGTTCCTTATGCATTTATCATTTTTCTCTTTGATTGTCAATGACAACATTTTCTGACATGGATTACCTATGGTTGATATCTTTTTTTCTTTCTTTCTTTCTTTCTTTCTTTCTTCATGAGTTTTTTAATTTTATAGAATGAAGAGCAAGGTTAAGAACTTATAAAAATTTAACTGATATGGACTTCAGAATTTCATGCATTTGTATATATGCCAACACAGCAACGGTCATTTCCTCTAACCTCCTACATGTTCCCGTGACCACATGTAGTTTGTTGCATAATGCATAGGTGCACCATTGCCCAAGGTAGGTAATTGATCACTAGACTGCTTTGCAACTCCAGACAGTTGACTCAAAGAATTTTGTTACCTTGCCTGCTGATCTAGTTGCTAAAGTTGTTGCTGTCTCTGGAGCTCCTGTAGTTACTTGTGCATGACTTGATGTTGCCACAACTGTATATCGTTTTAACCCATCTGGTGGGTCATTAAAAGCATCCAACAAATGTTTTATTTTCTCCTCTTTAATTCAATTATATTTGCTGACCAATTGAAAAGGAGTTTTGAGTCTTAGGGTTCAAGATTGAAGAATTCAAGAATTGAATTATCTGTCATGTTTGGTAGCCTTTAATCAGAATCCTCCAAAATGTGTATTAGATTATAATTGTGATTCATTGTAGTAGTGCATTCCAATGCACCCTGAGTAAGTTTCTTAGGTGACATGTAATTTTTAAGTATTTCACTGTTTCATGGTTACCTTGATTGTATGTATATCTTTCATCCGTGTGTGTGTGTGTACACACGCATTGACATGAAAATTCCTAGATTTGATAGAGGAATCATTATCAGGTGCAACAATATCCATTTTAGCAGCACTTGTAATGATGTTTTTCTTCTGAATGATATGTTTTACTTGTACATTTTCTTCTTAAGTAATTAACAGTATTTATAGATCGATACATGCTTCATTCTTCTTACCTTCAGGCTTCAATCTAATGCTTTATTGATCACTTCATTTTTTTATCCTCACAAGAACCACATGTAGGATTTGGGACTGGATTTTGAACTGTTTGGGGTTGGCTTGTTAGGCTATTACTATTCAAAATTTTAATTTGCTCAGCCCAGCTTTTAGAGGATGGCCTGTTTACGCCCTTAACTATTCAAATGAAGCCGATACAGACTCTATTTCAACATTAAGATTAGGGATGGAGTGCAAAAGGTGAGAACAGTGAAATCTTACCAACTGACCCAACTATCATTTCCCTAATAATTTAAAAATCATATAACACTTGTGGGGCATGTCCAGTGCCTAGTTATTGGTTTTCTAAACATGGCTGATTAGACTTGCTTAATAACTTTGGATGAATGTGGCACTCCATTTTGCAGATCATATGTCTTTTCGTTTATATTGAGGAGAACCATGGAAGGTAATTGTCTTTTCAGTTTTTGAGCAGTGTGTGTTTGTGGTGCTTTAAGCATTCCTTTTGATATGTTTGTGGTGCTTTTCAGTTTCTTTTCCCATATTTTCTACTTATTACTTAATTATGTACTTAAGTTACATGGGTTTGTGTTTGTTTGGAAAAGAAAAGCTCTTTTGAATAATTCTAATGTCACAATGTAGTTTTGCAAACTCAATTTATGAATCTCAATGCAGATGTCTTATGGGCCATAGATTTTGGCCAGGTCATTATATTAAACGTAAGGCGTGTTTGGATGCAAGCCATGCTCAGTTGAAATGAACTAAAGGAAACAAAGAAAAATGGAAAAAAAAAAATCTTGAATCAGGTATCATTATTCTAATTTGAATGAGGTTGGCATTACATATCATGTATTTTAATTTAGACTCAAAATTATCTGAATTTGCAGTTTCGGCCTTTTCCCCTCTAGCAGTGTCCTTGCTACTCATTTTTTGTCAAAGTGAATGCTTTTTTGAGTTTGAATGAAATTAAGGGCTTTCTTCCCACCTAAATGAAACAAAATGGAAATTTTGACTATTACCCATTTTGCATATTCATCTTCTTTTTCTTTTTTCTTTTTGCATGCTCCAGGCAGCAGTAAAGATTAGCTGTGAGCCATCTGTCAGGATTTTTTAGTTTTCTTGACATAGAAATCGATTGAATTCTTATATGAATTGTATTGGCAGGGTGTTCTTACAGAGACAACAGCTGAGTTAGTGGCTTCGCTATCACTGGGAGCTGCCATAATTAGAAAGTTGAAGTAGATCAGTTCATGAGGGTGAGTACTATTCTGATGCATCTATTTTTGTACAAGTGGTCCCTATGTTTTATTGATTCGCATCAAGGACATGATGTGCCCCGGCATTGATGGAGTATGGCCCAAATTTTCTTACAGATCGGATGATTCTATCCATCCCAACTTTTCAGAGGCTATTGAACAAGCAAGGTGGAAAGCGAGCTACTTAGGAGTATCCATTTGCTATGGCTGGTGTAAATATCACATTCATGATCATACAAATGCTAGATTTGAACTCCCGTAAGAGTCATCTCTCTCTCTCTCTCTCTCTCTCTCTCTCTCTCTCCCCCCCCCCCCCCCCCTTCCCTCCCTCCCTCTCTCTCTATGTGTGTTCATGTGTGTGTTCTTTGTGACACACACTAACAGGTCCCAAGCCCAGGTAAATTTGGACGATTGGTGTTAGATGGGCAGCTCAGCATTTTTGAGAAGCTGACCCAAAATATCTAAGACAAAGCTATGATGATGACACACATATACATATAGATGGAATGACTGTTTTTCCTTTTTCTCTTTTCTTTTATGTAATTATTGCCACAGATATTAGTAATATTCTCAAGGCATTGGTATAATCATATCATGATCCTGGTATGAGCACTGCATGAATAATGTTGTGTTCAGTTCATTGCTATCTGAATCTAGGTTCCAGTTTTAATGAAACCAAAAATGGAAAAAAAAAGAAAAAAGAAAAGGAAAAAAAACATGGCACAAATCTCTGCATCAGTGTTTGTAAACGAATCTGTCATAGCCTATAAACTTGAAATTCTATGGAATGTGTAGCTACCTGATTAAGAATTTGTCACTAATGATGGCTTATATATATTTGCAGCAAAACCAAGGACATTTTTTGAATTTATTGTTAGCCAAATGATTTCAGGTTAGACAGAAGTGTCTATGGCCCTCAGACCTGAGAATATGTTTTTATACGTGAAGCAAGCCCGTGGTGTAGTGATTTAGACTGTTGATCTGATGACCCATTTTGGAATTGGGAATTTCCAAAAAATCTCACTGATATGACAATCCTAACTGATTGGGAAGAGGAAACAACAATGGCCTACATTTTAAGGGAAAAGGCCAGATGTATAATGAACAGAAAAGTTATGCATATTTGATCAACTATTGGTTTTGTGCTGAGTTATTTGATGGAAATGATACCCATGGATCAGTAATCCAGACCATTCATCCATTACATCCTAGTGGACAGATTGTGCCCTGAGAATCCCCTGGATTTGTTACATCCTTTTAGCAACAAATCTGGGACTTCTCTCAATCGGAACTAACCACCTACAGGCACCTGTACTGCTATATGCAGTACAAGGCAATTTTTAGCTCCGTGATGTAAAAAAGGTTTTCTTTTTTCCTTTTCTTTTTGCATTTCAAGGCTAAACACCCGTACTATAAATTTTGGTAGAGATGCCTAGAGGTTATCAGTTCTCTTTTTTAATTCAATGCGAGTCACTTGATTCTCCTACTATAGTCCACAAATGTAAATGTTAACATTGTCTCACAGTAGATTTTATTTTATTTTTACTTGTTACGCTGTTTGTCGAGGATCCTAAAATTTGATATGGGTTACAGGAATTTGCAGCCCCAAACAAATCACTATTCCAAAATTGAAAGTCTACCTAATGATTTACAGCCCCAAACAAATCACCAAAGAAGAAACTAATGTATCGACTCACCAATCGAAAGTTTCCCTATGCAGGTAAGTTGTGTACACATATCCCTTTTTATATTCAAGCCATTCCCTTGATTTATGCAAAACCAGGCTACCCAAAATTTATGGACAACTCCCATTGCCTTTGATCTGCTAGAACTAGCATGTTTGGATTGGAAAAAGTGCGAATGCACTTGGCGTAATTAGTAGTAGTGAGGATCTCCCACAATATTGATAAAACTTTATAAAATAGGAAATAACTCAAATTATTATCATAATATGTTGTGTACTCTTGGGGCTGTGTATTGGGGCTTAATACATAGTCATATGGTTGTGTATATAGCTGAACATGTATATACCCTTACCATTGTGTATATTCTGCCATATGAGGAATTTCCTACATATATACCATCAACATGATTATTTTATTTGTACACAAAGATAGACATGCTCTAAGGAGTAACATGAAGAAAATGTAGAATCAGTATATATAGGGAGTAACATGAAGAAAACGTAGAAACAAGTCCCTTGGAAATGCTATGTTGAAGGCAATGCATCAAGTACGAGTTATTTCCAAGCAGGCGCAACAATCACCTGTGGCATTGTCACAGTTGAAGGTTACAGCATAAGAAGTTTACAGGTATTACAACATTCTTCCATGTTTGCATTTGCTGCCTTTTGTACTCATGTACATGTCATCTTATTGATCTTACAATTAGACTATCAGTATTAATTGGACATGACTCCATTTACATTCAGCATCAAACTGGCTGCAGTTGCTTCTCGTAAGGAACACAAAAATCTGGAGGAATGGTTGAATGAAAATCTGAGCACATACAAGGATACTTTTTTCGAGGTGATTCACATGCTTAATTTCATTACCATTGTATGAATGAACTTGTCCTCAATATGTGCTGCATTTTTTTTCCTCTTAAAGCTTCTTGAACATGAAAATGTTTAGAGTCCACTCATGGACATGTCTTTCTTTCTTTTTTCCCAGGATTGCCTCAAGTTCTTAAAATAAATACCTTTTGCAGCAACAAATGATGCATTTGCCAATCTTTTCCAACATTCCAGCTCTTTCATGAATCTTTATCTAGAGACAAGTTCTACTCTTTTGAATGTTTTTGCTTCCAAAATTTCTTTTTCTATTACCTATACACAGCGTCATAGAGAACTATTATGCATATTGTAGTTTACATGAATATTTCACGGGTCCTTCAAGCCCATTCTGGCCAGCTTATCTCCCACCAACTTTATGAGGAATTGAGAAGGTTGCAGACATCATCCGTGCATGTTAATCCAAGATTGCAAAATGGTGGAGCTACAAATTCATCAACAAAATATGCATCATATCTGATTATTCACTGGCCTCTTCAGATCAACAGAAAATAATCTTTTTTAGCATCTCTTGTCCAAACACAGTTCAAAATGTATGATTATTCACTAGCCCTTTACTCACTGTTGAAGCGTATGTTTATTAAGTTGCACTCTTTGTCATGCAGCACATTGCGAACCTTACTGGGAACAAAACTCTAGTTCTGCCTGTGCCTGCATTTAATGTCATCAATGGAGGATCACATGGTTTCACTGTCAACCTGAATTTTATTAACCTTGTTGGGAACAGAACTCGGTACAGGCAGATTGTCAATTAGTATTTTATTTCCCATCTTGAAGATTTCATTCATCTCAATGCATGTTATCTTTTTCTCTCCGTAGGACATGTTTCCGAGGGGTAAAACCCAAAGGTAGGGGAGCTTCGAAGAAGGCTCATGCTAGAAAGGTGTGTTTGTAAATCCTGAAACTTCTTATTTCCCAAGTATCTCCCTATTTTTGTGGACTTCTCATTACCTTTTTGGTTTGGGTCTTTCAACAGAAAATGCCGACTGCTATTGATAGTGAAGAGGAAGATGATAAGGTGATTGAGCTGAAAGAACGATTGGCAGCGTATAACAATGATTCTCCTTCAGATTAAACAGTTATATGATCATCCATGTGTAGTAAGCTTTCGAATCAAAGAGAAGCTGAGAATAGGGTGTTAGTTGATTGCAAATTGATAACCAGAAGATGCACATCCATGGAGTTTTCGCTTGCACTTGTTGAGAAGCTATTTGGCTGGAAGAAGGCCTTACTGTTAATGAGAACTTTAAATAGATATATAACTATTATGTTGGCAGTGTACTTTTGTGAATGAAAATGAATGATTGTGTTTGAATGAATGAATGAATGATTTAGCCATGAATTGAATTTTTCTTATATGAGTTATCAGGGTGTACTACAATGGTAAGAGCCGCCATTACAAATTAATTTTTTTATTAACAATAGGCATTAGCTACGGCTATTAATCGTAGCACTTTGTTGAAAATTGTAGCTCTTCCTAAATTCATCTTTTTGCTATGGTTCTCATTGTACTTTTAGCTATAGATAAAATTCGTAGCTGTATATCATTTTAACCTATGGACAATATTGCTACAGATTTAATCAATACCTATAGTTTAATTAGCTACGGCTATTAACCATAGCCTGTTTCTACAAACCATAGTTTTTGCTAATTTAAGCCTATTGCTACGGTTCGTTATCAACTTTTAGCTACAGATATAATCTGTAGCTGTAAATACTTTAGCGCTACAGAAGAAATGGCTACGGATTTAATCCGTATCCATTATCTCTATAGCTATGGATTGTATTCGTAGCCATAGCTTTTAGACCTATGGATACGACACCAATGGCTACGGTCGTGCTACGGATCTTAATTGTAGCCATAGGCTTTTAGTTACGGTTTTTAGCGGTAGCCTTTGGTCTTTTTTCTTGTAGTGTTACTTCAGTATATACTTTGTCTGATGTTGTTGACAGTCCTACATATTGTGCTAGTTTGCAGATAAGGGACAAAAATGGAAGAATTTCAAGATGGTCTGCCCTAACTACCTTAATCAGTTGTTCTAGGATAAGAGTTCGCAAACATACAGGAACCTCTTGATATACATCATACAGAACGTTAAGTGCAAAAGGGCTTGGACCGATGTCATTAGTGTCACATGGGTAGACAACCGTACTGAAAATACTGTAGAGAATTTTGAACAAGGTTCCTAGATGTTTTTCAGGAAGGGCGTTGTTATTATATCTAGGAATTATTGCACCTTGGCACAATGCTCGAGTGATCTCCCCCCATTTGGCTAATTCATTGAAACTTCTTCCAGTGACTGGGATCCGAGTCACGCCAATGTCCAGAAGACGACCAAGAACCATTGTTGTAATCATTTTGGAATGTTGCTTAAATTCTAGACAAATACATGGTGGATAATCCCGAACCACGTGGCAACAATTGAAAAATTGTTGAATCATGTCAAATTGGTAAGGGCCACCCAAATTAAGCACATTCTTCCATCCAATAGTTTCTAATAGGAGATCTACCCCATAGAGCTCAATAGCACTGTTGAGAACAATGCAATCAACAATCGTAATTAGTTCTCAATCGGATTGGTTCTGAGGTGATCTAACATCTTCCTCTTTCTTAGATTTTGAGGATAAGGAGTCCTTACCTTTCCTTTTAACCGTCTTTTGTGCTCTACTTGATGTTTAGGAGTCAGCAGGGTAATGAGGACAATCAGAGGGAAGGAAGTTGAGTGAATTTCTTCCCTGTTGTCGGTCGGCTTTTATAATAGGTTTGTCGATCTCATCGATATGGTGCCGATGATATCGAACATCTACTCATAAATGCTTTGAAGACCGTGTCAATGACTATTGGGAAGAGCCTATAGTAACTAGAGAATTCCAACGGACATGACCTTACCTTTCTGAGACCCATCGATCCGATCGATAGTTCATATTGATATGATCGAGTTTTGAATTCCGATGATATCGATAGGGTCTAGATTTCATCGAGCATATTATCAATACAATTTTCAATCGTATGGCTTTTCACATTCCAAAGCGTTACGGTTATGTCAACCCTTGACCGAGTAAATAAAAATGACATATCGAGATGTATTGAAGATGAATGATTTCACATTTTTAGCACTTAGCCAACCCTTCAAGTATACTTTTAGTATTTCGGTGAATCAATAGTATACTATGCAAAATTTTGTACAATCATTGTACATAGCAAAATTATAAACATGTGAATGTTTATATATAAAAGATAGAGGTCAGAAACTTTATATATATCATTTAAAGCTCAACAAAATTACATCATTCCAACAAATATCCAGATCTATATGCATGACCTGGACTTATCTTTCTATGCTCAGTACTTCTAGGCATCAATCCCTTCTTTGCCTTTGATAATGTAGTAGTGGTTGTTTGTGTGATGACCCTTCATTATTGATTTTCCTGATTGATTTAAGATTTCACATTCTTGTTTGTTGAATTTGACCACATGCCCATTATCACATATTTGAGATATGGTTAGGAGATTATGTGTCAAACCTTTTATGCAAACAACATTCTCATTTTTAAGTAGATTAATCCCTTTTATGATTCCCTGTCCAGTTACTTAGTAGTGGTTCCATCTCCGTATGTGATTATCCCATTGTACAGATTCTAATAGTTTGACAGAAGGGACTTGTCACCTGTGACATGTCTTGAGCAACCACTGTCTAGGTACCACTTGTGTCATTGCCTGTTAAATGATTTGAGTGAGCAGTAAGATAATTTTTCTTTTCTTTAACTACCCACCTTGTGATAGGATTCTTACTTTTAGTTTTATTTGATTCAACTCTTTGATTAGTTTCTGTGTTGCTACTAGAGGTATCATATTTTTCAAATATTTGTATTCCACACATAGCTCTAACTTTCTCATCTCCTAAGCTATTTTTTTCATTTCCAGATTTTCCCATACCTAAAAGTTTTTCTAACTTCTCACCACTTTGGGAAAACTTATAGTTTAGCTTGACAATTTTTTTGGACTCTTCTAAATTAAACAGGAGTGTATGATTTTTATTTTGAAGGGGCATATTTTTATCTTTTAACTGCTCAACCTGTTTGTTTAGTTTTTCGAATTTGGATTTAAGGAGTTAATTCTCTTAAGTTTATCATTATCTGAGTGATGTTGCTATCATTATCTGAATAATGTTGCTGTAAATCATTGATTGGATCTGTATTAATTTTTAGAGATTTATCCAAATCTTTTTACAACAATTCCTTTTTGTTCTCAGATATTCGAAGTCTTTTAACTACTTTAATGTTATGGATGTAAAGTTGATTATAAGTATCTTGCAGCTTGTCATTTTTTACTTCTTCTTCTTTTTCTTCTCCAGTCTCCTCATTATCAGATGAAAATGATTCAGTGGATTTCTGTTCTTTCTCGTTCTCAGATTCACTGGGAATGATTAGAGTAGTGGAGACCATAAGGATTTTCAATGATTTCTGATCTCCAACACTCTGAGTCACTAGATTCTGAGTTTGACTCTTCTGTATCATCTCAAGTGGCGGTCATCGCCTTACCCATAGTTTTTCTATTTGGGCATTCGGTAGACAGGTGTCCATACTCATGACAGGCATAACATTGTGGTTCTTTGGTCCTTTTACCAAATTTTCCTGTAGAGGGTTTGTTATTCACCTTTCTTCCTCTAGAAGGACGACCACAATTCTTCTGAAAGAATCTTCAGAATCTTTGTGCTAGCAAAGCCACTTCCTCATCTTCATCTTCCTTTTCACTTCCACTGTCCTCATGTGTTGTTTTCTTTGAGGTTTTTAAGACAGTGTTTTTAGATTTTTTGCACTGTTTGAAGTGTAGTTCAAAAGTTTGTAGGGAACCTACCAGTTCTTCTACCTTCATCTCATCAATATTCTTACACTCCTCAATTGTAGTTACTTCGGGATTAAATCGTTCTGGTAGGGATCTTAGAATTTTTCTATAAATTTTTGGTACCAGAACCTTTTCTCCCAATCCATCCATGGAGTTACAAATGATATTCAACTTGGTGAAAAACTCCATAAACATCTCATGTTCTTCCATTCTAAGACTTTTGAACTGTGAAGTTAAGAGTTTGGAGTTTGGACCTCTTCATAGTGCTTGTGCCTTCATGGTTTGTTTCCAATAAATTCCATACTTCCTTGGATGTCCCACACATACTTATTTGATTGAATATATCCTGGGACAGGTCACAGTAGATGGCATTCATAGCTTTAGCTTCAGCAGTTTATTTTTCTTTGTCGAACGTTGTCCACTTTTCTTTGGCTTGGATTTTGTGTTGGTTATGCCACTCTCAAGTGCGATTTGTTCAGATGGTGACACATATCCTCTTTCAACTATATCCCAAACATTATGGTCCAAAGATCTCAGGAAGTAGTGCATCCTAGCCTTCCAGTATCGTAATTTGAACCATCAAATACTAGAGGTCTAGTGACTGATGAGCCCTCTCCTTTGGCCATATTCCAAACTTCAGTCAAGATCACTCTCTAGGCGGTGAAGCCTTTAAAGAGAGACCTAGCTCTGATATTAATTAAAATGGCGGTGAAGACCACTTGAAGTTGAAGCAGGAATATGCCAATATGTCCTAGAGGGGGGTGAATAGGACTTTTTAAAGTTTTTACAATGTAATTAAAAATCTCATTACACTAATCCAATGAATATGCAATCATCAGGATTACTCAAATGTAACTCTACTGGCTTCTAAGTCCGGTAGAGGGTTCAATCACAAACTAATCACGAATTTACAAAATGCAACCTAGTTTATGATGAATATGACTATGTATGTATGTGAGGTGTGATCTCAGATATAATGATGGGAAGGCATTGAAATAAATAATACGCACAAGAGGATAACAATTACAAACACAGTCATTTTTATAGTGGTTCGACTACTTGTCTACTCCACTCCCGGTAGGAGCACTCAACCCTTGAGTGTACAGGATTTCACTAAGGAGGTTTCGCATGGTTCACCTCTAACTTATAGTTTTAAATCAGGTTCACCTTCAACCTTTATAACCTACACTGAGGCTGACTGTTTATGCTCTCACGAACAAGGGTCAACACAACCCACCCACTTTTAGGCACACTGGCTAAGGATTTTCCATAAGACCCTAACAGAGGTTTCACCCGGTTTACCTTAAACCCAAGGTTTTACATGGTTCACCTCAAACCCAAGGTTTTAATGGTTCACCCATAACTAGATGTTTATGCTCTCCACAAAGGAAGGGTCCACACAATACACCCACCACGTACACTCCCGCTGGAGGCCTCCTTGAGGACTTCAAGGGTGAGAAACACCTTAGACCCAATCCTTTAAAGGAATGATCAAAGAGTCCTCTGGACTCTAGATACTTAGAGATAAGTTGATGAGTCCCATTCAGTACATGAGGAAGATCTCTTCCTTGTTGATGAAGAGACTTTTGCTCCCTTGATCCACAACACAAATGATGTACTAATATATGGCTAAGGGTTGGGTCAAGGTTATGATGGAATCCTACTCTCTAAATGTTTTCCTATTAGGAAGGTAGAATGATTCTAATCATCTATGCATTCAAGGCATCCTAGCTTAAAGATTTACCATTAAAATAGTAGCTGGAGGATCCTTAAATGTGAAAGTTCATTCCTCAATCCACTCTATTGAATATCAATGATGAGGGTGGATTGAAGGATGAACTTCCTTGAGAGAAAGGGCTTTGGGCATATGATCTAAGGTTAAACACACAAAAGCACTCTCTTCTTTCTCTCAAAACAACTAAAAACAAGCTCTCTTTAAAAAGAAAAAAGGTTCCAACGGATATAAAATGGTCACATTTATGACTCAGTTCGATATCACGAGTAGCTTCGATATCATCGAGCATATACTCTCGATTGTATCGATGGTTTGCTTGATGACATAAACTCAATGTCATACGCTTTTGAAAAATCTTCTGCCAACTGATCGAGGGAATCGAGACTCGTGTCAATGCCATCAGATTTAAAACTCCGATATCATTGATACAAGGATTGAGTCCTCGACATTTGAAAAATGAGAGAAACTTGCATGAAAATTTTCAGGTCATTAGATATGATCAGGGGATACTCAGAATTTGAATGTAGATGATATTGGAGGTCGTGTCGATGCATCAATAAATCCAAAGATATTATTAGTGAGCTTGATGGAAAAGTTAATCATTTCTCGATGCAATCGATCCATCCCTGATATCATTAATATTTAGAATATCGATTTTATCGAGTGACCCCCGATCCAAGTTAAAAAAACCACTTGAAAAATGTTGTAGGAGAACTTCGCGCCCATGACCGATATCATCGAGAGCCTTCCAATATCATCGAGATTTGAACTCTGATGATATCGAGGAGAGCTCCGATATATCGAAGCATATATGATTTTCTTGAGTAAAAATAATGGCACCGGATCTGCCTGTCGATATTATCGAGGCACCTTCGATGGATTCGAGATTCAAATATCGATGATATCGATAAGTGTGTCGATACTTCAAAAATTCCGTCTAGATATGTATGTTGTTGCTGGACGTATTAAGTCCTCATTAGATTTTATCAGTTGGTCTTCTGAGGACATCGACAGCGCAGGCCGATCATATCGATTTGTATAACAATACAATCGACAGGGAAAGAAAACTTAGAGATTTTCTGATTTTTGAAAATATTTTCCGACCCAAAACCCTAATATGTTCTAAATTATTTTTAAGAGTTTTATTCACCTTGTCACGCCCCAAACCCAAAAATCAGATTCACATGAATCCCGATTGCTGAATCCGGTGCCGACAGCCTCCGTAGTGCCCCATTCTCGGCTCTTGATAATCAAATGTCAGATTTCGATCCTGGGATCCTACAAGGAGGATTTTCAGAATGATTTTTTTTTTGTAATGGAGCATAACCACAAGCATAACCAAGTCACAAAACAACATTACCACATATCCACTATATCAAAAACTTTAAGTACAATGCGGAAAGGGAAATACACGGTGATCAAAAAGCTCCAAAAGGTCCTGATATGCACTCTTGCCTCAGTGCTGCTGCTGTCCAACGCTACCTGCATGCAACCGTCGTGCATAAGCTTACAAAAGCTTAGAGGGTGGTGTAGGTTTGTGCGTAAGGAAAATGCTAAGTGTACAGTATCAGAGCAATGCGGAAGTATGCGGTAAGTCCATAGAATCAATCATGCCAAGGCTATGTAATGCAAGATGTGAATGCTATCGCCCATACCAAGGCCATGCGATGCGAGATATGAATGTCACCGGCCACACCGATGCAATACAAGGCCTACATAGCCGAATGTCAAATGTGAAATGTAATTCAAGCAAGTCGTTATTCCTCAAGTACACATATCAGTACAGTTCCCCTCTGGATATCACTAGGGTCTAATACACTTCTCAGTGACTGCCACCTCCCTAGCTGCGCAGTCAAGCAAGCGGAATAGACCTCACTATCTGCCTGACCAGTAGTCTGCCAATACTTACCCGGCTCATCGATAGGGGACTCAATTGCGAGCTGGTCAAACTCAGCCTAGCTTATAGACCCCTCACTCAGGCGGATAAGGCCACACCCCCTTCTAACCGACCACGACACAATGGGAGACGCGGCCTACTGGTATTTGGCACTCGGGCGCTCGTGCATCCACTCGGTCTAGACGTTGGAGCATCTCCTGGTACCAAAAAGGTTCTGGGACTTTCACCCAAGGACATCCTAAGTGCCCACAGTGCTAGGACCAAGTATTTTTGATATCTGATACCGCCATCCACGATGTACCTGTGGAGCCACGGTCCTGATGTCCCTAGGGCGTGCAGTGATCAGGTCACACATATACGAGATGCATGAATCACACCGTCAAATCATGCAGCAATCCAGCACATACTATGCGATCATGTGGGGCACTCTATCTCATAACGAGTCCCGAAAATGGTCTATCTAATGGCATATGCTATGATCAGTCACTACTCATATCAAGCATACATATGATGCGTATGGGCATAAGTCATGGGATTATACTAAGCATGTTATAAAGCGATAAATATTAATGAGTATGGGCCTATCAATGGGCCCTAAGGAGAGTTACAATGCAGACATTTAACCAATATTGTACATACAATGTGGATGTCAAACCATCATTGATTCCTAGGCACGGCCCACCATATATATCGTTACATGAACCATGGGAAAACGCACCTTGCAATGGACCCTAAGGACATCCAATTGGGCCTCGACCCATGGGCCGTATCACATGGGCCTTACATTCATTAAATGGGCTGTATTAATGGGCCTCACCAATGAGCCTTATATACATTGCAATGGTCCATGACCCGTGGGCCTTATATATGCCAAATGGGCTTAATCCCATAGGACTTATATATGTCAAATGGGCTTGAATCCCGTGGGCCTTATACAGATTAAATGGGCCGGATCCCATGGGCATTACATATGTTAAATGGGCCCAAACCCGTGGGCCTTATATATGCCAAATGGGCTTAATCCCATAGGCCTTATGTGTGCTAAATGGGCTTAATCCCATGGGCCTTATATGTGCACCAAGGTGGGCCATAATGAATGGTTACAAACATGCCAACGTGGGCCCTATACACATACCAAGGTGGGCCCTACTTGAATCATGATCTGACTCATTTATTAGCTCAAACCATGAATTTATAAAACAAATGGACGGTTTGAATGCAACACATGCATCACGGTGGAGGTCCACACGAAAGTTGGATATTTGGGATGCAACAAATGCATCAAGGATGGGTCCACTGACCGTCCAGAAGCCCCAAAAAATGGCTGGACGGTGTGGATAATACATACATTACAGGGGGGCCCGGACGGTGGAAATGAGGCACATACATCACTGTGGGTCCCATGTGGGGCCCACCATAATGTTTACATGCCATCCAACCCGTTGATAAGGTCACGCAGATCTGGTTGAAGAGAAAATATAAATTTCAGCTTGATTCAAAACTTCTGTGGGCCCCAAAGAGGTTTTAATGGTAGAATTCAATCGCCGCTGTTTCTTGTGGTGTGGGCCACCTGAGATCTGGATTGAGCTGATTTTTGGGTGGGCCCTGCTTAAGGTAGGGGCCCACCTTATGAACGGATTAAATTGACGAATAAACATCAACGTGGGGCCCACATGCGAGCAGTGGGATGCCTAGCGTCCTCCCGCCAGCCGCTGGCGCGGCCAGCTTCTGACACAGCAGCAACTGCTGCTGTGTAATTTTTTTAAAAAAATTTTGAAACTCATTTTTTTGGAGTTTTTCTGAGATAGGGCCCACATTAGAAAAATGCATCTCAGCCATTGGACTCCATGGCCCATAACCCATCCATCAAGACCAATATCGATCATTTTTCAGCATGTAAAATGAATCTGGGAAGGTTTCAATGGTAATGGTAATGTTTTTAAAACCATGGCCCACTAGATAGTTGGATCATCCTCATTTTTCGGCTAAACGCCTAAAATGAGTTAGGGAAGATGATGGACGGCTTGGATTGGATACATACATCGAGGTGGGTCCTATACAGTGGTTCACCCCAATGGCTTTTAGAACCAAGCCAACATTTGTGTTTTCTCTCCACGTCCAGCGTCTAGGGACGCTGGACGGTCTGTCCATGAGAGGTGGACCTGGTCAGGTGGGCCACCATATGAATGTAAGGTGTGGTACAACACACACTAGGTGGGCCCCATTCATAGACAAAAATATTACTTCATGGTGGGGTCCATCCAAGTGGGCCACAAGGCCATATCATCAAAAAAAATAAAATTGAAAAGAGAGGAAGAGAGAGATAGAGTGGGACACGCGTGATAGAGGGACCCCGGCACTATGGGCCCTTCGTTTCAACCATTCAATCATACATCAATGGGTCCCATTGCATATGGGCCTTCCAAATAAAAGATCAATGGTAGAGATCCCTCTCCATCCAAAATGAACGGTCTATATGACCTCTTTAATGCAAGAAAGTAAACATCATGATGGGGTCCATGGAGAATGGCCCCATCATGGAATGATTTTGATGATCAAGATGGGCCATTGTCCACATCTTAGGGTCCCATGTGAGATCCAAACCATTAATCGGTTGGCCTCACTTGGTCCATCTTAAAAACATGAAAAATTAGGCTATAGAGGCACCCCACCACTTGATCTTCTTGGTCCGTTGGAAAGCTACACTCTTTATGCTTCACTTTGATGGTGGAGATGAGAAATGGATGGTTAAGATGAGAGGTTTTGGGATGGGAAAGTGGGCCACCAAAATCACATTTTCTCTCATGGGAAGAGCTTGGACGTGGGAGTGCTCTCTTGCTTGGGTTTGGTGTGAGAAAAGAGAGAGGGAGATGGGATGTAAGGAGAAGTGATGGGAGATGGGTGATGGATGAGGTGATGTATTAGTTGACTTTGCTAGTTGCTTGACTTGTGGAGAAAGGAACCATGGGTGCTTTGTACTTGACATAAAGTAATTGATGGGTGATTGATTGATGGGATTTTTTTGACACTTTGTAGAGATTCTCTTAAGAATGTAAAAGCACGGTGTTTTCTCAAAATAAACGCTGACCCACATCTCTTAGTCAGGGTATCGGATTGGTACATGAGTCGTGGCGTTGGAACCGCGGCGACAGTGCGGTCGCAATGATACAAGACTTGGATTAAGTCGACTCAAATGTATAGGATACGACTTATGGTCATGCGCAACGTCAACTACAGGTCGTGGATTATCAAAATTTTATGAGAAGGATCGTGGAAAGTGACGGAACAGTACGGATTAGGATACGGGTCTTACAGTTCTCCCCACCTAATAAAAATTTCATCTTCTAAATTTACACTACCATCGCAACTAACCATAACTCAAAAAGAAAATAGGGAAACATAACATCATATATAATCAAGCACAATACATCATACAATCAATCATCGAAAAGATGAGGATAACGCTCTTAAATCTCCGCCTCGCGCTCCCAAGATGCCTCACCCACACTATGGTGGCCCCACTGCACCTTTACCAAGGAAATCACCTTGGTTCTGAGGACCTGCTCCTTCCGATCGAGGATACGAACTGGCTGCTCAATATAAGAAGCATCCTCACGAACCTCCAACGACTACCAATTAATAACAGGCACGATGTCTGACCCACACTTCCTCAACATAGAGACATGAAAAACGTTGTGGACGCCAGACAACTGTGATGGCATGGCAAGCCGATAGGCCACGACGTCAATACGCCCAATGATCTTGAAAGGTCCTATGAATCTCGGGACAAGCTTGCCCTTCGTCCCAAAATGAACCACACCCTTCATGGGTGAGACCTTGAGATACACATGGTCCCCAACTGCAAACTCCAAGGGATGACGCCGACGATCAGAAAAACTCTTCTATCGGCTTTTAGCTGTGCGCATCCTCTACCTGATGATGTTGATAGCCTCTGACGTCTGCAGCACGAGCTCGGGACCTAGGAGATGCAGCTCTCCAACCTCGGTCCAACAACTCGGAGATCTGCACAGCCTGCCATATAATGCCTCAAAAGGAGTCATGCCAATGGTCGCCTGATAGCTGTTGTTGTACGCGAACTCATCCAATCGCAGGTGCTCATCCCAACTACCCGAAAAATCAATCTCGCAGGCCCGAAGCATATCCTCAAGGATCTGGTTGATCCTTTCGGTCTGCCCATCAGTCTGCGGATGATACACTGTACTGAGCTGCAAATCAGTGCACATCGCTCTCTGGAAGCTCCTCCAAAACTGAGATGTGAACCTCGGATCTCGATCTGAAAAAATCGAGATGGGAACACCGTGCAATCTCACGATCTCATCAGTAAACATCTTGGCCAGCTGATCTGTATGTCAAGTCTTACGAATCGTAAGAAAATGTGCTGACTTCGTCAGATGGTCCACAACAACTCAGATGGCATCATGACCGCACTGAGTCCTCGGCAAACCCATGACAAAATCAGTAGATATCTGTCTCAAGTTCATCTCGGACTGAGAGAACAAATATTTCAAGCTCTTGTGGTCGGAGAAGAGCTCGAATCTCATCCCATAAAGATAGTGTCTCCACACTTTCAGTGCAAAGACAACCGCTGCTAGCTCCAGATCGTGCGTAGGGTAGTTCAGCTCATGGACCTTGGGTTGACGAGATGCATAAGCCACCGGCTTCCCGTGCTGCATCAGGACAACACCCAAGCTAACTCGTGAGGCATCGGTAAATACAACAAATCCATCACTCCCAGAGGGAAGAGTGAGGACAGGAGCGAACGTGAGGCGGTCCTTCAGCTCCATAAATGTCTGCTCACAAGTGTCGCTCCAAACAAACTCACTACCCTTCCGGGTCAACCTGGTCAACGGGGCTGCAATACGATAGAATCCCTCAATGAAATGTCAATAATAGCCCACCAAACCAAGAAAACTGTGGATCTTGGATGCGTTCGTGGGCTGGTCCCACTGACGTATGGCATCAATCTTAGAGGGGTCTACAGTGACACCCTGCCTCGTCACTACATAGCCGAGGAACTTCACCTCCTCCTGTTAAAACTCGCACTTCTCCAGCTTCGCATAAAGCTGGTGTGCACAGAGGGTCTATAATGTAATCTTAAGATGCCGCTCATGCTCCTCATGAGTCCTCAAATATATCAGAATGTCGTCAATAAACACCACGACAAACTAATCAAGATACGGATGGAAGACCTCGTTCATCAACTGCATGAATACAGCGGGCGCATTGGTCAGTCCGAAGGACATAACCCGGAACTCAAAATGACCGCAGCGCATCCTGAAGCTGTCTTTGGGATATCCTCATCTTGAACCTGAACTTGATGATAACCGGACAACAAGTCTATCTTCGAAAAGAACTGCACCTCCTGCAGCTGATCAAATAAGTCATCGATCCTCGGGAGCGGATACTTGTTCTTGACCGTGACCTTGTTGAGCTCGCGGTAATCTACGCAAAGCCTCAACGAGCCATCCTTCTTCTTCATGAAGAGTACCGGCGCTCCCCACGGTGAACTGCTCTGACGAATAAAGCCTAGCTCATGCAACTTGTCCAACTGCTTCTGCAGTTCCCGTAACTCCAATGGTGTCATACGGTACGGGGCCTTTGAGATAGGAGTGGTACTGAGCACGAGATCAATCTGGAACTCAGTATGCCGACGAGGTGGTAATCCCAGAATCTTCTAGAACACATCAGAAAAGCCACAAACAACAGGCAGCTGGTCGATACCTAAAGCAGCTGACTCCTCAATGACACACGATAACATGCAAGAAAGCTACCCTCCTCTGGGCTCGACAACAAACTGAAACTCTAGCACACCGGGTATGCAGAACGTGACTGTCCTTGTAGAGCAGTCTAATATGGTGTAGTACTCGGCGAGGCAATCCATGCCCAGGATAACATCAAAATTGGACATCGATAATACAAATACGTCGGCAGGAAAGAAGATGTCCCCAATCAAAATGGTGCAAGATGCGAAAAATTGGCCCAACACTGCAGTCTTCCCCAAGGGCGTCGATACTACCAAATCCTCACGGGTAGACTCCAACGGCAAACCGGTCGATCGGCAGAAATCATCGGCGACAAATGAATGCGATGCACCAGAGTCAAATAATATACGTGCAATGCATGCAGAAACAGGAAGAGTACCCTCGACTACCCCTCCTGATGACTGAGGGTCCTGCTGAGCGACGTAAAATATGCCCTGAGCCTGCTAGGGAGGTGCAGGTCCCCTTTGAGGTCTCTGCTACTGTTATGGTAGTTATGGGAGCCTAACGTGCTGTCTCTGCTATTGCGTGGGAGGTACATGAGGCTGGTGTTACGGTCGCTACTGTTGTAGTGGCTGTCATGGAGGTGAATGTGGTGCCCTCGGCTGCTGCTACAGCTGCAGATGGGGACACTCATGCCTACGATGTCCTGTCTGACAGCATCCAAAGCAAGTACCTGTAAATAGTCCCGAAGATGGTGTTGGGGGTACTGCTAGTGCTCGAAATACTGGGCGGGTCGTGCGCCGCTGCTGTGAACGATGCTGCTGATGGGAACTACTAGAGGGTGCCTTCCTCTTCTGATCTCTCCTCTAATCGCGGGCTCTCTGCACACCAGCCCAATTTGCCTCATATATCAGGGCTCTCTCCACTATCTGCTCAAATGTCGGAAGCATGTGTCCAATCACACGACTCCAGAGGGCAGGACGTAAGCCGTTCTTAAAACGGAGGGCCTTCCGCCCTTCATCATCAATAAGATACGTTGCAAACCTCGATAGTGCGACGAACTGAGCCTCATACTGGGACACAGACATGTCCTCCTGGACCAATGTCTCAAACTCCAATGCGCACTGCTGTCACACATGCTCGGGAAAGAACTTCCGGTCAAACCGGTTTATAAAGTGCTCCCTGGTCCACTCAAAATCAGCCGCTACCAATTGGGCCACAGATGCCCACCAATACTGAGCCTCACCCTGGAGAAGGAATACAGATAATAGGACTCGCTGCTGGGTAGTACATCTCATGGTGTCAAATATCTTCTCCACCTCGGAGCACCATATCTTTGCAGCAGTAAGGTCTGGCTCACCCCAAAAATGTGGAGGATCGTGCTGTCAGAAATCCTTGAGAAGAGCGCTCGCATGCTCCTGCTCAGCCTCGGTCGGTGTCACTATGGGACACCTGCTCTGCCCTTGAAGAATGACGGTCATCGCCTGCAACATTTTCTGTAGCTGAGTAGCACTCACAGGTATGGTCGGATCCGCACCGATCTCAGGTAAATGAGTGGCATCCTCAGGCTCAAAGGTAGGAATATCTGGTGGTGGAGTAAGAGTAGCAGGTGGTAAAGCAGGAGTTGCGGGTGGTGGTGCGAGAGTCCAAGGTGGTGGAACGGGATTCGCTCGGGTCGTTCTTCTAATCTTAGCGTCCTACAGGAAGGAACAATGGCCTATTAGCCTTGAGAATTCTCGAAGGCATAAACATTAAGGGTCTATGTCAGGAAATCGCTAAGTTATTTGGACTCAGAACCTATTTATAATAGATATCTGATGTGATCCTCAGGTATTCCCAAGTTATGCTCTGATACTAACTTCTGTCACGCCCCAAACCTGAAAATCAGATTCACATGAATCCTGATTACCGAATCCGGTGCCGACAGCCTCCATAATGCCCGATTCTCGGCTCCTGATAATCAAATGCCAGATTCCGATCCTGGGATCCTACAAGGAGGATTTTCAGAATAATTTTTTTTTGTAATGAAGCATAACCAAGTCACAAAACAACATCACCACATATTCACTATATCAAAAACTTTAAGTACAATGTGGAAAGGGAAATACAAGGTGATCAAAAAGTTCCAAAAGGTCTTGATACGCACTCCTACCTCAGCGCTGCTGCTGCCCAACGCTACCTGCACGCAACTGTCGTGCATAAGCTTACAAAAGCTTAGAGGGTGGTGCAGGTGTGTGCGTAAGGCAAACGCCAAGTATACAGTATCAGAGCAATGCGGAAGTATGCGGTAAGTCCATAGAATCAACCATGTCAAGGCTATGTAATGCAAGACGTGAATGCTATCGTTCATACCAAGGCCATGCGATGTGAGATATGAATGTCATCGGCCACACCGATGCAATGCAAAGCCTACATAGCAGAATGTCATATGTGAAATGCAATCTAAGAAAGTCAGTACTCCTCAAGTACACATATCAGTACACTTCCCCTCTAGATATCACCGGGGTCTAATACACTTCGCAGTGACTGCCACCTCCCTAGCTGCATAGTCAAGCAAGCATAATAGACCTCACTATCCGCCTAACCACTAGTCTGTCAATACTTACCCGACTCGTCGATAGTGGACTCATTTACGAGCTGGTCAAACTCAGCCTAGCTTATAGCCCCCTCACTCAGGCGGATAAGGCCACACCCCCTTCCAACCGACCACGACACAGTGGGAGACGCGGCCTACTGGTATTCGGCACTCGGGCGCTCGTGCATCCACTCGGTCTAGACGTTGGAGCATCTCCTGGTACCAAAAAGGTTCTGGGACTTTCACCCAAGGACATCCTAAGTGCCCACAGTGCTAGAACCAAGTATTTTCGATATCTGATACCGCCATCCACGATGTACCTGTGGAGCCACGGTCCTGATGTCCCTAGGGCGTGCAGTGATCAGGTCACACATATACGAGATGCATGAATCACACCGTCAAATCATGTAGCAATCCAGCGCATACTATGCGATCATGTGGGGCACTCTATCTCATAACGAGTCCCGAAAATGGTCCATCTAATGGCGTATGCTATGATCAGTCACTACTCATATCAAGCATACATATGATGCGTATGGGCATAAGTCATGGGATTATACTAAGCATGTTATAAAGCGATGAATATTAACGAGTATGGGCCTATCAAAGGGCCCTAAGGAGAGTTACAATGTGGACATTTAACTAACATTGTACATACAATGTGGACATCAAACCATCATTGATTCCTAGGCACGGCCCGCCATATATATTATTACATGAACCATGGGAAAACGCACCTTACAATGGACCCTAAGGACATCCCATTGGGCCTCGACCCATGGGCCATATCACATGGGCCGTACATTCATCAAATGGGTTGTATTAATGGGTGAGCCTTATGTACATTGCAATGGTCCATGACCCGTGGGCCTTATATATGCCAAATGGGCTTAATCCCATAGGCCTTATATATATCAAATGGTCTTGAATCCCGTTGGCCTTATATAGATTAAATGGGTTGGATCTCATGGGCATTGCATATGTCAAATGGGCCCAAACCCATGGGCCTTATATATGTCAAATGGGCTTAATCCCATAGGCCTTATGCATGCCAAATGGGCTTAATCCCATAGGCCTTATGTGTGCCAAATGGGCTAAATCCCATAGGCCTTATATGTGCATCAAGGTGGGCCTTAATGAATGGTTACAAACATGCCAACATGGGCCCTATACACATACCAAGGTGGGCCCTACTTGAATCATAGATCTGACTCATTTATTAGCTCAAAACATGAATTTATAAAATAAATGGACGGTTTGAATGCAACACATGCATCATGGTGGAGGTCCACACGAAAGTTGGATATTTGGGATGCAACACATGCATCAAGGATGGGTCCACTGACCGTCTAGAAGCTCCAAAAAATGGTTGGACGGTGTGGATAATACATACATTACAGGGGGCCTCCACCGTCGGGGCGGACGGTGGAAATGAGGCACATACATCACTGTGGGTCCCATGTAGGGTCCACCATAATGTTTACATGCCATCCAACCCGTTTATAAGGTCACGTAGACCTGGTTGAAGAGAAAATATAAATTTCAGCTTGATTCAAAACTTCTATGGGCCCCAAAGAGGTTTTAATGGTAGAATTCAATCGCCGTTGTTTCTTGTGGTGTGGGCCACCTGAGATCTGGATTGAGCTGATTTTTGGGTGGGCCCTGCTTAAGGTAGGGGCCCACCTTATAAATGGATTAGATTGATGAATAAACATCAATGTGAGGCCCACATGCGGGCCGTGGGATGCCGGCGTCCGCCCGCCAGCTGCTGGTGCGGCCAGCTTCTGACACAGCAGCAACTGCTGCTGTGTAATTTTTTTTAAAAAATTTTGAAACCCATTTTTCTGGGTTTTTTCTGAGATAGGGCCCACATTAGAAAAATTCAGCCCAGCCATTGGACTCCATGGCCCATAACTCATCCATCAAGACCAATATCGGCCATTTTTCAGCGTGTACAAAAGAATCTGGTAAGGTTTCAATGGTAATGGTAATGTTTTTAAAACCATGGCCCACTAGATAGTCGGATCATCCACATTTTTCGGCTCAACGCCTAAAATGAGTCAGGGAAGAGGATGGACGGCTTGGATTGGATACATACATCAAGGTGGGTCCTATACAGTGGTCCACCCCAATGGCTTGTAGAACCAAGCAAACATTTGTGTTTTCTTTCCACATCCAGCATCCAGGGACGCTGGACGGTCTGTCCATGAGAGGTGGGCCTGCTCAGGTGGGGCACCATATGAATGTAAGGTGTGGTACAACACACACTAGGCGGGCCCCATTCATAGGCAAAAATATTACTTCATGGTGGGGTCCATCCAAGTGGGCCACAAGGCCATATCATCACAGAAAAAAATGAAAAGAGAGGGAGAGAGAGATAGAGTGGGACACGCGTGATGGAGGGACCCTGACACTATGGGCCCTTCGTTTCAACCATCCAATCATACATCAATGGGTCCCATTGCATATGGGCCTTCCAAATAAAAGATCAATGGTAGAGATCCCTCTCCATCCAAAATGAACGGTCTATATGACCTCTTTAATGCAAGAAAGTAAACATCATGATGGGGTCCATGGAGAATGGCCCCATCATGGAATAATTTTGATGATCAAGATGGATCATTGGCCACATCTTAGGGTCCTAAGTGAGATCCAAACCATTGATCGGTTGGCATCACTTGGCCCATCTTAAAAATATGAAAAATTAGGCTATGGAGGCACCCACCACTTGATCTTCTTGGTCCGTTGGAAAGATACACTCCTTATGCTTCACTTTGGTGGTGGAGATGAGAAATAGATGGTTAAGATGAGAGGTTTTGGGATGGGAAAGTGGGCCACCAAAATCATATTTTCTCTCATAAGAAGAGCTTGGACGTGGGAGTGCTCTCTTACTTGGGTTTGGTGTGAGATAAGAGAGAGGGAGATGGGATGTAAGGAGAAGTGGTGGGAGATGGGTTATGGATGTGAGTGATGGGTACGGTGATGTATTAGTTGACTTTGGTGGTTGCTTGACTTGTGGAGAAAGGAAGCATGGGTGCTTTATACTTGACATAAAGTGATTGATGGGTGATTGATTGATGGGATTGATTTGACACTTTGTAGAGATTCTCTTGGGAATGTAAACTCGCGGCATTTTCTCAAAATAAACGCCGACCCACATCTCTTAGTCAGGGTATCGGATCGGTACATGAGTCACCGCGTTGGAACTGCGGTGATGGTGCGGTCGCAATGATATAATCTTGGATTAAGCCGACTCAAATGTATAGGATACGACTTACGGTCGTGCGCAACGTCAACTACAGGTCGTGGATTGTCGGAATTTGACGAGAAGGATCGCGGGAAGCGACGAAACAGTACGGATTAGGATATGGGTCTTACACACCTGGTGTTTTGGGACAAGGTATGTGAGGCTTAGATTTACCTATGGCGAGCTTCCACACATCCGGTTAAGGCAGACACTTAAAATGATCTTCTTATGAGGCTTTGTAGTTCGACTGACTCAACACACACGCAAATTGACAAATTAGTGCACTAACAAGGGCACTTTCAACATGGGCCATAATCACATCACATCGGGCCTCACTCTTGGCCGCAAATACATCACAATGGGCCACATCTCAGGGCCTCATATACATCACAATGGGCCACAACAATGGGCCTCAAATGAATCATAGTGGGCCTCGACACATGGGCCATAAATACATTGCATCGAGCCTCACTCATGGGCCACATATTCATCACAATGGGCCATATCTCAAAGCCTCATATACATCAAGTCAGGCCCACCGTTTTAGTTGAACTATCTACACCATACATCTATTTTTTAGAGATCATTTTAGAATATTTCTAATAGATTGAACCATATCGAAAGATCATCTGGGCCATACCATAAATAACAGTGGAGATAATGATTTTCACTATTAATTCACTGGGCCCACCAACGTTTATTTTCCATCCAATTTGTTCATAAGGTCACAAAGGCCTAACTTAAAAGGAAAAATAAATATCATTTTAATTTAGAACTCCTATGACCACCAAACAGCTTCAATGGTGGGTGTTCAATATCCACTAATTTTTGTAGTGTGGTCCACCTAATAGACGGTTGGATATAACATATACATCATAGTATGGCCCACCGTCCAAATGGCTGGACGGTGTGGACCTAACATATACATCACGGTATGGTCCACATAATCTGCATGGCCCGGATTTCAGGCACGTGCACCACGTGTGGGACCATTTGAATTTCAAATCCCTCTCATTCTTTTATACTGTCGAGAAATGATCATTACAAGAGATGGACAGTAAGGCTCACACGTACATTAGGTGGGTGCCACCTTTTGGTGGACAGTGTGAATACAACAAATACATCATGATGTGGGTCCCACTGTCCAGCCATCTGGATGGTGTGGATCACCACGGTCAAACTCACAAAACTTGCTTCCATTAATACAGCAGCTATATAGCTATTGTACACCACCTAATCCTCTTTGTGGGTCCCACGTGGGGCCCACCCCATATGTATATATATGATATAATAATATATATTTATTTATTATATTTTATTATTATTTTTTTTATTTAAAAAGGGTCCAACGTCCAGACCTGGACGCTGGACGAACAATATGGATTTAGAATACATCCATTAAGGTGGGGTCCACATACACGTGGATGGCCTGGATAAAGAACATATATCAAGGTGGTCCCACATCCACACTATCTAGACTGTTGGGATGAAAACACTTACATCATGGTGAGTGTCCATGTCCCGCTTATCTAGATGGTGGACAGTGTACTCCACCTGAGATTTGAATCTTCCTCATTCTCCAAGCCTGGGAGGCCTGGATGGATGGTGGATATCACACCTGCATCACAGCAGGCCCACTGTCTTGGATGGTGAGGGATAAAACAGATACATGGTGTGGGGCCCTTGGACGGCAAGGATAAAACACATATATCACGTGGGCCCCCTTTGGATGGAAGGTGTAAATATAACACACATGTCATGGTCGGCCCCACATCATTTAGACGGTTTAGATTAGAGATGCCAGCAGGTGGGTTTCCACTTGGACAGCGGATTGGCCCACAAAATGGACAGCGTGGATCATCCATCAAGGTGGGCCATCATTCATGGAAAAGAGAGAGAGATAAAGAGAACGAGAGAGTGATCGGTGTAGTGGAGGGACCCCGCCACTATGGGCCCCTCATATGATTACAACACATACATCAAATTAGGTCCCATCACAAGTGAGCCATCAAATTAAAAATCAACGGTAGATCACCTACCAATTTCGCTTCTTCTAGTCTCCATGGACTCCTTAGCTCCTTATCTTTTCCTTTGATGGTGGGTGATGAGAATTGAAGGGTTAGATGGTGAGGATTTTGGGATAGGAAGTGGGCCACACTTGCTCTCCTCTTGGAAAGCTTGGACGTCCACCCTTGGGAGTTGCTTGAAAGTGAAGTGTGAAATGAGAAAGAGAGAGAAGTGATGTGTATGACATGGGAGGTATGGGTCCCATTGACTTGTTGGTAAGAAAGGATTGGCTAGGTAAGGGTGTTGTTGACTTTGGGTGAGAGAGGGATGGGGGTGATGGGATATGTACTTAACTTGATTGAATGAATGATTGATGTGATGGGTTGTAGATATTCCCTCAGAATTCACAACGTGCTGCGCTTTCCTCGAAATGAACATGGGCCCACAACTGCTGGCTTGTTATTGTATTGACGCATGGAACACGATGTTGGAATCATGGCGACACCACGGTGCAACGGTTCAAATCTCGGGTCCAGTCGACTCAGATATACGACACACGACTCAGGGTGTAAGACCCGTATCCTAGCTCGTACTATTCCATAGGCTTCCATGATCCTCCTGGTTGAAATTTGATGACCCCCAATCTTTTATCAGCGTTTACGCGTGATCTTGAGTCATGTCTCATATATCAGAGTTAGCTCGACTCGAAACTTGTACCCTTATGACCGCATCGTCACCGCGGTTCCGATGCCGCGTCTCATGCACCGAGGCGATACCCAGGCCAGGAGATGTGGGCCCGCGTTCAGTTCAAGGACAATGTCAGACATTTGTAAACCCAAGAGAACATGTCCCATCAATCAATCACACCACAACCCATCATGTCATGTACAAGAGCAACCCCCAAACTTAACTCTCTCTCTCTTACACAACCCATACATGTTAAGTACACCCATCACTCCATCACCTTTTACCCATCCCTCTCTCCCATCACTTCTTTCCCATCTCTCTCTCTCATTCTCTCTCCATTTTAAAGCAATCCTAAGGAGTGGAGTAAACTCCAACGTTTAAGGAAAGAAGTATGGTGTGGCCCACTTCTTACCACCTAATCTCACCCTCCAAAGATCATCTCGACCGTTGAATCATATCCCTTAGAGCTCTATAACGCGTTGGTGGAAAAGGAAAGAGGAGATTAAAAGTGGGTGCTTTCTTAGGGTTAAATATATGTGTTTTTACTTGGATTTGATGATTTGAGGGCCCACTTGTGTGGGACCCATCTTTATGTATGCATTGTAAAGAGCGGTGCATAGTGATAGGGTCCCTCTACTATCCGATTTCTCTCTCTCTCTCTCTCTCTCTCTCTCTCTCTCTCTCTTTGGGATGACCGTGTGGCCCACCTAATTTATGTGTTTCATCCAGGCTTCCAGCTGGGACGGTGGAGCCCCCTGATTTATGTGTTATCTACAGCATCCATTGTTGGATGGTGTTGTGCAGGGGCCACCATGATGTATCTGTATCTGCACCATTCATTGTTGGATGATGCTGTGGAGGGGCCTATCATGATGTATCTATTCTATTTATGTCATCCATCATTTGGATAATAGGCCAACTCACCTAGTGACGATACTAAGTTCTGTGGGACCCACCCAACGTGTGTGAGTTTTATCCACATCGTCTGTCCATTTGGACAAGAATCACCTAATGCGTGGGAGGAATCCACGCTGTCCACTCATCTGGGCTAGCAGCTTCAGCTGTTGCATCACGTCAGCAACCCTATGGGTCTAACATGATGTATTTGTCATCCAAACCGTCCATCCAGTCCTGGCCCTGAATGGGATAGATGCAAAACTCTAGTAGGCCATGTTTTATCTGGACCGTCCATATGACTAACAGCTGGCAGCTGCTGTACTGATGTCCCAATTTTTATGGGTCCCATGGCTACAAAGCAGCTGATGTGGTATTGACATCAGCAATTTTTGTGGGGTCCAAGCAGCTCTCAGCCGAATGACGTCAGCAAGTGTGGGCTAGACCTTGATGCATGTGGTGTATGCACACCGTCCAACAGATCTGGATGGTGGACCACACATTGAAGTATTCATTATATCCACATCATCCGGGGGGTGCAGCCCACCCTGGTATAGGTTTTTTACTCTGGTCGTCCATCTGTTTTGCCAGCATGGGGCCCACCATGATGTATTTATTTCATCCACACCGTCCAGATTGTGTTGGACGGTGTTGGATAATGTTTGGACAGTGCTAATCATCAGTACAGTGTCATGTGCCCTATAGAATGATTGTGTACAGTGATACGCATGTTACACTTGCAACTATTAAAATGATTTTATATGTAATCCAATCTCTCACATGAGGCCATTGGTGTGGCCCACTGATGTGGCCCACTTGATGTATACGAGGCCCATTGGTGCAACCCATTGATGCAGCCCACTTGATGTATATGAGGCCCATTGGTGCGGCCCATTGATGTGGCCCACTTGATGCGGCCCACTTGATGTATTTGAGGCCCAGTGTGATGTATGTGTGGTCCATATGTTAGGCTTGATGTGATGTATGTATGGCCCATGGGATGTGACCCACTTTGATGTACATAAGACCCAGGTATGAGGACCACTTGATTGTATTAGGCCCATGTGATGCGGCCTTCTTGATGTGTATATAGGCCTATGTAATACGGCCCATTATGATGTATTATAGGCCCATGGGTATATGGCCCGTTGTGATGTATTTGTGGCCCATTTGATAAGGCCCATTGTGATGTGTTTATGGCTTGTATGGCGATGCCCGATGTGGTGTATATGTGGCCCTTGAGTGAGGCCTAATGCGATGAATGTGCAGACCGATGTAATGTATGATTACACTATAATGCATGTAATGATGTTTATGTGAGCCACTGTTTGGGAGCCATGTTGGTTAAATGTCCACATTGATGGGCAATGATGGTTAGATGTCCACATTGTGACCTTCCCTTGGGCCCACTATGAGGCTCATTCTTGTTATGAGTAGGTTGTCTAGGTCCATCCTTGATAAGAGGAGAGTACACCATCATCTTATAACTTGCTTAGTATAGCTTCACGATCCATGCCCATACGCATCATATGTATGTTTAATATGAAGAGTGATTAATCATAGCATATGCCATTGGAAAATTATTATGGGACTCCCTGATAGGAGGAGTTGTCCACATGAGTGTGTAGTATGCGCAGGTTTGATGCATGACTGGATGGTATGACTCATGCTTCTTGCATTTGTGATATGACCACCGTATGCCGTGGCGATATCAGGGCTATAGCCTCCACACGCATGTTATGGATGGCTAGATGGGATATCAAAAATCTATTACTAGCATCGGGGCTTCGTAGATGCCCCTCGGTGAAAATCCCTAAACCTCCGAGGCTAGGAGGCGCCCGAACGTCAAGACCGAGTGAATATATGAGGGTCCGAGTGCCGAATACCATAGGCTGTGTCTACCACTATGTTGTGATCAATTGGGAGGGGGTGTGACCTTACCCGCTCGAGGGTAAGGGTCATAGCTAGGCTGAGTTTGACCAACTCGTAAATGGGTCCGCTATCGATGTGTCGGGTAATTATTGGTTGGCTACTGGCCAGGCGGATAGTGATGTCTCTTCCACTTACATGGTTGCACGTCCAGTGGGTGGCGATTACATGTAAAGTGTACTAGACCCCGCTGATGATTCAAAAAATGTACAGTACTGATATGTGCACTTATTGAGAAGGAGTTGCATACTCATTCATTCATTCATTCACTATCCACTCGAGCTAGTGGTGCACAACTATTTGTTATATATACCTTCACAATGGCCAAGATTTCGGTTAAGGTGCACGACTAACCTGAGATCAGGAGTTTACCACATTAAGTTTAACAATCTAAATTTAAGTATGAGATTGGTTTGGAAAGAAGTCCCTTGTGGTGGACCCCGTAGACTATGATACTACGTACTATCATCCCAACTTCACACTCCAGCTTGGTCATTTCATTCGCATCACAATATGTATTACATCCGCGGCATATGGCATTTTGGGTTGTTGTGTTTCAACACTTATATGGCGTAGACGGACTTAGAATGATTTACATATTGCTTTGTATTCTTAGTATATGATATTGGCTTATTACGTTTTTGCATCGCATAGCTTTAGTATGACTGTTAGCATTCATGCTTTGCATCGCATAGCCTTGGTACAGCTGATAACATTCATAGATATATGGATTGCCAGTATTTTCTCTTACTCTATTATCGTATGATTCATGATCTTGTAAGTATTTCTGACATCGTATGATTTATGGACCTGTATTGTATATTTGACACTTACCTTGTGCACACACTTATACCACCCTCTAACCTTTCTATAAGCTTATGCATGATAGATGCGTGCAGGTGGAGTTAGGTCACAACAGTGTTGAGCTTAGAATGGGCAGTGGACACCTGGAGCTTTGATTTTTGATATATGTATTTCCCTTTTGATATATGTATTTAACTGTTTATACTAGTGGGTATGTGATGATGATGTTGCTTTTGTGATTTGGGTAAACTTGTGGTATGCTTATTACGAGTTAAATGTACGTCGAAAAATCCTCCTTATAGGATCCTAGGATTGGAATCTGGCGTATGCACACTGGGAGGCGAGAATGGGCTATTATAAAGATTGTTGGCACCGGATTCAGTAATCGGGAATTTTGTGAGCTTGATTTTCGGATTTGGGGTGTGACACAGGTTTACGTACAAATGTTGGTTACAGGTCGTGAGTTATTGGAATTCAATGGGAGGACCGCAAGAGTCTATGAAATGATACGAACTAGGATACAGGTCTCACACATGTCTTAAAAAATAGTAGGGATATGAATTCATCTTCTGCCATATCAATGCCCATAACAGACAATATGATGGATGGTTTAATAGTGACAGTTTCTTTAAAAATTTGTATAGAAAATGTTAATGCTTCAATAGAAAAGTCACTAATGGATGCGTACATCCCCCCCATGAGCAATTAACTGGTAAGTTGCTCCACCCTAATAAAAAGTTTTCTCCCTTCCAACCTCATAGAGAATTTCGAAAAGACCAAATCAAGCAATGTGATTGACATTCACAGTGCACTCAATGATTATACTGCGAGTACGAAAATCTTGTACATTCTCTGGGTCATATTCCAATGTTCGAATGGTGCACACAACCTGAGTAGCGAAGTTGGATGAGGAACTGAACTGAGGATACCGAGCGGTACATTTATATCGATGTTTCATGGAAGAAAATGATTAAAGAGTATCAAGAAATTATATAAAAAAAAATAGATGGGTTAGACTAGATCAAATTTTTTAACAAAACCCACCTATGAGCTTAAATCTATAAGAAAGCTCAGAAGAACCACTTACAAGGAGTTTAAGATGATGGGTTGTCCAAAGGAAGCACCAGTGAACCGATGACGAAGAAGGGAAAATAAGGGTTTTAAAAAAAGTTCCCCAATTTAGCCCAAATCGCACCCGGTTTGGCTAGCTCGAGTGCAGTGCTCGACTAGTTGAACCGCTCGGTTAGCATGGGCTGACCATGAAAATCCAAAAAAAATAATTTAATATGATATCTCTTTTTATATTATCCTTTTAATATAAAAATAAAATAAAATAAAATAAAAGGCAATAAATGTAAATTCTAACAAATAATGATTAGTTAAGAGATACAATATAATCTAATATCATTTTTTTAAATTAAAGAATCGGACACTATCAAGAGGTTTTGTTAGAATGTTTGCAAGTTGTTTTATTCAAGCATGATAGTCTTGCTTTCAATTAATTCTTTGATATAATGATATGGAATATCAATGTACTTAGTTCGAGAATGTTGAATGATATTTTTAAATATGTTTATGGCACTGGTATTGTCGTAGTGTAAATTCATGGTATCTTGATCAATACCATAATCTGTAAACATACGTTTCATCCACATTAATTGTGTACATGCATTTCCTGTCGCAATACTCAGCTTCTGCAGTTGTCACGTCCCGAACTCGAAAACCAGGCTCATAAAATTCCCAATCGCCGAATCCGGCACCGACAGCCTCCGTAGTACCCCATTCTCGGTTCCCAACACCTATGTGCTAGGTTCCAATCCTGGGATGCTACAAGGAGGATTTCTAATCATCAATTCGATTTGAAATGAGTATAACCAAAAGCATAACCCATGCATAATAACCACAAGAACACCATCACAAAATCCACTATGATAAAAAACTTTAGGTACAAGGCGTATGAAAGGGAAATACAATATACTGAAGGTAACAAAAATTTCAGAAGCTCAGCTGCACGCCCCAACTGTGGCAAGACTACGGCTGCGTCCTGGCGTCACCTGCATGCATCAATCGTGCATAAGCTTATAGAAAGCTTAGAGGGCAGGGTAAGTGTGTGCGCAATATAAGTGTGCTCAGAATGCAAGATCAGAGTAATGTAGAGACATGCTGATGAGTACATGAGTGCAACTAGCCGTACCAAGGCTATGTGGTGCAAGATATGAATGTTATCGGCCTAACAAGGCCATGCGATGCAAGATGCAACTCAAGCACGCCACCCCTCACCATATATCAATACAGTTCTCATTCTGGATAATCACCGGAGTTTAGTACATTCAAATGGCACTGTCGCTCTCCCAGCCGCACAGTCCAAGTGAGCGTAAGAAACCTCACTATCCTCTTGGCCAATAGTCTGCCAATACCTATCCCGCTCACCAACACGCATGTGCGCCTGCGTGCACTCTGATAGCGGCAGCGTCAGCTGCTGCATTGTTTTTTTTAATTTTCCTATAGAAATGCCTAGGTGGGGCCCACATCAGCAAGATCCACTTCGTCCACTCACTCCTACGCTCTATAACAAATACAACGAGCCCAATATTGGCCATATTTATGGGCATGGAGACAATAGGGTGATTTTCAATTGTAAAGAAATGGTTTTCTATTTCATGGCTCGCCAAAACCTCAGATTTGCCTCATTTTTCGGATCAACTCATAAAATGATATGGAAAATGGAATGGACGGCGTGGATTGTATACATACATCAAGGTGGGGTCTATATGGGTGTCCCACTCCAACTTTTTTTTGTTAGCTGTTAGTAGACGCACCATTGTCAGTACATGCACTCCATGTTAGTCACACCCGTCCAGCGTCCAAAGACGCTGGACGACATGGAGAAACACATGCATTGTGGTGGGTCCCACATGGTCGTGCCCACACATCAAGGTGGGTCCCACATGAACGTGACCCACCTGATAATTATGTTTTCCTTCATCTTGGCCCGCTAGTGGGCTGGATGACGTAGATCCAACACATCCATCCGATGGGTCCCACATGAATATATGATTCATGGTGGGCCACACTCACCCCTTCATCATCATCACCATTCAAAGAAAGAGAGGGAGAGAGAAAGAGAGAGATATGATGAGATAGAGGGACCCTGCCACTATGGGCCCCTCTTGATTAAATCACATACATCAAAATGGGTCCCACCAACAAGTGGGCCCTCAAATCATTAAATCAACGGTAGAAACTCAAAGATCACCCACCTTTTGGCCTTCACCTTGACTCTTTAGCCTCCTTAGCTCCTTTGCTTGACTTTTAATAGTGGTAGATGATGGATCAACGGTTGAGATGAGAGATGAATGACTTGGATAATATTTTTTGGGATGGAAAGTGGGCCACACAACTCACTTTCTGTTTTTCTCTCCTTGGAAAATTGTGGACGTGTGAAGCTTGTTGGTTGCTTGGTTTTTTTTTTTTTTTGAATTTGAGAAAGAGAGAGGTGTGATGGTTGAGAGAAGTGATGGGTGATGGATGTGAAGTGTACTTGACATGTATGGGTGTGTAAGAGAGAGAGTGAGAAAGAGTTGACTTGTGGAGAAAGAAAGCATGGGTTACTTTATACTTGACATGAAGTGATTGATTAATTTGATTGATCGGACATGTTATAGAGATTCTCTTGAAGTTCACAATGTGCAGTGTTTCTTTAGAATGAACGCAGGCTGATATCTTCTGCCCTGGGTATCGGATCGGTGCACGAGTCACGGTGTTAGAACCGCGACAACGGCGCGGTCGCTATGATACATGTTTCGGTTTGAGCTGACTTTGGTATGCGAGATCCGGCTTAGGATTGTGCACAATCATCGGATACGAGTTGAAGATTGCCAGAATTCGACCGGAAGGACCGCGGAAGCTAACAGAACGGTACGGTCCAGGATATGGGTCTTAAGCAGTGGATAATGATATTGAGTTTTGTTTCTTTCTCATCTAGGAGACAAGACAATTTCAAATATAGAAGCATCCTCCACTTGTGGATTTTCTATCATCCACATTACATGCCCAATCAACACCAATATATCCAGCAATTTGTAAAGACGCATCATGAGGATACCATAAACCGAAATTGACAGTGTTGGAAAAATATCTGATTATTCTTTTAACCATAGCTATATGTGATTCTTTATGGTTAGATTGATACCTAGCACAAACGCCTACACCTAAAGAAATATTAGGTCTACTGGCAGTTAAATATAAGAGACTACCAATCATGTTATAGTAGCAACATGGATCAACGCTTTTACCTGAATCGTCTTTAGATAACTTGAGCATTGTAAAAATGGGAGTTGTAAAGTTTTTTCCATTCTCTAACGTAAATTTCTTAATGAGATTTATCACATACTTGGTTTGAGATATGAATATCCCGTCCTTAAGTTGTTTTACTTAAAGACCAAGGAAATAGTTCAATTCTCCCACCATACTCATCTCAAATTCTGATATCATGAAATCTGCAAACTTAATGGAAATGTTAGTATTTGTAGATCCATAGATAATATCATCTATATATATTTGAAAAATCAACATATCTTCATTAAATATTTTGATAAATAAGGTTTTATTAAGACTTCCTAGTTTAAAGTTTTAACTAAGAAGAAATTTTGTTAATTTTTCATAACATGCTTTTGGCGCTTGTTTTAAACCATATAGGGCATTTTAAAGATGGTATACAATGTTTGGAAGTTTAGGATCTTCAAAATGTTTAGGTTATTCTACATAATTTTCTTCATTTAAATTACCATTTAAGAAGACACTCTTAATATCCATTGGGTATATTTTAAAGTTTTTATGGCATGCAATGAAAATAAACAATATGATGGATTGAAGACGAGCGACTGGAGCAAGAGTCTCATCATAGTCAACTCCAATTTAAGTGTACCCTTGTACAACTAATCTAGTTTTATTTTTTATAATATTACTAAATTCATCAGATTTATTTTTGAATATCCATTTAGTTCCAATCACAAATTTGTCAGAAGGTCTAGGAACTAGATACTAAACATCATTTCTGACAAATTGAGTTAGTTCATCTTACATAGACAAAGTCTAATTTTCGTCAGCTAGGTGTTGAGGCATAAAAAGAAGAAAGGAGAAAATAGGAGTTGTTGTACAAAAAACAACTGAAAATAGCCTTTGTGTGGAAATCAAATGTTGTGCGGAATTTTATGTTGAAAAGAAGATTTGCGCACAAATGTGTCCGAACAAAGGAGTCCACAGAAAGGTGTCCATACAAAGGAGGCCACAAAAAGGTGTCCATAGAAAGGAGTCTGTAGAAAGGAATCTGCATGAAGGAGCGCACAACAAGAAGTGCACAATAGGAAGCGCAGCGCAAAGTCCGCACAAAGGGGGATCGCAGTGCTGACATGGAAAATTCGCACGTGTGAGAGGGATATTAATACCCCTTGACTCCTTTGCAAGGGTCATTGGCTAACAATCAAAAAGTAGTAGACCAAAGAGAGAGAAGGTAGAATGAAGTTTAAGTTCACTATCCGTTGTGTAGAATAGCCGTTGTGCAGCGCACAACACTTGGAGTGCATAAAGGCTCGTTGTGCACAAAGCTCTTCAGCGCACAAAGGCTTGTTGCACACCAATCCCTCCAGCGCACAAAGGCTTCAGCGCACAAAGCTTCCTGCGTGCAAAGGCTTCAACAGTCCAACGCATAATGGGCCCTTTTAGTGACTTTTAGTATGATATTTGATATATTTGATATAATTGAATATTTTCTTTCCTTTATAATTTGCAAGTATTTTATCTTGGAATCAAATGAAGAATGGGATGTAAAAGAACTTGGAATAAATAAATAAAGAAAGTGATTATTCTTTTTACCATTTTTTGTTAATTATAAAGTGAATAAATTTCCCCAAACAAAACACATTTGCTTCTTGATTGAAAGAAAATGGCGACTTTGCTGGGGAACTTTCTTATTTTAAACTCACTTTATAATTAATTTAAGAATATATGGATGCTAATCAGGAATGTTTGGCATCTTCAAGGTGCCAAAATGACGACTCTCTATGGGAACATCCTACCTTTCATCTCCAAAATAGAATATGATTTAATATAAACACTAATTTTCCTTTATTTTGTGAACACGAATGACAGGAGGAAAGGAACATTACAACCAATTAAATAATGGCAACCATTTAAGGAAAAGCAGTTTTCTACTTCACCGTGATAGGGTTCATTGTGGAGTATGCTAATAAATAAACTGAGCATAGCAAAGATAAAGCAGTACTGAGCTAGCAAACAATCATGAGCAGTTGTCACAGTTGTAACTGCTTCACCAGTAACACGGGAAGAAAGAGATGAGTGGACTATCGTCACTCGTAGGAGGAATAGGATCTGAGGTGCAACTGCAATGAGAACAAATTCAGCACTCATGAAAGTCAAGGGACTGATAATGCGTAATATTGCCAGGAGGAATCCTGAACTCGCTCCCCCCATGATATATCCTAGATGAATGTTTCGCAGTTAGTGTCTGTTGAGGCATACAAAATGATAAAGGGTTGAAGTAAAGGAAGATTGAAATTGAAAAAGAAAATTGAAGGAAATTAAGAATGAGATGACTTGAGGATGGTTTACGCGGGTCCGCGCAAAGGATATCAGTTGCGCTGAACTGCACAACCAAATAAGCATTACACAGGACCGCGCAACCAAAATGGGAACTGTGCAAGTCTGCACAATGAGTTCTAGGAGTGATTCTTCATAAGAGATCTTAAACACTAAAAGGAGAATGCCATGGTGCCAAAATCGAGGTTCCACACGTGCGAAGGTCTATAAATACCCCCTCACCTCCTTCGTTTGGACCGATTGAAGATTTTCAAGAGGAAGCAGAGCAAGAAGGGAGATTGAAGGTGAGAGAGAGACAGCGGTTTGCGCAGGTTCGCATAACCAACATCAGTTGTGCTGGACTGAGCAACTAGACTGCCCTGCAGTCTGTGAAGATAAAGGGCTATTATGCTACAGGATTGTTTGAAGTCTTCAAGTTCCTTTTGTTCATGTTTAAAGGAGAATAATCAGCATAAGAGCATATTCCTCTTAAGTCCTAGGTGATGACTGAAACAATAGTCGAAATGCTGTCGAATTTAGTACTTGGCTATGACAGTTGAACTTACAATAATTCCTTTATTCAAAATAATCTATCTTAGAATCAAGGGATGTTTAAAGGATGTAAATGAACTCAGTATTAATAAAGTGTGATGATTGTTTCAAATACTCTTTCTTTGTTATGTTTGAATAAGATAATATCCCCAAATCAGATGCATTTATTTTTTGTCTGAAACAAAATGGCGACTCCACTGGGGACTTTTATCTTATTTAATATTAACAGTAAAATTGTTACGAAGCTTTCATCATAGTTTGGTGTCTAGAAGACGCCAAAATGGTGACTCTCAGTGGAAACATCCTCCCCTTTATCTCTAAGATAAATTATTTAATTCTTTAACCACTAACTACAATTATATTTTATGTTTGATAGTTTTTGCATCCAATTACAACCTGCTACTCATGGTAACTTCTGTAAGAAAAGTGAACTTTCTATTCACTCCAACAAGGTTTTTGATAGAATATACACCAAATCAAATTTTGAAGTATCTGACTCGAATTCGTACGAGTGGAAGCAGCATGACTTGGGTAAAAACTGGGGTTGTTTCTACTTCGCCACAATCATCGGGAGGCGATGAAGGCTGGACTGTTGTAACGTCTAGTCAGACAAGAGCACGAAATGCCAGAAACTCTAATATGAATCCATCTTCGTTAAGAGTCAAAGGGCCGATAACGCGTAATGCAGCTAAAAGGAATCCTGAAATCGATCCCCCAGTGATATATCCCGAACGAATAGCCCCACAATTAACAACGCTTGACTTTCCAGCTTTGGGTGCCCCAAGAGTCAAATGGATGAGAGAACAAAAAGGAAAAGCACTGGCAGTTAGTTCACCAATGTCTTTGCCGTCCCAGATGGGTTCACCAGTGTCAGTATTGCCCCAATCAATTAATGATATAGGGGGCATGGAAAAGTCCAATGAAACTCCCTTCTTCCCCCTCTTTGTAAGTCCTATTACGTCAAAGTATTCTTGCTTGACTCCAACTACTGCTTCGTTAAAAAGTAGAGAAGCTGCAGTGCATATGGCCAAGACATATCTAGAATACAGGTCAACTATAGAAGATCGTTTCAATGAAATGGTAGAAGCCCAAAATTCATTAATGGAAGAATGCAAAAACCTTAGAGAGGCCCCGACTACCCTTGCACATAATGTATCCCAGATGGCGATCCCCCAAAATACAATGGAGGGATAAGAAAACCAAACTGACGGTCTTCGACTAAGGGGATCAGGGTCACTAGTGTCCATGTCAGCAGTAAGAACCGTGACACAGGATGAGGTGAGACAAGTGGTTGAAGAAGCTGTCAAATCAGAAAGAGACTGGAAAAATACTGGTCATTTTAGATATCGAACACTATATCCAAGGGAGGTGGAAGACATCCCTTTCCAGCCAATTTCAAACATCCAAATTTTTAAAAGTTTAATGGGGAAGGATCCCCTGAAGAGCATTTAATGCACTTCATAACTAGCATGGGAAATTTTTCTACAATACCACAGTATTGCTTGTGATTATTCGAGTCGTCACTAACACACAAAGCATTTTGATGGTATTCCAATTTGGCACCAGGGTCGATACGTACTTGGGAACAAATGTAGGAGGTTTTTATGTCTAACTTCTTCTCCTCAGAGCGCAATGTCAGTATTACAGAGCTAGCTTCCGTACGATAGAGAGAAGGTGAACTGGTAGAAAAATTTATAGACAACTGGAAGACATTAGGAGCCTCATGCAGGCAGTTACCAGAAGAAAAGGAGCAGGTCAAAATTGTCTAAATTCTATGGGGACAGGAATCACGTTTGGACTTACCAGATCCAATATCAGAACTTTTCGCGACCTGGCTATTAAAACTCACTCTTTGGAATTAATGACCCGTAAGATGCCAACGTTCTATCATAAGACGGCTAGGACGGTATCTAGCAGAATGGTCGTAAATGCTATCGATCGTAATAAAAGAGGCAAAGATATAAGGGATTTGAGAGAAAAGAAGCCGGACCGAAGAGAAGAATGGAGCCAGTCAAGGAATAAATATAGTGGAAAAAGACCCAGGATGCTCAATTCTCATGAGGGGTTTGTGTTTGATAAGGAAGATGTTATCCCTATGATGAACCAATTGTTGAAGACCGGCACGATAGAATTAACAGAGCCCAAACACCCTGAAGATGTGAGGAGAACCAAAGAAAGGGATTTTTGTCGCTATCATCGCTTGGTGGGGCACCCAACAGAGAATTGTTATACACTGAAATGTATAATACAATGGATGATCGATAGGGATGAAATAGTGTTTGGTAAGGAAAAAGAAAGAAGTACCGTGACAACGGTGAATGTGCTTACAATCTGAGGAAAATATCGAAATATGAATGAGAAGGAAGATTATATGATGCCAAAGAAGGTAGCAATGATTATGTTACCATCAGGTAAAAAGGTAACAAGTCTTGTGAAATAAAAACCAGGAATAATTAGGAAAGAAGTCATTGAAAGACAGTGATTATGGTAAGACAGAAAAGAAGAACGAAGTGGTGAAAGTGACTAATGATGTAGTAAGTCATTTGAAGGTTATATTGGTTCAATTAAGTGTTTATGATGCACTTAAGTTATCAGAAGAATTTTGACAGAGTTTGGTTCAAGCGTTGTCTGATCATGACATTAGAGAAACTTTATTGGCAGAATTAGAGCATGAAGAACTTGATGAATAAGAAGATTGTCTCGTAGTTGTTTCCTTCACTGATGACGATTTGCTCTACGAGGGAGAACATAATAGACCGTTAATGATAGAAGGTCATGTCTGTGGAAAGAAAGTTAAGCGGATTATGATAGACAATGGGTTAGCTGTGAACCTCTTGCTACTCTCGATGTTAAGTAAATTGAATTACCGTCGTTCAGTCCTACGCCCTAGAGGAATGATGATATAGGGCTTCAATTAAGATGGGCTACGCGCACTAGATAAGATTAAAGTAACGTTGGCAATAGGGGAGTTGATTACTGATGTTGTGTGTCATGTTATAAATGCAATTACAACATATAACCTTCTCCTACGAACGCCATAGATACATTAGTACAATATTATACCCTTCACACTGCATCAGTGCTTCAAATACTGCAAAGACGAAATATGGTATAATGTAATGGCTGATGCAAAGCTGTATACGGAGGCCGAGTCCTTCTTTGCGAATGCCAATTACTATAAATGGTTTTCTATAGAAGAGAACAAGAATGATGAAAACAAGACCCCAAAGGACATTCAAGTGAGTGAGAGTAGAGAAAGAACAGAAGGGTAGAATTATTCGAAACTGGAGAAATGAAGAAGAAATTTTACTTTGTACTGAAGCATCTAAGGCAACTAGGGCAACTGCCGTTAACTTTGTTGTCATCCAAACAGTTAAATATTTTACAGTCCAATTACACAATGACACTACCATATGTTGAAAGGAAAAAACCTCTAAGGAGATTTCAAATTGAGGCAAGCAAAAAACACCCTTAACCAATAGAATTTTATGTTTCAGAAGAAGTAAAGCCAAGAGAAGAAGTCAATAATAATGTGTACCATGGTAAGCTGACATTGTAAGATCTTAACAAATATAGTCCGGGAAGTAAGAAGATTATGAAAAACATGGGTTTTGATTATAAAGAACCCACTGGCTTGAACCATGGGAAAGGAATTCAAATCCCTATTGGAATCAGTCCGGATAAGCGAAGAAAATTTCAAGGACTGGGGGCAGATTCATTAGTGAATATGATTACAGTCATGAGGTTTTCTACGACAATACACTACTCCAATATCTCTATGGAGAAAGAGTTGATTAGACAAATGTAAAGGTGATGTCATTAGGACTTGGTTCCCTTGATGGAAGAAGTAGTGAAGAAGTTGATACAGGTCGAATCTATTAAGAGGATCAAAGGTGCCGAGGGTGCCGCATAAATTCCACAGTATATAAGCATTGATCCTGATTGAAGTAAAAGTAACATTAATGCATCAATTCATAACAAATGATCAAATGTGAAAGTAAGGCTGAAAGAGTGGATTATTGCCATTATAAGAGGGCAAATTCAAGATTAAATGAGACCAGTTATACCCAATGAAAGAAGTATACTTCAATGGAGCAAATAAAAGTGTATGTTAGTTAATGCTTGCTTTGTCAAAGGATGTTGTTCCTGAAAATACTACTGATTTTGATCCAGAATATCATCAGAATAATGATTCTGTATCAAAAGGGGGCAAGATGAAGGAATAATGATTCTGTATCAAAAGGGGGCAAGATGAAGGAATAATGATTCTGTATCAAAAGGGGGCAAGTATATCAGGACTGCATGATAGCAAATGTTGTAAACATCATCGAGTGAGCCCCACAAGATTCTGCCTGAGATTGATACTATCATCAAGATGGTATATTATAAACCATACAGATAGACGAATGGGTGCAATTGAAGATATTGATAGAAGTGGTGATGTGTCAATTTTAGTCAGAAACGTCGATCATTCTCACAACAACTGATCATACTTGTCATTGTCCTTTAAGACATTTTAAGGCAGCCTAATTAAGCCAATGGTCAATCATGCATAAGGCCTATCCAGATCGCCATTCGGGCAATGGTGAGAAGCCAGTGGCCTTAAAAATCTCATAAAGAATATCTTATGCATACCCATGGGGGCAGCTGACGAAGCCAGTAATTAAAAGCCTAAAAGGCCAAAAGTCCTCGATGGCCAGTCACACGCAACCCCCATGCTATCTGTATAACTTTCCTGCAACGTCACAAGGAATGGAGGAAAATGCCCTCCCGTGAATGGGCTCGACCTTACAGATGAAGAAAATGAGGGCCGCAGTGTGAGCTTTAAATAGGCCAACCATGCATATGACCCCCCCCCCCCCCCCTTCCCCCCCAGATCTATGGTTTGATTTCAGTACTAACTCATGAGGAAGGGCTTAAACTTACTCATTGATGGATTGGCGGCCCTAGATTTGGTACCCAAAAGGTTACCTTATGCGCCCCATGAACTCTAGAGAGTTACTGCGGCCAACCCTATGCCTAATTCTAACCGAGTTCACAGCCCTGGTAGCTTCACTGGGCCCCTCTGATAGATCGTAGTTTGTAAACTCCCTAGGGTATGAGAAGTCCAGTGAAGTCCTAAGAGTTACAGAGGCTATCACGTGAGACCCAGCTCCACTACTCATGAGCTTAAACTATGTGCAACTAATTAAATTGAAACTTAGCACTACCAATGAAAAATATAAATAAATGAAATCGCGTAGGAAATCCTGCACTAACAAGCATAAAATACTAGTGCTTATATTAATTCATTAGTCAGCAAATACAATAAGATTACCGCATAAAAAACATAATGTATGATGTAGAAATGCATGAAAAAGGTTACTAAAAATCATCATAGAAAATCAAAAGAGATTACTTGTTAAAAAAAAATACATATAGACAAAAGGAATTACTTGCTTAAAGTTCTTCTATAATTCCCACTATTCTCATATATTTCTGCTAGTCTTCTTTTAATTGCATCTGAGCTGCAACATGCTTTGACTTTTCCCCAAGTATGACTTTTGCTTGGTTAGGAAGGTTGGCCAATTTACCTTCCAAGGATGCAATCATTTCTTCACTCTTGAGTAGCTCGAACTTCTCAGCATTAACGGACTGAATATTAATTTGAATCTTTTCTTCAATCTCCTTTATAGACAGTTCTTTTTCATGACCTTTCAATTCTAGTTACAAGATCTATTCCTTCAAAGCAGTGATGCGATCTTGAATAATCACTTTGTCATCAGCATAGATCTTCAGTTGTTCTTGAAGAGATAGTTGTACCTAGTCAAATTCAGAGATAGTGGAAGCAATGAGGGAAGCCTTTTCCTTAGACAAAGTTAACTGCTTCTCATCCTCCAGAATCTCGGGAGAAATCGTAATATTCTCTACTGATGCCAAAGAGACTATTGAATCACGAAATTTAAGAAGGAAATCGCGTAGAGCAAAGATGTTAATTTTTGACATTCTCGCAGAACTTTCCAGAATTTCAATGGCAATGTCTAGATCTGACCACTGTTCAGGGACTTTAAAGATGTAAACTATAGCTGACAAAGAATTCTCCATTAAGAGCATTTTATGGACGGGAACCTTTGCAAGAGATAATAGTTTGGAAGCAGTGGCCACAAACTCAGAACTTTCCACTCCACTATGAGGAGTCCCCGTGTTATGAAGAAGGAAGAAAGTTAAGATAAGAAGTACAAGTTAGAAGATGTACAATTCTTAAAATTATAATATATATATATATATATACCTACTGCAGGAATGTGACCAGTAAGAGGAAGTATTTCTTGGATTGAAGAAGGGCTGACTCTTAACATGCCAGCAAAAGAAGGTGCTCTGGCCTCTGTGCTTGAATCCCTGATAGTAGGAGTGGATAAATTAGCATCTTCTGCAGGAAAGATAATTTCACAGGCTACCCTTTTTGGTACTACCAATGGAATTGGATGGACCCTTGGCGAAGTCATTGGTGCAGTTGGAGGAGGATTTAAGGAAGGAGTATCACCCATTTCAATATTGGCAACATGAGCGCCTGAAATGAAGATATGACAATGATGAGGAGATAATTATCGCTAAATATACATATAAATATCTAAAAGAACTTAAAATATGTATAAATCCCTTACCAGGAGAGTATCTGTATTCCCCATAATCTAAGGGCTCCTCTTCTTCCTCAATTGTTGCAGGCGACTTTGCGGGAATGTTGGTACTGGGAAGGATTTTAGAAGCCATAGGAGGGTGCTGTTTTATAATATTTTCAGCATTTACATCTCCCTCTTCATGTATATTGACTTTTCCTTCCTCGAAATCATCATCTTTGGCCTCATCACTTGCATCATCTTCATTATCCTCATATGCTGTAGAGGTTGTACTCTCTGATGAAGAGGCTGAGCTTTCATCCTCTAAGCTTTCCTCTTCCACTTCTTCAACTACGACTTGCTTTCCCTTATAAGAAGCAGCTTGGCTACTTGCTGGTTGAGGCTCTCCGTCAGTGGAACGTAAGGGGACATAGTTGTCTGCTTGCCACCTTCCTGAGAAATAGGTAATGACGCCTGTAAGCGTGATCGTGATCTTGTCATAGGGGATGATGAGCTAGGGGGAGTAGGTTTTGCTGAAGGAGCTGGTTTATCCTAAACTGGTCCTTCCTAAGCTGTTGAGGTTTCTGTAAGGATAAAAGAAGATGTTATTTCAACATCTTTAGTGGATCTTCCTCCAAAGTCACGAGGGACTTGTTCAAATTCTGTTAAAACCCCGTGGGAAAATCAACCATCTAAGGTATTAATGGGCTTCCTCTCCCAAATCAGTTCTTCTATTGATATTCTTCTGCAAATTTCACCATGATGGGATGCATGGTTCTTCTCCGAAATAAAGCCAATTCCACCCTCAAATTTTTTACCCTTCAAACGGGGAGGATGAAGGAAGATGGGGGAGTCCACGGGCAAACACTTGTTAACTAGATATGACTGATGGTCCCACCACCGCATCCAGCTATATGAAGTATGAACTGTGTGGTCGCAGCAGAGAAATATGGAGGAAGAATTAATATGACCGCCTAGTAATTACTTCCATATCATGGCCCAATTATTAGGACCAGTTTCGTAGCAATGCATCTTTTTGGTGACCAATCCGCAGTCTTCTTGCACAACTTGGTCATAACCGAATTAACGAGCAAAGCAACTAGGATAATAAGGTTCTTGCCAAAATTTCATCCCTTCTCAGAGATGTAAGCTACAGGAACGAATAGAAAGAAAGTAAGCTCTTTCCGCTACAGTAAGTGTTCCTTGATCCACCATGTTAGTGTCCTCAATGTAGCGATGAAGACGGAATTGGAATAAATCTATTTGATCATCATCTTGAATTTTTTTGGCCACCCATTCGTATGACCTTTTAGTCATAGCTCTTTACTGAAAGAACCAGAGTGGGAGATGCATGGGATGAATATATGCCTTCTTTGGTGCTTCAAAGGTCTAGGGAAAGTAAACTCCTAACCAGCCAGTGAAATAGTGCCATGAAGTATATGCCGAGGAAGACCCAATGGTGGGATTCTTGATGTGCGTAGCTATTTCTCCAAAGGCTTTGTAGATAGAGCATAGCACGGGAGGTGCAAGGGAGTACTTTTGTCCCTCTGTCAGAGTGCCGGCCACAACAAAGACTGTGGGACGAATAACGTCTACCCATGTGAAACTTGGGAGTGCTATGATGCTTAGCCAATAAGCTAGAAAAGATGCGAGTTCCCCAAAAGAGCTATAATCTGCTCTCTTTCTCATGTCATCACGAAGTTCCATTAGCTCCTTGCAACCACAATTACGGAACCTATAGAAAAAGGTACAAGATTGATATGAAGGAATGTATAATAAAAAAGGGAAAGTTAATTTATGGACTTGAAAATACATGATCATTCTAGAGAAGCATGCTAGCCACTGTAGAGGAGAAACCTTATGAAAATTTAGAAAATTTCCCATCTCTCTAAAAAGTTCAATGATAGTTTTAGAAATGGAGGGTTTATGATTAGGAGAAGATACAAATGCTAGTTCTCTATTCGTTGGAATAAATTTGTCATAAAATCTGCCTGTTAATGGAAGGCCTGCTATTCGATGCAAATCCCAAAGTGTGATGCTCATCTCCTCATACGATAGGTGAAAAGAATTGGTGGTAGGTAACCAGTATTCATGATAGCCCTTGATCACGGTGGGCTCCTTATAGAAGTATTTGGATGTAACTTCTATAACATCATATAGGATGACCTTGGCAAGTGTACATGCATGCTTCTTCAGGATGGCTTCTGCCCAATCGGGATAGTATCGAGAAGTCAACAGACCTCGTGTTCGGAAATCTTTTAGTCCCCAGAGTTGATCGCGATCTCTGAAGCACTGTCTGATGGTCTCATAAAAATACGTAGGAAAGATGTTATGCGGACTATGAAAAGGGGTAAAAAAGATCATGGGGTGGACTTCCTCAATGATTTGTCATGGCTTGCGTGCTTGTAATCTTCCTTCGAGGATGCATGGCTCTCTCGTTGCCCACAAAGCAGTGTAAATCAGCTTCTCTCCGTCTACGTAATCTTTTGGTTCACAGTCAAGGATGGATTGATGATGATGCACATTGATGGGAATCACTGTCATACCCTCTGAGTGAGGGTTGTCAAACTTCATAATACCCTTAATGACTCAAACTGATTCCCATGAATTTTAAAGCTTCTTTTTATTGTGTTCCTTGATCTTTTCTTCAAATTCCTTCACCTTGTTTCGACGAGGCTTCTTTGACCGTGAAGTGGGAGGCATGTCTTCTCGAGAAGGGGGCCTTTCGCTATCTGTGCGAATGTGGGCAGCTGTTTTCAACCATTCATCCCAGTCATACTTGCTACCATGCTTCAAAGGCCGCTCTGAGTTTCCCATCACTATAGCCCGATGAATGGGAGATGGTAGTGATTCAATTCGGTTAGTAAAATCAAAAGTCAGAAGCACTAGTTCTTTGAAATACACTGGGTTACAGGCTGTGGTCTTCGTGCATTTGGTAGGTGGTTGATCCGAAGAAGGAGAGGAACAAAAGGAAGATGAATCTGGTAGGTCTTGATGAGAAGGTTGGTCGGTAGGAGGATCTATGATGCGATATGATCACTTGGTACACCCCATGATGAATAAGGAATTGCAGACTTGAGGTTGATTGAAGAATAGGTTTACTTGAAAAGTTAAAAATTTGTCCAAGTTTTGAATTAAAGATTAAAACCAAGAAAATCACCAAGTCTTGGGTTGTGCTAGTCCGCGTAACCAAAGTCTCTTGCGCGGAATGGCGCAACCACTGGGAGACTTGTACCAACGACAAGATTCGTTGCGCGGGTCCGTGTAATAGAGATTTGTTGCACAAAAAGGAATAGCAAAAGCGAAGGTTTGTTCTGTGCGGAAGTAATGTATGAATGGAGAGAGAGTCCGGGGTATTTATACATTTTTTAGGACCGAGTGCAGTACGCATATTTTTTTTATGCAGGTTCACATAAACTTTGTAGAAGAGATTATTTTAATCCAATTCTTTGATTCTTGCGAAAATAAAGAAAGGATCAAAGGGGCATTTATTGAGACAAAAAATGATAAAGGGTTGAAGTAAAGGAAGATTGAAATTGATAAAGAAAATTGAAGGAAATGAAGAATGAGCTGGCTTGAGGATTATTTGCATGAGTTCGCGCAAAGGATATCAGTTGCATGGAACGACACAACCAAATAAGCATTTCGCAGGACTGCACAACCAAAATGGGAACTGCGAAGGTCCACGCAATGAGTTTTAGGAGTGATTCTTCATAAGAGGTCTTAAACACTAAAAGAAGAATCCCATGGTGCCAAAATCGAGGTTCCACACGTGCGAAGGTCTATAAATACCCCCTCACCTCCTTCATTTGGCCGATTGAAGATTTTTGAGAGGAAGTGGAGCAAGAAGGGAGATTGAAGGTGAGAGAGAGAGAAGGTGGTTTGCGCAGGTCCGCACAACCAACATTGGTTCAGTGAGACCGCTTAACTAGACTGCCCTGTAGTCTATGAAGATAAAGGGCTATTATGCTGCCGGATTATTTGAAGTCTTCAAGTTCATTTTGTTCAAGTTTAAAAGAGAATAATCAGTAGAAGAGCATATTCCTCCTAAGTCGTAGGAGATGACTGAAACAACCGTCAAAATGCTGCTGAATTTAATACTTGGCTATGACAGTTAAAATTATAATAATTCCTTTATTCAAAATAATCTATCTTAAAATCAAGGGATATTTAAAGGATGTAAATGAACTCAGTATTAATAAAGTGTGATGATTGTTTCAAATACTCTTTCTTTGTTATGTTTGAATAAGATAATCTCCCTAAATCAGATGCATTTGTTTCTTGTTCAAAACAATGTCGCATGACTTTTCGGCTTTGACCGCCCCAAAGGTCAGGTGGACGAGGGAGCAGAAGGGTAAGGCATTATTGATAGAATCACCAATGACCATATTGCCCCAATCGATCAATAGCACCAGAAGCGTCTAGAAGTCGACTGAAACTCCATCCTCTCCTCTCTTCGTAGGCCCTATTAGATCAATGTAATCTCATCCTATTCCAACTACAGCTTCCTCAAGAAGTGGAGAAGCTACTGTAAATATGGCTAGGACAAATCAAGAAAGTGGGCCGATAATAGAGGATCGCATCAATGCAATGGCAGAGGCACAAAGAACACTAATGGAGGAATGTAGACATCTCAGAGAGGCTTTAGCAACCCTTGCACATAATGTAGCCTAGATAGCAGCTCCACTAATGATGTGTATAATGAACGAACAGGAAAACTAGCCTGAAGGTTTTCAACCACAGGGGGCAGGATCACGAGGGTCTATCCCAGTCGCGAGAACCGTGACATAAGATGAAGTGAGACAAGTTGTTGATGAAGCTGTCAGAATAGAAAGAGAATAAGAAAATATTAGTCGCTTCAGGTATCGAATGCCATACCCAAGAGAGGTAGAAGATGTCCCATTTCCAGCCAACTTTACACAGCTAGATTTTCAAAAGTTTAATGGGGAGGGATCACTAGAAGAATATTTAATGCACTTCATTTATAGCATGGAGAATTTTTTGATGGTACTCCAATTTAGCACCAGGGTCAATACATAATTAGGAACAAATGCAAGACGCCTTCATGTCAAATTTCTTCTCTTCAAAGCGTGATGTTAGTATTACAGAATTGGCTTCCGTATGGACAAATGGAAGACATTAGGAGACTCGTGTATACAACTACTGAAAGAAAAGGAACAAGTTACAATGTGTCTAAACTCTATGGAGATAGGGATCACATTTGGGCTCATTAGCGCCGATATCAGAACTTTTCGTGACTTGGCTACCAAGGCCCATGCTTTGGAATTAATGACTCATAAGATGCCAACGTTTCACCATGAGCTTGGAGTGCCTAGTAGGATGGCCGTAAATACTATTGATCGTGAAAGAACGAAGAGAAGAATGGAGCTAATTAAGAAATAGATACAGTGGGAAGAGGTCCAGGATGCTTAATTCTCACGAAGGATTCATGTTCGACAAGAAAGATGTTATTCCTATGATGAACCAATTGTTAAAGGCTGACACAATTGAATCACCAGAACCCAAGCACCCCGAAGATGTGACAAAAACCAAAGAAAGAGAATTTTACTGCTATCATCACCTGGTGGGACATCTGAAGGAGAATTGTTATACATTGAAGTGTATAATACAATGGATGATAGAAAAGGGTGAAATAGTAATTGGAAAAGGAAAGAAAAGGGGTACAATGGCAACAGTGAATATGCTTATGATTCGAGAAAGGGGCTGCGAAATAAGAAAGGAAGAGGATCGTAGGATGACAAAGAAGGTGGTAGTGATTACACTGCGATCAGGAAGGAATATAACAAACCCTGCGAAGTAAAAAGCAGAGATTTCAAGGAGAGAAGTCGTTAAAAAGAAGAATGTTGATGACAGGAAAGAAAAGAAGAGTGAAATAACAAAAGTGACTTATGATGTAGTGAGTCATTTGAAGGACATACCAGCTCGATTAAGCGTCTATGATGTGCTCAAGTTGTCAGATGAATTTCGGCAGAGCTTAGTTCAAGCATTATCTAATCACAACGTCAGAGAAACTTTATTGGCAAAACTAGAACGCAGAGAGCATGATGAGCAAGAAAACTGCTTACCGGTCATTTCCTTTTCTGATGGTGATTTGATTTGCGAGGTAGAGCATAACAAACCACTGATGATAGAAGGTCATATTCAGGGGAAGAAGATCAAGCTAGTTATGATCGATAATGGGTCTCGGTGAACCTCTTACCACTCTCAATGTTGAGTAAATTAGGCTACCGTCGTTCTGACCAACGCCCCAGTGGAATGATGATACAGGGCTTTAATCAAGATGGGCAGTGTGCACTTGGTAAGATTACAGTGATGCTAAAAATAGGAGAGTTGACAACTGATGTCATATGCCACGTTATAAATGTCATGATGACAAATAATCTTCTCCTTGGAAGGTCATAGATCCATCAATACAACATTGTACCCTCTACGCTGCAGCAATGCCTCAAATACTATAAACATGGAATACAGTATAAAGTAATGGCTGATGCAAAGCCATATACAGAGGTCGAGTCCTTTGCGGATGCCAGTTACTATAAAGGATTCACTGAAGATGAAAAGAAGAATGATGAAAGTAAAGTCCTAAAGGATATTCAGGCAAAAGGGGAGAAAGAAGAAATGAAAAAAGCAGAATCATCCAGGATTGCAGAAGCAAAGAAGAAATTCTATTTTGTGCCAAAACATCTGAGACAACCAGGGCAACCGCCACAAACCCTACTATCGCCAGAACAGTTGAAAGTCTTGCAGTCTAATTATACAGTGTCGTTGCCGTATATTGAGAGAAATAAGCCATTTTCAGCTGCACCAGGAAGATTTCAGGTCAGGGCCAGTGCAAAATATCCTTAACCAATAGAAGTTTACCCCTCAGCGGAGGTAAAGTCAGGAGAAGAGACTAAGAATAATGTATACCGCGGTAGGATGACAAGGCGAATGAGTTTGGGAAAGAGACTGTTCACTATTATTGAAGCTGAATTTTGATCGGCACGGAGTGCAATTACTCCCCAATTGAGAAAGAATGTCTGGTGTTGATATTTACAATTCAGAAATTAAGACATTATTGTCTCTCACATGACATAACACTAATCATAAGAGCAGACCCAATAAATTTTTTGATGACAAGGCCAATGTTTTCTGGGAGACTGGCCAAATGGATGTTTTTATTTTCAGAATATACTATTATGTATGAACCGGTAAAAGCAATAAAAGGACAAGCAGTGGTGGGCTTCCTTGCAGTGCACCCTATAGCCGAATGCGAAATCATCAGTGATGACTTTTCAGATGAACAAGTTATGTTGGTTGATTCACAAAGCCCATGGAAGATGTATTTTAACGGCGCTGCTCGAGCATCAGGAGCAAGGGTAGGAGTGATACTCATTACTCCTCAAGGTGATTTGTTACCCTACTCCTTCATGTTGAGTACTATATGCACAAACAATGAGGTTGAGTACAGAGCCCTCATTATTGGAATGGAAATGGCTCGAGAAATGGAAATCAAAACGTTGCATATCTTTGAGGATTCTAAATTGATTATAAAATCAATTGAGGATTGACTTTAAAGTGAGAATGTAAGAACTTTTGCCTTATTACCGAAAAAAACGGTAGTTGCTAGAGCAATTCTGACATGTCAAAATCAAGCATGTACCGCGATCTAAAAATGCAAGAGCGGATGCTTTAGCCAGCCTGGCAGCAGCTTTGTCCTGTCCGAATCGAAGTCCTCTCCATATAACTATATAGAAGAAAGGTGATTTTTATCATCTAGATTGTCGAAACACTTCCTGTATCGTGTTTAAAGATAACAATAGATGATTGGCGTCAACCCTTCATCGATTCTCTCAAATATGATATCCTGCCAGAAGATCTAGTGCAAAGACAGCAAGTCAAGCAACAGATAAGCAAATTCATTATATGCAGTGAAGTATTGTATAAAAAATCTTACAATATAATGTTGTTACGTTGCTTGGATAAACAAGAAGCAAGCCAAACATTGTGAGAAGTACACTCTGGAGAATGCCGGGCACATCAAGCTAGCTGGAATCTATTCCATAGTATACATCGAATGGGGTATTATTGGCATACCTTGTTCCAAGATGTGATAGATTATGCAAAGCAATAACATGAATGTCAAATTCACGGAGATGTTATACATGTTCCTCTAGAAGAATTGCATTAGTTAGTTGCCTCTTGGCCCTTCTCAACTTGGGGACTTGATGTCATTGGTCTTATAAATCCACCTTCGTCTAAAGGAAAGCAGTATGTCTTAGCAGTGACTGATTATTTCTCCAAATGGGTAGAAGCAGTGGTATTACGCAATGTTAAAGAGAAGGATGTGGTCAATTTCATTCGGCGCGTGATAATATACTGCCATGGTATTCCAAAGAAGATTGTTACAGATAATGACACTCCCTTTAAAAATAAAGGCATGGAAAAGCTGTGTCAGAAATTTAGCATTCATCGTTCATTTTCAACACCTTACTATCCACTGGCCAATGGATTAGTAGAGGCGTTTAATAAAACGATAATCAAGATATTGAAAAAGATAGTGACCGGGAGTGAACGCAATTGGGATGAAAAATTACAAGAAGCATTATGGGCATACAGAACTACTCACCAGATAGCAACAAGAGAGACGTCATATTCACTAGTCTATGGTGTAGAAGTAGAGCCCGATCGAAATATAAATAGTGTCACTCAGAGTGGCAGTACATCAGTCCATAACAGATGACGAAAATGCAAAAATAAGGCTGCAAGAGCTAGATTTTCTTAATTAGAAGTTCCTAGCAGCACAATAATGATTGCAATCGTATTAGGCAAGGGAATCGACCGCCTTTTTTAAACGAGTTAAGTATCGCTCTTTCAAAAAAGGGAATATAGTGCTAATGTTGAAGCGACCTATAGTGGTCACTCACTGAACAGGGGACAAATTCGAGCCCAAATGGGATGGGCCATACATAATAAAAGAAGTATACTTCAATGGGGCATACAGAGTTATAGATCAAGATGGACATGGTATTGGTCTACCGGTCAATGCTTGCTTCATCAAATGATATTGTCCCTAAAGACACTACTGATTTTTTATCCAGAATATTATCAGAATAATGATTCTGTATCAAAAGGAGGTAAGAGTAATCAAGATCATGGCTAAGTACAATTAGATGAATGAATAAAGAAGAAATTTACAAGAACATCAAGATTATGATTAACAAGCATTGCGCAAAGAAAGTGGCCATCGTCATCATTAAGCGAGTTCTATGAAATTTTGTTGAAATTGGTATTGTCACTAAGGTGATATATTACAAACAACAGTTGTGATTATTGTTGAAGATATTAGCAGAAGTGGTGACGTATTATCAATCTCAAGCAGATATGTCTATTATTCTCACAATAATGATGACCATTTACTATTATTTCTTAAGGAAGCCTAGCCAAGCCCTAAAATGGCCAACTACGCATAATGCATATTAAGATCACCATTCGGGCAGTGGTGAGAAGCCAGTGGCCTTAAAAAGCCATGAAGGCCATCGTACGCATACCCATGCGGGCTGCGGATGAAGCCAGTGACCAAAAGCCTAAATGGCCAAAAAGTCCTCAAATGGCTAATCACGCGTAACCCCCATGCCGCTTGTATAGCTTCCGACAACGTCACGGGGAACAAGGGAGAATGCCCTCCCATGAATGGGCTCGACCTTGCAGGCGAAGAAAAAGCGGGCCGTAATGTGAGCTCTTTGGCCATGTCCATAGATAGGCCAACCATGCGTAAGACCCCCTAGATCTTTGGCTTGATTTCAATAATAACTCATGAGGAAGGGCTTAAACCTGCTCACTGATGGACCGGCATCCCTACATTTGACACCTTAAAGGTCACCTTGTGAGCCTTGTGAACTTTAGAGAGTTACTGCGGCCAACCCTGTATGTAATTCCAACTGAGTTCACGCCCCCGGTAGCTTCACTGGGCCCCTCTAATGGATCGTGGTTTGTGAACTCACCAGGTTGTGAGAAGTCCAGTGAACTCCTAAGAGTTACAGAGACCATCACGTGAGACTTGACTCCTGCAAGAGTCTGAGAAACTACTTGCTCCACTACTCAAAAGATTAAACTGTGTGTGAAGTAACTCTACTGACTTCAAAACTTTATAGTTCCACCCATTGAAATAAACACCACATAAGGTCGCCACTCAGTATAAAAAAAGAAAGGGAAAGAGATGTAAATTCATTAAAAATCTTATAGTTTGTTCATATATGACATCACCAAAAGGAATAAAGAAATAAATGCATCATAACATGATATGAAATTTCTTTATGGTTCTTCAGTTATATTCAATGCTATCATGTAGTGTTGTAATTCCTCTTTTAATCGAAGCTGTGATGCAAAAGTTGTTTGCTCAGCCTCTACAATGATTTTAGCTTGATTAGGAATGTCGACAAATTCTGATTCTAAAAGAGCAGCAGTTTTATGATTTTTCTTCTATTCAGTCTTTACAAGATCAATGGCCTGGATATTAGCTTGAAGTTCTTCTCTAACTTGATGAATAATCACATCTTCTGCTTCCTTTTTACCCTTGAGCAGTAATATCTCTTTTTTAAGAAGGGTAATTTAATCATCGATAACTGCTTTATTTCTATCAGAAATTTTTAGCTTCTCATGGAGAGACTGGTCGGTAATCTCATGGGTAGCAAGAACGTCAGCCGAACGAGAAATTGCTCCTTGAGTGATGCTAATTCTTTCTAACGATTGATGATTTCTAGAGCAACAATGAAACTTCGAGTGGCTTCTAAATTTTTAGTTGAACTATAGAATTCTCATAAACAGTCATGGAAGGATTGAACATTGACATGTGAAAGGCGAGCAGAGTGAGTAAGAACGGCCAAAGAACTATCTGAGAAAAGGCCATTGAGTTGTGTCTTTGAAGTGTTGATGATGAACAAAAGTATGTTCTTGAATAATCCTAATGTGAGAGGTGATACTTTCTCTAATGAAAGTCCATCAAAGACTGTAGCTACTGAGTTAGAGCCCTCAGAACCACTTATGGTTAGCATGATTGTGGCCGAATAAGAAGAAAAAGAAAATTGTGAGTTTAGAAAGAGAGGATACCTCAAATAAGAAAATATTTATGTATATATGTACCTTGTTCAGGAACAACAACAAGAGTAGTTTAAGTAGAGCAGGTTGAAGGAAGTACAGATCTCGGTGTATCTATAGTTGCAGTAACATTGAAGGAGAGTTCCTGAGCCCCTCTTATACTAGAATCAACAATTATTGGGGTCGACACATCAATAGGATCTGAAAAGAAATCCAAACTCTGAGCTACTGGTTGAATAAAGGAAGGGCGCATCGTGAGAGATTTATCTACATGAGGAGGAGAATCAAGTGGCACAGCCATGGCTGACAAAGTTTCCTCTATAATGTGATGAAGAGGAGCATCCTCTATTTATATTGAGAGTCTTGATGATTGAGCCTCTGTCTCTGTTAACATTGGTGCTCCATGAGTAGTCATGCTAGTAGTCTTTACAATTAGTGGATAATAGGCAGCATCAAAGAAGAAGAAAATATTCACTCCAGGGGAACATTCATATTCACCATAGTCAAGTTGCTCCTCTTTTAGAGAATTCATTGTGGCATGGAGAGGAACGTTTGGAGCAGATGGAATATCATGAAGCAGAGATTTAGTCCCAACATCTTCTCTTTCCCCAACGTCTACTTTAGCATCAATATTCGCATCCAAAAAAACATCTCCTTCGTCAGTTAAACTTGTAGAAGAAGATAGATCTTCACGTCTTCTTCCAGTAAAGAATGTTTATAAAGAGAAATAGTCTTTATTAGAAGATAGATCTTCTAACTAGAGAAGGAGCTGGTTGGGCTAAAACGACAGGAGACAACGATTCAGCATGAGATCAGGTCATTGGAGAGGTAGCATCTTGATTTGTAGCAGGAGAAGTTGACGTTGTAGTATGACAATCTACTGGAGAAGGAGAGGTCACAATTGTTGAGGAGCCCATGGTAATGCGAACAATATTGAAAGGAGCAGCAACAATTGCAGGTTCTGTGGTAGCAGGGGCGGCAAAAGTACCATGAATAGGTTGATCTCCTCTCTCCGGAGTTGGAGAAGGCAGAGTACCCCTACAGTCTTAAACTCCTCACGTGGGGTAGGAGGCTGTATTCCTCACTTTATCAAATCTAAAGGAGAGCCAAATGCAAACCAACCTTCTAGGGTGTTTGATGGTTTTACTTCTCTAATAAGCTCTTCTAAGGAAATCTTATCGCAGAGTTCTCCGGAAACAGCAGCTTGATCCTTCTCCTAAAAATAACCTATTCCCTATTCTAGATTATAATTCCTCAAATGTGGAGGAGGAATCCAAATGGGATGGTCCATCAAAAATTAGTTACGTACAAAATGGTAATGGTGTGCCCACCATCACATCCAAGCATATGAAGCGATCACTCGGTGGTTATATCTTGAAAGAACGAATTGAGAACCAAAGTTCCTTGTCAAAAGTTGCTTCCATATCATTGCCCAATTATAGGGGCCAACTCCATAGCTTCGCATAATCCGGGTGACATCTTCCCCTATTTGTGGCACAGTCTGGTCATATCCAAATTGTCTAGCAAACTGATTGGGGTAATACGACTCTCTTCAGAATTTTACCCCTTCTCGTAAAGGAAGACTTCAAGAACGGATGCATATGAAAAAGACTTGCTTAATAGGGTCCAGATTGTTATTGTCCTCAACATCCCTATCTTCGGTCTGTTGATCTAAGTAGAAGGGAAAGAAGTTAATGGACTCCAGATTGTCAATCTTGTCTACTATCCAGTCATATGTTTTCTTTATCATTTTCTGCATCTGAAAATACCATAAAGGTAGATGATTAGGGTGAACATAGGCATTTTCTTGATCATTATATGTCCAAGGAAAGTAGGTGCCTAACCATCCAGAGAAATAATGTCAATGAGTGAAAGAAGATGAGACTCTTAGTGTTTGGCTTGAACAAATGCGCCACAACATGTCCAAAACCTCGGTACAATGAACATAATATAGGAGGAGCTAAAGAATAATTTTTTCTTCCCACTGTCATTGCGCTAGCCGTGACAAACAGGGTGGGTCGAATGGAATCTGAACTTTTTGAACTTGGAAGCATGACCAAGATCATCCAGTAAGCTAGGAAAGCAACCAATTCAGTTTCAGCGGTAAATTCAGCGGGCCCTTTATCTTTTTCTGATTAGCCTCCAGTTTCGGTCCATAACTACCAGGAAATCTTAAAAAATGGAAGGAAGAAGGATCAACATTTTATATAGATAAACAGGTATTGTATGAGAGATGAAGATAATGATAAGGATACTAACACTAGATATCATGAAAAGTGTGTGAGCATGAAAGAGGAGATATCTTATGAATGTCTGGAAAATAAGACATTTCTTAAAAAAGTATGATTGTTGAAGAAGTAATCTTAGCAATCCTGTATGGGGCCACAGGAAAATTCTTCATTCATGGGAATATACTCATCCAAGAAAGATCCAGTAATGGGTAAGCCGGCCATTATGAATAAATCCCAAAAACTAATGCTTACCTCCCCAATAGGGAGGTGGAAGGAGTTTGTGGTAGAAGACCAATATTTCAGAAAACCCTTTTAGATCATTGTATCCTTGTGAAAAAACTCATAGGTAGCTTCTATGACATAGTAGACCTTAGCTGCAAGAAGGACATCTTCATGTTTCTTTAAAATTACCTTTGTCCACGCAGTGTAGTATGGAAAATCTGTCCAAAGACCTTGGGTTTTGAACTCTTCTTTACCTATAGAGAATCACGGTGACAGAAGCATTGTTGGATTATTATGAAAAAGTGGGTGAGGAATGAGTCGTGAGGATTGTAAGATGGCATAAGGAAGTGCATGTATGCTATCTGCCCAGTTTTCTGAACCAACCCTTTTTTTTTTCAGGTAGCCTTCAAGAAGTTTTGACTCCTTTATTACCCAGTTTGACATGTACAAAAGCCTATTTTGTGTCATGAAGTCAGTCGGTTCACTTTGAATTATGGAACGATGACGGTGGTGGAGTAAAGAAATATTGATGGTTTCATCCTTTTAAGGATTGTGGAATTTGATCGAGTCTAGGTATGATTTGATTAAATCCCAAGCATTTTGGAAGAACCTTTGATTATGTTCTCAGATCTTCTCTTGAAAGATTTCGTCTTTACTTTTTCCTTTTTTTCTTTTTAGAGAAGGCCATAGCAGGGGAAGTCTCGACAACAGATAATTGAGTGACATGTGTTTAAAGGTTGGCGGTGGATTTATAACATCTTGACTTTTCAGGACTTGAGTATATGACTCGTTTTCCAAAAACCCGGGTGTTAACCATAAAGGATGGCCAAATTCGAGTATATTTTTCTTTTATCTTTTATCAGAGTAAGAAGATGAGCATAGAATGGATAAGTAAGCATAAAGAGAAATTTTAAATTTCATTTAAAATATACAAGTGGTTGCCCATAATGACTTATAGAAACCAATGTCTCTAAAATTAATAAATACAAGAATTACATGATCCAATACATGTGAAATAGTAGAATGCAAGTAAATTTGAGCCACAAGACCCCTCAACTTCTAAAGGTAGATACAGTAATGTAACCCTGACACTTGAACCCGGCTCCTTAACAGCCTGAACATGAAAATCACTTAAGCCACCTGTGCTACCAGTACGGTTATATTTATTTGATGAATGAGTGGCGAACTCAGTGTGAATTCCCCTTAAGATTACACACTGCCGCATTAGGTAAGAAATAATATAAAACATCCAGACATTCAAAACAGAGTAAATGTAGTCTTATTAGATGCATGGATGCGTGAACGTAATCATTGTCCCCGGTAAAACATCCAGACTGACATTAAGGTCGTCACTCATACAATCATCGACCCGAGTAAAACAACCAGACGGTCTGTGCCTCGAAAAAAACATCCAGACAGGAAAATATGTACAATAACAATAGATAATAATATGTGCCCTAGAAAAAATATCTAAACAGGCGAATACGTCGACATAGGAAAAATGTCCAGATGGTTTATGCCTCGAGTAAAACATCCAGACGGGCAGTTACGTACAATGACAATAGAGGATGGTTTGTGCCTCGGGAAAAACATCTAGTCAGGCGAATCCGTATGTCATATACAACAATATTATCGAACCGGGTAAAACATCCAGATGGTCTATGCCTTGAGAAAAACATCTAGACAGGTAAATACGTATGACGATAATAGATGATGGTTTGTGCCCCGGGTAAAACATCCAGTCAGGTGAATCTGTATGTCACATATGACAACAATAGATGCTAGTTTGTACTATGCATGCATGATTAGTCAATCCATTATTAGTCCAATTGCAACCAGCTAATTTAAATAAGCTCATGGTCACTACGTGGAGCACATGGTCCAGTGTAGGCCGACGGCTTGGGCATAGTGTCTCATTACCACTATCTCTGGCCCATGAGGCTACCATCTTAAGATGTTCAATGAAAATCTATCGACTAGTGGCCAATCATATTAAGTACATAGGGCTTACCATCGCATGGTTGCGTAGTATAAAACATCGAACCCATATAGGGAAAACATCAACCACTTAGGGCGAGTATTAAGATATGCCACATAGGGCGAATATCAAAACCATACGATAAAGACCATCCTTAAAAACCATTGGATACAACAACCCTGGATGGTAAGCCCACATCAATGGTCCATCTAGACCACCACTCAATAGCCACTAGATCAAAGGTCCATTGCAATCACCGTCAATTGAGTTACATCGCAAGTATGGGTGTACATTTATAAGTGGGGATTCCCACTGACGTACTAGTTTAAGTTCTATAAGCAATCCACAAATAATTCATGAACAAATATACAGGATGAACATTAAGCAGGCAATATTATAATTCAATTTCTACCAGCTAACACATGTGGTTATAAGAGAAAGATATCAATTATAAATTTAAATAAAAACTATAACTTAAGCTAATGGAGAGGTGGATAGCTCAAGGGAAAGAATCATCACCTTATAGTTTGCATCACCTACCAGTGTTACTAGAGAGTGTGTGTTTCTTTAGAATCAAACCCTATCATGAATTGTAAAGTTATACAGTTAGGTCCAAGCTTACACGTTAATTAGGGTTAGGGTTTTAACTTAGGGTTTAGGCTTAGGCTAGATTTTTAAGTTTTGTTTATAGGAATTGAACTCTTATTTTGTATGGTCATGGATGACATTGTCAAAGGAAATAATAAGTGAATAAGATTAATCAAATAAATTGGTTATTAATTTAGGAATATTAACCATGGCTACTATTATATTAAATTACCTAACAACAACCCACGATGGATCATATTCATAATAATTTCAAAATAATTAGTAATATTAACAATATCCTTAACATTTAGCTAATGTGGCACTAATAGTCATTCTGATGAAAATAAATAGTGTGTTCTAGAGTTAATAATAATATTTTGAGAATGACAAGGTAAAATATTAACATTTTAATAATGAAGATTTTTATATGAATTAACTAATACCCATATGAATAATCTTCTAATGGTAAATCATATCTAATTTTAATAACCCAGAAAAAATGGTAATAATAATAGCGATGATAATTAAAATAAATTAAATTTAGACAGAAAGAAGTGGGCTTACCTAGTCAACTCAGTTCAAGTCAAGTTGACTCAGCTCAACAATCCCACCACCCCTACATTCTCCCTCAACTTCTTCTCTTTCCTTCCTTCTCCTTTTCTTTTCTTCCATCTCTCCCTTTCTTTCCATATGGTGGAGGTCCAGCAACAATTCCAGACGGTCGGCCTCTAGCTTGTCAGCGAGTCGAGCCGAAGTGATGCAATGGCCGCATCTTCCTCCTCTTCTCTCTCTCTCTCTCTCTCTCTCTCTCTCTCTCTCTCTCTCTCTCTTCTTCTTCTTCTTCTTCTTCTTCTTCTTCTTTTTCTTCTTCTTCTTCTTCTTTTTCTTCTTCTTCTTCTTCTTCTTCCTCTTCTTCTTCTTCTTTTTTTTTTCTTTCCTCTTCCTTATGGCCAGAAAATGTCTAGATTGACAAAACCCATCCCTGGCTAGGACCGGACTCAGGCCACTAGGTTCGGTGAGTCGGGCCGCCTTAGTTCGAGCTGGTCATGGTGGTGTGGTGCAATAGTCGCACCACCCCATCTCCTTTCCTTTCTTCTTCTTTTCATTTTTCTTCTTTCTTTCTTCTTCTTTTCTCGTACTACTGCTAGAAACATCCAACAGTGACGTCCATTCGGACAAACTAGGTGCGCTGGGTCAAGGAAGACAATCCGCTCCAATGGTGGATCTCGAACCAGAGAGCTTTTCTCCATTTCGCTTCTGGTGGACACTTCATAATGGTCCGCAGAAGCTTGTGAAGGTCGAAGAACGAAGCTCCAATGCAGTTTGGGTGGTGGGTTCGAAGGTAGAATGGAAACGGCCGGTTTCCTTTATGTTGACGCAAGAACAGGAGCTAGGGTGGTTTCGCTCCTTTCTCGTAGGGATTCCAACGCCTTTAGGGCCATTCATGCGAATGAATAGCTGTGATTTAATCCCAGTGTCCGATTTCTAAAAACACCTAAGAGGAGCGATTTTGGCCACAGGTTTTCTCCCCTAGTATTGATGAAGTGACGCCCTTAGTTGGATAGCTGAGATTTCCATTGAATGGACGTATGAGATAAGAGGATTTCTCCTCACTTGGATCACCAGGCTAAAAACAGAAGGCACAACAAAGATGCAGTTTCCATTTCTAGAAACATTGTGTTTCTGAGACCCATTTGTGGTGAGATTCGTGTGTCCACATGTGCAGGAAAACTTGCACTGAAGGTTGGGTTTTGGTCAGGGCTGAGGAACGCACGCGATGGATGGTTCAAATCATCCATGGCAATGATCATGGTGGGCCGTAGAACGTCTCAAACAGACGCTGTTTGTCGAACACGAAAATAGAGGGAGAGAGAGGAATCCCTCCATTGTTGGTGAAACACAGGTCAGCTCGTGCTGATCGTGCTGGCAGTCCCGATGCACCTCGAGTGCATGGCCACTGTGCACACGCACACCCTCAAAGTGGGGCCCACGAGACTGATTTACATAATCCCCACCATCCATCCACCTTATGGGTCCTATGCAGATCCTTTAACTAAAGGTCAGGTGGATCCAAAGCTCAGGTGGGCCATACGGATTTATTTTTAGTTCTGACGATAGGCTTCCATTGATCTAACGGCCGGATCCTCTCGAAATCAGACGTCACTTCTCGAAATCAGACATCAACAGCTACAAGACCTAAATGGGTGATTTGTAAGGCTCTCATCATGTATTTCTAACCAATGCTAATATTAATGTAATTTTTATTATTTTTGTATACTACTTATAATTAAGATGTTTAAAGTCTCATACATACATACATATATATATATATATATATATATATATATATATATATTAACATGCTACTAATTACATGCTGTTGTTCACACATTCATTAATATAGATAATTCATAATATACAATATCATATTATACCTATAAATGAATTGAAGATTGTACATTATCATATCTAATTAAAATTATATTTGTATTTGATAATATTGTTAAATAATATGCAATTTCATTAAAGTATCTAATGATTTTTGTATACATACTTATAAAAGATATTCACGCTGCATTATTATTTGTAATTTGATTTTATGTTGTGAAGTTATTATCCCTTATGTTTATTTAATTTAATATTATTTTCATAATATTTATATACATTAAATACGTACATATGGTTTTAGCATGAAATTTTAAGTCTTTACAAAGTACATACGTTTCATTGTGTATATATTTAGGTTACATTATTTATATATTTATATTAAATTAATATACATAGTAACACTTAAGTATTGGAAAGTACGAGGTGTTACAAGATTTCAGCCAATTCTCCCAGTCTGATTCTTGTCCCTCCGTTGGGGGTCCTTCTATTTCTCGCATTAGAACAACCATTCGAACGTGGTTAGATAGAATCTGAATGTGGTTAGTGAAATTGATGATGACAGGAGCCAGTTCCTTGAAAAAGGTGGAATAATCTTCAGACCGAGGCCTTTTATGAGACTGAGGATCGGAAGGTCCTGCAGCGTCTACAGAAGTATGAGGTCTCTTTGATGAGCCAGCCATCAGAACCTGCATGGGAAGTTAGCAGAAAATCAGAGCTAAGGAGTGATTTGTCAAAGTTAAAAAATTGAAGATAAAGCATAAAGTTGTTGTGCGCTCATCTTTGTGTGTAAGCAAATAGGGCTGTTGTGTGCCAATCTTTGTGCACAGATGGATGGAACTTTTATGCACCCATCACTAAGTCTTTGTGCGAATGACTTAGTTAACAGGTTGATAAAGTACTGTTCGACAGCTTTTGCAGGAAGAAGTTACTGATCTTGATTCGAAAGGGTGTTGTGTGGGAAAGGTATTGTGCGGCACACAACGGGGTTAGCGCACGACGGTCTAACTGAGAAAACTATTTAACACAATGAGAAGTAGAGGAGAATGGATTGAAAAAGGAAAATTCTTGTATTTATAGGAGAAGAATGGACTGTTGTGCGCTGACCATTGTGTGCAAAACCAATGTGCGCGACAATCCAAAGGGTAACTGTATTGTAATGGTTACGCACAATAGAATTAATTTTCTTATTATTGATCCTACATTGTTTTATAGGAATAAAAGAATGCAGGATCAAGGGGGCATTTTTTGGGGAATAAAAAGAAGAAAGGAGAAAATAGGAGTTGTTGTGCGAAAATCAGCTGAAAATAGCCTTTGTGTGGAAATGAACTGTTCTGCGGAATTTAACATTGAAAAGCAGATTTGTGAACAAATGCATATGCACAAAGGAGTCCGTAGAAAGGTGTTCGCATAAAGGAGGTTGCAAAAAGGTGTTCGTACAAAGGAGTACGCACAAAGGAGGAGTGCACAGTAGGAAGCACAGGAAAATTCCGCACAAAGGGGGATCGCGGTGCTGACATGGCACATTCGCATGTGTAAGAGGGCTATAAATACCCCTCGACCCCTTTGCAGGGATCATTGGCTAACAATCAAAGTGCAGTAGACCTAAGAGAGAGAAGGTAGAATGTAGTTCGAGTTCGCTATCCATTGTACGATGCACAACACTTGTAGTGCATAAAGGCTCATTGCACACAAAACTCTTCAGCGCACAAAGGATTGTTGTGCACAAATCCCTCCAGTGCACAAAGGCTACAACACACAAAGCTTCCTGCACGTAAAGACTTCATCTCTCCAGTGCACAATGGACCCTTTTAGTGACTTTTAGCATGATATTTAATATAAATTGAATATTTGCTTTCTTTTATAATTTGTAAGTATTTTCTTTTGGAATTAAAGGAAGAATGGGATGTAAAAGAACTTGGAATAAATAAATAAATAAAGTGATTATTCTTTTTACCTTCTTCTGTTAATTATAAAGTGAATAAATTTCCCCAAACAAAACACATTTGTTTCTTGTTCGAAAAACTAGGGCTTCATTTACATTCGTCAGTTCTATCTGGGAAGTGAAGTATATATGATTACATATGTTTTCCAATTATTTTATGGTTTGAACACCAGTGTGAGGATTATCGAGTATTTGATTAGTTGGAAGGTCATTGACTAGTCTATTATTGGTTGAATTTGATGTTGATGAAGGTTTTGATTGATTGACTATAATAACTTTATCAAATTGATACTGGAGCGATTGTTTGATCATTAATAACGACGTTTATGGATTCTTGTATTACTCCAGTCCCTTTATTCAGGACACGATATGCTCTGCTATTTAGTGCATACCCCAAAAATATGCCCTCATCACTTTTTGTTTCAAATTTCTCCAGATGTTCCCGATCTCGCAGAATGAAGCATTTGCTTCTGAAAGTACATAAATATTTTACTAAAGGTTTTTGGTTAAACCAGAGTTCATAAGACATTTTATTTTTACCTGCTCTTTTTTTAGACTCAAATAATACATAATTTCTCTCATTTATATCTTGGTTTTATAAACATAAATCAACTTAATATTCTATTTTACTCATTTTTGTGTTGCAAGGTGAATTTAAGAGCTTGGATTGAAAAGGCTGCTAAAAGCATGAATTTAATGATCAAGAATCACCAAGGTAAGGTATGGATCTTAAAAGACCAAGATTGAAGAATTCACATGCCAAAGATCCAAGAAAACTAAGTGAGAATGAAGAGAATCAAAGATTTGAAGTGAATAATCCTGAAATCGTCCTGAAAAAGTGTATTCTAATACTATAAAGTCTATTTTGGAAAAATATACAATAACAAGTCTACTTTAGTAAATTGTGTAAATTTGAGACGGTTTCTAGAGTTTTTCAACTTGGTGTGAAAGTTGAAGTTCCCAACTTATAAATACGGCTTCCCATGGCATTTCTAAGTATCATTCAAAGCATCCCAAAGTAAGATCTTGGGTTTTTAGAGAGTTTTATCTAGTGTTTTTGAAAAGTTTCATAGTTTTACTTTATTTTTCTTTAAAAGCTTTTAGATATTTATTCTTTCTTGTTGGTTTCTTTTTTCTATTTATGATTTTCTAGTTTCCTCTAGCCCAAGCTAGAAGGGAAGCACATAAGTTTAAGGTTTTCATAATTATGATGGTTGATTATTTTAATGATGAGAAGAATGGTGTATGCATGTTATCTATGGTTAAGGTTTAATTTTTTATCCTCATGTGAGATCTATATGTTTCCATCATATGAGATCCACATTGATAGATAGGCTTACCCTAAATCAATTAGATTTCCTAGATAGGAGAGGTTCTCAACTTGCTATATTTATTTGAAATTCATAATCTCATTGATATTAAATTTTTTAAAATCACTGGCGCTTGAGAATATATATCAATGGTGCAAATCCATGATTTTCTAATATTTTATATCATTTATTAAAATATTTAAACTATTTTATTTTTTAATTATGCTGACCACAGTGCTAAGATCCTAGTTATGTTATCCAAGTCATCATGATTTTAGAACATTAACCTATGTGTGGAACTTTGAAGCTTAGGTGTTGTTTTAATTCATTTGAATTACATCCATTCAAAACTCTTAAAATTAAATCATTAGTTTAGTTTATTATTATTATTATTACTTTGTTTGTTTTGCATTTGATTTTCTCCTTCTCGCAATTCATCTCTCTATGAGATCGACCCTATATTCATGGGATACTACTTACGAACCTCTGCACTTGTAGGCAAGCAATCAAGTTTTTAGCAACATTACCAGGTAGAGACTGAGATAGATTAGATCTGTGCAAGATAGATAAGGTAAGTTCTTTTCTAAGGTAAGTTCTCTTATAAGGTAAGTTCTCTTTTAAACCCTCCAAAAGTTTTGTAGATTTTTTATTTTTCTTTAAAAGTAAATTCAATTAGGTCTTCCAAGCACTAAATGTGACATAAGGTTACCTAGCTTAAGATTTTTTTACCTAAGTTCTATGGTTGTCCTATAGTTATTATTTGATCACAAAGATCATCCGCCGAATCTATTTTCTAGATTAATATAGTTTAATTTCTGCATTAGTTTTATTTTTGTTGATTTATTTTTATTTTTTCTTTATGGATTGAACCCTCATAGTTGGTTTTACCACTTAGGTTTTTGATTTATTTTTATTTTAAGGATTAAATCCTCATGGTCGGCCCTGCTGCTTGGGCTGTTGATTTATTTTATTTTGTGGATTAAACCTCAATGATCGGCCCTGCCGCTTGGGTTATTGGTTAAGTTTTTATTTTTATTTTAAGTATCATATTTTCTATTTGAATTAGTCATATTTATTGTGTGGTGTGGATGGTTTGTCGCGTTGGAGTAGGGATCAAAACAATCGACTCTCCTTTGAAGGCGGACTAGTTTCAGGCCTTGATCATTCACTTAGAAGAGGCACTCAACATCACTTGAATTCCATGGCAAACCTAGTTGATAATCCAAATCCAAATATATCAGATCCAACTATAAATCAAACAAAGAAAATCAACCTAATCCTTCTCGCGAGGATGAAAATGAAGTTCATAGGAATGTGTTAAACGAACCACAAACTTTACGTGAACGTTTATACCCTGAAAGATTATCTTTACCATTATGCATAGTGTTCCCTGGTCACACAAGGAACATTAATTTTAAACCAGGTGTGATTCGATTAATTCCTAAATTTCATGGCTTGTATTCTGAAAGCCCTTACTTACACCTTAAGGACTTTGAGGAAGTAATTGCAACATTATAAGTAAACAATGGCAATAGGGATGCACTTAAGCTTAGGTTATTTTCATTTTCTCTAAAGGATCGGGCCAAAGCATGACTCAACTCTCTAAAACCTAATACCATCACTACATGGCAAGCCTTAAGTGGAGAGTTTTCAAAACATTCTTTCCCGATCATAAAACAAATACACTTAAATAGGAAATCATGCCGTTCTCCCAAAAGGGGAATGAATTATTTTTTCAAGCTTTAAAGCGTTTCAAAGACCTTCTACTTATTTATCTACATCATGGTTGTTCACAACCCCAAGTGTATGGTTGCGATGTAGTAATAATCTCGGTGAGACCGAGGTCGAATCCACAAGGACTAATCTCATGTGTATTCCATGAGTAACTAGAATTAGAACTAGAAGAAGATGTGAATCTAAATCTGGAATATTTGAGAGAGTAATTGTGATTAAAGTGATTAAAACTAACAAATTCAAAGGTGTTAACTAGGGTTTCCAAGGATCCACCTATAGAGATCAGGGAGATATATGCTTGATTCAAGGACACAACTGGAATCAAAGTCTCATCTTATCCAATTGGAAAATATCTCAGTTAAACTAAATCTGAACTTCCTTTGACCTAATTCTTAATGGATGAGAGGTGTGAGAACTGGAAGTGATTTCATCACAAAACCATGCCCAAGAGAAAGGAAAATAACAGGATTTACTAATCCTACAACCAATCATAAGAGAATTGGGAGGATTAGGCAAGATTCCATCACCCAACCATGCCCATGAGATGATGGTAAACAACGGGATTGCCTAATTTCACAATATTAATAAATGAAAAGAACATACTCAAAGCTATCACAAATCTATTGTAATTTGAGTTACAACAAACCATTAAAACCTGAAAGTATTTCTTAAATATCAAACTAGAATAAAAAATAGTTCAACTTAAAAATGAATCAAAGTAATAGAAAATACTTCATCAAACTTCAAGCTTCACCTCTTAGCCCTAGTTAAGAGGTTTAGCCCACCATAGACAAGATTGAACTAAAATCTCTTAAGAAAAGCATATAAATAACTAAGAAAAAGGAAGAAAAACTCTTGGCAACAACTTTTCCAGACTTTTGCTCCACTCCTTAAACCCTAGATCATGCCTAAGGATGCCTTGGGGACCCCTATTTATAGTTTTGCTTCACCTCCTTTCGCACCGAGTTAGAAATTTTTAAAAACAGTCTTAAATTTATACAATCTGCATAATATCTACGTAACTCTCTATTGGTCGAGGACCATCCTCGACTGGTCGAGGATGAATTGATTTTAGGAGATTTAGCCGCTGGAGTTCGAGTCGAGGGATCCTCAACTGGTTGAGCAGGAGCTTCGACTAGTCGAGTAGGTGTCACGATTGGTCGATGATTATGTAAATTTACTTCAAAACTTTAATTTTCTTCATTCTTAATTTGGTTTTCTTGAATCTTTGGCTTTAGTGATCTTTGAGCATTGAATCCATACTTTTAGCATCCTTTTCAATCTAAGCTCTTAAATTCACCTTACAACACTAACATGATTAAAATAAGACATTAAGCATTATCATGTTCATTAAATCAAGTAATAAATGGGGTCTAATATGCAATATTTGACCCTCAACACAATTACTAACTAGCATTTTGCTAGTCCTAAATAAAATATACAAAAAATAAATCTCAACACTTAATGTTAGAAATCTTTTTCAGAAGAATAATCTTTTGTGCACTCAAGGATGAATGTGTAGAATTAAGATACGAAAGTGAGATTTTGAAAACCTATAACCTAATCACATAAGCATCCAATCAAATAAGTTCTTTATCCACTAAATCGAAGCATAATTTGTATATCAAGTTTTCAATGTGCTCAATGAAAGTCAATTTACTTCCCATATGAATACTATCAATTCATCATGTTAGTTATGCTCATCACTTCAAGATCAGTTTGAAACTCAAGTACTGATTTTGAACTTATCACCTTTAACTTCTTTTTCCAGTTTTTTATTTTTTTATCAATGGTCAGGTTTCTATTCGTTCTTTTTATTTTTACATTCTTTTCTAGATTTTTCATTATTTTCATTCCTTTTCATTACCTCTTTGTCAGTCTCCTATTTTTTTTAGTTGGTTCTTTTCTTCTTTTAAGGTGGATACAATTCTTCAAACTTGATTCTCACCATCCATCATTGATTCACATACTAACACTCAGAAATTCTAGTATATCCTACAGAAGGAAAATTGAATGTGTCTTGTGATTCAAAATGATAATTAAACTACCTCTTAATCAATTGAACGCAAGCACTTAAGTGATAAGTTTCTTAGATGATTAAACTTTAACAATCCAAAATTCAATCTCTATGTTATCATACTCAAAGAACTCTTAAGTACACAATTCATCGCTTTCCAAATAGATTTCAACTTGAAACATTGAAAATTTTTAATTTTTTTGCTCAAAACTAAGAAAACACTGATTAATTCACCTAATTCCCCCATTCCCAACCAAAAAATTTACATTGTCCTCAATGTAAAAGAATTAGGCATATATTACACAAGAGGTAATGAAAAGAAAAGGGAAGTGATGGAAAGGTAGTACCTGAAGAAGGAATTTTAAGGCTTTTTCAATGGTCTCAGTGTGAAGATGGGTTAGCACAAGAGTCAAACCAACAAAAAACAAACTATGCTAAAACAACAAAAAATAATCTATCCTAAATAGCATAAAGTAAACTATCCTAAACATAACATGAAAGCAGTAAACCTAACTATACCTCCATCAGACTAGGAGATCAATCCTGGTATACGGGATCAGTCAGAGGTATGAACATGTCCTCTGAATAAAATTTCTCAACAAATGGCTTTAAACGATGTCCATTCACTTTAAACTTATTTCCATTGTTTAGATTCTCTATCTCAACAGCCCCATGAGGATAGACATTTGTAACAGTGAAAGGGCTAGACCAACGAGATCAGATCTTTCCTGGAAAAAGATGTAACCGAGACTTATACAAAAGAACTTTCTGACCTAGTGTAAATGATTTTCAAAGACTGTGTTGATGATGAAACACTTTCATCCTATCCTTATAAATTCTCGAGTTCTCGTACGTATTATTTCAGATTTCTTCAAGTTCATTTAACTAAAGTTTACATAGCAAGCTAGCATTGTCCAAATTGAAATTCAGATTTTTAATAGCCGAATAAGCTCTATGTTCCAACTCCACAGGAAAGCGGTAAGCCTTCCCATAAATAAGTCTAAAGGGAGACATTCTAATAGGGGTTTTAAATGCAGTAGGGTAAACCCAAAATGCATCGGTCCATTGGATGGACTAATCCTTACGGTCGGGGTTAACCGTTTTCTCCAAAATGTGTTTAATATCCCTATTAGAAATCTCAGCTTTCCCACTTGTTTATGGGTGGTATGAAGTTCTCACCTTATGAGAGATATTATATTTCTTCATTAAGTTCGCGAATGGCCTATTACAAAAATGTGAGCCCCCATCATTAATGATGGCTCGAGGCGTTCCGAACTGGGAAAGGATGTTCCCTTTTAAAAAATTAATGACTATTTAATGATCATTGATCTGGCTCGGGATCACTTCAATCCATTTATTAATGTAGTCTATGGTGAGCAAAATATATAAATTTCCAAAAGATTGGGGGAATGGTCCCATGAAATTAACTCCCCATCAATTAAATGCTTCAATGATCAGAATGGGGGTCAAAGGCATCATGTTTCGACAGGACAATGCTCCCAATTTCTGACAACTCTCACAAGGTTTGCAAAGCTCATGAGTGTCCTTGAACATAGCGTGCTAGTAAAAGCCACACTACAGAATCTTGTCCATGGTCTTTTTAGCAGAAAACTGACCACCACAAGCCTAAGAGTGACACAAGGTGATGAAACTTTGGTGTTTATTGTCTGGCACACATCTCCTTAAGATTTAGTTTGAAAAATATTTAAACAAATATGGATCATCCCAGAAGAACTTGCATACTTCGGTGAAGAATTTTTTCTTATCTTGCGCAGTCCAATGTGTCAGCGTGAAACCTATGGCAAGATAATTAGCAATATTAACAAACCAAGGTGAATGGGAGACTTTAAACAATTATTCTTCAATGAACATGTCATTTATAGTATCTTCTCGAGAGAATCAGAGAGATCAAGGTGAAAAAGATGGTCAGCCACTACATTCTCTACTCCATTTTTATCTTTTATTTCTAAATTAAATTCTTAGAGTAAGAGGATCCATCTAATCAGGTGAGGCTATGTAAATGACGATCTTGTATCCGATCAAGTAAGACCTAAATTTGTCCAAAGCGAACACTATGGCTAAGAGTTTCTTTTCTGTAATAGAGTAATTCACTTGGGCAGGATTTAGAGTTCTACTTTCGTAATGAATAACGCATGGCTTCTTTTCTATTCTCTGCCATAAAACTGCCCCAAGAGCCCAGCCAAACACGTTGCACATAAGTTCAAAAGAAAGACTCCATTCGGGTGGTTGCACGATAGGTGTAGTGGTTGACATGCCCTTGAGCCTAATAAAAGTTTCTTGGCATTGCTCAATCCACTCGTATGGTGCATCCTTTTGAAGTAGATTACATAGACGATGAGAGAGGTGACAAAAGTCCTTTATGAATCTTCTGTAAAATCCTACTAAGAAGGATTTCACGTCTCATATATTCTTGGGCGAGGGTAGGTTAGCGATAAGATCAATTTTATCCTTGTCTACCTCAATTTCCTTGGACAAGATGATGTGTCTAAGGACAATTTCCTTACGAACCATGAAGTGACACTTTTTTCAATTCAGTACCAAGTTCTTTTCCTCACATCGCTTCAACATACTTTTTAAAATTTTCACACATTCGTTGAAGGATGGACTAAAGATCAAGAAGTTATTTATGAAGACCTCTAAATATTTCCCTACCATGTCAGAAACAATACTCAACATGCATCGCTGAAAAGTGGCAGAGTATTACATAACCCGAATGACATCCATCAGTAAGCAAAGGTGTTGAAATGACATGTAAATGTAGTCTTTTCCAGATCTTTAAGGGCTATTGCATTCTGACTGTAGCCCGAATAACCGTCGAGGAAGCAATAATAAGAGTGACAGCTGGTCTTTCTAAAATTTGATCGATAAAGGGCAAAGGAAAGTGGTCATTCCTCGTAACAGTATTCAACTTCCTATAATCAATGCACATTTTCCAACCAGTAGTGATCCTCCTTGGCATGAGTTCATTATTGGCATTGGATATAATGTTGATTCCAGACTTCTTGGGAACCACTTGAGTTGGACTCTCCCATTGGCTATCAAATATTGGGTATATGATACCTACATTTAATAGCTTAAGAACCTCGGCCTTAACCACTTCCTTCATGTTTGGATTTAGTCTCTACTGTGGTTGTCGTGAGGTCTTCACATTATCCTCTAGATGAATGCGGTGAGTACAAATCGAAGGGTCAATTCCCTTTAGGTATACAATTGACCATCTAAGGGCTCCCTTTTGCTCAATGAGAGTAGAAATGAGCATAATCTCTTATTCTTACTCAAGGTGAGAAGAAATCACCATGGGTATGTCTCATCATGACCTAAATAGGCATATTTTAAATCAAAGGGCAAAGGTTTTAGGTCAAGTTTTGGTGCCTTTAGGTTAGATGGTAGAGGCACCACATCAGTTTAGGGCAATTTTTCAAATTGTGGCCTCCACCGGTTAACTTCAAGTACCGGCATGTATCAAGCATGGCACCCATTTTCCTAATCATATCATCATTAAAATCATGGCGGTAGGCCATGCATGTCTTTAGAGGGTTAGAGGATAAGGTTAAAAGTGTTTTATCTTCCACGAAGTAGTCAATCATGTTAATGTCGTGAAAATCGGTATCATCTTCTAACTATTTGCCCGTATTGAAAAAGATATTCAACTCTGATGTCATATTTCTAAAAGATATACTTTAGACTCTATTCCTACAATTAATGATTGCATTTAATGTGGCAAGGGAATTTGAGTGCTCATGTCCATAATGGGTTGAGTATTCAGGACGATAAAATCTACCGGGTAATAGAATCTGTCAACGTAGACCAACACATCCTCGATCATCCCTCTCGGTACACGGACTGAATGGTTGGTAAGTTATAATGTAGTTCGTGTGGGTTTCAATTCACCCAAACCTAGTTGTTCATATACCAAGTAAGGAATTAGATTTACACTCGCTCCTAAGTCAAGAAGTGCATGCTCAATTCGATAGTTCCCAATTACACAAGCGACGATTGGGCTACCGAGATCTTTGCATTTCTGTTGCAGATCTTACTTTAGGATGACACTCACTTTTCAGTTTAAAAGATTTTCTTTTAAATATTTTTTCATCTTTTAGTCGTGCATAAGACTTTTAGGAATTTGACATACAATACTCCAAAACAGCAAAAAAAGGATGGTTGAAAACCGTCTCAAAAGGCCAAAAAAGGACGGTCCTGGACCGTTGCAATGGCCGTCAAATTTTGACGTGTCGTATTTTTTAAAGGACGGCCATAAACCGTCTCTAAAGAAAGACGGTCCTAGACTGTCCGTAAAAAGGACGGCCCATGACCGTCAATAAAAAGGACGGTTATAGTCTGACTTGAAATTATGGTGAAGACCGCTTTAGTTGAAGTAGGAATAGGTCGGTATATCCTAGAGGGGGGTGAATAGAACTTTTTAAAGTTTATATAAATTATTAAAAATCCTTATCACACTAATCCTATCATAGAGTATTGATTAGGATTACTCAACCCTAACTTTACTGGCTTCCAAGCCTAGTAGAGGATCCAATCACAAACTATTTAAAAGAAAAACAATGTATAGATGAGATTGTGATGGATATGACTGTGTGTGCATAGGATGTGATCATATATAAAGACATGCAAGGTAATCACATAAATAAAAGATAATATCAAACTCAAACACAGTCATTTTATAGTGGTTCGACGACTTGTCTACTCCACTCTTGGCTTCCACACTCAACCCTTGAGTGACTGGATTTCACTAAGGAGGTTTCCCATGGTTCACCTCAAACCTAAGGTTTTAAATCAGGCTCACCTTCAACCTTTACAGAGGTTTCTACTCGGTTCACCTCAAACCCTTGAGTTTTGCTGGCGTACTCCTAACCAGATGTTTATGCCCACATAGGACAAGGGTCCACACAACGCACCCTGTGGTTTCTACTCGGTTCACATCAAACCCTGGAGTTTTTCTAGCGTACTCCTAACCAGATGTTTATGATCTCCACAGAGCAAGGGTCCACACAATGCACCCCGCACGTACACTCCCGTCGGAGGCCTCCTTCGAGGACTTCAAATGGTGAGCAACACTTAAAATCCAATCCTAAAAAGGAATGATCGCAAGTGTCCTCTGGACTCTTAGTACTTACAGATAAGTTGATGAGTCCCTTTCAGCGCAATGATGAAGATCTCCTTCTTGTTGATGAAGAATCTTCAGCTCCCTTGATCCGCAACACAAAGATGTATATATGCTAGGCTTTGGTTGGGTCAAGGCTATGATAGAATACCACTCTCTGAAGATTTTCCTATAAGGAAGATAGAGAGGTTCCCATCATCTATGCATTCAAGGCATCCCAGCTTAATGATATGTCATTAAGGTAGTAGTTGAAGGATCCTTAAATGTGGAAGTTCATTCTCCAATCCACTCTATGAGATATCAATGATGATGGTGGATTGGAGGATGAACTTCCTGAGAGAAAGGGCTTAAGGTAAATGATAGGAAGGTTAAAACTCTCAAAAGCACTCTCTACTTTCTCTACCAGAAATGAAGACAACTCTCTCTATTTATAGGTAAAAGGTTCCAATGGATATAAGCGGTCATATTTATGACAGAGTTCGATATCATCGAGCAGTCGTCGATATGATCGAGCGTATACTCTCAATTGTATCGGCCGACCTCTCGATGATAGGAACTCAATTGTCATTTCACTTTTGAAAAACTTCCGCTAACTGGTCGATGGGATCGAGACACACATCGATGTTATCAGATTTCGAACTCCGATTCCATCGAGTGATGGTTCGATCTATCGACAGGTGAAAAATAAGAGAGAAGCCTTGAAGAATTTCAGGATCACAGATATGATCGGAGAAACAGTCGATGTCATCAGAATTTGTACATCAATCATATCGGAGACCTTATCGATGGGATCGATAAATTGTATAGATTTACATGTAAGCTTGCTGGACGATTTATATCCTGACTCGATCCATTCGAATTGGTCTCGATATGATCGATATATGAATATTGATTTATCGACAGGCACTCCGATCAATATTAAAAGTAACCTAAAATTCATGCTGGAGAGAACATGCGCCCCACAGTCGATATGATCTACTGACTCCCGATATGATCGATATTTGAGTTTAGATTGAATCGGACAGTCATCGATATATCGAAGCATATATTAGTTTGCTTTTAAAAAATAGGGGCATTGGAAAGCAGTCTGTCGATATGATCGATCCACTTCAGATATAATCGATTTTTGTATATCGATGATATCGACTCGAAGGTCGATATATCGATAAATCGTCCAGAAGATTATTTTGATTGCTGGACGCATTCTGTCCTCACTCGATTGTATCGATTGAGATGCCGATGACATTGACAGAGCTGGTCGACAGTGTAAGAAAAACTTAGAAGATTTTCTTTTTGATAAAAAGTTTTCTTACACATAAACCCTAAGATGTTCTAGTTCTTTTTAAGGGTTTAATCACCTGGTGTTTTGGGACATGGGATGTGAGGCTATGATTTACCTTTCGGTGAGCTTCTACACATCCAGTTGAGGCGGACGCTTGACTTGATCTTCTTGTTAGGCGTTGTTATCCAATTGACTCAACCTACAACGTAATTGACAAACCAGGGCACGTAGTAGGTGCACTTTCAATTCCCCCTTTGTCAATTACGTGACAAAATACCCAAAACACCCTAGGAACATATCTAAACAGATACATCTTAAATTGTGTGTACATGTATTAACACAATTTTACAAATTCTAAACACCCATATACACAACAAACAAATTCTCCCCCTTAATTCAAAAACTCCCCCTTTCTTATTACGACTGCTCCCCCTAACACCTGCAACAAAGATATACAATTTCTGCTTGGGGTGTTTTGAATTGTTCTCCTCCTTTTTTTCAGTCATTGGCAAAGGTATAAGACATGATATTGACTGAAGATTGAAGCATATAGGAGAACCACAGAGAAAAAGGCATATGAATGAGAACAGTGTAAAGTATGCATCAATGAAGCAGTCACTATGAAGTTAATACATAAGCATTCGGACCATAACCTTAAGACTGCAATAAACCAGGGAGAAATTCAAATGGCAGAAGTAAACGAACTAGATTAAGCCATATTTAAGCTACCCAAGATTGGAAGAAATATTCAATGCTACCCCAGACGACAGCAATATAAACCAACAATAAAAAGTATTTTAGCCCAACCGTGGGAAAACTCATCCAAACAGAAACCAGAAAGGAAGAAAAAGAAACTAGTCATGCACCATTGAAAGCGTAGAACATCCAAAAAGATACTGATGTTCATACGCAGAAATAAGAGTAGATGTATATATGCTAGGCTTTGGTTGGGTCAAGGCTATGATAGAATACCACTCTCTGAAGATTTTCCTATAAGGAAGATAGAGAGGTTCCCATCATCTATGCATTCAAGGCATCCCAGCTTAATGATATGTCATTAAGGTAGTAGTTGAAGGATCCTTGAATGTGGAAGTTCATTCTCCAATCCACTCTATGAGATATCAATGATGAGGGTGGATTGGAGGATGAACTTCCTGAGAGAAAGGGCTTAAGGTAAATGATAGGAAGGTTAAAACTCTCAAAAGCACTCTCTACTTTCTCTACCAGAAATGAAGACAACTCTCTCTATTTATAGGTAAAAGGTTCCAATAGATATAAGCGGTCATATTTATGACAGCGTTCGATATCATCGAGCAGTCGTCGATATGATCGAGCGTATACTCTCGATTGTATCGGCCGTCCTCTCGATGATAGGAACTCAATTGTCATTTCACTTTTGAAAACCTTCCGCTAACTGGTCGATGGGATCGAGACACACATCGATGTTATCAGATTTCGAACTCCGATTCCATCGAGTGATGGTTCGATCTATCGACAGGTGAAAAATAAGAGAGAAGCCTTGAAGAATTTCAGGATCACAGATATGATCGGAGAAACAGTCGATGTCATCAGAATTTGTACATCAATCATATCGGAGACCTTATCGATGGGATCGATAAATTGTATAGATTTACATGTAAGCTTGCTGGACGATTTATGTCCTGACTCGATCCATTCGAATTGGTCTCGATATGATCGATATATGAATATTGATTTATCGACAGGCACTCCGATCAATATTAAAAGTAACCTAAAATTCATGCTGGAGAGAACATGCGCCCCACAGTCGATATGATCTACTGACTCCCGATATGATCGATATTTGAGTTTAGATTGAATCGGACAGTCATCGATATATCGAAGCATATATTAGTTTGCTTTTAAAAAATAGGGGCATTGGAAAGCAGTCTGTCGATATGATCGATCCACTTCAGATATGATCGATTTTTGTATATCGATGATATCGACTCGAAGGTCGATATATCGATAAATCGTCCAGAAGATTATTTTGATTGCTGGACGCATTCTGTCCTCACTCGATTGTATCGATTGAGATGCCGATGACATTGACAGAGCTGGTCGACAGTGTAAGAAAAACTTAGAAGATTTTCTTTTTGATAAAAAGTTTTCTTACACATAAACCCTAAGATGTTCTAGTTCTTTTTAAGGGTTTAATCATCTGGTGTTTTGGGACATGGGATGTGAGGCTATGATTTACCTTTCGGTGAGCTTCTACACATCCAGTTGAGGCGAACGCTTGACTTGATCTTCTTGTTAGGCGTTGTTATCCAATTGACTCAACCTACAACGTAATTGACAAACCAGGGCACGTAGTAGGTGCACTTTCAATTCCCCCTTTGTCAATTACGTGACAAAATACCCAAAACACCCTAGGAACATATCTAAACAGATACATCTTAAATTGTGTGTACATGTATTAACACAATTTTACAAATTTTAAACACCCATATACACAACAAACAAATTCTCCCCCTTAATTCAAAAACTCCCCCTTTCTTATTACGACTGCTCCCCCTAACACCTGCAACAAAGATATACAATTTCTGCTTGGGGTGTTTTGAATTGTTCTCCTCCTTTTTTTCAGTCATTGGCAAAGGTATAAGACATGATATTGACTGAAGATTGAAGCATATGGGAGAACCACAGAGAAAAATGCATATGAATGAGAACAGTGTAAAGTATGCATCAATGAAGCAGTCACTATGAAGTTAATAGATAAGCATTCGGACCATAACCTTAAGACTGCAATAAACCAGGGAGAAATTCAAATGGCAGAAGTAAACGAACTAGATTAAGCCATATTTAAGCTACCCAAGATTGGAAGAAATATTCAATGCTACCCCAGACGACAGCAATATAAACCAACAATAAAAAGTATTTTAGCCCAACCGTGGGCAAACTCATCCAAACAGAAACCAGAAAGGAAGAAAAAGAAACTAGTCATGCACCATTGAAAGCGTAGAACATCCAAAAAGATACTGATGTTCATACGCAGAAATAAGAGTAAGGGTGCATGCAAGCTTGTATGAAACCGGCATCAGGGAGCAGAGTGAGATGACATCGTGTCGTCCCGTCGGCATATTAGTAAATCCCCCAACTATTGGACCGTGCTCTGAACTCCTTGAACCATTCGTTCTAAAATATTAAGGCGCTCCTTCACTGAGTGCACGTCCTTCTATATGGCCCCAATCCTATCCAGTTTAAGCCTTTTGCCATACCCAGCAGTTGATGTGGACGGCGCAACATCTGGTCCAAGAGGTGCATCATCAGCCATTGCATCTCCTTCCATGGGATCTCCACCTTCTCCTCCTTCCGCTTCAGCATGAATTTCTTCTTCAGTTTCCTCCTTGTATTCATGAAACCTCAGATCCATTTTTCAAAGATTTTTCTTGTTGAAAACTTTTAGGGGGAAAACTAGATTAGTTGTAGAAGAAAATCCAATGCTCTGACAGATTCTACTAATGATCCAGGGATATGACAGATGCAAATCTCTGGACGTGTGTATCGTATTGACAAACTGATTTACAATTAAGGTCGGAAGGCAGATATTCGTCCCGGTCACGACGGAGTAGATTATCATCACCATAAGGCTTGTTAGATCTGATCTGTTAGTGCTTCTCGGGTACAGATTGGTGGTGAAGATTCCATGCATGACTCTGAACCGAGGCTCCATATACCTAGCTTTCAGGGTATTCCCTTGATGCCATGGGATATCTCGATTATTGCATAGGTATTTGGTTATCTTGGAGTGCACATCTGGAAAGTCAAGATCCCAGTTTAGAAGGCCTCCTGGAACCATTTGTAGATTGAGAATCTATGCTATGGTGGCAGGAGTGATGAATACATCATCACCATCCATGGAAACCATGAAGGAAGGAGGATCAGCCACCGGGGAATGACATGCAGCAAAGAAGTTGCGTGTTCTTTCCAGTTGGCATGGTCCACCAAAATCCAGGATGGACAGCCAACCAATTGCAGCAAACAGAGGTTCTAAGTTGTAAGACGTTAAACAATCTCTGTCTACTTTTCTCTCAAAAATTAACTTTCGATTGGCATATTTTGGTGGCCATTGGACTGTAGGAGGAGGAGACACTAGTTGAGTTGGTTCAAAAATTTCAGTTTGGGACCCACCGCGTCGTGATCTTTGCCGTGTGGAGGTCCCTCTGTCCAGGATCCTTGCTCTCTCCCTTGAGGTAAGGACCTTTTGTCGAGTACCTCTTGATGATTCACCTGGACCGGATGCCACGTTTTTGTCCTTTCCCATGTGGAAGAAAAGGCTATTTGAAATATTGGAAAAATGACAAAAAGAGATCCCGACAAACCAAGAGAAAGAGATTCTGATGATGGAAGAATATTACCTGGTTTGGAGTGAGATTTGGCTGGTCTTACCTGACTTAGGATGATTGGTCGAGAGGATCGGACAGGGAAGACAGTCGAATCGCCCTTTGAGAAACCCTTTTTTTTTATTTCGCTCGCTTTTATCGGGTGCCATTTGTCGATCATATTGACCAACCCATCGATTGTATCGAGAAGTTGTCGATCGATTCTATCGAGACTACCCTCGATGTTATCTAAGGACACACGACTTTTCACATTCTGAACAGCTGTCGATTGAATCGATCCTCAGTCGATAAAATCGAAGAAGACCGTTACTTGCTTTGAAAGTATGTACTATTCAAAATTTTCCTGATTTTAACATGCTATTGTATATTTTTTGACTTAATTAGTTTATGTATAAAAGAAAAAGAAACACCAGTTCTATACAAATATAAACATGATAATGTTTACATACAAAAATTAGAGGTCTCCAACCTTAGATGTAACATTGAGGATTTAGCAAAAGTTGCATCATTTCACCAATTATCCAGATTTTGATGCAAAATCTGAATGTGTTCTTATATACTCAGGAATTCAGGGTACAGAGTTTAGTTTTTCCTTTACTCTCCACCTTGAGACAGAAGTTTTTGTTGTAGTGACTTTTGTTATCTTACCAACTCGATCTAGTGGTTTCTTCGTTCTGTCTTCCATTTTGGGTGATAAAAGGATATTTTGCATTACTCTGGTCTGATTAAGTTTATCAGTGTCATTTTAACCAGAGTTACAAGAAGTTATTTTTAAGCATTCAAACTTGTAATGTCCCATATCACTACACAAATGACAAACTGGAGACGTTCTTGTATTGCTACATGAAGCAACAGATTTTCCAGTTTTCATTTTGATTTTCTCATACCCTAGGCCACTCTTATCTTTTCCAAGCCTTCCTATCCCTAACATTCTTTCAATTTTTTCACCACTCTGAGAAAACTTATAGTTTATCTTGACAAATTTTCTGGATTTTTCTAAATCAATGCAAAGTGAGTGGTTCTCATTTTTGAGTTTTGCATTATCATCTCTTAGCAGTTCAGCTTTGTTCGTAAGTTCTGACAATTCTTCTTTTAGGGATAGGTTTTCTTTTTCCAATTGATCATTATCTGTAAGATATTGTTGCAAATCATTGGATAAATGTATGTTTATTTCTAAGGTTCTGTCCAAGTCTTTCTGCAACAATTTCTTTTTGTTTTCAGTCATGCCAATTTTCTTAAGGATGTGGATGCTTTGATTGTATAGTTGATTATAAGCATCCTGCAATTCATTCTGCTCTTTATCTTCTTCTTCTTCAATTTCTTCATTGTCAGATAAAAATGATTCAGTGGCTAGTTGTTCTTCTTTTCTTTCAGATTCCATGGGAATAATTGAAGTAGTGGAGACCATAAGAATTTTCAAAGGTTTCTGATCTCCATCACTTCCTGAGTCATTGTTTTCTGAATTTGACTCCTCCGTATTATCCCATGTGGCAGCCATCGCCTTGCCCTTGCTTTTTCTGTTTGGGCATTCGGTAGATAGGTGTCCATACTCATGACAGGCATAACACTGTGGTTCTCTGTTTCTTTTTCCAAATTTGCCTACTAAAGGTTTGTCATCCACCTTTCTACCTTTAGAGGGGCGGCCACGATTCCTTTGAAAGAATCTTCTGAATCTTTGTGCCAGCAGAGCCACTTCCTCATCTTCATCTTCCTTTTCACTCTCACTGTCCTCATGTTTTGATATCTTAGAAGTTTTTAAGATAGTGTTTTTGGATTTTTGGGGTTGTGTGAAGTGTAGTTCAAAAGTTTGTAGGGAACCTACCAGTTCTTCTACTTTCATCTCATCAATATTCCTACACTCCTCAATTGTTGTTACCTTAGGATTGAAGCGTTCCGGTAAGGATCTTAAGATTTTTCTACATATTTTAGGTGTCGGAACCTTCTCTCCCAATCCACCCATGGAGTTACAAATGATGTTTAATTTTATGAAAAACTCCATAAATGTCTCATGCTCTTCCATCCTGAGATTTTCAAACTATGAAGTTAAGAGTTGTAGTTTGGATCTCTTCACAGTGCTTGTGCCTTCATGGGTTGTTTCCAATAAGTCTCATGTTTCTTTAGAGGTCCCACACATACTTATCTGATTGAAAATGTCTTGGGACACGACACAGTAGGTGGCGTTCATTGTTTTTGCTTCAGCATTTCGCTATTCTTTGTCAAACACCATCCACTTCTCATTCGGTTTGGGTTCAGTGATTGTGGTTTCATTTTCAAGTACAATTTGTTCCGATGATACCACATATCCTTTTTCAACTACATCCCAAACTTCCTGATCTAAAGATCTCAGGAAGTAATGCATTCTGGCCTTCCAGTAAGCATAGTTTGATCCATCAAATACTAGAGGTCTAGTGACAGATGAGCCCTCTCCTTTGGCCATATTTCTACTCAGTCAAGATCACTCTCTAGGCGGTGAAGCCCTTAAAGAGAGACCCGCTCTGATACCAATTGAAATTACGGTGAAGACCGCTTTAGTTGAAGTAGGAATAGGTCAGTATATCCTAGAGGGGGGTGAATAGGACTTTTTAAAATTTTTATAAATTATTAAAGATCCTTATCACACTAATCCTATCACAGAGTATTGATTAGGATTACTCAACCTTAACTCTACTGGCTTCCAAGCCTGATAGAGGATCCAATCACAAACTATTTAAAAGAAAAACAATGTATAGATGAGATTGTGATGGATATGACTGTGTGTGCATAGGATGTGATCATATATAAAGACATGCAAGGCAATCACATAAATGAAAGATAATATCAAACTCAAACACAGTCATTTTATAGTGGTTCGACGACTTGTCTACTCCACTCCCGGCTTCCACACTCAACCCTTGAGTGACTGGATTTCACTAAGGAGGTTTCCCATGGTTCACCTAAAACCTAAGGTTTTAAATCAGGTTCACCTTCAACCTTTACAGAGGTTTCTACTCGGTTCACCTCAAACCCTTGAGTTTTACTGGCGTACTCCTAACCAGATGTTTATGCTCTCCACAGAGCAAAGGTCCACACAACGCACCCCGCACGTACACTCCCGTCGGAGGCCTCCTTCGAGGACTTCAAATGGTGAGCAACACTTAAAACCCAATCCTAAAAAGGAATGATCGCAAGTGTCCTCTGGACTCTTAGTACTTACAGATAAGTTGATGAGTCTCTTTCAACGTAATGATGAAGATCTCCTTCTTGTTGATGAAGAATGTTCAGTTCCCTTGATCCGCAATACAAAGATGTATATATGCTAGGCTTAGGTTGGGTCAAGGCTATGATGGAATACCACTCTGAAGATTTTCCTATAAGGAAGATAGAGAGGTTCCCATCATCTATGCATTCAAGGCATCCCAGCTTAATGATATGTCATTAAGGTAGTAGTTGAAGGATCTTTGAATGCAGAAGTTCATTCTCCAATCCACTATATGAGATATCAATGATGAGGGTGGATTGGAGGATGAACTTCCTGAAAGAAAGGGCTTAAGGTAAATGATAGGAAGGTTAAAACTCTTAAAAGCACTCTCTACTTTCTCTACCAGCAATGAAGACAACTCTCTCTATTTATAGGTAAAAGGTTCCAACGGATATAAACGGTCATATTTATGACAGAGTTCGATATCATCGAGCAGTCGTCGATATGATCGAGCGTATACTCTCGATTATATCGGCCGATCTCTCGATGATAAGAACTCAATTGTCATTTCGCTTTTGAAAACCTTCCGCCAACTGGTCGATGGGATCGAGACACACATCGATGTTATCAGATTTCGAACTCCGATTCCATCGAGTGATGATTCGATCTATCAACAGGTGAAAAATAAGAGAGAAGCCTTGAAGAATTTCAGGATCACAGATATGATCGGGGAAACAGTCGATGTCATCGGAATTTGTATATCGATCATATCGGAGACCTTGTCGATGGGATCGATAAATCGTATAGATTTACATGTAAGCTTGCTGGACGATTTATGTCCTGACTCGATCCAATCGACTTGGTCTCGATATGATCGATATGTGAATATCGATTTATCGACAGGCACTCTGATCAATATTAAAAGTAACCTGAAATTCATGCTGGAGAGAACATGCGCCCCACAGTCGATATGATCGACTGACTCCCGATATGATCGATATTTGAGTTCAGATTGAATCGGACAGTCATCGATATATCGAAGCATATGTTAGTTTACTTTAGAAAAACAGGAGCGCCGGAAAGCAGTCTGTCGATATGATCGATCTACTTCAGATATGATCGATTTTCGAATATCGATGATATCGACTCGAAGGTCGATATATCGATATATCGTCCAGAAGATTGTTTTGATTGCTGGACGCATTCTGTCCTCACTCGATTGTATTAATTAAGATGCCGAGGACATCGATAGAGCTGGTCGATCATATCGAAAGGGGAATCGATATAATCGACAGTGTAAGGAAAACTTAGAAGATTTTCTTTTTGATAAAAAGTTTTCTTACACATAAACCCTAAGATGTTCTAGTTCTTTTTAAGGGTTTAATCACCTGGTGTTTTGGGTAGTTTAGTCTCATTTTAGGTGGGTTGTCTATAAATGTCCCTCTTTGGCAAAGGTTGTGGGTAACCGAATGCTATAGCTGCTTGACACCCCACCTTTTAGGTAAGTCATAGACACTGTCGTGTCTATTTTAAGTAAGGTTTCTTTGTCAAAGACTCACTTGGTGAGAGAATAACACAAGTGTCTCACGAGGATTAAGGAAAAACTTGTGATTTGTCCCTGTGTTTTTTGCAACATTATAGAGCATAAAATCTCAACCCTTTCATGTTGTGACCGACAGTCATGCATCGAGTGGGTCTATAAGTATGGATTTTGGATAGTTAGTGTCATGTCCCAAATTTAGAAACCGAGCTCATAAAATTCTCGATCGCTGAATCCAGTGCCGACAGCCTTCGTAGTACCCCATTCTCGGCTCCCAACACCTATACGTCAGATTCTAATCTTGAGATCCTACAAGGAGGATTTTTTTTCTAACATATATTTATCTCATAAGAAGTGCAACCACAAGTTACCCAAATCACAAAGGCAACATCATCATCACATATCCACTAATATAAATAGTTGAATATAGTGCTAAAAGGGAAATTTACATATGTCAAAAATCAAAGCTCTAGGAGACCACTGCACGCTCCAAGTTCAACACTGCTGCAGCCTAACACCACCTGCACGCATCTATCGTGCATAAGCTTTTAGAAAGCTTAGAGGGTGGTGTAAGTGTGTGCGATGCACGTGCCAAACATATAAATATCAGAGTAAGTGGAAATACTAGCAATCCATAAATCGTACAATATCAGAGTAATGCGAAAACATGCTAGTAGGTCCATAAATTTCATTAGCCTTATCCAGGCTATGTGATGTAAAAATATAATAGGCTAATATCATATACTGATGAAGCAATGTAGATCAACTATGCAATGCGAAGACATAGTAAACCAAATATTGAATACTGAGGATTCAATGAAATATGCAATTCCTGACGAATCGACAAATACCGTCAACATCATCTAGGCCATATAAATACGAAAACATAGCAACCGAAATACCATATGCTGCAGATATAATGCAATATGAGGTGCGAATGAAATGACCAAGCTAGAGTGTAAAGTCAGGATGATATTACATAGTATCGCAAGCTACGAGGTATACCACAAGGGACTTCTATCCAAACCAGTCACATACTAAAATTTTGATAGTCAGACTCAATGTGATAAATTCCTGATCTCAGGTTAGTCGCGCGCCCCAATCAAAATCTTGGCCATTGCGAAGGTATACGTAACAAATAGTTATGCACCACCAGCTCAATTAGATAGTGAATAAATAAATGAATGAGTATACAACTCTTGCTCAATAAGTCCACATATCAGTACCGTACATCTCTATGATTATCACCGAGGTCTATTACACTCTACGCTAGTTTGTCGCCCCTATTCAAGTGCACAACTGGGTAAGTGAAAGAAACCTCACTATCCGCCTGTCAATATTGGGCCCGACTCGTTGATAGTGGACCCATTCCTCAAGCTAGTCAAACTCAACCTAGATATTGCTCCCTCACTCAGGCAGGTAAGGTCACACCTCCTCCAACCAACCATGACACAGTGGGAGATGCGGCCTAGTGGCATACGGTCCTCATGCGCTCATATGATGAAATATATTATATAACAGGTGTATATCAGGAAGCATACGATATTGTAACAGGTGTATATTAGGAAGAATATAATATTGTAACAGGTGTATATTGTTTGTGTTTGGATGGATGTAGTTTATGTTTGGATGAATGTAGTTTTTGTTTAGATAGATTTACGTAGTTTGGGTTTAGATGGATGTGAATGTGAATATCATGAGGCCTAGTGGTATACGGTCCTCATGTGCCGAGAACAACTTCAAAAGAGGAAAAAGAAGAAACACATCAGACATTCAAAGTTCAACAACTTCAAAGAATCACAAGCCCTGACATTAATTCTTAAGGCAACATTTTTGAGATATTGTTTATTGACTCTGGATGCCTGTCTCGGTTGGCAACACTGCGACACTATGCCCAACTCCGTTTCGCAAACACATTTTATCTTTCCTGCAAAATCAAAAAATAGAATGCTTTAGTTGATTCATTCCATCTCTCTAGGATTTAGGGTCTTGTTTGCACTCACCATATGAACTACTCATGTCAGGTAAAATGATAATAAATAATTGGAGATGTTTCTTCGTATCTCCACTTTGTAGGTTTGCAGTGGCTTGTTTGTGTACATCCATCAGAGCCATCTCAATCCTATTAGGGCAATCGGTTTTAGGTTTAGGTTTAGGTTTTAAGCTTAGGTTTAGGTTATAGGTTTAGGTTATAAGTGCAGGTTATAGGTTTAGGTTTAGGTTTAGGTTAGGTTATAGGTTAAGGTTTAGGGAATTGAGAATAGGTTAAGGTTTAGGTTTAGAAAATCGGATTCGGGTTCGGGATCAGGTTTGGGTTTTGGTTTTCAAGTTTAGGTTTAGGTTTAAGTTAGTGAGTTGAGATTGGGATTAGGTCTAGGTCTAGGTTTAGGCATTTGAGAATACATTTAGGTTATAGGTTTAGGTTTAGGTTATAGGTTTAGGTTTAGGTTTAGGTTGTAGGTTTATGTTAAGGTTAGGTAATAGGGTATAAGTTTAGGTTATAGGTTATAGGTTTTGGTTTAGGTTTAGGTTAAGTTTTAGGTTTAGGTTATAGGTTTAGGTTAAGGTTTAGGTTTAGGTTATAGGTTATAGTATTTAGATTAAGGTTATAGGTTATAGTATATAGGTTATAGCTTAAGGGAATTGAGAATAGGTTAAGGTTAAGGTTTAGGTTTAGGAAATCGGGTTCGTGTTCGGGATCGGGTTTAGGTTTGGGTTTTCAAGTTTAGGTTTAAGTTTAGGTTAGGGAGTTAAGATTAGGATTAGGTACAGGTTTAAGTTTAAGGATTTGAGAATATATTTCAATTTTAGGTTTAAGTTTAGGTTTTAGGCTTAGGTTTAAGTTATAAGTGTAGGTTATAGGTTTAGGTTATAGGTTAAGGTTTAGGGAATTAAGAATAGGTTAAGGTTTAGTTTTAGGAAATCGGGTTTGGATTCGGGATCGGGTTTAAGTTTGGGTTTAGGTTTAGGTTAGGGAGTTGAGATTAGGATTAGGTGTAGGTCTAGGTTTAGGGATTTGAGAATACATTTAGGTTTTAAGTTTAGAAAATCGGGTTCGGGTTCGGGATCGGGTTTTAGGTTTGGGTTTTCAAGTTTAGGTTTAGGTTTAGGTTAGGGAGTTGAGATTAGATTAGGTGTAGGTTTAGGTTTAGAGATTTGAGAATACATTTAGGTTTTAAGTCATAGGTTTTAGTTAAGGTTAAAGTTATAGGTTTAGGTTAAGGTTTAGGTTTAGATTATAAGCTATAGGTTTAGGGAATTGAGAATAGGGTAAGGTTTAGGTTTAGAAAATAGAGTTCGGGTTCGGGATCGAGTTTAGTTTTGGGTTTTCAAGTTTAGGTTTAGGTTTAGTTTAGGGAGTTGAGATTAAGATTAGGTGTAGGTTTAGGTTATGGAGTTGAGATTAAGATTAGGTGTAGGTTTAGGTTTAGGAAGTAGAGAATACAATTAGGTTTTAGGTTTAGGTTTAGGTTTTGGGTTTTAGGTTAAGGTTTAAGTTTTAGGTTTAGGTTAAGGTTAGATTATAGGTTATAAGTTAAGGTTTTAGGTCATAGGTTTTGGTTTAGGTCAAGTTTATAGGTTTAAGTTTAGGTTTAGGTTAAGGTTTAGGTTTAGGTTATAGGCTATACGTTTAGGGAATTGAGAATAGGTTATGGTTTAGGTTTAGGAATTCGGGTTCAGGTTCGGGATCGGGTTTAGTTTTGGGTTTTCAAGTTTAGGTTTATGTTTAGGTTAGGAAGTTGAGATTAAGATTAGGTGTAGGTTTAGGTTTAGGGATTTGAGAATACATTTAGGTTTTAGGTTTTAGTTTAGGTTATAGTTTAGATTTCGGTTATAATCTAAAGTTTTAGGGAATTGAGAATAGGTTAAGGTTTAGGTTCAAGAAATCGGGTTCGGGTCTAAGATCGGGTTTAGGTTTGGGTTTTCAAGTTTAAGTTTAGGTTTAGGTTTAGGTTAGGGAGTTGAGATTAGGATTAGGAGTAGGTTTAGGTTTAGGGATTTGAGAATACATTTAGGTTTTAGGTTTAGGTTTAGGTTTTAGGTTAGGTTAAGGTTTAGGTTTTAGGTAGGTTAAGGTTACGTTATAGGTTATAAGTTTAGGTTATAGGTTATAGGTTAAGGTTTTACGTCATAGGTTTTGGTTTAGGTTAAGGTTATAGGTTTAGGTTATAAGCTATAGGTTTAGGGAATTGATAATAGGTAAAGGTTTAGGTTTAAGAAATCGGGTTCAGGTTCGGGATTAGGTTTAGGTTTGGGTTTTCAAGTTTAGGTTTAGGTTTAGGTTAGGGAGTTGAGATTAGGATAAGGTGTAGGTTTAGGTTTAGGGATTTGAGAATACATTTAGGTTTTAGGTTTAGGTTTAGGTTATAGGTTATAGGTTTAGGTTTAAGTTTAGGTTTAGGGTATAAGCTAGGTTTAGAAAATTGAGAAAAGGTTAAAGGTTTAGGTTTAGGAAATCGTGTTCGGGTTCAGGATCGGGTTAAGGTTTGGGTTTTCAAGTTTAGGTTTAGGTTTAGGTTAGGGAGCTGAGATTAGGATTAGGTGTAGGTTTAGGTTTAGGGATTTGAGAATACATTTAGGTTTTAGGTTTAGGTTTAGGTTTTAGGTTTTAGGTTAAGGTTAAGGTTTTAGGTTTTAGGTTAAGGTTAGGTTATAGGTTATAAGTTAAGGTTTTAGGTCATAGGTTTTGGTTTAGTTTAAGGTTATTGGTTTAGGTTTAGGTTTAGGTTTTAATCTATAGGTTTAAGGAATTGAGAATAGGTTAAGGTTTAGGTTTAGGAAATTGGGTTCGGGTTCGGGATCTGGTTTAGGTTTGGGTTTTCAAGTTTAGGTTTAGGTTAGGGAGTTGAGATTAGGATTAGGTGTAGGTTTAGGTTTAGGAATTTGAGAATACATTTAGGTTTTAGGTTTAGGTTTAGGTTTAGGTTTTAGGTTATAGGTTAAGGTTTAGGTTTTAGGTTTACGTTACGGTTAGGTTATAGGTTATAAGTTTAGGTTATAGGTTAAGGTTTTAGGTCATAGGTTTTGGTTTAGGTTAAGGTTATAGGTTTAGGTTTAGGTTTAGGTTTAGGTTTAGATTTAGGTTAAGGTTTAGGTTTAGGTTATAAGCTATAGGTTTAGGGAAATGAGAATAGGTTAAGGTTTATGATTAGGAAATTGGGTTCAGGTTCGGGATTGGGTTTAGGTTTGGGTTTTTAGGTTTAAGTTTAGGTTAAGGAGTTGAGATTAGGATTAGGTGTAGGTTTAGGTTTAAGGATTTGAGAATATATTTAGGTTTTAGGTTTTAGGTTATAGTTTAGGTTTAAGTTAGGTTATTGGTTAAGGTTTAGGGAATTGAGTTTTAGGTTATAGGTTTTGAGATTTGAGAATAGGTTTAGGTTAAGGTTTAGGTTTAGGAAATCGGGTTCGGGTTTAGTTTTGGGTTTTCAAGTTTAGGTTTAGGTTAGGGAGTTGAGATTAGGATTAGGTGTAGGTTTAGGTTTAGGGATTTGAGAATACATTAAGGTTTAGGTTTAAAAAATTGGGTTCGGGTTCAAGATCAGGTTTACGTTTGGGTTTTAGGTTTAGGTTTAGGTTATAGGTTTAGGTTATAGGTTACAAGTGTAGGTTTAGGTTTAGGTTTAGGTTATAGGTTTTGGGATTTGAGAATAGGTTTAGGTTATAAGAATAGGTTTAGGTTTAGGTTTTATGTTTAGGTTAAAGTTATAGGTTTAGGTTTAGGTTTAGTTTAAGTTATAGGTTAATGTTTAGGGAATTAAGTTTAGGTTAGAGGTTAAGGTTTAGGTTTAGGTTATAGGTTTTGGGATTTGAGAATAGGTTTGGGATAAGGTTATAAGTTTAGGTTCAGGTTGTAGGTTTAGGTTAAGGTTTAGGGATTTGAGTTTAGGTTTAAGTTATAGGTTGAAGTTTAGCTTTAGGTTTTAAGTTTAGGTATAGGATTTGGTTTTAGGGTATATGTTTAGGTTAAGGTTTAGGAATTCAAGTTCGGGTTTGGGTTTAGATTCGGGTTTAGGTTATAGGTTTTGGGATTTGAGAATAGTTTTAGGTTATAAGTATAAGTTTAGGTTGGGTTATAGGTTAAGGTTTAGGGATTTGAGTTAAGGTTATAGGTTTAGGTTTAGGGAATTGAGTTTAGGTTTAAGTTATAGGTTTAAGTTTAGCTTTAGGTTTTAAGTTTAGGTATAGGCTTAGGTTTTAGGGTATATGTTTAGGTTAAGGTTTAGGAATTCAAGTTCGGGTTCAGGTTTGGATTCGGGTTTAAGTTATAAGTTTTGGGATTTGAGAATAGTTTTAGGTTATAAGTATAGGTTTAGGTTGGGTTATAGGTTAAGGTTTAGGGATTTGAGTTAAGGTTATAGGTTTAGGTTTAGGGAATTGAGTTTAGGTTATAGGTTTAGGGAAAGGTTAGGTTAAGGTTATAGGTTTTGGCATTTTGAAATACTTTTAGGTTATAAGTATATGTTTAGGTTAGGTTATAGGTTAAGGTTTAAGGATTTGAGAATAGTTTTAGGTTATAAGTAAGGTTTTAGGTTTAGGCATAGGCTTAAGTTATATGTTTAGGTTAAGGTTTAGGAATTCAGGTTCGAGTTCGGGTTTAGGTTTGGGTTTGGGTTCAGGTTATAGGTTTTGGTTTTGGTTTAACTTATAGGTTTTGGTTTAGTTTATAGGTTAAGATTTAGGTTTAGGTTATAGGTTTTAGGATTTGAGAATGGGTTCGGGTTTAAGTTATAGGTTTAAGTTAAGGTTTAAGTTTAGGTTTAGGTTATAAGCTATAGGTTAAGGGAATTGAGAATAGATTAAGGTTTAGGTTTAGGAAATCGGGTTCGGGATCAGGTTTATGTTTGGGTTATAGATCAGGTTTATGTTTGGGTTCTAGGTTTTGACTAAGGGTTTAGGGATTCAGATTTGGGTTCGGATTGGGTTTGGGTTTAGGTTTAGGTTTAAGTTTTACATTTAGGTTAAGGTTACAGGTTTAGGTTATAAGTGTAGGTTATAGGTTTAGGTTTAGGTTAGGTTATAGGTTACGGTTTAGGGATTTGAGAATAGGTTAAGGTTTAGGTTTAGGAAATCGGGTTCAGGTTCGGGTTCAGGTTTGTGTATGGATTTAGGTTTGGGTTTTCAAGTTTAGGTTTAGGTTAAGGAGTAGATTAGGTTTAGGTGTAGGTTTAGGTTTAGGGATTCTCTAGTATTATCTACTATTGAACCTAGTATTATCTACTACATACTAGTAACATACAACCAATATTGGGGCACCATACCATAAGCTACAAGAATTTCATGTCCCCCTAAACAAGGTATCCTCCATTGATAACACACACACACACACACACACACACACACACACACACACACACACACATATATATATTATAAGTTTTTTATTTTCATTTACATTCCCAAATACATTCATCATCCATCCAAGAAAATTGAAACAAGTACTGTCAATCTATGACTAACAGTTGAAAAGGAAAATCATGCATCTTATTGTACCGACCACCTTATATTTCTTTTCACCTTTGTAACTCTCATATTTGTTGCAGCTGCTATTTCACCATCAGTAGTCTCCCTAACCAAATCTTTGTGCAGTCCCTCCATTTGAAGCAGTGGCTGAAGTTATAAGAAGTAGGACTGATTAGTCTTTCCATGTTTTGAAAAAAATTAAATTCTTTATTTTTTTTGAAGTTACAAGTAGGACTTATTGGTCCTTAAAAGTTTAAAGAGGCATGAAGTGAGGTTGTGCCCTAGTAACCACCTCTGTAAGTACAAAGGGAAAATTTAAATAAAATAAACAATTGCATGGCTGGAATAAAGGGCACAAGACACGGTCCCAAGGTTTCCTCGGGTTCATATGCCATGTAAAAGGTCAACGCTTTCTAAGAAAAATATGAAATGGCAGTATCGCTGAGTTACAGACAGTTGAAATTCCTAATGGACAAAACCTCGAATTGACAGCGAAGTTAGTAACCACCTAACCTTGATTTCATAAACAAGAATGATTAGTTCCACAAAACTTGAAATAAATAAATCCCAGTAACACCGGACATAAGAAATAAAGAAGAAAAAAAAATAAACAAGGCAATTTGCAGCAAGTTATATGCAGATTTATATGATGAGTAGTTCCACGAAACTTGAAATAAATAATCTCAGTAACACCAAACCTAAGAAAAAGAAGAAGAAGAAGAAGAAGAAGAAGAAAAATAACAAGGTAATTTGTAACAAGTTACATGTCGATTTATCATGGAATAGCAAATGTAAATGCGGTAAACAGTTCCCTAAATTTCCTTGACAAATTATCTATCGTAAATGCTATCAGTATTAAGCTCCAGTAACAACATTTCAAGGCATCCTATGTAACATGAAAACTAATTACTAATAAGAAATTTAACCTCAAGAAGTCCAATCTAGATCTACACAGGCTGAAATGAAATAATCGAGGCAGAATTCATGTGAGGATCAAAATTGTAGAAGCAATATAATAACCATGTCCCAATATGCCATAGAAAAACATATTTCAATATCATGAATGAAAAACCCACCCTTACTGAACGCCATGAACAAATTTTCTTTTTTAAAAAAAATAAAAAAATATGTGCTTCCAATTGCATAGGACTACCTAAACAGACCAATCAAACGATTTTGACAGTCCCTTTGACCCAAACCACCCTTCGTTGGGATACGAATCAAGCCATCCAATTAATAGAACCATAAAATGGAGAGTCAAGATTACTATGAAAAAGGTCCAATTAACATATTAACCACCCATTTGGTGGGGCACATTTGTTAATGATTCTAAACAATCACCTTGCCCAGATGACTCTGACCAACACATCCATGTTTTGGAAAATAGAATGTTAGCAAATGAAAGTTCAACTTTTGGACAGTTATGATAATCCAATCAGTGTATTTTGCATGGTGGCCCATGAAGTGTGGCTGAACCTAATGGACAATCTAGATCTATTGATTGGATAATCCATGTCTCTTCATTAAACTAGGAGTTGCCTTATCTTATAGTGATACACGAACAATGGATTGTCTCTTTAAAATAATTACCCCTGTATATAAAATTATTTCCATGTATAATTTACCTACAAGACAATTCATATATAATTTATAAACGAAATAGCTGAGTATGATAAACTGAGTGAGAGGAAGTAACTGCTAAATGTGTATGATAACCATAAGTCATTTTTCAGCAATGATCCAGAATAAGAAAGAAAGAACAAGCAATGTCCAGAGGTGAAAGAGGGTGAAAGAGAAGGAATAAACATACACAGATGTAAGACGTGCAAAGTTGTAGGATATAATGAGTATTCACACATTAAACTAATGAAAAATGATGGTGTCCTTTGAGGAGAGTTCCAGTGGCATTGTTGCACTACATATTCAGTTCAAGAGAGACATATTCAGTTTTACATCCATCAGTAACAAGAATTTTGAGAATTACATATCTCCATTCTTTATAGGACTTCATTTATGCTGCTCATCAGATATTTCCATATAAAGTTGAATATGGTAAAGCCAACTCACCAAAGAAAACATGGCAGGGTGATTGGATGATTTCAAACTACACTTAGATTGGATACCCATCTTCTCTGTGGCCTTCAGAGCAAGGTTATAAAGCAAATAAGCAATAAACATTCGGTGTAGGAAAGTGAAGAAAAATGATGGCTAGGAATGTCTAATGTGTTTGTTGCCCACAAGTGTTTATGTTGTTTAAACTATATTTTCTATAGATCTGATTAAGAGTTTTGAAAAGGGTGATCTAATTAGATGATCCAAACTATTGAGTCAGTGGCATGCAGAAATGGATGGAATATCTAACTGCACCTGGTGCAATGCAGCTGCTGGTCCCCGACCTAGGTAAAGGAGAAAGTCCCACTGTGACGTTCTAAAATTGTTTCTTGTTTCCTGGGACATGTTTGGTTTGAGGGATTGAAAGGGATTAGAAGGCTTAATCCTGGGATTGGTAGAGACCACCACTGATTTGAAAAATGTGGTGGGCCCACTCTTAAGGTGTATCAAACATTAATGAAAACTATCTTAGGTCATGTAAGAAATAATAATAAATGATGTGAGACTATTTAATCAATAGCTAATATCAAAACAACCATGTAGAAACAAGAAACATGAACAAGTAACCAAATGTAGCTACACCAATTAAACACCATTGCCCCAATTAACCACATATTCCACATCAATTTTTGTAACTAATCAATCGAGGAGTATTCCAAAGTTGGTCACTCAGTTTTTGAGTTCTTTTTTCCTTTTCTTTTCTTTTCTTATTCTTTTTAAAAAAATTTGAGTATACTCAATGAACTAATTAACAAGTCACTTATATTCTGAAGCTTTACTCTGACAACAATTGACAAAGCTTTTTTTAATGGATTAGCAGTTAGTTTCATTACTTACAAACTACGAACTAAGTCATCCTGGCTCAGTTCTGAGCTAATCAAAATTTCAAACTTCTCTCCAAGTTGATTGATAAATCAAGCTCCAAAGTGATCTCTAAGACTAACCTCTGACTTGAAGGAACAATAGCTCTTATATTTCTCCACAAAAACAGCCTAATTTTCTGAATTATCAACTTTCCCAATTGTTTGTGGGAAGTTTGGAAGAGACCCACTTCTAAAACAGGGAGAAAGGAGAATAAAATATAAATATAAAAATAAAAATAAAAACAAAGGAGAATCTGAGATTTGACAGGAACATCACTATCGGACTTTCCATTTCTGGGTATCATCCACCAGATCTTGAATATGAAAGATAGAACAATTTGTATCCCTTATTGTGACCACATAAAGACCAAAAAAACCTTAAGATGAGAAGGAAATAAATCTTCTAAATACTAACTATGTTTGTTGAAATGCACTACCAAAAGGACTTGTTTGAGTTGGAGTTGATCAAAAGCCTAGCCTCCAAAGCCAAGCTTCTGCCCAAATACAGAAGATGTTTCAAGGAAGAAAAGACTTTTAGTCAGACGCCAATAGAATTACTACATGTCACACAATAAACACTTGAAGCCAATTCACACGGAAAAAAAAACATTCGACTGAATACTTTCCCTCCACATCTCGTAAATAGGATTTTTCTAAAGAGATTGTTTCTGTCAGGCATTTCATCAAACATGCAACAGGAATCGTCAAGCTAAACCATTGGATGTATCTAGAGATCATGCAATTCCATGTAACGAGATCAAACCCATCAATTTGCTTGAAGATGGAGACATATGAATCTAGTATCAAACTTAAGAAAGAAAAAGATCTCCACTATCAAAATCGTAGGAATTGCAAATGAAAACCGTAGGAAGAGAAGTCACGAAAATTACAATTAAAAAAAGAAAATTAATCTTCCAAACTATAGGAATTGTACATGAAATAAAGAAAATCCATAAAAATCAACAGACCTTGGAGTATCCATCCGTATGAAAAGCTTTTCATACTCATGGAGAGATGCAGTCCACTCGTCACCTGCACCTGTCGTAACGAGTCCATGAACTAGAAGACGAGCAATGGCATCCAGCCTGTCATCCAGAGAGGCATTCTCCAGTGAGTTCAGCGACGTTAGAGGAAAAGAGGGAATTGGAAATGAGAAGAGGGAATTGGAATTAAATCCCTCTTCCGAAATGAGATGTTAGTTTCAAATCTGCAAGTTGTGAGTTTTCCATAATTTAGCACATTAACTACATTAATAGCCCTACATTTAAGGGACCATTTAATAGATGATTAAGATAGTTTTATATAATAAAAAGTTAAATATTAACCATTAATAACTAGACCCATTATTTAGATGGTCTGGATAACTCTATATATCATTGCCACTATTATTAAGAATGAGTCACCACTATTTTACATTAAACACAAAACTCACACATTGTTTCTGTATACCAAATAACATCACTTGCACTTTAGATCTGATATGGCTCTGTGGGCCCCACAATGATGCGTGTCAAACATCTACTCCATCAGTTAGATGCAACATTCCATTATGGGCCTAGTGATTGAAAATCAAATCAATATGTGTGACTTTTGTGGGCCACACAATATATAAAAGTTGAGAAGGGTTACCTTCCATTAAAACATTTATAATTATTTTTTGGGCCTACAGAGATGTGTTTCACAAATCCAGACCATCCATTATGTGTGTGCCACTTGAATGAGGGGTCATACCAAGTTTCAGATGCATTCAAATTCCAGGTGGGGCCCAACCAAGTACTTTTATATGTTTTAGGCATGTCTTCACATGATTTTAAATGGTATGGCCCACTTGAGTTCCGTATACTCCTAATTTTTGGGATATCCCATAATTTAAAGGAGACCCATCAAATGCACGATATTGATTTTTGACACACGTCATGGTGTGGCCCACACGGCTCGACCTCATGGGGGAGTTCCCATGAGCTCAAGGTACAGAACCTTTTCCATATATATATATATATATATATATATATATATATATATATATATATGGGAAAAGGTACTATGCGCGTGACCTCACGAGTCTGTCCCATGAGGTTAAGCTGTGTGGGACCCACCGTGATGTGTTTTGAACATCTACCCCATTAGTCAAATGCGACATTCCATTGTGGGCCTAGGTCTCAAAAATCAAGTCAATCCATGACTTGTGTGGGCCACACCACATACAGAAGTGGAGAGGGGCCGTGCACCATTAAAACATTCATAATCATTTTTGGGGCCCACAAAAGATGTGGTTTGCATATTGTAATGCCCGTGAAAAATCCGTACTTGGGCTCGAGTACCAACTCGACCCGAAATTGTGTAGAATTTATTCCTTTAGAAAAATATGACTAAGTTAGCTAGTGCAACATTAGAATAGCTGGGAAATGATCCCTGATCACTTTAAATATGTTCTACAAGGCTCAAAGCGAGTGGAACCAATGGTGCTATAATGCTCTAAAGCCCCGGATCAAACTCTAAACCGGTTTATTCTCGGGACCTCCTTGTAACTTTATATTGGATCTAGACCGCGCGTCGAAAGTCCGATACCTACCATCTTAGACCATTATGACCACTTAGCTGGGCTTGGCAATCGTTTCGAAAATCAATTCCAACTGACATTCAGGGCTATTTCATTGAGCCTGGAGTGAAGAGAGTGAGAATAGGGTTAGAATTGGAATTTGAAATTCAAATCTGGCACACGAATTGACGCATCAGTATTAAGCATTCTGACCGTCACAATTCAGCCAAATTACACCCTTGGATTAGGAAAAATTTCTATTACATATCACGAGACTTATAGGCCTGATCTTGGTGCGGTGACCGTTAAACTGAAACTGGACCGCCACGTGCGATCTGGGAACCCTACCGGTCTGAAAACTGGATGTGTGCTAGATCCAGTATGCATGAGCTTAAGTCCGACCGCATTTGGCCAGGGGACCTTCAGAAATGCTCTTTTAGACAGAAATGGCCCCGATTTGGTTAGGCACCAAGTAAACATTGTTCCCAAGCCTATTTTGGGCATGTTTTAGCTTATAAAAGGGGTTGAAACCCTCACTGCTCTCACACATCCGAATTTGCTAGAAACCCTAGCTTGTGTGAGAGAAAAGGTGAGAGATTGTGAGAGAGAGTGAGAGAGTTCTTCCTGCTACTTGTGCTACGTGTTGCACGTGCTTAAGCAACGCACCTCTATCGCTTTCCTGGCGATTACACCGCGATTCTAGGTAAGCAAGTACCCTAAATAGTTGCTGATTTGAGGTTCCTTTGTTTCCATAGCGATGTAGCTTATGAATCTTGTGTATTAGGTTCCCTATTCGCCGTAGACGAAGCGTATACGCTCCGTTTCAATTCACGAGTCTACAAGACATAAGGTGAGGATTTTAGACGCTTTGATTGACGGTTTCCAATGCTTTCAATGTCGTTTAATAGTAGATTATTGACGGCATCACCATTTGACATGTACAATATGCTCTCCGTTTCCTGTTTTGTAAATTAACGAAGAATATGAGATTTAGGGCATTTTAGTCATTTGTAGGAAGTACTGTTTACATTCATATTTTACTGATGTGATTGACATGGTTTGTTGTCGCATTAGGAAGTTAGGAATACGTGCATAATTAGTTTGGCGAAGAGATTCTCCTAATTGCACACTTCGGGTCGACATGCTATATGTAGACTTAAGTGTGTAGTGTATGTGTTTGTATAAATGTTTGTATTAGTATGTATTGAATTAAATGATGTTATGAATTAGTTTGAGATGGATTTCTCAATTAATATGCTGACCTAAATGATTTCCTACATGTTGACTATATGCATGATTTCATTACATGCATGAAATATATGTGTTTGAAGATTTACTTAAGTTGAATGTTATAACATGTGTTAACATGCTCACATGATTGTATTTTAATTCCAATATTCCTATATAAATTGTTGATGTGATTCCATAATTGTTTGGGACTATACTTAGTCCAGGCAGTCGGTAACTGAGCGAATTCGTGGCTGGCTGGTCTTGGCCACGAACGACGCGTCGATGAACATGAGTCGTGTTTGAAGTTGGCGGCAGTAGTTAGGCCACGCGAAGTGTTTTACGCACTTCATGTCGTTCGACTTGAGATGCGATCGCGCTAGTCGAGCCCGTCAAGCAACCCAACTGGCCGATGTATGTTCACCTTGTATGAGTCATAACTGCTAGAACCTAGGGTACTGAACTTACCATTGTAAACCCTGTTAACCATGGTACCTTGATCCACCAAGACTCATGAGCCGGGCATGGTGGTATGGGACACCGTGGTCGAGCTGTCGGCCTACGCTGGGGCCACAAACCTCCCCATAGTGACCAGTGAGCACCTAGACTCGTGAGCAGATTATGGTGGTATGGGACACTATATTCTACCTATCGGCCTACACTGATCAGGCGACGAGTCCTTTGTAGTGACCGCGACCGTATTCTGAGTCCACGGGAGGCGACGACCCTTCCGTTGCAGTAGAGTATGGTAGGCCTGTATTGATAAGGTGATGGGGGAGCGGTGCAACGAGTGCGAGCAACAGCCCTGGCAGCCCTTGCAGTGACCTACGAAATATACATCATATGAGATTACTAGGAGTGACGACCCTAGACAGGATCTGTGTTGGGATTGATACAAGGGAAGTACCTTAGTTTCCCAATCCTGCTGTTTGAATGGACTAATAACAACTCGAAAATCATATCACCATAACATTGCATGTGCCTAGAAGATGTGGAGCACTCTAGGGAGTGTGGCATGCCGCGGTCGTAAGATGTTGCCGTATGAGGGAGATCGTCGGTGAGGGCATACATCACGTCATGTCATCTTGCATTAACAACAGTATTAGGATTGTCTGATTTACTGCTTTACTATTATCGCATGATTGAATTGTGAACATGTTAATCCTTGCTCTATGATTCCACCGAGTTGATCACTCATTCCCACGTTACGGGATGGTGTTTGCAACACCCACCAAACCCTGTTGTAGATGCAGGTGAGGCTGAGATCCAGGAGGCAGAGCCAGACTTCTACGAGGACCAGGATGAGTTCTCGTACATGCAGTATCATGATGGCTTTCCGTAGGCGACCTGGATTGATGAGACTTCAGTGAGACTATTTTGAATATTTACTTTTGTTCACATATATGTATATGAGACTCAGAGATGTATTCATACTTTAAAGACAGACGAGATCTACTTTGTATTTCCATACAGTGATATATATATTGTTTAGTCTTCCGCTTGCTTTTATCACTGGATCTGAAGTATGAATTGCAGTTTTGGTATACTTTTACTCATGTGAATGCTTTAAATCAGACAACATTGAATCATAATCATTTTTGTTGCATAAGTGACGGTCTGGAACTCGGGAGTTGAGTTTATACACGACCCCCGATTTTCAGGGTGTTACAAGTTGGTATCAGAGCGTGAATAAAAGTATACTGGGCCTGGATTATGGTCTCGCGACGTACGCTGTCGCTTCTTTTGACTTAGGTGGGTGCGAGAAGGGTATAGAAACATTTCTAGGATCGCAGATTCACCGATAGGCGAAGTCTATTTGAATCGATCGCACGATCGAGTCTGTAACGCATCTCGGGTCGCGTAAAGCAACCCGAATAGCTTCTAAGCCATAGGAAGTTGGGTTGAGAAGTCCTATGAATGATTTTAAACCCGTAAAAGTAAATTCTTGGGCCGTGGGATGACCACGACTCCTGTATTCAATCGCCAGGGCTTAAAAAAGCCTGTTTCACCAAAAATCTTTAAAATTCTTCCTCTCACCACTCCAATCTTCATTTCTTTCTTATCCAATTTATGTTAGGCATCAAACCCAATGTGAAAATAACATAAAATAATACTTTCATAAAATTTTACAGTGAATAGTAAAATTTCATGAAAAATGGCCATAAGGCCATTCTAACTTCACTTTCTTTAGCTAATAAGAGTCTAGATGGATGTACTAGCTCCTTCTATCCTAAATTCATATGCTGCATCATAGGGTTTGGTATTTTGGATTGCAGAATGGTCCTGAAAATCCCTGAACACATGTTTGGGCTCATATAGGCCAAAATATAATGAACCAGGGGGCAAACCGTACGTATCTGGGGTCCTTGGACCATGGGGGACCGAACCCATCTGGCCCCACCGACCGGATGCATCACCGGTACAGGTGGGCCCGTTGGCTGTGATTTTTGGGTGCACGCCCTTAAATCTCATGTGTACCCTCCCCATATAAGTCCCGTCCAACGAAAACCCCCAAATCATACCCCTCCACAAACAGCCCTCCCCATAGCCCTATTTTCCTTTTTCAGCAACCATCCCCAAATTTCGTGGTTCCAAATCGCCTCTAGATCCCTCCTTGGCCAAAAACGACCATCATCCATCATTCCTTTGGTGTTGGCAGCCCTTCTTCTTGAAGATTCCATCATTTGGAACTCCAAAAACCTCCAAATCGAGCTGAAATCGTGAGGTGCTCCATTCCACTTTTTCATTTCCATTTCTCCTTGAAAATACATCCTTGGGAAGCTTGAAGCATCCCTCTACGATGCCTAGATCTCCTTTTTTCAGATTGGACAGCCACTTCTCCACATTTTCTCCATTTTTCATGGCTTTCGTGGAAGCCATTTTAGTCCTTTTATCACTCTCATCCATCATATCTTTGATGGGTAAAAGGAAAACCGCAACAAACGAGGCTGGGCCAAGCCGCCCTACTCAATCGAGGAGACCGCGAGGTGGTGCCGCAAGTTCAAGCGCCGCTGCAGGTCCAGCTGCAGCCCTAGAGTGCCGTACAAAGTGGGATTTGGATCCCCATGCTCACCTTGGGTGAGTAATTCTATCAGAGATGCCTCATGGTCAATACACTGATCACAAAGTGTTATTTGAGGCAGACGTGGAAGGGCGACTGTTCAGTGAATTTTTATTGTTCGAGCACATTGAAGCTGCACATTGGGGTCCGATCTTTGAAGCTCGCGCTCGTGCTAATGTGAGCACCATTCATGCCTTCTACGCTAGTATTCAGAATCCTACCTTGGAGCCATTGCAGTTTAAAATCCCTTTTGGTAGAGATCGGATGGCTACGATTGATGTGCGACTGATTGCGCGACTTCTGAACGTACCTCTTGGTGATGTTCATCCTAGTGAGAAGAATCTGAGGAGTAGACGTGAACGAGATCGCCGCACCAGGTTTCTGTGCAGTAAGTTGGTTCCATGACAGCCTAATAATAGCCTTAAGGCGACGTTTATGTCTGATGATTTGCGCCTGCTGCACCATATCTGCACGTTCAATGTTTATCCCAAGTCGACGAATCGCATTGAATGTACATGCCTTATGGTTGATTTCCTGTATCTGGTGGCCCAGGGAGAGAACGTATGTATGGCTACTTTCATCTTACGATAAATAATCCTCATAGACAAGTCAAGAAGAACATCCGAATCGCTTCCTTTTGGCCGACTAATTTGTAAGATTGCGCTTGAGTTTGCCTACAGACTTGGGTCGAAATTGCCAGTTTCGATTCATACCATTGATGAGTCGACTATGGTCAAGATGAAGATTGGGTCGCAGTACCGTGAAAATCAGCTTGAGGAGGACAGCGAGGATGACTTTGATGATGAGGAAGATCAAAGTGAAGAAGAACCTGGAGCAGAGGTTCAGGAAGAAGCTCAGGAAGAGGCAGAAGAGGAGGCTCAGGATACAGATGAGAGCCCTCCTCCTTCTGCGCAGGCTACTAGTGATGATCGCATTGCTCGGATAGAGGAGAGTCAGATCACCTTGTGAAGGAAAGTTCAGGAACTTCGCGCTGAAGTCGAGGATGTCAAGGCCGTTACAAAGAAGAGATTCGGCAAGGTGACTCGCACCTTGAAGGCGATCCTGTGTTGCTTAGAGGATAAGGGTGCTCCTCCTCCGTCACCAGACTCAGACTAGCGATGCGACCTTTGATGTAGTTGTCAGTAGTTAGTCATTTCCTGCTTATGTGTGTAAGCCTGTTAGGGCTGTTGCCTTACTTGTGTTGCTGTTGTAATTTTAACTGTCTTAGTTCCCATGTATTTCTCGTCATGATGCTTGTAAGGATATATCCCTTGTATTGTGACAATTTTGATTAAATGAAATGCATGGAATGCCTTTGACTCCTTGTATGAATGATTGCGGTGTATTTGTGCTATTAAGACTGACAAGGTTGCGCCCTATTTTGAATATAGGAAATGTCGCCTAAGGCTACGTGGAGCACGGTTCGGCTTGCATTGACTGAGCATATGGATCAGACTCCTTCGCAGTCTGACACTCATGCGGACCCTGCTGTGGGCCCGATTCCTGAGGCAGTTCGATCGTCTCAGCCTGCCGCTGGTCTTATAGTTGGACCACCGCCATTTACGCCATCAGTCCTAGAGCCTCATCGCGCATCTACTTCCACACAGCATCTGCCACAGCCTGCTCCACCTCCTGACAGATTTGAGCAGATGTTGGCTATGATGTAGCACCAGCAGCAGCTTCTGACTACCATCGTGGGGACATTAGCACAGGGTGGGGGTGTAGCTCCACCTGCACCACCTACGCATCCAGCTGAGGATGCTTATACATACGCCCAGGATGAGGGCATGGCTAATCCTGCGCCGCCTGCTTACCCTGCGGGGACTGCCGCAGATACACGGGGCCTATTTGAGCGATTTCAGCGCTTACGGCCTCCCACTTTCACGGGTTCTCACAGACCCGAGGAGGCTGAGTACTGGCTCGACCGTGTGTCGAAGATTTTGTGGATGTTACATTGAACAGAGGCCAAGCAGGTAGAGCTGGCTACATTCCTATTTGAGCGAGAGGTCAGCCTGTGGTGGGATAACGTACTGCGGACCGTTGCTGCCGACTTTATATGGACATGGGCAGCGTTTGAGTTCCGCTTCCATGAGAAGTATTATCCCCAGACTTACAGGCATGACAGGGAGAATGAGTTTCTCCGCCTCAGACAGGCAGCCATGACAGTTACAGAGTATGAGCATCGGTTCACAGAGTTGGGCAGATACGTCCCGACGATTTTGGCTGATGATCAGATATGCGTACGACGCTTTTTGGAGGGTTTGCGACCGGACATTTGGTCGAAGATGTGCTGTGTGACCATTCCTTCATATGCGGAGTTGATTCACATGTCTATGCGGGCAGAGCAGGATGTGGATCGACTTGCGCGATCTCGTGGCCCTGTTGCTTCTAGGCCGCGACCAGACATGCAGGACAGGCCCCTCGCGGGCAAGAGGCCTCGCATTGATCCTCCTACTAGGACTACAGCGCCTGTACCACCATTTCGGTGCCCTGATTTGACATGTACATACTGTGGGAGGACAGGCCACTTGCCGCAGAGCTGCTTCTCTCAGATGCTGGACAGTGGGTTCTCGCCGCCGTAGAAGATTAACCGTGCACGTCCACAGGGGATATCAGCACCGCCTATACGGTTAGCTCCTGCGCACCCTACATTCGGACCTCCGGTATCGCAGATCAGAAAGCCTCCACCGCCCATTACACAGGGGCCGAACCGGCCACAGCAGGCACGAGTTCATGCATTGACAGCCGAGGTAGCTGCGACACTGACTTTTCAGCATTCGGCCTTCGAGGTCACAGCCCATATTAGAGGTACTCCTATTCTTGTGATGGTGGACACTGGTTCCACGATTTCTTTAATATCGCGTGCTGTAGTCAGGCGTCTTGGGTTACCGACCATTACCGTGGATAGGGTACGAGTCCTTGCAGCCCACGGAGATTATTCATATGTCACCCAGATGTGTGAGGGGTGTTTGGTTGATTTGGGAGGCAAGACGATGGCTCTAGATCTCGTCGTCGACCTTGCTCTTTATTATCTCGACGTCATTCTTGGCATGGACTGGTTGACTGCAGCGAGGGCCGAGATTGACTGCGAGACTCGTATAGTCACAGCATACGAGCCTAAGGGTGCATCCTTCACATTTCCAGTGCGGGTAAATCTCCCTTTCTGCATACTTAGCTACGCCACTTTATTGCGAGACGCTGGTGCCCAGGTACTTGAGCATACGCCAGTCATTTTCGAGTTCGGGGATCTGTTCAGGAAGATCCCTAGTTTGTCGCCCCGACGTGAGATCGATTTCACTATCGATCTGGTTCCTGGTTCCACGCCCATCTCACTGTCGACGTATCGCATGACACCATGTGAGATGGAGGAGTTGAGGATGCAGATTGATGGTCTGCTAGAGCTTGGCCTTATACGGCCTAGTGTGTCTCCTTGGGGAGCACCGGTCCTTTTCGTGAGGAAGAAGGACGGTTCGATGCGATTGTGTATTGATTATCGCAGGCTGAACCAGGTCACGGTGAAGAACAAGTATCCCTTACCCAGGATCGATGACTTGTTTGATCAGTTGAGAGGAGCGCAGTACTTCTCGAAGATTGATCTTCAGTCGGGATATCATCAGTTGCGCGTCAGGGATGAGGACGTGCAGAAGACAGCATTCAGGACTAGTTTTGGCCACTACGAGTTCCTCATGATGTCGTTCGGTCTCACGAACGCACCGGCCGTGTTCATGGATCTGATGAACCTGATAATTCGGCCTTTCCTCTATCGATTCGTCGTTGTATTCATTGACGACATTTTGGTGTACTCTAGGAGTCGAGAGGAGCATGAGGAGCACTTACGTTTGGTCCTGGATACGCTCAGACAGCATCATTTGTTCGCACAGTACAAGAAGTGTGACTTCTGGAAGCAGGAGGTGAAGTTTCTGGGACACGTGGTGTCCAAGGATGGCATGGCAGTTGACCTGTCTAAGCTAGCTGCGGTGCAGGACTGGGAGCAGCCTGGTTCTGTCACTGAGGTGAGGAGTTTCTTGGGTCTCGCTGGCTACTATCGGCGCTTCATTCAGGACTTCTCGAAGATCGCGAGACCCTTATCTCAGTTGACACGGAAGGACGTGAAGTTTGCCTGGAATGACAAGGCGAAGTCAGCTTTTCAAGAGCTGAAGGACAGACTTACGTCCGCCCCTGTGCTAGTATTGCCAGAGCAAGGGGTTAAATACACTATATACACTGACGCGTCTAGCGTTGGTCTGGGTTGTGTCCTTATGCAGAGGGACAGGGTAATTTCGTATGCCTCGAGACAATTAAGGAAGCACGAGGAGAATTACCCTACACACGACCTAGAGTTGGCAGCCGTTATATTCGCACTGAGACTCTGGAGACATTACCTTTACGGAGAGGAGTTCGAGCTCTTTTGCGACCACAAGAGCCTCAAGTACATATTCACGCAGCGAGACTTGAATATGAGGCAGCGGCGATGGATGGAGACGTTGAAGGACTTCAAGTTTGAAGTCTGTTACCATCCTGGGAAGGCGAACCTTGTGGCTGATGCGTTGAGCCACAAGAAGGCGATAGAGTTTGTGGCTCCGCTGATGGTTGCCGAGTGGGATATGGTTGAGTTTTTGCGAGACTTTGAGCAGAAACTCACCGTAGAGGAGCCGTTTGAGTTCATCGCACATGTACAGGTGCGATCTCAGATCGATGACCGAGTCATCGAGGCGTAGAGGGACGATGCGCATCTTACTGAGCTTCGAGAGTAGGCCAGTGATGATGCTGACGCCGACTGGGGAGTTGGTATGGATGGGGGCTTACGTTATCGTGGCTGCCTATGCGTCCCAGATGTCCCTGACTTGAGACGAGAGATTCTCGAGGCTACGCATTCTACTAGACTCGCGATGCATCCAGGCAGCACAAAGATGTATCGTGACGTGAAGAGGACGTATTGGTGGGAAGGTATGAAGACCCACGTAGCTGAGTTCGTGTCCCTTTGTCTCACTTGTCAGCAGGTGAAGGAAGAGCATCGCCGACCACCTGGACTTTTGCAGCCTATGCCGATCGCAGAGTGGAAGTGGGATTTCATTTCCATGGACTTCATTTCTAGGTTGCCGAAGACGAGGAAGGGACATGATTCCATTTGGGTGATCGTCGACCGTCTGACGAAGTCGGCGCACTTCCTACCGATCAGAGTTACGAACTCTGCAGACGAGCTGGCTAGATTGTACATCAGAGAGATTGTGCGTCTGCATGGAGTTCCGCTGGAGATCGTGTCGGACAGAGACACGCGGTTCACTTCTATTTTTTGGACTCGCATTCAGGAGGCTATGTGTGTGAAGTTGAAGTTTAGTACTGCCTTCCACCCACAGACAGACGGACAGACAGAGCGGGTGAACCAGATCTTGGAGGACATGTTGCGAGCTTGCGCATTGGACTTCAAGGACAGTTGGGATGATTGTCTTGTATATGCAGAGTTTGCGTACAATAACAGTTTTCAGGCGAGTATCGGTATGACACCTTATGAGGTGCTGTATGGGTGACCTTGTCGCGCACCGCATTGCTGGCTAGAGGTCGGTGAGCGTAGCTTGATTGGCCCAGAGTTAGTGCAGGCGACGTCAGAGAAGATTGATATTATTCGACGTCGGCTCCTTACAGTGCAGAGCAGACAGAAGAGCTACGCCGATACGAGACGGAGGCCACTAGAGTTCACAGTTGGGGATCATGTGTTTTTGCGAGTTTTCCCTATGAAGGGAGTCCTTCGGTTCGGGAAGAAGGGGAAGCTGGCACCGCGATTCATTGGTCCATTCCAGATCCTCGATCGTGTGGGAGTGGTGGCTTACCGATTGGCTTTACCCATGCCTCTCGCGAGCGTTCACAACGTATTTCATGTTTCTATGCTGAAGAAGTACGTTGCTAATCCTTCCCATATCATCAGATGGGAGCAGGTGCAGTTAGGAGAGGATGTTACATATATCCTGCGACCGACACGTATCCTAGACAGGAAGGAGCAGGTACTGCGTAGCCAGGTGATTCCCCTTGTGAAGGTATTATGGACGCATCACTCTGAGGAGGAGGCTACCTGGGAGACAGAATCCGAGATCAGAAAGAACTACCCACAGCTTCTCGAGGAGTACGAAAAGGTATAAAATTTTGAGGACGAAATTATCTGTTAAGGGGGGTAGATTTTAACGCCCGTGAAAAATCCGTACTTGGGCTCGAGTACCAACTCGACCCGAAATTGTGTAGAATTTATTCCTTTAGAAAAATATGACTAAGTTAGCTAGTGCAACGTTAGAATAGCTGGGAAATGGTCCCTGATCACTTTCAATACGTTCTACAGGGCTCAAAGCGAGTGGAACCAATGGTGCTATAATGCTCTAAAGCCCCGGATCAATCTCTAAACCGGTTTATTCTCGGGACCTCCTTAAAACTTTCTATTGGATCTAGACCGCACGTCGAAAGTCCGATACCTACCATCTTAGACTGTTATGACCACTTAGCTGGGCTTGGCAATCGTTTCAAAAATCAAGTCCAACTGACATTCAGAGGCTATTTCATTGAGCCTGGAGTGAAGAGAGTGAGAATAGGGTTAGAATTGAAATTTGAAATTCAAATCTGGCACACGAATTGACGCATCAGTATTAAGCGTTATGACCGTCAGAATTCAGCAAAATTACACCCTTGGATCAGAAAAATTTTCTATTACATATCACGAGACTTATAGGCCTGATCTTGGTGCAGTGACCGTTAAACTGAAACTGGACCACCACGTGCGATCTGGGAACCCTACCGGGCTGAAAACTGGATGTGTGCTAGATCCAATATGCATGAGCTTAAGTCCGACCGCATTTGGCCAGGGGACCTTCAGAAATGCTCTTTTGGACCGAAACGGCCCCGATTTGGTTAGGCACCAAGTAAACATTGTTCCCAAGCCTATTTTGGGCATGTTTTAGCTTATAAAGGGGTTGAAACCCTCACTTCTCTCACACATCCAAATTTGCTAGAAACCCTAGCTTGTGTGAGAGAAAAGGTGAGAGATTATGAGAGAGAGTGGGAGAGTTCTTCCTGCTACTTGTGCTACGTGTTGCGCGTGCTTAAGCAACGCACCTCTATCTCTTTTCCGGCGATTACGCCGCGATTCTAGGTAAGCAAATACCCTAAATAGTTACTGATTTGAGGTTCCTTTATTTCCATAGTGATGTAGCTTATGGATCTTGTGTATTAGGTTCCCTATTCGCTGTAGACAAAGCGTATACGCTCCATTTCAATTCACGAGTCTACAAGACATAAGGTGAGGATTTTAGACGCTTTGATTGACAGTTTCCAACGCTTTCAATGTCGTTTAATAGTAGATTATTGACGGCATCACTGTTTGACATGTACAATATGCTCTCCGTTTCCTGTTTCGTAAATTAACGAAGAATATGAGATTTAGGGCATTTTAGTCATTTGTAGGAAGTACTGTTTACATTCATATTTTGCTGATGTGATTGACATGGTTTGTTGTCGCATTAGGAAGTTAGGAATACGTGCATAATTAGTTTGGCGAAGAGATTCTCCTAATTACACACTTCGGGTCGACATGCTATATGTAGACTTAAGTGTGTAGTGTATGTGTTTGTATAAATGTTTGTATTAGTATGTATTGAATTAAATGATGTTATGAATTAGTTTGAGATGGATTTCTCAATTAATATGCTGACCTAAATGATTTCCTACATGTTGACTATATGCATGATTTCATTACATGCATGAAATATATGTGTTTGAAGATTTACTTAAGTTGAATGTTATAACATGTGTTAACATGCTCACATAATTGTATTTCAATTCCAATATTCCTATATAAATTGCTGATGTGATTCCATAATTGTTTGGGACTATACTTAGTCCAGGCAGTCGGTAACTGAGCGAATTCATGGCTGGCTGGTCTTGGCCACGAACGATGCATCGATGAACGCGAGTCGTGTTTGAAGTTGGCAGCAGTGATTAGGCCACGCGAAGTGTTTTATGCACTTCATGTCGTTCGACTTGAGATGCGATCGTCCTAGTCGAGCCCGTCAAGCAACCCGACTGGTCGATGTATGTTCACCTTGTATGAGTCATAACTGCTTGAACCTAGGGTACTGAACTTACCATTGTAAACCCTGTTAACCATGGTACCTTGATCCACGAAGACTCATGAGCCGGGCATGGTGGTATGGGACACCGTGGTCGAGCTGTCGGCCTACGCTAGGGCCACAAACCTCTCCGTAGTGACTAGTGAGCACCTAGACTCGTGAGCAGATTATGGTGGTATGAGACACTATATTCTAGCTGTCGGCCTACACTGATCAGGCGACGAGTCCTTTGTAGTGACCGCGAGCGTATTCTGAGTCCATGGGAGGCGACGACCCTTCCGTTGCAGTAGAGTACGGTAGGCCTGTATTGATAAGGTGATGGGGGAGCGGTGCAACGAGTGCGAGCAACAGCCCTGGCAGCCCTTGCAGTGACCTACGAAATATACATCGTATGAGATTACTAGGAGTGACGACCCTAGATAGGGTCTGTGTTGGGATTGATACAAGGGAAGTACCTTAGTTTCCCAATCCTGCTGTTTGAATGGACTAATAACAACTCAAAAATCATATCACCATAACATTGCATGTGCCTGGAAGATGTGGAGCACTCTAGGGAGTGTGGCATGCCGCGGTCGTAAGATGTTGCCGTATGAGGGAGATCGTCGGTGAGGGCATACATCACGTCATGTCATCTTACATTAACAACAGTATTAGGATTGTCTGATTTACTGCTTTATTATTATCGCATGATTGAATTGTGAACATGCTAATCCTTGCTCTATGATTCCACTGAGTTGATCACTCATTCCCACGTTACGGGATGGTATTTGCAACACCCACTAGACCCTATTGTAGATGCAGGTGAGACTGAGATCCAGGAGGCAGAGCCAGACTTCGACGAGGACCAGGATAAGTTCTCGTACATGCAGTATCATGATGGCTTTACGTAGGCGACCTGGATTGATGAGACTTCAGTGGGACTATTTTGGACATTTACTTTTGTTCACGTATATGTATATGAGACTCAGAGATGTATTCATACTTTAGAGACAAACGAGATCTACTTTGTATTTCCATACAGTGATATATATATTGTTTAGTCTTTCGCTTGCTTTTATCACTGGATCTGAAGTATGAATTGCAGTTTTGGTATACTTTTACTCATGTGAATGCTTTAAATCAGACAACATTGAATCATAATCATTTTTGTTGCATAAGTGACGGTCTGGAACTCGGGAGTTGAGTTTATACACGACCCCCGATTTTCAGTGTGTTACACAAATCCAGCCCATCCATCATGTGTGTCCCACTTGTATGAGGGTTCACACCAAGTTTCAGTAGTATTCAAAGCTCAGGTGGGCCCCACCAAGTGCTTTTATATGTTTTAATGGTGTTTCACATGATTTTAGATGGTATGGCCCACCTGAGTTCCGTATATGGATGATTTTTGGGATATCCCATAATTTAAAGGGTACCCATCAAATGCACGATGTTGATGGTCAACACGCATCACGGTGGGGCCCACACAGCTCGACCTCACGGGAGCTTATCGTGAGGTCGAGCGCATAGTACCTTTTCCCTATATATATATATATATATATATATATATATATATATATATATATATATATATATAATATTTTAAAAAATATAAAAACCTATGATGTATTTGTTATATCCACACCATCCATCCATTTTGAGATATCATTTTAAGTCATGAGCCAAAGAATGAGATAGATAAAAATCTGTAGTGTACCCCGCCATAGAAAATAACAGGGAGGGTGATTCCCACCATTGAAACTATCCTAAGGCCCATTTAATGTTTATTTGAAATCCAACTGCTTCAAAAGTTTTTTTTTTTTAAATGGTTGCCCCAAAATGATCGTTTGTGTTGGGGTCCACTGTAGCTTTGGATTTTACTCGTTCTTTGGACATTGCCTAAAATGATCTCTCCAAATAGATGGATGACATGGATTAAACACACACATCATGGTGGCGCCCATAGAGCACCAACCACCAGCTATTGGAAGGTGTGAGGGGGAGTAGCCAATTTGTTCCCCTTATTTGTGGTGTGGTCCATTTAATTAATTTTTGGATATGAATCATTTTTTGGACAATTCTTTAAAATGATCTCAAAAAATGGATGAACAGTGTGGGTTGATCCCGAATTTTTGGTAAATCTAAAACTCAAGTGGACCATGCCACATGAAGCAGTGTGAAAGAATGATTTCCACCTTTGATACCTTCCTTAGGCCCATAGTAATGTTTATTTGACATCTAACATGTTCATAATATCAAAAAGATATGAATGAAGAGAAAACACAAAAAGATATAAATTATTGTGAGCCAACTTTGTGGTCCATTTAATCTCTTTACTTGCCTCATGTTTAGAAAGTACAGGAGATCATGGTGAGAGAAGAATACTAGAAAATAGTAATAAAAGAAATCGTATAAAAAATGTTCAAGGCTATTTTCGTTTCAAAATTTTGAAAAAAAGAAGTGGTATAAAAAATGTTCAAGGTCATTTTCATCTCAAAATTTTGAAAAAATAGAAATCGTATAAAAAATGTTTAAGGCCATTTTCATCTTAAATTTTTATTTTTTTTTAAAATCGTATAAAAAATGTTCAAGGCCATTTTTGTCTCAAAAATTTGAAAAAAAGAAATTGTATAAAAAATGTTCAAGGCCATTTTCGTCTAAAAAATTTGAAAAGGTGTTCCATTTGTACGGAAGAAAAAACTGAATACTTAGAGCCTTTACTTGGCAGCAGACGAATGAACACAAAAAGGACAAAATCTAGTAATGGATTTTGTTAAGGAAGAAAAAGGCTCAATTAATAAACATCTAAGATAGTATAGTCATATAAATTTTAGTTAAAGGTCAATCAATGGTCGATTCCACAAGCTTAAATTTCTCACATCAACTTGATCCAAAACTTCTGTGAATGTTGTTTTTAATGGCGGATGTTCAATCCCCACTTTGTAGTCCACTTAAGCCTTCGACCCATCCCATTTTTTAGTTAATATCTTAAAATGATCCGAGAAAATCGTTGAATGATATGGAGAAAATAAATTCATAACTTGGGTGGGCTAAGAGCTTAAAAATAAAGTCAATCCATGACTTGGGTGGGCCACGCTACACAATATAGTGGAGAGGGGTTTCCTTAAAAAATTCATAATCATATATTGGGCCTGCCTAAATGTGATTCACATATCCAACCCACTCATTATGTGTGTCTCACTTGGATGAGGGGTCAGACCAATTTTCAACCACATCCAAAACTCATGTGGGCCCCACCAAGTGCTTTTATATTTTTTGGGATGTCTTCACATAGATTTAGATGGTATGGCCCACTTGAGTTTCGTATATAGATGATTTTTGAGATATCTCATAACCAAAAGGGGACACATCAAATCCATGGTGTTGATGTTCGACACACATCATGATGGGGCCCACGAAACTTACTAACATCAATTCTTAGGTTCTCACGAGGTCATTAAGTTGGGTTGCAATTTTGACTAGAATATTTGGCCCATTTTACATATCTGATCTGTTCACTCTATTTCACTGATCAATACCCTCAATTTGACTCATTACTCGCCTCAATCAGTTTACATATGAGAAAGATATTAGGCATACAAGATTAATCACACAATTTCAGTGAAATTTGATTTAAACATCTGAAGTTATTTATTCTTCAATCTAAACTAATTAAATTGTCCAAAAATGATTAAAGGTTCAACTAGTGGATGTGCCTAATAATTTAGTAATTTTATTTTTCATAGATAAATTTCAATTTCCATTTAAAAATAACATTTTTTTTTTAAAAAAATGTATATATTTTTACTCTTTTAACAAAATATCATTTTTATTATAAAATATTTCACTTTTGTTATCTAACTTTTCAATTTTTCTTGTCAAAATACAAAATTTAATTTTCTTTTTTAATATATATATATATATATATATATATATATATATATATATATATATATATATATATATATATATATTACAATTTGTCAATTTTTTCACAATTTTGTTTAATTTCTTAAATTTTCTTTTTCAAAATATCATTTTTTTAATTTCACTTTTGTTATATAACTTTTCAATTTTTCTTGTTAAAATAAAAAATCTAGTTTTCTTTTTTAAAAATATTTTTTTTTACAATTTGTCGACTTTTTCACAATTTTGCTTAATTTTTTTAATTTTCTTTTTCAAAATATCATTTTTTAATCGAAATCTTGTTATATAACTCTTAATTTTTTTTTTGTCAAAATACAAAATCTAGTTTTCTTTTTAAAAAAATATATATTTGTTTACAATTTGTTAATTTTTTTCACAATTTTATTTAATTTTTTATATTTTCTTTTTCAAAATATCATTTTTTTTATCGAAATCTTTTTTTTTTTCTAAAGTTATCAACATTATTCAAGGTTCTTATTTTTTTTTTTTCAAAATCTAGAATTTTTTAAAATCACAATTTTTTTTTTATGTGATTTTTTCTTAAACATTTGTTAATTATTTTTTCTAAGCTTGTTAAATATATATATATATATATATATATATTGGAGTATTAAATTTTAGCATTAGAGACAGTTTAAGACCGTCTCTAATAAAGAGGCTCATTGACAGTCTCTATTAGTGTAACACCCTGAAAATCGGGGGTCATGTATAAACTCAACTCCCGAGTTCCAGACCGTCACTTACGCAACAAAAATGATTATGATTCAATGTTGTCTGAGTTAAAGCATTCACATGGGTAAAAGTATACCAAAACTGCAATTCATACTCCAGATCCAGTGATAAAAACAAGCGGAAGACTAAAGAATATATATATCACTCTATGGCAAAAAAAGTAGATCTCGACTGTCTCCAAAGTATGAATACATCTCTAAGTCTCATATACATGTAAATAACAGAAATCAAATGTCAAAATAGTCCCACTGAGTAGTCCCGCCAATCCAGGCCACCTAAGCAAAGCCGTCGTGGTACTGTATATATGAGAATTCATCCTGGTCCTCATCATAGTCCGGGTCTTCCTCCTGAATCGCCTCCTCACCTGCATCTAAGACAGGGTCTGGTGGGTGTTGCAAACACCATCCCGAAATGTGAGAGTGAGTAGCTAACTCAGTGGAATAATAGAGCAAGGATTAACATGTTCTCAAATCAATCATGTGATAATAGTAAAGCAGTAAATCAAACAATCCTAATACTGTTGTTAATGCCATATGACATGACATGATGGATGCCCTCACCGATGATCTCCCTCATACGGCACCATCTTACGCTCGCAGCATGCTTTCATCCCACAGTGCTCCACATCTTCCAGGCACATGCAATGTGATGGTGATATGATTACCGAGTTATTATTAGTCCTTTTCATACAACAATATTGGGAAACTAAGGTACTTCCCTTATATCAATCCCAACACAGATCCTGTCTAGGGTCGTCACTCCTAGTAATCTCATACGATGTATATTTTGTAGGTCGCTGCAAGGGCTGCCAGGGCTGTTGCTCGCACTCGTTACACCGCTCCCCCATCACCTTATCAATACAGGCCTACTGTACTCTCACTGCTACGGAAGGGTCGTCGCCTCCCGTAGACTCAGAATATGCTCGCGGTCACTACAAAGGACTCGTCGCTTGATCAGTGTAGGCCGACAGCAAGAATATAGTGTCCCATACCACCATAATCTGCTCACGAGTTATAGGTGCTCACTGGTCACTACGGGGAGGTTTATGGCCCCAGCGTAGGCCGATAGCTTGACCACGGTGTCCCATACCACCATGCCCAGCTCATGAGTCTTTATGTATCAAGGTACCATGGTTGACAGGGTTTACAATGGTAAGTTCAGTACCCTAGGTTCAAGCAGTTATGACTCATACAAGGTGAACATATAATGGCCAGTCGGGTTACTTGACGGGTTCGACTAGCACGAGCGCATCTCAAGTCGAACGACATGAAGTGCGTAAAATACCTCGTGTGGCCTAACCACTGCCGCCAACTCCAAAACATGGCTCGCATTCATCGACGCGTCATTCGTGGCAAAGATAAGCCAACCGCGAATTTACTTAGTTACCGACTGCCTGGACTAGGTATAGTCCCAAGCAATTATGAATCCACATCAGCCATCATGTAAGAGTAATGGAAATGAAATACAACAATGTGAGCATTTTAACACATGTTATAACATACAACTTAAGTAAATCATCAAGCACATGCATTTCATACATATAATGAAATCATGCATATAGCTAACATGTAGGAAATCATTTATATCAGCATATTAATTGAGAAATCAATCTCAAACTAATTCATAACACCATTTAATTCAATACATACTAATACAAGCATTTATACAAACACTTAAACTACACGCTTAAGTCTACATATAGTATGTCGACTCAAAGTGCGCATTTAGGCGAATCTCTTCGCCAAAATAATTATGCACGCATTCCTAGTATCCTAATGCGACAAGAAGCCATGTCAATCACATCAGCAAATTATGGATGAAAACAGTATTTTCTACAAATGACTAAAATGCCCTAAATCTCATATTCTTTGTCTGCTTACGAAACAGGAAACGGATGACATGTTGTACATGTCAAACGGCGTTGCCGTCGATAATCTACTATTAAACGACATTGAAAGCATTGGAAACAGTCAATCAAAGCGTCTAAAATCCGTACCTTTTCTCCTATAAGCGTATCAATTCGAACGGAGCGTATATGCTTCGTCTACGGCGAATAGGCAACCTAATACACAAGATCCATAAGCTACTTCGCTATGGAAATGACGGAACCTCAAATCAGCAAGTATTTAGGGTATTTTCTTACCTAGAAACGTGGCTAAATCACCGGAAAAGTGATTGAAGCGCGTTGCTTAAGCACGTGCAACACGTGGCACAAGCAGCAGAAAATTCTCTTCCACTCTCTCTCACAATCTCTCACCTTTTCTCTCACACCAGCTAGGGTTTCTAGCAAATTGGGATAGGTGAGGGAAGTGAGGGTTTAAGCCCCTTTTATAACCTAAAACTTGTCTGAAACAGGCTTGGGAACAATGTTTACTTGATACCTAACCAAATCGGGGCTGTTTCGGTCCAAAAAGGCATTTCTGGTGGTCCTCTGGCCGAACGCGATTGGGCTTAAGTTCATGCATGTCGGATGTCGCTCACATCCCATTTTCAGACCAGTAGTGTTCGTAGATCGTACGTGGCGGTCTAGTTTCAGTTCAGCGGTCACCGCATGTAGATCAGGTCTGCAAGTCTCATGATATGAAATAGAAATTTTTTCTGATCCAAGGGTGTAATTTGGCTGAATTCTGACGGTCAGAACGCTTAATACTGACGCGTCAAGTCATGTGCCAGATTTGAATTTCAAATTTCAAATCTAACCCTATTCTCACTCTCTTTAGTCCAGGCTCAATGAAATAGCCTGTGAATGTCGGTTGGACTTGATTTTCAAAATGATTGTCAAGTCCAGATAGGCGGTTATAACGGTCTAAGATTGTAGGTATCAGACTTTCGACACGCGGTCTAGATCCAATACAAAGTTTCAAAGAGGTCCAGAGAATAAACCGGTTTAGAGTTTGATCCGAGGTTTTAGAGTATTATAGCGTCATTGGTTCTACTCACTTTGGGTCTTGTAGAACGTATTTAAAGTGATCAGGGACTATTTCTCACTTACTCTAGCATTGCGCTAGCTAACTTACACTTATTTTCTAAAGGAATTAATCCTACGCGATTTCTGGTCGAGTTGGTACTCGAGCCCAAGTACTGATTTTTTCAGGGCGTTACAATTAGAGATGGTCTTTAACAGTCTCTAGTAGAGACGGTCTTTTCTAGGGCTATAAGACGGCTAAGGACCGTCTCTATTAGAGACGGTCTTTGACAGTATCAGATTACAACTAAAAGACGGCCAATGACCATCTTAGATGACCACTTATAAGACGGTCGATGACCGTCTCTATTAGAAACGGTCTTTGACCGTCTCAGATGGCCGCATATAAGATGGTCGATGACCATCTCTATTAGAGACGGTCTTTGACCGTCTCAGATGGCCGCATATAGACGGTCAATGATTGTCTTAAATTATTTGTAGATGTTCAAATTTTTAAGACAATATTAGGGATGGTCAGGGGTCATCTAAAATTGTAACAACTCGAAAAATTTCATACCAAGACCCAAGTACCACCTCGATCAGAAATCACTTTGGATTAATTCTCTTAGAAATTAAGCATAAGTTAACTAGCGCTAAGTTAGACTGGCTGTGAAATTAGTGTTGTTCGCTTTAAATATGTTCTGCATGACTTAAAACTTGTAGAATTGTTAACACTATAATACCCTGAAATCTAGGATCCAACTTTAAACCCAGTTGTTCCCGGGAATGCTTTGTAACTTTGTATTGATTCTAGACCGTGCATCGAGAGTCTGATAGCTATAAACTTAGATCATTTCAACCGCCTAGTTGGACTTAACAATCACCTAGAAAATCAAGCCCAAACGATGTCATGAGACCATTTTATTGCATCCGGAGTGAAGAGAGTGAGAAAAGGAAGATATTTAGAAAATTAATTATATTTTTATGAAATCTAGCACGTTTCACTTATGTATTATTTTTAAGCGTTCTGACCATTAGAATTCAACCCAAATTCACCCTCGGATCAGGATAGGTGGCCCTTACATGTCAAAATACTTGTGGCCTTAATCGAAGTTCAGTAACTGTTGAATTGAAACTGGTCCGCCACGTGCGATCTGGAAGTCTGACTGGGATAAAAACTTAATTCCACCTAGATCCAAGGTTGATAAGCTTAAGTCCGACCGCATTCAGTCAGAGGACCTCCAGAAATGTTCCATTGGATCGAAAAAGACCCGATTTGGTTATAACCTAAGTATACCTTGGTCCTAAGTCTAAATAGGTGAGTTTTTAGCCTATATACGGATCTTAAATCCTCTCTCATTCCTCCCATACGAATTTGAGAGAAACCCTAGGAGAGAGAAGAGAGAAAAGAGAGAGATTGTGTGAGTGTTGTAAGAGAAAGTTCATGTCACTCTATCCTACTACTATACGTACTTAACCATTGTGATCTAATCACTTTTCTGGTGATTCTGACTTCCTTCTAGGTAAGAAAATCGTAACCTTAACCTGTTTTAGAGTTTCTATCGGTACAAGTAGTGAAGTAGCTGACTTACCTTGTGATATAGGTCGTCATATTAATGTTGACGAAATATAGAGTTTCTACCCAATTTATTACGCTTCTACGGCATAAGGTGAAGATTTTAGATGCTTAGGTTACCTGTTTTCAAAACTTTTAATTCTGTTTAATGGTAGATTGTTGAAAAGGATGTTGTTTGACATGTAGAACATGCTATCTGTTTTTCATTTCGGATACGTACGAAGAATATGAGATTTAGGGTATTTTAGGTATTTGTAGGAAATACCGTATTCGTATGAATTTTTCTGATAAGATTGTCATGAGTATTTGTCATGTATCTATGCTAGTTATGCGTATATGATCCATTTGGTGAAGACATTTGCCCTAATGCACATTTTTGGCCCACATATGCTATGTAGACTAATGTGTGTAAATTAAGTGTTTGTCTAAATGTTTGTATAAGTATTGAGTAAATGCGGTTGTAGATTAGTGTTGAGATAGGATTCTCAACTACTTTAATGATGTATATGATTTCCTCCATGTTTATTATATTTAAATTGATTATCTTATATATATGAAATACTTGTGCATGCTTAAATTGCTTATGTTGTGTCTTATAACATGTTGCTAACATGCTTGAATTACTTGATATTTCAATTCTGTTTATCTCATATGATTACTGATTCACATTACATGTGCTTGGGGCTATGCTCTAGTCCAGGCAGTCGGTAACAGATTAAAAATCGTGGTTGGATTCTATTCTCCACGAAGGACGCGTTGACGAACCCGAGTCGTGCTTTGGTTGACGGCAGTGGTTAGGCCACACGAGGTGTTTTTCACTTCATGTCATTCATCTTGAGGTGCGCTCGTACTAGTTGAGCTTATCAAGTAACCCGACTGACCGTTGTATGTTCACCTTGTACTTGTCATAACTGTTTAAACCTAGGGTACTGAACTTACCATTGAAAACCCTGATAAGCATGGTACCTCAATCCATTAAGACTCATGAGCCGGGCATGGTGGTATGGGACACCGTGGTCGAGCTGTCGGCTTACGCTGTGGCGACGAGCCTCCCCGTAGTGACCAATGAGCACCTCAGACTTGTGAGCTGATTATGGTGGAATGAGACACTATATTCGAGCTGTCGTCCTACTCTGATTGGTGACGAGCCCTTTGTAGTGACCTCGAGTGTACTCTGAATTTACGTGAGGCGACGACCCTTTCGTAGCAACAAGAGTACAAACTAGGCCTGTATTGATAAGGTGATGGGGGAACGGTGTAACGAGTGCGTGCAACAGCCCTGACAGCCCTTGCAGCAACCTAGAAATATATCATCGTATGAGACTACTAGGAGTGACGACCCTAGACAGGATCTTTGTTGGGAATGATATAAGGGAAGTACCTTAGTTTTCTAATCCTGATGTGTGAATGGACTAATACAAACTCGGTAATCATATTCATATCGCACTGCATGTGCCTGGAAGATGTGAAGCACTGAGGGAAGAAAGCATGCCGCGAATGTGAGATGGTGTCGCATGAGGGAGTACGTAAATGAGGGCACGCATCATTATTACATCTCATCCTTGCAATAATTACAGTATTTATGAATGTTTGATTACTTGCTTTACCATTATCGCATGATTGATTTGATAACATGCTAATCTTTGCTCTATGATTCCACTGAGTTGATCACTCACTCCCACGTTATAGGAAGGTGTTTACAACACCTACTAGACTCGGTCTTAGATGCAGATAGCGAGGCGATTCAGGATGTGGAGCCGGACTACCTCGAGGACCAGGACGAATTCTCGTATATGCAGTTCTCAGACGGCTTCACATAGGTGGCCTGGATCGGTGGGATTTTGCTAGTTGGACTATCATATGACATTTGATTTTGGTTGTTATATGTATATGTGACTCAGAGAAATATTCATACTTTGGAGACAGATCGAGATTATTTTTTTATTTTACACACAGTGATATATATATATATCTTCCAGTCTTCCGCTTGCGTTTTATCACTGGATTTGGAGTATGAATTGTTGTTTTGGTATAATCTCACTCATGTTAATGCACTAACTCAGACAACATTTAATCATCATTATCGATGTTGCATAAGTGATGGTCTGAAACTCAGAAGTTGAGTTGCTACTCGACTCTCGATTTTCAGGGCGTTACAAAAATTTTAGGGACGGTTTACGGCCGTCTCTAAAGTCTTTAAACCAAACAATTTTAGAGACGGTCCAGTACAGTCTCGAAATTCATCTTTTTTTTCCATTTTTCACGTAGTGATATAGAGGTATTTATTTAACCGCATCTAGTAGAGGGATGCTGACCTTCACTTATTTCAACACCTCTAGAATGTCCTGAGAGTTAGAGAGAGATTTTAGTGCAACCAACCGTTTGGGGAATGGGGTAATCAACTTGCTTTGAAGTTCTGGTTCCAATTCTTGTGTAGCAGTCCTAGCTCTATCAGTTTCATCTACTTTTAGGTCCTTAGAATTTTTAGCCCTCACCGGAATAGATTTTTTGAATATCTTCTAACTCCTAAGAGTGGTGATAAACTTAGCCTGCTCCATATGATTTGAGGAGCTTGGATCACTTATTTTATATTGTGGTTTATGATTCGGGGAAGGTTGGGCTAGAAGAATCCCTTTTTCTCCAATTGAATTTTTTTTATCTCACGCCCCTATATGGCCTCTGAAAGGTCTTGAAGGTTTGCAATATACTCTGAGTGATAAACTCTTGGTTTTGAATATGTTTTTAGACCTGACCCTCTTTAGGTTTCCCTTAATTTAAGAATTGGTTAGGGATTCCTTAAGGAGTAGCGGTTTGTTCATTCCTCCAACTAAAGTTTCGATGATTTCTTCAATTACGATTGTATGTGTTAGAGATGGGTCCACTGAAAGGTCTTTGCTAGGTAGTACATGGCATTCGATTGCTCGTTCCGCGCATCTTGAAAAGAATGTATCGTTGGAAAATTTTCAGTTGTATGTATGTTGCAAGTATAAATACTGGAAACAACTTCCTTGGCCTCATCCTTCTTAAGTTCCATGGCCTTGACCTTCATTGCAAGACTAGCCACTTTAGCATTTATGTCATCATCTTCTTTTAGCGAGCATATCCCACCTCTCTCCCTTGCTTGAGTAGGCTTAGATGTGGTGATAGGTTTTGGGGTGATGTCCTATGATTGTATGGTTTCAACAAGTTTTTCAAAGTAATCCTACACCTCATCGACATTCATGTTTATGAATTCCCCATTGCACATCATCTCGATGAATTGACACATGGGAGATGTCAGTCCATCATGGAAGAAAGTTGTTATGCGCCATATTTCAAAACCATGTAGTGGGCATGAACTGACGAGATCCTTGAACCGCTCCTAACATGGGAAGAATGTTTCATCTTCCTTTTATGCGAAGTTCATGATTGACTTCCTGATAGTGTTCGTCTTATGGTGTGGAATTTTTATTTTTTTTATGAACTCCTTCATCATGTCATTCCATGTGCCAATAGATCGCGGACGTAGTGAGTGTAACCATGTCTTATCTTTCTCTTTTAAGGAGAAAGGAAAGAGTTTCAACCTGACCATGTCCTCAGACATGTTAGGAAAGTATAAAGTGGCCATAACCTTGTCAAACTCTTATAAGTGCAAGTATGGACTTTCAGATTCAAGTCAAAGGGACTTTGGATGGAGTTGAATCACTCCAGGCTTGATATCCATGTTTCATGTGTTTCTTGGAAAAACCATACATGAGGATGTACTCACCCCCGCCGGTTGTAAGTAATCTCATAAAGTATGAGGGCGTGCCTGATGCACCCTATTCTCATCATGGACTTCCTCAACCCTATGTTGAGGTTGTCTTCCCAGTTGATTGACTGGTTGATTGGCAGTCATAATCTCAATTAATTCTGAGGATTTCGAGTGGTGTCTAGTCATGTGATGGATAGATAACCCCTCAACTAATTCTCCTTCACTCAAGAGATGTCAAATGTTATCATGGACCCACTTAGGCATGAAATACTCTCAGCCCTCAATTTCAGATTCTAACCTAAACCTATAAAGGAAATAAAAATCTAGAAGTAGAAAGAAGTTACTAAATTAGAAGTTCCTACATTAAGATCTTGCAAAACAAAACGAAACAAGTTAGTTTTTAAAAACAGAAATTCTAAAAATAGAACGTTCTAAAAAAAGAGAAAATGTTATTTTTTTCAAAACAATTAGGAAAGTTTCTAAACTTAGAAATAGAAGGTAGTTTTTAAACCTAAATTTTCTAAACCTAAAATTAGAAAGAAAAGTTAGTTTCTAAAATAAAGCAGAAACCCTAACCCTAAAAATAGAAACTAGAAAAACTCTAATCTTAAACTAATTTCAAAACTAATTAATCTAAAAAAAAATGCAACCGTTAATCACGACGCCAAACACTTGTTCACAACCCCAAGTGTAGGGTCACGATGTATGAATAATCTCGGTGAGACCAAGGTCGAATCCATAGGGACTAATCTCGTGTGTGTGAGTAATTGGAACTAGAAGTAAAAGATGTGAATCTAAATCTGAAATACTTGAGAGAGTAATTATGATTAAATTGATTAAAACTAACAAATTCAAAGGTGGTATATAGGGTTTTCAAGGATCCACTTGTAGAGATCAGGGAGATCTATGCTTGATTCAAGGACACAACTGGAATCAGAGTCCCATCTTAATTAATTGGAAGATATCTTAGTAAAACCAAATATGAACTTCATTTGACTTAATTCTCAAGGGATGAGAAGTGTGAGAACTGCATCACAAAACCATGCCCAGGAGACAAGGCAAACAACAACTAATCATAAGAGAATTAGGATGATTAGGCAGGATTCCATCACCTAAACATGCACATGGTGTTACACCCCAAACTTTAAATTCGGGCTCACAAAATTCCTGATCGCCGAATCCGGCACCGACAACCTCCGTAGTACCCCATTCTCAGCTCCTGGCACCCATTCATCAGGTTCCAATACTGGGATCCAATAAGGTGGATTTCTAAATCACAAGTCCATTTCATAATCAGCGTAACCTATATCATAACCCACAAATAATAACCACAGGAGCATCATCAAAAAATCCACTAAGAATAAAAACTTTTACAAGGTACATAAACAGAAATATACAATGGCTATAATAACTCCAAAAGCTCCACGGCATGCTCCTGCTCCTGCACAGTTACTGCTTAACGTCACCTGCACATATCAATCGTGTATAAACTTATAGAAAGCTTAGAGGGTGGGGTAAGTGTGTGTAGGATAGGTGCCAATTATGTAATATCAGAGTATGCAGAATATGCAAGCAAGATCATGAATATAACTAGCTGTAACCAGTCTATACAATATAAGGTAGGAATGCCATCAGCCATCCAAAGGCTATGCTACACCAAGCATTAATGTTATCCGCCATACCAAGGCTATGCATTGCGTGGCCTATATAACCAAATGTCATGTGCAATATGCAATGTGATCATGCCAATCCTCATATCAAGTCCACATATCAACACAGTTCCTCTCTGGAAAATCACCGGGGTCAAATACACTCCACACTTACTGTCACCTCCCTCGCCAGGTAGTCCAGTGAGCACAAGAGACCTCGCTACTCGCCTGTGGTCAACCAATACCTACAAGGCTCACCGGTAGCCGAACCATTTGTGAGCTGGTCAAACTCAACCTAGCTTATAGCTCCCTCACTCGAGCGTATAAGGCCACAGTCCCTTCCAACCGACCATGATGCAGTGGGAAACATGTCCTAATGGTAGCATGTAGCACTCCAAATTTTTGCCAACCTAAAGTTAGACGTCCTTAGGCAATGAGTCCACCATAACACTTTGGTAACTTCTCATAACTCAATTCCAAAGCCAAAGAAATCATTTAGAACTAAATTCTTTAGAAATTTAACGTGACTTAACTAGCGTTAAACTAGATTACCTATGAAATTAGCACCAACCACTTTAAATTCGATTTGTAAGACCCAAAACCTATAGAATTGTTAACGCTACGTTATCCTGAAATTTAGGATCAATCTCTAAACCTAGTTGCTCTCAGGAGCATTCTAAAACTTCGTATCGGACTTGGAAAGCACGTCGAAAGTCCGATAGCGACAAACTTAGACAATTATGACTGCCTAGTTGGACTTGACAATTACCTCAAAAAATAAGACCAGACGATGTCCTGAGACCATTTCCTTGAGTACGGAGTGAAGAGTGTGAGAAAATGAATACTTTTTAGAAATTAAATACAAATTTAAGTAATCTGAGTCGTGTCGCTTGCGTGCCATTTATAAGCATTCTGACCATTGGTTTTTGACCCAAATTTATCCTCAGATCTGGGAAGGTGGCTCATACATGTCAAAGTACTTGTGACCCTGATTGAGTTTCGGTGACCGTTGAACTGAAACTGGTCCGCCACGGTCGATCTAGAAACCCGATCGGACTGAAAACTTAACTTTCTTAAGATCCCATACTAGTGAGCTTAAGTCCGACCGCATTTGATAAGAGGACCTCCAAAAGTGTTCCGTTTGATCAGAAAGAGCCCGATTTGGTTATAACTTAAGTGTACCTTGGCCCTAGGGCTATTTCCGTCAGTTTTGGGCCTATATAAAGACCTTAAACCCTCTCTCACATATCCCATACGAATTTCTAACCCTAGCTAAGTTAAGAGAGAAAAGAGAGAGAAAGACAGAGAGAAGTTGGTGATTCTTCATGGGATTCTTCTCAGCTTTATTACGTGCCTAATCCACCTATCCGTATCGTTATTCCGGCGATTCTGATTCTATTCTTTGGTAAGTTAATCAAACCTTAATCTATTTTGAAGCTTAGAATAGTTGAAGTGATGTCGTAGCTAAACTATTTCATGCCTTAGGTTGCCTATCCGCCGGACAAAGACTTGCTGTCTGAATCATATTTGTTTCGCGTTTATTAGTTTAAGGTGCGGACTATATACGTTTAGGTTATGGTTTACAAGACTTTCAATCTTAGATAATGACTTATTACTGACGTGGATGCTATTTCACATGCAAAATGCGATGTTCGTTTTGCCTTTCAGTTATAGGTGAACTATGTTGAATATACTGTATTTCATGTATTTGTAGAATAGCCCGTATACGTATGGAATATGAATTTGAGTTTGCCATAATTAACTGTCATCTATGTATGCTAGATGTATGTGTAACAACTCTTGGGCTAAAGGTTTAGCCCAAATATATGATATACCAACATACGATATGTAGTTAGTATGTGTACCCTTAGTGTTTATGACAATGATTGAATGAGTGTAGACTTTGTATTCGTGCTCTCCATGAAAAACTGTCGTGGATATATGATTGTTGTATGGGCGACAACCCTTTGACGAAAGGATTTGCCCTAATACGTATGCTAATTAATACATAATATGTATGATGTAATGTGTAGACTAAGTGTTTGTAAAAGTGTCTGAACGAGTCAGTAGTTAGTAAGATGTACCTGTATGCGGGTTGAGATATGATTCTCAACTACATCAATGATGTGTATGATTTCCTCCATGTATGACTTATTCTGATGTCTGCTTGATTATGAATTGAATGTGTGTGAATTCATGTTTACAATGCACTTCAGAACATGTTCATATGATTGTATGAGTTGTAATATTGATCCATTACTGCTTTGACTATCTCATAGGACATCATGTTGTAATTGAATGTGCTTGAGGCTATGACATAGTCCAGGTAATCGGTAATAGCCCTTAAACTGGTGGTTGAGGTTATTTACACCACGCAGGATGTGTTCAGCGAATCCGAGTCATACTTGGGATATTCGACAGTGGTTAGGCCACACGGAGTGCTTATGCATTACATGTCGATCAACTCAACGTGCGCTTGGCCTAGTTGAGCTTATTAACTAACCCAATTGACCAATGTATGTTCACCATGTTTGGTCGCTACTATTTGAATCTAGGGTACCAAACTTACCAGTGGAATCCCGTTAACCTTGGTACCTCGATCCGCTAAGACTCATGAGCCGAACATGGTGGTATGGGACACCATGGTTGACCTGTAGGCCTACGCCGAGGCGACGAGCCTCCCCGCAGTGACCAGTGAGCTTCCTACTTTAACGTCTTAGAAAAATTCGTACAGAGACCCGAGTACCACCTCAGGCAGAAATCACTTAGGATTAATTTCTTTAGAAATTAAGCATAAGTTAACTAGCGCTATGTTAGATTAGTTGTGAATTTAGCACCGATCGCTTTAAATACATTCTGTAAGACCCAAAACTTGTGGAATCATTAACGCTATAACATCGTGAAACCTAAGATCAAACTCTAAACCCATCTGTTCTCAGGAACCCTTTGAAACTTTGTAATGGACTCTGAACGCAAGTCGTGAGTCCGGTAGAAATGATTTAGACCATTATGACCGCATCGTTAGAATTGACTACCATCCCAGAAATCAAGTTCAAATGATGTCCTGAGACTATTTCATTGAGCCTGGAGCAAGGAGTATGAGAAAGAGTAGAATTCTTTGTAAATTAAATGTGATTTAAATAAATCTGGCACGTGTCGCTTGTGGGTTAATTATAAGCATTCAGACCATTGGAATCTGACCCAAATATACCCTCGGATCAGAAAACATTTCCCACTCATGTCAGTGTACTTGGAATCCCTGATCGAGTCTCAGTGACCGCTGAACTGAAACTGGTCCGTCACGTGCGATCTGGAAACCCTATCAAACTGAAAACTTAATATGATTAGAATCCAACATCCATAAGCTTAAGTCCGACCGCATTTAGTCAGGGGACCTCCAGAAATATTCTTTTGGATCGAAAAAAATCCGATTTGGCTATAACCCAAGTATACCTTGGTTTAAAGTCTAAATAGGTGAGTTTCTAACCTATTTAAGGACCTTAAACCCTCTCACATCCCTCTCATACGAATTTACAAGAAACCCTAGGAAAGAGAAGAGAGAAAAGAGAGAGATTGTGGGAGAATTGTGAGGGAAAGTTCCTATTACTCGATCTTGCTACTACACGTGCTTAGCCATTATGTTCTAATCACTCTTCCAGTGATTCTGACTTCATTATAGGTAAGAAAATCCTAACCTTAACCTGTTTTAGGAATCTATCGATACAAATAGTGAAGTAGCTGACTTATCGTGTGAAATAGGTTGTCATATTGACGTTGAAGAAGAATAGAGTTTCTATTCGATTCGTTACGCTTTTATGACGTAAGATGAGGATTTTAGATGCTTAGGTTACCTGTTTTCAAAGCTTTCAATGTTGTTTGATAGTAGATTATCGACAAGGATGTTGTTTGACATGTAGAACATGCTGTCTGTTTTCCATTTCAATTACGTACGGAGAATATGAGATTTAGGGTATTTTAGGTATTTGTAGGAAATACTGTATACGTCCGTATTTTGCTGATATGATTGCCATTAGTATTTGTTGTGTTATTATACTAGTTAGGCGTGTATGATCCGTTTGGCAAAGAGATTCGCCCTAATGCACACGTTGGGTCGACATATGCTATATAGACAAATGTGTGTAGACTAAGTCTTTGTATAAGAGTATGTATTAGTAAATATTAAGTGAATGGTGTTGTAGATTAGTTTGGAGATTGGATTCTCAACTAATATGATGATGTACGTGATTTCCTCCATGTTGTTATATTGAATTGATTTCCTTATATATATGAAATGCTTGTGTTTGGTTGATTTTCTTATGTTGTATGTTATAACATGTTGTTAAAATGCTTGGATTATTTGTGCTTCATTTCTGTCACTCTCATATAATTATTGATTTAGATTACAAGTGCTTGGGGCTATATTCTAGTCCAGGCAGTAGGTAACAGATTCAAAATCGTGGTTAGATTCTATTCGCCACGAAGGACGCATCGACGAACCCGAGTCGTGCTTTGGTTGACGGCAGTGATTAGGCCACGCGAGGTGTTTTATGCACTTCATGTCATTCAGCTTGAGGTGCACTCATACTAGTCGAGCTTGTCAAGCAACCCGACTGACCATTGTATGTTCACCTTGTATTGGTCATAACCGCTTGAACCTAGGGTACTGAACTTACCAGTGATAACCTTGATAACCATAGTACCTTAATCCATTAAGACTCATGAGCCATACATGGTTGTATGGGACACCGTGGTCGAGCTATCGGCCTACGCTGGGGGCACAAACCTCCCCGTAGTGACCAGTGATCACCTTAAACTCGTGAGCCGATTATGGTGGTATGGGACACTACATTCCAGCTGTCGGCCTACTCTGATTGGTGACGAGCCTTTTGTAGTGACCTCGAGCGTATTCTGAGTCTATGTGAGGTGACGACCCTTCCGTAGCAACAAGAATACAACTAGGCCTGTATTGATAAGGTGATGGGGGGGAGCGGTAAACAAGTGGGAGAAACAGCCTGGCAGCCCTTGCAACGACCTAGAAATATATCATCGTATAAGACTACTAGGAGTGACGACCCTAGACAGGATCTGTGTTGGGAATAATATAAGGGAAGTACCTTAGTTTCTCAATACTTCTGTATGAAAGGGCTAATAAAAACTCGGTAATCATATCCATATCGCACTGCATGTGCCTGGAAGATGTGGAGCACTGAAGGAATAAAGCATGCCGCGGACGTAAGATGGTGTCGCATGAGGGAGTATGTCGGTGAGGGCATGCATCATTACTACATCTCATACTTGCATTAATAATAGTATCTAGGAATGTCTGATTGTTTGCTTTACTATTATCGCGTGATTGATTTGATAACATGTTAATCTTTGCTCTATGATTCCACTGAGTTGATCACTCACTCCCACGTTACGGGACGGTGTTTGCAACACCTACCAGACTTTGTCTTAGATGCAAATAGCGAGGCGATTCAGGAGCTGGAGCTGGACTACTACGAGGACCAGGACGAGTTCTCGTACATGCAGTTTACTGACGGTTACGCATAGGTGGCCTGGATCAGTGGAATTTTTCTTGTTGGACTTTCATATGACTTTTGATTTTGGTTTGTTACATGTATTTGTGACTCAGAGATACATTCATACTTTGGAGACAGATCGAGATTGTTTTGTTTTATAGATAGTGATATATATATCTTCTAGTCTTCCACTTGCATTTTATTACTGAATCTGGAGTATGAATTATAGTTTTGGTATAATCTCACTCATGTTAATGTGCTAACTCAGACAACATTTAATCATAAGCACATTTGTTGTATAAGTGACGTTTTGGAACTCGGGAGTTGGGTTTCTACACGATCTCCAATTTTCAGGGTGTTACAAGTTGGTATCAGAGCATGATTTGAATTAAACTAGACCTGAGTTACGGTCACTCACCGTACGCTGTTGCCCTTTTGACTTAGGTGGGTGCGAGAAAGCCATAGAAACACTCATATGATCCCAGTTTCGCCAATTGGCGAAGTTCATCCAAATCGATCATTTTGATCGAGTCCGTGTGCATCCATGGTCGCATGAAATGACCCCAGACCACTTCTAGTTCGTGTGTGGATGAGCCTAGACCCTTGTTGACCCTATCACAACCGTTAAACATCACTAAATGTGGATGTGCAACAGTTAGTACCCGAAACGACCTGAAATGGTTCAAAACAGAGTCGTGGGCCTACCCACGCTAATCCAGAGTGATCCAAGGTGGGACCCACATGTATTTGGGTCCTTAGGGCAGGAGGACCTCACCCAAATGGTGAGGCATCTCTGAATACCACAGAGGTCAGCGAGGACCTCGCCGGTTTGGCGAGGCCTCACCAGTCAGCGGGCTGGTCGGGTTGGGACGCCCGAGCCGATCACATTTGGGGTTAAATGGGGCCCCTTCATACAGGGTTCGCCCCTTAGTTCATTCGAAAACTAGTTCCTCCTTCACAAAACACACCCCCAAGCTCTCCTTTTCTCTCCTGTTTGCTGTTTTCCCTCTCAAATCTCATTTTCAACCACTCCCATCACAGTTTTCTACCACAACCCACGCCCCTCCATTGTTTGCAGTGGTACACACTCCCTTCTCTCTCCATTCTCTTTCGTTTTGAGCTCTTACATCCTCCATTTGAAGCTCAATCGTGTAAGCTTCCAACCCAACCCATTTCTTCCTTTTCCCTTTGCAATCTCAGCCTTTTGGGGCCTGTTTCCCTCCTCTATTAGACCTAGATTCGTGGCAGCCCATTAGGTCAACCCTTTCGCTCCCGTTCATCACTTTTCTATGGCCTTTATAGAGGCTATTTTAGCCTTTTTCTCCCTTTCCACCGTCCTCTCTCTCATGGGAAAGAGGAAGAGTGCCACTGATTAAGTTGGGCCTAGTCGCCCCTCACGTTCAAGAAAGCCGAGAGGTGGCGTCGCTAGTTCAAGCGTCGTCGCTAGTCTAAGTGCCGCTCGAGAGCTACATATGAAGCGGGATTTGGATCCCCATGCTCTGATAGGGAGTGCCCTGTTGGCTGACTTGGCCCATGGTGCGTATACGGATCGCAAGGTTCATTTTGAGGCGCAGGTAGATGGGTAACTTTTTGGTAAATTTCTATTGTTTGAGCGCATCGAAGCTGCACAGTGGGGTCCACTCTTTGAAGGCTGTTAATGTGAGCACTGTTCGTGCCTTTTATGCTCATATTTGGAACCCTACGCTGGAGTCACTGCAGTTCAGGATTCCCTTTAATAGAGATCGGGAAGCCACGATCGATGTTCAGTTGATAGCTCAACTTCTGAACGTGCCTCTTGGTGAGGTACATCCAAGTGCTAAGAACCTGAAGAGTGTTCATGAGCGAGATCGCCGCACCAGGTTTCTATGTGGTGGTTTAGTTGAGTGGCAGCGTAATAAGAGCCTCTTAGCGACCCACATGTCAGATAATTTTCATCTGCTTCACCACATCTGCACGTTTAATGTTTATCCCAGGTGGAGCAATCACAATGAATGCACGCGTCTCATGGTAGATTTTCTGTATCAGGTGGGCCAGGGAGAGAACGTTTGTCCTGCGACAGATCATCCTCGTAGCGAAATCGAGAAGAACTTCTGAGTCACTTCCCTTTGGCCAGCTCATATGTAAGATTACGCTTGAGTTTACTTACAGACTTGGGTCGGAGTTGCCTGTGCCGGTTCATTACATCAACGAGGCTACTATGAACCAAATGAAGATAGGGCCTCGACAGCGTGAGGCTCTGCTTGATGATGATAGCGAGGGTGAATATGATAGTGAAGAGGATGAAAGTGAAGAAGAAAGTGGGGAAGAAATAGATGAAAAATCCCGGGAAGAAGAAGAAGAGGAGGCTCAGGATATTGATGAGAGTCCTCCTCCTGCGACTCGGGCTGCTAGGGATGCTCACATAGCCCGACTTTAGGAGAGTCAGGTTGTTTTGCGATGGGAAGTCCAAGAACTTCGAGCCGAGGTAAAACAAGAGCTTGAGGGTACCAAGGTCGTCATGAAGCGGAAGTTTGGCAAGGTGACTCGCACTTTGAAGGCCATCCTGTGTTGTCTGCAGGATAAGGGTGCGCCTCCTCTATTGCCAGACTCCGACGAGTGATTAGATTGCAGATGTTTGTTGGTCGTATGTAGGTTGTTTTGTGTTTTCTGTGTGTGAGCCTGAGAAGGCTTAGTAGTTGGTTTGTGTTGCAGTTGTAGGTTTCACTAGCTTAGTTTCCCATGTGCTTCCTATCATGATGCATGTAAAGTTATATCTCTTGTATTGTGACAAATTTTGATTAAATGAGATGCATGGAGTTTCTTCAGTTTGTTATGTGAATGATTGTGTGGTGTGTATGTGCTATTGCTGAAACTAACTGGATTGCACCCTATTTTGAATATAGGGAATGCCACCTATGGTTACTCGGAGCACGGCACGTCTTACGCTGGGAGAGCCGATGGATCGGGTCCCTCCCCAGAGTGATGATCATATGGACCCTGCTGTGGGCCTGATTCGTGAGACTGTACCTGAGTCTTAGCCTTCTGCAGGTCCTACAATCGGACCACCACCTTTCACACCACCAGTTCGTGAGCAACACAGTGCGTCTTCCTTGACGCAGTATATGCCTCAGCTTGCTCCACCTCCTGATAGGTTTGAGCAATTGATGACTGTGATGCACCAGAAGCATCAGCAGCTTTTGACTACTATAGCAGGGGCCTTAGCCCAGGGTGGGAGTGTAACACCCTGAATTTTTACCAACCTGGGATTAGACACCCTTAGGCAATGGGTCAACCATAACACCTTGGTAACTGCTCAGAACTTAAAGAAATCATTTAGAACCTAATTCTTTAGAATTTAACGTGAATTAGCTAGCACTACACTAGATTTCCTGCGAAATTAGCATCAACCACTTTAAATACGATCTGTAAGACCCAAAACCTCTAGAATCGTTGACGCTACGTTACCCTAAAATTTAGGATCAAACTCTAAACCCGTTTGCCCTCAGGAACCCTTTGAAACTTCGTATTGGATCTAAACCGCGCGTCGAGAGTCCGATATCTATAATCTCAGACCGTTAGGACCGCTTAGCTGGACTTGACAATCGTTTCGAAAATCAAGCCCAACCAATGTTCTGAGGCTATTTCATTGAGCCTGGAGTGTGGAGTGTGAGAAAGAGTGAAATTCATTTAAAATTAAATGGAATTTAAATAAATCTGGTATGTTTCGCTTGCGGGATCAGTATAAGCATTCAGACCGTCGGAATCAGACCTAAATACACCCTCGGATCAGGGAACATTTCTCACTCAGGTCAGTGTACTTGGAATCCTCGATCGAGTCTCCGTGACCGCTGAACTGAAACTGGTCTGCCACGTGCGATATGAGAACTCTACTGGACTGAAAACTTGGTGTGAGCAGGATCCAATGTCCATGAGCTTAAGTCCGACCGCGTTTGGCCAGGGGACCTCCCGAAATACTCTTTTGGATTGGAAAAGATCCGATTTGGCTGTAACCCAAGTATACCTTGACTTAAAGTCTATTTTGGTCATGTTTGGGCTTATAAAAGGGCCTTAAACCCTTAGCTTTCTAACCCATACGAATTTGGAAAAAACCTTAGGAGAGAGGAGAGAAAAGAGAGAGAAAGTGAGGGAGAAGCTGGTGATTTCTCCTGGGATTCTTCCCTGCTGCTTCACGTGCCAAATCCACCCTTCTGTATCGCTTTTCCAGCGACTTCGGCTTCATTCTAGGCAAGAAAACCCTAACCTTAATCTGTTTTAGGGATTCTATCAATACAAGTAGCGAAGTAGCTGATGTATCTTGTGAATTAGGTCGTCATATCGCCATTGACGAAGCGTAGACTTCCTGTTCAATTCGTTACGCTTCTACAACGAAAGGTACGGATCTTAGACGCTTAGATTACCTGTTTTCAAAGCTTTCAATGCCGTTTAATGTTAAATTGCTGATAAGAACGCTGTTTGACATGTAGAACTTCCTGTCCATTTTTCATTTCGTATACGTATGGAAAATATGAGATTTAGGATATTTTAGGTATTTGTAGGAAATACTGTATACATCCGTATTTTACTGAAATTATTTCCATGGTTATTTGTCATGTTATGATATTAGAAATGCGTGCATGATCTGTTTGGCGAGGAGATTCGCCCTAATGCGCACTTTGGGTCGACATACACTATGTGGACAAAAGTGTGTAGACTAGGTATTTGTATAAATGATTGTATTAGTATGTATTGAGCTAATGTGGTTGTCGGTTAGCTTTGAGAATGATTTCTCAATTAGTATGGCGATGTGCACATTTTCCTCCATGTTATGATTGAATTGATTTCCGTATATGTATGGAATACATGTGTTTGGTCGAATTGCTTATGTTGTATGATATAACACGTTGTCAACATGCTTGTAATGTTTGTATTTCATTTCTGTTACTCTCATATGATCACTGATGCTGATTTACAAATGTTTGGGGCTATAACCTAGTCCAGGAAGTCAGTAATGGATTGAATTCGTGGTTGGCTTCTATTTGCCACGAAGGACGCATCAATGAACGCGAGTTGTGTTTTGGGCAGGCGGCAGTGGTTAGGCCACACGAAGCGTTTCATACACTTCATGTCGCTCAGCTTGAGATACGCTCGTACTAGTCGAGCTCGTCAAGTAACCCGACTGACCGTTGATTGTTCACCTTGTATGAGTCATATCTTCTTGAACCTAGGGTACTAAACTTACATTGGAAAGCCCCTCTAACCATGGTACCCTGATCCCCCAAGACTCATAAGCTAGGCATGGTGGTATGGGACACCGTGGTCAAGCTGTCGGCCTACGCTAGGGCCACAAACCTCCCCGTAGTGACCAGTGAGCACCCTAATCTGAGCAGATTATGCTGGTATGGGACACTATATTCTTGCTGTCGACCTACATTGATAAGGTGATGGGAGAGTGGAGCAACGAGTGCGAGCAACAGCCCTGACAGCCCTTTGTAGTGACCTTGAGTTTATCCTGACACCGCATGGGGGCGACGAGTTCTGATGCAGTCTTAAGGATATAAACTAGGCCTGTATTGATAAGGTGATGGGGGAACGGTGCAACGAGTCCGTGCAATAGCCCCGAAAGCCCTTGCAATGACCTAGAAATATATCATCGTATAAGATTACTAGGAGTGACGACCCTAGACAGGATCATTGTTTGGGTATTGATATAAGGGAGGTACCTTAGTTTCCCAATCCTTCTGTATGAAAAGGACTAATAACAACTCGGTAATCATTATCCATATCGCACTGAGGAACGCAAGCATATCATGGACGCAAATGGTACCGCATGAGGGAGTATGTCGGTGAGCGCATCCATCATGTCATTTCATCCTTGCATTAATCATAGTATTTAAGAATGTTTGTTTTGCTTTCTTTACCATTATCGCTTGATTGATTTGATAACATGTTAACCTTTGCTCTATGATTCCACTAAGTTGGCCACTCATTCCCACGTTATGGGACGATGTTGTACACACCAACCAGTCCCTGTTTTAGTTACAGATGATTGCGTTGCTTATGAAGTGGAGCCGGACTTGTATGATGACAAGGAGGATTTCTCCTATATGCGTGTTCTGATCGATGGGACTACAGGGAGGTTGATTAGACGTCATGACACTTGTCTTTTTACACTTTTGGACCACTCATGTATATTCTTTTTGTTCATTTTTGGAGATACATGTATATATTTAACCTGGTAACATGATCACACTTTGGAGACTTACAATCAATTATACATTGTTATATATTTATCACAGTCTTCCACTTGTAAAATTTAACTGTCTCTGGAGTATGATATGTTGTTTTGGCTTAATACCAATCTTGTTTAATGTCATTCTACAGATGACATGCATTTATTTTTATCTATGTTGCATAAGTGACATTTTGGAACTCGGGAGTTGGGATTCTACCCGACCCCCAATTTTTGGGATGTTACAGGGAGTGCGACTCCACCTGTACCATCTGTGCATCCAGCTGAGGATGCTTGGACTTCGACTCAGGATGAGGGTATTACTCATCCTGCACCATCTGCCTACCCTACGGGGAATGTTGCTGATACCAAAGGCCTACTTGAGCGATTCCAGCGCTTACGGCCTCCTACTTTTGCTGGTTCTCATAGACTCGAGGAGCTGCACTACTCGGAGTCTGAGCAGGTTGAGTTGGCCAGTTTCATGTTCGAGAGAGAGGCCAGCTTATGGTGGGATAGTATACTGTGGACGGCTGCAGTTGGATACTTATGGACTTGGGCAGCATTCGAGTTTCGCTTCCATGAGAAATACTATCCGTAGACCTATCGACACGAGAGGGAGAATGGGTTTTTGCGCCTCATGCAGGGAGGCATGTCAGTTATGGAGTACGAGCATCGATTTTACAGAGTTGGCCAGATACGTCCCTATGATATTTGCTGATGAGCAGATGCGGATACGATAATTTTCTGAGGGTTTGTGACCTGATATTCAGTCGAAGATATGTTGTGTCAGCATACCCTCTTATGCCGAGCTGATACACATGTCTATGCGGGCAGAGCAGGATGTAGATCGCTTGACACGTTCTCGTGGCCTTATGATTGCTAGGCCACGACCCGATACCTAAAGCAGGCCATTCCTCAGCAAGAGGCCTCTCATCGACTCTCCTCCTAGGGCGACAACGCTAGTACTTCTAATGATGTGCCCAGGTGTGACCTGTACTTATTGCGGGAGACCGGGTCACACTGCAGAGAGCTATTTTGCTCGATGAGAGATAGCAAATTTTCACCACCATAGAAGATCGACCGTCCTCGCCCACAAGCTATATCCGCTCCACCGTTATGGTCGGCTCCTGCGGATCCTTCTTTCAGACCTCCTGTACCTCAGTTCCGGCCGCCTCAAAGACCCATAGTACCGCGACCGAACCGTCCACAGCAGGCTCGGGTACATGCATTGACAGCAGAGGCATCTAGGATAGAGACTGCCCCACCCTTGGCCTTTGAGGTCACAGCTCACATTGGAAGTACTCCTATATTCGTGATGGTGGATACAGGATCCACGATTTCATTAATATCTCATTCAGTAGTCAAGCGCCTTGGGCTACGGACTACTTGGATGGTTGGGGTGCTAGTCCTTTCAGCACACGGGACTTTTACTGATGCCACTATAATGTGTGAGGGTTATTTGCTAGATCTAGGGAGCAGGACGATTGCCATTGACCTTGTCGTCGAACCTTCACTCTATTATTTAGACGTCATTCTTGGCATGGATTGACTGATTGTAGGGAGGGCTAAGATTGACTGTGAGACCCATATGGTGACAGTTTACGAGCCAGAGGGCACATCTTTTACATTTCCGGTGCAGGTCAGTTGTCCCTTTCGAGTACTTTAATACACTTCCTTATTGACGGATGTTGATGCCCCGACACTTGAGAGCACGCCAGTAGTCTGTGATTATGAGGATCTGTTCAGGAAGATTTCTGGGTTTCCACCTCAGCGTGAGATCAATTTTTCTATCGACCTGGTACCCGGTTCCACGCCCATCTTACTGCAGACATATCGGATGGCCACATGTGAGATGGAGGAGTTGAGGAAACAGATCGATGATCTGTTGGAGACTGGCTTCATACGGCCGAGTGTGTCTCCTTGGGGAGCACCGGTGTTATTTATGACAAAGAAGGATGGTTCACTGCGATTATGTACTGATTATTGTAGGCTAAATCAGATTGCGGTGAAGAATAAGTACCCTTTGCCCAGGATTAATGACCTGTTTGATTAACTGAGAGGAACGTAGTACTTCTTGAAGATTGATTTGCATCAGGGTATCACCAGTTGCGCATCAGGGATGAGGATGTACAGAAGATGGCTTTTAAGACTAGCTTTGGCCATTATGAGTTCCTCGTGATGTCGTTCGGTCTTACGAATGCACCAGCCGTGTTCATGGACCTGATGAACAGGGTATTTCGTCCGTTCCTCTATCGATTCGCCATCGTGTTTATATATGAAATTTTGGTATACTTCAAGAGTCGGGAGGAGCATGACGAGCACTTATGATCAGTCTTGGATACTCTGAGACAGCACTAGTTGTTCGTACAGTATAAGAAGTGTGACTTCTGGAAGGAGGAAGTCAAGTTCCTGAGACATGTGGTGTCCAAGGATGAGATGGTGGTGGATCTTGCTAAGGTAGTCGCAATGCAGGATTGGAAGCAGCCCGGTTCGGTTACTGAGGTGAGGGGTTTCTTGGGACTTGCTGGCTACTATCGACGATTCATTCGGGACTTCTCTAAGATAGCCAGACCCTTGACTCAGTTGACACTGAAGGATATGAAGTTCGCCTGGAATGAGAAGGTGGAGACAGCTTTTCAGGAGCAGAAGGACAGGCTGACGTTCCCCCCTGTGCTAGTATTGCCAGAGCAAGGGGTTAAGTACACGATATACACCGACGCATCTAGCGTTGGTCTGGGTTGTGTCCTTATGCAGAAGGACAGGGTGATTTCATATGCCTCGAGACAATTAAGGAAGCACGGGGAGAATTACCCTACACACGACCTTGAGTTGGCTGCTGTCATTTTGACATTGAAGCTCTAGAGACATTACCTCTACGGAGAGGAGTTCGAGCTTTTTTGAGACCACAAGAGCCTCAAGTACATATTCAAGCAGCGGGACCTGAATATGAGGCAGCGGTGATGGATGGAGACTTTGAAGGACTTTAAGTTCGAAGTTTCCTACCATCTGGGTAAGGCAAACCTTGTGGCTAACGCGTTGAGTCGCAAGAAGGTGATAGAGTTTGTGGCTCCACTGATGGTAGCTGAGTGGGACATGGTTGAGTTTTTGTGAGTTTTTGAGCAGAAACTCACTGTGGAGGAGCCATTTGAGTGTATCGCACATGTTCAGGTGCGACCTCTTATCGATGACAGGGTAACATCTGACTGAGCTTCGAGAGCAGGCCAGTGATGATACAGACACTGAGTGGCGAGTTGGAACAGATGGGGGCTTACGTTATCGTGGCTGCCTATGCATCCCAGATGTCCCTGACTTGAGACGAGAGATTCTTGAGGCTGCGCATAGTTCTAGACTTGCGATACATCCGAGCAGTATAAAGATGTATTGTGACATGAGGAGGACCTATTGGTGGGGTGGCATGAAGACCCACATCGTAAATTTTATCCCGTTGTCTCACTTGGCAGCAGGTGAAGGCAGAGCATCGCCGATCTCCTGGCCTCCTTCAGCCTATGCCTATAGCTGAGTGGAAGTGGGACTTTATTTCTATGGATTTCATTTCGAGACTGCTGAAGACGAGGAAGGGACATGATTCTATTTGGGTGATCGTCGACCGTTTGACGAAGTCGGCGCACTTCCTACCGATTAGAGTTATGAACTCTGCAGACGAGTTGGCTAGACTATACATCAGGGAGATAGTGCGTCTGCATGGAGTTCCCTTAGAGATCGTGTCAGACAGAGATACCCGCTTCACTTCTATTTTCTGGACCCGCATCCAAGAAGCTATGGGTGTGAAGTTGAAGTTCAGTACTGCTTTCCACCCACAGATGGACGGACAGACAGAGCGGGTGAACCAGATTCTAGAGGACATGTTGCGGGCTTGCGTGTTGGATTTTAAAGACAGTTGGGATGATTGTCTTTCATATGCAGAGTTCGCTAACAACAATAGTTTTCAGGCCAGTATCGGTATGGCATCTTATGAGGCCTTGTATGGACATCATTGCCGAGCACCGCATTGCTGGGCAGAGGTCGGTGAGCGCAGATTGATTGGCCCAGAGATAGTGCAGGAGACCTCGGAGAAGATTGACATCATCAGACGCCGACTTCTTATAACGCAGAGTAGACAGAAGAGTTATGCCGATACGAGACGGCACCCGCTAGAGTTCGCGGTTGGAGATCACGTATTTTTGAGAGTTTTCCCTATGAAGAGAGTTCTTCAGTTTGGGAAGAAGGGGAAGCTAGCACTGCGATTTATTGGTCCGTTCTAGATTCTTGACTGTGTGGGTGCAGTGGCATATCGTCTGGCTTTGCCTACGCCTCTCGCGAGTGTACACAACGTATTTCATATTTCTATGCTGAAGAAGTACGTTCTTGATCCTTCCCATATCATCAGATGGGAGCAGGTGTAGTTAGGTGAAGATGTTTCATATATACTCCGACCGGTGCATATATTAGACAGGAAGGAGCAGGTATTGTGTAGCAAGGTCATCCCCCTTGTGAAGGTGTTGTGGACGCATCACATTGAAGAAGAGGCTACTTGGGAGTCAGAACCCGAAATCAGAAAGAACTACCCACAGCTTCTCGAGGAGTACGAAAAGGTATAAATTTCGAGGATAAAATTTATTGTTTAAGGGGGGTAGATTGTAAGTCTCGAAAAAATCGGTACAGAGACACGAGTACCACCTTAGGAAGAAATCACTTAGGATTAATTCCTTTAGAAATTAAGCGTAAGTTAACTAGCGCTATGTTAGATTAGCTGTGAAATTAACACTGATCGCTTTAAATACGTTCTACAAGACCCAAAACTTGTGGAAACGTTAACGCTATAACATTGTGAAACCTAGGATCAAACTCTAAACCCGTTTGTTCTTAGGAACCCTTTGAAACTTTGTAATGGACTCTGATCGCACGTCGTGAGTCTGGTAGCAATGAACTTAGACCATTATGACCGCGTCGTTGGACTTGACTGTCATCTCAAAAATCAAGTTCAAATGATGTCCTGATACTATTTCATTGAGCCTGGAGAAAGGAGTGTGAGAAAGAGTAGAATTCTTTATAAATTAAATGTGATTTAAATAAATCTGGCACGTGTCGCTTGCGGGTTAATTATAAGCATTCAGACCGTTGGAATCTGACCCAAATATACCCTCGGATCAGGGAACATTTCCCACTCATGTCAGTGTACTTGGAATCCCTGATCAAGTCTCAGTGACCGCTGAACTGAAACCGGTCCGCCACGTGCGATCTTCAAACCCTAGCGAACTGAAAACTTAATATGATCAGAATCCAACATCTATAAGTTTATGTCCGACCGCATTCAGTCAGGGGACCTCCAGAAATGTTCTTTTAGATCAGAAAAGACCCGATTTGGCTATAACCCAAGTATACCTTAGTTTAAAGTCTAAATAGGTGAGTTTCTAACCTATTTAAGGACCTTAAACCCTCTCACATCCCTCTCATACGAATTTGCAAGAAACCCTAGAAAAGAGAAAAGAGAAAAGAGAGATTGTGGGAGAGTTGTGAGGGAAATTTCCTATCACTCGATCTTGCTACTACACGTGCTTAGTCATTGTGTTCTAATCACTCTTTCAGTGATTCTGACTTCATTCTAAGTAAGAAAACCCTAACCTTAACCTGTTTTAGGAATCTATCGATACAAATAGCGAAGTAGCTGACTTATCGTGTGAAATAGGTCGTCATATTGACGTTGAAGAAGAATAGAGTTTCTATTCGATTCGTTACGCTTTTACGGCGTAAGATGAGGATTTTAGATGCTTAGGTTACCTGTTTTCAAAGCTTTCAATGTTGTTTGATAGTAGATTATCGACAAGGATGTTGTTTGACATGTAGAACATGCTGTCTGTTTTCTATTTCAATTACGTACGGAGAATATGAGATTTAGGGTATTTTAGGTATTTGTAGGAAATACTGTATACGTCCGTATTTTGCTGATATGATTGCCATTAGTATTTGTTGTGTTATTATACTAGTTAGGCGTGTATGATCCGTTTGGCGAAGAGATTCGCCCTAATGCACACGTTGGGTCGACATATGCTATATAGACAAATGTGTGTAGACTAAGTCTTTGTATAAGAGTATGTATTAGTAAATATTAAGTGAATGGTGTTGTAGATTAGTTTGGAGATTGGATTCTTAACTAATATGATGATGTACGTGATTTCCTCCATGTTGTTATATTGAATTGATTTCCTTATATATATGAAATGCTTGTGTTTGGTTGATTTTCTTATGTTGTATGTTATAACATGTTGTTAAAATGCTTGGATTATTTGTGCTTCATTTCTGTCACTCTCATATAATTATTGATTTAGATTACAAGTGCTTGGGGCTATATTCTAGTCCAGGCAGTAGGTAACAGATTCAAAATCGTGGTTAGATTCTATTCGCCACGAAGGACGCGTCGACGAACCCGAGTCGTGCTTTGGTTGACGGCAGTGATTAGGCCACGCGAGGTGTTTTATGCACTTCATGTCATTCAGCTTGAGGTGCACTCATACTAGTCGAGCTCGTCAACCAACCCGACTGACCATTGTATGTTTACCTTGTATTGATCATAACCACTTGAACCTAGGGTACTGAACTTACCAGTGATAACCCTGATAACCATGGTACCTTGATCCATTAAGACTCATGAGTCGGGCATGGTGGTATGGGACACCGTGGTCTAGCTGTCGGCTTACGCTGGGGCCACAAACCTTCCCGCAGTGACCAGTGAGCACCTTAGACTCGTGAGCCGATTGTGGTGGTATGAGACACTACATTCGAGCTGTCGGCCTATTCTGATTGGTGACGAGCCCTTTGTAGTGACCTCAAGCATATTCTGAGTCTACGTGAGGCAACGACCCTTTCGTAGTAATAAGAATACAACTAGGCCTGTATTGATAAGGTGATGGGGGGGATCGGTGCAACGAATGCGAGCAATAGCCCTGACAGCCCTTGCAACGACATAGAAATATATCATCGTATAAGACTACTAGGAGTGACGACCCTAGACAGGATCTGTGTTGGGAATGATATAAGGAAAGTACCTTAGTTTTCCAATACTGCTGTATGAAAGGACTAATAAAAACTCGGTAATCATATCCATATCGCACTGCATGTGCCTGGAAGATGTGGAGCACTGAGAGAAGAAAGTATGCCACGGACGTAAGATGGTGTCGCATGAGGGAGTATGTCGGTGAGGGCATGCATCATTACTGCATCTCATACTTGTATTAATAACAGTATCTAGGAATGTCTGATTATTTACTTTACTATTATCGCGCGATTGATTTGATAACATGGTAATGTTTTCTCTATGATTTCACTGAGTTGATCACTCACTCCCACGTTACGGGATAGTATTTGCAACACCTACCAGACTCTGTCTTAGATGCAGATAGCGAGGCGATTCAGGAGCTGGAGCTGGAATACTACGAGGACCAGGACGAGTTCTCGTACATACAGTTTGCCGACGGCTTCGCATAGGTGGCCTGGATCAGCGGGATTTTACTATTTATACTTTCATATGACTTTTGATTTTGGTTTGTTATATGTATTTGTGACTCAGAGATACATTCATACTTTGGAGACAGATCGAGATTGTTTTGTTTTACAGATAGTGATATATATATCTTCTAGTCTTCCGCTTGTGTTTTATTACTGAATCTGGAGTATGGATTGCAGTTTTGGTATAATCTCACTCATGTTAATGTGCTAACTTAGACAACATTTAATGATAAGCACATTTGTTGCATAAGTGACGTTTTGGAACTCGAAAGTTGGGTTTCTACACGACCCCCGATTTTCAGGGTGTTACACCTACACTCATGAGCCAATTATGGTGGTATGAGACACTATATTTGTGTTGTCGGCCTACACTGATTGGTGACATGCCCTCTGTAGTGACCTCGAGTATATCCTGACACTGCATTTGGGTGACGAGCCTTATTGTAGTATCTAGGATATAACTAGACCTATATTGATTGGTGACGAGCCCTTTACAGCGATCTAGAACTATAATATCGTATGAGATTTTCTAAGACTGACGACCCTATAATGGATCATTGTTTGGGTATTGATATAAGGGAGGTACCTTAGCTTCCCAATCCTATTGTATGAATAAACCTAAGAACCTGGCTAATCATGTTGCATGCACCACATTACGTGTGCATTTGGCGTTCAGGTCAAGCACTGAGGGAGTGTTTCATGCGCAATCGTAAGATAAAGTCGCTGAGGGAGCGTAGGCGAGGGCATGCATCATTACATTCATTTCATTCGTACATTAACAAGAGTACTTAAGACCTGATTGTTGTATTGCGTTATCATTATTACTTGACTGAATTAATAACATGTTAACCTTTGCTGCATAGTACCACTGATTTGATCACTCACTCCCACGTTATGGGACGGTGTTTGAAACAACAACGAGTCCCTGTTTTATTTTCAGATGATGGCGATGCTTGCGAAGCAGAATCGAACTTTATTATGATGAGGAGGATTTCTCCTATATGCAGGTTCTGATCGACGGGGTTATAGGGTTACTGATTAGATGACATTACACTTGTTATCTGGCACTTTTAAAATACCCATGTATATTCTTTTTGTTCTTTTTTGGAGTATACATGTATATAGTTAACCTGGTATCATGTTCACACTCTAGAGACTTACAATAAATTATACATTTTATATATTTATCACAGTCTTCTTCTTGTAAAATTTAGTTGTTTCTGGAGTATGATATGTTGTTTTGGTCTAATTCCACTAATGTTTACTGCACTAATATGAACAACATTCAATCATCATTATCTATGTTGCATAAGTGATGCATTGGAACTCGGGAGCCGAGTTTCTAATCGACCCTGATTTTTAGGGCGTTACATAGCAGCACTGACACTCATTTTTTCCACTCACTCTCGACATTGGAGCATCTTCTGATACTATGAAGGTTCTGAGACTTTCACCCAAGAACATCCTATGTACCCATAATGCTAGACCAAACATTTTTGGTGTCCAAATCTGGCCATCCACGATGTGCCTGTGGAGGCAATGATCCTGATGAAGCTAGGGTGAATAATAACCATCACATGCAAATGCGGGATGCATGAATCACAACAATCAACCCTACATTAGTCCATGCGCATACAACGTGCTCATGTGGGGCAACTCCACTCAGGGAGTCACACAACAACTTGCCCAATGGCATATACCATGACCATCACTCCTCAAGCACACATATGATGCACATGGGAATGAGTGATGAAAGTATCTAAATATGAAATGTGACGTAATGTACTTTCCTCATGACAAAGTTGGGTCTAGGCACATGGTGCACATAGGGATGAATCATATAGATAACATAACATGCGGTGAAGTTGTAATCTCCTCTTACTGAGGTTAGGTCTAGGTAGTTAGGCAATTCCTTAAGATATGGGGGAAGCATTACTAATAGTGGGGGCCCAATGATTTGGGGTATCCCACAAAGCTTAAGTAAGCATGGCCCTACTAGTCAACATCTAAGGTGAGGATAGATCTAACATCCATGGCCCTACTAGTCAACATCTAAAGTGAGGATGCCATCCCCACCATGAATCTAGGGTCTATATTACCCAAATCAGGACATGGATCAAGAAAAGTCATCATGATGGGGTCCTTGGAGAATGGTCCCATCATGGCTCATCCATGCACAAGGTGGGCTATTGGCCACACCTAGGAAGTCAAGGAGATCCTCCTCCTTTCTTCAACACTAGGTCTTTCTTACTCTAAGGAGTTGTTTTAATGGTGAAGATGAGATTACAAGGGCTAGATGGAGGGGAAATGAGAGAGAGAGAGAGAGAGAGAGAGAGAGAGAGAGAGAGAGAGAGAGAGAGAGAGAGAGGCTTGAAAATCTAAGAATGGTGGGACATCCCAAGCTTTTCTTGCAATCGGGGAGAGGTGAAATGAGGGAGAAGAGAGGGAAATAAGAAGTTGTAGTAAGGCAATGATGGGTTTGTAAGAAATGATGAATATTTGGGAAAAAAATGATCATTGCACATGGAAGAGAGCAAGCCATGATTATTTTGAGAAGAGAAAAGCCATCATGAGCTTGCTAGCTAGGCTAGGCTGTAGTACAGTAGGCTAGGCTTAGGTAGGCTAGGTCATGATGGAATAGGATAATGTCATCACCTAGGAAATTATGTACATGCAATAGGTGGGTCCCACAATCATTATCAATGGTCCAAATGATGCGCGGCCTACATCTTTTGATCTATAACTCAGATTGACGCATGAGATGTGGCGACGATGTGGTCGCAAGAGCATAGGTTTCAGGTCGAATTGGGTCAGGTTTACATGACAAAACTTAAGGATCATCGCCAATTTAACCTATAGGTAGCGGGTTGCTAGAATTTAACCGGAAGGACTACAGGACCTATTGGAATAGAATGAATACCAGGTTAAGGGTCTGATAACTGTCCCCTCATTTTTTAAAAAATTATCCTCAAAATTTACCACAACCAAGATAAACAAAGGAAGAAAACAAAACATCATCACACACATACACACATATAAATCAATCAATACAAGGCAATACATATCATAATACAATAAATCGTTCAATCAAACAAATGAGGATAGTGCTCCCTAATCTCTGCTTGATGCTCCTAAGACGCATCTGCCTCAAAATGATAACCCCACTGAACCTTCACTAGGGGAATGACCTTGGTCTGGAGAACCCACTCCTTCCGATTAAGGATGAGAATCGGTTGCTCAATATAAGAAGCATCCTCATGGACCTCAAGAGGCTGTCAATCAATCACCCAAATAAAGTTTGACCCACACTTCCGCAACATCGAAACATGAAAGACGTTGTGGATACTAGACAACTTAGAAGGTAAGGCAAACCTGTAGGCCACGGCGTCCACGCACCCAATGATCTCGAAAGGTCTTATGAATCTCAGTGTAAGCTTGCCCTTTGCTCCAAATGGTACTACGCCCTTTATGGGAAAGACCATGAGATACACCCTGTCACTAACAGGAAACTCCAGGGGACGTCATCGACGATCAACAAAACTCTTCTGCCAACTCTAAGCTATGGGCATCCTTTGCCTGATGATGTCTATTACCTTTGATGATTACTGCATTAGCTCGGGACCTAGGAAACACCACTCTCTAACCTCAGTCCAACAACAAGAAGATTTGCACGGTTTGACATATAATGCCTTAAAAGGAGTCATGCCATTAGTCATCTGATAGCTGTTGTTGCAAGTGAACTCAACCAAGTGCAAATGCTCATCCTAGCTACCCGTGAAGTCGATCACACAAGCTCTAATCATATCCTCAAGAATTTGGTTGACCCTCTTGACCTACTCATCTGTCTGCGGATGATACCCTGTACCAAGCTACAAAACAGACCCCATTGCTGATTGGAAGCTTCTCCAAAACTAAGACATGAATCTCGAGTCTCGATCAGAAATGATCGAAATGAGAATGTCATGCAGTCTCATAATCTCTTCTATGAATATTTTCACAAGACGATCTAATGTCCAGGTTGCATAAATTGAAATAAAATGTGTCGACTTTGTTAGAAGATCGACGACAACCCAGATGGCATTGTGACTGCGCTGAGTCCTCGACAAGCCCATGATAAAATTAGTGGATACATGCTCCCACTTCCACAACGGAATGCTCAAAGGCTGCAAGGGACCATGGGGTCTCTAGTGATCGGCCTTGACACACCGGCACATGTCACACTCAGCCACAAAATTAGTAATCTGGTGCTTTATCCTTGACCAAAAATACTGCTTCCTCTTATCGCGATACATCTTCATGGAGCCCAGGTGGATAGTAAGTCGCGATCGGTGTACCACGGTCAGCAGATTTCTACACAACTCTAGCACGTCTGAAACACACAATCAGTCTTTGAAACGAAGTCCATAATCACAACCAATCTGCCAGTCTGACTGCTCCATGGATGCAACCTCTGCTTGGTAGACCTGTAATGACTCATCTGTCTACTAAGCGTCGATCACCCTTACAACAAGAGAGGATTGAATCGACGGGATCGATAGCTGAATAATGGAAGATTGCAGACCAAACTTGAAGTCGTACTCTGTTACATACTCAAGCATCTTTCACTCCCGAACATCTATGACAACAAACCTCATGACTGACAGCTAAGCTCATCCACCACCATGTTCACCTTGCCTGGGTGGTACTGCAGGTCAAAATCATAGTCCTTCAAGAGCTTCATCCAGTGCATCTGTTCATATTCAACTTTGACTGAAAAAATAGATACTTTAAGCTCTTGTGGTCAGAGAAGAGCTCGAACCTAACCCCATAAAGATAGTGCCTCCACACCTTCAGTGTGAAGACAACTGCTACCAACTCTTGATCATGTGTAGGGTAGTTCATCTCGAGGACCTTAGACTGGCTTGAGGCATACGCCACTAGCTTCCCGTGCTACATCAGGACAAATCCAAACCAACTCTCGAGGCATCAGTAAAAACAACAAATCCATCACTCCCAAAGGGAAGAGTGAGGACAAGAGTGGACGTGAGGTGGTGTAACACCCTGGATTTTGGCCAACCTGGGATTAGACGTCCTTAGGAAATGGGTCAACTAAAACACTTGGGAAATTGCTCAGAACCCAATTCCATAGCCAAAGAAATCACTTAGGATTAATTCCTTTAGAAACTAAGCATAAGTTAGCTAGCGCTACGCTGGAGTAGCTGAGAAATAGTCCCTGATCACTTTAAATACGTTCTACAAGACCCAAAGTGAGTAGAACCAATGGTGCTATAATACTCTAAAACCACGGATCAAACTCTAAACCGGTTTGTTCTCTGGACCTCTTTGAAACTTTGTATTGGATCTAGACCGCACGTCGAAAGTCCGATACTTACAATCTTAGACCGTTAAAACCGCCTTGCTGGAATTGACAATCATTTTGAAAATCAAGTCCAACCGACATTCGCAGGTTATTTCATTGAGTCTGGACTGAAGAGAGTGAGAATAGGGTTAGATTTGGAATTTGAAATTCAAATATGGCACACGACTTGACGCGTTATTATTAAGCGTTCTGACCATCAGAATTCAGCCAAATTACACCCTCGGATCAGGAAAAATTTCTATTTCATATCATGAGACTTGTAGACCTGATCTACGTGCGGTGACCGCTGAACTGAAACTGGACCGCCACGTGCGATCTACGAACACTGTTGGTCTGAAAATGGGATGTGAGCGACATCTGACACGTATGAACTTAAGTCCTATCGCGTTCGGCCAGGGGACCACCAGAAATATCCTTTTGGACCGAAACAGCCCCGATTTGGATATACCTTAAGTATACATTGTTCCCGAGCCTATTTCGGGCATGTTTGGGCTTATAAAAGGGGTTGAAACCCTCTCATATCTCTCCCATACGAATTTGAAAAAAGCCCTAGTTTGAGAGAGAGAAAAGGTGAGAGATTGTGAGAGAGAGTGGAGGAGAATTTCCTACTGCTGGTGCTACCTGTTGCACATGTTTAAGCAACACGCTCCAATCACTTTGCCGGTGATTTCTCCACTTTTCTAGGTAAGAAAACATCCCTAATACTTTTTGATTTGAGGTTCACTCATTTTCATAGCCTGTTAGCTGATAGATCTTGTAAAATAGATTGTCTATTCGCCGTAAACGAAGCGTATACGCTCCGTTCGAATCGCTTCACCTATAAGAGATAAGGTACGGATTTTAGACGCTTTGATTGACTGTTTCCAACGCTTTCAATGTCGTTTAATAGTATATTATCGACGGCAACGCCATTTGACATGTACAATATGCTGTCCGTTTCCTGTTTCGTAAGCAGATGAAGAATATGAGATTTAGGGCATTTTAGTCATTTGTAGGAAGTACTATTTTCATTCATATTTTGCTGATGTGATTGACATGGCTTCTTGTCACATTAGAATACTAGGAATGCATGCATAATTATTTTGGTAAAGAGATTCGCCTAAATGCGCACTTTGAGTCGACATACTATATGTAGACTTAAGTGTGTAGTGTAAGTGTTTGTTTAAATGCTTGTATTAGTATGTATTGAATTAAATGGTGTTATGAATTAGTTTGACATTGATTTCTCAATTAATATGTTGATGTAAATGATTTCCTACATGTTAGCTATATGCATGATTTCATTATATGTATGAAATGCATGTGCTTGAAGATTTACTTAAGTTGTATGTTATAACATGTGTTAACATGCTCACATGATTGTATTTCATTTTCATTACTCTTACATGATGGCTGATGTGATTCCATATTTTTTTGGGACTATACCTAGTCCAGGCAGTCGGTAACCGAGCAAATTCGTGGTTGGCTTATCTTTGCTATGAACGACGCGTCAATGAACGCGAGCCGTGTTTTGGAGTTGGCGGCAGTGGTTAGGCCACGCGAGGTGTTTTATGCACTTCATGTCGTTCGACTTGAGATGCGATCATGCTAGTCGAGCCCGTCAAGTAACCCAACTGGCCTTTGTATGTTCACCCTGTATGAGTCACAACTGCTTGAACCTAGGGTACTGAACTTACCATTGTAAACCCTGTCAACCATGGTACCTTGATCCGTAAAGACTCATGAGCTGGGCATGGTGGTATGGGACACCGTGGTCGAGCTGTCGGCCTATGCTGGGGCCACAAACCTCCCCATAGTGACCAGTGAGCACCTATGTCTCGTGAGCAGATTATGGTGGTATGTGACACTATATTCTTGCTGTCGGCCTACACTGATCAGGCGACGAGTCTTTTGTAGTGACCGCGAGCGTATTCTGAGTCTACAGGAGGCGACGACCCTTCCGTAGTAGTGAGAGTACAGTAGGCCTGTATTGATAAGGTGATGGGGGAGCAGTGCAACGAGTGCGAGCAACGGCCCTGACAGCCCTTGCAACGACCTACAAAATACACATCGTATGAGATTACTAGGAGTGACGACCCTAGACAGGATCTGTGTTGGGATTGATATAAGGGAAGTACCTTAGTTTCCCAATCCTGTTGTATGAATGGACTAATAATAACTCGGTAATCATATCACCATCACATTGCATGTGCCTGGAAGATGTGGAGCACTGAGCAGTACGCAAGCATGTCGCAGACGCAGATGGTGCCGTATGAGGGAGAATGTCGGTGAGGGCATCCATCACGTCATGTCATATTGCATTAATAATAGTATTAGGATTGTTTGATTTATTGCTTTACTATTATCGCATGATTGATTTGAGAACATGTTAATTCTTGCTCTATTATTCCACTGAGTTAGCTACTAATTCCCACGTTACGGGATAGTGTTTCCAGACACCCACCAGTCCCTATTGTGATTGCAGATGATGGCGCGGCCTGCGAGGCGGAGCTGGACTTGATGATGATGAGGAGGATCCCTCCTTTATGCGTGTTCTGATTGACGGGATTACAGGGAGGTTGATTAGATACCTTGACACTTGTCATTTCATATTTTTAGAGCACTCATGTATATTCTTTTTGTTTACTTTTGGAATATACATGTAGGTATATAACTTGGTAACCTGTTCACACTCTGGAGATATACAACAATTTATATATTTTATACATACTATCACAGTCTTCCGCTTGTAAATTTAACTGTCTTTGGAGTATGATATGCTGTTCTGGCTTAATCTCACTCATGTTTAATACATTAACACAGACAACATTCAATCATACATATCTATGTTGTATAAATAACATTTTGGAACTCGAGAGTTAGGTTTTTACTCGACCCCCGATTTTCAGGGTGTTACAGGTGGTCCTTCAACTCGACAAATGCCTCCTCACAGGCATCACTCTAGACTAACTTGGTGCCTTTCTCAGTTAACCTGGTCAGTGGTGTTGTAATGTGAGAGAATCCCTTAATGAATTGCAGATAGTATCCCGATAGACTAAGAAAACTATGGATTTCGGATGCGTTCCTGGGCTGGCCCCACTGATTAATTTTTGAGGGGTCCATAACAACACCCTCCCTTGTCACCACTTGACCCACGAACTTCACCTCCTCCTTCCAGATTTTGCACTTCTCCAGCTTCACATAGAGCTGGTGGGGACGGAGGGTCTCCAAAACAATCTGCAAATGCTGCTCGTGGTCCTTCCGGCTCTTCGAATAGACCAGAATGTCATTGATGAAGACTATAATAAACTGATCGAGGTTGGGCCGAAAGACCTCATTCATCAACTGCATAAAGATAGCGGGTGCATTGGTCAACCCGAAAGACATGACTAGAAACTTAAAATGACTGTAGTGCGTTTGGAAAGCTGTCTTTGGGATGTCCTCTTCTCAGACCTGAATTTGATGATGGCCGAACCACATGTCAATCTTTGAAAAGAACTATGCACCTTAGAGCTGATCAAATAAATCGTCGATCCTTAGGAGCGGGTATTTGTTCTTGATTGTGACTTTATTGAGGTCGTGATAATCAATGTAGAGCCTCAACGAACCATCTTTCTTCTTCACAAACAAGACTGGGGCTCTACACGATGAACTGCTCGGATAAATAAAACTTAACTCCCACAACTCGTCCAACTGCACCTGTAGTTCCCTTAACTCCATCGGTGCCATACGATACGGGGCCTTTGAGATAGGCATGGTACCGGACACATGATTTATTTGAAACTCTATCTACAGACGCGACGGTAACCCCAGAATCTCCTAGAACACGTCGGGAAAATCACAGATAATCTGCAACTGATCGACACTCCCAACCACTAACTCCTATACTACACAGGCCATCAAACTAGATAACGACTCTCCTCTAGGCTTGAAAATGATCTGGAATAGCTGAAAGCTGGGTATACAGAATATGCCTGTCTTGGCAGAACAGTCCAATACGGCGTGGTACTCAGCAAGCCAATCCATGACCAGGATAACATCATACTCGGATATCGGCAACGAAAAATAGATCCACAGGCAGAAACATATCCCCAGCCATAATAGGGTAAGATGAATAAAATTGGCCTAACCCTTCAGACTTCCACAAGGGAGTTGATACCAACAAGGACTCATGAGCTGACTCCAACAGTAGAGCGGTCGATTGGTAGAACTCCTCGGCCATGAAAGAATAAGATGCTCCAGAATCAAATAACACACATGCAATGCAAGCGGAGATAGGAAGAATACCCTCGACTACCCCTCTGAAAGACTGAGGGTCCGGCTAAGCGGCGTAGAATCTGCCCTAGGCTGGCAAGGGCAGTAAACTTGATGACTAAGAGTCCTACACCTGCTGTGCGACATAAAATCTGCCCTGGGCCGGTGGGGTAGGTGCCTGTCCCTTCTATATATGTTGTCTTTAGTACTACTATGGTTGCTGTAGCGGCCTAACTTATTACCTTTACTACTGCGGGGGAGGCCTCGGAGGCTAGTGCCATGGTCATTGTTGTTGCTACTATGGAGGCTGATGAGGGGGCTATTGCGGTGCCCTTTGCTGATAATGTTGTTGTGGATGGGGACACTCATACCTATGATGTCCCGCCCTCCCATAACCAAAATAAACTCTAGTGAATCTACCCGAAGATGATGTCGGCTGCACTGCTAGTGCTAAAAATCCTAGACGGCCCATATATCGATGTTGTTGATGCTGACAAGAGCTATTGGAGTGTGCCTTCCTCTTTTGACCTCCTCCTTGGTCATGGGTCCTCTAGAAGGTAGCCCAATCATCCTCATAAATCAAAGCCCTCTAAACAACCTGATCAAACGTCATAGGAAGGTGTCCGACCACACGACTCCAGAGAGTGGGACGCAAGCCTTTTACAAAATGGCGAGACTTCTGCCTCTCATCATCCATTAGGTAAGTAGTGAATATGGACAAAGCAATAAAATGTGCCTCATATTACAACACGGTCATCTCTCCCCGAACAAGCATCTTAAACTCTGATGCTCTCTGCTGCTGAACATACTCGGGGAAGAACTTCTGGTCGAAATGATCCACAAAGTCCTCTAAAGTCCATACAAAATCTCTCCCAGCCGATTGAGAAACAGATGCCCACCAATGCTCAGCCTCTCCTTGGAGATGGAATACCACTAATGGAACTCACTGTTGTGTCATGCATTACATGGTTTTGAAGATCTTCTCCACCTCAAAGTCCCACAACTCAGCAGTTGTAGGATTTGGCTCACCCCAGAAACATGGGGAGATCATGCTGACGAAAATCTCAAAAAAGTGCGCTTGCGCACAACTACTCTCTCTACTCTGGAGTCTCCTCCCAATTTCTACTCTACCCCTGGAGGGTGGTTGTGACTACATGCAACATCTGCTACAACTGCTCTGCTCGAACGAGTATAGTAGGGAATGTAGGGGTTACATTGGCCTTAGGCGGAGGCGTAAAAACTGCTAGGGCCTCTGGCATAGCTACAACAGGCTCATACGAGGAATGGGAGCAACTGGAGGCAGAATGAGAACCTAGGGAATAAGATCCTCAAGAGGTAGAGTGGGATGTACTCGAGTCGCTCAGGTACCATGGGTTCCTCTACCTATCGTGCCTCATCTAGGCGACATGGTCTACAAAAAGAACAAAGGCGTCCAAGGATGATGGATGTTAGAAAACCAAATCAAAAGAGTACGCACTTGGGACACTACTTGTCTTAAGCTCGAAGCAGATATGTGATGTTGTCTTAAGTTATTCTTGGGTTACGCTCAGATACCAATAACTGTCACGCCCCAAACTCATAAACCAGCTCATAAAATTATCGATCACCGACTCTAACACCGATAGCCTTCATAGTAACCCATTCTCAGCTCCTGACACCCATTCACCAAGTTCTAATCCTATGATCCTAAAAGAAGGATTTCTAAATCACAAGTCTGTTTCATAATTAGCATAACCAAGATCATAACTGACAAATAAAAACCACAGGTGCATCATCACAAAATCTACTAAGAATAAAAACTTTTACAAAGCACATAAAGGGAAAGATACAATAGCTATAATAACTCTAAAAGCTCTGCAGCACACTCTTACTCCTGCACTGTTACGGCCTAATGTCACCAGCATGCCTCAATGGTGCATAAACTTATAGAAAACTTAGAGGGTGGTATAAGTATGTGCAGGACAGGTGCTAATTATGCAATATCAGAGTATACGACATATGCGGACAAGACTAAGAATATCACCAGTCGTAACTAGTCTATGCAATATAAGGCAGGAATGCTGTCAACCATCCCAAGGCTATGTTGCACCAAGCATGAATGTTATCCACCATACCAAGGCTATGCAATGTAGGGCATATATAGCCAAATTCCATGAGCAATATGCAATGTAATCACACCAGTCCTCATTAAAATAACAGTGAAGATTGCTTTAGTTGAAGTAGGAATATGCCAATATGTCTTAGAGGGGGGTGAATAGGACTTTTTAAAGTTTTTATGATTTCTTAAAAATCCTATTACACTAGTCCTAACAACAAGCACATATCAGGATTACTCAAAAGTAACTCTACTGGCTTCCAAGCCCGGTAGAGGATCCAATCACAAACTATTTAAGAAGTGAACAATATGCAAACTAGTTAATGATGGATATGACTATGTATATGTGTGAGTGTGATCTCAGACATTCAGATATGAAAATATTAAAGTAAATCACACAATTAAAATAATATCAATCTAAAAAATAATCATTTTTATAGTGATTCGACTACTTGTCTACTCCACTCCCCATAACCCCACTCAACCCTTGAGTGTACCAAATTTCACTAAGGAGGTTCCACAGTGGTTCACCTCAAACCTAAGGTTTTAAATCAGGTTCACCTTCAACCTTTATAACCTATACCTAGGCTGACTATTTATGCTCCTTGAGTAAGGGTCAACACATAACACCTGGTTTTAGGCACACTGGCTAAGGATCCACATAAGGAACCTCACTGTTTATACTCTCACAAGCAAGGGTCAACATAATGCACCCACTTTTAAGCATACTAGCCAAGGATCTTCCACAAGACATTAACTATTTATGCTCTCCACAGAGCAATGGTCAACACAACGCACCCACTACGTACACTCTTGCTGGAGGCCTCCTAGAGGACTTGCAAGGGTGAGAAACACCTTAGACCCAATCCTATAAAGGAATCATCAAAGGGTCCTGTGGACTTTGATAACTTACAATAAGTAGATAAGTCCCTCTGTAGCTCATTGTTGAAGATCTCCTCCTTTATTAATGAAGAGTCTTTTGCTCCCTTGAATCGTAACTCAGAAGATATACTAATGCATGGCGACGGGTTGGGTTAAGGTTATAATGGAATCCTACTCTCAAATATTTTTCTATAAAGGAGATAGAGTGATTCCAATCATCTACGCATTCAAGGCATCCTAACTTAATAATTTACCATTAAGGTAGTAGCTGGAGGATCATTGAATGCGTAAGTTCATTCCCCAATCCACTCTATTGAATATCAATGATGACGGTGGATTGGAGGATGAACTCCCATTAGAGAAAGGGATTTGGGTATATAATTTAAGGTAAAACACTCAAAAACACTCTCTTCTTTCTCTGCCAGCAATAATAGATAAGTCCTCTTTATATAGACAAAAGGTTCCAACGGATATAAAATGGTCACATTTATAATAGAGTTCGATATCATCGAGCAGGATCGATATCATCAAGCGTATACTCTCGATAGCATCGACAGTTTGCTAGATGACAAACTCAAATGTCATACACTTTTGAAACCTATTGCCAGCTGGTCAATGGAATCGAAACACGTGTTGACATCATCGGATTTCAAACTCCATTTTCATTGATGCGAGGTTTAATTTCTCGACATTTAAAAATGAGAGAGACTTGTTTTAAAATATTTTAGGCTTACAAGAATGATCGAGGGACCTTTGATATCATTGGAATTTAAATATCGATGATATCGATAGCTGTGTCAAGGCATCGATAAATCCAAAGGATTTTTGTTTAAGCTTGTTGGACAGTTTCTTTCCCTATTCGATGCCATCGAAACCATACCGATATCATAGATATTTGAATATAGATTCAATTGAGTGACCCTCGATCATAGATAAAATCTTAAAATATTTTGCTGGAAATCTTCGCGCCCAAGACCGATATCATCGAGAACATTCCAATGTCATCGAGATTTGAACTTCGATGGTATCAATAAGGGCTTCGATATATCGATGCATATACAATATTCTTAAGTGAAAATAGGGGCACCAGAGATCTGCCTGTCAATATTATCGAGTCACCTTCGATGGACTCAAGATTCAAATATCGATGATATCAATAGATATATCGATACATCAATAAATCCGTCCAGAGATATATGCAGTTGCTCGACACTTTTGTCCTCATTCCGATGAAATCAATTTATCATCAAGGACATCGACAGTACAGGTCGATCATATCGAGATGTGTATCAATAAAATCGACAAAGCAAGAAAACTTAGAGATTTTCTAATATTGAAAATTTTTCTTAACTTAAAAACCTTATGATGTTCTAACTTGTTTTAAGGGTTTAAATACTTGGTGTTTTGGGACATGGGATGTGAGGCTTAGATTTACCTGTGGCAAGCTTACACACATTTGGTTGAGGCAGACACTTTGAATTAATCTTCCTATGAGGCTTTGCAGTCTGGCTGACTCAACACTCACGCTAAGTGACACACCAGGGAACTTTCAATCTCCCCCTTTGTCAATTACATGACAAAATACCAAAACACCCTAAACCAACATATAACACCCCAGATTTTTGCCAACCTGGGGTTAGGCGTCCTTAGGCAATGGGTCAACCATAACACCTTGGTAACCTCTCAAAACCCAATTCCAAAGCCAAAGAAATCATTTAGAATCTAATTCTTTAGAATTTAACGTGAATTAGCCAGCGCTACATTAGATTTCCTACAAAATAAGCACCAACCACTTTAAATGCGATCTGTAAGACCCAAAACCTATAGAATCATTGACGCTATCTTATCCTAAAATTCAGGATCAAACTCTAAACCTGTTTATTCTCAGGAACCCTTTAAAACTTTATATTGGATCTAAACCGTGCATCGAAAGTTTGATAGTGATAATCTTAGACAATTACGACCGCCTAGTTGGACTTGACAATCATTTCAAAAATCAAGCCCAACTGATATCCTGGCACCATTTTACTAAGTCCGGAGTGAACAGAGTGAGAAAAAGGAAAATATTTAGAAAATTAAATACATTTTTATAAATCTGGCACGTTTCTCTTGCGGGTTAAGTAGAAGCATTCAGACCGTTGGAATCTGACCCAAATACACCCTCAGATCAGGGAACATTTACCACTCAGGTTAGTGTACTTGGAATCCTCGATCGAGTCTCAGTGACCGCTGAACTGAAACTGGTCCGCCATGTGCGATCTTGAAACCCTATCGGACTGAAAACTTAATGTAATCAGGATCCAATACACATGAGCTTAAGTCCGACCGCATTTGGTCAGGGGACCTCTAGAAATATTCTTTTGGATCGGGAAAGACCCAATTTGGCTATAACCCAAGTATACCTTGACTTAAAGTCTGTTTTGATCATGTTTGGGCTTATAAAAGGGCCTTAAACCCTTAGCTTTCTAACCCATACGAATTTGGAGAAAACCCTAGGAGAGAGAGGAGAGAAAAGATAGAGAAAGTGAGAGAGAGTTGGAGTTCTCCTAGGGATTCTTCCCTGCTGCTCCACGTGCCAAAGCCACCCACCTGCATCGTTATTTCGGTGATTCTGGTTTCATTCTAGGTAAGAAAACCCTAACCCTAACCTGATTTGAAGCTTAGACTAGCTGTAGAAGAGTTCTAGCTAACCTGTTTCTTGCCATAGGTAGCGTATCTGTCGTTGACGAAGACACATCGTCTGAATCCTAACGAATACGCATTTCTGGTTTAAGGTGCTGATTTTAGACGCTTAGATTACCTGTTTTTAAAGTTTTCAATGTCGTTTAATGATAGATTGCTGATAAGGATGTTGTTTGACATGTAGAACATGTTGTCCGTTTTTCATTTCGAATACGTACGAAGAATATGAGATTTAGGGTATTTTAGGTATTTGTAGGAAATACTGTATACGTACATATTTTGCTGATATGATTGCCATGAGTATTTACCATGTACCTATACTAGTTATACATGTATATCTGTTTGGCGAAGAGATTCGCCCTAATGCACATATTGGCTGACATATGCTATGTAGACTAATGTGTGTAGACTAAGTGTTTGTTGAAATGCCTAAATCAATATGATTTATGCCTGTCATATGTTTTGAATGTAAGAACATGATTGTTATGTATTAGACATCTCCTTGATATAAGGATCTATCATACTATATGTTGAAATCAACATACGTCAAGTACGTTGGAGTTGAGTAGTCTAAGAATTTGTATAAATGTATGTATTAGTAAGTATTGAGTAAATGGTGTTGTAGATTACGGTTGAGACTGGATTCTCAACTAATTTGTTGATGTATATGATTTCCTCTATGCTTGTTGTATTTCAATTGATTTCCTTATGTGCGAAGTACTTGTGTATGGTTAAATTGCCTATGTTGTATCTTATAACATGTTGCTAACATGCTAGAATTTCTTGTATTTCAATTCTGTCTCTCTCATATGATTATTGATTTAGATTACATGTGCTTGGGGCTATACTCTAGTCCAGGTAGTCAGTAACAGCTTAGAATTCGTGGTTGGATTCTATTCACCACGAAGGATGTGTATGACGAACCCGATTCGTACTAGAGTCGTCGGAAGTGGTTACGCCACACGAAGTGCTTGTGCACTTCATGTTAGTCGATTCAACGTGCGCTCGTGCTAGTCGGACTCATCAAGCAACCCGACTGACCATTGTATGTTCACCTTGTAATCGTCATAACTGCTTGAACCTAGGGTACTGAACTTACTAGTGATAACCCTGATAACCGTGGTACCTTGATCCACTAAGACTCATGAGCCGGGCATGGTGGTATGGGACACCGTGGTTGAGCTGTCGGCCTACGCTGGGGCCACAAACCTCCCCGTAGTAACCAGTGTGCAACCCAGACTTGTGAGTAGATTATGGTGGTATGAGACACTATATTCTTGCTGTCAGCCTACACTGATAAGGTGATGGGGGAGTGGTGCAACGAGTGCGAGCAACAACCCTGACAGCCCTTTGTAGTGACCTCAAGCGTACTCTGAGTCTACGTGAGGTGACGACCCTTCCGTAGCAATAAGAGTACAACTAGGCCTGTATTGATAAGGTGATGGGGGAGCGGAGCAAATAGTAGGTGCAACAGCCCTGACAGCCCTTGCAGCGACGTAGAAATATATCATCGTATGAGACTACTAGGAGTGACGACCCTAGACAGGATCCTTGTTAGGATTGATATAAGGGAAGTACATTAGTTTCCCAATCCTACTGTATGAAAAGGACTAATAACAACTCGATAATCATATTCATATCGCACTGCATGTGCCTGGAAGATGTGGAGTACTGAGGGAAGAAAGCATGCCGCGGACGTAAGATGGTGTCGCATGAGAGAGTATGTCGGTGAGGGCATCCATCATGTCACTTCATGCTTGCATTAATCATAGTATTTAGAAATGTTTGATTGCTTGCTTTACCATTATTGTGTGATTGATTTGATAACATGTTAACCTTTGCTCTATGATTCCACTGAGTTAGCTACTCACTCCCACGTTACGGGACGGTGTTGCGCACACCAAACAGTCTCTACTTTAATTTTAGATGATGGCGATGCTTGTGAAGCGGAGCCGAACTTGATGATGATGAGGAGGATTCTTCCTATATGCAGGTTCTGATCGACGGGTTTGCAGGGTTACTGATTAGATGCCAATACACTTGGTATTTTGCCTTTTATTTACACACCCATGTATATTCTTTTTGCTCATCTTTGGAGTATACATGTATATGTTTAACCTGGTATCATGTTCACACTCTGGAGACTTACAATCAATTATATATTTTATGTATCTATCACATTCTTCCGCTTGCTAATTTAATTGTCTCTGGGGTATGATATGTTGTTTTGGCTTAGTCTCAATCTTGTTTAATGTCATTCTACAAACAACATGCATTCATCATTATCTGTATTGCATAAGTGACATTTTGGAACTCGGGAGTTGGGTTTCTACCCGACCCCCGATTTTTGAGGCGTTACACAACATCTAGACAAACACATCCTGAATTGCGTATACATGTAATTTACACAATTATACATTGTCTAGTGAAACCATACACACAAGTGAGTATAGCTGCTGCCCCTGACTGCAAACTCCCCCTCGCTTAGTGCAGTTACTCCCCCTAACACCTGCAATACCATACTCAAGTAGATATACATTTCTCGACAAGGTGTTTGAGTCATTTGCCAGGGTGTTTGAGTCCTTCTCCCCCTTTTTGTCAGTCATTCACAAAGATATAGCAGTTGATATTGATTGAAGTGTAAGCATCGTGGGAGAACCAATAGATATAGATGTAGAATGATTAAATCAGTTTAAGCATACATCATTTTTAGAAAGTATGGATGTATATCAGATCAATTAGAGTAGTGATAAAAGTAGATAAAATAATCATGAAAATCACATGCATCCATAGCAGGAACTAGAGGACCATAAAACATAATTATGGCAGTAAAAATGAGAATTATATCCAGCCGCATTCAACAATATCCAAAAACATATATGTACTGCCCAAGTTTGGCAGTAGATTAACAGTCATCCCTATATACTTCCCAAGTTTGGCAGTAAATTAACAGTCATCCCAACAAAACTACCTAGCCCATTCATGTGCAACCAAAATTAGGCATCAGTGATTAGCCCATCCATGGGCAACACATAAAAATAAAATAAAATAAAAACAACTGTTTTAGACTGTGTAGGTGAGTGAAGCATCACATACACTTATGAGACCGTAGAACATCCAAAAAAATATTAATGTTCATATGCAGAAATAAGAGTGAAGTATATGTGACAGTATCTAGAGACCAGTGCTCATGGAGCTGAGGAAGATTGCGTCGTATCATTTTGACGACAGGTGAATAGCTCAACCAACGGTTGCACGATCTGTTGCACTCTGTTCACTAGGTGCTCCAAGACAGTAAGCCTTTCACCGATTCCTTGAGCTAGGAAACATCCCGCTAAATCGCTTTAATCCAATCCTGATGGAGCTTAAATTGTTTAACATGCCTAGGCCTTGATGTGGATGGTGCTTGATGGGGCCCAGGAGCATCATCTCCAGCTGCCTCCGCTCCTTCACCGGGAACATCACCTTCACCTCCTTCTCCTTCTTGAATGTCTTCCTCTGGGTCCTCAGGGTACTTGTGGAACTTCAAGTTCATTTTGCGAGTGTTGCTTTTGTTGAAGACTTGGAGGGGAAGTACCAGATCATTGGTCATTAGGAAGCCGATGGGGTCACATACCATGCTAATGATCCAGGGATAGGGTAGGTGAAGGTCGCTAGATATATGAACAATGTATACCAACTGATGGACACGCAGAGTCAGAAGACAAATCTTTATCCCTTTGGTGATTGAGTACACTAGCATGGTCATAAAACCCATGAGATCGGACCAGTTGGTGCTTCTAAGATATATATATATGTGCTGAAGATACCGTGCAAAACCTGAAATCATGGTTCCATGTACCTAGATTTCAACGCATTCCCATGATACCAAGGGATGTCTTTACCATGACATAGGTACTTAGTTACCATGGACCGAATTTCAATATTTTTGAGGTCCATTTCAGGGAGACTCTCTGGTGTTATTATCAGTCCGAGGATATTTTCCATTGTAGCAGGAGTGATTAGCACATCATCACCATCCAGAGAGACCATGATAGGAGGATTTGACACGAATGATTGACACACGGCAAGGAAGTTTCAAGTTCGTTCGAGTTGACATGGCCCACGAAATCTAGAACGGGCAACCAATCGATTGCAGCAAATAGGGATTCCATATTTATGGTTTTAGACTATCCCTGTCTATCTTTCTCTCATGAATGAGCTTCCTAACCATGTATTTTGGTAGATTTGAAGTTAACCCAACTGGAGGAGGTGTCAGTAGTTCAGACTGAGACCCACCACATGAAGTTTGTCAAGATCTTTGACGGGTGGGGGTCCCATGTTCGGGAGCTCTTGCCTTTTCTTTTGAGGCAAGAGTCTTTCGTCGAGAGGCTCTAGATGAGTCCTTAGGACCTGACACTATTGCTTTGTCCTTACCCATAATGACAGATTTGGGAAGAATGGACAAAATTCCTCTTTTAAAGAAATTGAAAATACCTGACTAAAAGAAAGATAAAATTTGGAATGGAAGGACTGGAGGGGTAATACTAGTTTTTGAGGCTTCTCCGGGACCCACTAATGGACTTTCGGTTGAGGGGATGAGTAGGAAAAAAGAAAGAAAGGGATGCCTTTTTTCCAAAAAATAAAGATTTTCCGCTCAACCGTCTTTTATCGGGCGGTAGTCTTCGATATCATTGACCAGTGTTTTGATGATATCAATGTACCTCCCCCGATGTTATCGAGACCATCTTCGATATCATTCTCGATCATATGGCTTTTCACATTCCAAAAAGGCATCGATGATATCGACCCTAGATCAATTAATCAGGAATGATATATCGACAGACATATCGAGGATAAATGATTTTTCATTTTCAACATTTAGACGACCTTTCAAGTATACTTTTAATATTTCTACAAATCAATAGTATACTTAGAAGAATTATGTACAATCACTATACACATCAAAATTATAAACATTAGAATGTTTATATACAAAAGATTGAGGTAAGGAACCTCAGATATATCATTAGAAGCTGATTAAAAAATAAAGTATTTAATCCAAATCTTGATGCATGATCTAGAATTGTTTTCTCTCTGTTCAGTATTTCTATGCATAGGGATCATCCTTTCCCTTACCTTTGATGACATAGCAGTGGTTATTTGTGCGAGAACCCTTCATCATTGTTTCTCCTGAGATGTCAAGGATTTCACATTTCTCCTTATAGAATGCAACCACATGCTCATTGTCACAAATTTGAGAAATGCTTAAAAGATTGTGTGTTAATACTTTTATGCAAAAGGCATTCTCATTTTTGAACAACTGGATTCCCTTAATGATTCCCTGTCCAATTACCTTAGTGGTGCTTCCATCTCCATAGTGACTATCCTATGATTAAGATCTAAATAATTTGTAAGGAGGGATTTATCACCTGTGACATGTCTTGAACACTCGCTATCTAGATACCACTTAGTTTCATTTCTGGACATATGGTTTGAATGAGTAACCAGATAAATCTTCTTTTCTTTTGGGACCCATTTTGTGACAGGATTTTTAACAGTGGTAGATATTGTTTTCTTGTTTAATTTAACCACTTAATTTAATTACTCTTTGTTAGTCATTTTAGGTGGTGGTGGATGTGAATCTCTTTAATTCATATTTCTTGATTGATTCAAGACATTTTTCACTTCTCTGGTAGGTTTGAATTTTCCAATATGATTCCGACTAGAGTTATGTTGAGTTTTCCTAGGAGACAAGCATTCAATCTTATAATGACCCAAATCACCACATAAATGACACATTGGAGTAATTCTTTTATTGCTACCTGAAGCAGCAGTTCTTTTAGTTGTACATCCAGTTGTTGTTTTATCATATCCTAAGCCGCTCATGTCCTTTCTCAGTTTTCCCATACCTAAGAGTTTTTCTAACTTCTTACCACTCTGGGAAAACTTATAGTTTAGCTTAGTGATTTTTCTAGATTCTTCTAAATTAAACAAGAGTGCATGATTTTTATTTTGAAGGAGCATGTTTTTGTCTTTTAATTGCTCAACCTGTCTGTTTAGTTTTTTAGACTCAGATTTAAGGAAGGTGTTAATTCTTTCAAGTCTATCATTATCTGAGTGATATTATTATAAATCATTGATTAGGTGCGTATTAATTTTCAGAGTTTTATCCAAATCTTTTTGTAGCAATTCATTTTTGTTCTTAGATTTTCCAAGTCTTTTAATAACTTTGATGCTATGAATGTACATTTGATTGTAGACATCTTGTAGTTTATTCTGTTCTTCTTCTATTTCAGTTTCTTCATTGTCTGATGGAAATGATTCAGTGGCCTGTGGTTCCTCATTCTTAGTCTCAATGGGAATGATTGGAGCAGTGGAGACCATAAGAATTTTTAATGATTCCTAATCTCCATTGCTCTCTAAGTCACTAGATTCTGAATTTGACTCTTCTGTATATCCCATGTGGCAGCCATTTCCTTTCCCTTAGTATTTTTGTTTGGGCAATCAATAGACAGGTGTTCATACTTCTGACAGGCATAACATTGTGGTTCTTTGGTCTTTTTACCAAATTTTCTTGTAGAAGGTCTGTTGTCCACCTTTCTTCCTTTAATTGGGCGGCCATGATTTTTCTAAAGGAACTTCTTGAATCATTGCGCCAGTAAAGCCACTTCCTCGTCTTCATCTTCTTTTTCACTTCCACTGTCCTCATATGTTGTTTTCTTTGAAGGTTTTAGGACAATATTTTTAGATTTTTGGGATTGTTTGAAGTGTAGTTCAAATGTTTGTAGGGAACTTACCAGTTCTTCTACTTTCATCTCATCTATGTTCCTACACTCTTCAATTATTGTTACTTTGGGATTAAATTGTTCCAGTAGGGATCTTAGAATTTTCCTACAAATTTTCAGTACTAAAACTTTTTCTCCCAATCCACCCATGGAGTTATAAATGATATTCAACTTTGTGAAGAACTTTATGAAAGTCTCATGCTCTTCCATTATGAGATTTTAGAACTGTGAGGTTAGTAGTTGTAGTTTGGACGTCTTTACAGTGCTTGTGCCTTCATGGGTTATTTCCAATAGATCTCATGCTTCTTTGGATTTCCCACACATGCTTATTTGATTAAAGATGTCTTGGGATAGAACACAGTAGATGGTGTTCATAGCATTCGCTTCAGTAGTCTATTTTTCTTTATCAAACATTGTCCATATTTCTTTGGGTTTGGATTTTGTGATGGTTGTGTCATTATCAAGTACAATTTGTTCAGATGGTGTCACATATCCACTTTCAACTATATCTCAAACATCATGATCTAAAGATCTCATAAAGTAGTGTATCCTAGCCTTCCAGTATGCGTAATTTGAGCCATCAAATACTGGAGGCCTAGTGACTGATGAGCCCTCTCCTTTGGCCATATTCCTAACTTTAGTCAAGATCACTCTCTAGGCAGTGAAGCCCTTAAAGAGAGACCTGCTCTAATACCAATTGAAATATCTGTGAAGACCGCTTTAGTTGAAGCAGGAATATACCAATATGTCCTAGAGGAGGGTGAATAGGACTTTTTAAAGTCTTTGTGGTTTATTAAAAATACTATTATACTAATCCTAACAATAAGCACATATCAGGATTACTCAAAAATAACTCTACTGGCTTATAAGCCCGGTATGGATCCAATCACAAACTATTTAAGAAGTGAACAATATACAAACTAGTTTATGATGGATATGACTATGTATGTGTGTGAGGTGTGATCTCAGACATTTAGATATGAATATATTAAAGTAAATCACAAAAAAAAAAGAATAGCAATCTCAAACATAGTCATTTTTATAGTGGTTCGACTGCTTGTCTACTCCACTCTCGGTAACCCCACTTAACCCTTGAGTGTACCAGATTTCACTAAGGAGGTTTCACAGTGGTTCACCTCAAACTTGAGGTTTTAACTGAGGTTCACCTTCAACCTTTATAACCTACACCTAGGCTGACTGTTTAAGCTCCCTGAGCAAGGGTCAACACATAGCACCCAATTTTAGGCACACTGGTCAAGGATCAACACAAGGAACCTCACTGTTTATACTCTCACGAGCAAGGGCCAACACAACACACTCACTTTTAGATACACTAGCCAAGGATCTTTCACAAGACCCTAATTATTTATGCTCTCCACTGAGCAAGGGTCAACACAATGCACCCACTACGTACATTTTCATCGGAGGCCTCCTAAAGGACTTGTAAGGGTGAGAAACACCTTAGACCTAATCCTACAAAGAAATGATCAAAGGGTCCTCTGGACTCTGATAACTTACAAATAAGCAGATGAGTCCCTCTTTAGCTCGTTGTTGAAGATCTCCTCCTTTATTGATGAAGAGTTTTCTGATCCCTTGAAACATAACTTAAAATATATACCAATGCATGGCTACGAGTTAAGTTAAGATTATGATGGAATCCTACTCTCAAATATTTTCCTATAAAGGAGATAGAATGATTCCAATCATCCATGCATTTAAGGCATCCCGACTTAATGATTTGCAATTAAGGTAGTAGTTGGAGGATCTTGAATGCATAAGTTCATTCCCCAATCTACTCTATTAAATATCAATGAAGACGATGGATTGGAGGATGAACACCCATTAGAGAAAGGGCTTTGGGTAAATGATCTAAGATAAAACACTCAAAAGCACTCTCTTCTTTCTCTGCCAGCAATAATAGACAAGTCCTCTCTATATAGGAAAAAGGTTCCAACGGATATAAAACGGTCACATTTATGATAGAGTTCTATATTATCAAGCGGGATCGATATCATCGAGCGTATACTCTCGATGGCATCGACAGTCCGCTCGATGACACAAACTCAAATGTCATACGCTTTTGAAACCTATTGGCAGCTGGTCGATGGAATCGAAACACGTGTCGATGTCATCAGATTTGGAACTCCGATTTCATCGATACGAGATTTGATTCCTAGACATTTGAAAATGAGAGACTTGCTTTGAAATATTTCAAGTTTATAAGAATGATCAAGGGACCTTCGATATCATCGAAATTTAAATGTCGATGATATCGATAGCTATTTCGAGGCATCGATAAATCCAAAGGATTTTTGTGTAAGCTTGCTGGACAGTTTCTACCCCTATTCGATGTTATCGAAATTGTACCGATTTCATCAATATTTGAATATTGATTCTATCAAGTCACCCTCGATCATAGATAAACTATCCTAAAATATTTTGCTGGAATCTTCGCGCCCATGACCGATATCATCGAAAGCCTTCCGATGTCATCGAGATTTGAACTTTAATGGTATCAAGGAGGGCTTCGATATATCGATGCACATACGATATTCTTAAGTGAAAATAGGGGCACTGGAGATCTGCTTGTTGATATTATCAAGTCACCTTCGATGGACCCGAGATTCAAATATCGATGATATCGATACATCGATAAATTTGTTCAGAGATATATGTGGTTGTTGGATACTTTTGTCCTCATTTTGATTGAATCGATTTGTCATCGAGGACATCTACAGTGCAAGTCGATCATATCGAGATGTGTATCGATAAAATTGACAAAGCAAGAAAACTTAGAGATTTTCTGATTTTGAAAATTTTTCTTAAGTTAAAAACCCTATGATGTTCTAACTTGTTTTAAGGGTTTAAATACCTACTGTTTTAGGACATGGGATGTGAGGCTTAGATTTACCTGTGGTGAGCTTGCACACATCCGGTTGAGGCAGACACTTTGAATTGATCTTCCTATGAGACTATGCAGTCTGGCTGACTCAGCACTCACGCTAATTGACAAACCAGTGCATTTTCACTCATATCAAGTCCACATATCATTACATTTCCTCTCAGGGAAATCACCGGGGTCAAATACACTCCACACTGACTGTCGTCTCCCTAGTTTTGCAACCCAGTGAGTATAAGAGACCTCACTACCCGCCTATTGTCAACCAACACCTACAAGGCTCGCCTCTAGTGGAACCATTTACGAGCTAGTCAAACTCAGCCAAGCTTATAACCCCCTCACTCGGGCGGATAAGGTCACACCCCCTTCCAACTGACCATGATATAGTGGGAGACGCGGCCTAATGGTAACGTCACCAAAACTTATGTTTTCCACTCGAACTCGATGTTGGAGTATCTCCTAGTACTATGAAGGTTCTGGGACTTTCACCTAAGGACATTCTATGTGCCCATAGTGTTAGAACCAAATATTTTTGGTATTCAAATCTAGCCATCCACAATGTGCCTATGGAGGCTACGACCCTGATGAAGCTAGGGCGAATATTAACTGTGCCAGGCAAATGCGGGATGTGTGAATTACAACAATCAACCCTGCATCATTCCATGCGCATATAACATGCTCATGTGGGGCAACTCTATCACTCAGGGAGTCCCATAACAACTTCCTCAATGGTATATACCATGACCAATCACTCCTCAAGCACACATATGATGCACATGGAAATGAGTCATGAAAGTATCTAAATATGACATGCGGCGATAATGTACTTTCCTCATGACAAAGTCAGGTCTAGGCACATGGTGCACATAGGGATGAATCATAAAGATAACATAACTTGTGGTGAAGTTGTACTCTCCTCTTACCAAGGTTAGGTCTAGGTACTTAGGCAATTGCTCAAGATATGGGGGAAACATTACTAATAGTGGGTGCCCAACAATTTGGAGTAGCCCACAAAGCCTAAGTAAGCAATACTATGGGCCTAATGGGTGATAATGGGCCCAATCAAGGTCTAAGGTGGACGTTCAACCACCAATAGATAAGAATGGACCTAACAAAGGTGCCTAGAGGAGTTGCCACCATTGTCCCCAAGAAGGCAGCCCATCAAGGAGTCTAGCTAAGATAAGGCCCATGGCCTGAATACAACCATGTAAATGATTTGGGCAGGAATACATATATCTTATATCACATGAGGGGCCTCAAGAAAATGGCCAAAAGCCTACATACATTAACATGGACCTAAAAGGGGCAAATCATGGCCCAAGTACAATGGCCACTGAATTCATGCATTTTGATAAATCTAATGGGCAACCCGTAAGCCCAAATACATAGGTAAGGCATGCCCAATATTTGCCAAGTTGGGCCTTGCAATTTAGCCCAAAATTGGTTAAGATAGATGGGCAACAAAGATCCAAATGTTTAGCCCATAAGGTCCAGCATAAGGCGAAAACAGTCTAGGTACCAAATTAGGCTCAAGAGTGAACGTCCAATGCTATTTGGGCCTACTGGACGTCCTAAAAATCTGGCCTACTATGGTCCTCAAAATCAACCCAAAGTCGGGCCTCATAAGGCTCTAATTAAGCCCAGATCTTAGAAATACACGCATGGTGTATGTGCATAAATCTCACAATCTGGTGGGCCTCACAACCTAATAACTTTTAGCTATATACAAATTATTTTAAGGCTCTTGCTGGACATCCAACCCACCCAACTTCTTAGGCCTGCTTGGGCCTAGCAGATGGTAAAACTGAGTGCATAAATATTTCCTAGTGGCCCATAATTATTATAGTGGGCCCTACTAGATGGGAAGTGTGTACACAACACGTAAAATAAGGTGGGTCTACTGCTAGAGTACAAGTCCAGCAATATCCCAAAAAAATTTAGACATCCCATTGGGCCTGGGCGTCCCTAATGGCCTGGTCAGCTAGCTAAATAAACATACAAGGTGGGCCCCACTTGTGGACGTCCTATTAAGGGATGGACCACATCCAAGGGAGGCCACACAAGGGAGGAATGGCATGGATAAAACACATCATCAAGGTGGGCCATAAGGGGGAGAACTGCTAGCACACTGCTGGAAGTCACGTCCAGCACGAGGGGGGGGGGGGGGGGGGGGGGGGGTTGCTTTCCCAGCCACCAAAACCCTAAAATGGGCTGATTTAATGGCCTACATACACTTGAGGTGGGTCCCAACAAGGTGGCCCTCACGATGGGTGAAGGAGGCAAGTAAACACATAAACATGAAGCAAAATCTAGGCAGCAAGGTTTTAGAATTAAAATGCTACTGGAATTTACCGTTGTCCCTAACTTGTACACCCATTAGAGTGAGCCCAAGCTTGTTCAAAAGATGGAAAATGGGTGGCCAATAAATACCCCTATTTATATAGTAAGGTGGGGTCCACAAATGTCACCCACCACCCCAAAGGATCAAGCTGATATATGTGTTTTCCCTTTGAACGGTTTAGAAAATTGGACCGTCTCACCCCTTGGGCTTGCTCCATGGTTGTCCACTTAGGGACAGTTGGAGGTGGGCTCCATCATGCATCAAGGTGGGGTCCACAACTCCAAAAAATGCTCCTCTATCTAGAGAAAAATAAACTGCATATAAGGTTAAACTTCATACCAAAAAATAGAAATCAAAGTCCCAGAAAATAGTCCAGAAAAATCTAGACAGCAACATATTGCTAAACATACCAGGCTATAGGCTACTGGATAAAGGGAATTACTCCACATAACCTATGATGTGGCCTACCTTAGTGGGCCCCTCAAACCAAGACCCTTCATCAAAACACCTTGCATTTTATAAATGGGTAGCAAGTGGGACACCCAACGTCCAGAAAATTGATAGCAAGGGCATCCCACCTTGCTGGAAGGTCTGGACATCCTTGGCTCACTAGGTGGGCCACACACATTAGAAAAATAATAGTTGAAAATGGGGGAAGAGATCTCGACCATATGAGATGGGATTCGCCATTATTAAGATCTTCTTCATCAATCACAACCACACATTACTATATTACATTAAGACATTACATAGATCTACACATGCATGGCCCTACTAGTTAAAATCTAAGGTGGGGATACCATCCCCACCATGAATTTAGGGTATATATGACCTAAATTAAGCCGTGGATCATGAAAAGTCATCATGATGGGGTCCTTGGAGAATGGCCCCATCATGGCTCATGCATACACAAGGTGGGCCATTGGCCACACCTAAGAAGTCATGGAGGACCTCCACCATCAATTGGTGGGTCCTACAAGCTTCCAAGAATAGAATGTAAGAAGAAAAATCAGAAAAATAGCCTATAATGCACACCCACCTCTTAGATCCTCCTCCTTTCTTCAACACTAGGTCCTTTTTGCTCCAAGGAGTTGTTTCAATGGTCAAGATGAGATTGCAAGGGCTAGATGAAGGGGAAATGAGAGACAAAGGGGTTGGAAAATTTAAAAATGGTGGGACATCCCAAGCTTCTCTTGTAATGGGGGAGAGGATAAATGAGGGAGAAGAGAGGGAAATAGGAAGTTGTAGAAAGGCAATGATGGGTTTGTAATGAATGATGATTTTTTGGGAAAAAAATGATCATTGCACATGGGAGAGAGCAAGCCATGATGATTTTGAGAAGAGAAAGCCATCATGAGCTTGCTAACTAGGCTAGGCTATAATAGAGTAGGCTATAGGCTAGGCTTGAGTAGGGTAGGTCATGTTCGAATAGGATGATGTCATCACCTAGGGAATCATGTACATGTAATCGGCAGGTCCCACAATCACGATCAATGGTCCAAATAATGTGCAACCTACAACTTTGGATCTACAACTCAGATTGACACACGCGATGCGGCGTTGGAATCGAGGTGGTGATGTGCTCGCAAGGGAATAAGTTTCGGCTTAAATCAAGTCAGGTTACAGGACAAGAATTAAGGATAATCGCAAATGCAACAGAATAGGTTTTGGGTCACCGGAATTTCATTGGAAGGACCGCGGGACTTAAAAGAATAAAATAGATACTAGGTTAAGGATCTAACACATGGAATGATGGTGAACAACAGGATTGCCTAATTGCATAATCTCAATACATGAAAAGAACATAATCAAATCTATCGCAGATCTATTGTAATTTAAGTCACAACAAACCATTAAAAACTAAAAGTATTTCTTAAATATCAAACTAGAATCAAAGATAGTTCAACTTAAACATGAATAAAAAATAATAGAAAACATTTCATCATGCTACAAGGTTCACCTCTTAGCCCTAGCTAAGAGGTTTAGCCAACCATAGACTTGATTGAAGCAAAATCTCTTAAGAAAAGCATAAAAATAACTAAAGAAAAGGAAGAAAAACTCTTGACGATGGCTTCTTCTTGCTTTTGCTCCACTCCTCAAACCCTGGATCATGCCTAGGGAATCCCTGGGGACCCTCTATTTATAGTTTTGCATCACCTCCTTTTGCATCGTGTTAAAAAATTTCGTAAACCATCTTAAATTTACACAATCCGCACAATATATGCATAACCCTCGATTGGTCTAGGACCATCCGTGACCAGTCGAGAGTCACCTTTGACTGGTCAAGGATGAACTGATTTTAAGAGATTTAGCCACTGGAGTTCAAGTCGACGAATCCTCGGTTGGTCGAGCAGGAGCCTCGACTAGTCAAACAGGAGCCAGGACTTGTGGAGGATTATGCAAATTCACTTCAAAAATTCAATTTTTTTCATTCTTGACTTGGTTTTCTCGGATCTTTGACTTTGGTGATCTTTGATTGTTAAATCCATACTTTTAACATCCTTTTAAATCGAAGCTCTTAAATTCACCTTGTAACATAGACATGATTAAGATAAGACATTAAGCATTACCATGTTCATAAAACTAAGCAATAAATGGGGTCCAATATGCAATATTTGACCCTCAACAATGGTCATGAACCATGATACATGATTGATGTGTTCCGAAAGGGGCTCACCATGTATACCCGTCAGTTCATAGAGATGATGTGTGGTGGAACCTTTCTTGACAAGGATCATAATGACGCTTGGGATTTTCTAGACATGTTAGTAGTGAATACGTAGACATGTGATGTCTCTGCTTAACCAAACCAAACTGGATCCATTCCTAGAGAGAAAAGCAGGGATGTATGTCTTAAGAGAGGAAGAGGACCTTAATGTAAAATTCACCGCATTGGCTAGAAAGGTCGAAGCCTTGGAAATTAGGAAGGTTGATATAGTTAAACTAAACACTTAGGTAATTTTTATAGCATTTATTGTGATGCAGACCATGACACAAAGGATTTTCAAATAATCCCAGTTGTATAAAATATCATGCATGAGTATGAGAAAGCAAATGCTATAAATAACTACAAAAGGTCAGTTATGCAACTAATGAGAAACACGTATAATCCAAATTGGCATAACCATCCTAATCTTAGTTAGAAGAATAGACCACAAATTAATACACCTGATGCACCTCAAATACCTCCACAAAACTTCTTTGGGGCACCTAACGATGCACCATATGTGCCCCCGCTAAAGTGATCATCTATGGAGGATGCATTGACCGCATTCAGGAACTCTTAAGCTCAAATGAATCAGTCTCTAATCCAATCAAATTAAATGCTAGGGCAAAAGTGTAACATCCCAAAAATCAGGGGGTCGAGCATAAACTCCACTCCCGAGTTCCAGAACATCACTTATGCAACATTTTCAATGATGAATGCATGTTGTCTGTAGAATGGCATTAAACAAGATTGGGACTAAGCTAAAACAACATATCATACTCCAGAGACAGTTAAATTAGCAAGTGAAAGACTGTGATAAGTACATAAAATATATAAATGATTGTAAGTCTCCAGAGTGTGAACATGATACCAGGTTAACTAATTACATGTATACTCCAAAATAGAAAGAAAAGAATATATATGGGTGTGTAAATAAAAGGCGTAATACCAAGTGTATTGACGTCTAATCAGTAACCTTGTAAACCCGTCGATCAGAACCTGTATATAGGAGGGATCCTCCTCATCATCATCAAGTCCGGCTCTGCTTCACAAGCATCGCCATCATCTGAAACTAAAATAGGGACTGGTTGGTGTGCGCAACACCGTCCCGTAATGTGGGAGTGAGTAGCTAACTCAGTGAAATCATAGAGCAAAGGTTAGCATGTTATCAAATCAATCAAGCGATAATGGTAAAGCAAGCAATCAAACATTCCTAAATACTGTGATTAATGCAAGGATGAAATGACATGATGGATGCCCTCACCGACATACTCCCTTATGTGACACCATCTTACATCCGCGGCATGCTTTCTTCCTTCAGTGCTCCACATCTTCCAGGCACATACAGTGTAATATGAATATGATTATCGAGTTGTTATTAGTCCTTTTCATATAGCAGGATTGGAAAACTAGGGCACCTCCCTCATATCAATACCCAAACAATAATCCTGTCTAGGGTCGTCACTCTTAGTAGTCTCATACGATGATATATTTCTAGGTCACTGCAAGGGCTGTCAAGGCTATTGCACGCACTCGTTGCTCCGCTCCCCCATCACCTTATCAATACAGGACTAGTTTATATCCTTAAGACTACATCAGAACTCGTCGCCCCCATGCGGTGTCAGGATAAACTCAAGGTCACTACAAAGGGCTATCAGGGCTGTTGCTCGCACTCGTTACTCCACTCTCCCATCACCTTATCAATGTAGGCCGACAGCAAGAATATAGTGTCCCATACCACCATAATCTGCTAAGAGTAGGGTGCTCACTGGTCACTATGGGGAGGTTTGTGGCCTCAGCGTAGGCCGACAGTTCGACCACGGTGTCCCATACCACCATGCCCGGCTCATGAGTCTTAAGGGATTGAGGCACCAAGGTTAGATGGGCTTTCCAATAGTAAGTTTGGTACCTTAGGTTCAAACAGTTATAACGAATACAAGGTGAATATACAATGGTCAGTCGGGTTACTTGATGAATCCGACTAGTGCGAGCGCACGTTGAATCGACCGACATGAAGTTCACTAGCACTTCGTGTAGCCTAACCACTGCCGACGACTCTAGTACGACTCGGGTTCGTCATACACATCCTTCGTGGCGAATAGAATCCAACCACGAATTCTAAACTGTTACCGACTGCCTGGACTAGAGTATAGCCCCAAGCACATGTAATCTAAATCAATAATCATATGAGAGAGACAGAATTGTAATACAAGAAATTTCAGCACGTTATCAGCATATTACAACATACATCATAAGCAGTTAACCATACACGAGTACTTCACACATAAGGTAATCAATTGAAATACAACAAGTATAGAGGAAATCATGTACATCATCAAATTAGTTGAGAATCCAGTCTCAACGCTAATTTACAACACCATTTACCCAATACTTACTAATACATACATTTATACAAACACTTAGACTACTCAACTCCAACATACTTGACATATGTTGATTTCAACATATAATATGACAGATCCTTATATCAAGGAGTTGTCTAATACACGACAATCATGTTCTTACATTCAAAACATATGGCAGGAATAAATCACATTGATTTAGGCATTTCAACAAACACTTAGTCTACACACATTAGTCTACATAGCATATGTCGGCCAATATGTGCATTAAGGCGAATCTCTTCGCCAAACAGATCATACACGTATAACTAGTATAAGTACACGGTAAATAATCATGGCAATCATATTAGAAAAATATGTACGTATACCGTATTTCCTATAAATACCCAAAATATCCTAAATCTCATTTCTACATACGTATTCGAAATGAAAAATAGACAGCATGTTCTACATGTCAAACAACATCTTTATCAGCAATCTACCATTAAACGGCATTGAAAGCTTTGAAAAATGGTAACCAAAGCGTTTAAAATCCACACCTTAAACCAGAAATGCGTATTCATTAGGATTCAGACGATGTGTCTTCGCCAACGACAGATACTTACCTATGGCAAGAAACAGGTTAGCTAGAACTCTTCTACAGCTAGTCTAAGCTTCAAATCAGGTTAGGTTTAGGGTTTTCTTTCCTAGAATGAAACTAGAATCGTCGGAAGAACGATGCAGGTGGGTGGATTTGGCACGTGGAGAAGCAGGGAAGAATCCCTGGAAGAATCACCAGCTTCTACCTCACTTTCTCTCTCTTTTCTCTCCTCTCTCCTAGGGTTTTTCCCAAATTCGTATGGGTTAGAAGCCTAAGGGTTTAAGGCCCTTTTATAAGCCCAAACATAACCAAAACAGACTCCATGTCAAGGTATACTTGAGTTACAGCCAAATTGGATCTTTTTCGATCCAAAAGGACATTTCTAGAGGTCCCCTGACTGAATGCGGTCGAACTTAAGCTCATGGATGTTGGATCCTGATCACATTAAGTTTTCAGTCTGATAGTGTTCCCAGATCGCATGTGGCGGATCATTTTTAGTTTAGTGGTCACGGGGATTCAATCAGGGATTCCAAGTACACTGACCTGAGTGGGAAATGTTTCCTGATCTAAGGGTGTATTTGGGTCAGATTCCGACGGTCTGAATGCTTATACTTAACCCATAAGCGAAACATGCCAGATTTATTTAAATCACATTTAATTTTCACTCCTTCTCACACTCCTTGCTCCAGGCTCAATGAAATATCCTCAGAACATCAGTTGGGCTTAATTTTTGAAGCGATTGTCAAGTCCAGCTAAGCGGTCATAATGGTCTAAGATGGTAGATATCAGACTTTCGACGCGCGGTCTAGATCCAATACAAAGTTTCAAAGGGTTCCTGAGAGCAAACGGGTTTAGAGTTTGATCCTGAATTTCAGGGTAAGGTAGCGTCAATGATTTTATAGATTTTAGGTCTTACAGATCATATTTAAAGTGGTTGGTGTAAATTTTGCAGGAGATCTAGTGTAGCGTTGGCTAATTCACGTTAAATTTCTAAAGAATTAGGTTCTAAATGATTTATCTGGCTTTGGAATTGGGTTCTGAGAGGTTACCAAGGTGTTATGATTGACCCATTGCCTAAGGACGTCTAATTCCAGGTTGGTAAAAATCTGGGGTGTTACAATCTACCCCCCTTAAAGTAAAATTTCATCCCCAAAATTTGCCTAAGGGTAATGAGTCCCTTGAGAGGCTTTAGTATTGACATTCTAAGGAAGGTTCAAATCCCATTTAATGACCTAACCTTACGTATAACCTAAACCAACTTCTTCGATCCTGGGCCAGTGGGGAAGAGGCCAACCACGCTTCCATTGTACTACTCTGATCCAACAGTTGTATTAGATAATCCTAAGTAGATTGGGCTCAATGCGTTCTACCTCCCTTAAAACTTATTTCTACTTAAGGTTCAAGAATCTATTTCTCGATCCGTATATCGGAACGAGGTATAACTTAGGGCCTATCCTTGACATGAATTGGGAAATAACCTCTCGCTACATTGGTCTTCCTATGTTAATGATGCGTTCTATGACATTGGTACCTATGGTTATAGAAAGAAACCTAATCTCTATTGTGATTGAGTTCAGGGGAAGGTGTGAGCTTGCTGCAAGATGTCAAATCTCAATTGGCTATATGTCCTCAACATTTTTCAAAGGTAAAACAATAATTTTTGGTTATAAATGGTTGGGCCAACACGGAAGAAAAGTCGTGTAGTGGGTCTGAGCCGGATACATAGACTTTCTGCCTAGACTCTGACAGAAAATTCGTCGTATCAGTTCTTAATCCGAGTCGATACCGATCTTCCGCTTGATCAGAGCATTGGATTTATTGGTAACTACTAGGATTAAGAAGTCGATTTAAACCGCGAATACTTCGCTTATATACAGTTCCCTTACTCTGCGTTCCCGAATGTAAGAAGCCCTTGGAAAGGCAATTCTAAGGGAAATTCTAAGGGGCGTGCTGGTTCATTCTAAGTTCAATCTTAGGGATGTATAAGTTTTCCCTGAGAGTGAATGGTTCTAAGTGAAAACAACTGTCCTAAGGGTTATAAGAGAAGTCTATAAGTATTAAGGGAATCTATCGAAGGAATAAGGTTCTACTCCAACCAAATCTAACCTACTATTCCTTAGCATATACAAGCTTTATACTGCTTAATTCAACTAGTAGCCTAGTCTGTAACTCACTAGCTATAATCCAAAACCTAAGCCTATATGCTAAATGGTTTTATACCATTTCTACTACAGGGGATTTTTTTATCGCTTAGAGTCACGATTATCTCATTGAAATTAGATTTCCCACATCGTCAGATCTTTCAAATCTAGGAGTCCTAACTCTAAGTCCAAAACTCTAAGGGCATAGGTGGCCAGTGGTCCCAAGTTGTGTTAACTGGGACCGCATTACTAATCCCATGTTGGGATTGGGAGTGGCATGCTTGGTAGGAGGGTGGGGTGGGATAAAAATTAATTTTGTAAGCTTAATCTCAGGATTTACTTTTCATCGTATATATTCCAAACATGGTAGTGGAAACCATAGAATACACCCCATCTAGGGACAATACCTTACAACGAATGAAACAGCATACACTTTATTTAACAAAATTTGTCACAATACATGGAATACAATTCCACATGCATTATGACAGGAACGACTGCAGCTATGCTAAGCCCAAACCACTAAACACAAACAAATTTTCTACCTATGACATCACTAGACCCAACAGAAACAAAACACAGAAATCCTTAAAACGGTAATCAAACAATCTACAGGACAATGACATAGATGCTTAATTCTACCAAAGGACTTCTACCACGGTCCCAACTTACCTTCTTTAACACTGTCTAGTTTAATATTGCTTGTTGCCCATTAGAGCTCTATCGGCCATGTATTCTCAATACTCATCAAGCGAAGAAATTGGAGAAATGGGATGGGTAAGTAGGTTTCCACGAGTTTGAGGCTCAAATGAGAGCTTAAGAGCTCAAATGAGCCATGGAAAGTGAAGGAAATGATGAAAAAGGGCTGACCTAATGGGTTGTCATGAATCTAGGTCTGATAGAGGAGGGAAACATGCCTCAAAAGGCTGGAATTGTAAAGGAAAAAGGAAGAAACGTGAGGGGTTAGAAGCTCACATGATTTTGAGCTTAAATGGGAGCTATGGGAGCTCAAATCAAAGAAAATGGAAGAAGTAGATGTTGGGCATGGCTGAGATCAGTAGAGGGATGAAGGAAAGAATGAAAAACGAGAGAGGGAATGATTGGAAGGGAGATTTGAAAGGGAAAATAATAAGTTTAGAAGAAAAAGAGAGGTTGGAGGGGTAGTTTGTGAAGGAAGTATAGGATTTTGAATGAACGGAGGGTCGGACCCTGGACCAAAGGGTCCCACTAGGCCCCAAACTTGGTCGGCCCGACCGGCCCACCCGGACGAGCCCGCTGTATGGCGAGGCCTCGCCGACCATCTTGTTTTTCGGCAATGCCTCGCCCTTTGGGCGAGGTCCCCCTGACCTTAGGGCCCAAAATTCATATGGGTCCCACCCTAGATCATTCCAGATTTATGTGGGTGGGTCCACGACTCCGTTTCAAACTATTTCAGGTCATTTTACAAACTGAAATTAGTTTATGCATCATGTAACATATGATTTTGGGGTAGGAGAGGCTAATCCATCCAACTAACCCACTTATTCTACGAGATTCTATAATTGGAATGGTCAAAAGTCTAATCTACACATATATTTACTATTCATAGTAAATTTTTGTTTAAGTATGATTATCCATCATTTTTTACATTAGGATTTATATCTAGTATGAAAGGACTTAGAAAAAGTTGAAGAATGAGGTGGTGGAAGGAGAGATTTTGAAGGAATTGGATAAAAAGGGGTTTTAGGCCTTAAGATTGAATGTAAGGTGTTGTGGTTGCCCCACAACCCAAGGACATCCATTTTCAAGTTTGGAATTCTTCAAGGAATGACTCAAACCCATCGACTAACGACCTAGAGGCAACTTAGGTCGTTCTACGCAACCGAAGGTATATTATGGCCTAAATTATCGTATAGTCTCACCTGTCGGTGAAACTTGGGATTCTAATGTGGTTTCTAAGTTCCATCGCCCCCTTAGTAAGTCAGAGTGCGTCAGTGTGCATTGTGTTACCATAACCCAAGCCCGGTTAAATCCAAATCATGCTCTGATACCATTTGTAACATCCCGAAAATAGGGGGGGTCGAGCATAAACTCCACTCCCAAGTTTCAGAACATCACTTATGCAACATTTTCAATGATGAATGCATGTTGTCTGTAGAATGGCATTAAACAAGATTGGGACTAAGCTAAAACAGCATATCATACTCCAGAGATAGTTAAATTAGCAAGCGGAAGACTGTGATAAATAAATAAAATATATAAATGATTATAAGTCTCCAGAGTGTGAACATGATACCAGGTTAAATAATTACATGTATACTCTAAAATAGAAATAAAAGAATATACATGGGTGTGTAAATAAAAGGCGTAATACCAAGTGTATTGGCATCTAATCAGTAACCCTGTAAAACCGTCGATCAGAACCTGCATATAGGAGGGATCCTCCTCATCATCATCAAGTCCGGCTCTCCTTCACAATCATCCCCATCATCTGAAACTAAAATAGGGACTGGTTGGTGTGCGCAACATCATCCCGTAACGTGGGAGTGAGTAGCTAACTCAGTGAAATCATAGAGCAAAGGTTAGCATGTTATCAAATCAATCAAGCGATAATGGTAAAGCAAGCAATCAAACATTCCTAAATACTGTGATTAATGCAAGGATGAAATGACATGATGGATTCCCTCACCGACATAATCCCTCATGTGACACCATCTTACGTCCGCGGCATGCTTTCTTCCCTCAGTGCTCCACATCTTCCAAGCACATGCAGTGCGATATGAATATGATTACCGAGTTATTATTAGTCCTTTTCATACAGCAGGATTGGGAAACTAGGGTACCTCCCTCATATCAATACCCAAACAATAATCCTGTCTAGGGTCGTCACTCCTATTAGTCTCATACGATGATATATTTTTAGGTTGCTCCAAGGGCTGTCAGGGCTATTGCACGCGCTCGTTGCTCCGTTCCCCCATCACCTTATCAATACAGTCCTAGTTTATATCCTTAAGACTGCATCAGAACTCGTCCTAGTTTAATTTTCACTCCTTCTCACACTCCTTGCTCCAGGTTCAATGAAATAGCCTCAGAACATCAGTTGAGCTTGATTTTTGAAGCGATTTTCAAGTCCAGCTAAGCGATCATAATGGTTTAAGATGGTAGATATCGGACTTTTGACGCACGATCTAGATCCAATACAATGTTTCAAAGGGTTCCTGAGAGCAAACGGGTTTAGAGTTTGATCCTGGATTTTAGGGTAAGGTAGCGTCAATGATTCTATAGATTTTGGATCTTACAGATCGTATTTAAAGTGGTTGGTGCAAATTTTGCAGGAGATCTAGTGTAGCATTGACTAATTCACATTAAATTTCTACAGAATTAGGTTCTAAATGATTTATCTGGCTTTGGAATTGGGTTCTGAGAGGTTACCAAGGTTTTATGGTTGACCCATTGCCTAAGGACGTCTAATTCTAGGTTGGTAAAAATTCAGGGTGTTACAAAAAGGCACCCGTCCTTCTCAACCTATGTCAAACCCTAGAAACACACATTTCATTGAAGACTCAAATCTAAGTGAGCTACATCATGGACAAGCTAAGGTCATCATTACCTTAAGAACTGGAAAGAAGTCGATAACAAGATAACGCAACTGATAGAAATACCGGAGAATGAGCCACTATCTCAAGAGAATGATGAACCGGCTATGGTTCAAGAGCCGCAACAATAAAAGAATAAAGAAACTAAGTTATATGAGCTTCTAGTTCCATTCCCATCTAGATTTTGTAATCCGACTGTCTGCATGAAATATTAATAGGTGTTAGATGTGCTCTAAAAGGTTATTATCAATATTTCACTGCTTGATGTCATTAGACAAATTCCATCATATGTTAAATATCTCAAGGACTTATGCACTATAAAGAATAAATTAAATGTGTACAAAAAGGCCTTCCTTATTAAGAAAGTGAGCGCTATCATTCAATAAAGGGTCATACGCAAATACAAAGACCTGGGAAGTCCCACTATTCCTTGCATTATTGAGAATTTCTAAATTGAGCATGTTTTGCTAGATCTGGGTGCAAGTTTCAACTTAGTACCTTATTCGATTTACAAATAAATGGAGTTAGGCAAGCTTAAACCAACCATGATTACACTCCAACTCCCTGATCACTCCATTAAGGTATCAAGGGAAGTTTTAGAGGATGTGCTAGTCTAAGTGGAGAAATTCTACTTCCCTACCAATTTTATTGTACTTGACACCGAACCTTGTGTAAACTCTAGCACTCAAGTTCCCATCATTTTAGGTCACCCATTCCTAGCAACTTCAATTGCAATCATAAATTGTATGAATGAAATGATGAACTTGTCTTTTGGTAACATGACTGTAGAGTGAAATATTTTCAATATATGTAACCATCCCATTGACAATAATGAGATCCTGGAGCTGAATTTCATGGACTGGTTGATAGAAGAAGAGGAATTGGTACCTAGTCTGACTATGAAATTGATTCAAGTATTTGGGGACTTGAAAAATTTTAATTTAAAAAAAGCGCTTTCTGAAATTTGTGATGATACTGAGAGTGTTACCACCTAGAACATTGGTATGTACCAATGGAGACCGCACACTTAAATTCTATCTATTGAGGACTCACGATCTCTGTCATCATTAACCAATGTTCAAAAGATTGATTTAAGACTACTACCAAATGAGCTTAAGTATGTATAATTGGGTGAAAATAAAACTTATCCTGTGGTGTTCTCTTCATTTTTAGATAAGGATCAAGATATTAAATTGTTGAATGTTATAAGAGACCATAAAGGAGCCTTGGGCTGGACCATTTCTAGCATTAAAGGTACAAGTCCTTCCATATACACCCATCGGATCCACCTCGATGAGGACACCAAACTAATTAGATAATCTCAAAGGCGTCTCAATCCAAATATGATAAAATTTGTTAAAATGAGGCGATCAAATGTTGGATGTGGGAATCATCTACCTAATATCTGATAGTATTTTGGGTGAGTCCAACTCAAGTAGTCCCAAAGAAATCTGGATTAACTATTGTGTAGAATTATAATAATAAACTCATACCAACACATGTCACTATAGGTTGGCGTGTTTGCATTAACTATAGAAAATTGAACCAGGTCACGAGGAAGGACCATTTCCCTCTACCATTCATTGATCAAGTTTTAGAGAAGGCAGCAGGTCTCTCCTATAGTTTTCTTGATGGATATTCCGAATATAACCAAATAGAGATAGCCTTAGAAGACCAGGAGAAAACCACATTCACTTGTCCATTTGACACATTTGCTTTCAAACGGATGTCATTTAGATTGTGTAATGCCCCAACAACTTTCCAATGGTGTATGTTAAGTATTTTTTTAAATATGGTTGGAAGTTTCTTGAGGTTTTCATGGATGACTTCTTTATATTTGGGAGTAGTTTTGAAGAATGCCTCAACAATTTATCTCTTGTCTTATCTAGGTGTGAAGAGAAGCACCTTGTCTTAAATTGGAAGAAATGTCATTTTATGGTTCAAAAGGGAATTTTTTTGGGCCATGTTATCTCCAAAAATGGAATCGAGGTAGATCGCTCTAAACTCGACATTATTGCTAATCTACCTACCCACCGACCTATTAGAGATATTAGATCACTTCTAAGGCACGTTAGTTTCTTTAGAAGATTCATAAAGGACTTTAGTGCCATTACTAGACCCTTAACTAATCTTCTCCAAAAGGATGTCCTATTTAAGTGGACAGATGAGTGTGTAAGTGCCTTTAATAAAATTAAATCATCTCCTACCCCTTCACCTATCATGCGTCTACCAGATTGAACACTTTCTTGTGAGCTAATGTGTGACACAAGTGATTATGCCATAGGGGCTGTTTTGGGACAAAGGAAAGATAAACGACCTCATGTTATTCACTATGTGAGTAAAACTCTAAACTTGGCCCAAATGAAGTACTCAACAACTGAAAAAGAGTTACTTGCAGTAATTTTTTCTTTGGATAAGTTTAGGTCGTACTTGTTGGGATCTAAAGTGGTCATTGTCATGGACCACTCCACTCTAAAATATTTTCTACCTAAGAAGGATACAAAGCTGAGATACCCCAAGAATTTGACTTAAAGATAAAAGATAAGAAATGAGTAGAAAACGTAGTGACCGATCACTTTTCCAGATTGAAGTTAGATGATCCCACTGAGGAGATCACTACCAAAAAAAGGGGCAAAGGATACAGACCATGTTAGTTTTTTTCTGCAGATATAAGCGGTAGCTACTGTTACTACGGATTTAATCCGTAGCTAAAAGGTTGAGACACCATTAACAATTAATGGTGTTGTAGGGGGTTCTTTGGGGCCTAAAAAAATATATATGTTCTATCTAAGACGTCCATCTATTTGGAAATATTACTTTAGAGCATGAAATAAAAAATTACCTAGATTGAAGGCTCAAGTGGACCACACAGTAGGAAACATGGAGATTAAATCACATTTGCTTCCTATGATGTGGTCCACTTGGTCCTTCAATCTACCTGAATTTTGGGATCAGAAACTAAAATAATTTAATAAAATTAATGGTTAGAATGGATAAACCAAATACATCATGGTGGGCCCCAAGGAGCCCCTATCAGGACCATCCACGGTCCGTCTCCCCAAATGATGCCCAAATTTGGCCGCACGGTCAAAACAGAGTCGCACCCAAAAAGGCTGTTATTTCTCTCTCTCTCTCTCCATTTCCCCAATCCTCTCTCTTCCTCCTGATCTCTGCTCCATCTCTCTCATTCTCCTCCCTCTCTCTACTATGCATCTTTGTCGTCTCTTCTATCTCTCTCCATTGCAGTAGACGTGAAGCTCCTACCTGAAGAAACACATGTCGTGAAGCTCCTCTCCATAGGTTTGATATCTTCTTCTCTTTCTCTGTCTTTAAGATTTGATACATGCTAACTGTTTGATGAAATGACCTACTATCTGTTTGTTGAAATGGCTGGATGAAATGGCATGCCGTTTGTTTGATGAAATGGCTAGATTTCATGCATGTTATCTGTTTGATAAAATTCCTTTGTTTAATATATTATTCTTTTAGAAGATCATTTCTTAAACTACACTTTTTTAGTAGAGAATTGATCACCTTCAAGATAAATCAGTGCCCTTGTGGCACCATACCATATTTCTTGTTAACATGAAAATGGTAAGCCCCATCATAAAGTTCACCTGGCAAAAAAATTAGGACAGTCTGCTCATCGGATGCTCCAAACTGTTGAGATCAATGGACATATGACGATCTAATTTGGCATATTGGTGTGGCCCACCTAGAGCGCAGATCAGCAAGTAGGGTGGGTCATACCATGTTCACAGTTTGGATGTTCTACATGAGTGGCAGGTTTGAGAGAGATCATATCAGTTCTCTTTTTCAAACTCATGTCAGTACCCAAATTAAGAAAAATTCCAACTTCCAATCCCTGTTTACATGATACAACAACATGGGTGTGCAAACCACGGGCTCACCTGATGAAGAAGGCTCCAAGATCACATGTGTGTGCCATGTTTATGCTTACGGCGCTTGTTTGGTGTTTGTAGATAGGTGTCTGTAGTTAGCATTCCTGCATGCATTAGGCTTTCCCAAGGTCTGTTAACGTGTGTGGTGGCTAGCCATTCTAAAATGTTCTGCTGTCTAGCTACCTTCTGGGCATCAATGAACTGGTCTATTAGGCGCAAGAATCTGTAGCCTACTTTGCTTTTTCTTTTGTACAGTCTGTTTTGGCCTGCCTTGTTGGTAACGATATTACAGTTTTGGTTTTTATTTGTAGCGAGCATCAGAGAATGCATATTTTGTTAGTTTCGTTAGTGGATGAGCACTGATGTTTTAGAGTTGTGTGCATTACTGTAAAACATAAACACCAAGTTCTAAGTTATGCCAAGGACTAGTTAGAATAAAATTAAGACTTACCGGCCCACATAACAACTCCTGCAGCATTCTCAATTCTCTTACGCTCATGACTTCTGTTGGGTTTATGATCTTCAGAAAGAGCTATGGCTGTCCAGCAGGAAGAACATGAAAACTGAATTTAAAACTTTAAGTTGCAATTAATTGCCTCCAGTATTCATATATAGAGAGATAAATCCCACACACTGGGCACAAGTACTGAACAGTCATTTAAAAAGCATGCTCGAAATCTTGAGTAACAGTTATTATTTTATTTTTTTTAAAAAGGGAATTGAATATGTCAAAGTCCAAAAGAAAATATGCATGTTAAGGAACATGAAATACTTATTAATATGCAGGCTAAAAGCAGACCAAAAAGGATAATTGCTTTAGTAGGTGGAAAAAGAATGGGATTCAGAACTGCTGAGTAGGCTTCACCTCAATCTCACATTTCAATTATGACAACAACAAAGTTTTCTTTTTAACACTGAACAAAGTATGGTATTCGTATGTGTCGGGTAGGTTATCTCCTAGCAACACCATCCTTCTGTTCTCTCCCACCAAGGCTTAAGTTTGGGGTTGGTTGTTACTCTCATTTGAGTTTCATAATCACTAACTCACTTTCAGTTCTACCTAAAATAAGAATCCCATGTAATAAAAAAGAGAGAGAGAAATAGGATGGGCAATGTGGAACAGATAGAGTCTATGGACAATGTGGAACAGAAAAGAGTCTTGGCTGCTCCATTGTCTAGGGAATTTTCCAGATCTATTCCGTACATAATTTACACATTCTCAAGCTGACCACCAAGCGCGAAAGAACAAAATATACTCCAATTGGTGACTTGAACCTAAAGCCATGTTGTGAACAGGTTTGGAACCCAAAACGATAGATACAGCACCCGATACTCATAGACGAGCATGGAGGACTAGTGATGCAATTTTTTGCTTCCAATCTATAAAGTTTTACATATGCATAGACAAGCATGGAGGACTAGTTGTCTTCCTTTCAAGTCTTAGTAGAAAGCAACATAATTGCAATTTCGAGCCTATTTCATTCATATGAATAGTAGGGGCGGTAGTTGCAATATTGATTGTTTCTATATTTTTTATATGATCATCTATAACTTATGCATCCAAATGCAGCAATAGTCAATTGTAAAGGTAAAAGATTATTGGCCACATAAAAAAAAATCTTAAAATAATGCATATAATTGATAAAATTTGATGACTGTGTTTTATCTTATTCTTAAATAGGTATATGCTTGGTTCATCCACTTTGTACAACATGTAGATTATATAACAGTTCTTGCTTCCCTTTTCATTATTTATTTCTCAGAGGCTACATTAAAGCAATTAAGGAGATAGAGCAGCAACTTTATTATAGGTATGGCGAAAGTTGATTTGATGACATTGTTGTAGCTTGTGGTAGGTCATACTCTTCTCTAGCAAACCACATCTAACACACAACAGTCCTCTTAACTCATATACTGATACAACTATGTTATGTATTATTTAGCTGGACATTCAAAGTGATAGTTATATTATATATGAATTACCTTTTCTTTTCAATAATTAAAGCATTTTGTAGTATATGAATCATGTATTAGTATGGCTACAACACTTCTGTATTCTGTAATGGGCAATCTCTTGTGATAGTAATAGACACGAGGAACCACACATGCTTCCTAAATTTCAGGTTTTTACAAAATTGTATAGCTCTAAGCCTGTAACAATTCTAGACCACATACCTTTGTTTCTCAGTAACATAGCATTGTAAGTAATTGTTGTAACTTGGGAAGTGTCTCATGTTTCGTTGTAAGAATTTTGAAGTTTAGAAAAGTCAAAATGTTGTCACATCCTTATGAAATATTAAAATGATCTCATTATATAATATAATGTGTGTGATCCTGATATGATGACATATTTATGTTGAGAGTGCTGAGTGTTAGTTCATAATTGAAAACCAAAGCATTTCTCTTAGCTTCACTATTCACTTTCTAAATCAATTCTCCTCTCATGCATTTTTCTTATTCCTGATTTACATGGGTGGCTAATATTTTTCAGTTTTATTAGTTTTTGGAAGCTTCAATTTTCTAAGGATGTATTAGAAATTCCCAGTTCTTGAGTGAGATATCTTCTGGATCTTCCAGTGGATATCGTGTAATTTGGAGGGGAAAATGTGGAAGAATGGAAGCCGATTACTGTGAATGTTGTTTTCCACATACACCAAATGCATGATAGACCATGTTGGCTCCAACCAGAAGCTAGTCATCATCATCTAAGCCTTATACCAACTAATTGGGATTGGCTACATACATCTTTTTCCGTCGTTCCACTCTATCAAGGGCTATAACTGCAGTCATACACTTACTATCCTTTCTTTGAATTCTTGAAGATGTAATGAGACTTGAAAATCTCAAGCATTTACAATCCAACAACCGCTTTACATGCCATCACATGTGCCTAGATAGAAAACAACTACAAGATCCAAGCTGTCCATCAGTTGGGCTCTATTCCTAGTTAAATTAGTAGTCGATCCATCAGATGGAGCAAAGTCTAGAAAAAAAATGGACAGCTAAAACATGCTTGGACAACCATCAATTTGTCCCATATGTAGTGGCCTACACATTCATACAGATGGGAAATAGCCCAAAAATCAGGGGAACTGACTATGTTAGTCATCTGATCAATGGTACAAATGGACTTAATGCAAAATTGAATGCACTTACAGATCTTTTGTTGGGTCACTTCAGTGCCATTTCTCAAACAAGAAAAAAAAACATTCTTACTTGATAGATAGATTGAAATCTGCTAATTTGCAAATCTAAGTGCCAATCTAATTACAATTGGGACTGGATTTTTCTTTTTAATTTTTTATGTTTTTGTTTAAAGGGACTGGATTTCAATCCAAGGGCTCTTATGTGTTTGGTCACTTTAGCATGAGAATAAAGATGGTCTCGAGAGATTTAGCTGGAATAGTAACTGCATTCTGTGTAAGTAATATTAACATGGTTAGAAAAAAAATTTCTTCTTCTTTTTCTTTTTCTTTTTATCTTTTTTTTTAAAAAAAAAAAATATTATTTAGAAGATTTAGAATAGAATTGGTAGGACTGGACAACTGATCCTGTTGACCATGTCAACTCAACATGACCCATTGGGCTTGAGCTAGGGACAACCACTCTAATTAGTGCACAACCTTTATGCCTTGATGAATCGAGAATTTTGTTTTGAAGAATCTTGACAGTTTACCCTCATTATTTATCTATAACTAATTTCTCGATGCGACATGATATCTTTTTTTTTTTGTCTATTAGTATCAGGCCATATTCATGTTCAAGGCTTGATATTCAGTCAAGTCAGCATTTAACATCGCTTAATGTTTCTTTCTTTCTTTCCTTTTCTTTTTTCGTCTCTCCATGACTAAATGACACATGCATTTCACTCTATTTTTTATATAGTTGTGAAGGGAGGTGTTTGAGGTCCTTCCATGTAACTAAAGATGTTAGTGCTGACTCAACCTGTACATCTCTTGGCATGTCTAAGGTTCAAGTGAAAGTATGCACGCTTATGAAATGATTTTTCATTTTTACTATATGTCATGTTTTAGTTCATCTTGCTTCCAAAAGGTGGGGCATTCACCTTCACATTGTTGGCTTGGCACAGGAAATTCAAAATTTCTTGTGTGCAAATTGCCAATACAAACAGCATCAGTGATTTTTATTTTTTTTGTGACAAGTTGGGATCTTCCGATAAATCCAACAACGTTGAGGTTTGTTATATTCTAGCAGAATTTTTAAGTCCTTTAAAAAATATTAATTTGATCTTTTCTTATTTGAATGATTACAATTTTTATGAAGGATTGGATTATTAATTTCACTGGTAAAACAAAGGGATAATAACATTTTATCTCATCATTTATAGTAGACGCCAGTAACTGAACTGAAATCATCCTATGATGTAAAAATTAAATCATGGTCAAGCAACTGCTGATGATATAAAGCCTCATGTCATTACCATCTAGTTTTGTCACTATTTATACATACGTCAACTCATGAGTCTTACGTTTTGTAATTTTCTTACCCATGTAGTGATTATCAGAAGCAATGGGCCATCATTGAAAGATTACCTTTGTAGTGAGTCCAATCAAGGTATGGATAATACATGGTTTTAGTTCATGGTAAATGGTACCTTTTATTGTGCATCACCCGTGGACCAAAGACCTGGTACCTTTTACTGTTGTAAGTTCCTAATTAGTTTGTTTCTATTTTGCATCGGAGCTATCCGAATGTTGAACAGGGGTCCCTGAAAGGTGCGAACCGCTATTATGACCATGATAAAGCTATCAATTTGGACAGGCTCGTGTTTATGTATTACCTCAAAAATTAATGAAGAAGATTTGGATATGTATAAGAGCTATCCGGATGTTAAGCAGAGGTCCCTAGAAGGTGGGAACCGTTGATATTTATTTTTTCCCTTCATCACTGTCTATGTGATCTTATGAACAGGTTGGATTATAAATAAACATCACTAAAAGCCCTAGAAAGGTTTTAATGATGGAAATCATTATACCCACTGTTTCTTGTGGTATGGTCCACCTGAGTTTTGGATATGATTCAATTTTGATTTCAACCCGTAAATGATCTGGAAAAGCAGATGGACGGTGTAGGTAAACTACATATATTTATAGTGGGTACAATGATTTCCTAACCCTAAACCTAAACTTGAAAACCTAAATCTAAACTCGAACCCAAACTCGAATTTCTAAACCTAAACCTATAACCTACAAACTAAACTCAAACCTATAACCCTAAACCCCAAAACTAAACCTAAACCTGAACCTGAACCCGAACCCCAATTCCTAAACCTATAACCTCAATCTAAACCCATAACCTAAAATTATAACCTATAACCTAAACCTAAACCTAAATCTATAACCTATAACCTACCTATAACCTGCACCTAAACGTATAACCTTAACCTAAACTTAAACCTATAACCTATCAATCATGTACATGCCACACATGTGCCAGCATGGCAAATAGGTGCAAGATCTAATCCATCTATCAGGTTGGTACGACCTTCTCTATGTTTTCCTAAAAATAAATCTGGTCCACTCAGCATGTGGACCCAATAATGAAATCAGGCAGATGGGTTGGAAAACTTTAGCCAAGTTTTTTCATAACTATACCTTTTTTTTTTTCTTTTCTTACGAACTTTGGACCACCTGACCAATGAATTAACCTGATTCTTGGGCTAGGACAATAAAGTGGTTCCTTTTTTATGGATGGATTGGATTTTGGATCCATTATGCCAAGTTGGCACATGTGTAGCATGTGTATGAGCTTTATTGTATGTGTTGGAGCTTTTAGCACTCATGTTTTACAGATAATTACTGAAACAATTTCATTTTTTTTCTTCTTTTTGAGATTGGAAGATAAAATTAAGATTTTTTGTCTGTAATTGGACTAACTTTACTCGGCTATAATGAAAATTTGTCTCTTATATTATTATTGTTCATGTCCAATAAATTGTCATATCTCATGTAAGTTGAAAAATTAAATCCTTTGCAATACTAGCTCCCGTAGACAGTTTTTTTTTTCTTCTATTTACCACCTAGTTATGTGTTTCTGAAGACATACTTACATTTTATGTGATTCGATGTGTTTTTGGCCATGGTACTTCTTCTACTTCCATACATTCATGCCTATCTGTGTGAGAAATTAATGTAGCACGTAAACCTACACATTGATTCTTCTATCTGATATGAAAAGGTAGGTGGAAATATTCAAACCATCGACAAACCAGATGCCCTAATCTTTAGGGTTCTATTCCTTTTGGATAGAAAAATCCTAAAAGAGTAGGGATAGCTCGTGCATTCGAGCCCTGAATATCTTATTAAACCCACCTGAGTTTTTTTTTTTTTTCCTTTGCTTTTCTTTTCTTTTTGTATTAATATTTCATAACATTTCCATAACCTATAACCTATAACCTATAACCTACACCTAAACCTATAACCTATAACGCATGGTTGATAAAAGTTTTGCCCATTAGATTATTCTAACTGTTTGATTGGGCCACATTTGATGTGAACTATAGGTTGCCTCATGTGGGGAAATTTTGGCATGGCCCATCTCATAATGTGGCCCACCATTTCAACCATTGGCTCAATGAATGGTGGCCACACTTGTAAGAATACTGGATTTAACAAAATTGATGTCATTACTTCATAATATCATCTGTACTAATTGAGGGGTTTGTATATTAATTTGCTTTTGTGTTGTTTTTATTGTTTTGATCTTTGAATTTTGTTATCTGTTTCCTAAATTTGGTTCCTTTTTTTCATAGTATTCTTCTTAAAACTTTTAGTTTATTATTTTTGTAGAATACAATTTCTTGGAGATTTAGTTTCATTGCTCCTCTCACTGTATTTTGATTTCTTCCTATATAATGTTACACAAACCAATAGTCCATCAAACCACATTACTCATGTTGGATTTTGCCATTGTTTAGAAGATTAGCAAGTACATTTTTTTTATTTCTTCCTATATAAGTGTTTTTTTTGTATTTCTTTCTTTTGAGATGTGTACAAAGGCATGCCTATTTGATTGTGTCTACAAATGTTGTTTTATACAAGCTGATAAGCTAAAGAAGTAGCTGGAGGATGAAATTCATTTTCTTAATGGAAGGGTTTCAGAACTTGAAAGGGATCTTGTGTCAAAGTCCACAGAAGTTACATCTGTAGTTTCAAGGAAAGAAGAAGCTCTATTTTCTGCATTTGCTGAAATTGACCGTCTAAAGGAAGAAAATTCTGTAAAAATGTGAGCATTATTGCATTATATGGAGGGTGTTTACTGTGTTGGAGTGTATTTGTTTCTTGCACATGAGGGCACGCCTTAGTTGTAATTCTTACGATAGGTTGAGGAAAGTGAAGTATTGTTTATTTAGAAATGTGAATGTAGGATGCATTGTATGATTTGATTGTTATTTGTAATAAATGCATCATTTTTTTTTTCTGAATGCATTTTATGTACTATTCCTATCAACATTAAGCTTAGATGAGTTATCAATCATAGCAGATTCTTGCAATGGAAACAGGCATCATTATTACAATTTTTTTAAAAAAATAGCTACGAATTTTGGTCATAGCTATTGTTTTGAAAACCGTAGCTATTGCTAATTACAGCGTATTGCTACAGATTTTATTCCACTTTTAGCTACTGATATTATCCATAACTGTAGGTACATTTCTCTATAGAAATTATAGCTACTACTTTTTTCCGTAGCTAGAGATATCTACTGCTACGGATCTAATCTGTAGCCGTATGTATGTTTCGCTATAGAAAGTATAGCTACAGCCTTTATCTGTAGCTAGTATATTTATTACTACGGATTTAATTTGTAGGTGTAGCTGCATTTCACTATAGAAATTATAGCTATGGCTTTTGTCCATAGCTTCTGATATCTATTGCTAGGATATAATCCGTAACAATTGGTTTTTTGACCTTTAACTATCCCACCAATAGCGACGGACATGCTACGGACTAGATCCGTAGCAAAAGGTCTTTAGCTACGGTTTTTGGCCATAGCCTTTACCATTTTTCTTATAGTGGATGCATATCTAGGACACTTTCCCTGATGAACAATTATTTACGATCTCCAAATTTTCTTGGTATGCAGATATAGTGAACTATTTTGTAATGAAAAAAATGTCTTATCATTGGAAGTTAGAAGATAAGAAACGTTTTGAAACTAAGTTTAGGAACTTCTTCTGGGATGACCCGCATTTATATAAATATAGGACTGATAAGATTTTTAAATGTTGTGTCCTAGATCATGAAGTTCAGAGTGTTATTTCTTTTTGTCACATGAAAGCATGTGGTGTCCATTTTTCTACTAAGAAAATCACTAAAAAAAATCCTACAGTCTAGTTTTTACTGGCCTACCATGTTTAAAGACACCCATACTTTCTATGTTGCTTATGATAAATGTCAAAGGTTGGGAAGAGTGTCCTGGCGTAACATGATGTATTTATCTCCAATTTTACCATTAGAGATATTTGATTATTGGGGTATTAATTTTATATGCTCATTTCCATCTTCTTTTGGATTTCTTTATATATTGGTTGGTGTCAATTATGTTAAAAAGTAGATTGAGGCAGTTCCAAGTAGGACCAATGACAACAAAGTGGTCATACGATTCCTCAAGAAAAATATTTTATCTAGATTTGAAACTCCAAAGGTCATCATTAGTGATGGCGGGTCTCACTTTTGCAATAGGACATTGAGGCCTTGATGAAGAAATATGACATAAAGTATAAAGTGAGCACCCCATATCACCCACAAATGAGTGGAAAAGCAGAGATTTCTAATTATAAAATCAAACACATTTTAGAGAAAACTATAAGCCCAGATAGGAAGGATTGGTCTCTTAGACTATCCGACGCTTTATGGGCTTATAGGATTGCTTATATGACCCCGATTGGAGCTTCCCCATATAGATTGGTGTATGGGAAGGCTTGCCACTTGCCTATGGAATTAGAACATAGAGCCTATTGGATAATAAAGAAATTAAACCTGTACCAAGAAAGTGGACAAAGGAAACCAGAGTTGAATGAATCAAAGAAGCTGAGGAGAGACTCCTATGAAAATTTTAAAATCTATAAAGAGAGGACCAAAGCTTTTCATGACAAAAACATCCTGAGAAAAAATTTTGAACCTCAACAAAAAGTCCTATTGTACAATTCTCGGCCCCATTTTTTTCAAAAAAGTTAAGATCAAGATGGACAGACCCCTTCATTGTGAAGAATGTTTATACTCATGGGGCTGTTGAAATTGAGAATTCACATAATGACAATGTATACAAGGTTAATGATCAGAGATTGAAGCCTTATGTGGAAAGCTTTCATTTGGGAGAGGAGTCTGTCCCTCTTAATGAGTCGCAATATTCAGATTGATGATCCTAGTCTGACGGAGCATTTACATAGAATTTGTATCATATTCAATTTTTTTTAATGTCACCCACTAGATGAGTTCTTCATGGTAGGTACTATCCACTCTTTATTTTATTTTTATTGTTCTCTACATTATATTATCATTACATTGGGGACAATGTAGATTTTAGGTTGGAGGTTTGAATAGTCATCCATGTGAATTTTTTTGATGGGTTTCAGTTATTTTTTAGGTTTAAGTTTATTTTTTTAGGTTTATGGAGAAATTCTTTCAACATTTTTAAAATAATATGTTTATATACAGAATGTGAACATGATATTATACGAATTCCAAAGGCAAAGTTAATACTTAGTCTAAGTTGATAATAATCAGAATTTTGATAACTAAAAATTATAGACTTGAGTTCGATTATCTAATCATTAATTTAAAGTGAGTTGTAATTTGATGTACTAAATTCACAATACACCTTAACTAACTAAGTGAGGAATATGATATGTGAACTAGAATAACAAATCATGATTTAAACAAGGTTGAATGAACTAGTACCATTGATATTTGCTTAAAAAAGAGAATATTCAAAAAAAAAGTGATGAAAAAGAAATTTTTTTATTATAGAACATGAATGCAATGACCATAACAATCGTGTCAGTAATCCAGATTAAGGATATCTAAGTATCCATTATTGTTACCTTTACAACTATGATACCTTAGGTTATGAAGCAAACCCGGTGAAAACCTTCATCTAAGGGTGGTATATAATAATGAGGATACGATGATAAAAAAATAAAATGGCATGAAGGAAATGAGATAACTAGAGATTTCATATTCTTGAGATGATTGAAAGGAATTAGGATAGGGAACATGCATATTTCTCAAAGTTAGACTAGTGTCACTGAGCACCTAAGTATATTGTATCATAACTATTCTAAATTTTGATTAGGTCTCTAAACTCAAAGATGTAATGGATTAGGAAATTGTGATTCTAACTAATTTCAGACTTAAGGTAAGTGTTGTTTTATTTTGGATTTCATATGATGAATGGAGGCATAATTGTATAAATTTTTGAGTGTTAAACTATTTTTTATATTTTCAATGTTTGTGGGTAACATTTCTGGAAACCCTCACGAGAATATAACTCGTCCACTAGGGAAAACCTAGTGGTTTAAAAGCTTGTTGCACATGTTAAATACAATCGAGATTACCTGCGAAAGTGGTGTACTTAGAATTATTTTTTTTTTTCATTTTAAATTTGTTTCTAGAATTTATTTTTACTATTATTTTTATTCTTCTTCACTTATTTTTCTCATGAGTAGCAAAATGCTAGTTTAGGAAAAGTTGAGACTCAAACCATGCATAGTTTTCTCCATTTATATCTTAGTTTTATGAATATGAATTAGCTTAGTGTTCTATTTTACTTATGTTTCTATTGCAAGGTGAATTTAAGAGCTTAGATTGAAAAGGATGCTAAAAGCATGGATTTGATGCTCAAGAATCACCAAAGCAAGAGATGGATCTTAGGAGATTAAGATTAAACAATTCACATGCCAAAGATGCAAGAAAACTAAGTTACGAATGAAGAGAATCAAAGATTTGAAGTGAAGAATCCTGAAATCATACTAAAAAAGCATATTCTAAAACTCTAAAGTATATTTTGGAAAACTGCACAGCGAGAAGTCTATTTTAGTAAACTACATAAATTTGAGGCGATTTCTAGAGTTTTTCAACTTAGTGTAAAGTTAAAGTTCCCCACTTATAATTAGGACTTCTCAGGACATTCATAAGCATCATTCAAAGCATCCTGATGCAAGATTTAGGATTTTTAGAGAGTTTTACTTAGGATTTTTGAAAAGTTTCATGGTTTTCTTTTTTCTAATTTTGAAAAAGCATATTCTTGTTGCTTTCTTTTTTCTAGTTTTCTCTAGCCCAAGCTAGAAGGGAAGCACATTAGTTTGATATTTTCATAGTCATAATGATTGATTATTTTAATGATGAGAAGAATGGTGTATATATGTTATCTATTGTTTAGGTTTAATTTTTTATTCTCATGTGAGATCTATATGTTTCCATCATATGGATCCATATTGATAGATATGCTTACCCTAGATCAATTAGATTTCCTAAATATGAGAGGTTTTCAACCTACTATATTTCTTTGATATTCATTATTTCATTGATATTGAATTCTTAAAATCACTAGCGCTTGAGAATATATATCAATGGTGAAAATCTATAATTTTCTAATCTTTTATATCATTTATTAAAATATTTAAACTATTCTATTTTCCAATTAAGCTGACCATAGTGCTCAGATCCTAGTCGTGTTATCCAAGTCATCATGATTTTTAAACATTAACCTATGTGTGGAACTTTGAAGCTTGGGTGTTGTTTTAATTTAGTTGAATTACATCCATTCAAAACTCCTAAAATCAAATCATTAGTTTAGTTTTTCCTTTTTAAAAATAAAATAAAATTTACTTAGTTTGTTTTGCATTTGATTTTCTCCTTCTCGCAATTCATCTCCTTGTGGAATCGACCTTATATTAACAGGATAATACTTACGAACCTATACACTTGGAGGTAAGCAATCACTCTTACATATACTTTATTAATAATATAGCAAGTAGTAATAACAACTTCAGCCCATAAATTTTTTGTTAATTTTTTACTGTTAAACATAATAGTCCCCATTTCTTGTAGAACTTTATTTTTCCTTTCAGCTACACTATTTTGTTAAGGAGTTTGAAAAGGCCAAGCTATATGTCCTAGAGGGAAGGGAGGGGGGTTGAATAGGACTATGGAAAATTAAAAAATAATAACAAATTTTAAATAAATTAAATACAAATAGCAATAGACAATCCCATATTGTTGAATTTAAAGACAGCCTCAAATGAACGAGTATTGAGAGGTTGATATAAATGTTGTTTTAAGGACAACCTTACACCATAAAAACTAAGGGTTTATAGTAAGACAACCATACTAGAACGGTTTGTGTATTAAGAACTCAAACTGATACAAAGGAATAAAGAAATAAATAGCAAAGAAGGAAATCTATCCTATTACAACATTCTCCACATTTGCATAAAATAAATTACAACATTCTCCACAATGTAAAAAAGGAAATTACTACCATCCAAAAAAATATATACAATCAAACCACAAGACTAAAAATTATAGTGGTTTGCTTGTTTGTACACCAACTGTTTAGAAAAACAACCACACAACTACTCCACTCTAATATCCTCACATAGTGGATATTAGCATTCACTATGAAAATAGGTTTTTCCAGTTTCTTCTAAAACCCTCACAATTGTGTCTTTCAAGTGAGCTTACACAATTCAAAAAACTCCACACTCTGAGTTTTCTGGATCACCTCAGACAAACCAAATCAGAGATTTTTCTGGCACAATCTCAAAAACCAAAATATAAAAATTTACAATAATGTAAAATGCCTGGATATTCTCTTTTTTATGTTGTCCGAAAGAACTAAATCAGAATAGAATTTCACTGTAGAAGTTCAATGTCTAAACTCACTTATGAAATAGTTCTAGGTTCTAAATTAATTTTAGATTAAATCAAGTTGGGCTAGCTTTATTTGATTTTGATTCTAAAAAAAGAGCAATTCTCAATCCCTTCTTCAAATATGAATGGAATATAGAATACAAAATCAAATATAACAAAGCTAAATTAAGAGAATATTAAATGAGCACAATATATCTTAAAAAGAACACTAACTTACCTATCAGAGTGGCATATTGATTTATCTTAAATTGAATACCAAACTCTGAAATTCATGCTCTATTTATAAGTGAATAAATCGGGTTCACGGTTGGTCCTGAGGACACCACAACTGGTTGTTGGACTAATAGATTTTTAAAATTTTGAGCATAGTAAGATAAAGTCGTTCCACGATAGGTCGTAGGCCCTCCATGACCGGTTGAGGCACCTCCACAACTAGTCGTGACTTGTCCATGATTGTTTGTGTGAAACCTAAAATACTTGCTGGACGTTGAGTCGTAGCTGCAGGACTGGTCGAGAATGAGTCGAGCACTGCTCACACGATGTTTCGAACAAGAAATAAATGCATCTAATTCAGAAAAATTATTTTATTCAAATATAACAAAGAGATTTCATATAACAATCATGGAGTTATTGATTTAGAGTTTATTTATATCCCTTCTAAATCCTTTGATTGCAAGACAGAATACTTTGAAATGAACAATATTGTAATCAATAAAGATCGTATGTCAATCTTGAATTCACCAGCATTTCGACAGTGGCATCAGTCATCTCCTATAACTTTGGAGGAATGTTGAACTTAATCAACCAATCTCTCTTTTGAACTTGTCCGTTGTGCAAAGGAGAAGGCCTAAAGCAATGAAGATTGAACTTGAATGCTTTCCATGATTTCGGCAGCATTTCAGTCCCTTTTTAGCATTGGCCACATAGTGACTTGGCTGCGCGACCGACGCAACTGAATTACTCATTGCTCGGTCAGCGCAACTTATTGTCTGAGTTGCATGATTTGCGTAACTTTTGCTCCCATGTTGCGCAATCAGCGCAGCTAAGTACTTGAGTTGCACGATTCACGCAACGGACTCTTTCTTCTACTCCTCACCTTCAATTTTCCTTTAGAGTTCCGCTCTTCTTGAGAAAATTTCCTCCTTCCAAATGAGGAGGGGAGTGGGGTATGTATAAGTCCCCCACATGTGCCAACCCTCAGTCTCTGTGCCATAGGTCCCACTTCCTATCAAATTCGACCGTTCATCTTGATCAACTTCTGTTCCTGATTGTGTTACCCACCCAGTAGTAAAGTTATCTACACAGGCTACGCAATGATTCTCTTTAATGCGTGGTTTGTGCAAGGATAAAATAATTTATGTCATTCGTGTAACGCCCTGATCTTGTTACACGCATCTTGAGACCTTTATAGCTGGTTGCTCCAACCGCGCAACAACTCATTTGGTTGCATGATTAGCACAACAGAAATGTTTCCTTCTTCACTTTATGTCTGTTTTTTCTAACTTTAAATCTTCCTTCATGATTCATGATTTTTTATGCTCCAACAGATGCCCCCTTGATTAGTTCTTTTGTTCCCTTGAATTAAAAAATACGAATCAATCTTCAAAAAAATTCAGGTTTTCTTAGGTTCGTTGCGCGGCTCACACGACGGCCACCCAAGTTTGGTACTCGACCCTATCCTCTATAAATAGTCCAGCACTTGTCATTTTCTTCATTCCTCTTTGTAGTGGCAAAACATTATCTCTACATTTTCTCTCCGCGCAACTAGCAAGTGCTGCGCGATTCATGCAATTACTTTTTGTCGTGTAAGGTCTTGAAACGTTGCACCATCCGCGCAATCATCTAACCATTACGCGATCCACGCAACCATTTTCCGTACACTAAAGTCTTTTTACTATTGCGCTATCCACGCAATCGCCACTTTGGCCAGTTTTCCTGACTTAACCACATTTCCAACTTTACCCAACCATGGTCTGTACAAAAAGAACCTTCACTGCTGTAAACCCTCCTGATCACCCTTGCTGCCAAACACCGAACGTTTCCAGGATGCAACACTCCCAACAACAGAATCTCCTTCCTCTCCAGCTCAACCTTCGCGTAAGCAATTCAAGACAACCCCTAGATGCCTTACCTACATAAAAGAACCCGTACTCCCTACATTTAATTTTTCTTCACATATCGCAACATTTTCATCTCCTATTCATAGAGCCATCGCATGGGCAATCTTGAGAGGCCTCCAAAGCATGGCCGTGAGTACGACTGGGAGAATTGGTTGAAGATGACAGCACACTATCAAATGACCAGTCAAAGGCCACCTGCTAAAGAGGACACCCCTCCTCCTTCTAGACCCAAGAAGCATTGTCGCGACAAAGCTTAGGAATTCGAAGAGAAGATAAAGGAACACAACAGGAAGAAGCTCTGTAACTCCTGAGAATTGGTCCGTGCTATTCAAGGAGCCATAAAATTTGACAACCCATACAGATAGGGCTTCATGTCAATTCTGATCAACATTCATCGCCATCTCTCCATGCTAGTTTGCGAACCCAGAGATCACCTTACTGCAGAAAGATTGACATATATAGAGTCTTGGTAATTTAAGGAGCCAAGACTATTGGAAGGTATTCTGTAATCACCGAGACCGAGACAACAAGCGGGAGACATCTATCCCATGATTTTCCTTGTCCCCTCCTACAACGTTCACAGTCAATATCCAACCTGCTTCTATGAGACACACAAACAGCGCTTTAGCCACCGCAACCTCATATGGAGCCCGGAAGAATTTAAAATGAGAGGTCTTCTTACTCTTCGTAATTATTATTCCGAATGGGCTACCGCAATATTGGTGAAGTATGCTGGAACTTTGTCAAAAATCAATATCTTCCATGCAATCGAAGCCACATCGTCCCCCTTTTGTAAGGAAGCTTCTATTTTGAAAGCATTTCTCAACTATTGGTGCCCTTCCACCAATTCTTTCCATCTTCCAAAAGGAGAAATGAGTATCACTCTTTGGGATATTTACAAGATCACTGGCCTGCCAATAACTGGAATTTTTTTTGATGAATTTATCCCCACCAATGAGGAATTTTCTTTCGTATCCTCGCCTGACTGCATACCTTCCATTTCGGAGTCGACCAGTGAACTTTTCAGGGAAATGTCTAAGTTCCCAAACATCCACAAAATTTATCCTATGCAATGGTTGGCCCATTTTAGTAGAGCTTTCAAGTAAGAATTCTCTTCTTCAATCTCTTCTTATTGCAGCTTGAGATATATATATATAACCTTGCCTTCATTTGCTCATCCATTTAGGTTTAACAGCGACCGTTCACGAGAGCTCGAATGTCTCCGAAAGAATATAAAAGGTCATGCTGAATATTCTATCTATGGGGAGCTTGCGGCATTTATCGCATACTGGTTAAGCATAGTGGTCTTCCCTAGTTCTAAATCAGTGGACGTCATCCGTCCATCGTTGTTTGTCGTTGTGGGTGCTATGGCTGAAGGAACTAAGTTTTCTCTTGCTCCCCAAGTTCTTTATTCAATCTATAGAGGCCTTGGAGAGATTTCATGCCACGTAAAAAGCCCATCTGTTGGTTCTGCTTCAACGTACATGTTATGGCATTATTTCCTTGGTTGGCTTGGCGTTTACTTCCCTTGGACTTTTGAAGCACCGGAAAAGGCTTATGTCCACCCTTCTCAGGTTCCTCTCCACTTCTTTCAAAAGTGGTCTATGGCGAAGAAATCTTATGACTGGGCAAAGGATGTCATTGCCTCTGATGTCAAAATAAACTACTTTCATTTTAGCTTGCCCTGTTATATTATAGATACGGAGAAAGCGGATACGGAATCCCTCTCCTCAGAAGCAAGAGAATTTTTTATATCGATCAGATCATGCGTCTCCCATTAAGAGAAGGAACTAAATTCTGGTGAGATCCATATTATTTGAACTGTTATGCAGCGTCAGCTCAACTTCGATCAAGCAGTACCGGAAGATTGTGGGCTAGTCACCAGAAGAATGCGGAGTTACGGTACTGGTCCATTTAATTGGGCGATGATCTGGAAATAGTTATTGGGCTGGGCCAACTCTTCCTTTACCATTTTAGGTTGCGATCGTACCCTAAGGGTGTCATACAACCAATGAGATGGTGGGTACACCAATCCTACCTGGTCAGAAAAAGTCTACCGGTGAATAGGCCTGTATGGCGGCCTCCTCCTACACTTAAGGGTCGTGTCATTGAAACGGGAGTCGGTTTCATTGCAGAAATAAGTCATGCCCCCTCGGCTGGTCATCACTGTGTATGTATCTCTGTAGACAAGCCCATCCGAGAAATAAAACCTGATAATACTCTCGAAGGCGGGACAACATATGGTGACACTCGTGAATTTGAACAAATTCCTCTCCAGCGTCCATAAAGAGGAGTTGTAAAAGAGGTTGTCCCTCAACCAGAGAATATTTCCGATCCTCCAGACCAGCCCTCTTTTTCAACTCATCCTTAGCAACAACTAACATCTTTCCCTATTTCAAGGACCCACCTTTCCCCACAACAGTTCACTTCTTCTCCGATAACCTGATCCCGAACACGTGCCTAATTTTCTCCCCAGGAAGGGACTACAGCCGTTGTTTCACCGATTTTAACCACCACGGAGATTGAACCAGAAGGTCAGTAGTCTCCTCCTTCCAAAGGGAAATAGGTGGTTGTTGAGGAGTCAAGCGAAAAGGATTCGAGTGATGGAAGTTCAACTTCTTCATTTGAACATACTACTTCTGATGAAAGTGAAATGGAAGAAGAAGACCAAGATGTTGATTATGAAGAGGGGGAAGTTGATGTTGACAACAACAATGATACAGCTATGGAAGATGCTCCAGCTAACAAGGGACATACATTCCCTATCTCTAAAGCTATACCTACCGAAGTTTCGCCTATCGTAGGGGAAGAAGAAGGAGAATTCCTTGATTATGGGGAATACGGACATTCACCATGTAAGAAAGTTTTGCTATCATCGTTTACTTTTATTCTTTCTTTCTTTCCTTTTAATCTTACACATTCTTTTCTCAGGTAATCAAGCTATATATATGAAGGTAAACAGTGCCTCTCCTCCGAATTTGCCCCCTGCCGCACTAAGAGCTTCACCAATATTTTCAATACCTCCATTATCAGTGACGTGTAGGATCGCTTTCCCAATGGAGTCAACTGATTTGCTTACTCCTATTACAATTGCTTCAAGTACTGAACGTGAAATGGCTTCTCTGGTGGAGCCAACTATGCTCCTTACTTCTACCACTGTTGCTTCAAGTACTAAAGATATGGCTCCCTCCTTTGCTGAGATGGTAACACCTAAGTCTCCTCTCACTAGAGAGACTTAACCGCTTGCTATTTTGACATCAGCAGAAAGTATTTTCTTTTCCTGTCTGCATTCTCTATATTGCCTGCACATATAATTTTATTATAACTTTATATTTCTTATTTATTAATAGGAAATGTACCTCAAAGCGGTGCAGCAAGCTTCGACTCTATTGGAACCTCCTCAAATGTGGTATCTTTTGAGAAAGTTTCTTCATATAAATTGGCATTGATCAAGAATTCTATATTAACGATCATTGAAATGTTCAAGGATCCTGATCAATGGTTCAATTTGATCGCCACTTTGGATGTACTGGACAACACCACACGGATGGTCAAAGTTGATGTTTCTTCCGTATATAATTCTCTCTTAAGGTTTCACAATTCAATAATTGTTGTCTTCGGCTGAAACCGTGATTGTCCCACCTGAAACCTTGGAATATAAGAAGCAACTTGCGTACTCCAAAGAGAAGGTTTCTCAGCTTACTCCGATTGTGTCTCACCATGATCAAGAGCAATCATCTCTGTGAGAGCAACTGTAGACTTTTACTAATAATGAAACAACTATCCAACATCGTATTTCTCTTCTGAAGTAAGAGATTGCGTAGTTGGAGAAACAAAGTTAGGAGGAGGAGCTAAATATTGAAAGAGTACAAGAAAAGATAAAGTGTAGCCTTCATTCTGTGAACTCTGAAAGATCTGAACTGATTAAGAATAAAGAACTAATTGCCTTGCTAGAAGAGAAATTAGTTGGTCTCCCGATCCTGCGAGAATGATTTCGACTGCCCGCCTGGAACATGTTACTGCTCAAGTTAATTTTTAAGAGAATTTACAACACCACTTAACAGCGTTAGGCATTACAGGGGAACTATAAGATTGTTTTGTTTTGTTTTACTACTGTAACTATTTTTATAATTGCAAATCATACAAGTTTCTCATGATATTTTGATAATGATGCTTTGACTTTATTTGCACAATGCTTTGATTACTGCTATACTATTGACGTATTATATTTTTTTTTATCCTTTTATGATTTGTTAGCAAGGGATTTCCTAGATGATCCTTATCTTAGTTGGCGGTACTAAATTTTAATTTTTTCAGTCACACACAATTTAAGCTCTTGAGTAGTGGAACACACACAGTTTAAGCTCTTGAGTAGTGGAACACACATAGTTTTTCAGACTCTTAAGTAGTGGAGTCAAGTGCTCTTATGTGATAGTCTTTATAACTCTTAGGAGTTCGCTGGACTTCTCACTGCCTAGTGAGTTCATAAACCGTGATCCATCAGAGAGGTCTAGTGAAGCTACCGGGGTCATGAACTTGGTTGGATTTATGCATTGGGTTGGGTACAGTAACTCTCTAGAGTTCACAGAGCGCACAAGGCGACCTTTGGGGTACCAGATCCAAGGCCACCGGTCTATCAATAAGTAGGTTTAATCCCTTCCTCATGAGTTAGTACTGAAATCAATAACCCTAAATCTAGGAGGTCTTATGCACGGTTGGCCTGTTTATGGACATGGCCCAAAGAGCTCACACTGTGGCCCACTTTTTCTTCATCTGTAAGGTCAGGCCCATTCACGGGAGGGCATTTACCTCCGTTCCCCGTGATGCTACCGAAAAGCTATACAAATGACATTGGTCTTACATGCATGACTAGCCGTCGAGAATTTTCAACCCTTTAGGTTTTTAGTCACTGGGTTCATCAGCTGCCCACATGAGTATGCATATGATGGCCTTCACGGGCTTTTTACGGCCACTGGCTTCTCATTGTTGCCTGAATGGTGAAAATGATAGGTCTTATGCGTAATTGGTCCTCTTACGACTTGGCCTTTTTAGGACTTGGCTAAATTGCCTTAAAATGCCTTAAAAGGCAATAATGAGTGTGATTATTGTTGTGGCGCCGTGAGAACGATAAACCTTTCTAATTAGGAGTGATCATTGTTGTTGCACTGCAAGAACAATAAACCTTTTTGATTAGGATTGATCATCATTGTTGCACTGCAAGAACGATAAACCTTTCTGATTGGGATTAATATGTCACCACTCTTGCTAATATTTTTAGGACAACTTGTCTGTGTTGTTTATAATATATTGGCATGGTGACAATATCAATTCTGACAAGATTTTTCAGAGCTTGCTTGATAATAACGATGGTCACTTTTTTTTCACACTACTTATTCGATATCTAGTCTTAATATGCTCGCAAACTTCTTCTTTATTCATTCTTTCGATGAAATATAAACATGGTCTTGTTCATTCGTGCCCCCTTTTGATTCAGGACCATTATGCCAGTAATGTTCTAGATCAAAACTAGTAACATCTTCAGGGATAATATCTCTTTATGAAACAAGCATTTACTGGTATACTGATCCTCTATCCCTTTTATCTACAACTCTATATGTGCCATTAGAGTATACTTCTTTTATTATATAAGGCCCATCCCATTTAGGCTCAAATTTGACCCCTGTTCGACGGGTGACTAGTATAGGTCTTTTCAGCATCAGCGCCATATCCACTTTCTTGAAGGAATAATATTTAACATTTTTATCGAAGGCGGTTGATATCGTGGCTTGATATGATTGCAGTCGCTGTTGGGATGTCAGTCATTTTTCATCAAGCAAATCCAACTCTTTCAGCCTTATCTTTGCATTCGCATCGTCTGTTATGGACTAGTGCACCGCGACTCTGAGTGATGCTACTTTTATTTCAATCGGGATCACTGCTTTCACACCATATACCAAAGAATACGGCGTTGCTCTCGTCATTGTCTGATGAGTAGTTCAATACTCCCACAAAGCTTCTTGTAATCTTTCGTCCCAATCACGTTTATTCCCTATCACCGTCTTCTTTAGTATCTTGACTATCGTTTTATTAAACACCTCTGTTAATCCATTAATTGGTGGATAGTAAGGTATTGAAAACAAGTGATGAATGCAGAACTTCTAACAGAGCTTTTCCATGCCTCTATTCTTAAAGGGAGTGCCATTATCTGTAACAATCTTCTTCGGGATACCATGGCGGTATATGATTGCATGTCGAATGGAATTAACAATGTCCTTTTCTTTAACATTATGTAAAGCAATTGCTTCTATCCATTTGGAGAAATAATCCATTGCCGCTAATATATACTACTTTCCTTTGGACGAAGGTGGATTATAGGACCAATGATGTCTAATCCCCAAGCTGAAAAGGGCTAAGAGGCGACTAACTGATGCAAGTCCTCTGGAGGAATGTGTATGACATCTCTATGAATTTAGCATTCATAACACCGCTTCACATAATCTATCGCATCTTTGAACATGGAGGGCCAATAATATCCCATTCGATGTACTCTATGGAACAAATTTTGATCGGCTTGATGTGCTCCACATTCCCTAGAGTGCGCTTCTCGTAACATGTGACTTGCCTCTCATTCATCTAAGCAACGTAACAACATTCCATTGTATGACTTTCTGTATAATACTTCACTGCATAGAATGAATCTTTTGGGTTGTTATGTGATTTGTTGTTTCTCTACTAGTTCTTCTAGCAAGATGTCATATTTGAGATAATTGATGAAAGGTTGACGCCAATCATTTACTGTTAGCTCCAAACATGATACAGGAAGTGCTTCAACAGTCTCCTCGATGACCTCTACAGATGGTAAAAATCTTCTTTCTTCTATGGTTACTTAAAGAGGACTTCGCTTTGAGCAAGACAAAGCTGCTGCTAGGATGGCTAAAGCATCTGCCCTTGCATTTTCAAACCGTGTCACATGTTTGACCTTAACATGACAAAATCGTTCTAGCAATTGCTGCACTTTTCGACAGTACTGCAACAGTTCTTACTTTCTCACTCCGAATTTGGTTGTCAATTGATTTATAATCAACTTAGAATCTCTAAAGATATGCAGCATTTTTATCATCATTTCTTGAGCCATTTCCATTCCAATAATGAAGGCTTTGTACTCTGCCTCATCATTGTTCTATCTTTCATTAGCTTCTTTTTCTTATGCCCCCTGCCTTCTATTTTACGGGACTTATTACCTTCTTTCCTGATCTTAGTGTGATCATTGCTACTGTCTTTATTGCCTTCTGATCCTTTTTCTCCTTTTCATTTTGAGCCTTTTCTCGGATTATGAGTATATTCACCAATGCCATAGTACCCCTTTCTTTTTCCTCACTCATTACTATTTCACCCTTGTTTATCATTCGTTGTATTATATACTTCAGGGTATAGCAATTCTCTGTTGGGTGTCCTACCAGATGATGATAATGGTAGAAGTCCCTTTCCCTTGTTATTGTCATATCTTCAAGACATTTGGGTCCTGGTAATGATAGTGTGTTGGCTTTCAACAGTTGATTCATCATAAGAATGACATCTTTTTTGTCGAAAGTGAACCCCTCATGAGAGTTAAGCACCCTGACCCTTTTTCTGTTGTATCTATTTCTTGGTTGTTGTCATTCTTCTTTTGTTCTTGCCTCTTGTCTCTTGAATCCCTAGTATCCTTACTTCTTTCATCACCCTCGACAGTATTTACAGCCATCCTGCAGGGTACTCTCTTACCTATTTCATGGTGAAAGGCTGCTATCTTACGGGTCATCAATTCCAAAGCATAAGCCTTGGTGGCTAAGTCACGGAAGGTTTGGATATCAGCGCTGGTGAGTCCAAATGTGATTCTTGTTTCCATAGAATTCAGGCACATCTTGACTTGTTCCTTTTCTTCTGGCAATTGCCTACACGAAGCTCCTAATGTCTTCCACCTGTCTATAAACTTTTCCACTGGTTCTCCTTCTCTTTGCCGTATAGAAGCTAATTTCGTGACGTTAATGTCATGTTCTGAAGAGAAGAAGTTTGACATAAAGGCGTCTTGCATCTCCTCCCACATGCGTATGGACCTTGGAGCTAAACTGGAATACCATTGGAATGCTTTATGCATCAGTGACGATCTGAATAACAGTAAGCAATACTGATGTAGTGTAAAAAAAAATTCACATGCTGGTGATGAAGTGCATTAAGTGCTCTTCTGGCGATCCTTCTCCATTAAACTTCTGAAAGTCCGGATGCTTGAAGTTAGCTGGAAAAAGGATATCTTCTACTTTCCTTGAATACGACATCTAGTGCCTGAAATAGCCAGTATTTGCGCGCTCTCTTTCTATTCTGATAGCTTCTTCGATGACTTGTCTTACATCGTCTTGTGTTACAGTCCTTGCAGTTGGAACAGATTCTGTTGATCCTGCTCTTTATGGATGAGAGCATTCAGGATGGCTTTCATGTCTATTTACTACACCCATCATTCGTGAAGCTGCAATCTGGGCCACGTTATGCATGAGAGTTGCTAGTGCTTCCCTGAGATATTTGCATTCATCCATTAGTACTCTTTGTGCCTCTACCATCTCATTGATACGATCTTCCGTAGCCGACCTATTTTCCTAATTCATCTCGGCCATATATATCGTGGCTTCTCTACTTTTCGACGAAGCCGTAGGTGGAGTAGGTCAAGAGTACGTTGATGTCACAAGGCTTACAAAGAGAGGAGGGAGTGGAGTATCGTTCAACTTTCGTGTACTTCCTGTACTATCGATCGATTAGGGCGATACAGACATCGGCGGACTTTCCTGGGGTGACACGGGCATTAGTGAGCTCATCATTATTGCTTTACCCTTTTGTTCTTTCGTCCACCTGGCCCTCAGGGTGACTATAGCCGAAAAGTCACACAATGTTAACTGCGGAACTACTTGCTTGGAATAAATTGCAAGGGGAGCGAGTTCAGGATTTCTTTTAGCTACATTGCGCGTCACAGGGCCCTTAACTCTCGGCGAAGGCGAGTTTGTTTGAAGATTCCTTGCATTCCGTACTCTCGTCCCACGAGTCATCACTAAAGTCCAGTCTTTATCTACTTCCGGTGGCTGAGGCAAAGCAGATACCACCCCAGCTGTAGCTTGAGTCAGGTTGTTCTTACTTATAGACAATTGAGTCATATATTCCCGAGGCGGGTCTGGAACGTATTCTATCATGAACTTGGTCGGAGTGAAACAGAAGCTCACTTTTCTCGCGGAAGTTGCCATTGGTTGTGATTTGTAGTTTGATTCGAAAGCCTTCAATGACAAAGCATATTTATGATTAGTATCTAGATAGTAAATAATCTATCTTAGAGATGAAGGGGGGGATGTTCCCATTGAGAGTCACCATTTTGGCATCAAAAGATGCCAAAAATGCCATGAGAATCCTATGATACTCTCAACGTTGTCATAGAAATAAAAATAATATCCCCAGCAGAGTCACCATTTTGTTTTGAACAAGAAACAAATGCATCTAATTCGAGGAAATTATTTTATTCAAATATAGAAAAGAGATTTCATAAAACAATTATGGCATTATTGATTCTGAGTTTATCTACATCCCTTCTAAATCCCCTGATTCTATGAAAGAATACTTTAAAATGAACAATATTGTAATCAATAAAGCTCATATGTCAAATCTTGAATTCGGAGGTATTTTGACAGTGGCTTCAGTCATCTCCTATAACTTAGGAGGAATGTCGAACTTAATCAACCAATCTCTCTTTTGAACTTGTCCGTTGTGCAAAGGAGAAGGCCTAAAGCAATGAAGATTGAACTTGAATGCTTTCCATGATTCCGGCAGCATTTCAGCCCCTTTTTAGCATTGGCCAACGCGACTGGTGCAACTGAATTACTCGTTGCATGGTCAGTGCAACTTATTACCTGAGTCATGTGATCTGTGCAGCTTTTGCTCCCATGTTGCGCTATTAGCGCAGCTAAGTGCTTGAGCTGCATGATTCACGCAACAGACTCTTTCTTCTGCTCCTCACCTTCAGTCTTCCTACAGAGCTCAGCTCTTCTCTAAAAAATTTCCTCCTTCCAAATGAGGAAGGGAGTAGGGTATTTATAGGTGCCCACACGTGCTAACCCTCGGTCTTTGTGCCATGGGTCCCACTTCCTATCAAATCTGACTGTTCATCTTGATCAATTTCTTTTCCTGATTGCGCTACCTGTGCAACAGTAAAGTTAGCCGCGTAGGCTGCACAATGATTCTCTTTGATGCGCGGTACATGTAAGGATAAAACAATTTGTGTCATTCGCACAATGCCCTGATCTTGTTGCGCGAGTCTTAAGACCCTTATAGCTGGTTACGCCAACCGCGCAACAACTCATCTGGTTACACGATTAGCGCAACAGAAATGTTTCCTTCTTCACTTTATGTCTGTTTTTTCTAACTTTGAATCTTCCTTCATGATTCATGATTTTTTTATGCTCCAATACACGACCGTTCGAGCAGTCTACAAGACTGGTCGTGGGTTAACAAAAAATTCTAAACATTTGTAACAAACTTAGGACTAGTCGAGGAATTTCATGGATTGGTTGAGCCAGTGCTAGGACTAGTCGAACAGAGTCTAGGACTAGTCAAGAAATAGCCTATTCACTTATAAAATGACTTAATTGAATTATGTATTCAAAATGGCCTACCCTATGATCAATCTAGGGTATTCATACCTTAACCATGTATGAACATTGACATCTCTTTTTCTTCAGTTGATAGTCATTCTTTGAAGTTCACGAAGCGTGAGATCTTGTCATAGTATGAAGCTTGAACTTATGACATTTTGAAGAATATTCAAACTAGAATTTGTAACCTTAAGAAGCTTGAACTTGAAATATCTTAAATCTTAAGCTTGAGGTTCAAAGTAAAAAGACTTTGTCTTAACTAGGAGCTTGATTTATGATCTTGAACATTGAACAGTCACTTGAAGTTATACTCAAACATGACCATGTAATCTTACATTTCGAAGTAAAGACCTTTGTTCTTAAGTGATGCAAAGTCTTCATGATGTAAAAGAGCTACACAAGACATAGATTTCAAGAGAGGTTTTGGCACTACCAAATTCGACAATTATAGGAGCTAGAAACCATAGCACTTACAATCTCCCTTTTTGTCAAATTTGTGACTAAACACACTCCATACAAACATAAGCATTATACGCATAAAGAATCATGCACCAGTTATAAAAAGAAAGTAAGCATCAACTCGCATTACTTCCACCAACAATCAATTTCATAATACTCCCCCTTACTTAACTCCCCTTCACAAAATAGAATCATTCACAATCAATCCATCCATAATCCACATGTCATACCAGTATACCACGATCACCATATATTAAGCATGCCAAAATTCTCCCCCCATTTGTCACAATATGACAAAGGAAGGAATCAAGAAATAGAAGTAGAATTATATAAAGAAGGAAGAATATTGAGGAATAAATGATCAAGAAAGTCATCATATGAAATCCATAAGTAAGTCATAGTCAAACATAATTAACCAAGTTCAACCAAGTACTACCAAGTTAAGTCAAGCATAACCTCACAAGTCAAACTAAACCAAGTAGCATTAAAGTTATTACAAACCAAGAATAGAAAATGCTAATCAGATCCTGAAGAGGGAGTAGGAATAGATGGATCAACCTGATGTAAACACTTATTAATGTGTCTCATATATTTATGCATATAAGCAAATTGTGAATCCTGGGTTACATGATTCTGAGCCACCTGATCCTCAAGAGTATACAACCTCTCAGCAAAATTAGAAGGTTGATAATCAGGGTCAGCCTCAGAATCTGATTCGAACTCATTAAAGATATCATCCATGTTTATGTCATCAGGAGGTAAATTACATTCTTCTTCATTTACTACTTCAGCTCCACCACCACCCACATAAACCTTGCATGCAGCCAACCTTAAATTCATCTTGTTTATATTTAAGTTGTTAAAAATAAAATGTTGAATAGGAGCCTCTTCAACAAGCATAGACACTAAAATATGGGTGGCCAAAACAGTCATAAGATATACAAAAAGGATATCACTGTGTCCATGATGGAGACAAAATTGTATAATGGAATGACAGATTAAAGAAGGAAGACACACATTGGTTCTAAAGATAATGGAATGCAAAATCGAAGCCATGAAAGAGGTGAGTTCGGTTTTGTTACCAGAACGTGGATAAAGATTTCAAATAAATATCTTGTGAAGAACCTTGTATCTCGGTAACAAGTACTTTGAAGAAAACGCATTCCCATTTTGACTCCATTGTGCATCTATATTGTGCAATACTCTAGTAAGCATATGTTTTTCTGATTCAGATGATTTAGCTACTAGAGTGCTAATTTGAATACCTTAATCATTAATAGGTATGTCCATTAGTCCAGAAATCAAATGATGGTCTACTTCAAATGGACTTTCTCTAGTTGTTATAATAAAAGTTAAATTTTCAATTGAAAAGTTAGAAATACATGCATACATAGCTTGCGCAATAGACCGATATGCTGACCCACCCCAATGTAGAATGTTAGCTCATCCTACAGATTGAAGAAGAGGAATGATTTCAAATGGAGTAAGATGTTCAACATAAACAGGTCGCTCAACTATTACATTACGCAACCGTAAATCCCACACATAGGAGGGATAATCTTCGAGTGACCGAAGGTGACACCTTGTGATAGGTGTCGATCTAGATGTTGAAAGACCATAAGAACTTTTCTTTCCACCTCTAACATTCATTTGCAACTAGGAATATAAGAAATTAAGAGGTTGCAAAAGATGTAGAGTGAGTTTTCTCAAATCAGATTTTGGAGAAGAAAACCTCAAAAATCTCAATGAAACAAGAAATAAATCACTCCAAAGATGAAAAAGAAGTGATATGGACTTGAATCTATAAGAAAAATAGAAATAAACCACTAACCTTGAAGATCAATGGAGATGGGTTTAACCAGTCATGCTTAGACCCGTTGGAGAAGAAGCCCAAATGAGAAGAAGAAGCCCAAATGAAGAAAAGAGGGATTTTTCCCCCAAATATAGTCAAAACCGCGATTCTACGACTAGTCAAGTACATGCTCGACTGGTTGTGCCACGATTGGTCGAGCATGTACTCGACTGGTCGCGCATAGCCAAAAATATGCATTTTTCATTAAATTTTGAAATTTAAACATTTAAACTAACATATATATATATATGTGTGTGTGTGTGTGTGTGTGTGTGTGTGTGTGTGTGTGTGTGTGTGCACATTTTGATACAAAAATGCATAAATAATCAATTTAAATTGTACATACCAAGATCAAATTTCAATTTAGAAAACCTGCTTTGTCGAGCGATTTTGTGAATATGTCACCAAGTTGAGTCTTGGTTGGAATGTATTCTTAAGAAATTGTCTTTCTTCCAATAATTCATGAATGTAATGATATCTAATGTCAATGTGCTTGGTTCATGAATGTTGGATTGGATTTTTAAATATATTAATTACACTGGAATTATCATAATATAAAACCATAGAGTTATGTTCAATTCCGTAATCGCTTAACATTCTTTTCATCCATACAAGCTGAGTGCATGCATTACCTGCAACAATGTATTCAGCCTCAGCGATAGAGAGCGATATGAAACTTAGTTTCTTACTCTGCCAAGAAACTAAATAGTTTCCAACATAGAAACAACCACCACTGGTTGACTTCTTATCATCAACATTACCAGCCCAATCAACATCTGTGTACCCAGCTAATTGAACACTATTAACATGTGGATACCAAAGACCCAGATTAGTTGTACTTGCATATTCCGCTTAACAGTAGTTAAATGTGACTCTTTAGGGTTAGATTGATATCTAGCACAAATTCCTATGCTAAACGCAATATCAGGTCGACTTGTAGTAAAATACAACAAACTACCTATCATACTGCGATATAATTTAGGATCCACTTTCTTACCTGAAGAGTCCTTTGAGAGTTTTAAAGTCGTACTCATATGAGTATCAAAAGGTTTTTTCATTCTCAAGTTTGAACTTTTTAACTAAGTTCAGAGCATATTTGGTTTGAGAGATAAAGAAACCCTCAGGTTGCTGTTTAACTTGCAACCCGAGGAAATAATTCAATTTCCCAACAATGCTCATTTCGAACTTAGATTTCATCAGATCTGCAAACTCAATGGTCATGTTAGCACAAGTAGATCCATAACTAATATGATCAACATAAATTTGCACTAAAACCCATTGATTGTTCAACATACACTTCTTTATGCAAATTGCCATTTAAAAAACCACTCTTTACATCCATTTGATAAATTTTAAACTTTCTAAAGCAAGCAATGGATATAAATAATCTAATTGATTCTAGACGAACTACTGAGGCAATGGTTTCATCATAATTGATGCCTTCAATTTGAGTGTACCCTTGTACAACCAGTCTATCCTTGTTTCAAATTATATTATTAGGTTCAACAGACTTATTTTTAAAATCCACTTAGTTTTGATAATATGTTTATCTTTTGTCCTAGGAACTAAGTACCAAACATCATTTCTAACAAATTGATTAAGCTCTTCTTGCATTGCAACTTTACAGTTTTCGTCAGTAAGAGCTTCTTTTACGTTAGCTGGTTCCATTTGGTATGTAAAGCATATGTAATTACACATGTCTTCTACTTGTCTATGAGTGCATACACTAGTGAGAGGGTTTTCAAGAATTTGATTAGTTGGATGATCTTTAATAGTTCTCAGTTTAGAGTTATTTTGAGTTGATGAAGAATCCGCTCTATCAATTAGAAGTACTTCATCATTATCTGAACTTGAGACAGGTGTATTCAAGTGATCGTTAATAACCACATTAATGGATTCTTGAATTACACCGGTACTCTTATTTAGAACTCGATATGCTCGACTATTCAGAGCATACCCTAAAAATATTCCTTCATCACTTTTGGTGTCACTTTTGGTGTCAAACTTACCAAGATTTTCTCGGTCACGTAAAATGTAACACTTCTTGCCAAAAACTCGAATGTATTTAATAGTAGGCTTCTTATCGAACAACATTTCATAAGCCATTTTACCATTTAATTTTCTTGTATAAATACGGTTACTTATATAACATGAAGTATTTATGGCTTCGGCCCAAAGATTTTTAGGGAGCTTCATACTGTTTAATATTATAATTGTCATTTCTTAAAGCACTCTATTTTTCTTTCTACTATACCATTTTGTTGTAGTGTTTTGGGCGTAGAGAATTCATGTGATATTCCCTGATCACTGCAAAACTTCTCAAAACTGCTATTCTCAAATTCTGATCCATGATCGCTACGGATCTTATATACTTGAGTCTCTTTTTCATTTCGAATATGTCTAAGTACCCTTTTAACTTTATCAAGAGTTTTTAATTTATCTCTTAAGAAGACTACCCCAAGTATATCTGGTAAAGTCATTAACAATTACCAGAATATACTTTTTACCACCTCGACTCTCCATTCTAGTTGGTCCAATAAGATCCATATGAAGGAGTTCGAGCCGTTTATATGTGGCATTGGAGTCCACTTTTTTGTTAGAACTCCTAGTTTGCTTGCCAATCTGGCATTCACCACATATTTTATCTATTTTTTGTTTTTTGGGTAGGCCTCTTACTAAGTCTCTTTTGCTCAATCTATACAAGTTATGGTAATGTACATGTCCAAGGTGTTTATGTCATAACTCATGATCATCAGTATGGATCATGTTATACGATAGATTAGATGAGCTAGAATCATTTACAATAAATAGTTTTTAAAAGTTTTGCGACCAGTTAATATTACAAAACCATTTTTATTTAAAATTTCACACCCTATGCTAGAAAATTTTATGCTATGATTTTTATCGCATATTTGAGAAATGCTTAATAAGTTGTGTTTTAAACCTTCTACATACAAAACATTTTCAAATAAATGGAGGTTAAAAAGTTAAACTTTACCTTGGCCAATAATCTTGCAGTTGCTACCATCACCAAATGTGACTGATCCATCTGTCATGTCTTTAAGAGTGGTGAAAAAACCTTTGTCACCAGTCATGTACCTAGAGCATCCACTGTCTAGGTACCACTTTGAATGGCTTGATACTTTGAAAGCCTTGTGGGCAATCAAACAAGTAACCTTAGGAACCCATTTCATAAATATTTTGGGTTTAGGATTATAGTTGGTCTTCCTATGATTGTAGTTGTTAGAAGACCGACCCATTGAGTTAAATTTTAAGAGCTCCTTAAGTAAATCAGCAATTTTCTCAGCTAAAGGATTATGGTTCGATTTTTATAGTTGATATGGTTGCTTTTAGGTTTTAAGGATTGAAAAGTTTTAGCATTTTTAGAATAATTTTGATTTGAACTTTTCCCTTTTGAGTTTGAAGACTCTCCTTTCACAAACTTAGGAGGAGTATTCTTATGTTCGGGAGGATTATTTTTGTTGTAGCCCAAATCAGATCGGTCGCCACATTTTCTGGATCCGGATAATAGTTTTTCTAACTTAGGATCACCTTGGGCATACCTCCATGTATCCTTTAAACTCAAAAGTGAAGAGACTTTAAGTTTTAGTTTTTCATTTTCAAATTTTATATTTTCAATAAGGGAGGTTTTAAAATCTAAATCGCATTTAGTTTTTTCAAAGGAATTTGAAATGTGGGATTTTTCTAAATCTATAGCATCAAAATTTTCTTTAAGTTTCAAAAACTTTTCTTTCTGAAGTTTTAGTTTTACCACAATCTTATTACTTTCCTTGTATAGGGCATTGTAACCATCTTGAAGATCTTCTTCATTTTCATGATCACTATTCAAATTTTCTTCACTAGTTGAATCATCATGATCTGAAAAAGTGAACTTGGCTAGAGTCATAAGGGCTATGACTTCATTACCCAACTCGTTTTTAGAATCTTCTATTCGAAAGAGGCTTCAGAGTCAAAAGATTCATCCCAAGTAGCCAACATACATTTCTTTTTAAGTTTATCCTTTCAAGACACTTATTCGCTAAATGCACATATTCATGGTAATTGTAACATTGACTATCTTTTAAAGATTTTTAAGTTTTAGATTTAGATCTTTTCTTATCATTAGATTTTTGAAAATCAACCCACTTTTTACTTTTGAAAATCTTATAAAACTTTTTAGCTAAAAGGGCCATATCATCTTCAGAATTTTCTAAATCAGAATTACTATTTTCTTAAGAAATACATTTAAAAGATTTAAGGACTATGAATTTACCTTTAGGAGCTTTAAAGTTTAACTCATGGGTTTGTAAAGACTCAACCAATTCTTCTACCCTCATATTATCTGTTTCATGAAATTCTTGGATCGCGGTCACCTTTGAATTGAACTATTCAGGTAGTGAGTGCAGTATCTTTGCACAAACTTTACTCTTTGGGATTTTATCACCTGACCGCACATAGAGTTAACAATGTCATTTAATCTAGTAGAAAAGTTTATGAATGTTTCATTTTCCTCCATACATATTTCCTCAAATTTGGTCGTGAGGATTTGGACTTTAGATTTCTTGATGATAGTTGGTCCCTCGTGTGTCATTTCTAAAATATCCTAGGCTTGCTTTGCAGTATCACAAGATATAATTATTTTGAATTCATCCGGTGATAGTGCACAAGTTATGACATTTAAAGCCTTTGCATTGGCATTACTCTCATTTTTTTGAAGAGTGGTCAAAGAAAAATAAGATGTAACTCTTATTGATTTGGATCCATCGATACCAGTTACTTCAGTGTTAGGAGGGGTCCACTCTGTCACTGTGGCTTGCCGCACACTCTTATCCATAAATTTTAAGAAAATTCTCATTCTGGCTTTTCAATAGGCATAATTGGATCCATCAAATGGTGGAGACCTAGTGACTAAAAGGCTATCAAAATTTGACATCTTAAATAGCTCAGATCGATTAGCTCAGGAAATAAATCTAAATAGAATAATTAAAAATGATCTATTAGGAGTTGATGCCACTTAAAAAGGCCGAGTTATAAGTCCTAAAGGGGGGGGGGGTTGAATAGGACTGTGCCAAATTAAAAAATAACAACGGAATTTAAATAAATTAAATATAAATAACAATAGACAATCCCACAACGTTAAATTTAAAGACAACCTCAAATGAACGAGTATTGAGAGGTTGATACAAATGTTGTTCTAAGGACAACTTTACACCATAAAAACTAAGGGTTTATGACAGGACAACCTTACACCATAAAAACCAAGGGTTTATGGCAGGACAACCTTACTAGAACGGTTTGTGTATCAAAAACTCTAACTGATACAGAGGAATAAAGAAATAAATAGTAAGGAAATCTACGTTATTATAATATTCTCCACATTTGTATAAAAGAAATTACAACATTCTCCATAATGCAAAAAGAAAATTATAACCATCTACAAAAAGAAATAAACAATCAAACCACAAGATCAGAAATTATAGTGGTTCGCTTATGTGTACACCAACTATTTAGAAAAATAGCCACACAACTACTCCACTCCTAATATCCTCACACAGTGGATATTAACGTTCACTATGAAAATGGGTATTTCCAAGTTCACCTAAAACCCTCACAATTGTGTCTTTCAAGTGGGCTTACACAATTCAAAAAGTTCCACACTTCGAGTTTTCTGGATTACCTCAGACAAATCAAATCAGAGATTTTTCAGGCATAATCTCAAAAACCAAAATACAGAAATTTACAATAATATAAAATACCTAGATATTCTATTTTTGATACCACCCGAAAGAACCAAATCGGAGTAGAATTTCAACATAGAAGTTCAATGTCTAAACTCACTTATAAAATGGTTCTGGGTTCTAAATTGATTTTATTCCAAAACAAAGGCAATTCTCAATCCCTTCTTCAAATATGAATGGAATATAGAATACAAAACCAAATATAACAAAGATAAATTAAGAGAATATTAAATGAGCACAATATAGCTTAAAAAAATACTAACTTATTTTTAGAGTAGTATATTGATTTAGCTTAAATTGAATACCAAACTCTGAAATACGTGCTCTATTTATAAGTGAAGAAATCACGTTCACGACTAGTCCTAAGGACACTACAACTAGTCGTAGGACCAATAGATTTTTAAAATTTTGAGTGTGATAAGATAAAACCATTCCACGACTGGTTGTAGGCCTTTCACGGCCGGTCAAGGGACCTCTATGACTGGTCGTGACTTGTCCACGACTGGTCACATGGAACCTAAAATAGTTGCTGGACTTTGAGTCGTAACTGTAGGACCGGTCGAGAACAAGTCGAGCACTATTCACACAACCGATCGAGCAGTCTCCAGGACTGGTCGTAGCTTAATAAAAAATTTTAAAAATTTGTAACAAACTTAGGATTGGCCGAGGAATTTCTTGACTACTCGAGACATTGCTAGTACTAGTCAAACAAAGTTCAGGACTAGTTGAAAAATAGTCTATTCACTTATAAAATAATCTAATTGAATTATGTATTTAAAATGACCTACCCTATGGTCAATCTAGGGTCATTTATACCTTAACCATGATGTATGAACATTGACATCTCTTTTTCTTTAGTTGATAGTCATTCTTTGAAGTTCACGAAGCTTGAGATCCTATCATAGGATGAAGCTTGAACTTGAACCTTTTGAAGAATATTCAAACTTGAATTTGTAACCTTAAGAAGCTTGAATTTGAAATATCTTGAATCTTGAGCTTAAGGTTCAAAGTAAAAATACTTTGTCTTGACTAAGAGCTTGATTTATGAATCTTGAACATTGAACACTCACTTGATGTTGTACTCGAACATGACCATGTAATCTTGCATTTTGAAGTAAAGGCTTTTGTTCTTGAGTGATGCAACATCTTTATGATGTAAAAGAGCTACACATGACACATATTTTAAGAGAGGTTTTAGCACTACCAAATTTGACAATTATAGGAGCTAGAAACCATATCACTTATAGAGTTTTCGGAGTAGAGAATTCATGTAATATTCCATGGTCATTATAGAACTTCTCAAAATTATTATTTTTAAATTTTATTCCATGATCACTTCTTATCTTATTCATAGATAATTCTTTTTCCATCTGGATGCGTTTAAATAACTTTTTAACTTTCTCAAAAGCATAAGACTTTTCTCTTAAGAAAGCTACCCATGAATATCAAGTGTAGTCATCATCTACCACTAGAAAGTGTTTGTTCCCACCTCTACTCTCTGTTCAAGTTGGTTTAACTAAGTTCATATGAAGTAGTGTAAGAGGTCTAGATGTGGTTAAGGATTTCACCTTCTTATGACTACTCCTGATTTGTTCGCCTATTTGACAGACACTGCATACTTTCTTCTCCAATTTTTTTAACTTGGGTAAGCCTCAAAGATGATCTCTCTTTCTTAGTTTATACAGATCTTTATAGTTTACATGTCCAAGATATTGATGTCATAATTTAGTTTTTTCTATTTGGACCATGTATCAAGAGTGGTTTAAAAAATATGGTTCATCAATGATATAATAGTTTTCAGAGTTTCTTCGACCATTTAATATTATATGACTTTTATTATTAATTATCTCACATTCGTGATCTGAAATTTTAACACTATGATTATTATCACAGATTTGAGATATCCTCAGCAAATTATGTTTCAAGCCTTTAACATATGAAACATCTTTAAAAACAGGTAGGTTAAGGAGTTTTACATTACCTCTTCCAGTGATCTTACAGTTGCTGTCATCTCCAAAGTTACCAAGCTGCCATCAATTTGATTAATGTTTGATAGTATTGCCTTATCACCTGTCATATGTCCAGAACACCCACTGTCCACGTACCATCTTGAATGGCTACTTGCTTTGAAAGCGGTGTGGATGACAAGATACTTTTTTTTTGGAACCCATTTCAATATGGTTTTGTGTATAGGAGGATCTCTTACAATATGCTTTGTTTAAGAGTAAGATTTTTCTTTGTTCCTACTTACTCTGTTAATTCTAGAGTTGAATGTCAAGAGCTCTTTAAGTAAGTCCACTATCTTATTTGTTAGGGAATGATTATTATTTAGCCTTTTATTTTTGTGATAGTTGGGCTTAGTTTTTGGATTAAAAAAATTTTGAAAAGGTTGTTCATTCTTCTTTATTTCCTTTATAATTTTTACTTTAGATTTTGAAGATTCACCTTTTACAAATATGGGAGCAGAGTTTTTAGATTTTTCTATGCGATTCTTTATATATCCCAAGCTAGATTTGTCGTTACTTCAATGAGATGCAATTAATAGTTTTTCAAGTCTCTGGTCACCTTGGGAGTATATCCAAGTCTATTTTGAAGTTTTAAGAGAAGAAACTTCTAATTTTAAATTCTCATTTTCAGTTTTGAGATTTTGAATTTCAGAAATTTTTAGATTTAACTCTAGTTTAGTTTTCTCAAAACAATCAGAAAAAATGAGATTTTTCCAAAACAAAATTTTCAAGTTCTAATTTCAAATCAGCAAATTTTTCTTTTTGATTTTTTAGTTTTGTTATAATCTTTCAACTCTCTTTGTATATGGCATCAGAACGAATTTGAAGATCTTCTTCATTTTCAACATCAATTCATAGGGTTTCATAGTCAGAAGTTTCATCTTCATCTGTAGAAGTGATTCTAGCTATGATCATAAAGGCCTTTTGATTATTCTCTATTTCTTGGTCTGATTCGTCAGTTTTTAAATTGGATTCAGATTCATATGATTTATCCCAAGTGCCGATCATGCCTCTTCTTTTATATTTATCCTTCTTAGGACATTTTGAAGCTACATACCCATATTTAGAATAGTTGAAGCATTGAGAGTCTTTATATTTAAATTTTGAAAAAAAATTAAATTTCCTTTTCTTTTGTCAATCAGTTTTTAAAAATCTAGTCTATTTCTATTTTTAAAAATTCTATAAAACTTTTTAGCTAGCATTGCCATATCATCCTCATTTTCCTCATTTTGAGTCTTTAGATTCTGATTTTGAGGATTTAAGGGCTATAAACTTATTTTTAAGAGCTTTGAAATTCAGCTCATAAGTTTGTAGAGATCCAACTGAAAGTGCTATAGTTTGTCAATTAGCGTGAGTGTTGAGTCAACTAGACAGAGAAGCTCCATAGGAAAATCAATCAACTGTCTGCCTCAACTAGATGTGTGCTCGAACTCACCACAGGTAAATCTAAGCCTCACATCCCATGTCCTAAAACACCAGGTAAATAAAATCCTTAAAATAGATTAGAATATCATAGGGTTTTTGAGTTAGAAAACTTTTTTACAAATTCAGGAAATCTCTAAGTTTCTGCCTCTGTTTCAGGACCCCGAGTATACCACTCATTTCCTGGAAACCCGGGTGTTAACTGATAATCAAAATATAATTAAATCGAATCAAAGTGTGGTTAAAGGAACTGGGCGTAGTATAAATGTAACCCATCCAAAAACAATACTCAGGGCCACTTAGCTGGGGCCCATATACAAAACCTTAAATCTCAAAATGTTTCAAGAGTTACTAGCTAAAAAGGAAATAAAAACGGTTATTGATTTAGTTCGTAAAACTTCACCGCGCCCTGACGGGGCTCCTCTTCATAATAATCTTCTCCCAATCCCATGGGATCAACATCCAAATCCGCCCCATTCGCACCCTCATTTATGCCTGCATTATCTGTACGATTATATATTCAAAGGATGAGTGGCCAGCTTAGCGGGAACTCCCCTCCAGATTACACACTACCGCATTAACCAAGCAATGTTCTGAATAGTAAAACATACAAAACAATACATGATGCAGTCTTATTAAATGCATGGATGTATGAATGCACATCAACTGGGGATGCACATCCAGTTGGCGAAGTGAACGGACCTTTCAAAAAATCAGTCCATTCATGCAAGAGAATGGGCCTTTCAAACAGCCGGCTCATTCTACTTGCAGAGTAGTGGGCCTTTCAAACTGTGGGCTCACTTAGACATGAATGAGCCTTTCAAACAGTAAGCTCATTTATGCTTGGGGATGGGCCTTTCAAACAGTCAGCTCATCCCAAACAGGGGAATGGACCTTTCAAACAGTCAGTCCACCCAAGCAAGAGAATAGGTCTTTCAAACAGTCGAGTCATTCAACTTGTAAAGGAACAGATCTTTCAAACAGTCGACTCGCTCAAGTAAGATAGTGGGCCTTTCGAACAGTCGGCTCACTTAAGCAATGAATAGGCCTTTCAAACACTCGGCTCATCCATGCAAGCAGGATGGGCCTTTCAAATAGTCAGCTTATCCGAATAAGAGAAATGGACCTTTCCAATAGTTAGTCCATCTAAAAAAAATACGAGTGTCATGTACGCATGATTAATTCCAATCATTATTATTCGAATTTGCAAGATGCCAATTAAGAAAGACTTTTAAATAGGTATCATAGTTCAAGGTTTATAAGCATGTATTACATAATTATCCTTTAAGAAAAATTTGGCAAACTACATATATAGGTTTCCACAAAATAGATATTAAGCATGTAAATAATTTTAATACTATTGCAAATAGCCATAATAGCAGAGTCATTAATTATTAAGTAAAAAATAGAGTTGAACTAACACATAAGTTAACATGGAAGAGGAAAGCTCAGGGGTAGAATCCTCACCTGGCGGTTCATAGTTCTTTCCTTAATTCAGATTTCTGTGGTTAACTAATGGTCCCACGCTGTATGCTTGATTACCTATAATTATTTCCAATCCATGAGTTATATTAGATTGTGCTCCCAAAGACCCCTAATGAGAAAGTTGTAAGAGCCCTTACTACACTTAGATTGGACCAATTTGTCCTAACAGCTAAGGTCCGAGGTGGGGCTTGATTTAGCTTCGACCAAGTTATAATATCAAGGTCCCAAAAAGGTTTGGGCCCAATGATGTTTGGTTAGTCAGCCCGATTGGGGCCCATCATAGCTGGTCATGGATGGTCCCAGAATTTTAGGTTAGACTGGGCCTTGCTTAGCACAACATGAAAACCCTATTGTTGTTGTAGTAGCTTACATAGGATGGTGAGGTTCACTGGGACGTGGCCCATAGCAATATATAGCCAGGCCCACTGGAGTGTGGTCTACCGAAATGCTAGGATCTCGTGTGCAGTCCATACCCTAAAGGTGATGCGGCCCATAGGGACTGGAGTTACGAGTGCGGCCCACCTTGTGCAAGGAGGTGTAGCCCACCCTATTGAGATACTCAGGATCCATAGCCCTAACGTAGTACAACAAAGACTAGGCTTAGGTTGCGGTTGGCCCCTATCTTAGACCCACTCAGCAGCCCACCTATTGCTTGATCGTGGCCCACTTACAGTGATCTGCTACACCCAGGCCCATCCGATTTATTTTTTTGGCCACTACTAGGCTGGTTTTCAGCTCCGATTGCGGTCTAACCTGAAGGCCATTTACAACTTGCTACTAGACCTGGCTAAAACCTTACTTCAGCAACATCATGGGGCCCATTGAGACCCTGCTTTCCACTCCTATCATGGCCCACTACGGGCCTGCCTTCTGATCACCTTCCGACCCGTCTGAAGGTGTCTTCATCCTAACAGGAGGGCCGGTTCCAGCACTCCCTCTGGACAGATCTCAGCTATTCTCAGACCAATTTTCAGGTGGGTTTTCAGCTGTTGCAGTGTCTAGATAAGGCCTGAGTGCGGTTCATAGTGGTGTGGGAGGTGGCTGAAATTTTGGCAAAATAACAGCCAACAACTTGCCGTGACTAAGGGAGCCAAACGGCTGTAAAAATGGATTACCTAGGTTCCCTTTGACACTCAGAGATATTGTTGGACCGCACTGGTTCAACTCAGTTTGGGAGAGCCGGGTCAACACAGCGCAACACCAAGCATGCATCAATTCTTCCTCTCTTCTTCCTGTTTTTCTTCTTTCTCATAACCTCACTGCCGCTCTTTGAGTTTCTCTCCTTCACTCCCTATCTGGGAGGTGATTACGGGTTGCACTGACCCGATTCAATTCGACTTGAATGGCCCGACTCAGTGCAATGCGGCACCAGATTCACACCCACTCTCACTCTCACACACACTCTCTCTCTCAACAAGATTTCATGGTGCTAATCTCGAGGGAATAGAACTCTAATTATGGAGCTAGAGCCGCGCCCATCTCTCAATGGATGCTCCAAGTTTAGTAGAATTCGGCCCACATTTACTCCATCTCTATCCAACGTGAAGATGATCTAACGGTGGGGAGATGTTTCTGCCACCATGGGCCATCGAACGGACGCCTTAGATCTATAAGTGAGGCCCATTGTATCATGATGGGTTTCCCAACTAAACGGGGAAGATGGCTGCTTGCCAATGGCGGATTTTTATTGGTGGTAGATCTTGTTGATCCAACCTGTTTGGAGTGATTGGATGCACCCTAGGATCATTGTGGGGCCCAATAATCGCATCCCGGATCGTTCATCCAAGCTTCTCACAAGATTCTTCTGCCGTGACCTTTTTCTCATGTGGACTGGAAATATTTTCGAGAAGCTGTTGTTACCCTAATGTGGACAGTTGGGATGGCTCTTAGAGCTAGAACGGGAGGCTCGGATCGTGCTATCGGTGTTATCCCGAAGTGGGAATGTTTCCAGCATCGACCGCTGCCACAAGAAACTGCCTGGCTGTTTTTGGTAACAAATGGAAGACATGGATTCCTACCCTATTCAACGGCTGAAATCAAGAGAGGGCTACGGATGCGGATCGCTGACGTGGAGGGCCTCATAACGACTCTGTTCTGAGGTGTGCAACTATGCATTCGAGACCGTCCGCTACTCACACGCATGCATATGTACATGGGCTGATTTGGATGCTTAAGTTTTGGTCACCCAGATCCTCTCAGTCCAATGGAGGGTTCAGATGGTTCAAATAGTGGCTAGAAGTGGGCCATAATGCATCCACAATGGATGTTTCCCTATCATCCTTTGCCTGCGCATATGCACGATTGCATGTGCCTGATTGGCTAACTTGGTCGCGGTCGTCCTGAGTGTGCAAGACAGATGGACAGTCTGGATCTCATGGATGGTGGCTAGAGGTGGGCCACAATGCGTGATGAACAGTCTATTCATCATGTTTAATGCATGAGGCAGGAAGGTCTCTCCCTGTCTTTTTCAAAATTTCACGGTTCAGCGCCCGACTAACGCGCACCACCTATGGGGTCCACCGTGATGTTTTTGATAAATCCACTAGTCTATTCTGTTAGGTAGGCCCTATCATTCCCTCTGACCAAAGATGGTGCAATCCCAAGGTCCAAGTTGGCCATACTCTTAAACGTCATGCCCTAATGGTGGATTCCCGCCGATCCAATGGTCGGATCATCCTGGGATTGAATGTCAACGGTTGAAAAGGTCCTAATGGCTCATTTCATAATAGATTACTAATTACTAATATTAAGACTAATTTTATTACTATTACCATCCATTACTATCATTGTCTTACATTACTAAAGTTACATTAATGAAATTTTATTACCCCATATTATTAACATATTTAAATTATATGGATATTAATGAAAAAGAACGAAGATTATAATATATTATTTGGGTATTATAGTTATACTTGTCTTATGTTTTAAATCCTATATGAAGTGCTTAATCGTTTGAATCATGTTATTTATCATGAATTCTTATTAATTTACATCATATAAATTTTACAATTTGTAATTTATATAAATGATGTTACAAATGTATAAATAAGCTATGGATTGTAATTATTTTCCATTTTAACATAAAATTTTAAATCTTTATAGAGTATATATATTTCTAGTGTATATATTTAGGATATATATATATATATATATATTTAAATTAATCTACATGGTAACACTCAAGTACTAAAAAGTATGGGGTGTTACAATCTACCCCCTTTAAAGAGGAATCTCACCCACGAGATTCGATAATGTTCCTCTAATTTATTAATAATACTTGTAAAATCATCCTAAGGGTGTCCCCTATCTCGAATACATCTAAACGTGCTATCGTAACTTGGTCTTGATGGGTTATTGATAGGTACGTTCAGACTTAGTTATTTGGCCTGGTCAACGTGTGTTGTCGTGTGTGAGCATTTAGTTTTCTTTTTGTCTTAGTTCAAGTCATGTTTTGTTTAGTATTAGGATTATGGTCATGCTGATTCAGATTTTGATGATAACACCTGCATACCAGAGGTGTGGGGTGTTACAGTTTACCTCCCGCCTAAAAAATAAAAATAAAAATCATCCCTGAAATTTCTTGAGGTGTGTCATTGAAGGGTTAGGGGCATGCTCTACGCACTTTATTTGCTTCCACGAGTTTACCCATACAAAATGCTACAACTAGGGGTGGCGTGTAATTGGGTTGTGTCCAATTCTAGTTTTTTTGTTATAGAAGATCCTATGAAGAATAATGTTATGCTAGAATCGAATAAGATAAGTATAGGGGTACCGTCGATGTGAGTTGTACCGCATATTGACTGGGGTGGTTCTCCTTCAGCTTTGGCAGTGGAGACATCATACATACGAGTAAGAGGATTCATTTGCTGTACTGGGGCTTCGGCCCTGGGTGGTTGTGGTCTTGCTGTTGATCTGACTGTTACCTGGAAGGGAGGGGGACAATTTCCTCTTGGTGGCGGCACGAGGCCCTCATCCTCCATTCTCTTATAGCAGAAGTGGATCGTATGTCCTTCTCTCCCACAATAATTGTAACTTCTTGCTGTAAATGTTGGTGTGACGACAACTGACATGGCCCTGAAATGCCCTTCTGGTACTGGAGGGGCCGGGGGTGCCTTCCTTAACCTACCTGGGGGATCCCTAGTTGGGAGGTACGACCTTGCGGTATGCTCAAAATCCTTCTCAACTCGCATGGCCTTGTCTACAATTTCTGCGAAGTCTACGAAGTCCCAAGTGCACAACCGCGATTGGATCCGTGGCCGGAGACCCTCCTTAAACTTCTGCAGTTTGTATTCCGTGTCTTTCAAGGCCTTAGGTATGAAGCAGGAGAGTTCGTCAAAATGGGCTTCGTATTGGGAAACGTTCAGGTTGCCCTATTCCAACTTCAGGAATTGGGTTATTTTCTCGTTCCTGCATGACCAGGGAAAGTATTTTTCTAGGAACTTTTCCCGAAAGTCTGCCCATGTCCAGGCATAAGTGGTTGGGACACCTTGCTGCACACTGCCACTAATTTTCTTCTTCACCTTCTAACAGGTAGGTAGCTAAGGTCACCATCTGTGAATCAGAACACTCCAGAGGTTGCATTAGTTTGGCGATTCATGCCAGCCAGTGCTCTGCCCTCACCGGATCTGGCGCCCCTTCAAACATGGGCAGTCGTAGCCTCTAAAATTGTTCAAAGATATCGGCACCCTGGCCCTCTATATCTTGTGACGATTCTCGGTGATTCCTACTTCATAGAGTCTCCATCACTGATGCATACACGTCCTGTTGTTTCCATGCGAATGTGTCCTGTTGCTGCTACATCATTGCGGCCATTTGCGTAAAAGCTGTAAAGGCCACTGCCCCTATAGGCATATCTACATAGGCGTTGGCTGAAGGTTTAGCTAAAAACATCTGCCACTCAAAGTATTGTGACGGTGGCCAAGATGGAATAACTTGTGGAGATGGAGAATCCCCTATTGCTTTGGTTCCTATATCCGGATTTGCCACACCAGGTGGAAGTCCTGGCGTTTATCCAAGGCTGCGCTCCCTCCGGTGCTCAGTCGACGGAATTGGGTGAGCATCGACTGTATTGGCTCGCTGGGACTGTAATACAAGTGGCATGATTTGCTGCAAGGCCAGAATTTTATGGTTCAGGTACTGGGAAAAAGGCGGTTGTACAAGGGTCTACTATATTACTCGTCGTATTTATGTCATGATGGGCATTCACCTTTTCAGAGCGTACGACTTTAGCCCTTAAGTCTAATCGATACTTCTAATCAAAATTTAAGGGAACTAAGGTTTTTGTTTCTAGGTTCAGACGACTTGATTAACTATTCCTAAGGGATCATAAGTTTTTTTCCAAGGGACATAGGAATTTAATTTGTATTTAAATTTCTTCTAGTTGGTGGAAGTTTCTATATAGGTTTAACCTGTCAATATTTAAGGGAAAAACCTAGTATTTTGTTTTATTATTTAATCGCCCTAGCTACTTTCTAAGGGAAAGTTTCTAATTTATTTCCTTAAGGTTTTATATGTTGATTCCCACAGCTAGGCTGTCTCATACTCTGCTTTGATACCAACTTGTAATGTCCCGATTTTTAGGACCCGAGTATACCACTCATTTCTTGGAAACCCAGGTGTTAATTGATAATCAAAAGATAATTAAACTGAATCAAAGTGAGGTTAAATGAACTAAACGTTGTATAAATTTAACCCATCCCAAAATAATGTTCAGGGCCACTCAGCTGAGGCCCATATACAAAACCTCAAATCTCAAAATGTTTCAAGAGTTACTAGCTAAAATGGAAATAAAAGCAGCTATTAATTTAGTCCGTAAAACTCTGTTGTGCCCTGACGGGGCTCCTCTTCATAATAATCTTCTCCCAATCCTGTGGGATCAGCATCCAAATCCGCCCCATTTACACCCTCATTTATGCCTGCATTATTTGTACGGTTATATATTCAAAGGATGGGTGGCCAGCTCAATGGGAACTCCCCTTAAGATCACACACTACCGCATTAACCAAGCATTTTTCTGAATAGTAAAATATACAAAACAATACATGATGCAGTCTTATTAAATACATGGATGTATGAATGCACATCAACTGGGGATGCACATCCAGTTGGCCAAGTGAATGGACCTTTCAAACAGTCAGTCCATTCATGCAAGAGAATGGGAAATTCAAACAGTCGGCTCATTCAACTTACAGAGTAGTAGGCCTTCCAAATAGTCAGCTCACTTAAACATGAATGGGACTTTCAAATAGTCAGCTAATTTATGCCTAGGGATGGGCCTTTCAAACAGTCAGCTCATCCCAGACAGGGGAATGGACCTTTTAAATAGTCGGTCCACCCAGGCAAGAGAATGGGTGTTTCAAATAGTCGACTCATTCAACTTGTAAAGGAATAGGTCTTTCAAACAGTCAACCCGCTCAAGTAAGATAGTGGGCCTTTGGAATAGTCGGCTCGCTTAAGCAATGAATACGCCTTTCAAACAGTCAACTCATTCATGCAAGGAGGATGCACCTTTCAAACAGTCGGCTCATCCGAATAAGAGAAATGGACCTTTCCAATAGTTAGTCCATCAAAAAAAAATATGAGTGTCATGTATGCATGATTAATTCCAATCATTATTATCTGAATTTGCAAGTAGCCAATTAAAGACTTTCTAACAGGTATCATAGTCCAAGTTTTATAAGCATATATTACATAATTATCTTTCAAGAAAAATTTAGCATATTACATATATATGTTTCCACAAAATAGATATTAAGTATGTAAATAATTTTAATACTATCGTAAATAGCCATAAAAGCAGAGTCATTAATTATTACATAAAAATTAGAGTTGAACTAACACATGAGTTAACATGGAAGAGGAAAGCTCAAGGGGTAGAATCCTCACTTGGTTCATAGTTCTTTCCTTGATTCAAATTTCTGTGGTTAACTAACGATCACACGACATATGCTTGATCACCTAGAATTGTTCCCAATCCATGAGTTGTATTAGATTGTGCTCCCAAAGACCCCCAATGAGAAAGTTATAAGAGCCCCTACTACACGTAGATTGGGTCAATTTGGCCTAAAAACTAAGGTTCGAGCTGGGCCCTGATTCGGCTCAGACTAAGTTATAATATCAAGGTCCTAAAAAGGTTTAGGCCTAATGAGGTTTGGTTGGTCGGCCCGATTGGGGCCCATCATAGCTGGTCATGAATGGTCCTAGGATTTTGGGTTGAAGTGGGCCTTGGTCGGTACAACATTGGCTTACATAGGATGGTGAGGTTCACTGGGACATGGACCATAGCAATATATAGCCAGGCCCACTGAAATTATGGGATCTCGTGTGCGGTCCATACCCTAGAGGTGATGTGGCCCACAAGGACTGGAGTTACAAGTGCGACCCACCTTATGTAAGGATGTGCGGCCCACCCTACAGAGATGCTTATGGTCCATAGCCCTAGCATGGTGCAACTGAGAGTAGGCTTAGGTCGCAACTGGCCCCTATCTTGGCCCCACTCGGTAGCCCACCTATTGTTTGATTGTGGCCCACTTACAGTGATCCGCTGCACCCAGGCCCATTAGATTTTTTTTTGGCCCGCTACTGGGCTGGTTTTCAGCTCTGATTGCGGTCCAACCCGAAGCCATATACAACTTGCTACAAGACCCGGCTGAAACCTTACTTCTGCAACATCATGGGGCCCACTGAGACCCTACTATCCACTCCTAACATGGTCCATTACGGGCCTGCCTTCCGCTCACCTTCTGGCCCGTCTGAAGGTGTCTTCATCTTAATAGGAGGGCCGGTTCCAGCCCTCCCTTTGGACAGATCTCAGCTATTCTCAGACCAAATTTTAGGTGGGTTTTTAGCTATTACAGTGCCCAGATAAGGCCCGAGTGCGGTTCACAGTGGTGTGGGAGGTGTCTAAAATTTTCACAAAATAACAGTCAGTAACTAGCCATGATTAAGATAGCCAAACGATTATAAAAATGGACAACTGGAAATGGTTTTTCATTATTTCCTGGGTTCCCTTTCACGCTTAGAGATACTGCTAGACTTCACTGGTTCAACTCAGTTTGGGAGAGTCGGGTCGACACAGTGTAGCACCAAGCATGCACCAATCCTTCCTCTCTTCTTCCTATTTTTCTTCTTTCCCACAACATCACTGCCACTCTTTGAGTTTCTCTCCTTCACTCTCTATCTGGGAGGTTATTATGTGTTGCACTAACATGATTCTGTTCAACTCGAATAGCCTGACTCGTTGCAGTGTGTCACCAGATTCACACCCACTCTCACTCTCATACACACACACACACACTCTCTCTCTCTCTCTCTGCGATATTTCTTGGTGCTAATCTTGAGGGAATAGGGCTCTATTTATGGAGTCAGAACTGCGCCCATCTCTCAATGGATGGTCTAATTTGGGCTCACATTAACCTCATTTCTATCCAGCGTGAAGATGATCTGACGGTGGGGAGATGTTTCTGCCATCATGGGCCATCGAACGGACGCTTTAGATCTAGAAGTGGGGCCCATTGTATCATGATGGGTTTCCCGACTAAACGGGGAAGATGGATATTCCTGAGTTACATAGAGATCTTATTACCGAGGCACATTGATCACGGTTTTCTATCCACCCTACCTCGACGAAGATGTATCGCGATATGAGGAGACAGTATTTTTGGGCAGGGATGAAGCACCAGATTGCCAGTTTTGTGCTTGAGTGTGACACATGCCAGCGTCTGACGTCCCGACATGGAAGTGGGAGCACGTATCTACTGATTTATCATGGGTTGGCCTAGGACTCAGTGCGGTCATGATGCTATCTGGGTTGTCGTGGACCGTCTGACGAAGTCTGCACATTTTCTTACTATTTAAGAGACTTGGCATTCAGACCAACTTACTAAGTTATTTGTAGATGAGATTATGAGACTGCATGGTGTTCTTATCTCGATCATTTCAGACTGAGACCCGGAGTTCACGTCTCAGTTTTGGGGGAGCTTTCAGAGAGCTATGGGCACTAATTTACAGCTCAGCAATATGTATCATCCGCAGACTGAGAGGGTTAATCAGATACTTGAGGATATGCTTCGGGCCTGTGCGATTAATTTTGGGGGTAGCTGGGATGAGCATCTGCAATTTGCTGAGTTCGCATACAACAACAGTTATCAGGCGACCATTGACATGGATCCTTTGGAGGCATTGTATGGCAGACCGTGCAAATATTTGAGTTATTGGATCGAGGTTGGAGAGAAGAATCTCCTAGGTCCTGAGCTTGTGCAGCATACATCAGAGGCTATCGATATCATCAGGCAGAGGATGCGCACAGCTCAGAGTCGGCAGAAGAGTTTTGTTGATCATCGGCATCATCCTTTGGAGTTCGCTGTTGGGGATAGAGTGTATCTCAAGGTCTCACTCATGAAGGGTGTAGTTTGGTTTAAAGCGAAGGGCAAGCGTGCCCTGAGATTTATAGGACCTTTTGAGATCACTGAGTGCATTGGCGCGGTGGCCTATCGGCTTGCCTTACCATCTCAGTTGTCTGGCGTCCACAACATTTTTCACGTCTCTATGTTGATGAAGTGTGGGTCAAACATTGTTCCAGTTATTGATTGGTAGTCGCCAGAGGTTCGTGAGGATGCTTCTTACATTGAGCAGCCATTTCGTATCCTTGATCGAAAGGAGCAGGTCCTCCAGACCAAGGTCATTCCCTTGGTGAAAGTTCAGTGGGGTCACCATTCTGTTGATGAGGCATCTTGGGAGCGTGAGGCTAAGATTCGAGAGCGCTATCCCCATCTCTTTGATGATTGATCGTATGTTGTATTTTGAAATTGTCTCTGATTTTATATGATGATGCGAGGTTCCTTCTTCCTTATGAGTTATATCTAGTTGCGATGATTGTGTAAATTTTGAGGACAAAATTTTTATTTGAAGGGGAGAGTTGTAAGACCCATATCTTAGTCTGTACCATTTCGTTGGCTTCCGCAGTCCTTCTGGTCAAATTTTAGCAATCCTCAACCCGTATCCGGCATTTGTACGTGATCCTAAGCCGAGTCTCACATACCGAAGTCGGCTCAAACTGAAACTTGTACCTTAGCGACCCCGCCGTCGCCACGGTTCTAACTCCGCGACTCGCATATCGAATCGATACCCAGGTTAAAAGTTGTGTGTCTGCATTCATTCTTAAGAAACACCGTACGTTGCAAACTTCAAGGGAATCTCTACTACTTATCCCATCAATCAATCAATTAATGTCAAGTCAAGCCACTCCATACCTCAAGTACAATAACCCATACCCTACCCGTACCTCTCTCTTACACAAGTTACCCAAAGTCAACTCTTACATCACTTCATCCATCACTAAACCCATCAGCCATCACACCTCACCCATCATTTTCACCCATCACTCCTCTCTCTCTCATTCCATCTCTCTACTTTTAAGCAACCCAAAAGTTCATACGTCCAAGCTCTTTCTCCCAAAGCCAAGTGTGGCCCACTTTCCCTACCCTCTCATCTCTCATCTACAACATCAAAAGTCCATCAACCACCATCAAAAGAGAAGGCAAGGAGCATAGGAGTCCAATGCATCAAGGAGGATAGCAAGAGGTAGGTGATTGACCGCTAGATTTCATTTTATTTAGAGACCACTTATTGTGGGACCCACAATGATGTATGTAATGTAGAAAGGGGCCATAGTGGCGGGGTCCCTCTACCTTACCAGTTTTCTTTTTCTTTCTTTCTTTCTCTCTTTCTCTTTCTTTAGTGTGATGTCTTGTGGCCACCATGTGTAAGATGATCTTAACTGTCTGATCGTGAGGCCCACCTTGCCGCAGGTCCATTCAACGGTCAAGATGAAGGCAAAACACAAGTGTCAGACTGGTTAAAATTAGGTGGGCCACGTCCATGTGGGACCCAGCTTGAAGTGTGGGCTACATGGCATGTGGGACCCACCACAATGCTGTGTATCATGCCATCCAACGTTTGGACGCTGGACATGCGTGGTGGCTAACATGGAGTACATGTACTGACATGGGTATGTATTAACGAGCTAAAAAAAAAGAGAGGAATTTATATTCATTTAGGGTGGGCCACCCATGTAGGCTCCACCTTGATGTATGGAGCTGATCCACATTGTCCATTCACTTCCTCAGCTCATTTTAGGTGTTGAGCTGAAAAATGAAGCAAATCCGATTATCTAGCGGGCCATAGTATAGAAAATAGTGGTTCTTGCCATTAAAATGTAGTTTGAAGTCTTCTATACACCAAAATACCTTGGATATTGGGCTCATTTAGCCTGTAATGAGCCGCAGGATCCAATGGCTAGAGTGGATCTGCTTGATGTGGGCCCCACCTAGGAAAAACTTCAAAGTCTATAAAAAAAAAAATAATAAGCAGAGGGTAGCAACAGGTGTTGCTGCCTTTGACCAACCAAGGATGCCCAGCAGTGTCCTACTGCGTGGACGCTGGAGGCAAGCGGGCCCTAGCCATGGGCCCCACTATGATGTGTGTCAACCATCAACACCTTGCATTTGGTGGGTCCCCCTCAGGGCTGTGGACAGCTCGAAATTCATCCACATGTGGTGTTCAGGTGGCCCACATCACAGGAAATAGTGGATTGAACATCTGCATTGAAACCCTTCTAGGTGTCACGAAAGTTTTGGATTATTATGAAATTTATTTTCCCACTTCATCTGGGTCCGTATGACCTCATCAATGGGCTGGATGACAGATAAACATCACCGTGGGCCCCTGGTCCATGTGACCTTATGAACGTTCTGAGTGGTAGGTAAAAATCACCGTGGGCCCCTGGTCAGCTTGGATGGCAAATAAACATTACGTTGGGCCCCAGTTCCACCCCAGGTCTACGTGGCCTTATCAACTGGTTGGGTGGAAAACAAACGATATGGTGGGGCCCTGGTCCACATGACCATATGAACAGTTTGGATGTCATATAAACAGTACAGTGGGCCCTAAGTCTGAGTGATCTTATGAACAGTTTGGACGTCAAATAAATAGGACCATGGGCCCCTAGTCCACGTGACCTTATAAACAGTTTGGATTGTATATAACATCATCGTGGGCCCAGGTCCACGTGGCCTTATTAACAGTTTGGATTACACATAAACATCACCGTGGGCTCAAGTCCACGTGACCTTCTAAACAGTTTGGATTACATACAAATATCACCGTGGGCCCAGGTCCACGTTACCTTATAAACAATTTGGATTGCATATAAACATTTTGGTGGGTCCCGGGCCTACCCCAAGTCTACGTGACCTTATCAACAGGTTGGGTGGAAAATAAATATTACGGTGGGCCTTGGTCATGGGTGACCTTATCAATGGGTTGGATGGAAAATAAACATTATGGTGGGCCCCACATGGGACCCATTGATGTATGTATTGTAATCCACACCCTCCATTAGTGTGGGCCCCACCATGAGGTATGTACTTCATTTATGTCGTCCATCCCTTCTAACCCTATGGGACCCACCATGATGCATGTATTACATCCAAACCATCCAACCATTTTGAAAGCCTATCTCACGGCTTGAGACTAAAAATGAGGCAGATCCTGGTATCAGGTGGACCACACTACAGTAAAGTAATGATTATCGGCTACCATTGAAATCCTTTGAGTCCATATAATCAGATTGGATGAGAAATAAATGTTATGGCGAGCCTTTGGAATTTTAATGGTGGAAATCATTATCACCAGTTATATATTTGGGTGTGGCCCATTCGATATACATGGGACCCATTGGTGTAGCCCATTTGATATTCATGTGGCCCATGTGATGTGGTCCACTTACCATACTTATGGCCCATTGTTGAGACCCACCTTGGTTTATATAAGGCCCATTGTTGAGACCCACCTTGGTTTGTATAAGGCCCATTGTTGAGGCCTGCCTTAATAAATATGAGGCCCATATTATGAGGCTCATTATGACGTATGCAAGGCCCACGTAATTAGGCCCATCTTGACGTATTTGTGGCTCGATGTTGAGGCCCACTTTGATATATATGAGACCATTAATGAGGCCCATTTGATGTACTGGAGGTCCATGGGTTGATGCCCAATGCGATGTGCATAAGGCCCAGTGTAGTATGATTCCACCATGGTATATGTGTTGACCTTTATAGTAGGCTATGCCTTGAGAGCAATGATGGTTTGATGTTCACATTGTATGGATAATGTTGGTTAAATGTCCACATTATGACTCTCCCTAGGGCTCATTAATAGGCCCATACCTGTAGTGCGTAGGTCGTCTAGGCCCATCTTCGTTCTAAACAAAGCCCATCACCACATAACATATTTAATATAGATCCATGATTCATGATCATACGCATCATATGTATGCCTGATATGAGAAGTGAGTGATCATAGCATATGCCTTTGGGTAGATCGTTTATGGGCTCCCTGATAGGCGGAGTTGCCCTACATGAGCGCACAGTATATGCAGGATTGTTGCATGTCTGATAGTATGATTCATGCACTTGCACTTGTGTGATTGTGATTATTATATGCCCTAGTGACATCATGGCCATAGCCTCCACAGACAGAACGTGGGTGACTGGATTGGATACTGAAAATATTATTACTAAGTATTGGGGCGCCATAGATGTCCCTGGGTGAAATTCCTTAAACCCGATAGTACTAGAGGATGACTCCAACGTCAAGACCGAGTAGATATATGAGCGCACGAGAGCCGAATACCAGGAGGCCGCATCTCCCACTGTGTCCTAGTCGGTTGGAAATGGGTGTGGCCTTACTCACCAGAGGGTAGGGGACAATACTAGGCTGAGTTTGACCAGCTCATGAATGGGTTCGCTATCGACTTGCTGGATAGGTATTGACAGACTATTGGCCAGGCGGATAGTCAGATTTCTTACTCTCACTTGGATTGTACGGCTAGGAGAGCGGCAGTGCCATTTGTAGTGTACTAAACCCTGGTGATTATCCAGAATGAGAATTGTTCTGATATATGATGAGGATTGACATGCTTGAGTTGCATCTCACACACGTGGTCTTGATATGGCCGATAGCATTCATATCTTGCATCGCATAGCCTTGGTACGACTGATTGCATTCATGTACTCATCAGCATGTTTCTACATTACTTTGACCTTACATTCTGAGCACGCTTATATTGCGCACACACTTACACCGTCCTCTAAGCTTTCTATAAGCTTATGCACAATCGATGCATGCTGGTGAAGCTAGGATACAGTTGTAGTATAGTAGAAGTAGGAGCGTGCAGTCGAGCTTTTAGTGTTCTCGTTATTTGTATTATATTGTATTTCCTTTTCATACGCCTTGTACTCAAAGTTTTTGATCACGGTGGATTTTGTGATGGTATTCTTGTGATTATTTTTCGTGGGTTATGCTTTTGGTTATGCTCATTACAAATTAAATTAATGATTCGAAATCCTCCTTGTAGCATCCCAGGATCGGAACCTAGTGTATGGGTGTCGGGAGCCGAGAATGGGGTACTATAGAGGGTGTTGGCGCCGAATTTGGCGATCGAGAATTTTGTGAACCTGGTTTCTAAGTTCAGGGCATGACAATTTACAACTTGCTACTAGACCCGGTTGAAAACTTACTTCAGTAACATCATGGGGCCCATTAAGACCCTGCTTTCCACTCCTATCACGGCCCATTGCGGACCTACCTTCTGCTCACCTTCCGACCCGTCTAAAAGTGTCTTCATCCTAACAGGAGGGCCAGTTCCAGCCCTCCCTCTGGACAGATCTCAGCTGTTCTCAGACCAGTTTTTAGTTGGGTTTTCAACTGTTGTAGTGCCTAGATAAGGCCCGAGTGCGGTTCACAATGGTGTGGGAGGTGGCTGAAATTTTGGCAAAATAACGGCCAACAACTAGTCGTGACCAAGAGAGCCAAACGGCTGTAAAAATGGACAATTGGAAATAGTTTTTCGTTGTTACTTGGGTTCCCTTTCATGCTCAGAGATGTTGCTAGACCTCACTGGTTCGACTCAGTTTGGGAGAGCCGGGCCGACACAATGCAACACCAAGCATTGTTGAGGCATAAAAAATATTCCATGTCTGGGGTATTTCGGTAATTTCCATGTCCGAGGTATTTCGGTAATTTTTACATTAGGGGGTATTTTGGTAATTTTCGCGGTCGTGAGTATTTTGGTAATTTTCATGTCCAAAGGTATTTCGGTAAAATTCCATGTCCGGGTGTATTTCAGTAATTTCCATGTCCGGGGATATTTTGGTAAAATTCAATGTCTAGGGGTAGTTTAGGTATTTTGGTAAAAAGCATTGAAAATGATAGTTTGGTAAAAAAAGGGTGCACATGTGTCATTTTAAGGGAGAAAGTTGTACACCACCATTTAAGAGGGAGCTTGGTGGTCACCATAGTTTAAGAAAAGAAGAAGTTCATATGTGAAGAGATAAGTGGTGGTGATCACCACTCTGTAAGAGTGGTGGGGGCTATAAATTCCCCTTCCTGCTTCATTTGGAGGGGTTAGATTGGTTAGATCAGATGGTGGGCTAAAGAAATGAAGAAGTGAGGAGCGAGAGAGAGAACAATGTAGTTGCGCGGACCGTGCAAGGAATTGTGCAGCTGCGCGGACCGTGCAAGGAAGAAAAAGCACTGCTGCGCGGTTCGCGCAAGAGAGATATGGGGTTGCGCCATTCACGCAAAGGAGGTTTTCTGTTGCGTGGTATGCATGACTTGCGCGACAAAAGTCGGAATTCGACTAAGTGTTGATTCCTGCAAGCGATATAATACTGTTACGTTGTCCGATGAATGGTTCCCATTGAGCGAACTGCGCGATCGGCCGGACGTTCAGTTGGACTTAAACATAAGACTTCATCTTTCCTTTCACTATTTTGTTGGTAATACCCAGTACGGACGTCTTTTGAGGAATCCACACCATTCACTGGATTCCTCTCGAGATTTTAACCATGAATGGTGAACTTTGATCATCCGGTGACGTGGCCTGATGAGGGTCAAATATTGCATATTAGACCTCGGCTATTACCAAATTTTATGTACATAATAATGCTTATTGCCATATTTTAATTGTGTTTTTATTACAGGATGAAATCAGGAGCGCTGATTGAAAAAGGATATTAAAAGTGCGGATTTGAAGCACGGAAGTAACAGAAGCATGGGACGGACTCTAGAGGACCAATATTGAAGAATTTACAGGCCAGGGATCCAAGGAAATCAAGTCGTTCACGTTTTAAAAGGCCCAAAAATGGTCCAGAATGCAAGATCACATGGTTCTCACCATCCGATTGGCTCGAAACTTCGTACATGGCCTGAAGGCCATAAATTAACTGTACACGTAAAATTTCAGCCATTGGATATCTCGGAAAGTGGCCCAACAGTCAGATCAGCCCCTTAATTCATTAAGTGGGGCCGACCTTATATCTGGAACTACCTCAAAATTGTTCTTGACGGTGGAAATAATATGAGAAAAAGGATGGACGGTGCAGATTTTACAAAAACATTGCAGTTGGTCTCACAAGTGTACGTGTGCGTACACACTATATACAGTAGCAATGAGCACCAAATTGGTCAGCAGCGCTGACCAGCGCCCGCACGACCGACTTTTAAAAAAAGGAATTTTTCTTTTTTCGCTGGCTGCGTAGCCGACGGGCGGCCAATTTTGTGAACGGTTGTGGGCCCCACCCATGATACGTATGGATGATCCAAGCCGTCCATTGTGTAGACAGCCGCGAGCACTACAAAAGCATGTTAACACTTTTCACCCATGCAAGCACACGTGTATGATATAGGGGCCACAAAAGGGCTACCCTGCAACATTCAAACATGATCTTTTTGTGATTTCTTCTGTAGGCCACGTCAATGGACATTTAAAACCACCCATTCTTGACTGAAATTTCGTTGTGAATGCAATGGACGAAGTGGAGTTTTCAGAAAATGCTTTTGTGGGGCCCACCGATCACAACAACGAAAGAGTGTGAAAGGCTTCGCACATCCGTGAAAATTGACTTTTCCAGGCGGTTATGGCCCACCATCTTTGATCATATGGAAGATTTGAACCTTCTATCATGTAGAGGACCCAAAAACATCTTAAGAGACGGTGTTCCTTTAGAAATTAAGCGAGGAAAGTGGCGTGTTTCGAGGCACTGAACTTGGCTGCGAAAAGACTTTCGCTGCGCATGCGATAGCTTTCCAAATCCGATTTAAGTCCGATTTTCACCACTCCAGCAGCTATATAAGGAGGTTTTGGACGTGGGGAGCAGGGGATTCAGAGCCAGGGAGGAAGATCCAGAGCCAAGGTGAAGAAAGAGAAGAGAGAGAGAAGAAGGAAGAAGAGAGATAAGGGAGATGTTTTTAATATTTTTATTTTATATTTGCTTTTTCCTAATTAATTTTATGGATAGCTAATTATTCTTAGCTAGGGCTAAGATGAAGCCCCTAATTTGATTGACTCTTTTTTATGTTGAATTTATTTTAATTAGATTGATTTGTTTCTTTTTCTAGTGTGCTTTCCTGAGATTTCCGTAGATTGCAAATCCCGAGAAAAGAATCTCTACCCAACATCACATCAATCACATCAATCAAATCACTCACCCATACCTCTCCCAACAACCAATTAAAGTAACCCATCCTTCGGTAATCGATAATCGGCCACGTCAATCGATAATCGGCCACGATCGGTAATCGGTCACGGTAATCGGCCACGTCAATCGATAATCGGCCACGATCGGTAATCGGTCACGGTAATCAGCCACCATCAGTAATCGGCCACGATCGGTAATCGGTCATGATAATCGACCTCGATCGGTAGTCGGTCAATCGGCCACGACAAACAGAATCGGCAATCGGCCATGTCAATTGCTAATCGGCCATTCTATGAGCTCGACCAAAGTCTAGATATGTATGTTGTTTGGAATATTATTCTAGGTGCTTGTGTCTGACCATGAACAGGTCTCCTATAGAGGAAGAAACAAGATTTACATCTCTCCATGCCTGACCATGGATGAAAAGATGTGATCCATATGCTTTAAAGGATTATACATTCTGTGTGCCCAACCAAGGACATAGGATGTGCTTTATTTATTAAATTTATATCAATCTGAATTAGGGTGAACCAACAGGCAAAACAAGGGTTAGGATAATTAGCGGTGGATTCGAAAGTCTTAGTCTTCTCATCGATTGGATTTTACTCACTACTCTCAGTTACTTTTTCATTGATTTTTGTTTAGTTTTCTTAATCATTACCTAAACTCTTTGTTGGATTAGTTAAGAAGAGTCTTAAATTTTAAATTGTGACAATCAGTCCTCGTGGGAATGATCTCGTAATACGTACCATATCTACATCTGATTCGTATACTTGCGAGTTAAAATCATTTAAATCAGATTGGTTTAAATTAAAATATCATGGCCCACTAATACAATCAAGCTAGAAAAGTAGCTGAATGGTCTCTTTGTGGTCGATGTAACGATCATAAGGAAGAATAGGATCATGAAAGCTCAACATGGTTTTAATGGGTTTTTCCCCCTCTACCTGATGAACGGTTTAGATCCATCTTTCCCTGCATGATGGTGGCCCACAAAAGAAGGACAAAAGTTCTGTTTTGAGATAGAGTCGACGTACGTCGACTCTATGAATTTCGGTGGCCCGTTTATTGAAGATGCATGGAAAATCCACTCCGTCCATTGAATTTAGGGCAAAAAACCAACGAGGAAGGACAACTTTTGAAATGAAATCAGCGTAGCCCACAAGGTTATCTACTCCTCCATCCATTTCGTATTCAACGATTAAGATTATGCAATCACTTACATGGAGACAAAAGGAGAGCTAGGCAAGGGTAATGCCCATCCTCTGAAGAGAATGGACAGTTTAGATCACTAAATGGAGTAGTGAGGGGATCCCACTACACAAAAATAGTGATTGCAGTGAAGACGCTTTGTGTATTTGAAATTTGAAGAAGAAGTCGGTCAGCAGCCGCTGACCGACTTTGGGAAATCTCGTGCACGGCTAGTGCACTTGGACTTCATGTACATGCAATGTACATGTGGTCTCAACGTGATGTTCATGGGAAATCTGCTCCTTCTATCTACATTGTCAGCTTATTTAACGCGTTGAGATCGAGTTTGAAGCATATCCAGATATCAGGCGGGTCCCAAATCATGATCTCCGAAGCTGATTTGTCAGTTTGGCCATGTTTACAAGGATTCAGAAGTTGAAATTTGGCGTGTATGACTAATTTATGGTTCTAATGCTGCACATAAAGTTTCAAGCCAAACGGATGGTGGCAATCCCGTGGTCTTACATTCTGGAGGACTTTTTAGGCCCGTTTAGCATGATCGGCCTGATTTCCTCAGGGCCTGGCCACACTTCAGCAGGTTGCTGCATATTTCAAGGAAGAATGACCAGAAGGATGCTCCATCTCATTGGAGATTAGCTGATCAATTTAATAATTCCTCCTAAGTACCAAGGAGATAACCGAAATAGCTTCAGAATGCTGCCGAATTTTCTATTGGACTATCTTCTCTTTAATTGCATTGCATTAATTATACTTTATTTTCAGAATCAAGGGAATCAGAGGATGTAAATGAACTCAGATACATGTGATCAATGTTCTCTCATTAAATTCTTTGTTATCATTGAATAAATCCTCCAAATAGAACGTATTTGTTTTCTTGTTGAAACAAAATGGCGACTCCACTGGGGATTTGTTATTCGATGGTTACTTGAAAAATATTAAGAGAACATTTATCATTTTTTGGCGTCTATATAGAAAACAAAATGGCAACTCTCGGCGGGAACATCCTCCCCTTCATCTCTGAAAATAAAATACGATTTATTCAATAAGTTAGCTAACGCTCTGTTCTGAATGACAGATATACCACATCCAATAGACTTCCACCAAAAAAGTGTCAGAAATGATCAAATCAATTTAGATCAAAGATAAATAATTCCAGGATGATGACAGTTATTGGAGAAAGCTAGCTTCTTGTATGAAAGCGATTCAAATATCAGCTAGTCAGTACATGTTTAAGGAAGAGGAACAGGCTGCCTTGATCTGTCTCAAATGAAAGGCTTCTTCAAAAGTGTCGTGTGGCTCCCACACATGGCCAGTTAATAGATCGAGCAGAGGAAGGGTAGTGCACTTGTGAATCTTCCAAGACTAGAAAAAGGAAACATCTGGAGTCAGCTATCGATTCAATTATAACACATCCAATCGATGAAATATTGGCACAGTGCTATTAAAAGAGAATTGAATGATATCGCTGAAGGAACAAGGAAGATGCAACTTTCAGAGATTTCTCTGATTCATCAGCTTTCAATGGCATGTTACAATTCATTTCCGGAGCGTGCATCTTCCACGGCATTATTGAGGATGAAGTTATATTCCTAGCAGTAGATGGGGAATTATCGTTTGCTCAGGAACATGCTGAAGAAGAAATCCAATTCAACAATTTTAGATGTTTAATACAAAGCATTCAGAGTTTTGGAGTCAATTCAAATTCAGCTGGTTTTTTAGGCAAAGCTGTGCTCACATGCTGACCAAATAATGGGTATCATACAGAAGCACTTCCATGGCGATGAAGTACAGAGAGACGTTAGAAGATTAGGTCTTGCTACAGAAATACCTTGGAAACTATGTGAGAGGCCTTAACAAGGAAGTTCTCAAGATCAGCGCCTGGCAAGGTGATATGGAGCTCACAAATATGCAGCTGAAGCCAGAGGTGCTTAATGCCTTCAAGTTGCCTATGAAAGTTAAGGCAGGATTTCTTGGATCCGTGAAGTTCAAGGTTCCATGGAGCAGGCTAGGTCAAGAACCAGTCTTAGTCTATTTGGATCGGATTTTCATATTAGTTGAGCCTGCAACACAGGTTGAAGGATGTAACATCCTGAAAATCAGGGGTCGAGCAAAAACCCGACTCCCGAGTTCCAAAATGTTATTTATGCAACACACATATGTATGATTGAATGTTGTCTGTGTTAATGTATTAAACATGAGTGAGATTAAGCCAGAACAGCATATCATACTCTAGAGACCGTTAAATTAGTAAGCGGAAGACTGTGATAGTATGTATAATATATATAAACTGTTGTATGTCTCCAGAGTGTGAACATGTTATCAGGTTATATACATACATGTATACTCCAAAAGTAGACAACGAATATACATGAGTGCGCTAAAATATAAAATGACAAGTGTCAAGGCATTTAATCAACCTCCCTGTAATCCCGTCAATCAAAACACGCATATAGGAGGAATCCTCCTCATCATCATCAAATCCAGCTCCGCCTCGCAGGCCGCGTCATCATCTGCAATCACAATAGGGACTGGTGGGTGTCCGGAAACACCAATCCGTAATGTGGGAGTGAGTGATCAACTCAGTGGGATAAGAGAACAGAGATTAGCATGTTATCAAATCAAACATACGATAATAGTAAAGCAGTAAATCAAACAATCCTAATACTGTTATTAATGTAATATGACATGACGTGATGTATGCCCTCACCGACGATCTCCCTCATACGGTACCATCTTACGACCGCGGCATGCAATCGTCCCTCAAGTGTTCTACATCTTTCAGGCACATGCAATGTTATGGTGATATGATTTTCGAGTTGTTATTAGTCCATTCAAACAGCAGGATTGGAAAATAAAGGTACTTCCCTTATATCAATCCCGACACAGATCCTGTCTAGGGTCGTCACTCCTAGTAATCTCCTACCATGTATATTTTTGTAGGTCGCTGTCAGGGCTGTCAGGGCTGTTACATGCACTCGTTGCTCCGCTCCCCTATCACCTTATCAATACAGGCCTACTGTACTCTACTGCTACTGAAGGGTCGTCACCTCCCGTAGACTCAGAAAATGGTCGTGGCCACTACAAAGGACTCGTCGCCTAATCAGTGTATGCCGACAGCAAGAATATAGTGTCCCATACCACCATAGTCTGCTCACGAGACTAGGTGCTCACTGGTCACTCGGGGAGGTTTGTGGCCCCAGCGTAGGCCGACAGCTCGACCACGGTGTCCCATACCACCATGCCTGGCTCATGAGACTTCGTGGATCAAGGTACCATGGTTAACAGGGTTTACAATGGTAAGTTCAGTACCCTAGGTTCAAGCAGTTATGACTCATGCAGGGTGAACATACAACGGCCAGTCGGGTTACTTGACGGGCTCGACTAGCACGAGCGCATCGCAAGTCGAACGACATGAAGTGCGTGAAATACTTCGCGTGGCCTAACCACTGCCGCCAACTCCAAACACGACTCGCGTTCATCAATGCGTCCTTCGTGGCCAAGATAAGCCAACCACGAATTCGCTCAGTTACCGACTGCCTGGACTAGGTATAGTCCCAAGCACATATGAATTCACATCAGCAATTCATATAAGAGTATTGGAAATGAAATACAACCATGTGAGCATGTTAACGCATGTTATAACATAGAACTTAAGTAAATCATCAAACGCATGCATTTCATACATACAATGAAATCATGCATATAACTAACATGTAGGAAATCATTTACATCAGCATATTAATTGAGAAATCAATCTCAAACTAATCCGTAACACCATTTAATTCAATACATACAAATACAAGAATTTATACAAACACTTACACTACACACTTAAGTCTACATATAGTATGTTGACCCGAAGTGCGCATTTAAGCGAATCTCTTCGCCAAACTAATTATGCACGTATTCCTAACATTCTAATGCAACAATAAACCATGTCAATCACATCAGCAAAATATGAATGAAATCAGTACTTCCTACAAATGACTAAAATGCCCTAAATCTCATATTCTACGTTGGTTTACGAAACAGGAAACGGACAGCATGTTGTACATGTCAAACGGCGTTGCCGTCTATAATCTACTATTAAACGACATTGAAAGCTTTGAAAACAGTCAATCAAAGCGTCTAAAATCCGCACCTTGTCTCTTATAAACGTGTCGTTTCGAACGGAGTGTATACGCTTTATCTACGGTGAATAGAGAACCTGATTTACGAGTTCTATTAGTTTGCATGCTATGGAACGGAAAGAATCCCAAATCAGCAACTTATTAGGGTTATTTCTTACCTGAAAAGTGGAGAAATCACCAGAAAAGTGATTAGAGCACGTGGCTTAACCACTTGCAGCACGTGGCACAAGCAGCAGGGAATTCTCTCCCACCTTCTCTCAAAAACTCTCACCTTTTCTCTCTCCCAATCTAGGGCTTTTTGCAAATTCGGATGGGAGAGAGGAGTGAGGGTTTCAACCCCTTTTATAAGCTCAAATGTGCCCAAAATAGGCTCGGGTACAATGTATACTTGATGTATATCCAATTCGGGGCTGTTTCGGTCCAAAAGGACATTTCTGGTGGTCCCCTGGCCGAATGCGGTTGGACTTAAGCTCATGCATACTGGATCTACCATACATTAAGTTTTCAGTCCGGCAGGGTTTGCAGATCGTACGTGGCGGTCCAGTTTCAGTTCAGCGGTCACCGCACGTAGATCAGGCCTGCAAATCTCATGATATGAAATAGAAATTTTTCCTGATCTGAGGGTGTAATTTGGTTGAATTCTGATGGTCAGAACGCTTAATACTGACGCTTCAAGTCATGTGCCAGATTTGAATTTTAAATTCCAAATCTGTCCTCATTCGCACTCTCTTCAGTCCGGGCTCAATAAAATAGCCTGTGATTATCGGTTGGACTTGATTTTCGAAATAATTGTCAAGTCCAGCTAGGCGGTTCTAACGGTCTAAGATAGTAGGCATCGGACTTTCGACGCGCGGTCTAGATCCAATACAAAATTTCAAAGTGGTCCAGGGAACAAACCTGCTTAGAGTCTGATCCGAGATTATAGAGTTTTATAGAGTCATTGGTTCTACTCGATTTGGGTCTTGTAGAACGTATTTAAAGTGATCAGGGACTATTTCCCAGCTACTCTAGCGTTGCGTTAGCTAACTTATGCTTAGTTTCTAAAGGAATTAATCCTAAGTGGTTTCTTTGGCTATGGAATTGGGTTCTGAGCGATTTTCCAGGTGTTTCAGTTGACCCATTGCCTAAGGACGTCAAATCTCAGGTTGGCTAAAATTCGGGGTGTTACAATCTACCCCCCTTAAAACACAATTTCGTCTCCGAAATTGGCGAAGGGTAAAAAGCATCTAATAAGACTTTGGTACTAACAATCTAAGAAAGGGTCAATCCTATTTATTGATCTAACTGTACGTACATCCTAACTCAAATGTTTCGATCCTGGGCCAGTGGAAAAGAGGCCAAACACTCTTCCGCTGCGCCACTCTGATTGAACGGTAGCGTCGACTAACCTAACTGGATTGGACTCAATACGTTCTACCCCCCTTAAAACTTAGTTTTACTTAAGGTTGAAGAATCGTTGCATCGATCCGTATATCGGAACGAGGCACAATTTAGGGGTCATCCTTAACCTAAAATGGAAACAACCTTTCTCTACATGGTTTTCCTTGCTAATGATGCGTTCTATGACATTGGTACCTATGATCATAGAGATGAGCCTAATCTCCATTATGATTGAATTCAGGGGCAGGTATGAGTTGGTGGCAAGATGTCTAATTCTCTACTGGCTTTAAGTCCTCGCCATTTTCCAAAGACAATGTGATCCTATTTGGTTGTAGGTGGTTGGGCCATCACAGAAGAAAGGTTGTGTAGTGGGTCTACGCCGGATACGTTGAACCTTCTGTCTAATCAGGACAGAAAATGCGTTGTATCAGTTCTTAATCCGAGTCGATGCCGATCTTCTGCTTGATCAGAGCATTGGATTTATTGGCAACTACCAGGATTGAGAAGTCAATTCAAACCGCGAATACTTCGCTTACATGCAGTTCCTTTACTCTGCGTTCCCGAATGCAATAAGCCCTTGGGGAAGGCAATTCTAAGGGGCATGCTAGTACATTCTAAGTTCAATCTGAGGGAGTTATAAATGTTCCCTGAGAGTGAATGGTTCCTTCCTATGTGCAACAACAGAAGTCTATAAGTCATAAGGGGATCTATCAAAAGAAAAAGATTCTACTTCAACCAAATCTAACCTACAATTCCTTAGCATATACAGGCTTTACACTACTTAAGGTAACTAGTAGCCTAGTCGGTAACTCAGTAGCTATAATCCCAAGCCTAAGATTATACAGTAAAATGGTTCCATACCATTTCTACTACAAGAAATTGTCCTATTGCTTAGAGTCAAGATTGTCTAAATGGAATTGGATTTCTTATGTCGTCAGACCCTTCAAATCTAGAAGTGCTAACTCTAGGTCCAAAACGCCAAGGGCCTATGTGGCCAGTAGCGTTTAGTTATATTAAATGAGACCGCATTCCTAGTCCCATGGCGGGATTGGAAGTGGTATGTTAGTCACGATACATGGAACAAAGTTCCACACTTTCTACCTCCGTCGTTACTAAACCTAACAACAACAAACACAGAGATCTCAAACGGTAATCAAAAAAGTGGAGAACGTGGACAAATGGGATGGGTAAGCAGGTTTCCATGAGTCTGAGGATCAAATAAAAAGGACTTGAGAGAGAGGACGATGGAAAGGGAGGAAAAGGCTAAAACAGCCTTAACAATAGCCATGGAAAGAAGAGGAAATGCGGAGAAATGGTCGCCCAAATGGACAGAATGAATTTTAGGCCCTGTAGAGGGATGCATCAAGCTCCCAAAAGCTGAATTTTTAGAAAGAAAAGAGAATGAAAAAGGGAAATGGAGCTCCTCACGATTTCAGCTCGATTTGGGGATTTAAAGAGCTCCAAATGACGAAATCTACTAGAGGGAGGGCTGAAAACTTCAATGGAGTGATGGAGGGTGGTCTTTTTTAGCCAAGGATGGATTTGGGAGTGGTTTAAAATCACGATTTGGAGGTAGGGCAGCTAGAAAACGTAAATGGGGCTAGGGGAAGGGCTGTTTGTGAAGGAAGTGCATCATTTTGGGTTTTTCTACGGTCGGGCACTACATGGAGGGGGTGTATGACCCAAAATACCCCCAAATCCCAAAGCACACATCAGATGGGCCAGAGTGGCCGGCGATGCATCGCCGAACCGGCGATGACATCGCTGATTGATCCTTGATCTGGTCGTTGGGACCACATGGGTCTGGTCCCCCATGGTCTAGGGACCCCAAAAAGGTATGGTCCCAACCTTAGTTCATTGTATATTCACCTATAGAGGCCCAAACATGTGTTCGGGGCTTTTCAGGGCCAATCTGTAATCCCGAATACAAAACCCTATTATGCAGCATATGATTTTGGGGTATAATGATCTAGTACATCTATCTAGCCTATTATTTTCTAAAGAAAGCAAACTTAGAATGGACTAATGGCCAGTTTTCATGAAATTTTACTATTCACTGTAAAATTTTGTTGAAGTATGATTTTATGTCATTTTCACATTAGGATCAATGCCTAACATGAAAAGGATAATAAAGAATTAAAGATTGGAGTGGTGAGAGGAAGAACTTTGAAGATTTTAGGTAAAACGGGGTTTTTAAGCCCTAGCGATTGAATGCAAGGGTTGTGGTTGTCCCACAGCCCAATGATCCACATTTACGGGTTTAGAATCATTCGAAGAATGTCTCAACCCACTTACCTACAACCTAGGAGCTACTTAGGTCACTTCACATGACCCCAGATGCATTACGGACTCGATCGCACGATCAATACCAATAGACTTCGCCTATCGGTGAATCTGCGATCCTATAAGTGTTTGTAGGCCTTTCTCGCACCCACCTAAGTCAAAGGAAGTGACAGCGTACGTCGCATGACCATAACCCAGGCCCGGTTTAATCCAAATCATGCTCTGATACCATCTGTAACATCCCAAAAATTGGGGGTCCAGCAAAAACCCAACTCCCGAGTTCCAAAATGTTATTTATGCAACACACATATGTATGATTGAATGTTATCTGTGTTAATGTATTAAACATGAGTGAGATTAAGCCAGAATAGCATATCATACTCTAAAGACCGTTAAATTAGCAAGCGGAAGACTGTGATAGTATGTATAACATATATAAACTGTTGTATGTCTCCAGAGTGTGAACATGTTACCAGGTTATATACATATATGTATACTCCAAAAGTAGACAAAACGAATATACATGAGTGAACTAAAATATAAAATGACAAGTGTCAAGGCATTTAATCAACCTCCCTGTAATCCCATTAATCAAAACACGCATATAGGAGGAATCCTCCTCCTCATCATCAAGTCCAGCTCCGCCTCGCAGGCCGCATGTAACATCACGAAAATTGGGGGGTCGAGTAAAAACCCAACTCCCGAGTTCCAAAATGTTATTTATGCAACATAGATATGTATGATTGAATGTTGTCTGTGTTAATGTATTAAACATGAGTGAGATTAAGCCAGAACAGCATATCCTACTCCAGAGACAGTTAAATTAGCAAGCGGAAGACTGTGATAGTATGTATAACATATATAAACTGTTGTATGTCTCCAGAGTGTGAATATGTTACCAGGTTAAATACATACATGTATACTCCAAAAGTAGACAAAACGAATATACATGAGTGCGCTAAAAATATGAAATGACAAGTGCCAAGGCATTTACTCAACCTCCCTGTAATCCCGTCAATCAGAACACGCATAAAGGAGAGATCCTCCTCCTCATCATCAAATCCAGCTCCGCCTCACAGGCCGCGCCATCATCTGCAATCATAAAAAGGGACTGGTGGGTGTCCAGAAACACCATCCCGTAGCGTGGGAGTGAGTGATCAACTCAGTGGAATAAGAGAGCAGAGATTAGCATGTTATCAAATCAATCATGCGCTAATAGTAAAGCAGTAATTCACACAATCCTAATACTGTTGTTAATGCAATATGACATGACGTGATGTATGTCCTCACCGACGATCTCCCTCATACGGCACCATCTTACGATCGCGGCATGCAATCGACCCTCAAGTGCTCCACATCTTCCAGGCACATGCAATGGTATGGTGATATGATTTTCGAGTTGTTATTAGTCCATTCAAACAGCAGGATTGGGAAACTAAGGTACTTCCCTTATATCAATCCCAACACAGATCCTGTCTAGGGTCGTCACTCCTAGTAATCTCATACGAGGTATATTTTGTAGGTCGCTGCAAGGGCTGCCAGGGCTGTTGCACGCACTCGTTGCTCCGCTCCCCCATCACCTTATCAATACAGGCCTACTGTACTCTACTGCTACTGAAGGGTCCTCGCCTCCCGTAGACTCAGAATACGCTCGCGGTCACTACAAAGGGCTGTCAGAGCTGTTGCTCGCACTCGTTGCACTGCTCCCCCATCACCTTATCAATGTACGCCGACAGCAAGAATATAGTGTCCCATACCACCATAATCTGCTCACGAGTCTAGGTGCTCACTGGTCACTACGGGGAGGTTTGTGGCCCCAGCGTAGGCCGACAGCTCGACCACGGTGTCCCATACCACCATGCCCGGCTCATGAGTCTTTATGGATCAAGGTACCATGGTTAACAGGGTTTACAATGGTAAGTTCAGTACCCTAGGTTCAAGCAGTTATGACTCATGCAGGGTGAACATACATGGGCCAGTCGGGTTACTTGATGGGCTCGACTAGCACGATCGCATCTCAAGTCGAACGACATGAAGTGCGTAAAACACTTCGCGTGGCCTAACCACTGCCGCCAACTCCAGAACACGACTCGCGTTCATCGGCGCGTCGTTCGTGGCAAAGATAAGCTAACCACGAATTCGCTCGGTTACCGACTGCCTGGACTAGGCATAGTCCCAAACAATCATAAATCCACATCAGCAGTTGTGTAAGGGTAATGGAAATGAAATACAACCATGTGAGCATGTTAACACATGTTATAACGTACAACTTAAGTAAATCATCCAACGCAAGCCTTTCATACATATAATGAAATTATGCATATCGCCAACCTATAGGAAATCATTTCCATCAGCAAATTAATTGAGAATTCAATCTGAAACTAAATCATAATGAAATCATCAAGCACATGTTATAACATACCACTTAAGTGAAACATCAAGCATATGCATTTCATATATATAATGAAATCGTACATATGGCTAACATGTAGGAAGCCATTTACACCAGCATATTAATTGAGAAATCAATCTCAAACTAATTCATAACACCATTTAATTCAATACATACTAATACAAGCATTTATACAAACACTTAAACCACACACTTAAGTCTACATATAGTATGTCGACCCAAAGTGTGCATTTAGGCGAATCTCTTCGCCAAAATAATTATGCACGCATTCCTAGTATTCTAATGCGACAAGAAGCCATGTCAATCACATCAGCAAAATATGGATGAAAACAGTACTTCCTACAAATGACTAAAATGCCCTAAATCTCATATTCTTCGTCGGTTTACTAAACAGGAAACGGACAGCATGTTGTACATGTCAAACGGTGTTGCCGTCGATAATCTACTATTAAACAACATTGAAAGCGTTGAAAACAGTCAATCAAAGCGTCTAATATCCGCACCTTGTCTCTTATAGACGTGTGAATTCGAACGGAGCGTATACGCTTCGTCCACGGCGATCAGGCGACCTAATTCACAAGTTATATAAGCTGCATCGCTTATGGAATCGACGGAATGCTAAATCAGCAAATGGTTAGGGTTTTCCTTACCTCAAAGTGCATTGAAATCGCCGGGAAAGTGATCGGAGTGCGTCGCTTAAGCACATGTAACGGCAGCAGCAAGTGGCAGTTAAAAGTCCTCCCACACTCTCTCACAATCTCTCACCTTTTCTCTCTCCCAATCTAGGATTTTTCCCAAATTTGGATGGGAGAGAGGAGTGAGGGTTTCAAGCCCTTTTATAAGCTAAATCTTGCCCGAAATAGGCTCGGGAACAAGGTTCACTTGAGGGATAACCAAATCGGGGCTGTTTCAGTCCAAAAGATCATTTCTGGTGATCCCCTGGCTGAACGCGATCGAACTTAAGCTCATGCATACTGGATCTAGCATACATCAAGTTTTCAGTCCGGCAGGGTTCGCAGATCGCACGTGGCAGACCAGTTTCAGTTCAGCGGTCACCGCACGTAGATCAGGGCTGTAAGTCTCATGATATGAAATAAAAATTTTTCCTAATCCGAGGGTGTAATTTGGCTGAATTCTGACGGTCAGAATGCTTAATACTAACGCGTCGAGTCGTGTGCCAGATTTAAATTTTAAATTCCAAATCTAGCCCTATTATCACTCTCTTCAGTCCAGGCTCAATGAAATAGCCCGTGAATGTCGGTTGGACTTGATTTTCGAAACGATTGTCAAGTCCAGCTAGGCAGTCGTAATGGTCTAAGATAGTAGGTATCGGACTTTCGACGCGCGGTCTAGATCCAATACAAAGTTTCAAAGTGGTCCAGAGAACAAACCTGCTCAGAGTTTGATCCGAGGTTATATCAGTTTGGTACTCAACCAAACTCTACCCTAATTATGACAGAATACGGTCTTAGAGCCATTCTATCCCCCATTTTGGGAACTTTTAGGTATCATATAATTTTTATTATTTTTTTGGGGGTTCATCATCAAGTTTACCCTAACTCCACCAAATTTCATAAGATTTCTAGTTGTAGAAAAATTCTAAAAATTCTAGAAGCAGCAGCTGTCTAACAAGTGCTTATCGGATAGTTGCTCACAATGACCTACTTTAAACTATATTAAATATTTTATTATATTTTTCACATATTTTAATATAAAACTAGACTCATTTATCTTCAATATGATTTTTGAATCACCTAAATCGGAGTTATAACGAAGGAGATATGATTTTTTAAAGTCCGAAGAAATGCGCTAGAAAAAAGGTACAGAAACTCGCTGTACGGACGAGTTCGGCGATGCATCGCCAAACCGGCGATGGCATCGCCGACCACTGACCTGTTTGGGGTGATTTCTCTGTTTGATATTTGAAATGGGTGTATTTTAGAACCTGGAATGAGTTATTTGACATGCAATATATGATTTTGGGGTAGAAAAAGTTGATCTATCCAATTAGTGTACTTATTTAGTGAGACTTCAAAAGGTTAATGGTTAAAAACCCTTTTCATTTATTTATTTACTATTCATAGTACTTTTTTAGCTTAAGTATTGATCAACATCACCTAAACTTTAAGATTTGTGTCTAATGTGAGAGCTCTTAGAAACTTTTGAAGGATAAAGTAGTAAAAGGTGAGATTTTCGAAGGAAGTAGGGATTTGAGACTTTTGGATTGAGTTTTGAGAAGTTAATCAAGGGTTAGGATTGACCCATTGCCTAAGGACGTCTAACCCCAGGTTGGCAAACATCCGGGGTGTTACACCGCGCCATCATCTGCAATCACAATAGGGACTGGTGGGTGTCCGGAAACACCATCCCGTAACGTGAGAGTGAGTGATCAACTCAGTGGGATAAGAGAGCAGAGATTAGCATGTTATCAAATCAATCATGCGATAATAGTAAAGCAGTAAATCAAATAATCCTAATACTGTTATTAATGTAATATGACATGACGTGATGTATGCCCTCACCGATGATCTCCCTCATACGGCGCCATCTTACGACCGCGGCATGCAATCGTACCTCAAGTGCTCCACATCTTCCAAGCACATGCAATGTTATGGTGATATGATTCTGAGTTGTTATTAGTCCATTCAAACAGAAGGATTGGGAAACTAAGGTACTTCCCTTATATCAATCCCAACACAGATCCTGTCTAGGGTCGTCACTCCTAGTAATCTCATACGATGTATATTTTTGTAGGTCACTGTAAGGGCTGCCAGGGCTGTTGCACACACTCGTTGTTTCGCTCCCCTATCACCTTATCAATACAGGCCTATTGTACTCTACTGCTACTGAAGCGTCGTCGCCTCCCTTAGACTCAGAATATGCTCGCGGTCACTACAAAGGACTCGTCACCTGATCAGTGTAGGCCGACAGCAAGAATATAGTGTCCCATACCACCATAATCTGCTCACGAGACTAGGTGCTCACTGGTCACTACGAGAAGGTTTGTGGCCCCAGCGTAGGGTGACAGCTCGACCACGGTGTCCCATACCACCATGCCCAGCTTATGAGTCTTCGTGGATCAAGGTACCATGGTTAACAGGGTTTACAATGGTAAGTCCAGTACCCTAGGTTCAAGCAGTTATGACTCATGCAGGGTGAACATACAACGGCCAGTCGGGTTACTTGACGGGCTCTACTAGCACGAGCGTATCGCAAGTCGAACGACATGAAGTGCGTGAAATACTTCGCATGGCCTAACCACTACCGCCAACTCCAAACACGACTCGCGTTCATTGACACGTCCTTCGTGGCCAAGATAAGCCAACCACGAATTCGCTCAGTTACTGACTGCCTGGACTAGGTATAGTCCCAAGCACATATGAATTCACATCAGCAATTCATATAAGAGTATTGGAAATGAAATACAACCATGTGAGCATGTTAACGCATGTTATAACATAGAACTTAAGTAAATCATCAAACGCATACATTTCATACATACAATGAAATCATGCATATAACTAACATGTAGGAAATCATTTACATCAGCATATTAATTAAGAAATCAATCTCAAACTAATCCGTAACACCATTTAATTCAATACATACTAATACAAGAATTTATACAAACACTTACACTACACACTTAAGTCTACATATAGTATGTTGACCCGAAGTGCGCATTTAAGCGAATCTCTTCGCCAAACTAATTATGCATGTATTCCTAACATTCTAATGTGACAATAAACCATGTCAATCACATCAGCAAAATATGAATGAAATCAGTACTTCCTACAAATGACTAAAATGCCCTAAATCTCATATTCTACGTTGGTTTACGAAACAGGAAACGGACAGCATGTTGTACATGTCAAACGGCGTTGCCGTTGATAATCTACTATTAAAAGACATTGAAAGCTTTGAAAACAGTCAATCAAAGCGTCTAAAATCTGCACCTTGTCTCTTATAAATGTGTCGTTTCGAACGGAGCGTATACGCTTTGTCTACGGCGAATAGAGAACCTGATTTATGAGTCTATTAGTTTGCATGCTATGGAACGGAAAGAATCCCAAATCAACAACTTATTAGGGTTATTTCTTACCTGAAAAGTGGAGAAATCACTGGCAAAGTGATTAGAGCGCGTGGCTTAACCATTTGCAGCACGTGGCACAAGCAGCAGGGAATTCTCTCCCACCTTCTCTCACAAACTCTCACCTTTTCTCTCTCCCAATCTAGGGCTTTTTGTAAATTCGGATGGGAGAGAGGAGTGAGGGTTTCAACCCCTTTTATAAGCTCAAATGTGCCCAAAATAGGCTCGGGTACAATGTATACTTGATGTATATCCAATTCGGGGCTGTTTCGGTCCAAAAGGACATTTTTGGTGGTCCCCTGGCCGAATGCCGTTGGACTTAAGCTCATGTATACTGGATCTAGTATACATCAAGTTTTCAGTCTAGCAGGGTTCGCAGATCGCACGTGGCGGTCCAATTTCAGTTCAGCATTCAACGCACGTAGATCAGGCCTGCAAATATCATGATATGAAATAGAAATTTTTCCTGATCCAAGGGTGTAATTTGGCTGAATTCTGACGGTCAGAACGCTTAATACTGACGCGTCAAGTCATGTGCCAGATTTGAATTTCAAATTCCAAATCTGTCCCCATTCGCACTCTCTTCAGTCCGGGCTCAATGAAATAGCCTGTGATTATCGGTTGGACTTGATTTTCAAAATAATTGTCAAGTCCAGCTAGGCGGTTCTAGCGGTCTAAGATAGTAGGCATCGGACTTTCGACGCGCGGTCTAGATCCAATACAAAATTTCAAAGTGGTCCAAGGAACAAACCTGCTTAGAGTTTGATCCGAGATTATAGAGTTTTATAGAGTCATTGGTTCTACTCGATTTGCGTCTTGTAGAACGTATTTAAAGTAATCAGGGACTATTTCCCAGCTACTCTAGCGTTGCGTTAGCTAACTTATGCTTAGTTTCTAAAGGAATTAATCCTAAGTGGTTTCTTTGGCTATGGAATTGGGTTCTGAGCGATTTTTCAGGTGTTTTAGTTGACCCATTGCCTAGGGACGTCAAATCCCAGGTTGGCCAAAATCCGGGGTGTTACAAAGGATGTAGTGAGGACACTGTCTAAGAAGCAAAAAAAGACTAGAATAAGGGAAATGGAAATGAAGCTATTGGAGAGTAGGCAACAACTGAAATCTGAAGTGAATACATTATGGCTGGGCTCTTTGATCAACACGATAATAGGGAACCTGAAGCTCTCCATTACCAATATCCACATTAGATATAAGGATCTTGAAAGTAATCCTAGTCATCCATTTGTAGCAGGCGTAACACTGGCAAAGCTTTTAGCAGTAACAGTTGATGATGGTAGAAAAGAAACTTTTATTACAGCAGTTTATTCAGAAGTCTGGGGAACTTGAACACGTCGCTCTTTATTTCGATTTTTTATATTTATCCAGGGAATGTTGACAAACCATGGGAGGACTTGCTTCCTTCAGAATGGAGTCAGGTATTTGAAATTGTGAGTCAAGATGGTAAACCTGATATTGTTCTTCCAAAAGAGCACAGTAACATTCTTTAACTAGTAACAAGAAATGCTAAGTATTCAAAGTTTCGACCTGATGTATCTCAGAGTGTGGGACAGCCACTACAAAAAGCAGCAGTTAACTTGGATGATGTTACATTGTGTTTATCAAAGGATGGATACAGGGACATATTTTAAGTTGGAAGATAACTTTTCTACCTTTAATCAATGTCTGAAATATGCTCATTATTTCCCACTTGTCCCAGTAAAATCTTTGGTGGAAGTATGCTTACAAAGCTGTGTCTAACCAGATGAAGAAGGCAAGTGGAAAAATGTCATGGGAGCATGTTCTGAGGTATGTCAGGCTTCGCAGGAGATATATCTCTCTTAATGCTTCTCTCTTGAAATATGATGTCACTCGATTAATGGTGGATGATGACAAAGACATTGAGGAACTAGATCGTGAACTCGAAAGTGAACTCATACTTCACTGGAGGATGTTGGGCCAAAAATTTGTTTAACGGTCAACAAAATTTGATGAAAACTTGAAGAAACAAAAGACAAAGAGATCGTGGTGGTCACTAGGCTGGACTGAGCAGTCCAGTAAGGATGGAAGTGAACCAGTGCATTTCAGTGAGGAAGACTCGGAACAATTAAATAAGATCATTGGCTATAGGGAAGGTGCGGGTGAGCATTTGGTGGAAACTCAGGACAGGGAAAACATGCATCATACCCTTTTGGAAATCTGTATGAAGCACTTCTATGGCGAGGAAGTTAAGGTTCTTTCTCTTGCTCGTGAGCATTTTAGTCTTATAAAATAGCGAGAGCTTCTGTATGAAAGCTTGTGTGTGATATCACTGAAATTGATATAACACGTCTTGCCATGGCTGGTCGGATCACTTAGTGAAGAAGAAGCAAGGTAATGTCGAAAGTATTAAAAATTAAACCAATGCCGGAAAGTATCAGGGAAGATCCAATCAGCTGCGATCAAGAAACAGATAATGTCAAGTAGTGTTGAAATAGTTTTTTCTTCATCAGTAGCATGGCGAAATAATGAAGGATGGATGATAATGCATTAACGCACAAAAGTATATGAAGTTTCCATCATACATTGCCTTTGAGAAAGAAGAAGGTATTGGAGACAAGAAAGAAGGAAGACAGAAGATTAGAAAGAAAGGATATGTAAAGAAGAATGAGACCTGTGTGAAAGTTATAGGGTAATGCGTGTACAAGGACAATGGTGTTTAGATTAAGTTGACAGAGACAGCTGAGACTTGGTGAAAGGAATATCATCCTGCCGAATACAGATAACAATACATTTAGAGTGGGCATAAAATAGAAAATTCATGATCAGATATTAATCATCCTTCACCAAATGAAGGTGTTATTGAAGGCTTTACTCTTCGAATAGTGACTACTGTGAACAACGGTAAATCTTGAAGGAAAACCCTCAGAGGAGAAGTCAGTTCGACTAAATCAGGCGTTGATCGCCAACAAGTAAACGGATTAATTAATGAATTAACGAATTCATCGGTCAATAGAGAACTATGGGGGTATCATCACAACTTTCCAGATTAGAAGACCAAGAGTCAAAGTAAAGTTGCCCCACTCTCATATGAATCGGCTATTTCAAGAGTCTTAGGGGAACAACAACGCTGTGTTGCTGTGTTCCGATATTGTTGAAGAAAGAAAGCAAAACAAAGAATTATCAAAGCAGAAAAAGGTGATATATTGCTTATGAGGAATCAATCGCTAGCTGCAAAGGCAATTAAATTGCCATAGTTAAAGTATTAAAGGGAATAAAACAAAGAAGAAAAGAAGAACAGGTAAAAAGAAACCAAGACAAGTATATTCATCATGGGGGCAAATTTTCATCAATATATCTGCCAGTTCAGCAAAATATATCATCCCTGAATATCCAGAGGATTCACAGCGTGTTAATTCAAAAGATTCACGGCACAATTATTTAGGGGGCAAACAAAGGTGTATAAGATACGTTATCCTTTAAGATAAGCTACAATTCTGATGCTTCTAAATTAAAAAGGGGAAAGTTAAGCAAAGTTTCAAAATGACAAAATCTCAGAATCCCAAATGAGGTAATTGTTGAATCCCCAAAATGATAATTGTTTATATCAAATTTTGCAAGTTAAAGTTGGGGTAAAAGCAAGCATTGATGATTGCTATCAAGCATTGACGATTGTCACCAACAATTCGAGGAGCAAAGGGATTGCGAAAGATAAGGAAATTTAGGAGATACAGTTGAAGAAGAAAAAAAATGAATGGCTTAAAGAACAAGTTACAGAAGATAGTTGATAAAGGTGAAATTGTTAAAATCTACAACATAAGAGAAGAAATAAGAGTATACGGGCCTGATTAGTTCGAGACCGGGGGTAAAGCTAATCTTGAGCAAAATTATGAGATGATGCGGCGTCAATATATTTGTTAAAGGTCGCAACATCGTGATTTTGATTACGAAGATTCCCAGAGCAATGCTTCCTAATCAAAAGGGGGCAAGACAGGCTTTCAAGCATATCAAGTCATCACCAAAGAAAGACAGGCTTTCAAGCATATTAAGACTAGATATCAAACAAGCAGTCTGAAAAGAAAGTGTTCATCATTATTATCAAGCGAGCTCTAAAAATCCTGTCAGAATTGGTATCGTCACCAAGCTGATATATTATGAACGACACAGATGAAGCTGATATATTATGAACGACATAGATGGGTCCTCCTAAAAATATTATCAAGAGTGATGACATATCAATCCCAATCGGAGAGGTCTATCATTCTCACAGCACAACACTGATGATCACTCCCAATCAGAGAAGTTTATCATCCTCGCAGCGCAACATCAATGATCACGTCCATTATTGTCTTTAAAGGCATTTTAAGGCAGTCTAGCCAAGCCTATAAGGGCAACTACGAATAAGACGTATAATCATTTAAGGCAGTCTAACCAAGTCCTAAGAAGGCCAAGTCTTAAAAGGGACCAGCTACGCATAAGACCTATCATTTTCACCATTCGGGCAGCAACGAGAAGTCAGTGGCCCTAAAAAGACCATGAAGGCCATCATATGCATACCCATGCGGGCAGCAACGAGAAGTCAGTGGCCCTAAAAAGACCGTGAAGGCCATCATATGCATACCCATGCGGGCAGCTGATGAAGCCAAGGACTAAAAGCCTAAAAGGCCAAAAGTCCTTGAAGGCTAGTCATGCGTGTAAGACCAATGACGACTGTATAACTTTCTGGTAGTGTCACAGGGAATGGAGATAAATGCCCTCCCATGAATGGGCTCGACCTTATAGACGAAGAAAAAGTGGGCCGCAGTGTGAGCTCTTTGGGCCATGTCCATAGATAAGCCAACCATGCGTAAGACCCCCCAGATTTAGGAAATCGATTCCAGTAGTAACTCATGAGGAAAGGCCTAAACCTACTCATTGATGGACTAGTGGCCCTGGATTTGGTACCCTAAAGGTAGCCTTGTGCACTCTATGAACTCTAGAGAGTTACCGCAGCCAACCCTGTGCATAAATCCAACCCGAGTTCATGGCCCCAGTAGCTTCACTGGGCCCCTCTGATAGATCACGTTTTGTGAACTCACCAGGAAATGAGGAGTCCAGCGAACTCGTAAGAGTTACAGAGACCATCACCTAAGACCCAACTCCCATAAGAGTCTAAGAAATTGCTTGCTCCAACTACTCAAGAGCTTAAACTGTGTGTGCTCCACTACTCAAGAGCTTAAACTGTGTGTGACTGACTAAATTGAAATTTAGTACCGCCAACTAGGACAAGGATCATCTAAGAAATCCCTTGCTAACAAATCATAAAAGGATATAATAAAAGTATAATACATCAATAGTATAGCAGTAATCAAAACATTGTGTAAATAAAAGCAAAATCATCATTATCAAAATATCATGAGAAACTTGTATCATTTGCAATTCTCAAAATTAAAGTTATACATCTCATAGTTCCCCTGTAATACCTAACGCTGCTAAGTATTGTTGTAAATTCTCTCGAAAATTAACTTAAGCAGCAGCGTGTTCTAGGTGGGCAGTCGAAATCATTCTCAAGGGCCTAAACTTTCCAGTAGTGTATGTCCATTAATGTCAGTCTAATAGTATCAGTCTAGTGGTGTCAGTTCAGTAGTGTTACTCCAGTTCAATCGAGTCTGGTCGAGTCAAGTCAAGTCAAGTTTAGTCTAGATTTGGTCAGAGTATGGTCAGTTTGAAATTATGATGAAGACCGCTTTAGTTGAAGTAGGAATAGGTCAGTACATCCTAGAGGGGGATGAATAGGACTTTTTAAATTTTTTATAAATTATTAAAGATCTTTATCACACTAATCCTATCACAGAGTATTGATTAGGATTACTCAACCTTAACTCTACTGGCTTCCAAGCCTGATAGAGGATCCAATCACAAACTACTTAAAAGACAAACAATGTATAGATGAGATTGTGATGGATATGACTGTGTGTGCATAGGATGTGATCATATATTAAGACATGCAAGGAAATCATATGAAAGATAATATCAAACTCAAACACAGTCATTTTATAGTGGTTCGACGACTTGCCTACTCAACTCCCGGCTTCCCCACTCAACCCTTGAGTGACCGGATTTCACTAAGGAGGTTTCCCATGGTTCACCTTAAACTTAAGGTTTTAAATCAGGTTCACCTTCAACCTTTACAGAAGTTTCTACTCGATTCACCTCAAACCTTGGAGTTTTATTGGCGTACTCCTAACCAGATGTTTATGTCTACATAGGACAAGGGTCCGTACAACGCACCATGAGATTTCTACTCGGTTGACCTCTAACCCTTGAGTTTTACTGGCGTACTCCTAAGAAGATGTTTATGCTCTCCACAGAGCAAGGGTCCACACAACGCACCCCGCATGTACACTCCCATCGGAGGATTCCTTCGAGGACTTCAAATGGTGAGCAACACTTAAAACTCAATCCTAAAAAGGAATGATCGCAAGTGTCCTCTGGACTCTTAGTACTTACAGATAAGTTGATGAGTCCCTTTCAGCACAATGATGAAGATCTTTTACTTGTTGATGAAGAGTCTTCAGCTCCCTTGATGCGCAACATGAAGATGTATATATGCTAGGCTTAGGTTGGGTCAAGGTTATGATGGACTACCACTCTCTAAAGGTTTTCCTATAAGGAAGATAGAGAGGTTCCCATCATCTATGCATTCAAGGCATCCCAGCTTAATGATATGTCATTAAGGTAGTAGCTGAAGGATCCTTGAATGCGAAAGTTCATTCCCCAATCCACTCTATGAGATATCAATGATAAGGGTGGATTGGAGGATGAACTTCCCGAGAGAAAGGGCTTAGGTAAATGATAGGAAGGTTAAAACACTCTAAAGCACTCTCTTCTTTCTCTCTCTCTCAGCAATGAAGACAACTCTCTCTATTTATAAGCAAAAGGTTCCAACGGATATAAACGGTCATATTTTTGACAGAGTTCGATATCATCGATCAGTCGTCGATATGATCGAGCGTATACTCTCGATTGTATCGGCCGACCTCTCGATGATAAGAACTCAATTGTCATTTCGCTCTTGGAAACCTTCTGCCAACTGGTCGATGGGATCAAGACACACATCGATGATATCGGATTTCAAACTCCGATTCCATCGAGTGATGGTTCGATTCTATCGATAGTTGAAAAATAAGAGAGAAGTCTTTAAGAATTTCAAGATCACAGATATGATCGGGGAACCAGTCGATGTCATTGGAATTTTTACTTCGATCATATCGGCGACCATTCGATGGGATCGAAAATCGTATAGATTTTACATGTAAGCTTGCTGGACGAATTATGTCCTGACTCGATCTAATCGACATGGTCTCGATATGATCGATATATGAATATCGATTTATCGACAGGCACCTTGATCATCATTAAAAGCAACCTGAAATTCATGCTGGAGAGAACATGCACCCCACAGTCGATATGATCGACTGACTCCCGATATGATCGATATTTGAGTTCAGATTGAATCGGACAGTCATCGATATATCGAAGCAGTTGATAGTTTTCTTTAGAAAAATAGGGGCACCGAAAAGAAGTCTGTCGATACTATCGATCCACTTCAGATATGATCGATTTTCGAATATCGATGATATCGACTCGAAGGTCGATATATCGATAAATCGTCCAGAAGATTGTTTGATTGCTGGACGCTTTTTGTCCTCACTCGATTGTGTCGATTGATATGTCGAGGACATCGACAGAGCTGGTCGATCATATCAAAAGGGGAATCGATATAATTGACAGTGTAAGAAAAACTTAGAAAATCTTCTTTTGGATAAAAAGTTTTCTTATACATAAACCCTAAGATGTTCTAGTTCTTTTTAAGGGTTTAATCACCTAGAGTTTTGGGACATGGGATGTGAGGCTATGATTTACCTTTTGGTGAGCTTCCACATATCTAGATGAGGCAGACGCTTGACATGATCTTCTTGTCAGGTGCTGTCGTCCGACATACTCAAGATACAACGTAATTGACAAATCAGGGCACGTAATAGGTGCACTTTCATAGTTAAGAGTATACTATCTCCATTGCTCAAAAGCACAAACTAATTTTAGCATTCAAAATGCTGCAAATACATATTTCACTATAGATATGCTCAAGCATGCAAAGCATAAACTATGCATAGAATTCAAAATGTTATAGATACATATTTCAATTTAGATATGCTCAAATATGCAATTGTCTGATGAACATTTTAAATATTAATTAGACAATATGTAAAAATATGTTTCTCTTGAATCAGGTTCAAATCAGCTAAGATTATACATCCTTCTAGGGTATCAGCAGACTTCACTTCGAAAATATTATCTTCTGAAGAAATCTTTATGCTACATTGATCGGGAAAGGGGGGCAGGGTCTATATTTCCAAAGTAATCTATACCGGTCTTTCTGATAATGTCTTATACGTGGCGAAGGAATTCATATGTTGAGTATTATGAATAATAATATCAATCAGCAAAGATCCAAGGAAAAGTCTATGAAAAAATGCTTAAGAGCACGAACTAGAGAAGACTCAGTAAAAAGTCTCAGCGGTTGAACCTTTGGAGCTAAAGATGAAATCTCTAAGAGTGCAATATAAAGAATACAATGCAAAGCACAATGACAAGCGCAAAGATTGATTAAATCATATTGCGAATATCACAATCGGCCTAAAAAGAGAAGAAACTCTCAATCTATTTCAAAAAAATTATCAATGCTTCATAAAGCTACGTTGAAAAAATTATAATGAATTTAGATACTAATTCCGATTAATTTGGTAGGAGAAAACATTATTCAAGAGCTTGGGTTATGCAGATCGTGAGTAAAGGAAACAATCAAAAAAGTATTACGACAGGAGTAGCATTAAAGAATGACCTCAAATATAGAATTGAAGGAAAGAATCATTGGAGTTGATCAAAGAGACCGTTGCAGCAACGACGGTGTTGAAAGATAGTTCTCTGATCAAATTGCTCAAAGACGAAGTCGTCACAGCTATTTCAGAGATGTGCTTCGATGAAAAGAGTATTTTATCCTCTCTAGTGAACAGCCGCTCGACACTACTGGCTGGGGGCATTCAAGTCTTTCATTCAAGCACCATCATTCAAGTTTTTCGCTTGAACGCCATCATCAAATCTTTCGTTCAAGCGTGATCATTCAAGTCTATCATTTGAATGTGAGCATTCAAATCTTTCGTTCGAGCGCGAGCATTCCAGTATTCCGATCGAACGCGATCATTTAATCTACTGGTCAAGTATGATCATCCAGTCTTTTGTTTGAGCGCGAGCATTCTAGTATTCCGATTGAACGCGATCATTCAATCTTCTGATTAAGAATGATCATCTAGTCTGCCATGCAAGCATAATCATCTGGTCATCCTTCAGTTGCAGTTCATTCAAGTTCTTTAGGCAGAGGAAGATCGATCCTCCATTTGATTTCAGGAATTAATCAAAGAAGGATTGAGGAGGCATCTGTTGAGGTATAAAAAATATTCCATGTCTGGGCTATTTCGGTAATTTTCACGTCCGGGGTATTTTGGTAATTTCCATGTCTGGGGGTATTTTGGTAATTTCCACGTCTGAGGGTATTTTGGTAATTTTCATGTCCAGGGGTATTTCGGTAAAATTCCATGTCCGGGGATATTTCGGTAATTTTCATGTCCGGGGGTATTTTGGTAAAATTCTATGTCCATGGGTAGTTTAGGTAGTTTGGTAAAAAGCATTGAAAATGGTAGTTTGGTAAAAAAGGGTGCACATGTGTCATTTTAAGGGAGAAAGTTGTACACCACTATTTAAGAGGGAGCTTGGTGGTCACCATGGTTTAAGAAAAGAAGAAGTTCATATGTGAAGAGATAAGTGGTGGTGATCACCACTCTGTAAGAGTGGTGGGGCCTATAAATACTCCTTCCTGCTTCATTTGGAGGGGTTAGATCGGTTAGATCAGATGGTGGGTGAAAGAAATGGAGAAGTGAGGAGCGAGAGAGAGAGCAATGCAGTTGCACGGATCACGAAATGAATAGTGCAACAGCGCGAACCACGCAAGGAGGGAAAAGCACTGCTGCGCCATTCACGCAAAGGAGGTTTTCTGTTGGGCGGTCTGCTTGACCTGTGCAACAGAAGCGGGAATTCGACTAAGTGTTGATTCCTGCAAGCCATATAGTACTATTACGCTATCCGATGAATGGTTCCCATTGCGCAAACCGCGCGACTAGTTGGACGTTCAGTTGGACGTAAACACAGGACTTCATCTTTCCTTTCACAATTTTGTTGGTAATACCTAGTACGGACGTCTTTTAAGGAATCAACACCATTCACTGGATTCCTCTTGAGATTTTAACCATGAATGGTGAACTTTGATCATCTGGTGATGTGGCCCACTGGGACAATCAAGCTAAAACAGTAGCTAAACGTTCTCTTTGTGGTCGATGTAACGATCATAAGGAAGAATAGGATCATGAAAGCTTAGCATGGTTTTAATGGTTTTTTCCCTCTCTACCTGATGAATGGTTTAGATCCATCTTTCCCTGCATGATGGTGGCCTAGAAAAGAAGGACGAAAGCTCTGTTTTGAGACAGAGTCGACGTACGTCGACTTTGTGAATTTCAGTGGCCCGTTTATTGAAGATACATGGAAAATTCACTCCGTCCATAGAATTCAAGGTGAAAAACCACCGAGGAAGGATCGCTTTTGAAATGAAATCAACAAGGCCGGAAAGGTTATCTACTTTGCCATCCATTCTGTATTCAACGATTAAGATCCTTCAATCACTTACATGGAGACAAAAGGAGAGCTAGGCGAGGGTAATGCCCATCCTTTGAAGAGAATGGATGGTTCGTATCACTAAATGGAGTAGTGAGTGGACCCCACTACACAAAAACGGCGATTGTAGTGAAGACGTTATGTGTATTTGAAATTTGAAGAAGAATTCGGTCAGCAGCCGCTGACCGACTTTGGGAAATCTCGTGCACGGCCAATGCACTTGGACTTCATGTACATGCAATCTACATGTGGTCTCAACATGATGTTCGTGGGAAATCTGCTCCGTCCATCTGCATTGTCAGCTTATTTAATGTGTTGAGACCGAGTTTAAAGCATATCCAGATATCAGGCGGGTCCCAAATCATGATCTCAGGGGCTGATTTGTCAGTTTTACCATTTTTACAAGGATCTAGAAGCTGAAATTTGGAGTGTACGGCTAATTCATGGTTCTAATGATGCACATAAGGTTTCAAGCCAAACGGACGGTGGAAACCCCATGATCTTACATTATAGAGGACTTTTTAGGCCCGTTTAGCATGATCGGCCTGATTTCCTCAAGACCTGGCCACACTTCAAAGGGCTGCTACATATTTCAAGGAAGAATGACCGGAAGGATGCTCCATCTCATTCGATATTGGCTGATCGATTCAGTAATTCCTCCTAAGTACCTAGGAGATGATCGAAATAGCGTTGGAATGCTGCCAAAATTTCTATTGGACTATCTTCTCTTTATTTGCATTACATTAATTGTACTTTATTTTCAGAATCAAGGGAATCAAAGGATGTAAATGAACTTAGATACATGTGATCAATGTTCTCTCATTAAATTCTTTGTTATCCTTGAATAAATCCCCCAAATAGAACGCGTTTGTTTTCTTATCGAAACAAGCATGCACCAATTCTTCCTCTTCTTCCTATTTTTCTTCTTTCTCTCAACCTCACTGCCACTCTTTGAGTTTCTCTCCTTCACTCTCTATCTGGGAGGTGATTACGGGTTGCATTGACCCGATTTGATCCGACTTGAATGGCCCGCCTCGGTGCAGTGCGGCACCAGATTCACACGCACTCTCACTCTCACACACCCTCTCTCTCTCTCTCAACGAGATTTCTTGGTTCTAATATCGAGGGAATAGAGCTCTATTTATAGAGCCAGAGTCGTGCGCATCTCTTAATGGATGCTCCAAGTTTAGTTAGACTGGGCACAAATTTACTCCATCTGTCCAGCATGAAGATGATCTGACGACTGGGAGATGTTTCTGCCACCACGGGCCATCGAACGGACGCCTTAGATCTAGAAGTTGGGCGCATTGTATCATGTAACGCCCTGAAAATTGGGGGTCGGGTAGAAACCCAACTCCCGAGTTTTAAAACATCACTTATGCAACAATTTCAATGATGGATGAACGTTGTTCATATTAGTGCAGAAAACATGAGTGAGATTAGACCAAATCAGCATATCATACTCCAGAGACAGTTAAATTAGCAAGCAGAAGAATGTGATAGATATATAAAATACATAAATGATTGTAGGTCTAGAGTGTGAACATGTTACCAGGTTAACTAAATACATGTATACTCCAAAATAGAAAGAAAAGAATATACATGGGTGTGGAAATAAAAGGTAAAATACCAAGTGTATTGACATCTAATCAGTAACCCTGTAAACCCATCGATTAGAACCTGCATATAGGAGGGATCCTCCTCATCATCATCAAGTCCGTCTCTACTTCGCAACCATCACCACCATCTGAAACTGAAATAGGGACTGGTTGGTGTGCGCAACACTGTCCCATAACGTGGGAGTGAGTAGCTAACTCAGTGGAATCATAGAGCAAAGGTTAACATGTTATCAAATCAATCAAGCGATAATGGTAAAGCAAGCAATCAAACATTCATAAACACTGTGATTAAGGCAAGAATGAAATGACATGATGGATGCCCTCACCGACATACTCTCTCATGCGACACCATATTACGTCTGCGACATGCTTTCTTCCCTCAGTGCTCCACATCTTCCAGGAACATGCAGTGCGATATGAATATGATTGCCGAGTTGTTATTAGTCATTTTCATACAGCAGGATTGGAAAACTAGGGTACCTTCCTTATATCATTCCCAACAAGGATCCTGTTTAGGGTCGTCACTCCTAGTAATCTCATACGATGATATATTTATAGGTCGCTGCAAGGGCTGCCAGGGCTGTTGCACGCACTCGTTACTCCACTCCCCATCACCTTATCAATACAGGCCTAGTTTATATCCTTAAGAATGTATCAGAACTCGTCGCCCCCATGCGGTGTCAGGATAAACTAAAGGTCACTACAAAGGGCTGTCAAGGCTGTTACTCGCACTCGTTGCTCCACTCCCCCATCACCTTATCAATGTAGGCTGACAGCAAGAATATAGTGTCCCATACCACCATAATCTGCTCAGAGTAGGGTGTGCACTGGTTACTACGGGGAGGTTTGTGGCCCCAGCATAGGCCGATAGCTCGACCACGGTGTCTCATACCACCATGCCCGGCTCATGAGTCTTAGTGGATTAAGGTACCACGGTTATCAGGGTTATCACTGGTAAGTTCAGTACCCTAGGTTCAAGCAGTTATGACGAATACAAGGTGAACATACAATGGTCAGTTGGGTTACTTGATGAGTCCGAATAGCATGAGCACACGTTGAATCAACCGACATGAAGTGCAAAAGCACTTTGTGTGGCCTAACCACTGCCGACGACTCTAGAACGATTCGGGTTCGTCATACACATCCTTCGTGGTGAATAGAATCCAACCACGAATTCTAAACTGTTACCGACTGCCTGGACTAGAGTATAGCCCCAAGCACATGTAATCTAAATCAATAATCATATAAGAGAGACAGAATTGAAATACAAGTAATTCCAGCATGTTATCAGCATGTTATAACTTACATCATAAGCAGTTAACCATACACGAGTATTTCACACCTAAGGTAGTCAATTCAAATACAACAAGTATGGAGGAAATCATGTGCATCATCAAATTAGTTGAGAATCCAGTCTCAACGCTAATCTACAACACCACTTACTCAATACTTACTAATACATATATTTATACAAACACTGAGACTACTTAACTCCAACGTACTTGACGTATGTTGATTCCAACATATAATATGACAAATTCTTATATCAAGGAGTTGTCTAATACACAACAATCATGTTCTTACATTCAAAACAGGCATAAATCATATTGATTTAGGCATTTCAACAAACACTTAGTCTACACACATTAGTCTACATAGCATATGTCGGCCAATATGTGCATTAGGGCGAATCTCTTTGCCAAACAGATCATACACGTATAACTAGTATAGGTACATGGTAAATACTCATGGCAATCATACCGGCAAAATACGTACGTATACAGTATTTCTTACAACTACCTAAAATACCCTAAGTCTCATATTCTTCGTACGTATGCAAAATGAAAAATGGACAGCATATTCTACATGTCAAACAGTATCCTTATCAGCAATCTACCATTAAACGGCATTGAAAGCTTTGAAAAATGGTAACCTAAGCATCTACAATCCGCACCTTTCACCGCAGAAGCGTATCGATTCGAATAGAAAGTCTTCGCTTCGTCAACGTCGATATGGCGACCTAATTCACAAGATAGGTTAGCTACTTCGCTACTGGTTTTTCTAGAATCCCCAAAACAGGTTGAGGTTAGGATTTTCTTACCTAAAACGGCATTAGAATCGCCAGAACAGTGATGCAGGTGGAAGGATCTGGCACGTGGAGCAGCAGGGAAGACTCTCAGGAGAAAGCCCCAGCTTCTCCCTCACTTTCTCTCTCTTTTCTCTCCTCTCTCCTAGGGTTTTCCCCAAATTCGTATGGGTTAGAAAGCTAAGGGTTTAAGGCTCTTTTATAAGTCCAAACATAACCAAAATAGACTCCAAGTCAAGGTATACTTGGGTTATACCCAAATCTGGTCTTTCCCGATCCAAAAGGATATTTCTGGAGGTCCCCTGACTGAATGCGGTCGGACTTAAGCTCATGGATGTTGGATCCGGATCACATTAAGTTTCTAGCCCGATAGTGTTCCCAGATCGCACGTGGCAGACTAGTTTCAGTTCAACGGTCACTAAGACTCGATCAGGGCCACAAGTGCTATGACATGTAAGGGCCACCTATCCTGATCCGAGGGTGAAATTTGGTCAGATTTCGACGGTCAGAACGCTTAAAAAATGTCGCGCAAGCGACATGTGCCAGATTTATTTAAATTGAATTAATTTTCTAAAGATTTTCCTTTTCTCACTCTCTTCACTCCGGACTCAGTAAAATGGTCTCAGGATATCGGTTGGGCTTGATTTTCGAAATGATTGTCAAGTCTAACAAGGCGGTCGTAATTGTCTAAGATTATAGCTATCGGACTTTCGACGCGCGGTCTAGATCCAATACAAAGTTTCAAAGGGTTCCTGAGGACAAATGGGTTTAGAGTTTGATCCTAGATTTTAGGGTAACATAGAGGTAACAATTCTAGAGGTTTTGGGTCTTACAGATCATATTTAAAGTGGTTGGTGCTAATTTTGCAGGAAGTCTAGTGTAGCACTGGCTAATTCATGTTAAATTTCTAAAGAATTAGGTTCTAAATGATTTCTCTGGCTTTGGAATTGAATTTTAAGAAGCTCCCAAGGTGCTATGGTTGACCCATTGCCTAAGGACGTCTAATTCCAGGTAGGCAAAAATCTGGGGTGTTACATATCATGATGGGTTTCCTGACTAAACGAGGAAGATGGCTGCCTGCTAATGACAAATTTTTATTGGTGGTAGGTCTTGTTGATCTAACCTGTTTGGAGGGATCGGATGCACTCAAGGATCGTTGTAGGGCCCACTAATTGCATCCTGGATCGCTTGTCCAAGTTTCTAACAAGATTCTTCCACCACGGCCTTTTTCTCATGTGGACTGGCGATATTTTTGAGAAGCTGTTGCTACCCTAATGTGAATAGTTGGGATGGCTCTGAGAGCTAGAACAGATCGAGCTAACAGTGTTTTCTCGAAGTGGGAATGTTTCCAGCGTCGACTGCTACAACAAGCAACTGCCTGGCTATTTTTGGTAACAAATGGAAGATGTGGATTCCTACCCTATTCAACGCCTGAGATCAAGGGAGGGCTGTGGATGTGGATCACTGATGTGGAGGGCCTCATAACGACTCTTTTCTAAGGTGTGCAGCCATGCATTCGAGACCATTCACTACTCACACGCATGCATACGTGCATGGGCTAATTTGGATGCTTAGGTTTTGGTCGCCCAGATCCTCTCAGTCCAATGGAGGGTTCAGATGGTTCAAATAGTGGCTAGAAGTGGGCCATAATGCGTCCACGGTGGACATTTCCCTATTGTCCTTTTCCTGCACACATGCATGCTTACATGAGCCTGATTGGCTGATGTGGTCGCGGTTATCCTGAGGGTGCAAGACAGATGGACGGTCTAGATCTCATGGATGGTGACTAGAGGTGGACCACAGCACGTGATGAATTGACTTTGTCTATTCATCGCGTTTAATGCATGAGGCAGGAAGGTCTCTCCCTGTCTTTTTCAAATTTTCACGAGTCAGTGCCCGACTAACGTTCACCTCCTGTGGGGTCCACCGTGATGTTTTTGATAAACCCACCAGTCTATTCCGTTAGGTAGGCCCTATCATACCCTCTGACCAAGGATGGGGCAGACCCAAGGTCCAAGTTGGCCATACTCTTAAACGTCACATCCTAATGGTGGATTCCCACTGATCCAATGGTCGGATCATCTCGGGATTGAATGTCAACGGTTGAAAAGGTCCTAATGGCTCATTTCATAATAGATAACTAATTACTAATATTAATACTACTTTTATTACTATTACCATCAATTACTATCATTGTCTTACATTACTAAAGTTACATTAATGAATTTTTATTACCCCATATTATTAACATATTTAAATTATATGGATATTAATGAAAAAGAACGAAGATTATCATATATTATTTGGGTATTATAGTTATACTTGTCTTATGTTCTAAATCCTATATGAAGTGCTTAATCGTTTGAATTGTGTTATTTATCATGAATTCTTATTAATTTACATCATATAAATTGTACGGTTTATAATTTATATAAATGATGTTACAAATGTATAAATAAGCTATGGATTGTAATTATTTGCCGTTTTAACATAAAATTTTAAATCTTTACAAAGTATGTATATTTCTAGTGTATATATTTAGGATATATGTGTATATTTTTAAATTAATATACATAGTAACACTCGAGTACTAAAAAACTATGGGGTGTTATAATCTATCCCCCTTAAAGAGGAATCTCGCTCACGAGATTCGATAATGTTCCTCTAATTTATTAATAATACTTGTAAAATTATCCTAAGGGTGTCCCCTATCTCGAATACATCCAAGCATACTATCGTAACTTGGTTTTGATGGGTTATTGATAGGTACGTTCAGACTTAGTTATTTGGCTTGGTCAGCGTGTGTTGTTGTGTGTGAGCATTTAGTTTTCTTTTTGTCTTAGTTCAAGTCATGTTTTGTTTAGCATTAGGATTATGGTCATGTTGATTCAGATTTTAATGATAACACTCGCGTACCAGAGGTGTGGGGTGTTACAGTTTACCCCCCGCCCAAACCCCTGCCCAAAAAAAAATAAAAATCATCCCCGAAATTTCCTGAGGTGTGTCGTTAAAGGGTTAGGGGCATGCTCTATGTACTTTATTTGCTTCCACGAGTTTACCCATACGAAATGCTACAACTAGGGGTGGTGTGCAATTGGGTTGTATCCAATTCTAGTTTTATCGATATAGCAGATCCTATGAAGAATAATGTTACGCTAGAATCGAATAAGATAAGTATAAGGGTACCGTCAAGGTGAGTTGTACCACATATTTCCTAGGGTGGTTCTCCTTCAGCTTTGGTAGTGAAGACATCATAAATACGGGTAAGAGGATTCATTTGTTGTACTGGGGCTCCGGCCCTAGGCGGTTGTGGTCTTGCTGTCGGTCTGATTGTTGCCTGGAAGGGAGGGGGACGATTTCCTCTTGATGGCGGCACGAGGCCTTCATCCTCCATTCTCTTGTAGCAGAACGGATCGTATATCCTTCTTTCCCATAATAATTACAACTTCTTGTTGTAAATGTTTATGCGACGGTAGCTGACATGGCCCTGAAATGCCCTTCTGGTACTGGAGGGGCCGAGGGCGCCTGCCTTAGCCTACCCGGGGGATCCCTAGTTGGGAGGTGCGACCTTGCGGTATGCTCAAAATCCTTCTCAACTCGCATGGCCTTATCTATAATTTCTGCGAAGTCTACGAAGTCCCAAGTGCATAACCTCGATTGGATCCGTGGCCGGAGACCCTCCTTAAACTTCTGTAGTTTGTATTCCGTGTCTTCCACGGCCTTAGGTATGAAGAGGGAGAGTTCGTCAAATTGTGCTTCGTATTGGGCAACGATCAGGTTGCCCTGTTCCAACGTTAGGATCTGGACTATTTTCACATTCCTGCATGACCAGGGAAAGTATTTTTCCAAGAACTTTTCCCGAAAGCCTAGCCATGTTCAGGCTTACGTGGTTGGGACACCTCGCTGCACACTCTACCACCAATTTTCCACTTCACCTTCTAACAAGTAGGTAGCCAAGGTCACCATCTATGAATCATAACACTCCAGAGGTTACATTAGTTTGGTGATTCATGTCAGCCAGTGCTCTGCCCGCACCGGATCTGGCACCCCTTCGAACGTGGGTGGTCGAAGCCTCCCAAATTGTTCAAAGATATCGGCACCCCGGCCCTCTCTGTCTTGTGACGACTCCCGGTGATTCCTACTCCGTAAATTCTTCATCATCGATGCATGCACGTCCTGTTGTTGCCATGCGAATGTGTCCTGTTGCTGCTGCATCGTTGCGGCCATTTGCGCAAAAGCTATAAAGGCCATCGTCCCTATAGGCATATCTGCATAGGCGTTGGCTGAAGGTTTAGCAAAAGGCATTTGCCGCCCAGAAGGAATAACTTGTGGAGATGGAGAATCCACTATGGCTTTAGTTCCCATATTCGGATTTGACACACCAGGCGAAAGTCCTGGCATTTATCCAAGGCTGCGCTCCTTCTAGCGCTCAGTTGACGGAATGGGGTGAGCATAGACCGTATTAGCTCACTGGGACCGTAATACAGGTGGAATGATTCGCTGCGAGGCCAGAATTTTACGGTTCAGGTACTAGGAAAAAGGTGGTTGTACAAGGGTCTGCTATATTACTCACCGTATTTATGTCATGATGGGCATTCGCCTTTTCAGAGCATACGACTTTAGCCCTTAAGTCTAATCGATACTTCTAATCAAAATTTAAGGGAACTAAGGTTGCTATTTCTAGGTTCAAACGACTTGATTCACTATTCCTAAGAGATCATATGTTCTTTTTTCAAGGGACATAGGATTTCAATTTATATTTAAATTTCTTCTAGTTGGTGGTAGTTTTTATATAGGTTTAACCTGTCAATATTTAAGGGAAAAACCTAGTATTCTGTTTCATTGTTTAATCTTCCTAGCTACTTTCTAAGGGAAAGTTTCTAACTTATTTCCTTAAGGTTTTGTATGTTGATTCCCATAACCAGGCTGTCTCATACTCCGCTTTGATACCAACTTCTAACGCCCCGATTTTCAGGACCTGAGTATACCACTCATTTCCTAGAAACCCAGGTGTTAACTGATAATCAAAAGATAATTAAACTGAATCAAAGTAAGGTTAAATCAACTAAACGTAGTATAAATGTAACCCATCCCAAAACAATATTCAGGGCCACTCAGCTAGGGCCGATATACAAAACCTCAAATCTCAAAATGTTTCAAGAGTTACTAGCTAAAAAGGAAATAAAAGCAACTATTAATTTAGTCTGTAAAACTCTGTTGTGCCCTGACGAGGCTCCTCTTCATAAAAATCTTCTCCCAATCCCGTGAGATCAACATCCAAATCCGCCCCATTCGCACCCTCATTTATGCCTGCATTATCTGTATGATTATATATTCAAAGGATGAGTGGCCAGCTCAGGTGGAACTCCCCTCAAGATCACACACTACCACATTAACCAAGCATTGTTCCGAATAGTAAAACATACAAAACAATACATGATGCAGTCTTATTAAATGCATGGATGTATGAATGCACATCAACTGGGGATGCACATCCAGTTGGCCAAGTGAATGGACCTTTCAAACATTCAGTCAATTCATGAAAGAGAACGGGTCTTTCAAACAGTCGGCTATTCAACTTGCAAAGTAGTGGGCCTTTCAAATAGTCAGCTTACTTAGACATGAATGGGCCTTTCAAACAGTCAACTCATTTATGCCTGGGGATGGGCCTTTCAAACAGTCAGCTCATCCCAAACAGGGGAATGGACCTTTTAAATAGTCGGTCCACCCAGGCAAGAGAATGGGTGTTTAAAATAGTTGACTCATTCAACTTGTAAAGGAATAGGTCTTTCAAACAGTCGACCCGCTCAAGTAAGATAGTGGGCCTTTTGAACAGTCGGCTCACTTAAGCAATGAATAGGCCTTTTAAACAGTCGGCTCATTCATGCAAGGAGGATGGGCCTTTCAAACAGTCGGCTCATCCAAATAAGAGAAATGAACCTTTCCAACAGTTAGTCTATCCAAAAAAAAAATATGAGTGTCATGTATGCATGATTAATTCCAATCATTATTATCCGAATTTGCAAGCAACTAATTAGGGACTTTCTAACGAGTATCATAGTCTAAGTTTTATAAGCATGTGTTACATAATTATCCTTCAAGAAAAATTTGGCATACTACATATATAGGTTTTCACAAAATAGATATTAAGCATGTAAATAATTTTAATACTATCGTAAATAGCCATAAAAGTAGAGTCATTAATTATTACGTAAAAATTAGAGTTGAACTAACACATGAGTTAACATGGAAGAGGAAAGCTCAAGCGGTAGAATCCTCACCTGGTGGTTCATAGTTCTTTCCTTGATTCAAATTTTTGTGGTTAACTAACGATCGCACGACGTATGCTTGATTACCTAGAATTGTTCCCAATCCATGAGTTGTATTAAATTATGCTCTCAAAGACCCCTAATGAGAAAGTTGTAAGAGCCCCTGCTACACGTAGATTGGGCCAATTTGGCCTAACAACTAGGGTCCAAGCTGGGGCCTGATTCGGCTCAGACTAAGTTATAATATCAAGGTCCCAAAAAGGTCTGGGCCCAATGAGGTTTGGTTGATCAGCCTGATTGGGGCCCATCATAATTGGTCATGGATGGTCCTAGGATTTTGGGTTGGAGTGGGCCTTGCTCGGCCCAGCATGACAACCCTTATTGTTGTTTTAGTGGTTTACATAGGATGGTGAGGTTCACTGGGACGTGGCCCATAAAAATATATATCCAGGCCCACTGGAGTGTGTCCCACTGAAATGATGGGATTCATGTGCGGCCCATACCCTAGAGGTGATGCGGCCCACAGGGACTGGAGTTACGAGTGCGGCCCACCTTGTGCAAGGAGGTGTGGCCCACCTTACAGAGATGCTCAGGTTCTATAGCCCTAGCGTGGTGCAATCGAGACCAAGCATAGGTCACAACTGGCCCCTATCTTGACCTCACACAGCAGCCCACCTATTGCTTGATTGTGGCCCACTTACAGTGATCCACTGCACCCAGGCCCATCAGATTTTTTTTGGGCGCTACTGGGCTGGTTTTCAGCTCTGATTGCGGTCCAACCCGAAGGCCATATACAACTTGCTACTAGACCCGGCTGAAACCTTACTTCAGCAACATCATGGGGCCCACTGAGACCCTGCTATCATATCCACTCCTATCACAGCCCATTACGAGCCTACCTTCTGCTCACCTTCTGGCCTGTTTGAAGGTGTCTTCATCCTGATAGGAGGGTCGGTTCTAGCCCTCCCTCTTAACAGATCTTAGCTATTCTCAGACCAAATTTCAAGTGGGTTTTTAGTAGTTGCAGTGCCAAGATAAGGCCCGAGTGTGGTTCACAGTGGTGTGGGAGGTGTCTGAAATTTTGACAAAATTACAGCTAGCAACTAGCCGTGATCAGGAGAGCCAAACAGCTATAAAAATGGAGAACTGGAAATGGTTTTTCATTGTTACCTGGGTTCCCTTTCATGCTCAGAGATGCTGCTAGACCACATTGGTTTGACTCAGTTTGGGAGAGTTGGGTTGACATAGTGCAGCACCAAGCACCAATCCTTCCTCTCTTCTTCCTATTTTTCTTCTTTCTCACAACATCACTATCACTCTCTGAGTTTCTCTCCTTCACTCTTTATCTGAGAGGTTATTACGAGCTGCACTGACACGATTTGGTCCGACTCGAACGGCCCGACTCGGTGCAGTGTGGCACCAGATTCACACCCACTCTCACTCTCATACACACACACACTCTCTCTCTCAACGATATTTCTTGGGGCTAATCTCAAGGGAATAGGGCTCTATTTATAGATCCAGAACCGTGCCTAGATTGGGCCCACATTTACCCCATTTCTGTCTAGCGTGAAGATGATCTGATGATGGGGAGATGTTTCTGCCACCATGGGCCATCGAACGGACGCCTTAGATCTAGAAGTGGGGCCCATTGTATCATGATGGGTTTCTCGACTAAATGGGGAAGATGGCTGCCTGCCAATGGCAAAAATTTTTTGGTTGTAGATCTTGTTGATCCAACCCATTTTGAGGGATCGGATGCACCCTAGGATCGTTGTGAGGCCCACTAATCGCATCTCAGATTGTTCGTCCAAGCTTCTCGCGAGATTCTTTCACCGTGGCCTTTTTCTCGTGTGGACATGCGATACTTTCGGGAAGCTGTTGCTACCCTAATGTGGATGGTTGAGATGGTTTTCAGAGCTAGAACGGGAGGCTCGGATCGAGCCAGCGATGTTTTCTCGAAGTGGGAATGTTTCCACCATCGACCGTTGCTACAGGCAACTACCTGGCAATTTTTGGCAACAAATGGAAGACGCGAATTCCTACCCTATTTAACGGCTGAGATTAAGGGAGGCTTGCGTACGCGGATTGTTGATGTGAAGGGCCTCACATTCGAGACCGTTCGCTGCTCACACGCATGCATACGTGCATGGGCTGATTTGGATGCTCAGGTTTTGGTCACCCGGATCCTCGTAGTCCAATGGAGGGTTCAGATGGTTCAAATGGTGGCTAAAAGTGGGCCATAATGCGTCCACAGTGGGCATTTCCCTATTGTCCTTCGCCTGCACACATGCACGATTGCATGGGCCTGATTGGCTACGTGGTCGCAGTTGTCCTGAGGGTGCAAGAGCGATGGACGGTCTGGATCTCATGGATGGTGGCCAGAGGTAGGCCACAACACGTGATGAACCGACACTGTCTATTCATCGCGTTTAATGCATGAGGTAGGGAGGTCTCTCCCTGTCTTTTTCAAATTTTCATGGGTCAGCGCCCAACTAACCCACAACACGGTCCGGTGCAGTTCGTGCATGGACCGCTGTGGTGTGCGCGCACCTCCTGTGGGGTCCACCATGATGTTCTTGATAAATCCACTCGTCTATTCCGTTAGGTAGGCCCTATCCTAGCCTCTGACCAAAGATAGGGTAGATTCAAGGTCCAAGTTGGCCATACTCTTAAACGTCATGCCCTAATGGTGGATTCCCGCCGATCCAATGGTCGGATCATCCCGAGATTGAATGTCAACAGTTGAAAAGGTCCTAATGGCTCATTTCATAATAGATTACTAATTACTAATATTAATACTAATTTTATTACTATTACCATCCATTACTATCATTGTCTTACATTACTAAAGTTACATTAATGAATTTTTATTACCCCAGATTATTAACATATTTAAATTATATAGATATTAATGAAAAAGAGTGAAGATTATCATATATTATTTGGGTATTATAGTTATACTTGTCTTATGTTTTAAATCCTATATGAAGTGCTTAATCGGTTGAATCGTGTTATTTATCATGAATTCTTATTAATTTACATCATATAAATTTTACGGTTTGTAATTTATATAAATGATGTTACAAATATATAAATAAACTATGGTTTGTGATTATATGTCGTTTTAACATAAAATTTTGAATCTTTACAGAGTATATATTTCATAGTGCATATATATATATATATATATATATATAAATATATATATATATATATATATATATATATATAAATATAAATAAGCTACATGGTAATACTCGAGTACTAAAAAGTACGGGGTGTTACAGATAGTCTGATCGATATAATCAAGAAATGTTGTCGATGTCCTCGAAGCTCACTCGATGATATTGAATGAGGGCATAAGTTGTCCAATAACTACATATACTTCTGGACGAAATTATCGATGTACCATACCCATATCGATATCATTGAAATTTGAATCTCGAGTCTATCGAAGTTGGCTCGATAAAATTGACAATGGGAAGTTAGTGTCCCTATTTTTTTTAGGAAAATCATGAAGACCTTCGATATATGGAAGTACTCCTCGATATCCTCGGAATTCAAAAACTGATGATATCGGAAGGCCTTCGATGATATCGATCTTAGACATAGTTTTTCTAACAATATTTTTCAGGTGGGTTTTTTTAATCTTGGATCGAGGGTCACTCGATAGAATCGATATTCAAATATCGTTGATATCGAGGTCGGGTTAATGGCATCGAAAAAGGACATTATCTGTCTAGCAAGCTTAGTAGAAAATCCTTTAGATTTATCAATACATCGACACTGCCATCGATATCATGGACATTCAATTTTTAATGATATCGAGTGTGCCTTGATCATATCCTTGACTTGAAATATTTTAAAGGCATTGCCACTCTCATTTTCAAATGTCGAGAAATCGATCCTCATGTAGATGAAATCGGAGTTCGAAATCCGATGACATCGACGCAAGTTTCAATTTCCTCGACCAGCTGACAAAAGGTTTCAAAAGCGTATGACATTTGAGTTTGTATCATCGACCGGCCAGTTGATACAATCGAGATTATACGCTTGATGATATCGACCCTTCTCAATGATATCGAACTCTGTCATAAATGTGATCATTTTATATTCATTAGAACTTTTTACCTATATATAGAGAACTTGTCTTTAGTTGCTGGTAGCGAAAGAAGAGAGTGTTTTTAAGCGTTTAACCTTAGATCATATACCCAAAGTCCTTTCTCTCATGGAAGTTCATCCTCCAATCCACCCTCATCATTGACATTCAATAGAGTGGATTGGGGAATGAACTTCCACATTCAAGGATCCTCCAGCTACCATCTAATGACAAATCATTGAGCTGGGATGCCTTTAATGCATAGATGACTGGAATCGCTCTATCATCCTTATAGAAAAATATTTAGGAGAGTAGGATTCCATCATAGCCTTGACCTAACTTGTCATCATGCATTGGTACATATTCTGAGTTGCGGATCAAGGAAGCAGAAGATTCTTCATTAATAAAGGAAGAGATCTTCGACAATGCGCTAAAAGGGACTCATCTGCTTATCTATAAGTTATTAGAGTCCAGAGGACTCTTGTGATTATTCCTTTATAGGAATGCATCTAAGGTATTTCTCACCCCTTGCAAGTCCTCTAGGAGGCCTTCGGCGGGAGTGTATGTAGTGGGTGCGTTATGTTGACACTTGCTCTGTAGATAGCATAAACAGTTAGGGACTTGTGGAAGATCCTTGGCCAGTGTGACTAAAAGTGGGTGCTTTGTGTTGACCCTTGCTCGTGAGAGCATAAACTGTCAGCCTAGGTGTAGGTTGTAATGGTTAAAGGTGAACCTGATTTAAAACCTTGGGCTTGGGTTGAACCATGTGAAACCTCCTTAGTGAAATCCGACACACTCAAGGGTTGAGTGCGTCTACCAGGAGTGGAGTAGACAAGTAGTCGAACCACTATAAAAATGACTTTGTTTGTGATTGATGATTGTCTTTGATTACTTGTGTGATTTCATTAAATGCTTTCATATTTGATCACACCTCACACACAGTTATATCCATCATAAACTCTGAATTATATCATATTTATCATTAAATTAGTTTGTGATTATATACTCTAATTAGCTTAGAAGCCATTAGAGTTATCTTGAAGAAATCCTGATTCATGCATATCTATTCAGGACAAGTTTGATAGGATTTTAAATAAACAATAATTTTTTTATAAAAGTCATATTCACCCCCTTTTAGGACATATTGTCATATTCGTACTTCAACTAAAGCGGTCTTTACCACAATTTCACCAACTAATTCCTCTACCTCCATTGCATCGGTATCCCTTAATTCTTGTATTATAGTGAGTTTAAAATTGAACATATTAAGAAGCGATCGTAGTATTTTTGAACACTCTTTACTTTCAAGGACTTTTTCTCCAAGACCCTACATAAAGTTAACAATGTCATTTAGTTTAGCAAAGAAGTCAATGAATGATTCATTTTCTTCTATATGGATTTCCTCAAACCTTGTTGTGAGGATTTGAATCTTAGACTTTTTAACAATGTTAGTCCCTTCATGTATCATTTTGAGAATATCTCAAGCTTATTTTACTGTATCACAAGAAATGATTCTTTTAAATTCGTCTGGTGATAGAGCACAAGTAATAGCATTAAGTGCTTTTGCATTAACACTACTTTCACTTTTCTGACCTGCTGTCCAAAGAGTATAAACTATTTCTTTCATGGACTTTGTTCCATTTTCACCCACTACCTCCAACATTAGAGGGACGCATTGTGCCATGGTGGCTTGCCATAGACTTTCATCAATGAATTTAAGGAAAATCGCCATCCTTGCTTTTCAATAAGAATAGTTCGATCCATCAAAGGGAGGTGTTTTGGAAATGAATAGACTATCGAAATTTGACATTCCAATAGCTCTGGATATAGCCCTAAGAAGTTAATCTCAAAAAGAGCAACCTCTCTCTGATACCACTTGAAAGGACGAGCTAAAGATGTCCTAGAGGGGGGAGAATAAGACTATGGAAATATTTCGATACAATGCGGAATAATAAATCAAATAAAATCAATTGCTTAGAATATTGAATTCTTGATATCTTATAGTTCGTAGGACAACCTTCACTTAAAGGATTTAGGTAGGACAACCTTATTTCACGACGTCTTTGAAATTAAAATATCGAACTATAACAAGAGAAAATGAAGCACAAGATATGCATACAAATAATAAAAAGCAATCACCATAATACACAAAAGAATTATAGTGGTTCGATGCATAAATACAACCTACTTCACTTCCAAAATTACTGCACTCGCAATTTTGGCTTGCACTATCTCAAAGTTTTTCCAAGGTCACTGTAACAACTTGACCCGCTAAGATTTTCATAGGAGCACCACAAACAAACCCACTGAGATTTTTGGGTCATCTCAGAAAACCCGAAACTAAAATGAAAGTAAAACAGTACTTATCTTCGATTGGCGAGTCAAAGTCATAGCTGTATCTTGAATGCAACAATCTTCTTCTTGGGATATAAATGAAGTCTTGTATGAGTTCAACCTAAAAGAATATAGGGATTTAATATATTTTTTCATGAAACGAATGATACCTTAATGCTGTAATTTCGATTTTCTATTTCTTAAGTAGAGTATGGATTACTCTATTAAAACAATTTAAACTAATTTGAGAGAGAGAATAGAATTAGGTAAATCAAATATAAAAATTACAACACAAATAGCTTAAGAATGCTTGGACTATTACTCTTTTCTATATAATATGGATCTATGATTTTCATGTGTTAAAAGAGTAAGAGAAAGCCTCTATTTATAGTCAAGGATACTGGAAGTTTGGCTGGCCTGAGTGTTGGTTTAGCTAGCCGGATTCCAATGATTTCATTCCAATGACACTTAGATTTTGTGGGATAATATCTTTCAAAAATTCGGCTGACCCAATCCCAAGTTCGGTTGGCTGACCAAGGGGTTTGGCTGGCCCAATATGTCTGAAATATAAAAATGTGTCATTGTTGGAAACTTGACCAAACCTACTTAGGCTGGCTAAATGGTCATCTTGGGCTGGACGAACCCAAGGTCAGGCTAGCCAAACATGTCATGGAAAAATCTTTTCAGATCTGTCTTTTTGTCAAAATTATGTAGGGTTAGCCAATAGTAGTTAAGCTAGCCAAGTCAGATGTTAGGCTAGCCTAACTTGAGTATATTTTTACATAAAAGATGATCATTATAATGCGTATGTAAAATACACCTAACCAATGGTCAATCTAAGGTTATATCACTTGATGGTTAACTCATACAAAGTTTTCTGATCTTTGAACCATGTACGTTCATGTCTTGAGATGTTGAGTCTTTCCTAAGACACTTGATCGAGTTAATAACATATCTTCATGAGAGCTTGCGATCCTATCAGGACTATGAAATCTGACCAACTAAATTGTACTTGAGTATAAGCACTTACAATATTAGTTGACGGTCTAAAAATGCAAGTTGAATTAACACTTTTAGCATGACTATCACAACATTATAGTGGTAAATAACAAGTAGATATAAAAACAAGTGTTAATTCACCTTTGAATGATAGCTAGTTGTTTTGCAAACAACCTTCTTCTCAATACCAGTGTTCGCATTCAACTGTATCTTTTCCCTTCTCAATTTCTTTACAAGTGCAGTAATGTATTCAGGAAAATCCCAAGGTATGTTGAAGGAGAACTGACCATCAATAAATAATAATTGCTGAAACCAATTGACTTTGATTGAAAGAACAGATCCTCTGTCAACCTTGAAAAATAAATACGTAAAGAAAGAAAACGTTTTAGGAGAGGAAATATGAAATAACTATAAACTTAAGATAATCATCAATTTGAAGGAAACCATGACTAACAAGAACCATAATGAACCTCCATTCCTAATCGTTTCAAACATTGATAATGATCATTCTACAATAAAAAAGAAATATATGCATTCATGTTTAAAACCAAGCTGAATATTAGATGGGCCTCATGTGAATTTCTTCAATATAGACTTTTTCTTGGCTGTAGCATTTCTTCAAACAATTAATAAGTATATTTGTTTATATAAAAAAGAAATTAAATACTCCATGGAAAAACAAGTGAAGAAAAGAATCCCATACGGAGAGAACTGACAACCATATGGCAAGGAATGTAGCCACTCATTTCACAACATCCATGTCATAGCCTAGCTCCCCATGTAGCCATCTGCATCCAATATATACACAATGCTCCAATACATCATGGTTATGGTGAATGCCATGGGCAGCCCAATTTTCACAGTCCTGTACATCACAGTATCCTCCTACAACATCAAACTGGAATAAATAATAAATCAAAATTTAGAAATTGAAATAAAAATTTGTCCATATCAAGAAATTTATGGTAAAATGAAAATAAAATCAAGATATACAAATTTTCTAAGAAAAAAAAAATAATGAAAAATGAGTTTGAGAATCTAGAATATAGTAATTGGCAAAACTTTCATGCATCTAAATCCATGTCTTGAAACATAAAACTTTGACTAAAAAAGGAAATCAAACTCCTAATTCCAATTATAGAAATATGAAAATGACATATGCTAATCCATATTTAAGCCCACAAAAATTCTACAAGAAGCCCTACGAATCAAGAACCAGAAAAAACAAAAAATGCATTAACATATATAAAAAGAAAGAAATTTTACTTAGTGTATATCGTTAGATCTCAAAGCTGCAAACCCTAATAAATAAAAAAAAAGAAGCAAAAATTTATACTAGATCCAGCTAGCTAGTGCAGAAATAACGTTACCCAGTGAACAACAAACTAGATTTGACCATCTAAAGTAGAAAAACTCTACCAACTAGTCGAGGGAGGGGGGGATATGGCCAGATTCTTTAGAAAAAAAAAACACTCCACCAATAAGCCAAAAAAATAAATAATAATAATAATAATAATAATAAATCCTACCAGCTAGTAGAGAGAGAAGAGAGAGAGAGAGAGAGAGAGAGAGAGAGAGAGAGAGAGAGAGAGAGAGGAATTAGTGCCTCTAGCAATTCTAAGGAGTAGCTGAGAAAGAGAGAGAGAGGTGGTCCTGCCCAACAGAAATTAAGCTCACGATTTTATTTTATTTTTGTCTTATTTTTCGACATTTAGATATGGGTTAAAGCCGTAGAAATATAATTATAACTTTAAACCATAGCTAAAAGCCACCATGGTCCATAGCCTTTTCTCCATTTTTTTATTTTAAGGGAGAGAGTGTTGTTCCCCGTTCTAGAACAAACCCCTCTTCTCCCATTTTGCTACAAATAAAGGATCCATAATATGAATGTTTCTCATACCTCTTCTCTCCCAACTTCTCTCATATTTTATTTTCTCATTTTCACTACTCACAACTCTTCTCTCAATTACTCTAATTTTTTAAGTTTCCTACCTTTTTCTCTTTGCATTGCTCGACAATGTATGACAATCATATGAAATTTTCATGTTTGTGGGTTGAGGTTCGGGCGGATTGTCATTTCTTCCTCAGGTTATGATTTTATTAATGATTTGCATTATTTTGTTATTAAATGGTTTCAAAGATGAAGCAAATTTGGATGCAAATTGGGATGAAGCACATCTTGTAAATAGTTAGCATTCAAATTTAATGGGTAAAGTCAAGATGATTAGGATCCGCTTACTAATATTATTTTGAGGTCATGCTTCATCCACTTTATTTTCATTATTTAGATATTGAGGTGATCTAATGGTGATTGTTATTGGTTGTTGATGCATTGGCATTTTTGTTGTTTGTATTTATTAAAGTGGACGTGCCCAGATGTACAGATGAGGATCTAGCTACTAGGTGGGTCAGTATTTAATATTTTCTTAAATCTTTCTCAGCTTTTTCCTTTAAAAAATTACCCTTAAGTGTAATCATATACTTCATTTTTATCATACCCTTAAGTGAAATCACATCACACTTTCTTAAAATACATAATACATTGCCAAGTTTAACTAATTACAATTTCCACTATCCATCACATTCTAAGTTTAACTCCAACACACACCTTATCATCCCCCATCATACAATCACATATAACCCCATCACACTATCTTAAAACCCATTCACATCCTAAAGTGGAAACAAATTATACCCTCAATCAACCACATCATAGTCTCAAGGATAATCACATCATATATTCTATCATCCCTATTACACCCTCAATTAAATTCCATCACTTAATCTTGAAAGTCCCTCACAAACTAAAATGTAACCAAGTTACAATCTACACCAACCAATTCGCATTCTCATGTGCAACCACAACAAACACTCTATTATTTCCAATTACAACCTCAAGTGTAATACCATCACTCTATGTGAAACCCATGCACATCCTTAAATGTTACTATATTACACTAAACCAACACATCATAATCTCAAAAGTTTACCCCATCACACACTATGTCATTCTCATAAAATACTTATGTGTAACCTCATCATTTAATCTTAAAACCTACTCACATTCTTAAGTAAACCAAGTTATAATCTTCACCAATTTACATTCTCAACTGTAACCTAATCACACACTCTGTCATCTACATCACACAGTAAAGTGTAACAACATCACTCTGCTTTGAAACCCTTATACATCCAAAAGGTAATCCAATTACACTCTTCACCAAGTTACATTCTTAAATGTAACAACATCATATACTCTATCATCCTACACACCCTTGAGTGTAACCAAATGCTCTCCCTAAAACCTATTCACATCCCAAAGCATATTTCATGTTGTATGTAAGATGAAGAACAAATAAATACTCTCCTTGGGTTGTTTGCAACCTTTAACATTTTGACTCTTTCATTTTGAATATCGATGGTTTAAGTTGAGCTTATTTAAAATTTAGATATGGCTCGGAACATTTTTTTTCTTATACTATTATTTACTTTTCTCTCATTATTTATTTATCTTATAAACATGAGTATATTCTCATATTATGACGTCTTATTAAATCCATATTTATTATGCAATGTTGAGTTATTTTATTATTTCTTTTAGATAATATTAATCAAATTTAAAATGATATGCAATATGTAAAAATGTGTGATATGAACTCTTTGTGATTATTTCTCATTGAATGAAAGAGAAGGTCATTCACTCACAAAAAGTCAATTATACTATTAGATTTTCTCCACCAAAGTTTTATAATTTTATTAAGAAATTAAAATTAAAGGATGAGCATATTAAATTGATAAAAGATGATCCTTTTAAAGGAATTATGTATTTCCCCAAGTTTCCAGTTTAACACATATTTTTAAACAATCTTCTTGCTAAATGAAATGATGGATATGATTATTTGTTTTTTGGAGGAAAAATGATTTTTCTTAAATTCTAAGACATTGTCATTATATTTTTTTGAGTATGAACGGAGAATATATGGATTTGAGAAGAGAATTTAATGTAATAAAGAACTAAATAAAAAATATTTTGTAAATGTTCTTCTTAAGAAAGAGTTTATAGAGGAAAATATTAAGAAGTTTTTGGAAGAAAATTCAAAAGAATCTTTATCCGATATTATAAAATTATTCATCATGTATCTATTCAATACAATTCTATTTCCAATCGCTAGTGAGACTACTCTTAAATTTTTGTTGTGCTGTGTGAATAAGTTGAAATTTTTGCATAGTTATGCATGAGCCACTGCCATTTATGAGTTTCTGATTAGAGATATTTACGAGAGTGTAAAGGAGAAGAAAAAATACGCGAACAAATGTGTAATGGTTTTGGAAGTAAGCATTACTTGTTATATTAATGAAATTATTTTCAATTATTTTACATGTCTTTTTCATCAATGATATTTTTATTCAATAAACATGATTACAAGAGCATAAAAAAATTCTTAGACACTTTTATCCACACACATATATTTACATTTTTTAAAAGAATTATTTGTTATACAAATATATATGTATATTGTGTCCAAATATACACTTATATTGATGTATTTATCTACATACAATTATTAAAGATATAATCCCTATAAATGAGGACAATCGCCTTCTACCTCTCATTGTAAATACTTTAAGATGTGAATTTGCAAATTAGGATTTGGTCTTAACCTAAATTACAAGAATAATGTGATTAAAATTAACATTAGAATCCTAACTAGGGATCTCAAGGTTTGAGACCTAAGCCTAATGTTAGACTTAGATGGGGCCTAGGGTTAGATTTAGATGGATTTTGAGAGTGGAATTTGGAGAAAATTATATCCTCCACATTAATAAAAACAATTGCAATTTACAACCCAGGTTAACCATTATTTAAGCTCTCAATAGATGACTTAGAAGATCTTCAACTAGCTTGACACTATTTGTCTTGCATGCAGTTCCAATTCTAATTATAGAATATTAAAATACCTAATTCCAATGGTCTATAACTCAATCCACAAAAACTTTAAGAGATTCATGCTACACGTATGTATGTTTCATGTCATCTGCAAACCCGCATAACAACATTCACATATTTAGGATATCTTTGCTATAGGTTAGGAGTTAGGTTAGGTTGGGTCATTTGGCCAAGCCCAATAATCCAATATAAGGCTGGTTGGGCTGGGTTGGCTTAAACCCAAGCCTGAACCCCCAACCTGACCGCACTTTGTCCCAACGTTGGGGCACATTTAGATGTGATCATAGCCGTTCAAGTGGAATTCGCAGGACATGAAAAAAGATAAGTAATTGAAAACATCTTCATATTAAATTCAACCTGTCGATGATTGTCCATGATTGTCAGAGCTGTTTGATTTTTAATTTCCCTGGTAAATACAGGGAAATACATCCGTTGTACTTACTCCACCTTGTTTGAAATTAGTAGGGAATTACATTTCCAAAAGCGGTCCATACAATACATTTTATTACTGATTTAAATATGTGAGCCCCACCATGATATATGTGAGTTATCCACACCATCCATCCTTTTAAAAAATATATTTTAAGGCATAAACCTAAAAATGAGGAAAATCAAAAGTTCAAGTGGACCACACCATTGACTATTAAGATGTCAATGGTTGAAAGTTGTTTTCTCCCTAGGGCCCACATTGATGTTTATTTGTCATCCAACCTCTTCATAAGGTCACACAATCATGGATAAAGGGAAAACAAAAATATCAGTTAGATCCAAAACTTTTGGAATCCTCGAGAAGATTTAAATGGTAGGAGTTCAATTTCCATTATTTCCTATATCGTGGTCCACTTGATCTTTGGCTCTGCCTCATTTTTTGGCGCATGCCATAAAATGAGTTGGCTAAAGGGATGGACGGTGTGGATAAGACACACATTATGGTGGGCCTCATAATTTAATATTTTTATCCTCACTCCACCAGAAATACATATGTAAATAATTATTACCAACTTACCTTGAATTACCTGTGTAATTAGAAAATCAAACAGGGCCCGTATGATTATTGGGCAGTTATTTACATTCAATTACATTGACCATCGATGGTAGGGTTCGTTTGTTGGGAGTAACTTTCTGTATGCATGGTGGGCATACAAATTCCATAATGGTTCTAATTACCTTTCAATGTGCCCAACCAGGGCAGTGCAATTTTAATGGGTGCAACCAATGAAGTGGTTCACTTGAAGTTTCATTTTTTATATCTACTGGCATGTATAGATCACCTATACTCCCAAACACCATGCGCCGTGTCACTTGTAAAAATGTTATTGGACATTGTATTGTTCATCTTGCGGGCCCCACAACGTATGGAGTGCAGTCCCGAGATCTCATCCGTCGCATTAGTGTGTCTGATGTTGGCTCGGAGACGTGCGAAATACTCTCCATCTTAAATGACAAAAATCCTTTGATCAATGGGTAGATCGTCCCATCAGGGTAATTGTATGTCTATATATCCTCGGTCGATTCACCGGATGTAAACACCTTCAATGGCATAGTGCTTTGTGTGGTCCCTTTGAACAGATCTTTGCCACCTTGTCAACAAGTTCGACGCCAAATAAACATTCCAATGGGCCTCGAGAATATTTTAATGGTGGGCATTCAATCACTACTTTCCTGTGGTGTGGTCTATCTGAGTTTTGGATCTGCTGCGTTTTTTGGGCTCATGCCCTAAAATGAGCTGAGAAAACGGACAAACGTCATGGATATGAGACAAATATATCACTGTTGGCCCCACAGTCAAGGATCGGTGGATCCATATTGTTGTTTTCTCTGTCATTACTACGATAGGCAGAAATAGGCCCGATCCTGCTGCACCCCAACAAACCCACCCATACAGGCAGCATACAGTTCATCGTGGCCGTTGTTCTCTTGGATGGGCAAGAACGCTCCCCAGATCAGCCTAGGTCGGTGGATCCCTGTGGGGCCATAAGTGGACCAGGCCACAGGAAATATTGGCGATTGAATTGGCATCATTAAAAACTTTCTATAGTCCATTTTAATGTTTATTTTCCATCCAACCTGTGAATCAAGTCACATGGACGTAAACGAAGGAATAACACAAATATCAGCTTAATCCAAAACTTATATATATATATATATATATATATATATATATATATATATATATATATATAATGCTGAATCCCATATTGATGCGGGAGGCAGATCTTAGTAACTGACCACACTAGATCGTGGTGAGTAAATTCTGAGGGCCTCCATGATTAATTTTTCCTTTTCTTTTTGCTCATTTTAAGTCATGATATCATAATTGATGCATATTCCATGCTCAAGTGGAACACACCACAGAAAACGGTGGGGACAACGATGTCCACCGGTGAAATCATCCTTAAGGACTGCAGTGATATTTATTTATCATCCAACCTGTTTATAAGGTCACACAGACATAAATGAAAGGTAACACATATGTCAGCTTGATCCACAACTTGTGGTCCCCAAGAAGTTTTCTACCCTAAGCATTTAATTCCAATTGTTTCCTGTATCACGGTTTACTTGAGTTTTGGATATTCTTAAATTTTAGGCTCATGCTCCAAAGTGAGGTGGAAAAATAGCTGAAAGGTGTTGATAAAACGCATACATGATGATGGTTCCCACGGAGTTTCACTACACCAAAATTGTCATTTAGAAACGGTTTTAAACCATTCCTAAATGCTTCAGGAACGGTTTAATACCGTTTCTAAATGAGGCATCGCAGAAAATCGGGAACGGTTTAGAACTGTTTTGGGTACCATTTGAAAACGGAATTTTAGGAACGGTTTTAAACCGTTCTGGTGCAAACGGTCATATTTGAGAACGGTATTTTTTCTTATTTCGGAACGATTTTAAACAAAAAAAAAAAAAAAAAAACCTATTGTATAAAATAAAATAAAATATATTTAAGCCATATTCATTTAAGAATCAAAAGATAATAAAAACAACCATGATGTAATTTGAAACATTATTTATTTGACTTGCATACCTGACAGTAAAAAATAAAATCTACAATGGAAGACTTCAAAATAAAAAGACAATTCAATTAAAGTCCGTCAAGCAGATGAAGAGCTCCACAATCTGATGGCCTTTTATGTACCTAACTAATAAGCAACAAGTAAAAAATAAGAACAAAAATATGTGAGTAGATTGAAACAACAACAAACAGTGTGAAAAAAATTATGACATTTGAACATACATATGGGGGACTCTTATTAGTTGACTCACCTAGTTTTTGAATATGCTTGATACACTCCTAACATGAGGGGAGCTCGTTCTAGACCAAGCGGGGCTACAAATGGTAAAGGAGACGTAATCAGCTCAACCTAGAGAGATTCTGAGGTTAAGATAGTTTGCCATGTTTATTATGAAAACCAAACCCAATTGTTGAGCCTATAATACAAAAACCAAACAAAATAAAGCAATGTCTAGCTGAATCATGTGAAGAGGCAATCCAAGGATTTGTGCAAACATACATCTCAATAAAATAAAATAAAATAAAATAAAAAATAAAAAAATTCATTTGATACTTAATATAGCTAATTTTAGAGTCATGAAGGATTTGTACAATCTAGAAAAAAAGCTACAGAGCATAATAAAAGAAACTGCAATTTCTGGTTTGTAAGTGCTAGTTGATGTTGTAGTTTTCTTGTTTCTTCTTTCTGAGAGGAGCATCTATCTTATAAAAGAAGATCAATAATTTCCTTTGTTTGTATATACTTCAACTTGGATATGGTGCTGTAATTTTGAAAACAGAAGAAGAAAATATCATCTAGGAGACATCTATTCAACAACCATACATGAATAGCTACTATAAACTACAGTTTGTTTCAAAGGAAGCAAGTACTCAGAATAAACTTAAAAACAATATCAAATGTGCATCTGGCATGAGGATTTGGTATCATAACTTTAATTTTCCACTTTGCAGGAAGAATCTGAAGAAGTTCCAGAGGAGGCTTGTAAAGTGTCTTGTTATATTTTCTGCTTAAATGGAAATGACAGCTTAACTACCAACTGAAACTTCAATACAGAAATGACAAAAACAGTCATATGGTTGTTCCTAAGAGAAAATGGTTTGTCATCCGTTCTTTTAAAGAATTTATTACAATGTCAATTAACCCAACAATATCTCAGGATAGGCAATTCAAATTGAGAGCAAGTAAACACAATGACTGCTACTAATCTCATTGAAATAATTACTCGAATGTCAATTAACCCATCAACATGCCTCAAATCACTGGAGATGGTTCACATTTCTGGGTTCAGAGATTATGAGTTTTATGACAAATGATGGGGATTACACCTTTTTCATCAAGCGAAAAAGGTTGCTGTAGCAACCGAAGAAGACATGAAGTCCCATCTCGATGTGATTCCCATGCTTATCTACAAATGAGCCCACTTTTCCACCAATGAAACACCATGAATCGTAAGTATCAACCTGCACAACAGAAAACAAAATCACCTTGATCAGTTTCATAATTATATTAAGCATGGAAATGTGTGAGGAGAGATTTATCCAAGGGAAAGGCTATATGGAACTAATCCAACAGAGGTACAGAACCATTTCTGCTCCGACACAATGAACAAGCAGCTAATAAGGAACTTCTATGATGAATAGAATGCTTATCCTACAGCCATGTCAACAATGCCAAATTCCATGATTGACATGTATTGTAGGTAGGTGGCATTGATAGAGTCACAGGTACAGTTACAGGTACAAATCCAACAATGGTATTCAGAACTACAAAAGCTCCATTCTAGAGAAAATCTGAGCCAAACCTTATGGCCTTGATCCAAAAGCTCCACTGCAGTAGACATGCTAGCCATCCCAGCTCCAATGATAACAACTTTAAGCTTGGGTCCTTGATAATGCTCAGGTTCTGGTGGAAACAATGAAAATTGTTCGGCAGATGGTCAGATTGTGTAACAACGGTGTTACTATGTTAGTAATCTATTATACACGTGGCATGCAGATGATAATTCTAAACAATCAAAATTGTACTTTTTTTCCCCCCGGAAAGGTTTGTATGGCAGGCGATGCAAACAACAGAGTTTCAAAATGTCAATGCCATATGTGAAATCCTTGCACCCACAATCTTATAGATGTACAGAATAAGAAAACATAATAGTCAAAGAGATTTGAAATCAAAAGAAAGCAGTGCTGCCTTCAGTATCAGTGACTTCTTCCTCACTTTCCTAATATAAAGATTAGAATAAAGAATCGGCTCCATATCAAATGGCCAATACTTTTTAACACTTCCATTCATTCAAGCAGAATTATGCAGTTTATATCAATGTTAAAGCAGCCAAAAAATCAACCAATATATTTCCTAGAACAGAACCTCATCAAGTGGGGACACAGGATGAGCAGCTATAAGACACAGGAAATATGAACTGCATGAGAAGCCATTCTAGCATCACCTTACCTAGGTAGCAAAATGGCCTATCTTGACCAGGTTCCAAAATATGCCAAAGACTAAATATTGGGGAGCCAAGAGTCTCAAGATGGTGGGTCATAAAAGGAAAAAAGCCCAAACATCATACCTGTCGATGGGTACCCATATCTGTGGATGCCAAAGTATCCAAACCGATTTATTTGGAACTGTGTCTAAATTTGGGCCAGATTCAGGTCAATGATTTGGATTCAATAGAAATTGGATCAGGCATGCATATTTCTATTATGGATCCAACTTTGAATCTAAATCCAAACATGGATCTCAAACTGATTCAGGATCAAAACATCATTTTAAATCCAAATTCACTCGAACCTGATGGGATATATACCTGATGCAAATTGTAGCCATGCTCATGCATGAGAAGCTTACAAAGTTTCATAGTGGGATGTTCTTACACTAAAATGTGAAAAGTGATAGTGTGCGTTGCTGATGTACCTGTGTGCACGCTACTGCTGCATTCACTCCCTCACTTCAGTTTGACGACAGATCACAATATTAGATACCCCATGTGTAGGGACTATTAGCACCTAGTTAAGAAAAAAAAAAAAGAAAGACCATGAGAGGAAGAAGAAAAGCTCAATATATGAGACATAGTAGTTGATCTTTAGCAAAGAGGCTCTCCTGCTTCATTGGAGATGGAGGCTTGCTCCTCTCTTTTCCCTACAAGTGGAAAACACTTCTAGGTCATTAAAGGATACCACATGAAGACCTGTAGCTCAAAAATAAAATAAAAATGGATAGAACTGCAGCAATCAAGTGTCTTAGGCATTGCATTAATAGGCAAGGCATCATTTTGTTGTCAAGGATGTTTACCAAAATTCGCCAACCCCACTACATTTTCCATTCCGGGTCATGCAATCTGAAATATGGACCATTGTGATCCTGGTCAATATTTTTACCGATCCAAAATTTCCATCCTATATTCCGAGAAAAGAACACCTTAAAACCGATGCTCCAATCCAACTTGAATGTCAGAAACCTGAGAGAGACAAAACTTGAAGAAGCTTGGGCTGATAAGAACATAGACCACACAAAAGGCTCCAACAAGGATGGAGACAACTTGCATGCTTTACTAGGAATGACAAAAATTGGCCTTGCTAGCAAAGTAACTAAACAACAAACGAACCAAAAGCTTAGAAGATTAAGACCCTGCTCGTAGAAAATCTGACCACCCAGAACCCCTGGCTTGCTAGAACATTTCACACTCATAGTTGTTAGCCTTCTTTTGCAGGAAATATCAAAGAAGCTAAAACTGGACATAGTTGCATGCCATCTCTTGCAAGAAATTTCAAATGAGCAGAAATTGGTGTAAATGTAAAAAAATAAGACATCAAGACATCAAAAGCCTGTTTGAATAAATAAGACATCAAGACATCAAGATTTGAAAAAATAAGACCCATCTCAAACCTGCATCGTGCTTGAGAGGAGCATGATAAATGTAAAAAATCGAGACATCAAAAGCCTGTTTGAAACCAACACTCATATCTAAGAGAGAAAATTCAAGGAAATGATTACTGCAAATCATACAGCAAGCGATCACCCAGAATGCCATGACTAGTAGCCATAACATCTTACTAGGAAATTAAACTAAGAAATTGATTGCATTTAACATAGAAAAGTACAAAAGCATTGTCACGCCCCAAACTCGGAAACCGGGCTCACAAAATTTTCGATCGTCGAATCCAGCGCAGATAGCCTCCGCAGAACCCCATTCTCGGCTCCAGTGCCCATTCGCCAGGTTCCGATCCTGGGATACTACGAGGAGGATTTTCAATGTCAGTTTGATTCATAACAAGCATAACCAAAGGCATAACCCACAAACAACAACCAAGAACTCCATTACATTTTCACTATGATAAAAAACTTTACAAGTACAATGAGCATAAAGAGAAATACAATGGTAAAGAACAAAAACTCCAAAATGATTTGCAAAGCGCTCCTGCCTCAGTGCTGCTGCGCCCTAATGTCACCTGCACGCAACGGTCGTGCATAAGCTTATAAAAATCTTAGAGGGTGGTGAAAGTATGTGCACAAGGTAGTAATATGAACATGCAATATCAGAGTAATGCGGAATAGGCAGATGGATCTATGAAAACCATTAGCCGTACCAAAGCTATGTGATGCAAGATATGAATGATATCGGCCATCCCAAGGCCATGCGATGTGAAATGTAACTCAAGCATACAAATCCTCATCTATGTCCACACATCAATACAGCTCAAATATGGGATATTACCGGGATCTAGTACACTCTAAACCATATTTTCTCCTCATCACGCGCAATAAGATAAGTGGAAGAGACCTCACTATCTGTCTGCCAATATCGAGCTCGACTCATCAATAGCGGACCCATTCCTCGAGCTGGTCAGACTCAGCCTAGCTTTGCCCCCTACACTCAGGCGGGTAAGGCCGCACCCCCTTCCAACCGACCACGACACAGTGGAGAGCACAGTCATCTGGTAATCAGCACTTAACGCTCATCTACCCACTCGGTCTAGACGTTGGAGCAACCTCTTGGTACCATAAGAGTGTAGGGACTTTCACTCAGGGATATCTATAGCACCCCATGTAGAATAAGATTTTTGATATCCAATCTTGCCAACCATGATACATCTGTGGAGGCTACGACACCAATGTCGCTAGGGCTTACAATAACCATGTCACACAATGCGAAATGCATGAATCACACTATCCAATCATGCAGCAAATCCTGCGCGTATTGTGCGCTCATGCAAGGCAACACCGCTTAATCGGAGTCCCATAAACAATCTGCCCGAAGGCATATGCTATGATCAGTCTCTTCTCATATCAAGCATACATATGATGCGTATGATCATGATTCATGGAACTAAACTAAACATGTTATAATGAAATGAACTATCCTTACAATGAGATGGGCCTGGACTGCCTATACACAATAAGTACGGGCCTAATAATGGACCCTAAGGAGAGTCGTAATGTAGACATCCAACCAGCATTACACTCGCAATATGGACCTCAAACCAACATTGCTCCCAAGGCACGATCATCGTAAACATCATTACATAATCCGTGTTGGGATCACACATTGCAATGGACCTTAGGTACATCCCATTGGGCCTTAAATACGTCAAATGTGTCATATCATATGGGCCTTTTATTCATCAAATGGGCCACATAAATGGGCCGCACCAATGGGCCTTATGTGCATTGCAATGGGTCATAACCCATTGGCCTAGATTGCATCACAATGGTTCTCGACCCATGTGCCTTATATATATCAAATGGGCCACACCGACTGGGCCTTACCTATCAAATGGGCCTAATCCCATAGGCCTTGGAATACATCAAAGTGGGTCCAGTCCCATGGGTTTCATATATATCAAATGGGCCTAATCCTATAGGCCTTATATAAATCAAATGGGCCCAAACCCATAGGCCTTGAAATGTATCAAATGGGTCTAATCCCATGAACCTTATAACATGCTAAGATGGGGTCCACTCGGACTATGGATCTGGCCCATTCTTTAACTCATTTCATAAAATGAGCTTTTAAAATGGATGGAAAGATTGGATGTATCACCTGCACCAAGGGTGGGGGCCCACAAGAAGGCCCACCATCAAGAATATAAATACAAATTATATATATATAATATATACAACATTATGTATAATATAATATAATATATATATATATATATACACACACATACACACACACGCTGCACACATGCATACAACACACATGCACACACACTGCCACACTCACACACGCGCGCACGCATGCACACACACCACCGTGGGCTCCAGCTCCACCGTCCACTGGACGGTGAGAGTAACATAAATATCATGGTGGGCTTCCACCGTCCGCCTGGACGGTGGATATAAGACACGTACATCACTGTGGGTTCCCATGTGGGGCCCACTGTAATGTTTACTTGTCATTCAATCCGTTCATAAGGTCACTCAGACTTCGATGAAGGGAAAACACAAATTTCAGATTGGTTCAAAACTTATGTGGGCCCAAAAATGGGTTTCAATGGTAGAGGTTCAATCCCACTGTTTCCTACAGTGTGGGCCACTCGAGTCTTGGATCGGCCTCATTTTTGGAGGGGACCCGCTTCAGGGAGCGGCCCACCAAAAGAACGGCATGGATGTTACATATACATCATGGTGGGGCCCACGACAGCAGACGTGGGTGGCTGGTCGCCCGCCCACTGCATGCGGCAGCGTGCTACTGCTACAGCATGTTAGAGAGGCAGAGCCTCTCATGTATATATATTTTTTAAAATCTTGGAAAACCCAATTTTTTAGGGTTTTTCATATCTATGGCCCGCAACAAGTAGATCCACCCCGTCCATTAGCTTCTACAGGCTATGACAAGTCCATCAAGTCCAATGTTGAATATTTTTGGCCTGAAGAAAAATTTAAAATGATTTATAAACGGTGAGAACCACTGTTTTGAAAAGTATGGCCCGCCCAATGAGCGGATTAGCTTCATTCTTTGGCTCAACGCCTAAAATGATATGGGAAAGAGGATGGACGGCATGGATTGTACTCTTATGTCAAGGTGGGGCCTATACAAGAGGCCCACCCCAAAAAGGCCTCTTTTCTTCTTCTTTCTTTTTTTTTTTTCTAATTTTTAAGCAGCGTCCAGGGAACGTCCAGCATTCCCCAGACCATCATACGTACGTTGAGGTGGGCCCCACCTATAGATGTGGGCCACAAAAAAGTTGGAGAGCATGGGGAAATACTTACATCAAGTGGGGTCCATCCAAGTGGGCCCTTAGGCTACATCATCACAAAAGAAAGAAAAAGAAAAGAAGAGAGAGAGAGAGAGAGAGAGAGAGAGAGAGAGAGAGAGAGAGAGAGGGCCACGCTTGTGATGAAGGGCTCCGCCACTACGAGCCCTCCCTTGAAGAAATCATACAATCAAATGGGTCCCTTTACACATGGGACCACCTAAATCGAAAATCAACGGTGGGGATCCTTTCCCCACCAATATGGACAGTTTATATGACCTTCTTAATGCAATAAATTAAACATCATGATGGGGTCCATGGAGAATGGCCCCATCATAGAATGATCATGATGATCAAGTAGGCCATCGGCCACATCCTAGGGTCCCAAGTAAGATCCAAACCATTGATCGGTTAGCCTCACTTGGCCCATCTCAAAAACATGAAAAACTAATATTATCAAGCACCCACCGTTCGATCTTCTTGCTCCTATGGGTTCCTTAGCACCTTAGCTTTGATTTCAATGGAGGAGATGAGAAATGGATGGCTACGATGGGAGATCTTGGGATGGAGAGGTGGGCCACACTTGAAGTTTGAGAGAAATGGGGAGAGGCTTGGACGTATGGATTTTTCTCTTCCTTGGGAGAGAGTAGAGAGAGACTTATAAAGGGAGAGAGAGATGGGTGATAGATGTTTTATGTGGTGGTGATGGGTGTAAGAGCCATTTTATTTGACTTTGGTGGCATTTGTGTAAGAAAGGCATGGCTTGTGTAAGGACTTTTTGACTTTTGTGGTTGCTTGGGTATGGGTGAAAGGTGATGTGTACTTGACATATGATGTGATAAGATTTAATTGATTGATGGTATTGATGTGAAACCTTATAGAGATTCTCCTGGGTTTCGTAACGTGCGGCATTTTTCTCGCACTGAACGTTGGCCCACATCTCTTGACCAGGGTATCACCTCGGTGCGCGAGTCGCGGCATCGGAACTGCAGCGATGACGCGGTTGCTATGATAATGGTCTTGGGTTGAGTCGATACAGGTTGACGGCATATGAATCAGGGTCACGCGTAAATATCGGTTAAGGGTCGAAGGTTGCCGGAATTCTACCGGTAAGACCGCGAAAATCTACGAAACGGTACGGTCTAGGATACGGGTCTTACAAGCATACCATTAGTTTAGGAGGCTGCTAGAATAAAGAAAGTACACCTCCATGGCCATGAGGTTTGGTCTATCCAATACACAAGTAAATATGAGAAAGAAAGAAAAAGAAAAAAGTAAAAAATAAAAATAAAAATCACCCACATTTAGAGGCCTTGCACCAAAACCAAGAAAGACAACAGTATAAGAGCTATGCCTGAATTTTATATTTGTTTTGAGGTTCAATTGCAAGCCTGACATCATTATCATCTAAGCATGCTACCTTTTCCTGAAATGGGTGTTAGTAAACAAAGTCAATTGCATCAACCATCAATTGCAATTTCAAGATGAAATTCATACATGGGAAACCATATTTGTCCTAACAATACCTGCTTAAGAAGTTTCACTTGTGTTGACTTCATTCCAAAATATGAATTCGACTCTAAAAGCTCTAAAGTACGTGCATGTGTGTCATCGGATGTCATTATCACCAAAGGAATCTGTGCCTCACATGGGCCTACAAATTGAAGGGAAGCATCATAAATTAGCATTTCCGTATAGTATAGTTTTTAACCATAAAGGTAAGAAGAAAAGAAGACAGCATGCATTGAGAACTTATACGCATGGCATACAATTAATTCAAACTGAACTAGCCAAATTATGGCTCCAAGTTTAGATGTATTGTGAACTAAAAATTGTATTTACTTGTCTAAAACATCAGATTGGTGCACATCCAGCAACGGTTGAAATGAAAATAAAAAAAAAATGAAAAATAAAAAATGAAATTCAAACAGTCTTGTTTCAGCAAAGAAACATCCACTAATATTGTTCAATCAATCTTATTTTTTGGGATTTGGAGTTAGTTACAGTAGGTTTCATAATTTAATCTATTTAATTTGAGTTCATGTATGCTTGATGCATGCCACATGTACAATTTCCACTTGCCCATGTATCAACCATCACCCACTGTCAGAGTATTAAATAACTCCAATATGAAACCGTACTGCTGGATGTCTTAGAGCTAGTGTTTAGAGTATCAGTATTTTTACATATATCAACCACTACGGCTTAAAAAATATCAATGTCTTAAGGGAAATATTGTAAACAAATGCAGGATTTTTTGAGCCATTTGAGTAAACTCAACGGGGCTCTCCAAGTATAGGCAAAGTCAGTCCCATCACTGATTTTTCCAATGGGCTCGAAATCTCGTCGAGTCAACTTAAGTCAATCGAGTTTCAAGTTGAGTGGGCAAATTTTAGAACTATGGCTGGGGCAACTCATCTATCGTAAACCAACCATTCGGATCCTCAGCCCCATTATGGAGAATCACATTCTCAAATCACACTGATTTGGCAATCTTAACTATTTATTTTGCTGACTAAGTTTGGACCTTTGATCCTGTTACTTTTAGTTGTCCATTTGATGGATGGATACCAATTGGTTGGAGCATGTTTAGACTTTTCATCTAGCGGGACCCACAATTTTGAAAACCCAAATTGGATACACGTACGTGCTACATGGATGGATTAATGGTAACAATTTACTGACCAACAACATCAATGGTTTGAAATATGTACATGAGGAGCTCAATGATTTCATGAACCAATCAAACAGTACTTCAATGGGCCAAAGAAAAAAACCTATCATCAGAAATGGTTAGAATTAGTGGAGTTTGTGGACGTAGTTTGAAGGTTTCCCGTTCCTAAGGTTGATGCAATAGGCACATTCCAAAAGACAGGTGAGATATGCTACTACTTCCTTGAGAGTTAGAATAGAAATGGGAGAGAACAGAAGCCCCATGCCACCTCAAATGCCAAGCCTACCTTGTTAGATCAGAATTCATACAGACTTCGATTGCAAGTGCATTTTTTTTAATTATAGGTAAAATGATATTCTTGCCAAGAGAATACTGAACTTCACCTAGCAACGCAGCTGTGTATGGACAACTCCAAGATATTGTTTGACCAGTCTTCCGTTGTCCACCTCCCATAGCTTTGCTGCTGAATCTTTTCCACAAGAAAGAACGTACCTAGATATTCAAGTTGTGTGATTAGGAAGCAGAGAAAGAACATACCTGATAACTCCACTCACAATATAAACAGAACTTTAGAAATACTATACACAGTTATTCCACTTTGGGCGATTTATTTGAATCACAATTGAATTAGGATGTATGACAAGTGAGGATACTATCCATGGTTCCGAATATAGGTATAAGGGATGCATCAGCCTGGCTGAAAATGATCCGATATGGGCACCACGTCAGCCTGTATTGGCCCGCATCAGTCAAAATTTTTCTTTAAGCCAAATATTTAAGGAAAAATATCAGAAAAATGGAAAGACAAAATATATACCTTCTACACCTACATCAGCTTACTGGTGTATTGCAGTCCTGGTGCTAGTTTCACCATGGCCCTTACAATGGAAAAATAGTTTAAATAAGTTTTTCCCAAAGAATGATACTAATCACAAGAAGAAATTTAAAAAGTTAAATTTTATTACCAAGCCTCACATCCATTACTTCATCCATTCAAGATGGGACATGAGTGGTGGAATGGATGGATTATCTAGTCCATTAAAAAATAGTTTAGATAAGCTTTTCCCAAAAAATGCAAATAAGAAAGGAAGACATTCTTGTACCTGTGTCATTACATCATCCATTACCAACATTTGTATCTTACTCAACAATTCAACAATGTACATGTAAAAAAACAGGAGACAATGTCTGGTTAAAGGCATGACTTGTTAGTGATTTTTTTTTTTTTTTTAAATGAAAAAGGTAAAACAATATTGTTGAGAGTGAAATAATGGTGAAGACCTCATAAGTTGAAGTAGAGATATGTCAATATATCCTAGAGGGGGGGTGAATAGGACTTTTTAAAATTTTTATGAATTATTAAAAATCCTTATCACACTAATCCTATTACAGAGTACAGATTAGGATTACTCAAAATTAACTCTACTGGCTTCCAAGCCTGGTAGAGGATCCAATCACAAACTATTTAAAAGACAAACAGTTTATAGATGAGATTGTGATCGATATGACTGTGTGTGCATAAGATGTGATCATATATAAGGACTTGTAAGGCAGTCACATAAATCTAAGACAATATCAATCTCAAGCACAATAATTTTATAGTGGTTCGACGACTTGTCTACTCCACTCCCGACTTCCACACTCAACCCTTGAGTGACCGGATTTCACAATGGAGGTTTTCCATGGTTCACCTCAAACCTAAGGTTTTAAATCAGGTTCACCTTCAACCTTTACAGAGGTTTCTACTCGGTTCACCTCAAACCCTGGAGTTTTACTGGTGTACTCCTAACCAGATGTTTATGCCCTCACAGGACAAGGGTCCACACAATGCACCCAGAGGTTTCTACTTGGTTCACCTCTAACCCTTGAGTTTTGCTGGCGTACTCCTAACCAGATGTTTATGCCCTCACAGGACAAGGGTCCACACAACGCACCCGGAGGTTTCTACTCGGTTCACCTCTAACCCTGGAGTTTTGCTGGCGTACTCCTAACCAGATATTTATGCTTTCCATAGAGCAAGGGTCCACACAACGCACCGCACGCGTACACTCCCGTCGAAGGCCTCCTTCGAGGGCTTTAAAGGGTGAGCAACACTTAGAACCCAATCCTAGAAAGGAATGATTATAAATGTCCTCTGGACTCTTAGTACTTACATATACGTTGATGAGTCCCTTTCAGCGCGATGTTAAAGATCTCCTCCTTGATGTTGAAGGGTCTTTAGCTCCCTTGATCCATACCCAAAAGTTATATCGATACTAGGCTTTAGGTTGGGTCAAGGTTATGATGGAATACCACTCTCTAAAGATTTTTCAATTTAGAAAGATAGAGTGGTTCCAATCATCTATGCATTCAAGGCATCCCAGCTTAATGATTAAGATTGTAGTTGGAGGATCCTTGAATGCGGAAGTTTATTCCCCAATCCACTCTATGAGATATCAATGATGAGGGTGGATTGGAGGATGAACTTCCTGAGAGAAACGGCTTAGGTAAATGATAGGAAGGTTAAAACTCTCTAAAGCACTCTCCTCTTTCACTACAAGTAATGAAGACAACTCTCTCTATTTATAGGCAAAAGGTTCCAACAGATATAAACGGTCATATTTATGACAGAGTTCAATATCATCGAGAAGTCGTCAATATGATCAAGCGTATACTCTCGATTGTATCGGCAGACCTCTCGATGATAAAAACTCAATTGTCATTTCGCTTTTGGAAACCTTCCGCCAACTGGTCGATGGGATCGAGAAACACATCGATGTAATCGGATTTCGAACTTCGATTCAATCGAGTGATGGTTCGATCTATCGACAGGTGAAAAATAAGAGAGAAGCCTTGAAGAATTTCAGGTTCTACAGATATGATCGGGGAAGCAGTCGATGTCATCGAAATTTGTACATCGATCATATCGGAGACAGTGTCAATGGGATTGATAAATCGTATAGATTTACCTATAAGCTTGCTGGACGATTTATGTCCTAACTCGATCCAATCGACTAGGTCTCAATATAATCGATATATGAATATCGATTTATCGACTGACACCCCGATCATTATAAACAACAACTTGAAATTCATGTTGGTGAAAATATGCGCCCACAATCGATATGATAGACTGACTTCCGATATGATCGATATTTGAGTTCAGATTGTATCGGACAGACATCGATATATAGAAGCATATGTTAGTTTCTTTAGAAAAATAGGGACGCCGAAAAGCATTCTGTCGATACTATCGATCCACTTCAGATATGATCGATATTCGAATATCGATGATATCGACTACTAAGTCGATATATCGATAAATCGTCTAGATGATTGTTTGATTGCTGGACGCTTTTTGTCCTCACTCGATTGTATCGATTAAGATGCTGAGGACATCGACAGAGCTGGTCGATCATATCGAAGGGGTACTCGATATAATCGACAGTGTAAGAAAAACTTTACTAATTTTCCTTTTTGATAAAAAGGTTTTTTACACTGAAACCCTAAGATGTTCTAATTCTTTTTAAGGCTTTAATCACCTGGTGTTTTGGGACATGTGATGTGAGGCTATGATTTACCTTTTGGTGAGCTTCCACACATCCAGTTGAGGCAGACGCTTGACTTGATCTTCTTGTTAGGCGCTGTTGTCCGACTGACTCAACTTACAACGTAATTGACAAACAAGGGCACGTAGTAGGTGCACTTTCAGAGAGCAAGTGTATAGAAATATAGTTATAATAAAATAGATCATACTAGGTTTCCTAGAGTAATATGTATCAGTTTTTTAAATCTAACACTGTCAAACATTACAGGAACCTTAAAGATGACAAAACAGATTAAAACTTGTTAAAGACTCATGCTGAAGATTTTTTGAAACATTGGAAGCAAATACTCATGTGTGGAAACGTTCTTCTTTGGAAACTTCTCTTTCACATTGTTCTTGGTGCCCTTGTGGCACCTAGGTGTGAGGTTTCACTTCTTGTGAAAGTTTAGGGCAATATCAAGAAATTAGTCAGATGCAATGTTCTAAAAGCCATATGAGATCTGTAATCATAAATTGCAAGATCCTAAGCATTGGAGTCGGCCATATCAAATTTGTAATCATAATGCCATGTTCTAAAAGCATTAACATCTTCAGTTCTGCTATAACCATCACAATTAGAGTCAACCATGTATGCTATAAAAGATACAAAACTCAAAAATGCCCACACAAGTGTTTAATGCAAGTGCAAGGGATGGTATTAGACACAAAAACCCCAAAAAACTACACAATGATTTGGATTTGCATATTTAGAAGATAAGGAGATAGAATGATCAAACCAAAATAATAAAACATGCATATATTAATATGACCACATAATGTGAATATTTGAATACTTGGAAAGGGATCTTTGTATGTAAAATCCATGAGGATATTTGACTTACCGACGATCAGTTCCAGATAAGGATATATAAACCCACCCAACTGGCTTCACGACTTCCACAGTTTTTATTTCCTGGAAAAGGAAAAAATATGTAAATAAAAAATAACGTGTGGTATGGTAGTAATATTACTATAGTTCTGATATCTTTGGCTAAAGGAAGAAAGAAAGAAAAGAAAGGAAACAGATTACTGCTGGAAATAGAAAGGAAAACTGTTAAATGAACTTGGTTTAAAACTGATAGTTTCTGTGTATGTATATAACAACAAAGACTCCAAAAAATCAAATACCATCTTCCTCACTCATGCATTCTATAGCGAACAATCTATGACAGGATAAAGCATTGGATGTCAACATATTGGGTTCAGGTTAGGTCCTACAATACATGTACCAGAGTTAACAGCATCCGAGTCTTGCCACATCACTTACAATAGCTGCTAATCAAACATAAGCAACTTATTATATTGAAGTTTTAAAGATTAGTAGCAAAAAATATATATATAACACATCAATATCTCATCACTCTTATCTATCTCATAGAAAACTATAAGCAGTTGTCTTTGTTTCTAACAGAATTTTTAATAAGAAAATCAATATGATCAGATTCTAACCCTTCCATTAAAGATCCGAATGAATCAATCCTTCAAGATAATAAGTCAAAAAAAAACCAAAATGATCATCAATTAAAAAATAATAGCTCTTACTATTTTCTTATTAGTTGTAATGATCGTGGCATCTTGGCCATGGATTTCAGTCACTTCCCCGTCGATTCACACGACCTCCAAATCATCCACAAGAAGTAATTGAGCATGCTTGCCGCTCTATCAACCTGCAAAATCAGATGTTGCCATAAGAAGCAATTTGTTGATATATCAATGGTGAGAGATCAAATATATCAATAAAAAATGAAAAAAAAAACAAAAAAATAAGTCAATTTGTTAATATACTCTCAATGCAACATTATATTTGGATGTAAAACATTCAGCTCAATCAAGAGAAAACGACAAACATTATCGATATATACATGAATTCATAACAAAGAACTACTCGAATTGAAGATGTGTATCATTCAACTCCCAACTTGAAAGTTGAAAGTAATGTGCTAGCAACAGGGAGCATAGACCAATCAAAGGCATGGTGGGCCTATTAATCACATCTTCTTGACCGCATAGCAATGCAAACTTTGGGTTATTAGGTCCAATTTGGGGACCGACATCCGACCTGAAAATTGTAAAATTACAAAACATCAATTAAATCATAATTTTGTTGTGTCTGAACAGCCTTTTTCCCAATCCTAAATTTGAAATTTGTAAAACTACAGAACCACAATTAAACTGCAATTTTACTACTGTCCCAACAAACCCTGAAAGTCCTTTCAAACTGGTAACTTAATAAGAGCAATCTAGATGTTCCACATTGATAAAGTACTACTACTGTAACACCCCGAATTTTGGCCTACCTGGAGTTAGACGTCCTTAGGCAATGGGTCTACCATAGCACCTTGGGAGCTTCTCAAAATTCAATTCCAAAGGTAGAGAAATCATTTAGAACCAAATTCTTTAGAATTAAACGTGAATTAGCCAGCACTACACTAGATTGCCTGTGAAATAAGCGCCAACCACTTTAAATACGATCTGTAGGACCCAAAACCTCTAGAATCGTTGACGCTACGTTACCCTAAAATCCAGGATCAAACGCTAAACCGGTTTGTTCTCAGGAACCCTTTGAAACTTTGTATTGGATCTAGACCGCGTGTCGAAAGTCCGATATCCATAATCTCAGACCATTATGACCGCTTAGCTGGACTTGATAATCATTTTGAAAATCAAGCCCAACCGATGCTCTGAGGCTATTTCATTGAGCCTGGAGCAGGGAGTGTGAGAATGAGTGAAATTCATTTAAAATTAAATGGGATTTAAATAAATCTGACACGTTTCGCTTGCGGGATCAGTATAAGCATTCAGACTGTCAAAATCTGACCCAAATACACCTTCGGATTAGGGAACATTTCTCACCCAGGTCAGTGTACTTGAAATCCTCGATCAAGTCTCCGTGACCTCTGAACTAAAACTGGTCCGCCACGTGCGATCTGGGAACTCTACCAGTCTGAAAACTTAATGTGAGCAGGATCCAATGTGCATGAGCTTAAGTCCGACTGCGTTCGGCCAGGGAACCTCCCAAAACGCTCTTTTGGATCGTAAGAGACCCGATTTGGTTATAACCCAAGTATACCCTTGTCCCAAGTCTATTTAGGTGAGGTTTTAGCCTATATAAGGGCTTTAAACCCTCTCATATCTCTCCCATCCGAATTTGCTATAAACCCTAGAAAGAGAGAGAGAGAGAAAGAGAGAGATTGTTAGTGAGTTGTGGGAGAGATTTCCTGCCACTTGCTACAGCTTCTGCCCGTGCTTAAGCACCGCATTCAAATCACTTTCCCGGTGATTCCAACTCACTTCTAGGTAAGAAAATCCTAACCACAAGTTGTTTTAGGGATTTCTTTATTACAAGTATCGATGTAGCTTATGTATCTAGTGATATAGGTCGCCATAACGTCGTTGACGAAGCGTAGATGTTCTATTAGAATCGATACACGTCTAAGACAAAAGGTGAGAATTTTAGACACTTTGATTGACTGATTTCAAAGCTTTCAATGTCGTTTAATAGTAGATTATCGACGAGAACACCGTTTGACATGTACAACATGCTGATCATTTTCCATTTTGATTGTGTACGGGAAATATGAGATTTAGGGTATTTTAGTCATTTATAGGAAATACTGTTTACGTCCGTATTTTACTGAAATGATTGCCATGGGTAGTTATTGTGATATAATATTAGAAATGTGTGCATGATCTGTTTGACGAAGAGATTCTCCCTAATGCGCACTTGGAGTCGACATACGCTATGTGCACTAAAGTGTGTAGACTAAGTGTTTGTATAAATGTTTGTATTAGTATGTATTGAGTAAATGGTGTTGTGAATTAGTTTTGAGATTGAATTCTCAATTAATATGCTGATGTATATGATTTCCACCATGTTGGCTATATGAATTGATTTCATTATATATATGGAATGCATGTGTTGGTTGATTTTCTTATGTTGTATGTTATAACATGTGTCAACATGCTTGTATTATTAATATTCATTCCTGTTACTCTCATATGATTACTGATGTTGATTTACAAATGCTTGGGGCTATAACTATGTCCAGGCAGTCGGTAATGGATTGAATTCGTGGTTGGCTTCTATTTACCACGAAGGATGCGTCAATGAACGCGAGTCGTGTTTTGGGTTGGCGGTAGTGGTTAGACCATACGAAGTGCTTTATGCGCTTCATGTCGCTCAGCTTGAGATGCGCTCGTACTAGTCGAGCTCGTCAAGCAACCCGACTGACCGTTGATTTTTCACCTTGTATGAGTCATATCTGCTTGAACCTAGGGTACTGAACTTACCGGTGGAAACCCTGATAACCATGGTACCTTGATCCATAAAGACTCATGAGCCGAGCATGGTGGTATGGGACACCGTGGTCGAGCTGTCGGCCTACGCTGGGGCCACAAACCTCCCCATAGTGACCAGTGAGCACCTTTGACTCGTGAGTCGATTGTGGTGGTATGGGACACTAAATTCGAGCTGTCGGCTTACACTGATTGGCGACGAGCCCTTTGTAGTGACCTCGAGCGTATTCTAAGTCTACGGGAGGCGACGACCTTGAGCGGTGCAACGAGTGCGAGCAACAACCCTGACAGCCCTTGCAGCGACCTATAAATATAACATTGTATGAGATTACAAGGTATGAAGAACCTAGACAGGATCTGTGTTGGAATTGATATAAGGAAGGTACCTTAGTTTCCTAATACTGCTTATGAATGGACTAATAATAACTCGGTAATCATTATCCATATCGCACTACATGTGCCTGGAAGATGTGGAGCACTGAGGAAAGCAAGCATGTCGCGGGCGTAAGATGGTGCCGCATGAGGGAGTATGTCGGTGAGGGCATCCATCATGTCATTTCATGCTTGCATTAACAACAGTATTTAGGAATGTTTGATTGTTTACTTTACTATTATCGCGTGATTGATTTGATAACATGCTAATCTTTGCTCTATGATTCCATTGAGTTGATCACTCATTCCCACGTTACGGGATGGTGTTCCGGACACCCACCAGTCCCTATTTTAGTTTCAGATGATGGCGATGCTTGCGAAGAAGAGCCGGACTTGATGATGAGGAGGAGGATCCCTCCTATATGCAGGTTCTGATTGATGGGGTTACAGGGTTACTGATTAGATGCTAGTACACTTGGTATTTTACCTTTTATCTTCACATCCATGTATATTCTCTTCTTTCTATTTTGGAGTATACATGTATTTAGTTAACCTGGTAACATGTTCACACTCTGGAGACTTACAATAGTTCATATATTTTATATATCTATCACATTCTTTCGCTTGCTAATTTAACTGTCTCTGGAGTATGATATGTTGTTTTGGATCCACTTCATGTTTTATGCACTATTATGGCCAACATTCATCCATCTTTGACAATGTTGCATAAGTGATGTTCTAGAACTCAGGAGTTGGGTTTCTACCCGACCCCCAATTTTTGGGGTGTTACAGATAGTATTAGAGCATGATTTGGATTAAACTTGACCTGGGTTTAGTAACACAACGCAAACTAACGCACTCTGACTTAGGAAGGGAGTGATGGAAACCTAGAAACTACATTGGAATCCCAAGTTTCACTGATAGGTGAGACTATACGGTAATTTAGGCCATAACATGTCTTCGGTCGAGTGAAGCGACTTAAGTCGCCTCTAGGTCATCAGTCGATGAGTTTGAGTCATTCCCTGAAGGATTCCAAACCCAGAAATGAATGTCCTTGGGTTTTGTGCCAACCACAACCCTTACACTCAATCTCAAGGCCCAAAAACCCCTTTTCATCCAATTCCTTTAGAATCTCTCCTTCCACCACCCCATTCTTCAACTTTTTATAAGTCCTTTCATAATAGACATAAATCCTAATGTGTAAATGATGGAGAATCATACTTAAACAAACATTTACTATAAATAGTAAATATATATATAAATTGGACTTTGGGCCATTCCAATTGTGGAATCTTGTGGAATAAATGGGTTAGTTGGATGGATTAGCGTCTCTTATCCCAAATCATATGCTACATGATACATAAACTTATTATGGCTTGTAAATTGGCCCTGAAATGCTTCAAACGGAGTTGTGGGCCTACCCACGCAAATCCAGAATGATTCAAGGTGGGGACCACATGTATTTTTGGCCCTTAGGGCAGGGGGACCCAGCCCAGATGGGAGGCCATCGCCGGAAACCAACTTGGCCGGTGAGGCCTCACCGTACAATGGGCCTGGATCGGGCTGGGCTTCGGGCCGATGTCATTTGGGGGCTAGTGTAGCCCCTGTGCATAGGGGCCGCCCGTTAAAACACTCCCAAAACATCACTTCCTTCACAACTCATGCTCCCAAGCTCTCCTTTCTTCAAGTTCTGCTGCCTCCTCTCTCAAAACCCATTTCCAATTGCCCCCAATCCCATTTTCTGCTATAACTGACGCCACTCCATCGTCCACAGCAGTAGGCATTCCCTTTCCTCTCCATTTTTGTCCGTGGAAGCTCTCCCATCCTCCATTGGAGGCTGAAACTCATGTGAGCCTCCATCCCTACCTATTTTGCTCTTTTCCCTTTGAAATCCTAGCCTTTGAGGGCCTGTTTCACCCCTCTATAGGACCTAGATTCATGGCAGCCCTTTAGGCCAGCCCTTTCTCCCCCTTTCCTTCATTTTCATGGCCTTTATAAAAGCTATTTTAGCTTTCATCTCCCTTTCCACTGTCCTCTCTCTCATGTCCCTTTCATTTGAGCCTTTACACTCTCTTTTTGGTCTCAAAATCGTGCAAATCTCAAATCCCATTTTCTCCTTCCTAGGAAATTGATTACCTTCATCATTTTATGCTCCCAACTGGCCTTCACTATTGCATGCATCCCCCATCTCCTTCTTTTCCTCACCTTGATCTCACGAACCCCCTCATATGACTTACAACTTCCTAACTTAACAATCCGTTATAAATGGTTTTATGATGGATGAAATTGTAAAGCAACAATAAATGGTCTATGAAAGTTATTTGAAACCCAACCCACCCACCTACTAAACATGTCACTCCCATTTCTCAGGTGGGAGTAGGAAAGCAGTCCCCCATTTAACACAACTTGAGACCATTGGTCATATATGCCCTTAGAGTTTTGGACCTAGAGTTAGTACTCCTAGATTTGAAAGAGCTGACGATATAGGAAGTCTAATTCCAATTAGATAATCTTGACTCTGAGCGATAGAACAATTTCCTGTAGTGGAATAAGCTTAGACTTTGGATTACTGCTAGTGAGTTACAGACTAGTCTACTAGATATATTAAGTAGTGTAAAGCCTGTATATGCTAAGGAATAGTAGGCTAGATTTTATTGGAGTAGAACCTCATTCCTTCGATAGATCCCCTTAATACTTATCGACTTATGTTATAACCCTTAGGAAAGTGGTTTTAACTTAGAACCATTCACTCTCAGGAAAAACTTATAAATCCCTCAGATTGAACTTAGAATAAATCAGCACGCCCTTTAGAATTCTCCTTAGAATTGCCTTCCCAAGGACTTCTTACAATCGGGGACACGGAGTAGAGAAATTTAAATCAACCACAACACTCACCATTTTAGCTCCTTTCTATAGTCATAGGTACCAATGCCATAGAACGCATCATTAGGAAAGGAAGACCAATGTAGTGAGAGGTTGTTTCTTATTTCATGTCAAGGTTAGGTCCTAAGTTACATCTCGTTTCGACATACGGATCGAGACATAGATTCTTGAACCTTAAGTAGAACTAAGTTTTAAGGGGGGTAGAACGTATCGAGCCCAATCTACTTAGGATTATCTAATACAACCGTTGGATCAGAGTGGCGCAGTGGAAGCGTGGTTGGCCTCTTCCCCACTGGCCCAAGATCGAAGAAGTTGGTTTAGGTTGGACGTAAGGATAGGTCATTAGATAGGACCTGAATCTTTAATAGAATATCACTAATAAAGTCATTAAGGGAAAGAAATTAGGGATTAAGTGTTGAACCCATTCATAGCTTTGACCCACGATTAGAAACACTTTTAAGATGATCTATTAAAGTGTCTATTAATCCCTACCATGGACATAGATTCAGGCGAGAACTCTCCTAGATCAAGATCCAAAGCACAACCTTATTAATAGAACTTTTGAACCTTTTAGTGATTGACATTCCTTAAGCTTTTAGAGTGATCGGACTACGGAGTTACTGAACTGAACAAATGCAAAACATTCACGGCTTGACCCAATTCTCAATCCTGAGTGACTACCAATAGACTCACTGCTTAGCTGAGCAGAAGATCAGGATCCACCAGGATTAGGAAGGGATACAATGTTGTCTACCCTGGCCAGGCGAACATTCGACGTACCGGGATCAAGCCCACTACAATTGTCTCTCTGTACCGGTCGACCACTGAAAATATATATCTTACTCTAAGCAGATGGGAATTGTCGTCAAGACGTCAAATAGGTAAAGAAATAAATTGTAGCAAACCGTTAGGGTGTAAGGAATGCATAAAGAAGTAAGTTTTAAGGGGGGTAGACCAAAAGGAACCAGACTTATATAGATCATATACACCCTACCACGTATAGAAACATGAAATCAACAAAACTTAAGTAAAGAAAATGACAAATCTTTCCTCATCACCCTTAGCCAATTTCGGGGATGAAATTTTATTTTAAGGGGGATAGATTGTAACACCCCGAATTTTTTCCTACCTGGAGTTAGACGTCCTTAGGCAATGGGTCTACCATAACACATTGGGAGCTTCTCAAAATTCAATTCCAAAGCAAGAGAAATCATTTAGAATCAAATTCTTTAGAATTTAATGTGAATTAGCCAGCGCTACACTAGATTACCTATGAAATAAGCGCCAACCACTTTAAATACATTCTGTAAGACCCAAAACCTTTAGAATCGTTGACGCTACATTACCCTAAAATCCAGGATCAAACGCTAAACCGGTTTGTTCTCAGGAACCCTTTGAAACTTTGTATTGGTTCTAGACCGCTTGTCGAAAGTCCGATATCCGCAATCTCAGACCATTATGACTGCTTAGCTGGACTTGACAATCATTTCAAAAATCAAGCCCAACCGATGCTCTGAGGCTATTTCATTGAGCCTGGAGCAGGGAGTGTGAGAATGAGTGAAATTCATTTAAAATTAAATGGGATTTAAATAAATCTAGCATGTTTCGCTTATGGGATCAGTATAAGCATTCAGACCGTCGAAATCTGACCTAAATACACCCTCGGATCAGGGAACATTTCTCACCCCGATCAGTGTACTTGAAATCCTCGATCGAGTCTCCGTGACCGCTGAACTGAAACTGGTCCGCCACGTGCGATCTGGGGACTCTACCGGTCTAAAAAATTGATGTGAGCATGATCCAATGTGCATGAGCTTAAGTCCTAGCGCGTTCGGCTAGGGGACCTCCCAAAACGCTCTTTTGGATCGTAAGAGACCCGATTTGGTAATAACCCAAGTATACCCTTGTCCCAAGTCTATTTAGGTGAGGTTTTAGCCTATATAAGGGCTTTAAACCCTCTCATATCTCTCCCATCCGAATTTACTATAAACCCTAGAAAGAGAGAGAGAGAAAGAGAGAGATTGTGAGTAAGTTGTGGGAGAGATTTCCTGCCACTTGCTATAGCTTCTGCCCGTGCTTAAGCACCGCATTCAAATCACTTTCCCAGTGATTCCAACTCACTTCTAGGTAAGAAAACCCTAACCACAAGTTGTTTTAGGAATTCCTTTATTACCAGTAGCGATGTAGCTTATGTATCTTGTGATATAGGTCGCCATAACGCCGTTGACGAAGCGTAGATGTTCTATTCGAATCGATACACGTCTAAGGCAAAAGGTGAGGATTTTAGACACTTTGATTGACTGATTTCAAAGCTTTCAATGTTGTTTAATAGTAGATTATCGACGAGAACGCCGTTTGACATATAAAACATGCTGACTGTTTTCCATTTTGATTGCGTACGGGAAATATGAGATTTATGGTATTTTAGTCATTTATAGGAAATACTGTTTACGTCTGTATTTTGCTGAAACGATTGCCATGGGTATTTATCGTGATATGATATTAGAAATGCGTGCATGATTTGTTTGGCAAAGAGATTCGCCCTAATGTGCACTTTGAGTCGACATACGCTATGTGGACTAAAGTGTGTAGACTAAGTGTTTGTATAAATATTTATATTAGTATGTATTGAGTAAATAGTGTTGTGAATTAGTTTTGAGATTGAATTCTCAATTAATATGCTAATGTATATGATTTCCACCATGTTGGCTATATGAATTGATTTCATTATATATATGGAATGCATGTGTTGGTTGATTTTCTTACGTCGTATGTTATAACATGTGTTAACATGCTTGTATTGTTAATATTCATTCTTCTTACTCTCATATGATTACTGATGGTGATTTACAAATGCTTGGGGCTATAACTTAGTCCAGGCAGTCGGTAATGGATTGAATTCGTGGTTGGCTTCTATTTACCACGAAGGACGCGTCGATGAACGTGAGTCGTGTTTGTGTTGGCGCCAGTGGTTAGGCCACACGAAGTTCTTTATGCGCTTTATGTCGCTCAGTTTGAGATGCGCTCGTACTAGTCGAGCTCGTCAAGCAACCCGACTGACCATTGATTGTTCACCTTGTATGAGTCATATCTGCTTGAACCTAGGGTACTGAACTTACCGGTGGAACCCCTGATAACCATGGTACCTTGATCCATAAAGACTCATGAGCCGGGCATGGTGGTATGAGACACCGTGGTCGAGCTGTCGGCGTACGCTGGGGCCACAAACCTCTCCGTAGTGACCAGTGAGCACCTTTGACTCGTGAGCCGATTGTGGTGGTATGGGACACTGCATTCGAGCTATCGGCCTATACTGATTGGCGACGATCCCTCCGTAGTAACCTCGAGAGTATTCTGAGTCTACGGGAGGCAACGACCCTTCCATAGAAACAAGAGTACATTAGGCCTGTATTGATAAGGTGATGGGGGAGCGGTGCAACGAGTCCGAGCAACAGCCCTGACAGCCCTTGCCGCGACCTATAAATATAACATCGTATGAGATTACTAGGAGTGACGACCCTAGACAGGATCTGTGTTGGGATTGATATAAGGAAGGTACCTTAGTTTCCTAATACTGTTGTATGAATGGACTAATAACAACTCGATAATCATTATCCATATCGCACTGCATGTGCCTGGAAGATGTGGAGCACTGAGGAAAGAAAGCATGCCACGGGCGTAAGATGGTGCCGCATGAGGGAGTATGTCGGTGAGGGCATCCATCATGTCATTTCATGCTTGCATTAACAACAGTATTTAAGAATGTTTGATTGTTTGCTTTACTATTATCACGTGATTGATTTGATAACATGCTAATCTTTACTCTATGATTCCACTGAGTTGATCACTCATTCTCACGTTATGGGATGGTGTTCCGGACACCCACCAGTCCCTATTTTAGTTTCAGATGATGGCGATGCTTGCGTAGCAAAGCTGGACTTAATGATGATGAGGAGGATCCCTCCTATATGCAGGTTCTGATTGACGGGGTTACAGGGTTACTAATTAGATGCTAGTACACTTGGTATTTTTCCTTTTATCTTCACATTCATGCATATTCTCTTCTTTCTATTTTGGAGTATACATGTATTTAGTTAACCTAGTAACATGTTCACACTCTGGAGACTTACAACAGTTCATATATTTTATATATCTATCACATTCTTCTGCTTGCTAATTTAACTGTCTCTGGAGTATGATATGCTGTTTTAGCTTAATCCACTTCATGTTTTATGCACTATTATGGCCAGCATTCATCCATCTTTAAAAATATTGCATAAGTGATGTTCTGGAACTCGGGAGTTGGGTTTCTACCCGAGCCCCAATTTTCGGGGTGTTACAACTACCCATTCAAAAAAGAGATAGTTCCAGATTTGGTGCAGTTTATAGGCAACTTTATCTTTGTCTCCTTGACAACAAATAGATAATTAGGAAAAGAGAAAATTGGTCGCAGGTACCCAAACTAAGAACTAATGAACCGCTATTTGTTTCAACAAGAAATGAATGTATTTCGTTTCGACAACACCATTGTTCTGATGGTTCTCATCAGGATTGAAAAATCTTTTCAATGGCACAATCCTAACCTTTTCAACTGTTGGCCTGAAAATAGCTGGTTAAGAAATACACCAAAGGTTGAGATTCAGTGGAAGGATCAAACATTCAATAGCTAGGATCTTTAAAATTAGGAGATTCTTACTGCATGGTCCCTTCATGAGGGCCCATCAGATCAATGATCTGGAGCACTGAATCATGGTCACCACATGCACAAACTTTTTATGAAATAGTTGAGTTCTCAATTCCTTGCTAAAAGAGTACTCAAACTCCAACAATAATAATAACAATAAAATATAAATTAATAACAAACAACGATGATGATGATGACAAAAACCGCAGCAACAATTACCTTTTGAACTTATTTGGAAAGAACACCAGGGAAAAGTATAACAAACTGACACTTAACCAGTTTGCAAGAATTGCCCTTAACAAATAGACTAGCACACAATCTGTGAGGTTCCTCAATAGAAAAATAGAACTGTTAAAAGATGCAGTCAATTGCTAAAAGATGCAACATATGTTAAAAAAAATAATGAACTTTAGCTGATTGGTTGTGGGTGTCATGAAGCCTTGGTCCCAGAAAAGCATACTTCATACAGAGAATTGGGTGCTGAGCATGGATTCAGATAAGCATCTTCAATATAATCCTTGGTTTTGCCAACATACCTACAAACATTGGAACTAAAAATAGCATTTGCATTGTGAAATTAGACTCACTACTAATTTCCATGTACGAGCACCATGGAGAAAGATATATGCAAGGAATACTTGGCATAAGTTTTTGTACTAAACTTATAAGATTCTTTCTTCGAGGTGATTTTGTAGCAAATAACTATAAAATACCACAATGATTTTCTGAAAAAATGTAATAACAACTGTTGATGTCTAAATCTGGTCGGCCCCTCCTCCACGTCTCCCTCACTTCAGCGTACCACCTCTGGAACCTGCACCAAGAGAACAGGCAAAGGTGACCCTGGCTAAGCCGGGGGACCCTCCGATGCCTAAGTCAGGTCAAGGGAATCGGGATCTAAGTAGAGAGTAGAGGAGAGAGCATTTGTTATTCCATACCTGTAGATGTGGTGCCATGTTCTATTTATACTTACCTGTAGAATGGTCTGGATTCGATAATCTCGGCACGATCAAGGGGATTCTCGGATCATGGAGATACTGCCCACAATCTGCTAATCGCGTAACGTATCGGGCATGTAGTGCGTATCTGCGAGCGAAGTTATCGGCCACGTTCAGTTATGGTAGTTTCAATGTTCGTCAAATAGAATATACGCCTCCGAGTATCTGCTCGGTTCGGCTTGTCCAATCATCTGCCTCTGCGATTGTTCGGTTGGACGATGGCGGTTCCCAGATCCGAGCGACCTTCAGATCCGATTTGACCTTATAGGTCCGAGCCGATCTTGTTGGTCTGAACCGAAGTGGGGGGCTCTATTCTTCAAGGCTCTCCTCGCCTTAGACTTTACATGTGCTTGGATCTTCATGGGATGCTCGTATCAGGGCGGATGGGTCTTGTCTTGGACGCCGTGGCAATAAGTCGGCTCAGACTGGCATTTCATCGCTGAACCTCATATGGGCTCGGATCTCCCCATAACAACAACTAAAAGTCATTAATTGAACTGTGTAAAGTTATAACATCACATTGTATCTGCAATGCCCATATCCTATCTACATTATGATGGTTTGAACCATGGTACTCCAAGCACTTGTTTGATAGTTATTTTAAAATTTCTACTTCCATGCTCACCTTTTTCGACCTTCATCATTCAACTTTGATTATGCATCCAAACGTGGCCATAGAGAAATAGGTACATTGATACTTCTACTCACTCTCATTCCAACACCACCGAATGCTCAGTGCACTCACATGCTGATGGACAGGGTGACTTTGTTGCACGTGTGTGAGATCTAGGCCATTCGTCAGGTTGGACGCACAATAAGCATAACCTAGACCAAAATCAATCATCCATCCATAAGATAGGCCACGTGTAAATACAATATTATCCATTGATCACTATTTCTTACCATTCGTGTAATTGGCCACACATGTATATAGAACATGGGGCCATTGGTTTTTCCCCCTTATAACATGGAACATTGGTTTCAAGTCGAATCAGTGAGTTTTAGAACTATGATCTCAATGAGGCAACCCTTCAGGACAAAGAATGAATGAAAAATGCTGATTTGACTTTTGAAAATAGCAAAGGTATAACATGAGTAAAATGTATTGTAAGTCCAAGGGGGAAGATGCAGAGATAAAAGATGACTAGTTGGAAGGAAAAAGCAATTAACATGAGCAATATAATGTAGTGAAATCTGGAGGATGATGTGTGCACCTAATGAGGCATTCACAGATCCAAGAAAAGAGGACCTGTAATAAAGCCTCCACCTAAACCAAGCAGTCTACCCACTATCCCAACTAATACACCGCAGTAGTAAAGAACCAACTAATGGACTTTCCAGTTTGTCCCTTCATCTCCCTTGGATGCGATTACTCATCTACCTTTGTATAAGCTAACTGCCTCACATAGAGACACCCCAACAACAACTAAGAACTGAGAGATATCAATTGACAGACATTTGATAGTCCAACACATTAAAAACCAGGCTTCTCAGGAGCATTCATCTCTGATCAAAGTAATCTTAAAAACTCTTTGAGTTACTCGGTCAGAAAATATGTAGGTTGAGTTGAATGGGGCCCAAATACTAAAAATTTGTGAAAAACAGACTATAACATTTCTTGTAAACTAACTATAAAGAGATAACATTCCTATCTGTTGTCTCAAATGTAAACAGTGTAATTCTTTTAAATCAACTAACTACTGTACTTAAATTTTGTAACCACATCTCAATAAGTTCAAAATGTGTGTAAACCAAGGATCAGAGAAAGATCGTACCTGCAATAAGTTCAAAACCCAGTATGCTATCGAACAGGTTACCGTGTAATTCTGCATCAAACAGGTCAAGCTACTGATGGGTTTGTTCATGTGCTAACAAACACAATACAGGAAAATCTACCGCACTTGAACATGAAAATGAGGTATAGTAAAGCTCTCACCTTGGTAATCTGTAGTGCAAGGAATGCAATCCAGACAGAGAGAAGAAGGATGAGGTCCTTCCAGTAAACATTCTCAGGAACTGGGACTTGGGATGGTTACAAGAAATTACTCCAACAACTTAGATAGATGGGAATATAACTAACAACATAAACTCACCTCTGCATCTCCAGATGCCCTAGTCTATTTTTTAGTACCATTTCTTGGACCACCAGGGAGAGGCTTGTACTCCACCTCTTCATTGCCAGTGCCTGTTTCAAAAGGGAAAAGGAACTGTAAGTCTCAAAAGAAAAAATAAAAATAAAAAAATAATTATAAAAAAATCCTATTTTCCACAGAAAAAATTTCCAAACTCTGCTTACAGCTGGAAATACAGAGTTCTGAAGACCTCTTTTAACCGAATCTCCAATACTTCAGCAGGAAAAAATAAAGACTTTTAGCTACAAAACTTCAAAATAGAGAAATTCAAGAAAATAATCTGATCTCTTCCGTTCGAGTTTCTGAAAAATCTCCTCGAACCCCTTTCTCTTCCTCTAAGCTTTACACCTATATCCTTTGATCTCGATTCCTACAACTCAATCATTCATTCTGGTTCTCGAGTGCTTTCTCTGTCAATTCCACAAATGTGAGCAGAAAAAAGATGAAGATTACGAGATCCGGTAGGTTGAACAGCATAATGGCAAAAACATCCGAGCTAAGCAAGATTTTCTGATGAAAATGGAGCTTCCGGTAGACTTTCCCCCGAAAGTCTTTGTCAACTCCGACCATAGATCTTCCAATCCAAAATCCAACAAGATTGATAACCCTTTCCCATTTTCAATTGTAGGAATTCAATCCCCACTATTTGTTGTGGCGTGGTCAACTTGAGCTTTTGATCTGCCTCTTTTTAGATTAATGCCCTAAAACGATCTGAAAAAGTTAAATGTACGGCTGAAGAAGGAAAAGAAAACCAAGAAATCGAAATCACAGATTGAAGGAATGCACATCAAAATCATCATTTACAGCATCCAAGAGCATATGCTAAGGCAAAAGAAGAGAAATTTAAGTGAATTAGATGAGAGAAGACTGATATGAACCTCTGTTTCTTGTTCTGCCTCCATTGGCAGATCGAACAGATAAAAATTCTCAAATCTCCTATAGATCTACTGCCATTTTTCCGCAAACCACTTCAATGCCAATCAGATCTAACTTCAAGCGCCTAAAAAAAGGCTGAAAAATGGATTTCTAGCAAAATGCAATTTCCTCCGAATGCTTTGACTTCAACTAGATCCGCTCTAAGTCGCATCCGAAACCTTAAAAACTGGCTCTTTTGAATCGAATTCGTCCAAATTCGGGCCAAATCTAAGGGGAAAACCCTCAAATTCCACCCTCAAACAAAAATCACAACGAAAACCCTCAAATCCTGACCAAATCTAAGGGGAAAACCTCCTTTGAATCCGTCATCCTCCAATGTGGCTTGTTCAAACCCTAGATCCAGACCTCTGGCCACCATCTTCTACGGCTGCTCCCAGTCATGACTTTCACACTTCCTTCAATTCTAGGGTTTAAAAACCCCCTTCGTCAAATGACGACACTGATCTACCCTTCCGATCTGTGAAAAAGGGAATCACAATGAGAGCCTAATCCGACAGCTGGAGATGTAACTTCCTTTGACAACGGTGAGGATTCCGTGCCCTCGACGGTGGCCCTCGATCATAAATACTACGGAAATCCCTGCATAGGGTTTGGAAAAGGAAAAAAAGAGATTTAAAGTGCTGGAAAATAGCGAGAGAGAGAGAGAGAGAGAGAGAGAGAGAGACGACGCTCTTTTAGCAACTAAATCAGCCTTTTATTTTAATTACATTTTTAACCTTTGTTACGTACGTCATAGAACCGTTTCTAAACCAAAAATAGAGTCGTATGACATAGAACCGTTTTTAAACCAGCAACGCAGCCGTTTCTGATCATCGATTTTGGTGTAGTGTTTACTCACTAATGGTGAGTAAATTCACAAACACAATCCATGTCCGTAGATGCCGTTCATGATAATTCGTGAAATTGAAACAGCTGGGATAGTTGGTTGTTGGGAGGGCATTTATTTATTTTCCCATTGTTACAGCTAGAAAGATAGAAAATCATTAATGCCCAGGAAAGTTGTAATACCCTGAAAATCGGGGGTCATGTCTAAACCCGACTCCCGAGTTCCAGACCATCACTTATGCAACAAATATGATTATAATTTAATGCTGGAAGAGTTAGTGCATCCACATGAGTAAGATTATACCAAAACTGCAATTCATACTCCAGATCCAGTGATAAAACGTAAGCGGAAGACTGAAAGATATATATATCACTGTGTGAAAATAAAATACTCTCAAACTGTCTCCAAAGTATGAATACATCTCTGAGTCTCATATACATGTCATAAAAAAAAAGAAATGTCAAAAATAGTCCCACTAAGAAGTCTTACCGATCCAGGTCACCTATGCAAAGACGTCGTAAAACTGCATATACGAGAACTCGTCCTGGTCCTCGTCGTAGTCTAGCTCTGCATCCTGAATCGCCACATCACCTGCATCCTAGACAGGGTCTGTTGGGTGTTGCAAACACCATCCCGTAATGTGGGAGTGAGTGATCAACTCAGTGGGATAATAGAGCAAAGATTAGCATGTTCTCAAATTAATCACGCGATAATAGTAAAGCAATAAATCAAACATTCCTATATACTGTTATTAATGTATGCATGAAATGACATGATGGATGCCCTCACCGACATACTCCCTCATGCGGCACCATCGCGTCCGTGGCATGCTTTCTTCTCACAGTGCTCCACATCTTTCAGGCACATGCAGTGCGATGTGGATATGATTACCAAGTTGTTATTAGTCCATTCATACAGCAGTACTGGAAAACTAAGGTACTTCCCTTATATCAATCCCAACACAGATCCTGTCTAGGGTTGTCACTCCTAGAAATCACATACGATATTATATTTGTAGGTCGCTGCAAGGGTTGCCAGGGCTATTGCTCTCACTCATTGCACCGCTCCCCCATCACCTTATCAATACAGGCCTAATGTACTCTTGTCGCTACGAAAGGGTCGTCGCTCCCGTAGACTCAGAATACGCTCGCGGTCACTACAAAGGGCTCGTCACCAATCAGAGTAGGCCGACAGCTTAAATGTAGTGTCCCATACCACCACAATCGGTTCACGAGTCATAGGTGCTCACTGGTCACTACGAGGAGGTTTGTGGCCCTAGCATAGGCCGACAACTCGACCACGGTGTCCCATACCACCATGCCCGGCTCATGAGTCTTTATGGATCAAGGTACCATGGTTAACAGGATTTTTAATGGTAAGTTCAGTACCCTGGGTTCAAGCAATTATGACTCATATAGGGTGAACATACAACAGCCAGTCGGGTTACTTGACGGGCTCGACTAGTACGAGCGCATCGCAAGTGGAACGACATGAAGTGCGTGAAACACTTCGTGTGGCCTAACCACTGCCGCCAACTCAAAACACGAATCGCGTTCATCGACGCGTCCTTCGTGGCAAATATAAGCCAACCACGAATTTACTTTGTTACCGACTTCCTGGACTAAGTATAGCCCCAAACATTTGTAAGTCAACATCAGTAATCATATGAGAGTAATGGAAATGAAATACAACAATATAAGCATGTTGAAACATGTTATAACATACAACTTAAGCAAATCATCCAACACATGCATTTCATATATATAATGAAATCAATACATATAGGCAACATGATGGAAATCATTTACATCAGCATATTACTTGAGAATTCAATCTCAACACTCATTCATAACTCTATTTACTCAATACATACTAGTACAAACATTTATACAAACACTTAGTCTACACACTTTAGTCTACATAGCGTATGTCGACCCAAAGTGCGTATTAGGGAAAATCTCTTCGCCAAACTGATCATGCACGCATTTCAACAAAATATGTATGTAAACAGTATTTCCTACGAATGACTAAAATGCCCTAAATCTCATATTTTCCATACGTTTACGAAACAGAAAACGGACAGCATGTTGTACATGTCAAACGGCGTTGCCGTCGATAATCTACTATTAAACGACATTGAAAGCTTTGAAATCAGTCAATCAAAGTGTCTAAAATCTGCACCTTTTGCCCTAGACGTGTATCGTTTCGAACGGAACGTATACGCTTCGTCAACAGCGTAGCGGCGACCTAATGCACAAGATGTATAAGCTACTTTTCTATTTGAATCGACGGAATCCTAAATCAACAAGTAGTTAGGGTTTTTCTTACCTAGAAGTGTGTTGGAAATCACCGGGAAATTGATTCGAACGCATTGCTTCGATATGTGCAAAAGGTGGAGCAATCGGCAGGAAGATCTCTCACAAGGTCTCCCACAATCTCTCACTTTCTCTCTCTCTCTCTAGCTAGGGTTTCTAGCAAATTCGGATGGGTGAGATATGTGAGGGTTTAAAGCCCTTATATAGGCTAAAACCTCACCTATTTAGACTTAGGAACAATGTATACTTAGGTTATAATCAAATTGGGGCTGTTTCGATCCAAAAGAGCATTTCGGGAGGTCCCCTGGTCGAACGCGATCGAACTTAAGCTCATGGTCACTGGATGTTCCTCACACCCAGTTTTCAGTCTGGAAGAGTTCATAGATCGCACGTGGCAGTCCAGTTTCAGTTCAGCGGTCATCGTACCTAAATCAGGTCTACAAGTCTCATGATATAAAAGAGAAATTTTTCCTGATCCGAGGGTGTAATTTGGCTAAATTCTGACGGTCAGAATGCTTAATAATAACGCGCTAAGTCACTTGCCAGATTTGGATTAAAATTTTCAAATCTAACCCATTTCTCACTCTCTTTACTCCGGGCTCAATGAAATAGCCTCTGAACGTCGGTTGGGCTTAATTTTTGAAATGATTGTCAAGTCCAGCTAAGCGGTCGAAATGGTCTAAGATTGTAGGTATCAGACTTTCGACGCACGGTCTAAATCCAATACAAAGTTTCAGAAGGTTCCTGAGAGCAAACAGGTTTAGAGTTTGATCCTAGGTTTCAGGGTATTACAGCGTCATTGGTTCTACAAGTTTTGGGTCTTGTAGAACGTATTTAAAGTGTTCAGAGACAATTTCATAGCTACTCTAGCGTTGCGCTAGCTAACTTACACTTATTTTCTAAAGGAATTAATCCTAAGCGATTTTCGATCGAGTTGGTACTCGAGTCTCAGTACAGATTTTTCCAAGACGTTACAAAAGTGTGATGCTCCATACAAGGAAAAGGGGACAGGTGACATCAAACTAAACTTTCCCAATCATGGCCCCATCATAGATTAGGACCCACTACAATGGATCTGAATCCAAAACTTACACTAAAAATATAATCCTGAATGGATGGTCTATGGGAGTCAATGGGAGTTTAAAATCGACCACATAAAGTTATCACGGTAGTCCAGCCTATTAAATTTTCGATTGTCCTTTTCTACAGAGAGTTGAATAACTCATGGAAAATTGCATTATGGGTTAGGGCGGTAATGCGGCAGGTAGGCCGATGGCTACATTAGCATTCACCAGCCGTGATCCGGGATACGTATAGATACATGAGAGTGGGTGTAGATTTGTACATTATTTTTAGCCTGATTAATAATTGAGCTAGCATAATATATCTTTACCAATGCCCAAAGCTACCAAATGTAAGAGTTTTATAGGATTGGGCCTAATTGATCAATGGTTTGGATTTTTCTTAGATTGGATAATGTTATTGGGCATACTAGTAGGACCAGCTAAAGTTGTAATTAGTCTCAATTCATGTTAGGGTGGTTTGGTTCAACTGCATTACACTCATGGTCTCTTAATTAGACTAAGAATATTTAACATGGTGTGGAGCCTTGAAGGAAAGGAGTTTGGATGGGTTTCAAACTCATCCCTCTTGCAACTACTTAAACACTAGCTGTTCCTTAAACTTATGTGTGTTTGAAGCTTATTAATCCCATCCCGGTGCTTCTCTAAGGGTGTAAGGTGTAGAAGAATCCGACATCCTAACTATTGCAATGACCTATCAACCAGGTATGGTTTTAAGTTTAATTATCTGATCTCCATCATCGATGTGTCGTTCGATCCATTTAATTCCATGTGAATTTTTATAGTGGGTATCAAAGCCAACTGTTCATCGGCTACGTCAAATCTTTTCAAAAATTCTTTGTAAATCCTTTAGGAGACCCATTAGGAATCATATTGTATTTGTCTGGACTATCTATATAGATGGTATGTAAATGAATCCAATCAGTGTGAGGACTGTTGATGCAATTTTCTGACAGACCATTTACGGTGTTTCTCCTTAAACCTGCACAAATAAAGGTAAGAGAGAAAGGAGGCCCCACTTCATTCAGAGGACTCTCCGATGCCTAAGTTAGGCTTGAGGTCTTGGAAAGAGATCAATCGGGGGTTTTCTTAGTTCCTGAGAATCTCCCTTAAGATGGGAATGACTTGCCTGTTTATAGGGTAGACAGGATCCCGTTATAAGGGGGATCTTCCCATATATCTTGGAAATTTGTTACAATCCTGGGAGAGATCTTTGAAGATCCTTAGAGCTTGTAGCTCGACTCTAGGTCATACCTCGAGGTGGGCATCGACTTGGAAATGACCGATATCGTTCTATTCAATAAATCGGCATTCACCAATCCTCACACTGATTGGATAATCTTTCTCTCATTCTGATGATGAACCTTCTCGACTTTGCTAGGAGCATTCGTTTAGTTTGTGGCAATCTATGACCGAGCTATGGCTGATCTTTGACCATCCTTCAACTGATCTTCAATCGATCTATGGCCGATCTATAACGAAACTATGGTCGATCTGTGATCGTCTTGTGATTGATCTATAATCGACCTATGACCGATCTATAAATGAGCTATGGTTAGTCTGTAATCGATTTTTGGCCGAGTAATGGTCGATCCGTAATTGACATGTTGCTAGTTTGTGGGCGATCCATAACCGTCCTTTAACCGACCTTTGAATTAGGTCGACCTTTCAACCACTGTCATGGGCTTAGAAGCCTTTTGGGTGCATTTATATTTTCCTTCTTGAAGGTTAGCCTGCTTTTTGATGCAGGAGCATTTATTGGGCTTAAGTTTCACTGGGTCTATGCCGATTCGGTAGAGTTGGTCCATTTCATAAGCCAACTTTTGAACTTGTGGATGTTTCCCCAATAGTAAGCCGCCTTTGCTTTTTGAATGGAGTTCAGAAAGTAAGCTTGGTCCTACGCATGGGCCAGGTCAGTCCGCGTTGTCATTAATGCCTAGGATAATAGTCAGTGTAATAACCAAAGCACCGCCTACCTACAATCATGACTCATCTATGCATGGCTCTAGGTCATGTGGGGAGTCAAGTCATCGCTTCGATGACAACCCAATGAGATCGTGACGTGTAGCGCAGGGGGCGAACGGTGAGTCGAGTCGGGACACGTGGCAAGATGAGGTAGCTGGAGAGGCATTCGTACGGAGTGTGGGTAATGTGCGCGCCAATCGATTGCCATCTGGCACATCCATATAAAGGTGTTAGGGCTCCTCTCTTCTGCACTTCATCTCCTTCCCTCTTCTTCCTGTTTTCCCCATTCTTCTCGCTCATGCTGTGGAGACCGTTTCCACCACATTTGGACCAAAACCCCACCATTTCCAACTCCAGTGAGCTCCTTTTCCTTCCTTCTTTCCATTTTTCTCTTCAATGTCCGGTTCTAGGAGCTCGCGGGAGGGGATTTTTGGCGGCAAAAGTGGGGTGAGTAGTCGTCTCATGGTGATGTCAAACCCACCTTCACCACTGGTGGTAATGGTGGATGTCATCTTTCGATCACTACTAAAAAAATGAGCAAATGATATGAATGATTTGTAAGACCCATATCCTAGACTGTACTGTTCCGTAGGTTCTCGCGATCTTTTCGATCAAATTCTGGCAACCTTCGACCCTTAATCGGCATTTGTACGCAACCCTGATTCACATGCCGTCAACCCGAGACTTGTACCCTAGTAACCGCGTCGTCGCCTTAGTTCTGATGCCGCGTCTCGCGCACCGAGGCGATACCCAGGCTAGGAGATGTGCGCCCGCGTTCGGTTCGAGAAAAATGCCGCGCGTTGCAAAACCCAAGAGAATCTCTACGACTTGTCACTTCAATCAATCAGTCAATCCTATAATGTCAAGTACATGTCAAGTACAACATATCAATCAACCCATCACCCAACACATCACTCACCCCATCACAACCTATACTTCTCTTACACAACCCCAAAAGTCAACATTTCCATCCCATCTCCTCTCTCTCTCTCTCTCCCATCCATCACTCCATCCCATCTTCTCTGTCTCTTACTTCTCCCTTCTCTTCCAAGCAACCAAAGAAGAACCCAACGTCCAAGCTTCCCAAGCTCCATGAGAGAGCTAGGTGTGGGCCACCTTCCTACCATCCAATCCCACCCTCCACAGACCATCTCTACCGTTGAAATTCATCCCTCGGAGCTCTAGGATGCGTTGATGGAAAGAGTTCAAGAAGATCAAAGGTGGGTGATTTTATTCATTTGATTTGTGATTTGAGGGCCCACATATGTGGGACCCATCTTGATGTATTTGTTGTAGCAAAGAGGGATCCGTAGTGGTGGGGTTCCTTCACCAACCAATTCTCTCTCTCTCTCTCTCTCTCTCTCTCTCTCTCTCTCTCTCTTTCCTATTGAGGCCCACCTTGAAGAATGGATTAGATCCACACCGATCGTGGACCCACTGTGGTGTATGCATCTTATCCGTGTCATCCACCTTGATGGGACCCACCTAATGGACGTGTTGTATCTACACTGTTCAGATATGGGAAAACATAAATATGAGCTTGATCCCAAGCGGGTGGGCCACAATGACATGGACCCATCGTGATTACGTGAGTATAGACACCCTGCCCAGGCTACATCTTGAGAAGGTTAAGACCATTTAAGAACCATCACCATACCTAATCCCTGCCTAAACCGAACCAAAGTTCCTAAAACCCAAATCCGTAACCCAAAATCATGATCCAAACCATTCAACACACATGCAACCCCGCCTATACCCTATACCATGGCCCAGATCCTCTTTACCCAAGCCGAAACTCATTTTTCTAAGCCAAAAAATTCAAAAGGAGACTTCCGAGCGAACCCGCACAGTGTACAAGGCTCGCACGCGTGAAATCGGCCCGAACTAAGCCCGGACGGTAGTCTGACTACCACGGGCGGTAGTCTAACTACCGCCTGCGGTACTTCAGGTACCGCTGCTAGCGGGTCACGTGCGGACAGCTGTTCCAGTGTCCAAAATTCAACTTTCCTTCAAAATTACCCTCCTAGATTTCACTATTTACCTTTTTACCGCCCCCCATAGCAAATAAGAGTGTGCCATGTGGCATTTCTCTCTCTCCAACCAACCATAACTTTTCATGTCATCCTTTACCCCTCCCAAACCCAGAAATTACCAAAATGCCATTGGAGAAGGCTATAAATAGCCCTCTCCCCTTCTCATTTCAAGAGACCAAGAAATCAAGCCTCCACTTCTAAGCTTAAGAGAGTGAGAGAGGGAGAGAGGGAGGAAGAGAGTGAGGGTGAGGAGGAGCTCCAAAGCCCTCAAGTCCAGATTTTTCAGCTATCTCCTTAGCCCACTCCTTGCTTTCCTAGCCATCCTAACCTCCCAGCATAACTTTGTTGATCATGGTTCAACCCACATTTTAGCCTACTCAAGAAAGCAAGCCAAAGATCCATTCATTTTTACAAGCATCCATCATGACATTTACTCCCTTCTCAACCCCCCTGCTTCTCTAGATCTCTAGTGAATGTATGCTCTGTGGCTTACCGTACATTGGATCCTATCACATCAGAAATTCTTAGAGATCTAGTCTATTTTTTTTACCTCTTTATGCATAAGCATCATCACATCCGCTCTCTAGACACGCCGTTAGACGTATGCTCTGTGGCTTACCGAGATCTCGGATCTTGTCATACCAGAAATCCATGTGTGTGCCTAGTCCCATTTCGGCTACAACATCCATCATCCCTTGAGATTATTTTACCACACTGAGTAGAGACCGTACATTTGTATGGGCAGAGAGGGTGCCTAACACCTTCCCTCTTTGTAACCGAGGTCCCTTGCCCAGAATCCTTGATCGCAGACCAGGAGTGAATCTAAGGTAGGGAAGTCTCCGGATTTTCCTCACCTTGTGTATTTTGTGGTTCTAGCCGACCGTGAGATTTTGAGATTTTTCGGCTAGTGGCGACTCCAACATTCATAATCAGCCTATCACCCCCAATCAACCATACAAATCGCAAATCAAGCATGGACGCCGATTTTTCAGTGTCTACAGTGAGATATTCACACCATCCACACAACAGGATGGTGGGACCTACCATCTATGAGCCCTACGTATGGAACCCACATTAAATGTATAGACATCCACACCGTCCGTCCAACGTCCAGGGACGCTGGATGTGGCTAACGTTGAAGTGTGAACTGAGGAGGGGGTGTACTAAACAGCTAATAAATGAAATGAAATAAAATAAAATATACATTATTTTAATGATTATTTAATATTATATTATATAAATATATATAATATGTAGATATGGAAGGCTACGTGGGATCCACCATATTCGTAACAGACTGGTGGTGTGCTTGTCTCACACCAGCAACAGCTGCTGCTGCATTCTTTTCAGCACGTGTGGGTCCACATGAGATGTGTTACATCTCAATTGTACACCTGTCCCCCTTATGATGTACAAGTTTTTAATCCTACCGTCCATATGAGCTGGATGGTGGGGTCTACCCTCTTGATGCAGGGATTTCGTAATCCACACCGTCCGTTAATCCAACCCTCTCTCTGGACGGTGGACTTCTTTTAAAATTAATAATATATATTATTTTATATATATGCACCATGATGGGCCCGTGTGGGACCCACCTTGAGGTATTTCCCCACCGTCCATCCGTTTGATGACGGGCCAGCAGTGCTGTCAGTTGTTGCTACACATGCAGCAGCAGCCCCTCACTGGGACTCCACTGCGATGTATGTCCATCCATACCGACCATGGGACAATAGGCCAGCCTGCCATGATGTCTGTATATCATCCCACGCCACCCATCTGTTTCATCTAAGCCGTCCATCTGTATTGCCATGTGGGTCACACAGTGATTTACGTTTTGTAATCTACACTGACCATCAGGGAGGGTGGGACCCACCGTGATGTACGCTGGCCGTGGGACCCACCAAGCATGCTATATGGCCGACCGCCAATAGATGTCCAGACCCTGGATGTTTAAGCAACAACAAAATACAATAAAATAAGATATATAAATATGCATACATGTATTATTAATATTATAAATATGCATACATGGACCCACTTCAAATGTAAGTATTCTATCCAAGCTGTCCACCTGCTTTGCCAACGTAGACACTAACATGATATATTTCTTTCATCCACACCATCTAGATTGAGCTAGACAGTGTTGATTTACTTGGGTAATGTATGGATACTGCTGATTTACCAGGACAATGTTTGGACTGTGCTGATCATCATTAGTAGGCCCTATGCCCTAGGGAATGACAGTGTACAGTGATACACATGTAACACCTACAACCATTGGAATGATTTTTTTTGGAGTGGTCTAAGCCGATTTTAGGCCCACCCGTGATGTATATTTAAGGCCCACCTGTAATGTATTTTTGAGGCCCATGTGATAGGACTCACCTGCCTTTTATTTAAGACCCATATGATGGGGCCCACCTGCTTGAATCTGAGGCTCATGGGCAAGGCACATTATGATGTATTCGAGGCCCGTGGGTGAGGCCCAATGTGATGTATTCGAGGCCCATTGAGATGTATTGGGGCCCATGGGTTGAGACCCAATGAGATATATTGGAGGCCCAGGTATGTGGTCCACTTGATTGTATCAGGCCCATGTGTAGGGCCCACCTATTGTATGCTTGAAGCCCATGGGTTGTGGTCCAATGTGATGTATTCAGGGCCCATGAGACGTAGCCTATCTAATGTATATAGGCCCATGTGATGCGGCCCATAGTGATGTGTATGTAACCCATGTATGAGGCCCATTGCGATGTGTATCAGGCCTTTGTGTGAGGCCATGGGCCCACTATATGTTTAAACCTATATGGGCCACTTCTTAGGAGTGATGTCGATTACATGTCCACATTGACGGGCAATGATGGTTGAATGTCCACATTATGACCTTACCTTAGGCCTTGTTAGGCCCATTCTCATCATTTCCTCAGTGGATTAACCCAAATAAGTGGGCCTCATTCACCGTCTACGGATGGCTCGGTGTTATCAGATTTGATATAACCATGGTCGAGTGTTGATCTTTATACTATGGTTGATCGGCTGATCATCTGTAAGACCCATATCTTAGTCCGTACCATTCCGTAGACTTCCGCGGTCTTACCGGTTGTAAGACCCGTATCTTGGTCCGTACCTTTCCGTACACTTCCGCGGTCGTACCGGTCGAATTCCGACAACTTTCGACCCTTAAACAATATCGACGCATGACCTGGATTCATGTACCGACAACCCGAGTCGACTCAACCCGAGACCAATACCATAGCGACCGCACCGTCGCCGCGGTTCCGATACCGCGACTCGCGCGCCAAGGCGATACCCTGATCAAGAGATATGAGCCAACGTTCGGTGCGAGAAAACGCCGCGCGTTGCGAAAACCAAGAGAATCTCAACGATGTGTCACATCAATCACATCAATCCCATCAATCAATCACCCATCAACCCATCACATGTCAAGTACATATCACCTCCATCCCTTTTCCCAAGCAACCACAAAAGTCTCCACATCCCATACCTCTCTTACACAAAAGCCACAAAAGTCTTCCTAACCCATACTTTTCTTACACAACCATCACTCACCCATCCATCCATCACTCTCTCTCTCTCCCTTTACATCACTCTCTCTCTTACTCTCTTTTTCATTCCAAAACTTCCAAGCAACAAGAAATTGCAAGGGCTCCCACGTATGAGAATTCCAACCTTCCTTAAGCTCCAAGTGGCCCACCTTCCTACCCCAAAATCTCCCATCTCAACCCTCCATTCTTCATCCTAACCATTGAAGTTGAAGCCAAGGTGCCAAGGAACCCCTAGGAGCGAGAAGATCGGACGGTGGGTGCTTCTATAGGGTAGATTTTCTTATTTTTATGGTGGACCAAGTGAGGCCCACCGATCAATGGTGTGGATCTCACTTGGGACCCTAAAATGTGGCCGATGGACCACTTGGATCATCATGATCGTTCCATGATGGGGCCATTCTCCATGGACCCCATCATGATGGTTATTTCATTTCAAAAAGGTCATCTAGACCGTCCATAACGGTGGAGAATGGATCTCCACCGTTGATTTATAATTTTGATGGTCCCATGATCAAAAGGGATCCATTTATTGTATGTTTCATTGCAAGGGAGGGCCCATAATGACGGGGTCCCTCCATCACAAGCCGTGTCCCACTCCCCATCTCTCTCTCACTCTCTCTCTTTTATTTTATTTTATTTTATTTTATTTTATTATATTTTATTGCAATGGGAGGGTGTGGCCCACTTGAATGGATCCCACTTGGGATATTTTATTTTATTCAAGTGGGGCCCACCTTGGCTGTTACTCCCATGCCGCCCATCTGTGGGGCCCACTTCATCAGGGCCCTCCATTTTAACAACAAAGAAATTTTTTAGAACCGTCCAGACGCTGGACGTTTACAACAAAAAGAAGAAAAAGGAAAGAAAATGAGAGGATTTTGGGTGGTCCCCTTGCATAGGCTCCACCTTGGCGATTAAGTCCGATCCAAGCCGCCCATCCTCTTACCCACGGCGTTTTAGCCGTTAGGTAGAAGTTTGGAGCTAATCCAATTACCTGGTGGACCATAGCGCCGAATGTTGCGTCCTCACCACTTAAATGTTAATTCTTGTGTTATTTCTCTTCCCATGCGCCAAAAAAATTCAAACTCTGGACTTATTTGGACGGCCTCGAGCCACTGATCACAATGGCTGGGTTGGATTTCGGCGCAGCGGGCCCCATGTGCAAAAATCTCCAAGAAAAGCGTTCCTCCAAAAATTTGCAAGAGGCAAGGCCTCTTGCTTTTGACAAACTGCACGCCAGCAGCGTGCTGGCGTGCGTGCAGGCGGGCGGTGGCGTCCAGAGAGGGACCCACGGCCCCAGCCGTGGGCCCCACCTTGATGTATGTCTTCTATCCAAGCCTTCCATTGGGTGGGTCCCCATCTCAGGTGGGCCCCCTCCAAATTTCAGTTTGGTCCAAAACTCAGGTGGCCCACACCGTAAGAAACAGTGTGAATTAGGTTCTACCGTTGCAAGGATTTTGGGGCCCACAGAAGTTTTTGATCAAGCTGAAATTTGTTTTTCCCTTTCTCCCAGTACCGTGCGACCTTATGAACGGTCTGGATGGCATAATAATCGCTTCAAGTGGGCCCCACATGGGACCCACAGTGAGGTATGGGTTTTATACCCACCGTCAGCGTGACGGTGGGGCCCAATCACCGCGTGTGTGCATGTGTTGCATGTGAGTATAGTGTGTGTGCAGCGTGTGTGCATGTGTAGCATGTGTGCAGCGTGTGCGTGTGCAACATGTGTGTATATATATTTATATATATATATATATACATTATGTAGTTATGGATATTATATAACGTATCATATACGCTATGACAGGCCCTCATGTGGGCCCCACCCTTGACGCATGTGAAGCATCCAGGCCATCCATCCCTTTTATTTAGCAAAGGCCTATGGGCTAAGTCCATTTGGTTCATGGAAGGCCTATGGGCTGGGCCCATTTGGTTTGTGGAATGCTTATGGGCTAGGCCCATTGGATTCATTCAAGGCCTAAGAATAGGCCCTTTTGATGTGATCCAAGGCCCATAAAATTGGACCCAATGTTGCATTCTTAAAGCCCATGGAAGTGGATCCAATTGATATACTGTAAGGCCCGTGGGATTAAACCCATTGATAAATATATATATATATATATAATTAAAAATAAAAGGGGAGGCCCATGGGATTAGGCCCATTGGACTTGTTTGAGACTCATGGGCTAGGCCTATTTGATATATGTAAGGCCTAGGGGTTTAGGCCCATTTGTTCATATTAGGCCTATGGGTTGAGGCCCACTTGACCCACATGTGGGACTCAATTGGTGTGGCCCATTGGTCATACATTAAACTCAGGAGACTAAGCTCATTTGATGTCATCCAAGGCCCACGGGTTTTGACCCATTGCAATGCACATAAGACCCATTGGTGTGGCCCATTTATGTGGCCCATCTGACGAATAAAAGGCCCACAAGCTATGGCCCATTTGATATATATGCAAGGCCCAATGGGAGGAACATGAGGTCCATTGCAATGTGTAAACCCATTACCGATTATGTAACGGTGTTTTAAGAAGATCGTACCTGGGAAACAATGTTGGTTTGACGTCCACATTGCGAGGAAAATGTTGGTTGGATGTCCACATTACGACTCTCCTTAGGATCCATTACTGGGCCGTACTTATCGTATTTAGGCCGTCCAGGTCCATCTGGATTGTAAATAGTTCATTTTGTTATAACATGTTTAGTACAGTTCATGACTCATGATCATACGCATCATATGTATGCTTGACGTGAGAATTGTCTGATCATAGCATTTACCTTCGGGCAGGTTGTTTATGGGCTCCCAGTTAGGCGGTGCTGCCCTACATGAGCGCACGGTATGCGCAGGATTGGTTGCATGAGTGGATAGCGTGATTCATGCATTCCGCATTTGTGTGACATGGTTATTGTACGCCCTAATGACATCAGGGCCGTAGCCTCCACAGACGCATCGTGGTTGGCAGGATTGGATACCGAAAATCTTGTTCTACATGGGGTACTATAGATATCCCTGGGTGAAAGTCCCTAAACTCTTATGGTACCAAGAGGTTGCTCCAACGTCTAGACCGAGTGGGTAGATGAGCGTTGAGTGCCGATTACCAGACGGTTACGCTCTCCACTGTGTCGTGGTCGGTTGGAAGGGGGTGCGGCCTTACCCGCCCGAGAGTAGGGGGCAATGCTAGGCTGAGTCTGACCAGCTCGAGGAATGGGTCCGCTATCGACGAGTCGCGCCTGATATTGGCAGACGGATAGTGAGGTCTTTTCCACTTACCTTATTGCGCGCGATGTGGCGGCAATCTGGTTTAGAGTGTACTAGACCCCGGTGATATTCCATACTATGAGCTGTATTGACGTGTGGACATTGATGAGTATCTGTATGCTTGAGTTGCATTGTACATTGCATGGCCTTGGGATGGATACCATTCATGTCTTGTATTGCATAGCCTTGGTACGGCTCATGACGTTTTGGTTCCATCTGTATATTCCGCATCACTCTGACATTGCATTCATATTACTACCTTGCGCACACACTTTCACCACCCTCTAAGCTTTCTGTAAGCTTATGCACGACCGTTGCGTGCAGGTGACGTTGGACTGCAGCAGCGCTGAGGCAGGAGCACGTTGCTGATCCTTTTGGAGTTTTTGTTATTTGCCATTGTATTTCCCTTTATGCTCATTGTACTTGTAAAATTTTTGATCATAGTGGAAATGTAATAGAGTGCTTGGTTGTTGTTTGTGGGTTATGCCTTTGGTTATGCTCATTACGTATCAGACTGATGTTAAAAATCCTCCTCGTAGCATCCCAGAATCGAAACCTAGCGAATGGGAGCTAGGAGCCGAGAATGGGGTTCTACGGAGGCTGTCGGCGCCGGATTCGGTGATCGGGAATTTTGTGAGCCCGGTTTCCGAGTTTGGGGCGTGACACCGGTCGAATTCTGGCAACCTTCGACCCTATATCGATATTTGTGTGTGACCCTGATTCGTATGCCGTCAACCCATATCGACTCAACCCAAGACCATTACCATAGCGACCACGCCGTCACTGCGGTTCCGATGCCGGGACTTGCGCGCTGAGGCAATACCCTGGTCAAGAGATGTGGGCCAACGTTCGGTGCGAGAAAAATGCCGCACGTTGCGAAGCCCAAGAGAATCTCTACAAGGTGTCACATCAATCCCATCGATCAATCAATCTCATCACATCACATGTCAAGTACATGTTAAGTACACATCACCATTCACCCATTCCCAAGAAACCACAAAAGTCAAGAATCTCTTACAAGCCCATACCTTTGTTACACCAAAAACCCTCAAAGTCAAAAAGTTCTTACACCACCCATGCTTTTCTTACACAAATGGCCACAAAAGTTAAGATTTTCTTACACACCCATCACTCACCACATCCATCCATCACCCATCTCTCTCTCCCTTTACAACTCTCTCTCATTTCTCAAGCTTCATTCCAAGCAACAAAGAACCTCATACATATGAGCTCATCAAGCCTCTCCCTCTCTTCCAAAAACTCTAAGTGTGGCCCACCTCTCCATCCCAAGATCTCCCATCCTAGCCATCCATTTCTCATCTAGCTAAGGTGCTAAGGAACCCATAGGAGCCAGAAGATCGAACGGTGGGTGCTTGATAATAGTAGTTTTTCCTATTTTTGAGATGGGCCAAGTGAGGCCAACCGATCAATGGTTTGGATCTCACTTGGGACCCTAAGGTGTGGTCGATGGCCCACTTTGATCATCATGATCATTCCATGATGGGGCCATTCTCCATGGACCCCATCATGATGTTTACTTCCTTGCATTTGAGAGGTCATCTAGACCGTCCATATCGGTGGGGAATGGATCTCCACCGTTGATTTTCATTTTCGGTGGTCCCATGTATAAATGGATCTATTTATTGTATGGTTTCTTACAAGGAAGGGCTCATAGTGGCGGAGCCCTCCATCACAAGCGTGTCCCACTCTCTATCTCTCTCTCTCTCTCTTCTTTTCTTTTTCTTTCTTTTGTGATGATGTAGCCTAATGGCCCACTTGGATGGACCCCACTTGAGGTATGTATTTTCCCCATGCCCTCCAACCCCTTTTGGTGGCTCACATCTATAGGTGGGGCCCACCTCAACATACTTATTATGGTCCAGGGACGCTGGACATTCCCTGGACGCTGGATGAAATCAAAAGAAAAAGAAAAAGAAAAAGGAAAGAGAGTCTTTTGGGGTGAGCCACTTACATAGGCCTCACCTTGTTGAATGTATACAATCCACACCGTCCATCTCCTTCCCTGGGTCATTTTAGGCGTTGAGCTAAGTGATGGGATTGTGTCACGCCCCAAACCTGAAAATCGGATTCACATGAATCCCAATTGCCGAATCTGGTGCCGACAGCCTCCGTAGTACCCCATTCTCGGCTCCTGACAATCAAGTGCCAGATTTCGATCCTGGGATCCTACAAGGAGGATTTTCGGAATGAATTTTTTTTTGTAATGGAGCATAACCAAGTCACAAAACAACATCACCACATATTCACTATATCAAAATCTTTTAAGTACAATATGGAAAGGGAAATACAAGATGATCAAAAGCTCCAAATTGGTCTGATACGTGCTCCTGCCTCAGCGCTGCTGCTGTCCAACGCTACCTGAACGCAACTGTCGTGCATAAGCTTACAAAAGCTTAGAGGGTGGTGTAAGTGTGTGCGTAAGGCAAGTGTCAAGTATACAGTATCAGAGCAATGCGAAAGTATGCGGTAAGTCCATAGAATCAGCCATGCCAAGGCTATGTAATGCAAGACGTGAATGCTATCGGCCATACCAAGGCCATGCGATGCGAGATATGAATGTCATCGGCCATACCGATGCAATGCAAAGCCTACATAGCCGAATGTCATATGCGAAATGTAATCCAAGCAAGTTGGTACTCATCATGTACACATATCAATACAGTTCCTCTTAGGATATCACCGGGGTCTAATACACTTCTCAATGACTGCCACCTCCCTAGCTGCACAATCAAGCAAGCAGAATAGACCTCACTATCTGCCTGGCTAGTAGTCTGCCAATACCTACCTGGCTCGTCGATAGCGGACTCATTTACGAGCTGGTCAAACTCAGCCTAGCTTATAGCCCCCTCACTCAGGAAGATAAGGCCACACCCCCTTCCAACCGACCACCACACAGTGGAAGACGCGGCCTACTGGTATTCGGCACTCGGGAGCTTGTGTATCCACTCGGTCTAGACGTTGGAGCATCTCCTGGTACCAAAAAGGTTCTGAGACTTTCACCCAAGGACATCCTAAGTGCCCACAGTGCTAGAATCAAGTATTTTCGGTATCCGATACGGCCATCCACGATGTACCTGTGGAGCCACGGCCCTGATGTCGCTAAGGCGTGCAATGATCAAATCATACATATGCGAGATGCATGAATCACACCGTCAAATCATGCAGAAATTCAGCGCGTACTGCGCGATCATGTGGGGCACTCCGTCTCATAACGAGTCCGATAAGTGGTCTGCCACATGGCATATGCGATGATCAGTCACTACTCAATCCAAGCATACATATGATGCGTATGGGCATGAGTCATGGGATTATACTAAGCATGTTATAAAGCGATGAATATTAATGAGTATGGGCCTATTAATGGGCCCTAAGGAGAGTTACAATGCAGACATTTAACCAATCACTGTACATACAATGTGGATGTCAAACCAACATTGTTCCTTAGGCACGACCCGCCAGAAATGTCATTACATGAACCATGAGAAATCACACATTACAATGGACCATAAGGTCATTCCGTTGGGCCTCGATCCATAGGCCATAGATACATCAAATGGGCCAAATCACATGAGCCTTACATTCATCAAATGGCTGCATTAATGGGCCTCACCAATGAGCCTTATGTACATTGCAATGGTCCATGACCCATGGGCCATGAAACACATCAAAGTGGGCCTCACAACTTGGGCCTTAACTATATCAGATGGGCCTACACTCATGAGTTTTAAACATACTAAATGGGCCACTCCATTTGCGCCCCATGTACATCAAATGGGCTTAATCCCATCGACTTTATATGTATCAAATGGGCTTAGTCCCATGGGCTTTATATGTATCAAATGGGCTTAGTCCCATGGGCTCTAAATATATACCAAGGTGGGCCTCAATGGATGGCCACAATTAAATCAGTATGGGCCCTATGCACATACCAAGGTGTAAGACCCGTATCTTGGTCCGTACCGTTCCTAGACTTTCGCGATCTTACCGGTCGAATTCTGGCAACCTTCGACCCTTAAATGATAACGACGTGCGACCCTGATTCATGTGCTGACAACCCGAGTCGACTCAACCCGAGACCAATACCATAGCGACCGCGCCGTCATTGCGGTTCCGATGCCGCGACTCGCACGCCAAGGCGATACCCTGGTCAAGAGATATGGGCCAACGTTCGATGCGAGAAAAAGCCGTGCGTTGCGAAAACCAAGGAAATCTCTATGATGTGTCACATCAATCATATCAATCCCATCAATCAATCAATCCATCAAGCCATCACATGTCAAGTACACATCACTTTATTCCATTTTCCCAAGCAACCACAAAAGTCTCCCAAAACCATACCTCTCTTACATAAAAAGCCACAAAAGTCAAGCTTTTCTTACACCACCCATACCTCTCTTACACAAAAGCCTCAAAAGTCAAAGATTTCTTACACCCCCATCACTCACCACATCCATCCATCACTCTCTCTCTCCCTTTACAACTCTATCTCTCTTTCTCTCTTTCTCATTTCAAAAATCCCAAAGCTAAAGAGACTCCATACGTATGGAATTTTTCAAACCCTCCTAAGCTCCAAGTGGCCCACCTTCCTACCCCAAAATCTCCCATCTCAACCCTCCATTCTTCATCTTAACCATTGAAGTTGAAGCTAAGGTGTCAAGGGACCCCTAGGAGCGAGAAGATCGGACGGTGGGTGCCTCTATAAGGTAGCTTTCCTTATTTTTATGGTGGACCAAGTGAGGCCCACCGATCAATGGTGTGGATCTCACTTAGGACCCTAATATGTGGCCAATGGACCACATGGATCATCATGATCATTCCATGATGGGGCCATTCTCCATGGACCCCATCATGATGTTTATTTCATTTAGAAAGGTCATCTAGACCGTCCATATCGGTGGGGAATGGATCTCCACCGTTGATTTACATTTTTGGTGATCTCATGTTCAAGGGGATCCATTTATTGTACGATTTCATTCAAGGGAGGGCTCATAGTGGCGGAGCCCTCCATCACAAGCTGTGTCCCACTCTCCATGTCTCTCTCTCTCTCTTTTATTTCTTTTATTTTATTTTATCTTATTTTATTTCATTTTTATGCAAAGGGGTTGTGTGGCCCACTTGAATGGACCTCACCTTGAGGTATTTATTTTGTGCAAGGGTCCTTCAAGTGGGGCCCACCTTGCATGTCGTACCCCCATCATCCATCACTGGTGGCCCACTTCAAAAGGCCCAACCACAATGCATTTTTATTTTTATTTTTAAAAAAGAGGGGCTCATCGTCCAGCGTCTGGGACGCTGGACGTTCCTGTGTTATAAAAAAAGAAAAAGAAAAAGGGGCTTTTGGGATGAGCCCCCTGCATAGGCCTTGCCCTGATGGATGTATTCAATCCACGCCACCCATTCCATTTTCAAGGCCATTTTAGGCGTTGACCCAAATAATGAGGTCAATCCGATGATCAGGCAGGCCATACTTTTCGAAATGGTAGCTTTCACCGTTTATATAACATTTTAAATTTTTCTTCAGGCCAAAAATATGCAACATTGGACTCATTGGACTTGTTATAGTGTGTAGAAACTCATGGATGGGGTGGATCTGATAGATGTGGGCCCCAAACATGAAAAACCCCAAAATAAGGATTTTTTTTTTAAAAAAAAATTGTATTGAAAGAGGCAGAGCCTCTGACGTGCAGGCAGCAACAGCGCTGCCTTGTGCAGCGCCAGGCCGTGGCGAGCGACCGACCCACAGCCTCCAGCCGTGGCCCCCACCTGATGATTTATGTGTGATCCAATCCGTCCATGAGGTGGGTCCCCTCCTCAGGTGGGCCCCCTCCAAGTTTCAACCACTTCCAAGGTTTAGGTGGCCCACAACGCAGGAAATAGTGGAGATCTTGTGGCTGCCCTCGAAATACTTTTTGGACCCACAGGAGTTTCGGATCAAAGTGAAATTGGTTTTTCCTGTCTATCAGGGTCCGTATGACCCTATGAACTGTTTGGATATAAAATAAACGTTATGGTGGGCCCCCACAGTGATGTATGTGTGACGGTGGCACCCACCATCATACATGTGTTATGTTTTCACCGTCCACAACTGTGGACGGTGAAACCCACCGTGATGCGTGGGTACCCTCCCCATTGTCCATCTCTTTTAGGACCCACCTTGTTCATGTGATGAATCCAAACCGTCCATCCACTTGGTAAGATCATCGTAGGCATGAGTGTAGATTGGGTGGGCCACCTACCTATGGGTTAAGCCCATTTGATTTGTAACAGGCCTATGGGCTAGGCCCATTTGAATTACAAGAGGCATATGGGTTAGGCCCACTTGATTTATGAAATGCTTATGGGCTAGGCCCATTTGATTCATTTAAGGCCTAGGGGTTTAGGCCCACTTTGATATGCATGCAAGGCCTATGGGTTAGGCCCATTTGGACTATTTAAGGCCTATGGGCTAGGCCCATTTGCTTTGAAAAAGGCCTATGGGTTTAGGCCCACTTGTTATGTTCAAAGTCCATAGGACTAGGCCCTTTTGATGTATTCCAAGGCCATTTGATATATTGTAAGGCCCATGGAACTAAACCCATTTGATTACAAAAAGGGTCCATGGGATTAGGCCCATTGGATTTAATTGAGACCCATGAGTTAGGCCCATTTTATTTGATTAAGGCCTAGGGGTTTAGGCCCATTTGACTCATGTTAGTTCTATGGGTTGAGGCCCACTTGATCTACATGAGGGGCCTAATTGGTGTGGCCCATTTGATACATATTAGACTCATGTGACTAGGTCCAATTGATGCAATCCAAGGCCCATGGGTTTTGACCCATTGCAATGCACATATGACCCATTGGTGTGGCCCATTTATGTGGCCCATCTGATGATTAAAAGGCCCATAGGATATGGCCCATTTGACATATATATGAAAAGCCCAATGGGATAAACCTAAGGTCCATTGCAATGTGTAATCCCAATACCGATTATGTAGCGATATTTCAGAAGATCGTACCTGGGATGCAATGTTGGTCTGACGTCCACATTGCGAGTGTAATGTTGGTTGGATGTCTACGTTACGACTCTCCATAGGGCCCATTACTGGCCCGTACTTATTGTGTATAGGCCGTCCAGGTCCATCTGCATTGTAAGATAGTTCATTTATTATATCATGTTTAGTACAGTTTCATGACTCATGATCATACGCATCATATGTATGCTTGATATGAGGATTGACTGATCATAGCATATGCCTTCGGGCATGTTATTTTTGGGCTCCTGGTTAGGCAGTATTGCCCTACATGAGCGCACGATATGCGCATTAATTGTTGCATGACTGGATAGCGTGAATCATGCATTTCGCATTTGTGTGACATGGTTATTGTACGCCCTAGCGACATCAGGGCCGTAGCCTCCACAGACGCATCGTGGTTGGTAAGATTGGATACCGAAAATCTTATTCCACATGAGGTACTATAGATATCCTTGGGTAAAAGTCCCTAAACCCTTATGGTACCAAGAGGTTGCTCCCACGTCTAGACCGAGTGGGTAGATGAGCGTTGAATGCTGATTACCAGACGGTTACGCTCTCCACTGTGTCGTAGTCGGTTGGAAGGGGGTGCGGCCTTACCCACCCGAGGTAGGGGACAATGCTAGGCTAAGTTTGACCAGCTCGAGGAATGGGTCCGCTATCGACGAGTCACGCCCGATATTGGCAGACGGATAGTGTGGTCTCTTTCACTTACCTTATTGCGCGTGATGTAGCGGTGATCTGGTTTAGAGTGTACTAGACCCCGGTGATATCCCATATTTGAGCTGTATTGATGTATGGACATAGATGAGGATCTGTATGATTGAGTTGCATTGCACATCGCATGGCCTTGGGGTGCCCGATACCATTCATGTCTTGCATCTCATAAGCCTTGGTACGGCTCATCATATTATGGATCCATCTTCATATTCCGCATTGCTCTGACATTGCATGTTCATATTACTACCTTGCGCACACACTTTCACCACCCTCTAAACTTTCTATAAGCTTATGCACGACCGTTGCGTGCAGGTGATGTTGGTTCGCAGCAGCGCTGAGGCAGGAGCACGTTGCAGAGCGTTTTGGAGTTTTTATTCTTTACCATTGTATTTCCCTTTATACTCATTGTACTTGTAAAGTTTTTGATCATAGTGGAAATGTAATGGAGTTCTTGGTTGTTGTTTGTGGGTTATACCTTTGGTTATGCTTATTATGAATCAAACTGATATTGAAAATCCTCCTCGTAGCATCCCAGGATCGGAACCTGGCGAATGGGAGATAGGAGCCGAGAAAGGGGTTCTACGGAGGCTGTCGGCACCGGATTCGGCGATCGGGAATTTTGTGAGCCCGATTTCCAAGTTTGGGGCGTGACAGAAGTTGGTATCAGAGCATAACTTGGAAATAACCGAGAACAACATTACATGTCCTCTATGAGTGTAGAATGGCTAAGTCCCGAAGTTCGGATAGCTTCGCGACCTTCCAATACAGACCGTTAACGTGTGTACCTTCGAGAGTTTTGAAGTTGATAGGCGTCTCGCTCTTTCCTGTAGGAATGGCGCTTGGGAGAGTTACCCGATCGACTCCCGCACCACCACCTGAGGATTTTGCTTCACCATCGGAGGCTCCAGCTTTACCCCCTGCGTCTCCCGTTCCACCCTCAGAGATCCCTGCTTCTTTCCCTGAGGATGACATTCCTCCACCTGAGGCCGATGAGGAGCCGACTGTGACTGTGAGTGCCTCTCAGTTACAGCAGATGTTACAGGCTGTGACAGCCGCACTCCAGGGACAGGGCAGACGCCCAGCTGTTTCACCAGCTCAGGCAGAGAAGGAGCGCGCGAGCGCCTTACTTCGTGAGTTCAGACGGCTTGATCCCCCACGTTTTTAGGGTGAGCCAGATCCGACCGCAGCAGAGAGATAGCGCTCCGATGTGGAGAAGATCTTCGATACTATGTCATGTACAACCGAGCAGCGCATCCAGCTAGCTGTATTTCTCTTCCACGGTGAGTCGAGCATTGGTGAACCTCTGTTACCCGTGTTGACGGACCTGAGTATGTCTGGACATGGGAGGACTTTGTGGACCGATTCAAGGAGCAGTAATTCCCCGACCATATCCGTCGTCAGCAAGCTTTAGAGTTCGAGACTCTAGTGCAGGGAGACATGACCGTGGCACAGTATGGGGCCCGTTTTGTGGCGCTATCGAGATTCGCACCGTATATGGTTGATGACGAGGGGCGGAAGGCCCGCCGTTTCGAGCACGGCTTGCGTTACGGCCTTCGAGGTCGTGTTATTGGGCATGAGCTCCCTACTTTCCAGGCAGTAGTGCGGAGAGCTCAGATTTACGAGACTGAGTGGGCCGATTCTCAGTCTGATCGTTGTCAGAGGAGGGACCGGAAGAGGCAGACTTCCTCCAGTGATTCCCAGCAGCGTTGACCACAGCAGCAGAGACGTACAGGTCACCCAGCCTTCCGAGCACCATCAGCACCAGCAGCACCTCCACCACCACCTCAGAGGCAGTTCACCAGCACCTGCTTTAGGTGCGGTGCGATGGGACACCGTTCATGGGAGTGTCCTAGCCTCCAGCAGCAGCAGAGAGGTCCACAGCAGTAGAGACCTCCACCGCAGTAGCAGAGACCCCCACAGCAGCAGCGACAGCAGCCTCCACCACCGAGGCTACCTCAGCAACAGAATCAGCATCAGCACCAGCCTCAGAGGCCGCAGCAGCAGAGGTAGCAGTTTTGACCACCTCAGCGACCCCAGCAGCATCAGCAGCACGTTCAGAGGGGACAGACACCTCCCCAGCCAGCTCAGGCTAGATTCTATGCGACTTAGAAGGATCCGCAGTCATCCGGAGGAGTCGTTGAGGGTATACTGCCAGTTTCTGCATGCATTGCACTTGTACTATTTGATTATGGTGCATCGCATTCTTTTGTGGCCGAGAGCTTCTGTCGATCGGCTGGCTTACTATTGGAGTCTACTGGTGAGAGTCTATCAGTATCGACTCCCTTGGGGAGGACTGCAGTGTTAGGACAATTTTGTTCGTCTTGCCCCGTTCTGGTTGGGGATACCTCTTTCCTGCTGATTTGTTTGTTTTGCCGATGTCCGAATTTGACGTCATCCTGGGCATGGATTGGTTCACCGAGTATTATGCAATTTTGGACTGCGCCGCGAGGACCGTCACGTTCTGTATTCTCGAAGTGCCACAGTTTCAGTTCGTTGCAGAGGCCAGAGGAGAGTAGTTGTCTTGTTTGATGTCCTGCGCCATAGAGAAGCCTGTTGCTGCCTGCATCGACCATTTGTCCGTGGTTTGCGATTTTGCTGATGTGTTCCAAGAGATTCCGGGATTACCGCCTCTCCGACTCACCGAGTTTCAAATTGATCTTGTGCCCGGTACCGTGCCTATTTCGAAGGCCCCATATCGTATGGCACCGTTGGAGTTACGGGAACTGCAGAAGCAGTTCGACGAGTTACGAGAGTTGGGTTTTATTCGTCCGAGCAGTTCACCGTGGGGAGCACCGGTACTCTTCGTGAAGAAGAAGGATGGCTCGTTGAGGCTCTGCGTTGACTACCGCGAGCTCAACAAAGTCACGATCAAGAACAAGTACCCGCTCCCTAGGATTGATGATTTGTTTGACCAGCTGCAGGGTGCACAGTTCTTTTCGAAGATTGACCTGCGTTCTGGTTATCATCAGATTCGGGTCCGAGATGAGGACATTCCGAAGACGGCATTCAGGACGCATTACGGTCATTTTGAGTTTCAGGTCATGTCCTTCGGACTGACCAATGCACCCGTGGTCTTCATGCAGCTGATGAACGAAGTCTTCTGCCCATATCTGGATCAGTTTGTTGTAGTCTTCATCGACGACATTCTGATCTACTCGAGGACCAGTGAGGAGCACGAGCAGCATTTAGAGATTACTTTGCAGACCCTCCACGCACACCAGCTATATGCGAAGCTGGAGAAGTGCGAGTTCTGGCAGGAGGAGGTGAAGTTCCTCGGTCACGTGGTGACGAGGGAGGGTATCGCAGTGGACCCCTCAAAATTCGAGGCAGTGCACCAGTGGGGCCAGCCCACGACTGCGATAGAGATCCGTAGTTTTCTTAGTTTGGCGGGCTACTACCAGCGTTTCATTGAGGGTTTTTCTCGTATTGCAGCCCCGCTGACCAGGTTGACTCGGAAGGGCGCAGAGTTTATTTGGAGTGACGCCTGGGAGCGAGCATTTACGGAGTTGAAGGACCGTTTGACGTCCGCTCCTGTCCTCACTCTTCCCTCTGGGAGTGACGGCTTTATTGTATTCACTGATGCCTCGCATATCGGTTTGGGTGCTGTCCTAATGCAGCACGGGAGACCAGTGGCCTTTGCATCTCGTCAGCTCAAGGTCCATGAGCTGAACTACCCTACAGATGACTTAGAGCTAGCTGCAGTTGTCTTCGCACTGAAGATGTGGAGGCACTATCTTTACGGGGTTAGGTTCGAGCTCTTCTCTGATCACAAGAGCTTGAAGTACCTCTTCTCGCAGTCTGAGTTGAATATGAGACAGAGGCGCTGGATGGAGCTCCTGAAAGACTATGATTTTGACCTCCAGTACCACCCGGGCAAGGCGAACGTGGTGGCAAATGCCCTCAGCCGTCAGCCACGAGGCCTAGTGGCGCATATAATGATTCAGGAGTGGCGGATGCTTGAGGATATCACAGCGTATGACTTTGAGTTCGGCCTGCAGTCTTCCATTGTACAGTTATCGAGCTTGTCGATTCAACCCTCTCTTGTCGCTAGGGTGATCGAGGCTCAGCAGGCTGATGAGTCGTTGAAGAGTTATATGGCTGAGGCGGCATCTGAGGGTCAGGATAATTGACAGATCGGTACAGACGATGGACCTCGCTTCAGAGGCCGATTATGTGTCCCGGATATTCCAGAGTTACGCAGAGATCTTATGACCGAGGCACATCGATCGCAGTTTTCTATCCACCCGGGCTCGACGAAGATGTACCGTGACATGAGGTGACAGTATTTTTAGGCAGGGATGAAGCGCCAGATCTCCAGTTTTGTGGCAGAGTGTGACACATGCCAGCGTATCAAGGCCGATCATCAGAGACCTCCTGGTCTGTTGCAGCCGTTGAGCGTCCCGATGTGAAAGTGGGAGCACGTGTCGACTGATTTCATTATGAGTTTTTCGAGGACTCAACGCGGTCATGACGCCATTTGGATTGTCGTGGATCGTCTGACGAAGTCGGCACATTTCCTTACGATGCGCGCGACTTGGTCTATGGACTGGCTTGCGAGATTATTTTTTGAAGAGATTGTGAGACTGCATGGCATTCCAGTCTCGATCATTTCTGACCGAGACTAGAGGTTCACGTCTTAGTTTTTGGGGAGCTTCCAGCGTGCGATGGGGACTGATTTACAGCTCAGCACCGCGTACCATCCGCAGACCGATGGCCAGACCGAGAGGGTCAATCAGATACTTGAGGATATGCTTCGGGCCTACGCGATTGACTTCGGGGGTTGCTGGGATGAGCATCTACGATTGGATGAGTTCGCATATAATAACAGCTATCAGGCGACCATCGGCATGGCTCCTTTTGAGGCACTATATGGCAGACCATGCAGATCACCGAGTTGTTGGACCGAGGTTAGAGAGCGCCGTCTCCTAGGCCCCGAGCTTGTGCAGGAGACTTCAGAGGCTATTGACATCATCAGGTAGAGGATGCGCACAGCTCAGAGCCGACAGAAGAGTTCTGCTGATCGTCAGTGTCGTCCCTTAGAGTTTGATGTAGGGGACCATGTGTATCTCAAGGTCTCGCCCATGAAGGGCGTAGTTCAATTTGGAGCAAAGGGCAAGCTTGCCCTGAGATTCATAGGACCTTTTGAGATCACTAGGCGCGTTGGCGCCGTGGTCTATCGGCTTGCCTTGCCATCACAGTTGTCTGGCGTCCACGACGTTTTTCACGTCTCCATGTTGAGGAAGTGTGGATCAGACATAGTTCCCGTCATTGATTGACAGCCGTTGGAGGTTCGTGAGGACGCTTCTTACATTGAGCAGCCAATCTGTATCCTTGATCGGAAGGAGCAGGTCCTCAGAACCAAGGTCATTCCATTGGTGAAGGTGCAGTGGGGTCACCATTCTGTAGAGGAGGCTTTGTGGGAGCGTGAGGCTGAGATTCGAGAGCGTTATCCTCATCTCTTTGATGGTTGATCATGTGATGTATTTTGTATGCTGTCTCCGATGCTATATGATGATGTTATGTTTCTTATTCCTCGCGAGTTATGCCTAGTTGCGATACTTGTGAAAATTTCGAGGATGAAATTTTTATAAGGAGGGGAGAGCTGAAAGATCCGTATCTTGGTCTGTACCGTTTCGTAGACTTCTGCGCTCTTACCGGTCGAATTCGACAACCTTCGACCCTTAAACTATATCGACGCGCGACCCTGATTCATGTGCCGACAACCCGAGTCGACTCAACCCGAGACCAATACCATAGCGACCGCGCCATCGTTGCGGTTCCGATGCCGTGACTCGCGCGCCAAGGCGATACCCTGGTCAAGAGATATGGGCCAACGTTCGGTGCGAGAAAACGCTGCGCGTTGCGAAAACTAAGAAAATCTCTACGATGTGTCACATCAATCACATCAATCCCATCAATTAATCAATCCATCAAGCCATCACATGTTAAGTACACATCACTTTATTCCATTTTCCCAAGCAACCACAAAAGTCTTCCAAAACCATACCTCTCTTACACAAAAAGCCACAAAAGTCAAGCTTTTCTTACACCACCCATACCTCTCTTACACAAAAGCCTCAAAAGTCAAAGATTTCTTACACCCCCATCACTTACCACATCCATCCATCACTCTCTCTCTCCCTTTACAAATCTATCTCTCTTTCTCTCTTTCTCATTTCAAAAATCCCAAAGCCAAAGAGACTCCATACGTATGGAATTTTTCAAACCCTCCTAAGCTCCAAGTGGCCCACCTTCCTACCCCAAAATCTCCCATCTCAACCCTCCATTCTTCATCTTAACCATTGAAGTTGAAGCTAAGGTGCCAAGGGACCCCTAGGAGCGAGAAGATCGGACGGTGGGTGCCTCTATAGGGTAGTTTTCCTTATTTTTATGGTGGACCAAGTGAGGCCTACCGATCAATGGTGTGGATGTCACTTGGGACCCTAATATGTGGCCGATGGACCACATGGATCATCATGATCATTCCATGATGGGGCCATTCTCCATGGACCCCATCATGATGTTTATTTCATTTAGAAAGGTCATCTAGACCGTCCATATCAGTGGGGAATGGATCTCCACCGTTGATTTACATTTTTGGTGATCTCATGTTCAAGGGGATCCATTTATTGTACGATTTCATTCAAGGGAGGGCTCATAGTGGCGGAGCCCTCCATCACAAGCCGTGTCCCACTCTCCATGTCTCTCTCTCTCTCTCTCTCTCTCTCTCTCTCTCTCTCTCTCTCTCTTTTATTTCTTTTATTTTATTTTATTTTATTTCATTTTTATGCAAAGGGGTTGTGTGGCCCACTTGAATGGACCTCACCTTGAGGTATTTATTTTGTGCAAGGGTCCTTCAAGTGGGGCCCACCTTGCATATCGTACCCCCATCATCCATCAGTGGTGGCCCACTTCAAAAGGCCCAACCACAATGCATTTTTTTTATATAAAAAAAGAGGGGCCCATCGTCCAGCGTCTGAGACGCTGGACGTTCCTGTGTTATAAAAAATAAGAAAAAAGAAAAAGGGGCTTTTGGGATGAGCCCCCTGCATAGGCCCTGCCCTGATGGATGTATTCAATCCACGCCATCCATTCCGTTTTGAAGGCCATTTTAGGCGTTGAGCCAAATAATGAGGTCAATCCGATGATCAGGCGGGCCATACTTTTCGAAATGGTAGCTTTCACCGTTTATATAACATTTGAAATTTTTCTTCAGGCCAAAAATATGCAACATTGGACTCATTGGACTTGTTATAGCGTGTAGAAACTCATGGATGGGGTGGATCTGATAGATGTGGGCCCCAAACATGAAAAACCCCAAAATAAGGATTTTTTTTTTAAAAAAAATTTATATTGAAAGAGGCAGAGCCTCTGACGTGCAGGCAGCAACAGCGCTGCCTTGTGCAGCACCAGGCCGTGGCGAGCGACCGACCCACATCCTCTAGCCGTGGGCCCCACCTGATGATTTATGTGTGATCCAATCCGTCCATGAGGTGGGTCCCCTCCTCAGGTGGGCCCCCTCCAAGTTTCAACCACTTCCAAGGTTTAAGTGGCCCACAACGCAGGAAACAGTGGAGATCTTGTGGCTGCCCTCGAAATACTTTTTGGGCCCACAGGAGTTTCGGATCAAAGTGAAATTGGTTTTTCCTGTCTATCAGGGTCCGTATGACCCTATGAACCGTTTGGATGTAAAATAAACGTTATGGTGGGCCCCACATGGGACCCACATTGATGTATGTGTGACGGTGGCACCCACCATCATACATGTGTTATGTTTTCACCGTTCACAACTGTGGACGGTGAAACCCACCGTGATGCGTGGGTACCCTCCCCACTGTCCATCTCTTTTAGGACCCACCTTGTTCGTGTGATGAATCCAAACCGTCCATCCACTTGGTAAGATCATCGTAGGCATGAGTGTAGATTGGGTGGGCCACCTACCTATGGGTTAGGCCCATTTGATTTGTAACAGGCCTATGGGCTAGGCCCATTTGAATTACAAGAGGCATATGGGTTAGGCCCACTTGATTTATGAAATGCTTATGGGCTAGGCCCATTTGATTCATTTAAGGCCTAGGGGTTTAGGCCCACTTTGATATGCATGCAAGGCCTATGGTTTAGGCCCATTTGGACTATTTAAGGCCTATGTGCTAGGCCCATTTGCTTTGAAAAAGGCCTATGGGTTTAGGCCCACTTGTTATGTTCAAAGTCCATAGGACTAGGCTCTTTTGATGTATTCCAAGGCCATTTGATATATTGTAAGGCCCATGGAACTAAACCCATTTGATTACAAAAAGGGTCCATGGGATTAGGCCCATTGGATTTAATTGAGGCCCATGAGTTAGGCCCATTTTATTTGTTTAAGGCCTAGGGGTTTAGGCCCATTTGACTCATGTTAGTTCTATGGGTTGAGGCCCACTTGATCTACATGAGGGGCCTAATTGGTGTGGCCCATTTGATACATATTAGACTCATGTGACTAGGTCCAATTGATGCAATCCAAGGCCCACGGGTTTTGACCCATTGCAATGCACATAAGACCCATTGGTGTGGCGCATTTATGTGGCCCATATGATGATTAAAAGGCCCATAGGATATGGCCCATTTGACATATATATGAAAAGCCCAATGGGATGAACCTAAGGTCCATTGCAATGTGTAATCCCAATACCGATTATGTAGTGATATTTAAGAAGATCGTACCTGGGATGCAATGTTGGTCTGACGTCCACATTGCGAGTGTAATGTTGGTTGGATGTCTATGTTATGACTCTCCATAGGACCCATTACTGGCCCGTACTTATTGTGTATAGGCCGTCCAGGTCCATCTGCATTGTAAGATAGTTCATTTATTATATCATGTTTAGTACAGTTTCATGACTCATGATCATACGCATCATATGTATGCTTGATATGAGGATTGACTGATCATAGCATATGCCTTCGGGCAGGTTATTTTTAGGCTCCTGGTTAGGCAGTATTGCCCTACATGAGCGCACGATATGCGCATGAATTGTTGCATGACTGGATAGCGTGAATCATGCATTTCACATTTGTGTGACATGGTTATTGTACGCCCTAACGACATCAGGGCCGTAGCCTCCACAGACGCATCGTGGTTGGAAAGATTGGATACCGAAAATCTTGTTCCACAGAGGTACTATAGATATCCCTGGGTGAAAGTCCCTAAACCCTTATGGTACCAAGAGGTTGCTGCAACGTCTAGACCAAGTGGGTAGATGAGCATTGAGTGCCGATTACCAGACAGTTACGCTCTCCACTGTGTCGTGGTCGGTTGGAAAGGGGTGCGACCTTACCCGCCCGAGAGTAGGGGGCAATGCTAGGCTGAGTTTGACCAGCTCGAGGAATGGGTCCGCTATCGACGAGTTGCGCCCCATATTGGCAGATGGATAGTGTGGTCTCTTCCACTTTCCTTATTGCACGCGATGTGGCGGCGATCTGGTTTAGAGTGTACTAGACCCCGGTGATATTCCATATTTGAGCGGTATTGATGTATGGATATAGATGAGGATCTGTATGCTTGAGTTGTATTGCACATCGCATGGCCTTGGGGTTGCCGACACCATTCATGTCTTGCATCGCATAAGCCTTGGTACGGCTCATCATATTATGGATCCATCTGCATATTCCGTATTGCTCTGACATTGCATGTTCATATTACTACCTTGCGCACACACTTTCACCACCCTCTAAGCTTTCTGTAAGCTTATGCATGACCGTTGCGTGCAGGTGACATTGGTTCGCAGCAGCGCTGAGGCAGGAGCACGTTGCAGCGCATTTTGGAGTTTTTGTTCTTTACCATTGTATTTCCCTTTATGCTCATTGTACTTGTAAAGTTTTTGATCATAGTGGAAATGTAATGGAGTTCTTGGTTGTTGTTTGTGGGTTATGCCTTTGGTTATGCTTATTACGAATTAAACTGACATTGAAAATCCTCCTCGTAGCATCCCAGGATCGGAACCTGGCGAATGGGAGCTAGGAGCCGAGAATGGGGTTCTACGGAGGCTGTAGGCACCGGATTCGGCGATCGGGAATTTTGTGAGCCTAGTTTTCCAGTTTGGGGCGTGACACAAGGTGGGACTCAATGGATGGCCACAATTGAATCAATATGGGCCCTATACACATACCAAGGTGGGCCCACTTGAACCATAAATCTAACTCATTTTTAGCCCAAGCCAAAAAATGATTTTTTACAAATAATTGGACGGTATGGATGCAACACAAGAACCATGGTGGGGCCCACAGATACGGCCACCAATTGAATGGACGATTTAGATATCAAGGGTGAGGGTCCACACCGTCCAGCAACCAAAGGAATGGTTGGACGGTATGGGAAACACATGCATGGCTGTGGCCTCCACCGTCCGTACGGACGGTGGTAATAAAATACTTATATCATTGAGGGCCCTATGTGGGACCCACCATAATGTTTATATGGCATCCAACCCGCTGATAAGGTCCACAGACCTGGATGAAGAGTAAAAAAAAATTTCACATTGATTCCGAAACTTCTGTGGGCCCAAAGAGGATTTCAATGATAGACATTCAATCATACAGTTTCCTGTAATGTGGGCCACCTGATCATCATATCAGCCTGATCTTTGAAGGGGGCCCACCTCAAGATGTGGCCCACCTTATGAATGGCGTGGATATCAAACATACATCATGGTGGGGCCCACGGCTGGGACCGTGGGTCCCTGTCTCTTGGCCGCCCGTCAGCCGCTGGACGGCTTTATAAAACACATACATTACAGTAGGTCCCATCCACCTGGGCGGTGGGATGGAAAGTACATCACTGTGGACTCCACGTGAGGGCCCACCATAGTGTTTACTTGTCATCTAACCTGTTGATAAGGTCACAAAGACCTGGGTGAGGAGGAAAAACAAATTTCAGCATGATCCAAAACTTCTGTGGACCCCAAAAGGGTTTCAATGGTGGAGTTCAATTCACACTGTTTCCTCTCTAGTGGGCCACCTGAGCATTGGATGGGCTCAATTTTTGGAGGGTGGACCACTGCACTGAGGGCCCACTGTATGAACGGTTCAGATGGAGAATAAATAGCAGGGTGGGGCCCATGGCTAGAGCCGTGGGTATGCCCCGTTTCATGCTGATGCTGGCAGCAGCGTCCTGGCAGGCACTGCACGCCTGCACCTCTTCTTCCTTTATATTTTTTTTTTTTGGAAAAATCGTCTTTCTACGGTTTTTCATACTTGGGGCCCACACATGATCGATCCACTCCGACCATTATATCCATGGCCCATGACAAGTCTATCAAGACCAATATCGGACATTTTCCAGCGTGCAAGAAAAATTTGGGTAAATTCCAATGGTGATGATACTATTTTTAAAATTATGGCCCACCAGATACTCTGATCATCCTCATTTTTCGGCTTAATGCCTAAAATGAGTTGGGGAAGAGGATGGACAGATTGGATTAGAAACATACATCAAGGTGGGTCCTATACAGTGGTCCTTTCCAAAGGCTTTGAACAAGCCAATATTTGTGTTTTTCCACTTGACGTCCAGCGTCCAGACGCTGGACGTTTCTCTATTTTTTATTTTTTTTTTATTTTTTTTTATTTTTTAGGTGGGCCACCACAAGATGGGTGGTGTAAATGCAATGCATATAAGATGGGCCCCCACTTTTATATGGTTGGGTCCATACATACCTAATGGTCGGGTCCATCCAAGTGGGCTATACGACCATTGCATCATACAAAAAGAAATACAATAAATAAATAAAGAGGGAGATAGAGATAGAGTGGGACACGCGTGATGGAGGGACCCCGGCACTATGGGCCCTCCGTTTCAACCATCCAATCATACATCAAAGGGGTCCCATTGCATATGGGTCATCCAAACAAAAGATCAACGGTGGAGATCCCTCTCCATCCAAGATGAACGGTCTATATGACCTCTTAATGCAAGAAAAGTAAACATTATGATGGGGTCCATGGAGAATGGCCCCATCATGGAATGATTTGATGATCAAGATGGGCCATCGGCCACATCTTATGGTCCCAAGTGAGATCCACACCATTGATCGGTGGGCCTCACTTGGCCCATCATAAAAACAAGTAAACTACCCTATAGAAGCACCCACCTTATGATCTACTCGGTCCGTTGGAACGCCTATCTTCTAGAGCTTCACTTTGATGGTGGAGATGGGAGATGGATGGTTAGGATGGGAGATTTGGGACGGGAAGTGGGCCACCAACATGCACTTTTCTCTCATGGGAATGCATGGACGTGGGAGTGCTTCTTGGTTGCTTGGGATTTGTTGAGAAATGAGAGAGAGAGGTGTGATGTAAGGAGAGATGGAGTGATGTGAAGTGAGTGATGGGTGAGGTGAGTGATGGGTGAAGTGAGAGGTTAGTTGACTTTGGTGGTTGCTTGACTTGTAGAGAAAGGAAACATGGGTTCTTATACTTGACATAAAGTGATTGATGGGTGATTGATTGATGGGATTGATTTGACACTTTGTAGAGATTCTCTTGGGATTTGCAACGCGCAGTGTTTTCCCTTGAACTGAACGCGGGTTCGCATCTCATCGTCTGGGTATTAGATCGGTGCGTGAGTCACGGTGTTAGAACCACGGTGACGGTGCGGTCACAACGATACAAGTCTCGAATTAATCCGACTCAAATGTATAGAATACGACTTATGGTCGTGCGCAACGTCAACTATAGGTCGCGGATTGCCAAAATTTGACGAGAAGGATCGTGGGAAGCAACGGAACAGTACGGATTAGGATACGGGTCTTACAGATTGGTTGGAAGGTCGGGTGGGCCATAGAGTTGGAGATTGCACCCTTACCATTCAAAGATATTTTTTTTATATTTTATTTTATTTTCTAAACACAAAAATTACTCTATATTAGACTCGTTAGATTTGTTCCGAGCCGAGGTAGCCAATGGACGGGGTGGATCTACTTGATGCGGGCTCCAGATGCGAAAAACTCTAAAAAAAATGGGTTTTCATTTAAAAAAAATAAAATGGCAAGAAGCAGTGCCTCTGTCTCTGACGTGCTGCAGCAACAGCACGCTGCTGCGTGCAGCAGGGGGGCGGGCATACTAGCAGGGTCCCACGGCTCCAGCCATGGGCCCCACCATGATGTTCATTTATCATCCAACTGGTTCATATGGCGGACCCCTCTCTGAAGCAGGCCCCCTCCAAAAATGAGGCTGATCTGTCGCTCGAATGGCCCACACTGCAGGAAACAGTGTGATTGAACATCTACCCTAGAAACCTTTCTCCTGGGCCACACAAATTTTGGATCAAAATGAAATTTGTTTTTCCTCCTTATCCAGGTCTGTGTGACCTTATCAACCGGTTGGATGGAAAATATAAGTTAAGGTGGGCCCTACGTGGAGCCCACAGTGATGTATTGTTTTGCTTCCACCGTCCGCTGGACGGTGGAGCCCACCTAATGCATGTGTTTTATTCACGCCACCCCCACACGATGGATGACAAATAAATATTATAGTGGGCCTTCCACTGGCCCACACACTGGAAGATAAATAAATATTACAGTGGGCCTTCCCTTGGCCCACACGCTGGATGACAAATAAATATTGTAGTGGGCCTAGGCCCATGCGACCACATGAATAGTTTGGATGGAAATAAACATCATGTTGGGCCTCAATTTGGGTGGAAAATAAACATTATGTTAGGTCCATGGGATTGGAACCATTTGATGTGTTCCAAGGCCCATGGGATTAGGCCCATTTAATGTAATTTAAGGCCCATGGGATTGGACCCATTTGATGTGTTCCAAGGCCCATGGGATTAGGCCCATTTAATGTAATTTAAGGCCCATGGGAGTGAACTCATTTGATGTATTCCAAGGTCCATGGGATTGGACCCATTTGATGTATTTTAAAGCCCATGGGAGTAGGCCCATTTGATATGTATAAGGCCCATGGGTCGAGAACCATTGATGCATTCTAAGGCCCACGGGTTATGACCCATTGTAATGCACTTAAGGCCCATTGGTGCGGCCCATGGATGTGGCCCACTTAATGAATATAAGGCTCATAGGATGTGGCCCATTTGATATATTTAAGGCCCAATAGGAATTTACCTAAGGTTCATTACAATGTGTGACCCCAACACGGATTATGAAATGATCGCGCCTTGGGAGCAATGATGGTTTAACGTCCACTTTGCAAGTGTAATGTTGGTTAAACGTCTGCATTACGACTCTCCCTAAGGCCCATTGATAGGCCCGTACTTGTTGTGTATAGGCCGTCTAGGCCCATCTGTGTTGTAAGAATAGTTCATCACTTATTTACATGTTTAGTATAGTTTCATGACTCATGATCATACACATCATATGTATACTTGATATGAGAATTGACTGATCATAGCATATGCCTTCAGGTAGATTGTTTATGGGACCCCGATTAGGTAGTGTTGCCCTACATGAGCGCACGATATGCGTAGGATTTACAACATGATTAGACAGTTTGATTCATGCATTTCGCATTATGTAATATGGTTACTGTACACCCTAGCGACATCGGGGCCATAGCCTCCACAGACGTATCTTAGTTGGCAGGATTGGATACCGAAAATTTTATTCTACATGGGGTGCTATAGATATCCCTGGGTGAAAGTCCCTAAACCCTTATGGTACCAAGAGGTTGCTCCAATGTCTAGACTGAGTGGGTAGATGAGCATTGAGTACCGAATACCAGATGGTTACGCTCTCCACTGTGTCATGGTCGGTTGGAAGGGATGCAGCCTTGCCCGCCCTAGTGTACGGGGACAATGCTAGGCTGAGTATGACCAGCTCGAGGAATGGGTCCGCTATCGACGACTCGAGCCCGATATTGGCAGACGGATAGTGAGGTCTCTTTCACTTATCTTATTGCACGCGATGAGGCAGCGATCTGGTTTAGAGTGTACTGGACCCCGGTGATATCCCAGATTTGAAGAGTATTGATTTGTGGACTTATATGAGGATTGTATGCTTGACTTGCATCTTGCATTGCATAGCCTTGGTATGGTCGACATCATTCATGCTTTACATCGCATAGCCTTGGTAGGCTAATGGTATTCCTGGATCCACCTACATATTTCTCATTACTCTGATATTGCATTACTACCTTGCGCACACACTTTCACCACCTTCTAAGATTTCTATAAGCTTATGCACGACCGTTGCATGCAGGTGACGTTGGGGCGTACTAGCGCTGAGGCAGGAGCGCTTTGCAGATCACTTTAGAGATTTTGTTCATTATCATTGTATTTCCCTTTATGCTCATTGTACTTGTAAAGTTTTTTATCATAGTGAAAATGTAATGGAGTTCTTGGTTGTTGTTTGTGGGTTATGCCTTTGGTTATGCTTATCACGATTCAAACTAATTTTAAAAATCCTCCTCGTAGCATCCCAGGATCGGAACCTAGTGAATGGGAGCTGGGAGCCGAGAATGGGGTTCTACGGAGGTTGTCGGTGCCAAGTTCGGTGATCAAAAATTTTGTGAGCCCAATTTTTGAGTTTGGGGCGTGACATTATCTATGTACACCGATTTATTTACCTACTGATTATTGATGCTGATTATCGACGCTGATTATCGGTGTCGATTGGCATGACTGGTTTACCGATTTCAATTATTGACCGATTCCGATTGTCATTGCAGATTGTCGAGTAGAGATCGGGCCGATTATCATGACCGATTGTTGATTTCCGATTGATGTGACCAGTTTGCCGATTCCGATTGTTGATCTATTCTGATTGTCGTGGCCGATTGCTGATTGATGATCGATGCCGTTTATCATGACCGATTGTGAATTTCGATTGACGTGACCGATTTGTCGATTCCGATTATCGATTGATTGTGATTGTCATAGTCGATGGCCGATTCCGATTGACGTGACCGATTTGCTGATTCTGATTACTGATCGATTCTGATTGTCGAAGCCGAGTATCGTGGCCGATTTCCATTGTTGAGTGGAGGCCGACCTCGATTGTCGAGGCTGATTGTCGAGACCTATATGATGTATATACAACCTGTAGTTGAAGCCCTTTGTGACACGTATTAGGCCCATGATGCATGGCCCATTTGATGTATTCAAGACCTATGTGTAGGGCCCACATGTCATGTATTCATGGCCCATGGCCAAGGCCATTGTGATGTATTCATGGCCTACGAGTAAGGTCCATTGTGATATGTATTAGGCCCATGAGCAGGGTCCACCTGTTGTGAATATGTGGCCCTTGAGTAAGGCCTATTGTATTGTATATTAGGCCTTTGTGTGAGGTCGTGGGCCCATTATATGTTTGGCCCTATATGGCCATTCCTTGGGGTAATGTTGGTTTAATGTCCACATTGTCGAGGTCGATTGTGGATGCCGGTTATTGATACCGATTATAAGTATTTGACAGCATGACATCATAATACATGCCCATACGCATCATCTGGATGTTTGTTATGAGATGTAATTGACCATTGCATATGCCATAGGGCAAGTTGTTCATGGGGCTCCTTAATAGGAGGATTTACCCCACATGAGAGCACGGCATACGCAGGATTGATGCATGATTGGACTAGGTCACTCATGCATCTCGCATTTGTGTGACATGACCACTGTACGCCCTAGTGACATGAGGGCCATAGCCTCCACGGGTATTTCGTGGATGGCCAGATGGGACACCGAAAATCTATTTTACATGGGGTACTATCGATATCCCTGGGTGAAAGTTCCTAAACCCTCTAGGTTCCAGAGATTGCTCCAACGTCTAGACCTAGTGGATGCATGAGCGCATGAGGGCTGTATACCATTAGGCCGCGTCTCCCACTGTGTCGTGGTTGGTTGAAAGGGAGTACAACCTTACCTTCCCGAGAGGAGGGGACAATGCTAGGCTGAGTCTGACCAGCTCGAGGAATGGGTCCGCTATCAACGAGCCGGGCCCGATATTGGCAGGCGGATAGTGAGGTCTCTTTCACTCACCTTATTGCGCGCCATGGGGCAGCAATTTGGTTTGGAGTGTAATAGACCTCGGTGATTTTTCAAAGAGGAACCATACTGATATGTGGACTTATTGAGTAGGAGTTGCATGCTCATTCACTTATTCATTCACTATCCACTCGGGCTGGTGGTGCGCAACTAATTGTTGTGTATCTTCATTATGGCAAGGATTTCGGTTGGGCGCACGACTAACTTGAGATCAGGAGTTTACGACGTTGAGTCTGACTATTCAAATTTAGGTATGAGACTGGTTTGGATAGAAGTCCCTTGTGGTGGACCCCGTAGCCTGCGATACTATATACTATCATCTCGACATCACACTCAAGCATGGTCATTTCATTCGCATCGTATATTACATTACATCCACAGGCATATGGTGTTTTGGGTTAATACATTTCTACACTTATATTGCCTAGATAGACTTAGCATGATTTATATATTGCATTACATCCTCGACATCTGATATTTAGCTCAAACTCTTTATTGCATAGCTATTCTATATTGCATATTCTGATATTGATTGACTTATGAATTTGTCCTTACTTTTTCTTACTCTGAAATTACGGTGAAGACCGCTTTAGTTGAAGTAGGAATAGGTCAGTATATCCTAGAGGGGAGTGAATAGGACTTTTTAAAATTTTTATAAATTATTAAAGATCCTTATCACACTAATCCTATCACAGAGTATTGATTAGGATTACTCAACCTTAACTCTACTAGCTTCCAAGCCTGATAGAGGATCCAATCACAAACTATTTAAAAGACAAACAATGTATAGATGAGATTGTGATGGATATGACTGTGTGTGCATAGGATGTGATCACATATTAAGACATGCAAGGCAATCATATGAAAGATAATATCAAACTCAAACACAGTCATCTTATAGTGGTTCGAAGACTTGTCTACTCCACTCCCAGCTTCCACACTCAACCCTTGAGTGACCGGATTTCACTAAGGAGGTTTCCCATGGTTCACCTCAAATCTAAGGTTTTAAATCAGGTTCACCTTCAACCTTTACAGAGGTTTCTACTCGGTTCACCTCAAACCCTGGAGTTTTACTGGCGTACTCCTAACCAGATGTTTATGCCCACATAGGACAAGGGTTTACACAACGCACCCTGAGGTTTCTACTCGGTTGACTTCTAATCCTGGAGTTTTACTGGCATACTCCTAACCAGCTGTGTATGCTCTTCACAGAGCAAGGGTTCACACAACGCACCTCGCACGTACACTCCCGTCGGAGGTCTCTTTCAAGGACTTCAAATGGTGAGAAACACTTAAAACCCAATCCTAAAAAGGAATGATTGCAAGTGTCCTCTGGACTCTTAGTACTTACAGATAAGTTGATGAGTCCCTTTCAGCACAATGATGAAGACCTTCTACTTGTTGATGAAGAGTCTTCAGCTCCCCTGATCCTCAACATGAAGATGTATATATGCTAGACTTAGGTTGGGTTAAGGTTATGATGGACTACCACTCTCTAAAGGTTTTCCTATAAGGAAGATAGAGAGGTTCCCATCATCTATGCATTCAAGGCATCCCAGCTTAATGATATGTCATTAAGGTAGTAGCTGAAGGATCCTTGAATGTGGAAGTTCATTCCCCAATCCACTCTATGAGATATCAATGATAAGGGTGGACTGGAGGATGAACTTCCCAAGAGAAAGGGCTTAGGTAAATGATAGGAAGGTTAAAACACTCTAAAGCACTCTATTCTTTCTCTCTCCCAGCAATGAAGACAACTCTCTCTATTTATAGGCAAAAGGTTCCAACGGATATAAACGGTCATATTTATGACAGAGTTCGATATCATCGATCAGTCGTCGATATGATCGAGCGTATACTCTCGATTGTATCGACCGACCTCTCGATGATAAGAACTCAATTGTCATTTCGCTTTTGGAAACCTTCTGCCAACTGGTCGATGGGATCGAGACACACATCGATGATATCGGATTTCGAACTCCGATTCCATCGAGTGATGGTTCAATTCTATCGATAGTTGAAAAATAAGAGAGAAGTCTTGAAGAATTTCAGGATCACAGATATGATCGGGGAACCAGTCGATGTCATCGAAATTTGTACATCGATCATGTCGGCGACCATTCGATGGGATCGAAAATCGTATAGATTTTACATGTAAGCTTGCTGGATGAATTATGTCCTGACTCGATCCAATCGACATGGTCTCGATATGATCGATATATGAATATCGATTTATCGACAGGCACCCTGATCAACATTAAAAGCAACCTGAAATTCATGCTGGAGAGAACATGCGCCCCACAGTCGATATGATCGACTGACTCCCTATATGATCGATATTTGAGTTCAGATTGAATCGGGCAGTCATTGATATATCGAAGCAGTTGATAGTTTTCTTTAGAAAAATAGGGGCACCGGAAAGCAATCTGTCGATACGATCGATCGACTTTAGATATGATCGATTTTCGAATATCGATGATACCGACTCGAAGGTCGATATATCGATAAATCGTCCAGAAGATTATTTTTTGTTCTCACTCGATTGTATCGATTGATATGTCGAGGACATCGACAGAGCTGGTCGATCATATCGAAAGGGGAATCGATATAATCGACAGTGTAAGAAAAACTTAGAAAATATTCTTTTAGATAAAAAGTTTTCTTACACATAAACCCTAAGATGTTCTATTTCTTTTTAAGGGTTTAATCACCTGGTGTTTTGGGACATGGGATGTGAGGCTATGATTTACCTTTTAGTGAGCTTCCACACATCCAGATGTGGCAGACACTTGACATGATCTTCTTGTTAGGTGCTGTCGTCCGACTGACTCAACATACAACATAATTGACAAACCAGGGCATGTAATAGGTGCACTTTCATACTCTGTTATTATATGATTTATAATCTTGTTAGTATTTCTACTTACTCTAATAATTCATGATCTTGACAGTATTTCTGTTTATTATTATAATGTACGATTTATGGATTTCCAGTAACTTCAGTATTGTATAATGATGACATTGTATTAAATACTTGACACTTATTTTTTGCACACACTTACACCACCCTCTGAGCTTTCTATAAGCTTATGCAGGATAGATGCATGCAGGTGATGTTAAGTTGCAGCAGTGTTGAGCTTGGAGCGTGCAGCGGTCTTCTGAAGCTTAATTTGTGAGTTATGTATTTCCCTTTTAACATCGTACTCAAATGATTATATTAGTAGATATGTGACGATGATGTTACCTTTGTGATTTGGGTAATCTTGTGGTTATGCTTATTATGAGTTAAATGTATATAAAAAAAATAATTCTCCGTGTAAGATTCCAAGATTGCAATCTGACATATGGGTGTTAGGATCTAAGAATAGGGTACTACGGAGGCTGTCAGCACTGGATTCGGAAATCTGGAGTCTTGTGAATCCGATTTTTGGGTTTGGGGCGTGACAGAAGTTGATATCAGAGCATAACTTGGGAATACCTAAAGATAACATCATATATCTGCTGATAGCTACCCTGCACTCTGTGATTGTTGAGAACTTAGAATGGTTAGATCCCCAAGTTCGGATAACTTAGAGATTTTCTGATATAGCTCCCTGCCGTTGAGATTGCAAGGCAGCATAGTATTCCAGTCTCGATCATTTTTTACTGGGGTCCAAGGATCAGTGGGGTCATCGTAGTGCTGTTGAGGCGTCTTGGGAGTGATAATTTGAGATTTGCGAGTGTTATCCCCGTCTTCTTGTTATTGACTGCATTCGAGGGTTATGTTCCTGATTTTACATAGTGAGATAATTTTTGTTTTCTAATGAGTTATGACTAGTTATGATGATTGGGTAAATTTCGAGGATGGAATTTTTATTAGGAAGGGAGAGCTATAAGACCCGTATCCTAAACTATATCATTCCATAGGTTCTTGCAATCTTTCCAATTGAATTTCACCAACATTCGACCCTTAATCGGCATTTGCACGCGACCCTGATTCACACGCCTTCAACCTTAGACTTGTACCCTAGCAACTGCATTGTCGCAGCGGTTCCGATGCCACATCTCGTGCGCCGAGGTGATACCCAGGCCATGAGATGGGAGCTCGCGTTAGGTTTGAGAAAAACATCGCGTGTTGCAAAACTCAAGAGAATCTCTACGACTTGTCACCTCAATCAATCAATCAATCCCATAATGTTAAGTACAACACATCAATCAACTCATCACCCAACACATCACTCACCCCATCACAACCTATACTTCTCTTACACAAAAACCGCAAAAGTCAACATTTCCATCCCATCTCCTCTCTCTCTCTCTCCCATCCATCACTCCATCCCATCTTCTCTCTCTCTTACTTCTCCCTTCTCTTCCAAGCAACCAAAGAAGAACTCAACGTCCAAGCTTCCCAAGCTCCATGAGAGAGCTAGGTGTGGCCCACCTTCCTACCATCCAATCCCACCCTCTAAAGACCATCTCTACCGTTGAAATTCATCCCTCGGAGCTCTAGGATGTGTTGATGGAAAGAGTTCAAGAAGATCAAAGGTGGGTGATTTTATTCATTTGATTTGTGATTTAAGGGCCCACATATATGGGACCCATCTTGATGTATTTGTTGTAGCAAAGAGGGATCCGTAGTGGCGGGGTTCCTCCACCAACCGATTCTCTCTCTCTCTCTCCCTCCCTCTCTCTCTCTCTTTTCCTATTGAGGCCCACCTTGAAGAATGGATTAGATCCACACTGATCGTGGACCCACTGTGATGTATGCATCTTATCCGTGTCGTCCACCTTCATGGGACCCACCTAATGCATGTGTTGGATCTACATCGTTCAGATATGGGAAAACATAAATATGAGCTTGATCTCAAGCGAGTGGGCCATATTGACGTGGACCCATCGTGATTATATGAGATATCCACACCATCCACACAGCAGGACAGTGGGACCTACCATCTATGGGCCCCACCTTAAATGCATAGACATCCACACCGTTCGTCTAGCGTCTAGGGATGCTAGACGTGACTAACGTTGAAGTGTGAACTGACAAGGGGGTGTACTAAACAGCAAACCAACAAAATAAAGTAAAATAAAATATACATTATTCTAATGATTATTTAATATTATATTATATAAATATATATAATATGTAGATATGGTAGGCCCTACGTGGGACCCACCATATTGGTAACAGACTGGTGGTGTGCGTGTCTCACACCAGCAGTAGCTGCTGCTGCATTCTTTTCAGCACGTGTGGGTCTCCACATGAGATGTGTTACATCTCAACTGTACACCTGTGTCCCCCTTATGATGTACAGGTTTTTAATCCTACCGTCCATATGAGCTGGACGGTGGGGTCTACCATCTTGATGCTGGGATTTCGTAATCCACACCGTCCGTTAATCCAACCCTCTCTGGACGCTGGACTTCTTTCAAAATTAATAATATATATTATTTTATATATATGCACCGTGGTGGGCCTGTGTGGAACCCACCTGCTAGACGGATTGGCCGGTGTACGTCACACGGCTATACGATTGCTGTGGGGCCCACCTTGAGGTATTTCCCCACCGTCCATCCATTTGATGACGGGCCAGCAGCCGTTGTCAGTTGCTGCAGCACGTGCAGCAGCAGCCCCACACTTGGACTCCACTACGATGTATGTCCATCCATACTAACCATGGGATGGTGGGCCAGCCTGACATGATGTGTGTATATCATCCCACGCCATCCATTTGTTTCATCTAAGCCGTCGATTTGTATTTCCATGTGGGCCACACCGTGATTTATGTTTTGTAATCTACACTGAGCATCAGGGAGGGTGGGACCCACAGTGATGTACACTTGCTGTGGGACCCACCAAGCATGCTATATGGCCGACCGTCAATAGATGTAAAGACCCTGGACATTTAAGCAACAATAAAATACAATAAAATAAGATATATAAATATACATACATGTATTATTAATATTATAATATTATGAGGGCCTCACATAAGAAACACTTCAGATGTAAGTATTCTATCCAAGCTGTCCATCTGCTTTGTCAGCGTAGACACTAGCATGATATATTTCTTTCATCCACACCATCCAGATTGAGCTAGACAGTGTTGATTTACCTGGGTAATGTATGGATAGTACCGATTTACCAGGACAATGTTTGGACCGTGCTGATCATCATTAGTGGGCCCTGTGCCCTAGGGAATGACAATGTACACTGATACACATATAACACCTACAACCATTGGAATAAATTTTTTTAGAGTGGTCCAAGCCCATTTGAGGCCCACCTGTGATGTATATTTAAGGCCCACCTGTAATGTATATTTGTGGCCCATGTGATAGGACCCACCTGCCTTGTATTTAAGACCCATATGATGGGGTCCACCTGCTTGAATCTGAGGCCCATGGGTAAGGCCCATTATGATGTATTCAAGGCCCGTGGACGAGGCCCAATGTGATGTATTCGAGGCCCATTGAGATGTATTGAGGCCCATGGGTTGAGACCCAATGAGATATATTGGAGGCCCAGGTATGAGGCCCACTTGATTATATCAGGCCCATGTGTAGGGCCCACCTATTATATGCTTGAAGCCCATGGGTTGTGGTCCATTGTGATGTATTCGAGGCCCATGAGATGTAGCCTATCCAATGTATATAGGCCCATGTGATGCGGCCCATAGTGATGTGTATGTAGCCCATGTATGAGGCCCATTGCGATGTGTATTAGTCCTTTGTGTGAGGCAATGGGCCCACTATATGTTTAAACCTATATGGGCCACTCCTTAGGAGCGATGTCGGTTACATGTCCACATTGACGGGCAATGATGGTTGAATGTCCACATTATGACCTTCCCTTAGGCCTTGTTAGGCCCATTCTCATCATTTCCTTGGTGGATTAACCTAAATAAGTGGGCCTCATTCACCGTAGACGGATGACTCCATGTTATTAGATTTGATACCATGGTCGAGTGTTGATCTTTATACTATGGTTGATCGGCTGATTATTTATGGACCCCGCTTTGTTTACCTACTGATTATCGGCGTCGATTATCGATGCTGATTATCGATGCCGATTGACATGACTAATTTTTTAATTTCGATTATTGACCGATTTCGATTGTCGTGGCCGATTACCGAGTAGCGATCGATGCTGATTATCATGACCGATTGTTGATTTTTGATTGACGTGATTAGTTTACCTATTCCGATTGTCGTGGCCGATTGCTGATTAACGATCGAGGCTGTTTATCATGACTGATTGCCGATTTCAATTGACGTGACTGATTTGTCGATTCCGGTTATCGATTGATTGTGATTGTCGTAGTCGATGGCCAATTCCGATTAACGTGATCGATTTGTCGATTCTGATTAACGATCGATTCTGATTATTGAAGCTGAGTATCGAGGCTGATTCCGGTTGTTGAGTGGAGGCCGACCTCCATTGTCGAGGCCGATTTCGATTGTTAAGGCCGATTATTGAGACCTATATGATGTATATGCGACCCATAGTTAAGGCCCACTGTGACACGTATTGGGTTCATGATGCATGGCCCATTTGATGTATTCAAGACCCATGTATAGGGCCTACATGTCATGTATTCATGGACCATGGCCAAGGCCATTGTGATGTATTCATGGCTTATGGGCAAGGTCCATTGTGATATGTATTAGGCCCATGAGCAGGGTCCACCTTTTGTGTATATGTGGCCCTTGAGTAAGGCCTATTGTGTTGTATATTAGGTCTTTGTGTGAGGTCGTGGGCCTATTATATGTTTGGCCCTATATGGCCATTCTTTCGGGCAATGTTGGTTAAATGTCCACATTGTCAAGGCCGATTGTGGATGCTGGTTATTGATACCGATTATAAGTATGTGACAGCATGACATCATAATACATGCACATACGCATCATCTGCATGTTTGTTATGAGATGTAATTGACCATTGTATATTTCATAGGGTAAGTTGTTCATGGGGCTCCCTGATAGGCAGAGTTACCCCACATGAGAGCACGACACACGCAGGATTGATGCATGATTGGACTGGGTCACTCATGCATCTCGCATTTGTGTGACATGACCACCATACGTCCTAGTGACATTAGGGCTATAGCCTCCATGGTTATTTCGTGGATGACGAGATGGGACACCAAAAATCTGTTCTATATGGGGTGCTATAAATATCCCTAGATGAAAGTCCCTAAACCCTCTTGTTCCAGAAGTTACTCCAACATTTAAATCGAGTGGATGCATGAGCGCATGAGGGCCGTATACCGTTAGGCCGCGTCTCCTACTGTTTCGTGGTCGGTTGAAAGGGGGTGCGACCTTACATGCCCAAGAGGAGGGGGCAATGCTAGGCTGAGTCTGACCAGCTCGATGAATGGGTCCGTTATCGACGAGCCGGGCCTGATTTGGCAGGTGGATAGTGAGGTCTCTTCCACTCACCTTGTTACGCGCGATGTGGCGGCAATATAGTTTGGAGTGTAATAGACCCCAATAATTTCTCATAGAGGAATCATACTGATATATGGATTTATTGAGTAGGAGTTGCATGCTCATTCATTCATTCATTCACTATCCACTCGGGCTGATGGTGCACAACTAATTATTGTGTATCTTCGTTATGGTAATGATTTCGATTGGGCGCATGACTAACTTGAGATCAGGGGTTTACCACGTTGAGTCTAACTATTCAAATTTAGGTATGGGACTGGTTTGGATAGAAGTCCCTTGTGATGGACCCCATAGCCTATGATACTACGTACTATCATCTTAACTTCACACTCCAGTATGGTCATTTTATTCGCATCGCATATTGCATTACATCCGCAAGCATATGGCATTTTGGGTTAATACATTTCTACACTTATATAGCCTAGATAGACTTAGTATGATTTATATATTACATTGTATCCTCGACATCTGATATTTAGCTCTTTATGACTCCTTATTACATAACTATTCTATATTGCGTATTCTAATATTGATTGACTTATGGACTTGTCCATACTTCCGCTTACTCTATTATCATATGATTTATGATCTTGTCAGTATTTCTGCTTACTCTATTAATTCATGATCTTATCAGTATTTTTGCTTTTTATGATAATGTACGATTTATGGATTATCAGTAATTTTAGTATTGTATGATAATGAAATTGTATTAAATACTTGACACTTATTTTGTGCATACACTTACACCACCCTCTGAGCTTTTTATAAGCTTATGCACAATAGATGCATGCTGGTGATGTTAAGTTGTAGTAGTGTTGAGCTTGGAGTGTGCAACGGTCTTTTGGAGCTTGATTTGCGATTTATGTATTTTCCTTTCAGCATTGTACTCAAATGATTATATTAGTGGATATATGACGATGATGTTGCCTTTGTGAATTGGGTAATCTTGTGGTTATGCTCATTATGAGTTAAATGTACCTAAAAAAAATCCTCCTTGTAGGATCCTAGGATCGGAATCTGGCATATGGGTGCTAGGAGCCGAGAATGGGGTACTATGGAGGCTGTCAGCATCGGATTCGGCAATCGAGATTCTTGTGAATCTGATTTCCAGGTTTGGGGTATGACATGATTGGAGTCTTTAGCTATGGATATAAACTGTAGTTATATTACTACGAATTAAATCTGTAGCTTGATACTCTAATCATCCATAGCCTTTACTCGTATTGATGGTCTCTTAGAAATTCTATGGGGGGCCCACCATAATTTTTGTGTTCAATCTAAGCCGTCCATCCATTTTGACAGATCGTTTTAATGTGTTAGCTCAAAAATTAGATAAAATTAAAGCTCAAGTGGACCACACCATAGGAAACAATGGAGATTAAGTGCCTTTTGTCGATTTGTGGTGTGGTCCATGTGAGTCTTCTATTTGCCTCATTTTTTAGGATAAATCCCTAAATAATTCTTTGAATTGAATGGAAGGCATAGATAAATGACATACATCATGGTGGGCCACACGGAACCCCTAACATGACCATTCATCTCAATTTGGTGGTCACGCGCACAAAAAAAAGAGCCCGCCCACTGCATTTTTCTTTCTCGCGCCCCCACTTCTCTCTCTATCTTCTCTTACTCCTTTCTTTCTATCTTCTCCCCACTTCTCTCTCTCACTCCCTACCTATCCTCGATTGCATGAGGGACTCGTTCGGACTGCTCCACTTCTCTCTCTCTCTCCCCCTTCCCATCCTCGACCACGAGGTATTTCTTGCTCCCTCTCTCTCAATCTTTCTTAATCTCAATGTTGATGTATGAATTTGGGGATTTAGTAATTTGTGGATTTTCAATTCGAATATGGACCCTCATTTAGGGATTTAGGGATTTTAGGTCTTACAGATTTGAATGTGGACCCTGAATTTGGGTTTTTCTGATTTTACAAATTAGAGATTTAGGGATTTTAGGATTTCATTTCATGGGTCGTGGATATTGTGAAGAAAACATTGATGGACCTTTAAGATTATGAAGAGAATGTTGAATCAATGGTTTTGTCGAATTCCAAGAACATCAAACGGTTGACAGCAAGTTTTTTTTTTTCCAGCATCTGCATACTCATGCATTGAAGCACTCTCTCACTATCCAGTTTTATGCTTACCTGTTCAGAACTCGCAATGGTTTCCACCATCTTTCCATTTGATTCCATGGCCTTCTCATTTGGAACAACATTGATCCCAGTAGCTGGATCGATATTTTTGCATTTTGTCTCTTCACCCACATCTAATGTAGAATGAGTGGCCATTTGAATTTGATCAACCTCATTGGTCATCACCTTTTCTATGTTCCCTGCAGCTGTTTGAGTCTGATTAACCTCACTCGTCGCTTTCTCTTCCATCTCCACCAAAGTCAAGTTACCTGTAACGCCCTGAAAATCGGGGGTCAAGCATAACTCACCTCCCGAGTTTCAAAACATCACTTATGCAACATGTTTAATGAAGGTTGTATGTTTTCTGTATTAGTGCATGAAACATGAAGTAGATTAAGCCAAATCAGCAAAACATAATCTAGAGACAATTAGAATACGTAAGCGGAAGTCTGAAATAAATATACAAACCAATACAAGTCCCCAAAATATGTGTACGATACCAGGTCAATAGTTATAAGTCTAGTTTCAAAATATAAATAACAAAATGTGATAGTCCTTTATAAAGTGTAAACCTTGAAGCCCCGTCGATTCAGAATGGTCTAATTGAACCCGCCTGAATACTGCATAAACGAGAATGTCTCCTCATCATCCTCGAACTCTGGCTCTACATCATGGGTCGCATCGTCATCTGTAATTAAGATAGAGTCTGGTTGGTGTTTAAACACCGTCCCAGAACGTGGGAGTGAGTGATCAACTCAGTGGAGCTATACAGCAAAGGTTAACATGTTATCAATTCAGTCAAGCAGTAATGATAAAGCAGTACAACAAGCAAGTCCTAAGAACTCTGATTAATGCAAGGATGGGATGTAGTCATGATGCATGCCCTCACCTGCACTTCCTCTGCGATCTTCATCTCACGGTCACTCATGTCAGTCACTTCCTCAGTGCACTGCCCAACGCCAAACGACACATACAATGCGGTGCATGAACGTGATTACCAAATTCTTATTAGTCCTTTTCATACGGTAGGATTGGGAAGCTAAGGTACCACCCTTTATATCATTTTCCCAACATTGATCTATCTAGGGCCGTCAATCTTAGTTAATCACATACGATAGGTAAGTTCAGGTCACTACCACCAACGTCCTACCAACTGACAGTCTATTTTTGAAGGCTCGTCACCAACCCGACTGGGGACCACAGCCAGGCTGCACCAAGGTAGGCCTATTCATACTTGAGGTCACTCCACTAACGCCCTACCAACTGGCAGTCTATTTTCGAAGGTTCATCACCAACCCAAATGGGGACCACAATTAGGCTGCGATAGTGTAGGCCGACAACTCGAATACAGTGTCTCATACCACCATGTTCGGCTCACGAGTCTGGGTTGTTCACTGGTCACTACGCGGAGGCTTGTTACCCCATCATATGCTAACAGCTCGACCACGGTGTCCCATACCACCATGCCCGACTCATGAGTCTTAGTGGATCGTGGTACCATGGTTAAACGGGCATTTCACTGGTAAGTTTGGTATCTTAGGTTCAAGCAGTAGCGTCCATACATGGTGAACATACATTGGGTCAATTGGGTTACTTGACGAGCTCGACTGGTAGGAGCGCACATCGAGATGATCGACATGAAGTGCGTAAGCACTCCGTGTGGCCTAACCACTGCCGACATCCTATGTACGGCTCGGATTCATCGAACACCTCCTACGTGGTGAAACAACTACAACTACCGAAACAAGGCTTGTTACCGATTGGCTGGACTACATTATAGTCTTAGCCGCATGCAATCACAACAAATAAGCATACGAGGTAAGCAGGCAGTAAGGAATACTTAAGTCAAATCCTACAATCATGTGAGCATGTTATGAAATTGTAACGACTCGAAAAAATTCGTACAAAGACCCGAGTACCAACTCAGTCAGAAATCCCTCAGGATTAAATCCTTTAGAAATTAGACGAGAATTGCTAAGTACTAACCTAGATTACCTGTGAAATTAATACTAATCACTTTAAATGTGATCTGTAAGATCCAAAATCTGTAGAATTAGTAACGCTATGTTACTCTAAAATCTAGGATCCAACTCTAAACCCAGTTGCTCATGAGAGCACTTTAAAACTTCGTATTGGACCTGGACCGAACGTCGAAAGTCCGATTGCAATGAACTTAGAAGATATTGACCGCGTAATTGGACTTGACAATCACCACAAAAATTACATCCAAACGATGCTCTGGGACGATTTCTTGAGTCCGGAGTGAAGAGTGTGAGAAACTAAATTTTTTAAAGAAATTAATTATGAATTTAAGTAATTTGGGTCGTGTCGCTTGCGCGACATTTATAAGCATTCTGATCGTTGGATTTTGACCCAAATTCACCCTCGGATCAGGGATGATAGCCCATTCATGTCAAATTACTTGTGGCCTTGATCGAGTTTCAGTGACCGCTGAACTGAAACTGGTCTGCCACGGTCGATCTGGAAATCCGATCGAACTGAAAACTTAAATTGATCAAGATCTAACATCCAAGAGCTTAAGTCCGACCGCACTTGGTAACAGGACCTCCAGAAGTGCTCCGTTAGATCGGAACAAGGCCGATTTGGTTATAACCTAAGTATACCTTAGCCTTAAGGCTATTTTCATCAATTTAGAGCTTATAAAAAGGCCTTAAACCCTCTCTCATTTTCTCCATACGAATTTAAGAGAAACCCTTGGAGAGAGAAGAGAGAAAAGAGAGAGAAAGTGAGAGAGAAGTGTTGTTTTCTTCTTGTCATTCCACCTAGCTGCACTACATGCCAACTTCCATCCATCTGAATAGTTATTTCGGCGATTCTGATTTCGCATTTGGGTAAGAAAATTAAACCCTAACCTGTTTTAATGTTTGATATAGACGGAGTCATATAATAGCTAACCTAACTTATGTTATAGGTTGCTAAGCCGCCGTTGACGAAAGCTTACGGCTTAAATCATATACGTTACGCTTCTATGGCGTAAGGTGCAGATTATAGACGTATAGGTTATGGTTTTCAAAGCTTTCAATGTCAGATAATGTTTTCTTACTGACATGGATGCTATTCTACTGCCAAATGCACTATCTGTTGTCTTACGATTATGTATAGCTTATATTACAAACTGAGTGTTCCATGTGATTGATAAAATGTTTGCATGCATATGACATCTGATCTAGTGATTGCCATGATAAATCTTTGTTAGTGCATGCTTATTATGTATGTGAAAACTCCTTAGCAAAAGGAATTGCCTAAATATGCAAGATGACAACATACCTGATATATGTTGAATAGTATAAGCTAAGTGTTTGCGTAAATGTCTAAATGAGCTAGAAATAGGTAAAGTATGATTATTTTTGAATTGAGATATGAATCTCAATCACTTTACTTGGGTATATGATTTCCACCATGTTATATTTAGTTTATTTCATTCCTACTAATTGTGTGTATGATTTCCTCCATGTATAGTCTTCATGTTTAAGTTATATTTCATATCCTACTTATATGAATATGGATGTTGAATCATATGTACGTGACTGTGGCCATGTTATAGTCCAAGCATTTAGTAACAGACTTAAGTTCGTGGTTGAGCTTTATTCGCCACGAAGGGCGTGTTTGACTAACCCGAGTCGTACTAGAGTTGTCGGCAGTGGTTTGGCCACACGGAGTGCTTATGCATTTCATGTCGATCAACTCAACGTGCGATCGAGCTAGTCGAACTCGTCAAGTAACCCGATTGACCCGATGTGTGTTCACCATGTATGGACGCTTCTGTTTGAATCTAGGGTACCAAACTTACCAATGCAACCCCGTTAACCTTGGTACCTCGATCCGCTAAGACTCATGAGCCGGGCATGGTGGTATGGGACATCGTGGTCGAGCTGTCGGCCTACGCTGGGGCGACGAGCCTCCCCGTAGTAACCAGTGAGCACCTAGACTCGTGAGCCGATTATGGTGGTATGAGACACTATATTCGAGCTGTTGGCCTACTCTGATTGGTGACGAGCCCTTTGTAGTGACCTCGAGTATATCCTAAAACTACATTGGGGCGACGAGCCTTGTTGTAGTCTATAGGATATAACTAGACCTGTACTGATTGGTGACGAGCCCTTTACAGCGATCTAAAACTATACTATCATATGAGATTGTCTCAGACTGACGACCCGAGAATGGATCATCGTTTGGGTAATCATTTAAGGGAGGTACCTTAGCTTCTCAATACTGCTATATGAAAAGGACTAATAATAACTTGGTAATCATGGTCATATCATCACACTGCATGTGTCGACGATGAAGTGCACAGAGGGCTGGAAGCATGCCGCGAACTTAAGATGGTGTCTTATGAGGGAGTGTAGGCGAGGGCATGCATATATGAAACATCTCATCCCTGCATTAATAAGAGTATTTAGGAATGATTAATATGTTTGCTTTATCATTACTGCTTGATTGAATTGATAACATGTTAATCTTTACTCCATGATTCCATTGACTTGATCACTCACTCCCACGTCTGGATGGTGTTCTGAACACCCACCAGACTCTGTCTTAGTTGCAGATGAGGATGTGACTCAGGAGGTGGAGCCTGACTATTACGACGATCAGGATGAGTTCTCTTATATGCAGTTCTCGGCCTACTTCGCTTAGGTCGTACTGATCGATGGGGCTACAGGGCATACTATTGTAGTTGGATTCTTTTTAACATTTTATTTTTAGAACATTATATGTATATGGTGACTCAGAGATGTATTCATACTCTAGCAGATCGATAGTGAGCTTTGCTTTCCTATTCATTTATATAGATATCTTTCAGTCTTTCGCTTGCGATACATAAACTGATCTGGAGTATGAATTACTGTTTTGGTGTAATCCCACTCATGTTTAATGCACTACCATGATCAACATTCAACCATCTGCATTTATGTTGCATAAGTGATGCATTGGAACTCGGGAGCTGAGCATCTGCTCGACCCCCAATTTTCAGGGTATTACAAAAATATAACTTAAACATGATTATACAATACATGGAGGAAAATCATACACACAGTTAAACATGAATGAACAGACTTTATCATATGCAAGTCATGGAGGAAATCATACACACTATTAAGGCAGTTGGGATTCATATCTCAACTCTCATATAAATTACACTTTACTAACTACTAACTCATTCAGACATTTTTACAAATACTTAGACTACACCTTCCAACGTATGTAACATATGTTGGTTATAATATGTATTAGGAAAAATCCTTTCGTTAAGGAATTGTCGTCTACACAACAATCATATACCCATAATAGTTAATTATGGCGAGCACAAATACACATTCTATACTCATTTAGACATTTTCATAAACACCTAAGCTTCACAATATAACATACACAATGTATGTGTAACGTCTCGTAAAAATCCGTACAGAGACCCGAGTACCACCTCAGGCAGAAATCACTTAGGATTAATTTCTTTAGAAATTAAGCGTTAAGTTAACTAGCGCTATGCTAGATTAGTTATGAAATTAGCACTGATCGCTTTAAATACGTTCTACAAGACCTAAAACTTATGAAATTGTTAATGCTATAACGTCCTGAAACCTATGATCAAACTCTAAACTCGTTTGCTCTCAGGAACCCTTTGAAACTTTCTATTGGATCTAGACTACGCGTCGAAAGTCTGATATCTACAATCTTAGACCATTATGACCGCTTAGCTAAACTTGACAATTGCTTCAAAAACCAAGCCCAACTGATGTTCTAAGGTTATTTCATTGAGCATGGAGCAAGGAGTGTGAGAAAGAGTGAAATGCTTTGAAAATTAACTATGATTTAAATAAATCTGGCACGTTTCTCTTGTGGGTTAAGTATAAGCATTCAAACCGTCGGAATCTAACCCAAATACACCCTCAGATCAGGGAACATTTCCCACTCAGGTTAGTTTACTTGGAATCCTTGATCGAATCTCCGTGACCGCTGAACTGAAATTGGTCCGCCACTTGCAATCTAGGAACACTATCGGACTGAAAACTTAATGTGAACAGGATCCAATATCCATGAGCTTAACTCCGACCGCATTTGGTAAGGGGACCTCCAAAAATGCACTTTTAGATTGGGAAAGACCCGATTTGGCTATAACCCAAGTATACTTTGGTTTAAAGTCTAAATAGGTGAGTTTCTAACCTATTTAAAGACCTTAAACCCTCTCACACCCCTCCCATACGAATTTGTAAAAAGACCTAGAAAGGAAAAGAGAGAAAAGAGAGAGATTGTGTGGAAGTTGTGAGGGAAAATCCCTGGCTCTCGATCCTGCTTCTACACGTACATAATCATCGTGTTCTAATCACTCTTTTAGTGATTCCGACTTCATTTTAGTTAAGAAAACCCTAACCTCAACCTGTTTTAGGGATTCCATCGATACAATTAGTGAAGTAGCTAATTTATCTTGTGATATAAGTCGTCATACAGACGTTAACGAAGCATAGAGTTTCTATTCGATTTGTTACGCTTCTACGGCAAAAGGTGAGGATTCTAGGTACTTAGGTGAACTGTTTTCAAAGCTTTTAATGTCGTTTAATAGCAGATTATCGACAAGAATGCTGTTTGACTTATAGAACATGTTGTCTGTTTTCCATTTCGATTACGTACGAAGAATATGAGATTTAGGACATTTTAGGTATTTGTAGGAAATACTGTATATGTCCGTATTTTGCTAAAATGATTTCCATGTTTATTTTTCGTGTCATTATACAAGTTATGCATGTATGATCTGTTTGGCGAAGAGATTTTCCCTAATGCGCACTTTGGGTCGACATACGTTATGTAGACTAAAGTGTGTAGACTAAGTGTTTGTATAAATGTTTATATTAGTATGTATTGAGTAAATGTTGTTTTAGATTAGTTTTGAGATTGAATTCTCAATTAATATGTTGATGTACATGATTTCCTCCATGTTGTTATTGAATTGATTTCCTCACATATATGGAATACATGTGTTTGGTTGATTTGCTTACGTTGTATGTTATAACATGTTGTTAACATGCTTGGATTGTCTGTATTTCATTTCTATTACTCTCATATAATCAATGATGCAGATTACAAGTGCTTGGGGCTACGCTCTAATCCAGGCAGTCGGTAATAGATTCGAATTCATGGTTGGCTTCTATTTGCCATGAAGGACGCGTCGATGAACGCGAGTCATGCTTTGGTTAGCGGCAGTGGTTAGGCCACACGAGGTATTTTATGCACTTCTTGTCGTTCAGCTTGAGGTGCGCTTATACTAGTAGAGCCCGTCAAGTAACCCGACTGACCGTTGTATGTTTACCTTGTATTGGTCATAACTGCTTGAACTTAGGGTACTGAACTTACCAGTGAAAACCCTGATAACCATGGTACCTTAATCCATTAAGACTCATGAGCCGGGCATGGTGGTATGGGACACTGTGGTCGAGCTGTCGACCTACGCTGGGGCCACAAACCTCCCCGTAGTGACCAGTGAGCACCTCAGACTCGTGAGCCGATTGTGGTGGCATGGGACACTACATTCGAGCTGTCGACCTACTCTGATTGGTGTCGAGCCCTTTGTAGTGACCTCGAGTGTATTCTGAGTCTACGTGAGGCGACGACCCTTCCGTAGCAACAAGAGTACAACTACACGTGTATTGATAAGGTGATGGGGGAGTGGTGCAACTACTGTGAGCAACAGCCCTGGCAGCCCTTGCAGCGACCTAAAAATATAACACGTATGAGATTACTAGGATTGACGACCCTAGACAGGATCTGTGTTGGGATTGATATAAGGAAGGTACCTTAGTTTCCTAATACTGATGTACGAAAGGACTAATAACAACTAGGTAATCATATCCACATCGCACTGCATGTACCTGGAAGATGTGGAGCACTGAGGGAAGAAAGCATGCCGCGGATGTAAGATGGTGTCACATGAGGGAGTATGTCGGTGAGGGCATCCATCATGTCATTTCATACTTGCATTAACAACAATATCTAGGAATGTCTGATTATTTACTTTACTATTATCACGTGATTGATTTGATAACATGTTAATCTTTGTTCTATGATTCCACTGAGTTGATCACTCACTCCTATGGGACGGTGTTTGCAACACCTACCAGACTATATCTTAGATGCAGGTTGTGAGGCGATTCAGGAGTTGGAACCGGATTACTACGAGGACTAGGACGAGTTCTCGTACATGCAGTTTTCTGACGGCTTTGCATAGGTGGCCTGGATCAGTGGGATTTATGCTAGTTGGACTATCTTATGACATTTTGATTTTGGTTTGATATACGTATATGTGACTCAGAGATGTATTCATACTTTGAAAACAGTTCGAGATTGTTTTATTTTTCATACAGTGATATATATATTCTTCAATCTTTCGCTTGCATTTTATCACTGGATCTGGAGTATGAATTGCAGTTTTGGTATAATCTTACTCACGTTAATGCACTAACTCAGACAACATTGAATCATCAGCATATTTATTGCATAAGTGATGGTCTGGAACTCAGGAGTCGAGTTTCTACACGACCCCCAATTTTTAGGGTGTTACAAGTTGGTATCAGAGAATGATTTGGATTAAACCAGACCTGTTATGGTCACATGACGTATGTTGTCGCCCTTTGACTTAGGTGGGTGCGAGAGAAACATAAAAACACTCATAGGACCCCACTTTCGCCAATTGGTGAAGTTCACTCAAATCAATCATTTTGATCGAGTCCGTGTGCATCTGTGGTCGCATGAAACGACCCTGCACCACTTCTAGTTCATGTGTGGACGGGTCTAGACCTCTATAGACCCTATCCCAGCCGTTAAAAATCGCTAAATGCGAATATATGTCTGATAGTGCCCAAAATGACCTAAAATAGTGTGAAACGGAGTCGTGAGCCTATCCACGCTAGTCTAGGATGATCCGAGGTGGGACCCACATATTTTTGGGGACCTTAGGGCAGGAGGACCTCGCCCAAATGGCAAGGCCTCGTCAATTAGCACAGAGGCCAGCGAGGCCTCGCCGTATAGTGGGCTCCATTCGGGCAGGCCTTTGGGCCGTTAATGTTTTGGGGTTAAGGTAGCCCCCCTAGCTATGGGTCATCCGTTAAAAATACCCCAAACCCTTACCTCCTTCACAAACCATACCCCCAAGCTCTCCCTTTCCTTTCTAGTTGCTGAGTTCTCTTTCAAATTCTATTTTCAATCACTCCCACCGTCGATTCCTACCTCAACCCATGCCAGTCCATTGTTTACAACCATACACACTCCCCTCTCTCTCCATTTTCGTTCGTTTTGAGCTCTTACACCCTCCATTTGAAGCTTAAATCATGTGAGCTTCTAACCTAACCCATTTCACCCTTTTCCCTTTACAACCCCAGCCTTTTAGGGCCTGTTTTCTCCCTCTATCAGACCTAGATTCATGGTAACCCACTAGGTCAGCCATTTCTCCCCCTTTCCTTCATTTTCCATGGCCTTTATAGAGGCTATCTTAGCCTTTTTCTCCCTTTCCACCGTCCTCTCTCTCATGGGAAAGAGGAAGACTACCGCGGATGAAGTTGGGCCTAGTCGCCCTTCACGTTCAAGGAAACTGAGTGGTGGCCCCGCTAGTTCAAGTGCCACCACTAGTCCAAACGTTGGGAGAGAGCTACACACGAAGCAGGATTTGGATCCTCGCACTCCCATAGGGAGAGCACTATTGGCAGACTTGGCCCACGGCGCGTATACGGATCGTAAGGTTCTGTTTGAGGCACATGTGGATGAGCGGCTCTTTGGTGAGTTTTTGTTGTTTGAGCGCATCGAAGCTGCCAGGTGGGGTCCGCTATATGAAGGCCAATCTCGTGGGAATGTGAGCACTGTTCATGCCTTTCATGCTCATATTTGAGACCCTACGTTGGAGCCATTGCAGTTCAGGATTCCCTTTGATAGAGATCGGGAAGCCACGATCGATGTTCGGTTGATAGCTCGACTTCTGAACGTGCCTCTTGGCGAGGTACATCCAAGTGCTAAGAACTTGAGGAGTGTTCGTGAGCGAGATCGCCGCACCAGGTTCCTATGTGGTGTCTTAGTTGAGTGGCAGCGTAATAAGGGCCTCTTAGCGTCCCACATGTCGGATGATTTTTGTCTGCTTCACCACATCTGCACGTTTAATGTTTATCCCAGGTGGAGCAATCACAATGAATGCACGTGCCTTATGGTAGATTTTCTGTATCAAGTGGGCCAGGGAGAGAACGTGTGCATACCCACCTTTGTGTTGTGACAGATCGTTCTCATAGCAAAATCGAGAAGAACGTCTGAGTCACTTCCCTTTGGCCAGTTCATATGCAAGATTGCACTTAAGTTTTCTTATAGACTTGGGCCAGAGTTTCCTATGCCGATTCATTTCATCAATGGGACTACCATGAACCAGATGAGGATAGGGCCTCGGAAGTGTGAGGCTCAGCTTGATGATGACAGTGAGGGCGAATATGATAGTGAAGAGGATGAAAGTGAAGAAGGAGGTGGAGTAGAAATAGAGGAAGAAGGTTAAGAAGAAGAAGAAGAGGATGCTCAGGATACTGATGAGAGTCCTCCTCCTGCGACTCGGGCTGCTAGGGATGCTCACGTAGCCCGACTTGAGGAGAGTCAGGTTGCTTTGCGACGGGAGGTCCAAGAACTCCGGGCCGAGGTAAAATAAGAGCTTGAGGTTACCAAGTCCGTCATGAAACAAAAATTTGTCAAGGTGACTCGCACCTTGAAGGCCATCCTGTGTTGTCTACAGGATAAGGGTGCCCCTCCTCCATCGCCAGACTCGGGTGAGTGATTAGATTTCTGATGTCTGTAGGTCGTATGTAGGTTGTTTTATATTTTTTGTGTGTGAGCCTGAGAAGGCTTAATAGTTGGTTTATGTTGCAGTTGTGGCTTTAGCTAATTTAGTTTCCCATGTGTTTCTTGTTATGATGCATGTAAGGATATATCTCTTGTATTGTGACAAATTTTGATTGAATGAAATGCATGGAGTTTCTTCGGTTGTATGTGAATGATTGTGTGGTGTGTTTGTGCTATTACTAAAACTAACTGGGTTACACCCTATTTTGAATATAGGGAATGCCACCTAAGGTTACTCGGAGCACGGCACGTCCTACGCTAGCTGAGCCGATGGATCAGGTTCCTCCCCAGAGTGATGATCATATGGACCATGCTATTAGCCTGATTCGTGAGACTACACCTGAGTCTCAGCCTTCTGCAGGTCCTACAGTCGGACTACCACCTTTCACACCGCCAGTTAGAGAGTAGTACCATGCGTCTTCCTCGATGCAGTATGTGCCTAAGCCTGCTCCACCTCCTGATAGGTTTGAGCAGTTGATGATCATGATGCACCAGCAGCATCAGCAGCTTTTGACTACTATTACAGGGGCCTTAGCCCAGGGTGAGAGTGCGACTCCACCTGTGCCGCCTATGCATCCAGCTGAGGATGATGGGTCTTCGACTCAGGATGAGCCATACGCTCATCCTGCACCATCTGCCTACCCTACGGGGAATGCTACTGATACCCGAGGCCTACTTGAGCGATTCCAGCGCTTGCGGCCTCCTACTTTTGTGGGTTCTCACAGACTGAGGAGCCCGAGTATTAGCTCGACCGTGTCTCGAAGATATTGAGGATGCTGCACTGCTCGGAGTCTGAGCAGGTTGAGTTGGCCGCTTTCATATTCGAGAGGGAGGCCAACTTATGGTGGGATAGCGTATTACGGACGGTTACAGTTGGCTACATTTGGACTTGGGCAGCATTCGAGTTTCGATTCCATGAGAAACACTATCCCCAGACCTACCGGCACGAGAGGGAGAATGAGTTTCTGCTCCTCAGGCAGGGAGGCATGTCAGTTACAGAGTATGAGCATCGATTCACAGAGTTGGGCAGATACATCCCTACGATACTTGCTGACGAGAAGATGTGCATACGACGTTTTTCTGAGGGTTTGCGACCTGATATTCGGTCGAAGATGTGTTGTGTCAGCATACCCTCTTATGCCGAGCTGATACATATGTCCATGCGGGCGAGCAGGATGTAGATCATTTGGCACGTTCTCGTGGCCCTATGGTTATTAGGCCACTACTAGATCCTTAGGGCAGGCCACTCCTTGGCAAGAGGCCTCATGTCAATTCTCCTCCTAGGGCTACAGTGTCAGTACTTCCGATGAGGCCCACAGGTGTGACCTGTACTTACTGTGGGAGACCGGGTCACACTGCAGAGAGCTGCTTTGCTCGGATGAGAGAACGAGTTTTCACCACCGCAGAAGATCGACCGTCCTCGCCCACAAGCATCATCCGCTCCACCGCTACGATCAGCTCCTGCGCATCCTTCTTTCAGAACTCCCGCACCTCAGTTTCGGCTGCCTCAACGGCCCATGGTACCTCAGCCGAACCGTCCACAGCAGGTGTGGGTACATGCATTGATAGTAGAGGCATTCGGGACAGAGACTGCTCAGCCCTTGGCCTTTGAGGTCGCAACCCACATTGGAGGTACTCCTATATTCGTGATGGTGGATACAGGATCAATGATTTCATTGATATCGCATTCAGTAGTCAAGCGCCTTGGGCTACCGACTACTCGGATGGATGGGATGCGAGTTCTTACAGCGTACGGGACCTTTTCTGATGCCACTATGATGTGTGAGGGTTGTTTGCTGGATCTAGGGAGCAGGACGATGGCTATTGACCTTGTCGTCGACCCCTCTCTCTATTATCTTGAGGTCATTCTTGGCATGGATTAGCTTACTGCAGGGAGGGCCGAGAATGACTGCGAGACTCGTATAGTGACAGTCTACGAGCTAGAGGGCACGTTCTTTACATTTCCAGTGCAGGTTAATCTCCCCTTTCGAGTACTTAGCTACACTTCTTTATTGAGGGATGTTGATGCCCCGACACTTGAGTGCATGCCAGTAGTTTGTGATTATGAGGATCTGTTCAGGAAGATTCCTGGGTTGCCACCTCAGCATGAGATTGATTTTACTATTGACCTGGTACCCGGTTCGACGCCCGTCTCACTGTCGACTTATCGTATGGCCCCGTGTGAGATGGAGGAGTTGAGGAAACAGATTGATGATCTATTGGAGGTTGGCTTCATATGACCGAGTGTGTCTCCTTGGGGAGCACCGGTACTATTTGTGACGAAGAAGGATGGTTCACTGCGATTGTATACTGATTATCGCAGGTTGAATCAGATTACGGTGAAGAATAGATACCCTTTGCCCAGGATTGATGACCTATTTGATCAGCTGAGAGGAGCGCAGTACTTCTCGAAGATTGATCTGTAGTCAGGGTATCACCAGCTGTGCGTTAGGGATGAGGACGTGTAGAAGATAACTTTCTGGACCAGCTTTGGGCACTATGAGTTCCTCGTGATGTCGTTCGGTCTTACGAACGCACCAGCCGTGTTCATGGATCTGATGAACAGAGTATTTCAGCCATTCCTCTATTAATTTTTCATCGTGTTTATAGATGACATTTTGGTATATTCCAGGAGTCGAGAGGAGCATGAGGAACACTTGTGATTAGTCTTGGACACACTGAGACAGCACCAGTTGTTCGCACAGTATAAGAAGTGCGACTTCTGGAAGGAGGAAGTCAAGTTCCTGGGACATGTGGTGTCCAAGGACGGGATGGCGGTGGACCTTGCTAAGGTAGCCGCGGTGCAGGACTGGAAGGAGCCTGGTTCGGTTGCTGAGGTGAGGAGTTTTCTGGGACTTGTTGGCTACTATTGACGATTCATTCGGGACTTCTCCAAGATAGCCAGACCCTTGACTCAGTTAATATGGAAGGATCTGAAGTTCGCCTGGAATGAGAAGGCAGAGGCAGCTTTTCAGGAGCTGAAGGACAAGCTGACATCTACCCCTGTGCTAGTATTGCCAGAGCAAGGGGTTAAATACACGATATACACTGATGCGTCTAGCGTTGGTCTGGATTGTATCCTTATGCAGAAGGATAGGGTAATTTCGTACGGGTCGAGACAATTAAGGAAGCACGAGGAGAATTACCCTACACACGACCTTGAGTTGGCAGCCGTCATTTTCGCATTGAAGCTCTGGAGACATTACCTCTATGGAGAGGAGTTCGATCTCTTTTGCGACCACAAGAGCTTTAGATACATATTCATACAGCAGGACCTGAATATGAGGCAGCGGCGATGGATGGAGACTTTGAAGGACTTTAAGTTTGAAGTTTCCTACTATCCTGGCAAGGCGAACCTTATGGCTGACGCGTTGAGCCGCAAGAAGGCGATAGAGTTTTCGGCTCCGCTGATGGTTGCTGAGTGGGACATGGTTGAGTTTTTGCTAGACTTTGAGCAGAAACTCACTATGGAGGAGCCATTTGAGTTTATCGCACATGTTCAGGTGCGACCTCTTATCGATAGCAGAGTCATCGCGGCGCAGAGGGATGATGTGCGTCTGACTGAGCTTCGAGAGCAGGTCAGTGATGATGCAGACACCGAGTGGAGAGTTGGAACGGATGGGGGCTTACGTTATCGTGGCCGCCTATGCTTCCCAGATATCCCTGACTTGAGACGAGAGATTCTCGAAGCTGCGCACAGTTCCAGACTTGCAATGCATCCGGGCAGCACAAAGATGTATCGCGATGTGAAGAGGACCTATTGGTGGGATGGCATGAATACCCACATCACAGATTTCGTGTCCCATTGTCTCACTTGCCAGCAGGTGAAGGCAGAGCATCGCCAACCTCCTGGACTCCTTCAGCCTATGCCTATAGCTGAGTGGAAGTGGGACTTTATTTCTATGGATTTTATTTCGGGACTGCCGAAGACAAGGAAGGGACATGATTCCATTTGGGTGATCGTCGACTATCTGACGAAGTCGGCGCAATTCCTACCGATCAGAGTTACGAACTCTGCAGACGAGTTAGCCAGGCTATATATCAGAGAAATAGTGCATCTGCATGGAGTTCCTTAGAGATCGTTTCGGACAGAGACACACGCTTTACTTTTATTTTCTAGACTCGCATCTAGGAAGCTATAGGTGTGAAGTTGAAGTTTAGTACTGCTTTTCACCCACAGACGGAAGAACAGACAGAGCGGGTGAACCAAATTCTAGAGGACATGCTGCGGGCTTAAGTGTTAGATTTCAAAGATATTTGGGATGATTGTCTTCCATATGCGGAGTTCGCATACAACAACAGTTTTCAGGCGAGTATCGGTATGGCACCTTATGAGGCCTCGTATGGGCGTCCTTGTCGAGCACCGCATTGCTGGGCAGAGGTCGGTGAGCGCAAATTGATTGGCCTAGAGATAGTGCAGGTGACCTCAGAAAATATTGACATCATCAGGTGCCGACTTCTTACAGCGCAGAGTAGACAGAAGAGTTATACATATACGAGACGGCGCCCGCTGGAGTTCACGGTTGGGGATAACGTATTTTTGAGAGTTTTCCCTATGAAGGGAGTTCTTTGATTCAGGAAGAAGGGGAAGCTAGCACTGCGATTCATTGGTCCATTCCAGATTCTTGACCGTGTGGGTGTAGTGGCATATCGTCTGGCTTTGCCTATGCCTCTCGCGAGCGTACACAACATATTTCATATTTCTATGCTGAAGAAATACGTTCCTGATCCTTCCCATATCATTAGATGGGAGTAGGTGCAGTTAGGTGAGGATGTTACATATATACTGCGACCGGCGCGTATATTAGATAGGAAGGAGCAGGTATTGCGTAGCAAGGTCATCCCCCTTGTGAAGATATTGTGGACGCATCACACTGAAGAAGAGGCTACATGGGAGACATAAGACGAAATCAGAAAGAACTACCCACAGCTTCTCGAGGAGTACGAAAAGGTATAAATTTTGAGGATAAAATTTATTGTTTAAGGGGGGTAGATTGTAACGTCTCGTAAAAATCCGTACAGAGACCCGAGTACCACCTCAGGCAGAAATCACTTAGGATTAATTTCTTTAGAAATTAAGCATAAGTTAACTAGCGCTATGCTAGATTAGTTGTGAAATTAGCACTGATCGCTTTAAATACGTTCTACAAGACCTAAAACTTGTGAAATTGTTAATGCTATAACGTCTTGAAACCTATGATCAAACTCTAAACCCGTTTGCTCTCAGGAACCCATTGAAACTTTCTATTGAATCTAGACTGCGCGTCGAAAGTCTGATATCTACAATCTTAGACCATTATGTCCGCTTAGCTGGACTTGACAATTGCTTCAAAAACCAAGCCCAACTGATGTTCTGAGGCTATTTCATTGAGCCTAGAGCAAGGAGTGTTAGAAAGAGTGAAATGCTTTGAAAATTAACTATGATTTAAATAAATCTGGCACGTTTTGCTTGTGGGTTAAGTATAAGCATTCAGACCGTCAGAATCTGACCCAAATACACCCTCAGATTAGGGAACATTTCCCACTTAGGTCAGTTTACTTGGAATCCTTGATCGAATCTCCGTGACCGCTGAACTGAAATTGGTCCGCCACGTGCAATCTGGGAACACTATCGGACTGAAAACTTAATGTGAACAGGATCCAATATCCATGAGCTTAACTTTGACCGCATTTGGTAAGGGGACCTCCAAAAATGCACTTTTAGATTGGGAAAGACCCGATTTGGCTATAACCCAAGTATACTTTGGTTTAAAGTCTAAATAGGTGAGTTTCTAACCTATTTAAAGACCTTAAACCCTCTCACACCCCTCCCATACGAATTTGGAAAAAGACCTAGAAAGGAGAAGAGAGAAAAGAGAGAGATTGTGTGGAAGTTATGAGGGAAAGTCGGCTTTCAATCCTACTTCTACACGTACCTAATCACCTTGTTCTAATCACTCTTCCGGTGATTCCGACTTAATTTTAGGTAAGAAAACCCTAACCTCAACCTGTTTTAGAGATTTCATCGATACAATTAGCGAAGTAGCTGATTTAACTTATGATATAGGTCGTCATAAAGACATTGACGAAGCGTAGAGTTTCTATTCGATTCGTTACGATTCTATGGCAAAAGGTAAGGATTCTAGGTTCTTAGGTTAACTATTTTCAAAGCTTTCAATGTCGTTTAATAGTAGATTATCGACAAGAACATTGTTTGACATGTAGAACATGCTGTCTGTTTTCCATTTCGATTATGTACGGAGAATATGAGATTTAGTGCATTTTAGGTATTTGTAGGAAATACTGTATACGTCCGTATTTTGCTAAAATGATTGTCATGTTTATTTGTCGTGTCATTATACAAGTTATGCGTGTATGATCTGTTTGGCGAAGAGATTTACCCTAATGCACACTTTGGGTTGACATACGCTATGTAGACTAAAGTGTGTAGACTAAGTGTTTGTATAAATATTTGTATTAGTATGTATTGAGTAAATGTTGTTGTAGATTAGTTTTAAGATTGAATTCTCAATTAATATGATGATGTACATGATTTCCTCCATGTTGTTATTGAATTGATTTCCTCATATATATGGAATACATGTGTTTGGTTGATTTACTTACGTTGTATGTTTTAACATGCTGTTAACATGCTTGGATTGTCTATATTTCATTTCTGTTACTCTCATATGATCACTGATGTAGATTACAAGTGCTTAGGGCTACGATCTAGTCCAGGCAGTCGGTAATAGATTTAAATTCGTGGTTGGCTTCTATTTGCCACGAAGGACGCGTCGATGAACGCAAGTTGTGCTTTGGTTGGCGGTAGTGGTTAGGCCACACGAGGTGTTTTATGCACTTCATGTCGTTTAGCTTAAGGTGTGCTCGTACTAGTCGAGCCCGTCAAGTAACCCGACTGACCATTGTATGTTCACCTTATATTGGTCATAACTGCTTGAACCTAGGGTACTGAACTTACCAGTGAAAACCCTGATAACCATGGTACCTTGATCCATTAAGACTCATGAACTGGGCATGGTAGTATGGGAAACCGTGGTCGAGCTGTCGGCTTACGTTGGGGCCACAAACCTCCCCATAGTGACCAGTGAGCACCTTAGACTCGTGAGCCGATTGTGGTGGTATGGGACACTACATTCGATCTATTGGCCTACTCTGATTGCTGATGAGCCCTTTGTAGTGACCTCGAGCGTATTCTGAGTCTACGTGAGGCGACGACCCTTCCGTAGCAACAAGAGTACAACTATGCCTGTATTGATAAGGTGATGGGGGAATGGTGCAACGAGTGCGAGCAACAGCCCTGACAGCCCTTACAGCGACCTAAAAATATAACATCGTATGAGATTACTAGGATTGACAACCCTAGACAGGATCTGTGTTGGGATTGATATAAGGAAGGTATATTAGTTTCCCAATACTGCTGTATGAAAGGACTGATAACAACTAGGTAATCATATCCACATCGCACTGCATGTGCCTAGAAGATGTAGAGCACTGAGGGAAGAAAACATGCCGTAGACGTAAGATGGTGTCGCATGAGGGAGTATGTCGGTGAGGGCATCCATTATGTCATTTCATACTTGCATTAACAACAGTATCTAACAATGTCTGATTGTTTGCTTTACTATTATCGCGTGATTGATTTGATAACATGCTAATCTTTGCTCTATGATTCCACTGAATTGATCAATCACTCCCATGTTACGGGACGGTATTTGCAACACCTACCAGACTCTGTCTTAGATGCAGGTTGTGAGGCGATTTAGGAGATGGACCCAGACTACTACGAGGACCAGGACGAGTTCTCGTACATGCAGTTTTCTGATGGCTTCGTCTAGGTGGCCTGGATCAGTGAGGTTTATGCTAGTTGGACTATCTTACGACATTTTGATTTTGGTTTGATATACGTATATGTGATTCAGAGATGTATTCATACTTTGGAGACAGTTCGAGACTGTTTTGTTTTTCATACAGTGATATATATATTCTTCAGTCTTCCGCTTGCGTTTTATCACTGGATCCGGAGTATGAATTGTATTTTTAGTATAATCTTACTCATGTTAATACACTAACTCAGACAACATTGAATCATCAGCATATTTGTTGCATAAGTGATGGTCTGGAACTCGGGAGTCGGGTTTCTACACGACCCCCGATTTTCAGGGCGTTACAGTATGTTGGCATAACATGTATTAGGGCGAATCCTTTCGCATAGAAATTGTTACACATACAACTAGAATATATACACGACAATTAATCATGGAAAACGCAATTCCAAAATTCATACGTATACGATCCTTTCTACAAATACATGAATTACACTAAACGCAACATAGTTTATATATAACTGAAACGTGAAACAAACATCACATTTGGCATGTGAAATAGCATCCACATCAGTAATAAATCATTATGTAACATTGAAAGCCTTGAAAATCATAACCTATACGTATATAGTCCACACCTTGCACCGGTAAACGAGCATCAAACTCAGTTTGTATGAAAAGTCGCTGTCTACGACACGAGGGCCACTTATAGCACGCAATAGGCTAGATATTTCAGCACTTAGACTATTTAAAACCCTAGAATGGATTAGGGTTAGTTTTACTTACCCAAGTACGGCGTTGGAGCTACCAGAAGAACTATATAGGATTGGCGTTTCAGCAGGTGGATTAGCAGGGAAGAATTCTAGGAATCCACACCAACCTCTCTCTCACTTTCTCTCTCTTTACTCTCTTCTCTCTCCTAGGGTTTTTCCTAAATTCATATGGAATATGTGAGAGGATTTTAAAGCCCTTATATAGGCTCAAAACTGATGGGAATGGCCCTAGGGCCAAGGTATACTTAGGTTATGTCCAAATCGGGTCTGTTCCGATCCAATGGAGCATTTCTGGAGGTCCCTTTACAAAATACGGTTAGACTTAATCTCCCTTATATTGGATCTTGGTCAAGCTAAGTTTTCAGTCCGATTAGGTTTACAGATCACTTGAGGCGAACCAGTTTCAGTTCAACAGTCACCGATACTCGATCAGGGCCACAAGTACATTGGCATGTGAGGGACATCTTCCCTAATCCAAGGGTGTATTTGGGTCAAATTCTGATGGTCTGAATGCTTATAATCGATCCGTAAGCGACACGACTCAGATTACTTAAATTCATATTTAATTTCATAAAAACCTTTACGTTCTCATACACTTCACTCCGGACTAAAGAAAATAGTTCCAGGACATCATCTGGACTTGATTTTCAAGGTAATTGTCAAGTCCAACTACGCGGTCATATTTGTCTAAGTTCGTTGCTATTAGACTTTCGATGTGCAGTTGTAACACCTTAGATTTTTGATAACCTGGGGTTAGACACCCTTAGACAATGGGTCAACCATAACACCTTGGTAATCTCTCAGAACTTAATTCCAAAGCCAAATGAATCATTTAGAACCTGATTCTTTATAAATTTAACATAAATTAGCCAGCACTATACTAGATTTCCTATAAAATTAGCACTAACCACTTTAAATACGATCTGTAAGACCCAAAACCTATAGAATTGTTGACGCTATGTTACCCTAAAACTTAGGATCAATCTCTAAACCCGTTTGCTCTCAGGAACCCTTTGAAACTTTATATTGGATCTAGACCGCGTGTCAAAAGTCTGATATCTACCATCTTAGACCATTATGACCGCATTGTTGGGCTTGACAATCATGTCAAAAATCAAGCCCAACTGATGTTCTGAGGCTATTTCATTGAGCCTGGAGCAAGGAGTGTGAGAAAGAGTGAAATTCATTAAAAAATAAATGTCATTTAAATAAATCTGGCACGTTTCACTTGCGGGTTAAGTATAAGCATTCAGACCTTCGAAATCTGACCCAAATACACCCTCAGATCAGGAAACATTTCTCACTCAGGTCAGTGTACTTGGAATCTCTGATCGAGTCTCGGTGACGCTGAACTGAAACTGGTCTACCACGTGCAATCTGGGAACACTGTCAGACTGAAAACTTAATGTAATCAGGATCCAACATTCATGAGCTTAAGTTCGACCGCATTCAGTCAGGGAACCTCCAGAAACGTCCTTTTGGATCGAAAAAGACCCGATTTGGCTATAACCCAAGTATACCTTGACTTGGAGTTTGTTTTAGTTATGTTTGGGCTTATAAAAGGGCCTTAAACCCTTAGCTTTCTAACCCATACGAATTTGGGGAAAACCCTAGGAGAGAGGAGAGAAAAGAGAGAGAAAGTGAGGAAGAAGCTGGTGATTCTTCCAGGGATTCTTCCCTACTGCTCCACGTGCCAAATCCTTCCACCTGCATCGCTATTCTGGCGATTCCAAATCCATTCTAGGTAAGTAAACCCTAACCTCAACCTGTTTTGAGAATTCTAGCAATACAAGTAGCGAAGTAGCTAACCTATCTTGTGAAATAGGTCGCCATATCGACGTTGAAGAAGCGTAGACTTTCTATTCGAATCGATAGGCTTCTACAGCGAAAGGTGAGGATTCTAGATGCTTAGGTTAACTGTTTTCAAAGCTTTCAATGTCATTTAATAGTGGATTATCGACAAGATCGCCGTTTGACATGTAGAACATGCTGTTTGTTTTCCATTTCGACTGTGTACGGAGAATATGAGATTTAGGATATTTTAAGTATTTGTAGGAAATACTGTATACGTCCGTATTTTGCTAAAATGATTGCCATGTTTATTTGTCGTGTTATTATACAAGATATGCGTGTACGATCTGTTTGGCGAAGAGATTCGCCTTAATGCACATATTGGCCGACATAGGCTATGTAGACTAATGTGTGTAGACTAAGTGTTTGTTAAAATGCCTAAATCAATATGATTTATTCCTGCCATATGTTTTGAATGTAAGAACATGATTTTTGTGTATTAGACAACTCCTTTCTATAAGGATCTGTCATATTATATGTCGGAATCAACATACGTCAAGTACGTTGGAGTTGAGTAGTCTAAGTGTTTGTATAAATGTATGTATTAGTAAGTATTGAGTAAATGGTGTTGTAGATTAACGTTGAGACTGGATTCTCAACTACTTTGAAGATGCACATGATTTTCTCCATGCTTATTGTATTTGAATTGGTTACCTTATGTGTGAAATACTCGTGTATGGTTAACTGCTTATGTTGTATGTTACAACATGCTGATAACATGCTGGAATTACTTGTATTTCAAATTTTGTCTCTCTCATATGATTATTGATTTAGATTACAAGTGTTTGGGGCTATACTCTAGTCCAGGCAGTCGGTAACAGTTTAAAATTCGTAGTTGGATTCTATTTGCCACGAAGGATGTGTATGACGAACCCGAGTCATACTAGAGTCGTCGACAGTGGTTAGGCCACACGAAGTGCTTGTGCACTTCATGTCGGTCGATTCAACGTGCGCTCGTGCTAGTCGGACTCATCAAGTAACCCGATTGACCATTGTATGTTCACCTTGTATTCGTCATAACTGCTTGAACCTAGGTTACTAAACTTACCATTGGAAAGCCCCTCTAACCTTGGTACCTCGATCCCCTAAGGCTCATGAGCCGGGCATGGTGGTATGGGACACCGTGGTCAAGCTGTAAGCCTACGCTGGGGTTACAAACCTCCCCATAGTGACCAGTGAGCACCCTACTTTGAGTAGGTTATGGTGGTATGAGACACTATATTCTTGTTGTCGGCCTACATTGATAAGGTGATGGGGGAGTGGAGCAACGAGTGCGAGCAACAGCCCTGACAGCCCTTTGTAGTGACCTTGAGTTTATCCTAACACCGTATGGGGGCGACGAGTCCTAATGCAGTCTCAAGGATATAAACTAGGCCTGTATTGATAAGGTGATAGGGGAGCGGTGCAATGAGTGCATGCAACAGCCCTGATAGCCCTTGCAGCGACCTAGAAATATATCGTCGTATGAGACTACTAGGAGTGATGACCCTAGACAGGATCATTGTTTGGGTATTGATATAAGGGAGGTACCTTAGTTTCCCAATCCGGTTGTATGAAAAGGACTAAGAACAACTCAGTAATCATATTCATATCACACTGCATGTTCCTGGAAGATGTGGAGCACTGAGGGAAGAAAGCATGCCGCGGACGTAGGATGGTGTCGCATGAGGGAGTATGTCGGTGAGGGCATCCATCATGTCATTTCATGCTTGCATTAATCACAGTATCTAGGAGTGTCTGATTGTTTGCTTTACTATTATCGCGTGATTGATTTGATAACATGTTAACCCTTGCTTTATGATTCCACTGAGTTAGCTACTCACTATCACGTTACGGGACGATGTTGTACACACCAACCAGTTCCTATTTCAGTTTCAGATGATGGCGATGCTTGCGGAGCAGAGCCAGACTTGATGATGATGAGGAGGATCCCTCCTATATGCAGGTTCTGATTGACAGGGTTTACAGGGTTACTGATTAGATGCCAGTACACTTGGTATCTTGCCTTTTATTTACACACCCATGTATATTCTTTTCTTTCTATTTTGGAGTATACATGTAATTAGTTAACTTGGTAATATGTTCACACTCTGGAGACTTACAATCATTTATATATTTGATATATTTATCACAGTCTTTCGCTTGCTAATTTTACTGTCTCTGGAGTATGATATGCGGTTTTGGCTTAGTCCCAATCTTGTTTTATGTCATTCTACAGACAACATGCATTCATCATTATCTATGTTACATAAGTGACGTTATGGAACTCGGGAGTTGGGTTTCTACCCGACCCCCGATTTTCGGAATGTTACAGCAGTCCAGGTCTAATACGGAGTTTCAATGTGCTCCCGAGAGCAACAGGGTTTAGAGATGGATCCTAGGTTTCAGAGTATTATAGCGTTAACAATTCTACAAGTTTTGAGTCTTACAGATTGTATTTAAAGTGATTGGAGCTAATTTCACAGGTAATCTAATTCAGCGCTAGTTAATTCTCGTTTAATTTCTAAAGGATTTAGTCCTAAGTGATTTTTTCTTGAGGTGGTACTCGGGTCTTTGTACGGATTTTTTCGGGATGTTACATTTCCACTGTCTCCTACAACAGCTATCAAGGGATGACCAACTTGCTTGATAGGAAGAGCATCTAGGTTTTGGCCTTCTGAAACAGAGGAATGATCCTCAACCAGTAACTTGGATTGGACATAACTATTACAATTTGCTGCAATATGTTCTTCTCCTACAACTTCAACATGGTTTCCTTAATCACAAGCTTTATCTTCCTCTACAACTTGAACATCATTTCTAAAATCACCTGCTGGATGATCAACTGGCATCTTCTCTTCCCTAGTCACCTTGAAAAGGAATAGAGGGATTTTCAACCAAAGCACATATCAGGTTGTCGCAACTCGCAACAAGGAACTGATCTCCACTAGCATTAATCTCTTTATGATTCTCACTGTCTAACAGAGTTGCCTTTTCCTCATTCACAGTGGCAGCACCATTATCGGACAGGCTCATATTCATGCTAGTAATTGACTGAGGCTCTGCTTTGTGGCATTTGTTTGCTCCTTGTTGGTAATAGGTCTATGGCTACGACTTTTATACTGAATTTTCTTTTTTTCTTATTTTCTAAATGCAAGTAATGTGGACTCTAGGGCTGGTTGTCTTCATTTCATTGTCTAGAAAGGGGTTGATGGAGCTATGAGAAGGATCCAACCCAAGTGACAAGGGTCGTGTGGTGGAGGTTTGAGCGGCTACATATGTGATAGGCTACACCCCTTGGATGTATGTTCCACCAACCCAAAGTCATCTTGTAAATCCTTGTTGAAAATTTCAGGCTAATTAATAATATATAATATTTAAAGAAGTTTTAAATTTTGGTGCTAGACCATTATCTTCTCTACTTTGCTTTTGTGCTCACTTTAATACTAGTTACTGAAATTGCCTGAACCCAAAAAAATAAAAATAAAAATAAAAATACAATTCCACAAATTAAATTCATAGCATTGAACCAAAAAAAATAATAATAATAATAATTCCATAAATTAAATTCCAAAAATTGAAATAGTGGCAGCACCATTATTTCAATTGAAAGTTGAGCTTTGTTTCTTCCCTACATGCTGAAATTTAACTTAATAGTTTTCTGCAATTATGTTTTTTTTTTTTTGTGGGAGATTAAGTAGGGATGTGTTGCCAGCAGCCTTCCGTGAGTGCAGACACCCTAATATTATGATTTTCTGAATCATTTTATCCCAAATGGATGGAATTAATTTTTTTGTTGTTGTGATGGGTGCTTTTTTTGCGTTGTCCTTTTTTTCCCCCATTGTGGTATTCGTATGATTTTCAAGTGATAAAAATTAAAACCAAACTTAAAAATTAAAGCCGTGACAAGGGTGTACTTGTTATTGAATCACTACACCAACTAGGCCTAGTTTTCCTTTTCTCTCCTCTGTATATTACTTGCATCTTTGTAGTTAAACTATGAAGTCTTCCACATGTTCTTGGCCTTTTCTGCACTCTGGTGATAATGATTGTTTGTAATTTTTCTAGCTTGGTGCCAAATGCTATGCTAGTAGCATTAGTTGTTATTTGCAAAGTAGGGCTAGTGTAAAGAAGGTCCCCCTTTACAAGGTATATAACACATCTCTATTTGTTATTTATTTTATGATTTTGACTTTTAGAATTCTCTTCTAGTGATTTTAAATTCCAAGATGGCAATGATACTTTTAGAATTGCATCTGATTCATTTCAAGTTCGACTTTTGAGTTCCGCTTTATTAAATTAATTATCAAAGTTTATAAATAATGTGGATGTACCCATTTAGGATGATATAATTATAAAGCAATGTGGTTCAAGCGTTTACTCTTTTTGAAACTACACAAGGTATATAATTACTTGACAATTATCAACTTAAATTTTTTACATCTTTTGGCCCTCCAAATTAATGTAGAGATAGTACTTCAGAATAAAAAGAATTTTTCTTGAGTTTGACAAAGTACTAGAGGTAAACATTCAGTGCTTTGCCTACAACACAAGATTCCACCAAAACAAGGGTAAATAATGTTGCGGTTAATTGAGACTCTAGAAGGGTGTGGCACTTGACATACAACCACTTAAAAAATTTTACATGTTGCACGTATGAACTAAAATTAAATTGTCTAAATCACAAACCTACTGTCATTAAGTTACAATCCAAAAATTAAATTAGTTGTGCAAAACTAATTTCTGATTTTATCCGTAGCCTTTGCCCAGTTTTCTGGTAGTGGAATCTTCAAAAAAGAAAAAAAGAAAAAAGGTGGTGGTAGTAATAGGCTGGGTACTCGAACCTAGCTCGAAACAAGCTGGGTATGGGGATGGTTAAATGGGTGTGGGTATTAATTTCAGCCTATTTGACGGTTTGTTGTGCAAAGAGAACAATCCATTCTATAGGGAAGCACATGGACTTTGCACGTCCATCTCCATGCATTATTTAAAATGTTAGAAAGACGATGAAACTAGAATTGGACTAATGAATCCCTAACCTACAATTGGGTATTATCCATTGAATCTTTGTAAATAATCACCATCAGTACAATCTTCATGTAACGCCCGTGAAAAATCCATACTTGGGCTCGAGTACCAACTCGACCCGAAATTGCGTAGAATTCATTCCTTTGGAAAATTTGACTAGGTTAGCTAGTGCAACGTTAGAATAGCTGGGAAATGGTCCCTGATCACTTTAAATACGTTCTACAAGGCCCGAAGCGAGTGGAACCAAGGGTGCTATAATGCTCTAAAGCCGCGGATCAAACTCTAAGCCGGTTTGTTCTCGGGACCTCCTTGAAACTTTGTATTGGATCTAGACCGCGCGTCGTAAGTCAGATGCCTACCATCTTAGACCGTTATGACCACTTAGCTGGGCTTGGCAATCGTTTCGAATATCAAGTCCAACTGACGATCACAGGCTATTTCATTGAGCCCGGACCGAAGAGAGTGTGAATAGGGACATAGTTGGAATTTCAAATTCAAATCTGGCACACAAATTTGACGCATCAGTATTAAGCATTCTGACCGTCAGAATACAACCAAATTACACCCTTGGATCAGGAAAAATATCTATTATATATCACGAGACTTATAGGCCTGATCTTGGTACGGTGACCGTTAAACTGAAACTGGGCCGCCACATGCGATCTGGGAACCCAACCGGCCTGAAAACTGGATGTATGCTAGATCCAGTATGCATGAGCTTAAGTCCGACCGCATTTGGCCTGGGGACCTCCAGAAATGCCCTTTTGGACCGAAACGGCCCCGATTTGGTTAGGCACCAAGTAAACATTGTTCCCAAGCCTATTTTGGGAATGTTTTAGGCTATAAAAGGGGTTGAAACCCTCACTCCTCTCTCCCATCCGAATTTGAGAGAAACCCTAGCTTGGGAGAGAGAAAAAGAGTGAGAGATTGTGAGAGAGTGGGAGAGTTCTTCCCGCCACTTGTGCTACGTGTTGCACGTGCTTAAGCAACACTCCTCTACCGCTTTCCCGGCGATTCCACCGCAATCCTAGGTATGTAAAAACCCTAAATAGTTGTTGATTTGAGTTTTTCTTGTTTCCATAGCGATGTAGCTTATGGATCTTATGTATTAGGCTCCTTACTCGCCGTAGACGAACCATATACACTCCGCTTCAATTCCCGAGTCTACAAGACACTAGGTGAGGATTTTAGATGCTTTGATTGACGGTTCCCAACGCTTTCAATGTCGTTTAATAGTAGATTCTTGACGGCATCGCCGTTTGACATGTACAAAATGCTCTCCGTTTCCCGTTTCGTAAGCTAACGAAGAATATGAGATTTAGGGCATTTTAGTCATTTGTAGGAAGTACTGTTTACATTCATATTTTGCTGAAGTGATTGACATGGTTTGTTGTCGCATTAGGAAGTTAGGAATGTGTGCATAATTAGTTTGGCGAAGAGATTCGCCTAGTTGCACACTTTGGGTCGACATACCATATGTAGACTTAAGTGTGTAGTGTATGTGTTTGTATAAATGTTTGTATTAGTATGTATTGAATTAAATGATGTTATTTGATAGTTTGTGATTGATTTTTCAATTATTATGCCGACCCAAATGATTTTCTACATGTTGACAAAATGCATGATTTCATTACATGCATGGAATGTATGTGCTTGAGGATTTGCTTAAGTTGAATATGCACGGGAAGTATGCCTTGAAGATTTGCTTAAGTTGAATGTTATAACATGTGCTAACATGCTCACATGATGTATTTCAATTCCAGTACCTTTATAGTGATTCCATAGATGTGTGGGACTTGACCTAGTCCAGGCAGTCGGTAACCGAGCGAATTCGTGGCTGACTGGTCATAGCCACGAACGACGCGTCGATGAATGTGATTCGTGTTGAGAGTTGGCGGCAGTGGTTAGGCCACGCGAAGTGTTTTACGCACTTCATGTTGTTCAATTCGAGATGCGATCGCGCTAGTCGAGCCCGTCAAGTAACCCGACTGGCCGATGTTTGTTCACCTTGTATGTATCATATCTGCTTGAACCTAGGGTACTGAACTTACCATTGTAAACCCTATCAACCGTGGTACCTTGATCCACGAAGACTCATGAGCCGGGCATGGTGGTATGGGACACCGTGGTCGAGCTGTCGGCCTACGCTGGGGTCACAAACCTCCCCGTAGTGACCAGTGAGCACCTAGACTCGTGAGCAGATTATGGTGGTATGAGACACTATATTCTAGCTGTCGGCCTACACTGATCAGGCGACGAGCCCTTTGTAGTGACCGCGAGCGTATTCTGAGTTCACGGGAGGCGACGACCCTTCCGTGCAGTAGAGTACAGTAGGCCTGTATTGATAAGGTGATGGGGGAGCGGTGCAACGAGTGCGAGAAACAGCCCTGGCAGCCCTTGCAGTGACCTACGAAATGTACATCGTATGAGATTACTAGGAGTGACGACCCTAGACAGGATCCGTGTTGGGATTGATACAAGGGAGGTACCTTAGTTTCCCAATCCGGCTGTTTGAATGGACTAATAACAACTTGGTAATCATATCACCATAGCATTGCATGTGCCTGGAAGATGTGGAGCACTCTAGGGAGTGTGGCATGCCGCGGTCGTAAGATGTTGCCGTATGAGGGTGATCGTCGGTGAGGGCATACATCACGTCATATCATCTTGCATTAACAACAGTATTAGGACTTGTCTGATTTACTGCTTTACTATTATCGCGTGATTGAATTGTGAACATACTAATCTTTGCTCTATGATTCCACTGAGTTGATCACTCATTCCCACGTTACGGGATGGTGTTTGCAACACCCACCAGACCCTATTGTAGTTGCAGGTGACGACGAGATCCAGGAGGTGGAGCCGGAGATTGACGAGGACCAGGATGAGTTCTCGTATATGCAGTACCACGACGGCTTCCCGTAGGTGACCTGGATCGAGGGGGACTTCAGTGGGACTATTTTGAACTTATTCTTTTGTTTATTTACATGTATATGAGACTCAGAGATGTAGTCATACTTTGGAGACAGTTGAGATTACTTTGTTTTTCCATACAGTGATATATATATTGTTTAGTCTTCCGCTTGCTTTTATCACTGGATCTGAAGTATGAATTGCAGTTTTGGTATACTTTTACTCATGTGAATGCTTTAAATCAGACAACATTGAATCATAACCATTTTTGTTGCATAAGTGACGGTCTGGAACTCGGGAGTTGAGTTTATACACGACCCCTGATTTTCAGGGTGTTACAGGTTGGTATCAGAGCATGAATGAGAGTATACTGGGCCTGGGTTATGGTCTTGCGACGTACGCTGTCGCTTCCTTTGACTTAGGTGGGTGCGAGAAGGGTCTAGAAACACTTCTAGGATCACAGATTCGCTGATAGGCGAAGTCAATAAGGATTGATCGCAAGATCGAGTCTGTAACGTATCTCGGGTCGCGTAAAGCGACCCGAATCACTTCTAAGCTGTAGGAAGTCGGGTGGAGATATCCTATGAGCGGTTTTAAACCGAAAAAGTGAATCCATGGGCCGTGGAATGACCACGACTCTAGTAATCAATCGCCGGGGCTTAAAAACCCCGTTTCACAAAAAATCTTCAAAATTCCTTCTCTAAACACTTCAACCTTCAGTTATTTCTTATCCATTTCATGTTAGGCATCAAACCTAATGTGAAAATAACACAAATTAATATATTCACCAAATTTTACAGTGAATAGTAAAATTTCATGAAAAATGGCCATAAGGCTATTCTAACTTCACTTTCTTTAGCAACTAAGGAGCTAAAAAGATGTACTGGCTCCTTCTACCCCAAATTCATATGCTGCATCATATGGTTTGGTATTCGGTATTGATATATGGACCCAGAAAGCCCCGAACACATGTTTGGGCTCATAGAGACCAAAATACATTGAACCAAGGGGTGGGACCAACTTTTTTGGGACCCTGGGACCATGGGGGACCAGACCCATGGGGTCCCGCTGGCCAACCTGAAGGTTTTCCGGCGATGCCATCGACGGCCGGGCGATGCATCGCCTGCCGGCCACCTCCGATGGTGCTGCCCTTTGGGCGCACCCACTTAAATACCCCCCACATCACTCCTAGCTACCTCCCATCCCACGAAAACCCCTAAAAACCCCCTCTCCTTCACAAACAGCCCCCTTGCATACCCTAGAATTGATTTTCAGCCCTCCATTCCAAACCTCGGCGACCCAAACCCCTCCTAAACCCTTCCTTGGCCAAAACCGACCACCACCCATCAATTATTGGGTGTTGGCAGCCCCCTTCCTTGAAGATTTCCTCATTTGGAGCTCCAAAATCCCCCAAATAGTGCTGAAATCGTGAGCAGCTCCATTCCACCTTTTTGTTCTTATTTTTCCCTGAAAGTACAGCCTTGGGAAGCTTGAAGCATCCCTCTACGATGCCTAGATTTCCTTTTGTCAGATTGGGCAGCCATTTCTCCGCATTTTCGGCGTTTTCCATGGCTTTCGTGGAAGCTATTTTGGGTCTTTTGTCACTCTCATCCATCCTGTCTTTGATGGGTAAGAGGAAAACTGCAATAGACGAGGCTGGGCCAAGCCGCCCTGCTCGATTGAGAAGACCGTGGGGTGGTGCCGCAAGTTCAAGCGCCGCCGCAGGTCCAGCTGCAGTCCTGGAGTGCCGTACAAAGCGGGATTTGGATCCCCACGCACATCTTGGATGAACCATCCTATCAGAGATGCCTCATGGTGAATACACTGATCGTAGAGTGTTATTTGAGGCGGACGTAGATGGGCGATTGTTCGGCGAATATCTGTTGTTCGAACGCATTGAAGCTGCGCACTGGGGACCGATCTTTGAAGCTCGCGCTCGTGCTAATGTGAGCACTGTTCGTGCCTTCTATGCTAGCATCCAGAGTCCTACCTTGGATCCTTTGCAGTTCAAAATCCCTTTTGGTAGAGATCGGATGGCTACGATCGACGTCCGGTTGGTTGCGCGACTTCTCAACGTGCCTCTAGGTGATGTACATCCAAGTGAGAAGAATTTGAGGACTAGACGTGAACGAGATCGCTGCACCAGGTTTCTGTGCGGTAAGTTGGTTCCATGGCAGCCTAATAATAGCCTCAAGGCGACGTACATGTCTGAGGATTTGCGTCTGCTGCATCATATCTGCACGTTCAATGTTTATCCTAGGTCGACGAACCGCATTGAATGTACACGTCTTATGGTCGATTTCTTATTTCTGGTGGCCCAGGGAGAGAACGTATGTATGGCCACTTTCATCTTACGGCAGATAGTTCTCATAGCCAGGTCGAGAAGAACATCCGAATCCCTTCCCTTTGGCCGACTCATTTGCAAGATTGCGCTTGAGTTTGCCTATAGACTTGGACCCGAATTGCCGGTATCGATTCACACCATCGATGAGTCGACGATGGTTAAGATGAAGATTGGGTCGCAATATCGTGAAAATCAACTTGAAAGGAATAGTGGGGACGACTTTGATGAAGAGGGAGATCAAAGCGAAGGAGAACCTAGTGCAGAGGTTCAGGAAGAGACTCAGGAAGAAGCAGAAGAGGAGGCTCAGGATACTGATGAGAGCCCACCTCCTTCTGCGCAGGCTACTATCGACGATCGCATTGCTCGGATGGAGGAGAGCCAGACCGCTTTGCGAAGGGAAGTCCAAGAACTTCGAGCAGAGGTCGCTGATGCCAAGGCCGTTACGAAGAAGAAGTTTGGCAAGGTGACTCGCACCTTGAAGGCAATCCTGTGTTGCTTACAGGATAAGGGTGCTCCTCCTCCGTCGCCAGACTCCGACTAGCGACGCGATCTTTGATGTTGTTATGAGTAGTTAGCCACTTTCTGTTTTATGTGTGTAAAGCCTATTAGGGCTAGTGCTTTGCTTATGTTGCTGTTGCTTAACTGTCTTAATTTTCATGTCATTCTAGTCATGATGCTTGTAAGGATATATCCCTTGTATTGTGACAATTTTGATTAATTGAAATGCATGGAATGCCTTTGACTCTTTAGTGAATGATTGTGGTGTATTTGAGCAATTGAGACTGACAAGGTTGCGCCCTATTTTGAATATAGGGAATGCCACCTAAGACTACGAGGAGCGCGGTTCAGCTTTCATTGTCAGAGCAGATGGATCAGGCTCCCTCTCAGTCTGGCACTCGTCCGGACCCTGCTGTGGGCCCGATTCCTGAGACGGTTCGGTCGTCTCAGCCTGCTGTTGGTCCTACAGATGGACCACCGCCATTTACACCATCAGTTAGAGAGCCACAGCGCGCATCTACTTCTGCACCTCATCCGCCACAGCCTGCTCCACCACCTGATAGATTCGAGCAGATGATGGCTATGATGCTACAGCAGCAGCAGCTATTGACTACTATAGTCGGGACTTTAGCCCAGGGTGGGGGTGCGACTGCATCTACTCCGCCTGCACAACCTGCGCATCCAGCTGAGGATGCCTATGCTTACGCCCAGGATGAGGGCATAGCACTTCCTGCGCAGCCCGCTTTCCCTGCGGGGGACCCTGCCGACACACGGGGCCTTCTGGAGCGATTTCAGCGCTTGCGGCCTCCTACTTTCACGGGTTCTCACAGACCCGAGGAGGCTGAGTTTTGGCTCGACCGAGTGTCGAAGATTCTGCGCATGTTGCACTGTACTGAGGCAGAGCAGGTAGAGCTGGCTACCTTCCAGTTTGAGAGAGAGGCCAGTATGTGGTGGGATAGTGTATTGCGGACTGTTACCGCAGACTTCGTATGGACATGGGCAGCATTCGAGTTTCGCTTCCATGAGAAGTATTATCCTCAGACCTACAGACACGAGAGGGAGAATGAGTTTCTCCGTCTCAGGCAGGCAGCGATGACGGTTACCGAGTATGAGCATCGGTTCACAGAGTTGGGCAGGTACGTCCCGACGATTCTAGCTGATGAGCAGATGCGCATACGATGCTTTTTGGAGGGCTTGCGACCGGATATTCGGTCGAAGATGTGCTGTATCAGTTTCCCCTCCTATGCGGAGTTGGTTCACATGTCCATGCGGGCAGAGCAGGACGTGGATCGACTTGCGCGATCACGAGGCCCGACTACTTCCAGGCCGCGACCGGAGTTGCCAGATAGGCCCTTCGCGGGTAAGAGACCTCACATTGATCCTCCTACCAGGACCACGGCGCCAGTAGGACCGTTTCGGCGCCCTGATTTATCATGCACATACTGTGGGAGGACGGGCCACCTAGCGCAGAGTTGCTTTTCGAGGATGCGGGACAGTGGGTTCTCGCCGCCGCAGAAGATTGATCGTGTACGTCCACAGGCGATATCAGCACCGCCTATACGGTCAGCTCCTGCGCAGTCCTCTTTCAGACCCACAGTATCGCAGATTCGACAGCCCCCACGGCCCTTGACACAGCGGCCGAACCGGCCACAGCAGGCTCGAGTTCATGCACTGACCGCTGAGGCAGCTACGACGCCGACTTTCCAGCATTCAGCCTTCGAGGTCACGGGCCATATCGAAGGTACTCCCGTTCTTGTCATGGTGGACACTGGTTCCACGATTTCTTTGATATCGCGTGCCGTAGTCAGACGTCTTGGGTTGCAGACTATTACTATGGATAGCGTGCGAGTCCTTGCAGCTCATGGAGATTATTCGGATGTCACCCAGATGTGTGAGGGTTGTTTAGTTGACCTGGGAGGCAGGACGATGACTCTTGATTTGGTCGTCGATCCCTCGCTCGTATATCTCGACGTCATTCTTGGCATGGACTGGTTGACTGCAGCGAGAGCCGAGATTGACTGCGAGGCTCGTGTGGTGACGGTGTACGAGCCTGAGGGCACGCCTTTCACATTTTCAGTGCGGGTAAATCTTCCTTTCCGCATTCTTAGCTACGCCACTCTATTGCGCGACGCTGGTGCCCAGGTACTTGAGCAGACGCCAGTTGTTTCTGAGTTCGGGGATCTGTTCAGGAAGATCCCTGGTTTGCCGCCCAGACGTGAGATCGATTTCACTATCGACCTGATTCCTGGTTCTACACCCGTCTCACTGCCGACGTATCGCATGGCACCATGTGAGATGGAGGAGTTGAGGACGCAGATTGACGGTCTACTAGAGCTTGGCTTTATACGGCCTAGCGTATCTCCTTGGGGAGCACCGGTCTTGTTCGTGAAGAAGAAGGATGGTACGCTGCGATTGTGTATTGATTATCGTAGGCTGAACCAACTCACAGTGAAGAACAAGTACCCTTTGCCCAGGATTGATGACTTATTTGATCAGTTGAGAGGAGCGCAGTACTTCTCGAAGATTGATCTTCAGTCAGGATATCATCAGCTGCGCGTCAGAGATGAGGACGTGCAGAAGACAGCATTCAGGACCAGTTTTGGTCATTACGAGTTCCTTGTGATGTCGTTCGGTCTCACGAACGCACCGGCCGTGTTCATGGATCTGATGAACCAGGTATTGCGGCCTTTCCTCTATCGATTCGTCGTTGTCTTCATCGACGACATTTTGGTATACTCTAGGAGTCGAGAGGAGCATGAGGAGCACTTGCGTTTGGTCCTTGATACGCTCAGACAGCATCAGTTGTTCGCACAGTATAAGAAGTGCGACTTCTGGAAGCAGGAGGTGAAGTTTCTGGGACACGTGGTGTCCAAGGATGGCATGGCAGTTGACCTGTCTAAGGTAGCTGCGGTGCAGGACTGGGAGCAGCCTGGTTCTGTCACTGAGGTGAGGAGTTTCTTGGGTCTCGCTGGCTACTATCGGCGCTTCATTCAGGATTTCTCGAAGATCGCGAGACCCTTATCTCAGTTGACACGGAAGGACATGAAGTTCGCCTGGAATGATAAGGCGGAGTCAGCTTTTCAGGAGCTGAAGGACAGACTTACGTCTGCCCCTGTGCTAGTATTGCCAGAGCAAGGGGTTAAATATACTATATACACTGACGTGTCTAGCGTTGGTTTGGGTTGTGTCCTTATGCAGAGGGACAGGGTAATTTCGTATGCCTCGAGACAATTAAGGAAGCACGAGGAGAATTACCCTACACACGACCTGGAGTTGGCAGCCGTTATATTCGCACTGAGACTCTGGAGACATTACCTCTACGGAGAGGAGTTCGAGCTCTTTTGCGACCACAAGAGCCTCAAGTACATATTCACACAGCGGGACTTGAATATGAGGCTGCGGCGATGGATGGAGACGCTGAAGGACTTCAAGTTTGAAGTCTCTTACCATCCTGAGAAGGCGAACCTTGTGGCTGATGCGTTGAGCCGCAAGAAGGCGATAGAGTTTGCGGCTCCGCTGATGGTTGCCGAGTGGGATATGGTGGAGTTTTTGCGAGACTTTGAGCAGAAACTCACCGTAGAGGAGCCATTTGAGTTCATCGCACATGTACAGGTGCGATCTCCGATCGATGACCGAGTCATCGAGGCGCAGAGGGACGACGCGCATCTTACTGAGCTTCGAGAGCAGGCCAGTGATGATGCTGACGCCGACTGGCGAGTTGGTATGGATGGGGGCTTACGTTACCTTGGCCGCCTATGCGTTCCTGATGTCCCTGACTTGAGACGAGAGATTCTCGAGGCTGCGCATTTTACTAGACTCGCGATGCATCCAGGCAGCACGAAGATGTATCGTGACGTGAAGAGGACGTATTGGTGGGAAGGTATGAAGACCCACATAGCTGAGTTTGTGTCCCGTTGTCTCACTTGTCAGTAGGTGAAGGCAGAGCATCGCCGACCACCTGGACTTTTGCAGCCTATGCCGATTGCAGAGTGGAAGTGGGATTTCATTTCCATGGACTTCATTTCTGGGTTGCCGAAGACGAGGAAGGGGCATGATTCTATTTGGGTGATCGTCGACCGATTGACGAAGTCGGCGCACTTCCTACCGATCAGAGTTACGAACTCTGCAGACGAGCTGGCTAGATTGTATATTAGAGAGATCGTGCGTCTGCATGGAGTTCCGTTGGAGATCGTGTCGGACAGAGACACGCGGTTCACTTCTATTTTCTGGACTCGCATTCATGAGGCCATGGGTGTGAAGTTGAAGTTCAGTACTGCCTTCCACTCACAGACGGACGGACAGACGGAGCGAGTGAACCAGATCCTGGAGGACATGTTGCGAGCTTGCGCATTGGACTTCAAGGACAGTTGGGATGACTGTCTTGCATATGCGGAGTTTGCGTACAACAATAGCTTCCAGGCGAGTATCGGCATGGCACCTTATGAGGCGCTGTATGGGCGACCTTGTCGCGCACCGCATTGCTGGTTAGAGGTCGGTGAGCGCAGCTTGATCGGCCCAGAGTTGGTGCAGGCGACGTCAGAGAAGATTGATATTATTCGACGTCGGCTTCTTACAGCGCAGAGCAGACAGAAGAGCTACGCCGATACGAGACGGAGACCACTAGAGTTCACGGTCGGGGATCATGTGTTTTTGTGAGTTTCCCCTATGAAGGGAGTCCTTCGGTTCGGGAAGAAGGGGAAGCTGGCACCGCGATTCATTGGTCCATTTCAGATCCTCGATCGTGTGGGAGCAGTGGCTTACCGATTGGCTTTACCCACACCCCTCGCGAGCGTCCACAACGTATTTCATGTTTCTATGCTGAAGAAGTACGTTGCTGATCCTTCTCATATCATCAGATGGGAGCAGGTGCAGTTAGGAGAGGATGTTACTTATATCCTGCGACCGACACGCATCTTAGACCGGAAGGAGCAGGTACTGCGTAGCAAGGTGATTCCCCTTGTAAAGGTACTATGGACGCATCATACTGAGGAGGAGGCTACTTGGGAGACAGAAGCCAAGGTCAGAAAGAACTACCCACAGCTTCTCGAGGAGTACGAAAAGGTATAAAATTTTGAGGACGAAATTATTTGTTAAGGGGGGTAGATTGTAACGCCCGTGAAAAATCCATACTTGGGCTCGAGTACCAACTCGACCCGAAATTGCGTAGAATTCATTCCTTTGGAAAATTTGACTAGGTTAGCTAGTGCAACGTTAGAATAGCTGGGAAATGGTCCCTGATCACTTTAAATACGTTCTACAAGGCCCGAAGCGAGTGGAACCAAGGGTGCTATAATGCTCTAAAGCCGCGGATCAAACTCTAAGCCGGTTTGTTCTCGGGACCTCCTTGAAACTTTGTATTGGATCTAGACCGCGCGTCGTAAGTCAGATGCCTACCATCTTAGACCGTTATGACCACTTAGCTGGGCTTGGCAATCGTTTCGAATATCAAGTCCAACTGACGATCACAGGCTATTTCATTGAGCCCGGACCGAAGAGAGTGTGAATAGGGACAGTTGGAATTTCAAATTCAAATCTGGCACACAAATTTGACGCATCAGTATTAAGCATTCTGACCGTCAGAATACAACCAAATTACACCCTTGGATCAGGAAAAATATCTATTATATATCACGAGACTTATAGGCCTGATCTTGGTACGGTGACCGTTAAACTGAAACTGGGCCGCCACGTGCGATCTGGGAACCCAACCGGCCTGAAAACTGGATGTATGCTAGATCCAGTATGCATGAGCTTAAGTCCGACCGCATTTGGCCTGGGGACCTCCAGAAATGCCCTTTTGGACCGAAACGGCCCCGATTTGGTTAGGCACCAAGTAAACATTGTTCCCAAGCCTATTTTGGGAATGTTTTAGGCTATAAAAGGGGTTGAAATCCTCACTCCTCTCTCCCATCCGAATTTGAGAGAAACCCTAGCTTGGGAGAGAGAAAAAGAGTGAGAGATTGTGAGAGAGTGGGAGAGTTCTTCCCGCCACTTGTGCTACGTGTTGCACGTGCTTAAGCAACACTCCTTTACCGCTTTCCCGGCGATTCCACCGTAATCCTAGGTATGTAAAAACCCTAAATAGTTGTTGATTTGAGTTTTCCTTGTTTCCATAGTGATGTAGCTTATGGATCTTATGTATTAGGCTCCTTACTCGCCGTAGACGAACCATATACACTCCGCTTCAATTCCCGAGTCTACAAGACACTAGGTGAGGATTTTAGATGCTTTGATTGACGGTTCCCAACGCTTTCAATGTCGTTTAATAGTAGATTCTTGACGGCATCGCCGTTTGACATGTACAAAATGCTCTCCGTTTCCCGTTTCGTAAGCTAACGAAGAATATGAGATTTAGGGCATTTTAGTCATTTGTAGGAAGTACTGTTTACATTCATATTTTGCTGAAGTGATTGACATGGTTTGTTGTCGCATTAGGAAGTTAGGAATGTGTGCATAATTAGTTTGGCGAAGAGATTCGCCTAGTTGCACACTTTGGGTCGACATACCATATGTAGACTTAAGTGTGTAGTGTATGTGTTTGTATAAATGTTTGTATTAGTATGTATTGAATTAAATGATGTTATTTGATAGTTTGTGATTGATTTTTCAATTATTATGCCGACCTAAATGATTTTCTACATGTTGACAAAATGCATGATTTCATTACATGCATGGAATGTATGTGCTTGAGGATTTGCTTAAGTTGAATATGCACGGGAAGTATGCCTTGAAGATTTGCTTAAGTTGAATGTTATAACATGTGCTAACATGCTCACATGATGTATTTCAATTCCAGTACCTTTATAGTGATTCCATAGATGTGTGGGACTTGACCTAGTCCAGGCAGTCGGTAACCGAGCGAATTCGTGGCTGACTGGTCATAGCCACGAATGAGGCGTCGATGAATGTGATTCGTGTTGAGAGTTGGCGGCAGTGGTTAGGCCACGCGAAGTGTTTTACGCACTTCATGTTGTTCAATTCGAGATGCGATCGCGCTAGTCGAGCCCGTCAAGTAACCCGACTGGCCGATGTTTGTTCACCTTGTATGTATCATATCTGCTTGAACCTAGGGTACTGAACTTACCATTGTAAACCCTATCAACCGTGGTACCTTGATCCACGAAGACTCATGAGCCGGGCATGGTGGTATGGGACACCGTGGTCGAGCTGTCGGCCTACGCTGGGGTCATAAACCTCCCCGTAGTGACCAGTGAGCACCTAGACTCGTGAGCAAATTATGGTGTTATGGGACACTATATTCTAGCTGTCGGCCTACACTGATCAGGCGACGAGCCCTTTGTAGTGACCGCGAGCGTATTCTGAGTTCACGGGAGGCGACGACCCTTCCGTGCAGTAGAGTACAGTAGGCCTGTATTGATAAGGTGATGGGGAAGCGGTGCAACGAGTGCGAGAAACAGCCCTGACAGCCCTTGCAGTGACCTACGAAATGTACATCGTATGAGATTACTAGGAGTGACGACCCTAGACAGGATCCGTGTTGGGATTGATACAAGGGAGGTACCTTAGTTTCCCAATCCGGCTGTTTGAATGGACTAATAACAACTTGGTAATCATATCACCATAGCATTGCATGTGCCTGGAAGATGTGGAGCACTCTAGGGAGTGTGGCATGCCGCGGTCGTAAGATGTTGCCGTATGAGGGTGATCGTCGGTGAGGGCATACATCACGTCATATCATCTTGCATTAACAACAGTATTAGGACTTGTCTGATTTACTGCTTTACTATTATCGCGTGATTGAATTGTGAGCATGCTAATCTTTGCTCTATGATTCCACTGAGTTGATCACTCATTCCCACGTTACGGGATGGTGTTTGCAACACCCACCAGACCCTGTTGTAGTTGCAGGTGACGACGAGATCCAGGAGGTGGAGCCGGAGATTGACGAGGACCAGGATGAGTTCTCGTATATGCAGTACCACGACGGCTTCCCGTAGGTGACCTGGATCGAGGGGGACTTCAGTGGGACTATTTTGAACTTATTCTTTTGTTTATTTACATGTATATGAGACTCAGAGATGTAGTCATACTTTGGAGACAGTTGAGATTACTTTGTTTTTCCATACAGTAATATATATATTGTTTAGTCTTCCGCTTGCTTTTATCACTGGATCTGAAGTATGAATTGCAGTTTTGGTATACTTTTACTCATGTGAATGCTTTAAATCAGACAACATTGAATCATAACCATTTTTGTTGCATAAGTGACGGTCTGGAACTCGGGAGTTGAGTTTATACACGACCCCCGATTTTCAGGGTGTTACACTTCATCATAATCATAACCTTTTCCCAATCACCATCAGTATTGTCTTCATCATAATCATAGCCTTTTCCAAGCGGATCGGAGTTATTGTGAAAATTTATAATGTGCTTACAAATATAGAAGTAGAAAAATTGGGGAAACATAGGGAGAACCCCAAAGCTTGTTGTATTCTATAACCAAGTTTTACATTGTAACACTAACAAATTGAGGTTTGGAATGTTTCATTTTACCCTTCGTTATTGTTGATTTGTGTTAACAAGATTTGAAAACTAGTTTTACCTTATCGACACAGCCAATATATATTTTCTCTATTAAGAGCCATTTATACCATGTTTACAAAAACATCTTAAAGCTGAATGTATCTTTCTTCAGAGACTTTTTATGAAATATCTCATTGTAGTGGTTTCACAAAAACCACATTGGGTAGAGAAAAATGTTAGCAACATTATTAATTTGTTGTAAAAATACAATGATTACAAACTCCTTAATACATTGCATTTGGTAAATAATATCTGTATAGGTTCAATCATCTGATAGCACTTCCTTCATTTCCAACTTTTGAGGAAGACAGTGCATGAGGCTAATTTCCAACTTTAATTTTCGGTAAGGTGCAGGTCGAAAATGGACCCCTTGGTTAATCGAGATCCAGCTGTAATGAATAGGGAGTGGATGACACTAAGTTTCCAGACTCACGTTTTCTTTCTGAAATTAGAAGTTTTTGAAAGTTTTCACAAGAAAACCTTCCTGGTAGAGAATCCATTCCTTGTCTATGCACCACTTGCAAATGTGCACGCTTTCCGATTTCTTATGATGATATGGAAATACATCTAATGAAAAATGAATTCGACCCAAGCTATAGGGTTTGGAACATGCATGGGGAGCATGTATCACCTAAGTGTACTGTACGTGAATCAAGTTCCCAACAATACCATAGTGTCCCGAACTTAAATGAGGTTCACAACGCAATCGTTCAAGAACTTGGTGGTAATAACCTAGATGAAGTTGTACAGGATGAGCTCAATGTGACCTCTATAGTTGACGGCATCTTTGGAGAAAATGAAACTAATGAGTTTGAAGCAAATCTACAAGACATAATGACTGAGCTATACCCTGGGACCCAAGATTTCACCATGCCAACTTTCATTGTGCAACTTTTCAAATTAAAGATGAATCATGGATGGAGTGAAAAAAGTTTTACAGAGCTCCTTCAACTAATAAAGAAGGTTTTACCTTCTGGTAACACGGCCCCAACTAATACCTACCAAGCGAAGAATATCATTACAAAGTTGGGTCTTGATTGCGTGAAAATCCATGCTTGTCCAAATGGCTGCATCTTATATTGGAGAGAAAACGAGATGAAAACCATTTTTCCAATTTGTAAAACTTCTAGGTATAAGACTGGAATGGATTATGAGAAAAAATAATCTCTAATACCTAGGAAGGTGTTAAGGTATTTTCCATTAACACCAAGGCTACAAAGAATGTTCAGTGTGCCATGGTTGGGGAAATAAATGTCTTAGCACTCAAATAGGAAATTTTAACATGAAAAGACGGAGCATCCGATTGATTCTATTGCATGAAAGAATCTTGATGACAAGTATACAGATTTTTCAGCTAAGCCTCATCGATTGGGTTTGGCTACAGATGGGTTTAGCCCAATTGGCACTTTCAGTATGTCATATAGTTCATGGCCCGTTATGTGTGTGACGTACAAGCTTCCACCAAAGCTTTACATGAAACCTTATTTTACTATATTGACTTTGCTCATTGAGGGGTCATGACAACCAGGAAAGGATATTGATGTTTATTTACAACCATTGATTGATGACTTACAAAACTTATGGCGAGAAGGGGTCACGACGTTCGATGCATACCATGAAAATAAATTCAACATGCATGTCATTCTGCTTTAGACAATCCATGACTTTCCAGCATATGGTAACGTTTCTGGTTGTAAGACAAAGGGTAAGTATGGTTGTCTTGTATGTGGTCCTAACACGGATTCTTTTTTACTCTAATATGGAAAGAAACATGTTTATATGTGCCACAGACGATGGTTGCCAATGTCAAGATAGGCTACGAAGGACACAAGTGCTGGCATGTTCAACAAGAAGGTGGAGATACGACGTCAACCGATCCATCTGGATGTGATTGAGGTCAAAAGACAAACCGTGAACTTTAATATGCAGTGGGGGAAGATTGAGAAGAGTAATATAAGGGGTATTGATGGAGGCTGACAAGAGCTAGCGGATGATGTTGAATCACCGTGGTTCTTTAAACGGTCTATATTATTTGATCTGAAGTATTGGAAAGATATTCTCATGCGTTACAACCTTGATGTCATGCATATTGAGAAAAATATATGTGAAATCCTTGTTGCCTTGATGTTGAACACGCCTGGCAAAACCAAGGATGATGCTAATGCATGCAGGAACCTGAAATAATTGGGAATTAAGAAGTGTCTGTGGATGAAAAAAATAATGGTAAGGTGATTCAGAAACAAGGTCCTTTTTGTCTAAGAAAAGAAGAGAAAAAACTTTTCATCCAGACTTTGCATGAGCTGCGTGTTCCGATTGGTTTTAGTGTGAATTGGAGGACCATCATAAAGGAAGATTGCATGGATTTAAAGGGAATGAAGTCTCATTCTTACTATGTGTTGATGTAACATCTGCTCCCAGTTCTCATTCAGCATGCATTCAGGGATAGGAAGGTCATTCGTCCTATAATTACAAGCTTTTGTACCTTCTTTAATGCCTTGTGCTCGACAACCGTAGACCTTCAAACACTCCTTACTCTTGAGAGGGGCATGGCTAAGACGTTATGTCATCATGAAAATATATGCCCTCCCTTGATAGTTGTCATCATGATGCATTTGTAGATCCATTTAGCTTACGAGGCTCGCTTATGTGGTCCTGTATACTATCGATGGATGTATCCATTCGAAAGGTGCGCTGTGAGCTTACTAAGAATAAATCGGCTTAACATCTGCATTTGCATGTATATATAAGGTATCAACTTTGTTAGGTTCATGAAGACATTCAAGTCCTATGTCCGTAACAAGACATGACCTGAGGGTTATATTGCAGAGTAGTACATCCAAGAGGAGACAGTTATATTCTGCAACTAATATAAAGGAAAATAAAAAACATGCCTACTGGAAAAGTTAGAAAAACGGTTTAACGGAGTCATTCCTGGACTACGTAAGTTGGAAGATATCGTTGATGATGACCCTTATGATGATGACATTGGTCCAGTAGGTTCAGGTCAAAGTGTTATCCTAGTGGGTATCAAATACGAACAAGCTTGCACATGGGTACTGAAGAGTCATCCCATCTATGACGAGTGGGAAGGGTACGTACAATAAGCTCATATATATATATATATATATATATATATATATATATATATATATATGTGTGTGTGTGTGTGTGTGTGTGTGTGTGTGTGTGTGTGTATATATATATATATCTTCCTTACTTTATGTGATTTTAATATAACAATGTTATCGAATATTGTGCAGGAAGCACAAAGATTTCTTACAGCGATGCTATAAGAGAACCAATAGGGTGCCTAGCGAGGACGAATTCATATCTTGGTTAAAGAGGCAACCAGAGTTCATTGAATTTAACGATAATGAATTTAAAGATGTAGTGAGAGGACCTCTAGCTTTTACATTGAATACAATAAGTATTGTATTAATGGTTTTCTCTTTGTCACTAAGGACTATGAGGAGAATAAAACGAACCAAAATAGTGGGGTTAGGACAGAAGGTATGACAACCTTCCGATCAAGTGCTAAGGATATCAATACGATGGATGAAAATCAACCTTACTACGGAGTCCTTCATAGAATTATCCAATTGAAGTACTGAATAGGGTACAAGCCCGTCCTATTTAAGTGTGATTGGGTGAAAGTGACATATCATGATGTTTCTTTTGATGTCGAAGTGAATTTGAGATTTGTAAATTTATCTAGTCTTTATAGTTTAGAAAAATTCGGTGACTAGCCCTTCATTCTTGCAGAGCATGCCATGCAAGTTTTCTACTCCAGAGATCTAAAAAATCCTGATTGGCATGTGGTCTTGGAGGTTCCAAAAAAAAAAAAATTTTATTGAAGAAGAGACGTGCATTCTATCGGAACGATTAAAGGCTGTAAGTAATGCCTATGCAGGACCTGATCTCACCTCATTAGCAATGGTTGATGAGTTGATATTCAATGAATCTGAAGACGTCAGTATTGTGGTCGAGAAAATAAAGAAAAGAAAACAATCAAAGAGAATCTACTGATTTGTTTGTATTTTCTAAGCATTTAACAAAAAGATATTTATTGGAGGAAATCTAATCAAGGTTTGGATAATATAGTGAATTTTTGGTACTTTATTTATGATCTAAATTATTTCTTAACCATTAGATTTTTTTTCTTTTCTTTTCATATTAGGGAAGAAATAGGCACATGGATTCACAATCAGAGGTATTGGGTGTGCAGGTGCTTGGGAGTACAAATTCAAGCAACACCAATGGTAATAAGATACTTCTCCTTAATTATATATGTAAATTTCTTTTTTCTTATATATTGGCAGTAATCAATGATGTGTATATATAACTTTTATTCTTTTTATATAATTATGTCAGCTTCTTCTTCATCTAAAAAGAGAGGCATTACTAGGGGGGTCTCTTTACTTGTGTAAGATGATAGGAAAAAAGTCCTAAAGATGAATGAATTCGGGCAACCGAATCAGGATTGCATCGCTTTTCAGTGTCCTCATCCATTCTCATATCCTGATCATATACTTAGACTTCCGCCAGGTGCCTCATGAACAAATTCATATGGTCCCAGAAAGATTGTCATAGTTTTATGAGTCTGAGGGTCAAATTTGGGATGCAAGTCTTGATTACGTTACAAAATGCATTAATAAAGCATGGAGGAATTATAAGAGAAGATTGACTGCAAAATATATTAAAAATAAGGATCTTATTGCCGTGAGAGATGATCCTGCCCCCCCCCCCCCCCCCCCCCAAGTATCCCTATGGAGGATTAGAGGGTTTTCGTGGATCAACGTACCATCGAGGAATTCAAGAGGGCAAGCGCAAGGAATAAATTCAATCAGGCCAAGCTAAAAGGACGTGCGTGTCTTGGGAGGCACAGCATGGCTGTTACTCGCCATAAGATGGTTTGTTTTTTAAAATAGATATTATAGTTTAAAATTGAATTTAAATTTAAATTTTCATTCATTTAAATCTATTAATGATGTGTATTTGAATGATATGTAATGTACCAAAGGCGATGGAGAAGAATCTTACCTTTGATGCCGAGATAGGTAGATGTGAAGTCTTCTTAAGAGCCCATATAAGAAAGGACAAAGTTGTCCAGTATCCTAACCTTACTGTAAGTGCATCCCTCATACCACTAACCAGTACCCTTATGAAAAGCCTATGTATAACTTTGAATTATATTGTATTCATTTGTATTTTTTCACAGGAAAAACTAGATGAGCTCCATAGTAGTAATCCTGCTTCTAGGAAGACCGGCATGGATGATGCCCTTACAAAGGTACTAATAAAATTTAAAAATTACTTAATTTTTATGGTAATTTTGAATATCCTAATAACGTAATTTACAATGTTTTACAGTCGGTTGGTTCTGACAATAGAGGGTGAATGCGGGGTCTAAGTTGCTCAATAAGCAAGCTAGGACTAAAGAAGTCAGCCCCTGCTCATTCAAAGATAGAGAATGTGACAAAAGAAAAAGAGAGCGTAACTCAAGAGTTATTTCAGGTGAAGAAAAAATTGGATGAAGAAAACATTGATGAATATGCAGAAAGAGAGACAATATACTCAAAATCTCTCATCACCAACAGTCGCCAAATCTACTCAGGCATCATCGGTATGCAAGTATAAATTTTTTACTATATTGAGCTTACAATTATATTATAAATGTTAACAATACCAATGCCATTTTATGTGTAAATGTAGCCGGATATTATATATATCGGTAAGAAATGCGACTTTCTTAGTTTTGAAAAATGTGGTGTAGTTACTCGTGGTGAAGTACATGAAGTTAATCCAAACGCAACTGTGTCACGCCCCAAACTCGGAAACCGGTCTCACAAAATTTTTGATCCCCGAATCTGGTGCTGAAGCCTCCGTAGTACCCCATTCTCAGATCCCAGTGTCCATACACCAGATTCTGATCCTGGGATCTTACAAGGAAAATTTTTTATTTCAATGTATATTTAACTCGTAATAAGCATAACCACAAGTTTATCTAAATAACAAAGGCAACATCATCATCACATATCTACTAATATAAATATTTGAGTACAATTCCAAAAAGGAAAAGATATATCAAAATCAAAGCTCCAGAAGACTGCTGCACGCTCCAAGCTCAATGCTACTGCAACCTAACGTCACCTGCACACATCTATCATGCATAAGCTTATAGAAAGCTTAGAGGGTGGTGTAAGTGTGTGCACGAGGTAAGTGTCAAGCACACAAATATCAGAGTAAGAGAAAATACTAATAAGTTCATAAATTATATAATATCAGAGTAAATAGAAGTACTGAGAAGTTCAAGAATTATACGATATTAGAGTAAATAGAAGTACCAACAAGTTCATGAGTTATATAATATCAGAGTAAATAGAAGTACTAACAAGTTCATGAGTTATATAATATCAGAGTAAATAGAAGTACTAACAAGTTCATGAGTTATATAATATTAGAGTAAATAAAAGTATTGACAAGTTTATAAATCATACGATATTAGTGTAAATAGAAGTACTGACAAGTTCATGAGTTATATAATATCAAAGTAAATAGAAGTACTAACAAGTTCATGAATCATACGATATTAGAGTAAGTAGAAGCACTGACAAGTTCATGAGTTATATAATATCAGAGTATGCAATATAGATTAATTATACAAAGGAGGAGTCATGAAGAGCCAAATATCAGATGCCGAGGGTACAATACAATATGTAAATCTTGCTAAGTTTGTCTAGGCCATATAAGTATAGAAAACATAATAACCCAAAATGTCATATGCATGCGGATGCAATATGCGATGCGAATGAAATAACCAAGCTGGAGTGTGAGGTCGGGATGATAGTACGTAGTATCGCAGGCTACAGGATCCATCATAAGGGAATTCTATCTAAACCAGTCTCATACCTAAATTGGATAGTCAGACTCAATATGGTAAACTCCTGGTCATAGGTTAGTCGCGCGCCCAACCGAAATCCTGGCTATGCGAAGGTACACGTAACAAATAGTTACGCACCACCAGCCCAAGTGGATAGTGAATGAATGAATGAATGAAAATGTAATTTCTGTGCAATAAGTTCACATATCAGTATGGTTCATCTCTGGGGAATCACCGGGGTCTAATACAGTCTAAACTAGATTGTTGCCCCATTGCGTGTAATAAGGTGAGTGGAAGAGACCTCACTATCTTCCTACCAATATCGGGCTCAGCTCGTCGATAGCGGACCCATTCCTCGAGCTGGTCAGACTCAGCCTAGCATTGCCCCCTCCTCTCAGGTAGGTAACACTGTACCCCCTTCCAACCGATCACGATAGTGGGAAATGTGGCCTAATAGTATACAACCCTCATGCGCTCATGCATCCACTCGGTTCAGAGTTGGAGCAACCTCTGGAACCAAGAGGGTTCTGGAACTTTCACCCAAGGATATCTATAGCACCCCATGTAGGACAGATTTCTGATGTCCCATCGGTCATCCACAAAATTGCTTTGAAGGATATGACCCTGATGTCGCCAGGGCATACGGTGGTCATGTCATACAAATGTGAGATGCATGAGTCACATAGTCCAATCATACATTAGTCCTGCGCATGTCATGCTCTCATGTGGGGCAACTCCGCCTATCAGCAAGCCCCATGAACAACCTGCCTTATGACATATGCAATGGTCAATCGCATCTCATAAAAAACATGCAAATGATGCATATGGACATGTATTATGATGCTATACTGTCACATACTCATAATCGATATTAATAACCCGCATCAACAATCGGCCTCGACAATGTGGACATTTAACCAACATTGCCTCCAAAGAATGATCACATAGAGCCAAACATATAATGGGCCCATAGCCTCACACAAAGGCCTAATATACAACCCAATGGGCCTTACTCAAAGGCCACATGTATACAATCGGTGGACCCTACTCATAGGCATAATACATATCACAATGGGCCTTGCCCATAGGCCATGAATACATCACAATGGGCCTTGTCCATGGGCCATGAATACATCACAATGGGCCTTGTCCATGGGCCATGAATACATGACATGTGGGCCCTACACATGGGTCTTGAATACATTAAATTGGCCATGCATCATGGGCCTAATACGTGTTAGAATGGGCCCCAACTATGGGTCATATGTACATCATATAGGTGTCGACAATCGGTCTTGGCAATCGAAATCAGCCTCGACAATCGAGGTCAGCCTCAACAGTCAGAATCAACATTTGGAATTGGCCTCGATACTCAGCCTCGACAATCAGAATCAGCCTATATAATCGGTCTTGACAAATCAGAATCGGCCTCGATAATCAGAATCAGAATCGACCTTAACAATCGGCCTTGACAATCGGAGTCGGAATTGACAATCAGCATCGACATCGATAACCGGCCTCAACGATTAGAATCGACAAATCAGCCAAGACAATCGGAATTAATAATCAACCATGACAATCAGAATCGGTTAATAATCAGAATCAAAAAATTGATCACGTCAATCAGAATTGACAATCGGTCACCTCAATTGGAATTGATAATTGGTCACCTCAATCGGAATCGATAATCAGTCATAATAAATGACCTCAATTGCTAATCGGCAATCGGAAACGCAATCAGAATCGGTCAATAATCAGAATTGGTAAATCGGTCACGTCAATCAGAATTGGCAATCGACCATGACAATCGACACTGATAATCAGCACCGATACTCAGGGTTGATAATCAGCGTCGACCTCGATAATCGACATAAATAATCAGTAGATAAACAAAGCAGGGTCCATAGATGATCAGCTGATCAACCATAGTATAACGATCAACACTCGACCGTAGTTATATCAAATCCGATAACACAGAGCCATCCGTCTATGGTGAATGGGGCCCACTTATTTGGGTTAACCCGCTAAGAGAATGATGAGAATGGGCCTAACAAGGCCTAAGGGAAGGTCACAATGTGGACATCCAACCATCATTGCCCATCAATGTGGACATTTAACCAACATTGCTCCCAAGGAGTGGCCTACATAATGAATTCATATATAATGTAACGGCCACACATACATCACATTGGGCCTTGCTCAAGGCCTCACATACATCTCATCGGGTCGATTGAATGGGCTGATCAAATGGACCAATTCGAATGGGCCGACCAAGTAGGCCAAATCAAATGGGCCGAATCAAAATGGGTTAATTCAAATGGGCTGATCAGTGGGCCAAATCAAATGGACTGATTCAAATGGGTCGATCAAATGGCCGAGTCAAATGGGCCGAGTTGATGGTTTGAATCAAATGGGTCGACTCAATAGGCCTCATGAATATCAAATCGGGCCCACCCTTATGTATTTTTGAGATCCGACCCATTCACAAGTTACAATAGAGATAGATGAAATAAAAACAATTACCAATTTAATTGTAAACTACCGTGGCTCTTATGAGTTTGAACGATGGATGTCACAGTCCACTATTTAAATGGTGGGGTACACTTAAATTTAGATCAAACTCACCCATTTTCCCATGCTGTAAAATGATCTCACAAATGGTTGGACAGCATGGATACAACACATGCATCATGGTGGGCCCCACCGTCTAAACAATGGATGGTGTAGATAAAGCACATACATCATCAGGGACCACACTACCGGGATGGAGCACATACATATGGAGCAGGTCCCACCATCAGATGGACGGCGTGGGATACAAAATATACATCAAAGGTGGACCTGCGAGCTACTGATATCCAGAAAGCAACTATATAGCTGCTACACATGCAGCATTGCTGCCTTACAAAGGGAGAGGTGGGTCTCATGGACCCCACCAACACACACACACACACACACACACACACACACACACACACACACACACACACACGCACACATATATATCATAATACATATGTGCATGCTGACGTTCAGGCCCTTGGACGGCCTGGACAGTCACATAGCTCAAGGAGCACCCCACACATGGGGTGTATCCCATCATCAGATGGATGATGGACATAATACATGCATCACGGTGGTGCCATCTTAAACGGATGGATGGTTTGGATGGGTCCCATGGACCCCATAGTCTATTCACACTTCTCTAATAGCCACCCACGCTAGGGAATCGTACCAAGACCTCAACGTTGGAATGAGGCATCTTTCACTTAGCCTACCACATGAGCTATGGAGTTGGGTGGGTGTCAGCATTAAAACGAGGTATCTTTCACTGAGCCTATCACATGAGCTGCCCCAGGTTGAAACGAGGTATCTTTTACTCAACCCACTACTGGAGCTATGGACCAGGGCGTATAGATGCATCATGGAGGGCCCCATAGTGTGGCTCCACATGTGGGGTGGAGGGCATGGATGGGTCCCATGGACCCCACTGTCCATACAAACTCCATTGTTAGCTACTCCCACTCTTAACCACACTACACTATTAGCCACCCACATCAGTCCACACTCACTGTCAGTTAACACTTCATTGTTAGCCACCTCCACTGACGGACGGTGTGGCATGCCTCATCAAGGTGGGTCTCGTATGGCCCACCTGTTTGGGTTAACCTGCTATTGGTGTTCTCATCATCCGGCCCACTGGATGGCTAGGATAAAACAGATGGATGGCGTCGATCAAAAGGCATGATCAAGGTAGGCCACACCATTTTGGATGGGAGGATGGGGTGGATGATATCATGTATCAAGGTGGGCCATAAGCCATCATAGGAATTATACACAAGAGAGAGAGAGAGAGAGAGACATGTGAGAAGGGGAGGGACCCCGCCACTATGGGTCCTCCCTTTATAATGCATACATCAAGTGGGTCCCACAATAAGTAGGCCCTTAGAAATTGAAATCAACGGTGGATCACCCACCTATTAGCCTCTTTTTGGTCCGATGGAAGGCCGATCTCCTTGACTTTGATTTCAACGGAAGATAATGAAGAATGAAGGGTTGAGATGGGAGATGAGACGTAGGAAGTGGGCCACTGTAACACCCCGGATTTTGGCCAATCTGGGATTTGACGTCCTTAGATAGTGGGTCAATTAAAACACCTGAAAAATCGCTTAGAACCCAATTCCATAGCCAAAGAAACCACTTGGGATTAATTCTTATGGAAATTTAGCGTAAGTTAGCTAGCGCAACGCTGGAGTAGCTGGGAAATAGTCCCTGATCACTTTAAATACATTCTACAAGACCCAAATCGAGTAGAACAAACAACTCTACAATACTCTATAACCTCGGATCAAACTCTAAGCGGGTTTGTTCTCTGGACCACTTTGAATTCTTGTATTGGATTTAGACCGCGCGTCGAAAGTCCGTTACTTCCTATCTTAGACCGTTAGAACCGGCCAGCTGGACTTGACAATCATTTCGAAAATCAAGTCAAACCGATAATCACAGACTATTTCATTGAGCCCGGACTGAAGAGACCGCGAATAGGGACAGAATTGGAATTTCAAATTCAAATCTGGCACACGACTTGACACGTCAGTATTAAGCGTTCTGACCGTCAGAATTCATCCAGATTACACCCTCGGATCAGAAAAAATTTCTATTTATTATTATGAGACTTCCAGCCCTGATCTACGTGCGGTGACCGCTGAACTGAAACTGGTCCGCCACGTGTGATCTGCGAACCCTGCCGGACTGAAAACTTAATGCGCGCTAGATCTGGTACGCATGAGCTTAAGTCCGATCGCATTCGACCAAGGGACCACCAGAAAGCATCTTTTGGACCGAAACAGCCTCGATTTGGTTACCCCTCAAGTGAAACTTGTTCCCGAGTCTATTTCGGGCAAGTTTGGGCTTATAAAAGGGCTTGAAACCCTCACTCCTCTCTCCCATCCGAATTTGTAAAAACCCTAGATTGGGAGAGAGAAAAGGTGAGAGTTTGTGAGAGAAGGTGGGAGAGCTTTTCCTGCTGCTGCTGCACGTGCTTAAGCGGCGTATTCCAATCACTTTGCCGGTGATTTCTTCGCATTTGCAGGTAAGAAAATGCCCTAGAAAGTTGCTGATTTGATGTTTCTTCTGTTCCATAGCTTGATAGTTAGTAAATCTCGTAAAACAGGTTCTCTTATCGCAGTAGACGAAGCGTATACGCTCCGTTCGAATTTCAACATCCATAAGAGAAAAGGTACGGATTTTAGACGCTTTGATTGACTGTTTCCAAAGCTTTCAATGTCGTTTAATAGTAGATTCTTGACGGCAATGCCGTTTGACATGTACAACATGCTGTCCGTTTCCTGTTTCGTAAACTAACGAAGAATATGAGATTTAGGGCATTTTAGTCATTTGTAGGAAGTATAGATTTCATTCATATTTTGCTGAGGTGATTGACATGATATGTTGTCGCATTAGGGAGTTAGGAATTCTTGCATAATTAGTTTGGCGAAGAGATTCGCCTAGTTGCGCACTTTGAGTCGACATACTATATGTAGACTTAAGTGTGTAGTGTATGTGTTTGTATAAATGCTTGTATTAGTATGTATTGAATTAAATGATGTTATGTAGTAGTTTGAGATTGATTTCTTGGTTAATATGCTGACCTAAATGATTTCCTACATGTTGACCATGTGCATGATTCCATTACATGCATGGAATGTATGTGTTTGAAGATTTGCTTAAGTTGAATGTTATAACATGTGTTAACATGCTCACATGATTGTATCTAAATTTCAATACCTTTACACATATTGCTAATGTGATTCCATAGATGTGTGGGACTAGACTTAGTCCAGGCAGTCGGTAACCGAGCGAATTCGTGGTTAGCTTATCTTCGCCACGAACGACGCGTCGATGAACGCGAGTCGTGTTTGGAGTTGACGGCAGTGGTTAGGCCACGCGAAGTGTTTTACGCACTTCATGTCGTTCGACTTGAGATGCGATCGCGCTAGTCGAGCCCGTCAAGTAACCCGACTGGCCGATGTATGTTCACCTTGTATGTGTCATAACTGCTTGAACCTAGGGTACTGAACTTACCATTGTAAACCCTGTTAACCATGGTACCTTGATCCACGAAGACTCATGAGCCAGGCATGGTGGTATGGGACACCGTGGTCGAGCTGTCGGCCTACGCTGGGGCCACAAACCTCCCCGTAGTGACCAGTGAGCACCTAGACTCGTGAGCAGATTATGGTGGTATGGGACACTATATTCTAGCTGTCGGCCTACACTGATCAGGCGACGAGCCCTTTGTAGTGACCGCGAGCGTATTCTGAGTCCACGGGAGGCGACGACCCTTCCATTGCAGCAGAGTACAGTAGGCCTGTATTGATAAGGTGATGGGGGAGCGGAGCAACGAGTGCGTGCAACAGCCCTGGCAGCCCTTGCAGCGACCTACGAAATATACATCGTATGAGATTACTAGGAGTGACGACCCTAGACAGGATCTGTGTTGGGATTGATACAAGGGAAGTACCTTAGTTTCCCAATCCTGCTGTTTGAATGGACTAATAACAACTTGGAAATCATATCACCATAGCATTGCATGTGCCTGGAAGATGTGGAGCACTCTAGGGAGTGTGGCATGCCACGGTCGTAAGATGTTGCCGCATGAGGGTGATCGTCGGTGAGGGCATACATCACGTCATGTCATCTTGCATTAACAACAGTATTAGGAATGTTTGAATTACTGCTTTACTATTATCGCGTGATTGATTTGATAACATGTTAATCTTTGCTCTATTATTCCACTGAGTTAGATACTCACTCCCACGTTACGGGACGGTGTTCCTGGACACCCACCAGACCTTTTTTGTGATTGCAGATGATGGCACGGCCTGTGAGGCGGAGCCGGACTTGATGATGATGAGGAGGATCCCTCCTTTATGCGTGTTCTGATCGACGGGATTACAGGGAGGTTGATTAGGTACTTTGACACTTGTCATTTTATATTTTTAGCGCACTCATGTATATTCGTTTTGTCTACTTTTGGAGTATACATATATGTATATAACCTGGTAACATATCCACACTCTGGAGGCATACAACAGTTTATATATGTTATACATACTATCACAGTCTTTCGCTTGTTAATTTAACCGTCTCCGGAGTATCATATGCTGCTCTAGCTTAATCTCACTCATGTTTAATGCGTTATCACAGACAACATTCAATCATACATATCTATGTTGCATAAGTAACATTTTAGAACTCGGGAGTTGGGTTTTTGCTCGACCCCCTGATTTTTGGGATGTTACAGATAGTATAAGAGCATGATTTGGATTAAACCGGGCCTGGGTTATGGTCACGCGACGCACGCAGTCACTTCCTTTGACTTAGGCGGGTGCGAGAAGGGTCTAGAAACATTTCTAGGATCCCAGATTCGGCAATGGGCGAAGTATATTCATTTCGATCGCACGATCGAGTCTGTAACGCATTTCGGGTCGCGTAAAGCAACCCGAATAGCTCCTAGGTCGTAGGAAGTCGGGTTGAGAAGTTCTTGAACGATTTAAAACCCGTAAAAGTGAATCCTTGGGCCGTGGGATGACCAAGACTCCTGTATTCAATCGCCAGGGCTTAAAAACCCCGTTTCACCGAAAATTTTCAAAATTCTTCCTCTCACCACTCGAATCTTCATTTGTTTATTATCCAAATCATGTTAGGCATCAAACCTAATGTGAAAATAACATAAAATGATACTTTCACAAGATGTTACAGTGAATAGTAAAATTTTATGAGAAACGGCCATAAGGCCATTCTAACTTCACTTTCTTTAGCAACTAAGGATCTAGATGGATGTACTAGCTCCTTCTACCCCAAATTCATATGCCGCATCATAGGGTTTTATATTCGGGATTGTGGAATGGTCCCGGAAAGCCCTGAACACATGTTTGGGCCTATGTAGGTCAAAATGCAATGAACCAAGGTGGGGAACATGCATTTTTGGAGTCCCTGGACCATGGGGGACCAGACCCATATGGTCCCACCGGCCACCGTGCAAGATGGCCGGTGATGCCATCGCCGGTTCGGCGATGCATCGCCGACCGGTGGGCCCCATTTGGGCCGTACTTCGGGCGGTCATCCTAAAATGGGTAGTACACCCCTCCCATGTGTGGTACACCTGCTGAAAACTCCTAAATTAGGTACTTCCTTCACAAACAGCCCTCCCCATAGCTCCATTTTTATTTTCCAGCAACTATCTCCAAATTTCGTGGTTCCAAACCACCCCTAGATCCATCTTTGGCCAAAAAAGACCACCCTCCATCGTTCCTTTGAAGTTGGCAGCCCTCCCTCTTGAAGATTTCGTCTCTTGGAGCTCCTAAAACCCCCAAATCGAGCTGAATTCGTGAGGTGCTCCATTCCCTTTTTTCCTTCTCTTTTCTTTTTGAAAATCCAGCCTAGGGGAGCTTGAAGTATCCCTCTACAACGCCTACATCTCCCTTTTCTAGTTTGGTTAGCCATTTCCTTGCATTTCCCCCATTTTCCATGGTTATTGGTAAGCTGTTTTAGCCTTTTTCTCTCTTTTCACCATCCTCCCTCTCAATCCTATTTCTCCATTTTCTTTGCTTAAGGGATACTGAAAATATATGGCCGAGAGAGCTCTAGTGAGCAACAGACAGTATTAGACTCGACAGGGATAAAGAAGGTAAGTCGGGACTGTGGTAAAGTCCTTTGGTAGAGTTAGGCATTTATGCCTTTGCCCTGTAGATTGTGTGATTTTTGTTTCAAGGATTTTGGTGTTTTGTTGTTATTGGGTCTAGGGATGTCACTGGTAGACAATGTGTTGCGTCAGTGGTTTGGGCTTAGCACAGCCGAATGCATCTCTGTCATAATCCATGTGAAACTTTATTCCATATATTGTGACGAAATTTGGTTAGATGGAATACATGTCGTTTCATTTCGCTGTAAGATATTGTCCCTAGGTTGGGAGTATAGTGACTCCCGGGATTCAGTCTACAAATGAATTTTTATCCCACCCCACCCTCCTACCAAGCATGCCACTCCCTATCCCAACATGGGATTAGGAATGCGGTCCCATTTAATACAACTTAATGCTACTGGCCAATAGGCCCTTGGCGTTTTGGACCTAGCGATAGTACTCCTAGATTTGAAGGATCTGACGAAATAAGAAATCCAATTCCATTTAGATAATCTTGACCCTAAGCAATAGAAGACTTCCCTGTAGTAGAAATAGTATGGAACCATTTAACATATAAACTTAGGCTTTGGATTATAACTACTGAGTTACAGACTAGGCTACTAGTTGTCTTAGGCAGTGTAAGGCCTAAATATGCTAAGGGATAGTAGGTTAGATTTGGTTGGAATGGGACTCCCTTCCTTCGGTAGATCCCTTTATAGCTTATAGACTTCTGTTGTTGCCTATAGGAAGGAACCATACGCTCTCAGCGAACATTTATAACTCCCTCAGATTGAACTTAGAATGTACTAGCACACCCCTTAGAATTGCCTTCCCCAAGGACTTATTGCATTCGAGAATGCGGAATAAAGGAACTACATGTAAGCGATGTATTCGCGGTTTGAATCGACTTCTTAATCCTAGTGGTTACCAATAAATCCAATGCTCTGATCAAGCAGAAGATCGGAATCGACTCGGATTAAGAATTGATACAATAAATCTTCTGTCCTAGCTAGACAGAAAGTCTATGTATCCAGCTCAGACCCACTATACTACTTTTCTTCCGTGTTGGCTCGACCACATACAACTGAACGGGATCACAGTATCTTTGGGAAATGGCGAGGACTTAAAGCCAGTAGAAGATTCGACATCTTGTCACCAATTCATACCTGCCCCCGAACTTAACCACAATAGAGCTTAGGCTCATCTCTATGATCACAGGTACCAATGCCATAGAACGCATCATTAGCAAGGAAAACCATATAGAGAAAGATTGTTTCCATTTTAGGTCAAGGATAGCCCCTAAGTTGCGCCTCGTTCCGATATACGGATCGATGCTAAGATTCTTCAACCTTAAGTAAAACTAAGTTTTAAGGGGGGTAGAATGTATTGAGTCCAATCCACTTAGGTTAGTCAACGCTCCCGTTCGATCAGAGTGGCACAGCGGAAGCGTGGTTGGCCTCCTCCCCACTGGCCCAAGATCGAAACCTTTGAGTTAGGTTGTACGTAAAGGTTAGGTCGTTAGATAAGATTTGAACCTTCCTTAGAATGTCAATATTAAAGTCTCTCTAGGTACTCCTTGCCCTTCGCCAATGTCGGGGACGACATTGTGTTTTAAGGGGGGTAGATTGTAACACCCCAGATTTTGGCCAATCTGGGATTTGACGTCCTTAGATAGTGGGTCAATTAAAACACCTGAAAAATCGCTTAGAACCCAATTCCATAGCCAAAGAAACCACTTGGGATTAATTCTTATGAAAATTTAGCGTAAGTTAGCTAGCGCAACGCTGGAGTAGCTGGGAAATAGTCCCTGATCACTTTAAATACGTTCTACAAGACCCAAATCGAGTAGAACAAACAACTCTACAATACTCTATAACCTCGGATCAAACTCTAAGCGGGTTTGTTCTCTGGACCACTTTGAATTCTTGTATTGGATTTAGACCGCTCGTCGAAAGTCCGTTACTTCCTATCTTAGACCGTTAGAACCGCCCAGCTGGACTTGACAATCATTTCGAAAATCAAGTCAAACCGATAATCACAGACTATTTCATTGAGCCCGGACTGAAGAGACCGCGAATAGGGACAGAATTGGAATTTCAAATTCAAATCTGGCACACGACTTGACACGTCAGTATTAAGCATTCTGACCGTCAGAATTCATCCAGATTACACCCTCGGATCAGGAAAAATTTCTATTTATTATTATGAGACTTCCAGCCCTGATCTACGTGCGGTGACCGCTGAACTGAAACTAGTCCGCCACGTGCGATCTGCGAACCCTGCCGGACTGAAAACTTAATGCGCGCTAGATCTGGTACGCATGAGCTTAAGTCCGATCGCATTCGACCAGGGGACCACCAGAAAGCATCTTTTGGACCGAAACAGCCCCGATTTGGTTACCCCTCAAGTGAAACTTGTTCCCGAGTCTATTTCGGGCAAGTTTGGGCTTATAAAAGGGCTTGAAACCCTCACTCCTCTCTCCCATCCGAATTTGTAAAAACCCTAGATTGGGAGAGAGAAAAGGTGAGAGTTTGTGAGAGAAGGTGGGAGAGCTTTTCCTGCTGCTGCTGCACGTGCTTAAGCGGCGTATTCCAATCACTTTGCCGGTGATTTCTTCGCATTTGCAGGTAAGAAAATGCCCTAGAAAGTTGTTGATTTGATGTTTCTTTTGTTCCATAGCTTGATAGTTAGTAAATCTCGTAAAACAGGTTCTCTTATCGCTGTAGACGAAGCGTATACGCTCCGTTCGAATTTCAACATCCATAAGAGAAAAGGTGCGGATTTTAGACGCTTTGATTGACTGTTTCCAAAGCTTTCAATGTCGTTTAATAGTAGATTCTTGACGGCAACGCCGTTTGACATGTACAACATGCTGTCCGTTTCCTGTTTCGTAAACTAACGAAGAATATGAGATTTAGGGCATTTTAGTCATTTGTAGGAAGTATAGATTTCATTCATATTTTGTTGAGGTGATTGACATGATATGTTGTCGCATTAGGGAGTTAGGAATGCTTGCATAATTAGTTTGGCGAAGAGATTCGCCTAGTTGCGCACTTTGAGTCGACATACTATATGTAGACTTAAGTGTGTAGTGTATGTGTTTGTATAAATGCTTGTATTAGTATGTATTGAATTAAATGATGTTATGTAGTAGTTTGAGATTGATTTCTTGGTTAATATGCTGACCTAAATGATTTCCTACATGTTGACCATATGCATGATTCCATTACATGCATGGAATGTATGTGTTTGAAGATTTGCTTAAGTTGAATGTTATAACATGTGTTAACATGCTCACATGATTGTATCTAAATTCCAATACCTTTACATATATTGCTAATGTGATTCCATAGATGTGTGGGACTAGACTTAGTCCAGGCAGTCGGTAACCGAGCGAATTCGTGGTTAGCTTATCTTCGCCACGAACGACGCGTCGATGAACGCGAGTCGTGTTTGGAGTTGACGGCAGTGGTTAGGCCACGCGAAGTGTTTTACGCACTTCATGTCGTTCGACTTGAGATGCGATCGCACTAGTCGAGCCCGTCAAGTAACCCGACTGGCCGATGTATGTTCACCTTATATGTGTCATAACTGCTTGAACCTAGGGTACTGAACTTACCATTGTAAAGCCTATTAACCATGGTACCTTGATCCACGAAGACTCATGAGCCAGGCATGGTGGTATGGGACACCGTGGTCGAGCTGTCGGCCTACGCTGGGGCCACAAACCTCCCCGTAGTGACCAGTGAGCACCTAAACTCGTGAGCAGATTATGGTGGTATGGGACACTATATTCTAGCTGTCGGCCTACACTGATCAGGCGACGAGCCCTTTGTAGTGACCGCGAGCGTATTCTGAGTCCACGGGAGGCGACGACCCTTCCGTTGCAGCAGAGTACAGTAGGCCTGTATTGATAAGGTGATGGGGGAGCGGAGCAACGAGTGCGTGCAACAGCCCTGGCAGCCCTTGCAGCGACCTACGAAATATACATCGTATGAGATTACTAGGAGTGACGACCCTAGACAGGATCTGTGTTGGGATTGATACAAGGGAAGTACCTTAGTTTCCCAATCCTGCTGTTTGAATGGACTAATAACAACTTGGAAATCATATCACCATAGCATTGCGTGTGCCTGAAAGATGTGGAGCACTCTAGGGAGTGTGGCATGCCGCGGTCGTAAGATGTTGTCGCATGAGGGTGATCGTCGGTGAGGGCATACATCACGTCATGTCATCTTGTATTAACAACAGTATTAGGAATGTTTGAATTACTGCTTTACTATTATCGCGTGATTGATTTGATAACATGTTAATCTTTGCTCTATTATTCCACTGAGTTAGCTACTCACTCCCACGTTACGGGACGGTGTTCCTGGACACCCACCAGACCTTTTTTGTGATTGCAGATGATGGCGCGGCCTGTGAGGCGGAGCCGGACTTGATGATGATGAGGAGGATCCCTCCTTTATACGTGTTCTGATTGACGGGATTACAGGGAGGTTGATTAGATACTTTGACACTTGTCATTTTATATTTTTAGCGCACTCATGTATATTTGTTTTGTCTACTTTTGGAGTATACATGTATGTATATAACCTGGTAACATATCCACACTCTGGAGGCATACAACAGTTTATATATGTTATACATACTATCACAGTCTTCCGCTTGTTAATTTAACCGTCTCCGGAGTATCATATGCTGCTCTAGCTTAATCTCACTCATGTTTAATGCGTTATCACAGACAACATTCAATCATACATATCTATGTTGCATAAATAACATTTTGGAACTCGGGAGTTGGGTTTTTGCTAGACCCCCCGATTTTTGGGATGTTACAGCCACACACAAAGTTTTCTTGGAGGAGAAAGAGCTTGGACGTGGAATTTTCTCGCTTGCTTGGGAAAGTGAGTTGAGAAATGAGAGAGAGGGTGGTAGAGAGAGAGTGAGAGATGGGTGATGGAGTGATGGATGTGGTGAGTGATGTGTGTAAGAGCTTTTTGACTTTGGAGTTGCTTGGTGTAAGAAAAGTATGGGCTTGTAAGAAACTTTTTGACTTTGGGGTTGCTTGGTGAGAGAAAAGTATGGGCTTGTAAGAAACTTTTTGACTTTGGGGGTTGCTTGGGGATGGGAGTGAGGTGGTGTGTACTTGACATGATGGGATTGATTCATTGATTGATTGATGTCACAAGTCGTAGAGATTCTCTCGAAACTCACACGCATGGTATTTTCCTCACACCGAACGTGGGCCCACATCTCCTGACCAGGGTATCGCCTCGGCATGCGAGTCACAACATTGGAACAGCAGTGACGCATCAAGGGTCCAAAATGAGATCCATACCATCGATCGGTAGGTCTCACTTGGCCGATTATCAAAATAAGAAATCTACATCCATAGAAGCACCCACCATTCGATCTTCTTGGTCCGTTGGAAAGCTGACTTCCTTGTGCTTCACTTTGATGGAGGGAGATGAGAGATGAATGGCTTAGATAATAGGTTTTTGGGATGGAAAGTGGGCCACACAACTCACTTTATCTTTTTCTCTCCTTGAAAAATTATGGACGTGTGCAGCTTTTCGGTTACTTGAGATTTTTTAGAATTTGAGAAAGAGAGAGGTGTGATGGTTGAGAGAAGTGATGGGTGATGGATGTGAAGTTTATTTGACATGTATGGGTGTGTAAGAGAGAGAGTGAGAAAGAGTTGACATGTGATGTTGCTTGACTTATGGAGAAAGAAAGCATGGGTTGCTTTGTACTCGACATGAAATGATTGGTTGATTGATTTGATTGATGGGACATGTTGTAGAGATTCTCTTGAAGTTCGCAACCATGACGTTTCTTCGGAATGAATGCAGGTCGACATCTTCTACCCTGTGTATCGGATCGGTGCGTGAGTCATGGCGTTAGAACAGCGACGACGGCGCGGTCGCTATGATACAGGTTTCCCTTCGAGCCAACTTTGGTATGCGGGATCCGGATTAGGATCGTGCGTAATCATTGGATACGAGTCGAGGATTGCCGAAATTCTACCAGAAGGACCGCGGAAGCCAGCGAAATGGTACGGTCTAGGATATTGGTCTTACATCCATCCATGTTGGTTCCAAGCTAAGTGGAAGAACGAGCGTGGGGTCGGCTTCGTTGATACTTGATTTAGCTAAGAACTCGATCGGGATGGATCTGGGGATTTCGTCCTCATTTTCTGTGGTTATCTTTGCTAACATTTTAGCTTTGGTGTTTTCCACCCGTGGAGTTAGGGCAATGTTACGCTTCTAGAAACTTTCGATCATTTTCCTGGCTTTTTGGAGATAGGCCTTCAGATGATCTTTCTTTGCTTGGTAAACATTAGCTATTTGATTGGCAATCAACTGTGAATCATTGAAGACTTCAAGACACTAACCCCCATGTTTGTTACCATTGTGAGTATGACGATCAGGGCTTCATATTCCACTATATTTTTAGAGGCCTAAAATCTGAATCTCAAGGCATACTGCATGCACATATGGTTAAGAGTTCCAAGGACTACCTCGGCCCCGCTTGCCTTAGAGTTGGATGAGTCCTCAACGTAGAGTGTCCGGAGTGGTGGGTCGGGTACTGGGTCGTTATTGAGAGGTTCAATAATGTGCTGGTCAGGGGGAAGTCCTGATCTGGAGAAGTCAGTCAGGGATTGGTCTTAGGTCAGTGTTTGTTCTGGTGGTTGTGTTAGTTCGACAATAAAATCCGTTATTTCTTGGCCTTTTATTATGACTCGTAGCTGATACTTAATGCCAAACTCACTTAGCTCGATGACACACTTGGTCAACTGTCTTAAGGCTTCAGTCTTTTAAAGGATTTTTCGAAGTGGGTGATCGGTCTAGACGATGATCAAGTGAGCTTGGAAATATGGCCATAGACAATGGGAGGATGTGACCAAGGCTAAGGAAAATTTTCTAAGGTCGAATATCTCATTTCTGCTGGAACTAAAGCCTTGCTAATGTAGTAAACTGGTAATTGTCTTCCTTCATATTCCCTTATCAATGCTAAGCTGACTATTGCATTGGATACAATTAAATACAACAAAAGTGTTTCACCTGATTCAGGTTTGAAAAGTAACAACGACAATCTAAGGTAATCCTTGAGTTGTTGGAAAGTGGTCTCACATTCGTTGGTCCATTTGATAATTTGTCTCCCCTTTAACTGTTTGAAGAAAGGGAGACATTTATCTGTAGCTCTAGATATGAAGCGATTAAGGTCGACTATCCTTCTAGTCAGCCTCTGTATATCCTTAATCATATTTGGAGACTGCATGTTGAGAAGGGCTTTTATCTTCTCAGGATTAGCCTCAATCCCATGCTACTTGACAAAAAACCTGAGAAACTTTTCCGAACTTACACTGAAGGCGCACTTGTTCAGGTTTATTTTCACTTGGTATTTTCAGAAGATGAGGAACATTTCTTCTAGGTTGACTATATGTTCGGTGGCTTTTGTACTATTGACAAGCATATTGTTAATATAAACCTCAATGGTCCATCCTATCTGGCTAGCGAACATTTTATTAACTAACCTCTGGTAGGTTACTCCTGCATTCTTTAAACCAAAAGGCATCACATAGTAGCAATAAAGACCTTTCTCAGTGACAAAGGCAGTCTTAGATTTATCTATTGGGTGCATTATAATCTAATTGTGTCCTAAATATACATCCATAAAACTAAGAAATTCATGTCCTCCAGTACTGTCGACTAACTGATCGATCGTAGGAAGAGGAAAGTTGTCTTTTGGGTAGGCTTTGTTTAGGTCGGTGTAGTCTACATAGACGCATCACTTCCCATTAGCTTTCTTGACCAGTATGACGCTGGCCACCCATTTTGGGTAGTAGATTTCCTTGATGAAGCCAGCTTTCAGGAGCTTATTGATCTCTTTTACAATTATCACGTACCTTTTTGGTCCAAGAGCTCGTTGCTTCTATCGAATCGGGCAGTTGGATAGGTTGATGTTCAACCGATGCATCATAATGACGATATTAATGCCCGACATATCTTCATGGGACCATGTAAAAATGTTAGAAAAATGTCAGAGGAGGGATACTATTTTGTCCCACAGTGGTGGAGTCAGTGATGATCCAATCTGCACCGCTTTAGAGGGATCCGACTCGTTCATAAGGATCAGGACAATGTCTTCCATAGGTTAGCCTCATGTCTGGCATTCCCCTCGTGGGTCCAATTACTCAATCATCATTATCTCACGGGGAACCCTTAGAGTCATGGCATAACACTGTTGAGCGTCCTGTTGGTCACCCTTAACAATTCCCACAACGTGTTCAGAAGGAAATTTCATAGCGAGGTGGTAGGTCAATATGGCCGTTCAGAGAAGATACAATGATGGTCCACCAAGGATAGCATTGCAGACGGATGATTGGTCGACTACCAGAAAGGCGATCATCACGGTGGTCTGATTTTTGTCATCCCAAGCCATAAGAGGAAGCTAAATAGCCCCTTTAGGAATGACCTGTCTTCTAGAGAATCCAAATAAGGGAGTTTTCATGACTCAGAGTGAAGCTCATCCAATGCCTATCTTATTGAAGGCCTAGAGGAAAAGTACATCTACTAACAACCCTGTGTCCATGAGGATTCAAAAGACCTTCCGATTAGCTATAGTAATGGTGATCAACAATGCATTGTCATGAGGGTGGCGAACGCCTCAGGCATTTCATCGTTGAAAGTTATGTTATACCTTCCAATTTTCTCTCATTCAATGGTTAAGCGAGGACCATAACTTTTGCTTCTGGGCGTTTGATGCTCCTTGCATGGTTCTTTCATGCATTGTCTGAATCGCTCCCACCTTTATGGCCTCCGAATATTGTTCGGATCTCCCCAGTAGGTTTGTAACATCCCGTCTAACCAGCACCGCATCCTGGGGTGTCCACGTAGGACTTACCACAGGACCGTTCGTTTAAAACTACTTGTGGTGGGATACCACACCTAATTTAATCTAGGATTAGTCCTACAAAGTAGTCTAGACGGGTCATGTTAGGACCAAATGCGGGCCGCCAAGGCAAATGACTATTTATACTTAGCAACAGCCCGTGCGGGCCATACCGCAAAGCAGGAAGGTGAGAAAAATTATAAAACTTTAGGGAACACTAGATCTCACTGGGCTTGTGGTCCATCGCGGACCATAGACTCATTGGACACCTGGAAACTAATTATCCAAGCCGTTCCTACAACACTAGTCAACTCACACAAGGCCATATTGGAAATCTGGCGCTTGTCAAGGGAACAGGGATTCCGGACGTATTAGCTGTCGAATTTCTTTTAAATTTTCGATGAAGGCCTAATGTGGTGTCCCTCATCCGTCCATAAAATTTGGGTCCCGATCATGTCGAGATGACCGTTGATCATAAATCGGACCCGTGCGACCAAACCCCATATCCGATCGTTTCCAAAATTTGCATGATCCTTCATAGGGCCATGAACCACCTACCCTATAAATTTTATGGCCAGGGGACCACCAGAACCTCTCCAATCACCGGAATAGACCCCTTTGGGTCACTTAGAGATCGGGACCGTCCGACCAAATCGCATGGTCATTTATCCATTAGATCCCAAACTTTGTACAAACCCTTGTTAGGCCATGAGACACTTACATACTCAATTTCGTGGCCATAGGAGTGTTGGGGCCACTACAATAACAATAGTAATTTCTAGGGGCTATTTTGGGAATTCCTTGAAACCTAAGGCCAAGAGGCCCAACTCTAGGGAAATAAACCCTAGCTCTCTCTCATAACCCCTCCATTTTTCCAACAACAAACCCTCTCTCCCTCCTAACTTTCTTCAATTCCCAACAACCCATCTCTCTCCTTCATAACTTCCTCCAACCTTCCACAACCAAATCTCCCTTCCTCATAACCTCCACCGCCATTCGACAACAAGCCCTCCCTTCGTAGCTGTCACGCCCCAAACTCGGAAACCGGGCTCACAAAATTCCCGATCGCAGAATTCGGCGCCGACAGCCTCCGTAGAACCCCATTCTCGGCTCCTAGCTCCCATTCGCCAGGTTCCGATCCTGGGATACCACGAGGAGGATTTTCAATGTCAATTTGATTCGTAATAAGCATAACCAAAGGCATAATCCACAAACAACAACCAAGAACTCCATTACATTTCCACTATGATCAAAAACTTTACAAGTACAATGAGCATAAAGGGAAATACAATGGTAAAGAATAAAAACTCCAAAATGCTCTGCAACGTGCTCCTGCCTCAGCGCTGCTGCAATCCAACGTCACCTGCACGCAACGGTCGTGCATAAGCTTACAGAAAGCTTAGAGGGTGGTGAAAGTGTGTACGCAAGGTAGTAATATGAACATGCAATGTCGGAGTAATGCGGAATATGAAGATGGAACCATAACATCATGAGCCGTACCAAGGCTATACAATGCAAGACATGAATGGTATCGGTCATCCCAAGGCCATGCGATGTGCAATGCAACTCAAGCATACGTATCCTCATCTATGTCCACACATCAATACAGCTCAAAATATGGGATATCACCGGGGTCTAGTACACTCTAAACCAGATTGCCGCCACATCGCGCGCAATAAGGTAAGTGGAAGAGACCTCACTATCCGTCTGCCAATATCGGTCGCGACTCGTCGATAGAGGACCCATTCCTCGAGCTGGTCAAACTCAGCCTAGGATTTCCCCCTACACTCAGGCGGGTAAGGCTGCACCCCCTTCCAACCGACCACGACACAATGGAGAGCGTAACCGTCAGGTAATCGGCACTCAACCCTCATCTACCCATTCGGTCTAGACATTGGAGCAACCTCTTGGTACCATAAGGGTTTAGGGACTTTCACCCAGGGATATCTATAGTACCCCATGTGGATCAAGATTTTTAGTATCAAATCCTGCCAACCACGATGCGTCTGTGGAGGCAATGACCCTGATGTTGCTAGGGCATACAATAACCATGTCACGCAAATGCAAAATGCATGATTCACGTGATCCAGTCATGCAATGAATCCTGCGCATATCGTGCGCTCATGTAGGGCAACACCGCCTAACCAGGAGCCCATAATAACCTGCCCGAAGGCATATACTATGATCAGACAATCCTCATATCAAGCATACATATGATGTGTATGATCATGAGTCATGAAACTATACCAAACATGCAAATGAGTGATGAACCGTTCATACAATGCGGATGGACCTAGACGGCCTATTCACGGCAAGTACGGCCCAGTAATGGGTCTTAAGGAGAGTCGTAATGTGGACATCCAACCAACATTACACTTGCAATGTGGACGTCAAACCAACATTGCCCCCAAGGTACGATCGTCGCAAATATCGTTACATAATCCATGTTGGGCTCACACATTACAATGGACCTTAGGTACATCCCATTGGACCTTAAATACATCAAATGGGTTCTATCATATGGGCCTTTTATTCATCAATGGTCGCATCAATGGGCCACACCAATGGGTCTTAAGTGCATTGCAATGGGTCAAAACCCGTGGGCCTTGGATTGCATCAATTGGGCCTAGCCTTATCAGTCTAATATGTAACAAATTGGCCACATCAATTGGGCCCCCACATGAACATCAAATGGGCCTCAACCCATAGGCCTTATATGAGTCAAATGGGGCTAAATCCCTAGGCCTTAAACAAATCAAATGGGCCTAACCCATGAGCTTGCATGCATATCAAAGTGGGCCTAAACCCCTAGGCCTTGTATATATCAAATGGGCCTAACCCATAGGCCTTATATAATCAAATGGGCATACTTTCATGGGCTTTAAAAATGCATCAATGGGTCCAATCCCATGGGCCTCATATTACACCAGATGGCCTCATTGCATGGGCCTAAGAGCCATGTCAAAGTGGGCCCCAATGGATCAACATGGGCCTTATACTCATACTAAAGTGGGCCCACTTGGACTATAGATCTAGCTCATTTTTAACCCAATCATTAAAAAAAAAAAAAAAAAGAAATAAATGGATAGCTTAGATGTAACACATGCATCATGGTGGGGGGGGGGGGGGGGGGGGGGGTCCACATGAGCTATGGGTTAGCTCATGCCTTAGCTCACAAAAATGAATGGACGATTAGGATGCAACTCATACATCATGGGTGGGCCCACTGACCGTCCAGCGGCCCACAAAGATGGCTGGACGGTGTGGACAATGCAGGGCTCCACCGTCCATACGGACGGTGGATTCATTCACATACCTCAAAGTGGGTCTCATGTGGGGCCCACCAAATGGTTTACATACCATCTGACCCGTTCGTTAGGTCACGCAGACCTGAATGAAGGGCGAAAACAAATTTCGGTTTGATCCAGAGCTTCTGTGGGGTCCAAAAAGGTTTCCAATGGCAGAATTCAGTTCACACTGTTCCTTATGGTGTGGGCCACCTGAGATTTAGATCGAGTTGAAATTTGAAGGGGGGCCACCTGAGGAGGGGACCCACCAAATGAACGGTTTAAATGGCATGTAAACATCAAGGTGGGGCCCACGGCAGGAAGCCGTGGGTCCACGTCGACCACCCGCCGCTGCAACAGCGCAGGCGCTGCCTGCGCTGGCCTGATAGCGGCAGTACATGGTTGCCTCACCCTCCTCTCTCTCTCTCTTTCAATTTCAATTTTTTTACCAAAAATCATGCGTGGGGCCCGCTACCGGGAAATCCACTCCGGCCATTGCGTTCAGCGGCTCGAGGCCGTCCAAATGAGTCCAGAGTATGAATTTTTATATGCTTAGGAAGTGAAATAAAATAAGAAATTAGTATTTGAATGGTGAGGACGCAATATTTGGCGCTATGGCCCACCAGGTGATTGGATCAGCTCCAAACTTCTACCCAACAGCTAAAATACCGTGGGTAAGAGGATGAACGACTTGGATCGAACATATACATCAAGGTGGGGCCCACACTAGGGACCACCCAAAAGCCTCTCCTTTTCTTTCCTTTTCTTTTTTTTTTGTTCTTGGTACAGGGACGTCCAGCGTCCCAGACACTGGACTGTGAGCCTATTTTTAAAAAAATACATGGTGGTGGGCCTTTTTGAAGTGGGCCACCACTAATGGATGATGGGGGGTACCACATGCAAGGTGGGCCCCACTTGAAGGACTCTTGGATAAAAATAAATACCTCAAGGTGAGGTCCATTCAAGTGGGCCATACAACTCTATTGCATAAAAATAAAATAAAATAAAATAAAATAAAATAAAAGAAATAAACGAGAGAGAGAGAGAGACATGGAGAGTGGGACACGCCTTGTGATGAAGGGACCCCAAAATTATGGGGCCTCCCTTACAACGAATCATACATCAAGTGGGCCTTAAAGCATGAGGGACCATCAAACTTAAAATCAACGGTGGGGATCCTTTCCCCACCAATATGGATGGTTTAGATGACCTTTTTGTAATGGAATAAACATCATGATGGGGTCCATGGAGAATGGCCCCATCATGGAATGATCATGATGATCCAAGTAGGCCATCGGCCTTATCTTAGGGTCCCAAGTGAGATCCACACCATTGATCGGTGGGCCTCACTTGGTCCACCATAAAAATAAGAAAAACTACCCTATAGAGGCACCCACCGTCCGATCTTCTTACTCCTAGAGGTTCCTTGGCACCTTAGCTTCAACTTCAATGGAGGAGATGGAGAATGGAAGGTTGAGATGGGAGATGATGGGGTAGGAAGGTGGGCCACTTGGAGTTTAGGAGTTCTAGAGTTCTTGCAAAATTCTAAACGTATGGAGCTTAGAAGTTTGCTTGGAGATTTGAAATGAGAAAGAGAGAAAGAGAGAGAGTTGTAAAGGGAGAGAGAGAGAGTGATAGATGGATGTGGTGAGTGATGGTTGTGTAAGAAAATATTGACTTTTGAGGCTCTTGTGTAAGAGAGGTATGGGTGGTGAAGACTTTTGTGGCTTTTTGTGTAAGAGAGGTATGGTTTTGGGAGAGTTTTGTGGTTGCTTGGGAAAAGGGAATAAAGTGATGTGTACTTGACATGTGATGGCTTGATGGATTGATTGATTGATGGGATTGATGTGACACATCGTAGAGATTCCCTTAGTTTTCGCAACGTGCGGCGTTTTCTTGCACCGAACGTTGGTCCATATCTCTTGACTAGGGTATCGTCTCGGCGCGCGAGTCGCAGTATCGAAACCGCAACGAGGGTGTGGTCGCTATGGTATTGGTCTCGGGTTGAGTCGACTCGGGTTGTCGGCATATGAATCAGGGTCGCACATCGATTTCGATTAAGGGTCGAAGGTTGTCGGAATTCGACCGGTAAGACCGCGAAAGTCTACGGAAAGGTACGGACCAAGATACGGGTCTTACAGCTCTCCCCTCCTTATAAAAATTTCATCCACGAAATTTACGCAAGCATCGCAACTAAGCATTACTCATGAAGAAGAAGCGACATAACATCATCATATAGAATCGGGGACAGCATACAAAATACATCACATGATCAACCATCAAAGAGATGAGGATAACGCTCTCGAATCTCAGCCTCACGCTCCCACGAAGCCTCCTCAACAGAATGGTGACCCCATTACACCTTCACCAACGGAATGACCTTGGTTTTGAGGACCTGCTCCTTCCGATCAAGGATACAAACTGGATGCTCAATGTAAGAAGCGTCCTCACGAACCTCCAACGGCTGTCAATCAATAACGGGGACTATATCTGACCCACACTTCCTCAACATGGAGACGTGAAAAATGTCGTGGATGCCAGACAACTGTGATGGCAAGGCAAGCTGATAGGCCACGGCGCCAACGCGCCCAGTGATCTCAAAAGGTCCTATGAACCTCGGGGCAAGCTTGCCCTTCGTTCTAAATCGAACTACACCCTTCATGGGCGAGACCTTGAGATACACATGGTCCCCTACATCAAACTCCAAGGGATGATGCTGACGATCAGCAAAACTCTTCTGTCGGCTCTGAGCTGTGCGCATCCTCTGCCTGATGATGTCAATAGCCTCTGAAGTCTCCTACACAAGCTTGGGACCTAGGAGACGACGCTCTCTAACCTCAGTCCAACAACTCGGTGATCTGCATGGTCTGCCATATAGTGCCTCAAAAGGAGTCATGCCGATGGTCGCCTGATAGCTGTTATTATATGCGAACTCAGCCAATCATAGATGCTCATCCCAGCTACCCCCGAAGTCAATCGCGTAGGCCCTAAGCATATCCTCAAGTATATGATTGACCCTCTCGGTCTGGCCATTGGTCTGTGGATGGTACGCGGTGCTGAGCTGCAAATCAGTCCCCATCGCACACTGGAAGCTCCCCTAAAACTGAGACGTGAACCTCTAGACTCAGTCAGAAACGATCGAGACTGGAACTCCATGCAGTCTCACAATCTCCTCAATGAATAATCTCACAAGCCGGTCCATAGACCAAGTCGCACGCATCGCAAGGAAATGTGCTGACTTCGTCAGATGATCCACAACAACCCAAATGGCGTCATGACCACGCTGAGTCCTCGGTAAACCCATAATGAAATCAGTCGACACGTGCTCCCACTTCCACATCGGGACGCTCAACGGCTGCAACAGACCAGGAGGTCTCTGATGATCGGCCTTGACACGCTGGCACGTGTCACACTCGGCCACAAAACTGGCAATCTGGCGCTTCATTCCCATTCAAAAATACTGTCGCCTCATATCACGGTACATCTTCGTCGAGCCCGGGTGGATAGAAAATCGCGATCGATGTGCCTCGGTCATAAGATCTCTGCGTAACTCTGGAATATCCGGGACATATAATCGGCCTCTGAAGCGAAGTTCACCGTCTGTACCGATCTGCCAATCAACCTGACCCTCAGATGCTGCCTCAGTCATATAACTCTGCAACGACTGATCAGCCTACTGAGCCTTGATCACCCTAGCGACAAGAGAGGGTTGAATCGACAAGCTCGATAACTGTACAATGGAAGACTGCAGGCAGAACTCAAAATCATACGCTGCGATATCCTCAAGCATCCGGCACTCCTGGATCATCATATGCGCCACTAGGCCTCGTGGTTGACGGCTGAGGGCATCTGTCACCACGTTCGCCTTGCCCGGGTAGTACTGGAGATCAAAATCATAGTCTTTCAAGAGCTCCATCCAGCGCCTCTGTCTCATATTCAACTCAGACTGTGAGAAGAGGTACTTCAAGCTCTTGTGATCAGAGAAGAGTTCGAACCTAACCCCGTAAAGGTAGTGCCTCCACACCTTCAGTGCGAAGAAAACTGCAGCCAGCTCTAAGTCATGCGTAGGATAGTTCAGCTCATGGACCTTGAGCTGACGAGACGCAAAGGCCACTGGTCTCCCGTGCTGCATCAGGACAGCACCCAAACCGATATGCGAGGCATCAGTGAATACAATACAACCGTCACTCCGCGAGGGAAGACTGAGGACAAGAGCGGACGTCAGACGATCCTTCGACTCCATAAATGCTCGCTCGCAGGTGTCACTCCAAATAAACTCTGCGCCCTTCTGAGTCAACCTGGTCAGTGGGACTGCAATACGAGAAAAACCCTCAATGAAACGTCGATAATAGCCCGCCAAGCCAAGGAAACTACGAATCTCTATCGCAGTCGTGGGCTGGCCCCACTGACGCACTGCCTCGACCTTCGAGGGGTCCACTGCAACACCCTCCCTCGACACCACGTGACCGAGGAACTTCATCTCCTCCTGCCAGAACTCGCACTTCTCCAGCTTCGCATACAGCTGGTATGCGCGGAGGTTCTGTAAGGTAATCTCTAAGTGCTGCTCGTGCTCCTCACGGGTCCTTGAATAGATCAGAATGTCATCGATGAAGACTACAACAAACTGATCCAGATATGGGAGAAAGATCTCGTTTATCAGCTACATGAAGACCGCGGGTGCATTGGTCAGTCCAAAGGACATGACCTGAAACTCAAAATGACCGTAACGCATCCTGAATGCCGTCTTTGGAATGTCCTCATCTTGGATCCGAATCTGATGATAACCGGAACGCAGGTCAATCTTCGAAAAGAACTGAGCACCCTGCAGCTAGTCAAAGAAATCATCAATCCTAGGGAGAGGGTACTTGTTCTTGATCGTGACTTTGTTGAGCTCGCGGTAATCAACGCAGAGCCTCAACGAACCATCCTTCTTCTTCACGAAGAGTACTGGTGCTCCCCACGGTGAACTGCTTGGACGGATAAAACCCAACTCATGTAACTCATTCAACTGCTTCTGCAGTTCCCGTAACTCTAACGGTGCCATACGATACGGGGCCTTCGAAATAGGCACGGTACCGGGCACAAGATCAATCTGGAACTCGGTGAGTCGACGAGGCTGTAATCCCGGAATCTCCTGGAACACATCGAGAAAATCACAAACCACTGGCAAATGGTCGATGCAAGGGACAACAGACTCCTCTATGGCGCAAGAAATCAAACAAGACAACTGCTCTCCTCTGGCCTCTACAACGAACTGAAACAGTGGCACGCCGGGTATATAGAACGTGACGGTCCTCGCGGCGCAGTCCAAAATAGCATAGTACTCGGTGAGCCAATCCATGTCAAGGATGACGTCGAACTCAGACATCAGCAAAATAAATAAATCAACAGGCAGAAAGGTATTCCCAACCAGAACGGGGTAAGACGAACAAAATCGTCCCAACGCTGCAGTCCTCCCCAAGGGAGTTGATACTGATAGGCTCTCACCAGCAGACTCCAATGGTAAGCCAGCCGATCGACAGAAGCTCTCAGCCACAAAAGAGTGCGATGCACCGGAATCAAACAACACTCAAGCAATGCATGTAGAAACTGGAAGTATACCCTCAACAACTCCTCCGGATGACTGCGGATCCTGCTGAGCCACATAAAATCTAGCCTGAGCTGGCTAGGGAGGTGCCTATCCCCTATGAACGTGCTGTTACTGCTGCTAGGGTCGCTGAGGCGGTCGAAACTGCTGCCTCTACTGCTGTGGCCTCTGAGGCTGGTAATGATACTGATGCTGCTGCTGAGGTGGCCTCGGTGGTGGAGGCTGCTGTCGTTGCTGCTGTGGGGGTCTCTGCTGCTGCAGTGGAGGTCTCTGCCGTAGTGGTGTAACATCCCGAAAATTGGGGGGTCGAGCAAAAACCCAACTCCTGAGTTCCAAAATGTTATTTATGCAACATAGATATGTATGATTGAATGTTGTCTGTGATAATGCATTAAACATGAGTGAGATTAAGCCAGAACAGCATATCATACTCCAAAGACAGTTAAATTTACAAGCGGAAGACTGTAATAATATGTATAACATATATAAACTGTTGTATGTCTCCAGAATATGAATATATTACCAGGTTATACACATACATGTATACTTCAAAAGTAAACAAAATGAATATACATGAGGGCGCTAAAAATATAAAATGACAAGTGTCAATGTATCTAATCAACCTCCCTGTAATCCCGTCAATCATATCACGCATAAAGGAGAGATCCTCCTCATCATCATCAAATCCAGCTCCGCCTCGCAGGCCGCGCCATCATCTGCAATCACAATATGGACTGGTGGGTGTCCGGAAACACCATCCCGTAACGTGGGAGTGAGTGATCAACTCAGTGGGATAAGAGAGCAAAGATTAGCATGTTATCAAATCAATCATGCGATAATAGTAAAGCAGTAAATCAAACAATCCTAATACTGTTGTTAATGCAATATGACATGACGTGATGTATGCCCTCACCGACGATCTCCCTCATACGGCAACATCTTACGACCGCTGCATGCCACACTCCCTAGAGTGCTCCACATCTTCCAGGCACATGCAATGTTATGGTGATATGATTTTCAAGTTGTTATTAGTCCATTCAAACAGCAGGATTGGGAAACTAAGGTACCTCCCTTATATCAATCCCAACACAGATCCTGTCTAGGGTCGTCACTCTTAGTAATCTCATACGATGTATATTTTTGTAGGTCGCTGCAAGGGCTGCCAGGGCTGTTGCATGCACTCGTTGCACTGCTCCCTCATCACCTTATCAATACAGGCCTACTGTACTCTACTGCTACTGAAGGGTCGTCGCCTCCCGTAGACTCAGAATACGCTCGCGGTCACTACAAAGGGCTGTCAGGGCTGTTGCTCGCACTCGTTGCACCGCTCCCCCATCACCTTATCAATGTAAGCCGACAGCAAGAATATAGTGTCCCATACCACCATAATCTGCTCACGAGTCTAGGTGCTCACTGGTCACTACGGGGAGGTTTGTGGCCCCAGCGTAGGCCGACAGCTCGACCACGGTGTCCCATACCACCATGCCCGGCTCATGAGTCTTTATAGATCAAGGTACCATGGTTAATAGGGTTTACAATGGTAAGTTTAGTACCCTAGGTTCAAGCAGTTATGACTCATGCAGGGTGAACATACAATGGCCAGTCGGGTTACTTGACGGGCTCGACTAGCGCGATCGCATCTCAAGTTGACGACATGAAGTGCGTAAAACACTTCGTGTGGCCTAACCACTGCCGCCAACTCCAGAACACGGCTCACGTTTATCGACGCGTCGTTCGTGGCGAAGATAAGCTAACCACGAATTCGCTCGGTTACCGACTGCCTGGACTAAGCATAGTCCCAAACAATCATAGAATCACGTCAGCAGTTGTGTAAGGGTAATGGAAATGAAATACAACCATGTGAGCATGTTAACACATGTTATTACATACAACTTAAGCAAATCATCTTACACATGTCTTTCACACATATGATGAAATTACGCATGTCGCCAATATATAGGAAATCCTCTCCATCAACATATTAATTGAGAATTCAATCTCAAAATAAATCATAAGGAAATCATCAAGTACATGTTATAGCATACCACTTGAGTACAACATCAAGCATATGCATTTCATACATATAATGAAATCGTACATATGGCTAGCATGTAGGAAATCATTTTCATCAGCATATTAATCGAGAAATCAGTCTCAAACTAATTCATAACACCATTTAACTCAATACATACTAATACAAACATTTATACAAATACTTACACTACACACTTAAGTCTACATACAGCATGTCGACCCAAAGTGTGCATTTAGGAGAATCTCTTCGCCAAACTAATTATGCATGTATTCCTAATATCCTAATGCGACAAGAAGCCATGTCAATCACGTCAGCAAAATATGAATGAAAACAGTACTTCCTACAAATGACTAAAATGCCCTAAATCTCATATTCTTCGTTGGTTTACGAAACAGGAAACGGACAGCATGTTGTACATGTCAAACGGTGTTGCCGTCAAGAATCTACTATTAAACGACATTGAAAGATTTGGAAACAGTCAATCAAAGCGTCTAAAATCCGCACCTTTTTCTCCTAGAAGCGTATCAATTCGAACGGAGCGTATACGCTTCGTCTACGGCGAATAGGGAACCTAATACACAAGATCCATAAGCTACATCGCTATGGAAATAAAGGAACCTCAAATCAGCAACTATTTAGGGTATTTACTTACCTAGAATCGCGGTGTAATCGCCGGGAAAGCGTTAGAGGTGCGTTGCTTAAGCACGTGCAACACGTAGCACAAGTGGCAGGAAGAACACTCCCACTCTCTCTCATAATCTCTCACCTTTTCTCTCTCCCAATCTAGGGATTTTTGCAATTTCGGATGGGAGAGAGGAATGAGGGTTTCAACCCCTTTTATAAGCTTAAAAACGCCCGAAATAGGCTCGGGAACGAAGTTTACTTAGTGCATATCCAATTCGGGGCTGTTTCGGTCCAAAAGATGCTTTCTGGTGGTCCCCTAACCGAATGCGATCGAACTTAAGCTCACGCGTACCAGATCTAGCACGTATTAAGTTTTCAGTCCGGCTGGGTCCGCAAATCGCACGTGGTGGACCAGTTTCAGTTCAGCGGTCACCGCAGGTAGATCAGGGCTGAAAGTCTCATGATATAAAATAGAAATTTCTCCTGATCCAAGGGTGTAATCTGGATGAATTCTGACGGTCAGAATGCTCAATACTGACACGTCAAGTCGTGTGCCAGATTTGAATTTGAAATTCCAACTATGTCCCTATTCGCACTCTCTTCGGTCCGGGCTCAATGAAATAGCCTGTGATAATTGGTTTGACTTGATTTTCGGAATGGGTGTCAAGTCCAGCTAGGCGGTTCTAACAGTCTAAGATAGGAGGTATCGGACCTTCGACGAGCGGTCTAGATCCAATACAAAGATTCAAAGTGGTCCAGAGAACAAACCTGCTTAGAGTTTGGTCCGAGGTTATAGAGTATTATAGAGTCATTGGTTCTACTCAATTTGGGTCTTGTAGAACGTATTTAAAGTGATCAGGGACTATTTCCCAGCTACTCCAGCGTCGCGCTAGCTAACTTACACTTATTTTTCAAAGGAATTAATCCTACGTGATTTCTTTGGCTATGGAATTGGGTTCTAAGCGATTTTTTAGGTGTTTTAGTTGACCCATTGCCTAAGGACGTTTAATCCCAGATTGGCCAAAATCCGGGGTGTTACAATCTACCCCCCTTAAAACACAATGTCGTCGTATATCCGAACTCAAAGGTTTCGATCTTGGGCCAGTGGGGAAGAGGCCGACCATGCTTCCGCTGCACCACTCTGATCGAACGGGAGCATTGACTAACCTAATCGGATTGGACTCCATGCGTTCTACCCCCCTTAAAACTTGGTTTTACTTAAGTTCAAGAATCTATGCGTCGCTCCGTACATCAGAACGAGGTGCAACTTAAGACCTATCCTTGACATAAATTGGGAAACAACTTCTCTACATGGTTTTCCTTGCTAATGATGCGTTTTATGGCATTGGTACCTATGATCATAGAGATGAGCCTGATCTCTATTGTGGTTAAGTTCAGGGGTAGGTATGACTTGGTGGCAAGATGTCGAATTCTCTACTGGCTTTAAGTCCTCGCCATTTCCCAAAGACACTGTGATCCCGTTTGGTTGTATGTGGTCGAGCAAACACGGAAGAAAAGTAGTATAGTGGGTCTGAGCCGGATACATAGACTTTCTGTCTAGCTAGGACAGAAGATTTATTGTATCAATTCGTAATCCGAGTCGATGCCGATCTTCTGCTTGATCAGAGCATTGGATTTATTGGTAACCACTAGGATTAGGAAGTCGATTCAAACCGCGAATACATCGCTTACATGTAGTTCCTTTATTCCGCATTCCCGAATGCAATAAGCCCTTGGGGAAGGCAATTCTAAGGGGCGTGCTAGTACATTCTAAGTTCAATCTAAGGGATTTATAAATGTTCCCTGAGAGTGAATGGTTCCTTCCTATGGGCAACAACAGCAGTCTATAAGTCATAAGGGGATCTATCGAAGAAATAAGGTTCTACTTCAACCAAATCTAACCAACAGTTCCTTAGCATATACATGCTTTACACTACTTAAGGTAACTAGTAGGCTAGTCTGTAACTTAGTAGCTATAATCCAAAGCCTAAGTTTATACGTTAAATGGTTCCATACCATTTCTACTACAGGGAGTTGTTCTATCGCTAAGGGTCAAGATTGTCTAAATGAAATTGGATTTCTTATGTCGTCAGACCCTTCAAATCTAGGAGTGCTAACACTAGATCCAAAACCCCTAGGGCCTATGTGGCCGGTAGCGCTTAGTTGTATTAAATGGAACCGCATTCCTAGTCCCATAGCAGGATCGGAAGTGGCATGCTTGGTAGGAGGGTGGGTTGGGATAAAATTAATTTACAGGTTGAATCCCGGGAGGTACAATACTCCCAATCTAGGGACCATACCTGACAACAAACGAACGGCATGCACTCCATTCAACAAAATTTGGCTATATTAAGCCCAAACCACTACACAAACACATTTTCTACCGGTGACATCACTAGACCCAATAACAACAAAACACAAAAATCCTTAAAACAAAAATCAAACAATCTACAGGGCAACAACATAGATGCATAATTCTACCAAAGGACTTCTACCATGGTCCCAATTAACCTTCTTGAATACTATCTAGTTCAGTACTGTCAGTTGCCCATTAGAGCTCTATCGGACAGGTATTTTCAATACTTCTCAAACGGAGAAAGTTGAGAAATGGGATTTGAGGTTAGCACGATTCTAAGTCCCAAAAAGAGGGTAAAGGCTCAAATAAAAGGGACGTAAGAGAGAGGACGGTGAAAAGGGAGGGAAAGGCTGAAACAGCCTTAACAATAGCCATGAAAAACGGAGGAAATGCGAAGGAACGGTTGCCCAAATGGACAGAATGAAATCTAGGCATTGTAGAGGGATGCTTCAAGCTCCCCTAGGATGTATTTTCAGAAAGAAATGAAAATGAAAAAGGGGAATGGAGTACCTCACGAATTCAGCTCGATTTGGGGGTTTTAGGAGCTCCAACGGACGAAATCTTCAAGAGGGAGGGCTGCCAACGTCAAAGGAACGATGGAGGGTGGTCATTTTTGGTAGGGAATGGATTTGAGAGTAGTTTGGAACCACGGTTTTGGGTCAGGGCAGCAAGAAAATGAAAATGGAGCTAGGGAAGGGGACTTTTGTGAAGGAAGTACCCCTATTTGGGGTTTTCTATGGACGAACCACCCATAGGGGGGGTGTACAGGCCACATGAGGGTGTGCGCCTGGATTTTACATCAAGTGGGCCCACCTGTACGGTGATGCATCGCCGGATCAGCGATGGCATCGCCGGCCATCTTGCACGGTGGCCGGTGGGACCACATGGGTTGGGTCCCCCCTGGTCTAGGGACCCCAAATATATATGGTTCCCACTTTGGTTCATTCTATATTGCCCTATGGAGGCCAAAATATGCATTCGGGGCTTTTTAGGGCCAATCTACAATCCCTAATACAAAACCCTATCATGCAGCATATGATTTTGGGGTATAAGGATCTAGTACATTCATATAGACTCTTATTTACTAAAGAAAGTAAAATTTGAATAGCCTTATGGCCATTTTTTATGAAATTTTACTATTCACTATAAAATTTTGTAAAAGTATGATTTTATGTTATTTTCACATTATTATTGATGCCTAATATGAAAAGGATAAGAAAGAATTGAAGATTGGAGTGGTGAGAGGAAGAATTTTGAAGATTTCTGGTGAAACGGGATTTTTAAGCCCTGGCGATTGAATACAGGAGTCGTGGCCATCCCACGGCCCAAGGATTCACTTTTATGGGTTTAAAATCATTCAAAGAACGTCTCAACCCATTTATCTACAACCTAGGAGCTATTCGGGTTGCTTCATGCGACCCTAGATGCGTTATGGACTCGATCGCGCGATCGATATGAACAGACTTCGCCTATTGGTGAATATGCGATCCTATAAGTGTTTCTAAACCTTCCTCGCACCCTCCTAAGTCAAAGGAAGCGACAGCGTACGTCACGTGACCATAACCCAGGCCCGGTTTAATCCAAATCATGCTTTGATACCATCTGTAACATCCCGAAAATCGGAGGGTCGAGCAAAAACCCAACTCCCGAGTTCCAAAATGTTATTTATGCAACATAGATATGTATGATTGAATGTTGTCTGTGATAATGCATTAAACATGAGTGAGATTAAGCCAGAACAGCATATCATACTCCAGAGACAGTTAAATTTGCAAGCGGAAGACTGTAATAGTATGTATAACATATATAAACTGTTATATGTCTCCAGAATATGAATATATTACCAGGTTATACACATACATGTATACTTCAAAAGTAAACAAAATGAATATACATGAGGGCGCTAAAAATATAAAATGACAAGTGTCAATGTATCTAATCAACCTCCCTGTAATCCCGTCAATCAGATCACGCATAAAGGAGAGATCCTCCTCATCATCATCAAATCCAGCTCCGCCTCGCAGGCCGCGCCATCATCTGCAATCACAATAGGGACCGGTGGGTGTCCGGAAACACCATCCCGTAACGTGGGAGTGAGTGATCAACTCAGTGGGATAAGAGAGCAAAGATTAGCATGTTATCAAATCAATCATGCGATAATAGTAAAGCAGTAAATCAAACAATCCTAATACTGTTGTTAATGCAATATGACATGACATGATGTATGCCCTCACCGACGATCTCCCTCATACGGTAACATCTTTCGACCGCGGCATGCCACACTCCCTAGAGTGCTCCACATCTTCCAGGCACATGCAATGTTATGGTGATATGATTTCCAAGTTGTTATTAGTCCATTCAAACAGCAGGATTGGGAAACTAAGGTACCTCCCTTATATCAATCCCAACACAGATCCTGTCTAGGGTCGTCACTCCTAGTAATCTCATACGATGTATATTTTTGTAGGTCGCTGCAAGGGCTGCCAGGGCTGTTGCACGCACTCGTTGCACCGCTCCCCCATCACCTTATCAATACAGGCCTACTGTACTCTACTGCTACTGAAGGGTCGTCGCCTCCCGTAGACTCAGAATACGCTCGCGGTCACTACAAAGGGCTGTCAGGGCTGTTGCTCGCACTCGTTGCACCGCTCCCCCATCACCTTATCAATGTAGGCCGACAGCAAGAATATAGTGTCCCATACCACCATAATCTGCTCACGAGTCTAGGTGCTCACTGGTCACTACGGGGAGGTTTGTGGCCCCAGCGTAGGCCGACAGCTCGACCACGGTGTCCCATACCACCATGCCCGGCTCATGAGTCTTTATGGATCAAGGTACCATGGTTAATAGGGTTTACAATGGTAAGTTTAGTACCCTAGATTCAAGCAGTTATGACTCATGCAGGGTGAACATACAATGGCCAGTCGGGTTACTTGACGGGCTCGACTAGCGCGATCGCATCTCAAGTTGACGACATGAAGTGCGTAAAACACTTCGTGTGGCCTAACCACTGCCGCCAACTCCAGAACACGGCTCACGTTTATCGACGCGTCGTTCGTGGCGAAGATAAGCTAACCACGAATTCGCTCGGTTACCGACTGCCTGGACTAAGCATAGTCCCAAACAATCATAGAATCACGTCAGCAGTTGTGTAAGGGTAATGGAAATGAAATACAACCATGTGAGCATGTTAACACATGTTATTACTTACAACTTAAGCAAATCATCTTACACATGTCTTTCACACATATGATGAAATTACGCATGTCGCCAATATATAGGAAATCCTCTCCATCAACATATTAATTGAGAATTCAATCTCAAAATAAATCATAAGGAAATCATCAAGTACATGTTATAGCATACCACTTGAGTACAACATCAAGCATATGCATTTCATACATATAATGAAATCGTACATATGGCTAGCATGTAGGAAATCATTTTCATCAGCATATTAATCGAGAAATCAGTCTCAAACTAATTCATAACACCATTTAACTCAATACATACTAATACAAACATTTATACAAATACTTACACTACACACTTAAGTCTACATACAGCATGTCGACCCGAAGTGCGCATTTAGGCGAATCTCTTCACCAAACTAATTATGCACGTATTCCTAATATCGTAATGCGACAAGAAGCCATGTCAATCACGTCAGCAAAGTATGAATGAAAACAGTACTTCCTACAAATGACTAAAATGCCCTAAATCTCATATTCTTCGTTGGTTTACGAAACAGGAAACGGACAGCATGTTGTACATGTCAAACGGCGTTGCCGTCAAGAATCTACTATTAAACGACATTGAAAGCTTTGGAAACAGTCAATCAAAGCGTCTAAAATCCGCACCTTTTTCTCCTAGAAGCGTATCAATTCAAACGGAGCGTATACGCTTCGTCTACGGCGAATAGGGAACCTAATACACAAGATCCATAAGCTACATCGCTATGGAAACAAAGGAACGTCAAATCAGCAACTATTTAGGGTATTTGCTTACCCAGAATCGCGGTGTAATCGCCGGGAAAGCGTTAGAGGTGCGTTGATTAAGCACGTGCAACACGTAGCACAAGTGGCAGGAAGAACACTCCCACTCTCTCTCATAATCTCTCACCTTTTCTCTCTCCCAATCTAGGGATTTTTACAATTTCGGATAGGAGAGAGGAATGAGGGTTTCAACCCCTTTTATAAGCTTAAAAACGCCTGAAATAGGCTCGGGAACGAAGTTTACTTAGTGCATATCCAATTCGGGGCTGTTTCGATCCAAAAGATGCTTTCTGGTGGTCCCCTGACCGAATGCGATCGAACTTAAGCTCACGCATACCAGATCTAGCACGTATTAAGTTTTCAGTCCGGCTGGGTCCGCAAATCGCACGTGGCGGACCAGTTTCAGTTCAACAGTCACCGCACGCAGATCAGGGCTGAAAGTCTCATGATATAAAATAGAAATTTCTCCTGATCCGAGGGTGTAATCTGGATGAATTCTGACGGTCAGAACGCTCAACACTGACACATCAAGTCGTGTGCCAGATTTGAATTTGAAATTCCAACTATGTCCCTATTCGCACTCTCTTCGATCCGGGCTCAATGAAATAGCCTGTGATCATCGGTTTGACTTGATTTTCAGAATGGGTGTCAAGTCCAGCTAGGCGGTTCTAACAGTCTAAGATAGGAGGTATCGGACCTTCGATGAGCGGTCTAGATCCAATATAAAGATTCAAAGTGGTCCAGAGAACAAATCTGCTTAGAGTTTGGTTCGAGGTTATAGAGTATTATAGAGTCATTGGTTCTACTCAATTTGGGTCTTGTAGAACGTATTTAAAGTGATCAGGGACTATTTCCCAGCTACTCCAGCGTCGCGCTAGCTAACTTACACTTATTTTTCAAAGGAATTAATCCTACATGATTTCTTTGGCTATGGAATTGGGTTCTAAGCGATTTTTCAGGTGTTTTAGTTGACCTATTGCCTAAGGACGTCTAATCCCAGATTGGCCAAAATCCGGGGTGTTACATGTGGACCTCTCTGCTGCTGCTGGGGGCTGGGACACTCCCATGAATGGTGTCCCGTCGCACAGCACCTGAAGCAAGTGCTGTTGAACTGCCTCTGAGGTGGTGGTGGAGGTGCTGCTGGTGCTGATGGTGCTCGGAAAGCTGGACGACCTATGCGCCTCTGCTACTGTGGTTGACGCTGCTGGGAAGGACTGGAAGAAGCCTGCCTCTTCTGGTCTCTCCTCTGACCGCGATCAGACTGAGAACCGGCCCACTCAGTCTCGTAGATCTGAGCTCTCTGCACTACTGCCTGGAAAGTAGGGAGCTCATGCCCAATAACACGACCTCGAAGGCCGTAACGTAAGACGTGCTCGAAACGGTGGGCCTTTCGCCCCTCCTCATCAACCATATATGGTGCAAATCTAGATAGCGCCACAAAACGGGCCGCGTACTGTGCCACAGTCATGTCTCCCTGCACCAGAGTCTCGAACTCTAAAGCTCACTGACGGCGGATATGGTTGGGGAAGTACTGCTCCTCGAATCGATCAAAAAAGTCCTCCCATGTCCAGACATACTCAAGTCCGGCAGCACGGGTAACAGAGGTCCACCAATGCTCAGCCTCACCCTGAAAGAGAAATACTTCTAGCCGGACGCGCTGCTCGGCCGTACATGACATGGTATCGAAAATCTTCTCCACATCAGAGCGCCATCTCTCTGCTGCAGTCGGATCTGGCTCGCCCTGGAAACGTGGGGGATCAAGCCGCCTGAACTCACGAAGTAAGGCGCTTGCGCGCTCCTGCTCTGCCTGAGCTGGTGAAGCAACTGGGCGTCTGCCCTATCCCTGGAGTGCGGCTGTCACAGCTTATAACATCTTCTGTAACTGAGAGGCACTCACAGTCACGGTCGGCTCCTCATCGGCCTCAGGTGGAGGAATGTCATCCTCAGGGAAAGAAGCAGGGATCTCTGAGGGTGAAACGGGAGACGCAGGTGGTAAAGATGGAGCCTCCGATGGTGAAGCAGAATCCTCAGGTGGTGGTGCGGGAGTCGATCGGGTAACTGTCCCAGGCGCCATGTCCTACAGGAAAGAGCGAAGGCGCTTATCAACTTCAAAACTCACGAAGGTGCATACGTTAACGGTCTGTATTGGAAGGTCGCGAAGCTATTCAAACTTCGGGACTTAGCCATTCTACACTCATAGCAGACATGTAATGTTGTTCTCGGTTATTCCCAAGTTATGCTCTGATACCAACTTCTATCATGCCCCAAACTCAGAAACCAGGCTCATAAAATTCTCGATCATCGAATCCGGCACCGACAGCCTCCGTAGAACCCCATTCTCGGCTCCTAGCTCCCATTCGCCAGGTTTCGATCCTGGGATACCACGCGAGGATTTTCAATGTCAGTATGATTCGTAATAAGCATAACCAAAGGCATAACCCACAAACAACAACCAAGAACTCCATTATATTTTCACTATGATCAAAAACTTTACAAGTACAATAAGCATAAAGGGAAATACAATGGTAAAGAATAAAAACTCCAAAATGCTCTGCAACGTGCTCCTGCCTCAGCGCTGCTGCGATCCAACGTCACCTGCACGGAACAGTCGTGTATAAGCTTACAAAAAGCTTAGAGGATGGTGAAAGTGTATGCGCAAGGTAGTAATATGAACATGCAATGTCAGAGTAATGCGAAATATGAAGATGGAACCATAACATCATGAGCCGTACCAAGACTATACAATGCAAGACATCAATAGTATCGGCCATCCCAAGGCCATGCGATGTGCAATGCAACTCAAGAATACGTATCCTCATTATGTCCACACATCAATACAGCTCAAAATATGCGATATCACCGGGGTCTAGTACACTCTAAACCAGATTGCCTCCACATCACGCGCAATAAGGTAAGTGGAAGAGACCTCACTATCCGTCTGCCAATATCGGGCGCGACTCGTCGATAGGAGACCCATTCCTCGAGCTGGTCAAACTCAGCCTAGGATTACCCCCTACACTCGGGCGGATAAGGCCGCACCCCCTTCCAACCGACCACGACATAGTGGAGAGCGTAACCGTCAGGTAATCGGTACTCAACGCTCATCTACCCACTCGGTCTAGACGTTGGAGTAACCTCTTGGTACCATAAGGGTTTAGGAACTTTCACCCAGGGATATCTATAGTACCCCATGTAGAACAAGATTCTCGGTATCCAATCCTGCCAACCACGATGCGTCTGTGGAGGTAACGGCCCTGATGTTGCTAGGGCGTACAATAACCATGTCACGCAAATGCGAAATGCATGATTCACGCGATCCAGTCATGCAACGAATCCTACGCATATCGTGCGCTCATGTAGGGCAACACCGCCTAACCAGGAGCCCATAATAACCTGCCCGAAGGCATATACTATGATCAGACAATCCTCATATCAAGCATACATATGATGTGTATGATCATGAGTCATGAAACTATACCAAACATGCAAATGAGTGATGAACCGTTCATACAACGCGGATGGGCCTAGACGGCCTATTCACGACAAGTACGACCCAGTAATGGGTCCTAAGGAGAGTCGTAATGTGGACATCCAACCAACATTACACTCGCAATGTGGACGTCAAACCAACATTTCCCCCAAGGTACGATCGTCGCAAATATCGTTACATAATCCATGTTGGGCTCACACATTACAATGGACCTTAGGTACATCCCATTGGACCTTAAATACATCAAATGGGTTCTATCATATGGGCCTTTTATTCATCAATGGTCGCATCAATGGGCCACACCAATGGGTCTTAAGTGCATTGCAATGGGTCAAAACCCGTGGGCCTTGGATTGCATCAATTGGGCCTAGCCTCATCAGTCTAATATGTAACAAATTGGCCACACCAATTGGGCCCCCACATGAACATCAAATGGGCCTCAACCCATAGGCCTTATATGAGTCAAATGGGGCTAAATCCCTGGGCCCTAAACAAATCAAATGGGCCTAACCCATGAGCTTGCATGCATATCAAAGTGGGCCTAAACCCCTAGGCCTTGTATATATCAAATGGGCCTAACCCATAGGCCTTATATAATCAAATGGGCATACTTTCATGGGCTTTAAAAATGCATCAATGGGTCCAATCCCATGGGCCTCATATTACACCAGATGGCCCCATTGCATGGGCCTAAGATCCACATCAAAGTGGGCCCCAATGGATACCCATAAATGGATCAACATGGGCCCTATACTCATACCAAAGTGGGCCCACTTGGACTATAGATCTGGCTCATTTTTAACCCAATCATAAAAAAAAAAAACAAGAAATAAATGGATAGCTTAGATGTAACACATGCATCATGGTAGGGGAGGGGAGGGGGGGGGTCCGCATGAGCTAAGGGTTAGCTCATGCCTTAGCTCACAAAAATGAATGGACGATTAGGATGCAACTCATACATCATGGGTGGGCCCACTGACCGTCCAGCGGCCCACAAAGATGGCTGGACGGTGTGGACAATGCAGGGCTCCACCGTCCGTACGGACGGTGGATTCATTCACATACCTCAAAGTGGGTCTCATGTGGGGCCCACCAAATGGTTTACACACCATCTGACCCGTTCATTAGGTCACGCAGACCTGAATGAAGGGTGAAAACAAATTTCAGTTTGATCCAGAGCTTCTGTGGGGTCCAAAAAGGATTCCAATGGCAAAATTCAGTTCACACTCTTCCTTATGGTGTGGGCCACCTGAGATTTAGATCGAGCTGAAATTTGAAGGGGGCCCACCTGAGGAGGGGACCCACCAAATGAATGGTTTAAATGGCATGTAAACATCAAGGTGGGGCCCACGGCAGGAAGCCGTGGGTCCACGTCGACCACCTGCCGCTGCAACAGCGCAGGCGCTACCTGCGCTGGCCTGACAGCGGCAGTACATGGCTGCCTCACCCTCCTCTCTCTCTCTCTTTCAATTTCAATTTTTTTACCAAAAATCATGCGTGGGGCCTGCTACCGGGAAATCCACTCCAGCCATTGCGTTCAGCGGCTCGAGGCCGTCCAAATGAGTCCAGAGTTTGAATTTTTATATGCTTAGGAAGTGAAATAAAATAAAAAATTAGTATTTGAATCGTGAGGATGCAATATTTGGCACTATGGCCCACCAGGTGATTGGATCAGCTCCAAACTTCTACCTAATGGCTAAAATACTGTGGGTAAGAGGATGGACGACTTGGATCAAACATATACATCAAGTTGGGGCCCACACTAGGGACCACCCAAAAGCCTCTCCTTTTCTTTCCTTTTCTTTTTTTTTATTCTTGGTACAGGGACGTCCAGCGTCCCAGACGCTGGACGGTGAGCCTATTTTTTAAAAAATACATGGTGGTGGGCCTTTTTGAAGTGGGCCACCACTAATGGATGATGGGGGGTACCACATGCAAGGTGGGCCCCACTTGAAGGACTCTTGGATAAAAATAAATACATCAAGGTGAGGTCCATTCAAGTGAGCCACACAACTCTATTGCATAAAAATAAAATAAAATAAAATAAAATAAATAAAAGAGAGAGAGAGAGAGACATGGAGAGTGGGACGCGCCTTGTGATGGAGGGACCCAAAATTATGGGCCCTCCCTTACAACGAATCATACATCAAGTGGGCCTTAAAGCATGAGGGACCATCAAACTTAAAATCAACGGTGGGGATCCTTTCCACACCAATATGGATGGTCTAGATGACCTTTTTGTAATGGAATAAACATCATGATGGGGTCCATGGAGAATGGCCCCATCATGGAATAATCATGATGATCCAAGTAGGCCATCGGCCTTATCTTAGGGTCCCAAGTGAGATCCACACCATTGATCGGTGGGCCTCACTTTGTCCACCATAAAAATAAGAAAAACTACCCTATAGAGGCACCCACCGTCCAATCTTCTTGGTCCTAGAGGTTCCTTGGCACCTTAGCTTCAACTTCAATGGAGGAGATGGAGAATGGAAGGTTGAGATGGGAGATGATGGGGTAGGAAGGTGGGCCACTTGGAGTTTAGGAGTTCTTGCAAAATTCTAAACGTATGGAGCTTGGAAGTTTTCTTGGAGATTTGAAATGAGAAAGAGAGAAAGAGAGAGAGTTGTAAAGGGAGAGAGAGAGAGTGATGGATGGATGTAGTGAGTGATGGTTGTGTAAGAAAATATTGACTTTTGAGGTTGTTGTGTAAGAGAGGTATGGGTGGTGAAGACTTTTATGGCTTTTTGTGTAAGAGAGGTATGGTTTTGGGAGACTTTTGTGATTGCTTGGGAAAAGGGAATAAAGTGATGTGTACTTGACATGTGATGGCTTGATGGATTGATTGATTGATGGGATTGATGTGACACATAGTAGAGATTCTCTTGATTTTCGCAACGCGTGGCATTTTCTTGCACCGAACGTTGGCCCATATCTCTTGACCAGAGTATCGCCTCGGTGCACGAGTCGAGGTATCGGAACCGCAACGATGGCGCGGTCGCTATGGTATTGGTCTCGGGTTGAGTCGACTCGGGTTGTAGGCATATGAATCAGGGTCACGCGTCGATATCGGTTAAGGGTCGAAGGTTGCCAGAATTCGACCGGTAAGACCGCGAAAGTCTATGGAAAGGTACGGACTAAGATACGGGTCTTACAGTAGCTTTCACCTTTCTCTAGCAACTAAGGAGAGCAAAAGGAGAAGGTGAGGGTGGAGAAGTGCTTGTGTGGACCCTAAATCAAGGAGGGACCCAAGAGGATCAACCCCACGACCTCATACATCCTTCTCCAAGAAGGATACCTCATCCGCGGCCGCTCTTTCATCCCGTTGGGCATTTACGTAAGATCCATCACCTAAATTCCTTGAAACCCTTGTGATGGAAGGGGTTTTTCATGGAAATCTAACATGTGATGGTTGCTCCTAGGGTACCGGATGTTTTGCCCCAAAATCCCCATCTCTTTGGACGTTTCCCGAATCTACAATGACCCATAGGTGAGGATTATTAATCTTAGGTGGCCTAACACCACTTATACCATGAATCTAATGCTTTTGCTTATTTGGGTGAGACACTTGTAGAATCTAGAGAGACCCTAGGATTTGGGTGATTTGTTGGAGATGGATGAAATTGTATGTTGTATATTATTTTTATGATGTTAATTGTACCGCACACATGCCTAAGTTGTAGTGGATGATTGTATATTCATGTGTCGCATGATCTTCTTATATGTTATTGTCTATGGCGTGTTTGATGCTTAACCCTTGTGCATTTTCATTCCTTGAAATGTAGGAAGTGTTTCACTTCCTCACTAATCCACACGACTCACACACACCTTGATTATGATGATGTAACATGATTGTTGGAAATATTTGAACTGTATGATAGAATGTATGCAACATGCGACTGTAGGCTAGTTGATAACCTTGATGTTGGCATGTTATGAACCATTATCAACCCTTGATTGAGAAGGAACTTGAGGTGAGACGGTAGTCCCATTGGTTGGACTACCCTAAGACTAAACCTGCGAATTGGGTGAGTGCGAATGGGTGGCCGTAGTTCGACTATTTGGGTCTCTTGAACCCGATGTCGCTCGTCTCCTGCTCGCCTGACTCATGCGATCTGGCTTACTTATTGCCAATCCCGATTGTTAACCATGTTTTCTCACACATGTATGGAACCTGGAATAGCCTACCGTCGTTGCAACCCACCGAAAACTACATGCAATCGATCCACTGCCTCGTGAGTCGGGCATGGTGGAATGGGACACTATGTCTGAGCTGTCGGCCTACGCTGTGGTGACGTGCCTCCCTATAGTAACCGCGAGAGATCCCAGTTCTCAGCACTCCCCATGTGCTTGAAGTCGGAGATGGGGAACCCGACGGGATCCTAGTTCTTAGCACTCCCCATGCAATCGATACGGGATCAAGGATCACAGGGAGTTGGCCTCACACATTAGGGGGGTCTTGGCCTCGCAACTAGTTTAGGGCATTTGATTCGTGGGGTGTACCAAATTCCTAAATCTGCTGGATGAAGAACTTAACTAACAACTCGGCTAACACGATCGCACTGCATCGTATTAGTTAGGGTGGTGACTCGAAAGTCGAGGTTGCAATGAGAGAGTGTCAACATACGCGATCGTTAGATGGAGTCGCTCGAGGGAGCGTTGTGGTGAGGGCATGCATCATATCATTCCGCATTCATGCATTTAAATAAGAGTTAATAGGAATTGATGATTGTCTGTATTTCATTAAATTCATATTATAATTGATGCCTGTTATAACTTAAGACTAATAAAACCCACTGAATTGATCACTCACTCCCACTCTGGGACGGTGTTTTAAAACACTAACCAGACCCGTGCTTAGATGCAGGAGAAGTAGGGCAGAAGGATCCTGGCGAGGCGAATTACGATGAGGAGCATGAGCTATCGTATTTTCAGTTGATGGACGGCTCTTCATCGGCTTAACGGGCAAAATTTTATCGCCGAGCAGAGGGCTCGGTTCTATTCTTTTAGACCTACTATTTTTATGATTTTGTTGAGTTTCGCCACGTGCGACCCCTTATTCTTTTGGACATGCATATAACATATTTATATATCCGAGCTTGCTCTCATTTCAGTGGTTTATATGATTATGATTCATGTTCCAGGAAATTCTAGGCTACGCAAATAAATCGGATTAATGCATATTAATGAAACCAGTTATAAGTGACACTCAGGAACTCGGGATTCGAGCGTATGCTCGACCCCTGATTTTCAGGACGTTACAAGTTGGTATCAGAGCAATAATTTGGAATCCCTTGGGCCATGGGTCATGAACTCATCAACGCGTCCGCTGACTTGAGAGGTTGCACAATAGGAAACTCAACTGTGACTTAGGACGTTAGGAACTATTCTAGGCACCTGAATTGACGAACCCTAGATGGGAGGTGAACGTCCAAAACTATCCTAGGCACCCAAATTGACGAACCTTAGATGGAAGGTGAACTTCCCACAAATTAGAATCGGGAAACAAGTAATAAGAATGAATAACATCGCTAAGATCCTGGTTTGAGAGTATTAAAGTATAGCGGTTTAGGATTGAACAAACAATCTTAGATGGACGATAAAACTTACTTGGAGTTGGGATTTGGAAGTGAGAGAAGGCAACGATGCGAGGAAATGGGACTGGGATTCATGCGGGACCTCAAACCATTGATAGAAGCGAGCTGGAAACTGAAGGATTTGAGGCTCAAAATTAATAATCGCGTACGGACGAGCAAATCTGGGCCAAATTTAATAGTTCCAGCTCGTTCGAAGATAGGGACTTAGGGGTGAGTATGATTTTGACAGAAATAGTGGAATGGTAGGAAAATGGGATTTTCACCCCTAACCAGGAACAATTTCATGAAATCACTAGGCTCATTGCGTAGATTAGCTTCTCATACCCCAAATTCATATATGGCATGTCCTGGGGGACTTCAACGTTGCCCGGGAAATTGTTAAATGGAAGGAACTTAGGCAGAGGGTGGGCATCGCCACGCCTAGGTGGGCGTCCCCACGCCCAAGAGTCCAGAGAGTGGGCGTCCCAACGCCCGGGTGGGTGTCCCCATGCCCAAATTTCCAGAAGGTGGGCGTCCCAACGCCCGGGTGGGCATCCCCATGCCTAAAGGTCCAGAGGCTAGGCGTCCCCATGCCCAGACCTACAGCGATCGGGCGTCCTCACGCCCGGACTGTAGTCCGTACGCCCACGGTGGTAGTGGCTAGGCATCCCAACGCCCGGGCCCGAAAATGCAATTTTCCCCCCCTTCACTTGGATTTGTGTGGGGCCCACTTCCTTTACAAATAAGACCTAAGTAGCCCCATTCCTCCCCATTTCTCTTCATCCCCTTGTTGTAATCCTTGAGAAGCCTCTCCTTTACCATTTCCTAAACTCAAACCCCACCTATTTCCCAACCCATCTCACCCCATTTTCATTTCTTCCTAGCACATTCTCTTCAAACTTTCTCCTCTTTCTCATCTCTAAACTTCATCCCTACAACACCTTCACTCTCTCTCTTAAACTCCCATTTCCAAAACCCATTCCCATCTTCAAGTTTCATCTTCAAGGGGTCATTCCATCCATATTCCTTAAAACTCTTCCAAGAACCCATCTCAAATCCTCCATACCCTCATCCTCCACTCCCATTCTCATCAACCCACCTCATCCCAATTTCAAGTTCTTCTAAGCCATTCTCTTCAAACACTCTCCAAACCCCAAACCTTCAACAAGCTCCATCTCCATTCCCAACTCCATTTTTTCTTTTTCTTCATAAACCCATTCCTAAATTTTCATTTTCCAAACCCATTTTCAAAACCCTTCCTTCAACAATCCACCCACACTTCTCACACTCATACCATCCGCATTTCCGAACATTATTCCATCCTCATTCCCTAAACTCATTCCCAACCCTCCTTCTCAAATCCCATTTTCCAAACCTATTTCAACATACCTTCCCAAAACTCATTCCTCAATTTTTACCCATTTTCAACTTCCATTCCCAACACCATTTCTCTTCTTCTCCCTCACATTTTCCATTTTCCTTCCACATCCAACCCCTCCAAACCCATTCATAAGACAAATCTCCCTTCCTTTACACAAAACCCATTCCAAAATTACATCTCCAAGGTCCCTTCCCAAACCCACTTCAACCACATACCCCACACCATTTCCACCATTCATTTTCAAACCCCATCCATCAAAATTCTTCCGCAAAACCATCACTGCCAAGGAAAATGGTATTTCTAGCAACCATGGTCTCTTTCCTCTCCATTTCGACGATCCTTTCCCTCATGGGGAAGAAGAGGCCGTCTCCCGCCGAGCCGAGACTAAGCCAAGAGCGACGCAGTAAGAAGAAGGCTGACTTGAAGGGGAAGGAAGTCGTGGAAGTCCGATCCATGCATAATGTAACACCCTGAAAATCGGGGGTCGTGTATAAACTCAACTCCCGAGTTCCAGACCGTCACTTATGCAACAAAAATGATTATGATTCAATGTTGTCTGTTTTAAAGCATTCACATGAGTAAAAGTATACCAAAACTGCAATTCATACTTCAGATCCAGTGATAAAAACAAGCGGAAGACTAAACAATATATATATCACTGTACGGAAAAAAAATAAAGTAAATCTCATCTGTCTCTAAAGTATGAATACATCTCTGAGTCTCATATACATATACATGAACAAAAGTAAATGTCCAAAATGGTCCCACTGAAGTCCCATCGATCCAGGTTGCCTACGCAAAGCCATCGTGGTACTGCATGTACGAGAACTCGTCCTGGTCCTCGTCGAAGTCTGGATCTGCCTCCTGGATCTCAGCCTCACCTGCATCTACAATAGGGTCTGGTGGGTGTTGCAAACACCATCCCATACGTGGGAGTGAGTGATCAACTTAGTGGAATCATAGAGCAAAGATTAGCATGTTCACAATTCAATCATGCGATAATAGTAAAGCAGTAAATCAGACAATCCTAATACTGTTGTTAATGCAAGATGACATGACGTGATGTATGCCCTCACCGACGATCTCCCTCATACGACAACATCTTATGACCGCGGCATGCAATCGACCCTCAAGTGCTCCACATCTTCCAAGCACATGCAATGGCATGGTGATATGATTTCCAAGTTGTTATTAGTCCATTCAAACAGCAGGATTGGGAAACTAAGGTACTTCCCTTGTATCAATCCCAACATAGATCCTGTCTAGGGTCGTCACTCCTAGTAATCTCATACGATGTATATTTCGTAGGTCACTGCAAGGGCAGCCAGGGCTGTTGCTCGCACTCGTTGCACCGCTCCCCCATCACCTTATCAATACAGGCCTACCGTACTCCACTACAACGGAAGGGTCGTCGCCTCCCGTGGACTCAGAATACGCTCGCGGTCACTACAAAGGACTCGTCGCCTGATCAGTGTAGGTTGACAGCTAGAATATAGTGTCCCATACCACCATAATCTGCTCACGAGTCTAGGTGCTCACTGGTCACTACGGGGAGGTTTGTGACCCCAGCGTAGGCCGACAGCTCGACCACGGTGTCCCATACCACCATGCTCGGCTCATGAGTCTTCGTGGATCAAGGTACCATGGTTAACAGGGTTTACAATGGTAAGTTCAGTACCCTAGGTTCAAGCAGTTATGACTCATACAAGGTGAACATACATCGGCCAGTCGGGTTACTTGACGGGCTCGACTAGCGCGATCGCATCTCAAGTCGAACGACATGAAGTGCGTAAAACACTTCGCGTGGCCTAACCACTGCCGCCAACTTCAACACGACTCGCGTTCATCGACGCGTCGTTCGTGGCTAAGACCAGTCAGCCACGAATTCGCTCGGTTACCGACTGCCTGGACTAAGTCTAGTCCCAAACACTTATGGAATCACATCAGCAAATTATGTAAGAGTATTGGAATTGAAATACAATCATGTGAGCATGTTAACACATGTTATAACATTCAACTTAAGTAAATCTTCAAACACATATATTTCATGCATGTAATGAAATCATGCATATAGTCAACATGTAGGAAATCATTTAGGTCAGCATATTAATTGAGAAATCCATCTCAAACTAATTCATAACATCATTTAATTCAATACATACTAATACAAGCATTTATACAAACACATACACTACACACTTAAGTCTACATATAGTATGTCGACCCGAAGTGCGCAATTAGGCGAATCTCTTCGCCAAACTAATTATGCACGTATTCCTAACTTCCCAATGCGACAACAAACCATGTCAATCACATCGGCAAAATATGAATGTAAACCGTACTTCCTACAAATGACTAAAATGCCCTAAATCTCATATTCTTCGTTAATTTACGAAACAGGAAACGAAGAGCATATTGTACATGTCAAACGGCGATGCCGTCAATAATCTACTATTAAACGACATTGAAAGCATTGGGAACTATCAATCAAAGCGTCTAAAATCCTCACCTTATGTCTTGTAGACTCGTGAATTGAAACGGAGCGTACACGCTTCGTCTACGGCGAATAGGGAACCTAATACACAAGATCCATAAGCTACATCGCTATGGAAACAAAGGAACCTCAAATCAGCAACTATTTAGGGTATTTGCTTACCTAGAATCGTGGTGTAATCGCCGGGAAAGCGATAGAGGTGCGTTGCTTAAGCACGTGCAACACGTAGCACAAGTAGCAGGAAGAACTCTCCCACTCTCTCTCACAATCTCTCAACTTTTCTCTCATACAAGCTAGGATTTCTAGCAAATTCGGATGTGTGAGAGAAGTGAGGGTTTCAACCCCTTTTATAAGCTAAAACATGCTCAAAATAGGCTTGGGAACAATGTTTACTTGGTGCCTAACCAAATCGGGCCGTTTCGGTCCAAAAGAGCATTTCTGAAGGTCCCCTGGCCAAATGCGGTCGGAATTAAGCTCATGCATACTGGATCTAGCACACATCCAGTTTTCAGACCGGTAGGGTTCCCAGATCTCACGTGGCGATCCAGTTTCAGTTTAACGGTCACCACACCAAGATCAGGCATATAAGTCTCGTGATATGTAATAGAAATTTTTCCTGATCCAAGGGTGTAATTTGGCTGAATTCTGACGGTCAGAACGCTTAATACTGATGCGTCAAATCATGTGCCAGATTTGAATTTCAAATTCCAATTCTAACCCTATTCTCACTCTCTTCACTCCAGGCTCAATGAAATAGCCTCTGAATGTCAGTTGGACTTGATTTTCGAAACGATTGCCAAGCCCAGCTAAGTGGTCATAACGGTCTAAGATGGTAGGTATCGGACTTTCGAGGCGCGGTCTAGATCCAATACAAAGTTTCAAGGAGGTCCCGAGAATAAACCGGTTTAGAGTTTGATCCGAGGCTTTAGAGTATTATAGCACCATTGGTTCCACTCGCTTTGGGCCTTGTAGAACGTATTTAAAGTGATCAGGGACCATTTCCTAGCTATTCTAACGTTGCACTAGCTAACTTAGTCACATTTTCTAAAGGAATAAATTCTATACAATTTTGGGTCGAGTTGGTACTCGAGCCCAAGTACGGATTTTTCACGGGTGTTACAATCTACCCCCCCTAACAAATAATTTCATCCTCGAAATTTTGTACCTTTTCGTACTCCTCGAGAAGCTATGGGTAGTTCTTTTTGATCTCGGCTTCTGTCTCCCAGGTAGCCTCCTCCTCAGAGTGATGCGTCCATAATACCTTCACAAGGGGAATCATCTTGCTACGTAGTACCTGCTCCTTCCTGTCTAGGATACATGTCGGTCGCAGGATATATGTAACATCCTCTCCTAACTGCACCTACTCCCATCTGATGATATGGGAAGGATCAGCAACGTACTTCTTCAGCATAGAAACATGAAATACGTTATGAACGCTCGCGAGAGGCATGGGTAAAGCCAATCGGTAAGCCACCGCTCCCACACGATCGAGGATCTGGAATGGACCAATGAATCGCGGTGCCAGCTTCCCCTTCTTCCCGAACCGAAGGACTCCCTTCATAGGGGAAACTCACAAAAACACATGATCCCCAACTGTGAACTCTAGTGGCCTCTGTCTCGTATCGGCGTAGCTCTTCTGTCTGTTCTGCGCTGTAAGGAGCCGACGTCGAATAATATCAATCTTCTCTGACGTCACCTGCACTAACTCTGGGCCGATCAAGCTACGCTCACCGACCTCTATCCAGCAATGCGATGCGCGACAAGGTTGCCCATACAGCGCCTTATAAGGTGCCATACCGATACTCTCCTGAAAACTATTGTTGTACGCAAACTCCGCATATACAAGACAATCATCCCAACTGTCCTTGAAGTCCAATGCACAAGCTCGCAACATGTCCTCTAAGATCTGGTTCACCCGCTCTGTCTGTCCGTCTGTCTGTGGGTGGAAGGCAGTACTGAACTTCAACTTCACACCCATAGCCTCCTGAATGCGAGTCTAGAAAATAGAAGTGAACCGCGTGTCTCTGTCTGACACGATCTCCAGCGGAACTCCATGCAGACGCACAATCTCTCTGATGTACAATCTAGCCAGCTCGTCTGCAGAGTTCGTAACTCTGATCGGTAGGAAGTACGCAGACTTCGTCAGACGGTCGACGATCACCCAAATGGAATCATGTCCCTTCCTCGTCTTCGGCAACCCAGAAATGAAGTCCATGGAAATGAAATCCCACTTCTACTCTGCGATTGGCATAGGCTGCAAAAGTCCAGGTGGTCGGCGATGCTCTGCCTTCACCTGCTGACAAGTGAGATAATGAGACACGAACTCAGCTATGTGGGTCTTCACACCTTCCCACCAATACGTCCTCTTCACGTCACGATACATCTTTGTGCTGCCTGGATGCATCGCGAGTCTAGTACAATGCGCAGCCTCGAGAATCTCTCGTCTCATGTCAGGGACATCTGGGACGCATAGGCGGCCACGGTAACGTAAGCTCCCATGCATACCAACTCGCCAGTCGGCGTCTGCATCATCGCTGGCCTGCTCTCGAAGCTCAGTCAGATGCGCATCGTCCCTCTGCGCCTCGATGACTCGGTCATCGATCTGGGATCGCACCTGTACATGTGCGATGAACTCAAACAGCTCCTCTACGGTGAGTTTCTGCTCAAAGTCTCGTAAAAACTCAACCATATCCCACTCAACAACCATCAGCGGAGCCGCAAACTCTATCGCCTTCTTGCGGCTCAACGCATCTGCCACAAGGTTCGCCTTCCCAAGATGGTAAGAGACTTCAAACTTGAAGTCCTTCAACGTCTCCATCCATCACCGCTGCCTCATATTCAAGTCTCACTGCGTGAATATGTACTTGAGGCTCTTGTGATCGCAAAAGAGCTCGAACTCCTCTCCGTAGAGGTAATGTCTTAAGAGTCTCAGTGCGAATATAACGGCTGCCAACTCTAGGTCGTGTGTAGGGTAATTCTCCTCGTGCTTCCTTAATTGTCTCGAGGCATACGAAATTATCCTGTCCCTCTGCATAAGGACACAACCCAGACCAACGCTAGACGCGTCAGTGTATATAGTGTATTTAACCCCTTGCTCTGACAATACTAGCACAGGGGCGGACGTAAGTCTGTCCTTCAGCTCCTAAAAAGCTGACTCCGCCTTGTCATTCCAGGCGAACTTCACGTCCTTCCGTGTCAACTGAGATAAGCATCTCGCGATCTTCAAGAAGTCCTGAATGAAGCGCCGATAGTAGCCAGCGAGACCCAAGAAACTCCTCACCTCAGTGACAGAACCAGGCTATTCCCAGTCCTGCATCGCAGCTACCTTAGACAGGTCAACTGCCATGCCATTCTTGGACACCACGTGTCCCAGAAACTTCACCTCCTGCTTCCAGAAGTCGCACTTCTTGTACTGTGTGAACAACTGATGCTGTCTGAGCGTATCCATGACCAAACGTAAGTGCTCCTCATGCTCCTCTCGACTCCTAGAGTACACCAAAATGTTGTCAATGAATACAACGATGAATCGAAAGAGGAAAGGCCGAAATACCCGGTTGATCAGATCCATGAACACGGCCGGTGCGTTCGTGAGACCGAACGACATCACGAGGAACTCGTAGTGGCCAAAACTGGTCCTGAATGCTGTCTTCTGCACGTCCTCATCCCTGACGCGCAACTGATGATATTCCGACTGAAGATCAATCTTTGAGAAGTACTGCGCTCCTCTCAACTGATCAAACAAGTTATCGATCCTGGGTAAAGGATACTTGTTCTTTACCGTGACCTGGTTCAGCCTGCGATAATCAATACACAATCGCATCGAACCGTCCTTCTTCCCCACGAATAGGACCGGTGCTCCCCAAAGAGACACACTAGGCCGTATAAGGCCAAGCTCTAGCAGACCATCAATTTGCATCCTCAACTCCTCCATCTCACATGGTGCTATGTGATATGTCGGCAGTGAGACGGGCATAGAACCAGGAACCAGATCGATAGTAAAATCGATCTTACGTCGGGGCGGTAAACCAGGGATCTTCCTGAACAGATCCCCGAACTCGAAAACGACTGGCACATGCTCGAGTACCTGGGCACCAGCGTCGCGCAATAACGTGGTGTAACTAAGTATGCGGAAAGGAAGATTTACCCGCACTGAAAATGTGAAGGATGCACCCTCAGGCTCGTACACAGTCACTATACGAGTCTCGCAGTCAATCTCGGCCCTCGCTGCAGTCAACCAATCCATGCCAAGAATGACGTCGAGATAAACAAGAGAGGGGTAGACGATAAGATCAATAGCCATCGTCCGGCCTCCCAAATCAACCAAACACCCCTCACACATCTGGGTGACATCTGAATAATCTCCGTGGGCTGCAAGGACTCGTACCCTATCCATGGTAATGGTCTGTAACCCAAGACGCCTGACTACAGCACGCGATATCAAAGAAATCATGGAACCAGTGTCCACCATCACAAGAATAGGAGTACCTCCAATATGGGCTGTGACCTCGAAGGCTGAATGCTGAAAAGTCGGTGTCGCAGCTGCCTCAGCTGTCAATGAATGAACCCGAGCCTGCTGTGGCCGGTTCGGCCGCTGTTTCATGGGTCGTGGAGCTGTCTGATCTGCGATACCGGAGGTCTGAAAGAAGGGTGCGCAGGAGCTAACCGTATAGGCGGTGCTGATATCGCCTGTGAATGAGCATGGTCAATCTTCTGCGGCGGTGAGAACCCGCTATCCCACATCCGAGAGAAGCAGCTCTGCGCCAAGTGGCCTAACCTCCCACAGTATGTGCACGATAACTAGGGGCGCCGAAACGATGGTGCTGGCGCTATGGCCCGAGTAAGAGGGTTGACGTGAGGCCTCTTGCCCGCGAAGGGCCTGTCCTGCATGTCTGGTCGCGGTCTAGAAGCAACAGGGCCGCGAGATCGCGCAAGTCGATCCACATCCTGCTCTGCCCGCATAGACATGTGAATCAACTCCGCATAAGAGGAAATGCTCAAACAGCACATCTTCGACCGAATATCCGGTCGCAAACCCTCCAAAAAGTGCCGTATGTGCATCTGCTCATCAGCCAAAATCGTCAGGACGTATCTGCCCAACTCCGTGAACCGATGCTCATACTCTGTAACTGTCATGGCTGCCTGTCTGAGGCGAAGAAACTCATTCTCCCTGTCGTGCCTGTAAGTCTGGGGATAATACTTCTCATGGAAGCGGAACTCAAACGCTGCCCATGTCCATACAAAGTCGGCGGCAACGGTCCGTAGTACGCTATCCCACCACAGGCTGGCCTCTCGCTCAAATAGGAATGTAGCCAGCTCTACCTGCTCGGCCTCTGTGCAATGTAACATCCGTACAATCTTCGACACACGGTCGAGCCAGTACTCAGCCTCCTCGGGTCTGTGAGAACCCGTGAAAGTGGGAGGCCGTAAGCGCTGAAATCGCTCTAATAGGCCCCGTGTATCTGCGGCATTCACCGCAGGGTAAGCAGGCGGCGTAGGATGAGCTTGCCCTCATCCTGGGAGTATGTATAAGCATCCTCAGCTGGATGCGTAGGTGGTGCAGGTGGAGCCACACCCCCACCCTGTGCTAATGTCCCCACGATGGTAGTCAGAAGCTGCTGCTGCTGCTGCATCATAGCCAACATCTTCTCAAATCTGTCAGGAGGTGGAGCAGGCTGCAGCGGATGCTGTGTGGAAGTAGATGCACGATGAGACTCTCTGACTGACGGCGTAAATGGTGGTGGTCCAACTATAGGACAAGCGGCAGGCTGAGACACACAAACTGTTTCAGGAATCGGGCCCAAAGCAGGGTCCGCATGAGTGTCAGACTGCGAAGGAGTCTGATCCATATGCTCAGTCAATGCAAGCCGAACCGTGCTCCGCGTAGCCTTAGGCGACATTCCCTATATTCAAAATAGGGCGCAACCTTGTCAGTCTTAATAGCACAAATACACCGCAATCATTCACACAAGGAGTCAAAGGCATTCCATGCATTTCATTTAATCAAAATTGTCACAATACAAGGGATATATCCTTACAAGCATCATGACGAGAAATACATGGGAACTAAGACAGTTAAAATTACAACAGCAACACAAGTAAGGCACTAGCCCTAACAGGCTTACACACATAAAGCAGAAAATGACTAACTACTAACAACTACATCAAAGGTCGCATCGCTAGTCTAAATCGGGCGACGGAGGAGCACCCTTATCCTGCAAGCAACACAAGATCACCTTCAAGGTGCGAGTCACCTTACCGAATTTCTTCTTTGTAACGGCCTTGGCATCCTCGACTTCAGCGCGAAGTTCCTGAACTTTCCTTCGCAAGGCGATCTGACTCTCCTCGATCCGAGCAATGCGATCATAGCTAGTAGTCTGAGCAGAAGGAGGAGGGCTCTCATCTGTATCCTGAGCCTCCTCTTCTGCCTCTTCCTGAGCTTCTTCCTGAACCTCTGCTCCAGGTTCTTCTTCGCTTTGATCTTCCTCATCATCAAATTCATCCTCGCTGTCCTCCTCAAGCTGATTTTCACGGTACTGCGACCCAATCTTCATCTTGACCATAGTCGACTCATCAATGGTATGAATCGAAACTGGCAATTTCGGCCCAAGTCTGTAGGCAAACTCAAGCGCAATCTTACAAATCAGTCGGCCAAAAGAAAGCGATTCGGATGTTCTTCTTGACTTGGCTATGAGGATTATCTGTCGTAAGATGAAAGTGGCCATACATACGTTCTCTCCCTGGGCCACCAGATACAGAAAATCAACCATAAGGCGTGTACATTCAGTGCGATTCATCGACCTGGGATACACATTGTACGTGCAGATATGGTGCAACAGGCACAAATCATCAGACATATACGTCGCCTTTAGGCTATTATTAGGCTGCCATGGAACCAACTTACCGCACAGAAACCTGGTGTGGCGGTCTCGTTCACGCCTACTCCTTAGATTCTTCTCACTAAGATGAACATCACCAAGAGGCACGTTCAGAAGTCGTGCAATCAGTCGTACATCAATCGTAGCCATCCGATCTCTATCAAAAGGGATTTTAAACTGCAATGGCTCTAAGGTAAGATTCTGGATACTAGTGTAGAAGACACGAACGGTGCTCACATTAGCACGAGCATGAGCTTCAAAGATCGGACCCCAATGCGCAGCTTCAATGCGCTCAAACAATAAAAATTCACCGAACAGTCGCCCTTCCACGTCCGCCTCAAATAACACTTTGCGATCAGTGTATTGGTCGTGAGGCATCTCTGATAGAATTACTCGCCCAAGGTGAGCATGGGGATCCAAATCCCGCTTTGTACGGCACTCTAGGGCTGCAGTTGGACCTGCGGCGGCGCTTGAACTTGCGGCACCACCCCACGGTCTTCTCGATTGAACAGGGCGGCTTGGCCCAGCCTCGTCTATTGTAGTTTTCCTTTTACCCATCAAAGATATGATGGATGAGAGTGATAAAAGGCCTAAAATGGCTTCCACGAGAGCCATGAAAAATGGAGAAAATGTGGAGAAGTGGCTGTCCAATCTGGAAAAAGGAGATCTAGGTGTCGTAGAGGGATGCTTCAAGCTTTCCAAGGACATATTTTCAAGGAGAAATGGAAATGGAAAAGTGGAATGGAGCACCTCACGATTTCAGCTCGATTTGGGGGTTTTTGGAGCTCCAAATGATGAAATCTTCAAGAGGAAGGGCTGCCAACTCCAAAGGAATGATGGATGGTGGTCGTTTTTGGCCAAGGAGGGATCTAGGGATGATTTGGAATCCCGAATTTTGGAGATGGTTGCTGAAAAATGAAAATACGGCTATGGGGAGGGCTGTTTGTGAAGGAGGGGTATGTTTTGGGGGTTTTCGTTGGACGGGACATATATGGGGAGGGTGTACTTGGGATTTAAGGGCGTACGCCCGAAAACCACAGCAAATGGGCCCACCTATCCGGCGATGCATCGCCGGATCGACGATGGCATCGCCAACCAGTGATGCATCCGGCCAGTGGGGCCAAATGGGTTCGGTCCCCCATGGTCCAAGGGCCCTAGATATATATGGTTCGACCCCTGGTTCATAGTATTTTGACCTACATAGGCCCAAACATGTGTTCGGGGCTTTTCGGGACCATTCCACAATCCCGAATACCAAACCTTATGGTGCAGCATATGATTTTAGGGTATAAGGATCCAGTACATCCATCTAGACCCTTATTTGCAAAAGAAAGTGAAGTTAGACTGGCCTTAAGGCCATTTTTTATGAAATTTTACTATTCACTATGAAATTTTGTGAAAGTATTATTTTATGTTATTTTCACATTATCTTTGATGCTTAACATGAAATGGATAAGAAAGAAATGAAGATTGGAGTGGTGAGAGGAGGAATTTTGAAGATTTTTTGGTGAAACGGGGTTTTTAAGCCCTGACGATTGAATACAGGAGTCGTGGTCATCCCACGGCCCAAGAATTTACTTTTATGGGTTTAAAATCATTCATAGGATGTCTCAACCCGACTTCCTACGGCTTAGGAGCTATTCGGGTTGCTTTACGCGACCCGAGATGCGTTACAGACTCGATCGTACGATCGATTCAAATAGACTCCTCCTGTCGGTGAATCTGCAATCCTAGAAGTGTTTTTAGACCCTTCTCGCACCCACCTAAGTCAAAGGAAGCGACAACGTATGTCTCGAGACCATAACCCAGGCCCAGTATACTCTTATTCATGCTCTGATACTAACTTGTAACACCCTGAAAATCGGGGGTCGTGTATAAACTCAACTCCCGAGTTCCAAACCGTCACTTATGCAACAAAAATGATTATGATTCAATGTTGTCTGATTTAAAGTATTCACATGAGTAAAAGTATACCAAAACTGCAATTCATACTTCAGATCCAGTGATAAAAGCAAGCGGAAGACTAAACAATATATATATCACTGTATGAAAAAAAAATAAAGTAAATCTCATCTGTCTCTAAAGTATGAATACATCTCTGAGTCTCATATACATATACATGAACAAAAGTAAATGTCCAAAATGGTCCCACTGAAGTCCCATCGATCCAGGTCGCCTACGCAAAGCCATCGGGGTACTGCATGTACGAGAACTCGTCCTGGTCCTCGTCGAAGTCTGGCTATGCCTCCTGGATCTCAGCCTCACCTACATCTACAACAGGGTCTGGTGGGTGTTGCAAACACCATCCCGTAACGTGGGAGTGAGTGATCAACTCAGTGGAATCATAGAGCAAAGATTAGCATGTTCACAATTCAATCATGCGATAATAGTAAAGCAGTAAATCAGACAATCCTAATACTGTTGTTAATGCAAGATGACATGACGTGATGTATGCCCTCACCGACGATCTCCCTCATACGACAACATCTTATGACCGCGGCATGCAATCGACCCTCAAGTGCTCCACATCTTCCAAGCACATGCAATGGCATGGTGATATGATTTCCAAGTTGTTATTAGTCCATTCAAACAGCAGGATTGGAAAACTAAGGTACTTCCCTTGTATCAATCCCAACACAGATCCTGTCTAGGGTCGTCACTCCTAGTAATCTCATACGATGTATATTTCGTAGGTCACTGCAAGGGCAGCCAGGGCTGTTGCTCGCACTCGTTGCACCGCTCCCCCATCACCTTATCAATACAGGCCTACCGTACTCCACTACAACGGAAGGGTCGTCGCCTCCCGTGGACTCAGAATACGCTCGCGGTCACTACAAAGGACTCGTCGCCTGATCAGTGTAGGTTGACAGCTAGAATATAGTGTCCCATACCACCATAATCTGCTCACGAGTCTAGGTGCTCACTGGTCACTACGGGGAGGTTTGTGACCCCAGCGTAGGCCGACAGCTCGACCACGGTGTCCCATACCACCATGCTCGGCTCATGAGTCTTCGTAGATCAAGGTACCATGGTTAACAGGGTTTACAATGGTAAGTTCAGTACCCTAGGTTCAAGCAGTTATGACTCATACAAGGTGAACATACATCGGCCAGTCGGGTTACTTGACGGGCTCGACTAGCGCGATCGCATCTCAAGTCGAACGACATGAAGTACGTAAAACACTTCGCGTGGCCTAACCATTGCCGCCAACTTCAACACGACTCGCGTTCATCAACGCGTCGTTCGTGGCTAAGACCAGTCAGCCACGAATTCGCTCGGTTACCGACTGCCTGGACTAAGTCTAGTCCCAAACACTTATGGAATCACATCAGCAAATTATGTAAGAGTATTGGAATTGAAATACAATCATGTGAGCATGTTAACACATGTTATAACATTCAACTTAAGTAAATCTTCAAACACATATATTTCATGCATGTAATGAAATCATGCATATAGTCAACATGTAGGAAATCATTTAGGTCAGCATATTAATTGATAAATCCATCTCAAACTAATTCATAACATCATTTAATTCAATACATACTAATACAAGCATTTATACAAACACATACACTACACACTTAAGTCTACATATAGTATGTCGACCCGAAGTGCGCAATTAGGCGAATCTCTTCGCCAAACTAATTATGCACGTATTCCTAACTTCCCAATGCAACAACAAACCATGTCAATCACATCGGAAAAATATGAATGTAAACCGTACTTCCTACAAATGACTAAAATGCCCTAAATCTCATATTCTTCGTTAATTTACGAAACAGGAAACGGAGAGCATATTGTACATGTCAAACGGTGATGCCGTCAATAATCTACTATTAAACGACATTGAAAGCGTTGGGAACCGTCAATCAAAGCGTCTAAAATCCTCACCTTATGTCTTGTAGACTCGTGAATTGAAACGGAGCGTACACGCTTTGTCTACGGTGAATAGGGAACCTAATACACAAGATCCATAAGCTACATCGCTATGGAAACAAAGGATCCTCAAATCAACAACTATTTAGGATATTTTCTTACCTAGAATTGCGGTGTAATCGCCGAAAATGCAATAGAGGTGCGTTGCTTAAGCACATGCAACACGTAGCACAAGTGGCAGGAAGAACTCTCCCACTCTCTCTCACAATCTCTCACCTTTTCTCTCACACAAGCTAGGGTTTCTAGCAAATTCGGATGTGTGAGAGAAGTGAGGGTTTCAACCCCTTTTATAAGCTAAAACATGCCCAAAATAGGCTTGGGAACAATGTTTACTTGGTGCCTAACCAAATCGGGGCCGTTTCAGTCCAAAAGAGCATTTCTGAAGGTCCCCTGGCCAAATGCGGTCGGACATAAGCTCATGCATACTGGATCTAGCACACATCCAGTTTTTAGACCGGTAGGGTTCCCAGATCGCACGTGGCGGTCCAGTTTCAGTTTAACGGTCACCGCACCAAGATCAGGCCTATAAGTCTCGTGATATGTAATAGAAATTTTTCCTGATCCAAGGGTGTAATTTGGCTGAATTCTGACGGTCAGAACGCTTAATACTGATTCGTCAAATCGTGTGCCAGATTTGAATTTCAAATTCCAATTCTAACCCTATTCTCACTCTCTTCACTCCAGGCTCAATGAAATAGCCTCTGAATGTCAGTTGGACTTGATTTTCGAAACGATTGCTAAGCCCAGCTAAGTGGTCATAACGGTCTAAGATGGTAGGTATCAGACTTTCGACGCGCGGTCTAGATCCAATACAAAGTTTCAAGGAGGTCTCGAGAATAAACCGGTTTATAGTTTGATCCGAGGCTTTAGAGCATTATAGCACCATTGGTTCCACTCGCTTTGGGCCTTGTAGAACGTATTTAAAGTGATCAGGGACCATTTCCTAGCTATTCTAACGTTGCACTAGCTAACTTAGTCACATTTTCTAAAGGAATAAATTCTATACAATTTCAGTTCGAGTTGGTACTCGAGCCCAAGTACGGATTTTTCACAGGCGTTACACGTAAAAATGACCATCAATGGGCTCTCACAATTCAGGTACCCATCCCGTCTGTGGAAGATAAGGGCAATTTCCTAGTGCGGCGAGTCACCTTCGAAGCTTCTGTAGATGTGCATCTATTCAATGATGTTGCCCTACTCGGTTGGCTTAGAGAGTGGGGATGGGGCCCAGTATTCCATGGGGACTTCCAGGCAGATGAAGGTCGAGCTAAGGCTTTCTACGTGCAAATTGAAAACCCTGAATTTGAGTCGTTGGGCTTTGATCTGGTTGCAGGAGGCAAGAGGTTCCCGATTGGGGTGGAGATCATTTCCAGTGTACTGGGAATGCCACAAGGGGAGGTGCAAATAGAAGAGAGTTATTTGGGTACAAGCCGAGCCCATAAGGAGCAGACTTGCTTCTTGTGTGGTCAGCTTACTGAATGGAAGCGAGCGGAACAAGAGGTCGGTCTGAGCTCGGTCAACCTTCTCCCGGAGTATCGGGTTCTCCACCGCATTTGCACCCATAACGTGTACCCGAGATTGGGGAACCGCACCAAGTGCTCCTGCTATATGGTGGAGTTTTTATATCAGGTGGGTCAGGGAGTGGATGTATGCCTCCCTAGTGTGATACTTCACCAGATCGTGCGAGCCGCGAGGGCGACGAGGAAGAGCACCTGCCTTCCGTTCGGTCACTTGATTTGCCAACTGGCCCAGCGATACTGCGTGGGCGGATCGGACAGGAACCCGGTGCCGATAGAGCGTTTGGGTGATGATGTCTTGAACAAGATGAAGATAGGCCCCAAACATCAAGAGGCCCACATAGATCAATATGGGGAGCCCGTCAAAGATGAAGAGGATAGTGACGCAAGTGATGAGGAGGAAGAAACTGAAGAAGCGGAAGGAATCGATGAAATTGAAGGAGTTGGCGGGGAGCCATAGGCTGCACCCAAAGTACTTGGGCACTTGGAATCCCTTGACACTAGGATAGCCAGGATCGAGGAAAACCAAGCCAAGCAGGAAAAGTGGAACAAGAAGATGTATCGGGCCATTAAGGCCCTGATCTGCTGCAGCAAAGGGGAGAAAGCACCTCCGCTTTCACCCGACTTGGACGAGTAGCGCCTCGAGTCTTCCAATGATCAGTAGTTGCTTTGAGTTTCTTAGTTTTAATTTCGTGTATTGAGATAGTTAGGACCTTTGCTTACGTAGTTTGCATTTTCTTTCATTTATCATATCTAGTAGTGTTTGTAATCCATATTTTAGCATGTAACTGGCCATGTTCATGGCATTTTGGAATCAATGCTAATATATGGATCGGCTTTAAATCCTTTTTGCTTGAAGAGTGCCTTGTCAGTGTTGTGATTATGGTCATGAATTACAGGTTGTAGGTCTAACTTGCCTAGCGTGCAGCAATGCTCTAAGTGACTAATACTCTAAGTAATTTTTCTAGGAAATGCCTCCACGACCGGAGGGTCGATATGTCCGTTTACCCCATGACGGCCTAGTTGATGGGAACCATGTTCCCGATAATCATCAAGGCCCCCAAGAAGCAGCCCAAAATCCATCGCCACCACAAGCCGCGGCCCCCAGCATCACCCTCGACACCGGCCATGGAACAAATGGGTCAAATGTTGCATTTTATGCAATAACAACAGCAAATGATGGCTGCTACTATGCAACAGCAACAATAGATGATGGCCACCATGATGGGAGCCATGCCCCAAAACATGGGCATACCACAACCGGAACCTCCTGCCGTGGCTAAACAAGCAGCCAACACAAGTAACATGTTTGAGCAGTTCCAGAGACATAGGCTCAAACAAGTCATCGCCCAGAGGAAGCGAAATACTGGCTCAACCGAGTCACCATGCTACTCCAACCTCTCCACTGTTCTGAGGCCGAGAACATTGAGCTCGTCTCATATCTTTTTGAGGAGGTAGATCTATGGTGGGAGAGTGTCCTCCGATCTATTCCTGTGGGCCATGTGTGGACGTGGGAGGCGTTCGAGGCACGCTTCAATGAGAAATACATCCCTCAGTTGTACCAGCATGAGAGGAAAAATGAGTTCCTCCACCTCCAAGAAGGGGGAATGAGCATGGAATAATATGAGAATCGATTTACAGAATTGTCACGCTACACTTTTGAGATGATTGCCAATGAGGTGATTAAGATGAGGCGATTCACCACAGGACTGAGGATCAGCATCCTCTCTAAGATGTGTTGTGCGAACATCAGGACATATGCCGAGCTCGTAGAGATGTCAACACGGGTGGAGCATGATGAGGAGCGTGTCTCACGGGCCCATTCACAGTTTGGGCTACGCAACAGGATGAAGGGGCCGTCCTCTTCTTTTATCGGTAAACAGCCACGCTCGAACTCTCCTCCTAGGCCCGTGGTCTCACCAGCTCCCTCCACATAAGCTACACAAATTCGTAGCTATTGTAGGAAGCCTGGACACTCCGAGTCTTACTATTTTACGAGGATGAGGGATCTTGGCTTCACGCCACCTCAGCGCAACTACAGGACCCCACAACATGCATTACAGATTTTGCCCTACGGATGATGGCGCCTAGCCAACAATTCTGTCGTCCCCCTCCACCACAGGTTAGACCGCCACAATGACCTATGTAGTGGTCGAACTTCTCACAGTAGGCCCGAGTACATGCCTTGGCAACAGAGGGCCAGGATTCTACCATTCCCATTCCTACAGCTTTCGAGGTGATGGCCCACATAGAAGGTACTCCTATCTATTTGTTGATAGACAGGGGATCCACCACTTCTCTCATAACACATGCTACAGTCAAGCGTCTAAGACTACATGCTACCCCCTTTGATGGGGTGAAGATTATCGCCACCGCTGGTACTATCTCAAAAGCGACAAAGATATGTCGTGATTGTCCCATTGATTTGGGATGCAGGGTGGCGCAGGTGGACTTGATAATGACAAAGATTTTTCACTATGATGTCATCCTGGGCATGGACTGGTTGAGCATGATGAAAGCGGAGCTTGACTGTGACTCTTTGACAGTGAAAATATTCGAGGACCACGACACTTCCCTCACATTCCCAGTCCAGGTTAGCTACGACCGCAGGATCTTGTGTTTTGCTTCATTAGAGGATGGTTATGATGGGCCTTCTCACACATGCACCCCCATAGTCCAAGAGTTTGATGATGTGTTTAGAACCATACCTGGACTACCTCCACGGCGTGAAATAGACTTTACTATCGATCTAATTCTGGGTGCTATGCCCATCTCCTTGCCTACTTACCGCATGCCGCCATTTGAGATGGAGGAACTTCGGTCTCAGATTAATAACTTGCTGAAGAAAGGCTTCATCCGACCTAGCGTCTCACCTTGGGGAACCCCAGTCCTATTTGTGAAGAAGAAGGATGGCTCGCTACGTCTATGTGTAGATTACAGAAGATTGAACCAAGTGACTGCTCGGAATAAATATCCGTTGCCTAGAATTGACGATTTATTCGACCAGTTGAGGGGTGCTAAATAATTCTCAAAGATCGATCTACAATCAGGGTACCATCAGCTGTCAGGGACGAGGATATATAGAAAATGGCCTTAAGAACCTGCTTCGACCATTATGAGTTCTTAGTCATGTCGTTCGGGCTCACCATTGCCCCAGCGGTATTCATGGATCTCATGAACCGAATCTTCAGGCCGTTCATATATAGATTCGTCGTCGTGTTCATCTATGACATATTGATTTATTCAAAGAGCCGTGAGGAGCATGAAGAGCATCTAAGGGTGGTCCTTGGGACCCTTGAGAAAAATCGGTTGTATGCGCAATTTGGAAAGTGCGCCTTCTGGAAGGAAGAGGTCAAATTTCTGAGACATATTGTGTCCAAGGAGGGTATATCTGTCGACCTCGCCAAGGTCGCGGCCATGCAAGATTAGAAACAACCGAAGTCGGTTATGAAAGTGAGAAGTTTCTCGGGCTAGTAGGTTATTGTTGGAGATTCATTAAAGATTTTTCAAAAATAGCTCGGCCCCTATCTCAGCTTACGTGGAAGGACCTTAAGTTTTCCTGGAATGATAAGGCGGAGGCAGCTTTCAAAGAGTTGAAGGACAAACTGACGTTGGCACCTGTACTCGTGCTACCGGAGCAGGGAGTCAAGTATATTGTCTATACTGACACCTCTCATGTGGGTCTGGGTTGTGTGCTTATGCAGAAGGATAAAGAAATTGCTTATGCATCTCGGTAACTAAGGAAGCATGAGGAGAACTATTCGACGCATGACCTCGAGATTGCGGTGGTGGTTTTCTCATTGAAGATATGGAGACATTACCTTTATGGTGAAGAGTTTGAGCTCTTTTCTGATAATAAGAGCCTCAAATACATCTTCACCCAAAAGGACTTAAACATGAGACAGCGTCATTGGATGGAAACACTAAAGGACTTCAAGTTCGATGTCTCATACCACCCTGGCAAGGCCAATTTGGTGGCAGACGCTTTGAGTCACAAGAAGATAATTGAATTCGCGGCACCGCTAATGGTGAGAGAGTGAGATATGGTGAAATTCGTATGAAATTTCCACACGAAGCTAACCGTGGAGGAACCATACAAGTTCATAGCCCATGTACAAGCCCAACCACTTATTGATAGTAAAATTATTGAAGCCCAGGAGGGCGATGAGCTATTAAAGAAGATGAGGGGAAGAGAAGGGAATGACGAGAAGTCTGAGTGGAGAGTCGGCACAGACGGGGGATTGAGGTACCGAGGCCGCCTTTGTGTCCCAAACCATCAAGGACTACGAGAAGAAGTCTTGAAGGCTGCTCACAACTCCAAGCTGGCAATGCACCCTGGTAGCACCAAAATGCACCAGGATCTAAAGCGAAATTATTGGTGGGACAACATGAAGAAGGAGATAGCGGAGTATGTGTCCCGATGCCTCACCTGTCAACAAGTTAAGGCCGAACACCAATAACCACAGGGCCTTTTGCAACCAATGCCCATAGCCAAATGGAAGTGGGACTTTATATCCATGGATTTCATTTTCGGCTTGCCTAAGACTAGGAGGGGGCATGACTCGATATGGGTGATTGTGGATAGGCTAACCAAATCAGCCCATTTTCTATCAATCAGAACTTCTAGCTCCATCGATGATTTGGCCAAGCTATATATCAAGGAAATGGTGCGGCTCCATGACGTCCCGTTGGAGATTGTGTCAGACCGGGATACTCGATTCACTTCGATCTTCTGGACCCGCATTCAAGAAGCCATGGGAGTGAAGTTGAAGTTTAGCACCACCTTCCACTCGCAGACAGATGGGAAAACCGAGCTCATGAACCAGATATTAGAGGACATGTTAAGGGCTTGTGTCCTAGACTTTCAGGAGAGTTGGGATGATTATCTCCCATATGTCAAGTTTGCCTACAACAATAGTTTCCAGGCTAGCATCGGCATGACGCCTTACGAGGCTCTGTATGGGCGTCCATGCCGAGCCCCGCATTTTTGGGAAGAAATTGGTGAGAAAATCTTGCTATGGCCGGATTTGGTGCGAATCACTACCTAGAAGATTGGAGTTATTCGGCGCCGCCTCTTGACGGCTCAAGGCGGCAAGACTTAGAATTTGAAGCAGGGGATCACGTATTTCTCAATATTTCCCCAATGAAGGGCGTTTTACGCTTCGACAAGAAGGGAAAGCTCATGCTACGATTCATCAGGCCCTTTCAGATTTTAGACCGGGTAGGTGCGATTGCCTATCGCTTGGCCCTACCTACGCCGCTTGCTGGAGTGCATAATGTCTTTCATGTATCCATGTTGAAGAAGTACGTCCCCGATCCTTCGCATTTCATCAAGTGGGAGAATGTGAAACTCAAAGAAAATGCCACATACATTCTCCGACCCACAAAAATACTGGATAGGAAGGAACAGGTCCTACGCAATAAGCTCATCCCATTAGTCAAGGTACTCTGGACCCATCACGATGAAGAAGAGGCCACTTGGGAGACTGAAGCTAAAGTCCGCAAGCATTACCTAACCCTGCTACAACAATATGAACAGGAATAAATTTTGAGGACGAAATTTATTTGTAAGGGGGGTAGATTGTAACATCCCATCTAACCAGCACCGTGTCCTGGGGCGTCCACGTAAAACTTACCGTAAGACCGTTCGTTTAAAACTACTTGTGGTGGGGTACCACACCTAAATTAATCTAGGATTAGTCCTACAGAGTAGTCTAGACGGGTTATGTTAAGACCAAATGCGGGCCGCCAAGGCAAATGACTGTTTATACTTAGCAACAGCCGGTGCGGACCATACCGAGACGCAGGAAGGTCAGAAAAATTATAAAACTTTAGGGAACACTAGATTTCACTGGGCTTGTAGTCCATCGCGGACCACAGATTCATTGGACACTCGAAAACTAATTATCCAAGCTGTTCCTACAGCACTGGTCAACTCACACAAGGCCATATTGGAAATCTGGTGCTTATCAAGGGAATAGGGATTCTGGGCGTATTAGCCATCAGATTCCTTCCAAATTTTTGGTGCAGGCCTAATGTGGTGTCCCTCATCCGTCCACAAAATATGGGTCCCGATCGTGTCGCGATGACCGTTGATCGCAAATCGGACCCGTGCGACCAAACCCCATATTCGATCGTTTCTAAATTTTGCTTGATCCTTCATCGGGCCATGGACCACCTACCCTATAAATTTTATGGCCAGAGGACCACCAGAACCTCTCCAATCACCAAGATATACCCTGCTGGGTCGCTTAGAGATCTGGACCGTCTGACCAAATCCCATGGTCATTTATCCGTTAGATCCCAAACTTTGCACGAACCCTTGTTAGGCCATGAGACACTTACATACTCAATTTGGTGGCCATAAGAGTGTTGGGGCCACCACAATAATAATAGTAATTCATAGGGGCTATTTTAGGAATTTCTTGAAACCTAAGGCCAAGGGGCCCACTCTAGGGAAACAAACCCTAGCTCTCTCTCATAACTCCTCCATTCTTCCAACAACAAACCCTCTCTCCCTCCTAACTTTCTTCAATTTCCAACAACCCATCTCTCTCCTTCATAACTTCCTCTAACCTTCCATAATCAAATCTCCCTTCCTCATAACTTCCACCGTCATCCGACAACAAGCCCTCCCTTCATAGCTTCCGACTTTCTCCAACAACCAAGGAGAGCAAAAGGAGAAGGTGAGGGTGGACAAGTACTTGTGTGGACCCTAAATCAAGGAGGGGCCCAAGAGGATCAACCCCACAACCTCTTACATCCTTCTCCAAGAAGGATCCCTCATCCGCGGCTGCTCTTTTGTCCCGTTGGGCATTTAGGTAAGATCCATCACCTAAATTCCTTGAAACCCTTATGATGGAAGGTGATTTGCATGGGAATCTAACATGTGATGGTTGCTCCTAGGGTACTGGCCGTTTTGCCCCAAAATCCACCTCTCTTTAGACGTTTTCCGAATCTACAACGATCCATAGGTGAGGGCTATTAATCTTAGGTAGCCTAGCACCACTTATACCATGAATCTAATAATTTTTCTTGTTTGGGTGAGACACTTGTAGTATCTAGAGAGACCCTAGGATTTGTGTGATTTTTTGGAGATGAATGAAATTGTATGTTGTGTATTATTTTTATGATGTTATTTGTGCCGCACACATGGCTAAGTTGTAGAGGATGATTGTATATTCATGTGTCGCATGATCATCTTATATGTTGTTGTCTATGACATGTTTGATGCTTAGCCCTTGTGAATTTTCATTCCTTGAAATGTAGGAAGTGTTTCACTTCCTCACTAATCCACACGACTCACACACACCTTGATTAAGATGATGTAACATGATTGTTGGAAATATTTGAACTGTATGATAGAACGTATGCAACATGCTAATGTAGGCTAGTTGATAACCTTGATGTTGGCTTGCTATGAACCATTATCAATCCTTGATTGAGCATGTAACACCCTGAAAATCGAGGGTCGTGTATAAACCCAACTCCCGAGTTCCAGACCATCACTTATGCAACAAAAATGATTATGATTCAATGTTGTCTGAGTTAAAGCATTCACATGAGTAAAAGTATATCAAAACTGCAATTCATACTCCAGATTCAGTGATAAAAGCAAGCGAAAGACTAAAGGATATACATATCACTGTATGGAAAACAAAATAGATCTCAACTGTCTCCAAAGTATGAATACATCTCTGAGTCTTATATACATGTAAATAAACAGAATCAAAATGTCAAAAATAGTCCCACTGAGAAGTCCCGCCAATCCAGGCCACCTAAGTAAAGCCGTCGTGATACTGCATATATGAGAACTTGTCCTGGTCCTCATCATAATCCGGCTCTGCGTCCTGAATCGCTGCCTCACCTGCATCTAAGACAGGGTCTAGTGGGTGTTGCAAACACCATCTCTTAACGTGGGAGTGAGTAACTAACTCAATGGAATAATAGAGCAAAGATTAGCATGTTCTCAAATAATCATGCGATAATAGTAAAGCAGTAAATCAAACATTCCTAATACTGTTGTTAATGCAATATGACGTGACATGATGGATGCCCTCACCGACGATCTCCCTCATACCGCACTATCTTACGCCCGCGACATGCTTTCTTCCCACAGTGCTCCACATCTTCTAGGCACATGCAATATGATGGTGATATGATTACTGAGTTATTATTAGTCCATTCATACAGCAAGATTGGGAAACTAAGGTACTTCCCTTATATCAATCCCAACACACATCCTGTCTAGGGTCATCACTCCTAGTAATCTCATACGATGTATATTTTGTAAGTCGCTGCAAGGGCTGCCAGGGCTGTTGCTCACACTCATTGCACCGCTCCTCCATCACCTTATCAATACAGGCCTACTGTACTCTCATTGCTAAAGAAGGGTCGTCGTCTCCTGTAGACTGAGAATACGCTCGCGGTCACTACAAAGGCCTCGTCGCCTGATCAGTGTAGGCTGACAGCAAGAATATAGTGTCCCATACCACCATAATCTGCTCACGAGTCATAGGTGCTCACTGGTCACTACGGGGAGGTTTGTGGCCCCAGCGTAGGCCGACAGCTCGACCACGGTGTCCCATACCACCATGGCCGACTCATGAGTCTTTATGGATCAAGGTACCATGGTTAATAGGGTTTATAATGGTAAGTTCAGTACCCTAGGTTCAAGCAGTTATGACTCATACAAGGTGAACATGCAATGGCCAATCGGGTTACTTGACGGGCTCGACCAGCACGAGCGCATCTCAAGTCAAACGACATGAAGTGCATAAAATACCTCGTGTGGCCTAACCACTGCCGCCAACTCCAAAACACGACTCACATTCATCGACGCGTCATTCGTGGAAAAGATAAGCCAACCATGAATTTACTCGGTTGCCGACTGCCTGGACTAGGTATAGTCCTAAATATTTATGAATTCACATCAGCAATCACATAAGAGTAATGAGAATGAAATACAACAATGTGAGCATGTTAACACATGTTATAACATACAACTTAAGTAAATCATCTAACACATGCATTTCATACATATAATGAAATCATGCATATAGACAACATGTAGGAAATCATTTACATCAGCATATTATTTGAGGATTCAATCTCAAACTAATTCATAACACCATTTAATTCAATACATAATAATACAAACATTTATACAAACACTTAGTCTACACACTTAAGTCTACATATAGTATGTTGACTCAAAGTGAGCATTTGGGCGAATCTCTTCACCAAACTGATTATGCACGCATTTCTAATATCCTAATGCGAAAGAAGCCATGTCAATCATATCAGCAAAATATGGATGAAAACAGTACTTCCTACAAATGACTAAAATGCCCTAAATCTCATATTGTTCGTCTACTTACGAAACAGGAAACGGACAGCATGTTGTACATGTCAAACGACATTGCCGTCGATAAACTACTATTAAACGACATTGAAAGCATTGAAAATGGTCAATCAAAGCGTCTAGAATCCACACCTTTTATCGTAGAAGTGTATTGATTCGAACGGAGCATGTATGCTTCGTCTACGGCGAATAGGCAACCTATTTCACAAGATGTATAAGCTACCATGCTAAGGAACCGAAGGAACCTTAAATCAGCAAGTGTTTGGGGTCTTTTCTTACCTAGAAATGCGGCGGAATCACCAAAAAAGTGATTGAGGTGCGTTGCTTAAGCACGTGCAACAGGTAGTGCAAGCAGCAGGAAATTCTCTCCCACTCTCTCACCTTTTCTCTCACACTAGCTAGGGTTTCTAGTAAATTCGGATGGGTAAGAGAAGTGAGGGTTTAAGCCCCTTTTATAACCTAAAACATGCCCAAAATAGGCTTGGTAACAATGTTTACTTGATGCCTAACCAAATCGGGACTGTTTCGGTCCAAAAAGACATTTCTGGAGGTCCCTTGGCCGAACGCGATCGGACTTAAGCTCATGCAAGTCGGATGTCGCTCATACCCAGTTTTCAGTTCAGTAGAGTTCGTAGATCGCACGTGGCGGTCCAGTTTTAGTTCAGCTGTCATCGCACGTAGATCAGGTCTACAAGTCTCATGATATGAAATAGAAATTTTTCCTGATCCAAGGGTGCAATTTGGCTGAATTCTGACGGTCAGAACGCTTAATAATAACGCGCCAAGTCGTGTGCCAGATTTGAATTTCAAATTCTAAATCTAACCCTATTCTCACTCTCTTCACTCCATGTTCAATGAAATAGCCTCTGTATGTCGGTTGGACTTGATTTTCGAAATGATTGTCAAGTCCAGCTCGGCGGTTATAACGGTCTAAGATTGTAGGTATCGGACTTTCGACGCGTGGTCTAGATCCAATACAAAGTTTCAAAGAGGTCCTGAGAACAAACCGGTTTAGAGTTTGATTCGAAGTTTTACAGTATTATAGCATCATTGGTTCTACTCGCTTTGGGTCTTGTAGAACGTATTTAAAGTGATTAGGGACTATTTCCCAGCTACTCTAGCGTTGCGCTAGCTAACTTATACTTATTTTCCAAAGGAATTTATCCTACACAATTTCTGGTCGAGTTGGTACTCGAGTCCAAGTACGGATTTTTTCAGGGCGTTACAATCTACCCCCCTTAACAAAAAAATTTCGTCCTCAAAATTTGTACCTTTTCGTACTCCTCGAGCAGCTGTGGGTAGTTCTTTCTGATCTCGGCTTCTTTCTCCCAGGTAGCCTCTTCCTCAGAGTGATGCGTCTACAATACCTTCACAAGGGGAATCACCTTGCTACGCAGTACCTGCTCCTTCCTGTCTAGGATACACGTCGGTCGCAGGATATATGTAACATCCTCTCCTAACTGCACCTGCTCCCATCTGATGATATGGGAAGGATCAGAAACGTATTTCTTCAGCATAGAAACATGAAATACGTTGTGAACGCTCGCGAGAGGCGTGAGTAAAGCCAAACGGTACGCCACTGCTCCCACACGATCGAAGATCTGGAATGGACTAATGAATCGCGGTGCCAGCTTTTCCTTCTTCCCGAACCTAAGGACTCCCTTCATAGGAGAAACTCACAAAAATACATGATCCCCAACCGTGAACTTTAACGGCCGCCGTCTCGTATCGGCATAACTCTTCTGTCTGCTCTATGCTGTAAGAAGCCGACATCTAATAATATCAATCTTCTCCGACATCACCTGCACTAACTCTGGGCCAATTAATCTGCACTCACCGACCTCTGCCCAGCAATGCGGTGCTCGACAAGGTCGCCCATGCAACCCCTCTTAAGGTGCTATACCGATACTCGCCTGGAAACTGTTGTTGTATGCAAACTCCGCATATGCAAGACAGTCATCCCAACTATCCTTGAAGTCCAACGCGCAAGCTCGCAACATATCCTCTAAGATCTGGTTCACCCGCTCTGTCTGTTCGTCTGTCTATGGGTGGAAGGTAGTACTGAACTTCAACTTCACACCCATAGCCTCCTGAATGCGAGTCTAGAAAATAGAAGTGAACCGCGTGTCTCTGTCCGACACGATCTCCAACGGAACTCCATGCAGATGCACAATCTCTCTGATATACAATCTAGCCAGTTCGTCTGCAGAGTTCATGACTCTGATCGGTAGGAAGTGCGCCGACTTCGTCAGACGGTCGACGATCACCCATATGGAATCATGTCCCTTCCTCGTCTTCGGCAGCCCTAAAACGAAATCCATGGGAATGAAGTCCCACTTCCACTCTGCGATCGGCATAGGCTGTAGAAGTCCAGGTGGTCGGTGATGCTCTGCCTTCACCTGCTGGCAAGTAAGACAATGGGACACGAACTCTGCTATGTGGGTCTTCATACCTTCCCACCAATAGGTCCTCTTCACGTCGCGATACATCTTCGTACTGCCTGGATGCATCGCGAGTCTAGTACAATGCGCAGCCTCGAGAATCTCTCGTCTCAAGTCAGGGATATCTGGGACGCATAGGTGGCCACGATAACGTAAGCCCCCATCCGTGCTAACTCGTCACTCAGCGTCTGCATCATCACTGGCCTACTCTTGAAGCTCAGTAAGACGTGCATCATCCCTCTGCACCTCGATGACCCGGTCATCGATCTGAGATCGCACCTGCACATGTGCGATGAACTCATACGGCTCCTCTACAGTGAGTTTCTGCTCAAAGTCTCACAAAAACTCAACCATATCCCACTCAGCAACCATCAGCGGAGCCACAAATTCTATCGCCCTCTTGCAGCTCAACGCGTCAGCCACAAGGTTCGCCTTCCCAAGATGGTAAGAGACTTCGAACTTGAAGTCCTTCAAAGTCTCCATCTATCGTCGCTGCCTCATATTCAAGTCTCGCTGCGTGAATATGTACTTGAGGCTCTTGTGGTCACAAAAGAGCTCGAACTCCTCTCCATAGAGGTAATGTCTCCAGAGTCTCAGTGCGAATATGACGGCTGCCAACTCCAGATCGTGTGTAGGGTAATTCTCCTCATGCTTCCTTAATTGTCTCAAGGCATATGAAATTACCCTGTCCTTCTGCATAAGGACACAACCCAGACCAACGCTAGACGCGTCAGTATATATAGTGTTTCTAACCCCTTGCTCTGGCAATACTAGCACAGGAGCAGATGTAAGTCTGTCCTTCAGCTCCTGAAAAGCTGACTCCGCCTTGTCATTCCAGGAGAACTTCACGTCCTTCCGTGTCAACTGAGATAAAGGTCTCGCGATCTTCGAGAAATCCCGAATGAAGCATCGATAATAGCCAGCGAGACCCAAGAAACTCCTCACCTCAGTGACAGAACTAGGCTGCTCCCAGTCCTAAACTGCAGCTACCTTAGACAGGTTGACTGCCATGCCATCCTTGGACACCACGTTTCCCAGGAACTTCATTTTCTGCTTCCAGAAATCGCACTTCTTGTACTGTGTGAACAACTGATGCTGTCTGAGTGTATCCAAGACCAAGCGCAAGTGCTCCTCATGCTCCTCTCGACTCCTGGAGTATACCAAAATGTCGTCAATGAACACAACGACGAATCGATAGAGAAAAGGCCTAAATACGCGGTTCATCAGATCCATGAACACGGCTGGTGCGTTCGTGAGACCGAACGACATCTCAAGGAACTCGTAGTGGCCAAAGCTGATCCTGAATGCTGTCTTCTGTACGTCCTCATCCCTGACGCTCAACTGATGATATCCTGACTGAAGATCAATCTTCGAGAAGTACTGCGCTCCTCTCAACTGATCAAACAAGTCATCGATCCTGGGTAAAGGGTATTTGTTCTTCACCGTGATCTGGTTTAGTTTGCGATAATCAATACACAATCGCATCGAACCATCCTTCTTCCTTACAAACAGGACTGGTGCTCCCCAAGGAGACACGCTGGGTCGAATAAGGCCAAGCTCCAATAGACCATCAATCTGCATCCTCAACTCCTCCATCTCACACAGTGCCATGCGATACGTCGGCAATGAGATGGGAGCAGAACTAGGCACCAGATCGATAATGAAATCAATCTCTCGTCGAGGCAGCAAACCCGGGATCTTCTTGAACAGATCCCTAAAATCACAAACGACTGGCGTATGCTCAAGCATTGGGGCATCAGCGTGCCAAAGTAAAAAAGCGTAGCTAAGTATGCGGAAGGAGAGATTTACCCGAACTGAAAATGTAAAAGGCGTGCCCTTTAGATCGTACACCATCACCATACGAGTCCGCAGTCAATCTCGGCCCTCCCAGCAGTCAACCAGTCCATGCCAAGAATGACGTCGAGATAAACAAGAGAGGGGTCGACGATAAGATCAAGAGCCATCGTCCTACCTCCCAGATCCACCAAGCAACCCTCACACATCAGGGTGGCATCAGAAAAATCCTCATGACCTGAAAGGACTCGCACTCCATCCATACAAATGGTCGGCAGTCCAAGACGCCTGACTATGGAATGCGATATCAAAGAAAGTGTGGATCCAATATCCACCATCACGAGAATAGGAATACCTTCGATGTGGGTAGTGACCTCAAAGGCCGAATGCTGAGAAGTCTCTGTCTCGGCTGCCTCAGCTGTCAAGGCATGCACCCGCGCCTACTGTGGCCGGTTCGGCCGCTGTACCATGGGCCATAGAGGCGGCCTGAACTACGATCGGGAGGTTTGAAGGAAGGGTGCGTAGGAGCCAACCGTAAAGGCGGTGCTGATATAGCCTGTGGGCATGTACGGTCGATCTTCTGCGGCGGTGAGAACCCACTGTCCTGCATCCGAACGAAACAACTCTGTGCCAAATGGCCCGATCTCCCACAATAAGTACATGATAAATCAGGGTGCAGCATCGGGGGTACTGGCGTTGTAGCCCTAAGAGGAGGGTCGACGCGAGGCCTCTTGCCAGCAAAGGGCCTGTCCTGCAACTCTGGTCGTGGCCTAAGAGCAATAGGGCCACGAGATCACTTAAGTCGATCCACATCCTGCTCTGCCCGCATGGACATGTGAATCAGTTCTGCGTAGGAGGGAATGCTCATGCAACACATCTTCGACCGAATATCCGGTCGCAAACCCTCAGAAAAGTGCCGCATGCGCATCTGCTCATCTACTAGTATAGTCGGGACGTATCTGCCCAACTCAGTGAACCGATGCTCATACTCAGTCACCGTCATGGCTCCCTGTCTGAGGCACAAAAACTCGTTCTCCCTCTCATGCCTATATGTCTGGGGATAGTATTTCTCACGGAAGCGAAACTCGAACGCTGCCTAAGTCCAAATGTAATCAGCGGCAACGGTCCGCAACACACTATCTCACCATAAGCTGGCCTCTCACTCAAACAAGAACGTAGCCAACTCAACCTGCTCAGTCTCTGAGCAATGTAGCATCCGTAGTACCTTCAACACACGGTCGAGCCAATATTCGGCCTCCTCGGGTCTATTAGAACTCATAAAAGTGGGAGGTCGTAAGCGCTGGAATCGCTCTAGTAAGCCCCGTGTGTCTGCGGCATTCCCCGCAGGGTAGGCAGGTGGAGGATGAGCCATCCCCTCATCCTGAGCATATGTATCGGCATCCTTAGCTAGATGTGCAGGTGGTACAAGTGGAGTCACACTCCCACCCTGGGCTAGGGCCCCCACTATAGTAGTCAGGAGCTGTTGCTGCTGCTGTATCATGGCCATCATCTGCTCAAATCTATCTGAAGTTGGAGCAGGCTGTGGCATGTACTGTGTCGAAGAAGATGCACGGTACTGCTCTCTGACGGGCGGTGTGAAAGGCAGTGGTCCAACCGCAGGACCAGTAAGAGGCTGAGACTCACGTGCTGTCTCAGGAATCGGGCCTACAGCAGGGTCCGCATGAGCATCAGACCCAGTGGGGAACCTGATCCATAGGCTCACCCAATGTAAGCCGAGCTGTGCTCCGTGTAGCCTTAGGCGGCATTCCCTATATTCAAAATAGGGCGCAACCTTGTCAGTCTCAATAGCACAAACACACCGCAATCATTCACATAAAGAGTCAAAGGCATTTCATACATTTTATTTAATCAAAATTGTCACAATACAAGGGATATCTCCTTACAGGCATCATGACAAGAAGTACATGGGAACTAAGACAGTTAAAGTTACAACAGCAACATAAATAAACTACTAGCCTTAACAGGCTTACACAACATAAAGTAGCAAACGACCAACTACTATCAACAACATCTAGAATTTCATAGCTAGTCTGAGTCGGGTGATGGAGGAGGAGCACCCTTATCCTGCAAGCAGCATAGGATCGCCTTCAAGGTGCGAGTCACCTTACCGAATTTTCTCTTCATAACGGCCTTGGTATCCTCGACCCTAGCCCGAAGTTCCTGAACTTCCCTTCGTAAGGTGACCTGGCTCTCCTCAATTTGGGTAATGTGAGCATCACTAGTAGCTTGAGTAGAAGGAGGAGGGCTCTCATCAGTATCCTGAGCCTCCTCTTCTACCTCTTCCTGGACTTCTTCCTCTACTTCCTCTTTAGGTTCTCCTTCACTTGGATACTCTTCGTCATCAAAATCACCCTCGCTATCTTCATCAAGCTGAGTCTCACGATACTGAGACCCGATCTTCATCTTGACCATGGTAGACTCATCAATGCAGTGAATTAGAACTGGCAACTTCGGCCCAAGTCTGTAAGAAAACTCAAGCGCGATCTTGCATATAAGCCGGCCAAAAGGAAGCGACTCAGACGTTCTCCTTGATTTCGCTATGAGGATAATCTGTCGTAACACGAAAGTGGCTATACACACATTTTCTCCCTGGGCCACCTCTTACAAGAAATCAACCATAAGGCGCGTACATTCAATGCGATTTGTCGACCTGGGATACACGTTGAATGTGCAAATGTGGTGCAGCAGACGTAAATCATCAGACATATGAGACCCCTTGAGGCTATTGTTAGGCTGCCATGGAACCAGACTACCGCATAGGAACCTGGTACGGTGATCTCGCTCACGCCTACTCCTCAAATCCTTTGCACTGGGATGAACATCACTAAGGGGCACGTTCAGAAGTCGCGCTATCTACCGAACATCGACCGTAGCCATCCGATCTCTACCAAAGGGAATCTTGAATTGCAATGGCTCCAATGTAGGATTCTGGATACGAGCGTAGAAGGCACGAACGGTGCTCACATTAGCATGAGAACGGGCTTCAAAGAGCAGACCCCAATGTGCAGCTTCAATGCGCTCGAATAATAGAAATTTACCAAAGAGTCGCCCTTCCACGTCCGCCTCAAACAACACCTTACGGTCAGTATATTCACCGTGAGGCATCTCTGCTAATATCACTCACCCAATTTGAGCATGGGGATCCAAATCCCGCTTTGTATGAAACTCCCGGGCTGTTCTTGGACTTGCGGCGGCGCTTGAGCTAGCGGCGCCACCCCTCGGTCTTCTGGATTGCGCAGGGCGACTAGGCCCAGCCTCATCCGCTGCGATCTTTCTCTTTCCCATCAAAGAGAGGATGGTGAAGAAAGAGAAAAGACCCAAAATGGCTACAACGATAGCCATGAAAAGTGAGGGAAATGGGGAGAAATGGCTGCCCAAACGGACAAAAGAAAATCTTGGCATTATTGAGGGATAAATCGAGCTTCCAAGGGCTGGAATTTCAAAGAAAAAAGAAAATACTAGAGGGGTTTAGAACTCCACACGATTTCAGCCACATTTGGGGGTTGTAGGAGCTCCAACGGACGAGATTTGCAAGAAGAGGAGTTACAAACTGTAATGGAGGGATGGAATGGATTCGGTTTCAGTAAGAAATGGGATTGAGAGGGATTTGGAGCACCGATTTGAGATGGGCAGCAGGAAAAACGTGAAAGGGAGGGCGTTGGGGCATTTTTTATGGAGGTACCCCTTTTAGGGGCTTTTGTCAGACGAACCACACATGGGAGGGATGCCCTACCCAAAAGAGACCGTGTGCCCGAAACTCAGTGTAAGTGGGGCCCACCGGATCTGCGATGGCATCACCGGCCATCCTCTGATCCGGCCAGTGGGACCCCATGGGTTGGGTCCCCTTTACCCTAGGGACCTCAAATATGTATGGGCCCTACCTTAGTTCATTGTAGATTGGCCTAGGGAGGCCCAAACTTCCATTCAGGGAATTCTGGGGCCAATTTATAAACATGAATACATTCTCCTATCATGTAGCATATGATTTGGGGTAGAAGGAGCTACTACATCCATCTAGCCCATTAGTTTCTAAATATTGCATATTTATAATGGCCAAATGGCCAGTTTTCATGAAATTTTATTATTCACTGTAAAATTTTGTAAAAGTATGATTTTATATCATTTTCACATTAGGATTAATTCCTAACATAAAAATACTGAGAAGGAATTGAAGAATGGAGTGGTGAGAGGAAGCATTTTGAAGGAATTAGGTGAAACGGGATTTTTAAGCCCTAGCGATTGAAAGAAAGGGTTTTGGTTGCCCCACAGCCCAAGGATTCACATTTATGGGTTTAGAACCTTTCATAGAATGTATCAACCAACCTACTTATAACCTAGGAGCTACTTAGGTCACTTCACGCGACCCTAGATGCCCTATGGACTCGATCAGACGATCGATACGAATGGACTTCGACTATTGGCGAAACTACGATCCTATAAGTGTTTTTAGACCTTCCTCGCACCCACCTAAGTCAAAGAAAGTGACAGCGTACGTCGCGTGACTATAACCCAGGCCCGGTATAATCTCATTCATGCTCTGATACCAACTTATAACACCCTGAAAATCGGGGGTCGTGTATAAACCTGACTCCCGAGTTCTAGACCGTCACTTATACAACAAAAATGATTATGATTCAATGTTGTCTGAGTTAAAGCATTCACATGAGTAAAATTATACCAAAACTGAAATTCATACTCCAGATTCAGTGATAAAAGCAAGCGGAAGACTAAAGGATATACATATCACTGTATGGAAAAAAAAATAGATCTCAACTATCTCCAAAGTATGAATACATCTCTGAGTCTCATATACATGTAAATAAACAGAATCAAAATGTCAAAAGTAGTCCCACTGAGAAGTCCCGCCAATCTAGGCTACCTAAGCAAAGCCATCGTCATACTGCATATATGAGAACTCGTCCTGGTCCTCATCATAATCCGGCTCTGCGTCCGGAATCACTGCCTCACTTGCATCTAAGACAGGGTCTGGTGGGTGTTACAAACACCATCCCGTAACGTGGGAGTGAGTAGCTAACTCAGTGGAATAATAGAGCAAAGATTAGCATGTTCTCAAATCAATCATGCGATAATAGTAAAGCAGTAAATCAAACATTCATAATACTGTTGTTAATGCAATACGACGTGACATGATGGATGCCCTCACCGACGATCTCCCTCATACGTCACCATCTTATGCCCACAGCATGCTTTCTTCCCACAGTGCTCCACATCTTCCAGGCACATGTAATGTGATGGTGATATGATTACCGAGTTATTATTAGTCCATTCATACAGCAGGATTGGGAAACTAAGGTACTTCCCTTATATCAATCCCAACACAGATCCTGTCTAGGGTTGTCACTCCTAGTAATCTCATACGATTTATATTTTGTAGGTCGCTGCAAGGGCTGCCAGGGCTGTTGCTCGCACTCATTGCACCACTCCCCCATCACCTTATCAATACAGGCCTACTGTACTCTCATTACTACGGAAGGGTCGTCGCCTCCCGTAGACTCAGAATACGCTCGCGGTCACTATAAAGGGCTCGTCGCCTGATCAGTGTAGGCCAACAGCAAGAATATAGTGTCCCATACCACCATAATTTGCTCACGAGTCATAAGTGCTCACTGGTCACTACGGGGAGGTTTGTGGCCCCAGCGTAGGCCGACAGCTCAACCACGGTGTCCCATACAACCATGCCTGATTCATGAGTCTTTATGGATCAAAGTACCATGGTTAGTACGGTTTACAATGGTAAGTTCAGTACCCTAGGTTCAAGCAGTTATGACTCATACAAGGTGAACATGCAATAGCCAGTCGGGTTACTTGACGGGCTCGACTAGCACGAGCGCATCTCAAGTCGAACGACATGAAGTACATAAAATACCTCGAATCTCTTCGCCAAACTGATTATGCACGCATTCCTAATATCCTAATGTGACAAGAAGCCATCATATCAGCAAAATATGGATGAAAACAATACTTCCTACAAATGACTAAAATGCCCTAAATCTCATATTGTTCGTTTACTTACGAAACAGGAAACGGACAGCATGTTGTACATGTCAAACGGCATTGCCGTGGATAAACTACTATTAAACGACATTGAAAGCGTTGAAAACGGTCAATCAAAGCGTCTAAAATCCACACCTTTTATCCTAGAAGTGTATTGATTTGAACGGAGCGTGTACGCTTCGTCTACGGTGAACAAGCAACCTATTTCACAAGATGTATAAGCTACCATGCTAAGGAACTGAAGGAACCTTAAATCAGCAAGTGTTTGGGGTCTTTTCTTACCTAGAAATGCGGTGGAATCACCGAAAAAGTGATTGAGGTGCGTTGCTTAAGCACGTGCAACAGGTAGTGCAAGCAGCAGGAAATTCTCTCACACTCTCTCTCACAATCTCTCACATTTTCTCTCACACCAGCTAGGGTTTCTAGAAAATTCAGATGGGTGAGAGAAGTGAGGGTTTAAGCCCCTTTTATAACCTAAAACATGCCCAAAACAGGCTTGGAAATAATGTTTACTTGATGCCTAACCAAATCGGGGCTGTTTCGGTCTAAAAAGACATTTCTAGAGGTCCCGTGGCCGAACGCGATCGGACTTAAGCTCATGCACGTCGGATGTCGCTCATACCCAGTTTTCAGTCCAGTAAAGTTCGTAGATCGCACGTGACGGTCCAGTTTCAGTTCAGCGGTCATCGCGCGTAGATCAGGTCTACAAGTCTCGTGATATGAAATAGAAATTTTTCCTGATCCCAGGGTGCAATTTGGCTGAATTCTGATGGTCAGAATGCTTAAAAATAACGCGCCAAGTCGTGTGCCAGATTTGAATTTTAAATTCCAAATCTAACCTTATTCTCACTCTCTTCACTTCAGGCTCAATGAAATAGCCTCTGTATGTTGGTTGGACTTGATTTTCAAAATGATTGTCAAGTCCAGCTAGGCGGTTATAACTGTCTAAGATTGTAGGTATCGGACTTTCGACGCGCGGTCTAGATCCAATACAAAGTTTCAAAGAGGTCCTGAGAACAAACCGGTTTAAAGTTTGATCCGAAGTTTTAGAGTATTATAGTGTCATTAGTTCTACTCGCTTTGGGTATTGTAGAACATATTTAAAGTGATCAGGAACTATTTCCCAGCTACTCTAGCGTTGCGCTAGCTAACTTATACTTATTTTTCAAAGGAATTTATCCTACGCGATTTCTGGTCGAGTTGGTACTCGAGTCCAAGTATGGATTTTTCCAGGGTGTTACAGAGTAGGAACTTGAGGTGAGACGGTAATCCCATTAGTTGGACTACCCTAAGAGTAAACCTGCGAATTGGGCAGGTGCGAATGGGCGACAGTAGTTTGACTACATGGGTCTCTTGAACCCGATGTCGTTCGTCTCGTGTTCGCCTGACTCGTGCGGTCTGGCTTACTTACTGCCAATCCCGATTGTTAACCATGCTTTCTCACACATGTATGGAACTTGGAATACCCCACCGCCATTGCAGACCACCGATAACCGCATGCAATCGATCCACTGCCTCATGAGCTTGGCATGGTGGAATGGGACACTATGTCCGAGTTGCGGCCTACGCTGTACTGACGCGCCTCCCCGTAGTGACCACGAGCGATCCCAGTTCTCAGCACTCCCCATGTGCTTGAAGTCAGGGATGAGGAACCCGACGGGATCAAGGATCCCGGGGACTTAGCCTCACACGTTGGGCGATCTTGGCCTCGCAACTAGTTCAGGGCATTTGATTTGTGAGGTATACCAGATTCCTAAATCTGCTGGATGAATGAACTTAACTAACAACTCGGCTAACACGATTGCACTTCATCACATTAGTTAGGGTGGCGACTCGGAAGTCACGATCGTTAGATGGAGTCGCTCGAGGGAGCATTGTGGCGAGGGCATACATCATATCATTCCACATTCATGCATTTAAATAAGAGTTAATAGGAATTGATGATTGTCTATATTTCATTAAATTCATATTATAATTGATGCCTGTTGTAACTTAAGACTAACAGCACCCATTGAGTTAATCACTTACTCCCACTCTAGGACGGTGTTTTAAAACACCAACCAGACCCGTGCTTTGATGCAGGAGAAGCAGGGCAGGAGGAGCCTGGCGAGGCGAATTATGACGAGGAGGACGAGCTATCGTATTTTCAGTTGATGGACGGCTCTTCATCGGCTTGACAAGCAGGATTTTATCGCTGATCAGAGGGCTCAGTTCTATTCTTTTGGACCTACTATTTTTATGATTTTGTTGGATTTTGTCACGTGCGACCCCTTATTCTTTTGGACATGTATATAACATATTTATATATCCAAGCTTGCTCTCATTTCAGTGGTTTATATGATTATGCTTCATGTTCCAGGAAATTCCAGGCTGCACAAATAAACCAGATTAATGCATATTAATGAAACCGGTTATAAGTGACACTCGGGAACTCGGAAGTCGAGCGTATGCGCGACCCCCGATTTTCAGGGCGTTACAAGGTTGGTTATCTATCTATTGTTCTTCTGCAGTAGCGGTTCGGCTTTTCCCTTTATTTTATGTGTTCACCGAGGTTACCCTCCTGGATAAGCCTTTCGATTTCTTATTTGAGGTGGTAACAATCGCTCGTATCATGCCCGTGGTCCCAATGAAAGTGGCAGTACTTATTCTTGCTTCTTCAGTCAGGATTGCCTTGTAGCTTGTTTGGCCATTGAACAAAGCGTTCGTCTTTAATCTCCATCTGGACTTGCTCCTGAGTTTATTCAACAGCGTATAATTGGTGAACTTACTGTCGGGTCAATTTCTTGACCTACGGTAATCTCGGGAGCAGTCATCCATTCACTTCTTGATTGTGCTAGTCGAGTCGTGTTCTTTTTTTGCCCGATCCTTGTTCTTTTGGACGACGTCTCGCAAGATCCAGGACTCTTCCGCATTAGCATACTTCTGTGATCGGTTTAGGAACTCTGCCAATGCAATTGGAAGATTCTTATCCAGAGAGAAGAGGAACGATTTATCTCTCAGCTCGGCCCTGATGGCACTCAACGTAATTTTTTTCGAGTGTTTCCGCACTTGTAGCGCTTCCAAGTTGAAGCGCTTGATATGATCATTCAATAGTTTGCCATCTTTCTGAAATATGTTCATCAAATGGGTCAGTGCTTTCAGTCTCTTCTTCCCTCTGATAAAATTAGTGATGAAGGCCTCACTAAGTTTCAAAAATGTTTTAATGGACCTCGGTTTTAGCTGTTTAAACCAAAGTCGGCGTCAGCTAGGGTTAATGAGATGGATCGACAAATGACCGCATTGGACGCATTGTGGAGTTCCATGTATGTCCTGAAAGACTCCATATCCTCTGTTTGGTTGGTATTTCCTATATAAGGAGTGATTTGAGGTAGCCAAAACCTGTCTGGTAACCGTCCCTGTATGATGCCGACCGTGAAGGGGATTTTGTCTGCTTCGAGACGATCATGTTGCCTTAATAGGTCTGCTTCATGTCGGTGATCTGTTGTCGTAGGCTTTATAGTTCGGTATTCTAAGACTCTTCACTGTTAGCGGTAGCCTCGATTGGGGCCCTGCTGCACCTACGCTGATCTATCTCATGCTGTAGGTCAGAGGCAGGTAGCGGTTCCTGATATGTGAGATGGAATGGGCTCGGTGGGGGCAAGTTGAGGGTTCTGTTACGAGGAGACATGTATTACTGAGGGCTGAGGAGGGTTAGTGCAAGGTCGGGCCTGCCGTATAATTACTTCCCTCATTAACTTGATCTCGAAGTGGCCTGACGTTGCGGGGAGCTGCGACAACTCTCCTGTCGATTAGGGCCTTCGACGGACAGTGCGTCCTGGAGAGGAATAGGCATGACAGTGATCGGGATCATTATGGGGGGGAGACTGGACTTTCTTCTTTCCTTTTACTATTAGTAAAAACTGCACGTTTGCTGGTAGAACTGGAACAACTTGACTATGTCGTTCCCACAGATGGCACCAAACTGTTGATGCAATTTTTCGACAGACCCTTTATGGTATTTCTCCTTGAACCTACACGAATAAAGGTAAGAGACAAAAGAGGCCTTAGTTCATTCAGGGGACTCTTTGATGCCTAAGTGAGGCTTAAGGTCTTAGAAAGAGATCAATCGGGTGTTTTCTTAGTTTTTGAGAACCCACCTTAAGATGGGAATGACTCACCTATTTATATGGTAGAGGGGATCCCATTATAAGGGGGATCTTCCCATATATCATGGAAATCTGTTACAATCTGGGATCTTCTCGAGATTACAGGTTCTCGTGATCATCAATATTTGGTTTTATCTTTCGGAGATCTTGGGAGAGATCTTTAAAGATCCTTAGAGCTTGTAGCTCGGCTCTAGGTCATACCTCAAGGCGGGCGTCAAGTTGGAAATGATAGATATCGTTCTGGTCAATAGATCAGCATTCACCATTTTCGACAGTCTGCTGAGCCAAAAGGATAATATTTCCCTCATTCTGATGATTAGCCTTCTCGACTTTACTAGGAGCATTTTTAAAGTTTGTGGCAATCTATGACCGAGCTATGGCCGATCTGTGACCATCCTTCAACTAATCTTCGATCGATCTATGGTCAATCTATAACCAAACTATGGTCGATCTGTGATCATCCTGTGATTGATCTATAGTCAACCTATGACTGATCTATAACTGAGCTATGGTCAGTCTATAATCGATTTGTGGCCGAGTTCTGGTCGATCCATGATCAACATGTGGCTAGTCTGTAGGTGATCCATAATCATCCTTTAATCGACCTGTGAATTAGGTCAGCCTTTCAACCACTCGTGTGGGCTTAGAAGCCTCTTGGGTGCATTTGCATTTTTCTTCTTAAACGTCAGCTTGTTTTTGGATGTAGGAGCATTTATTAGGCTAAGGTTTCACTGGGTCTATGTTAATTCAGTAGAGTTGGTCCATTCCATAAACAAACTTTTGGACTTTCAGATTTTTCCCCAACAAGGACCATGGGGTATTCTCGTTCAGATCTGCTTTTCTAGTGTAACAATTTTGGATGTCGGCATTTGATTCAACAACCATATTTATAAGCCCTTATTGGATTTTTTTTATACATATATATATATATATATATATATATATATATATATATATATATATATATATATATATATATATATATTAACTTCTCTACTCACCTCTTCTAAGCAACCTCGACCCCTCAGGTAGTGAACCCATTTTTAATCGAAAGTCAGAATCGTCAATGATTGTATCTTTGTTGGGGTCATCGATTAGCCGTTTGTCTTCTCCATTGTTGTCCTCTTGATTGCTATAATGAATCAAGCTATCATTTCCATTAGACAATTCTTCTACCCAAAACTGATTACCTACAACTATCATTGGTGGAGTTTGTGATCTTTTGCATCATTGTTTTGGCTACCGCAGCAGCAAACCAATGCCTTGCATGTATGTCACTCCTTTGGCATCAATTGTTATGGCCATTCTTTCTAGAAATTGATGATTGTGTTGGGTTCATCTACCCTCTATTCTTTTACAGGGTTTCATGCGACCTTTAGTGGTGTTATTGACCCTTTTTGGCATTGATATGTTTTCGAATGAACAACTAGTGGTACCCAGTTGTTAGGGTTAGGTTTTCTTCCTTTCTCTCCCTTCTTTTGGTCAAATGGTCGACTAGAGCCCTTTTGGGTTGCTTTTGGTTTTGCAATTGGGCCCATTTTTGGCTTCCTTTTCTTTTAGTTTTAGGCCCTATGTATCTCTTGATTGGGTTCTGGCCCAAATCAAAGGCACATATTGTTTCCTTGCCTCGATGGTAGACTCCCAAGAGTTTCGACATGAGGTCTGGGGTTGGATACCCATAAGTGGTGAAATCCCACTATGGCATGAGTGTGGTGTGTGTGTGTGTGGGGGGGGGGGGGGGGGGGGGTGCGTGTGTTTAAAATTAAAACAAAAAAAAACTAGGCCTTTTAGGGACTGTTTTATTTATGGTTGGATCGGGCTTATAAGACTTTCTTAGGCCTATTTGTTTCAGGCTGATTAGTGAGTTTCATTGGGTCTTGATTCAATATTAGTTTAGTAAAACCTAATTTAAACATATTTTTTAGCTCTATTTAGAGGCCATAGATGATGTTACTCATTTTTTTTTTAGCCTATTTGAAGTTCATTTATAGGTCTATTCATGGGTTCCTTTTGGGCCAATTTATAAGCATTTGGACTTCATGCATTAGATATGAACCGTCCATTTTATAGACCTTATAGGTCCATTAGATTTGGACCATGTATTCAGCTTACAATGACCATACAATATGGAAGGTCAATTAAGCATCTAGACACTCCATCATATGGACTTCATGCATTAGATATGAACCGTCCATTTTATAGACCTTAATGTAAGGATCTGATCATCCATTTGAAGTAGGTTAAACAATCAAGGTCGTCCATCATGTAACTATTAAGGTCCAAACTTAAAATGCTCATTGATTATGTTGAGATCATATAGAGTCTTGGTTTAACTCAGATGTGGGCCATTACCCATACAGTTAGTTTAAAAGAAAAGGGGTGAGTGAAACTTAAGCGATTGTTTCATTTTTAGATTTCCCATCTCGTAACGATGAAAGCTAGTTACTCATTAAGTCAAATCTAGCTTGAGGGTAGGATTATAATCACAATATTACTAAGCTAACCTTTTTTTAATTAGTTTGTTAGTACACACCCCATTGTCAGTATACACTTTAGTGTTAGCCATCCCTACTAGGGAATCGATACCAAGACCTCAATGTTGAAGATCTGACGAAGCTAACCTAAGTGTAGGTTTGTGAAGTAGTATAGTACTCAATAAGATTGATCGATATACATGGACTATATGGTAAAAACACTACTAGAACTAGAAAGTAGAAATCTAGCTTTTCCCATTAGGGAGAATCGAAAATTGTATAAAAACAATCAATAAAAGCAAACTAATGATCCAAGAATCCACTATTAATAAATCCTCACTATTCATTCGTCAATTCAACATTGATAACTCAATTGGAATCAAATAATGATTCCTTCCATTTGGAAGATAAAATAATTAAACCAATTAGAACATCCGATATGAGTCTCAATTAATCGATCTCTCATGAAGGACTAAGTAATTGATCGCAAGGAATTTTAAGCATCTATCATACCTAGAGTTAACATTAAATTAATAGATTTTACGTATCAAAACCTTCACCAACACTAAGAATTCAACCAAAATAACTTCAATTCATCAATCTAGCTATTATCTTTAAATTAAAAATGAGTTAACAATAAGAATCCATTAAAAGTTTCACCCCTTAGCCTTAGCTAAGAGATTTGTCAACCATAGCTAAAATCTCAAAAAAAATAATAAAATAATAAAAAAAATAAACTAGAACAAAAGGATTAAAGAAGTAGAACGATGTTAAAGGTTGAAGAAAACACCCTCTCTCGCTTTCTCTCTCTCTCTCCTTCATGCCATATGATATCCTCTTAGAGTTTTAGAGGGCTTCCTTATATAGCTTTGCTTCCACAAACTTTGAAACTTACACACTTACAAAACTTTATACGCACCATTGATTGAACCTTCGATCGATCAAAACCAATTAAAGGATCGTCGATTGAACCAAAATCTCCTCGATCGATCCAAAGTGTTCAAAAATCTCTAGCAACCAATTCTAAATTTCTAATATTTTCTCGATCGATTGAACTTCACCTTAAGTTGAATTGAAAATGTCAAACTCCATTAATTGACATATTCTTTCTCTTTGTAGGTAAAGTTTTTTCTAATGTTGAATCCAAGAAGAGGTTTAAGTCTTTAGAATCTGTTAATGGGGCAATGGATGCTCACTTTCGTTATTCCAAACAAGTACCCACACAATTTCGTTGTTCACTTTATCTCATTGAATGTAGTTTTCAACTCTTCTTTAGTGTTTCTCTAAAAGTTTATCTTAGTTTTCATGTAGGGATATGAGTTATTACATCAGATGGAGCTATGTAAGACCAGTACCTCGATTAATCGATTGTACGCTTCAACTTTAGCATGATATTTTGCATGGACCAGATAGACAAGTTTTGATCATGACCCTATTCTAGTACTAGAACGATCTAAGAATTGTAACCTAATGACCGCGCACGATATGATTCTAATGTTGTGTGGCATGGCCTATTACGATACCTTGTGTAAAGGATGCCTATATGCGCACCAATATGACTCAGGTCATGCAATGCATGTGTGCCCCACTTGCATAAACCCCAAGGTTGTCCAATCAATCAATCAACCAACCCATCACCTCTCTCTCCCCCTTAGTCGACATAACCCATTACCCTCTCCCTTCAAAGGCATGAGATCCCATGCCCTTGCCCATGCTAAGCCACCCTCCTCCTTCTCCATCTCCCCATTCTACCCCCCTTATTTTCCTAATCTCCTCTCAATCTTAAAAATTCTAGCACAAATCCTCAAATCCTCTCCCATTTCCACTACTTTTCATAGCAAGAAAGAGTGAGAATAAAAGAGATTACGGAGAGATTGACAGAGAGAGAAAAGAAAGAAAGATTAGAGAAATAGTTAAAGAGATGGTTTGAGAAAAAGAGAGAACTTGAGAGAGAAAAAGGGAGAGATCAAGAGGTTAAGAGGAAGAGAGAAAAGAAAAGAGAGATCAGAGGAGATTAACAGTGGAAAGGAGCTTAGTGGACTATTTGATCGTTGATTTGAATTGATCCAACCATCCATCTTCGTCGTGAGTAAATGAGATGATAAAAACCCTCTATTTTCTTTATGTTGTCTCATTTTTTATGGGCTTACAAGGGTGGGACCCACCTTGAGCATGTATGGAGTGTATGGTGGACCCCATAATGACATGAGCCACTCTGATGGTCGAATCTTTCTTCCCCTGCCTTTTTAATTTATTTCATTTCCCTTTCTTCTTCTTATTTTTTAAGATCATAGTGTCATGGGGCCCACAAGTAGACCATGTTGTTAGAGAGCATGTCCCACATGCTATCATAGCGTGGACCACCTTGTGTGGCCCACCATGATGTCTACTTTCCATCTAACCTATCGATTTGGTCACACATATTTAGATTGTGAAAAACACCAAAAGCAAGTTAATTCAAAGATTCTTGGCCCACCATGAGCCGGTCGACCTGGTGGATGGAGTAGATCTCCTAAGTGGCCCCACCATCCCTTAAACACTTCAAGAGAGGGACTAGTTGTCATTGCTGTTAGGTGCAAACAACATCTAGGGATGCTACTATTGGGCAACAATGTTGCTTCGTTTGGGATGTCCACCGAGTGGGCCCCACTCATGGGTCCCACCATGATGTATATGTCACATCCACATTATCCATCTAATTCCCCATATCATTTTAGGCATTAAGCCAAAAAATGAAGTCGATCCACATATCAGGTGGACACCATGAGGAATGGTGGGATGGTAAGCCCACCGTCAATGACATTGCCTGCATGGGAGATAGAGGAGGGGATTCCCACTTAATGTATTTCAATGATCCACACTATCCATTTATTTCCCATCTTATTTTAGATGTTGAATATAAGAATGGAGCTGATTTGACCGTCATGTGGACCACACCATAAAGAGCGGTGGGTGTCATGCCCTAAACTCGGGAACCAGGCTCACAAAATTTCCAGCCGCCAAATCCAATGCCGAAAGCTTCCGTAGTACCCCATTCACGGATCCCAGCTCTCATACACCAGGTTCCAATACCAGGATTCTATAAAAAAGGATTTACAAGGTGAGTTATCTATATATATGTATGTATGTATATATATATATATATGTATATATATATATATATATATATATATATATATATATATATATATATATATGTATATATATATATATAGCGAAACGCTCACCTGCGAACCAGTTCGTACGTACTACGTACGAACTTTTTTGAGAACTCGTCACACGTGATATGGATCTAAAATATGAACTGTTCATGTGAAGCAGCACCTCGTGAAACCCCTCAGGCCTAAGTTTAACTTTGATCTAAAACTTTGATCCACATGAAAAATATTAACAGTTTTCCCCCTTGATTTGCATTTCTCTTTGTTGTGGCCCACCAGAATTTTAGATCGGCATGAAAATTTGTCCCATCAAATTTCATGGGATTCCGCATCACATGGACCGTTCAGATTAGACATCTATAGCACGTGTGCAAAGGTGCGCACCTACGTAGGTGTGCAGGGGAGGATGACTCTCTCTCTCTCTCTCTCTCTCTCTCTCTCTCTATATATATATATATATATATATATATATATATATATATATATGAGAATAACTACAAGTGTAGCGAAGTCACAAAATATCATCATCACTACATATCCACCAATATAATATTTGAATACAATGCTGGAAGGGAAATACAAGATGTAATTAAAACTCAAAAGAACAGGCTCATGCTTTGGGCTAATGCTGCGATATGCCCTAACACCACCTGTAGCGTAAACAAACGCCCATAGCCTTCCTACAAAGCTCAATAGTGTGTGTGTGTGCACGTGTGCATGAGTGTGCATGCACAATGCATATGACAATAATATAAATATCAGAATATGAGGAAGGTGATGGAGGGTTAAATTGTCATGTCTTTGAATGTTGTTATTCATACAAAGGTTATGCAATCCAAGGCCTACATGGCTAAATATCATATGCTAGGGATGCAATGCAAACATGCTAATCCTCAACTAATCCACATATTAGTGCAGTTCGTATTTGAAAATATCACTGGGGTCTAGTACATTCCAACATTAGCTACCATCTCATCGCGTGCATGACTAAGTGAGTGAAAGAGAGCTCACTACTTGCCTTTCCAGTGGTATGCCAATACCCACCTGGCTTGTCGATATCAGACCCATTTACGAGTTAGTAAAACTCAACCTAGTTTACTGCCCCTATCCTCAGGTAGATAAGGTCACACCCTCTTTCAACCAATCACAACATAGTGGGAGACGCAGCCTACTTGTATTTGACACTCGGATGCTCATATTATCCACTCGATTTTGACATTGAAGCATCCTATTGGTGCAACAAGGGTTTAGGGACTTTCACCTAAAGACATCTATAATGCCCTAATACTAGAACAAATATTTTCGGTATCCAATCCGGCCATCCACGATACGCCTGTGGAGGCCACAACCCTGATGTCGCTAGGGTATAAAGTGATTATGACATATAAGATGTTGAATCATGAGTCATACCATCCAAGTTATGCACCAAAATTACACGTATCGTGGGATCATGTGGGGCGACCCTATCTCATATAGAGTCTCCTAAGTGTCTTGAGCCGAAAGCCAATGCTATGATCATTTGTCATTGACAACAGGCATACAAATAATGCATATGGGAATATAAACAAGTATGATATCTATTATACTAAGCATGTTATCAGTGTATCCTATCAGGCTGAGTACACTAACATGCTATCAGATATATCATGAGATAATTAGCCCTAATTAGCACATCATATATAAAGAGTGAGAAGCAAATGACAGGCCTCACAAGAAATATAAAAGTCTATGTGGTGTAGCCCACGTTAGACTAACATTGGCTCCTTATGTAGCATGTAAGGCATAAATAAAAGGCACATACCAAGGCAAGGTCCATTGGAAGTCACCCGGATAGACACCCACATACACAACATGTGTGCCTCTACGCTACTAATCTATTTAAGCACATGGCCCAGTAATGATGTCCCAAAACAATCAAATTATACTAAGCATAAACAACATCCTGCTCATCATCAATATCACTTGGCCACTATCAAGTTAACAATACTACAATCACCATCATTTAAAATCATACCCATCATCATCATGTTACCACACACGTATCTGAAAATGCCCTGGTTTGTCAACTAATGTGAGTGTTGAGTCAGTAAGACAAGTGAACCTCATAGGAAGATCATTCAAGCGTCTACCTCAACTAGATGTGTACTCTGAACTCATCAAACATAAACTTAGCCTCACATCCCATGTCCCAAAACACTCAAGTATATAAAATCCTTAAAAGTGGATAGAACAACATAGGGTTCAAAGTATGAAAACTATTTTGCAAATTAGGAAAATCAATAAGTTTTTAGCTTTTGTTGATATATCGAGATCACCTTGATGAGATCAGACACTAGATATCAATGTCCTTGGAATGCAATCAATATCATCAAATTAAGGACTACTTGTGTCCATCAACTAACTTGATCTCTGGAAAAAATTATCAATGAATCGCTGAAACAATCAATATCATTGACATTCAAAATTTGAGATCATTAAGACAGCTCGATATAATCGATTTCTGGTATGTTTGTGTCTAGTAAGCTTCTAAGGTAAATCATACATTTATCGATGACTCGAAGAGAGCCTCGATATCCTCAAAATTCAAACTCTGATGATATCGATGGATCTTTGATATAATCGAATTCAAACCAAACTGTCTGGCAAAATTTTAGGAAAATCCTCTTTAAATGGTTCGAGGAAACGAGTCTCCCTCGATAAAATTAATATTCAAATATCGATCATATCTAATCTTGGTCGATATCATCGAATTCGGACAATGGAATGTCTAGCGAACTTATAGGAAAATCTTCTATAAAAGGTCGATGAATCGAACTAGGTATCGATATCATCGACAATTAAAATCTGATGACATCATGGGAGGATCGATAATGTCAAACTCAGCTGTCTCATTCTTAGCCTGCTCTCTTGTTTTTCATTTTTGAGGAATCGAACCGTGTTCAAAATCCAATGACATCGAAGCATGTTCGATATGATCGAGCTATGTATAAGAGATTCAATTGTGATTGTCAGAAGAGTTCATATCACCGATCTGTCCCTCGATGTCTTCAAAGTATACGTTCGATAATATCAAAGATGGCTTAATGATATCGAACTCTGTCAAAAATATGGCTATTTTATTACCGCTAGATCACTTTGCCTATTTAAGGAGAGCTTACTATCGGTTGCAATAATGAGAAAAATTTAGAGAGCCTTGAGAGTCCTGCATACTATTTACCCTAAGCTCTTTTTCTCATGGGAGTTCATCTTCAAATCCACCCTCATCATTGATATTCAATAGAGTGGATTTGGGAATGAACTTCCATATTCAAGAATCATCCAGCTACCACCTTAATGGAAAATTATTGAGTTGGGATACCATGAATTCTTAAATGCTTGGAATCACTCCATCTCTAAATGTAACACCCTGAAAATCGGGGGTCGTGTATAAACTCAACTCCCGAGTTCCAGACCGTCACTTATGCAACAAAAATGGTTATGATTCAATGTTGTCTGATTTAAAGCATCCACATGAGTAAAAGTATACCAAAACTGCAATTCATACTTCAGATTCAGTGATAAAAGCAAGCGGAAGACTAAACAAGATATATATCACTGTATGGAAAAACAAAGTAATCTCAACTGTCTCCAAAGTATGACTACATCTCTGAGTCTCATATACATGTACATAACAAAAGAATAATGTTCAAAAAGTAAAGTCCCACTGATGTCCCCTCGATCCAGGTCACCTACGGGAAGCCGTCATGATACTGCATATACGAGAACTCATCCTGGTCCTCGTCATCATCTAGCTCCACCTCCTGGATCTCATCGACACCTGCAACTACAACAGGGTCTGGTGGGTGTTGCAAACACCATCCCGTAACGTGGGAATGAGTGATCAACTCAGTGGAATCATAGAGCAAAGATTAGCATGTTCACAATTCAGTCACGCGATAATAGTAAAGCAGTAAATCAGACAAGTCCTAAAACTGTTGTTAATGCAAGATGATATGACGTGATGTATGCCCTCACCGACGATCACCCTCATACGGCAACATCTTACGACCGCGGCATGCCACACTCCCTAGAGTGCTCCACATCTTCCAGGCACATGCAATGCTATGGTGATATGATTACCAAGTTATTATTAGTCCATTCAAACAGCAGGATTGGGAAACTAAGGTACCTCCCTTGTATCGATCCCAACACGGATCCTGTCTAGGGTCGTCACTCCTAGTAATCTCATACGATGTACATTTCGTAGGTCACTGCAAGGGCTGCCAGGGCTGTTGCTCGCACTCGTTGCACCGCTCCCCCATCACCTTATCAATACAGGCCTACTGTACTCTACTGCACGGAAGGGTCGTCGCCTCCCGTGAACTCAGAATACGCTCGCGGTCACTACAAAGGGCTCGTCGCCTGATCAGTGTAGGCCGACAGCTAGAATATAGTGTCCCATACCACCATAATCTGCTCACGAGTCTAGGTGCTCACTGGTCACTACGGGGAGGTTTGTGGCCCCAGCGTAGGCCGACAGCTCGACCACGGTGTCCCATACCACCATGCCCGGCTCATGAGTCTTCGTGGATCAAGGTACCACGGTTAATAGGGTTTACAATGGTAAGTTCAGTACCCTAGGTTCAAGCAGTTATGATACATACATGGTGAACAAACATCGGCCAGTCGGGTTACTTGACGGGCTCGACTAGCGCGATCGCATATCGAATTGAACGACATGAAGTGCGTAAAACACTTCGCGTGGCCTAACCACTGCCGCCAACTCTCAACACGAATCACATTCATCGACGCGTCGTTCGTGACTATGACCAGTCAGCCACGAATTCGCTCGGTTACCGACTGCCTGGACTAAGTCAAGTCCCACACATCTATGGAATCACTATAAAAGTATTGGAATTGAAATACATCATGTGAGCATGTTAGCACATGTTATAACATTCAACTTAAGCAAATCTTCAAGGCATACTTCCCATGCATATTCAACTTAAGCAAATCCTCAAGCACATACATTCCATGCATGTAGTGAAATCATGCATTTTGTCAACATGTAGAAAATCATCTAGGTCGGCATAATAATTGAAAAATCAATCACAAAGTATCAAATAACATCATTTAATTCAATACATACTAATACAAGCATTTATACAAACACATGCACTACACACTTAGGTCTACATATAGCATGTCGACCCAAAGTATGCAACTAGGCGAATCTCTTCGCCAAACTAATTATGCACGCATTCCTAACTTCCTAATGCGACAACAAACCATGTCAATCACATCAGCAAAATATGAATGCAAACAGTACTTCCTACAAATGACTAAAATGCCCTAAATCTCATATTCTTCGTTAGCTTACGAAAGGGGAAACGGAGAGCATTTTGTACATGTCAAACGGCGATGCCGTCAAGAATCTACTATTAAACGACATTGAAAGCATTGGGAACCGTCAATCCAAGCGTCTAAAATCCTCACCTAGTGTCTTGTAGACTCGGGAATTGAAGCGGAGTGTATATGCTTCGTCTACGGCGAGTAAGGAGCCTAATACATAAGATCCATAAGCTACATCGCCATGGAAACAAGAAAAACTCAAATCACCAACTATTTAGGGTTTTTACTTACCTAGGATTGCGGTGGAATCGCCGGGAAAGCGGTAGAGAAGTGTCGCTTAAGCACGTGCAACACGTAGCACAAGTGGCGGGAAGAACTCTCCCACTCTCTCACAATCTCTCACTCTTTTTCTCTCCCCCAAGCTAGGGCTTCTCTCAAATTCGGATGGGAGAGAGGAGTGAGGGTTTCAACCCCTTTTATAGCCTAAAACATTCCCAAAATAGGCTTGGGAACAAAGTTTACTTGGTGCCTAACCAAATCGGGGCCGTTTCGGTCCAAAAGGGCATTTCTGGAGGTCCCCAGGCCAAGTGCGGTCGGACTTAAGCTCATGCATACTAGATCTAGCATACATCCAGTTTTCAGACCGGTTGGGGTCCCAGATCGCACGTGGCGGCCCAGTTTCAGTTTAACGGTCACCGCACCAAGATCAGGCCTATAAGTCCCGTGATATATAATAGATATTTTTCCTGATCCAAGGGTGTAATTTGGCTGTATTCTGACGGTCGGAATGCTTAATACTGATGCGTCAAATTTGTGTGCCAGATTTGAATTTGAAATTCCAACTATGTCCCTATTCACACTCTCTTCGGTCCGGGCTCAATGAAATAGCCTGTGATCACCGGTTTGACTTGATTTTTGGAATGAGTGTCAAGCCCAGCTAGACGGTCCTAACGGTCTAAGATAGGAGGTATCGGACTTTCAACGTGCGGTCTAGATCCAATACAAAGATTCAAAGTGGTCCAGAGAACAAACCGGCTTAGAGTTTGATCCGAGGCTTTAGAGCATTATAGCACCCTTAGTTCCACTCGCTTCGGGCCTTGTAGAACGTATTTAAAGTGATCAGGGACCATTTCCCAGCTATTCTAACGTTGCACTAGCTAACCTAGTCAAATTTTCCAAAGGAATGAATTCTACGCAAATTCGGGTCGAGTTGGTACTCGAGCCCAAGTATGGATTTTTCACGGGCGTTACAATCTACCCCCCTTAACAAATAATTTCGTCCTCGAAATTTTGTACCTTTTCGTACTCCTCGAGAAGCTGTGGGTAGTTCTTTCTGATCTCGGCTTCTGTCTCCCAAGTAGCCTCCTCCTCAGTATGATGCGTCCATAGTACCTTCACAAGGGGAATCACCTTGCTACGCAGTACCTGCTCCTTCCGGTCTAAGATGCGTGTCGGTCGCAGGATATAAGTAACATCCTCTCCTAACTGCACCTGCTCCCATCTGATGATATGAGAAGGATCAGCAACGTACTTCTTCAGCATAGAAACATGAAATACGTTGTGGACGCTCGCGAGGGGCGTGGGTAAAGCCAATCGGTAAGCCACTGCTCCCACACGATCGAGGATCTGAAATGGACCAATGTATCGCGGTGCCAGCTTCCCCTTCTTCCCGAACCGAAGGACTCCCTTCATAGGGGAAACGCGCAAAAACACATGATCCCCGACTGTGAACTCTAGTGGTCTCCGTCTCGTATCGGCGTAGCTCTTCTGTCTGCTCTGCGCTGTAAGAAGCCGACGTCGAATAATATCAATCTTCTCTGACGTCGCCTGCACCAACTCTGGGCCAATCAAGCTGCGCTCACCGACCTCTAACCAGCAATGCGGTGCGCGACAAGGTCGCCCATACAGCGCCTCATAAGGTGCCATGCCGATACTCGCCTGGAAGCTATTGTTGTACGCAAACTCCGCATATGCAAGACAGTCATCCCAACTGTCCTTGAAGTCCAACGCGCAAGCTCGCAACATGTCCTCCAGGATCTGGTTCACTCGCTCTGTCTGTCCGTCCGTCTGTGGGTGGAAGGCAGTACTGAACTTCAACTTCACACCCATAGCCTCCTGAATGCGAGTCCAGAAAATAGAAGTGAACCGCGTGTCTCTGTCCGACACGATCTCCAACGGAACTCCATGCAGACGCACGATCTCTCTAATATACAATCTAGCCAGCTCGTCTGCAGAGTTCGTAACTCTGATCGGTAGGAAGTGCGCCGACTTCGTCAATCGGTCGACGATCACCCAAATAGAATCATGCCCCTTCCTCGTCTTCGGCAACCCAGAAATGAAGTCCATGGAAATGAAATCCCACTTCCACTCTGCAATCGGCATAGGCTGCAAAAGTCCAGGTGGTCGGCGATGCTCTGCCTTCACCTGCTGACAAGTGAGACAACGGGACACGAACTCAGCTATGTGGGTCTTCATACCTTCCCACCAGTACGTTCTCTTCACGTCACGATACATCTTCGTGCTGCCAGGATGCATCGCGAGTCTAGTAGAATGCGCAGCCTCGAGAATCTCTCGTCTCAAGTCAGGGACATCAGGAACGCATAGGCGGCCACGGTAACGTAAACCCCCATCCATGCCAACTCGCCAGTCGGCGTCATCATCATCACTGGCCTGCTCTCGAAGCTCAGTAAGATGCGCGTCGTCCCTCTGCGCCTCGATGACACGGTCATCGATCGGGGATCGCACCTGAACATGTGCGATGAACTCAAATGGCTCCTCTACGGTGAGTTTCTGCTCAAAGTCTCGCAAAAACTCAACCATATCCCACTCGGCAACCATCAGCGGAGCCGCAAACTCTATCGCCTTCTTGCGGCTCAACGCATCAGCCACAAGGTTCGCCTTCCCAGGATGGTAAGAGACTTCAAACTTGAAGTCCTTCAGCGTCTCCATCCATCGCCGCTGCCTCATATTCAAGTCCCGCTGTGTGAATATGTACTTGAGGCTCTTGTGGTCGCAAAAGAGCTCGAACTCCTCTCCATAGAGGTAATGTCTCCAGAGTCTCAGTGCAAATATCACGGCTGCCAACTCCAGGTCGTGTGTAGGGTAATTCTCCTCGTGCTTCCTTAATTGTCTCGAGGCATACGAAATTACCCTGTCCCTCTGCATAAGGACACAACCCAAACCAACGCTAGACGCGTCAGTGTATATAGTGTATTTAACCCCTTGCTCTGGCAATACTAGCACAGGGGCGGACGTAAGTCTGTCCTTCAGCTCCTGAAAAGCTGACTCCGCCTTATCATTCCAGGCGAACTTCACGTCCTTCCGTGTCAACTGAGATAAGGGTCTCGCGATCTTCGAGAAATCCTGAATGAAGCGCCGATAGTAGCCAGCGAGACCCAAGAAACTCCTCACCTCAGTGACAGAACCAGGCTGCTCCCAGTCCTGCACCGCAGCTACCTTAGACAGGTCAACTGCCATGCCATCCTTGGACACCACGTGTCCCAGAAACTTCACCTCCTGCTTCCAGAAGTCGCACTTCTTATACTGTGCGAACAACTGATGCTGTCTGAGCGTATCAAGGACCAAACGCAAGTGCTCCTCATGCTCCTCTCGACTCCTAGAGTATACCAAAATGTCGTCGATGAAGACAACGACGAATCGATAGAGGAAAGGCCGTAGTACCCGGTTCATCAGATCCATGAACACGGCCGGTGCGTTCGTGAGACCGAACGACATCACAAGGAACTCGTAATGACCAAAACTGGTCCTGAACGCTGTCTTCTGCACGTCCTCATCTCTGACGCGCAGCTGATGATATCCTGACTGAAGATCAATCTTCGAGAAGTACTGCGCTCCTCTCAACTGATCAAATAAGTCATCGATCCTGGGCAAAGGGTACTTGTTCTTCACTGTGAGTTGGTTCAGCCTGCGATAATCAATACACAATCGCAGCGAACCATCCTTCTTCTTCACGAACAAGACCGGTGCTCCCCAAGGAGATACGCTAGGCCGTATAAGGCCAAGCTCTAGTAGACCATCAATCTGCGTCCTCAACTCCTCCATCTCACATGGTGCCATGCGATACGTCGGCAGTGAGACGGGTGTAGAACCAGGAATCAGATCGATAGTGAAATCGATCTCACGTCGGGGCGGCAAACCAGGGATCTTCCTGAACAGATCCCCGAACTCAGAAACAACCGGCGTCTGCTCAAGTACCTGGGCACCAGCGTCGTGCAACAGGGTGGCGTAGCTAAGAATGCGGAATGGAAGATTTACCCGCACTGAAAATGTGAAAGGCGTGCCCTCAGGCTCGTACACCGTCACCACACGAGCCTCGCAGTCAATCTCGGCTCTCGCTGCAGTCAACCAGTCCATGCCAAGGATGACGTCGAGATATACGAGCGAGGGATCGACGACCAAATCAAGAGTCATCGTCCTGCCTCCCAGATCAAGTAAACAACCCTCACACATCTGGGTGACATCCGAATAATCTCCATGAGCTGCAAGGACTCGCACGCTATCCATAGTAATAGTCTGCAACCCAAGACGTCTGACTACGGCACGCGATATCAAAGAAATCGTGGAACCAGTGTCCACCATGACAAGAACAGGAGTACCTCCGATATGGCCCGTGACCTCGAAGGCTGAATGCTGGAAAGTCGGCGTCGTAGCTGCCTCAGCGGTCAGTGCATGAACTCGAGCCTGCTGTGGCCGGTTCGGCCGCTGTGTCAAGGGCCGTGGGGGCTGTCGAATCTGCGATACTGTGGGTCTGAAAGAGGACTGCGCAGGAGCTGACCGTATAGGCGGTGCTGATATCGCCTGTGGACGTACACGATCAATCTTCTGCGGCGGCGAGAACCCACTGTCCCGCATCCTCGCAAAGCAACTCGGCGCTAGGTGGCCCGTCCTCCCACAGTATGTGCATGATAGATCAGGGCGCCGAAACGGTCCTACTGGCGCCGTGGTCCTGGTAGGAGGATCAATGCGAGGCCTCTTGCCCGCGAAGGGCCTATCTGGCAACTCCGGTCGCGGCCTAGGAGTAGTCGGGCCTCGTGACCGCGCAAGTCGATCCACGTCCTGCTCTGCCCGCATGGACATGTGAACCAACTCCGCATAGGAGGAGAAACTGATGCAGCACATCTTCGACCGAATATCCGGTCGCAAGCCCTCCAAAAAGCGCCGTATGCGCATCTGCTCATCAGCTAAAATCGTCGGGACGTACCTGCCCAACTCTGTGAACCGATGCTCATACTCGGTGACCGTCATCGCTGCCTGCCTGAGACGGAGAAACTCATTCTCCCTCTCGTGTCTGTAGGTCTGAGGATAATACTTCTCATGGAAGCGAAACTCGAATGCTGCCCATGTCCATACGAAGTCTGCGGTAACAGTCCGCAATACACTATCCCACCACATACTGGCCTCTCTCTCAAACTGGAAGGTAGCCAGCTCTACCTGCTCTGCCTCAGTACAGTGCAACATGCGCAGAATCTTCGACACTCGGTCGAGCCAAAACTCAGCCTCCTCGGGTCTGTGAGAACCCGTGAAAGTAGGAGGCCGCAAGCGCTGAAATCGCTCCAGAAGGCCCCGTGTGTCGGCAGGGTTCCCCGCAGGGAAAGCAGGCTGCGCAGGAAGTGCTACGCCCTCATCCTGGGTGTAAGCATAGGCATCCTCAGCTGGATGCGCAGGTGGTGCAGGCGGAGTAGATGCAGTCGCACCCCCACCCTGGGCTAAAGTCCCGACTATGGTAGTCAATAGCTGCTGCTGCTGTAGCATCATAGCCATCATCTGCTCGAATCTATCAGGTGGTGGAGCAGGCTGTGGCGGATGAGGTGCGGAAGTAGATGCGCGCTGTGGCTCTCTAACTGATGGTGTAAATGGCGGTGGTCCATCTGTAGGACCAGTAGCAGGCTGAGACGATCGAACAGTCTCAGGAATCGGGCCCACAGCAGGGTCCGGACGAGTGCCAGACTGAGAAGGAGCCTGATCCATCTGCTCTAACAATGAAAGCCGAACCGCGCTCCTCGTAGTCTTAGGTGGCATTCCCTATATTCAAAATAGGGCGCAACCTTGTCAGTCTCAATTGCACAAATACACCACAATCATTCACTAAAGGGTCAAGGGCATTCCATGCATTTCAATTAATCAAAATTGTCACAATACAAGGGATATATCCTTACAAGCATCATGACTAGAATGACATGGAAATTAAGACAGTTAAGCAACAGCGACAAAAGCAAAGCACTAGCCCTAATAGGCTTTACACACATGAAACAGAAAATAGCTAACTACTCATAACAACATCAAAGATCGCGTTGCTAGTCGGAGTCTGGCGACGGAGGAGGAGCACCCTTATCCTGTAAGCAACACAGGATTGCCTTCAAGGTGCGAGTCACCTTGCCAAATTTCTTCTTCGTAACGGCCTTGGCATCAGCGACCTCTGCTCGAAGTTCTTGGACTTCCCTTCGCAAAGCGGTCTGACTCTCCTCCATCCGAGCAATGCGATCGTCAATAGTAGTCTGCGCAGAAGGAGGAGGGCTCTCGTCAGTATCCTGAGCCTCCTCTTCTGCTTCTTCCTGAGTCCCTTCCTGAACCTCTGCACTAGGTTCTCCTTCGCTTTGATCTTCCTCTTCATCAAAGTCGTCCCCACTATCCCTTTCAAGTTGATTTTCACGATATTGCGACCCGATCTTCATCTTAACCATCGTCGACTCATCGATGGTGTGAATCGATACCGGCAACTCGGGTCCAAGTCTATAGGCAAACTCAAGCGCAATTCTGCAAATGAGTCGGCCAAAGGGAAGGGATTCGGATGTTCTTCTCGACCTGGCTATGAGAACTATCTGCCGTAAGATGAAAGTGGCCATACATACGTTCTCTCCCTGAGCCACCAGAAATAAGAAATCGACCATAAGACGTGTACATTCAATGCGGTTCGTCGACCTAGGATAAACATTGAACGTGCAGATGTGATGCAGCAGACGCAAATCCTCAGACATGTACGTCGCCTTGAGGCTATTATTAGGCTGCCATGGAACCAACTTACCGCACAGAAACCTGGTGCGGCGATCTCGTTCACGTCTAGTCCTCAAATTTTTCTCACTTGGATGTACATCACCTAGAGGCACGTTGAGAAGTCGCGCAACCAACTGGACGTCGATCGTAGCCATCCGATCTCTACCAAAAGGGATTTTGAACTGCAAGGGCTCCAAGGTAGGACTCTGGATGCTAGCATAGAAGGCACGAACAGTGCTCACATTAGCACGAGCGCGAGCTTCAAAGATCGGTCCCCAGTGCGCAGCTTCAATGCGTTCGAACAACAGATATTCGCCGAACAATCGCCCATCTACGTCCGCCTCAAATAACACTCTACGATCAGTGTATTCACCATGAGGCATCTCTGATAGGATGGTTCGTCCAAGGTGTGCATGGGGATCCAAATCCCGCTTCGTACGGCACTCCAGGACTGCAGCTGGACCTGCGGCGGCGCTTGAACTTGCGGCACCACCCCGCGGTCTTCTCAATCGAGCAGGGCGGCTCGGCCCAGCCTCGTCTGTTGCAGTTTTCCTCTTACCCATCAAAGACAGGATGGATGAGAGTGACAAAAGACCCAAAATAGCTTCCACGAAAGCCATGGAAAACGCCGAAAATGCGGAGAAATGGCTGCCCAATCTGACAAAAGGAAATCTAGGCGTCGTAGAGGGATGCTTCAAGCTTCCCAAGGCTGTAGTTTCAGGGAAAAATAAAAACAAAAAGGTGGAATGGAGCTGCTCACGATTTCAGCACTATTTGGGGGATTTTGGAGCTCCAAATGGGAAAATCTTCAAGGAAAGGGGCTGCCAACACCCAATAATCATTGGGTGGTGGTCGGTTTTGGCCAAGGAAGGGATTAGGATGGGTTTGGGTCGCCGGGATTTGGAATGGAGCGCTGAAAATCGAAGATAGGGTTATGTAGAGGGCTGTTTGTGAAGGAGAGGTGGGATTTGGGGATTTTCGTGAGGTGGGAGGTGCATAGGGGTGATGGGGGGTGTATTTAAGTGGGTGCGCCCAAAGGGCAGCACCGTCCGAGGTGGCCGGCCGGCGATGCATCGCCCGGCCGGCGATGGCATCGCCGGCCAACCTCCAGGTTGGCCAGCGGGACCCCATGGGTCTGGTCCCCCATGGTCCCAGGGTCCCAAAAAGTCTAGTCCCACCCCTTAGTTCATAGTATTTTGGTCCCTATGAGCCCAAACATGTTTTTGGGGCTTTCCGGGTCCACATCGCAGTCCCGAATACCAAACCATATGATGCAGCATATGGATTTGGGGTAGAAGGATCCAGTACATCTTTCTAGCTCCTTAGTTGCTAAAGAAAGTGAAGTTAGAATGTCTTTATGGCCATTTTTTATGAAATTTTACTATTCACTGTAAAATTTGGTGAATGTACTAATTTGTGTTATTTTCACATTAGGTTTGATGCCTAACATGAAATGGATAAGAAAGAACTGAAGGTTGAAGTGTTTAGAGAAGGAATTTTGAGAATTTTTGGCAAAACGGGGTTTTTAAGCCCTGGCGATTGATTACTAGAGTCGTGGTCATTCCACGGCCCATGGATTCACTTTTGCGGTTTAAAACCGCTCATAGGACATCTCCACCCGACTTCCTACAGCTTAGAAGTGATTCGGGTCGCTTTACGCGACCCGAGATGCGTTACAGACTCGATCTTGTGATCGATCCTTATAGACTTCGCCTATCGGCGAATCTGTGATCCTAGAAGTGTTTCTAGACCCTTCTCGCACCCACCTAAGTCAAAGGAAGCGACAGCGTACGTCGCAAGACCATAACCCAGGCCCAGCATACTCTCATTCATGCTCTGATACCAACTTGTAACACCCTGAAAATCGGGGGTCGTGTATAAACTCAACTCCCGAGTTCCAGACCGTCACTTATGCAACAAAAATGGTTATGATTCAATGTTGTCTGATTTAAAGCATCCACATGAGTAAAAGTATACCAAAACTGCAATTCATACTTCAGATTCAGTGATAAAAGCAAGCGGAAGACTAAACAAGATATATATCACTGTATGGAAAAACAAAGTAATCTCAACTGTCTCCAAAGTATGACTACATCTCTGAGTCTCATATACATGTACATAACAAAAGAATAATGTTCAAAAAGTAAAGTCCCACTGATGTCCCCTCGATCCAGGTCACCTACGGGAAGCCGTCATGATACTGCATATACGAGAACTCATCCTGGTCCTCGTCATCATCTAGCTCCACCTCCTGGATCTCATCGACACCTGCAACTACAACAGGGTCTGGTGGGTGTTGCAAACACCATCCCGTAACGTGGGAATGAGTGATCAACTCAGTGGAATCATAGAGCAAAGATTAGCATGTTCACAATTCAGTCACGCGATAATAGTAAAGCAGTAAATCAGACAAGTCCTAAAACTGTTGTTAATGCAAGATGATATGACGTGATGTATGCCCTCACCGACGATCACCCTCATACGGCAACATCTTACGACCGCGGCATGCCACACTCCCTAGAGTGCTCCACATCTTCCAGGCACATGCAATGCTATGGTGATATGATTACCAAGTTATTATTAGTCCATTCAAACAGCAGGATTGGGAAACTAAGGTACCTCCCTTGTATCGATCCCAACACGGATCCTGTCTAGGGTCGTCACTCCTAGTAATCTCATACGATGTACATTTCGTAGGTCACTGCAAGGGCTGCCAGGGCTGTTGCTCGCACTCGTTGCACCGCTCCCCCATCACCTTATCAATACAGGCCTACTGTACTCTACTGCACGGAAGGGTCGTCGCCTCCCGTGAACTCAGAATACGCTCGCGGTCACTACAAAGGGCTCGTCGCCTGATCAGTGTAGGCCGACAGCTAGAATATAGTGTCCCATACCACCATAATCTGCTCACGAGTCTAGGTGCTCACTGGTCACTACGGGGAGGTTTGTGGCCCCAGCGTAGGCCGACAGCTCGACCACGGTGTCCCATACCACCATGCCCGGCTCATGAGTCTTCGTGGATCAAGGTACCACGGTTAATAGGGTTTACAATGGTAAGTTCAGTACCCTAGGTTCAAGCAGTTATGATACATACATGGTGAACAAACATCGGCCAGTCGGGTTACTTGACGGGCTCGACTAGCGCGATCGCATATCGAATTGAACGACATGAAGTGCGTAAAACACTTCGCGTGGCCTAACCACTGCCGCCAACTCTCAACACGAATCACATTCATCGACGCGTCGTTCGTGACTATGACCAGTCAGCCACGAATTCGCTCGGTTACCGACTGCCTGGACTAAGTCAAGTCCCACACATCTATGGAATCACTATAAAAGTATTGGAATTGAAATACATCATGTGAGCATGTTAGCACATGTTATAACATTCAACTTAAGCAAATCTTCAAGGCATACTTCCCATGCATATTCAACTTAAGCAAATCCTCAAGCACATACATTCCATGCATGTAGTGAAATCATGCATTTTGTCAACATGTAGAAAATCATCTAGGTCGGCATAATAATTGAAAAATCAATCACAAAGTATCAAATAACATCATTTAATTCAATACATACTAATACAAGCATTTATACAAACACATGCACTACACACTTAGGTCTACATATAGCATGTCGACCCAAAGTATGCAACTAGGCGAATCTCTTCGCCAAACTAATTATGCACGCATTCCTAACTTCCTAATGCGACAACAAACCATGTCAATCACATCAGCAAAATATGAATGCAAACAGTACTTCCTACAAATGACTAAAATGCCCTAAATCTCATATTCTTCGTTAGCTTACGAAAGGGGAAACGGAGAGCATTTTGTACATGTCAAACGGCGATGCCGTCAAGAATCTACTATTAAACGACATTGAAAGCATTGGGAACCGTCAATCCAAGCGTCTAAAATCCTCACCTAGTGTCTTGTAGACTCGGGAATTGAAGCGGAGTGTATATGCTTCGTCTACGGCGAGTAAGGAGCCTAATACATAAGATCCATAAGCTACATCGCCATGGAAACAAGAAAAACTCAAATCACCAACTATTTAGGGTTTTTACTTACCTAGGATTGCGGTGGAATCGCCGGGAAAGCGGTAGAGAAGTGTCGCTTAAGCACGTGCAACACGTAGCACAAGTGGCGGGAAGAACTCTCCCACTCTCTCACAATCTCTCACTCTTTTTCTCTCCCCCAAGCTAGGGCTTCTCTCAAATTCGGATGGGAGAGAGGAGTGAGGGTTTCAACCCCTTTTATAGCCTAAAACATTCCCAAAATAGGCTTGGGAACAAAGTTTACTTGGTGCCTAACCAAATCGGGGCCGTTTCGGTCCAAAAGGGCATTTCTGGAGGTCCCCAGGCCAAGTGCGGTCGGACTTAAGCTCATGCATACTAGATCTAGCATACATCCAGTTTTCAGACCGGTTGGGGTCCCAGATCGCACGTGGCGGCCCAGTTTCAGTTTAACGGTCACCGCACCAAGATCAGGCCTATAAGTCCCGTGATATATAATAGATATTTTTCCTGATCCAAGGGTGTAATTTGGCTGTATTCTGACGGTCGGAATGCTTAATACTGATGCGTCAAATTTGTGTGCCAGATTTGAATTTGAAATTCCAACTATGTCCCTATTCACACTCTCTTCGGTCCGGGCTCAATGAAATAGCCTGTGATCACCGGTTTGACTTGATTTTTGGAATGAGTGTCAAGCCCAGCTAGACGGTCCTAACGGTCTAAGATAGGAGGTATCGGACTTTCAACGTGCGGTCTAGATCCAATACAAAGATTCAAAGTGGTCCAGAGAACAAACCGGCTTAGAGTTTGATCCGAGGCTTTAGAGCATTATAGCACCCTTAGTTCCACTCGCTTCGGGCCTTGTAGAACGTATTTAAAGTGATCAGGGACCATTTCCCAGCTATTCTAACGTTGCACTAGCTAACCTAGTCAAATTTTCCAAAGGAATGAATTCTACGCAAATTCGGGTCGAGTTGGTACTCGAGCCCAAGTATGGATTTTTCACGGGCGTTACACTAAAATAGGAAAACATTTAAGAGAGTAGGATTCCAACATAACCTTGACCCAACCTGTCACACCCCAAACTCAGAAAGCAGGCTGACAAAATTCTCGACCATCGAATCCGCCACCGACAGCCTTCGTAGTATCCCATTCTCGGGGCTCGGCACCCATACACCAAGTTTCGATCCTGGGATTCTACAAGGAGGATTTTTAACATGATTTTTATTTGTAATGAGCATAACCATAAGCATAACCCATGAACAATAACTACAAGAACACCATCACTCAATCCACTATGATCAAAACTTTAAGGTACAATGTGTACAAAGGAAAATACAAGATAATAATAATGAAAACTCCTGAAGCTCAACTACATGCTCCTACTGTGAAAAAGCTACGACTGCTTCCTAATGTCACCTGCATGCATCAATCATGCATAATCTTATAGAAAGCTTAGAGGGTGGTGTAAGTTTGAGCATAATATGAGCGTGATCAAAACGCAAGGTCAGAATAATGCAGATTCATGCTGATGAGTACATGAATGCAATCAGCCACACCAAGGCTATGCAGTGCAAGATATGAATGATATCGACCATATCGAGACCATGCGATGCAAGATGCAAATTAAGCATGTCAATCCTCATCCAAATTCACATATCAATGCTGCTCATCACTAGAGCATCAAATACCAGTTCAGTTCTATCAATGCTACTCATCACTAGAGCATCAACTGCCAATACAGTTCTCATTTTGGAGAATTACTGGGGTTTAGTAAACTCCAAATGGCACTGCCCCTTTCTTAGGCGTGCAATTTGAAAGTGCCCTGGTTTGTCAATTAACATGAGTGTTAAGTCAGATAGACTGCAGAGCCTCATGGGAAGATCAATTCAAGTTGTCAGCCTCAACCGGATGTGTTCAAGCTTGCCACAGGTAAATCTAAGCCTCACATCCCATGTCCTAAAACACCAGGTACATAAAACCCTTAAAAATATTTAGAACATCATATTGTTTTAAAGTGAGAAAAGTTTTTCAAAACTCAGAAAATCTCTAAGTTTTCTTACTTTGTTGATTTTATCGTTACACGTCTCGATATGATCGACCTGTGCTTCGATGTCCTTGATGACAAATCGATTCCATCGGAATGAGGACAAAAGTGTCCAGCAACCACATATATATCTGGATAAAATTATCGATGTATTGATATAACTATCGATACCATCGATATTTGAATTTCGAATCCATCGAAGGTGACTTGATAATATCAACAGGTAGATCTCCGGTGCCCCTATTTTTACTTAAAAAAATCATACATGCTTCGATATATCGAAGCATCCATCGATACCATCGAAGTTTAAATCTCGATGGCATCGGAAGGCTCTCGATGATATCAGACATGGGACAGAAGTCTTCTAGCAAAATATTTCAAGATAGTTTATCTATGATCGAGGGTCACTCGATAGAATCGATATTCAAATATCGATGATATCAATATAGTTTTGATGGCATCGAATAGGGACAAAAACTATCTAGTAAGCTTAAACAAAAATCTTTTAGATTTACTGATGCCTCGACATAGCTATCGATATCATCAACATTCAAATTCTGATGATATCGAAGGTGTCTCGATCATTCTTATAAATCTAAAATATTTTAAAACAAGTCTCTCTCATTTTCAAATTTCGAGGAATCAAACCTCACATCGATGAAATCGGAGTTCAAAATCTGATTACATCGACACATGTTTCGATTCAATCATCCAGATAGCAATCGATTTCAAAAGAGAATGACATTTGAGCATGTGTCATCGAGTAGACCGTTGATGCTATCGAGAGTATACGCTCGATGATATTGATCCCACTCGAAGATCGAACTCTGTCATAATTATGACCGTTTTATATCCGTTGGACCTTTTGCCTATTTAAAGAGGACTTGTCTATTATTGTTGTTAGAGAAAAAAGAGAGTCCTTTTGAGTGTTTTACATTAGATCATATACCTAAAGCCCTTTATCTCAAGGGAGTTCATCCTCCAATCCACCCTCAACATTGATATTCAGTAGAGTGGATTGGGGAATGAACTTTCGCATTTAAGGATCTTTCAGCTGCCACCTTAATGGCAAATCATTAATCTGGGATGCCTTGAATGTATAAATGATTGAAATCGCTCTATCTTTCTGATAGGAAAACATTTAAAGAGTAGGATTCCATCATAACCTTGACCCAACCCATCGCCATGTATTGGTATATCATTTGATTTACGGATTAAGGAAGCAGAAGATTCTTCATCAACAAGGAGAAGATCTTCGTCAATGTGCTGAATGAGACTCATCCATTTATCTGTAAGTATCTAGAGTCTAGAGGACCCTTTGATCATTCCTCTGTAGGATTGAGTCTAAGGTGTTTCTCACCCTTGCAATTCCTCTAGGAGGACTCCTGCGGGAGTGTATTTGATGGGTGCGTTGTGTTGACCCTTGCTCTGTGGAGAGCATAAACAATTAGGGTCTTATGGAAGATCTTTGGCCATTGTGCCTAAAAGTGGGTGTGTTGTGTTAGCCCTTGCTCTTTAGAGAGCATAAACAGTTAGGGTCTTGTGGAAGATCCTTTGTTAGTATGCCTAAAATTGGGTGCTTTGCGTTGACCCTTGCTCATGAGAGCATAAATAGTGATCTTCCTTATGTGGATCCTTGGCCAAAGTGCCTAAAACCGGGTGTTATGTGTTGACCCTTGCTCAGGGAACATAAACAGTCAGCTTAGGTGTATGTTGTAAAGGTTGAAGGTGAACCTAATTTAAAACCTTAGGTTTGAGGTGTACCGTTGTAAAACCTCCTTAGTGAAATCTGGCACACTCAAGGGTTGAGTGCATCTGCCGAGAATGGAGTAAACAAGTAGTCGAACCACTATAAAAATGACTGTGTTTGTGATTGATCCTTATCTCTTATTATTTGTGTGATTTCTTTAATTGTTCTTATATTTGATCACAATTCACACATAGTCACATCCATTATAGACTATAAACTGTTCATGTTCATCATTCAATAGTTTTGTGATTGGATCCTCAATTTGGCTTAGAAGCCATTTGAGTTACTCTGGTGATATCCCGATGCTTTCCATGTCTATTTACTCAGGATTAGATTAATAGGATTTTTAATAAGCATAAAATATTTAAAAATTCCTATTCACCTCCCTCTAGGACATATTGACATATTCCTGCTTCAACTAAAGTGGTCTTTACAACTATTTCAATTGTTATCAAAGTGGGTCTCTCTTTAAGGGCTTCACCACCTAAAGAGTGATCTTGATTGAAGTTAGGATTATGGCCAAAGGAGATGGCTCATTAGTCCCTAGGCCTCCAATATTTGATGGCTCAAATTACTCATACTGGAAGGGTAGGATGCACTACTTTTTGAGATCTTTGGATCATGATGTTTAAGACAGTTGAAAGTGGATATTTTTCACCCTCCGAACAAATTGTACTTGGTAGTGGCACAACCATCACAAAACCCAAACCCAAAGAAAAGTGGACGGCGTTCGATAAAGAAAAATAGACTGCTGAAGCGAAAGCTATGAACGCCATCTACTGTATCGTGTCCCAAGACATCTTCAATCAAATGAGTATGTGTGGGAGATTCAAGGAAGCATGAGATCTATTGAAAATAACCAATGAAGGCACAAGCACTGTGAAGAGATCTAAACTCCAACTTCTGACTTCATAGTTTGAAAATCTCAGAATGAAAGAGCATGAGACATTTATGGAGTTTTTCACCAAGTTAAATATCATCTACAACTCCATGGGTGGATTGGGAGAGAAAGTTTCGGTACCTAAAATTTGTAGGAAAATTCTAAGATCTCTACCGGAATGGTTTAATCCCTAAGTTATAACTATTGAGGAGTGTTAGAACATAGACACAATGAAAGTAGAAGAACTGGTAGGTTTCCTATAAACTTTTCAACTGTACTTTAAACAAACCCAAAAATGTAAAAACACTGTCCTAAAAATTTCAAGGAAAACGACAAATGAGGACAGTGGAAGTGAAAAGGAAGATAAAGATGAGGAAGTGGCTTTGCTGGCACAAAGATTTAGAAAAATATTTTAAAAGAATCGTGGCTATCCTTCCCGAGGAAGAAAGATGGTCAACAGACCTTTTATAGGAAAATTTGGTAAAAAGACCAAAGAACCACAATGTTATGCCTATTAAAAGTATGGACATCTGTCGACCGAATACCCAAACAGAAAAACTAAGGGCAAGGCAATGACCACCACATGGGATGATAAAGAAGAGTCAAATTCAGAATCTAGTGACTTAGAGAATGAGCAGAAATCATTGAAAATTATCATGGTCTCCACTACTCCAATCATTCCCATGGAATCTGAAAATAAGGAAGAACAACAAGCTACTAAATCATTTCCATCTGACAATGAAGAAACTGAAAAAGGAAGAAGAAAAAGAAGAACAAAATAAATTACAGGATGCTTATAATCCACTGTACATTCATATCATCAAAGTTGTTAAAAGACTTGGAATATCTGAGAATAAAAAGGAATTGCTACAAAAAGATTTGGATAAAACTCTGGAAATCAATACACACCTAATCGATGACTTATAATAATATCACTCAGATAATGATAAACTTAAGAGAATTAACACCTTACTTAAATCAGAATCTGAAAAATTAAACAAACAAGTTAAGCAATTATTAGATAAAAATATGCTCCTACAATATGAAAATCATACACTTCTGTTTGATTTAGAGGAATCCAGAAAAACTGCTAAGCTACACTATAAGTTTCCCAAAGTGGTGAGAAGTTAGAAAAACTCTTAGGTATGGGAAAACCTGAAAAGGATAGGAACGAGTTAAGATATGAAACAAAGATGGGAATTGTAGCACTAATAACTGAAAAAACTACTGCTTCAGGTAGCAATAAAGGAATTACTCCAGTGTGTCATTTATGTGGTGATTCGGTCATTATAAGATTGAATGCTTGACTCAACATAGCTCTAGTCAGAATCATATTAGAAAATTCAAACCTACCAGAGAAATGCAAAATGTCTTGAGTCAACCTAGAAATATGAATAAAAGAGATTCGCATCCACCATCACCTAAAATGACTAACAAAGAGCAATTGAATCAAGTGGTCAAATTAGACAAGAAAATAATATCTACCACTGTTAAAAATCCTATCACAAGATGGGTCCCAAAAGAAAAGAAGACTTGTCTAGTTACTCATTCAAACCATATGCCAGGCAATGAAATTAAGTGGTATCTGGATAGCAGGTGTTCAAGACATGTCATAGGTGACCAATCCCTCCTTAAAAATTATTCAGACCTTAATCATGGAATAATCACCTATGGAGACGGAAGCACGGCTAAGGTAATTAGACAAGGAATCATTAAGGGAATCAAGTTACTCAAAAATGAGAATGCCTTTCGCATAAAAGGATTAACACATAATATTTTAAGCATTTCTCAAATTTTTGATGATGAGCATGTGGTTGCATTCTACAAGAGAAATGCGAAATCCTGGACCTCTCAGGAAAATCAGTGACGACGGGTTCTTGCACAAATAACCACTGCTATATCATCAAAGGTACGGGAAAGGATGATTCCTATGCCTAAACATAGTGAACATAGAGAAAACAAGTCCAGGTCATGCATCTAGATCTGGATATATACTGAAATGATGTAACGTTTGTTGAGCTCAAAATGATATATCTAAGGTTTCTCACCTCAATATTTTTGTATATAAACATCTTAATGTTTATAATTTTGATGTGTACAATGATTGTACATAATTTTGCTGTGTATACTATTGATTCATAGAAATATTAAAAGTATACATGAAGAGTCATCCGAATGCTGAAAATTAAAAATATTCATCCTCGATATGATTGTCAATATGTCATTCCCGATTAATCGATCAAAGTTTGATATCATTGACGCCTCCTTAGAATAAGAAAATTCCTATGATCGAGAATGATATCGAAGACAGGATTAATGAAATTGATCATGGTCCCTCGATATCATCGAGAAAAGGATCAATGATATCGGCAGATGCCCCTCGATATAAGTCGATGGAGCACGAAAAAGGGATTTTTGTTCTAGGGTTTCCCTTCCTCTTCCCTACTTGCTCCTCTTAACCGAACCGCTCAAACCTTTTTCAAGAAGCCCCAGCTATTCCACAAATACGGTAATACCTTCCTAAAACAATCTAGAGTTTTTTTTTTTTTTTTGGGGTATTACTGTTTCTATTGGGTTGTGTCCTTTTTCCCAAATTCTCTTTTTGTCCACATGGGAAAAGACAAAGGAAAAGTATCCAGTTCGGGTGAGTCATTGAGATCCACTCAACAAAAAGTAGTTTCTTCAAAAGGAAGCACAAGGGCCCCGGAATGTGGGACCCCCACAAGGCAACGCACGAGACATAGTGGGTCCCAGCCTGAGGCGTAGGCACACCCACTAGTGCAGGTTAATCCAGTCTTAGCAAAGTTCGCTGGGAGAAAGGTTATTCCTGAGAGAAAATTCAACCGAAGTTGTCTAATTGCATATATAATTTGGAACCTTTATTTGCCACCATAGATTGGTTACCAGTTCTCGACTTTGGGAGACCATATCAACTTGAACGGACTTATAATTTCTTTGTCTCCAGTCATTCTCCGATGTCTGATCCACCATCCATCACCATATCCATCGATGGTGATGATGTGATGATCACTCTGGAATCTGTTGTTGGGATATTCAATCTTACCTTATCTCTTGAGGGACTCCTAGATATGGACATGGAAAATATTGAGGTTCGGTACAAGGTCACCAAATTCCTCTATCATGATCGTGATGTCTAGTGGCACCAACGGAATGCCATAAAAGTCAGATTCATGGAACCACGCTATCGGGTCTTGCATGGTATTCTTGCTTCGAACATTTACTCTAGGGGTTTCAACAGGGCAGATCTTACGGGCTTCATGACTATGATAATTTATTTGGTTGCCGCTGGGATCAAAATTTGTCTACCTACCCTCATCGTGTATCAGTTGGTTTATGCTTTTTATAGGGTTAGGGACATTCTCTTACCATATCCTTGGATCATAGATACGATTTGCAATGCCATATCATTCCCAACTACAAGTGATCCTTTACTTCATCTCCAAACCTTCAATAAAAGTAACATCGAAGGATGGATTTGAAATTTCATAAATATCCTGAGGATCCACTTAAAGAAGGCATTCTTGTAGAGAGGGAAAGTGGAGAAGATGAAGCTCCCATGGAAGGGATTGAGACGGCTTGAGAAGAAGCATCAAGCACCATCGACATCAGCTCATGGGCATGCTAAACGATTTAAGTTCCACCAAGATCATATTAGAGTAATTCAAAGGGATGTTCACTCGATGCATGAGAGACTTACGGTCTTGGAACAGCTGATCCAAGGAGTGCAGTAGACAATACAACAATTGGTTGAGATAATCACCTGCCGTCAAGATGATACGACGCCATCTACCTTTGCTCCTCTACCATAGTACAGGATTCTAAATGCTATTACATTCACCCACACTTATCTCTGCATATGAGCATAAGTATCTTTTTGATGCTCTACGCTCTCATGAGTGAATGTGATAGCCCCTTGATAGGTTGACACAATTTGTTTGTTGTATGTTATATATACCCTGTGTGGGTTTACTATTGCTAGTTACTTCTGGGTACCCATGGATGGGCTAAAAACTGATGTTTGATTTTGATTGCCCATGAATGGGCTTGATAGTTTTGTTGGGATGAATGTTAAAATACTGCCAAACTTGGGTAGTTAATATAGACATGTTTTGGACATTTTGAATATGGTTAATCATAATTCTCATTTTTACTGCTAAAATTATGTTTTATGATCCCCTGGTTTATCTAGTTTCTAATATGGAGTGCATGTGATTCTCATGATTATTTTATCTGCTCTGATAACTGATCTAATTGATCTGATATGCATCTATACTTTCTGAAAAATGATGTATGCTTAAAACTGGTTTAATCTTTATACATCTATATCTATTTTTTTCTCCCACATGTCTTTAAACTTCAGTTAATATCTACTATAATGCAATCTTTGTCAATGACTGACAAAAGGGGGGAGAACGATTCAAACACCCCGTCAAGAAATGTATATTTACTTGAGTATGGTGTTGCAGGTGTTAGGGGGAGCAGCTGCACCAAGCGAGAGGGAATTTGCAGATAGGGGGAGCAGCTTCTGGTTATGTTGTGTATATGTCATTGACAGCATTGTACAATTGTGTAAAAAATCATGTATACACAATTTTGGATGTCTATATAGAAGTTGGTCTAGGGTGTTTTGGTATTTTTTCACGTAATTGACAAAGGGGGAGATTGAAAGTGCCCTGGTTTGTCAATTAACGTGAGTGTTGAGTCAGATAGACTGCAGAGCCTCATAGGAAGATCGATTCAAGTCGTCTGCCTTAACCGGATGTGTGCAAGCTCACCACAGGTAAATCTAAGCCTCACATCCCATGTCTCAAAACACCAGGTACATAAAACCCTTAAAATAATTTAGAACATCATAGGGTTTTTAAGTAAGAAATTTTTTTCAAAACTCAGAAAATCTTTAAGTTTTCTTACTTTGTCAATTTTATCGATACACGTCTCGACATGATTGACCTGCGCTGTCGATGTCCTCGATGACTAATTAATTCCATCGAAATGAGGACAAAAGTGTCAAGCAACCATAGATATATCTGGACAGAATTATCAATGCATTAATATACCTATCGATACCATCGATATTTGAATTTTGAGTCCATCGAAGGTGACTCGATAATATCAATAGACAGACCTCCAACACCTCTATTTTTACTTAACAAAATCATATATGCTTTGATATATCTAAGCCTCCATCGATACCATCGAAGTTCAAATATCGATCGCATTGGAAGGTTGTTGATGATATCAGACATGGGCGCGATGTCTTCTAGCAAAATATTTCAGGATAGTTTATCTATGATCGAGGGTCACTCGATAGAATTGATATTCAAATATCGATGATATCGGTACAGTCTTGATGGCATTGAACAGGAACACTGTCCAACAAGCTTCAACAAAAATCCTTTGGATTTATAAATGCCTTGACACAGCTATCGATATTATCGACATTCAAATTTTGATGATATCGAAGGTCCCTAGATCATTCTTGTAAACCTAAAATATTTCAAAGCAAGTCTTTTCCATTTTTAAATGTCGAGGAATCGAACCTCACATCGATGAAATCGGAGTTCAAAATTTGATGACATCGACACGTGTTTCGATTCAATCGTCCAGCTGGCAATTGGTTTCAAAAGCGAATGACATTTGAGTTTGTTTCATCGAGTGGACCATCGATGCTATCAAGAGTATAAGCTCGATGATATCGAACTCTGTCATAAATGTGACCATTTTATATCCATTGGAACCTTTTGCCTATTTAAAGAGGACTTGTCTATTATTGCTGGTAGAGAAAGAAGAGAGTGCTTTTGAGTATTTTACCTTAAATCATATACCCAAAGATCTTTCTCTCAAGAGAGTTCATCATCCAATCCACCCTCAACATTGACATTCAATAGAGTGGATTGGGGAATGAACTTCTACATTTAAGGATCCTCCAGCTACCACCTTAATGGAAAATCATTAAGTTGGGATGCCCTGAATGCATAAATGATTGGAATTGCTTTGTCTTCCTGATAGAAAATTATTTAGAGAGTAGGATTCCATTGCCATGAATTGGTACATCATTTGAGTTGCAGATCAAGGAAGCAAAAGATTCTTCATCAACAAGGAGGAGATCTTCGTCAATGTGCTAAATTAGACTCATCCACTTATTTATAAATATCTAGAGTCCAGAGGACCCTTTGATCATTCCTTTGTAGGATTGGGTCTAAGGTGTTTCTCACCCTTGCAAGTCCTCTAGGAGGCCTCCTGCGGGAGTGTACATGGTGGGTATGTTGTGTTGACCCTTACTCTGTGGAGAGCATAAACAGTTAGGGTCTTGTGGAAGATCCTTAGCTAGTGTGCCTAAAAGTGGGTGCATTGTGTTGACCCTTGCTCATGAGAGCATAAACAGTGAAGTTCCTTGTGTGGATCCTTGGTCAGTGTGCCTAAAACTCGATGTTATGTGTTGACCCTTGCTCAGGGAGCATAAACAGTCAACCTCAGTGTAGGTTGTAAAGGTTGAAGGTGAACCTGATTTAAAACCTTAGGTTTGAGGTGAACAGCTGTGAAACCTCCTTAGTGAAATACAGGACACTCAAGGGTTGAGTGCGTCTGCCGGGAGTGGAGTAGACAAGTAGTCGAACCACTATAAAAATGACTGTGTTTGTGATTGATCCTTGTCTCTTATTATTTGTGTGATTTCTTTAAATACTCTTATATTTGATCACACTTCACACACAGTCACATCCATTATAGATTATAAATTGTTCATGTTCATCATTCAATAGTTTTGTGATTGGATCCTTAATTTGGCTTGGAAGCCATTTGAGTTACTTTGGTGACATCCTGATGCTTTCCATGTCTATTTACTTAGGATTAGATTAATAGGATTTTTAATAAGTATAAAATATTTAAAAAGTCCTATTCACCCCCCTTTAGGACATATTGACATATTCTTACTTCAACTAAAGCGGTCTTCACTATTATTTCATAGTCCAAGTGAGCTTAAGAAACCTCACTATCCACATGACTAATAGTCTATCAATACTTATCTGGCACGTCGATAGTGGACCTATCCACGAGCTGGTCAAACTCAGCCTAGCAATACCCCCTACACTCGGGTAGATAAAAACCACACCCATTTCCAACCAACCATGACATAATGGGAGACTCTGTCTCTTAGTATTCGTGCTTTATGCACTCATGTATCTACTTCGTCTCAACGTTGGAGTCATCCTTTGATACTATCAAGTTTAGAAATTTTCACTCATGGACATCTATGGCGCCCTGATGCTAGAAACAGTATTTTTAGTATCCAATCTAGCCACCCACGATGTGTCTGTGGAGGGTCTGGCCCTGATGTTGCTAGGGCATAGAATAATTTCAATCACACAAACGCAAAGTGCAGGAGTCATGCAGTCCGATCATGCATCAATTCTGCGCATACCGTGCGCACATGTGAGATAACTCTACCTATTAGGGAGTCCCATAAACCACCTTCACTAAGGCATATGTAATGGCCAATCACATCACATAACAAATATACAGATGATGCGCATGAGAATGTATCATAATGATATGTTATCAAAAACTCATAATCGACAACGTTAGCCGGTATCGGCAATCAGCACTGATAATCGGCATTGATAATCAACCTCGGCACACGGTGGCGTCCATTGATGGACGGCCGATGATGGACCTATTAAAATCAATGGGGCCTAAGAGTTAGGTTAATCCACGAGAGAATGATGAGGAAGGGCCTAAAAAGGACTAAGGGAAGGTCATAATGTGGACATCCAACCATTATTGCCCATCAATGTGGACCTTTAACCAACACTGCTCCCAAGGAATGATGCTCATAAGGTCAATCGTATAATGGGTCCAGGGTCTCATACAAGGGTCTAATACACATCATCATGGGCCTCGCTTATGAGGCATATACACATCACATTAGGCCTCAGTCATGGGCCAATGTATATATAACATCGGGCGGTATCAAATGGGCCGAATCAAATAAGTCAAATCAAATAGGCCAAGTCAAATGGGCCGATTCGAATGGGTTGATTAAAATGGGCTGAATCAAATAGGCCAAATCAAATGGGCCAATTCAAATGGGTCGATTCAAATGGACCAAATCAATGGGCCGAATCAAATGGGTCGAGTCAAATGGGCTGATTCGAATGAGCCGATTCAAATGGACCGATTCAATGGGTCGGATCAATTGGGTTAAGTCATATGGGCCAATTCGAATGGGCCGATTCGAATGGGCTAATTCAACTAGTCCGAATCAATGGGCCCAAACTAACCAAACCATTCATCTATTGTTATAGATTATTTTAGAGCTTTGTTCAAAAAAAAAATCATATCCAAAGGATCATCTAGACCATACCACAAATGATACTGAAGATAATGATTTCCATCGTTAAATTCTAATAGGCCCACCATAGTATTCATTTTCCATCCAGTCTGTTCGTAAGGTCGTAAAGACCTGAATTAAGAGGAAAAACAAATATCAGATTGGTCCAAAACTGCTGTAACCCAAAGGGTTCCAATGGTAGGCATTCAAAATCCACTGTTACTATAGTGTGGTCCACCTGATAATTGGATCTATCTTATTTTAGTCTCAAACCCTGAGACAAGTTCGCCATATGAATGGACGGTTTGGATATAATGTATACATTAGCGGGCCTCCCACAAGGCAACAGATAAATGGCATGGATACAATAAATACATCACCGTGGGGCATGCAGATGTTGTTGCACGTGTAGCAGTATACGTGTGGGGTCCCACCGTCTCGTGGTGTGGACGGTGTGGAATACAAACATCAAGGTGAGGGGTGGGCCCCACCTACTTACTGACATCAATACATCAACATATAACTAGTGTATGGATGTCCAGCCAATCCACTTTAATGTGGATGATTGCCACATGGGGCCCACGACAATGTAATATTATTATATATATATTATTTATTTATTTATTTATTTATTTATTTATTATTATTATTACTATTACTATTATTATTATTATCATTATTATTATTATATAAATTTTTAAAATAGGACTGCAACGTCCAGCTTCCAGATGGACAGCTAGACAAAATGCACACATCAAGTGGCCCGTCCAAATCTACGGTGCCGATTCACATGGGTCCCACATGGAAGTGGCCCACCATAATGTATTACCTAATATATTATATTATATAGTATTGTATGTTATATACCTAATATAATATATTATATTATATAATATTATATTATAATATCTAAGCACCCAACGTCCAGAGAGTCTGGAAATGCTAGATGGAAGGTTGGTTTCCTACACCATGTGGGCCCATCTCCACAAGTGCAGCATGTGTGGAGTGGTCCCCACTCCCTCTAGTCGTATGATGGAAACATACATCAAGGTGGGGTCCACACATGTGGCCCACATTAGATCCAGATCAAATTGATACTTATATTTTTAAAACAGACTGCCATGTGGGCCACTCGGTGGACGGCATAAATAAAATACATACTTCATGGTGGGCCACACACACATCATCATCCATAAGAGAGAGAGAGAGAGAAATGGGAAGGAGAGGGACCCCGCCACATTGGGCCATCCCCTAAACAATGCATACATCATGTGAGTCCCACATCAAGTGGGCCCTAAAATTTGAAATCAACGATGGATTACCCACCTATCGGCCTTTTCCTTTAGTTCCTTAGACTCGTATGCTCCTTGTCTTTTTTTTTAATGGAGGTTGATGGAGAATGAATGGAAGAGATGGGAGACAAGAGGGTGGGAAAGTGGGTCACACATGTTTTTGGGAGAGAGAGCTTGAACGTTAGAAGCTCTCATGGGAGTTGCTTAGAAAATGAGAGAGAAAGAGATGTGATGGAATGATATGGGATGGGTGGAATGGTGTTGTAAGGAAGGGGGTGGAGAGGTATGGGTTTGTTTGAAATTTTGGTAAAAGAGGAATCGACAGGTGGAGAGAGAGAGAGAGAGAGAGAGAGAGAGAGAGAGAGAGAGAGAGAGAGAGAGAGTTAACATGTGGAAAAGAGGGAGCAGATGCTTGTACTTATAATAGGGTGAGGTGGCATTAAGGTATGGGGAATGTACTTGATGGATGTGACATGTTTTAGAGATTCTCTTAGAATTCGCAACACGCGGCGTTTCTTCAGAATGAATGCGGGCCTACATCTCTTGGCCCGGGTATCGAATTGGTGCACGAGTCATGACATTGGAACTGCGATGATGGCGTGGTTGCTAGGGTACAAGTTTTGAGTCAAGCCTACTTCGGTATGCAGGACTCGGCTTAAGATCGCGAACAAATATCAGATACAAGTCGAGGGTTATAGAAATTCGACCGGGAGGACTGTGGAAGCCTACAAAACTGTACTGACTATGATACGGGCCTTATAACTCTCTCCTCCAAATAAAAATCTAGTCCTCAAAATTTATGCTATCATTGCAAGTAAACATAACTTATAAAGAAAAAGGAACATTGTAACACCCGTGAAAAATCCATACTTGGACTCGAGTACTAACTCGACCCGAAATTGCGTAGAATTAATTCCTTTAGAAAATAAGACTAAGTTAGCTAACGCAACGCTGGAGTAGCTGGGAAATAGTCCCTGATCACTTTAAACACGTTCTACAAGACCCAAATCGAGTAGAACCAACGACTCTATAATACTCTATAACCTCGGATCAAACTTTAAGCAGGTTTGTTCTCTGGACCACTTTGAAACTTTGTATTGGATTTAGACTGCGTGTCAAAAGTCCGATACCTCCTATCTTAGACCGTAAGAACCGCCTAACTGGACTTGACAATCATTTCGAAAATTAAGTCAAATCGATAATCACAGGCTATTTCATTGAGCCCGGACTGAAGAGAGTGCGAATAGGGACAGATTTGGAATTTGAAATTCAAATCTGGCACACGACTTGACGTGTCAGTATAAAGCGTTTTGACCGTCAGAATTCAGCCAGATTACACCCTCGAATCAGGAAAAATTTCTATTTCATATCATGAGACTTGCAGCCCTGATCTACGTGCGGTGATCGCTGAACTGAAACTGGTCCACCACGCGCGATCTGTGAACCCTGCCGGACTGAAAACTTAATGCGTGCTAGATCCGGTACGCATGAGCTTAAGTCCGATCGCATTCGGCTAGGGGACCATCAGAAAGCATCTTTTGGACTGAAACAGCCCCGAATTGGTTATGGACTAAGTGAACCTTGTACCGGAGCCTATTTTGGGTATTTTTAAGCTTATAAAAGGGGTTGAAACCCTCACTCCTCTCTCCCATCCGAATTTGAGAGAAACCCTAATTTGGGAGAGAGAAAAGGTGAGAGTTTGTGAGAGAGAGTAGGAGAAATTTTTCCCATCTTCGTGCCACCTGTTGCACGTGCTGTAGCAACACCTTCTGATCACCAAGCGGGTGATTCTTCCATGTTTTTAGGTAAGGACTAACCCTAGAAGTTGCTGATTTGAGGATTGCTAGGATTCATAGCATGTTAACTGACGTAACTCGTAAATTAGGTTCTCTTATCGCCGTAGACGAAGCGTATACGCTCCGTTCGAAATCACGCATCCACAAGAGAAAAGGTGAGGATTTTAGACGCTTTGATTGACGGTTTCCAACACTTTCAATGTCGTTTAATAGTAGATTATTGACGGCATCGCCGTTTGACATGTACAACATGCTGTCCGTTTCCTGTTTCGTAAATCAATGAAGAATATGAGATTTAGGGCATTTTAGTCATTTGTAGGAAGTACAGATTTCATTCATATTTTGCTGATGTGATTGACATGGTTTGTTGTTGCATTAGAAATTTAGGAATACGTGCATAATTAGTTTGGCGAAGAGATTCGCCTAATTGCGTACTTCGGGTCGACATACTATATGTAGACTTAAGTGTGTAGTGTATGTGTTTGTATAAATGCTTGTATTAGTATGTATTGAATTAAATGATGTTATGAATTAGTTTGAGATTGATTTCTCAATTAATATGCTGACATAAATGATTTCCTACATGTTGACTATATGCATGATTCCATTATATGCATAAAATGTATGTGCTTGAAGATTTGCCTAAGTTGTATGTTATAACATGTGTTAACATGCTCACATAAATTGCTGATGTGATTCCATAATTATTTGGGACTAGACTTAGTCCAGGCAGTCGATAACCGAGCGAATTCGTGGCTGGCTGGTCTTGGCCACGAACGACGCATCGATGAATGCGAGCCGTGTTTTGGAGTTGGCGGCAGTGGTTAGGCCACGTGAAGTGTTTTACGCACTTCATGTCATTCGACTTGAGATGCGATCGCGCTAGTCAAGCCCGTCAAGTAACCCGACTGGCCGATGTATGTTCACCCTATATGAGTCATAACTGCTTGAACCTAGGGTACTGAACTTACCATTGTAAACCCTGTTAACCATGGTACCTTGATCCACGAAGACTCATGAGCCGGGCATGGTGGTATGGGACACCGTGGTCGAGCTGTCGGCCTACGCTGGGGCCACAAACCTCCCCGTAGTGACCAGTGAGCACCTAGTCTCGTGAGTAGATTATGGTGGTATGGGACACTATATTCTAGCTGTCGGCCTACACTGATCAGGCGACGAGTCCTTTGTAGTGACCGCGAGCGTATTCTGAGTCTATGGGAGGCGACGACCCTTCAGTAGCAGTAGAGTACAGTAGGCCTGTATTGATAAGGTGATGGGGGAGCTGTGCAACGAGTGCGAGCAACAGCCCTGGCAGCCCTTGCAGCGACCTACAAAATATACATCGTATAAGATTACTAGGAGTGACGACCCTAGACAGGATCTGTGTTGGGATTGATATAAGGGAAGTACCTTAGTTTCCCAATCCTGCTGTTTGAATGGACTAATAACAACTCAAAAATCATATCACCATGTCATTGCATGTGCCTGGAAGATGTGGAGCACTTGAGGGTCGATTGCATGCCGCGGTCGTAAGATGGTGCCGTATGAGTGAGATCGTTGGTGAGGGCATACATCACGTCATGTCATATTGCATTAACAACAGTATTAGGATTGTCTGATTTACTGCTTTACTATTATCGCATGATTGATTTGTGAACATGCTAATATTTGCTCTATGATTCCACTGAGTTGATCACTCACTCCCACGTTACGGGATGGTGTTTGCAACACCCACCAGACCCTGTTGTAGATACAGGTGATGCTGAGATCCAGGAGGCAGAGCCAGACTTTGACGAGGACCAGGACGAGTTCTCGTACATGCAGTACCATGATGGCTTTGTGTAGGTGACCTGGGTTGATGGGACTTCAGTGGGACTATTTTGAACATTTGATTTTGTTCATGTATATGTATATGAGACTCAGAGATGTAATCATACTTTAGAGACAGACGAGATCTACTTTGTTTTTCCATACAGTGATATATATATTGTTTAGTCTTCCGTTTTCTTTTATCACTGGATCTGGAGTATGAATTGCAGTTTTGGAATACTTTTACTCATGTGAATGCTTTAACTCAGACAACATTGAATCATAATCATTTTTGTTGCATAAGTGACGGTCTGGAACTCGGGAGTTGAGTTTATACATGACCCCCGATTTTCAGGGTGTTACAAACATAGCATCATCATATAAAATTGAAGACATCATATAAGATACAACATATAATCAATCATCAATTAGATTGGGATATGCTCTCGAATCTCGGCCTCGCATTCTTAAGACACCTCATTAACAAAATGGTGACCCCACTAAACCTTCATTAAGGGAATGACCCTGGTTCGGAGAACCTGCTCCTCCGATCAAGGATACGAACTGACTACTCAATGTAAGAAGCGTCCTCATGAATCTCTAGCAGCTGCCAATAGATAACAGGAACAATGTTTAACCCACACTTCCTCAGCATAGAGACATGGAAAACATCGTAGATGCTAGAAAACTAAGATGTCAAGGCAAGCCGATAGGCCACGACACCAACACGCCCAGTGATATTGAAAAGTCCTATAAATCTTGGGGCGAGCTTGCCCTTTACTCCAAATCGAACCACTCCTTTCATGGGAGAGACCTTGAGATACACTTTATCCCCTACTGCAAACTCCAAGGGACAACGACACAGTCAGTAAATCTCTTCTATCGGCTCTGAGCTGTGCGCATCCTCTTCCTGATGATAATGATAGCCTCTAATGTCTGCTGCACAAGCTTAAGACCTAGGAGACGCTGCTCTCTGACATCAGTCCAACAACTTAGAGATCTACACGGTCCGTCATATAATACCTCAAAAGGAGTCATACCGATGATCGCCTGATAGTTGTTGTTGTACGTGAACTCAACCAATCGTAGATGCTCATCCCAGCTACCCGAGAAGTCGATCGCATAAGGTCTGAGCATATCCTTAAGGATCTGGTTGACCCTTTTAGTCTACCCATTAGTCTGTGGATGATACGTAGTGTTGAGATACAAATCAGTGCCTATCACTCTCTGATAGCTCTTTCAAGATTGAGATGTGAACCTCGGGTCTTGGTAAGAAACGATCGAGACTAAAATGTCATACATTCTCACAATCTCATCGATAAATGATTTTGTAAGCCTCTCCAAAGATCAGGTCACACGAATTGTAAGAAAATGTGCCAACTTCGTCAGGCGATCCATGAAAAACCAGATGGCGTCATGACCACGCTGAGCCCATAATGAAATCTCTCCATATGTGCTCCCATTTCCATGTCGGGATGCTCAACGGCTACAATGTACCAGGAGGTCTCTGATGATTAGCCTTGACATGCTGGCACGTGTCACACTCGGCCACAAAACTAGCGATCTGACACTTCATCCCCACCCAAAAATACTATCTCCTCATATCATAATACATCTTCGTCGAGTAAGGGTGGATAGAAAACCACGATCGATGTTCCCTGGTCATAAGATCTCTGCACAACTCAGGAATATTTAGGACACATAATTGGCCTCTAAAGCGAAGTCCACCATCAGAACTAATCTGCAAATCTGTCTGACTCTGAGATGCTACCTCTGTTCGGTAATCTTGTAACAACTCATTTGTCTGCTGAGCCTCAATCACTCTTGTGACAAATGAGGGTTGAATTGACAGGATTGATAGAAAAATGATAGAAGACTGTAGACCAAACTCAAAGTCGTACTCTGTTATATCCTCGAGCATCCTCCACTCCCGAATCATCATGTGTGCCACCAAGCCTCGTGGCTGACGACTGAGGGCATCTGCCACTACGTTTTTCTTACCTAGGTGCTACTGGAGATCGAAATCATAGTCCTTCAGGAGCTCCATCCAGCGTCCGGCCTCATGTTCCGCTCATACTGAGAGAATAGATACTTCAAGCTCTTATAGTCAGAGAAAAGCTCGAACCTGACCCCATAGTGATAGTGTCTCCACACCTTCAACGTGAAGACGATTGCTGCTAGCTCCAAATCATGCATGGGGTAGTTCAGTTCATGGACCTTGAGCTGGCGAGACGCGAAGGCCACTGACCTCCCGTGCTACATCAGGATAGAACCCAGACAAATACGTGAGGCATCGGTAAATACAACAAATCCATCACTCCCAGAGGAAAGAGTGAGGATAGGGGTGGATGTTAGACAGTCCTTCATCTCCATGAATGCCTGTTCACATGCGCCAGTCCAAACAAAATTTGCATCCTTCCGAGTCAACCTGGTCAACAGGGCTGCAATACGAGGGAAGCCTTAATGAAACGTTGATAGAATCCTACTAAACAAAGGAAACCATGGATCTTGAATGCAGTCGTGGGTTAACCCCACTAATGCACTGCATTAACCTTTGAGGGGTCTACTGCACACCCTCCCTCGTCACCACGTGATCGAGGAACCTCACCTCCTCCTGCTAGAACTCGCACTTCTCCAACTTTACATATTGCCAGTGGGCACGAAAGGTCTGCAAAGTGATCTCAAGATGTTGCATATGGTCCTCACGAGTCCTCAAATATATCAGAATTTCATCAATGAAGACCAAAACAAACTGATCGAGATATGAACAGAAGACCTCATTCATCAACTGCATAAGGACATCAAGTGCATTCGTCAGTCCAAAGGACATGACCTGAAGTCAAAATAACCATAATGCATCCTGAAAGCCGTCTTCGGGATGTCCTCCTCTCGGACCTAAATCTGTTGATAACCGAAATGCATGTCAATCTTTAAAAAGAAATGTGCACCCTACAGCTAATCAAAAAAATCACCTATCATCGGGAGTGGATACTTGTTCTTGATCGTAATATGGTTGAGCTCACGATAATCTACGTGGAGCCTCAATGAGCCATCCTTCTTCCTGATGAAGAGTATCGGTGCTCCCCAAGGTGAATTACTCAGACGAATGAATATTAACTCATGCAACTCATCCAAATGTTATTGCAGCTCCCTCAACTCCATCAGTGTCATATGATGCGGGACCTTCGAGATAGGCTTGATACCAGGTACAAGATCGATCAGGAACTCAATATGTCGACGAGGTGGCTGAAAGTGCCCTTGCTAGTGCCCTAGTTTGTCAATTAGCTTGTGTGTTGAGTCAGTCAGACTGCAGAGCCTCACAAGAAGATCGATTCAAGTGTCTGCCTCAACTGGATGCGTGGAAGCTCGCCATAGGTAAATCTAAGTCTCACATCCCATGTCCCAAAACACCAGGTGATTAAAATCCTTAAAAATAAGTTAAAATATATTAGGATTTTTGGGTAAGTGAACTTTTTTAAACATCAAAAAATATCTAAGTTTTCTTACCCTGTCGATTGTATCGATACACATATCGATATAATCGACCTACGCCGTCGATGTCCTCAGAAGCTGAATCATTCATATCGAATGAGGACTTAATGTGTCCAGCAACCGCATACATATTTCGACAGAATTATTGATATATCGATACACTATCGATGTTATCGATATTTGAATCTCGAGTCAATCAAAAGTGACTCAATAATATTGACAGGCAAATTTTCGGCGCCCCTATTTTTTAAAAAAAATCTCAAAATCCTTCAATATATCGATGCCCTTCCCAATAAGATCATATCGATAGTGGGCACGCATGTCTTCAAACAAATATTTTAGGTCACTTTTTATCTTTGATCGAGGGCCACTCGAGTAAATTGATATTCATGTGTCGATAATATCAAGGCCACGTCGATTGCATCAATATTGGACACAAACTATCCAGCGAGCTTACTGGAAAATCCATGGGATTTATCGATGCATCGACACTGCCTCCAATATCATCGATATACAAATTTCGATGACATCGGTTGACCCTCGATCATATCCTAAAAACCTGAAATATTTCTTGACTAGTCTCTCTCATTTTTTCAAATGTCGATAGATCGATCCAAGTATCGATAGAATCGGAGTTCGAAATCCGATGATATCGACGCCTGATCGATCCCATCGACTAGCTGGCAAGAGGTTTCAAAAGTGTATGACATGTGAGTTTGTGTCATCGAGTAGACTGTCGATACTATCGAGAGTATACGCTCGATGATATCAAACTCTGTCATAAATGTGACCGTTTTATATCCGTTGGAACCTTTTGCGTATATAATGAGAGACTTGTTCATATTACTGGTTGAGAAAGAAGAGAGTGCTTTTGTGTGTTTTATCTTTAAATCATATATCCAAAGCCCTTTCTCTCACGGGAGTTGTAACACCCCATACTTTTCAGGACTCGAGTGTTACTATGTAATCTAATGTGATATAAATACAAAAATAATACAACGTAAACATATACACTATAGGAGGTTATTTATATACTTTGTAAGATTTAAGATTTTCATATTAAGAATGATAGGTAACTATAACTCATATTATATGTATACACTTACAGTATCATTAATATAAAATTACAAGATCTATAATACATGGAAATAAAATATACTGGAAAAAGTTGTGATGAATAACATACTCCACACAATTTAACATCACTTATGAAATTAAAACATAACACACATGTAACCCTACAAAAATGTACAAATAATATAGACATTAATCCTTACTTGTTAATATTTGTACAATTTCTATGTTAACAACCTATATTGATATAAAAATACATAAGCGATAGTAATAATGATAATAATAAATATTAAAATTATTCTAATAATAACATTTAATGTTCAAAATTTAAAGAACAGGGGTCCCTGTCAGCTAAATAAGTTCTTAGGGCCCTTTTTACCGTTAACGTTCGATTTCGAAATGATCCGATCGTCAGATCGACGTGAGTCCACAAATGAGACCTAAACCAAGTTGTGGGGCCCACCTAAACTTTAGACCTGCCTGATGTTTGGTCAGAAGGTTTGACTAGAGCCTCCAAGGTGAATGAACGGTGTGGATTTGAAAAATACACCATCGTGGATTCCACCTAGCCATTCGTGTGTATGCCAGCGTGTGCACCAGATGTACACCGAGCTGGGAAGCTCAGTCAGCAGGCACTGACTCGATCCTTCCATATTAAGAGAGTTTTTCTCTCTCTTCCCGCCTATGACGCATTTGAAAAATGCTGTTAGAAGCATTGATCGATGGCCCACCTGGTGGGGTCACGTGCATGATCCAAACCGTCCATCCGGTTAGGGTGGGGGAACTGACTAAAACCAAACTTGTCTCACAGGTTGGAACACGTGTGAGGGCACACAATCCTAGCCGAAACTAGGCCTTACAAAACCACGTTGTCAAAAATGGAAACCTGTCTCTGTGCCACAGGTTGACGATCCGCGTGAGGGTTGTCTAGCGCAACCTGGAGCGTCCAAGCAAGACGAGATATTGGTCGTCTGATTGCTTAGGGTTTTAAAAACAAAACCATATCTGGTTTTGGTTTTCTTTGCCACCGTATTTTTGAAAACAGTTTCCACCAAATTAGATCCGGTTCGTTTATTATTAAACAGACGGCTCTAGGATGTTAGGGTTAATGAATAAAATGAGATGTATCGAGCAACAACAGCTCGCCCTCCGTTCTCGCTGCCGTCCATGAAAAATTGCCCTTTCCTTCCTCTAGTGAACCCACCACCCAAATATCTCTCGAGCTTCGAAAACCCTTACCTATAAGCTTCCTAGGGTCCATTGGGACTGTCTGGAAGGAACAGATTGAAGGCAAAAGCCCCATTTTCAAAGATGTCATTAATGGCAGTCATCTTCTCCACCGCTCAAAACTAGGTACGCTTAGTTTGTGATGCCATTTTTAGGCTCTCACCATCTAGTGATGGTGTTGGGAGAGAAGAGAGAAGAAAAGAGAAAGAAGGGAAGAAAAAGAAAGAAAAGAGAATAAAAAAAGGAGGGTGGTGCGGCTGTTGCACCGCACCACCATGACCCACTCGTTCGGCCGAGTTTGGGCTGAGTCAAGCATGGCCCATTGACATTGTCAGTCCTTCAGAGAAGTAGAAAATTAAAAAAAAAAAAAGAGAGAGAAGAGAGAAAAGTGAGTGAACAGAGAGAGTGAGAGAGAGAGAGTAATGGGGTGGTGTGGCTGCATCGTCACCAAGCTACTGCACCACCTCGACTCAGGCTGAGTCTTGCATCTGGTCCAGTCGTCGCTGGAAGCTGCAGAGGAAGAGGAGGAGGTAGGAAGTAAAAAGAAAAGAAGGAGAGAAGATGGGTGTAGTCGGGTGTTGCACCAGCTCGACCCAAGCGGAGCCAGTTGGGTCGAGTTGTGAATATCGGGCCTGGTTTGATCCGTATTGGGCGTTAGTCTGGTCTAGTCGAGGCATTTCTGGATTTCTAGCAGATGGAAAATGGAGAAAGAAGAAAAGAGAAGATGAAAGGGAGTTGAGTCCTGACTCACTACCGAGTTAACTCGCTGGAGTAGGTGTTGGGACACCCTCAAATACTACTGACGTATAAAACACTCTAACCTCCTATGTTGTAGTGTTGGGTTTGATTATTTAAATAGACATTATTAGATTATTTATGTTATAACTAACTCTTATAATCAAAGGTTGTAATTATCAAATAGTAGATCTTAATGTTTATTATCCTCATTAACGCTATTATAATTATTGTAAATTATTGAATATAGTTAATCATCGGTAGGGTAATTTTGCTGGTATTAATATTATGAATATTAGATATTAACATTTATCATGTTATACTTATTTTGTCATTGTACGTTATTGACAATAAGATTACCATTGTTAGCGTTAATTGACAATTATTATTTACTTTTACTTCATTCTAAGATTATTATGAATTAATTGTATGAGTTAAGTTTCAAACTCTAAATCAAAGCCTAAAGTTAGATTAGTGGATGAAACCTCGATTCTAAGTAACCAAAACCATAAGTAATGATCCAAATCGTATAAATTGATAAGTTGTTCACGAAGATTTCACTAGAGGTTCCTTTTACCCTTGTTATTACTATCATGAGTCATTATTAGTATCATTATTCTTGTGTTGTTAGATAATTTAATATAATATTAGCCATTGTAATATTCTCAAAATTAATAACTAATTTATTTATTAAATTTACTCATCCATTACTCCCATTAACAACACCATAAATGGCCACAAAAAATAAAGTTCAAATTCCATAATCTAAATCTAGAACTAAATCCTAAGTTGAAGCCCTAAACTCTGCATTAAAATCCTAAAATCTAAGTACAAGACTAGACCCTAGAATAAAACTCTAATTCTACATTGAAAACCTAAGTAATCCAAGCCCTAGGTTATATTAATCTAGACCATGGATGCTTTGTAGAACACTGATCTCACGTACAACTTCACCATTCATGGTAGGATTCAATTCTAAGGGTACATGCGCTTCCTAACAACATCAGTGAGTGATTTAAGTATAAGGTGATGATTCTTCCCCTTGATCTTTCCATCTTCTCATTAGCTTAAGTTATAGTTTTTATTAAAAATTATTATTGATATCTCTCTCTTATAATCACATGTGTTAGCTAGTGAAAATTGAATTGCTATATTGTCTGCTTAATGTTCATCCTGTATATTTTTTCATACTTGTGGATTATTTGTGCATTGCTTATGGACTTTAAACTAGTACATTAGTAGGAAACCCCCACCTATAAATGTACACCCATACTTGGGATGTAACCCGACTGGTTGTAATTTAAATAGACCTTTGACTTAGTGGTTATTAAGTGGTGGTCTAAATGGATCATTAATGTGGGCCTACCATCCAGGGTTGTTGTGTCCAATGGTTTTCAAGGATGGTCTTTTATCGCATGGTTTTGATACTCGCCCTATGAGGCCTATTTTAATAATTGCCCCATGTGGCTTGTTTGATATCGCCCTATGTGGCTTTGTTCTAGTTTTTTTCGTAAATGGGTTCGATGTTTGATACCGTGCAACCATGCGATGGTAAGCCCCATATATTGTAATATGATTGGCCACTAGTCAGCGGGTTTCCATTAAACATCTTAAGATGGTAGCCTAATTGGCCGAGGATGGTGGTAATGTGAAACTATGCCCGAGCTGTCAGCATACGCTGGGCCATGTGCTCCCCGTAGTAACCTTTGAGCTTATTTAAACTGGCTGGTTGTAAATGGACTAATAATGACTTGGCTAATCATGCATACATGGCATATTCGATGGCTTGGATCACTTTGCCCTGCGATTACACTGAATGTTTTGCTTATGACCAGCCATTCGATTTATGATGATGACTTAGATCACTCTGCCTTGCGATTACGCCTGTGTTGTGCTTATGACCAGTCACATCCTTGGGTGACGACCTCATTGCCTGTCTGGATATTTTTCCCGAGGTACAGTCCGTCTAGATGTTTTTTCTGGGCACAGACCATCTGGATATTTTTCCCGGGTCTATGATTGCATTCATGCATCCATTCATCTAATAAGATAACATTTACTCTGTTTTGGTTGTTTGCTTATTTTATAACTATGCTTACCTAATGCGGCAGTGTGTAATCTTGAGGGAAATTCACACTAAGTTGGGCACTCATCCATCAAACATACAACCATACAGGTAGTACAAGTGACTTAAGTGGTATATATGTTCCGACTTGATGAGGAGTAGGTACGATCACTAGGGATGCATGACTGTATTTTCCGAGAGGAGCTGCGTGATCTTGCAACTTATGTTTATATTCTTTATGTTATTCTTCATGTATTAAATTCTTGTAAATATTGTACTTATTAAATTTAGAGACATTGGTTTGTATAAGTTATTATGGACAACTTCTTGTATATTTAAATGATAATAAAATTTTCCTTTATGTCAATTTTTTCACACTACGCTCATTTGCTTACTCTGATGATGAAAAAAAATGTACACTCAAATTTGACCATCTTTAAGGTTAACACTCGAGTTTTTGGGACATGGGTCGTATACTCAGGTCTTGAAAAGTCAGGGCGTTACAGGAGTTCATCCTCTAATCCACCCTCATCATTGACATTTAATAGAGTGGATTAGGGAATGAACTTTCACATTCAAGGATCCTTCAGCTACCATCTTAATGGCAAATCATTAAGCTAGGATGCCTTGAATGCTTAGATGATTGGAATTTCTCTATCTTCTTTATAGGAAAATATTTAGAGAGTAGGATTCCATTATAACCTTGACCCAACCCGTTATCATATATTGGTACATCATTTATTGCCGATCAAGGGAGCTGAAGACTCTTCGTCAACAAGGAGGAGATCTTTGCCACTACGCTGAATAGGACTCATCAACTTATTTATAAGTATCTAGAGTCCAGAGGATCCTTTGATCATTCCTTTGTAGGATTAGGTGTAAGGTGTTTCTCACCCTTGAAGTCCTCAAGGAGGCCTCCGGCGGGAGTGTACGTGGTGGGTGCTTTGTGTGGATCCTTGCTCTATGGAGAGTATAAACATCTGGTTTGAGGTGAACCAGTAAAACCTTCGGTTTGAGGTGAACCGTGTAAAACCTTAGGTTTTGAGGTGAACCGAGTGAAACCTCTGTTAGGGTCTTAGGGAAGATCCTTGGCCAGTGTACCTAAATGTGGGTACGATGTGTTGACCCTTGCTTATGAGAGCATAAACAGTCAGCCTAAGTGTAAGTTGTAAAGGTTGAAGGTGAACCTGATTTAAAACCATAGGTTAGTGGTGAACCATGTGAAACCTCCTTAGTGAAATCCGGTACACTCAAGGGTTGAGTGTGGTTACCAGGAGTGGAGTACACAAGTAGTCAAACCACTATAAAAATGACCGTGTTTGTGATTGTTATTCATCTATGTGTGTGTTTATGACAATGCTTTCATATCTACTTATCTGAGCACACCTCACATACAAACACAGTTACATCCATCATGAATTAAGCTATATATATTGTTGTTTCTTAAATAATTTGTGATTAGATCTTCTACTAGGCTTGGAAGCTAGTAGAGTTACATTTGATTAATCCTGATAATTGACTATCTGAAAGGATTAGTGTAATAAGATTTTTGAATATATTATAAAACTTTAAAAAGTCCTATTCACCCCCCTCTAGGACATATTGCCATATTCCTACTTTAACTCAAGCAGTCTTCACCGCTATTTCAGCGGCAACCTTAGAATCTCCTAGAACACATCGATGAAATCACAAACAATTGGAAACTAATCAATACAAGCGGCAACAGGCTCCTCAACGACGCAGGACATCAAGCAAGACAATGGCTCTCCCCTCGGCTCAACAACGAACTGAAATTGCAGCAAGCATGGTATACAGAACATGACTGTCCTCGGCATGGTACTCAACAAGCTAATCTAACTTCAAAATCTGACATCGGTAGCACGTACAAGTCGACAGGTAAGAAAATCTCTCCCACTAACACGGGGCAAGATGAAAAGAAGCAGCCTAATACTATAGTCTTCCCCAAGTGCGTCGATACGGTCAACCCCTCTTGAGCAGACTCTGTCGGCAATCCAGTCAAACGGAAGAATCCCTCGGACATAAATGAGTGTGAAGCACCAAAATCAAATAAAACTCGAGTGATGCATGCAGAGACTGGAAGTATATCCTCAACGACTCCTCCGGATGTCTATGGGTCCTGCTGAGCCACGTAAAACCTAGACTAAGCTAGCTAGGGAGGTGTTTGTCCCCTCTGAGATCCCTGGTGCTGTTACTGCCTTTGTGGTGCCCTATACTGTTGATGGGGCCACGGTGGCTGAGGTCGCTACTGCTGCGGTTGTTGCTGCTCTAGAGGTTCCTGTTGCAGTCGCTGCTACACGGGAGGCTATTGTGGCACTCTCGACTGATGCAGATGAGGGCGGGGGCACTAATACATGTGGTGCCCTGTCCCACCACATCCATAATAAGTCCATGTAAACAGCTATTAGGGTGGTGCTGGAGGTGCCACTAGTGTGGCTGGTGCTCTAGCAGATGAGTGGATCCAGTACCTTTATGGCGGTCGATGCTGATGAGAGCCACTGGAGGAGGCCTGTCTTTTCCGACCTCTCCTTTGATCTCGATCGCTCTGTGTGCCAGCCCACTTAGTCTCATAAATCTGTGCCCTTCGTACTACCGCCTGAAAGGTCGGGAGTTCATGCCTAATAACACAGTCTCGAAGAACATAACGTAAGCCGTTCTCAAAATGGCGAGCCTTCCGCCCCTCATCATCAACCAAATACGGTGAGAACCTCGATAGTGCCACAAAATGGGCTGTATACTGCGCCATGGACATGTCCTCCTACACTAGAGTCTTGAACTCTAACTCTCTCTGACAACAAATCTAGTCGGGGAAGTATTGCTTCTCAAATTGATCAATAAAATTCTCCCATCTCCAGATAAAATTTGGCCCTGCAACATGGGTAACAGAGGTTCACCCATGCTCGACCTCACCCTGGAGAAGAAATACTGCCAACCGGACTCGTTGTTGGGTCGTTCATGCTATAAATCAAAAATCTTCTCCGCATCGGAGCGGCATCTCTCAGCTCTTGTCAGATCTTTCTCACCTTGGAAGCGAGGAGGATCGAGTTGTCTGAACTCTCCAAGAAGGGCGCTTGCATGCTCCTGCTCTTCTTGGGCTAGCAAAAAAATTGGGTGCCTGTCCTGGCCCGAAGCACAAACGTCATAGCCTTTAACATTTCCTGTAACTGGGAGGCACTCATAGGTAGGGTTGGATCCGCATCGGTCTCTGGTGGAGGAACGACATCCTCAGGATAGAGAGTAGGGATCTCTAAGGGTGGAACGAGAGTTGTAGGTGGTAAAGAGGGAGCCTCAGGTGGTGGAGCGGGAGTCGCTGGGGTCGCTCTCCTGGGCGACATGTCTTATTGGAAAGAATAAGGATGTTAATTAACCTTGAGAATTTCTTGAATACACGAACGTTAGGGAACTAAATCGGATGGTTGCGGACTCAGAACCTAATCATCCTAAAGTCATAGCAAACATGTGAAGTTGTTCTAGGTTATTCTCAAGTTATGCTCAAATACTAACTTATGTCGCACTCCAAACTCAGAAACCAGGCTCATAAAATTCTTGATAGTCGAATCCGGTGTCGACAGCCTCTGTAGTACCCCATTCTCAGCTCCCGATACCCATACACCAGGTTTCGATCATAGGTTCTATAAGGAGGATTTCTAACATGATTTTGATTTGTAATGAGCATAACCATAAGCAAAACCCATGAACAATAACCACAAGAACACCATCACACAATCCACTATGATCAGAACTTTAAGGCATAATGTGTAGAAAGGAAAATAAAAGATAATAATAATGAAAACTCCTGAAGCTCGACTGCACGCTCCTACTACGGCTGTTTTGAATAAGAAATAAATGTGTTTGATTTGGAAAATTTAATCAAGGATAACAAAGAATTTGTTGAGAGAACATTGATCACATTTATCTGAGTTCATTTACATCCTCTGATTCCCTTGATTCTAAAAACAACATATAATTAATGCAATATAATGAATGAAAGAGAAGACAGTCAGATGAAAATTTTGGCAGCATTCCGACAATTGTTTCAATTATCTCCTAAGACTTAGGAGGAATGTTGATGTAACGACTCGAAAATTTCCGTACCAAGACCCGAGTATCACCTCGATCAGAAATCACTTAGGATTAATTCTCTTAGAAATTGAACCTAAGTTAGACTGGCTGTGAAATATGCACAGTTCGCTTTAAATATGTTCTGCAGGACTTAAAACTTGTAGAATCAATGACGCTATAATACCCTGAAATCTAGGATCCAACTCTAAACCCAGTTATTCCTGGGAATGTTTGGTAACTTCGTATTGGATCTAGACCGTACATCGAAAGTCCGATATCTATAATCTCATACAATTACGACCGCTTAGTTGGACTTGACTATCCTTTCAAAAATCAAGCCCAAACAATGATCTGAGACCATTCTACAGAGCCCGTAGTAAAGAGGTTAGGAAAATGAAGATTTTTAGAAAATTAATTATATTATTATGAAATATGGCACGGTTTACTTGCGCATTATTTTTAAGCATTCTGACCATTGGAATTTGACCAAATTTTAACCTTGGATCAAGAAAGTTAGCCCTTTCATGTCATAGAGCTTGTAGGCCTGATTTAGGTTCGATGACCGTTGAATTGAAACTGGTCTGCCACGGACAATCTGGATATCCGATCGGACTAAAAACATAACTTACTAAAGATCCGATGATAGTGAGCTTAAGTCCGACCGCATTTGATCAGAGGATCTCCAGAAATGCTCCATTGGATCAAAAAGATCCTAATTTGGGTATAACCTAAGTATACCTTGACTTAAAGTCTGTTTTTGTTATATTTGGGCTTATAAAAGGGCCTTAAACCCTTAGCTTTCTAACCCATACGAATTTCTCAAACCCTAGAGAATTAAGAGAAAGAAAAGAGAGAGAAAGTGTGGGAGAATCAGGTGAAACTCCGCAGGATTCTTCCTAACCCATCTATACATTGAACCGGCGTATCTGAATCATTCTTCCGGCGATTCTGAATCCATTTTTGGGTAAGTTGAGCTAACCCTAACCTGTTTTAAAGCTTAGACTAGATGAAGTAGAGTTCTAACTAACCTGTTTCTTGCCATAGGTAGTGTATCCGTCGTTGACGAAGACACGTCATCTGAATCATCTTAAATACATCTTTTCTTATTTAACATGCAGACTATATACGCTTAGGTTATGGTTTTCAACCCTTTCAATGTTAGATAATGATTTATTCATGTTGTGCTTGTCGTTACACATGCCAAATATGCTATCTGTTTTGTCTTCCGCATACGTATACTTTGTATTATAAATATCGTATTATATGTATATGTTAGAATACACGTATGCGTATGAAATTTGCTGAATTGCTTGCCATGATAAATTGTCATTTTGATATGCCTAATATGTATGTGGCGACTCCTTGGTGAGAGGACTTGCCCTAATATACAACAGTATTGACATACGTGATGTATGTTGAATAGTGTAAGCTAAGTGTTTGTTTAAATGTCTAAATGAGATGGAAGTTAGTAGAATATATTTGCTAAGATGGTTGAGATATGGATTTCAACCATAATGTTTGTGTGAATGATTTCCTTCATGAATCATGTAATTTAGGTTATTCATGCTAAATGAGTGTATGATTTCCTCCATGGATTATGTACTTAGTTGAATCATGTAAAATGAGTGTATGAATTCCTGTATGTACTGTGTTTATATTCAAGTTGTATTCCATGATTGTTCATATGAATACAGGATATGAATCATATGCTAGTTATTGGCTTTATATGTGAATGGGGCTGTGCTACAGTCCAGGTAATCGGTAAACGTTCTATAAATAGTGGTTGAGGTTACTTTCACCACATAAGATGAGTTTAACGAATTTGAGTCGTGATTGAGGTGTTCGGCAGTGGTTAGGCCACACAGAGTGCTTATGCATTCCATGTCGGTCAAATCAACGTGCGCTTGGCCTAGTTGAGCTTATCAACTAACCCGATTGACCAATGCTTGTTCACCATGTTTGGTCGCTACTGTTTGAATCTAAGGCACTGAGCTTACCAGTGAAACTCCCATTAACCATGGTACCAAGATCCCCTAGGACTCATGAGCTGGGCATGGTGGTATGGGACACCGTGGTCATACCGTCGGCCTACGCTGAGCAGATTATGGTGGTATGGGACACTATATTCTTACTGTCGGCCTACACTGATTGGTGAGAAGCCCTCTGTAGTGACCTTGAGTTTATCCTGACACTGCATAGGGGCGATGAGTCCTGATGTAGTCTTAAGGATATGAATAGGCCTGTATTGATAAGGCAATGGGGGAGTGGTGTAACGATTGCGCACAACAGCCCTGACAGCCCTTGTAGTGACTTAGAAACATAACATCGTATGAAATATCTTAGGACTGATGACCCTAGAATGGATCAATGTTTGGAAATGATACAAGGGAGGTGTCTTATCTTCCCAATCCTGCTGTATGAAAAAGACTAATAAGAACTTGGTAATCATGTTCATGACATCGCACTGCATGTGCCATTGGCATTGGTGTGAGAGCAAAGTGGTAGTGATTCATGTCGCAATCGTTAGGTGATGTCACATGAGGGAGATTGTGGTGAGGGCATGCATCATTTTTCATATCATCCTTACATTAACAAGAGTACCTAGGACCTGTGTGATTGTACTGCCTTATCATTACTGCTTGATTGGATTGATAACATGTTAACTTTTGCTATATAGTACCACTGAGTTGATCACTCACTCCCACGTTCTGGGACAGTGTTTAAACACCAACCAGACCCTAATTTAGCTGCAGGAGATGGCGATGCTCGCAAGGCGGAGCTAGACTTTGACGAGGACGAGGAGGCGTTCTCATATATGCAGTTCTCAGGCGGGTTCGTCTGAGCCTCGTCCTGACCAGCGGGGATTATTTTTGGGAAATGTATTGGATCATTTTGAATAGTTCATATATGTATTTTGAGACACAGATATATATATATTGCCCTGGGCAAAGCACGCATCATTTGGAAATTTATTTTGAATTATATATGTGTTTAAGTCCTTCGCTTGCATTTTCTCAATATCCCTGAATTATGTCTGCTAATCTGGCTTGATCTATTCCATGTTTTATGCTTTAATACGGACAACATACAACCATCATCAAATATATTACATAAGTGATGTTTTGGAACTCGGGAGCTGAGTTATGCTTGACCCCCAAATTTCAGGGCGTTACAGTTGATCTGATCAACCAGTCTTCCGGGAAATGGGGCTTGTGCAAGCTTGAATCCTCTGATCTGACCGTTGAGATCAGTTTTTGGAGCATCCTTCTAGTCAGTTTTCCTTGAAATATGGAGCAATCCCTTGAAATGTGACTAGGACCCGAAGAAATCAGGCCGCTCACAGCAAATGGGCCTAAAAAGTCCCCCAGAATATAAGATCATGGGTTTGCCACCGTTCATTCACCTCAAAACTTTATATGCAGCCTTAGAATCACAAATTAGCCGTACATGTCAAATTTCAGTTCCCAAATCCCTGTAGAAATGACCAAACTGACAAATCAGCCCATGAAATCATGATTTGGGGCCCGCCTATCATCTAGATCCATTTCAAATTCGGTCTCAATGGGTTAAATGAGCTGACAAGGTGGGTGAACAGAGAAAATTTCTCATGAACATCATGCTATAGCCCACATGTACATTGCATGTACATCACATACAAGAGCGCTCGACGTGCACCGAATTTCTCAAAGTCGGTCAGCGCTCGTTGACCGACTCTTCTTCGTCATTTCACAAAACGCAACAACGTTCTTACCACGCTCGCTGTTTTTGTGTAGTGTGGCCCACTTACCATCCCGTTCGATGATCAGAACCAATTACATGTCTCTGGAGGGGGTATTAACCTTGCCTAGGTGAGCTTTTGGCCCCATGCAAGCGATTGCAGGATCTTAACCATTAAACATGCAATGAACGATGAAATAGATAATCTAATGGGCCACAGCAATTTCACTCCCAAAAGGGTCCTTCTTGGATTGTTTTCTTCCCTAAATCCAATGGATGGAGTGGATTTTCCACTTAACTTCCTTAAGTGAGCCATCAATCTTCACAGAGACGACGTGCGTCGACTCTGCTGGTAACAGAGCATCCGTTCATACGTTATGGGCCACCATTATGGAGTGAAAGGTGGATCTGAACCGTTCATCAGGTAGAGGGGGAAAAACCCATCGGAACCATGCTGATCTTTGGTGATCATGTGCCTTCACATGATTGTTACATTAATCACAAAGGGACTGTTCAGTTGTCGTTGCAGCTTAATTGTCTAGGTGGGCCACATCATCAAATGACCAAAACTAGGCTTTCACGGTTGAAATTCTAAGAGGAAGATGGTGGACGGTGTGGATTTGTCAAAAGACGCCTATAATGGACTTCATCAATAATACAGCACGAGGAAAGATGACTTTCTTTCTCTGTTGTGTGGAAGCTCCATTGAAGATGGCTTTGTGCGGAAGTTCCTTTGAAGGAGTGTTGTGCGAAAGCTTTGTACGGAAGCTCTGTGTAGAAGGTGCAGCTTTGTGCGGAAGGTGCTTTGTGTGGAAATCTCGTAGTAAGGCTTTATGCGGCAATCTCCTTGTGCGGAGGATGTGTTGTGCGCCGCACAACGCTCCCAGCGCACAATGAGGTGCGCACAATGCTCTCCTTCTCTTGTCTCCATCTCTCTCTCGTTTCCTGGCCCACCAACTAATCCAATCCGATCCACACCATCAAATGAGGTAGTGGAGGTGTATTTATAGGCCCCACCACTCTTATAAAGTGATGATCACCACTACTTTTCCGTTCACACAATGATCATCTTCCTTCCTTAATCAACGGTGTCCACCAAGCTCTCCCTTAAATGGCGATGTACAACCTCTTTCCATTAAAATAACACTTGTGCACCCTAATATTACCAAAGTACCCTTTTCAATGCTTTTTACTAAAATACCTAAACTACCCTTGACTTTAATTTTTACTAAAATACCTAAAATACCCCCAGACTTGGATTCTTACCAAAATACCTAAAATACCCCCAGACATGGATTTTTACCAAAATACCAAAAATACCCTCAGACATAGACTTTTACCAAGATACCGAATATACCCCCAGACATGGATTTTTACCAAAATACCGAAAATACCCTCGGACATAGATTTTTACCAAAATACCGAAATTACCCCCAGACATTGATTTTTACCAAAATACTGAAAACACTCCCAGACATTGATTTTTACCAAAATACCGAAAATACCCTTGGACATAGATTTTTACCAAAATACTGAAAATACCCCCGAACATGAAATTTTACCAAAATACCTAAAATACGCCTAGAAAAGATCCGCACCAGGGTATTCTCTGACCACTTCAATAGAATATTTTTTATGCCTCAATAAATGCCCCCTCAATCCTTCTTTGATTGATTCTTGATATCAAATGGATGATCGATCTTCCTCTACCTGAAGAATCTTGAATGAACTACAATTGAAGTATGAATGGATGATCATGCTTGCATGGAAGACTGGATAGTTATACTTGCATGGAAGACTGGATGGTTATACTTGACAGGAAGATCGAATGATCGCGTTCGATCGGAAGACTGGAATGCTCATGTTCGAACTGAAGACCTAAATGATCGTGCTCGAATGGGAGATTTGAACAATCGCGTTTGAACGAAAGATTTGAACAATCGCGTTCAAACGGAAGATTTGAATGCTAATATTGTTGAGCAAATGCTTTACTAGAGAAGATGAAATTCTCTTTTCATTGAAACTTGCCACTGTAACAGCTGTGGCGACTTTATCTTTGAGTAATTTGATCAGAGAACTGTCTTTCAACACTGTTGTTGCTACAATGGTCTCTTTGATCAACTCCAGTGACTTTTTCCTTCAATTCTATGTCTAGATAGTTGTTCTTTATTGCTACTCCTACCGCAACAACTTTTCGATTGTTTCCTTTATTCATGATCTATATAACCTGACCTTTCAAATGATGATCCTTCCTGCCAAATTAATCAGAATTAGTATCTCAACACATTATAATTTTTAAATTTTAGCTTCATGAAGCATTGATAAATTTAAAATATATTGGAAGCTTCTTCTCTCTTTCAGGATGATTGTGATATTCGAAATATGATACTGATTTCATCATTTCATCTTTGCGCTCGTCATCATGCTTCGCATTGCATTCTTTGCTCATTATATCGCACTTTTAGAGATTTCATCTTTATCTCTCAAGGTTCGACCGCTGAGTCTTTTTACTGAGTCTTCTCTAGTTTGTGCTCCTTAGTATTTCTTCATAAAATTTTCCTTAGATCTTGCCTTATTTTAAAAAATATACAAGACTTCTGTCAATTTTCATTTAATAACTTCCCATAGGTCATAAAAATTACTGATGATGATTCCATTAGTTCTTTGTCTCCATCAGATCCTATACTTGGAGTCTTGTGATACCATTACTAGAATAGCGAGAAGTTATGAATCGGCATATGAATTCCTTCGCCATGCATAAGAGATTATCAAAAAGATCAAGTCATAGATTACTTTGAAGACATTAAATCCTACCCTATTTCCAGGTCAGCTTTGCATAAAGATTTCTTTAGAAGATAATATTTCTGAAGTGAAGCCCACTGATACCCTTGAAGAATAAATAATCTTTGCTGCTCCTTTAACAAATTCAAAGAATATATCCGGATCTTTATATTGTCCGGAAGAGAATGATAGTATTTTGCTAGTTGATTCTTTGCTTCCTTTTGAGAATCTTGTGCGATAATATTTCTCTATTCATTAAGAAGACAAGAAATGAAAAGACCTTACGGTGCTTTTGTCAATATTCTAATTGACCTTGAAGACTTGAACCTTTGAGTAGATAATTGTCAATATCTTGAAGATATTTGCTATCTTTATAATTTGAACATGATTCAAAAGAAACGTATTTTTGCATGTTGTTTAATCAATGTTTAAGATTTTATCGGGCAATTGCACATTTGAGTATATCCAGAGTAAAATAGATATCTATAGCATTTTGAATGCTATGCATAGTTTATGCTTTGCATATTTGAGCATCTCTAAAGTGAAATATGTATCTGCGGCATTTTGAATGTTATGCATAGTTAATGCTTTTGAGCAAAGGAAATAATATACTCTTGACTGATCATACTTGACTGAACATGACTTGACTTGAACTAAACTTGACTCGACCTGACTCGACTGAACTGGACTATCACTACTAGACTAACACTATTGGACAAACACCTACACACACTGTTTAGGCTCTTGAGTAGTTGGAGCAACATAGTTTAAGCTCTTGAGTAGTTGGAGCAACATAGTTTAAGTTCTTGAGTAGTTGGAGCAAGTAGTTTCTTAGACTCATGTAGGAGTCGGGTCTCATATGATGGTCTCTATAACTCTTAGGAGTTCACTAGACTTCTCATTGCTAGGGATTTACGCACAAGGTTGGCCGTAGTAACTCTCTAGAGTTCACGGGGCTCGTAAGGCTACCTTTGGGGTACCAAACCTAGGGCTGTCAGTCCGTCAATGAGTAGGTTTAAGCCCTTCCTCATGAGTTAGTACTGAAATTGAGTCATTGATCTAGGGGGTCTTACACATGGTTGGCCTATCTATGGACATGGTCCAAAGAGCTCACACTTCGACCCGCTTTTTCTTCGCCTACAAGGTCGAGCCCATTCACAGGAGGGCATTTTCCTCCGTTCCCCGTGATGCTGCCTGAAAGCTATACAGACAGCATGGGGGTTATGCGTGGCTCGCCGTTGAGGACTTTTTAGCCTTTTAGGCTTTTGGTCGCTGGCTTCATCCGTAGCCCACATAAGTATGCATATGATGGCCTTCACGGGCTTTTTAAGGCCACTGGCTTCTCGTCTCTGCCCGAATGGCAATCTTGATAGGTCTTATGCGTAGTTGGCCGTATAGGCTTGGCTAGGCTGCCTTGAATGATAAGCAACCATTACTGTGATTAAATTTATGTGTGGTTAGCTATATAGTTTATTCCACTACCAAATGATGATCAATGATTGATATTTCAGATCAATAATTGACATCTCGGATCAATAATTGATATTTCGCTGTTGCTGATAATGTTATCAGAATATTTATATTATATTTGAAATATTGGATCATCTTGGCGATGATATCAATTTTGATAGGCGATTGATGACGACAACAATAGTTGGCAATCTAGGTGATAATTATCGGTACCTAGCGATTCTGATGGAAATTTTTTAGCGTCATTGACAATCGTCAATGCTTGACAACAAACATCAATGCTTAGCAGTAATTTTCAGTGTTTGGTCGCTTCACGGCAATCATCAACGCTTGGTAGCAATCATCAATGCTTAGCGGTGATCATCAACGCTTAGTGTTTGACAATGACTTAATGTGCTTAAAAGCCTGTCTTTCATTCAAATAGACAAAAGAAATACATTTTATGGTGAGAAACATATTTCACAGCTTTTACTCACCTGTCTTGCCCCCTTTTGATTAGGAAGCATTGCTCTGGTAATCTTCATAATCAAAATCACAATGTTACAACTTGACTCTGCATCCCCTCATACTTTTTGCCCAGGATTAGATTTTCCCCCAGTCTCAAACTAGTCCAGCCTGTGCATTCGTCGTACACCTTTATCAATCGTCTTATGTAATTTATTCTTTAAGCCATTCACTTTTCTTTCCTCTTCAACTGTATCTTCTGAATTTCTTCTGAGATTCGAAGACAATTGAAAATTTGTACTTTTATTCATTTACGTAAGGGAGAGTACATGACTTTATCTTTCGCAATCTTTTTGTTCCTCAAATTTTCGGTAACAATCATCAATGCTTAATAGCAATCATCAATGCTTTCTTTTGCCCCAACTTTAACCTGTAAAAATTGATATAGCCAATTATCATAAAAAACTATCATCTCAGGAACTCAATGACTACCTCATTTGGGATTCTGAGATTTTATCATTCTTAGACTTTGCTTATCTTGCCCCTTTTTGATTTGGAAGCATCAAAACTGTAACTTATCTTTAAGGATAATATATTTTGTATGCCTTTTTTTTGCCTCCTAAATAATTGTGTTGTGAATCTTCTGGATCAAAACGTCATGATACTTCTTGGTCAAAATGTTGTAATTCTTCTTGGTTAAACGCTGAAATTCTTTCGTTGAGTGACTATTTTTCATCAGGATCATATGTCATTATTTTCTCCTTTATTTCATGTCTTCTTTTATGATAATTTTACTATTATCAATCATCTCTTGTAGAATATTCTTTTCTTCTTTGCTTCATTTCCCTTGAATACTGCAACAATGGCAGTTTGATTGCCTCTACAGCTAGCGATTGATTCCTCATAAGTAGTATATCTCCCTTCTTCGACTGTATGTTTCCCTTAGTCATTGAATTGTCCAGACTCTTTCTTTGTTGTCTTATTTGTAAAATTTCAATGTTCTCTTTATCGAAATTTTGACTCTTTACTTTCGACAATCCTTTGTTTTGCTTTCTTTCTTCGGCAATATCTGTTGTTACTCTTTTAAGATTTTCAAATAACCGTTTCACATGAGAGTTGAGCAGCTTCACTTTGACCCTTTTCAAATGGCAATTTTAACTCGCTCTTAAAGTTGTGATGATGCACCTTGAGTTCTCTATTAACTAATGAATTTGTTAATTTGCTAATTGATTTGTCTACTTGTTGGCGAGCAATGCCTGACTCAATCGAATTAACTTTTCATCTGAAGGATTTCCTCAAGGTTTATTATTGTTCATGGTAGTCAATATTGGAAAGTTAGGGACTTCAGTAACACGTCCATTTGGTGAAAGCTGATTAACATCTTGTTGACAAAATTTCTATTTTCTACCTACTTCTAATGTATTTGTATAAATGAGAAAGTGAAAATTGCATTACTGATGTCGCCAAGGAGGATAAACTGGTAGATCAAATCCTTCATTTTTCATTTGATCGAACCTTTCATCAAATCTCAGTTGTCGTCACTGGCTTGATCGAATCATCATTGTTCCTGTACGCGCAGTACCCTATACCTTTTGCATGGATCTACATAATCGATCATGGATTACGCGATTTGGCGCAAAGGTCTCAACACACTTGTCAGTTTGATGTTGTGCAGATGCGTGCAACATCCTATACCATTTATGCAGCCCCACACAACCAGTGATAGCTTGCGCGAGCCATCACAAACACATGAGTTCCTACTCTTTACTTCATTCTTCTTTATGTATCCTTTGTTTTTAATCTCCTTTCTTCTTTCTTTCTTATCTCCAAGATCCTCTCATCTCTCAAAAGTAATGTATGATGGAAACTTCATACATTTTCGTGCACCCCCACACTATCATTTGTTCTTCATTGTCTTATTGCACTACTGGTGAAACAGGAATTGCTTTGGACATTACCCTGAGAAGTTTCCATGTTTGACTGGCCTTTTGTTGTATAATCGAGAAATGATGTCTCTTTATCTGTGTACAATCGAGAAACACATACACATAATGGCCGATTGATACCTACTTTAATTTCATTCAGTTTCTTTACCGGACAGTCACTGATTGCACTTGAAGATAAACGTATGAACCTTCCTAATTTGAAAACATCCCGGGCACGACCCATGTATGCCCAGCCAAAGAAAAATGTAACTAATGCAGCATCAGACGCTAGAGCTGTTAAGTTCATATTTTGAAGAAAAAAAAACCTCGCTTCTTCCTCACTAAGTGATTCTACCAGCCATGGCAAGACGTGTTCTACCAATTTCAGTGGCATCATACACAAGCTTTCATACAGAAGCTCTCACTATTTTATAGGACCGAAATGCTCACGAGCAAGAGGAAGAACCTCAACTTCCTTGCCATAGAAGTGCTACTGTATGATGCCCATTATTTGGTCAACATGTAAGCATAGCTTTGCATAAGAATCAGCTAAATTTGAATTAGCTCCAACACTCTGAATGCTTTCTATCACGCATCTAAAATTGTCGAATTAGCTTTCTTCTTTAGCGTGCTCCTGAGTAAACGATAATTCCTCGGGTAATGCCAGGAATATAATTGTATCCTCAACCACGCTGTGGAAGATGCATACTTCTGCAATAAATTGTTACCTCTCATTAAAAGTTGATAGATTAGAGAAATCTCCTGAAAGTTGTATCTTCCTTGCCTAGTCAGCTATATCATTCAACTCTCTTTTTATAGCATTATGCCAATGCAATATTACATCATTTGGTTGTGCTATAATTGAATCAACTACTGACTCCAAATGTTTCCTTTTTCTAGTCATGAAAGATTCACAAGTGCACCACCCATTCTCTGTTAGATTTATTAACTGGCCATGTGTGGGATCCACACAGTACTGTAGTTAAGGATCATCTTCAGAACTTTTAATGACATTGGTAGTATTTTTCCTTTCCATCCAGGTGAATATGACATTTTGAAGAAGATTTTCATCCAAGACTATATTGCACAAGTATTTCAACATATCTTGATGCTCATCAAGTGAAATAGAGGAAGAAAGCCATGGAAGGAACTCTACCATGATATTCACAGGGATGCTGAGAAAGAACTGTCAGACCAAGGCAACTTGTTCTTCGAATGAGAACTTGTCTACAAGCAAAGAGAAGACTTGCTCCTCTTCCTTAGACATGTGCTGACTAACTGATGTTTGAATCGTTCTCGTACAAGAAGCTAGCTCTCTCTAGAAACTGTCATCATTCTGGCATTATTTGTCTTTAATCGAAACTGACTTGATCTTCTCTGAAACTTTTTGGTGAAAGTCTATTGGATGTGAAGTGGACAACTACATTAGTCAAGAGAAAGATCGTTGCGGTATAGCTTTCATTCAAAACAGAGTGTTAGTTAGTTTATTAAATAAAATCATACTTTATTTTCAGAGATAAAGGGGAGGATGTTCCCGTTGAGAGTCACCATTTTGGCATCTACACAGACGCCAAAAGTGATAAATGTTCTTTGAATGTTTGCTAAGTTACCATCGAATAATAATTCCCCAGTAGAGTCGCCATTTTGTTTCGAACAAGAAACAAATGCGTTTGATTTGGGGAATTTAATCAATGATGATATAGAATTTGTTGAGACACCCTATCCATAGTCAAGTGGTAGATTGAGTGAAAGATACCCCTTTCAACACTGAGGTTTTGGTATCGATCCCTAGTGGGGGTGGCTAACATTGAAGTGTCAACTAACAGTGGGTGTACTAACAAGCTAACAAAAAAAAAGAATTTTTTGAGAGAACATTGATCACATTTATCTGAGTTCATTTACATCCTCTGATTCCCTTGATTCTGAAAACAAAGTATAATTAATGCAATGTAATGAATGAAAGAGAACACAGTCATATGGAAATTTTGGCAGCATTCCGACGCTTGTTTCAATCATCTCCTAAGATTTAGGAGGAATTTGATCTGATCAACTAGTCTTCCAGGAAACGGGGCTTGTGCAAGTTTGAATCCTCTAATCTGACCGTTGAGATCAGTTTTAGGAGCATCCTTCTGTTCAGTTTTCCTTGAATATGGAGCAATCCCATGAAATGTGACCAGGACCCTAAGAAATCAGGTCGCTCACATCAAATGGGCCTAAAAAGTCCCCTAGAATATAAGATCATGGGTTTCCCACTGTCCATTCACCTCAAAACTTTATATGAAGCATTAGAATCATAAATTAGCCGTACATGTCAAATTTTAGCTCCCAAAACCCTGTAGAAATAACGAAACTGAAAAATCAGCCCCTGAAATCATGATTTGGGGCTCGCCTATCATCCGGATACACTTTAAATTCGGTCTCAACGTGTTAAATGAGCTGACAAGGAAGATGAATGGAGCAGATTTCTCACAAACATCATGCTATAGACCACATGTACATTGCATGTACATCACATACAAGTGCGCTTGACATGCACCAAATTTCTCAAAGTCAGTTAGCGCTCACTGACCGACTCTTCTTCTTCATTTCACAAAATGCAACAACGTTCTTACCATGCTCATCATTTTTGTGTAGTGTGGCCCACTCACCATCCCGTTCGATGATCAGAACCATTCACTTATCTCTGGAGGGGGGTATTAACCTTGCCTAGGTGAGCTTTTGACCCCATGCAAGCGATTGCAAGATCTTAACCATTAAACATGCAATGAACGGTGAAATAGAAAACCTAATGGGCCACACCGATTTCACTCCCAAAAGGGTCCTTCCTGGACGGTTTTTGTCCCTAAATTCAATGGATGGAGTGGATTTTCCACTTAACTTCCATAAGTGGGCCATCAATCTTCACAGAGTCGATGTGCATCGACTCTGTTCGTAACAGAGCATCCGTTCGTTCGTTGTGGGCCACCTTCATAGAGTGAAAGGTGGATCTGAACCGTTCATCAGGTAGAGAGAAAAACCCATCCAAACCATGTTAATCTTTGATGATCATGTACCTTCACATGATTGTTACATCGATCACAAAGGGAATGTTCAGTTACCGTTGCAGCTTGATTGTCTAGGTGGGTCACATCATCAGATGAACAAAACAGGGCTTTCACGATTGAAATTCTGAGAGGAAGATGGTGGATAGTGTGGATTTGTCAAAAGAAGGATATAATGGACTTCATCATCAATACAACAGGAGGAAAGATGGCTTTCTTTCTCTGTTGTGCGGAAGCTCCATTGAAGACGGCTTTGTGGAGAAGTTCCTTTGAAGGAGTGTTGTGCAGAAGCTTTATGCGGAAGGTGCAGCTTTGTGCGGAAGGCGCTTTGTGTGGAAAGTGCTTTGTGCGGAAATCTTATTGCAAGGCTTTTTGCGGCAATCTCATTGTGCGGAGGATGTCTTGTGTGCCGCACAACGCTCCCAGCCCACAACAAGGTGCGCACAATGCTCTCCTTCTCGTGTCTCCTCTCTCTCGTTTCCTGGCCCACCAACTGATCCAATCCGATCCACACCATCAAATGAGATAGGGGGTATTTATAGGCACCACCTGTAACGCCCTGGAAAAATCCGTACTTGGACTCGAGTACCAACTCGACCAGAAATCGCGTAGGATTAATTCCTTTGGAAAATAGGTGTAAGTTAGCTAGCGCAACGCTAGAGTAGCTGGAAAATAGTCCCTGATCACTTTAAATACGTTCTACAAGACCCAAAGGGAGTAGAACCAATGAAACTATAATACTCTAAAACCTCGGATCAAACTCTAAACCGGTTTGTTCTCATGACCTCTTCGAAACTTTATATTGGATCTAGACCGCGCGTCGAAAGTCCGATACCTACAATCTTAGACCGTTATAACCGCCTAGCTGGACTTGACAATCATTTCGAAAATCAAGTCCAACCGACATTCAGAGGCTATTTCATTGAGCTTGGAGTGAAGAGAGTGAGAATAGGGTTAGATTTGGAATTTAAAATTTAAATCTGGCACACGACTTGGCGCGTTGTTATTAAGCGTTCTGACCATCAGAATTCAGCCAAATTACACCCTTGGATCAGGAAAAATTTCTATTTCATATCATGAGACTTATAGACCTGATCTACGTGCGATGACTGCAGAACTGAAACTGGACCGCCACGTGCGATCTACAATCACTACTAGTCTGAAAATGGGATGTGAGCGACATCCGACATGCATGAACTTAAGTCCGATCGCGTTCGACCAGGGGACCACCAAAAATGTCTTTTTGGACCGAAACAACCCCGATTTGGTTAAGCATCAAGTAAACATTGTTCCCAAGCCTGTTTTGGGCATATTTTAGGTTATAAAAGGGGCTTAAACCCTCACTTCTCTCACCCATCCGAATTTGCTAGAAACCCTAGCTGGTGTGAGAGAAAAGGTGAGAGATTGTGAGAGAGAGTGGGAGAGAATTTCCTGCTGCTTGCACTACTTGTTGCACGTGCTTAAGCAACGCTCCTCAGTCACTTTCCCGGCGATTTCGCCGCGTTTCTAGGTAAGACAATACCCCAAACACTTGCTGATTTAAGGTTCCTTCGGTTCCTTAGCAAGGTAGCTTATAGATCTTGTGTATTAGGTTCCCGGTTCGCCGTAGATGAAGCGTATACGCTCCGTTCGAATCGATTCACCTCTAGGGAAAAGGTGCGGAATCTAGACGCTTTGATTGAATTTTTTCAACGCTTTCAATGTCGTTTAATAGTAAATTATTGACGGAGACGCCATTTGACATGTACAACATGCTGTCCGTTTCCTGTTTCGTAAGAAGATGAAAAATATGAGATTTAGGGCATTTTAGTCATTTGTAGGAAATACTGTTTTCATCCATATTTTGCTGATATGATTGACATGGCTTCTTGTCGCATTAGGATATTTGGAATGCGTGCATAATCAGTTTGGCAAAGAGATTCGCCCAAATGCACACTTTGAGTCGACATACTATATGTAGACTTAAGTGTGTAGACTAAGTGTTTGTATAAATGTTTATATTAGTATGTATTGAATTAAATGGTGTTATGAATTAGTTTGAGAATTCTCAATTAATATGCTGATGTAAATGATTTCCTACACGTAAGCTATATGCATGATTTCATTATATGTATGAAATGCATGTGTTAGATGTTTTACTTAAGTTGTATGTTATAACATGTGTTTACATGCTCACATTGTTGTATTTCATTTCCATTACTCTTATATGATTGCTGATGTGAATTCATAAATGTTTGGGACTATACCTAGTCTAGGCAGTCAGCAACCGAATAAATTCGTGGTTGGTTTATCTTTGCCACGAATGACGCGTCGATGAACGCGAGTCGTGTTTTGGAGTTGGCGGCAGTGGTTAGGCCACATGAGGTGTTTTATGCACTTCATGTCGTTCGACTTGAGATACACTCGTGCTAGTCGAGCCAGTCAAGTAACCCAACTGGCCATTGTATGTTTACCCTATATGAGTCATAACTTCTTAAACCTAGGGTATTGAACTTACCATTGTAAACCCTGTCAACCATGGTACCATGATCCACAAAGACTCATGAGCCGGGCATGGTGGTATGGGACACCGTGGTCGAGCTGTCGACCTACGCTGGGGCCACAAACCTCCCCGTAGTGACCAGTGAGCACCTATGACTCGTGAGCAGATTATGGTGGTATGGGACACTATATTCTTGCTGTCGGCCTACACTGATCAGGCGACGAGCCCTTTGTAGTCACCACGAGCGTATTCTGAGTCTACGGGAGGCGACGACCCTTCCGTAGCAATTAGAGTATATTAGGCCTGTATTGATAAGGTGATGGGGGAGCGGTGCAACGAGTGCGAGCAACAGCCCTGACAGCCCTTGCAGCGACCTACAAAATATACAATCGTATGAGATTACTAGGAGTGACGACCCTAGACAGGATCTGTGTTGTGATTGATATAAGGGAAGTACCTTAGTTTCCCAATCCTACTGTATGAATGGACTAATAATAACTTGGTAATCATATCCCATCACATTGTATGTGCCTGGAAGATATGGAGCACTGTGGGAAGAAAGCATGCCGCGGGCGTAAGATGGTGCCATTTTAGGGAGATCGTTGGTGAGGGCATCCATCATGTCACGTCATATTGCATTAACAACAGTATTAGGAATATTTGATTTACTTCTTTACTATTATCGCATGATTGATTTGAGAACATGTTAATCTTTGCTCTATTATTCTACTGAGTTAGCTACTCACTCCCATGTTACGGGATGGTGTTTGCAACACCCACCAGACCCTGTCTTAGATGCAGGTGAGACAGCGATTCAGGAGGCAGAGCCGGATTATGATGAGGACCAGGACGAGTTCTTATATATGCAATACCACGACGACTTTGCTTAGGTGGCCTGGATTGACGGGACTTCTCAGTGGGACTATTTTTGACATTTTGGTTCTGTTTATTTACATGTATATGAGACTCAGAGATGTATTCATACTTTGGAGATAGTTGAGATCTATTTTATTTTTCATACAGTGATATGTTTATCCTTTAGTCTTCCGCTTGCTTTTATCACTGAATCTGGAGTATGAATTGCAGTTTTGGTATACTTTTACTCATGTGAATGATTTAACTCAGACAACATTGAATCATAATCATTTTTGTTGCATAAGTGACGGTCTAGAACTCGGGATTCGGGTTTATACACAATCCCCGATTTTCAGGGTGTTACACCACCACTCTTACAAAGTGGTGATCACCAACACTTTTTTGTTCACATAATGATCATCTTCCTTCCTTAATTAACGGTGTCCACCAAGCTCTCCCTTAAATGGTGGTGTACAACCTTTTTCCATTAAAATGAAGCTTGACCACCCAAATATTACCAAAATACCCTTTTCAATGCTTTTTACTGAAATAACTAAACTACAACTTGACTTTGATTTTTGCCAAAATACCTAAAATACTCCCGGACTTGGATTTTTAACAAAATACCTAAAATACCCCCGGACATGGATTTTTACCAAAATATCGAAAATACCCTCGCATATAGATTTTTACCAAAATACTGAAAATACCCCCAGACATTGATTTTTACCAAAATATCGAAAATACCCTCGGACATGGATTTTTACCAAAATACCGAAAATACCCCCGGACATTAATTTTTACCAAAATACCAAAAATACCTTTGGATATAGATTTTTACCAAAATACCAAAAATACCACCGTACATGAAATTTTACCAAAATACCTAAAATACCCCTGGACATGGAATTTTACCAAAATATGGAGTGCACAACCCTAGAAAAGATCCGCACCATGGAATTCTTTGACCACTTCAATGGAATATTTTTTATGCCTCAGAATGCAATGTTAGAATAATATGAGTGTGCTCAAAATGCAATCTACTGATGAGTACTTGAATGCAATCAGTTATACCAAGGCTATGCAGTGTAAGATATAAATGTTATTGGCTATATTGAGACCATGCGATGCAAGATGTAAATCACGCATGCCATCCTCATCCAAATCCACATATGAATGCATCTCATCACTAGAGCATCAAATATCAGTATAGTTCTGATTTTGGATAATTATCAGGGTTTAGTACACTCTAAATGGCACTACCCCTTTCTCAGTTGCACAGTCCAAGTGAGCGTAAGAAATCTCATTGTCCACATGTCCAATAGTTTTTCAATACCTATCCGGCACGTCAATAGCGGACCCATTCACGAGCTGGTCAAACTCAACCTAGTAATACCCCCTACGCTCGGGTGGCTAAGGCCACATGGCTTTGCAACCTACCACGACACAGTGAGAGACGCGACCTCTTGGTATTCGGCCCTCGTACTCTCATGTACCCACTCGGGCTTGACATTGGAGTCATCCTCTGGTACAATCAGGTTTAGGGATTTTCACCCAAGGACATCTATGGTGCCCTGATGCTAGAAACAGTATTTCTAATATCCAATCTGGCCACCCACGATGTATCTGTGGAGGCTATGGCCTTGATGTCGCTTAGGCATACAGTAATCTCAATCACACAAATGCAAATTGCATGAGTCACGCGGTCCAATCATGCATCAATTCTGCGCATACTATGTGCTCATGTGGGATAACTCTGCCATTCACGGAGTCCTATAAACCACCTTGACTAAGGCATATGCAATGGCTAATCATATCACATAACAAACATACAGATGATGTGTATGAGCATGTATCATAATGTTATGCTATCACAAACTCATAATCGATAGTGGTAGCCGATATTGGCAATCGACACCGATAATCGGCATCAATAGTCAATTTCAGTGCAAGGCGGGGTCCATAGATGGTTGGTCGATGATGGAACAATTAAAATCAATGGGGCCTAAGCGTTTGGGTTAACCCATGAGATAATGATTAGGAAGGGCCTAACAGGGCTTAAGAGAAGGTCACAATGTGGACGTCCAACCATCATTGCCCATCAATGTGGACCTTTAACTAACATTGCTCCCAAGGAATGACGCTCATAAGGTCAATTGTATAATGGGTCTACAGTCTCATAGAAGGGTCTAATACACATCATCATGGGCCTCGTTTATGGGGCATATACGCATCACATTAGGCCTCACTCATGGGCCAATGTAAATATAACATCGGGCCATATCGAATGGGCCGAATCAATGGGTTAAATCAATGGCTGAATCAAATAAGGCAAGTTAAATGGGCCGATTCGAATGGGTCAATTCAAATGGGCCAAACCAATGGGCCGAATTAAATAGGGCAAGTTAAATGGGCCGATTCGAATGGGCCAATTCAAATAGGCCGAATCAAATAGACCAAGTCAAATGGGCCGATTACAATGGGTTGAATCAATGGGACAGATCAAATGGGCCAAGTTAAATGGGCCGATTCAAATGGGCTGATTCAAAAGGGCATCAATGGGCCAAGTCATATGGGCCTAAACTAATCACACCATTCTTCTATTGTTATAAATTATTTTAGAGCTTTTTTCAAAAAAAGAATCATATCCTAAGGATCATCTAAACCATACAACAAATGACAATGAAGATAATGATTTCCACTGTTAAATTCCAATGGGCCCACCATAGTATTCATTTTCCATCCAGTCTGTTCGTAATGTCATAGTGACCTGAACTATGGGGACAAATAAATATCAAATTGTTCCAAAACTGCTGTAACCCAAAGGGTTCCAATGGTAGGCGTTCAAAACCTAGTGTTGTTGTTGTGTGGTCCACTTGATAACTAAATTTATCTTATTTTAGTCTCAAACCTTGAGACAAGCTCCCCATATGAATTGACGATTTGGATATAACACATACATCAGCGGGCCCCACGTAGGGGAATAGATAGATGGCCTGAATACAATAAATACATCACTGTGGGGTATGCAGCAGCATACGTGTGGGTCCCACCATCCTGTGGTGTGGATGGTGTGGAATAAAACATCAAGGTGAGGGGTGGGCCCATCCTACTTGCTGACGTCAATACATTAGCTATATAGCTAGTGTATGGACGTCCAGCCAATCCACTTGAACGTGGATGATTGCCACGTGGGGCCCACAATAATTTAATATTATATTATATATATTATTTATTTATTTATTATTATTATTATATATTTTTAAAAACAGGACTATAACGTCTAGAGTCCAGATGGACGGCTAGATAAAATGCACACATCAAGTGGCTCGTCCAAATCCATGATGCCGATTCACATGGGTCCCACATGGGAGTGGCCCACCATAATGTATTAGCTAATATATTATATTATATAGTATTGTATGTTATATAACTAATATAATATATTATATTATAATATTTAAGCACCCAGCGTCCAGAGAGTCTGAAAACCCTGGATGGAAAGCTGGTTTCCTGCACCGTGTGGGCCCATCTCCACACGTGCAGCACGTGTGGAGTGGTCTCCACTCCCTGCAATCGTATGATGGAAACGTACAATAAGGTGGGGTCCACACGTGTGGCCCACATCAGATCCAGATCAAACTTACACTTGTGCTTTCTTTCATTTAGGGCCGTCCAAACGGACTGCCACGTGGGCCACTCGGTAGATGACATAGATAAAATACATATTTCATGGTGGACCACACACACACACATTGTCATCTATAAGAGAGAGAGAGAGAGAGAGAGAGAGAGAGAGAGAGAGAGAAATGGGAAGGAGAGGGACCCCGTCACTATTGGGCCCTCCCATAAAAATGCATACATCATGTGGGTCCCACATCAAGTTGGCCCAAAAATTTAAAATCAACGGTGGATCACCCACCTATCGGCCTTCTCCTTTAGTTCCTTAGACTCGTATTCTCCTTTCCTTCTGTTTTAATGGAGGTTGATGGAGAATGAATGGTAGAGATGGGAAATGAGAGGGTGGGAAAGTGGGCCACACATGTTTTTAGAAGAGAGAGCTTGGACGTTGGAAGCTCTCATAGGAGTTCGAAGGTTGCTTAGAAAATGAGAGAGAAATAGAGGTGATGAATTGATATGGGATGGGTGGAATGGGTGTTGTGAGGAATGGGATGGAGAGGTATGGGTTTATTTGAAATTTTGGTAAAAGAGGGATGGGCAAGGAGAGAGAGAGAGAGAGAGAGAGAGAGAGAGAGAGAGAGAGAGAGAGAGAGAGTTGACTTGTGGAAAAGAGGGAGTGGATGCTTATACTTGGAATAGGGTGAGGTGGCATTGAAGTATGGAGAATGTACTTGACTTAATGGATGTGACATGTTATAGAGATTCTCTTAAGATTCTCAACACATGGTGTTTCTTCAGAATGAATGCGGGCCCACATCTCCAAGCTTGAGTATCGGATCGGTGCACAAGTCATGGTGCTGGAACTGCGGTGACGGCATGGTTGACAAGTTTCTAGTCGAGCCAACTTCAATATGTAGGACTCGGCTTAGGATCCCGCGCAAATGTCGGATATAGGTTGACGATTGCTAGAATTTGACCTGAGGACTGTGAAAGCTTATGAAATAGTACGGACTATGATACAGGCCTTACACAACCCGTCACCATACATTAGAGCATCATCAGTGTTACGGATCAAGGGAGCTGAAGACTCCTCATCATCAAAGGAGGAGATCTTCATCAACGTGTTTATTAGAGCTCATCTACTTATTTGTAAGTCAATAGAGTCCGGAGACCCTACTGATCATTCCTTTATGGATGATTGAGTCATAGGTGATTCTCACCCCTTTCAAGTCCTCATAGGAGGTCTCCAACAAAAGAATATGTGTGGGTGCTGTGTGTTGACCCTTGCTCTTAATGAACATAAACTTAGGTCCTTGGTGTAAGTCCTTGGCCTGTGTGCCCTAAAACATAGGTTCTGTGTGTTAACCTTTGCTCTTGTGTAGTGCATAAACTCTAGATTCCTTATGTGGATCCTTGGCCTGTGTAACCTAAAACCTTGGTGTTATGTGTTGACCTTTGCTCTTCTGTAGGGTAGATACTCTAGGTTCTGTGTGTGGATCCTTGGCCCGTGTGGCTTAAAAACCTAGTTTCCTTGTGTGGATCCTTTGCTCGAGTGTAAAGCATAAAACTTGGGTGTTGTGTGTTGACCCTTACTCCTGTGTGGGACATAAACTTGTGTCTCTTGGAGACATGTCCAGGTTCCTTATGTATGTCCTAGAGTCGACCTTATGTAGGTTGTGAAGGTTAGAGGTGAACCTAATTTAAAACCTCCTCTAGTGAGATCCGGTACACTTAAGGGTTGAGTGCGTCCACCCGAAGTGGAGTAGGCATGTAGCCGAACCAGTATAAATGACTGTGCTTAGGATTTTTATTTGTGTTTTACTTTTTCATGTTTACTTTAAATATTCTTATGATGCATGATGACATAATTATTTAGAACTGATAAGTATCACATTCCACACAGAGTCATTCATTCAATCCATCTTAGACTAAGGTTATATATTGTTCATATTCTGGTTAGTCTAGTGATTGGATCCTCTAATTGGTTTGGAAACCATTAGAGTTAAATTGATGATATCTTGACATCTGCATATTAGATCAAGATAACGGTAATAGGATCTTTAGCTGTCATAAAATTTATAAAGTCCTATTCACCCCCCTCTAGGACACTTTGACCTATTTTCACTTCTACTAAAGCGATCTTTACTGCAATTTCAATTGGTATCGGAGCAGGTCTCTCTTAAGGGCTTCACCGCCTAGAGAGCAATCTTGACTGAGGTTGGAATCATGGCACAAGTTATAGGTCTAGAGGATGCGAATGGTCAGAACAATTGCCTAGTAATCCACACTGCTCTTAAAGTTGGTAATAGTTCAAAATGGCACCTTGATAGTGGGTGCTCCAGACACATGACCAGTGACCAAATCCACTTTTATGAGTATTCAGACTTTGATGGTAGGCCAGTCACTTTTGGAGATGGGAGCTCCGCCAAAATAATTGGGTAAGGAACAATAGTTGGACCAGGACTCCCCAAGAGTAAAAATGTTTTGTGTAGAAGGTATAAAATATAATCTCCTTAGTATCTCACAAATCTGTGATAAAGAACACTTGGTCACTTTTTCAAAAAATGTGTGTAGAATCTAAAATCAAACTGGAAAATCTATCATGAAAGGCTTACTCACTAATGACAATTGCTACGTAATTAAAAGTAACAATGAGAATGTATTGTCCACAAAATGTAATATGGCTATGAAAAGTAAGTCCAAACATGACACCAAGGGCTGGGTCAAGTGCACTATCGAAACTTAGCAAAGCTAAGTTCAAAAAGTTTAGTAAGAGGCCTTCCCAAGATTAGAAAGGAAGAAAAGATTGTATGTGGTGATTGTCTTAAGGGTAAACTGATAAAAGTTGAACACAAAAAAGACAACCACCATAGCAACATTAAAACCATTGGACCTACTACACATGGACTTAGTGGGTCTCACCAAAGTTGAAAACCATGGCAGAAAAAGATACTTCTTAGTGGTAGTGGATGATTACCCCAGATTTACCTAGGTCGCTTTTCTTCAAGAAAAATTCGATGCTTTTGATGAATTTTTAGTCATGGAAAAGTGACTCCAAAATGAGAAAGGATAATGCATAAATCTCATAAGGAGTGATCATGGTTTTCAATTTGAGAATGAGCGATTTAAAAAATATTGTGATGAGAAAGGAATTCACCATGAATTCTCAGCCCCAAAAACTCCCTAGCAAAATGGGTTTGTTAAAAGAAAGATTCAAGTTCGGCAGGAAATGGGCTTAGTTATGCTAAATGGAAAGGATATGGCTAAAAGCTTCTAGGTCGAAGCAATCAACTACCTACTACATAATAAATAAAGTAATTATGAGAGCAGGCTTAAACAAAACACCATATGAGATATGGTACAGAAAATAACCTAGTGTGAAACACTTTCATGTCTTTGGTAGTAAATGTTATATCCTGAAAGACAAAGAACACCTAGGTAAGTTTGAGTCTAAAAGTGATGAAGGCATATTTTTAGGATACGCCTTGAATAGTCGTGCCTATGGAGTATAAAATTTAAAAACCCTCACAATTCAAGTATCAGTTAATGTGGTGGTTGATGACCAACCTCATGAAGAAGAAAGTTCCTCAAATGAATTGGAAGATGATGTGGATTCATGCATTATAGGTAAATCAGATAACAAAACTACCAAATCTAATGAACCTCAACCGTCGCCTAACATACCCATCATTTAAGATCACCCTCTAAATCAAATCATTGGAGATCCTAATGATGGTGTAAGAACTCGACATCAAATAGAAAGCATCTATAGTCATTTTTACTCTACCTCTAAGATTGAGCTTAAACATATTGTGGAAGCTCTTCAAGATGAATATTGGATAAATGTTATGCAAGAAGAACTTCAACAATTTCAAATAAATGAGGTACGACAATTGGTTCCTAGGCCACCTGATACAAATATCATTAGAACTAAATGGATCTTCAAGAGTAAATCCACTGAATCTGGTAATGTGATTAGGAATAAAGAAAGACTGGTAGCTCAAGGATATTCACGGATAGAAGGTATTGACTTTGATGAAACATTTGCTCCTATAGCTAGTCTTGAGTCAATCAGGATTCTCATGTCAATTGCATGTGCATTGAAATTTAAACTATTTTAAATGGATGTCAAAAGTGCATTTCTCAATTGAGTACTTGATGAAGAAGTCTATGTGGAATAACCTAAGGGATTTTCAGACCCCAAGTATCCTCAACATGTTTATCGATTGAGCAAAGCACTTTATGGTCTTAAACAAGCACCACGTGTTTAGTATGAACATCTGACGTAATTTCTTCTGGATCATAAATTTTGCAAGGGTAGTGTAGATAAAATACTATTCACTCAAAAGACAGAATTCACTAGTCATTGCCCAGGATGACATAATATTTGGTTCTACATGTGAAGATACTGTTCATAACTTCGCTGATCTCATGAAATCTGAAATTGAAATGAGTATGGTTGGTGAGTTAAACTTCTTCTTAGGCCTACAAGTGAAGTAATTACACAATGGGATCTTTATATTTTAGAGCAAGTACGCAAAAGATCTAGTTAAAAGATTTGGACTTAAATCTAGTCATACCTATCATACTCCCATGAGCACCACACTCAAACTCTCCAAAGATATAAATAGGAAAAGTGTGCATCAACACTTGTATCGAAGCATGATAGGAAGCCTATTATATCTAATTGCAAGTCATCCAGATATATCATTTAGCGTAGGAGCATGTGCGCGATATCAGGAGGATCGCAAGGAATCTCATCTAATAGTAGTTAAAAGAATCATCAAGTATGTGGCTGCAACAACTTCCTTCCGTCTATGGTATCCATTCGAAACATCTACCATCATTTCTGGATACTCAAACGCCAATTGGGCTGGAAATTTAGATGATCGCAAGTCAACCAGTGGCAGTTGTTTTTATATTGAAAATTGTTTAGTGTTTTGGCAAAGCAAGAAACAGAATTCGATATCCCTATCCACTACCGAAGATGAATACATTGCTGCAGGTAGTCACTGTGCTCAACTCCTATGGATGAAACAGATGCTACTGGATTATGGGATCAAGCAGTCAACTGTGACTCTCTTTTGTGACAACACTAGTGCTATCAATATTTCAAAGAATCTTGTTTAACACTCTCAGACCAAGCATATTGACATTAGACATCATTTTATCCAAGAGCTTGTTGAAGAAAAGATCGTACTGTTGGACTATGTGTCTATAGAAAATCAACTTGCTGACATACTAACTAAACCGCTAGACGCAAACAGGTTTAGCAATCTTCAAAATTTAATTGGATTATGTGTAATTTGATGACTAGTTGAGTCAAACAAGGGCCAAATTGGCATATCTAAGGACTATGGTCCTCTTATTTTTGTATGATTAAATATGTACTATATAGGTATATCTTCATGTCTTAACCATATTCTGTATATTAAGAGAGATACTTTTTTTTTTTATACTCAATGAAATCAAACATGTCTCAATCTCATCGATGGCTCATGGGAATATAATATCTTAACCGTCGGTCCCTTTCAACAGTTATAATTCCAATCTGTCTTGATATCTACTGGTTCTTAATTGTTGGTCCTTTTCAACGGTCATCGATATAGTCTTCGATATCATTATGAGCCTGACTTCGATGACATTAATAGGATATCGATATCATCGACACTCTGCTATAAAAGAGAAATAAGTGTCAGACTTGTCTTTCAACTTGATCTTTCATTTTCTGGTTATTTTTCCTTATCTATATCTATCTTCTTGGGCTTTCCTCCAAGAAGAACCATGGTGAAAAGCAAAGGTAAGGATCTTACTCATTCCAAATTGTCTAAATCAAAGAATAAGCAACCAGAAACAAGTCAGTCTCATCCCAATCAGTTGGCTTAGGAACAAGTTACAATAGCAGAGCGCATTATTCTTAACAGTGCCATTGAACCATTCGAAGTGGATCTCCTTCTAGAAGTAATAGGGTGGAAAAATATACTCAATCTTAGTGGACCCTACCAAATTGAATTGATTCATCATCTTTTCAACAACTGCCATATTGTTCATGATAATCCCCCATGTATTCGATTGGAGCTCATGCATAACACGAAACTCATTACTTCAATCATACTTGGCTATCTCCCGAACCTAGAAGTAACTCGAATTCCAATAATGGAACATAATCTAAATGGTTAGGAGTATGAGGCGAGATAACACAAGCATTGTGTCATGGAACCATAGTTCCTAGGAATGATGAAAACACTCTTCATGTCAACCACCTTGGACCCTCCTTCAAAAATTTTCACAACATCTTCGGGACTAATGTGTATCCATGTGATGTAAAGGAAAGTTATTTTACTCCCTATGGGCTCAATCTCCTATATGATGTCTATCAAGAGGTCCAAGTGTACCTTCCAACCCTTATCCTAGGACATCTAGCTCGTATAATTAGAGGGGAACATCGGGATACACTACCATTTCCCTCACTCATATGCAAGCTAGCTCAATATGTGGCCTTACCAACCACGTCCGATGTTGTTCATCCGAAAGTATGGTTTGATCAAGATGCAGTTCAATAGGCATAACAGTTATGCCTAACTTCATCCCATCAACCAAATAGTCCTCCCACACAGACGCCTAGCGTAAAAAATGATCATCTCTCATATTCGCCCATGACATGGGGATCAAATCATACACCGCTACACAATACTGAGTCAATCACAAATTGCCGGGACCACCAACTTGAACGTCATTTGCTGAATGGTCTGGCTGGTATTGACGAGCATCTTTACAACTATGAAAGACGTCTGACAGTGATTGAGGATAGAATTGAAGCTCTCCAACATACCAGACAACAAGTAGTTGAGTTGCTGACCGATGGAGAAACTTGAGCACCTTAAGTGCTAAAAGAAGGATTGGTATCGATGTGGCCATATATGGACACTGTAGATGATTTCTTTTTGGGGACCGCATGATTTTCTTGTGATGGATTGAAACATTTTGGAGTTATTCATCCTCTAGATGAGGAAAATACTTTATTTTGATGTGCCCATGGTTGGGCTGGATATTTAGATAGTTTATTTTGTGTTGAATGTCTAAAGACTGCCAAGCTTGGGTAGTTTTTATTTTGGATATTTTGATGGCTAAATACTAATATATATATATATATATATATATATATATATATATATATATATATATATATATATATATATATATATATATATTGCTGCCATATCTATTTGCTCACAATTATTCACTAATCTCGATAGAATACTGGTATAAATTTTGATTTCTTTCTATTGTATATCCATTAGGATTGTGAACTAGATTGTGATTTCTAATGTTTACAGAAATACTGCTATCTGTTTTTGAGAAATCACCGCTCTCCTTTGCCTTGATTCTCCCATGTCTTTATGCTTCAACTTCAGTCAATTACTAGTGATATATTGATCTTTGCTAATGACTAACAAAAAGGGGGAGACAAATCCCACCATGGAGAAAATTGTGTGTATCTATGTATGTATGGTGGTACAGGTGTTAGGGGGAGCAGTTGCAAGAAGATAGGGGGAGCAACTATTATTGAATATCACAACCATGTGTGTGAATTCAAATACCATATTTGTAAAATTGTGTAAAGTTCTTATACACACAATTTAAGGTGTTGTTCTAGAATTTTAGATGTTTTGTTACATAATTGACAAAGGAAGAGATTGAAAATGCCCTAGTTTGTCAATTAACGTGAGTGTTGAGTTAGCAAGAGAAGTGAGCCCCATAAGAAGATCATTCAAGTGTCTGCCTCAACTAGATGTGTACTCCAAACCCATCAAAGGTAAACTTAGCCTCACATCCCATGTCCCAAAACACCTGGGTAAATAAAATCCTTAAAAGTGGATAGAACAACAAAGGGTTAAAAGTATGAAAACTATTTTGCAAACCAGAAAAATCTCTAAGTTTTCATCTTTTGTTGATATATTGAGATCACCTCGATGAGATCAGATGCCAGTTATCAATGTCCTCGAAATGCAATCGATATCATCGAATTAAGGACTACTTGTGTCCAACAACTGGACAAAATTATCGATGAACCGATGGAACAATTGATATCATCGACATTCAAATTCCAAGATCATCGAGACGACTCGATATAATCGAATTGTCATTTGTTTGTGTCCAACAAGCTTCTAAGGAAAATCATACATTTATTGATGACTCGAAGAGAGCCTCGATATCCTTGAAATTTAAACTCCGATGATATTGATGGATCTTCGATATAATCGAATTCAGACCAAACTATCCAGCAATCTTTCACAAAAATCCTCTTTAAATGGTTCGAGGAATCGAGTCTCCCTTGATAAAATTGATATTCAAATATTGATCATATCTTATCTAGGTTGATATCATCGAATTCAGACAATGGAATGTCTGACGAACTTATGGGAAAATATTTTAGAAAAGATTAATGAATCGAACTAGGTATCGATATCATCAATCTGATGACATCGTGGGAGGATCGATAATATCGAAGTCGGCTATCTCATTCTTAGCCTGCTCTCTTATTTTTTATTGTCAAGGAATCGAACTATGGTTCGATGAAATCAAAGTTTAAAATCCAATGACATCGAAGCATGTTCGATATGATCGAGTTGTGTATAAGAGATTCAACTGTGATTGTCAGAAGAGTTCATATCATCGATCTGTCTCTCGATGTCTTCAAAGTATTCATTCGATGATATCAAAGATGGCTCGATGATATCAAACTCTGTCAAAAAACTGACTATTTTTTTACCATTGGATCTCTTTGCATATTTAAGGAGAGCTTGCTGTTAGTTTCAGTAGTGGGAAAAATAGAGAGAGCCTTGAGAGAGAGTCCTGCATACTATTTACCCTAAGCTCTTTTTTTCATGGGAGTTCATCCTCCAATCCACCCTCATCCAATCCACCCTCATTATTGATATTTAATAGAGTGGATTGGGAAATGAACTTCCATATTCAAGGATGATTCAGCTACCACCTTAATGGCAAATCGTTGAGTTGGGATACCTTGAATGCTTGAATGCTTGGAATCACTCAGTCTCTAAAATAGGAAAACATTTAATAGAGTAGGATTTTAACATAACCTTGACCCAACCCGTTGCTATACATTGGAAAATTATCAGTGTTGCGGATCAAAGGAGTTAAAGACTCTTCATCATCATAGGAGGAGATCTTCATCAATGTGCTTAATGGGGCTCATCTACTTATCTGTAAGTCAATAGATTACAGAGACCCTGTTGATCATTCCTTTGTGCAGGATTGGGTCACAGGTGATTCTCACTCCTTTCAAGTTCTCATAGGAGGCCTCTGACAGGAGAATAAGTGTGGGTGTTGTGTGTTGACCATTGCTCTTGGTGAGTATAAACTTAGGTGCTTAGTGTAGGTCCTTGGCATATGTGGCCTAAAACCTAGGTGATGCGTGCTGACCTTTAATCTTGTATAGGGCATAAACTCTAGGTTCCTTGTTTGGATCTTTGGCCTGTGTGGCCTAAAACTTAAGTGTTGTGTGTTGGCCTTTGTTCTTGTGTAGGGTGTAAATTATAGGCTCCTTGTGTGGATACTTCGCCTGTGTGGCCTAAAACCCTAGGTTCCTTGTGTGGATCCTTTACTCGTGTGTAGAACATAAAACCTGGGTGTTGTGTGTTAACCCTTGCTCCTGTGTGGGGCATAAACTTGTGTCTCATGGAGACATGTCTAGGTTTATTGTGTAGGTCCTAGAGTCAACCTTGTGTAGGTTGTGAAGGTTAGACATGAACTTAATTTAAAACCTCCTTTAGTGAGATTCAGTACACTCAAGGGTTGAGTGCGTCCGTTAGAAGTGGAGTAGGCACCTACCCGAACTACTATAAATGACTGTGTTTAGGATTATTATTTACGTTTTACTTTTCTGTGTTTACTTTGAATGTCTGCATGATGCATGATGACATGATTATTTAAAACTGATAAATATCACTTTCCACACATCATTCATTCAATCCATCTTAGACTGAGGTTATATATTGTTCATATTCTTCTTTGTTTGGTGATTGGATCCTCTAATTGGTTTAGAAACCATTAGAGTTAAATTGATGATATTTTGACATCTGCATATTAGATCAAGATAACTGTAATAGGATTTGTAGTGGTCATAAATTTTTATAAAGTCCTATTCACCCCCCTCTAGGACATTTTGACCTATTTTCACTTCTATTAAAGCGGTCTTTACCGCAATTTTAGTATCATCATCTCAACTATTATTTGGTCTGTCCCACCAAGGTGTAACTCCCATATTGACCTTATACTACGTGCAAGGCATATGGTCTTATAGGTTAAGTGTGAGTCCCATTTGGTGAACCAATAGGCCAACTCAAAGGCATAAACTTCTAACCACAAGGCTTTCAATGGCGTGGACCTAATTTCAGAACTAAGTGAGACGCCACACATTCCACTATCAACTAGAAACAATGCACAATCTCAAACATACGGACAACATGTTAACATCTTTTATGTCATACATCATATTTGGTCCACTAGCCACATATACAAGTAAACCAAGAAAAATCCCAATTATCTAGTTTATGAATTCTAAAATAGGCATTGCTAAGTGTGGTCCACTTGACTAGAGTTAGAGTGTAAGGCACGCTACCCATTAGGTAATGGGCCTGGCCAATGGGCTCAAGGAAGGTTAACATGGTGGGCTTCTCACTTCCCAATGATTTCTCTTAGTGTTGGGCCCACTTAGGCCTTAGGGTTGCCTCATTTATGTAACACCCTGGATTTTTACTAACCTGGAATTGGATATCCTTAGGCAATGGGTCAACCATATCACTCTTAGAGATCAATCCTAAAGTCTAGAAATTACTTTTCAACCTATTTCCTTCAAAATCTCACCTTTCACCACCCCATTCTTCAAATTTCTCCAAGTACTTTCATATTAGACACAATCCTAAAGTTTAAAGGTGGAGAACTATACTTAAACTAAAACTTATCGTAAATGGTACGTTGTAACACCCCAGATTTTTGCCAACCTGGGGTTAGACGTCCTTAGGCAATGGGTCAACCATAGCACCTTGGTAACCTCTCAGAACCCAATTCCAAAGCCAAAGAAATCATGTAGAACCTAATTCCTTTAGAAAAAAAGCGTAAGTTAACTAGCGCTACGTTAGATTACCTGTGAAATTGTCCCTGATCTCTTTAAATACGTTCTGCAAGGACCAAAACTTGTAGAACCAATGACACTATCTTACCCTGAAATCCAGGATCAAACTCTAAACCAGATTGTTCCCAGGAACCCTTTGAAACCTTGTATTGGATCTAGACCGCGCGTTGAAAGTCCAATATCTACTATCTTAAACCGTTATGACCGCTTGGCTGGACTTGACAATCGTTTCAAAAATCAAGCCCAACCGCTGTTCTGAGGCTATTTCACTGAGCCTAGAGCGAGGAGCGTGAGAAAGAGTGAAATTCATTTAAAATTAAATGGGATTTAAATAAATCTGGCACTTTTCGCTTGTGGGATCAGTATAAGCATTCAGACCGTCAGAATCTGACCCAAATACACCCTCGGATCAGGGAACATTTCTCACTCAGGTCAGTGTACTTGGAATCCTCGATCGAGTCTCCGTGACCGTTGAACTGAAACTGGTCCGCCATGTGCAATCTGGGAACTCTACTGGTTTGAAAACTTGATGTGAGTAGGATCCGATATGCATGATCTTAAGTCCAACCGCGTTCGGCCAGGGGACCTCCCGAAATGCTCTTTTAGATCGAAAAAGTCCCGATTTGGTTATAACTCAAGTATACTTTGTTCCCAAGTCTATTTAGGTTAGTTTTTAGCCTATATAAGGGCTTTAAACCCTCTCATATCTCTCCCATCCGAATTTGCTTGAAATCCTAGATTGAGAGAGAGAGAAAGTGAGAGATTGTAAGAGACTTTGTGAGAGAACTTCCTGCCGTTTTGCTCCATCCTTTGCACATACCAAAGCAACGCATTCAAATCACTTTTCCGGTGATTTTCAATACAATTTTAGGTAAGAAAACCCTAACCACTTACTGATTTAGGGATTCCTTTGATTCAATAGCGAAGTAGCTTACATATCTTGTGCATTAGGTCGCCGTTACGCTGTTGACAAAGCGTATATGTGCTATTCGAATCGATACACGTCTAAGGCGAAAGGTGCAGATTTTAGACGCTTTGATTGACTGATTTCAAAGCTTTCAATGTCGTTTAATAGTAAATTATCGACGAGCACGCCGTTTGACATGTAGAACATGCTGTCCATTTTCCATTTCGACTGCGTATGAAAAATATGAGATTTAGGGTATTTTAGTCATTTGTAGGAAATACTGTTTACGTCCATATTTTGTTGAAATGTTTGTCATGGTTATTTGTCATGTTAGGATATTAGGAATGCGTGCATGATCTGTTTGGCGAAGAGATTCACCCTAATGCGTACTTTGGGTCGACATACGCTGTGTAGACTAAGTGTTTGTATAAATGTTTGTATTAGTATGTATTGAGTAAATGGTGTTGTAAATTAGTTTTGAGAATGAATTCTCAATCCACATGATGTTGTATATGATTTCCTACATGTTTGCTATATGAATTGATTTCCTTATATGTATGGAATACATGTGTTGGGTTGATTTGCTTACTTTGTATGCTATAACATGTATTAACATGCTTGTATTGTTGTATTTCATTTCTATTACTCTCATATTATTATTGATGTGGATTTACAAATACTTGGGGCTATGATCTAGTCCATGCAGTCGGTAACAGATTGAATTCGTGGTTGGCTTCTATTTGCCATGAAGGACGCGTTGATGAACGAGAGTCGTGTTTTGAGTTGGAGGCAGTGGTTAGGCCACATGAAGTATTTTATGCACTTCATGTCGCTTAGCTTGAGATGCGCTCGTACTAGTCGAGCCCGTTAAGTAACCCGACTGGCCATTGTATGTTCACCCTGTATGAGTCATAACTGCTTGAACCTAGGGTACTGAACTTACCATTGGAAACCCTATTAACCATGGTACCTTGATCCATAAAGACTCATGAGTCGGGCATGGTGGTATGGGACACTGTGGTCGAAATGTCGGCCTACGCTGGGGCCACAAACCTCCTCGTAGTGACCAGTGAGCACATTTGACTCGTGAGCCGATTGCGGTGGTATGAGACACTACATTCGAGCTGTCAGCCTACTTTGATTGGTGACGAGCCCTTTGTAGTGACCGCGGGAGTATTCTGAGTCTACGGGAGGCGACGACCCTTCCGTAGCGATGAGAGTACATTAGGCCTGTATTGATAAGGTGATGGGGGAGCGGTGCAACGAGTGCGAGAAACAACCCTAGTAGCCCTTGCAGCGACCTACAGATATAACATCGCATGAGATTACTAGGAGTGACGACCCTAGACAGGATCTGTGTTGGGATTGATATAAGGAAGGTACCTTAGTTTCCTAATCCTGTTGTATGAAAAGGACTAATAATAACCCGGTAATCATTATCCATATCGCACTGCATGTGCCTGGAAGATGTGGAGTACTGCGGAAAGAAAGCATGCCGCGGACGCAGATGGTGGCACATGAGGGAGTATGTCGGTGAGGGCATCCATCATGTCATTTCATGCATGCATTAACAACAGTATTTAGGAATGTTTGATTGTTTGCTTTACTATTATCGCGTGATTGATTTGATAACATGCTAATCTTTGCTCTATGATTCCACTGAGTTGATTACTCATTCCCACATTACGGGATGGTGCTCCGGACACCCACCAGTCCCTATTTTAGTTTCAGATGATGGCGTTATTTGAAAAGTGTAGCCGGACTTGATGATGATGAGGAGGATCCCTCCTTTATGCGTGTTCTGATCGACGGGATTACAGGGAGGTTGATTAGGCGCCTTGACACTTGTCATTTTATATTTTTGGAGCACTCATGTATATTCTTTTCTTTCCATTTTTAGAGTATACATGTATTTAATTAACCTGGTAACATGTTCACACTCTGGAGATTTACAATTAATTATATATTTTATGTATTCATCACAGTCTTTCGCTTGCTAATTTAACTGTCTTTGGAGTATGATATGCTGTTTTGGCTTATCTCAATCTTGTTTAATGTCATTCTACAGAAAACTGTATTTATCATTATCTATGATGCATAAGTGACATTCTAGAACTCGGGAGTTGGGTTTCTACCCGACCCTTGATTTTAAGGGTGTTACATACGTACATGCATAAACTAGGATTTTGACTATTGAATTCTTAGAATATCATAATGTAGATAGATTATTTGGATGGATTAGCTTCTTCTACCCTAAGAAAATATATTGTACGTCACGTAACTCATTCCAGTTTGTAAATGAGACTCGATAAACGCCTCGACGGGCTCATGGGCCCAAACGGCTCAATTCGAGGGGCTCCAAGGTGGGTCCCACATGTTTTCGTCATCCCTGGGGGGTGAGGACCTCACCCTTAGGGCGATTCCTCACCAAATAGGTCAGTGACCAGCGAGGACCTCGCCGACCTCGTCCGTACAGTGATCTGGCAGGCCGATTTCTGCACTTTTTCCTACACATTTCTTCCAACTTTGAAAAATCATATCTCCTTCGTTATAACTCTAATTTAGGTGATTCATAAATAAGATTGAAGATAAATGAGTCTAGGTTTATATAAAAATATGTGAAAAATATAGTAAAATACTTAATATAGTTTAAAGTAGGACGTTGTGACAAACTGTCCGAAAATCACTTCTTGGACAGTTGCTGCTTCGGGAATTTTTAGAATTTTTATAAAACTTGAAATCTCATGAAATTTGGTGGAGACAGGGTAAAATTGATTATGAACCACTAAAAAAATAATTAAAATAATATGATAATTAGAAGTGCCTAAAATGGGGCATAGATTGGACCTAGGACCGTATTCTGTCATAATTACGCTAGAATTTGGTTAAGTACCAAATTGAATACTCAGTAGAATTAACGTGAACCACTTTTAATACAAACTTCAAGACCTAAAATGAGTAGGATTACTAACGCTATCTTACCTAGAAACATAGGATCAATCTCTATTCCCGTTTACTCTCGGGAGCACTTTGAAACTCCATATCGGACCTGGATCGCACGTCGAAAGTCCGATATCTATGAATGTAAGACATTACGACCGCCTAGTTGGACTTGACAATCATTTCAAAAATCAAGCCCAACCGATATCCTGAGACCATTTTACTCAGTCCGGAGTGAAGAGAGTGAGAAAAGGAAAATATTTAGAAAATTAATTCAATTTTTAATAAATCTGGCACGTGTCGCTTGCACAAGATTTTTAAGCATTCTGACCGTTAGAATTTGACCAAATTTCACCCTCAGATTAGGAAAGTTGGCCCTTACATGTCATAGTACTTATGGCCCTGATCGAGTTTCGGTGACCGCTGAACTGAAACTGGTCTGCCACGGTCAATCTGAAAACCCGACCGGACTTAAAACTTAGCTGGACCTAGATCTAATATTAGTGAGCTTAAGTCCGACTACATTTGATAACATCCAGAAATGCTCCGTTGGAGCGAAACAGACGCACTTTGGTTATAATCTAAGTATACCTTGACTTGGAGTCTGTTTTCGTTATGTTTGGGCTTATAAAAGGGCCTTAAACCCTTAGCTTTCTAACCCATATGAATTTTCCAAACCCTAGAGAGTGAGAAGAGAGAAAAGAGAGAGAAAGTGAAGGAGAAGTTGGTGCTGCTTCCTGGGATTCTTCCCAGTCTCTCTACGTGCCTCATCAACACTTCTCTATCGTTATTCCGGCAATTCTGGTTTCGTTCTAGGTAAGAAAACCCTAACCCTAACCTATTTTAAGGTTCCTATGGGTACAAGTAACTAAGTAGCTGACTCACCTTATGTTATAGGTCGTCATATCGATGTTGACGGAAGCGTAGAGTACCTATTCAATTCATTACGCTTCTACGACATAAGATGTAAATTTTAGATGCTTAGGTTGCCTGTTTTCAAAGCTTTCAATGCCGTTTAATGGTAGATTGTTGATAAGGATGTTGTTTGACATGTAGAACATGCTGTCTGTTTTTCATTTCGAATACGTACGAAGAATAAGAGATTTAGGGTATTTTAGGTATTTATAAGAAATACTGTATACATAAGTATTTTGCTGATATGATTTCCATGAGTATTTTTTGTGTACCTATGTTAGTTATGCGTGTATGATCTGTTTGGTGAAGAGATTTGCCCTAATGCACATTATTGGCTGACATATGCTATGTAGACTAATGTGTGTAGACTAAGTGTTTGTATAAATGTATGTATTAGTAAGTATTGAGTAAATGGTGTTGTAGATTAGCGTTGAGATTAGTTTCCCAACTAATTTGATGATGTACATGAATTCCTCCATGCTTGTTGTAGTGAATTGATTACCTTATGTGTGAAATACTCGTGTATAGTTAACTGCTTATGATGTATGTTATAACATGCTGATAACATGCTGGAATTACTTGTATTTCAATTCTGTCTTTCTCATATGATTATTGATTTAGATTACAAGTGTTTGGGGCTATAATATAGTCCAGGCAGTCGGTAACAGATTTGAATTCGTGGTTGGATTCTATTCGCCATGAAGGACGCGTTGACGAACCCGAGTCGTGCTTGGGTTGACGGCATTAGTTAGGCCACGCGAGGTGTTTATGCGCTTCATGTCGTTCAACTTGAGTTGCGCTCGTACTAGTCGAGCTCGTCGAGTAACCCGACTGACCATTGTATGTTCACCTTATATTGATCATAACTTCTTGAACCTAGGGTATTGAACTTACCAATGCTAACCTTGATAACCGTGGTACCTTGATCCATTAAGACTCATGAGTCGGGTATGGTGGCATGGGACACCGGGGTCGAGCTGCCGGCCTACGCTGTGGCGACGAGCCTCCCCGTAGTGACCAGTGAGCACCTCAGACTCGTGAGCCGATTATGGTGGTATGGGACACTATATTTGAGCTGTCCGTATACTCTGATTGGTGACGAGACCTTTGTAGTGACCTCGAGCGTACTCTGAGTCTACGTGAGGCGACGACCCTTCCGTAGCAACACGAGTACAAACTAGGCCTGTATTGATAAGGTGATGGGGGAGCGGAGCAATAAGTGCATGCAATCGCCCTGACAGCCCTTGCAGCGACCTAGAAATATATCATCGTATGAGACTACTAGGAGTGACTACCCTATACAGGATCCTTGTTGGGAATGATATAAGGAAAGTACCATAGTTTTCCAATCCTGCTATATGAAAAGGACTAATAACAACTCAGTAATCATATTCATATCGCACTGCATGTTCCAAGAAGATGTGGAGCACTGAGGGAAGAAAGCATGCCGCGGACGTAAGATGGTGTCACATGAGGGAGTATGTTGGTGAGGGAATCCATCATATCATTTCATTCTTGCATTAATCACAGTATTTAGGAATGTTTGATTTGCTTGCTTTATCATTATCGCTTGATTGATTTGATAACATGGTAACGTTTGCTCTATGATTCCACTGAGTTGGCCACTCACTCCCACGTTACGGGATGGTGTTGTACACACCAACCAGTCCCTGTTTTAGTTTTAGATGATGGCGCTACTTGTGAAGTGGAGTCAGACTTGTATGATGATGAGGAGGATTTCTCCTATAGGCGGTTATCAGGAGGGTCTATGTAGACCGTGTTCTGATTGACGGGATTACACAGAGGTTGATTAGACGCCATGACACTTGTCATTTTATATTTTTGGAGCACTCATGTATATTTTTTTTGATCATTTTTAGAGTATACATGTATATGTTTAACTTGGTAACATGTTTACACTCTGGAGACTTACAACAGTTCATATATTTTGTATATCTATCACATTCTTCCACTTACTAATTTAACTGTCTCTGAAGTATGATATGTTGTTTTGGCTTAATCCACTTCATGTTTTATGCACTATTACAACCGACATTCATTCATCATTGAAAATGTTGCATAAGTGATGTTCTGGAACTCAGGAGTGGAGTTTATCCTTGACCCCCAATTTTTAGGATGTTACAATTTAGATGGGCCCAAGGCCACCCATATCTTAAGACAAAAATTGACAACAAGATCTGTCCACTACATTTTTACAAATTATTTAACACCCATTTACTAAATATGCTAGGTGGCCCTCATTATATGAAGGGTAAGGGCCATACAAGATAACACATACTAGATGGCCCACCTAAGGTTTCAAGCCCACCAACACCTAAGAGTTCATTTTTTGAGTTTTAATGCTATATTAAATGCTTTGGGAAGATGATGGATCCCAATGATGTGGCCCACATGAATTCTATATCAAACAAGGTTGGTTCTAGGCCATTTTCGAGTTAAATTCACGATAACATGGGGCCCATATATGGTGAAAGAAAATATCCATCGGGTAGCTCTATGTATGGCATTAAAAATTATAAGTTAGGTCTCATTGGTTGAGTATAGACAATTTACGGTGATGGCCTAAACATGGGTACTTGGAGAAAATGTGCAGGAAACACAACACAGAATTAGTTTTGGCCTAATTTTGAGTACGTCCCATGATCCTGAGGTACCACCTTTCAGTGTGAAGTCAGGTGCCCTTAGAATTCCTATATATGAACTTCAAAAAATATAAAATAGTACCAACTGGTTGTGCACACATAATGTTTGGTGTATGGACAAACATAGGTATTTTAATTTTCTGCACAACCATGTCTGGCCCTATTTTGGGACCCACTCCCTGATCATGTGGGGTCTGATTTAGCCCAAGTAAAATATTATTTATTTATTAATTGGTATATGTTAAAGGTTCCAAGTGGCTTCCCATACATATCTTATGTGATGGGTCCACTACAAAGGACCAAAGTATGTACAAAACACAAATAATCAAATAGTTCTTAGCAATATTGGGGTCTGTCACAACTTTGGGCCCACTTTCCAAACATTTGGAGATCATTTCCTACAAAAAGGTAGGAATCCCAACCCACTGATAGGTGGATTAAACATCCCCCATAATCGGACTCTTAATTATAGAGTATGAGGCCCACCACAAGGTATCAAAGTGGCCTACACGCAACACAGTTAGGAACATAGAAAATTTTTAGCAAATAGAAGGTGCAAAAGGAATGAAATAGATCTAATGGCTAGTGGGGCTCACATGTTGGCAAACCATAGAAAATACATACAAAAGTACAGATGGGTGTCCAGATTGGATGAACTAATAAAACACATAAATTGCAAGTGGTCTCACTCCCAAGCGGGTTAATAAGAGGATGAATGTTATGGATAATATATATATACAATATTTTTTTATGACATATATACAACATACACATCAAGTAGCACATGAAATGTATTAATCAAATCTCTATGATCATATTCTTTGTTGGGAAATCCGAGCCAATGGATGGTTTGTGTATACATTATTTAGTATATGTATATGTTTCCAACTATAGAGGGCCTTTAATCTATTTAAACCACACACAACAATTCAAGATTTACCCTTACAGAAGCATCTTTTGTAAGGCCCGTATTCTAGTCCGTACCGTTCCGTAGACTCCCGCGATCCTCCCTGTAGAATTCCGGCAACCTGCGACCTATAATCAGAGTTTACGTGCGACCCTAAGTCACATCCTATATATCTGAGTCGACTCGACCCAAGACTTGTACCCTACCGACTGCGTCATCTCCGTGGTTCCAACGCCACGACTTGTACACCGATACGATATCCAGGCCAGAAGTTGTGGGCCACGTTTATTTCAAGGGAAACATCACGTGTTGCGAATCCCGAGAGAATCTCTACTACCTTTCAGATTAATTAAGTCAAGTGTCAACCCATACCCTACCCATCCCTCTCTCACCCAAAAGTTAAATGAACTCATACCTAGACATTCCTTTCTTACAAACAAGTCAACAAGCACCATACCCTGTATGTCATCTCTCCTTACAACACCACTCCTCTCTCTCTCTCATTTCTCACTCTATCTCAAGCAATCTAAGAGAGAGGACCGTTGTGATGCCCCAAACTCGAAAAATGGGCTCACCAAATCCGACGCCGACAGCCTCCGTAAAACCCCATTCTCAGCTCCTAGTACCCATTTACCAAGTTCCAATCTTAAGATCCTATAAGGAGGATTTTTAACATCAGTTTGATTCGTAATAAGTATAACCAAAGACATAACTCACAAACAACAACCAAAAACTCCACATTTCCACTATGATCAAAAACTTATAAGTACAATACACATAAAGGGAAATACAATGATGATAGACAAAAGATCCAAGATAATCTGCTATACGCTCCTACCTCGGTGCAGTTGCGATCCAACATCACCTGAAAGCAATGGTTGTGTATAAGCTTACGGAAAGCTTACATGGTGGTGAAAGTGTGTGCGCATTGTAGTAACACAATTATACAATATCAGAGTAATGCAGAATATGCTGATGAATCCATGAACGCTATTGGCCGTAGCAAGGCTATGTGATGCAAGGCATGAATGATGTCGGTCATACCAAGGCCATGCAATGCGAGATGCAACTCAAGAAAATGAATCCTTATCCAAGTCCACATATCAATATAGCTCAACTCTGGAATATCATCATCGTCTAGTACACTCAAAACCATATTGCCACCCAATCGCGCACAACAAGGTGAGCGAAAGAAACCTCACTATCCACCTGCCAATATCGTGCCCGGCTAGTCGATAGCGGACCCATTCCTCGATCTGGTCAAACTCAACCTAGCTTTGTCCCCTCCTCTCAAGTAGGTAAGGCTGCACCCGCTTCTAATTGACCACGACACAATGGAATGTGCGGCCTTCTGGTATTCGACACTTGACGCTCATGCATCCACTCAGTTTAGACGTTCGATCAACCTCCTGGTACCATAAGGGTTTAGGGAATTTCACCCAGCGATATCTATAGCACCCCATGTAAAATAAGATTCCTGGTGTCCAATCCTGCCAACCATGATACTCCTGTAGAGGCTACGACCCTGATGTCGCTAGGGCGTACAATAGTCATGTCACACAATGCGAGATGCATGAATCACACTATCTAGTCACGCAAAAATCCTGCGTGTACCATGCGCTCATGTGGGCAACTCCCCCCATCAAGGAGTCCCATAATGATCTGCCCAATGGCATGTGCTATGATCAATCACTCCTCACATCTAGCATACATATGATGCGCATGGGCACGGATCGTGGATCTATATTAAGCATATTATATGATGATGATGATGTACCCCCCCTTATATCAAGGTTGGGCGTAAGCATCTTATCCATAATCCCAAGGATCCAGAAAGGGTTCCTTCACCATACTATATCGCATGGCGGGCTAGATGCCCTAGGGGGCCCAAATGATTCCTAGATGTACTCCAAAATAAAAGACATAATCCTACTAATAACCAATGGGGGCCTAACATCTTGGGATAGCTCAATGAGAATAGATGGATCATATAAATGAGGCCCAATGACTAGGGTCAACCTACTTAAAGAATGATGACAATGGGCCTAACAAGGCCTTAGGGACGGTCGCAATGAGGGCATTTAACCATCATTTCCCATCAACGTGGACATCTAACTAACATTACTCCCAAGGAGTGGCCCACACAAGGGATTCATACACAACGTAATGGGCCACACATACATTGCATTGAGCCTCACTCTATGGGCCTCGAATATGTCACAATTGGTCTTACCCATGGGCCTCGAATACATCACAATGGGCCCTGCCCCTGGGCCGTATAAACACCACATTAAAGTGGGCTGAGCACTCCCAAGTGGGCCCCATACACATTATTTGGGCCTCCGTGGTAGTTAAAATAGATGGACAGCGTGGCTATGAAGTATATCAGGGTGGGTCTCACCGTAATGTTTATTTTTCATCCAATCTGTTCATACGGTCATAAGGACCTGGATTAATTGGAAAAATAAATTTCATACTGATCTAAAACTTCTAGATCCAATCTGTCCATATGGTCACACCTTACATCCTAACCGTCCAACTGTTTGAGAATGGCGGACCCCACCATGATGTATGTGTCCATCCAGCGTCTTTCCAGGCCTAGACGCTGGATGTTGGATTTACAAATATATATATATATATATATATATATATATATATATATATATATATATATATATATATAAAATATAAATAATAATATTATGTAATGTCTGGGCCACACCAAGTAGACCCACATGATATATGCATTCCATCCACTCCATCCGTCCCTAGCCATGGGCTAGGGACTGAAGAAAATTCAAACTCTAGAGGGCCACCACATAGACCTCACAAGGATGTATGTGTTTTATCTGCACCATCCATTTGGACGGTGCCATGTACAGCCCCACCATGATGCATGTTACATCTACACTGTTCTTGTAGTGGCCCACCTTGATGTCCGTGTCATACCGCCCATCCATATGTGGAACCCACTGTGATGTATGTTTTGTACTTCACGTCGTCCATCTGATCAGCGTGACCCACATGAAGGATGTGTTCCATCCAGACAGTCCATCCTCCAGTTGAACAACTGCTAGATTGACGGCAACAAGTTATGTGGGTCCCTCTAATGGATGTGTTCCATCCGAACCGTTTATCCATTTGGCAAACTCATCTTAAGGCTTGGGACAAAAATGAGGCATATCTATCAGGTGGACCACACTGCAAAAAACAGTGTTGGGATGAACGCTTACCATCAAATTGGATTAATTGGAAAACCGTTCATCCATTTGCAAGATAGTTAACAGCATTTTCTGTTGTGTTTTTTACAAATCTAACATCTAGCGTCCAGGCCTGGATGAACACTAGATGTACACATACATCATGGTGGGGTCCACTGTTCTCAAACGGTTGGATGCTTAGGATGTAAGGTGGGCCCCATGCTTATAGAATACATACATCCGAGGTGGGTCCACTCGTGTGGACCCACAAGCTTTGTAGAAAGTTGATGTTTGTGTTTTACCTATTTCCAGCAGCGACTGCTACTAGATGGTGCACATAAAACACACGCAAATGGTGGGGTCCACATCAATGAATGGTTAGATACAACATACCGCATGATGGGGCCCACCACACCCGATGACATCAATATAGCAGCCAACACTACTGACTGTCTTTAAATGGATGGCCCTCAATCAAACAAATATAAGGGTGAGTCCACACACAATGTTAAGATGATATTTATGTTTCCCTTCATCTGGGCCATCCAGACGGACCGCCAGCAAGGTGGGCCTCACGATCAGACGGTCAAGATCATCTTGTATCATGGTGGGCCACAAGACATCACCAAGAAAGAGAGAGAGAGAGTGTGTGTGTGTGTGTGAGAGAGAGAGAGAGAGAGATCGGCGATGACAGAGGGGTCCCGTCACTATGGGCCCCTCTTTGGTACAAAGCGTACATCAAGATGGGTCCAACCATATGTAGGCCCTTAAAAAAATAAAAATAAAAGATGTATATCCAAAATCACTCACCGTTGATCTTCTCAGTTCGATGAAATGCCAAACTCCTTGGCTTCGATCTCAATGGAAGATGATATAGTATGAAGGGTTAAGATGGGAGATGAGAGGGTTAGGAGGTGGGCCGCACTGGGCTCTTTTGGAGCTTAGAAATGCTTAGACGTGGGTTTTTTTTTTTGGGTTGCTTGGAAGAGAAAGGAGAAATGAGAGAGAGAAGATGGGATGGAGGGATGGATAAGAGAGCCAAGTCTAAGCATTTCTCCTCTCTCTCTCTAGGGGCAAGGATCTCTGGTGGTGGAGTTTGAGTCGTAAGTGGTAGAGCGGGAGCCGCATGTGGTAGGGCAGGAGTTGCTCGGGTCACTCTCCTAGGTAGCATGTCCTACAGGAAAGAGCAAAGGCGCCTATTGACATTTAAAACTCTTGAAGGCACGCACGTTAAGAGTCTATAATAAAATATCACTATGCTATTTGAACTCGGGACTTAATCATTCTAAACTCATAGCAGACATGTAATGTTGTTCTCAGTTATTCACAAGTTATGCTTTGATACCAACTTCTGTCACACCCTAAACTTGGAAACCGAGCTCATAAAATTCTTGATCACTGAATCCGGTGCCGACATCCTCCATAGTACCCCATTCTCAGATCTTGGTACCCATTTACCAGGTTCTGATCCTATGATCCTTCAAGGAGGATTTTTAACATCAGTTTAATTCATAATAAGTATAACCAAAGGCATAACCCACAAACGACAACCAAAAAATCTATCACATTTCCACTATGATAAAAAACTTATAAGTACAATGTGCATAAAGGGAAATACAATGATGATAGACAAAAGATCCAAGATGATCTGTTATACGCTGCTACCTCAATGTAGCTATAATCCAACGTCACGTGTACACAATAGTCATGCATAAGCTTATGGAAAGCGTAGAGGGTTATGAAAGTGTGTGTGTAATGTAGAAAGTGCGGCCTTCTGATATTTGGCCCTCAACACTCACTCATCTACTTGGTCTAAATGTTGGAGCAACTTCCTGGTACCATAAGGGTTTAGAAACTTTTATCCAAGGACATCTATAGCACCCCATGTAGAACAAGATTTTCAGTGTCCAATCCATCCAACCATGATACTCCTGTGGAGGCTATGACCCTGATGTTGTTAGGGCGTACAGTAGTCATGCCATACAATGCAAGATGCATGAATCACAATATCTAGTCATGCATTAATCCTGCACGTACCGTGCGCTCATGTGGGCAACTCCCCCCATCAGGGAGTCCCATAACGATCTACCCAATGGCGTGCTATGATCAATCACTCCTCACATCAAGCATACATATGATGCATATGGGCATGGATCGTGGAGCTATACTAAGCATATTATATGATGATGATGTACTCCCCCTTATATCAAGGTTGGGCCTAAGCGGCCTACCCATAATCCTAAGGATCCGGAAAGGGTTCCTTTACCATACTATTGCATGGTTGGCTAAGTTCCCTAGGAGTCCTAAATGAGTACTAAATGGACTATAAAATAAAAGAAGTAATCTTACTAACAACCAATGGGGCCCAACATCTTCAGATAGCCCAATGAGACTAGATGGATCATGCAAATGGGGCCCAATGACTAAGGCCAACCCACTTAGAGAATGATGAGAATGGGCCTATCAAGGCCTAAGGGAAGTTCACAATGAGGGCATTTAACCATCATTACCCATCAACGTGGACATTTAACTAACATTGCTCCTAAGGAGTGACCCACACAAGGGATTCATACACAATGTAACGGACCACACATACATCGCATTGGGCCTCACTCAACGGGCCTCGAATACGTCATAATGGGCCTCTCCCATGGGCCTCGAATATATCACAATGGGCCTCGCCCGTGGACCACATAAACACCACATTAAAGTAGGCCCTGCACATCCCAAGCGGGCCCCATACACATTATCCGGGCCATACGTGGTAGCCAAAATAGATGGACGGCGTGGCTATGAAGTATACCAGGGTGGGTCCCACCATAATGTTTATTTTTCATCCAATCTGTCCATACGGTCACAAGGACCTGGATTAATTGAAAAAAAAAATTTCATACTGATCCAAAACTTCTATGTACCCAAAAGGGTTTCAAGGGTAAGCGTTCATCCCTACATTATTTTCTACAGTGTGGTCCACCTGATATATCTGCCTCATTTTTGTCTCGAGCCTTAACATGAGATTGCTAAATGGATGGATGGTTTGGATGGAACACATCCATCATAGGGACCCACCTACCTTGTTGTCATCAATCCAGCAGCTGTTCAACTGGTGGATGGACAATTTGTATGGAACACATCCATCATGTAGGTCACACTGATTAGATGGATGGCGTGAAATACAAAACATACATCAAAGTGGGTTCCATAGATGGATGGGCGGTATGATACGGACATCAAGGTGGGTCATTATACGGATGGTGCAGATGTATCATGCGTCATGGTAGGGCTGTATATGGCACCTTCCAAATGGACAATGTAGATGAAATGCATACATCCTGATGAGGTCCACGTGGTGGCCCACCAGAGATTTGAATCTTCTTTAGTCCCTGGCCCGTGGCCAGGATGGATGGAGTGGATGGGATGTATATATCATGTGGGTCTACGTGGTGTGGCCCACACATGATATATATATATATATATATATATATATATATATATATATATATATAATATTACATAATATTATTATTTATATTATATATTATTTTTTTGCAAATCCAACATCCAGCGTCCAGGCTTGGACGAACACTAGATGTACACATACATTATGATGGGGTCCACCGTTCTGAAACGGTTGGATAGTTAGGATGTAAGGTGGGCCCCATGATTATAGAATACATACATTTGAGGTGGGTTCGCTCGTGTGGACCCACAAGCTTGTGTTATACCTATGTCCAACAGCAACTGCTACTAGATGGTGCACATAAAACACATGCAAATGGTGGGATCCATATTAATGGATGGTTAGAATACAACATACTGCATGATGTGTCCCACCACACCCGATGACATCAATACAGCAGCTAGCACTCCTGGCTATCCAGCAAATGGATGACGCTCGATCAAACAAATACAAGGGTGAGTCCACACGTAGCATCAAGATGATATTTATGTTTCCCCTCATCTGGGACATCCGAACGGACCGATGACAAGGTGTGCCTCACGATCGGACGATCAGGATCATCTTGTATCATGGTGGGCCACAAGATATCACAAACAAAGAGAGAGAGAGAGAGAGAGAGAGAAAGGGAGAGAGATCGGCGATGATAGAGGGGCCCCGCCAATATGGGCCCCATTTTGATACAAAGTGTACATCAAGATGTGTAACACCCTGAAAATCGGGGGTCGTGTATAAACTCAACTCCCGAGTTCCAGACCGTCACTTATGCAACAAAAATGGTTATGATTCAATGTTGTCTGATTTAAAGCATTCACATGAGTAAAAGTATACCAAAACTGCAATTCATACTTCAGATCCAGTGATAAAAGCAAGCGGAAGACTAAACAATATATATATCACTGTATGGAAAAACAAAGTAATCTCAGCTGTCTCCAAAGTATGACTACATCTCTGAGTCTCATATACATGTAAATAGACAAAAGAATAAGTTCAAAATAGTCCCACTGAAGTCCCCCTCGATCCAGGTCACCTACGGGAAGCCGTCGTGATACTGCATATACGAGAACTCATCCTGGTCCTCGTCAATCTCCGGCTCCACCTCCTGGATCTCGTCCTCACCTGCAACTACAACAGGGTCTGGTGGGTGTTGCAAACACCATCCCGTAACGTGGGAATGAGTGATCAACTCAGTGGAATCATAGAGCAAAGATTAGCATGTTCACAATTCAATCACGCGATAATAGTAAAGCAGTAAATCAGACAATCCTAATACTGTTGTTAATGCAAGATGATATGACGTGATGTATGCCCTCACCGACGATCACCCTCATGCGGCAACATCTTACGACCGCGGCATGCCACACTCCCTAGAGTGCTCCACATCTTCCAGGCACATGCAATGCTATGGTGATATGATTACCAAGTTGTTATTAGTCTATTCAAACAGCAGGATTGGGAAACTAAGGTACTTCCCTTGTATCAATCCCAACACGGATCTTGTCTAGGGTCGTCACTCCTAGTAATCTCATACGATGTACATTTCGTAGGTCACTGCAAGGGCTGCCAGGGCTGTTGCTCGCACTCGTTGCACCGCTCCCCCATCACCTTATCAATACAGGCCTACTGTACTCTACTGCACGGAAGGGTCGTCGCCTCCCGTGAACTCAGAATACGCTCGCGGTCACTACAAAGGGCTCGTCGCCTGATCAGTGTAGGCCGATAGCTAGAATATAGTGTCCCATACCACCATAATCTGCTCACGAGTCAAGGTGCTCATTGGTCACTACGGAGAGGTTTGTGGCCCCAGTGTAGGCCGACAGCTCGACCACGGTGTCCCATACCACCATGCCCGGCTCATGAGTCTTCGTGGATCAAGGTACCAAGGTTAATAGGGTTTACAATGCTAAGTTCAGTACCCTAGGTTCAAGCAGTTATGATACATACAAGGTGAACAAACATCGGCCAGTCGGGTTACTTGACGGGCTCGACTAGCGCGATCGCATCTCGAATTGAACGACATGAAGTGCGTAAAATACTTCGCGTGGCCTAACCACTGCCGCCAACTCTCAACACGAATCACATTCATCGACGCGTCGTTCGTGGCTATGACCAGTCAGCCACGAATTCGCTCGGTTACCGACTGCCTGGACTAAGTCAAGTCCCACACATCTATAGAATTACATTAACACTATAAAAGGTATTGGAATTGAAATACATCATGTGAGCATGTTAGCACATGTTATAGCATTCAACTTAAGCAAATCTTCAAGGCATACTTCCCATGCATATTCAACTTAAGCAAATCCTCAAGCACATACATTCCATGCATGTAATGAAATCATGCATTTTGTCAACATGTAGAAAATCATTTAGGTCAGCATAATAATTGAAAAATCAATCACAAACTATCAAATAACATCATTTAATTCAATACATACTAATACAAGCATTTATACAAACACATACACTACACACTTAAGTCTACATATAGTATGTCGACCCAAAGTGCGCAACTAGGCGAATCTCTTCGCCAAACTAATTATGCACGCATTCCTAACTTCCTAATGCGACAACAAACCATGTCAATCACATCAGCAAAATATGAATGTAAACAGTACTTCCTACAAATGACTAAAATGCCCTAAATCTCATATTCTTCGTTAGCTTACGAAACGGGAAACGGAGAGCATTTTGTACATGTCAAACGGCGATGCCGTCAAGAATCTACTATTAAACGACATTGAAAGCGTTGGGAACCGTCAATCAAAGCGTCTAAAATCCTCACCTAGTGTCTTGTAGACTCGGGAATTGAAGCGGAGCGTATATGCTTCGTCTACGGCGAGTAAGGAGCCTAATACATAAGATCCATAAGCTACATCGCTATGGAAACAAGGAAAACTCAAATCAACAACTATTTAGGGTTTTTACTTACATAGGATCGCGGTGGAATCGCCGGGAAAGCGGTAGAGGAGTGTTGCTTAAGCACGTGCAACACGTAGCACAAGTGGCAGGAAGAACTCTCCCACTCTCTCACAATCTCTCACTCTTTTTCTCTCTCCCAAGCTAGGGCTTCTCTCAAATTCGGATGGAAGAGAGGAGTGAGGGTTTCAACCCCTTTTATAGCCTAAAACATGCCCAAAATAGGCTTGGGAACAATGTTTACTTGGTGCCTAACCAAATCGGGGCCGTTTCGGTCCAAAAGGGCATTTCTGGAGGTCCCCAGGCCAAATGCGGTCGGACTTAAGCTCATGCATACTGGATCTAGCACACATCCAGTTTTCAGACCGGTTGGGTTCCCAGATCGCACGTGGCGGCCCAGTTTCAGTTTAACGGTCACCGCACCAAGATCAGGCCTATAAGTCTCGTGATATATAATAGATATTTTTCCTGATCCAAGGGTGTAATTTGGCTGTATTCTGACGGTCAGAACGCTCAATACTGATGCGTCAAATTGTGTGCCAGATTTGAATTTCAAATTCCAATTCTAACCCTATTCTCACTCTCTTCGGTCCGGGCTCAATGAAATAGCCTGTGATTATCGGTTTGACTTGATTTTTGGAATGAGTGTCAAGTCCAGCTAGACGGTTCTAACGGTCTAAGATAGGAGGTATCGGACTTTCAACGTGCGGTCTAGATCCAATACAAAGATTCAAAGTGGTCCAGAGAATAAACCGGTTTAGAGTTTGATCCGAGGCTTTAGAGCATTATAGCACCCTTGGTTCCACTCGCTTCGGGCCTTGTAGAACGTATTTAAAGTGATCAGGGACCATTTCCCAGCTATTCTAATGTTGCACTAGCTAACCTAGTCATATTTTCTAAAGGAATGAATTCTACGCAATTTCGGGTCGAGTTGGTACTCGAGCCCAAGTATGGATTTTTCACGGGCGTTACAATCTACCCCCCTTAACAAATAATTTCGTCCTCGAAATTTTGTACCTTTTCGTACTCCTCGAGAAGCTGTGGGTAGTTCTTTCTGATCTCGGCTTCTGTCTCCCAAGTAGCCTCCTCCTCAGTATGATGCGTCCATAGTACCTTCACGAGGGGAATCACCTTGCTACGTAGTACCTGCTCCTTCCGGTCTAAGATGAGTGTCGGTCGCAGGATATAAGTAACATCCTCTCCTAACTGCACCTGCTCCCATCTGATGATATGGGAAGGATCAGCAACGTACTTCTTCAGCATAGAAACATGAAATACGTTGTGGACGCTCGCGAGGGGCGTGGGTAAAGCCAATCGGTAAGCCACTGCTCCCACACGATCGAGGATCTGAAATGGACCAATGAATCGCGGTGCCAGCTTCCCCTTCTTCCCGAACCAAAGGACTCCCTTCATAGGGGAAACTCGCAAAAACACATGATCCCCAACTGTGAACTCTAGTGGCCTTCGCCTCGTATCGGCGTAGCTCTTCTGTCTGCTCTGCGCTGTAAGGAGCCGACGTCGAATAATATCGATCTTCTCTAACGTCGCCTGCACCAACTCTGGGCCAATCAAGCTACGCTCACCGACCTCTAACCAGCAATGCGGTGCGCGACAAGGTCGTCCATACAGCGCCTCATAAGGTGCCATGCCGATACTCGCCTGGAAGCTATTGTTGTACGCAAACTCCGCATATGCAAGACAGTCATCCCAACTGTCCTTGAAGTCCAATGCGCAAGCTCGCAACATGTCCTCCAGGATCTAGTTCACTCGCTCCGTCTGTCCGTCCGTCTGTGGGTGGAAGGCAGTACTGAACTTCAACTTCACACCCATAGCCTCCTGAATGCGAGTCCAGAAAATAGAAGTGAACCGCGTGTCTCTGTCCGACACGATCTCCAACGAAACTCCATGCAGACGCACAATCTCTCGGATATACAATCTAGCCAGCTCGTCTGCAGAGTTCGTAACTCTGATCGGTAGGAAGTGCGCCGACTTCGTCAATCGGTCGACGATCACCCAAATGGAATCGTGCCCCTTCCTCGTCTTCGGCAACCCAGAAATGAAGTTCATGGAAATGAAATCCCATTTCCACTCTGCAATCGGCATAGGCTGCAAAAGTCCAGGTGGTCGGTGATGCTCTGCCTTCACCTGCTGACAAGTGAGACAACGGGACACGAACTCAGCTATGTGGGTCTTCATACCTTCCCACCAATACGTCCTCTTCACGTCACGATACATCTTCGTACTGCCTGGATGCATCGCGAGTCTAGTAGAATGCGCAGCCTCGAGAATCTCTCGTCTCAAGTCAGGGACATCAGGAACGCATAGACGGCCACGGTAACGTAAGCCCCCATCCATACCAACTCGCCAGTCGGCGTCAGCATCATCACTGGCCTGCTCTCGAAGCTCAGTAAGATGCGCGTCGTCCCTCTGCGCCTCGATGACACGGTCATCGATCTGGGATCGCACCTGTACGTGTGCGATGAACTCAAATGGCTCCTCTACGGTGAGTTTCTGCTCAAAGTCTCGCAAAAACTCCACCATATCCCACTCGGCAACCATCAGAGGAGCCGCAAACTCTATCGCCTTCTTGCGGCTCAACGCATCAGCCACAAGGTTCGCCTTCCCAGGATGGTAAGAGACTTCAAACTTGAAGTCCTTCAGCGTCTCCATCCATCGCCGCTGCCTCATATTCAAGTCCCGCTGCGTGAATATGTACTTGAGGCTCTTGTGGTCGCAAAAGAGCTCGAACTCCTCTCCGTAGAGGTAATGTCTCCAGAGTCTCAGTGCGAATATAACGGCTGCCAACTCCAGGTCGTGTGTAGGGTAATTCTCCTCGTGCTTCCTTAATTGTCTCGAGGCATACGAAATTACCCTGTCCCTCTGCATAAGGACACAACCCAAACCAACGCTAGACGCGTCAGTGTATATAGTGTATTTAACCCCTTGCTCTGGCAATACTAGCACAGGGGCGGACGTAAGTTTGTCCTTCAGCTCCTGAAAAGCTGACTCCGCCTTATCATTCCAGGCGAACTTCACGTCCTTCCGTGTCAACTGAGATAAGGGTCTCGCGATCTTCGAGAAATCCTGAATGAAGCGCCGATAGTAGCCAGCGAGACCCAAGAAACTCCTCACCTCAGTGACAGAACCAGGCTGCTCCCAGTCCTGCACCGCAGCTACCTTAGACAGGTCAACTGCCATGCCATCCTTGGACACCACGTGTCCCAGAAACTTCACCTCCTGCTTCCAGAAGTCGCACTTCTTATACTGTGCGAACAACTGATGTTGTCTGAGCGTATCAAGGACCAAACGCAAGTGCTCCTCATGCTCCTCTCGACTCCTAGAGTATACCAAAATGTCGTCGATGAAGACAACGACGAATCGATAGAGGAAAGGCCGCAATACCCGGTTCATCAGATCCATGAACACGGCCGGTGCGTTCGTGAGACCGAACGACATCACAAGGAACTCGTAATGACCAAAACTGGTCCTGAATGCTGTCTTCTGCACGTCCTCATCTCTGACGCGCAGCTGATGATATCCTGACTGAAGATCAATCTTCGAGAAGTACTGCGCTCCTCTCAACTGATCAAACAAGTCATCGATCCTGGGCAAAGGGTACTTGTTCTTCACCGTGAGCTGGTTCAGCCTGCGATAATCAATACACAATCGCAGCGAACCATCCTTCTTCTTCACGAACAAGACCGGTGCTCCCCAAGGAGACACGCTAGGCCGTATAAAGCCAAGCTCTAGCAGGCCATCAATCTGCGTCCTCAACTCCTCCATCTCACATGGTGCCATGCGATACGTCGGCAGTGAGACGGGTGTAGAACCAGGAATCAGATCGATAGTGAAATCGATCTCACGTCGGGGCGGCAAACCAGGGATCTTCCTGAACAGATCCCCGAACTCAGAAACAACTGGCGTCTGCTCAAGTACCTGGGCACCAGCGTCGCGCAATAGAGTGGCGTAGCTAAGAATGCGGAAAGGAAGATTTACCCGCACTGAAAATGTGAAAGGCGTGCCCTCAGGCTCGTACACCGTCACCACACGAGCCTCGCAGTCAATCTCGGCTCTCGCTGTAGTCAACCAGTCCATGCCAAGAATGACGTCGAGATAAACGAGCGAGGGATCGACGACCAGATCAAGAGTCATCGTCCTGCCTCCCAGATCAACTAAACAACCCTCACACATCTGGGTGACATCCGAATAATCTCCATGAGCTGCAAGGACTCGCACGCTATCCATAGTGATAGTCTGCAACCCAAGACGTCTGACTACGGCACGCGATATCAAAGAAATCGTGGAACCAGTGTCCACCATGATAAGAACGGGAGTACCTCCGATATGGCCCGTGACCTCGAAGGCTGAATGCTGGAAAGTCGGCGTCGTAGCTGCCTCAGCGGTCAGTGCATGAACTCGAGCCTGCTGTGGCCGGTTCGGCCGCTGTGTCAAGGGCCGTGGGGGCTGTCGAATCTGCGATACTGTGGGTCTGAAAGAGGGATGCGCAGGAGCTGACCGTATAGGCGGTGCTGATATCGCCTGTGGACGTACACGATCAATCTTCTGCGGCTGCGAGAACCCACTGTCCCGCATCCTCGAAAAGCAACTCTGCGCTAGGTGGCCCGTCCTCCCACAGTATGTGCATGATAAATCAGGGCGCCGAAACGGTCCTACTGGCGCCGTGGTCCTGGTAGGAGGATCAATGCGAGGCCTCTTGCCCGCGAAGGGCCTATCTGGCAACTCCGGTCGCGGCCTGGAAGTAGTCGGGCCTCGAGATCGCGCAAGTCGATCCACGTCCTGCTCTGCCCGCATGGACATGTGAACCAACTCCGCATAGGAGGGGAAACTGACACAGCACATCTTCGACCGAATATCCGGTCGCAAGCCCTCCAAAAAGCGCCGTATGCGCATCTGCTCATCAGCTAGAATCGTCGGGACATACCTGCCCAACTCTGTGAACCGATGCTCATACTCGGTAACCGTCATCGCTGCCTGCCTGAGACGGAGAAACTCATTCTCCCTCTCATGCCTGTAGGTCTGGGGATAATACTTCTCATGGAAGCAGAACTCGAATGCTGCCCATGTCCACACGAAATCTGCGGCAACAGTCCGCAATATGCTATCCCACCACATACTGGCCTCTCTCTCAAACTGGAAGGTAGCCAGCTCTACCTGCTCAGCCTCGGTACAGTGCAACATGCGTAGAATCTTCGACACTCGGTCGAGCCAGAACTCAGCCTCCTCGGGTCTGTGAGAACCCGTGAAAGTAGGAGGCCGCAAGTGCTGAAATCGCTCCAGAAGGCCCCGTGTGTCGGCAGGATTCTCCGCAGGGAAAGCAGGCTGCGCAGGGTGTGCTATGCCCTCATCCTGGGCGTAAGTATAGGCATCCTCAGCTGGATGCGCAGGTGGTGCAGGCGGAGTAGATGCAGTCGCACCCCCACCCTGGGCTAAAGTCCCAACTATGGTGGTCAGAAGCTGCTGCTGCTGTAGCATCATAGCCATCATCTGCTCGAATCTATCAGGAGGTGGAGCAGGCTGTGGCGGATGAGGTGCGGAAGTAGATGCGCGCTGTGGCTCTCTAACTGATGGTGTAAATGGCGGTGGTCCATCTGTAGGACCAACAGTAGGCTGAGACGACCGAACCGTCTCAGGAATCGGGCCCACAGCAGGGTCCAGACGAGTGCCAGACTGAGAGGGAGCCTGATCCATCTGCTCTGACAATGAAAGCCGAACCGCGCTCCTCGTAGTCTTAGGTGGCATTCCCTATATTCAAAATAGGGCGCAACCTTGTCAGTCTCAATTGCACAAATACACCACAATCATCCACTAAAGAGTCAAAGGCATTCCATGCATTTCAATTAATCAAAATTGTCACAATACAAGGGATATATCCTTACAAGTATCATGACTAGAATGACATGAAAATTAAGACAGTTAAGCAACAGCAACATAAGCAAAGCACTTGCCCTAATAGGATTTACACACATAAAACAGAAAATGGCTAACTACTCATAACAACATCAAAGATCGCGTCGCTAGTCGGAGTCTGGCGACGGAGGAGGAGCACCCTTATCCTGTAAGCAACACAGGATTGCCTTCAAGGTGCGAGTCACCTTGCCAAACTTCTTCTTCGTAACGGCCTTGGCATCAGCGACCTCTGCTCGAAGTTCTTGGACTTCCCTTCGCAAAGCGGTCTGGCTCTCCTCCATCCGAGCAATGCGATCGTCGATAGTAGCCTGCGCAGAAGGAGGAGGGCTCTCATCAGTATCCTGAGCCTCCTCTTCTGCTTCTTCCTGAGTCTCTTCCTGAACCTCTGCACTAGGTTCTTCTTCGCTTTGATCTTCCTCTTCATCAAAGTCGTCCCCACTATCCCTTTCAAGTTGATTTTCACGATATTGTGACCCAATCTTCATCTTAACCATTGTCGACTCATCGATGGTGTGAATCGATACCGGCAATTCGGGTCCAAGTCTATAGGCAAACTCAAGCGCAATCTTACAAATGAGTCGGCCAAAGGGAAGGGATTCGGATGTTCTCTTCGACCTGGCTATGAGAACTATCTGCCGTAAGATGAAAGTGGCCATACATACGTTCTCTCCCTGGGCCACCAGAAATAAGAAATCGACCATAAGACGTGTACATTCAATGCGGTTCGTCGACCTAGGATAAACATTGAACGTGCAGATATGATGCAGCAGACGTAAATCCTCAGACATGTACGTCGCCTTGAGGCTATTATTAGGCTGCCATGGAACCAACTTACCGCACAGAAACCTGGTGCGGCGATCTCGTTCACGTCTAGTCCTCAAACTCTTCTCACTTGGATGCACATCACCTAGAGGCACATTGAGAAGTCGCGCAATCAACCGGACGTCGATCGTAGCCATCCGATCTCTACCAAAAGGGATTTTGAACTGCAAAGGATCCAAGGTAGGATTCTGGATGCTAGCATAGAAGGCACGAACAGTGCTCACATTAGCACGAGCACGAGCTTCAAAGATCGGTCCCCAGTGCGCAGCTTCAATGCGTTCGAACAACAGATATTCGCCGAACAAACGCCCATCTACGTCCGCCTCAAATAACACTCTACGATCAGTGTATTCACCATGAGGCATCTCTGATAGGATGGTTCGTCTAAGATGTGCATGGGGATCCAAATCCCGCTTTGTACGGCACTCCAGGACTGCAGCTGGACCTGCTGCGGCGCTTGAACTTGCGGCACCACCCCGCGGTCTTCTCGATCGAGCAGGGCGGCTCGGCCCAGCCTCGTCTGTCACAGTTTTCCTCTTACCCATCAAAGATATGATGGATGAGAGCGACAAAAGGCCCAAAATGGCTTCCACAAAAGCCATGGAAAACGCCAAAAATGCGAAGAAATGGCTGCCCAATCTGAAAAAAGGAAATCTAGGCGTCGTAGAGGGATGCTTCAAGCTTCCCAAGGCTGTACTTTCAGGGAAAAATACGAACAAAAAGATGGGATGGAGCAGCTCACGATTTCAGCTATATTTGAGGGATTTTAGAGCTCCAAATGGGGAAATCTTCAAGGAAGGGGGCTGCCAACACCCAATAACTGATGGGTGGTGGTCGGTTTTGGCCAAGGAAGGTTGTAGAGGTGGTTTGGGACGCCGGGGTTTGGGATTGGTTGCTGAAAATCGAATCTAGGGTATGCAAGGGGGCTGTTTGTGAAGGAGAGGTGGGTTTTGGGGGTTTTCATGGGGTGGGAGGTGCATAGGGGTGATGTGGACCCTGTTTAAGGGAGTGCGCCCGAAGGACAGCACCACCGGAGCTCGCCGGCCGGCGATGCATCGCCCGGCCGGCGATGGCATCGCCGGTCAACTCGCAAGTTGACCGGTGGGACCCCATGGGTCTGGTCCCCCATGGTCCCAGGGTCCCAAAAAGTCAGGTCCCACCCCTTGGTTCATAGTATTTTGGTCTCTATGAGCCCAAACATGTGTTCAGGGATTTTCGGGTCCACATCGCAATCTCGAATACCAAAAAATATGATGCAGCATATGAATTTGGGGTAGAAGGAGCCAGTACATCTTTCTAGCTCCTTAGTTGCTAAAGAAAGTGAAGTTAGAATGGCATTATGGCCATTTTTCATAAAATTTTACTATTCACTGTAAAATTTGGTGAATGTACTAATTTTTGTTATTTTCACATTATGTTTGATGCCTAACATGAAATGGATAAGAAAGAACTGAAGGTTGAAGTGTTTAGAGAAGGAATTTTGAGAATTTTTGGCAAAACGGGGTTTTTAAGCCCTGACGATTGATTACTGGAGTCGTGGTCATTCCACGGCCCATGGATTCACTTTTGCGGCTTAAAACCGCTCATAGGACGTCTCAACCCGACTTCCTACAACTTAGAAGTGATTCGGGTTGCTTTACGCGACCCGAGATACCTTACAGACTCGATCTTGTGATTGATCCTTATAGACTTCGCCCATCGGCGAATCTGCGATCCTAGAAGTGTTTCTAGACCCTTCTCGCACCCACCTAAGTCAAAGGAAGCGACAGCGTACGTCGTAAGACCATAACCTAGGCCCAGTATACTCTCATTCATGCTCTGATACCAACTTGTAACACCCTGAAAATCAGGGGTCGTGTATAAACTCAACTCCCGAGTTCCAGACCGTCACTTATGCAACAAAAATGGTTATGATTCAATGTTGTCTGATTTAAAGCATTCACATGTGTAAAAGTATACCAAAACTGTAATTCATACTTCAGATCCAGTGATAAAAGCAAGCGGAAGACTAAACAATATATATATCACTGTATGGAAAAATAAAGTAATCTCAGCTGTCTCCAAAGTATGACTACATCTCTGAGTCTCATATACATGTAAATAGACAAAAGAATAAGTTCAAAATAGTCCCACTGAAGTCCCCCTCGATCCAGGTCACCTACGGGAAGCCGTCGTGATACTGCATATACGAGAACTCATCCTGGTCCTCGTCAATCTCCGGCTCCACCTCCTGGATCTCGTCCTCACCTGCAACTACAACAGGGTCTGGTGGGTGTTGCAAACACCATCCCGTAACGTGGGAATGAGTGATCAACTCAGTGGAATCATAGAACAAAGATTAGCATGTTCACAATTCAATCACGCGATAATAGTAAAGCAGTAAATCAGACAATCCTAATACTGTTGTTAATGCAAGATGATATGACGTGATGTATGCCCTCACCGACGATCACCCTCATGCGGCAACATCTTATGACCGCGGCATGCCACACTCCCTAGAGTGCTCCACATCTTCCAGGCACATGCAATGCTATGGTGATATGATTACCAAGTTGTTATTAGTCCATTCAAACAGCAGGATTGGGAAACTAAGGTACTTCCCTTGTATCAATCCCAACACGGATCCTGTCTAGGGTCGTCACTCCTAGTAATCTCATACGATGTACATTTTGTAGGTCACTGCAAGGGCTGCCAGGGCTGTTGCTCGCACTCGTTGCACCGCTCCCCCATCACCTTATCAATACAGGCCTACTGTACTCTACTGCACGGAAGGGTCGTCGCCTCCCGTGAACTCAGAATACGCTCGCGGTCACTACAAAGGGCTCGTCGCCTGATCAGTGTAGGCCGACAGCTAGAATATAGTGTCCCATACCACCATAATCTGTTCACGAGTCAAGGTGCTCATTGGTCACTACGGGGAGGTTTGTGGCCCCAGCGTAGGCCGACAGCTCCACCACGGTGTCCCATACCACCATGCCCGGCTCATGAGTCTTCGTGGATCAAGGTACCACGGTTAATAGGGTTTACAATGGTAAGTTCAGTACCCTAGGTTCAAGCAGTTATGATACATACAAGGTGAACAAACATCGGCCAGTCGGGTTACTTGACGGGCTTGACTAGTGCGATCGCATCTCGAATTGAACGACATGAAGTGCGTAAAACACTTCGCGTGGCCTAACCACTGCCGCCAACTCTCAACACGAATCACATTCATCGACGCGTCGTTCGTGGCTATGACCAGTCAGCCACGAATTCGCTCGGTTACCGACTTCCTGGACTAAGTCAAGTCCCACACATCTATGGAATTACATTAACACTATAAAAGGTATTGGAATTGAAATACATCATGTGAGCATGTTAGCACATGTTATAGCATTCAACTTAAGCAAATCTTCAAGGCATACTTCCCATGCATATTCAACTTAAGCATATCCTCAAGCACATACATTCCATGCATGTAATGAAATCATGCATTTTGTCAACATGTAGAAAATCATTTAGGTCAGCATAATAATTGAAAAATCAATCACAAACTATCAAATAACATCATTTAATTCAATACATACTAATACAAGCATTTATACAAACACATACACTACACACTTAAGTCTACATATAGTATGTCGACCCAAAGTGCGCAACTAGGCGAATCTCTTCGCCAAACTAATTATGCACGCATTCCTAACTTCCTAATGCGACAACAAACCATGTCAATCACATCAGCAAAATATGAATGTAAACAGTACTTCCTACAAATGACTAAAATGCCCTAAATCTCATATTCTTCGTTAGCTTACGAAACGGGAAACGGAGAGCATTTTGTACATGTCAAACGGCGATGCCGTCAAGAATCTACAATTAAACGACATTGAAAGCGTTGGGAACCGTCAATCAAAGCGTCTAAAATCCTCACCTAGTGTCTTGTAGACTCGGGAATTGAAGCGGAGCGTATATGCTTCGTCTACGGCGAGTAAGGAGCCTAATACATAAGATCCATAAGCTACATCGCTATGGAAACAAGGAAAACTCAAATCAACAACTATTTAGGGTTTTTACTTACCTAGGATCGCGGTGGAATCGCCGGGAAAGCGATAGAGGAGTGTTGCTTAAGCACGTGCAACACGTAGCACAAGTGGCAGGAAGAACTCTCCCACTCTCTCACAATCTCTCACTCTTTTTCTCTCTCCCAAGCTAGGGCTTCTCTCAAATTCGGATGGAAGAGAGGAGTGAGGGTTTCAACCCCTTTTATAGCCTAAAACATGCCCAAAATAGGCTTGGGAACAATGTTTACTTGGTGCCTAACCAAATCGGGGCCGTTTCGGTCCAAAAGGGCATTTCTGGAGGTCCCTAGGCCAAATGCGGTCGGACTTAAGCTCATGCATACTGGATCTAGCACACATCCAGTTTTCAGACCGGTTGGGTTCCCAGATCGCACGTGGCGGCCCAGTTTCAGTTTAACGGTCACCGCACCAAGATCAGGCCTATAAGTCTCGTGATATATAATAGATATTTTTCCTGATCCAAGGGTGTAATTTGGCTGTATTCTGACGGTCAGAACGCTCAATACTGATGCGTCAAATTGTGTGCCAGATTTGAATTTTAAATTCCAATTCTAACCCTATTCTCACTCTCTTCGGTCCGGGCTCAATGAAATAGCCTGTGATTATCGGTTTGACTTGATTTTTGGAATGAGTGTCAAGTCCAGCTAGACGGTTCTAACGGTCTAAGATAGGAGGTATCGGACTTTCAACGTGCGGTCTAGATCCAATACAAAGATTCAAAGTGGTCCAGAGAACAAACCGGTTTAGGGTTTGATCCGAGGCTTTAGAGCATTATAGCACCCTTGGTTCCACTCGCTTCGGGCCTTGTAGAACGTATTTAAAGTGATCAGGGACCATTTTCCAGCTATTCTAACGTTGCACTAGCTAACCTAGTCATATTTTCTAAAGGAATGAATTCTACGCAATTTCGGGTCGAGTTGGTACTCGAGCCCAAGTATGTATTTTTCACGGGCGTTACAAGATGGGTCTCACCATATGTGGGCCCTTAAAAAATAATAAAAGATGTATATCCAAGATCACCCATCGTTGATGTAACGTCTCGAAAAAATTCGTACAGAGACCCGAGTACCACCTCAGACAGAAATCACTTAGGATTAATTCCTTTAGAAATTAAGCGTAAGTTAACTAGCGCTATGTTAGATTAGCTATAAAATTAACACTGATCGCTTTAAATACGTTCTGCAAGACCCAAAACTTATGGAATCGTTAATGCTATAACATCCTGAAACCTAGGATCAAACTCTATACCCGTCTGTTCTCAGGAACCCTTTGAAACTTTGTAATGGACTCTGACCGCACATCGTGAGTCCGGTAACGAAGAACTTAGACCATTATGACCGCATCGTTGGACTTGACTATCACCGCAAAAATTAAGTTCAAATGACGTCCTGAGGCTATTTCATTGAGCCTGGAGCAAGGAGTGTGAGAGAGAGTAGAATTCTTTATAAATTAAATGTGATTTAAATAAATCTTGCACGTGTCGCTTGCGGGTTAATTATAAGCATTCAGACCATTGGAATCTGACCCAAATACACCCTCGGATCAGGGAACATTTCCCACTCATGTCAGTGTACTTGGAATCCCTGATCGAGTCTCAGTGACTGCTGAACTGAAACTGGTCCGCCACGTGCGATCTGAAAACTCGATCGAACTGAAAACTTAATGTGATCAGGATCCAACATCCATAAGCTTAAGTCCGACCGCATTCAGTCAGGGGACCTCCAAAAATATTATTTTGGATCGAAAAGGACCCAATTTGGCTATAACCCAAGTATACCTTAGTTTAAAATCTAAATAGGTGAGTTTCTAACCTATTTAAGGACCTTAAACCCTCTCCCATCCCTCTCATACAAATTTGCAAGAAACCCTAGGAAAGAGAAGAGAGAAAAGAGAGAGATTGTGTGAGAGTTGTGAAGGAAAGTTCCTGTCACTCGATCCTGCTACTACACGTGCTTAGCCATCGTGTTCTAATCACTCTTCCGGTGATTCTTACTTCATTCTAGGTAGAAAACCCTAACCTTAGCCTGTTTTAGGAATTCTATCGATACAAGTAGCAAAGTAGCTGACTTATCTTGTGATATAGGTCGTCATATTGACGTTGACGAAGCATAGAGTTTTTATTTGATTCATTATGCTTCTACGATGTAAGGTGAGGATTTTAGATGCTTAGGTTACCTGTTTTCAAAGCTTTCAATGCCGTTTAATGGTAGATTATTGACAAGGACATTGTTTGACATGTAGAACATGCTGTCTGTTTTTCATTTTGAAAACGTACGAAGAATATGAGATTTAGGGTATTTGAGGCATTTGTAGGAAGTACTGTATATGTATGTATTTTGCTAATATGATTGCCATGTGTATTTGTCGTATACCTATGCTAGTTATTCGTGTATGATCTGTTCGACGAAGAGATTCACCCTAATGCATATTATTGGCCGACAAAAGCTATGTAGGCTAATGTGTGTAGATTAAGTGTTTGTATAAAGTTTTGTATAAGTAAGTGTTGAGTAAATGTTGTTGTAGATTAGTTTGGAGATTGGATTCTCAACTAATATGATGATGTACATGATTTCCTCCATGTTTGTTATATTGAATTGATTTCCCTATATATATGAAATGCTTGTGTTTGGTTGAATCGCTTATGTTGTATGTTATCACATGTTGCTAACATACTTGGATTATTTATATTTCATTTCGGTCACTCTCATATGATCATGAATTAAATTACAAGTGTTTGGGGTTATACTCTAGTCCAGGCAGTCGGTAACAGATTTGAATTCGTGGTTGGCTTCTATTCACCACTAAGGACGCGTCGACGAAACCGAGTCGTGCTTTGGTTGACGGCAGTAGTTAGGACACATGAGGTGCTTATGCACTTCATGTCATTCATCTTGAGGTGTACTTGTACTAATCGAGCTCGTCAAGTGACCCGAATGACCATTGTATGTTCACCTTGTATTGGTCATAACTGCTTGAACCTAGAGTACTGAACTTACTAGTGAAAATCCTGATAACCATGGTACCTTGATCCATTAAGACTCATGAGCTGGGCATGGTGGTATGGGACACCGTGGTCGAGCTGTTGGCCTATGCTGTGGCGACGAGCCTCCCCATAGTGACCAGTGAGCACCTTACACTCGGGAGCCGATTGTGGTGGTATGGGACACTGCATTCTAGATGTCGGCCTATTCTGATTGGTGACGAGCCTTTTATAGTGACCTCGAGCGTATTCTGAGTCTACGTGAGGTGAAGACCATTCCATAGCAACAAGAGTACAAACTAGGCCTATATTGATAAGGTGATGGGGGAGCGGTGCAATGAGTGTGAGCAACAACCCTGACAGCCCTTGCAGCGACCTAGAAATATATCATCGTATGAGACTACTAGGAGTGACGACCCTAGACATGATCTGTGTTGGAAATGATATAAGGGAAGTACCTTAGTTTCCCAATCCTTCTATTTGAAAGGACTAATAACAACTCGGTAATCATATCCATATTGCACTGCATGTGCCTGAAAGATGTGGAGCACTGAGGGAAGAAAGCATGCCGCGGACGTAAGATGGTGTCGCATGAGGGAGTATGTCAGTGAGGGCATGCATCATTACTACATCTCATCCTTGCATTAATAACAGTATCTAGGAATGTCTGATTATTTATTTTACTAATATCGCGTGATTGATTTGATAATATGCTAATCTTTGCTCTATGATTCCACTAAGTTGATCACTCATTCCCACGTTACGGGATGATGTTTGCAATGCCTACCAGACTCTATCTTAGATGCAGATAGCGAGGTGATTCAGGAGCTGGAGCCGGACTACTACGAGAACCATGATGAGTTCTCGTATATGCAATTTTTTGACGGCTTCGCATAGGTGGCCTAGATCATCAGGATTTTGCTAGTTGGACTATCATATGACCTTTGATTTTGGTTTGTTATATGTATTTGTGACTCAGAGTTATATTCATACTTTGGAGACAGATCGAGATTATTTTGTTTTACATACAGTGACTTATATATCTTCCAGTCTTCCGCTTGCGTTTTATCACTGGATCTAGAGTATGAATTGTAGTTTGGTAAAATCTCACTCATGTTAATACACTAACTTAGACAACATTTAATCATAAACATATTTGTTGCATAAGTGATGGTCTGAAACTCGAAAGTTAAGTTGTCACTCGACTCCCAATTTTCAGGGCGTTACAAGTTGGTATCAAAGCATAATTTGGATTAAAACGGACCTAGATTATGGTCACACGACGTACGCTGTCGCCCTTTGACTTAGGTGTGTGTGAGAAAAATATAGGAACACTCATAGGATCCCAGTTTCTCCAATTGGCGAAGTTCACCCAAATCGATCATTTTGATCGAGTCTGTGTGCATCCATGGTCCCCTGAAATGACCCCCGACCAATTCTAGATCATGTATGGACGAGCTTAGACCCTTGTTGACCCTATCCCAGCTGTTAAAAATTGTTAAATGCGAATGTGCAACAGTTAGTACCCGAAACGATCCGAAATAGTGGAGTCGTGGGCTTACCCACACTAATTCAGAATGATCCAAGGTGGGACCCACATGCATTTGGGGTCCTTAGGGTAGGAGGACCCTGCCCAAATGGTGAGGCATCACCGAACACCACAGAGGTCAGCGAGGACCTCGCCGGTTAGGCGAGGCCTCGCCGGTTATTGGCTCGGTACGGTCGGGCCTTCGGGCTGACGACATTTGGGGGTTAGGGTAACCCCCTAGTATGTGGGTCATCCCTTAAAACCCTTTCAAACTAGTACCTCCTTCATAAAACACACCCCCAAGCTCTCCCTTTCTCTCCTATTTGCTGTTTTCCCTCTCAAATCTCATTTCTAACCACTCCCATCGCTGTGTTCTGCCTCAATCCACGCCCCTTCATCATTTGCAGTGGTAAACACTCCCCTCTCTCTCCATTCTCTCACGTTTTGAGCTCTTACATCCTCCATTTGAAGCTCAAATTGTGTAAGCTTCCAACCCAACCCATCTCTTCCTTTTCCCTTTGTAATCCCAGCCTTTTGGGGCATGTTTCCCTCCTCTCTTAGACCTAGATTCATGGAAGCCCATTAGGTCAGCCCTTTCTCTCCCCTTCATCATTTTCCCATGGCATTCTTTGAGTTTGTGGTGGCCATATTCTCAATTTTCACCGTCCTCTCTCTCATGGGAAAGAGGAAGAGTGTCGCTGATGAAGCTAGGCCTAGTCGCCCTTCACATCCAAGAAAGCCAAGGGGTGGCATCGCTAGTTCAAGTGCCACTGCTAGTCCAAGTGTTGGGAGAGAACTACACACGAAGCGGGATTTGGATCCCCACGCTCCCATAGGGAGAGCACTGTTGGGAGACTTGACCCATGACGCGTATACGGATCGCAGGGTTCTTTTTGAGGCGCGGGTGGATGGACGACTCGTTGGTGAATTTCTGTTGTTCGAGCGCATCGAAGCTGCCGGGTGGGTCCGCTCTTTGAAGGCCAATCTCATGCTAATGTAAGCATTGTTCGTGCCTTTTATGTTCATATTCAGGACCCTACACTGGAGCCACTGCAGTTCAAGATTCCCTTTGATAGAGATCGGGAAGCCACAATCGATATTTGGTTGATAGCTCGACTTCTGAACGTGCCTCTTGGCGAGGTACATCCAAGTGCTAAGAATCTGAAGAGTGTTCGTGAGCGAGATCGCCGCACCAGGTTTCTATGTGGTGGTTTAGTTGAGTGGCAGTGTAATAAGAGCCTCTTAGCGACCCACATGTCGGATGATTTTCGTCTGCTTCACCACATCTGCACGTTTAATGTTTATCCCAGGTGGAGCAATCGCAGTGAATGCATGCGTCTCATGGTAGATTTCCTGTATCAAGTCGGCCAGGGAGAGAACGTGTGCATGCCCACGTTTGTGCTGCGACAAATCATTCTCGTAGTGAAATCTAGAAGAATGTCTGAGTCACTTCCCTTTGGTCGGTTCATATGCAAGATTGCGCTTGAGTTTACTTACAGACTTGGGCCAGAGTTTCCTGTGCCAGCTCATTACATCAACGAGGCTACTATGAACCAAATGAAGATGGGGCCTCGGCAGCGTGAGGCTCAGCTTGATGATGACAGCGAGGGTGAATATAATAGTGAAGAGGATGAAAGTGAAGAAGAAGGTGGGGCAGAAATAGAGGAAGAAGGCCAGGAAGAAGAAGAAGAGGAGGTTCAGGATACTGATGAGAGTCCTCCTCCTACGACTCGAGCTGCTAGGGATACTCACATAGCCTGACTTGGGGAGAGTCAGGTTGCTTTGCGACGGGAAGTCCAAAAACTCCAGGCCGAGGTAAAACAAGAGCTTGAGGGTACCAGGCCGTCATGAAGTAGAAGTTTGGCAAGGTGACTCACACCTTGAATGCCATCCTATATTGTCTGCAGGATAAGGGTGCCCCTCCTCTATCGCCAGACTCGGACGAGTGATTAGATTGCAGATGTTTGTTGGTCGTATGCAGGTTGTTTTCTATTTTCTGTGTATGAGCCTTAGAAGGCTCAGTAGTTGAATTATGTTGCAGTTGTAGCTTTGGCTAACTTAGTTTCCCATGTGTTTCTTGTCATGATGCATGTAAAGATATATCTCTTGTATTGTGATAAATTTTGATTTAATGAAATGCATGGAGTTGCTTTGGCTTACTATGTGAGTGATTGTTGTGGTGTATATGTGTTATAGCTGAAACTGACTGGGTTGCACCCTATTTTGAATATAGGGAATGTCACCTAAGGTTACTCGGAGCACAACACGTCTTACACTGGGTGAGCCGATGGATTGGGTTCCTCCCCAGCGTGATGATCATACGGACCCTGTTGTGGGCCTGATTCGTGAGACTGTACCTGAGTCTTAGCCTTCTGCGGGTCCTGCAGTCAGACCACCACCTTTCACAACACCAGTTCGTGAGTAGTACCGTGCGTCTTCCTCGATGCAATATATGCCTCAGCCTGCTCCACCTCTTGATAGGTTCGAGCAATTGATGACTATGATGTACCAGCAACATCAACAGCTTTTGACTACTATTACAGGGGCCTCAGCCCAGGGTGGGAGTGCGACTCCACCTGCACCATCTGTGCATCCAGCTGAGGATGTTGGGACTTCGACTCAGGATGAGAGTATGGCTCATCATGCACCATCTGCCTACCCTACGGGGAACGCTACTGATACCAGAGGCCTACTTGAGCGATTTCATCGCTTGCGGCCTCCTACTTTTGCGGGTTCTCATAGACCCGAGGAGGCCGAGTACTGGCTCGACCGCATCTCCAAGATGTTACGGATGTTGCACTGCTAGGAGTCAGAGCAGGTTGAGTTGGCTACTTACATGTTCGAGAGAGAGGCCAACTTATAGTGGGATAGTATAATGTGGACAGTTACAGTTGGCTACATATGGACATGGGCAGCATTCGAGTTCCATTTCCATGAGAAATACTATCCGCAGACCTACCGACATGAGAGGGAGAATGAGTTTTTGCGCCTCAGGTAGGGAGGCATGTCAGTTACGGAGTATGAGCATCGATTTATAGAGTTGGGCAGATATGTCCCTGCGATACTTGCGGATGAGCAGATGCAGATACGATGTTTTTCTGAGGGCTTGCAACCTGATATTCGGTCGAAGATGTGTTGTGTCAGCATACCCTCTTATGCCGAGCTGATACACATGTCTATGCGGGCAGAGCAGGATGTACATCGCTTGACACGTTCTCGTGGCCCTATGGTTGCTAGGCCACGACCAGATACTCAGGGCAGGCCATTCCTTGGCAAGAGGCCTCGCATCGACTCTCCTCCTAGGATCACAGTGCCAGTACTCCCGATGAGACACCCGGCTGTGACCTGTACTTACTGCGGGAAACCAGGTCACACTGCAGAGAGCTAGTTTGCTCGGATGAGAGATAGCTAGTTTTCACCACCGCCGAAGATCGATCGTTCTCGCCCACAGGCATTATCCGCTCCACCGTTACGATCAGTTCCCGCCCATCCTTCCTTCAGACCTCCAGTACCTCAGTTCCGGCTGCCTCAATGGCCCATGGTACCGCGGCCGAATCGACCGCAGCAGGCTCGGGTGCATGCGCTCACAGCTGAGGCATCTGAGGTATCAGATGGTAGTCCTATGGTGTAACGCCCGTGAAAAATCCGTACTTGGGCTCGAGTACCAACTCGACCCGAAATCGCGTAGAAATAATTTCCATGGAAATTAAGCGTAAGTTAGCTAGCGCAACGCTAGAGTAGCTGGGAAATAGTCCCTGATCACTTTAAATACATTCTACAAGACCCAAATCGAGTAGAACAAACAACTCTACAATACTCTATAACCTCGGATCAAACTCTAAGCGGGTTTGTCCTCTGGACCACATTGAATTTTTGTATTGGATTTAGACCGCGCGTCGAAGGTCCGATACCTCCTATCTTAGACCGTTAGAACCGCCCAGCTGGACTTGACAATCATCTAGAAAATCAAGTCAAACCGATAATCACAGACTATTTCGTTGAACCCGGACTGAAGCGACCGCGAATAGGGACGGATTTGGAATTTCAAATTCAAATCTGGCACACGACTTAACGCGTCAGTATTAAGCGTTCTGACCGTCAGAATTCATCCAGATTACACCCTCGGATCAGGAAAAATTTCTATTTATTATCATGAGACTTTCAGCCCTGATCTACGTGCGGTGACCGCTGAACTGAAACTGGTCCGCCACGTGCGATCTGCGAACCCTGCCAGACTGAAAACTTAATACGAGCTACATCTGGTACACATGAGCTTAAGTCCGATCGCAATCGACCAGGGGACCACCAGAAAGCAGTTTTTGGACCGAAACAGCCCCGAAATGGATAGGCACCAAGTAAACTTCGTTCCGGAGCCTATTTCTGGCGTTTTTAAGCTTATAAAAGGGGTTGAAACCCTCATTTCTCTCTCCCATCCGAAAATTGCAAACCCTAGGAAAAGGAGAGAGAGTTTGAGAGAGAGATTGGAAGGAATTTTTCCCGCTTCCGAGCCGCCGATTGCTGCTGCTTCACCAACTCTTCCCAATCACCTGACTGGTGATTTCTCCACTTTTTCAGGTATAAAATAACCCTAGAACTTACTGATTTAGGGTTTACCTAGATTCATGGCATGTTAGCTAACGTATTCCATAAATCAGGTTCTCCTACTGCCGTAGACGAAGCGTACACGCTCCGTTCAAAATCACGCTTCCGTAAGAGACTAGGTGAGGATTTTAGACGCTTTGATTGACGGTTTACAACGCTTTCAATGTCATTTAATAGTAGATTATCGACGGCATCGCCGTTTGACATGTACAACATGCTCTCCGTTTCCTGTTTCGTAAATTAACGAAGAATATGAGATTTAGGGCATTTTAGTCATTTGTAGGAAGTACGGTCTACATGCATATTTTGCTGACATGATTGACATGGTTTGTCACCGCATTAGGGAGTTAGGAATGCTTGCATAATCAGTTTGACGAAGAGATTCGCCTAGTTGCACACTTTGGGTCGACATACTATATGTAGACATAAGTGTGTAGTGTATGTGTTTGTATAAATGCTTGTATTAGTATGTATTGAATTAAATGATGTTATGTAGTAGTTTGAGATTGATTTCTTGATTAATATGCTGACCTAAATGATTTCCTACATGTTGACCTTATGCATGATTGCATTACATGCATGGAAAGTATGCCTTGAAGATTTGCTTAAGTTGAATGTCATAACATGCGTTAACATGCTCACATGATTGTATTTCAATTCCAATACCTTTGCATATATTGCTAATGTGATTTCATAGATGTGTGGGACTAGACTTAGTCCAGGCAGTCGGTAACCGAGCGAATTCGTGGCTGACTGGTCATAGCCACGAACGACGCGTCGATGAACGTGATTCGTGTTTAGAGTTGGCGGCAGTGGTTAGGCCACGCGAAGTGTTTTACGCACTTCATGTCGTTCGACTTGAGATGCGATCGCGCTGGTCGAGCCCGTCAAGTAACCCGACTGGCCGATGTATGTTCACCTTGTATGTGTTATAACTGCTTGAACCTAGGGTACTGAACTTACCATTGTAAACCCTGTTAACCATGGTACCTTGATCCATGAAGACTCATGAGCCGGGCATGGTGGTATGGGATACCGTGGTCGAGCTGTCGGCCTACGCTGGGGCCACAAACCTCTCCGTAGTGACCAGTGAGTACCTAGACTCGTGAGCAGATTATGGTGGTATGAGACACTATATTCTAGCTGTCGGCCTACACTGATCAGGCGACGAGCCCTTTGTAGTGACCGCGAGCGTATTCTGAGTCCACGGGAGGCGACGACCCTTCCGTTGCAGTAGAGTGCAGTAGGCCTGTATTGATAAGGTGATGGGGGAGCGGTGCAACGAGTGCGAGCAACAGCCCTGGCAGCCCTTGCAGTGACCTACGAAATGTACATCGTATGAGATTACTAGGAGTGACGACCCTAGACAGGATCTGTGTTGGGATTGATACAAGGGAAGTACCTTAGTTTCCCAATCCTGCTGTTTGAATGGACTAATAACAACTTGGAAATCATATCACCATAGCATTGCATGTGCCTGGAAGATGTGGAGCACTTTAGGGAGTGTGGCATGCCGCGGTCGTAAGATGTTGCCGCATGAGGGTGATCGTCGGTGAGGGCATACATCACGTCATATCATCTTGCATTAACAAAAGTATTAGGATTGTCTGATTTACTGCTTTACTATTATCGCGTGATTGAATTGTGAATATGCTAATCTTTGCTCTATGATTCCACTGAGTTGATCACTCATTCCCACGTTACGGGATGGTGTTTGCAACACCCACCAGACCCTGTTGTAGATGCAGGTGAGGACGAGATCCAGGAGGTGGAGCCAGAGATTGACGCGGACCAGGATGAGTTCTCGTATATGCAGTATCACGACGGCTTCCCGTAGGTGACCTGGATCGTGGGGACTTCAGTGGGACTATTTTGAACATTATTCTTTTTTTATGTACATGTATATGAGACTCAGAGATGTAGTCATACTTCGGACACAGATGAGATTTACTTTGTTTTTCCATACAGTGATATATATATTGTTTAGTCTTCCGCTTGCTTTTATCACTGGATTTGAAGTATGAATTGCAGTTTTGGTATACTTTTACTCATGTGAATGCTTTAAATCAGACAACATTGAATCATAATCATTTTTGTTGCATAAGTGACGGTCTGGAACTCGAGAGTTGAGTTTATACACGACCCCCGATTTTCTGGGTGTTACATATGGCTTTTGAGGTTACGACACAGATTACATGTATTTCCGTTTTCCTACTGGTGGACACTGGGTCCACTACTTCCCTCATTTCATGCACAGCAGTCAAGAGACTGGGATTGGCTACAGCCCCCGCGAAGGGGACGACTCTCATTATGGCTACAGGAGATTTTTTTAACATTACTAGAGTCTGCGAGAGTTGTTTGATAGACTTGGGTAGAAGGAAAGTGACTGTTGACCTGTTGGTTGTCTCCCTATTTATAACACCCCGGATTTTTACCAACCTGGGATTAGACGTCCTTAGGCAATGGGTCAACCATAGTACTTTGGTAGTTTCTCAAAATTCGATTCCAAAGCTAAAGAAATCATTTAGAACCTAATTCTTTAAAATTTAACGTGAATTATCCAGCGTTACACTAGATTTCCTGTAAAATCGTCACCAACCACTTTAAATACGATCTGTAAGATCCAAAACCTCTAGAATTGTTGACGCTATATTACCCTAAAATTTAGGATCAAACTCTAAACCCGTTTGCCTTCAGGAACCCTTTGAAACTTCGTATTGGATCTAGACCGCTCGTCGAGAGTCCGATATCTACAATCTTAGACCATTACGACTGCCTGGTTGGACTTGACAATCGTTTCGAAAATCAGGCCCAACCGATGTCCAGCAGCTATTGTACTGAACCTGGAGCAAAGAGTGTGAGAAAGAGTGAAATCATTTAAAAATTAAATGTGATTTAAATAAATCTGGCACATTTCGCTTGCGGGTTAAGTATAAGCATTCAAACCGTCGGAATCTGACCCAAATACACCCTCGGATCAGGGAACATTTCTCACTCAGGTCAGAGTACTTGGAATCCTCGATCGAGTCTCCGTGATCGCTGAACTGAAACTGGTCCGCCACGTGCGATCTGGGAACTCTACTAGACTGAAAACTTGGTGTGAGCAGGATCCATTGTCCATGAGCTTAAGTCGGACCGCGTTCGGCCAGGGGACCTCCCAAAATGCTGTTTTGGATCGAAAAAGACCCGATTTGGCTGTAACCCAAGTATACCTTGACTTAAGGTCCATTTTGGTTATGTTTAGGCTTATAAAAGGAGCTTAAACCCTTAGCCTTCTAACCCATACGAATTTGGAGAAAACTCTAGGAGAGAGGAGAGAAAAGAGAGAGAAAGCAAGGGAGAAGCTGGTGATTCTTCCAGGGATTCTTTCCTGCTGCTCCACGTGCCAGATCCTTCCACCTGCATCGCTATTATGGCGATTCCAACGCCGTTCTAGGTAAGAAAACCCTAACCCTAACCTGTTTTAGGGATTCCTTCGATATAAGTAGTGATGTAGCTGATGTATCTTGTGATATAGGTCATCATACAGGCGTTGATGAAGCGTATAGTTTCTATTCGATTCGTTACGCTTCTACGGCGAAAGGTGCGGATCTTAGACGCTTAGATTATCTGTTTTCAAAGCTTTCAATGTCGTTTAATGGTAGATTGCTGATCAAGATACTGTTTGACATGTAAAACATGCTGTCTGTTTTTCAATTCGAATACGTACGAAGAATATGAGATTTAAGGTATTTTGGGTATTTGTAGAAAATACTGTATACGTACATATTTTGCTGGTATAATTGTCATGAGTATTTGTCGTGTACCTATGCTAGTTATGCATGTATGATCTATTTGGCGAAGAGATTCGCCCTAATGCACATATTGGGGGACATATGCTATGTAGACTAATGTGTGTAGACTAAGTGTTTGTTGAAATGCTTAAATCAATATGATTTATGCTTGCCTTATGTATTGAATGTAAGAACATGATTGTTGTGTATTAGACATCTCCTTGTCGTAAGGATTTGTCATATTGTACATTGAAATCAACATACATCAAGTACGTTGAAGTTGAGTAGTCTAAGTGTTTGTATAAATGTATGTATTAGTAAGTATTGAGTATATGGTGTTGTAGATTAGCGTTGAGACTGGATTCTCAACTAATTTGATGATATATATGATTTCCTCTACACATGTCGTATTTTAATTGATTTCCTTATGTGTGAAGTACTTGTGTATGGTTTAATTGCCTATGTTGTATCTTATAACATGTTGCTAACATGCTTAGATTACTTGTTATTTTAAATTTTGTTTATCTGATATGATTACTGATTCACATCTTTGTGCTTGGGGCTATACTCTAGTCCAGGCAGTCGATAAAAGTTTAGAATTCGTGGTTGGATTCTATTCACCACGAGGGATGTGTATGACGAACCCGAGTCGTACTAGAGTCGTCGGCAGTGGTTAGGCCACGCGAAGTGCTTGTGCACTTCATGTCAGTCGATTCAACGTGCGCTCGTGCTAGTCGGACTCATCAAGTAACCCGATTGACCATTGTATGTACACCTTGTATTCGTCATAATCGCTTGAACCTAGGGTACTAAACTTACCATTGGAAAGCCCCTCTAACCTTGGTACCTCGATCCCCTAAGACTCATGAGCCGGGCATGGTGGTATGAGATACCATGGTCGAGCTGTCGGCCTATGTTGGGGCAACAAACCTCCCCGTAGTGACCAGTAAGCACCCTACTCTGAGCAGATTATGGTGGTATGGGATACTATATTCTTACTGTCGGCCAACATTGATAAGGTGATGGGGGAGTGGAGCAATGAGTGCGAGTAACAGTCCTAGCAGCCCTTTATAGTGACCTTGAGTTTATCCTGACACCGCATGGGGGCGACGAGTCCTGATGCAGTCTTAAGGATATAAAATAGGCCTGTATCGATAAGGTGATGGGGGAGCGGTGCAACGAGTACGTGCAACAGCCCTGACAACCCTTACAGTGACCTAGAAATATATCATCGTATGAGATTACTAGGAGTGACGACCCTAAATAGGATCATTGTTTGGGTATTGATATAAGGGAAATACCTTAGTTTCCTAATCCTGCTTATGAAAAGGACTAATAACAACTCGGTAATCATTATCCATATCGCACTACATGTTTCTGGAAGATGTAGAGCACTGAGGAACGTAAGCATGCCATGGACGCAGATGGTGCCGCATGAGGGAGTATGTCGGTGAGGGTATCCATCATGTCATTTCATCCATGTATTAATCACAGTATTTAGAAATGTTTGTTTTGTTTACTTTATCATTATTGCGTGATGAATTTGATAACATGTTAATCTTTATTCTATGATTCCACTGAGTTAGCTACTCACTCCCACGTTATGGGATGGTGTTCCGGACACCCACCAGTCCCTATTTTAGTTTTAGATGAGGGCGCTGCTTGTGGAGCGGAGCTGGACTTGTATGATGCTAAGGAGGACTTCTCCTCCGTGTTTTGATCGACGAAATTACAGGGAGGTTGATTAGATGCCATGACACTTGTCATTTTATATTTTTGGAGCACTCATGTATATTCTTTTCTTTCTATTTTGGAGTATACATGTATTTAGTTAACCTGGTAACATGCTCACACTCTGGAGAGTTACAATCATTTATATGTTTTATATATCTATCACATTCTTCCGCTTGCTAATTTAACTGTCTCTGGAGTATGATATGTTGTTTTGGCTTAGTGTCAATCTTGTTTAATGCCATTCTATAGACAACATGCATTTATCATTATCTATGTTGCACAAGTGATGTTCTGAAGCTCGGGAGTTGGGTTTTTACCCGACCCCTAATTTTTGGGTTGTTACAGTATTCCACTACGACGTCATACTTGGTATGGATTGGCTCACCGAGATGCGAGCTGAGATTGACTGCGAGACTAGGTTGGTGACAGCCTATGGACCTGAGGGTACAGCTTTCACCTTTCTGGTTCAGGTCAGTTATCCTTCTCGACTGAGTTGTTGCACTGCTCTGCTGGATTATGATGATGATCCGGGGATGAGAGACATCCCTGTAGTACGAGATTTTGATGATATATTCAGGTCGATCCCGGGGCTACCTCCTCGGCGTGAGGTCGACTTTACTATCGATCTAACGCCCGGTGCGACACCCATTTCGCTATCGACGTATCGTATGCCTCCATGTGAGATGGAGGAACTGAGGAGGCAGATTGATGAGCTGCAAGAGAAGGCTTTCATACGCCCTAGCGTGTCTCCTTAGGGAGCGCCCGTGTTATTTATAAAGAAGAAGAATGGTACTCTGCGACTGTGTATTGATTATCGCAGGTTGAATCAGGTGACGGTAAAGAACAAGTATCCCTTGCCCAGGATAGAGACTTGTTTGATTAGTTGAGAGGGGCGCTGTACTTCTCAAAGATTGATCTTCAGTCAGGGTGTCACCAGGTGCGCGTCAGGGATAAGGACGTGCAGAAGACAGCTTTCAAGACCAGCTTTGGCTATTATGAGTTCCTCGTGATGTCGTTCGCTCTTACGAACGCACCAACCGTGTTCATGGACCTGATGAAAAGGGTATTTTGGCCATTCCTCTATCGACTCATCATCGTATTCATTGATGACATCTTGATATACTCAAGGAGTCGAGAGGAGCATGAGGAGCACTTGCGTTCAGTCCTGGATGCTCTTAGATGGCATCAGTTGTTTGCTCAGTTCGAGAAGTGTGACTTCTGAAAGGAAGAATTCAAGTTCCTGGGACACGTGGTATCTAAGGCATATCGGTAGACCTCACCAAGGTAGCTGCAGTTCAGGGCTGGGAGCAGCCTGGTTCAGTCACTGAGGTGAGGAGTTTTTTGGGATTGGCAGACTACTATCGACGTTTCATTCGAGATTTCTCTAAGATCGCCAAACCTCTATCTCAGTTGACACGGAAGGATTTGAAGTTCGCCTGGAATGAAAAGGCGGATGCAGCTTTTCAGGAGTTGAAGGACAATTTAACGTCCGCCCCTGTGCTAATATTGCCAGAGCAAGGGGTCAAGTATACGATATATACAGACACATCTCGCGTTAGTCTAGGTTGTGTCCTTATGCAGAAGGACAGGGTGATTGCATATGCCTCGAGACAGTTGAGGAAACACGAGGAGAATTACCCTACACACGACCTAGAGTTGGCAGTGGTCATTTTCGCACTGAAGGTCTGGAGACATTACCTCTATGGAGAGGAGTTCGAGCTCATTTGCAACTACAAGAGCCTCAAGTCCAAATTCACGCAGCGAGACTGAATATGAGGCAGCGACGATGGATGGAGACCTTGAAGGTCTTTTACGTTCGAGGTTTCCTACCATCCTAGCAAAGAGAACCTTGTGACTGACGTGTTGAGTCGCAAGAAGGTGATAGAGTTCGTGGCTCCACTGATGGTAGCTGAGTGGGACATGGTTGAGTTCTTGCGAGACTTTGAGCAGAAACTCACTGTGGAGGAGCCATTCGAGGTTATCGCACACGTTCAGGTGCGACCTCTTATCGATGACAGGGTCATCACGGCGTAGGGTGATGATGAGCGTCTGACTGAGCTTCGAGAGAAGGCCAATGATGATGCAGATGCCGAGTGGCGAGTTGGAACGGATGGGGGCTTATGTTATCGTGGCCGCCTATGCGTCCCAGATATCCCCGACTTGAGACGAGAGATTCTCGAGGATGAGCATAGTTCTAGACTTACGATGCATCCGGGCAGCACAAAGATGTATCGTGACGTGAAGAGGACCTATTGGTGGGATGGCATGAAGACCCACATCATAGATTTCGTGTCCCGTTGTCTCACTTCCAGCAGGTGAAGGCAGAGTACCTGTAACATCCCGAAAATCGAGGGTCAGGTAGAAACCCAATTCCCGAGTTCTAAAATGTTATTTATGAAACATAGATAATGTAAAATGCATATTGTCTTTTAAAAAGGCATTAAACAAGATTGAGATTAAGCCAGAACAGCATATCATACTCCAGAGACAGTTAAATTAACAAGCGGAAGACTGTGATACATACATATAATATATAATTGATTGTAAGTCTCCAGAGTGTGAACATGTTACCAGGTTAAACATATACATGTATACCTCAAAATAGAAAGAAAGAATATACATGAGTGCTCTAAAAATATAAAATGACAAGTGTCATGACATCTAATGAACCTCCCTGTAATTCCGTCGATCAGAACACTCATAAAGGAGGGATCCTCCACATCATCATTAAGTCTGACTCTGCCTCGCAGGCCGCGCCATCATCTGCAATCACAATAGGGACTGGTGGGTGTCCGAAAACACCATCCCGTAACGTGGGAGTGAGTGATCAACTCAGTGGGATAAGAGAGCAAACATTAGCATGTTATCAAATCAATCATGCGATAATAGTAAAGCAATAACTTAAACATTCCTACATACTGTTGTTAATACAATATAACGTGATATGATGGATGCCCTCACTGACGATCTCCCTCATACGACACCATCTTACGCCCACGGCATACTTTCTTCTCACAGTGCTCCACATCTTCCAGGCACATGCAATGTGATGGTGATATGATTACTAAGTTATTATTAGTCCTTTTCATACAGTAATATTGAGAAACTAAGGTACCTTCCTTATATCAATCCCAACACAGATCCTGTCTAGGGTCGTCACTCCTAGTAATCTCATACGATGTTATATTTATAGGTCGCTGCAAGGGCTGCCAGGGCTGTTGCACACACTCGTTGCTCCTCTCCCCCATCACCTTATCAATACAGGCCTATTATATTCTTAAGACTACATCAGGACTCGTCCCCCCCATGCGGTGTCAGGATAAACTCAAGGTCACTACAAAGGGCTCGTCACCTGATCAGTGTAGACTGACAACAAGAGTATAGTGTCCCATACCACCATAATCTGCTCAGAGTAGGATGCTCACTGGTCACTACGGGGAGGTTTGTGGCCCCAGCGTAGGACGACACCTCGACCACGGTGTCCCATACCACCATGCCCAGCTCATGAGTCTTTATGGATCAAGGTACCATGGTTAACGGGGTTTCTAATGGTAAGTTCAGTACCCTAGGTTCGAGCAGTTATGACACATACATGGTGAACATACAATGGCTAGTCGGGCTACTTGACGGGCTCGACTAGCACGAGCGCATCTCAAGCTGAGCGACATGAAGTGCATAAAACACTTCGCGTGGCCTAACCACTACCGCCAACTCCAAAACACGACTCGCGTTTATCGATGCGTCGTTTGTGGCAAAGATAAGCCAACCACGAATTTATTCGGTTACCGACTGCTTGGACTAAGTATAGCCCCAAGCATTTGTGAATGCACTTCATCAATCATATAAGAGTAATGGAAATGAAATACAACAATATGAGCATGTTAACACATGTTATAACATACAACTTAAGTAAATCATCTAACACATGTATTTCATACATATAATGAAATCATACATATAGCCGACACGAAGGAAATCATTTACATCAGCGTATTATTTGAGAATTTAATCTCAAATTAATTCACAACACCATTTAATTCAATACATACTAATACAAACATTTATACAAACACAGTCTACACACTTAAGTCTACATAGTGTATGTCGACTCAAAGTGCGCATTTGGGCGAATCTCTTCGCCAAACTGATCATGCACGCGTTCCTAATATCCTAAGGCGGAAAAAAGCCATGTGAATCATATCGGCAAAATATGGATGCAAACAGTATTTCCTACAAATGACTAAAATGCCCTAAATCTCATATTTTTCGTCTGCTTACGAAACAGGAAACGGACAGCATGTTGTACATGTCAAACGGCATTGCTGTCGATAATCTACTATTAAAAAACATTTAAAGCGTTGAAAATAGCCAATCAAAGCGTCTAAAATTCGCACCTTTCACTTTATATGTGTATCGTTTCGAACGGAGCGTATACGCTTCGTCAACGGCGTACAGGCGACCTAATGCACACGTACATCAGCTACTTTGCCATTTGAATCAAAGAAATCCACAAATCTGCAAGTGGTTAGGGTTTTCCTTACCTAGAATGCGTTGGAATTGCTGGGAAAGTGATTGGAGTGTGTCGCTTAAGCACGTGTAGCAGCAGCAGCAGGTGGCAGAAAAATCTCTCCCACCTTCTCTCACAACTATCACTTTTTATCTCACTCTTGCTAGGGTTTCTAGTAAATTCGGATGGGAGAGAGAAGTGAGGGTTTAATCCCCTTTTATAAGCTTAAAACTTCTCAAATTAGGGTTGGGAACAAAGTTTACTTGAGGTCTAACCAAATCGGGGCTGTTCTGGTCCAAAAGAGCATTTCTGGAGGTCCCCTGGCAGAACGTGGTCGAACTTAAGCTCATACATACTGGATCTAGCACACATCAAGTTTTCAGACCGAAAGAGTTCGCAGATCGCACGTGGCAGTCCAATTTCAGTTCAGCGGTCATCACACCTAGATCAGGTCTACAAGTCTCATTATATGAAAGAGAAATTTTTCCTGATCCGAGGGTGTAATTTGGCTGAATTCTGACGGTCAGAACGCTTAATAATAACGCGCCAAGTCACGTGCCTGATTTGAATTAAAATTTCTAAATCTAACCCTCTTCTCACTCTCTTCACTCCAGGCTCAATGAAATAGCCTCTAAACGTCGGTTGGCCTTAATTTTCGAAACGGTTGTCAAGTCCAGCTAAGCGGTCATAACTGTCTAAGATTATAGGTATCGAACTTTCGACGCGCGGTCTAGATCCAATACAAAGTTTCAAAGAGTTCCTGAGAGCAAACGGGTTTAGAGTTTGATCCAAGGTTTTAGGATATTATAGCATTATTGGTTCTACAAGTTTTGGGTCTTGTAGAACGTATTTAAAGCGATTAGGGACAATTTCACAGCTACTCCAGCATAGCGCTAGCTAACTTATGCTTAGTTTCTAAAGGAATTAATCCTAAGTGATTTCTTTAGCTATGGAATTCGGTTTTAAGCGGTTACCAAGGTGTTTTAGTTAACCCATTGCCTAAGGACGTCTAATCCCATGTTGGCAAAAATTTGGGGTGCTACAATCTACCCCCCTTAAAATAAAATTTCATCCCCAAAATTGACGAAGGGTAAGGAGTATTTAGCAAGACTTCAGTATTGACATTCTAAGGAAGGGTCAATCCTATTTAATGACCTAACCGTACGTATAACCTAAATCAAATGTTTCGATCCTGCGCCAGTGGAGAAGAGGCTAACCACGCTTCCGCTGCGCCACTCTGATCGAACGGTCGCATTGGCTGACCTAACTGGATTGGACTCAATACGTTCTACCCCCCTTAAAACTTAGTTCTACTTAAGGTTCAAGAATCTATGCATCGATCCGTATATCGGAATGAGGCGCAACTTAGGGGCTATCCTTGACATGAATTGGGAAACAACTTCTCATTACAGTGATTTTTCTTTGCTAATGATGCGTTCTATGGCATTGGTATCTATGGTTGTAGAAATAGGCCTACTCTCTATTGGCTAGATGTCCTCAACATTTCCCAAAGGCAAGCAATAACTTTTGGCTGTATGTGGTCGGGCCAACACGGAAGAAAAGTTATGCAGTAGGTCTGAGCCGGATACATAGACTTTCTGTCTAGTTAGGACAGAAGATTTATTGTATCAATTCTTAATCCGAGTCGATGCCGATCTTCTGCTTGATCAGAGCATTGGATTTATTGGTAACCACTAGGATTAAGAAGTCGATTCAAACCGCGAATACATCGCTTACGTGAAGTTCCTTTGCTTTGCGTTCCCGAATGCAATAAGCCTTTGGGGAAGGCAATTCTAAGGGGTGTGTTGGTTTATTCTAAGTTCAATCTTAGGGATGTAGAAGTTTTCCCTGAGAATGAATAGTTCTAAGGTAAATAAGCCTCCTGAGAGTTACTAAAGGCGCCTAAGAATGTTATGAGGATCTACCCAAGGAAGGGAGTCCCATTCGAACCAAATCTGACCTACTATTCCTTAGCATATACAGGCTTTACACTACTTAAGGTAACTAGTAGACTAGTCTGTAATCTACAGCCTAAGCTTATACGCTAAATGGTTTCATACCATTTCTCATACAGGGAATTGTTATATCACTTAGGGTCAAGATTATCTAAATGGAATTGGATTTCCTATGTTGTCAGATCCTTCAAATCTAGGAGTGCTAACACTAGGTCCAAAACACTAAGGGCCTATATGGCCAGTAGCATTAAGTTGTGTTAAATGGAACTGCATTCCTAATCCCACGTCGGGATTGGGTGTGGCATGCTTGGTAGGAGGGTGGGGTGGGATAAAAACTAATTTTTTAGACTTAATCCCGGGATTTACAACATGGCAGTGGAAACCACAGGATACCCCCAATCTATGGACAATAATTTACAGAAAATGAAACGGCATGCACTCCATTCAACAAAATTTGTCACACTGCATGGAATAAAGTTTCACATGAATTATGACAGGAATGCATTCGGCTATGGTAAGGCCAAACCACTAACACAAACACATTTTCTACCTCTGACTTCACTAAACCTAACAACAATAAAACACAGAAATCTCAAAATGGTAATCAAACAAGCGAAGAACGTGGAGAAATGGGATGGGTAAGCAGGTTTTCACGAGTCTGAGGATCAAATAAAAGGGACATGAGAAGGAGGATGGTGGAAAGGGAGAAAAAAGGCTAAAACAGCCTTAACAATAGCCATGGAAAGCGGAGGAAATGCGGAGAAATGGTTGTCCAAATGGACTGAAACGAATCTAGGACCTGTAGAGGGATGTATCAAGCTCCCAAAGGCTGGATTTTAAAAGGGAAAAGAGAACTATAAAGGGGAATGGAGCTCCACATGATTTCAACCATATTTGGGGGTTGTAGGAGCTCCAACGGACGAGTTTTGAAAGAGGAGGATTAGTAAATCACCATGAAGGGATGGGATAGGGTCGTATTTAGTAAGAAATGAGATTGGAAGGGATTTGGAGCTGGGTTTTGAGATTTGGGAGCAAGAAAAATGAGCAAGGGAGCTTGGGAGGGGGCTGTTTGTGAAGGAAGTACCCTTTTTTGGGGTTTTCGATGGACCGGCGCTATGTGGGAGGGGTGTACTAGCCACATAAGGGCGTGCGCCCAATTTTTACAGCAAGTGGGCCCCACTGTACGGCGATGCATAGCCGGATCGGCGATGGCATCGCCAGCCATCTTCTGATCCGGCCGGTGGGACCCCATGGGTTGGGTCCCCACTGCCCTAAGGACCTCAAATATGTATGGGCCCCACCCTAGTTCATTGTATTTTGACCTAGAGAGGCCCAAACTTTCCTCTGGTGCATTCCGGGGCCAATTTGTAAACCTGAATACATTCACCTATCATTCAGCATAGGATTTTGGGGTAGGAGAAGCTAATACATCCATCTAGCCCATCAGTTACTAAATATTACAAATTTAGAATGGCCAAATGGTCAGTTTTCATAAAATTTTAGAATGGAGTGGTGAGAGGAAGAATTTTGAAGGAATTAGGTGAAATAGGGTTTTTAAGCCCTAGCGATTGAATGTAAGGGTTGTGATTGCCCCACAGCCCAAGGATTCACATTTCTGGGTTTAGAACCTTTCAGAGAACGTCTCAACCCGCTTACTTACAACCTATGAGCTACTTAGGTCGCTTCACACGACCCTAGATGCGTTACGGACTCGATCGAATAATCGACTTAAGTAGACTTCGCCTATTGGCGAAACTGCGATCCTATAAGTGTTTCTAGGTTCCTTTCGCACCCACCAAAGTTGAAGGAGTGACAGCGTACGTCGCGTGACCATAACTCTGGCCCAGTTTAATCCAAATCATGCTCTGATACCATCTGTAACATCTCGAAAATCGGGGGTCAGGTAGAAACCCAACTCCCGAGTTCCAAATGTTATTTATGCAGCATAGATAATGTAAAATGCATGTTGTCTTTTAAAAAGGCATTAAACAAGATTGGGATTAAGCCAGAACAACATATCATACTCCAGAGACAGTTAAATTAACAAGCGAAAGACTGTGATACATACATATAATATATAATTGATTGTAAGTCTCCAGAGTGTGAACATGTTACCAGGTTAAACATATACATGTATACCTCAAAATAGAAAGAAAGAATATACATGAGTGCTCCAAAAATATAAAATGACAAGTGTCATGACGTCTAATGAACCTCCCTGTAATTCTGTCGATCAGAACACGCATAAAGGAGGAATCCTCCTCCTCATCATCAAGTCTGACTCCACCTCGCAGGCCGCGCCATCATCTGCAATCACAGTAGGGACTGGTGGGTGTCTGAAAACACCGTCCCGTAACGTGGGAGTGAGTGATCAACTCAGTGGGATAAGAGAGCAAACATTAGCATGTTCTCAAATCAATCATGCGATAATAGTAAAGCAATAACTCAAACATTCCTACATACTGTTGTTAATGCAATATGACGTGACATGATGGATGCCCTCACCGACGATCCCCCTCATACAGTACCATCTTACGCCCACGACACGCTTTCTTCCCACAGTGCTCCACATCTTCCAGGCACATGCAATGTGATGGTGATATGATTTCTAAGTTATTATTAGTCCTTTTCATACAGAAATATTGGAAAACTAAGGTACCTTCCATATATTAATCCCAACAGAAATCCTGTCTAGGGTCGTCACTCCTAGTAATCTCATACGATGTTATATTTATAGGTCACTGCAAGGGTTGTCAAGGCTGTTGCACGCACTCGTTGCTCCTATCCCCCATCACCTTATCAATACAGGCCTATTATATCCTTAAGACTACATCAGGACTCGTCGCCCCCATGCGGTGTCAGGAAAAACTCAAGGTCACTACAAAGGGCTCGTCACCTGATCAGTGTAGGCCTACAGCAAGAGTATAGTGTCCCATACCACCATAATTTGCTCAGAGTAGGATGCTCACTGGTCACTACGGGGAGGTTTGTGGCCCCAGCGTAGGCCGACAGCTCGACCATAGTATCTCATACCACCATGCCCAGCTCATGAGTCTTTATGAATCAAGGTACCATGGTTAATAGGGTTTTTAATGGTAAATTCAGTACCATAGGTTCGAGCAGTTATGACACATACATGGTGAACATACAATGGCCAGTCGGGCTACTTGACAGGCTCGACTAGCACGAAAGCATCTCATGCTGAGCAACATGAAGTGCATAAAACACTTCGTATGGCCTAACCACTGCCGCCAACTCCAAAGCATGACTCGCGTTTATCGATGCGTCGTTTGTGGCAAAGATAAGCCAACCGCGAATTTATTCGGTTACCGACTGCCTGGACTAAGTATAGCCCCAATCATTTGTGAATCCACTTCATCAATCATATAAGAGTAATGGAAATAAAATACAACAATATGAGCATGTTAACACATGTTATAACATATAACTTAAGTAAATCATCTAACACATGCATTTCATACATATAATGAAATCATACATATAGCCGACATGAAGGAAATCATTTACATCAGCGTATTATTTGAGAATTCAATCTCAAATTAATTCACAACACCATTTAATTCAATACATACTAATACAAACATTTATACAAACACTTAGTCTACACACTTAAGTTTACATAGTGTATGTCGACTCAAAGTGCACATTTGGGCGAATCTCTTGGCCAAACTGATCATGCACGCATTCCTAATATCCTAAGGCAGAAAATAGCCATGTCAATCATATCGGCAAAATATGGATGCAAACAGTATTTCCTACAAATGACTAAAATGCCCTAAATCTCATATTTTTCGTCTGCTTACGAAACAGAAAACGGACAGCATGTTGTACATGTCAAACGATGTTGCCGTTGATAATCTACTATTAAATGACATTGAAAGCATTGAAAACAACCAATAAAGCGTCTAAAATCCACACCTTTCACTTTATATGTGTATCGTTTCGAACGGATCGTATACGCTTCGTCAACGGCGTACAGGCAACCTAATGCACACGTACATCAGCTACTTTGTCATTTGAATCAAAGAAATCCCCAAATCAGCAAGTGGTTAGGGTTTTTCTTACCTAGAAGTGCGTTAAAATCACCGGGAAAGTGATTGGAGTGCGTCGCTTAAGCACGTGCAGCAGCAGCAGCAGGTGGCAGGAAACTTTCTCCCACCTTCTCTCACAAACTCTCACTTTTTCTCTCACTCTTGCTAGGGTTTCTAGAAAATTCAGATGGGAGAGAGAAGTGAGGGTTTAAACCCCTTTTATAAGCATAAAACTTCCCAAATTAGGCTTGAGAACAATGTTTGCTTGAGATCTAACCAAATCGGGGCTGTTCTGGTCCAAAAGAGCATTTCTGGAGGTCTCCTGGCCGAACGCGGCCGGACTTAAGCTCATGCATACTTGATCTAGCACACATCAAGTTTTCAGACCGAAAGAGTTCGCAGATCGCACGTGGCGGTCCAATTTCAGTTCAGCGGTCATCGCACCTAGATCAGGTCTACAAGTCTCATGTATGAAAGAGAAATTTTTCCTGATCCGAGGGTGTAACTTGGCTGAATTCTGACGGTTAGAACACATAATAATAATGCGCCAAGTCACGTGCCAGATTTGAATTAAAATTTCCAAATCTAACCCTATTCTCACTCTCTTCACTCCAGGCTCAATGAAATAGCCTCTGAACATCGGTTGGCCTTGATTTTTGAAACGGTTGTCAAGTCCAGCTAAGCGGTCATAACGGTCTAAGATTGTAGGTATCAGAATTTCAACGCACGGTCTAGATCCAATACTAAGTTTCAAAGAGTTCCTGAGAGTAAACGGGTTTAGAGTTTGATCCAAGGTTTTAGGATATTATAGCATCATTGGTTCTACAAGTTTTGGGTCTTGTAGAACGTATTTTAAGCGATCAGGGACAATTTCACAGCTACTCCAGCGTAGCGCTAGATAACTTATGATTAGTTTCTAAAGGAATTAATCCTAAGTGATTTCTTTGGCTATGGAATTGGGTTCTGAGCGGTTACCAAAGTGTTTTAGTTAACCCATTGCCTAAGAACGTCTAATCCCAGGTTGGTAAAAATTTAGGGTGTTACAGTACCACCGATCTCCTGGTCTCCTTCAGCCTATGCCAATAGCTGAGTGGAAGTGGGACTTTATTTCTATGAATTTCATTTCGGGACTGCCGAAGACGAGGAAGGGCTACGACTCTATATGCGTGATCGTCGACCGTTTGACGAAGCGGTGCACTTCCTTCCGATCAGAGTCACGAACTCTGCAGACGAGTTGGCCAGGCTATATATCAGAGAGATTGTGCGTTTGCATGGAGTTCCCTTAGAGATCGTGTCGGATAGAGACACGCGCTTTACTTTTATTTTCTGGACTTGCATGGAGGAAGCTATGGGTGTGAAGTTGAAGTTCAGTATTACATTCCACCCACAGAAAGACGGGCAGACAGAGCGGGTGAACCAGATTTTGGAGGATATGTTGTGGGCTTGCATGTTGGACTTTAAAGATGGTTGGGATGACTGTCTTCCATATGCGGAGTTCGCATACAATAACAGTTTTTAGGCCAGTATCTATATGACACCTTATGAGGCCTTGTATGGGCGTCCTTGCCGAGCACTGCATTGCTGGGCAGAGGTCAGTGAGCACAGATTGATTGGCCCAGAGATAGTGCAGGCGACCTTAGAGAATATTGACATCATCAGACGCTGACTTCTTACAGCGCAAAGCAAGCAGAAGATTTATGCCGATACGAGACGGCGCCCATTAGAGTTCACAGTCGGAGATCACGTATTTTTAAGAGTTTTCCCTATGAAGGGAGTTCTTCGGTTCAGGAAGAAGGGAAGCTAGCACCGTGATTTATTGGTCCGTTCCAGATTCTTGACTGTGTGGGTGCAGTGGCATATCGTCTGGCTTTGCCTACGCCCCTCACGAGCGTGGACAACGTATTTCATGTTTCTATGCTGAAGAAATATATTCCTGATCCTTCTCATATCATCAGATGGGAGCAGGTGCAGTTAGGTGAAGATGTTACATATATACTGTGACTGGCGCGTATATTAGACATGAAGGAGCAGGTATTGCGTAGCAAGGTCATCCCCCTTGTGAAAGTATTGTGGACGCATCATAAGGAAGAAGATGCTACTTGGGAGACAGAAGTTGAAATCAGAAAGAACTACCCACAGCTTCTCGAGGATTACGAAAAGGTATAAATTTTGAGGATGAAATTTATTGTTTAAGAGGGATAAATTGTAACGTCCCGAAAAAATTCGTACAGAGACCCGAGTACCACCTCAGACAGAAATCACTTAGGATTAATTCCTTTAGAAATTAAGTATAAGTTAACTAACGCTATGTTAGATTAGCTGTGAAATTAACACTGATTGCTTTAAATACGTTCTGCAAGACCCAAAACTTGTGGAATCGTTAACGCTATAACATTCTGAAACCTAGGATCAAACTCTAAACTCATCTATTCTTAGGAACCCTTTCAAACTTTGTAATGGACTCTGACCGCACGTCGTGAGTCTGTAGTAATGAACTTAGACCATTATGACCACGTCGTTGGACTTGACTATCACCCCGAAAATCAAGTTCAAATGATGTCCTAAGGCTATTTCATTGAGCCTGGAGCAAGGAGTGTGAGAGAGAGTAGAATTCTTTATAAATTAAATGTGATTTAAATAAATCTGGCACGTGTCGCTTGCGGGTTAATTATAAGCATTCAGACCGTTGGAATCTGACCCAAATACACCCTCGGATCAGGGAACATTTTTCACTCATGTCAGTGTACTTGGAATCCCTGATCGAGTCTCAGTGACCACTGAACTGAAACTCGTCTGCCAAGTGTGATCTGAAAACCTGATCGAACTAAAAACTTAATGTGATCAGGATCCGACATCCATAAGCTTAAGTTCGACTGCATTTAGTCAGGGGACCTCCAGAAATGTTCTTTTGGATCGAAAAGGACCCGATTTGGCCATAACCCAAGTATACCTTGGTTTAAAGTCTAAATAGGTGAGTTTCTAACCTATTTAAGGACCTTAAACCCTCTCACATCCCTCTCATACGAATTTGCAAGAAACCCTAGGAAAGAGAAGAGAGAAAAGAGAGAGATTGTGTGAGAGTTGTGAGGGAAAGTTCTTGTCACTCAATCCTACTACTACACGTGCTTAGCCATCGTGTTCTAATCACTCTTCCAGTGATTCTGACTTCATTCTAGGTAAGAAAACCCTAACCTTAGCCTTTTTTAGGAATTCTATCGATACAAGTAGCGAAGTAGCTGACTTATCTTGTGATATAGGTCGTCATATTGAAGTTGACGAGGCATAGAGTTTCTATTTGATTCGTTACGCTTCTACGGCGTAAGGTGAGGATTTTAAATGCTTAGGTTACCTGTTTTCAAAGCTTTTAATGTGGTTTAATGATAGATTATTGACAAGGACACTATTTGACATGTAGAACATGCTATCTATTTTCTATTTTGAATACGTACGAAGAATAAGAGATTTAGGATATTTTAGGCATTTGTAGGAAGTACTGTATACGTACGTATTTTGCTAATATGATTTCCAGGTGTATTTGTCGTATACCTATGCTAGTTATGCGGGTATGATCTGTTCGGCGAAGAGATTCACCCTAATGCACATTATTGGCCGACATACGCTATGTAGGCTAATGTGTGTAGAGTAAGTGTTTGTATATAGTTTTGTATAAGTAAGTGTTGAGTAAATGTTGTTGTAGATTAGTTTGGGATTGGATTCTCAACTAATATGATGATGTACATGATTTCCTCCATGTTTGTTATATTGAATTGAATTCCCTATATATATGAAATGCTTGTGTTTGGTTGAATCGCTTATGTTGTATGTTATCACATGTTGCTAACATGCTTGGATTATTTGTATTTCATTTCTGTCACTCTCATATGATCATGAATTAAATTATAAGTGTTTGGGGCTATACTCTAGTCCAGGCAGTCGGTAACAGATTTGAATTCGTGGTTGGCTTCTATCCACCATGAAGGATGCGTCGATGAACCCGAGTCGTGCTTAGGTTGACGGCAGTGGTTAGGCCACACGAGGTGCTTATGCACTTCATTCGTTCAGCTTGAGGTGCGCTCGTACTAGTCGAGCTCGTCAAGTAACCCGACTGACCATTGTATGTTCACCTTGTATTGGTCATAACTGCTTGAACCTAGGGTACTGAACTTACCAGTGAAAACCCTGATATCCATGGTACCTTGATCCATTAAGACTCATGAGCCAGGTATGGTGGTATAGGACACCGTGGTCGAGCTGCCGGCCTACGCTGTGGCGACGAGCCTCCCCGTAGTGACCAGTGAGCACCTTAGACTCGTGAGCCGATTGTGGTGGTATGGGACACTACATTCGAGCTGTCGGCCTACTCTGATTGGTGACGAGCCTTTTGTATGACCTTGAGCATATTCTGAGTCTACGTTAGGCGACGACCCTTCCGTAGCAATAAGAGTATGGACTAGGCCTGTATTGATAAGGTGATGGGGGAGCGGTGCAATGAGTGCGAGCAATAGCCCTGACAGCCCTTGCAGTGACCTAGAAATATATCATCGTATGAGACTATTAGGAGTGATGACCCTAGAAAGGATTTGTGTTGGGAATGATATAAGGAAAGTACCTTAGTTTCCTAATCCTGCTATTTGTTAGGACTAATCATATCCATATCGCACTACATGTGCCTGGAAGATATGGAGCACTGAGGGAAGAAAGCATGCCGCGGACATAATATGGTGTCGCATGAGGAAGTATGTCGGTGAGGACATGCATCATTACTGCATCTCATCCTTGTATTAATAACAGTATCTAGGAATGTTTGACTATTTGCTTTACTATTATTGCGTGATTAATTTGATAACATGTTAATCTTTGCTCTATAATTCCACTGAGTTGATCACTCACTTCCATGTTACGGGACGGTGTTTGCAACACCTACCAGACTCTGTCTTAGATGCAGATATCGAGGCGATTCAGGAGCTGGAGCCAGACTACTATGAGGACCAGGATGAGTTCTCGTATATGCAGTTTTCTGACGGCTTCGCATAGGTGGCCTGGATCAGCGGGATTTTGCTAGTTGGACTACCATATGACCTTTGATTTTGGTTTATTATATGTATTTGTGACTCATAGTTATATTCATACTTTGGAGACAGATCGAGATTGTTTTATTTTACATACAGTGATTTATATATCTTTCAGTCTTTCGCTTGCGTTTTATCACTGGATCTGGAGTATGAATTGCAGTTTGGTAAAATCTCACTCATGTTAATGTACTAACTTAGACAACATTTAATCATAAGCATATTTGTTGCATAAGTAATGGTCTGAAACTCGGAAGTTGAGTTGTCACTCGACCCCCGATTTTCAGGGTGTTACAATTGATCTTCTCGATCCGATGGAATGCCAAAATCTTTGGCTTTGATCTTAATGGAAGATGATGGAGTATGAAAGGTTGAGATGAGAGATGAGAGGGTTAGGAAGTGGGCCACACTTGGCTCTTTTGGAGCTTAGAAATGCTTGGACATGAGAATTTTTTAGTTTTTATTTTTGGTTTTTGGGTTACTTGGAAGAAAAAGGAGAAATAAGAAAGAGAGAGAAGATGGGATGTTTTTTGGGTTGCTTAGAAGAGATGGGAGAAATAAGAGAGAGAGAAGATGGGACGGAGTGATGGATATGAGAGAGAGAGAGAGAGGAGGTGGGATGAAAATGTTGACTTTTGGGGTTATTGTGTAAGAGAGGTATGGGTTATGATGGGGTGAGTGATGTGTTGGGTAATGTGTTGAGTGATGTGTGTCCTTTGACATATACTTAACATTGATGAGATTGATGGGATATTTTATAGAGATTCCTCTCTTGAACTTCGTAAATGCACCGCATTTCTTCGAGATATGCAAGGGCCCACAACTCCTAGCTTCCCATTACAAACTTATGACATAGTAAAAACTTAGTCAATTTTCCATACCATGCCTCGGGAGCTTGTTTCAAACGTAGAGAGCCTTTTTTTAAGCGATAAACATGATCAGTATTTTTAGGGTCTTTAAAACCCGTTGGTTATTCAACATACACTTCTTCGTGTAGATCGCCATTTAAGAAAGTACTTTTTTACATCGATTTGATAAATTTTAAATTTTTTAAACCAAGCAATGGATACGAATAGTCTGATTGATTCAAGACGAGCTACTGGGGCAAAGGTTTCATCATAATTAATACCTTCAATTTGAGTGTACCCTTGTACATGAAAGTGCCCTTGCTAGTGCCCTGGTTTGTCAATTTGCGTGTGTTGAGTCAGTCGGACTGCAGAGCCTCACAGGAAGATCGTTTCAATCAGATGTGTGGAAGCTTGTTATAGGTAAACCTAAGCCTCACATCCCTTCTACCAAAACAACAGGTAAATAAAACCCTTTAAAACAAATTAGAACATATTAAGGTTTTAGGTAAGAAAATGTTTTAAAAAATTAGAAAATCTCTAAGTTTTCTTGCCCTGTCAATTGTATCGATATGATCGACCTATGCTGTCGATGTCCTCGGAAGACCAATCGATAAAATCAAATGAGGACTTAATACGTCCAACAACCACATACATATCTAGACAGAATTATCGATGTATCAACACACTTATTAATATCATCGATATTTGAATCTCGAGCCCATCGAAGGTGGCTCGATAATATCGATAGGCAAATCCAGCGCCCCTATTTTTACTCAGGAAAATCATAAATGCTTTGATATATTGGAGCCCTCCTCGATACCATCGGAGTTCAAATCTCAATGATATCGGACGGCTCTCTATGATATCGGTCATGAGTGCGAAGTTCTCCAGCAACATTTTTCAAGTGGTTTTTTAACTCAGATCGGGGGTCACTCGATATAATCGATATTCTAAATATTGATGATATCGGGGCCGGATCGATTACATCAAGAAAGGAGAAATTGTCCAGCAATCTCACTGATAGTATCTTTGGATTTATCGATGCATCGACACGACTTCCGATATCATCGACATTTAAATTCTGATGACATCGAGTATCCCCCGATCATATCTAATGACCTAAAATTTTCATGCAAGTTTCTCTCATTTTTCAAATGTCGAAGACTCAATCCTTGTATCGACGATATCGGAGTTCAAAATTCGATGGCATCGATACGAGTCTCAATTCCCTCGATCAATTGGCAAAATATTTTTCAAAAGCGTATGACTTTGAGTTTGTGTCATCGAGCAGACCATCAATACAATCAGAGTATACGCTCGATGATATCAAACTCTGTCATAAATTTGACCGTTTTATATTTGTTGGAACCTTTTGCCTATTTAAAGAGAACTTGTCATTAGTTGCTGTGAGAGAAAGAAGAGAGTGCTTTTATGTGTTTAACCATAGATCATATGCTCAAAGCCCTTTCTCTCAAAGGAATTCATCCTCCAATCCACCCTCATCATTGATATTCTTTAGAGTGGATTAGATAATGAACTTCCGCATTTAAGGATCCTCCAGCTACTACTTTAATGACAAATCTTTAAGCTAGGATGCCTTGAATGCATAGATGATTGGAATTGCTCTACCTTCCTAATAGGAAAACATTTAGAGAGTAGGATTCCATCATAACCTTGACCCACCCCTTAGGTATATATTGGTACATCATTTATGTTGTGATTCAAGGGAGCAAAAGACTCATTATCAACAAGGAGGAGATCTTCATCATGTGTTGAATGAGACTCATCAACTTATCTGTAAGTATCTAGAGTCCAGAGGACCCTTTGATCATTCCTCTGTAGGATTGGATCTAAGGTGTTTCTCACCCTTGAAATCCTCAAGGAGGCCTCTGGCAGGAGTGTATGTGGTGGGTGCAATGTATGGACCCTAACTCTGTAGAGAGCATAAACATCTGGTTAGGGGTGAACTAGTAAAACCTTGGGTTTGAGGTGAACCGTGTAAAATCTTGGGTTTGAGGTAAATCGGGTGAAACCTCCATTAGGGTCTTATAGAAGATACTTGGCTAGTGTGCCTAAAAGTGGGTGCGTTGTGTTAACCCTCACTCATGAGAGCATAAACAGTCAGCCTCTAGGTTGTAAAGGTTGAAGGTGAACCTGATTTAAAACCTTAGGTTAGAGGTGAACCATGTGAAATTTCCTTAGTGAAATCTGGTACACTTAAGGGTTGAGTGTGGTTACCAGGAGTGGAGCAGACAAGTAGTTGAATTACTATAAAAATGAGTGTTTGCGATTGTTATCCTCTTGTGCGTGTGATTTATTTCAATGCCTTTACATCATTATATCTTAGATCACACCTCACACACATATACAGTCATATTCATCATAAACTAGGTTACATTTTGTAAATTCTTGATTAGTTTGTGATTAGATCCTCTACCGGGCTTGGAAGCTAGTAGAGTTACATTTGAGTAGTCCTGATGATTGCATATTCATAGGATTAGTGTAATGGGATTTTTAAATACATTGTACAAACTTTAAAAAGTCCTATTCACCCCCCTCTAGGACATATTGGCATATTCCTGCTTCAACTTCAAGCGGTCTTCACCGCTATTTCAATTGGTATCAGAGCAGGTCTCTCTTTAGGGGCTTCACCACCTAGAGAGTGATCTTGACTGAATTTTGGAATATGTCCAAAGGAGAGGGCTGATTAGTCACTAGACTTCCAGTATTTGATGGTTCAAATTATGCATACTGGGAAGGCTAGGATGCACTACTTCCTGAGATCTTTGGACAATGATATTTGGGATATAGTTGAAAGTGGATATGTGCCACCATCTGAATAAATTACACTTGAGAGTAACACTACCATCACAAAACCCAAACCCAAAGAGAAGTGGAAGACGTTCGACAAAGAAAAATAAACCGCTAAAGCAAAAGCTATGAAAGCCATCAACTGTGCCATGTCCCAGGATATTTTAAATTAAATAAGCATGTGTGGGACATCCAAGGAAGCATGAGATTTATTGGAAACAACCCATGAAGGCACAAACACTATGAAGAGGTCCAAATTCCAACTCTTGACTTCATAGTTCGAAAGTCTCAGAATGGAAGAGCATGAGACGTTTATGGAGTTTTTCACCAAATTGAATATCATTTGCAACTCCATGGGTGGATTGGAAGAATAGATTCTGGTACCAAAAATTTGTAGAAAAATTCTATAACCCTACCGGAATGATTTAATCCTAAAGAAACAACAATTGAGGAGTGTAGGAATATTGATGAGATGAAAGTAGAAGAACTGGTAGGTTCCCTACAAACTTTCAAACTACACTTCAAACAATCCCAAAAATCTAAAAACATTGTCCTAAAAACCTCTAAGAAAATAATATATGAGGACAATGGAAGTGAAAAGGAAGATGAAGATGAGGAAGTGACATTACTGGTACAAAGATTCAGAAGATTCTTTCAGAAGAATTATGGCTGTCCTTCCAGAGGAAGGAAAGTGAACAACAAACCCTCTACAGGCAACTTTGGTAAAAGGACCAAAGAACCACAATGCTATGCCTGTCATGAGTATGAACACCTATCTACTGAATGCCCAAATAGAAAAATTAAGGGCAAGGCAATGGCCACCACTTGAGATGATATAGAAGAGTCAAACTCAAAATCTAGTGACTCAGAGAGTGATGAAGATCAGAAATCATTGAAAATCCTTATGATCTCCACTACTCCAATCATTCCCAGTGAATCTGAGAATGAAAAAGAATAGCAACCCACTGAATCATTTCCATCTGATAATGAGGAGACTGGAGAAGAAAAAGAAGAAGAAGTCGAAAATGACAAACTACAAGATGCTTATAATCAACTTTACATCCATAGCATTAAAGTGGTTAAAAGACCTAGAATATCTGAGAACAAAAAGGAATTGCTTCAGAAAGACTTGGACAAAACCTTAAAAATTAACACACATTTAATCAATGATTTGCAGCAATATCATTTAGACAATGATAAGTTAGAAAGAGAACTTATACCTAAAGACGGAATTATCAAAACTCATGAAACAGGTTGAATTATTAAGTGATGATAATGCGCAACTCAAGAATGAAAATCACTCACTCAGTATTGACTTAGAGAAATCCAGGAAATTCATTGAAATAAACTATAAATTTTCTTAGAGTGGTAAGAAGTTAGAAAAATTGTTAGGGATGGGAAGACTAGGAGGAGGAAAGAGTGGCCTAGGGTATGAGAAAATTAAAAAGAAAACTAGAAATAAAGCTCCAACAACAGAAAAACTCGCTGCTTCAGGTAGCGATATGAGAACTTCTCCAGTTTATCATTTATGTGGTGATGTGGGTCATTATAAGTTTGAATGCTTGACACCTAGACAGACTTCACATAACTTTGATCAAAATCAAATTAAAAAATTCAAATCAATCAGAGAAACACGAAATGTTAAAAGTCCACCTAGGAGAAACACCCATCCATCACCACCTAAAGAAAATGATAGAATGAAGAAATCTATCTCACAATGGGTAGTTAAAGAAAACCTCAATTTTTTGATGATTAATTCTCATATACCCTAAAATATCAAGCATAAAAGGATAAGTCCAGGTCATGCATCCAGATCTGGATAATTGCTGAAATGATGCAAATTTTACTGTGCTTCAAGTGATATATTTAAGGTTCTTTACCTCTATCTTTAATTTTTCTATGTAAACATTCAAATGTTTATACTTTTACTATGTACAGTGATTGTACATAATTTTACTAAGTATACTTGATTCAAAGAAATTCTAATAATATACTTGTAGGATCATCTGAATGCTGAAAATATAAAACCATTCACCTTCGATACGACTATCGATATGTCATTTTCGATTAATCAATTAATGGTCGATATAATCGAAGAATCTTTAGAATGTGAAAAGACATTTGATCAAGAATGATATCGGTGAGAGGATTGATGAAATCGATTAAGGTTCATCGATATGATTGAAACAAGGATCAATGTTATCGACAGATGCTGCCCGATATAAAAAGGTGGAACGCGAAAAGGGAATTTTACTCCAGGGTTTTCATTTTTTTTCTTGCTCCCAACCGGATGGCTCAGAACTTTGTCAGATAGCCCTAGAAGGTGCAAAATACAATAATACCCTTCTAATCATCAAGATTCATCTTACTTTGGGTATTTCCTTTTCTATCAGGTTTTGTCCTCTTTCCCAAATACCTTTAAACTCTTTTTGTCCACATGGGAAAAGACAAGGGAAAAGTGTCGGGTCTGGGGGAGTCATCAAGATCCACCCAACAAAAGGTTATTGCTTTAAAAGGAAGCACTCGAGCCACGGAAGATGGGATTCCCACGAGGAAATGCATGAGACAAGGTGAGTCCCAGCCTGAGGCACGGGTGCCCCCACCAATACAGGTGAATCCGATCTTGGCAAAGTTTGTTGGGAGGAAGGTTATTCTCGAAAGAAAAGTCAACCGAAGTTGTCTGATTCAATATAATATGAAACCTCTATTCACTGCCATAGATTAGTTACCAGTTCTTGACTTTGGGGGGGCATATCAACTCGAATAGACTTATTAATTCTTTGCCGCCTATCATTCTCTGATATCTGACCCACCATCTATCACCGTGTCTGTCAATGGTGATGATGTGTTGATCACCCCAAAATATGTTGCAGGGATATTCAATCTCACCTTATCTCCTAAAGGGATTCTGGACATAGACATGGAGGATCTTGAGTTCGGTCTAAGGTCACAAAATTCCTTTGTCATGATCGTGACGTCTAGTGGTACCAAGAGAATGCCCTAAAAGTCAGATTCATGGAACCACGTTATCGGGTCTTGCATGGTATTCTTGCTTCGAACATTTAATCAATAAGTAAAAATAGGGCAGATCTCAGGGGCTTCATGACAATGATAATTTATTCCATTGCCTCTGGGATTAAGATTTTTCTGCCTACTTTCATCATGTATCAGTTGGTGTATACTTTTCATAGGGCCAGGGATACTCTCCTACCATATCCTTGGATTATTAGTATGATTTGTGATGTCATAGGATTCCCAACTACAGGTGATCCTCTTCTTCCACTCCAAACCTTCAATAAAAGTAGCATTCGAAGGATGGATTTAAGATTTCATAAATATCCTGAAGATCCAACTGAAGAAGACATTTAAGCAGAGAGGGAAGGTGGGGGCAGGTGGCGCTCCCATGGAAGGGACTAAGATGGCTGGAGAAGAAGCGCCTGGACCGCATCAAGCACCATCAACATCGACTCCTGGTCATGCTAAACGTTTTAAGTTCCACCAGGATTGGATTAGTGCAATTCAGAGGGATGTCCATTCAGTACATGAGAGGCTTACTGTTCTTGAAAGGTTGATCCAGGGAGTGCAGTAGATAGTACAACAATTAGTCTAGATAATCATCTATCGTCGAGATAATACGACACCATCAACCTCTGCTCCTCCGCCGTAATGCGAGTCCCTAACTGTTGTCACATTTGCTAACACTTATTTCAGCGTATGAGCATAAGTATCTTTTTGGTGCTCTAGGCTCTCATGAGTAAATGTGATAAGTCCTCTGACAGTTTTTGTTATATATATTCTGTAGGAGTTTGCTGCTGCTAGTTGTTTTTGGTTGCCATGGATGGGCTAAAAACTGATGTTTGATTATGGTTGGCCATGAATGGGCTTGATGATTTTATTTCGGATATCTGTTAATCTACTGCTATCTGGGGCAACATGATTATTTCGATGTTTTGTTAAAGGTAGTGGTGTTGTAGATCATTTCAAGCATCTGCCTCAACCGGATGTGTGGAAGCTTGCCACAGGTAAACCTAAGCATCACATCCCTTGTCCCAAAATACCAGGTTAATAAAACCCTTAAAAACAAATTAGAACATATTAGGGTTTTAAGTAAGAAAATATTTTTAAAAATTAGAAAATCTCTAAGTTTTCTTGCCCTGTCGACTATATCGATATAGAAATCGATATGATCGACCTGCGTTGTCGATGTCCTTGGAAGACCAATCGATAAAATCAAACGAGGACTTAATACATCCAGCAACCACATACATATCTGGATGAAATTATCGATGTATCGACACACTTATCGATATCATCAATATTTGAATCTTGAGCCCATCGAAAGTGGCTCGATAATATCAATAGGCAGATCCGGTACTCCTGTTTTTACTTAGGAAAATCATATATGCTTCGATATATCGGAGCCCTCCTCGATACCATTAGATTCCAAATCTTGATGATATCGGAAGGCTCTCGATGATGTCGGTCATGGGTGTGAAGTTCTCTAACAACATTTTTAGGTAGTTTTTTAACTCGGATCGGGGGTCACTCGATAGAATCTATATTCAATATCGATGATATCGGGGCCAGATCGATTGCATCAAGAAAGGACAAACTTACCCAACAAGATCACCGATGACATTAGATATCTTTGGATATGATCGAGGGATACTCGATATCTTTGGATTTATTGATGCATCGACACGACCTCCAATATCACCGGCATTCAAATTCCGATGATATCGAGTATCCCTTGATCATATCTAATGACCTGAAAATTTTCATGTAAGTTTCTCTCATTTTTCAAATGTCGAGAACTCGATTTTGGTATCAATGATATCAGAGTTCGAAATCTGATGGCATGGACATGAGTCTCGATTCCCTCGATCAGTTGGCAAAAGGTTTTTCAAATGCGTATGACATTGAGTTTGTGTCATCGAGTAAACCATCGATACAATTGAGAGTATACACTCAATGATATCGAACTTTGTCATAAATGTAACCATTTTATATCCATTAGAACCTTTTACCTATTTAAAGAGAACTTGTCTTAGTTGTTGTGAGAGAAAGAAGAGAGTTCATTTGTGTGTTTAACCTTAGATCATATATCCAAAGCCCTTTCTCTTAAGGGAGCTCATCCTCTAATCCACCCTCATCATTGATATTCAATAGAGTGGATTGGGGAATGAACTTCCGCATTCAAGGATCCTCCAGCTACTACTTTAATGGAAAATATTTATGCTGGGATGCCTTGTCACCCCCCAAACTCGGGAATCGGATTCATAAGAATCCTGATTACCGAATCTGGTGCCGACAGCCTCCGTAGTACCCCATTCTCGGCTCCTAGCATTCATATGCCAGATTCCGATCCTGGGATCATACAAGGAGGATTTTTTTTTTTTTTTTTACATATAACTAATAATAAGCATAACCACAAGATTACCCAATTCACAAAGGCAACATCATCATCATATATCCACTAATATAATCGTTTGAGTACAATACTGAAAGGAAAATACCTAAATAAAAATCAAGCTCCAGAAGACTACTGCACGCTCCAAGCTCAACACTGCTGCAACCTAACATCACCTGCACGCATCTATCGTGCATAAGCTTATAGAAAGCTTAGAGGGTGGTATAAGTGTGTGCACAAGGTAAGTGCCAAGTATTTAATACAATGCTATAATCATACAATAACGGAAAAATTGGTAATCCATAAACCATACAATGTCTAAATAAGCAGAAACACTAACAAGAGCAGGAATTATCAGAGTAAGCAGAAATACTGACAAGATATAAATCATACGATAACAAAGTAAGCGGAAGTATGAACAAGTCTATTAGTTAATCAATATCAGAATACGCAATATAGAACAACTATGCGATAAGGAGTCATAAAGAGTCAAATATCAGATGTCGAGGATGTAATGCAATATGCGATGCGAATGAAATAATCATGCTGGAGTGTGAAGTCGGGATGATATTACGTAGTATCGCAGGCTATGGGGTCCACCACAAGGGACTTCTATCCAAACCAGTCCCATACCTAAATTTGGATAGTCAGGCTCGACGTGGTAAACTCCTGATCTCAAGTTGGTCGCGCGTCCAACCGAGATCCTTGCCGTAATGAAGGTACACAATAATTAGTTGCACACCACCAGCCCGAGTGGATAGTGAATGAATGAATGAATGAGCATGCAACTCCTACTCGATAAGTCCACATATCAGTACGGTTCCTCTCTGGGAAATCACCGGGGTCTATTACACTCCAAACCAGATTGCCGCCCCATTGCGCGCAACAAGGTGAGTGAAAGAGACCTCACTATCCGCCTGCCAATATCAGGCCCGGCTCGTCGATAGCGGACCTATTCCTCGAGCTGGTCAGACTTAGCCTAGCATTACTCCCTCCTCTCGGGCAGGTAAGGTCCCACCTCCTTCCAACCGACCACGACACAGTGGAGAGCGCAACCATCTGGTAATCGGCACTTGGCGCTCATTTACCCACTCAGTCTAGACGTTGGAGCAACCTCTGGAACCAAGAGGGTTTAGGGACTTTCACCCAGGGATATCTATAGCACCCCATGTAGAACAGATTTTCTGTGTCCCATCTTGCCATCCACGATATGCCTATGGAGGCTACGGCCCTGATGTCGCTAGGGCATACAGTAATCACAGCACATAATCCAAGATGCATGAGTCACACAGTGCAATCACGCGTCAATCCTGCGCATACCGTGCGCTCATGTGAGGTAACTTCGCCTATCAGGGAGCCCCATGAATAACCTACCCTATGACATATGCAATGGTCAATCACATCTCATAAAAAGCATGCAGATGATGCGTATGTGTTATGATGCTATGCTGTCTCATACTCATAATCGGTGTCAACAACCGACATCAACAATTAACCTCGACAATGTGGACATTTAACCAACATTACCCCTAAGGAATGGCCCATATAGAGCCTAAAACATAGTGGACTCATGGCCTTACACAAGGGCTAAATATACAACACCATGGGCCTCATTCAAGAGTTTAATACACATCACGATGGGCCTTTCACATGGGCTTAACATACATTACAATGAGTTCCATCGCCTAGCCCTCAGATGCATCATTGTGGGCCTCATCATATAAGCCTTATATACGTCACATTGGGCCTTAAACACGGGTTGGATACACATCAAACGAGCCTCAAATACGGGCCACATATACATCACATTGGGCCTCGACAATCGGAATCAGCGATCAGCCACGACAATCGAAATCAACAATCGGCCACGATAATTGACCTTGATAAAAAATCAACCTCGATAATCTGAATCGGTCAATCGGCCATGACAAGCAGAATCGGCAGTCGGCCACGTTAAGAAGAGTCGACAATCGGCCACGTCAATCGATGATCGGCCACGATCGGTAATCGGTCACGATAATCAGCCTCGATCGGTAATCGGTCAATCGACCACGATAAACAGAATCAGCAATCGGCCACGTTAATCGACAATCGGCCACGACAAATCAAAATAGGTAATCGGCCTTGATCGATAATCAGCCTCGATCGATAATCGACAATCGGCCATCAGAATCGGTAATCGGCCTCGATCGATAATCGGCAATCATCCACGACAAATCAGAATCGGTAATCAGCCTCGATCGATAATCGGCAATTGGCTACAACAAATCAGGATCGGTCGGTAATCGGCCTCGATAATCGACCAAACTAGGCCTAAGGGAAGGTCACAATGTGAACATTCAACCATCATCACCCATCAATATGGACATCTAACTGACATTACTCCCAAGGAGTGGCTCACATAGAGCCAAACGTATATAGGCCCATGACCTCATACAAGGACTTAATACACATCACTATGGGTCTCATTCATGAGCCAAATACTCATCACAGTGGGCCTCGACATATCGGTCATGATTACATCACATCATGCTTTTCCCATGGGCTTCGAATACATCACAATAGGCATCGCCTATGGGCCTCGAGTACATCACAATGGGCCACAACCCATGGGCTTCAAATACACAATAGGTGAGCCCTATGCATAGGCCTTATAAACAACAAGTGGGCTACATCAATGGCCACACTAATGGGTCGCTCCAACGAAACATCAAGTGGGTGGTATCAATGGGCTGCACCAATGGGCCTCATAAACATCAAGTGGGTTGTATCAACGGGTCACACAATGGGCCTCATAAACAACACATCGGCCACATCACATGGGCCTCAAACACATTACAATGGGCCTCATCCCTTGGGCCCAATATACATCAAGGTGGGCCTTAATGGATGGGTCACAAATGCCTTAAGGTGGGCCTCGTTCACGTGGCCCTCAAATGCTCAATTGGTGGGCCCCGCATAGGCAACAAATGGGCCTGATGGGGCAGCCCATGGTCTAGAAAATCAGGTGGACAATGTGTACACATAACACACATCACGGCGGGCCGCATAATGCGATGGGTGGTCAACATGAATATACAATATGCATTCAGCAAGGTGGGCCACCACTGGACGGTCAGCCCACCTGCTGCTGGCTCGGTTTGAGCGCCCAAACGGTTGGATAGCCTGGATGAATTACATACCTATGGTGGGCCACGAAATGGATGGTTGGCGAGGATGGAACGTATGCATCACAATCAACCCACATAGCACTGGAAACGGTGGTCCCCACCGTCCAGATGGACGGTGGGATGAAGTACATAAATCATGGTGAGCCACAGATGATCCATGTTGATAAAACACACGCATCATTGCCAGGGCCAACCGTCCAGCACTGGATGGTGCTAGGAAAATACATAAATCATGGTGGGCTCCACCATTTGGACAGCGAAATTGATGAACAGTTTTGGGGTAATGCATCAAGGTGGGCTCCACACAGCACTGTCCAGATATGGACGGTGCAGATACAGGATACATGAAAAAGGTAGGGGTCTATGGAATTAGCTTACATCACCACACAGCTTGTATAGCTGGTGTGGGTACTCCAGCCGATCAGCTTCCAGGTGGGTCCACATGTGTGGGACCCACCAGATGTGGATGGACGGTGCAAACATCAAAGTGGGCCACTGCACGGACGGTGCAGATGAGACACGCATCCTGGTGGGGCTGTACATGCCACCGTCTAGATGGATGGTGCATATGAAACATATACATGTATGGTGGGTCCCATTGAACTTGCTGACGTCCCACGTCAGTTGGATGGATGGTGTGAGATACACCAGCCGATCCCCTTCTCTCAGCAGGTGGGTCCCACATGGGCCCACCAGATATATATATAAATAATAATATATTATTATTATTATTATTATTATTATTATTATTGTAGCTCTGCAATGTCCAGCATCCAGTGATGGACGGCTAGATGAAAATCCATGCGTCTGTTGGGTTTCACAAGCACCGCCCAGAGGGACGGTGCATATATACAACAAATACATCAACATGGGTCCCACGTGGGGTCCACCTTCATGCCTATATGCCATCTCATCCGTTGATAAGGTCACTCGGACCTCAATGAATAGGAAAAAAAATAAATTTCACCTTGATCTGAACTTCTGTGGGCCCCAAAAGGATTTTCAAGGGTAGACATTCAATCATACTGTTACAAATGGTGTGGGCCACCTGAGTCTTGGATGAGCCTGATTTTTGGAGGGTGGCCCACTTCCCTAAGGGCCTACAATATGAACGGATTAGATGACAAATAAACATCAAAGTGGGGCCCACGGCTGGAGCCGTGGGTCTACCTCCGTCGGCCCATCCTGGCGCAGGCGCTGCCTGCACCTCCCTGGCAGCAACAGCGTCTGCTGCCTTATTTATTTTTATTTTTATTTTGAAAAGCGGGTTTTTCCACGGTTTTTCTTGTGTAGGGTCCACTTCAAGTCAATCCAATCCAGCCATTGGATTCCACAACTCGTAAGAATTCCAACAAGTCCAATGTTGGGTATTCTTTTAGTGTATAAAAAAAATAGGGAAGATTTCAACGGTGAAAATCACTGTTTCCTGAAGTATGGCCAACCAGAAGATTGGATCAGCCCCATATTTTGGCTCAACACCTAAAATATTATGAGGAAAGGGATGGATAGCGTGGATTGAATACATTTATCAAGGTGGGGTCTATGCAGGTGGCCCACCTCCAATGCCTTGAATATGGCAATATTTGTGTTTTTCACAACACGTCCAGAGACAGCGTCTCTGGACTGATTCTTCTCTTCTTCTTTTTTTTATTTATTTTTCAGTGTCTGGCCTAGGAATTTGGTTAAGGTGGCCCTCCTTAGGTGGGCCATCACATGGCTACCCATACACATACAAAGTGGGCCCCACCTGTAAATGGATTGGATCCAATACATGCATCATAGTGGGGTCCATCCAAGTGGCCACAAGACCATGACATCACACACCAAAATAATTAAATAAAAAGAAAAGGAGAGGGAGAGAGAGGGAAAGGAGCACCCACATCATAAAAATGGAGAAATCTAACCTAAAGATGCACCCACCTTTGATCTCCCCTTCCTTCTTCCGCCAATGCATGATAGAGCTCCAAAGGTAGAATTTCAATGGTTGAGATCGATTTTAGAGGGTGGGATTAGATGGTAGAAAGGTGGGCCACACTAGCTCTCTCATGGGGAGCTTGGACGTGGGTGGCTTGGGAGGAAAAATGAGAGAGAGAATGAAAGAGAGAGAAATGAGAGATGTGATGTGAAGAGAGAGAGAGAGAGAGAGGGATGGGTAAGAGAGTGATGGAGTGATGGGGAGAGAGATGGGTGAGGTGATGGAAAAGTTGACTTTTGGGGATGGGTAGTTGTACTTAGGGATGGGTGTACTTTTGACAAATGATGTGATTGATGTGATGGATTTTCTTGGGATTAGCAACGCACGGTATTTTCCTTGAACTGAACGCTGGCCCACAACTCTTAGCCTGGGTATGGCCTCGGCGCGCGGGACGCGGCATCGGAACCGCGGCGACGGTGCGGTCGTCAAGGTACAAGTCTCGAGTTGAGCCGACTCTGAAATACGGGATATGACTTGGGATCGCGCGTAAATGTCAGAAAAGGTCGAAGGTTGCTGAAATTTGATCGGGAGGACCGCGGAGGCATATGGAACAATACGGGCTAAGATACAGGTCCTACATGCCTTGAATGCATAGATGATTGGAATCGCTCTACCTTCTTAATAGAAAAACATTTAGAGAGTAGGATTTCATCATAACCTTGACCCAACCCCTAGCCATATATTGGTACATCATTTATGTTGCGGATCCAAGGAGCAAAAGACTCTTCATCAACAAGGAGGAGATCTTCGTCATGTGTTGAATGAGACTCATCAACTTATCTCTAAGTATCTAGAGTCTAGAGGACCCTTTGATCATTCCTTTGTAGGATTAGGTCTAAGGTGTTTCTCACCCTTGAAGTCCTCAAGGAGGCCTTCGGCGGGAGTGTACGTGGTGGGTGCGTTGGTTGAACCCTTGCTCTATGGAGAGTATAAACATCTGGTTAGGGGTGAACCAGTAAAATCTTGTGTTTAAGGTGAACTGTGTAAAACCTTGGGTTTGAGGTAAACCGGGTGAAACCTCCGTTAGGATCTTATAGAAGATCCTTGGCCAATGTGCCTAAAAGTGGGTACGTTGTATTGACCCTTTCTCGTGAGAACATAAACAGTCAGCCTCAGTGTAGGTTGTAAAGGTTGAATGTGAACCTGATTTAAAACCTTAGGTTAGAGATGAACCATGTGAAACCTCCTTAGTGAAATCTGATACACTCAAGGGTTGAGTGTGGTTACCAGGAGTGGAGTAGAGAAGTAGTCGAACCACTATAAAAATGACTTTATTTACGATGGCTATCCTCCTGTGCGTGTGATTTATTTCAATGCCTTCACATCATTATATATGAGATCACACCTCGCACACATACACAGTCATTTTCATCGTAAACTAGGTTGCATTTTGTAAATTCGTGATTAGTTTGTGATTGGATCCTCTACCGGGCTTAGAGGCCAGTAGAGTTATATTTGAGTAATCTTGATGATTGCATATTCATAGGATTAGTGTAATGAGATTTTTAAATACATTGTAAAAACTTTAAAAAGTCCTATTTACCCCCCTCTAGGACATATTGGCATATTCTTGCTTCAACTTCAAGCGTTCTTCACCGCTATTTCAATGCGACCAGTCTAGCCTTGTTTCAAATTATATTACCAAGTTCATCAGACTTATTCTTGAAATTCCACTTAGTTCTGATAATATGTTTATCTTTAGATCTAGGAACAAGATAACAAACATCATTTCTATTAAAATGATTCAGCTCATCTTGCATTGTAACTATCCAGTTTTTGTCAGTAAGAGCTTTTTTTTACATTTATCGGTTCAATCTAAGATGTAAAGCACATGTAATTACATATATCTTCTAGTTGTCTACGAGTGCGCACACTCGTTAGAGGGATTCTCAGAATCTGAGTGGTTGGATGATCTTTGATAGTCCTCAGTTCAGAGTTATTTTGACTTGATGAAGTATTTAGTTTATCAATTAGAAGAACTTCATCATTATTTGAACTTGAGGCAGGTGTATTCAAGTGATCGTCAATGACCACATTGATGGACTCTTGAATTACACTAGTCCTCTTATTCAGTACTCGATATGCTCGACTATTCAAAGAATACCCTAAAATGATCCCTTCGTCACTTTTAGTGTCAAACTTATCCAGATTTTCACGGTTACATAAAATATAGCACTTGCTGTCAAAAACTTGAAAGTATTTGATAGTAGGCTTCTTATCGAACCACATTTCATAAGCCATTTTATTGTTTAACTTACTTGTATAAACCCGGTTGATTATATAGAAGGAAGTATTTACGACCTCAGACTAAAGATTTCTAGAGAGCTTCATACTATTCAACATTACATTTGCCATTTCTAGAAGCACTCTATTTTTTTCTTTCAACAATTCCATTTTGTTGTGGCGTTTTGGGCGTAGAGAATTCATGTGATATTCCCTAATCGCAATAGAATTTCACAAAACTACTATTCTCAAATTCTGATCCATGATCACTACGGATCTTACAGACTTGTGAACCTTTTTCAATTAGGATTCGTTTGAGAACTCTTTTTACTTCGTCAAGGGTTTCTGTAACACCCCAAATTTTTACCAACCTGGCGTTAGATGTCCTTAGGTAATGGGTCAACCATATCACTCTTAAAGCTCAATTCCAAAGCCAAAGAAATCATTTAGAACTAAATTCCTCAGAAATTTAACGCGAATTAACTAGCGCTACACTAGATTAACTGCAAAAGTAGCACCAACCACTTTAAATACGATCTGTAAGACTCAAAACCTATAGAATTGTTAACGATATATTACCCTAAAATCTAGAATCCAACTCTAAATCCAGTTGATCTCGGGAGCACTTTGAAACACTATATCGGACCTGGACCGCACGTCGAAAGTCCGATAGCAATAAACATAGAAGATATTGACCGCGTAGTTGGACTTGACAAGCACTGTGAAAATCTCATCCAAACGATGCTCTCAGACTATTTCCTTGAGTCCGGAGTGAAGAGTGTGAGAAAATGAAGATTTTTAAGAAATTAAATATAATTTTAAGAAATCTGAGATGTGTCGCTTGCTCGTTATTTGTAAGCATTCTGACCATTGGATTTTGACCCAAATTGACCCTCGGATCAGGATAGGTGGCCCTTACATGTCATAGTACTTGTGGCTCTGATCGACTTTCGGTGACCGCTGAACTGAAACCGGTCCGCCACTGTCGATTTGGAAACCCGATCGGACTGAAAACTTAACTTGATCAAGATCCAATATTTGTGAGCTTAAGTCCAACCGCATTCAGCAAAAGGAACTCTAGAAGTGCTCCGTTGGATCGGAACAACCTTCTTTTGGACATAACGTAAGTATACCATGGCCTGGGGTCTATTTTTGTGAGTTCTGGGCCTATATAAGGACCTTAAACCCTCTCTCATTCCTCCCATACGAATTTTAGAAAACCCTAGGAGAGAGGAGAGAGTAAAGAGAGAGAAAGTGTGGGAGAAGTGGGAAGATCTCCCTGATACTTTATTCTACTTCTGTACGTGCTTAACCATCACGATCTAATCGCTATTCTGGCGATTCTGACTTTGTTTCTAGGTAAGGAAACCTAACCCTAATCTTCTTTAGGGTTTTGATAGTTTCAATTAGTGAAATAGCTGACTTACCTCGTGTAATAAGTCATCATATCAACGTTGACGAAGACATAGAGATTCCATCGACTTCTTTACGCTTCTACGGCATAAGGTGTGGACTTTAGACGTTTAGGTTGTCTTTTTTCAAAGCTTTCAATGTCGAATAATGATAGATTCCTTATGTGGATGCTATTTTACATGTAGAACATGCTATCCATTTTCCGTTTCGGTTAAATACGAAGAATACAGAATTTTGTGTATTCTCTGTATTCGTAGAAAATACTGTATACGTACAAAATATGAAAGTGTGTTTGCCATGATTAATTGCCATTTATGTATGCTAGATGTATGTGTAACAACTCCTGGGCTAAAGGTTTAGCCCAAATACATGATATACCAACATACGATATGTATTTAGTATGTGTAGCCTAAGTGTTTGTGAAAATGACTGAATGAGTATTGACTTTGTATTCGTGCTCGCCATGACAAACTGTCGTGGATATATGATTTTTGTATGGGTGATAACCCTTTGACGAAAGGATTTGCCCTAATACGTATGCAAATTAACACATAATATGTATGATGTAATGTGTAGGCTGTGTTTGTAAAAGTGTCTGAATGAGTTAGTAGTTAGCAAGATGTACCTGTATGCGGGTTGAGATATGATTCTCAACCACATCAATGATGTGTATGATTTCCTCCATGTATGACTTATTTTGATGTCTGCTTGATTATGAACTAAATGTGTGTGAATTCATGTTTGCAATGCACTTCAGAACATGTTCATATGATTGAATGATTTGTAATCTTGATCCATTACTTCTTTGACTATCTCATAGGACATCATGTTGTAGTTGAATGTGTTTGGGGCTATTGAATAGTCCAGGCAATCGGTAATACGCCTTGAGTTCGTGGCCGAGAGCTATTCGCCACGTAGGACGTGTTTGATGAACCCGAGCCATGCATTGCTTGTTGACAATGGTTAGGCCACATGAGGTGCTTATGCACTTCATGTCGATCAACTCAACGGGTGCTCGTACTAGTCAAACTCGTCAAGTACCCCGATTAGCCCGATGTATGTTAACCATGTATGGACACTACTGCTTAAATCTAAAGTACCAAACTTACCAGTGAAAATCCTGTTAACCATGGTACCTCAATCCGCTAAGACTCATGAGCTGGGCATGGTAGTATGGGACACCGTGGTTGAGCTATCGGCCTACAATGGGGCCACGAGCCTCCCCGTAGTGACCAGTGAGCAACCCAGACTCGTGAGCCGAATATGGTGGTATGGGACACTGTATTTGAGCTGTCGGCCTACACTGATAAGGTGATGGGGGAGTGGTGTAAAGATTGCATGTAACAGCCCTGACAGCCCTATGTAGTGACCTTGAGCATACTCTGAGTCTACGTCGAGGCGATGACCCTTATGTAGCAATAGGAGTACAAACTAGGCCTGTATTGATAAGGAGATGGGGGAGTGGTGTAACAACTACGTGTAACAACTCTGACAGCCCTTGCAGCGACCTAGAACTACACTTCATATGAGATATGCTAGGACTGATGACCCTAGACTGGATCATTGTTAGGAAATGATACAAGGGAGGTACTTTAACTTCCCAATCCTGCTGTATGAAAAGGACTAATAACAACTCGGTAATCATGTTCATATCGCACTGCATGTGCCTAGAAGATGTGGAGCGCTGAGGGATGAAAGCATGCCGCGAATGTGAGATGGTGTCACATGAGGGAGTATGTAGGCAAGGGCATGCATCATTATTGCATTTCATCCTTGCATTAACAAGAGTAGCTAGGAATGTTTGATTGTACTGCTTTATCATTACCGCTTGACTGATTTGATAATATGTTAATCTTTACTCTATTGTTCTACTGAGTTAGCTACTCACTCCCACGTTATGGGACGGTGTTGTACACACCAACTAGACCCTGTCTTAGTTTCAGGTGAGGGCGATGCTCGTGAAGCGGAGCCGGACTTTACTTTTTGATAATGAGTTCTCCTACATGTAACTCTCTGGCGGGTCTATTTGACCTGGAGTTGCACCGACGGGGCTTCAGTATTTGGGATAGAAGACATTACATTTTTCTCATTTTGTGCATTTTGTAATCAAACTTGTAATTGTTAAGAAAGTGACATTCATACTCTAAGGGCTTACTATCACTCTTATCTAATTTAAATACTTATCACAGTCTTTCGCTTGCATAATTTAAATGCCTTTGGAGTATGATATGTTGTTTTTGGTATAATCCCAGTCATGTTTAATACCCTTCTATAGACAACATTCATTCATCATTATCTATGTTGCATAAGTGATGTTTCGGAACTCGAGAATTGGGTTTCTACTCGACCCCTGATTTTCAGGATGTTACAGTTTCTGATTTATCCCTTAAGAAGGCTACCCAAGTAAATCTTGTATAATCATCCATAATTACAAGAATGTATTTTTTTGCCACCTCGACTCTCCGTCCTAGTTCGTCCTATAAGATCCATGTGGGGAAGTCCGAGCGCTTTGGATGTGGCATTGGAGTCCACCTTGAAAAAAGCCTAGCTATAAGTCCTAGAAGGGGGTGAATAGGACTATGTCAAATTTAAAATAATAATAGAGGAATTAAATAATGAGATAGCTAAATAAAAAAAATCAATTCACAATGCTAAAATGAAAATTAAGAGGTTGATACAAATGTTGTTATAAGAATAACCTTACACCAAAAAATCAAGGGTTTATGGTAGGACAACCTTATTTCTAGAACGCCCTTTGTACCAAAAATTCAAACTAATGAAGAATAAATAAATAGCAAGGAATTGATATAAGTTGTAAGAATTTAAATCTAAATTATTACAACATTCCCCACAGTGCTTGAAATGTAAGTATTACAACATTCACAATCACATATACATCCCACAATTCTGAATGATAAAGATAGAAAAAATAAAGCACACATCCACCAAACATAAAGAGTTATAGTGGTTCGCCTGTGTGTACACCAACTATTAAACAACAGCCACACAGCTTGCTACTCCACTTCTAATATCCTCACACAGTGGATATTAGCGTTCATTATGAAAATAGGTTTCTCAGGTTCACCTAAAACCTTCACAATTGAGTCTTTTACGAAGGGCTTACACAATTCAAAGAACCCCTCTTCTGAGTTTTCTGGCTCTACTCAGATAACCAACACAATGAGATTTTTCTGGCTTAATCTCAAGTAAAACCAAAATAAAGGAAATTTACACAAATGTAAAATACCTGAAATTTTCTTTTTGTTGTAGCCCGGAAGAACCAATCGAAGTAGAAGTTCGAATAAAGAAGTTCAATATCCAATACTCACTTTAAAATGGTTCTAGGTTCTAGATTGATTTTAAATTAAACCAGTTGGGCTAGCTAGATTTGATTTTGATTCCAAGAAGAATGAATACCACAATTCCTCTTTTCAATTCAGATTGGAATATAGAAACAAAATTAAATCAATAAAGCAAATAAAAGAGAATATTAAACATGCACAATGTAGCTTAAAATAAGACTAACTTATCTATCAAAGTGATCCCTTGATTTATTTTGAATTGAGTTATCAATCTCTGAAATTTGTTGTGTATTTATAGCTACAAAAATCGCATCTATGACTAGCCTTGAGGACACTACGACTGGTCATAGGAGAAATGGATTTTTGAATTTTTTAGTGCAATCAAAAAAAATTGTTCCACGACTGGTCAAAGGTCATTTACGACCAGTCAAAGGCTGTCCACGACTGGTTGTAAGCACCCTACGACTGGTCGTGAGACACCAGATTTAGTTGTTGTACTTTGATTCGTAGATCCAAGACTGGTCGTAAGATAAGTCGACACTGTTCATACGACTGGTCGAACAGTCTCCAGGACTGGTTGTAGACAACAAAGAATTTTAAAATTTTGTAACAAACTTAGGACTAGTCTCGAAATAACTTGGACTGGTTGAGCCAGTGCTAGGACTAGTCGAACAGAGACTAGTCTCGAAATAACTTGGACTGGTTGAGCCAGTTCTAGGACTAGTCGAACAGAGTCCAAGACTAGTCTTAAAATAGACTATAACACTTATAAAATGAGTACTTGAATTATGTATCCTAAATGACCTACCCTAAGGTCAATCTAAGGTCTTTCATACCTGGCACATGAAGTATGAACATTGAAACTTCAGTTCTTCAGATGATGGTTGACCTTTGAAGATTATGAAGCGTGAGATCTATACATGATGTAGCTTACACTTGAGATCTTCTAAAACTTGGCTTTATCTTTCTTCAGTTGTTCTTCATCTTGAACTTGCATGTCTTGAAGTAGAGCTTCATGCTCAACTTGTAACATTGTAATGTAGTGTCTTGAACAAGTATGTCTCCTCATGCTACACAAGACACAAGTTGATGTTTTGGCAGCACAAAATTTGACAACTAAAGGAGAATAAAACCATAGCACTTACAATCTCCCCCTTTGTCAAATTTATGACAAAACACACTTAACAATAAATAACACAATATTCATGCAAAAGTTATGAGAGGAAACCAGTTACAGCCTGGTTAAAGAATCATGCACCACTTATTATCAACTAGCACAGAACATCATGAACTAGGAAAAAACATCTCCTCACATACTCCCCCTGAGTAGCACATATATCCACAATCACAATATGAATATAAATTTAAAAAAAATGCCACTACTCACAATCCATATGCAAAACCATATAAAATCTCCCCCTTTTGTCACAATATGACAAGGGAAGAAAGAAAATGTAAAAGGATAAGAAACAGGAGTAATAAAGGCTTAACTGGTCAAGATAAAAGCAAATGAAAGTCCATAAACCATTAACTAGTTTAAACAAAAGTTAAGAAACCAGATAAAGTTCACAAATCAACTCAAGTAGACTTAAAGTTATTACAGACAAAAGAGTAAATCACTTAATCTGAACCTGAAGAAGGAGCAGATATGGTAGGATTAAGTTGATGAAGCCCCTTGTTTAAGCGCCTAAGATACTTGTGCATATATTTAAACTATAAATCATGGGCAACATTCATGTTCTCTACCTTCTCCTTAAGAGCACGAAGACGAGCATCAAATTCAGATGGCTCATAATCAGGATCATTAGCTGAATCTAATTCAAGTTCATCAAAAATATCATCCATATTAACATAATCAAGAGGAAGATCATCAGGGTCTTCTTCATTCTCAGCTTCAGCTCCACCACCACCACCCACATCCACTTGGCCAGGAGTCAATTCTAATTTCATCTTGTTTTTATTTGAGTTATTGAAAAAAGATGATGGATGGGAGCCTCTCCAACAGGCATAGAAACCAGCATATGAGAAGCTAAAACAGTCATAAGATAGGCAAATGAAATATCACTATGACCTGAATGGAGACGAAACTGAATGATGGAATGACATATCAAAGAAGGAAGACAAACTTTAGTACCAAAGATGACAGAATGCAAAACACGAACCATAAAGGAAGTCAGTTCTGTCTTATTACCAGAATGGGAATACAAATTTGAAGTAAAGATTTTGTGGAGAACTCTATATCTGAGTAACAGGTACTTTGAGGGGAGTGCATTTCCTTTATGAGTCCATTGCAATTCATATTGCATAAATCTCCAGTGAGCATTCATTTTTCTGATTCTGAGGATTTTTCAGTTATAATATGAATAGGAATACCCTTATCATTAATAGGTATGTCCATTTGCCCTAAAATCAGATGACCGTCAATTTCAAATGCACCTTCTTTAGCATCAATTTTAAATGTTAAATTCTCAATTAAAAAAATCAGAGATACATGCAAACATGGACTGAGTAATAGATTGGTATGCAGGCCCACCCCAATGTAAGATGTTATCCAATCCTACAGTTTGGAGGAGTGGAAGGATACCAAATGGGGCAATGTGATCAAGAAATACAGGTCGCTCAACAATAACTTTTCACATTCTTAAATCCTGAACAAGAGAAGGATCATCCTCGGGTGACCGAAGGTGGGGACGGGTTATTAGAGTAGATCTGGAAGAATATGGACCACGAGAAGTTTTCTTTTTCCCTCTAGCATCCATTCCTAAGAAGAAACACAAAAAAATAAGTTGTAAAGAGAATAGAGTGAGGTTTGCTTAGATCAGATTTTTCAAAATAAAAACCCTAAAACCTCAATGAATCATAAAATAAATTACTCCAAGAGAGAAAATGAAGTAATATAGACTAGAATCTACAAGAAAATCACAAATGACGCACTAAACTTGAAGATCTAGGTCAGTGGGTTCGACTAGTCAGGCGTCGACTCGTTGGAGAGGAAATAGGAAATGAGGAAGATGAGATTTTTCTCAAATTTTAAAAGACTCAACACACTACACAACTAGTCGGGGGATGTCCTCCACCAGTCGTGCCATGACTGGTCGAGTACATCCTCGATTGGTCATGTACCAACTAAAATATGCAATTTTAATACAAAATTGAAATTTAAACAAATAAATTATCAAATATATATACACTATGATACAAGCAAGCATGACTATTCAATTTAGAATGCACATACCAAGATCAACTTTTAATTTATTAAACCTTCTTTTGTTGAGCAGTTTAGTGTAAATGTTAGCAAGTTGAGTCTCGTTACGTGAATGTATTCCAAAGATATCAGTTTTTCTTCTACTAATTTGTGAATATAATGAAACCTAATATCAATGTGCTTGGTACGTGAATGCTGGATAGGATTTTTTGAAATATTTACTGGACTAGAATTATCGCAATATAAAACCATTGGATCCTGTGCAATTTCATAATCACTTAACATACGTTTCATCCAAACAAGCTGAGTACATGCATTTCCTATTGCGATGTATTCAGCCTCAATAGTTGAAAGCGATATAGAACTTTGCTTCTTATTAAACCAAGAAACCAAACAATTTTTAATATAAAAACAACCACTATTGGTTGATTTCTTTTCGTTAACATTATCAGCCCAATCTGCATCTGAGTACCAGGCCAATTGAACACTAGTTTCATGTGGATACCTGTAACACCCCGAATTTTTTCCAACCTGGGATTAGACATCCTTATGCAATGAGTCTATCCTAACACTTGATTAACTTCTCAAAACTCAATCCAAAAGTCTCAAATCCCTATTTCCTTCGAAAATCTCACCTTTTACTACTTTATCCTTCAAAATTTTCTAAGAGCTCTCACATTAGACACAAATCTTAAAGTTTAGGTGATGTTGATCAATACTTAAGCTAAAAAGTACTATGAATAGTAAATAAATAAATGAAAAGGGTTTTTAGTCATTAACCTTTTGAAGTCTCACTAAATAAGTAGACTAATTGGATAGATCAGCTTCTCCTACCCCAAAATCATATATTGCATGTCAAATAACTCATCCCGGGTTCTAAAATACACCCATTTCAAATATCAGACGGAGAAACCACCCCAAATAGGTCAGTGGTCGGCGATGCCATCGCCGGTTTGGCGATGCATCGCCGAACTCGTCCGTACAGTGAGTTTCTGTACCTTTTTTTTTGCGCGTTTCTTCAGACTTTGAAAAATCATATCTCCTTTGTTATAACTCCAATTTAGGTGATTCAAAAACCAGATTGAAGATAAATGAGTCTAGTTTTATATAAAAATATGTGAAAAATATAATAAAATGATTAATATAGTTTAAATCAGGTCATTGTGAGAAATTATCCGATAATCACTTGTTGGACAGCTGCTGCTTCTGGAATTTTTAGAATTTTTTTACAAATCTAAATCTTATGAAATTTGGAGGAGTTAGGGTAAACTTGATGAGGAACCCCTAGAAAAATAATAAAAATAATATGATACCTAGAAGTTCCCAAAATGGGGGATAGAATGGCCCTAGGACCGTATTCTGCCATAATTAGGGTAGAATTTGGTTGAGTACCAAACTGAACACTCAGTAGAATTAACTTAGACCACTTTAAATACGTTCTACAAGACCCAAAGTGAGTGGATCTAATGACCCTATAACTCTCTATAACCTCAGATCAAACTCTAAGCCGGTTTGTTCTCTGGACTACTTTGAATTCTTGTATTGGATTTAGACCGCGCGTCGAAAGTCCGATACTTCCTATCTTATACCGTTAGAACCGCCCAGCTGGACTTGACAATCATTTCAAAAATCAAGTCAAACCGATAATCACAGACTATTTCATTGAGCCCGGACTGAAGAGAGTGCGAATAGGGACAGATTTGGAATTTCAAATTCAAATCTGGCACACGACTTGACGCGTCAGTATTAGGCGTTCTGACCATCAGAATTCATCCAGATTACACCCTCGAATCAGGAAAAATTTCTATTTTATTATTATGAGACTTCCAGCCCTGATCTACGTGCGGTGACCGCTGAACTGAAACTGGTCCGCCACGTGCGATCTGCGAACCCTGCCGAACTGAAAACTTAATACGTGCTAGATCTGGTACGCATGAGCTTAAGTCCGATCGCATTCGACCAGGGGACCACCAGAAAGCATCTTTTGGACCGAAACAGCCCCGATTTGGTTACCCCTCAAGTGAAACTTGTTCCCGAGCCTATTTCGGGCAAGTTTGGGCTTATAAAAGGGCTTGAAACGCTCACTCCTCTCTCCCATCCGAATTTGCAAAAACCCTAGATTGGGAGAGAGAAAAGGTGAGAGTTTGTGAGAGAAGGTGGGAGAGATCTTCCTGCCACCTGTTGTTGCTGCTGTACGTGCTTAGGCAACGCACTCCGATCGCTTTCCCGGCGATTCCTCCACGTTTTCAGGTAAGAAAAACCCTAGAAAGTTGCTGATTTGATGTTTCTTCCGTTCCATAGCTTGATAGTTAGTAAATCTCGTAAAACAGGTTCTCTTATCGCTGTAGACGAAGCGTATACGTTCCGTTCGAATTTCAACATCCATAAGAGACAAGGTGCGGATTTTAGACGCTTTGATTGACTGTTTCCAAAGCTTTCAATGTCGTTTAATAGTAGATTCTCGATGGCATCACCGTTTGACATGTACAACATGCTCTCCGTTTCCTGTTTCGTAAATTAACGAAGAATATGAGATTTAGGGCATTTTAGTCATTTGTAGGAAGTACGGTCTACATTCATATTTTGCTGACGTGATTGACATGGTTTTTTGTCGCATTAGAATGTTAGGAATGCGTGCATAATTAGTTTGGCGAAGAGATTCGCCTAAATGCGCATTTCGGGTCGACATACTATATGTAGACTCAAGTGTGTAGTGTAAGTGTTTGTATAAATGCTTGTATTAGTATGTATTGAATTAAATGGTGTTATGAATTAATTTGAGATTGATTTCTCAATTAATATGCTGATGTAAATGATTTCCTACATGTTAGCCGTATGTACGATTTCATTATATGTATGAAATGCATATGTTGGATGTTGCACTTAAGTGGTATGCTATAACATGTACTGATGATTTCATTATGGTTTAGTTGAGATTGAATTCTCAATTAATAGGCTAATGGAGAGGATTTCCTATATCTTGGCGATATGCATAATTTCATTATATGTGTGAAAGACATGTGTAGGATGATTTACTTAAGCTGTACGTTATAACAGGTGTTAACATGCTCACATGATTGCATTTCATTTCCATTACCCTTACACAACTGCTGATGTGATTCTATGATTGTTTGGGACTATGCCTAGTCCAGGCAGTCGGTAACCGAAAGAATTCGTGGTTAGCTTATCTTGGCCACGAAGGACGTGTCGATGAACGCGAGTCGTGTTGGAGTTGGCGGCAGTGGTTAGGCCACACGAAGTGTTTTACGCACTTCATGTCGTTCAACTTGAGATGCGATCGTGCTAGTTGAGCCCGTCAAGTAACCCGACTGGCCATTGTATGTTCACCCTGCATGAGTCATAATTGCTTGAACCTAGGGTACTGAACTTACCATTGTAAACCCTGTCAACCATGGTACCTTGATCCATAAAGACTCATGAGCCGAGCATGGTGGTATGGGACACCGTGGTCGAGCTGTCGGCCTACGCTGGGGCCACAAACCTCCCCGTAGTGACCAGTGAGCACCTAGACTCATGAGCAGATTATGGTGGTATGGGACACTATATTCTAGCTGTCGGCCTACACTGATCAGGCGACGAGTCCTTTGTAGTGACCGCGAGCGTATTCTGAGTCTACGGGAGGCGACGACCCTTCAGTAGCAGTAGAGTACAGTAGGCCTGTATTGATAAGGTGATGGGGGAGCGGAGCAACGAGTGCGTGCAACAGCCCTGACAGCCCTTGCAGCGACCTACGAAATATACATCGTATGAGATTACTAGGAGTGACGACCCTAGACAGGATCTGTGTTGGGATTGATATAAGGGAAGTACCTTAGTTTCCCAATCCTGCTATTTGAATGGACTAATAACAACTCGAAAATCATATCACCATAACATTGCATGTGCCTGGAAGATGTGGAGCACTCTAGGGAGTGTGGTATGCCGCGGTCGTAAGATGTTGCCGCATGAGGGTGATCGTCGGTGAGGGCATACATCACGTCATGTCATAACTACATTAACAACAGTATTAGGATTGTTTGATTTACTGCTTTACTATTATCGCATGATTGATTTGATAACATGTTAATCTTTGCTCTATTATTCCACTGAGTTAGCTACTCACTCCCACGTTACGGGACGGTGTTCCTGGACACCCACCAGACCTTTTGTGATTGCAGATGATGGCGCGGCCTGCGAGGCGGAGCTGGACTTGATGATGATGAGGAGGATCCCTCCTTTATGCGTGATCTGATTGACGGGATTACAGGGAGGTTGATTAGATACTTTGATACTTGTCATTTTTTATTTTTAGCGCACTCATGTATATTCGTTTTGTCTACTTTTAGAGTATACATGTATGTATATAACCTGGTAACATGTTCACACTCTGGAGACATAAAACAGTTTATATATGTTATACATACTATCACAGTCTTCCGCTTGTTAATTTAACTGTCTCTGGAGTATGATATGCTGTTCTAGCTTAATCTCACTCATGTTCAATACATTATCACAGACAACATTCAATCATACATATCTATGTTGCATAAATAACATTTTGGAACTCGGGAGTTGGGTTTTTGCTCGACCCCCCGATTTTCGGGATGTTACAATACCAAAGACCCATATTTACTGTACTTGTGACATATATAAGTGCTATGATTTCATATCCTTTTGGTTGTCAAATTTTGTGGTGCCAAAACCTATATCTATGTCTTGTATATCTTGTGTTTCATGTTTAAGACTATTCATTGCAATCAAGACATCGCATTTCAAGACAAGAACTTAATTGAAGAACTTTTCAAGTCATGGAAGAAGAATTCAAGTATTAAAGTCTTCAAGATTTGCATGTTCAAGATTCAATCAAGTTCAAGTATGTTAGGAGATTTTTTCAAGTCAAGATCAAGCTCAAGAAGGCCAACTATAAGATTTGTATATTCTCAAGCTTCTCTTAAGGGTCATCTGACTGTACAGACTTTCAATGTCCATCTCACTTTTAAGGTTTGTTTGACCTTGATTGACCTTAGGATGGGTTTTAGTATAGGTCATTCTGGATACATAATTCATATATTTTAATATGATTGTTGGGCTGTTCTACGACCAGTCCTAGGGACTTCAAGACCACTCCTAGCTCTGCTACGACCAGTCTTAAGTTTTTTAAGACCAGTCCTAGGTTGTTGAAGATTTTTAGATCTTTTTGGATGTCATACGACCAGTCCTGGACATCCTATGACCAGTCCTGTGAGTTCTACGACTCATCCTTCAACCGGTCATAGCCCTACGACTCAAACTCCATCAACCAAATTAAGGGTCCTACGACCGGTCGTAGGTGTCCCACGACCAGTCGTAGGTGGCCCACAACCGGTCGTAGACTACTCAGGACCGGTCGTGGAACCGCGAAATCTTATCCCGCGGAAATCTTTAAAAATCTTTGAAGCTACGACCAGTCCTAGGATCCTAAGACCAGTCGTAGACGGGATTTTTTAGGCTATAAATAGAGCATGAACTTCAGGGTTTTAGCAATTCAATTCAATTCTATTCAAGCAATCTTTAGACTATTCTCTGAGATAAGTTTGTGTTTGTTTTAAGCTACTTTGTGCTTGTTTAATATTCCTTTTGCTAGCATGTTTATTATTTGATTTTGATCTACTTTCCAATCTTATTAGAAAAGGAGAATTTCTGATATTCCTTCTTCTTGGATTCAAAATCAAATAGAACTAGCCCTTTTGATTTAAAATCAATTAGACATAGAACCATTCTTAAAGTGAGTATTGGACTTTGAACGTTGAATCGAACTTCTACTCCAATTGGTTCTACCGGGCTTCTTCAAAAGGTGATTCAGGTATTTTACATTTTTATAATTTACTTTCTTTGGTTTGGTTTGAGATTTTCCAGAAAAATCTCATTGTATTGGTTATCTGAGGAGAGCCAGAAAACTCAGATTGTGGGGGTTTTTGGATTGTGTAAGCTCGAGATCAAAGACACAATTATGAAGGTTTTAGGTGAACCTGTGAAACCTATTTTGATAGTGCATGCTAATATCCCCTGTGTGAGGATATTAGGAGTGGAGTAGCATTCTGTGTGGCTGTTGGATAACAGTTGGTGTACACACAGGTGAACCACTATATATCGTTGTGTTCTGGATGTGCATTATTCTTTTATTCATTTATTCATTCAGTTTTGTGGTTTGTATTCGTGGATGAATGTTGTAATCTTTTTATTCCAAGCAAGTGTGGGGAATGTTGTAATAACTTAGGATTTATTTCTGCAAGTTACTTTGATTTCCTTTCTTTTTATTCCTCATTGGTTTGTGATACAAAGGATGTTCTAGAAATAAGGTTGTCCTACCATAAACCTTTGGTTTTTGGTGTAAAGTTGTCCTTAGAACTGATAAAGTATCATTCTCTTTATTTTAGGCTATTGAGATTTCTTTAAACTTAGCATTGTGCTTTATTTCTTTTATTATTCCGCTGTTATTAGTTTTATTTGGCATTGCCCTATTCACCTCCCTCCCCCCCCCCCCCCTCTAAGGCATATAGCTAGGCCCTTTCAAGTGGTTTCAGAGCCTAATAGCTCGTGCTTATTGTTTATTTATTGGATTTATTTCCTGAGCTAACGATCTAAGCTATATTAAGATGTCAAATTTTGATAGCCTATCAGTCACTAGGCCGCCACCCTTTAATGGCACAAACTATGCTTATTGGAAAGCCAGGATGAGGATCTTCCTTAAATCCTTGGATGAAAGTGTGTGACTGGCCACAGTGAATGAATGGAACCCTCCTATCACTAAAGTAACTAATAGTGATGGTTCAAAATTAATGAAAGTAACCGCTTATTCTCTTTGGACCACACTTCAGAAAAGTGAGAGTAGTGCCAAAGCAAAAGCACTAAATGTAATTACTTGTGCATTATCACCAGATGAATTTAAAAGAATCATCTCTTGTGAAAATGCAAAATAAGTATGGGATGTATTAGAAATGACACACGAGGGTACATCTATTGTCAAGAAATCTAAAGTCCAACTCCTCACAACTAAATTTGAAGAAATTCATATGGAGGAGAATGAGATGTTTATGGACTTCTATACTAGATTGAATGACATTGTGAACTCTATGTGGGGTCTTAGTGATAGAATCCCAGAAAGTAAAGTATGCGCAAAGATACTACGCTCACTTCCTGAACAGTTCAATTCTAAAGTGACCGCGATTCAGGAACTTCATGATACAGATACCATGAGGGTTGAGGAACTAGTTGGTTCACTTCAAACTTATGAGTTATCCTTTAAGGCTCCTAAAGAAAAATCAATTGCTCTCAAATCATCTAAAAATGCTTCACAAGAGAACACTTCGGATTTAGAAAATTCTGAAGATGATATGGCACTTTTAGCAAAAAAGTTTTACAAAATTTTTAAAAACAAGAAAAAAGTTGATTTTCAAAAGTCAAAAGATAAGAGACGATCTAAACCTAGAACTCGAAAATTCTTGAAAGATAGTCAATGTTACAACTGTCAAGAGTATGGGCACTTGGCTAACAAATGTCCTAAAAAGGACAAATCAAAAAAGAGAAGCATGATGGCTACTTGGGATGAATCGTCTGATTCTAAATCCTCTTTTAAATCAGAAGATTCTGAAATCGAGTTGGGCGAAGATGTTAAAGCCCTTATGACTCTAGCCAAGAACACCCTTTCAGATAATGATGATATATCTAGTGAAGAAAATCTTAATAGTGATTGTGATAATGAAGATGATCTTTAGGATGCTTATAATGCCCTTAATAAGGAGAGTTGTAAAATTTCTGTCAAGCTTAAATTACAAAAAGAAAAATTTTCTAAGCTTAAGGAAGATTATGAGTCTCTTGTGTTAGAAAAGTCTCATATTTCCGATTCTTTTGAAAAACCAAAAGTGATTTAGATTTCAAAACCTCCAAAAATTGAAGATTTGAGATCCAAAAATGAGAAACTCAAAAAATGAGGTAGCTTCTCTTCAGAGTTTGAAAGACACATGGAGATATGCCCATGGTGATCCTAAATTGGAAAAATTATTGTCCGAATCAAGAAAATGTGGCGATCGATCCGGGTTGGGTTATGATAAGAATACATCTCCTAAACAAAAGGACATTGCTCCTAAATTTGTAAAAAGAGAGTCTTCAATCTCAAAAGAAAAGAATACTTATCAAGGTTTTTCTAAAAATTCAAGGACTTTTCAAAAACCTAAAAGTAGCCATGTCAACTTTAATTTTCAAAACAGAAATCCATTGGCTGAAAAAATAATTGATCTTCTCAAGGAGCTATTAAAGTCTAACTCTATAGGTCTCTCCTATAACAACAGACAGAAAGAGACCATCTATACTCCAAAACCCAAAACAGTTCTGAAATGAGTTCCTAAAGTTGTCAGCTTGGTTGCCTACACTGCTTTCAAAGCTACAAGCCATTCAAAGTGGTACTTAGATAGTGGTTGCTCCAGGCATATGACAGGTGACAAAGCTTTATCCACCAATCTAAAAGATATGACTGACGGGTCAGTCATATCTAGTGATGGTAGCAATTGCAAGATCATTGGCCAAGGTACGGTTCTGCTTTATAACCTTCCCTTATTTAAGAATGTTTTATATGTTGAGGGCTTAAAACACAACCTATTAAGCATTTCTCAGATATGCGATAACAACCATAATGTAAAGTTTTCTAATCAAGGTTGTGAGATACTTGATAAAAGAGGTTCTGTTATATTAACTGGTCGCAGAACTTCTGAAAACTACTACATCGTTAGTGATGCTAGCTCATCTACTCAATCATGTTACATGGTCCATACCGATGAGACTGAATTATGGCATAAACACCTTGGACATGTACACTATCGGAACTTATTTAGATTGAGCAAAAGAGAACTAATTAGAGGTCTACCCAAATTGCAAAGAGTAGACAAAATATGTGGTGAATGCCAGTTGGACAAACAGATTAGGAGCTCTCACAAAAAAGTGAACTCCAATACCACATCTAGACCACTCGAGCTTCTCCACATGGATCTTATTGGACCAACCAGATCGGAGAGTCGAGGAGAAAAAAAATACATCTTGGTTATCGTAGATGACTATACCAGATTCACTTGGGTATCATTCTTAAAAGATAAAACTGAAACCCTAGATGAAGTGAAAAAGGTCATCAAGTGAATCTAAAATGAGAAAGGTTCTCATGTTAGAAGATCTGTAGTGATCATGAATCCGAATTCGAAAACAGTAGTTTTGAGAAATTTTGTAGCTAACAGGGAATATCACATGAATTCTCTGCGCCCAAAACACCACAACAAAATGGTATAGTTGAAAGAAAAAATAGTGCTTCAGGATATGGCTAATGTTATGTTGAATAGCATGAAGCTTTCTAGAAATCTTTGGGCTGAAGTAGTTAATACCGCATGTTATATTATTAATCGGGTTTATACCAATAAATCTGATAATAAAACATCTTATGAATTATGGTTTGAAAAGAAACCTACTGTCAAATACTTTTGGGTTTTTGGCAGCAAGTGTTATATTTTACGAGATCGTGAAAATTTGAGAAAGTTTGATATGAAGAGTGATGAAGGTATTTTTCTTAGTTATTCTTTGAACAGTCGAGCTTATAGGGTTCTAAATAAGAGAACTGGTGTGATTTAAGAGTCCATCAATGTGGTTATTGATGATCATTTGAATACACTAGCTCCGAGTTCAAATGATGATGAAGCTCTTATTATTGACAATCAAGATATCTCATCAAGTCAAAAAGAATCTAAACCGAGGACTGTTAAAGATCATCCAACCAATCAAATACTTGGAAACCCTCTCACTGGAGTTCGTACTCGCAAACAACTTGAGAACATATGTAATTATGTTTGTTTTACATCCCAAATAGAACCAGTCAACGTAAAAGAAGCACTTTCTGACGAAAATTGGATTGTTGTTATGCAGGATGAAATTAATCAATTTTTTCGTAATGAAGTCTGGTATCTTGTTCCTAGACCTAAAGATAAACACATTATTGGAACAAAATGGATCTTTAAAAATAAGTCCGATGAGCTCGAAAATATTATACGAAACAAGGCTAGACTGGTTGTACAAGGGTACACTCAAATTGAAGGCATCGATTACAATGAAACCTTTGCTCCATTTGCTCGCCTTGAATCAATCAGACTTCTTATTTCCATCACATGGTTTAGAAAATTTAAAATTTATCAGATGGATGTAAAGAGTGCTTTCTTGAATGGCGATTTACATGAAGAAGTGTATGTTGAACAACCTTCAGGGTTTGAAGACCCTAAGTTATCTGACCATATATTTCGTCTCAAAAAGGCTCTCTATGGTCTAAAACAAGTGCCCAGGGCATGATATGGAAAATTGACTAAATTCTTACTTAGTCATAGCTTTCAAGTAGGAAGTGTCGATAAGACGCTCTTTATTAAGAAGAACAATAATGATATTTTGATGGTTCAAATATATGTTGATGATATTATTTATGGATCAACTTGCTCTAACATGTTTATTGAGTTTGCAGAGTTAATGAAATCAAGGTTCGAAATGAGCATGGTTGGCGAACTTAACTATTTCCTAGCGTTGCAAGTGAAACAACAACCTGATGGAATTTTCATTTCCCAGACCAAATATGCTTCAAACTTGGTTAAAAGGTTTGGATTTGAGAATTGTAAGAACTTTGATACTCCTATGATTACAACGTTAAGACTCTCAAAAGACTCTACAGGAAAAGATATAGATCCTAAACTATATCATAGTATGATTGGTAGTTTGTTGTATCTTACTGCAAGTAGACCTGATATTGCATTAAGTATTTGAATTTGTGCGAGATATCAGTCTAATCCTAAGGAATCACATCTTACTGCTGTTAAACAGATTATTAGATATGTCGCAAGTACTATAAATTTGGGTCTATGGTATCCTTTTGATACTAGTGTTCAATTAGTCGGGTACTCAGATGCTGATTGGGCCGGTAATATTGATGATAGAAAATTAACCAGTGGTGGTTGTTTTTACATTGAAAATTACTTAGTTTCTTGGTTCAGCAAGAAGCAAAGTTCAATATCGCTCTCCACTGCTGAGGCTGAGTATATTGCAGCTGGATATGCATGTACTCAACTAGTTTGGATGAAACGCATGCTAAGCGATTATAGAATTAATCAAGATTCAATGATCTTACATTGTGATAATTCCAGTGCTATAAATATTTCCAAAAATCCAATCCAGCATTCACGTACTAAGCACATTGACATTAGGTATCATTACATATGTAAGTTGGTTGAAGAAAAAGTTATCTCCTTGGAATATATATCAACCGAAACTCAACTTGCTGATATATTTACTAAACCGCTTGACAAAAGAAGGTTTAATAAATTAAAATTTAATCTTGGTATGTGCATTTTACATTAAATATTCTTGCTTTCATGTATCATAGTGTATTATATTTCATATTATATTTGTTTAAATTTTAATTTTTTACGTAAAAAATATATTTTTGGTCGAGACTCGACCGGTCGTGGTTGTACACGACCAGTTGTGGTACGACCGGTCGTGAACCACACTCGACCGGTCGTGGTACTCGTGAACATGATATATTTGGGAAAAATTCCCTTCTTCATTTTCACTCCAACCTACAACGAGTCGTGGCTCGACCAATCATAAGATTTCTTATTTTTCTTCAAGGTGAGTCCTATTTCATCATTTTTCTTGAAGATTCATGCTCTCTAGCTTTGATTTGATCATTGTACAGCTAGATTTTATCTCTTGTTGGGTTTTTCAAGGGTTTCTTCTCAATTTACTGATCTAGAGAAAACTCATCCCTTCTTTTGTGCATTTCGCTTGCTCTTTATGTATCTTCTTGAATATGGATGCTAGAGGAAAAAAGAAAACATCTCATGGTCCATCTTCATCTAGATTTGCACCGATAACAAAACGGCACTTTCGGTCACCCGAAGATGATTCTCAAGATGTACGAGATTTACGTGTCCGTAATATTATCGTTGAGCATAACGCTGATCTCAATCACATTGCTCCATTTGGTATAGTCCCTCTCCTTGAATCTTTTAGCTGGACTAACATTTTGCTTTAGGGTGGGCCTGCATACCAGTCCATTACCCAATCAATGGTAGCATGCATCTCAGAATTTTCTCTTGATAATTTAACATTTTCAATTGATACTAGAGAAGGAAAATTTGAAGTAGACCATCATTTGATATCATGTATTATGGATATACCTGTTAATGATGAAGGTATACCGATTCATACTTTATACGACAAACCATCTGAATCGAAAAAATGTATCTTAACATGAGATTTATGCAAAATTGATGTGCAATGGACGCACAAAGCGAATGCGTTCCCTTCAAAGTATCTGTTACCTAGATACAGAGTGTTACATCGTTTCTTCATTTCCAATGTGTATCCTTGGTCCGGTAATAAAACCGAGTTGACTTCTTATATGGTTCGTGTGTTGCATTCTATTGCTTCTGGTACCAATGTATGTCTTCCTTCTTTGATTTGTTATTTCATTATTCAGTTTCGTCTCCATCCGGGTCATAGTGATGTTCCTTTCGGTTATCTTATGACTGTTTCAGCCACTCACATGCTTGTCAATAAACCTGTTAATGAGGCACCAATTCATCATCTTATTTTTAACAATTCTAATCTTAATAAGATGAAATTGGATTTGCTTCTTGGCCAAGTAGATGAAGGTGGTGTTGGTGGTGATGGAGGTGTTGGTGGTGAAGCTGGAAATGAAGGGGAAGCTGGTGATCTTCCATAATAAGATGTTAATATGGATGAGATTTTTGATGAGATAGAATCTGATTCACCAAATGATCCAGATTATGATCCATCTGGTTATGATGCATGCCTTCGTACATTGGAGGAGAAAGTTGATAATATGAATATAGTCCATGATATGCGATTTAAGTACATGCAAAAATATCTTCGTCGCATCAATAAGGGCTTAAACCAGATTGATCCGACTATCCCTGCTCCCTCTTCTGGATCAGATTAGGTGAATTATCTTCTGGATAGTATAACATTATCTTTTATTTTGGATATGTATTATGGATTATGGTTTGATAACATTGTCTTTTGGATATTGTATTATGGATTGATAATGGCTTGATGCTTCATGTTTATATTTTGAAATATGCTTTGTCCTTTCATATCTCTTTCTCATTATCTGTTTATTACTCTCTATGTTCTCTTTCCTTTTGTGACTTTTCCTTGTAATTTTGTGACAAAAAGGGGGAGTAGTAAGGTAAAAGGGAGTAGTATGGAAAGGGAGAGTAATTTATTCGTTTGATTGATTGATTGAGAAGGATATGTGGATGAGAATATGTTATTGACTGTTTACATGAGTAGTACTCGTATTACTCAGGGGGAGTAGAGTAATTTGTGATTTTATGGCTCATGATTTCTTATTATCTTCTTTGTTACGTGTTTTGTCACAAATTTGACAAAGGGGGAGATTGTAAGTGTTATGATTTCATATCCCTTTGGTTGTCAAATTTTGTGGTGCCAAAACCTATATGTATGTCTTGTATATCTTGTGTTTCATGTTTGAGACTATTCATTACAATCAAGATATCGCATTTCAAAACAAGAACTTAATTGAAGAAGTTTTCAAGTCATGGATGAAGAATTCAAGTATTGAAGTCTTCAAGATTTGCATGTTCAAGATTCAATCAAGTTCAAGTATGTTAGGAGATTTTTTCAAGTCAAGATCAAGCTCAAGAAGGCCTACTACAAGATTTGTATATTCTCAAGCTTCTCTTAAGGGTCATCTGAGTGTATAGACTTTCAATGTTCATCTCACTTTTAAGGTTTGTTTGACCTTAGATTGACCTTAGGATGGGCTTTAGTGTAGGTCATTCTGGATACATAATTCATATATTTTAATATGATTGTTTGGGCTGTTCTAAGACCAATCCTAGGGACTTCAAGACCAGTCCTAGCTTTGCTACGACCAGTCTTAAGTTTTTCAGGAGCTGTCCTAGGTTGTTGAATATTTTCAGATCTTTCTGGCTATCCTACGACCAGTCCTAGACATCCTACGACCAGTCCTGTGAGTTCTACGACTCATCCTTCGACCGGTCATAGCCCTACGACTCAAACTCCATCAACCAAATTAAGGGTCCTACGACCGGTCGTAGGTGTCCCACGACCAGTCGTAGGTGGCCCACAACCGGTCGTAGACTACTCAGGACCGGTCGTGGAACCGCGAAATCTTATCCCGCGGAAATCTTTAAAAATCTTTGAAGCTACGACCAGTCCTAGGATCCTAAGACCAGTCGTAGACGGGATTTTTTAGGCTATAAATAGAGCATGAACTTCAGGGTTTTAGCAATTCAATTCAATTCTATTCAAGCAATCTTTAGACTATTCTCTGAGATAAGTTTGTGTTTGTTTTAAGCTACTTTGTGCTTGTTTAATATTCCTTTTGCTAGCATGTTTATTATTTGATTTTGATCTACTTTCCAATCTTATTAGAAAAGGAGAATTTCTGATATTCCTTCTTCTTGGATTCAAAATCAAATAGAACTAGCCCTTTTGATTTAAAATCAATTAGACATAGAACCATTCTTAAAGTGAGTATTGGACTTTGAACGTTGAATCGAACTTCTACTCCAATTGGTTCTACCGGGCTTCTTCAAAAGGTGATTCAGGTATTTTACATTTTTATAATTTACTTTCTTTGGTTTGGTTTGAGATTTTCCAGAAAAATCTCATTGTATTGGTTATCTGAGGAGAGCCAGAAAACTCAGATTGTGGGGGTTTTTGGATTGTGTAAGCTCGAGATCAAAGACACAATTATGAAGGTTTTAGGTGAACCTGTGAAACCTATTTTGATAGTGCATGCTAATATCCCCTGTGTGAGGATATTAGGAGTGGAGTAGCATTCTGTGTGGCTGTTGGATAACAGTTGGTGTACACACAGGCGAACCACTATATATCGTTGTGTTGTGGATGTGCATTATTCTTTCATTCTTTTATTCATTCAGTTTTGTGGTTTGTATTCGTGGATGAATGTTGTAATCTTTTTATTCCTAGCAAGTGTGGGAAATGTTGTAATAACTTAGGATTTATTTCTGCAAGTTACTTTGATTTTCTTGCTTTTTATTCCTCATTGGTTTGTGATACAAAGGACGTTCTAGAAATAAGGTTGTCCTACCTTAAACATTTGGTTTTTGGTGTAAGTTTGTCCTTAGAACTGATAAAGTATCATTCTCTTTATTTTAGGCTATTGAGATTTCTTTAAATTCAGCATTGTTCTTTATTTCTTTTATTATTCCGCTGTTATTAGTTTTATTTGACATTGCCCTATTCACCCCCCCTCTAGGGCATATAGCTAGGCCCTTTCAACATATCACATAATCTGCTTAACAGCAGTTAGATGAGATTCTTTAGGATCAGACTGATGTCTACTGCAAATACAAATACAAGTAATATCAGGTCAGCTAGTAGTTAAATAAAGTAAACTGCTAACCATACTATGATATAATTTAGGATCAACATTTTTACTTGTAAAGTCCTTTAAGAGTCTTAAGGTTGTAGTCATAGGAGTATCAAAATTCATACCATTCTCAAATACGAACTTTTTGATCAAGTTCAGAACGTATTTGGTCTGAGAAATGAAAATACCAATAGGTTGTTGTTTCACTCGCAACCCTAAGAAATAATTCAATTCCACAACCATGCTCATTTCGAACTTGGATTTCATTAAATCTACAAACTCAACACTCATGTTAGAACAGGTAGATCCATAAATAATATCATCAACGTAGATCTGCACTATTAAGATATGATCGTTATGTTTCTTAGAAGAAAGAGTCTTATTTACACTTCCCATTTGAAAATCATGACATAGTAAAAATTTAGTCAATTTTTCATACCATGCCCTGGGAGCTTATTTTAGACCGTAGAGTCTTTTTAAGGTGATAGACATGATCAATGTTTTTAGGGTCTTCAAAACCCAATGGTTGTTCAACATACACTTCTTCATGCAGATCACCATTTAAGAAAGCACTCTTCACATCTATTTGATAAATTTTGAATTTTCTAAAGCAAGCAATTGATATAAATAGTCTGATTGACTCAAGATGAGCTACTGGAGCAAAGGTTTCATCATAATCAATACCCTCAATTTGAGTGTACCCTTATACAACCAGTCTAGCCTTATTTCGAATTATATTACCAAGTTCATCAGACTTATTTCTGAAAATCCACTTAGTTCTGATAATATGTTTATCTTTAAGTTTAAGAACAAGATACCAAACATAATTTCTCACAAATTGGTTAAGCTCTTCTTGCATCGTAACTATTAAGTTTTCGTCAGAAAGGGCTTCTTTTACGTTAGTAGGTTCAATTTAAGATGTAAAGCATACATAGTTACGTATATCTTCTAGTTGTCTACGAGTGTGTACACTAGTGAGTGGGTTTCCAAGAATCTGAGTGTTAGATGATCTTTAACAGTCCTCAATTCAAAATCAATTTGATTTGATGAAGTATTTGGTTTGTCAATTAAAAGAACTTCATCATTATTTAAACTTGGGGAAGGTGTATTCAAGTGAATGTCTATGACCACATTTATAGATTCTTGAATAACACCGGTCCTTTTGTTCAGTACACGATATGCGTGACTATTTAAAGAATATCCTAAAAAGATCCCTTCATCACTTTTAGAATTAAACTTTTTCAAATTTTCCTGGTCACGTAAAATATAACACTTGCTGCCAAAAACTTGAAAGTATTTAACAGTAGGATTCTTATCGAACCACATTTCCTAAGCAGTTTTATTATTTGACTTTCTTGTATAAACTTAGTTGATTATATTGCAGGCAGTATTAATAGATTTAGCCTAAATATTTTTAGATAGCTTCATACTATTCAACATAACATTTGCCATTTCTTGAAGCACTCTATTTTTTCTTTCTACAATTCCATTTTGTTGTGGAGTTTTAGGAGTAGAGAATTCATGTAATATCCCCTGATCGCTACAGAATTTCTCAAAACTGTTATTCCCAAATTCAAATCCATAATCACTACGGATCTACAGATTTGCAAAAATTTTTCCGTTTGAATCCGTTTGAATACTCTTTTTACTTCATCAAGGGTTTCTAATTTATCCCTTAAGAAAGATATCCAAGTAAATCTGGTAAAATCATCCACAATTACTAAAATGTATTTTTTGCCACCTCGACTCTCCATCCTAGTAAGTCCTATAAGATCCATGTGGAGTAGCTCGAGTGGTCTTGATGTGCCATTGGAGTTCACCTTTCTGTGTGAGCTCCTTGATTGCTTTCTAATCTAGCATTCACCACTTATTTTGTCTATTTTTTATAATTTAGGTAGACCTTTTATTAGTTCTCTTTTGCTCAATCTATATAGATTACGATAGCATACATGTCCAAGGCATTTATGCCACAAATTTGTCTCATTGGTATAGATCATGCAACATGTTTGACTAAATGAGCTAGATTCACTAACAATATAGCAGTTTTCAGAAGTTCTATGACTAGTTAAGAGTATTGAACCCTTATTATTTAAAATTTCACAACCTTGGTTAGAAAATTTTACGCTATGATTGTTATCGCATATTTGAGATATTCTTAACAGATTGTGTTTTAAACCTTCAACGTATAGAACATTTTTAAACAAAAGGAGGTTATAGAGTTGAACTGTACCTTGGCCAATGATCGTGCAATTGCTGTCATCGCCGAATGTGACTGAACCATCAGTTAGATCTTTGAAATCAGTGAATAAACCTTTATCACCAGTCATATGTCTTGAGCATCCACTATCTAAGTACCACTTTGAATGGCTTGTAGCTTTGAAAGCGGTGTGGGCAACCAAGCAGGTAACCTTAGGAACCCATTTCATAACTGTTTTGGGTTTAGGTGTATAGTTGGTCTTCTTTTGCTTGTAGTTGTTGTAAGAGTGACCTACTAAGTTAGATTTTAAAAGCTCCTTAAGAAAATTAACTATTTTTCAGCTAAAGGGTTTCGGTTCTGATTTTTATAATTGATATAGTTACTTTTAGGTTTTTGAAAAGTTTTAGTATTTTTAGAAAAAATTTGACTTGTACTTTTCCTTTTGAGTTTAAGGTCTCTCCTTTTACAAACTTAGGAGGCTTATTCTTTTGTTTAAGGGGAACATTTTTATCATAGCCCAGACCGGATAGGTCGCCACATTTCCTTGATCCAAATAAAAGTTTTTCTAACTTTGGATCTCCTTGAGCATACTTCCATATATCCTTTAAACTTAAAAGAGAACAGACTTCAAGTTTAAGTTTTTCATTCTCAGATTTTAGATCTTCAATCTGGGAGGTTTTAAATTCTGAATTACATTTAGTCTTTTCAAAACTATCTAAAATATGAGATTTTTCTAAAATAAGAGTCTCAAAATTTTCTTTAAGCTTTAAAAATTTTTCTTTTTGAAATTTAAGTTTCACAACAATTTTACAACTTTCCTTATATAAGGCATTGTAAGCATCTTGAAGATCATCTTCATTTTCACAATCACTGTTCAAATGTCTTCACTTATTGAATCATCATTATCTAAAAATGTGAATTTGGCTAGAGTCATAAGGGTTTTAACTTCTCTGCTCAATCGGTTTCAGAGTCTTGTGATTCAGAAGAGGCTTCAGAATCAGAGGATTCATCCCAAGTAGCCAACATACCCTTCTTTTTGGGTTTGTCCTTTTTAGGACACTTGTTTTCTAAATGCCTATATTCATGACAGTTATAACACTGACTGTCTTTTAATGATTTTCGAGTTTTAGGTTTAGATTTTTTTTTTTATCATTCGATTTTTAAAAATCAACCCTCTTTTTACTTTTAAAAATTTTATAAAACTTTTTTGCTAAAATGGCCATATCATATTCATAGTTTTCCAAATCAGAATTGTTATTATTTTCTTAAAAACTATTTTTAGAAGATTTTAAGGCAATAGATTTACCTTTTGGAGCTTTAAAAGTCAACTCATAAGTCTGTAAAGAGCCAACTAATTCCTCAACCCTCATATTGTCCATATCACGAAGTTCCTAGATCGCAGTTACCTTAGAATTGAACCGTTCAGGAAGTGAGCACAGCATTTTTGCACAAATTTTACTTTTTAAAATTTTATCACCAAGACCCCACATAGAGTTCACAATGTCATTTAATCTTGTATAGAAGTCCATGAACATTTCATTTTCTTCCATATGTATTTCCTCAAATTTGGTTGTGAGGATTTGAATTTTAGATTTCTTGACAATTGATGTACCCTCGTGTGTCATTTCTAATATATCTCAGTCTTGCTTTGCAGAATCACAAGATATAATTCGTTTGAATTCATCTGATGATAGTGCACAAGTGATTGCATTCAGTGCTTTAGCATTAGCACTACTCTCACTTTTCTGAAGTGTGGTCCATGAGAAATAAGGTGTAATTCTCATAGATTTAGATCTATCGATTCTAGTTACTTCAGTGGTAGGAGGAGTCCATTCATTCAATGTGGCTAGCCACATACTTTCACCAATGGATTTAAGGAAAATCCTCATCCTGGCTTTTCGATAGCCATAATTGGTGCCATCAAAAGGTGGAGGCCTAGTGACAGAAAGGCTATCAAAATTTGACATCTTAAATATAGCTTAAATCGATTAGCTCCAGAAATAAATCCAAATAAAAAGAATTAAAATGAGCTATTAGGCTCTAATACCACTTGAAAAGGCCTAGTTATAAGTCCTAGAGGGGGGTGAATAGGACTATGCCAAATTTAAAATATTAACAGCAGAATTAAATAATGAGATAGTCAAATAAAGAAAATCAATTCACAATGCTGAAATGTAAACTAACATCAATAAACAAGTATTAAGAGGTTAATACAAATGTTGTTCTAAGGACAACCTTACACCAAAAAACCAAGGATTTATGGTAGGACAACTTTATTTCTAGAACGCTCTTTATATTAAAAATAAAACTAATAAGGAATAAATAAATAGCAAGGAATTAAAATAAGTTGCAAGAACTTAAATATAAATTATTACAACATTCCCCACAAATCTTTGTAATGCCCTAAAAATAGGGGGTCGAGCATAACTCAGCTCTCAAGTTCCAAAACATCACTTATGCAACATTTTTACTGATAGATGAATGTTGTGTGTATTAGTGCATAAAACATGAATTATTTTAAGCCAAATCAGCAAACATATTCTAGGGACAATTGTAATACGCAAGCGGAAGACTGAAAATATATATATACTAGTGTAAATCCCCAAAGTATGTATGCAGTTCCAGGTCAATATTTGCAAGTGTTATGTCAAGATACAAAATGTCAAAAATAATGTAATAGTCCTCTACAAGTATAATCCCTGAATCCTCGTCAATCAAGACACGACTCACATGAACCCATGAGAACTGCATGTAGGAGAACGCCTCCTCATCATCCTCATACTCTTACTCTGCCTTATGGGTCGCATCATCATCTGAAACTAAGACAGAGTCTGATTGGTGTTTAAATACCGTCCCAGAACGTGGGAGTGAGTGATCAACTCAATGGAGCTATACAACAAAGGTTAACATGTTAATTCAGTCAAGCAGTAATGATAAGGTGTAACACCCTGAAAATCGGGGGTCGTGTATAAACTCAACTCCCGAGTTCCAGACCGTCACTTATGCAACAAAAATGATTATGATTCAATGTTGTCTGAGTTAAAGCATTCACATGAGTAAAAGTATAGAAAAACTGCAATTCATACTCCAGATTCAGTGATAAAAGCAAGTGGAAGACTAAAGAATATATATATCACTGTATGGAAAAATAAAGTAGATCTCAACTGTCTCTAAAGTATGAATACATCTTTGAGTCTCATATACATGTAAATAAACAAAATAAAATGTCCAAAAAGAGTCCCACTGAGAAGTCCTATTAACCCAGGCCACCTAAGCAAAGCCGTCGTGGTACTGCATGTATGAGAACTCGTCCTCATCTAAGACAGGGTCTGGTGGGTGTTGCAAACACCATCCCGAAACGTGGGAATGAGTAGCTAACTCAGTGGAATAATAGAGCAAGGATTAACATGTTCTCAAATCAATCATGCGATAATAGTAAAGCAGTAAATCAGACAATCCTAATACTGTTGTTAATGCAATATGACATGACATGATGGATGCCCTCACCGACATTCTCCCTCATACGGCACCATCTGCGTCCGCGGCATGCTTGCGTACTGCTCAGTGCTCCACATCTTCCAGGCACATGCAATGTAATGGTGATATGATTGCCGAGTTATTATTAGTCCATTCAAATAACAGGATTGGAAAACTAAGGTACTTCCCTTATATCAATCCCAACACAGATCCTGTCTAGGGTCGTCACTCCTAGTAATCTCATACGAAGTATATTTTGTAGGTCGCTGCAAGGGCTGTCAGGGCTGTTGCTTGCACTCGTTGCACCGCTCCCCCATCACCTTATTAATACAGGCCTACTGTACTCTCACTGCTATTGAAGGGTCATCGCCTCCCGTAGACTCAGAATACGCTCACGGTCACTACAAAGGACTCGTCGCCTGATCAGTGTAGGCCGACAGTAAAAATATAGTGTCCCATACCACAATAATCTGCTCACGAGTCATAGGTGCTCAATGATCACTACGGGAAGGTTTGTGGCCCCAGCGTAGGCCTACAGTTCGACCACGGTGTCCCATACCACCATACCCAGCTTATGAGTCTTTGTGGATCAAGGTACCATGGTTGATGGTAAGTTCAGTACCCTAGGTTCAAGCAGTTATGACTCATACAGGGTAAACATACAACGGCCAGTCGGGTTACTTGACGGGCTCGACAGCACGATCGCATCTCAAGTCGAACGACATGAAGTGCGTAAAACACCTCGCGTAGCCAAACCACTGCCGCCAACTCCGAAACACAGCTCGCGTTCATCGACGCGTCGTTCGTGGCAAAGATAGGCCAACCACGAACTTGCTCGGTTACCGACTGTCTGGACTAGATACAGTCTCAAACAATTATGGAATCACATCAGCCATCATGTAAGAGTAATGAAAATGAAATACAACCATGTGAGCATGTTAACACATGTTATAACATACAACTTAAGTAAATCTTCAAGCACATGCATTTCATACATATAATGAAATCATGCATATTGCCAACATGTAGGAAATCATTCACATCAGCATATTAATTGAGAAATCAATCTCAAACTAATTCATAACACCATTCAATTCAATACATACTAATACAAGCATTTATACAAACACTTAAACTACACACTTAAGTCTACATATAGTATGTCGACTCAAAATGCACAATTCGGCGAATCTCTTCGCCAAACTAATTATGCACGCATTTCTAGCATTCTAATGTGACAAGAAGCCATGTCAATCACATCAGTAAAATATGAATGAAAACAGTACTTCCTACAAATGACTAAAATGCCCTAAATCTCATATTCTTCGTTGCTTACGAAACAGGAAACGGACAGCATGTTGTACATGTCAAACGACGTTTCCGTCGATAATCTACTATTAAACGACATTGAAAGCGTTGGAAACAGTCAATCAAAGCGTCTAAAATCCGCACCTTATCTCCTAGAAGCATATCGTTTCGAACGGAGCGTATACGCTTCGTCTACGGCGACCAGGAAACCTGATTTACAAGATCTATCAGTTATTTCGCTATGGAACCAAGGGAACAGCAAATCAGCAACTATTAGGGTTGTTTTCTTACCTAGAAACACGGAGAAATCACCGGCCAAGTGATTGGAGCGTGTTGTTAAATCATGTGCAATAGGTAGTGCAGCAGCAGGATAATTCTATCCTACTCTCTCTCACAAACTCTTACCTTTTCTCTCTCTCAAACTAGGGTTTTTCTCAAATTCGGATGGGAGAGAGGAGTGAGGGTTTCAACCCCTTTTATAAGCCCAAATGTGCCCAAAATAGGCTTAGGAACAAAGTTTACTTAAGGTATATCCAAATCGGGGCTGTTTCGGTCCAAAAGACCATTTCTGGTGGTCCCCTGGCCGAAGTCAATCGGACTTAAGCTCATGCATACTGGATCTAGCACACATCAAGTTTTCAGTCCGGCAGGGTTTGCAGATCGCATATGGCGGTCCAGTTTCAGTTCAGCGGTCACCGCATGTAGATCAGGTCTGCAAGTCTCATGATATGAAATAGAAATTTTTCCTGATCCGAGGATGTAATTTGGCTGAATTCTGACGGTCAGAATGCTTAATAATAACGCGTCAAGTCGTGTACCAGATTTGAATTTTAAATTCCAAATCTAACCCTATTCTCACTCTCTTCAGTCCGGGCTCAATGAAATAGCCTGTGATTATCGGTTGGACTTGATTTTCAAAATGATTGTCAAGTACAGCTAGGCGGTTCTAACGATCTAAGATTGTAGGTATCGGACTTTCGATGGGCGTTCTAAATCCAATACAAAGTTTCAAAGTGGTCTAGAGAACAAACCGGCTTAGAGTTTGGTCCGAGGTTTTAGAGTATTATAGCATCTTTGGTTCTACTCGATTTGGGTCTTGTAGAACGTATTTAAAGTGATCAGGGACTATTTCCCAGCTAATCTAGCATTGCGCTAGCTAACTTACACTTATTTTCTAAAGGAATTAATCCTACGCGATTTTTGGTCGAGTCGGTACTCGAGTCCAAGTCCGAATTTTCCAGGCCGTTACAATCTACCCCCCTTAACAAATAATTTCATCCTCGAAATTTGTACCTTTTCATACTCCTCGAGAAGCTGTGTGTAGTTCTTTCTGATCTCGGCTTCTGTCTCCTTGGTAGCCTCTTCCTCAGAGTGATGCGTCCACAATACCTTCACAAGGGGAATCACCTTGCTACACAGTACCTGCTCCTTCCTGTCTAGGATACGCGTCGGTCGCAGGATATACGTAACATCCTATCCTAACTGCACCTGCTCCCATCTGGTGATATGGGAAGGATCAGAAACGTATTTCTTCAGCATAGAAACATGAAATACGTTGTGAACGCTCGCGAGAGGCGTGGGTAAAGCCAATTGGTAAGCCAATCTCTCTGATGTACAGTCTAGCCAGCTCGTCTGCAGAGTTCGTAACTCTAATCGGTAGGAAGTGCGCCGACTTCATCAGACGGTCGACGATCACCCATATGGGATCATGTCCCTTCCTCGTCTTCGGCCGCCCTGAAATGAAATCCATGGAAATGAAATCCCGCTTCCACTCTGCGATCGGCATAGGCTGCAAGAGTCCAGATGGTCGGCGATGCTCTGCCTTCACCTGCTGGCAAGTGAGACAACGGGACACGAACTCTGCTATGTGGGTCTTCATTCCTTCCCACCAATAAGCCTTCTTCACGTTGCGATACATCTTCGTACTGCCTGGATGCATCGCGAGTCTAGTACAATGCGCAGCCTCGAGAATCTCTCATCTCAAGTCAGGGATATCTGAGGCGCATAGGCGGCCACGATAACGTAAGCCTCCATCCATCCCAACTCGCCACTCGACGTCTGCATCATCACTGGCTTGCTCTCGAAGCTCAGTCAGATGCACATCATCCCTCTGCGCCTCGATGACCTGGTCATCGATCTGAGATCGCACATGTACATGTGCGATGAACTCATACGGCTCATCTACAGTGAGTTTCTGCTCAAAGTCTCACAAAAACTTAACCATATCCCACTCAACAACCATCAGCGGAGCCGCAAACTCTATCGTCTTCTTGCGGCTCAACGCGTCAGCCACAAGGTTCGCCTTCCCAGGATGGTAAGAGACTTCGAACTTGAAGTCCTTCAACGTCTCCATCCATCGCCGCTGCCTCATATTCAAGTCTCGCTGCGTGAATATGTACTTGAGGCTCTTATGGTCGCAAAAGAGCTCGAACTCTTCTCCATAGAGGTAATGTCTCCAGAGTCTCAGTGCGAATATGATGATTGCTAACTCTAGGTCGTGTGTAGGGTAATTCTCCTCGTGCTTCCTTAATTGTCTCGAGGCATACGAAATTACCCTGTCCCTCTGCATAAGGACACAACCCAGACCAACGCTAGACGCGTCAGTGTATATAGTGTACCTAACCCCTTGCTCTGACAATACTAGCACAGGGGTGGACGTAAGTCTGTCCTTCAGCTCTTGAAAAGATGACTCCGCCTTGTCATTACAGATGAACTTCACGTCCTTCCATGTCAACTGAGATAGAGGTCTCGCGATCTTCGAGAAATCCTGAATGAAGCGTCGATAATAGCCGGCGAGACCCAAGAAACTCCTCACCTCAGTGACAGAACCAGGCTGCTCTCAGTCCTGAACTGCAGCTACATTAGACAGGTCAACTACCATGCCATCCTTGGACACCACGTGTCCCAGGAACTTTACTTCCTGCTTCCAGAAGTCGCACTTCTTGTACTGTGCGAACAACTGATGCTGTCTGAGCGTATCCATGACCAAGCGCAAGTGCTCCTCATGCTCCTGTCTACTCCTGGAGTATACCAAAATGTCGTCAATGAACACAACGACGAATCGATAGAAGAAAGGCCTAAATACTCAGTTCATCAGATCCATGAACACGGCTGGTGCATTCGTGAGACCAAACGACATCACAAGGAACTCGTAGTGGCCAAAGCTGGTCCTGAATGCTGTCTTCTGCACGTCCTCATCCCTGACGCGCAACTGATGATATCCTGACTGAAGATCAATCTTCGAGAAGTACTGCGCTCCTCTCAACTGATCAAACAAGTCATCGATCCTGGGTAAAGGGTACTTGTTCTTCACCGTGATCTGGTTCAGCCTGCGATAATCAATACACAATCGCATCGAACCGTCTTTCTTTCTCACGAACAGAACTGGTGCTCCCCAAGGAGACACACTAGGCCATATAAGGCCAAGCTCCAACATACCATCAATCTACGTCCTCAACTCCTCCATCTCACACAGTGCCATGCGATACGTCGGCAGTGAGATGGGCGTGGAACCAGGCACCAGATCGATAGTGAAATCAATCTCTCGTCTAGGCGGCAAACCAGGGATCTTCCTGAACAGATCTCCAAACTCGCAAACGACTGGCGTATGCTAGAGTATCTGGGCACCAGCGTCCCATAGTAAAGTAGCGTAGCTAAGTATGCGGAAGGAGAGATTTACCCGCACTGAAAATGTGAAGGATGCACCCTCTGGCTAGTAGGCTATCACTATACGAGTCTCGCAGTCAATCTCAGCCCTCGCTGCTGTCAACCAGTCCATACCAAAAATGACGTTGAGATAAACAAGAGAGGGATCGACGATAAGATCAAGAGCCATCGTCCTACCTCCCAGATCCACCAAGCAACCCTCACACATCAGGGTAGCATCAAAAAAATCCTCATGAGCTGAAAGGGCTCGCTCTCCATCCATACGAATGGTCGGCAGTCCAAGACGCCTGACTATGGAATGCGATATCAAAGAAAGTGTGGATCCAGTATCCACCATCACGAGAATAGGAATACCTCCGATATGGGCAGTGACCTCAAAGGCCGAATGCTGAGAAGTCTCTGTCGCAGCTGCCTCAGCTATCAAGGCATGCACCCGAGCCTGCTGTGGCCGGATCGGCCGCTGTGCCGTGGGCCGTAGAGGCTGCCTGATCTGAGATACCGGAGGTCTAAAGGAATGGTGCGCATGAGCCAACCGTAAAGGCGGTGCTGATATCGCCTGTGGATATGTACGGTCGATCTTCTGCGGCAGTGTGAACCCACTGTCCCGCATCCGAGCAAAACAACTCTGTAACGAATGGCCTGCTCTCCCACAATGTGTACATGATAACTCAGGGCACCGAAACGGTGGTACTGGCACTGTAGCCCTAGTAGGAGGGTCGGCGCGAGGCCTCTAGCCCGCAAAGGGCCTATCCTACAGCTCCGGTCGTGGCCTAGGAGTAATAGGGCCACGAGATCGTGTAAGTTGTTCCACATCCTGCTCTGCCCGCATGGACATGTGAATCATCTCTGCATAAGAGGAAATGCTCACGCAGTACATCTTCGATCGAATATCCAGTCGCAGACCCTCTGAAAAGCACCGTATGCGCATCTGCTCATCTGCTAAAATAGTCAGGACGTATCTGCCCAACTCGGTGAACCGATGCTCATACTCAGTGACTGTCATGCCTCCCTGTCTGAGGCGTAGAAACTCATTCTCCCGGTCATGCCTGTACGTCTGGGGATAGTATTTCTTGTGGAAACGAAACTCGAATGCTGCCCAGGTCCATATATAATTGGCTGCAATGGTCCGTAATACACTGTCCCACCACAAGCTGGTCTCTCGGTCAAACAAAAACTTAGCCAACTTAACCTGCTCAGCCTCTGAACACTGTAGCATCCACAGTATCTTCGACACACTGTCGAGCCAATACTCGGCCTCCTTGGGTCTATGAGAACCTGTAAAAGTGGGAGGCCGTAAGCGCTGGAATCGCTCTAACAAGCTCTGTGTGTCTGCGGCATTTTCCACAGGGTAAGCAGGTGGGACATGATGAACCATGCCCTCATCCTGAGCATAAGTATAAGCATCCTCAGCTGGATGCGCAGGTGGTGCAGGTGGAGGCACACTCCCACCCTGGGCTAGAGTCCCCACAATCGTAGTCAGGAGCTGCTGCTGCTGCTGCATCATGGCCATCATCTGCTCAAATCTATCTGGAGGTGGAGCAGGCTGTGGCATGTATTACGTCGAAGAAGACGCGCGGTACTGCTCTCTGACGGATGGTGTAAAAGGCGGTGGTCCAACTGCAGGACCAGTAGTAGGCTGAGACACACGAACTGTCTCAAGAATCGGGCCCACAACAGGGTCCGCATGTGCATCAGACTACGAAGGAGCCTGATCCATAGGCTCACCCAATGTAAGCTGAGTTGTGCTCCGTGTAGCCTTCGGCAGCATTCCCTATATTCAAAATAGGGCGCAACCTTGTCAGTCTCAATAGCACAACCACACCGCAATCATTCACACAAAGAGTCAAAGGCATTCCATGCATTTCATTTAATCAAAATTATCACAATACAGGGGATATCTCCTTACAAGCATCATGACAAAAAATATATGGGAACTAAGGCAGTTAAAGATACAACAGCAACATAAGTAAACTACTAGCCTTATCAGGCTTACAAAACATAATGCAGGAAATGACTAACTACTAACAACAACATCAAAGATCTCATCGCTAGTCTGAGTCGGGTGATGGAGGAGCAGCACCCTTATCCTGTAAGCAACACAGGATTGCCTTCATGGTGTGAGTCACCTTGCCGAATTTCCTCTTCATAACGGCCTTAGTATCCTCGACCTCAGCTTGAAGTTCCTGAACTTCTCTTCGCAAGGTGACCTGGCTCTCCTCAATTCGAGTAATACGATCGTCACCAGTAGCCTGAGCAGAAGGAGGAGGGCTCTCATCTGTATCCTGAGCCTCCTCTTCTACCTCTTCCTGGACTTCTTTCTCAACTTTTTCTCTAGGTTCTCCCTCACTTGGATCCTCTTCATCATAAAAATCATCCTTGCTATCCTCCTCAAGCTGAGTCTCACGGTACTGAGACCCGATCTTCATCTTGACCATGGTAGACTCATCAATGCAGTGAATCGGAATTGCAACTCTGGCCCAAGTTTGTAAGCAAACTCAAGCGTGATCTTGCATATGAGTCAGCCAAAAGGAAGCGACTCAGACGTTCTTCTTGATTTCACCATGAGGATAATCTGTCGCAAGATGAAAGTGGCCATACACACATTTTCTCCCTGGGCCACCTGATACAAGAAATAAACTATAAGGCACGTACACTCAATGCGATTTATTGACCTGGGATACACGTTGAACGTGCAAATGTGGTGCAGCAGGCACAAATCATCAGACATATGAGACGCCTTGAGGCTATTATTAGGCTGCCATGAAACCAGTTTACCGCATAGGAACCTGGTACAACGATCTCGCTCACGCCTACTCCTCAAATTCTTTGCGTTGGGATGAACATCACCAAGGGGAACATTGAGAAGTCGCGCTATCAATCGAACATCGATCGTAGCCATCCGGTCTCTACCAAAAGAAATCTTGAAATGTAATGGCTCCAGTGTAGGATTCTGGATATGAGCGTAGAAGGCACGAACGGTGCTCATATTAGCACGAGCACGAGCTTCAAATAGCGGACCCCAATGTGCAGCTTCAATGCACTCGAACAACAGGAATTCACCGAAGAGTCGTCCTTCCACGTCCCCCTCAAACAACACCTTACGGTCAGTGAATTCGCCGTGAGGCATCTCTGCTAAAATCACTCGCCCAAGTTGAGTATGGGGATCCAAATCCCGCTTTGTATGGAACTCTCGGGCCGTGCTTGGACTTGTGACGGCGCTTGAGCTTGCGCCACCACCCCTCGGTCTTCTTGATTGCCCAGGGCGACTAGGCCCAGTCTCATCCGCTGCGGTCTTTCTCTTTCCCATCAAGGAGAGGATGGTGGAGAGAGACAAAAGACCCAAAATGGCTTCAACAAAAGCCATGAAAAATGGAGGAAATGCAAAGAAATGGCTGTCCAAACTGGAAAAGGGAGATCTAGGCGTTGTAGAGGGATGCTTCAAGCTCCCCAAGGATGTATTTTTAAAGAGAAAAAAGAATGAAAAAGGAGAATGGAGCACCTCACGATTTCAGCTCATTTTGGGGGTTGTAAGAGCTCCAAATGATGAGATTTGCAAGAGGGAGGGCTGCAAATCACTATGGAGTGATGGAGTGGAGTCATTTTCAACAAAGAATGGGTTTGGGAGTGATTTGGAACCACGGTTTGGAGATGGGCAGCAAGAAAATGTAAAATGGGGCTAGGAAAGGGGGCTGTTGTAAAGGAAGTACCCCATTTAGGGGTTTTCTACGGTCGGACCGTACATGGGGAGGGTGTACTACCCAAAATACCTCCAGATCCCAGATTTTACAGCAAGTGGGCCACATTGGACCATCCCTCACGTTGGTCGGTAGGATCACATGGGTCTGGTTCCCCATGGTCCAAGGACTCCAAAAATGTGTGGGCCCCACCTTAGTTCATTGTAGATTGCCCTATGGAGGCCCAAACATGCATTCGGGGCTTCCCGGGGCCAATCTGTAATCCCGAATACAATTCCCTATCATGCAGCATATTATTTTGGGGTAGAATGAGCTAATACATCCATCTAGCCCATTAGTTGCTAAATATTACAAACTTAGAATGGCCTAATGGCCAGTTTTCATGAAATTTTACTATTCACTATAAAATTTTGTCAAAGTATGATTTTATATCATTTTCACATTAGGATCAATGCCTAACATGAAAAGGATAAGAAAGAATTGAAGAATGGAGTGGTGAGAGGAAGAATTTTGAAGAATTTAGGTGAAACGGAGTTTTTAAGCCCTAGCGATTGAATGCAGGGGTTGTGGTTGCCCCACAGCCCAATGATTCATATTTACGGGTTTATAATTATTCAAAGAACGTCTCAACCCACTTACCTACAACCTAAGAGCTACTCAGGTGGCTTCACGCGACCCTAGATGCGTTACGGACTCGATCGTGTGATCGATACGAATAGTCTCCGCCTATTGGCGAATCTGCGATCCTATAAGTGTTTCTAGACCCTTTACACACCCACCTAAATCAAAGGAAGCGACAGCGTACGTCGCGTGACCATAACCCAGGCCCAGTATAATCTTATTCATGCTCTGATATCAACTTGTAACACCCTGAAAATCAGGGGTCGTGTATAAACTCAACTCCCGAGTTCCAGATCGTCACTTATGAAAAAAAAATGATTATGATTCAATGTTGTCTGAGTTAAAGCATTCACATGAGTAAAAGTATAACAAAACTGCAATTCATACTCCAGATTCAGTGATAAAAGCAAGTGGAAGACTAAAGAATATATATATCACTATATAGAAAAATAAAGTAGATCTCAACTGTCTCTAAAGTATGAATACATATTTAAGTCTCATATACATGTAAATAAATAAAATAAAATGTCCAAAAAGAGTCCCACTGAGAAGTCCCATCAACCCAGGCCACCTAAGCAAAGCCGTCGTGGTACTGCATGTATGAGAACTCGTCCTGGTCCTCATCATAGTCCAGCTCAGCCTCCTGGATTGCCGCTTCACCTGCATCTAAGACAGGGTCTGGTGGTTGTTTCAAACACCATCCCGAAACGTGAGAATGAGTAGCTAACTCAGTGGAATAATAGAGCAAGGATTAACATGTTCTCAAATCAATCATGCGATAATAGTAAAGCAGTAAATCAGACAATCCTAATACTGTTGTTAATGAAATATGACATGACATGATGGATGCCCTCACCGACATTCTCCCTCATACGGCACCATATGCGTCCGCAGCATGCTTGCGTACCACTCAGTGCTCCACATCTTCCAGGCACATGCAATGTAATGGTGATATGATTGTCGAGTTATTATTAGTCCATTCAAACAGCAGGATTGGAAAACTAAGGTACTTCCCTTATATCAATCCCAACACAGATCCTGTCTAGGGTCGTCACTCCTAATAATCTCATACGAAGTTTATTTTGTAGGTCGCTGTAAGGGCTGCCAGGGCTGTTGCTCCCACTCGTTGCACTGCTCCCCCATCACCTTATCAATACAGGCCTACTGTACTCTCACTGCTACTGAAGGGTCGTCGCCTCCCGTAGACTCAGAATATGCTCACGGTCTCTACAAAGGACTCGTCGCCTAATCAGTGCAGGCCGACAGTAAAAATATAGTGTCCCATACCATCATAATCTGCTCACGAGTCATAGGTGCTCACTGGTCACTACGGGGAGGTTTGTGACTCCATCTTAGGCCGACAGCTCGACCACGGTGTCTCATACCACCATGCCCGGCTCATGAGTCTTTGTGGATCAAGGTACCATGGTTGACAGGGTTTACAATGGTAAGTTCAGTACCCTAGGTTCAAGCAGTTATGACTCATACAGGGTGAACATACAACGGCCAATCGGGTTACTTGACGGGCTCGACTAGCGCGATCGCATCTCAAGTCAAACGACATGAAGTGCGTAAAACACCTCGCGTGGCCAAACCACTGCCGCCAACTCCGAAACACGGCTCGCGTTCATCGACGCGTCGTTCGTGGTAAAGATAAGCCAACCACGAACTTGCTCGGTTACCGACTGTCTGGACTAGATATAGTCCCAAACAATTATGGAATCACATCGGCCATCATGTAAGAGTAATGGAAATGAAATACAACGATGTGAGCATGTTAACACATGTTATAACATACAACTTAAGTAAATCTTCAAGCACATGCATTTCATACATATAATGAAATCTTGCATATTGCTAACATGTAGGAAATCATTCACATCAGCATATTAATTGAGAAATCAATCTCAAACTAATTCATAACACCATTCAATTCAATACATACTAATACAAGCATTTATACAAACACTTAAACTACACACTTAAGTCTACATATAGTATGTCGACTCAAAATGCACATTTTGGTGAATCTCTTTGCCAAACTAATTATGCACGCATTCCTAGCATTCTAATGCAACAAGAAGCCATGTCAATCACATCAACAAAATATGAATGAAAACAGTACTTCCTACAAATGACTAAAATACCCTAAATCTCATATTCTTCGTCTGCTTACGAAACAGGAAATGGACAGCATGTTGTACATGTCAAACGACGTTGCCGTCGATAATCTACTATTAAACGACATTGAAAGCGTTGAAAACAGTCAATCAAAGCGTCTAAAATCCGCATCTTATCTCATAGAAGCGTATCATTTCGAACGGAGCGTATACGCTTCGTCTACGGCGACTAGGTAACCTGATTTATAAGATCTATCAGCTATTTCACTTTGGAACCAAGGGAACAGCAAATCAGTAACTATTAGGGTTGTTTTCTTACCTAAAAATGTGGAGAAATCACCGGCCAAGTGATTGGAGCGTGTTGTTAAAACACATGCAATAGGTAGTACAGCAGCAGGAAAATTCTCTCCTATTCTCTCTCACAAACTCTCACCTTTTCTCTCTCTCAAACTAGGGTTTTTATCAAATTCGGATGGGAGAGAGGAGTGAGGGTTTCAACCCCTTTTATAAGCCTAAATGTGCCCAAAATAGGCTTAGGAACAAAGTTTACTTAAGGTATATCCAAATCGGGGCTGTTTTGGTCCAAAAGACCATTTCTGGTGGTCCCCTGGCCAAACGCGATCAGACTTAAGCTCATGCATACTGGATCTAGCACACATCAAGTTTTCAGTCCAGCAAGGTTCGCAGATCGCACGTGGCGGTCCAGTTTCAGTTCAGCGGTCATCGCACGTAAATCAGGTCTACAAGTCTCATGATATGAAATAGAAATTTTTCCTGATCCGATGGTGTAATTTGGCTGAATTCTGACGGTCAGAACGCTTAATAATAACGGGTCAAGTCGTGTGCCAGATTTGAATTTTAAATTCCAAATCTAACCCTATTCTCACTCTCTTCAGTCCGGGCTCAATGAAATAGCCTGTTATTCTCGTTTGGACTTGATTTTCGAAATGATTGTCAAGTCCAGCTAGGCAGTTCTAACGGTCTAAGATTGTAGGTATCGGACTTTCGACGGGCGGTCTAGATCTAATACAAAGTTTCAAAGTGGTCCAGAGAACAAATCGGCTTAGAGTTTGATCCGAGGTTTTAGAGTATTATAACATCTTTGGTTTTACTCGATTTGGATCTTGTATAACGTATTTAAAGTGATCAGGGACTATTTCCTAGCTACTCTAGTGTTGCGCTAGCTAACTTACACTTATTTTCTAAAGGAATTAATCCTACGCGATTTCTGGTCGAGTCGGTACTCGAGTCCAAGTATGAATTTTTTCAGGGCGTTACATAAAGTAGTACAACAAGAAAGTCCTTAGTACTTTGATTAATGCAAGGATGACATGTAGTCATAATGCATGCCCTCCCCTGTACTCCCTCTGCGATCTTCGTCTCACGGTCGCGCATGTCAGTCACTTCCTCAGTGCACTGCCCAACGCCAAACGACACATGTAATGCAGTGCATGAACGTGATTACTAAGCTCTTATTAGTCCTTTTCATACAGCGGGATTAGAAAGCTAAGGTACCACCCTCTATATCATTTACCTAACATTGATCCATCTAGGGTCGTCAATCCTAGTTAATCACATACGATAGGTAAGTTCAGGTCACTACCATCAATGCCGTACCAACTGGCAGTCTATTTTCGAAGGCTCATCACCAACTCGACTGGGGACCACGGCCAAGATGCGCCAAGGTAGGCCTATTCATACTTGAGGTCACTCCACTAACGCCCTATCAACTGGCTGTCTATTTTCGAAGGCTTGTCACCAACCCGACTAGAGACCACAACAAGGCTACGCTAGTGTAGGCTGACAACTCGAATACATTGTCCCATACCACCATATTCGGTTCACAAGTTTGGATTTCTCACTAGTCACTACGGGGAGGCTCGTTGCCCCAGCGTAGGCCGACAGCTCGACCACGGTGTCTCATACCACCAAGCCTGGCTCATGAGTCTTATCGGATCGTGGTACCAAGGTTAAACGGGCATTTCACTAGTAAGTTTGGTATTTTAGGTTCAAGCAGTAGCGTCCATACATGGTGAACATACATTGTGTAAATCAGGTTAATTCACGAGCTCGACTAGGTCGAGCGCACGTTGAGTTGATCAACATGAAGTGCATAAGCACTCCGTGTGGCCTAACCACTGCCGACATCCCAAGTATGGCTCGAATTCATCGAACACATCTTGCGTGGTGAAACAACTACAACCACCAAAATAAGGCCTATTACTGATTTTCTAGACTACGTTATAGTCCCAACCGCATGCAATCACAACAAATAAACATATGAGGTAAGTAAGAAGTAAGGAATACTTAAGTCAAATCCTACAATCATGTGAGCATGTTATGGAATATAACTTAAACATGATTATACAATACATGGAGGAAAATCATACACATAGTTAAACATGAATGAACAAACTCTATCATATGTAGGTCATGGAGGAAATCATACACACTATTAAGGTAGTTGGGATTCATATCTCAACTCCCTTATAAATCATACTTTACTAACTACTAACTCATTCAGACATTTTTTACAAATACTTAAACTACACCTTCCAACGTATATAACATACGTTGGTTATAATACGTATTAAGGCAAATCCTTTCGTTAAGGAATTTTCATATACACAAGAATCATATACCCACAATAGTTAATTATGGCGAGCACGAATACACATTCTATACTCATTCAGACATTTTCACAAACACCTAGGCTTCACAATATAACATACACAATGTATGTTGGCATAACAAGTATTAGGGCGAATCCTTTTACCAAGAAATTGTTACACATACAACTAGCATACATACACAACAATTAATCATGGAAAATGCAATTCCAAATTTCATTTGTATACGATCCTTTCTACAAATATATGAAATACACTAAACGCAACATAGTTCATATATAACTGAAACACGAAACAAACATCGCATTTGGCATGTGAAATAGCATCCATGTTAGTAATAAATCATTAACTGACATTGAAAGCCTTGAAAACCATAACCTATACATATTTAGTCTACACCTTACGCTGGTAAACGCACATTGAACTCAGTTTGTATGTCATGTTACTGCCTATGATGCGAGGGCCACTTATAGCACGTAATAGGTTAGCTATTTCAACACTTAGACTATTTGAAACCCTAGAATAGATTAGGGTTAGGTTTACTTATCCAAATACGGTGTTGGACCTACCAGAAGAACTATACGGGATTGGTGTTTTAGCAGGTGGATTAGCAGGGAAGAATTCCAAGAATCTTCACCAACTTCTCTCTCACTTTCTCTCTCTTTACTCTATTATCTCTTAGGGATTTCCCTAATTTTGTATGGAGTGAAAGAGAGAGAGTTTAAGACCCTTATATAGGCCCAGAACTGATGAAAACAGTCCCAGGACCATGGTACACTTAGGTTATAACCAAATCGGGTCTATTCCTATCCAACGGAGCATTTCTGGAGGTCCGTTTGCTGAATGCGGTCGGACTTAAGCTCACAGAAACTGGATCTTGGTCAAGCTAAGTTTTTAGTCCAATCGGGTTTACAGATTGACCATGGAAGACCAGTTTCAGTTCAATGGTCACCGATACTCGATCAGGGCCACAAGTACATTGGCATGTGTGGGACATTTCTCCTAATCCAAGGGTAAATTTGGGTCAGATTCTGGCGGTCTAAATGCTTATAATTTGCCCGCAAGTGACACGACTTAGATTACTTAAATTCAAATTTAATTTCTAAAACATTTATGTTTCTCACACACTTCGCTCTGGATTCAAGTAAATAGTGCCAAGACATCATCTGGACTTGATTTTTGAGGTGATTGTTAAGTCTAACTAGGCGATCATAATTGTATAGTTTCGTAGCTATCGAACTTTCGATGTGCAATACGGGTCTTATACGGAGTTTCCAGATGCTCCCAAGAGCAACTGGGTTTAGCGATTGATCCTAGGTTTTAGGGTAATGTAGCGTTAAAGATTCTATAAGTTTTGAGTCTTGCAGATCGTATTTAAAGTGATTGGTGCTAATTTCATAGGAAATCTAGTTTAACGCTAGTTAATTCTCGTTTAATTTTTAAAGGATTTGGTCCTAAGTGATTTTACCAGAGGTGGTGCTCGGGTTTTTGTACGGATTTTTTCAGGATGTTACAATCAACCCCCCTTGAAGAAAAATTTTATCCCTAAAATTTCCTAAGGGTAACCAATAAAGGTATATAATAACTACATCAGCCTAGCTCATATTGATCTATCCCCCTTAAAAGTTTCTACCTTTGAGGTTCAAAAATAAATGTCTAATTCATTATTATCGTGCTAAGTGTTTGATGATAAAGTTTACTTAAGGGTGGTATAATTTACTTTATATGATTGAGATAATATGGAAAGACAGTTGTAGTAGGCTCAAATCCGATACGTCGATTGTCCGCCTGACCAGGGTAGACAGCTTTATATCCCTTCCTAATCCTGATGGATCTTGCTCTTCTACTCGGTCAAAGAAGTGAGTCCTTTGGTAATCACCTAGGATTAAGAATTGAGTTAAGCCGCGAATGCCTTGTAGGGATATGGTTCTGAAATTCTGAAATCTGCTCATCCTAAGTATTTAAGGGGTATTATAATTTATTAAGAGGTTTAAGCCTTATGTTTATAAGGTTGTCCTTCGGGTCCTGTTCAACGAGTGTTCTTATTCAACCTATGTTTAACTTGGTGGATAATAAGTTCTTCTATAGTGCTCATAGTTAAAAGACTATGCTAGAAGGGTTTTCAACCACCTAAAATTATATTTTCATGTCACCATTTTGATCATATGGCTAGGGGGTTAAGGGCAGATTGCACTTTGGTTTTCTTAACTTTGGAAGGGAAGGAAGAGTCAAGAGTTCTAAAATATTTTAGAAGTTTGAAATGTTAGTGCTATAAGGCTGTGGGACAGGAAAGAAGAGGGACATGTCCTCGATGCGGTATGAACCTTAAATCTAGAAGGGAATAAGAAACTTATAATCTTTTACTATGGTCCACCTCCAAAATGAGCTTACGAAGTATTAAACTATAAAACCCAATCCTACCTGAGGATCCTAATTTATTTGTACCAAAAACGACTAAAAACATATATATCTTTACGTATAATTAAATTTAATCACAAGCTAATTCATAGTATGACTATAAATAATTCCTAAATAGACATTGAATACTAAACTTTAATATAAAAAGGTATGACCAGTCTATTGGTAACTCAAAGTTATAGATTTTATTTATATATAAATATTTGTCAACCCTTCCCTTATTTGTTACCTCTAGTTAACATATTATTTTTAATCCATCATTAGGCCTATTCTTTCATATGAATTAGTTTAATACTTGGATCTTAGTTGCTTTCCTTCGACAACTTCGTTATTGACCTACCAAGGAAGATCCAGCTCCTATCTAGTGACCTGACTTTAAGTATAACCTAGATTAGTTTCCTTCGACCCTGTGCCATTGGCTATTAGACCACCAAGCACCCATCGTACTTATAAGTGGGTAGACTATCAGGTCAATGCGCACCTTTCTGTTTCCTAAGTTTATTGGGCAATCCTTACAAAGTATAGTAGTGTCAGAGAAGATCCCTATTGCAGTAAGGACTCTCAACACACCCATAGGGGTAGTGTTCAACCCCCAAACGCTTGACTATAGAGCATGACGCTCTCAAAATAGTGGACCTAGTGTCTACCAATAGGAAAATAGGTGTACCTTGAATGTGGGCAGTGATCCCAAAGGTCCAAGGTGTTGTGGTTGCTTACTCGAATGTTTCAGCCACAAGTGCATGCACACGAGCTTGTTGAGGATGATTTGGTTGCGCTACCACAGGTCATTGAGGTAACCTATTTTGAGGTACAGATGATCGGTAATATGGCTACGCTGGTGGTACAGATCGTAGAGGTGGAGTCGTTATACCAAGTGGTGGTTGATAGGCGATCTTCTGAAGTGGCGTGATACCATTGTCTTTCATCTTGATAAAACAGAAGGGGTCAGTGTGTCCCCATTTATTGTAATAGGCACACCAACGTTTAGTTTGCCTTTGCTGGGTCAGCAGAGCCACGGGCCTAGGAGGCAAGTCTACATGTAGCCTCTTACCTAGGACTGGCCGATGCTGTAATTCAAGACGAGGCCTTGGGCCCATTGGGTTGCGTGTCTAGGAAACTACGTCACTATGTTGTTTAACTCGTAGAGACAAGTTGACTAGCTCGACGTAATTGGGAATGTTAGCGCAAATCATTCGAGTGTGGATATTGGGCTGCAGGCCATCTAAAAAATGTCGCATTTTCATCGGTTCATCAACTAGGATCAAAGGAGCGTGTCTGGCTAGCTCCATAAATCTGTTCTCATATTCTGACACGGTCATCCATACCTGTCGGAGGTAAAGAAACTCACCCTCCCTTTTATCACGGTATGTGAGGGGAAAGTATTTCTTATGGAAGTATTTCTCAAATGCATCCCAGGTCCACACATGTCCCGTAGAAACTGTTCGTAGGACGCTGTCCCACCATAAACCAACCTCCTTCCCGAACATATAGGTGGCTAGCTCGACTTGCTCTGCCTCATTGCAGTGTAACGGCTTCAACATCTTAGAGATGCGATCTAGCCAGTAATCAGCCTCCTCGGGTCCATGAGTACCCGTAAAAGTGGGAGGACGAAAATGTGGAAAGCGCTCAAAAAGTTCACTAGTATTTATGTTCCCAACAAGGTGCGTAGGTGATGCAGGCGGAACCACACTCATATTCTGGGCAAAAATACCGGTCATGGAGGTCAAAAACTATTGCTGCTGGTGGTGGTGTTGGTGCATCAACAACACCATCTGCTCTAGCCTATCAAAAGGTGGAGCAAACAGAAATACGTGTGGCATCAACGTAGACACACGGTTCTACTCAGGAATCGAAGGTGTGATAGGTGGTACCATAGGCGGTGTCACAGGTGTCGGCCCAGCAGCGGGGCCAGTGGCCGGCTGAGAATCTGCCATAAGATCAAAGTGAGACGGGCCCAAACTAGGGTCCGTATGGCTATTTCTTAAGGGAGAGGCCCCGTCAAGCGACTCGCCTAAAAGGAGGCGTGCTGAATTCCTCATGCCCTTAGGTGGCACACCCTACATACAACATAGGGTGCACTCCGTGAGATTTAACGTACACATAATCCATCTACACAACATTCACATCTTAACTCAAAGAAACATCATGCATTTCATTTAACAAAATTGTCATAATACACGGGGTGTAGTATTACATGGATCGCGACAGAGAACGCATGTGAACTAATACAACTAAGGCTTCAAACATTAAAATAACTACCAAACTACTATGCCTATAAAGGCTACACACAGGAACAAGCAACAAAGTAAAATAAGCAACGGCTACATATTCGACTAGTTGTCAGAATCTGGTAATGGAGGAGGGGCACCCTTATCCTACAGGCAGCACAGGATAGACTTTAAAGTGCGAGTCACTTTCTAAAACTTGTGTTTCACGAGAGCCTGAATATCGATAATATCCTGTCGTAGGGCAGCCTGGCCCTCCTTAAGCCAAGCTAAACGGGCCTCCCTAATAGCTTGATCAGGGTCATGCTCTAGTGTCATAGGAGGAGAGTCTCATCTGAATCCTGGGCCTCATCTTCTTCATCGCCCTACTCTTCTTCTATTTCAGCTCCGCCTTCTTCATCACTCTCTTCCTCTTCGCTTTCTATCTCGTCCTCACTCTCCTCAAGTAGGACTTGTCGTTGTTGTGGCCCAATATCCATCTGATTGAGAGTAGTCTCGTTGATGTAGTGGATCGGCACTAGCAATTCTTCCCCAAGTCTGTAGCCAAACTCGAGTGCAATCTTGCATATAAGTCGACCGAAATGGAGTGATTCAGTCCTACTATTATAACATATAGTAAGGACTATCTATCGTAAGATATATGTAGGTACACACAACTTCTCTCCCTGCCCCACCTGATACAGGAAGTCCACCATTAGGCGCGTGCACTCACTGCAGTTGCTCCACCTGGGATAGACGTTAAATGTGCATATGTGGTGAAGCATGAAGAAGTCGTTCGTAGTATTGGTCGTTAAAAGGCTTTTGTTTAGTTGTCATTCAACCAGACGACCACAAAGGTAATGTGTGTGGCAATCCCTTTCACGTGCACTACTCAGATTCTTATCACTTGCATGTACCTCATCAAGTGGCACATTCATAAGCCGAGATATCAAACCAAAGTCAATTGTGGCCTCCCGATCTCTTCCAAATGGGATTTTAAACTGCAAGGGCTCCAGCGTTAGCTCTCAAATGTGAGTATAGAAAGCTCAAACCGTGCCCACATTTGTACAGCACTCACCCTCAAATAGCGAACCCCACTTAGCTTCTACCAGGCTCTCAAACAACAAGTATTCCCCAAATAGCTGCGTATCCACATGAGCTTCAAAAAGGACCATACGGCCCTCATAAACTCCATGAGATAACTCTGCCAATAAAGCCCTTCATATGGGAGCCTGACAATCTAGATTTTACTTCTCCTGTAACTCTCGGTTGACACTTGTACTTGTGGCGGCACCTCTCGGCCTCCTAAAATGGGTGGGGCGACTAGGCCCGGCTTCATCTACGACAGTTCTCTTCTTTCCCATGAAAGAGAGAATGGTGGAAATGGAGAAGATTGTTGTCACAAGCTCAAAAAGATCCATTAGAGTGGACTAAAATGTGAGAATAGGATGGGTTATGGACTGCCAAAACCGTTGAAACACACAATGGTACTTGTGTGTTCAAAATGAGAAGGAATGAAGAAAATAGAAGAGAGATTGTTGAGTTTTGGAATATTGAGCTACCAAAAGGGGATGTGTAGGCTCAAATGAAAGAAAAAAGAGAGTGTGACGGCTGTGAAAGAGGGCTTTAAGGGGGTGGTGTGGAATGGTGTACAAAAATGGAAGGGAAAGTGATTGGAGAGGGATTTTTTTATGGAGATTCGAGAGATTTTGTGAAGAAAAGAAAGCTTGGAGGGATGGTTTGTGAAGGGAAGATGCTGTAGGAGGGTTTACATTCGACCAACCGTGCACCAGTGGGCCACACAAGGCCCTAGAAAAATTGGCCCGATTGATCCAGTCCGTCCAGGCCCACTAGGCAGCGAGGCCTCGCCGGTCTCTGGACAGTCCGGTGAGGACTTGTCAGTGGGGCCATATCCTCCTGCCCCCTGGGTCCAAAAAAGGTGTGGGTCCCACCCGAGGTCCCCCTAAATATGTCCCATTAGTCTCCCTACTCCGATTAGATGAAACACACTTACCGATTTTAAACGGCTGGGATAGGATGAAACACGTTCTAAACCCGTCGAGTGACGGTCTAAAAGTGGATTGGGATGATTTTGCATGATCACGGGTGCGAACGGACCCAATCTCGAGGATCAATTATAGTAATCCTTCGCCAATGGTGAAACTGGGAAACCTATGCTTGTTTATAGATTTTATTCTCGCACCCTCCTACGTTATATTAGCATCAGCGTACATCGTGTGATCATAACCCAGGTCCAGTTTAATCCCAAATCATGATCCGATACCAACTTGTAATGACTTGAAAATCTAGGGTCGAGCATAACTCAGGACTCGAGTTCCAAAATATTACTTATGCAACATTTTTAATGATGGCTGAATGTTGTCTATATTAGTGCATAAAACATGAATTAGTTAAGCCAAATCAACAAACATAATCTAGGGATAATTGTAATACGCAAGTGGAAGATTGAAAATATATATATACTAGTGTAAGTCCCCAAAGTATGTATGCAGTGCCAGGTCAATATTGACAAGTGTTGTGTCAAGATATAAAATGTCAAAAGGAATGTACCAGAATCCCCATCAATCAGGACACGACTCACATGAACCCGCTTAAGAACTGCATGTAGGAGAACGCCTCTTCATCATCCTCATACTCCTGCTTTGCCTCGTGGGTCGCATCATCATCTGCAACTAAGACAGAGCCTGTTTGTGTTTAAACACCGTCCTAGAATGTGGGAGTGAGTGATCAACTAAGTGGAGCTATACAGCAAATGTTAACATGTTATCAATTCAGTCAAGCAGTAATGATAAAGTGGTATAACAAGCAAGTCCTAAATACTTTGATTAATACAAGGATGGGATGTAAGAATGATGCATGCCCTCGCCTATACTCCCTCTACGATCTTCATCTCACAGTCGCGCATGTCAGTCACTTCCTCAGTACACTGCCCAATGCCAAAACGACACATGCAATGCGGTGCATGAACGTGATTACCAAGTTCTTATTAGTCCTTTTCATATAGTAGGATTGGGAAGCTAAGGTACCACCCTTTATATGACCCATAACAAATTTTCACTGATAAGAATTCAATTTGCATTATTTCAGAATGTACAACTATCTAATCGTTGGATGGGCCAAAGTCTTGGTAACATATCGTCAAAAGGGTTGATAAAATAGATAAATGATGAGAATTTTAAATATATACCACGTCATAACCATGGTGGATTAAGTGACATAACACCTACATCAAAGTGGGCCATACCAGACACAAGTTAAGAGGTTTACCCTCCATTAAATATTTATAATCATTTGTTGGGCCCACAGAGATGTAGTTCATAAATCTAGCCCATCCATTATATGCATCCCACTTGGTTGAGGGGTCAAACCAAGTTTCAGATACAACCAAATTTTAGGTAGACCTAACAAGTCATTTTATTTGCTCGAGCTTTGAGTCGTACGAACGGTTCTAAAAGATCAAAGTTACATGGGTCCTAAAGTGATGCATTTATTATACCTATACTGTTCATCTATTTTTTTTAATTTGTTTTTTTTTTTTTTAGAGATCATTTTAGAAAATGATCCAAAAATTAATCAAAACCAAAGATTATTTAGATATCACCTCAATTAACAGTTAGGATAATGATTTCACCGTTAAACCATTCATTGGGCCCACCATAATGTTTATTTTCCACCCAATCTGTTCATAAGGTCACAAAGACCTGGAAAAAAAAATTTCATATTGGTCCAAAACTTCTGACCCAAAAAGGGTTCCAATGGTAGATGTTCAATCCTTGCTCCTTTTGTAGTGTGGCCCACTTGATAGTTAGATCTATCTTATTTTTCTTCTTAAGCCTTAGGACAAACTCAACCAATGGTTGGATGGTTTAGATATAACATATACCACATGATCAGATCCATAAAATTGCTGATTTATTTAGCTTCCTAAATTTATTTTTATTATTTTTATATTTTTATGGTGTGGGGCACCTGAGTTTCATGTATGGCTGAATTTTGGGGGTGACCTGTTTTTAAACGGGACCCATTAAATGCATGGGCTGATGTTCGACACACATCATGGTGGAGCCTATGGTAGGACCCACCTCCTACCAGCGTCAACAGAGACGTTGCTTGTTGCAGCGTCAGATGCTGGCAGCAACATCGTCAGTGCCGTTTTATTTTTATTTTTTATTATTTTTTTGTTTTTCATATATGACACCCACAATAAGACGATCCAGTCCATCTGTTATGTGTGTCCCACATGGTGGAGGGGTCAGTCTAAGTTTCAGATGCATAAAAATTTCATCTGTGCCCCAGCAAGTACTTTTATATATTTTAGCATGTCTTCACATGAGTTTTGATGGTGTGGCCTACCAAAGAACTGGATTGGCTTCATTTTTTGGCTCAACACCTAAAATGATCTGAAAAATTGAATGAACAGCGTGGATTTATGTAACATCCCGAAAATCGGGGGGTCGAGTAAAAACTCCACTCCCGAGTTCCAAAATGCTATTTATGCAACATAAATGTGTATGATTGAATGTTGTCTGTGTTAATGCATTAAACATGAGTGGGATTAATCCAAAACACCATATCATACTCTAGAGACCGTTAAATTAGCAAGCGGAAGACTGTGATAGTATGTATAACATATAAAAACCGTTGTATGTCTCCAGAGTGTGAACATGTTACAAGGTTATATACATACATGTATACTCCAAAAGTGAACAAAACGAATATACATGAGTGCGCTAAAAATATAAAATGACAAGTGTCAAGAAATTTAATCAACCTCCCTGTAATCCCGTCAATCCAAACACGCATATAGGAGGAATCCTCCTCATCATTATCAAATCCAGCTCCGCCTCGCAGGCCGCGCCATCATCTGCAATCACAATAGGGACTGGTGGGTGTCCGGAAACACCATCCCGTAACCTGAGAGTGAGTGATCAACTCAGTGGGATAAGAGAGCAGAGATTAGCATGTTATCAAATCAATCATGCGATAATAGTAAAGCAGTAAATCAAACAATCCTAATACTGTTATTAATGCAATATGACATGACGTGATGTATGCCCTCACCGACGATCTCCCTCGTACGGCACCATCTTACGACCGCGGCATGCAATCATCCCTCAAGTGCTCGACATCTTCCAGGCACATGCAATGGCATGGTGACATGATTTTCGAGTTGTTATTAGTCCATTCAAACAGCAGGATTAGGAAACTAAGGTACTTCCCTTGTATCAATCCCAACACAGATCCTGTCTAGGGTCGTCACTCCTAGTAATCTCGTACGATGTATATTTTATAGGTCGCTGCAAGGGCTGCCAGGGCTGCCAGGGCTGTTGCTCGCACTCGTTGCACCGCTCCCCCATCACCTTATCAATACAGGCCTACTGTACTCTCACTGCTACGGAAGGGTCATCGCCTCCCGTAGACTCAGAATACCCTCGCGGTCACTACAAAGGGCTGCCAGGGGTGTTGCTCGCACTCGTTGAACCGCTCTCCCATCACCTTATCAATGTAGGCCAACAGCAAGAATATAGTGTCCCATACCATCATAATCTGCTCACGAGTCATAGGTGCTCACTGGTCACTACGGAGAGGTTTGTGGCCCCAGCGTAGGCCGACAGCTCGACCAAGGTGTCCCATACCACTATGCCCTGCTCATGAGTCTTCGTGGATCAAGGTACCATGGTTGACAGGGTTTACAATGGTAAGTTCAGTACCCTAGGTTTAAGTAGTTATGAATCATACAGGGTGAACATACAACGGCCAGTCGGGTTACTTGACGGGCTCGACTAGCACGACCGCATCTTAAGTTGAACGACATGAAGTGCGTAAAATACCTCGTGTGGCCTAACCACTGCCGTCAACCCAAAACACGACTCGCGTTCATCGACATGTCGTTCGTGGCAAAGATAAGCCAACCACGAATTCACTCGGTTACTGACTGCCTGGACTAGGTGTAGTCCCAAACAATTATGAATCCACATCAGCAATCGTGTAAGAGTATTGGAAATGAAATACAACAATGTGAGCATGTTAACACATGTTATAACATACAACTTAAGTGAATCATCAAGCACGTGCATTTCATACATATAATGAAATCATGCATATAGCTAACATGTAGGAAATCATTTACATCAGTATATTAATTGAGAAATCAATCTCAAACTAATTCATAACACCATTTAATTCAATACATACTAATACGAACATTTATACAAACACTTAAACTACACACTTAAGTCTACATATAGTATGTCGACTCAAAGTGCGCATTTAGGCGAATCTCTTTGCCAAACTAATTATGCACGCATTCCTAATATCCTAATGCGACAAGAAGCCATGTCAATCACATCAGCAAAATATGAATGAAAACAGTACTTCCTATAAATGACTAAAATGCCCTAAATCTCATATTTTTCGTCTGTTTACGAAACAAGAAACGGACAGCATGTTGTACATGTCAAACGGCATTGCCATCGATAATCTACTATTAAATGACATTGAAAGCATTGGAAACAGTCAATCAAAGCATCTAAAATCCGCACCTTATCTCCTAGAAGCGTATCGTTTCGAACGGAGCGTATACGCTTCGTCTATGGCGACTAGGCAACCTGATTTACAAGATCTATCAGCTACTTTGCTATGAAACCAAGGGAACACTAAATCAGCAACTAAATAGGGTATTTTCTTACCTAAAAACGTGGAGAAATCACCGGCCAAGTGATTGGAGCGTGTTGCTAAAGCACGTGCAACAGGCAGGGCAACAGCAGGAAAATCCTCTCCTACTCTCTCACAAACTCTCACCTTTTCTCTCTCCCAATCTAGGGTTTTTCTCAAATTCGGATGGGAGAGAGGAATGAGGGTTTCAGCCCCTTTTATAAGCCCAAAAGTGCCCAAAATAGGCTCAGGAACAAAATATACTTGAGGTATATCCAACTGTTTCGGTCCAAAAGGGCATTTCTGGTGGTCCCCTAGCTGAACGCGATCGGACTTAAGCTCACGTATACTGGATCTAGCACGCATTAAGTTTTCAGTCCAGCAGGGTTCGCAGATCGCACGTGGCGGTCCAGTTTCAGTTCAGCGGTCACCGTACGTAGATCAGGCTTGCAAGTCTCATGATATGAAATAGAAATTTTTCCTGATCCGAGGGTGTAATTTGGCTGAATTCTGACGGTCAAAACGCTTAATACTGACGCGTCAAGTCGTGTGCCAGATTTGAATTTCAAATTCCAAATCTGTCCCTATTCTTACTCTCTTCAGTCCAGGCTCAATGAAATAGCCTGCGAATGTCGGTTGGACTTGATTTTCGAAATGATTGTCAAGTCCAGCAAGGTGGTTCTAACGGTCTAAGATAGTAGGTATCGGACTTTTGACACGCGGTCTAGATCCAATACAAAGTTTCAATGAGGTCCAGAGAACAAACCGGCTTAGAGTTTGATCCGAGGTTATAGAGTATCATAGAGTCATTGGTTCTACTCGATTTGGGTCTTATAGAACGTATTTAAAGTGACCAGGGACTATTTCCCAGCTACTCCAGCGTTGCGCTAGCTAACTTACACTTAGTTTCTAAAGGAATTAATCCTAAATGATTTCTTTGGCTATGGAATTTGGTTCTGAGCGATTTCCCAGGTGTTTTAGTCGATCCATTGCCTAAGGACGTTTAATCCCAGGTTGGCCAAAATCCGGGGTGTTACAATTTAATACATACATCATGGGTGGGGCCCATTGAGGACCTACAGCCCCTTCCCTCTTCTCTTTCAAGTAGCAGCAGGGACGCTGCCTGCTGCAGCGTCCTCTAGACGCTGACAGCAATATCGTCCACTCCTCATGTTAGTTTTATTTATTTATTTTAATTTATTTATTTATTTATTTATTTGAGTTTGGTATACACATGTGCATATGGATGTATGTGTGTATGAGAGTTAGGCCAGCCCAAAAGGGCCATTCTTGGACAGTTTGGATGTTATAGAAATATTTTGGTGGAGCCCACTATCAATGGATCCCGTAAGAAGTCTAGAAAATTTTAATTTTATATACATATATTTCCTATGCATCCACACCATTGATAGCATCATTATCATTATATGATCACGAATATTAAATCATCTTTTTATATGTATTCTCCTATACATCCACATCGTTGATCACATCATCATCATCAACATCATCTCCACCATACATGAGTACACAACAAAAATAAAATAAGAATAAGTAGGGTGGGTGTACTCCCCTTGATGAATTAGATGGATGGTTAAGATGGATGGAAGGGATGAGATTAATGGAGTTGATGGAGTTAATGGCCCACCAAGATCACTCCTCTCTCTCTCTATGGAAAATGGTGAGTCCACCATGATGTATTTGATCCATGCCATCCAGTGGCTGTGGACCCCACTGTGGTGTATTTGTCCCACCTTGATGTATATTTCGTATATCCAAACCGTCTATCCAGGGGCTGGACATTGAGACCAACCATAATATATGTGTTTTCTTCCAAGTCGTCCATCCATTCTTTTTTTTTTTGTGGCCACGATGAACTAGACGATGGGCCCTATCATGATGCATGTGTTCATCCATGCTGTCCACCATCCATATCGTCCAGATATGGATGGTGGGACCCATGCAATGAATGTGTTATTTTCAAACCATCCAGATCATGGGGCCTACCTTGATATATATGTTGTCATTGTTTGATGCCCAATTCGATGTATATGTGGCCCATGTAGTGAGGCCCAATGTGATGCATATATGGCCCTTGTTTGAGGCTTAATGAGATGTATGTGAGGCTCTTATTTAAGGCCTAATATGATGTATTTAAAGCCTATTGGAAGAGGCCCATTGAGATGTATTTGAGGCCTAGGTGAGAGGCCCATTGTGATGTATTTGAGGCCCAGATATTATGCCCCAATGTGATGTATATGCAGCCCATTTGATAAGGCCCATCACGATGTGTCTGTGGCCCATGAGTGAGGCCCATATTGATGTGTATTAGGCCCTTGAGTGAGGCCTGCGGTGATGTATATTAGGCCCTTGCGTGAGGTCATGGGCCCACTATACGTTTAGCTCGATGTGAGCCACTCCTTGGGAGCAATGTAGGTTAAATGTCCACATTGTGTCCTTCCCTTAGGCCCTTTGTTAGGCCGATTATCAATGTCGATTGTGAGTACATGATAGTATGGCATCATGACACATGCCCATACGCATCATCAGCATGCCTGATATGAGATGTGGTTGACCATTGCATATGCCATTGGACAGGTTATTATGGGGCTTCCTAATAGGCGGAGTCGTCTCACATGAGCTCGCAGTATGCGGAGGTTTGATGCATGATTGGATGGTATGACTCATGCGTCTCACATTTTATAATATGACCACTGTACTCCCTAGTGACATCAGGGTCGTAGCCTCCATGGGCATATCGTGGATGGCCAGATGGGACATTATAAATATTTTTCTACATGAGGTGCCATAGATATCTCTAGGAGAAAGTTCCTAAACCCTTTAGGTACCAGAGGACGCTCCAACGTCTAGACCGAGTGGATACATGAGCGCCCCAGTACCGAATACTAGTAGGTCGCGTCTCCTAGTATGTCGTGGTCAGTTGAAAGGGGTTGTGGCCCTATCCACCCTAGTGATAGGGGTGTAAGCTAGGCTGAGTTTGACCAACTCTTAAATGGGTCCGCTATCGACGATCCAGATAGGCATTGGTATACTGTTGGCATGTTGGTAGTGAAGTATCTTCCACTAACTTATATGTGGACTTATTAAGTAGGAATTACATACTCAACATTTTACTTATTCATTCATTCATTCATTCACTATCCACTTGGAATGGTGGTATGCAACTAATTGTTATGTGTAGCTTCACAATGGCTAGGATTTTAGTTGGTGCGTGTGACCAACTTGAGATCAGGAGTTTACCACATTGAGTTTGGCTATCTAAATTTAGGTATCAGACTGGTTTTGATAGAAGTCCCTTGTGATGGACCCCATAGCCTACGATATACGTACTATCATCCCAGCTTCACACTCCATCTTGGTCCATTTGCATCGCATATTGCATTGCAACCTCAGCACATAACATTTATCTTACTATGCTTCTATATTGCATTGTATCCTTAATATATGATATTTGGCTTACTATGTCTCCAAATTGCATAACTGATCTACATTGCTTCCTCAGTATATGATATTTGCTTATTATGTTTTTACATTACATAGCTTGGATATGGTTGATGGCATTTATAGACTTGCCACCATGTTTCCAAATTGCTCTAATATTGCATACTTGGCACTTACCTTGAGCGCACACTTACACCACCCTCTAAGCTTTTTATAAGCTTATGCACGATAGATGCATGCAAGTGGCATTAGGTCGCGCAGCGTTGAGCTTGAAGTGTGGGGCTGTCTTTTGGAGCTTTGATTTTTGATATATGTATTTCCCTTTCAGCACTCCATTTAACTATTTATATTAGTGGATATGTGATGATGATATTGCCTTTGTGAATTGGATAAACTTCTTGTTATGCTTCTTACGAGATAAATGTACGTTGAAAATTTCTTCTTGTAGGATCCTAAGATTGGAATCTGGCGTATGGGCATTAGGAGCAAGAATGACGTACTATGGAGACTGTCGGTATCAGATTTAGCAATCGAGAATTCTGTTAGCCCAGTTTCTGAGTTTAGGGAGTGATAGAAGTTGATATCAGAGCATAACTTGGGAATATCTGATGATAACATCACATATAAGCCTTCTGAGGATAACATCACATATCTGCTGATTGCTACCCTACACTTTATAATTGTTAAGAACTTAGATAGATTAGCTCTTCGAGTTTGAATAACTTATAAGCCTTCTGATATAGCTTTCTACCATTCAGATTGTGAGGCTAAATAGTATTCCCATCTCGATCTTTTTTTACCGGGATCTGAGGACCAGTAAGGTCATCATAGTGTAGATGAGGCGTCTTGGGGGCAAGAGCCTGAGATTCGCAAGCCCTATTTGATTGTATTTTGTTTCTGACATATATAATGCTATGATTTCTTCTCCCTTCCCTTATGAGTTATGACTAGTTACGCAATAGTATAAATTTTGAGGATAAAATTTTTCTTAGGAAGGGAGAGTTGTAAGGCCCATATCCTAGTCCATATCATTTCGTAAACTCCCGTGATCCTCCCTATCGAATTCCGGCAACCTACGACGTCTAATCGGTGTTTGTGCGTGACCCTAAGTCATATCCTATATATCTGAGTCGACTCGACACGAAACTTGTACAATAACAACCGCATCGTTGCCGCATTTCCAATGCCGCGACTTGCAGGTCAATGCGATACCCAGGCCAGGATTTGTGGGCCCACTTTTATTTTGAGGGAGATGTCGTGCATTGTGAATCCCGAGAGAATCTCTACCATCTTTCAAATCAATCAAGTACCAACCCATACCCTACCCATCCCTCTCTCACCTAAAAGTCAAATAAACCCATACCTAGTCATTCCTTTCTTACCAACAAGTCAACAAGCACCATAACCTCCATGTCATCTCTCCTTACAACACCACTCCTCTCTCTCTCTCTCTCATTTCTCATTCCATCCCAAGAAATCTAAGAGAGATGACCGTCCAAGCTCTATGGAGAGTAAGGAGAGCCTAGTGTGGCTCACTTCCAACCCCCTAATCACCTATCTCAACCCTTCAACTTTCATCATCTACCATCAAAGAAGAAGCTAAAGAGCTTAGCTTGTCATGGATCCAAGAAGAAGGGTAAACGGTGGGTGATAATGGGATTTCCAGTGTTGATTTTTATTTGAGGGCCCACTTGTGATGGGACCCATTTTGATGTATGTGTTATAAGAAAGGAGGAGCCAATAGTGGCGGGGTCCCTCCATCAGACCGCTCTCTCTCTCTCTCTCTCTCTCTCTCTCTCTCTCTCTCTCTCTCTCTCTCTCTCCTTCTTCTTCTTCTTCTTCTTCTTCTTCTTCTTCTTCTTCTTCTTCTTCTTATTTCTTGATGATATATGTGTGGCCCACCCTAATGTACCCCACCGTGAAGTTTGTATTATATCCATGTCATCCATATGTTGGGCCCACCTTGCTAGACTGTCCAGTGGTAGGCCCACTAGCCTGTCCATCTAGACAGGCCCAAATGAAGAGAAAATATAAATATATGCTTGATTCGATGCAGTTGGTGGGTCCCACGTGTGTGGACCCACATAAAAGTGGATTGGCCAGAGCACCACACCCAGCTATATAGCTATTGCAGAGGCATCAGCAAGCTCCATGGGCACCATGATGTATGTGCATCTCTAAGCCTCCAGGGCTGGGACTTTTGGGGACGTGGGGCCCATATGTTGTGTATCCACACCGTCCATCCATTAGGCGTGGACCCCACCATGGCAGCATGTGGGTCCCACCTTGACTTAATGTGTTACATCCACATTGTCCAATCCATGGATGGTGGATGTGGATTGGCTGGAGTACCCCTCATGCAGCAACTGTTGCTGCACACTGATGCCAGCAAGTTCCGGGGGTCTAATCACGAGGTAGTGTTATATCTAAACCGTCCATCCAAGATGTGGGACCCATTCCACACGTGTTTTACGTGTGGAGGTGGGACCCACTTGATATATGTATTCGGTCTCCACACCATCCACTAGACGGTGTAGGTGTGGGGTGCACCATGATGTATAGGTTTAATTCCCACCATCCATTCATTTGAGGAACACTAAGATGCATGTATTTCTCCACACTACCCACTATTTTAAGGATGGGCCCACCCCACACATGTGGCACTTGTGGGCAAGTGGGACCCACCTTGATTTATGTATTTTGTACTCACACCATCCATTTAGATGGTGTGTTGAGTGGGGCGCACCTTAATATATGTGTTTGTTTGCTCACCGTCCTTCTGGATGGACCCTTGGGGGGGTGGGGAGGGGGGGGGGGGGGGGGGGGGGCACCATGATGTATCTGATCCATGCTGTCCAACGGCTGTGGACCCCACTGCGGTGTATTTGGCCCACCTTGATGTATATTTCGTACATCCAAACCGTCTGTCTAGGGGCTGGATGTTGATGTTAACCATAATATATGTGTTTTATTCCAAGTCGTCCATCCATTTTTTCTGGATGTAGCCACCATGATGTGGATGGTGGGCCCTATCATGATGCATGTGTTCACCCATGTTGTCCACCGTCCAGATATGTACGGTGGGACCCATGTAATGAATGTGTTATATCTAAACTGTTCAGATCATGGGGCCTACCTTGATATATATGTAGCCATTGTTTGAGGCCCAATTCAATCTAAATGTGGCCCATGTAGTGAGGCCCAATGTGATGCATATATGACCCGTGTTTGAGGCTCATTGAGATGTATGTGAGACTTGTATGTGAGTCCCAATATGATGTATTTAAGGCCCATTGAGATGTATTTGAGGCCTAGGTAAGAGGCCCATTGTGATGTATTTGAGGACCAGATATTAAGCCCCAATGTGATGTATATGCAACCCATTTGATAAGGCCCATTAGGATGTGTAGGTGGCTCAAGAGTGAGGCCCATAGTGATGAGTATTGGGCCCTTGAGTGAGGCCCATGGTGATGTGTATTAGGCCCTTGTGTGAGTTCATGGGGCCACTATACGTTTGGCTCTATTTGGGCCACTCTTTGGGAGTAATGTAGGTTTAATGTCCACATTGATGGGTAATAATGGTTAAATATCCACATTGTGACCTTCCCTTAAGCCCTTTGTTAGGCCGATTATCAATACTGATTGTGAGTACATGATAATATAGCATCATAACACATGCCCATATGCATCTTCTACATGCTTGATATGAGATGTGGTTGACCATTGCTTATATTATTATGCAGGTTGTTATGGGGCTCCCTAATAGGCGAAGTTGTCCCACATAAGCGCTCGATACGCGTAGGTTTGATGCATGACTAGATGGTATGACTCATGCATCTCATATTTTGTGATATGACCACCATATGCCCTAACAACGTCAAGGTCGTAGCCTCCATAGGCATATCGTGAATGGCCAAATGGGACACCAGAAATCTTTTTCTACATGGGGTGCTATACATATCCATGGGTGAAAGTCCGTAAACCCTTTAGGTACCAAAGGACTCTCTAACGTCTAGAATGAGTGGATACATGAGCACCCGAATGTCAAATACTAATAGGTCGCGTCTCCCACTGTGTTGTGGTCGATTGGACGTGAGTGTGGCCTTGTTCGCCTAAGAGAGGGGGGTATAAGCTAGGTTAAGTTTGACCAGCTCCCAAATGGGTCCATTATCAATAAGCCGGGTAGGCATTGGTATACTGCTGGTATGCAGTAGTGAGGTCTCTTCCACTTACCGAGTTGTGTGCTTGATGGGGCAACATGTGACGCAGAGTGTAATAGACCCTAGTGATAATCCTAAAGATGTACGACACTGATATATGGACTTATTGAGTAGGAATTACATACTCAGCATTTTGCTCATTCATTCATTCATTCACTATCCACTCGAAGTAGTGGTGCGCAAGTAATTGTTATGTGTACCTTCGTAATGGCCAGGATTTCGATTGGAGTGTGCGACCAACCTAAGATCAAGAGTTTACCACATTGAATTTAGCTATCTAAATTTAGGTATGAGACTGATTTGGATAGAAGTCCCTTGAGATGGACCCCATAGCCTGCAATACTATATCCTATCATCCTGACTTCACACTCCAGTTTGGTCATTTCATTTGTACCACGTGTTGCATTACATCCTCAGCACATAACATTTAGCTTACTATATTTCTATGTTTCATTGTATTTTCAGTATATGATATTTGGCTTACTATGTCTCCGCATTACATAGCTGATCTGCATTGCTTCCTTAGTATATGCTATTGGCTTATTATGTTTTTGCATCACATAGCTTAGATAAGGTTGATGACATTTATGGACTTACTATCATGTTTCTGAATTGCTCTGATATTGCATACTTGACACTTGCCTTGAGCACACACTTACACCACCCTCTAAGCTTTCTATTAGCGTATGAATGATAGATGCATGTAGGTGGCGTTAATTCGTAGCAGCTTTGAGCTTGGAGCATGCGACTGTCTTCTGAAGCTTTAATTTTTGATATATATATATATATATATATATATATATATATATATATATATATATATATATATATATATATATATAGATATATATATATATATTTCCCTTTCAACACTATATTCAACTGTTTATATTAGTGGATATGTGATGATGATGTTGCCTTTGTGATTTGGGTAAACTTACGGTTATACTTCTTAAGAGATAAATATATGTTGAAAAATCCTCCTTTAGGATCCAAGGATCAGGATTTGCCGTATGGGCACTGAGAGCCGAGAATGGAGTACTACGGATGCAATCAGTACCGAATTCGGCGACCGGGAATTCTGTGAGCCCGGTTTTCGAGTTTGGAGTGTCATATCTTTCATTCTAGAATTTTTTAAATTCATTAACAAATGAATTTGATCACAAGTACTATATTATACATTTGATTATCAACTAACTTAATAAAGGTATTGAAAAATATAAAATAGATCTGATCGTTGGAATTCAGGATATGGCCCACACAATTTGTAGCCACAATAAGCCCTCAAATATATTCTGGTACCAGGCTAAGATCTCAGTCGTCCGAACTCCGATCGAGGCTTATTATGCACTGTTGGAAACTACTTAGATTTTCTACAAATAAAAAAATATATGTTTCTATCGAGTTCAATAAAGGGACTAAAAATTGGTCTATTTTCATGAATTATGACCATTAGTGTGCTAGTGGACAGAAGCTACGTAAAATTAATGCTATGAAAAATTGGACCATTAGATAGCCACAAAATTTGGTTCAAAGTTATCTTATTATGTGATTCTTATTATTACCAAGTTTCTGTTAAGATCTTAACATTCTTAATTTTATATAATTTTTATAAGTTATTGTCGAGATATGAAAATAGGATTACATGTGAAATGTGAGAATATAATGTACATCATAATGAGCCACACTAACGTGGGCTACCTTGCTGACCACCATGGCCCAATATACATACACATAGGGGCTCCACACTAGTGGACCCCACACACATCAAGAAAATATTAAAGGAAAAAAGAGGAGGATGGAAATGGGGGGGGGGGGGGGGGGGGGCACTCTCTATTTCTCTCTTAAAATCTCATAAATTTATAAGTGTAGTCAAAGTATGAGTCTAATAGAGCTCCTACTCTTATATAAAGAATTGGAGGTTGAGGTGACAAGATGATGTGACTAGTTTATGACATCTTATTGGTGCTAAAAGTGAGGTACAAGATGGTGTATGTTATAAGTAGTGGATGGATATGGATGGTGCTATGTATGCATTGCCCAAGGTGAAAGAAATCTAGGCATGCATTGGCTAGTGGATGGATAAGGATTGTGGGTTGTAGGTGATGTATGGTGGATGATGAGGTGGAGTAGTTCAATTGGTTGTTTGAAGTGATGTGGTACAAAATAGGATATGCATTAGATGCATGTGTAGGATGAGGTAGACATGGGCCATAATTAGTTTTTAAGGCATGGGGAGAGGGCTAATATGAATTCTGGGGTAGAACTCATTTTTGTCTTATAGTGCATTATCTCAGATGTGCTAGATATTCATTTGTCATTTAATGATTGTCCCATCTTGTGATAATTTTCATTTTCTACAAAGTCGGCTTTAGGCTCATATGCCCTCAAGTCTAATGGGTCTAGCACAATAAAGGTTGCTTATGTTATAAGAAATACAATTTGGGTCATGGATTTCACGGGTCGTATCTCACTAACGGAGCATCGGATTGATGCATGGTTTTCACCATTATGACTGCAACAACGATGCAGTCCACATGACAAAGGTTTCAAGGTTGTTTAGTATAGATCACTTGGGTAGGTTTTTTGGGTTCATGAGAAAGGCATGGGCTTGTTTGACTAGGGGGGAGAGCCATGAGGGATGGATGACTTGATTGATGGATTGATTGATTAGATAATCTAAGGATTCGTGCAAGTGGGGCTATGTGCATTGCACGACCCACCTCGAATCATGCCAAAAATGGAACTTCTAATCTAGGGATCATAATGAGGCATGCCATGCAACGTTAGAATCGTAGTGCCTGCACGATCACTAGGGTGTTGCGGTACTAAAATAGAATCGCGATAAAAACTCATTGATCTAGTCCACCAGTTACACACTGTTGTCGAAGATGAAGCGTATGGTCAGTCTCACGGTGTTATGGGTCTTACAGTGGAGCTAGAAAACCACCCCACCAGTGTCCCATGCAGATGTGGGAGTGGTGTTCCCCGATCGTGGGCTGAAAAATGAGGAAGATCTAAGTATCGAGTGGGCTGCACTACGAGGATTAATGCCCACTGTTGAAACCTTCCAGGGCCCACTGTGAGTTCCTTATTCTTTTAAACCAGCCCAAATCAGGGCTTATTAGACCCCTCTCGAGCTAGGAAATCTAGTGAACAAAGTGGATCATCCAAATAGGCCCCACCTAGGTGGAAATATAAGAAAAAATATAACAAAGGAGGAAAAATAGCAACAGACACTGTTTTCGGCATCTAGAGAGGGCTCACGCCTTCCATGGGCATGGAGTGGGGACCCACTCATGGGACCCACCATGGTTTATATGTTTCATCCATGTCGTTCATCCTTTTTGCTAGATCATTTTAGGCCAAGAACCCCAAGATTAGGTAGATCTGAATCTCAAGCGGACCACACTAAGGAGAGAAGTTGGGCCAAGGGGGCTGCCCCTATTTATAATTATTAAGATCCTCCTCATGGGACCCACCTTGATGTTTATGTGTCATCCACACCGCCCGTCTAATTTTTCATATCACTATAGGACATAGATCGGAATATCATGCCAATTCAGACGTCGGGTGGGCCACACCATAGGAAGCTATGGGGGTGGAAATCCTTGGATTTTGGAATCCCTTGGTTTTGGGAATCTCGTGGATTTGGGATCCCTTGGATTGGGAATCCTTGGACTTGGGATCTCTGAATTTTTGAAAATCACTTAGCTATGTATAACATCCTAGATTCAAAATCCCTATGATCTAAAGGTAACTATGCATTATTTATTTTCAAGGGTTTGAATTTAATTATTAAATAAAATTTAATATCTTTAATTAGTGTACATATGTAATACACTATGGTCGTAATAAATCCATTGAAATATACCTTGCCTAAAATGATAAAATCCAAAGACTCGGATGGGCCACAAGCACAAGATAACATCTTAGTGACTAACCAACTATTTATGTCAAAAATGTGCAGACGTTATAGATCATCCTATAAAAGTAATTATAGTGTTGATGTTGAAAATCTCATTTTTTTAGGATATCATCAGTGGGTCATGTCCCAATAGATTAGTAGTCTAGTAGTACACATGTTGCACATGTGGGTGTCCATTTAGGTCATTGTCAGTGGGCCTCGCCTTGGCATACGTATTTTATCCATGCCTTACATTCGGTTACTAGACCTTTTTAATGTACAAGCTGCACGAAAGAGTCGTTATTAGTCTAACATGGGCTACACCACATAGACCTCTATATTTCTAGTTGGGCCCGTTGTTTGGGTCCTGCTCTCTATATATGATATGCCAATTAAGGCCAATTAACATATGATATGTTTAATAACATGCTAGTGTGCTTGGCCTAATATGACACACTAACAACATGCTCAGTGTAATGGTTATCATGCTTAGTTATACTCTCATACTCATCATTTATATGCCTATTGTGGATTATGATTATTCATAGCATAAGCCTTTCAGCTTGGGATACTTAGGAGACTCTATATGAGATAGGGTCGCCCCACATGATTGCACAGTATATGCAGGTTTGGTGTGTGACTTGAATAGTATGACTCATGCATTTTGCATCCTGTATGTCACGATCACTTTTACACCCTAACGACATCGGGGTTGTGGCCTCCATAGGCATACCATGGATGGCTGAATTAGATACCAAAAATAGGTATTTTAGCACTTGGGCACTATAGATGTCATTGAGTGAAAGTCCTTAAACCATGGGATACTAGTAAGATGCTCCAATGTCTAGACCAAGTCGATAACATAAGTGCCCGAGTGCCAAATACTAGTAGGTAGCATCTCCCACTGTGTCGAGGTGGATTGGAAATGGGTGTGATCTTATTCGCCTGGGTGTAGGGGACTCTAAGGTAGGTTGAGTCTCACCAGCCTATGAATTGAGTCCGCTATCGACGAGCGGTGTGGGCATTAGCATACCATTGATGAGGTAGATAGTGAGGTCTCTTTCAATCACTTGGTCATGTGTACGATGGGTGATAGTCAGTGTCGGAGTGTACTAGACCACGATGATATTTTCTATTACGAACTATTCTGATATGTGGACTAGTTGAGGATTAGCATGTTTGTGATGCATCTCTAGCATATGACACTCAGCCATATAAGCCTTGCATTACGTAACCTTGGTATGGCTAAACAACATTAATAGACTTGACAGCTTAGCCATTCATCATCTTTTGCATAGTATGATATCTGTATTCTTGTCATATGCATTGTGTACACACACACACACACTTTACTAAGCTTCATAGGAGGCATATGCATATTTTTTACACTACAGGTGATGCTAGGGAATATCAGTAGCGTTAAGCTCAAAGCATGAGCCTGATCTTTTAAGTTCTTGATTATATCTTGTATTTCCCTTTCCAACATTGTATTCAAACATTATATATTGGATATGTGATGATGATATTTTTGTGACTTTGGTACACTTATGGTTATTCTACTTTATAATTTTTTATTTTTTTATTTTTAAAAAAACATCCTGAAAATTCTAGTGGGATCCCAAGATCGGAATCTGGCATGTGGGAGCTGGGAGCTGAGAATGGGGTACTATAGAGGTTGTTGATACTGAATTCGGTGGCAAGGAATTTAGTGAGCCTTTTCTCAATTTTGGGGCGTGACAAGCCATATGTCCACCATGTTTGTTTTTTGTCTATGTATTGATGTAGAAAATGTTTAGGGTACATAATTTAGTAACTTGAGTTAGTGCATGGGCTAGATGTGATCTACATTCTTCTGGTCAATTAAAAAATTTTAGGGCATAGGTAAAAGTTCTCTTCTTTAGGAATTTTTAGGAACAATTGGGCATGGATATGGGCTCCAAAACAATATAACTTGTGAGGCTTAAGGGATTTAATCAGGCACTACATCTCCAGAGAGATTTTTAAAAAAGAAACAAGCCTCTCTATTTGGAGACCACACCCTCTCATTCTTCTTAGATGGTTATAGGACAACCGCTTCAAGAAGGTCGTGAAGCTCAGCCACTTTGTTAATGTTATGTTCTCATAGATTGTGCTAGAAGTGCATTGACCACACTATTATACTTACCACAGGCTCATTTCATCATAGTAGTATTTAAGTTGGATCGTAGATGTTCTATGTCAGATTCTACTTTTTTGAGTAATTTTCAACTGTTTATTTCAAGTTTGGTAAGGAAATAGCATGATACTTTGAGTTATGCCTAAATTATGGTTTGGATTATGTGCAACCTTGTTGTATACGTGTTCTCTTTTGTAATATTTTTCTTTCCTTTTTCTGATAAAATTTTCTTATTCTATTGTTCATATTCATTTATTTCAAGCTAGAGTCTATCCTGTATACAACATCTAATGATATGCATAGTCTATAACTTATGTTGTTGTTATTTTATTGTTATTGTAGATTCCACTAGATGTCCGTCAAGCAAGAATTTTTATCATCGGCTATTCATTGGCAGGTACTTATGGGTGTACTTCTTAAAGGAAGGTAATGTTACTATTTAACATTATTGTCTTCATCGTCATAATCGTCATCTTAGAGTTGCTAAGAATGAAATAATCATTAGCCTATGACTTTAAGTACCTAAAAAACCTAATATTTCAAGTTTCTAGAAATGGCTGATCAAATGAAATATTTCAAGTTTCTAGAAATTTTGTTGGCAAACGAAGTTTATTTATCTTTCAGAATTCATTTAACCAACCCCAATTAATTGGGACAAGGGTTAGATGATGATGATGAAAATTAAGATTGGGAGCTTTACTAAGGCGCATGCATGTACAAGTCTGGCCTTCTACATCCCACCACATATGCTAGCATGAAATGTGGATGTGGGATCAAAGCTGTCAACCAGTGGATGCAAGCTTGTAGATGTTTCAATGTTAAAATCAGGCCAGTTTACTTGTCAGGTGGCCACAATTTCTGAAACCATTAGATAGCCAAAAAACTTGGTGACATTTTCCTAAGAAGTCTACCTGTTTCTAACATTTTGGTGCACTTGATGAGCTGACTAGCTTGATTTTAGGCCAGGGCAACTGTGCAGTTGGACCCACCTCATAACAGCTTATTCTTACACCCAAGTGCCACACTAGCACATGTGTTGGTGAGTAGACAGTTGCCTTATGCGTAAGCTTAGCAAACATCTTTATTACAAATATTATTTTCTTTTCCCAATTTATGCAAGGGTAATGGAACATAAATAACCCACAACTCTGGTTCTAAAACTTAGTGGCATTGTGTTCATTTTGTCAGGCTTAGAATTATGTACAAGAATCATGTATAGATTCTTCTATTGATGTTTGATTCCAACAATGTATGGGGTAGTTAAAGTTAGCTGTAGGAATTTTTCAAGAATGTTAACCATGCTTCAGTAGTTTGTAAAACTGCAGAGCAGGGTGGTTGGGTGTTTGGACGTCAAAGTGAATATAAAGTATTCAGGTTAGGTAATGATTTTTTATGTCATTGACAATCCACAATTAGGGAGTTTGCTTCCATAATAGAAAAGAAGGTTGTCAAGAGGCTCTTCACAACTACCATGTAGAAGGTTTTGAAGGTAACTCAAGAGGTTGTTCAGGTGGAGAAGATTAGCAAATCCAATTCAATGTAAGTTGATGCTTCAACTGATGAGAGTTCACCATCACTTGTAAGATGGTTTTCCTTTCAGTACAATATTTCTCTCTGAGCTATGAAAAGGAAGCAAATGCATTACCCTACTATTGTACTAAGCAACACTTCTACCAGATGGATACAATATAGGTACATGGTTACTAAATTTTCATTTTAGTTCTATAGAATTAGATGTTGTTTGTGGTTATGGGTATATTCACTACACCAAAAACGTCAATTAGGAATGGTTTTAAATTACTCCTAAACCCCTTAGGAATGGTTTTAAACCGTTCCTAAAAGAGGCATCATAAAAATACTGGAACGGTTCAATACCTATTAGGTACCATTTCAGATTTTAAGAACGACTTCTTAGGAACAGTTTTAAACCATGCCTAAGGTTAAGGAACTAAATTTTTAGGAATGGTTTTAAACCGTTCTTAATGTTGACAACGGTCATATTTCAAATTATTAGAATGGTATTTTTCATTATTTACGAATGGCCAATAAAAATTGTACATTTGTTTTTATATTTAAAAACCAAAGAATATTATATACAATTAAAAATTAATATTGAACAAATATAGTACAACTTTATAAAAAAATTATATATATTTACAACAATAAGTTTACAATTGCACAAATACATTAAAAATAAATAAAAAATCCCGCATGATATGCTCCGCTCCTTGAGAAAACACAAGGTCCCACCATTCCTTGGGATGGCCTTAACCAATCTCAATCCTCTCTCATCGCTGCTCTCATAAGGCTTTTGAATCAATTTTTGCCACCTTGAAAGAGAAAATGTAAGGAACAGAATAGAAGACGATGAATGGGAATTATCAAACGTGTCTATTGTTTGATCTTCATATGCATATGTATGCATTTCACAATCCAAATTTGAGGAATCATTACCACTCATCGGATTCCATAAGAGTTAAAAATGTATCCATAACCTAGGTCAAAACTCTAATTTCGGCACAATCATTTAGCTTAGAATCTAGAATCTTTTCAGCATATGATTACTCAGGAAATCAGGTGGGTAATTCATCTATTGGGAATGTTGAGGCATTTTGGGTAATGCCGCAATAGATATTCAAATTAAAAATGAAATGGAAATCTACGTTTTTATTTTTCAACAAGAAAAGAATGAAATTGCTAAAAATCAGTAACAGAGGAAATGTTTCCAACAACAATGGCTTTTTTCATAGAAAACAAAACACTAAATTTTGTTAAGGATTGCCTACCATGTCAATTAAAGAGACATGACCAAAATTTTCTTTTACCTATAAGAGTTAAAAATGTATCCATAACCTAGGTGAAAGATTTGATTTCGACACAATCATTAAGCTTTGAATCTAGACCCTTTTCAGCATATGATTACTCAGGAAATCAGGTGGGTAATTCATCTATTGGAAATGTTGAGGAATTTTGGGTAATGTCGCAATGGATATTCAAATTAAAAATGAAATGGAAATCTACGTTTCTATTTTTCAACAAGAAAAGAATGAAATTTCTAAATATCAGTAACAAATCAAATGTTTCCTATGGCAATGGCTTTTTTCATAGAAAAAAAAAAAGTACTAAATTTTGTTAAAGATTGCCTACTATGTCAATTAAAGAGACATGGCCAAATGTTTCTTTTACCCATAAGAGTTAAAAATGTATCCATAACCTAGGTGAAAGCTTTGATTTCAGCACAATCATTTAACTTAGAATCTAGACTCTTTTCAGCATATGATTACTCAGGAAATTAGGTGGGTAATTCATCTATAGGGAATGTTGAAGCATTTTTGGGTAATGATACAACAGATATTCAAATTAAAAATGAAATGGAAATCTACGTTTCTGTTTTTCAACAAGAAAAGAATGAAATTGCTGAAAATTAGTAACAAAGGAAATGTTTCATATGGCAATGGCTTTTTCCATAGAAAAAAAAAAGCACTAAATTTTTTTAAGGATTTCCTACTATGTCAATTAAAGAGACATGGCCAAAATTTTCCTTTACCCATAAGAGTTAAAAATGTATCCATAACCTAGGTGAAAGCTTTGATTTTAGCACAATCATTTAACTTAGAATCTATACTCTTTTCATCATATGATTACTCAGGAAATCAGGTGGGTAATTCATCTATTAGGAATGTTGAGGCATTTTGGGTAATGCCGCAATGGATATTCAAATTAAAAATCAAATGGAAATCTACGTTTCTGTTTTTCAACAAGAAAGAATGAAATTGCTGAAAATCAGTAACAGAGCAAATGTTTCCTATGGCAATGGCTTTTTTCATAGAGAAAAAAAGCACTAAATTTTGTTAAAGATTGCCTACTATGTCAATTAAAGAGATATGGCCAAATTTTTCTTTTACCCATAAGAGTTAAAAATGAATACATAACCTAAGTGAAAGCTTTGATTTCGGCACAATCATTTAACTTAGAATCTAAACTCTTTTCAGCATATGATTACTCAGGAAATCAGGTGGGTAATTCATCTATTGGGAATGTTGAGGCATTTTGGGTAATGCTGCAACGGATATTCAAAATAAAAATGAAATGGAAATCTACATTTTTGTTTTTCAACAAGAAAATAATGAAATTACTGAAAATCAGTAACAGAGCAAATGTTTCCTACGGCAATGGATTTTTTCATAGAAAAAAAAAAGCACTAAATTATGTTTAAGATTGCCTGCTATGTCAATTAAAGAGACATGGCCAAAATTTTCTTTTACCCATAAGAGTTAAAAATGTATCCATAATCTAGGTGAAAGCTCTGATTTTGACACAATCATTTAGCTTAGAGTCTAGACTCTTTTCAGCATATGATTACTTAGGAAATCAAGTGAGTTAATCATCTATTGGGAATGTTTAGGCATTTTGGGTAATGCCACAACGGATATTCAAATTAAAATGAAATGGAAATCTACGCTTCTGTTTTTCAACAAGAAAAGAATGAAATTGCTAAAAATCAGTAGTAGAGCAAATGTTTCCTATGGCAATGGATTTTTTCATAGAAAAAAAAAAAGCAATAAATTTTGTTAAAGATTGCCTGCTATGTCAATTAAAGGGACATGGCTAATTTTTTTATTATTATTTTTGTATTCATTTATCTTTTATCTTTTTCTTTTACATTTATGTTGTTTTGGTTTGCGAGAAATTCAAACATACTCTTTAAGTTGGAAGTGTTGTTTCATGCACATACTAGGCCTAGTTGCACCATGGCTCAACATGTAAGTAGCACAAAAGGCTGTAGAGGTCTTCCAGATTTTTTTGTAACCATTGCAAAACAGGCATTTTAATGGCTATTGTAATTTATTTAAGACCCACCAGCTAAAATGATAAAAAATCAAGTAACAAGGCTGTGTTTGGATACGTTATTGACTGAAGTGTGATGATTAGTTCAACAATTGGAAAAAATGACCACCAAATTGCACCTTCCTCCCAAATCGCAAGTATGCTGCTTTGAAGTTGTAGTTGAGAGCTGTAACTTATGGATGTTACGGTAAAATGATGCAAAGAAACCTTTCCATAATTAAAAGAAGAAGAAGAAGAAGATAGAGAGAAAAGCTTCTTTGAAACGACCTTTATGCCATAGAGATGCACACACTAATAAGAAATGCTCAAAGGTTCAGCTATAGAAAAGGTAGAGGAAAAATGTAATTCCCAAACAAGGAATTAAAACTAGATTTTGGAGTGAAACTGGCTCAGGTATTAAAAACCATTGTTTGTTCAATTTGAAATGGTCACCTTGAAGTAGAAGCTCAATTTGAAATAGGGAATTTTAAGTAAAAGCCTTTGTATCATGCATAAACAGTAATAATAATAGTAAAATTCATTTAAAGAGGAACTTTAGGCATGTTTGGTCAAGTTATCCCACCTGATTATCATTGTGGCCCACATGGCTAGCAGAGCTGCCTGATTTCCTAGCCATTTGGGACGCATAAACTGGTGGTATACATGAACTGCCATAAGTACAAAAATAAAAAGTTTAGAAATAGATATGATAAACAAAACAGTCAGGAAAGTAAGCTTGTACCTAGTCAAAAATCAAGGAGATACTTTGTATTCTCAATATTTCTACAAACATCCAAATGAAACATAACACAATTGAAACAAAAGAGAAATGGTAAAGATGATAGACCTATAAGTTGCTTCCAATGATGTTGCATTGTGAATGCTAGCATGATAGTCCTCCTGAACATGAGAGACATTGCATCAGCTTCATATAAACACATTTGATATGAGTAGATAAATGCAATCCCAGGATTTGAGTCGTTTACTTGTCTTTTTGCCATAAAATCCTTGAAGTTATTAGTCATAAACATTGAATTGCCATTGACCTGAAAAGTATGCAGTATTAAAGTTCAAAGATCAAACTAAAAGAGAGAATCTCGGTACAAAAAATAAAATAAAATGTTCATTTCATGAGGAACTCCTTCAACAAAATAAGAAGCATGGGAAAAAAATTCTAAGTAAATCCAGTAGATTTTCAGGTGAAAGAGGAAGGCAGAAGCATAACTATTCATAGTTTTACCTTATTTAACTTTTCCCACACCAGACCAGGTTGATTTGTATAACCTTCGTTAGTAATTAAGATGTAGAGTTCACCATTGAACTGCAAAACAGGGTAGGAAACAGTTTAATTTCCTGCAACATGACGCTAACTGTAAATGGGAACAGTAAAATTTTTACAGTTGGTTTCTTAAAAGTGTCATATAGGATCTTTGATTCCTAAATGAATAGAAGAATCAATTGAAATAGTATGGTAGGGCTATAACTGACCTTAAACATAGTACTGAAGTGATTGTTATGGAAAACAACACAAAGTTTGCATTCATTCAGACCTCCTTTTAGGCACGACAGGCTGAAAAAACATGATCCTTGTAAAGTAATGTAGTTCTAAATGGAGGCTCATGATTGGAAGAAAAAGGTGTGTTACAAGCCAAAAACGCTGTGTGTACCCATACGTGGTCAACTAGCTATTTCTCAAAAATTTTTGAATCAGCTCCTTTGAAAGCAGTGGAAAAAAAAAGTTTTTCCAATAGCTTAATCACAATGCAAAGGATACACTGGAAAGCCAAACCATATAGAGATTTTTAATTTTTTATTACCTTCTTTGGTTCTATTAGTAAGCAACCCATCAAAATCATCTTGCTCAACAGGAGCCATTTCACTTTGGTGCATAGGATCTCGATTTGGTTTCAGAATTAGTTGATCTCCTTCTAAGAAATTCACATGGTCTTTGGAAATGTAGCATTTAGAAGAATCATCTTTGTCAGAGAGAGGTAAAGGACCTGCTAGGAGAAGGCTGTTTTCATCTGAACTTGTAGATGGACTACATACATGTGTGAGATAACATATCCAATGGCAAGGGTCTCTTAAGTTCCTCTTTCAAAGAATCACATGCATCAAAGCTAGCTCTGTCCATTGCGCCGGTTCTTGTTTTCTCAATGAAACCAACAGAGTTGGAACAATCTCCCTATTCATCACAGTTTGACTGATCAGGCTAACTTCCACTGGAAATCTTGGAAAGTGGAGTATCAGCCCCCCTAACAATGATTTCTGTAGATAATACATTGTTGTTACAATTACCGGATGCATTGCAGTCTTTTAAACCATTAAATTCTGGCTTAAGGGATCCTTGATACTCATTATCACTGTGCCCCTGCAAGGAATCTTCAAGAACTCCAGATAACGATATTTCATTGTCATCAAATGACTCATCGAATCCATAATCTAGACAATCATATAATGGAGCACGAGGATGTTTATAGTAATCTCTTGACAATTCTAGCACTCTATTGAGTTCCTCTTCTTCTTCTGTGTCTCCTCTTTTTGTGACTGAAATTGGAGTATCATCATACAATTTAGCTCTTGAAAAGCAAAGAGAATAAACACCTAAAGTTACAGTTTCTATCAAAGCAAAATTAAGGGAATCTTCTTCAAGACCACCCTTACCAACCTTCCCCATCTACATTCCCTATTTCAAGGGAAACAAGATGCTCCACAAGAGTATTATAGCACTTTGATCCAATCGCACCTAAAAGATCAGAATCTTGATTTGCATCAATATCAAATTTCCTAGTTAGCTTAACGAGAAGTGATCAATATGGCAAACCAAAGAGAAGGAAAGTATATCCACTCAAGGTAACCAAAGGTCATGCTGAACAATTATTGGAACTAGATATGCTGCATCAGCCACATTTCCAAGGATGTGACTTTATAAAATCTAGCTCCAATTGATGAGGGTTTGGATCACTCTCCTGGACAACATAATTGGGTTTGGATCACTCTCCTACTAAGCACTGCACTGAACTTAGCAGAACCTGAAAATTGCCAAATAATAATAATGTTAAAATAATTAAAAAAAAAAATCAAACATGTACAATTCAACATGCTCCCCAGTGGGTCATCTCTTTATACAAAATTGATCACCTACAACCTGTTGAAGGTTAACTTAAGCTACACCCCTTTTCACAAACATTTTTTCCCTTAGAAAACCAAAATTTTAAATTCATGAAGATTGGTTGTAGGTGATAAGCATCAAGACTAAAATATTGATGGGAAATGAAACAAGGTGCAAGGCGTAGGGACCTTGACAAGATACATAACCATCACCATGATACTGAACACCGTCCACAACAGGGCATTGACATAATCTACCCCTGAAAGTGTCCTAAACAAACAGACATAATCCAAAGATCAGTGAGAAGTGAGAAATAAGATATCCTTCTCTCTGAAAGGTGTGTTTGTATACACTGGCTCATTGAATTGCAATATCACAATAAAGTGGAAGTAATCATATTATAGTTTCTTAGCACAAATTGTAATTACCTTGCTTTCAAATTCAACTTGAAAGGAACAAGACTGCAAGTTGAGTTTGAGTAAAACTGAATATTCACAATTCAATACATCCAAACATAGCCTAAATCTTAGAGAAACTGAAAGTGTTTCCATTGCATGATTGCTAACAATTGGAATCCCATTTTCTAGCATTATCTATAGCCTTTTGGTATCCATTACATGTACAGAGCCCCAATCACAAAATGAGCTAGATTCAGATAGGCATGCTATAAATACAAACAGATGCATGAAACTCTTTCGATAAACTTGACCTTTTCTCTTCAGTTCTTTGGGGATCTTCCCATACTTTCCTGTGAAATTTGATGGAGTAAACACATTCACTATAACTAGGAATTTCCTGGATGTTTCACTTAAAACTCGATGATGAAAATTAAACCTGCTTTTATGGGAGATTCTGTGGTACGTTTTAATGGATTGAAGGTCACTGGATCAGCATTTGTCCCTACAATATGCAATGGCAACTTAGAATATGGCTTGAGAAATAAGGCATCAAACTGATTTTTTCTTTTCTTTTCTTTTCTTTGAAAGGCAATGCAATTTTGTTGAAGGCACAGCGGAGGCAAGGAATCAATGCCAAAAATTACACTATAGAGAGCCAAAAACAATCAAAAGAGGCACAAGAAACTCCAATGAATATCTTAATGCACAAGGCCCACACATTTCTATCCAACGGATGGTCAAGACAATGTGTACATTATTAGACCTTAAAGAGTAATCCGTTAGTATCTTGGAAAAATAAGACCCATCTCAAACCTGCATCGTGCCTGAGAGGAGCATGATAAATATAAAAAATCAAGACATTAAAAGCCTGTTTGAAACCAACACTCATATCTAAGAGAGAAAATTCAAGGAAATGATTACTGCAAATCATACAACAAGCGATCACCAGAATGCCATGATTAGTAGCCATAACATCTTACCAGAAAATTAAACTAAGAAATTGATAGTATTTAACATAGAAAAGTACAAAAGCATACCACGAGTTTAGGAGGCATTTGGGCTGGGAGAAATACACAAAAGTGATAACCAAACAGGGAGTTGGGGGGCTACATTTTAATCATTTTTTTAGGATCTATATCTTCAACTTTAACAGCCTACTTACTACAATGACATAAGGCATTTGGGTTAGGAGAAATACACAAGCAACAGAAGGATTAAGCTTGGTTACTAATCAGAATTTTAATGTGAAACATGAGACGTCAGGCCTTTGGTTAACTTTATGCACTCAGCACCCGTCATTGACAATGCTACAATCTACCAAAAAACCATCCAGTTAACAGCCTCATCACAATCACAGTATGCGTGCAGTACATTTTCTTAAGATAACTTAGTAAAATGATGAGCTCCATCAAAGAGCCATTATTTCCACTACAAAGCTTCATATATTTTATAATCTCTTAAGATAACTTAGTAAAATGAGGAGCTCCATCAAAGAGCCATTATTTCCACTACAAAGCTTCATATATTTTGTAATCTTTAGCCTAATTAAATAATTTGTGCATACCTGGGCTGTTTCTTACTGGTGGTTGCTGCCTCGGCTATTTGACATAGCTCTTCAGTGACTTCTCTTTTTTACTGGTAGCTTATTTTTGAATTAGAGAATAAGTAGTGAGATCATGAGGTCAACATGACACCAAACTGTAACAAGAACTGTAACACAAGTTTCCCTGCACACCTGATAATCCATTTCCAGTTTTCTTTGAACCCTTGTGTCAGAATAAGAACCAACTGAGAAGTCAAAAAATATGATACCTCTGAAATAAATAAATAAAATCAAAATACCTCTCAAGAAAAATAATTGAGCATCCTAATATAGTTACCCATTTTTATCATAAATTTTTTTTTTTTTTGAAAGAAGGCAAATAAGAAACAAAACAGTACTCATTCATGTATTCAACTAGTGGGAAAGATTACCTTGAACATTATCACACTAGCCAAAATGGTCGAGGACGTAAACATCGCATAGTATATAGGCGATACAATTGTTGTGTTGAATGTTGTAGAACCCAAACCATCTAAAACAAACTAAAAAATGGTGATGAACATTCCCATGCCATATCACAGTGGGTAAAGAGGAGAGGTGATCCACCAACTCCACATTCTTCAACACATCAAACATGTACCTTGGGTGCTGCTTTTCCTCAGCCTAGAGATCCACCAGCCTTTTGAGGCATAAACTCACAGCACAAATTGTTACAAGAATGTCCCTTGTGATACAGAGAAAGGCAAGATATGAGGTGGGTTCACAGGGAGACAAAGTACAGAACATTATAACTCCTTCCTTTTAGCAATTTGATTCACCTTCTAAGGTGAGACAAGTAACCAAGTAAACCATCATGGGCAAAACATGTGAAATTGGAACTAGACTTGGAGAAAAGGAAAGAAAGAAAAAAGTGGAAAAGAGGAATTATGTAATCACTACAACAAATAACATCAATAGTGGCACTTTAGGTGCCTCTTGCACCGGCACTGTGTAAAACAGGGCCCAGGGCCCACAGATGTTTAACGACATAAAAAAAAACCTACAGAACATTTCGCTCCCAGACCCCTCACCTCTCTCTCGATCTGCCTCTCTCGATCTTTCTCCCTCTCCCGATCTCTCTCTCTCTCTCTGTCTCTCTCTCTCTCTCTCTCTCTCTCTCTCTCTCTTCCTCACTTGCATCATCTCCAGATCTGGTGTGGCTAGCAGCCCCTGCCTTTCATCTCTTCCCTAACCAGGTACTCATTTCTCTTAAATAGATATTTAGGTTTTTTATTTTTAGATCTGTAAATCCACAAATTATCGGAGAATACATTATTGGAATTAGGGATTTCCTAAACTCTATAATGGGAAAAGGATTAGGGCTTTCCTAAAAAATCACTTTTATGGTTTATTGGTTTGATTTTCTTGTGTACTTCTCATTATCCATATGTCCATGGCTCAAATCGCTAATAGATGATGTTAATCATCTGTTAGTAGTTCAAATTCCGATTAGTGGTTTGATTTTCATAAATCTGTTAGGCCCTTGTTGTCTACGACAAAGAAACTCTCGACCGATAGCAGAATGTGGCAACCATTGTTGGAGGAAGAAGCATTGACGTGATCAAGAGGCACTATGATATTCTTGTAGAGGATCTCATCTGCATTGAAACTGATAAAGTCTCACTCCCCAACTATGTAATGTCGGCAGATCGGAGACATGAACCAGTTCAGGATAGTGGTCGGTGGACTGAGAAGGAACAAAGGTAATTTTTCAATTTTATTTACAATTACAAACAATTAGTTCTGTGTTTCTACAAGGGGTTCTGCTCTATTTAGCAGCTTTGATAATCTGTCATACATATCTACCAACTAATATTGGGAGTTTTTAACTTGGTGTTGGTTTCTTTGGTACGTTGGTTGAATTAGTCATATGATAGATAGGGAGCCATTATACTATCCTCAGATTTTTAGGTTGAATGAGTAGCCCCCATGGTTTGCAAATAAACTTCACAGCTTTTGAAGATAATCCCAAGTAGAGGCCAATCTACTTGATCAATGCTGCAAAGGGTTCTAGCAAGTCCCATCTTCCCCAACATGGGTTAAATCGACACTAAGGGTTTTGGCAAGTTCAGTTATGATGGTAAATGACCCCCAACATGGGTTAAACCGACACTATGAAGGGTTCCAACAAGTTCACTTATAGATGGTAAATGACACTGACCAGTACTAAATCGACACTTCAAAGCAAGTGACACCTCCAGGATGATTTAGCACTAATTTAGAGTGTTTTTAGCATTTATTGCAACATCCATAAATAGCACCCGAACACCTTTATAAGCATCCCAAGAAATAGAATGAATAGATAATATCTGACAGTGAAATTGAGAAAGAAAAATACAGGCTTTGAGAGTTTATGGATTGTTTCAAAATGACAACTCATTGAGTCTTTGACATATTCAACCAAATGACAACAGTATTTCCAAATGTTGCTAAACTTAGAACTAGTTGCCCAATAAGGGGGCCTCATTTTGCATCTTGCCGTAAGTTGGTACACCATTCTTCCTAATTTTGGAAATACAATACAAAATTCTACCATCATTTTTTGAAGATCAATGAAGATTTTTGTGATGAAAAATAAGAAAGGCCGACAGAGGCAAGATCACAAACAAAATATGGTGAAGAAACATCTTTTGGAAGAAAGCCAAGCCCACTCCCCAACTCTTTTCAATTTTTATTTATTTATTTATTGAATAATTCTAAAATGTATTCAAAAGGAAAGAACTATAGAAGAGCAATACAAGAAATCATCCCAGAAACAATGGGGAGGACACTCCGCATGGTTCCCTTAATAGATCTCCAGGATTGTCCGTACAACTTTTGATGCTCGGGCCCATTCAATTGCTCATTTTTTGGCTTTGCCGAACTCCACTTCCTGCGGGCGTGATTTTCTAGAGTTCAAACCAAATTTCCCCCAATATTACGAGCAGTGGTAATCTTCGCATTGAAGTCCTCTTCTTTTAACCATTTTCCCGTGTGTTTAAGAATTCCATCATGGAGTGCAAGTGTAGCATAACTTGTTCCACCTGAAAAATGTGAAAGAGCTTCCACCAAATCTCTTGTGCAAAGGGGCAGTAAATCAACAAATGATCTCCTATTTCTGCATCCCAATGGCACATGATGCACCCATTCAAAATGATCAGCCTCCTTTTCCGTAAGTTTGCTTGGTAAAATGATTTATATAGACAAAATACATTGTAGGCAGATCTACAACAAAATTCACATATGTATATTCTACCCTCAACCATTCTCTCAAACTGGAGCGTCACTGAAGATGATTGATTTTCTTTTGTCTGGATTTTTATTTTTTTTCTTTTCTCTGGAAAAAATATGTGATCTAATTGAAAGATGAAATGTCAGTTTTTTGTTTTAACAGATTTTTAAATAGCTTTTCTATATTATTAACTTGGAACTGGAAAAGTGGAGTTTATTTCTCACTTGGAAAATTAAAAAGATATAAAAGCATATTTTGAAGACTGAAAATTTCATTTCTTCAAAAAAAGAAGTAATAATAAAAAAAATGAAAGAAAAAATGAAAAATGAAAATAAAAAACTGAACATCTCAATGAGCCTTGATGAACAAAAAAAATGTTGAGAGAAGAAAAAAGAAACCCTTCGTAGTTTACACAAATATATAATTAATTCCCAATACATGAGCGCTTTCTCAACGGCAACATAGAATTTTGAAACTCTCGATCTTTCTCCACTGCTACCCTCAAATGACCTTACCCAGTTTATAACCTTTTCCTCCTTTTCATTCTCCCATGCATTGAGGTCTTTTGCAATGATATCAAGAATAGGACCTTAATAGTAACTCATTACTGTTTCTTTTCATTATTCACCACCACCACCACCATCATGGCCTTTTTCTAGGTATTCATGGTTGACTACATGATTTGATTGGGAAATATTTGATAATCAGCTGCCACCTGACATAAACTCTCTTCCTTTACCTTGGCTTGGGACCAGTTGGCATGTTGCTATCTGGCAAAGTTCTGGATAACGTTCACCCTTGTTAGGTTAAAAAAAATCTAATGCTCACTTTTGTTACGACTCCTTAATGTTTCTTTCCATTAATCACCATCATCACTATCATCACAGCCTTTTTGAGCTATTCAAGGTTGGCATCATGGTTTGTTTAGGAAAAATTTGATGACCAGCTGTCCACCTGATATCAACCCTCCTTTACCTTGGCTTGGTACCAGCTGGCATGTTACTACTGGGTGAAATTCTGGATTAGGTTCACTTTTGTTACATTAAAAACATGAACTGCATAAAGTAAGGAAAAACAGAAAAGAAAATACATCTATAGCATTTTAGATACATCTATAGCCTTTTAGATACTTTTAAATTCGATGGACATAATTCAATTCATTTGTGCATCCAAGTGCAGTCATTAGGAATTCTTTGTTCGATTGCATCTGATTTAGGCTTAGTTGCAGTTCCTTTTCTAGATACACAACAACCAAGTTCATGGTAAACATATAGCTTAAGCAGATTACTTCCAGGATGTCTAGTGGCCGTATATAATTCTGCTTTCTCAGAATGCAGATTCTCTATTTGTCTTGAATTAACTATTCTCATTCTTTTTTGGCCATCTGGATTTTCTGCAAATCTAGTTACCCCTCAAGCTAAAATATTAAATCAAACTTACATTTCTGCATCCTTGTACCAAACAATAGCTCAGCCTAAACCAACAATTTAGATTTTGAAATTGTCTAACCTTAATAACATGTATTAGCACAACTACTAGTTATGAGTTTTTTATCTAAGTTATTGTTCCACTTTTCTTTTTGAGATTAGTCCTGAAGACGTATGTATATAATGGAGCTAGGATTAACTAGAGCCTATTCTCATTTCATAGAGTTATAGAACAATGTTGCATGTGCTTATGCTGATGCTAAAGCTATTTCTCCCAATCTTTGATTAATAGGATCAAGTTTTGAAACTTGCATGATGTGTGGCCATTAAAGGTCTCAACTGCTGATTTACAACTGTATTGGATGATATTAACTTGGTCTTTTTGTTAATTAAGCTAAGTTGTTCCCTCTTTTAGTTGACTACTGGTGCACCTGTACCTTTGGAATAAGATAGATAGGCTTGACTCTTCTCTGGGGTTTGCTTGGCTGAGTTAACTCTTTATACTTTAGGCATGACCTATGTATGTGTTGCATGCTTTACATGATTTCTCTGATTTTTGTTCTATTTTAGATTATTTACTTCATTGGTTCTTCACTTTCGTAGGACAGGCATTTGAAGCCTCACATTTGAATTTAGCTATATTTCCCTTCACTAGTTTACATTCATACCCCAGTTTTTTTTTTTTCCCCTTCTTCTTTCCTCATTCATCTTCTGCTGCTGCTTCTTCTTCTTCACGTTATATGAGCTTGGTTAGACACAATATCCAAGTTAAGAACTATAAACTCAAATTTCTGTTTTTATTTTTATTTTTTATTTTTGGGTATTTCACAAATTCGATCTTCTTTTTTCTTAACCATTCACAGTGGATTTTTTTTCTTTCTTTCTTTTGCAATGTTGCTAATTCGAAATTTACAGCTGACTAACTAACTTGTTAGAACAATTCCAGATAAATTAATAGTTCACTGTAAGGAGTGTTTTCCAAGTTTTCTGTCTTTTTTCTTTCTGTTATGTTTGGTATTCTTTTCTCATTGGGAAAATTCCCTTTGGTCTGCTTAACGTGTATCTTGGTTATAATATTTCCGAACAGAAGTGTTTTTTGTGCTCATCATGTATATCTACACAATATTTATTTCATGCATTGGAAAATATACCCATCTGACCATATTTAAGGTGTCAGTGTCATCACCACCACTAATGGACTAGAAAACCCAACAGCTAATGCCTTGACTCCATGTACACGAACCTGCACTTTTGGAACTTTGAGGCCAATCGACCTGAATAAACCAGCCTTATCTCATCTAAACTCTCTTCCAGGGCACCATCAGCTCAACTTACCAACCTTCTAATAAAAAAAGAAAAAAAAGAAAAAGAAAAAGAAAAAAGAAAATGGACTCCTATTCTCTCTCTCTTCAATTTCACATCTTAAGAACAAAAAACAAAAAAGGAAGGAAAAATGTAAAAAAGAAAAAAAAAAGAAGAAAGAGAAAATCAGCTTACTATATGGCCTTCCAGCCCTTGTGGCGTCTTCTGTTGTTCAACCTCCTCTTCTCTTCTTCTTTTCAACAGTGCCTTTTGATCAATGGTAAAGGTCCCCCACTTCGAAAATGAAAACCTTTTTTTTTTTTCTTTTCCTATCAGTGCCCATGAATGGTGGTGTAATGATCGATCCTCTTTAATGCCCTTCCTATTCTCTCCCAGGGATCGAGTTTCCTTCAAGCATATAGAACTTTATGCTTTCAGAATCATGTTAAACGTGTTGGTGGCTTGCAAAGTATTTGCCTCATCTGATGTGATTTGGTTGGTGGATGTGATTCTATGCAGGTAGTGAAAGTAATGTATCCAAGCTCACACTAGATGACGTTGATGTCATTGGGCGAGCGATTAGTAAAGGAGGTAATTTCCCCCCTTATTTCCCTCCCAATATGGAAGTATAGTATATATGTTGTATAAACCTTGTGATTTGCAACTGTTGAATGTGCTTTCCATAATTTTCTTTAAAATGTGCGTCTTCCGTTGCACCCATCATTTATTATTTTATTTATTTTATTTTTTGCATTTTTTCTCAGTGTTTGACAAAAGATGTAAATTTTAGACTATGGAAGTCATTCGGTAAAAGCTAGAAGTTAGGAAGATTTCCTTCATTGCACATTCTATTGGAGGATTGGTAGCAAAATATACAATTGGGAGACTATATAGACACTCTAGAAGAAAAAATTCAGAAATTGAATTAGTCGGAGCCCAGGATGAAGATTCAAGAGGTACAATATCTGGTCCGGAGGTGATGAATTTTATTACTGTCGCTAACCCTTGTCTTGGTTCCAGAGGTAACAAACAGGTATTTTTCATTTCTTCCCATCTTTCTATAGGAGTTCCAGTATTTATCAACCTCATACACCCTAATATTGTCCCCTGAAAGTCTGGATGCTAACGTATGAAAATGAAAACTGAATGCATCATCTCATTCTTTGTTTAAAAGGTCAAATGGGGCATAGTGCATCATTTTATTCATGGGATTTTTGGGGAATTGTTCTTCATTTATAGGTTCCATTTCTTTTCGGCGTCCCCTTTTTTGAGAGAGTTGCATGTTATGTTATTCACTTGATATTTAGAACTGGTTGGCATCTTTTTCTTACTGAAAATGATGAAGGGGAGCCTCCACTGTTGCAGCGCATGGTGGATGATTATGGTGACCTTTACTTTATGTATGCTGAATTACCATCCATGATTTCGATTCTGATGCTTTTGTTAAACCACATAAATTTGTCAGATGTCCTTCTTCAGGAACTAGGATACATGATCATGATACCTGATTTTTCTCATGTAGCTCTGCTCTGCATGCATTTAGACGTCGAGTGGTATAATCTAATGTCAGTTGTGATCGTATCCCCTTCTCGGGTTTTCTTGTTGCTACCGTCTATACTATTGTTGATTATTTATCTTGTCCTAAGCACCCTACTTTTACTATATTTGTTTTTCATAACTAAGTTTCAATTAAGATATTGTTGGGTGGAGAACATCATCAATCAGACGTAATTGTGAACTACCAAAGGTAATACTTGGATCTTTTTTAAGATTTACTGATTTGTCTTCAAATTCTAGTTCAGTGATAATGATGGATCCAGCAATTCTTCATGGTTGTGTAGTGGGAGGATTCTATAAGCAAGAAATATCCACACATTGTATATGAAGAACAATCAAAGGGCAATGATGCTGAAGCACCGGTGAAACTATAGAAATACCAGCGCTAGCAAAAGCGCCGGTGAAACTATAGAGACCGCTGCAGCAGATTCTACCATTAGTGGCGCTCTGAGAAGCGCCGCAAAAACTTTTACCAAGATACCCCTCTGGCGGCGATTGTCTAGCCCCAGTAAAAGTATATACGACATTTTTATGGGGTTTTACCGGTGGCCAAAGATGCCAATAAAAGTCTGTTGTCTTGTAGTGAATCCTTGTCAAATAAGCCTTCGGTAACCTTGAGTTTCAACAAGTGGGGAAAATAATTCAATGATCCAAGCCATTATCAAATGGGCCCACAATGGATGGCAAAGCCCCCCAAAAGTTGCCCCAAATGGGACATTGGTCAGGAAAGAAAAAAGCTCACCACTCAATGAAAAAGGGAAAGATTAGATGTATAGGGATTAGGATCTTCCATTAAGGGAGATTCTATGGGCATGATCCATTCATGTTTGGGCCATCAAATTAATGGTCTGGGTCCACTTGCCCCACTATTGGGGACTAAAGTCCCATGATACTACACATACCAATGGGCAGATGATTACATAATTTCTCAATGCAAGATCAAGTGTGTGGATCAAGTCAAGTGGGTATAAGATCACACAAAGATCCAAGAAAGTTAATTGACAATGTCAGAAATGCACGATGAACTATAACTCTTAATGTCTTCGCCTCGCCTTTTTGGTACATAATCTAAGATAGAGTGCGCATTTCAAGCTAAACCCAATAAACCCAAAACCCAGTCCAACGCTTGTGATGACTTCTATAATAAAATCACCCAAAACGTCCTCCCATAGAGACATCTACCTCTTCATCAATTTGATTTCTTCTAACATCTCTCTCTGAACGCATGGGATCAATGGAAGAAGTTGAGAGGTTAGTTAAGCCCACATGTGTTAGAGCATCTCCTAGACGTGCACAGACACATATGCCTATGTGGCATACTTATATGAGATCCCCATTAGGTGCACCACACTGGTTAGATCTTTTGGCTTAAAAATCAGGTTGATTTCATTCATGTGGTAGGCACGAGACATGCAAAACAAACAAATGCTTAAAATAATTTTTTCTAGCCACTGATTTGTTTCGTAAACTTTAGCCCACCTGAGGAGTTAAACGGCCTGATCTACCGGCAAGGACACCCAAGCAGTGTGGCCCACCCGACGGAAAGCTCTGATCTCACACACGTGCCATATTGGCATGTATTCTATCCATAAATGTGTAGAAAAGGCACCCATACAACACTTACATATAATCAACACCCAATGTAGGTAACAAAATTTCAAAATCCACTCTCTGAGTCAATTCTACAAACACATTGCAGACTTAAATACTCCCAAAAACATAAAACAAGAAAACGAAGGACAGATCGATGAAACATAAACTAGCAAAACCTAAAAAAAGAAATGATAGAAGAATTAGAATGAAAATGCCAGAGAAAATACCAAAATTGTGTCCAACGATGCAATGCTAGGTGGTCCCATACTTCTTATCGAACTCCTTGATGTACTCGACAATGTCCTTCTCCACATCGTGCTTCTCAACAGGCAGAAAGAATCTGATTTTCCTAGCAGAAAAGAAAAAATATTAGGAAGGACAAGAAGGTAAAAAGATGAAAAGATGAAGGGCAAAATGGGGAACAAAGAAAATAGAGAGAGTGCAGTCGATGGCTTCTTTCTGCATGTCATCTTTTAGAGTTACGAAACACCCCATACAGAGCTACTGCTACTGCTTCTACAATACCGTGTGGGGATTGTCAGATTTAGAGTCAGACAGGGAGAGGGAGATCGAGAAAGAGAGAGAGAGGGTCGCGATCGAAAGAGGGAGAGGGAGATCGAGGGAGAAGGAGATCAAGAGAGAAGGAGGGAGATCGAGAGAGAGGGTTGAGATCAGGAGAGGGAGATCAAGAGAGTGGGTTGAGATCGGGAGAGGGAGATTGAAAGAGAGGGAGAGGGAGAAGGAGATCGATAGAGGGTGAGGGAGACAAATGTGAAATGAGGCTAGGGTTTTGGCGTAATGTAAGGGTGAAAATGGTTTGGTAGTCTACGGCAGATCTAAAGTAATGCGACGCATGGGCTTATGGGGTCCACTGAGAGGATTCTAATCAAATCCATTCGTCCATATGTTTTACAATAAAATAATAGATCCAAATAATGAAAACTAAGAAGATCCAACACTCGATTTGGACACATCAACAAAACATTCGTTAAAACAACAAAAAATTGTAGTACGGTTCATAACTGTTTTGAATAAAAAACATCTTAGAGCCATTTCTGAACCAAAATCCCGCACGTTCCAGATATGCGATTTTGGTGTAGTGATTGGCCACAGTTATTTTAGTTTTCCAATCTTTTATGCTTTCATACATAATTGCCTTTTCATCTCTCTTTCCCTCTGTTAAGGTAACACTACTTGTGAGAAGAAGCCTCACGAGTGATGATTCTACATTAGAGAAGGCTAGAAATACCAATAATTATTTTGAATTAGATACATGTAATGATTTCAAAGTAGAAAGTTCTGATATGAAATACGGACATAAGATGCAGGAACGTAGGATTAAAATTGGTATAATTTTTATTTTTATTTTTTTGTAAAAGAAAATAGCTATGTATTTAGTCTATAGCTGTTGCTTCCTTAAGTTTTTTAAAATATAAATGGCTATGGATCTAATTACTTTCCACTACGACTATAGTCTGTAGCTATGTACAAATAGCTATGACTTTTATCCATAGCCATTGCTTCAACAACAATGGATATGGCACCAATGGCTACGAACCTGCTATGGATATAAAGTGCAGTGGTTTTAATCTATAGCCTTTGTTCCTTTTTTGTAGTGGTCATAATGACATAAATGTCGTATGGGTTTGAAACACTTCACAGTAATATGCACAAGATGCCCGTAGAATTCATAATCCATGATGAATATATATCCATGTGGAATTTGTGAAAACCACATAGCACATAGGTCAATTGGGACCTCTATTGCGCAGTCGTGCAAGTAGATCCTATTGCATGGTCACGCAACGGGTTGCCTCCCTACTCCATGCATCTTCTTTCTCCCGTGCTTTGACCCATGGGATACCTGAATTCTGAACCTCTTGATTCCAAAAGCTTCCAAATGTTTCTCTCTTTGATCTCTAAATGAGAAGGAGAGGGGGTATATATAGTCCTTCACATGTGCGAAAGCTCAAATCTGCACAACAAGGCATGGTTCCGCAGGCGCGCAACTCATCCATGTTGCACGGTCACGCAACATGTTCCTGTTGCACATCTTGATCATATCATTAATCTCTATCTTCCATCCTTACCTTCACAAAATCAAACCTAAACTTTTCCTTTCAACTGTGCAGTCGTGCAATGGATTACTGTTGCGTGGCCACACAACATGTTTATGTTGTGCAAGTGCACAATGAATTTTATACTCCAACATAAATATAATATACTACATAGTCGTAACGCCCTCTTTGTCATGATGATGTCATATGGCTTACACATGAATATAACGTCTAACCTAACATCCAACAAATAGCTTGATTGATTTATCAAAAGCCCTGTTCTTACTAGGTTAATCAATATTTTGAACTACCTAGGGGGTTTAGGGTCTCTGAGTTCAGTCCATTCTCTAGGGAGGGAGAGTCAACCACTATCGAGCATATTAATCATTTTACCATGTAGTGGAGTGAAGTTTCAGCACGTGAATTTTTTGAAACTTAGGCTATTCAGTAACTCCCTAATAGGAGCCATCTTTATTTGGTACATAAATATTTCCCCTAACTCGATCCAAACTTATCTTGAGATGTAGGAGAGATTTCATATATAGTTTTACAGAATTGAGCCTGAGGTTTCCATGGCTAACTTGTCTAGGCTATGTTAGTTGCCTAGGGAATCGGTCAAGCGACAACCAGTTTAAGAAAGCCAAGAATCAATGCTTTGTAATTTTACCTGAGGTCGAATTCATCAAGTTCACCTTGGATGACATGCACTTTGGGAACTTATTTAAACTGTCAGCCCAAGCCACCCACTATGAGTGGATTCTCTGAGAGGAGAGTTAGAGAATGAACTCATTATAGGGCGCATATTATCACAACCCTAATTATGGGTATGCTATTACAGAAGTGGTGACCAAACGATTGTATGAATGTTTGACCTTAAAATGAATAGAGGTTCAAACCCCATCGGGGTGAAACCTCGAAAGAATTACTTTTGTGTTCTCAAAAAAGTATTCTTTTAACATCTAACCTCCTTCTAAAGGTCAAGTTTAAAAGTTACTCGAATATTAGAAAATTTCACTGGCCGAAGATTTGAAGAAAGAGGAATATTATAAATGGCATAGTTATAAAACTCATTCCACAAAAAAATATGTCATTTTTAGAAATATCATTAAGGAAATATTGAAAAAGGCCTTTTAAATTTACTTGACATAAAAGAAGCCATGGGAATTGACCAAGCTCCATCTTGTAAAAAAACCGACACTAATGTCATTCATCCTGAAATCAAGACGATCAAACGTTCCATGGAAAAGTAGGTAGTGACAACATCCCAGTTGATAAAAATTTGCTACCTTTTCCCTAAGAACAAACACCTATTCTTCTCTCAATAAACAGTTCAACTAATCTCATAAGGAGAACGTGCCCATCTTAAAGATAATGGAAATGCTCCTTTGGTCAAGTTGCCTCAACAGCAAATGCTCTACAAGTGTTGTTTGAAACATGTGCACAAGCATCCTAGACAATCGATCATAGTGGGCACTCTATCAGCTTGGCCATCATAAATTTCCTTTGAAAATTCCAACTCACCTTGTCGAGTGACCATTGCAATGTCTAGCTGAAAACCTTATAATTCATGTTATAGGTTTTTTGAACGAGGGGAATCAACTAGATACCACACAATGACTCATATTAACGGAAGGAAGTCTCAATTGACACAAGATTTGGACTTTATGTAACGTCTCAAAAAAATCCGTACAAAGACCCTGAGTACCACCTCAGGCAGAAATACTTAAGGATTGTATCCCGTGGAAATTTGGGCAAAAATAGGTTAAGTAAAAAAATAAATAATTGGTGGATTTAACTTGAAGCACCATTTTCACAAAAGGCAAGGCCTAAAACCATTAATACCACTGACTCAATACTATATAAAAACCTAGGAAAAATCCCAATGGCCTGTCGCTCTCGGGAGTACATTGAAACTCCATATCAGACCTAGACCGCACATCGAAAGTACGATGACCGCGAAACTATAAGGTTATGTCCGTCCTACTAGGCTTGACAACCATCGCAAGAATCGAGCCTAGATAGTATTCAGAAACACACAACTTGAGCCCTAAGTGAAGTGTGTGAAAAATACGAATATCTTTAGAAAACGTATTGAAACTTAAGTGAATTGGGTCATTCGCTCATGCACAAAATTGAGGATATCAGATCGTCAGTTTCTGACCAAATTTCACCCATGGGAAAGGAAAATTTTCCTGTGCATATCCGTATACTTGTGGCCCCGATCGAGTAAGAACAACCATTGATCTAATGTAGGTCCTACATGGTCGATCGGCTTATCCAACCATGCCAAAACTACATCCTGGCATAGATCCATTATCAGGGAACTTATACTATGACATATGTGAGTATTGGGCCTTCCTATGAGCCTTGTTTGTCAAACACAATCACCTTTTGGATATAAATTAAGAATATCATGGCCCAAGGGCCATTTGCATTACTTATGAGCCTATATATAGCGCTTAAACCACCCATATCTCTCCCATACGATTTTTCTCCAAACCCTAAGAGAGAGAAGAGAGAATAGAAGAGAAAAGACTTTAGAGAGAAGAGAAAGTTTGAGAGATTATTGTAGTGTTTCTCTCCCACAACTGCACACACCAAATCACCTTCACATTTCGCAACACACTCTGATTCAGCCATGATTTATGTAAGAAAACCTAACTCTAATCTTGATTTAAAAATCTAGATAGCATAATCAACAAACTAGCCAACCTATTTCGTTGTTTAGGTGCCCATAGTTCCATTTTCAGGAACGTATAATTCGAACTACATCTGAATCTAGTATTTCGATGAAAGGTGCGAATTATAAACGTTCGAATCTAGTATTTCGATGTGTTTAGGCCACAGTTATAAATCAATGTCAGCTAATAATTTATGTCTGACTTGATTGCTACCATATTGTCTTAGATACGCCGCTTTTGACACAATATATGTGTGAACTATGTTGAACAAAATATGCATCTCATGTGTTTGTTGAAATGATTGAATGAACATGAAAATATTATTTGTATTTTCCATGTCTACTAATCTAGGATTCATCGTTATTATATGCATGTTGACCTCTCTGTATAAGGATTTGCTAAAATATATGTTGTAACTAACATAGTATATATATTTAGTGAAGCGTAGCTTAAGTGTTTGATAAATTGTCTGAACGAGAAAAATGTTGATGATTTGTATTTATTGAGAGTATTAAGATAGGATTCTCAATTACCTTAATCATATCTATAGTTTCTTTCATGTAATGATATTTGCTGCTACGAAATTTATGGATAAAATGCAAGTGTTTGGTGACATGTTCAATGTGTTTGATGAAATGCTCAAACGAGGGATTTATTTAGATTATTTTTTAAAGGTTAGTATAATTATCACATGTCTACCTATTGCATCTGAGTAGGATTGGGGCTACAACGTAGCCCAGACAATCGGTAACAATCTATGTATAAGTTGCTAAATTAGTCTCGCCACATTGGGTAACTCGATGAATCCATATTACATAATGATTTTTAACAGTGGTTAGGCCACAAGGGGAGCTTATGCGCTCCACGTCAATTATGTCAACATGTGTTCGGACCAATTGAACTTACTAAAAAGGCCAAGCTATATATCCTAGAGGGGGAGGGGGGTGAATAAGACTATGCCAAATTAAAAAAATAACAGCGGAATTTAAATAAATTAAATGCAAATAACAGAGTTAATCTCACAATGCTGAATATAAAAATAACCTTAAATGTATGAGTATTGAGAGGTTGATACAAATGTTATTCTAAGGACAACCTTACACCAAAAACCAAGATTTATGGTACGACAACCTGATTTCTAGAAAGGTCGTTATATCAAAAACTCAAACTTGATACAAAGGAATAAATAAATAAAAAAATAGCACTGAAAGGAAATCTATGTTATTACAACATTCACCACAATGCTTGAAATGTAAAAGATTACAACATTCACATCCACAAGTGCATCCCATAAACTTGAATAATAAAAGCTATAAAAAATAAACCACACATCTAGCACAAAGAATTATAGTGGTTGGCATGTGTGTACACCAACTGTTAAACAACAGCCACACAGCTGCTCCACTCTCAATATCCTCACACAATGGATATTAGTGTTCACTATTAAAATAGGTTTTTCTCATGTTCACCTAAAACCCTCACAATTGTATCTTTCAAATGGGCTTTACAAAATTCTAAAAACCCCTCACTTTGAGATTTCTGGCTCTCCTTAGATAACCAAAACACTGAGATTTTTTTGGCTCAATCTCGAAAGAAACCAAAACAAAAGATTTATATAAATGTAAAATACCTGGATTTCTCTTGTTGTTGTAGCCCGGAAGAACCAAGTCGGAGTAGAAGTTCAACGTTGAAGATCAATGTCCAATACTCACATATAAAATGCTTCTAGGTTCAAAATTGATTTTAGAGTTAAAGTACCTTAGACTAGCTTAATTAGATTTTGATTCCAAGAAATGAGAATACCTCATTCCTCTTTCAAATATAATTAAAATACGGAAATTTAAAATCAAATACAAAGAAATTAGAAATGCATTCGAACATTGCCTGTATAATAGACCGGTATGCCGGCCCACCCCAATGTAGAATGTTATCCCATCCTACAGATTGGAGAAGCAGAAGGAGATCAAAAGGAGTAATATGTGCAACATCTACAGGTTGCTCAACAATCACATTACGCATCCTCAAATCTTTTACATAGGTAGGATCATCTTCGGGTGAACGAAGGTAGCGTTGTGTGATAGCTTTTGATATAGAAGATGACACACCATGAGAAGCTTTCCTCCTACCTCTAGCATCCATTTGTAACAAAGAATACATAAAATCAAGAGACTACAAAGGATGTAGAGTGGGGATTTGCTAGATCAGATTTTACAAAAGAAAATCCTAAAAACTTCAAGAAAACTTGAAATCAAGCACTCCAATAAAGAAAATGAAGTAAATAGAGCTTGAATCTAAAAGAAAAACTGAAATAATGGACTAACCTTGAAGAATTAAAAAGACGGGTATGACTGGTCGGACGTAGCCATGTTGGAGAAAAAAGGGCAAATAAGGAAGAAAGCATGTTTTCCCCAAATAGAAAGCACCAGCGCGCTACACGACTGGTCGTGGGACATCCTCAACTGTTCATGCCACAACTAGTCGAGTACGTCCTCGACTGGTCGTGTACACATTAAAAACATGCATTTTTCATAAAATTTTAAATTTTTAATTATAATTTAACAAATATATATACTATAATACAGAAATGCATGCATAATTAATTTAAATTGCACATTTCAAGATCAAATTTCAATTTATTAAACCTGCTTTTGTCGAGCAGTTTAGTGAAAATTCAGCAAGTTGAGTCTCGATCGGAATATATTCTAATGAAATTATCTTTTCTTCCACTAATTCACGAATGTAGTGATATCTAATGTCAATGTTCCTAGTTCGTGAATGCTGGATTAGATTTCTAGATATATTAATTGCATTAGAATTATCAAAATATAAAACCATTGAGTCCTGTACAATTTCATAATCGCTTAACATTCCATTCATCCATACAAGCTGAGTACATGCATTTCCAGTTGCGATGTATTCAGCCTTAGTAGTTGAGAGCAATATGAAACTTTGTTTCTTGCTAAACCAAAAAACTAAACAGTTTCTAATATAAAAATAATCACCATTGGTTGATTTCCTATTATCGATATTACCAGCCCAATAAGTATCTATGTAATGAGCCAATTGAACATTAATATCATGTGGATACCAACGACCCAAATTAGCTGAACTTGTGACATATCGCATAATCCGCTTAACAACAATTAAATGTGACTCTTTAGGGTCAGATTGATATCTTGCACAAATTCCAACACTGAATGCAATATCAGGTCTACTTGCAGTTAAATAAAGTTAACTACCAATCATACTACGATATAATTTAGGATCTACACATTTACCTATAGAATCTTTTAAGATTTTTTTGTTGTACTCATAGGAGTATCAAAATTCTTACCATTCTCAAATCTGAACTTATTAATTAAGTTCAAAGCATATTTAGTTTAAGAGATAAAGATACCATCAGGTTATTGTTTTACTTGCAACCCTACAAAATAATTCAATTCCCCAACCATGCTCATTTCGAAATTGGATTTCATAAGATCTGCAAACTCAACAGTCATGTTAGTTCAAGTAGATCCATAAACAATATCATCAATATAAATCTGAACTATTAAGATATGATCGTTATGTTTCTTAACAAAAAGAGTCTTATCAACACTTCTCATTAGAAAATTATGACTTAGTAAAAACTTAGTCAATTTTTCATACCATGCCCTAGGAGCCTATTTGAAACCGTAGAGAGCCTTTTTTAAGCGATAAACATGATCAGTATTTTTAGGGTCTTCAAAACCCGTTGATTGTTTAACATACACTTCTTCATGTAGATCGCCATTTAAGAAAGCATTCTTTACATCCATTTGATAAATTTTGAATTTTCTAAAGTAAGCAATGAATATGAATAGTCTGATTGATTTAAAATGAGCTACTGGGGCAAAGGTTTCATCATAATCAATACCTTCAATTTGAGTGTACCCTTATACAACTAGTCTAGCCTTGTTTCAAATTATATTACCAAGTTCATCAGACTTATTCTTGAAAATCTACTTAGTTCCGATAATAAGTTTATCTTTAGGTCTAGGAACAAGATAACAAACATCATTTCTAATAAATTGATTAAGCTCATCTTGCATCGCAACTATCCAGTTTTCATCAGTAAGAGCTTCTTTTACGTTTGTCGGTTGGATATGAGATGTAAAGCACATGTAATTACATATATCTTCTAGTTGTCTATGAGTGCGCACACTAGTGAGAGGGTTCCAAGAATCTGAGTGGTTGGATGATCTTTGACAGTCCTCAGTTCAGAGTTATTTTAACTTGATGAAGTATTTGGTTTATCAATTAGAATAACTTCATCATTATCAGAACTTGAGGCAGGTGTATTCAAGTGATCGTCAATGACCACATTGACGGACTCTTGAATTACACCGATCCTCAAATTCATGTGATATTCACTGATCGCAACAAAATTTCACAAAACTATTACTCTCAAATTTTGATCCATGATCACTATGGATCTTACAGACTTGAGAACCTTTTTTCAATTAGGATCTGTTTGAGAACTCATTTTACATCGTCAAAGGTTTCTGATTTATCCCTTAAGAAGGTTACCCAAGTAAATTTAGTATAATCATCCATGATTACAAGAATATATTTTTTGCTACCTTGACTCTCCGTCCTGCTTGGTCCTATAATATCCATGTGTAAAAGTTCGAGCAGTTTGGATGTGAGATTGGAGTCCACCTTGAAAAGGCCTAGCTATAAGTCCTAGAGGGGGGGTGAATAGGACTATATAAAATTTAAAATAATAACCGTAGAATTAAATAATGAGATAGCCAAATAAAGAAAATTAATTCACAATGCTGAAATGAAAAGCAACCTCAATAAATGAGTATTGAGAGGTTGATACAAATGTTATTCTAAGGATAACCTTACACCAAAAAACTAAGGGTTTATGGTAGGACAACCTTATTTCTAGAACACTCTTTGTATCAAAAACTCAAACTAATGAGGAATAAATGAATAGTAAGGAATTGAAATAAGTTACAAGAATTTAAATCTAAATTATTACAACATTCCCCACAATGCTTGAAATATAAATATTACAATATTCACATTCACATATACATCCCAGAATTCTGAATGATAAAAGAAAGGAAAAATAAAGCACACATCCACCAAACACAAAGAGTTATAGTGGTTCGCATGTGTGTTCACCAACTGTTAAACAATAGCCACATAGCTTGCTACTCCACTCCTAGTATCCTCACGCAGTGGATATTAGCATTTACTATAAAAATATGTTTCTCAGGTTCACCTAAAACCCTCACAATTGTGTCTTTTACAAAGGGCTTACACAATTAAAAAAAACTCTCTTCTAAGTTTTTAAGCTCTACTCTGATAACCAACATACTGAGATTTTTCTGGATTAATCTCAAATAAAACCAAAATAAAGGAAATTTACACAAATGTAAAATACCTGGAATTCTTTTTTTGTTAAAGCCCGGAAGAACCAATCGGAGTAGAAGTTCGAATGTAGAAGTTCAATGTCCAATACTCACTTTAAAATGGTTCTAGGTTCTAGATTGATTTCAAATTAAACCAGTTAGGCTAGCTAAATTTGATTTTGATTCCAAGAAGAACTAATACCACAATTACTCTTTTCAATTTAAATTAGAATATAGAAACAAAATTAAATCAATAAAGCTAACAAAAGAGAATATTAAACATGCACAATGTAGCTTAAAATAAGACTAACTTATTATCAGAGTGATCCCTTGATTTATCTTGAATTGAGTTATCAATCTCAGAAATTCATTATGTATTTATAGTTACAAAAATCGCATCTACAACTGGTTTTGAGGACCCTATGACTGGTCATAGGAGAAACGGATTTTTGAATTTTTGAGCGTGATCGGATAAAACCGTTCCACGACTTGTCGAAGGTCATCTATGACCAGTCGAAGGATATCCACAACCAGTCGTAAGTACCCTAAGACTAGTCGTGAGACACTGGATTTAATTGTTAAACTTTGAGTCGTAGATTCAGGACTGGTCATAGGATGAGTTGACACTGTTCATATGACTAGTCGAATAGTCTTCAGGACTGGTCGTAGCACAACCCAAAATTTTAAAAATTTGTAACAAACTTAGGACTAGTCCTGAAATAACTTGGACTGGTCGAGCCAGTGCTACGACTAGTCGAACAAAGTCCAGGACTAGTCTTAGAAAAAACTGCAACACTTATAAAAAGAGTACTTGAATTATGTAGCCAAAATGACCTACCCTAAAGTCAATCTAAGGTCTTTCATACCTGGGACATGAAGTATGAACATTGAAACTTCAGTTCTTCAGATGATGGTTGACCTTTGAAGATTTTGAAGCGTGAGATCTATACATGATGTATCTTACACTTGACATCTTCTAAAACTTGGCTTTGTCTTTCTTGAGGTGTTCTTCATCTTGAACTTGCATATCTTGAAATAAAGCTTCATTCTCAACTTGTAACATTGTGATGCAGTGTCTTGAACAAGTATATCTCCTCATGCTACACACGACACAAGTTGATATTTTGGCACCACAAAATTTGACCACCAAAGGAGAATAAAATCATAGCACTTACAATCTCCCCCTTTGTCAAATTTGTGACAAAATACACTTAACAATAAATAACACAATATTCATGCACAAGTTAGGAGACGAAACCAGTTACAGCCTGGTTAAAGAATCATGCACCACTTATCATCAACTAGCATAGAACATCATGAACTAGGCAAAAACGTCTCCTCACATACTCCCCCTGAGTAGCACATATATCCACAATCACAATATGAATATAATATATGAAAAAAAAATGCTACTACTCACAATCCATATGCAAAACCATATAAAATCTCTCCCTTTTTATCACAATATGACAAAGGAAGAAAAAAAATGAAAAAGGATAAGAAAAAGGAGTAATAAAGGATTAACTAGTCAAGATAAAAGCAAATGAAAGTCCACAAACCATTAACTAGTTCAAACAAAAGTCAAGAAACCAGATAAAGTTCACAAACCAACTCAAGTAGACTTAAAGTTATTACAGACTAAAGAGTAAATTACTTAATCTGAACCTGAAGAAGGAGCAGGTATGGTAGGATCAAGTTGATGAAGCCCCTTATTTAAGCGCCTAAGATACTTGCGCATATATTTAAACTGTAAATCATGGGCAACATTCATGTTCTCTACCTTCTCCTCAAGAGCACGAAGACGAAAATAAAATTCAGATGGCTCATAATCGGGATCATTAGCAGAATCTGATTCAAGTTCATCAAAAATATCATCCATATTAACATCATTTGGAAGAAGATCATCAGTGTCTTCTTCATTCCTTGCTTCAGCTCCGTCACCACCACCCACATCCACTTGGCCAAGAGCCAATTCTAATTTCATCTTGTTTATATTTGAGTTATTGAAAATAAAATGATGGATGGAAGCCTCTCCAACAGGCATAACAACCAGCATATGAGAAGCTAAAACAGTCATAAGATAGGCAAATGAAATATCACTATGACCTGGATGGAGATGAAACTGAATGATGGAATGACATATCAAAGAAGGAAGACAAACTTTAGTACTAGAGATGACAGAATGCAAAACACGAACCATAACGGAAGTTAGTTCTATTTTATTACCATAACGCAGATATAAATTTGAAGTAAATATTCTGTGGAGAACTCTGTATCTGGGTAACGGGTACTTTGAGGGGAGCGGATTACCTTTATGAGTCCATTGCACATTCATATTGAATAAATCTCTAGTGAGCATTCGTTTTTCTGATTCTGAAGGTTTTTCAGTTAGAATATGAATAGGAATACCCTCGTCATTAACAAGTATGTCCATTACCCTTGAAATCAGATGACGGTCAATTTTAAATGGACATTCTCTAGCATCAATTTTAAATGTTAAATTCTTAGTAAAAAAATCAGAGATACATGTAAACATGGACTGAGTAATAGATTGGTATGCAGACCCACCCCAATGTAAAATGTTATCCCATCCTACAGTTTAGAGGAGTGGAAGGATACCAAATGGAGCAATGTGATCAAGAAATACATGTCGCTCAACAATAACTTTTCACATTCTTAAATCTCGAACAAAAGAAGGATCATCTTCGGGTGACCGAAGGTGGAGACGAGTTATTGGAGTAGATCTGGAAGAAGATGGGCCACAGAAAATTTTCTTTTTCCCTCTAGCATCCATTTTTAAGAAGAAACACAAAGAAACAAGAAGATGCAAAGAGGATAGAGTGAGGTTTTCTTAGATCAGTTTTTTCAAAATAAAAACCCCAAAACCTCAATGAATCATAAAATAAATTACTCCAAGAGAGAAAATGAAGTAATATAGACTAGAATCTACAAGCGAATCGTAAATGACGCACTAACCTTAAAGATCTAGGTCGGTGGGTTCAACTGATCGGGCGTCGGCTCGTTGGAGAGGAAATAGGAAATGAGAAATATGAGATTTTTTCTAAATTTTAAAAGACCCAACGTGCTACATGACTGGTCGTGGGATGTCCTCGACCGGTCGGGCCACGACTAGTTGAGTACATCCTCGACTGGTTGTGTACCGACTAAAATATGCAATTTTCATACAAATTTAAAATTTAAACCAATAAATTATCAAATAAATATACACTATGATACAATCAAGAATGACTATTCAATTTAGAATGCACATACCAAGATTAACTTTTAATTTATTAAACTTGATTTTCTTGAGCGGTTTAGTGAAAATGTCAGAAAGTTGAGTCTCGGTCAGAAATATTCTAAAGACATCAGTTTTTCTTCTACTAATTCACGAATATAATGAAACCTAATATCAATGTGCTTGGTACGTGAATGATGGATAAGATTTTTTAAAATATTTATTACATTGGAATTATCGCAATGTAAAACCATTGAATCCTATGCAATTCCATAATCGCTTAACATATGTTTCATCCAAACACGCTAAGTACATGGATTTCCTACTGTGATGTATTCAACCTCAACAGTTGAAAGCAATATAGAACTTTGCTTCTTGCTAAACCAAGAAACTAAATAACTTTTGATATAAAAACAACCACCACTGGTTGATTTCTTGTCGTCAACATTACCAGCCCAATCAGCATCTGAGTACCCAGCCAATTGAACATGAGTTTCATGTGGATGCCAAAGACCCATATTTACTATACTTGCGACATATCGCATAATCTGCTTAACAACAGTTAGATGAGATTCTTTAGGATCAGACTGATATCTAGCACAAATACCAATACTTAAAGCAATATCAGGTCGGCTAGTAGTTAAATAAAGTAAACTGCCAATCATACTACGATATAATCTAGGATCAACATTTTTACCTGTAGAGTCCATTGAGAGTCTTAAGGTTGTACTCATAGGAGTATCAAAATTCTTACCATTCTCAAATCTGAACTTTTTGATCAAGTTCAGAGCGTATTTGGTCTAAGAAATGAAAATATCATTAGGTTGTTATTTCACTTGCAACCCTAGAAAATAATTTAATTCCCCAACCATGCTCATTTCGAACTTGAATTTCATTAAATTTGCAAGCTTAACAGTCATGTTAGAACAGGTAAATCCATAAATAATATCATTAACGTAGATCTGCACTATTAAGATATGATCGTTATGTTTCTTAACAAAAACAATCTTATCTACACTTCCCATTTGAAAATCATAACTTAGTAAAAATTTAGTCAATTTTTCATACCATGCCCTGGGAGCTTATTTTAAACCGTATAGAGCCTTTGAAAGGCGATAGACATGATAAGTATTTTTGGGGTCTTCAAAACCCAACGGTTGTTCAACATACACTTTTTCATGCAGATCACCATTTAAGAAGGCACTATTCACATCCATTTGATAAATTTTAAAATTTCTAAAGTAGGCAATTGATATAAATAGTCTGATCGACTCAAGACGAGCTACTGGGGAAAAGGTTTCATTATAATCAATACCCTCAATTTTAGTGTACCCTTATACAATCAGTCTAACCTTATTTCGAATTATATTACCAAGTTCATCAGACTTATTTTTGAAAATTTACTTAGTTCCAATAATATGTTTATCTTTAAGTTTAGGAACAAGATACCAAACATCATTTCTCACAAATTAGTTAAGCTCTTCTTACATCACAACTATCCAGTTTTCGTCAGAAAGGGCTTCTTTTACGTTAACAGGTTCAATCTGAGATGTAAAGCATACGTAGTTACACATATCTTCTAGTTGGCTATGAGTGCGTACACCAGTGAGAGGGTTTTGAAGAATATGAGTGGTTGGATGATCTTTAACAGTCCTCAATTCAGAATCAGTTTGATTTGATGAAGTATTTGATTTGTCAATTAAAAGAACTTCATCATTATCTGAACTTGGGGCAGGTGTATTCAAGTGATCATGTATGACCATTTATAGATTCTTGAATAACATCGGTCCTTTTGTTTAGTACACGATATGCATGACTGTTTAAAGAATATCCTAAAAATATTCCTTCATCACTCTTAGAATTAAACTTTCCTAGATTTTTCCGGTCATGTAAAATATAGCACTTACTACCAAAAACTCAAAATTATTTGACAGTAGGCTTCTTATCGAACACATTTCATAAGCAGTTTTATTATTTGACTTACTTGTATAAACTCGGTTAATTATATAGCATGCAGTATTAACAACTTCAACCCAAAGATTTTTAGATAGCTTCATACTATTCAACATAACATTAGTCATTTCTTGAAGCAGGCTATTTTTGCTTTCTATAATTCCATTTTGTTATGGATTTTTAGGAGCAGAAAATTCATGTAATATCTCCTGATCGCTACAGAATTTCTCAAAACTGTTATTCTCAAATTCAGATCCATGATCACTACGGATCTACAGATTTGAAAATCTTTTTCCGTTTGAGAACTTTTTTTACTTCATCAAGGGTTTCTGATTTATCCCTTAAAAAAGATACCCAAGTGAATCTGGTAAAATAATCCACAATTACCAAAATGTATTTTTTGCCACCTCGACTCTTCATCCTAGTAGGTCCTATAAGATCCATGTGAAGTAGCTCAAGTGGTCTTAATGTGGCATTGGAGTTCACCTTTCTGTGAGAGCTCCTTAATTGCTTGTCAATCTGGCATTCGTCACATATTTTGTCTATTTTTTATAATTTAGGTAGACCTTTTATTAGTTCTCTTTTGTTCAATTTATATAGATTACGATAGTATACATGTCCAAGGCATTTATGCCACAAATCTATCTCATTGGTAAGGACCATGTAATACATTTGATTAGATAAGTTGGATTCACTAACAATATAGCAGTTTTCAAAAGTTCCACGACTAGTTAAGATTACTGAACCCTTATTATTTAAAATTTCATAACCTTGGTTAGAAAATTTTACGCTATGATTGTTATCGCATATTTGAGATCTTAAAAAATTTTATTTTAAACCTTCAATGTATAAAACATTTTTAAACAAAAGGAGGTTATAGAGTTAAACCGTACCTTGGCCAATAATCTTGCAATTGCTGCCATAGCCAAATGTGACTGAACCATCAATCATATTTTTGAGATCAGTGAATAGACCTTTATCACCAGTCATGTCTTGAGCATCTACTGTCTAGATACTACATTAAATGGCTTGTAGCTTTGAAAGCAGTGTGGGTAACCAAGCAAGTAACCTTAGGAACCCATTTCATAACTGTTTTGGGTTTAGGTATATAGTTGGTCTTCTTTTGTTTGTAGTTATTGTAAGAGTGACCTACTGAGTTAGATTTTAAAAGCTCCTTATGCAAATCAACTATTTTTCGGCTAATGGGTTTCGATTTTGATTTTTATAGTTGATATAGTTGCTTTTAGGTTTTTAAAAAGTTTTAGTATATTTCGAAAAAAATTGACTTGTACTTTTACCTTTTGAGTTTAAGGTCTCTCCTTTTACAAACTTAGGAGGCTTATTCTTCTGTTTAAGAGGAACATTTTTATCGTAGCCCAGATTGGATCGGTCACCACATTTCCTTGATCCAGATAAAAGTTTTTTTTTAACTTTGGATCTCCTTGGGCATATTTCCATGTATCCTTTAAACTTGAAAGGGAAGAGACTTCAAGTTTAAGTTTCTCATTTTCACATTTCAGATCTTCAATCTGAGAGGTTTTAAATTTTAAATTGCATTTAGTCTTTTCAAAACAGTCTGAAATATGAGATTTTTCTAAAACAAGAGTATCAAAATTTTTTTTAAGCTTTGAAAATTTTCTTTTTGAAGTGTAAGTTTCACAAAAATTTTACAACTTTCCTTATATAAGGCATTGCAAGCATCTTGAAGATCATCTTCATTTTCACAATCACTGTTCAGATTTTCTTCACTTGTTGAATCATCATTATCAGAAAATGTAAATTTGGCTAGAATCATAAGGGCTTTAACTTCACTGCCCGACTCGGTTTCAGAATCTTCTGATTCAAAAAAGGCTTCAGAATCAGAGGATCCATCCCAAGCAACCAACATACCCTTCTTTTTGGGTTTGTCCTTTTTAGGGCACTTACTTGTTAAATGCCCATATTCATGGCAGTTGTAATACTAACTATCTTTTAATGATTTTCGAGTTTTAGGCTTAGATTTTTTCTTCTCATTCGATTTTGGAAAATCAACCCTCTTTTTACTTTTGAAAATTTTGTAAAACTTTTTCACTAAAAGAGCCATATCATCTTTAGAGTTTTCCAAATTAGAATTGTTATTAATTTCTTAAAAACTATTTTTAGAAGATTTTAAGGCAATAGATTTGCTTTTTAGAACTTTAAAAGTCAATTCATAAGTCTGTAAAGAGCCAACTAATTCCTCAACCCTCATATTGTCCACATCACGAAGTTCCTGGATCGTAGTTACCTTAGAATTGAACCATTCAGGAAATGAGCGCAGTATTTTTGCACAAATGTTTCTTTTTAGAATTTTATCACCAAGACCTCACATAGAGTTCACAACGTCATTTAATCTCGCATAGAAGTCCACGAACATTTCATTTTCTTCCATACGTATTTCCTCAAATTTGGTTGTGAGGATTTGAATTTTAGACTTATTGACAATTGATGTACCCTCGTGTGTCATTTCTAATATATCCCAGGCTTGCGTTGCAGAATCACAGGATATAATTCTTTTGAATTCATCCGGTGATAGTGCGCAAGTGATTACATTCAATGCTTTAGCATTTGCACTACTTTAACGCCCGTGAAAAATCCATACTTGGGCTCGAGTACCAACTCGACCCGAATTTGCGTAGAATTCATTCCTTTGGAAAATTTGACTAGGTTAGCTAGTGCAACGTTAGAATAGCTGGGAAATGGTCCCTGATCACTTTAAATACGTTCTACAAGGCCCGAAGCGAGTGGAACTAAGGGTGCTATAATGCTCTAAAGCCTCGGATCAAACTCTAAGCCGGTTTGTTCTCTGGACCACTTTGAATCTTTGTATTGGATCTAGACCGCACGTTGAAAGTCCGATACCTCCTATCTTAGACCGTTAGGACCGTCTAGCTGGGCTTGACACTCATTCCAAAAATCAAGTCAAACCGATTATTACAGGCTATTTCATTGAGCCCGGACCGAAGAGAGTGTGAATAGGGACATAGTTGGAATTTCAAATTCAAATCTGGCACACAAATTTGACGCATCAGTATTAAGCATTCTGACCGTCAGAATACAGCCAAATCACACCCTTGGATCAGGAAAAATATCTATTATATATCACGAGACTTATAGGCCTGATCTTGGTGCGGTGACCGTTAAACTGAAACTGGGCCGCCACGTGCGATCTGGGAACCCAACCGGTCTGAAAACTGGATGTGTGCTAGATCCAGTATGCATGAGCTTAAGTCCGACCGCATTTGGCCTGGGGACCTCCAGAAATGCCCTTTTGGACCGAAACGGCCCCGATTTGGTTAGGCACCAAGTAAACATTGTTCCCAAGCCTATTTTGGGAATGTTTTAGGCTATAAAAGGGGTTGAAACCCTCACTCCTCTCTCCCATCCGAATTTGAGAGAAGCCCTAGCTTGGGAGAGAGAAAAAGAGTGAGAGATTGTGAGAGAGTGGGAGGGTTCTTCCCGCCACTTGTGCTACGTGTTGCACATGCTTAAGCGACACTTCTCTACAGCTTTCCCGGTGATTCCACCGCAATCCTAGGTAAGTAAAAACCCTAAATAGTTGGTGATTTGAGTTTTTCTTGTTTCCATGGCGATGTAGCTTATGGATCTTATGTATTAGGCTCCTTACTCGCCGTAGACGAAGCATATACACTCCGCTTCAATTCCCGAGTCTACAAGACACTAGGTGAGGATTTTAGACGCTTTGATTGACGGTTCTCAATGCTTTCAATGTCGTTTAATAGTAGATTCTTGACGGCATCGCCGTTTGACATGTACAAAATGCTCTCCGTTTCCCGTTTCGTAAGCTAACGAAGAATATGAGATTTAGGGCATTTTAGTCATTTGTAGGAAGTACTGTTTGCATTCATATTTTGCTGATGTGATTGACATGGTTTGTTGTCGCATTAGGAAGTTAGGAATGCGTGCATAATTAGTTTGGCGAAGAGATTCGCCTAGTGCACACTTTGGGTCGACATGCTATATGTAGACCTAAGTGTGTAGTGCATGTGTTTGTATAAATGCTTGTATTAGTATGTATTGAACTAAATGATGTTATTTGATACTTTGTGATTGATTTTTCAATTCTTATGCCGACCTAAATGATTTTCTACATGTTGACAAAATGCATGATTTCATTATATGCATGGAATGTATGTGCTTGAGGATTTGCTTAAGTTGAATATGCATGGGAAGTATGCCTTGAAGATTTGCTTAAGTTGAAAGTTATAACATGTGTTAACATGCTCACATGATGTATTTCAATTCCAATACCTTGTATAGTAATTCCATAGATGTGTGGGACTTGACTTAGTCCAGGCAGTCGGTAACCGAGCGATTTCGTGGCTGACTGGTCATAGCCACGAACGACGCGTAGATGAATGTGATTCGTGTTGAGAGTTGGCGGCAGTGGTTAGGCCACGCGAAGTGTTTTACGCACTTCATGTCGTTCAATTCGATATGCGATCGCGCTAGTCGAGCCCGTCAAGTAACCCGACTGGCCGATGTTTGTTCACCTTGTATGTAACATAACTGCTTGAACCTAGGGTACTGAACTTACCATTGTAAACCCTATTAACCGTGGTACCTTGATCCACGAAGACTCATGAGCCGGGCATGGTGGTATGGGACACCGTGGTCGAGCTGTCGGCCTACGCTGGGGCCACAAACCTCCCCGTAGTGACCAGTGAGCACCTAGACTCGTGAGCAGATTATGGTGGTATGGGACACTATATTCTAGCTGTCGGCCTACACTGATCAGGCGACGAGCCCTTTGTAGTGACCGCGAGCGTATTCTGAGTTCACGGGAGGCGACGACCCTTCCGTGCAGTAGAGTACAGTAGGCCTGTATTGATAAGGTGATGGGGGAGCGGTGCAACGAGTGCGAGCAACAGCCCTGGCAGCCCTTGCAGTGACCTACGAAATGTACATCGTATGAGATTACTAGGAGTGACGACCCTAGACAGGATCCGTGTTGGGATTGATACAAGGGAGGTACCTTAGTTTCCCAATCCTGCTGTTTGAATGGACTAATAACAACTTGGTAATCATATCACCATAGCATTGCATGTGCCTGGAAGATGTGGAGCACTCTAGGGAGTGTGGCATGCCGCGGTCGTAAGATGTTGCCGTATGAGGGTGATCGTCGGTGAGGGCATACATCACGTCATATCATCTTGCATTAACAACAGTTTTAGGACTTGTCTGATTTACTGCTTTACTATTATCGCGTGATTGAATTGTGAACATGCTAATCTTTGCTCTATGATTCCACTGAGTTGATCACTCATTCCCACGTTACGGGATGGTGTTTGCAACACCCACCAGACCCTGTTGTAGTTGCAGGTGACGATGAGATCCAGGAGGTGGAGCTAGATGATGACGAGGACCAGGATGAGTTCTCGTATATGCAGTATCATGACGGCTTCCCGTAGGTGACCTGGATCGAGGGGACATCAGTGGGACTTTTCTTTTTGAACATTATTCTTTTGTTATGTACATGTATATGAGACTCAGAGATGTAGTCATACTTTGGAGACAGTTGAGATTACTTTGTTTTTTCCATACAGTGATATATATCTTGTTTAGTCTTCCGCTTGCTTTTATCACTGGATCTGAAGTATGAATTGCAGTTTTGGTATACTTTTACTCATGTGAATGCTTTAAATCAGACAACATTGAATCATAACCATTTTTGTTGCATAAGTGACGGTCTGGAACTCGGGAGTTGAGTTTATACACGACCCCCGATTTTCAGGGTGTTACAAGTTGGTATCAGAGCATGAATGAGAGTATACTGGGCCTGAGTTATGGTCTTGCGACGTACGCTGTCGCTTCCTTTGACTTAGGTGGGTGCGAGAAGGGTCTAGAAACACTTCTAGGATCACAGATTCGCCGATAGGCGAAGTTTATAAGGATCGATCGCAAGATCGAGTCTGTAACGTATCTCGGGTCGCGTTAAGCAACCCGAATCACTTCTAAGCTGTAGGAAGTCGGGTGGAGACGTCTTATGAGCGGTTTTAAACCGCAAAAGTGAATCTTTGGGCCGTGGAATGACCACGACTCCAGTAATCAATCGCCAGGGCTTAAAAACCCCGTTTTGCCAAAAATTCTCAAAATTCCTTCTCTAAACACTTCAACCTTCAGTTCTTTTGTATCCATTTCATGTTAGGCATCAAACCTAATGTGGAAATAATACAAATTAGTACATTCACCAAATTTTACAGTGAATAGTAAAATTTCATAAAAAATGGCCATAAAGCCATTCTAACTTCACTTTCTTTAGCAACTAAGGAGCTAGAAAGATGTACTGGATCCTTCTACCCCAAATCCATATGCTGCATCATATGGTTTGGTATTCGGGACTGCGATGTGGACCCGGAAAGCCCCAAAAACATGTTTGGGCTCATAGGGACCAAAATACTATGAACTAAGGGGTGGGAGCAGACTTTTTGGGACCCTGGGACAAAGGGGGACCAGACCCATGGGGTCCCACCGGTCAACTTGCGAGTTGACCGGCGATGCCATCGCCGGCCGGGCGATGCATCGCCGGCCGGGCGATGCATCGCCGGCCGGCGAGCTCCGTTTGAGCTGTCCTTCGGGCGCACCCCCTTAAATAGGGTCCACATCACCCCTATGCACCTCCCACCTCACAAAAATCCCCAAATCCCACCTCTCCTTCACAAACAGCCCTCTACATAACCCTATCTTCGATTTTCAGTGACCCATTCCAAACCCCAGCGTCCCAAATCACTTCTAACACCTTCCTTGGCCAAAACCGACCACCACCCATCATTTATTGGGTGTTGGCAGCCTCTTTCCTTGAAGATTCTCCCATTTGGAGCTCCAAAATCCCCCAAATAGTGCTGAAATCGTGAGCAGCTCCATTCCACCTTTTTGTTCTTATTTTTCCCTGAAAGTACAGCCTTGGGAAGCTTGAAGCATCCCTCTACGACGCCTAGATTTCCTTTTGTCAGATTGGGCAGCCATTTCTCCGCATTTTCGGCGTTTTCCATGGCTTTCGTGGAAGCTATTTTGGGACTTTTGTCACTCTCATCCATCCTGTCTTTGATGGGTAAGAGGAAAACTGCAACAGACGAGGCTGGGCCGAGCCGCCCTGCTCAATCGATAAGACCGCGGGGTGGTGCCGCAAGTTCAAGCGCCGCCGCAGGTCCAGCTGCAGTCCTGGAGTGCCGTACGAAGCGGGATTTGGATCCCCATGCACACCTTGGACGAACCATCCTATCAGAGATGCCTCATGGTGAATACACTGATCGTAGAGTGTTATTTGAGGCGGACGTAGATGGGCGATTGTTCGGCGAATATCTGTTGTTCGAACGCATTGAAGCTGCGCACTGGGGACCGATCTTTGAAGCTCGCGCTCGTGCTAATGTGAGCACTGTTCGTGCCTTCTATGCTAGCATCCAGAGTCCTACCTTGGAGCCCTTGCAGTTCAAAATCCCTTTTGGTAGAGATCGGATGGCTACGATCGACGTCCAGTTGGTTGCGCGACTTCTCAACGTGCCTCTAGGTGATGTACATCCAAGTGAGAAGAATTTGAGGACTAGACGTGAACGAGATCGCCGCACCAGGTTTCTGTGCGGTAAGTTGGTTCCATGGCAGCCTAATAATAGCCTCAAGGCGACGTACATGTCTGAGGATTTGCGTCTGCTGCATCACATCTGCACGTTCAATGTTTATCCTAGGTCGACGAACCGCATTGAATGTACACGTCTTATGGTCGATTTCTTATTTCTGGTGGCTCAGGGAGAGAACGTATGTATGGCCACTTTCATCTTACGGCAGATAGTTCTTATAGCCAGGTCGAGAAGAACATCCGAATCCCTTCCCTTTGGCCGACTCATTTGCAAGATTGCGCTTGAGTTTGCCTATAGACTTGGACCCGAATTGCCGGTATCGATTCACACCATCGATGAGTCGACGATGGTTAAGATGAAGATTGGGTCGCAATATCGTGAAAATCAACTTGAAAGGGATAGTGGGGACGACTTTGACGAAGAGGAAGATCAAAGCGAAGGAGAACCTAGTGCAGAAGTTCAGGAAGAGACTCAGGAAGAAGCAGAAGAGGAGGCTCAGGATACTGATGAGAGTCCTCCTCCTTCTGCGCAGACTACTATTGACGATCGCATTGCTCGGATGGAGGAGAGTCAGACCTCTTTGCGAAGGGAAGTCCAAGAACTTCGAGCAGAGGTCGCTGATGCCAAGGCCGTTACGAAGAAGAAATTTGGCAAGGTGACTCGCACCTTGAAGGCAATCCTGTGTTGCTTACAGGATAAGGGTGCTCCTCCTCCGTCGCCAGACTCCGACTAGCAACGCGATCTTTGATGTTGTTATGAGTAGTTAGCTATTTTCTGTTTCATCTGTGTAAAGCCTATTAGGGCTAGTGCTTTGCTTTTGTCGCTGTTGCTTAACGGTCTTAATTTCCATGTCATTCTAGTCATGATGCTTGTAAGGATATATCCCTTGTATTGTGACAATTTTGATTAATTGAAATGCATGGAATGCCTTTGACTCTTTAGTGAATGATTGTGGTGTATTTGTGCAATTGAGACTGACAAGGTTGCGCCCTATTTTAAATATAGGGAATGCCACCTAAGACTATGAGGAGCGCGGTTCGGCTTTCATTGTCAGAGCAGATGGATCAGGCTCCCTCTCAGTCTGGCACTCGTCCGGACCCTGCTGTGGGCCCGATTCCTGAGACTGTTCGGTCGTCTCAGCCTGCTACTGGTCCTACAGATGGACCACCGCCATTTACACCATCAGTTAGAGAGCCACAGCGCGCATCTACTTCCGTACCTCATCCGCCACAGCCTGCTCCGCCACCTGATAGATTCGAGCAGATGATGGCTATGATGCTACAGCAGCAGCAGCTATTGACTACTATAGTCGGGACTTTAGCCCAGGGTGGGGGTGCGACTGCATCTACTCCGCCTGCACCACCTGCGCATCCAGCTGAGGATGCCTATGCTTACGCCCAGGATGAGGGCATAGCACTTCCTGCGCAGCCTGCTTTCCCTGCGGGGAACCCTGCCGACACACGGGGCCTTCTGGAGCGATTTCAGCGCTTGCGGCCTCCTACTTTCACGGGTTCTCACAGACCCGAGGAGGCTGAGTTTTGGCTCAACCGAGTGTCGAAGATTCTGCGCATGTTGCACTATACTGAGGCAGAGCAGGTAGAGCTGGCTACCTTCCAGTTTGAGAGAGAGGCCAGTATGTGGTGGGATAGTGTATTGCGGACTGTTACCGCAGACTTCGTATGGACATGGGCAGCATTCGAGTTTCGCTTCCATGAGAAGTATTATCCTCAGACCTACAGACACGAGAGGGAGAATGAGTTTCTCCGTCTTAGGCAGGCAGCGATGACGGTCACCGAGTATGAGCATCGGTTCACAGAGTTGGGCAGGTACGTCCCGACAATTTTAGCTGATGAGCAGATGCGCATACGGCGCTTTTTGGAGGGCTTGCGACCGGATATTCGGTCGAAGATGTGCTGTATCAGTTTCTCCTCCTATGCGGAGTTGGTTCACATGTCCATGCGGGCAGAGCAGGACGTGGATCGACTTGCGCGATCACGAGGCCCGACTACTTCTAGGCCGCGACCGGAGTTGCCAGATAGGCCCTTCGCGGGCAAGAGGCCTCGCATTGATCCTCCTACCAGGACCACGGTGCCAGTAGGACCGTTTCGGCGCCCTGATCTATCATGCACATACTGTGGGAGGACGGGCCACCTAGCGCCGAGTTGCTTTACGAGGATGCGGGACAGTGGGTTCTCGCCGCCGCAGAAGATTGATCGTGTACGTCCACAGGCGATATCAGCACCGCCTATACGGTCAGCTCCTGCGCAGTCCTCTTTCAGACCCACAGTATCGCAGATTCGACAGCCCCCACCGCCCTTGACACAGCGGCCGAACCGGCCACAGTAGGCTCGAGTTCATGCACTGACCGCTGAGGCAGCTACGACGCCGACTTTCCAGCATTCAGCCTTCGAGGTCACGGGCCATATCGGAGGTACTCCCGTTCTTGTCATGGTGGACACTGGTTCCACGATTTCTTTGATATCACGTGCCGTAGTCAGACGTCTTGGGTTGCAGACTATTACTATGGATAGCGTGCGAGTCCTTGCAGCTCATGGAGATTATTCGGATGTCACCCAGATGTGTGAGGGTTGTTTACTTGATCTGGGAGGCAGGACGATGACTCTTGATTTGGTCGTCGATCCCTCGCTCGTATATCTCGACGTCATTCTTGGCATGGACTGGTTGACTGCAGCGAGAGCCGAGATTGACTGCGAGGCTCGTGTGGTGACGGTGTACGAGCCTGAGGGCACGCCTTTCACATTTTCAGTGCGGGTAAATCTTCCTTTCCGCATTCTTAGCTACGCCACCCTGTTGCGCGAGGCTGGTGCCCAGGTACTTGAGCAGACGCCAGTTGTTTCTGAGTTCGGGGATCTGTTCAGGAAGATCCCTGGTTTGCCGCCCCGACGTGAGATCGATTTCACTATCGATCTGATTCCTGGTTCTACACCCGTCTCACTGCCGACGTATCGCATGGCACCATGTGAGATGGAGGAGTTGAGGACGCAGATTGATGGTCTACTAGAGCTTGGCCTTATACGGCCTAGCGTATCTCCTTGGGGAGCACCGGTCTTGTTCGTGAAGAAGAAGGATGGTTCGCTGCGATTGTGTATTGATTATCGCAGGCTGAACCAACTCACAGTGAAGAACAAGTACCCTTTGCCCAGGATCGATGACTTATTTGATCAGTTGAGAGGAGCGCAGTACTTCTCGAAGATTGATCTTCAGTCAGGATATCATCAGCTGCGCGTCAGAGATGAGGACGTGCAGAAGACAGCGTTCAGGACCAGTTTTGGTCATTACGAGTTCCTTGTGATGTCGTTCGGTCTCACGAACGCACCGGCCGTGTTCATGGATCTGATGAACCGGGTATTGCGGCCTTTCCTCTATCGATTCGTCGTTGTCTTCATCGACGACATTTTGGTATACTCTAGGAGTCGAGAGGAGCATGAGGAGCACTTGCGTTTGGTCCTTGATACGCTCAGACAGCATCAGTTGTTCGCACAGTATAAGAAGTGCGACTTCTGGAAGCAGGAGGTGAAGTTCCTGGGACACGTGGTGTCCAAGGATGGCATGGCAGTTGACCTGTCTAAGGTAGCTGCGGTGCAGGACTGGGAGCAGCCTGGTTCTGTCACTGAGGTGAGGAGTTTCTTGGGTCTCGCTGGCTACTATCGGCGCTTCATTCAGGATTTCTCGAAGATCGCGAGACCCTTATCTCAGTTGACACGGAAGGACGTGAAGTTCGCCTGGAATGATAAGGCGGAGTCAGCTTTTCAGGAGCTGAAGGACAGACTTACGTCCGCCCCTGTGCTAGTATTGCCAGAGCAAGGGGTTAAATACACTATATACACTGACGCGTCTAGCGTTGGTTTGGGTTGTGTCCTTATGCAGAGGGACAGGGTAATTTCGTATGCCTCGAGACAATTAAGGAAGCACGAGGAGAATTACCCTACACACGACCTGGAGTTGGCAGCCGTGATATTCGCACTGAGGCTCTGGAGACATTACCTCTATGGAGAGGAGTTCGAGCTCTTTTGCGACCACAAGAGCCTCAAGTACATATTCACACAGCGGGACTTGAATATGAGGCAGCGGCGATGGATGGAGACGCTGAAGGACTTCAAGTTTGAAGTCTCTTACCATCCTGGGAAGGCGAACCTTGTGGCTGATGCGTTGAGCCGCAAGAAGGCGATAGAGTTTGCGGCTCCGCTGAGGGTTGCCGAGTGGGATATGGTTGAGTTTTTGCGAGACTTTGAGCAGAAACTCACCGTAGAGGAGCCATTTGAGTTCATCGCACATGTTCAGGTGCGATCCCCGATCGATGACCGTGTCATCGAGGCGCAGAGGGACGACGCGCATCTTACTGAGCTTCGAGAGCAGGCCAGTGATGATGATGACGCCGACTGGCGAGTTGGCATGGATGGGGGTTTACGTTACCGTAGCCGCCTATGCGTTCCTGATGTCCCTGACTTGAGACGAGAGATTCTCGAGGCTGCGCATTCTACTAGACTCGCGATGCATCCTGGCAGCACGAAGATGTATCGTGACGTGAAGAGGACGTACTGGTGGGAAGGTATGAAGACCCACATTGCTGAGTTCGTGTCCCGTTGTCTCACTTGTCAACAGGTGAAGGCAGAGCATCGCCGACCACCTGGACTTTTGCAGCCTATGCCGATTGCAGAGTGGAAGTGGGATTTCATTTCCATGGACTTCATTTCTGGGTTGCCGAAGACGAGGAAGGGGCATGATTCTATTTGGGTGATCGTCGACCGATTGACGAAGTCGGCGCACTTCCTACCGATCAGAGTTACGAACTCTGCAGACGAGCTGGCTAGATTGTATATTAGAGAGATCGTGCGTCTGCATGGAGTTCCGTTGGAGATCGTGTCGGACAGAGACACGCGGTTCACTTCTATTTTCTGGACTCGCATTCAGGAGGCTATGGGTGTGAAGTTGAAGTTCAGTACTGCCTTCCACCCACAGACGGACGGACAGACAGAGCGAGTGAACCAGATCCTGGAGGACATGTTGCGAGCTTGCGCATTGGACTTCAAGGACAGTTGGGATGACTGTCTTGCATATGCGGAGTTTGCGTACAACAATAGCTTCCAGGCGAGTATCGGCATGGCACCTTATGAGGCGCTGTATGGGCGACCTTGTCGCGCACCGCATTGCTAGTTAGAGGTCGGTGAGCGCAGCTTGATTGGCCCAGAGTTGGTGCAGGCGACGTCAGAGAAGATTGATATTATTCGACGTCGGCTTCTTACAGCGCAGAGCAGACAGAAGAGCTACGCCGATACGAGACGGAGACCACTAGAGTTCACAGTCGGGGATCATGTGTTTTTGCGAGTTTCCCCTATGAAGGGAGTCCTTCGGTTCGGAAAGAAGGGGAAGCTGGCACCGCGATACATTGGTCCATTTCAGATCCTCGATCGTGTGGGAGCAGTGGCTTACCGATTGGCTTTACCCACGCCCCTCGCGAGCGTCCACAACGTATTTCATGTTTCTATGCTGAAGAAGTATGTTGCTGATCCTTCTCATATCATCAGATGGGAGCAGGTGCAGTTAGGAGAGGATGTTACTTATATCCTGCGACCGACACGCATCTTAGACCGGAAGGAGCAGGTACTGCGTAGCAAGGTGATTCCCCTTGTGAAGGTACTATGGACGCATCATACTGAGGAGGAGGCTACTTGGGAGACAGAAGCCGAGATCAGAAAGAACTACCCACAGCTTCTCGAGGAGTACGAAAAGGTACAAAATTTCGAGGACGAAATTATTTGTTAAGGGGGGTAGATTGTAACGCCCGTGAAAAATCCATACTTGGGCTCGAGTACCAACTCGACCCGAATTTGCGTAGAATTCATTCCTTTGGAAAATTTGACTAGGTTAGCTAGTGCAACGTTAGAATAGCTGGGAAATGGTCCCTGATCACTTTAAATACGTTCTACAAGGCCCGAAGCGAGTGGAACTAAGGGTGCTATAATGCTCTAAAGCCTCGGATCAAACTCTAAGCCGGTTTGTTCTCTGGACCACTTTGAATCTTTGTATTGGATCTAGACCGCACGTTGAAAGTCCGATACCTCCTATCTTAGACCGTTAGGACCGTCTAGCTGGGCTTGACACTCATTCCAAAAATCAAGTCAAACCGATTATTACAGGCTATTTCATTGAGCCCGGACCGAAGAGAGTGTGAATAGGGACATAGTTGGAATTTCAAATTCAAATCTGGCACACAAATTTGACGCATCAGTATTAAGCATTCTGACCGTCAGAATACAGCCAAATCACACCCTTGGATCAGGAAAAATATCTATTATATATCACGAGACTTATAGGCCTGATCTTGGTGCGGTGACCGTTAAACTGAAACTGGGCCGCCACGTGCGATCTGGGAACCCAACCGGTCTGAAAACTGGATGTGTGCTAGATCCAGTATGCATGAGCTTAAGTCCGACCGCATTTGGCCTGGGGACCTCCAGAAATGCCCTTTTGGACCGAAACGGCCCCGATTTGGTTAGGCACCAAGTAAACATTGTTCCCAAGCCTATTTTGGGAATGTTTTAGGCTATAAAAGGGGTTGAAACCCTCACTCCTCTCTCCCATCCGAATTTGAGAGAAGCCCTAGCTTGGGAGAGAGAAAAAGAGTGAGAGATTGTGAGAGAGTGGGAGGGTTCTTCCCGCCACTTGTGCTACGTGTTGCACATGCTTAAGCGACACTTCTCTACAGCTTTCCCGGCGATTCCACCGCAATCCTAGGTAAGTAAAAACCCTAAATAGTTGGTGATTTGAGTTTTTCTTGTTTCCATGGCGATGTAGCTTATGGATCTTATGTATTAGGCTCCTTACTCGCCGTAGACGAAGCATATACACTCCGCTTCAATTCCCGAGTCTACAAGACACTAGGTGAGGATTTTAGACGCTTTGATTGACGGTTCCCAATGCTTTCAATGTCGTTTAATAGTAGATTCTTGACGGCATCGCCGTTTGACATGTACAAAATGCTCTCCGTTTCCCGTTTCGTAAGCTAACGAAGAATATGAGATTTAGGGCATTTTAGTCATTTGTAGGAAGTACTGTTTGCATTCATATTTTGCTGATGTGATTGACATGGTTTGTTGTCGCATTAGGAAGTTAGGAATGCGTGCATAATTAGTTTGGCGAAGAGATTCGCCTAGTGCACACTTTGGGTCGACATGCTATATGTAGACCTAAGTGTGTAGTGCATGTGTTTGTATAAATGCTTGTATTAGTATGTATTGAACTAAATGATGTTATTTGATACTTTGTGATTGATTTTTCAATTCTTATGCCGACCTAAATGATTTTCTACATGTTGACAAAATGCATGATTTCATTATATGCATGGAATGTATGTGCTTGAGGATTTGCTTAAGTTGAATATGCATGGGAAGTATGCCTTGAAGATTTGCTTAAGTTGAAAGTTATAACATGTGTTAACATGCTCACATGATGTATTTCAATTCCAATACCTTGTATAGTAATTCCATAGATGTGTGGGACTTGACTTAGTCCAGGCAGTCGGTAACCGAGCGATTTCGTGGCTGACTGGTCATAGCCACGAACGACGCGTAGATGAATGTGATTCGTGTTGAGAGTTGGCGGCAGTGGTTAGGCCACGCGAAGTGTTTTACGCACTTCATGTCGTTCAATTCGATATGCGATCGCGCTAGTCGAGCCCGTCAAGTAACCCGACTGGCCGATGTTTGTTCACCTTGTATGTAACATAACTGCTTGAACCTAGGGTACTGAACTTACCATTGTAAACCCTATTAACCGTGGTACCTTGATCCACGAAGACTCATGAGCCGGGCATGGTGGTATGGGACACCGTGGTCGAGCTGTCGGCCTACGCTGGGGCCACAAACCTCCCCGTAGTGACCAGTGAGCACCTAGACTCGTGAGCAGATTATGGTGGTATGGGACACTATATTCTAGCTGTCGGCCTACACTGATCAGGCGACGAGCCCTTTGTAGTGACCGCGAGCGTATTCTGAGTTCACGGGAGGCGACGACCCTTCCGTGCAGTAGAGTACAGTAGGCCTGTATTGATAAGGTGATGGGGGAGCGGTGCAACGAGTGCGAGCAACAGCCCTGGCAGCCCTTGCAGTGACCTACGAAATGTACATCGTATGAGATTACTAGGAGTGACGACCCTAGACAGGATCCGTGTTGGGATTGATACAAGGGAGGTACCTTAGTTTCCCAATCCTGCTGTTTGAATGGACTAATAACAACTTGGTAATCATATCACCATAGCATTGCATGTGCCTGGAAGATGTGGAGCACTCTAGGGAGTGTGGCATGCCGCGGTCGTAAGATGTTGCCGTATGAGGGTGATCGTCGGTGAGGGCATACATCACGTCATATCATCTTGCATTAACAACAGTTTTAGGACTTGTCTGATTTACTGCTTTACTATTATCGCGTGATTGAATTGTGAACATGCTAATCTTTGCTCTATGATTCCACTGAGTTGATCACTCATTCCCACGTTACGGGATGGTGTTTGCAACACCCACCAGACCCTGTTGTAGTTGCAGGTGACGATGAGATCCAGGAGGTGGAGCTAGATGATGACGAGGACCAGGATGAGTTCTCGTATATGCAGTATCATGACGGCTTCCCGTAGGTGACCTGGATCGAGGGGACATCAGTGGGACTTTTCTTTTTGAACATTATTCTTTTGTTATGTACATGTATATGAGACTCAGAGATGTAGTCATACTTTGGAGACAGTTGAGATTACTTTGTTTTTTCCATACAGTGATATATATCTTGTTTAGTCTTCCGCTTGCTTTTATCACTGGATCTGAAGTATGAATTGCAGTTTTGGTATACTTTTACTCATGTGAATGCTTTAAATCAGACAACATTGAATCATAACCATTTTTGTTGCATAAGTGACGGTCTGGAACTCGGGAGTTGAGTTTATACACGACCCCCGATTTTCAGGGTGTTACAACTACTCACACTTTTCTGAAGTGTGGTCCATGAGAAATAAGGTGTAATTCTCATAAATTTAGATCCATCGATTCCAGTTACTTCAGTAGTAGGAGGGGTCCATTCATTTACTGTGGCTAGCCACACACTTTCATCCATGGATTTAAGGAAAATCCTCATCTTAGCTTTCCAATAGACATAATTGGTGCCATAGAAAGGTGGAGGCCTAGTGACAAAAAGGCTATCAGATCGATTAGCTCAGGAAATAAATCCAAATAAAAAGAATTAAAATGAGATATTAGGCTCTGATACCACTTGAAAAGGCCTAGCTATAAGTCTTAGAGGGGGGGTGAATAGGACTATGCCAAATTTAAAACAATAATAGTGAAATTAAATAATGAGATAATTTAATAAAGAAAATCAATTCATAATGCTGAAATGAAAAGTAACCTCAATAAACAAGTATTGAGAGGTTAATACAAATGTTGTTTTAAGGACAACCTTACACCAAAAAACCAAGGGTTTATAGTAGGACAACCTTATTTCTAAAACGCTCTTTGTATCGAAAACTCAAACTAATGAGGAATAAAAAAATGGCAAGGAATTGAAATAAGTTGCAAGAATTTAAATCTAAATTATTACAACATTCCCCACAATGCTTGAAATGTAAATATTACAACATTCACATTCACATATACATCCCACAATTCCGAATGATAAAAGATAGGAAAAATAAAGCACACATCCACAAAACACAGAGTTATAATGGTTAGCCTGTGTGTTCACTAACTATTAAACAATAGCCACATAACTTGCTACTCCACTCCAAATATCCTCACACAGTGGATATTAGCATTCACTATGAAAATAGGTTTCTCAGGTTCACCTAAAACCTTTAGAATTGTGTCTTTTACAAAGGGCTTACACAATTCAAAAAACCCCTCTTCTGAGTTTGTGGCTCTCCTCAAATAACCAACACAAAGAGATTTTTCTGACTTAATCTCAAATAAAACCAAAATAAAAAAAATTTACACAAATGTAAAATACCTAGAATTCTCCTTTTGTTGTAGCTCGAAATAACCAATCAGAGTAGAAGTTCGAATGAAGAAGTTCAATGTCTAATACTCACTTTAAAATGTTTCTAGGTTCTATATTGATTTTAATTAAACCAGTTGGGCTAGCTAGATTTGATTTTGATTCCAAGAAGGAATAACACAATTCCTCTTTTCAATTCAGATTGGAATATAGAAACAAAATCAAACCAATAAAGCTAACAAAAGAGGATATTAAACATGTACAATGTAGCTTAAAATAATACTAACTTATCTATCAGAGTGATCCCTTGATTTATCTTGAATTGAGTTATCAATCTCTGAAATTTGTTATATATTTATAGCTGCAGAAATTACATCTACGACTACTCTTGAGGACACTATGTCACGCCCTAAACCTTGGGACAAATAGCTTTCGGGATGCCTCAAATTCAGTACTTGACTTCCATACACCAAGTCCCGAGTTCGGCACACCACAAGAAAGATTTTTGACCGAATTTATATATATATATATACATATATAATAATACCTGAACATAAAGATCCATGATCAAATTACCAAGCGATACTCTCCAATAAAAATCCTGATGGTTAAAAGTACAATGTTTTCCAAAGGGTACACAATGTCAACCTAGCCAAATCGAAAAGTAGATGCAACGCATTAAGAAGGAAAAATCCTCTAAGCTACTTCAGCCCTGAAAAAAATGGGAAATAGGAAGCTTAGGAAAAAATCCTAGTGAGTACACACGTGTGTGCAGTGTGTCCTACATGCAAGAAAGATAAATATGTTACAAGGAAATCATATATGTGAAAGGCGTGTAGCACGTAAAGTATGATATCAGTGCCAATGCAATGCATATGAATCATAGTAATACTCTAAGTCAATGCTACCAGCAATACCAAGTCATATTTTCATTTCTCTTATACCACTGCCATAACCGTTTTACATGAATCCATAATCACATCATCATCCTCATATTGTCTTGCCATAATTATATAATATCAAAAATACTGACAAGTCCATGAGTCAAACAATATCAGAATACGTAATACAGATCAACTATACAAATGAGGAACAACATTAGAATACATGATACATATCAACTACACAAATGAGGAGTCATAAAGAGTCAAATATCAGATACCGTATTTAAGCCATATAAATACAAAAACATAGGTAACTCAAAATGCCGTATGTCACAGATGTAATGCAATATGCGATGCGAATAAAATGACCATGCTGGAGTGTGAAGTCAAGATGATAGTACGTAGTGTCGCGGACTATGGGTCCATCACAAGGGACTTTTATGCAAACTAGTCCCATACTTAAATTTAGATAGTCAGACTCAATGTGGCAAACTCCTTATCTCAAGTTAGTCGTGCGCCCTAACTGAAATTCTAGTCATTGCGAAGGTACACGTACAAATAGTTACGTACCACTAACCTGAGTGGATAGTGAATGAATGAATGAATGAGTATGCAATTCCTGCTCAATAAGTCCACATATCAGTAAGGTTCAACTCTGGGATCATCACCGAGGTTTAGTACACTCCAAATGGCACTGTCCATCTTCCAGCAGCATAGTACAAGTGAGCATAAGAAACCTCACTATCCGCCTAGCCAATAATCTGCTAATACCTATCCGGCATGTTGATAGTGGACCCATTCACGAGATGGTCAAACTCAGCCTAGTAATGCCCCCTACCCTCGAGCGAAAAAGGCCACAACCCCTCTCAACCGACCACGACACAGTAGGAGACACGACATCCTAGTATTCAATACTCGGGTGCTCATGTATCCACATGGTCTAGACGTTGGGGCATCCTATAGTACCAAGAGAGTTTAGAGATTTTCACCCGGGGCCATCTATGACAGCACGATACTAGAATAAATTTTCAGTATCTCGTCTGGCCATCCAAATATGTCTATGGAAGCTACGACCCTGATATCGCTAAGGCATACAGTAATCATAATGTAAGATATATGAGTCATACAGTCCAGTCATGCAACAATCCGGTGCATACCATGTACTCATGTGAGACAATATCCACCTATCAGGGAGTCTTATAATTGTCATGACCAATTACATATGCAATGGTCAACCTCCTCTCATAATAAACATGCAGATGATGCATATGGGCATGTATCATGATGTTATGCTGTCACATACTCATAATCGACATCAATAATCAGAATTGGTGAGAATGGGCTTAGCAAGGGCTAAGGGAAGGTCACAATGTGGACATTCAACCATCATTGCCGGTCAATGTAGACATTTAGCCAACATTTCTCCCAAGGAGTGGCCCATATAAATATAAATACATACATCATGGTGAAATCACACATCACATCGGTCCTCATATACATGACTTTGGGTCTCACACAAGGGTCACATATTCATCACATTAGGCCTCACTCATGGGCCGCATATACATCACATTGGGCCATATCATATGGGCCTTACACAAATACACCACATCAGGCTTCACAACCCATGGGCTTCAAATACACAATAGGTGGGCCCTACACATAGGCCCCAAATACATCACAATGAGCCACAACCCATGGGCATAAAAAATAACTCAATGAGCCACACCCATGATCTAAAATACATCACATTGGGCCTCTCCCATGGGCCTCGAATACATTGCAAGTGGCCTCAAATTTATTTCATAGGTAGGCCACATACATGGGCCTAATACACATCACTATGGGCCACATCACATGGGTCAGAAATACATCACAATGAGCCTCATCATATGGGCCAGAAATATATCTCAATGGGCCTTCCCATAGGCCACGAATACATGGCTACAATTATGATAAGTCTCATACTACAACCACTTCACACATCACATAGTTAATAACTCATATTTGGTGTCACATGGTTAAGGGCCAAGAGCCACATTTCATCGTACCATTTATGGTTTAGAGATCACAGTGTATAGAATCCAGGACTTTGATAGCATTAGCTTGGGTAACAAAACCCTACATGTAACACCCTGAAAATCGGGGGTCGTGTATAAACTCAACTCCCGAGTTCCAGACCGTCACTTATGCAACAAAAATGGTTATGATTCAATGTTGTCTGATTTAAAGCATTCACATGAGTAAAAGTATACCAAAACTGCAATTCATACTTTAGATCCAGTGATAAAAGCAAGCGGAAGACTAAACAATGTATATATCACTGTATGGAAAAATAAAGTAATCTCATCTGTCTCCAAAGTATGACTACATCACTGAGTCTCATGTACATATACATAACAAAAATAATATTCAAAAGGAAAGTCCCACTGATGTCCCCTCAATCCAGGTCACCTACGGGAAGCCGTCATGATACTGCATATACGAGAACTCATCCTGGTCCTCGTCAATCTCTGGCTCCACCTCCTGGATCTCGTCCTCACCTGCAGCTACAACAGGGTCTGGTGGGTGTTGCAAACACCATCCCGTAACGTGGGAATGAGTGATCAACTCAGTGGAATCATAGAGCAAGGATTAGCATGTTCACAATTCAATCACGCGATAATAGTAAAGCAGTAAATCAGACAATCCTAATACTGTTGTTAATGCAAGATGATATGACGTCATGTATGCCCTCACCGACGATCACCCTCATGCGGCAACATCTTACGACCGCGGCATGCCACACTCCCTAGAGTGCTCCACATCTTCCAGGCACATGCAATGCTATGGTGATATGATTTCCAAGTTGTTATTAGTCCATTCAAACAGCAGGATTGGGAAACTAAGGTACTTCCCTCGTATCAATCCCAACACGGATCCTGTCTAGGGTCGTCACTCCTAGTAATCTCATACGATGTATATTTCGTAGGTCACTGCAAGGGCTGCCAGGGCTGTTGCTCAGACTCGTTGCACCGCTCCCCCATCACCTTATCAATACAGGCCTACTGTACTCTACTGCACGGAAGGGTCGTCGCCTCCCGTGGACTCAGAATACGCTCGCGGTCACTACAAAGGGCTCGTCGCCTGATCAGTGTAGGCCGACAGCTAGAATATAGTGTCCCATACCACCATAATCTGCTCACGAGTCAAGGTGCTCATTGGTCACTACGGGGAGGTTTGTGGCCCCAGCGTAGGCCGACAGCTCGACCACAGTGTCCCATACCACCATGCCCGACTCATGAGTCTTCGTGGATCAAGGTACCACGGTTAATAGGGTTTACAATGGTAAGTTCAGTACCCTAGGTTCAAGCAGTTATGATACATACAAGGTGAACAAACATCGGCCAGTCGGGTTACTTGACGGGCTCGACTAGCGCCATCGCATCTCAAGTTGAACGACATGAAGTGCGTAAAACACTTCGCGTGGCCCAACCACTGCCGCCAACTCTCAACCCGAATCACGTTCATCGACGCGTCGTTCGTGGCTATGACCAGTCAGCCACGAATTCGCTCGGTTACCGACTGCCTGGACTAAGTCAAGTCCCACACATCTATGGAATTACATTAACACTATATACCAGGGTATTGGAATTGAAATACATCATGTGAGCATGTTAACACATGTTATAACATTCAACTTAAACAAATCTTCAAGGCATACCTTCCATGCATATTCAACTTAAGCAAATCTTCAAGGCATACTTCCTATGCATGTAATGCAATCATGCATAAGGTCAACATGTAGGAAATCATTTAGGTCAGCATTTTAATCATGAAATCAATCTCAAACTACTACATAACATCATTCAATACAATACATACTAGTACAAGCATTTATACAAACACATACACTACACACTTAAGTCCACATATAGTATGTCGACCCAAAGTGCGCAACTAGGCGAATCTCTTCACCAAACTAATTGTACACGCCTTCCTAACTTCCTAATGCGACAACAAACCATGTCAATCACATCAGCAAAATATGAATGTAAACAGTACTTCCTACAAATGACTAAAATGCCCTAAATCTCATATTCTTCGTTAGCTTACGAAACGGGAAACGGAGAGCATTTTGTACATGTCAAACGGCGATTCCGTCAAGAATCTACTATTAAACGACATTGAAAGCGTTGGGAACCGTCAATCAAAGCGTCTAAAATCCTCACCTAGTGTCTTGTAGACTCGGAAATTGAAACGGAGCGTATACGCTTCGTCTACGGCGAATAAGGAACCTAATACACGAGATCCATAAGCTACATCACTATGGAAACAAGGAAAACTCAAATCAACAACTATTTAGGGTATTTACTTACCTAGAATCACGGTGGAATCGCCGGGAAGGTGCTAGAGGTGTGTTGCTTAAGCACGTGCAACACGTAGCACATGTGGCAGGAAGAACTCCCCCACTCTCTCACAATCTCTCACTTTTTTTTCTCTCTCTCAAGCTAGGGCTTCTCTCAAATTCGGATGGGAGAGAGGAGTGAGGGTTTCAACCCCTTTTATAGCCTACAACATGCCCAAAATAGGCTTGGGAACAATGTTTACTTGGTGCCTAACCAAATCGGGGCCGTTTCGGTCCCAAAGGGCATTTCTGAAGGTCCCCTGGCCAAATGCGGTCGGACTTAAGCTCATGCATACTGGATCTAGCACACATCCAGTTTTCAGACCGGTAGGGTTCCCAGATCGCACGTGGCGGTCCAGTTTCAGTTTAACGGTCATCGCACCAAGATCAGGCCTATAAGTCTCGTGATATATAATAGATATTTTTCCTGATCCAAGGGTGTAATTTGGCTGTATTTTGACGGTCAGAACGCTCAATACTGATGCGTCAAATCGTGTGCCAGATTTGAATTTCAAATTCCAATTCTAACCCTATTCTCACTCTCTTCGGTCCGGGCTCAATGAAATAGCCTGTGATTATCGGTTTGACTTGATTTTTGGAATGAGTGTCAAGTCCAGCTAGACGGTTCTAACGGTCTAAGATAGGAGGTATCGGACTTTCGACGTGCGGTCTAGATCCAATACAAAGATTCAAAGTGGTCCAGAGAACAAACCTTCTTAGAGTTTGGTCCGAGGTTTTAGAGCATTATAGCACCATTGGTTTCACTCACTTTGGGCCTTGTAGAACGTATTTAAAGTGATCAGGGACCATTTCCCAGCTATTCCAACGTTGCACTAGCTAACCTAGTCATATTTTCTAAAAGAATGAATTCTACGCAATATCGGGTCGAGTTGGTACTCGAGCCCAAGTATGGATTTTTCACGGGCGTTACAATCTACCCCCCTTAACAAATAATTTCGTCCTCGAAATTTTGTACCTTTTCGTACTCCTCGAGAAGCTGTGGGTAGTTCTTTCTGATCTCGGCTTCTGTCTCCCAAGTAGCCTCCTCCTTAGAGTGATGCGTCCATAGTACCTTCACAAGGGGAATCACCTTGCTACGCAGTACCTGCTCCTTCCGGTCTAAGATGCGTGTCGGTCGCAGGATATAAGTAACATCCTCTCCTAACTGCACCTGCTCCCATCTGATGATATGAGAAGGATCAGCAACGTACTTCTTCAGCATAGAAACATGAAATACGTTGTGGACGCTCGCGAGGGGCGTGGGTAAAGCCAATCGGTAAGCCACTGCTCCCACACGATCGAGGATCTGAAATGGACCAATGAATCGCGGTGCCAGCTTCCCCTTCTTCCCGAACCGAAGGACTCCCTTCATAGGGGAAACTCGCAAAAACACGTGATCCCCGACTGTGAACTCTAGTGGGCTCCGTCTCGTATCGGCGTAGCTCTTCTGTCTGCTCTGCGCTGTAAGAAGTCGACGTCGAATAATATCAATCTTCTCTGACGTCGCCTGCACCAACTCTGGGCCAATCAAGCTACGCTCACCGACCTCTAACCAGCAATGCGGTGCGCGACAAGGTCGCCCATACAGCGCCTCATAAGGTGCCATGCCGATACTCGCCTGGAAGCTATTGTTGTACTCAAACTCCGCATATGCAAGACAGTCATCCCAACTGTCCTTGAAGTCCAATGCGCAAGCCCGCAACATGTCCTCCAGGATCTGGTTCACTCGCTCCGTCTGTCCGTCCGTCTGTGGGTGGAAGGCAGTACTGAACTTCAACTTCACACCCATAGCCTCCTGAATGCGAGTCCAGAAAATAGAAGTGAACCGCGTGTCTCTGTCCGACACGATCTCCAACGGAACTCCATGCAGACGCACGATCTCTCTAATATACAATCTAGCCAGCTCGTCTGCAAAGTTCGTAACTCTGATCGGTAGGAAGTGCGCCGACTTCGTCAATCGGTCGACGATCACCCAAATGGAATCATGCCCCTTCCTCATCTTCGGCAACCCAGAAATGAAGTCCATGGAAATGAAATCCCACTTCCACTCTGCAATCGGCATAGGCTGCAAAAGTCCAGGTGGTCGGCGATGCTCTGCCTTCACCTGCTGACAAGTGAGACAACGGGACACGAACTCAGCAATGTGGGTCTTCATACCTTCCCACCAATACGTCCTCTTCACGTCACGATACATCTTCGTACTGCCTGGATGCATCGCGAGTCTAGTAGAATGCGCAGCCTCGAGAATCTCTCGTCTCAAGTCAGGGACATCTGGGACGCATAGGCGGCCACGGTAACGTAAGCTCCCATCCATACCAACTCGCCAGTCGGTGTCAGCATCATCACTGGCCTGCTCTCGAAGCTCAGTAAGATGCGCGTCGTCCCTCTGCGCCTCGATGATACGATCATCGATCTGGGATCGCACCTGTACGTGTGCGATGAACTCAAATGGCTCCTCTACGGTGAGTTTCTGCTCAAAGTCTCGCAAACTCTATCGCCTTCTTGCGGCTCAACGCATCAGCCACAAGGTTCGCCTTCCCAGGATGGTAAGAGACTTCAAACTTGAAGTCCTTCAGCGTCTCCATCCATCGCCGCTGCCTCATATTCAAGTCCCGCTGCATGAATATGTACTTGAGGCTCTTGTGGTCGCAAAAGAGCTCGAACTCCTCTCCGTAGAGGTAATGTCTCCAGAGTCTCAGTGCGAATATCACGGCTGCCAACTCCAGGTCGTGTGTAGGGTAATTCTCCTCGTGCTTCCTTAATTGTCTCGAGGCATACGAAATTACCCTGTCCCTCTGCATAAGGACACAACCCAAACCAACGCTAGACGCGTCAGTGTATATAGTGTATTTAACCCCTTGCTCTGGCAATACTAGCACAGGGGCGGACGTAAGTCTGTCCTTCAGCTCCTGAAAAGCCGACTCCGCCTTATCATCACAGGCGAACTTCACGTCCTTCCGTGTCAACTGAGATAAGGGTCCCGCGATCTTCGAGAAATCCTGAATGAAGCGCCGATAGTAGCCAGCGAGTCCCAAGAAACTCCTCACCTCAGTGACAGAACCAGGCTGCTCCCAGTCCTGCACCGCAGCTACCTTAGACAGGTCAACTGCCATGCCGTCCTTGGGCACCACGTGTCCCAGAAACTTCACCTCCTGCTTCCAGAAGTCGCACTTCTTGTACTGTGCGAAAAACTGATGTCGTCTGAGCGTATCAAGGACCAAACGCAAGTGCTCCTCATGCTCCTCTCAACTCCTAGAGTATACCAAAATGTCGTCGATGAAGACAACGACGAATCGATAGAGGAAAGGCCGCAATACCCGGTTCATCAGATCCATGAACACGGCCGGTGCGTTCGTGAGACCGAACGACATCACGAGGAACTCGTAGTGACCAAAATTGGTCCTGAATGCTGTCTTCTGCACGTCCTCATCTCTGACGCGCAGTTGATGATATCCTGACTGAAGATCAATCTTCGAGAAGTACTGTGCTCCTCTCAACTGATCAAACAAGTCATCGATCCTGGGCAAAGGGTACTTGTTCTTCACCGTGAGCTGGTTCAGCCTGCATTAATCAATACACAATCGCAGCGAACCATCCTTCTTCTTCACGAACAAGACCGGTGCTCCCTAAGGAGACACGCTAGGCCGTATAAAGCCAAGCTCTAGCAGACCATCAATCTGCGTCCGTAACTCCTCCATCTCACAAGGTGCCATGCGATACGTCGGCAGTGAGACGGGTGTAGAGCCAGGAACCAGATCGATAGTGAAGTCGATCTCACGTCGGGGCGACAAACCAGGGATCTTCCTGAACAGATCCCCGAACTCAGAAACAACTGGCGTCTGCTCAAGTACCTGGGCACCAGCGTCGCGCAATAGAGTGGCGTAGCTAAGAATGCGGAAAGGAAGATTTACCCGCACTGGAAATGTGAAAGGCGTGCCCTCAGGCTCGTACACCGTCACCACACGAGCCTCGCAGTCAATCTCGGCTCTCGCTGCAGTCAACCAGTCCATGCCAAGAATGACGTCGAGATAAACGAGCGAGGGATCGACGACCAGATCAAGAGTCATCGTCCTGCCTCCCAGATCAACTAAACAACCCTCACACATCTGGGTGACATCCGAATAATCTCCATGAGCTGCAAGGACTCGCACGCTATCCATAGTGATAGTCTGCAACCCAAGACGTCTGACTACGGCACGCGATATCAGAGAAAGCGTGGAACCAGTGTCCACCATAACAAGAACGGGAGTACCTCCGATATGGCCCGTGACCTCGGAGGCTAAATGCTGGAAAGTCGGCGTCGTAGCTGCCTCAGCGGTCAGTGCATGAACTCGTGCCTGCTGTGGCCGGTTCGGCCGCTGTGTCAAGGGCCGTGGAGGCTGTCGAATCTGCGATACCGTAGGTCGGAAAGAAGGATGCGCAGGAGCTGACCGTATAGGCGGTGCTGATATCGCCTGCGGACGTACACGATCAATCTTCTGCGGCGGCGAGAACCCACTGTCCCGCATCCTGGAAAAGCAACTCTGCGCTAAATGGCCCGTCCTCCCACAGTATGTGCATGATAAATCAGGGCGCCGAAACGGTCCTACTGGCGCCGTGGTCCTGGTAGGAGGATCAATGCGAGGCCTCTTGCCCGCGAAGGGCCTGTCTGATAAATCCGGTCGTGGCCTAGAAGTAGTCGGGCCTCGAGATCGCGCAAGTCGATCCACGTCCTGCTCTGCCCGCATGGACATGTGAACCAACTCCGCATAGGAGGGGAAACTGATATAGCACATCTTCGACCGAATATCCGGTCGCAAGCCCTCCAAAAAGCGCCGTATGCGCATCTGCTCATCAGCTAGAATCGTCGGGACGTACCTGCCCAACTCTGTGAACCGATGCACATACTCGATAACAGTCATCGCTGCCTGCCTGAGACGGAGAAACTCATTCTCCCTCTCGTGCCTGTAGGTCTGGGGATAATACTTCTCATGGAAGCGAAACTCGAATGCTGCCCACGTCCATACGAAATCTGCGGCAACAGTCCGCAATATGCTATCCCACCACATACTGGCCTCTCTCTCAAACAGGAAGGTAGCCAGCTCTACCTGTTCAGCCTCGGTACAGTGCAATATCCGTAGAATCTTCGACACTCGGTCGAGCCAGAACTCAGCCTCCTCGGGTCTGTGAGAACCCGTGAAAGTAGGAGGCCGCAAGCGCTGAAATCGCTCAAGAAGGCCCCGTGTGTCGGCAGGATTCCCCGCAGGGAAAGCAGGCGGCGCAGGATGTGCTATGCCCTCATCCTGGGCGTAAGTATAGGCATCCTCAGCTGGATGCGCAGGTGGTGCAGGTGGAGTAGATGTAGTCGCACCCCCACCCTGGGCTAAAGTCCCAACTATGGTGGTCAGAAGCTGCTGCTGCTGTAGCATCATAGCCATCATCTGCTCGAATCTGTCAGGGGATGGAGCAGGCTGTGGCGGATGAGGTGCGGAAGTAGATGCGCGCTGTGGCTCTCTAACTGATGGTGTAAATGGCGGTGGTCCATCTGTAGGACCAACAGCAGGCTGAGACGACCGAACTGTCTCAGGAATCGGGCCCACAGCAGGGTCCAGACGAGTGCCAGACTGAGAGGGAGTCTGATCCATCTGCTCTGACAATGAAAGCCGAACCGCGCTCCTCGTAGTCTTAGGTGGCATTCCCTATATTCAAATTAGGGCGCAACCTTGTCAGTCTCAATTGCACAAATACACCACAATCATTCACTAAAGAGTCAAAGGCATTCCATGCATTTCAACTAATCAAAATTGTCACAATACAAGGGATATATCCTTAAAAGCATCATGACTAGAATGACATGGAAATTAAGACAGTTAAGCAACAGCAACATAAGCAAAGCACTAGCCCTAATAGGCTTTACACACATAAAACAGGAAATGGCTAACTACTAATAACAACATCAAAGATCGCATCGCTAGTCGGAATCTGGTGATGGAGGAGAAGCACCCTTATCCTGTAAGCAACACAGGATTGCCTTCAAGGTGCGAGTCACCTTGCCAAACTTCTTCTTTGTAACAGCCTTGGCATCAGCGACTTCCGCTCGAAGTTCTTAGACTTCCCTTCGCAAAGCGGTCTGACTTTCCTCCATCCGAGCAATGCGGTCGTCGATAGTAGTCTGCGCAGAAGGAGGAGGGCTCTCATCAGTATCCTGAGCCTCCTCTTCTGCTTCTTCCTGAGTCTCTTCCTGAACCTCTGCACTAGGTTCTCCTTCGCTTTGATCTTCCTCTTCATCAAAGTCGTCCCCACTATCCCTTTCAAGTTGATTTTCACGATATTGCGACCCAATCTTCATCTTAACCATTGTCGACTCATCAATGGTGTGAATCGATACCGGCAATTCGGGTCCAAGTCTATAAGCAAACTCAAGCGCAATCTTGCAAATGAGTCGGCCAAAGGGAAGGGATTTGGATGTTCTCTTCGACCTGGCTATGAGAACTATCTGCCGTAAGATGAAAGTGGCCATACATACGTTCTCTCCCTGGGCCACCAGAAATAAGAAATCGACCATAAGACGTGTACATTCAATGCGGTTCGTCGACCTAGGATAAACATTGAACGTGCAGATATGATGCAGCAGACGCAAATCCTCAGACATGTACGTCGCCTTGAGGCTATTATTAGGCTGCCATGGAACCAACTTACCACATAGAAACCTGGTGCGGCGATCTCGTTCACGTCTAGTCCTCAAATTCTTCTCACTTGGATGCACATCACCTAGAGGCACATTGAGAAGTCGCGCAACCAACCGGACGTCGATTGTAGCCATCCGATCTCTACCAAAAGGGATTTTGAACTGCAAAGGATCCAAGGTAGGATTCTGGATGCTAGCATAGAAGGCACGAACAGTGCTCACATTAGCACGAGCGCGAGCTTCAAAGACCGGTCCCCAGTGTGCAGCTTCAATGCGTTCGAACAACAGATACTCGCTGAACAATCGTCCATCTACGTCCGCCTCAAATAACACTCTACGATCAGTGTATTCACCATGAGGCATCTCTGACAGAATGGTTCGTCCAAGGTGTGCATGGGGATCCAAATCCCGCTTTGTACGACACTCCAGGACTGCAGTTGGACCTGCGGCGGCGCTTGAACTTGCGGCACCACCCCGCAGTCTTCTCGATCGAGCAAGGCGGCTCGGCCCAGCCTCGTCTGTCGCAGTTTTCCTCTTACCCATCAAAGATATGATGGATGAGAGCGACAAAAGGCCCAAAATGGCTTCCACAAAAGCCATGGAAAACGCCAAAAATGCGGAGAAATGGCTGCCCAATCTGAAAAAAGGAAATCTAGGCGTCGTAGAGGGATGCTTCAAGCTTCCCAAGGCTGTACTTTCAGGGAAAAATACAAACAAAAAGATAGGATGGAGAACCTCACGATTTCAGCACTATTTGGGGGATTTTAGAGCTCCAAATGGTGATATCTTCAAGGAAAGAGGCTGCCAACACCCAATAAATGATGGGTGGTGGTCGGTTTTGGCCAAGGAAGGTTTTAGAGATGGTTTGGGACACCGGGGTTTGGAATTGGTTGCTGAAAATCGAATCTAGGGCTATGTAAGGGGGCTGTTTGTGAAGGAGAGGTGGGTTTTGGGAGTTTTCGTGATGTGGGAGGTACCTAGGGGTGATGTGGAGCCTGTTTAAGGGGGTGCGCCCGAAGGACGGCCCCATCGGAGCTCGCCAGCCGGCGATGGCATCGCCGGCCAACTCTTAAGTTGGCCGGTGGGACCCCATGGGTCTGGTCCCCCATGGTCCCAGGGTCCCAAAAAGTTAGGTCCCACCCCCTGGTTCATACTAATTTGGTCTCTATGAGCCCAAACGTGTGTTCGGGGCTTTTCGGGTCCACATCGCAATCCCGAATACCAAACCATATGATGCAGAATATGAATTTGGGGTAGAAGGAGCCAGTACACCTATCTAGCTCCTTAGTTGCTAAAAAAAGTGAAGTTAGAATGGCCTTATGGCCATTTTTCATAAAATTTTACTTTTCACTGTAAAATTTGGTGAATGTACTAATTTGTGTTATTTTCACATTAGGTTTGATGCCTAACATGAAATGGATAATAAAAAATTGAAGGTTGAAGTGTTTAGAGGAGGAATTTTGAGAATTTTTGGCAAAACGGGGTTTTTAAGCCCTGGCGATTGATTACTGGAGTCGTGGTCATTCCACGGCCCAAGGATTCACTTTTGCGGTTTAAAACCGCTCATAGGACGTCTCAACCCGACTTCCTACAGCTTAGAAGTGATTCGGGTTGCATTACGCGACCCGAGATACGTTACAGATTCGATCTTGCGACCGATCCTAATAGACTTCGCCTATCGGCGAATCTGCGATCCTAGAAGTGTTTCTAGACCCTTCTCGCACCCACCTAAGTCAAAGGAAGCGACATCGTACGTCGCAAGACCATAACCCAGGCCCAGTATACTCTCATTCATGCTCTGATACCAACTTGTAACACCCTGAAAATCGGGGGTTGTGTATAAACTCAACTCCCGAGTTCCAGACCGTCACTTATGCAACAAAAATGGTTATGATTCAATGTTGTCTGATTTAAAGCATTCACATGAGTAAAAGTATACCAAAACTGCAATTCATACTTCAGATCCAGTGATAAAAGCAAGCGGAAGACTAAACAAGGTATATATCACTGTATGGAAAAACAAAGTAATCTCATCTGTCTCCAAAGTATGACTACATCACTGAGTCTCATGTACATATACATAACAAAAATAATATTCAAAAGGAAAGTCCCACTGATGTCCCCTCGATCCAGGTCACCTACGGGAAGCCGTCATGATACTGCATATACGAGAACTCATCCTGGTCCTCGTCAATCTCTGGCTCCACCTCCTAGATCTCGTCCTCACCTGCAGCTACAACAGGGTCTGGTGGGTGTTGCAAACACCATCCCGTAACGTGGGAATGAGTGATCAACTCAGTGGAATCATAGAGCAAGGATTAGCATGTTCACAATTCAATCACGCGATAATAGTAAAGCAGTAAATCAGACAATCCTAATACTGTTGTTAATGCAAGATGATATGACGTGATGTATGCCCTCACCGACGATCACCCTCATGCGGCAACATCTTACGACCGCGGCATGCCACACTCCCTAGAGTGCTCCACATCTTCCAGGCACATGCAATGCTATGGTGATATGATTTCCAAGTTGTTATTAGTCCATTCAAACAGCAGGATTGGGAAACTAAGGTACTTCCCTCGTATCAATCCCAACACGGATCCTGTCTAGGGTCGTCACTCCTAGTAATCTCATACGATATATATTTCGTAGGTCACTGCAAGGGCTGCCAGGGCTGTTGCTCGCACTCGTTGCACCGCTCCCCCATCACCTTATCAATACAGGCCTACTGTACTCTACTGCACGGAAGGGTCGTCGCCTCCCGTGGACTCAGAATACGCTCGCGGTCACTACAAAGGGCTCGTCGCCTGATCAGTGTAGGCCGACAGCTAGAATATAGTGTCCCATACCACCATAATCTACTCACGAGTCAAGGTGCTCATTGGTCACTACGGGGAGGTTTGTGGCCCCAGCGTAGGCCGACAGCTCGACCACAGTGTCCCATACCACCATGCCCGACTCATGAGTCTTCGTGGATCAAGGTACCACGGTTAATAGGGTTTACAATGGTAAGTTCAGTACCCTAGGTTCAAGCAGTTATGATACATACAAGGTGAACAAACATCGGCCAGTCGGGTTACTTGACGGGCTCGACTAGCGCCATCGCATCTCAAGTTGAACGACATGAAGTGCGTAAAACACTTCGCGTGGCCCAACCACTGCCGCCAACTCTCAACCCGAATCACGTTCATCGACGCGTCGTTCGTGGCTATGACCAGTCAGCCACGAATTCGCTCGGTTACCGACTGCCTGGACTAAGTCAAGTCCCACACATCTATGGAATTACATTAACACTATATACCAGGGTATTGGAATTGAAATACATCATGTGAGCATGTTAACACATGTTATAACATTCAACTTAAACAAATCTTCAAGGCATACCTTCCATGCATATTCAACTTAAGCAAATCTTCAAGGCATACTTCCTATGCATGTAATGCAATCATGCATAAGGTCAACATGTAGGAAATCATTTAGGTCAGTATTTTAATCATGAAATCAATCTCAAACTACTACATAACATCATTCAATACAATACATACTAGTACAAGCATTTATACAAACACATACACTACACACTTAAGTCCACATATAGTATGTCGACCCAAAGTGCGCAACTAAGCGAATCTCTTCACCAAACTAATTATACACGCCTTCCTAACTTCCTAATGCGACAACAAACCATGTCAATCACATCAGCAAAATATGAATGTAAACAGTACTTCCTACAAATGACTAAAATGCCCTAAATCTCATATTCTTCGTTAGCTTACGAAACGGGAAACAGAGAGCATTTTGTACATGTCAAACGGCGATGCCGTCAAGAATCTACTATTAAATGACATTGCAAGCGTTGGGAACCGTCAATCAAAGCGTCTAAAATCCTCACCTAGTGTCTTGTAGACTCGGAAATTGAAACGGAGCGTATACGCTTCGTCTACGGCGAATAAGGAACTTAATACACGAGATCCATAAGCTACATCGCTATGGAAACAAGGAAAACTCAAATCAACAACTATTTAGGGTATTTACTTACCTAGAATCGCGGTGGAATCGCCGGGAAGGTGGTAGAGGTGTGTTGCTTAAGCACGTGCAACACGTAGCACATGTGGCAGGAAGAACTCCCCCACTCTCTCACAATCTCTCACTTTTTTTTCTCTCTCTCAAGCTAGGGCTTCTCTCAAATTCGGATGGGAGAGAGGAGTGAGGGTTTCAACCCCTTTTATAGCCTACAACATGCCCAAAATAGGCTTGAGAACAATGTTTACTTGGTGCCTAACCAAATCGGGGCCGTTTCGGTCCCAAAGGGCATTTCTGAAGGTCCCCTGGCCAAATGCGGTCGGACTTAAGCTCATGCATACTGGATCTAGCACACATCCAGTTTTCAGACCGGTAGGGTTCCCAGATCGCACGTGGCGGTCCAGTTTCAGTTTAACGGTCATCGCACCAAGATCAGGCCTATAAGTCTCGTGATATATAATAGATATTTTTCCTGATCCAAGGGTGTAATTTGGCTGTATTCTGACGGTCAGAACGCTCAATACTGATGCGTCAAATCGTGTGCCAGATTTGAATTTCAAATTCCAATTCTAACCCTATTCTCACTCTCTTCGGTCCGGGCTCAATGAAATAGCCTGTGATTATCGGTTTGACTTGATTTTTGGAATGAGTGTCAAGTCCAGCTAGACGGTTCTAACGGTCTAAGATAGGAGGTATCGGACTTTCGACGTGCGGTCTAGATCCAATACAAAGATTCAAAGTGGTCTAGAGAACAAACCTGCTTAGAGTTTGGTCCGAGGTTTTAGAGCATTATAGCACCATTGGTTCCACTCGCTTTGGGCCTTGTAGAACGTATTTAAAGTGATCAGGGACCATTTCCCAGCTATTCCAACGTTGCACTAGCTAACCTAGTCATATTTTCTAAAGGAATGAATTCTACGCAATATCGGGTCGAGTTGGTACTCGAGCCCAAGTATGGATTTTTCACGGGCGTTACACTACATCACATTAAGTTTAGTGTACAACTTAGTTATATGTGATTCAAGTGGCGGTATCTATATCGATAAGCACAAACTACATTGTTGAATGACCATCAATGCCACTTGATTTCATACGGCTAGGTGGCCTTATACGTATTTCCCATTCATATAGTTAGATGACTACATATACTACATGTACTCCACCAATGCTTATATTAGGTGGCTATATATACATCAAATACCGACATGATTAATGGGCCAAACAGGTATATCACACCCTCACACAGCTAGAGTCTACATATTTGTTATAATTAAGCATGTTTAAGGGTTAAACACAAGTCACATGATCCTATTACTTAGGGCCGTACTCTAACTAAAGTGCCAAGTGATCAAGGGTTGTCCACAATTAGTCCATTTAAGGGATTAATCATCATTACTTTAAAAATTACAATACCAGTTCGTCATATATTTAACACATGGGGATTACATACTCTTGTCAAAGAGGCCCAATGGTTGGCCGAAACAAGGCTATCACTGATGGGCCCACATGACATTCACTTAAAATGGGCCTTAACATTCTTGGGCCCACACATCAATGGAATTCACAATGGGTCCTATGAGTGGAGTCCATGGGGATTTCCCATGAGGTTAAGTTGTATGTGACCCACTTAAGACTTAGGTCTGCTTTGATTTTAGTCCAAATCCTAAAATAATATGAGGCAGTGGATGGTCCGTATGGATTAAATAGATATACTATGGTGGTCTTAGGTTGGATTCAATAGTTAGGTCCTTATTCTCACAGCCTTGTATTGTATGGACCACTTCAGGTTGGACTAACTGATCTTTGGGACAATGCTCAAAAGGGAAACAGGTATATAGGCTGGATAGGTTGAATATCTAATACATCGTCAGGATGACCCATAACAAATTTTCAGTGATAAGAATTCAATTTGCATTATTTTAGGACGTATGACTATTTAATCATTAGATGGGCCTGAGTCTTAATAACATATCATCAAAAGGGTTGATAAAATAGATAAATGATGAGGATCTTAAATATATACCATGTCATAACCATGGTGGATTAAGTGGCATAACACCAGCATCAAAGTGGGCCATACCAGACACATGCTAAGAGGTTTACCCTCAATTAAATATTCATTATCATTTGTTGGGCCCACAAAGATGTAGTTCATAAATCCAGCCCATCCATTATGTGTATCCCATTTGGTTGAGGGGTTAAACCAAGTTTCAGATAGAACTAAATTTCAGGTGGACCTAACAAGTGATTTTATACGCTCGAGCTTTGAGTTGTACAAACGGTTCAAGAAGATCAAAGTTACATGAGTCCTAAAGTGATGTATTTATTATACCTATATCGTTCATCTATTTCTTTTTATTTTTTTATTTTTAGAGATCATTTTAGAAAATGATCCAAAAATGAATCATAACCAAAGATTATCTGGATCTCACCTCAATTAGCAGTTAGGATAATGATTTCACCGTTAAACCATTCACCGGGCCCACCATAATGATTATTTTCCACCCAATCTGTTCATAAGGTCACAAAGACCTAGAAAAACAAATTTCATATTGGTCCAAAACTTCTAACCCAAAAAGGGTTTCAATGGTAGATATTCAATCCTTGCTCCTTTTGTAGTGTGGCCCACTTGATAGTTAGATCTATCTTATTTTTCTTCTAAAGCCTTAGGACAAGCTCACCAAATAGATGGATGGTTTAGATATAACATATACCACATGATCAGACCAATAAAATTACTGATTTATTCAACTTCATAAATTTATTTATTTATTTTATGGTGTGGGCCACTTGAGTTTCATGTATGGCTGAATTTTGGGGGCGACCCATTTTTAAACGGGACCTATCAAATGCATGGGGCTGATGTTCAACACACATCATGGTGGGGCCTGTGGTGGGGCCCACCTCCTTCTAGCGTCAGCAGAGACGCTGCTTGCTGCAACGTCGGTGTTGTTTTCATTTTTTTGTTTTTCATATATGAGGCCCATAACAGGATGATCCAGTCCATCTGTTGTGTGTGTCCCACGTGGTGGAGGGGTTAGTCCAAGTTTTAGATGCATAAAAATTTCAAGTGGGACCCAGCAAGTACTTTTATATGTTTTAGCATGTCTTCACATGAGTTTTGATGGTGTGGCCTATTAGAGAACTGGATTGGCTTCATTTTTCTGCTCAACGCCTAAAATGATCTGAAAAATTGAATGGATAGCGTGGATTTAATACATACATCATGGGTGGGGAGCATTGGGGACCTACAACCCCTTCCCACTTCTCTTTTATGTAGCAGCAGGGATGCTGCTTGCAGTAGCGGCAACAACGTCCACTCCTCATGTTAGTTTTATTTATTTTTTTTAATTTTAATTTACTTATTTTGTTATTTATTTATTTGGGTGTGGTCTACACATGTGCATATGGATGTATGTGTGTGTGGGAGTTGGGCCAACCCAAAAGGGCCATTCTTAGATAGTTTGGATGTCATAGAAATATTTTGGTGGAGCCCACTATCAATGGATCCCACAAAAAGTCTAGAACAATTTAATTTTATATACATATATTTCCTATGCATCCACACGATTGATAGCATCATTATCATCATATCATCACGACTATTAAATCATCTTTTTATATGTATTCTCCTATACATCCACACCATCATCGTCAACATATCTCCACCATACATAAGTACACAACAAAAGCAAAATAAGAATAAGTAGGGTGGGTGTACTCACCTTGATGAATTAGATGGATGGTTGAGATGGATGAAAGGAATGAGATTAATGGAGTTGATGAAATTGATGACCCACCAAGATCACTCCTCTCTCTCTCTCTTTCTCTTTCTCTCTCTCTCTCTCTCTCTCTCTCTCTGGAAAATGGTGAAATGCTAAGGGACGGAGGGGTATTTATAATGAAATGGATAAATTTTTGGTTAAGTTAGGCTAATGTGATTAATATTATCTTAGGCTAGGTTTATGGTAATTAATTCATGCTTTGTAATTAATGGTAGATTAAAGGAGTACGGGGTGGCATGGTGTGATGATGTCATGCATGAGGTGTGACATGGAGGAGAGTTGACTTTTCATGCACATGAGAGATGAGAGGTATGGGTGTGTAACATCACACACATGGGTAGAGATTCTCTCACCCATGTGTGACATGTGCATGTGTGCATGACAAGTGTTGTGCACATGTGTGGAGTGGAGTACATGGCGCCATGCGCACATGATACACTAATTATTCTTCACGGTGTATCTCACAAACGGAGTATCGTACAAATACACGGGTTGTACCTGTCATACTCCAAACTCGTAAACCAGACTCACAAAATTTCACATCGCCGAATCCGATGCCGACAGCCTCCATAGTATCCCATTCTCGGCTCCCAGCGTCTATACACCAGATTCCGATCCTGGGATCCAACAAGGAGGATTTTTCAATGTATATTTAACTCATAATAAGCATAACCACAAGTTTACCCAAGTCGCAAAGGCAACATCATCATTAGATATCCACTAATATAAACAGTTGAATACAGTGTTGAAAGGGAAATACATATGTCAAAAATCAAATCTCTATAAGTCCGTTGCATGCTCCAAGCTCAATGCTACTGCAACCTGACGCCACCTGCACGCATCTATCGTGCATAAGCTTATAGAAATCTTAGTGAGTAGTGAAAGTGTGTGCACAAGGGAAGTGTCAAGTAAGCAATATCAGAGTAAGAAAAAGTATTGACAAGTCCATGAGTCATACAATATCAAGGTACATAATGCAAAACAGTTATGTAAATGATATGTCAAAGTGAGCCAAATATTAGATGCCGAGGATAAAATGCCATAAATCATACAATATCGAAATAAGCGAAAATATATTGATAAGTCTATGAGTGTCATCAGTTATACCAAGGCTATGCGATGCAAGGCATGGGTACTAATGGCTATATCAATGCAGAAACACGGCAACCCAAAATGCTAAGTATTGTAGATGCAATGTAATATGCGATGCGAATGAAATGACCAAGCTGTAGTGAAGTCGGGATGATAGTACGTAGTATCACAGGCTATAGGGTCCATCACAAGGGACTTCTATCCAAACCAGTCTCATACCTAAATTTGGATAGTCAGACTCAATGTGGTGAACTCCTGATCTCAGGTTAGTTACACGCCTAACCGAAATCCTGATCATGTGAAGGTACATAATAATTAGTTATGCACCACCAACCCGAGTGGCTAGTGAATGAAACAAATGCATGAGTATGCAACTCCTGCTCAATAAGTCCACATTCAGTATGGTTCCTTTTTGGGATCATCACCGGGGTCTAGTACACTCCACGCCACTTGTCGTCCTATCAAGCACACAACTGGATAAGTGGAAGAGACCTCACTATTTGCCTGGTCAGTAGTCTGCCAATACCTACCCGGCTCGTCGATAGCGGATCCATTTCTCAAGCTGGTCAAACTCAGCTTAGTTATGCTTACTCCCTTGGGCGGGTAAGGCCACACCCCCTCCCAACCGACCACAACATAGTGGGAGACGTGACCTCTTGGTATTCGACAATCGGTCGCTCATATACATCCACTCGGTCTCGACGTTAGGGCGTCCTCTAGTACCAAGAGGGTTTTAGGGATTTTCACATAGGGCCATCTATGACAGCCCAATGCTCGAACCAAACATTTTCAGTGTCTCATCTGGCCATCCACAATATGCCTGTGGAGGCTATGACCCTGATGTCACTAAGGCATACAGTAATCACAACACACAATGCAAGATGCGTGAGTCATACAATCTATTCATGCACCAATCCTGCGATATCGTGTGCTCATGTGAGATGACCTCCGCCTATCAGGGAGTCTCTTAACAATCTGTCCAATGACATATGCAATGGTCAACCATATCTCATAATAAACATGCAGATGATGTGTATGTGCATGTATCATGATGCTATGTAGTCACATACTCATAATCGGTATTAATAATTGGCATCGACAATCAACCTCGACAATGTGGACATTTAACCGACATTTCCTCCAAGGAATGGCCCATATAGAGCCTAACATACAGTGGACTCATGGCCTTATACCAGGGCTAAATATACAACACCATGAGCCTCACTCAAGAGCTTAATACAAATCGCGATGGGCCTCATATACATCAAGTCGAGCCTCACCATATGGGCTAAAAATATATCACAATGGACCACGTGCCATGGGCCTTGAATACATCACAATGGGCCTCGACAATCAAAATTGGGCTCAACAATTGGAATCGACACTCAGAATCGGCCTTGATACTTGGCCTCGACAATCAAAATAAGCAAATCAGTCACAACAATCGGAATCGATCGATAATCGAAATCGACAAATCGATCACGCCAATCAAAAATTGGTAATCCGTCATGATAATCGGCCTCGATCGCTAATCGGTAATCAGCCACAACAATCGAAATGGGTCAATAATCAGAATTGGTAAATTGGTCACGTCAATCAGAATAAAAAATCAGTCATGATAAATGGCCTCGATCGCTTATCGGTAATCAGTCAAGTCAATCAAAATCGACAATCAGCCCCGAAAATTGAAATCGGTAAATTGGTCATGACAATCGGAATCAATCGATAATCGAAATCGATAAATCGGTCACATCAATCGATCACGATAATCGGCCTCGATCGCTAATCAGCAATCGGCCATGATAATTGGAATCGATCAATAATCAGAATTGATAAATCAATCACGACAATCAGAATCGGCAATCGGTCATGATAAACGACCTCGATTGTTAATTGGCAATCGGCTATGACAATTGAAATCGATCAATAACCAGAATCGACAAATCGGTTACGACAATCGGCATGTTAATCAGCATTAGTAATCGGTGTCAGCCTCGATAATCGACACTGATAATCAGTAGATAAACAAAGCAGGTTTCATAGATGATCAGTCGATCAACCATAGTATAAAGATCGGCACTCAGCCGTGGTTATATCAAATCTAATAGCACGGAGTCATCCATCTACGGTGAATGAGGCCTACTTATTTGAGTTAACCCATAAAGAGAATGGGCCTAATAAGGCCCAAGGGAAGGTCACAATAAGGATGTCTAACTATCATTGCCCCTCAATGTGGACATCTAACCAACATTGCTCCCAAGGAGTGGCCCACGTAAGGGATTTATATGCAATGCAGCCTCTACACATGCATCACATTGGGCCTCATAAACATCACATTGGGCTTCATACAAGGGCCTCAAGTGTATCATAATGGGCCACACCCATGGGCCTTGAATACATCACATTGGGCCTCGCCCATGGGCCTTGAATATCAAGTGGGTGGCATTTACTTGGGCCGCATTATATGGACTGCACTAATGGGCCCAATACACCTCACAAGGGCCGCATGGCATGGGCCCAACCATCATCAAGGGAGGGGGTCGCACCATCTACCCCAATAATCTATTCTTAAAGATCTTTTTAGAGTATTAACAAGAAATATTTAAATCACATGGACTGCGCTCCAAATAATAGTGGTGATAATGATTCCCACCATTAGAGTTCTTAAGGCTCACCACAACATTTATTTCCCATACAATCTGTTCATAAGGTCACACAAACCTGAATTAAGATGAAAAATAAATTTCCAATTGATCCAGAATTATTGTGACCCCAACAAGGGTTTTAATGGTGGACTTTCACTCAACACTGTTGTATGTAGTGTGGTCTTTTTAATATAGATCTGTCTTATTTTGGTCTCAAGCCTTAACTGAGCTCACCCTTTGGATGGACAGTTTAGATGTAACACATACATCAAGCATGGCCCATTGGCCAGCCATATGGACAGTGTGATATAAAGCATTCATTACGGTGGGGTTCCATACCCCTTGCCGACATCCTTGGTAGTGGGACCCACAGAACTTGCTGTTGCCAGATGGCAGTGGGTCCCACCATCAAAAACAGATGGACAACATGTGTAAAACACATACATCAAGGCTGGGATCCACCGTCCATGGGCTGGGTGGTGGATGAAGTGTATCATCAAGGTGGTCCCACCGTCAGGATGAATGGACGGTTAGATATAACACATACCTAGTGGGACCCATACGTTGCAGACGTCAATAGGCAGCTTTATAGCTGCCATACATGCAGCTACTACTACTTTAAAGGAGAGCTGAGGTGGGTCCCATGTATGGCCCACCCTTATATATGTAAGATATATAATATAATATATATACAGCTGTTATTGGTGTAACTTTATGCTTTAAAAGGGTACAGAGGTGGGTCCCACGTAGGGCCCACCCTCATATGTATATATATAAAAAAATATAATATTATATTATAAGATAACTAATATAAGATGATATATTATATTAATATTATATTTAATATAAGGCAATGTCTACACATACATTAAGGATGGCCCCACACGTGGGGGTGGGTCCCACCGTCCAGGGACGGTGGACGCTACACATACATGATGGTGTGGCCCACCCCAATGGATGGATGGTGTGGATGGTCCCATGGACCCCACCGTCAGCACACTGTTCACTGTTAGCCGCTTCCAGTAGGGAATCAATGCCCAGACCTCAACATTGAAAGGAGGTATCTTTCACTTAACCTACCACTAAAGTTATGGATCTGGTCTGACAGTCAAGACCTCAGCATTGAAGCGAGGTTTTTATCACCCAGTCTATCTCTTGAGCTATGGATCTAGGTGGGTTATCACATCAAGGAGGGCCCCACCCATACGTGTGGGGTGGGCCACATCCTTGATGAACGGTTGGGATGATATACAAACATCATGGTGTGTCTCACATGGATGGGGTCCACCGGTAGATGGCATGAATAAAATACACACATCATAGGTGGGTCATTGATCATAGGAAGAGAAAGAGAGAAAGAGAGAAAGGAACGTGTAGGGGAGAACCCCACCACTATTGGGCCCTCCCTTGAACCATACATACATTAAGTGGGTCCTACAACAAGTGGACCCTTCAATCACAAAAAGTAAGAATGTGGGTCCAAGATCACCCACTGTCCACTTCTTGCTCCCTTGACTTCCTTTGCTCCTTAGCTTCGAGCCTAACAGAAGAGATGGAGTTTGGATGGTTGAGATGGGAGATGAGAGGGTGGGAAGTGGGTCACATTAAAGCTCCTCCATGAGAGCTTGGGAAGCTTGGACGTGTGGTTTTTTTAGTTACTTGGAATGGAGCTTGAGAAATGAGAGAGAGAGCGTTGTAAGGAGAGAGAGAGAGAGAGGGATGGGTGATGGAGTGATGGATGTGCTGAGTGATGGGTGTGTAAGAGATTGTTAACTTTATGGGTAGGTTGTGTAAGAAAGGTATGGGGTGTGTAAGAACTTTTTAACTTATGGGGTTGCTTGGGGATGAGTTTGAGATGATGATGTACTTGACCCTTGATGAGATTGATTGATTGATTAAGGTGACATATCGTAGAGATTCTCTTGAGTTTTGCAATGCGCGTTGTTTTCCTTGAACTGAACGCGGGCCCACATCTCCTGGCCAGGGTATCAGATCGGTATGCAAGATGCGGCGTTGGAACCGTAGCGATGATGTGGTCGCAATGGTACAAGTCTCAGATTAAGCCAATTCAAATCTACAGGATATGATTTAGGGTCATGCGCAAACATTAATTATAGGTCATAGGTTGTCGGAGTTCGATGGAAATAATCACGGGAATTGACGGAATAATACAGACTAGGATATGGGCCTTACAGTACCTCCATAATCGCAGCGATGGGGCGGTCGATATGAGATAGGGTTCGAGGTCTTGAAGTTCCGATCAGTTAGGTGTGTACTATGAATGACCAATCCATGTCTAGCTAAGGGCGTCGATCATCATGTACATAAGCATAGAAAATAGTATAGAATGGTTGGGGTGTTACAATCTACCCTCCTAATAAAAATTTTGTCCTTGAAATTTCTAGTCACATTACATTAACAAACTCATAACATGGAAATCCAAACATACGTATCACCATATATATCAAACAATCATCCATCAAACACTAAAGGTATTACTCATAGCTATCTACCTAATGCCTGGGTGCTAAGTATATTAACTAGGTTCTCAAATAGAGGATCCTGTTTTATCTAGGTTCTCAAATCGGGAATCCTAGATTCATGTCTATAGATTCATACAAATCAGGGGTACTAATAGCATCTAGGTTCTCGATCAACGACGCTGGGAGACCTACTTTGAGTTCTTCTGTGTTCACCACCTGCGGACTTTGCTAGTAATTGATTCCAAATCATATGCTCTGATACCACCTTCTATCATGCCCCAAACCCAGGGGTGGACAGCTTCCGTGATGCCCCGAATTCGACACTCGACTTCCATACACTAAGTCCCGAGTTTGGCGCACCACAAGGAAGATTTTTGACTAATTTTTTTCTGTTATACATATATATTAATACCTAAGCATAAAGGTCCATGATCAAATTACTAGGTGACACTCTCCAATAAAAATCCTAATGGTTACAAGTACAATACTTTCCAAAAGGTATACAACGTCAACATTACCAAATCAAAAAATAGATGCAATACATCGAGAAAGCAAAGTCTTCCAACCTATTCTAGCCTTAAAAAAAGAAAAAATATGAATCTTAGGCAAAAAGCCTAGTGAGTACACACGTGTGTGCAGTGTGTCCTACATGCAAGCAAGATAAATATATTACAAGGAAATCATATATGTGAAAGGCATGTAGCACGTAAAGTATGATATCAATGTCAATGCAATGCATATGCATCATAGTAATACTCCAAGTCAATGCTACCAGCATCACTAAGTCATATTTTCATTTCTCCTATACCACAGCCATAACTGTATTACACGCATCCGTAATCACATCGTCATCATCATATTATCATACCATAATTATATAATATCAGAAATACTGACAAGTCCATGAGTCAAACAATATTAAAATACACAATATCGATCAACTATACAAATGAGAAAAAATATTAGAATACGCAATACAGATCAACTATACAAATGAGGAGTCATAGAGAGTCAAATATCAGATGTCGTATCTAAACCATATAAATGCAGAAACACAGGTAATCCAAAATGTCATATGTCACAGATGTAATGCAATATGAGGTGCGAATGGAATGACCATGCTGGAGTGTGAAGTCGAGATGATAATACATAGTGTCGCAGGCTATGGGGTCCATCACAAGGGACTTCTATCCAAACCAGTCTCATACCTAAATTTAGATAGTCAGACTCATTATGGTAAACTCCTGATCTCAGGTTAGTCGTGCACCCTAACTGAAATCTTGGCCATTGTGAAGGTACATGTATAAATAATTACGCACCACCAGCCCGAGTGGATAGTGAATGAATAAATGAATGAGTATGCAATTCCTGCTAAATAAGTCCACATATCAGTACAGTTCATCTCTGGGATCATCACTGGGGTTTAGTACACTCCAAATGGTATTTTCCCTCTCCTAGCAGCATAGTCCAAGTGAGCATAAGAAACCTCACTATTCCCCTGGCCAATAGTCTGCCAATACCTATCCATCATGTCGATAGCGGATCTATTCACAAGCTTGTCAAACTCAGCCTAACAATGCCCCCTACCCTCAGACGGGTAAGGCCACACCCCCTCCTAACCGACCACGACACAGTAGGAGAAGCATCCTCCTGGTATTCGATACTCGGGCGCTCATGTATCTAGTCAATCTCGTCGTTGGGGCATCCTCTGGTACCAAGAGGGTTTATGAATTTTCACCCAGTGCCATCTATGGTAGTCCGATGCTAGAATAAAATTTTAGTGTCCAGTCTGGCCATCCATGATATGTCTGTGGAGGCTACGACCCTGATGTTGTGAGGGCGTATAGTAATCATAATGTAAGACGCATAAGTCATACAGTCTATTCATGCAGCAATCCGGCACATACCATGTACTCATGTGAGACAATCTCCGCCTATCAGAGAGTCTCATAATCGTTATGCCCAATGACATATGCAATGGTCAACCACCTCTCATAATAAAGATGAAAATGATGCATATGGGCATGTGTCATGATGTTATGTTGTCACATACTCATAATCGGTATCGATAATTGAAATTGGTGAGAATGGGCCTAACAAAGTCTAAGGAAAGATCATAATGTGGACATTGAACCATCATTGCCCGTCAATGTGGACATTTAACCAGTATTACTCCCAAGGAGTGGCCCACATAAACATCAATAATACATCATGGCGAAATCACACATCACATCAGTCCTCATATACATCGCTTTGGGTCTCACATGAGGGTCACACATTCATCGCATTAAGCCTCACTCATGAGCGGCATATACATTACATTGACTCATATCATATAGGCCTTACACATCGCAATGGGCCTTAGCACATGAGCCATGAATACACCAAATCAGGCTTCACAACCCATGGGCTTCAAATACACAATAGGTGGGCCCTACACATGGGCCTCAAATACATCACAATGAGCCACAACCCATGGGCCTAAAATACATCTCAATGAGCCACACCCATGGTCTCAAATACATCACATTGGGCCTCTCCCATGGGCCTCGAATACATTGTAAGTGGCCTCAAATTTATTTCATAGGTAGGCCACATACCTGGGCCTAATACACATCACTATGGGCCACATCACATGGGCTGAAAATACATCACAATGAGCCTCATCATATGGGCCAGAAATATATATCAATGGGCCTTGCCCTTAGGCCACGAATACATGGCTACACCAATTATGATAAGTCTTATACTATAACCACTTCACACGTCTCATAGTCAATGACTCATATTTAGTGTTGTATGGTTAAGGGCTAAGAGCCACATTTCATTGTACCATTTACAATTTAGAGATCACAACGTATAGAATCCAGGACCTTGATAGCATTAGCTTTGGTAACATAACCCTACATCACATTCGGTTTAGTGTACAACTTAGTTATATGTGATTCAAGAGGGGGTATCTATATCGATAAGCACAAACCTATGTTGTTAAATGGCCATTAATGCCACTTAATTTCATAAAGTTAGGTGGCCTTATACATATTTCACATTCATATAGTTAGATGACTACATATACTGCATATACTCCACCATTGCTTATGATTAGGTGGTTATACGTACATCAAATACCCACATGATTAATGGGCCAAATAGGTATATCACACCCTCACACTGATAGAGTCTACATATTTATTATAATTAAACATGTTTAAGGGTTAAAAATAAGTCACATGCTCTTATTACTTAGGGCTGCACTCTAACCAATGTGCTAAGTGATCAAGGGTTGTCCACAATCAGTCCATTTAAGGGATTAATCATCATTACTTCAAAAATTACAATACCAGTTTGTCGTATATTCAACACATGGGGATTACATACTCTTGTCGAAGAGGCCCAATGGTTGGCCCAAACAAGGCTATCACATATGGGCCCACATGGCATTCACTTAAAATGGGCCTTAACATTCTTAGGCCCACACATCAATGAAATTCATAATGGGTCCTATACAGTGGAGTCCATGCGGATTTCTCATGAGGTTGAGTTCTGTGTGACCCACTTAAGACTTTGGTCTATTTTAATTTTAATCCAAATCCTAAAATGATATGAGGAAGTGGATGGTCCACATGGATTAAATAGATACACCATGGTGGTCTTAGGTTGGATTCAATAGTTAGGTCCTTATTCTCACAGTCTTGTATTGTATGGTCCACGTTGGACTAACTGATCTTTGGGACAATTCTCTAAAAGGAACCCTATATATGGGCTGGATGGGTTGAATATCTAATACATCATCAGGATGCCCATAACAAATTTTCAATGATAAGAATTCAATTTGCATTATTTCAGAACGTACAACTATCTAATCATTGGATGGGCCTGTGTCTTGGTAACATATCGTCAAAAGGGTTGATAAAATAGATAAATGATGAGGATCTTAAATATATACCATGTCATAACCCTAGTGGATTAAGTGGCATAACACCTACATCAAAGTGGGCCATAGGAGACACAGGTTAAGAGGTTTACCCTCCATTAAATATTCATAATCATTTGTTGGGCCCACAGAGATGTAGTTCATAAATCCAACCCATCCATTATGTGTATCCCACTTGGTTGAGGGGATAAAACCAAGTTTTAGATACAACTAAATTTCAGGTGGACCTAACAAGTGATTTTATATGCTTGAGCTTCGAGTTGTATGAACAGTTCAAGAAGATCAAGGTTACATGGGTCCTAAAGTGATGTATTTATTATACCTATACTGTTCATCTAGTTTTTTTTTTAATATTTTTTTTTTTTGAGATCATTTTAGAAAATGATCCGAAAATGAATCATAACCAAAGATTATCTGGATCTCACCTCAATTAGCAGTTAGGATAATGGTTTCACCGTTAAACCATTCATCGGGCTCACCATAATGTTTATTTTCCACCCAATCTGTTCATAAGGCCACAAAGACCTGGAAAAACAAATTTCATATTGGTCCAAAACTTCTAACCCAAAAAGGGTTCCAATGGTAGATGTTCAATCCTTGCTCCTTTTGTAGCGTGGCCCACGTGATAGTTAGATCTATCTTATTTTTCTTCTCAAACCTTAGGACAAGCTCACCAAATGGATGGATGGTTTAAATATAATATATACCTCATGATCAGACCCATAAAATTGCTGATTTATTCAGCTTCATAAATTTATTTTTATATATTTTTTTATGGTGTGGGCCACCTGAGTTTCATGTATGGCTGAATTTTGGGGATGACTCATTTTTAAATAGGACCTTTCAAATGCATAGGGCAGATGTTTGACACACATCATGGTGGGGCCTGTGGTGGGGCCCACCTCCTTCCAACGTCAGCAGAGACTCTGCATGCTGCAACGTCAGACGCTGGCAGCAACAACATCAATGCTGTTTTGAATTTATTTTTCAAATATAGGGCCCACAACAGGACGATACAGTCCATCTGTTGAGTGTGTCCCACGTGGTGGAGGGGTCAGTCCAAGTTTCAGATGCATAAAAATTTCAAGTGGGTCCTAGTAAGTACTTTTATATGTTTTAGCATGTCTTCACATGAGTTTTAATGGCGTGGCCTACCAGAGAACTGGATTGGCTTCATTTTTCGGCTCAACGGCTAAAATGATCTGAAAAATTGAATGGATGGCGTGGATTTAATATATACGTCATGGGTGGGTCCCATTGGGGACCTATAGCCCCTTCCCTCTTCTCTTTCAAGTAGCAGCAAGGAGGTTGCTTGTTGCAGCGTCATCTGGACACTGGCAGCAACAACGTCCACTCCTCATTTTAGTTTTATTTATTTAATTTAATTTAATTTATTTATTTGGGTGTGGTCTACACATGTGCATATGGATGTATGTGTGTGTGAGAGTTGGGCCAACCCAAAAGGGCCATTCTTGGATAGTTTGGATGTCATAGAAATATTTTGGTGGAGCCCACTATCAATAGATCTCACAAGAAGTCTTGAACAATTTAATTATATATATATATATATATATATATATATATATATATATATATATATATATATATATATATATATCCTATGCATCCACACCATTGATAGCATCATTATCATCATATCATCATGACTATTAAATAATCTTTTTATATGTATTCTCCTATACATCCACACCATTGATCACATTATCATCATCAACATCATCTCCACCATACATAAGTACACAACAAAAACAAAATAAGAATAATTAGGGAGGGCGTACTCACCTTGATGAATTAAATGAATGGTTGAGATGGATGGAAGGGATGGGATTGATGGATTTGATGGAGTTGATGGCCCACCAAGATCACTTCTCTCTTTCTCTATAGAAAATGATGAAATGCTAAGGGATGGGGGGGTATTTATAAAGAAATGGATAAAATTTTGGTTAATTTAGGCTAATGTGATTAATATTATCTTAGGCTAGGATTATGGTAATTAATTCATGCTTTATAATTAATGGTGGATTAAAGGAGTATCGGATGGCATGGTGTGATGATGTCATGGATGAGGTGTGACATGGAAGAGAGTTGACTTTTCATGCTCATGACAGATGAGAGGTATGGGTGTGTGAAATCACACACATGGGTAGAGATTCTTTCACCCATGTGTGGCATGTGCATGTGTGTATTACATGTGTTGTGCACATTTATGAAGTGGAGTACATAGCGCCATGCGCACATAATACACTAATTATTCTTCACGGCGTATCTCACAAACGGAGTATCATATAGATACACGGGTTGTACCTCCATGATCGTAGCTACTGGGCGGTCGATATGAGATAGGTTTCGAGGTCTTGGAGTTCCGATCAGTTGGGTGTATACTATGAACGGCCAATCCATGTCTAGCTAAGGGTGTCGATCATCATGTACATAAGCTTAGAAAATAGTACAGAATGGATGGGGTGTTACACACTACGACTGGTCATAGGAGAAACGAATTTTTGAATTTTTGAACCTGATCGGATAAAACCATTCCACAACTGGTCGAAAGTCATCTACGACTAGTAGAAGGTTGTCCACAACCGGTCGTAAGCACCCTACGACTGGTCGTGAGACACCAGATTTAATTGTTGTAGTTTGAGTCGTAGATCCAGGACTAGTCGTAGGACGAGTTGACACTGTTCATATGACTGGTCGAACAGTCTCCATGACTGGTCGTAGTATAACCAAAAATTTTAAAATTTTGTAACAAACTTAGGATTGGTCCTGAAATAACTTGGATTGGTCGAACTAATGCTAGGACTAGTCGAACAAAGTCCTGGACTTGTCTTAGAATAGACTACAACACTTATAAAAAGAGCACTTGAATTATGTATCCGAAATGACCTACCCTAAGGTTAATCTAAGGTCTTTCATACCTGGGCATGAATTATGAAAAATGAAACTTCAGTTCTTCAGATGATTATATGTGAGATCTATACATGATGCAAGTTACACTTGAGATCTTCTAAAACTTGGCTTTGTCTTTCTTGATTTGTTGTTCATCTTGAGCTTGCATGTCTTGAAGTAGAGCTTCACTCTCAACTTGTAACATTGTGATGCAGTGTCTTGAATAAGTATATCTCCTCATGCTACATAAGACACAAGTTGATTTTTTGGCACCAAAAAATTTGACAACCAAAGGAGCATAAAACCATAGCACTTACACACCTTTTTGTGAGCACTCCTAGTTTACTTGTCAATCTGGCATTCACCACATATTTTTTCTACTTTCTGTAATTTAGGTAGACCACTTATCAATTCTCTTTTGCTCAATATATACAAATTGCAGTAGTGTACATGTCCAAGGTGTTTATGCCATAACTCAGTCTCATAGGTATGGACCATGTAACACGATTGACTTGATGAGCTAGAAACACTAACAATATAGCAGTTTTCAAAAGTTCTACAACCAGTTAATATTACAAAACCTTTTTTGTTTAAAATTTCACAACATTGGTTAGAAAATTTTACACTGTGATTTTTATCACATATTTGAGAAATGCTTAACAAGTTATGTTTTAGACCTTCTACATATAAGACATTCTCAAATAAAGGGAGGTTAGGAAGTTGAATCATACCTTAGCCAATAATTCTGCAGTTGTTTCAATCACCAAATGTGATTGAACTATCAGTCATGTCTTTAAGAGTGGTAAATAAACCTTTGTCACTAGTCATGTGCTTGGAGCATCCACTATCTTGGTACCACTTTGAATAACTTGAAGCTTTGAAAGCGGTGTGGGCAATCAAGCAAGTAATCTTAAGAACCCGTTTCATAACTATTTTGGGTTTAGGAGTATAGTTGGTCTTCTTGTATTTGTAGTTGTTATAAGAATGACCTACTGAGTTAGATTTTAAGAGCCCCTTAAGTAAATCAACTATTTTCTCAACTAAAGGGTTTTAGATCTGATTTTTATAGTTGATATGGTTACTTTTAGGTTTGAAAGATTGAAAAGTTTTAGCATTTTTAGAAAAAAAAATGATTTAAACTATTCCCTTTTGAGTTTGAAGATTCTCCTTTCACAAACTTAGGAGGAGTATTCTTCTGTTTAGGAGGAACATTTTTATTATAATCCAAATCGAATCGGTCACCATATTTTCTTGATCTAAACAAAAGCTTTTCTAACTTTGGATCACCTTGGGCATACCTCCATGTATCCTTTAAACTCAAAAGCGAAGAGACTTCAAGTTTAAGTTTTTCATTTTCAGATTTAAGATTCTCAATAAGGAAAGTTTTGAAATCTAAATCACCTTTAGATTTTTCAAAACAATCTGAAATGTGAGATTTTTCTAAACCATGAGAGTCAAAATTCTCTTTAAGCTTTAAAAACTTTTCTTTCTGAAGTTTAAGTTTAACAACAATTTTTCAACTCTCCTTGTAAAGGGCATTATAAGCATCTTGAAGATCATCTTCATTTTTAGGATCACTATTCAAATTTTCTTCACTAGTAGAATCATCATTATCTGAAAAAGTGAATTTGACTAAAGTCATAAGGGCTTTAACTTCACTGCCCAACTCAATTTTAGAATCTTCTGATTCAGAAGAAGCTTCAGAGTCAGAGGATTCATCCCAAGTAGCCAACATTCCTTTCTTTTTAGATTTGTCCTTATTAGGACACTTATTTGCTAAATATCCATATTCATGACAGTTGTAATACTAACTGTCTTTTAAAGAATTTCGAGTTTTAGGTTTAGATTTCTTCTTATCATTATATTTTTAAAAATCAACCCTCTTTTTACTTTTAAAAATTTTGTAAAACTTTTTAGCTAAAAAGACCATATCATCTTCAAAGTTTTCCAAATCAGAATTACTATTATTTTCTTGAAAAATACTTTTAGAAGATTTAAGTGCAATAGATTTACCTTTAGGAGCCTTAAAAGTTATCTCATATGTCTATAGAGAACCAACTAATTCTTCTACCCTCATATTATCCGTATCATGAAGTTCGTGGATCACGGTTACCTTAGAATTGAGTCGTTCAAGAAGTGAGCGTAATATTTTTACACAAATTTTACTTTCTAGGATTATATCACTAAGACCCCACATAGAGTTCACAATGTTATTTAATCTTGTATAGAAGTCCATGAACATTTCATTTTCTTCTATATGTATTTCCTCAAATTTGGTTGTGAGGAGTTGAATTTCAAATTTCTTGATGTTACGAACAAGAAACAAAATGTTTTTTGTTTGGGAAATTTTATATACTTTATAATTAATAAAAGAGAGCTAGATAGATAATCACAACATTGATGTTAATTCATTTCTTCTAAGTTCTTTTACATCCCATTCTCCTTTGATTCCAAAATAGAACATTACAATTTGCACTAAAAAAATAACTATCAAATTTATAGTCATTAAAAGAGTTCATTGCGCTTAAAAGTCCTTGGTGCGCAGATTGTCTTTATGCGCAAATACTCTTTGAGCATAGATAGTCTCTTTCGCAGATAGTCCTTGCACAGGTAGTCTATGTATGTAGACACTTCAACACATGAAGTTTTGTATGCAGTCGATCTTTGTATACAGCAGATCTTTACATGCAGAACCTTTGTGCACAGATACCTTTCTGCGCAAAATGCCTTTCTGCGCAGAAAGACTTGGTGCGCAGAAACCTTTGTGCACTGATAGTACTATGCACCGCATGATAGCTGCTCCGCACAATGACCAACGAACTAGAATTCCTTTCTACCTTCTCTTTCTGATATGTTCTTCTTCGAATGCTATATTGTGAACCCTATAGAGGGATTGGGGGGTATTTATAGCCCTCCTCACATGTGTGATTATGCCACATCAACACCATATTCCGTGTCATGTGGACACCATTCTGCGAATTACTTTGTTCGGATTCCCATGTGTGGACAACCATCTTCCAATTTCTTCATGTGGACTACTTGGTGCACCTAACTTCCTGCGAAAGACTTTCTGCAAATATCTTCCTGCGGACACCTTTCTATGGAGTGCTTTCTGTGGACTACTTTGTGACTTCTTTCTGCAGAAATATGCTTTTTGCGGGTTGCTTTTTGCACAAAGACTTCTATTTTCTTCTTCCCTCTTTTTTTATGCCTCAACAGATGGCCCCTTAATCCTACATTCCTTTATATCTTTAAAATTATGTAGGATCAAATACTAAGAAAATTAATTTTATAATGCACAATCCTCATAATATGGTCATTCTTAAATTCATGCGCGCACTTCATCTTGCACACATGGTCTAGCATACCACAACCTACGCACCACATCTTGCGCACCATATCCAGTGCACCATGTGCAATACACTACCAATAGCGCACATTGGTCAATTTCCTCCTATAAATACAGGACTTAACCTCTTTTAAACCATTCCCCCTTGCTGCTCATTGCATTAAGTCGCTTTCTCGGTTAGACCATTCTGTGCTGACCCCGTTCTGCACCGCACAGTACCCTTTCCGCACAACGACTAATTTCGCACGACAGTGTTTTCCACACGACAGCGTTTTTCGCACGACAATTATTTGGACCAAAACTTGGTAATTCCTACGCACAAGGCTTAGCTCACAAAGTCTCCTTCTTACTGCGCATGAAGCAGTGTGCACAATAACCCCAACTTTCTCAATCTCCAATAAATTTCCTCCTCAACTCTGAGTTTCTACTAATTTTTCTTGCAGATTATAATGGCTAGTTCATCAAAGAGACCTCGTGCTGCAGAACCTTCTAATTCTCAACCAACTGAATCTTAAACTCATAAAAGACCCAGATCTAAAGAATATTCTACTTTTTTCAAAGAGCCAACTCCTGTAATCATCAATTTCAGTGATCGCATTCAGCGTTTATCCAATCATATTCGAATGGCTGTTTTAATGCGAGAGATAAAGGCTTCTCTAACAGAAGGAAAAGAGTCAGACTAGGAGAATTGGCTAAAATCCACAACCAATCTTCGGACAGATGCCACTTAATTATTGCCACCGAGACTTCTCCTGATGAAACCTTCACTAGGAAGAAGAAGGGAAAGAGTAGAGATGAAATCTTATAAGAGAAAATCTGAGAACATAATCAGAGGCATTTTTAAAATGCTTGGGATTTGATCAGATCATACCCGGATGCAATCAAATTCTGCAATCCTTATAAGGATGAAACTATCACTATATCTTTGCTCCTTCATCGTCATCGTTCCATAATAGACAGTGAACCGATTGACTTCATGACACAAAACAAACTTCTGTATGTGTCAAACTGGGTAATAAAGGAACCAAAACTTCTTGAAGGTTACCTAACGGAGAAAGGAATGGTCCAGAAAACCGGTTAGGTAGTATACATGCGCTTCCTCATGCCATGCTTTAATTCTCATGACTTATACCCTACCTATTTTTTTTGAAACCATACAACAACGCTTTCGTCATTGTGACTCTTTGTGGGGTAAAGAAGAATTCAGAACCTAGGGTCTTTGGATAGATCGTCAATACTACAGTATGTGGACAAAAGAAATCCTGAAGAAATATGGAAGCCTCTTATCGCTGCTAGAGTCTACCATGCTATAGAAGCCACCTCTGAATTCTTCCATAAGCACACAATGATCTACAAGGGCTTCATAAAATATTGATCGTCTGCCATAAATTCCTTCCATCTCTCGTTTGGAGAAGTAAGCATCAGTTTTTAGGATCTATTCAGAATGGTTGGTCTACCCATTACTGGATCTTTCCTGAACGAATATATACTCATGAACGAAGAATTTTCTTATGTAGACCCAAGCAGGACCCCCAAGATCACTACCTCAACAATTGCACTCTTTTAAGAAATGTCTTATTTTCCAGATGTTCATAAGATATCACCACTTGCATGACTTGCACACTTTTCGCGATACTTAGTGTTAGTACCCTTATCATCCTCTTCATTTCTCCATAATACTCAGCCCACCCCCTTTTTTAATATAGATTGCTAACCTTTCTTGTTTCCCTCCCTTTTTAGATTTCTTGGTAGTCACGGCATAGAATTGGAAGCTACTCAAAGAAAAATAAGAGACCCTGCCACATTTACTACTGAGACTGAATTAGCTGCTTTCCTAGCCTACCGGCTAAGCTTGGTTGTTTTGCCAAGTTCAAAAAACTTGGACTCTATTCAACCTACTTTATTTGTAGCAGTGGATGCGATGGCAGAAGATAGAAGAAGATATTCCTTAGCTCCTCCCGTATTATGTTCACTGTACCGAGCTTTTAGTCATACCGCAACACACTATACAATCCCTGCATTAGGAGTCTCATCTGGTTTCACTCCTTAGCATTATTTCTCTGGTTGGCTGGGCGTTTACTTTCCTTGGACCTATAATGACCCAGAGAAAGCTTATGTTCATCCCGAGCATCTACCTTTATGGCATTTCCAGCTGCGAAAGATGATAAAGAAGACATATGACTGGATAGTGGACAAGATTGACAGTTTGGAATCTATTGATTTATTTTCCTTCCATTTAGATCATCAATCCGAAGACAAATATGTTGAGGATAACAACAATCTGGACTTCATTGAACGAACCTTTTTCTTATGCATTCATTCTAGTAGTCTTCCTTTATGAGAAGGGGTCGAATTTTAGAGAGAACCATATTACCCCAATCATTTTGCCAGGCAATTTGGATATGATCAGACCATACCACAAATAGGAGAAGATGTTACTCGAACCATACAAAGTTATGGAGTTGGCCCTTATAACTGGGCATTGATATGGAAATAACTACTGGTAAGGAATTTTGGTTCCCAATTCATTTTACCAGGATACAACTATCAAGTAACAGCCTCATACACATGGACGTGATGGTGGACACACCAATACTATTTGGTACATAACCGTTTTCTTGTGAATCATCCTGTTTGGATTCCCCCTCCGTGTTTGAGAAATTACGGGCCAGAACAAGGAATAAGTTATTTCTATGAGAAAAATCATGCTGCCATTTTTGAAGATATTTGTTGTAAAACTTCTCTAGAAGAGCTTACCAGAGAGATTAAACCGTCAAACACCTTAGAAGGCTGGATTGCATTTGGTTCTCGTTTAGATTTACTGAAGCAAAGAATGCCACTCCCTACCCCTCGTGAAGGGTTTGAGACTGTAGGTGGTACTTTGCCTCTTCCCATTCTCGAAAGAAAAGATCAGCCTTTTCCTAGTACCTCTACTCCAGAAATCCTATGACCATTGCCACTCCTTCCTATATTATTCGCATTACCATGAGCCCCTTAGCAGTTGCAACTTCTTCTTCTCCAATAACTCATCGTACTACAACCTTAACTCCCCCTATTGCAAGTCAAGTTGTTTCATCTCCGATGACCCAGTCTCGTGCTAAATCATTGCCTCCCATCATTCTGGCCCAACCAACTCCTTCGGTTAGAAGTACACATCTTCTTCCAATAAAGACTGTGTACAAGGAGAAACAGACAGTATCAGTAGATGATAGTTCTTCAAAATATTCTGCAAACACTGACAGTGATGACCTCTCCTCTTCTACAAGCTTGGTTGATGAGGGAGATGATGCCTTACTAGATGCCGACACTGATGCTGAAGTAGATGTCAGGGAAGAAGAAAATGTCGACGTCCTACCTATTCTGGACATTCCTCTTCCAACTGCCATGGATTCTTTAAAAGAGAAGCAACTAGATTATGGAGAATATGAATGTTCTCCTGGAGTGAATATCTTCTTCTCTTTTGATCCTGGATATTCTCCACAGATTATAGAGATTACTGGCGCAACTATTCATGAAGCACCAATGTTAGTAGGAATAGAAGCTCAATCGTCAAGACCTCCAATAAAAATAGGAGATCTTTTTCTTTGCCACAGCACAGAGGGAGCTTTATCGGCCCTAGTTGCCCCGCATGGTTCTCTTCATGCAAATAAATCCTTCGCAGTACATCCCTCTTTTGCCGAACCAGTGGCCAGGAATTTAGAATTCACCTCAAATTCTATTGATGTTCCAACAACTATTGATTCTGGTATAAGAGGGGCTTAAGAACTCTCCTTCGATGTTGCTGCAGCCGCAGATACGTTAGGATCTGTGGTTCCTTCTACTCAGTCTACTCGATCCACCTCTATTACTATTCCCGAACAAGGTACATATAGACATGAATATTCCTTTATTTGAAATATCCTTTCTTTCTAAACTCATATAAAAATTTTCTTCAATCACAGCCACAATTATGCCAACCCCAAGTAGTTCCAAGGGCTCTAAGTCAGTGGTCTCGGCTTTGATGGTCTTTCTTTGGAGAAAGTATCACCTTTCGTGTTAGGATTATTCAAGAACGCACTTCTATTCATTATTAATGCTTTCAAAGATCTGGCTCAATGACCTTTCTTGGATAGTGCTTTGGCAGTTCTTGATCACTCTGCTCACCTTACACATGTCAATGTTCAGTCCCTTTATAACTGTTTATCAAAATTTTATGGCTCAACTAAAAATTTAGGGGTTGTTCGAAATGTCATCATCGCTCCAGAGATTCTTGATCATCAAAAGGAATTGGCATCACTCAAGGAACAACTTTCCCATTCAGTTGACATTCTTGCTACCCATGAGGTTACCAGCCAGTCTCTTCATGAAAAGATCAAAATTTTTGATAGGAATAAAATAGTTATTGATGATTAAATTGCTCTTCTTAAAAAGGAGAAGGAGATATTACTGCTGAAGGATAAAAAAGAAGCGGAAGATGTGATTATTCATCAAGCTAAAGAACAACTTGAAGCCAATATCTGAACCATTGACCTTGTGAAGACTGGACGAATGAAAAATCAGGAAATCGCCGCTCTATTAGAGTCGAAACTGGCTGACGTTCCTGATCAGGCTAAAGCCATTATGGAGGCTGAACAAACTACTTCTGCATTGCAACTTCGGTTAAAAGAGGAATTACAGCATTACATGACAACATTGAATATAAATGAAGATCTGTTTGAAACTTCACATTACGTTGTAATGCATGTGTTTCTTTTATTCCTTTTGATAATGTAATATATGAACAAACTATCATATTTGTAATGAATCTGTATCTTTCTCCTTTTTTCTCTCCTTTCTCTTCTTATCTCTTTTTTTATTAAATGGCAGCCCTATGTGGTGTTTTCTTTAATGGGCGAAACTATTTTATTTTGAAGTTAGAAGAGTTAGTTCACACACAGTTTAAGCTCTTGAGTAGTGGAGCAAGCAGTTTCTTAGACTCATGCGGGAGTCTGGTTTTATATGATGGTCTCTGTAACTCTTAAGAGTTCACTGGACTTCTCACTACCGGGGATTTACACACAAGGTTGGCTGCAGTAACTCTCTAGAGTTCACGGGGCTCACAAGACTACCTTTGGGATACTAAATCTGGAGCTACCAGTCTGTCAATGAGTAGGCTTAAGCCCTTCCTCATAAGTTAGTACTGAAATCAAGCCATAGATCTGAGGGGTCTTATGCATCGGCCTGCCTTTCCTTCACCTGCAAGGTCGGGCCCATTCAAGGGAGGGAATTTTCCTCCGTGCCCCGTGATGCTACCTGAAATCTATACAGACGGCATGGGAGTTACGCGTGACTAGCCGTCGAGGACTTTTTGGCCTTTTAGGCTTTTGGTCACTGGCTTCATCCGTAGCCCTCATGGGTATGTGTACGATGGCCTTCATAGGCTTTTTAAGGCCACTGGCTTCTCGCCACTGCCCGAATGGTGATCTTGATAGGTCTTATGCGTAGTTGGCCATATAGGCTTGGCTAGGCTGCCTTTGAGAAATAAAAGTAAGTGACCATTGATAAACCAATCTACCTGATAAACCAATGGTATGAGTTATTTGTAATATTTCGGCTTGGTGACGATATCAATTTTACAGAGCTTGCTTGGCGATGATCACTTTCTTTTTACAATACTTGTTGATACCAATATTAGCTCATAGTCTAGATATACTTGAAAATTTCTTCTTTATTCATTTATCTGATCATTTAAATAGCCACGATCTTAATCATTCTTGTCCCCTTTTGATGCAGAAGTATTATTCTGATAATACTCTGGGTCAAAATCAACAATGTCTTTAAGGACGATATCTTTTAATGAAGCCAACATTGACCGGTATACTGATACCTCATCCACCTTAATTCACCACTATATATGCACCATTGGAGTATACTTCTTGTATTACATACAGCCCATCCCATTTAGGATTGAATTTGTCCCCTATCTGATGGGTGACCACTATGGGTCTTTTCAGCATCAACACCAGATCCCCCTTTTTGAAAGAGTGATATTTGACCCTCTTCTCAAAGGCAACCGATATTCTGGCTTGATACGATTGCAATCACTATTGGGCTGCCAGTCGTTTCTCATCAAGCAAGTCCAGTTCTCTTAGCTGTATTTTTGCATTTTCATTATCTGTAATGTTCTGATGTACCACCACTCTGAGTGACGCCACTTGTATCTCCATTGGGATCACTGCTTCGACACCATTGACTAGCGAATACGATGTTTCCCTTGTTGTTGTCCAATGAGTAGTTCTATATGCCCATAGTGCTTCTTGCAATGTATCATCCCAATCACACTTGTTTCCCGTTACTGTCTTCTTCAATATTTTGACTAATGTTTTGTTAAACGCCTCTACTAATCCATTGGCCGGTGGATAGTAAGGAGTCGAAAACGAATGATTGATGCTGAATTTCTAGCACAACTTTTCCATACCTCTATTCTTGAAGGGAGAGCCATTGTTGGTGATAATTTTCTTCAGGATACTATGACGGTATATTATGGCATGACGAAAAAAATTAACCACATCATTCTCCCTAACACTACGTAATGCAATTGTTTCTGTCCACTTGGAGAAATAATCCATTGCTGTTAAGATATACTGTTTTCCTTTGGACGAAGATGAATTTATGAGACCAATGACATTAAGTCCCCAAGCAGAAAAAGGCCAAGAAGCAACTGTCTGGTGTAAATCTTTTGGGGGAACGTGTATAACATCTCATTGAATTTGACACTCATGACATCGCTTTGCGTATTTTATCTCATCTTTGAACATAGTGGGCCAATAATACCCCATTCAATGGACTCTATGAAATAAATTCTGTCCAACTTGATATGCTCCACATTCTCCAAAGTGTGCTTCTTGCAATGTTTGGCTTGCTTCTTATTTGTCTAAACAACGCAACAACATTCCATTGTAAGATTTTTTGTACAATACCTCACTACATATGATAAATCTGTTTGTTCATTGCTTAATTTACTATTTTTGCACTGGATCTTCTGACAAGATGTCATATTTGAGATAATCAATAAAGGGTTGACGCCAATCATCATTGACACCTCTAAACATGATACGGGGAGTGTTTCAACACGTTCATCAATAACTTCTGGAGAAGGAAAAAATCATCTTTCTTTTATAGTTACATGTAGGGGGCATCGATTCGGACAGGACAAAGCCGCATCCAAGCTAGCCAAGGCGTCTACTTTGGAATTCTTGGATCGTGGCACGTGTTTGATCTCAACATGACAGAACTGTTCTGACAACTACTGCACTTTCCGACAATATGGTAAAAGTTCTTATTTCCTCACTTCAAAATTAGTTGTTAATTAATTAATAATCAATTTAGAGTCTCCAAAGATATGCAGTATTTTAATCCCCAATTCTTGAGGTATCTCCATTCCGATGATGAGAGCTCTGTACTCGGCCTCATTATTTGTACATATAACACCCAACATGAATGAGTAAGGCAATAAATCACCTTGAGGAGTAATAAATATCACTCCTACCCCTGCTCCCACTATTCGAGCAGTGCCATCAAAATCCATCTGCCATGGGCTTGGTGACTCAATTATCATAACGTGCTCATCTGGAAAGTCATCACTAACAGTTCCGCATTTGGTTCAGGGTGTGCTGCAAGAAAGTCCGCTACTACCTGTCCTTTTACGGCTTTTGCCAGTTTATACGTAATAGTATATTCTAAAAGCAACAACATCTATTTGGCCAATCTCTCAGATAACATCAGCCTTGTTGTAAGCCCCATATCCTAGACTGTACCATTCCATAGACTTTCGGGATCTTTCCGGTCAAATTCTGGCAACCTTTGACCCTTAACCGCTATTTGCACGCGACCCTGATTCACACGTTGTCAACCCGAGTCAACTCAACCGAAGACTTATACCACAGAGACCACGCCGTCACCGTAGTTTCGATGCTGCGACTCGCACGCTGAGGCGATACCCTGGTCAGGAGATGTGGGCCAGCGTTCCGTGCAAGGAAAATGTCGCGCGTGCGAATTTTGAAAGAATCTCTATGACTTGTCACATCAATCGATCAATCAATCAATCAAATCATGTCAAGTACATGTCAAGTACACATCAACTTTCACCCATTCCCAAGCAACCACAAAAGTCAAAAAGTTCTTATAAAGATCATACTTTTCTCACACCATTTGCCACAAAAGTCAAAAAATCTCTTACACCCATCACTCACCACATCCATCACTCCATCACCCATCACTCTCTCTCTCCCTTTACAACTCTTTCTCTCCTTCATTTTCAAAATCACTTTCCCAAGCTAGAGAAAAATCACACGTCCAAGCCCCTCCAAGCCTTCCAAGCAACAAGTGTGGCCCACTTCTCCACCCTCTCATCTCCCATCTAAACCATCCAAACTCCATCTTCTCCGTTCAAATCGAAGCTAAGGAGCAAAGAAAGCCAAGGTAGCAAGAAGATCAAGCGGTGGGTGCTTTGATAGGGTAGTTTTTATGTTTTTAAGGTGGACCAAGTGAGACCTACTGATCAATGGTATGGATCTCACTTGGGACCCTAAGATGTGGCCAATGGTCCACTTTGATCATCATGATCATACCATGATGGGGCCAATCTCCATGGACCCCATCATGATGTTTACTTTCTAGTTGATAAAGGTCATCTAGACCTTCTATTATGGTGGAGAAGGGATTTCCACCGTTGATCTTTGATTTAGTGGGCCCACATGTATTGGGGCCCACTTGATGTATGATCGATTGTAAGGGAAGGCCCATAGTGTCGTGGTCCCTCCATCACACGCGTGTCCCACTCTCTTTCCCTCTCTCTCTCTCTCTCTTTTATGTTGCGGTCATGTGGATCACTTGGATGGACCCCACCATAAGTATGTAGTTTATCCAAGCCATCCATAAGTGGGGCCCACTCTATGTGTTGTACCCACACCATCCATCATTTAGTGGCCCACCTAAGTAGGGCCCACCTCAATGTGCGTGTAACGCCCAAACTGTCCAGCATCCAGGGACGCTGGACGTTAAAGAGAAATATAAATATTTGCTTGGTTCAATAGCCCTTTTGGGGTGGTCACTCGTATAGGCCCCACATGGATGTATAAATTTAATCCACGCTGTCCATTCCCTTCCACGGCTTATTTTAGGCATTGAGCCGAAAAATGAGGTCCATTCGATCTTCATGTAGGCCATGGCCTGTAAAATAGTGGTTTTTACCATTGAAAATCACCCTGACATTTTTATGCGCTAGAAAAACATCGGTTATTAGACTCATTTGGACGGTCTTGAGCCATAGAGTACAATGGATGGGTTGGATTTACTTGATGTGGGCCCCACTTGTGAAAACCATAGGAAATCTAATTTTTTTTTAAAAAATAATACATAATGGGGGGCAGCGCCTGCTGCCCCTGACAATAGTAGTAGCACGCTGCTGCGTATGGGCAGACGGGCCAAGGACCACGACCCTACATGTCAGCCTCACCATGATGTATATTTTACATCCACACCGTTCACGAGGTGGGCCACTCCCAGTAGTGGGCCCCCTCTAAATTTCAGCTCCATCCACAGTTCAGGTGGCCCACACTGCAAGAAACAGTGGGATTGAACCTCTATCATTGAAACCCTTTTTTAGGCCACAGAAGTTTTGGATAAAGATGAAATTTGTTTTTCCTCCTCATCTAGGTCCGTGTGACCTTATCAATGGCTTAGATGGAAAATAAATGTTATGGTGGGACCCACGTGCGACCCACAGTGATGCATGTGTTTTGCTACACCATCCACGACCGTGGATGGTGGAATCCCACCATGATTTATGCATCTTACTCGCACCGTCCAGCGGATGGTGGAGCCCAGGGTGATATATGTGTTTTATGCACACTGCCAATGACAGTGGGACCCACCATGATGCGGGTGCTACATCCAAACCATCCATCCACTTGGAAAGCTCATTTTATGGTTTGAGACTAAGAATAAGTCAGATCCAAGGTTCAAGTGGACCCCACCATCTATGTGGACAGTGACATCCACCATTCTAAACTTTTAATGGCCACTTGTGATGTATAAAGGCTCATGTGTAGAGCCCACCTGTTACATATTTATGGCCCATTTAGAAGGCCCATTGTGATTTATTAGGGCCTATGGATTGAGGCCCATCTTGATTTAATTGTGGCCGTCCATTGAGGCCCACCTTAACATTTATAAGGTCCATGAGATGGGGCTCATATTGATGTATTTGTGGCTGTTGGTGTGGCCCATCTGATATATTTAAGGCCCAAATTACGAGGCCCATTTTGATGCATTCTAAGGCCCACGGGTTATTACCCATTGCAATGTACATAAGGCACATTGGTGCGGCCCATTGATGTGGCCCACTTGATGAATATAAGGCCTATATGGTATGGCCCATTTGATGTATATAAGGCCCAATGGGATGTACCTAAGGTCCATTGCAATTTGTGATCCCAACATGGTTTATGTAATGATGTTTACGACGGGCTATGCCTTGGGAGTAATGATGGTTTGATGTCCACATTGCAAGTTTAAATGTTGGTTAAACGTCCACATTAAGACTCTCCCTAGGACCCATTGATAGGCCCGTACTTGTTGTGTGTAGGTTGTCTAAGCCATCTGCATTGTAAGGATATTGCATTACTTTATAATATGTTTAGTATAGGTCCATGATTCATGATCATCGCGTCACATGTATGCTTGATATGAGAAGTGACTGATCATAGCATATGCCTTTCGGGCAGATTGTTTAAGGGCTTCCGAATAGGTGGTGTTAGCCTACATGAGTGCAAGATACACACAAGATTGCTGCATAACTAAATAGTGTGATTCATGCATTCGCATTGTGTGACATAGTTACTATACGCCCTAGCGACATCAGGGTCATAGCCTCCACAGGCATATCATAGTTGTTAGTATTGGATACCAAAAATCTTACTCTGCATGGAGTGCTATAGATATCCCTGGGTGAAAGTCCTTAAACCCTTATGGTACCAAGAGGTTTCTCCAACGTTTAGATCGAGTGGGTACAGGAGCGCTGAGTGCTGATTACTAGGAGGTCACGCTCTCCACTGTGTCGTGGTTGGTTGGAAGGGGGTGTGGCCTTACCCGCCTGAGAGTAGGGGGCAAAATTAGGCTGAGTTTGACCAAGTCAAGGAATGGGTCCGCTTCAATGAGCCAAGCCCGATATTGGCAGGCGGATAGTGAAGTCTCTTCCACTTACCTTATTGCACGCGATGGGGTGACGATCTGGTTTAGAGTGTACTAGACCCCTGTGATATCCCAGATTTGAGTTGTATTGATATGCGAACTTAGATAAGGATTTGTATGCTTGAGTTGCATCTCGTATGGCCTTGGTATGGCCAACATCGTTCATGCCTTGTATCGCATGTCCTTGGTACGACCGATAGTATTCATGGATCCATCAGCCTATTCCGCATTACTCTGATATTGATGATCATATTACTACCTTGCACACACACTTTCACCACCCTCTAAGCATTCCATAAGCTTATGCACGACCGTTGCGTGTAGGTGACGTTGAAGCGCAGCAACGCTGAGGCAGGAGTGCTTTACAGATCCTCTTGGAGCTTTTGTTCATCATCATTGTATTTCCCTTTATGCTCATCGTACTTGTAATATTTTTTATTATAGTGGAAATATAATGGAGTTTTTGGTTGTTGTTTGTGGGTTATACCTTTGGTTATGCTTATTACAAATCAAACTAATATTAAAAATCCTCCTCGTAGCATCCCAGGATCGGAACCTGGCGAATGGGCATTAGGAACCGAGAATGGGGTTCTACGGAGGTTGTCGGCGCTAGATTCGGTGATCAGGAATTTTGTGAGTGTAACATCCCAAAAATTGGGGGTCGGGTAGAAACCCAACTCCCGAGTTCCAGAACATCACTTATGCAATATTTTCAATGATGGATGAATGTCGGCGGTAATAGTACATAAAATATAAGGTGGATCAAGCCAAAACAGCATATCATACTACAAAGACAGTTAATTTAGCAAGCGGATGAATGTGATAGATATATAGAATATATGAACTGTTGTAAGTGTAACGCCCGTGAAAAAATCCATACTTGGGCTCGAGTACCAACTCGACCTGAAGTTGCGTAGAATTTATTCCTTTAGAAAATATGACTAAGTTAGCTAGTGCAACGTTAGAATAGCTGAGAAATGGTCCCTGATCACTTTAAATACGTTCTACAAGGCCCAAAGCGAGTGGAACCAATGGTGCTATAATGCTCTAAAGCCTCGGATCAAACTCTAAACCGGTTTATTCTCGGGACCTCCTTGAAACTTTGTATTGGATCTAGACCGCGCGTCGAAAGTCCGATACCTACCATCTTAGACAGTTATGACCACTTAGCTGGGCTTGGCAATCGTTTCGAAAATCAAGTCCAACTGACATTCAGAGGCTATTTCATTGAGCCTGGAGTGAAGAGAGTGAGAATAGGGTTAGAATTGGAATTTGAAATTCAAATCTGGCACACGAATTGACGCATTAGTATTAAGCGTTCTAACCATCAGAATTAAGCCAAATTACACCCTTGGATCAGGAAAAATTTCTATTACATATCACGAGACTTATAGGTCTGATCTTGGTGCGGTGACCGTTAAACTGAAACTGGACCGCCACGTGCGATCTGGGAACCCTACCGGTCTGAAAACTGGATGTGTGCTAGATCCAGTATGCATGAGCTTAAGTCCGACCGCATTTGGCCAGGGGACTTTCATAAATGCTCTTTGGACCGAAATGGCCCCGATTTGGTTAGGCACCAAGTAAACATTGTTCCCAAGCCTATTTTGGGCATGTTTTAGGCTATAAAAGGGGTTGAAACCCTCACTCTTCTCTCCCATCCGAATTTGAGAGAAACCCTAACTTGGGAGAGAGAAAAAGGTGAGAGATTGTGAGAGAGAGTGGGAGAGTTCTTCCTGCTACTTGTGCTACGTGTTGCACGTGCTTAAGCAACGCACCTCTATCGCTTTCCCGGCGATTTCACCACGATTCTAGGTAAGTAAATACCCTAAATAGTTGCTGATTTGAGGTTCCTTTGTTTCCATAGCGATGTAGCTCATGGATCTTGTGTATTAGGTTCCCTATTCACCGTAGACGAAGCGTATACGCTCCGTTTCAATTCACGAGTCTACAAGACATAAGGTGAGGATTTTAGACGCTTTGATTGACGGTTCCCAGCGCTTTCAATGTCGTTTAATAGTAGATTATTGACGGCATTGCCGTTTGACATGTACAATATGCTCTCCATTTCCTGTTTCGTAAATTAACGAAGAATATGAGATTTAGGGCATTTTAGTCATTTGTAGGAAGTACTGTTTACATTCATATTTTGCTGATGTGATTGACATGGTTTGTTGTCGCATTAGGAAGTTAGGAATACGTGCATAAATAGTTTGGCGAAGAGATTCGCCTAATTGCGCACTTCGGGTCGACATACTATATGTAGACTTAAGTGTGTAGTGTATGTGTTTGTATAAATGCTTGTATTAGTACGTATTGGATTAAATGATGTTATGAATTAGTTTGAGATGGATTTCTCAATTTATATGCTGACATAAATGAATTCCTACATGTTGACTAAGTTCATGATTCCATACTATGCATGACATGTATGTGCTTGAAGATTTGCCTAAGTTGAATGTTATAACTTGTGTTAACATGCTCACATGATTGTATTTCAATTCCAATACTCTTACATAATTTGCTGATGTGATTTCATAAGTGTTTGGCACTAGACTTAGTCCAGGCAGTCGGTAACCGAGCGAATTCGTGGTTAGCTTATCTTGGCCACGAACGACACGTCGATGAACGCGAGTCGTGTTTGGAGTTGGCGGTAGTGGTTAGGCCACGCGAAGTGTTTTACGCACTTCATGTCGTTCGACTTGAGATGCGATCGCGCTAGTCGAGCCCGTCAAGTAACCCGACTGGCCGATGTACGTTCACCTTGTATGAGTCATAACTGCTTGAACCTAGGGTACTGAACTTACCATTGCAAACCCTGTTAACCATGGTACCTTGATCCACGAAGACTCATGAGCCGGGCATGGTGGTATGGGACACCGTGGTCGAGCTGTCGGCCTACGCTGGGGCCACAAACCTCCCCGTAGTGACTAGTGAGCACCTAGACTCGTGAGCAGATTATGGTGGTATGGGACACTATATTCTAGCTGTCGGCCTACACTGATCAGGCGACGAGTCCTTTGTAGTGACCGCGAGCGTATTCTGAGTCCACGGGAGGCGACGACCCTTCCGTTGCAGTAGAGTATGGTAGGCCTGTATTGATAAGGTGATGGGGGAGCGGTGCAACGAGTGCGAGCAACAGCCCTGGTAGCCCTTGCAGTGACCTACAAAATATACATCGTATGAGACTACTAGGAGTGACGACCCTAGACAGGATCTGTGTTGGGATTGATACAAGGGAAGTACCTTAGTTTCTCAATCCTGCTGTTTGAATGGACTAATAACAACTCGAAAATTATATCACCATAACATTGCATGTGCCTGGAAGATGTGGAGCACTCTAGGGAGTGTGGCATGCCACGGTCGTAAGATGTTGCCGTATGAGGGAGATCGTCGGTGAGGGCATACATCACGTCATATCATCTTGCATTAACAACAGTACTAGGATTGTCTGATTTACTGCTTTACTATTATCGCATGATTGAATTGTGAACATGCTAATCTTTACTCTATGATTCCACTGAGTTGATCACTCACTCCCACGTTACGGGATGGTGTTTGCAACACCCACCAGACCCTGTTGTAGATGCAGGTGAGGCTGAGATCCAGGAGGCAGAGCCAGACTTCGACGAGGACCAGGACGAGTTCTCGTACATGCAGTATCACGATGGCTTTGCGTAGGCGACCTGGATCGATGGGACTTCAGTGGGACCATTTTGGATATTTATTTTTTTTCATGTATATGTATATGAGACTCAGAGATATATTCATACTTTAGAGACAGATGAGGTTTACTTTGTTTTTCCATACAGTGATATATATATATTGTTTAGTCTTCTGCTTGCTTTTATCACTGGATCTGGAGTATGAATTGCAGTTTTGGTATACTTTTACTCATGTGAATGCTTTAAATCAGACAACATTGAATCATAATCATTTTTGTTGCATAAGTGACGGTCTGGAACTCGGGAGTTGAGTTTATACACAACCCCCGATTTTCAGGGTGTTACAAGTTGGTATCAGAGCGTGAATAAAAGTATACTGGGTTTGGGTTACGGTCTCGCGACGTACGCTGTCACTTCCTTTGACTTAGGTGGGTGCGAGAAGGGTCTAGAAACATTTTTAGGATCGCAGATTCGCAGATAGGCGAAGTCTATTTGAATCGATCGCACGATCGAGTCTGTAACGCATCTCGGGTCGCGTAAAGCAACCCGAATAGCTTCTAAGCTGTAGAAAGTCGGGTTGAGACATCCTATGAACGATTTTAAACCCGTAAAAGTAAATTCTTGGGCCGTGGGATGACCACGACTCCTGTATTCAATCGTCAGGGCTTAAAAACCCCGTTTCACCAAAAATCTTCAAAATTCTTCCTCTCACCACTCCAATCTTCATTTATTTCTTATCCAATTCATGATAGGCATCAAACCTAATGTGAAAATAACACAAAATAATACTATCACAAAGTTTTACAGTAAATAGTAAAATTTTATGAAAAATGGTCATAAGGCCATTCTAACTTCACTTTATTTAGTAAATAAGGATCTAGATGGATGTACTAGCTCCTTCTACCCTAAATTCATATGCTGCATCATAGGGTTTGGTATTCGAGATTATGAAATGGTCCCGGAAAGCCCCGAACACATGTTTGGGCTCACATAGGCCAAAATACTATGAACCAGGGGTCGAACCATATATATCTGGGGCCCTTGGACCATGGGGGACCGAACCCATCTGGACCCACCGGTCGACGATGCCATCGCCGATCCGGCGATGCATCGCCGTACAGGTGGGCCAGTTGGATGTGGTTTTCGGGCGCACACCCTTAAATCCCAAGTACACCCTCCCCATATAGGTCCCGTCCCACAAAAACCCCCAAAACACACCCCTCCTTCACAAACAGCCCTCCCCATAGCCCTATTTTTATTTTTCAGCAACCATCCCCAAATTTCATGGTTCTAAATCACCTCTAGATCCCTCCTTGGCCAAAAACGACCATCATCCATCACTTCTTTGGAGTTGGCAGCCCTTCCTCTTGAAGATTTCATCATTTGGAGCTCCAAAAAACCCTCCAAATCGAGCTAAAATCGTGAGGTGCTCCATTCCACCTTTCCATTTCCATTTCTCCTTGAAAATACATCATTGGGAAGCTTGAAGCATCCCTCTACGACACCTAGATCTCCTTTTTCCAAATTGGACAGCCACTTCTCCGTATTTTCTCCATTTTCCATGGCTTTCGTGGAAGCCATTTTAGGCCTTTTATCACTCTCATCCATCATATCTTTGATGGGTAAAAGGAAAACCGTAACAGACGAGGCTGGGCCAAGCCGCCCTGCTCAATCGAGAAGACGGCGGGGTGGTGCCTCAAGTTCAAGCGCCGCCACAGGTTCAGCTACAGCCCTAGAGCGCCGTACAAAGTGGGATTTGGATCCCCATGCTCACCTTGAGCGAGTAATTCTATCAGAGATGCCTCATGGTCAATACACTGATCACAAAGTGTTATTTGAGGCGGACGTAGATGGACGACTATTCGGTGAATATTTATTGTTCAAACGCATTGAAGCTGCGCATTGGGGTCCGATCTTTGAAGCTCGCACTCGTGCTAATGTGAGCACCGTTCGTGCCTTCTACGCTAGTATCCAGAATCCTACCTTGGAGCCTTTACAGTTCAAAATCCCTTTTGATAGAGATCGGATGGCTACGATTGATGTGCGACTGATTGCGCGACTTCTGAACGTACCTCTTGGTGATGTTCATCCTAATGAGAAGAATCTGAGGAGTAGACGTGAACGAGATCGCCGCACCAGGTTTCTGTGCGGTAAGTTGGTTCCATGGCAGCCTAATAATAACCTTAAAGCGACGTATATGTCTGATGATTTGCGCCTGCTGCACCATATCTGCACGTTCAATGTTTATCCCAGAAGAGGAGGCTCAGGATACAGATGAGAGCCCTCCTCCTTCTGTGCAGGCTACTAGCGATGATCGCATTGCTCGGATCGAGGAGAGTCAGATCGCCTTGCGAAGGGAAGTTCAGGAACTTCGCGCTGAAGTCGAGGATGCCAAGGCTGTTACAAAGAAGAAATTCGGCAAGGTGACTCGCACCTTGAAGGCGATCCTGTGTTGCTTGCAGGATAAGGGTGCTCCTCCTCCGTCACCCGACTCGGATTAGCGATGCGACCTTTGATGTAGTTGTTAGTAGTTAGTCATTTCCTGCTTTTATTGTGTAAGCCTGTTAGGGCTAGTGCTTTATTTATGTTGCTGTTGTAATCTTAACTGTCTTAGTTCCCATGTATTTCTCGTCGTGATGCTTGTAAGGATATATCCCTTGTATTGTGACAATTTTGATTAAATGAAATGCATGGAATGCCTTTGACTCCTTATGTGAATGATTGCGGTGTATTTGTGCTATTAAGACTGATAAGGTTGCGCCCAATTTTGAATATAGGGAATGCCGCCTAAGGCTACGCGGAGCACGGTTCAGCTTGCATTGACTGAGCATATGGATCAGACTCCTTCGCAGTCTGACACTCATGTGGACCCTGCTGTGGGCCCGATTCCTGAGGCAGTTCGATCGTCTCAGCCTGCCACTGGTCCTACAGTTGGACCACCGCCATTCACGCCGTCAGTCAGAGAGCCACATCGTGCATCTACTTCGACACATCATCCGCCACAGCCTGCTCCACCTCCTGACAGATTAGAGCAGATGATGGCTATGATGCTGCAGCAGCAACAGCTTCTGACTACCATCGTGGGGACATTAGCCCAGGGTGGGGGTGCGGCTCCATCTACACCACCTGCACCACCTGCGCATCCAGCTGAGAATGCTTATACATACGCCCAGGATGAGGGCATGGCTCCTCCTGCGCCGCCTTCTTACCCTGCGGGGAATGCTGCTGATACACGGGGCCTATTCGAGCGATTTCAGCGCTTGCGGCCGCCCACTTTCATTGGTTCTCACAGACCCGAGGAGGCTGAGTACTGGCTCGACCGTGTGTCGAAGATATTGCGGATGCTTCATTGCACAGAGGCCGAGCAGGTAGAGCTGGCTACATTCCTGTTTGAGAGAGAGGCTAGCCTGTGGTGGGATAGCGTACTGCGGACTGTTGCCGCCGACTATGTATGGACGTGGGCAACGTTTGAGTTCCCCTTCCATGAGAAGTATTATCCCCAGACTTACAGGCACGACAGGGAGAATGAGTTTCTCCGCCTCAGACAGGCAGCCATGACATTTACAGAGTATGAGCATCGGTTCACGGAGTTGGGCAGATACGTCCCGACGATTTTGGCTGATGAGCAGATGCGCATACGGTGCTTTTTGGAGGGTTTGCGACCGGATATTCGGTCGAAGATGTGCTGTTTGAGCATTCCCTCTTATGCGGAATTGATTCACATGTCTATGCGGGCAGAGCAGGATATGGATCGACTTGCGCGATCTCGTGGCCCTGTTGCTTCTAGGCTGCGACCAGACATGCAGGACAGGCCCCTCGCAGGCAAGAGGCCTCGCATTGATCCTCCTACTAGGACTACAGTGCCTGTACCACCGTTTCGGAGCCCTAATTTGACATGTACATACTGTGGGAGGACAGGCCACTTGGCGCAGAGCTGCTTCTCTCGGATGCGGGACAGTGGGTTCTCGCCGCTGCAGAAGATTGACCGTGCACGTCTACAGGCGATATCAGCACCGCCTATACGGTCAGCTCCTGCGCACCCTACATTCAGACCTCCGATATCACAGATCAGACAGCCTCCATGGCCCTTCACACAGCGGCCGAACCGGCCACAACAGGCTCGGGTTCATGCATTGACAGTTGAGGCAGCTGCGACACCGACTTTTCAGCATTCGGCCTTCGAGGTCACAGCCCATATTGGAGGTACTCCTATTCTTGTGATGGTGGACACTGGTTCCATGATTTCTTTGATATCGCGTGCTGTAGTCAGGCGTCTTGGGTTACAGACTATCACTATGGATACCGTGTGAGTCTTTGCAGCTCATGGGGATTATTCGGATGTTACCCAGATGTGTGAGGGTTGTTTGGTAGATCTGAGAGGCAGGACGATGGCTATTGATCTTGTCGTCAACCCCTCTCTTGTTTATCTCGACGTCATTCTTGGCATGGATTGGTTGACTGCAGCGAGGGCCGAGATTGACTGCAAGACTCGTATAGTGACTGTGTATGAGCCAGAGGGTACATCCTTCACGTTTCCAGTGCGGGTAAATCTCCCTTTCCGCATACTTAGTTACGCCACTTTATTGCGCGACGCTGGTGCCCAGGTACTCGAGCATGTGCCAGTCGTTTCCGAGTTCGAGGATCTGTTCAGGAAGATCCCTGGTTTGTCGCCCCGACGTGAGATCGATTTCACTATCGATCTGGTTCCTGGTTCTACGCCCGTCTCACTGCCGACGTATCGCATCGCACCATGTGAGATGGAGGAGTTAAGGACGCAGATTGATGGTCTGCTAGAGCTTGGCCTTATACGGCCTAGTGTGTCTCCTTGGGGAGCACCGGTCCTATTCGTGAGGAAGAAGGACGGTTCGATGCGATTGTGTATTGATTATCACAGGCTGAACCAGGTCACGGTGAAGAACAAGTATCCCTTACCTAGGATCGATGACTTATTTGATCAGTTGAGAGGAGCGCAGTACTTCTAGAAGATTGATCTTCAGTCAGGATATCATCAGTTGCGCGTCAGGGATGAGGACGTGCAAAAGACAGCATTCAGGACTAGTTTTGGCCACTACGAGTTCCTCGTGATGTCGTTCGGTCTCACGAACGCACCGGCCGTGTTCATGGATCTGATGAACCGGGTATTTTGACCTTTCCTCTATCGGTTCCTCGTTGTATTCAATGATGACATTTTGGTGTACTCTAGGAGTCGAGAGGAGCATGAGGAGCACTTACGTTTGGTCCTGGATACGCTCAGACAGCATCATTTGTTCGCATAGTACAAGAAGTGCGACTTCTAGAAGCAGGAGGTGAAGTTTCTGGGACACGTGGTGTCCAAGGATGGCATGGCAGTTGACCTGTCTAAGGTAGTTGCAGTGCAGGACTGGGAGCAGCCTGGTTCTGTCACTGAGGTGAGGAGTTTCTTGGGTCTCGCTGGCTACTATCGGCGCTTCATTCAGGACTTCTCGAAGATCACGAGACCCTTATCTCAGTTGACACGGAAGGACGTGAAGTTCGCCTGGAATGACAGGGCGGAGTCAGCTTTTCAGGAGCTGAAGGACAGACTTACGTCCGCCCCTGTGCTAGTATTGCCAGAGCAAGGGGTTAAATACACTATATACACTGACGCGTCTAGCGTTGGTCTGGGTTGTGTCCTTATGCAGAGGGACAGGGTAATTTCGTATGCCTTGAGACAATTAAGGAAGCACGAGGAGAATTACCCTACACACGACCTAGAGTTGGCAGCCGTTATATTCGCACTGAGACTCTGGTGACATTACCTCTACGGAGAGAATTTCGAGCTGTTTTGTGACCACAAGAGCCTCAAGTACATATTCACGCAGCGAGACTTGAATATGAGGCAGCGGCGATGGATGGAGACGTTGAAGGACTTCAAGTTTGAAGTCTCTTACCATCCTGGGAAGGCGAACCATGTGGCTGATGCGTTGAGCCGCAAGAAGGAGATAGAGTTTGCGGCTCCGCTGATGGTTGCCGAGTGGGATATGGTTGAGTTTTTGCGAGACTTTGAGCAGAAACTCACCGTAGAGGAGCCGTTTGAGTTCATCGCACATGTACAGGTGCGATCTCAGATCGATGACCGAGTCATCGAGGCGCAGAGGGACGATGCGCATCTTACTGAGCTTCAAGAGCAGGCCAGTGATGATGCTGACGCCGACTGGTGAGTTGGTATGGATGGGGTCTTATGTTATCATGGCCGCCTATGCGTCCCAGATGTCCCTGACTTGAGACGAGAGATTCTCGAGGCTGCGCATTGTACTAGACTCGCGATGCATCCAGGCAGCACAAAGATGTATCGTGACGTGAAGAGGACGTATTGGTGGGAAGGTATGAAGACCCACATAGCAGAGTTCGTGTCCCGTTATCTCACTTATCAGTAGGTGAAGGCAGAGCATCGCCGACCACCTGGACTTTTGCAGTCTATGCCGATTGTAGAGTGGAAGTGGGATTTCATTTCCATGGACTTCATTTCTGGGTTGCCGAAGATGAGGAAGGGACATGATTCCATTTGGGTGATCATCAACCTTCTGACGAAGTCGGCGCACTTCCTACCGATCAGAGTTACGAACTCTGCAGACGCGCTGGCTAGATTGTACATCAGAGAGATTGTGCGTCTGCATGGAGTTCCGCTGGAGATCGTGTCGGACAGAGGCACGCGGTTCACTTATATTTTCTGGACTCGCATTTAGGAGGCTATGGGTGTGAAGTTGAAGTTTAGTACTGCCTTCCACCCACAGACAGATGGACAGACAGAGCGGGTGAACCAGATCTTGGAGGATATGTTGCGATCTTGCACATTGGACTTCAAGGACAGTTGGGATGATTGTCTTGCATATGCGGAGTTTGCGTACAACAATAGTTTTCAGGCGAGTATCGGTATGGCACCTTATAAGGCGCTGTATGGGCGACCTTGTCGCGCACCGCATTGCTGGCTAGAGGTCGGTGAGCGTAGCTTGATTGGCCCAGAGTTAGTGCAAGCGACGTCAGAGAAGATTGATATTATTCGAAGTCGACTCCTTACAGCGCAGAGCAGACAGAAGAGCTACGCCGATACGAGACGGAGGCCACTGGAGTTCACAGTTGGGGATCATGTATTTTTACGAGTTTTCTCTATGAAGGGAGTCCTTCAGTTCGGGAAGAAGGGGAAGCTGATACCGCGATTCATTGGTCCATTCCAGATCCTCGATCGTGTGGGAGCGGTGGCTTACCGATTGACTTTACCCACGCCTCTCGCGAGCGTTCACAACGTATTTCATGTTTCTATACTGAAGAAATACATTGCTGATCCTTCCCATATCATCAGATGGGAGCAGGTGCAGTTAGGAGAGGATGTTACATATATCCTGCGACCGACACGTATCCTAGACAGGAAGGAGCAGGTACTGCGTAGCAAGGTGATTCCCCTTGTGAAGGTATTATGGACGCATCACTCTGAGGAGGAGGCTACCTGGGAGACAGAAGTCAAGATCAGAAAGAACTACCCACAGCTTCTCGAGGAGTACGAAAAGGTACAAAATTTTGAGGATGAAATTATTTGTTAAGGGGGGTAGATTGTAACGCCCGTGAAAAAATCCATACTTGGGCTCGAGTACCAACTCGACCCGAAGTTACGTAGAATTTATTCCTTTGGAAAATATGACTAAGTTAGCTAGTGCAACATTAGAATAACTGGGAAATGGTCCCTGATCACTTTAAATACGTTCTACAAGGCCCAAAGCGAGTGGAACCAATGGTGCTATAATGCTCTAAAGCCTCGGATCAAACTCTAAACCGGTTTATTCTCGGGACCTCCTTGAAACTTTGTATTGGATCTAGACCGCGCGTCGAAAGTCCGATACCTACCATCTTAGACCGTTATGACCACTTAGCTGGGCATGGCAATCGTTTCGAAAATCAAGTCCAACTGACATTCAGAGGCTATTTCATTGAGCCTGGAGTGAAGAGAGTGAGAATAGGGTTAGAATTGGAATTTGAAATTCAAATCTGGCACACGAATTGACGCATCAGTATTAAGCGTTCTGACCGTCAGAATTCAGCCAAATTACACCCTTGGATCAGGAAAAATTTCTATTACATATCACGAGAGTTATAGGCCTGATCTTGGTGCGGTGACCGTTAAACTGAAATTGGACCGCCACGTGCGATCTGGGAACCCTACCGGTCTGAAAACTGGATGTGTGCTAGATCCAGTATGCATGAGCTTAAGTCCGACCGCATTTGGCCAGGGGACTTTCAGAAATGCTCTTTTGGACCGAAATGGCCCCGATTTGGTTAGGCACCAAGTAAACATTGTTCCCAAGCCTATTTTGGGCATGTTTTAGGCTATAAAAGGGGTTGAAACCCTCACTCTTTTCTCTCATCTGAATTTGAGAGAAACCCTAACTTGGGAGAGAGAAAAATGTGAGAGATTGTGAGAGAGAGTGGGAGAGTTCTTCCTGCTACTTGTGCTACGTGTTGCACGTGCTTAAGCAACGCACCTCTATCGCTTTCCCGGCGATTTCACCGCGATTCTAGGTAAGTAAATACCCTAAATAGTTGCTGATTTGAGGTTCCTTTGTTTCCATAGCGATGTAGCTCATGGATCTTGTGTATTAGGTTCCCTATTCACCGTAGACGAAGCGTATACGCTCCGTTTCAATTCACGAGTCTACAAGACATAAGGTGAGGATTTTACACGCTTTGATTGACGGTTCCCAATGCTTTCAATGTCGTTTAATAGTAGATTATTGACGGCATTGTCGTTTGACATGTACAATATGCTCTTCGTTTCCTGTTTCGTAAATTAACGAAGAATATGAGATGTAGGGCATTTTAGTCATTTGTAGGAAGTACTGTTTACATTCATATTTTGCTGATGTGATTGACATGGTTTGTTGTCGCATTAGGAAGTTAGGAATATGTGCATAAATAGTTTGGCGAAGAGATTCGCCTAATTGCGCACTTCGGGTCGACATACTATATGTAGACTTAAGTGTGTAGTGTATGTGTTTGTATAAATGCTTGTATTAGTATGTATTGGATTAAATGATGTTATGAATTAGTTTGAGATGGATTTCTCAATTTATATGCTGACATAAATGAATTCCTACATGTTGACTAAGTTTATGATTCCATACTATGCATGACATGTATGTGCTTGAAGATTTGCCTAAGTTGAATGTTATAACTTGTGTTAACATGCTCACATGATTGTATTTCAATTCCAATACTCTTACATAATTTGCTGATGTGATTTCATAAGTGTTTGGGCCTAGACTTAGTCCAGGCAGTCGGTAACCGAGCGAATTCGTGGTTAGCTTATCTTGGCCACGAACGACGCGTCGATGAACGCGAGTCGTGTTTGGAGTTGGCGGCAATGGTTAGGCCACGCGAAGTGTTTTACGCACTTCATGTCGTTCGACTTGAGATGCGATCGCGCTAGTCGAGCCCGTCAAGTAACCCGACTGGCCGATGTACGTTCACCTTGTATGAGTCATAACTGCTTGAACCTAGGGTACTGAACTTACCATTATAAACCCTGTTAACCATGGTACCTTGATCCACGAAGACTCATGAGCCAGGCATGGTGGTATGGGACACCGTGGTCGAGCTGTCGGCCTACGCTGGGGCCACAAACCTCCCCGTAGTGACCAGTGAGCACCTATACTCGTGAGCAGATTATGGTGGTATGAGACACTATATTCTAGCTGTCGACCTACACTGATCAGGCGACGAGTCCTTTGTAGTGACCGCGAGCGTATTCTGAGTCCGCGGGAGGCGACGACCCTTCCGTTGCAGTAGAGGACGGTAGGCCTGTATCGATAAGGCAATGGGGGAGCGGTGCAACGAGTGCAAGCAATAGCCCTGGCAGCCCTTGCAGTGACCTACAAAATATACATCGTATGAGACTACTAGGAGTGACGACCCTAGACAGGATCTGTGTTGGGATTGATACAAGGGAAGTACCTTAGTTTCCCAATCCTGCTGTTTGAATGGACTAATAACAACTCAGAAATCATATCACCATAACATTACATGTGCCTGGAAGATGTGGAGCACTCTAGGGAGTGTGGCATGCCGCGGTCGTAAGACATTGTCGTATGAGGGAGATCGTCGGTGAGGGCATACATCACGTCATATCATCTTGCATTAACAACAGTACTAGGATTGTCTGATTTACTGCTTTACTATTATCGCATGATTGAATTGTGAACATGTTAATCTTTGCTCTATGATTCCACTGAGTTGATCACTCACTCCCACGTTACGGGATGGTGTTTGCAACACCCACCAGACCCTGTTGTAGATGCAGGTGAGGCTGAGATCCAGGAGGCAAAGCCAGACTTCGACGAGGACCAGGACGAGTTCTCGTACATGCAGTATCACGATGGCTTTGCGTAGGCGACCTGGATCGATGGGACTTCAGTGGGACCATTTTGGATATTTATTTTTTTTCATGTATATGTATATGAGACTCAGAGATGTATTCATACTTTAGAGGCAGATGAGGTTTACTTTGTTTTTCCATACAGTGATATATATATTGTTTAGTCTTTCGCTTGCTTTTATCACTGGATCTGGAGTATGAATTGCAGTTTTGGTATACTTTTACTCATGTGAATGCTTTAAATCAGACAACATTGAATCATAATCATTTTTGTTGCATAAGTGACTGTCTGGAACTCGGGAGTTGAGTTTATATACGACCCCCGATTTTCAGGTTGTTACAGTAAGTCTCCAGAGTGTGAACATGTTACCAGGTTAACTAAATACAAGTATACTCCAAACTAGAAAGAAGAGAATATACATGGGTGTGAAAATAAAATGCAAAATACCACATGTACTAGCATCTAATCAGTAACCCTGTAACCCCGTCAATCAGAACCTGCATATAGGAGGGATCCTCCTCATCATCATCAAGTCCGGCTCTGCTTCATGAGCATCGCCATCATCTGAAACAAAAATAGGGACTGGTGGGTGTGTGGAACACCATCCTGTAACGTGGGAATGAGTAGCTACCTCAGTGAAATCATAGAGCAAAGGTTAGCATGTTATCAAAACAATCAAGCGATAATGGTAAAGCAAGCAAAACAAACATTCCTAAACACTGTGATTAATGCAAGCATGAAATGACATGATGGATGCCCTCACCGACATACTCGCTCCTGCGGCACCATCTTACATCCGCGGCATGCTTTCTTTCCTTAGTGCTCCACATCTTCTAGGTACATGTAGTGCGATATGGATAATGATTACCGAGTTGTTATTAGTCTTTTTCATACAGCAGGATTGGGAAACTATGGTACCTCCCTAATATCAATACCCAAACAATGATCCTATTTAAGGTCGTCACTCCCAGTAATCTCATACGATGATATATTTCTAAATCACTACAAGGGCTGTCAGGGCTGTTGCACGCACTCGTTGCACCGCTCCCCCATCACCTTATCAATACAGGCCTAGTTTATATCCTTAAGACTGCATCAGGACTCGTCGCCCGCATGCGGTGTTAGGATAAACTCAAGGTCACTACAAAGGGCTGCCAGGGTTGTTGCTCGCAATCGTTGCTCTACTCCCCCATCACCTTATCAATGTGGGCCGACAACAAGAGTTTAGTGTCCCATACCACCATAATCTGCTCTGAGTAGGGTGCTCACTGGTCACTACGTGGAGGTTTGTGACCCCAGCGTAGGTCGACAGCTCAACCACGGTGTCCCATACCACCATGCCTAGCTCATGAGTCTTAAGGGATCGAGGTACCAAGGTTAGAGGGGCTTTCCAATGGTAAGTTTAGTACCCTAGGTTCAAGCAGTTATGATGAATACAAGGTGAACATACAATGGTCAGTCGGGTTACTTGATGAGTCCGACTAGCACGAGTGCACATTGAATTGACTGACATGAAGTGCACAAGCACTTCGTGTGGCCTAACCACTGCCGACGACTCTAGTATGACTCGGGTTCGTCATACACATCCCTCTTGGCGAATAGAATCCAACCACGAATTCAAATCTGTTACCGGCTGCCTAGACTAGAGTATAGCCCCAATCACAAGCAAAGCTAATAACTAGCATATGATTCATATTCGGCATCCATGTGAGTAATCATGAAGTTAAACTTGAATGTAAACAGTACATGGAGGAATTAATGTACACATTTATCAGGATTTAACTAAGTACACAATCCACAAAAGAAATTATATGCTCATTTAGCAATCACTTGATTCATGAAGGAAATCATTCACATAAGTATTGTGATGGGGATCCATATCCCAACCACTCTCACAATCACACTCTACTAACTACTAACTCACTTAGACCTTTAAACAAACACTTAGCTTACTCAACTCCAACGTACTTGACGTATGTTGATTTCAACATATAATATGATAGATTCTTATATCAAGGAGTTATCTAATATACTACAATCATGTTCTTACATTCAAAACATATAGCAGGCATAAATCATCTTAATTTAGGTATTTCAACAAGCACTTAGTCTACACACATTAGTCTAGATGGCATATGTCGGCCAATACGTGCATTAGGGCGAATCTCTTCGCCAAACAGATCATACACGTATAACTAGTATAGGTACACAATACTCATGGCATTCATATCGACAAAATACGTACATACATAGTATTTCCTACAAATACCTAAACTATCCTAAATCTCATATTCTTCGGATTGTAAAACAGACAGCATGTTGTACATGTCAAACAGCATTCTCATCAATAATCTACCATTAAATGACATTGAAAGCCTTGAAAACAGGTAATCTAAGCGTCTAAAATCCGCACCTTAAACCATAAATGCGTATTCGTTAAGATTCAGACGATGTGTCTTCGTCAACGGCAGATACGCTACCTATGGAAAGAAACAGGTTAGCTAGAACTCTTCTACAGCTAGTCTAAGCTTCAAATCAGGTTAGGGTTAGGGTTTTCTTACCTAGAAAGGAGTTGGAATCGCTAGAATAGCGATGCAGGTAGGTGGCTTTGGCACATGGAGCAGCAGGGAAGAATCCCAAGAGAAATCACCAGCTTCTTCCTCACTTTCCCTCTCTTTTCTCTCTCCTTCCTAAGGTTTCTAGAAAATTTGTATGGGTTAAAAAGCTAAGGGTTTAAGGCCCTTTTATAAGCCCAAACATAACCAAAATAGACTTTAAGTCAAGGTATACTTGGGTTATAGCCAAATCGGGTCTTTTCTGATCCAAATGAGCATTTCGGGAGGTCCTCTGGCTGAATGCGGTCGGACTTAAGCTCATGTATATTGGATCCTGCTCACACCAAGTTTTCATTCTGGTAGTGTTCCCAGATCGCACGTGGCGGACCAGTTTCAGTTCTGCGGTCATGGAGACTCGATCGAGGATTCCAAGTACACTGACTTAAGTGAGAAATTTTTCCTGATCCGAGGGTGTATTTGGGTCAGATTCCGACGGTCTGAATGCTTATACTTAACCCGCAAGCGAAACGTGCCAGATTTATTTAAATGACATTTAATTTTTAATGAATTTCACTCTTTCTCACACTCCTTGCTCCAAGCTCAATGAAATAGCCTCAGAACATCAGTTGGGCTTAATTTTTGAAACGATTGTCAATTCCAACTAGGCAGTCATAATGGTCTAAGATTGTAAATATCGGACTTTCGACGTGCGGTCTATATCTAATACAAAGTTTCAAAGGGTTCCTGAGAACAAACAGGTTTAGAGTTTGATCCTGAATTTTAGGATAAGGTAGCGGTAACAATTCTAGAGGTTTTAGGTCTTACAGATCGTATTTAAAGTGGTTGGTGCTAATTTTACAGGAAATCTAGTGTAGCACTGGCTAATTCCTGTTAAATTTCTAAAGAATTAGGTTCTAAATGATTCCTTTGGCTTTAGAATTGGATTCTGAGAGGTTACCAAGGTGCTATGGTTGACCCATTGCCTAAGGACGTTTAACCCCAGGTTAGAAAAAATCCGGGGTGTTACAGTGAGCCTGGTTTTCGAGTTTGGGGCATGCACTTTTTATTAAAAATTAATCGGGTCTGCTCTTGAGATCAGTGTTATTTCATACAAGAGACAATAATGTCTCAACTTCTGGACCGCAAATATCAACACCAAACATTCCTTCTCAATTAGAGAGTAATTACACTCTGCTAATATAGTGCAGTCTCTTTCCCAAACTCATTCACCTGTGCCAATAATGCTCCTAAAGAATTTTCAGTTGCAGATATATACAGAATTAATGGCTTCCCTTTTATCGGAGCTGTTAGTACTGGCGACTGTTTTAACAATTCTTTTATCAAGTCAAACGCCTTCTGACAAGCTTGATCCCAAACGAATTCTGTCCCCTTTTTCATCAAATGGGAAAATGGCTGGCATCTTCCTGCCAAATTTGAAATAAAGTGGCGAATATATGCCAACCATCCTTGTAAACTTTTTAATTCTTTTAGTGTTTTTAGTGACGACATATTCTGGATAGCTCGGACTTTTCCTGGATCAATTTCAATACCCCTATGCCGGACCACGAAACTGAGGAATCTTCCTGAAGATACTCCAAATACACATTTGGTAGGATTCATCTTTAGCTGCTTCTTTCTGAGACGATGGAAAACCAACGCCAAATACTCATGATGTTCCTGATGATTTCCTGACCGAACTACCAAATCATCAACATAACACTCAACATGTTTATGCATCATGTCTTGGAAGATATTTTGCATTTCTCTTTAATATGTCGCCCTAACATTCTTGTAACCAAACGACATAACTTTGTAACAAAAAATCCCCAATGATGTTCTAAATGTCGTGGCTTCCTCATCTTCGGGTGTCATTCTAATCTGATTATACCCTGCATAACCATCCATGAAGGACATAATGACGTATTGAGTCGTACTGTCAATCAGTAACTCGGTAATCGGATGAGGGAAATCATCTTTCGAACAAGCCTCATTCAAATCCCTGAAGTCAACACATACCCTAAAATGTCCATTTTTCTTCTTCATAGGGAGCATATTCGATATCCACTTGGGATACTTGACCTCTCTCATAAACCCGACTTTAATCAATTTACTGCCCTCTTCTTCTATCAAGCAAAGACGTCTCTATTTTCCTTAAAAAGATGAACATACTTCTCAGACTCTTTCTCAGAAAGGCTGATACTAATGAATGTGTGTCATGGTTCTTCTTCAATACCCAAATTTATCTCACGCAAACCGTCAATTGTCGGCTGCCCCCCATTTCAATTTGCTTTGGAGCCATTTCAGGACGTTCAACCATTTGAAGATCCCTTTCTACTAGTTCCCCGACTGCAATCATATTCACTGATGATTCTGCCCCTAGTCCTTGAAATTTTCTTCGCTTTTCCAGGTCAACCCCAATAGGAATTTGAATTCCTTTCCCCTGATTCAGGCCGGTGGGTCTGTATAATCAAATCCCATGTTTCTCATGATTCACTTGCTTGCCGGACTATAGTTTTTGAAATCCCACGGTGTCAACCTTCCAACATATGCATTACCTGTCACCTCTTCTTCCACTTTTACTTCCACTAACGCATAAAATTCTATGGGCTCTGGATGTTTTGCATAGGCCTGGACTTGAAATCTTCCTGGAGCAGCTGAAAATGGCTTGTTTCTTTCAACATACAGCAATGGCACTGTATAATTAGATTGTAAAATTTGTAACTGTTCTGGTGATAACAGAGTTAATGGTGGCTGTCCAGGTTTCCTCAAATGTTTTGGTATGAAATAAAATTTCTTCTTTGCTACTGCAGTCTTGGATGACTCTGCCTCTTCTATCTTCTCCTTAATCATACTTATCTGGTGGTCCTTCAGGATTCCGCCCTCATCATTCTTTCTTTCATTTTTAGCGAACCCTCTATAATAATTTGCATCTGTAAAAAATGACTCAGTTTCTGTATATGGCTTCGCATCATGTAACGGCCTGAAAAAATCCATACTTGGACTCGAGTACCAACTCGACCAGAAATCGCGTAGGATTAATTAATTTAGAAATTAAGTGTAAGTTAGCTAGCGCAACGCTAGAGTAGCTGGGAAATAGTCCCTGATCACTTTAAATACGTTCTACAAGACCCAAATCGAGTAGAACCAATGACTCTATAATACTCTATAACCTCGGATCAAACTCTAAGCCGGTTTGTTCTCTGGACCTCTTTGAAACTTTGTATTGGATCTAGACCGCGCGTCGAAAGTCCGATACATACTATCTTAGACCATTAGAACCGCCTAGCTGGACTTGACAATCATTTCAAAAATCAAGTCCAACCGACATTCGCAGGCTATTTCATTGAGCCCGGACTGAAGAGAGTGCGAATAGGGACAGATTTGGAATTTGAAATTCAAATCTAGCACACAACTTGACGTGTCAGTATTAAGCATTCTGACCGTCAGAATTCAGCCAAATTACACCCTCGGATCAGGAAAATTTTTTATTCCATATCATGAGACTTGGAGGCCTGATCTACGTGCGGTGACCGCTGAACTAAAACTGGACCGCCACGGGCGATCTACGAACACTGCTGGACTAAAAATGGGAGGTGAGAAACATCCGACATATACGAACTTAAGTCCGATCGCGTTCGGCCAGGGGACCACCAGAAATGTTCTTTTGGACCGAAACAGCCCTGATTTGGATATACATCAAGTAAACTTTGTTCCCGAGCCTATTTCGGGCATTTTTGTGCTTATAAAAGGGGTTGAAACCCTCACTCCTCTCTCCCATCCGAATTTGAGAAAAACCCTAGATTGGGAGAGAGAAAAGGTGAGAGTTTGTGAGAGAGAGTAGGAGAGAATTTTCCTACTGTCGTGCCACCTGTTGCACGTGCTTTAACAACACGCTCCGATCACTTGGCCGGTGATTTCTCCACATTTTTAGGTAAGAAAATACCCTATTTAGTTGTTGATTTAGTGTTCCCTTGGTTTCATAGCATGTTAGCTGATAGAACTTGTGTATTAGGTTCTCTATTCGCCGTAGACGAAGCGTATACGCTCCGTTCGAATTCACACACCTAAAGGAGAAAAGGTGTGGATTTTAGACGCTTTGATTGACTATTTCCATCGTTTTCAATGTCGTTTAATAGTAGATTATCGACGGCATCTCCGTTTGACATGTACAACATGCTGTCCGTTTCCTGTTTCGTAAATAGACGAAGAATATGAGATTTAGGGCATTTTAGTCATTTGTAGGAAGTACTGTTTTCATTCATATTTTGCTGATGTGATTGACATGGCTTATTGTCGCATTAGAATACTAGGAATATATGCATAATTAGTTTGGCGAAGAGATTCGCCTAAATGCGCACTTCGGGTCGACATACTATATGTAGACTTAAGTGTGTAGTGTAAGTGTTTGTATAAATGCTTGTATTAGTATGTATTGAATTAAATGGTGTTATGAATTAGTTTGAGATTGATTTCTCAATTAATATGCTGATGTAAATGATTTCCTACATGTTAGTTATATGCATGATTTCATTGTATGTATGAAATGCATGTGCTTGATGATTTACTTAAGTTGTATGTTATAACATGTGTTAACATGCTCACATGGTTGTATTTCAGTTCCAATACTCTTACATGAATTGCTGATGTGAATTCATATGTGTTTGGGACTATAGTCCAGGCAGTCGGTAACCGAGAGAATTCGTGGTTGGCTTATCTTGGCCACGAACGACGTTTCGATGAACGCGAGTCGTGTTCTGGAGTTGGTGGCAGTGGTTCGGCCACACGAAGTATTTTACGCACTTCATGTCGTTCGACTTGAGATGCGATCGTGCTAGTCGAGCCCGTCAAGTAACCCGACTGGATGTTATACGTTCACCTTGTATAAGTCATAACTTCTTGAACCTAGGGTACTGAACTTACCATTGTAAACCTTGTTAACCATGGTACCTTGATCCACGAAGACTCATGAGCCGGGCATGGTGGTATGGGACACCGTGGTCGAGCTGTCGGCCTACGCTGGGGCCACAAACCTCCCCGTAGTGACCAGTGAGCACCTATGTCTCGTGAGCAGATTATGGTGGTATGGGACACTATATTCTTGCTGTCAGCCTACACTGATCAGGCGATGAGTCCTTTATAGTGACCGCGAGCGTATTCTGAGTCTACGGGAGGCGACGACCCTTCCGTAGCAATGAGAGTACAGTAGGCCTGTATTGATAAGGTGATGGGGGAGCGGTGCAATGAGTGCGAGCAACAGCCCTGGCAGCCCTTGCAGCGATCTATAAAATATACATCGCATGAGATTACTAGGAGTGACGACCCTAGACAGGATCTGTGTTGGGATTGATACAAGGGAAGTACCTTAGTTTCCCAATCCTGTTGTTTGAATGGACTAATAACAACTCGGAAATCATATCACCATAACATTGCATGTGCCTGGAAGATGTGGAGCACTTGAGGGACGATTGCATGCCGCGGTCGTAAGATGGTGCCGTATGAGGGAGATCGTCGGTGAGGGCATACATCACGTCATGTCATATTGCATTAACAACAGTATTAGGAATGTCTGATTTACTGCTTTACTATTATCGCATGATTGATTTGAGAACATGTAAATCCTTGCTCTATTATTCCACTGAGTTAGCTACTCATTCCCACATTTTAGGATGGTGTTTGCAACACCCACCAAACCCTGTCTTAGATGCAGGTGATGCGGTGATCCAGGAGGTAGAGCCGGACTTTGATGAGGACCAGGACGAGTTCTCATACATGCAGTACCACGACGGCTTTGCTTAGGTGGCCTGGGTTGACGAGACTTCTCAGTGGGACTATTTTTGGCATTTTGATTTGTTTATTTACATGGATATGAGACTCAGAGATGTATTCATACTTTAGTGACAGTTGAGATCTACTTTGTTTTTGCATACAGTGATATATGTATTCTTTAGTCTTTCGCTTGCTTTTATCACTGGATCTGAAGTATGAATTGCAGTTTTGGTATACTTTTACTCATGTGAATGCTTTAACTCAGACAACATTGAATCATAATCATTTTTGTTGCATAAGTGACGGTCTGGAACTCGGGAGTTGAGTTTATACACAACCCCCGATTTTCAGGGTGTTACACATTAGCCATCACCTTATACTGTATTCCATCTTTATAATATTTAAAGCATTGATATAACGTAGAGGGTATAATATTGTATTGGTGGATCCATGGCCTACTTAGGAGAAGATTGTAAGTTGTCACAGCATTTATAACATGGCACACGACATCGGTAATCAATTCTCCTATTTCTAGCATCACCGTGATTTTACCGAGTGCACGCTACCCATCTTGATTGAAGCCCTATATCATCATTCCACTAGGGCATAGATCAGAGTGACGATGACCTAATTTACTCAGTATCGAGAGTGGTAAGAGATTCACTACAGACCCATTATCGATCATAACCCGTTTGACCTTCTTTCCTTGAATATGGCCTTCCATCATTAGTGGTCTGTTATGCTCTTCCTCGCAAATCAGATCCTCATCGGAAAAAGAAATAACCGGCAAGAAATTTTCTTGCTCATCTTGCTTTTCTCGTTCAAATTCTACCAATAGGGTTTCTCTGACGTCACAGTTAGACAATGCCTGGACCAAACTTTATCGGAACTCTTCGAACAATTTCAATGCATCATAAATGCTCAATCGGGCCAGTATACCCTTCAAATGACTTAATACATCATATGCTACTTTCGCCATTTCATTGTCCTTTCCTTTCCAGCCATTATCATTCTGCTTCTCAATGGCTTCTCTACTCACTACCTTGTCTTTTTGCTTCACGGGACTTGTTAGGCTCCTTCCAGACTGCAACGTAATCACTGCTGCCTCCTTTGTCGTATTATAGTTCCCTTCCTTTCTCATTTCATGGCCCTTTTCTTGAATTGTAAGCACCTTCACTGTTGCTATCGCATCTCTTTCCTTTTCCTTTCCAACTACTATATCGTCCCTATCTATCATCCGTTGTATTAACAATTTTTTTTTGGATGTCCCACCAAGTGATGATAGCAACAAAAATCTCTTTCTCTAGTTTTTATTACATCTTCGGGACGCTTGGGCTCCGGTAACTCAATTGTACCAGCCTTTAACAATTGGTTCATCATAGGAACAACATCTTCCTTGTCAAATGCAAACTCCTCATGAGAATTGAGCATCCTGGATCTCTTTCCACTGTATGTATTTCTTGGTTGATTCCATTCTTCTTTTTGCTCGGGCCTGTTTTCCTTCAAATCTCTTGTAGTTCTACTCCTCTTATCTCGATCGACAACATTTATGGCCATTCTACTGGGCGGTCTCCAAGCTGTGTCATGGTGAAACACTGGCATTTTGTGAGTCATTAATTCCAAAGCATGAGCGTAAGTAGCCAGGTTACGGAAAGTTCTGATGTCGATGCTGGTGAGTCCGAATGCGATCCCTGTCTTCATGGAATTCAAACACATTCTGACTTGTTCTTTTCTTCCAGCAACTTCTACATGAGGCTCCCAATGTTTTCCATCTGTTTATAAACTTTTCCACCGGTTCTCCTTCTTTTTGTCGCTTAAAGGCCAATTTTGTAATGCTAACATCGCACTCTGAAGAAAAGAAGTTTGACATAAAAGCATCTTGCATTTTCTCCCAAGTACGTATCGACCCTAGAGCCAAGTTAAAGTACCAGCGAACTACCTTATGTGTCAGTGATGACCCAAACAACTACAAATAATATTGTGGGACTGTAGAAAAATTCCCTATACTAGAAATGAAGTGCATCAAATGTTCTTCTGGCGATCCTTCCCCATTGAACTTCTGGAAATCTGGATGCTTAAAGTTGACCTAGAATGGGACATCTTCTACTTCTCTTGGGTATGACATTCAGTACCTGAAGAAGCCAGTACTTTCACGTTCTCTTTCTGTTTTGATTGCCTCCTCGACAACTTATCTCACCTCGTCTTGGGTTACGGTTCTCGCTGCTGGGACAGACCACCATGATCCTGTCCCCTGTGGTTGAGAACCTTCTGGCTGATTCTCTTGCCCATTCATCGTGCCCATCATTGGTGGAGCAGTCATTTAGGCTACATTATGTGTGAGGCTTGCCAAAGTCTCTCTAAGATTTCTACATTCTTCCATTAGTGTTCTTTACACCTCTGCCATTACATTTATACGATCTTCCGCAGTCGGCATATTGTCCTGGTTTGTCCCGGCCATATGTACTACAACTTCTCCACTTTTCGATGAAGCTGTAGTCAGGGTGGAGCAAGAGTATGTCAATGTAATAGGGCTCACGAAAAGAGGAGAGGATGGAGTTTTGTTGGACCTTTGAGTACTTTTGGGGCTATTATTCGAGCATGGAGATGCGATCACTGGTGAGCCTGTTAATAGCGTCTTACCTTTCTGCTTCCTTGTCCATTTGACTTTAGGGGCAATCAAAGCTGGGAAGTCGCATGATATAAATCGTAGAACTGCTTGTTCAAGATATATCGCATGGGGAGAAAGTTTGGGATTTCTCTTGGTGACATTACGCATTATTGATCCTCTAATTCTTGCCAGCGGTGAATTTATTTTTGCATCCCTTACACCTTGATTCCTTGTCTTTCTACGCGTGACAACAGTCCATTCATCTCTTTCTTTCTATGCTACTGGTGAAGCAGTTATGACTGTAACAGCCGCTCGCAGTTTTATCTATCGGCTTGATATTGTTCTGTCTTTGCTATCCTTAGTTTTCTTGTCAACATATTCCATGAAAAATCCCGTTGTAGTGAAGTAGAAAATTATTTTTCCTTGAATGATTGCCATTGCCTACTCAGTTACGGTATTTTATGCTTTCCTTCTCTCTCTAACTGAAAGAAAAAAGAAAGGCAAACAAAATCAACATTTATATTAAATTATATTCTATTTTGGAGATGAAAGGCAGGATGTTCCCCAGTAGAGTCGCCATTTTGACACTTTTTTTTTAAAGTGCCAAACGGTCGTGACTACCATGGTTGCGATTCTTAAATTAAATATTCAAGTAAAAAAACTTCCCCAGCAAAGTCACCATTTTATTTCGAACAAGAAACAAAATGTATTTTGTTTGGGAAATTTTATATACTTTATAATTAATAAAAGAGAGCCAGATAGATAATCACAACATTGATGTTAATTCATTTCTTCTAAGTTCTTTTACATCCCATTCTCCTTTGATTCCAAAATAGAACATTCACAATTTGCACTAAAAAAATAACTATCAAATTTAAAGTCATTAAAAGAGTTCATTACGCTCAAAAGTCCTTGGTGTGCAGATTGTCTCTATGCGCAGATACTCTTTGAGCACAGATAGTCTCTTTGCGCAGATAGTCCTTGCACAGGTAGTCTATGTATGTAGACACTTCAACTCATGAAGTCTTGTATGCAGTCGATCTTTGTATACAACAAATCTTTACATGCAGAACCTTTGTGCACAGATTCCTTTTTACGCAGAAAGACTTGGTGTGCAGGAACCTATGTGTGCTGATAGTACTATGCGCCGCATGATAACTGTTCTGCACAATGACCAATGAATTAGAATTCCTTTCTACCTTCTCTTTTTGATCTGCGCTTCTTCGAATATTGTATCGTGACCCCTATAAAGGGGTCGAGGGGTATTTATAGCCCTCCTCACACGTGTGATTATGCCACATCAACACCAAATTCCGAGTCATGCGGACACCAATCTCCAAATAACTTTGTACGAATTCGCCTGTGTAGACAATCATCTACCAATTTATTCATGTGAACTACTTGGTGCGCCTAACTTCCTGCGGAAGACTTTCTGCGGATACCTTTCTATGGAGTGCTTTCTACGGACTGCTTTGTGACAACTTCTTTCTGCAGAAATATGCTTTCTGCGGATTGCTTTTCGCACAAAGACTTCTATTTTCTTCTTCTGTCTCTTTTTTTATGCCTCAACACTTGACAATTGATGTTTCCTCATGTGTCATTTCTAAAATATCACAGGCTTGCTTTACAAAATCACAGGATATAATTCTTTTGAATTCATTCGGTGATAGTGCACAAGTGATTGCATTTAGTGCTTTTGCATTGCACTACTCTCACTTTTATGAAGTGTGGTCCAAGAGAAATAAGGTGTAATTCTCATAGATTTGGATCCATCGATTCCAGTTACTTTAGTGGTAAGAGGGGTCCATTCAGACAGTTTAGCTAGTAACACACTCGCATCCATGAATTTAAGGAAAATCTTCATCCAGGCTTTCCAATAAGCATAATTGGTGCCATTAAATGGTGGAGGCCTAGTGACTGAAAGGCTATCAAAATTTGACATCTTATTAATAACTTAGATCGATTAGCTCAAGAAATAAATCCAAAAATTTAACAATTAAAACGAGCTAGTAGGCTCTGATACCACCTGAAAAGGCCAAATTATTTATCCTAGAGGGGGGGGGGGGGGGGGGGGGGGGGAGGGGGGGTGAGTAGGACTATGCCAAATTAAAAAGATAACAGAAAAATTTTAATAAATTAAATGTAAATAACAAAGATAATCTCACAATGCTGAATATAAAAATAACCTCAAATGTATGAGTATTGAGAGGTTGATACAAATGTTGTTCTAAGGAGAACCTTACACCAAAAACCAAGGTTTATGGTAGGACAACCTGATTTCTAGAAAGGTCTTCTTATTAAAAACTCAAACTTAATACAGAGGAATAAATAAAGAAAGAAATAGCACTGAAAGGAAATCTAAGTTATTACAACATTCACCACAATGCTTGAAATGTAAAAGATTACAACATTCGAATCCACAAGTACATCCCACAAACTTGAATGATAAAAGCTATAGAAAATAAACCACACATCCAAACACAAAGAATTATAGTGATTCGCTTGTTTGTACACCAACTGTTAAATAACAGCTACACAGCTACTCCACTCTTAATATCCTCACACAGTGGATATTAGCGTTCACTATGAAAATAGGTTTTTCTCAGGTTCACGTAAAACCCTAACAATTGTGTCTTTCAAATGGGCTTTACATAATTCAAAAAACTTCTCACTCTGATTTTTCTAGCTATCCTTAGATAACTAAAATACTGAGAATTTTCTGACTCAATCTCAAAAGAAACCAAAATAAAAGATTTACACAAATGTAAAATACCTGGATTTCTCGTTTTGTTGTAGCCCGGAAGAACCAAGTCGGAGTAGAAGTTCAACATTGAAGATCAATGTCCAATACTCACATATGAAATGGTTCTGGGTTCTAAATTGATTTTAAAGTTAAAGTACATTAGGCTAGCTTGATTTGATTTTGATTCCAAGAAATGAGAATACTTTTATTCCTCTTTCAAATATAATTGGAATAAGGAAATTCAAAATTAAATACAAAGAAAGCTACAAAAAGAGAATATTAAATGAGCACAATATAGCTTAAATAAATTACTAACTTAACTCTCACAGTGATGCCTTGATTTTACTTAAATTGAATTACCAAACTCTAAAATTCGTTGTCTATTTATAGGTGAGCAGATCGCACCTTCAACTGGTCCTGTGGACACTACGACTAGTCATAAGTCGAACTGATTTTTAAAATTTTGAACACAATCTGATAAAACCATTCCAAGACTGGTCGTTAGCACTGCACGACCGGTCGTGAGACCTCCACGACTGGTCGTGAGGAACCAGAAATAGTTACCGGAGTTCGAGTCGTAGTTGCAGGACTAGTTGTGAATGAGTTGTGAACTGTTCACACGACCGGTCGAGCAATCTCCAGGACTGGTCTGGCTCAACAAAAAATTTTAAAAAATTCAAACAAACTTAGGACTGGTCTTGAAATTTCTTGGACTAGTCGAGCCAGTTCTAGGACTAGTCGAACAGAGTCTAAGACTAGTCGAAGAATAGACCAAACACTTATAAAATAAGCAATTGAATCATGTATTCAAAATGACCTATCCTAAGGTCAAACTAAGGTCTTCCAAACCTTGTTAGTCAAGTGTGAACATTGAACATCTTTTCCTTTTAGTTGATAGTCTTTCTTTGAAGTCCATGAAGCTTACAATCTTGACACATGATGAAGCTTATAATCTTGCACTTGAGATCTTTTGAATCTTGAAGTTGTAGTACATATGTTGATCTTTACCTTGAGTCTTGAACCATTCACATGTCTTTTGATGTCGCTTTAAAACATTGTCAGTTGAGCTTTAAAGAAGTAAATAATGTATTTAATCTTGCATTTAAAATAGATCTTGTTCTTGTCTTGACTTGAAACACTTGACATGACATGAACATGTGATGTATTACCTTGAACATATATATATATATATATATATATATATATATATATATATATATATATATATATATATATATATATATCATTGTGCTACACAAGACAAAGATTGTGGTTTTGACACTACAAAATTTGATAGTCAAAGGAGCAGAACCTATAACACTTACACTTACCAAACAAACCGATTGTCCTATTGTATATTTACCATGTATGGACATCATTGCTTGAATCTAAGGTACCACTTACCAATGTAAAAGCCCATTTCAATCATGGTACCACACTCCGCTAAGACTTATGAGCCGGGGATGGTGGCATGGGACACCGTGGTCAAGCTGTCTACTTACGCTGGGGTGACGAGCCTCCCCGTAGTGACCAGTGAGTAACCTAATCTCATTAGCTGGGCATGGTGGTATGGGAAATTGTGTTTGAGCTGTCGGCCTACGCCAAGGTGATTAGCCACCCCATAGTGACCGTGAGTATAAACTTTTAAATTTTCCTATCGACTGCTTTTCATTAAGAGTGATGCCCTACAACTTGCCTATCGTATGTGGTTAACTAGGATTAACGACCCTAGATGGATCCTTCGGTCTGAGTCAATGATATAAAGGGAGGTACCTTAGCTTCCCAAACCTACTATGTGAATAAGCTTAATTAAGTATTCGGCTAACACGACCATGCATCGCATTGCATGTGCTTTGGCGAGGAAGGTACACTTTAGGGAGTGTTGTTAAATGAAAAATTGGTTGTCGGAGTCGCTTGTGAGAGAGCTTTGTGAGAGGACATACATCATTACTACACACCATTCCTGCATTAACAAGAGTAGCTAGGAAGTAATCGATGTATTACTTTATCATTACTGCATGATTGACTTGATAACATGTTAACATTTGCCTTATAGTATCACTGAGTTGATCACTCACTCACACCCTGGGACGGTGTTTTAAAACACCAACCAGAATGGTTTAAATACAGGTGATGGCGAAGCCTATGCAACAATGTTGGAATTCATAGATAAGGAGGAAGAATTCTCCTACGTTTAGCTCTCAAGCGGGTCTATGTAGACCTCATGCTAATTCGTCAGGATTACAGGGACATATGGATTAGTGAAAAACTTTACATTTTGATATTTTGTCTATTTTAAAACAATACATGTATTATTCAGCTCGGTTACATAATCATAATCCGGAGGTTGTGAAGCACTTACCTGTTCAAATATGTATATTTCAGTCTTCCACTTGCTTAATTAAATTACATCTAGAGTATGATATGTTGTTTTCGTATAATCTCACTCATGTTTAACTTATTAATATAGATGAAATCTGAACATCATTATCCATGTTGCATAAGTGATGTGTTGGATCTCGAGAGTAGAGATTTGCTCAACCCTCAAAATCTGGGGCATTACACTTTAAGAATCATTACCCAAGGATTCTAGATCGGCCTCATTAGACACTGAGAAGGCGACCGTTTTAGGTGTAGTATCGTATGGGTATCCATTATACTTAACCCGAACCCTACCCATTGTTGCACGATATATGAGAGAAACTGCAACAATTCACACATGGAAGATTTTTTTTGCGATATGTATTTCTACGAAAAAAACACTGGTTAGTGAAATTCTGGTAAAGACTGGTATAATAGAAGTAGGAATGGGTCAAAGTGTCCCAGAGGGGAGTGAATAGGACTTTATAAATTTTTATGACAATTTAAAATCCTTTTAACTTAATCTTGATCTAATGTGCAATTGTCAAGATATGCTCATTTAACTCTAATGGCTTCCAAGCCAAGTAGAGGATCCAATCATAAGGCTACTCAATATTTAAATAAGATATAATAATTAGTCTATGATGGATGAACTATGTGGAAGTGTGTAGGATGTGATTCTTATCAGTTCAAGATATTTATGTTATCATGCTTTATGTGAACATTTAAAGTAAAAAAAATAAAAGAATATGTAAATAACAATCCCAAACATTGTTGTTTATAGTGGTTTAGGTATGTGCCTACTCCACTCCTGGCGGACACACTCAACCCTTGAGTGTACCAGATTTCACTAATGGAGGTTTCAAATTAAGTTCCCCTATAACCTTTACAACCTATACAAGGTTGACTCTAGGATCTACACAAGATACCTAAACATGCCTACACAAGGCAAACGTTTATGCCTACACAAGAGCAAAGGTCCTACACACCCTTTACAAGAGTAAAGGATCCACACAGGGAACTTAGGTTTTATGGCCTACACAAGAGCAGAGGATCCACACAAGGAACCTAGGCTTTATGCCTTACACAAGAGCAGAGGATCCACATAAGGAACCTAGGTTTTAGGCCACATAGGCCAATGATCCACACAAGGAACCTAGTTTAAACCACACAGGTCAATGATCCACACAATGACCCCAGTTTAGACCACATAGGTCAAGGATCCATACGAGGACCCTAGTTTAGGCCACACAGGCTAAGGACCCACATAAGGACCCTAGTTTAGGCGACACAGGCCAAGGACCTACACAAAGGACCTGAGTTTATGCCCTACACAAGAGCAAAGGTCTTATACTAACCTGGAGTTAGACGTCGTTGGATAGTGAGTCAATCATAACACCTTAATTGATTTCTCAGAACTCAATCATAAAGCCTCAAATCCCCTTTCAAGCCATTTCCTTCAAAATCTCACCTTTCACCACCTCATTCTTTAAATTTTTCTAAGTACTTTCATATTAGACAGTAATCTTAAAGTTTAAATGATGAAGAACAATAATAAAACCAAAATTTACTATAAATAGTGAATATATAAATAAATTGAGTTTTTAACCATTAACCTTTTAGAATTTCATGAAACAAATAGGTTATTTGGATAGAGCAGCTTCTCCTACCCTAAAATCATATATTGCACGTCGAATACTTCATCCCTATTTACAAGATATAATCATTTCAATAATCACATAGCAGAATCACCACTGGATAGTCCAGTGGACCGCGATGCCATCGAGCCTACAACGAGGCATCGCCGGTGCACCCTCGATACAGTTTTTTGTAGTTTTTGAATGACTTCAAAAAAGTCATATCTCCCTCATTATAACTCTGATTTAGGTGATTCAAAAATTAAATTGAAACTTAATAAGTATAGTTTCATATAAAAATAAGTAAAAATTATAATAAAATTTTTACTATAAATGAATATAGGTTGATGTAACAACTATCCAAAAATTATTAGTCCGGACAACTGCTACTTCTAGAATTTTTAGAATTTTTCTACAATACGAAATCTAATGAAATTTGGTAGAGATAAAGTAGACTTGATGATGAACTACTAGAAAAATAATTAAAATAATATACTAACTAAAAGTGTCAAAAGGGGGCACAAAACTACCCTAGGACCCGATTATGTCGTAATTAGAGCAGAATTTAGTTACGTACTAAACTAAACAATCGATGGATTTGGCTTGAACCACTTTCTATACAAACTACAAGACCCAAAACTATTAAAATCACTAACTCAACATTTCTTAAAAACCTGGGAGCAATCTCAAAACCCAGTTGCTCTCGGGAGCACATTGAAACTCCGTATCAGACCCGGACCGCGCGTTGAAAGTTTGATTACCGTGAAACTATAAGGTTATGACCACGTTATTAGGCTTGACAACTATCATGGGAATCGAGTCCAAATAGAATCCAGAAACGCACAACTTGAGCCAGGAGCGAAGTGTGTGAAAACGCGAATATCTTCAAAAAATGAACTCAAACTTAAGTGAATTGGGCTATTTGCTTGCAAGCCAATTTAAGGTTTCGAACTGTCAGATTCTGACCAAACTTCACCCATGGGTCAGAAAAATTTCCTTACGCCTATCGGTATACTTGTGTCCCTAATCGAGTATGTCTGACCTTTGAACTGATACTGGTCCTCTACGATCGATCTGCTAATCCGATCGAACCGAAATCATATCCTTGCCTAAATCCATTGTCAGGGAACTTACTCTATGACATAGATAACTTATGGACCTCCAGATGAGTCCCATTGGCCTGAAACAAATGCCTTTTGGCTATACCCCAAGTATATCATGGCCCTGGGGCCATTTACAGGTATTTTGGGCCTATATAAAGCCCTTAAATCACCCATTCTCTCCTTCATACGAATTTTTTAAAAACCCTAGGAGAGAGGGAGGGAGGGAGGGAGAGAGAGAGAGAGAGAGAGAGAGAGAGAGAGAGAGAGAGAGAGAGAGAGAGAGAGAGAGAGAGGGAGAGAAAAGAAGAAGGAAGGAGGAGGGATTCTTGGAGATCGTTGTTGGGATCTTGTCCCACAACTCCACAAACCAATTCGCCCCTCTACTATTGTAACACCCTGAAAATCGGGGGTCGTGTATAAACTCAACTCCCGAGTTCCAGACCGTCACTTATGCAACAAAAATGGTTATGATTCAATGTTGTCTGATTTAAAGCATCCACATGAGTAAAAGTATACCAAAACTGCAATTCATACTTCAGATCCAGTGATAAAAGCAAGCGGAAGACTAAACAATATATATCACTGTATGGAAAAAAAACAAAGTACTCTCAACTGTCTCCAAAGTATGACTACATCTCTGAGTCTCATATACATGTAAATAGACAAAAAAAATAAGTCCAAAATAGTCCCACTGAAGTCCCCCTCGATCCAGGTCACCTACGGGAAGCCGTCGTGGTACTGCATATAAGAGAACTCATCCTGGTCCTCGTCAATCTCCGGCTCCACGTCCTGGATCTCGTCGCCACCTGCAACTACAACAGGGTCTGGTGGGTGTTGCAAACACCATCCCGTAACGTGGGAATGAGTGATCAACTCAGTGGAATCATAAAGCAAAGATTAGCATGTTCACAATTCAATCACGCGATAATAGTAAAGCAGTAAATCAGACAAACCTAATACTGTTGTTTAATGCAAGATGATATGACATGATGTATGCCCTCACCGACGATCACCCTCATGCGGCAACATCTTACGACCGCGGCATGCCACACTCCCTAGAGTGCTCCACATCTTCCAGGCACATGCAATGCTATGGTGATATGATTACCCAGTTGTTATTAGTCCATTCAAACAGCAGGATTGGGAAACTAAGGTACTTCCCTTGTATCAATCCCAACACGGATCCTGTCTAGGGTCGTCACTCCTAGTAATCTCATACGATGTACATTTCGTAGGTCACTGTAAGGGCTGCCAGGGCTGTTGCTCGCACTCGTTGCACCGCTCCCCCATCACCTTATCAATACAGGCCTACTGTACTCTACTGCACGGAAGGGTCGTCGCCTCCCGTGAACTCAGAATACGCTCGCGGTCACTACAAAGGGCTCGTCGCCTGATCAGTGTAGGCCGACAGCTAGAATATAGTGTCCCATACCACCATAATCTGCTCACGAGTCAAGGTGCTCATTGGTCACTACGGGGAGGTTTGTGGCCCCAGCGTAGGCCGACAGCTCGACCACGGTGTCCCATACCACCATGCCCGGCTCATGAGTCTTCGTGGATCAAGGTACCACGGTTAATAGGGTTTACAATGGTAAGTTCAGTACCCTAGGTTCAAGCAGTTATGATACGTACAAGGTGAACAAACATCGGCCAGTCGGGTTACTTGACGGGCTCGACTAGCGCGATCGCATTTCGAATTGAACGACATGAAGTGCGTAAAACACTTCGCGTGGCCTAATCACTGCCGCCAACTCTCAACACGAATCACATTCATCGACGCGTCGTTCGTGGCTATGACCAGTCAGCCACGAATTCGCTCGGTTACCGACTGCCTGGACTAAATCAAGTCCCACACATCTATGGAATTTCATTAATACGATACAAAGGTATTGGAATTGAAATACATCATGTGAGCATGTTAGCACATGTTATAACATTCAATTTAGGCAAATCTTCAAGGCATGCTTTCCAAGCATATTCAACTTAGGCAATTCTTAAGGCATCATTTCTATGCATACGATGCAATCATGCATAAGGTCAACATATAGGAAATCGTTTAGGTCAGCCTATTAATCATGAAATCAATCTCAAACTACTACATAACATCATTCAATACAATACATACTAATACAAGCATTTATACAAACACATACACTACACCCTTAAGTCCACATATAGTATGTCGACCCAAAGTGCGCAACTTGGCGAATCTCTTCACCAAACTGATTATGCAGGCATTCCTAACTCTCTAATGCGGCGACAAATCATGTCAATCATGTCAGCAAAATATGCATGGAGACCGTACTTCCTACAAATGACTAAAATGCCCTAAATCTCATATTCTTCGTTAATTTGCGAAACAGGAAACGGAGAGCATGTTGTACATGTCAAACGGCGATGCCGTCGATAATCTACTATTAAATGACATTGAAAGCGTTGTAAACCGTCAATCAAAGCGTCTAAAATTCTCACCTAATCTCTTACGGTCGCGAGAATTTGAACGGAGCGTGTAGGCTTCGTCTACGACAGTAGGAGAACCTGATTCATGGATTTCGTTAGCTAATACGTTCAGAATCTACGTGAACCCTAAATCAGCAAGTTTTTAGGGTTTTTCTATACCTGAAAAAGCGTAGAAATCACCAACCAGGTGATTGGAAGGAAGCGTTGATGCAGCAACTGTTGGCGGCTCGGAAGCGGGAAAAATCTCCTCTTCCCTTTCTCTCAAACTCTCTCTCTCTTTTCTAGGGTTTAGGGAAATTCGTATGCAAGGAAGGAATGAGGGTTTCAACCCCTTTTATAAGCTTGGAAACGCCCGAAATAGGCTCCGGGACGAAGTTTACTTATTGCCTATCCATTTCGGGGCTGTTTCGGTCCAAAAACTGATTTCTGGTGGTCCCCTGGTCGATTGCGATCAGACTTAAGCTCATGGGTACCAGATGTACCTCGTATTAAGTTTTCAGTCTGGCAGGGTTCGCAGATCGCACGTGGCGGACCAGTTTCAGTTCAGCGGTCACCGCACATAGATCAGGACTGAAAGTTCCGTGACAATAATTAGATATTTTTCCTGATCCGAGGGTGTAATCTGGATGAATTCTGACGGTCAGAACGCTCAATACTGACGCGTCAAGTCGTGTGCCAGATCTAAATTTGAAATTCCCAATTCGTCCCTATTCGCGGTCGCTTCAGTCCAGTTTCAACGAAATACTCTGTGATTATCGGTTTGACTTGATTTTCGAGATGATTGTCAAGTCCAGCTGGGCGGTTCTAACGGTCTAAGATAGGAGGTATCAGACCTTCGACGCGCGGTCTAAATCCAATACAAAAGTTCCATATGGTCCAGAGGACAAACCTGCTTAGAGTTGGATCCAAGGTTATAGAGTATTGTAGAGTTGTCTGTTCTACTCGATTTGGGTCTTGTAGAACGTATTTAAAGTGATCAGGGACTATTTCCCAGCTACTCTAGCGTTGCGCTAGCTAACTTACGTAAAATTTTCATGGAAATTATTTATACGCGATTTCGGGTCAAATCGGTACTCGATTCCAAGTACGGATTTTTCACGGGCGTTACAATCTACCCCCCTTAACAAATAATTTCGTCCTCGAAATTTGTACCTGTTCGTACTCCTCGAGAAGCTGTGGGTAGTTCTTTCTGATCTCGGCTTCTGTCTCCCAAGTAGCCTCCTCCTCAGAGTGATGCGTCCATAGTACCTTCACAAGGGGAATCACCTTGCTACGCAGTACCTGCTCCTTCCGGTCTAAGATACGTGTCGGTCGCAGGATATAAGTAACATCCTCTCCTAACTGCACCTGCTCCCATCTGATGATGTGGGAAGGATCAGCAACGTACTTCTTCAGCATAGAAACATGAAATACGTTGTGGACGCTCGCGAGGGGCGTGGGTAAAGCCAATCGGTAAGCCACTGCTCCCACACGATCGAGGATCTGAAATGGACCAATGAAGCGCGGTGCCAGTTTCCCCTTCTTCCCGAACCGAAGGACTCCCTTCATAGGGGAAACCCGCAAAAACACATGATCCCCGACTGTAAACTCTAGTGGCCTCCGTCTCGTATCGGCGTAGCTCTTCTGTCTGCTCTGCGCTGTAAGAAGCCGACGTCGAATAATATCAATCTTCTCTGACGTCGCCTGCACCAACTCTGGGCCAATCAAGCTGCGCTCACCGACCTCTAACCAGCAATGCGGTGCGCGACAAGGTCGCCCATACAGCGCCTCATAAGGTGCCATGCCGATACTCGTCTGGAAGCTATTGTTGTACGCAAACTCCGCATATGCAAGACAGTCATCCCAACTGTCCTTGAAGTCCAATGCGCAAGCCCGCAACATGTCCTCCAGGATCTGGTTCACTCGCTCCGTCTGTCCGTCCGTCTGTGGGTGGAAGGCAGTACTGAACTTCAACTTCACACCCATAGCCTCCTGAATGCGAGTCCAGAAAATAGAAGTGAACCGCGTGTCTCTGTCTGACACGATCTCCAACGGAACTCCATGCAGACGCACAATCTCTCGGATATACAATCTAGCCAGCTCGTCTGCAGAGTTCGTAACTCTGATCGGTAGGAAGTGCGCCGACTTCGTCAATCGGTCGACGATCACCCAAATGGAATCATGCCCCTTCCTCGTCCTCGGCAACCCAGAAATGAAGTCCATGGAAATGAAATCCCATTTCCATTCTGTAATCGGCATAGGCTGCAAAAGTCCAGGTGGTCGGCGATGCTCTGCCTTCACCTGCTGACAAGTGAGACAACGGGACACGAACTCAGTAATGTGGGTCTTCATACCTTCCCACCAATACGTTCTCTTCACGTCACGATACATCTTTGTGCTGCCAGGATGCATCGCGAGTCTAGTAGAATGCGCAGCCTCGAGAATCTCTCGTCTCAAGTCAGGGACATCTGGGACGCATAAGCGGCCACGGTAACGTAAGCCTCCATCCATACCAACTCGCCAGTCGGCGTCAGCATCATCACTGGCCTGCTCTCGAAGCTCAGTAAGATGCGCGTCGTCCCTCTGCGCCTCGATGACACGGTCATCGATCTGGGATCGCACCTGTACATGTGCGATGAACTCAAATGGCTCCTCTACGGTGAGCTTCTGCTCAAAGTCTCGCAAAAACTCAACCATATCCCACTCGGCAACCATCAGCGGAGCCGCAAACTCTATCGCCTTCTTGCGGCTCAACGCATCAGCCACAAGGTTCGCCTTCCCAGGATGGTAAGAGACTTCAAAATTGAAGTCCTTCAGCGTCTCCATCCATCGCCGCTGCCTCATATTCAAGTCTCGCTGCGTGAATATGTACTTGAGGCTCTTGTGGTCGCAAAAGAGCTCGAACTCCTCTCCGTAGAGGTAATGTCTCCAGAGTCTCAGTGCGAATATAACGGCTGCCAACTCCAGGTCGTGTGTAGGGTAATTCTCCTCGTGCTTCCTTAATTGTCTCGAGGCATACGAAATTACCCTGTCCCTCTGCATAAGGACACAACCCAAACCAACGCTAGACGCGTCAGTGTATATAGTGTATCTAACCCCCTGCTCTGGCAATACTAGCACAGGGGCGGACGTAAGTCTGTCCTTCAGCTCCTGAAAAGCTGACTCCGCCTTATCATTCCAGGCGAACTTCACGTCCTTCCGTGTCAACTGAGATAAGGGTCTCGCGATCTTCGAGAAATCCTGAATGAAACGCCGATAGTAGCCAGCGAGACCCAAGAAACTCCTCACCTCAGTGACAGAACTAGGCTGTTCCCAGTCCTGCACCGCAGCTACCTTAGAGAGGTCAACTGCCATGCCATCCTTGGACACCACGTGTCCCAGAAACTTCACCTCCTGCTTCCAGAAGTCGCACTTCTTGTACTGTGCGAACAACTGGTGTCGTCTGAGCGTATCCAGAACCAAACGCAAATGCTCCTCATGCTCCTCTCGACTCCTAGAGTATACCAAAATGTCGTCGATGAAGACAACGACGAATCGATAGAGGAAAGGCCGAAAAACCCGGTTCATCAGATCCATGAACACGGCCGGTGCGTTCGTGAGACCGAACGACATCACGAGGAACTCGTAGTGACCAAAACTGGTCCTGAATGTTGTCTTCTGCACGTCCTCATCCCTGACGCGCAGCTGATGATATCCTGACTGAAGATCAATCTTCGAGAAGTACTGCGCTCCTCTCAACTGATCAAACAAGTCATCGATCCTAGGTAAAGGGTACTTGTTCTTCACTGTGAGCTGGTTCAGCCTACGATAATCAATACACAATCGCAGCGAACCGTCCTTCTTCTTCACGAACAAGACCGGTGCTCCCCAAGGAGATACGCTAGGCCGTATAAAGCCAAGCTCTAGCAGACCATCAATCTGCGTCCGCAACTCCTCCATCTCACAAGGCGCCATGCGATACGTCTGCAGTGAGACGGGTGTAGAACCAGGAATCAGATCGATAGTGAAATCGATCTCACGTCGGGGCGGCAAACCAGGGATCTTCCTGAACAGATCCCCGAACTCAGAAACAACTGGCGTCTGCTCAAGGACCTGGGCACCAGCGTCGCGCAATATAGTGGCGTAGCTAAGAATGCGGAAAGGAAGATTTACCCGCACTGAAAATGTGAAAGGCGTGCCCTCAGGCTCGTACACCGTCACCACACGAGCCTCGCAGTCAATCTCGGCTCTCGCTGCAGTCAACCAGTCCATGCCAAGAATGACGTCGAGATATACGAGCGAGGGATCGACGACCAGATCAAGAGTCATCGTCCTGCCTCCCAGATCAACTAAACAACCCTCACACATCTGGGTGACATCCGAATAATCTCCATGAGCTGCAAGGACTCGCACGCTATCCATAGTGATAGTCTGCAACCCAAGACGTCTGACTACGGCACGCGATATCAAAGAAATCGTGGAACCAGTGTCCACCATGATAAGAACGGGAGTACCTCCGATGTGGCCCGTGACCTCGAAGGCTGAATGCTGAAAAGCCGGTGTCGTAGCTGCCTCGGCGGTCAGTGCATGAACTCGTGCCTGCTGTGGCCGGTTCGGCCGCTGTGTCAAGGACCGTGGAGGCTGTCGAATCTGCGATACCGTGGATCTGAATGAAGGATGCGCAGGAGCTGACCGTATAGGCGGTGCTGATATCGCCTGTGGACGTACACGATCAATCTTCTGCGGCGGCGAGAACCCACTGTCCCGCATCCTGGAGAAGCAACTCTGCGATAAATGGCCCGTCCTCCCACAGTACGTGCATGATAAATCAGGACGCCGAAACGGTCGTACGGGCGCCGTGGTCCTGGTAGGAGGATCAAAGCGAGGCCTCTTGCCCGCGAAGGGCCTATCTGGCAACTCCGGTCGCGGCCTGGAAGTAGTCGGGCCTCGAGATCGCGCCAGTCGATCCACGTCCTACTCTGCCCGCATGGACATGTGAACCAACTCCGCATAGGAAGGGAAACTGACGCAGCACATCTTCGACCGAATATCCGGTCTCAGGCCCTCCAAAAAGCGCCGTATGCGCATCTGCTCATCTGCTAGTATCGTCGGGACGTACCTGCCCAACTCTGTAAACCGATGCTCATACTCAGTAACCGTCATCGCTGCCTGCCTGAGACGGAGAAACTCATTCTCCCTCTCGTGCCTGTAGGTCTGGGGATAATACTTCTCATGGAAGCGGAACTCGAATGCTGCCCATGTCCATACGAAATCTGCAGCAACCGTCCGCAATATACTATCCCACCACATACTGGCCTCTCTCTCAAATAGAAAGGTAGCCAGCTCTACCTGCTCTGCCTCGGTACAGTGTAACATGCGTAGAATCTTCGACACTCGGTCGAGCCAGAACTCTGCCTCCTCGGGCCGGTGAGAACCCGAAAAAGTAGGAGGCCGCAAGCGCTGAAATCGCTCCAGGAGGCCCCGCGTGTCGGCAGGATTCCCCGCAGGGAAAGCAGGCTGCGCAGGATGTGCTATGCCCTCATCCTGGGCGTAAATGTAGGCATCCTCAGCTGGATGCACAGGCGGTGCAGGTGGGGTAGAGGTAGTCGCACCCCCACCCTGGGCTAAAGTCCCAACTATAGTGGTCAAAAGCTGCTGCTGCTGTAGCATCATGGCCATCATCTGCTCGAATCTATCAGGGGGTGGAGCAGGCTGTGGCGGATGAGGTGCGGAAGTAGATGCGCGCTGTGGCTCTCGAACTGATGGTGTAAAGGGCGGTGGTCCATCTGTAGGACCAACAGCAGGCTGAGACAATCGAACAGTCTCAGGAATCGGGCCCACAGCAGGGTCCGGACGAGTGCCAGACTGAGAAGGAGTCTGATCCATCTGCTCAGACAATGAAAGTCGAACCGCGCTCCTCGTAATCTTAGGTGGCATTCCCTATATTCAAAATAGGGCGCAACCTTGTCAGTCTCAATTGCAAAAATACACCATAATCATTCACTTAAAGAGTCAAAGGCATTCCATGCATTTCAATTAATCAAAATTGTCACAATACAAGGGATATATCCTTACAAGCATCATGACTAGAATGACATGGAAATTAAGACAGTTAAGCAACAGCAACAAAAGCAAAGCACTAGCCCTAATAGGCCTTACACACATAAAATAGAAAATAGCTAACTACTTATAACAACATCAAAGATCGCGTCGCTAGTCGGAGTCTGGCGACGGAGGAGGAGCACCCTTATCCTGTAAACAACACAGGATTGCCTTCAAGGTGCGAGTCACCTTGCCAAATTTCTTCTTCGTGACGGCCTTGGCATCAGCGACCTCTGCTCGAAGTTCTTGGACTTCCCTTCGCAAAGCGGTCTGACTCTCCTCCATCCGAGCAATGCGATCGTCAATAGTAATCTACGCAGAAGGAGGAGGGCTCTCATCAGTATCCTGAGCCTCCTCTTCTGCTTCTTCCTGAGTCTCTTCCTGAACCTCTGCACTAGGTTCTCCTTCGCTTTGATCTTCCTCTTCATCAAAGTCGTCCCCACTATCCCTTTCAAGTTGATTTTCACGATATTGCGACCCAATCTTCATCTTAACCATCGTCGACTCATCGATGGTGTGAATCGATACCGGCAACTCGGGTCCAAGTCTATAGGCAAACTCAAGCACAATCTTGCAAATGAGTCGGCCAAAGGGAAGGGATTCGGATGTTCTCCTCGACCTGGCTATGAGAACTATCTGCCGTAAGATGAAAGTGGCCATACATACGTTCTCTCCCTGGGCCACCAGAAATAAGAAATCGACCATAAGACGTGTACATTCAATGCGGTTCGTCGACCTGGGATAGACATTGAACGTGCAGATATGGTGCAGCAGGCGCAAATCCTCAGACATGTACGTCGCCTTGAGGCATTATTAGGCTGCCATGGAACCAACTTACCGCACAGAAACCTGGTGCGGCGATCTCGTTCACGTCTAGTCCTCAAATTCTTCTCACTTGGATGTACATCACCTAGAGGCACGTTGAGAAGTCGCGCAACCAACCGGACGTCGATCGTAGCCATCCGATCTCTACCAAAAGGGATTTTGAACTGCAAGGGCTCCAAGGTAGGACTCTGGATGCTAGCATAGAAGGCACGAACAGTGCTCACATTAGCACGAGCACGAGCTTCAAAGATCGGTCCCCAGTGCGCAGCTTCAATGCGTTCGAACAACAGATACTCGCCGAACAATCGCCCATCAACGTCCGCCTCAAATAACACTCTACGATCAGTGTATTCACCATGAGACATCTCTGACAGAATGGTTCGTCTAAGGTGTGCATGGGGATCCAAATCCCGCTTTGTACGGCACTCCAGGACTGCAGCTGGACCTGCGGCGGCGCTTGAACTTGCGGCACCACCCCGCGGTCTTCTCGATCGAGCAGGGCGGCTAGGCCCAGCCTCGTCTGTTGCAGTTTTCCTCTTACCCATCAAAGACAGGATGGATGAGAGTGACAAAAGACCCAAAATAGCTTCCACGAAAGCCATGGAAAACGCCGAAAATGCGGAGAAATGGCTGCCCAATCTGACAAAAGGAAATCTAGGCGTCGTAGAGGGATGCTTCAAGCTTCCCAAGGCTGTACTTTCAGGGAAAAATAAGAACAAAAAGGTGGAATGGAGCTGCTCACGATTTCAGCACTATTTGGGGGATTTTGGAGCTCCAAATGGGAAAATCTTCAAGGAAAGAGGCTGCCAACACCCAATAAATGATGGGTGGTGGTCGGTTTTGGCCAAGGAAGGTGTTAGAAGTGATTTGGGACGCTGGGGTTTGGAATGGGTTACTGAAAATCGAAGATAGGGTTATGTAGAGGGCTGTTTGTGAAGGAGAGGTGGGATTTGGGGATTTTCGTGAGGTGGGAGGTGCATAGGGGTGATGTGGACCCTATTTAAGGGGGTGCGCCCGAAGGACAGCTCAAACGGAGCTCGCCGGCCGGCGATGCATCGCCCGGCCGGCGATGGCATCGCCGGTCAACTCGCAAGTTGACCGGTGGGACCCCATGGGTCTGGTCCCCCATGGTCCCAGGGTCCCAAAAAGTCTGGTCCCACCCCTTAGTTCATAGTATTTTTGTCTCTATGAGCCCAAACATGTGTTCGGGGCTTTCCGGGTCCACATTGCAATCCCGAATACCAAACCATATGATGCAGCATATGAATTTGGGGTAGAAGGAGCCAGTACACCTATCTAGATCCTTAGTTGCTAAAGAAAGTGAAGTTAGAATGGCCTTATGACCATTTTTCATAAAATTTTACTATTCACTGTAAAATTTTGTGAAAGTACTAATTTGTATTATTTTCACATTAGGTTTGATGCCTAACTTGAAATGGATAAGAAAAAACTGAAGGTTGAAGTGTTTAGAGAAGGAATTTTGAGAATTTTTGGCAAAACGGGGTTTTTAAGCCCTGACGATTGATTACTGGAGTCGTGGTCATTCCACGACCCAAGGATTTACTTTTGCGGTTTAAAATCGCTCATAGGACATCTCAACCTAACTTCCTATAGCTTAGCAGCGATTCGGGTGGCCTTACGCGACCCGAGATGCGTTACAGAGTCGGTCTTGCGATCGATTCTATAAACTTCGCCTATCGGCGAATCTGTGATCCTAGAAGTGTTTCTAGACCCTTCTCGCACCCACCTAAGTCAAAGGAAGCGACAGCGTACGTCGCAAGACCATAACCCAGGCCCAGTATACTCTCATTCATGCTCTGATACCAACTTGTAACACCCTGAAAATCGGGGGTCGTGTATAAACTCAACTCCCGAGTTCCAGACCGTCACTTATGCAACAAAAATGGTTATGATTCAATGTTGTCTGATTTAAAGCATCCACATGAGTAAAAGTATACCAAAACTGCAATTCATACTTCAGATCCAGTGATAAAAGCAAGCGGAAGACTAAACAATATATATCACTGTATGGAAAAAAAACAAAGTACTCTCAACTGTCTCCAAAGTATGACTACATCTCTGAGTCTCATATACATGTAAATAGACAAAAAAAATAAGTCCAAAATAGTCCCACTGAAGTCCCCCTCGATCCAGGTCACCTACGGGAAGCCGTCGTGGTACTGCATATAAGAGAACTCATCCTGGTCCTCGTCAATCTCCGGCTCCACGTCCTGGATCTCGTCGCCACCTGCAACTACAACAGGGTCTGGTGGGTGTTGCAAACACCATCCCGTAACGTGGGAATGAGTGATCAACTCAGTGGAATCATAGAGCAAAGATTAGCATGTTCACAATTCAATCACGCGATAATAGTAAAGCAGTAAATCAGACAAACCTAATACTGTTGTTTAATGCAAGATGATATGACATGATGTATGCCCTCACCGACGATCACCCTCATGCGGCAACATCTTACGACCGCGGCATGCCACACTCCCTAGAGTGCTCCACATCTTCCAGGCACATGCAATGCTATGGTGATATGATTACCCAGTTGTTATTAGTCCATTCAAACAGCAGGATTGGGAAACTAAGGTACTTCCCTTGTATCAATCCCAACACGGATCCTGTCTAGGGTCGTCACTCCTAGTAATCTCATACGATGTACATTTCGTAGGTCACTGTAAGGGCTGCCAGGGCTGTTGCTCGCACTCGTTGCACCGCTCCCCCATCACCTTATCAATACAGGCCTACTGTACTCTACTGCACGGAAGGGTCGTCGCCTCCCGTGAACTCAGAATACGCTCGCGGTCACTACAAAGGGCTCGTCGCCTGATCAGTGTAGGCCGACAGCTAGAATATAGTGTCCCATACCACCATAATCTGCTCACGAGTCAAGGTGCTCATTGGTCACTACGGGGAGGTTTGTGGCCCCAGCGTAGGCCGACAGCTCGACCACGGTGTCCCATACCACCATGCCCGGCTCATGAGTCTTCGTGGATCAAGGTACCACGGTTAATAGGGTTTACAATGGTAAGTTCAGTACCCTAGGTTCAAGCAGTTATGATACGTACAAGGTGAACAAACATCGGCCAGTCGGGTTACTTGACGGGCTCGACTAGCGCGATCGCATTTCGAATTGAACGACATGAAGTGCGTAAAACACTTCGCGTGGCCTAATCACTGCCGCCAACTCTCAACACGAATCACATTCATCGACGCGTCGTTCGTGGCTATGACCAGTCAGCCACGAATTCGCTCGGTTACCGACTGCCTGGACTAAATCAAGTCCCACACATCTATGGAATTTCATTAATACGATACAAAGGTATTGGAATTGAAATACATCATGTGAGCATGTTAGCACATGTTATAACATTCAATTTAGGCAAATCTTCAAGGCATGCTTTCCAAGCATATTCAACTTAGGCAATTCTTAAGGCATCATTTCTATGCATACGATGCAATCATGCATAAGGTCAACATATAGGAAATCGTTTAGGTCAGCCTATTAATCATGAAATCAATCTCAAACTACTACATAACATCATTCAATACAATACATACTAATACAAGCATTTATACAAACACATACACTACACCCTTAAGTCCACATATAGTATGTCGACCCAAAGTGCGCAACTTGGCGAATCTCTTCACCAAACTGATTATGCAGGCATTCCTAACTCTCTAATGCGGCGACAAATCATGTCAATCATGTCAGCAAAATATGCATGGAGACCGTACTTCCTACAAATGACTAAAATGCCCTAAATCTCATATTCTTCGTTAATTTGCGAAACAGGAAACGGAGAGCATGTTGTACATGTCAAACGGCGATGCCGTCGATAATCTACTATTAAACGACATTGAAAGCGTTGTAAACCGTCAATCAAAGCGTCTAAAATTCTCACCTAATCTCTTACGGTCGCGAGAATTTGAACGGAGCGTGTAGGCTTCGTCTACGACAGTAGGAGAACCTGATTCATGGATTTCGTTAGCTAATACGTTCAGAATCTACGTGAACCCTAAATCAGCAAGTTTTTAGGGTTTTTCTATACCTGAAAAAGCGTAGAAATCACCAGCCAGGTGATTGGAAGGAAGCGTTGATGCAGCAACTGTTGGCGGCTCGGAAGCGGGAAAAATCTCCTCTTCCCTTTCTCTCAAACTCTCTCTCTCTTTTCTAGGGTTTAGGGAAATTCGTATGCAAGGAAGGAATGAGGGTTTCAACCCCTTTTATAAGCTTGGAAACGCCCGAAATAGGCTCCGGGACGAAGTTTACTTATTGCCTATCCATTTCGGGGCTGTTTCGGTCCAAAAACTGATTTCTGGTGGTCCCCTGGTCGATTGCGATCAGACTTAAGCTCATGGGTACCAGATGTACCTCGTATTAAGTTTTCAGTCTGGCAGGGTTCGCAGATCGCACGTGGCGGACCAGTTTCAGTTCAGCGGTCACCGCACATAGATCAGGACTGAAAGTTCCGTGACAATAATTAGATATTTTTCCTGATCCGAGGGTGTAATCTGGATGAATTCTGACGGTCAGAACGCTCAATACTGACGCGTCAAGTCGTGTGCCAGATCTAAATTTGAAATTCCCAATTCGTCCCTATTCGCGGTCGCTTCAGTCCAGTTTCAACGAAATACTCTGTGATTATCGGTTTGACTTGATTTTCGAGATGATTGTCAAGTCCAGCTGGGCGGTTCTAACGGTCTAAGATAGGAGGTATCAGACCTTCGACGCGCGGTCTAAATCCAATACAAAAGTTCCATATGGTCCAGAGGACAAACCTGCTTAGAGTTGGATCCAAGGTTATAGAGTATTGTAGAGTTGTCTGTTCTACTCGATTTGGGTCTTGTAGAACGTATTTAAAGTGATCAGGGACTATTTCCCAGCTACTCTAGCGTTGCGCTAGCTAACTTACGTAAAATTTTCATGGAAATTATTTATACGCGATTTCGGGTCAAATCGGTACTCGATTCCAAGTACGGATTTTTCACGGGCGTTACAACTATGCTACTCAACCTATTTCAATTCTGATTTGGGTAAGAAATCCTAACCCTAATTTCATTTTAGGAATCCAAATAGAAGAATCGATGAAATAGCTAACCTATTTCATGATTTAGGTAGTTGTTGTTCTATATACTGAGTCGTAAGATTCGAATCGAGTTTGAAACGAGGAATCCGATGAAAGGTGCGGACTATAAACGTTTAGGTTATGGTTTTTAAGGCTTTCAATATCGGCAATGATTTATGTCCGACTTGATTGCTGCTGTATGATCTTAGTTATGACATTTTCGATGAATTATACATGTGTATACTATGTTGAATATATTATGTATTCCACGTGTTTGTTGAAATGTTTGGATGAATGTGAAATCATGATTTGAGTTTTCCATGACTATTAACCTAGGATTCATGTTTGTTGTATGTATGACAATCCCCTTGTGACAGGACTTTCCATAATGTATGTCGTAACTAATTTAATCTATGTATAATACAAAATGCATTTCATGTGCTTGTTGAAATGTTTGACTGAACATGAAATGTTGAATTGTGCTTGTCATGATTTCTAATATAAGATTCATGTTTGTTATATGCGTTATAGCCTATGTTGTGTAGAAAATTACTATAGTTCATGTCAAAACTAATCTAGTCTATGTTTGGTAATGTGTAGGCTAAGTGTTTGATAAAATGCCTGAATGAGATATTGTTTGATGAATTGTATTTAATAAGGGTGTTGAGATAGAATTCTCAATTACCTTATCTATATGTATAACTTCCTTCACATAATCTTAATTTCAACTATACAATTTATTACTCAATCTGTTGATAAAATGCTCAAATAAGTGTTATACTTATATTGTTTGTTAAATGCCTATATGATTATCACATGTCTGAACGTGCTGCATTTGAGTATGATTGGGACTACTACGTAGTCCAGGCAATCGGTAACAATTCTTGTTTGAGTGGCCGAATCAGTCTCGCCACATTTGATGCGTTCGGTGAATCTGAGTCGTATGATGATCGCCGACAGTGGTACCATGTCAATTAATTCAGCGTACGCTCGTACCAGTCGAAATCGATTGACCTATTGTGTGTTTACCATGTATGGACGCTACTGCTTGAATCTAAGGTACCACTTACCAATGTAAAAGCCTGTTTCAACCATGGTAATACGATTCGGTAAGAATCATGAGCTGGGCATTATGGTATGGGACACCATGGTCAAGCCACGTCTACACTGGGGTGACAAGCCTCCTCGTAGTGACCAGTGAACAACCTAAACTCGTGAGCCAAATACGGTGGTATGGGACACTATATTCGAGTTGTCGGTCTACCCTGGTGCGGCCTGGCTATGGTCCCAGTGTGGGTTAGGGTGAACCATCTAATCCTAACCCCCTTTGAAAATAGTGCTCCAGTTGGTAGGGCGTTGGTGGAGTAACTTCGAGTATAAACTCATGAACTTTCTTATCCACTACTTTTCAAATCAGGGATGATGTTGCCCTATAACTTGCCTATCGTATGTGATTAGCTAGGATTGACAACCCTAGATGGATCATTATTTGGGATAAATGATAAAAATGGAAGTACCTTAGCTTCTCAAATCTGCTGTATGAATAAGCTTAATCAAGAACTCGGTTAACAAGTGCATGCACCGCATTGCATGTGCCTTTGGCGAGGGAAAGCACAGTGGGAGTATCATGTGCGACTATGAGATGGTGACGCTGATAGAGTGCAGGAGAGGGCATGCATAATTATAGTATATCATTCTTACATTAATAAGAGTACTTAGGTCATGAGTGTTGTACTACTTTATCATTATTACTTGACTAAATTAATAACATGTTAATATTTGCTTTATAGTTTCACTGAATTAGCTACTCATTCTCACCTGGGATGGTGTTTTAAAACACCAACCAGACTTTGTTGTAGATGCAGGTAATGGTGGAGTCTATGCAGCTGAAATAGACTTCATGGACGAGTAGGAAAAATTCTCCTATGTTCAGCTATCAGGCGAGTCTTTGTAGACCTTGTTCTTATTCGACGGGATTACAAGGATTATATGAATTAGTTGGACATTTATTTTTTTTTATATTTTATATATTTTGGATCAACACATGTATATATTTAGCCTGGTAATATACTCATACTCTGGAGATTGAGAAACACTCCTATACATTATATACTTATCTCAGTCTTTTTCTTACTTAACTTAATTATCCCTGGAGTATGATATGTTATTTTAGTATAATCTCACTCATTTTTAATGCACTAATATGGAAAACATTTAAACATCATTATCTATGTTGCATAAGTGATGCATTGGAACTCAAGAGTTGAGCTTCTACTTGACCCCCGATTTTCACGATGTTAACCTAAACGTACTCTCCCATCGGAGGCCTCATATAAGGGCTTGAAAGGGTTAAGATGCACCTATGACCCAATTATACACAAGGAATGATCAACAAGGTCTATGGACTTTAATGACTTACAGATAAGTAGATGAGCCCCGTTCTGTACATTGATAAAGATATACTCTCTTGATGACGAAGATTTTACAACTCCTTGATCCACAACACTGATGATGCTCCAATGTAAGGCGACGGGTTGGGTCAAGGTTATGTTAAAATCTACTCTAATGAATATTACTCATTTGAGAGATGGAGTAATTCTATACTCTTAAGCATTCAACGGATCCCAGCTCAATAATTTGTCATTATGATGGTAGTTGGATGATCCTTGAATGAGGAAGTTCATTCACCAATCCAGTAAATTGAATATCAATTATGAGGGTGGATTGAAGGATGAACTTCCTGAAAGTGCACCTACTAGTGCCCTGGTTTGTCAATTATGGTGTAAGTTGAGTCAGTCGGACAACAGCGCCTAACAGGAAGATCAATTCAAGTGTCTGCCTCAACTGGATGTGTGGAAGCTCGCTATAGGTAAATCATAGCCCCACATCCCATGTCCCAAAACACCAGGTGATTAAAATCCTTAAGACTAAGTAGAACACCTTAAGGATTTATTGTAAGAAAACTTTTTACCAAACAGGAAAATCTTCAAGTTTTCTTACCCTGTCGATTGTATTGATTCACATTTCGATATGATCGACCTGCTCTGTCGATGTCCTCGACATCTCAATCGATACAATCGAGTGAGGACAAAAAGCGTCTAGCAATCAAACATTCATCAAGATGATTTATCGATATCTCGAAGTTACAATCGATATCATCGATATTCAAATATCGATCCCATTGAAAGTGGATCAATAATGTCGACAGGTAGTTTTCCGGCACCCATATTTTTTATAAGAAATTTATAAAGTTTTTCGATATATCGACACCCTTCCGATATGATCTGAAATCAAATATCGATTCGATCGGAAGTCAGTCGATGATATCGACCTTGGGCGTGCATTTCTTCCAGCAAATATTTCAAGTTATTTTTAACTTTGATCGGGGGACCAGTCGAGAAATTGATATTCATATGTCGATCATATCAAGGCCTGGTCAATTGGAGCGAGACTGGACAAAAATTGTCCAACAAGCTTATATGTAAATCTATTCGATTTATCGATCCCATCGACACAGACTTCGATATCATCGATATACAAATTCCGATGACATCGGCTGTTCCCCGATCATATCTTTGAAACCTCAAATATTTCTAAGATAGTCTCTCTCATGCTTCAAATGTCGATAGCTTGATCCTAGTATCGATGAAATCAGAGTTCGAAATTCGATAACATCGACTCCTGTATCGATCCACTCGATAAGCTGACAAAAGGTTTCAAAAGATGTGTGTAGAATTGTAGCTCATACAGGAAAATCTCTCATAAAAGGTTTACGCACTAGTGATAACTGTTATATCATTGAGAGTACCAATGAAAATGCGTTGTTCACAAAGTGTAATATGGCTGTAAAGAATGAATCCAAGTTATGGCATCAAAGGTTGGGACATGTTCATTACCGAAATTTAGCTAAACTTAGCCAACAAAATTTGGTTAGAGGTCTTTCCAAAATTAGAAAAGAAGAAAAAGTAGTATGTGTGGAATGTCTAAAAGCAAAACAGATAAAAGTTGGACATAAAAAGACAACCACCATTGTAACAACAAAGCCCTTGGATCTGCTGCATATGGATCTGGTAGGTCTTACTAAAGCGAAAAGTCATGGCAAGAAAAGATACTTTCTGGTGGTAGTAGATGACTATACTAGATTTACTTGGGTTGCATTTCTTCGAGAAAAATCTGATGCCTTTAGAAAATTCGTAGTCTTGGCAAAACAAATTCAAAATGAGAAAGGATATAACATAAAACGCATCAGAAGTGATCATGGTGGTGAATTCGAAAATGATGAATTTGAAAAATATTGCAATGATAAAGGAATTTGTCATGAATTTTCAGTCCCAAAAACCCCACAACAAAATGGATGTAAGACCCGTATCCCGGACCGTACTGTTCTGTCGACTCCGGCGATCCTTTTTGTCAAATTTCGACAATCCGTGACCTGTAATCGACGTTTGTGCATGACCGTAAGTCGTATCCTATAGAATTGAGTTGGCTTTATCTGATACTTGTATCATTGCGACCGCACCGTCGCCGCGGTTCCAATGTCGCGACTCATGTACCGATCCGATGCCCTGACTAAGAGATGTGAACCGGCGTTCAGTTCGAGAAAAAACACTACGCATTATAAATCTCAAGAGAATCTCTACAGCATGTCAAATCAATCCCATCAATCAATCTCATCAATCACTTCTCATGTCAAGTACAAAGCACCCATGCTTTCTTTCTCCACAAGTCAAGTAACCCCAAAGTCAACGAACTTCTCACCTCACCCATCACTCACTTTCCATCACTCCATCACTCCTTACATCTCATCTCCCTCTCTCATTTCTCAACACATTTCCAAGCCAAGCAAGAGGCTCCCACGTCCAAGGTTTTTCATGAGAGAAAAGTGATTTTGGCGGCCCACTTCCCACTCCAAAATCCATCATCCTAACCATCCATTTCTCATCTTCACCATCAAAGTGAAGCATAAGGGGATAGGCTTTCCAACGAACCAAGGAGATCGCTAGGTGGGTGCTTCTATAGGCTAGATTTTCAAATTTTTAAGATGGGCCAAGTGAGGCCTACCGATCAATGGTATGGATCTCACTTTGGATCCTAAGATGTGGTCAACAGCCCATCTTGATCATCAAAATCATTCCATGATGGGGCCATTCTCCATGGACCAAATCATGATGTTTACCTTCCTAGCTTGTATATGGGTCATCTAGACCATCCATTTTCATGGAGAAGGGATCTCCACAGTTAGATTTCAAGTTTATGGGCCCACATGTTATGGGACCCACTTGATTTATGTTTTAGATCATGGAAGGGAGGGCACATAATGTCAAGGTCCCTCCATCACACGTGTCCCACTCTCTGTCTCTCTCTCTCTTCCTCTCTATTATTTTTTTTATGTGGTCATGACATGGTTGTGTGGCCCACTTGGATGAACCCCCCCTAAAGCATGTATTTTATCCAAGCCTCTTGTGGGTGTGGCCCACTATATATATGTGTTGTATATACACCATCAATACATTTAGTGGTCCACCTAAGCAAGGCCCACCTTAAATTCATGTGTATGGCCAAGCCGTCCAGCATCCAGACACGCTGGACATGAAATGGAATAAAAAAAAAAAAAAATGTTGGCTTGGTTCAAGCCTTAGAGTAGGCTGCTCGTGCAGGCCCCACCTTGATGTATGTATTCAATCCATGTCGTCTATCCTATTCAGAAGATTGTTTTAGGGGTCGAGTCGAAAAATGAATTCCATCCGATCTTTAGGCGGGCCATAGCATGTAAAACAGTAGTTTCTACCGTTGAAAGTCATCCTGACATTTTTATGCACTGGAAAAATATCGGATATTCGACTCGTTTGTACGGTCTTGAGCCACAGAGTGCAATGGATGTGTTGGATTTACTTGATGTAGGCCCCACACTTGAAAAACTGCAAAGAGACAGTTTTCTTTCGAAAAAAAAAATACAAAGGGAAGGAGGGTGCAGCGCCTGCTGTGTAGCAGGACGCTGCTAGCATCAGCGTGCAACAGACAGGGACCCACGGCCCCAGCCATGGGCCCCACCATGATGCATATTTGTCATCCAACCTGTTCATTGGGTGCACCCCTTCTTGAAGTGGGCCCCATTCAAATTTTAGCCACGTACAAGACTTAGGTGGCCCTCATCATTGGAAACAGCGGTGATTGAATTCTGCCATTGAAAACCCATTTTTGGTTTCACAAAGTTTTGGGTTAATATGAAAATTTTTTTTCCTTCCATCTAGGCCAACATGGCCTTGTCAACAGGTTGGACGTCAAATAAACATTGTAGTGGGCTCCACATGGGACCCCAAGATGTACGTGTTCTATCCACAACAGTGGATGGTGGAACCCACTATGATGTATGTGGTTTAGTCACACCATCCACAGCACCACCGTGATTTATGTGTTTTATTCACACCGTCCTCACCCGGACGGTGGGACCTACCATGATGTGTTTGTTCTATATCCACTCCATCCATTGATTTCAGGATGAAAAACCATCTGGAAAGGACTGTTTTTGGAGTGAAATCCGTGCAGTCCACGGGTTTATCTACTTCGCCGTCCATCTTATATTTAACGGCTGGGATGTTGCAACAGCCTGCATAGTTTCAGAATGCCACTTTGGCAAGGGTTAAATCTTCCTTCTGAACACAATGGATGGTACGGATCGATGATTTAAATGTTGAGTAGGCCGTACTTAAAAAATTTTAAATGCACAGTGTTTACACTGTTTACATAAATGAGAAATTTCATGCATGTACGTAACGTGCATGTAATGTACATATAGGTCTATGGTGATGATCGTAAGAAATTTGCTCCGTCCATCCGCATTGTCAACTCATTTAAAGCGTTGAGACCAAATTTGAAGCGTATCCAGATATCAGGCGGGCCGCAAATCATGATTTTAGGGGCTAATCTATTAGTTTAGCCATTTCTAGAAGGATCCAGGAGCTGAAATTTGACGTGTACAACTAATTTGTAGTTCTTAGGCTGCATATAAAGTTTTGAACTGATCGGATGGTGGAAACTTCGTAATCTTACATTCTGAATGGGTTTTTAGGCCCGTTTAACAGGACGTTTTAAGAATTTTAATGGTGGAAATCATTTTCACCACTTATCTTTGGGTATGGCCCATTTGATATGTATGAGGCCAATTGGTGTGGCCCATTTGATATACATAAGGCCCATGTGATTAGGCTCATATTGATGTGTTCGTGGCCCGTCCATTGAGGCCCACCTTGGTATATGTATGAGGTCCATCTTGATTCATTTATGGCCTTCTATTGAGGCCCACCTTGGTACATATATAAGGCCCATATGATTAGGCCCACCTTGATGTGTTTACGGCCCATTGTGATGTATATAGGGCCCATGGGTAGAGGCCCATTGTAACATATTTTCGGCCCATTTGTTAAGGCCCATTGTGATGTATTTGGAGTCCATGGGTTGAGGCCCATGTAATGAGATCCATTATGGTTTATGTGTTGACCTTTATGGTGGGCCATGCCTTGGGAACAATGTTGGTTTGACGTCCACATTGTACGGATAATGTTGGTTAAATGTCTGCATTGTGTCTCTCCTTAGGGCCCATTGATAGGCCTGTACTTGTTATGTGTAGGCCATTTAGGCCCATCTTTGTTATGAGGATAGTTCATCACTTTGTAACATGCTTAGTATAACACCATGCCTCATGCCATACGCATCATATGTATGCTTAATATGAGGAATGTTTGATCATAGCATAAACCGTTGGGCTGAGACATTTACGGGACTTCCTATGAGACGAAGTGCCCACATTATAGCGTCGTACGCACAGGATTGCTGCATGACTGGATAGTGTGACTCATTGTAACACCCTAAAAATCGGGGGTCGTGTATAAACTCAACTCCCGAGTTCCAGACCATCACTTATGCAATAAAAATGATTATGATTCAATGTTGTCTGAGTTAAAACATTCACATGAGTAAAAATATACCAAAACTACAATTCATACTCCAAATCCAGTGATAAAAGCAAGCGGAAGACTAAAGAATATATATATCACTGTATGGAGAACAAAATAGATCTCAACTGTCTCCAAAGTATGAATACATCTCTGAGTCTCATATACATGTAAATAAACAGAAATCAAATGTCAAAATAGTCCCACTGAGAAGTCCCGCCAATCCAGGCCACCTAAGCAAAGCCGTCGTGGTACTGCATATATGAGAACTCGTCCTGGTCCTCATCATAGTCCGGCTCTGCCTCCTGAATCGTCACCTCACCTTCATCTAAGACAGGGTCTGGTGGGTGTTGCAAACACCATCCCGTAACGTGGGAGTGAGTAGCTAACTCAGTGGAATAATAGTGCAAGGATTAGCATGTTCTCAAATCAATCATGCGATAATAGTAAAGCAGTAAATCAATCAATCCTAATACTGTTGGTAATGCAATATGACATGACATGATGGATGCCCTCACCGACGATCTCCCTCATACGGCACCATCTTACGCCCGCGGCATGCTTTCATCCCACAGTGCTCCACATCTTCCAGGCACATGCAATGTGATGGTGATATGATTACCGAGTTATTATTAGTCCTTTTCATACAACAATATTGGAAAACTAAGGTACTTCCCTTATATCAATCCCAATACAGATCCTGTCTAGGGTCGTCACTCCTGGTAATCTCATACGACGTATATTTTGTACGTCGCTGCAAGGGCTGCCAGGGTTGTTGCTCGCACTCGTTCACCGCTCCCCCATCACCTTATCAATACAGGCCTACTGTACTCTCACTATTACGGAAGGGTCGTCGCCTCCCGTAGACTCAGAATACGCTCGCGGTCACTACAAAGGACTCGTCGCCTGATCAGTATAAGCCGATAGCAAGAATATAGTGTCCCATACCACCATAATCTGCTCACGAGTCATAGGTGCTCACTGGTCACTACGGAGAGGTTTGTGGCCCCAGCGTAGGCCGACAGCTTGACCACGGTGTCCCATACCACCATGCCCGGCTCATGAGTCTTTGTGGATCACGGTACCATGGTTGACAGGGTTTACAATGGTAAGTTCAGTACCCTAGGTTCAAGCAGTTATGACTCATACAAGGTGAACATACAGAGGCCAGTCGGGTTACTTGACGGGCTCGACTAACACGAGCGCATCTCAAGTCGAATGACATGAAGTGCGTAAAACACCTTGTGGGGCCTAACCACTGCCGCCAACTCCAAAACACGGCTCGCGTTCATCGACGCGTCATTCGTGGCAAAGATAAGCCAACCACGAATTTACTCAGTTACCGACTGCCTGGACTAAGTACAGTCCCAAACATTTATGAATTCACATCAGCAATCATGTAAGAGTGATGGAAATGAAATACAACAATGTGAGCATGTTAACACATGTTATAACATACAACTTAAGTAAATCATCATGCACATGCATTTCATACATATAATGAAATCATGCATATAGCTAACATGCAGGAAATCATTTACATCAACATATTAATTGAGAATTCGATCTTAAACTAATTCATAACACCATTTAATTCAATACATGCTAATACAAACATTTATACAAACAGTTAGACTACACACTTAAGTCTACATATAGTTTGTCGACTCAAAGTGCGCATTTAGGCGAATCTTTTCACCAAAATGATTATGCACGCATTCCTAGTATCCTAATGCGACAAGAAGCCATGTCAATCACATCAACAAATTATGCATGAAAACAGTATTTCCCACAAATGACTAAAATGCCCTAAATCTCATATTCTTCGTCTGCTTACGAAACAAGAAACAGACAGCATGTTGTACATGTCAAACGGCATTACCGTCGATAATCTACTATTAAACGACATTAAAAGCATTGGAAACAGTCAATCAAAGCGTCTAAAATCCACACCTTTTCCCTTATAAGCGTATCAATTGGAACGGAGCGTATACGATTCGTCTACGGTGAATAGGCAACCTAATTTACAAGATGCATCGACTAACATGCTAAGAAAATGACGGAACAACAAATCAGCAAGTGTTTAGGGTATTTGCTTACCTAGAATCGCGGTGAAATCACCAGGAATGTGATTGGATTGCGTGGCTTAAACACGTGCAACACGTGGCACAAGCAGCAGGAAATTCTCTTCCACTCTCTCTCACAATCTCTCACTTTCTCTCTCACTCTTGCTAGGGTTTCTAGAAAATTCGGATGGGTGAGAGGGGTGAGGGTCTAACCCCCTTATATAACCTAATTCTTGCCCGAAACAGGCTTGGGAACAATGTTTACTTGATACCTAACCAAATCGGGGCTGTTTCGGTCCAAAAAGGTATTTCTGGTGGTCCCCTGGCTGAATGCGATCGGACTTAAGTTCATGCTCGTCGGATGTCGCTCACATCCCATTTTCAGACCAGTACTGTTCGTAGATCGCACGTGGCGGTCCAGTTTCAGTTCAGCGGTCACCGCACTTAGATCAGGTCTACAAGTCTCATGATATGAAATAGAAATTTTTCCTGATCCAAGGGTGTAATTTGGCTGAATTCTGAAGGTCATAACGCTTAATACTGATGCGTCAAGTCGTGTGCCAGATTTGAATTTCAAATTCCAAATCTAACCCTATTCTCACTCTCTTCACTCCAGGCTCAATCAAATAGCCTGCGAATGTCGGTTGGACTTGATTTTTGAAATGATTGTCAAGTCCAGCTAGGCGATTATAACGGTTTAAGATTGTAGGTATCAGACTTTCGATGCACGGTCTAGATCCAATACAAAGTTTCAAAGAGGTCCAGAGAACAAACCAGTTTAGAGTTTGATCCGAGGTTTTAGAGTATTATAGCGTCATTGGTTCTACTCACTTTGGGTCTTGTAGAACGTATTTAAAGTGATCAGGGACTAATTCTCAGCTACTCTAGCGTTGCGCTAGCTAACTTACACTTATTTTCTAAAGGAATTAATCCTACGTAATTTCTGATCGAGTTAGTACTCGAGTCTAAGTACGAATTTTTTCGGGGCGTTACACTCATGCATCTCGCATATATGTGACTTGATCATTGTACGCCCTAGCGACATCAGGATCGTGGCCTCCACAGGCACGTCGTGGATGACTAGATGGGACATCAGAAATAATTAGTTCTAGCACTATGGGGACTTAAGATGTCCTTGGGTAAAAATCTCAGAACCTCCTTGGTACAAGGAGTTGCTCCAATGTCTAAACTGAGTGGAATATGAGCGTCGGTGCCTATACCATGACGCTGTGTCTCCAACTGTGTCGCGGTCAGTTGGAAGGGGGTGTGGCCTTATCCGCCCGAGTGAGGAGACTATAAGCTAGGCTGAGTATGACCAGCTCGTAAATGGGTCCGCTATCGACAAGTCGGGTAGGTATTGGCAGACTGCTGGCTAGGAGGATAGTGAGGTCTCTTCCACTCGCAGGGCTGTGCAGCTAGGGAGGAGGTAGTTAGTGTGGAGTGTAATAAACCCCGGTGATTTCTCAGAGAAGAACCGTACTGATACGTGGACTTGATATGAGGACTGACATGATAATATGACACCCCGTCACTGTTGCACATGTGGGCGTGCGCACGTGGACGGTCGCTGATGTGGGTGGGTGTGATGTGGGTGGGGTTGAGGCCTGGGCGAGCTACCACACTAGGTGAGCTACCAGCGGTTGGCAGGCTACTGTGCTGATAGGATACTGAGCAGGAGTTGCGTACTCATTCATTCATCCATTTACTATTCACTCGGGCTGGTGGTGCGCAACTATTTGTTACATGTACCTTCGCAATGCCCGAGATTTTAATTGGGGCGCGTGACTAACCTGAGATCAGGAGTTTACCACATTGTGTTTGACAATTCGAATCTAGGTACGGGACTGGTTTGGATAGAATTCCCTTGTGATGGACCCCATAGCCTGTGATACTATGTACTATCATCCTGACTTCACATTCTATCATGGTCATTTCATTCGCACCGCATAATACATTGCATCCGCAGTACTTAGCATTTTTAGTTACTATGTTATTGCACGTATATGGCCTAGACGGACTTAGCAGGATTTACATATTGCATTGTACCCTTGATATCTGACATTTGGCTCTCTGTGACTCCTCGTTCACATAGTTGATTTGTCTTGCTAATATTTTCGATATTGTATGATTTATGAGCTTATCATTATTCCCGCTTACTCTGATATCGAATGATTCATGACCTTGTCATTTTTTCTGCTTATCTCAATGATGTATTATTTATGGACTCTACTGTATACTCGACACTTACCTTACACACACTTACACTACCCTCAAAACTTTTGTAAGCTTATGCACGATTGATGCATGCAGGTGGCGTTAGGTTACAGCAGCGTTGAGCTTGGAGCGTGCCGCGGTTTTCAGGAGCTCTTATTTTGATATATGTATTTTCCTTTCATCATTGTATTCAAGTGATTATATTAGTGGATATGTGATGATGATGTTGCCTTTATGATTTGAGTAAACTTGTGGTTATGCTTATTACAAGACAAATGTACGTTAGAAAATCCTCCTTGTAGATCCCAGAATCAGAATCTGGCGTATGTTACACCGGGAGCCGAGAATGGGTTACTACCGAGGCTGTCAACATCGGATTCAGCAATCGGGATTCCTGTGAATCTGATTTTCGGGTTTGAGGCGTGACAATGGAGTTGCTGAGAGGAAAAATTGAGTATTACCGAAAATGGGGTCGGTTATACTGAAGCAAAGAGTCTTTGGGCAGAAGCCGTCAATACCGCCTGCTCTATCATAAACAGAGTATATCTTAGAGCAGGTCTGAACAAAACTCCATATGAACTATGGTATGGGAAGCTACCAAATGTGAAATACTTTCGAGTCTTTGGTAGTAAATGCTATATTTTGAGGGACAGGGATCACCTAGAGAAGTTTGAATCTAAAAGTGATGAAGGCATTTTTCTACGGTACGCCATGAATGGTCGTGCTTACAAAGTATACAACTTAAGAACTCTTACTATTCAAGAATCTGTGAATGTGGTAATTGATGATCATTCTCAAGATGTGAATTCCCCTGCAAATGAGATAGAAGATGATGTAGATTCATGCATACTCGAAAAATCAGATGACAAATCTTCATTATTAAATGAACCTCAGCAATCATCTAACATACCCGTTATTAAGAATCACCCTCGAGAGTAAATTATTGGAGACCCTAATGACGGTGTAAGAACTAGACGGTAGATAAACAATGTTTATAGTCATTTCTGTTTTACCTCAAATATTGAACCCAAGAATATTGTAGAAGCTCTTCAAGATGAATACTGGATAAATGTCATGCAAGAAGAACTTCAACAATTCCAGAGAAATGATGTGTGGAAACTGGTTCCTAGACCAACTAATACTAATGTCATTGGAACAAAATGGGTCTTCAAAAATAAATCCGATGAATCAGGGAATGTAATTAGAAACAAAGAAAGATTGTTTGCTCAGGGATACTCATAGATTAAAGGAATTGATTTTGATGAAACATTTGCCCTTGTCGCACGTCTAGAGTCCATTAGAATTCTTATGTCCATTACATGCGCATTAAAATTCAAATTATTTCAAATGAATATTAAGAGTTCCTTTCTTAATGGGGATCTTGCCGAAGAAGTATATGTGGAACAACCAAAAGAATTTTCAGATCCTAAGCATCCCCATCATGTTTATCATTTGGACAAAGCTCTGTATGGTCTCAAACAAGCACCACGTGCTTGGTATGAACGATTACCGAAGTTTCTTTTAGACCATGAATTTCGCAGAGGAAGTGTAGACAAGTCACTGCTCACCCAGAGAACAAAGAACTCATTGCTTATTGTGCAAATTTATGTGGATGACATAGTGCTTGGATCAACATGCGGAGATTAGGCTTCCAAATTTGCCAACCTCATGAAATCAGAATTTGAAATGAGCATGGCTGGCGAATTGAACTTCTTCTTAGGGTTACAGGTCAAGCAACTAGATGATGGAATTTTCATAAATCAAACCAAGTATGCAAAGGACTTAGTGAAAAGATTTGGGCTTGAGTCTGGTCGCACTAATCACACGCCTATGAGTGCTACTCTAAAACTTTCAAAAGATACTAATGGGAAAAGTGTGGACCAACATCTCTATCGAAGCATGGTCGGAAGTCTATTATATCTCACTGCCAGTCGTCCAGATATATCTTTTAACGTTTGTGTGTGTGCTCATTATCAGGAAACTCTTAAGGAATCTCACCTAACAACGGTTAAAAGGATTATCAAGTATGTTGCAGGGACTACCACCTTTGGACTATGGTATCCATAGGAAACCTCCACCATTATTGCAGGATATTTAGATGCTGATTGGGCTAGAAATTTGGATGATCGAAAATCAACAAGTGGTGGATGCTTTTATATTGGAAATTGTTTGGTTTCCTAGGAAAGAAAGAAACAAAAATCAATCTCATTATCCACTACGGAGACTGAATATATAGCCACGGGTAGCTGTTGTGCTTAACTACTTTGGATGAAACATATGTTATTTGACTACGGGATTGTACAATCCTCAATGAGTCTCTTCTGTGACAATACCAGTGCTATAAATATCTCGAAGAATCCAGTTCATCACTCTCAGACCAAGCATATTGACATTCGTCATCATTTTATCTGAGAACTAGTCGAAGAAAAGACCATTATGTTGGATTATGTAACTACTGAAAAACAGCTTGCTGATATTCTTACAAAGCCTCTAGACATAAATAGGTTCTGTGACCTCCAAAAGTCAATTGGCGTTTGTTCGCATTAATAATATCTTATGAACTATGGTACACACTAGAAAATCTTAAGGTCAGAGATATTCATGGTCATACTAATGATGAACAAATGTCAAAATTCTTACAGCCTTGATAATATCTGTGCAGTTTTGATTTTATAATCGATTCGATCGAGATTGTACATCGATGCAATCGACGGTTCCTTGAACTGCATTCCATCGGATTGCTATTTTCCAACAACCGTCAGCGTAACTTTTGTGAAAGTCATGACGATGCTATCGATAACTAATCGATATAATCAATAAGTCTGTTAATAAAGAGAAGGACCCACTCGAACTCATATCCTTTCCTTCTCTAAATACCTCTTCCAGTTCCTATCATCATCTCACCTCTTCAAAACATGATCAAAGGGAAAGGTAAGGCTTGCTTTCAATCTTTAGAGGAGAAAAGCATGCAATCAAATTCTAATAGGCGTCAACCTACTCCAAAGGAAGGTTATCCGTCTGTCGTCACTGAACGATTAGTGCTCAATAGTGCCATTGAGCCTTTTGGAGTTGACCTCCTTCTAGAAGTAATCGGTTAGCAAAATATTCTAAATCTTGGAGGATCGTACCAACTGGGTGTGATCCATGAATTCTTCAAATATTTCCATGTCATTTGTGAAGATCCCCCAACCATTCGAATTGTTCTTGCACATTACTCAAAGCTTATCACTCCAGTCACCTTGGCGAAATCATCAATCTGAAGGTCACTAGAATTCCAGTAACCAACCGAAATCTCAATGTGTTGGGGGTATGGGGAGAAATAACCCGTGCATTGTGCCAAGGGACTACAGTTCCGCAAAATGATAAAAATTTACTGCATATCAACCATCTTAGACCCACCTTCAAAATTCTTCATAGCAATTTTTGGTCAAATGTGTATCCCTGCGATGTAAATGGTGATCATCTTTCTCCATCTGTGATCAATGTACTCTATGATGTATATCAAGAGAATCAAGTGTGCCTGCCAACTCTCCTCCTTAAGCAAATCATTCGTGTAATCCAAGGACATCATGGGGAGACACTGCCCTTTCCCGTGCTCATCTGCAAACTCGCACATCATGCAGGGCTTCCCGCCACATCTGATGACGTGCATCCTGAAGCATGGTTTGATAATGATGCATCATTGGTGGCACAATGATTTTGTCCTTCCTTGTCTCCCTCTCGGCATAGTCTTTCTATACCAAGGGTCATCCAACATGCTCCACCAACAATGCGGCCTAGACATGGTGGATTAAATCGCATGCCATTGGTCAGCCCTGAGTCGATTACAAATCGCCCATCTCATCACCTCGAACGTCACCTACTCAATGGGATGCTTGGTATAGAGGACCGTCTGAACAATTGTGAAAGGCGTCTCACTATAATTGAAGAGCAGCTCGACTTCCTCTAGGAAACTACTCAGCAAATGGTAGACTTTCTCACGGATGATCTTCCTCGAAGACATTAAGCATCAGTCCAGTTATCCTTTGAATATCGAACGCGTCTACTGTTGTGTTATGTATTTTTCTTTGGAAAAATATCATTCTTCTACTGTCTGTGGCAGTATATATATATTTTTATATTGGTTGATATGGCTGAATTTTATTCCTATTTCATTGTCACTCCTGTTGCTCATACAATGACTGTGCTGACTACTTCATCTATTTGCTTACTGCCTTCATTGATGTATGCTTATCACTGTTGAATATCTATACACATCTATCTGACTATGGTTCTCCCATATACTTAAACTCTTCAGTCAATATCACTTATTATGCCTTTGCCAATGACTGACAAAAAGGGGGAGAAAAATTACAAACACCTCTGTGAAAAATTGGATATTTGTTCTCTTATATGTTGCAGGTGTAAGGGGGAGCAGCTGCACCAAGAAAGGGGTCTTTACAGTTGGGGGGAGTAAAATTATAGGTGTATACATGAATGTGCTAGAATTTGTAAAATTGTGTAATTACATGTACACACAATTTAGGATGTATTTGTTTAGATATTTTCTTAGGGTGTTTTGGATATTTTGTCATGTAATTGACAAAGGGAGAGATTGAAAGTATACATACTAGTGCCCTGGTTTGCCAATTATGGTATAAGTTGAGTCAGTCGGACAACAACACCTAACGGGAAGATCAATTCAAGTGTCTGCCTTAACTGGATGTGTGGAAGCTCCTCATAGGTAAATCATAGCCTCACATCCCATGTCCCAAAACACCAGGTGATTAAAACCCTTAAAACTAAGTAGAACACCTTAGGGTTTTATTGTAAGAAATTTTTTACTAAACCGAAAAATCTTTATGTTTTCTTACCCTGTCGATTGTATCGATTCACATTTCGATATGATCAACTTGCTTTGTCGATGTCCTCGGCATCTCAATCGATACAATCGAGTGAGGATAAAAAGCGTTCAGCAATCAAACATTCATCAGGACGATTTATCGATATCTCAAAGTTACAATCGATATCATCGATATTCAAATAACGATCCCATCGAAAGTGGATCGATGATATCGACAGGCCATTTTTCCGGCACCCATATCTTTTATAAGAAATTCATAAGGTGTTTCGATATATCGAAACCCTTCCTATATGATCTAAAATCAAATATCGATTCGATCGGAAGTCAGTCGATGATATCGACCTTGGGCGCGCATTTCTTCTAGCAAATATTTCAGGTTTTTTTTAACTTTGATCGAGGGGCCAGTCTAGAAATCGATATTCATATGCCAATCATATCGAGGGCTAGTCGATTGGAGCGAGACCGGACACAAACCGTCCAACAAGCTTATAGGTAAATTTATACGATTAATCAATCCCATCGACATGAACTTCGATATCATCGATATATAAATTCTGATGACATCGACTGTTCCCCGATCATATCTTAAAAACCTGAAATATTTCTAAGATAGTCTCTCTCATGCTTCAAATGTTGATAGCTCAATCCCAGTATCGATGGAATCGGAGTTCAAAATCTGATAACATCGACTCCTGTATTGATCCACTCGATAAGCCGACAAAAGGTTTCAAAAGCGAATGACATGAAGTTTGTGCCATCGAGCGGATCATCGATACAATCGAGAGTATACGCTCGATTATATCTACTCTTGCTCGATGATATCGAACTCTATCATAAATATGACCATTTGTATCCGTTGAAACCTTTTGTCTATTTAAAGAGAGGCTTGTCTTTATTACTGGTAGAGAAAGAAGAGAGTGCTTCTGAGTGTTTTAAACTTCATATCATTTATCTTAAGCCCTTTCTCTCAGGAAGTTCATCCTCCAATCCACCCTCATCATTGATATTCAATAGAGTGGATTGGGGAATGAACTTTCGCATTCAAGGATCCATCCATCTACTACCTTAATAGAAAATCATTAAGCTGGGATGCCTTGAATGCATAGATGATTGGAATCACTCTATCTTCCTAATAGGAAAATCTTTAGAGAGTAGAATTCCATCATAACCTCGACCCGATCTGAAGCCTAGTACTGGTACATCTTTTGTGTTGCGGATCAAGGGAGTAGAAGACTCTTCATCAACAAGAATGAGATCTTTATCACTGCACTAAAAGGGACTCATCAACTTATCTATAAGTACCTAGAGTCCAGAGGACGCTTGTGATCATTCCTTTCTAAGATTGGGTCTTAAGTGTTGCTCACCCTTTGAAGTCCTCAAAGGAGGCCTCCAGAGGGAGTGTACATGTGGGTGCGTTGTGTGGACCCTTATTCTCTGTGGACATAAACATCTGGGTGCGTTGTGTGGACTCTTGCTCTGTGTGGGCATAAACATCTGGTTAGGAGTGCGCTAGTAAAACTCCAGGGTTAGAGGTGAACCAAGTAGAAACCTCCGTGTAAAGGTTGAAGGTGAACCTGATTTAAAACCTTAAGTTTGAGGTGAACCATGGAAAACCTCCTTAGTGAAATCCGGTACACTCAAGGGTTGAGTGTGGAAGCCGGGAGTGGAGTGGACAAGTAATCGAACCACTATAAAAATGACTGTGTCTGTGATTGATTCTTGTGTTTGATCATTTGTGTGATTATGTTAATTGTATTCATATCTGATCACACTTCACACACACGATCACATCCATCATAGACTAAAACTGCTTCATGCTTATTAATTGAATAGTTCTGTGATTGGATCCTCTACTGGGCTTGGAAGCAAGTAGAGTTACATTTGAGTAATCTTGAAAATTGCATACCTGTTAGGATTAGAGTGATAGAATTTTTAATATAACTCATAAATCTTTAAAAAGTCCTATTCACCCCCCTCTAGGACATATTGGCAAATTCCTACTTCAACTCAAGCGGTCTTCACTACTATTTCACTTCCATGAGAAAAAGACTTAGGATGCTAATATGAAATTACTCTCTTAAAACTCTCTTCCTTTTTCTCAATACAATAACCAAGAAAATGCTTCCCGTATAAAGGAAAAAAGTTCCAATGAAAATAAAACTTTCTATGTCTGACTGAGTTCGATGTTGTCGAACCTGTTTCGATGTCATCGATATTTGAACTTCGATGTCATCGAATAACAGTTCGATTCCTCGACGTTATATACATAAGAACTTTCTAGACAATTTAAAGGTTGTCTACGATGTCATCAGGCCTGATTCAATGTCATCGAATTTCAAAGTTCGATGACATTGAATACTAGTTCGATTCATTAATCTTTTGAACAAATATTCCTTGAAAGCTCACTGGACACTTCTTTGTCCATTATCAATGTCATCGAGGCTTCCTCAATGTCATTGAAGTTTGAATACCAATGACATCGAGTTTAGTCTCGATTTCTCAAACATTTTGGTTAATTTTCCTCTGAAGCTCGATGGACATACATTTGTACGAATTTAGTGTCATCGAACCTTGCTCGATGTCATTGAAGTTTGAATTTCGATGTCATCAAAGCTCATTCGATTCCTCAAGTAATGTTAGAAATTTTTCAAGAAGTTTTGCTGGATATGCTCTAAGTTCTTCGATTTCATCGACTCACTCTCCTTTGATATCATTGATTACCGATGTTTGATGGTATGTTCAATTCATCGAATATTCTATCTAAATACTTTGTGGTTGCTGGACATAAAAATGCCTCATTTTGATGTCATCAAAACTGAGTGTTCGATGTCATCGACCGAAGCTCGATGTCATCGAATGAAGCAGAAAACTTAGAAAATTTTCTTATTGAGAATTAAGTTTTCAGACTTTTAACTCATATCTTGTTCTAAGGCTTTTAAGGATTTATTTACCTAAGTGTTTTGGGACATGGGATGTGATGCTTAATTTACTTGTGACGAGCTTAGAACACACATCCGGTCGAGATGATAGCTTCTACGATCTTCATATGGGGCTCACTTTGAAAGTCTCGTGCCCTGGTTTGTCAATTAGCTTGAGTGTTAGGTCAGTCAGACTGCAGAACCTCATATGAAGATCAAGTCAAAGCGTCTGCCTTAACCGGATGTGTGGAAGCTCCCCATAGGTAAAATCTAAGCTTCACATCCAATGTCCCAAAACACCGGGTGAATAAAACCCTTAAAACAAGTTAGACATCATAAGGTTTTTTAAGTGAGAAAACTTTTTTTAAAATCAGAAAATCTTTAAGTTTTCTTGCGTTATCGATCCTATTTATACACGTGTCGATATGATCCACCTACGCTATCAATGTCCTCGATAACCAATCGATTCTATTGGAATGAGGATAGAAGTATCCAACAACCACATACATATCTAGACAGAATTATCGATGTATCGATATACCTATCGATATCATCGATACTTGAAATCTCGAGTCAATCGAAAGTGACTCGATAATATCGACAGACAGATCTTTGGCACCCCTATTTTTTCTTAAGAAATTTATATACGCTTCGATATATCGAAGCCATCCTCGATACCATCGAAGTTTAAATTTCGATGATATCAGAACACTCTCGATGATATCGATCATGGGCGCGAAAGTTGTCTACCAACATTTTTTTCAGGTGGTTTTCAATTCTGATCGGGGGTTACTCAATAGAATCAATATTCAAATATTGATAATATCGAGGCTGGATCGATTGCATCGAGAATGGACATAAACTGCCCAGCAAGCTCACTGATAAATTCCTTAGATTTATCGATGCATCGACATGACCTTCGATATCATCGACATTTAAATTCCGATGATATCGACTATCCCTCGATCATATCTAATGACATGAAAATATCAATTAAGTTTCTCTCATTTTCAAATATTGAGGAATTGATCTCCATATCGATAATATCAGAGTTCGAAATCCGATGACATCGATACGAGTCTTGATTCCCTTAATCAGCTGACAAGAGGTTTTCAAAAGTGTATGACAATGAGTTTGTGTCATCGAGCGGACCATCGATACAATCGAGAGTATACACTCGATGATATCGACCCTGCTCGATGATATCGAACTCTGTTATAAATGTGACCATTTTATATCCGTTAGAACCTTTTGCCTATTTAAAGACAGCTTGGATTTAGTTGCTAGTAGAGAAAGAAGAGAGTACTTTTGAGTGTTTAACCTTAGATTATTTATCCAAAGTCCTTTCTCTCAAGGGAGTTCATCCTCCAATCCACCCTCATCGTTGATATTCAATAGAGTGGATTGAGGAATGAACTTTCGCATTTAAGGATCCTCCAGCTACTACCTTAATGGAAAATCATTAAGCTGGGATGCTTTGAATGCATAGATGATTGGAATCACTCTATCTTCCTAATAGGAAAACATTTAGAGAGTAGGATTCCATCAAAACCTTGACCCAACCTGTCGCCGTATATTGGTACATCTTTTGAGTTACGGATCAAGGGAGTAGAAGATTCCTCATCAACAAAGAGGAGATCTTTGTCAACGTGCTGAATGAGACTCATCCACTTATCTGTAAGTATCTAGAGTCGAGAGGACCCTTTGATCATTCATTTGTGGAATTGGGTCTAAGGTGTTTCTCATCCTTGCAAGTCCTCAAGGAGGCCTCCGGTGGGAGTGTATGTGGTGGGTACGTTGTGTGGACCCTTGCTCTGTGAAACATCTGGTTGAAGGTGAACCGTGTAAAACCTCGGGTTAGAGGTAACCGCATAAAACCTCTGTTAGGGTCTTATGGAAGATCCTTGTCCAGTGTGCCTAAAAGTGGGTGCGATGTGTTGACCCTTACTCGTGAGAGCATAAACTGTCAGCCTCAGTGTAGGTTGTAAAGGTTGAAGGTGAATCTGATTTAAAACCTTAAGTTTGAGGTGAACCGATATGAAACCTCCTTAGTAAAATCTGGTACACTTAAGGGTTAAGTGCGGTTACCGAGAGTGGAGTAGACAAGTAGTCGAATCACTATAAAAATGACTGTAACACCTCGTATTTTTTCCAACCTGGGATTAGACGTCCTTAGGCAATGGGTCAACCATAACACCTTGGTAACCTCTCAAAACTCAATTCCAAAGCCAAGAAATCGTTTAGAATGAAATTCTTTAGAAATTTAATGTGAATTAGTCAGTGCTACGTTAGATTAGCTGTGAAATTAGCACTGATCTCTTTAAATACAATCTGTAAGACCCAAAACCTATAGAACCATTGACGCTATCTTACCTTGAAATCCAGGATCAAACTCTAAACCCGTTTGCTCTCGGGAGCACTTTGTAACTTTGTATTGGATCTAGACCGCACGTCGAAAGTCTGATATCTAAAATCTTAGACCATTATGACCGCTTGGTTGGACTTGACAATCATTTTAAAAATTAAGCCCAACTGATGTTCTGAGGCTATTTCACAGAGCCTGGAGCAGGGAGTGTGAGAAAGAGTGAAATTCATTAAAAATTAAATGTCATTTAAATAAATCTGGCATGTTTCTCTTGCGGGTTAAGTATAAGCATTCAAACCATCGGAATCTGACCCAAATACACCCTGGGATCAGGAAACATTTCTCACTCAGGTCATTGTACTTGGAATCCTCGATCGAGTCTCCGTGACCGCTGAACTGAAACTGGTCCGCCACGTGCGATCTGGGAACTCTACCATACTGAAAACTTGGTGTGAGTAGGATCCAATGTCCATGAGCTTAAGTCCGACTGCGTTCGGCTAGGGGACCTCCCGAAATACTCTTTTGGATTGGGAAAGACCCGATTTGGCTATAACCCAAGTATACCTTGACTTGGAGTCTGTTTTGGTTATGTTTGGGCTTATAAAAGGAGCTTAAACCCTTGGCTTTCTAACCCATACGAATTTGGAGAAAATCCTTGGAGAGAGAAGACAGAAAAGAGAGAGAAGTGAGGGAGAAGTGGGTGATTTCTCCAGGGATTCATCCCTGCTGCTCTACGTGCCAAATCCACCCTTTTGAATCACTTGTCCGGTGACTCCGGCTTCGTTATAGGTAAGAAAACCCTAACCTCAACCTGTTTTAGGGATTCTTTTGATACAAGTAGCGAAGTAGCTGATGTATCTTGTGAATTAGGCCGTCATATCGCCGTCGACGAAGTGTAGACTTTCTGTTTGATTCGTTACACTTCTACGGTGAAAGGTGCAGATTTTAGACGCTTAGATTATCTATTTTCAAAGCTTTCAATGTCGTTTAATGGTAAATTATTGATGAGGATGCTATTTGACATGTACAACATGTTGTCCATTTTTCATTCTGTATACGTACGAAGAATATGAGATTTAGGGTATTTTAGGTATTTGTAGGAAATACTATATATGTACGTATTTTGCCGATATAATTGCCATGGGTATTTGCTGTGTATTTATACTAGTTATGGATGTAAGATCTGTTTGGCGAAGAGATTCGCCCTAATACATATATTGGCCGACATATGCTATGTAGACTAATGTGTGTAGACTAAGTGTTTGTTGAAATGCATAAATCAATATGATTTATGCCTGCCATATGTTTTGAATGTAAGAACATGGTTTTTGTGTATTAGACATCTCCTTGATATAAGGATCTGTCATATTATATGTTGAAATCAACATACGTCAAGTACGTTGAAGTTGTACAGTCTAAGTGTTTGTATAAATGCTTGAGTGAGTAAGCACTTAGTAAATAGTGTTGTAGACTAGTATTGAGATAGGATTCTCAACCATTTTGATGATGTATATGATTTCTTCCATGGGTGTTATATTTGAATTGATTATCTTATATATATATGAAATGCTTGTGTATGGTTAAATTGCTTATGTTGTACCTTATAACATGTTGCTAACATGCTTAAATTATTTGTTATTTGAATGTTGTTTATCTCATTTGATTACTGATTCACATCTTTGCATTTGGGGCTATACTCTAGTCCAGGCAGTCGGTAACAGTTTAAAATTCGTGGTTGGATTCCTTTTTCCACGAAGGATGGGTATGATGAACCCGAGTCGTACTAAAGTCGTCAGCAGTGGTTAGGCCACACGAAGTGCTTGTGCACTTCATGTCGGTCGATTCAACGAGCGCTCATGCTAGTCGGACTCATTAAGTAACCCGACTGACCATTGTATGTTCACCTTGTATTCGTCATAACTGATTGAATCTATGGTACTAAACTTACCATTGGAAAGCCCCTCTAACCTTGGTACCTCGATCGCCTAAGACTCATGAGCCGGGCATGGTGGTATGGGACACCGCGGTCGAGCTGTCGGCCTACGCTGGGGCCACAAACCTCCCCATAGTGACCAGTGAGCACCCTACTCTAACCAAATTATGGTGGTATGGGACACTATATTCTTACTGTCGGCCTACATTGATAAGGTGATGGGGGAGTGGAGCAACGAGTGCGAGCAACAACCCTGACAGCCCTTTGTAGTGACCTTGAGTTTATCCTGACACCGCATGGAGGCGACGAGTCCTGATGCAGTCTTAAGGATATAAACTAGGCCTGTATTGATAAGGTGATGGGGGAGCGGTGCAACGAGTGCATGCAACAGCCCTGACAGCCCTTGCAGCGACCTAAAAATATATCATCGTATGAGATTACTAGGAGTGATGACCCTAGACAGGATCATTGTTTGGGTATTGATATAAGGAAAGTACCTTAGTTTTCCAATCCTGATGTATGAAATGGACTAATAACAACTCGATAATCATTATCCATATCGCACTGCATGTGCCTGGAAGATGTGGAGCACTGAGGAAAGAAAGAATGCAGTGGACGCAGATGGTGCCGCATGAGGGAGTATGTCGGTGAGGGCATCCATCATGTCATTTCATCCATGCATTAATCACAGCATTTAGGAATATTTGTTTTATTTTCTTTATCATTATCGCATGATGGATTTGATGACATGTTAATCTTTGTTCTATGATTCTACTGAGTTAAATACTCACTCACACATTACGAGATGGTGTTCCGGACACCCACCAGTCCCTATTTTAGTTTCAGATGAGGGCGCTGCTTGTGGAGTGGAGCTGGACTTGTATGATGCTGAGGAGGAATTCTCCTCATGTTTTGATCGATGGGATTACAGGGAGGTTGATTAGATGCCATGACACTTGTCATTTTATATTTTTGGAGCACTCATGTATATTATTTTCTTTCTATTTTGGAGTATACATGTATTTAGTTAACCTGGTAACATGTTCACACTCTGGAGACTTACAATCATTTATATATTTTATATATCTATCACATTCTTCCGCTTGCTAATTTAACTGTCTCTGGAGTATGATATGTTGTTTTAGCTTAGTCTCAATCTTGTTTAATGTCATTCTACAGACAACATGCATTTATCATTATCTATGTTGCATAAGTGATGTTCTGGAACTTAGGAGTTGGGTTTCTACCCGACCCCCGATTTTCAGGATGTTACAATGACTGTATTTACAATTGTTATTCTTTTGTGTATGTGATTTACTTCAATACATTCATATCTATATATTTGAGATACACCTTACACACGTACACAGTCATATCCATCATAAACTAGGTTACATATTGTTATTTCTTGAATAGTTTGTGTTTGGATCCTCTACCGGGCTTGGAAGCTAGTAGAGTTATTTTTTAGTAATCCTGATAACTGCATATTGATAGGATTAATGAAATAGGATTTTTAAAAAAACTGTAAAAACTTTAAAAAGTCCTATTCACCCCCCTTTAGGACATATTGGCATATTCCTACTTCAACTCAAGCGGTCTTTACCGCTATTTCACACCTGACTCATCGACTCAACCCTCACGCTAATTGACAAACCAGAGCATTTTCAGCTAGACAGGATGGTATTTACACCTACTTAATGTAACTACGTTGCCCAATTATACATTGCCATCTGTCATCAGTCACATATGAATGATGGGAGGTAAATTGTACTCATGCCGCAGGAAATCTTTCGATCATTATCCTTCAATGACATGTAGCCTACCAAAAGCAAACAACTCAGAGTCATTATGTATGTGGTTCAAAAAAGAGAGACACTATTTGAAGGGCATGTGATCATCGCATGTGTGGAACATAGATCTATAGTATATGCAGGAACCTAATTAAACCCCCTCCGATGCTAAATATCTTGAAATATAGTATATGCATGGTAAGACTTTTTCAGAGACGATTAATACTTTTAAGAAAACCCTGGAGGATTATAGTGATTAAATGGAAAGTCCATTCAAAATTAAAGGTAAATGACGATGGTACAGACGGTCTAAATCCTACTAAGACACAACCTGTCATATATTCAAGGACCAACAAGGAAATTATAGCATGACCACTGCCTTTCCAAGTTTATAAAAGCAGCACTAGAAGAACAGATCCAGACCCTTCGCATATACAACCAATCTCTTTACAACGCAACACTGATTATCCTAGTTTTAGCTTCTAGGCTTAAACACGCTACTTCTATCCAGCCACACTGTAGGAAGTTCTTGAGCCCATAGTTTACCTTAGATTAACTATTTTCTAGTGCCATTGTTATAGTACACCTTAGGAGTAGGTATAAATATCCATGACCATTGTCATTGGATTCCACCGATCACTAAGTTCTTAGTTGGCAGATCACACCAGTCATGTCCTATAAACTATACACATCGATTGTTTTATTCACACATGCTGTCGTAGGTAATTATTTTTATCTCTACTTAATTTATTTTTTCTTTCACTAATTTTATTGTTTATCTTCTTTAATTAATAAAATCAGTAATTCAACCTTAATTTTATATCTTATTCATCCATCATTGTATTATCGAGAAACCTAAAACACTATCACCATTAGAAAAAAGTCATTGCCTCGAGGAGAAAAGGTTTCATTTTGAAGGACTAACAATCTCCTTCATAAATCACACTGTTAGATTAACCTTCACAGGTCTGATCCTAATCGGTCTAGTTCAATGATTGGGGTCCCAATGGTTCAATTGATTCGAGTCGAGTACGACTCTAACACGCCCATAATAATTCTTAATTACACACATTCGATCTAATCAATTCCTCATCGTAAACATTCAATCAAATTGAGGTTGCTCATAACACGTATGACCACACGTTAACAAACTGATGGGCCATTAAAATCAATGGATTTTTAACCAAGTAATCCAACGTACTCGTGCAACCTACCATGTGTGTGGATCAGCCTTAATTTCGATGTATGTGATCTCAATGGTGGGGTTTATTCTTTGGACGGTTCAGATGTCCTATATATGATACACGTCTGGATCATAGTAACTTAGCATGCCAAGATCAGTAACCATAGATAAACCGTCGCACACAGCCCTTCATTGGTTCATGAAATTTCTAGCCTTTGATATTCCAACAGTCTGATTGTTGATACATAGCCACCAAAAAATTTGTACACGTATAAGTAACATAGACTAAAGTGCCCTGACTACAATCTTCGGATCAGATGGATCATTAACTAAAAGTTGCAGTGAACCATCCAACTGGGAAATAGTCATTGGACGGTAGACATAAAAGTAATCAACAATGCAAAGTTAACAAATATGTATGCATGAATCAATTGTTACGATGGGGTGCCAAAATTTTTGTTGAGAATGCGGAGCCACATCTGGGCCGCCTTCGACCGGTCATAGGACATGCTCTACCGGTCGTAGGGGCCTGCTCGACCGGTCGTGGATCGTCGACTCAAAGTCTAGCGAGTCCTATTTTTTTCATGTTTGGGCCCTTCGACCAGTCGTAGGATCTGTTCGACTGGTCGTAGTACGACCAGTCGTAGCTCTCCTTTGACCAGTCGTATGTTATGCAGATTCGTTTCCGAATCTGATGCGGACTACGAATTTTGGTGTCGCCTTTCGCAAGTGTGAGGAAGAGAAGTTACCTAAACTATAAATAGGGGTTCCTAGGATTTTTATAGGGAGAATGAAATTTATTCTAAGGTGTGAGCTAAGGATTTTCTATGTGCTTCCAAGGGAGAGGTTAGTATTTTGCCTTGTAATCTTTATTTTTTTCATAGTGAAAGTTTATATCTGTGGTTTTTTACCCTAGTTTGGAATTTTTTCACGTATATCTTGTCTTGTGGTTTGTTTGGATTGCTTTGATGTGTTTCTAGTTTATATTTCTTCTTATTTATCGTTTGTAGGTGAGGCCTGAGATTGGATCTCAGCCCACTACGTTGTTGGCGTACTGCGCAACAACTGGTATCAGAGCTATTGGTTTAGTTCTATTGGGAGCGATGAAGGAAGATGGAAAAACTAGAATTGAGAAGTTTGATGGTTCAAAATTTACCTTCTGGGAGATGTAGATGGAGGATTATTTGTATGAGAAAGACCTCTATATTCCTCTAGGAGGAACAGAGAAGAAACTAAAAAAGATGACAGATGATGAATAGTTTTTACTGGATAGGAAGGTTTTAGGAACGATCTGACTCTCTTTGTCTAAGAGCATCGCCTTTAACATATCCAAGATGAAAACTACAAAAGAATTAATGGAAGCCCTAGCCACCATGCATGAAAAACGCTCAGCATCCAACAAGGTTCATCTTATGAAACAAGTATTCAATATGAAGATGTCAGATGGTGGGAGTGTGGCTAAACATCTAAACGAGTTCAATATAGTCACGAGCCAATTGGAATCCGTTGGCATCATTTTTGAGGATGAGGTCATGGCATTATTGATCTTATCCAGTCTGTCAGACAATTGGGATGGTTTGGTGATTGCTGTGAGCAATTCTTCAGGGTCGACAAAGCTAAAATTTGATGATGTGGCTGGTCTAATTCTCAGTGAAGAATCTAAAAGGAAGACATCAGGAGTTTCAGGGGATTCAGGAAATGCTCTAAATGTTGAAGGAAGAGGAAGATCATTGAACAAAGGATGCAATAAATACGGGCGTTCTATGTCGAGGAAGAAGTCCAAGGGACGGAAAGATAAAGATGGTTGTTGGCATTGTGGCAAGAAGGGGCACATGAAATGTGATTGAAGGGCGCTTAAGAAATAAGAAGGAAGCTCTCAAGGTGGGAAGGATTCAGTGAATCTATCTAAGGAGAGTGACACAGAGGCGTTGATCTTGTCTCTTAATGCTAGGAATGAGTCTTGGGTTATAGATTCGGATGCTTTATTTCATGCTACTTCATGTAAGGAAGTTCTGCGTGATTATGTGTCAAGTGACTTTGGGAGAGTCTACCTGGGTGATGATGAGCCGTACAGTATAGTTGGAAAGGGGGACGTTCAGGTCAATCAGAAAGATGAAACGATTTTAAAATTGAAGGATGTCAAACATGTATCAAGTTTGAAAAGGAATCTGATCTCAGTGGGACAATTGGCTGACACCGGTTATGTGACGACATTCACCAGTGATTCCTAGAAGATCACAAAAGATGCCTTGGTGATATCTCGAGGAAAAAAGGAAGGTACTTTGTACATGACTGCAGAATCATATAGTTCGCTCGCAGTCGCATCAACTGGAATGAATGAGCAGTTATAGCATCAAAGGTTGGGACATATGAGTGAGAAAGGGATGAAAGTGTTATTTTCAAAGGAGAAGTTAACAGGGCTGAAGTCTATTGACTTGAAATTCTGTGAAGACTATGTGTATGACAAGCAGAAGAAGATAAGCTTCAAGAAGACAGGACGCGCTCCAAAGATACATCTGTTGGAGCTTGTACATGTGTGGAGATGGGCACAGGTATCATCTCTTGGTGGCTCACATTATTTTGTTTCCTTTATTGATGATGCTAGTAGAAAACTGTGGATTTATTTCTTAAAGCATAAATCTGATGTATTTGATGTGTTTAAGAAATGAAAAGTTATGGTAGAAAATAAGACAGGTAAAAAGTAAAGTGTCTCAAATCTGATAATGGGGGAGAGTATTATGATAAGAGGTAAGAGGAGTATTATGCAACAAGTGGAATCAAACATCAAAAAATGATTCCAGGGACACTACAGTAGAATGGTGTGGCTGAGCGCATTAACAGGACCATCCTTGAGCGCGCCAGGAGCATGAGGTTACATGCAGGGTTGCCCAAGACCTTTTGGGTAGATGTTGTAAATACTATCGTATATCTTATCAATAGAAGTCCCTCAGCACCATTGGATGATAGGCTACCAAAAGAAACGTGGAGTGAGAAAGAATTGAACCTTACACATCTTAGAGTGTTTGGTTTCACTTCATATATTTACATTGATGTAGAGAACAGAAACAAGCTGGATACGAAGTCCAGGAGGTGCATGTTTATAGGGTATGGGCAGCATGATTTTGGCTACAGGTTTTGAAATGCAGAAAATAGGAAAATCATCAGAAGCAAGGACGTAGTATTTGACGAAAAAGTGATGCATAAGGACATTTTACTAGAAAATAAGGCTGAGGAAAAAGAATTCGTAGGGTTGGAAGAGTTACCGGACATGGGTGTTACAATGCCACAGGATGATCATGCACAGGAGCATTATGAGGCAGAACCACAGATACCGGTTGTGAGGAGATCTACTCGGGAGAGGAGACCCACGGTCCGATACTCTTCCTCCTTACATTATCTACTGCTGACAGATAATGGTGAGCTAGAATATTTTAAAGAGTCATTATAGTCAGATACACGGGTTAAGTGGGAGCAGGCCATGGATGATGAGATGGACTCTCTTGAGTCTAATCGTACATGGGAGCTAGTCACTCTACCTACGGGTAAGAAAGCTCTTCATAACAAGTGGGTTTATCGACTAAAGGAGAAGCATGATGTTTCGAAATGGTATAAGGCCAGATTAGTTGTGAAAGGGTTTCAACAAAAGACAGGTATTGACTTCACTGAAATATTTTCACCGGTAGTAAAAATGTTTACGATTCGTATGGTCTTGAGTATAATGGTTACAGAGGACTTACATCTAGAGCAGTGTAACACCCCATATTTTAGCCAACCTGGGGTTAGACGTCCTTAAGCAATGGGTCAACCATAACACCTTGGTAACCTCTCAGACCCCAATTTCAAAGCCAAATAAATCATTTAGAACCTAATTCTTTAGAAATTTAACATGAATTAGCCAACGCTGCACTAGATTTCCTGCAAAATTAGCACCAACGACTTTAAATACGATCTGAAAGACCAAAAACCTATAGAATCATTGACGCTACGTTACCCAAAAACCTAGGATCCAACTCTAAACCCAGTTGCTCTCAGGAACCCTTTGAAACTTTACATTGGATCTAGACTACACGTCGAAAGTCCGATATCTACCATCTTAGACCATTATGACCGCCTTGTTGGACTCGACAATCGTTTCAAAAATCAAGCCCAACTGATGTTCTGAGGCTATTTTATTGGGCCTGGAGCAAGGAGTGTGAGAAAGAGTGAAATTCTTTTTAACTTAAATGTGATTTAAATAAATCTGGCACGTTTTTCTTGCGGGTTAAGTAAAAGTATTCAGACCATCAGAATCTGACCCAAATACACTCTCGAATCAGGAAACATTTCTCACTCAAGTCAGTGTATTTGGAATCCTCGATTGAATCTCCGTGACCGCTGAACTGAAACCGGCCCGCCACGTGCGTTCTGGGAACACTGTCAGACTGAAAACTTAATGTGATCAGGATCCGACATCCATGAGCTTAAGTCCGACCGCATTCAGTCAGGGGACCTCAAGAAATGTCCTTTTGGATTGGAAAAGACCCGATTTGGCTATAACTCAAGTATACCTTGACTTGGAGTCTGTTTTGGTTATGTTTGGGCTTATAAAAGGAGCTTAAACCCTTAGCCTTATAACCCATACAAATTTGAGAAAAACCTAGGAGAGGGGAGAGAAAGGAGAGAGAAAGTGAGGGAGAAGCTGGTGATTCTTCCAGGGATTCTTCCCTGCAGCTCCACGTGCCAGATCCTTCCACCTGCATTGCTATTCTAGCGATTTCAACGTTGTTCTAGGTAAGAAAACCCTAACCCTAACCTGATTTAGGGATTCCTTCGATACAAGTAGTGACCTAGCTGATGTATCTTGTGAATTAGGTCGCCATATCGACGTTGGCGAAGCGTAGAGTTTCTATTCGATTCGTTACGCTTCTACGGCGAAAGGTGCGGATTTTAGACACTTTGGTTACCATTTTTCAAAGATTTCAATGTCATTTAATGGTAGATTGCTGATAAGGATGTTGTTTGACATATAGAACATGCTGTCCATTTTTCATTTCGAATACGTACCAAGAATATGAGATTTAGGGTATTTTAGGTATTTGTAGGAAATACCGTATATGTACGTATTTTGCCGATATGATTGCCATGAGTATTTACCATGTACCTATGTTAGTTATGCGTGTATGATCTGTTTGGTGAAGAGATTTTCCCTAATGCACATATTGGCCGACATATGCTATGTAGACTAATGTGTGTAGACTAAGTGTTTGTTGAAATGCCTAAATCAATATGGTTTATGCCTGCCATATGTTTTGAATGTAAGAACATGATTGTTGTGTATTAGACAACTCCTTGATATAAGGATCTATCATATTATATGTTGAAATCAATGTACGTCAAGTACGTTGGAGTTGAGTAAGCTGAGTGTTTGTTTAAAGGTCTAAGTGAGTTAGTAGTTAGTAGGGTGTGATTGCGAGAGTGATTGGGATATGGATCCCCATCACAATACTTGTGTGAATGATTTCCTTCATGAATCATGTGATTGTTAAATGAGCGTATAATTTCTTTTATGGATTGTCTACATTAATTCCTCCATGTACTGTTTACATTCAAGTTATACTTCATGATTGCTCACATGGATGCCGAATATGAATCATAGGCTAGTTATTATCTTTGCTTGTGATTGGGGCTATACTCTAGTCCAGGCAGTCGGTAACAGATTTGAATTCGTAGTTGGATTCTATTCACCACGAAGGATGTGTATGACGAACCCGAGTCGTACTAGAGTCGTCGACAGTAGTCAGGCCACACGAAGTGCTTGTGTACTTCATGTCAGTCGATTCAATGTGCGCACGCGCCAGTCGAACTCATTAAGTAACCCAACTGACCATTGTATGTTCACCTTGTATTCGTCATAACTGCTTGAACTTAGTATACTAAACTTACCATTAGAAAGTCCCTCTAACCTTGGTACCTCGATCCCCTAAGACTCATGAGCCGGGCATGGTGGTATGGGACACCATGGTCGAGCTGTCGGCCTACGCTGGGGCCACAAACCTCCCCATAGTGAATAGTGAGCACCCTACTCTGAGCAGATTATGGTGGTATGAAACACTATATTCTTGTTGTCGACCTACATTGATAAGGTGATGGGGGAGTGGAGCAACGAGTGGGAGCCACAACCCTGGCAACCCTTTGTAGTGACCATGAGTTTATCCTGACACCGCATGGGGGCGACGAGCCCTGATGTAGTCTTAAGGATATAAACTAGGCCTATATTGATAAGGTGATGGGGGAGTGGTGCAACGAGTGCATGCAACAGCCCTGACAACCCTTGCAGCGACCTAGAACCGTACTTCGTATGAGATATGTTAGGACTGACGACCTTAGAATGGATCATTATTTGCGTATTGATATAAGGGAGGTACCTTAGTTTCCCAATCCTTCTGTATGAAAAGGACTAATAATAACTCGGTAATCATATTCATATCGCACTGCATGTGCCTGGAAGATGTGGAGCACTGAGGGAAGAAATCATGCCGCGGACGTAAGTTGGTTTCGCATGAGGAAGTATGTCGGTGAGGGCATCCATCATGTCATTTCATGCTTTCATTAACAACAGTATCTAAGAACGTCTGATTGATTACTTTACTATTATCGATTGATTGATTTGATAACATGTTAATTTTTGATCTATGATTCGACTGAGTTGATCACTCACTCCCACATTATAGGACGGTGTTGCGCACACCAACCAGTCCCTATTTTAGTTACAGATGATGGCGATGCTTGCGAAGCAGAGCCGGACTTGATGATGATGAGGAGGATCCCTCCTATATGCGGGTTTTGATCGACGGGTTTACAGGGTTACTGATTAGATGCTAATGTACTTGGTATTTTGCTTCTTGTTTAAACACCCATGTATATTCTTTTCTTTCCATTTTGGAGTATACATGTATTTTGTTAACCTGGTAACATGTTCACACTCTGGAGACTTACAATCAATTATATATTTTATGTATTTATCATAGTCTTTCGCTTGTAAAATTTAACTATCTCTGGAGTATGATATGTTGTTTTGGCTTAGTCTCATTCTTGTTTAATGTCATTCTACAGACAATATGCATTCATCATTTTCTATGTTGCATAAGTGACATTTTGGAACTCGGGAGTTGGGTTTCTACTCGACCCCCGATTTTTGGGATGTTACAGATGGTATCAGAGCATGATTTGGATTAAACCGGACCTGGTTTATGGACACGTGATGTATGCTATCGCCCCTTTGACTTAGGTGGGTGCGAGAAAAACATAGAAACACTCATAGGGTCCCAGTCCTGCCAATTGGCGAAGTTCACGCAGATCGATCATTTTGACGAGTCCGTGTGCATCCGTGGTTGCATGAAACGACCCCGGACCACTTCTAGATCGTGTGTGGACGGGTCTAGACCTCTCTGGACCCATTCCCAGCTGTTAAAAATTACTAAATGCGAATATGTAGCTGTTGATGCCTGTAATGACCCGAAATAGTGCGAAACGGAGTCGTGGGCCAACCCACGCTTATATAGGATGATCCAGGGTAGTACCCACATATTTTTGGGCACCCCAGGGCAGGAGGGCCTCGTCAAAATGCCGAGGTATCGCCGATCAACACAGTGACCAGCGAGGACCTCGTCGAGTCGGTAAGGCCTCGCCGTACAATGGGCCCCACTCGGGCCGATGCAGTTTGGGGGGTAGTGTACCCCCTGTGCATAGGGGTCGTCCATTAAAAGTGCCCCAAACACCTACCTCCTTCACAAAAATCCTTCCCAAGCTCTCCCTTCTCCACGTTTTTGCTGTTCACCGTCTCAAATCCCATTTCAAATCACCTCAATCCTATTTTTTGCTACAACCGACGTCCCTCCATCATCCACAGCTGTACGCACCTCCCTCTCTCTCCATTCTTGTCGTTTGGAGCTCTCTCATCCTCCATTGGAGGCTAAAATTTGTGTGAGCCTCCATCCCAACTTATTTCACTCTTTTCCCTTTGAAATCCTAGCCTTTGGGGGCCTGTTTCACTCCTCTATAGGGCCTAGATTCGTGCCAGTCCTTTAGGTCAGCCATTTCTCCCCCTTTCCTTCATCTTCCATGCCATTTATAGAGGATATTTTAGCTTATTTTCTCCCATTCCACCGTCTTCTCTCTCATGGAAAAGAGAAAGGGTGCTCCTCCTCTTCTTCCCCTTTCATCAAACCCTTTACACTCTCTTTTTGGTCTCAAAATCGTGCAAACCTCAAATACCATTCTTTCCTTCCTAGAAAATAGATTTCCTTCATCATTTTATACTTCCAACTGGCCTCCATTGTTGTATACATCTCCCACCTCCTTCTTTTCACTTGTCTTGAGTTCACGAACCCCTCTTCGTGACTCATTACCTCACAACTCAACAACCCATCAAACCCCATTCCTTTTATCCCTTTCTTCCACTTCTTATGGCTCTATGTGAGTTCATCACGTAGGAATTCACCATCATGGGATTTGGAAATCCCATCTCTCACTTTCCAACGCAAGATCCATTTTCCAAAGCCCATGAAATTGATTTGAATCCCAACCCACCCACCTACTAAACATGTCACTCCCAATTCTTAAGTGGGAGTAGGAAAGCAATCCCATTTAACACGACTTGAGACCACTGGCCACCTATGCCCTTGGAGTTTTGGGCTTTGAGTTAGTACTCCTAGATTTTAAAAGATCTGACAATATAGGAAATCCAATTCCATTTAGACAATCTTGACCTTGAGTGATAGAACGATTCCCTGTAGTATAAACGGTATGAAACCATCTAGCGTATAAGCCTGGACTTTGGATTATACCTAGTGAGTTACAGACTATGCTACTAGTTGAATTAAGCAGTGTAAAGCCTGTATATGCTAAAGAATAGTAGGTTAGATTTGGTTAGAGTAGAACCTCATTCTTTTGATAGATCCCCTTAATACTTGTAGACTTCTGTTATAACCCTTAGGAAAGTTGCTTTCACTTAGAACCATTCATTCTCAGGAAAAACTTATACATCCCTGAGATTAAACTTAGAATAAACATGCACGCCCCTTAGAATTTTTCTTAGAATTGCCTTCCCCAAGGGCTTATCACATTCGGGAACGCAGAGTAAAGGAACTGTATATATAAGCGAAGTATTCGCGGTTTGAATCGACTTCTTAATCCTAGTAGTTACCAATGAATCCAATGCTCTGATCAAGAAGAAGATCGGCATCGACTCGGATTAAGAATTAATACAATAAATTTTTTATCCTAGGTAGAAAGTCTATGTATCTAGCTCAGACCCACTACACAACCTTTCTTCCATGTTGGTCCGACCATTTATAACCAAAAGTTATTACTTTACCTTTGGAAAATATTGAGGACCTATAGCCAATAGAGATTAGACATCTTTCCGCAAGCTCACACTTGCCCCTGAACTCAATCACACTAGAGATTAGGCTTCTTTCTACAACCATAGGTACCAATACAATAAACGCATCATTAGCAAAGAAAGACTACTGTATTGAGAGGTTATTTTCCATTTTATGTCAAGAATAGTCCCTAAGTTACACCTTGTTCTGATACACGGATCGAGACAGATTCTTGAGCCTTAAGTAGGATTAAGTTTTAAGGGGGGTAGAAAGTATTGAGCCCAATCTAGTTAGGATTAGCAAATACAACCATTGGATTAGAACTGCACGACAGAAGCGTGGTTGACCCTTTCCCCACTGGCCCAGGATCGAAGAAAGTGATTCAAGTTATACGTAAGGTTAGGTCATTAAATAAGATTTAAACCTTCCTTAGAATATCAACACTAATGTCTCTCTTGGGACTCATTATCCGTAGCCAATTTCGGGGACAAAATTTTATTTTAAGGGGGGTAGATTGTAACACCCTGAATTTTTTCCAACCTGGGGTTAGATGTCCTTAGGAAATGGGTCAACCATAACACCTTGGTAACCTCTCAGAACCCAATTCCAAAGCCAAATAAATCATTTAGAACCTAATTCTTTAGAAATTTAACGTGAATTAGTCAACGCTGCACTAGATTTCCTGCAAAATTAGCACCAACCACTTTAAATACGATCTGAAAGACCCAAAACCTATAGAATCATTGATGCTACGTTACCCAAAAACCTAGGATCCAACTCTAAACTCAGTTTCTCTCAGGAACCCTTTGAAACTTTGTATTGGATCTAGACCGCACGTCGAAAGTCCGGTATCTACCATCTTAGACCATTATGACCGCCTTGTTGGACTCGACAATCGTTTCAAAAATCAAGCCCAACTAATGTGATGAGGCTATTTTATTGGGCCTGGAGCAAGGAGTGTGAGAAAGAGTAAAATTCTTTTTAACTTAAATGTGATTTAAATAAATCTGGCACGTTTCACTTGCAGGTTAAGTATAAGCATTCAGACCGTCGAAATCTGACCCAAATACACTCTCAGATCAGGAAACATTTCCCACTCAGGTCAGTGTATTTGGAATCCTCGATCGAATCTCCGTGACCGCCGAACTGAAACTGGCCCGCCACGTGCGATCTGGGAACACTGTCGGACTGAAAAATTAATGTGATTAGGATCCAACATCCATGATCTTAAGTCCGACCGCATTCAGTCAGGGGACCTCCAAAAATGTCCTTTTGGATCGAAAAAGACCCGATTTGGCTATAACTCAAGTATACCTTGACTTGGAGTTTGTTTTGGTTATGTTTGGGCTTATAAAAGGAGCTTAAACCCTTAGCCTTCTAACCCATGAAAATTTGAGAAAAACCCTAGGAGAGAGGAGAGAAAAGAGAGAGAAAGTGAGGGAGAAGCTAGTGATTCTTCCAGAGATTCTTCCCTGCTGCTCCACGTGCCAGATCCTTCCACCTGCATCGTCATTCTGGCGATTCCAACACCGTTCTAAGTAAGAAAACCCTAATCCTAACCTGATTTAGGGATTCCTTCGATACAAGTAGTGACGTAGCTGATGTATCTTGTGAATTAGGTCGCCATATCGGCATTGGCGAAGCGTAGAGTTTCTATTCGATTCGTTACGCTTCTACGGCGAAAGGTGTGAATTTTAGACGCTTTGGTTACCATTTTTCAAAGCTTTCAATGTCGTTTAATGGTAGATTGCTGATAAGGATACTGTTTAACATGTAGAACATGTTGTCCGTTTTTCATTTCGAATACGTACGAAGAATATGAGATTTAGGGTATTTTAGGTATTTATAAGAAATACCGTATGCGTATGTATTTCACCGATATGATTGCCATGAGTATTTTCCGTGTACCTATACTAGTTTTGCGTGTATGATCTGTTTGGCGAAGAGATTCGCCTTAATGCACATATTGGCCAACATATGCTATGTAGACTAATGTGTGTAGACTAAGTGTTTGTTGAAATGCCTAAATCAATATGGTTTATGCTTGCTATATGTTTTGAATGTAAGAACATGATTGTTGTGTATTAGACAACTCCTTGATATAAGGATCTATCATATTATATGTTGAAATCAACATACGTTAAGTACGTTGGAGTTGAGTAAGCTAAGTGTTTGTTTAAAGGTCTAAGTGAGTTAGTAGTAGTAGGGTGTGATTGCGAGAGTGGTTGGGATATGGATCCCCATCACAATACTTGTGTGAATGATTTCCTACATGAATCATGTGATCGCTAAATGAGCGTATAATTTCTTTTATGGATTGTGTACTTAGTTAAATCCTGATAAATGTGTACATTAATTCCTCCATGTACTGTTTACATTCAAGTTATACTTCATGATTGCTCACATGGATGCCGAATATGAATCATAGGCTAGTTATTAGCTTTGCTTGTGATTGGGGCTATACTCTAGTCCAGGCAGTCGGTAATAGATTTAAATTCGTGGTTGGATTCTATTCGCCACGAAGGATGTGTATGACGAACCCGAGTCGTACTAGAGTCGTCGGCAGTGGTTAGGCCACACGAAGTGCTTGTGCACTTCATGTCGGTCGATTCAACGTGCGCTCGCGCCAGTCGGACTCATCAAGTAACCCGACTGACCATTGTATGTTCACCTTGTATTCGTCATAACTACTTGAACATAGAGTACTAAACATACCATTGGAAAGCCCCTCTAACCTTGGTACCTCGATCCCCTAAGACTCATGAGCCAGGCATGGTGGTATGGGACACCGTGGTCGAGCTGTCGGCCTACGCTGGGGCCACAAACCTCCCCGTAGTGAATAGTGAGCACCCTACTCTGAGCAGATTATGGTGGTATGGGACACTATATTCTTGTTGTCGGCCTACATTGATAAGGTGATGGGGGAGTGGAGCAACGAGTGGGTGCAACAGCCCTGACAGCTCTTTATAGTGACCTTGAGTTTATCCTGACACCGCATGGGGGCGACGAGCCCTGATGTAGTCTTAAGGATATAAACTAGGCCTGTATTGATAAAGTGATGGGGGAGCGGTGCAACGAGTGCGTGCAACAGCCCTGACAGCCCTTGCAGCGACCTAGAACCGTACTTCGTATGAGATATGCTAGGACTGATGACCCTAGAATGGATCATTGTTTGGGTATTGATATAAGGGAGGTACCTTAGTTTTTCAATCTTGCTATATGAAAAGGACTAATAACAACTCGGCAATCATATTCATATCGCACTACATGTGCTTGGAAGATGTTGAGAACTGAGGGAAGAAAGCATGCCGCGGACATAAGATGGTGTCGCATGAGGGAGTATGTCGGTGAGGGCATCCATCATGTCATTTCATGCCTGCATTAACAACAGTATCTAGGAACGTCTGATTGATTGCTTTACTATTATCATGTGATTGATTTGATAACATGCTAATCTTTGATATATGATTCCACTGAATTGATCACTCACTCTCACGTTACGGGACGATGTTGGGCACACCAACCAGTCCCTATTTTAGTTTCAGATGATGGCGATGCTTGCGAAGCAGAGCCGGACTTGATGATGAGGAGGAGGATCCCTCCTATATGCAGGTTTTGATCGACGGGTTTACAGGGTTACTGATTAGATGACAATGCACTTGGAATTTTGCTTTTTGTTTAATCACCCATGTATATTCTTTTCTTTCCATTTTGGAGTATACATGTATTTTGTTAACCTGGTAACATGTTCACACTATAGAGACTTATAATCAATTATATATTTTATGTATTTATCACAGTCTTCCGCTTGCAAAATTTAACTGTCTCTGGTGTATGATATGTTGTTTTGGCTTAGTCTCATTCTTGTTTAATGTCATTCTACAGACAACATGCATTCATCATTTTCTATGTTGCATAAGTGACGTTTTGGAACTCGGGAGTTGGGTTTCTACTCGACCCCCGATTTTCGGGATGTTACAGGCAGCTAGATGTTAAGACAGCTTTTCGTTATGGGGACCTTGAAGAAGATATTTATATGCATTAGCCGACAGGATATGTGACACTAGGAAAAGAGAACAAGGCGTGCAGAATGAAGAAGAGTCTATATGACCTGAACCAGGCCCCGAGGCAGTGGTATAAGAAGTTCGATAGTTTCATGTCGGGAAATGGTTTTAGGAGATGTCATGCAGACCATTGCTGTTATTTGAAGAAGTTTGATACATTTTACATCATCCTTCTTCTGTACGTTGATAATATGTTTATTGCCAGTTCAAGCATGAAGGACATCTCAAATCTCAAAAGACAACTGTCTAGAGAATTTGCCATGAAGGATTTAGGAGCTGCAAAACAAATCATAGGCATGAGGATAAAGCGTGACAGGGAAAACAAGAAACTGATTTTGTCATAGGCAGAGTACATAGCAAAGGTACTTGATCGATTCAATATGGGAGGTGCTAAGCCGGTTAGAACTCCATTAGCCAACCACTTCAAGCTATCTAAGGAACAAGGGGCAAAGAAGCAGGAGGAACGGGACTACATGGCTAAAGTCCCATACGCGTTACCTATTGGGAATCTCATATATGTTATGGTAAACACGAGACTAAACATTGCTCAAGCAGTGGGAGTTGTTAGCAGGTTCATGAACAACCCCGGGAAGGAACATTGAAAAGTTGTGAAGTGGATCCTTAGATACCTAGTAGGTACTAAGGATGTAGGGTTGTGTTATGGTGGATCGAAAATCAAGCTACAAGGCTACGTGGATTCAGGTTTGGCAAGAGATATCGACAGCAGAAGAAGCACTACAGGTTATGTGTTTACTCTGGGTAGGCTGCAGTCAGTTGAGTCTCTCAGTTATAGAAGATAGTATTTATCAGTATGACAGAAGCAGAATATGTTACGGCTACAGAAGCATGTAAGGAGATGGTGTTGATGCAAGGTTTTATGAAAGAGTTGTGTAAGAAGTAAGTAGATTGTAAGTTGTACAGTGACAGTCAGAGTGCAATACACTTAGCTAAGAATTCAGCCTTTCATTCAAGGATCAAGCATATTGCCATCAGATATCACTTCATACGTTCGTTACTGGAAGATGGATCGATTGTTCTAGAGAAGATTTATACAAGTGAGAATCTTGCACATATGTTGACCAAGGTGGTCACAAGCGAGAAGTTGAAGTTCTGTTCAACTTTGATTAGTCTTCAGGCTTGAAGATGGGGAGGTGGTGCACTCCGGATGAAGAAGATGAAGGTTTATGGCAATATGTCTCCAAGCGGGAGATTGTTGAGAATGTGGAGCCACATCTGGGCTGTCTTCGACTGGTCGTAGGACATGCTCGACCGGTCGTAGGGGCCTGCTCAACCGGTCGTGGACCGTCGACTCAAAGTCCAACGAGTTCTTTTTTTTTCATGTTTGGGCCCTTCGACCAGTCTTAGGAACTGTTCAACTGGTCATAGTATGACCAGTCGTAGCTCTCCTTTGACCAGTCGTAGGTTACGCAGATTCGTTTCCGAATCTAATGCGGACTGCGGATTTTGGTGTCGCCTTTCACAAGGGTGCGCAAGAAAAGTTACCTAAACTATAAATAGGGGTTCTTAAGATTTTTCTAGGGAGAATGAAAGTTATTCTAAGGTGTGGGCTAAGGGTTTTCTATGTGCTTCCAAGGGAGAGGTTATTATTTTTCCTTGTAATCTTTCTTTTTTTTTTTCATAGTGAAAGTTTGCATCCGTGGTTTTTTATCCTAGTTTGGAATTTTTCCACATATATCTTGTCTTGTGGTTTATTTGGATTGCTTTCATCTGTTTTCAGTTTATATTTCTTCTTATTTATCATTTGTGAGTGAGGCTTGAGATTGGATCTCGGCTCATTGCGTTGTTGGCGTGCTGCGCAACACTTTTATTGGTTTAATCTAAAGAACGTGTTCATAGGATGAGTGAGGATGTTGAGATGATGAGTACCAAGAATATAATTAGAAATGAAATGTATTTTAGGGAAATTAAGAAGTAACATTAGCAGCTGATAAGATGAGTTAATATAGACTTTAGATTTAGTCATGTGCAAAGAAGGGAGATCAACAACAACACTGGTTTAAAGGAGTGAGTTTGCACCAACAAGAGTTTTAAAAAGCAAGGAAAAAATCATTTAAAAAATACAGATGAAAGTAGTTGAAAAAAAAAAAAAAAAAACTTAATAATCCATGGTTTAAATAAAGGCATACCTCATAGTAGAGTAAAATGCCAACATCAGTAAGTTTTGGACATTTTACTTGTTGTGGGGAAAATAGACCGTCCAAAAGGATACGCTCAGGTCGGGACTTTGTGTACCTCACCAAGTCGGACAACAACGGATACGACTGAAGGTTCGACCTCTAGCCACAGATCAGGTAAGGGACAAGGTCGAGCACAGTCTCTCGTCGACAAGTTAGAAAACCCACTGATTGGCCCTATGTCAGTAGAAATTTAACTACTACTTGCCAAAGAGGCCAGATCGATATAATCTCAGGTTAGCATAACCCTTCTCCTACTAGTTCCAACTTGATCCCAACAACGTCTATCAAAGATCCTAACCGAAGATCTAGAAAATCAACCGCAATCCGAATCCTACCTATAACACATCTCTGCCAAACAAGGAGATCTCTACACCACCGCCTATTCTCATCTATGAATATGAGTCCCTCCGATGATGAAAGGTACGCACAATCTTTAGCCTAAAACCCCTTGTTCGACCAAAGTTAGATTCTCTATCTGATTTAGGCATCATAGGGTCCCCTGTGTTAGCTAGGGTCTCTTTTGTTCGTTCCTTATGTAAGTACCTAGATGAAGGTCCAGGCAAGGCTACCCAGATTTCTGCATCGACATTACCCATGACAACGTTTTTCCTTTTAGATGGAGAACCTGACTGTTTTAAGGGCTTGAAAAAACATTTGAGGTAATGTTAAAAAATATTTTAGAAACTTCAAAATGTTGTTCATATGTAGTAAACGATTTAAATTTCACCTACTAAAGTTTACGAACAATCTTAATATTTTACCCCAGAAAAGCGTCCGGCTGGGCTTCCTCTGTTCCTAAATTTCAATGCTGATTTTTCTCTCATGAATTCTTCTCTCTTCCTCTTTCCCAAGCGCATTGCATGTGCCACACCCTCGGCGGCATCAAATGACTCCCCTTTGTCTTTCATTTGTCTCATTCCATCTTGTTTTCTTCTCATTTCATTTCATTAAAATGTATAGGCTGGCGTACAATGTGCAACAAGCAATAATCAAGAATAGAATCCAAAGATGCTTCTAGTATCTTACAACTTGAATGTTTGTAGATTACCGTTTGGCTGTACAAGTAGGGTATGTGGTTAACTCGGTTAAACCTTTGACATGATGGCCTTCACCATGGATGGACGATTCACCAAAATCCTATAGGCCTGGAAAGCCCTATCAGTTTAATGTGTGGTCTAGAATGGGATGGTCAAGAAACAAAGCACAACAAGCTTCAAATACAGTCACGGGAAAGCAAAACGTTTGGATGTTTTCGTTGATTAATGGTCCTCGCCAAGTTCTATCATATTTGTGGTTTGGATCAATGAACCATCAGCTTCACTTATACAAACTGAAAGGCTGAACATACTGTACAAACCTTCCATGGAGTATTGGTCCATACATGAAAAGTACCTAACAACCAATTCTATTGGAACATGCAAAATTGTTTAAGCAGAATCAGCAAAACAAAAAGGCTTGCGTCTAGTAATAGGGGGAGCAATTATGGTTCACATGGATGAGATCCACGCCGTCCATCAGGTGCGCCACTTCATGTTAGTCCTTGATTCCAAGCATCACACTAATCAAAATCTAATATGAGCCATAAAACTTCTAAATTCACGTGGTCCAGTCCACCTGAGTTTCAAAACAGAGTGATTTTTTAAAACTACCTTCATCTTGGTGAAAAGAGTCGTGTGAATGCATTAGATGGCATTTGCAAACGATTGGGACCCATAAACGGCAAATATTGGGTGTTCCATTACAACTGTTCCGTTTTGTGTGGCCAATATGTTTTTGAACCAATTTTTGGTTACGAAGAATACAAAGGAGACCTGATGGTTGGTGTAGATCTCTTGCACGTTGTCTCCCATGTGGTGCCTGGTTAGTTGTAGGCATGCGCCCTGTGAAGATCCATGGTTGGGGTCGGTGCGATTCTTTGCAAAACATCAATCTAATAAGGCAAAAAAATACAATAAAATAAAATAAAAAATAAAAATAGTAATGCAGTGTGTTTGATTGCACCCATATTAACGAATCTTGTTCTTTGGATTTCGTAGGCTCACATTATTATTTTTTTTTTTTTGAGAGAGATTTTAAATTACGAGGTTTTCCTTTTCTGAGAATACCTGCTGAAACTATAATATATATATATATATATATATATATATATATATATATATATATATATATATATATATAATGTGTGTGTGAAAAGGTTCTATGCGAGCTCACGGGGATGGTGGTCAGTGCTTTATGGGCCCCATCGTGATGTATGTGTTTCATCTATTCCATTCATCAATTTTTAAAGATCATTTTAGGGCCTTTTACCAAAATTGAGAAGGATATAAATCTCAGGTTGATCACACCTCGGGAAAACAATAGTCATTGGATATCCACCATTAAAATCCTCCTAAGGCCCACTGTACTGTTTGTTTGATATCCAATTTGATAATTAGGTCATACAGGCACAGATGAAAGGAAAAAACAAATATCAGCTTGATCCAAAACTTTTATGGCCCCCAAAAGGTTTTTAATGGTCGACACTCAATCGATAGTTGTTTCCTGTAATGTGGTCCAATTGAGATTGATATACCTTATTTTTGTTATTATATCATAAAATGATATGGAAAAATAGATGGACAGTATGGATGAAACACATAAATCATGTTGGGCCCACAGAGATCTAACCACCAGCCATTGGCTGGTGGCAAGGGGAGTCGCCAATTCGCATCCGCTCATGGGAACTTTCCATGAGGTCAAGTTGTGTGGGTTCACTGTGATGCGTGTCAAACATCTACCCCATCAATCAGATGCATCATTTTATGGTCGGCCTAGGGCTTTAGAATGAAGTTAATCAGTGACTTGTGTAAGCCACACCACATACAAAAGTTGAGAGGGGTTACCCTCCATTAAAACATTCACAATCATTTGTTAGGCCCATTGAGATATGGTTCATAAATCTAGCCCATCTATTATGTGTGTCTCACTTGGATGAGGGGTCAGAGCAAGTTTAAGATGCATCCAAATTTTAGGTGAGCCCCATTAAGTACTTTAATATGTTTTGGACATGTGCCCCATCTATTATGTGTGTCTCACTTGGATGAAGGGTCTGAGCAAGTTTAAGATGCATCCAAATTCCAGGTAAACCCCATTAAGTACTTTTATATGTTTTAGGCATGTGCTCAAGTAATTTTGGATGGTATAGAAGTTCCCACGAGCTCGACCATATAATCTTTCATATATATATATATATATATATATATATATATATATATATATATATAGGGAAAAGGTACTATACGCTCGACCGTATTATACCTTTTGTTAGGGAAAAATATGTTAAGTCTGGAGACTCGGATATGAAGTAGGTCGGCCCTACTGACACTGCCCGAGGAGTCTGAGACAATGGTTGAAGCTGAGAGAATAGTGCATAAAGCCAAGAGGCAAAAGCATAAGACGACTTAAGTTGCTCGGTCAGAGAGTTAACAGTGTCTGCATAAGCCTACAAAAGGCCAAATAAGTTATAAGCCACCCGACCATCAGAAGAAACCGACCTAATGAGTTGGTTTCATCGGCCCGGAGTAAGGAAAAATGACGAATAAACACCGAGACTATTTCGTCCGTGAGAAGGCAAAAGACTTATTCTCTTAAGCCCGCCGAGACTCTCATAGAGTCGGTAACGGCCGAGCCTAGACAAGAAAAGGCGATGTGAATATAAATACCGTCCCGAAAATCCAGGAGTACAGGTGTCCGATCCCGAGATCCTCAAGATCGGGCAAAATCAGTCGAGAGGATCAAATCTACGAATATGAAGGAGAAGAATCCTCGTATGATAAGATTCATCCAAACCTATAAATGACGATCTCCTTTATGGAAGAAGGTACGCAACAAAAAAGTCCTAAATCATTTGCCTTAGTTCCAGATACTAAAGCATCAGAGGTTTCCCGGCTCAAGCCAGGGTCCCCTTTTGTATTTGTAATCGTGTAGGCGAAGGACAGGTTGAGCAGAAGATCCATTCATAAAAAATACATCAACACCTTCCATAAGGTCGAGTGTTGGTGGCACATTATTGGTCAGATGGTAAAAGCTTTAAACAATAGGGAGATTTTATAGGAAACCTAATAAACACAGTGTGAATTTTATTAGAAAATTGGAGAAATAAAATCGATGTTGTGTGGACCCCACCATGATGTATATTTTTTATCCATGTCCTCCATCCATTTTGAAATATAATTTAAAGGATTTACACCAAAAATAAGTTATATCTCAATCTCAGATGGACCACACCATGGAAAAAAGTTGTTATTGAATTTCTACCGTTACAAACTCCTAGGGCGCACTATAATGGTTATGTAGGGAAAAATAAGTTGTTATTGAATTTTTACCATCTAGCCTATTCATAAGGTTATGTAGACGTGGATGAAGTGAAAACACAAATATCAACTTGATCCCAAACTTCTCTAGCTTGTAAGAAGTTTTTAATGGTGGACGTTCAATCCCCACCTTGTGGTCCACTTAAGCCTTGGACCTGCCTCATTTTTCGGGGTCATATATTAAAATGATCCGAGAAAATTGTTAAACGGCGTGGATATAAAACACTTACATCATGTTGAGCCCCACAGAGCCCTGGCCGGACGAATTACCGTCCGGGAGGTGGTATGACGCAATCCGCGTTGGGATTGGCTGACGCTCCTCTAGCTCCGAGTTGTACTTTTAAAGGAGATCAAAGTTACATGGCCCACACTGATGTATTTATTATATCTACACGGTTCATCTATTTTTTGATATCATTTTAGATCCTGGTTTAAAAAATGAATCATATCCAAAGATCATCTGGACCACACCATAAATAGCAGTGGAGATAATGATTTTTACCATTAAAAATTTTGTAGGGCCTACCATAATGTTTTTTTTCTATCCAATCTATTCATAAGTTCAACAAGACCTAAATGAAGAGGGAAATTTTTTTTCATACTGATCCAAAATATCTGTGACCCAAAAAGGGTTTTAATGATAGATGTTCAATCTCACACTGCTTTTTTCAATGTGGTCCAATTGATAATTAGATTTGTCTTATTTTTTGTCCAAAGCCTTAAAACGAGCTCACCAAATGGATGGACGGTTTGGATATATATAACACATACCTCAAGATTAGATAAAAAAAAGCTTTTCTAACGTCAATACAGGGTGCGGTAATGAGGCTAGTCGACTACTAAAGTAGGCAAAGTTGAGTAGCCGAGTCGGCTACTGAAGCTACGTCACCAAGTTTTGTGAGCCCCACTATGATGTATGTGTTGTATCTATACCGTCCATCTATTTTGAAATATCATTTTAGGGCATGAGTCAAAGAATGAGGTAGATAAAAATCTGTAGTGGACCCATCACATAAAAAAATGGGGAGAGTGATTCCCACCATTGAAACTATCCCAAAGCCCACCATAATGTTTATTTGAAATCCAACCTGTTGAAAAGTTAAAAAAGACATGAAATAAGAGAAAACACAAATATCATCTTGATCTAAAACTTTCGTGGCCTTTAAAAGTTTTCAATGGTAGGCCTCACTATCCCTAGTGTTTTCTATGTTGGGTCCATTGTAGCTTTGGATTTAACTCATTCTTTGTATATTGCCCTAAAATGATCTCAACAGATGGATGGAAGGTGTGGATGTAAAACATACATCATGGTGAGGCCCACAGAACTTGGTAACATCACTTCAATAACGTTTTTAGCTATTTTACTATATAATCGGCGTAGTGTTTCCTCAATTTCCTATAAAATCTCCCCATTGTTTAAAGCTTTTACCATCTGACCAATAATGTGCCACCAGCACTCAACCTTATGGAAGGTATAATACGGTCGAGCATATAGTACCTTTTCCCATATATATATATATATATATATATATATATATATATATATATATATATATATATATATATATATATATATATATACATATATATAGAGAGGGAGCCAGTCTCTTACGAACCGTACCGCATGGAATTTATGTGCAGCCTTCATGTACGCCGTAAGATGAGGAGAGTGGTTGGATTCCACTTCGTTGATAGAGAGAGTCTTCGAAAAAAAGACTCTCCTCCACTCACGGACGTGAGAGACTCACGTTAAATCCTTTCACATGAAGATCCTGTGCAAGTATTCTTTGTGGAGCTTACTATGATGTTTGTGATAAATCCAACCCATTCATCCATTTTCTGAGATTATTTTAAGATATGCTACAGAAAATCAGATGGATACAAAAGTCAAGTGTGCTGCACTAGAGGAAACATTTTTTATTCAGTCATCACCATCGAAATATTTTTAAGGCCATGAAAGTTTCATATCGTGCTAATTTTTTTATTGTTTTCACTTCATCCCAGTGGGAATGATCTTGTAAACCATTTGGCTGGCATTGGATGGCATATAAAAATCAAGGTGGAGCCTAGGAAAGTTTCAATAGTAGAAGACTCTTTCTCCACTTTTCCCTCTTATATGGCCCACTTGACTTTTGAATCCATATAATTTTTGCTAGCATGCGATAAAATGAGCTTAGAAAATGGAGGGACGAGATGGATTTATCAAAAACATCACAGTGGACCCCGCCGAACATCCCAACGCTAGAGCATCCTATTTAAAGGCTTTAGCAGAAATATGCATCCATCCGCGTCCCTCTCTGAAACGGAACGAAAGCGGATTGGCTGGTGTAGCACACATCAACTATATAACTGTAGGTCTCATCATGAGGTGTGTGTTATATCCAAAATGTCCATCCATTTGTCAAGCTCGTCTTAATGCTTTAGCCGAAAGATAAGATAGATATAAAGATCAAGTGGACCACACTGTAAAAAGTAATTGGGTATTGAACGCCTACCATTGAAACCCTTTTGGGGGTCATAGAAGTTTCTGATCAATATGAAATTTTTTTTTCCTCTAGATCTATGTATTTGTGATCTTATTAACAGATTAGATGGAAAATAAACATAATAATGGGCCCACCATAGAATACAGATTACGCTTAGAATACGGATGCTCTGTTTGCATATTTTTGTAATTTAATTGGACCGTATGATTATGTAATCTCATTTGTGATTGAGATGGACCAATCACTATTCAGCAAACCAGGAAAAAAGCATGAAAGTCGGGACACAGTAGTGGACCCACCACAGAAAATAGTGGGGAAGTGATTCCCACGGTTGAAACTATCTTAATGAGCACCATAATGTTTATTTGAAATCTAACCCGTTCAAAAGTTAAAAAATACATGAAAGAAGGGAAAACACAAATATCAGCTTGATCTAAAACTTGAAAGTGCACCTATTACGTGCCCTGGTTTGTCAATTACGTTGTATGTTGAGTCAGTTGGACGACAACACCTAACAAGAAGATCAAGTCAAGCGTCTGCCTCATCTGGATGTGTGGAAGCTCACCAAAAGGTAAATCATAGCCTCACATCCCATGTCCCAAAATACCAGGTGATTAAACCCTTAAAAAGAACTAGAACATCTTAGGGTTTATGTGTAAGAAAATTTTTTATCCAAAAGAAAATTTTCTAAGTTTTTCTTACACTGTCGATTATATCGATTCCCCTTTCGATATGATCGACCAGCTCTGTCGATGTCCTCGGCATATCAATCGATACAATCGAGTGAGGACAAAAAGCATCTAACAATCAAACAATCTTCTGGACGATTTATCGATATATTGACCTTCGAGTCGATATCGTCGATATTCAAAACTTGATCATATCGGAAGTTGATCGATCGTATCGACAGACTGCTTCCGGCGCCCCTATTTTTCTAAAGAAAAATATCATCTACTTCGATATATCGATGACTGTCCGATTCAATCTAAACTCAAATATCGATCATATCAGGAGTTAGTCGATCATATCGACTGTGGGGCGCATGTTCTCTCCAGCATGAATTTCAGGTTTCTTTTAATGTTGATCGGGGTGCCTGTCGATAAATCGATATTCATATATCGATCATATCGAGACCAAGTCGATTGGATCGAGTCAAGACATAATTCATCCAGCAAGCTTACATGTAAAATCTATATGATTTTCGATCCAATCGAATGGTCACCGATATGATCGATGTACAAATTCCGATGACATCGACTGGTTCCCCGATCATATCTGTGATCCTGAAATTCTTCAAGACTTCTCTTTTATTTTTCAACTGTCGATAGAATCGAACCATCACTCGATGAAATCAGAGTTCAAAATCCGATATCATCGATGTGTGTCTCGATCCCATCGACCAGTTGGCAGAAGATTTTCAAAATCGAAATGACAATTGAGTTCTTATCATCGAGAGGTCGGTTGATACAATCTAGAGAATATGCTCAATCATATCAACCACTGATCGATGATATCGAACTCTGTCATAAATATGACCGTTTATATCCGTTGGAACCTTTTGCCTATAAATAGAGAGAGTTGTCTTCATTGCTGGTAGAGAAAGAAGAGAGTGCTTTAGAGTGTTTTAACCTTCCTATCATTTACCTAAGCCCTTTCTCTTATAAATTTCATCCTCCAATCCACCCTTATCATTGATATCTTATAGAGTGGATTTGGGAATGAACTTCCACATTCAAGGATCCTTCAGCTACTGCTTTAATGACATATCATTGAGCTGGGATGCCTTGAATGCATAGATAATCGGAACCTCTCTATCTTCCTTATACGAAAACCTTTAGAGAGTAGTAGTCCATCATAACCTTAACCAAACCTAAGCCTAACATATATACATCTTCATGTTGCGGATCAAGGGAGCTGAAAACTCTTCATCAACAAGTAGAAGGTCTTCATCATTGTGTTGAAAGGGACTCAACAACTTATCTGTAAGTACTAAGAGTTCAGAGGACACTTGCGATCATTATTTTTTAGGATTGGGTTTTAAGTGTTGCTCACCATTTGAAGTCCTCGAAGGAGGCCTCCGACGGGAGTGTACGTACGGGGTGCGTTGTGTGGACCCTTGCTCTGTGGAGAGCATAAACATCTGGTTAGGAGTACGCCAGCAAAACTCCAGGGTTAGAGGTGAACCGAGTAGAAATCTCAGGGTGCGTTGTGTGGACCCTTGTCCTGTGTGGGCATAAACATCTGGTTAGGAGTACGTCAGTAAAACTCCAGGGTTTGAGGTGAACTGAGTAGAAACCTCTGTAAAGGTTGAAGGTGAACCTGATTTAAAATCTTAGGTTTGAGATGAACCATGGAAAACTTTCTTAGTGAAATTCGGTCACTCAAGGGTTGAGTGTGGAAGCCGGGAGTGAAGTAGACAAGTCGTCGAACCACTATAAAATGACTGTGTTTGAGTTTGATATTATCTTTAATTTATGTGATTACCTTGCATGTCTTTATATATGATCACATCCAATGCACACACAGTCATATCCATCACAATCTCATTTATACATTATTTATCTTTTAAATAGTTTGTGATTGGATCCTCTATCAGGCTTGGAAGCCAGTAGGTTGAGTAATCCTAATCAATACTCTGTGATAGGATTAGTGTGATAAGGATCTTTAATAATTTATAAAATTTTAAAAAAGTCCTATTCACCCCCCTCTAGGATATACTGACCTATTCCTACTTCAACTAAAGCGGTCTTCACCGCAATTTCAATTCGTATCAGAGCGGGTCTCTCTTTAAGGGCTTCACCGCCTAAAGAGTGATCTTGATTGAAGTAGAAATATGGCCAAAGGAGAGGGCTCATCTGTCACTAGACCTCCAGTATTTGATGGATCAAACTATGCTTACTGGAAGGCTAGAATGCACTACTTCCTGAGATCTTTAGATCATGAAGTTTGGGATGTAGTTGAAAAAGGATATGTGGTACTATCGAAACAAATTATACTTGAAAATGAAACCACAATCGCTAAACCCAAACTGAATGAGAAGTGGATGGCGTTTGACAAAGAACAGTAAAATGCTGAAAGAAAAATAATGAACGCCATCTACTGTGCCGTGTCCCAAGACATTTTCAATCAGATAAGTATGTGTGGAACCTCTAAAGAAGCATGGGACTTATTGGAAACAACCCATGAAGGCACAAGCACTGTGAAGAGATCTAAACTACAACTCTTAACCTCACAGTTTGAAAATCTCAGGATGGAAGAGCATGAGACATTTATGGAGTTTTTCACAAAATTAAACATCATTTGTAACTCCATGGGTGGATTGGGAGAGAAGGTTCCGGCACCAAAAATATGTAGAAAAATCTTAAGATCCTTACCGGAACGCTTCAATCCCAAGGTAACAACAATTGAGGAGTGTAGGAGTATTGATGAGATGAAAGTAGAAGAACTGGTAGGTTCCCTACAAACCTTTGAACTACACTTCACACAACCCAAAAAATCCAAAAACACTGTCCTAAAAACTTCTAAGAAATCAAAACATGAGGATAGTGAGAGCGAAAAAGAAGATGAAGATGAGGAAGTGGCCTTGGTAGCACAAAGATTCAGAAGATTCTTTCAGAAGAATCGCGGCCATCCTTCTAGAGGTAAAAATGTGAACTACAAACCTTCTGCAGGCAAATTTGGTAAACAGACCAAAGAATCACAATGCTATGCCTGTCATGAATATGGTCACCTATCTACTGAATGCCCAAACAAAAAAACCAAGGGCAAGGCGATGGCCGTCACATGAGATGATATAAAAGAGTCAAATTCAGAAAACAATGACTCAGGAAGTGATGGAGATTAGAAACCTTTGAAAATTCTTATGGTCTCCACCACTTCAATTATTCCCATGGAATCTGAAAGAAAAGAAGAACAACTAGCCACTGAATCATTTTTATCTGACAATGAGGAAACTGAAGAAGAAGAAGATAAAGAGCAAAATGAATTGCAGGATGCTTATAATCAACTATACAATCATAGCATCCACATCCTTAAGAAAATTGGCATGACTGAAAACAAAAAGAAATTGTTGCAAAAAGACTTGGACAGAACCTTAGAAATAAACATACATTTGTCCAATGATTTGCAACAATATCTTACAGATAATGATCAATTGAAAAAAGAAAACCTATCCCTAAAAGAAGAATTATCAGAACTCATGAACAAAGCTGAACTGCTAAGAGATGATAATGCAAAACTCAAAAATGAGAACCACTCACTTTGCATTGATTTAGAAAAATTCAGAAAATTTACCGAGATAAACTATAAGTTTTCTCAGAGTGGTGAAAAACTTGAAAGAATGTTGGGATAGGAAGGCCTGGAAAAGATAAGAGTGGCCTAGGGTATGAGAAAATCAAAATGAAAACTGGAAAATCTGTTGCTTCAGGTAGCAATACAAGAACGTCTCCAGTTTGTCATTTGTGTGGTGATATGGGACATTACAAGTTTGAATGTTTAAAAATAACACCTTGTAACTCTGGTCAAAATGACACTGATAAAATTAATCGGACCAGAGAAATGCAAAATATCCTTTTATCACCCGAAATGGAAGACAAAACGAAGAAACCACTAGATCAAGTTGGTAAGATAACAAAAGTCACCACAATAAAAACTTCTGTCTTAAGGTGGAGAGTGAAGGAAAAACTAAACTCTATATCCTGAATTCCTGAGCATATAAAAACACGTTCAGATTTTGCATCAAAATCTGGATAATTTGTGAAATGATGCATCTTTTGCCTAATCCTCAATGTTACATCTAAGGTTGGAGACCTTTAATTTTTGTATATAAACAGTATCATGCTTATATTTGTATAGGATTTTTTTTAAACTAGATAAGTTAGAAATTATACAATAGCATGTCAAAATCAGGGAAAATTCTGAATGGCACATACTTTCAAAGCAAGTAATGGTCTTCTTCGATTTCATCGACTGAGGATCGATACAATCGACAGCTATTCAGAACGTGAAAAGTCGTGTGTCCTTGGATAACATTGAGGGTAGTATCGATAGAATCGATCGACAACTTCTCGATACAATCGATGGGTTGGTCGATATGATCGACAAATGACGCCCGATAAAAGTGAGCGAAACGAAAAAAAAAAGGGTTTAGAGTAGAAAAAAAAAAGGGTTTCTCAAAGGGCGATTTAACTGTCTTCCCTATCCGATCCTCTCGACCAATCATCCTAATCCAGGTAGGACCAGCCAAATCTCACTCCAAGCCAGGTAATATTCTTTCATCATCAGAATCTCTTTCTCTTGGTTTGTCGGGATCTCTTTTTGTCATTTTTCTAATATTTCAAATAGCCTTTTGTTCAACATGGGAAAGGATAAAAACGTGGCGTCCGGTCCAGGTGAATCATCAAGAGGTACTCGACAAAAGGTCCTTGCCTCAAGGGAGAGAGCAAGGATCCCGGACAGAGGGACCCCCACACGGTAAAGATCACGATGCGGTGGGTCCCAAATTGAAATTCCTGAACCATCTCAACCTGTGCCTCCTCCTTCTACTATCCAACGGCCACCAAAATATGCCAATCGAAAGTTGATTTTTGAGAGAAAAGTAGACAGAGATTGTTTAACGTCTTACAACTTAGAACCTCTGTTTGCTGCAATTGGTTGGCTGCCCATCCTAGATTTTGGTGGACCATGCCAACTAGAAAGAACATGCAACTTCTTTGCTGCATGCCATTCCCCGGTGGCTGATCCTCCTTCCTTCATGGTTTCCATGGATGGTGATGATGTGTTCATCAATCCTGCCACTATAGCACAGATTCTCAATCTTCAAATGGTTCCAGGAGGCCTTCTAAACTGGGATCTTGACTTTCCAGATGTGCGCTCCAAGATAACCAAATACCTATGCAATAATCGAGATATCCCATGGCATCATGGGAATGCGCTGAAAGATAGGTATATGGAGCCCCAGTTTAGAGTCATGCATGGAATCTTCACCACCAATCTGTACCGAGAAGCATTAACAAATCGGATCTAACAAGCCTTATGATGATGATAGTCTACTCCATCGCGACCGGGACGAATATCTTCCTTCCAACCTTAATTGTAAATCAGTTTGTTAATGCGATACACACGTCCAGAGATTTGCATCTGTCATATCCCTGGATTATTAGCAGAATCTGTCAGAGCATTGGCTTTCCTTCTACAACTGATCCGATTTTTTTCCTCAAAGTTTTCAACAAGAAAAATCTCCGGAAAATGGATCTGAGGTTTCATGAATACAAGGAGGAAACTGAGGAAGAAATTCATGCTGAAGCGGAAGGTGGAGAAGGTGGAGATCCCATGGAAGGAGATGCAGTGGCTGATGATGCACCCCTTGGACCAGATGTTGTGCCATCTATATCAACCGCCGGGTATGGCAAAAGGCTTAAACTGGATAGGATTGGGGCCATACAGAAGGACGTGCACTCAATGAAGGAGCGCCTCACTGTTTTAGAACGAATGGTTCAAGGAATCCAGAGCACGGTCCAACAGCTGGTGGATTTACTAACGTGCAGACGTGACGACACGATGCCATCTCACTCTGCTCCCTGATGCAAGTTTTATACAAGCCTTCATGCACCCTTACTCTTATTTCTGCGTATGAACATTAGTATCTTTTTGGATGTTCTACGTTTTCAATGGTGCATGACTAGCTTCTTTTTCTTTCTTTCTGGTTTATGTTTGGATGAGTTTGCCCACGGTTGGGTTAAAATACTTTTTATTGTTGGTTTATTTTGCTGTCGTCTGGGGCAGCATTGAATATTTCTACCAATCTTGGGCAGCTTACATTTGGCTTAATCTAGTTTGTTTACTTCTGCCATTTGATTTTCTCCCTGGTTTATTGTAGTCTTAAGGTTATGGTTTGAATGCTTATCTATTAACTTCATAATGTATGCTCATTGATGAATGCTTTATACTGTTCTCATTCATATGCATCTATCTATCTCTTTGTGGTTCTCCCATATGCTTCAATCTTCAGTCAATATCAAGTCTTATACCTTTGCCAATGACTGACAAAAAGGGGGAGAACAATTCAAAACGCCCCGAGTGAAAATTTTATATCTTTGTATCTTTATTACAGGTGTTAGGGGGAGTAACCGCAGCAAGAAAGGGGGAGTAACCGCAGCAAGAAAGGGGGAGTTTTTGAATTAAGGGAGAGACTTTGTTTGTTGTATACATGGGTGTTTAGAATGTGTAAAATTGTGTTAATACATGTACACATAATTTAGGATGTATCTGTTTAGATATGTTCCTAGGGTGTTTTGGAGATTTTATCACGTAATTGACAAAGGGGGAGATTGAAAGTGCACCTATTACGTGCCCTGGTTTGTCAATTAAGTTGTATGTTGAGTCAGTCGGACGGCAGCACCTAACAAGAAGATCAAGTCAAGCGTCTGCCTCATCTAGATGTGTGGAAGCTCACCAAAAGGTAAATCATAGCCTCACATCACATGTCCCAAAATACCGAGTAATTAAACCCTTAAAAAGAACTAGAACATCTTATGATTTATGTGTAAGAAAACTTTTTATCTAAAAGAAAATTTTCTAAGTTTTTCTTACACTATCGATTATATCGATTCCCCTTTCGATATGATCGACCAGCTCTGTCGATGTCCTCGGCATATCAATCGATATAATCGAGTGAGGACAAAAAGCGTCCAGCAATCAAACAATCTTCTAGACGATTTATCGATATTTCGACCTTCGAGTCGATATCATCGATATTCAAAAATCGATCATATCTGATGTTCTCTCCAGCATGAATTTCAAGTTACTTTTAATGTTGATCGGGGTGCCTGTCGATAAATCGATATTCATATATCGATCATATCGAGACCAAGTCAATTGGATCGAGTCAGGACATAATTCGTCCAGTAAGCTTACATGTAAAATCTATACAATTTTCGATCCCATCGAATGGTAGCCGATATGATCGATGTATAAATTCCTATGACATCGATTGGTTCCCCGATCATATCTGTGATCCTGGAATTCTTCAAGACTTCTCTCTTATTTTTCAACTGTCGATAGAATCGAACCATCACTCGATGGAATCGGAGTTCGAAATTCGATATCATCGATGTGTGTCTCGATCCTATCGACCAGTTGGTAGAAGGTTTCCAAAAGAAAAATGACAATTGAGTTCTTATCATCGAGAGGTCGGCCGATACAATCTAGAGTATACACTCGATCATATCGACGACTGATTGATGATATCGAACTCTATCATAAATATGACGGTTTATATCCGTTGGAACCTTTTGCCTATAAATAGAGAGAGTTGTCTTCATTGCTGGTAGAGAAAGAAGAGAGTGTTTTAGAGTGTTTTAACCTTCCTATCATTTACCTAAGCCCTTTCTCTCGAGAAGTTCATCCTCCAATCCACCCTTATCATTGATATCTTATAGAGTGGATTGAGGAATGAACTTTCACATTCAAGGATCCTTCAGCTACTATTTTAATGACATATCATTGAGCTGGGATGCCTTGAATGCATAGATGATGGGAACCTCTCTATCTTCCTTATAGAAAAACCTTCAGAGAGTTGTAGTCCATCATAACCTTGACCCTATCTAAGCCTAGCATATATACATCTTCATGTTGCGGATCAAGGGAGTTAAAGACTCTTCATCAACAAGTAGAAGGTCTTCATCATTGTGCTGAAAGGGACTCATCAACTTATCTGTAAGTACTAAGAGTCCAGAGGACACTTGCGATCATTTCTTTTTAGGATTGGGTTTTAAGTGTTGCTCACCATTTGAAGTCCTCGAAGGAGGCCTCCGACGGGAGTGTACGTACGGGGTGCGTTGTGTGGACCCTTGCTCTATAGAGAGCATAAACATCTGGTTAGGAGTACGCCAGCAAAACTCTAGGGTTAGAGGTGAACCGAGTAGAAACCTCAGGGTGCGTTGTGTGGACCCTTGTCCTGTGTGGGCATAAACATCTGGTTAGGAGTACGCCAGTAAAACTCCAGGGTTTGAGGTGAACCGAGTAGAAACCTCTGTAAAGGTTGAAGGTGAACCTGATTTAAAAACTTAGGTTTAAGGTGAACCATGGGAAACCTCCTTAGTGAAATCCGGTCACTCAAAGGTTGAGTGTGGAAGCCGGGAGTGGAGTAGACAAGTCGTCGAACCACTATAAAATGACTGTGTTTGAGTTTGATATTATCTTTAATTTATGTGATTGCCTTGCATGTCTTTATATATGATCACATCCAATGCACACACAGTCATATCCATCACAATCTCATTTATACATTGTTTGTCTTTTAAATAGTTTGTGATTGGATCCTCTATCAGGCTTGGAAGCCAGTAGAGTTAAGGTTGAGTAATCCTAATCAATACTTTGTGATAGGATTAGTGTGATAAGGATATTTAATAATTTATAAAATTTTAAAAAAGTCCTATTCACCCCCCTCTAGGATATACTGACCTATTCTTACTTCAACTAAAGTGGTCTTCACCGCAATTTCAAAAATTTTGTGGCCTTTAGAAGTTTTTAACAGTTGACGTCACTATCCCCACTCTTTTCTATGCTAGGGTTCACTAGAGAATTGGATTTAACTTATTCTTTGGATATTACCCTAAAATGATCTCTCCAAATGATGAAAAGTGTGGATACAAAACATACATCATGGTGGGCCTATGGAAATTGGTGACGTCACTTAGTAGAAAGTCTCGCTTCTAAACCTTTCAGTATCTAATATGTAATCTGCGCCTGGAGAGTCATGCTTTCGCAGAGGATCCAGACTCCTGCGCTTAGCATACTGAGTAAATTCCATGGGTCCACCACGATTTGTGTATTTTATCCTCTCCGTCGATTCATTTTACCAGATAATTTTAGGGATTGACACAGAAAAACAGGCATATTAAATGTTCAAATTGACCACACCACTAGAAACAGTTGAATTGAACATCCACCTTTCAAAAAATTCTTGAGAGTAACATAAGTTTTGATTCAAGCTTATATTTGTGTTTTACCTTCATCCATGTTGCATAATCTTATGAATATGTTGGATGACAAATAAACATCACTATCAAGCCGATAAAGGGTATGATCCAATTGATCCATGTATATGCTTCAATTATAGGCTCAACACCATAAATTTCAACGGTGGTCACAAAATTCCCACTGTTTCCTCTCATGTGGCCCATTTAATTTTTGGAACCTCCTCATTCTTTTTCGCATAACCTAAAATGATTTCAAAAAATGGATGGACATATTGGATTTATCACAAACATCATAATAAGCCCCACACAAAATCCTTTTACATGATCTTCTTGCAAAAGGCTTTCCCGAAAATCCTCTTGCAATTCCAAATTTCTCTCCTCGAGTGTAGGAGAGAGTCTTTTCTTCGAAGACTCTCGTTCTCCCAATGAAGTGGAATCCCAGCCACTCTTATCATCCTACGATTTACATGAAGGCTCGCACAAAAATTTCATGTGGTATAGTTCGTAGGAGACTGGCTCCCTATATATATATATATATATATATATATATATATATATATATATATATATATATATATATATATGACAACTGGCTGGACCGTCCAACTATCTGCGTAATTAATGCTAATAAATTTGTTTTGGGGGAAGTTGTTTCCTAGATAAAAAGGGCTTGATGATTTGGGTGGGACCCATGGTAAAGTTAAGATGAAATCCACACCAACCATCGGGTGAGTCGACCCATAATGGTCATAGGGACAAAAAATTAGATGCATCCATAATAAAGTGGACCACACTATAGAAAATAACACCCTGGAAAAGCTTATCCTCTAAATTGTTTCCCTTCCTATGGTCCACTTGAACTACAAATCAACATGATTTCTTGGATCTAGGTCTAATATGGAATTATACATATAATGAAAGGAGTGGATCTCATGTAAACATAATGGTGGGCACATCAAAAGATGAAAGGTGTGCGTTGCTTCCGAGAAAGACTCAGATAGCAAGACGGGGAACACACAGCCAAATGTGTTGTATGTGGCAAAGCTACATGGTCCTCACCATATGTATATGTTATATCCACACCATCCATCTATTTTATCATAACATTTTTAGGTCATGAGTCCAAAAATGAGGGAGATCCAAGCTAAAGTAGGCCACGCCATAGAAAACAATGAGGATTAAACCCCACCATTGAAAACTTGTTAGGGTGACGGAAGTTCTGGACCGTGTTGATATATATATATATATATATATATATATATATATATATATATATATATATATATATATATATATATATATATATATATATTTCCTAATCCAGGTTTGCATGACCTTATGAATAAGTTAGATTATGAAAAAGTTGGATGTTGGATGAAAAATAAACATTACGGTGGGCCATAGGAAGGTTTTAATGATGGGCGTTCAATGTTCACTATTTCCTGTGGTGGGGCTCAATTGATAGGTGGATCTATTTAATTTTCGGGGCCATCCATTAAAATGATCTGTAAAAACTAATGGACGGCGTGGATATACAACAAATATATCAAAGTGGGTCCCACGGTTAAGGAAGCACCTATTGGTATGTTACCGGGGTAACACTTGATCTACTCCCGTCCATTCTCGGTAACGTACCAATTTTCTCGGAACCAACAAGTGCCTCACCGACTTCAACCTTTCATCTTTTAACGGGCCACTGTGATATGTGTGTGGGATCCACTCCGATCATTATATGTTTAATCCCCTGTTGGGCCCACAGAAAAAAATCTAGGCTAATTCGTAAATGGGCCATACCAAATGGAAACAATTGGGAAAGGCGTTGACCCTTGATTTTTACAGGGCCCACCTGGTTGGGCCTGGGAAATCCACTCTAACCATTATATGTCATACAAAAACTTAGGCTTGATGTCCAAGAAATCATGCCTATACATGATTTAAGTGGGCCATGCCAAGGAAGATGATTTGGAGGATAAGCTCTTACCATATTCTGTTTTTAGTCGTGTGGTCCACCTTAACCACGGATGGAGCTGATTTTCAGATCATGGGTGTAGCGTGAAGTGAATCATGTGATGATTGGGGTGGATTTCCCTGTTAACACCATGGTGGGGTTGATTAAAGTGGGTAAGTCATTTTCTTTTTTAAAATAATTTTGCAAACACAACATTTATTAACATTAAATGCTAGCTAGTTGGACCAAAACTCACAGTCCAACTACTTATGTGTGAGCATTTCTCACATATATATATATATATATATATGGAAAAAGTTACTATCCGCTCGACCTCACGGGTCCATCCCAAGAGATTGAGCTATGTGGGCTCCACCGTGATGCATTTCGAACATCTACCCCATCAGTCAGATGCACTATTCCATCATGGACCTAGGTCTCAAAAATCAAGTCAATCCGTGACTTGTGTGGGCCACACCACATACAGAAGTGGAGAGGGGCCGTGCACCATTAGAACATTCATAATCATTTTTTGGGTCCCACCAAGATGTGGTTTGCAAATCCAGCCCATCCATTATGTGTGTCACACTAGGATTAGGGGTCATGTTAAGTTTCAACAACATTCAAAACTCAGGTGGGCCCCACTAAGTGCTTTTATATGTTTTAACGGTGTCTTCACATGATTTTAGATGGTATGGCCCACCTGAGTTTTGTATATGGCTGATTTTTGGGATATCCCATAATTTAAAGGGGACCCATCAAATGCACGGTGTTGATGGCCGACATGCATCACGGTGGGGCCCACACAGCTCGACCTCATGATAAGCTTATCGTGAGGTCGAGCGCATAGTACCTTTTCCCTATATATATATATATATATATATATATATATATATATATATATATATATATATATATATATATATATATATATATATATGTTTGTTTGTTTGTGAGTTCCACCTCATGGGAACTTTCAATGCGGTCAAACTATGTGGGTCTATCATGATGTGTGCCAAACATCTATCCCACCAATCAGATGCAACATTCCATGGTAGGCCAAAGGTTTAAAAATCAAGTCAATTCAAGGCTTGGGTGGGCCACAACACATACAATAGTTGAGAGGGGTTACCCTCTCATTCAAACATTCATAATCATTTACTGAGCCAATTGAATTATAGCTCATAAATCCAGACCATCCATGGTGTGTGTCCCACTTTGATGAGGGGTCAGACCAAGTTTCAGCCATATCCAAAACTTAGGTGGGCCCCAACAGGTACTTTTATATGTTTTAGGTATGTCTTCACATGAGTTCAGACAGTATGGCACACTTGAGTTCTTTATACGGCTAATTTTTGGAATATCCAATAATCTAAGGGGGACCCATCAAATGCATGGTATTGATGTTCGACCAACATCACGGGGGGTCCACACAACTCAACCTCATGGGAAGTTCCCATGAGGTCAACCTTATAATACCATTTCTCTCTCTCTCTCTCTCTCTCTCTCTCTCTCTCTCTCTATATATATATATATATATATATATATATATATATATATATATATGTTCACACCCCAAGTGCAAGGTTGTGATGTAGTAATAAACTCGATAAGACCGAGGTCGAATCCCAAGGGACTAATACCTGCACGTTATCTAAAACTAAGTAGAATTAGAACTAGCCTAAGATGAAATCTAAATCAACTGTAAATTGAGGAATAAAGGTGAAATAATTATCTAAAACTTAGGAAAAATCAGAGGTAAGAAACTAGGGATTCAGAGGATCTACTTGTAGAGATCAGGGAGATCTTATGCCTAAATCAAAAACTCAACTGGACTTAGAGTCTATCTTCATCCAGTTGAATGGTGTAACCATGAAAAATTAAACTGAACTTCCTCTGATATAGTTTTCAAGAGATGAAAGGTATATGAATTAGAATAGATTCCATCACCAAACCATGCCCAAGAGACAAAGCAAACAACAGAATTAAACTAATTACCAACCATTTAACATAATATGAAGGTTAGGAAGGGTACCGACATCCAACCATGCTCAGGAGACTATGGTGAACAACAGGGCTTCCTGACGTCATAAACATTAAAAGGAAAAAAAACATGCTCAAAGTCATTACAGACTCATTGTAATTTCAGTCACAACAGACCATTAAAGACTATAAACATTCCACTAAACTAACATCAACATTAGTTCAGTTCATAAATTAAATTAAAGTCATAAAATAGAATCTCTCATCTCACTATAAGCTTCACCTCTTAGCCCTAGCTAAGAGGTTTAGCCCAACATGATCTGACTAAAACACTCAAGATCTAATGAAGAAAACAGGAAAATAAAGAAAATAATAAAAAAGAAAAAAAGAAAAAATTCTAACTGACAACTCTCTCTTCCTTGTGCACGTTCCAGGCCCAAGACTTGATGCCCTTTCTTCTCTCTTTCGTTTCTTTTTATAACAAGAGGGAGTTGGTGGAGATACCCTAGATACCTTACGAAGCAGGAGTGAGTCGGTGCGAAATTTTTTATGCACTCCTGCCTATAAGTTCACGCTGACATGCTTGGTTGGGCCATGCTTGATCTAACTTGACAAATCCAATCTGTTCATTGTATTTGCCTCGAAAAAATAGCTGGAAACAGATAGTTTTTTACTGGATTTGGTGCAGCCTATTAAGCTTTTCAGAATGCCATCCAAATTACGTTCGAACGGTGAAAAAATGATCATTCATTATCTTATACAATTCTGACATCTAGGCTTTGATGAGAGGAGGCGTAGGCTTCTGATGAACGGTCCAGATCAAGCCGAGGATGCCTGATGGTGGCCCACAAGGATCGGCCGCAAACTCTGTTGCAAAACAGAGCTTTTACAATGGCTCTATGACGATCAGTGGGCCCCACCTTGATGTCTATGGAGAAATCTACCCCGTCCATTGAAATCCTGCCGAAAAACCAGTCGGGAAGGAGTATTATTTAAGTGAAATTGGTGTGGCCCACAAACTTATCTACTCTGCCGTCCATCTTACATTTAACGGCTAGGATTTTACAACGTCTTGCATGGTCTCAAAAGGCCACCTTGGTGAGGTCAATACCCCTCTTTACACACAATGGACGGTCCAGATTGAGGTTTTGGACGAGGAGTGGGCCCCACTGAGAGACACCGATGTCGGACAGCGTAAACGCTATTTGCATTTTTATTTTTATTTTTAAAGTTCAGAAGAAGGAATCGGTCAAGGGTCTATTTGACCGATTCCTTGTTACCGTACACGGCTAGTGCACTTGTGCACTATGCACACTCATGCTCAAATAGGGTCCACTATGCTGCATATCTAAAATCTACTCCATCCATTCGTTTCTCTACATAATTTAAGATGTTGAGACCAAACTTAAAGTATTTCCAGATACCAGGCGGGCCCCAAATCATGATTTTTGGGGCTGATCTGTCCATTGAGCCACTTCTAAAGGGATCCAATGGCTGAAATTTAATATATACGGTTAATTTATGGTCCTAAGGCCATATATGAAGTTTCGAACCGAACGGATAGTGGGAACCCTGTGATCTTGCATTCTGAGCCAATTCCACTGGATCTTCAGTTTCTCGATTTCCTCAGATCTCTGGCATGTAAATATATCGATCTTGGTTGCTTGGAGTCCATCCCTTACCTTTGGTGTCATCAGAGCATTAAATCTACACTTTTAGCACCTTATTTCGATCCAAGCTCGTAAATACACCCTGCATCATAAGAATGATAAAACGAGCCATTAAATAGTATCATGCTCATAAATTCAAGTAATAACTGGGGTCTAATATGAAATATTTGACCCTCAACAAAAAAAATACACACACACACACACATACATATATATATATATATATATATATATATATATATATATATATATATATATATATATAACGGAATGTTCATGTAACATCCCGAAAATTAGGGGGTTGAGCAAAAACCCATCTCCCGAGTTCCAAAATGTTATTTATGCAACATAGATATGTATGATTGAATGTTGTCTGTGATAATGTATTACACATGAGTGAGATTAAGCTAGAACAACATATCATACTCCAGAGACAGTTGAATTAACAAGCGGAAGACTGTGATAGTATGTATAACATATATAAACTGTTGTATGTCTCCAGATTATGAATATGTTACCAGGTTATATACATACATGTATACTCCAAAAGTAAACCAAAAGGATATACATGAGTGTTCTAAAAATATAAAATGACAAGCGTCAAGGTATCTAATCAACCTCCCTGTAATCCCATCAATCAGAACACGCATAAAGGAGGAATCCTCCTCATCATCATCAAGTCCAGCTCCACTTCTCAAGCAGCGCCATCATCTGCAATCACAAAAAGGGACTGGTGGGTGTCCAGAAACACCATCCCGTAACATGGGAATGAGTGATTAACTCAGTGGGATAAGAGAGCAGAGATTAGCATGTTCACAAATCAATCATGCGATAATAGTAAAGCAGTAAATCAAACATTCCTAATACTGTTATTAATGCAATTATGACATGACATGATGGATGCCCTTATCTACGTTCTCCCTCATATGGCACCATCTTCGTCCGCGGCATACGTGCATCCCGCTCAGTGCTCCACATCTTCCAGGCACATGCAATGTAATGGTGATATGATTGCCAAGTTGTTATTAGTCCATTCAAACAGCAGGATTGAGAAACTAAGGTACTTCCCTTATATCAATCCCAACACAGATCCTGTCTAGGGTCGTCACTCCTAGTAATCTCATACGATGTATATTTTGTAGGTTGCTGCAAGGGCTGTCAGGGCTGTTGCACGCACTCGTTGCTCTACTCCCCCATCACCTTATCAATACAGGCCTACTGTACTCTACTGCTACTGAAGGGTCATCGCCCCCCGTAGACTCAGAATACGCTCGCGGTCACTACAAAGGACTCGTCGTCTGATCAGTGTAGGCCGACAGCAAGAATATAGTATCTCATACCACCATAATCTGCTCACGAGACTAGGTGCTCACTGGTCACTACGGGGAGGTTTGTGGCCCCAGCGTAGGCCGACAGCTCGACCACTATGTCCCATACCACATGCCCGGCTCATGAGTCTTCGTGGATCAAGGTACCATGGTTAACAGGATTTACAATGGTAAGTTCAGTATCCTAGGTTCAAGCAGTTATGACTCATGCAGGGTGAACATACAACGGCCAGTCGGGTTACTTGACGGGCTCGACTAGCACGATCGCATCTTAAGTTGAACGACATGAAGTGCGTAAAATAATTCGTGTGGCCTAACCACTGCCGCCAACTCCAAAACACGGCTCGCGTTCATCGACGCGTCGTTCGTGGCAAAGATAAGCTAACCACGAATTTGCTCGGTTACCGACTGCCTGGACTAAATATATTCCCAAACAATTATGGAATCACATCAGCAATCATATTAGAGTATTGGAAATGAAATACAACCATGTGAGCATGTTAACACATGTTATAACATACAACTTAAGCAAATCTTCAAGCACATGCATTCCATACATGTAATGAAATCATGCATTTAGCTAACATGTACGAAATCATTTACATCAGCATATTAATTGAGAAAACAATCTCAAACTAATTCATAACATCATTTAATTCAATACATACTAATACAAGCATTTATACAAACACTTACACTACACACTTAAGTCTACATATAGTATGTCGACCCGAAGTGGGCATTTAGGCGAATCTCTTCGCCAAACTAATTATGCACGTATACCTAACATTCTAATGCGACAATAAACCATGTCAATCACATCAAAAAAATATGCATGAAAACAGTACTTTCTACAAATGACTAAAATGCCCTAAATCTCATATTCTTCGCCGGTTTACGAAATAGGAAACGGACAGCATGTTGTACATGTCAAACAGCGTTTCCGTCGATAATCTACTATTAAACGACATTGAAAGTGTTGGAAACAGTCAATCAAAGCGTCTAAAATCCACACCTTATCTCTTATAAACGTATCGTTTCGAACGGAGCGTATACGCTTCGTCTACAGCGACTAGAGAACCTGTTTTACGAGATTTATCAGCTAACATGTTTTGAATCCAAGGCAACCTTAAATCAGCAACTTCTAGGGTATTTTCTTACCTGAAAATGCGGAGAAATCACCGGCCAGGTGATTGAGGTGTGTTGTGAAAGCACTTGTAACAAGTGGTGCAACGGCAGGTAAATTCTCTCCTACTCTCTCTCATAAACTCTCACCTTTTCTCTCTCCCAATCTAGGGTTTTTTTCAAATTCGGATGGGAGAGAGGAGTGAGGATTTCAACCCCTTTTATAAGCTTAAATGTGTCCAAAATAGGCTCGGGTACAATGTATACTTGAGGTATATCCAATTCGGGGCTGTTTCGGTCCAAAAGGACATTTCTGGTGGTCCCCTGGCCAAATGCGGTCGGACTTAAGCTCATGCATACAGGATTTAGCACATATCAAGTTTTCAGTCCGGCAGGGTTCGCAAATCGCACGTGGCGGTCCAGTTTTAGTTCAGCGGTCACCACACGTAGATCAGGGCTGCAATTCTCATGATATGAAATAGAAATTTTTTCTGATCTGAGGGTGTAATTTGGCTGAATTCTGACTGTCAGAACGCTTAATACTACACGTCAAGTCGTGTGCCAGATTTGAATTTTAAATTCCAAATCTGTCCCTATTCTCACTCTCTTCAGTCCAGGCTCAATGAAATAGCCTGCGAACGTCGGTTGGACTTGATTTTTGAAATGATTGTCAAGTCCAGCTAGGCGGTTCTAACGGTCTAAGATAGTAGGTATTGGACTTTCGACGCACGGTCTAGATCCAATACAAAGTTTCAAAGTGGTCCAGAGAACAAACCGGCTTAGAGTTTGATCCAAGGTTATAGAGTATTATAGAGTCATTGGTTCTACTCGATTTGGGTCTTGTAGAACATATTTAAAGTGATCAGGGACCATTTCCCAGCTACTCCAGCGTAGCGCTGGCTAACTTATGCTTAGTTTCTAAAGGAATTAATCCTAAGTGATTTCTTTGGCTATGGAATTGGGTTCTGAGGGATTTCTCCAGTATTTTAGTTAACCCATTGCCTAAGGACGTCTAATCCCAGGTTGGTAAAAATTTGGGGTGTTACAGTTCACCTACAAACCAATTTATACGGACTACATATGAAATTTTTTGAGAACCCATCATATCTGATGAGTCTCAAAAATCTGAACAGTCCACATGAAGCAGAACCTCTTGAAACCCCTTGGTACCAATTTTTACTTTGAACCAAAACTTCGATGGGCCATGAAAAATGCAAACAGTTGCTTCCCTTGATTTGAATTTCTCTTTGCTATGGTCCACCAGAATCTTAATTCAGAGTGAAAATTCACCCCTTAAGGTTTCATGGGATTCCGCATCTTATGGACTGTTCGGATTTGACACCCATGATACATGTGCAAAGGTGAGCACGTGCATAGGTGTGTAGGTGAGCATGCCTCATATATATATATATATATATATATATATATATATATATATATATATATATATATATATATATATATATATATATATATATATATATATATATATATATATCCGTGTGCGAGTGTGGGCAGGCCTATCAGGCCCAGAGGCTGTGGGTGAGGCCCAGAGGACTAAAGGCACGGGCTTAGACAACTTCTCAACAAGTCAGCTGATTAAGCAACAGGTTGTGTTTATCTTTTGACGAAGCATCGATCTCATCCCTGCAACAACATTGGACTGAGTCTCACCTGAGTTTCTTTTACTGTACATATTCCAGCACACGCACCCTCTCTCTCTCTCTCTCTGTCTCTCTATCTCTCTCTCTCTCATGCAATGGGATTCAATGCACTAAAATGTTACATCATCTTGATCATCTTTCTGTTTAATCATTCATCTGTCGATCGCGTCAAAGCCAAAGATTATGATGTGGGTGATGAGGAAGGGTGGACCATGTCGGCAAGGTACATGCAATGGTTGACAAAATACAATTTCTCCGTCGGAGATGTTTTAGGTTAGCAAAAACTCCTCCTCTAATATCTTTTATCAGTGGTTATGGATCCGTATTAAGGAAAATGATTATTTGGGTAATTAGGAGTTAAAACGTGTTTTGTGGCCCCTTTGGTGCTGTCATTTAATCACCAACTACTCTATTTCTGTATGTGTGACAAGCATATACATGATTTGGTTGATTCATCTTCTGGTTCCTTAAAATCATGAACTTACAGTCCGAGTCAGTGATTGGAGGACTTTGGTGGATTGTATTCAATGAGCATAAGATTCCATTAGGCTTGCCCCACCACTATGATTTTGAAGTCTTAAAATTGGTGGCTTAGATTGCCTAACAATATGATATTTTTGGTAAAGTGCCATCCACACATCCACAACAAGGTCAATAGATGTAAGTTCCAATCTTGTATATGTGTAAATCATTGATTAAATGTTTGAAATAGCCCAAACTAAAAATTCTTTTGATATCAACTATCCATACTGAGCTGGTTTGAATCATTAGAACATGACTTATATCAATATCTTGAAACTACACATGTATGTTGAATGAAAACTTTATAAACATTTTATTCTTTCTATAATAGTAGGCCATATGATGATTGGGTTGGGCCAATGGGTTAGGCCAGTAGGTTCATCATATTGGCCTATGACTGGACATCAAGTGTAAATTTGATGCCCTGGCCTGGCGATCCAGCCGATTTCTAGGTCCTCTGACCTACAATTCTGGGCTACTTGGGCCCAGCCCTAGGTCCATTTCCACTCAAGAGTCTTATCAGTGAGGTGGCCATTCGTATGACTGACTTGAATCTTTGACGACATTCACTAATTAAGACTAGGGAAAGTTAACACCCTTAGAACCTGTTTGGACGCACCTTTAAAAAAGGAAATTTCAACACCTAAACACCATTTTTAGACAAATCCCTTTTGTGTTGAGCATTTGGGCTTAGTTTCGTAACTCGTTTTGTACCCCACTAGACAAAATATCCACCAAGGCACCATCCGGCCAAAACCAATTGCGGTTGGTCTTTCGTGAGTTGGACAGAAAGCGTGACTTTTGTAGGAAAAGGGGTTTGTTAAGTTGCACTTAATCCTTGCAATGACACTTAATGAAACTCGTATGCACAGAGGTCTCACATGCAAGTAGATGGGCACTAGTTGGTGTCCAGCTATCATATTGTTGGGGATTTTGGCCTGCAGAATCACACTGATCTAGATTTAGGATTGCAATCCAATGACACCAAGCACACACAAGAGAACACAGATTTAACGTGAAAAACCCTTGCGGGAAAAAACCACGGCACAAAGCGATAGATCTGCACTATGAAAATAGAAATTACCAAGAGAGAGGAATTATCTGATTCGAACAACCTCGAATCTCACCTTTGCTACACCCTTTAGAAACCCTAACATACCCTTGGAACCCTTTAGAAAGCCTTAGCATACCATCTCCCCTACACCCAATCCCTGATACACCCCTTTATATAAGAATAGAAAGAGGTAGAATCCAAATTAGAAACAAAATCCGCAAAATCTGCATTTTCGCAATCGCATCTGCGAAACTCCTCGATGATGTCAAAGGTATCTTGATAACAACTTCAATATAATCTGAAGGTCTCTCGATCATATCGACAGGACCCAAAAAACTGTCTAACGATCAATAGTGAAAATTCTAAGAAGTATCGATGTCATCGAGCCACTCTCGATAACAACCTCGATTCCATCTAAAACTCTGTCGATATCATCGACAGACCACCAGACAGATTTAAGACATCCGTCCATAACAATATCTACCATGTCTTCAATCTTCATCTGTGTAACTTCTTGTCCTTTTCTCTTATCTCTACATCACATCATAGCTTCTCTTGCACACTCTGTCTTCCTTTTACGCCATCGCCAAGCCAAAAAAGTTTCACAGAACTTAAACTTCTCTGTAGGAATAATCTAGGTGAGCATGTCTACCAGATCAAAATTCACGTGCTTAACTACCTTTGCTCCTGTCTTCCCAAAGGAAAAGACGTAGTCTTCTTACCATCTTACCACTACCCAATATTGCTTGCCGGGGTACTTGCTCACAAGTGAAATAATCAGTTTAATCCAGACCATGACATACACTGTCAACCACATTCGAATAAGGCTCATGAGATATCCTACTTTTTCTCATCTGTTTTAGGACATGTCCTGAGGAAAACTTAAGGAGAGCCGCATAGGGAACGCTCTCCGGGTTTACCTGGCCCATCACATCCTTGATCAATATCTACACATAAGGTATTCCTCCTGTGATTACCAAAGCCTACTCCTTTAGTCTCAATGCCGAGAACCATCTTTACAGCCCTTCGATCCTTCATCCTGAATGTCCCACTTAATCAAGTCTTCAGTACATTGATTTCAGACATGTTATAATTAGCGATCTATATGTCATCAATTCCTGACTCACCATGAAGGAATTAAATTATTACCTAAGTGACAGGTCAAACCACGACCTCCTGCAAAGTCTTTACTCAGCCCCTTTAACTTCGAACCGCTCTGGTTGCTTCATATAGATCTACTCTTCACATTCCCTTACAAAAGTGCAGACTTCACATCCATCTTTCTAGCTCAAGATAACATTGGCCAACCAGTGTCAATCATAGATCTAATAGACACCTACTATACCATCGGTGTGAATATCTCTGAGAAGTTGATCCCTTCTCTCTGAGCATAACCCTTCACTACCAACCTCACCCTGTATCTATGTTGTATCCTCCTAAAAATTTACCTGCATCTAATCGCTCTTTGGCACACTGGAAGCTCCACCCGCTCCCATACGTTGGTCTGGTACAACGAATCCATCATATCGACCATAGTTACCTTTCACTTCTTAGCACCAGGCTTACCTAGACCCATCTGAATAGAAGATGAATCCTCTGCGATATTGGAGTCATCCATGTACCTTACCGATATCCAGCGATCATGCCGTGTAATTCTTCTCACAGGTGGTTACTCCACCTGCTCTGTATCCCTGTCTGTGCATCTCAGCCTTACTGCCCTGCTCGCTCATGTGGCCATGCTTAACATGTCACACACGTGTAGAGGTGGAATCCACTACATCCACTACAACTCCACCTTTCGAAATGCTCCCGATCAACCTGTACAAGTTACCGAATCGTTGCGCTTTCATGATTACCTGTGCCCCCTTAGATACATTAAGAGCACCATCAATACATGTGTACTTGTATCATTTTGCCTCAAGCACACCAAGAGAAATCAGATTCTGCTTCAAATCTGGAACGTGCCTCATATCTGTCAAGGTACGCTCCACCCCATCAAACATCCTGATGCGCGCCGAACCAACAACCATAACATTACAGGCAATGTTATTACCCATAAATACCTGTCCACCATCGCACTCCTTGTAACTCGTGAACCAACTCCGATGAGGAGTCATGTGAAAATATGCCCCTATGTCTAGGATCCACTCGTCCTTACGATCATCGTATGACCGTCTAAGCGAAGACAGATAAAATATCACCATCATATTCGTCTGACGTGGCAGCGTTGACCTCCTTGCATGAAGCCTCAGAATCTTCCCTCTTCGATTTATGATTTTCACAATCTTTTTTCACATGTCCTTCCTTCCCACAGTTCCGGCACTTTACCTTTCCTTTGTCCTTGTCCTTGGATTTAGATCTAGAACCTGAAGAACCTGTACCTTGTCCAAAATTTCTACCCACTATAAACAGTGCATCAGAAGATGTCCCCATGTCGTTGTTCAGTTGTCTCATAGCCTTCCCTTGAAGGACTGAGATAATGGTGTCGACACTCAGGATTTTATTCATGCTTCACATAGTGTCCGTGAATGACTCACAAGACGCCGGAAGAGAATTCAACAACATACATGCTTGTTCTTCATCTTTCATTACTTCCTCCATATCCAGCAATTTGTAAACTAATTTATTAAAGTTGTTGATGTGAGCCTCCAAATCTATACCTTCTGCCATCTTGAAGTTATACCACTGCTGCTTCAAGTGTAGGCGATTTTCAGAAGATTTTTTCATATAGACATCCTCTAACTTCGCCCATAACTTAGCCGTAGTTTTCTCCCTCATGACGTTGTAGAGAACCTTATCCGTGAGACATAAACGAATCGATGATAAAGCCTTCTTATCAAGAGTATTCCACTCGACATTAGTCATAGTAGACTTCCGCTCCTCAAGAGTACCATCTTCACCTTGCTTGATTAAGGATCTCATCATCTTGATTTTTCATAACTCAAAATTATTTTTTCCTGAGTACTTCTCAATATCATACCTGGTGCTCTCCATTATTACTAATCCCTTAGATTCAGATCTGTGCCCAACAATATCTCTGATACCACTTGTTGGATATTTTAACCTGTGGAATCACATAGATCTGGATCTAGGATTGCAATCCAATGACACCAAGCACACACAAGAGAACAAAGATTTAGCGTGAAAAACCCTTGCGGGAAAAAACCACGGCACAAAGCGACAAATCTGCACTATGAAAATAGAAATTACCAAGAGAGAGGACTTACCCGATTCGAACAATCTCGAATCTCACCCTTGCTACACCCTTTAGAAACCCTAGCATACCCTTGAAACCCCTTTAAAAAGCCTTAGCATACCATCTCCCCTACACCCAATCCCTGATATACCCCTTTATATAAGAATAAAAAGAGGTAAAATCCAAATCAGAAACAAAATTCGCAAAATCTGCGTTTCCGCAATTGCATCTGTGGAACTCCTCGATGATATCGAAGGTCTCTCGATAACAGCGTCGATATAATCTGAAGGTCTCTCGATCATATTGACATGACCCAAAAAACTGTCTAGCGACCAATAGTGAAAATTCTAAGAATTATCGATGTCATCGAGCCACTCTCGATAATAACCTCGATTCCATCTGAAACCCTGCCGATATCATCGATAGACCACCAGACAGATTTAAGACATCCGTCCATAACACATATAACTAGCCTGTCTATAGGCTGGCCCAGCAATAAAGATCACCTACCACCAAAAGTCAGGCGAATCCACTCCTTTAGTGGGCTGTACATGTAGTTGGATCAGATTGGTAGTTTTCAATTATTTTATTCTTTGTGGCCCATGTGCTGAGCTGATATATGTGATTTTTACATCTGCTATTTTTTTTTTTTTGACCAACCTTTTGAAAAAAGTTGGATGTCACACGCATTGGATATGTTGACACTTAGCCATGTTTTGATGGTAACTTGATGCAATGGTGGTTAACACTTCCATGTCTAAGATGGATCAGAGAAGGCCGATCAAAGATAGAAGTCATCAAGATCATCATAACCTTAAAACAGGCATATCTTGGAAATCAGAATGAGTTACTCAACATAGCATATATAATTTTGGGATAGGACGAACTACTTTAGCCAGCCAACCTAGATTTATTGGGTTGCCGATGCGGAATTTGCAAGATTCCATCAAATTGACCGTCAAATTCTATGTTTATTTCCATTTTTACTATTTTTAGTAAATTTTAGTTTGATTATAACTCTTCACCCATTAGGCCTTAGGAGTTGTGTCCAAAAGTGCTTACAATAATTAGGAGAATAACGTGGTTAAGCCACATAGGAAACTTACTATAAAAAGTAAATTTGCTATTTATAGTAAGTTATGAATTTCTAGGAGTTTTAGTTTTAGTTTGCTTCTGATTTATCTTCTATTGGTTTGTATCCCTATTTAAAGGGTTGTGATCTCGTTTATTTTAAGGAATCAATTAAATTTCAAATTTATTAGAATTTTTTTCTTTTCTTTTTTTTATTTCTTTCCTCATGGATTTGAGAAGTCTTTGTGAGAAGTCTAGAGAAGCTCCATGGAGTGAGAATAGTTATCCTTAAGGAAGACGGTGATCGACCTCATCACGTTCATCCCTGTGTCATAACTTATCTTTCATCAAGCGCACGTGACACATAAACTATTTTAATTCACACGTTGACACTTGCCACATGTGTAGGTTGGAGGTTATTAGGTGTTTGTCCATTGATTTACATGATATGGCCCAACCGATGAATAGATTGGTCTTTTTGTGCCGATTGATCTTCATAATAGCATGACTAGTTCGACAGGATGGATGTGGGCATTCTCCATCTATATAGTAATAAATGGCTATAAAAGGACTATGTGTGCCAATATGTGTTGTATTTTAAATTATTTAAATATAATTTAGTGTTATAAAAATTTCTGTTGGGACAGGCCGTGGCCGTAGCCATAGGTGAGCACGTGCCCTACGGATGTCTCCTTTCATATAATCTAAAAGTTTACATTTTTTCATATTTTGTTTTGAAAAGTTACGTCTTTTTAAGCCTAAGAGTCGCACCAATTAGGTTTAAACCCAATAGTCACCCTTAAGCGAGTCTTCGCAAAATTTACAAATAGACTCTTGCTTTTAAGTTTTACAATGGATTACAAAGTCAAGTTTGTTTATTTTATTTTATTTTATTCTTTTCTTTATCTATAACTATGTTTAAATATTCTGGTTCGGGTTAAGACTATAAATGATTCGAGCCCATGCACAGTAAGTGTACCATTGAGACCGGGTCATAGTCATTGTATTCTAAAGGTCGATTACTCTAGAAACCTGTTGCACTTGGGACTTTATCCAATGAGAGAAAATTCAATTTCAAGCCGAGTGACTCACGTTACACCTCAAATTCTACAAATTGATAAGTTTTCTAACTTTTTTATTTTAATTTTATATATTTAAATAGTTTTCCAAAATTCAATTTCAAATCATATGATCATCTGATTAGTGATTATTTTTTCATGTAGCTATGAAATATATGTTGGATTGGTTGATCTGATGTTCAAGTGTATTCATCATGGAGCATTACATATCTTATTGCGTCAAAGTGTCCTAATTAATTGATCATACCCCATCTTAATATTTGTAATGTTTCATGTTCTCCTGTGATGGTTATGGTGGTGCAGTTCTTAAGTATGTGCAAGGGCAACATAACACATTTGAGGTGACCCAAGAAACGTACCAAACGTGCGACAATCAATCGGGTGTCCTAGCGTCGTACTTCAGTGGTCATGATCGAGTGACCCTTGCAGAAGCCAAGAAGTACTGGTTCATCTGTGCCGTCCCTGGACATTGCCTCGGTGGCATGAAATTCACCGTCGATGTGAACAAGGTAGATGGCGATAACAGTGTTCAACCTTCAGATCCGTTGATCAACGGAGTTGGTATCATCCAGTGGTCGAGATGGGCATGGGCACATTACATTGTTGCATTTGGAATGTTAGTTCTGACGGCTTACTAATGGTGCATCAGTTGAGTTGACTGGACTTGTGATTTTTATAGTATTTTATAAATTGATTTTTAAAGCTCGGTTAGCTCGCCCGACTCTACTCCAAACATTTCGAATCCACTCCGTTCAAAGATGAGTTCCAGCCGAGCTGAGCTGTTTTTTTTTAGCTTGACAATGAGTTCGAGCTAGCCTAGCTCAACTCGACTCGGCTCAAGCCTATCTCGAATCGAATTCGGATTGAACTAGTTTCATAACTCGGTCACTTTGATATTGATGTTACTCACTAAGTGTTTGATGAAATGACTCAACGAAGGTATGTCTCACTCTTAATGAAGGTATGAAATAATTCATCAATCCTTGTCCTGGCCAATAGGACCCTGTTGCAAATTGGGCAATCGCCTTGTTGGAAACTGTCTCACTCTTAAAGTGCAAAGGACCTCCAGCTGTGTGCTTTGAACAGTCGGATCTTCAATAATTTAATTTTTAATACTTTGAGCAATACAGCTATCAACTTAGTAGCGGACAGCAACTCCATTTTATATGAGAACTGATTAAATACAGGTAACGTCCAGCACCACTTGTGCTGCTATAATATCGTTCATGCTAATGTGCTACTTTTGTAGGCGCCACCAAGAAAATCACCAACCAGTTTGAAGGCGCAGTCTAGGTGTTTGTGAAAATGCAGCATAAGTGAACTCATCTCGAACTGGCCCGATCTGCTGATCGAACCAAGCTAAGCTGGCCAGTCAGACTCGAGGACTGAGTTGAGCCGAGGTCAGCTATTGGCCGAGCCAAGTCGAGCTGAGGCCAGCTCGACTCGGTTCGGCTCGATGTACACCCTTATGTACTTCTATAGCAATTATCCTCTTTTCATCCCATGTTCAAATGACTGGGAAAATTGGCTTGACTCATTCTGCATTGAGTCGACTAGGGACTCACTCAAGTCAGGGCTGAATTGGCCCAGCTCACCCAAGTTGAGGAGGGTTCTTTGTATTGAACCGGATCAAGTTCTATTGGAATCCAAGTTAACTCGGACGAGTCGTATCAACTTGGTTCAAGTTTTAAAACCATGTTCCATCCAGATGCCAATTGGGTCCTACATACTTCTGGGTCGGGCTCTGTGGGGCCCACCGTGATATAAGTGTTTTGTCCACGCCATTCATCATTTTTCTCAAATGATTAAGGTATAAGCCAAAAAATTTAGCATGTATGGGCTTGATTGGACCACAAAGTGGGGATTGAACGTCCAGCATTAAAAACTTCTTGGGAGCTGGAGAAGTTCTGAATCAAGATGATATTTGTTTTTTCACTTTATTAACGTCTCCATGATCATATGAATAATTTGGATACGAAAAAAAAACATCACGGTGGCCCTTAAAAAGGTTTCAACGGTGGGTGTCATTATCACTACAGCTTCTTTTGGTGTGGTCCACTAGAGCTGTGGACCTTCTTCATTTTTAGGATCATACCTTACAATGATTAAAATGATTTGAGAAAAGTGATGAATAAAGGATAAAATACTTACATCACGGTGGGCCCCAGAGAGCCCTACCCGGACAGATTTGGGGTAGGACGCAATTCACTTCCATTCCATCCGACTTTATGGAAAGAAGTATATTGATGATCTTGATAAGAGGCTAGTAGGATCTTCTAATATGGAATTTCTTTTGTCCATCCCTGATCAAAGGTGGGGCCCATCGGTTTAAATAGGTGGATGCAGGTTGCATGCAGGACCCGACCACCAGGGTAACCCTGATGGCACACGACTATGTTGGGTCCACCTGATGTATGTTTTTTATCCACATTGTCCACCTATTTTTCCAGCTCATTTTAGGGTTTGGGACAAAAATATGAGGCATATTCAAAGCTCAAGTGGACCACACCTATGTGACCCTCCTATCATTTGTATCACATCACATTTACACATGTGTGTGGCTCACGAAGCATGGGGCACAACGCCGATGGCCCGTGGACGTGCTCTCCCGGAGACATGGAACTCTCATTGTTAGACTACCAGCCTCTTCTATTTTTATCCACCGAAACAAAAACTCGTGTGGTGATTGGCCTGACCCGTGGACATTAGAACCTGAGTGTTTACAAAAGTTCAAACGACTAGCACCTGTTGCAATTGAAACCTATGCCATATCAACCGCATAGTCGACATGAGCACTGAGGTGACACCCTTGCATTAATCTAATGCTTCGTTAGTGAGAGATGTCCCATTTAATTCACGGTGCAAGTCACATGCTTTGTTGAACAAGCAACCCTAAGTGAGCTTAGGCCCAAAAGCCCGCCCAAAAGCCCAAAACCCAAAGATAATTGGTACAACACAAAATATGACTCTAACACACACTAAGGTAGCATTTAGATCTTAAGTTACTTAAGATAAGCTACTTATGCCTCAACTAATTAATCTTGGTTTCTACTTATTAAGTTGAAGTTATTAATTAACGTTAAGTAAAAAAGTTACTTTTAATTGATCTTAAACCAAACTTATGTTAAATAAGTTACTTATATGCTACTATTAAGTTTTATTTTTTATTTCTTAAAAAAATAAAAGAAAAGAAAAGAAAAGAAAAGAAACTTATTTGGTGGTATCAAAGCATGTTCTAAATGATAAGGAAAGCTCTCCTCTAACCATCATCATAACTCATCATAAGAGGTGGCACATGCTTGTCAGCACCTCATCTCACATGCAACAAATGCATGGCCTTGGCACAACCATGTTACCCTTTTCCACCAATCATACCCCACTTGCATCCACATTATATGCCATCTTACCATCTTCCTCTTTAATGGTCAATGCTTGTCATGACACCATCCTGCTTGTCCAATGAATGTGTTAGGCCCTTCCACATCATCAATCCACCTCAACACCCTAATCACTAATAGAAATTTGTAAAATTGTCACCTATACTTTCCACTATCCAAGCAAACGGGGTTAAACATCCTTCTTACAAAGAAGATACTTGAGCGATGCATAGTTTGTAAAAATAATGATATTAGTGTTAGAGCACTCATTTTTGCACCCTGATTTGTCAATCACGTGAGCCGTTGTGTCTGTAGTCAGCTAAGTCTTTGAAAAGTGAAGTCTGAAGACACAAGCAGAGCAGAAGCATCAAGGAGCATGTACAAGTAAAAGAGATTCCTTGGTTACCCTAACCCTTGACCCAAAATAACCTTATAACCTCTAAATGATTTTAACTTAATAGGAATATAAATCTGATCATCCCTTAGCATTAGGAGACCAAGAAAAATATGATAAAGAATGCTAGAAGAGGTGTGAATATGTTTTGTAAAAGATAAGTCCAAACAACAGAATTCAATTGATGTTCGATGACATCGAGCTGCCATCGAATAGTCTTAGATAGCATCAAAGACCTGCTCGATGGCATCAATCAAGAGTCATGGATGTCCAGCAACCAATTGGATTTATTTCTTAAATTCTTGATGGCATTGAGGTTCCTTCGATGACATTGATTGAGAGTCAGAAAATGTCCAATAATCAAACTAATTTCTCCCTAGAATTCTCGATAACATAGAGGTTGCTTCGATGACATCAAAACTTATGTTTCAAGGACATTGATTTGGATCCAGATTTTGTCCAGCAAGGTTTGTGGATTTTTTCCTAATTTTCTCGATGACATTGAAGCACCTTCGATGACATCAAAGCTTGATGTTTGATGTAATCGAAGGACAGTTTGATGACATCGAAACTAGTTCAGATTTATCTAGTAAGAAAATACCATATTTAACTGGATTGTTCGTTGGCATTGGAGAACCCTTTAATGACATCGAATGTTTCTTCAATGACATCGAAGGACCTTCAATGACATCAACAGGACCAAAATCTGCCCGTTATTTGACCGTTGGAACTCAAATTGTTTATAAAGGGGATTCGGTCCTTGGGTTTTTCGATGGTTTTTGGAGCAACTAGAGGTAAGATGATCCCATATGCAAATCCTTCATTCGCTACATCTATTCTTTCGAGTTTTAACTAATCTCCATTGAGATTTCAACTCTAACGAGGATTCTAGCCTCACCCTTTGAGATGTGCTTAAAGTCCTCTATTTCCTATAGATTGGACTTAAGCATCTTGATAAATCATTATCTAGATATTCTAAAAGACCTATCTAGTTGAATCCCCTAGGAAATCAATTACTTATTACTTGTAGGAAATTCAACCCGCTCCTATCACCTTAAGCATCTCAGAGGAGCATCTTCAGCAAGGTGATTGATCATGGAGCTGAGGACAGGGCGAAGAAGCAACAACGTGATTAGGGGAGTATCAGGGAGCTGATTGAAGTACGAGAGAGTGGAGATCAAGCAACCCATAAGGTGCGGTAAGTAAGTTGTTGTTTTTAGAGTTCCTTGTTGTACTCCTTCCATGTGTAGGTTGGAGTGCAAGAGTTCGTGTTCAAACTCACCTAGGTTCTTTCGTAGGATATTGGCTCTTCTGTAGGGCCTAAATCTGTGGTTCTTGCATAGGACCTAGGTTGTTAGTTAGTCGAAGGAAAAATCAACTCAAGTCCTTTCGTAGGCCTCAGGAGGGAGTAAATGCGTTGGGTTTGGGAGTAGGACTCTTTCTCTTGTGTTGAGTATAAATCTTAGGTTCAGGATAAGGACCTTGGCTTGTGTGGCTTAAATTGTTAGGTTTAGGATTAGGACCTTCGCTTATGTGGCCTAAATTATCAGGTTTGGGATTAGGACCATTGTCCTTGTGTAGGACAAATTCTATGTTCTTGTGTAGGATCTTTGCTCTTGTGTATGACATTTGCTCTTATGTAGGGCATAAATTATAGAGTCTTTGTGTAGGATTGTAAAGGTTAGAGGTTAACCTGATTTAAAACTCCTAATAGTGAAATTTGGTACACTAATGGGTTGAGTGCATCCATTGAGAGTGGATTAGGCAAGTAGTTAAACCACTATACATTTTTGTGTTTGGGATTGTCATTTTACATATTGTTTAATTATGCTAATGTGTTGAATGCTTAATTATGAATGCATGATTAAATGAATTCTGAAGTTGATAGGTACATATCCCACACTTTTTCACTATATCTTTTTAGGCTAATTGCTTATTTACACACATTTGTAGCATATGTGATAGGACCCTCTATTGGCTTAGGAGCCTTAGAGTTACTTTACCTTAGTTTAATTGCAAATGAGTTTAAGTTAGCCATTATTGTTCTTAATATGTATAGAAATTTTATTATTCCTAAACCACACACCCCCTCCCTCCCCCCCCTCCCCTAATTTCACCTAGACCCAATCAAGTAAGACCAAAACTTGTCTAAAGAAAACACTAAGGCTAAGAGTTCCTTCTTCATAGTAGAGTAATTCACTTGTGCATTATTTATCATTCTACTTGCATGGTAAATCACATAAGGCTTCCGCTTTTTCTTTGTCCTAACACTGCCTTGATCGCATAGTCACTTGCATCGCACATAAATTGTTAATGCACTGAGTTGTACACCTATTATAAATTACATGCGTCTATGTGTTAGTTAGTTAGTTGAGCCCTTTGGATCTGAAGACTAAAAACACACGAAGACTTAGAGTGTCAAGAAAGTAAAGAACATGTGAATCGAGGTGCTTTGGTGACCCTAACCTAAGGCTCAAAACAACCTTAGCCTTTAAATGATCACACCTTAATAGGAAAACTTTAATTGATTAATCCATCGATTTAGGAGGTTAATTAGAATAAGATAAGTTAGGTAAAAAGAGGTACAAAGCTACTATAAAATGTACTGTCCAAAATGACAGTTTGCGAGTTGTCCTCGATCCTATCAATAGGCCATTGATGGACTTCGATGGAATCAAAGGATCGTTGGATGCGATCGTAGAAATAGTACACTAACTAAATAAAAAATTTGTGGATTTTCTCGATGGGATCGAAGGGTTCTTCAATCCTATTGTAGAACATTTAATCCTATTGAATCGCCTTTTGATCCCATCGATAAAGTTGTTAACTAGTTGTTTTGTAACTATTTTAATATGAATTCTATAAAATGGGCTGTCATTTCTTAGACATTTTGATGGGTTTTTGGTGTAATAGAAGCATGAGTAATTCTCCACTCATATCCCTCATCCTAAGCCTCTAAACCAAAGAGATTCATATCTTCTTCTTGAGCTTATCAATCTAATGAGGATTCCATCCTCAAGTATGAAGATGAACTTGATCTCTCCCTTGTTATAGAGATTAGATATGAATTTATAGTCAAATCCTTGTTTAAATCCCCTAAAACACCTATCTAGGTGAATCCGTCCTTGGAAAAAAAATTATTTCCTTATAGGAGATTTCACCATCCGCCCACCACTTTTTTCACCTCATTGGCGCATCATATGCAAGGTGGTGAAATTTCACATGGTGGGCCCACGGGTTATGAGCGAAAGCTTGCTGGAGCTATAGAATGACAACTATGTCCTAAGGAGAGGCAATTAAGATCAAATAAACTTCATGCATTTTAACACATAATTGCTCACTTATAGTAATTGTAAGGCCCGTATCCTGGACTGTACCATTTCGTAGACTTCCGCAGTCTTACCAGTTGAATTTTGACAACCTTCGACCCTTAACCGATATTTACGCGTGACCCTGATTCATATGCCGTCAACCTGTATCGACTCAACCCAAGACCATTACCATAGTGATCGTGCCATCGCTGCGGTTCCGATGCTACGAGTTACGCGCCGAGGCGATACCCTGGTCAAGAGATTTGGGCTAACGTTCAGTGCGAAGAAAACGCCGCACATTGCGAAACCCAAGAGAATCTCTACGAGGTGTCACATCAATCCCATCAATCAATCAAATCCCATCATATCACATGTCAAGTACACATCACTTTCATCCTTTCCCAAGCAAGCCACAAAAGTCCAAAGTTCTTCCATGCCCGTACTTTTCTTACACAAAATGCCTCAAAAGTCAAGAAGTCCTTACACTCCCATGCTTTTCTTATACAAATGGCCACAAAAGTCAAGAACTTCTTACACACCCATCACCACCACATCCATCACCCATCACTCCTCTCTCTTTCCAACCCTCTCTCTCATTCCATTTCTTAAAAAAATTCCCTCTCCCAAGCAAGAAAAGCACCATACGTATGAACCTCTCCCTCTCTTCCTAGCTCTAAGTGTGGCCCACCTTTCCATCCAAAGATCTCCCATCCTAGCCATCCGTTTCTCATCTTCCTCCATCAAAGAGGAGCACAAGGAGACCGACAAGCTAAGGATACAAGAAGAAACCGGTGGGTGATTTTGGATTTTGTATTTTTCATTCATTTATTTGATTTAAGGGCCCACTTAAAGTGGGACCCACATTGATGTAGGCTTTGTATCAAAAAGGGGCCCATAGTGGCGGGGCCCCTCCATTTTTACTGGTGTCTTTCTCTTTCTTCCTCTCTCTCTCTCTCTCTCTCTCTCTCTCTCTTCTATGATTTTGGCCCACCTAGAATGTATGTATTTCATCCATGCCGCATACCGGTGGGCCCCGTCCGTGTGGGACACACTATGATGTTATAGGTCATCTTAACCGTCCATAGAGAGCCCACCTTGAAGTAGCTAACGCTGAAGTGTGACCTAACATGGGCCCAACTCCACAGCTCATGCGGTTGACTGAGTGAAAGATACAGCGTTTCAACGCTGGGCCCACCGAGCACCATAGCTCATGTAGTAGACTAAGTGAAAGATACCTCGTTTCAAAACTTGAGGCCTTGGTACCGATCTTTGTGAGGTGGCTAACATGGATTGTGTACTCACCTGAGGTGTGTACTGACATGGGTGTGTGCTGTCATGGGTGTGGACTAATGGTGGGGTCCATAGGACCCACCCACGTTACCCATCCATTTTGAATGGGCCACGTGATGAATGTGATCTATCCAAACCGTTCATTTCACCTGAACGGTGGGACCCACCGTCCATGAGGGGGCCCATTTTTAACGCCCAGATCCATTGTTCTACTGGCAGACTGAGTGAAGAATACCTCGTAGCAACACAAAGGCCTTGGCATCGTTTTCCCTAGTGGGGGTGGCTGGCTGTGTGTACAGTGGGGTCCATGAGACCCACCTACGCCGTCCATCCCTTTTATGGGTCACACCATCATATATGTATTTATCCAAGCCGTCCACCATTTTTGGATGGTAGGACCCACCCCACGTGTGGGGCCCTCCTTGATGTATGTGGCTGTCCAACCATCCAAGGGCCTGGACGTGCTTGAGATATAATACATATATTATATTATATTATATTATATTATATATATATATATATATATTACCTTCTTGGTGGTGGGCCCTACGTGGGACCACCTCTGTTGTGGCGGGGAAGAAAAAGAAAAAGAAATAGAAAAAAAGAAAAGAAAAGATAAAAAAAAAAAGCTAGGGGCCACGTGCCCTCATTCCCTCTCTATATCTCTCTCTCTCTATATCTCTCTCTCATTCTCTCTCTCTGTTCTTTATCAAGTAACGAAGGCCCACATGATGTACGTGGTTCACGCCAGCCGTCCATCCATTTTGGTGATGGCCCATGCACGACGTATGTTTTTTTCACAATGTTGTATGTCTGTTTTGATGGTGGGGCCCACTATTGTACGATGACATCAAGTTATGTGGGTCTCACTCCTTAGGAAATTTGATATATTATATGTGTATATATATGTTATATTATATATGTTATATATTATACTATATAATATATATATATATTATATTTCATATATACATAATGGAGGGCCCTGCATGGGACCCACCATGGTGCATGTGTTGCATCCAAACCGTTCAACCATTGGTGAGATCATTTTAGGACGTGGGGTAAAGGAGCTAGATCCATAGTTAAAGTGGACCCCACCATTTAATGTTGTGGTCAATGATGTCCACCGTTCAAAACTTTCTAGGGACTCTAGTAGCTTTCTTCTATGTTATATTTGCTTCCACTTCATCCATCACTATATTAATTTATGGTCAGGTGGATGGGAAACACATGCTATGGTGGGCCTTAGGAATTTTAATGGTGACAATCATTACCACCACTTATGTTTGGGGTGTGACCCATTTGATGTGCATGAGGGCCATCTTAACGTTCTTGTAGCCCGTGGTTAAGGCCCACATTGTTATTTGAAAGGCCCATGGGTTGAGGCCCATTTGATATGTTAGAGGGCCAATGGGTTAAGGCCCATTGAGATGTATTAGGGCCTATGGGTTGAGGCCCATTTGATGTACATATGGGGCCCAATTGGTGTGGCCCATTTGTTACACATAAGACCCATAAGATTAGGCCCATTTGATGTAATCTAAGGCCCACAGGTTATGACCCATTGCAATGCACATAAGGCCCATTGGTTCGGCCCATTTATGTGGCCCATTTGATGTATTTAAGGCCCAATGGGATGTACCTAAGGTCCATTGCAATGTGTGATCCCAACATAGATTATGTAACGATGTTTAGGATGATCGTGCCTTGGGAGCAATGTTGGTTTGATGTCCACATTACGAGTGTAATGCTGGTTGGATGTCCACATTACGACTCTCCTTAGGGCCCATTATTAGGCCCGTACTTATTGTGTATAAGCCGTTTAGGCCCATTTGCATTATAAGGATAGTTCATTTCATTATAACATGTTTAGTATAGTTCCATGACTCATAATCATACGCATCATATGTATACTTGATATGAGAAGTGACTGATTATAGCATATGCCTTCGAGTAGATCATTTATGGGACCCCGATTAGGCGGTGTTGCCCTACATGAGAGCACGATACGCGCAGCATTTACTGCATGATTGGATAGTGTGATTCATGCATTTCGTATTGTGTGACATGGTTACTGTACGCCCTAGCGACATCGGGGCTGTAGCCTCCACAGGCGTATCGTGGTTAGCAGGATTGGATACCAGAAATCTCATTTTACATGGGGTGCTATAGATTTCCCTGAGTGAAAGTCTCTAAACCCTTATGGTACCAAGAGGTTTCTCCAACGTCTAGACCAAGTGGGTAGATGAGCGTTGAGTGTCGATTACCGGTGGTTGCGCTCTCCACTGTGTCGTGGTCAGTTGGAAGGGGGTGCAGCCTTACCCGCCCGAGAGTAGGAGACAAAGCTAGGCTTAGTCTGACCAGCTCCAGGAATGGGTCCGCTATCGACGAGTCGAGCCCGATATTGGCAGACGGATAGTGAGGTCTCTTCCACTTACCTTATTGGGCGCGATGGGGCGGCGATCTGGTCTAGAGTGTACTAGACCCCTGTGATATCCTGGATTTGAGTTGTACTGATATGTGGATTTGGATGAGTATTGTATGCTTAACTTGCATCTTGCATCGCATAGCCTTAGTACGGCTCATGACATTTATGGATCCATCTGTATATCTCACATTACTCTGATATTGCATGATCATATTACTACCTTGCGCACACACTTTCACCACCCTCTAAGCCTTCTATAAGCTTATGCGCGACTATTGCATGCAGGTCACGTTGGATCACAACAGTGCTGAGGCAGGAGCACTTTGCAGATCATTTTAGACTTTTTGTTCTTTACCATTGTATTTCCCTTTATGTTCATTGTACTTGTAAAGTTTTTGATCATAGTGGAAATGTAATGGAGTTCTTGGCTGTTGTTTGTGGGTTATGCCCTTGGTTATGCTTATTATAAATCAAACAGACGTTGAAAATTCTCCTCGTAGCATCCCAAGATAGGAACCTGGCGAATGGGCACTAGGAGCCGAGAATGAGGTTCTACGGAAGCTGTCGGCGCCGGATTCGACAATCAGAAATTTTGTGAGCCCGATTTCCGAGTTTGGGGCGTGACAGTAATTTAAATTAAAACTAGGTAAATCAATTTAACATTAAGGCTTTGAAGCTAATAGTGGGTCCAATCACATAGACTACAAAAAATGCAACATGCTAAGCAACTAGTCGAAATATGATGGTGTATATGTGTGTGTGGGATGTGCTAACTATCAACTCTGAGCATTTATCTAATCATGCATACATATAATTCATCAATTAATCACATCATCATAATTAAATGTATTCTCAAATAGCCATTACAATTCTATAGAAGGATGCACTCAACCGATGAGTGTACTGGATTTCACTATCGAAGGTTTTAAATCAAGTTCACATCTAACATTTACAATCTTCCACAAGGACCAACTCCCTCAGGGACTTACATGGTTTTTTATAAGATAGTTAGGAATCTCTATCCTAGTTTAAAGACCTACGTTTACTCCTGCCAGAGGCTCCTATAAAGACCAACACTTACACACCCGTGTCTTGTGAATTCATCCCAGTATAAGAGCTAACGTCCTACATAAGAACCTATCGAGTTTGGGTCACAAACTCTTACCTTTAATCCTAAATAAGGAAAGAATATATGGATTCATACATGACACTTACTTGTCTACCTGAGCCACTTTGACGGGCCTTCTTAGGTTGCTTGATCAATGATTTCCCATACTTCAATCAGCTCCCCATTTGCTCCCCCGATCATGATGTCGATGCATTGTTAATGTTTTGGCTCCAAGATTAAAAACCGTGAATGCAATGCTCCATTATAGTGAACAAAGTGAAGGGAGGTGTAACACCCTGAAAATTGGGGGTCGTGTATAACCCAACTCCCGAGTTTCAGACCATCACTTATGCAATAAGAATGATTATGATTTAAAGTTGACTAAGTTAGAGCATTCACATGAGTAAGATTATACCAAAACTGCAATTCATACTCCAGATTCAGTGATAAAACGCAAGCAGAAGACTGAAGACTATATATCACTGTATGGAAAAAAAATAAATCTCAACTGTCTCCAAAGTATGAATACATCTCTGAGTCTCATATACATGTAAATAAATAAAAATCAAAATGTCATAAGGTCCAACTATGAAGTCCCGCCGATGCAGGTCACTTACGCAAAGCCATCGTGAAACTGCATATAGGAGAACTCGTCCTGGTCCTCGTCGTAATCTGGCTCTGCCTCCTGAATCACCACATCACCTGCATCTAGGATAGGATCTGGTGGGTGTTACAAATACCATCCCGTAACATGGGAGTGAGTGATCAACTCAGTGGAATAATAGAGCAGAGATTAACATGTTCTCAAATCAATCATGCGATAATAGTAAAGCAATAAATCAAACATTCCTAAATACTGTTGTTAATGCAATATGACATGGCATGATGGATGCCCTCACCGACATTCTCTCTCATACGACACCATCTGCGTCCGCGGTATGCTTGTGTACCGCTCAGTGCTCCACATCTTCCAGGCACATGCAATGTGATGTGGATATGATTACCAAGTTGTTATTATTCCTTTTCATACAGCAGTATTGGGAAACTAAGGTACTTCCCTTATATCAATCCCAACATAGATCCTGTCTAGGGTTGTCACTCCTAGAAATCACATACGATGTTACATTTGTAGGTCACTACAAGGGCTGCCAGGGCTGATGCTCGCACTCGTTGCACCGCTCCCCCATCACCTTATCAATACAGGCCTAATGTACTCTCGTCGCTACGAAAGGGTCGTCGCCTCCCGTTGACTCAGAATATGCTCGCGGTCACTACAAAGGGCTCTTCACCAATCAGTGTAGGCCGACAGTAAGAATATAGTGTCTCATACCACCATAATCTGCTCACGAGTCATAGGTGCTCACTGGTCACTACGGGGAGGTTTGTGGCCCCAGCGTAGGCCGACAGCTCGACCACGGTGTCCCATACCACCATGCCCGGCTCATGAGTCCTTATGGATCAAGGTACCATTGTTGACAGGGTTTTCAATGGTAAGTTCAGTACCCTAGGTTCAAGCAGTTGTGACTCATACAAGGTGAACAATCAACGGCCAGTCGGGTTACTTGACGGGCTCCACTAGTACGAGCGCATTGCAAGTCGAACGACATGAAGCGCATAAAACACTTTGTGTGGCCTAACCACTTCCGCCAACTCCAAACACGACTCGCGTTCATCGACGCGTCTTTCGTGACAAATATAAGCCAACCACGAATATACTCCATTATCGACTGCCTGGACTAATCCTAGTCCTAAATATTTTTAAATCAGCATCAATAATCATGTAAGAGTAATTGAAATGCAATACAAAAATACATGCATGTTATCACATGTTATAACATACAACTTAAGAAATTCATTCAACAAATGCATTTCATACATACAATGTAGTCCATACATATTTCCAACATGATGAAAATCATTTACATCAGTACATTACTTGAGAATTCAATTTCAAAACTATTTCACAACACCATATACTCAATACATACTAATACAAACATTTATACAAACACGTAGTCTACACACTTAAGTCTACATAGTGTATGTCGACTCAAAGTGCACCTTTGGGCGAATCTCTTCGCCAAACCAATTATGCACATATTCCTAATATCCTAATATGACAAATAGCTATGACAAACAATTTAAAAAAATATGGATGCAAACTGTATTTCCTACAAATGACTAAAATGCCCTAAATCTCATATTTCCAGTACGTTTGCGAAACAGAAAACGGACAGCATGTTGTACATGTCAAACGGCGTTGTCGTCGATAGTCTACTATTAAATGACATTGAAAGCGTTGAAATCAGCCAATCAAAGCGTCTAAAATCCTCACCTTTTACCCTAGATGTGTGTCATTTCAAACGGAGCATATACGCTTCGTCTACGGCGAACAGGCGACCTAATACACAAGGTACATAAGCTACATCACTAATGGATCGAAGGAAACTCCAAATCAGCAAGTGTTTAAGATTTTTCCTTACCTAGAAATGCAGCGGAATCACCGGGAAAGTGATTGAGATGCGTCGCTTAAGCACGTGCAACAGCTAGTAAAGGTGGCAGGAAGATCACTCCCACACTCTCTCACAAACTCTCACTTTTTCTCCCTCTCTGGCTAGGGTTTCTAGAAAATTCGGATGGGTGAGATTGTGAGGGTTTAAGGCCCTTTTATAGCCTAGAACATTCTCAAATTAGGCTTGGGAACAATGTTTACTTAAGGTATAACCAAATCGGGGCTTTTCTGGTCCAAAAGAGTAGTTCGGGAGGTCCCCTGGCCGAACGTGGTCGGACTTAAGCTCATGGTCACTGGATGTTGCTCACACCCAGTTTTCAGTCCGGCAGAGTTCATAGATCGCACGTGGCGGTCCAGTTTCAGTTCAGCAGTCATCGCACTTAGATCAGGTCTACAAGTCTCATGATATGAAAGAGAAATTTTTTCTGATCCGAGGGTGTAATTTAGCTGAATTCTGACGATCAGAACGCTTAATAATAACGTGCCAAGTCACGTGCCAGATTTAGATTAAAATTTCCAAATCTAACCCTATTCTCACTCTCTTCACTCCAGGCTCAATGAAATAGCCTCTGAACGTCGGTTGGGCTTGATTTTCGAAATGATTGTCAAGTCCAGCTAAGCGGTCATAACGGTTTAAGATTGTAGGTATCGGACTTTTGACGCGCAGTCTAGATCCAATACAAAGTTTCAAAGGGTTCCTGAGAGCAAACGGGTTTAGAGTTTGATCTAAGGTTTCAGGGTATTATAGCACCATTGATTCTACAAGTTTTGGGTCTTGTAGAACGTATTTAAATTGATCAGGGATGATTTCACAGCTACTCTAGCGTTGCACTAGCTAACTAATGCTTAATTTCTAAAGGAATTAATCCTACGTGATTTCTGGTCGAGTTGGTACTCGAGGCTAAGTACGAATTTTTCCAAGGCGTAACAATCTACCCCCCTTAACAAAAAATTTCATCCTCAAAATTTATACCTTTTCATACTCCTCAAGAAGCTGTGGGTAGTTCTTTCTGATCTCGGCTTCTGTCTCCCAGGTACCATCTTCCTCAGAGTAATCCGTCCACAATACCTTCACAAGGGGGATGACCTTGCTACGCAGTACCTGCTCCTTCCTGTCTAGTATACGCATCAGTCGCAGGATATATGTAACATCCTCTCCTAACTGCACCTGCTCCCATCTGATGATATGGGAAGGATCAGAAACGTATTTCTTCAGCATAGAAACATGAAATACGTTGTGAACGCTCACAAGTGGCGTAGGTAAAACCAGACGATAAGCCACTGCACCCACGCGATCGAGGATCTGGAATGGACCAATGAATCGCGGTGCCAGCTTTTCCTTCTTCCCGAACCGAAGGACTCCCTTCATAGGGGAAAATCGTAAAAAGACATGATCCCCAACTGTGAACTCTAGTGGCCGCCGTCTCGTATCGGCATAACTCTTCTGTCTACTCTACGCTGTGAGAAGCCGACGTCTAATGATGTCAAATTTCTCCGACGTCGCCTGCACTAACTCTGGGCCGATCAATCTACGCTCACTAACCTCTGCCCAGTAATGCGGTGCTCGACAAGGTCACCCATACAAAGCCTCGTAAGGTGCCACACTGATACTCGCCTGGAAACTGTTGTTGTATGCGAACTCTGCATATGCAAGACAATCACCCCAACTGTCCTTGAAGTCCAATGCGCAAGCCCGCAACATGTCCTCTAGAATCTGGTTCACCCGCTCTATCTGTCCATCAGTCTGTGGGTGGAAGGCAGTACTAAAATTCAACTTCACACCCATAGCCTCCTGAATGTGAGTCCAGAAAATAGAAGTGAAACGCGTGTCTCTATCCGATACGATCTTCAACAGAACTCCATGCAGACACACGATCTCTCTGATATACATTCTGGCTAACTCGTCTGTAGAGCTCGGAACTCTGATCGGTAGGAAGTGCGCTGACTTCGTCAGACGGTTGATGATCACCTAAATAGAATCATGTCCCTTCCTTGTCTTCGGCAGCCATGAGATGAAATCCATGGAAATGAAGTCCCACTTCCACTCAGCGATCGGCATAGGCTGAAGGAGACCAGAAGGTCGGTGATGCTCTGCCTTCACCTGCTGGCAAGTGAGACAACGGGACACGAACTCTGCGATGTAGGTTTTCATACCTTCCCACCAATAAGTCCTCCTCACGTGGCGATACATCTTCGTACTGCCCGGATGCATCGCAAGTCTGGTACAGTGCGCAGCCTCGAGAATCTCTCGTCTCAAGTCGAGAATGTCTGGGACGCATAGGCGGCCATGATTACGTAAGCCCCCATCCCTGCCAACTCGCCACTCGGCGTCTGCATCATCACTGGCCTGCTCTCGAAGCTCAGTAAGACGCGCATCATCCTGCTGCTCCTCGATGACTCTGTCATTGATCTAAGATCGCACCTGCACATGTGCGATAAACTCGAAGGGTTCCTCCACAGTGAGTTTCTGCTCAAAGTCTCGTAAAAACTCAACCATGTCCCACTCAGCAACCATCAGCGGAGCCGTAAACTCTATCGCCTTCTTGCGGCTCAAAGCGTCAGCCACACGGTTCCCCTTCACAGGATGGTAAGAGACTTCGAACTTGAAGTCCTTCAAAGTCTCCATCCATCGCCGCTGCCTCATATTCAAGTCTCGCTGCGTGAATATGTACTTGAGGCTCTTGTGATCGTAAAAGAGCTCAAAATCCTCTCCATAGAAGTAATGTCTCCAGAGTCTTAGTGCGAATATGACGGCTGCCAACTCAAGGTCGTGTGTAGGGTAATTCTCCTCGTGCTTCCTTAATTATCTCAAGGCATACGAAATTACCCTGTCCTTCTGCATAAGGACACAACCCAAACCAACGCTAGACGCGTCGGTATATATAGTGTATCTAACCCCTTTGCTCTGGCAATACTAGTACAGGGGCGGATGTGAGCTTATCCTTCAGCTCCTGAAAAGCTAACTGCGCCTTGTCATTACAGGCGAACTTCACATCCTTCCGTGTCAACTGAGATAGAGGTCTGGCGATCTTCGAGAAATCCTGAATGAAGCATCGATAGTAGCCAGCAAGACCCAAGAAACTCCTCACCTCAGTGACAGAACCAGGCTGTTCCCAGTCCTGAACTACAGCTACCTTAGACAGGTCGACTGCCATGCCATCCTTGGGCACCACGTGTTCCAGGAACTTCACTTCCTGCTTCCAGAAATCGTACTTCTTGTACTGTGCGAACAACTGATGTTGTCTCAGTATATCCAGGACCAAGCGCAAGTGTTCCTCATGCTCCTCTCGACTCCTGGAGTATACCAAAATGTCGTCAATGAACACCACGACGAATCGATAGAGGAAAGGCTGAAATACCCTGTTCATCAGATCCATGAACACGGCTGGTGCCTTTGTGAGACCGAATGACATCACAAGGAATTCGTAGTGGCCAAAGCTGGTCCTGAATGCTGTCTTCTGCACATCCTCATCTCTGACGCGCAACTGATGATATCTTGACTGAAGATCAATCTTGGAGAAGTATTGCGCCCCTCTCAACTGATCAAACAAGTCATCGATCTTGGGTAAAGGGTACTTATTCTTCACTGTGATCTGGTTCAGCCTGCGATAATCAATACACAATCGTATCGAACCATCCTTCTTCTTCACAAACAGAACTGGTGCTCCCCAAGGAGACACACTGGGTTAAATAAGACCAAGCTCCAACAGATCATCAATCTGCGTCCTCAACTCCTCCATCTCACATGGTGTCATGCGATACGTCGACAGTGAGACGGGCGTGAAACCAGGTACCAGATCGATAGTAAAATCAATCTCTCGTAGAGGAGGCAAACCAGGGATCTTCCTAAACAGATCCCCAAAATCACGGACGACTGGTGTATGCTCAAGCGTCTGGGCACCAGCGTCCCGTAGTAAAGTAGCGTAGCTGAATATGCGGAAGGGAAGATTTACCCGCACTGAAAATATAAGAGCCGTGTCATCTGGCTCGTATATCATCACTATACGAGTCTCGCAGTCAATCTCGGCCCTCGCTGTAGTCAGCCAATCCATGCCAAGAATGACATCGAGATGAACGAGAGAAGGGTCGATGACAAGATCAATAGACATGGTCCTGCCTCCTAAATCCATCAAGCAATCCTCACACATCAGGGTGGCATCAGAAAAATTCCCGTGAGCTGAAAGGACTCGCACTTCATCCATACGAATAGTCGGTAGTTGTAACACCCCGAATTTGGCCAACCTGGGATTAGACGTCCTTAGGCAATGGATTAATTAAAACTCCTGAAAAATCGCTCAGAACCCAGTTCCATAGCCAAAGAAACCACTTAGGATTAATTCCTTTAGAAACTAAGCATAAGTTAGCTAGCGCAACGCTAGAGTAGCTGGGAAATAGTCCCTGATCACTTTAAATATGTTCTACAAGACCCAAATCGAGTAGAACCAATAACTCTATAATACTCTATAACCTCGGATCAAACTCTAAACAGGTTTGTTCTCTGGACCACTTTGAAATTTTGTATTGGATCTAGACCGCGCGTCGAAAGTCCGATATCTGCTATCTTAAACCGTTAGGACCGCCTAGCTGGACTTGATAATCATTTCGAAAATCAAGTCCAACCGACATTCACAGGCTATTTCATTGAGCCCGGACTGAAGAGAGTGCGAATAGGGACAGAATTGGAATTTCAAATTCAAATTTGGCACACGACTTGATGTGTCAGTATTAAGCATTATGACCATCAGAATTTAGCCAAATTACACCCTCGGATCAGGAAAAATTTCTATTTCATATCATGAGATTTGCAGGCCTGATCTACGTGCGGTGACCGCTGAACTGAGACTGGACCGCCACGTGCGATCTGCGAACCCTGCCGGACTGAAAACTTGATGTGTGCTAGATCCAGTGTGCATGAGCTTAAGTCCGACAGCATTCAGCCAGGGGACCACCAGAAATGTCCTTTTGGACTGAAACACCCCCGATTTGGTTACCCCTCAAGTGAAACTTGTTCCCGAGCCTATTTCGGGCAAGTTTGGGGTTATAAAAAGGGTTGAAACCCTCACTCCTCTCTCCCATTCGAATTTGCAAAAATCCTTAGATTGGGAGAGAGAAAAGGTGAGAGTTTGTGAGAGAAAGTGGGAGAGAATTCCCTGCTACTTGTGCCACGTGCTGCAAGTGGTTAAGCTACGCGCTCTAATCACTTTTCCGGTGATTTCTCCATATTTTCAGGTAAGAAATAACCCTAATAAATTGTTGATTTGAGGTTCGCTAGTATTCATAGCATGTTAGCTGACTTATCTTGTAAATTAGGTTCTCTTATCGCCGTAGACGAAGCATATACGCTCCGTTCGAAACGACACGCCTATAAGAGATAAGGTGTGGATTTTAGACGCTTTGATTGACTGTTTCCAAAGCTTTCAATGTCGTTTAATAGTAGATTATCGACGGCATCACCGTTTGACATGTACAACATGCTGTCCGTTTCCTGTTTCGTAAACCGACGGAGAATATGAGATTTAGGGCATTTTAGTCATTTGTAGGAAGTACTGTTTTCATGTATATTTTGCTGACGTGATTGACATGACTTCTTATTGCATTAGAATGTTAGGAATACGTGTATAATTAGTTTGGCGAAGAGATTCGCCTAAATGCGCACTTCGGGTCGACATACTATATGTAGACTTAAATGTGTAGTGTAAGTGTTTGTATAAATGCTTGTATTAGTATGTATTGAATTAAATGGTGTTATGAATTAGTTTGAGATTGATTTCTTAATTAATATGCTAGTGTAAATGGTTTTCTACATGTTAGCCACATGCATGATTTCATTATATGAATGAAATGCATGTGCTTGATGACTCGCTTAAGTTGTATGTTATAAAATGTGCTTGATGATTTCATTATGATTTAGTTTGAGATTGAATTCTCAATTAATATGCTGATGGAAATGATTTCCTATATGTTGGCGATATGCATAATTTCACTATATGTATGAAAGGCATGTGTCAGATGATTTACTTAAGCTGTACGATATAACATGTGTTAACATGCTCACATAGTTGTATTTCAATTCCAATACTCTTACATGAATTGCTGATTGGATTCATAATTGTTTGGGACTATACTTAGTCCAGGCAGTCGGTAACAGAGAAAATTCGTGGCTAGCTTGTATTTGCCACGAACGACGTGTCGATGAACGCGAGTCGTGTTTTGGAGTTGGCGACAGTGGTTAGGCCATACGAAGTATTTTACGCACTTCATGTCGTTCAACTTGAGATACGATCGTGCTAGTCGAGCCCGTCAAGTAACCCGACTGGCAATTGTATGTTCACCCTGCATGAGTCATAACTGCTTGAACCTAGGGTACTGAACTTACCATTGTAAACCCTGTTAACCTTGGTACCTTAATCCACGAAGACTCATGAGCCGGGCATGGTGGTATGGGACACTGTGGTCGAGCTGTCGGCCTACGCTGGGGCCACAAACCTCCCCGTAGTGACCAGTGAGCACCTAAACTCGTGAGCAGATTATGGTGGTATGGGACATTATATTTTTACTGTCGACCTACATTGATAAGGTGATGGGGGAGTGAAGCAATGAGTGCGTGCAACAGCCCTGGCAGCCCTTTGTAGTGACCGCGAGCGTATTCTGAGTCTACGGGAGGCGACGACCCTTCCGTAGCAGTAGAGCACAGTAGGGCTGTATTGATAAGGTGATGGGGGAGCGGAGCAACGAGTGCGTGCAACAGCCCTGACAGCCCTTGCAGCGACCTATAAAATATACATCGTATGAGATTACTAGGAGTGATGACCCTAGACAGGATCTGTGTTGGGATTGATATAAGGGAAGTACCTTAGTTTCCCAATCCTGCTGTTTGAATAGACTAATAACAACTCAGAAATCATATCACCATACCATTGCATGTGCCTGGAAGATGTGGAGCACTTGAGGGTCGATTGCATGCCGCGGTCGTAAGATGGTGCCATATGAGGGAGATCGTCGGTGAGGGCATACATCACGTCATGTCATATTGCATTAACAACAGTATTAGGATTGTTTGATTTACTGCTTTACTATTACGCATGATTGATTTGATAACATGCTAATCTCTTCTCTCTTATCCCACTGAGTTGATCACTCACTCCCACGTTACGGGATGGTGTTTCCGAATACCAATCAGTCCCTATTGTGATTACAGTTGATAGCGCGGCCTGCGAGGCGAAGCTGGACTTGATGATGATGAGGAGGATTCCTCCTTTATGCGTGATCTGATTGACGGGATTTCAGAGAGGTTGATTAGATACCTTGACACTTGTCATTTTATATTTTTAGAACACTCATGTATATCCTTTTGGTTTACTTTTGGAGTATACATGTATGTATATAACCTGGTAACATATTCACACTCTGGAGACATACAGCAGTTTATATATGTTATACATACTATCACAGTCTTCCGCTTGTAAATTTAACCGTCTCTGGAGTGTGATATGCTGTTTTAACTTAATCTCACTCATGTTTAATACATTATCACAGACAACATTCAATCATACATATCTATGTTGCATAAATAACATTTTGGAACTCGGGAGTTGGGTTTTTGCTCGACCCCCTGATTTTCGAGATGTTACAGATGGTATCACAGCATGATTTGGATTAAACCGGGCCTGGGTTATGGTCACGCGACGTACGCTGTCACTTATTTTGACTTAGGTGGGTGCGAGAAGGGTCTAGAAATACTATAGGATCGCAGATTCGCCAATAGGCGAAGTCTATTCGAATCGATCGCGTGATCGAGTCCGTAACGCATCTAGGGTCGCGTGAAGTAACCTGAGTAGCTCCTAGGTTGTAGGTAGGTGGGTTCAGACGTTCTTTGAATGACTCTAAATCCATTAATGTGAATCCTTGGGCCATGGGACAACCACAACCCCTGTATTCAATCGACAGGGCTTAAAAACCCCGTTTCACCGAAAATCTTCGAAATTCTTCCTCTCACCACTCCTATCTTCAATTTTCTCTTATCTTTTTCATGTTAGGCATTAATCCTAATGTGAAAATAGCATAAAATCATACTTTCATAAAATTTTATAGTGAATAGTAAAATTTCATGAAAATTGGCTATAAGCACATTCTAACTTCACTTTATTTAACAAATAATAGGCTAGATGGATGTACTAGCTCCTTCTGCCCCAAAATCATATGTTGCATGATAGGGGTTTGTATTTATTTTTTCATATTGGCTCCAAAAATCCCCGAATGGATGTTTGGGCCTCCCTAGGGCAATCTACAATGAACCAAAGTGGGAACCATACTTTTTCAGAGTCCCCAGGGCAGGGGGAACCCATCCCATATGGCTTCAATGGCCAATTTACAAGTTCACCGGCGATGTCATCGCCGATTCGACGATGCATCGCCGGTCAAACTCATCAGTTGGGTCTGGCCTTTGGGCTGGAGGAGTTTGGGGGCTAGGGTAGCCCCCTGGTATGCGGGCCGTACCTTGAAACCCCTCAAAAGATGTACCTTCTTCACAAAATGCCCCTCCAAACTCTCCTTTCTTCACATTTTTGCTGCCTTCCCCTCAAATCTCGATGTCAAACCTCTCCCAATCTCATTTTCGATCACAAATGACCCTACTCCATCACTCACAGCCATTGGCACTCCCTTCCTCTCCATTTTCGTTGTTTGGAGCTCCCACATCCTCCATGAAAGGCTAAAAATCGTGTGGAGCTCCATTCCCCTTTTTCCTTCTCTTTTCTTTTTGAAAATCAAGCCTTTGGGAGCTTGATGCATCCATTTACAATGCCTAGATTTCATTCTGTCCATTTGGGCAACAATTTCTCCGCATTTCCTCCTCTTTCCATGGCTATTGTTAAGGCTGTTTTAGCCTTTTCCTCCCTTTCCATCATCCTCTCTCTCAAGTCCCTTTTATTTGATCCTCAGACTCGTGGAAACCTGCTTACCCATCCCACTTCTCCACGTTCTTCGCTTGTTTGATTACTGTTTTAAAATTTCTGTGTTTTGTTGTCGTTAGGTAGAAAATGTGTTTGTGTTGTGGTTTGAGCTTAATATAGCTGAAATTTGTTGAATGGAGTGCATGCCGTTCATTTTTTTATTAGGTATTGTCCCTCGATTGGGAGTATTGTAACTCTCGAGATTTAGCCTACAAATTAATTTTTATCCCAACCCACCCTCCTACCAAGCATGTCACTTCCAATCCCGCCATGGGACTAGGAATGCAGTTCCATTTGATACAACTAAACGCTGCTGGCCACATAGGCCCTTGGCGTTTTGGTCCTAGAGTTAGCACTTCTAGATTTGAAGGGTCTGACGACATAAGAAATCCAATTCCAGTTAGATAATCTTGACCCTAATCAATAGAACAATTTCCTGTAGTAGAAATGGTATAGGAAAGCCATTTACTGTATAATCTTAGGCTTTGGATTATAGCTACTGAATTACAGACTAGCCTACTAGTTACCTTAAGTAGTGTAAAGCCTGTATATGCTAAGGAATTGTAGGTTAGATTTGGTTGAAGTAGAACCTTATTCCTTCGATAGATCCCCTTATGACTTATAGACTTCTATTGTTGCCCATAGGAAGGAACCATTCACTCTCAGGGAACATTTATAAATCCCTCAGATTGAACTTAGAATGTACTGGCACGCCCCTTAGAATTGCCTTCCCCAAGGGCTTATCACATTCGGGAATGCGAAATAAAGGAAATGCAATTATCAGCGAAGTATTCGCGGTTTGAATCGACTTCATAATCCTAGTAGTTACCAATGAATCCAATGCTCTGATCAAGCAGAAGATCGGCATCGACTAGGATTGAGGACTGATACGACAACTTTTCTGTCATCGCGGGACAGAAGGTTTGTGTATCCGGCTCAGACCCATTATGCAACTATTATTCCGTGTTGGCCCGACCACCTACAACCACAAGTTATTGCTTTGCCCTTTGTAAATGTTAAGGACTTAAAGCCAGTAGAGGATTCGACATCTTGCCACCAATTCATACCTTCCCCTGAACTTAACCACAATAGAGATTAGGCTCATCTCTATGATCATAGGTACAAATGTCATAGAACGCATCATTAGCAAGGAAAACCATGTAGAGAAAGGTTGTTTTTATTTTAGGTTAAGGATAGCCCCTAAGTTGTGCCTCGTTCCGATATACGGATCGATGCAAAGAATCTTCAACCTTAAGTAGAACTAAGTTTTAAGGGGGGTAGAACGTATTAAGTCCAATCCAGTTAGGTTAGTCAATGCTACGGTTCGATCAGAGTGGCGCAGCGGAAGAGTGGTTGGCCTCTTTCCCACTGGCCCAGGATCGAAACATTTGAATTAGGATATATGTACGGATAGGTCATTAAATAGGATTTGAACCTTCCTTAAAAAGTACTCCTTGCCCTTCGCCAATTTCGGGGACGAAATTGTGTTTTAAGGGGGGTAGATTGTAACACCCCGAATTTTGGCCAACCTGGGATTAGACGTCCTTAGGCAATGGGTTAATTAAAACACTTGAAAAATTGCTCAGAACCCAATTCCATAGCCAAAGAAACCACTTAGGATTAATTCCTTTAGAAACTAAGCATAAGTTAGCTAGCGCAACGCTAGAGTAGCTGGGAAATAGTCCCTGATCACTTTAAATACGTTCTACAAGACCCAAATCGAGTAGAACCAATACCTCTATAATACTCTATAACCTCAGATCAAACTCTAAACAGGTTTGTTCTCTGGACCACTTTGAAATTTTGTATTGGATCTAGACCGCACGTCGAAAGTCCGATATCTGCTATCTTAGACCGTTAGGACCGCCTAGCTGGACTTGATAATCATTTCGAAAATCAAGTCCAACCGATAATCACAGGCTATTTCATTGAGCCCGGACTGAAGAGAGTGCGAATAGGGACAGAATTGGAATTTCAAATTCAAATCTGACACATGACTTGACGTGTCAGTATTAAGCATTCTGACCATCAGAATTCAGCCAAATTACACCCTCGGATCAGGAAAAATTTCTATTTCATATCATGAGATTTGCATACCTGATCTACGTGCGGTGACCGCTGAACTGAAATTGGACCGCCACGTGCGATCTGCGAACCCTGCCGGACTGAAAACTTGATGTGTGCTAGATCCAGTGTGTATGAGCTTAAGTCCGACCGCATTCAGCCAGGGGACCACCAGAAATGTCCTTTTGGACTGAAACAGCCCCGATTTGGTTATCCCTCAAGTGAAACTTATTCCCGAGCCTATTTCGGGCAAGTTTGGGCTTATAAAAAGGGTTGAAACCCTCACTCCTCTCTCCCATCCGAATTTGCAAAAATTCCTAGATTGGGAGAGAGAAAAGGTGAGAGTTTGTGAGAGAAGGTGGGAGAGAATTCCCTGCTACTTGTGCCACGTGCTATAAGTGGTTAAGCCACGCGCTCTAATCACTTTGTCGGTGATTTCTTCGCGTTTTCAGGTAAGAAATAACCCTAATAAGTTGTCGATTTGAGGTTCGCTAGTATTCATAGCATGTTAGCTGACTTATCTTGTAAATTAGGTTCTCTTATCGCCGTAGACGAAGCGTATACGCTCCGTTCGAAACGACACGCCTATAAGAGATAAGGTGCGGATTTTAGACGCTTTGATTGACTGTTTCCAAAGCTTTCAATGTCATTTAATAGTAAATTATCGATGGCATCGCCGTTTGACATGTACAACATGCTGTCCGTTTCCTGTTTCGTAAACCGACGGAGAATATGAGATTTAGGGCATTTTAGTCATTTGTAGGAAGTACTGTTTTCATGCATATTTTTCTGACGTGATTGACATGGCTTCTTGTCGCATTAGAATGTTAGGAATACGTGCATAATTAGTTTGGCGAAGAGATTCGCCTAAATGCGCACTTCGGGTCGACATACTATATGTAGACTTAAGTGTGTAGTGTAAGTGTTTGTATAAATGCTTGTATTAGTATGTATTGAATTAAATGGTGTTATGAATTAGTTTGAGATTGATTTCTTAATTAATATGCTGGTGTAAATGGTTTTCTACATGTTAGCCACATGCATGATTTCATTATATGAATGAAATGCATGTGCTTGATGACTCGCTTAAGTTGTATGTTATAACATGTGCTTGATGATTTCATTATGATTTAGTTTGAGATTGAATTCTCAATTAATATGCTGATGGAAATGATTTCTTATATGTTGGCGATATGCATAATTTCACTATATGTATGAAAGGCATGTGTCAGATGATTTACTTAAGTTGTACGATATAACATGTGTTAACATGCTCACATGGTTATATTTCAATTCTAATACTCTTACATGAATTGCTGATTGGATTCATAATTGTTTGGGACTATACTTAGTCCAGGCAGTCGGTAACAGAGAAAATTCGTGGCTAGCTTGTATTTGCCACGAACGACGTGTCGATGAATGCGAGTCGTGTTTTGGAGTTGGCGACAGTGGTTAGGCCATACGAAGTGTTTTACGCACTTCATGTCGTTCAACTTGAGATACGATCGTCCTAGTCGAGCCCGTCAAGTAACCCGACTAGCCATTATATGTTCACCCTGCATGAGTCATAACTGCTTGAACCTAGGCTACTGAACTTACCATTGTAAACCCTATTAACTATGGTACCTTGATCCACGAAGACTCATGAGCCGGGCATGGTGGTATGGGACACCGTGGTCGAGCTGTCGGCCTACGCTGGGGCCACAAACCTCCCCGTGGTGACCAGTGAGCACCTAAACTCATGAGCAGATTATGGTGGTATGGGATACTATGTTTTTGCTGTCGGCCTACATTCATAAGGTGATGGAGGAGTGGAGCAACGAGTGCGTACAACAGCCCTGGCAGCCCTTTGTAGTGACCGCAAGCATATTTTGAGTCTACGGGAGGCGACGACCCTTCCATAGCAATAGAGTAGAGTAGGCCTGTATTGATAAGGTGATGGGGGAGCGGAGCAACGAGTGCGTGCAACAACCTTGACAACCCTTGTAGCGACCTACAAAATATACATCGTATGAGATTACTAGGAGTGACGACCCTAGACAGGACTGTGTTGGGATTGATATAAGGGAAGTACCTTAGTTTCCCAATCCTGCTGTTTGAATGGACTAATAACAACTCAGAAATCATATCACCATACCATTGCATGTGCCTGGAAGATGTGGAGCACTTGAGGGTCGATTGCATGCCGCAGTCGTAAGATGGTACCGTATGAGGGAGATCGTCGGTGAGGGCATACATCACGTCATGTCATATTGCATTAACAACAGTATTAGGATGGTTTGATTTACTGCATTACTATTAAGCATGATTGATTTGATAACATGCTAATCTCTGCTCTCTTATCCCACTGAGTTGATCACTCACTCCCACGTTACGGGATGGTGTTTCCGAATACCCACCAGTCCCTATTGTGATTGCAGATGATAGCGCGGCCTGCGAGGCGGAGCTGGGCTTGATGATGATGAGGAGGATTCCTCCTTTATACGTGATCTGATTGACGGGATTTCAGGGAGGTTGATTAGATACCTTGACACTTGTCATTTTATATTTTTAGAATACTCATGTATATCCTTTTGGTTTACTTTTGGAGTATAAATGTATGTATATAACCTGGTAACATATTCACACTCTGGAGACATACAGCAGTTTATATATGTTATACATACTATCACAGTCTTCCGCTTGTAAATTTAACCGTCTCTGGAGCGTGATATGTTGTTTTAGCTTAATCTCACTCATGTTTAATACATTATTGCAGACAACATTCAATCATACATATCTATGTTGCATAAATAACATTTTGGAACTCGAGAGTTGGGTTTTTGCTCGACCCCCCGATTTTTGGGATGTTACAATAGTCCAAGACGCCTGACTATGGAACGTGATATCAAAGAAAGCGTGGACCCAGTATCCATCATCACAAGTATAGGAGTACCTCCGATGTGGGCGGTGACCTCAAAGGCCAAAGGATGCGCAGTAGCCAAACGTAAAGGCGGTGCCGATATAGCCTGTGGACATGGACGGTCAATTTTCTGCGGCGGTGAGAACCCACTGTCTCTCATCCGAGCAAAACAGCTCTGCACTGCGTGACCCGTTCTCCCACAGTAAGTACATGATAGATCAGGGCACCTCATCCATAACACTGGTGCTATAGCCTTAGGAGGAGGGTCGACGTGAGGCCTCTTACGTGCAAAGGGCCTGTCCTACAACTTTAGTCGTGGCCTAGGAACCATAGGGCCACGAGACCACGTAAGTCGATCCACATCCTTCTCTGCCCGCATAGACATGTGAATCAGCTCAGCGTAGGAGGGGATGCTCACGCAACACATCTTCGACCATATGTCTGGTCACAAACCCTCAAAAAAGTGCCGTATGCGCATCTGCTCATCTGCAAGTATAGTCGGGACGTATCTGCCCAACTCGGTGAATCGATGCTCATACCTGTGACTGTCATGCCTCCCTGTCTGAGGCGTAGGAACTCATTCTCCTGCTCATGTCTGTATGTCTGGGGATAGTATTTCTCGTGAAAACGGAACTCGAACGCTGCCCAAGCCCAGATGTAATCGACTGCAACGGTCCGCAACACACTATCCCACCATAAGCTGACCTCTCGCTCAAACAGGAACGTAGCCAAATCTACCTGCTCAGGCTCTGAGCAATGCAACATCCTTAGAATATTCAACACACGGTCGAGCCAATACTCGACCTCCTCGGGTCTGTGAGAACCCGTAAATGTAGGAGGCCGTAAGCGCTGGAATCGCTCGAGTAGGCTCCGTGTATCCGCAACATTCCCCGCAGGGTAAGCAGGTGGTGCAGGATGAGCCATGCCCTCATCCTGAGCACAAGTACTGACATCCTCAGCTGGATGCACAGGTGGTGCAGGTGGAGTCTCACTCCCACCTTGGGCTAGAGCCCCTACTATAGTAGTCAAGAGCTGCTGCTGCTGCTGCATCATGGCCATCATCTACTCAAACCTATCAGGAGGTGGAGCGGGCTGTGGCATGTACTGCATCGAGGAAGACACGCGATGCTGCTCTCTGACAGGCCGTGTGAAAGGCGGTGGTCCAACTGCAGGACCTGTAGGAGGCTGAGACTCACGTGCTGTCTCAGGAATCGGGCCTACAGCAGGGTCCGCATGAACATCATTCTGGAGAGGAACCTGATCCATAGGCTCTCCCATTGTCAGTCGTACTGTGCTCTGCGTAGCCTTAGGCGGCATTCCCTATAATCAAAATAGGGCGCAACCTTGTTAGTTTCAACAATAGCACAAACACACCGCAATCATTCACATACTAAACTGCAGAATTTCATGCATTTCATTTACTCAAAATTTGTCACAATACAAGAGATATATCCTTACATGCATCATGACCAGAAACACATGGGAACTGAGCTAGTAAACTACTACAGCAACATAAACAAACTACTAGCCTTATCAGGCTTACACACAGAAAGCAGGAAACAACTAATAACAACGAACATCATCCAGATCTAGATCACCGGTCCAAGTCCGGCGATGGAGGAGGAGCACCCTTATCCTGTATACAACACATAATAGCCTTTAGAGTACGTGTCACCTTACCGAATTTCCTCTTCATAATGGCCTTAGTATCCTCGACCTCGTTAACACCCTGAAAATCGGGGGTCGTGTATAAACTCAACTCCCGAGTTCCAGACCGTCACTTATGCAACAAAAATGATTATGATTTAATGTTGTCTGAGTTAAAGCATTCACATGAGTAAAAGTATACCAAAACTGCAATTCATACTCCAGATTCAGTGATAAAAGCAAGAGGAAGACTAAAGAGTATATATATCACTGTATGGAAAAACAAAGTAGATCTCAACTGTCTCTAAAGTATGAATACATCTCTGAGTCTCATGTACATGTAATTAACAGAAATAAATGTCCAAAATAGTCCCACTGAGGAGTCCCGTCAACCCAGGCCACCTAAGTAAAGCCGTCGTGGTACTGTATGTATGAGAACTCGTCCTGGTCCTCATCATAGTCCGACTCTACCTCCTGGATCACCGCATCACCTGCATTTAAGACAGGGTCTGGTGGGTGTTGCAAACACCATCCCGAAACGTGGGAATGAGTAGCTAACTCAGTGGAATAATAAAGCAAGGATTAACATGTTCTCAAATCAATCATGCGATAATAGTGAAGCTGTAAATCAAACAATCCTAATACTGTTGTTAATGCAATATGACATGACGTGATGTATACACTCACCGACGATCTTCCTCATACGACACCATCTTACGACCGCGGCATGCAATCATCCCTCAAGTGCTCCACATCTTCCAGGCACATGCAATGTTATGGTGATATGATTTTCGAGTTGTTATTAGTCCATTCAAAAGCAGGATTGGGAAACTAAGTTACTTCCCTTATATCAATCCCAACACAGATCCTGTCTAGGGTCGTCACTCCTAGTAATCTCATACGATGTATATTTTATAGGTCGCTGCAAGGGCTGCCAGGGCTGTTGCTAGCACTCGTTGCACCGCTCCCCCATCACCTTATCAATACAGGCCTACTGTACTCTCACTGCTACGGAAGGGTCGTCGCCTCCCTTAGACTTAGAATACGCTCACGGTCACTACAAAGGACTCGTCGCTTGATCAGTGTAGGCCGACAGGAAGAATATAGTGTCTCATACCACCATAATCTGCTCACGAGACATAGGTGATCACTGGTCATTACGGGGAGGTTTATGGCCCAAGCGTAGGCCGACAGCTCGACCACGGTGTCCCATACCACCATGCCTGGCTCATGAGTCTTCGTGGATCATGGTACCATGGTTGACAGGGTTTACAATGGTAAGTTCAGTACCCTAGGTTCTAGCAGTTATGACTCATACAAGGTGAACATACAACGGCCAGTCGGGTTACTTGACGGGCTCTACTAGCACGATCGCATCTCAAGTCGAATGACATGAAGTGCGTAAAACACTTTGTGTGGCCTAACCACTGCCGCCAACTCCAGAACACGGCTCGCGTTCATCGACGCGTCGTTCGTGGCAAAGATAAGCCAACCACGAAATTTCTCGGTTACCGACTGCCTGGACTAGGGATAGTCCCAATCAATTATGAATTCACATCAGCAATTCATGTAAGAGTATTGGAAATGAAATATAACCATGTGAGCATGTTAACACATGTTATAACATACAACTTAAGTAAATCACCAAGCACATGCATTTCATACATACAATGAAATCATGCTTATGGCTAATATGTAGGAAATCATTTACATCAGCATATTAATTGAGAAATCAATCTCAAACTCATTCATAACACCATTTAATTCAATACATACTAATACAAGCATTTATACAAACACTTAAACTACACACTTAAGTCTACATATAGTATGTCGACCCAAAGTGTGCATTTAGGCGAATCTCTTTGCCAAACTAATTATGCACGCATTCCTAATATTCTAATGCAACAAGAAGCGATGTCAATCACATCAGAAAAATATGAATGAAAACAGTACTTCCTACAAATGACTAAAATGCCCTAAATCTCATATTCTTCGTCTATTTACGAAACAGGAAACGGACAGCATGTTGTACATGTCAAACGGCATTGCCGTTGATAATCTACTATTAAACGACATTGAAAGCATTGAAAACAGTCAATCAAAGCGTCTAAAATCTGCACCTTATCTCTTATAAAGGTATTGATTCGAACGGAGCGTATACGCTTCGTCTACGGCGACTAGACAACCTGATTTACAAGATCTATCAGCTAACATGCTATGGAACGAAAGGAACACTAAATCAGCAACTTTCTAAGGTATTTTCTTACCTGAAAATGTGGAGAAATCACTGGCCAAGTGATCGGAGCGTGTTGCTAAAGTACGTGCAACAGGTAGCACAACGACAAGAAAATTCTCTCCTACTCTCTCTCACAAACTCTCACCTTTTCTCTCTCCTAATCTAGAGTTTTTCTCAAATTCGGATGGGAGAGAGGAGTGAGGGTTTCAACCCCTTTTATAAGCACAAAAATGCCCGAAATAGGCTCGGGAACAAAGTTTACTTGATGTATATCCAAATTGGGGCTGTTTCAGTCCAAAAGAACATTTCTGGCGGTCCCCTAGCCGAACGTGGTTGGACTTAAGCTCGTGCATACAGGATCTAGCACGCATCAAGTTTTCAGTCTGGCAGGGTTCGCAGATCGCACGTGGTGGTCCAGTTTCAGTTCAGCGGTCACCGCACGTAGATCAGGCCTGCAAGTCTCATGATATGAAATAGAAATTTTTCCTGATCCGAGGGTGTAATTTGGCTGAATTCTGACGGTCAGAACGCTTAATACTGACGCGTCAAGTCGTGTGCCAGATTTGAATTTCAAATTCCAAATCTGTCCCTATTCTTACTCTCTTTAGTCTAGGCTCAATGAAATAGCCTGCGAATGTCGGTTGGACTTGATTTTCAAAATGATTGTCAAGTCCAGCTAGGTGGTTCTAACGGTCTAAGATAGTAGGTATCGAAATTTCGACGCGCGGTTTAGATCCAATACAAAGTTTCAAAGTGGTCCAGAGAACACACCGGCTTAGAGTTTGATCCGAGGTTATAGAGTATTATAGAGTCGTTGGTTCTACTCGATTTGGGTCATGTAGAATGTATTTAAAGTGATCAGGGACTATTTTCCAGCTACTCTAGCGTTGCGCTAGCTAATTTACTCTTAATTTCTAAAGGAATTAATCCTACGCGATTTCTGGCCGAGTTGGTACTCGAGTCCAAGTACGGATTTTTCTAGGGCGTTACACCTCGGCCCGAAGTTCTTGGACTTCCTGTCGCAAGGCGACCTGACTCTCCTCAATTTGGGCAATGTGAGCATCTCTAGTAGCCCGAGTCAATGGAGGAGGACTCTTATCAGTATCCTGAGTCTCTTCTTCTTCTTCTTCCTGGGCTTCTTCCTCGATTTCTGCCCCAGCCTCTCCTTCACTGACATCCGCTTCACTATCATAATCGCCCTCGCTATCATGATCAAGATGAGCCTCACGCTGCCGAGGCCCTATCTTCATTCTTTCCATGGTAGTCTCATCAATGTGGTGAATCGGTACTGGAAACTCCGGCCCAAGTCTGTACGCAAACTCAAGCACGATCTTGCATATGAGCCGGCCAAAAAGAAGTGACTCAGATGTTCTTCTTGATTTCGTTATGAGGACTATCTGCTGCAACACAAAGGTGGCCATGCACACATTCTCTCCCTGGCCCACCTGATACAAGAAATCAACCATGAGGCATGTACATTCGCTGCAGTTGGTCGACCTAGGATACACGTTGAACGTGCAAATGTGGTGCAGCAGGCGTAAATCCTCTGACATATGACACACCAAGAGGCTATTGTTAGGCTACCACGGAACCAAACTACCACATAAGAATCCAGTACGGCGATCTCGCTCACGCCTACTCTTTAGATTCTTAGCACTGGGATGAACTTCACCTAGAGGCACCTTCAGAATGTGAGCTATCAACCGAACATCGATCGTAGCCATCCGGTCTCTATCAAAGGGAATCTTGAACTGCAATGGCTCCAACGTAGGATCCCAGATACGAGCATAGAAGGAACGAACGGTGCTCACGTTTTCTCGGGACTGTGCTTCAAAGAGCGGACCCCAATGTGCAGCTTCAATGCGCTCAAATAACAGATATTCACCGAAGAGCCGCTTATCCACATGGGCTTCAAACAGTACCTTACGGTCAGTATAATCACCATGAGGCATCTGTGCTAACATCACTCGCCCTATTTGAGCATGGGGATCCAAATCCCGCTTTGTATAAAACTCACGAGCTGTGCTTGGACCTGCGGCGGCGCTTGAGCTAGCATCGCCACCTCTCGGCCTTCTTGATTGCGAAGGGCGACTAGGCCCGGCTTCATCTGTGGCAGTCTTTCTCTTTCCCATCAAAGAGAGGATGGTGGAGAAAGAGGAAAGAGTTAAAATGGCTCCAATAAAAGCCATGGAAAATAAGTGAAATGGAGAAAAACCGCTGCCCAAACGGACTGAAGTGGATCTAGGCATTGTAGAGGGATGCTTCAAGCTTCCAAGGGCTGGATTTTTAAAAAGAAAAGAGAAGAATAAAGGGGAATGGAGCTCCACCCAATTTCAGCCGTGTTTGGGGGTTGTGGGAGCTCCCACGGACGAGATTTGAAAGGGAAGGGGTTACAAACAGTAATGGAGGGATGGAATGGGATCGTTTTTAACAGGAAATGGGATTGGGAGAGGTTTGGAGCTGCATTTTGAGATGTGGCAGCAAGAAAAATGAAAATGGAGGCTTGGAGGGGGGCTATTGTGAAGGAAGTGGTGTTTTGAGAGAGTTTCAACGGATGAACCCTATATGGGAGGGGTGCCCTACCCTAAAAAGGGCATGCGCCCAAATTTTAGACCACGTGGGGCCCTTCGTACGACGATCCATCGCCTGATCGACGATGGCATCACCGGCTGATCACCAATCTGGCCGGTCAGGCCTGGTGGGGTAGGTCCCCCCTGCCCTAGGGACTCCACATATATATGGGCCCCACTCCAGATCATTGTAGATTGGCCTAGGGATGCCTAAAACTCCATTCAGGGTGTTTCAGGGCCAATTTATAAACCAGAATGAATTTATATGCTATGTAACATATGATTTTGGGGTAGGATGAGCTAATCTATCCAACTAACCCATCTAATACAAAATATTTCATAACTAGAATGACCAAAAGGCTAATTTCCATGTAACTTTACTATTCATTGTAAAAGTTTGTCGACGTATGATTTTATATCATTTTCACATTAGGATTTATGCCTAACATAAAAAAAATGAAAAAGAATTGAAGAATAGGGTGGTGAGAGGAAAGATTTTGAAGGAATTGGGTGAAATGGGATTTTTAAGCCCTAGCGATTGAGTGTAAGGGTTGTGGTTGCCCCACAACCCAAGGATTTACATTTTAGGATTTTTAATTCACCTAGGTTCATCTCAAACTCGCCTACTTACAACATATGAGCTACTTAGGTCGCTTCATGTGACCCCAGATGTGTTATGGACTCGATCAAATGATCGATACGAGTAAACTTCGCCTATTGGCGAAATTGTGATCCTACGAGTGTTTCTAGGTTCTTCTCATACCTACCTAAGTCAAAGGAGTGACAGCGTACATCGCGTGTCCATAACCCAGGTCCGGTTTAATCTCATTCATGCTCTGATACCAACTTGTAACACCCTGAAAATCGGGGGTCGTGTATAACCCGACTCCCGAGTTCCAGACCATCACTTATGTAATAAGAATGATTATGATTTAAAGTTTACTGAGTTAGAGCATTCACATGAGTAAGATTATACCAAAACTGCAATTCATACTCCAGATTCAGTGATAAAACGCAAGCAGAAGACTGAAGACTATATATATCACTGTATGGAAAAAAAATAAATCTCAACTATCTCCAAAGTATGAATACATATCTGAGTCTCATATACATGTAAATAAACAAAAATTAAATTTTCATAAGGTCTAACTATGAAGTCCCGCCGATCTAGGTCACTTATGCAAAGCCGTCGTGAAACTGCATATAGGAGAACTCGTCCTGGTCCTCATCGTAATCTGGCTCTGCCTCCTAAATCGCCGCATCACCTGCATCTAAGACAGGATCTGGTGGGTATTGCAAATACCATCTCGTAACATGGGAGTGAGTGATCAACTCAGTGGAATAATAGAGCAGAGATTAGCATGTTCTCAAATCAATCATGCGATAATATTAAAGCAATAAATCAAACATTCCTAAATACTATTGTTAATGCAATATGACATGGCATGATGGATGCCCTCACCGACATTCTCCTTCATACGGCACCATCTGCGTCCGTGGCATGCTTGCCTACCGCTCAGTTCTCCACATCTTCCGGGCACATGCAATGTGATGTGGATATGATTACCAAGTTGTTATTATTCCTTTTCATACAGCAGTATTGGAAAACTAAGGTACTTCCCTTATATCAATCCCAACACAGATCCTATCTAGGGTCATCACTCCTAGAAATCACATACGATGTTACATTTGTAGGTCAATGCAAGGGCTGTCAGGGCTGTTGTTCGTACTCGTTGCACGGCTCCCCCATCACCTTATCAATACAGGCCTAATGTACTCTCGTCGCTACAGAAGGGTCGTCGCCTCCCGTAGACTCAGAATATGCTCGCGGTCACTACAAAGGGCTCGTCACCAATCAGTGTAGGCCGACAACAAGAATATAGTGTCCCATACCACCATAATCTGCTCACGAGTCATAGGTGCTCACTGGTCACTACGGGGAGGTTTGTGGCCCCAGCGTAGGCCGACAGCTCGACCACGGTGTCCCATACCACCATGCCCAGCTCATGAGTCTTTATGGATCAAGGTACCATAGTTGACAGGGTTTTCAATGGTAAGTTCAGTACCCTAGGTTCAAGCATTTGTGACTCATACAAGGTGAACATTCAACGGCCAATCGGGTTACTTAACGGGCTCAACTAGTACGATCGCATCGCAAGTCGAACGACATGAAGCGCGTAAAACACTTCGTGTGGCCTAACTACTGCCACCAGCTCCAAACACGACTCGCGTTCATCGATGCATCTTTCGTGACAAATATAAGCTAATCACGAATATACTCCGTTACCGACTGCCTGGACTAATCCTAGTCCCAAACATTTTTAAATCAGCATCAATAATCATGTGAGAGTAATTAAAATGCAATACAAAAATACAAGCATGTTATCACATGTTATAACATACAACTTAAGTAATTCATTCAACACATGCATTTCATACATACAATGTAGTCCATACATATTGCCAACATGATGGAAATCATTTACATCAGCACATTACTTGAGAATTCAATCTCAAAACTATTTCTCAACACCATATACTCAATACATACTAATACAAACATTTATACAAACACTTAGTCTACATACTTAAGTCTACATAGTGTATGTCGACTCAAAGTGCGCCTTTGGGCGAATCTCTTCGCCAAACCAATTATGCACGCATTCCTAATATCCTAATGCGACAAATAGCCATGATAAATAATTAAGCAAAATATGGATGCAAACTGTATTTCCTACAAATGACTAAAATGCCCTAAATCTCATATTTCCCATACGTTTGCGAAACAGAAAATGGACAGCATATTGTACATGTTAAACGGCGTTGTCGTCGATAATCTACTATTAAACGACATTGAAAGCATTGAAATCAGCCAATCAAAGCGTCTAAAATCCTCACCTTTTACCCTAGAGGTGTGTCGTTTCGAACGGAGCGTATACGCTTCGTCTACGGCGAACAGGCGACGTAATACACAAGCTACATAAGCTACATCACTAATGGATCGAAGAAAACTCCAAATTAGCAAGTGTTTAGGATTTTTCCTTACCTAGAAATGTGGCGGAATCATCGGGAAAGTGATTGAGATGCGTTACTTAAGCACGTGCAACAGCTAGTGCAGGTGGCAGGAAGATCACTCCCACACTCTCTCACAAACTCTCATTTTTTCTCTCTCTAGCTAGGGTTTCTAGCAAATTTGGATGGGTGAGATATGTGAGGGTTTAAGGCCCTTTTATAGCCTAGAACATTCCCAAATTAGGCTTGGGAACAATGTTTACTTGAGGTATAACCAAATCGGGGCTTTTCTGGTCTAAAAGAGTAGTTCGGGAGGTCCCCTGGCCGAACGCGGTCGGACTTAAGCTCTTGGTCACTGGATGTTGCTCACACCCAGTTTTCAGTCCGGCAAAGTTCATAGATTGCACGTGGCGGTCCAGTTTCAGTTCAGCGGTCATCGCACCTAGATCAGGTCTACAAGTCTCATGATATGAAAGAGAAATTTTTCCTGATCTAAGGGTGTAATTTGGCTGAATTCTGACGGTCAGAACGCTTAATAATAACAGGCCAAGTCACGTGCCAGATTTGGATTAAAATTTTCAAATCTAACCATATTCTCACTCTCTTCACTCTAGGCTCAATGAAATAGCCTCTGAACGTCGGTTGGGCTTGATTTTCGAAATGATTGTCAAGTCCAGCTAAGCGGTCATAACGGTCTAAGATTGTAGGTATCGGACTTTCAACGGTCTAGATCCAATACAAAGTTTTCAAAGGGTTCCTGAGAGCAAACGGGTTTAGAGTTTGATCCAAAGTTTCAGGGTAATATAACACCATTGATTCTACAAGTTTTGGGTCTTGTAGAACGTATTTAAAGTGATCAGGGATGATTTCACAGCTACTCTAGCATTGCGCTAGCTAACTAATGCTTAATTTCTAAAGGAATTTATCCTAAGTGATTTCTGGTCGAGTTGGTACTCGAGTCTAAGTACGGATTTTTTCAAGGCGTTACAGGAGGTGGGATGAATCTTCTACAACTAATGGAAGGATGTAATCCTAGGGGAGTCACTAAACAAAGGGTATAGCAATAATGTTGGGCCTAATCTCTTAAGACGAATGAATTAGAGCTCAAAGAACGATTAAGTGAAGAATGGGATGTTTGGAGAATAGTATTAAAGAATTCAAGTGCCAAAATCAAATAAAACCAAGTAGAAAAAAAAATGAGGAAAAGTCTAAATATTCACAGAGTCAAGTAATAGAAATAACAAATTGTTTAGTCTAACCTAAGGTAGGTTCGGTCCAACCAAAATTGTCAAAAATAGTCCAATAGGAAATAATGATTTCTAGAGGTAATTCGACTGAAGGTTGGGTACAACTGAAGTGATGTTCAGTGCTACCGAAGGTACGTTTGGTGCGACCTAAAGGAGATAGAGAGTTTAGACATATTTTAGAGAAATTAGACATATTTTAGAGAAATTTGACTGCAACCGAGAATTAATTTGGCTCGACTTTGGTGTAACCAAAGGACTATTTTAGTGCAACAGAAGCATAAAAACGTTTAGAAATTTGAAGTAGGTCCAAATTTGATGTGGATTTTCTTTATTTAAAGAGGTGGTTGTGTAACACCAAGAAAATTGGGGGTCGTGTATAAACTCAACTCCCGAGTTCCAGACCGTCACTTATGCAACAAAAATGATTATGATTCAATGTTGTCTGAGTTAAAGCATTCACATGAGTAAAAGTATACCAAAACTGCAATTCATACTTCAGATCCAGTGATAAAAGCAAGCGGAAGACTAAAGAATATATGTATCACTGTATGGAAAAATAAAGTAGATCTCGACTGTCTCCAAAGTATGAATACATATCTGAGTCTCATATACATGTAAATAACAGAAATCAAATGTCAAAATAGTCCCACTGAGAAGTCCCGTTAACCCAGGCCACCTAAGCAAAGCCGTCGTGGTACTGCATATATGAGAACTCGTCTTGGTCCTCATCATAGTCCGGCTCTGCCTCCTGGATCGCTACCTCACCTGCATCTAAGACAGGGTCTGGTGGGTGTTGCAAACACCATCCCGAAACGTGGGGGTGAGTAGCTAACTCAGTGGAATAATAGAGCAAGGATTAATATGTTCTCAAATCAATCATGCGATAATAGTAAAGCAGTAAATCAAACATTTCTAACACTATTGTTAATGCAATATGACATGACATGATGGATGCCCTCACCGACGATCTCCCTCATACGGCACCATCTTACGCCCACGGCATGCAATCATCCCACAGTGCTCCACATCTTTCAGGCACATGCAATGTGATGGTGATATGATTTTCGAGTTATTATTAGTCCATTCAAACAGCAGGATTGAGAAACTAAGGTACTTCCCTTATATCAATCCCAACACAGATCCTGTCTAGGGTCATCACTCCTAGTAATCTCATACGATGTATATTTTGTATGTCGCTGCTAGGGCTGCCAGGGCTGTTGCTCGCACTCGTTGCACCGCTCCCCCATCACCTTATCAATACAGGCTTACTGTACTCTCACTGCTACGGAAGGGTCGTCGCCTCCCGTAGACTCAGAATACGCTCGTGGTCACTATAAAGGACTCGTCACCTGATCAGTGTAGGCCGACAGGAAGAATATAGTGTCCCATACCACCATAATCTGCTCACGAGTCATAGGTGCTCACTGGTCACTACGGGGAGGTTTGTGGCCCCAACGTAGGCCGACAGCTCGACCACGGTGTCCCATACCACCATGCCCGGCTCATGAGTCTTTGTGAATCAAGGTACCATGGTTGACAGGGTTTACAATGGTAAGTTCAGTACCCTAGGTTCAAGCAGTTATGACTCATACAGGGTGAACATACAATGGCCAGTCGGGTTACTTGACGGGCTCGACTAGCACGAGCGCATCTCAAGTCGAACGACATGAAGTGTGTAAAACACCTCGTGTGGCCTAACCATTGCTGCCAACTCCACAACATGGCTCGCGTTCATCGACGCGTCGTTCGTGGCAAAAATAAGCCAACCACGAACTTGCTCAGTTTCCGACTGCCTGGACTAGGTATAGTTCCAAACAATTATGAATTCACATCAGCCATCATGTAAGAGTAATGGAAATGAAATACAACCATGTGAGCATGTTAACACATGTTATAACATACAACTTAAGTAAATCTTCCAACGCATGCATTTCATACATATAATAAAATCATGCATATAGCTAACATGTAGGAAACCATTTACATCAGCACATTAATTGAGAAATCAATCTCAAACTAATTCATAACACCATTTAATTCAATACATACTAATACAAGCATTTGTACAAACACTTAAACTACACACTTAAGTCTACATATAGTATGTCGACTCAAAATGCGCATTTAGGCGAATCTCTTCGCCAAAATAATTATGCATGCATTCCTAATATCCTAATGCGACAAGAAGCCATGTCAATCACATCAGCAAATTATGAATGAAAACAGTATTTCCCACAAATGACTAAAATGCCCTAAATCTCATATTCTTCGTCTGCTTACGAAACAGGAAACGGACAACATGTTGTACATATCAAACGGCGTTGCCGTCGATAATCTACTATTAAACGACATTGAAAGCGTTGGAAACAGTCAATCAAAGCGTCTAAAATCCGCACCTTTTCTCCTATATGTGTATTAATTCGAACGGAGCGTATACGCTTCGTATACGGCGAACCGGGAACCTAATACACAAGATCTATCAGCTACTTCGCTATGGAACCAAGGGAACCTCAAATCAGCAAGTATTAGGGATATTTTCTTACCTAGAAACGTGGTGAAATCACCGAGAAAGTGATTGAGGTGTGTTTCTTAATCACGTGCAACAGGTGGCACAAGCAGCAGGAAATTCCCTTCCACTCACTCTCACAAACTCTCACTTTCTCTCTCACTCTTGCTAGGGTTTCTAGCAAATTCGGATGGGTGAGAGGAGTGAGGGTTTCAAGCCCTTTTATAAGCCCAAACATGCCCAAAACAGGCTTCAAGCCAAGGTATAATTAAGTTATATCCAAATCGGGACTATTCCGATCCAAAAAGGCATTTCTGGTGGTCCCCTGACCGAACGCGATCGAACTTAAGTTCATACATGTCGGATGTCGCTCACATCCCATTTTCAGACCAGTAGTGTTCGTAGATCGCACGTGGCGGTCTAGTTTCAGTTCAGCGGTCACCGCACGTAGATCAAGTCTACAAGTCTCATGATATGAAATAGAAATTTTTCCTGATCCGAGGGTGTAATTTGGCTGAATTCTGACGGTCAGAACGCTTAATAATAATGCGTCAAGTCATGTGCCAGATTTGAATTTCAAATTCCAAATCTAACCCTATTCTCACTCTCTTCACTCTAGGCTCAATGAAATAGCCTGTGAATGTCGGTTGGACTTGATTTTCGAAATGATTGTCAAGTCCAGCTAGGCGGTTATAACAGTCTAAGATTGTAGGTATCGGACTTTCGACGCGCGGTGTAGATCCAATACAAAGTTTCAAAGTGGTCCAGAGAACAAACCGGTTTAGAGTTTGATCCGAGGTTTTAGAGTATTATAGCGTCTTTGGTTCTACTCGTTTTGGGTCTTGTAGAATGTATTTAAAGTGATCAGGGACTATTTCCCAGCTACTCTAGCGTTGCGCTAGTTAACTTACACTTATTTTCTAAAGGAATTAATCCTACGCGATTTCTGGTCGAGTTGGTACTCGAGTCCAAGTACGGATTTTTCCAGGGCGTTACAGGTTGTGACTATTTTAGCTACAAATCAGGGCTTGGGAGAGGACCAAGGGGCACTGGAGCTTCTAAGGAATCGTCATTCTTCTTCAATCGTTCGGTTCTAGTTTTTTATCATGCATTTTTTTTTTGGTTTATGATGATAGTTATGATTGACAAATCTCTAAGCCAAGGCTAAGGGATGAACCTTTGGATATTTGATATTTAATTCATTTTCAATGAAAACTTTAAGTTATTTATGTTAAATTGTGATTGGATGATTGAATTCTTGGATTAAAGAATGAATTAATCTAAAAATTCGATTGATCTCTCGTCGCCTCCAAGTACATTAGATGCTTTTAATTCCTTGAGATTTGGTTATTTAGATTTTTTATGAGAGATTAGGCCTATCGTGATTCAAATTTATGTTGGATATTGCTACGTTATCCTCCAATTAGAATGGATTGGAATCCAGTTTTAGTTGAGTTATCAACTAAAGAAGACAAATTAAGTTCGAGTTCTATCATTGGATTAAGAACTTAAATAACCTGATTTATTCTAAGTGTGTTCTGACCAATTTTTGCATAGATCAACCTTGTGAAATTGTGGGAAAACCGATAGTACTGAAGTATGAAGTGTGAACAAATGTCCTAGAGGTGGGTGAATAGGACTTTTTCAAAACTTGTTTTTAGGCTCATGTCTTAGTGACCTTTCTATTTCGTAGGATCCCGTGGTCCTCCCAGTCAAATTTTGGTAACTCGTAGATTGCATTTGCGCACGATCTTAAGTCACATCCTGTAAACCTGAGTTGACCCAACCTGAGACCTATGCCATTGCGATCGTGCCATCGTCACTGTTCGGACGTCGTATCTCGTGCGCTAATCCGATGCTTAGATCATAAGTTGTGGACTGTGTATGATAATACCCATGGACCGTGTGTTGCGCGACCACCTATCCAGATTGCACATTTCCCTAGCAACCATCATCATGAGGATGATGTCACCATAGGGGTGACATCACCCTAGCTATAGCCCTAGGAATGCTTTTACTAACCCTAGACCCCATGCTTCTCTTACATGAAATGATTGCTAGCTAGGAGAGAGAGAGAGAGACAGAGAGAGAGAGGATACCTATCATCAGTACCTGTCTCTCCCTCTTATCTCTCTCTCTCTCTCTCTCTCTCTCTCTCTCTCTCTCTCTCCCTCCTTTCTTCCATCTCCATTGCTAGAGCTTAGAACGTCCAAGTAACCCCCAAAAAAATCCATCCCCTTTCACCCATTCTCCCCATCAATCCAACCATCAAGACCCCATCTCAACCATTAAAAGATCATCTTAGGAGCATTGGAGCATAGTGTTGGAAGAAGGACATCAAGGTCTAAGGTGGGTGCTTGTCTAGGATTAGATCCTTCCTTTCTTTGATCTTTAATGTTCATTGCATGGGACCCATCTTGATGTATGTTGTAGATCTTAGAGGGGCTCATAGTGGTGGGGCCCCTCCATCTCACGTTTATCTCTCTCTCTCTCTCTCTCTCTCTCTCTCTCTCTCTCTCTCTCTCTCTCTCTCTCTCTCTCTCTCTCTCCTTCTCTTTTTTCCATATATGATGGCCCACCTGGTGATGTACGTATCCTATCTTAGTTATCCAAGCACTGGGACACTCACCATCTAGCAAATAGGGTCCTTCTTGCTGCCAGATTGGGCCTATACGGCTGGACCGACCATGCAGGCCTGGTTGAAGGGAAAACACTAATATCAGCTTGGCCCAAGGGGTGGCCCACCCTCCCGTGGACCCCACCATACATGAGCATCTTATCCAGGCCGTCCATCCACTAGAAGCCCAACAGGCTTGGATGAGGTGAAGAAATAAATATCATCTTGATACTAGCTGGTGGGTCCCACACATGTGGACCCACCGATGTATGTTTTTCATCCAGGCCGTCCATCCCTAGACGTGGCCCACATTGATGCATGTGTTCTGCATCTACACCGTCCATCTGCTGGATGCTAGTCCAACAACCCAGATGTCCAGTAGCATCCAGCTATTGTATTTGACGTCAGCAAGTTCTGTGGCTGATCATGAGGTATGTGGTATATCCTAATCATCCGTTTGCCTGGCAGTGGGGTGGGACCCACCCCAAACGTGCTAATGTGTGGGCGGGTGGGTCCCACATTGATGTATGTATTTTATATTTGCACCATCCAGAGTGCTGGATGGTGCTACCATGTGGAGCCATCCATGATGTATTTGTTTCATCCAGTCGTCCATCTGTTTTTGACGTGGGGCCCACCCTACATGTGCTGCACGTGTGGGTGTGGGGCCCACTTAGGTGTATGTATTTTGTATCTACACCGTTTGTTCTTGGACGATGTTGTGGGGTGCACCATGATGTATGTGCACTATCTGCACTGTCCGTGAGATTTATTGCACACGTGCAGTCCTCACTGTCCATAGGCTAGGACGGGGGGGGGGGGGCACACCTTCATGTACATATTCTATATCTGCACCATCCATTTACTGGGATGGTGGGCCTCTTGATGCATGTATTCTATATATAGCTGTTCATTTGTTGTTGGACGTGGACTATACCTTTATGTATATCTACCCCGTCCATGGGACATGGGGTCCACCATGATGTGTATTGTATTTAGGCCCTTCTTGCAGGCCGATCTTACAGGCCCACCTTGAGCTATATGATGTGTATGTGGCACAACTATTTTTTTGGATTATGGGCCGCCCCATGAGGCCCAATGTGATGTATTTATGGCCCATTGATGAGGCCTAATGTAAGGCTCGTATCCTAGTCCATACCATTCAATAGACTCCTGCGATCCTCCCTGTCAAATTCTGGAAACCCGCGACCTTTAATCGGCATTTGTGCATGACTTAAGTCACATCCCATAGATTTGAGTTAGCTCAACTTGAAACTTATACCCTAGTGACCACACCGTCGCCCTGGTTCTAACGCCACATCTTGTGCACCAATGCGATACCCAGGCCAGGAGTTGTGGGCCCACATATATTTCAAAGAAACAGCGCGCGTTGCAAGTTTTGAGAGAATCTCTACAACTCATCACATCAATCAATCAAGTACTGGTTAAGTACACAACCCATGCCTCTTCCATCCCTTTCTTACTAACAAAGACAAGCAACCCATACTCCATGCCACCTCACCCCCCATAAGTCAACTCTCTCTTACACACACCCATCTCTCTCTTACACTACCCATTCCTCTCATCCCATCCTTCTTACACAGCCCCACTCCTCTCTCATTTCACTCTATTCTCTACCATTTCCTAAGAAACCATGAGAGAAGAATCCTAAGGAGAGAAAATAAGCTAAGTGTGTGGCCCACTTCCTACCCAAAATCCCTCATCTTAGCCATTCGATCTTCATCATCTTCCATCAAAGAGAGAGCTAAGGAGTTTGGCATTCCATAGAACTAAGAAGAACCAATGGTAGGTGATTTGTAGGTTAGATTTTATTTTTGATGATGGACCAAGTGGGGCATACTGATTGATGGTATGGATCCTATTGGGACCCATCTTGATGTATGCTTTGTATCATGTATTGAGGGACCCACAGTGGCGGGGCCCCTCCATCACATGACTCTCTCTCTCTCTCTCTTTCCTTGTTGCGGCCCACCATGATGAATAAATTAGATCCACACCGTCCGGCCACGTGGACAGTGAAAATTCCACCGTAATGTATCATCCACACTGTCCAGTGGACAGGCCTAGATGCAAGGAAAGCACAAATATCAGCCTTATCCCAATCGGTGGGCCACACGTAGACCCACCTGATGTGCATGTTGCATCCAAACTGTCCATATGCTGGGTTTGGACGAAGGGAAAACACAAATATCAGCTTGATCTAACACATGTGGCCCACCTACGTGAGACCACCGTGATATATGTATTCCATTCTAATCGTCCACCTAATGGATGGTGGGACAGCATCCCACTACCCTTATGGTTGTTGTGTTTAACGTCAACAATTTTTGTGGGACCCACCATGTTGTATCTGTTTCATCTGCACCGTCCAGCAAAGGACGATGCTGGATGCACCTTCCTGGCATGTGTGGCATCCACACCGTTTAGTAGGGATGGTGGGTCCCACTGTATGATTTATGTGTTTCATCTATACCATCTAACCATGTAGAGATCATTTTATGGCATGACATAGAGAATGAGAGATCTAAATTTGAGCGGGACCCACCATGTGTACGTGGCGCCCACCCTGATATGTGTTTCATCCATCGTCCATCTGTGGACGATGGAAATCTTCATCTATACAACTGCTGTATCACAGCAGTAAGTGTTGTGCATCTGACAATGAGGTATGTTTTATATCCTAACTGTCCATCTATTGGTGGGTTAGCATCCCACCAGCAATACAGGTGCAGTATATGACGTTAGCAAGTGCTGTGGAGCCCACGCGATGTATGTATTTCATTCTATGTCGTCTGTTCATCTGGATGGGATCCACACATGATATATGTGTTTTATCCATGCTGTTTATCAACACCATCCATTGTTGGATGGTGTCATGTGAGGCCACCGTGATGTATGGGTCTTATCCACACTGTCTAGCACTTTGGACAGTGGGACCCACCTCTCTGGATGTGTTAAATCCACGCCATCGGACTAGCTGGTGAGCTCATTTTAAGGCTTGAGACTAAAAATAAGATAGATCTGCCCATTAGGTGGACCACACCGTGTAAACCAGTGGAGGATTGAACGTCTGCCATTGAACCCGTTTGGGGTCAGAAGTTTTGAATTTATTTTCCCCTTAATTCAGGTCCTTGTGACCTTATGAATAGATTGGATGGAAAATAAATGTTATGACGGGCCGTGGTAAATTTTATGGGTGGAAATCATTATCTCCACTGTTATTTGTGGTATGGTCCAGATGATCTTCCGATGTGATTCATTTTTTGGGTAATGATCTAAAAATATCTTTAAAATAGATGAATGGTGTAGATGGTGCAGCCCATTGATGTGGCTGACTTGATGTATATGAGGTCCATTGGTGCGGCCCATTGATGTGTCTGATTTGATGTATATGAGGCCCATTGATGAGACCATGTGATGCGGCCCACTTGATGTATATGAGGTCCATTGATGAGGCCGATGTGATGCAGCCCAGTTGATGTATATGAGGCCCATTGGTGCAACCCATTGATGTGACCCACTTGATGTATATGAGGTCCATTGGTGCAACTTGTGGATGCAGTCCACTTGATGTATATGAGGCCCATTGGTGCGGCCCATGTGATGTGGCCCACTTAATGTATATGAGGCCCATAGTGATGTATTTGAGGCCCATGGGTTGAGGCCTGATGTGATGTATATAAGGACCATGAGTAGGCCCAATGAGATGTATGTGAGGCCTTTGTGTCGGGCCGAATGTGATGTATATGAGGTCCATTACGATGTGTGATTCTACCATGATGTATGTAATGATGTTTATGGTGGGCCATGCCTTGGGAGCAATGATGGTTTAACGTCCACATTGTAAGAGTAATGATGGTTAAATGTTGGCATTGTAACTCTCCCTAGGGCTCATTGTTAGGGTCATACTTATTGTGTGTAGGCCTTTTAGGCCCATCTTCGTTATGAAGATAGTTTATCACCATATAACATGCTTAGTATAACTCCATGATTCATGCCTATATGCATCATATGTGTAACGCCCGTGAAAAATCCATACTTGGACTCGAGTACCAACTCGACCCGAAATTGCGTAGAATTAATTCCTATGGAAATTAAGCGTAAGTTAGCTAGCGCAACGCTAGAGTAGCTGGGAAATAGTCCCCGATCACTTTAAATACGTTCTACAAGACCCAAATCGAGTAGAACCAATGACTCTACAATACTCTATAACCTCGGATCAAACTCTAAGCAGATTTGTTCTCTGGACCACTTTAAATCTTTGTATTGGATCTAGACCGCACGTCGAAAGTCCGATACCTCCTATCTTAGACCGTTAGAACTGCCTTACTGGACTTGACAATCATTTCGAAAATCAAGTCCAACCGATAATCACAGGCTATTTCATTGAGCCCGGACTGAAGAGACTGCGAATAGGGACATAATTGGAATTTCAAATTCAAATCTGGCACATGACTTGACGCGTTAGTATTAAGCATTCTGACCGTCATAATTCAGCCAGATTACACCCTCGGATCAGGAAAAATTTCTATTTCATATCATGAGACTTGCAGCCCTGATCTACGTGCGGTGACCGCTGAACTGAAACTGGTCCGCCACGTGTGATCTGCGAACCCTGCCGGACTGAAAACTTAATACGTGCTAGATCTAGTACGCATGAGCTTAAGTCCGATCGCATTCGACCAGGGGACCACCAGAAAGCATCTTTTGGACAAAAACAGCCCCGAATTGGTTATGCCCTAAGTGAACCTTGTACCGGAGCCTATTTTCGGCATTTTTGGGCTTATAAAAGGGGTTGAAACCATCACTCCTCTCTCCCATCCGAATTTGAGAGAAACCCTAATTTGGGAGAGAGAAAAGGTGGGAGTTTGTGAGAGAGAGTAGAAGAGATTTTTCCCGTCTTCGTGCCACCTGTTGCACGTGCTGTAGCAACACCTTCTGATCACCAAGCCGGTGATTCTTCCGCGTTTTCAGGTATGAAACAACCCTAGAAGTTTCTGATTTAAGGTTCACTAGGATCCATAGTTTTTAACCAATAGATCTTGTAAAACAAGTTCTCTTATCGCCGTAGACGAAGCGTATACGCTCCGTTCGAAACGACACGTCTATAAGAGATAAGGTGAGGATTTTAGACGCTTTGATTGACGGTTTCCAACGCTTTCAATGTCGTTTAATAGTAGATTATCGACGGCATCGCCGTTTGACATGTACAACATGCTATCCGTTTCCTGTTTCGTAAATCAACGAAGAATATGAGATTTAGGACATTTTAGTCATTTGTAGGAAGTACTGATTACATTTATATTTTGCTGATATGATTGACATGGTTTGTTGTCGCATTAGAAAGTTAGGAATACGTACATAATTAGTTTGGTGAAGAGATTCGCCAAATTGCGCACTTCGGGTCGACATACTATATGTAGACTTAAGTGTGCAGTGTATGTGTTTGTATAAATGCTTGTATTAGTATGTATTGAATTAAATGATGTTATGAATTAGTTTGATACTGATTTCTTAATTAATATGCTGACGTAAATGATTTCCTACATGTTGACTACGTACATGATTCCATTATATGCATAAAATGTACGTGCTTGAAGATTTGCCTAAGTTGTATGTTATAACATGTGTTAACATGCTCACATGATTGTATTTCAATTCCAATACTCCTACATAAATTGTTGATGTGAATTCATGTGTTTGGGACTATACTTAGTCCAGGCAATCGGTAACCGAGCGAATTCGTGGTTGGCTGGTCTTGGCCACGAATGACGCGTCGATGAACGCGAGTCGTGTTTGGAGTTGGAGGCAGTGGTTAGGCCACGCGAAGTGTTTTACGCACTTCATGTCATTCGACTTGAGATGCGATCGCGCTGGTCGAGTCCATCAAGTAACCCGACTGGCCGATGTATGTTCACCCTGTATGAGTTATAATTGCTTGAACATATGGTACTGAACTTACCATTGTAAACCCTGTTAACCATGGTACCTTGATCCATGAAGACTCATGAGCCGGGCATGGTGGTATGGGACACCGTGGTCGAGCTGTCGGCCTATGCTGGGGCCACAAACCTCCCCGTAGTGACCAGTGAGCACCTAGTCTCGTGAGCAGATTATGGTGGTATGGGACACTATATTCTAGCTGTTGGCCTACACTGATCAGGCGACTAGTCCTTTTTAGTGACCGCGAGCGTATTCTGAGTCTACAGGAGGCGACGACCCTTCAGTAGCAGTAGAGTACAGTAGGCCTGTATTGATAAGGTGATGGGGGAGCGGTGCAATGATGGCGAGCAACAGCCCTGGCAGCCCTTGCAGCGACCTACAAAATATACATCATATGAGATTACTAGGAGTGACGACCCTAGACAAGATCTTTGTTGGGATTGATACAAGGGAAGTACCTTAGTTTCCCAATCCTGCTGTTTGAATGGACTAATAACAACTTGGAAATCATATCACCATAGCATTGCATGTGCCTGGAAGATGTGGAGCACTCTAGGGAGTGTGGCATGCCGCGGTCGTAAGATGTTGCCGTATGAGGGAGATCGTCGGTGAGGGCATACATCACGTCATGTCATATTGCATTAACAACAGTATTATGATTGTCTGATTTACTGCTTTACTATTATCGCATGATTGATTTGTGAACATGCTAATCTTTGCTCTATTATTCTACTGAGTTGATCACTCACTCCCACGTTACGGGATGGTGTTTGCAACACCCACCAGACCCTGTTGTAGATGCAGGTGATGCTGAGATCCAGGAGGCAGAGCCAGACTTTGACGAGGACCAGTACGAGTTCTCGTACATGCAGTACCATGATGGATTTGCGTAGGTGACCTGGGTTGATGGGACTTCAGTGGGACTATTTTGAACATTTGATTTTGTTCATGTATATGTCTATGAGACTCAGAGATGTATTCATACTTTAGAGACATATGAGATCTACTTTGTTTTTCCTTACAGTGATATATATTGTTTAGTCTTCCGCTTGCTTTTATCACTGGATCTGGAGTATGAATTGCAGTTTTGGTATACTTTTACTCATATGAATGCTTTAAATCAGACAACATTGAATCATAATCATTTTTGTTGCATAAGTGACGGTCTGGAACTCGGGACTTGAGTTTATACACGACCCCCGATTTTCTGGGTGTTACAAGTTGGTATCAGAGCGTGAATAAAAGTATATTGGGCCTGGGTTATGGTCACACGACGTACGCTGTCACTTCCTTTGATTTAGGTGGGTGCGAGAAGGGTCTAGAAACACTCATAGGATCGCAGATTCGCCAATAGGTGAAGTCTATTCATTTCGATCGCACGATCGAGTCCGTAGCGCGTCTTGGGTCGCATGAAGCAACCCGAATAGCTCCTAGGTTGTAGGTAAGTGGGTTGAGATGTTCATTGAATGATCCTAAACTCATAAATGTGAATCCTTGGGCCATGGGACAACCACGACCCCGGTATTCAATCGCCAGGGCTTAAAAACCCCGTTTCACTAAAAATCTTCAAAATTCTTCCTCTCACCACTCCAATATTTAATTCCTTCTGATAATTTTCATGTTAGACATCAATAATAATATGAAAATAACATAAAATCATACTTTCACAAAATTTTATAGTGAATAGTAAAATTTTATGAAAAATGGCCATAATGCCATTCTAACTTCACTTTCTTTAGCAAATAATAGTCTAGATAGATGTAATAGCTCCTTCTACCCCAAAATCATATGCTGCATGATAGGGTTTTATTTTCAGAATTGCAGATTGGTCCTGAAAAGCTTTGAACACATGTTTAGGCCTATATAGGTCAAAATACAATGAACCAAGGTTGGGACCGTACCTTTTTGGGATCCCTGGACCATGGGGGACCAAACCCATGTGGTCCCACCGCCCAAACAGAGGGTTGGTCGGCGATGCCATCGCCGATCCGGCGATGCATCGCCGGCCAATGTGGTCGGTTGGATGCGTGGTCTGAGATCTGAGGGTATTATGGGTATTTCACACTCCCCATGTATGGTTCGTGTGTAGAAAACCCCTAAATCGTGCACTTCCTTCACAAATAGCCCTTCCCATAGCTCCATTTTTGTTTTCCGACAACCATCTCCAAAATTCGTATTTCCAAACCACCCCTAGATCCATCCTTGGCCAAAAATGACCACTCTCCATCAATCTATTTCTGTTGGCAGCCCTCCCTCTTGAAGATTTCATCGTTTGGAGCTTTAAAAACCCCCAAATCGAGCTGAAATCGTGAGGTGCTCCATTCCACTTTTTCTTTTTCATTTCTCCTTGAAAATACATCCTTGGGGAGCTTGAAGCATCCCTCTACAACGCCTAGATCTCCCTTTTCCAGTTTGGACAGCCACTTCCTCACATTTTCTCCATTTTTCATGGCTTTTGTGGAAGCCATTTTAGGCCTTTTGTCACTCTTCACGATCCTATCTTTGATGGGTAAAAGAAAAACCGCAGCGGATGAGGCTGGGCCAAGTCACTCTGCTCAATCGAGAAGACCGCGGGGTGGTGCCGTAAGTTCAAGCGCCGCCACTGGTCCAGCTATAGCCCTAGAGTTCCATACAAAGCGGGATTTGGATCCCCATACTAAACTCAAGCGAGTGATTCTAGCTGAGATGCCTTACGGCCAATACACTGATCGCAAAGTGTTGTTTGAGGTGAATGTGGAAGGATGACTGTTTGACAAATTTCTGTTGTTCGAGCGCATTGAAGCTGCGCATTGGGGTCCGATCTTTGAAGCTCGCGCTCGTGCTAATGTGAGCACCGTTCGTGCCTTCTACGCTTGTATCCAGAATCCTACCTTGGAGCCATTGCAGTTCAAAATTCCTTTTGGTAGGGACAGGATGGCTATGATCGATGTGTGGCTGATTGCGCGACTTCTGAATGTACCTTTTAGTGATGTTCACCCTAGTGAGAAGAATCTGAGGAGTAGGCATGAGCGAGATCGCCGTATTAGGTTCCTGTGGGTAAATTGGTTCCATAGTAGCCTAATAATAACCTCAAGGCGACGTATATGTCTGATGATTTATGCCTGCTGCACCATATCTGCACATTCAATGTGTATTCCAGGTCGACAAATCGCATTGAGTGTACGCGCCTTATGGTTGATTTCTTGTATCTGGTGGCCCAGGGAGAGATGTATGTATGGCCACTTTCATCTTGCGACAGATAATCCTCATAGCCAAGTCAAGAAGAACGTCCAAATCGCTTCCTTTTGTCCGACTGATATGCAAGATCGCGCTTGAGTTTGCTTACAGATTTGGGCCGAAATTGCCAGTTTCGATTCATAGCATTGATGAGTCGACTATGGTCAAGATGAAGATTGGGTCTCAGTACCGTGAAAATCAGCTTGAGGAGGATAACGAGGATGACTTTGATGATGAGGAGGATCCAAGTGAGGGAGAACCTGGAGTAGAAGTTCAGGAAGAAGTCCAGGAAGAGGCAGAAGAGGAGGCTCAGGATACAGATGGGAGCTCTCCTCCTTCTGCTTAGGCTACTGGCGATGATCGCATTGCTCGGATCGAGGAGAGTCAGATCACCTTACGAAGGGAAGTTGAGGAACTTCGCGCTGAAGTCGAGGATGCCAAGGCCGTTATGAAGAGAAAATTCGGCAAGGTGACTCGCACCTTGAAGGCGATCCTGTGTTGCTTGCAAGATAAGGGTGCTCCTCCTCCGTCACCTGACTCAGACTAGCTATGCGACCTTTGATGTTGTTGTTAGTAGTTAGTCATTTCCTGTTTTATGTTTTGTAAGCTTGTTAGGGCTAGTGTTTTGCTTATGTTGTTGTTGTAATTTTAACTGTCCTAGTTCCCATGTATTTCTCATCATGATGCTTGTAAGGATATATCCCTTATATTGTGACAATTTTGATTAAATGAAATGCATGGAATGCCTTTGACTCTTATGTGAATGATTGCGGTGTATTTGTGCTATTGAGACTGACAAGGTTACGCCCTATTTTGAATATAGGGAATGCTGCCTAAGACTACCCGGAGCGCGGCTCGGCTTGCCTCGAGTGAGCCTATGGATTAGACTCCTTCGCAGTCTGACACCCATACGGACCCTGTTGTGGGCCCGATTCCTAAGACAGTTCGTGCGTCTCAGCCTACTACTGGTCCTACAGTTGGACCACCGCCAGTCAGAGAGCCTTACCGTGAGTCTACTTCGACGCAGCACACGCCACAGCCTGCTCCACCTCCTGACAGATTTGAACAGATGATGGCTATGATGCAGCAGCAGCAGCAGCAGCTCCTGACTACCATTGTGGGGACATTAGCCCAGGGTGGGGGTGTGACTCCACCTGCGCCACCTGCGCATCCAGCTGAGGATGCTGATACTTATGCCCAGGATGAGGGCATGGCTCATCCAGTACCACCTGCTTACCCTGCGGGGAATGCCGCAGATACACGGGGCTTGTTAGAGCGATTCCAGCGCTTACGGCCTCCCACTTTTACGGGTTCTCATAAACCCGAGGAGGCCGAGTATTGGCTCGACTGTTTATCGAAGATATTGCGGATGCTTCATTGCACAGAGGCCGAGCAGGTAGAGCTGGCTACGTTCCTGTTTGAGAGAGAGGCCAGCCTGTGGTGGGACAGCGTATTGCGGACCGTTGCCGCCGACTTTATATGGACATGGGTAGCGTTTGAGTTCCGCTTTCACGAGAAGTATTATCCCCAGACTTACAGGCATGACCGGGAGAATGAGTTTCTCCACCTCCGACAGGGAGCCATGACAGTCACGGAGTATGAGCATCGGTTTACGGAGTTGGGCAGATACGTCCCGACTATTTTGGCTGATGAACAGATGCGCATACGGCGCTTTTTGGAGGGTTTGCGATCGGATATTCGGTCGAAGATGTGCTGTGCGAGCATTCCCTCATATGTGGAGTTGATTCACATGTCTATGCGGGCAGAGCAGGATGTAGATCGACTTGCGCAATCCCGTGGCCCTATTTCTTCTAGGCCACGACCAGACATGCAAGACAGGCCCTTCGCGGGCAAGAGGCCTCGCGTCGACCCTCCTATTAGGGCTACAGCGCCTGTACCACCGTTTCGGCGCCCTGATTTGACATGTACATACTGTGGGAGGTCAGGCCACTTGGCGCAGAGCTATTTTTCTCGGATGCGGAACAGTGGGTTCTCGCCGCCGCAGAAGATTGATCGTGCATGTTCACAGGAAATATCAGCACTACCTATACGGTTAGCTCCTGCGCACCCTTCTTTCAGACCTCCGGTATCACAGATCAGACAGCTTCCACTGCCCATGACACAGCGGCCGAACCGACCACAGCAGGCATGGGTTCATGCATTGATAGCTGAGGCAGCTGCGACACCGACTTCTCAGCATTCAGCTTTCGAGGTCACTGCCCACATTGGAGGTACTCCTATTCTCGTGATGGTGGACACTGGTTTCACGATTTCTTTGATATCACGTGCTATAGTCAGGCGTCTTGGGCTACAAACCATTACTATGGACGGGGTGCGAGTTTATACAGCTCACGGGTCCTTTACAGATGCCACCCAGATGTGTGAGGGTTGTTCGGTGGATCTGGGCAGCAAGACGATGGCTCTAGATCTTGTCGTAGACCCCGCTCTGGTTTATCTCGATGTCATTCTTGGCATGGATTGGTTGACTACAGCGAGGGCCGAGATTGACTGCGAGACTCGTATTGTGACAGCCTACGAGCCAGAGGGTGCATCTTTCATATTTTCAGTGCGGGTAAATCTCTCTTTCTGCATACTTAGTTATGCCACTTTATTGCGAGACACTGGTGCCCAGGTACTTGAGCATACGCCAGTCATTTCTGAGTTTGGAGATCTGTTCAGGAAGATCCCTGGTTTGCCTCCCCGACGAGAGATCGATTTCACTATCGATCTGGTTCCTGGTTCTACGCCCGTCTCACTGCCGACGTATCGCATGGCACCGTGTGAGATGGAGGAGTTGAGGACGCAGATTGATGGTCTGATAGGGCTTGGCCTTATACGGCCTAGTGTGTTTCCTTGGGGAGCACCAGTCTTGTTCGTGAGGAAGAAGGATGGTTCGATGCGATTGTGTATTGATTATCGCAGACTGAACCAGATCACGGTGAAGAACAAGTACCCTTTACCCAGGATCGATGACTTGTTTGATCAGTTGAGAGGAGCCCAGTACTTCTCGAAGATTGATCTGCAGTCAGGTTATCATCAGTTGCGCGTCAGGGATGAGGACGTGCAGAAGACAGCATTCAGGACCAGTTTTGGCCAATACGAGTTCCTCGTGATGTCGTTCGGTCTCACGAATGCACCAGCCGTGTTCATGGATTTGATGAATCGGGTATTTCGACCTTTCCTCTATCGATTCGTCGTTGTATTCATTGACGACATTTTGGTGTACTCTAGGAGTCGAGAGGAGCATGAGAAGCACTTGCGTTTGGTCCTGGATATGCTCAGACAGCATCAGTTGTTAGCACAGTACAAGAAGTGCGACTTCTGGAAGCAGGAAGTGAAGTTTCTGGGACACGTGGTGTCCAAGGATGGCATGGTAGTTGACCTGTCTAAGGTAGCTGTGGTGCAGGAGTGGGAGCAGCCTGGTTCTGTCACTCAGGTGAGGAGTTTCTTGGGTCTCGCCGGCTACTATCGGTGCTTCATACAGGACTTCTCGAAGATCGCGAGACCCTTATCTCAGTTGACATGGAAGGACATGAAGTTCACCTGGAATGACGAGGTGGAGTCAGCTTTTTAGGAGCTGAAGGACAGACTTACGTCCGCCCCTGTGCTAGTATTACCAGAGCAAGGGGTTAGATACACTATATACACTGACGCGTCTTGCGTTGGTCTGGGTTGTGTCCTTATGCAGAGGGACAGGGTAATTTCGTATGCCTCGAGACAATTAAGGAAGCACGAGGAGAATTACCCTTCACACGACCTAGAGTTGGCAGCCGTTATATTCACACTGAGACTCTGGAGACATTACCTCTACGGAGAGGAGTTCGACCACTTTTGCGACCACAAGAGCCTCAAGTACATATTCAGGCAGCGAGACTTGAATATGAGGCAGCGGCGATGGATGGAGACGTTGAAGGACTTCAAGTTTGAAGTCTCTTACCATCCTGGGAAGGCGAACCTTGTGGCTGATGCGTTGAGCCGCAAGAAGGCGATAGAGTTTGCGGCTCCGCTGATGGTTGCTGAGTGGGATATGGTTGAGTTTTTGCGACACTTTGAGCAGAAACTCACTGTAACACCCCGAATTTTGGTTAATCTGGGATTAGACGTCCTTAGGCAATGGGTTAACTAAAACACCTGAGAAATCGCTCAGAACCCAATTCCATAGCCAAAGAAATCACGTAGGATTAATTCCTTTGGAAAATAAGTGTAAGTTAGCTAGCGCGATGCTAAAGTAGCTGAAAAATAGTCCCTGATCACTTTAAATACGTTCTACAAGGCCCAAAGCGAGTGGAACCAATGGTGCTATAATGCTCTAAAGCCTCGGATCAAACTCTAAGCAAGTTTGTTCTCTGGACAACTTTGAATCTTTGTATTGGATCTAGACCGCTCGTCGAAAGTCCGATACCTCCTATCTTAGACCGTTAGAACCACCTAGCTGGACTTGACACTCATTCCGAAAATCAAGTCAAACCGATAATCACAGGCTATTTCATTGAGCCAGGACCGAAGAGAGTGCGAATAGGGACATAGTTGGAATTTCAAATTCAAATCTGGCACACGACTTGACGTGTCAGTATTGACCGTTCTGACTGTCAAAATTCATCCAGATTACACCCTCGGATCAGGAGAAATTTCTATTTTATATCATGAGACTTTCAGCCCTGATCTACGTGCGGTGACCGCTGAACTGAAACTAGCCCGCCACGTGCGATCTGCGAACCCTGCCGGACTGAAAACTTAATACGTGCTAGATCTGGTACGCATGAGCTTAAGTCCGATCGCATTCGACCAGGGGACCACCAGAAAACATCTTTTGAACCGAAACAGCCCCGAATTGGATATGCATTAAGTAAACTTCGTTCCAGAGCCTGTTTTCGGCGTTTTTAAGCTTATAAAAGGGGTTGAAACCCTCATTCCTCTCTCCCATCCGAAATTGCAAAAATCCATAGATTGGGAGAGAGAAAAGGTGAGAGATTGTGAGAGAGAGTGGGAGTGTTCTTCCTGCCACTTGTGCTACGTGTTGCACGTGCTTAAGCAACGCACCTCTAACGCTTTCCCGACGATTACACCGCGATTCTAGGTAAGCAAATACCCTAAATAGTTGCTGATTTGAGGTTCCTTTGTTTCCATAGCGAAGTCGCTTATGGATCTTGTGTATTAGGTTTCCTATTCGCCGTAGACGAAGCGTATACGCTCCGTTCGAATTGATACGCTTCTAGGAGAAAAAGGTGCGGATTTTATATGCTTTGATTGACTGTTTCCAAAGCTTTCAATGTCGTTTAATAGTAGATTCTCGACAGCAACGCCGTTTGATATGTACAACATGCTGTCCGTTTCCTGTTTCGTAAACCAACGAAGAATATGAGATTTAGGGCATTTTAGTCATTTGTAGGAAGTACTGTTTTTATGCATATTTTGCTGATGTGATTGACATGGCTTCTCGTCGCATTAGGATATTAGGAATGCGTGCATAATTAGTTTGGCGAAGAGATTCGCCTAAATGCGCACGTCGGGTCGACATACTATATGTAGACTTAAGTGTGTAGTGTAAGTGTTTGTATAAATGCTTGTATTAGTATGTATTGAATTAAATGGTGTTGTGAATTAGTTTGAGATTGAATTCTCAAATAATACGCTGATGCAAATGATTTCCTTCGTGTCGGCTATATGTATGATTTCATGATATGTATGAAATGCATGTGGTAGATGATTTACTTAAGTTGTATGTTATAACATGTGTTAACATGATCATATGGTGGTATTTCATGTCCAATTCTTTCACATGCTTTGCTGATGTGATTCCACATGTTTGGGACTATACTTAGTCTAGGCAGTCGGTAACCAAGTAAATCCGTGAATGGCTTACCTTTACCACGAGCGACGCGTCGATGAACGCGAGTCGTGTTTTGAGTTGGCGGCAGTGGTTAGGCCACACGAAGTGTTTCATGCACTTCATGTCGTTCATCTTGAGATGCGCTCGTGTTAGTCGATCCCGTCAAGTAACCCGACTGGCCATTGTATGTTCACCCTGTATGAGTCATAACTGCTTGAACCTAGGGTACTGAACTTACCATTGTAAACCCTGTCAACCATGGTACCTTGATCCACAAAGACTCCTGAGCCGGGCATGGTGGTATGGGACACCGTGGTCGAGCTGTCGGCATACGCTGGGGCCACAAACCTCCCCGTAGTGACCAGTGAGCACCTATGACTCGTGAGCAGATTATGGTGGTATGGGATACTATATTCTTGCTGTCGGCCTACACCGATAAGGTGATGGGGGAGCGGTGCAATGAGTGAGAGCAACAGCCCTGGCAACCCTTTGTAGTGACCGCGAGCGTATTCTGAGTCTACGGTAGGCGACGACCCTTCAGTAGCAGTAGAGTACAGTAGGCCTGTATTGATAAGGTGATGGGGGAGCGGTGCAACGAGTACGAGCAACAGCCCTGGCAGCCCTTGCAGCGACCTACATAAATGCACATCGTATGAGATTACTAGGAGTGACGACCCTAGACAGGATCTGTGTTGGGATTGATACAAGGGAAGTACCTTAGTTTTCCAATCCTGCTGTTTGAATGGACTAATAACAACTTGGAAATCATATCACCATAGCATTGCATGTGCCTGAAAGATGTGGAGCACTCTAGGGAGTGTGGCGTGCCGCGGTCGTAAGATGTTACCGTATGAGGGAGATCGTCGGTGAGGGCATACATCACGTCATGTCATATTGCATTAACGACAGTATTAGGATTGTTTGATTTACTGCTTTACTATTATCGCATGATTGATTTGATAACATGCTAATCTCTGCTCTCTTATCCCACTGAGTTGATCACTCACTCCCACGTTACGGGATGGTGTTTCCGGACACCCACCAGTCCCTATTGTGATTGCAGATGATGGCGCGGCCTGCGTGGCGGAGCTGGATTTGATAATGATGAGGAGGATCTCTCCTTTATGCGTGATCTGATTGACGGGATTACAGGGAGGTTGATTAGATACATTGACACTTGTCATTTTATATTTTTAGCGCCCTCATGTATATTCATTTTATTTACTTTTGAAGTATACATGTATGTGTATAAACTGGTAATATATTCACACTCTGGAGACATACAACAGTTTATATATGTTATACATACTATTACAGTCTTCCGCTTGCAAATTTAACTGTCTCTGGAGTATGATATGCTGTTCTGGCTTAATCTCAGTCACATTTAATACATTATCACAGACAACATTCAATCATACATATCTATGTTGCATAAATAACATTTTGGAACTCGGGAGTTGGGTTTTTGCTCGACCCCCCGATTTTTGGGATGTTACAAATGGTATCAGAGAATGATTTGGATTAAACCGGGCCTGGGTTATGGTCACGCGACGTACGCTATCGCTTCCTTTGACTTAGGTGGGTGCGAGAAGGGTCTAGAAACACTCATAGGATCCTAGATTCCCCAATAGGCGAAGTCTCTTCATTTCGATCGCGTGATCGAGTCCGTATCGCATCTAAGGTCGCGTAAAGCAACCCGAATAGCTCCTAGGTTGTAGGTAAGTGGGTTGAGACGTTCTTTGAACGATTCTAAACCCGTTAATGTGAATCCTTGGGCCGTGGGACAACCAAGACCCCTGTATTCAATCGTCAGGGCTTAAAAATCTCTTTTCACCGAAAATCTTCGAAATTCTTCCTCTCACCACTCCAATCTTCAATTTTCTCTCATATTTTTCATGTTAGGCATCAATACTAATGTGAAAATAACATAAAATCATACTTTCACAAAATTTTACAGTGAATAGTAAAAGTTCATGAAAAATGGCCATAAGGCCATTATAACTTCGCTTTATTTACAAATAATAGTCTAGATGGATGTACTAGCTCCTTCTACCCCGAAATCATATGCTGCATGATAGGGTTTTGTATTCAGGATTACAGATTGTCTCTGAAAAGCCTCAGATGGATGTTTGGGCCTCCCTAGGGCAATCTACAATGAACCAAGTTGGGAACCATACCTTTTTGGAATACCTAGGGCAAGGGGAAACCATCTCATATGTCCTAATTGGCCAATTTGAAAGTTCACCGGCGATGCCATCGCCGATTCGGCGATGCATCGCCGGTCAAACTTGTCAGATGGGTCTGACCTTTGGGCTGGAGGATTTTGGGGGCTAGGGTAGCCCCCTGGTATGCGGTCCGTACCTTGAAACCCCCTAAAAGATGTACTTCCTTCACAAACGGCTCCCATTCCAAGCTCCATTTTCATTTTTGCTGCCCTATTCCAAAAACCGTGATTTTAAATCACCCCCAAATCCATTCCTGGCCTAAAATGACCACACTCCATCATCCCATTGAAGTTTTCAACCTTTCCTCTTGAAGATCTCATTGTTTGGAGCTCTTACAACCCCCGAATCGAGCTGAAATCGTGAGGTGCTTCATTCCCCTTTTTCATTCTCTTTTCTTTCTGAAAATACATCCTAGGGGAGCTTGAAGCATCCCTCTACAACGCCTAGATCTCCCTTTTCTAGTTTGGTTAGCCATTTCCTTGCATTTCACCTATTTTTCATGGCTATTGTTAAGCTGTTTTAGCCTTTTTCTCTCTTTTCACCATCCTCCCTCTCAATCCTATTTCTTCATTTTCTTTGCTTAAGGGATACTGAAAATATATGGCCGAGAGAGCTCTAGTGAGCAACAGATAGTATTAGACTCGACAGGGATAAAGAAGGTAAGTCGAGACTGTGGTAAAGTCCTTTGGTAGAGTTAGGCATCTATGCCTTTGCCCTGTAGATTGTTTGAGTTTTGTTTTAAGGATTTTTGTGTTTTGTTGTTATTGGGTCTAGTGATGTCACCGGTAAAAAATGTGTTTGTGTTGTGGTTTGGGCTTAATGTAGCCGAAATTTGTTGAATGGAAAGCATGCCGTCTCATTTCGCTGTAAGGTATGGTCCCTAAATTGGGAGTATTGTAACTCCCGGGATTCAACCTGCAAATTAATTTTATCCCAACCCACCCTCCTACCAAGCATGCCACTTCCGATCCCACTATGGGACTAGGAATGCGGTTCCATTTAATACAACTAAGCGCTACCGGCCACATAGGCCCTAGGCGTTTTGGATCTAGTGTTAGCACTCCTAGATTTGAAGGGTCTGACGACATAAGAAATCCAATTCCATTTAGACAATCTTGACCCTAAGCGATAGAACAACTCCCTGTAGTAGAAATGGTATGGAACCATTTAACGTATAAACTTAGGCTTTGGATTATAGCTACTGAGTTACAGACTAGCCTACTAGTTACCTTAAGTAGTGTAAAGCCTGTATATGCTAAGGAATTGTAGGTTAGATTTGGTTGAAGTAGAACCTTATTTCTTCGATAGATCCCCTTATGACTTATAGACTGCTGTTGTTGCCCATAGGAAGGAACCATTCACTCTCAGGGAACATTTATAAATCCCTCAGATTGAACTTAGAATGTACTAGCACGTCCCTTAGAATTGCCTTCCCCAAGGGCTTATTGCATTCGGGAATGCGGAATAAAGGAACTACATGTAAGCGATGTATTCGCGGTTTGAATCGACTTCCTAATCCTAGTGGTTACCAATAAATCTAATACTCTGATCAAGCAGAAGATCGGCATCGACTCGGATTAAGAATTGATACAATAAATCTTCTGTCCTAGCTAGACAGAAAGTCTATGTATCCGGCTCAGACCCACTATACTACTTTTCTTCCGTGTTGGCCCAACCACCTACAACCAAACGGGATCACATTGCCTTTGGGAAATGGCGAGGACTTGAAGCCAGTAGAGAATTCGACATCTTACCACCAACTCATACCTGCCCCTGACCTTAACCACAATAGAGATTAGGCCCATCTCTATCGCCATAGATACCAATGCCATAGAACGCATCATTAGTAACGAAAGCCACTGTAATGAGAGGTTGTTTCCATTTTTGATTAAGGATAGCCCCTAAGTTGCGCCTCGTTCCGATATACGGAGCGATGCATAGATTCTTGAACTTAAGTAAAACCAAGTTTTAAGGGGGGTAGAACGTATGGAGTCCAATCCGGTTAGGTTAGTCAACGCTCCTGTTCGATCAGAGTGGCGCAGCGGAAGCGTGGTTGGCCTCTTCCCCACTGGCCCAAGATCGAAACCTTTGAGTTAGGATATACGTACGATTAGGTTATTAAGTAGGATTGAACCTCCCTTAGAAAAGTATTCCTTGCCCTTCGCCAATGTCGGGGACGACATTGTGTTTTAAGGGGGGTAGATTGTAACACCCCGGATTTTGGCTAATCTGGGATTAGACGTCCTTAGGCAATAGGTTAACTAAAACACTTGAGAAATCGCTCAGAACCCAATTCCATAGCCAAAGAAATCATGTAGGATTAATTCCTTTGGAAAATAAGTGTAAGTTAGCTAGCGCGACGCTAAAGTAGCTGGGAAATAGTCCCTGATCACTTTAAATACGTTCTACAAGGCCCAAAGCGAGTGGAACCAATGGTGCTATAATGCTCTAAAGCCTCGGATCAAACTCTAAGCAGGTTTGTTCTTTGGACAACTTTGAATCTTTGTATTGGATCTAGACCGCTCGTCGAAAGTCCGATACCTCCTATCTTAGACCGTTAGAACCACCTAGCTGGACTTGACACTCATTCCAAAAATCAAGTCAAACCGATAATCACAGGCTATTTCATTGAGCCCGGACCGAAGAGAGTGCGAATAGGGACATAGTTGGAATTTCAAATTAAAATCTGGCACACGACTTGACGTGTCAGTATTGAGCGTTCTGACCGTCAAAATTCATCCAGATTACACCCTCGGATCAGGAGAAATTTTTATTTTATATCATGAGACTTTCAGCCCTGATCTACGTGCGGTGACCGCTGAACTGAAACTGGCCCGCCACGTGCGATCTGCGAACCCTGTCGGACTGAAAACTTAATACGTGCTAGATCTGGTACGCATGAGCTTAAGTCCGATCGCATTTGACCAGGGGACCACCAGAAAACATCTTTTGAACCGAAACAGCCCCGAATTGGATATGCATTAAGTAAACTTCGTTCCGGAGCCTGTTTTCGGCGTTTTTATGCTTATAAAAGGGGTTGAAACCCTCATTCCTCTCCCATCCGAAATTGTAAAAATCTCTAGATTGGGAGAGAGAAAAGGTGAGAGATTGTGAGAGAGAGTGGGAGTGTTCTTCCTGCCACTTGTGCTACGTGTTGCACATGCTTAAGCAACGCACCTCTAACGCTTTCCCGACGATTACACCGCGATTCTAGGCAAGCAAATACCCTAAATAGTTGTTGATTTGAGGTTCCTTTGTTTCCATAGCGAAGTAGCTTATGGATCTTGTGTATTAGGTTCCCTATTCGCCGTAGACGAAGCGTATACGCTCTGTTCGAATTGATACGCTTCTAGGAGAAAAATGTACGGATTTTAGACGTTTGATTGACTGTTTCCAAAGCTTTCAATGTCGTTTAATAGTAGATTCTCGACGGCAACGCCGTTTAACATCTACAACATGCTGTCCGTTTCCTGTTTCGTAAACCAACGAAGAATATGAGATTTAGGGCATTTTAGTCATTTGTAGGAAGTATGTTTTCATGCATATTTTGCTAATGTGATTGACATGGCTTCTCGTCGCATTAGGATATTAGGAATGCGTGCATAATTAGTTTGGCGAAGAGATTCGTCTAAATGCGCACGTCGGGTCGACATACTATATGTAGACTTAAGTGTGTAGTGTAAGTGTTTGTATAAATGCTTGTATTAGTATGTATTGAATTAAATGGTGTTGTGAATTAGTTTGAGATTGAATTCTCAAATAATACGCTGATGCAAATGATTTCCTTCATGTCGGCTATATGTATGATTTCATGATATGTATGAAATACATGTGGTAGATGATTTACTTAAGTTGTATGTTATAACATGTGTTAACATGCTCATATGGTGGTATTTCATTTCCAATTCTTTCACATGCTTTGCTGATGTGATTCCACATGTTTGGGACTATACTTAGTCCAGGCATTCGGTAACCGAGTAAATCCGTGAATGGCTTACCTTTGCCACGAGCGACGCGTCGATGAACTCCAGTCGTGTTTTGAGTTGGCGGCAGTGGTTAGGCCACACGAAGTGTTTCATGCACTTCATGTCGTTCATCTTGAGATGCGCTCGTGTTAGTCGAGCCCGTCAAGTAACCCGACTGGCCATTGTATATTCACCCTGTATGAGTCATAACTGCTTGAACCTAGGGTACTGAACTTACCATTGTAAACCCTGTCAACCATGGTACCTTGATCCACAAAGACTCATGAGCCGGGCATGGTGGTATGGGACACCGTGGTCGAGCTGTCGGCCTACGCTGGGGCCACAAACCTCCCCGTAGTGACCAGTAAGCACCTATGACTTGTGAGCAGATTATGTTGGTATGGGACACTATATTCTTGCTGTCGGCCTACACTGATAAGGTGATGGGGGAGCGGTGCAACGAGTGCTATCAACAGCCCTGACAGCCCTTTGTAGTGACCGCGAGGGTATTCTGAGTCTACGGGAGGTGACGACCCTTCAGTAGCAGTAGAGTACAGTAGGCCTGTATTGATAAGGTGATGGGGAAGCAGTGCAACGAGTGCGAGCAACGGCCCTGGCATCCCTTGCAGCAACCTATATAAATACACATCGTATGAGATTACTAGGAGTGGGATTGATACAAGGGAAGTACCTTAGTTTCCCAATCCTGCTGTTTGAATGGACTAATAACAACTTGGAAATCATATCACCATAGAATTGCATGTGCCTGGAAGATGTGGAGCACTCTAAGGAGTGTGGCATGCCGCGGTCGTAAGATGTTGTCGTATGAGGGAGATCGTCGGTGAGGGCATACATCACGTCATGTCATATTGCATTAATAGCAGTATTAGGATTGTTTGATTTACTGTTTTACTATTATCGCATGATTGATTTGATAACATGCTAATCTCTGCTCTCTTATCCCACTGAGTTGATCACTCACTCCCACGTTACGGGATGGTGTTTCCGGACACCCACCAGTCCCTATTGTGATTGCAGATGATGGCGCGGCCTGCGAGGCGGATCTGGATTTGATGATGATGAGGAGGATCTCTCCTTTATGCGTGATCTGATTGACGGGATTACAGGGAGGTTGATTAGATACATTGACACTTGTCATTTTATATTTTTAGTGCCCTCATATATATTCATTTTATTTACTTTTGAAGTATACATGTATGTGTATAACCTGGTAATATATTCACACTCTGGAGACATACAACAGTTTATATATGTTATACATACTATTACAGTCTTCCGCTTGCAAATTTAACTGTCTCTGGAGTATGATATGCTGTTCTGGCTTAATCTCACTCATGTTTAATACATTATCACAGACAACATTCAATCATACATATCTATGTTGCATAAATAACATTTTGGAACTCGGGAGTTGGGTTTTTGCTCAACCCCCCGATTTTCGGGATGTTACACTCACCGTAGAGGAGCCGTTTGAGTTCATCGCACATGTACAGGTGCGATCTCAGATCGATGACCGAGTCATCGAGGCGCAGAGGGATGATGTGCATCTGACTGAGCTTCGAGAGCAGGCTAGTGATGATGCAGACACCGAGTGGCGAGTTGGTATGGATGGGGGCTAACGTTATCGTGGCCGCCTATGTGTCCCAGATGTCCCTGACTTGAGATGAGAGATTCTCGAGGCTGCGCATTGTACTAGACTCGCGATGCATCCAGGCAGTATGAAGATGTATCGTGACGTGAAGAGGACGTATTGGTGGGAAGGTATGAAGACCCACATAGCAGAGTTCGTGTCCCGTTGTCTCACTTGTCAGTAGGTGAAGGCAGAGCATCGCCGACCACCTGGACTTTTGCAGCCTATGCCGATCGCAGAGTGGAAGGGGGATTTCATTTCCATGGACTTCATTTCAGGGCTGCCGAAGATGAGGAAGGGACATGATTCCATTTACGTGATCGTCGACCGTCTGACGAAGTCGGCGCACTTCCTACCGATCAGAGTTACGAACTCTGCAGACGAGCTGGCTAGACTGTACATCAGAGAGATTGTGCATCTGCATGGAGTTTCGCTGGAGATCGTGTCGGACAGAGACACGCGGTTCACTTCTATTTTCTGGACTCGCATTCAGGAGGCTATGGGTGTGAAGTTGAAGTTCAGTACTGCCTTCCACCCACAGACAGAAGGACAGACAGAGCGGGTGAACCAGATCTTAGAGGACATGTTGCGAGCTTGCGCATTGGACTTCAAGGACAGTTGGGATGATTGTCTTGCTTATGCGGAGGTTGTGTACAACAACAGCTTTCAGACGAGTATCGGTATGACACCTTACGAGGCGCTGTACGAGCGACCTTGTCGCATACCGCATTGCTGGGCAGAGGTCGGTGAGCGTAGCTTGATTGGCCCAGAGTTGGTGCAGACGACGTCAGAGAAGATCGATATCATTAGGCGTCGGCTTCTCACAGCGCAGAGCAGACAGAAGAGTTATGCCGATACGAGACGGAGGCCACTAGAGTTCACAGTTGGGGATCATGTGTTTTTGTGAGTTTCCCCTATGAAGGAAGTCCTTCGGTTCGGGAAGAAGGGGAAGCTGGCACCGCGATTCATTGGTCCATTCCAGATCCTCGATCGTGTGGGATCAGTGGCTTACCGATTGGCTTTACCCACGCCTCTCGCGAGCGTTCACAACGTATTTCATGTTTCTATGCTGAAGAAGTACGTTGTTGATCCTTCCCATATCATCAGATGGGAGCAGGTGCAGTTAGGAGAGGATGTTACTTATATCCTGCGAACGACACGTATCCTAGACAGGAAGGAGCAGGTACTGCGTAGCAAGGTGATTCCCCTTGTGAAGGTATTGTGGATGCATCACTCTAAGGAAGAGGCTACCTGGGAGACAGAAGCCGAGATCAGAAAGAACTACCCACAGCTTCTCGAGGAGTACGAAAAGGTATAAATTTCGAGGACGAAATTATTTGTTAAGGGGGGTAGATTGTAACGCCCGTGAAAAATCCGTACTTGGACTCGAGTAACAACTCGACCCGAAATTGCGTAAAATTAATTCCTATGGAAATTAAGCGTAAGTTAGCTAGCGCAACGCTAGAGTAGCTGGGAAATAGTCCCTGATAACTTTAAATACGTTCTACAAGACCCAAATCGAGTAGAACCAATGACTCTACAATACTCTATAACCTCGGATCAAACTCTAAGCAGGTTTGTTCTCTGGACTACTTTGAATCTTTGTATTGGATCTAGACCGCGCGTCGAAAGTCCGATACCTCGTATCTTAGACCGTTAGAACCGCCTTGCTGGACTTGACAATCATTTCAAAAATCAAGTCCAACCGATAATCACAGGCTATTTCATTAAGCCCGGACTGAAGAGACTGCGAATATGGACAGAATTGGAATTTCAAATTCAAATCTGGCACACGACTTGACGCGTCAGTATTAAGCATTCTGACCGTTAGAATTCAGCTAGATTACACCCTCGGATCAAGAAAAATTTCTATTTCATATCAAGAGACTTGCAGCCCTGATTTACGTGCGGTGACCGCTGAACTGAAACTGGTCCGCCACGCGCGATCTGTGAACCCTACCGGACTGAAAACTTAATACGTGCTAGATCTAGTATGCATGAGCTTAAGTCTGATTGCATTCGACCAGGGGACCACCAGAAAGCATCTTTTGGACCGAAACAGCCCTGAATTGGTTATGCACTAAGTGAACCTTGTACCGGAGCCTATTTTTGGCATTTTTGGGCTTATAAAAGGGGTTGAAACCCTCACTCCTCTCTCCCATCCGAATTTGAGAGAAACCCTAATTTGGGAGAGAGAAAAGGTGGGAGTTTGTGAGAGAGAGTAGAAGAGATTTTCTCCGTCTTCGTGCCACCTGTTGCACGTGCTGTAGCAACACCTTCTGATCACCAAGCCGGTGATTCTTCCGCGTTTTCAGGTATGAAACAACCCTAGAAGTTTCTGATTTAAGGTTCACTAGGATCCATAGCTTTTTAACCAATAGATCTTGTAAAATAGGTTCTCTTATCGCCGTAGACGAAGCGTCTACGCTCCGTTCGAAACGACACGTCTATAAGATACAAGGTGAGGATTTTAGACGCTTTGATTGACGGTTTCCAACGCTTTCAATGTCGTTTAATAGTATATTATCGACGGCATCGCCGTTTGACATGTACAACATGCTATCCGTTTCCTGTTTCGTAAATCAATGAAGAATATGAGATTTAGGGCATTTTAGTCATTTATAGGAAGTACTGATTACATTCATATTTTACTGATGTGATTGACATGGTTTGTTGTCGCATTAGAAAGTTAGGAATGCGTGCATAATTAGTTTGGAGAAGAGATTCGTCAAATTGCGCACTTCGGGTTGACATACTATATGTAGACTTAAGTGTGTAGTGTATGTGTTTGTATAAATGCTTGTATTAGTATGTATTGAATTAAATGATGTTATGAATTAGTTTGAGACTGATTTCTCAATTAATATGCTGACGTAAATGATTTCCTACATGTTGACTATGTACATGATTCCATTATATGCATAAAATGTACGTGCTTGAAGATTTGCCTAAGTTGTATGTTATAACATGTGTTAACATGCTCACATGATTATATTTCAATTCCAATACTCCTACATAAATTGCTGATGTGAATTCATGTGTTTGGGACTATACTTAGTCCAGGCAGTCGGTAATCGAGCGAATTCGTGGTTGGCTGGTCTTGGCCACGAACGACGCGTCGATGAACGCGAGTCGTGTTTGGAGTTTGTGGCAGTGGTTAGGCCACGCGAATTGTTTTATGCACTTCATGTCGTTCGACTTGAGATGCGATTGCGCTAGTCGAGCCCGTCAAGTAACCCGACTGGCCGATGTATGTTCACCCTGTATGAGTCATAACTGCTTGAACCTAGGGTACTGAACTTACCATTGTAAACCTTGTTAACCATGGTACCTTGATCCACGAAGACTCATGAGCCGGGCATAGTGGTATGGGACACCGTGGTCGAGCTGTCGGCCTATGCTAGGGCCACAAACCTTCCCGGAGTGACCAGTGAGCACCTAGTCTCGTGAGCAGATTATGGTGGTATGGGACACTATATTCTAGCTGTCGGCCTACACTGATCAGGCGACGAGTCCTTTGTAGTGACCGCGAGTGTATTCTGAGTCTACGAGAGGCGACGACCCTTCAGTAGCAGTAGAGTACAGTAGGCCTGTATTGATAAGGTGATGGGGGAGCGGTGCAACGAGTGTGAGCAGCAGCCCTGACAGCCCTTGCAGCGACCTACAAAATATACATCGTATGAGATTACTAGGAGTGACGACCCTAGACAGGATCTGTGTTGGGATTGATACAAGGGAAGTACCTTAGTTTCCCAATCCTGCTGTTTGAATGGACTAATAACAACTCGAAAATCATATCACCATAACATTGCATGTGCCTGGAAGATGTGGAGCACTCTAGGGAGTGTGGCATGCCGCGGTCGTAAGATGGTTCCGTATGAGGGAGATCGTCGGTGAGGGCATACATCACGTCATGTCATATTGCATTAACAACAGTATTAGGATTGTCTGATTTACTGCTTTACTATTATCGCATGATTGATTTGTGAACATGCTAATCTTTACTCTATGATTCCACTGAGTTGATCACTCACTCCCACGTTATGGGATGGTGTTTGCAACACCCACCAGACCCTGTTGTAGATGCAGGTGATGCTGAGATTCAGGAGGCAGAGCCAGACTTTGACGAGGACCAGGATGAGTTCTCGTACATGCAGTACCCTGATGGCTTTGCGTAGGTAACCTGGGTTGATGGGACTTCAGTGGGATTATTTTGAACATTTGATTTTGTTCATGTATATGTATATGAGACTCAGAGATGTATTCATACTTTAGAGACAGATGAGATCTACTTTGTTTTTCCTTACAGTGATATATATATTGTTTAGTCTTCCGCTTGCTTTTTTCACTGGATCTGGAGTATGAATTGCAGTTTTGGTATACTTTTACTCATGTGAATGCTTTAAATTAGACAACATTGAATCATAATCATTTTTGTTGTATAAGTGACGGTCTGGAACTCGGGAGTTGAGTTTATACACGACCCCCGATTTTCAAGGTGTTACAATATGTTTGCTTAATATGAGGAGTGACTGATCATAACATATGCCATTGGACAGATTATTTATATGACTCATTGATAGGAGTTGCCCACATGAGCATGCAGTACGCGTAGATTGCTGCATGACTAGATAGTGTGTTTCACACATCTCACATTTGTGTGACATGATCATTGTACGCCCTAGCGACATCAGGGTCGTGGCCTTCACAAGCACATCGTGGATGGTCGGATTGGATATCGAAAATATTATCTCTAGCATTGTGAGCACATAGGATGTCCTTGGGTGAAAGTCTCAGAACCTTTTTGGTACCAGGAGATGCTCCAACGTATAGACTGAGTGGATACATGAGCACACGAGTGCCGAATTCCAGTAAGCCGTGTCTCCCATTGTGTTGTGGTCGATTAGAAGGGGGTGTGGCCTTATCCACCCAAGTAAAGGGGCTCTAAGCTAGGCTGAGTTTGACCAGCTCACAAATGGGTCCACTATCGATAAGTCAGGTAGGTATTAGTAGACTACTGGTCAAGTGGATGGTGAGGCCTCTTCCACTCACTAAGCTGTGCAACTAGGGAGGTGGCAGTCAGTGTGGAGTGTACTAGACCCCGGTGATATCTCGGAGGGGAATTGTATTGATATATGTACTTGATGAGGACTGACATGCTTGTATCGCATCTTGCATATGACATTTGGTTACGTAGGCCTCGCATCACATGGCCTTGGTATGGCCGATAACATTCACGCCTTGCATTGCATAGCCTTGGTATGACTGATAGTATTCATGGACTTACTAGCACATTTCTGCATTACTTTGATATTGCATACTTGACACTTGCCTTGTGCACACACTTACACCACCCATTAAGCTTTTTATAAGCTTATGCATGACCTCTGCGTGCAGGTGACGTTGGATCATAGCAACACTGAGGCAAGAGCGTGTAGCTGAGCTTTTGGAGTTTCGATATCTATATTTGTATTGCCCTTTTCGCATTATACTCAAAATTTTTAATATAGTGGATATGTAGTGATGTTATTTTATGACTTGGTTATGCTTGTGGTTATGCTCTATTACAAAAAAAAATCAAATTAAAAATCTTCCTTGTAAGATCCTTGGATCGAAATCTAACATATGGGTGTCGGGAGCCAAGAATGAGGCACTATGGAAGCTATCAGTGCCGGATTTGACGATCAGAAATTCTGTGACCCTGATTTCCAAGTTTGGGGCGTGACACCCAATGTGATGTATTTATGACCCATTTGATGAGGCCCAATGTGTTGTATTTATGCCCATTTGATGAGGCATGATCTGATGTATATGATGCCCATATAATGAGGCCCGATGTGATGTGTATGAGGCCCATATAATGAGGCCCAATGTGATGTATATGTGGTCCATGTGTGAGGCCCAATGTGATGCATATGAGGTTCATATGGTGAGGCCCGATGTGATGTATATGTGGCCCTTGAGTGAGGCCTATTGTGATGTATATTAGGCCTTTGTGTGAGGTCATGGGCCCATTATATGTTTGGCTCTATGTTGGCCACTCTTTGGGAGCAATGTTAGTTTAATGTCCACATTGATGGGTAATGATGGTTAAATATCCACATCGTGACCTTCCCTTAGGCCTTGTTAGGCCCATTCTCATCCTTCTCTAAGTAGGTTGACCCTAATCTTTAGGCCCCATTGATAATTGCATGATCCCTCTATTCTTCTTGGGCTAACCTATTATGTTGGGCCCCCATTGGTTGCTAGTAAGATTATTTTCTTTTATCTTGGAGTCCATCTAGGATTTATTTAGGCCCCTTAGGACATCTAGTGGGCCATATGGTAGTATGGTGAAGGAAGTATGTTCAGGATCCTTAGCCTTATAGTTAGACCACCTAGGCCCAATCTTGATTTGAGAAGAGTTCATCACTATAGACAAAGGGATCTGCGTTATCGAATTTGGTATATCCACAATTGAGGACTGATGTTTATGTTATGGTTTAGATCAACTGTCCTTCTATGCACCCCGCCTTGTATATAGGTCGATTATCGATGTCGATTATGAGCATATGATAGCATAGTATCATGATACATGTACATACATATCATCTGCATGCTTGTTATGAGATGTGGTTGACCATTGAATATGTCATTGGACAGGTTATTTACGGGACTCCCTGATAGATGGAGTTGTCCCACATGAGTGCACAATATGTGTCATGCCCCAAACTCAGAAACCGGGCTTACAAAATTTTTAATCGCTAAATCTAGTGTCGATAGCCTCCATAGTACCCCATTATTAGCTCTCAGTGCCTATACACTAGATTTCGATCTAGGGATCTTATAAGGAGGATTTTCTAATTTACATTTATCTCGTAAGAAGCACAACCACAAGTATACCCAAACCATAAAGGCAACATCATCATCACATATCCACTAATATAATCATCTAAGTATAATGCTGAAAGGAAAATACAATATAGAAATATCAAAGAAAACTCCAGAAGCTCAACCGCACGGTCCTACCTCTGCTCGACTGCATCATAATGTCACCTGCATGCATCTATTGTGCATAAGCTTATAAAAAGCTTAGAGGGTGGTGTAAGTGTATGCACAAGATAAATGTCAAGCATATAAATATCGAAGTAAGTGAAAATACCGACAATCCATAAATCGTACAATTTCAAAGTAATGCGAAAACATGTTGGTAAGTCTATAAATATCATCAGCCTCATCCAGGCTATGCGATGTAAAAATATAATAAGCCAATATCATATGCTGAGGAAGCAATGTAGTATACAAATCCTAATGAGTCTACAAATACCGACAGAATTATCTAGGCCATATAGATGCAGAAATGTATTAATCCAGAATACCATCTGCTGCAGATGTAATGCAATATATGGTGCGAATGAAATGACCAAGCTGGAGTGTAAAGTCAAGATGATAATATGTAGTATCACAGGCTATGGGGTCCATCACAAGGGACTTCTATCTAAACTAGTCCTATACCTAAATTTGGATAGTTAGACTATATGTGGTAAAGTCCTGATCTCAGGTTAGTCGCACACCTTAACCAAAATTCTGACCATTACAAAAGTATATGTAACAAATAGTTGCGCACCACCAGCCCTAGTGGATAGTGAATGAATGAATGAATATGCAACTCATGCTCAATAAGTTCACATATCAGTACTGTACATCTTTGGGATCATCATTGGGGTCTAGTACACTCTACATACAATTACCACCCACTTGATGCACAACCATGCAAGTGGAAGAGACTTCACTATCCGCCTGGCCAATAGTCAGCCAACATCTACCCGGCACGTAGATAGTGAACCCATTTATAAGATGGTCAAACTCAGACTTGTTATACCCACACCCCATCCCAACCGACCATGACATAGTGAGAGATGTAGCCTACTGGTATACAGCCCTTATGCGCTCATATATATCCACTCAGTCTCGACATTAGGGCATCCTCTGGTATTAAGAGGGTTTAAGAATTTTTACCTAGGGCCATCTATTGTGGCTTGATGCTAGTAACAGATTTTTAGGGTCTCATCTGGCCATCCACGACATGCCTGTGGAGGCTAAGGCCCTGATGTCGCTAGGGCGGACGGTAATTACAACACACAATGCAAGGTGCATGAGTCATACAATCGAGTCATGCCTTAATCCTGTGCATACCGTGCACTCATGTTAGACAATCTTCGCATATCAGGGAGTCTCATTTGCATCTCATAGCAACCTACCCATTGACATATGTAATGGTTAATCACATCTCATATCAAAGATGCAGATGATGCGTATGGGCATGATCATGATGGTATGTTGTCACATACTCATAATCGGTATGACAACTGGCACCGATAATTGACATCGATAATTGGCCTCAATAATCGTCCTATACAATCGGCCACAACAATCAGAATCGACCTTGATAATTAAAATCAGTCCTCAACAATCGAAATCATCCTTGACAATCAGAATCGACCTCGATAATCCATCAATAATCAGAATCAACCTTGACAATTAGAATCGGCCTCAATAATCAGAATCAGTCTCGATAATCAGAATCGGCCTTGATAATTGAAATCAACCTCGACAATCGAAATCGGCCTCGATAGTTGGAATCGACCTTGACAATTGGAATCGGCCTCGACAATCAGAATCGTCATCGACAATCGAAATCGGTCTCGACAATCAAAATCGATCTCGACAATCAGAATCGACGTTAATAATCGAAATTGGCCTCAAAAATTGGCCTCAACAATCAGAATTAGCCTTGACAATCGAAATCAACCTTCACTATTAGAATCGACCTCAATAGTCGGCCTCAACAATCGGAATCGGCATCGACAATCAGAATCGGCCTCGATAATCAGAATGACCTCGATAATTGACCTTGACAATCGGAATCGGTCTTAGCAATCAAAATCAGCCTCGATAATCGGCCTCAACAATCGAAATCAGTGAGAATGGGCTAACAAGGCCTAAGGGAAGGTCACAATGTGGACATCCAACCATCATTGTCCATCATTGTGGACATTTAACCAACATTGCTCCCAAGGAGTGGCCCATTACGGGACAAACATATAGTGGGCGCACGACATCACATAAGGGCCTAATATACATCACGATGGGCCACATCCATGCGTCTCTCATACATCAAGTGGGCCGCATCATATGGGCCACATATACATCACAATGGGCCTCTAACACAGGCCTAATATACATCACAAAGGGACCATATCCCATGGGCCATAAATATATCACAATGGGCCCCTACCCATAGGCTTCAAATGCATCACAATGGGCCTCAACCCATGGGCCCCGAATACATCATATTGGGCCTTAACGAATGGGCTACAAATACATCAATTGGGCCTCATACAAGAGCCTCATATACATTAGGAGTATCCACCGCGTTATGTACCATAGGAGTATCATTTCTGTGGTGTTAGTTGAGCTCTTTTTGTAGTTGGCCGAGTGTTCGCTCGGACACACTCATATCCTCCAAGGCTGCTGCTCGTTCCTTCAGGTATTCTTCACCCTCTGGTCCTTTCCTATGCTTTTTTTTTCTTCTTATAACTTGAGTTCGACTTGTACCTTTTTCAGGTATGGCTGTGGGAGCATCTTTATATGATCCCTCCGCTTGTGTGGCCTGATTCTCACCATAACGATGTGCTCTCTCTATTGATTGATGGCCCTCCCCTTGGTGTCAAGGCCACTGAGTCACTTTATCATCGCATGCTCTTCTAGCTTCAAGGATGGGAGATTAGTTGGGAGGCTCCGTGGCTTTGTTGGACATCCTTGATCTGTAGTGCCGCTCATACTCCTTATTATTGTTAAGCCTTTGAGGATACTGCTCTTATCATCCCACTCGTTTCCTTTGACAATTTGGCTTTTGACAAGATATCCCAGATTTTTCCTTTTCTGGATTTGGACATGCTCCTCTTCCTTCTGATTTGATTGCTCTGTACTGACGAGTCTGGATTTCTTGGCAGGGCTCCTTAGATGCGACAACTTTGGATCTTGAGTCTTGGGCTCCACCCTTGGTGACAGTGCCATACCAGCGATGGGTGGCAGAGTAGTCACTTTATCACCAGGTTCCAAGCTGACATTTGATGGATGAGGCTCCTGATCGGGATATGGTGGGCGATACTGCTTCGTCCTCTTCATGTGTCGATGATTCATTCAAGGCCTTCGAGGAGCGACCCTTCATTGATCCATCCTTCTTACTTGCCACACATGGTCACCTGATCTCTGAGATCGTTGCCCTTCGTCATACATGTGAAGATATGGCTTGTCGATTGGCTGTGGGGCGACGGTATGATGAGAGCATGTTCGCGGCGCATCGCCTGAACATGGATGAGGCCTTCTACCTATGCATAGAGATAGAGATGCTCAGGAAGAGATTGTCGATGTATAAGGGATAAGAGCTTACCTAGGGTCCCTGGTTCCAATCAGCTGCTTGTCCTATATGCATGGAAATTTTTTTTTGTGTTTTTTTTTTCTGTGAGAGAAAGCAGTGTACTTGTAAAAAGATTTAAAAGAAAGAAGAAAATTTTTGTTTGTGCCAAATTTGCCAGTGTTTTTCTTGTGTTTGGATTTTACACTTTGGATGATTGTGATCAGAATATTGGGCTCATCCCACGTTGTATGCAGTAGTCTAGATTGTGCACTTGGGATCTTGGTTCCCTGAAAGGGTATCCAGGATTATATCCCTTGGATTTTAAAAGAGTTTGATAGAGTACTGATCCGAAGTTGATCTTTCTTTGTATCTCGTTGTGGCGTTTGCTGCCTCGGCTTCTTTTGTACCTACACTTCTATTTTTTGTTTTTTTAGTTCTTGCCATTTTTACCCGTAGTGCCCTTTTGAGTTTTCACAACGTTCGACTCTTCCCATCATTTTTGCCTGTAGCATCCTTTCAGATTTTCGCTATGCCCCAGGTTTTTGATCTTGCCTACCCCTTGGTATCTATGCTATTCTTACCCTTGGTGCCTTTTCAGGTTTTCACCAAGTCTGCTACATGCCCGTTGTTTTTACTCAAAGCGCTTTTTCGAGTTTTCACCTCGCCCTCTTTGCTTAAACATGTTCTCCTTTTTTTATTTTTTTTGGGGGAGTGCTGAAAGAGATGGAGAAACTTCATAACCGGCCAACTAGTTACCTTCCTATCCTTGTCTTTGATCACAACCGTAAGTTGTTTTTGGTGGGATTGATTGGGGATTTGGGATAGACTTATTTACTTCTCTTATTTTTTGGTTTTTTTTTTGCCTTCCTTTTTAAGATTTTTTATCTTTTTTCTTCTTTTCACTTTTTTTTTTAATTTCTTTCTTTCTTCTCTTTTTTTTTTTGGGAGAAAATGATGAATGCTTTTGACGAGAGAGGTGACAGATTTATTTTTTGGGTAAGAAAGTGATGGGTATAGCTTTGCGATTGTGATCATTGAAAAGGTCAGGTATGACTACCCATGATAGATTTTCATGTTATCGACATTGATGGGCTTGGGAAGATATTTCCCTTATAAATTGGTAAGTCGAAGAGCGCCTCCTGGGAGTACTTCTCGAATGATCAGCGGTCCGTCTCACAAGGGTTTGAACTTTCCTCTGGGATCTGGCAAATGCGGTGGTAGGATGTGCTTCATGACCATGTTGTCAACTTTGAAACTTCTCTTGAGGACCCTTTAATTGTAGCTCGTGCAATCCTTCTTTGATAACATTGGGAGTGTTTTAGTGGACGCATACTCTTTCCGTCTGCCAGATGTAGTTGATCATACCTCACTTGTTACTAATTGCCCTCCTTGACTTGGCTTTCCAGCAATATCCAAAGCGATGGGATAGTGATTTTGACTGGCAACACCGCTTCCATTTCGTATGTGCGCTCATATGGAGTTGCACCCTTAGTAGACCGTACAGACGTCTGATAGGCCCAAAGGGCGTAAGGAAGCATCGCCGACTAGTCGCGATATGTCTTCACCATTTTCTCAAGTATGCGGATGATAGTCTTGTTTGCAACTTCAACCCCACCATTCATTTGAGGATGGTAGGGACTTGACCTATGACGTTGGATTTTGAACTTATTGAGAAAATCTCTCATTCTTTTATTGATGAACGGAGTTCCATTGTCTATGATAATGGTTTGAGGGACCCCATAATAGCTAATGATGTTTTTCTTCATAAACTTGACCACATGAGATGCTGTGATGGTGGTGTATGATGCTGCCTCTATCCATTAGGTAAAGTAATCTACTACCACCAGGATGTATTCATGCCTGTTTGAAGCTGTAGGGCTGATCTTGCCAAAAATCTCCAGCCCCCCACACAGAGAAGGGCCATAGTGCCATCAAGTTGCAGAGTTCAGAAGCAGGGGCATGGATATAATTTGCATGCTCTTGACACTTGAAGCATTTCCTAACGTATTTGAAGCAATCTGTCACGATCGTAAGCCAATAGTAGCTGAGTCGTATGATCTTCTTTACCATCATATGTCCATTCATGTGTGGGCCACATAGTCCTTTGTGAATTTCTGACATGATCTGTGCTGATTCTGTCTCATCCACACAACGGAGAAGGACTTGATTGAAGGATCGCTTATGGAGAATGCCCCCGGTGATTAAGAACTGTGCTGATAATTATTGGAGAATGCGACGATCAGCTGGTGTTGCTCCTTCCTGGTACTTCTGATGTTCGAGATATTCCTTGATGCCTACGTGCCAAGGCTGATCATTCACGGGGGGTTCAGCCTCATCAATATGTAGATAGAATGCGGGTTCCTCCTGGAGTTCGACGGTAAGCTCCCATTCAGTAGCTCCTTTCAGGGTTACCAACATTGAGGCGAGGGTGGCTGGAGCGTCTGCGAACCGGTTCCTGGCTCGGGGCATGTAAGAGAATGTGACTTCTTCGAATTCCTCAGTTAGATTTTCCAAGTAGATATGATACAGGATCAACTTTTCATCCTTGGTCTTCCTGTCACCATTTATCTAATTAATGATGAGTTGCGAGTCCCTAAAGACTCGTAACTTCTTTACATTGAGGATGATGGCTTCTCTTAGTCCAACTATACATGCTTCATATTCTGCTACATTATTAATGTACTGGAATACCAATCGCCTGGATATGGAATTGGGACATCTTTGGGAGAGTAGAGTATGACACCTACTCTACTCCCTTTTAAATTTGTGGCCCCATCGAAGAAGAGTGTCTACACTTGTAACATCCCGAAAATCAGGGGTCGAGGATAAACTCCACTCCCGAGTTCCAGAACATCACTTATGCAACATTTTCAATGATGAATGAATGTCGGCTGTAATAGTGCATAAAACATGAAGTGGATTAAGCCAAAAAAACATATCATACTCCAGAGACAGTTAAATTAGCAAGCGGAAGAATGCGATAGATATATAAAATATATGAATTGTTGTAAGTCTCCAGAGTGTGAACATGTTACCAGGTTAAACATATACATGTATACTCAAAAAATGATCAAAAAGAATATACATGAGTACTCCAAAAATATAAAATGACAAGTGTCATGGCATCTAATCAACCTTCCTATAATCCCGTCGATCAGAACACGGTCTACATAGACCCGCCTGATAACCGCCTATAGGAGAAATCCTCCTCATCATCATACAAGTCCGGCTCCGCTTCACAAGCAGCGCCATCATTTGAAACTAAAACATGGAGTGCTTGGTATGTACAACACCGTCCTGTAACGTGGGAGTGAGTGGGCAACTCGGTGGAATCATAGAGTAAAGGTTAACGTGTTATCAAATCAATCAAGTGATAATGATAAAGAAAGCAAGTCAAACATTCCTAAATACTGTAATTAATGCAAGGATGAAATGACATGATGTATGCCCTCGCCAACATACTCCCTCATGCGACACCATCTTACGTCCACGGCATGCTTTCTTCCCTCAATGCTCCACATCTTTCAGGCACATGCAGTGCGATATGAATATGATTACCGAGTTGTTATTAGTCCTTTTCATACAACAAGATTGGAAAATTAGCGTACTTCCTTTATATCATTCCCAACAAGGATCCTGTCTAGGGTCGTCACTCCTAGTAATCTCATACGATAATATATTTCTAGGTCGCTGCAAGGGCTATCAGGGCTGTTGCATGCACTCGTTGCTTTGCTCCCCCATCACCTTATTAATACAGGCCTAGTTTGTACTCTTGTTGCTACGGAAGGGTCGTCGCCTCACGTAGACTCAGAGTATGCTCGAGATTACTACAAAGGGCTCGTCACCAATCAGAGTAGGCCGACAGCTCGAATGTAGTGTCCCATACCACCACAATCAGCTCACGAGTCTAAGGTGCTCACTGGTTACTACGAGGAGGTTTTTGGCCCCAGCGTAGGCCGACATCTCGACCACGGTGTCCCATACACCATGCCCGACTCATGAGTCTTAGTGGATCAAGGTACCACAGTTATCAGGGTTAGCACTGGTAAGTTCAGTATCCTAGGTTCAATCAGTTATGATCAATACAAGGTGAACATACAATGGTCAGTCGGGTTACTCGACGAGCTTGACTAGTACGAGCGCAACTCAAGCTGAACGACATGAAGCGCATAAACACCATGGGTGGCCTAACCACTGCCGTCAACCCAAGCACGACTCGGGTTCGTCAACGCATCCTTCATGGCGAATAATTCCAGCATGTTATCAGCATGTTATAACATACATCATAAGCAGTTAACCATACACGAGTATTTCACACATAAGGTAATCAATTCAATACAACAAGCATGGAGGAATTCATGTACATCATCAAATTAGTTAAGAATCCAATCTCAACGCTAATCTACAACACCATTTACTTAATACTTACTAATACATATATTTATATAAACACTTAGTCTACACACATTAGTCTGCATAGCATATGTCGACCAATAATGTGCATTAGGGCGAATCTCTTCGCCAAACAGATCATACACACATAACTAACATAGGTACATGATAAATACTCATGGCAATCATATCGGCAAAATACATACGTATACAGTATTTCCTACAAATACCTAAAATACCCTAAATCTCATATTCTTTATACGTATTCGAAATGAAAAATAGACAGCATGTTCTACATGTCAAACAACATCCTTATCAATAATCTACCACTAAACGGCATTGAAAGCTTTGAAAACAGGTAACTTAAGCATCTAAAATCCACACCTTACGCCGTAAAAGTGTAACGAATTCAATAGAGACTCTAAGTCTTCGTCAACGACTGATTGACAACCTACAGTATGACTTAGGTTAGCTACTTCACCACTTGTACCAATTGAAACCCTATAACAGGTTAGGGTTAGGCTTTCTTACCTAAGAACAAAGCCGGAGTCGCGGGAAAAGCGATACGAAGGGATGGATTAGGCACGTAGCATAGATGGGAAGAATCCCAGGAAGATTCACCAACTTCTCTCCCACTTTCTCTCTTTTCTCTCTCTTGATTTGGATAGGGTTTGAAATTCGTATGGGATTTGTGAGAGAGGGTTTAAGGCCTTTTTATAAGCCCAAACACGACAAAAACAGACTTGAAGTTAAGGTTTACTTTTATAACCAAAGCAGGTCTGTTCCGATCCAACGGAGTACTTCTGGAGGTCCTCTTATCAAATTCGGTCGGACTTAAGCTCACTAGCAATGGATCTTTAGTAAGTTAAGTTTTCAATCCGATTAAATTTTCAGATCGTCCGTGGCAGACCAGTTTCAATTCAACGGTTACTGAACTTCGATCAAGGCCACAAGTACTTTGACTTGTAAGGGCCACCTATCCTGATCCGAGGGTAAATTTGGGTCAAAATCTAACGGTCAGAATGCTTAAAAATAATGCGCAAGTGAAACGTGCCAGATTTCTTAAAATTATAATTAATTTTCTAAATATCTTCCTTTTCTCTCTCTCTTCACTGCAGACGCAATAAAATGGTCTCAGGACATCGTTTGGGCATAATTTTCACGGTGCTTTTCAAGTCCAACAATGCAGTCAATATCTTCTAAGTTCATCACTATCAGACTTTCGACGTGCGGTTCAGGTCCGATACGAAGTTTTTGAATGCTCCCGAGAGCAACTGGGTTTAGAGATTGATCCTAGGTTTATAGGTAATATAGCATTAGCAGTCCTACTCATTTTGGGTCTTGTAGCTCATACTTAAAGTGGTTCAAGTCAATTCTACTTAGTATTCAGTTTGGTACTTAACCAAATTCTACCCTAATTATGGCAGAATACGGTCCTAGGGCCATTCTATGCCCCATTTTGGGAACTTCTAGGCATCATATTATTTTAATTATTTTTTATAGTGTTTAATAATCAATTTTACCTAACTTCACCAAATTTCATAATATTTTAATTTGTAGAAAAATTCTAAAAATTTCAGAAGTAGCAGTTGTTCAACAAGTGATTATCGGATAGTTTCTCACAAAGACCTACTTTAAACTATATTAATTATTTTATTATATTTTTCACATATTTTTATATAAAACTAGACTCATTTATATTCTATATGGTTTTTGAATCACCTAAATCAGAGTTATAACGAAGGAGATATGATGTTTTAAAGTTTAACAAAATGCACATAAAAAATGCAGGAACTGGGCTGCTGTCCGTTGTACGGACGAGGCCTCGCCGATGCAGCGAGGACCTCGCCAGTCACTGAATTATTTGGTGAGGGTTCGCCCCATGGGTGAGGTCCTCACCTCCCAAGGATGCTGGAAACATGTGGGGCCCTCATTAGATCCCCCCGAATTGAGTTGTTTGGGCTCACGAGTCCGTCGAGACGTTTATCGAGTCTCATTTGCAAACTGGAATGAGTTACGCAACGTACAATATATGATTTTGGGGTAGAAGAAGATAATATATCCAAATAACTTATCTAAATCATGATATTATAAATATTAAATATTAAAAATCCCATTTTACGCATGCATTTACCATTTATAGTAAGTTTTAGTTTAAGTATAGTTCCTCACCTTTTAAACTTTAGGTTTATATCTAATATGAAAGTACTTGGAGAAATTTGAAGAATGGGGTGGTGAAAGTTGAGATTTTAAAGGAAATGGGTTACAAAGTGATTTTTAGACTTTAGGATTGATCTCTAAGAGTGATATGGTTGACCCATTTCCTAAGGACGTCTAATTCTAGGTTGGTAAAAATTCGGGGTGTTACAACACTCATGCCTTTCTATCTTCTTCTTCCTCGATCAGGAGGATATCTTCATTAGGGAAGAAAGTCTTTAGCAGTTAGTAGTCTGGTAGAGAGTGTGCTCATAAGCGGTTGGCCAGTGCTTACCCCTTGATTGCTTTCTAAGTGACATATGTGATGTCAAACTCTGAAAGCAGTAGTTTCCATTTTGTGATTCTTCCTGTTAGTGCTGGTTTCTCAAACAAGTATTTCAATGGATCCATACGAGCGAGCAGAAGGATTGGGTGAGCGATCATGTATTGTCGTAATTGTTGCATGACCCAAACCAAGGTGAGGCACGTTTTCTGTAAGCTGGAGTACTTGGTTTCATAACTTGTGAACCGTTGTCTTAGATAGTAGATCGCTTGCTCCTTTCTTCCTATGTCGTCGTGTTGGCCGAGAACGTATCCAATTACTTCTGTCGTGATCAAGATATATAATAGTAACGATCATCCTGGAGTAGGTGGCATGAGTACTGGAGGTTTTAACAAATACTTCTTGATCCCGTCTAAGGCTACTTAGCAGTTGTCATTCCATTCCTTTAGTGAGTTCTTCCGCAGAAGTTTGAATATGGGCTCACCGATGGGAGTGAGATGTGCGTTGAATTGACTGATATATTGGATCCATCCAAGAAAACCCTGAATTTCTTTTTCAGTCTTGGGTGGTGGCATTTTGATGATTTCCTTAGTCTTGGTCTCGTCTACCCGGATGTCATCTTCACTGACAATAAAGCCCAAGAGCTTACCTCTAGTTGCACCAAAGACACATTTTTATGTATTGAGATGGAGCTTGAACTTTTCTAGCGTGTCGATGAACTTCTTTAGGTCTTCGAAGTGTCCTTCGATCGTGCAAGACTTGATGATCATGTCATTCATGTAGACTTTTATTTCCTTATTTATCACGTCGTAAAACAAGGCAGCCATGACTCGTTGATATGTAGCTCTTGCGTTCTTTAATCCAAAGGGCATGACCCGATAACAGAAAATTCCCCATGGTGTGATGAAGGAAGTCTTCTCATAATCTTCAATGGCAATCTTGATCTGATTATAACTAGAGAAACCGTCCATAAAGGAGAAGATCTTGTGTCTAGTGGTATTATCTACCAGTGTATCTGTAACACCCTGAAAATCGGGGGTCATGTATAAACTCAACTCCCGAGTTCCAGACCGTCACTTATGCAACAAAAATGATTATGATTCAATGTTGTCTGATTTAAAGCAATCACATGAGTAAAAGTATACAAAAACTGCAATTCATACTTCAGATCCAGTGATAAAAGCAAGCGGAAGACTAAACAATATATATATCACTGTATGGAAAAAACAAAGTAAATCTCATCTGTCTCCAAAGTATGACTACATCTCTAAGTCTCATATAATATACATGAACAAAATAAATATCCAAAATGGTCCCACTGAAATCCCATCGATCCAGGTCGCCTACGCGAAGCCATCGTGATACTGCATGTAAGAGAACTCATCCTGGTCCTCATCAAAGTCTGGCTCCACCTCCTGGATCTCAGCCTTACCTGCATCTACAACAGGGTCTGGTGGGTGTTGCAAACACCATCCCGTAACGTGGGAGTGAGTGATCAACTCAGTGGAATCATAGAGCAAAGATTAACATGTTCACAATTCAATCATGCGATAATAGTAAAGCAGTAAATCAGACAATCCTAGTACTGTTGTTAATGCAAGATGATATGACGTGATGTATGCCCTCACCGACGATCTCCCTCATACGGCAACATCTTACGACCGCGGCATGCCACACTCCCTAGAGTGCACCACATCTTCCAGGCACATGCAATGCTATGGTGATATGATTTCCAAGTGTTATTAGTCCATTCAAACAGCAGGATTGGGAAACTAAGGTACTTCCCTTATATCAATCCCAACACAAATCCTGTCTAGGGTCGTCACTCCTAGTAATCTCATACGAGGTATATTTATGTAGGTCGCTGCAAGGGCTGCCAGGGCTGTTGCTCGCACTCGTTGCACCGCTCCCCCATCACCTTATCAATACAGGCCTACTGTACTCTACTGCAACGGAAGGGTCGTCGCCTCCCGTGGACTCAGAATACGCTCGCGGTCACTACAAAGGACTCGTCGCCTGATCAGTGTAGGCCGACAGCTAGAATATAGTGTCCCATACCACCATAATCTGCTCACGAGTCTAGGTGCTCACTGGTCACTACGGGGAGGTTTGTGGCCCCAGCATAGGCCGACAGCTCGACCACGGTGTCCCATACCACCATGCCCAGCTCATGAGTCTTCGTGGATCAAGGTACCATGGTTAACAAGGTTTACAATGGTAAGTTCAGTACCCTAGGTTCAAGCAGTTATGACTCATACAAGGTGAACATACATCGGCTAGTCGGGTTGTTTGACGGGCTTGACTAGCGCGATCGCAGCTCAAGTCAAACGACATGAAGTGCATAAAACACTTCGCGTGGCCTAACCACTGCCGCCAACTCTAAACACGAATCGCGCTCATCGACGCGTCGTTCGTGGCTATGACCAGTCAGCCACGAATTCGCTCGGTTACCGACTGCCTGGACTAAGTCTAGTCCCAAACACTTATGGAATCACATCAGCAATTTATATAAAAGTATTGGAATTGAAATACAATCATATGAGCATGTTAACACGTGTTATAACATTCAACTTAAGAAAATCTTCAAGCACATATATTCCATGCACGTAATGAAATCATGCATTTAGTCAACATGTAGAAAATCATTTAGGTCAGCATATTAATTGAGAAATCCATCTCATACTAATTCATAACATCATTTAGTTCAATACATACTAATACAATCATTTATACAAACATATACACTACACACTTAAGTCTACATATAGCATGTCGACCCGAAGTGTGCAATTAGGTGAATCTCTTCGCCAAACTAATTATGCACGTATTCCTAACTTCCTAATGCGACAATAAACCATGTCAATCACATCAGCAAAATATGAACGTAAACAGTACTTCCTACAAATGACTAAAATGCCCTAAATCTCATATTCTTCATTAGTTTACGAAATTGGAAACGGAGAGCATTTTGTACATGTCAAACGGCGATGCCGTCAAGAATCTACTATTAAACGACATTGAAAGCGTTGGGAACCGTCAATCAAAGCGTCTAAAATCCTCACCTTAAGTCTTGTAGACTCGTGAATTGAAACGGAGCGTATATGCTTCGTCTACGGTGAATAAGGAACCTAATACATGAGATCCATAAGCTACATCGCTATGGAAACAAAGGAAACTCAAATCAGCAACTGTTTGGGGTATTTGCTTACCTAGAATCGTGGTGGAATCGTCGGAAAAATGGTAGAGGTGTGTTGCTTGAGCACGTGCAACACGTAGCACAAGTGGCAGGAAGAACTCTCTCACTCTCTCACAATCTCTCACCTTTTTCTCTCTCCCAAGTTAGGGTTTCTCTCAAATTCGGATGGGAGAGAGGAGTGAGGGTTTCAACCCCTTTTATAGCCTAAAACATGCCCAAAATAGGCTTGGGAACAATGTTTACTTGGTGCCTAACCAAATCGGGGCCGTTTCGGTCCAAAAGAGTATTTCTGATGGTCCCCTAGCTAAAAGCGGTCGGACTTAAGCTCATGCATACTGGATCTAGCACACATCCAGTTTTCGGACCGGTAGGGTTCCCAGATCGCACGTGGCGGTCCAGTTTCAGATTAACGGTCACCGCACCAAGATCAGGCCTATAAGTCTCGGGATATGTAATAGAAATTTTTCCTGATCCAAGGGTGTAATTTGGCTGTATTCTGAAGGTCAGAACGCTTAATACTGATGCGTCAAATTTTTGTGCCAGATTTGAATTTCAAATTCCAATTCTAAACCTATTCTCACTATTCACTCCAGGCTCAATGAAATAGCCTCTGAACGTCAGTTGGACTTGATTTTCGAAACAATTGCCAAGCCCAGCTAAGTGGTCATAACGATCTAAGATGGTAGGTATCTGACTTACGACGCACGGTCTAGATCCAATACAAAGTTTCAAGGAGGTCCCGAGAATAAACCGGTTTAGAGTTTGATCCGAGGCTTTAGAGCATTATAGCACTCTTGGTTCCACTCGCTTTGGGCCTTGTAGAACGTATTTAAAGTGATCAGGGACCATTTCCCAGTTATTCTAACGTTGCACTAGCTAACCTAGTCATATTTTCTAAAGGAATGAATTCTACACAATTTTCGGGTCGAGTTGGTACTCGAGCCCAAGTATGGATTTTTCACGGGCGTTACAGTATCGATGTGAGCAGAGGGAAGTCGTCTTTAGGGCTTTCTTTGTTGAGGTCCCTAAAGTCGAAGAACATTCTGACCTTGCCATCCTTTTTTGGCACTGGTAAGATATTTTCGAGCCATTTTAGGTAGTTAGAGACTATTAAGAATCCCGCATTATATTGCTTGATGACTTCATCACGGACCTTCAGGGCCCATTCTGACTTCATTCTCTGCAGCTTCTTCTTGTTCTTCATGTCTGACTTAGTAGGCAAGTGGTGTACTACCAAATCTTCATCGAGCCTCGGCATGTCCTCATAAGAGAAAGCAAAGTTGGACAACCTCAGTCTCAAAAATTCCATCATCCTATGTTTGTATTATGGGGACAGCGATCTTCCGATGCGCACCTCTCTAGGGAGTTCTACTGATCCCAAGTTCACAATTTCAAAGTTATCTGCCACAACATTGGCCTTTGTTTCGAATCTTTCGAGAGAGTCCTCAAGTTCGAGAGTTGTACCATCATTTCCCTCATCTAGTGCTTCATCTAAACCCATGAGTTCGAAGTCCAACTCTAGATAAAAATCGTACAAGTCGACCTTGAACTCAAACGCTGTGTGTGAAGTGTTTGACATGGTGATTTCTGAAAGCTTTTCTATTATTTTTGGATTTTAGAGATTTTTTGATGTTTTGTGATTTTGAGGAATATTTGATTTTTTTGTGCTTTTTGGAATATGTGATGTTTTTGTATTTTGAAATTTTTTTTTTTTTTTTTTTATGTTGCCAAGGGGTCCCGAACAGGACGATGTTGCAAACCATGAATGGTCCCGTCCTAATTCTGGGTACCAACTGCTATTTACATTGACATTTTTTTAGGACCACATCCATGGATGGCCTACCGGCTGATTCAATAGTTAGGGGGGTAGCCCTCTGTAATGCCTTGAAATTCGGGGGTCGAGCATAACTCAGCTCCTGAATTCCAAAACATCACTTATGCAACATAAATAATGATGGATGTATGTTATCTGTGTTAGTGCATAAAACATGACATAGATCAAGCAGACATAATTCAGAGATATTGAGGAAATGCAAGCGGAAGACTTAAATACATATATAATTTAAAAAAATCCCCAAAATATGCATGCTCTATCCAGGGCAATATATACAACTGCGTCTCTCAAAATACATGGATCAACTATGCAAAATTGTCATATACATATCCTAAAAATCCCTGCTCGTCAGGACAAGGCTCACATGAACTCGCATGAGAACTGCATAAATGAGAACGCCTCCTCATCCTCATCAAAGTTTGGCTCCGCCTCGCCAGCATCGCCGTCACCTGTAACTAAATCAGAGTCTGGTTGATGTTTAAGCACCATCCCAGAACGTGGGAGTGAGTGATCAACTCAGTGGTACTATACAACAAAGGTTAACATATTATCAATTCAATCAAGCAGTAATAATAAAGCAGTACAATCAAACATGTCCTAGATACTCTTGTTAATGCAAGAATGAATGATATAGTGATGCATGCCCTCACCACAAACTCCCTCATGCGACATCATCTAACGATCGCGACATGAATCACTACCACTGTGCTCTCACACCAACGCCAATGGCATATGCAGTGCGATGTCATGAATATGATTACCCAGTTCTTATTAGTCCTTTTCATGCTGTAGTATTGGGAAGCTAAGACACCTCTCTTATATCAATCCCGAAACATTGATCCATTCTAAGGTCGTCCGTCCTAGGAAATCTCATACGATGTTACGTTTTTAGGTCACTGCAAGGGTTGTCAGGGCTGTTGCACGGAATCGTTACACCACTCCCCCATCACCAAATTAATACAGGCCCAGTTATATCCTCAATACTGCAACATGACTTGTCGCCCTTATGCAGTGTCAGGATATACTCGAGGTCACTACAGAGGGCTCGTTACCAATCAATATGGGCCGACAGCAAGAATATAGTGTCCCATACCACCATAATCTTCTCATGAGAGTAGGGTGCTCACTGGTCACTACGGGGAGATTTGTCGCCCCGTCGTAGGCCGACATCTCGACCACAGTGTCCCATACCACCATGTCCAGCTCATGAGTCTTAGGGATCACGGTACCAAGGTTAACGGGAGTTTCACTGGTAAACTCGGTGTTTTAGATTCAAACAGTAGTGACCAAACATGGTGAACAAACATCGGTCAATCAAGTTAGTTGATAAGATTAACTAGGCCTAGCGCACGTTGAGTTGAACAACATGGAATGCATAAGCACTCCGTGTGTCCTAACCACTGTCGAACATCCCAAACACGACTCAGATTCGTTGAACTCATCCTGCGTGGCGAAAACGACCTCAACCACTATTTACAGAACGGTTACCGATTACAGCCCCAATCACATACAAATTCTATAACAGGCATATGAGTCATATCCTACAATCATAGGAAAAATCATGAAGTATAACTTAAATGTAAATACAGTACATGGAGGAAATTATACACACCTTTATCATGATTTATCTAAGTTAATCAATCCATGGAGGAAATCATACACACAATTAATATGGAAATCTAAGTTACACAATTCATGGGGAAAATTATACACACAATTAAGGTGATTGAGATTTATATCTCAACAACCTAAATCATCACTCTTTACTAACTACTAACTCATTTAGGCATTCTTACAAACACTTAGATTGCACTATTCAACATACATTACGTATGTCGACGTCATTACATATTATGGCAAGTCCTTTCACCAAGGAGTTGCCGCATACGTATCATGCATATAACAATGACGATTTATCATAGCAATCAAAACAGCATATTCTATACGTATACAGGTATTCTAACACATATATGAAACACGCTATTTATAACATAAAGTATACATATATGTAAATCAAAACGGATAGCACATTTGGCATGTGTAACAACAATCATAACATAAATAAATCGTTATCTTTCATTGAAAGCCTTGAAAACCATAACCTAAGCGTATATAGTCTGTACCTTAAACTAGAAAATGCATAAAAGATATGATTCAAATGATATGTCTTCGTTAACGGCGGATACGCTCTGTAACATCCTGAAAATCGGGGGTCGGGTAGAAACCTAACTCCCGAGTTCCAGAACGTCACCTATGCACATAGATAATGATAAATGCATGTTGTCTGTAGAATGACATTAAACAAAATTGAGACTAAGCCAAAACAACATATCGTACTCCAGAGACAGTTAAATTAGCAAGCGAAAGACTGTGATAAATACATAAAATATATAATTGATTGTAAGTCTCCAAAGTGTGAACATGTTACCAGGTTAATTAAATACATGTATACTCCAAAAATGGAAAGAAAAGAATATACATGAGTGCTCCAAAAATATAAAATGACAAGTGTCAAGGTGTCTAATCAACCTCCCTGTAATCCCGTCGATTAGAACATGGAGGAGAAGTCATCCTCATCATCATACAAGTTCGGCTCCACTTCACAAGCAGCGCCATCATCTGCAACTACAACCGGGTCTGGTGGGTGTCCGGAAACACCGTCTCATAACGTGGGAGTGAGTGATCAACTCAGTGGAATAATAGAACAAGGATTAGCATGTTATCAAATCAATCACGCGTTAATAGTAAAGCAAACAATCAAACATTCCTAGATACTGTTGTTAATGCAAGCATGAAATGACATGATGGATGCCCTCACCGACATACTCCCTCATGTGGCACCATCTGCGTCCGTGGCATGCTTTCTTCCGGCAGTGCTGCACATCTTCCAGGCACATGCAGTGCGATATGGATAATAATTACCGGGTTGTTATTAGTCCTTTTCATACAGCAGGATTGAGAAACTAAGGTACCTTCCTTATATCAATCCCAACACAGATCCTGTCTAGGGTCGTCACTCCTAGTAATCACATACGATGTTATATTTGTAGGTCGCTGCAAGGGCTGCCAGGCCTGTTGCACGCACTCGTTGCTCCTCTCCCTCATCAGCTTATCAATACAGGCCTATTTATATCCTTAAGACTACATCAGGACTCGTCGCCCCCATGCGGTGTCAGGATAAACTCAAGGTCACTACAAAGGGCTCGTCACCAATCAGTGTAGGCCGACAGTAAGAATATAGTGTCCTATACCACCATAATATGCTCAGAGTAGGGTGCTCACTGGTCACTACGGGAAGGTTTGGGGCCCCAGTGTAGGCCGAAAGCTCGACCACGGTGTCCCATACCACCATGCCTGGCTCATGAGTCTTTATGGATCAAGGTACCATGGTTTTCAATGGTAAGTTCAGTACCCTAGGTTCAAGCAGTTGTGACGAATACAAGGTGAACATACAATGGTCAGTCGGGTTACTTGGTGAGTCCGACTAGCACGATCGCACGTTGAATCGACCGACATGAAGTGCACAAGCACTTCGTGTGGCCTGACCACTGCCGACGACTCTAGTACGACTCGAGTTTGTCATACACATCCTTCGTGGCGAATAGAATCCAACCACGAATTCTAAACTGTTATCGACTGCCTGGACTAGAGTATAGCCCCAAGCACATGTAATGTGAAACAGTAATCAGATGAGAGAGGAAGAATTGAAATACAAGAAATTCCAGCATGTTATCAACATGTTGTAACATATATCATAAGCAGTTAACCAAACATGAGTATTTCATACATAAGGTAACCAATTCAAATACAACAAGTATGGAGGAAATTATGTGCACCATTAAATTGGTTGAGAATCCATTCTCAACACTAATCTATAACGCCACTTACTCAATACTTACTAATACAGACATTTATACAAACACTTAGTCCACACAATTCCAACGTACTTGACGTATGTTGATTTCAACATATAATATGACAGATCCTTATATCAAGGAGTTGTCTAGTACACACAATCATGTTCTTACATTCAAAATATATGGCAGGCATAAATCATATTGATTTAGGCATTTCAACAAACACTTAGTCTACACATATTAGTCTACATAGCATATGTCGGCCAAAATGTGCATTAGGGCGAATCTCTTTGCCAAACAGATCATACATCCATAACTAGTATAAATACACGACAAATACCCATGGCAATCATATCGATAAAATACGTACGTATACAGTATTTCCTACAAATACCTAAAATACCCTAAATCTCATATTCTTCGTACGGATACGGAATGAAAAATGGACAGCATGTTGTACATGTCAAATAGCATCCTCATCAGCAATCTACCATTAAATAGCATTGAAAGCTTTGAAAATAGGTAATCTAAGCATCTAAAATCCTCACCTTAAACCAGAAATTGTGAAACGGAGTTGATTCAGGCGATAAGTCTTCGTCAACGGCGGGTACGTTACCTATGGCATGAAACAGGTTAGCTATACCAACACTACAACTATTCTAAGCTTCAAATCAGGTTAGGGTTAGGATTTCTTACCTAAGAATGGAGTTGAAAACACTAGAATGGCGGTGCAGAAGCGGCGGCTATGGAACATGAAGCAGCAGGGAAGAATCCCAAGAGAGAGCTCCAAATCTCCCTCCCTTTCTCTCTCTTTCTCCCTCTCTTTTCTCTCTTCTCTCTCCAAATTCATATGGAATGAAAGAGCAAGGGTTTAAGCCCTTTTTATAAGTCCAAAAGTGACGAAAATAGACTTGGGGCCAAGGTATACTTATTCTATGTCTAAATACGGACTATTCCGTCTCAACGGAGCATTTCTGGAGGTCCCCTTGACGAATGCGGTCAGACTTAAGCTCATGGACACTGGATCCTACTCACATCAAGTTTTCAGTCCAGTAGTGTTCCCAGATCGCACGTGCTGGACCAGTTTCAGTTTAACGACTACCGGTACTCGATCAGGGCCACAAGTGCGTTGACTTGTAAGGGCCACCTATCCTGATCTGAGGGTAAAATTTGATCAAATTTTGACGGTCAGAATGCTTAGAAAATGTCACGCAAACGACACGTGCCAGATTTCATAATTTATTTTAATTTCTAACATTTCTCACACTCTTCACTCTGGACTCAAGGAAATCGTCTTGGGACATCATCTGGACTTGATTTTTAAGGTGATTGTCAAGTCCAACTAGGCAGTCAGGATTGTCTAAGTTCGGGGTAATCGGACTTCCGACGTGCTGTCCAGAGCCGATACAAAGTTTCAAGGTGCTCCCGAGAGCAATCGAGAATAGAGTTTGATCCTAAGTTTTACGGTATTGTAGCGTCATCTATCCTATACGTTTTGACTCTAGCAGATCGTATTGAAAGTGATTGGTGAGAATTTCATAGGCCATCTAGTGCAGCGCTAGTTGATTCTCATTGAATTTCTAAAGGAAGTAGCCTTTATTGATTTTTGTTTGAGATGAGATTTGAAGGGTGGAGCGAGCGTGTTTGGAAACGGAAGAAGGAAGAGTTTGGAGGGGTGATTTTTGCCAAAAGTCAGACGTTTTGGTGAGAAAGGAGAGCTTAGAGGGTAGTTTGTGAAGGAGGTACTAGATTGGAGGGATTTTAACAGACGGCCCACATACCAGGGGGCTACCCTAACCCCTAAGCACCTCCGGCCCGAAGGCCGGCCCGAGTGGGGCCCACTGTACGCCTAGTCCTCGCCGGTCAAACTGCAAACCAGCAATGCCGGCCATATGGGCTAGGTTCCCCCCTGCCCTAGGGACCCCAAATATATGTGGGACCCACCTCCGTTCATTGTATTTGGGTTTGGATAGGCCCAAGACTCCATTTGGGGCGTTTCAGGGCCAGTTTGCAAAATGAAATGAATTTCTGCAGTGTATAACATATGATTTTGGGGTAGGAGACGCTAATTTATCCAACTAACCTATTTATTTTGTTAGATTCCAAAAGGTTAAGGTTCGAAACCCATTTTACCCATTTATTTACTATTCACAGTAATTTTTAGCTTCGGTATTGTTCTTCATCATTAATACCCTAGGATTGGTGTTCTTTACTATGTAAACTTGAGGAGTCATGTTTAATATGAAAGTACTTGGAGAAATTTAAAGAATGAGGTGGTGAAAGGTGAGTTTTGAAGGAAATGGATTGAAAAGTGATTTCTTTGGCTTTGGGATTGAGCTCTGAAAGTGATAAGGTTGACCCATTGCCTAAGGATGTTTAACCCCAGGTTGGCAAAAATTTGGGGTGTTACACTACCTATGACATGAAATAGGTTAGCTATAACTTTATTTAAACTATTCTAGGCTTCAAAACAGGTTAGAGTTAGCTTAACTTATCCAAAAATGAAATCAGAATCACCGAAAGAACAATTCAGATACGCAGGTTCGATGTATAGATAAACTGAGAAGAATCCTACGGAGAATCAACAGGTTCCCCCACACTTTCTCTCTCTTTTCTCTCTCTTAGAAAGCTAAGGTTTAAGAAATTCGTATGGAATTTGAAAATGAGGGTTTAAGGCCTTTTTATAAGCCTAAACTCAATGGAAACAGTCTTAGGGCTAAGGTATACTTAAGTTATAACCAAATCGGGCTCTTTCTGATCCAAAGGAGCACTTCTAGAGGTCCCCTTATCAAATGCGGTTGGACTTAAGCTCACTAGTATTGGATCCATAGTAAGTGAAGTTTTCAGTCTGATCGGGTTTCAGATCGTCTGTGGTGGACCAACTTCAATTCAACGGTTACCGAAATTCGATCAGGGCTACAGGTACTATGACATGAAAGGGCCACCATTCCTAATCCGAGGGTGAATTTGGGTCGAAATCTAATGGTCAAAATGCTTAGAAATAACGCCCAAGTGAAACGGTCTAGATTACTTAAAATCATAATTAATTTTCTAAAAATCTTTATTTTCTCACTCTCTTCACTCCGAACGCAAGGAAATGGTCTTAGGACATCGTTCAGGCTTGATTATCGAGATGATTTTCAAGTCCAACTAAGCGGTCGTAATGGTCTAAGTTCTTATCAATCAGACTTTCGACGTGTGGTCTAAATCCAATACAAAATTACAAAGCATTCTCGGGAGCAACTGGGTTTAGAGTTAGATCCTAGATTTCAGGGTAACATAACGTCAATGATTTTACAGGTTTTGGGTCTTAAGATCGTATTGAAAGTTATTGGTGTTAATTCCATAAGTAATCTAGTTTAGCGCTAGCTAAAACACATTAAATTTCTAAAGGATTTAGTTCTAAATGATTTCTGCTAAAGATGGTACTCGGGTCAAAGTACGAATTTTTTTAAGTCATTAGACCCTCCATTCTGACTTTTTCCCCCTTTCGATCCCGATGTTCTACTCTTTAAGTTCTTGTGGGTCACCTACCCTGATGATCATGATGTTTGTTAGATTGGGCTCGGTGTCAGTATCTGATTCGATCTCTTCGCCCAACAATGGAAGCTCTTTCGGCTCTCCGGGTTCACCTTGTGATGAAACTTTGATATTTGTCCAATCAAGGTGTAACGTCTCGAAAAAATCCGTACAGAGACCTAAGTACCAACAAACATCAAAGTTTATAAGCGTAAGTTAACTAGCGCCATGTTAGATTAGCTGTGAAATTAGTACTGTTCGCTTTAAATACGTTCTACAAGACCCAAAACTTGTGGAACTGTTAACGCTATAAAGTCTTGAAACCTAGGATCAAACTCTAAACCTGTTTGCTCTCAAGAACCCTTTGAAACTTTGTATTGGATCTAGACCGCACGTCGAAAGTCTGATATCCACAATCTCAGACCATTATGACTGCTTAGTTGGACTTGACAATCGCTTCGAAAATCAAGCCCAACTGATGTCTCGAGGCTATTTCATTGAGCCTGGAGCAAGGAGTGCGAGAAAGAGTGAAATTTTTTAAAAATTAAATGTGATTTAAATAAATCTGGCATGTTTCGCTTGCGGGTTAAGTATAAGCATTCAGACCGTCGGAATCTGACCTAAATACACCCTCAGATCAGGGAACATTTCCCACTCAGGTCAGTGTACTTGGAATCCTTGATCGAATCTCCGTGACCGCTGAACTGAAATTGGTCCGCCACGTGCGATCTGGGAACACTATCGGACTAAAAAATTAATGTAATCAGTATCCAATATCCATGAGCATAAGTCCGACCGCATTTGGTCAGGGGACCTCCAGAAATGCTCTTTTGGATCGAGAAAGACGCAATTTGGCTATAACCCAAGTATACTTTGGTTTAAAGTCTAAATGGGTGAGTTTCTAACCTATTTAAAGACCTTAAACCCTCTCACACCCCTCCCATACGAATTTGCAAAAAGACCTAGAAAGGAGAAGAGAGAAAAGAGAGAGATTGTGTGGAAGTTGTGAGGGAAAGTCCCTTCCACTCGATGCGGCTTCTACACGTGCTTAATCATCGTGTTCTAAGCACTCTTTCGGTGATTCCGGCTTCATTCTAGGTAAGAAAACGCTAACCTCAACCTGTTTTAGGGATTCCATCGATACAAGTAGTGAAGTAGCTGATCTATCTTGTGATATAGGTCATCATACAGATGTTGACGAAGCGTAGAGTTTCTATTCGATTCGTTACGCTTCTACGGCGTAAGGTGAGGATTCTAGATGCTTAGCTTAACTGTTTTCAAAGCTTTCAATGTCGTTTAATAGTAGATTATCGACAAGAACGCCGTTTGACATGTAGAACATGCTGTCTGTTTTCTATTTTGACTGCGTACGGAGAATATGAGATTTAGGGTATTTTAGGCATTTGTAGGAAATACTGTATACATCCGTATTTTGTCGATAGAATTGCTATGGGTATTTGTCATGTTATTATACAAGTTATGCGTGTATGATCTGTTTGCCGAAGAGATTCGCCTTAATGCACACTTTGGGACGACATAGGCTATGTAGACTAAAGTGTGTAGACTAAGTGTTTGTATAAATGTTTATATTAGTATGTATTGAGTAAATGTTATTGTAGATTAGTCTTGAGATTGAATTCTCAATAAAAATGATGATGCACATGATTTCCTCCATGTTGTTATATTGAATTGATTTCCTTGTATATATGGAATACATGTGTTTGGTGGATTTGCTTACGTTGTATGTTATAACATGTTGTTAACATGCTTGGATTGTTTGTATTTCATTTATGTTACTCTCATATGATCACTGATGTTGATTATAAGTGCTTGGGACTATGCTCTAGTCCAGGCAGTCGGTAATAGATTCGAATTCGTGGTTGGCTGCTATTTGTCACGAAGGACGCGTCGATGAACGCGAGTCGTGCTTTGGGTTGGTGGCAGTGGTTAGGCCACACGAGGTGTTTTATGCACTTCATGTCGTTCAGCTTGAGGTGCGCTCGTACTAGTCGAGCCCTTCAAGTAACCCGACTGACCATTGTATGTTCACCTTATATTGGTCATAACTGCTTGAACCTAGGGTACTGAACTTACCAGAGATAACCTTGATAACCATGGTACCTTGATCCTTTAAGACTCATGAGCTAGGCATGGTAGTATGAGACACCGTGGTCAAGCTGTCGGCCTACGCTCGAGCCACAAACCTCTTCGTAGTGACCAGTGAGCACCTTAGACTCATGATCCGATTGTGGTGGTATGGGACACTACATTCGAGCTGTCGGCCTACTCTGATTAATGACGAGCCCTTTTTAGTGACCTTGAGCGTATTCTGAGTCTACGTGAGGCGACGACCCTTCCGTAGCAATAAGAGTACAACTAGGCCTGTATTGATAAGGTGATGGGGGAGCGGTGCAATGAGTGCGAGCAACAGCCCTGACAGCCCTTGCACCGACCTAGAAATATAACATCGTATGAGATTACTAGGAGTGACGACCCTAGACACGATATGTGTTGGGATTGATATAAGGAAGGTACCTTAGTTTCCCAATACTGTTGTATGAAAGGACTAATAACAACTCGGTAATCATATCCACATCGCACTGCATGTGCTTGGAAGATGTGGAGCACTGAGGGAAGAAAGCATGCCGTGGACGTAAGATGGGGTCGCATGAGGGAGTATGTTAGTGAGGGCATCCATCGTGTCATTTCATACTTGCATTAACAATAGTATCAAGGAATGTCTGATTGTTTACTTTACTATTATCGCGTGATTGATTTGATAACATGTTAATCTTTGCTATATGATTCCACTGAGTTGATCACTCACTCCCACATTATAGGAAGGTGTTTAAAACACCTACCAGACTCTGTCTTAGATGCATGTTGTGAGGCGATTCAGGAGCTGGAGCCGGACTACTACGAGGATGAGGACGAGTTCTCGTACATGCAGTTTTCTGACGGCTTCGCATAGGTGGCCTGGATCGGTAGGATTCTGCTAGTTGGACTGTTATACGACATTTTATTTTTTGTTTGATATATGTATATGTGACTCAGAGATGTATTCATACATTGGAGACAGTACAAGAATATTTTATTTTTTATACAGTGATATATATATTCTTCAGTCTTCCGCTTGCATTTTATTACTGGATCTGGAGTATGAATTGCAGTTTTGGTATAATCTCACTCATGTTAATGCACTAACTCAGACAACATTGAATCATCAGCATATTTGTTGCATAAGTGATGGTCTGGAACTCAGGAGTCGGGTTTCTACACGACCCCTAATTTTTAGGGCTTTACAAGTTGGTATCAGAGCATGATTTGGATTAAACCGAACTTGGGTTATGGTCACGCGACGTACGCTGTCGCCCTTTGACTTAGGTGGGTGCGAGAAGAATGTAGAAACACTCATAGGACCCCAATTTCGCCAAATTGGCGAAGTTCACTCAAATCGATCATTTTGATCGAGCCCATGTGCATCCGTGGTTGCATGAAACGACCCCGGACCACTTCTAGTTCATGTGTGGGTGGGTCTAGACCTCTATTGACCCTATCCCAGCCGTTAAAGATCGCTAAATTGGAATATACGTTAGATAGTACCCGAAGTGATCCAAAATAGCTCGAAACGGAGTCGTGGGCCTATCCTTCCAGAATGATCCAGGGTGGGACCCACATATATTTGGGGACCTCAGGGCAGGAGGACCTCGCCCAAATGGTGAGGCCTCACCAATTAGCACATAGGTCGGCGTGGACCTCGACGTACACTGGGCCCCATTTGGGCGGGCCATCGGGTCGATCACATTTGGGGGTTAGGGTAGCCCCCTGGTGTGTGGTTCGTCCGTTAAAAATACCCCAAACCCCTACCTCCTTCATAAAACACACCCCCAAGCTCTCCTTTCCTCTCCCATTTGTTATTTTCCCTTGCAAATCCCATTCTCAATCACTTCCATCATCATTTTCTGCCTCAACCCACGCCACTCCACCGTTTACAGCAATACACACTCTCCTCTCTCTCCATTCTTGTTCGTTGGAGCTCTCCCATCCTCCATTTGAGGCTAAAAATCGTGTGAGCTTCAAACCCAACCCATTTCACCATTTTTCCTTTGTAACCCTATCCTTTTGGGGCCTGTGTTCCCCCTCTATCAGACTTAGATTCACGGTAGCCCACTAGGTCAGCCATTTCTCCCCCTTTCCTTCATTTTCTATGGTCTTTTAGAGGCCATTTTAGCCTTTTTCTCCCTTTCCACCATCCTCTCTCTCATGAGAAAGAGGAAGACTGACACGGATGAAGCTAGGCCTAGTCGCCCTTCATGTTCAAGGAAACCTAGAGGTGACACCGCTAGTTCAAGTGCCACAGCTAGTCCAAACGTTGGGAGAGAGCTACACACGAAGCAGGATTTGGATCCCCACACTCCCATAAGGAGAGCACTGTTGGCAGACTTGGCCCATGCGCATATACGGATCGCAAGGTTCTGTTTGAGGCACATGTGGGTGAGCGGCTCTTTGGTGAGTTTTTGTTGTTTGAGTACATCGAAACTGCCAGGTGGGGTCCTCTCTTTGAAGGCCAGTCTCGTGCGAACGTGGGCACTATTCGTGCCTTTTATGCTCATATTCGAGACCCTACGTTAGAGCCATTGTAGTTCACGATTCCCTTTGATAGAGATCAGGAAGCCACGATCGATGTTCGGTTGATAGCTCAACTTCTGAATGTGCCTCTTGGTGAGGTACATCCAAGTGCTAAGAACCTGAGGAGTGTTCATGAGCGAGATCGCCGCACCAAGTTCCTATGTGGTGACTTAGTTAAGTGGCAGTGTAATAAGAGCCTCTTAGCGTCCCACATGTCGGATGATTTTTGTCTGCTTCACCACATCTGCAAGTTTAATATTTATCCCAGGTGGAGCAATCACAGTGAATGCACGCGCCTCATGGTAGATTTCCTGTATCAAGTGGGCCAGGGAGAGAACATGTGCATGCCCACCTTCGTGTTGTGACAGATCGTCCTCATAGCAAAATCGAGAAGAACGTCTGAGTCACTTCCCTTTGGCCGGCTCATATGCAAGATTACACTTGAGTTTTCTTACAGACTTGGGCCGGAGTTTCCTGTGCCGATTCATTTCATCATTGAGGCTACCATGACCAGATGAGGATAGGGCCTCGGCAGCGTGAGGCTCAGCTTGATGATGAAAGTGAAGGCGAATATGATAGTGAAGAGGATGAAAGTGAAGAAGGAGGTGGAGCAGAAATAGAGGAAGAAGGCCAGGAGGAAGAAGAAGAGGATGCTTAGGATACTGTTGAGAGTCCTCCTATGACTCAGGCTGCTAGGGATGCTCACATAGCCTGACTTGAGGAGAGTCAGGTTGCTTTTCCATGGGAAGTCCAAGAACTTCGGGCCAAGGTAAAGAAAGAGCTTGAGGATACCAAGGCCATCATGAAGCGGAAATTTGGCAAGGTGATTCGCACCTTGAAGGCCATCCTGTGTTATCTGCAGGATAAGGGTGCCCCTCCTCCATCGCCAGACTCGGACGAGTGATTAGATTTCTGATGTCTGTAGGTCGTATGTAGGTTGTTTGTGTTTTCTATGTGTGAGCCTGAGAAGGCTTAGTAGTTGGTTTATGTTGCAGTCGTAGCTTTGGCTAGCTTAGTTTTCCATGTGTTTCTTGTCATGATGCATGTAAGGATATATCTCTTGTATTGTGACAAATTTTGATTGAATGAAATGCATGGAGTTTCTTCGGTTGTATGTGAATGATTGTGTGGTGTATTTGTGCTATTGCTGAAACTGACTGGGTTGCACCCTATTTTGAATATAGGGAATGCCACCTAAGGTTACTCAGAGCACGACACATCTTACACTGGGTGAGCCGATGGATCGGGTTCCTCCCCAGAGTGATGATCATATGGACCCTGTGTAACACTCCAAATTTTTGCCAACCTGGGGTTAGACATCCTTAGGCAATGGGTCAATCCTAACCCTTGATTAACTTCTCAAAACTCAATCCAAAAGTCTCAAATCCCTACTTCCTTCAAAAATCTCACCTTTTACTACTTTATCCTTCAAAATTTTCTAAGAGCTCTCACATTAGACACAAATCTTAAAGTTTAGGTGATGTTGATCAATACTTAAGCTAAAAAAGTACTATGAATAGTAAATAAATAAATGAAAAGGGTTTTTAACCATTAACCTTTTGAAATCTCACTAAATAAGTAGACTAATTGGATAGATCAGCTTCTCCTACCCCAAAATCATATATTGCATGTCAAATAAATCATTTCAGGTTCTAAAATACACCCATTTCAAATATCAGATGGAGAAATCACCCCAAACAGGTCAGTGGTCGGCGATGCCATTGCCGAACTCGTCCGTACAGCGAGTTTCCGTACCTTTTTTCCTGCACATTTCTTTAGACTTTGAAAAATCATATCTCCTTCGTTATAACTCTGATTTAGATGATTCAAAAACCAAATTGAAGCTAAATGAGTTAAGTTTTATATAAAAATATATGAAAAATATAATAAAATATTTAATATAGTTTAAAGTAGGTCATTGTGAGAAACTATCCGATAATCACTTGTTGGACAGCTGCTGCTTTTAGAATTTTTAGAATTTTTTTACAACTCAAAATCCTATGAAATTTTGTGGAGTTAGGTTAAACTTGATAATGAACTATCAAAAAAAAAAAAAAAATTATATGATACCTAGAAGTTCCCAAAATGGGGGATAGAATGACTCCAGGACCGTATTCTGCCATAATTAGGGTAGAGTTTGGTTAAGTACCAAACTGAATACTTAGTAGAATTAACTTGGACCACTTTAAATATGTTCTACATGACCCAAAGCGAGTAGAACTAATGACTCTATAATACTTTATAACCTCGGATCAAACTCTAAGCAGGTTTGTTCTCTGGACCACTTTGAAACTTTGTATTGGATCTAGACCGCGCGTCAAAAGTTTGATATCTCCTATCTTAGACCGTTAGGACCGCCCAGCTGGACTTGACAATCATTTCAAAAATCAAGTCCAACTGATAATCACAGGCTATTTCATTGAGCCCGGACTGAAGAGAGTGCGAATAGGGACAGATTTGGAATTTGAAATTCAAATCTGGCACATGACTTGACGTGTCAGTATCAAGCGTTCTGAACATCAGAATTCATTCAGATTACACCCTCGGATCTGGAAAAATTTCTATTTCATATCATGAGACTTGCAGCCCTGATCTACGTGCGGTGACCGCTGAACTAAAACTGGTCCGCCACGTGCGATCTGCGAACCCTACCGGACTGAAAACTTAATACGTGCTAGATCTGGTATGCATGAGCTTAAGTCCGATCGCATTCGGCCAGGGGATCATCAGAAAGTATCTTTTGGACCGAAACAGCCCCGATTCGGTTATGCACTAAGTGAACTTTGTACCGGAGCCTGTTTTAGGCATTTTTAAGTTATAAAAGGGGTTGAAACCCTCACTCCTCTCTCCCATCCGAATTTGAGAGAAACCCAAGTTTGGGAGAGAGAAAAGGTGAGAGTTTGTGAGAGAGAGTAGGATAGATTTTTCCTGCCTTCGTGCCACCTGTTGCACGTGCTTCAGCAACACATCTCAATCACCTGACCGGTGATTCTTCCACATTTTTAGGTAAGAACTAACCCTAGAAGTTGCTGATTTGAGGTTCGTTAGGATTCATAGCTTGTTAGCTGACTTATCTTGTAAATTAGGTTCTCTTATCGCTGCAGACGAAGCGTATATGCTCCGTTCGAAACGACACGTCTAGAAGAGACAAGGTGCGGATTTTAGATGCTTTGATTGACTGTTTTCAACACTTTCAATGTCGTTTAATAGTAGATTATTGACAGCAACGCCGTTTGATATGTACAACATGCTGTCCGTTTCCTGTTTCGTAAATAGACGAAGAATATGAGATTTAGGGCATTTTAGTCATTTGTAGGAAGTATTGTTTTCATCCATATTTTGCTGATGTGATTGACATGACTTTTTGTCGCATTAGGATACTAGGAAGGCGTGAATAATTAGTTTGGCGAAGAGATTCGCCTATATGCGTACTTCTGGTCGACATACTATATGTAGACTTAAGTGTGTAGTTTAAGTGTTTGTATAAATGCTTGTATTAGTATGTATTGAATTAAATAGTGTTATGGATTAGTTTGAGATTGATTTCTCAATTAATATGCTGGTGTAAATGGCTTCCTATATGTTAGCCATATGTATGATTTCATTATATGTAAATGGCTTCCTACATGTTGCACTTAAGTGGTATGCTATAACATGTACTTGATGATTTCCTTATGATTTAGTTTGAGATTGAATTCTCAATTAATATGCTGATGGAGAGGATTTTCTATATGTTGGCGATATGCATAATTTCATTATATGTGTGAAGGACATGTGTGAGATGATTTACTTAAGTTGTACGTTATAATATGTGTTAACATGCTCACATGTTTGTATTCCATTTTCAATACTCTTACCTGATTGCTGATGTGAATTCATATGTGTTTGGGACTATACCTAGTCCAGGCAGTCGGTAACCGATAAAATTCGTGGTTGGCCTATCTTTGCCACGAATGACGCGTCGATGAACGCGAGCCGTGTTCCGGAGTTGACGGCAGTGGTTAGGCCACGCGAAGTATTTTATGCACTTCATGTCGTTCGACTTGAGATGCGATCGTGCTAGTCGAGCCCGTCAAGTAACCCGACTGGCCGTTGTATGTTCACCCTGCATGAGTCATAACTGCTTGAACCTAGGGTACTGAACGTACCATTGTAAACCCTGTTAACCATGGTACCTTGATCCATAAAGACTCATGAGCCGATTATGGTGGTATGGGACACTATATTCTTACTGTCGGCCTACACTGATCAGGCGACGAGTCCTTTGTAGTGACCACGAGCGTATTCTGAGTCTACGGGAGGCGACGACCCTTCCGTAGCAGTAGAGTACAGTAGGCCTGTATTGATAAGGTGATGGGGGAGCGGAGCAACGAGTGCGTGCAACAGCCCTGACAGCCCTTGCAGCGACCTACAAAATATACCTCGTATGAGATTACTAGGAGTGACGACCCTAGACAGGATCTGTGTTGGGATTGATATAAGGGAAGTACCTTAGTTTCCCAATCCTGCTGTTTGAATGGACTAATAACAATTCGGAAATCATATCACCATACCATTGCAAGTGCCTGGAAGATGTGGAGCACTTGAGGGTCGATTGCATGCCGCGGTCGTAAGATGGTGCCGTATGAGGGAGATCGTCGGTGAGGGCATACATCACGTTATGTCATATTGTATTAACAACAGTATTAGGATTGTTTGATTTACTACTTTACTATTATCGCATGATTGATTTGATAACATGCTAATCTCTGCTCTCTTATCCCACTGAGTTGATAACTCACTCCCACGTTACGAGATGGTGTTTTCGGACACCCACCAGTCCCTTTTTGTGATTGCAGATGATGGCGCGGCCTGTGAGGCGGAGCTGGATTTGATGATGAGGAGGAGGATCTCTCCTTTATGCGTATTCTGATTGACGGGATTACAGGGAGGTTGAGTAAATGCCTTGGCACTTGTCATTTCATATTTTTAGCGTACTCATGTATATTCGTTTTGTCTACTTTTGGAGTATACATGTATGTATATAACCTGGTAACATATTCACACTCTGGAGACATACAACAGTTTATATATGTTATACATACTATCACAGTCTTCCGCTTGCTAATTTAACTGTCTCTGGAGTAGGATATGTTGTTCTGGCTTAATCTCACTCATGTTTAATACATTAACACAGACAACATTCAATCATACATATCTATGTTGCATAAATAACATTTTGAAACTCGGGAGTTGGGTTTTTACTCGACCCCCCAATTTTCGGGATGTTACAACCTGCTATGGCTTGATTCGTGAGACTGCACCTCAGTCTCAGCCTTCTGCAAGTCCTACAGTCGGACCACCACCTTTCACATCGCTAGTTAGAGAGCAGTACTGCGTGTCTTCCTCGACGCAGTATGAGCCTCAGCCTGCTCCACCTCCTGATAGGTTTGAGCAGTTGATGATCATGATGCACCAGCAGCATTAGCAGCTTTTGATTACCATTGCAGGGGCCTTAACCCAGGGTGAGAGTGCGACTCCACCTGTGCCACATGTGCATCTAGTTGAGGATGCTGGGACTTTGACTCAGGATGAGGGTATGGCTCATCCTACACCATCTGCTTACCCTATGAGGAATACTGCTGATACCAGAGGCCTACTTGACCGATTTCAACACTTACGGCCTCCTACTTTTGCGGGTTCTCACAGACCATAAGAGGCCGAGTATTGGCTCGACCGTGTCTCGAAGATACTGAGGATGCTGCACTGCTCGGAGTCTGAGTAAGTTGAGTTGGCCACTTTCATGTTCGAGAGAGAGGCCAACTTATGGTGGGATAGCGTATTACGGACGGTTGCAGTTGGCTACATCTGGACTTGGGGCAGCATTCGAGTTCCGATTATATGAGAAATACTATCCCCAGACCTACCGGCACGAGAGGGAGAACGAGTTTCTGTGCTTCAGGCAGGGAGGCGTGTCAGTTACAGAGTATGAGCATCGATTCACATAGTTGGGCAGATACGTCCCTACGATACTTGCTAACGAGCAGATGCGCATATGACATTTTTCTGAGGGTTTGCGACCTGATATTCGGTCGAAGATGTGCTATGTCAGCATACCCTCTTATGCCGAGCTGATACATATGTCCATGCGGGTAGAGCAGGATGTAGATCGTTTGGCACGTTCTCGTGGCCCTATGGTTGTTAGGCCATGACCAGATGCTCAGGGCAGGCCACTCCTTGGCAAGAGGCCTTGTATCGATTCTCCTCCTAAGGCTACAGCGCCAGTACTTCCGATGAGGCACCCAGGTGTGACCTGTACTTACTGTGGGAGACTGGGTCACACTGCAGAGAGCTGCTTTGCTCGGATGAGAGATAACGAGTTTTCACCACCGTAGAAGATCAATCATCCTTGTCCACAGGCATTATCCGCTCCACCGCTATGATCAGCTCCTGCGCATCCTTCTTTCAGACCTCCCGCACCTCAATTCCGGATGCCTCTACGGCCCATGGTACCGCGGTCGAACCGTCCACAGCAAACATGGGTACATGCATTGACAGTAGAGGCATCCGGGACAGAGACTTCTCAGTCCTTGACCTTTGAGGTCATACCCACATTGGAGGTACTCCTATATTCATGATGGTGGATACAAGATCCATGATTTCATTGATATCGCATTCAGTAGTCAAGCACCTTGGGCTACCGACTACTCAGATGGATGGTTTGCAAGTTCTTATAGTGCATGGGACCTTTTCTGATGCCACTATGATGTGTGAGGGTTGTTTACTAGATTTAGGGGGCAGGACGATAGCTATTGACCTCATCGTCGACCCCTCTCTCTATTATCTCGACGTCATTCTTGGCATGGATTGGCTTACTGTAGGGAGGGCCGAGATTGACTGCGAGACTTGTATAGTGACAGTCTACGAGCCGGAGGGCACGTCCTTTACATTTCCAGTGCAGGTTAATCTCCCCTTCCGAGTGCTTAGTTACACTTCTTTATTGAGGGATGTTGATGCCCCGACACTTGAGCGCATGCCAGTAGTCCGTGATTATGAGGATCGGTTTAGGAAGATTCCTGGGTTGCCACCTCAGCGTGAGATTAATTTAACTATCGACTTGGTACCTCGTTCGACGCCCGTCTCACTGCCGACGTATCGCATGGCTCCGTGTGAGATGGAGGAGTTGAGGAAACAGATTGATGATCTGTTGGAGGTTGGCTTCATACGACCGAGTGTGTCTACTTGGGGAGCACTGGTGTTATTTGTGACGAAGAAGGATGGTTCACTGCGATTATGTATTGATTATCACAGGTTGAATCAGATTACGGTGAAGAATAGATACCCTTTGCCCAGGATTGATGACCTATTTGATCAACTGAAAGGAGCGCAGTAGCTCTCGAAGATTGATCTGTAGTTAGGGTATCACCAGCTGCACGTTAGGGATGAGGACGTGCAGAAGACAGCTTTCAGGATCAGTTTTGGCCACTATGAGTTCTTCTTGATGTCGTTCGGTCTTACGAACGCACTAGTCGTGTTCATGGATCTGATGAACAGAGTATTTCAGCCATTCCTCTATCGATTCATCATCGTGTTTATAGACGACATTTTGGTATATTCCAGGAGTCGAGAGGAGCATGAGGAATACTTTCAATTGGTCCTGGATACACTGAGACAACACTAGTTGTTCGCACAATATAAGAAGTGTGACTTTTGGAAGGAGGAAGTCAAGTTCCTGGGACATGTGGTGTCCAAGGATGGGATGGCAGTGGACCTTGCTAAGGTAGCCGCGGTGTAGGACTGGAAGAAGCCTAGTTTGATTACCGAGGTGAGGAGTTTTTTGGGACTTGCTGGCTACTATCGACGATTCATTCGGAACTTCTCCAGGATAGCCAGACCCTTTACTTAGTTGACACGGAAGGATCTGAAGTTCGCCTGGAATAAGAAGACGGAGGAAGCTTTTCAGGAGCTGAAGGACAGTCTGACGTCTGCCCCTGTGCTAGTATTACTAGAGCAAGGGGTTAAATACATGATATACAGCGACGCATCTAGCGTTGGTCTGGGTTGTGTCCTTATGCAGAAGGACAGGGTGATTTCGTATGCCTCGAGACAATTAAGGAAGCACGAGGAGAATTACCCTACACACTACCTAGAGTTGACAGCTGTCATTTTCGCATTGAAGCTCTGAAGACATTACCTCTACGGAGAGGAGTTCGAGCTCTTTTACGACCATAAGAGCCTTAGATACATATTCACATAGCGGGACCTGAATATGAGGCAGCGGCGATGGATGGAGACTTTGAAGGACTTTAAGTTCAAAGTTTTCTACCATCATGCAAGGCGAACCTTGTGGCTGACGCGTTGAGCCGTAAGAAGGTGATAGAGTTTGCAGCTCCGCTGATGGTTGCCGAGTGGGACATGGTTGAGTTTTTGTGAGAATTTGAGCAGAAACTCACTATGGAGGAGCTATTTGAGTTTATTGCACATGTTCAGGTGCGACCTCTTATCGATGACAGAGTTATCGCCGCGCAGAGGGATGATGTGTGTCTGACTGAGCTTCGAGAGCATGCCAGTGATGATGCAGACGCCGAGTGGTGAGTTGGAGCGGATGGGGGCTTATGTTATCGTGGTCGCCTATACGTCCCAGATATCCCTGACTTGAGACGAGAGATTCTCGAGGCTGCGCACAGTTCCAGACTTGCGATGCATCCGGACAGCACAAATATGTATCGCGACATGAAGAGGACCTATTGGTGGGATGGCATGAAGACCCACATCGCAGATTTCGTGCCCCATTGTCTCACTTACCAGCAGGTGAAGGCAGAGCATCGCCGACCTCCTGGTCTCCTTCATCCTATGCCTATAGCTGAGTGAAAGTGGGACTTTATTTCTATGAATTTCATTTCGGGACTGCCGAAGATGAGGAAGGGATATGATTCTATTTGGGTGATCGTCGACCGTCTGACGAAGTCGGTGCACTTCCTACCGATCAGAGTTATGAACTCTGCAGACGAGGTGCCTAGGGTATATATCAGAGAGATAGTGCGTTTGCATGGAGTTCCCTTAGAGATCGCGTCGGACAGAGACACGAGTTTTACTTCTATATTCTGGACTCACATCCACGAAGCTATGGGTGTGAAGTCAAAGTTCAGTACTGCTTTTCACCCACAAACGGACGGACAGACAGAGCTGGTGAACCAGATTCTAGAGGACATGCTACAGGCCTGCATATTGGACTTTAAGGACAGTTGAGATGATTGTCTTCCATATGCAGAGTTCGCGTACAACAACAGTTTTCAGGCGAGTATCAGTATGGCACCTTATAAGGCCTTGTATGGGCGTCCTTGCCGACCACCGCATTGCTGGGCAGAGGTCAGTGAGCGCAGATTGATTGGCTCAGAGATAGTGCAGGCGACCTCGGAGAAGATTGACATCATCAGGCGCCGACTTCTTACAGCGCAGAGTAGACAGAAGAGTTATGCCGATACGAGATGACGCCCGCTAGCGTTCGTGGTTGGAGATCATGTATTTTTGAGAGTTTCCCCTATGAAGGGAGTTCTTCGGTTCGAGAAGAAGGAAAAACTAGCACTGCGATTTATCGGTCCATTCCAGATTCTTGACCGTGTGGGTGCAGTGGTATATCGTCTGGCTTTGCCCACGCCTCTAACGAGCGTACACAAAGTATTTCATATTTCTATTCTGAAGAAATATGTTCCTGATCCTTCCCACATCATCAAATGGGAGCAGGTGTAGTTAGGTGAGGATGTTACATATATACTGCGACCGACACGTATACTAGACAAGGAGCAGGTATTACGTAGCAAGGTCATCCCCCTTGTGAAAGTGTTGTGGATGCATCACACTGAAGAAGAGGCTACTTGGGAGACAGAAGCCAAAATCAGAAAGAACTACCCACAGCTTCTCGAGGAGTATGAAAATGTACAAATTTTGAGGATGAAATTTGTACTGTTCTCTTTAAATACGTTCAACAAGACCCAAAACTTATGGAACTATTAACGCTCTAACGTCCTGAAACCTAGGATCAAACTCTAAACCCGTTTGCTCTCAGGAACCCTTTGAAACTTTGTATTGGATCTAGACCGCGCGTTGAAAGTCTGATATACACAATCTCAGACCATTATGACCGCTTAGCTGGACTTGACAATCGCTTCGAAAATCAAGCCCAACTGATGTCCTGAGGCTATTTCATTGAGCCTAGAGCAAGGAGTGTGAGAAAGAGTAAAATTCTTTAAAAATTAAATGTGATTTAAATGCATTTGGCACGTTTCATTTGTGGGTTAAGTATAAGTATTCAGAAAGTTGAAATCTGACCTAAATACACCCTCGGATCAGGAAACATTTCTCACTCAGGTCAGTGAACTTGGAATCCTTGACCGAATCTCCGTGACCGATGAATTGAAACTGCTCCTCCACGTGTGATCTGGGAACACTATTGGACTGAAAACTTAATGTGATCAGGATCTAATATCTATGAGCTTAAGTCTGACCGTATTTTGTCAGGGGACCTCCAGAAATGCACTTTTGGATCGAGAAAGACCCGATTTGGCTATAACCCAAGTATACTTTGGTTTAAAGTCTAAATGGGTGAGTTTCTAACCTATTTAAAGACCTTAAACCCTGTCACACCCCTCCCATACGAATTTGAAAAATGACCTAGAAAGGAGAAGAGAGAAAAGAGAGAGATTGTGTGGAAGTAGTGAGGGAAAGTCCCTGTCACTCGATGCGGCTTCTACACGCGCTTAATCACCATGTTCTAAGCACTCTTTTGGTGATTCCAGCTTTATTCTAGGTAAGAAAACCCTAACCTCAACCTATTTTAGGGATTCCATCGATACAAGTAGTGAAGTAGCTGATCTATCATGTGATATATGTCGTCATACAGACGTTGACGAAGCGTAGAGTTTCTATTCGATTCGTTACGCTTTTACGGCATAAGGTGAGGATTCTAGATGCTTAGCTTAACTGTTTTGAAAGTTTTCAATGTCGTTTAATAGTAGATTATCGACAAGAATTCCGTTTGACATGTAGAACATGCTGTCTGTTTTCCATTTTGACTGCGTACGGAGAATATGAGATTTAGGGTATTTTAGGCATTTGTAGGAAATACTGTATACGTCCGTATTTTGCCGATAGAATTGCCATGAGTATTTGTCATGTTATTATACAAGTTATGCGTGTATGATCTGTTTGCCGAAGAGATTCGCCCTAATGCGTACTTTGGGACGACATACGCTATGTAGACTAAAGTGTGCAGACTAAGTGTTTGTATAAATGTTTATATTAGTATGTATTGAGTGAATGTTTTTGTAGATTAGTCTTGATATTGAATTCTCAATTAAAATGATGATGCACATGATTTCCTCCATGTTGTTATATTGAATTGATTTTCTTATATATATGGAATACATGTGTATGGTGGATTTACTTACGTTGTATGTTATAACATGTTGTTAACATGCTTGGATTGTTTGTATTTCATTTCTATTACTCTCATATGATCACTGATGTTGATTACAAGTGCTTGGGACTATGCTCTAGTCTAGGCAGTCGGTAATAAATTCAAATTCGTGGTTGGCTGTTATGTGCCACGAAGGACGCGTCGATGAATACGAGTCGTGCTTTGGGTTGGCGGCAGTGGTTAGGTCACACGAGGTGTTTTATGCACTTCATGTCGTTCATCTTGAGGTGCGCTCGTACTAGTCGAGCCCGTCAAGTAACCCGACTGACCTTTGTATGTTCACCTTGTATTAGTCATAACTGCTTGAACCTAGGGTACTGAACTTGCTAGAGATAACCCTGATAACCATGGTACCTTGATCCTTCAAGACTCATGAGCCGGGCATGGTGGTAAGGACGCCGTGGTCGAGCTGTCGGCCTACGCTCGGGCCACAAACTTCCCCGTAGTGACCAGTGAGAACCTTAGACTCGTGAGATGATTTTGGTGGTATGGGACACTACATTCGAGCTGTCGGCCTACTCTGATTGGTGACGAGCCCTTTGTAGTGACCTTGAGAGTATTCTGAGTCTATGTGAGGCGACGACCCTTCCATAGAAACAAGAGTACAACTAGTCCTGTATTGATAAGGTGATGGGCGAGCGGTGCAACAAGTGCTAGCAACAGCCCTTGCAGCGACCTAGAAATATAACATCATATGAGATTACTAGGAGTGACGACCCTAGACAAGATTTTTATTGGGATTGATATAAGGAAGGTACCGTAGTTTCCCAATACTGCTGTATGAAAGGACTAATAACAACTCGGTAATCATATTCACATCGCACTACATGTGCCTGGAAGATGTGGAGCACTGAGGGAAGAAAGCATGCCGTGGACGTAAGATGGTATCACATGAGGGAGTATGTCGGTGAGGGCATCCATCATGTCATTTCATACTTGCATTAACAACAGTATCTAAGAACGTCTGATTGTTTGCTTTACTATTATCGTGTGATTGATTTGATAACATGCTAATCTTTGCTATATGATTCCACTGAGTTGATCACTCACTCTCACGTTATGGGACGATGTTTGCAACACCTACCAGACTCTGTCTTAGATGCAGATTGTGAGGCGATTCAGGAGCTGGAGCCGGACTATTACAAGGACCAGGACGAGTTCTTATACATCAAGTTTTCTGATGGCTTCACATAGGTGGCCTGGATCGGCGGGATTCTGCTAGTTGGACTGTTATACGACATTTTATTTTTGGTTTGATATATGTATATGTGACTCAGAGATGTATTCATACTTTGGAGACAGTATGAGATTATTTTGTTTTTCATACAGTGATATATATATTCTTCAGTCTTCCGCTTGCATTTTATCACTAGATCTGGAATATGAATTGCAGTTTTGGTATAATCTCATTCATGCTAATGCACTAACTTAGACAACATTGAATCATCAACATATTTGTTGCATAAGTGATGGTCTGAAACTCGGGAGTCGGGTTTCTACACGACCTCCAATTTTCAGGGCGTTACACAAGGGAAGGCCACTTCCCTTTATCGATCTAATGAATGGGCTGCTTTCCCCCCTTGTGTCGCTGAGCGGGTGGCGAGGATATGTCCCTCTAACTGTGAGTGGGGATGAGTGTCTCCCTATTCTTACCTGTATCTCCAGCAAGGGGCATCCCTGGTTCTGAGGCTTTTGTGGGTGGACCTGTTTCCATGCCCCTAGCTTTATGTGATGGGGTTCTGCCCCTGGCGTCGGATGTGCTTTTGATGTCGTAAGGATCCTATCCCATCTTAACGATGGCCAGATGGACTCCGGGCTCGAATGTTTTGAGATTTTGAGTCGTTGGAGGTGGTCCTCGAGGGAAATCATCATGTCCCCGCAAATTGTCCCAACCCTGACGATCTTGATAGGTGTGCACTTGAATGGCTGACCCTTTTTCAGCCTTTCAACTTAATCTTCTAGTGTCAGTTGATATCCCAGCCATTCTCTCTGCATGTTGGCACATGCTGGTTTTACTACCATACTTTTCTCTTAGAACTTGGTACGGTAGTTCAAGATTAATCGTTCAGTGGGGGGATGACATATTCAGCAGCAAGCGGGCATGGATTGGCAATTGAGTTCATGATTTCGAACTCGAAACTATGATAGATACGTCGCCCTCTGCATGTTGAACATCAATCACTAGGATGTCAGTTTCTGGGATATTAACCATTACTGGTAAGATCATTTTTGGTTCGGCCAGCACTAAGATGATTCAATTTCTGGAAGGAAATTTAACCCTTTGATGGAGGATAGATGGGATGGCTCCAACAACATAAAGCCACGGTTGCCCCAACAGAAGGTTAAGTGAGGCAGGGATATCAATAACCTTGAACGTGACAAGTGTCATGTCAGGTCAGATTTGTATTTCAATGTCAATTTCCACCTCAACCTGCCTTCGGGAGTTAACGAAGGTTCTGACGTTCATTGTGATAGGCTTGGAAGAAGATAGTTCTATCCCCAAACGCTTGACAGTCCTCAAAGGATAAACATTTAGGCTTGATCCATTGTCTATGAGTATGAGTGGGACTTTGAAATTCTCATAACGAACAACTATATTTAATGAGCGCATATGTTTGCGACCTTCGGGTGGCAACTCCTCATCAAAGAAAGTGATGGCTCGTGGTGCGAGGAGTTGTCCGATCATACTTGCCTTCATTTCAGGAGGTACGTCAGGGGAGATATGTATATCATTCAATGTTTTCACAAAGATTTTTCATTATAATCTTGACATACATAAGAGTTCCCAGATGGATATTTGTACAAGAATGGATTTGAGTTGGGCTGCTATGTCATAAGTAGCATCAGTTTTGCAGGTAGTTCCTGACAAAGTTTTCTGGGTTTCTTTTGGGTTTTAGTTATCCCTCTTGAAATGCCTCCCATTGTTGCTCACTTCAGCGCATTCTAGGTACTGCCATGAGATTATTTTTGGGTTGAAGGAGGGAACCGTTCTACCTTCCAGGTATATCATTGGTTCTTGAGGCTGAGAGATTGTGGCTGGAACTACTTGTGATGGACTTGAAGATTTCTAATGAGGTGCTATTGAGTCTTGATTGATTTTGCCAATGGAATTTTCTTCCCCCTTTTGAGGTGTGGGATGGATCCTCTGGGCATGTGCTAGTTGGTGAGGCATTAGGAAACTTGGTGTTTGAACCGAGGGTGACCCTTACAAGGTTAGCAAAGCTAGATCAGGGAGGCTTATTGGAAGAGTGAGGGGTTTAAAATTTGACCTGTTTGGATCTACTGAGGTTGGGGCTGAAAGTGACCCTTGGGGAGTGCGAGGTTGAGGATGTGACCTGGTGAGTGTTAGGGGTACCCCTTAAGAGATGAGAGGCTGAGACCTGTTGGGTGATACCTCAAGGTAGATGAGAGGTTTCCCTGTAGGTGTTGCTTTGAGGAATACCTAAGTTATTGGTGCTGCTTCAAGGAATATGAGAGGTTGAATTATTGGTTCCACTTAGAGGAACACCTGTGGCTCAGGCAATGGTACTTGTCGGTATCCCCATGTTTTCTTTGTTATACTAGGCATGATTGCTTGGATGAAATGATGTGGAGAGATGTACCCGTGACACCCTCCCTCAATATGATTGACGGTAGAAGTGCTAGATGTGCTGGGTCTTACTTGATGCGATGATAGGGGATTCTAAAGAATGTTGGCCTAAGCCATGTTGCTAGCCTACGGGGTGATAGCGATCTCCTGGCTTTTGATTAAATCTTGGACCGCATGTTTCAATGTGAAACAACAATCCATCAGGTGGCCAGGAGCCTGGTGATATGCGCAATACTGATTTTCATTGTAACCTGATGACAAGGGATTAGGTGAAAGTCGAGGATGGAGTGGTGTCAAAAGTTGCTTTTGCATTAACATTATCATAACTTGACTGTATGTTTGTGCTAGAGGGTTGAACTTCCTAGCTAACATTACCAGTTTGTATGGGCCTTACACATTCCCCCTAGACTGTTGCGGTTGTTATTGAAGCAACTGTGCTCGATATCCCTATTGGGCTTGTTTTGGTTGGTATTGCCTATTTGAGTGTGGATTGTACTGTCTGTCTTGCTGTGACTCCGATTGTGGAGCCTATTGGTTGCCTTGAGTGTTGGTGACGATATTGTTAACCTTCGTAGTGCACTGCCCGGGGGCAGTTTCGTTTCCATTCCCATATCCAATGGGTTTCCCCTCAACTTTGTTTATTCTGATTGTGGGGGCCTGGTGTGGCCATGAGGAGAAGGTTCTAGCGTTGATCTTTGCTTCCACTTGTTCTCCAGCCCAGATGAGATGAGAGAAGTTTACATAGGGATACGAGATTGGATATCCTGAAATGTTGAAATTTGTTAAATGTATGATCATGGATATCTGCTCTTCGTCATTGATGGGGTTTCTCATTCGAGCCGCCATGGCTCACCATCGCCCTACGTATGCTGATAATAACACATCACTTTTTTGTCTCAAGGCAGTCAGGTCAAACCTTCTTGGAGCCATGTTCAGGTTATAAGAAAATCTGTAAATGAACGCCTAGGAGAGTCTTTCCCAGGTTTTGATTTGGTGGCTGTTCAGTGAACTGTACCAATCCAAAGCATCACCTTTGAGAGATTTCTGGAAGAGATGTATCAAAGCTCCATGGTCTTTACTATCGCATTGAGTTCACCACAAAAGGCTTTTAGATGTGCTGTGGGGCACACACTATCGTCATACCTTTTAAATTTTGGTACTTCGAAGTTTGGAGGTACCCGGGCATCTAGGAAGGGACAGAGATCCCTGAACTTGGTGGATGGGTGTTCTACTCCTTATTGCCTTTGGAGTTGATTTTACACCATTTGTAACTGCTCTCATAATTCCTCAATTTCAGAATTTCCTTGTGGTGGATATCTTACCCCTTCTTATAGGATTTGAATTGTTTCTTCTTCATATGTATCGATAATAGGGGGTTGTTGGAAAGAAGATGGACTCCCGGTGGTGGGAAGTAGCTAGAATTGGACACTGCTCCCTTTTAGAGGAGGGTGTGATGTTCAGAAATAGCTCCCGCTTGGGGTATTTGCTAATTCCAGAATGTTAGTCCCGTTAGGGTGAGTGAGTTGGACTTGAAACTGGCCCCCTTCGTGGGCATACACTAGTTCTTGTCTGTGGTTGCCGTTAGGGGGAACTTATGTTATAACCTGATTGTTGTAATGTATTGAGTAAAAAGGTGTGGGAGGGTTGCTTCCATTTTCTTGTTGTTGTTGATCTTGTACTGACTCTTCTAGGAGAGAGAGCACGTGATTTGTTAGAGGAATGAGGGAGAAGGTGAAAGGGGTTTGAGGGAGTGAACTGTTTTGTACACAAGGCTGGGTTACCTATGTATTCGACGTGGCATTTGTCGCTAAGCGAAGTAGTGGCTCTTACATCATTCGAAGTAGTAGCTCTTGTATGGTTGTATTGGCCTGTAGGTCTATTGGAGCTACTGGTAGCAATGCGGGTGTTGATGTTGATGCAGGTGTTGACATTTTGGGAGTTGGCTGAGCTGCCGGCTCTTCTTCATGGGTAGCTTCAGATGTCATGGCTGCACGAGATCGAGTGGTCATGGCTCAAATCTGTGCCTAAGAAAATTCCAAAGGTATTTTTTATTTATATGAATGTAGTGGTGATGTCCCTTAAGATTAAAGTACCACACACTTTCGAGTCGGGTCTCAGCTAGTGTGTGCTAAAAACTCCCCAGCGGAGTCGCCATTCTGTAGACACTGAAAATCGGTGCCCATGTAGATTTGTATGTTGTGTTTTTTTGTAGTGAGGGTGATTAGGCTGATTTGTGAATGTTGGAGTTTCCACTAGCCAATTAATCGTATAATCCGCAGTCGGATAGAACCCAGGGAATATGTAAGGTTGGAGAAATCAGAAGACTCTCCTACCTTAAATTGACTCTTGGTCTGTGATCCGGGATTCTGAGTAAGGGGCCTTGGTTAGAAAGAGGGAAGGGGTGAGGCACCCTCTCTTCTCGTACAAATATACGGTCTTTACTTGGTGTGGTAAAACAATCTCAAGGGATGATGGATGCTGTGGTAAAGATGGAACTAGGCACACATGTGGATTTCTGATGCAGCAAGATCCGAGATTTTGGTAAGCCACAGAGCATATGTCCAACGACGTGTCTAGAGGGCGAATGTGATGATGCTTATGCAAAGAGGTAAGAAAATGACTATATCACTTTGAATTTTTGATGTGACGGGATCCGATGTACGGCAAGTCACAGAGCATACGTTCACTAGAGATTTAGAGAAGCCGGGGGGTTGAGAAGGGAATAGATGTCATGATGAATGCTTGTATGTAAAATGAATAGATCATAGGCTTGATCTTGAATAGGCTAAGACCTGAACTGAACCATGACCAATCTGGGCTAGGCTTATGGGTTGGAAAGAATGAGAGGAAGGTTAGGGGGTGGCTTAAAAGATCAGAACTTTGAAAGCCTAGGAGCTTCTTCCCTTTCCTTCACTCTCTTCCTCACTCTCTTTCTCTCTTACTCTCTTAAGCTTGGAAATGAGGAGTGGCTTCTTCTTGGGTGTGTGGAAATGAGAAGAGGAGAGGGCTATTTATAGCCTTCTCTAATGGCTCTATGGTAACTAGGGGGTAGGTAAGGGTTAAAATGGTGTAATGGAGGTTTGTGATTGCTTAAGGAGTGAGGAGCGCCACGTGGTGCGCTCCCATTCGCTCTTGAGGCTAGTAAAATTGCAAATAGTGAAGAGGGGGGGGGGGGGGGGGGGGGGGGGGGGGGTAAATCCAGGAGAAAGTTGACTTTCGGACGTTGGGACAACTGTCCACACGCAGGCCTTGAGCGGTGGTAATTGGAGTACTATAGGCAGTAGTCCAACTATCGCTCGGGCCGCGCTCGGGCCGGGTCCAAGTGTGTGGGCTTTGCTTGGTGCACTGATTCATTCGATGGTCTCCTTTTGGTTCTTTTGCGGCTCAAATAGGTGGTCTAAGGGTTGGGTGAAAGGTTCTAATCATGATATATGCTACAGGAGAGGGCCATATGTGGACTAAACGGTTTGGATTATGATTTTTGGTTACGGATTGGAAGTTTGGGATTTTGGGTCAGGATTTTAGGTTTAAGCTGGGACTAGGGTTTAGTTTTCGATATGATCATGATTCATGGATTGTCTTAGCCTTCTCGAGATGTTAGCCAAGGTGGGGTGTCTACATTACCTCTCTCTCCCTCTTATCTCTCTCTCTCTCTCTCTCTCTCTCTCTCTCTCTCTCCCCTTCTTTCTTCCATCTCCATTGCTAGAGCTTGGAAGTCCAAGCAACCACCAAAAAATTCCACCCACTTTCCCCCATTCTCCCTATCAATCCAACCATCAAGACCCCATCTCAACTATTAAAATACCAATTTAGGAGCATTGGAGCATAGTGGTGGAAGAAGGACATCAAGATCAAAGGTGGGTGCTTATCTAGGATTAAATCCTTCCTTTCTTTCTTTGATCTTTAATTTTCATTGCATGGGACCTATCTTGATGTATGCTATAGAACTTAAAGGGACCCATATTGGAGGGGCCCCTCCATCTCACGTTTCTCTCTCTCTCTCTCTCCTTCTCTGTTTTCCTTATATGATGGCCCACCTGGTGATGTATATATCCTATCCTACCTATCCAAGCAGTGGGACACCCACCATCTAACAAATAGGGTCCTTCTTGCTACCTAGATTGGGCTTGCACGGTTGGACCGACCATGTAGACCTGGTTGAAGGGAGAGCACTAATATCAGCTTGGCCCGAGGGGTGGCCCACCCTCCTGTGGACCCCACTATGCATGAGCATCTTATCCAGGCCATCCGTCCACACCCAGACATGAGGCCATTGAGGAATTGTCTCATACAAGTCGTCGGTCCTCTGAAAGCCCAGCAGGCCTGGACGAGGTGAAGAAACAAATATTATCTTGATATTAGTTGGTGGACCCCGCACGTGAGGACCCACCTGATGTATGTTTTTCATCTAGGCCATACATCCTTGGACGTGACCCACATTAATGCATGTGTTCTACATCTACACCATCCATCTACTAGACGCTGGGCTAACAGCCCAAACGTCCAGCAACATCCAGTTGCTGTATTTGATGTTAACAAGTTTTGTGGCTGATCATGAGGTATGTGGTATATCCCAACCATCCGTCCACCTAGCAGTGGGGTAGGACCCACCCCACACGTGCTGCACATGTGGGTGGGTGGATCCCACATTAATGTATGCATTTTATATCTGCACCATCCAGAGTGCTAGACCGTGCTACCATGTGGAGCCATCCATGATGTATATCTTTAATCCAACCGCCCAGATGTTTTGGATGTGGGGCCCACCCCACATGTGCTACACATGTGGGGGTGGGGCCCACCTAGGTGTATGTATTTTTTATCTGCACCGTCCATCGCTAGACGATGTGCGGGGTGCACTATGATGTATGTGCACTATCTGCACCTGTCTGTGAGACCCGCTGCACATGTGCAGTCCACACCATCCATAGCTGGGATGGGTGGGGCCCACCTTCATGTACATATTCTATATCTGCACTGTCCATTTTCTTGGATGGTGGGCCTCTTGATGCATGTATTCTATATCTAGCCATCCATTTGTTGCCGGATGTGGACCCTACCTTGATGTATATCTACATCGTTCGTGGGACGTGGGGTCCAACATGATGTGTATTGTATTCGGGCCCATCTTGCAGGCCCACCTTGAGATATATGATGTGTATGTGGCCATTTATTTTACCGGATTATGAGCTGTCCCATGAGGCCTAATGTGATATATTTATGGCCCATTGATGAGGCCCAATGTGATGTATTTATGGCCCATTGGTGAGGCCCAATGTGATGTATTTATGGTCCATTGGATGAGGCATGATGTGATGTATATGAAGCCTATATAATGAGGCCTGATGTGATGTATTTGAGGTCCATATTGTAACACCCTAAAAATCGGGGGTCGTGTATAAACTCAACTCCCGAGTTCCAGACCGTCACTTATGCAACAAAAATGATTATGATTCAATGTTGTCTGAGTTAAAGCATTCACATGAGTAAAAGTATACCAAAACTGCAATTCATACTCCAGATTCAGTGATAAAAGCAAGCGAAAGACTAAAGAATATATATATCACTGTATGGTAAAACAAAGTAGATCTGGACTGTCTCTAAAGTATGAATACATCTCTGAGTCTCATATACATATAAATAAACAAAATCAAATGTTCAAAGAGTCCCACTGAGAAGTCCCGCCAACCCAGGCCACCTAAGCAAAGCCGTCGTGGTACTGCATGTATGAGAACTTGTCCTGGTCCTCATCATAGTCCGGCTCTGCCTCCTGGATCTCCGCCTCACCTGCATCTAAGACAGGGTCTGGTGGGTGTTGCAAACACCATCCCGAAACGTGAGAATGAGTAGCTAACTCGGTGGAATAATAGAGCAAGGATTAACATGTTCTCAAATCAATCATGCGATAATAGTAAAGCAGTAAATCAAACAATCCTAATACTGTTGTTAATGTAATATGACATAACATGATGGATGCCCTCACCGACATTCTCCCTCATACGGTACCATCTTCGTCCGCGACATGCTTGCGTACTGTTCAGTGCTCCACATCTTCCAAGCACATGCAATGTGATGGTGATATGATTGCCGAGTTATTATTAGTCCATTCAAACAGCAGGATTGGGAAACTAAGGTACTTCCCTTATATCAATCCCAACACAGATCCTATCTAGGGTTGTCACTCCTAGTAATCTCATACGATGTATATTTTGTAGGTCGCTGCAAGGGCTGTCATGGCTGTTGCTCGCACTTGTTGTACTGCTCTCCCATCACCTTATCAATACAGGCCTACTGTACTCTCACTGCTACGGAAGGGTCGTCGCCTCCCGTAGACTCAGAATATGCTCGCGGTCACTACAAAGGACTCGTCGCCTGATCAGTGTAGGCCGACAGCAAGAATATAGTGTCTCATACCACCATAATCTGCTCACGAGATATAAGTGCTCACTAGTCACTACGGGGAGGTTTGTGGCCCCAGCGTAGGCCGACAGCTCGACCACAGTGTCCTATACCACCATGCCCGGCTCATGAGTCTTCGTAGATCAAGGTACCATGGTTGAAAGGGTTTACAATGGTAAGTTCAGTACCCTAGGTTCACGCAGTTATGACTCATACAGGGTGAACATACAATGGCCAGTCGGTTTACTTGACGAGCTCGACTAGCATGATCGCATCTCAAGTCGAACGACATGAAGTGCGTAAAACACTTCGTGTGGCCTAACCACTGCCGCCAACTCCAGAACACGGCTCGCATTCATCGACGCGTCGTTCGTGGCAAAGATAGGCCAACCACGAACTTGCTCGGTTGCCGACTGCCTGGACTAGGTATAGTCCCAAACATAGGTGAATTCACATCAGCAATCATATGAGAGTATTGGAAATGAAATACAACCATGTGAGCATGTTAACACATGTTATAACATACAACTTAAGTAAATCTTCAAGCACATGCATTTCATACATATAATGAAATCATGCATATAGCCAACATGTAGAAAATCATTTACATCAGAATATTAATTGAGAAATCAATCTCAAACTAATTCATAACACCATATAATTCAATACATAATAATACAAGCATTTATACAAACACTTAAACTACACACTTAAGTCTACATATAGTATGTCGACTCAAAGTACGCATTTAGGCGAATCTCTTCGCCAAACTAATTATGCACGCATTCCTAGTATTCTAATGCGACAAGAAGCCATGTCAATCACATTAGCAAAATATGAATGAAAACAGTACTTTCTATAAATGACTAAAATGCCCTAAATCTCATATTCTTCGTCTGCTTACGAAACAGGAAATGGACAACATATTGTACATGTCAAACCGCGTTGCCGTCGATAATCTACTATTAAACGACATTGAAAGCGTTGGAAACAGTTAATCAAAGCGTCTAAAATCCGCACCTTTTCTCTTATAGGTGTGTTAATTTGAACGGAGCGTATACGCTTCGTCTACGGCGAACTGTGAACCTAATACATAAGATCTATCAGCTATTTCACTATGGAACCAAGGGAACCTCAAATCAGCAACTATTAGGGATGTTTTCTTACCTAGAAACATGGAGAAATCACCTGCCAAGTGATTGGAGCGTGTTGCGAAAGCATGTGCAATAGGTAGGGCAGCAGCAGGAAAATTCTCTCCTACTCTCTCTCACAATCTCTCACCTTTTCTCTCTCTCAATCTAGGGCTCTTTCCAATTTCGGATGGGAGAGAGGAGTGAGGGTTTCAAGCCCTTTTATAAGCCCAAACATGCCCGAAATAGGCTCGGGAACAATGTTTACTTAAGGTATATCCAAATCGGGGCTGTTTCGGTCCAAAAGACCATTTCTGGTGGTCCCCTGGCCGAACGCGATCGGACTTAAGTTCGTACATGTCGGATGTCGCTCACATCCCATTTTCAGACCATCAGTGTTCGTAGATCACCCGTGGCGGTCCAGTTTCAGTTCAGCGATCACCGCACGTAGATCAGGTCTGTAAATCTCATTATATGAAATAAAAAATTTTCCTGATCCGAGGGTGTAATTTGGATGAATTCTGACAGTCAGAACGCTTAATACTGACGTGTCAAGTCGTGTGCCAGATTTGAATTTTAAATTCCAAATCTAACCCTATTCTCACTCTCTTCAGTCCAGGCTCAATGAAATAGCCTGCGAATATCGGTTGGACTTGATTTTTGAAATGATTGTCAAGTCCAGCTAGGCGGTTCTAATGGTCTAAGATTGTAGGTATCGGACTTTCGACGTGCGGTCTAGATCCAATACAAAGTTTCAAAGAGGTCCAGAGAACAAACCGACTTAGAGTTTGATCTGAGGTTTTAGAGTATTATAGCGTCATTGGTTCTACTCGATTTAGGTCTTGTAGAACGTATTTAAAGTGATCAGGGACTATTTTCCAGCTACTCTAGCGTTGCGCTAGCTAACTTACACTTATTTTCTAAAGGAATTAATCCTACGCGATTTTTGGTCGAGTTGGTACTCGAGTCCAAGTACGGATTTTTTCAGGGCGTTACACATATAATAAGGCCTGATGTGATGTATATATAGCCCATGTGTGAGGCCCAATGTGATGTATATGAGGCCCATATGGTGAGGCCCGATGTAATGTATATGTGGCCCTTGAGTGAGGCACATTGTGATGTATATTAGGCCCTTGTATGAGAACATGGGCCCACGATATATTTGGCTCTATGTGCGCCACTTCTTAAGAGTAATGTTGGTTTAATGTCCACATTGATGGGTGATGATGGTTAAATGTTCACATTGTGACCTTCCCTTAGGCCTTGTGTTAGGCCTATTCTCATCATTCTCTAAGTTGGTTGACCCTAATATTTGGGCCCCATTGATAATTGCATGATCCATCTATTCTTCTTGGGCTAACCCATAATGTTGGGCCCCCATCGATTGCTAGTAAGATTATATTCTTTTATCTTGGAGTCTATCTAGGACTTATTTGGGCCCCCTAGGGCATCTAGTGGGACATATGGTACTATGGTGAAGGAAGCGCGTTCCAAATCCTTAGGCTTATATGTAGGCCACCTAGGCCCAACGTTGATTTGAGAAGAGTTCATCACCGCAGACGGAGGGATCTGCGCTATCAAATTTGGTATATCCACAATTAAGGATTGATCTTTATGTAATAGTTTTGATCAGCTGTCCTTCTATAGACCTTGCCTTGTATATAAGTCGATTATGAGTATGTGATAACATAACATCATGATACATGCCCATATGCATCATCTGCATACGTGTTATGATATGTGGTTGACCATTGCATATGTCATTGGGCAGGTTGTTTATGGGACTCCCTAATAGGCGGAGTTGTCCCACATGAGCGCATGGTATGCATAGGATTGATGCATGATTGGACTGCACGACTTATGCATCTTACATTGTGTGATTATTATTATTGTATGCCCTAGCGACATCTGGGTTGTAGCCTCTGCGGATATAGTGTGGATGGTCGGATTGAATTTTTAAAATTCTTATTAAGCACGGGGGCGCAAAGGATATCCTAGGGTGAAAGTCCCTAAACCCTTATAGTACCATGGAGGATGCTTCAATGTCTAGACTGAGTGGATGCAAGAACACATGAGGGATGAATACTAAGAGGCCACATCTCCCGCTGTGACGTGATTGGTTGGAAAGGGGTGTGTCCTTACCAGCCCGAGGATAAGGGTAATTTCTAAACTGAGTATGAACATCTCGTAAATGGGTCTGCTATCGACGTGCCAGATAGATATTGGCTGACTATTGTCCAGGTAGATAGTGAGGTCTCTTCCACTTACATGGTTGTGCATCTACTGTAGGGCGACAATGTGGTGTATAGTGTAATAGGCCCCAGTAATTATCCAGAGAGAACTATACTGATATATGATGCTCCAGAGATGAGCTGGATTGATATGTAGATTGTTATGCTTGAGTTGCATCTTACATATGACATTGGTTATGTAGGCCTTACATTGTGTGGCCTTGGTGTGGCTGATAGCATTCATGCCTTACATTGCATGGCCTTGGTGTGGCTAATAGCATTCATGCATTGCATCGCATAGCCCTGGGTACGGCTGGTCGCATTTATGGACTTATTAGCATGTTTCCACATTACTTTGATATTACATACTTGCATTGATACCTTGCGCACACACTTTCACCACGCTCTAAGCTTTCTATAAGCTTATACACAATAGATGCATGTAGGTGACACTAGGACACAGTCATAGTTAAGAAGGAGTAGGAGTCTACAGTAGAGCTTCCAGAGCCTTTTTGTTATCATTGTATTTCTTTTTATGCGCATTGTGTCTCAAGTTTTTTATCATAGTGAATTTTGTGATGGAGTTCTAGTTATTGTTCATCGGTTATGCTTATGGTTATGCTTATTATGGAATAAATTTATGATAAAAATCCTCCTTGTAGGATCTAAGGATCGGAACCTGGTATATGGGTGTTAGGAGTCCATAATGGGGGTACTAAGGAGGCTATCGGCACTGAATTTGATGATCAGGAATTTTGTGAGCCCGATTTTCAAATTTGGGGGGTGACATTTGTTATCTATTAATAACAAACTAATTCATGCCTTGCATCGCATGGCCTTGGTGTGATCGATAGCATTCATGTCATGCATCGCACAGCCCTGGGTACGGCTGATCACATTCATGGACTTATCAACATGTTTATACATTACTCTGATATTACATATTTGCATTGTTATCTTGCGTACACACTTTCACCACCCTCTAAGCTTTCTATAATCTTATACATGATAAATTTGTACAGGTAACGCTAGGACACAGTCGTAGTTGAGCAGGAGTAGGAGTGTGTAGCTGAGCTTCCTGAGCCCTTTTGTTATCATTGTATTTCTTTTTATGCGCATTGTATCTTAAGTTTTTTTTATCATAGTGGGTTTTGTGATGGAGTTTTGGTTATTGTTCGTGGGTTATGCTTATGGTTATGCTTATTATGGAACAAATTTATGATGAAAATCATCCTAGTAGGATCCCAGGATCGGAACCTAGTATATGGGTGCCAGGAGCCAAGAATGGGGTACTAATGTCACACCCCAAACTCGGATATCGGGCTCACAAAATTCCTGATTTGTCGAATCCGGTGCCGAAAGCCTCCGTAGGACCCCATTCTCGGCTCCGAGCGCCCATACGTGTAACACCCTGAAATTCGGGGGTCGAGCATAACTCAGCTCCCGAGTTCCAAAACATCACTTATGCAATATAAACAATGATGGATGTATGTTGTCTATGTTAATGCATGAAAACAAGGAATAGATCAAGCCAGATCAGCAGACATAATTCAGGGATATTGAGAAAATACAAGCGGAAGACTTAAATACATATATAATTCAAAATTAATCCCCAAAAGATGTGTGTTCTGCCTAGGGAAATATATATAACTGTCTCAAAATACATGTATCAACTGTGCAAAATCACCATATACATATCCCAGAATCCGCGCTAGTCAGGACAAGGCTCACATGAACACGCCTGAGAACTGCATAAATGAGAACGCTTCCTTGTCCTCGTCAAAATCTGGCTCCACCTCGTAAGCATCGTCGTGACCTGTAACTAAGTTAGAGTCTGGTTAGTGTTTAAGCATCATCCCAGAACGTGGGAGTGAGTGATCAACTCAGTGGAGCTATACAGCAAAGGTTAATGACTTATCAATTCAATCAAGTAGTAATGATAACGCAGTACAATCAAACATGTCCTAGATACTCTTATTAATGCAAGAATGATATGAGATAATGATGCATGCCCTCACCACAAACTCTCTCATACGACATCATCTAACGATCGCGGCATGAATCACTACCACTGTGCTCTTACACCAACGCCAATGGCACATGCAATGCAATTTCATGAGCATGATTACCAAGTTCTTATTAGTCCCTTTCATACAACAGGATTGGAAAGCTAAGACACCTTCCTCATATCAATTTTCCAAACATTGATCCATTATAAGGTCATCAGTCCTAGGAAATCTCATACGATGTTACAGTTCTAAGTCGCTGCAAGCGCTGTCAGGGCTGTTGCACGAAATCGTTACACCACTCCCCCATCAATAAATCAATACAGGCTTAATTATATCCTCAATACTGCAACAAGACTCGTCGCCCTTATGTCGTGTTAGGATATACTCGAGGTCACTACAGAGGGCTCGTCACCAATCAATATAGGCTGACAACAAGAATATAGTGTCTCATACCACCATAATCTGCTCACGAGAGTAGAGTGCTCACTGGTCACTACGGGGAGGCTCGTCGCCCCAGCGTAGGCCGACAGCTCAGCCATGAGGCTCGTCGCCCCAGCGTAGGCTGACAGCTCGGCCATGGTGTCCCATACCACCATGTTCGGCTCATGAGTCTTAGGGGATCACCGTACTAAGGTTAATTGAAGTTTCACTAGTAAGTTCAGTGCCTTAGATTTAAACAGTAGTGACCAAACATGGTGAACAAACATCCGTCAATCAAGTTAGTTGATGAGCTCAACTGGGCTAAGGGCACATTGAGTTGAACGACATGGAATGCATAAGCACTCCGTGTGGCCTAACCACTATCGAACATCCTAAACCCATCTCAGATTCGTTAAACTCATCATGTGTGGCGACAACGACCTCAAGCACTATTTGTAGAACGGCTACCGATTTCCTAAACTGTATTACAGCCTCAATCACGTATAAGCTAAAAATACTGGCATATGATTCATATCCTACTTTCATATGATCATTCGTGAAATATAACTTGAACTTAAATACAGTACATGGAGGAAATCATACATTCAATTAACATGAATAAGCTAAATTACACAATTCATGGAGGAAATCATACACACAGTTAAGGTGATTGAGATTCATATCTCAACAACCTAAAAAGTCACTCTTTACTAACTACTAACTCATTCAGACATTTATACAAACACTTAGATTACGCTATTCAACATATATCACGTATGTCGACTCCATTACATATTAGGGCAAGTCCTTTCACCAAGGAGTTTCCGCATACATATTAAGAATATATCAACAACAAATAATCATGGCAATTATAACAGCAATTTCTATACGTATACAATTATTCTAACATATACATGAAATACGCCATTAATAACATAAAGTATACATATATGTAAATCGAAACAGATAGTTCATTTGGCATGTATAATGGCAATCACAACATGAATAAATCATTATCTAACATTGAAATTCTTGAAAACCATAACCTAAACATATATATTCCGCACCTTAAACTAGAAAGCACATATAAGATGTGATTCAGACGATATGTCTTCGTCAATGGCGGATACGCTACCTAAGGCATGGAACAGGTTAGCTATAACTTTATTTGAACTATTCTAGGCTTCAAAATAGGTTAGGGTTGACTTAACTTACCCAAGAATGGAATCAGAATTGCCGGAAGAACGATTCAGATATGCAGATTCGATGTGTAGATGAACTGGGAAGAATCTCACGGAGAATCAACAGGTTCTCTCTTGCTTTCTCTCTCTTTTCTCTCTCTTGAAAAGGTAGGGTTTGAAAATTCGTATGGAATGTGGGAATGAGGGTTTAAGGCCTTTTTATAAGCCTAAAGTCAACGAAAATAGTCTTAAAGCCAATGTATACTTAAGATATAACCAAATCGGGCTCTTCCTGATCCAACAGAACACTTCTGGAGGTCCTCTTATCAAATGCGGCCGTACTTAAGCTTATTAGTATTGGATCTTTAGTAAGTTAAGTTTTCAGTCCGATCAGGTTTTCAGATCGTCCGTAGTGGACCAGCTTCAATTCAACGGTTATCAAAATTTGATCAAGGCTACAAGTACTTTGACATGTATGGGCCACCTTCCCTAATCCGAGGGTGAATTTGGGTCGAAATCTAATGGTCAGAAACTTAGAAATAATGCGCAAGCGAAACAATTCAGATTACTTAAAATCATAATTAATTTTTTAAAAATCTTCGTTTTCTCACTCTCTTCACTCCGGACTCAAGGAAATGGTCTCTGGACATCGTTTGGGCTTGATTTTTGAGGTGATTGTCAAGTCCATCTAAGTGGTCATAATGGCCTAAGTTCATAGCTATCAGACTTTCGACGTGCGGTCTAGGTCCAATACGAAGTTACAAAGTATTTTCGAGAGCAAATGGGTTTAGAGTTGGATCCTAAATTTCAGGGTAATATGGCGTCAGCATTCTATAGGTTTTGGGTCTTACAGATCATATTGAAAGCTATTGATGCTAATTCCACATGTAATATAGTTTAGCGCTAGCTAATACACATTAAATTTATAAAGACTTAAGGCCTAAATGATTTCTGCTAAAGGTGGTACTCGGGTCTAAGTACGGATTTTTTCTAAGTCGTTACAATCTACCCCCTAAAAAAAAAATTTCATCCTCAAAATTCCTACCTTCTCATCCTCCTCGAGGATCTGGGAGTAATTCTTCCTGACCTCAGCTTCAGTCTCCCAGGTAACTTCATCTTCGCTGCGATGCGTCCACAGTACCTTCACAAGTGGGATAACCTTGCTACACAATACCTGCTCTTTCCTATCCAAAATATGTGTCGGTCGCAGTTCATAAGTGCCATCCTCGCTCAACTGCACCTGCTCCCATCTGATAATGTGCGAAGGGTCAAGAACATACTTCTTCAACATGGACACATGGAAAACATTTTACACGCCTGCGAGTGGTGTGGGCAAAGCAAGGCAATACACTACTGCCCCCACTCGATCAAGTATCTGGAATGGGCCAATAAATCTTGGCGTGAGCTTCCTCTTCTTACCAAACCTAAGAACTCCACGCATAGGGGAAACCTTAAGGAACACATGGTCCCCAACATCAAACTCAAGCGGTCGCCGTCTTGTATTGGCGTAGCTCTTCTGCCTGCTCTGTGCTGAGAGCAGTCGGCGACGAATAATGTCAATCTTCTCTGAAGTCACCTGAACCAACTCTAGGCCAATCAAAGTCTTCTCGCCCACTTCTACCCAATAATGCGGCGGTTTACATGGGCGACCATACAGTGCCTCATAGGGAGCCATACCAATACTCGCCTAGAAGCTGTTGCTATACGCGAACTCTGCATAAGGAAGACAGTCATCCTAACTATCCTTCAAGTCTAACACGCAAGCTCACAACATATCCCCCAAAATCTAATTCACACGCTCCGTCTGTCTGTCTGTCTGCTGATGGAACGCAGTACTGAACTTCAACTTCACACCCATCGCTTCTTGGATATGAGTCCAGAAGATAGATGTGAATCGGGTGTCTTTATCTGACACAATCTCTAAGGGAACTCCATGCAGGCATACAATCTCCTGATATACAATCTAGCCAACTCCTCTGCAGATTTTATGACTCTGATCGGTAGGAAATGAGCTGAGTTCGTCAACCTATCAATGATCACCCAAATAGAGTCATGTCCCTTCCTCGTCTTCGGCAGTCCAGAAATAAAGTCCATGAAAATAAAGTCTCACTTCCATTCAGCTATGGGCATGGGCTGAAGCAATCCAGGGGGTCGGTGATGTTCTGCCTTAACCTTCTGACACGTGAGATAATGGGATACGAACTCAGCAATGTGGACCTTCATATTGTCCCACCAGTACGATCTTTTCATATTCTGATACATATTCATGCTACCTGGATGCATCGCAAGCCTCGAACAGTGGGCTGACTCAAGAATCTCTCGTCCCAAGTCAGGTATGTCTGGAACGCATAGGCGGCCTCGATATCATAGGTCCCCATCCGTACCAATAGTCCACTAAGAGTCCCCGTCAGTACCAACCCGCTCCTTCATCTTCATCAGAAGCTCATCGCCTTCCTGAGCCTCAATATACGACCATTTACGAGCGGTTGTACATGAATATATGCGCGACTTCATACGACTCTTCCACTGCGAGCTTCTGCTCAAAGTCTCGCACAAATTCCACCATAACCCATTCTACAATCATAAGCGGAGCCATAAATTCTGTAGTCTTCTTGCTGCTCAATGCATCTGCCACAAGGTTCACCTTACCCGGATGGTAGGAAACCTCGAACTTCAAATCTTTTAAGGTCTCCATCCATCAGTGTTGTCTCATATTCAAATCTCGCTGTGAGAAAATATATTTAAGGCTCTTGTGGTAGTAAAAGAGCTCGAACTCCTCTCCGTAAATGTAATATCTCCAGAGCTTTAATGCGAGATGACGGCTGCCAACTCTAGGTCATGCGTAGGGTAATTCTCTTCGTGCTTCCTTAATTATCTCGAGGCATACACAATCACCTTGTCCTTTTGCATAAGGACACAACCTAGACCAACGTAAGACGGGTTAGTATATATTGTATACTTAACCCCTTGCTCTAGTAATACTAGCACAGGGGCGGACGTCAACTTGTCCTTCAACTCCTGAAAAGTTATTTTAGCCTTCTCATTCCAAGCAAACTTCAAGTCCTTCCAGGTCAACTGAGACAACGGTCTGACAATCTTAGAAAAATCTCGAACGAATCGTCAATGGTAAACTGCCAGACCCAAAAAACTCCTCACCTCAGTAACTAAACTGGGCTGCTTCCAATCCTGAACCGTAGCTACCTTAGCGAGGTCAACAGCAATGCCTTCCTTGGACACCACATGTCCCAGGAACTTAACTTCTTCCTTTTAGAAATTACATTTCTTATACTACGCGAACAACTGGTTCTCCCTTAAGAGTATTCAATACCGCTCTCAGGTGCTCCTCGTGCTCTTCCCGACTCGGGGAGTATATCAAAATGTCATCGATAAAGAAAATGACAAACCGGAATAGAAATGGCCGAAACACTCTGTTCATCAGATCCATGAACATGGCCGGAACATTAGTAAGTCCAAAAGACATCACAAGGAACTCATAATGAACAAAACTGGTTCTGAACGTAGTCTTCTGCACGTCCTCATCCCTGACGTGCAACTGATGATACCCAGACTGCAAATCTATCTTTGAAAAATAACGTGCCCCCTTCAACTGATCGAATAGATCATCAATCCTGGGCAAAGGATACTTATTCTTCATTATCACCTGATTCAGCCTACGATAATCAATACACAACCTCAGGGAACCGTCTTTCTTCTTCACAAACAAGACAGGTGCTCCCCAAGGGGACACACTCGATCGAATAAAGCCTGCTTCAAGCAAACCATCAATCTATCTACTCAATTCCTCCATCTCATATGGAGGCATATGATACATCGGTAGGGAAATAGGTGTCGCCCCAGGCACAAGATCAATAGTGAAGTCAATCTCGCGTCGAGGAGGAAGCCCTGGAATCTTCTCAAACACATCAGAGAAATTGTAAACTACTGGCATATCTTCTAGCGTCAGAACATCAAAACTCTCTAACATGGAAGCATAGGTGCTAACACGACAGGACCAACTGACCTGAACTAGAAAAGAAAAGGTCGTGACCTCAGGCCCGTAGGCTGTCACAACTCTGGCCTCGCAATCAATCTCTGCTTTCATCTTCACGAGCCAGTCCATCCCAAAAATAACATCATAATGACACAGTGGGGCGACAATTAGGTAGACAACCACTGTCCTACTACCCAAATCTATTGAGCAAGACTCACAGGTCCAAGTAATATCTGAAGTAGTCCCTGTAGCTGTCGTGAGCCTCACTCCCTTCGCAGGAGCAGTAACCAAACCTAGCCGCTTGACTGCAGCATAAAAATGATCAAAACAGTGGACCTAGTGTCCACCAACAGGAAGATAGGCATACCTAGGATGTATGCAGGAACCTCAAATGACATTGGTGCTGAATCTGCCTCGGGCGCCTCAGCTGTGAGCACATGAATCCGAGCCTACTGTGATTGATGTGGTGGAGGAACCATGGGCAGTTGTGGTGGCCTGAAACGAGGTGTTGGAGGTCTGAAGAAAGGATGAGCTAGTGCTGATCGAATAGGTGGTGCTAAAATAGCCTGGGGCATTGGACGAGCAATCCTCTGAGGTGGCGAGAACACACTGTCTCGCATCTTGAAAAGTAAGAAATCTCAATGTGGCCAGGCCTCTTGTAATAGCTGCACCAAACATCAGGACGCCTCAAATGGGCAGGAGATGCAGAAGACTCTTGCGGTGAATCAAACTGAGGCCTCTTATTGAGGAAAGGCCTACTCACAAAATTAGGTCATGGCCTAGGAACCATAGGTGCTCACATGTGGGACAACCTCTCCCCGTCCTGTTCTGCTCGCAAGGACATGCTCACCAACTCCGCATAAGAAGAAATGCTCACACAGCACATCTTTGATCTAATCTCGAGCCGTAAACCCTCAGAAAAATGCTGCATCCTCAATGGCTGATCACCAAGAATCAAAAGAGAAAACCTACCTAGCTCCGTAAATCGATTCTCATACTCCGTCACTGACATGCCTCCGTGGCGAAGGCGAACGAACTCACTCTCCTTCTCATGTCGGTAAGTGACCGAAAAAAACTTCTCGTGGAAGCGAGCCTCGAATGCCACCCACGTCCACTCAAATCCCTCTGCAACTGTGCAGAGAATGTTGTCCCACCATAAGCTAGCCTCCTTCTCAAACATGAAGGTGACAAGCTCAACCTGCTCTACCTCGGAACATTGCAACGGCCTAAGCATATTAGAGATGCGGTCAATCCAATACTCAGCCTCCTCGGGTCTATGAGTACCCAAAAATGTAGGAGGCCTCAAGCGCTGAAATCGCTCAAATGTATCACTCACACTAGTATGCCCAACAGGGTATGGAGGCGAGGCAGGTGGAGTCACCCTCATTGACTGACCAAAGATACTAGCCATGGAGGACAAGAACTACTACTGTTGCTGCTGCTGTATCTATTGTTACTGCATCAACAACATCATCTATTCTAGCCTATCAGGAGGTGGAGCAGACTGTGATGTAGAAGGCGTCGACGCAGACACACGGTTCTGCTCAGGAACCGGAGGTGTGATAGGAGGCACCACAGAAGGTGTCAAAGGAGGTGGCCTAGCAGCAGGGCCAGAAGCCAGCTCAGAACTCGGCATGGGATCTGAATGAGATGGGCCCGAATGGGGGTCCATATGAGTATCGCACAAGGCAAGGGCCCCATTGAGCGAATCTCCCAGAGAAAGACAGGCCGAAGATCTCGAACCTTTAGGTGGCATACCCTACACACAACAGAGGGTAGCAACCAATGAGATTAAGCGTTCACACAGTCCATCCACAGCATTAACTTTATAAGCCAAAGAAACAACATGTATTTCATTAATAAAATTGTCACAATACATGATGTGTAGCATTACATGAATCGTGACAGAGAAAGTATGTGAACAAAACAACTAAGCTTCAGACACTAAACTTCAAACACCAAATAACTACCAACTACCAAACAAACACTAAACCACACATCAAAATAAGCAAGAAATAAGTAAACAACGACTACATAAAGCCTATTCATCAGAGTCTAGCGATGGAGAAGGGGCACCCTTATCCTTCAGGCAACACAAGATGGTCTTCAGCATGCGGGTTACTTTCTTGAACTTATGCTTTACGAGGCCCCGCAAATCCACAATATCCTGTCGAAGAGTAGCCTGACCCTGATGAGCAGATGTGTATACGATACTTTTCAGAGGGTTTACGACCGGATATACGGTCGAAGATGTGCTGCGTGAGCATTCCCTCCTACGCGGAGCTGATTCACATGTCCATGTGGGCAGAGCAGGATGTGGATCGACTTACCCGATTTCGTGGCCCTGTTGCTCCTAGGCCACGACTAGAGTTGCTAGACAGGCCCTTCGCGGGCAAGAGGCCTTGCGCCGACCCTCCTACTCGGGCTATAGTGCCAGTACCACCGTTTCGATGCCCCGAGTTATCATGTACATACTGTGGGAGGTCAGGCCATTCGGCGCAGAGTTATTTTGATCTGATGTGGGACAGTGGGTTCTCGCCGCCGCAGAAGATCGACCGTACACGTCCACAGGCGATATCAGCACCGCCTATACGGTTAGCTCCTGCTCACCCTTCCTTCAGACCTCCGGTATCCCAGATCAGGCAGCCTCTATGGCCCACGGCACAGCGGCCGAACCAGCCACAGCAGGCACGGGTGCATGCATTGACAGCTGAGGCAGCTACGATGGAGACTTCTCAGCATTCGGCCTTTGAGGTCACTGCCCATATTGGAGGTATTCCTATTCTCGTGATGGTGGACACTGGATCCACGATTTCTTTGATATCACGTGCCATAGTCAGACGTATTGGGTTACAGACTATTACTATGGATGGGGTGCGAGTTTATATAGCTCACGGATCCTTTACAGATGCCACCCAGATGTGTGAGGGCTGTTTGGTGGATCTGGGGGGCAAGACGATGGCTCTAGATCTCATCGTCGACCCCTCTCTCGTTTATCTCGACGTCATTCTTGGCATGGATTGGTTGACTGCAGTGCGGGCTGAGATTGACTGCGAGACTCGTATAGTGACTGCGTACGAGCTAGAGGGTGCATCCTTCACATTTTCAGTGCGGATAAATCTCCCCTTCCGTATACTTAGTTACGCTACTTTACTGCAAGACGCTGGTGCCTAGATACTTGAGCATACGCCAGTCATTTGCGAGTTTGGAGATCTGTTCAGGAAGATCCCTGGTTTACCGCCTAGGTGAGAGATTGATTTCACTATCGATCTGGTTCCTGGTTCCACGCTCGTCTCACTGCCGACGTATCGCATGACACCTTGTGAGATGGAGGAGTTGAGGATGTAGATTGATGGTCTGCTAGAGCTTGGCCTTATATGGCCTAGTGTGTCTCCTTGGGGAACACCAGTTTTGTTCGTCAGGAAGAAGGATGGTTCTATGCGATTGTGTATTGATTATCGCAGGCTGAACCAGATCACGGTGAAGAACAAGTACCCTTTACCTAGGATCGATGACTTATTTGATTAGTTGAGAGGAGCGCAGTACTTCTTGAAGATTGATCTTCAGTCAGGATATCATCAGTTGCGCGTCAGGGATGAGGACGTGCAGAAGACAACATTCAGGACCAGTTTTGGCCACTACGAGTTCCTTTTGATGTCGTTCGGTCTTACGAACGCACCAGCCGTGTTCATGGATCTGATGATCCGGGTATTTCGGCCTTTTCTCTATTAATTCGTCGTTGTATTCATTGATGACATTTTGGTATACTCCTGGAGTCGAGAGGAGCATGAGGAGCACTTACGTTTGGTCCTAGATGTGCTCAGACAGCATCAGTTTTTCGCACAGTACAAGAAGTGCGACTTCTGGAAGCAGGAAGTGAAGTTTCTGGGACACGTGGTGTCCAAGGATGGCATGGCAGTTGACCGGTCTAAGGTGGCTGCAGTACAGGACTGGGAGCAGCTTGATTCTGTCACTGAGGTGAGGAGTTTCTTAGGTCTCGCTGGCTAGTATCGGCGCTTCATTCAGGATTTCTCAAAGATCGCGAGACCTTTATCTCAGTTGACACGGAAGGATGTGAAGTTCGCCTGGAATGACAAGGCGGAGTCAGCTTTTCAGGAGCTAAAGGGCAGACTTACGTCCACCCCTATGCTAGTATTGCCAGAGCAAGGGGTTAGATACACTATATACACGGAAGCGTCTAGCGTTGGTCTGGGTTGTGTCCTTATGCAGAGGGACAGGGTAATTTCGTATGCCTCGAGACAATTAAGGAAGCACGAGGAGAATTACCGTACACACGACCTAGAGTTGGCAGCCGTCATATTTGCACTGAGACTCTGAAGACATTACCTCTATGGAGAGGAGTTCGAGCTCTTTTACGACCACAAGAGTCTCAAGTACATATTCACGCAACGAGATTTGAATATGAGGCAGCGGCGATGGATGGAGACTTTGAAAGACTTCAAGTTCAAAGTATCTTACCATCCTGGGAAGGCGAACCTTGTGGCTGACGCATTAAGCCGCAAGAAGGTGATAGAGTTTGCGGCTCCGCTGATGGTTGCTGAGTGGGATATGGTTGAGTTTCTACGAGACTTTGAGCAGAAACTCACCGTAGAGGAGCCGTATGAGTTCATCGCACATGTGCAGGTGCGATCTCAGATCGATGATCCAGTCATCGAGGCACAGAGGGACGATGCGCATATGACTGAGCTTCGAGAGCAGGCCATTGATGATGCAGACGCCGAGTGGTGAGTTGGCATGGATGGGGGCTTACGTTATCGTGGCCGCCTATGCGTCCCTGATGTCCCTGACTTGAGACGAGAGATTCTCAAGGCTGCGAATTATACCAGACTCGTGATGCATCCAGGAAGTACGAAGATGTATCGCAACGTGAAGAGGACATATTGGTGGGAAGGTATGAAGACCCATATAGCTGAGTTCGTGTCCCATTGTCTCACTTGCCAGCAAGTGAAGGCAGAGCATTGCCGACCACCTGGACTTTTGCATCGTATGCCGATCGCAGAGTGGAAGTGGGATTTCATTTCCATGGACTTCATTTCAGGACTGCCGAAGATGAGGAAGGGACATGATTCCATTTGGATGATCGTCGACCGTCTGACGAAGTCGGCGCACTTCCTACCCATTAGAGTTACGAACTCTGCAGACGAGCTGGCTAGACTGTACATCAGAGAAATTGTGCGTCTGCATGGTGTTCCGTTGGAGATCGTGTCGGATAGAGACACACGATTCACTTCTATTTTCTGGACTTGCATTCAGGAGGCTATGTGTGTGAAGTTGAAGTTTAGTACTGCCTTCCACCCACAGACAGACGGACAGACAGAGCGGGTGAACCAGATCTTAGAGGATATGTTGCGAGCTTGGGCATTGGACTTCATGGACAGTTGGGATGATTGTCTTGCCTATGCGGAGTTTGCGTACAACAACATCTTTCAGGCGAGTATCGGTATGGCACCTTATGAGGCGCTGTATGGGCGACCTTGTCGCGCACCGCATTGCTGGGCAGAGGTCGGTGAGCGTAGCTTGATTGGCCCAGAGTTAGTGCAGGCGACGTCGGAGAAGATTGATATCATTAGACGTCGACTTCTCACAGTGCAGAGCAGACAGAAGAGTTATGCCGATACGAGATGATGGCCACTAGAGTTCACAGTTGGGGATCATGTGTTTTTACGAGTTTCCCCTAGGAAGGGAGTCCTTCGGTTCGGGAAGAAGGGGAAGCTAGCACTGCGATTCATTGGTCTATTCCAGATCCTCAATCGTGTGGAAGTAGTGGCTTACCGATTGACTTTACCCACGCCTCTCGCGAGCGTTCACAACGTATTTCATGTTTCTATGCTGAAGAAGTACGTTGCTGATCCTTCCCATATCATTAGATGGGAGCAGGTGCAGTTAGGAGAGGATGTTACATATATCCTGCGACCGACACGTATCTTAGACACGAAGGAGCAGGTACTGCGTAGCAAGGTGATTCCCCTTGTGAAGGTATTGTGGATGCATCACTCCGAGGAAGAGGCTACCTGGGAGACAGAAGCCGAGATCAGAAAGAACTACCCATAGCTTCTCGAGGAGTATGAAAAGGTACAAGTTTCGAGGATGAAATTATTTGTTAAGGGGGGTAGATTGTAACGCCCGAAAAAAATCCGTACTTGGACTCGAGTACTAACTCGACCAGAAATCGCGTAGGATTAATTCCTTTAGAAAATAAGTGTAAGTTAGCTAGCGCGATGCTAGAGTAGCTGGGAAATAGTCCCTGATCGTTTTAAATACATTCTACAAGACCCAAATCGAGTAGAACCAATGACTCTATAATACTCTAAAACCTCGGATCAAACTCTAAGCAGGTTTGTTCTCTGGACCACTTTAAAAATTTGTATTGGATCTAGACCGCGCGTCGAAAGTCCGATACCTACTATCTTAGACCGTTAGAACCGTCTAGCTGGACTTGACAATCATTTCGAAAATCAAGTCTAGCCGATAATCACGGGCTATTTCATTGAGCCTGGACTGAAGAGAGTGTGAATAGGGACAGATTTGAAATTTAAAATTCAAATATGGCACACGACTTGACGCGTCAGTATTAAGCGTTCTGATCGTCAGAATTCAGCCAAATTACACTCTCGGATCAGGAAAAATTTCCATTTCATATCATGAGACTTGCATGCCTGATCTACGTGCGGTGACCGCTGAACTAAAACTGGACCCCTACTTGCGATCTACAAACCCTGCCGGACTGAAAACTTGATATATGCTAGATCCTGTATGCATGAGCTTAAGTCCGATCGCGTTCGGCCAGGGGACCATAAGAAATGTCCTTTTGGACCGAAACAGCCCCAAAATGGATATACCTCAAGTAAACTTTGTTCCTGAGCCTATTCTGGGCATTTTTATGCTTATAAAAGGGGTTGAAACCCTCACTCCTCTCTCCCATCCAAATTTGAGAAAAAGCCTAGATTGGAAGAGAGAAAAGGTGAGAGTTTGTGAGAGAGAGTAGGAGTGGATTTTCCTGCCGTTGCTCCAATTGTTGCACGTGCTTTAGCAACACGCTCTGATCACTTAGCCAGTGATTTCTCTGCATTTTTAGGTAAGAAAATACCCTAGAAGTTGCTGATTTAGTGTTCCCTTGGATTTATAGCGAAGTAGCTGATAGAACTTGTGTATTAGGTTCTCTATTCGCCGTAGACGAAGCGTATACGCTCCGTAACGAGTGTGAGCAACATCCCTAGCAGCCCTTGCAGTGACCTACAAAATATACATCGTATGAGATTACTAGGAGTGACGACCCTAGATAGGATCTGTGTTGGGATTGATATAAGGGAAGTACCTTAGTTTCCCAATCCTGCTGTTTGAATGGACTAATAACAACTCGGCAATCATATCACCATTACATTGCATGTGCCTGGAAGATGTGGAGCACTGAGCGGGATGCACGCATGCCGCGGGCTTTAGATGGTGCAGTATGAGGGAGAACGTCGGTGAGGGCATCCATCATGTCATGTCATATTGCATTAACAACAGTATTAGGATTGTTTGATTTACTGCTTTACTATTATCGCATGATTGATTTGAGAACATCTTTGCTCTATGATTCCACTGAGTTGATCACTCACTCCCACATTACGGGATGGTGTTTGCAACACCCACCAGACCCTGTCTTAGATGCAGGTGATGCAGAGATCCAGGAGGTAGAGCCGGACTATGATGAGGACCAGGACGAGTTCTCATACATGCAGTATCACGACGACTTTGCTTAGGTGACCTGGGTTGACGGGACTTCATAGTGGGACTCTTTTGAACATTTAATTTTGTTTCTATACATGTATATGAGACTCAGTGATGTATTCATGCTTTAGTAACAGTTGAGATCTACTTTGTTTTTCCATACAGTGATATATATATTGTTTAGTCTTCCACTTACTTTTATCACTGGATCTGGAGTATGAATTGCAGTTTTAGTATACTTTTACTCATGTGAATGCTTTAACTCAGACAACATTGAATCATAATCATTTTTGTTGCATAAGTAACGGTCTGACTCGGGAGTTGAGTTTATACACGACCCCCGATTTTCAAGGTGTTACACTCTTGAACTCGCGGTGGCTCCTCTAGGCCGCCTCGAACGAGTAGGACGACTAGGCCCAGCCTCGTCTACAGGGGCACGCTTCTTGCCCATCAGAGAAAGGATGGAGGAAATGGAAAATAGAGCCGCGACAAGCTTTAAGAAAGCCAGGAAAAGTGAAGAAAATGAAGAAAGGGATGAGATTTCTTAGTCTCCACAGATTTGGGTCTAAAATAGGAGTGTGATGGATCAAAGAAGGGGAAAATAGAAGAAAGAAAAGATTAAAAATAAGAGGGGTTGGGGGCTGACACAATTTTGGAGCTTAAATGAGAGCTTTAGGAGCTTAAATCAAAGAAAATGGAAGGAGTAGGTGATGGGTATGGATGAGCACAGTGGAGGGATGAAGGAGTTAATGAAATAGGAAAGAATGAGTGATTGGAATGCTACGTTGAAAGAGATTGGGACGGTTTTGAAGAAAAGGAAAAGCATGGGAGGGAGGTTTGTGAAGGAAGTAAGAGATTTGGGATGAAATAGGGGTCAAACCCTGTCTCATTGGGTCCCACGAGGCCCCACAAACAATTGGCCTGAAGGCCCGGTCCCAACTGGCCCGCCGGTCGGCGAGGTCTCACCACATCAGTGAGGCCCTTGCCGGCCACTGGACAATCCGGAGGTCGAGCATAACTCAGCTCCCGAGTTCCAAAACATCACTTATGCAACATAAACAATGATGGATGTATGTTGTTTATGTTAGTGAATAAAAACATAAAATAGATCAAGATAGATCAACAGACATAATTCAGGGATATTGAGAAAATACAAGCGCAAGACTTAAATACATATATAATTCAAAAATAATCCCCAAAACATGCGTGCTCTGCATAGGGCAATATATACAATTATTTCTCAAAATACATGTATCAACTGTGTAAAATCACCATATACATATCCCAAAATCCCCGCTAGTCAGGACAAGGCTCATATGAACATGCCTAAGAACTGCATAAATGAGAATGCCTCCTCGTCCTCGTCAAAATCTGGCTCCACCTCATAAGCATCGTTGTCACCTGTAGCTAAGTTAGAGTCTGGTTGGTGTTTAAACACCATCCCAGAACGTGGGAGTGAGTGATCAACTCAGTGGAGCTATACGGCAAAGGTTAACATGTTATCAATTCAATCAAGTAGTAATGATAAAGCAGTATAATCAAACATTCCCTAAATACTCTTATTAATGCAGGAATGATATGAGATAATGATGTATGCCCTCACCACAAACTCCCTCATGCGACATCATCTAACGATCGCGGCATGAATCACTACCACTGTGCTCTCACACCAACACCAATGGCACGTGCAATGCAATGTCATGAGTATGATTACCAAGTTCTTATTAGTCCCTTTCATACAACAGGATTGGGAAGCTAAGACACCTTCCTCATATTAATTTTTCAAACATTGATCTATTCTAGGGTCTTCAATCATAGGAAATTTCATTCGATGTTACGGTTCTAGGTCGCTGCAAGGGCTGCCAGGGCTGTTGCACGGAATCGTTACACTACTCCCCCATCACTAAATCAATACAGGCCTAGTTATATCCTTAATACTGTAATAAGACTCATCGCCCTTATGCAGTGTCAGGATATACTCGAGGTCACTACAGAGGGCTCGTCACCAATCAATGTAGGCTGACAATAAGAATATAATGTCCCATACCACCATAATCTGCTCACGAGAGTAGGGTGCTCACTGGTCACTTCGGGGAGGCTCGTCGCCCCAGCGTAGGCCGACAGCTCAGACACGGTGTCCCATACCACCATGTCCGGCTCATAAGTCTTAGGGGATCACGGAAACAAGGTTAACGGGAGTTTCACTAGTAAGTTCAGTGCCTTAGATTCAAACAGTAATGACCAAACATGGTGAACAAACATCGGTCAATCAAGTTAGTTGATGAACTCAATTGGGCCAAGCGTAGGTTGAGTTGAACGACATGAAATGCATAAGCACTCCGTGTGGCCTAATCACTATCGAACATCCCAAGCAAAACTTAGATTCGTTAAACTCATCCTGTGTGGTGACAACGACCTCAACCATTATTTGCAGAATGGTTGCCGATTACCTGGACTGTAGTACAGCCCCAATCACGTACAAGCTTAAATACAGGCATATGATTCATATCCTACTTTCATATGATCATTCGTGAAATATAACTTGAACTTAAATACAGTATATGGAGGAAATCATACATTCAGTTAACATGAATAAGCTAAGTTACACAATTCATGGAGGAAATCATACACACAGTTAAGGTGATTGAGATTCATATCTCAATAACCTGAAAAGTCACTCTTTACTAAATACTAACTCATTCAGGCATTTATACAAACACTTAGATTACACTATTCAACATACATCACGTATGTCGACTCCATTACATATTAGGGCAAGTCCTTTCATCAAGGAGTTGCCACATACATATCAAGCATATATCAATGGCAAATAATCATGGCAATTACAACAGCAATTTCTATACGTATACAATTATTCTAACATATACATGAAATACGCCATTTATAACATAACGTATACATATACGTAAATCGAAACAGATAGTGCACTTGACATGTATAATGGAAATCACAACATAAATAAATCATTATCTAACATTGAAAGTCTTAAAAACCATAACCTAAACGTATATAGTCTGCACCTTAAACCAGAAAACACGTATAAGATGTGATTCAGACGATATGTCTTCGTCAACGGCGGATACACTACCTAAGGCATGAAATAGGTTAGCTATAACTTCATTTGAACAATTCTAGGCTTCAAAATAGGTTAGGGTTAGCTTAACTTATCCAAGAATGGAATCAAAATTACCGGAAGAACAATTCAGATACGCAGATTCGATCTGTAGATGAATTGGGAAGAATCCCACGGAGAATCAACAAGTTCTCTCTTACTTTCTCTCTCTTTTCTCTCTCTTGAAATGGTAGGGTTTGGAAATTCGTATGGAATATGGGAATGAGGGTTTAAGGCCTTTTTATAAGCCTAAAGTCGACGAAAATAGTCTTAAAGCCAAGGTATGCTTACATTATAACCAAATCGGGCTCTTTCTGATCCAACAGAGTACTTCTGGAGGTCCTCTTATTAAATGTGGTCGGACTTAAGCTCACTAGTATTGGATCTTTAGTAAGTTAAGTTTTCAGTCCGATCGAGTTTCCAGATCATCCGTGGTGGACCAGCTTCAATTCAATGGTTACCGAAATTCGATCAAGGCTACAAGTACTTTGACATGTATGGGCCACCTTTCCTGATCCGAGGGTGAATTTGGGTCGAAATCTAACGGTTAGAATACTTAGAAATAACGCGCAAGCGAAACGATCTAGATTACTTAGAATCATAATTATTTTTCTAAAAATCTTTATTTTCTCACTCTCTTCACTCCGAACTCAAGGAAATGATCTCAAGACATCGTTTGGGCTTGATTTTTAAGGTGATTGTCAAGTTCATCTAAGCGGTCATAATGATCTAAGTTCATAGCTATCAGACTTTCGACGTGCGGTGTAGGTCCAATACGAAGTTACAAGTATTCCCGGGAGTAACTGGGTTTAGAGTTGGATCCTAGATTTCAGGGTAATATAGCGTCTGCGATTCTATAGGTTTTGGGTCTTACAGATCATATTGAAAGTTATTGGTGCTAATTCCACATGTAATCTAGTTTAGTGCTAGCTAATACACATTAAATTTCTAAAGACTTAAGGCCTAAATGATTTCTGCTAAAGGTGGTGCTCGGGTCTAAGTACGAATTTTTTCTAAGTCGTTACAATACGCCAGATTTCGATCCTAGAATCCTACAAGGAGGATTTTTTAATGTACATTTAACTCGTAATAAGCATAACCACAAGTTTACCCAAATGACAAAGGCAATATCATCATCACATATCCACTAATATATATATATTTGAATACAATGCTGAAAGGGAAATACATATGTCAAAATCAAAGCTCCAAAAGACGGCTGCTCACTCCAAGCTTAGCACTGCTCCGACTTAATGCCACCTACGTGCATCTATCATACATAAGCTTATAGAATTCTTAGAGGGCGGTGAAAGTGTGTGCTCAAGGTAAGTGTTAAGTATTTAATATAATGCCATGATCATACAATATTGAAAATATTGGCAAGATCATGAATCATACAATATCAGAATATGTAATGTGGATTGACTATGAAAATGCAGAATCATAGAGAGACAAATATCAGATGTTGATGATGTAAGCAATATACAAATCCTGAAGAGCCACGAATACCATCAACCTCATCTAGGCCATACATCAAACCTGCGCGTATCGCGCAATCATATGGGGATAACTCCATCTCACAAGGAGTCCCACAAACATCTCAGCCCAATGACATTTGCTTTAATCAATCATCCATTACAACATGCATATGCATGATGAGGGTCTAGAGAACGATGGCAGATCAAGTCCAAATATCAAGATAGGATCACTGATTTAAAACGTGTCACGATAGTTAAGGAAAGAATCCAACTTATAGCCACCACAACATTGGATGATGCTCCCGATGTGGGACAAAGTTCTGTCTTCACTGTGTACACAGTAGCCAGCCAATCACTAGTAGCTTGCTCAAGTCCTCATGCCCCCTACTCAGTGTCAGCCCATGTGAGCCCGTCCACATGTGATCACAGTGATGAAGCATCATAATATCCCCCACTGAGGGTAGATCTGAGGCTAAGTGTAATAAGTGGGCTTCCTTACCCTCTCTATCGCGTAAAAAATTGGACTTCCTTATGGGGCCCAATATATACACAAGGTGGGCTCCAAGGTGTAGGTATCATGATTCAATGTTGTCACATATTCATAATCGGTATAGATAACCGACACTAATAATCGGCATCGATAATCAGCCTCGACAATCAGAATCGGCCTCAGCAATTAGAATCAACCTCGACAATCGAAATCAGCCTCGATAATCAGAATTGTCCTTAATAATCGAAATCGGCCTAATAAAGGACCTAAGGGAAGGTCACAATGTGGGCTTTTAACCATCATTGTCCTTCAATGTGGACATTCAACCAACATTACTCCCAAGAAGTGGCCCTCACGGAGTCAAACATATAGCGTGCCCATGGCCTCACATAAGGGCCTAATACATATCACTATGACCTAAATCACATGATCCTAATACACGTCACTGTGGGCCGCATCACATGGGCTGAATATGCATCATGATAGGTTGCATCATATGGGCCTCAAATACATCACAATGGGCCTAACTCATGGGCCTCATGTACATCACAATGGGCCGTAATACATGGGCTGAAAAATGCATCTCGTTGGGCCTTACCAAATGGGCCAGAAATACATCACAATGGGCTTTACTAAATGGGTTGGAAATATATCACAATGGGCCTAAGCAAATGGCCTGGAAATACATCATAATGGGCTTCATAAGCATTAAGTGGGTCGCATTAACACGATGCTCCAATGGGCCTCATATGCATCAAATGGGCCACGCGACATGGGTCTAATACACATCACAATGGACCTCGTCTCCATGAAGTCGGGCCTCATCATGTGGGCTTCAAATAGAAAATAGGTGGGCCCCATCACATGGGCCAAAAATACAAACTGGTGGGCCTCTTGGATGGGTGGTGTTTATACAACACAAACCATCATGTGGGGCCCATCATCGAGCTTAAAGATACATTAAAGATGGGCCCCACTAGCAATGGACGGCTAACCACATATAGATGGACGACGCGGTTAAAAAAAATACATCATGGTGCACTCCACATGTCACCATCTAGGGGTGTTAGACGGTCTGATGTTCATCACATCATCAAGGTGGGGGCCCACCCCACATGTGTTGCACGTGTGGGTGGATCCCATGTCCTGTCATAAGGATGGATGGATGGATATACATGTATTTGGTGGCCCACACCACTCGTCCAGATGGAGGGTGTCGATATAGAACAGACGCAACAAGGTGGGTCCCACTTGCCCACACATGTGGGGTAGGCCCACCCATCAAATATATGGACAGTATGGATTACATCCATACATCTGATGGGTCCCAAAACATGATGACGTCAAACACATTAGCCATGTGTGGGGCCCATAAGGCTTGATGATGTTGGTACCCCAACAAATAAGTGGAGATCTCCACCATCCATCTGAAATACTTTAAGGTGGCTCCTGCAGAGATGGGTCGTGCAGATATAACACATACTTTGTGGTGATCCAGCACCTGGATGGTGCGGATACCATGCCTGTAATAAGGTGGGTCCCATGTGGGGCCCATCACATAATATATATTATATATACTTTATATATATGCAGGGGGTGTAGGGTGCAACATCCAGTGTCCAGATCTTCTAGATGTGTTAGATTAATGGTGTGGATATAAAACAGAGACATCAAGGTGGGTCCCATAGATGATATGGACAGTGTGTATACAACAGATGTGTCATGAGGGATCTAGTCCACGTCTAGGGACTGGACAACCCCTAGATAAAACACATCTATCATGGTGGGGTGCATGGATGAAATGAAGACATCATGGTGGGTTCTCATGTCCACCATGTTTGGACAGTATAGATAAAACACATATCTCATGGTGGGGTCCATGACTTGGGCGGTGTCAATACAGTAGCCACCTTATTGCTGTAATATGGATGGACGGAGTGGATAAGATCATGTATCAAGGTCGGCCACCAGCCATCACACGAAGAGAGAGAGAGAGAGAAAGAGAGAGAGAGAGAGAGCGGTAATGGAGGGGCCCCGCCACTATGGGCCCCTCCCTGATACAAAGGATACATCAAGGTGGGTCCCACCTTATGTGGGCCCTTAAATCATAAAAAATACATAAATAAATAAATAAAATAATAAAAACGTAGATCCAAGATCACCCACCTTTGATCTCCTCTTCCTTCTTCCCCTTATAGTCTCGGGAGCTCTAAGGAAATGATTCCAACGGTTGAGATTGTCTTTGGATGGTGGAGATGGGAGGTAGAAAGGTGGGCCACATTAGGCTCTCATCTCCTTGGAAGCCGTGGACGTCCTCTCTCCCTTGGTTGCTTAGGAGATGGAGTTTGAAATGAGAGAGAGAGAGGATGGGATGTAAGAGAGAGGGATAAGTGATGGAGAGAGTTGACTTTAGGATACTTGTGTAAGAGAGAGGTAAGGGGTGCTTGTACTTGAGGATGGGATGTGGTACTTGACATTTTATGTGATGTGTGATGTGATTGATTTGATTAAAGATTCTCCTGAGTTTTGAAATGCGCAGTGTTTTCCTCTAACTGAACGTCGGCACAAATCTCCTAGCCTGGGTATCGCCTCGACGTGTGAGACGTGGTGTCAGAACCGCAGAGATAGCGTGGTCACAAGGGTATAAGTTTCGAGTTGAGCCAACTCTAATATACGGGATATGACTCAAGATCATGTGCAAACGTCAATAACAGATCGCGGGTCGTCGAAATTCGACTAGGAGGACCGCGAAAGCTTACAGAACAGTATGGTCGAGGATACGAGTCTCACAAAGGAGGTTATCGATGCCGAATTTGACGATCGAGAATTTTATGAGCCTGATTTTTAATTTTGAGGGGTGAAACTTATTATCTATTAATAACAAACTATGCCTAAGTTTAAAAATAAAGGAAGTAGGCAAAGTAACTCTATGGCTTCCAAGCTAATAGAGGGTCCAATTCACATAGGCTTATACAAGATTCGTATATAAAAATAAAGCCTATAAGGATAGTGTATATTGTGTGTGGGATGTGACTTCTATTAACACTTATACATTAAATAAATCATTCATCATTATGATAATATGATAAACATAAGCATAACTAGATAAATGTACTTAAAGCAATCACAAACACATTTATGTATAGTGATTCGGCTACTTGCCTACTCCACTCCCAGCGGATGCACTCTCTCCTAGAATGTACCTGATTTCACTATCCAATGGTTTTAAATCAAGTTAACCATGAACCTTCACAACTTACACAAGGTTAACTAAGGGACTTACACAAGGTTCCCTTAAATGGCTACACAAGGCAACTCGTCTTACCTAAGGACACTACACTGGGAGCCTATACAAGGCAACCCAAACCTACATAAGGCACGACCTATGCAAGGCTATACATCCTCCACAGGGACATAATGTATTCTCCCATCGGTGGCCTACAATTAGTACTTAGCGAGTTGGACACTCAAACTTTGAACCCCAATCCTACACAAGAAAGGGACTTCAGACACATTAGACTTTGAGTACTTACAAATAAGTGGATGAGTCTCATTATCACACAATGTGAAGATCTTCAATGATGATAAAGAGTCTTCAACTCCCTTTGAACTGCAACCTGCTTGTTGATGCTTTCGATGAACGCTCAGGGGTTGTGAGGTTTAGGGTTTTAGTTCTTCTTTATAGATATGATATTATCTTCAATGAACATAGACAAGGCTCCCATGAGCTATGCATTCAGGATTTCTAAAATAGGTATAATTAGTTGGATATTCTCTGAATGATAAAGTTAATAATTAAATCCAAGTATATAAGATGATGAGTTAATGCTTGACCAAAGGATTGAATGATGAACTCTAATGGGAAAGGGAGAGTGAGTAAGAGGATATGTAGATCTTAGAATAATGGGCTCAAACACTTTGGATTCTAGCTCATTTTACCAAGAGCAAGACGAGTGTATTTATAGAGTAAAATCATAATGGAAAAAAAAGGGAAAATTTTGAAATCATCGATGTCATCAAAGGGTGTTTGATGTTATCAAAATTTGAATTTCAATATTATCGAACCATTTTCGATTACATCAACTCTCTGTATAATATTTTTATTTGGGTATAGGATAGATTTTGACTGTTTCTTATCAAGCATCTTTCGATGATATCAACGTGTACTTCAATTCATTGAGGGCCGCTCGATTCCATCAAGATTTTCTTTCGTAAAATACACAAAGGGTGCTGGATAGTTTTATCCACTATTTGATTCTATCGAAGAGTCCTTTGATCCATCGAAGTTTGAATTTCAATGATATCGAATGGTCTTCGATGAACTTGAAGAAAATAAGGTTTCTTTGAAAAGCTTGCTGAACAAAACTAAGTTTTGATTCAATCGAATAGACTTCGATGCTACTGATAACTTACTCTCGATAACATTAAGGAGGCTTTAATGTCGTCGAGGAGCACTTGAAGTATTTTCTGATTTCTTTGGAAAATGTCCAAGGGTGAAGTAATCAAAGTTAATTCGATGTTATTAAAGCATGGCTTTGATGATATCGAATAACAATCGATGTTATTGAGGTTTCTAACATTTCTTTCATTTTATTGCTTGACAAAATGGGCATCCATTCGATACTATCAAACTATGTTCGATGTTATCGAAGATTCTCAATTGCAGTTTAATGCACTCGACCAGGACTTGTGATTTTTTAGGTTTTGTTTCTTTCTTCCATTTATACTCTTTGTGCATTATATATCAACTAGACTAGAAGATATTTTAATTCATTTTATAGGGTAAGTTGAGATTATATGAGGACATATACCTGATAGGGTTTGTTGTGGTATGGTGAGGCTATGGTTTACCAGATGTAAGCTTGATCATGGTCTTCATCGTTGTTGAGGCTTGGCCTTGATGTCTTCAAATAAGATCACACTTAGACTGATAGACTCAACACTCACGTATATTGACAAACAAGGGTACTTTCACATTGGTCTCATTGAGTTATTATTACATCGTAGCCCTGCACTTAGGGTTGTCAACCCTTAGGTTCGATCAAGTTTTTAACGCTATCGCTAGGGATAATTGTTCTTAGAAAACTTAGGTTTAAATTAGTCTTTGCTTCTAGTTATTTAGGGCTTTTATTTTTAAGGTTTTAACTTCTAAATTACTAGTTCAGTTTTCACAAAAAAATTATTCTCTATAACAGTAAAAGTTTTTTTTTTTTTTTTTTTTTTTTCCGTTTTATAGAATTCTCTAACCCTAGTTCTTCTAAACCGGTAACTTCATCACCCACTTCTTCTAGTTACTTTATAGATCTCTTAATTCCTTCTAAGTTAATTCAATTGCCTTAGAATTATTTTTTAATGTAGGATTTAATTTTTTTAGTTTAGGTTTAGGAACTATTTTTCTGTGCGCAGTTCATGCCCAAGTGGGTAAGGGACTATACACATATAGTTCTAAGTGATGGAAGTTTGTTCGATGGGATTTATGCCCACTGTCAAGTTAAAAAATATCTTATTACTCTTGAAACATCTTAATCCATGGTTGTGAACGCTCTAAACATGCCTAAGCATGAGCCACACTTTGATGAGAATGCTGATGTTGAATCTAAAACATGTAACACCTGGTACTTTTCAATACTTGGGTGTTACCATGGGAACATAATTTAGTATAAACGCAAGCCCGATTTATGTGAACGTTCACACACTCTAGTCTTAATCCGAACATTAGGGGTAACCTACATCCATAGATCGAGCCACCTGACCCTCTAAGCATATAGAACTAGTGGTTAAATTTCCACTTATAAAGTCTTAGGGACATATAGAACTAATGAGAAGTGAATATGTAACATTTGTGTCGTCAGATCTCAAGATCCGACTGTTGGAATTGTAGTTCAACTATGAAATTTGAGATAGATCATTAGACTTAGGCATCTCATCGTACAATGATGGATTAAGCTCCTATTAGTATGATGAGTCTATGAGATGTTGTAATATTTTATGATGAACTGTATGATCGTATGATGAGTTGTGCATGATTGTGTTTTGGCACGAAAATGACAAAGGGAGAGATTGTAAGTTCTTATACTTAAGAACAATTAGGGCTGTCAAATTTCATAATCTTGAAAGGGGCACAACCACTTATGAAGATACTCTTCAACAACTTATGAAGAACTCATAAAGACTCAATCAACATCTCAAGGAAGACTCAACGTCTCAAGCCTTAAAAACTTTACATGGTTTGAAGATCGAAAAACTTTGTATATGTCAACCATCAGGTGGTATAACCTTAGATTAACCTTAGGTTAGGTGTATTTCACATGATATCATGATATCAGATGATTCTAAGTATAATATACGCGAGTTAGGTCAGCCCGACCTCAAGTTCAGCTAGCCAAACTACCTTATGTCAACCTAACATAATTTGGACAAGTATATAGTAAGAAAGATTTTTTTCGAAGTAAATTTAGTTAGCCCAACCTTGGGTTTGACCAGCCTAACCTATAACATCCTGAAATTTTCGCGACCCGAGTGCATACTCATGCTCGAGAATTTTGGGTGTTAATAATGTAAAAATTGAATGCTTTAAAACAACACCTTCTTCTTTTTATTTCATTTAAATCACATCCAGTTACATTCATGAAGGTAACCATCCATGAGAATAAAATCAACTGTATTTATTATTTCATTAAGGTAAAAGAATTCAACAAATTATCGAACGCCCTCTCAATGGGAGCTTATTACATTATCGAGTTTTCAGCAAAAATATAAATAAAACTAAATCATAAAACTACCGTCTTATTCATTTAGTATAATCTTCCATAAGGAGATGGTCCTTTGGATCTTCAATCTGTACATCACTTACATCATCTGTACGGTTGGAAAGAGTCAACGCTCTACTCATAGTGATGATTATCCTTTAAGATTAACAATAATTTAAGAGATTCATAAAATTAATGTAAGGGTTCTGATACGTCTTGTACTCTACCACTACGAGTCATTCAGTATGCGCAACTAATATATATATGAATGCACGCTTAGCAAAGTGTGTGCGGTTCATCATACATAGTGATCATCACAATGTGGAATATAATTTATAAAAAACCCGACTCACCCCGCATCTCATAACTACGGAGATTCACCGGCATGTCCGAAGCTATTATGCAAACACCTCAAGGTAGCTAAACACATGAATCAAATGAATTACGTAACATGATTTGTTCATAGAGTGATTATTTGTGATGTCCAATCCCAAAAGTGATGTAATATGCATTGCGAATTACTTACATCGATTTGTGCACCATTATCCAAACCCATAAAATTATGCGTTGACTAAGAGGGTCACTATTCAGAGTACATTACGTCCACAATAAATATTTAAATCACTAGTTGTGATACCTCTAACACATCACTTACACAAAAGGCAAATAACTTGAAACATGGGAGTTTTAAAATTCCAAGACAAATGCCCAAGCCATAAAGGGAGGTAGCACAAGGTTAACTAAATAAAGGAGAAAAGTAACATTAAGTTTTCTCAATAAAAGAGAAGATCTTAGGATAATTCTCAAAGGATAAATAATTGATAATGGTAAATCAAACAATTGCATGGAGGATTTACAGTATTATGGAAGCATGTAAAAAAATCAAGATAAAACATATTAATTCAAATTAATGTAAGCTTAAATGAATTGTCTTTTCTGAAAAAAGGGTTGTGCGCTACATAAGATGAAGGTTGCAAAACAAGAATTATGTGTAAGACCTGGTTGGATTGCACAATACAAGTCTGCAAAATGGAGGTTAGTACAATGGAGCTCCACACAGCATGCTAGTCCGTACAATGGAGGTTCGCATAGTGGAGCTTCGCACAACAGACTGGTCCACACAATGGAGCTCCGCACAATAGGCTGGTCCGCACAATGGAGCTCTGCATAACAGACTGGTCCGCACAATGGAGGATGCGCACAAAGGTATGACAGCACAATGGGTTCGGGTGCACAAAGGAAGGTATTGAGGTATTCACATATGCGAAAGGCTATAAATACCCCATCACCCCTCTACAATTCATTCATTAGAGTCAGATCCAAGTAAAGGAGAGAGTTCTAGACTTCAGAAGAACACAGGTGTTGTCTGCACCCGTTGTGCAGATTAGGGCATGTGGGGCACACAACCATGGCAGCGCATAACGAGCATCAACGCACAATGGGTGTCGGCGCATAACACCCATATGCACATAACACCACTGAGGCATAGTGGTGTTGTGCACAAAACTCTATTTAAAAATCATGATTCAATACTTGTATTATAATTCTATAAATATTCTACTTTAGAATCAAAGGAGAAGAAGGATATAAATGAATTCATATTGAATAAATATTGTGATTATTTTCTCTATTTTTCTTTTGCTAACAATTGAGTGAATGAAATCCCCAAACCAAATACATTTATTTCTTGTCTAAATAAAATGACAACTCTGTTGGGGAATATATTCACTTAATACTAGCTTAAGGATTATATTGAGGACAGTCACCACTGTTTGGTGTCATCAAGATGACAAAATGGCAACTCTCAGTGTGAACATCCTCCCTTTCATCTTCAAAGTAGAACGTAATCTTATTCAAGTACTGATTTACGCCTTCTTTTGTAACTGAACAGAGATTCAGAGAAACTACAACCAACCAATGACAATCAATCAGAAGAAAACAATCTTCTACTTCCTGCGATATGGTTTGTCATCGAATACACTGATAAATAGGCATAGTGTCGTAAAGAAAATTTTATGTCAGTTAAGCGCGTGGAACTACGAACAACTGTTGCAATTATAACCGCCTCACGGTAACATAAGAAGAAGTGAATGAGTGGATCGTTGTCACATGTAGGAGAACAAGAACATGGAATGTCACTGCTTCCGAGACAGGTTCACCATCGAGAAGAGTTAGGGGACCGATAATACGAAATACAGCCAGGAAACACCCTGAACTCGCCCCACCAGCAATTTACCTTGAGAAAATTGTCATCCCTCAGTGATATGTGATTTTCATGCTCTGCCTACTAGAGACGGCCGGTGGACAAGAGAACAGAAAGGCAAGTCATCACTGACAAAGCTCGCCAGTCTTCACCTCGCCTTAATTGACTGGCTACTCTGGAAATAGAAGAAGATCAGACGAGTTGCCTCTTTCAGCAACCCCCATAGTGTTAATGCATTTTCACTCGACTTCGACCATGGCTTCGTCAGGGAATGGAGAGGTTACTGTGCATATGGCCAGGACAAACCAAGGGCCTTCCTCAACTACAGAAGATAGCATACCTGAAATGGCACAGGCACAAAGAACGTTAATGGAGGAATACAGAAACCTTCGGGAAGCCCTGACAAACCTCGCACATAATGCAGCCCAAATGGTGGTACCCCCAATGACCAACAATGCAAATGACTAAGAACGGCAGCCTGAAGGGTCACAACCATCGAGAACAGGATTGCTTAGCTTTGCCCCTACAATGAGAGAAATGACTAAGGAAGAAGTATGACAAGTCATTAAAGAAGCAGTCAGGTCAGAAAGGGAACATGAGGGTATGGGAAGATTCAGATATCAGATGCTATACCCAAGAGAAGTAGAAGATATTCCATTCCTGAACAACTTCATGTACCCTGATTTTTAAAAATTCAATGGGAACGAATCACTAGAGGAGCATTTAATGCACTTTATCACCAGCATGGGAAACTTCTCCACAGTCCCCTAATACAATCTTCGGTTGTTCGGGTCTTCTCTGACAAGCAAGTCATTCAGATGATATTCCAGCTTAGCACCCAGGTCGATGAAAACATGGGAATAAATGCAAGATGTGTTCATGTGAAACTTCTTTTTGTCAGAACGTGATGTCTGAAAGTGCCTTGGTTTGTCAATTAGTGTGAGTGTTGAGTCAGTCAGACTGCAGGCCTCATAGGAAGATCAATGCAAAGCGTCTACCTCAATCAGATGTGTACAAGCTCGCCACAGGTAAATCTAAGCCTCACATCCCAAGTCCCAAAACACCAGGTACTTAAACCCTTAAAATAAGTTAGAACATCATAGGATTTTTAAGTTAAGAAAACTTTTTCAAAATCAGAAAATCTCTAAGTTTTCTTACTTTGTCGATTTTATTGTACACATATTGATATAATCAACCTGTGCTATCGATGTCCTCGATGACAAATCGATTCCATCAGAATGATGACAAAAGTGTCTAGAAACCACATATATCTCTAGACTGATTTATCGATGTATCGACATAACTTTCGATATCATAGATATTTAAATCTCAAGCCCATCGAAGGTAACTCGATAATATCGACAGGCAGATCTCCGGTGCCCTTATTTTCACTTAAGAAAATCATATATGCATCGGTATATCGAAGCCCTCCTCAATACCATCGAAGTTCAAATCTTGATGACATTGGAAGGCACTCGATGATATTGGTCATGGGCGCGAAGATTTATAACAAAATATTTCAGGATAGTTTATCTATGACCGAGAGTCACTTGATAGAATCGATATTCAAATATTGAATATATTAGTACTATCTCGATGACATCGAATAGGGACAAAAACTGTCCAGTAAGCTTAAAAGAAAATCCTTTTGGATTTACCGATGGCTCGACACAGCTATCGATATCATCGACATTCAAATTCTGATGATATAGAAGGTCCCTCGATCATTCTTATAAACCTGAAATATTTCAAAGCAAGACTCTCTCATTTTTAAATGTTGAGGAATTGAACTGCGCATCAATGAAATCGGATTTCAAAATCCGATGACATCCACACGTGTTTCGATTCCCTCGACCAACTGGCAATAGCTTTCAAAAGTGTATGACATTTGAGTTTGTGTCATCAAGCGGAGCGTCGATGCTTTCGAGAGTATACGCTCGATGATATCAATCCCCCTGATGATATCAAACTCTATTATAAATGTGACCATTTTATATCCGTTGGAACCTTTTGCCTATATGAAGAGGACTTGTCTAGTATTGCTGGTAGAGAAAGAAGAGAGTGCTTTTGAGTGTTTTATCTTAGATCGTATATCCAAAGCCCTTTCTCTTATGGGAGTTCATCCTCCAATCCACCCTTATCATTGATATTTAATAAAGTGGATTGGGGAATGAACTTCCACATTCAAGGATCCTCCAACTACTACATTAATGGCAAATCATTAAGCTGGGATGCCTTGAATGCATAGATGACTAAAATCACTCTATCTTCCTTATAGGAAAACTTTTAAGAGAGTAGAATTTTGTCTTAACCTTAACCCAACCCGACGCCGTATATTAGTACATCATCTGTGTTACGGATCAAGGAATCAGAAGATTCTTCATCAACAAAGACGGAGATCTTCGACAACATGCTAATCAGGACTCATCCACTTATCTATAAGTATCTATAGTCCAGAGGACCCTTTGATCATTCCTTTGTAGGATTGGGTCTAAGGTGTTTCTCACCCTTACAAGTCATCTAGGAGGACTCCGGGTCTTGTTGAAGTATACATAGTGGGTGCGTTGTGTTAACCCTTGCTCTGTGGAGAGCATAAACAGTTAGGGTCTTGTGGAAGATCCTTAGCCAATGTGCCTAAAAGTGGGTGCGTTGTGTTGACCCTTGCTCGTGAGAGCATAAACAGTGAGGTTCCTTGTGTGAATCCTTGGCCAATGTGCCTAAGACCGGGTGTTATGTGTTGAACGTTGCTCAAGGAGCACAAATAGTCATCTTAGGTGTAGATTGTAAAGGTTGAAGGTGAACCTAATTTAAAGCCTTAGGTTTGAGGTGAACCATTGTGAAACCTCCTTAGTGAAATCCGGTACACTCAAGGATTGAGTACGGTTACTGGGAGTGGAGTAGAAAAATAGTCGAACCACTATAAAAATAACTATGCTTGAAATTGTTATTCTTTTGTTTGTGTGATTTATTTTAATATTTTCATATCTAAATATCTAAGATCACTCCTCCCACACATATATAATCATATCCATCATAAACTAGTTTGCATATTGTTCACTTCTTAAATAGTTTGTGATTTTATCCTTTACCAAGCTTGGAAGCCAGTAGAGTTACTTTTGAGTAATCCTAATATATGCCTGTTATTAGGATTAGTGTAATAGGATTTTATATAAACCATAAAAACTTTAAAAAGTCCTATTCACCCCCATTTAGGACATATTGGCATATTCTTAGTTCTACTAAAGTGGTCTTCACTGCTATTTCAATGTCAGTAGCACAGAACTAGCTTCAGTGTGACAAAGGGAAAGAGAGCCTGTGGAAAAATTTATTGATGGATAGAAGACCTTGGGGGCTTCTCGTAGGCAGTTGTCAGAAGAGAAAGAGTAGGTGAAGATGTATCTGAATTCTATGGAGACAGGTATAACATTTGGTCTCACCAGTGCTGACATCAAAACCTTTCGCGACTTGGCCACAAAAGCGCACGCCTTGGAACTGATGACCAGAAAAATGCCATCATTCAACTATAAAATAGCTAAAATAGGACCTTAAAAATTGATTACAAACATAGTCAATCACGAGAAAAGAAGCCAGGATACAAGAGAAATAAGAGGCAAAAAGATAGAAAGGAAGGAAGAGTCAAATCATCCTAGAGGAAGGTTTTGTGATAAAAGACCCCGATCGTTGAATTCTCATGAGGGTTTTGTGTTCGAGAAAGAGGACGTACTCCCCATGATGAACCAATTACTAAAAGCCAGAACAATCAAACTGCCTCTATCAAAGCATCTTGAAGAATCATCAAAAATAAAAGAGAGATTTCTGTCATCATCAACGTCTGATACGACATCTGACAAAAAATTGCTACACGTTGAAATGTATCGTACAAAGGATGATAAATAGGGGTTATATAATGGTGGGAAAGGAGAAAGAAAGGGATGGAAGAGTGACAACAAATGTGCTTACTATGTGAGAAGACTCTCAGGGAAGAACGAAGGTAGATCATCAGAAAATAGTGGAGAAAGTTACAGTGACTACCTTACGATCGGGGAAGAAAATAGTCAGTCCATCGAATCAGAAAGTTGAAAAACCAAAAGTAGAAACAATCAAGAACCACTTAAGCGGCAACAATGGTAAGAAAGAAAAAGAGAAGGAAATAGGAAAGGTAACTTATGATATCATAAGTCACTTGAAAGGCATACCAGCTCGGTTGAGTGTCTATGATGCTCTAAGATTGTCAGAAGACTCTCGACAAAGCCCAATTAAAGACTTAGCTGATGATGATGATGTTAGAGAGGCATTATTGATCGAAATGAGGAGGGAAGAACAGGAAGATTGTATGTCAGTTATCTCCTTTTCTGACAATGACCTAATTTGTGGTGGAGAACATAATATGCCATTGATTATTATGGGTCATGTTCGCCACAAATTGGTTAAGCGAATAATGCTCGATAATGGGTCTGCGGTAAACCTATTACCACTAACGATGCTAAATGAATTGGGATATCGTCATTCTCACCTACGCCGTGGAATGATGATACAGGGCTTCAATCAAGACGGACAACGTGCGCTTGGAAAGATCACAATAATGCTGGAAATAGGAGAGTTAACTAGAAATGTCATCTTCCATGTTATAAATGCAGTGATGACATATAACCTCCTTTTGGGGAGAACATGGATGCATCAGTATCGCATCATACCTTCCACCTTACACCAATGCTTCAAATACTGCAAAGACGAGGTACAACATAAAGTGTTAGTTGATGTGAGGCCGTATACAGTGGCCAAAGCCTTCTTTACAGATAACAGTTATTATGATGAATTTTCCAGTAAAGAAGAAAAAGGGAACGATGAAAATAAGGCCCCAGGAAATGTTTGCATGGTAATAATGAAGGGAGAAGAGACAGAATCATCTAGAATAGTGAATGAAAGAAAGAAATTTTATTTTCTGCCAAAGTAACTACGACAACCGAGACAACCATGTTAACATTATTGTCATCGAAATAGTTAGAAAATTTGTAGTCTAATTACACAGTGCCGCTACCGTATGCCGAAAGGAATAAACCATTTCTACTCATCTCGAAAAGATTCCACATCAAGTCCAGCGGGAAATACCCAGAGCTAATTGAATTTTATGTCCCTTTAGAAGTAAAAACAGAAGAAAAGTTAGCAGTGACACGAGTCATGGCAAATTGACATTTGAAGATCTTAAAAAGTATAGCACAACTAGTAGGAAAATCATGAAGAATATGGGTTTTGATTACGACAAACCAACTAGTTTAAACTACGGGAAGGGAATTTAGATCCCGATTAGAGTCAGTTAGAATAAGTGAGAGAAATTTCAAGGACTAAGGGCAGAAGTTTCAGTAAACATGGTTATAGTTGAGCAGGTAAAGGAAACAGATTCTGAGATGGTAAGAAATCCTAAGACAGCTCTAAAGAAGATGGAAGACAAGGGGCAACCGACAATTGACAATTTACGAGAAATAAATTTGGGAACAGAAGAAGACCCGAGGAATACGTTCATAAGTGTTAGTTTACTTGAAGAAGAAGTTGACCAATATATCAAGCTTTTGAAAGAAAATAAAGACATTTTCACCTAGACATATGCAGAAATGTCTGGTCTAGAACCGTCAGTGGCAATGCACCGATTGAACATCTCCAAAGATAAAAGACCAATCAAGCAAGCACAAAGGTGATTCCATCCAATCCTGGTTCGTCTGATAGAAGAAGAAATAAACAAGCTAATAAAAGTTAGGTTCATTAAAGAGGTCAAATATCCTAAGTGGATATCAAACATCGTCCCAGTGAAAAAGAAGAATGGACAGATTAGGGTTTGTGTCAACTTCAAAGACCTAAACGAGGCCTGCCCGAAAGATGATTTTTCGTTGCCCATCACAGAGTTGTTGGTTGACAGTACGACACAATATGTTGTGATGTCTTTTATTGATGGCTATGCCGGTTATAATCAGATAAGAATGGCTCCCGAAGACGAAGAGGCTACTACATTTAGAACTTTCTTGGGAATTTATTACTATAAAGTTATGTTATTCGGTCTCAAGAATGCGGGCGTGACATATCAAAGAGCAATGTAGAACATATTCCAAGACATGATGCATAAACATGTTGAGTGTTACATGGACAATCTTGTAATTAGATCAAACCACCATAAGGAACGCCATGGGCATCTGGCTTCAGTCTTCTGCCGACTCAGAAAGAAGGAACTAAAAATGAATCCTGCCAAATGTGTATTTAGAGTATTGTCAAGGAAATTCCTTGATTTCATTGTAAGGCACAGGGGAATCGAGATCAATCCAGCAAAAATTAAGGCTATTTGAGATATGCTGCCCCCAAAAATGTTGAAAGAACTAAAAAGCTTGTAAGGAAAATTAGCATACATTCATCGCTGGAAGGTGCCTGCCATTCTCTCATTTAATGAAGAAAGGAATGAAATTTATATGGGACAAGTCTTGCCAGAATGCCTTCAACGCGATAAAAAAATTGTTGAAACAGCCTCCAATGCTAACGACTCCGGTGAAAGGTAAACCTCTTATTCTATCTATATCAACAACTGAAAATTCATTGGGAGCCTTGTTAGCACAAGTGAATGAAAATGGGAAAGAAGCGGTGCTTTATTATCTAGTCAGACTTTAATAGGAGCGAAACACAATTATTCATCGATCGAAAAAGTATGTTTAGCACTGATATTCATGGTCTAGAAGCTAAAGCATTATTGTCTGTCCCATTACGTAATTTTGATATCTCGAGCAGACCCCATCAAGTTCTTAATGACAAGGCCGATGTTATCTAGGAGATTGACAAAGTGGATGTTGTTACTATCCGAATATATGATTATATATGAGCCAACGAAGGCAGTGAAGGGGCAGGTAGTAGCAGACTTTTTGGCAGCTCACCCAGTAACAGATAATGAAATTGTTCTTGATGAATTTCTCGATGAACAAGTCATGATGATTGAATCACCAAATTCGTTGCAAATGTTTTTTATGGTGCATCTCGAGCGACAGGAGCAGGTGTCGGAGTGATATTTATCACCACCCAAGGCGCTTTATTACCTTAATCTTTCACATTAGATACTGCATGTACGAATAATGAAGCTGAGTATAATGCTCTCATCATTGGAATGAAGATAACCAGCGAAATGAAGATAACGACACTGCAAATCTATGGAGATTCTAAATTGGTTATAAATCAATTAACAACTAAGTTTTAAACAAGAAAAAAAGAGCTTTTTCCATATTGTCGAAGAGCGCAACAATTGTTAGAACAATTCCTGCATGTCATAATCAAGCATGTGTCATGGTGCGAGAATTCAAAGGCAGACGCTTTGGCTATCTTAGCAGCGACATTATCTTGCCCAGATCGAAGACCCCTGCAAGTAATAATAGAAGAAAGAAGATTTTTACCCTCGGCAGAAATCATCAATGAAACCGTGGAAGCGCTCCCCATATCGTGCCTCGAGGTGACATTAGATGATTGGTGTCTGCCTTTTATTGATTATCTTAAGTATGATATCTTATCGGAAGACCAAATGTTGAAACTGCAAATTAAATAAAGGTAAAAAAGATTCATTATGTGTAATGAGACATTACACATAAGATCTTACAATGAGATTTTACTATGATATTTGGATGAGCAAGAAGCAAGTCGAGTATTGCAAGAGGCTCATTTCGGGGAATGTGGGGCACATCAGGCTGGACGAAATTTATTCCATCAAGTGCATTAGATGGGGTATTATTAGCTCACAATGTTTAAAAATGCTATAGATTATGCGAAGCAATGTCATGAATGTCAGATTCATGGGGATATTATACATATACCCCCTGGAGATCTTCATCAGATAGTTACTTCCTGACCTTTTGTTGCATGGGGACCTGATGTTATTGGCCCTATAAATCTATCGTCATTGAAAGAAAATCGGTATATATTGGCAGCAACGGACTATTTCTCCAAGTCGACAGAGGCAATTTGTAAGTGCTATAGTTGCTAGCCCTTTTTGTTGTCAAATTTATGGTGCCAAAGACAGTTTTTATATCTTGTTATGAAGCTTGCATATGTGAAGAACAAAGCTCTACTCAAGAGATACCGAGTCACGAAGTCTTACAAGATTAGCTTCGATAGACAAGCATTGTTTTTAAGTCAAGACTCTAGAATGCAAGCATGTACGACTTAATACAAGTTATTATAATTCAAGATCAAGATGAATCTTTCAAGTTCAAGATCTCATGAAGCTTTCAAGTTCAAGCTACACTAAGATCTCAGGTTTCATTGTTTTCAAAGGTCACACGTCTTCAAGTTTCAAAGTCCTTACTTCATGTTTGAGGTATGACTGACTGTGTTAACCTTTAGAGTAGGTCATTTTGGATACATAACTCATATTTTCTAATATAAGTGAGTTTTGTCTGTATTTAGAGTAGTCCTGGACTTTGTTCGATTAGTCCTAGTAATGCTTCGACCTGTCTAAGAATTTTCTGGATCAGTTGTAAGTTTGTTGCAAAGTTCAGAAATTTTCTATTAAGCTTCGACCAGTCCTGGACACTGTTTGACTAGTCGTATGAATAGTGTTGACTGATTCTTCGACCAGCCATAGACCTACGACTCAAAGTATAGTGTTGAAATTCAGCTAGCTTTGGCTACTCGTGGGAGACCTTCGACCAGTCGTAGGAGACCTACGACCAGTCGTAGCCGACCTACGACCAGTCGTGAAACCACCAAATCTAATCGAGCCCGAAATTTTAAATATCAGTTGGTTTTACGCCCAGTTGTAGTTTTTTCTGGACCAATCGAAGACGTGATTTGCTCACCTATAAATAGAGCACAAATCTCAAAATAATTAACACACTTCATGCTAATTTAATTCGACCTTATGAGAGATAAGACTGTGCTCCATTTAAGCTAAGTGTGCATATTTAATATTCTCTTTCTTTAGCTTTCTTAATTGATTTTATTTCTTATATTCCAATCTAATCTGAAAAGAGGAACATTGATTATCCTTTTTCTGAAATGAAAATCAATTAAAGCTAGCCCATCCGGTTTAATTTAAAATTAATTAGAACTTAGAACCATTGTAAAGTGAGTATTGAACACTGAACTTGGACATTCAAATCTCCACTCCAATTTGGTTCTTCTGGGTTGCTACAATGAAGGAAATATTTAGGTATTTTACGTTTTAGTAATTTACTTTCTTTTGATTTACTTTTGAGATTTTTCAAAAAAATCTCATTGTATTGGTTATCTGAGGAGAGCTAGGAAAACTCAGAAGTGAGGTTGTTTTAATTGTGTAAGCCCACAGAGAAAGACACAATTGTGAAGGTTTTGGTTGAACCTGGAAAACTTATTTCGATAGTGAATGATAATTTTCACTGTGTGGGGATATTAGGAGTGGAGTAGCTGTGTGGTTGTTTATTAATAGTTGGTGTACAACAGGCGAACCACTATAATCCCTTGTGTTTTGTGGTTGTGGGATTTATATTTCATATCTTTCAGTATTCATTTGTGGGATGTATATGTGGATGTGAATGTTGTAATCATTTTATTTCAAGCATTTTGGTGAATGGTGTACTAATTTAGAATCTACTTCTTATTATTCCTTTATTGGTTTGAGATTTAGTTTCTTTATTTGTTCTAGTAAGGTTGCCCTATCATTCTTATGGTGTATGGTTGTCCTTAAAACAATCAATATTTAAAATTACATTTTATACATTCATTTATTTATCCCTCTTCAGTTTGAGTTCTTGATACAAAGACCTTTCTAGAAATAAAGTTGTCCTACCATAAACTCTTGGTTTTTGGTGTAAGGTTGTCCTTAGAACAACATTTGTATCATCCTCTCAAGACTTGAATTTTGAGGGTGCCTTTCATTTCAGCGTTGAATATTGAATTTCTTTATTTGGTTATCTATTTTATTTAATTCCGCTGTGTTTATTTTAAATTTGGCATAGTCACCTATTCAACCCCCCCCCCCCCCCCCCCCCCCGCTCACCCCCTCCCTCCCCCTCTAGGACATATAGCTTGGCTATTTCAAGTGGTATCAGAGCTTAATAGCTCATTTTAATTCTTTTTTAGATTTATTTCCTGAGCTAATGATCTAAGCTATATTTAAGATGTCAAATTTTGATAGCCTATCAGTCACTCGGCCTCCACCTTTTGATGGATGAGGATCTTTCTCAAATCCATAGATGAAAGTGTGTGGCTAGCCATAGTGAATGAATGGACCCCTCCTACCACTGAAGTAAATGGGATTGATGGTTCAAAATCAATGAGAGTAACACCTTATTTCTCTTGGACCACACTTAAGAAAAGTGAGAGTATTGCAAATGCTAAAGAACTAAATGTAATTACATATGCTCTATCACCAGATGAATTCAAAAGAATTATATCGTATAATTCTGCAAAACAAGCTTAGGATATATTCAAAATGACACACGAGGGTACTTCAATTGTCAAGAAATCTAGGATACAAATTCTCACAACTAAATTTGAGGAAATACGTACGGAAGAAAATGAAATGTTCATGGACTTCTATACCAGATTGAATGACATTGTAAACTCTATGTAGGGTCTAGGTGATAAAATCCCTGAAAGCAAGATATGTGCTAAAATATTTCGCTCACTTCCTGAACGATTCAATTCAAAAGTAATCGTAATCCAGGAACTTCGTGATACAGATAATATGAGGGTTGAGGAATTGGTTGACTCATTACAGGCTTATGATTTAACCTTTAAATCTCCAAAAGGTAAATCTATTGCCTTAAAAACATCTAAAAATGGTTTTCAAGAAAATGATTTAAATTCTGATTTAGAAAACTCTAAAGATAATATGGCCCTTTTGCCGAAAAAGTTTTAAAAGTAAAAGGAGGGTTGATCTTCAAAAAGCAAATGATAAAAAGAAATCAAAACCAATATCTAGAAAATCATTGAAAGACAGTCAATGTTACAACTGTCATGAGTATGGGCATTTGACTAACAAATATCCTAATAAGGGTAAATTGAAAAATAAAAGTATGATGGCACGTCCTCTAATTCTGAAGTCTCGTCTGAATCAGAAGATTCTGAAAACAAGTCGGGCACCGAAGTTAAAGCTCTTATGACTCTAGCTAAATTCACTTTTTCAGATAATGATGGCTCAACTAGTGAAGAAAATCTGAATAGTGAATGTGAAAATGAAGATGATCTTCAAGATGCATATAATGCCCTATACAAGGAAAGTTGTAAAATTGCTGTGAAATTGAAACTTCAAAAATAAAAATTTTCTAAACTCAAAGAATTATATGAATCTCTTGTTTTGGAAAAGTTTCAAATTTCAGACTATTTTGAAAAGACAAAATGCGATTTGGATTTTAAAACCTCCCAATTTAAAAATCTTAAATCTGAAAACGAACAATTGAAAAATGAAGTTTCTTCCCTCTTGAGTTTAAAAGAAACCTGGAAATACGCCCAAGGTGATCCTAAATTAGAAAAACTCTTATCTCGATCAAGAAAATGTGGTGATCGATCCGGTTTGGGCTATGATAAGAATGTTCCACCTAAACCGAAGAATACTCCTCCCAAATTTGTAAAGGGAGAGACCTTAAACTCAAAAGGGAAAGAACAAATGTTTTCTAATGACTTTAAATCTCTTCAAAAACCTAAAGGCAATTATTTTAACTATAAGAAGTATAACCAAAATCCTTTGGCTGAAAAGATAGTTGATTTTCTTAAGGAGCTTCTAAAGTCTAACTCATTAGGTCATACTCATAACTCTTATAAATGAAAGAAGACCAACTATCCACCTAAACCCAAAACAGTTATGAAATGGGTTCTAAAGGTCACCTGTCTGGTTGCTCACACAGCTTTAACTTTCAAAGCCACAAGCCATTCTAAGTGGTATTTAGACAGTAGATGCTCAAGGCATATGACTGGTGATAAAGGTTTATTCACCGATCTCAAAGACGTGACTAATGGTTCAGTCACATTTGGTGATGGCAGCAACTGTAAGACTATGGGTCAAGGTATGATTCAACTATATATCCTTCCTTTGTTTAAAAATGTTTTATATGTTGAAGGACTGAAACATAATTTGCTAAGCATATCTCAAATATGCGACAATAACCATAGTGTAAGATTCTCTAATCAAAGCTTTGAGATTCTAAATAGTAAGGGTTCAATAATACTAACTGGACATATAATATCTGAAAACTGCTATATCGATAGTGAATCTAGCTCACCTATTCAATCATGTTACATGGTCCATAAAGACGAGGCTGATTTGTGGCACAAACGTCTTGGACATGTACACTACCGAAACCTATATAGATTGAGCAAATGAGAACTAATAAGAGGTCTACCCAAAATTTAAAAATTGGATAAAATATGTGGCGAATGCTAGATTGACAAATAAACAAGGAACTCACATAAAAAGGTGAATTCCAATGCCACTTCAAGATCACTTGAGATTCTCCATATGGATCTTGTAGGACCTACCTGGATGGAGAATCGAGGTGACAAAAGATATATCTTGATAATTGTAGATGATTTTACCAGATATATATGGGTAGTCTTCCTAAAGGACAAATTAGAAAACCTTGAAGTAGGAAAAGTTCTTAAAAGGATTCAAACTAAAAAAAGTTCTCAAATAAGTAAGATTCGTAGTGATCATGGATCCGAATTTGAGAATATCAGTTTTGAGAAGTTTTGTAGCGACCGGGGAATATTACATGAATTCTCAGCATCCAAAACTCCACAACAAATTGGAATAGTTGAAAGGAAAAACAAAGTGCTTCAAGAAATGGCTAATGTCATGTTGAATAGCTTGAAGCTCTCTAAGAATCTTTGGGCTGAAGCAGTCAATACAGCTTGTTATATAATAAATCGGGTTTATATGAGTAAAAGAAATAATAAAATGGCTTACGAAATGTGATTCGATAAAAAACCTATAGTCAAAATACTTTCGAGTTTTTGGCAGCAAGTGCTATATTTTATGAGATCGTGAAAATCTAAAAAAGTTTGATACGAAGAGTGATGAAGGGATCTTTCTTGGATACTCTTTAAACAGTCGAGCTTATAGGGTTCTGAAGAAAAGGACCGGTGTGATTCAAGAGTCCATCAATGTGGTCATTGATGATCACTTAAACACACCAGTCTCAAGTCAAGATAATGATGAAGTTCTTGTAATTGATAAACCTGATACTTCGTCTAATTAGACTAATTTCGATTTGAGGACTATTAAAGATCATCCAACCACACAAATTCTTGGAAACCCTCTCACTGGTGTTCATACCCATAAATAAATTGAGGATATATGTAATTACGTATGTTTTACATCCCAAATAGAACCATCGAATATAAAAGAAGCTCTTGCTGATGAAAACTGGATAGTTACAATGCAAGAAGAGCTTAACCAATTCATGAGAAATGATGTTTGGTATCTCGTACCTAGACCTAAAGATAAACACATCATTGGAACCAAATGGATATTCAAAAATAAGTCTCATGAACTTGACAATATAATTAGAAACAAGGCTAGGCTAGTGGTATGAGGTTACACTCAAATTGAAGGTATTGATTATGATGAAACCTTCACACCAGTAGCATGTCTTGAATCAATTAGACTTTTTATATCCATTGCATGTTTTAGAAAGTTTAAGATTTACCAAATGGATGTGAAAAATATATTTTTAAGTGGTGATCTGCATGAAGAAGTCTATGTTAAACAACCTATGGGTTTTAAAGACCCCAAGAATGCTAATCAAGTGTATCGCCTTAAAAGGGCACTTTATGACTTGAAACAAGCTCCTAGGGCATGGTACAAGAAACTAATAAAATTTCTATTAATCCATAATTTTCAAATGGGATATGTTGATAAAATATTTTTATTAAAAAACATAATGATTACATTTTGATTGTACAGATTTATGTTGACGATAACATTTATGGATCTACTTGTACTGACATGACTATTGAGTTTGCAGATTTGATGAAATCTCAGTTTGAAATGAGCATGGTTGGGGAATTGAATTATTTCCTTGGTTTGCAAGTAAAACAACAACCTAATGGAATGTTCATTTCTCAATCTAAATATACTATGAATTTGATTAAGAGATTTAGATTTGAAAATGGTAAGAATTTTGATACTCTTATAAGTACAACTTTAAAACTCTCAAAAGATTCTGCATGTAAGAATGTGGATCCAAAATTATATCAGAGTATGATTGTTAGTCTACTGTATTTAACTACTAGTAGACCCGATATCACTTTAAGTGGTGGTATTTGCGCTAGATATCAGTCTGATCCTAAAGAATCGCACTTGACTACTGTCAAGCGGATTATGTGATATGTCGCAAGTACTGTTAATCTCGGTCTCTGGTATCCACCTGAAATTGGTGTTCAATTAGCTGGGTACTCGGATGCTGACTGGGCTGGTAATCTTGATGATAGAAAATCAACCAGTGGTGGTTGCTTTTATATCAGAAACTATTTAATTTCTTGGTTTAGCAAGAAATAAAGTTCTATATCACTTTCAACTGCTGAAGCTGAATATATCGCAGTTGGTAATGCGTGTATGCAGCTTGTCTGGATGAAACGTATGCTAAGTGATTATGGAATTAAATAAGATTCTATGTTATTATATTGTGATAATTCCAGTTCCATAAGCATTTCAAAAAATCCAATTCAGTATTCTCGTAATAAGCACATTGACATTAGATTTCATTATATTCGTGAATTAGTGGAAGAAAAGGTTATATCTTTGGAAACTATACCTACCGAGAATCAACGTGCTGACATTTTCACTAAACCGCTCGACAAAAGAAGGTTTAACAAAATGAAATTTGATCTTGGCATGTGCATTCTAAAATGATTATTTATGCCTATTTGTATCATATTATATATATTTGCTAAGTTTAGATTTCAATTTTTATAAATATGCAGGAAATCAAAATTTTTGGCTAGTACTCGACCAGTCGTGAGTATACACGACCAGTCTTGCTACAACCGGTCGTGAACATCCACAACCAGTCATGAATCTCATGAATCTCTTAAATTTTGGGGAAAAAATTTCATCTTCTTCATTTCCTCTTCACTCTCTAACGAGCTGACGCATGACTAGTCAAACCCATCTTTCAAAATCTTTAAGGTTAGTGCTCTATTTATATTTTTGTGGTAGATTTGTGTCTAGATTACTTCTATTTATCCCTTGAAATTGTCTATTTCATATTTCGTTGTGATTTGGGGTTTTTCTTTTGAAAAATCTGATTTGAGAAAACCTTCTTCTCAATCTTTTACAACTCCTTGTCTTCTTGAAATTCTTGTTGTAAATGGCTTCTAGAGGGAGAAAGACAACATCCCATGGTCCATCTTCCTCCAGATAAGCACCTATCACTAAGAGTCATCTTCGGGCTTCCAAGGATGATCCGTCTTATGTTCGGGACATCATATTGCATAATGTTATTGTTGAACATCCTGTTGATATTAATCATGTTGCTCCTTTTGATATCCTTCCTATGCTCCAAGCTGTAGGTTGGGATATCTTATTGCATTGGGGTGGGCCAGCATACTGGTCCATTGCCCAGTTTATGTTCACTTGTATAAGTGAGTTTTCACTGAAAAATTTAACTTTTAGAATAGCCATAAGAGAAGGACCATTTGACGTTGATCATCATTTGATTTTCAGCTCTTATGGAAATTCCTGTGAATGATGAGGGCATTCTTATCCATACCTTATATGAAAAGCCCTTAGAAACTGAAAAATGTATGCTCACTTGAACCTTATGTAATTTGGACATTCAATGGATGCATAAAGGGAATGTGCTCCCCTCAAGGTTTTTGTTACTCAAATACATAGTTCTTCACAAAATTTTTGTGTCTAACTTGTATCGTAGATCGGGTAATAAATCTAAATTAACGTCCTTCATGGTTCGTGTTCTTCATACTGTTGCTAGAGGTGTTAATGCTTGTTTGCCATCCTTAATTTTTTATTCCATTATTGAGTTTCGACTCCATCTAAGTCACAGTGACATCCCTTTTGCTTATTTAATGACTGTATTGGCTATGCATATGTTAGTCGATATACCTGTTGGAGAGGCCCCTATCCATCATCTTATATTTAACAATTCTAATATCAATAAGATGAAGTTGGATTACCTTCCTAGTCAAGGTGATGGGGTTGGTGGTGCCGAAGCTGGACATGATGAAGAAGCTGGTGATCTTCCTCCTAATGACATTGACATGGATGATATTTTCGAAGAACTTAAATCTGATTCAGCTAATGATTCAGATTATGTACCATCTGAGTTTGATGCGTGTTTACATGCATTGGAAGAGAAAGTTGAGAATATGAATATTAAGATGGAAAACATGAATGTTGCCCATGATTTACAGTTCAAATATATGCGTAAATATTTACGGTGCTTGAACAAGGGCATGCATCAACTTGATCCTTCCATCCCTGCTCCTTCATCTGGCTCAGATTAGCTCTTTTTATCTTGTTGGGCTGTAATAACTTTATTACTCTTGTGCTAGCTGATTGTAGCTATCTTTGACTTAGCTTAGTTTAAGACTAACATGTGTTGCTTATGCAATATCTTATCTTGTTACCTCTTTTATATCTCTTTCTTTATTACTCCTCACTCATCTGTTCTGTGCTTCCTTTGTCCTATTATGACAAAAAGGGGAAGAATGGATGTCTAATGACAGAATGTTGCCTATGTTTAAGTTATGAGAGTAGCATTTTTTATTTCTATAATGTATGTTACACGGGGGGAGTATGTGTAGAGGTGGATTGTATGTTGAATATTGATTTGTAGGTTCATGTGTGCTGGTTGATAACAACTGGTGCATGATTCTTTAATCAGATATTTTGCTTTATTTAATATATCTTAAAAGGGTTTTTGTCACTAATTTGACAAAGGGAGAGATTGTAAGTGCTATAGTTGTTAGCCCTTTTTATTGTCAAATTTGTGGTGCCAAAGACACTGTTTGTATCTTGTTATGAAGCTTGCATATGTGAAGAGCAAAGCTCTACTCAAGAGATGCCAAGTCACGGAGTCAAGACTCTAGAATGCAAGCATGTACGACTTAATACAAGTCATGAATAATTCAAGATCAAGATGAAGCTTTCAAGTTCAAGATCTCATGAAGCTTTCAAGTTCAAGCTACACCAAGATCTCAGCCTTCATTATTTTCAAAGGTCACTCGTCTTCAAGTTTCAATGTCCTTAGTTCACGATTGAGGCATGACTGACTGCAGGTTACCTTTAGAGTAGGCATTTTCGATACATAACTCATATGTTTTATATAAGTGAGTTTGGTCTGTTCTAAGACTAGTCTTGAACTTTGTTCGACTAGCCCTAACACTGCTTCGACTTGTTTAAGAATTTTCTAGATCATTCGTAAGTTTGTTGCAAAGTTTGAAAATTTTTTGTTAGGCTTCGACTAGTCCTGGAGACTGTTCGACTAGTCGTATGAACAGTGTCGACTGATTCTTCGACCAGTCGTAGACCTACAACTTAAAGTACAATGTTGAAATTCAGCTATCTTTGGCTACTCGTGGGAGACCTTCGACCAGTCGTAGGAGACCTACGACCAGTCGTAGCCGACCTACGACCAGTCGTGAAACCGCCAAATCTAATCGAGCCTGAATTTTAAATATCAGTTAGTTTTACGCCCAGTAGTAGTTCTGTCTGGACCAGTCGAAGACGTGATTTTCTCACCTATAAATAGAGCATGAATCTCAGAATAATTAACACACTTCGTGCTAATTTAATTCGACCTTATGAGAGATAAGACTGTGCTCCATTTAAGCTAAGTGTGCATATTTAATATTCTCTTTCTTTAGCTTTATTAATTGATTTTGTTTCTTATATTCCAATCTAATCTGAAAAGAGGAATATTGATTATCCTTTTTCTGGAATCAAAATCAATTAAAGCTAGCCCATCTGGTTTAATTTAAAATCAATTAGAACTTAGAACCATTGTAAAGTGAGTATTGGACAATGAACTTGGACATTCAAATCTCTACTCCGATTTGGTTCTTCTGGGTGGCTACAATGAAGGAGATATTTAGGTATTTTACGTTTTAGTAATTTACTTTCTTTTGGTTTACTTTTGAGATTTTAAAAAAAAATCTCATTGTATTGGTTATCTAAGGAGAGCCCGGAAAACTCAGAAGTGAGGTTATTTTAATTGTGTAAGCCCATAGAGAAAGACATAATTGTGAAGGTTTTGGTTGAACCTGGAAAACTTATTTCGATAGTGAACGCTAATTTCCACTGTGTGAGGATATTAGGAGTGGAGTAGCTGTGTGGTTGTTTATTAATAGTTGGTGTACACACAGGCGAACCACTATAATCCCTTGTGTTTTGTGGTTGTGTGATTTATATTTCATATCTTTCAGTATTCATTTGTGGGATGTATATGTGGATGTGAATGTTGTAATCATTTTATTTCAAGCATTGTGGTGAATGGTGTAATAATTTAGAATCCACTTCTTACTACTCCTTTATTGCTTTGAGATTCAGTTTCTTTATTTGTTTTAGTAAGGTTGCCCTGTCATTCTTATGGTGTATGGTTGTCCTTAGAACAATCAAACTTTGAGATTACATTTTATACATTCATTTATTTATCCCTCTTCAGTTTGAGTTCTTGATACAAAGACCTTTCTAGAAATAAGGTTGTCCTACCATAAACCCTTGGTTTTTGGTGTAAGGTTGTCCTTAGAACAACATTTGTATCATCCTCTCAAGACTTGAATTTTGAGGGTTTCTTTCATTTCAGCATTGAATATTGAATTTCTATATTTGGTTATCTATCTTGTTTAATTCTACTGTGTTTACTTTAAATTTGGCATAGTATCACGTCCCAAATTTGGAAATCAGATTCACAGGAATCCCGATAGCCGAATCTGGTGCCGACAGCCTCCGTAGTACCCCATTCTCGTCTCCTAGTATTCATATGCCAGATTTTGATCCTGAGATCCTACAAGGAGGATTTTTTTTTTCCAATATACATATAACTAGTAATAAGCATAACCACGAGATTACCCAATTCACAAAGGCAACATCATCATCACATATTCACTAATATAATCATTTGAGTACAACACTAAAAGGGAAATATATAAATAGGAAATCAAGCTCCAGAAGACCACTGCACGCTCCAAGCTCAACACTGCTGCAACCCAACATCACCTGTACACATCTCTCATGCATAAGCTTATAGAAAGCTTAGAGGATGGTGTAAGTATGTGCATAATATAAGTGTCAAGTATTCAATACAATATCATCATCATATAATACCGAAATTACTAGTAATCCATAAATCGTACATTATTAGAATAAGCAGAAATACTGACAAGAGCAGGAATTATCAGAGTAAACAGAAATACTGACAAGATCATAGATTATACGATAACAGAGTAAGCAAAAGTATGGACAAGTCCATAAGTCAATCAATATCAGAATACGCAATATAGAATAAATATGTAATAAGGAGTCATAAAAAGTCAAATATCAGATGCCGAGGATGCAATACAATATACAAATCTTGCTAAGTTTGTCTAGGCCATATCAGTGGTGTAACGATAAGGTGATGGGGGAGTGGTGTAACGATTGCGCACAACAGCCCTGGCTGCCCTTGCAGTGGCCTAGAACTATAACATCGTATGAGATATCCTAGGATTGACGACCCTAGAAAAGATCAATGTTGAGAAATGATACAAGGGAGGTGTCTTAGCTTCCCAATACTGTTGTATGAAAAGGACTAATAAGAACTTGGCAATCATATTCATGACATCGCACTGCATGTGCCATTAGCGTTGGTGTGAGAGCACAGTGGTAGTAATTCATGTCGCGATCGTTAGATGATGTCGCATGAGGGAGATTGTGGTGAGGGCATGCATCATTCTTCATATCATCCTTGCATTAACAAGAGATATAGGACCTGTGTGATTGTACTGCTTTATCATTATTGCTTAATTGGATTGATAACATGTTAACTTTTGCTATATAGTACCACTGAGTTGATCACTCACTCCCACATTTTGGGATGGTGTTTAAACACCAACCAGACTCTAACTTAGCTGCAAGAGATGGTGATCCTTACGAAGTGGAGCTAGACTTCGACGAGGACGAGGAGGCATTCTCATATATGCAGTTCTCAGGCGGGTTCATGTGAGCCTTATCCTGACCAGCGAGGATTATTTTTGGGATATGTATTGGATCTTTCTGATCAGTTCATGTATGTATTTTGAGACACAGATGTATGTATATTACCCTGGACAGAGCACGCATCATTTGGGGATTTATTTTAAATAATATATGTATTTAAGTCTTCCGCTTGCATTTCCTTTATATCCCTGAATTGTGTCTGCTTATCTGGCTTGATCTATTTCATGTTTTATGCATTAATACAGACAACATACAATTTGCATCAAATATGTTGCATAAGTGATGTTTTGGAACTCGGGAGCTGAGTTATGCTCGACCCCCGAATTTCAGGATGTTACACCCATGGGCGTCAAATACATCACAATGGGCCACAACCCATGGGCCTCAATACATCAAGTGGGTTGCATTATGTGGGCTTCAAATACATCAAATGGGCCGCACCAATGTTGGCCTCAAATACATCAAATAGGCCACACCAATGTGGGCCTCAAATACAGCCTTACCAAATGGACCGAAAATACATCAAATGGGCCGCAATTGTGATCAAGGAGAGCCTTAACGGATGGGCCACCAATACATCAAGGTGGGCCTCATGGATAGGCCACAAATACATCTGAGTGAGCCCCATGGATGGGCCATAAATACATCAAGGTAGGGCCCACCGTATACTCCCCATCCAATCTGATTATAAGGTCAAAAAGACCTGAATAAGAGGTAAAACAAATTTCATCCAAATCCAAAGCTTCTGTGACCTAAAAGGGGTTTGAAGGGTAATTGTTCAATTCACCACTATTCTATTATGTGGTCCACCTGATAACTGGATGGTGTGGATCATAAATGCATCACGGTGCACCCCACATAGCCTGTTAGATGGACGGCTGATACAAAATGATACAATCAAGGCGGGCATCATGGATGGCCATAAATACATCAAGGTGGGTCTCATCACATGGGCCGCACTAAATATCATTTCAATAGTTGTAGTTGTAACATGTGTATAACCGCACACTATCATTTTATGGGGCACATGGTCCACTAATGATGATCAGCACTGTCCAAACATTGTCCAGCAATTCAACACCATCCAAGCTTTGGGCAGTGCAGATAAGGCACGTACAACAAGGTGGATCTCACCGTCCAGGTGAATGGACGGTGAGATAGAACATATACATCAGGTATGCCTCACAGCTGCTGGCAGCGTGGATGCAACACATATACACATGGGGTCCATAGTTGCTGGCAGCATGGACAGGACATACATCACGGTGGACACCACCTCTGGCGGTGTGGATCCACAACACGTACAACACATACTGGATAACACGGTGATACAACACATACTTCATGGTGTGGTCCACGCGGTGGATAGATGGATGACATGGATATACGACACATACATCAATGCAGCCACGTCCATGTAATGGACGTGAATAAAATACATGCATCTTGGTGGTGTCCCACGTCCACCGTCTAGATGATGGACGGTTAGGATGGCATGGACATAAAACATACCTCATGTGGTCCCATATATATGGACGGTGTGATTCAAACCGGTGCACCACGTGATGTCCACACGTGCGTGGTCTCACATAGGCCACCATATAATATAAATGTTATTATTTTAGTTTATTTTATTCTATTATATAAATATATATCTTCATTTTGTAGATCAATAGTGTCCAGTGTCCAGTGATGGATGACTGGATGTAATACATGCATTGGGTGGCCCAACGTCCATGGATTGGATGGTGTAGATGCAACGTATGATGATAAGGTGGGCTCCACACACGATTCCAGCAACTAAATAGCTGTTTACACCAGCCAACAATGTCCAGATAAATGAACGGTTTAGGAATCAACACATGCCTCAGCTGGTACCAACGTCCATGGATTAGACGGTGTAGATGTATATATATATATATATATATATATATATATATATATATATCAAGGTGGAGCCGCACATGGCACCGTCTAGATGGACGGTGCTGGACATGGAATACGTCCATCAAGGTGGGTCCCATCCCACATGTGCAGCATGTGTGGAGTGGGCCCCACACGCCCAAAAACGGTCTGACGAATTAGAACTCATGGTCAAACTCCAGAGCCTGCTGACGTCCTAGCTAAAGTGGGAAGATTGGATATAGGACACATACATCAAGGTGGGGTCCATGCCAGTGTGGCCCACCCGGCTGGATCAAACTGATATTTGTTTTACCTCCATGCAGCAAGTGGGCGTGGAGACCTAAGACATTAGTAGTACCTCTGCTGCTGGTATAGTGCAGCCCACCAGATGGTTGAATCTGGACGGTTGGGTCTGCCCATCAGGGCACAGGTCCTAAAATAATCTTTTCAAAGGTGGATGATGTGGATACACTACATAAATATCAAGGTGGTACTGACATTTTTTTCCCATCATCCAGACAGCCCAACCCGACTAATAGTCCAGCAGGGTGGATGGCAAGGTCGTCCCACCTGCTGGACGGTCTTGATCGTCCCTACATGTTCCAAGTGGGCCAGCAAACCAGGGAAAGAGAGAGAGAGAGAGAGAGAGAGAGAGTGACATGCAATGGAGGGCTCCGCCACTACAAGCCCTCCCTTACAAAACATACATCAAGAGGGTCTCAATACATGTGGGCCCTAAATCAAAATGAAATACATAATAAACAAATGAAAATAACAAAATATATATCCTAGATTATCCACCTTAGGGTCTTCTTCTTCATTCTTCCATCAACGCGTTGTAGAGCTTCAAGGGAACAAGATTCAACGGTTGAGATCGATTTTAGAGGTTGGGATTGGGTGATAAGAAGGTAAGCCACACATGGTTTCTCCATGGACGCCATGGATGATTCTTCTCTTGGGGTTGATTGGGAGAATGAGAGAGAGAATGAGAGAGAGAGAGAGGATGATGGGATAGGAGTGATGGGAGAGAGGGATGGTGAGTGATGGGTAGTGTACTTGGTTGTAAGAGAGTGTTGACTTTAGGGGAGGGGTGGTTATACTTGGGGATGGGGTGTGAGGTGATGGGAGTACTTGATTGATTGATGGATTGATGTGACATTTCATAGAGATTCCCTCAGAATTGCAACATGCAGTATTTTTCTCGAACTGGACGCGTGCCCACATCTCCCGCCCTGGGTATCGCCTCAAGGCACTATTCACGGCATCGAAACTCCGGTGATGACGCAGTCGCTAGGGTACAAATCTCAGGTCGAGCCGACTCTGGTTGACGGCATGTGTCTTATGGTCGCGAGTAAATATCAGATAAAGGTCGAAGGTTACCGAAATTTGACCGGGGAGACCGCGAAATCCTACGAAACGGTATGGTTTAGGATATGGGTCTTACAACTCTCCCCACCTAATAAAAAATTCATCCTTAAAATTTACAGAATAGACAAGGGAGGAAGAAACATCATCATGTATATAAGTCAAGGCACAATCTATCTAGCAAAGGATGAAGATAGTGTTCTCTAATCTCAACATCGCCCTCTCAAGATACATTATTAATACTATGGTGACCTTACTAATCTTCGGATCGCGGATCAGAAATGACCGAAAATGGAATATTATATAGTCTCACAATTTCAACGGTAGGGAGCTATATCAAAAAATCTCTAAGTTATTCGAACTTGGGGATCTAACCTTTCTAAGTTCTCAACAATCACAGAGTACAGGGTAGCTATCAACAGATATGTGATGTTATCTTTAGGTATTCCCAAGTTATGCTCTGATACCAACTTCTATCACGCTCCAAACCTGAAAATCAGATTCACAGGAATCCCGATCACCGAATCCGGTGGCGACAGCCTCCGTAGTACCCCATTCTCGGCTCCTAGCATTCATATGCCAGATTTCGATCCTGGGATCCTACAAGGAGGATTTTTTATTTTTTTTACAATGTACATTTAACTAGTAATAGGCATAACCACAAGATTACCCAATTCACAAAGGCAACATCATCATCACATATCCACTAATATAATTATTTGAGTACAACACTTAAAGGAAAATACATAAATAGAAAATCAAGCTTCAGAAGATCACTGCACGCTCCAAGCTCAACACTGCTGCAACCCAATATCACCTGCACGCAACTATCATGCATAAGCTTATAAAAAGCTTAGAGGGTGGTGTAAGTATGTGCACAATATAAGTGTTAAGTATTCAATACAATATCATCATCATACAATACCGAAATTACTGGTAATTCATAAATCGTACATTATCAGAATAAGCAAAAATACTGACAAGAGCAGGAATTATCAGCGTAAACAAAAATACTGACAAGATCATAAATTATAAGATAACAAAGTAAACAGAAGTATGGACAATTCCATAAGTCAATCAATATCAGAATACGTAATATAGAATAGCTATGTAATAAGGAGTCATAAAAAGTCAAATATCAGATGCCGAGGATGTAATATAATATACAAATCCTGCTAAGTTTGTCTAGGCCATATCGGTGCAGGAACATAGCAACCCAAAATACCATATGCCTACGGATGTAATGCAATCTGCGATGTGAATGAAATGACCATGCTGGAATGTGAAGTCAGGATGATATGTAACGCCCGTGAAAAATTCATACTTGGGCTCGAGTACCAATTCGACCCGAAATTTATGTAGAATTCATTCCTTTAGAAAATATGACTAGGTTAGCTAGTGCAACGTTAGAATAGCTGGGAAATGGTCCCTGATCACTTTAAATACGTTCTACAAGGCCCAAAGAGAGTGGAACCAAGGGTGCTATAATGTTCTAAAGCCTCGGATCAAACTCTAAACCGGTTTGTTCTCGGGACCTCCTTGAAACTTTGTATTGGATCTAGACCACGCGTCCAAAGTCAGATACCTACCATCTTAGACCGTTATGACCACTTAGCTGGACTTGGCAATCGTTTCGAAAATCAAGTCCAACTGACATTCAGGGGCTATTTCATTGAGCCTGGAGTGAAGAGAGTGAGAATAGGGTTAAAATTGAAATTTAAAATTCAAATCTGGCACACGATTTGACGCATCAGTATTAAGCGTTCTGACCGTCAGAATACAGCCAAATTACACCCTTGGATCAGGAAAATTTTTTATTACATATCACGAAACTTATAGGCCTGATCTTGGTGCGATGACCGTTAAACTAAAACTGGACCGCCACGTGCGATCTGGGAACCCTACCGGTCCGAAAACTGGATGTGTGCTAGATCCAGTATGCATGAGCTTAAGTCCGACCGCATTTGGCCAGGGGACCATCAGAAATGCTCCTTTGGACCGAAACGGCCCCGATTTGGTTAGGCACCAAGTAAACATTGTTCCCAACCCTATTTTGGGCATGTTTTAGGCTATAAAAGGGGTTGAAACCCTCACTCCTCTCTCCCATCCGAATTTGAGAGAAACCCTAACTTGGGAGAGAGAAAAAGGTGAGAGATTGTGAGAGAGTGGGAGAGTTCTTCCTGCCACTTGTGCTACGTGTTGCACGTGCTCAAGCAACACACCTCTACCATTTTTCCGGCGATTTCACCGCGATTCTAGGTAAGCAAATACCCTAAATAGTTGCTGATTTGAGTTTCTAGCTTATGGATCTCGTGTATTAGGTTCCTTATTCGCCGTAGACGAAGCGTATACGCTCCGTTTCAATTCACGAGTCTACAAGACTTAAGGTGAGGATTTTAGACGCTTTGATTGACGGTTCCCAACGCTTTCAATGTCGTTTAATAGTAGATTCTTGACGGTATCGCCATTTGATATGTACAAAATGCTCTCCGTTTCCCGTTTCATAAATTAACAAAGAATATGAGATTTAGGGCATTTTAGTCATTTGTAGGAAGTACTGTTTACATTCATATTTTGCTGATGTGATTGACATGGTTTGTTGTCGCGTTAGGAAGTTAGGAATACGTGTATAATTAGTTTGGCGAAGAGATTTGCCTAATTGAACACTTCGGGTCGACATGCTATATGTAGACTTAAGTGTGTAGTGTATGTGTTTGTATAAATGATTATATTAGTATGTATTGACCCAAAATGATGTTATGAATTAGTTTGAGATGGATTTCTCAATTAATATGCTGACCTAAATGATTTTCTACATGTTGACTAAATGTATGATTTCATTACGTGCATGGAATATATGTGCTTGAAGATTTGCTTAAGTTGAATGTTATAACATGTGTTAACATGCTCATATGATTGTATTTCAATTCCAATACTTTTACATATATTGCTGATGTGATTCCATAAGTGTTTGGGACTAGACTTAGTCCAGGCAGTCGGTAACCGAGCGAATTCGTGGCTGACTGGTCATAGCCACGAACGACGCATCGATGAACGCGATTCGTGTTTAGAGTTGGAGGCAGTGGTTAGGCCACGCGAAGTGTTTTACGCACTTCATGTCGTTTGACTTGAGATGCGATCGCGCTAGTCGAGCCCGTCAAGCAACCCGACTGGCCGATGTATGTTCACCTTGTATAAGTCATAACTGCTTGAACCTAGGGTACTGAACTTACCATTGTAAACCCTGTTAACCATGGTACCTTGATCCACGAAGACTCATGAGCCGGGCATGGTGGTATAGGACACCGTGGTCGAGCTGTCGGCCTACGCTGGGGCCACAAACCTCCCCGTAGTGACCAGTGAGCACCTAGACTCGTGAACAGATTATGGTGGTATGGGACACTATATTCTAGCTGTCGGCCTACACTGATCAGGCGACGAGTCCTTTGTAGTGACCGCGAGCGTATTCTGAGTCCACGGGAGGCGACGACCCTTCCATTGCAGTAGAGTACAGTAGGCCTGTATTGATAAGGTGATGGGGGAGCGGTGCAACGAGTGCGAGCAACAGCCCTGGCAGCCCTTGCAGCGACCTACATAAATATACCTCGTATGAGATTACTAGGAGTGACGACCCTAGACAGGATCTGTGTTGGGATTGATATAAGGGAAGTACCTTAGTTTCCCAATCCTGCTGTTTGAATGGACTAATAACAACTTGGAAATCATATCACCATAGCATTGTATGTGCCTGGAAGATGTGGAGCACTCTAGGGAGTGTGGCATGCCGCGGTCGTAAGATGTTGCCGTATGAGGGAGATCGTCGGTGAGGGTATACATCACGTCATATCATCTTGCATTAACAACAGTACTAGGATTGTCTGATTTACTGCTTTACTATTATCGCATGATTGATTTGTGAACATGCTAATCTTTGCTCTATAATTCCACTGAGTTGATCACTCACTCCCACGTTACGGGATGATGTTTGCAACACCCACCAGAACCTGTTGTAGATGCAGGTGAGGCTGAGATCCAGGAGGTGGAGCCAGACTTTGACGAGGACCAGGATGAGTTCTCGTACATGCAGTATCACGATGGCTTCGCGTAGGCAACCTGGATCGATGGGATTTCAGTGGGACCTTTTTGGATATTTATTTTGTTCATGTATATTATATGAGACTCAGAGATGTAGTCATACTTTGGAGACAGATGAGATTTACTTTTTTTTTTCCATACAGTGATATATATATTGTTTAGTCTTCCGCTTGCTTTTATCTCTGGATCTGAAGTATGAATTGCAGTTTTGGTATACTTTTACTCATGTGAATGCTTTAAATCGGACGACATTGAATCATAATCATTTTTGTTGCATAAGTGATGGTCTGGAACTCGGGAGTTGAGTTTATACACGACCCCCGATTTTCAGGGTGTAACATGATAGTACGTAGTATCGCAGGCTACGGGGTCCACCATAAGGGACTTCTATCCAAACCAGTCCCATACCTAAATTTGGATAGTCAAACTCAAATTAGTAAACTCCTGATCTCAAGTTAGTTGCGCGCCTAACCGAAATCCTTGCTATAACGAAGGTACATAATAATTAGTTGTGCACTACCAGCCTGAGTGGATAGTGGACGAATGAATGAATGAGCATGCAATTCCTACTCAATAAGTCCACATATCAGTACGGTTCCTCTCTGAAAAATCACCGAGGTCTATTACACTCCAAACCAGATTGCCGCCCTGCGCAACAAGGTGAGTGGAAGAGACCTCACTATCCGCTTGCCAATATCGGGCCCGACTCATCGATAGTGGACCCATTCCTTGAGCTGGTCAGACTCAGCCTAGCATTGCCCCCTCCTATCGGGTAGGTAAGGCCGTACTCCCTTCCAACCGACCACGACACAGTAGGAGACGCGGGCTAATGATATACAGCCCTCATGCGTTCATGCATCCACTCGGTCTAGACGTTGGAGCAATCTCTAAAACTAAGAGGGTTTAGGGATTTTCACCCAAGGATATCTATAGCACCCCATGTAGAATAGATTTTTGATGTCCCATCTGGCCATCCACGAAATAACTGTGGAGGATACGACCCAGATGTCACCAGGGCATATAGTAATAACAACACACAATGTAATATGCATGAGTCATACAATTCAGTCATGCATCAATCCTGCGCATACCGTGTACTCATGTGAGACAATCTCTACCTATCAGGGAGTCTCATAACAACATGCCAATGTCATATGCAATGGTCAACCACATCTCATAACAAACATGTAGATGGTATGTATGGGCATGTATCGTGATGCTATGTTGTCACATACTCATAATCGGTATCATTAACTAGCACCGATAATTGGCCTCGACAATCAGCCTCAACAATGTGGACATTTAACCAACAATACCCCCAAGGAGTGGTCCACATAAAGCCTAACATATAGTGGACCCATGGCCTCACAAAGGATCTGATATACAACACCATGGGCATCACTTAAGAGCTTAATACACATCACGATGGCCTTTCTCAAGGGCCTAACATACATCACAATGGGTTCCATCGCTTGGCCCTCAAAAGAATCACAATGGGCCTCATCACATAGGCTTCGACAATCGACCTCGACAATCAACATCAGCCTCGACAAACGAAATCGGTCTCAACGATTGCAATCGACACTCGAAATCGGCCTCGACAATCAGAATCGGCCTATACATTCAGCCTTGACAAATCAAAATTGGCCTCGATACTCAACAATGACAATCGGAATCAGCCTCGATACTCGTCCTTGACAATCAAAATCTGTATAGACAATAGAAATCGGTCTCGATGATCAAAATCAGCATTCGGTCATGACAATAGAAATCAATTGATAATCAGAATCAACAAATCAGTCACGACAATCAGAATTAATTGATAATCAAAATCAGTAAATCAGTCACGTCAATTGAAATCAGTAATCGGTCATGACAATCAGAATCAACCGATAATCAGAATCGGCAACTCGGTCACGTCAATCGGAATCGGCAATTGGTCATCACAACTAGAATCGATCGATAATCAAAGTCAATAAATTGGTCACGTCAATCAGAAACAACAATCCGTCATGACAGTCAGAATCGATCGATAATTAAAATTGATAAATCGGTCATGTCAATCGGAATCGACATTTGGTCATGACAATCAAAATCGACCGATAATCAGAATCAGCAAATCAGTCACATCAATCAGAATCGGTATGAATGGGCTAAACAAGGCCTAATGGAAGGTCACGATGAGGACATCTAACCATCATTGCTCATCAATGTGAACATCTAACCAACATTGCTCCCAAGGAGTAGCCCACATAAGGGATTCATACGCACCGTAATGGCCACACATACATCACATTAGGCCTCGCCCATGGGCCTCAAATACATCACAATGGGCCACAACCCATGGGCCTCAAATACGTCTCAATGGGCCTCATATACATCAAGTGGGCTGCATTATGTGGGCCTCAAATACATCAAATGGGCCGCACTAATGTGGGCCTCAAATACAACCTTATCAAATGGACCGAAACTACATCACAATGGGCCGTAATTACGATCAAGGCGGGCCTTAACGGATGGGCCACCAATACATCAAG